>CP141143.1:32163177-42163177 GCA_035235625.1 Saururus chinensis
TTATAAATTTGTTTGTTCTTTAAAGATTAGTTTTTTTGGATGTAATGAATTAATGATATTGGTCGTCCGTTCGAACACACAACAGAATGTGGCTTTGTGTAAAAACAAACACGAAATGTAAAATGTAGCTCAATATTTCTAATAACACAACCTAAACTATTAAGACCGATGATACGATGACCACCAAGTTATTCGAAATAATATGTCGATGGTCCAAACACACGACACTGGTACATATCATATTCTTGATTACACAATAGAATAACCGGCCATACATGTCGAATACACGATAAATACATGCAGTGTATGCTCGGTCAAACCGTCGTGTTCACTCCTGTCTCACTATAAATTAGGGTTAGGGTTCAGGGACGATAGAACATTCTCGGGCAGCCAAACCAGTTGGTCACTCTTGTCTCACTATATATTAGGGTTAGGGTTAGGTTGGTTCGTGCTCGGCCAGCATATGTTCTTCGCGGAGACGGATCATTCAAGAGATTGTTGTAGAAACAGCTTGTGAATTGACCCTCCATCGAATATGGTCCTCACCTATATCCGATGGAGGGTAAGATTCACTAGACGGCGATATATCAATGCCTCGAATGATCCGTTGCAGTCGTGCCCTATCGGTGGAGTGTGCATTGATATCATAGACATACTCATATTCTTCGCGGAGATGGATCATATGAGAGATTGCTTTAGCAGTGGCTGGTGAATCGGCTCTCCATCGAATACAGTATTCATCTATATCCGATGGAGGACTCATCTCAATAGACGGTGATATATCAATGTCTCAAATGATATGTCGCTTTCGTGACATATAGGTCATCAACATCCTCTGAAATAGTCGTCCAGAACTATATTTGATTTGGTCGTCGGATAGGATCAATGACATCTGTCGATATCATTTCTTTGATTACACGACATCAAAGACTTCCTAATAGGAGATGTCTTGTATATGATAACACGACCTAATACGAGGTGACATGTATGCGATAGCACGATCTAATAGCCTGTTATCTTGAGTTATCTAAAATCTGGCTGAATGACACCCCCAGCCAGTTTCGCTACATAGTACATGACGAATAAACTACAATCTTCATTTGTTTTCTAGTACGGGCATTAGTTGATCTTAGTCATAGGCCACTACCAAGCACCCATAATCTTAAGTGCCTTATCCATTTCATTAGCAACATGTTTCCTGACACTATCCATCTCGGCGAAGTGGTGACCGTGTTCACCCTTTAGAGGATTATACCATCTAAATCGCTTCTCCCTGCAGCGTACAATAAGCAAGAGAAAGTGGCCCTTGATGTAGACAAAATTGAAACCACTCTCCGTGTTAACATTAAGGCCTCTCAACAATATACCAAAGAGTTTGCCCTCCTTCTCCGCCTGCCCTTCCGCCGGGCCAACGTTAAAATAGTGTTGAATAGCTATCTGCTGAAAAAACAATTGGGGTATCTACCTAGATTTCTTGAATTGTGTTCATCAAGAAGTTGGAAGAACACGTCCATGACCTACATCAAACCAATCATGTTAGTAATGACACGATAGTCAATGGATCATACCATCGACTATACAATAAACGACTATATATCGTATTATCGACCACATGACAAATTTACAAGTTGTGTATTAATTAACACGCTAGTTTTACTTCAGCCATTATAGTTGAAACTTAGCATATTATAAAAACAACAATATAAGAAAAGGTCATGTAATTGATAAAACGATAATTAATTGAACCTCTTCATCAGCTATTCAATTGTTTGATTGATAACACGATAGAGGTTAAAACATATGAGCAATGAAATGATATTACCTCATTCGTTATGCATTCCTGCTTTAAGAGAGATAGGTAGTCGGTGTAGAGGAGTGTTTATATGGGCCACGACTTGTATGGGTTCGATAGAAATTTTGTGATAATGTCCTTTTCTGCCTCCTTCTGAAGCTCCATGTGGAACACCAACTGTGTGTCAAGATAGTCCTTCGTGCGCAGACTGAGCTCCTCCTTATTCACAGTATCCTCCTTATTCATCGTATTCACAATATCATCTTCGATCTCTATCACATTTCGGTACTCTCCATTACTTCTGCATCAACTGGAGGAGTATCCGATAAAGTCCTTTCACTGGAGCCAGAATTTGAGACCACTGGTTCTAGGGTGGGAGAATTTGGATGTGTCGAACGGATAATGGATGGGCCAGGGACTGATGCAGAGGATCTTCATCTCCAAGCTTTATAGTATGGGCAATGTGTCCAAACTTGGCTAACTTCTCCTCAACGTAGCTGCTAGTAAACTTTGGCTTCTTCGATCCCTCGGTGCCAGGAGCAGCTTTCCGTTTCACTCTTAGTTTTATTGTTTTTTTTGGAACTCCTTCTTTATTTGCTTCCTGGGGTGCTTCAGGTCCCTTCCGGCGGTGATCCGATTCCACGACCTCCAGGGGTTGTTCTTCGACCTCTTGGGATTGTTCTGACACCTCCAGGTGTGTAACGACCCATTTTTCGGTTATGCTTAACCCGAGGGATTAAGGGTAATTTGGTAATTTGAGATAGTATTAGGGGGTTTCATTAGGTGAAATCCCCATATTCGGGTAGAGCTTGGAGTAACGTGTGTAACAAATTAAAGAGTGTGCAAAACGGAGGTCGGGAGCGAAAGCTACAACCCCGGGAAGCATGCCATATGGGCGGGACTTACATAAAAAGATCAGGATAACCTACCCATGTGTGGTCTTATTTCGAAGGGCTTGTTGACACGAGTCCATCGGTAACAAGAACATGCAATTCCAACGTCAAGGTTGGAAGTTATCACATTTTGAGGTCAGGATATTATTTGAATAAAATAATATCATTCTGGATAGGATCGACGATGCAGTGGATAAGACTGACGACGATGCAACGGATAATATTATTGA
The DNA here is from genome assembly GCA_035235625.1 of Saururus chinensis. NCBI lineage: Eukaryota > Viridiplantae > Streptophyta > Magnoliopsida > Piperales > Saururaceae > Saururus > Saururus chinensis. Next base: position 32,166,093 of record CP141143.1, read on the forward strand.
TGAAAGCGGATAGGTTTGCTGACAAAGCGGATAAGATTGTTGACACAGCGGATAGGACTGACACATATCAATCCTATCTGCCATGTGTTAGCTTCATGTCTATCCAGTTTTTCTATAAATATCATCCAGCGCGTTTTGTTTGGGGAGGGGGAGAGGGGAGAATCCTCTCCCACGTTTCTGTGTTCTCTCCCATATAGGGCTGCACCAAAAAACTGGAACCGAACCAAACCGAAATTTAGCGGTTCGGTTTGGTTCCTTATTCGATTTCGGTTTGGTTCTTGAAAAAAAACCGAGTAAATTTCTATTTGGTTCAGTTTTAAGAAAAACAATCCGGAACCGGAACCAAACTGAACCGATATATCTACCCATATAAAAACACTCATTTCTGCCCCTTCCCAGCCCTAATTTCACATCCACCCAAACATTTTCTCTATTTCTCCCCAGTGGACTACAGCAATGCAATGGCTCCCTCCCACGCGGTGGCTCCCTGTTTCCCTCCGATGCACTGACTCCCTGGCTTCCCTCCGACATGGTGGTTCCCTTCTCCCTGTGAAGAACGCAGGGTTGAAGATTCCGGCCAAGGAGCACCAGACCAGACCAAAACCACCAACACCCTCCTCATCTCCCTCATGAACCAGCTTGAAAAGGTCTCATTTTTTTATTCCTTTGATCCTTTCCTCTTCTAGTCTCATTTTTTTATTCCTTTGATCCTTTCCTCTTCTGTCTATCAAATAAATGTGTGCTCTACGGCTCATTTTTTTATTGTAATGAGTTGCTTTTTTTGTTGAAATATTAATTTTTTATGTGATGTGTGCTCTGCGGCTCTACCTGATACTATATTTTACTATTTTTTATTCTTCCTAAATAGCGAAAAGGTTTCAGTTATGGTTAAAAAGTCCCTGGACTTTCTCTAGGTAGTATTATTGCCATTGAAAATTGATCAGTATTAGTTATTTCCTGTGGACATCCTAGATGCATTTAGTTTATGACTATGCTCTGATTTAGTGATTTGTCATGAACACTATTTAATTTGATATTTGAATGGATGAGAAACTGCTATAAATTGCCTAGGTTTTTATTTTCTTTTGAATCATGCTCTTATTCTTTTTATTAATTCTCTTGTTTTTTTTTGTGACAGGAATTATGTCAAAACAAGTACTGTAATTGTGTCTTATGGTTGTGTTTTGCAAGTGAAGACTTTGTTTAGATGTTTTATTTTTAAGTAAAGACTTTGTTTAGATAGTTCTGATGATTGTTTCTCTATTTAAATGGTTGTTTAGATGGTTCTAAATCTTGTGCTAGTTGTCTCTCTATTTAAGTAAGGACTAATTTGTTTAGATGGTTTTGATGGTTATTGCATTAGTTAAGTTATTCTCAGCTTTATGTAATTATTTGAGATTTTTCAATGGGCATATCTTCAGCCTGGAACACGATCAACGAAAATATATGCAATTTTTTCATAACGATGCAATATCATTTGAGTATCTATAAACAGATTTGTATATGCTAGTTCAGTGGCTAGTTGCTTTAGTGTAAAATTTAAATACTGAGATGCCTGGGCAATATCACCAAAAGGCTTCTGGACCACTAGCTAGATGTAGTAGACTCAAAGTGCAATGACAAAGACCAAACAAGTAGGTTCAGCTTTATTTAGTAGGTAATTTGGATGTAGTTTATATAGATATACAGTTTATTTTTAGCAAGTTAAACTGTCACGAGCCGAATTTTTAAAAGCATTTTTAAATGGCACAAATGGTAAATAGCGAGGATTTTTTTTCTTTAAATACAAAACAAACCTTTCGATTAAATATCCAGGTTATGATAACTGGGGTTCACAAATATGAATATCAAATCATATGATATTATTTAACTTCTAAAAATTTATAAAGCCAGCTCATCCATCTAAGTACAAGTCTATCACCCATCTGAAAATAAATAACAAGTTGACTCTCATGCCAAAGGTACACTAACGTACCGAAGTTACAAAAACACAGAATCTCTTGTGCTCGCATGCCTTGATCTCACTTATCCTCGCCTGGAGAATCTGCAACAAAGCAAACCAAACAACAACTATAACCACAATGGAGAATCTCCGCCTTAAAGAGAAGAGCTTCCAAAGGACAAAAGGTTTTATTAATGTTTTTTGGATCGGGCCAACATCACCCAATGTTAGTTGCCTACGTACTCATCGGACATCTCCAATGTTTCCAACAAGATCAGATCCATGCGTAGTTCTACCTAATGCTACACTACACTACAAAGCATAGCATCACACATGCAATGCTTAAAGTATTTTCAAGCAACCTACATTTTATGCAAGTCCTTTAATTGTTCCACTTGTTCTAATTAAACAAGTAATATCAATCAATATTATTAATTATCTCTCGAACCATTGTTCGATAATTAATATTCCCGTCTAATCTCAAAAACAGACAGACACATCAGATGTCAACCTAAGTGACAAATGATAACGAAACACCCTGGAATCCACCATGAAGTGTCATCTCCCAACCTAGCCCATAAGGACTTGACCAGAGTGGAAGGGCATGGCCCACAACTGCACCTGAACAAAAGTGGTCATAGACGCCAACCAAGCAAGATGTCAGCGATCCTAATTGTGTGTACACTAAAATATCCTCAATACATCTGTGGTGAGCCCGGCTCACAAGGAACTCCCTCTAATGGGGAGGTGCAACATCACGGTCAAATCAGCGGCTCCTCAACAGAGCTAAAACTCAGGAAACCATTCTGAACCCTATCTTGCTCATCTATAAGCCAGGATTCCGAATGACTATCCCAAATCCTATTAGTCCTTTCTAGACTAAGGTTTACAACTCGAGACATGTCATCGGTTCATCAACTAAGGCAAATCGTCAGGTCAAAGGCTTTGTTCACTGTATGAACTAGTCCCAAACCCCTCTGAGGTATTTTAGTCTTTATCTTAATTAGGTGTTCTCGCCCAATCCAAAGCTACCAAACCCCAAACAATTATTCTTTCAATAATCTTAAACTAGTGATAAGTTACTATCACAACATCAATATCAAAAATTGAAACAAAGAACAACATAAACAATTAGAACCACAAAGGTCCAAGCAGATCATAATATCAATAATAAAATTCATTAATAATATAAGAATTATTCGAGCTCTCGTGCCCTAACCCTCCTTGGGTTATCTTAATAAATCTTTATGAAATCGGTCGTAATGCACCTAAGGGCATTAGAGTAATTATCCAACATTGGATATAGTCCTCTCTACACTTGGGTAATTCTTTAACCTCTCAAAAGATTTCAGTATCACATTGGCCCATTAACAACATCCACGCGAATGCGGGCCAGTTTGCATAGGGGTAGTTCTATCATTTGGTTTAAGGCATTAATGACATCCAATGGGTCCAAAATTGAACTCAAGCATACTACTTGACTTCATAGACTCTGTATAATTTTTCTGGCATGTGACGGGGTCGTGAACCCCTTGAACCGACCCAAGTTTATTTAACAGTTTACAATTTAACCTAGGGGCAAAAAGGTCAATTTTTTACTCACTGGGATTTTTCCTCACCAAAAGGTATAGCCTATAGTTTGGTTACCCATTAAATCTCATTGAGAAATTTCCCAATTTTTAGATCCAGTCATATGACCCTGAACCAAAGCCTTGAACTCAGGTAAGTTAATATTGTACGATAATTAACTCACAAGGGTAACAAGGTCATTTCACAACCTCTGAGATTTTTACCTGATATGAAACTTAGTCAGAAACCTCCCACACCTCTCAAGGTTCAACAGTAATTTTCTAGGATTTTTCCCACACCTAAACCCTATTGAACCGGACCCGGTTCAGTGGGTGTTATTTTTTTTTAAATCAGACCTGCCCGAATCGGGTTGGGAAACCCGACCCGGTCTAGCGGATGATGACCCGCATCGCAGGTCGTCTTCTCCGCGACTGGTCAGAGGCTGTTCAGCCTCTGCCAGCACCGCTAGCATTGCGGCGGAGGAGGGGGCGGCCCAGGTGTTCCCAGACCACTGGCGAATGGCGGAACCGACGACATTTGTTCCGCCGTCCCCCGGTGGCTAGCCGGCGGCTAAAGGCCGCCCTTTCTTTCTGTCCTTTTTTTTTCTTTTACTGCTCGTGCGGCCGGGGCTACTGCAGTAGCAGGGCACCATGGCCGATGATAGGCCAGGCTCGACCGGGATCACCTTAGCCCAGCGATTTCGGGAACCCGATCCCTCTTCCAGCCAGCGGCTGCCCACCTTCATCCGGTGGTGGGTTTGTTCTCAATTTTTATTTTTTTATTTTTTGTGCAACGACCCGACGGCCTGCAGTGGCAATTTCACTGCCGCCGCCAAGGCTGCCAGAGGCAGGGCTTTCGTGGCCAGAGCTACGGCCACCACGGCAAGGGCCTTTCTACAGTGATTCCGGCGATTGAATACTTAATGAACAGTATTTGCAGAAATATGCATAAATCACTATAATTTTCATTAAAATCAATTAACGACGTCTTCATCGGTCTCAATTCAAAATCTTACCTCTAAGGTCAAGTTGTTGTCGATCCACTACTGCCAATGCCTCGCCGGAGTCTCGCCGGGAAATTCACTTTCCTTCACCGTCCAAAAAGCTCCCCAATCGGGCAAAAGACCCCCAAATTGTGCCCTAAGAAGGCCTTTTATAAATATGGGAATTAGGGTTCCTAATCCCTCTAGAATTCAGGTAATCCTCCACAATTAGGCCACCTTATTGGGACCTTAAAAATTAATTTCGGAATTATAAACAACCGGGCCCATAAAACGACTTAAATGGGCCAAATGCAATCTAATTCGGGTAAACGGGTCCTATACAATATGTTCAACTTCAAGCGGTCGTATCTCCCTCATCTAGACTCCGATTCGCGATTTCTTGGTGGCATTTAGAAGCTCTATCTATCTACTTTATAATAGAATTAGTTTCAGCCATAAATTCTATCTAAAGATAAAGTTATTTACAAAGAATGTCAATAGGTCAAACACCCTATTTTTTACGTATTTAAATTTTAAAACTCGGGAAAATTAGGGATATTACATTCTTTCCTCCTTAAAAGAATTGTGTCCTCACAATTTGCCACAGCCAACCCTTTTTCAAACTCGGCCTTTAACACAAAAGTTATTCTACCCTTTCAAATCACATCAACTGCAACTTCCAATTTATGTAGAACACATACTTAAAATCCCACAAAATTGAAGTCGTTACATAAATAGGTTAAGCTTTTGTGCTCTTGGGCCATATCTCCATATAGTTTATTTGGATATATAGTTTATTTTCATGGAGAGGTTTGAACTTAGGGATAATTTTCTTCAGTTATACCTTGCATGTTCTCAGCATTAGTCTTCTAACTATATTCTTGGTTGTATTGATTCCAGTTTCAGTGAGGATAGTGGACCCTTCAAAAGACTTGAACTCATATGGGCTTCAGTACCATGTGACTCACCCTGTTCCTGATGCATATGCATTATGGTTGGTATCTAATATATATGAGAATTGGTTTGCTCTATCTTGGCTTCTCGATTAGTTTCCAAAATGGTACCCCATCAACCGTGAGGCTTACCTTTACAGGCTTGCATTGAAGTTAGTGGACTGACTTGTATCTCTCTTATGAGTACTTTCATTTTTACTTCCCTTAAGAGATACCATTTGTGAGCAATTTGAATCAAGCTCGACCTCTTTTTTTCAGGTATGACAAAGAAGGGAAGCCTTCACAATTGGCTCCTGTTGATGTGTTTGTCAGTACAGTGGAAGACTTTTGAAGAGGGCCAAAAGAAATACTTTTGCAAAGGGCAAAGCAGATGGCTTTTATCAAATTTTTGTGCATAAATGTGTATTATAAATTACTTAGGTTGTAACATTGGTAATTTTGTATTATTTCTATCTAATTTTGATTAATTAAATTAATTTAATTAAAATATTCAGTTTCGGTTCGGTTTCGGTTCTTATGTCGGTTCAGTTTGGTTTTTATATTTCGGTTTCATATTTTGGTTTGGTTCGGTTTCTATATCTTAGTTCCTTAAGTCGGTTCATTTCAATTCCTACTAGAACCGCCTAGAACTGAACCAAGATGCAGCCCTACTCCCATATTCAGAAACTTCTGTTCTTCGTTTCTCACTCATTTTAAGTCCGATTCGAGTCATTCCTGAGGTGTTCCTAGCTAATTCGAGGGTGATTTATGCAATGGCATGGTCTATCCCTCAAGTTGGCATCCCTAGAAGGGGAAACAGCCTGGGGCAAGAGAGGCTCTATCCGCCACCCTCCTGCCCCGAAGAGAGAGTAGCGGCCCGGAGAGAAAGGGGGACTCCATCGTCCGTCATGGGCTGCATCGTGGGTCATCGCCCGAAGTCGGAAAGGATTTGTCTTTCACCGAAGGGCCACGTAGTGTGAGAAACATCTCGGGGAAAGGGACGTTCTGTCTGTCGCTTACGGGCGCAAAAAATGAGAAGTCTCCGAGAAAGGGGACAGTTGGTCAGTCGTCTTTTGGTGCAAGGCAAGGAACATGCGGAGGTTAGAGGAGGCTTTGTTCGCTGTCTCTGGATCCAAAGGGGAGGATGCCCAAAAACAAGTACCCCGAATACCGCTACCTAGCGAGACATTAGGGGAGTAAGTGTTTCTGACCTCCTATTTTAATTATAGAATGCATGTGCTAGATAGGGTATACGCTATGCCTTGATATGTTATGATCCTTTATATTATAATATGCTATGCTTATATGCCATGATGTGTGCCATCTCGCTCTGGGTTAGAGAGAGACGTGTTGTGTGTGTGATTGGTTTCGGCTAAGTGATAGAGCGAGACGTGTGATGCATGTAGTCTCGGCTCAGTGATAGAGCGAGACATGTGAATGTGATGGATTTGCTCTAGGATAGAGTGAAGCATGTTATGGTGGTCGTGTGGTGCTCGTCTCTATGATAGAGCAAGATCTGTGTTGTCGGTGTTTTACGGGTTTTCGTATAACCCCGATTAAATATTCAGGTATACGTATGTGTTTTCATATGGTTTGATGTATGTAGTAGCCAGTAGGCAAAACTACGTACGGATCCGATCATATCAGAGTAACATCGCGGATGTTATCCAGATACGTACGTAGGCAACCAACGGCAAGGCAACGTTAGCCCGATCCGAATTAGTTATATAATTAGGTTTGTTCTGGTCTACGCATAATGGAGCACTAAAGTTCCAAAGCACGTAGAGGAACAGGAAGACTCTCGCACTCAAAGTTCGCCGCTCCCGGTTCTGGGCTTGGTTTTTATCATTTTTGGACCCCCGGCCCGGGTCGGTTTCCTGGTCGGGGCGTTACAAGGTGTTCTGCCAATCCCTCTCAAGGTTACTCCGGTTCCACGATCTCTCAGGGTTGTTCTGGTTCCATGACCTACCCGGGATGTTCCTGGGGTTGTTCAACGACCTCCGGGGGTTGTTCCAGGTATTATGCATTTATTTTCAATAAAAATCTAGTTATTACGGTCCTTTGCAACTTTGGACCTGTCTTCTTCTTTCATTTGGTGGTAGCTTTTGGTTGTCGTTTCTCTATATTTCAAAAGTAAGCATTCACGTTAGTAATTACACGATAAATGATTATATCATCATGCACCTTATACAATAAAACTACATATCCTATTGATGGAAAAATGAAAAAATGAATAATCATGCTAAGGATCACACGACTATAAGCAATTTGTTTCAGTAATGTCTGCTTCAATGCTCATGTGATCAATGACATGACCATAATGAAATCGTCGTTCTTAATGCAGGACTGGGTAGTCTATTGTAGCCTCCATTACATGATTATCCCAGATCGAAAAATGATACATTACAATGTCGTACTTACTCAAAATGAATCCCTTTCCTCGGCTGAGGAATAAGTACTGGTTCATCTTCGGGGGTAGATGGTTGGCGAGCTTCTCTGGATTTTAAATCTCTTGCCTTTAAACGAACCAACGGTGATCCTTCGGTTCTTAGAGGAAGGGTTGATTCTTGGGTGACTTTGAGGGGGTTCATGCGGTTGTTCTATCTCCAATTCCTCAAGGGGTTGCATCTGTTCTATGATGCTAGTTGCCACCTCGAGATCGTTCTTAACACACTGGAGTGCAGCTTCAATTTGCTCCGTGTTCCATCCCCACTCACTATAGAGAACAGCCTTCTCCAAAACAACTTCACAAATTCCCGACATGATATCAACTGGTATGACAAATGATTCAATGAAGTCCTAGCCGGAATGTACATGCCCCGACGTCTCACGTGGAGGGCGTGGGTGGGTCTCATTGGCCGGAAAGTATACGTACCCTCCTTCTTAGCCTTCGGGGTCGCCCTTTGGCCATCCATCAAGTGTGCCTCTTTAGCAATTGGTGTGATGCGCATAATAATTTGCGAGTCTGGCTTCAGCCTCATGAAGACATCCTTGTACCACTTCCTCATTTGGTGATGAGCTAGAATCTTCTTCCTCCTCTTTTCATCGATCGGGTCAAGTTTATCGGCCTTCTACACATCGCTCAATAGTTGGGTAAATCTGGGTCACCTCTTGCACCTCGGGCTACATGGAGGACCACTGGGAGCCTATATGGACGTATGCTCATAAAACCATACCTGGCAGATAATACAAAAGAATATAGTCATTAGTGAAAATGGTCAGTATCTTTAGTGTGACAAATTAATTGTGTTACTAATAACACGCTTTGAGCCACATCGTGTTTCCAGGAACACGATACATATCGATCATCTATTAACCTATCCACGATATTATACATATGCGTGTTACCAAGAACAAGATATGTCTACATGCATGTTATTTGTCATATGTCTGATAACACGATTGAGTTCGTATAGTGTGACCGATACAGCAATATTTATTTGTCTGTAAACATATCGTGGCATTAGCGAGACAATATTAGATTTCACTTAATATAACACATACCGTGGCGGAATGCTCATCCTGTCTACTCATGATGTTTTGGTGGGCTGCTAATATGTCTCTCATCGACATATCATGTACGACGTCAACCCAATTGTAGCTCCCCACAACCGACATGTCATCTAAGTAATCACACAGAGCTGGGGATACGGCTCTATTGCTCTGTGTGAATAGCACAAGGACACCCATGTGCACGATCGCCAATCGTGCAAAGTCCTCATTTGAAACAGTCCTTGTTTCGGCAGCCACTTCTTTCAACATTTATTCAAGTCCTATCTTCTCCGGCCACTTCCCTTGGAAGAACTTCTTGTAGAATTGCCCATTGCCTTGGGCAACTTTCCCCTCACTACTTTCCAATTTACACAAGTTCCCTTTTCCACTCAAACCCGTGATCATAGCCACTTCAGGGACAATAAGGGGTAGTCTTTTGCCTCTTATGTTGAAGACCTCCAGTGAGGCGTCCCAACAATCACCAATGAGTACATCCAACAGCAGCCTGGAGATGATGATGGGCTTACAATCATATAATGGGTAAAACCCAATCTCAACCAATATGGCCTTGCATCCCGGACATGAATCTACAAAGTCTTTTGATAGACGTAGTCTAGCGGGGAAACTATTCGTTCCCAGACCTCGTCTTCTCCCATAGATTCTCTTCTTCTTCTCTTCTACAACCTTCACTGACTCCGCCATTTGATGTAATGCTCTAACTTTACGTCTGCAAAATTAGATAAATATATGTCAATCAAAAATAGGTCGTGACCATAATTAATAGTTGTGTCGATTCACATTATCTAACTAACTTATATTTATACAATAAATATATTTATCATGTGATCGAACATACGCTACGAGGAACTCACATACATGATATCATAATGGTTGAACATCGTGTTTCCAGCGTCTTATTGAACACATGATATCTGACTTATTGTCTTTCTGACCCAATGATAGTCTCCTATGTCGTGTGCTCTAATACACACTAAATCAAAAATCATGCATACAAATATCCAAAATGCCTTACCACAAAACCGCCGTTATTGTTCTCCGAACCGGATTAACCACTCATTCGGCCGCTGCTTTTCTACAAAGTTTACTCCTTTACCGAGATTGCCGCAACTTGGCTAGCGCTACAAAGAAGAATCACCTTTGAGGCATACAGTTTCACAACTCAACTTACGAAAAAAACTCATTCCAAAATTCATTTTTCGCAAACTCGTTCTAGAACAAAAAAACCTTAATCTTCTCCCACGCCGTGTGAACGGTGCTCAATCATAGGACTTTCTAATAGGAATGGAGTTTTTAATTGGAGGAATCGCTGGCGTCTAAAGTCGTATGCCAATGAATACGACTTTGTGAGGGTTTAACACAATATAAAACCCTACCTCCAATTAGGGGTATTTTAGTCTAAATTTTACCTTATATCGTATTATTCCAAATTTTATAATATTTTTGTTTAAAATCCAGGGAATATAGAATTTTTTATTCTTTGGTCAAGCAATATGGAAAAAACTCATACTTTTTTGCCAAAAAAAATTTATATCATGTTGTACATCAATACATCACTAAAAGATACATAGCATTTTAACCAATATGAAGTTTTCTTCCTTTCATGGGGTTTACAAAGCGATAATAATTTAGACATTGATAACCCTACAATAATTTTTTCCAATAAATCTTTACACTTAATTTTAAATGAACATTACAAAAGTGAGTCTTATATGACAATAAAAAGACTCATTTTTCTCATGATTTAGTTGGTCGTATACCATAACATGTGAGACTTACTTTTTTCTGTTAAATCAAGATTTATTATTATGTAAGACCTACTTCATTCTTTTCAGTCAAAGTCCTTAAAACCCGACAAAAAAAGATAAGGTAGTTCATATTATATATTCTCGCTTTGTCTTATATTAATAGTTGTATTTAACAAAAAAATTTATTTTATATTAATAAAATTATTTTTTTAATTTAATTAATTAGGTACTTATAAAAGAGTATCATAAGATTTTTTTTTTTTTATGTAAGTTTAACCTTTCAATAAAAACTGTTATATTTTTATTATAGCTATTAATAATAAATAAAAAGAGTACCAAATAAGTTATAATACTACCTCCCTCATAGATTAATGTGAAACTAGGGAATATATTTTCTTGTGGTAGCCAAAGACCCCAGCTTCTGGAAGCTGGTTCCATCTAATGTACAAAAGTTGATCTAGTCCAACTATCTTAGTACATTGAACGGACCCAAAGACCAAAATGTGCCAGATCTATATGTCCTATCTTTCAACGATCTTCCTAACAATTTCAACGCAGCATGAGACTAGATGGTCCCACGGTTCTCCAGCCTGAACTAGTCAAGCTTTTCTGGTTCGGCCATTGAAAACTTGTGTAGTGGCATTGGCCCTGATTTAATAGGGACGGACTGGTAATATCAAAGACAAGCAGGTAAGGAGGAAGATCAACTTGACACGACCATGTGCAAAGTGGGGCCCACGTAAAGGAAAAGTGCGACGGCTTTTTAATTCAGGGGCGGCCGACGCATGCTAAGACGAAGTCGGCGGCGTGAGTCGTGACTTGCTTATGGGCCCCACCATATGCCGAATCCAGAAAAGCCAAACTAGGAGTCCGCCAATGCGTGAAGAAAGAGGAAAGAATTTTCACACGTCAGAATTTTATTTCGTTCTTTCAAGATTGGGACCCATGAAAAATGAGTCCCACCTCGTTAAATAATTTTGAAAAGATGAATTAGAGTTTTAATGTGTGAAAATTAAGTTCAAAATAACACTATTTAAAAGAAAGGGAAAGATGTATATCTCTTTAGTTTTTTTTATTGGCCGAGTTGCTCTGTATATCAAATATACAATACATCTACATAATTATATTTTGTTGCCCCATGATAGTGCGCCACAAGCGATCGACTTGGTTGATCACTCCCTAATTATACACATGATGTTGAGGTTGTAAGTTTTTCGTGGAGATTATATCCTTTGTCAAGTAACATATTTGGTTTTTTTTGCTTCTCGCAACTATTTTGATTGTAGCGAGCGCATTATATATGTTGTTATTAGTAAATTAATAACTTATTTGCCCCTCTTTGCTTTTGTGATATATTTTCTTTGTCTTATATTAATAGTTTTATTTAATTTTTTAAATAAAATTATTTTAATTTATTTTAAAAACTAAATAGAGTTATTAACTTGGGACAAAGAAAATTTTCAGATTCATTACTTACTTTTCTTATAGTAACTTAGGGGTTGGTTAGAGCAAAACATGACAGATTTGTGTCTTTAATTGAAGTGGATTTTATGAAGGGTTGTGATATACGCAACGAATCTGTCAAACAAAGGGGTTTAGGAATTGGACAGATCATGTTGGTCTCACACAAAGTTTTAAACAAATCCCTTGATGAAGCCTTCCCAAACTTAAAGTACTTGGCTGGCGCAATCAATTGAAGTCCGTGTGCTTAATCAACTAGTTATTGAGGGAGTTTTTAAGGAGGAAATGGAGCATTGTTGAGGGCGTTCATCTCCTGCGTCCAGCTTTATCCATCTATAGATTTATCAATATTGATCTATTAGGAACACATAAAGCCCTCGGTAAACCTAATAGTAATAATGATAATAATTGACATCCAATTAAATGGCTACTTATTAGGTAGTGCATTATCTACCACGTTTATAATAAGGTGGTAGATGCACTTCCACTTGCTTAGATAGGTGGTAAATGATCTACCCATGGGGAGGAAAAAGGGTGCCCCCCTACACCTAAAATTCAAATTTTGTCTATTCATTTGTACCAATAGCTTACCTTCCTCATTTAAGGGTATTTTTGTTCATAGAATGTTTACTTCACTTTCCTAGAAATTTTTTTAGCTTGACCGCGAAGTCACCTCGCAACCAGGCAAGCTCATTGCAGGGCCAGCTGGAGCCTTAGGTAGCTTATTAAGGCCCCACCGAAAAAACAAAACCTCATGTTTATATATTTGCATGAGACCTTATTGAAACAAGTCTTGATTGAACAAGTAAAACCTCATGTTAATAGAGGGGGTGATCAAGTAATATAGACTTGCCTACCCCTTGAGTAACGTATATTCTTATATCAAAATTCAATGGATCGCGATGTCCGGGCTCACGGTGACTAGCAGGAACTTACCATAGAACTTTGATTAGTCAAATTATTCCACGCCCTGGCCCTATAGTAACTTACCAAGAAAAGATAGCCTTCTTCGATAGATTCTCCTTATCACACCTTCTAGGCTAGAACTTTTGTTTTTTTGCTAACATGGCTAAGATGAAACTAAGTTTTTGGATAAATTATTAAATAATATTAAAATAAATTTACCAAAATATTTACCAATATGATGTTATTTTTTGCCGTGCGGGTGTCAGCTAATTTGCACCTGAGTGGCTTTTTAAAAAAAAAATTAGTGACAAAATCACCTTAATTTTTTAAATTGTGAAAGGGCAAAATCAACTTTTGTTCTTTAGAGGGCCGAATTCAACGCCCTTTATCCTCCAGCCACCCCACCCCATCTCTCTGTCTCCGCTTCGATCCCGAACCCATGCCGCCTCTTCTCAATGTCTCCAGCCACCCCGCCCCATCTCTCTGTCTCCGCTTATCTCATGTTACAAATCTTATCCAAAAACTATAGGAAGATAAGAATGAAAGAGACAAAATAAAGATGACACTTCTTAAAATAGAGAGAAGTTACAAGAAAAAATAGAGGAGGAAAAAGAAAGGATGTAATTGAAGAAAATACAAATAAAAATAGAAATTATGGCAATGGATACATCTGAAATGTCTAAAGAGCAAAAATTATATTATGTCAAGCAAAGATGGGAAGTTCTCTATGGAACATTAGGTGGAAGTGAAAACAACTAACATTATGTGGAATAATAGGAGAACACAAACTATAGATATTTTCCTTTAACTTAATCTATGGTTGTTTGTTTTAATATATATGTTCTTACATATTAAAATAAACTTAGTATATGTCAGGTTTGACCTTGTGGGACATTTTATAAGAGGTAACTAGGACCTGCTAGGACTAGTCATTTTTTAGCTTTAGAAAAAGGTTATTTGAGAGGAAACTAGCGATTTTTTAGCCATTAAAAAAACTAGATTGGAATAAACTAGCAATTTTTTTAGCGGTTAGAAAGTTCATATATGTAGCTCACACCCATATTGAGTTTCTACAATCCATATTCATAACCCTTCTCTTACCCAATTTGTGTGAAACTTCAACATGCCCTTAAACCTTTCCCCTTCCTCTGCCACTTTTGATAGGGGGAACGAGATTTGGTATAATCTCATCAATGCCAAGTCTGATGAAGATTTGGAAATGGAGATTTTGGTAATGAAAACTCTACAAGAAGAATGAGAGAATGCAAAGAAAAAGTCATGGTTATATTCCATTCCGTCAGTTATGAACAAAGGACAAACCACATGGCATCATAGACTATACAATAACAATTTTGCTAAAAGCCCTATGTGCACTTCAACTCAATTCCGAAGGAGGTTCTATATGTGCCGATCTCTATTACTTTGAATTGTACATGTAGTAGAAGCTTACAACCCATAGTTTGTCCAAAAAAGTGATGTTATCAATTGTTTTGATTTATCACCACTTCAAAAGGTCACTGCTACAAGGAGGTGTTTGTTTATGGTCTTGCGGCAGATAGTGTTGCCACTGGTCAAGCTTTGCCAAAGCCGAACCCAACCCATTTGACCCATATAGAATAAAAAAATATTTTTTAATTTTTTTTAAAATAATATTAAAAAATACTTAAAAATTTTATATTTTATATTTTATATTTGACATTATATTCGGGTCAAGTCGAGTTAGATCACCTAAAACCCGAACCCGACTCGAATAGCTATTCGGATTAATTTTCAAAAACCAAACTTAACCCATTAGGGTCGGGTCAAGTTTTACCATTTACCCAACCCGAGTGGCATCCCTAGCGGCAAATGATGTGGACAACTATGTGAGGATGAGTGAAAGTACATTAATTGAAGCACTAAATAGGTTTGATAAAGCAGTTATTGATGTTTTCATAGATAACTTGACAAAACTAAACAATTTTGACATTCGTAAATTGATATCAGAAGGTGAGCGATGAGTGTTTCCTGAGATGTTGGGTAGCATTAGAAGTGGAAGCAATATCTAGCTGCATGGAAAGGTATCTATTCTCATGGAGTCCACCATGAGCCTTCCATTATTCTTGAAGTTGTGACTTCTCATAATCTTTGGACATGGTATGCATTTTTTGGACTACGGAATCTTATAGTGATATCAATGAGTTGGATTGATCTCCTTTCTTTACTAACCTTACTAAAAGCCAAGCCCAAGCCAATTACTCAATTAATGGCCATCGTTATATAATACGATATTATCTAACTGGTGGAATATATCCCTCATAGGCAACATTTGTCAAAATAATTTTATGTCCACAAGGGCCAAAAGTCTTTAATTTTGCATCATCTCAAAAGTCAACAAGGAATGATAAGTGGCTGTTTGGAGTGCTATAAGCATGTTTTTCTATTGTTCATGGGTTTGCTTGTTATTAGAATTGTCAAACACTTCAACATATTATGAAGGCGTGCATTATAATGCATGACATGATTATTGAAGATGAAAGTGATAAAAGTCTTCTACTCAATTACGATGCAAGAGAGGATGACAATAAAGAACTCGTAGTGTTGCATGAGCAAACAACATAATTCAAGGATTTTATTAGACGTCACTTGCAGCTAGGTGATAAAAGAACACATGTGGAATTTTCAAGGGGCTGGAAGTAGCATAAAATTATTATGATATGTATTTCTATTTTATTTTTATTTGTTGTGAGGTAATTATGTATTTTTATTTTAATGTTATTTTTTATGTTTCTTTATTTTAATGTTGATTGTTGTTATGTGATTACTTATTTTTATGATTTTTTTATTTTTATTTAAGTGATAATGTATTTTTATTTGTATTTGTTGTTTATATATATTTTTTATATTATTTATTATTTAAAAAATTATATATTTTTAGGTTATTTTAGTATAAAATAAAAATAATACTAAAGTAATATAATTCAATCAGTGGTTGGAGTTCACCTTGTGTCAAATTGCCACATTGGCATGTAACAGACAATATTTGACACGAGCATCTCCAACAGCTCAAATTAATACCTAGCATTGGAGATGCTCTAAGCTGCCCATCGCACCAAGCTTGAGGCAAGAGCATGGGAGACAAGTGCATAGAATTTTCATATCTAAATTTCCCTGTTTTCAAGGAAAAATAACCTTAGAATTATGCTACAAGGTTTTCAAACCTGATATTCAACATCAACTGACACATGAAACTTCAAGGAGAGAGCAAAAGTTTATGACTCTCCAAAGCAATTGCGCATGTGCATGCTTCATATGAGAAAAGTAAGCCATGTGATTGCGTGACTTGTTTGGTAATCAAACCAAGAGTTCAATATATTAAGTAATATTGCTAGGATGGTTTATGACCTAAATTCATGTTCCAAGTCGTGCATCTTTTGCTTTTCTTAACCAACAACCTCTCATTTTTTAAAAGAAAAACCTCTCTGTCCCAAAAAGAGTGGTTGATTGTCAACTAAAAATTAACTAAAGACACTCTTCCTGACCTAATTTAAGACACACTTAATCGAATAGAGGAAGTGTCAAAATAAATAATTTATTATTAATAATTAAATATTTTCTTCATTCTAAATTAATAGCTTCATTTTATTTATTAAAATAAACTAAAATTAATTCCTTTGAAAAATCAAATAGCACTATTAATGAAAGATGCAGGGAATATTTTTTCTATACATGTGAAAAATGTTTAAGCCCGACTCTGTGACTAGAAATAGCATTTGGGATTCGTATTCCAAATTCCACCAAGGAATAACCGGATCCGGGTTCGGGCACCAAGTTCCACTTTAACGGGACAACTTGAGCGCCAGATCCGGCAGTTATTCTGACTTACGTGTGCCTCCGCTTTAACGGAACGGAAAATGATATTCCGAAACGGAAACGCTTGTCGGCGACATCAACGGGCAGAATCTCAAATATTTGGTGGGGCCCAGTGCAAGTTGCTGCCGCGGCGTGAAAGGGAAAAGGCCATTCCTCTGCTTCCAAGCGATAAAAGACAACAAACAATTTGAAGGCTGGACCGGATCAAATCAGACCAGACCTGAACCCGACCCCGACCGGACTTCAGGCTGTCAGGCAGGGCAGGGCAGGACAACCTAAGGCTACTCGCGAGACTGGCCTACAAAACGACAATGGATTTCGAATCTGGGGTTGGCCAGACGCGCGGGTCCCCCCGGGATTAGCGGGTGAATTTATTTAATCAATTTGTGTGTCAAAAACTGATTGGAAAGATCCACCTGGTTGCATCAGCCACGTGCTGCCCAGACTTTCGGACATTTGTTTGGCGCGGCCGTAATCCGTTCCTGGTGGTAAAGCTGATGCGCTCACGTGAACACTAAGCGCGAGGGCTAAAACAAGAAAGATGCTTTAACGGCGTGAACGTTAAAATTGTATTTTCTCTTTTTCACACATTATCGATAAATGAAATATATTTTTGTTACTTTAAAAAATCAACGTTAAAAAGTTATTTTAATATCTTTAAATTATTAATGAGTGGGACCTATAAAAATAGGTTTAGTGGCCCTACTCAACAATAGTTTTAAGATAAAAAAGTAGCATTTTGACGTTGATTTATCAACGTTATAATATCATTACTCATCGATAAATAAGGCCCATAAAAGTAAGTTTTCAAGTGGAGTTTTGACGTCTTAATATTCACGTCAATAACATTACTCTTAAAATAACTCGAATATGGTGTGATTCAACGGTCATTATCCTTTCTTGCTCAGAATTTACGACTTGTATTTAAATAAGTGGAATCCGTTAAAATGTGTTAAAACAATAGGAGTTCGTCAATATATTTTCACTATCTTATTTTAATAAAAATATAATATGTACCAATTTGTATATTAAAAAATAAATAATTTTATATGTGCATGAAGTGTGTACGCCTAGATATCATAGGCTGTTTAGATCTTGATTTAATGACGCAAGAGGTAAAATAATAATTTGCTCCATAAGTTTATGTGTATAGTTTAATCAAAATTTAATAGCACGCGATGTCAGGCTCACGCATGAGCTCATACATATAGTCAGCATATGAGCTTGGGATCATGTAAATAGGTCTAAAAATTATGTATGAGTCTAACTTTGGGTAAGGAGGGGCAAGAAAGAACATTTCTTTTTTTAAAAGATATATACAACAAAATTTCAAATATTTATGTAATTTAGATGAAAGTAATAATAAAAAACTATAAAATGATTATTTAAAAGGTAAATTTAAATATTATTGAAGGAAAGTTAAAAGTGAGAAGATCAAAGTACTTTTTTTAAGAGGGGCATAGCTATTAAATTAGACCATTTTTAAAGGATTTACAACATATTTAGGGGTTCGCAAAATAAAAAACTTATTACACGGAATCCCATTTTTTTGAAACGGGTTGAAGGAGAAAGCATTATTGGTGGAGAGGAAGCAATAAATTGGAGTTTATCATGACCATGTTACGAGCTCCCGGAATCCAATTGGCCCCTAACCATAACCATATAGGTGTCTCCACCCTGGTACGCAAAGCAACGTAAGTTGTCAGATTGCGATATGATAATTCGCGTTAGATGAGGGAGCTAGACGGTGATTAAAACCCACTTGGCCATTAAGTCTTATGGGCATCTTGTCACGCCTCGATGATGTTTGACCCGAGCTAAATCTGGTTCAAGGGCCGATCAAGCGTATGGGGGCGATGAAGAAAAATTAAGAAATGATTTAGCGGAAGACTTAACCCAAACTACGGACAATTAACAAAATTACGGAGTACGCACAATCCTTTGAGCAAGAGTAAATAAAAAAAAAGAAAGAGAGTTACTTATCACAGACTAAACAACTAATCTCAAACCCACATGCTTAGTTAACTAAAGCCCACACTGGCTCAAAATAAGTCTTAAGCAAACATAACTGTAATATGTGACATAAATCCAAAATAAAGAACTCTACACAAAAGTTCTAAACATAAGCATAAAACCAAAGGAACTAAGTCACACAACGATCTCCACGATCACATCTATGCCATCTCCGACCTTTCCTCAAAGAGGAGATCTTGTCCGTCTGTGTGTCGCACCATGCAGCCCCAAAACAAAACACAAGAAGGAGGGGTGAGTTTAACAAACTCAGCAATGGTTTTAATATCACTATCAACATCAAAAATATGATAGCATAGCAATATACTCATTCATATCTAAGATTGGCAAGGTGCATCATTTTCTAATTTCACATACACATCACCTAAACTGCATCATAGAGCATAATCCACATCATGTCATTCTTATCATAACACCCTACATGAAATGTATCTCTAACATACATATTCCATCATGCATCATATTATCACCAACCTGCATAAATGTATCTCTAACATACATATTCCCACATACATCACATCATAATCAACCTGCATGAATGTATCTCTAACATACATATTCCATCATACATCACATCATAACATCCTGCATAAAATGTATCTCTACCATACATATTCAATCATGCATCACATTCTCATTCATCATGCATGTATAAGTATCACACACATACTAGTCCAATATGCAAGTCCATACACATAGAAAATAAACTTGCTCTTCAAGGCCGGAGCCCTCGAGCAAACACTTATCAAATAGACATGCTCCTCAAGGCCAACGCCTTTAAGCAATCTCCTACTCCTCAAGGCCAACGCCTTTGAGTAACGCCTGCTCCTCAAGGCCAACTGTAAGGACCTTCATCTTTAAACTGGTTTTTGGTTTTCTTTAATTATTGGTTATCGTGATATTAACGCATTTTCTGATCTAGTCGATGATTTTGTGAATAAATAGTGTTTAAGATAGTTTTAACCAAAATCAACTTTAAGATTTGTGATTTTAAATCAAATGTGATTTTTTGGGATTTTTTTGAATTTTTACTATTTTTCAAAAATTAGGGTTTTGGCGGGACCGTTGTGGGCCCCACCGTCAAAATTTTGATTTTTATGTCAAATGAACCTAGACATCTACTTAAGGTCATGCAAAAATTTTCAGAATTTTCTTAGGCTTAATTAGCACTTAAATTTGCATAATACCCATTTTTAGCTTACTTTTCCTATTTACACCCTAAAAACTTACCCATGCATACCCCAACCCTTACTATAAAAGGGCAAACCTGAGCCATTTCCATTTTTAGGAATAAGCTAAGGAAGGAGGTCTTGCCTAATCCCCACTTAGGCCTGGATTAGAAGCCGATTAAGGTAAGCCTACTCTAATCAAGCACTAAACCCTACCTTTCTTCCTAATCTCTTCCAAATCTACTATTTTCCCCATGTTTCAATTCATTTTTAGACCTCAAAAGCTACTGATTTGTGTTTTACTACAAACCCTAGCTTTCAAAATTCGATTTTTACAACCAACAAGCCCTAGATCTAAGTTTTAATTAGGGATTTCTTTGGTAAATCGATTTTGAATGGAGTTTAATTCAAACTCAATGTGTTTGTAAGGTTTTCAAGAAGGGTGACTCTCAAAACCGAGCTTAATCAAGTGCTAAGGTAATGGGTCTTCAAAATCTCAGTTTATCCATGGTAAAATTTTTGATTTTTGGCTTATTTCGAATGGAGTTACTTGATTTGGTGTGTTAATGACATGATTAGAAAATGGAAGTATTTAATCCCGATTTCTTAGGGTTTTGCATTATTATGATATGGTTTGATATTCTAGAAGTCATGAAGGACTTTTGATGATGATTAGGGTGTTAGATGTGGATTTGAAGTGTTATCAATGGTGTTTCGGTTTGGATTTGCGAAATGAAGAAGATAATCAGTTCTGCCTTGTTGGCGTTTGAGCAGCCCTTCTAGGCGTTCGAACGGCAACACTGTCTGAACGACAATTTTCCAGTTCAGCCAATCGAACGGCCTGGTAGGCGTTCGAACGGCCAAACTGTGAATTTCAAAATTTTGCATTTAACCGATCAAACGGCCTGAAGGGCATTCGAACGACTACACAGCAGATTGGTGTTTTAATGCATGATGTTTATTTTGATGATTCCACTTTAGCTTACCAATTTTATATAAATGTGGAGTGTTTTAAGCTATATTAGGCTACTGGAAGGGCATGCTATTGAGGTTTATGGAGTTGAGATATATGCTTAGAGATTTGTGGAATGACTTATGTTTTGTGGCATGATGTTAGAATTGTCATCTTGAAATTGTGAATGGTTGATTCCTCATGGTTAAGCATATTTTCAGTAGCACTACAACCTATTATTAGACTGATTTGCCATGATAGAATGTGGTTAGTTGATGTGTGGATGTTGGTGAATGCCATGACTCAAGGATGAAATGAATAATCTTATATGTGTTTAGCCTTTGTGGTTGAGTTTCCATTTGAGTTATGATTTCAATAATTTTTCTCTTTATGATTTCCGCTGGAATTCATGTTTAGATGGTAATTCACATGTGTAGTGTGGTAGTGAGTTTATTTTCAAGCATGTTGACATGCATTGTGTGAAATGCTTCCACTAGTTACATACACACGTGTGGGGGCTAAATGATGATGTTGAAGCTTGATATTGTGATTATGAATGATGCATTAGTGACTGGTGAGAGCACTTATCATGGATTAGGATTCATGTATGCTTTGCCCACGTATGTACCATGCAGCATGCATCATGAAAATGGATTTCCAATTGAGGCTTCATCGTGGTTAATCGAATTTGACCGATTGGATGCAATATGATGAAATTGTGTGCCGGATTGATCGGTCGTGGATTAATCGCAAGTTGATTGGTCCGAAATGACATATTTTGATTTGAGTTCCTGTGTGGAATGAGTGCACTCCCCGGGTTGAGTCTAATGAAATGGAACTATGTGGGGACGAGTTGGGTACTTGTCTTGCGGATTGTGAGAATGTTATTATGAGTGTCATCTAGACCCTGAGAATCCAGTGTGGTATGCCGTGTGCACCCCGCTACCACGTGTTCTAGGGTTCTCTATGTGAGAACTCGGGCTCTTCCCTCCGCAGGAGGTATCCCTGGGCGAACACCCCTGCTCTAGATTCTCTGAGAATGGGCATCTTTGGCCAGGATCGTCCAGGGTGAGCAGCATTTGGGATTGACAACCCCGATCTTTCTTGAATTCTTGTGTAGAATTTTAGACCATGACACGCCTTCGTGGCCTTGTCTATGTCTCGTCTGTGTGACACTAACGTGTGATTACTCCTTGATGGAGGTTGATTTTGATATGATGCATGTGGGAATATGTATGTTAGAGATACATCCATGCAGGTTGATTATGATATGATGCATGTAAGAATATGTATGTTAGAGATACATTCATGCAGGTTGTTATGATATGATGCATGTGGAATGTGTATGTTAGAGATACATCCATGCAGGTTGATTTTGATATGATGCATGTGGGAATATGTATGTTAGAGATACATCCATGTAGGTTGATTATGATATGATCCATGTGGGAATATGTATGTTAGAGATACATTCATGCAGGTTGTTATGATATGATGCATGTGGAATATGTATGTTAGAGATACATCCATGCAGGTTGATTTTAATATGATGCATGTGGAAATATGTATGTTAGAGATACATCCATGCAGGTTGATTATGATATAATGCATGATGGATTATGTATGTTAGAGATACATTTCATGCAGGGTTTATGATGAGAATGACAATTATGTGAATTATGCACTATGATGCAATTTGAGGTGATGTGTATGTGTGATTAGAAAATGATGCACCTTGTAAATCTTTGATCTGAATGATTATATTGCTATGCTATCGTGTTTTCAATGTTGATAGTAATATTAAAAACCATTGCTGAGTTTGTTAAACTCACCCCTCTTTCTTGTGTTTTGATTTGGGGCTGCATGGTGCGACACGCAGACAGACAGGATCTCCTCTTTGAGGAAAGGTCGGAGATGGCTTGGATGTGATCATGGAGATCGTTGTGTGACTTAGTTCCTTTGATTTTATGCTTTATGTTTAGAACCTTGGTGTAGGGTTCTTTGTTTTGGATTTATGTCACATGTTACAGTTATGTTTGCTTAAGTCTTATTTTGAGCCAGTGTGGGCTATATTTGACTAAGTATGTGGGTTTGAGATTAGTTGTTTACTTTGTGTTAAGCAACTCTCTTTTCTTTCCTTCTTTATTTACTCTTGCTCAAAGGATTGTGCGTACTCTGTAATTCTGTTAATCGCCCGTGGTTTGGGTTAAGTCTTCCACTAAATTGTTTCTCAATTTCTCCTTCGTCGCCCCCGCGCACTTGACTGGCCCTTGGACCGGGTTCGACTCAAGTCGGGCATCGCCGGGGCATGACACCAACGCCTTTGAGCAATGTCCTGCTCCTCAAGGCCAACGCCTACGAGCAACTCCTGCTTCTCAAGGCCAATGCCTTCGAGCAAATCCTGCCCATCAAGGCTAAACTCCCGGGCAACCCTCAAATTCTACATAAGAATTTAAGAAGATCGGGGTAGTCAATCCCTAATTGCTGCTCACCCCAGATAATCCTGGCCAAGGATGTCACATTCTCACGAAGAGAACCTAGAGCAGGGGTGTTCGTTCTAGGACATCTCCTGTGGAGGGGAGAGCCTGAGTTCCCACGTAGGAAACCCACGAACACATGGTAGCTGGTGCAAGGAGCATATCATACTAGATTCTCAGGGTCCAGGTTCGACTGTCTCAATAAATAAATCTCAACTACATTAACAATTCCGAACAACCAAACTTGACTCGACTCAACCCGGGGAGCACACATGTTCCACAAAGGAACTCAAATCAAAACATGTCCTTTCGGACCAATCAAATTTCGATTAAGTCAACGACCGATTAAACTGGCACACAATTTCACCACATTTCATCCAATCGATCAAATTCGATTAATCTCGATAAAACCTCGGGGTGTGCACGTAAAAGTACTTCTATGTCGACTCTAGTCCTCATGTCCCATACCATGAGTATTCATGACGCCATAGAAGCAAATTTAACTAAGCACTAGTGCAACGAACCTTAGAGCTATCCATCGACATAATGCGTCCCATACCACAAGTGTCTAATGGTTTCTCCTTGGTTGTTCCACACAACCGATCGATTGGAAATACATTTTCATGATGCGTGCAACATGGTACATACGTGGGCAAAACATACATGAATTCTAATTCATTATAGGTGCTCTCATCAGCCTTTCATGCATCATTCATAATCATAATAGCAAACCTCATCATCATTATTAAATCCCACGTGTGTGTGTGAACATAGTAGATGTATTTCACTAAATGCATATCAACATGCTTGTAATTTACTCACCATCACACTACACATGAGCATTAACATCTAATCATGAATTCCAGCGGAAAATCATAGGAGAAGAATCATTAAAATCGTAACTCAAATCAAAGTTCAACCATGAAGGCTAAACACATATAAGATCATTCATTTCATCCTTGAATCATGGCATTCACCAACATCCACATATCAACTAACTACATTCTGTCATGACAAATCAGTCCATTAATAGATTGTAGCTCTACTGAAAATATGCTAAACCAAAGGGGATCAACCATTCATAATTTTAAGATGACAATTCCAACATCATGCCACAAAACATAAGTCATTCCACAAATCTCTAAGCGTATATCTAAACTCCATAACCTCCATAGCATGCCTTTTCAGTAGCATAATATAGCTTAAAACACTCCACATTCATATGAAATTGGCAAGCTAAAGTGGAATCATCAAAATAAATATTATGCATTAAAACACCAATCTGTTGTGTAGCCGTTCAAACGCCCTTCAGGCCGTTCGATCGGTTAAACGGGAAATTTTAAAATTCACAGTTTGGCTGTTTGAACACCTAGCAGGCCATTCGATTGGCTGAATTGGAAAACTGTCATTCTGACAGTGTTGCCGTTCGAATGCCCAGGAGGCCATTCGAACGCCAACAAGGCAGAACTAGTCATCTTCTTCCTTTCGCAAATCCAAACCAAAACACCATTGATAACACTTCAAATCAACATCTAACACCCTAATCATCATCAAAAGTCCTTCATGACTTCTAGAAAGTTAAACCATATCATAATAATGCAAAACCCTAAGAAATTAGGATTAAATAATTCCATTTTCTAATCTTACCATTAACACACTAAATCAAGCAAACCATTTCGAAATAAGCCAAAAATGAAGAGTTTTACCATGGATAAACAGAGATTTCGAAGACCCATTACCTTAGCACTTGATTAATCTCGGATTTGAGAGTCACCCTTCTTGAAAACCTTCCAAAAACATTGAGTTTGGATTAAACTCCATTATAAATCGATTTACTAAAGAAATCCCTAATTAAATCTTAGATCTAGGGCTTGTTGGTTGTAAAAATCGAATTTTAAAAGCTAGGGTTTGTAGTAAAACACAAATCAGTAGCTTTTAATGTCCAAAAACGAATTGAAACAAGGGGGAAATAGTAAATTTAGAAGAGATTAGGAAGAAAACTAGGGTTTAGTGCTTATTTAGAGTAGGCTTACCTTAATTGGCTTCTCATCCGGGCCTAAGTGGGGATTAGGCCAGACCTCTCTCCTTAGCCTATTCCCAAGAATGGAAAAGGCTCAGATTTGCCCTTTTTATAGTAAGAGTTGAGGTATGCATGGGTAAGTTATGGGGTGTAAATAAGAAAATTAGGCTAAAAATGAGTATTTTACAAATTTAAGCACTAATTAAGCCTAATAAAATTCTAAAAAATTTTACATGACCTTAAGTAGATGTCTAGGTTCATTTGACACTGAAATCAAAATTTCGACTGTGGGGCCCACAGGGGTCCCGCCAAAACCCTAATTTTTGGAAAAATAGTAAAAATTCAAAAAAATCCCAAAAATTCACATTTGTTTTAAAATCACTTAAAATCACTAATCTTAAAGTTGATTTTGGTTAAAACTATCATAAACACTACTTATTTCACGAAATCACCAAATAGATCAGACAAACACGTTAATATCACAATAACCAATAATTAAAGAAAACCAAAAACTTGTTTAAGATTAGGGATCTTACACATCCAATGCATCTGCTAAGGCATATGTTGGGTGCATACTAACTAGTCTGTAAGGACCCTCGTCTTTAAACCAGGTTTTGATTTTCTTTAATTATGGGTTACCGTGAGATTTACGCGTTTTCTGATCTTATTCGGTGATTTCGTAGATAAATAGTGTTTGTGATGGTTTTAACCAAAATTAACTTCAATATTAATGGTTTTAAGTGATTTTAAACCAAATGTGAATTTTTGAGATTTTTCGGAATTTTTACTATTTTCCCAAAAATTAGGGTTTTGGCGGGACCCTGTGGGCCCCACCGTCAAAAATTTTATTTTTCTGTCAAATGAACCTAGACATATACTTAAGGTCCCACAAAAATTTTTAGAATTTTATTAGGCTCAAATTGTGCTTAAATTTGTAAAATACCCACTTTTAGCCTACTTTTCATATTTACACCCCAAAACTTACCTATGCCTACCC
This sequence comes from Saururus chinensis, assembly GCA_035235625.1. Taxonomy (NCBI): domain Eukaryota; kingdom Viridiplantae; phylum Streptophyta; class Magnoliopsida; order Piperales; family Saururaceae; genus Saururus; species Saururus chinensis. The sequence continues at coordinate 32,192,641 of CP141143.1, forward strand.
CAACCCTTACTATAAAAGGGCAAACCAGAGCCATTTCCATTTTTAGGAATAGGCTAAGGAAGGAGGGCTGGCCTAATCCCCACTTAGGCCCGAATTAGAAGCCGATTAAGGTAAGCTTGCTCTAATTGAGCACTAATCCATGGCTTTCCTCTTAATTTCTTCCAAATCTACCATTTTCCCCTTGATTCAATTCATTTTTGACCATCAAAAGCTACTTATTTGTGTTTTACTATAAACCCTAACATTCAAAATTCGATTTTTACTACCAACAAGCCCTAGATCTAAGGTTTAATTAGGGATTTCTTGGGTAAATCGATTTCTATTAGAGTTTAATTCAAACTCATTGTGTTTTCAAGGATTTCAAGAAGGGTGACTCTTCAATCTGAGCTTAATCAAGTGCTGAGGTAATGGGTCTTCGAAATCTCTGTTTATCCATGGTAAAACTCTTCATTTTTGGCTTATTTCGAAATGGTTTGCTTGATTTAGTGTGTTAATGGTAAGATTAGAAAATGGAATTATTTAATCCCGATTTCTTAGGGTTTTGCATTATTATGGTTTGGTTTGATATTCTGGAAGTCAAGGAGGACTTTTGATGATGATTAGGGTGTTAGATGTGGATTTGAAGTGTTATCTATGGTGTTTCGGTTTGATTTTGCGAAAGGAAGAAGATGACTGTTCTGCCGTGTTGGCGATCGATCGGCCTTGCAGGGCGATCGATCGGCTGAACTGTAAATTTTAAATTTTTGCGTGTAACTGATCAATCGGCTACACAGGAAATTGTGTGTTGTGTATATGATGTCTATTTTGATGATTCCACTTTAGCTTGCCAATTTTATATGAATGTGGAGTATTTTAAGCTATGTTAGGCTACTGGAAATGCATGCTATTGAGTTTATGGAGTTGAGATATATGCTTAGAGATGGTGGAATGACTTATGCTTTGTGGCATGATGTTGGAATCGTTATCTTGAAATTATGAATGGTTGTTTCTCTTTGGTTAAGCATATATTTTCAGTAGGACTACAATCATGGTTGGACTGATTTGTCATGATAGATTGTGGTTAGTGGTGTGTGAATGTTGGTGAATGTCATGACTCAATGATGAAATGAGTGATGTTATATGTGTTTAGCCTTTGTGGTTGAGTTTTGAATTTAACTATGATTTCAACGATTCTTCTACTATGATTTCCGCTGGAATTCATGTTTAGATAGAAACTCACATGTGTAGTGTGGTAGTGAGTTGATTTTCAAGCATGTTGATATGCATTATGTGAAAGGCTTTTACTAGTTACACACACATGTGGGGGGTTAAATGACGATGTTGAAGCTTGACATTGTGAGTAGGAATGATGCATTAGGGGCTGGTGTGCGCACTTATCATGGATTAGGATTCATGTATGCTTTGCCCACGCATGTACCATGCTGCACGCATCATGAAAATGGATTTCCAAGTGAGGCTTCATCGTGATTAATCGAATTTGACCGATTGGATGCAATGTGATGAAATTGTGTGCCGGGTTTATCGGTCGTGGATTAATCGCAAGTTGATTAGTCCGAAAGGACATGTTTTGATTTGAAGTTCCTGTGTGAAACGATTTAAAGTTCCTGTGTAGAACGAGTGCACTCCTTGGGTTGAGTCTTGTTAAATGGAATGATGTGGGGACGAGTTGTGTACTTGTCTTGCGGATATGTGAGAATATTATTATGTGTGTCATCTGGACCCTGAGAATCCAGTGTGGTATGCCGTGTGCACCCCGCTACCACGTGCTCTAGGGTTCTCTGTGTGAGAACTCGGGCTCTTCCCTCCGCAGGAGATGTCCCTGGGCGAACACCCCTGCTCTAGATTCTCTGTGTGAGAATGGGACATCCTTGGTCAGGATCGTCCAGGGCGAGCAGTATTAGGGATTGACAACCCCGATCTTTCTTGAATTCTTGTGTAGAAATTTTGGACCATGACACGCCTTCATGGCCTTGTCTATGCTCCCGTCTGTGTGACATTATTGTGTGGTTACTCCTTGATGGAGTTTGATTTGATACTATGCATGTGGAATATGTATGCTAGAGATACATCTATGCATGTTGATGTTGATGTTATGCATGTGGGAATATGTATGTTAGAGATACATCCATGCATGTTGGTGTTGATGTTATGCATGTGGAATATGTATGTTAGAGATACATCCATGCATGTTGATTTTGATGTTATGCATGTGGAATATGTATGTTAGAGATACATCCATGCGGGATTGGTTATGATGTGAATGCATGTGGGAATATGTATGCTAGAGATACATCCATGCAGGTTGAATTATGCATTATGATGCAGTGTTAGGTGATATGAATGTGTGATCAGAAAGTGATGCACCATGTAAATCTTTGATTTGAACGATCTCATTTTTAAGCTATCGTATTTTCTACGTTGACAGTGATATTAAAACCATTGCTGAGTGTTAAAACTCACCCCTCTTTTGTGTTTTGATTTGGGGCTGCGTGGTGCGATACGCAGACGGACAGGATTGCCTCTTTGAGGAAAGGTCAGAGGTAGCTTGGGTGTGATGATGGAGATCGTTGAGTGACTTACCTGCGTTTGTTTCATGCTTTATGTTCGAACCTTTATGTAGGGTTCTTGTTTTAGATTTATGTCATATACTACAGTTGTAATGATTTTGACTTATTTTGAGCCGGTGTGGGCTTTACTTAACTAAATTTGTGGGTTTGAGATTGTTGTTTACTTTGTGATAAGCAACACCTTTTTCTTCCCTTTTATTTACTCTTGCTCAAAGGATTGTGCGCACTCCGTGTTGCTGTTAATCGCCCGTGGTTAGGGTTAAGTCTTCCGCTAGATCATTTCTCAATTTTTACTTCGTCGCCCCCGCGCGCTTGACCGGTCCCTGGACCGGGTTCGGCTCGGGTCGGGCATCGCTGGGGCGTGACATAGTCTCTTCTGATACTCCTTAAAAAAGATGATCTTACATGAAATGTTCAACTTCTAATTTTCTTACTAATTAAATTTTTTTTATAAGAAATATTTTTTTATTATCCTAACTAACTATGAGCCCAGTGTATGCAGGGACGAAGCTAAGAAAATTTCACTAGGAACCTTGTTGCACTAAGAGAAAAAAACCATTAGGGATTTATGGGTATTATAAGAATTTTCATGGGTTAGGGGGGGCTATGGCCCCCTCTAGCCCTCCTAGCTCCTGTCTCTGAGCATATGATAGTGAACACAATGTAAAAAACACATGAAAGCCCTTTATCTATAAGAACAATGGTGTACATGCTAATACACAGTAATGTTAGCATGTGCACTGTCGATATCAAATATCAAGGACTCCTATGTGTTGCTCATGCTAGTTCACTGTCAGTAAGAAGTTAAAAATGCTTCTCTTTTTATAATAAGAGTGAAAATTTAATTCAAAAAATATGCAAATTTTTTTTTATTTTTTTGTGGTCTAGAAATTTTCTCATTCTATAAATTTGTGCTTTTAAATAAATTAAACTTTAAAAAAAAGACAAAGAAAATATAATGCTAAATAAACGAAAAGAAAGTAGAAAAAATGCTACTAATTAAAACCCTTAGGTGGACTTGTCTATGCAAATTTTTGTCCATCAAGATTTTTAAGGTTGCACCTAAGGTCCAGTCATAAAGAATAGGAGATAAACTTGACCCTCGTTGGAGTCAGTCAAACTTGACTACCAAGCTTTTAAGGTTTGAATGTGGTCCCGTTCAACGACACGTCTATCCAATCAATTCCATTATAATATTATGCCAACAAAATTCTGACATTATATAAATACTCAGATCAATTTTTTTAATAATAAAATTAAAAGAAAACTAGCCAAAAACACATTAAATGCTTTTCATGACACTAATATTTTAATCGCCCAATTATAGTGGTTAAATTGTTATCATTTTTTTCCTCATAAGCTACTCTGAAATTAGCATTTTTTATTTGGCTTTGTAAGGGTCTTAGCACAAAGTTTAGGAAGCAATCAGATAAGCATTTCTAACTTCTTAAGACATGGTGTTAAGTGCAAAAGAAATTTATAGTTTTGAAGAAAAAATTGGTAATTTTTCCATCCCACAAATAGTATTTTTTTAAAAGATAATGATATTTAACGAATTTGCCCAACAAAACTTCTCAAGTGAGTTTTGGTTGAATAGAAAAAGTGGACTTCATACAAAGCTCACTTGGTCAACAAGTTTAATCTAGCCAAAATCTACATGGGAGGTTTTGTTAAGCAATATCAATTTTTTCACATTTTTCTTTTCATCGCTGTTGTTAAATGGTATAGTTTTTCCTATTCTCCACTGTCAATGAAAGCCTAGTATAATTTACACATTGGAGCCTTTTATGCACAAGGTCAATAGTGTACAAGCTAATACTAATATATGCTAACTAACGTGTACACTATTAATCATAAATATTAAGAACTCTCATTAATAATTTATATTAGGCTCATTATTATTAAAGAGCATAAAAAACTCTTTCTTACTAAAAAGCCCATATGAAGATGGCATAGACATGGACATGAACATGGACAAACAAATCCTTGTGAGGCCAGCTATACCCGGCTTCAATAAGCTGTATTATTAAGAAATATTTTTTATACTCTATTCTAAAAATGAGCTGAGCTTTAAATATATATAAAAATTATTTATTTACAAGATCGATGTGATGCTTAAAATGGATACGCATATGCATCGTTGATCTAAAATGTCAACTATTCCTCTGTGTGTACCTTAAGCAGTGAGCCGGGAGTATAAAAAATTCATTTTTTTTTATTAACCTTAAAAAGGCTTCCATAACGTAGACTGCTGGCCGCGCACAAGTTGCAGGCCAGGGCTATTAACGGAAGTGCGTCCACTACAAGGAAAGTGGCTAACGGAAGGGCGCTTTTCCTTTCCTATTTATTTTACGCGTTAAGTTTTTTTTTCTTACGGAAATTAAAATAGAACAAAATTAAGGAAAATTTGGAACTTCTTCAAGTTCAAAGAGGAGAAGGTTCCTAAAGCCGCTATAAAGAGCGGCGGGCAGGTCTCCTGCCTTCTCCATTCCGGTGAGTTGAATCAATCCTCCCTCCCTTCCCCTTCTTACGTTTGTCCCGCTGTTTCCTGTCAGTTGCATTGAATCAGGAGACGGAGACAACTCTTTGGTAGGAACCCCGTTTACCCATCTGGGCTGTGATTTTTTTATTCATCTTCGGCCATCTTTTAGCTGAAACAGGAGAAGAAAGGATTGAAAGTTTGGCCTTTTATAGCAAAAGCTTTCTGGGTTTTCATTGGATTGCATTGTCGTTAGGAATTCTCCGGGTTTTGGTTCAAAGGACCCTGCTTGATCCCGGGATCTAACAGGAACTGAGGTGGGTTTTGTGTATTTCGTTGTGTTTTTCATCTTCGAAAAGCATGCTGATCTCTGCTTCTTTAATCTTATACGGATTGATTGAGGGAATGGGTGTTGGTCGATTCTCCGAGACGTTGATTTATTTTTTCTTTATAAGTTTTTTTTTTCCTTCACGTTTTTTGAGTATTGTTGGACGTTTTAGCTGTCAATGATGACCTCTGTGCTGTGATGTTGGATGCTTTATCTATTTTTTCTTACGGATGGGTATTCGGAATAGGAAGTGACTTCACCAGTTTGCATTTCATCTTGAATCTCCTCTAGTTCAAACTTTTTGTTTCAAAAGGTGTAGACATATTGGTTGTTTGTTCTCGGCTTTTGTTAGTTATCGCTAGTTCTTTGGTTTTGTTTGATTAAGGATTGACTTTGACTTTTATGTTATTAAGGTTAAAGCTTGTCTTTGGGAGACTGCATATGGTGAGTTTTAGAATACTTATCATCTTATCACATTTTATTCTTTTGGGAAGTTTTCTTGTGCCTGTTTGGTTGTTTGAACTAGTGTGTTTGACCTTTCACTGTTTTTTATGCATTCAGGGTGAAGTGCAAGGTTTATTTCTAGATGATGGTTTCCAAGGAATACCCCCTCTTGACTTTGATTCGGAATCTAAAGGCTATCGGACATTTACCATCATAGACCAAAAGATTGTGAGTGTATTATGTGTATTGGATGCTGGGTGTAGCATTTGTTTTTGTTTTAGGAAGTCGAGGATCGCTAGTTAATGCTTCTAAATGCGTGCTGTATATCTTGGTCAGTTTGTCGTTGGTGGATCTGATGACGGAGCAACTTCATCACTTTGTGTCCAAATTTTTGATAAATCATTAGGAAAATGGTGAGACTGATAGTCCCAAGTTTTTATATTTGTTTGTATAATTTCTGTTCCAAATATGAGATCGCTAACATAAACGGTTGAATTTGTAGGTTAATTCCATCTGTTTTAGGCACAAGACCTGCTTCATCTAGTGGCCACTGTGCAGTGCTTCTAAATAAGGACAGGATTTTAATTCTTAAAAGGGATGCGCCACCAGATGATTCCGTCTACTTTCTTGAGGTTTTGACAAATACATTTATATTTTGTCTGATATTGATAAGTTTTACAGAGTCTTTTAGTTGATGGGCCATTTTTTTTATACTCATGCGGTAATTACTATATTATGTGCTTCGGTTCTCCTCACCTTATTTGCTCTTGTTTGTGTGTTTTAGGTGGATACTCCGTTTGTTAGAGAGCAGAGAAATATATTAGAATCCGAGGTTGTTGCTTGGAGTAAGGGAGTGAAGGGGGAAGCTCCTAAGCCTGTAGTTATCAGTGGGCCCTCGGGCGTTGGGAAAGGCACACTGATATCCAAACTCATGGAGGAGTTCCCATCGACTTTTGGCTTTTCTGTAAGCCACACAACACGTACTGCAAGGGAAAAAGAGATTGATGGAGTTCACTACCATTTTACTGAGAGAAGTATCATGGAGAAGGACATAATAGACGGGAAATTTCTAGAATCTGCTCATGTGCATGGCAATCTGTATGGGACAAGCATTGAAGCTGTTGAGGCTGTAACAGATTCGGGAAAGGTATAGCATTGCCTTTTCTTTTCACCATGATCTTAGAGTATTGATTAGTTTACTTACCCACCTTCAGAATGAACATGGTTAGACTCTGTAACTAAATATGCTGCCGAATAAAAGGATGTTGTCTGAACTTGTTGATGTTTCTCTCTTTTTGTTGTTGTTGTGTTTTAAGTTCATATTCACGACATGTTGGCCTGTTTACTGAGCCTATCCTTTTCTGGGTGTTCAATCAGTCTGATTGGAACAGGGAAACGGCTTGGACATAGTTGTTTAAGTATGTACTGCTTATTTGTTTGAAGAGCTTCTTCCCTGGAAAATGGTTCACAGGAGAGTTAATGCGAGTGCCTTCAAAAAGTTTAAAATATGCCATTTATCTGATAGGACTTCAGCGCACTATATGCCTGATACGGTTGGGTACCTATTTTTCTTGTAGAGATGCATTTTAGACATTGATGTTCAAGGCGCCCGATCAGTGAAGGCGAGTTCTCTTGAAGTAGTTTTTATTTTTATCTGTCCTCCGTCATTTGAAGAGCTTGAGAAGCGCCTTCGATCACGGTATAATTAGACAGCCTATACATCAACTTCTGTGTTGCCTCTTAAGCTTAGTCATTGAATTTAATATGATTTTGTTTATGGTGATAGGGGAACTGAAACAGAAGAACAAATCCAAAAACGCCTGAGAAATGCAAGAGCAGAGCTTGAACTGGGGAAGACTTCTGGTATCTTTGATCATATTTTGGTGAATGATGATCTTGAAAAGTGCTACGCAAACCTGAAGGTATCTATCCATTTCGGCTTGATGAGTTAATACTTGGGAGGGCATAAATTAGAGAATTCTTCTTAACATAATATATTAATGCAGAAAATTCTGAGACTTGATGGGAGTGTTGAGGACACAAGCAAATCATGTAATATATCCTTTTAATTTGTTCATTTCCGAAACATCTGATTTGAGATCATTTTTTTTGCTAGTTTGGAAGCTTAAGGAAATCTTTTGTTGCAGGTTTGAAGAGTGCTGGCCCTCCCTCAGGTGACTCAGTCGCACAAAAAGATCAGAAAGTTGTTATACAGTGTGGAACTGCTGACCTTCGGAAGGCAGCAAACAACCTGTGAGTACCAAGTTGTGGTGGTTCATATTATGTCATGTAACACCTATCAAATTATCTATTTCTAATTTCTTCTTTTTGTCATGGCAGATACATGCTGGATCTTTCTTCAATTTCAGGAGGTGCGCCAGGTCGAACACGACGGCTAAAGATGTACTCGATTGATTCCTTTGCTGATGGGATAAAACAAGGAACAAATCCCGCCTGTTAAGCATATGGACCGATTTTTTTCACTAATTCTAACTGGCATCGCAATTTTGAAATTCTTTAAGGGGTGAAAGATTCCTATGTTCACGCGGATCATTATCAATCAGACGTAGAGTATAAGATTTATAGGAGGCAACCTTAGGTTTGCAGTGTCAATTTTGTATTCGTTGCTGAGAACTTAAATAAGTAATACGCGTTTCTCAGCTAGTGGTAACAGAATGGAATTACCGTTCTTTGGTTGAGCTCATTCTTTATTGTACGAGCTATCTTCTTGTAGCATTCAAGTCATTCAATTACAGTTATATCACCGTGCTCTTAGATTTTAAAGAGCAATAATGAACTCACAATTTCACTGTAGCTTGACTGGTTTGACCTTCAACTGCTCCCTCCCCAATCGTCTGTATGTTCAAATTACGTTTGATAAAACCATGGTACCAGAAAATGATAAGAAGTTCCACTGCTGGACGCACAGGTAGAACATTGTCCATGGAACTGAAACTTGTTTGTAACCAGCTGCCTTAAAATGGAATTCTTACAGCCTGTGCAATGTGTCCTGCATGTTTTGTGTTTATGCTGACTGAAAGCCACATTATCACGTTGCTCTGCCGTTAGCTTCTTGACTCAATTAAACCTCTAGGTTGAAAATAGTTGGCGATCAGCTGTCGTAATGCCCTTGTGAATGCTTTTGTTGACCACCATTTGAAGTGCTTTGAGCCTAGCCCAGCGCAATTTTCTTTGACCGACATATATTATAGCCAAACGGCACAACTTTTTATACAGGATTATGAGTATGGGAAATGGCTTTAACGCCTAATACACGTTTAGATGGTTTATTTTAATTTGAAATAATTTTTCTGGCTAAAAATCATCTTTGGGTTAATTCTATTGAAATTGACCTAAAATTTAATTTCTTTAAGATAAGGGTTCTTGAATAAAGTTATTTTTTTAATATTATGATAGGACATTCTACTCATTATTCGCTAATTTTTTTTCTTTATGTTTGAGGATATTTTTGTTATTTTACACAAAAAATCAAAAGTAAGCTAAACATAAAATTTTCTTTTAAAATCAACAAAATACTCTAACCAAATATAACCTCATTTTGCTTTTATTTTCTTAAAAAAATTAGAATAAAAAAAAATTTCTTTCTACTTGAAAGTGTTAGTTATCAAGATAACACATTTAGTGCATAACTAAAATGTCATTTCCCTTCGTTTCCTTTTAAAAATGGAAAACAAAATGGGCATAAACTCTAATTTGTTAATTGAATTTTTTAAGATTTTATATGTAAGTCATGTTTGGTTTGGACCATTGGAGAAGCAATGTAAATAAAAAAAATATCTTTTTGGCCTTCAAACTAGGGATGCTGCCGAGTCGGGTTTTATCAAACCTGATACCATTTAAAAATAGTAAACCCGAATCTGACCAAATAACTATTCAGGTTGAATTTGAAAACACAAGCCTAACCTGAATAGCTATTCGGGTTGAATTTAGAAACTCAAACCCGACCCATTAAGGTCAGGTGGGGTTTTATCAAAATACAAAAAAATATATAAAATTTATATTTATAACCTTATTCGGGTCGGGTTTTGCCAAGCCCAAACCTGATACCATTTACAAAATAGTAAACCCGACCCGGATAGCCATTTGAGTTAAATTTTAAAAACCCAAACATATTAGGGTTGGGTCGGGTTTTACCATATATCCAACCCGAGTGACATCCCTACTTTAAACTCATTTATGACGTTGATTCCTATGATATACCATTAACCCCTCCATCCCAACCCTTTATTCAAATGACCCCATTTCCCTCCTAGGGTGGACTTAGGATTTTTAGTGAAGGGGTCATAACTCATAACATAATGACACTTTAAATTTTCTTTTCTTTCGTGTTAAATTAACTAGACTAATAATTAAGATGTATTGAAGTAAAATATATAAGAACTATTAAAACATAAGCAATTATGATAAGGGCTAAAAAATAACATATAATATGTGTTAAATGTTGATCAGGGATTTGGGAGGGAGGAGTGCTGTTCCGGCTAGCCAGGAGGGAGGAGCATCTTCGCGATAGCATGATTGGAGGAAGGAGGTTCAGAGGAACCGAGCAGGGGTGGAAACTAGTTGGGACTTCGCAAGGGGCGGATGCCGGTCGGGACTCAAGCAAAAGGAATGGAGGAGGTTAGAGTGTTGCCATTTCGCCACGGTAGAAGAACAAAAGCCAAGACCTCTATCTTTTTCTTAGTCCTCTTGGTGAGCTACTTCATTGAAGCCGCCAAGGATGAGAATGGGAGATGCGAGTTCATGACAGGGAGGATGACAATCAGTTAGGCATTCAACATTGTTTCCAATGTCTTAGATGTTACCGTCATGATAGTGGTGGTGCTAATTCTAGAGGGTCTGCCTTTGCTAGCGACCCTCACCTTGGCTTACTCCATGAAGAAGATGTCTGATTAGCCCATAGGCATGGGTGGATGCAGGATACTGATTGGGAGAGAGGAAACTAGAGTGTTAATATCGAATGCAATTGGAGGATAGAGGTTGGAAGTAGAGGAGGAAACTAGTAAGCAGTTGGGACTTAGGAGGGAGGAGCATCAGCTATGTCACCTCTGGTCAAATGGAGGTGCACGCGTCATCCCTAGTAGGACTTAGGAGAGGAGTGAGGGGCTAGGGATCTATTTGGGATTAGGGTTTTGGGGAAGAAAGGAGAGGATAGCATAAGAGTCGATTGGAAGTCATTGTCCGGATAGAAATGGGTTTGGGTTTTGATTTTGTGGTTTAATCTCCTGAACACTAGCTAGCTCAAACCAAAAATTAAAAAGTGACATTTAAAAGTCATTAATATGAATCCTAGTGAGCTATGATATTGTAGGGTGACTGATTTTGATATGATGGTGCGTGCTACTTAGGGGTAGGCAACTTTTGAGTAAAAGGCAAAGAAACTTCACCCGACCCAATAGGGGTCAACAAAATTTGAGATGGAGGTCAATAGTTGATTGTTTATAATTAAACAATTTGCTAGTGTACAAAACAATTGAACTAGGATTAGTATTAAGTGTTGTCAACACTCAGAACGGATCTAATTATTACCAAATCTAATAGGAAAATTTGTTAATGATTGAAAACTAAAAAGAATTCAAACTAAAATTAGACAATGAAATAATCTAGTAAACTAATTTAAACTAAACAAAAGAGCAATATAATAACAATAACTTAGGAAATTGAATCTACCAATGTAATTATAATAACTTTTAATATATAATTTAAATCAAGTATGAGTATGAACAAATACTCTCATCTACAAGCTAGAATTACTTTAAAGAAAATTAATAATTAACTTCAATGTATCAATAATCTTTAACATAGAACAAATCACTTACAAAAAATTAAACTATAGACATTACTTGTCTAATCTTCCCATAAACCATCTAATTCATTAATCACATAAGCATCAAATCCAATTACATAATCATCTAATCTAAATATCAGAAATTAGAATTAATGTAAATATCAATACACATAGATCTATCATCAATCAACATAGAATTGAGTTAACATGAAAAACCCTTCCATTAAAAATGAACTCTTATTATGCAATTGTCATACTTCATAATTGAGATCTAAAACAAAAGAAAAAGGAACTGAAACTAATCATCTATAGCTTCATCAACTCTTATAAATATAAGAAATCTAGCCTTGCATGGTTGAAAGAAGATCTTGAATCTCCATGGAAGTCCTCAAATGATCCTCCACCTTTTTCTCCCTTTTGCTATTAAAAAAATAGGCTAAAATCCCTCAATTTCGAGTTTCATATGTGTTTATGTAGGCATAAGAGTCATTAGAAGAGTTTTACTTGAAAAATGACTTAAAACCACCTTAAATTAGGCAATTGAATCTTCAGCCAATTGATCACCTTAAAGCTACTAAAAAAATTTATTTCTCCATGGATGATTGATTACACTAGAAGGACAATCAATTGTCTACATTGCATCTACATAAATTTTTTTAATGTCAACCAATTTGATTCAAAACATCACACCAATCTTTTATAACCTTATTAACCCTATTTTTTAATTATTTAAGTTATATTAACTATTAAATAAGACTAAAAGATAAAGTAAATAAAGAAAACACAATATATAATTTATACTTAATAGTTAGCCCTTTATTTTTCCCGGCCCAACCCAAGAAATCTCAAGCCATAATGTGGCTTCATCCCTACCCCCGCCCACCTACTCATCTCTGAACCACCAACCAATGTCTACCACAGTATTATACCCTTAGGAGATCTAAGATATATTCCCTTAGGGTGATTTCGCTCACCCTTCCCCTCTGGTATTTCACCCTCTCTTAGTAGCTTCAAATCCACCTCCTTCAACTATACCAATACCCCTCTCTGTTCTGGAGATATGAGATATATTCCCCATCTAGCTTGTCCTGGCCAAGGAAACTGATCTTCCACTGGGAGACCATCATAGGCTGACTTCTTGCCGCAGGACTGGCTCTATAAAATTAGAGGCCTAAGGCTAGTCTTAAGGTAAAAGAAGAAAATAAAGAAAAAATATTTGGATAATCTTCAATGTTTTATAATTTTTCTTACAATTTGTTATTCCAATTGTTTTCTATAAAAAAATTGTACCAATTGTGTAACTTCTATAGTTTTATATTGACTTATATGATTGGAAGAAATAAAATGAAAAGTTGGAAAAAAAATTTTGAAGTTATAGAACTTAATAATTTAAGGCTGGGGAAGAAAGAGTGTGTGGCCACATTAAATGCATAAGACAACTTACTACAAATGGCTAATGCAATGTTAAAAACTAAAGAACTTGCAACTGTTGTGGCCATTAAAGCATCAAGAGGCAGGAGCCCAAGATTATAAAGCTTTTTTTTTTTGAGTGGGGCTTTAGGCAACCGCTTAAGTTGCATACAGCTCAAGCCGGTAGTGCTTCTTGGGCATGCACGAAGCATTCCTAACTTCAGAGTTTGTGCACTAAGATCCCCCCTATCTCAATTTACCCTGTGTTATCTACTAGGGAACCATTCATGCATGCAAACTCTTCATGTTGTCCTTGGGAAGGGAGCTCCGTTGCGGCAAACACACCATGCGTAACATTTTTGTTGTTGCAACAATGTACAATATACACTATGTCTAGTGTGTATCCAATTACACAATGTGATTCACTCGTGTTATCAACTAGATTATTGTAACGACCCGTTTTTCGGTTACGCTTAACCCGGGAGGGTTAAGGGTAATTCGGTAATTTAAGTTTAAAGTTAAGGGTTTTCATTAGGTGAAATACCCTTAGCCAGGTAGAGCTTGGCATAACGAGCATAACGATTCAAAGAACGCGCGAAACAGTGGTCAGGACAGAAAATTTTGATATTTAAGAAGCGTGCTTTATAGGCGGGACCCACTTAGAAATAGTATGATTTGCTACTTTAAGTGGGGTGGTATCGAAGGGCTCGTCGATATGAGTCCAACGGTACCTAGAACGCGCGAATCCGAATTCGGGGTACAAAGTTACGCGTGTTTGAAGAAAGGAGAAAAAGAAAAATATATATATATATAATTATTTAAAACGGCGCGCGGGCCGGCGCAACGCGCGCGCCCGCGTTACTGCGGGCGCCGTGGTATAACGGCGCCGCGGGCGCCGCGGTTCCGCGCGCGGGCGCGAGCCGCGTAACGCGACGCGAGCCGCGCGTTACCGCGGCGCCGCCGCCCGAAAACCGCGGCGCCGCCATTTCTAGCGGCGCGGCGCCGCAGTTTCGGCGGCTCGGGGGTCTATATAAACCCCATTTCTCCTGTGTTTCGAGCAGATTTTCATTTCCTCCGTTTCTGACCGTTCTGAGGCCGATTAAGGCCGTTCAAGACCCGTTTCCTACTAAATCGAGTATGTTCTACGCAATGGAGCTGTCCGTTCTTCAAGTTGGAGACCGTATGATGAGGAAACGTCCCAAGACAAGAGGAGGTCCTGCCCGTTATCTTCATGCACCGACGAACTTTGTTTTCTCTGTTTCTGGCCATCCCAACTCCGATTTAGTTAGTCCAAGAGGCGTTCTTGACTAAATCAAGTATGTTCTACGCGATGGAGAGGTCCGTTCTTTGATTCGGAAACCGTATAAGGAGAAAATACCCCGAGACAAGGAGAGGCTCCACCTGTCATCCTCGAGCAACGAACAAGAAATATGGGCCCGGAGCAAGACGGGATTCTGTCCGAAGTTGCCAAGCTACATCAAGAGAAGTAATCCAGACTAGGGGAGGTTCTGTCCGCCACACACGGGCATAGGAAACGAGAAGAGTCTCCGGCAAGGAGAACATTTATACGTAGTCTTTCGGTACAAGACAAGGAACGTATGGAGGCTAGAGGAAGCTCCGTCTAATATCTTCGGATCTGAAGGGGAGGATGCTCGTGTGAGCAACTCCGTATACCGCTACTCTACGAGACATAAGGGCAGTAAGCAACTCTCTATTCCGCTACTATACCTATATGCTATGTACATATATGCCATGCTAGGTGCCTATATGCCATGCTATGTGCCTATATGCCATGCTATGTGCCTATATGCCATGTTATATGCCTATATACTATGCTATGTACCTACATGCCGTGCTATGTGCCTATATGTCATGCTATGTGCCGATATACTATGCTATGTACCTATATGTCATGCTATGTGCCTATTTACTATGCTATGTACCTATATGCCATGCTATGTGCCTATATGCCATGCTATGAACCTATATGTCATGCTATGTACTTATATGCCATACTATGTACCTAGATGCCATGATGTATACTTATATGACGTGTGTGGTCTCGCTCTAGGGTAGAGCGAGACGTGTAATTTGTGTTCTCGGTCTCGGCTCAGTGATAGAGCGAGATACGTGTATGAGATTTCGATCCCGCTCTATGGTAGAGCGAGATGTACGATTCCGTTAATTTATTAACTTCCGCTTGACTCCGATATATGATGAGTGTTTGTATACTCCGATTAAATATTCGGAGATATGTATTTTATAAGTATAATTTTGTGATGCTTGTTGTATGTAGTAGCCATTAGGCAGAACTACGTTCGGATCCGATCGTATTGGGATAATATCCAATACGTACGTAGGCAACCAACGGCAAGGCAACGTTGGCCCGATCCAAATCATTATACTAATATGTTTTATTCTGTTTTACACGCAACGAACTTTGAAGCTTCGTCGTGTGTATATGTTCGTTACAACCTAAGTCTACGTACGAGGAAGCCTTAAAGCTCTGTAGTGCGTAGACGAACGTTGTACCTCTCGCACTCAGACGATGATTCCTGGCTCAAGGAAAAAGAGAAAATTTCCTATTAGCGATTTTGTGGGCCCGGCTCGGGTCGGGTCGTCACAATTATCCCCTTCATATAATCACATGGGAGTTTATTTATTTTCTAAATTTTGAATTTTTTCATGAATGGTAACTCAGGTCTGGTTGCTTGAGCACACAACCTTAAGGACATGGAGTAGAGGTGGCCCGGAATAGGGCAACTTGCAAAAGATAAGGAGAAGGTAGGCAAGTAAGGAACAAAAGTAAGTAGAGGAAGATAAAAGAGACTAATTAACAATCTTACTCTACACAATACCCACATCATCTAAATAATAACATAATCTCAAGACTCAAGGGCTAGAGAAGTCTAAACCAATACTGGTTAACCATAGTATAAGTTAAAGTCAAATATAAGACTATCACATCATATAACAAGTCCAATCACAACCCAATATCAAATCCCCTCTCATGACATGTGTCCATCCTTATGATCAACATAAAGGCCATCTAGTGCGCCTATATGACACAACATATAACCCTAAAACAAAAACCACAAATAAATGAGGGGTGAGCTTAGATCAATAAGAGTTTTGATACATAATATAAACTCATAA
The DNA here is from genome assembly GCA_035235625.1 of Saururus chinensis. Lineage (NCBI taxonomy): Eukaryota > Viridiplantae > Streptophyta > Magnoliopsida > Piperales > Saururaceae > Saururus > Saururus chinensis. The sequence continues at coordinate 32,208,831 of CP141143.1, forward strand.
AAATATTGCATACATTCTCAATCTAACCATGTATCACATATCCATTCTCTGCACTTGTGCATCATGAGATAAATCATATTCCATATACATATTCATGCTACCTGTGCATCATGATGTAAATCACAATCCAAAAACACATTCATGCCACCTGTGTAATCATACAAATCTCATTATAGCATTCACATCTAGTATAAGTATGTCTTAATATTCACATTCACCATGCATAATAAAATATATCAAACCACATTTCATCTTTCATGTTCAAGTGTAATCATGTCATACACATCATGTCTAACTTAAACGTCATTGTCCCTAAACAACTTGTATCAATGAGCATTATTTTTTATGCACATGCACAAGCCATCCGCTGAATGTCACACAATTGAGAAAACAATCATGCTCACCCTGGCCGAAACCTAAGTAGACCTGCTCACCCTGGACAATCCCTTACGGGGAAGGTACTTATTCCTAAAAAGGAAAACTACAATAGTTTGAGTAAGTTTCCTAACTGGGAAAGTACCCCCTGGTAAGTTGGTGCACATGGACAAACCAGCATAGATTCTCAAGTCCAAAATACACATCAGTTTAACTTATTATAGCATTCCGCTCTTCTCACCCGAGGTGAAAACCCATCCTCAAAGGGACGTAAAACCCCTTCATTTCAAAACTAAAACCAATTCGATAAACCTCAAAGTGGCTAATCCAAAAAACAATGGCATCCAACCAATTAATCATGTTAACACGGATAACCTTTGCTTACAATCATTTTTATGATGCATGCAACATGATACATACGTGAGCAAATGTTAAATATATGCAAACATGGGTAAACATACTCTAATCAGTCATAATATGCATGAAACATGGTCCATTTGTGACAAATAAAGTCATATAAGCATAAGCAAGAATATATATACACACACACATGGTAGTGTTCATATTTGATCTAACACATGTGAAACATGAATCATCTATAATATTCAATGTGACACCTGTAAGTGTTCATAATTAATCATGGTCATAACCTACTGGAAGCATAGAGCAAATACAAAGAGATCATTGAAAATATAGATTTAAAACAAGTAGAACATTATGTAAAACCTAGACAAGTATAGTCATTTTCATGCATAAGCTAAATCAAAACCCAAAGAAGTTCATATGCAATTATAGTGACAATTATAAGTAATCATAACTCATCATAGTCATAAAAGATTAGAATTATGAGAAAAGAACAAGAAATTGCCAAAAATCAACAAAATAAGCCATTTCTCACAAACTGTCATTTTGCTATTTGAACAGTCTATAAGCTCATTCAAACGCACGTAAGAGTTCACTTTTCTAATTCATCTTCACCATTCAAAATTCAAACCAAAAATATTTTAAAATTTTATATAAATTCAAAAATTATCATAGAACATTATATAATCAAAATCAAAGCCTAGAACATGATGGATCTAATCATTTTCATACTTAATCATACTAAAATACTCATAAATCACATGCATTTAACAAATCACCATTATGCATCAAGATGGAGAAAAACTCAAATAGAACCTATAATCATGCATTCCAATGAAGAAAACCACTCAAGGTAAAAACTCCTTACCTCTAAAAAGCCTTTGAATCCCTTGAACAACCTTCAACCTCAAGAAATCCTAACCAAAAATTAGAATTTTGGTTAAACCTAATTAAAACAGCTAATAAACTCAAATCAACTTAGAAAAAGATAAATCTAAGACATCCTTAGGTTAAAAATAAAATTAACCTAATTAGGGTTCTAAATAAAAATTAAAAACATTATTTTGATGGAGGAAAATCAAGAATAAAAATAGGACAAATGAAGATATATGATATTAAGACAAAGATCTAAAGATTAGGGGGGTTGATAAAAGGAAAAACTCACCTTAATCAAGGTTTCTCCTTTGGGAAATGGGAGTAGACCAAACCTCCCTCCTAAATACAACCCTTCCTCATTTGGCAAATGGCTAGGGTTTTCCCTTATATAGTAAGAGTTTTCGGTTGGGAATATGAATTGTTGAGCTAGAAAATAGGGAAAACACCCTAAGTGACCAATTAAGGGTATTTTTGACTCAAGAACAAATTTAATCACACCCAAACCCACTTAAACACATTACTATAAGGTTGGAGGTTAAAATAGGTTGCACGTCATCCAACATGAATGTGGGTCCCACAGTGGGTCCACTCCCTTGACTAAAGGAAAAATAAAAAGAAAATACCTATAAATGGGTAAAATTTTAGGCAAACCAAGTTTGACACATACTTTTAAAAATCAAATTAAACCTTAAGAACTTTATGATTAAACTAACCTACAACCCCAAAAATCATATTGAACTGATAAACCAACAAAAATTCACATAATTCACACAATTAAAGAAAATAAATAAGAGATCTTACAAATAACCTTGAAGAAAATGTTTGAAGCATCATATGAAAGGATGAAAGTGTAAGCATGCTCGTTCCACCCAAATCCAGTAATACCCCTTAATGTTGTCCATGCTTGATAAAACCTTCTACCAAAATCGTAGTAGTTCTTTAATAAATCCCTATTCAAGTCAATATGTAACTTATTCTTGAACATATCAATGAATTGTCCACCCCACATTGTCTAGGTTGCCCTCTTTCTGTAAGAACATATGTAGCATGTGTGTTGCAATTGTCTATATTTTGATGAACAAAACTATGTTCATTCATGTGTCTATTTAAGTTGTGAATTTTAACTAGATTAGTGATGTGTCGAGTCAGGGTTGGAAGATTTTGGGAGTTCAATATCCTTCTAACTTTAGAGGGTCACCATACTGTCTCTAGCCCGAATACCTTATAAAGGTAAAAGACTACAAGATATGACCACGATGCGCAAAAGTAACAAAGTAAAATTAAAATATTATGAGCGTAAATTGAACTAACAAAGCATACATACACAATCACATAATGATTTTTACATGGAAACCTAGAAAAAAAATGCTTCGACTGAATCAATGCACTATGAAGTAAAAGTTTACAAGACTCAAACTACCAACCTCTACCCAAGCTAAAAATCCTTTCTCTAGCTGAATGTTAACCATCAAGACACCTCCTTAATGTTTTTCCCTTCAAGCTTAATCTTTATTTTCTTAAATAGCACTCCACCAATCAAAGCCCTTTTCTATTATATTGTTAATGCCTCTTCAAGATCCCTTTATGTAGAAGCCTCCTCAGCCATTTGTGTTGTGTTTTTTATGTATCTATAATCACTCATCTTTAATTCATAAAGTGTTTATGAAATAAAGCATTCACCTTTCACTGATTTCCTCTCAAGTATGCAAGGTGAAGATCTTTATGTAAGAACATATGAGTCATATATCAAGGTTATTGGCTAATTTCTTGGTAAAAATTATGTCTAGAAACCTTGTATATGTATTGTCTTGGAATCTTACTTGAGGTTGTTGTGGTTGAGTCAGATTTGGAATTGACATACTTGAAAAATAGGAGCAGACATATTATTATGGATCAAGACTAAAGACTAAATAATGTTGAAGGTTTTCTAAGTTTATTAGGATTACATTCACATACGAAAATCACTTAGATAAGTTTTAGAAGTGATTTTAGGGGTTTCAGAAAGCCTTAGGGTAAAATGGTAAAATTATAAACAGAACAAAAGATTGCTACACAATAAGAAGAACAAAATGATCGATCAAGCATTTGATTTAGCCCTATGTAAAATGAAGTTGAGATTTATAGATCAATCGCACTCGTGAATCAATCGATCACTTGAAGTATTTTGCACAAAACAAATAGTGAACAATTGATCACTATTTGGAACGATCAATCGCTTTAAGGATAGGTTACTTCCAATTTTGATTTCTTTTTTTATTCAAGTACAAGGCCTAAACCAACTTAAGAATCAATATAAGGGTTAACAAATCACTAAATTTTAAAGAGAAATACCTAGAGGAGATTAGAGAAAAAGGCTTTATACCTTTTGCATATTATTTTCCAAGGATGATTCACATGAAGCTTCGAGTTGAAGATCAATGGTAAATTATGCGGATAATCCACAACTAAATGAGATTTTACACAGAGACTTCAAAGGAGTTTCAGCATTTCTTCAGTGGGATATTGAAGATTCCACAAGGCCAAAGTCAATACAATAAGATGCATTTGTTGAAGGTTAGAGGAAGATAGAGACAAGGCAAGGAGGAGGAAGAAGTTTTAAGTACTTGAGGGAGAAAACTTGAAGGCTAACAACAACAATCTAAAGAAGAGTAGCTTGTGTTAGAGTCTAAATAAGGTTGGTGGTTTTCTTGTGTCAACGTAATGCCTTGTTTAATTGTAACATCCTGGAAATTTCTAAATTCCTGAAGTCGTACATGGGGAAATTAGGTTGTAAGACCCCTTGATTTCTCATGGGAATAACTTGATCATCAGTTAGAAGTGGTGGCTTAAACCTATATGGATGGAAAATAAACAGAAAGAGCTTCAAAACGCCGCCAAGAACATGTGAATCGGAGTCCGGATGAGGGAGATACGACTGTTCTAAGTTGAACATATCATGTAGTTTACCCGATTTAAACGTGTAACTGGGCCGTTTAAGTCATTTTACGGGCCCGATTATTTAGCATTCCGAAATTATAATTTAAGTGGCCTAATTAGGGGTATTTTGGCCGAATTTCTCATGGGATTAGGAGCCCTAATTCCATGCTTATAAAAAGAATTAATTAGGGCTTTTGGGGAGGGTTTTTATTTGGGACAATGAAGAAAAAAGTCGTGGGAGTTTTCCAGCGATTGGAGCAAGAGCATGGCCGGTGACAGAGTCGAGGAAGAGAGAGCTAAAATCTCTGGAGGCAGTGGATCAACAACAAAACGACAATATAGGTAGGATCGATATCTCATTAATTTGGATTATCATGAATAGTAATTTATGTACACTTTACAGTGATTTTGTAAATTAAATTGGGAAGTGTTGGTGGTTTATCGAACGTTGCCAATGGTCTGTTGGACAGCTGCTGGATGATCATTAGATGGCTGGCAATTGGGCCACCATCCGTAGTCTTCTCTTCCCTGTGCTGGGTGAGGAACGGCAGTCAGGCACATATGTGGGAGACCATTTTCTGTTGCACCTAATAGGTAGATCAGGAAGAAGGGGAGCGCTGACGGTACGGACCACCAGAAGGGGGCCTTGTCTTGTCATGGCCCTCTGCCCCTCCCCTTTTTCCTTGTTGAGGAGCACTGGATCCCCGCTCAAGGAGCTGCCTTTGCAAGTCGTAGATCGGGCGGAAAGAACTTTTGATCGCTATGGCGGCTGGGCGTTTCTGGCCGGCGAAGGGAGTGGCTCAGTCGAACCGCCTCTCAACGACGTTCTGGCCGCCAAGTCCCTAAGGACGATGGGGGCAGCCGTAATACCCGTATTAAAGTTTTCTACATTAAATTATTGTGTTCAGTTGTGGATTCATTAATTGTGGTTCAATGATTTATATAACATGAGTGAGCTTTAAGAGAATATTTGTTTAATTCCACTACTTATAAAAATTTTGTGTAAAGAAGTCATATCTCGTAGTCTTTATCTTTGATAGATAATCGGACTAGGGGCAATGTGGTGATCTACTAGGTTAAGTAGATGGATATTAAACTCACATTTTAGACAAAAAGCTCTTTTTCTCTCTAAAATTCTCCTTCCCCTCTCTCTAATTTGTCACAAATGTGTATTTAAATAGTCTTCTAAGTTGGCTAGGGTTTTAGTATTCTAATAGGAAAGAAATTGATTCTGGATTGACTTAAATCAAGCAACAAAGCATAGAGCGATCAATTGTTCCATAGAGAGATTGATCGTTCCTTGTTCAGTTCAAATTCAAACACTTAACTGATCGACGCTTTGTCAAAATGATCTATCAATTAGTTTACAAGAATCCATATGTTCAAGCACTGATCGATCCTTTAAGTATGCGATCGATCATTCAGGTTACTGTCATTGACAAATTGTACCACAAATTGATCTATTCACAAATTGGAAGATCAATAGTCTACTATAAAAAATCTCAAAAAAATCATTCAATTTCAATCAATCACTTTCGAACATAAATTATGATTTTTTCCCCTTTTGTCTAAAACTCTCCAAAACACTTACTAAAAGTTTTCTAAGACAAAACTAAGGGTTTGTGTATGTGAGTGTGTAAATAATTTATGCTTATCACTTTATTAAGTATTTTACCTTGAAAATCAAAACTCATTAGCTCCTCCTTTTCAAGTCAATCCATTCCAAATTTGACTTTGATCATATCAACAATCTTTATCAAGTTTTTAAAACTTTAAACATACACCCATTGGAATCAAACCAATTACAAGACATATAACCATACTTTCTACTAGACTTAATCAATGTGATTGAAGTTTGAATAGTAAAAGGTACAAATCATGCACACACAAGTCACAAACACTTAGGTATTTATAGAAAATACATTATGTGAGTGTTAGGAACATAATGGATGAAAATTGACAAAAATCACAAAAGAATTCAAAAGAGATCTATCATCCTTGAACAATGATCATGAATAATTTTTAAGATTTTTTCCTAAACATTGAACAATTTATTGTCTAATAAAAAAGGTAGATTGGAGTGAGTTTCATCAAGTCCAGAATAGTAAATGATAGATTGCACTATTTAAATGATCAATCAGTTTGCTAGGATTTCTAAATAATGTAGGGAATAATAGATTGCCTTGTGGAACGATCAATCAGATTGTAGCGTGGTTACCTAAAATATGTCATTCAGAGAATAATTTGTTTATTATTAAAAGTTAATTACCTAAACCAACTTAGACTATTATTTAAGTACCTAAGGAAAACAAATTTGAGAAAGAATGAAAGATATTTTGAGAAGAAAAAATTGAGAGCTTTATGCTTAATTCCTTCAAACACCAGTGAATCAAGAAAGACTTTGATTATAGCTTCTAAGAGGTTGTACTAGTGAAGAAGAAGATGAAGGTGGTGTTCACAAGAGCAAAAATAGACTTGGTGGCCAAGACCTCTAGAGATGAATTTCTAGAGATGAGATTGGTAACATTAAGTCATATAAATTCTATATTTTTATAGTGCATTGATTAATTGGCCTAATGGGGTTGCGTAGTTTTTTCTCGATTGGGTTTCTACATAAAAAACTTCTTGTGTGGTCTCTTGTGTGATTGTGTGCTTAAAATTCTGTATTAGTAGCAATTTTAATTTCTTGCACAAGAGATCACATCTTGTAGCCTTCGACTTTTTTTCATTTTGGGCTAAAGATATTCTGGTGACCCTCAAAATTTGAAGGATATCAAACTCATAATTTCCTATAACCTTTGTTAATTACATGGGTCATGAAGATGGGAAATACATAATGAAGACGTTTATCTCATTTTATGTTTTTTGCATACTTTTTGTTTCCCTCTGTTTTGAGGAGGATAGAGTTAAATCCATAGGGTGGTCCCCGGTAATATGCTATTTCAAGATTCTAAGCTACACCGTATTGCTATGAAGACCGACCCAACATAAGCATTAAAGATACAAGACTAATAATGGGCTAAATTCCTAAACATATCATTAAATATATAACATACTTTGTACATGAAGACCATAAATGAGTAGTCCACATCCATGTAATGCATTACAAATTGTATGACCAATCATTTGTAATGTTGGTTTACTTAGTTCTACCCGCATCATTAAACAATTGCCCTACATTTTTCGTGGATAAATCATTGCAATGGACGAATATCACCTAAATATCATAATAAATATCAATCATATACTACAATCATTCCATCACCTCGCATAATAGCATCCACATAATCCAAATCATATATACTCCCTTTGTCCTATATTAATAACTTCATTTGGAAAAGAATCTTGTTCTATATTAATTGCTCTATTTTGTTCAATTTAAATGGTTGAATACCTAAAAAAGAGTATTATAAGCTTATTTTCCCTTCTCTCAAATATGGGTTTTACCATTCAATATAAACCACTATTCTTCCAAATGTAACTATTAATATAGGATAGAGGAAGTACAAAAAATCCGACGACAACAACAATCAATTACAGACATGTCTAGCAAAAATAATGCCTAAGACCCAGTTCTAACAAGAAGATAAGAACTACTACAAAATTCATTACACTATATAGAGCATGATCAACCACCAGATACAAACTAGTAGTAATTCATTGGTTAGTTAAGTATTTTCAATACAACAATATTGGGATGTCAAAATAACAAATTTTCACACAACAAAAGAATGGTTTACAAAATAGAATTACACATTATCCATACCAGAACATGCTGCATTGACAATCAGTTCAAATTGCCTGTACACAAACAAAAAATGCTAAATCGTATACACTAGTTGTCTATTTCATTCCAAGTAATGAAAGAGCTAATTTTTATCTTTGCAATGAAATTAGGTGGCTTCTAGTCACTTGTATTGCCCGCAGTTCAGAATTTGTTTTGTCCTTAGCGGCTTTTCCTCATCCCACTACCATGAGTACCAAGAAAGGAGCAGTGCCTTCGGCTTCTTCATTGCGGAAGTGTGATATAAGACGAAAGGTGGTTCAAGGTTAGGGCCATGAGGAGCCCAATTTGAAAAACCTCATTTGACTATACAAATTTTGGCTCTTCAAGCTTGGATAAGGGCCGATTGAATGCAATTTCTTCCTTCAATAGCTGAATCTACACTTGCATCCATGCGATGGCGAGGAGGAACAAGGCCTTTTGCTTCTTTGTGGCGAAAGCGTGAGTGGAGGAGAAAGGGGGTTTGGTGTTAGGGCAAGTAGGAGACAAATTTGAAATGGCCTTCACTAGGGGTGTTTGATGAAATAAAACATAATGAGATTAAGTTTACCATTAGTCATTAGATCTTGAACAAAGCTTTATCTCCTTTGTTGAAGCTTTTCCTCTACTATTCTTCTGCAAATTCTCACAATGTGTTTATGGTTTAGAACTTGACTAAGAGTAATCCTTGCTTAAAGCACCGTATTAGGATAACTAATGATGTATTTATAACTAAACTAGGACATCATTATTAAGAACCCTATAACCCTGACCCTCCATCCATAGGTCAGGCAATGGTTTAGATTCGCCACTAGAACCATAGCTTAATGGGTATTTTAACTCAGGCCCATTACCCAGATAGCTTTGAAAGCCCAAAACATGTGTCAATTGAGATAGTTAGGCCACCTTATATTTTAATTCAAAAACAAGCCCAATATTCTCCCACTTGGCACAACTTCTCAATTGAGCCATAAAAATAAAATCTCCCACTTGGCTCAACTAAACTAAATTTGAAAAAAATATTTTAGTTAAAAATAATGACCAAGTGGGTAATGGGATAAGTTAAAATAACTTCTGTATGCACATACTATTTCGGAAAAAATAGTAAAACTATATGTGATAACTTTATACTCTTACAAAATGTCATAATTACATGAATTAGGGCAGTTATGTCCTCATAGGATATATATATATATATATATATATATATATATATATATATATATATATATATATATATATATATATATATATATATATATATATATATTATATATATATATATATTATATATATATATATATTGAAGGCATACTCTCACTCATTGTCCAAACATTGTCTCATACTTAAGTGTACAAAAAATGAGACAACACAAGAAAAGAAAATGTAACTACTACGATAAATGAAAAAGTCCAGAAGTATATAAGTGAAATCAAATACACGATGAGCTAATAAGACTCATACAATCCACATAACTTTAAAATAGAGAAGGGGGTAAGCCCTTAGTCATGGGATCAGCAACCATCAGCTTAGTATCAATATGCTCAATAACGATAATTCTTTCTTTAACACGATCCCGAACAACAAAATACTTAATGTCAATATGCTTAACCCAACTTTCTTTCTTGTTGTTTTTTGTGAAGAACAAAGAAGTACTATTATCACATAACATCTTAAATGGCCTTGATATGGAATCCATAATAGTAAGCAATGTGATTAAATTCATTAGCCAAGTAGCATGTGACGTGCCCTCATAACAAGTAACAAACTCTACCTCCATAGTCGACAATGTTGCAAATAAAATGTCATCAACGTACAAAACAAAAAGAATGTAATGGTTCCCACTAACCTTAAGGTATATGCATTGATCAACAATGTTCTCTTTAAAACTAAATGAAGTAATAACATTGTTGAACCTCAAATATCACTGTCAGGAGGCTTGTTTTAGTCTGTATATTGACTTCTTAAGTCTACAAACAAGATGACTTTCATTATCTAAGGTAAATCCTTCAAGTTGATTTATATACACCTCCTCCTCAAGATCCTCATTCAAGAATGTCATCTTCACATTCATTTGATGTAACTTTAAGTTAAAATGAGCTGCAAAGGCCAAAATAACTCAATAAATCATTCGTAGAAATGTTTCATTATATTTGACACCATCTTTTTGATGAAAACCTTTGGCAACAAGTCGGGCCTTATATATGCTAATGTTACCAGATGGATCTAATTTAGTATTATAGACCCATTTGTAGCCAAGAGTCTTGGTGCCCTACAGTAATGCTACAAGATCCCAGGCTTAAGTATCAACCATATATTTCATCTCATCCTGCATGGCATCATACCACTTGTTGGAGTTATCTCCATTCATAGCCTGTAAATACGTAACAAAATATTGAATGAGTTCAACATTCTTATCAAACTCCTAGAGGTACAACATAGTCAGAAGGAACTGCAACTTTCCTTATTCTTGAAGACCATTGAAGTCCTAATTGCTCCAAAGGTGGAGGTACCTGTATAATAGTGCTTCAGCAACTTGTTCCTAAAATATTCGTGCCAGATTATTTCTCTACCTCTGCCTTATAAGTCTTGAAAGTATCAAATATTTAAGCCTTTTCATTTAAGATATAAAGATACATGTACCGGGTATGATCATCTATAAAGGTAATGAAATACCTTTGACAATTCACATATATTAGTGTGTATGATTCCTAATTTTCCATCATGCCTCTTAGAACCCTTAGAAGACTTATTAGTCTATTTTCCCTTTATGAAGTCTATACATGTCTCAAGATCAATAAAGTCTAGAGTTTTTAAAACTCATTCTCTTATTGATCTCTTTAAGCGATAAATGGAGATATGCCCCAACCGTTTGTGCCATAACATGGAGGGATTCTGTTTAATAACACTACTTATCACATACATCATAAATTGTTCAAAGGAAACATACAAAGAGAGACAATGTAATTCATCTATTAAGGAACCAGAACTAATGGTAACTGAATCTTTAATAATAAGAAATGATGAATTCATAATTTGAAAATTAAAGCCACAAGACACTAGTTTTGACACATAAACTAAATTCTTTGAAGAACTTGGAATATAAAATGTTCTCTAAATCTAAGGTGCATCCTATATAAAGAACAAGTCGATATGTTCTTACACCTTCAACCTTTGAACATATCTTATTGCCTAAATAGATGTGGTGCTCCCCATCATTTGGTTTTCTTAATTTGAAAAATCCCTACATGACAGTAGAAACATAGATTGTAGAACCAGAATCAATCCACCATATGTTATTATGATGAGAATCAACATAATTAGATTCATAACACACGTCATGAATTTACCTCCTTTCTTGGCAAGCTACTTTTGATATTTAGAGCAATCTTTCTTGATGTATCATTTCTTCTTGTAGAAAAAATATTTAGTTTCTTTGGTGATATCAAAAGACTTCATTGGTACACATTTACCAGTTCTTTAGAGCACCATGATTTTTCTTCTTTTGTCCTTTATGAGAAACTAGATGGACATTTTCTATCTTCTCTTTCTTAAGTCTCTCTTCTTCCGGGACACACATACTCAGAAGGGGACTGACCATTGAGTGATGTGTGTTATAAGAAATCTTGAATGGCCCATATTATGTGGGCATGGAGTTTAGGATAAAGTAGACTAAAAAGGTATTGTCAATCTTGATTTTTATGTTGTTTAACTTATTAGCAATATCACACATTTGTATAATATATTCTCGTACCCCTTTGTATCTATTAACCTCATGGATGACAACTTGGACATTAAGGTGTTGGTCAAGCCTTTATCAGAACTCTTGAATTGAGCTTCAATAGCTTTTAAAAGTTTTGTCATTGTAGCGCATTCTGGGATAGATTTCCTAATACTTTTATTTATGTAGGACTTTATGAGCATCATACTTTTCATATAATGCTACCTCACTTGGCATACTTTTATCCATAAGGCTGGTGGATATATTCATATAAAATGTCAAATCCAAGTCCAAGCACCCTAATAATAATAGTATCTTTTCCTTCCAATCCAAAAAATCATCCCCAGACAATAATGAAAGGCGTTGATTAGGATTAGAAATAAAAGACGGATAAGCTGCAGTAAAAAGAGTAAATACATACAAATAATTAATAAAAGCAAGAAACAAACTGAAGTATGAAATAACCAATGCTAAAATCAAATGCTAAAATTTTGAACCTCTCTTTGGGCAAAGGTTGCATATTGCACCAAAATTGCTAAAATTGTATAGAAACAAATGGATATTTTATTTTATGATAAGGCTAGTGGACAGAAAAATCCCACACCTTTGGGCCTAGGGATTTACCCATGTTACAACATATAACCCTCCACCTTATCCTAATTATATGACTATATCTACCACCTCCCTTTGGGGCCAGATGATAATCATTGTCACATAATTAAAATTTGGGTAAAAGCACATGATTATTTATGTGAATCTATACACCCTATAGTAGCATTTTATATGATTCACATGTTGAAAATAACTTAGAATGCTTTCGCCACTCCTAAGGCATCTCAATGAATGTGAGTACTTAATTTGTGCTTATCACTATCTCATATAAATCAAACCATAAGAAATACATAAACAAAATTGATAAGGGCATTTTCGTCCATTTTGTTATCGAGCTTTTGAAATTTGGCTAGGGGTTCACATCACCACACGCCACAATTAATAAAATATAATCCACAATCCATATACAATCTTTAAAAAAAATAAAGTTAAAATTGTACAAGTTAGAAGCACTAAGGCCCCTAAAAGAGAAAAAATGTACATTGATTCCTTATGACTGCATTCACCTCCACATGTGATCTTTGAATTCCGGTGAAACTTACAATGTGTCTAATGCATACTCTCTCACAAAATTACATAAGTGGTGCACTCAACAATTTTTAAAAAGAATCGATAAATCATAAGATTGCATTTTAATCCCCTAGCCGACCCATGACATTAATAAATCCATTTAAAGATAATTAATATACATCCACATGCAATAAATAAAAAAAATTCTAGAAACCCTTTTACAAAAAGGAAAGTTCTTTTTGGCCCAAAATTGGACCAAACCGGGTCTGTTGACCTCGTTTGCAAGCGGGTCAAAACTGACCCGCCATGTGGGTCAGTGAAGACCCACGCCCGGTGCAGGTAGAGAACTAACCCAAGCTTGCGTAGGTCGTCTTCAACCTCTAGAGAGGTTGAAGCTCGCTAGCGGCCCAAAGAAAATCACCGACATCATTTGGCGAGTACCACCAACGCCCAGAAAACTGGAATCCCTTTGATCAACGGCGGCAATTCCAAATTCGGCCAGAAAAATGGAGTGGTGTTTGGTGCCGATTCAAACCAAACCAAAGGAAAAAACAGAGCTCGGCAGCTGTGCACAATGGTAGCACCGATCAGCACACAAACACCGGACAGGATCAGACCAATCTGACGATCTGATCCACATCAAAACAGTAAAAAAAAAGATCTTTGAGACACCGTTGGACTGTGCCTACGAGTCTGAAGGGCCAGCGGCGCAGGCCAGAGCCTAACACCTATCGACAGTGGCTCTGACTGGCTTGCCTTCTCTAGCCAATAGTTCGGCGGATCGGCAACCTTCCTGTTACTATACATATGGTGCGTGCACTTGATGTATATGGGCCACATAATTTGGATCGCACAACCCATACAACTTAGGGGAGCAAGCGTATTTTTATCTTCTCCAATTTAACGTCAATAATCAGTGACAATCCAACGATTCACAATGCAATAAGCACATTTTTTAATATACAACCAGGTGCATATTAACTTTTTCCTTTATGCAAAAGCCTATTTACAAGCCTTTCAAGTTCCTTTCCCACGGAAATGTGTATACAAATGACCCAAGTAACAAAGGATTTTATGATCACAACAAGTGCAAAAATACCTAGTCGTTTAGTATTTGGTCAAAATTTTGTTGAGCAATAATGGTTAATAATGGTTGAATATCTTGTATTTAGCATTCTTGAATGCATCTCTACGTCCCGTGTCATCCGCTGCCCCTTGCAATCACCATTCATTAAATGGCACTCTCAACCTGTTTGTGCTTGAAAATGAAAGGCAGATCCAAACTAGGGATTTTGAAGGACATGAAAATATTGCTTAGGATCTAAATTATACAGATCTTTATCATAATTAAGTAGCACATATTTCCAACAATTTGATGCCGACACATCTCCACTCTAATTTATTTTATGTTAACTCCTTCATTTCAGCGAACATAACTATATTCTTTATTGCTAAGTTCATCATTTACCTAGAACTCTTCCACTCTTATTAGGGTTTTCGTTGGTCTTCAACTAAGTTAAGCTTATGCTTAAATACACTCAAGGAGGAAAATGAAAAGGTCTTTTACCTTGAAAGAAAAGCACAATGGTTTATATTTGAATCGCTTTTTTATAGTTTTTAAAGGAAAATAGGTTTTTAGATTACTTTTGCGTTTCATAAATGTAATAACAAATATAATGTAACATGTGAACTAAAGGTTTCAATGATTCCCTAAGAAAACTCCTTTCTAGTTGATTCAAGCCAAATTGACCCTAAATGGCATTTCTTGGGCCTTTGTGTGGAAAGGTGATCCAACTAAGCTAACATCATATTGACTAGATGACATTCGCATAAATCTTGGGGTATCCTAACCCAGAACCCAAATGCAAAGAAACGAAAAGGCCAACAAATTTACATCCAACGATTTTAAAAGCGAAGTAGAGCACGAGGAAGCAGGTGGAAACAAACCTATGACAACAAACAAAACACCGAGAAAAGCTATTGTACAGAACCATAAATAGGGGGGAAAATCCTAATTCTAGAAAAAGAAAACCACACTGAACTGTCCTGCACAATATGGTATTTACAAAGACCATACATGACGGTTGAAATCTAAAAAACACAAATTACAAAAGAAAATGTTGTTTCTGCATCTTTCCATATTGCAGTTGCTTTTACTGCATCTGTTCTGTTTTGCATTGTTTAAAGGACGGCAAGGCAAGTAGGGATATAGAAGCAAAGATCTGCAGCCTGAAAAGCAGTCATACTGGCCCTTTGCCTGGTGCCCTTCCACTAAAACAGAGAAAACCAACAAGCCAAGAATGAATTGCCTTATAAATACCAGTAAACCAGGGATTCGCTCCCTGGTTTGAACGGGTCATGGTACCTCCAATAAGCCTAATCCCCACCATTGTTCCTGAATAATTTTCCCACACCGATGCCTGTTTGACCTAGTTTGGGGATGACAGGGTTGAGGCAGAGCTGGAAATACCCTAGTGACCCATTTGTAGGTTAAGTCATTGGATAGCAACAGCCCTTTGTGGGGCCTGGCCCACAAGGATGCCATTCAGCTGCTTTCCGGAGCAATCTCCTTCCTCCTTGAAAGTTGAATGAGACACGCCTGGATGTTGCTGATAGCATCCACTGCCATCAGAGTGCTCACACTTGTCATGCAAGCTAGGGTCTTCTTGCGGAGCACTAGCAGAGGCTGGTTGCATACAGTGAGGAAGTAACTGATCGGAAGATGATGAGCTCATGGAGGTTAGGCATGCGTCCCTCTCAGATATAGAATTAGCATTGTCATTATCAAGCTTCTTTGTGTTCAGAAAGCGCCCTCCACAGCCCCTGGCTCTTCTCATTGCATGCTGATGACGGGATTCATGAAGATATGGCTGCAATGGAGGTAAAAAAAAAAAGATGATTTTACTGAGCTATGCTTGAAGCAGTCAAACATTAAAATTCAAACAGCATTAACAAGCAGGCAGCACCATAGACTAACATAAACTGCTTTCATCATTGTTTTCAGTATTTAATAACAGCCATGCTCCAAATATGCACAAGGAATAAAGGTTTAACAAAAAATCAAGAGTGTATATGGTGTCATCTTGTGATGGGAGAGGATGGTAATGTTCTAAGTTGCCAGATAAACCACAACCAAAATGGAAGGGAAATAATAAACAAAAAACACTCGGCCAACATTTCACCGTATTCTTACAAGGATAAGTTATGTAAATCTTCATATCCAACGTTGAGCCATCGGGCCTACACACATAACCGCAAAGGAGCCCCATATGCCTTTGTATCCTAAAGTTTCGCACTCCAAATATTATTGTATCTTGGTAAGTTTTGGTTCTTTTCAAGAAGTATTCTTCACCACTTTACTATGACCTCATTAGTAAAAGCCAATTTAGTCATTTAAAAGTGAATTCTTCCCTAACTATTAGTTTTGCCTGCAGATTAATGGAAGATCGACTATCGTATATCAGACAAGCAATGAATATTCCCATAAATTTTGGTTCAAATGTGATGTAGGTCACATTGATTCAAATTTCAAGAAAATGAAGTACCTTTTGCTACCAACCAAACAGCTAAAAATCTAACGTTTGATAGTGTTGTGACCTCACAGCCACTTTAGCCCCGCTGAGACATGTTATGAGTTATTTATGACTTATTATTTATTAGACTAGATGTAGGATTTATTTTATTTTATTTCACCTAATGTCATCATGTGGACCCACTTGGACTAAACATCATAAATAAGGTTCGAGCCCCATTGTTTGAGTTTTAAGGAAAAGTAATTGATTTCCAAAGAGCAGTGCGCTAGGAATCCCTATTGCATGTTCCTTGTCTTTATAACTTTCCTTTACCCTTTCACTATCTCTCCCCTTTCATCCAAATTCACCTTTCTTAACCCTAATTTCTACTCCCCCAGTGTATATTTTTCTCCTCTTGTCCCATTTTACCACAAATTTCGGCTATTTTCTCTACTATTTAGGTGTATATCGCTGAGTGCATACCAGATAAGAGTAGCCAGCATGTCAAAATTGTACAAAATTTTGTGAGATGATGCCCCTTGTTTCCTTAGACGTGGGTGTCATTTAGATCCCACAAAAGAGGGAACTTACAACTTATATGCATCTGCTATCAGGTCAAAATTTTCTTCTCGTTTGATACCAGCAAAGTTCTAAGCCAAATGCTCTCCTTAGGATAACTATTTCATGAAACGTTACTGCGGAAGCAAGATTGCTCTAAACATTGTCCATCAGAAAATTTGGATAGTAATGATTACTCTGCGTAGGACGTAGAAGTATGCCATGTTCTAACACACAAACAAACATCAACCGGAAAAACAAATACAAATTGCACAACAATACAAAAGAATACCAAAGCAATTACAAAATCAACCAAATAAGATATGAGAAGCACATATTTGAGTTGCATAATCCATTAAGAACACATGTTTCTAATGACCAAAAAAAAATTATCAATCATGAACCAAATTACTTCCATCTTACTCATATTGAATAGAAAAGCATAAATTTCCACATCCACCATTTGGCGATCTTGAATTGTCACTCTCCAAGATATCCTCAAGGATACTGATGAATTTTTAAACTATACCAGAAGAACCTGAGGGAAACGTGTGCCGAGACGACATCCTGAAACCAACCGCCCCCCCGCACAGAAGACACCAATATAGAAAAATCTCATGTACTTTGTCAAAGTAAGGTTCCACAGTTGCAGCTACAAATAACAATTGGATCTACAGACCGTGCTCCTATTTGGTCCAGTTTCAAGCACTAAACCACCCGCAAAAGATCATGTCGCCTGGTAGTGGTGACCATCTCCCAATTGACACATCAATCTACTATTGTTAAAAAAATGAACTCATGTACAATACCATGCATTCCATTCTGTAACAAGGTATGGAAATAACTTGCTAGCTAGCATTGTGCACTACTTATGCACAAGAAAGATATTGTAGACAAGGTTTAGAAAAATATCCGCTTAGTACCAGTCAAAGTCCATTATTATGCAATAATATTCAGAAAACTCCATCTGAACTAGACTACTAGTTGGCACAATCATATTCAGCTAAGCCAGGTTATTCTTGCAGTCAGATTGCACTTGAACCAACAATCATATCAAAGAACAGGGTAGGAACACTTGGTTTTGGTTGACCAGCTCTTGTGTTAGCATAATTTATGCTCTACCCATGTGGCCTGGTCAACATGATGTGTTTTAAGGTCTCGGTTGAGTTCTGTCAACTCATTAGACTATGCTCAATTCAAATTGAAACAAAGAAAATTACATAAGCAGGTGCTGAGATCATTTCAATAAGAACAGTGTAATCCTCACCAACTTTACCAGGATAACACTTTTTAGGGTAAATTGCACTTACAACTCCTGATGTTTGCAAAATAGCACTTACATCACCCAACATTTTAAAAACTGCATATACACCCCCTGTCGTTAATAAACCATTAGTAGTTTTTTTCAAATGACAAAAATTCCCTTATCCACTTGACCATTAAGGGGGCCACGACCAATGAAAGCATAGTGGGGGAACGGGTGGAAGAGTGGGTACGTCCATAACATTCCCCATGGTTGCGGCACCCTACAACACCTTAGGCGTTTAAGTGAATAGAGGTATTTTTGTCATTTGAAAATAACTACTGGCAGTTATGTTGACGGCATGGGGTGTCTGCAGTTTTTGAAATGTCAGGCAGAGTGTAAGTACCATTTTGTCAAAGGCCAGGGGGTGCAATTTACCCTTATTTTTATACAGAAAAATACATGAATGTTGGCTTAACTTGGAGTTCTGTGTTTAGCAACAAAAAGAAAAAAGAATTTGTTGTCTGCATGAAAAGTCAAATATGGTTGAACTGATATTCAAAACGAATTCAACAAGATAAGGCAGTTTTCCACTTCCACAGGCAGCCCAATTTTCAGAACATTGACTGCTTCATTAAATCCATAATCAAATACACAAATTCCAAGACAGGTAAAAAAAAAACACAAAGAAATGATAGCAAATTGTAATAACAGAAACAAGGGAAATTGACAACTTCAGAAGGTAAAGAAAGACTCTTATTCTCTCAAAGCTGAATCAGATATGACATCAACATACCCACCAAAACAGCTGGCCTTCATATCTCCTTCAATACAAATTGCTGTTTAACAAATCACATCAAACTCAACCACCTAGGTGAAACAGTAATTAGCCACTCCAAGTGATCTCTAAACACCGATTTGAACAGGAACATATGCACTATTTATATATCAGACACTGACTTTTAAAAATTGTCAAACACCCCTAATTTTCAATTGAGATCACAAGCCAATCAAACATGCTGAATAACAACGAAATTTCAACTAATTTAATTACTCATGCCAATTCGTGATGCAGTAGATCTTTTTCAGTCATCAGCATCCAAAACACTGCACAGATTTCACTCTTTAAAAATCACTTTCCAACACACAGCTACATAACAGTTCTAAATAGTCCAGCTATATATTCCAACCTGAGATTTAAGGAAATGAAGAAATCTTATGACAACCCCACCTTAGTCATTTCCTAACATCATTCATCATATCAGACTAAGTTCTCAAAAGGGTAAAACTAAATTCACAATGCTTTGAAGAATATCCATCTCAATCAACTACAAAATTTAAATATCAAGTGCATCGTAGTGGGAGAAACCTGCGCTACCACCTACAAATAAATACAAGACATGAAACCTTTTAGCTTTGCCACTCACAAAGTGGCCTGTAAGTCAATGTTGTGCTCAGTTTCCAAATTAGGAATAATCACAAAATCAAGCGTAAACTAAAACATGTCCTCTCAAATTCTGCATTGTGCATACAAGAAAGTGTGGTTCCTAGTCAATGATACTCAAAAACTGCTTGGTAGAAAAGTATAGTTTCTCAATTAATAATTCAACAAAAAGGATTTAATCACTGACAATACACAATAGAAAAATGTCTTAAAACATAATAAAAAATTAGTAACAAGAGCTGTGCAATATCGCAAGATATTCATAGAACAGTTGCTTTACATTATGAGTAGAAGTCAACTAAATTAATTCAGATAGTGACCTATTATTAGTATGGTAAAAGCCTTAGTACAACACAAAATGTGTAAAAGGGAAAAGATGTTACATATAAAATACTAGCACATAACAATTCTAACCAGCCTGGCCCACCAGGCAACTCGCTGGTCAACTAAAACAGCACAATGTCAAAGTCAGGTCCACCAGCTGGTCAACCAACTATAATCCACGCAGACTTATCAACCAGTAATACAGCCTGCGTATTTGAAAACTGGTTACGTCAAGTACAGCTCAATCACACACTAAGCAAAGCTTACCAGAATGGTTTAAAACCATCACTAACTAGGGATACCTTCGGCAAGAGAAAAGGACTTTAGATGACCCTGAACGCAACTTTTCAGAAATATTGATAAAGATCCCTACAACTAAGCCTTACATTTAACCACTTCCAGCAACGGTTAACAACATTATACTATTATGAAACTGAAAAAAGTTGACACAATCAGAAAGTAAAAATCGTATAAGATAGAACAGCAGAATTATCCTTGTCAGACATTTACAGACACCTGCTTAAAAGTAGTGCACCATGAACTAAATTATCACCCAAGCACACAAGACAAACTATGGAACTCTTTATTAATTTATTTTTTCATGGATTATAGACCCTTTTTTAAGTAATTACGAGAATAAGATACAGAATTTATGAGGTTCGACAAACAGCTGGCAAGGTCCATAATACCAATGATAAACATAATCATCTTTTTCCTACACAAAGATTATAAAGCTAGATTTAAATTGGATAACATGAAATGCACAGGGAATCTAAAATGGACCTTTCTGACTTTAATCATTTTCTTTTCTGATTCAGCCTTTGCACGTGATTGTCTTCGCCTCAAAATTCCATGATACTGTTTGGCATTCACATAAACAGGCTCTTCCGCCATTTCAAGGGGTAAAGGCATGCGAGTGTGTGGCATTCCAAGCAGTTGAGGATGAACCTGAAAGTATACACCACATGTTTTAAAACAAAAAATGTATATTTTGCTATAAAGAATGGTAATCGAAAAACTAAAAACATAAGTTTTGCTATAAGATTATATCAATCATAGGTTCATAAATCCTAGAAGAACCATAATATGAACCAACTATTCAGGTGCCAATGCACCATCAGCATGTATGTACAGCATATAGCATAAACATATGAACCAACTATTCAGGTGCCAATACACCATCAGCATGTATGTACAGCATACGGCATAAACATAGCATTGATCATAAAAATATTAAAGGTACTTTCATACATTTGCTCCCTGCTCCAGCATGGTTAAGGTGCATGAATGTATAAAAATTAATAGTGGCATAAAATATCAGAAGTAGTCAGTTGTCACCAATCAAACTCTAGGGTACTCATCCTAACTAGTTCGTGAAACTGATACCACTAACAAAACACGCAACCTCAGCTTTTAAGACTAATTAATAGAAAAATACTGAAACTCAAAAAATGTAACCTGCGAAACATAGAACCACTGAGGGGGCTCACATAGCATTATATCTCCGCCTAGATGATTCTATGCAAAGAAGTATTTTTTAAAAAATTTAGCATGAAGGTACTCCTTAATTTTCTTTCAAGGACATCATTGTAATTTTAGTTGCACAAGGCAAACCCATGCAGATTTAGCATTACAAATTTGTTTCTGCAGGTCACTTATTACTGAACAAGCATTGCATAAAGAATTAAATACTCACTCTCATCTTTGGCTACTTACACATGCTTCCCTATTTACAACCATCTAGAACAAGGAATGCAGTATCGGTGTCAACAAGTTCAGTGATATTAGATACATTTGGAAATATTCAACACTCTGTAAATGGCATTTTACACCATATAGGCTGATATATATATGAACCATTATTGGGAATAATGACCGATATTGGCCACCATCACTGATATATCAGCCATTAGTGATGAAAAAGAAGAGGAGGAGGAAGAAGAAACTCTTGAGACAACACACACAAAACATTCACCCCTCCCCTAGCAGATCTGATTCTGGCAACCAGGATGGATCCTAGACTCGCCCTCCTCTTCCGAACTTTTGGTCGGGTCTCCACCCCCAAGGCCCTGGGCAAGGGCGAGCTACACCCCTTGCCTACTCATGGGGAGAAGGACTCTGGTAAAGGTGGGCTTTGCCGCAAAGTTCCATCAACCGTACAGCTGCCAGTTATGGAGGGATAATGATGGCAAAAAGTATAAACTATCATGGGGAATGAAATTTCATCAAATGCTCCTTACATCTTCTGTTCCAGACAAATCCTAACAAATTCACTGGGCAGCTATCTGCTACCAGTTTTGTTTACCACCTTCTCTTCCATTTGGATATGTCAGATCCGGCTGGAGGGCACCTGACAGAAGGTGCTGGCAGTGGTCTAAACTGCTGGCAATTACGTTTTTTATTTTTAACAGCCAGCGGTTATCTCTCAGTAACCTATTCATTGCCAGCAGCTAAGATCACCTGTTGGCAGTAATTTTGAGAATACCTTAAGATTACGAATATATACAATTATATTAGGAAAATATGTTTTAAAAGGTACACTTCGATTGTCACACTACAGAATTAGATAGTGAAAATTTATTTTAGTCTCCCCTAAATTCTGAGAATACATGTTAAAAACCCACATAAGTGTATTCTCAATCTTCTGAATGTTTGAGATTATTTATTAATACTTGTAATGGTAATACTAGGCTTTATATTATAGAGGGTAAATTAGCCTTTAGTGTTTATTTATTATTTTCTATTTTTTATCAGTTTCTTATTTTCTATTGGTTAGCCTATTCTTAAGTAATAGGCAATACAGTCATTTGTAATAATCTGGAGCTCACCTTTATTAGAGGAGTCGACTCCCTCTTTGTAGTCTACATACACTTATTCTAATTAATCAAACAACTCTCTTCTTCTGTCCAAAAACCCTAGCTTGGGTAATTCTATCAATATATGCATATATTTAAAATACATGTTAAAAAACCGTTCTTAGATCACCAATATCATTTTACATAATATCTCAGATCTTTGGCAGACCAATATATCTCCAGTCCCTGCCCACGCCCACTGTACTTTATCTTCTTATGCCTTTTTCTGGTTATTCTCCTGTCTCTTCTCTGCTTCAAATCTCCAACCTTCCTTCAACTCTAAGCTCTTTCTTCAGTTTCAACCTTCCTATTTTCGTATTGAAGTAATCAGTCATGATCATTCTTAGAAACACCAAGCACCAGACATGAGGACTGTTGTAAGGGGAAAAAAACACTCATATTTAACCATCAAGGAAGCTACATACATCATTTTACTCATCATTTTGAACCAAACCAAAATCTACACGAACAAACCAACCCACACCTTATCCCGACCTCATGCCATATTACACCATCCTAAACTTAACCTTTCAACCATAACTAGCCTAGATCAGTGTCACCAAATTATGTACTCGTTTTATTACTAGTTTTACCTCATTCCTCACACGATATACACCATTATGTCCTAAACCACAAGCCAATGTTAATTCCTTCACCCCTCCCCCCAACCACACACACGTAAGGGAAAAAAGGAGAACAAAGAAGAAGTCTAAAACATTAAAAAAACACTTGTATAATACCTAGCAATAAGCCATTAACACAATGCCCACTCAATACGTATATATAATATCATATGCTGCCAACTAAACACCAATATATAAAGATGTTTGCTCTAAAATACTATCTTAAAATTACAAAGTTTAACAAATGATCGTATGCCTAAAAAGACTCGGGTTTAAAGCTTCCGAATTATATGACATCCTAAAATGCGATTCAGCTAATAGCACCCGTGCACACAGAAATTTTCAGAAGAACAGTAGACACAGCAGGATAGCAAAGTATATGAAATGTTCACTTAGTATATAGACATAAAGGCACGCATACCAGAGTCTGGGCTCCATAAGCAGTCATTATGCTACCATAATAAGGATCTGTATAAGGATATGCCTGCAAACAATTGAGAAAAAATTAGAATTTTCTCATGCAAACTGCGCATTAATAAGCGTGAAATTCTTAATAGCACAACGAAAGAAACTAAGAAACTATGGCATGCAACAGTGGTCATGCTGTGCCTCACCCTCACTTAAACAATAAACTATTATATCTATGAACGCTTACAATTGAATGACCAAGTTCCAACTGTGTATGAGGAATAACATATTCAGCCATCATGGGAGGCATTGAAGATGTAACTTGATGCATATTTTGGCCTTCTTGCCCTTGACTTCCATCAGATCCTGGATCACTTTTTTGTTAGTCGCAGAATTAGTAAGACACTCACAATGAAACAAAAAGTCTCCTTCGCTGAATAGGAGCCAAAAGTACAGGATGTCTATATCGACTATGCAATAATATGTAAGAACATGGATAAATACCACATTTGGTCCATATATTATTCATTACATACTATCATCCAAACTATGATACTTGTTGAACATTGCCAAATTATAGACAACTGATATCTGGTTATATAAATAATGTTGCTTTCTGAAACATCTATCCAGCATCAAGTATTTACCTAGCCAAACAACAGACAATTGTGTTTAAATAAAAAAAATGAGTACAATAAGGTGTGGACGTCCTTCAAAAAGTAATATGTCTGGCTTAGTTGGTAACATCTTCATTTTCAATTTTGAAACTGTTTGAAGTCACAACATCATAGCTGAAGAAGGGAACACAGTACTAGAAGCTGAAATCAAAGGAAAGGAAGAACAACTTGCCAAGGAACTATCGGAGTTCCATGACATTTATCAAGCTCATGGACCTCATTTCCAGCTCTGTGTACAGGATGCTCCATATAGAAGCCAAGAAATGTAATCAGGCAAAAAATGTTACTGAGCCCTTTACTTCAAATTGATCATCAAACACATATGATAGATTTCATCACCAAATCAACAAGTTCAACCTGAAGATATGTCTGAACGCAAAGTTTGATTTGCAAAAATTTACAATTAATTAAGCACTGGCATCCATCCCACCTCTTCCAATATTACAAGAATCTGGATCGTACAAATATTTTAGACTTTGTCAATATGCCACCATTGTTGCATATTACCATCACAAAATTCACAACTGAGTGATTCCCACACAAAGTGGTCGGAAATCTGGGGACAACGGGTAAAAATTTGATCATAAGGTCTTCAAAGTATACATTAATAGGAATTTCACTTCACTTTTGAGAGATGCACGGATGGGCCATCTAACTGATAACAAATAATGATTTAAATCTTTTTATCGGAATTAATAATTTAAATTAGATGAAATGGTCTACGTAGTAAAATTTTCCTATTACTGCTAACTGTTTAGTACTATCTCAAATAAATTGCAGTCCCACTAGCTCCAACCAGTCCCTTAAGATAACACAAAAGTGAAATTCTAACAGCTAGATGAGAAACAGTCAAACAGCCACATACATATGATAGCTCACAAAATCCCGAATTGAAAGTTCTTTTTTCTGCAGCAAAAAAATTGCACAAACGAGATAAGAATTAAGTCACATCTAGAGATGCATCAAGTTAATTAAAGACCAGAAGCACTAATTGCACAAAGATGTGGCAAAACAGTCAATGCAAGATTTTATTATATAAACCCATGCACAAAAGTTATGAACTGGCTAACTGGCTCATGCTTAAAAAAATACTGATAATAAAGGTCAAAATTTTATTGTGGACACACGGAAAGCGCAAGGAAAAATTGAAGAAGCAAACCTGAATGTGATGACGTGGAGTGTCCTTCTTTGCTAGCATCGGCTACCTCCCCTGAACCACTATCAGCATGCGATGGAGCTGTTTTCGCAGCCCTTCCTTTTGCAACTTCAACCGGTGGTGATTTGATTGTACAATCCGTGAATACAACTGGAGAAACAACATTATACCCCATGCCACGCCACCAAGGCTGAGTACAACCTGGGGACGGTTGAACACCTTGAGCAGTTTGTTCAGTTGAGTTGGCATTTTCCGACTTTGAAAGCATGCTCCTGAACCCTTTTATCTACCATATATAACGCCCAGCCAAACTACACCAAACAAAATATAAAAATTGACATGAGTGCAACTTCACTAATAAAACAACCCACTGCAGAGAAGAAAAAGGACACCAAGACGGAAAAAGTCAATCATACAATTTAGACTAAGAAAAGACTGAATTGAACATACACAATAAAACTTAAGGAACAAAACATAACGCATCAGCAAAATTGCATCCAACCAAAGGAAAAAGTGAGGGGAGACCAGTGGCAAACCCACGTAGAGACCATAGGGGGCCATGGCCCTCGCGCTCTTTGCAAAATTATTTAAACCTTCCTTATAATTTTGAGGTGCATCAATAGATCCTCCTAGTAAGTGTAAAAATTAAATGATAAAAAAGCTCATAGGAACTAAATGATAAAAAACTTGTCAGAATTAAGGTGTCCTCCATCTAGTTAATTGACCATGTTTAAGTGCACTTTCCTGTAATGAGCAGGATGGTCATATGGTAAAATGTGAGGTTTATCCCTTTTTCTTTAACCAATGGCCTGCCTGTGTGTAATGTGAAAACAATGTTTTGGGCTTGCACTATTGAGTCTATAGCAGGATGTGTCTTGCGCATTTG
Source organism: Saururus chinensis (assembly GCA_035235625.1). Lineage (NCBI taxonomy): Eukaryota > Viridiplantae > Streptophyta > Magnoliopsida > Piperales > Saururaceae > Saururus > Saururus chinensis. Next base: position 32,235,653 of record CP141143.1, read on the forward strand.
AGGCTGGTTGCATGCTATATCTTGTATTCTGCATATGCTATAGTGACTCAATCGCAGGTAGTTGATATCCCAAGACAAAAAGAAATGTTATCCTTTCTTGGCCGCTTAGTTGATAAAATCCTAGTTCTGCACCCGGGGATGACCTAAACAGAAAAACAGCTCCACGCATATCCCAGTCATAAAAATATGTAAAAGTAGAAAAGGAAGAACAGTTGAACTCATAGCAAACAAACATCAAATGTCAAAAAAGCACCCATGAATATATGGATTGGCCAAACTTATAGTAGAAGCTCACAGCCAAATCAACAATTTCATTTGAAAACACTCACTAGCTCTGTCTGTGCAGAGGATTAAAGAAGCCTAGACATAGAATCGTATACATTGGAAGCAGGAAATTCTAAAAAATAACTCACAGTAATATGAACCATAAGGTTAAGTCACTTTAGGAACTCCTGATCGGCCCTTTCTCCTCACAAATTCTCTCTCTCTATGTCAAGCTCACGCATATCTTCTTCTCTTTTTATTTTCGTGGAAACATAAGATGAAACAGATAGGAAATTTTTAACTAAGGCATTTCAAATGAATGATTCTGACAGCAGTAGGAGGATTAACACCATTTTTTGTAATTATTCATACACCAAGAGAATCATTTTTTTTCCTCCTTGTTTATCCTGATTCCAAACAATCCTGAAACATAATTGCCTTCCAGGAGAATATATTTGTTCTCCAGGAAAAAAATTTATTGGAAAACAGATAGAATCGCAAAGAAAAATGAAGTTCAAACTAAGGTACAAGGATGCCAGAAGAAGCAGCCAAGCATTCCACTCAAAATTCAACTTTTTCCCATCAACTAAATCTAAAATCAGCTAAAGTAAGCAGAAATGGAGCCAAAACAGGCAACTACCAAAAATCAATTGACCAATCAACATCAAAAGACAACCAAACACCTAAACCCAATTTCAGTTTTTTTTTTTTTTTAGTAGGAGGGTGGAGGTCAACAGTAGAAGCAGTGTTTTCACGGCCTTATGGACAAACCCGAAAATTCTGGCAAACAATCAAACATCCAAAACCTAATCCTACTAAACCAACCATATCTCTCCTAAAAATCCAAAACATCAGGCGCAATTCATCAACAGTAGAACCAATATTTCCAGTCTGTCATCGGCCCAAAAATTCTCTCAGGGAAGCATGAACACACAACAATTCGAAAAGTGGGCAGAAGAGAACTTACTGACAGAATTGGTGGAAGAAAGAAACCCTAAAATTGGTCCCTCTTCGCAGTAATTTCACCATGAATCCACCGCAAACCCAACATCCTGCTGCCTCGACAACGAAAAATATGAGCTCAAAATTTTGAAGACTTTTGAGAACAGTATGATCTTGACGCCCTCTCTCTTCCCTTTTTTTTTTTTTTTTTACAACTTGACGCCCGGCCTTGAATGCCCGCTCAGAGTAGCTGCTAAAGATGTGAAATGTCCATTTAGTCCTGCTCCCGTGTTGCTCTGGCTTCTTTTATTTATTTTTTTCATATATTTTATTGAGGTTCCTGTTTTTAATCGAATTGAATTTGTACACAATTACGTCTATACCCTTAATGCCTTATCCAATGAAAGACAAATATCCATTCATTCATTTCATTAAGGCCACCCTAAGCGATAGGGTGCTTATTCATCTTTTATTAATCAGCTTAATTGTGATAAATTTTATTCCTACATAAGAAAAAAATCTTTTTTCTATTTTTTAGGATTTGTTGTAATTTTTTTATGTAAGATAAAATTTTCTTAGGGGAAATAATGCCTCGCAATTGCACCTAAAAAATCACAATATTTCTTTTCCCTAATGTTAGTTATATGTAACCTTTCTATCCAATGGATTCCACTAAGGTACTTTAATGACACTTGCAAAATTTTCCATGTTTCTATGTCATTTTTTAATTTTCAAGTTTTGATCATCTCTTTATTGCAATCCAATAACTTCAAATGATTCCACCAAAAAAGAAACAATTCAATTGTATTCCAACAACGTGGTCAAGGACTATAATTTTATGTAGAAAACTTTAAAGCGAAAGTTTTTGCAAGGGTTCGCATCACATCAAGCATGCACAACTCTCACTCAAATGTACTTAATTATATTAAATATCCTAATTAAATAGCTAACTAGACGATTATGATTCAATTGAACTAGCAATGAAAACTTAAAGTGCGTGTGAAATAAAGTAGATAAACAATGCAACACAATACATTTTTACGTGAAAAACTTATTTGGGAAAAACTAAATGACCTCATCTAATAAGGAAATTCACCATGAAGACAAGTTTACAAGACCACTTCCAATTACAATTACTTTCTAACAATCAACACTAAGATGAACTTTCACTCCATGTGTGGTACCATGAATTGCATCATTCGTCTATGTTTCCTTAGCACATGACCATCTCTAAATATTCATAAGAGAAAATTAATAATCATTTTCTAATAATTAAATTATTTCATATAAATAAAAATAGAAATTTCTAGGTTTCTAGTCAAACTCTCATAATAAACTTTAAGTTAAATACACATGACTCCATGAAGTTTGTTTGACTCAAAGGTAATAAGTAATCAAACGAAAAACATATTTAAATTAAGGAGTTTGAGATAATCAAGAAGAAATAAGATAAAAAAACAACTTTAGAGAAATTTAGGGTTTTTCTAAAGTAAAACCTGTCTCTCTCTTTGTTATTTTGTGGAAATACTCTATTTATAGATAGGGTAGGTTTAGAAATTTGACCCATGTTGGATAAGGAATAAGCTTAATTCAAAATTTTGTCCATAAGGTAGATTGAATTGTCAATCGATTGACTTGAGTATATCAACATAGTAGCTATTAGATCAATCAAGATTCAACTTATTTTGTACTACATATAACAAGTAGATCAATCAGGTGATCGATCAAATCCGCAAAAGATAAAATTGCAATTCAAACATAATTTTATTTTTTAACATTATGGATAGGTAGAGTATATGTATACATATAGAATCAACATTTAAACTTTTCATGTTTTATGAATCATATGTGCCTTTGGATTAAATCCACATGTAACTTGCCTTTTGATTAACTATCTTGAATATTCAACATCTTCGGTTTTCAAAATCTTCTTAAGCTCTACTTAAAACCTTAAATCAACCCTATTTAATCTAAGGTACAAGATAAATTTATTATATTTTTGCATAAGTGATTTTGTCATAGAACATGTCAATACATGATTTTTCTTTTATGATTCCCCCATTTGACAATTCCAATAACTAAACACTTTACATTATATTACATCAAAACGCATTATATTAATACAATCATCTACAATGTATTGGAATACATATAATCTGTAACTTTATGTTTTAAACTCTCCCTTTATATTTGCATTTGTTAATTTACACACCAAAAATAATAATTATATCTAGAAAAGGATGTGAAGTGGTGATTTAAATACATAGTATAATACAACGTTCTCCCCCTTTTTATTACAAACTGACAAAGGCAAAAGAAAACTTAACAAGAATAATAAAAAAACACATATGCGAGGAGTAAAAAGTTAACCATTCAATCATAAAATTATATTGTATAGATATGATCTGTCAAGTACATAAATTTGATACTAAAACTAAAATCTAAACACTAAATCATAAAGATAACTAAAGAAACTAATAATCTACATATGCAATGTCTTCAAATAATTCCTTATTGTCATGTGAATCTTTGGAATTTCATCATAGATTTTACGTCACTTCAAAACATCCAAATTTCAACTAAAGGTGTAAAAGTAGACTTGGACAAAGTATAAAGAACTACTCTCTCATCAAACTCACAAGAGAATAAACAAAAATTTCCATAAGTTTGAGCAAGTTCAGAGCATCATAATAAATAATTCAAAATTCTCTAAATCAAAGAGTACTTATGGATAAAATTACAAAATTAGAGAGAGAGAAATATAAACCCAAAGGCACTCATTAAGAATACTTTTTGGGGCTTTTGCATCTGCAAGGCATACCCAAAATATATGTAGAAAATATTTCCAATGCCTTATGTTAGTTGCATGAGTTTAAGTCGAATTAAAATTATGTTAAATCAATTTTTTTTGTTCCCAACAATTGAACTTATCTAGTCCTTCGAGGTTAATCATTTTCATAGTTTTGGTCACACCTTCAACTTTGAAATTATTTAACAACTGAAAATTATCATAATGTAACGTCCGGGAATTTTCTAAATTCCCGAAGTCGTACACGTGGAAATTAGGGTGCTAGACCCTTTGACCTTTTCATTGGAATAACTTAATCATCATTGGAAGTGGTAGCTAACGTATATATGGATGGAAAGTAGATAGAAAGAGCTTCGAAATGCCACCAAGAACGTGCAAATCGGAGTCCGGATGAGGGAGATACAACCGTCTGAAGTTGAACATATCATGCAGGACCCGTTTACCCGAATTGAACGTGCGGTTTGCCCTTTAAGTCACTATACGGGCCCGATCAATTACTATTCCGAAATTGGGTTTTTGGGGCCTAATTTCTCATGGGATTAAGAGCCCTAATCCCATGCCTATAAATAGAATTAATTAGGGTTTTTTTAGGGGGTCTTTTGCCGAATCAGAGTAGAGGATGGGGATTTTTAGAGCGAAGGAGAACGAGCGGCATTGGATTTTTCCGGCGAAGCTTTGGCGGCGGTGGATCGACAACAAATCAGCAATTAAGGTAGGATTGTTGCATTAGTACTTGATTGAAGATTAATTAAAGTCTATTAAATAAATTCAAATTTCTGTAATTTGTAATTTAGTTGAACAGTGCATAAACTATTCTGTAATTGCAGTTTCTATAAAATTTCTACGTCTCTGCTGGCTGGCAGCCGATCGGCCCGCGTCGACCGGCCAGCCACCGGCTGTCACCGGCCATTGACTGACTGGCGGCGGCGTCTGGCGGGCCAGGCTCCGGCACGCAGCTGCCGCCAAGCAGGCCGCCGAACCGGTGCAGAAAGATAAAAAAAATAAAAAATAAAAAATAAAACCAGGCGCTGGCCGAGACCGCGCCGCCGTGGCCGCACCAGTCCCGGCCGCACTAGCCCAGGCCATGACGGACCTGGCCGCGCCGGCATGGTCCACGCTGGCCCCAGTTGCAGCGAAGCACACTGTTTTAAAACAAAGGAAGACGGCCTTTTGGCCGTCGGACGGCCACCAGACGGCAGCGGGACCGACTTTTTCGGTTCCGCCGTGCTCCGGCGATCCGAAGGCCGTGTGCTGCCCAGCCCTCTGCCGCGGTGGGGGGCGGCGCCGCCAGAGGCCTAACGGCCTTTGGCCGGTCGCGGGGAAGACGATTCTCGCGGGTCGTCTGCCCCCTGGACCGGGTCGGGTAACTTGACCCGATCTAGTCCGGTCCTACTTAAAAAAAAACAAAGAGCAATATACACTCCCTGGACCGGGTTCGGTTCAAGGGGTTAGTTGTGTCAAATAAATCCTAGAAAATTATTATTGGACCTGGAGAGGGTTGGGATTATTCTAACCAAGTTTCAGCTTGGGGAAAAATCCCAGAGATTATAAAATGACTATTTTACCCCTATTAGTTAATTATTATATAATATTAACTTATTCGAGTTTGAAGCTTCGGTTCAGGGGCCTATGAGTGGATCTAAAAATTAGGAAAATTATCAATGAGATTTTAATGGGTAATCTATTTATAGGCCAAATCTCTTAGTGATGAGAAATCCCAGTGAGTGTTTAATTGACTATTTTTCCCTTAGGGTTTATAATAAACCGTTATTCAAAACCTGAGTCGGTTCAAGGGGTTCACGACCCCATCACAAGCCAGGAAAATTACACTGAGGCTATACCCTTGAGTTCAATTTTGGACCCATTGGATGTCATTAAGGCCTTCAACCAAATAACAGATATACCCTTTGAGTGGACCCGCCCACATTCGTGTGAATGGAAGCGTGAGTCGGACTGAGAGTGGAGCCTTGTGAGAGGTCAATGACTTAAATCAATAAAGGGACAGTAAAATGACTAGAATGACCCAAGGGAGGGTATCATACCTTAGGTGGTAAAATTACCCTAATGCCCTTAGCGGCAATATGTCTGTTTCTGACGAAACAGATGACCTAGTGAATCAAGAGTTAAGGTACCTATAAATGACTTCAAAAGGAAGGGGTGTGACCGGTAGGTGACACGAAGACCTTGACAGGTCACCGTGTCATGGGAAACAATTGGAAAACCCTAATTCTCGAGGTTTAGAGCAGTGTATTGCACGTGTCCGTAACACAGCGTAGAAATCCACTAGGGCATTATATACATCACTCGTGGAATATATTAATTTACATATCGGGCTTGAAGTCTCTGAGCCCTGGCCTTGCAAATGAATGCAATGGGCCTCCGTTTATTATTTATACGTTTGTATGATTGCATGATTATTTATGCTAATGCATGCTTTTGATATTGATGCATTGATTTATATCAGTAACTTAAGATTAATGAAGATTAATCAAGAGGCATGGGTTGCTGTTGGTTTGAGGGGAGAACACCTAATAAAGATAATAACTAAAATACCCTCTTTAGGGTTGGGACCAGTTCATGGAGTGAACGGGGCCCTGACATAGATCTTACCTTGGTTAATGAACTGATGGTGGCTATGGGATGTTCTCTGGGTAATAGCTCAGTGGATGAGCTATTTTGTGGGCCGATTCACAAGGTGAAGAAGACCCACAAGGTTGAGTGGTTACTTGACTGAATGGAAATAATCTAGTATAAGTTTCAGAGGTTTGAGGGAGTCATTGGTCATAAGGACCTGAGGCTTCTATGGATATATTAGTAATGTCTTATGAGACATTTTCTCCCAGCGTTGGGAAGGTGGAGATTGCAATATGCATCTTCATCGCCACGACGGTTTGGGTATTAACCAGAGGGTCTTTACCGCGGGTCTCCTGCAGGTCTTCCCAGGAATATTTAGTGCGTACGAAAAGCGGAGTTACATGAGCATCATGGAAGGCTTGTGTTTCTTGCCAATATGTGTCCATGAGCACAGTTGGGATCCTCTTCCCCAGATTCGTGGTAGGCTATTGAGAGCCCTGGGGATTTGGGTCAAGCTGTTGTTAAGCAGTCGACTCCAAGGTTGGAGTCCTTTGTTTGGAGATTTCTCAAGGGGCGAGATATCTTTGAGTTACAGATTTGGTAGTATTAATTGTCGAACAAGAGTTGTGAGATAATTAATAATAATGTTTGATATTGCTTGTTAATTAGACAAGTGGAATGGTTAAAGGACTTACTAAAATGTAGGTTGAAAATATATAAGCATTGCATGTGCGATGCTATGCTTCTTAGGATAGAGTAGTTTCTAGGCAGAACTACGTTTGGATCCAATCTTGTTGGAAACATTGGAGATGTTGTCTGATGAGTACGTAGGCAACTAACATCGGGTGATGTTGGCCCAATCCGAAAAATATTAATAAAACCTTTTGTCCTTTGGAAGCTCTTCTCCTGAAGGCGGAGATGCTCCATTGTAGTTGTGATTGTTATTTGGTTTGCTTTATTGCAGATTCTCCAGGCGACGACAAGTGACACCAAGGCAGACGAGCTCAAGAGGTTTTCGCATTTTTGATACTCCGATATGTAAGTGTGCCTTAAACGTGAGAGTCAACTTGTTATTTATTTTCAGACGGGTGACAGACTTGTACTTAGATGGATGAGCTGGTCTTTATGAATTTTCAGATGTTAAATAATATCATGTGATTTGATATTCGTATTTGTGAACCCCAGTTATCATGACCTGGATATTTAATCGAAGGGTTTGTTTTGTATTTAAAGAAAAAAAAATTTACCTACCGTTCATTCTATTTAAAAATACTTTTAAAAATCCGGGTCGTGACATAAACACACCTTCGATCACCATGGTATTGTGATTCCTTCATACTCAAGGTTGTACTTTCGAGTTGTGTTGGTCAAACATTGAGTGCAGTAGATCTTGAAATTACAATTTAAATTCTTCAACTCAATTTTAATTCTAACTTCTGATTTGATGTGAAATTAATGCAAACTATTTGGCTTAGTCTTCATAATATGGTTATTGATTTCTAAATCTCATGAAGCTTGTTAAAGGCATTCATGTAGCTTTAAAGTAACTTAAATCTTCGAGCTATTCATTTTTTTCAATACATAACTTCAAAGCTAATCTTTCATATTTGTAAAATACTTCAAGTTTTTAATTAAAGATAAATTTTTCATAATTCTTTTCAGCATCTAAATTGTGTTTTTGCCATGGCATTTGTCAACACATAATTTCCTTTATAGTTAGGCTATAGGGGATTTATGATTATACAATATTTAGGCCCGTGAGATGACCTTAGTTGTAACAAAAAAAGAGTAGATATTGTTTTTTAGTGCACATACCCATGTTGGACCCTTGGATAACCACCCAAAGGTGCACAAAAAGAAGGGGCATGTAGAACTTAAAAACCTCATTTAACCCCTTATTTGAATTGACCTCGCAATATGAGTTACATGGCTTAAAAAGGGTAGGCACTGGCTGATGCAAGTGTGAACTAACCAAACTCTTTCTTTTTTATGATACATGGATTCTTGTTTATTTCAAGGTAACCATTACTTGTTTATATTGTGTGCGTAAGTAGCTAATTTAGAATGAGGGAGGGAGGGTGACCTGGTTGGCTTAGACAATTGATTTGAGTTGCCAATTTTTGAAATATTCCATGACATAGTTCTAAAACTCCATTTTGACTAAAAAAACTCACTGAGCTAACTTCAATCATTCCCTTTTTTAGTCAAATTCTACAGTGACTTAAAAGAAGCATGATTTCATAATTGACTCCATGTACTCACTAGTCAGAGCCAAGATGAAAAACTCATTAAACTCCACTAGCTAATAAAAAAAACCTTCCTGCAACTTACTACAACTCTTAGAAGTGGGATGTCAACTCATGATTTGATGGCCCACTTCCTTGAGTTGTAATTAATTGTAGCTCTGCCTAGCCTTTCTTTAGCTAATATGGCTTCTTCTTCCACAATATACTGATTTCAAAATATATACAAAAATATATATAATATATTTATAAAAGGATAATTATATTCAAAATCATAATATGTGATGAATATCTTTACTTTATGTAAATTTCAACTTGTTTAAAATAATAGAATAATTAAACAATATTTTATAATCTTATATCTATTTAAATGAATTTATTTTATTATTTTAATTCAACCAATTTTTTTATATAAAACTTCAAAATTTGACATATAATTGCAATTTGACTTTGTATAAAGTTCGAATCCACTTCACTCAAATGGTTTTGGTTTTGAGTCCAAGTCTTGATTTTTCAAACATTGTTTCATAGAATTTGCTTTCTTCAATGAACTTAGTCCATGTATGAATCATGCGTCATTTGTGTTTATATTCACTCATCTATGTAAGTGTCACCATCTAATAATTATAATAATATAATAATTAATATATTTTAAAAATTATATGATTATTTAGAAGTTTAAAATGCATGATTATAAATACTCCCAATGTCTTATATTAATAGCTAAATTTAAAAAAATTATGGTTTTTATTAAATGGTAAAAGTCACATCTAAGAAAAGAAAAAATAAGTTTATGACACTCTTTTTTAAGTACCCAACCATATAAATTGAATAAAATGGAGCTATTAATATAGCACGAATGTTTTTACTAAATTGAGCTATTAATTTAAAATAGAGAAAGTAAAAAGCAAGTCACAAATGAAATTAATTATCAAATAGTTATATAACTAATCAAATAGTATTCCAAAAATGAGAAAGTAAAAATAAGGGAAAATTATTAAAATAATAATAATAATAATATTATTTACCAAAATATACCACTTTGGAAAATATTTCCCAAAGTGGTGTTCCTTTTTGCCACGCAGGCGCCAGCCAAGCAGCTAGCACCAGCATGGCTTTTTTTATTTTTTAAGTTGATTTCATCGTTTAGAACGATAAAATTGGTTTGAATACGATTTCATCGTTCTAAACGACGAAACCTTTTATTACTTGACCCGGTTTCGTCGTTCAGAACGACGAAATCAACTTAAGCTAATTTCGTCATTTTGAACGATGAAACTGCCACACATGTTGACCCCGGTTTCATTGTTCAGAACGACGAAATCAACTTAAGCTAATTTCGTCGTTCTAAACGACGAAACTACCACCCTTCGCTAATTTCGACCTTCAGTCTCAGAACAACACTGATTTCGTCGTTCTAAACGATGAAATCAAATTAATTTTTTTTAAAATTACCATTTAAAACTAATTTTATCACCTGTCCCTGTTCATTCATTCAAAACATTACATGCACAACTTCATTCATTCCACCCATAACAAAGATCACTATCATGAATATCACCATAACAAATATAAGTAAAGTACATCATAGACGAGTAACAAATATAATACATCATAAGTAATGTCATAATCTCCTACGTCCTTGTCCTTGTCCTCGACCTCGTCCTCGATGGTGGTGTACGAGCTCCTCATGATCTACCTCTAGCTCTTGCTGTGGCTCTAGCTGTGGCTCTGGCTCTAGCTCTAGCTCTTGCTCTAGATGGGGCTGGGGCTCCGGCTCCAGCTGTGACTCCATGTTAGGCTTCTGCTTGGGCTCCGGCTCCGCATAAGTAATAGATAGTACAATACGAGCTGGCCGATGTCATCTATAATATAAAATTGGATTTGGCTACGCTAATGTGTAGTGTCTGGAAATGATGAACCTGAAGGAGAGTTATATGCTGCTGATGATGATGGAATATCAGGGCATGAAGAGTGCATCGGTTGCGTCTGAGCGGCCTCGTCGACAGGATAATCTCGATGAACATCTGTGATCATCAAATGAAGTAGTGGCAAGCTACGAAGGACATCATTAGACGCTCTAATCACTGACTCACATGCTGCTGCTAAGTCCTCGCTCGAAATACAGGTGACAAGTGCATCACTCAAATACGCATTAGTATGTCGAAGCTGACGAAGCTATAAAAAAATAAATTAAATATTAGATAAATAATTAAAATAAAATAAAAAAATAATATATACCTTAATTAACAAAGTTGTACTTACTAGAGCTGCCTCAGATGTTCCCCTAGGCTGATATGTCATCTCCTCTACATCATCGCACAATAAAATATATCGCCATGTAATCGGTAAATACCAGTGCATATAAGTACTACGAACATTTCGCAATGTTGTAGCCATCTCCCCTCTAATAACAGTGGCTCTCGTATCCTCCCATCGAGCAATATACGACGCATGATATATAGCCCAGTCGGTAATATGGCAGCCCTGTCGAGTGATGTGATGGCTAAACTCGACAATAGAAGGTGGGACCCCTTGCTCCAGGTTAAACTAGAGCATTACACGATCCGGCACATACATCTCTATAATCTCATAACATTTTAGAGGGGTTCGAGAAAGCCACACCTCTCCACCGTCCGTGCAGAGTGGAGGTATCACAGCCAACAAGTCCTCCGAGTACGGCTGCCAAATAATCTATACAATATATAAAGATAATTTAGTTTAAATAACGATAATTTTTTTTAAAATCATTACATAAAAAAGTTCAACACGGTAATAAAATTACCTGGTATGGCAACTGGTGGTCTAACTCCCCTCTATACAATCGGAGGACTCCTTAGGGATTTTTAGTTTTCTTTTTCCGAACATTCCACCTTAAGGAGTTAAATTTAAGAAATGAGTTCAGCATATGTACATAAAACGTTGCTTAGAAAGTAATGTGGTAAACATAAATACAACCTACCTTGCCCCTAATGGAGCACCCTCGACCAAGCGACCCATCTCAGCAGTTGGTTGGCCGACGTGTAAGTGCTCTCACGACCTTAACTATGTCATAAAATAGTAATAACAAATATTAGAATTAAAAAATTATATGTGACTAAAACTCCAAGTAAAGTTACACAATAATTTACCTGAAGAAGAGTCAGACAGCCCGCAATCCCCGAGGTCATGGCCTGGCATGCCTTTCCTAACTCTCGGTATAAGAATGCGAGAGTAGCACTGCCCCATGAATAAGTGCCAGCCATGTTAAAGTCGGCAAGGAGAGATAGATATGAAACATGCACGTGGCTGCTTGTGGTATCCGCAAATATGGTGGCTCCAAGTAAATGCAATATATAGGCTCGTGCATGCTGCTCGATAACTATCTCTGTAGCATCGGCTGGGAGCTCGCAAAACTTCTATAAGAGCCATCTTAGGCTCACTAGGCTACCACGCATCACTGTAGCAGGAGGAGCTTTACCAAGAAGTCTAACTAATATATCCATATAAGCTCCTCCTGTCGTGCCTGTCACCGGACGTCCATCAATACGGAGTCCTAATAGAATTGCCACATCCATGAACGTGATGGACATCTCTCCATATGACAAATGAAATGTGTGTGTCTCCCTCCTCCATCTCTCAACAAGAGTTGTTAATAGAGGACGATCGAGACAGACATATTGTAGATGAATGAAATGGACGGCGGCGATGGCTGGCTGGACATCGGCGGCAGGCCAGATGTCGGCAGAGGCGGCGGTGGATCGCTCGATGGTTTTCTTCACTGCACTGAGGCGACTGGAGGCGGAGCGGATCGGGAAATATAAGAACGATGATTTCATCGTTTTAACGACGAAATCAACTTAATTTGATTTCGTCGTTTAGAACGACAAAATCAGTGTTGCTCCGAGACCGAAGGCTGAAATTAGCCAAGTGTGGCAGTTTCGTCGTTCTGAATGACGAAACCGGGTCAAGTAATAAAAGGTTTCGTCGTTTAGAATGACGAAATCGTATTCAAACCAATTTCGTCGTTCTAAACGATGAAATCAACTTAAAAAATTAAAAAAAAAGCCTAGCAAAAAAGAACACTACTTTAGAAAATATTTCCCAAAGTGATATATTTTGGTAAATATTTTATTATTATTATTTTAATAATTTCCCCTAAAAATAAATAGTATCCCTTATATAGGTTTTGTCTATAAGTTACTATAAGTAAAAAAAACTCTAGGGCCAAACGACATTTTATGTGTGAGGATGAAAAAATTATCAAAGAAAATAAATATTTTCTCCATCCTGTATTAATAGCTCTATTCGGTAAAAAATTTATTTTATTACTCTATTTTATTTAATTTAAGTGATTAAGTACTTACAAAAAGAGTATTATAAGTTTATTTTCCCATCTCTTATATTATGTGTTTCACTATTTAATAAAAATTATTATTTTTAAAATATAACTATTAATATTAAACAAATAAAAATGTGCTTTACTTAATTTTATTATAAATATAAAAAACTTTAATTAATAATATTATTAAAATAAAATTATAAACAATTTAATTTGAAAGATATTTTTAGTGCTTAGTGGTGTGTAAAAACAGCTTGGAGAAAGAAAAACTCTTAGAACTAGAATATTTGAGAAAGAAGAATATTTGACAGCAGCATATTTCAACTTACCCACTGAAAGGTTGGATATATATACGTCCGTGTCAGAAATCAACTGTAAGAGTTAAAAAAAATCAAAAGTAAGGATGCACATTTCCCCCTTTTTATAAAATAAATCCAAACTACCACACTTTCCGGAAGTGGGCATCTTAGTCAACTCAAATATTCTCTGCCAACTCCTATTTTACAAAAACCCTAAATACGCAGCAGCCTCAAAGGGTAAAATAAGAATTTTACAACCTAAAAGCCTGGCCCCACACTAAAATCGGTGGTCCCCACCTCAAAAAAAACTAAATATTTCTCGCAAACTGCCCTTTGCTTCCACCCACTTCGTTGCATGCATTGGAACCACGTGGCGCGGCAGCAGAGGTGATACGGACCACGAGGACCAGCGCTGCCCGACACGTCTACGCCGAGAACTGGTTAACGGCAAGATAACGGCGTCGTTGTCCCTTCCGGTTTCCTGGACAGCTCGAAACTTCTCGCCGCTGTTACCGTTACATTGTCGTGGTGTGGGGCAGCAGTCCGAATGTAGGTGGCCACGCACAAATCACGTAACTAATGGAGCTGATACACGTGTAAGACTGTTGTCGGCCATGAATGAGTTGCTTAGTTATTGCGTGTTAGACGAGAAGATGCATTCATATTTTATTGTTTCGAACAAGTTAGATAAGAAAGTACTGAAGGCCGATCGAATTATTATTATATTAAATTTAGAGTCTATTTTATGAGCTGAGTTTATGTTTATGTAAATTTAGGTTTTATGAGCTATCGGATTTATATATGATAATTTATAATATTTATAAATTTAAATATTTATAAGTATTATGAGCTGTCGGATATAAATTTGATGGCTCATAGAGCCTAAGTTTATATAGGTATATATGAACCTAGACTCATATAATTTTTTTTTTTTATATTTAAGAATATTTTTGTGATGATGCCTTTTATTAGGTATTTGAGTTTTTTTTTATAAATAACTTGAAAGAAATTATCTAATGCGAGTGGTAAAACATAAAACCTATTGATCCATCATCATTTATATATATAGTATCATTCTCGATCTATATATCAGAATATTACATTTTATAATAATTTTTTATCTTCGATCCCACCCAACCTTGTTAGCTACTTGTATATCAAATTCATCGACGGTTCCTTAATTAATAATCTTTTTGTGTGTTCGCCATAGTTAAGTAAAAAACTAACTATTTTTTCTACTATCTTTATTCAATTCATAAACAATAGATTACATTAATATTGAATTAAGCAATTGACTCAAAATAGCTATTTTACTTAATGTAACATGAGATAAGCTTGGACAAAACAATCATTCTCCACGTGGAATAAATATTTTTTAAACATTCACCACCTAGACAATATCTCATATAAAGTACCAATCTAAGGTCAAGCACCAAATGAAGATATAAGCTGAGTTAAAAAAAACATGTAAATAGAAGTAAACTAATCACTATTGACAAAAGTTTGTTAAAAAAAAATAAAGACAAACTATGGACAAAACAACCATTCTAGATATATAAAAAATAGAAATTAAAAGGACCAATAATTCTATAGATTATGAATTTCAAAACAACATTTTATCATATTTATCCATGTTCATGTTTATTTATAATTGGTATTTCAAGAACAAAGACATACGACTAGTTCAATCTTAGTTCAATTTCAAATATTTCAAATGATAAAAAATCTTATAACGCTAGTTCCTCATTATAGTAAACATACTCCAAGACAATTGGCCAAAAGATCTAAATGCACAAATAATTTTATTAAAAAAATAAAAAATTATACTTTTTAACAAATCTAAATGCCCAATTAACCAACTCCTTAAACTAAAATTAGGGCAAGTGAAATTCTCGGAATCGCTGAACATGAAATCTAAACTATGCACGACTGGCGGAGGACGGGGTCTGGTCGGCAGTACTCAAATATGACAACTGGCAGACATGGTGGCGGGGTGGACGATGGGAATTGGAGGCGGAGGACGGCCTTATGAAGCATGAAAGAGCACTCACTGACGCAAATTGGAGGCGGACTGGAGGCGGAGGTGTCGAGAATAAAAGAAGATGATTTCATCTTTTCAAAGGACGAAATCAGCTTAAGTTGATTTTGTCTTTTAAAATGACAAAATATGTTTCGACTACGGCCCCGAGCAGAAATCGTTAAGGAGTGTGATTTCGTCATTCTAAAGGACGAAATCGGGTTAATTGTTATAAACCGATTTCATCCTTTCAAATGACGAAATCAACTTAAACTTGATTTCGGCAAAGGACGAAATCATATAATTTTTTTTTTAAAAACTACACAGGCGCTAGCGGCTTGGCTAATGCCTGTGTGACAAAAGACAACACCACTTTGGAAAATATTTTTCAAAGTGGGTTGATTTGGTAAATAAATTTTTTAATTAATCAATAAATAATTTCCCAGACCTATGTTATTTTTTTATTTAAAAAATTTATTTAATTATAAAAAATACAAAATTTAAAATAATTATTATATTTTATTTTTATCCATAAAATTATTTTTTAAATATTATTAAAATATAAAAAAAGATTTAATATTGATAAATTTAGTCAGGTTAGGTTAGGTTGATCACAACTTGAATAATTATCTAGTTTTAATTTTGAAACTCAAACCTAGTTTAATTGGGTTTTTTCGTATATCTAACATGACATCTATAAATATGATATGGACAAGGAGATCTCTAATTCACTATGGGGCATGGTCACTCTAAGGAGTTAGGGAATTAATCAATACAAGAGAACCTCCTTGGGTTTGGATACATTCAAGTTGAGTTGAGCTAGTGCCACTAGTATGCCCTAAGTTGGACTCAACCCAAATTAGACTTCACTTCAGCATGGAGTTGAATAAACTACATTTGAGCTGACCATGACTCAACTTTAATTAACTTTGTCCCAGTTAAACTCGGTTAATGCTCCCTCTGTCCTAAATTAATAACTATATATGAAAATAGTGATTTTTATTAAATGGCGAAACTCACATCTAAGTGAATGAAAAATAAGCTTATGATACTCTTTTTGAAGTAACTAGCCACTTAAATTTAATAAAATAAAGTTATTAATATAGAATAAATTTTTTGCCAAATAGGACTATTAATTTAAGATTTAGAACAAAGGGAGTAATTTTTATTAAATGGTAAAACCCACATATAAGAGAAGGAAAATTAAGTTCACGACACTTTTTTTAAAATACCCAACCACTTAAATTTAATAAAATGAAGCTATTAATATAAAATAAATTTTTTTGTCAAATAAAGCTATTAATTTAAGACGGAAGAAATATTACATACCATTGCCAATGTCATAAAACCCATTGAGCCCTATCCCAATGTCATATATAATGCCCATGGGGCCCAAACCCATAATTTATACTGAAGAAACTCTCTATGCTCTAGAGTGAGAGACATGAACTGAGAGATTGAAACAAATTTTTTTTTTGTCCAATAAAGAGAGATTTACAAGGCAACAGATCGAAGGAATTGAGTTATGATAGTATCTAGTTGTAGGGGAAGGTGTAGGAAAGAAGATATAGTGTGTAGCCAGTAGCATGAAAATTGGTCAATGGCGTGATTTGCCAATGCATCAACAACATTAGTTTGTTGGGGGAAGACCTGCATCACTTGATAAGCCGAGAATTGTGATTAATAATTCTTGATGTTATGAATAGCTCCTCTAAGATAGCATGAGCCTTGCTCATGCATAGAAGTGTTAACATTGATGGTGACCTTAAAGTCTCCCCGAATTACCATATTACAAACAATCATGTATAGTGCTAATATATAATACGGGAAGGGGCAGTGATGGATGAAGGGTGCATATAGCACGCGATTGTTTGTGTCTGTTTATATCAGTGCGCACCCATATTCCCAATATTATAAAGCTCATTGAGCCCTATCCTAATGTCATAAAACCCATTGGGCCCAAACCAATAATCTAGACTAAAGAAACTCTCTACACTCTAGTGAGAAACGGAAAAGAGATTGAAATAAAGTTGCTATAATGAACTTGTGTTACAATTGTTGTAGAGTAACTTACCATTGAAATAAAGTGGCTTATTTCAATGTATTACTCAATAATTGCAAATAAGCATAGATTTATTTGTGGGATAAGTATTTTTAAACTTTTCAACTTCAAGGTTTTAAACATAAATTCTAATAAAATTGAAGTGAAAATTCAGCGGAAATAACTTTTTTCCAAACCAAATTAGAGGTTAACTACCTTAGGGCATCACATTTAGTTTTCTAACATACAAATAAGAAATTTTTGTGCTCATAATAATCATTTAGAACATATAATAATCTTGAAGAGCATCCATGTGAAAGTCCAAAAGTAACCAGCAAAGACATATGCTATATCGTGTGCATTGTTATAAATTTATTTATGAAATTAAGCAATAAGCAAAGTCTTCCAATTTGGTGATGCCCCTACACTACTCCCAATGTCTCAATAACTACTCATCTACTGAATAATCTACACCACCACTAGGATGTCTGAGTATATCTATATATACTCATTTGATTGGCAAATTTGAGATTGCTCTCCCATTAAATAGGAATCGTTTATGATACCCCATAGAACTTGCATAAATATAAATAGCTACAACCAATTAAGTTAACACTAACCTTCCACTTCAATAAGTATGTACTTCCTCCGTTCTACATTAATAACTCTATTTGACAAAAAAATTTGTTCTATAATAATAGCTTTATTTTGTTTAATTTAAGTAGTGGGTGTAAGGTCCCTGATTTTTCTACGATTTTCTGGAATTTTTCTGCCATTTTTCTGGTCATTTTCGACAGAAAAATGTGACATTTCAGCGTATGGGTATTTGTGTCTTTTCCCGGTATTTATACCCGTAGAGTCGGGTGTGGGGCTTAGTCGCGGGCCACGGGCCTCGCTGCGCGCTTACGGCGCGAATTTTGGAGGTTCGACGCGTAACCAGTGGGTTAACGCGCGTTGAGCATACGTTTGGAAAAAGAAAAAGAAAAAAAAAATAAAACAGGAAAATTGGATCGGGATCGGGATCGCCCGATCCAGAACGTCCTGCGTGATGAACAGTACCGCCGCCCCCCCTTTCCGTTTGCTCAGTGTGCCCGGCCGCCGGTAGGCCGCCGGACGCCAGCACAGGCTCCGCCCCGGCGGTGCGACGCCGAGGGGCCACTGCCCCGGCCGCCCACGGCCGCGCCGCCCCGACTTTTCCGGTTAGCCTCTTCACTGTGTATTTTGGATTCCGCCGCCGCCGTAGGCCGGTGAGGGCCGGCCGGCCGCCCACGGCTCCGCCATGGGCCGGCGACGGCGGGAGGCCACTCCCCCCGGCCCCGGACGGCCCCAGCTCCGCCGTCCCGCTCCCTCTCTCTGCTGCCCTGTTTCGCCGCCCCCACTGTACAGCGCCGTTCCGCCGCCGCCACGGGCCGACACGGCCCGACCGGCCGGCCACGGCTCCGCCCTGGGCCGGCGACGGCGAGGAGCCCCTCCTCCCGGCCCGGTGGGCCTCGGCACCGCCGCCCCACCCTCTTCCTCCCTCTGTGCACTGTTCCTCCGACGGACTGTTTGGGCAAACAGTGGCCGCTGGCGGTGATCTGCGGCCGATTCGGCCTTCCCCCAGTCCCGCCTTGCTCCGGCGAAGGCAGTGGACTACACCTCCGTGCCCGATTCAGCCGCCGCCCCCTTGGCCGCTCCGCCCTTATGGGTTTTCTCCGGTCGTCCCCTATTTTTGGCTTGCGTCCGTTTTGGACGTGGTGACTGACGTTATCAGTCGGACGCCGGATTTATTTTGGTGGACCTTAGTTCGGCTCCGCCCCAGCCCGGTGATGCCAATGGGCCACCCCTCTGGGTCTTGTTCAGCCTTGCGGCCCGTAGCCGCAGCTAGTCCGCCTTACCGGCATGTGTGCCGTTGACCCTTCTTGCCCATTTTACGCCGTCGGTACCGGACGGCCTCGGGCAAGAGATTGTATGTCTTACCTTGACAGAAAGTGGACGAGTTCACCTGCTCAGGCCTTGGCCAGTGACGGCCTCATAGCCTTTGCACGACCTTGAACCCTCCCCTTGCCCTATACCGTGCGAGATGCACAGCTGCCCGCACCATGGGTTTTGGTTGTGGGTGGCGATCGGCGATGTTGCCGCTTAGATTGGCCACAGCTAGGGCCTTAGCCCTGTTGGTTTTTGTGGGCCATGAGTCGCCTCATTTCAGCCATTTCCCCCGCCCTTTGGGCCGCGTGTGCATGTGGCCATGCGTGTACTTCTGGGTTTAGGCGCTGCATTTGTGCCGCCTAACCATCGGTTGGCTTTGCCACCGAGTGGAGTTGACCACTAGAGCTGTCCTCCACCTCTCCTTTGTTCTCGAGCGTTGCCCCACGCTCTCCGCCCTTATGTGGGCCTTTGTTGACCGGAATCGTTGCCGTTGGGTGCTGTCCACGGCCGATTTCGACGTCTTTGTGGCCGGCTGTGCACGTTTTAGCCACCGGCTGATCTTCAGTGTACACCCTTGACTTCGGGGTGCACCACCACTTAGGTTGGCACGATATTTCTCCCGGCCGGCCTAGGGTGCCGCCGTGGATCGCGGGTTTTGCCGCATTGATATCTGACACTCTGTTTGGCCGTGATAGTTCCGGCGCATCTTGAAATCCTTGGGATAGCAGCTCTCTCAGCCAGGCAACGGTTTTGACCGCCAACTCCGCCGCCGACGCCGCCACCGTCGGGTGCTCGCCATCGAACGTCATGATTATGAGGTAGGGGAGCTTTGAACTCGTAAATTCATGAAGCATGCTTTGAATGAGTAGCAGCATGCTAGGATTGTATGATTCCATGCTTGGATGTTAAGTAACGATCCGATTGCATGATGTGCGTGTAAGCATGATTGTATGGTATGATTGATATGAATGAGATGTATGCATGTTTTATGGATGTGGATTATGTATGCGCTGGCGATGGCTAGCAAATATGTCAGTATGCTATGTATGGGTTATGCACGTGCTAGTGATGGCTAGCGTGCATGTTTGAAGTATGTATGAATGTGTGTGTGCATGTGCTAGTGATGGCTAGCGTGCATGTTTGACGTGTGGATGCATGTGCTAGTGATGGCTAGCGTGCATGTTTGTAAGTTATGTATGTATGACCGTATGTGTATGTTATACGTATGTGTGAGACATACGTATGTATGATGGCATTTTGCCTATGCTTTGGATGTGTGTAAGTGTATGTGGGCAGAAGTATGAGCGATGGACAGTAAGAGGTGACAGAAGCTCTGTCGGAATTTGGATACAGTTGTGTAAGCGTATGACAGAGGATAAGAGTATGACGGGCAAGGATTAGAATGGATCAGTTTGGGGTGGATTGTATGTTGGGCATTTGTCAGACAGTAAGAGTGTTCATAATTGTACAATCATAACGTACAGATTATGAAGTGAAAAGTAAGTATAATAAGTGAGATATAAGTAAGAGGGCGACAACTGGGTTGGCTCTGAGGAGCGTTATTTGAGGATGTCAGTGTAAGAGGTTTTGGCCATAAGATGGATGGCGAAGTGTAAGACTGTAAGGGTTTGTTGTACGGTGAGTTTTGTCCATGATGTGGACGGGTAAGTGAAGTCTGCTGCCTTGACGAACTGGGGTTTCGATCGGGCTCAGCTTCGGTGTGATCAGTCGAGGACTGTGAGTTTGTGTGGCATAATTGTACCGCATAATATACTTAATTCAAACTGGAATTATAAGCACAGCTAATGATAGCGTTGTGAGTTTGAGACCTGAGGGTTCGAAGGATTAAGTTCCGTGTTTGAGCTGGCCGCTGATGAGTTGGCCGAGCGTTTATCATGTCTTGCCATGGTGTTTATCCTGCGGGATGTTGTCTGTGTGCTATGTAGAGCACCGGACGTACGATGCTCGCCGAGAGCGACGTTGTTTCTGATTTGGTCTGCGTGCTGTATAAGCCCAGACGTTTGATGCTCTGTTGAGAGCGATGTACGTTTCTGACTTTGTTTGCGTGTTGTATGAAGCCCAGACGTCTGATGCTCTGCTGAGAGCGACGTATGTTTCTGATTTGGTCTGTGTGCTGTGTAAGCCCAGACGTTTGATGCTCTGTTGAGAGCGTTGTATGATTTCGCCCAAGAGTGGCACTGTATGTTTTCTGCCCAAGAGTGGCAATGGTACTATAAGACCCATTATGGTGGGCAATTCTCTGACACTATAAGACCCATTATGGTGGGCAATTCTATGGCACTATAAGACCCATTATGGTGGGCGATTCTATGGCACTCTAAGACCCATTATGGTGGGCAACTGTATGACCCCTTATGTGTGGGTGTTTATGTTTGCGCGCTCAGGTAAGTAGTATCATGGATCTACTCTTACCTGTTTGATCCAGTGCCCCATGAGCATTGGTGTGCTTTACCTTCGGAAAAGTCCATGGCGTCTAGTCACTCCCCGGAGGTTAAGGTGTTGCCCCAGTGGCATTCTTTTCCATTTCGACGCTGGAGCTTATTAGTTGTAATGAGCTTCAGTGGTCGTTGATATGTGTACGATTGTGAGTACGACTGTATGAGTGTGAGTACGACTGTATGAGGGTGAGTACGACTGTATGAGTGTGAGTACGACTGTATGAGTATGAGCAGGACTGTAAGTGTATGAGTATGAGTAAGACTGTAAGCGTATGAGTATGAGTAAGACTGTAAGTGTATGAGTATGAGTAAGACTGTAAGTGTATGAGTATGAGCACGACTGTAAGAGTATGAGTACGATTGTGAGAATATGGTTCTGAGTAAGACAGTAAATATGATTTTGTGCGCATCGTACGCAGTGAGGTCGTACGAGTCTGATTGTACGAGTAAGGTCGTACATGTATGTGTAAGCTGTATGAGTGAGCATACAATTGTACGAGTAAGGTCGTACAAGTATGCGTATGTTGTATGAGTATGCGTACGGTGGTACGAGTAAATTGTATGACCCTGGATAAGGGTGTTTGTGTAAGTTGTTTGGATAGTATGATTTTGGCACGATGGTGCCTTGATATGATTTTGGCACGATGATGCTTTGATATGTCTGTGGCACGATGGTGCCTTTGGTATGATCGTATGCGTTTGAGCATATTATGATTATTATGCTTCTGCTTCATGTTTGTGTTGCATGACGCATGATTTCTGAACTTGGAGTTCACCGTTTGGGATTTCCCCTACTGGGTATTTTCCTACTGAGTATGAAAATACTCACCCTACTATTTTTAGCCCCGTTGTACGGGAGGTTTTGCAGGTTGTGCGGAGAGCTCCTGGTGATGGATGCTCGTTTCAGCGGTGGATTGATTCCCGTTGACTCAGGTATCAGCTTGACTCTCTGCGAGTTCATTTGTGCCACGATCTCCTGTATTGAGTGAGATGAGACTTTAAGATGTTTTATTCTGGACTTTCGATTGGATTAGTCTGTGGACTGTTATGGGACTTGTACTCAGGGATGCTTGGGAGAGTGATTTGTATTTAAAAGTCTATGATCATAGCAGAATTTATTCGTACGTGTGTTTTCGAGTAGCGCCTGAGGATATTTGATTTGACAGTACGATGTTTAACCGTATGATGTTTTAAATTATAAACAGGTTTTGATTTTATCGTTTTGACTCCGATTTATGGAAGGAAAAAAAATTTCTATGAGTTTTAAGAAAAAGGGATGAAAAATCTCGGGCGTTACAGTGGGGTACTTAAAAAAAGAGTACGATAAGCTTATTTTTCCTTCTTTTAGATGTGGGTTTCGCTATTTAATAAAAACCACTATTTTTTCAAATGTAGCTAATAATATAGGTCGGAGGGAGTATTATGCAATTATACTAATTGTCAATACCCAAGTCTAGCTTTGGCCATATTTAAACATGCATGATATTAATCATAATAAGATAATCAAGTAACAAGGAAAATTCTTATCTACTGAGTCCCATGACTTAAAAGCCCCTATGTAGGATACTATAACTTCTAGAGTCAGTGTCTGCTTATAAACCAACCAAATCTACAATCATGCCCTGTAACACCTCGACCCAGAAAACTGGCCCAGACCAGGGGTTATTTAGAAAACTAAATCGAAGTTTATATAAATAAATAGAAAAATTAAAACCGAGACCAACCAGGAGTGGCGGACTTTGTGTGCGAGAGTCATGACCTTCTTCCACACACTATGGAGCTTTAACGTTATGTTGTGCGTAGATTAGAACAAACCTAATTTTATAATTAATTTGGATCGGGCCAATATTGCCTTTCTGTTGGTTGCCTACTGTCATGGGGTAGCGGAGCGGACTACCCATGACACGTGCTGGGGCGCACACACGTGGGAAAGTGTTGTATATGAGGTGTGCATGCATTATGGGAACTACCCTTAGTGTTGCATATCATGTGTGCAGGCGTTGCGGGGAAGGCCCGCAACGTTGCGCAACATGTGTGCGCAACGTTGCGCAGAAATGCCGCAACGATGCGCACACATAGTTGGCTATGCAGGGACACATAGCTAACTAGCACCTATTTGGATTCTTAAGATGTCCCCACCTACCTATATAGTGTTAGAGGGTACTTGGGAGTGTTCTCGAGTAGTTTCGTGAAATTCGGAGATACCATGCCCGTACGGGCACTTTGGCTGCCACTCCAGAGAAATGCCATAAATCTCTTATGCTATATAGGGAGGGACATGGTGAGCTTAATGGACAAGCTGTTGGTATGATGCATAGCCTTGCAACAGGCTGATCTAGATGGCAACGAAGGCTCGTTGCCTTGCTAGCTATCATGCCAGGAGAACACACATTGCCATCTGAATCAGGCTGTTGCAAGGCTAGGTATCATACCAATAGCTTGTCCATTAAGTTCACCATATCCCTCCCTATATAGCATAAGAGATTTATGACATTTCTCTGGAGTGGCAGCCAAAGTGCCCGTACGGGCATGGTATCTCCGAATTTCACGAAACTACCCGAGAACACTCCCAAGTACCCTCTAACACTATATAGGTAGGTGGGGACATCTTAAGAATCCAAATAGGTGCTAGTTAGCTATGTGTCCCTGCATAGCCAACTATGTGTGCACATCGTTGCGGCATTTCTACGCAACGTTGCGCACACATGTTGCGCAACGTTGCGGGCCTTCCCCGCAACGCCTGCACACATGATATGCAACACTAAGGGCAGTTCCCATAATGCATGCACACCTCATATACAACACTTTCCCACGTGTGTGTGCCCCAGCACGCATCACGGGTAGTCCGCTCCGCTACCCCGTGACATCTTAAGAATCCAAATAGGTGCTAGTTAGCTATGTTTCCCGACATAGCCAACTATGTGTGCGCATCGTTGCGGCATTTCTGTGCAACGTTGCGCACACATGTTGCGCAACGTTGCGAGCCTTCCCCGCAATTCCTGCACACATGATATGCAACACTAAGAGCAGTTCCCATAATGCATGCACACCTCGTATACAACACTTTCCCACATGTGTGCGCCCCAGCACATGTCACGGGTAGTCCGCTCCGCTATCCCGTGACAGATGCCATTAGAGACCAAAGAGCCTCTGGCCATACTTTAGGAAGACGAAGTAGGTATCATGGGACCCGACCAAGCTGATTATGGCCTGGGTCCACGCCGTTTCAATAAAAAAGAATAAATGGAATTTTTGAATACGGTCCAGTTCAGAGACTTTCACTTGTCAGATAAATTTGTAAAAATATCCTTGGACCCAGAGTCTTTGATGAGTCTCCTGACTAAGTTTGAAGTAGGGGAAAAAATACCAAAGGAAGTAAAATAATTATTTTACCCTTATGAGTGAAATATTATGATATTTAATTGCACGACTCGCGCACCGGTTCAATGGCCTTTGATTAGAGCTAAAAATTGGGAAAAATCTCAATGATAGGAGAATGTGTACCCTAAATTTGTACCAAGCCAAATGGCGGGGGGAAATCTCAATAAGTCGATAATTGACTATTTTACCCTAAGATTATGGGTGAACCTTAGAGTGAACCAAGGTCAGTTTAAGGGGTTTATAACCCCACAAAGAGTCTAGAAAATTACTATGGGTCCATGACATCAAGGAGTACTCTTGAGATCAGTTTTGGACCCATTAGAGTTCAAGGAAGCCTTAAATGAAATAATAGAAATATCCTTATGAACAGATTGTCCTACATTCGCGTGAATGAAATCAACATGCCAATTTGAGATTGAAACCTCTTGAGAGGTTAAGGACTCACCAAGAACGTCATGAATTGTGTTCTATATAAAAAAATTACCCTAATGCCCTTAGGTGGATTACAACTTATTTTTATTAAAATCGATGCTTCTAACCTTGGGAAAGTTAGGGCATAAGAACACATGTTTTTTTCTAAGACCATAATTAAGTTGACCCTTCATAGTACTATTTGTTGGAATTTGTGTGGGTCCATGTTATTTATGTTTTCATTTTCTTTGATTTTTGCAATTGTTGTTGTTATAGTAATCTATCAGTTGCTTAAGATCAATTAGTGAGGTTAGATGGATTTGAATTGGGTTAGAATACCTAATCAAGATAAAGACTAAAATAACCTTGAAGTGGTCTAGGACTAGTTCACATAGTGAACAAGGCCTCGACCTGATAATTTGACTTGGTTAATGAACTGATGATCGTTTTGAGTCTTAACCCTAATTTGAAAGAGACTAATAGGGTTTGAGATAGTCATTCTAACTCCTTGATTATTTGTCAAGCATTGATAGGGTTTTTATGAGTTTAAGTTCTATTGATGAGTTGTTGATTTGGCCGTGTCGTTGCACCTCCCTGTTGGAGGGAATTTTGTGTTAGCCTTTTGTTCACAACTTATCTATTTGGGACCATTGCACCTCCCCGTTGGAGGGAGTTTTGTGTGAGCCTTTGCTCACAACTAGTCTATTAAAGATCATTTAGTGTACATGCATTTGGAGCAGCTGACATTCTTCTTAGTTGGCTTCTTCCACCACTTTAGTTTAGGTGTTGTTGCGGGCCATGCCTATAACACCTTGTGTTCCGATTACGCTTAACTCGAAGTGTTAGGGGTAATTAAGTACTTTTTAGTTAACTTTTTAGGGGTTTCAAGAGATGAACTCCTGATATATGAGAATAGCTCGAAATAATAAGCATAACGAACCAAAGAACATGCAAAACTAAGGTCGGGAAGGAAAGTTATGACCTTGGGAAGCATGTCAAATGGGCAAGACCCACATATAAAGTGAGAAATAATCCATGTACAGTCTAGTTTTGAAGAGCTCATCGATGAGTCCATTGGTACCAAGAATGCATGATTCAGACTTCGGGATAAGAAGTCATCTCGTTTTGAAGTCTGAATTGTATTTGAATGAAATAATAATAAAATAATAGAATAGATGATGTCAGCAGCTCAAGCCGTGCCAAGCCATACTGAGAGAAATGGAGCCACACGATCATGGCCGTCCGCTTCATGTGAGGCCTGCGTGATTGCACGATCGATCACACGGCAGGACATGTGACGCGAGTACACGCGGCAACATTATACACTCACATACGCGCGCGCTTTTGCATGCACCATCCACAGTGTGCGGTTCAATGGACGTGCGACATGTGGTGCGCATCCATGCGAGCACATTCCTCTTTCCTTTGTACGCTCACATGAAATCTCCTATAAATTCTCATTTCCATTCAAACTTCTTGAGGAGTTGTTCTGAGTCCACTTTCTTCCGTTCAAATGATGTTTTTAGGTAATTTGAGGGTGTTCTATGCAATTGAATCATCCATTCCTTGAGTTAGAGACCTATAAGGGGGAAAAACCCTAGGATAAGAGGAGACTCTACCCATTTCCCTTGAGCTCTGAAGAGAGACAAAAGTGGCCCGGAGTAAGAGGAGGCTTCGTCCTCTATCATCGAGCCACAACAAGGGAAGTGGCCCTGGGTAGCGGAGACTCCATTCTCTAGGGAAGGGCCACGTAGTGTGAGGCAAGGGAGATTCTGTTCGTCGCCTTTGGGCCACATTGAGAGAAATGCCCTAGTTTAAAGGGAATGTCTGTCCGCCGCCATTAGACGTAATGAGAAAGATGTTCTAGAGATAGAGGAGACTTTGCCCACCATCTCTGGACCTGAAAAGGAAGATGCTTTAAGGAAACGAGCAACTTCGAACGCTGCGACTTCCAAAACTAAAAGGGGAGTAAGCATTCCAGACTTTTTGATTTAATTTGATTTATATACATGCATATCTTAATATATATATATATATATATATATATATATATATATATATATATTAAGATATATGATTTGCTATGATCTGGTGGATTCTGCTATATTCTGATCCAATTTTATATGAAATGCTCGGATCCGATTTGCTCTGGAATATGATCTGTTTAATCTAATATGCTTCGATCTGATCTATTATGGGTGGATGAAATTTGTTATTGTTTGATATGATTTGATGTGATCCAGTTTACTCTGTGGTGTAGTACGCTCTACTATGTGATAGAGTGAGATGTGTGATTCTGTTGATTTATTGGCTTTCATTTGACTCCGATAATTTATATGATTCCTTCTGACTCCGAATGAATTATTCAGATATAAGGATAAATGTATTATAACATATATGATTTTCTGATGCATGATGCATATATTAGATGTTAGGCAGAACTACGTTTGGATTCGATCATATTGGGATAATATCGTAGATGTTATCCAATACGTACATAGTGTCACGGGGACGCCCGGGGAATGCCCGCCGTGTGGCACTCGCAAGGCCAAACAGCTAAGCGAGTAAGCCTTTCTTCGTCAAGGTCATGGCCTCGTGTCATTCGACCAAACGTCCAGCCCGCGAAGCCAAGCAACAAACCCGTCCCAAGGCAGACGGGGAACGTGCCAAGACTTGTTCCCAAGTGAGCTGGCCGGAGAGGGACATCTCCTTGCAATGTACGGATCCAGCTTGGGCAACTCGGTCATCTGAACAATCCGTCTCAGCCATGTGCATGCAAGGGCCTTTGCTACCAACACGGACATAAGGCCGGACGGCCGCCCGACGAGTCGGAGAGCTCCATCCCACTAGCAGATGGGCTCCTGGCATGATAGCTAGCAAGGCAACGAGCCTTCATTGCCATCCAGATCAGCCTATTGCAAGGCTAGGCATCATACCAACAGCTTGTCCATTAAGCTCACCATGTCCTTCCCTACATAGCATAAGAGATTTATGGCATTTCTCTGGAGTGGCTGCCAAAGTGGCTGTACGGGCATGGTATCTCTGAATTTCACGAAACTACCCGAGAACACTCCCAAGTACCCTCTAATACTATATAGGTAGGTGGGGACATCTTAAGAATCCAAATAGGTGCTAGTTAGCTATGTGTCCCGACATAGCCAACTATGTGTGCGCATCGTTGCGACATTTCTGCGCAACGTTGTGCACACATGTTGCACAACGTTGCGGGCCTTCCCCGCAACGCCTGCATACATGATATGCAACACTAAGGGCAGTTCCCATAATGCATGCACACCTCATATACAACACTCTCCCACGTGTGTGCGCCCCAGCACGTGTCACAGGTAGTATGCTCCACTACCCTGTGACACATCGCCCCTGGTCACCACAACAAGGCTACTAGCCAAGGCTGGCTGGATCGTTGACACATGGTGAAATCGATAGTCTGGCCTCGTCGCTTTCCAGTGGCTGTTCGAGGGTCAAAAGGGCTTATTTTCCCTTTTTTTAACTGTTGTGCCACTAAGCGGCCATAACCACTATGGCCAGAGCTAGCGCTATAGCCAGGGCAAGCATGCCCAAGTCTTTTATAGTCTGGCGGTCCAGAGGGAGGTAAAAGGGGAAAGGCAGAGCGGTGGCTAGGCACACCGGTGCAAGACGGCAAAACTTTCGCCATTGTGAAAGGATACGAGAGGCGCCAGCCGGCCGGCAAAATTAGACAAAATTCTTTTTATACCCCTTCCTCCCTCTTAAATTCATATATATATATACCAACCTATTAAATCAATAATAAACCTAAGAGGAATTGGTTTATTCCTTGTTCTTACCTCACCACTACCTGTCTTCAAGCTCTCTCCTCCTTGTTATTGACCGGATTCACCGGAACTCCTCCGGTGGCTCTTTCTTCTTCTTCTCCCTTAGGCTAAAAGATTCCCTAAAAAACCCTCGATAGCCTTTTTTATAGCTATGAGGATTAGGGTTCCTATTCCCCAAAGGAGTTGGGTCAAATTCTCCCTACTAGACTGCCTAATGGGCTATATCTTACTAATTTCTATCACTTTATTTGGGCGGGCCTACAAGATGAAATAAACGGCCCAATTGCAATTTTAATTTGGGCAAACGAGCCTACACACGATGTTCAACTTCGAACAATCTTATCTCCCTCATTTGAACTTTGATTTGCACATTCTTGGTGAATAGTGCGAATATAGCCCACATCCATTCCCCATGCTCCTACTTCAAGGGATGGGTCGTTCTCTGCCTTCAGTCCTAGTGGTTCTCTTATTCTTAATAAAGAGCATCACAATCTCTATTAATTAATTATTGGCTTTAAATCTTCATGTATTGCAGCGAAGCTTCGTATCAACATGTTAGTTTTAGTGCTCAGTACACAATTCTTCTGGTAATCATGTGACTTGGGAATTCCAACCATCCATTGATGCAAAACAAAGAATGGATATGTTTAAACATTGATAGGAATCACAATCTTAATTCATATTTCTATATTTCTATAAAGACTCTTTTGCCGTGAATTGGGACCATATAGCGCACATAAAGAAGGTCTAGGATAGTGATATCCCTACATCTTATTTCTCTACACCATAGCCCTTACATGTCACGCCTAGGGTTTTCATGGTATTTTTCATCAAATTTCAATTTTTTTTCTCCAATATAACAACTGCAAATTGGTAAAAATTGACAAAATTTTAAATATTTTTATAATTCTCACACATCCACATCAAATCCACGTAAACATTTTCTTTTCAACTCGACACAATTACATAACAATGGTAAATTAGTTAAAACCCATTGTCTAATTATCCCATGCATGAATGACAAGCTCAAAAAACACAAATGCCATGGCCATGGGCTTAGTATAAATTTTTCCCATGCATAGTTGAGTACAAGTTCCATAACAATCAAAATATAAGAAGATAGTCCTTGTACAAGTCCAAAATAATACATGCAGAAGCTCTCACCTCACTTAATACATGTAATCAACAAAAGGTTACAATAGATCGTGACATAAAATAATCAAAAGAACCATAGGGTCTAAAAAATCAACTTGCAGTCAAAAAGTGCATCCTCAAACACCAGATCCGCCTATGCAACTCTCGAACTAGGACCTACAGAAGTCCCTGAAGTATCTGAGGATTAGGAGAAAGGAAAATGAGTATTTTCATACCCAGTAGGAGAATTATATCTAGTGAACCTTAAAAGTTCACACAAATGCTGCTTCACAAGATAGTAGCATACCATAAACCAGGAGAAGATAAAAACATACCCTCAATACAAGTACTACACTTCCCCTGAACTTCCTAGACTTATGAATTTTCTAGTCACCTTACTTTGTCATATACAAATCTTGTACCATCATACTCTTATTTTCACATACTTACCACTTACTCTTGCAATCTTATGCTTGCAATCATACACTTACAATCGACAATTAGAGCCAATTAAGCATTAATCAGCTCTGATATCATAAGGAAGGTATGCCACTAGGGCATCACCTTGACCTTTAGGGAGGGACCTATACCCCAAAATGATTATGAAGACAAAATACACCAGTGCTCATGGGGCACGAGATCATACATGTAAGAGCAGATTAATCATACTACTTATCTGAGTGAGCAAATACCCACTCTTTGGGGCCATATTGGGTGAACAAAGGGCCTAATAGTGCCAACTAAGGCAGAAATCTTACGGTGCCACTTTTGGGCAAAAAACTTATGATGCCACTCTTGGACAGAAAACTTAGGTGCCACTTTTGGGTAGAAAGCCTACGGTGCTCTCAACAGAGCGACAAAAGTTTGAGCTTAAACATATCTCAAAGATATCACCCCGAAGGGTATGCTCTACGTCAACCTTACAAGTGAACAACCGATAATCAATCAGCTGTCAATAGACATAGAATTCAATCCGTCAAACTAGCTAAGGACTCAACTCTTACTATCAACCTACTTAATTCAATTATGTTCAAATTTGTGATTATATGTTATGCAAATACCATTATGGTGTGTAGTCTTACTAGTTATAAGCCTCTGTCTAAGCCCCAAACCCAAGTCCATCTATTTACTTATCCTTGCAATCTCTTACTCATTGCTTCGAAGTTCAATTCAGTCTAAACTGATTGTAACCTATCAGACGCACGCTCATTGTCATCAGACTTATAACTTCTCGTAGTTCTAAGCCACACTCCACACATAAACCTATCAATATACTTTACGGCCTTCAGAATGCATAAACGTGATTATTCGAACATTCATGTCGACCACCCATCCATTTAGCAAGAAAGTAATTCATTGCATGGACCTTTTGCTGATCCATCTAACCAAAATGAGGATGAGTCATAACATAAACATCCGACTAACCTAACCAACCAATACATTGATAATTCATAACATACACATACGACCAATTTGATTAACCCACATACTTAGCATTATCTTCACTAACATACAACTAATGTATGATTCATCATAGCATTATAATCACTCATTAATTCTCACTCATGTGTTCTCATACACCTGTAACATCATTGACATCATAAGCATTAAGCATTCAAATGCCTTAATTCTAGCATGCAATTTATCATAAAAGCACTCTCAAGTGAATTCATAAGGTTTAAAGTCTCCTACCTTGTCATTTGAGCGAATTTGATGTCAAATGTAATGTTTATGATTTTTCTACGATTTTCTATGATTTTTCTGTGGAAAAATATAATGCTTCAGCATATTTGTATTTACCCCATATTTATACTCGTAGAGTCCGGTGTGGGGTTCAGTCATAGGCCATGGGCCTCGCTGCGTGCTTACGATACAAATTTTGGACGTACAACGCATAGATAGTAAGTTAACACGTGTTGGGGACATAGATGAAAAAATTTAAAAGAATATAAGTTCCTGTAACGATCGCGAATTTTTGGTATGATTTCTTACCTGTAATAAAACTATTTTATGAGTTTTTAATTATTTTTAATTATTTAGAGGTAGATATTTGGAGAGTTTTTATATGGTTTGATAGATCTCAGTGAGATGAGCGTAACGAACCTAAGAACGTAGGAAACAAAGGTCATGAGCAAAAGTTATGACCTCGGGAAGTGTGCGATATGGGCGAGACCCACTTTCAAAGTGCAAGATAGCCTACCCATGTGGGGTCTAATTTCGAAGGGCTCATCGATATGAGTCCATTGGTACCAAGAACGTGCAATTTCTATTTCAGGATAAGAAGATATCGCATTTTAAAGTTGGAATTGTATTTGATTAAAATAATAATAAAATATTATAAATAATTAAAACAAGACAAAATAGCTGGCATTACTGCTGACGTCAGCAGCCGACACCGAGCCAAGCCAAGCCGCACAATAGCGTAAGCCGTGGCTAGTCAACTGTGCCGCACGGAACAACGCGTGCATAGTGCAAATGCGCTCACCAAGCACGGTGGTGCCTCATTTTCGGTTAGTAGGGGTGCGACGCATGTCGCATGCACACGCCGTCATCTCGCAAAGCTTCTTCTATAAATTGAAACTTCGATTCATTTCTTCCGAATAAGTTTCTGGAGTCATTCTGAGTTCGTTTTCTTCCATTCAAAAAGCGTTCTTAACTAATTTAAGGGTGTTCTACACAATGGAAGTGTCTATTCCTCGAATTAGCAATCCTATATAGGGAAAACATCCCAGGGGTAAGGGGAGGTTCTGTCTACAGCCTACGGGCACGAAAAGAGTAAAGTGTCCGAGTCAAGGGGAGATTTTGCCCATAACGTACGAGCATGGAAAAAGGGTTTTTGGAGTCGTTCAGAGTCCGTTTTCTTCTGTTGAAGATGCGTTCTTACCTAAATTGAGCATGCTGGACGTTGTGGCGGTATTTTCTTGGTTGGAGCCTCCAAAACACCAGAAGTGGACATCCAATTTCATGGTGTCCGGTGTATCAGTTTTGAACTCGCGTGAAAAGCGAGGTAGGGGCTTTTATCCTTTCTTAAGGCATAATTATAATATTTGGTTGTGTTTTTAACTTATTATTTATATGACTCTCTCATGCTATGCGTTAGAGATTACTTTTAAGTTATGATTTATGAATTCTGCATATATATATTTGATTTGTCGAATGGTTAATCGTTGAGATAGAATATGATTTATATATCATATATTGATAATGCTATTATTTATATTCGATTAGTCGAATGATTTGCCGCTGGAAGTGGATATGTTTTATACTACATGTATTATGATTGCCTCATATATAATAGTTTGATCGAATATTTATCCATGGATTTTGATATAAATTATACATGGTGGAGCGTGTGAGATAGCGATAAACTAGCTTCACCAGTGTTTTCATTGCAAATAAATATAGTAAATTTGAAAGATGGTTTTAGAGGACTCGTCCTTGTTGAAAGGAGGATACTCAAGATTATGTTTGAAAAGACATATAAGCATAGTGATCGAGTCACTGAAGTGGGACAAAGAAGGGGTAACTGTCTCATTGGAATGTGCAACCAACCTTGCCTTTGTAATCGTTGTGAGTGATGCTCCCATGGCTTGTAGAGGCAGAGCTAGTGTTTTTAAAAGGATAAATATTGGGATAGAATGTTTTAAAAGAAAACAAACCTTTTTGGAGTTTGGGAACTGTAGGATATTTGGATTGAGTTTGGGACTCTTGAGTATTTTGGTTGTTCGGAGCTATTGTTGGGCTCCTCGATAGAGCTCCGTTGACTAAATAAGAACACAATTAATTCAGTTCAGAATCGGATGCACGGTACCTACTTTAGCCTGGTGAGCCCCTAACGAAGGGCAAGACCCCTGATTCGCCCCTAACAAAGGGCAATTATCAAGGCTACGTGCGCTTTGGTAGAGAGTATCATGGGAAGACTCTCTACTCTCTAGATCCCAACGCCCCATGATCACGGGTGGCTCTTCTATCCACAAGCACAAAATATTTTGAGATGATCTGTGGAGGAGTAAGAGGTCGCTGCTTTGTACCTGGAGCAAATTCTTATTAATATATATGTCTGGGACATTTGTAGCGAGCCGTGAGAGCTTGCAAACCCTAGTAACATCTTCGATACGTAGAAAAAAGCTCTAGGGGTGGTTTTGGGTGAGAGGCACACCTTGTTTTCATGAAACATATTATATATGATATATGCTGTGAAACTGCCATGTGTTTATTCATGGCTGATAGTATAAACTCCCCTACTGAGTATTTTAAAATACTCACCACCCCCCAGACTTTGTAGGACTCGACGAAGCTTAGTGTGCTGATAGACGGGCCTACTATGAAGTTTTGTTGATATGATTTTAAGGATTTCAACCGCACTGAAACAAGTAAGAATTTCTTATTATTTTTCTCTTGTGTGTTTGTACACGGGCCGTGGTTCCTGGGGAAATTATTATTATATTATCACATAAGGCGAGCGGCTCCCGTCGCAGCCCGGGTAAACTCTGATATCTTTATGAAAAGAAAATTTTATATGCTTTCAAAATCCCTGGGGCGCGACAGTTGGTATCGAAGCAACCAGGAACTCTGTCTACAAATACATGAGGTGAAAAATAATGTTGAGTCTAGACTGATTTGTCATATGAGTCAGGGGGTGTAGTACGTAAATTAATAAACATAGTCTGTTGATGGTATATCTTG
Source organism: Saururus chinensis (assembly GCA_035235625.1). Taxonomy (NCBI): domain Eukaryota; kingdom Viridiplantae; phylum Streptophyta; class Magnoliopsida; order Piperales; family Saururaceae; genus Saururus; species Saururus chinensis. The sequence goes on from CP141143.1 coordinate 32,270,954, forward strand.
TAAGGTTGTGGAACTACCAAGGAGAAATCCACCAAACGCCCGTGGTATGGGACATGCGGTGTTAGTGGATAGCTCCAAGGTTTGTTATGCTTGTTTAGCTTAAAGTTGTTTTTGAGGTGTCGTAAAATACTCGTGGTATGGGACGTGAGTACTAGCGGCCACTCAAAAGTACCGTTACGCGTACACTTCAAGATATGTCAACATAGATAATTAGGTAACATGTCTGGAAGGGTTGTGGGACTGCCGTGGAGAAACCACCAAACACCCGTGGTATGGGACATGCGGTGTTAGTGTGTAGCTCCAAAGTTGGTTGTGCTGCTATAGCATAATACTGTTTTTAAAATAGCTAATCAAAAGCGCCGTTACGCATATACTTTCAGATATGTTAAAACCAACAATTGATTTTCTGGTTTTGTTTCCCAATAATAATTATTATTATCGGAAGGATTTTGCGTGTTTTGATTTTGAAAATGAGTGAGCGGGGAGTTGTAAACACATGTCTCGTTTTAAGAAAGAGTAGTGTAGAAAAACTTGTTTGTGTGTGTGAAAACAAACTGTTAATTCAAGGTGGTTACAATCAAGTAGTACCCCAAGGATGTTTCTATCATGGAGGAGGTTAGATGGCTTGACTTTTGTTGAAGTATCAGTGTAGAAATTAGTGACTCAGAGGACCTTTATAGAAATCTTGGTTTTGTGGAAAAACGATTGGTTGAAGATGCTAGATGTTGAATTAAGTGCAGTCTTGGTTTTGTGGAAAAAACGATTGGTTGAAGATGCTAGATGTTGAATTAAGTGCAGTCTTGGTTTTGTGGAAAAACGATTGGTTGAAGATGCTAGATGTTGAATTAAGCACAGTGGTTTAAGCCTAACTCCAATTGCTAAAGTGATTGTGATTATTATGTTGAGAATAATCGCAGTGAGAAGGACCAACCATTAGAGTGAGTGAAGAATATTTCTCCAGCTTTATAGGATATGACAATTTTAAGGCAGTTAAAAAGTGGACCGTTGAAGTAGAAAGAGTTTTAAGGTGATGAAGGTTCTAACGGACAGAAAGATGAGATATTTTTATAGGACGAGGAAGGTAGCTTTGTGATGACTGTCAACAAAAAGGGGTTTCTCTTCTAACAAGAGAGTAAATTATGGAAAAGAGAAAAACTTTTGGAAAAGAGAGCTCAGTGTTTCAAGGAAATTCAAGATACATTAAGTCGATGTGTTGTATCCGCTACAAAGTATAGAAATAGCCAAGCGAAGGGTGTTTGACTTATCTTGCTGCAGTTAATTCCAACGGAGCAAAGGAGAGGAGTCTGGAGGAGTTGGACATGCTACCAAATACTTTTCAAAGACTCCTTAAAGAATAGGCGTAGAAGATCTTAGTAAATCAACATAACAACTTTAAGGTCGATTGGTAAAGACTTCATCCATCTAAGATTTTTCCTAGAGGAGTGCATGTGATTTTGTAAAGAAGGAAGATGGATCTCTTCGATCAGCTACAATCGGCCAAAATGTTCTCTCAGAGTGATTCACGATCTCAATGTCATTAACTGAGGATGTGAGAAGAGATATCTCAAGAGCTTTATTTCGAACAAATTCAAAAGAAGGAGTACCGCTTATGAAGCAACAAATGGATGGTTGAAGGGTAGTTAGTGTATGTAGATGATTGGTTGAGGTTTTCTTGATAGTGTTAATGTGTGCTTTACATTGGGTGTGTGGATGTGGATTGCGAAAGTAGAAATAGATACATTGAGTCACAAGATTGAAGAAGAGATTGTTTAAATGCTCAGAAGGAGCGAAAGTTATTGGAATAAGACGTTAAGGTTTTAATTTGATGTGCGGCCTAGAAATAAGAGATTTTGCGGACAAAATAGAAGTGAAGTCGGCATAATATGAGTTCATCTCGAAGCCATAGGAAGAAGATGAGGAATTTATGTGAAAAGAGTAACTTTAGCAAAGCTCTAGTTGAAGTGTTGAACTTTGTGAAGAATTCTAGTTTTCGACAATACTCGAGGTAAGGAAGGAGCTATTGTGTAAAGTATATAGATCTTAGTACAATGCTATCTAGCCGGGAGGAATAAAGAAATATTAAGACCAAAAAAAAATAAAAAATTTCAGTTAAAATGGATATAAGAGAGGGTGTTACGAGGTGTTTAATAGTCAGCAAGTCAAAGCGAATGGAACATTTGGGTACGCTTCCATCAATGGAATTTCAAAATGAAAGCAAGAATACATTCTCATGGTTTTGGAAATTAGGTTTACCGAAGACAATGAGGACTTTGTGGAGGAATGCTTAGTGTTTGAGTACCAGCAGTATCAAGATACGGTTGCCAAGGACGATGTAAAATTGTGAATCTATTTTAGGCAATAGTAGAATGAGTATGAGTGTACTTCTTCTACCTCTGAAAAGGATAACTTCTTCAAAATCTCAATAAAGTATGCGAAAGAAATGATAGGTCGATCAAGAGTGTCATCATGAATCATCTCAAATCAAGATAGTCGGTTAATCTTTCAAGTTCTGGTAGGGACTTAAGAAAGAATTTAGTATCAGCCTAAGGATCAGTACGACCTTCCGTTTGGGCCATGGGGGTGCAATTTTGATGTCGTTTGCAGCCACCCTCAACTAGACTTATGTTTGTTTGGCTGCTAGGAACACATAGGCATTGGCTAGAGCCGCTACCATGCTTTCTTTGCTCTGCTGTGTGCTACCGATACTTTGGTCGGTTTTTGTTCGTATTTTCATCTCACTGTCCGGAGCATTTTTTGAGACACTAGTGTTTTTGGTTGTCGTTCGGCCATTGGATGGACTCCGTCCAGCCTACCTCGACCTAGTGTCGGTAGGGGGTTGTCATTTCCGACCCCGCTTCGCCCCTATTGTCTTGCTATGCTTGATTAGATGCTTTGGGTGCGTCTCGGGTCGTTGCCATCGGCAAGCTGTGGGCCATTTGGCCATCGTGGGCTTTGCCCTAGATCGGTGACAGTGAGGGCCAGCCCCACTTGGCTAATTACACACCTGCTCGGAATTGGCCGCTTGCTCTTGCCCTATACTGTGCGAGATGCACAGCTACCCACACCAAATGTGTTGGTTGTGGGTGGCAATTGGCGATGTCGCCGCTTCGGTCGGTCACCACCTCCTAACCCTAGTTGCGTTGCCCTTTTGTGGGCCTTGGGCTAACTGATCGTTTATAATTAAACCCTTTGCAAGTGTACAAGGTAATTGTACTAGGATAAGTATTTAAGGGTTGTCGAACCTCAGGGACGGATGGGTTATTACTAAATCTAAAGAGGAATTTGCTGATTTAAAAACTAAAAACAACTTAAACTTAAATTAAGCAAAAGAAAGAAATCAACTAGTTTAAAAGCAAGAGATTAATATGATGGAATTTACTTAGGAAATCGAATCCACTATAAAACCATAACAATTCTTTAACTTTTAATCTAAATCTAGTGTGAACATGAACAAGTATTCTCAGCTACAAGCTAAAATTACTTCAAAAAAAATCATTAATTAACTTCCATGGCATGAACTATCTTCGACAATAGCACGAATCATCTACACTAAACTAGCTATAGGCATGACCCGTCTAATCTTAGTATAACTCATCCAAGTCATTAATTATCTGAACATTAAAACTATTGTATGACCATCTCATCTAAATCACAGAAATTAGAATTGATGCAAATATCAAAACCATATCAATCTATCATCTACAAGACAATAAATCAACATAGAATTGAATAAACATTAAAAGCTCTTCCATTAAAAAGGAAATCCATATCATACAATTGTCATCATTCACAACTGAGATCTAAATTAAAAAGAAAAGAAATTGAAACTTATCTATAGCTTCATCAACTCCTAAGTAAAAGAAAAGTCTAGCCTTCCATGGTAGAAGAAAGCACTTGAATCTCCATTGAAAGCTTTGAGTTCTCTTCCATCTTCTTCTTCCTTTTTCTCTTCTTAAAATCTACTGGAATCCCCTAATTCTAAGCCAAATATATCTTTTTATAGGCATAAGTTCCGTAGGAAGAAGTCCAATATGAAAAGGATTGAAATTTGGGTCAAACAAGGAAACTGCACGTTATTCCGATCGATCGCCCTGCATGCCCGATCGATCGGATACACTGTATTTTCATCTGAATTCACGTTATCCAGATCGATCGCCCTACATGCCCGATCGATCGGCTCTGATGTTTACATTTTACCGGACTGTTCATATTCTGTTCATTAAGCTTTCCTTCGTGTCCATATTAATTTCTAACTTGTTTATAACTCCGAAAAGTTGTCCAAATTACTTTAAAGTATGTGAAGACTATTTTTAATCATTTCAAACATCGTCCAAGTACTTCGATAAGCGCACTTTACCTACAAAACATAAAATACCATACTTTAGGCATGTAGAATATAATTAAAATTCCAACTTTGTTTAAATACACATCTAAACTACTAATAACTACAAAAATATTAATAATTAAACTAAAATACTAATATTTATCTTAATCTAAATAAACTATAATTAACTCTAAATTAACCTAATCTATATTAGCAAATAAGGTAAAAAGGCATATAAAATAGATATAGATTTCATACTTATCACTAACACCGTCCAACTCTCTCCCCCTCCCCTTTGGCCGCATGTGCATATGGCCACATGTGTGTTTTTGGGTTTAGGTGCCGTATTTGTGCCGCCTGACCATTGGTTGGCTCTACCACCGAATGGAGTTGACATCGGAGTCCTCCACCTCTCCTCTGTCCTTGAGTGTGGCCCCATGCCCTACGCCTTTATGTGGGCCCTTGTAAAAGCAAAATTGATGTCGTTTGGTGCTGTCCATGGCCAATTTCAATGTCTTATGGTCGGTGAAATATTTCTCAATTGCTGACCAACCTTCATTTAGTACATCCTTGAATTCCGGTCGCACCTACCACTCATTGGCACTACCTTTCTCCCGGCTGCCCATAGTGTGTTGCTGTGGATCGCGGATTTTGCCGCATTGACTTATGACACCCCATTTGGCCGTGAGTGCTTCTAGCGTTTCCTAAACCCTTGGGATAGCAACTCTCTCAGCTTGGAAAAGCTTTTGGCCGCCAACTCTGCCACCGTCGTGTGCTCACCATCGAACGTTATGATTACAAGGTAGGGGAGCTTTGAACTCATAATTTCATGATAACTTGCTTTGAATGAGTAACAGCATGCTAGGACTATATGATTGAATGCTATGGCGTTAGATTATGATTCGTTTGCATGATGTAAGAGGATGAATTATGCCATGTTGAAATGCATATGACATGCATGTTGGCTGTAAGTATGTTTGAAGTATGTATGTGCTAGTGATAGCTAGCATGTATGTTGTAAGCTACGTATATGGAATATGTATGTGCTAGTGATGGCTAGTGGGTATGTTGGTAAGCTAATGTATGTGGAGTGTGTGTGCACTAGTGATGGCTAGCAAGTATGTTGGTGGGCTATGTATAGAAGTATGTGTATGTTATACATATGTGTGATAGACATACATATGTATGATGACTATTTGCCTATGCTATGATATGTGTATGTGTATGTGGGCAAAAGTATGGGTGATGGACAGTAAGAGATGACAGAGGTTTTTGTTTGGATTTGTTGTGGATGTGTAAGCATATGACGAAAGACAGAGGATGTAAATTTGATGGGCAAGGATTAGAGCGTATGTTAGGGGATTGTTAGACAGTAACAGTGTGCATAATTGTACAAGCATAACATATAGATTATGAAGTGAAAAGTAAGCATAATAAGTAAGGTGTGAGTAAGAGGGTGATAACTGGGTTTGGCTCTAAGGTGCTTAGTTTGATGACATTTGTGTAAGATGTTTTGGTCATAAGGTGGATGGCGAAGATTGTATGAATACGTATGATTTTGGTGTATGGTGTGTTATGTTGTAAGATGGATGGGTTAAGTGAAGTCTGCTGCCCTGATGAACTGGGGTTTCGGATCGGGCTTAGCTTTGGTTTGATCAGTGGAGCATAGTATGTTTGAGAGTTTGTGTGGCATAATTGTACCACATAACTTAATTTAAACTTGAATTATAAGTAAAGCTAATGATAGCGTTGTGAGTTTGAGACCTAAGGACGGATTAAGTTCTGTGTTTGAGCTAGCCGATAATGAGTCGGTTGAGCACTTCTTATGTCTTGCCATGGTGTTTATCCTACGGGATGTTAGTCTGTGTGTTGTATTGAGCACAGGACATCTGATGCTCTAATGAGTGATGTATGTTTCCGATTTAGTCTGTGTTGTATGAAGCCCAAACTTCTAATGCTTTGTTGAGAGCGATGTATGTTTTTGATTGAGTATGTGTGTTGTATTAAGCTCAGACGTTTGATGCTCTATTGAGATCATTAAATAATTTCTGCCCAAGAGTGCACTGTATGTTTCTACCCAAGTGGCACTATATGTTTCTGCCTAAGCGGCACTATATGATTCTGCCCAAGAGTGGCACTGGCACTATAAGACCCATAATGGTGGGCAATTCTATGGCACTATAAGACCCTAAAGTGTGGGCAATTGTATGACCTCGTATGTGTGGGTGTTTATGTTTGTGCGCTCAGGTAAGTAGTATCATGGAACTGCTCTTACCTGTTTGATCTTGTGCCCCATGAGCTTTGGTGTGCCTTGCCTTCGGAAAAGTCCAAGGTGTCTAGTCACTCCCCGGAGGTTAAGGTGATGCCCCAGTGACATTCTTTTCCATTTCGACGTTGAAGCTTATTAGTTGTAATGAACTTCAGTGGTCGATAGTATGTGTATGATTGTAAGAGTATGAGTATGAGCACGACTATACGAGTATGAGTATGAGCACGACTGTAAGAGTATGAGCACGATTGTAAGAGTATGAGTATGAGCACGACTATAAGAGTATGACTATGAGTAAGACTATAAGAGTATGATTTTGAGTAAGATTGTACGAGTAAGGTCGTACAAGTATGTGTAAGTTATATAACTAAGCATATGATTGTACGAGTAAGGTCATACAAGTATGCATAAGTTATATGAGTAAGCGTGCGAGTGTACAAGTAAGTTTGTAAGACCCTGATTAAGGGTGTATGCATAAGATCAATTTGATGGTACGATTTTAGCACGGTGATATGCGTGATTATATGCGTATGAGCATGATTATGATATGCTTGTTTGCTTCATGTTTGAGTTGCATGAACACATCTATATATGGACTTACTGAGTCCACTGTTTAGAACTCCCTTACTGGATATTTTCCTACTGAGTATGAAAATACTCATTACCCTATTTTTAGCCCCGTTGTTTGGGAGGCTTTTATAGGTTTGTGGTGGAGAGCTCCTAGAGATGGATGCTCGTTTTCATGGTAGTTTGACTCCCTTTGACTCCGATATATCCTTGACTCACTGCAAGTATTATTTGTGTCACGATTTGATGTATTGGGTGAGACGAGAATTAAGATGTTTATGTATTCTGGACGTTTAATTTGGATTAGACTGTAGACTGTTATGGGACTTGCACTCAGGGATGCTTGGGAGAGATTTGTATTTAAAGTCTACGATCATAGCAATTTATTCGTACATTTGTTTTTTAGTAGCGCCTAAGGATGTTTGGTTTGGCCATACGATGTTTGATCGAATGAGTAAAAATTTGGATGAGAAAATGATTGATGGTGATGTTTTAAATTTTGAAATGCTTTCACACATTTTGTATTCATCATTATTTTTATTTACAACCGTTATGTTGCAAAAATTTTCCGTGAATTTTAAGGAAAATGTTTGAAAAATCTCAGGCGTTACAGAGGTGTACCACGATGGCGACGTTGGTGATGAATTGGTGGTCCAAAGTATCATTTAAAGGGATAGCCTCGGGGTGGAATATATAGTGGTTGGTCTCAAATCAGCTCCTGAGGTCCTGAACACCTCCCATGACGCACACAAGGGTCGATTTGAGGGTACACACAACCCAAAAAGGGGTTGTTGCAGGATGTGATTGTTTATAATGAGATTCATATGATTACACGTGATGTGTATATGTTTTATGAGCTATGGATGAACCCATAATGCATAAGTGGCATAATTATGTGCTTATGAAATGCGAGTTATATCATGATATGCAGGTGACATGATTATGTACTTATGGAATGTGGGTTATATCATGATATGCAAGTAGAATGATTATGTGTTTATGGAATATATTATACATCATGATATGCAGATGACATAATAATGTGTATATAGAATATATTCGACATGATGCACAGGTGGCATAAGTATATACTTATGGAACATGAATTATAATATGATGCACATGTGGCATGAATATATGTGATTTGTCTCATGATTGAATGAGTGTGGTGAATGAATATGTGATGAATGATATGTTGATAGTGCCTGTGATATCATTATGAGTTTACTTTTCATATTAAAACCCTTGCTGAGCAATACCTCACCCCTCATTGAGAGGTGTTTATAGATGCTTGATTTTATGTTATGTTGATCCATGTTATGTTAAACTTATATATTTGACTTTACTTTATACTTTGTTTTGCCATGAATAGCTTAGACTTGTTTAGCTATTGTGGACTTGACTTTATGACTAGTTGATGTGGGTATGAGTGGACTAATACATTAATTACTAGTCCTTTGCTCTATTTGCTTTTGTACAAAGTGGTCGTGCACTTACTGTTGTATGTCACCACATGATGGGTTAAGTCTTCTGCAACTCCAATTCTACTACTTAGCGCTGCATGATGATGACTCCTTGGATTAGGTTCATGTCAGAGGTGGCATGTGATGGGGCTTAACAAGGTGAGTCATATGTTATTTACAAGGACCAGGAGGACCCAGTAAAGCAGCTTCATGGCCATGGGCGTGGTTGGGGTCGGGGTCAAGGTCGTAGGGGTAGGAGAGATAGAAATAATTAGTGTTGTTATTCTTTTTCAAATGTATAAAGTGTAAACTTTATTTTTAAATCAAATATTTTGAGAATATTCTAGTTAATTTATATATTTTATAGACTTTATAATTACTCGATGTGTAGATATTCATGTCTCATATATATTGGTCATGTGGATATATATGTGTTATATATGTTATTTTTACATGGGGTGTTTTAGGGTTCAAATAATCTTAAAAGAAAATTCAGTTTGATTTCGTCCTTCAGAAGGACAAAATTAGTCTAAAGTAATATGCCAAAAAGTTAAGGGAGGTGATTTTGTCATTTTGAAGGACAATATCTTCTTTAAGGTAGATTTTGTCTTTGGCAACAAGATTAAGTCTTCTTTATATCGATTTCGTCCTTCCCAAGGATGAATTATTCAAAGGGAGATTTTGCAATTCATAAGGACGAAATCTGTTTAAAGGAGATAGATTTTGTCCTTTAAAAAGATGAATTAATAAAAAAAATTAAAAAAACCTACAAGGGCCAATGCTGGCCAATGCCTACTTGGCAAAAATGAACACTATTTTGATTTTTTTTAATTTTCTAGTAAATATATTTTTAATATTATTTATATAAATTTCCTTTCTTGCTATTAATATTAAGGGAAAATTATTTTAATAATATTTTAAAAAATTACCAAATTCACACAATTTGGGAAATATTTCCCCAAGTTGTGTTGGTTTTGGCCACATAGGCGCCAGCAAAGCGCTGGTGCCTGTGTGACTTTTTTTTAAAAAAAATTATTTGATTTCATCCTTTGGAAGGACAAAATCATCTTTAAGTTGATTTCATCCTTCCAAAGGATGATATCTATAAAAAAATAAATTATTTTGTCATTTAGAAGGATGAAATTGGCTTAAGTTGATTTTATCATTCCAAAGGATGAAATCACGATGCTTTCACACTTTGACCAGACGGGCAGCCCACTCAATAGTTTTCATCCTTTGAAAGGACAAAATCAACTTAAGGTGATTTTTGTCCTTCCAAAGGACAAAATCATCTTCATTTTAAACCCGATGCCCCGTCCAATTTGTCTTACGTGACATCTTCCTGAGAGCCGTTGTGCCCCTTTCTTGAGCGCCGTTGTGATCTGCCGAGATCCGTCCTCCGTGCTCCTTTCATGTGCGCCATCCGCCGTATCCCCTTCATTTATTTTCCCAAATCCGCCCGCTGCAATCTGTCGTTCGATTAGATCCAGATGAGCAATTTTTTTTTATACTTTGGTATGTTCATCATATGAACTGCTCGCCAAAAATTTGTTTGTACATGCTGAAGTTAATTGCTTTGTGGAGGGATTTCTCTATCTTTTTTTATCTTGATTACCATGTATATTTATCTTTGTTTCCTTCTCTGGCTATTCAAATTAAGATTGTGACAGTGAATGCTTGGTGTTTTCTTATATTTGCAACTCGTTAATCCATCAATTGGATGTAGGTTTGCCTTGGATTTCTGTTTGAATTTATTTTTTGTTTTATTAGATATGAGGTCAATTGATGCATTCTATTGATAATTTATTGTTGAAATGCTAAACAATCAAGTGCAATAATTTGGTATGGGGTGATGGTTGTATGATATGGGGTGATGGGTGGCTAGAAGTGGGGCTCAGGGTGGAGGAGGAAGGGGGAGGTGGGGGAATAGGGAGGTCAGGAAGGGGTTTTTCTCAGAGAGGGGTTGGTGGGTGGAGGGAAGGGGGCGAGGAAAAGCTGATTTTGATAGTATGCAATTGATTTATTTACTATTGGTTTTTTATATTAAGCTCAATTTATCTAATGTTTCATTAAGTAAAGTAGTTATTTTGAGGCAATTGATGAATGCATTAGTTATGCAATTTATTATTTATGAATTAAGTGAATAGAGACGACAGAAGCAATGGTTAGTTTTATGCTTAACTATGAAGGATGCACAAATGGATTATTAATCAATAAATCGTCTACTTAAGATGAATTTGAGATGCAAGTAGCTAGCAAAGTTGGGTGGGATCGAAGAAGATGGAAAATTACTATAAAATGTAATATTCTGACATTTGGATCAAGAGTGGGATTAATATGTATAAATGATGATGCATCAATGATTTTTATGTTTCACCATTCGCATATAGAGGTGAAGACATACGGAGGTGACCACACATGTCGGAATGCCCAGCTTAGCACTGATCATAAGCAGTGTAGTGCATCATTTGTTTTGAAGGTCATAATGCCCACCATCCAAGCCGAATTAACTCTCACACCAGGTGATATTATTCAAAGAATGAAAGAGATGTTTCACATTGACATATCTTATAAGAAGGCATGGGTGGCAAAGAATATGACCATAAAGGCCATTTATGGGAATTGGGTAGAATCATACAAATTGTTGCCAATGTACCTCAGGGCAGTGCAATATGTGAATCCCGACACCTACTACAACTTGGAGTATGACGAAGTAACTCGTGCAAATGGTGTCATATGTAGGAGATTTAAAAGGATATTTTGGGCATTTGGGTCCGTCTATAGTGGGGTTCCGACATTGCATACTAGTGACTGGTGTTGATGCCACTCACTTGTATGGCTGATATCTCGGAGCTCTTATAGTTGCAATGGCTACAGTCAGAAACAATGAGTTATTTCCTCTAGCATTAAGGATAGTAGCAAAGGAAGATGGAAATAATTGGAAATGGTTCTTAAGTGAACTGAGGGACAATGTACTTATGGGCATGATGATGTCATAGTTATTTCAGATCGACATAAGGGGCTTCAGAAGGTTGTGCCTGAGGTTCTTCTCGAGCCATTTTGCTACCATCATTACTGGATCCGTCACATAAAGGAAAATTTTAAGGAGTTTAAAAATGATACACTGACGAACTTGATTGGGGCAACAGCTTGTGCACTGACAGTGGAATAGTTTAATGCTAAAATGGACTTGATTGGTCAAGAGAGTCTTAGGGCAAAACAGCTCCTCTTAGGAGGAGAATTGCATCTTGCACAGTGGTATCTTTCTCACGATGGTTTTGGAAGATTTGACATGACTACTACAAATATGGCTAAAAGTTTAAATAACGTCTTAAAGGGGGCATGAGGATTACCCATGCAAGCTTTAGTGTCAACTACTTTTTATCAGGTAGTAAAATTCTTTGTTAAACGATCTTCTACCTCGGATGTTATGGCCACCCTGTATACTCCTAGAGTGGAAGGGATAATTAGATAACAAATAAGAAAAATTGGGGAGTATATAGTTAACAAGATCAGCTGCAACGAGTACGAAGTGATGTCAATGCATGGGCAGAAGGTTGTGGTGAATGCGGCTCTTCATGCTTATACATGCAATCTCCCTCAAGTCTATTTGTATCCTTGCTCGCACCTTATTGCCGTGTGGGGAAAGTAGTGGGATCCTATACAAGCTGGACATTATTACACATCGATCGCTTATAAAAATGTGTACTCGGTACAATTCTATTCTCCTCGTGGTTAGGAGTTTTGGGATAGAGATATACCTTATGTGTTATTCCTTCCAAGAGCAAGCAACTTGGTCGCCCATGATCTGTTCACATTAGGAATACAATGGACCGTGTGACACGGAGAGAGATGGTAGAGCAAGGTATAAATGTGGGAGGTGTAAACAAAGTGGGCATAATAGTAAATCATGTAGAAACCCTCATGTTGATTGGTAAACATATAATTAATCTTTATATTTATTCTCTATTTTAGATATGACTATATGTTCTTAACGATCTTAATTCTCTGTAGATCATATGGATCATGTGGAGCATTTTTTATGGGCCAAGCCCTATTGATGAGATTGTGCTTGTGTAGTAGGAGTCGCATAGGGTGCTTCTATTTGGCGAGGCGAGGTATTATAACTGTTCATAAAATTTGTTTTGTTTTTTTAGACTATATATTACGCCAGGTTATAAGTTTTAAATTTATTATAGGACCTTGGGTGCCTTGAGTGCACTAAACATTTTAAATATCTCCTCCATTGGCTCGTAGATGAGCGTATTCTACCCTATATCGAGCAAGTGGGATTTGGACATTTTATTCATCTACAAGTATGCTCGTCTTGATTGACCTTTATTGATAGCTCTCATTGAGAGATGGAGAAGGAAGATATAAACATTTCACCTACCCTATGGGGAGATGTCCATTACTCTCATGGATGTGGCAATTCTTTTAGGACTTCGCATTGATGGATAGGTTGTGAAGGGCACGACAGGAGGAGGTCATTTGGACTTATTAGTTAGACTCCTTGGTAGAGCTCCTCCTACTCCAGTGATGCGTGGTAGCCAAGTGAGCCTTAGATGACTCTTAGGTGAATTTCATGAGCTCTCAGCGGATGCCACATAGATAGTTATTGAGTAGCATGCACATGCATATTTGTTACATTTACTTGGGGCTACGATATTTGTGAATAACACGAGTAGTACATGTTGCATATCTCTCCCTCCTTGCGGACTTTGACATGGCAAACACTTATGCATGGGGCAGTGCCACTCTTTCATTTTTATATCGAGAGTTAGAGAAAACATGTCAGGCCATGACCTCGGGGATTGCAAGATGTTTGACCCTTCTTAAGGTAAATAAATTTGTTAAAGTTGATATTTTTTACACGCATAATTACTTCATATTTTTTAATAATTTTTATCATATTTTGTGATAACTATGGTCGTGAGAGCATTTACACATTAGCAGACCAAGTATTGAGATGAGTCACTTAGTCGAGGGTGCTCCATTAGGAGTGAGGTAGGGTATTTTTATTAACACTTAATTTTTTAGCATGGTTTTATTTATATATGTTGAACTCGTGTTTTAAATTTGACTCATCGGAAGAGAAAAACCGAAAATCCATAAGGAGTCCTCCAGTTGTATAGAGGAGAGTTAGACCACCAGCGGCTTTATAAGGTAATTTTATATTATTATCAAATTTCATACAATGATTATAAGATATGTAAGGTAATTTAAACTTAATTATCTTTATAAAATGTGTAGGTTATTTGGTAGCTGTACTCGCCAGAGGTTTTGACTATATTACCTCCTCTCTGCACCGAGGGTCGAGATGTGTGGCTCTCGTGAACCTCACTCATTTGTTTTGAGATTATCGAGATGTACATCCCGGATTGTGTGATGCTCCAGTTTAACTTGGAGCAAGAGGTCCCACCTCGTACCATCAAGTTTGTCCATCGCATCACTCAACAAGGCCACCATATTACCAACTCGGCTATACATTATGCAACATATATTACTTGATGGGATAATAAGAGAGCCACTATTATCCGAGGGGAGATGGCTACAATATCGTGAGATGTTTGTAGCCCATATATGCAGTGGTATTTACCCATAACGCGGTGATATATTTTACCGTGTGCTGATGTAGAGAAGATGACATATCAGCTTAGGGGTGCATTTGAGGAAGCTTTGGTAAGTATATCTTTGTTAATTATATAATAATATTTTCTTATATCTCATTTATTATTTATCTTACTTTTAGCTTATTTTTTTATAGCTTGGTTTAGTACGATGTACACATGCGCATTTGACTTATGCAATTAACACCTATACGTCGAGTGAGGTATTATTAGCATCATGTCAATCGATTTTCGGGAACATGATGATGTCCTTCGTAGCTTTCTACTACTTCAGTCGGTGATTAAAAATATTCATGGGCATTATCATACCGACAAGGCAGCTCATACACAGCCAAGGCATGATCCATTCGATGATATTCCATCTTCCTCTGCAACACCTACCTCTCCTCCGTGTTCATCATTTCTGAATACTCCACATGTAGCTTACCCCCAGCTAGATATGATACTTTATTATAGACGACAACAACCAGCTCGTGTTGAGCCATCGGTTATGCGCATCTAGAGTCAGAGCCGGAGCAGGTAGACTATGAGCAGGAGGATTAAGCAGACCATGGGGAGTAGGAGCAGGCAAACCATGAGGAGCAGGAGCAGGTAGACCATGAGGAGCAGGAGCAGCTAGTACATCACTGTTGGTCGAGGTTGTAGGAGTAGAAGAGACTGAGTGAATTAGAATTGTGATATGTTTGTTTTGAACTAAATATTTTATGAACATATATGATGTTAGATTTATATATTTTATAAACATTTATATTTTATGCTTATTTGTATGTTTGGATGATAATTGACGTGGATAAATTTGATATTGTGTGAATGATAGTTGTTATGTGGATTATAATTGAAACTTGATGTGTCGAATATAAAGGGACAAGTGTTAATTTCACTTCTAAGTTATCCTAATTTTTTTTTTTCAATTAGATTTCGTCCTTTCAACTTGAAGTGGTGCTAAATGGTTGGAGAGCCAAGTGACCTGGTTTCGTACTTTTGATGGACAAAATTGGCGGAGACATGATTTCATCCTTCTAAATTACGAAATTAAATGAAAATGAAGATTTCTTCCTTTAAAAGGACGTAAAAATTTTTTATATAAAAAAACTAAGTAGGCACATGAATAAAACCAATACCACTTTGGAAAATATTTCCCAAAGTGCGTAATATGAGTAATTATTTTTCTAAATATTATTTAAATAAAAAATATTTAAATAATATTTTAAAAATAAATAATTACTAAAATTGTGTATTTTGAGAAATATTTCTCAAAATGATACTGGTTTTGGCCACATAGGCGCCAACAAAGTGCTATGCTTGCGTGACTTTTTTTCTTCAAATTTCACCTTTTAGAAATATGAAATCAGTAATTTATATATTGTATTGATTTTATCATTTTAAAAGACGAAATTAGTACAATACTCATTTTGTTGTTAGAATAAAATATAATACAAAATCAGCATTGTACTCTTAGTACAATGCATAATGATTTCATCCTTAAATTTTTTTTTAAAAAAGGTCACATAGGCGTGAGCTCTTAGCTGGCGCCTACGTGGCCAAAACCAACACCACTTTAAAAAATAGGGAAAATTATTAAAATAATACTTTAAAAAAACTATTTACTTGAATATACCACCCAAAGTGGTGTTCGTTTTTGCCACGCAGGCGCCAGCCAAGCAGCTAGCGCCAACGTGGCTTTTTTTTATATTTTTTAAGTTGATTTCGTTGTTTAGAACAACAAAATTGGTTTTCATACGATTTCGTCGTTCTAAATGACGAAACCTTTTATTACTTGACCCGGTTTCGTCGTTCAGAATGATGAAATCAACTTAAGCTGATTTCGTCATTCTGAACGACGAAACTATCGCACTTAGCTAATTTCGACCGATGGTTTCGAAACAACACTGATTTCGTCGTTCTAAACGATGAAATCAAATTAAGCTGATTTCGTCATTTAGAACGACGAAATCAAATTAATTTTTTTAAAATTACTATTTAAAACTAATTTTATCACCTGTCCCTGTTCATTCATTCAAAACACAGAACACATAACATAGATGTATATGCACGACTTCATTCATTCCACCCATAACAAATATCACTATCACGAATATCACCATAACAAATATAAGTAAAGTACATCATATACGAGTAACAAATATAATACATCACAAGTAATATCATAATCTCCTACATCCTTGTCCTCGTCCTCGCCCTCGACGGTGGTGTACGAGCTCCTCATGATTTACCTCTGGCTGTGGCTCTAGCTCTGGCTCCGACTCCGACTCCGACTGGGGCTGGGGCTGGGGCTGGGGCTCCGACTCCGGTAGCGACTCCTTGTCAGGCTCCTGCTCGGGCTCCGGCTCAGCATAGTAATAGATGGTACAATACGAGCTGGCCGATGTCGTCTATAATATAAAATCAGATCTGGCTGAGTGACATGTGCAGTGTCTGAGTTGCCAGCTCCCCTCTAATAATAGTGGCTCTCCTATCCTCCCATGGAGCAATATACGACAATGATGTCCTTCGTAGCTTGCCACTACTTCATTCGGTGATCACGGATGATCATCGAGATTATCCAGTTGATGAGGCCGCTCAGACGCAACCGATGCACTCTTCATGCCCTGATATTCCCACTTTGGCTATAATGTTTGATTAAGATTTTTGTTTTCGACTTAGAAGTACCCCTCGACAAAGCAACATATACTTGGTCATGTAAAAAATATTCACATCATTTCCAGACACTACACATGTCACTCAACCAGATCTGATTTTATATTATAGACGACATCGGCCAACTCTTATTGTACCATCTATTACTATGCTGAGCCGGAGCCCGAGCAGGAGCCTGACATGGAGTCACAGCCGGAGCCGGAGCCCCAGCCCCAGTCAGAACCCGAGCCCCAGCCCCAGTCGGAGCCAGAGCTAGAGCCACAGCTAGAGGTAGATCATGAGGAGCTTGTACACCACCGTCGAGGACGAGGGCGAGGACAAGGATGTAGGAGATTATGATATTACTTGTGATGTATTATATTTGTTACTCGTATATGATGTACTTTACTTATATTTGTTATGGTGATATTCGTGATAGTGATATTTGTTATGGGTGGAATGAATGAAGTCGTGCATATACATCTGTGTTATGTGTTTTGAATGAATGAACAGGGACAGGTGATAAAATTAATTTTAAATAGTAATTTTAAAAAAAAATTAATTTGATTTCGTCATTCTCTAGAACCGGCGGTCGAAATTAGCTAAGTGCGGCAGTTTCGTCATTCAGAACGACGAAATCAGCTTAAGTTGATTTCGTCGTTCTGAACGACGAAACCGGGTCCAGTAATAAAAGGTTTCATCATTTAGAACGACGAAATCGTATGAAAACCAATTTTGTCATTCTAAACAACGAAATCAACTTAAAAAATATAAAAAAAAGCCACGCTGGCGCCAACTGCTTGGTTGGTGCCTGCGTGGCAAAAACGAACACCACTTTGGGAAATATTTCCCAAAGTGATATATTTCAGTAAATATTTTTTTAATTATTATTTTAATAAATTTCCCTAAAAAATATTTTCTTAAATATATTATTTTAATAATTATTTATTTTTTAATATTATTTAAATAAATTTTTTTAAATAATTTATCCTACTAGGAATAGTACACGTGAAAATTTTTACAGTAAATGACCATGTACAATGTTTTTGTTGTATAAATATAACATAGTTTACCACATAAAATGTATTAGAGGTTCGATAAATTCAATGTATCTTTGAATTAAATTAAATTTATAGAACACAATGTCATAACTTTTATCTATATTTGGTATAATAAAAAGTGTTATATAACAAATGTTGTAAATAGAAGATTTAAACTAAATATAATTTACTTTTTGTGTTACTATTCTAACGATGATTGAACTATTAGCCGGTCCCACCAAAGCAATAAATGAAATTTTAAGCTAAAAGTGCATAAAAATATATGCCTTAAATATAAGTGATTATAACTATTTTACGAGTAAAGTCAATAGTTCATTACTTTGACAAATTTTTTTTTAAATTTTCTAACAAAGTTGTGCAATATCGTGTCTTTTAACTAAATGCATAGAAAGGGTTTAACATAAAAAAATGATAGTAGTCATTTTATGGACATGGTTTTTAATACATTTAAAATGAAAGCCAATGATAAGTTAAAATGTAAACATTTTTTCCTTCAAAAATAGGTAGATTAAATTCAATTCATTGAAAAAAAAATTATACTTAGTTTTTTCCGACTAAATATATATTGTATAAAAGAATAACCATTCCAACATATTGGCCAAACATCAAAGTTATTATAGTGGCAAAATCTATATAATTTTCTAAAGAACGAATATATATTGCATTTGTTATTGTGCTTAATGAGGTTATTTAAAAACAAAGTTAGAAATTACGTAGATTGATCATAAATCATGACAATTCCAAGTTTTACAATCTAGTTAGTCCAAATTAGTCAAAAGAGATGTATAGAACGAGCCAATAGTTTCAAAAAGTAAGATAACAATGAGAAGTTAAATAGTAAACTTAATCAAAATGCAGTTTATTTTGTTGTAGAAACATTGTTATCTTTATGTTCATTTGTGCATGTAAATAAAAACCAAACAAAGATCAAAGTTAAGAATAACCTTAGCATAGATTGATAAATAAATTCAGGTAACAAATAGTTGGGACAACAAAAAGTACCATTTTCGGTTCCTATAATCAAGACACATGTAGTCGACCTAACAAACTCGTCTTTAATAATTTTTTGATCTATTTTTAGGATAAACATAAATGATTTCCAAATGATTTCATCTATAATTGCTTTGAATCCACGTTCCATCTTCATAATACAACAAAAACATATGTTAACTTTTCCTACTGCCTTGTATACATACGAATTAAATATATTATTTAATAATATAAAATATCATAGAGGTTACCTTTAAATTATGATTTGCATCGACTAAGTATCTAAATTATATGTACACGATCAAAAGAGCAAGTAAAATAACATGAAGCAAGTCTTCTTTAATGTTCACGATATTTATAATTTGTTTCACATGTGTTTTTAAACTATTTCGACACGATACCTCTATGTCCACCATATTTGAAACTTCTCACATATTCTTGAAGTACCTAAAATGTTTTTCTAAACAAAAAATAAATAAATAAAGAGTTTATTTACAAGCAAATATTTAGTATTTTTTTAACGACAATACTATTTAGGAAAAATCTTAACAAGTTTTAAGTTTTACAGCTGCTTCAAACTTTGGGTTGATGGTTATTTTGGTCTCAATTGGTGATGATAAGGTTAGTCACTCTACAAATATAAAAGTGAAATAATATTATACATAAGAGTTGTTTACACAATACCTGAGATAAGTTAATCCAAATAACTTACCTAACATTTGGCCAAACAAATAAGGATTCCTCAAAATTCTTGGACTCACACAACTATTAAATAACTAATTGGGTAATTGCCGCGACATTCCTCAAGAATTGGTACATCATTTTCCACGATATCTCCCTATAAGGTTATTGAAATTGACATTGTACACCTAGAAAGAAAATTACTTAGAAAACCAACATATCATAAACTACAAAATAAGGTTGTGAATTTACTTTTATCAATAAGCTCAAGTGATTGACAATTAACTTGAGTTCCATTACGCCTGCTTACAATCATTCGATTACCAATGCTAATTACAACTCAAAGTACATCTGCAAAAAAAGGACCAAAACGTTTACTCAATGAATAGATGTGAAGATTTTACTTTTCAAGTATGTGTTCTTACTTATTGTTTTTTGTATATTTTTTGGAACTTGAAGTGTGTCTAGACGAGTTATTCCACAATTTTCATAACTCGTTATTGTAAATTTATCTAGTAGAAGAACAATTGTTGTACACATCTGAACAATTATCTCATACTCGGTTCTACCCCATCGATATCTTAGAGCTGAACATTTGATTAACCCATTTGATATGTAGTACGTTTTACCTGCCAAGGTAATAGTATTTAATGTTTTAACTAACTCATTGAACACCGACAATTAAATTCTAGAACCCTATCAAAATAGGCAAATAAGTAGATACCAACATCTATTAAAACACTTATGTAACAATTCAATCAACTATAGATTAACATAAATGTAAATCATTGCAAACAAAAAGTTTTTAGGCACTAACCTCTTCATAATAGCACATATGTTCATAATAATTTCAGAACCCTTTGAGTTGTCAAATGAGCGTATTTTGGTCTTTTCTAATATTGAACATTTTATCATCCATTGATCTTTACTCGTTAATAGTTTAGATATTGGAATACAAGTCATTGTCATTGTAAACCTAGAAAAATAGTAAACAATATAAATGTTATTACCAAACAATAATCTAAATCCATATAAACAAATATGAAGACAAATTATTATACAACTCACAAGTTATTTGGTAAACACTTCTTTAAATACAACATTTCGTGTCACTCCATGTGGTATTATCTTACCCGAAAAATGTTTGATTAAGATTTTTGTTTTCGACTTAGAAGTACCCCTCGACAAAGCAACATATACTTGGTCATGTGAAAAAATAAGTACAATCCTACATTTTCAATGGTTTGACCTTGAGCTTTATTAATAGTCATTGAAAATGCTAGCCTTATCGAAAATTATTTACATTTAAATCTAAATGGGCAATTTTCATTATCTGCTGACATGAGAGGAATCTTTGGCAAAAAAATATTTCTTCCCTTATATTCCCTCGTTGCGATTTGAGCTGGTATAACATTACTATCAAACTTGATACAAATCAACCTTATTCCATTAGACAAACTATTCCTTGGATCCAGGTTTCACAATAACATGATTGGGCAATTTTGCTTGAGTACCAATTTATGTGCAGGCAAGCCATTCGGAGTAAGTGAGTTAACGAACTCATGTGGATAAAAATTATTTGTATGATCAATTGTCATGTCATAACTGTAGTATGTTATTGCATTGCCATTGCACAACGAAATAATTCTTGCATTTATTTGATCAACATATTCATTCTTAGTTGTCAATATGCACCTCTCTCCCTAGTAACTTGGTTTCAGAACTCGTGTTTCTAAAGATGGAAATATTTTTGGAATCAATTTGCAAGTTCCTATTTTAAAATATTTCGCTTGAATCAATATATTTGGTGGAATTTGAATATAATCGTGTTGAACACATGTTTCATCTCCATCACCATTTCAAAATAAATATGAACAAAAATTTGGATCATTCCTTACTCGCATATCTTTAGTGAGGCAATATCTCAACAGTTTGCCAAATCCTTGAGCGCACCAAACATGCATCAACTATCTCTTCTCTTGTACCTTTAGGAACCACCGGCAATACTTGTCGAAAAGACAAGAAAGAACAAAAGAAATAAAAAAAATATACCTTTATTTGGTGTACATGCAAAAGTATATAAAACTTGTTTAAATGTTACTTTCATGTTAAAAATTAAATGAGTTATGAAGACATTCTTAAAAATTTGTTAAATATTATTACGTGGATAAAAAAATTTGTACATCACAAATATTATCTAAACAATGCAGCCACATGAAATACAAGTTTTATAGCAAAGTGTAAATAAAATTTTTTTACTTTTTTAAAAACCCAAGATTAACTAAAGCAATGATGATCTTTATAAATATTTTAAGAAATGGATATAATTTCACTTGCGTGTTAAAGTTATTCATCAACATACTTTTAAAAAAATAGATTTTAGAATGAACTTATGAAAGTCAGCATAATAATTGTAATAGCCCAGCCCGAGATCCAACCCAGATTGGGGGGTTCAAAAGACAAAATTAGAGTAAATAAATTTTTTTAAATAATCCAGGAGAGGTAGCATTTGTGTGAGAGAGCTATAATGTTCCTCTATGCACTACGAAACTTAAGCACTCCATCGTGAGTAGGCCAGAATAAAATGATATTTTACTCTATATTTGATCTACTCAACGCTGTTGTGTCATTAGTTGCCTATGTACGTATTGGATAACATCTATAATATTATTCCATCTACAATGTTATTCTAATACGATCATATCTGAATATAGTTCTACCTAACGTCTAGTACATCCATCAGGTATCAGAAAATCATACACCAAAATACTTATATATTAAATTATTCAAAAACTGACAAAATCTAATAAATCATTGGAGTTAAATGGAAGCCAATAAATTATCAGAATCAAACATCTCGCCCTAAGGATGTTAAATAGAGACTCTTCATGATTCCCCGCTCTAGAGTCACGAACTCGAAGAATGGATACTTTCATTGTATAGAGTATCATCGAATTAGCTAAGACCTCTTGAATTGGTGAAATTGAACTCAAAATGGACTAAGAAAACTCTTATGAAAACTGAACAAGTTTACTATTTATAGTGAAAGACCTGCAAGCGGACAAAATCATTCACATGCGTGCATGAAAAAGCACATGAAAACTTATATACCAATATACTTGTAAAATCAATAGGGTTTTGTGAAGGATAAATGTTGAAAAAAAAGATAAACATATTAAATAAAATAATAATAATCTATTTTACAATTTTGCAAAAAAATTAATTAAAACAAGTTATTTAAGTTAAAATTGAATATTATAAAATGAATAACATCAAACAAATTGTATATAAAGTTACAAATGGTAATAAGCAGCAATGCTCGCTCATTACATATGTTGTTTATGTTCGTTAGGTTACTTATAATGATTAGTTTGCTTTGTAGTATCTATTATTTTTGTATAGATATTCTTTGTTACAAATAGTATATATGCAATATGGTTCCTTTTATTTTAAATTATTTATTGGTCAATTAAGTAGGTTCTCTTGGAATTTGGTTACTAAAGACTTGTGAGCATTTAGAATGTAGTTTAAAATAAATTCATTATTGATAGAGATTTAAATATAATTATTGTGATCATTAATCTAAGATACTCAGTTGCAGCCCTAATTCAGTGCATGATTTTTTTTTAAAAAAAATCAACCGATTTACTAAATGTAAAGATTGTGCTCTTATAATTTTTTTAAAAAGGCACTATTCTTTGTTAATAAAATAACTAATAGCTCCATATTGCCAAAAACCTTATCATTTTTGTCATAGGAGTACCCTCAAACTCTATTGATCTTTTATTCACAATCCCAATTAAAAGGGTATGACATTTTGTAGGATTCAAGGCTCTTTTGGGTGAGCCACAATTTTCCTAAACATACCATTTTTAACAACACGAAATATTTAAAAAAATAAAATTATATTTCCAAAAATAATATATAGACTGAACACAAAAAAAATGAGGGACCAAGCGTTGGGTGCTCGCATAGACTTTAGGTATTGCTTTAGGAAATATTTTGATATTAAAGATGGTTCATATTGTGACTGATAAGTATGAAATCTATATCTATTTTATATGCCTTTTTACCTTATTTGCTAGTATAGATTAGGTTAATTTAGAATTAATTATGGTTTATTTAGATTAAGATAGATATTAGTATTTTAGTTTAATTATTAATGATTTTGTAGTTATTAGTAGTTTAGATGTGTATTTAAACAAAGTTGGAATTTTAATTATATTCTACATGTCTAAAATATGGTATTTTATATTTTGTAGGTAAAGTGCGCTTATCGAAGTACTTGGACGATGTTTGAAATGCTTGAAAATAGTCTTCACATGCTTTAAAGTGATTTGGACAACTTTTCCGAGTTATAAACAAGTTAGAAATTAATATGGACACGAAGGAAAGCTTAATGAACAGAATATAAACAGTTCGGGAAAATAGAAACACTGTATCCGATCGATCGGGGTCACTTACCGATCGATCGGGATAACGTGAATTCAGATGAAAATACAGTGTAGCCGATCGATCGGGCATGCAGGGCGATCGATCGTCATAACGTGCAGTTTCCTTGTTTGACCCAAATTCCAATCCTTTTCATATTGGACTTCTTCCTACGGATCTTATGCCTATAAAGAGACATATTTAGCTTAAAATAGGGGGATTCCAGTATATTTTAAGAGGAAAAAAAGGAAGAAGAAGATGGAAGAGAACTCAAAGCTTTCAATGGAGATTCAAGTGCTTTCTTCTACCATGGAAGGCTAGACTTTTCTTTTACTTAGGAGTTGATGAAGCTATAGCTAAGTTTCAGTTTCTTTTCTTTTTAATTTAGATCTCAGTTGTGAATGATGACAATTGTATGATATGGATTTCCTTTTTAATGGAAGAGCTTTTTATGTTTATTCAAGTCTATGTTGATTTATTGTCTTGTAGATGATAGATTGATATGGTTTTGATATTTGCATCGATTCTAATTTCTGTGATTTAGATGAGATGGTCATACAATAGTTTTAATGTTCAAATAATTAATGACTTGGATGAGTTATACTAAGATTAGACGGGTCATGCCTATAGCTAGTTTAGTGTAGATGATCCGTGCTATTGTCGAAGATAGTTCATGCCATGGAAGTTAATTAATGATTTTTTTTGAAGTAATTTTAGCTTGTAGCTGAGAATACTTGTTCATGTTCACACTAGATTTAGATTAAAAGTTAAGGAATTGTTATGGTTCTATAGTTGATTCAATTTCCTAAGTAAATTCCATCATATTAATCTCTTATTTTTAAACTAGTTGATTCCTTTCTTTTGCTTAATTTAAGTTTAAGTTTGTTTTAATTTTCAATCAGCAAATTCCTTTTTAGATTTAGTGATAATCCATCCGTCCCTAAGGTTCGACAACCCTTAAATACTTATCCTAGTACAATTACCTTGTACACTTGCAAAGGGTTTAATTATAAACGATCAGTGACCCATCTAGAATAACATTCTATAGTATTAATGTGGAATTACAACACGTTAAAAATATAGTTGAAAGAGTATTGCCACAACCGCTAGTGACCAGGACCATTTTCATAACCAGACCATCTACCATCATGTTGATTGTACATGTTTATTATAACAAGTACCCCTTATAGCCCGTATGCTGACGATTGTCCATATTGTGACCCATCTAGGAATAACATAGTATAGTATTAAATGTGAAATTATGACACATGACCGCTAGTTACCAGGACCATCATGTTGACTATACATGTTTATTACAACAAGTACCCCTTATAGCCTGTATGTTGACGATGGTCCAAGACCCATCTAGGGATAACATAGTATAGTATTAAATGTGGAATTACGATACGTTACCGCTAGTTACCAGGACCATTCTCATGACCAGACCATCTACCATCATGTTGACTGTACATGTTTATTACAACAAGTACCCCTTATAGACCGTATGTTGACTGTTTAGGAATGCAACAAGGACCCCTTCTAGTCTAGAAAAAATGAATGTCAACGGTAGAATTTGTTACATTCACCTTAAACGTTTTAATGATGGCTCTCTTAGCACCCTTTTCTTCCTCTAAGATATTAAAATCTTGCAAGACTCGTTGATCCTGCATATTATGACAAATTCAACAACATTATTGGTATGTGTGATATACCTATGAAAATGAATCTATCACTCTTTACTTTGTTTAACATCCATCGAATATAATCCTTGTTATAATCAAATCGACCATAACCCAATTGTAAGAACTTTGATTTATATAATGGGGATGCAATAGCAAAGAGATGTTATATTTGCCATGAGATTTGCATGTCATGGGGCCTGAAGATCTTAGATAAGAGATGTATCACGTTCTAATAAACATGATTGTCTGAAAGAAGTAACAAGCTAAAGAATGTGTTAGATGCAATTTGTACCTAAATATGCACATCAAACAATCACTTTCTAGGACCTTTCTAGGATTGAGAATCAGCATCATCCATAACTATCTCTACAAAATGGAGTTCAACATTGTATTCTCCATTCCTTAGCCCGAAGCGGAAGTATCTTAATGATCTTGGAGAAATTTGAGCAGTTTTGTATAGTTCTGACTCCAAAGTAGCAGTAATCTGAGAATATACTATTGCAATATAATTCAGGCTGCTGGGTTTGAAATGTAAAATCCTGCATTGATTACTGCCTATTGATTTTTTGTGCTCACATCTACTGAAGCAAGTTCCAAAATATTAGTGTCATCATAGAAAAAAATGCTTGAAGCTGATATCTGCTTTTTGCCACCACAGTTTACTGATAATGAAGAGTCTTGCAACAAAAATAATCAGCAAATATAGATTAACTTGAAGCTGATGCAATATCTTGATCTAAAAACGAATGTAATAAATAAATATAGGAAATCATAAATATTGATTTAGGTTGAGGGTTTGTTGAAGCATGAAGAAGCCTTTTTGATGCAACTGAGTGTACTTAGAGCTTTCCTGAAGTATTCAAATTCATCATTCAAGAAGAAATTACATTATAACTAATACATTGAGCAAGACGTGATTACGCTATTTCTTAGAAGTGTACATTGAGAAAATTAGAAATTTCTGTAAACCGCTACTTCCTTCTATTTTCCTTCACAATCCATCTAAGCTTCCACAATTACATTCTAGTATACATATCTAATCAGCATGGTGAAGCAACATTTAAAGCACATTTTCTAAACTGGTAAAATGTTTACTTAGGAATCTTATTCATCACCAAATTAAAAAAAAAAGCTTCCTAGTTCTCGATTTTGTTTCAGGAACATCTTTAGAGTTTTATTAAACTATTTTTAGTTTTCCAGGCTTCACCTCATTAGATTTGGCCATTTTAAGTGTCATATGCAATAGTTTAGGACTCTATATTTTTTTAATGGAAACTGAAATGCCACCAAAAAACTTTTAGGGAATAATTCTAAAAAAGTATATTGTAAGATTGACTACTGATCAATTCTTGCGTAAGATAATTTTTGAAATTACATGAGTCGAGGGATGGTGAAGTGACAAATCCTTTGCAGTGTTATAGGTAAATAAAATAATGAAGTATTCAATCTTTGCCAGTCAACCTTCGTTCACTGAAAAAGGTAAATTTTCTTTTTAAAAGCAATAATGAATTTCTAGTATATTCTTTGTTTCTAAGTACTCTTGGAAGTATGATATCAACAAAATATTCTTGTAGATCACACACTTGTCATATAAGCCATTTGCATCAATAAACATTCCTACAACATTTCTATTAAGGAAATTTGCTTGACATAGGACAACTGGATGTATATATGCACCAAACCAATTAACAAAAGGTAACTCAGCTCACATTGCTAATTCAATTTGTCATAATGTAGAGGCAACTGGCCAAATATCCCATTGAAGGAGACATTCCTAAAAAGAAGAACCACTAAAGGTGAAATTCATGATCAACGATGGATTATTTGGAAATTAGTAACATGATTTATTAACTTTGATTCAAAATGTTTGAAAAGCTATAACAAGACAAGACTTGGATTTATGATATTTACAAAAAGTTGACCACTTAGTTTATTATTCCCAAGGTATTTGAAACATTTATTGAATTTATATCAACATGAAGAAAGCGCCAAAAATATTTTCTATGCATAGCATACACTGACAATATATTGTAGAAGAAAAATAAATTTGCATTGATGATCAAATTGCAAGCAATCACTCCTACTCTAAGAACTCACAAATAAAGCACAACTCATTTGGAGCATATTAGCTATCGTATTTGAAATAAGTCAAGTATCCAATATTGTAACTCACAAAAATGCTAGTGACTAAAAATTTTGGAATTACTGGGGGATTTGACGAGTTAGCTTGTTGAAACTCAAGTCGCGCTGGCACAAATAGAACATAACTTTATTAAAACAAATTATAGGAGAACGGAAAATATAATAAGAGAGAAGTTCTAGATTTGATACTTATGTAGAATATTCACAATAAAATATCATTTGGAAAGTTAAATTGCATGTGATGGTTTAGTTAGATTCATAGCTCCCATAAGCCTGGATCAGGCACACCAATCAAAGAACATTTCCCATTCTAAGCAAAAACATGTATGTTGCCTCACTGGTCGCATAAAACTCTCTCTCTTTGACAATGCCAAAACACACTTAGTTGAAATGTGTGAGTGCGTAAGTTCGTCCACTTCTTTTCAATCCTTTCGTGCACACGACAACGCAAATGGGAAAAGGCACAATAAAGTGGCCTAAATCAAGAAGAAGGAAGTTCATAAAATACAAATGAATTGCCAAACATATGCAAAAGCTTACTCTAATCGAAGAAGCTCTGGTAGCGTGAATTTGCTTCTTAAGCTGATTAATCTTAGAAGTAAAACCCACAAGAGCCTCATACTGCAATAAAGAAATTTGAAGGCAAACTAAAAACACAATTAATCAAACATATAGTGGAGAAAGATAACACATCTAGCATCAAGAAGAAATTTAGCTCCGGATTTGGAAAGTAGTTTTTATTTAATTAAATATTAACTATATACAATAATACAAAAATAGATAATCAGAAGCTCAATCAAGAAATATAGAATCCAACAAAGCTACAAAAGGATTGTGTGAGAACTTGTAATCAAATTAGTAATGGCAACACAGTCCAATTGTTGACCCCAAAAATGAATAAGAAAACATCGGGACAAATGGATATGACTGACAAATATTTGTAACCAAGCCCGTTTGAACTAAATGAGTAAAGTGTAGTCGAACCAAGTCCGACTGAGGAGCAAGTCAAACCTTGGGGGGTTTAGCAGCGGAATCAAAATATTTAATGACCATGGCTATCTTCCTCTACCACCGCTTTGATCCTCAAAGGACACCAATTTTATATGGTATACAAAATATTCCTCGTAGCCATACCTAGAGGAGTAGCACAACAGCGATTTCTCTCATCAATATGCTCGACATTAAGACCGATAAACCATGAACCCAGAGAAACATGCTCATTTGCATATATGTGAAATATATGTGAAGTAAATCCCTACAAAACAAATGACACTATCAAAAAAGGAATTTGGATTCAAATGAGTGTCTTTGTTAGCTATAGGAGCTCAGCTCACTGATTGAATGATATATAAGTTGTCAAACCATTGGAAATTGCATAAAGCTGACCTGTAGCATGTCTAAAATACTTGTTCCCTTCCTCACCAAACTTCCAGTATTCTAGCTCATGGTACTTTGCTCCCCTGTCAATACAGCTTGTTATTTTCTATCAGCAAATTAAGACACAATGTTCACAGGAACTTCACTAAAAGCTGTCATCTTACTTTTGGGTCAGGACAACCTTGATTTCATGCAACCAATATAAACCCATGGCTTTGAATGATGGCGATCCATAGAAGCAACCATGCTTGTTAAAATTATTCTTAAGCTCAAAAGTGAATGATTCAAGCATGTGTTTATGATAAGTGCTCAGATAAGATGTGCTTCCACTGATGAGGATTGACATGTATATCATCATCCACTTTGACATAAAAGTCAGCATCCCACTTTGCAACAGCCATTGAAAAGTATATTTGAGTTTTGGAAGACAGCTCATGATACCCTTCTACATGGTCCTGTTAGTGATATTATTCAAACTACTAAGATAGATGTAATTCAACCAAGCACAGAATTGTATCATCAGGCTCCAGCATAGTATATGGCAGACTGATTATTGACTATGTCTAATTAGTTGTGAGGAACAAGTGTATCTTACCATGAATAATTTGGTACAACTTGAAGTTTGATCATGCTACATATGTGTGGTTAACCGAACCTACATACATGTGGCCAATTACAAAATGCATAACAATACCCTTTTCTTTTTCTAACCACTTTAAGTTTTCTCCTATTACTATGCACAATCATATCAGAAATGCACTATCTTTAAAACTGTTACTTATCAGCAATAATTCATTGATAAGTAGACCTTGAGGCATCTATGTTTCTCAAACTGAATCTCTTCTCTTTCTTCTAGTAAATGCTATTATAATTCCCATCACTATGAAGACTTTCTGTTGTTGTTTCAATTGATCTATTCCCACTTTACAAGCTACCGGTGATACGTCTCAGTTGCTTGCTTGTGCAGCTCTAGCAGTGGCCAACTGCATTTCAAGATTGGAGATTATTTTATC
This sequence comes from Saururus chinensis, assembly GCA_035235625.1. NCBI lineage: Eukaryota > Viridiplantae > Streptophyta > Magnoliopsida > Piperales > Saururaceae > Saururus > Saururus chinensis. The sequence goes on from CP141143.1 coordinate 32,301,221, forward strand.
TAGAGACCTGAAATTATCAGAAAGCTTGTGTTTGATCATAACATGCAGCCATGCCCCACATATGAATGTGAGAAATGAGTTCCTATTTAGATTGATTAAAGTTTACATAATCACTTCATGTGTTTGTGAAACACAACTAAGAATATCCCCTGCTGTGTCTGACAACTCCTAAAATAAAGGAGCTACTCATTAGAACCGTGCAAGTGCAATGCCAGTTTCTTTTTAAACAGACAAGAGAGCATGATGACTACACAAACACAATAAACTTAATAATGTTATTGCCACTAATAAAATTCTAAACTAACCTTTTTTTGGCAATGAATTCCTGGTTCATTGACTCTTTCTTGATATCTTCTTAAAGACAAAACTTCTTCACTTATTTTAACAGGCTGAGAAATACTCCATAGCTTACACAAATTACAAACAAATGGATTCATCATCACAGATGTTCCTTCATGCATCCAATAAAAGGATAATGGTGAAAACATATAGCTACAATATGCAAGAGAAAGAAATTCAATGTGTACAATGATTAGCAAGATTATGAACTCCCAAATATACCCAAGTTCCAATATCATGTAAATTTTCTATACTAAAAAAATTCAAAGATCCGAAAATAAAGATCAATAGCTTTAAAAAGAAAGCCAAATTTTAGACAGTTAACATCGAGGTCAAACTGTTAGACATTCATTCAACAAATTTTTTTTTGCATAGTCATCAAGATGTAACCATAGTTGGGCAATACATATTTTACCAGGGGACTTCCTTATGCACAATCAATTCTACAAGTATAAAAAAAAACCAGTACACTAAAGAAAAATGAACCATTTCCAAAGTAACATTGAAGTAAATTATGAACAAACCATCGTCCTAATCGGCAGGGCATTACAACCAAGTTATACCTTTTACAAAACCAGATTGTGTAGGAAAAATTATTATAATCTACATTGACAACATGCAATCCACAAAAATCTAAATGGCATCCACATGGAAATGAATCATAATACATTCAAGAAGAAATGGGACATCTTTCAATGGTACAAATAGGAAAACTACCAATCAATCGATTGAAAAATATAAACATCTGCCATCCCAAATCCAACTGGCGCAAGAGCCAAATAAGGAAAAAATGCTAGAAAAAATAAGAGAGCAAAATAAAAACCCAACCTCCTGCTCGGAGAGGGGCTTGCACTGCATGAGCTTCAAAATCTGCTTGTCGAGGTTGTCATGGGAGCTGGAATATCCACTTGTGGGAAATGACATTTGATTACAGTAAAAAACCTATAAATCCAAAAGGAGAGCCAAAGTTAAGGCCTTGGCCAATGATAAAAGTCGTCGTCCAACACGAACCTGACAAACATCCATAGCCATAAACCACATCAAAGTAGACACAATTGATCATATCCCATGGAACCACTGCATACGATTAGTGATCAATTAAAACCAATAATCAAATGAACAAACATGCCTACAAATCAAAGAAACTGATAAAGTCCACGAATAGTCAATACAAGGAATAATCAGTCTCAAAACCTTAATAGAAACAGTCATGCATTCACCGCCAATCAAAAAGATAAAAATCTCAAAGCACAACAATACCGTATTAAAACATCTGATGCAAGCGAAGATGATGTAGATATCAAGCAAAAGCGAGGAGGTGGAGGGATCAAGTAAAGACAAGGAGGTGGAGGTTTAGATCAGTACCTCGACGAGTTGTTGTGAGAGTTTCGCAGATTGCTTATTACAGTTATTTATAAAAGCGAGCAGCTAGTGAGAAGCATCATCTATAAACGACCTTGTCAACGTGATTTTCCTCTCTGATGCTTCTCCATGTCGTTGTCCATAGTCACTGCTCCTCTATAGAATTAGAATTCAGAATATAGTACACTCTCATATGGCAAGAAATAGTGAAAATGACCACAACTGAGGGATAATGGGGTATTGTAGATATTGGCTTGGTGAGCTTCGATAGTACATGTTGGAGGTGGGTGCTTCGCCAAAAGGGAGGAGCAATGGAGGATGAAACTGTCTCAGAAAGATGGGAGACCGATCATCTGGAGGAGAATGGCTTGAAGAAAACCGAAAAGGCATGACAACTATACAAAAATGGTAAAAAGTAATAAAAAGTTTGACCGAAGTTAAAAAGGCAAGAAACACCCAATTAACATGAAAGAAGTTCAAAAGGCATAATATTTTGGTATACGAAACAAAAGAATTTTAAAAGGCAAGTAATATTTTTTAAAATTAAATTTAACGTCCCATTTAACACAAATGTGGCATGTATTAACTTGCCAAAGCTAATTAGAGGAACTTATCAAATAAATTACTATCCATAAATAATACATTACATTTTTTTATTAAATTTAATCCACATTAAAAGGCAATAAACGCCCCCATCTCAAATTGAATCCAACGTAACATTTTTTTTATTTAATTTAATTCACCTTAAAAGGCAAGAAACGCCCTCATCTTAAATTGAATTAAATGTAACGTTTTTTTGTTAAATTTAATCCACCTTAAAAGGCAATAAACGACCTCATCTTAAATTGAATCCAACGTCCAGCCAAAAATGACATAACCTACCAAATAAATCACTACCCATAAATATCACATTAATTATTGACAACCAATAAAAATGCAAATACCAAAACTATCCCCAAAAATAAATCTAAATTACGAACATCATAGTACAAAATCGAAACATAAGTATGAAGGACATTTTTGTCCAATGTGATAAATTTAGTCATCCTCAATAAGTATCATTAATTACTAAGATCTTATACCTTAAATATCCCCGGAAACTAACTAAAATTACATCAAAACACATAGGAAAAGAAGGGATATGAATAGAGAGCATTTTTGTCCATCTATGGCAAAGTGTCTCAAATGCTATTAATTTTGACCCCAAATTTTCGAGATACCCCTATACAATACATATAATTCATAAAAAATGAACTACATAACCACGTAAATACTCACTCCTTCATGGCATAAAAAATTATTCGCCAGTTGAAAAAAGTCAAATTAGCCGCGGCTCTTTTTATAAAGAGCCAAGGGTGTTTTCGTCCAAAAGTGGCAAAGTATCTCGGACACCATTAATTTTGGGCTTAAATACCCAATATACCCCTACAAAATATAAATTATTACATAAAACTTTAATTAAATAAACACATATAAATACCCACTCCCTTTGTGCACTAAATTATAAATCATACATTAAAAAATCAACCTAAAGTTAAACTCTCGGCGGCTCTTTTAGGGCGAAGGATTAAACTTTACCAAACAAATTATTAATGTTGAAAGGATGAAGTAATTCCCAGCTATCCTCGAAAAACTTCACGTCAAGTGGACGTTGGAACGGCGAAGCTGGAACTAAACGGACCGGCTCAGGACACACCGGTGGGAAGGGGGTTGTCGTCTCAATTTGCTGTCTCGATACTCGACAGTCGACGGTAGAGGTCTATGCCCTAATCCTGGCGTTGCTATTCTCCACCCGCCACCGCCACCGCCACCGCCACCAGGGAGGTCGCTTTTTACCGTCAAGGGCATCATGAATGACCTGCCCCCTTCTCCCTCCCGGCTCTTTTGATTTTCTTTTGAGGAGAACCCTCTATCGTCAACTTCCAGCGCATTTCTGGTAGCTAGCGGGCTGTTGCCGACGACTGTCGTCCAGGCCTTCTATCACATCATTCGAATTGCTGCTCTTATATCCAGAGTGCTAGTTTCTACGGCTAACAAAATGTAAGTTTTTCCTGTAAAAATCATTTTTTTGTTGGCTATATTTAGTTCATGCATCGTTAATTAGAATAGAATGGTGGGCTCCGACGTTTATCAATGTATTGATTCGACTTATAGAGCACTTTTATAAATATTTCTGCTTGTTCAAATAACTTTTTGTGATAGGCCTAGGTTCATGATGCGGTCTTGAACTGTATAACTGTCATGGGGGTAAAACGAGAGACAGGACCATGAGCACGCTCTGCCTAGTAAAAAAGAAGAACAGAAGTGTATGATATTTTTTTTCTTTTTTTTTTATGGGGAGAATGCTGGTCCCAACTTGCTTCTATACACAAGTAAATTACTATTTTTTCTTTTTAAGTAGCTGAAGTGAGGTTTTTCAACTGAATTAGATTTGATGTAATATCTTTGAGTACGAAGTAGTCTGTCACTGCAGAAATAATCATTTAAGCTGACTGTGTCTGAGTGACTTACAAATTAAACTATAACTCCCTCATGCGGTGCTGTTATGTGCATGAGTTGGCTGTCTCATTTAGTCAGGCTCTTGACCTTTTACGCACAGGGTTGCTCCCTGTTATTCTGAACGTCCAAATATTATACTGTTTTTTACTGTTCTTTTGACCTGTCTCTAGTAAATGCTATGGTTTATTCATAGAAGTTCTGTTATTTTCTTTTAAACCCCATTTTTCTTGTACAGAAGAAAAATAACATTTTTACTACACAAAGTGTACGTTGGTTTTTCTTCCTTGTTTTTAGTATATTATTGATTATTTAAGTAAAACATTATTTTTGTTGAGGTAGCTGATGTTAGGTTTTCAACTGAATGTTACTCCATTATTAACCGTTCTGATGTAATATCTACTGAATGCAAAGTGGTTGCTGCTGAGAAAATATTATTTGAGCTGACCATGTTTGAGTGGCTTGCAAATTATACTATAATAGCAGTCATTGGCCTTGTTGTTGATGCACATAAGTTGCCTGTCTCAGGCTCTTAACCAAAGAGTTTGATGCATTGTTTTATGCACAGGATTGCGGCCTGTTATTCTGAATGTCCAAAGTCTAAGCTGCTATAAACTATAATTCTTCTTTCAACATGTCTGTAGTAAATGCGAGGATTTATATAGAAGTTCTGTAATATGCTTTTTCTTTCCTCCAATTTTTCATGTAGAAAAAAAACTATTGTAACTGCTTCTCTTGACAGATGGGTCCATCTGCGCATCGAAGGTCACCTACACGTCGATACTCCTCTGATGGATCGGATTCACCAGTTAAAACCCACAGATCCCCTTGGAGAGTAAGTTCCTCTCGTAGAGAGATATCCCCCCGTCGCCGTAGAAGCTCTCCAAGAACTAGGTCTCCAAGACAAGTTAATTCTTCACAAAAGACAAGGTTGCCTGAGAATGAGAAAGTGTCTAGTCTTGCTATGTCTCCTGATAGGAGACATTATAAAACTTCTGCTTCTCGTTCACCTTCTCCGGGTTCGAAGCGTCTTAATAGGGCCCAAATAGATAGGGAGTTTGACAGAGAAAGAAGGACAAGTGGAGGCTGGGAAGATGACAGAGGGAGGCACAGAGACCATGGTGCTGAAGCTGAGTATACCCGTGAGAGAAAGAAAGAAAAGAATTATGATCTTTATTCTGGGTCAAGGCGTGATCGATCAATTTCTCCACGAAAGCGAGAAAGAAATGATGATCATTCTTTAAGATTGGAGCGTGAGCGGTCTGATTCTCCAAGGGAAGGATCTCACAACCAGAGAAGTAGACATGTTCACAGCTCGTCCCTTAAGGCTTCCGGTGCTGGAGGGCATAATGAGGTGTCTGGTGATATTCAATCCTTGGTACTCTGCACTGTATTTCTTCAATAAAATATATTCAACTTTAAACCCATTCCCCTTGACTATGGATTTCTATATCCATATATAAATTGATGCAATGGAATGTTTTATGAGCAATTTTTTTGTTATATAGTCATAATTTTGTAGCATTCTTCTAGTCATATTCATAATCAAGAAGCACCTTTTCCCAACAATTTAGAGATTGACAAAGTTTTTATACCCGGCTGTCAAGCTGATGCATAATTTGACATCATTCTTCTATTAATTAGAGAATATTTTAAATATTGATTGCCTATAGTTCTTAGGCTCAATTTTGAACATTCATAAATTTTCATTCTTGGTTCATATGAAAATTGTAATCGCCAGGCATTGAACCATTTGAGTTTCCTTATATATTTGTGATTGTGCGGTGTCTAATCTATGTAATTGAGGATTGTTTTGGCCACGTGATCTATGGTATAGAAAATGAAGTTTAGATTCCCTCCGTCCCAAAATAATTGTCTGATTTCAAAATATATTTTGTCTCGTATTAGTTGTCTTATTTATATGGAGAGTTTCTTAGCTTAGTAACTCAAATTGTTTTTGTCATGGGGGGGTGGAGCAAAATGGTTAGTGGGTTAAGTGTGGATGGAGTAAAGGGTTGGCAACTAGGGCCTCATTTTGTCCTTAAATATCACCTTTTTTTTCAAGTGAAGACAATTAATATGGGATGGCGGGAGTATGATTTTTTATTGAAGTTGGGTCCCCTCTAAGTTGGACACATGAATTCACTAGTTTAGAATGATAACAATTTTAGAGAGTATAAATATAATAATCTTCTTTTTGTTTACAACATACTATGCAGACCAAGAAGTCTGATCACCATATGCATATTTTATAATGTTTATATTTGATCTTTTCAGGGAGCAGGGTCAGGAGGATCTGAACAAGTGGGGTGAGATTTACTTATTCCTACACTTTAGATACACTCTTTCGATATATATAAATAATAATTAGTAGGAGCTGTTGGTTAAAATTAGTTATTTTTGTAATTCCTGATCTTTCCTTGTTATCTTTTTACATGGTGGTGGTAGTTAGTAGAATTTTTGGTTGGCTACCCTATATATGCATCATAAATCGTGCCCCTGATCCAAAATATGCCATTTGTATGAAGTTTTCTTCTAAATGATCGTGTAAGTTTATATGTTTGATGTGGTCATCAATTTGTCTTACAGTGCAGGATGTGTTTAAAACTTCATTTAGTTTTTTATGCCATTGAAGTTCTTTTATGTTTATGTGGACAGGTATGATGATTCAGTTTCTAAGATGAAGGCTGCTGAGGATGCTTTGGAAGCAAAGCAAAAGGTAAAAACCAATGAATATTTTGAGTACTTTGGATATCTGGTGTGTCTTGTTTAACAATTTTTTATTTAAGCATATGTTTGTTGAATTTATTAAATTGTGATTTTGGCAACATAAATAGTAATTGATCGTGGCTGTTTACCAAAAGATAAATTTCACTTTTTTAGATTGATTTAGTAAAAGGGGCACATGAGAATTTATACATTTGGGCTCAGGTTTGGTCGGTTGGCCTGGAGCTTTAGCCAGAGAAACTGGGCCATGTCTCGTCCACCTGAAGGCAAGCTCAAGGTTTAGCTGTGGCTTGGGCTTCGCTCAGTTCAAGTGAAGATGGCCCTAGCTTGAACTCAGCTGCACAGACTCCAAATTTTTTTCTGAACCACAAATAAATTATGTATTTTTATTAAATCTAATATAAAGAAAAAAATGCTTGTTAAATTTAAATTTTAGGTTAACTTTTTCCCCGCATGTATCATTAAGAAAGAATTTTGTTTTCCATTTCCATTATAAAAAATATGACAAGTTTGATTTCTAGTTCTTTAAAGTCCAAAATCGTTATCAAAGCAAAACAGTCATTATTATTAACACCTTATCCCAGTATACATGACATATAAATTATAGTATTGAAAAATATCAAATAATTATAAGAATTATATTTATCATCATTTAACAATCCTAGTATCTGTTATTTTGAAAGATGTACATTGTCGCCCTGTAAATGATATGTAAATTTGTCATTTAAAGAGCCTATATAATGCTTGATCTATTTAGTTCTTTCTAGTTATGCCTTTTTGAGTGTGGCATGCATGTGTGAGTTTGTGTGTATGATTGTATGTGTATGTATACATATTTAGTTTAACAGTCTTGAAGAAGTGATTTTTTTTTATGGATGAAGAACTGATGTTCTTAAATTTTTTGGCAACATAAAAAAATGTTCAAGAAAAAAAAAAGTATGACAAATTTTATATTGTAAAACATATGTATATGCATATGTTGTAAGCCAGTTCAACTATCTATTTAATTTAACATCAACGCATGTTTTTGTAACCAAATATAGAAACTAAGTTAGGAGTTAGTAGAGGGTTGGAGACTTTGTGAGGCAAGAGTGTATATTTTTTAAATAAAATGGCATTTCATTCTCTCATTATTTAGCGTGTGTGCATATTTGAAGTGATTGTTTGCACTATCTGTACTATCCCTATATTTGTATATATCATATGTATTTATGTATTTTATCTGATTTTGTGGAGCTGAGCTCGAGTCCAAGCCGAGCGAAGCCCAAATCCGAGTTGTTTAGAGATGAGCCAATTTCTGACCTAGGCTCCTTAAGGCTTGTAAACTAAGCAGGCCTAGGCTTTTTCCTTGCCTCAAGCCAAGTTGAGCTGAGCCCTTAACGAGCCAAACCCAAGTTGAGCCTATAGCCAGCTTTGCTTGATGTTGGCCCTAATTATGTTATATAATCAGGTTGGTCTTAATCTTTCAATTTATCACAAGATACCTGAAGACACAGCCAGAAATATTTATGCTAATAGAAGGGAAATTCTCAACTTTTATTTGCACCTTTTGTTTTTTCTATTAATAGCAATTTCTTCAAATGAACTTTTTTGTTTGTTTGTTGACATGCAGCAAAAACCATCATTTGAGCTGTCTGGGAAACTTGCTGAAGAGACTAATCGAGTAAGGGGTGAGGACCATGCTAGCTCCATCTCCCTTATTTTTATCTAGCTTGCATCTCTTGAAATAGCTTTTGTAACGTAAGTATGTCAGAAAGATTGAGTGGCAGGAAGAGTTATATGCTGCTCTGATACATAAAGGTGTCAGGGCAGCAAAGTTGTGCTGCAGCATGGCAGTATAGGTGACTTTTCCAGTGGGCCTAGCCTGAAGTGTACAAACCTTGTAGCTATTATCTGAAACTCGTCTACCACATATCTATGTGAAAGACTGAGTTGGCTTACACCCTTTTGAAGGGTCAAAAAGTTATTTTATTTCTTTTCTATCAAGGCACTTGTTGGCACATGAGGTTAACTTTTCGATCTATACAGGGGAGGCTATGGGTAAGGGGAATCCAAAGAACTGTCTTTTTTTTTTCTCTGGTAGATATTTGGGAGAAAAAAATGCTGAAAGGAAAACTTTTGTATTTATGGGTTTATGACGTGGGAGATAAAGGGGCGAAATAGTTTCTACACTCCTCATTTTGTGAATTTGTTCTGAAAAACTTATTCTGTTAGCCCTTTTCTCACCTCCACTCTGATTGCTCATCTCATCCCTTCTCTCCCACCCTATTAGCTCTTCTTCTTCCGCGCTCTACCAGCCAAGCCACTCTTTCTCTCTCCTGTCTCTTCTTTTAGCTCACCTCTTGCAGCCAGCACCTCATTGTCCTTCTCAGTTCTCTCATGCTCCTTATCCCATTATCCCATTGTACTTCTTTTCTTTCCAACCATCTCCTCCCAGTCTTTTCTCTCCGAATTCCCCTAGGGCTTAAGACTGCTACGTCTCCTCTCTAATGAACAAGAGTGTTTGAGTGAAATAACAGAGTTAGGATGTGGCCTTTTTTTGGTACATAGCAAATTCATTTGTTTGAACAGAAATTGGTTAACTTCTGGTAATATAATTTGACATATAGGAAGACCTTAAAAGCCTTAGTGTCATTTATTTTGTTAATTTCTATCCTAAAGATGAACAGGGGGCATTGGCAGTATATATGGTGGGGAACATAACCATAAAGTAGCAGGTGATACTTCCAATAAATAAAGAAATTTGCATAGTCAAAATTGTTTTTGAATGAATAGACATAAACAAAAATTATTTGACTGGATATCTGACAGTTAACTAGTAGAAATTTTATTTCACAGAATTTCAATAGCTCGTTAATCCTCTTTTTCATTTTAGCTGATTTTTCTTTCTGTTTTTCGGTTTACAGGCGTGACTTTGCTGTTCAGTGAACCACCAGATGCCCGCAAGCCTGATATAAGGTGGAGATTCTATGTCTTCAAGGCTGGCGAAGTTTTGAATGGTAATGAAGTTGGATGGATTTTTTTCTTTTCATTATGGTTTTTAAGATTTTTTATTATTCTGAATCTTTTAGTGCATTTGGTTGTGATAATGTATCTCTGCCTTCTCTCACCCAATTGTTTTCTGTCTTTTCTTCATCTGATTAGCAAAAAAACTAGTCTGTCAAATACTTGTCTGACCTTTTTTTCCCTGGTAATAAAACTATTATCAAGTTGAGATTTCTTTTTGCATATGGTCCTTATATGTTTTTGTTTCTTCTTGTTCATTGCTTATACTGCAATGTTCTTTTTCCTACCTCTTTCTCCTTTTCCCTTCATTTAATTTTTGAAATTCTCATAGTTTCTTTTAAAAAAGGCATCTAGTCATTGAAAGGTATGCGAACTTCTGTCTCATTTAATTCTTTGCACCATCATTGGATGCGCTTACCCAACTATATCAAATATTCTTTTATGTTCTTCAAGTGGATGCTCCCAATGATCCTTTTGGAAGAATTTTGTTATTGAATTATTTCTTGAACAATGACTTAAAACATTTACTGAGTGTAACCTTAAGATGGACAGCTGTAGCTTATTGTGGAGCCATTTAGTGAGAAAATTCTTTTTTGTAAATCTGCCAAAGTTGTAACAAGAGACATGTTTTGTTTTTCTATATGGCAGAAATGCCATATGGTGATTAAGAACCTTATCAAATATATTGTGACTGATTGTTTTTTTACATTGACAATTCATTCATGAAAATGACATTATCAGCTGGCTGAATGTGAATGTCTTGCATCTAGACAAATTTTATATTGAAGGTGTTAATGTCCTTGTACCTGTATGATTAAGCTTACAACTGCAATAGAGCTGTCTAAGGTATCTATTTATGCGTAAATTGGCAACTTATGTGGGGGTTGCAATACCTAGTAGATGTAAGGGTCGAAAAAGAGTTGTCGTGATTTATGATTGAATTCTCAACGTGTTTTATTCATATTGGAAAGAGTATCACATGTTCACTTGGTATGCACTTAATTTTCACCTCCGTGAGCGTATTAGTGTTATGGCATCAAACATAGAGTTAAAAAAAATTATATTCTGCCTGTGAGTGGATGGTCTCGTTAGCTCTTGCATTTTTCTTTTACAGAGATAAATTTGAAAAGAAAACGCCTTTAAGCATTGTTTAAGCTATATACAACATTTCTGTAGATTTATTGAATAACTCCTATATCTGGATGTTGAAAGTACTTATAAGCCTGTGGTTCCTTCCAATCTTTTGTTGAATATTGAAGGGTAATATTTGGCTTCTTTCAATAAAAGGAAAGAAAGGCTCTGATTGAGCATCTTTAGGAAAGTGAATGGCTCTAGCACACATTACATGTGAGCTTGTAGGTGCATTTTATTTTTTGATATGTAGATGCCTTTTATTAAACAAATTGAAAAGGACCAAACTGGATATGGAGAATGCAAAATGCGATGGAGGGGTAGAATATATATAAAAAAGCTTCCTTGCATAAGAATCCATTATTAATACCTCATACTTTTTCAACATTATTAAGTAACGGCAAATATGAAGAGTCAATTCATTCTCTTGTAACCTCTAAGGTATTCGACATGGATTTGCACTTGCATAAAGCCTGGGATTTTTGGTGTAAATGGATTGGTAGCACTTAGCACAGTTCAAGTTTTCTATAATTCCGTTTTGTATTTTTGGACTCCTTACAGGGTTTAGTGCATGGTTATGACCATCTCTCTACTACAACCCTTCTTTTTTTTTCCTTATTTCGCCTTGGGTAAAGCAATGACAAAGTCCAAGTCCTATAACTCAGTTTTGTATTTTTGGACTTCTTATAGGGTTTAGTGCATGGTCATGACCATCTCTCAGGTACAACCCTTTCTTTTTTTATATCGCCTCAGGTAATACAATTACACATATCTTGTCCTATAACTCAGTTTTGTATTTTTGAATTTCTTATAGGGTTTAGTGCATGGTCATGACCGTCCCTTTGCTGTAAGCACCACCCTTCTTTTCTTTCTTTATTTTGCCTCAGATAAAGCATGAGAGGTTGGAGGCTCTTGAATGAACAAACTGTGAAATAAGCTGCTTCTTGTTTAGAAGTCTTGTGGGGGGTGGTTTGGATTATTCTTTCAATAATTAGGTTACAACCTATACAAATGCATATAACATAAGTATAGGGAATAGAGAATTTGACACTTTCTAAGCTTAACTGTCTTCTGTATGTACTTGACATGGTAGGTTAAAATTTTGCCACCAGTGAGGTGTGTTTTGCTCTATGTTTTCCCTTTCTAGGATTGTTTGTCGTGCTCTATAATTTTGTTCTTGAGAGTTTTTTGTTCTTTGAATAACAGAGCCACTTTATGTGCACCGTCAAAGCTGTTATCTTTTTGGGAGAGAAAGGAGAGTCGCAGACATTCCTACAGATCACCCCTCTTGCAGCAAGCAACATGCTGTTGTCCAGTATAGGTAGAAGTTGTTTCTAAGATTTGCTTTTATCTGATTTTAGCCTGCAAGAGGTTCATTATTTATTTTACTTCCGCCAGGCTTGTTGAAAAGGAGCAACCTGATGGCGCATTATTGAAGCAAGTAAGGTATGTTCTTACTTCTTTGTGCTGGAAGTTTGTTATTGTAGTTTTTGTATATTTATGGAAAACAACTTTTTCTATGTTGTATTGACATTAGGCCTTACCTTATGGATCTGGGAAGCACAAACGGAACTTTTATTAATGTAAGCAGGAAAATTTATTTAATTTACTCAATTGTGATTTGATCACATGAATCATGAATGCTTGTTTCATGAACATCCTTTGTGTACTTCTCCTAATACTTGCTTTAAATAATTATTTACTCTCCTTGTGGATGCAGGATAACCGTATTGAACCTCAACGTTATTATGAACTTTTTGAGAAAGATACTATCAAGTTTGGTAATAGTAGGTATGCTTATGTAAGCAGAAGTCAGGAACCAAATGCTGCATAGTTTGTTTCTGCCACAAAGCTTACCATTTTTTTTATTGAGAACAAAAATTTAATGCCAGAATTTGATACATAGAGCACATCTTGTGAAATTGTCTGATTTTTCTAGATCATATCCATGAGTCATGATACACCTTTTATTTTGGGGTTATAGTTCAGATGCACGCTTGCTTTTATGTTTTAAATTGCCCTTGTTTTCCAAATCATGAGTGAATCACTTCCCTTTTCCTCAGATGATTAGTAACTACGAGCTTCATGCCCATCTACCACTGGCTTGCATTGGTACGAGATGCAGGTGTGGTTTTTTTGCTGATTTTATGCAATGTGTATAACCCATAATGAAACTCTGAGCAAGGCCTGGTCATTTATCTGTTGTCCTGTTGAAATCTGTTGGTTGGTTGTCAAGCTTTGACCCAGAAAAAGCGTGAGGCGAGGCATGAGTCTCAAGGAGTGAGGCGTAAGTCCTATGTTTTTAGAATGAATATGGATTAGAGTCAAATGTAGGGGTACTAAATAGTTTGTTTTCTATATTAAATTAAATATATAAAAAATAGTGCCTAATTGCCTCAAGCCAGGCCTCATACTTAATTCTAGTGCTTTTAAGTGCCTCAGTAAGTCAGGCCCTCACTTTTAGGGTCTTACAGCTTGTACCATAGCCATGCCATGACTATGAGACGCACCTCAAAAGTGCTTTTTGAAACAATGCCGTGACTTGATTTGTGCAGGGAGTGCTAAGTTAGCAGAGCTGCCTCTTTGATAGTCACATTCTGTCTATATAGTAGGGCTGTTGCTTGGCATCTGTATATGCTAAAAGATTAATGACCTTTACATTGAGGAAAGCTGCAGTTACTATGGAACATGGAAATAGGGCGGTCTCAATATGGGCTGGTGGGTGGTAAGAGTTTTGTGACTTGTGAGAGATAGAAGGGTGATTTGATAACTTTTAAAATGAAGGATATTTTCTATTATTTATAATTGGTAAATAAGGTTGACATGATTAGCTGCTAATTCTATGCATGCCAAAGAATTCTGATAAATGTGGGCAAGGTATTTTTGTAATTGAGTGGCTACAATCAATCAGGAGGCCCCAAGAAGGAGATGATGGTCATAATCGTTAGTTGGAAAGACGTAAATGAATGACTTGAAAGTGGAAATGGTCTATAAAACTAGCAGAATGGCAGATCAGAGTCCGTTAACTGTTGCGTACAATGTGGATAAGGTGGAGAATGATTATAATTGTGGCTACTTACAGTGAAAGAATGATCTAGTAGATGCAATTTCTCTTTTTTCACCCCTCTTATCCTTCTTTGTATTTGAAAGATGACATTTAATTATGTGTACTTATTTTAAGGTATGTTCGACTGAAAATCTATTTAGGTTTGGCGGATTTACTTTTTTAGCTAGCGGTTGATATGAGTCCAACCTGCTTTTTCCAAACAAACTGCTGGTATAGGTGTCATAATATTTCATCGGTATTTTAGTTGTCTTTGGACTACTACTATTCTGCTATTATGAGCTGCAAAATATTGACTTTTCCCCTAATTTTATTGCATTTAAACATATATCTTTGCATTAGCGAGAGCTAATGTTTTTTTCCTAAAAAAGGCAATGACAGGGAAGTCAAACTCACAATTTGTGCAAGGGAAATAAGTTTGGGAAGCAATTACTTTGGTATCATGATCATAAATGGGTGAAACTGGTTGATTTCTGTGATTTGAGTGTTTATTCTTCTCCTTCTGCAGCCGAGAATATGTGATCTTGCATGAAAACTCTACAGAGTGACGAGAATCAGTCTGCTCCTTTTGTGGCCAAGAATATGTAGTCTTGAACGAAAACCCAACAGAGTGACTAGAATTGGCTTTGTTCAAGGTGACACGGTGTTCATGCAGGAAATGCTTGTTCTGCCTGCAAAATCATGTTCATCTGTTTAGAGAGACGGCATGTATGCTCAAATATGCAGTGGTCAACCTAATTGGACAATTAGATTCTGATAAGGACCTGTTGGCAGCCGATGCAGAGGCCTATGAAACCAAACTTCTCATTATTACATATTTTGCATTAGTAGTTGGAAATGTGTTTATTAATAGGCTTGCTATATGTAAGACGCTACTAGATGTTAACACCACGACAGCACAGATTTTTATTTTGTAGCCATTTCTTTTTCTTTTCGATTTTTTTCTTACATTATTTTTTTTGAGGTGCAGGATGTGGGTTGGTGCTAATATTCTGAGATGCATCATGGCAAACATATTTTGTTGTTGTACTAACACTCGAGGAATATGGGGTTTGGATTGTACAAAGTTGGGAGGGGGCTGCCAAACCAGCCTACTTGAGCTGTTTGGGCCTCGTCCAGAGGGACAGGTTCCAAGGTCTGAGTCCCTGTGGCATATGGTGCATGTGGACATGGGTATGTGCGGTAGCTGAGCCAAAAAAAAATGAGTGGGCTACGGATAGGTTGAATTGTTTGGATCGGATGGTTTGGGACTACATTGGCATATGATTAAAAGTTTTACCCGAGCTGTAGCCTGTAGCTCACTACAACTTGGGCCGTCAGATCATGGTATGAGACCATGATCGATGGCCCATTTACAGATCTGGCTAGCCTTTCTCTAGGGCTTTTATAATTGGAAAAACCTTCCCAGCTGACTACAGCTATGGAAAGTGGCGGACCGCCCGTTTGCCAGAGATGTAGTGAGCTCCTAGCCTTTCACTTTATAATTATGATGCCTAATACTTTGGCATAAAGTGAAATGGTAACCAGGAGCTGATTGACTGAAAAGGATTAGGTGGTCTGACACAAGAAAAGCCAAATTACGATGTTTGTGAGTAGAAATAAGGTGACATTATTCTACGTAGTTGGTTCTAAAAAAATAAAATTTATATTATATAAGTTTGGAGGCATTGCAGTAGGAGTATGGTGCCATCTACCGGTTGCAGCTTGATTGTTTTTGGAGGCACAAATGAACAATATTCTTATAACAAAACTACTATTCGTGGGCTTTGAATGCTTTGTATGTATTTTTTAATAAATACGTTGGAGGCACGTAAGTTCGCATTTCAATAGTCTCTCCGTCCCACATTCCCACATTAATGTGGGACGGAGAGTACATATTTTCCCATAACTGCCTTTCTGTTTTCCTCGTCCTTCTTATAATCTTTTATGTCTTCCACTTCGATATCTTGTATGTCTTGCTCTACTTCATAGAGTAATAAGCTTCAGCTACCTTGCCCAGCCTTCTACTTAGTTCACTTCTCTTCCTTTTAGTTCATTCACGTTTTCCACCATATTTGCCCCATTACCACTATACCTTCGTACTAAATAATAAGAGAGCTCTAAAATGCAAATCCAACAGGATATATTTCCTATAATTATGAGTTTTGTGGTTAAAGATATTGCAAATCTAATTTTACTTATGGAACATTAAGTACTTCACCAATAAATGAGTTTCTTTTCATAGGGAAAATTATGTAAATAATAATTTTAAAAAAATTTACCTATTCGGACCACTTTGGGATATATTTTTCAAAGTGGTGTTGCTTTTTGCCATGCAGGCGCCAGTTGGCGCCTTCGTAGTTTTTTTTTTAATTTTATATAATTTTGTCGTTTAGAAGAACAAAATTAAGTTTAAGTTGATTTTGTTATTCTAAAGAATGAAATCGGTTTAATGATTTTGTCCTTGATTTAGTCCTTCTAAACAACGAAATCGCTACACTTAAACAATTCGGCTCAGGGCTAAAGACGATTTAGTCATTTTAAAGGACGAAATTGTCGTCTTCTTCCCGCTTCTCCACTCTAGATCGTGCTGCTCATTTTCTTTCTGCTGTGCTCGATCCGCCCCACCGCTGTTCGTCGTGTTCCAGGTTCGATTCCCCTAAATCTTTTGGTGACCTTGCCCTAATTTCAATTTCAACCATTTTGGGAAATGGCTTCTTCCTTTTTCTTTATGTCGTAAAATGCATAAATATGAATTGTATAGATAAGGAATTTATTGTTATACATCTAATTTCGGGCTGTGACTTTAGGATGGTATACATCTAATTTCCGGCCCCCCTATATTCACAGTTGTTGTTTTTACTATGCGTAAAATTTTTTTCATGTCAATTTGTTAGTTCCTTGCATGGCTTGTTTGTTGTGAATTTTTTTTTAACTATTGGGCTAAGTGGTATTTACACTTATACAATTGTTTCTCTATAATCATTTGCCTATTTTGACTCTATGAATTTCTTTACTAGTGGGTACAAACTACTTTCAACATTGTATTGCAAGAAAAAAATTTAAGTTAGCTCAAATTTAGTTTTGATATTATATAGAGATATTGTTAGTAATAGTTCATAATTTTTATCAATAGGGTAGATGTAATATTTGAAGAAGTGTATGAGAATATTTGTTGTTTTCATTGGATAAGAGAAGAAATATGTGAAGAAGTGTATGATTATTGCTTGTTGATATATGAGGCAATTTCTTAATCTAATATTAATTGTTTAATCTAATTGTAGCCTCTTTGTTTTGAGACAATTGCATAATCTAATATTAATTACTTCATCTAATTTTAGCCTCTTAATTTTGAGATAATTACTTAATCTAATGTTAATTTAATCTATTGTTTATGAATTAAGTGAATATTGATGATAGAAGAAACAATTAGATTTTTACTTAACTATGACGGACATACAAAAGGATTATTAATTAAGAAACCATCTACATATGATGAATTTGAGATGTAAATAGCTAGCAAGGCTGGGTAGGATCGATGAAGATGGAAAATCAGTATAAAATGTGCTATTTCAACATATGGATCGAATTCGAGACAAATATGTATACATGATGATGCATCAATGAATTTTATGCTTGACCTCTCGCGTCACATAATTTATTTCAATTAATTTATTGAAAAAGAAGCCCAAGTGCCTAGTGCAAGGCGAAGTAGTTCACATAGGAGCTAACACAAGAGCTTTGAAAGAAATGTGAACAATGAAAGACATGCAAATGCTGGTGGGTGATGAAGAAGAAGAAAATTTATCTATGATAGTAGCTTCAAATGAACGTCGTAGGTCATCTGCCCCTATTTATGAAGGAAATGAACCTAGTTGGAGGTAAGGTTTATTAAGTTGTAAATCATTTTTTAATCCTATAATTATTAATGAAAATTAGGATCTTAAATTTTGAATTTTGTGTGTAATATGGGAGACACACATCGTATGCACACGAGCCATTTAGCCTTCAAATGTCTTAAGGCGGTGCATGGTATGGAACTCAAAGTTCGATGGGCATTCATTACCCCTATATAGGTGTTGGTCATACCGATGCTGGACTATCTAGTCAAAGGTGAAATATATATTCATAAATGAATATTACATTTGTAGGCATATGAAATTTAATACATATGCGATGTTCATATGTAGGGGCGCTTATGTCCATGATGAAGATATTGATGAAAATAAGGCTAAGGTGAAGATAATATTGGCGAAGCAAGTGGAGAAGATTTTGACATGAATGAAGAAAGGGGTCAGAGGTGAAGAAAGCGCTCAACAAATGGTTGACAGCAAGGGGGATGAGGCGGTAGATAATGCTATTGCCACAATGATATGAATGTGGATGATGAAGAGCCGCCATACTATGAAGTGGAGCCACTCTATATACACATCACAGATAAGGAGATAGATGCGATAGTTAATTTTGCCATGGATATGGACCAACAAAACGAAGATGAGTTATATGTTGGCCGCATCTTTGAGAATAAAGAAGCATTTGTTACAGCCTTGTAGGAGTTTTTCATTCAAAAATCATGTCTAATACAAGGTTGTATGGACAAATTTGTTAGAGTATACAATGAAGTGCATTGATAGTACTTGCCCTTGGAGAGTTTATGGTAATTTAAATTGAAGACATACAAAGGTGACCACACATGTCGGAATGCCCAGCCTAGCACAGATCATAGGCAGTGCAGTGCCTCCTTTATTTTGAAGGTTATAATGCCCTCTATCCAAGCCGAATTAACTCTCACACCAGGGGATATTATTCAAAGAATGAAGGAGAAGTATCATGTTGACATATCTTATAGGAAAGCATGGGTAGCAAGGAATATGATGATTAAGGCTATTTCTGGGGATTGGGTGGAATCATATAAATTATTTCCAATGTACCTAAAGGCGGTGCAAGAGACAAATCCTGACACCTACTACCGCTTAGAGGATGATGAAGTACTTTGTGCAGATGGTGGCATATGTAGGAGATTTAAGCAGTTGTTTTGGGCATTTGGGCCGTCTATAGCAGGATTTCGACATTGCATCCCTGTGATTGGTGTTGATGCCACTCACTTGTATGACAGATATCTTGGTGCTCTTATGGTTGCAATGGCTACAGATGGAAATAATGAGTTATTTCCTCTAGCATTCGTGCTTGTCGGGAAGGAAGATGGAGACAATTGGAAATGGTTCTTAATGGAATTGAGGGATCATGTACTAATGGGCATGACGAACATCGTTGTTGTTTCAGATCGACATAAGGGGCTTCAAAAGGCCATGCCTGAGGTTCTTCCCGAGCCTATGTACCACCATCGTTATTGCATCCATCACATAAAGACAAATTTTAAGGAGTTAAAAAATGATACACTAATGGACTTGATTGGGGCAGTAGCTTGTTCACTTGCAGTAGAAAAGTTTGATGCTAAAATGGACTTGATTGGTCAGGAGAGTCCTAGGGCAAAACATCTCCTCTTAAGAGGAGAATTGCATCTTGCACAGTGGTCTCTAGCCCACGATGGTTTTAGGACATTTGGCATGACTACTAAAAATATGGCTGAAAGTTTAAATAGCGTCTTGAAGGGGGCACGAAGATTACCTATGCAGGCTTTAGTGTCAACTTTTTTTTATCAGGTCATAAAAATTTTTGTTAAACGATCTTTTGCAGCATCTGCCATGGCCACCCCATATACTCCCAGAGTGGAAGCGATAATGAGAGGACAAATAAGAAAAATTGGGGAGTATATAGTTAATAGGATCAATAACGGTTAGTACGAAGTGAAGTCAATTTATGGCCGGAAGGTTATGGTAAATGCGGCAATGCATACTTGTACATGCAACATCCCTCAGATTTATGGTTATCCTTGCTCGCACTATATCGCCGTGTGGGCAAAGCGGCAGGAGCCGATTCAAGCATCACTGTTTCACACATCTTCCACTTATAAAAATATGTACTTGGCAAAATTTTATTCTTCTCGTGGTCGGGAGTATTGGGAGAGGGATATACTTTTTGTGTTATACTATCCTAGAGCAACAAGGCAATCTGGTCACCCATGGTCTGTTTGCATTAGGAATACAATGGATTGTAGAACTATGGAGAGAGATGGTAGAGGAGGATATAAATGCGGGAGGTGTAAACAAAGTGAGCACAATAGTAAATCATGTAAAAACCCTCATGTTGATTGGTAAATATATAATCAATCTCTTTATGAGTTTTCTATTTTACATATGATTATATGTTCCTAACGATTGATGATATGCTCTTAATTATCCGCATATTATATGGATCATGTAGAGTCTTCTTACGGGCCAAGCTCGATTGATGATTCTGTACTCGAACAACAGGAGTCACATAGGTCGGCTGCTATTTGGAGAGGAGATGTATGATAACTCTTTTTAAAATTTGTTTCATTTTTTTAGATGATATAGTACGTTGGGTTATAATTTTTAAATTTATTATAGGACCTCGGGTACCTTGAGTGCACCAAACATTTTACATATCTCTGCTATTGGCCCATGGATGATTGTATGCTACCCTATATTGAGCGAGCGGGGTTTGGGCATTTTATTCATCTATAGTACTGTAACACCCCGACCCGAAAAACCCGATCCGGACAGGGGGTTAGATCAGATTACACAATCGGAGTGTAGAAAATTAGCGGAAAAATTAAAACCAACTAATCAGGAGCTGTAGACTCTGAGTGCGAGAGTCATAACGTTCATCTGTGCACTGCGGAGCTTTAATGATCCGTTGTGCATAGATCAGAACAAACCTAATTTTATAACTAATTTGGATCGGGCCAACGTTATTTTATTGTTGGTTGCCTACATACATATTGGATACCATCTTTGACGTTATTCCAATACGATCGGATCTGAACGTAGTTCTGCCTAATGGCTAATACATTTACCAGACATCAGAAAATCATATACGATAAAATACATATACATTATATCTGAATGATTCATTTGGAATCCAACGGAAATCTTATCAGTTATCGGAGTTAAATGGAAGCCAATAAATCAGAAAATACACATCTCATGTAGGTGAGAAGAATACTAACAAAACACACATCCCACTCTATCATAGAGCGGAGCAGAACACACTACAGAGCTTGTTGGATCATATCAGATGCTATTAGATCATATCAGATCATATCGGATTTTATCCGACCATACTGGTCATATCAGATCAGAGTATGTCAAGTCATAGCAGAGAGCATTTTAGATCACAACAGAATAAATCAAGATGTGCAGTCATATAAAGCATATTAAACTAGAAGGTCAAGAAAGCATACTCCCCTCCAATTCTGGAAGTGGCGATGTTCGGAGTTGCTCGTTTCCTCAGAGCGTCCGCCCTTTCTGATTCGGAGACTATGGCCAGAACCTCCTGTAACTTTGGAATACTTTACCCTTCTTGCGTCCGTAGGCGGAAGACAGAACCTCCCCTTACCCGGAGACACTTTACCCTCACAGCGCCCATAGGCAGCGGACAGAACCTCCCCTTGTCCGGAGACACTTTTTCCTTCCCGTGCCTATAGGCAACGGGCAGAACCTCCCCTTACCCTTGGGATGTTTCTCTTACATAACATTGATAATTCGAGGAGTGGATGCTTCCATTGCGTTGCTCCCCCTCGAATTAGCTAGGAAGGCCTCTTGAACGACTCTAATCAGACTTAAAATGAGTAAGAAATGAAGAACGGAAGATAAGAAAACGTGGGAGAATTTCCCCTTACCCGGAGATATTTTACCCTTTTCGCACCCGTAGGCGGCGGACATAACCTCCCCTTGGCCCGGGATGTTTCCCCTATATAGGGTTACTAACTCAAAGAATTGACACTTCTATTGCGTAGAACACCCTCGATTTAGCTAAGAATGCATTTTGAATGGAAGAAAACGAATGCAGAATGACTCCAGAAACTCCTCCAGAAAAATGAACGAAATAAACTATTTATAGAAAACTGGCGTGCGAGCATATGGGAGAAGAGGAAAGACGCGCGCATGCACTCGCACCATGTGGCGCGTTGTAATTGGGCCAAAAACGAAGTTGGCGCACGTGGCACGCACGTCACGCAGGCCACTTCGCGTTGCGCGCGGCGAGCGTGATCGCGCTACGCATTTGATGTGCGACGCACGCATCACGAGGTCAGCAACGTGATCGCGTTGGACCAGTGTCCCGTGGATGGTCGCGATCGCGCGCCGCTGCGCGGCTCAGGCACGGCTTGGCTCGGCTGATGATGTCAGCTATTTCGTCTTTTCTTGAATATTTTATTATTATTTCATTCAAATACAATTCCAACTTCAAAATGCGATAACTTTTTATCCCGAAGTCGGAATTGCACGATCTTGGTACCGATGGACTCGTATTGACGAGCCCTTCAAAATTAGACCCCACATGGGTAGGTTATCTCATACTTTTAAAGTGGGTCCCACCCATATGGCACACTTCCCAAGGTTGTAACTTTTGTTCCCAACCTCTGTTTTGCGCGTAATTTGATTTGTTACACTCGTTACTACGAGCTCTACCCACATACGGGGATTTCACCTAATGAAATCCCCTAACACTGATATCAAATTACTAAATTACCCTTAACCCCCTGGGTTAAGCAAAAATGGAAGACGGGTCATTACAAGTACGTCCGTCTCGATTGGCCTTTATTGATAGCTCTTGTCAAGAGATGGAGGAGTGAGACACAGATGTTTCACTTGCCTTATGGAGAGATGCCCATCACTCTCATGGATGTGGCAGTTCTGTTAGAACTTCGCATCAATGAACATGTGGTGATGGGCACGATAGGAGGTCATGTGGACATATTAGTTAGACTCCTTGGTAGAGCTCCTCCTACTACAATGATGTGTGGTAGCCGAGTAAGCTTTCGATGGCTCTTACATGAGTTTCGTGAGCTCCTAGCCGATGCTACGGAGATAGTTATCGAGTAGCATGCACGGGTCTATTTATTACATTTACTTGGAGCCACGATATTTGCGGATCCCACGAGTAGCCATGTACACATGACCTATCTCTTCCTCCTTGCGGACTTCGACATGGCAGGTGCTTATTCATGGGGCAGTGCTACTCTTGTATTTTTATATTGAGAGTTAGGGAAAGCATGCCAGGCCATGACCTCGGGGATTGCAAGCTGTCTGACCCTTTTTCAAGTAAATGAATTTGTAACTTTAAATATTTTTTTAAACGTATAATTTATTAATTTTATTTAATAATTATTATCATATTTTCTGAGATAGCTTTGGTCGTGGGAGCATTTTTACGTTGGACGACCAAGTGTTGAGATGGATCACTTAGTTGAGGGTGTTCCATTAGGGGCGAGGTACTCTGTATTTATGTTTAACACTTAATTTTTTTAGCAAGGTTTTATGTACATATACTAAACTCATTTTTTTTTTAATTTAACTCCTTAAGGTGGAATGTTCGAAAAAAGAGAATTGAAAATCCACTAGGAGTCCTCCAATTGTATAGAGGGGAGTTAGACCACCAGCGGTCATATTCAACAATTTTTTTGCGTGTTGAACTTTTTTGTAATGATTATAAAAAATTTCACTATTATTTAAACTAAATTATCTTTATATATGGTATAGGTTATTTGGCAGCCGTACTCACCGAAACTATTGGTTGCGTTACCTCCTCTATGCACTGATGGTCGAGAGGTGTGGCTATCTCGAACTCTACTGATATGTTACAAGATTATAGAGATGTATGTGCTGGATTGTGTAATGCTCTAGTTTAACCTGGAGCAAGGGGTCCCACCTTCTACAGTCGAGTTTGTCCATCGCATTACTCGAGGGCTGCCATATTATCGATTGGGCTTTACATCATGCCTCATATATCGCTCGATGGGAGGATAGGAGAGCCACTGCTATTAGAGGGGAGATGGCTATAACATCGCGAGATATTCGTATCGCTTATATGCAATGGTATTTACCGATTACACGACGATATATTTTACTGTACTATGATGTAGAGGAGATGACATATTAGCCTAGGGGAGCATCTGGGGCAGCTTTGGTAAGTACAACTTTGTTAATTAAGGCACATTATTTTCTTATTTCTTATTTATCTAATTTTTAATTTATTTTTTATAACTTCGTCTAGTTCGACGTACACATGCGCATTTGGCTAACACAATTAACACCTATACTTCGGGCGAGGTCTTATTAGCAACATGTTAGTCAGTGCTTAGGGAGTCTGATGATGTTGTTCATAGCTTGCCACTGCTTCAGTTGGTGATTACGGATGTTCATAGAGATTATCATGTCGACGAGGATGCTCAGACATAGCCGATGCACGATTCATTCCATGATATTCCATCTTCATTAGCAGTGCACAGCTCTCCTCCCCGTTCATCATTTCCGGTGACTACACATGTAGCTCAGCTAGATCTGATTTTATATTATAGACAACATCGGCCAGCTCGTGTTGAACCATCTATTTACTTATGCTGAGCCAGAGCTAGAGCTAGAGCCACATCAGGAGCAAGAGCTAGAGATAGAGCTAGAGCTGGAGTAGGCAGATCATGAAGAGGAACTGTTACAGCACTGTCAAAGTCGAGGACTAGGAGATTGTGACATTAGCTTTGTTATATGTTTCTTTCAAACTAAACATTTTTCAACATGTGGTGTAATATATTTGATAAATATTTCTATTTTATATATGTTTTTATTAGTTGATGTCAATATGCATGAAATGTGTGAAATGAAGGAAATTGTGTATCAGTTGAATGAATGAACATGGACAGGTGTTAAAGTTAGTTTAAAATAGTTTTTTAAAAAATTTCTAATTTGATTTCAGTTCGTAAGCCGCATTTTTGGCAAGAGTCGCCAAGACAAAATCATATATATATATATATATATATATATATATATATATATATATATATATATATATATATATATATATATATTTTAAAAAAAAGCCATGCAGGTGGCTGGTGCCTGCGTGGCAAAAAGCAACACCACTTTGGGAAATATTTCTGAAATTGGTTCGAATGGGTAAATAATTTTCCCTTTTTCATATTATCTAATCAAATACCCACATATTCCATATTCCTTGGTTTTTAACACCTAATCTCATGCCTTGTTTGACAAAAAAATTACCTGTACGTCTTAAATGAACTTGGTCCTCATATCCCCATATCATAGTAACATTTAAAAAAGTGGGGGAGTGGCATTGTTTCAGTGGGAAGGTAACATTGGTAGGAGGTTGCAACACATCAATGGCGACACATTGGAGGCGAGTCTCTGGCGTGTTGCCAGAGGAACCAAAACTCACCATTTTGTTCATATTTTTTGTTGGGGGATGGGAAAAAATGGTGTTTCTCTGGCATAATGGATCAAGTAGCTATTTTTGTTCATTATAATAGAGAGATAGGAAATGATAATAAGTATGTTTGTGAAAAGGTGCGGTTGATGAATGGTAATGTCGGGTAAGCTACGACGAGCTTTTGGTGCAAGTAAAAGATAGACTGACTTTCCAACATGGTCATGTGGCTTTGAAATATATGATTCCATCTCTGAAATCGTCCATATAGTATGAATTAGACAATGAAGAAGATCTACCATCAATGTTTTTCATTCATTAGAAGGTAAATAAGATGTGTTATCCTTGTATGTGGAGATGAATGAGACAACGAATGGAGACAAATCACCATTGTTGGAAAGCAACCAAATTGTGAATAGAGAAAAGTTACTAAGGTTGGAGAAGGTTGTATCAACTTACCCCAACATGAATGCTGAACTTCAAATGAGAGTCAATGATGCACCATTTACTTGTGAAATAGTTAGTAAATTTTTTTATAAGATTACACAATATTGTGAGTTTAATATTCGTCTAGAAGAGTATAGCAGATCACTAGATTGCCTGATTATCCATGAAGATAATGACTACAAGTTTTAGCCTCGATGTGCCGGAATTTATTTTTAAAGCAGAATAAACAAATCCAAGTATTAAGCTCCATCCTCAATCAGTCAATCATCAAACCACACATATAAGCCACACACAACACAAGGATTTAAGTGAAAAACCCAAACTTAGGAAAAAACTACGGTAGCCTCAATCAATAAATAATTTACAACATTAAAGACTTAATAATAACCAACCAACCTTAAGACTTGACATCAACTACTTTTGTTCAATCTTCCCTTGTTGTTGACCTTCAAGTTTCTTCCTCCTAGTAGAACTCTTGATGGGTGTCTTTTTCTTCTAGCAACTCAAACAAGAACTCTTTACTTGTTGATTTAACTCTTAATTCTTCAACTCATTTGAAAAACTTTGTTGACATGTGAAATCTTCTTCTTAGTTGTGTATCAGCACTATGAATTCACCATTGATATTATCTTCAAACTCCTTTATGAATTCTCAAAGAAAATAATATGAAAAGGTCTCTCATTTCTTCTCCATTTTTTTTGTTTTCCTCTCTTCAATTTCGTCATTTCTTATCCTTTATATAGGTCTACAAAATGATTTGGCACTTTGACTTTAACAAGGATAGAGATCCAATCTAGAAAGGCTTTTTTAGGGCTACTAAAACTACTAGCGATCAATCATTTTGAACAACTATTTATTATCTACTATCTTCTAAACACATGATTCCTTAAGCGATTGATCGGTCTACAAAGCGATCGATTGATAAACTCTTGGTTTCGTTTTGAAAAAAATTAATTCTTGTGTCAATTGATTGTTTCTAGGGGCTATTGATGGATTCATCCATTCCATGTATTTTTTCACTAGTGATCAATCAATTCAATCAGTATATGTTTATAGCGATCAATCGATGACACTATTTATTGTTAGTTTTGTCATTTTTACCCTAAATGTCACGACCTAAATTTTTAAAAGCATTTTTAAATAGCACGAACGGTAAGTAGCGAGAAATTTTTTTTCTTTAAATACAAAACAAATGCTTCGATTAAATATCCAGGTCATGATAACTGGGGTTCACAAATACGAATATCAAATCATATGATATTATTTAACGTCTAAAAATTCATAAAGACCAGCTCATCCATCTAAGTACAAGTCCATCATCAGTCTGAAAATAAATAACAAGTTGACTCTCACGTTAAAGGTACACTAATGTACCGGAGTTGCAGAAATGTAGAAACTTCTTGTGCTCGCCTTTCTTGGTCTCACTTGTCGTCGCCTGGAAAATTTGTACCCAACCAAATGAAGCAACCACAACAACAACAAAATGGAATCTCTCTGCCTTCATGAGAAGAGCTTCCAAAGGACAAAAGGTTTTATTAATATTTTTTGGATCGGGCCAACATCACCCGATGTTAGTTGCCTACGTACTCATCAGACAACATCTCCAATGTTTCTAACAAGATCGGATCTAGACGTAGTTCTGCCTAATACTACACTATACTAAGAAGCATAGCATCACACATGCAATGCTTAAGTATGTTCAAGCAACCTACATTTTATTCAAGTCATTAAATTGTTCCACTTGTTCTAATTAAACAAGTAATATCAATCAATGTCATTAATTATCTCTCGAACCATTGTTCGATAATTAATATCCCAGTCTAATCCCAATGACAGACAGACTTATCAGATGTGAACCTAAGTGACAAAGGACATGAAACACGCTGGAATCCACCAGGAAGTGCCATCTCCCAACCTAGCCCATAAGGACCTGACCAGAGTGGAAGGGCATGACCCACAACTGCACCTGAACAAAAGTGGTCAAAGATGCCAACCGAGCAGGATGTCAGTGACCCTAATTGCATGTACACTAAAAGATCCTTAATAGATCTGTGGTGAGCCTAGCTCATAAGGAACTCCCTTCAATGGGGAGGTGCAACTACATGGTCAAATTATCGGCTCCTCAATAGAGCTAAAACTTATAAAACCATTCTGAACCCTATCTTGCTCATCATTAAGCCAGAATTTTGAATGACTAACTCAAACCCTATTTGTCCCTTCTAGACTAGGGTTTACAACTCGAGACATGCTAGCGGTTCATCAACCAAGGCAAATCATGAGGTCAAAGGCTTTGTTCACTCTATGAACTAGTCCCAAACCCCTCAGAGGTATATTAGTCTTTATCTTGATTAGGTATTCTCGCCCAATCCAAAGCTATCAAACCCCATTAATTAATCTTTCAATAATCTTAAGCAGATGATAAATTCTTATCACAACAACAATGACAAAATATTGAAACAAAGAACATAAACCATCAAAACTACATAGGTCCAAGCAGATCATAATATCAATAATAAAATTCATTAATGATATTAAATTGTTCGAGCTCTTGTGCCCTAACCCTCCTTGGGTTATCTTAATAAATCTTTATGAAACTGGTAGTATTGCACCTAATGGCATTAGAGTAATTATCTAACATTGGATACAGTCCTCTCTGCACTCGGGTAAGTCTTTAATTTCTCAAAAGGTTTCAGTATCACATTGGCCCGTTAACAACATCCACGCAAATGCGGGCCAGTTTGCATAGGGGTAGTTCTATCAATTGGTTTAAGGCCTTAATGACATCCAACGGGTCCAAAATTAAACTCATGCATACTACTTGACTTCATAGACTATGTATAATTTTCTTGGCATGTGGCGGGGTCGTGAACCCCTTTAACTGACCTAGGTTTATTTAACAGTTTATGATTAAACCTAGGGGCAAAAAGGCCAATTTCCCACTCATTGGGATTTTTTGTCACCAAAAGGTATGACCTATAATTTGGTTACCCATTAAACTCTCACTGAGAATTTCTCCAATTTTTAGATCCACTCATAGGCCCCTGAACCGGAGCCTTGAACTCGGGTAAGTTAATATTATACGATAATTAACTAACAGGGATATAAAGGTTGTTTTACAGTCTTTGGGATTTTCCCCCAAGCTGAAACTCGGTCAAAATAATCCCAAACCTCTCTAGGTCCATGAGTATTGTTCTAGAATATTTTTGACATTTTTACCCCACTGAACCGGACCCGGTTCGTTCCCCCTTTTTGTTTATTTTTTTTAAAATCGACTCGGGCCGGGTCGGTTTGGGTCGACGAGCTGCAATGCGGGTTGTCTTCCCTGCATCCGGCCAGAGGTGAATATGCCTCTGGTGGCGCTGCCCCTGGCCGTCACGGCAGGGCGGTGGACTGGGCTCCACCTGATTGCCGCCAGGCGGCAGTCCCAGTAGGGCTAGCCCTCGCAGCCGCCCGGTGGCCGGTTGGTGCCAAAGACGCACCTTTCTTTTTCTTTTATTTTTTGTTTTTTAAACTTTGCACAGCGGCCGAAACCGCCGTGGCTGAGGCCAAGTCCAGTGCTGCCTAGGCCAACATGGCCATGGCTGGCGCGGCCAAGGGCTATGGGGCTCAAGCTCTTCTCCTTCGTTTTTTTTGTTCTGATTTGCCCAGAAAGGAAAATGCCCACCTCTGGTCAGTTTCGTCCGGCGGCGATGAGGGTTCCTGGCCGGAAATCCAGTGGTCGACTAGTGGTCTTCAAGTGGCCGTCCAGTGGCCGGTGACTGAAAGCTCATAAATAAAATTATTAAAAAATCATTGCAGAAATTACTATAGTTGCATAGATGATTCAGTAAATTGCAGAATAGATAATAACACAATTTAATCTTAATTTTTCAATAAACCACTCCTTAACTAATACAACGATCTTACCTAGTTGCTGTCTTGCCATTGATCCACCACTGCCGGAGCATCGCCAGAAAATTCCACCGGCAACTCTTCATCCTTCCTTTAATGATCAAAAAGCCCCCCCAAAAAAACCCTAATTAATTCTTTTAATAGGCATGGGATTAGGGCTCTTAATCCCATGAGAAATTGGGCCCCAAAAACACAATTTTAGAACAGTAAATAATCGGGCCCACAAAACAACTTAAACGGCCCAGTTGTACGTTTAAATCAGGTAACAGGCCCTATACAATTTATTCAACTTTGAACAATTGTATCTCCCTCATCCGGACTCCGATTCACACATTCTTGGTGGTGTTTTGAAGCTCTTTCCATCTCTTTTTCATCCATATAGGATTAAACAACCACTTACAACTGATGATCAAATTATTCCCACAAGAAGATCAAGGAGTCCTACACCCTAATTTCCCTGTGTACGACTTTAGGAATTTAGAAAATTCCTGGATGTTATACTAAAACCTTATGAAACCTTTGAAATTACTTCTAAAACTTCTCTAAATTATTTTGGTATGAGAATGTACACTAAATAAGCTTTATAATTCATCAACATATTTTAGTCATTAGTCTTGATCTATAAGAACACGTTTGTTCTTATTTTTCAAGTTAATCAATTCCAAACTTAACTCGACCATGACTATATTTAATTAGATTTTAAGACTAATTACATACTTAAGGTTTTTGACATAATTTTGACAAATAAATTAGCTAACAAACCTAACATATGACACATATGTTCTAACAATCTCCCCCTTTACTATTTCTTATTAAAACACTATATAATTGAAAATCAAAATAAAATTACCAGTCTTGACATAGTGCATTGACTTTCAATTTGTATAAATGACTTGACAACACAAAGACTTAACATAGACTCATTGAAGTTGATCTTGAAAAACCTTGTTTAAAACTGACTTATCTTGCACACTTAAAATTAAAATGATTTGCATAGTATAGTTCAATCAAGTAATGATAATCATTGTGATTTTTATTAATCAATTTCCTCTTTTTTGACATAAATAGACAAAAAGTCAAGCAATAATTAACAAAAAATACTCAATTAAGCACAATCAAGTCACACATATCACCATAAGACATGAAAAGAAATAATCTATAAAATAAAACATGTCCATAATCACATATCCATCATATAATCAGTTTCAAAATACATCTCATAGTGAAATAAAATATAAACTAAATTGAAACATGTTTAAGAATTGAATACTTAAAAAAGTGACACAATAATAATAAAAAATCATTTAGCTACAACATAATAATAATGATAATCATCATCATGCTACTCCCTCTCACTCTCAGATCATGAGAATCTATCTCTAAGCATACATATGATCTATGTGAGATTCTGTAACACTGTATCATGATAAGCTTTGAACTCGGCAAGTGTAATAGGTATATCCAACTCATCCCGTGGTGTTGGTGCTTGTGGCTCCTCTATGTCTCCATCCAGACCTCTATGATGTGACATCATACATCTAACAACAGTTGCATCTACAAAACCCTTTCTAACCATTGTCGACTCTCCTTGTGGGATCCTAACATAAATTAAAGTACCTACACAAGACATATGAGTAGGGCAACATCTTGTGTACGACCATGTAAAAATGTCACCATCCGACCAAAGATAGATGGAAGATCAAGCTGATGCTTTGGTTATGCAAGGAGGTAAAGAATCCTAGCCATTGTGCGATCAAGCCTCTCCTTACGTGCACTCCAAATGTTATAATGTGTTATGACATGGATCAAGTGACAATTAGCAGTCATGGAATGTGTGATCATGGAATGTGCGACCAATGAAACATCTAGCTCTCGACCTTTGTGAAGACTCGTCAACATCCTAGTTAACTCATTATTTGTTGAAAACTTGTAATCATCAAACATGGATAGATGAGTGGTCGCCTCTCACATCCAATAACCTTGACAATGACATCAAGTGAAACTCTCACTTGCATGCCTCCTGCTACTCCAACCAACAAATCATCATCCTCCAAGTGGAGTGGTGAGTACACTGTCTAACTAGACGTGGATAAACAAATAGACTTGAGGTGGAAATGGTTATGAAGTAGTCCATCAAGTATGGATGAACCTTGATCCAGTCCATAGTTAGCTCTAGTGGAATGTTAACTATACTACGTTGACACCGAATATGTCTAACCCTCTTTGCTCCACTAGTTGAAGCCCTAAGATCCCCTAACCCAGACTTAGTAGTGATCTTCTGCTTCTTCGCTCTCCCCATCTAAGTTTATTACAAAGAAACAATATAGGGCTAAGCATAAACTAAGAACAAAGAAATAGACAATATTAAAGGTTCTAAAATTTAGAAAATCATTGAAATGCATGTTAAAAATTGAATTTTTGAAATCAAATAAAAATCTAATTTTTTTTTGTCTGTTTGACTTCAAATTTTGATACAATGTTAAAAACAATGATTAGAGCAAAAGTCATAGCTAGATCTATTGCCAATTTTGAAAAGAAACATCCAATTTTGAAAATCCCCAATTTGAGGGTGAAAAAGTGAAACCACAATGAATTTTTAGGAAATCTCATGATGTAAAATTTCAAATTTCATGAAACTTTGGAAAAATGTAGATCAAGTCATTCCTAACAATCCTATTGGTTCAAAAATAATTGAAATACATTGAAAATGTACTAAAAATTAAAATTTTTAGTTTGGTACATACCTTGGCCATAGAAAAAATCAATTTATTTTAGGAATTCCAATCTTATTTCATGTAAAAATCATCTTAAACCGCTTGTAATCTCTATTGGGCACTCTTTGGAAGAGTTTGGAGTGAAATAGAAGTGAAATGAGCTTTGCCCAAATTCAATCACTATGGGAAATCAATCGATTGATCTTGAGAAAATTTAAATATTTGATTTTTTCATGTAAGGAAAATTGAGAAAATTTAAATATTTAGGAAAACTTCCAATAAAATCCTAAAAATATCTCAAGGCACTTTGCATCAAAATAAATTTTTTTGGAGGAAAAGTTATATAAATAATTTTGAAAATAATTACCAAAATAATAGAGATAGAAAAATATTTATCAATATGGTGTAGCTTTTCGCTATGTAGATACCAGCTAGGCACTGGTGCATGTATGATTTTTTTCTTTATTTAGTCCTTTATAAGGATGAAATTAAAATACTTGATTGATTTCGTCCTTCTAATGGATGGAATCAATAATGAAATGATTTTGTCATCTCTTCTCTCTCTCTCCTCTCTCTATTCACTTTCTCTTTGCCCTCTCTCTTTCGGCTATTTGTCTTCTTCTATCTCCTCTGTCTCTCTCTTCACTTTCTCTCTTCTCTTTTATCTCTTCTAAAGGGCGAAATCAAAAGAAAAAAATCATGAATTAAAAAAAACATATTGATTTCGTCCTTCTCAAATACATTATATTTTATTTAAAATTTATTATTTTAATATATAATATATAATAAATAAGTAAACAAAATTAAATTAGATTTCCCTAATATCTTCTTATTCCTCCTTAGAGCTGGGGCTCATGCTCACATGCATGAGAGAGAGAGAAGAAGAGAAATAGCTGAAAGAGAGAGGAGTGTGTGTGTGAAGAGAGTTACATGGGAGAGAGAGAGAGTGAAGAGAGATAGGAGAGAGAGAGTGAAGAGAGAGACTGGAGAGAGAAGAGAGTGCCAGGAAAGAGAGAGAGAGAAGAAAGATAGCTGAAAGAGAGAGGAGAGAGAGTGAATAGAGAGATAAGAGAGAAAAATAGGAGAGCGAGAGTGAAGAGAGACATGAGAGAGAGAAGAGAGAGGATAAAATTAGTTCATTATTGATTTCGTCCTTTAGAAGGACTAAATTAGTACATTGAACTGATTTTTTCTTTCAAGTATATTGATTTCTTCTTTCTAAAGGATGAATTATAAAAAATTTCTAAAGGATGAAATTGTGAAATTAGGCAAAAAGGAACACCATATTGCTAGATATTTTTTTCTCTCTGTTATTTTAGTAATTATTATTTTTAATATTATTGATATCATTTTCCTTTTTTTGACAAACATAACTCAAATTAAAAATCAAACAGTGAAAATAATAATAGTTAAGCTCCTTTTGATAAATTTTTAATTAATTTCTCTTTAATCTAAGTGTATCCACATATTATGTTGATTAATACCTTACTTTAGATTAGTCAACTCTATTGGTATGTGATTCTTAATTATATTTTCATCTTTTTAACACATTAATCTAATTTTATTGATATTTAAATAAACCACCAATGTTTTTAATTTTTGTCTCTTTTAATCTTGAATCTCACAAGATCACTCTTAACCAAACTTAGACAAATTTGTTCAAACCTTAGTAAAGACAACATTCTCATTTTCTAACTCACTTATGTTAGAATCTGTGTTATATATTTCGCCTAAAAAGATAAAACAATAAAAGCTCATAAAATTATGCCCATGCCTTTTTTTAGTTATAATATTTTTCATCAAATCATTTTCCAAGGGCTTGACTTTGTCTAAATCTTCTCAACTTGTATCATTTATTTTTTATCATGTTTTTCACATTCTTTTCATTCCTTTTTATTTTTTTATATCAAGCATATGAGAGTTGCACACCAGCCAAGGCCGACCAAAGTAGGTCGTCCTTTTACTTCATCTTTATGAGGACAATTCGATTACCTAAAAGTATTGAAGTACATAAGACTCATAATCATTGAAGCACATTACATAAATTTTTTTTTCTTTTAAATTCTAAATAAAAATCTAGTTAAAGATCATCTAATTTAATTACTAAAACTCCACTAGAATCTAAACGTATTACTTGAGATAGGTCACTATCGATCAGTTCGTTGGGTAGAGAGAAGACCTTCTCTAATTTTTCCGAACATCCTAATTAAGAACTAAGGAGAAACAACACTCCATCCTCCAAAAAATGGGCCAATCTGTCACGACCCGATTTTCCAGAGAATTTTTTTTTAAATAATAACAATATCATACTGATAAAAATACAATTCATACTGAAATGTTCACTTCATAGAATTCCTCAAGAAAACCTGGCCGTTCTTTTCCCATGATCTTTGGCTAGGATGATTACCAGGCTAACGAACTGCATTATAAAGATAACTAAATACCTGCATCTTACAAGAGAATATTAGTAACCTAATATTTGGATCGGATCGACATTGTCTAATGTCAACTGCCTACGTACCACTTCAAGGTAGAAGAGGATCAGATCCATACGTAGTTCTGAATGCCCTCGCATGATACTACGTGAATTGCATCACAAACATATCTATTTGCATATCATTCATACATTATGCAAAAGAACACGGTCATCATATCCAAACATGATATATCCAACACATGGTCATCATATACGTTAAATAACTTAACATTTACATGATTATTCGATATCCACCGTGTCATAACATTTTCATAATCATCATATAACATAACATTCACACAGCCCATTCCCTATATCACCCAGAGAATTTAGCTATGTGATCCGTGAGTTGCGTCGGTCCGAAAACGCCGTGGGTGGTCATACGCGTGCACTCGTAATGACCCGTGAAAACCGGGAGGGAACTGCTAAAGGCTGGGGTCCACCCTCATCCCTACGTGGCACCTGGGTAAAATTATTATCTTGCTCTTGAAGTTAAGGCACTACACCCTAACCTTAACTTCTTTGGTTCAACCTCTCACTCTTAGGTTGGTTCTTAATCCCTGAATCTACCTTTTATGTAAGACATTCCTCTCACATGTCTATAAAAAGTGATAAAAATGAATAACTCACTGCCCCCAAGTAAAGATTACCAATAATCATAATTTATAGCATATGGAACCATTCATGGTACAAACATAATGTATACACATTTTATTCATCAAATGATCCAACACATATGGCTAAATGTATGCATTTATCAAATAGACATGTATAGCTAAACCCCTTAATTTATCACGTATATATATGATCCAAATCATATGCACAACTTCATCATAACAATTAATAAAGACTAATATTAATTCCCAAAGTTCCGATGCCCTTGAGCCCTTAATCCTTGCTTACAGATTCTAAAAATCATTTTCGTTTGCTTAATTCATTTCTTCTATGCTTATTAAAAAGTTTAGACTTTAGTCTAGTCCACCTTAGACTTAATTTCTTTTTAAGGGCATTTTAGTTAATCACATTCTTTAAATCCTCTTAATACTCATATATTAGAGTCAACAATTTCTAAACATGTTCATAGGTAGCCAACACCCTAGTTACTTATTTGAGCATTGAACATAAAAATCACACATAAGGGTACTCTAAATTTTTTTTATAACTATTTGATAACTCCATTAAATCTGAAACTTTAAGTAAAAGTTTCTAAGAGAATCATAATAATACAGTAAAATTGTTAAATTTTACCCATTAATATTTCCCTATGAACCATGACCGGTTTAGTAGGCAAGATAAAATTCACTATTGAGGGCAAATTTATAATTTTTCACTACCATGCAGATTTTTAGTTGATCTAAAAACTTGTGGGGACGTTCCTTAAAACTCTAAGGTTCTTCCATGATTTTCTTAAATTTGTATACTGTTTTTATCTCAGTAAACCGGGTCCAAATATTTGATTCCACTTTATTAGACCGGCTGGTTTTATTAGACCAGTTGGGAAATTAAATGCTAAACTGGACCGTTGTCTTCTACCTATTGCATGCTTAAAAAGAGTAGACGTTGCTCTGTTTTTTTTTTCTCCCTGTGTTCTCTCTCGTTTCCACACTTCTGGCTCTCCCTAATTGATTCCGCTTCTCCTTTTTATAACATCTAATTCCCTATTAAGCTAGGGCTCCCAAAGGTTTAGTCTCATCCAAATCCCTTTTTAATTAAACAAATTTTTAATTAAATTAGGCCAACTAACCAATAAAAATTTGTATTCCGGAATTGAGCTTTTGTTAAAGTGTGATTTACAAGTGCACGTTAACTCATAGTTCAAAATTCGGTATAGATTTAAAATAAATCTTTGTAAAATCGTATCTCTCTTATCTGACCTCTGTTTTTCATGTTCTTAATATCGCTGCGACGAGTTCGAAATTTACTTTTTATCTAAACCCATTTCACACTTAAATTTACTAAGTGTAATATAAAATTAGATAAATAAGGTATTAGCATCAAAATTACCGATCGTTACACAATCCCACCCTGCTCGTCAGCCTCCGGCTGGCCAGAGAGGAAAGGCCCACCTCATCGCCCCCGCCTGAAGTCAGAGACGGGATATGGCTCCTTTGTTGCAGGGGGCGCAGCCAATTGCCATAGTTGCCCCCTTGCCATGGGGCTGATCTTCCCTGCCTCTCCTGAAACCACACGCATTCTCATGAGTCCCAAGTCGGCCACACACAGCCTCGCGTACTTGTAGCTGGCCCAGTGAATTTTGCCGTCACGGTCTTCCACAGGGCCTCCTCGTCAGAGAGGCTTGTCAACTTCAAATTGCACCCTTATGCGGCGGATGATTTTTTTTTTTTTGCCATAGGAGTTTTATCTACATTCAACCCCCAAGAGGGAGTTCCAAGATTTTCCGATATCTTCCCTCACCTCTGCAGTGATCAGATGAAATGGTAAGTCCCATAACTCAACCCAGAATTGCACCAAAAGAGAATCTCACAGATTTTGCACTCGTACCTTGTTCCCAAGGCTTCAGGAGCAACAAATAACCATCAAAGCATCAAGGACCTTTAGCCAAGATCCTCTCCATATCAATGACGTACTGGAACTTGAATCAGTAGAGATAGTCCGTAATATCTCTCCGAGCCCCCAAGCCGCCCTAATAGATTGCTTAACTGCCCTTTGGTTATATGTTTTCATCGTGAGAAATTTGCCCAGTAGGCTTAATGTACATTCCTCTTTATCTCCTGGGCACAAGCTTCCCTCCGAATCACAATCCTCCACCCCTCAACCTCCGTTAGGGATAACTTGTGCATCCCCTCAACCAGTCCTGGAGGAATGCTTTGATCACCCCCTTTGCTGATTTCCATCAAAGAAATTCTCTCGGTTCCACTGCTTCGGAGAAACGAACTAGAGAGGAGCAGCGAAGAAGGAGAACAAGTCTGAAAATTGCCAAAAGGAGGCTGCTGTGCCTGTGCAGCAATTGGGAAAGGACGGCCTGCTTTGTTGAAATTCTCGGAAAAATGTTGAAATGAAGCTTAGGCAAATTTTTTGTCATTCCAATTTGGCCCAATATTTTTTTGGAAAATTTATTTAAATAATATTAAAAAAAATTAATTATCGATTTGGACCACTTTTTCTCAAAGTGGTCTTCCTTTTTGCCACACAGGCGCCAGCAAAGTAACTGGCACATGCGTAGCTTTTTTTTTAATTTTTATATAATTTTATCGTTTGAAAGGACAAAATCAAGTGGAAGTTAATTTCGTCATTTCAAACACGAAATCATGATTGGCCCCGAACCCATACATATATCGTCCATGTGGCCAACTCGCCTAAGTCTTCTGCCTTCTCTCGTCATCTCCATCTCCACTGGCAGTGAGCCCCAAAGTGGTGTCAACTACACCACAAGAAGCCCGAGTTTCCTCGGGCTGGAGCCTGAGTTGGCGGGAGGTGACATATGCGCCCTCACCGACCACATGGGACGCTTCCCACCCGAACCCATGCAGAAAATCGTGACCCTCCATGCATAAGGCTGACTGGATCTGCACTCTCCACTCCAAATTGTAGAGTGCCGGCTAGCAGTGGTGGGAGAGGTTGGCGCACATAAAAAATGAATCTTTATCAAGAGATCTACACATACATGCAAATTTTAAATACAATTAGCAATATCCATGCATATATTATTTAATCAAAGGAAAATATAATTAACATGAAATTAATACATACTAACCTTGGGCTTGATTCAGCCCTAGCACGCTCTCCAAATCAGCCTTCTCGCACCAAAAGCAAGATCAATAAGAAAGGGATTAAAACAATACCTTTTTGTGACGATTCCTCTCAAACCCTTGTTTGGAGTGAAGGAATTCTCAGCACTACAGCCCCTTATCTTCAATCCTTTTACAGCCTCCTCTTCTCAACAAAGAAGGAGAGAATCACCTTGATCAAACCCCACGCAGGCCGCACTCAATCACAAAAGAGAGAGGAGCGGACTGGTTTTGGAAGAGAGAGCAATGTAGAGAGATAGGAGGGGGAAGGAAGAAGAAGTGAGGTCTGATTCACCAAATCAGATCCACAAAAGAGGGGGACGCCCCATTCAAATTATAGGAATAAGGGAGGAATATTCTCCCTTATTCTCTCCCTCTCATAAAACCCCTTTCTTTCCATAAATGGTGGGTTTGAATCAAATGGGCTGAGATTACATGGGTTTGAGTGCTTAATTCCAACGGGTTTAACATAGAGGTTCAATCACAACGGGAGCGGGCTCTGTCACACAGAGCCTGCGAAGGCCTGGACCCCCTGCACACGGCCAAGCCCGCGACAGGGTCGACCCCTCGCTAATCACGCGGGTCCTACCCTCAACACATAATTCACGCGTCTGGGCCCCACAATGTGTAAATGCACACCTAGATGTATGTCTAGTGTGCGTGTGTGACATATGTGGGTCCCACTTAAATTATGTGTAACGAAGGTGCATGTGGGGTCGGCGCGACCGCCCCCACCACTCTTGGACCCCGTGGCCAGTACCGGCTCACCCGGACCTCGACACCGTTGGACCAAACCGGGCCTGAGCCCATACCATGGTCCAACATCCCCCACTATGGGTGAAGGGCTCATATGGTCCAACAGGGACCATCGCTAGTCCTGTCGAAGACCAATGCTATGAGCATGCTTTGAAAATAGATCCGTTGTCAAGGCCTTAGTGAACGGATTTGCCAACATCTCAGAAGTACGAAGATGACCCATAATCACTTTTCCTCTCTGTAGCATGTCGAAGATGTATTAGTAATGCACCTCAATGTGCTTACCCCTGGCACTGATCTCCCCATTCTTAAGTGTCGACACTGTAGCCAGATTATCGCAATACATCTAGACAGGAGCATCAGTCTAGTTTTCTAGCCCCAACTTTGCTAGAAACTCCTTAATCCAAACTGCCTGGGAAGCTGCAATACTGCATGCATAAAACTTAGCTTCCATTGTAGACTTAGAAACACTCTTTTGTTTCTTGCTTGCCCACGATATAGCACCGCCTCCAAACATGAAGACATATCCAACAGTGGATTTCCTGTCATCTGGATCCCCCACATAGTCTGAATCACTATATCCAGCCAATGACAGACTTTTCGCTTGATAAGTGAGTTTTAAACTCTTAGACCCTAAAAGGTACCGAAATACCCTCTTCACTGCTTGCCAGTGTTGAAGACCAGGGTCTGCTTGGTGACGACTTAACAAGCTTACCACAAAACTCAAATCAGGTCGAGTACAGGTCATGACATACATCAAGCTGCCAATAGCATGTGCATATGGCACTGACTCCATCCGGAGTTGATCTTCCTCTGACCGAGGAGCCATACTCTTAGACAACACAGTACCCTTGTATATAGGGGATTCAATGGTTTTCCAACCAATGACATTGAAGCGTTTAAGAACGCTCTCTATGTATGATTCTTGAGATATACTAAGCTTCCTAGCTTTTCTATCTCTGTCAATTTTCATCCCTAGGATGTAGGATGCCTCACCCATGTCTTTCATCTCAAAATGGGTTTTGAGCCATTCCTTTAAACTGACTATCATACTAAGGTCATTCCCCATCAAGAGTATGTCATCTATATACAATGACAACATCATATACCTTGTCCCATTCCGGAAGGTATAGACACAATGATCGTGTTCGTTCACTATGAACCCATATTCACTAATCACCTTGTGAAAAGTGAAGTACCATTGCCTGGGAGATTGTTTTAGGCCATACAATGATTTTATGAGCTTGCACACCTTGTGTTCCTCTCAAAGAATCACATAACCCTCAGGTTGTTCCATGTAAATCTCCTCCTCTAAATCTCCATTTAGGAAGGTAGTCTTTACATCCATTTGGTGCAACTCTAAATCAAAGTAAGCAACGCATGCTAAGAGACATCTAATCGAGTCAAATCTTGACACTGGTGAGTATGTCTCCTTAAAGTCCATCCCATACACTTGGGTGAACCCCTTGGCCACTAATCTCGCCTTGTACTTATCTATAGACCCATCAGCCTTAAGCTTCTTTTTGAAGATCTATTTACACCCAATGGGCTTTTGCCCTTCA
Organism: Saururus chinensis; assembly: GCA_035235625.1. NCBI lineage: Eukaryota > Viridiplantae > Streptophyta > Magnoliopsida > Piperales > Saururaceae > Saururus > Saururus chinensis. The sequence continues at coordinate 32,342,224 of CP141143.1, forward strand.
GGTGGATCCACTATCTCCTAGACCTTGTTCTTTAGGATAGAGTCCATCTTCCTGAATAGCAACCTACCATTCTTGAGCGTCTGGAAGACTTAAAGCTTGCTCAAGGGTAATAGGGTCATTTAGAATAGGTTTATCTAATGTGACGTTGTCCTCCCCTAGCATTGTATAGAAGTCCCTCAACAGAATTGAAGGTCTTCTTTCCCTCAATGCCCTGGGTTCTAGTTCGGTTTGGTTTTGATCTGATCTAATTACTTCCTCTGGAGAAGTGTTAGGACCAGCCTCTTTAACCACCTCGAATAAATCAACTTTCTTGTTATGAATTCTAGGGTTTAGTTCCTCTTCCAATAAATAAGCATCTCTAGACTCAACAATCCCCACTGTCCCATCCGTGTGGTGAACCACGAATCGGTACCCCTTAGAGTGATTACAGTAACCAATAAAGTTGCACTTTATGGTCTTGGGGTCTAGCTTTGACCTATGCTGGTTAGGCACCTTAACATGTGCCCTAGACCCCCATACTCTAAGATGCCCTAAGTTTGGACGTCGACCCGTCCATAACTTATAAGGTGTCCGTTGGACTATCTTTGTTGGTACACGATTAAGGATGTACACGGCGGTGTCTAGAGCCTCACCCCAGAAGTTAGTTCCTAACTCAGAGTGATTTAACATGGACCTTACCATGTCCATAAGCGTCCTATTACGCCTTTCAGCCACTCCATTTTGCTGTGGAGTGTACAGTAGGGTATACTGGTGAACTATTCCCTGATCGGTACAGAAATCTTTAAAAAGGTCAGAGGTGTACTCACCACCCCTGTCAGTCCTCAGGATTTTTACTTTCCTGCCTAACTGAGTCTCTACCTCAGTTTTAAATTCCTTGAATTTATCTAAGGCATCAGACTTCCTGCTTATTAAATACATGTACCCGTATCTTGAATAGTCATCAATGAACGTAATAAAATACGTCATACCTCTGTGGGTTTGAACATTCAGAGGCCCACAAATATCAGAATGTACCACCCCTAATAGTTCATTTGCCCTTTGTCCCTTTTGAAAGGATTGCCTGCTCATCTTACCTGATAAGCAATCCTCACACACACGTAGGTCTTTGGATATTTTGGATAACAACCCAGCGCTCGACATACTATGTAGTTTATTTACATTTACATGGCACAAACGCATATGCCAAAGCAAAGCATCATCCACAGACAAAACAATATACTCAGAAACGCTTAATTCAATAGATTGAGAAGAGTTCATTACATCTAAGCAGTACAATCCATTAATTAAAGAAGCAGTAAATAAAATAGTCCCACCCTTGCCCACAGTTGCCTTACTCCCCTTGAACCTAGCCTCAAACCCCTTCTTGGTCAGAACAAGGATTGAAATCAGGTTCTTCCTGATGGAAGGAGCAAAAAGCAAGTCTGTCAGGACAAGGTTAGACCCATTCTTCAGAGGAATCCTGTAGCTCCCCATAGCCTCCACATTACAGTACGTGTTGTTCCTCATGAAGACTTTGTTCTGGCCTGGAATCAGATTGACCATCTCGCCTCTAGTTCCCCTAGAGTGGGAAACATGCACAGTAGCTCTTGAATCCAGCCACTAAGTCTTCTCCTTGATGTCAGCAAGCATCACCTCAGAGACAACATAGACGATGTCCTCGCTCTTGCCCTTGTCCTTGCTTGAATGGCTATCCTTTTGGGGACAGTTAGCCTTGAAGTGACCCATCTGGCCACACTTGAAACATGCACCTTTGGGTTTGTCATTCCCTTTACCAATGCCCTTGTTCTGAGGCTTCTTCCCCTTCTTCTTGAAAGCTTTCTTAGAGGGACCAGGCCCCTGTCCACCTTTCTTGCCCCCACCAAAGTTGTGTACTAGGTTGGCAGTAGCAGACCCCCCAGAAGCCTTTACATGGTTCCTCTTTTCTTGCTCAAGCCTAAGCTTGGCAGTCAGAGCCTCTATTGTGATCTTCTGGTCGCTCATGTTCAGATAAATTATTACACTCTCCCAAGCTTTGGGAAGGCTGTTCAACACTGTTGACACTTGGATTCCCTCAGAGATGGGGCCCTCCAGTGTCTCCAGGTCATCAGCAATAATGGACATGGCACTCAGGTGCTCATTCACATCATCTCCCTCCCTCATCCTGGAATTTTGGTATTTAGAGTATAACATTCTCTTATGAGCCTTAGTCTGCTCCCCATACCTCACAGACACTGCATCCAGCATCTTTGTGGCAGTCTTATACTTTTCAAAGAGCCATTCTATGTTAGGCTCTATGAAAGTAAGAATAGTGGACCTAGCCTTATTATCATCATCCCTCAGCTTCTCAAGATCTTTAAACTGATTAGCTGATGTTCATCTGGTGGTGGCTCAATGACCTGTTCAAGTACATGAGCAAGATCTTTAAACTGATTAGCTGATAGTTATCAGCATTAAGTTTCTCAGTTTTTCCTAACTCGGCAGTTACCATTTTAGAAATTATTTTAATCTACAAGGAAAAAATAGGCAATGAACAGAGTATTAGTACTATTTATGGTAAGCTTATTGCTTCAATTATAAAGGTACTTACTTAGACAAACTCTAAATCTAAATATAAGCCTAGGGACAACTTGAGTATATTATGCTGAGTTTCTTTATTTAGAATCACCTAATTAGGGTTTTGAGTTACTTTTAAAAAATAACCTCCACTACCCCTTAACCCTTTAAAGGATATTACCCTAATTAGGTTTCTATGTGTTTTATGAATTTAGAATTCCCAAAATAAATAACCCAGCATATAAATCAGCAAATAAACATATTTAGAGGCCACTGGAATTTAAAAATTCTGTCCAGAAAATTTTTGGTGTATATTTACCAAAATGCCCCTAGGGGTAGTTTGGTAATTTCCACCCTTAAGGGTACACCAAAACTAATCACAGAACCTTTTCAGTCATAATCCAGTAAAAAATACAATTCTGAACGCTGCTGAAAATTCAGATTCTGTCTAGAAAATTTTTGGTGTATAATTACCAAAATGCCCCTAGGGGTATTTTGGTAATTTCTGCTCTCAAACAGCACACCAAAAAATTTCACAGCAACTTAAGCAAGTTACCAACATAGAAAATAAAAGATCTAGACAGAACAATAACAAGCACACACAATGCACGTGTGAATTGTCAAAAATGCCCCTAGGGCTATTTTGGTCAATTTACACACTTATGCAATTAAAATAAAATTATTATCACAATAAATAATTCAAATGTCCCTTGCTGTCCAGTAGGGAAGTGTGTGCCAAATTCGTGATCAGAGAAAAAATTTGCACAAGATAAAGTGGCCAAATGACCACTATGCCCTTTTACGAATAATCATGCACAAAAAACACAATTAACACTCAAATCACGTACAACCAGCAGCCAAAATATTTAATAACATGCTAATTATAATTATAATCAATTCAAAATAAAAAACCCTTTGATTCTAATAGTAGATCAAACGATTTAAGGCAAAAATCCCAATTTTACCGATCTAAACTTAGATCGGGTAAATCTAATTGAATTTTTACCAAATCAGTGGCCAAACCTCCTCCCTATTGGCTCTGATACCACTATAGAGTGTCCATCTAGTAGCAGAAGCAGTGGTGGGAGAGGTTGGCGCACATAAAAAATGAATCTTTATCAAGAGATCTACACATACATGCAAATTCTAAATACAATTAGCAATATCCATGCATATATTATTTAATCAAAGAAAAATATAATTAACATGGAATTAATATGTACTAACCTTGGGCTTGATCTAGCCCTAGCACGCCCTCCAAATCAGCCTTCTCGCACCAAAAGCAAGATCAATAAGAAAGAGATTAAAACAATACCTTTTTGTGACGATTCCTCTCAAACCCTTGCTTGGAGTGAAGGAATTCTCAGCACTACAGCCCCTTATCTTCAATCCTTTTACAGCCTCCTCTTCTCAAAGAAGGAGAGAATCACCTTGATCAAACCCCACGCAGGCCGCACTCAATCACAAAAGAGAGAGGGGCGGACTGGTTTTGGAAGAGAGAGCAATGTAGAGAGATAGGAGGGGGAAGGAAGAAGAAGGAGAAGTGAGATCTGATTCACCAAATCAGATCCACAAAAGAGGGGGACGCCCCATTCAAATTATGGGAATAAGGGAGGAATATTCTCCCTTATTCTCTCCCTCTCATAAAACCCCTTTCTTTCCATAAATGGTGGGTTTGAATCAAATGGGCTGAGATTACATGGGTTTGAGTGCTTAATTCCAACGGGTTTAACATAGAGGTTCAATCACAACGGGAGCGGGCTCTGTCACACAGAGCCCTTAGAGGCCTGGACCCCCTGCACACGGCCAAGCCCGCGACAGGGTCGACCCCTCGCTAATCACGCGGGTCCCACCCTCAACACATAATTCACACGTTTGGGCCCCACAATGTGTAAATGCACACCTAGATGTATGTCTAGTGTGCCTGTGTGACATATGTGGGTCCCACTTGAATTATGTGTAACGAAGGTGCATGTGGGGTCGGCGTGACTGCCCCCATCACTCTTTGACCCCGTGGCCCGTACTGGCTCACCCGGACCGTGACACCATTGGACCAACCGGCCCGAGCCCATACCATGGTCCAACACATATTTCTCTTCGTGGACAGGCCAGCCCCTCCTTGCAAAACGCGGACTCTTTGTAGAGGCCGTAACCGAGGAAGCTCTCCACTTCGCTTGTGAAGTCAGCCAGTTTGTAGTCAGACCACACCAGATCCCACGTTGTGCAACCCTAAACAAAGATATAACCCAGCACCTCGATGCCCCGCAACCCAGAACAAAGAATACAACCCAGATTCCACTCCATGCATATCCATGCAGTGAAGAAGAATGCCTTCATGGTGGAGTTAGAGTTATTCAGCCGGGTATCAAATACGAGACCGGTACCTCTTCTGGGGGGAGCAAGAAAACATGAAATTCCTCGTTTACAAGTACATGCCAAATGGGGATCTATCCAGTTGTTAGCATTGGAAGATCATCGGCGCTTGGATGTTCTACCGGGGCTACGAGGCATTCAGCGGAACCATCAATGACAAGGACGAGCTCAAGTCGCCCCGGGGGACTAGGATGGGCATGTCAATGCCACCGCCAAGGGATTTTGAAAACACGTCGACGCCGTTGGCCACCGCCCTGTCCACGGCAGAGAGGATGTCCGAGCTGAAGCAGCCGCCTACCCAATAGTTTTTATACGCAGCGCAAGTTGGGTGCCATTCCTCTGGCTGTCCCCGTGCATAGCCGAGCAAGTTGGCCCCAGGCACTGCAGTTCCGGCCACTGCCCGTCGACATGCCCATCCTGGTCCCAGATCAAGCAGATGGGAAAATAGAAGAAATAAAGATGAAATCTGCACAAGAAAAAAAAACATAAGAAAAAGTTTTCATTTCTCCTACGATAGCCTCCACAGTGGCCTCTCCCTCCAGTCCCTCCCTTTCGTCCCCTCCCTCCAGTGCTACTATCCCGACCCTTGCACTACCTCCGACTCCACCTCCACCGATGCCGCTGTTTCCTACCTCCTCGTCTCCCCTCTATGTCCCCATCGGTCGCCGGTCTCTGCCTTCACCCTCTCCCCCACACACCTCTACTCAGCTTCCGGTGGTCTCTACGTATGGGACCTCTTCTCCCTCTCAGAGGTCGATGCTTTCAACCTGCCCGGCGATGGTGCCATCAAGTCCATTGTCTTCTCCGGCAAGAACATACTCGTCCTTGTCATCACTGGAAGCTGGGCTGCCTTCAGAATCTGGGAGCACAGGCAGAGAAGAGGTGCTGGCTCTGCTGGGACTGGCGGGAGGAGGGGGAGCCCTCGTCGTCATTGTCCATGTCGTGGGCGGAGCGCTTCGGATACTCCTGTAGCTATTTTCAGACGAGTTATCCAATCCAGTGACTGCAATCCATCTTCTTCCAGACTGGTTTTTCTATACAAAGAACTGGATAGATCCCCATTTGGCATGTACTTGTAAACGAGGAATTTCAGTTTTTCTTGCTCCAAGCAGTGACCCAGAAGAGGTACCAGTCTTGTATTTGATGCATGGCTGAATAACTCTAACTCCACCATGAAGGCATTCATCTTCATTGCATGGATATGCATGGAGTGGAATCTGGGTTGTATTCTTTGTTCTGGGTTGCGGGGTGTCAGGTGCTGGGTTATATCTTTGTTCTAGGTTGCACAACATGGGATCTGGTGTGGTCTAACTAACTACGAACTAGCCGACATCACAAGCGAAGTGGAGAGCTTCCTTGGTTACGGCCTCTACAAAGAGTTTGTGTTTTACATGGAGGGGTTGGGCCTGTTTACGAAGAGAAATATGGAGTGCAGAGTGTAGATCCAGTCGGCCTTATGCATGGAGGGTCACGGCTTTCTGCGTGTGTTTGGGTGGGAAGCATCCCATGTGGTCGGTGAGGGCACAGATGTCACCTCCTGCCAGCTCAGGCTCCAACCCGAGGAAGCTCGGGCTTCTTGTGGTGTAGTTGATACACTGCTTTGGGGCTCATTGGCAGTGAAGATGGAGATGGAGATGGCGAGAGAAGGCAGAAGACTTGGGCGAGTTGGCCATATGGACGATATATGCATGGGTTCGGGGCACATGTCGTAATTTCGTCGCTTAAAACAACGAAATCAAGTATAAGTTGATTTCGTCGTTTCAAACGACGAAATTGGGTTACGGTGTTAAACATAACCCGATTTCGTCATTTGAAAGGACGAAATCAACTTCTATTTCGTCCTTTCAAACGATGAAATTATATAAAAATTTAAAAAAAAGCCACGCAAGTGCCAATTCCTTGGTTGGCGCCTGTATAGCAAAAAGGAATACCACTTTGGGAATGGTCCAAATCGGTAATTAATTTTTTTTTAATATTATTTAAATAAATTTCTCTATTTTTTTTATTTTTTAACCTGATTTGGGAAAATTTTAGGGATAGGAGTTCCATAAGTAGGTTAATTTGCGGGTTGAGGGTCTTTTTTGGCCAACAGTACGAATTGAAGCTTCTAGCAAGCACTCCCAGGCCCTTGAAGCTAGTCGGGGGCTCTCCTGCTAGAACATCGCAATACAAATAAGCTCTGGCAAGCTTCTCCAGCCCCTTAGCTTTCGGGCTCTCATGTGGCCTTTCTTGCAGCCCCCCTCTGCTGAATTTTTTCTGGGCTTTTTCCGAATCAAATCAAAGTTAACCCATATACAACTCCCATATCGAGGTTAGCAGATACAATTCCCATAACGAGGCTCACATATAATAAGACTTGCGAGATTTATTCCCAAATCAGAGGCTCACATACAGGCTTCTTGGTTCGCCCGCCCTCCATCAACCGGTTCTCATCACATTTCATAAGGGCAATGACCTCCTGACCTCCACAAGCATAAAAATGAACGGTCTGATGGACGGCTGTATAATGTGATCGCCAATATACAACTAAACTCCCATCTTGAAACTCCTGCCTTGTGTGCCCTGTTGTGTAAGTATTCACCCTTGATGTGCTAACATCTGTTAAGAACCTTACTAATCAGAGTTTTTCAATTGGGTGAATGAGGGATGAAGAGGGAAAAAAGTCTTTCACTGGTTCAAGCCAAAACAGAGAAGGGACGAAAGGTAAAAAAAGAGAGAAGTCAGGGAGAGAAAAAGGAGATTAAAGCTAATTAATTTCTAATTTCCATCAAGGTGCTAAGCCTATTATATAACTCAACCCGTAATAGGCTTGATTATTTTCCTAACTAGCCTTATGAACTTATAACATAAATTAAACAAAAAACCTAATAGTCTTATAGACTTGCAAGATAAATAAAAGAACTACTAATAAACTAATTAAATAACGATCCATAACAACATCGTGTTGATATTTAAAGCGGTTTTACTTACGGCAGGAGATAATTTTTTGTTTGTCCAATTACTATGAAGCCGGCTTTGACATATATTAATAAGCAATATGTTGATAGGCATCCAACTAGCCGTGAGACACGGATATAAAATGATGAGTGCATCCTCCGGTGACCCATTCGTCAAACTCTCTGAAATATTTCCACACAATAGCTAAAGAGAGGAAATATGCCCGTCTCCCCTTGCTAATACTCGTCATTTATCAGCCCTCCTCACCTCCCCACCATAAGATCGATCAAAAAATCAGCCCAACATGCTAACACTGGTATCATGGTCGGGAGAGAAAGGCTGGCAAGGGCTGAGGGAAGTATATCATCCCACAAAAGATTTAAGTTTTAAATACCTGAACTCTGAAAAATGAATAGGAAAATAACATTTGAATTCCGCTCAAAACCTGAGAGATGCATTAAATTTCCAACATAATATGTACACTACATTTTAAAGTAGGCAACAATTGCACCAGAAACATTGAATCTTAATACTGATTTTATCTCTATAAATTATTTGATTGAACCATTGAATAACTCACATCCAATTGTTTAATTTAATGTCCGTGTGGTAGATTTTCAATATAAAAATAAAATAAAATATTCCTAGCGGTTGCATGTGATTGGCTGTGAATAACTCACCATCCTATAAACTTCACTTTTACTTCGCACAAGTTTTCAGTTTTTGCACGTTTGGATGCTTGCTGGGGTGACTTCCACCAATTCATCTTCATGAATATACTCTATGAAGCCATCCAGACTCTAGCTCAGTGGTGTGTCCAGAACCACTATCAAGGGATAAACGGTGTCTCTATTAAACATTACCAAAAGAAGCAAATACTGAGTATTGAATATAACTGACAACAAAATACATAATTTTTTCAATTACTTTCTCTATATATTAATTGATTGAACCTTAAAACAAGGTATAGCTCAATTCCAATTTAATGGCCATGTGGGTGTTTTTTAACAGAAAGATAAAATTGTGTATAGTGGTTGCATGTGCTTGGTTGTGAATAACTCACCAACCCTATAAAGTTCACTTTTTTTTTCCAAATTTTGGGTTCTTGCACATACGGATGCTTGCTGGGGTGACTTCCACCAATTCATCTTCTTGAATATACTCTATACAATCATCCAGACTGTAGCTCAGTGGTGTGTCCAGAACCACTATCAAGGGAAAAAGGTTTCTATTAATAAATGCCAAAAAAAAGCACATACTAAAGATTGAATAGTATTGACAACGAAAGGCATTATTTTTCATAAAAACGCAATATTACACCCCACCAGAGCATAATAGATTTGCAGATTATAATTTAACACTTAAAAAATGTCAAAAAAATAAAAAGATGTAATCATATATAATTGGTTATAGATCAAATTTACCTGTCTGTTCCTTGTTGGAGCGAACATTGGTTGCTGCTTTCTTCTTGCACACATTGAGGGACAAGTCACCAGGTCGCTGATGAATACCCACAATTTGTCCTTTGTAAACCTCCACTCCCGGGCTCACAAACATCTGACCCCTTTCTTGAGAACTAGCTAAAGCATATGAAGTAGTAGTACCATCCTCAAAGGCAACCTGTAAATTAAATTTCGGTTAGCAAATTACTTCAGGTTGTAAGTCATAATTATACGAGAAACTTCTGTACAATTTGAGAAGGTGGATTCAACAGGTGAAAAAAAGGGGGGCAAATTAGGTAGCATTACCAAGGAGCCCTGGTCACGAGTTGAAATATCACCAGCCCAAGGTCCATAGCAATCAAATACAGTATTGAGAACTGCCGTGCCTCTAGAAGCTGTTAAGATTGCATTTCGAAGACCAAGAAGCCCACGAGTTGGAATTTTATATTTGATTAATGATGTTCCTTCTGACCTGTCCACCAATGCAGAGTTTAGGTTCTAGAGAATATATTTAGTAGATAGAAATTAAAATGTTGATCACAGCTTCACTCCCACTTGCAAAAAGGGAGCATTACATCAACTTATCTCCCAAACACTGTTCAAGGTAGGATGACATGATGAATCCTACTACAAGTTCTCTACCAAGACCAATAAATTTAGTATTTTCTGTACTTGCCATCTCATTATCACCATAATTATTTGAGACCTTCAATCGCGAATAGAATATAAGTTTAAAATCGATTAGAAAAGTTTTACAGACCCTGCTCCCTGCATGTCAAACATTTGCCCACGCCGTTTCCCTAGAAGTTCGACCACAGGTCCCATATATTCTTCAGGTATCTCCACGGTTGCAATCTGTATATACACCAATTGGGCAGTGATTTATATTTTATTCAATAAAACAGAAAGATTGGAGGTGCAGGGTAAACAAGAATTAGGCAGTCATTTAACATTCTAAACAAAATGAAATGCTGCAAACAAAGCCTCATGTTAGACACGTATTACTAGCACATTTATTAAGTAGATTTAGGTGACAGTTGCACCTTAACCAAAAACAATCTTAACTGACAAATGATGCTAACACAGCATGATTGTTTCAAACAATCGCATTTCTCCAAAACCAAACGAAAAAAAGAGAAGAAGAAAGATGGTTCTCCTTATCATCCAACTTTTGGAGGAGCTTCTTAATCCAACCAAAGGGTTAGGAAAAGATACCTCAAATGGTTCTAGTAATTTGTCATTCACCCTCTTGTTTATGACCTTGGGTGGGCCCACCATAAACTCATACCCTTCTCTTCGCCTATGACAATAGCACAAAGGTTACTAACACAAAGTTACAGATGCAGATTAAAAGGCTCACATCAGGAAGCAGTTACATTAACTATTTCCTCACATGTTTTCTATCAAGATGGTTATGTGTAATGTACCCCTCCCACTAACAATGAATGTGTCAGCAGTTTCGCCGTCTTCAACTCTCATTGCCAGGTTCCTTTCAAGCTCACGGTAAAGCCTATCTCGAAGGTTACGGCTGGTCACATATTTTCCCTGCACATAACAGCTGTTACGCTAATACAATTCTTTTATGTAAATAATAAATAGTTTCCATTTTTCTTAATTTAACTAACCTCCCGACCAACAAAAGGTGCCGTATTGATAGAGAAAGACATTTTTACAGTCGGCTCCTCCACCTTAATAGTAGGTAATGGTTTGCCAGAAGTTTTATCTGCAATAGTCTCTCCAATCTGGACAAGAGAGGATTGATATATCTCATTTTAAAGCAAGGTCATGCTATAAATGTTGCTTCTATGAACACAATTGTGCTATTCTTAAATTGATAAAAAAGTAAAACATTTATGCACCTGAATATCACCAACACCACAGACAGCACAAATATCACCTGCCTCAACATAATCTACTGGAGCCCTGGAGAAATTTTCATATACAAAAAGCTCACTAATTCTGCCGTATCTGCATGCATCGTCTGAGGTGCATACCTACAAAATACAGCATTTACAAAGCATTAGCAGAAACAAGCCTGGCATTTGTAAGGGAACAGCCATAAGTTAGTTCTTTCTCATAATTTTTCATGTTTCTTAACTGTTGATTTATAAATTGCACTCAAATAAACTTATTTTATTTGGCGTTCATGTATGATGTCACCTTCATCAAAGGTTATCAGGTAAGATGTTGTTAAAAATTCTTTAAAGCTCACATAATATGATAAGGTTTCTTCATAAGCTTACTCTGGGAAATTGAGGAACACCTTACCCTGACACCTACACAATTAATAGTTTGACCATTAGACTTCTTTGACCTACTTAAAAAATAATTTGACCATTAAACATTCTATTACTATTTCCCTTTGTCTCAGTCAACTAGATGAAGTATGTTCTACCATCAAAATAGTTACTTATCATTGCTTCATGTTACCCAACCACGTCTCCTTAATTCTCAAGCACTTAGGGAAATGAAAACTGAATTTATCGATACTCCAAACTTCCCCACATGTGAAGCCTCGTTTAAGCTGGTACTTGGGAACAAAGATACAAGGAGTGCACAAGGAAGAAGCATTCCATGAAGAAGCAGACAGCAGCAATAAAACTGGACTAGAGGATAGAACACCACAGTGCTGGCAATCAGACGAGCGAAGGACAAGCTTTTGTCCGAGTTAATGTCTGAGAGTAAGGATTGACCAGTCAAAGAGAATATATAATCATATAGATTTATCAATTCACAATCAAGTTTGATTCCACAAACTTGCCATAGCATTGCACCAGACATGGGCATGATCATTAATGTCCATTTGCACCCTCACTGTTTATCAGTATTACTTTTTTGTTCTTTAAAAAACAAAGATTTCATTTTAAAAAACATATTAAACTCTGCATTTTGCAGTAATCTCTTCCAACAATTTCTATTTTCTTTATATAGACTTTGATATTGTATTAGAATCCACAATTTGACAGAAGACTCCCGGAGTATACAAATCCAATGTTCCACAAATTGTTGACTTAATATTACCCTTTACTCATTTCACCTCATTAAAGATGAAACAGGAAGAATAGTCTTATTTGGCCATTTTGATTAGCACTGCTCACGGGAAGCTTTACATGGCCCGTTGTCTTAGAAGAACAGGCATTAGATGCTCTTCTTCCTTACCCATTAATTCATAGGACCACTTCATACTAAAATTTCATTGTGATTCTAATCTATTTTCACATTAATTTTGAAAATATTATGATCTGAATAGCTATAGAACATGTTCAAGATCCATTGATCCTTTTGTTTGCTTATTGGGTAACAGGTAAAAGTAAACAGAAAGGGTGTGTTTGGTTTGCAAGAAACGAAAAGAAAATGTAAGAAATTTTGATTCTTTTCCTTCCCATGTTTGGATAGAAAGGAACATATATGATGACAGAAAATGTGTTTTCTGTCTTGCAAGGTCCACATGAAAAGTGCCATTATAAACTTTTCCAACTCAAGGAACCAAAAAAAAAATGGAAAAGATCACCTCCCCTTGTTCACATCTTGCTCTTGCACAGTCACAGTAGCTCGTTCACCTCTTGCATGGGCATTGCTGCAGCTCCCCGAGCGTCCATGCTAATGCATCCGCCGGAGGCTCCCTCCTCCCCTCAGCCGTGGCATCTGCTGGTAGTTCTTCATACTGTTAGCTACCTCATTACAGCTTGGTGTAAGCTAGTCTGGTGCAAGCCAGAAATGGGAGAGGGTCATAGCAACCCAATCTGGTTACCAAGCTCTCCATTCAATAAAACAATCCCTTTCTGGCACAATTAGCATACTGAGAAGTTGGAACAACACCGGTCTCACACCTTGCTCAGGTGGCTGAATTGGTATCGAAAATGCCGAGGCCAGGAGATTGCCAGTTAGCTCCCATGGCGGGGATTGGGTGGATGGATCTCCAAGGTGAGGAGAAAGGCTGGAGCTTAGCCTGGGAGGAATTTGGCTAAAAAAGGTCCAGAAGTTAAAGCACAGGGCTACCATGTCCAGACAAAATGCTGGATGCTGCTGGATGAAATCAGAATACGCAGGAAAAGTGAAGAGATTTATGTGGAGGGGATGGGTAGTTTATCAGAGACGGCAAAGAAGAAGATTGCAAGGTCTCCTAAGGGGCCATTATTGCTACTCAGTCTTGCTATACAGAGAATAGTTGGATTGGTCTTTCACTGTCACCTTTATTTACTTTTAATCCTTATCTAAACCATGAATTTTATACATGAAAGCTTTTAATTTAAGAGTACTGCAACGTCATTTTGGATACTTCCATCATATTTACCAATAAATAAACATTTTGGATACTTCAATTATAAGCATAAAAAATCAAATACGATGGTGGTATTACATTGTCCAAGAGAGTGGATTAAGTGGGTTCTTTAGTAGTCTGAGCAGTCAAATGGATTTCGCAGAGGACCAGAGAATAATAGAGGAGTGGGTGTAGAAGGGGGAATGAGGTTTCAATTAAAAATTTCTTTCCTTAAATCCAAACAAATAAAGGAAAATATTTTTTCTTTTTCTTTCTATACAAACACATGATGAAAAGTGTGTTTTCTTTTCCATTCTTTTTCTCACAATATGTGTATTCCTTTTCTTTCCCTTTATTGCTAACCAAACACATTTGTATGTATGTTTTTTAAATTACAGTACAGTCATTCCTCACCTTAACATCAATTCCTTTTTGCAGGACACCTGCATGCAAGCGTCCAATTGCTATCCGTCCTTTGTGCTCATCATACTCAATGTTTGTTACCTGATATTTGGAAAACCACATTCATAGAATGTGATATTAGCTTTAACAGAAGTTAAGAAAACTTGACGCAGATAAATATATAATCTCAATTTTGAGTGAAAACACAAGAATTCCATAGAATGACAATCTTCACAAGAGAACAAAACACATTTGGAATTTTAACAGGAAAGAAATAGAAAAGCTGTGAGAAAAAGAGCCTACAATATTTATTACCAAAATCCATAACATGCATCTTCTACTAGGAAAAACAAGCATGCATGGAAGTTCTTAACATAAAATGGTCCTTTATAGACAAACATTAAGAAGTATGAAAAGAAATGCAGAAAACATAAACCAAGCTCCATAAAAAATAAACATTTAGATTTATGTATGTTAGTTCAACAAGGGACAAACCACTAACAAGCATCTGCAATGCACCATCCTTATCAATGGTTGGTTCTGGTATGCATCTAATGATGGCCTCAAAGAGGGGTCCAAGGTCATCTGCCAAATTGTCCGGAGAGAGCCCAGCCTTCCCCTTGATACCACTCGCATAAATTGCTTGAAAATCACACTGCATTCATAAATTGCATATACATCAGTTAAAATGTTCTAGGACTACAAATTGATGACTTCAAAGGTTTATATTGCAATGAGCAGGTAACCAAACCTGATCATCTGTTGCATTTAATTCAATGAAGAGTTCAAAGGTTGAATTTATCACAAAATCAGGTCGGGCTGATGGTCTGTCAATCTTATTTACAACAACTACTACCGCAAGTCCAAACTCCAGAGCCTTCTTTAGAACAAACCTTGTTTGTGGCATTGGCCCTTCCACAGAGTCCACCTGAAAGATATGATGCCAGTGTATCTTTCAATAAAGTACAGCAACCATTGAAAAAAAGGAGCCAAAGAGGCAGGGAAAAACTTAAGGCTATTATTACAATTTACCATCCCAAACTTTCCCGGAAAGAAAAAACTTCAAAAGCATGCTCATAACAAACTCCGAAAATGTTAAAGATCAGAAAAGAATAATTAAATCAGATGTAGGCATTACTAAACAAGGTTGCTAAAACCTCCAATGATACTGTCTAGCCACTTAACTAATTTTAAAGAATACTCTTTGCAAAAATGATCCACTTTGAATTTTTAAGGAAGACAAGAAAATGCTTCTCTAAAGTAAGCTGTTCACATGATTTGCCAATAAAAATCACCAATTTGAGCTTCTCTTTGTCAGCAATGAATTTAGCACTACCAGCAAATTATGGAGAGATGCCAAGATACAGACTCTTACCACCAGTAGAACTCCTTCCACCATATTAAGAATACGTTCCACCTCACCACCAAAGTCAGAATGCCCTGGTGTATCAATAATATTTATCTTTGTATCCTTGTAAGTAATAGATGTATTTTTGCTAAGTATGGTAATTCCTCGTTCCCTCTCAAGATCGTTGGAGTCCATGATCCTCTCTTGCACAAATTGATTTTCACGAAATACCTAAAAAAGGGGCACCTAGAGTTAGGACAAAATATAAGTGGAGTAACAGTATCTGCAGCCAGTAGAGATAAATACATCATCAGATGTTGACCAGAAAATAAGCAGTTCTACAATATTCCCAAATTACAGAGTTCTTCTTGAAGTTCTAAATCATCCCATTCCATAACTAGGAATATCTGTTCTAACAACACATCAAATCAGCATGATGCTACAGTAAGCATACTTACTTTTGCTTGTTTCAGCATGGAGTCGACCAGAGTAGTCTTCCCATGATCAACATGTGCAACAATCGCAATATTCCGGACATCCCTCCTTGTGATCGCCTCCCTCTTTCTCTCCACTGCTCCATGAAAAATGATTCAAAATATCATAAACCAGTAATTAGTAGTTCACGATCTCCGAAGTTAGGTTCACTGAATTCATCAAGGCAATGAAAGAATGTAAAAACATACTTCTCCCTCCGTCCTAAATTAATAGCTCCATTTGGGAAAAAAGATTGTTCCATATTAATAGCTCCATTTTGTTAAATTTAAGTGGTTGAGAACTTAAAAAAAGAGTATCCCAAGCTTATTTTCCATTCTCTTAGATGTGGGTTTCACCATTCAATAAAAAACTACCATTTTTTCAAATCTAACTATTAATATAAGATGGAGGGAGAACATCTTTATCTTCATTTCTTTCCTTGAAAATCAGAAGTAAACCAATGAGAGACAAATACCTTTCACCGTTTCGGTTGCGGCCGAAGCAGAGCACTCTATAGCAGGTCTTCGATGACATCCCGGAACTCGTAATAGTTGACAGCGTGAGCTCTGGGCAGTCCCGCCTGCTGCCACTGCAGTGCCGAGAAATTCCTTCCGCAGCAGCAGCAGCTGCTGCTGCTTAGGGAAAGAGCAAGCGCTCCTCCTAGGGTTAGGATTCCGGCGGCAGGCAACGGGAGGAGGAGCGGCAGAGCTTCGACAGCCAATCGCCATATCCATGGCCGTCCTGAAACGAGAAGGGATTGGGCAATTGCGGCCGAGATTTCAGGCGGACAGAGCTCCAGAGAAGGGCTGCCTTATATAGGTTCTGGAGGTGCATGGCTAATCGCGCGCGTCGTGGAGAAAACCCCGCCACCAGTTTAACTTCGAAAACGGACACGGGTTCGTCGGCTTTAGGGCCGGGCAAGGCCCGCATCCGACCCGGATCCAGACCCGTTTTTGCCGGCCAAAAGCCTAATAGGGTTGTGTTTGTAAAACCCTAAACCCGCCGGTGGCTCTGCAACCTCCTCTGGTCGGACTCCCGAAACGCCTCACGGACAAAGCGCCACCGGTGCCGGACGTCCCGACGGAGTGGGAAAGGTTGGATCTTTTCTCGATGTCCAGAAAGAGGGCGGCGATCCTCTCCGTCAAGTCCGTCTCGGCTCTCTCCCAGGTAGCGTCCCCTCCTTTCATTCGCCCTCCTAAGCAGTTCATCCCCGCCCAATGGTCGGCCATTCGCCTCAGCGGTAGTGCTGCCGAGAAGTCCGATTTTCAGGCCGACAATTCGTCCTTTCAGCAGCATAACCCAGGTGGGTTTGAGGGCGGCGCAGATCGAGGCGACCCCCGTATGCGTGCTGGCTCAAATGGAGCTCAAGGTGGGGGTCAGTACGGCCCGCATGTTGGAATGAATTCCGACGGGTTTCATGGCCGGAGTCAATTCGATTCTCGTTTGCAAACAAGCCCAAATGGGTATGGCAGAGAGGTTTCACGGAGTCATAATGGGTTTGACCCTGCGAATAGTCAGCAAGGATTTCAGAGCTGGAGGAATGGAGTTACCCCTCAAGGCGGTTTGAACCCAACAGGGTATGATCCCCGTCTGCAAAGCCCAAATGGGTATGGAGGGGAACCTGCCCAGCAAAGTCGTAGCGGATTTAATGCAGAGCGTCAGAGGCAAGAATATCAAAACTGTTACAATGGTGGAGTGATTACCGCTGAAGGGAATTGGAACTCGACTGGGAACAATCCTTACCCAGATGGATTTCGCAGAGAAGTTTCCCAGCAGAGTCGTAGTGTGGTTTATGCAGAGAGTAGTGGGCAAGGATTTCAGAACTGTTCGAATGGCCTTTACGTGCAAAATGATGGAGGAGTTGCCTCTCAAGTGGGTTTGAACCGTACTGGTTTTTATGGCCCTCCTAAACCTTCAAGTTCAATGCAGAGTCCAAATTTCGGTAGTGGAGGCGCTCCAGTAGAACATAATGGGACTTTTCACATGGGAGGAAGCCAGCATATGTCTGCACAGTTTTCTTCTTCTGGAGCAAACTTTCACCAAAATTCATACCGGCCACAAAGCCCAAACGTGGCTTACAATGAGAGTGGTGTTGGGTTACGAGGTGACAACCTGAATGTGTTTTCAAACAGGAATGGGCTTCAGAGAGAAATTGTGGGGACTCCTTTCCTAGACTCTGCTAAACCTGAAGGACCAGTGGTCGGACAAGAGGAAGGTAATAAGTTCAAAGGGACTGTTGAAGAACTTGATGAATTTTGTAAAGAAGGTAAAGTTCAGGAAGCAGTTGAAGTTTTGAATATTTTAGAAAAACAAGGAACTCTCATTGAGTTGCCAAGATATTTTCAATTGATGCAGGCATGTGGGGATGCCGAATCTTTGAACGAAGCAAAGGCTGTACATGATCATATCATGCGATCCTTGGGCAAACTTGAAGTTCGGGTTTATAACAAGATTCTAGAAATGTTTGCAAAGTGTGGTTCCATGGATGATGCCATTCAGGTCTTCGAGAAAATGCCCCAGCGCAACTTGACAACTTGGGACACTTTAATAACTGGTTATGTGAATAATGGACTGGGAGAGGAAGCAATTGATGCTTTCACACGCTTCAAACAGCAGGGGCTAAATCCGGATGGTCAACTTTTCCTTGGGTTGTTTTCTGCTTGTAGCATTCTAAATGCTGTTGATGAAGGTATGCTTCATTTTGAGTCAATGGTTAAAGATTACGGGATTGCTCCAACAATGGCTCATTATGTAGCAATGGTTGAATTGCTTGGTAAATCAGGGCACTTGGATGAAGCCATGGAATTCATTGAGAAGATGCCGATGGAACCTACAGTGGATGTCTGGGAAGCTTTAATGAACCTTAGTAGAGTGTACGGGAACATGGAACTTGGGGAACGCTGTGCTAAGATTGTTGAGTGTTTGGATGCTTCCAGGTTAACAGAGCAATCAAAAGCTGGTCTTGTTCCTGTGGAGGCCTCATTTGTCCCTAAGGTGAAAGAGAAGAAACTTTCAGCTGGGACTCGGATATATCAGTATCGAGCAGGAGACACCTCCCATCCTGAAACAGGCAGAATTTATGAGAATTTGAAATTCTTAAGTGCCCAGATGAGGGAGGCAGGCTATGTACCTGATACAACTTGTGTGTTGCATGACGTAGATCCTGAATCTAAAGAAGAGGCTTTACTCTCCCACAGTGAGAAATTGGCTCTTTCTTATGGTCTAATTAGCAGCCCGGTTAATTCCCCTATTCGCATTATTAAAAACCTGCGCACCTGTAAAGACTGTCACAATGCTTTGAAGATAGCGTCAAAACTTGTTGGGCGGGAAATCCTTAATCGAGATGCCAAGAGGTTTCATCGTTTCCAGGATGGCGTGTGTTCTTGCAAGGACTACTGGTAGAAATGAGGAAGTTATTAATATTTTCACATGAACTTCCCACCTTTCTACTCTATGGATGTGTTTGGGCTTCGTTGTGGTGACATGAGATTGTTTAAGGAGTTGTAACATTGTATCAGGGCTAGGAGATCCTATTTTCATTTCTTGCCCCTTCCTTTGCATATGCATCTGTTAAATCGTGCTTGCCCGTGCAAGGGGGTGCTGAATAATATACCTGTCCTTGTATCTGTCTATTTGGGCCGGCCTCCGCCTGATATACATTGTTGGGCTATTTAGTAAAAGCTCGACCTTTTCAGGCAACTTGGTTTCTAATAGTGATGACAAACATAGAATTCCATAATTCACGTTATCACAATCGTCATGGCTGTATGTGATATTAAAACCAGTTATATTTGTTTCTGCAAACATGAAGACCTTTTCTAATTTATATACAATTTTCTTTTATCAATATAATATTCTATTTGGATTCATTTTCTTGGGTGATAAAAATGTCTCTGTGAGGTTAGTAAACTTGTGCTTCGTGCAGTCCCACAGCTCGTAGATCAGGGAATGAGAGGGTTGGGGGTGGCTGGGATTCAAGGAAGGCTGAGAATCTTCTCAAGGTATTCAGTTCTCCAGGGACTGCTGGATTGAATGCATGATTTTCTGCAAATTTGCTTCTCTGTAGGTAAATTGTCAGTGCCGGTTATTTTAATGAGACAAAAACAGCCATGGAGAAAACAAGAAATAGTGCGCTCATATCAGGAAATGACCCTCGATTAAGCTTTATTCTTATGTATTTGATTATTTTTTGGTTTTCTGGCTCTTTTATTCCTTGGCAAGTAATTTTAATCATGTAGATTACATGTCGTCTATGGCTCCTCTTGCTGCTCCCTATTTTTGTTTTGGGAGGATCGGAACTTTTATTTTTGTCCTCGTAATTATTAAGTATTTGCCCTTTTTATTCTCTCTTGTGCACGTCAAGAACTTGAGTTTTTTTTTTCTCTCGTGCATAGTATCTGTATCTTTCTCGTTATGCGTGCATGCCTAAATTTTTTGGGTTTGGTAGTGCAACATTAAAGTTTACAAATGATTGTGCACGAATAATTCTGACAGTACTTGTAAACTTTAGGTTGGAAAGGTTGAAGTGGTGTTCTTGCGAGGTTGTAATCAGGACAACTTCGTTGCAGTTTATTGGAATTGTTGTTAATGTGAAATAACAGAAATCATCACCATGGGTGTATAATGAACGAGATTATCTCTTGGTCATGTATGGCATACTTGGAGTTTCCTATTAGCTTAATGTTAGGATTTAATTTACATCTTGGAGGAGGTTATAGGTTCAAGTACTTGCTGCTCTTCCTTAAACCGATTTGTGTAGTAACAATCTATGTTACTGGAAGGATTCGCACCATTTCCAACCGAAGACAAAAGACGTAAGGAGAAAGTTCGAGATTATGGATGCACATGAAGTTTATGTCTGAATGAGAGTAAATACCTGAAAAAGTAGACGAGAAGAAATGGTGAAATGCTTGGACAGTTCTGAGAACATTAAGGGGCATAGTTCCATTGGGTTCCATAACTCTTAAATTCTATGGGAACAGCTATGTATCGTCATGATTTAAATGTAAGAATCATTAGAAATGTTTTGATTGTTTCTCTTCTATCCTAACCCCATTATGAGAATTTGTTATTTTTTATGGTATTATGTAATGAATTTGGTCTTCACTACATCTCCTTCAAAGTGTTTTACTTTCAAGTCTCCACGTGTTCTTTAGCTCCTCGCATTTAATATTGCGAATTGGGTTATGGGGGCTTTTAGAATTTTTTACTAATTTT
The DNA here is from genome assembly GCA_035235625.1 of Saururus chinensis. Classification (NCBI taxonomy): domain Eukaryota; kingdom Viridiplantae; phylum Streptophyta; class Magnoliopsida; order Piperales; family Saururaceae; genus Saururus; species Saururus chinensis. The sequence continues at coordinate 32,363,210 of CP141143.1, forward strand.
AACTTGTCTTGGTTGAATTTTTGTTTGCACGCGATATAATTTCTCCTTTTGAGCCCTAAAAAGAAGCTCTATGTTCTTTACTAATTACCATATTAAAGAAGTGGCTAATTAAGGATTCTATTTTTTTAAAAAAAAATTACTACACAAATAATTATTTTTTTACTGTAGCACTCCGATTTTTTAAATTACTTTAAAAGTCAAGAGTGTCGCTAATTCGAAATAAAAATATAGGCCAAGATAAATTGTGTATAGAAGAATAATTATTCATTAATTTACATAATGATAAAAATTTACAAAATAAGGTTTATCATGCCTTAACAAAATCAAAGCAACGCAATATACATAGTTAATACATAACAAAAGGACATGACAAAATAAATCCAAAACATAGATTTTGAAGCTGTACAAGCTATCTTCATTAACATCAACTCTATTGTTCAGACTTGCAACATCTAGGGGTGGGTGAGTACAATTATACTTAGTAGATAGAATTAAATTCTATTAGTATGCTAAAATATAAAGCATAAATAAATGTACATAAAATATTTTCATAATAATTTATATTTAAAAGTCAACTCAAAATAATATTATTAACTAATAAAATTCAATGCACTTTTATACAAAAAGTCAAATAAAATAGTTCTTCACAGAATTGGTAAACTCAGATAAATCATTCGTAAGCATAATCTAATAAACAATTTAACATCAGATAAATCATTATTTACATAATGTCACTGATACCGGTACAACATATACCTGTGTTCGTGGGGCAATGGGATCAGAATAAAGAAGATCTTCTCACGATATCCAACTTCATTGGTGTGTCATATGCCTTAGTTGGCGGTACTTAGGAATTATAACTCTAAAAGCTTTTACTTTATATTAAATAGCTACACTTCAAAACCGATGATAGTTTTTGAGCTTTATACCAAATAATTACTATTCGAATCTGATGATAGTTTTTTGGTTTTATACCAAATAACTACCATTTGAATCCTATGAAAATTATTTATAAATATAATTTAAATAATAATAATATTTTAAGGAATGTATCATGACGAAATCCCACTAATAGGCAAGTATGATGCTATTATTTTAGCGCATGTCCACACTTAATAATATCATTTTTTAAAATAATATTTTATTTAAAAGATGAATAAATTACAAAATAAAATGCCTAGTTGTAGCATGAAAGTATAGTTTTAAACCACCTACCCTTTGCTCTTGAAATTGACTGAAGTAACGGCTGGCAGTCGGGGCCTTGTCTCATTCCTAGGCTTCAGAGCGGCAGGTTGAACCTTTCCTCGTGTCAGGACAAGATCTCTTTCTGGGCTCGAAAGCGGCGGACGGAGCCTCCCCTTGCACCAGAAAGAATTCTTTTTTCCGGACCGGAAGTGGCAGACATAATCTCCTCTTTTAACTAGGACATTTTCTTCCTCCCAGGCCGAAAGTGGCAAATAGAACCTCCTCTTACCCCAGGTCATTTCTACATTTAGAGTAGCTAACTTAAAAAATGGACCCTTTTATGACAGAGCGCAGTAGAATTAGCTAAGAACGATTTTTAAATGGAAAAAATCAGACGACAAATGGCATAGAAACAGGCGTTAGAAATTTTCACAATGGGCAGAGATTAGGAGAAGGGTGTGGGGTGAGTTGAAAACCTCCCCACCCTCCCCTTTTAATAGGGAACAGGAGCCATCAGATGCACAACATGTGACACACATCTAAAGGCGTTGCAGGAGCATGGCTCCTGCTGTCGCTATATCCTACGGGCTAGCCACAAGCTAGCTTGCTGTGGCAAGTTTACCTCCTGCAGCAAGTTTCACCTACTGCAACAGGTGACCTGCTGTGTGGCAGGGTTGATGCTAAAAAATTATTTTTTTATTTTTAAATTTTTTTTAAATTTTAAATATTAAATAAAATTTAAAACTTAAAATAGATGTAACTCCTTACCCTGTTACTGTTGGACTTATATCAATGAGCCCTATGAAACAAGGCGACACAAGTGTATGCTTTTTAGCTAATTTAAAGTGAACCCCACATATGATACTTTTCTCGAGGTCATAACCTATTATCTCGGTGTTCGTTTGATACATTCTTGGGCTCGATACATTCGTCTGTTTGAGCTTTATCAAATATCTTAAGGTTCCTCCAAACAAACCAAGCTTAAAATAGTTTAATTTTAAAAAAAAATTATTATTGAGCCCTAAAACTTGCTAATGGGCTTAATTGTTTAAATTTTAAAACATTAAAAATCTGAGGTGTTATATGAGAAACTTTTTTTTTTTTAAAAAAAAAGAAGAAAATAATATTTTCAGGTACTTGGTGCATCAGAGCTGCTACTTTTGTAGTGAGATTATGTTTTTTTTTTGCATTAGCATTTGCTACGTGCTGCAGTAACAACAACTGCTTTTGTAGAAAGGCTATGATTGCTGCTGCTTTTCGAGATTATGTCTGCTGTTGCAATAGTTGCTGTTTTTTTGCATTAGCATTTGCTACCTGCTGCAGTAACAACAACTGCTTTTGTAGAAAAGCTATGATTGCTGCTGCTTTTCCAGAAAGGCTGTGCCTGCTGCTGCTTTTCCAGATAAGTAGCTGCTTTTTTGACTTTGTTTTCTTAGGTAACAACTTTTTAGTATGTTTTCCGTTGTTTTTTGGCAGTCCCCCCTAGAAGATTGAAATAATTACCGGTTGTCTAACACCTTCCTCTCTTATTGGTCCTCTAACGCTAGTCTAACACCTTCCTCTCTTATTGGTCCTCTAACGCTAGTCTAACACCTTCCTCTCTTATTGGTCCTCTAACGCTACTACTAAGTCTATTCGGTTTGTGATTTTCTTGTGGTTTCTTGGTTATTAATTAGTGGTTCATTAGTTTGCTAGCCATGGTTCATGTTGGTTGTGTTGGGTCTGGTTATTAATTTAATTATGTTCAAGTAAGTTGTAAGCCCTTTGGCCATGCACAATTGAAAGGTCTGACCTCCCATTTGGCCTAGTTAGTGAAGCATTTAGACTTGTTAGTCTATCTCTCTCTACTCTCTAGTCTCCACATTCCATCCCTTAGTGGATTTCAACCAGATTTAGGCATCCAAGCTCTAAACTTTATATTTTTATCCAAAAGTAGTGGATTTTAATTGGATTTATTTATGATTTCATAGCATCTCTGAGACCTAAAAAGGGAAAAGACATGAAGGACATGAAAATCTTGAATATTTAATGATTTCTACTTAATTAGCATTATTTATTTTAACATAAGTGTCCTTTCATGGTGTTATGAATGCTTGAGATTAGTCTTATTGTTCCTAGATGTTATTATAGCTTTAGATTATCCAACTATATGTGAAAGACTTTTTTAGTTCACCGAGATCATTTCCCCAATTCTCTCTTTGAATGACCAAGATGAGACAGAGATCCCATACTGTGAACCATGCTCAGATGCTACTTATACGACTATGTAGACTATAAGTAGCTTGAAATTGTTATAGGGTACTCAATGCACATAGTTTGTACAAAGTAGAAACTGGATACCTTTGTGGGTCTCTTTATTTTAACAGAACTGGTTCTCTGTAGTGCAAATAGTAATATTATATATCTATCTATCTATCTATCTATCTATATATATATATATATATCATCTATGTACTAGGCAAGGATGTAGTCATCTTTATCATTCACTATCCCCTTATTTGTGCTTGTTTTTGCAAAATTCTATTTCAAATAAATGGGAAATAAAAAGGGTTGAATTCAATGCTTTCCTTTGGTTGAAATTTGCTTTATAATACTCCCTCAGTCCCTTACTAATGGCTCCATTTAATTTTTCAAAAAAAACTAAAGTTAGTTTATTTTGAAAAATTAAATGGAGTTACTAATATGAGACATAGAAAGTATATGTGTGAAGAATTAAGAGACAAATTTATGCATCCATCTTGGTGTCTCCCTGTTTACTAGAATTGTTACTTTTTAGCTTCTAATCTTTTGTTTATATAACTTAGTCTTTTATGCTAGATTTAAACAAACTTGGAAGCCTTATTGCTGTGATTCGAGAGTTTAACAATTCTGAGTCAAAGTTGCAGACAACGCCTACTTGGATCATAGGGAAAGCTTGTCAAAATAATCCACTTTGTACTCATGAGCATCATATCTGTTATCAGTGTACTTAGTGGGAATAAGGAATAATTTATTTTAGCATCTAATTCACCACTTTTCATCAATACTAGTATATTGTATTGTGATCCTCAAGAGTTGTGCAGCGTTTAGATTCTTGGGTGGCGGGGGAGGGGGGGGGGGGGGGGGGGGGGTTAACTACTGCTTTATCATTTTGCTAATTTGATTTTTCTTATTTTGGGTCTCCTTTGAGAAGCACCTACAATGATAGCGTTCTAAGCAACCACATCTGGTTCAGGCATTTGTTCAAACATCTTTCAGCTATTAATTTTGTGGGTTTTCCTCTAACCACTTAAGTTAATTTACAAGACAAATTTTGTGGGAAAAATACTGAAACATAGCTCTCAACTAAAATATTACAGCTTTCATCAAAATTTTCAAACTAGTTAAATCCCTTCAAACTGAAATACTGCAGGTTTGTACAAACTTTCACATGCAGCCTTTATATTAGCAAAGATCTTGCCGCTTCAGCTTCTTGTTGATTAATTAACATATACTATATTATGACAATCTCAATTGTAGAGAGCTTATTATTTTTATGTATGTTTTATGCAGAAATCATGGCAACATATAAGGGTTGGAAGCATGGAATGCCAGTGGGCACATGGGGTCCAAGATATAATTATTGTGATAAAATTATGAAGGCTGGGGGAGTGACAAGATTGAAGGATCATTTGATAGGTAGTAAAGATGTTGCAAGGTGCAAAAATGTCTGAGAATGTACAAAATGAATTGAAAGACCACAAGGAGGAAAATAAGAAAAAAAATGCTTGATTCGAGAGAAAAAAAATGCTTGCAGAAATTGGTCACTTTGGGTATGAATCAGAGGTTCAAATTTACACATCAGATGAGGATGAGCCTAAAACAGCTAGGGTTATATCAACTAGCATAGGTGGTTCTAGTAGTCAAGCTTGTTCAAAGAGGGAAAACGTTGGTGTGCCAAACTAACATACCATTACATATATAGTCTCACCAAGTTTGAGAGAAATACTTGGTAGGATGATTTCCAAGTTTTTTATCTTTAACCATATTCCTACTCATGTTGCATACGATCCTCATTTTTTAAACATGATATCTGAAGCGCAAGCAGTTGGAAAAAGAGTACATACTCCCACTGCCATGGGTATATTGGGAACATATTTAGACAAAGAGGTCAAAGACATGGACAAGAGGATAAATGATATGAAACCCATTTGGAATGAATATGGATGCTCCATTTTGTGTGATGGATGGATGGAGCTAACAAAAAAGTTCATCATCAACTTCATGGTTTACAGTAGCTGAAGAATTTGTTTTTTAGACTCATTTAATGCTTCGAGAAAGGATAAGCATGCTTACGACATCATGAACTTAATTGAAGAATAAATTAAGAGAATTGGAAGATAGAATGTAGTTCAAATTGTCACACACAATGCTAGCAATTATAAGAAAGCTGGCAAGATGTTGATGTAGAGGTATGCATTATATTGGACACCTTGTGCAACTCATTGTATAGACCACATGTTTGAAGAAGTCGCAAAGCATGCTATGGAAAATGCAGTTGAAAAAGGAAGAATGGTGACAAGATTTATGTATAACCATGACAAACTTATTCACCATATACAACAGGCTTGTGGTCGTGATTTAGTTCGTCTAGGGGCAACACAGTTCACAACAAACTTCATTGCACTAGAGAGCTTGCAAAGGGAGAATAGCGCACTACAATCATTCTTCTCAAGTCGACAGTGGCTAGATTCTAACCTTCAAAGTCATCCATGTGTTACAGATTTGGAGAAAATTGTGCTTGATAACAAGTTTTGAGAAGAAGTGAGGGATTCAATTGTGATCATCAATCCAATGCATGAGGTTTTACGAGTCATGGATACCAAAAAATTTCCAACTGTTGGATTTGTTTATGAGGCTATTGACAGGATGAAGATGGCCATTGAAGTCTCATCTCCAAGGTCTCATGTATGGGTTAATAAAATTATTAACAAGAGGTGGGTAAGATCAATGGATGAACCTATCTACAAGGCCGGTAAGCATCTCTTACAATTGTTACTTTTAGGAAATATGTTGAACTTTTCTTAATTATTATGTAATTTTTTATGTAGCGTACTACCTCAATCCCAAGCACCATTATAGTAAAAAGCTTGTGCACATACCATATTTAATCAAGGCAGTGCATGACATATTTAATAAGTTATTCCCAATGTCAAATGATGCAAGCAATATAGGCGTGAGGTAATTACCTATAATATTAAGTCGACACAATTTATCATTTATTTTTTACATAAGGTTGTTGACATACAACAAATTATATAAAGATTGTTAGGTTTATGGATTCACGTGGTACATTTGGAAGTAGACATGTCGTTCAATCAAGGAAAACAATGTGGGTAGGTAACTTCAACATGAAGATAATTTTTTTTACCCATGTATTGATTAATTCATTCATCTACGAAAAATGTCACTTGTTCTCTTTATTTTCCAGGGGAATGGTGGTCATTGTATGAGATTGATTGCCTTACGTTAAACAAGTTGGCTATTCATATATTGTCACATATTGCCTCTACATCTCCATGTGAGAGAAACTAGAGCACATTTGCCTTCATTCACACAAAACCTAGGAATAGATTGTCCTACAATAAGTTGAAGAAATTGGCATTTTATCATTATAATATGAAGTTGATGATGAAGGACATAGAAGACAATTATAAAAAATGTGACAAACAAGAGGATGACCCCTTAGACCACTTTGAGTTAGTGGCTGAAGCATATTTGGATGAGAGAGAGAATCCTTATGCTGAGTGGGTAGCAACAAACTTTATGGACCAGGATGATGAACAACCTGATCCCTTGATCACTGGTGCAGTAAAAGAAGTCGGAATTGATGTTGAAAGATTTAGACAAGAAATTGGAACATCTTCCACAACCAAGGGATCTCACATGCATGTAGATGATCCACTGTCTGATGATGATAATGCTACTGATGATGGAGACAACAATAGTGGAAGATATTATAATGGAAATGATAGTGGCAGACACACACTTAGAGAGAATGAGGCTAATCAAAATAAAGGATTTAACATGACTCCTTGGGCCTTCACTGAGGAAGATGGTTTTACTCTGCTACACAGGATTCCGATCATGGATCATGACCAATTAAGCAATCCAACTATTGTAAAGGAGAGGAAAGTGTGAGACAGAGGAGAAATTAGTATATCATTAGATGCTCTACTTAAATCAATTCATAGTCTTATGTCATTAGGTTTACTAATTTTTAGATCTTATATCTAAATAAGTTTTGATTTTTCTACATAAACAATATCTCTATTCAGTCTCATTTTACATCATCAATAAATATCATATTCTTTTATGTATTTTACATAATTTTTGTTCTATTTTCATACATTTATAATTGTTTAATATTTGTATCAATATTTTGTTAATGATAGTATACACCCACATTGAGAAATGTGTTGACCATTTTTTTATGATCACGTGGATTGTAAGATCTCTAACTTTAAATCGGTTTAATTTTCTTTTAATTATGTGATATTATGTGGTTTTGCTTGAATTGACGATTTGACTTGATTTTTTGGGTTAAGGGATAGTAATTATGGATTTAATAAGGTTTAATTGCATTTTTATAAATTTTAATAACTTGATTTATTATATTTTATGATTTTATGGGATTTTATTATAATTTTTTTAATTAAGGGTGTGGTCCCACCATGGGCCCAACGTCTACATTGTACAACATGTGACCCTAATTAGCCACATAGGGCTTTTTAACCAATTTTATAGCCCAATAATTTGTAAATATATCTCAAAACCTTACTATTTAAGGAAAAACCTTAGCTACTTATCCATTTGGGGAAGGGCTGTGCAATGGAGAAGAAGGTGCTCTTCCCCCATTTCCCAAAGAGGGAAAAAATGAATTAAGGTTTGTTTTCTTGCCCTAATCACCCCTAACCTTTCAATTTTGGTTCTAATTCTTCTTATCTTCATTTCCCCCAATAAGATTCTTGATTTCTTCCATTAAAAATCTTATTTTTAATTTTGATTTCAAACCCTAAATTGGTGATTTTCATTTTTAACTAAATGATATTTCAGATCTACCTATTTTCAAGTTGATTTAATTCTATTAGTGATTTTAATCAAGTTTTAAGAAAAATCCTAATTTTTGGGTAGGAATTCTTGGGGATTGAAGTTTCTTCATAGATCGAAGGGCTTAATAGAGGTAAGAGAATTTCATCCCATGTGGTTCTATCCATTGGATCGCATGTTTGTAGGTTTATGTGAGTTCTTGCTTCATTTTGTGCTTTAATAGTGATTTGTTAAAAGTACATTATTTATGGCTATTTTTTTATGATTAAACATGAAAATGATTAGATCTATCATTTTGATATTAGGGAAAATTATTAAAATAATAATTAAAAAAATATTTACCGAAATATACCACTTTGGGAAATATTTCCCAAAGTGGTGTTCATTTTTGCCACGTAGGCGCTAGCCAAGCAGTTGGCACCAGTGGCTTTTTTTTTTATTTTTTAAGTTGATTTTGTCGTTTAGAATGACGAAATTGGTTTGAATATGATTTCGTCGTTCTAAACGACGAAACCTTCTATTACTTGACTCAGTGTCGTCGTTCAGAATGACGAAATCAACTTAAGTTGATTTAGTCGTTCTGAATGACGAAACTACCACACTTAGCTAATTTCGGCCTTCGGTCTCGGAACAACACTGATTTCGTGAACAACAAAATCAAATTAACTTTTTTTAAAATTACTATTTAAAACTAATTTTATCACCTGTCCCTGCTCATTCATTCAAAACACAGATGTACATGCACGACTTCATTCATTCCACCCATAACAAATATCACCATAACAAATATCACTATCACGAATATCACCATAACAAATATAAGTAAAGTACATCATAGACGAGTAACAAATATAATACATCACAAGTAATATCATAATCTCCTACATCCTCGTCCTCGTCCTCGACGGTGGTGTACGAGCTCCTCATGATCTACCCTAGCTCTGGCTGTGGCTGTGGCTCTGGCTCTGACTGGGGCTTGGGCTCTGGCTACGACTCCATTTCAGGCTCCTGCTTGGGCTCCGGCTCCGGCTCAGCATAAGTAATAGATGGTACAATACGAGCTGGCCGATGTCGTCTATAATATAAAATCGGATCTGGTTGAGTGACATGTGTAGTGTCTGGAAATGATGAACCTGGAGGAGAGCTATATGCTGCTGATGATGATGGAATATCAGGGCATGAAGAGTGCATCGGCTGCGTCTGAGCGGCCTTGTCGACAGGATAATCTCGATGAACATCCGTGATCACCGAATGAAGTAGTGGCAAGCTACGAAGGACATCATTAGACGCTCTAATCACCGACTCACAAGCTGCTGCTAAGTCCTCGCGCGAAGTACAGGTGACAAGTGCATCACTCAAATACGCATTAGTATGTCGAATCTGACGAAGCTATAAAAAAATAAATTAAATATTAGATAAATAATTAAAACAAAATAAAAAAAATAATATATGCCTTAATTAACAAAGTTGTACTTACTAGAGTTGCCTCAGATGTTCCCCTAGGCTGATATGTCATCTCCTCTACATCATCACGTGGTAAAATATATCGCCGTGTAATCGGTAAATACCAGTGCATATAAGTACTACAAACATCTCGCAATGTCGTAGCCAGCTCCCCTCTAATAATAGTGGCTCTCCTATCCTCCCATCGAGCAATATACGACGCATGATATATAGCCCAGTCGGTAATATGGCGGCCCTGTCGAGTGATGCGATGGACAAACTCGACAATAGAAGGTGGGACCCCTTGCTCCAGGTTAAACTAGAGCATTACACGGTCCGGCACATACATCTCTATAATCTCATAACATATTAGAGGGGTTTGAGAAAGCCACACCTCTCGACCATTCGTACATAGTGGAGGTATCACAGCCAACAAGTCCTCCGAGTACGGCTGCCAAATAATCTATACAATATATAAAGATAATTTAGTTTAAATAACGACAAATTTTTTTAAAATCATTACATAAAAAAGTTCAACACGGTAATAAAATTACCTGGTATGGCCGCTGGTGGTCTAACTCCCCTCTATACAAACGGAGGACTCCTTGTGGATTTTTAGTTCTCTTCTTCCGAACATTCCACCTTAAGGAGTTAAATTTAAGAAATGAGTTCAGCATATGTACATAAACCGTTGCTTAAAAAGTAATGTGGTAAACATAAATACAACCTACCTCACCCCTAATGGAGCACCCTCGACATAGGTCTAACTCCCGCTCGCTCGATATAAGGTAACATACGCTCATCTATAGGCCAATGGCGGAGATATTTAAAATGTTCGGTGCATTCAAGGCACCCGGGGTCCTATAATAAATTTTAAAATTATAATATGTCGTACTATATCAACCAAAAAAAATGAAACAAATTTTAAAAAAAGTTATCATACCTCTCCTCTCCAAATAGCAACAGACCTATGTGACTCCTGCTCTACGAGTAAAGAAGCATCGCTTGGGCCTGGCCCATAACAAGGCTCTGCATGATCCATATGATCTGTGGAAAATGAAGATCATATCATTAGTTGTAAGGAATACATGCATACGTAACTAAAAAAACATAATAAATATAGAGGTTGATTATATGTTTACCAATCAACAAGAGGGTTTCTACATGATTTACTATTATGCCCATTTTATTTACACCTCCCGCATTTATATCCTCCTCTACCATCTCTTTCCATTGTTCTGCGGTGCATAGTATTCCTAATACAAACCGACCATGGGCGATGGGTTGCCTTGTTGCTATCGGTGGGTATAACACAAAAGGTATATCCCTCTCCCAATACTCCCAATCACGAGGAGAATAAAATTCTGCCGAGTACACATTTTTATAAGTAGAAGATGTGTAAAATAGTGATGCATGGATTGGCTCCCGCTGCTTTGCCCACACGGCGATAAGGTGCGAGCAAGGATAACCATAAACCTGAGGGATGTTGCATGTACAAGTATGTATCGCAGCATTTACCATAACCTTTTGGGCACGAATTGATGTCACATCGTACTAACTCCTGTTGATCCTATTAACTATATACTCCCCAATTTATCTTGTTTGCTCTCTCAATATGGCTTCCACTCTAGGAGTATATGGGGTGACCATGGCAAAGACGGCAGAAGATTGTTTAACAAAAAATTTTATGAGCCGATAAAAGAGAGCTGACACTAAAGCCTGCATAGGTAAACCTCGTGCCCCCCTTCAAGACACTATTTAAACTTTCAGCCATATTTGTAGTTGTCATGCCAAATGTCATAAAACCACCATGTGCAAGGGACCACTGTGCAGGATGCAATTCTCCTCCTAAGAGGAGATGTTTTGCCCTAGGACTCTCTTGACCAATCAAGTCCATTTTAGCATCAAACTTTTCTACTATGAGTGCACAAGCTGCTTGTAAGGATCCTCATCTCTAAACCAGTTTTTGGTTTTCTTTAATTATTGGTTATTGTGAGATTAACACGTTTTCTGATCTTATTCGGTGATTTTGTAAAAAAATAGTATTTGTGATGGTTTTAACCAAAATTAACTTCAATATTAGTGGTTTTAAGTGATTTTAAACCAGAAATGAATTTTTGAGATTTTTCGAAATTTTTACTATTTTCCCAAAAATTAGGGTTTTGGCGGGACCCCTGTGGGCCCCACCTTTAAAAATTTTATTTTTGTGTCAAATGAACCTAGACATATACTTAAGGCCATAAAAAAAAATTTAGAATTTTATTAGGCTTAATTAGTGCTTAAATTTATAAAATACCCACTTTTAGCCTACTTTTCCTATTTACACCCCAAAACTTATCTACGCATACCCTAACCCTTAATATAAAAGGGCAGACCTGAGCCATTTCCATTTTTGAGAATAGGCTAAGGATGAGGGCTGACCTAATCCCCACTTAGGCCCGAATTAGAAACCGATTAAGGTAAGTTTACTCTAATTGAGCACTAATTCATGGCTTTCTTCTTAATTTCTTCTAAATCTACCCTTTCCCCCTTGTTTCAATTCATTTTTGGGCATCAAAAGCTACTGATTTGTGTTTTACTACAAACCCTAACATTAAAAATTCAATTTTTACCACCAACTAGCCCTAGATCTAAGATTTAATTAGGGATTTCTTGAGTAAATCGATTTCTATTAGAGTTTAATTCAAACTCATTGTGTTTTCAAGGATTTCAAGAAGGGTGACTCTTCAATCCGAGCTTAATCAAGTGTTGAGGTAATGGGTCTTCAAAATCTCTGTTTATCCATGGTAAAATTCTTCATTTTTGGCTTATTTCGAAATGGAGTTGCTTGATTTGGTGTGTTAATGGTAAGATTAGAAAATTGAATTATTTAATCCCGATTTTTTAGGGTTTTGTATTATTATAGTTTGGTTTGATGTTCTAGAAGTCAAGGAGGACTTTTGATGATGATTAGGGTGTTAGATGTGGATTTGAAGTGTTATCAATGGTGTTTCGGTTTGAATTTGCGAAAGGAAGAAGATGGACTGTTCTGCCTTGTTGGCGTTCGAACGGCCCTTCTGGGTGTTCAAATGGCAACACTGCCAGAACGACACTTTTCCAGTTTAGCCGATCAAACGGCCTGTTGGGCGTTCGAACGACTAAACTGTGAAATTCAAAATTTTGCGTTTAACCGATCAAACGACTTGAAGGGCGTTCGATTAGCTACACAGTAAATTGTATGTTGTGCATATGATGTCTATTTTGATGATTCCACTTTAGCTTGCCAATTTTATATGAATGTGGAGTGTTTTGAGCCATATTATGCTATTGAAAATGCATGCTATTGAGGTTGTGAAGTTGGGATATATGCTTAGAGATTTATAGAATGGCTTATGTTTTATGGCATGATGTTGGAATTGTCATCTTGAAATTGTGAATGGTTGAGTATATTTTCAGTAGGACTACAACCTATTATTGGATTGATTTGTCATGATAGAGTGTGGTTAGTTGGTGTGTGGATGTTGGTGAATGCCATGACTCAATGATGAAATGAGTGATGTTATATGTGTTTAGCCTTTGTGGTTGAGTTTTGAATTGAGATATGATTTCAACGATTCTTCATCTATGATTTTCACTGGAATTCATGTTTAGATGGTAATTCATATGTGTAGTGTGGTAGTGAGTTTATTTTCAAGCATGTTGACATGCATTGTGTGAAATGCTTCTACTAGTTACACACACATGTGGGGGTTAAATGATGATGTTGAAGTTTGATATTGTGATTATGAATGATGCATTAGGGGCTGATGAGAGCACTTATCATGGATTAGGATTCATGTATGTTTTGCCCACATATGTACCATGTTGCATACATCATGAAAATGGATTTCCAATTGGGGCTTCATCGTGGTTAATCAAATTTGACCGATTGGATGCAATGTGATGAAATTGTGTGCCAGATTGATCGGTTGTGGATTAATCACAAGTTGATTGGTCCGAAAGGACATATTTTGATTTGAGTTCCTGTGTGGAACGAGTGCACTCCCTGGGTTGAGTCTTGTTAAATGGAATGATGTGGGGACAAGTTGTGTACTTGTCTTACGGATTGTGAGAATGTTATTATGAGTGTCATCTGGACCCTGAGAATCCAGTATGGTATGCCTTGTGCACCCCGCTACCACATGTTCTAGGGTTCTCTGTGTGAGAACTCGGGCTCTTCCCTCCGCAGGAGATGTCCCTGGGCGAACACCCCTGCTCTAGATTCTCTGTGTGAGAATGGGACATCCTTGGTCAGGATCGTCTAGGGCGAGCAGCATTAGGGATTGACAACCCCGATCTTTCTTTAATTTTTGTGTAGAATTTTGGACCATGACACGCCTTTGTGGCCTTGTCTATGCTCCCGTCTGTGTGACAGTAATGTGTGATTACTCCTTGATGGAGGTTGTGATGATATAATGCATGATGGAATATGTATGTTAGAGATACATTCATGCAGGTTGACTATGATATTATGCATGTGGGAACATGTATGTTAGAGATACATCCATACAGGTTGACTATGATATGATGCATGTGGGAACATGTATGTTAGAGATACATCAATGCAGTTTATGATGATATGATGCATGTGGGAATATGTATGTTAGAGATACATCCATGCAGGTTGATTTTGATATAATACATGTGGGAATATGTATGTTAGAGATACATCCATGCAGGTTGACTATGATATGATGCATGTGGGAACATGTATGTTAGAGATACATCAATGCAGTTTGTGATGATATGATGCATGTGGGAATATGTATGTTAGAGATACATCCATGCAGGTTGATTTTGATATAATGCATGTAGGAATATGTATGTTAGAGATACATCCATGCAGGTTGATTTTGATATAATACATGTGGGAATATGTATGTTAGAGATACATCCATGCAGGTTGACTATGATATGATGCATGTGGGAATATGTATGTTAGAGATACATCCATGCAGATTGTTATGATATAATGCATATGGGAATATGTATGTTAGAGATACATCCATGCAGGTTGATTATGCACCATGATGCAGTTTTAAGTGATGTGAATGTGTGATCAGAAAATGATGCACCATGTAAATCGTTGATTTGAATGATTATATCGCTATGCTATCGTATTTTCGATGTTGTTAGTGATATTAAAACCATTGCTGAGTTTGTTAAACTCACCCCTCTTTTTGTGTTTTGATTTGGGGCTGCGTGGTGCGACATGCAGTTGGACAGGATCTCCTCTTTGAGGAAAGGTCGGAGGTGGCTTGGATGTGATCGTGGAGATCTTTGTGTGGTTTATTTTCCTTAGTTATACTGTTGTTTAGAACCTTTGTGTAGGGTTCTTATTTTGGATTTATGTCACATTTTACCGTTGTGATGCTTATGACTTATTTTGAGCCGGTGTGGGCTTTACTTAACTAAGCTTGTGGGTTTGAGATTGTTGTTTACTTTGTGATAAGCAATACTTTTTTTCCCTTTTATTTACTCTTGCTCAAAGGATTGTGCGTACTCCGTATTTCTGTTAATTCGCCCGTGGTTAGGGTTAAGTCTTTCGCTAGATCGTTTCTCAATTTTTACTTCGTCGCCCCCGTGCGCTTGACCGGCCCCTGGACCGGGTTCGGCTTGGGTCGGGCATCGCCGGGGCGTGACATTGCTGCCCCAATCAAGTCCGTCAGTGTATCATTTTTGAACTCTTTAAAATTTGCTTTTATGTGACAGATGCAATAACGATGGTGGTAATCCAGCTCTGGAAAAACCTCAGGCACTGCCTTCTGAAGCCCCTTATGTCGATCTACAATAATGACGATGTTCGTCATGCCCATCAGTACATGATCCCTCAATTCCATTAGAAACCATTTCCAATTGTCTCCATCTTCCTTCCCGAAGCCCAAATGCAAGAGGAAATAACCCATTATTTCCATCTATAGCCGTTGCAGCCATAAGAGCACCAGGATATCTGCCATACAAGTGAGTGGCATCAACGCCAATCATAGGGATGCAATGTCGAAACCCCGCTATAGATGGCCCAAACGCCCAAAACAACCGTCTAAATCTCCTACAAGTGCCACCATTTGCACGAGGTACTACATCATCCTCTAAGCAGTAGTAGGTGTCAGGATTGGCTTCTTGCACCGCCCTTAGGTACATTGGCAACAATTTATACGATTCTACCCAATCTCCATAAATGGCCTTGATCGCCATATTCCTTGCTGCCCATGCTTTCTTATAAGATATGTCAACATGATACTTCTCTTTCATTCTTTGAATAATATCCCCTAGTGTGAGAGTTAATTCGGCTTGGATAGCGGGCATTATGATCTGTGCTAAGCTGGGCATTCCGACATGTGTGGTCACCTTTGTACGTCTTCAATTTGAAGGACCCACCACCCCTTTTGATTGAGCCATGCACTCTCCCAGGGCAAGTGCTATCAATGCACTTCACTGTATACTCCGCCGGATTTGTTCGTACAACCTTGTATTCCACATGATTTTGAATGGAAAACTCCTGCAAGGCTGTAACGAATGCTTCTTTATTCTCAAAGATGTGGCCAACATATAACTCATCTTCATTTTGTTGGTCCAAATCCATTGTAGAATTCACTGCCGCATCTATCTCCTCATCTGTGATGTGTGCATAAAGTGGTTCCACTTCACAGTATGACGTCTCTTCATCATCTATATTCATATCATTCCCAGTAATGACATTGTCTACCGCATCATCCCCCTCGCCGTCAACCATCTGTTGAGTGCTTTCTTCACCTCTAACCCCTTCTACATTCATGTCAGAATCTTCTCCACTTACTTCGTCAATACTATCTTTAGCTTCATTATCCTCATTTTCATTAATATCTTCACTGTAGACATATCCCCCCTACATATAAACATCGCATATATATTAAATTTTGTAAGCCTAAAAAAGTTGAATTCATTTATAAATATATATTTCACCTCTGATTAGATGGTCCAGCATCGGTATGACCAACATACGTGTAGGGGTAATGAAGGCCCATCGAACTTTGAGTTTCATACCATGCACCGCCTTGAGACATTTGAACACTAAATGGCTCGTGTGCATGCGTCGTGGACCTTCCATATTCCACACAAAATCTCAAAATTTAGCTAAACATATTTTCATTAAAGGATAATAAGATTGAAAACGTATTCACAACTAAATCAACCTTACCTCCAATTAGGTCCACTTCCATCGTAAATAGGGGCAGACGACCTATGACGTTCATTTGAAGCTACTGTCATAGATAAATTTCCTTCTTCTTCGTCGTCCACCGGCATTTGTATATGACTTTCATTGTTCACATTTCTATCCGAGCTCCTGTGTGAGCTTCTGTGAGAGCTCCTATGCAAACTACTTCGCCTTTCACTAGTCACTCGGGCCTCTTTTTTGAGAAATAACTCGAAAGAAATTTTGTCACATGATAGGTGAAACATAAAAGCCATTGATGAATCATCATTTATGTTTATTAGTATCATTCTTGATCCATAGGACGGAAGATTACATTTGACAGTAATTTTTCATCTTCTTCGATCCAACCCAACCTTACTTGCTACGTGCATCTCAAATTCATCAAATGTAGACGGTTTCTTCATTAATAATCCTTCTATGCGTCCATCATAGTTAATGAAAAAACTAACCATTTCTATTAAATTAATTCATAAATAATAAATTAAATTAATATTAAATTAAGCAAACTAATACAAATATCTACCCTAACCAATATATTTTCAAAATATATACGCATAGAAATTAATAACTTTACCAAGTATATAAGCATATCATGAATACTTTATATTAATGAGTAAATTTTCTAATTAATAAAATTACACAATTGATGCAATAATGCATGCAATGTCACAAACCATATAAGCTGTAAAAAAAGCATGTTCAAAAACTCAAATCCTCCTCATTTTCCAAAATTTGAGAGACTTGTCATCTTAAAAAACAAAAACTCATTAATTAAAAATCCATCTCAATTCAATAATCTTAAACAAAAAAAACACACAAAACAACTGAGAACAATACTTCTAAAACTAGGGCTCAATGATGAGACAATCAAAACTTCAAATTTATTCAATATAGCATACAAAAGATAAATTTCTTCAATGTAACATACAAAAGATCCATTGCAACGATTGAAAAAGAAGTAAAAAAAAGAAGCAAAGGATCGCACTAGAAAATTTGAACGGGAGCGGGCTGGACGTGGGCAGCAGTGGGCTGGACGGCGGCGATGGCGGGCTGGATGGCGGTGGCGGGCCAGATGTCGGCAGAAGCAGCGGTGGATCGCAAAAAGACTCTCTTCACTGCACTGAGGCGACTGGAAACGGAGCGGATCGGGAAATATAAGAACAATGATTTCGCTATTCAGAACGACGAAATTAACTTAATTTGATTTCATCGTTCATAACGACGAAATCAGTGTTGTTCCAAGACCAAAGGCCGAAATTAGCCAAGTGTGACAGTTTCGTTGTTCAAAACGACGAAATCAGCTTAAGTTGATTTCGTCGTTCTGAACGATGAAACCGGGTCAAGTAATAAACGGTTTCGTCGTTTAGAACAACGAAATCATATTTAAACCAATTTCGTCGTTCTAAACGATCAAAACGACGAAATCAACTTAAAAAATAAAAAAAAACCACGCTGGCGCCAACTGCTTGGCTAGCGCCTGCGTGGCAAAAAGGAACACCACTTTGGAAAATATTTCCCAAAGTGGTATATTTTGGTAAATATTATTATTATTATTATTATTATTATTATTTTAATAATTTTCCATGATGTTCTATGGTGATTTTAGGATTTATCTTGAATTTTTGAATGTTTTTGGTTTAAATTTTGGAAGGTTGAAGATAAGCCAAGAAATGCACAAAAAGTGAAGTGTGAAGGGTGGCCAAATGGCAAAATTTATGATTTCAACCATTTTTGTGCATTTTAGTTATTTCTTGTTCTCTTCTCATAAATCCAATTCTTTATGAATAAAATGAGTTACTATTTCCTATAAATGCTATTGTAATTACACGAAGACCATCTTGGAATTTATGATTTAGTTTAAGCATAATTTAGGTTATATTTGTTTAATTTTAGCATGATATTATTATACTTGTCTTAAATTTATGTTTGATGGCTACTTAATGATTACTTAATGATTTGAGTAGGTTTAACCATGATGATGTGCATATATGCTTGCACCTGTTATATTAATTTTAGGTGAATCAGGTATTTTATGTTCTAGCTTAAGTATGACTATATTTATACTTGTCTAGGTCTAGCATGATGTTATACTTGTCTTGAACTCGTATTTCGATGTTTTTACCACATTTACTCCATGATTCTAGTAGGGTAGGACTATGATAAAATTATGGATGCATGCATATATTACATTGATTATAGTTTGTTTATATTTCACATGACTTGGCTTAGGCTTGAACATTACCACTTATGTATAAACTTGTGTAAATATTTATGATTTTATTTGACATAAATGGACCATGTTTCATGCACATGTGGATTGATTTAAGCATGTTTACTTGTACTTAGACTCATGTAACATTTTCTCATGTATGTACCATGTTGCATGCATCATCAAAACAATTTATCAACGAGATTAATCATGATTAGCCTTATTTGACCGATTAGCTGCAATTGGGTGCTAATGGTTGTCAGATTAATTGATCGGAAGCTTGTCAAATCAATTTTATGTTCAAAAAGATGGGCTTTTATATCCAATGGACGAGCTTTTCATCCCTTTGAGGAAGGGGTTCCTCCTCGAGTGAAAAGAGTGGAATGTTATAATGAGTTATTTGATAAGTTATCTGAATCCTTAGAATCCAACTGGTTTGTTCGAAGAGGGTATTTTCCCAACTAGGGAACTTACTGAAACTACTTAAGGCTTCCTCTTTAGGATTTTCGAGGGTAAGTAGGTTTGCTTAGGGCTTTGGCCTTGATGAGTAGGATTATTTTTCTCAATTGTGAGACATTCACTATTTATTGGTGCATGTTTATGGGAGATAATGCTCAATGACACACGTTGTGTAGGAATAATGAAGCTTATGTTACCTCACAAAACACCAGTGTTTGTGCTCGCTCCTCCATGACTACATTGCTGGCCGCCTTCACCAAAAACATCTGACGGTGGCTCCTCTTCCCTTCTGACCAAAAAATTTAAGAGCCCCCTTAAAAGCCCTAATCAGCCCCTTTTATAGCCATGGGGATTAGGGTTCTTAATCTCCTTAGAAGTTGGGCCAAAACCTCCTCACTTCGGCAACCTTATTGGGCCCAAAAATTTTTTTTTGTCACTTTAATTAATCGAGTCCATATAGTAGACAATTCGAGTGTCCAAGTCAGGTAAACAGTCCCTCCACGTTATGATCAACTTCAAATAGTCATATCTCCCTTATCCAAACTCCAATTCGTGCATTCTTTGTGGTGTTTCGAATATCTTTCTGTCTACTTTCCATCCATATAGGTGTAACGCCCGAGATTTTTCATCCCTTTTTCTCAAAACTCATAGAAATTTTTTTTTCTTTCCATAAATCGGAGTCAAAACGATAAAATCAAAACCTGTTTATAATTTAAAACATCATACGGTTAAACATCGTACTACCAAATCAAATATCCTTAGGCGCTACTCGAAAACACACGTACGAATAAATTTGCTATGATCATAGACTTTTAAATACAAATCACTCTCCCAGGCATCCCTGAGTACAAGTCCCATAACAGTCCACAGACTCATCCAAATGAAAGTCCAGAATAAACATCATAATGTCTCGTCTCACCCAATACAGGAGATCGTGGCACAAACAAACTCGCAGAGAGTCAAGCAGATACCTGAGTCAACGGGAATCAATCCACCGTTGAAATGAGCGTCCATCTCCAGGAGCTCTCCGCACAACCTGCAAAACCTCCCGTACAACGGGGCTAAAAGAAGTAGGGTGAGTATTTTCATACTCAGTAGGAAAATACCCAGTAGGGGAAACCCCAAACGGTGAACTCACAAGTTCATAATCACATGCGTCATGCAACTCAAACATGAAGCAGTCAACATAATATAATCATATCGTGCACATACGCATACGATCATACCAAAGGCACCATAGTGCCAAAATCATACCAAGGCACCATCGTGCCAAAATCATATTGTCAAAACAACTTACACAAACACCCTTATCCAGGGTCATACAACTTACTCGTACCACCGTACGCATACTTGTACGACCTTACTCGTACAATCGTATGCTCACTCATACAGCTTACACATACATGTACGACCTTACTCGTACAATCAGACTCGTACGACCTCACTCGTACAGTCTGCACAAAATCATACTTACTGTCTTACTCAGAAACACATTCCCACAATCGTACCCATACTCTTACAGTCGTGCTCATACTCATACGCTTACAGTCCTGCTCATACACACTCTTACAGTCCTGCTCATACACACTCTTACAGTCCTGCTCATATACATACAGTCGTACTCACACTCATACAGTCGTACTCACACACATAATCATACACATATCAACGACCACTGAAGCTCATTACAACTAATAAGCTCCAGCGTCGAAATGGAAAAGAATGTCACTGGGGCAACACCTTAACCTCCGGGGAGTGACAAGACGCCATGGACTTTTCCGAAGGTAAGGCACACCAATGCTCATGGGGCACTGGATCAAACAGGTAAGAGTAGATCCATGATACTACTTACCTGAGCGCGCAAATATAAACACCCACACATAAGGGGTCATACAGTTGCCCACCATAATGGGTCTTATAGTGCCATAGAATCGCCCACCATAATGGGTCTTATAGTGCCAGAGAATCGCCCACCATAATGGGTCTTATAGTGCCAATGCCACTCTTGGGCAGAAAACATACAATGCCACTTGGGCAGAAACATACAGTGCCACTCTTGGGCAGAATCATACAACGCTCTCAACAGAGAATCAAACATTTGGACTTACACAGCACACAGACCAAATCAGAAACATACGTCGCTCTCAGCAGAGCATCAAACGTCTGGGCTTCATACAGCACGCAGACAAAGTCAGAAACGTACATCGCTCTCAACAGAGCATCAAACGTCTGGGCTTATACAGCACGCAGACCAAATCAAAACAATGTCGCTCTCAGCAGAGCATCAGACGTCTGGTGCTCTACACAGCACACAGACAACATCCCGCAGGATAAACACCATGGCAAGACATGATAAACACTCGGCCAACTCATTAGCGGCCAGCTCAAACACGGAACTTAATCCGTCGAACCCTCAGGTCTCAAACTCACAACGCTATCATTAGCTGTGCTTATAATTCAAGTTTGAATTAAGTATATTATGCGGTACAATTATGCCACACAAACTCACAGTCCTCGACTGGTCAAACTGAAGCTGAGCCTGATCCGAAACCCAAGTTCGTCAGGGTAGCAGACTTCACTTATCCGTCCACATCATGGACAAAACTCATCGTACACCAAACCCTTACAGTCTTACACTTTGCCATCCAACTTATGGCCAAATCCTCTTACACTGACATCCTCAAATAACGCTCCTCAGAGCTAACCGAGTTGTTGCCCTCTTACTTTTATCTCACTTATTATTCTTATTTTTCACTTCATAATATGTACGTTATGCTTGTACAATTATGAACACTCTTACTGTCTGACAAATGCCCAACATACAATCCACCCCAAACTGATCCATTCTAATCCTTGCCCGTCACACTCACATCCTCTGTCATACGCTTACACAACCGCATCCAAATTCAGACAGAGCTTCTGTCACCTCTTACTGTCCATCGCCCATACCTCTGCCCACAAACACATACGCACATCCAAAGCATAGGCAAAATGCCATCATACACACGTATGTCTCACACATACGTATAACATACACATACGGTCATACATACATAACTTACAAACATGCACGCTAGCCATCACTAGCACATGCATCCACACGTCAAACATGCACGCTAGCCATCACTAGCATATGCATACATTCATACATACATCAAACATGCACGCTAGCCATCACTAGCACATGCATACATCAAACGTACACGCTAGTCATCTCTAGCACGTGCACACACACATTCATACATACTTCAAACATGCACGCTAGCCATCACTAGCACATGCATAACCCATACATAGCATACTGACATATTTGCTAGCCATCGCCAGCGCATACATAATCCACATCCATAAAACATGCATACATCTCATGCATATCAATCATACCATACACTCATGCTTACACGCACCTCATGCAATCGGATCGTTACTTAACATCCAAGCATGGAATCATACAATCCTAGCATGCTGCTACTCATTCAAAGCATGCTTCATGAATTTAAGAGTTCAAAGCTCCCCTACCTCGTAATCATGACGTTCGATGGCGAGCACACGACGGTGGCGGCGTCGGCGGCGGAGTTGGCAGTCAAAACCGTTGCCTGGCTGAGAGAGCTGCTGTCTCGAGGATTTTAGGAAGCGCCGGAACTATCACGGCCAAATAGAGTGTCAGAACTCAATGCGGTAAAACCCGCGATCCACGGCGGCACACTAGGGCGGCCGGGAGAAAAGTCGTGCCAACATATGTGGAGGTGCGACCCGAAGTTGATGGTGTACTCACTGAAGATCAGCCGGTGGCTAAGACGTGCACAGCAGGCCACAAGGACATCGAAATCGGCCGTGGACAGCACCCAACGGCGACGATTCCGGTCAACCAAGGCCCACATACGGGCGGAGAGCGTGGGGCAACGCTTGAGAACAAAGGAGAGGTGGAGGACGGCTCTAGTGGTCAACTCCACTCGGTGGCAAAGCCAACCGATGGTTAGGCAGCACGAATGCGGCGCCTAAACCCAGAAGTACACGCGTGGCCACATGCGCACGCGGCCCAAAGGGCGGGGGAGATGGCTGAAATGAGGCGACTCATGGCCCACAAAAGCCAATAGGGCTAAGGCCCTTAGCTGTGGCCAATCTAAGCGGCGACATCACCGATCGCCACCCACAACCAAAACTAATGGTGCGGGAAGCTGTGCATCTCGCACGGTATAGGGCAAGGGGAGGGTTCAAGGTCGTGCAAAGGCTATGAGGCCGTCACTGGCCAAGGCCTGAGCAGGTGAACTCGTCCACCTTCGGTCACAGTAAGACATACAATTTCTTGCCCGAGGCCGTTCGGTACCAACGGCGTAAAATGGGCAAGAAGGGTCAACGGCACACCTGCCGGTAAGGCGGAACTAGCTGTAGCTACGGGCCGCAAGGCTGAACAAGGCCCAGAGGGGTGGCCCATTGGCATCACCGGGCCAGGGCGGAGCCGAATTAAGGTCCGCTAAATCAAATCCGGCGTCCGACTGATAACGTCAGTCACAACGTCCAAAATGGACGTAGACCAAAAATAGGGGACGACCGGGGAAAACCCATAAGGGCGGAGCAGAGGACGGCAAAGGGGATGGAACCAGGCTGGGTAGGGTGGTCCGCTGCCTTCGCCGGAGCAAGGCGAGGCTGGGGGAAGGCCGAATCGGCCACAAAACACCGCCGGCAGCCACTGTTTGCCCAAACAGTCCGTCGGCGGAACAGTGCACAGAGGGGGAAAAGAAATGGGGCGGCGGTGCCGAGGGTCACCGGGCCGGGAGGAGTGGCTCCTCGCCGTCACCGGCCCAGGGCCGAGCCGTGGCCGGCCGGTCGGGCCGAGCCGGCCCGTGGCAGCGGCGGAACGGCGATACCCAGTGGGGGCGGAAAAACAGGGCAGAGAGGAAACGGAGCGGGACGGCGGAGCAGAGGCCGTCCGGGCCGGGGGGAGTGTCCTCCCGCCGTCGCCGGCCCATGGCAGAGCCGTGGGCGGCCGGTCGGCCCTCGCCGGCTCACGGCGGCAGCGGAATCGCAATTCACAGAGAGAAAGGGGCTCACCGGGGGAGGAGGCGGCGCGGCCATGGGGGCCGGGACGGCGGCTCCCCTGCCGTCGCACGGCCGGGGCGGAGCCGGTGCGGCGGCCCACTAGCCCACCGGCGGCCGGTGGCCGGCGGGGACAGAGAAGCAGACGGGAAGGGGGGGCGGCCACTGTTCATCGCCCAGGTTCTGGATTGGGCGATCCCGACCCGATCCACATTTTCCTTTTTATTTTTTTTTCCTTTTTTCTTTTTCCAAACGTATCCCCAACGCGCGTTAACCTACTGGTTACGCGTCGAACCTCCAAAATTCGCGCCGTAAGTGCGCAGCAAGGCCCGTGGCCAGCGACTAAGCCCCACACCCGACTCTACGGGTATAAATACGGGGAAAAAACACAAATATGCATACGCTGAAACGTCACATTTTCCTGCCGAAAATGACTAGAAAAATGGCAGAAAAATCCCAAAAAATCGTAGAAAAATCAGGGACCTTACAATAGGTTTCATCCATAATTCCGACCATTGAGTAAGCTATTCTCATAAGAAAGTTAAGGGGTCCAACACCCTAATTTCCACGTAGTTGACTTCAAGAATTTAGAAAATTCCTAGACGTTACATCCTTCCCTCCTTAAAAGGAATTGCATACTCGCAATTCTCCAAGGCCAATACTAAACAAGCTCAGCCCTGAAGGGCACACTTGCCATGTTTAGGGTTTCACGTTAATCCCACTTGAGTGTAGCTTCTGCTGCACAGTCAAGTTCAAAGAATAACTACTAGGTAACATAACTCAAAGTGTGGATGTAAAAATACCTCTATGTCAACCCTAGTACTCACGTCCCATATCATGAGTATTTGCGATGCCATAGAAGCAAATTTAACTACTTACTAGCACAATGAACCTTGGAGCTATCTATCGACATAATGTGTCCCATACCACGAGTGTCTAATGGTTTCTCCTCTGTCGTTCGACAACTCTTTTGCCATGGACACCTAGGAGTGCTTCTTACCCAAAATGCATCCACCTCAACTAGATCATAAATTTTTAGACAACTTCATACTTGCAGTTAGATAAATGGCTCTGATGCTAACTGTCATGACCTGAATTTTTAAAAGCCTTTTTAAATAGCATAAATGGTAAGTCACGAAATTTTTTTAAGTACAAAACAAACCATTTGATTAAATATCTAGGTCATGATAATTGGGGTTCATAAATATGAATATCAAATCATAAGATATTATCACACATCTCAAAAATCTATAAATAATAGCCAATCCATCTAAGTACAAGTCCATCATCAATTTGAAAATAAATAACTAAGTTAACTCTCACACCAAAGATACACTTACGTACTGGAGTTGCAGAAATGAAGAACTATAACTCGTGCTCATTAATCCTGGTCTCACTTGTCGTGGCCCAGAGAACCTATAACTAACCAAGCCAAACAACTAAACAACAACAACAACAGAACCTCTCCACCCTTAGGAGAAGAGTTTCCAAAAGAATAAAAGTATTAATTAATATTTTTCAGATCGGGCCAAGATTACCCGATGTTAGTTGCCTACATACTCATCAGACAACATCTCCAATGTTTCCAACAAGATTGGATCCAAACATAGTTTTGCCTAGAAACTATAGTATCTCAAGAAGCATAACATTCAACATGCAATGCTTAAATATTTTCAATCAAACTACATTTTATGCAAGTCCTTTAATTGTTCCACTTGTGCTAATTAAACAAGCAACATCAAACAATATCATTAATTATTTCACAACCCTTGTTCAATAATTAATACCCCTATCCAATATCTTAGATAGACAGACACATCATATGCCAACCCTTCATCATTTTAACCCAACTCTAGGTATAACATAATATAAATATGTGTTCACTCAAAGATCACTCAACTCTCAAAGAAATCCTCAAACATAGGACTCTAACATTGGAGTAGACTGCTTAACAGAAGCTTGACCCAAATCCCCAGGGCTCTTAATAGCCTGCCACAAATATGGAGAAGAGGATCTCAACTGTGCTTATAGACACAGATTGGCGAGAAGAACAAGCCTTCCATGATGCTCATACAACTCCACTTTTATTATGCTATATATGGTCATGTGAAGACCTCCGATAAATCCACAGTAAAGACCTCGCTAGCTAATACCTAAACCGTCGTGGCAGTGAAAAAAGTATACAAGTATCACAATCTCCACCCTCCCAATCTAGGGAGAAAATGTCTTCTAAGACATTACTAATGTAACTTATAGAAGCCTAAGGTCTTTATGACCATTGACTCCCCGAAATATTTGAAACTTAGACTATATTATTTTCATTTAGTCAAGTATTCGTGTAATATACCTAACTGTAATCTGGTTTATTTTAATTAAATTTGTTGTTATTATGGGGTTTTAGTATTAATTGACTTATTTGTTTTGGGATTAAAGATGGTTTAATCAATGTTTTCTTTATTTTATTGGTTTTTATGCTAAACTAAGTTTATCCAAAAAAAATTAGGATTTTTTGGTAATTTTCCAAAAAATTAGGGTGCCGGTCCCATCGTGGGCCCCATGTTCGTAATTTGGGGTGATGGGTTCCATGAGACCCTAAACCTGACTTATTTCATCATTAAAGTGTTTCAAAATTTTTAAACTTTGTTTTAGACCCTAAGTGTTTCATCCTTAGGTCATTTTGGTCATCTCACTGCCCCTCTATTTATTTTAAGTCATTGCCCTCTCCCTAGGCTTCTCTCTCAAATTGACTCACGCTTCCATTCACATGAATGTGGGCGGTCTGCTCATAGGGGTTATTTTGTTATTTTATTCAAAGTTTTATGGAGTTCCAATGGATCCAAAATTAGGCTAGAGGGTACTACTTGATATCATGGACTTGGGGTAATTTTCCTAGCATTTACAAGGGTCGTGTGCCCCTTGAACCGACCTTGGTTGGCTCAACGGTTTACCCTTAACCCAAGGGGCAAAATGTTTAATTATCTACTCAATAGTATTTTTTCTCACTATGTGGCTTGGTCTATATTTAGGTTACACATTAAACTCTCATTAAGAAATTTCCCATTTTTTTAGGTTCACTTGAAAGCCCATAAACCAGAGCCCCCAAGTTAGGTATATAAAATATTATACGACCATTTAACTATAAGGGGTAAAAGGGTTATTTCATAGACATTGGGATTTTTTCCTAGCCTGAAACTTGGTTTATTACTCATCATGTTCCCTGGGATAGTATGTAATTTTCTTAGATTTTTCCACACTAAACCCTATTGAACTGGACCTGGTTCAGTGGGTATGATTTTTTTCCTTTTACTAACCCGGGCCGGGTTTGCAGTTCCAGCCCTAAAATGGGCCAAACCCGCAGACCAGCCTATGGGTCATCTTCCTCGTGGAGACACACGTAGGGCTACAAGCGGTGTCTGGATTGAAGCCACTGGTGGCCAGGCCCTCTAGCCACCAGTGGAATTCTTCCGCCGAGGAATAGTAAGATTATTTCTCGTGGACCACAAGCTGTCATCCAGTGCAATGTCAATCCGTAGATTCAGGAAACTACCCATGAAATGATCAAATTCTCTAGCCACTGACGAGTGCAATGGTGGCCATGACCACGCACAAGGCCGGGTCTGGTCAAATTGCCTCCAAGCGGCGAACCTCATGGACCCAGCCTTGCTTTTGTCTAGTGGCTACCGACCAGTATCAATGCTCCACACATTTGCTTTTCTCCACCCACAAACAGAACTTCCAGCAGATGCAACGAAACCGAGGCAATGTTTTGTCTAATTCACCACCCAGTGGCGAATCCAACAAACCCAGCCTCCACTATTGGCAGTTGGCTGCTCTGCATCCGCCCGGATCCCAAAGGCTTTGCCTTCCCTCCTTCGCGCCAAAGGGCATGGCTACGGCCGTAGCTGACCGCCGGGCCAGATGTGGATGGATTGCCATCAAGCGACAATCCCCCACAATGCTGGCCCACTACTGGCGAATAGCTATCCAACCTCCACCAAGGCTGAAACCCCCTTCCTCCTTGTTTCTCGGAATTGGACAATAGTAGGTGCAACCATTGTGCCAGCTGTGACTATTCTTTCTGTGTCTAGACTAGGTTGAAACGGTGGAGCATATTAGTGTGATGAAATTAATACAAAGTTAGAAATCCTACCTAGCAAAACGCTAGTGTTTGTGCTTGATCCTCCATGACTCTGTTGCTGGCCACCTTTGCCAAAAACCTCTCACGATGGATCCTCTTCCCCTTCGGCCAAAAAAATTGAGAGCCCTCTTAAAAGCCCTAATCAGCCCATTTTATAGCCATGGGGATTAGGGTTCCTAATCCCCTTAGAAATTGGGCCAAAACCTCCTCACTTCGGCAACCTTATTGAGCCCCAAAAAATAATTTTTGTCACATTCCGGACACCCCACCAATTTCCCTTTTACTTTCCTTACATGTACTTTTTTTTTATTTTCATGTATTTCCCTTATTTATGTTTTAGGGTGCAACCATGCCTGTACAGCCACTTTGGCTGCCACTCCAACAATATGCAAGAAATCTCTTATGCTATATAGGGGGAGTGAGTAGTTGTGCAAGTTGGCTAGTGTTGTTGCACCCATTGCTTGTAAACATGTTAATAGTGAATACATTCATCTTCTGTGCTTGTGTTCATTCGTTTCATTGCAATGTGACTCGCTTTTGCCCCCTACCCTTTTGCTTTGCATGTGCCCGCAAGTGATTGTGCAATGCATTAGTGCAAGGCAAACCATTTGTCCCAATCGTAGGCTTGCTTAGTGGGCTTTCAGCCTACAAGTGCCACACTGCCAGTTGCCCAAAAACTCCGTCCATGATAGTTGGTATCAAAGCCAAAGAAAAATCCGTCTGTCAAGCTTCCACTTGCAATGTCGAAGTCGGTAGTAGGTGAAGCTAGTGGGGTTGAGCATGCTGCTCCAGACCCATAACACAAAAAGTCATCCAAATGGCAGGACCACATTGAAGCCTTGGAGGAGCGAGTTGCTCCCTTGGTCAGTGGGCTTCCTGCCTTGGAAGAGAAAGTGAACTCTCTTGAAAAAGTGGAGAAACGAACCACGAGACTGGATCACAAAATCGTGGTGTCAATATTGAGAACTGCATGCTGATCGAAGAATCACTAGTAGAAGTTGAGAAATTCGTAGGTACAAAACCTTGCTATACAAGTGAGCCTTCTCCTTCGAACAACGGCCCAACAGGAGCTTGTTGTAGCCGTCAAGCACCCCAAAGTGCTAGAACCCAAAGTCTATTAGGGAGCGCGAGATGCTAAAGAATTTGAAAATTTTATGTTCGATATGGAACAATACTTTTGGGTTGTTCACCGAAAGTCAGAAGATGATAAGGTCACAATGGCCACGATGTACTTATCCGGCGATGCCAAGCTTTGGTGGAGGATGAAGTACAAAGAGATTTTGAATGGTCTCCTTGAAGTAAACACTTGGGAAGCTCTGAAGGGTCAGCTTAAGATCCAATTTTTGCCTGAAAATGTGGAATTCATTGCCTGACGGAACCTCCGTCGTCTCCAACAAATGGGAACCATTCATGAATATGTCAAACAATTTTCAGCCCTGATGTTGGACATTCACGACATGGCCGAGAATGATAAGCTGTTTTACTTCCTTGAAAGCCTCAAGCCTTGGGCCCAAACATAGCTGAACCGGCGCAAAGTGCGTGACTTATCTACATCTATCACGAAAGCCGAAAGCCTCACTGATTTTACTACTTAGGACAACACAAGGAAACCTAGGTTTTTTTAGAGGGACCAAGGCCTGCGACAAGGTCAACGGGACCAAAGTTACCCAAGCGAGTCTTAGGACAAGGGTAAGGGCAAATTTTTTGAAAAGAAGCCTTTTTACAAAGACTTCGGCACAAGAGCCAATAGCTCTACTTCTGCCACTTGGCCATTCCAGCCCTCTAACTGTGCGAGGGGTCCATTATCATGCTGACTGTGTGTCAGACCCCATCTTTCTTGGCAATGTCCACAAAAGAAAGCACTTAATGCCCTCGTTGCAAGAGAGTCAGCTCGACTTGAAGAAAATGATGAAGTCTTTAGAGACGAAGGGGGAGCACCCACGATGGGAGCATTGAGACTACTCAACACCATTGAGGGTACTCAAGGAAAACAATTACCTCAAGTAAAGGGCCTGATGTACATCGAGATCCACCTGAACAGTGTCCCAACAAAAGCAATGGTAGACACGGGAGCCACCCACACCTTCATATCAGACAACGAGGCGAGACGCATAGGGCTAAAGCTCATCAAAGATTCTAGTTGAATAAAGGCGGTGAACTCTGAAGCTCGCCCTATCACTGGGATGGCCAAAGATGTTCCCATTCAGATTGGCAAGTGGTCCGGTATGACAAACCTCATGGTCGTCCCCTTGGATGACTTCCAAGTTATCCTTGGGTTAGAATTCTTACAAAAAGCAAACATGGTCCCGATGCCACATATGGGGGGGTCTACATGTCTGAAGCCACAAATCCTTTCATGGTACTAGTTGTTCAGAGGAACAAGACTGACACTGCACATCTATCTGCACTACAACTAGACAACGGGTTGAAGATAGGTGGCCCAACATACCTTGTGGCTCTTCGTATGGAAAGTCAACCACAGGGGGATCAACCATTGCCGACAGAAGTTCACTCTATTTTAAATGACTATGCCAATGTTATGCCCAAAGCCTTACCAAGGTATCTACCTCCACGGCTACCCATTGACCACCAAATCGAGTTGGAGCCTGGCGCGAAACCACCAGCCCGTGCCCCTACTGAATGGCGCTCCCTGAACTTACATAATTGCATAGATAGCTTGATGAATTGCCTGATGCGGGTTTCATTCGCTCCTCTAAAGCCCCTTTTGGTGCCCCGGTTCTATTTCAAAAGAAGCACGATGTGAGCTTGCGTCTTTGTATCAACTATCGGGCGTTGAACAAATTGATTGTGAAGAACAAGTACCCCCTCCCACTCATCGTGGATCTATTCGACCAACTTGGCTGTGCTCGTTACTTCTCTAAATTGGATCTCCATTCTGGTTACTGCCAAGTGAGCATTGCTGATGGAGATGAAGCCAAGACTACTTGTGTTACTCGCTATGGTGCGTTTGAGTTCTTGGTCATGCCTTTCGGCCTTACTAATGCACCGGCCACCTTCTGCACACTTATGAACAATATTTTCCATGACTTCCTTGATTGCTTTGTGGTCGTCTACCTCGATGACATTGTGGTCTATAGCAATACGTTGGCTGAACATGTTACTCACTTACGAACCATGTTCGAGGTCCTTCACCAGAATCAACTATATGTCAAGCTAGAAAAGTGCTCATTTGCACAATAGGAAATTCTCTTTTTGGGACATCATATTGGCGGTGGACAAGTTTGCATGGACCAAGAAAAAGTTCATGCAATCAAAGATTGGCCGGCCCCCACCAAAATGAAACAATTATAAGCTTTCTTGGGTCTCTCCAACTATTACAAGTGGTTTGTACAAGGGTATTCACAAAAAGTTGTTGAAGAAAGATTGCCCTTGGTGTTGGTTGGAATCCTGCAAAAAAGCCTTTGCTGAACTAAAGACAGCGATCACACATGAACCAGTGCTTTGACTCCTGGACTACTCCAAGCCATTTGAAGTACAAACAGATGCCTCTGATTACGCCATCGGGGGGCGTTCTCTCACAGGAAGACCATCCTATTGCCTTCGAAAGTCGCAAACTCAACAAAATAGAGTAGTGCTACACCATACAAGAGAAGGAGATGACCATTGTTATCCATTGCCTGCGCACCTGGCGCCATTACCTACTGGGTTCTCGCTTTGTTGTCAAAACCGACAACATTGCAACTACTTCTAGTCGCAGCCCAAGTTTTATCCCAAACAAGCTCAGTGACAAGACTTTTTGGCCAAATTTGACTACATATTGGAGTACAAACCTGGGCGGAACAATGTTGTTGCCGATGCCCTCAGTCGACAAGATGAATTGACTAAACTGGCTTCCCTCCATCTTGCAAGCATAAGCTTTTGCTCGACTGATCTACATCATCGCATTCAATCAGCAATGGAGAAAGATCCCCTTGTATGCACCCTCCTCCAACAAGTGAAAGAAGGCAAGACTCATAAGTTTTGGCTTGACAATGGGCTATTGATGACCAAGGGACAAAGAATCTATGTTCCGAAAGTGGACCACCTGCGGAAAGAACTTCTTCATGAGTGTCATGACACTCCTTAGGCTGGTCATCCGGGTATCCACCGCACTTTAGCCCTTCTAGAGCGGATATACTTCTGGCCTCACATGAGTAATGATGTTGAGGCATATGTCCGAACATGCCTTACTTGCCAACAAGACAAAGTGGAATGCGACAAACCACGGGGCCTCCTTGAACCACTACCTATACCACAGGGCCCTTGGGAGGGTGTTTCTCTTGACTTTATCTCGGCATTGCCCAAAGTTGGCGGATACGGTTCAATCTTGGTGATTGTTGATCGTTTCTCTAAATATGCTACCTTCATGCCAGCCCCCAAACATTGCACCACTGATGAATCTACTCACCTCTTTCTAAAGAATATTGTTAAGTATTGGGGTGTGCCCCAAACCATTGTGAGTGATCGAGATGGATGCTTCACAAGCTGCTTCTGGATAGAACTATTTAAACTGCTTGGGTCCAAGTTAAGCTTTTCATCGAGCATGCATCCTCAAATAGATGACCAAATTGAGCGCATGAATGCTCTCCTTGAAGAGTATCTATGCCACTTCATTAGTGCCAACCAAAAGTATTGGGTCAATCTCCTTGACATTGCTCAGTTCTCCTACAACTTACAAAAGTGTTCTGCCACTAACCAGAGCCCGTTTGAGTTGGCCACTAGTCGCTAGCCTGCCATGCCCACACATTAGCTCTGGGCTATACTGGCAACAGTCTCCCTGCCTTCCACCTCACACAAGATTGGAACATAACATCAGAAATTGCCCATGCTTATCTTGAGAAAGCCGCTACCTGCGCCAAGAAGTGGGCCGATCAAATACCGCCAACCCGCCACCTTTAGTGTGGGGGATCTCGTGCTCATCAAGCTCAACCCTGCCCAACTCAAGCTTTTCCACCAGCTACACAAAGGTCTTGTTCGCAAGTATGAAGGCCCCATACCCATCCTCCAACGGGTCGGGAAGGTATCTTACAAAGTGCAACTACCACCCTGGATGCAGATCCACCTGATCTTCCATGCTAGCTATCTGAAGCCATACCATGCAGATGCTGAAGATCTTTCCAAACACCACCTTACACACAGAAATCCCAAAGTTACCACCAACATCAGAATTCTCGACGTGATCATCACCGATTGCGAAGTTGAATGCGGCAAAGAGCACATCCGTGAATTCCTCATCAAATAGCGGGACCTTCCACACAGCTGAGAGCCAGAAGAAGAACTCCTCAACCACCACGTTGATCAAGTCAAAGCCTACCTCCAGGAGAAGCGTCACGAGGACGTCGACGAAATTGAGTGGGGGAGCATGTTATGGACTACGTTCTGGACATCCCACCAACTTCCCTTTTACTTTCCTTACATTTACTTTTTTTTATTTTCATGTATTTCCCTTATTTATGTTTTAGGGTGCAACTATGCCTGTATAACCACTTTGGCTGCCACTCCAGCAATATGCAAGAAATCTCTTATGCTATATAAGGGGGAGTGAGTAGTTGTGCAAGTTGGCTAGTGTTGTTGCACCCATTGCTTGTAAACATGTTGATAGTGAATGCATTCATTTTTTGTGCTTGTGTTCATTCATTTCCTTGCAATGTGACTCACTTTTGCCCCCTACCCTTTTATTTTGCATGCGCCCGCAAATGATTGCGCAATGCATTAGTGCAAGGCAAACCATTTGTCCCAATTGCAAGCTTGCTTGGTGGGCTTTCAGTCTATAAGCACCACATGGCCAGTTGCCCAAGAACTCTGTCCATGACAGCCAGCTGTGACTATTCTTTTTGTGTCTAGACTAGGTTATGCATCTAGACTAGGTTGAAATGGTGGAGCATATTAGTGTCATGAAATTAATACGAAGTTAGAAATCCTACCTTGCAAAACGCCAGTGTTCGTGCTCACTCCTCCATGACTCCGTTGCTAGCCACCTTTGCCAAAAACCTCTCACGGTGGCTCCTCTTCCCCTTCAGCCAAAAAAATTGAGAGCCCCCTTAAAAGCCCTAATCAACCCATTTTATAGCCATGGGGATTAAGGTTCCTAATCCCCTTAGAAATTGGGTCAAAACCTCCTCACTTTGCCAACCTTATTGGGCCCCAAAAAATAAATTTTGTCACTATAATTAATTGGGCATGTATAGTAACTTAAACAGACAATTCGAGCATCTAATTCTGGTAAATAGTCCATGCACGTTATGATCAACTTCGAATAATAGTATCTCCTTCATTCAAACTTCGATTAGCACGTTCTTGGTGGCATTTCGAAGATTTTTCTGTCTACTTTCCA
Source organism: Saururus chinensis (assembly GCA_035235625.1). Lineage (NCBI taxonomy): Eukaryota > Viridiplantae > Streptophyta > Magnoliopsida > Piperales > Saururaceae > Saururus > Saururus chinensis. The sequence continues at coordinate 32,398,296 of CP141143.1, forward strand.
TCCATATAGGTCTTAGCCACCAATTCCATCCATTGAGTAAGTTATTCTCATAAGAAAGTTAAGGGGTCTAGCACCCTAATTTCTACGTGGTCGACTTCAGAAATTTAGAAAATTCCCAGACATTATGGGATGTGATTATGATAATGAGTTTTACATACTTACACATAAGGTGTATATGTGTTATGAGCTATATTTAAACCCATGGATGTACAGGTGACATGGTTTGTGCTTCTAGAATGTGAGTTATAGCATGCTATATAGGTGGCATGGCTATGTGATGATGAAATATATTATATATAACATGATATGTAAGTGGTGTATGTAATATCCCTAAATCCTAAACAGATTTATTTAATTAATTAATTTGTTATTATGTGGTTTAGTATTAAATTTGGTCGATTTTGACTTATTTTTTAATTTAAGATGGTTAATAATGGGTTAATCAAATTTTCTTCACTTTGATGGTTTTTATGTTAAGATAAGTCAATTCAAATTTTTTGGAATTTTTTACTTTTTTTCTAAAATTTAGGGGGTGGGACCCAACGCGGACCCCACATTCGTAAATTTGGATGATGGATCCCACAAGACCCTAAAAACATCTTATGACATTAATTAAGGGTTTCAAAATTTTTAGACATCATTTTGATCTTAAAATGAACAATTTTCCCATTTTTAGTGTTAAATTCTATTTGTACCTCACATTCTTATTAGGTCTACCATGATACCTACTATAAATAGAGAGGCACAGTCTCATTCCCATTTGGGATGAGCTAGAATCTGGAGCTTAGGAGGCTCTAATCTCCATTTCCAAAGAAGAAAAGGTGATTAAGGTAAAGATTAGCTTAATTTTTCATTAATTACCTAGGGTTTCTCCTAAACTTTCTAAATCCCTTCTTTTACCAAGGATTAATCTCTATTTTTACCCTTAAAGCTTTTAATTTTAACCTCTATTTCAAACCTCTATTGAAGAAATTTTATTTTTGAACTCAATAAACCCTAGATCTATAGGTTTTCAAGTGATTTAGGCATTTTTGAGCAGATTTATATAAGTATTAACAAAACCCTATTGTGGGTAAGATTTTGACAGAGTTGGAGCATCGATTTCAAGTCAAGAAAGTCATTGAAGGTAAGCGATTTCTTCCTAAAAAAGGTATGTCTTTTTGGATTTGAGTTTGGTGAAGTTTTAAGTGGGTTTGCATGGAGTTGAACTTTAACGGTGGATTAAGAAAAACTTGATCTTTCTTGCGATTTCTTCATATTTTTTGTTGATAAATGACTAGATTTACTGTTTCCTAGGCTTAGATTTCATTATGGTGATGTTTGGGAGTGAGATTTGAAGGTTTAAGATAGGTATGTGTATTTTCGGTTATGGGTTCAAAAGGAAAAAGACGAACCAGAACTACAGTTATGACGTTGGAATAGCGTTGCAGTGCATTCAAACGGCAACACAACAGTTTGATCATTTTGTTTATTTTGCTCATTTTTGTATTTTTTCCTTTTTAGTACTATTTCTTATGATTATGATGAGTAATTTTTGCTAAGAAGAGCTACTGGAAGGGTATAAAATTAAAAGCTATGATAAATGTTTAAGTATTATGTGAATTACATGTTATTCGGTTAAGCATGTTATAATTTCTTATCTTTAATTCATGTTGAGTGGTTCTTCATATTTAAGTATGATTCTAGTAAGGTTATAACTTGAGAATGGATTTGTATGTCTTCACATATTATGATTAAATTATAGGTAAATGATGGTGTCATGTTTAGCTTTAAGTGTGTTAATGAATATGTTTACTTAAGTCTAGGGTGAGATTGCACTTGATTTGAATTGTGTTTTTTGATGACTTTCACTCATGATTTCAGTAAGGAGCCATGATTAAATGTTAAATAGCATGTGTGTAGTATGTTGATGAGATGTCTATAATGCATGTCCATATGCTTAGAATTGAATGTTTCTACCATGTACACACACATGCGGGGGTAATTATGGTGAGTGTTGATACTTATAATTAGAAATGATGCATGCATGGCTGATGGGGAGCACGTTTCATGAATTAGAATTCATGTAGTCATTGCTCACGTATGTACTATGTTGTATGCATTATGAGAGAGATTTACGAATGAGATTTTATCGAGATTAGCCATGTTGATCGATTGGATGCAATTGCGTGATATTGCTTGTCGGGTTAATCGATCAGAGGCTTATCAATTCGGTTTTACATTCGAAAGGACAAGGTTTTACATCCCTTGAGGACATGTTTTTCCTCCCAGGGTTGAGAAGAGCGGCAATGCTATAATGAGACAAAACTATTGTCCATGTTAATATAGCCAAGTGCACCAGATTACAAGGGGTAATCTTCTCTATTAGGTAATTTGCCCAAACTATGTAATTCCTTCAAACTTTCCAATTGGGGATTGTTTGAAGTGAGCAGGAACTACTTAAGCATCGGCCGATTAAGCATGGTTAATTTATCAATATGCATGGTTGTGATAGTGTATTATAGACACTTTACATGGAAGATAAATGTCTATGAATATGCATGATGTAATTGTGTGTTAGAGACACTTTTTATGTAGGTCGAATGCTTATGGATTATGCATGATATGATTGTGTGTTAGAGATACTTCTCATGTAGGTTGAATGTTTATGGACTATGCATGATGTGATTGTGTGTTAGAGACACTTCTCATGCAGGCTGAATGGTTATGGATATGTATAATATGTTAGTGTGTTTCAAACACTTCTCATGCAGGTTGAATGATTATGGATATGCATGATATACTAGTGTGTTTGATACATTTTTCATGCAAAATGGTTGTTTATGAATATATATGGATATGTATAGTGTGTGTAAGACACTTGTCATGTAGGATGAATGTTTATGAAGGAGAATGGTTATGCATAAATATATATGGTGCGCTACAGACACTCTTCATGCAGGATGGATATTTATGTTATAATGTGATTATTCATGCTATAAATAGTGTGTTGAGATACTTCCAATTATAATAATTATTCGTGGGTAAGTATGGTTATGATAAGGGAAAGTAATCATATCAAGATACTATATGATATGTTGATGTGATAAATTGTTAAATGATGTGGTTGCTTTCTGATTTACTATTTTTAGCATTCAAAACCTTATTGAGTTTTATGTTCACCCCTATTTTCTCTGTATCTTTTGTTTTGGGTATGTGATTATTTATGCTATAAATAGTATGTTGAGATACTTCCATGTAGGATAATTATTTATGGGTAAGTAAGTTATGATAAGGGAAAGTAATCATAACGAGATACTATATGATATGTTGATGTGATAAACTATACTCAATGATGTGGTTGCTTTCTGATTTACTGCTTTTAGCATTCAAAACCTTATTGAGTTTTATGCTTACCCTAGTTTTCTCTGTATTTTTTATTTTGGGTTTGCATGGTGCGACATGCAGACAATCAGGTCCCTCTTTATAAGGCGCATGTGGATGATGATCGGGTGTAGGCATGGGAGCCTAGAGATCTTACGATCTTTTCTATTTATTCTAATGTTTTATTATAACTTCATGTTTAGATGACTTTGTCTCGTACTCTATTAGCCATTGTGACTTAGACTTGTTTTTAGATGTTATAACATTAGTCATGTTGATTGGCTTAGTGATTCTATGTTTGTAGGTTGAGACTTGAGGACTGTTTCAGAGTTAATGTCCCTTTTACTCTTATTTATTTCTCTTGTACAAAGATAAAGCGGTGCACTACTCCGTGTGTGTGCTACCTGTTAGAAGGGTCAAGTCTTTTGCAATTTTAATACCTTGTCGCCCCTATGGGCATGACAGTATATATGTTGATGAGATATATTAAACATAGCATAATATATACGTGACATGAGTAGATGCTTATAGAATGTAAATTGTGACATGATGCACAGGTTTAAGTGATTATTCTATGATGAACGGGCATAGTGTTTAATTATATGATAGATATTATGTTGGTTATGCCTATTATTGACATTATAAATTTACTTTTCATATTAAAACCCTTGTTGAGCTTTGACTCACCCTTCTTTATTTTGCATTTTATTTGGGGCTATATGTCCTACCATGCAAGTTGTTCGGATGGGCTCTATGTGGATGACATTAATCATTGAAATGAGATGCATAGAGTTGTTGGGTTTTGTGATAGTTTATTTATGTTATATTGAGATCTATATACACTTAACTATATTTGACACTTCTATTTAGCCATTGTTGGCTTAGATTCTTGTTAGCTATTATTCGCTTAGATTTATTTTAGCCATGTGTGAGCTAGTTTGTGACTAGTATGTAGGTATGTATAGATTAATGCTTTAATTAGTAGTTATTTTCTTACTTATTTTACTTTTGTACAAAGTATATGTAGGGAACTCCATAATATTCTACCCAATGATAGATTAAGTCTTCTGTAATCTAACTATACTTTATCCCAAGTATCATTTTTTCCTTGGGCTGGGTTCAATTAGGGGGTAGCATGTGCCAAGATGTGACACATAGATACTTGCTACTATTTTACACAGATCTCCGAGTTCACTCCCCAATCTCATTTATTTATTTCACAGAGACAAGACTGAGATCCGAAACAGCGAATCATGCTCCAAACCGCCCCTAAAACTCTCACGAAGCATAATAGATACTTGCTACTATTTTACACAGATCTCTGAGTTCATTGCCGGATCTCATTTATTTTGTTCACAGCGAATCATGCTCCGAACCACCCCTAAAACTCTCACCAAGCATAATACTTCCCTAAACTTGTTTAAAAAAATTAATATTTTTTTCACATAAAGCATTACCCTTAGCCAAAACAGCCAGCCCCTAAGGTCGCGTAAGTTGAACGTCATTGAGAACTACCGGTGCGGCTAGCCTTGTTAATAAAGGCCACGGAACGACGTTTACCTCAGTCGAGCTCTGGCTTCCCTTCAATGGCAGACAAGGAGCAAAACTCCTCCCTCTTCGCAGCTTCTACCAACTGGGTCGTCTCTCAAGGCTCTTTGGACGACTCCATTTCAGTCGAGTCCTTGGTTTCGCTGACGGAAGATTACCAAGCAGACTACCCTGTATCGCCTCTCCTCGTCTTGGCCCCGGAATCGCCTGACTCTATCGACCCATGTGAAATTACAGGTAATTATTTATCGGCCCACCCCATCCTTTCATATTGTCGTAGTTTTATGTGTGTGTTGAAGATTTGGGTTTTTTCCTTTTTTTATATATAAAAACTAAGTTCTGTCCATTGTATATTCTTATGAATCGTGCAAATTATAATTATCCAACTTGTCATGGAATCTAAATTCTTACTGCAACTGGGAAAGAGCACTGTTTATTTAGCGTTGTGATTCATTTTTTTTGTTGTCGGGACAATTATTAACCATTCTATCATTTTCTCATCCGTTTCCGTTGCAGCGTGCGCTTGAATAATTAGTTTTGAATTTGGATTGATCTATTCAATAATTTAATCGAATTCTGATCGCAGGGATGTAGCCAGGATTGAAGTGGGGTAAAGAAATTTGCTTTAAATGTGTCAATACAAAATTATAAAAATCGAATATTATAAGAGGCTGGAATCTGTACTTAATTATACATGGTATCTTGTAGCCAAGGATACATTTTAGCATTATTTTCAAAATCAATGGTCCTAACCCAGTGTGTTCGAATCCTCATGTCACTAAGTTTGCCCAACTCCCTCCCCTTGAGATTGTTGATTTTAAACTCACTGGTCAGATTGTTACGAGAAGAGGAGTTGAAATTATCTTTAGAGAATAAATCTTCTTTTGACATATAATAATATATAATGTTTCAAAATGCTTTTTCATATTAATTCTACTGAAACAAGAACATCGTAAACACAATACAATATCCTAGAAACCAATAAAGTTACTCTAAATGAACATACTAATTCAACACAAATGTGAACACAATTTATTCACAAATGAAAAAAAAATCAACCTACGAGGGCGAGAAAAATAGGACTGTAAAGATGAGAGCAGATAATAGTTTTCTGACAAGGATGGCGCAGGTGATGCTGGCAAGTGATTCCTATGGAGGTAGTTGTGGATGCAGGTGATGACAACACCGTCAGGCAGGCAGCTATAGACAGGGTGACTTCAAAGGAGGGGTAGAAGAGAGGTCCTTTCCTGTTTTCCTAAAAATGTGTCATTCTGACCTTATGAGAAGGAAATTTATAAAGTGGATTTCCTACAGGCCCACATATTACTTTTGGCTTTTCCTTGTGTGTTGTTTTGACTCCTTTGTAACCAAACTTTTCAAATTTTCAATCATGATTAAATGTAGGGTCCATGCACCTAGTGTATTTTCATTTACAATCTATCCATTTGTGGGGCAGCCTCACTTGACAAATTTACAAACACGCCCCATACGAAGTAGGTCTCTATTATTTTACCAGTTTGTTGAGGTGGGGCATTTGCCCCACCTTGGATTCGCTGTGGTCAGGTAATTAAACATGGAAAAGTTAATTGGAATAAAGAATTTGGTGTTATGTTATGCGCCTTGTTGAAGTTTACAAGGTTATGTGAAATTTGTCTTTTCAGCAGGGAACCACTTATTCCGATGCTGTGGATCCTATGGTTAACTTGCTTCACTAAATGTTAATGGTCTTTAACAATTGGAATATGTGGTGTGTGTTTTTAAATCTCCACTTTGTTCCCATGGCTATGTTAAATCCAGATGTTATTTTTTCTTTTTGGGTGAAGGATCCCGGTGTTATTTTTATTTCTTCATCTCATAGTTGTTTCTCTTTAGAAAAGAATTGTTTAGACTTTGATTTCCTTTTTTTCTTTTTTCCTTGAGCATGCCCTTCACCTTCAGTTAGACATCCCTTTATTGCTTGAAATGTTGTCTGCCTCATGCTGGATCTGCTTTTCATCATGGTTTAGGGATGGAATGGGTTAAGATGACCTGCACTTCATATCATCTAGGAATTAGACTTAATTGGCATTTTTGTACCCAGGAAGCGTGTAACAGCCTATTGAAGCTTATGGACTATACTGTCTTGTCATACTCCAATCTTTGCAGCTAATGACATGATTCCGGTTTTTAAGGGGGAAACTTAAACTATGTAGGCAGGATCATATAATGAAATAGTGTTTTTATTTATTCAGATGACTGAAAATACTGAGAAGGCTACTTTATCTTGGGAAGATAGTTTAAAATTTGCGTTGTGCTTTGATTTTGGAGAAGTTCTTTCTGATTCAATCCTAGACAAATACAAATGTACAATATCCACTATTGCATTCTTGGTGAGAGTGAGGGCGTTCATTTTTTGTCATCATATGATAGTAGATTACCATTTGTTATTAAAAAGAACAAAACTGCTTTGAATACATTTTTTAACTCTGTATTAGATGTTGATACCTTGATGATGGTATCTATTGCATTTTCAGAAAAAAATTTCTAGGACCTCTTTTGGCTGCTATTGATAAAAAAAAGCACTTCTTTGGATACTTAGATTCACATTTGTTCAATATTTATTCTGTGTGATCAATTTTTGGTCATTTCTGAGCTGGTGTAGCAACATTCTGAATTTGAATTCGTCTCTACTTCCCAATTAATAATTTATATTAAAGGTTCCTTAGATCAAAACATTTGGTATTGGTCTACTTATGGCTCTTGTGCTTTAATTCATCATCTGTTTGCCTATCTTTGGTTGCCCCAATTGTAAGTGGAGTCAATTTATTAACTATTGTCAGGCAGGCCTTGACGTGTTCTACCTCCACTGTGGTATGTCAGAAGCATACTTTGCATCATCACTATATATGACATGGAAGATATGGTTTAGTTTTTAGAAAATAATGTAAGCAGGTTGGAGAAGGGGAAGATGAGTAGAAAAGACGAGAAAGAAATGAGGCAAATGTTTAAAAAAGTAGACCTTTCTTCACTTATGCATGCATTATGTTTACAGCCAGAAGGACGTATGATGATAATGACATAAACTTTAACAGCCTGAAGGAAAAGGAGGGATTTGGCCATGATTGAGTGGTTCTGCCTTTCCTTAGTCTAGTCTTCTTAAAATTGTGAGGACCAAGTTCACCACCACTCCAAGAGTGACCATGGACTGGTAGATATAAGGTGATGCAAAGAGGGGAGGGAGCAGAGGAGTATGCAGTGGAGCCAGAGCATATCTATGTAGAAAACTGGATCTGTTTCTCTTATTTCAATATTGTTGATCCTATTGTTAACTTGCTGTGCTAACTGTTTACTGTCAATGAATGAAATATGTGTACTTCATTGAATTTGTCGTAGTCGCTTTTCCTCATAACCAGGAAATTACTTAGACTATTTTTCTTTTTCCTTTTTATTCTTTTTTTTTGGGAATGCTCTTTGTCTTCACTAATCATCCACTTATCGCTCCAAATGTTGTTTGCTTCTTGTTGGGTTTGGTCTTCACCATTGTTTTAGGGAATGGAATGGGTTAAGATGATCTGTGCTTATAATCTTGTATTTGTATCTGTTGAAATACGAAGTTAATATATTTATAATCCATTTCCTAACAGTTTAAGCTATTGGGAAAAAAATAGTTATTGTACGTGATATCAGAGCTCCGGGGCTTGGGAGGCTTTGGGTTCAAATCTTGGTGGAGCATATATAGCCTACAGTTCTGTTCCCCGTAGTTATCTCCATGTGCAAAGCTTGATGCTTGCACGTGGGGGGGAGTATTGAAATATAAAGTGAATATATTGATAATCCATTTTCTAACAACTTAAGCTATGGGAAAAAATGGTCATGTAATAGTATTTATTAAAAAAACAAACTTCACTGGCATCTTTGTAGTTTGGAAATGCATAATAGCCTAGAGAACCTATTGTAACTCGTAGGTTACAAGATCGAAATTGAGGGGAGAGTTGCACGTAGGAAGGGGGAAAAGAAGGGGAGAAAGAGAGAGTAGGAAGAAAATCTAAGGCTAAACTACTATTTGGATTAATCACTTTTTTGTTCCCCTAAGGTAGAGATATATAGGTCTACACAAAAATTATCACTGTATAATTAGGAATCTACTAAAAATAAACTGCCCTAATAAAATACCAAAGAAATTAGGAATCTAAAGACTAATTTAATATAAACCTTTTGTAGGGTGGTTCATAACAATCCATCATTGCTTCCGCTAGGCCTTGTCCTCAAGGACGGGCAATATCAATACTCTTATCGACAGCAAGTGGTTGGAGGACCGAATTATACTTTGGATGAGGTCTTTGAATGATGTGCAATTTATTCGGAGGTTAGGCGGTAAGGAGGCATTTGAACCCATCAATCTCAAAGCTCATCTACATGCATTCAAATCCTATTCAACCTTTTGTAATGTGCGCAACCAAACCATGCTAAGAACGATATTAGACCCCTTGACCCCTTGATAAGTAGGATGTAGAAATCAAACTAGATAATAAGACCTTGAGCAAGGAGACATGCCTTATGACAAACCCCATACTGCAAAGCTTGGCACCATCTCCAACCATAACATCAAAGTTAGGACAATCGGAGATTTGCAAGCCCAACTCTTTAGCAACGATTTCATTAATGAAACTATAGGTGCTACTTGTATCAATAAGAACTATGACACGTTTTTCTATTTGGCCATTGATGCATATTGTGTTGGGAGCATTACCACCCTTATAGGCATGAAAAGACAAGTATAGGTCAACATCATTTACCAAGGCGGCTAAGGAAGGGTCAAACTCGGCCATAGGGTTTGAAGAATCCACGAGGTCACAATTGTAATGTAATCCCTTTGACCGTCAAGCATCCATTTCACTAGGAGATAATCGCTTAATAGGAATCAGAGTGCTCAAAATATTCAAAATAGGAGTATGTCCATAGTTGTGACTAGACCAGTAGAAGAAGATTGTGGGGCCTGTGGAATACACTGTTGATGTTAAAGCTGCTCTTGACACATGTGAACCACATGAATTGTCTCAATTAAGGTACATGGTTTGAAAATATGCACCAAGTTTGCAAGTCGGGCCTCAAATCACCTCGAATTGTACCGATCTAAGCTGCGTCTGGCCAATTGGAAACCCGATCAGGCAACATTTTAAATTCATCTTGATAAGCTTTGACGGTGGTAGTCTAGCGAACACGGGAAAGATGGAAATTTTAATTCTCATAATCAATTGGCCCAAAGCGGACGAGGAGGGTTTGCTCCACATCCACCCACGTAGCATGCGCAGTGTAAGAGAGAAAGTGCTCGAGCCATTGCAATGCATGACCTTTTATGTGAAAGGAAGCAAGATCCAATACGCTCATGAGCTGGAGTCCAATAGAAGTGAAAATTTTGTCACCTTTAAAGATATGAAAAGTGATATGAACGGGATGGGCATGGACAATGCCCTCATAGTTGTGGGCTGCAACATCATACCCCAATAGATGTCCTCTGGGTTGGTGACCGCCACGACAGTAGCTTGGTACAAGAGGTACATGTGGCCCCTGGTAGAAATTGGGTCTTCCATATTCAGGGGTTACATGAAAATCATTCGTTGCATCAAATAATTGTTAGCAACATCAAATTCACGAGCATTAGGGAGGTAGCATGCTAAGGAATTGCCCTAGGAAGTTCTTGCGTATAGGGCCCTGAAGAACTATGGGAGAATAATGAGGTGGCATCTCAGGCCTGGTTCAGCTAAGTGATGGACATGAGCCACATGGGAAGCCAAAGTTTGTGATGGTTCGGCTTGGAAGCTAGGTCCAAGCCAGGTCTAGGCAGACCCGCATGAGGCTTGCCCTGATATAAATTTCCTCAGTGCCATCTATATGCCCTAATCCTTCTGAAAGATTTCTGGCGATTAGGAAGGTGTCGACAAAGGCGATCGGCTGCATCCTGTGAGAGGGCTAGTCAGCCGGTAAAAGGGGAGGTGAAGCCATTGGAATTCTGCTGGAAAAGGCTCAACTTGGCGGCCAGGGTCTCCAAAGCATGCGGCGGCTGTAACACAACGGCAAGCTGAGTGGTGAAAGGGCTGCAGCCTCACCTAGAAAGTTAAGGAAAGGGAGCCGGAGGGTCAGTGAAGTGACTCCCCTATGGAGGAATCAAGCGGCACTGTCACCTGAATGTGGTTGCGCATAGAGGTGGCTGACTGTGAGTCTATGACTACTTCGATGATGCTGTAGGAGGGTTGGACAATTTAGATATAGGTTGTCGGCCGGCGTCACCCGCAGGGCCCAACTCAGAGGCCGGTTAGGCAGAGGAAGCGTTTGCCAATGTTGCAAATGGGTGAAGCAGCTTCACTAAAGGTCTTGGAGTGGCAGTTTGGCCGGCAAGGTAGAGGTGGATGCTTGGCAAGCTGTGGATGGTAGTGGATAGGGACTCGTACCTGCCAGTGATGGCTGCCAGCAATTCTTGTTGGGATTTCATAGCTATAGCAACCTCGTGTTGTGACTGCAGGACGGCCGTGAGGGTGTTTGAGAGTTGCTGGAACTTCTCTGCCCAACTAGCCGTGTCCATTCTCCGCTCAAAGGCTTGGGCTTTAAGTTTCCTTTGAAGCTCTGCAATGTCTATCTGAAGGTGGGAGAAGGCCTCTTCCGAGGGCTCAACATTAGAACCTGATGCTGCCTTTTTTTACGTTGTTTAGTTATGGCGGCGAAGAAGCGATGGCGCAGGAAAGGTGTCCTCAGTTACCATTGTTGTAACCTGGAGGTTACAAGGGTGAAATTGAGGAGAGAGTTGCACGTAGGAAGGGAGAAAGAGAGAGTCGGAAGAAAATCTAAGGCTAAATTACTAATTGGATTAATCACTTATCTATTCCCCTAGCGCAGAGCCCTTTACAATATATATAGGCCTACACAAATACTAATCACTGGCTAATTAGGAATCTACTAAAAATAAACTACCCTAATTAAATACCAAAGTAATTAAGAATCTAAAGACTATCCTAATATAAAACCTTCCAGAGGGTGGTTCATTACAGAAGCATGCATTATGTCTACTGCCAGAAAAAGACACGAGGATAGTGAAATTAGCTAGTAGGGATGGAAGGAAAAGGAGTGGGTGGAAGGTGTTGTGGGTATATTCAAGGTGATATAAAGAGGAGGGGTGGGAGCTGCGGAGTAAACATTGGAGCCAGAGCATATATATGTAGTAAACTACATGTCTACATGAACTCGATTTTTTTTAGGAGTAAAAAGTTTCTCCTAACGTGATTAAAGTACCAACTATATGCATTTTTGATGCAATTAGTTTGCACTTTTGAGGAAAGTGGAAAATAGGTTCAAAATACCGCTGCCAAGTGCCAAATTCTTAGTGCACAATGAGAGGCTGGGCTCTAATCCTTTAAGTTGACAATTCATATTTTGTAATTCGAATTCGTGAAGTGGTCATGTAGAGGCTTCGAAGTGCATATTTTCTCAGTCGTTTATATGCACTTGCTGTGCGTATGGTGCATGTGTGCATTCAATTGTCAAGCAGCTTTTCACTCCAGTCATTTGATAATTGTATCTTACTCCACTAGCTTATCTTCTTAGTGAAGCTATACTATTGAATTTGCTAAGGATGTGTGGTTCAATTATTACTTCTGCACCATACAAATACTGGCATTGATGTGCTAGGAGTAGAAAAAGTTCTTTATTTTATAAAACTCTGGTTGATCACACATGAATAGTCCTTTCAACTTTCTTAATTTTAATAATAATATAACTAACTTGATCATTTTGCTTCAAGATTTTACAAATGGTTCGGTCTTGTTTGTGTTTCAGTCAGTTTCCAGCAGAAATATGAAGTCTTTCAGATATATGTGAAAAGTACAGCGAAAATATATGAAATTTACTATGCAATTAACGAGCATAGTGATAATGAGTATCTCTGCACTGTACGATGTGGGGTTGTAGCAGAAGATGAGGAGGTTCTTGATAATTCTGATGCTGAAGAAATGAAAGAAAAATGCGGGAATGAGATGAAGAGCAGTGAAGAAGATGGATGGGTGGAAGTGAAGAAGCCAAATTTACCTTTAAATGAGGTTAGCGATTATAAATTGAAAAGAAATATTGGGAGTGATACCAGAATGGGTCAGGTACTTATGTTTACTTTTTTCTCCTTTTTGGTTTTTCCTTGTAGTAACTGTATATTTTGCTAATGGTTAGGACTAATTGCAGGATTACTATGAAGCAACAGCAGAAATTACTGATCCAAGTCCTTGTATCACCCTTACTCTGCGCTTGCTTTCCCTTCAGGGGAAAGGGTGTGTGCAGATTAAAGAAATATACATATTTGCAAATCCTGTTGAGTCTCCTAGTTCAGTGCCTCAGATTTCATCTGGAAACTCAACTGGAAGCTCATTACTAGCCATGCTGGTTCCAGGTCTTCTACAAGCTTCTAGATCTGGTTCGAATTTTATGCAAGATGTGAAACATTATAATCCAAAAGAGAAGGAGAAACTTGCAAGTGCCGATCAGGAAGGAATTAAGCCAGTTATTATTGAAACAGGCAAGGAGAAAGAAGCCAGACCACACTTAGCAGGTGGTAAAGAAGTTAAAAATCAGGAACCATTTGAGGGCAGATCAGAGCAGGGCCAGTTGAAAAAAGTCGCACACACACCAGTTTCAGAAGAGAGGAGCTTTGACTTGAATAATATAGAGAGAGCACTAAATCAACTGGATTACCGTATGAGCAGAATGGAAGCTTTCTGCTTGAGGTTTGAGGAAACTATGCTGAAACCCCTTAATGGTATTGAAGGAAGGCTTCAGAGGCTAGAGCAGCAACTAGATGCGCTTAAATTAAGATCAGAACATAATAAAATAGCAGCTCCAGAATTTTCATGTGATGAATCTGGAGCAAGTTCATTTTATGATGAAAAAAGTGATAACTATACTCAGGATGCATCTCGAATTTTAAAGGATTCACATTTAGATGACTCTTCTGGACTTCCTGATCTTTCGCAGGACAGTAAATGTTGCTCAGGTTTGCAAACCGACCGGTCATCTGCATGTTTTCACCCTTCCACAAGTGTAGCTTCAGAATGTTGTTCTAATAAATGTGAATCCTTTTGCAGCCCACTAGAACCATCGTCATCAACTGATTTGGTTGGAAATCCTGGAACATGCCCTACTTTAGTAATGACTGCCCCTGAGTTTCCATGTGATGATGAAGATAAAAATCTTGGTGGATCCTCAGAGGCACTGCAGGGTAGTGCAGCAAACAAACCATCTATGTCCATTGATGATGCTTTAGCATCAGCACTTGAAGCATTCTTGGCTTCAACCTCTGTTGGCCTTTCAAACCGTAGACCTACTTTGAGAGTAAGGGCTCCAGAGTTTGAAAATGAGGCTAATTATAGCAATCTTGAGCCATTCCTGCCTCCTACTGCACTTTTATCTGAGGATCCTGAAAAGTTACTGTCAAGTTCTCGTGATAATGACATCTGTGGAGTTCAAATATTCATACGTCCTACTGTCTCTTCTTGTTGCAACTGCATAAAAGAAGAACTTGAAGAGCCACCCAGAATCTCGGAAGAGGTTTCTTACTGTGTTGAAACTGCAGAGGTGGGAGTTAAGGATTCATGCTCCCAAAACGAAGAGGGTAATCCATTAGAAAATGTTCGAGATTATTCATCTCCTTGCATAAACATTACTGCTAATGATAAGGCCAATGAATTCCGTGAAGTACACCAAAAATGGATTCAAGGTGCTGTTGCCACGGTTGTCCAAAATGATGATTGTACAGATCTACACCGAGAGTTGAGTCAAGGCATTTGTGGAGCTCGTACAGAAGAAGGTTATACTGTAGAGCTACACCATGAACGGATTCAAGGTAGTGGTGCAAGTGCAATCCAAGACAATCATCCATCGGACTTGGTCTCAGCAAGAATAGGAATGCTAATGCCAGATTCTATTGAGAGCTTAACGCTGAACGAAGAGGATACGAGCAATCCAATTGACACTTTTGAGCAAAGTGCCTCCAACTGTTTTCGAGTCTGCACGGGCTCTGATGAGGGCAGTTCACCTGAAAATCAGCAGGTTTCTTTGAGTTTGGATTCAGATATATGTGATGTTAAATTTGTCACACGAGAAGATTGGATTCCTGATGCACCTCTGGAGATGCTTCTAGGCAGCACAAGCAGTACGGAAGTGCAATCTTTTGAAGAGGGCAATGAACACGCAGTGCAAGGAGGTGCTGTCAAAGATCAAATATGGCCCTTTCAAGAGAGCCAAAAGCCTAGCGACAATAATGTGCTGAACAATCAGGTTATGATGGGCTTGGACAATCTTAATCTTGTAATTTGGCCATCAAGTGCAGCAGGTACGCAAGAGATCCTGCCATCTAGTTCAAAAGAGACACAAGCTGTGTTGCCACCGACGTCCGGGAGTCTACCAGAAACTGGAGATATACAGTAAACTGATGCGGGTGGCCACGAAGAATCTGTTTGTCTAAAGTGACTGAGGTTAGGCGATTTTACCTTGTGCATTAGTACGTACTCAAGCTGGAATTGATTATCAAATTGCCAAAAAAAGCATTTGCTTCCTACATATATAGGAAAAGTATAAACAAAATAATGATTTGTTCTTTGTAGGACTAGCAATAAAAACACCCATTGTCTCGATTGGAGCTGCAATTTCAAACTCACTTGGGTAAAAAAGCCGGAAGAACAACTTTGTTTTGAATGTAAAATTGTCACGAAAGATCTCAACATTACCAAACGTGAACAAATACAGAGGAAAAAAAAGGGATTATTTGTTTTCCTATGGAATAGCTGCCTGCGACTTCCATAGCCTGATGATAACAGTGGTTATCTGCAGGTCAAAACCACACCCAAAACCTAGCGATCTTCGAAAACAAATAACTCATGCAATCTGAGATGGTGCTCCCCAATTATCAACCATCATCTTGAGTTCATCAAGCCCCTGAAGAATAATGAAATGAACATTGAGCTACAATCGGATGGTATAAGAAATATTTGTAGCGGGCGAAGTGAGCTACAATCGGATGGTATAAGAAATATTTGTAGCGGGCGAAGTAATCAGATACGATGCCTATCACTGATTAAAAAGAGGTCTTACCAGACGATTAGCAAACTCGCCGAATGATTCTCCTTCTTGGCGTTTCTGGTGCCAATTATAAAACAATGGTTCCAGAACCATCTCTAGATTTTGAACCTTTACCTTGTTCATGAAAGTTCTTGCCAGGATTGTTTGATTGGGAGTTCCGCCAAGCCATATCTGTTTTGACATCCATTTACAGCATGCACTTGTAACAAAGTAAACAAGTTTTTTTGTAAATCATTTACGGCAGGTACCTGATAGCTGTTTGGTCCATCACCAACCAATCCTAGCTCAGCCATGTAGGGTCTGGCGCAGCCATTTGGACATCCGGTCACTCTTATTACCACAGATTCGTCATTTTTAAGGCCAATCTGAGACATTAAAATTTCAACTTTATCAAAGCAGAAAAGACCTGGAGAATCCCCACATTTATGTAATCAATCTATTAAATCTTATTCAAGGAATGCACCAGTTTCATCACGTTCCCTGACTTTTTTCAATTCTCAAGAAGTTCAAAAGCAGGTTCCCATACAAGTTGACAATAAAATTTGAATAGTTAAATTTACCTTTTGAAAAACAGCTCGAACCCGTTGGAGAATTTGTGGTATACCTCTCTCAGCTTCTGTTACTGCAAGTGGACAAAGTGGCAGAGCTGGGCATGCCATTGCAGTTAAGTTGAGAGGATCAATGAACCTAGGGTCCTGAAGACAGAATTTCAGACAGAGACTGCTTATATGAACATAAGTGAGGCAAATCTTCTGGATTTAACGCTAGCATATGGTAACATGGATGATGTATTAGTTCTTACCACCAAACCAGCCTGAGCAAGTGATGAGGTGATAGATTGCTTCCACTCAGGGCGAATGCCACAGAGAATAATATTCTGATTGGGTGTCAAGCGCACATCCAACTTATACTCCTCTATAATAGCCCTCAGGGTCTTCTTCATATTGCCACCTATACGACCATTGTCAACATGAAGCCCACAGAAACTTGTGCCGTCACCCTACACCAAGCATTATATATCATCAAACACAAAACTGCCATAAACATACGAGGGAAAATACAAAACAAAGAGCAAAAAACCCTACTAGGGAGTGTAAAAATATTGATGAGCACAAGAAATAACTGATGACATCAGACTGGATGAATTTTTTTAGTGGATGATGATGATGTAGACCATATTAATTTTTTATTTCTACTTTGAGTAAGGATTATCATACACAACCTGGGAGCTAAGTGGATACATGCAGGACTTACTTGTTCATGCCATCCCAAGTAGCTCTTGAATTGCCACTCTGGCAGTTCCCTGGAAGCCTCAAACTTTTTCCCGTAATACTGCTCAACAATACTGCGGAACTTGTCGATTCCCCACTCATTAATTAAGTATTTCATCCTACTATACCTACGGTCATCTCGTCTACCATTCTCCCTCTGTGTAACAACAATAGCTTTAATGGCGTATAATATATCCTCCTTTGGCACATAACCTAGTGGCTCAGCTAAGCGAGGGAAAGTAGTCTCAATTCTAAGTGTTCTCCCCATGCCTCCTCCAACCTGAAAAGGATGAATCCATTGTTAATTGATATGTCCATTTCACATTGAAAGAAGAAATGTAATCAAAGGCAGAGGAACTTTAATTTTCTTACATAAATGTTGAAACCTAGTGGATCACCATCAGAATCAGCAACTACCACTACACCGATGTCATTTGTTAAAATATCTACTGAGTTGTCACCAGGGACGGTAACGGCAACCTTGAATTTTCGTGGCAAGAACTGAGTGCCATAAATAGGTTCTGGAGAATTGGGAAAGTTTGTTCCATGGGAATTGTCATTACGGGCTTCTGTCACTTCAGGAGGCTCGGCTGACATAATCTTCTCGCCATCTACCCACAAATCATAGTAAGCACCCGACTGGGGAGTAAGGAGAGCAGCGATGTTTTCTGCAGTCTCCTGTGCGAACAAGTAATCTTTCTTCAGGAATGGAGCAGCAGGAGCAAGAACATTTCTGTTTAGATCCCCACATGCACCAAGAGTTGAACCCATATTCTTTATAATAGTACTCATCACGGTTTTGAGGTTCTTTTTAAGAACTCCATGTAGCTGAAAAGTTTGCCTAGTAGTCAAACGAAGAGTACCAATTCCAAATTCATCTGCAAGGTCATCCATGGCCAAGTACAGCTTATTTGGTACTTTGCCACATGGGTTCTTTGTTCGAAGCATAAAAGAGTACATTCTCTTCTCACGAATGTCCCGGTCGTACTGTTGATAACTCCCATGAAACTTGATCAATTGGATGGCAGCTTCATTTATGTTTGGCGCTTCTGTATCCAGTTCTTCATTAAGAGGGTATCTCAAAAAATTACTATGCTCTTTAAAGATTTCAACCTTGCTGCGCTTTGGCTCAGATGTATCAGGCTTAACAGGCTGCAAACAGAGTAGATTCGCTAATGAAGCTACAACTCACATATTGACAGTGATTGAAGGAATTTTTTTTTTAGCAGTACGACGGAGCATAACTTGTCTTGCTGGCAGTGGCTGCTATCCAATTACTTATATTTATCCTCCCAAAAGGGAATAACAGAAGCAAGTACTCAAGAAAAGCAGAAAACCAAATCCGTTTCAAGTTTCAACTTGTAAAGATCGCAACTTTTCATGCTCTTAAAAAGATGTAGTAGAAAAAATAAGCATCCAAAATTGATAAATACACACAAAAGGAGAGCGATTTAGAAAATATTATCAGAAACCATATATATGCTGTGAGAATGCCCATTAACTGCAAACATGTAAAAAATGCAAAAACCAGTAGACACCATTTATCCATGAAACAGAATCTAGCAAAAAGAAAGCAATATTTCAAACGCTTTATACCGTCTTGACTGCCTTGATGACAGAGAAGGGTGCGGCCGAGGAAGCCAACGGTGAGGCACCATCAATGCTCTTCCTACCCAGAGCAACCACAGAACCACCCGAGCTCCTCAGGCCGTAAAACACCTGAAACTCATGAGCTGTCGAATCCCTCACAACCGCCAACTTCGCAGCTCCCATCGACGACGCCATGGCCGATTGATTGAGAAACTATATATTAAAAAGTGGAAATTTTCACTATAAAATTCGCAGAAAATCCCAACGAAAATAAGATTTGGGATCGTCGGAAGCAAAACCCAGAATTTTTTTGGCCGGATTATCGGATCAAAATGGGTGGTAACCAAGAAGCAAGAACAGGCCGGACTCTGGCCTGTTCCTGGAGCTGCTGGAAGTGAGGCTTGTGGCAGTCGTGCGTGCGACACAACAGAGATTTAGAGTCTAAATTAGATTTTCCAGGGGAAGTCTGTCATTGCTAAAATACGCCGTCGTGCGCACGGGTGGGTTTGGGGGCGAATTGTCGTGGAGGGTCGTGAAAGGCGGCTCGCGGGGGACATGTTGGGAGGGACACACCTCGCCCGGGCCTAGTAGACGGGCGGGTCGGGTCAAGGGTGTTTGTGAGCGGGTTAACCTATTTGCCTGTTATTTGTGTGCTAGATTTTGTTGATTAATATAGCAGCCAACTTCGGACTTCGGAGGCTGAGCCATAATGGTGTCTACTCACAAAGTTTGAGTCCGAAAATTATAAAATATAATTTAAATAATATTAAATAATTATATATATAATTATAAAAAAATTAATTTGTGTTAGAAATTATTTTGTGTTAAAAGTATAGAAGGTTGTATCGGTCGATACAGGTGCGTATCGACCGATATATACCTGTATCGATTGATATTGGTACGATACAGGGGGCGATATACCCCCACAGGAAATTTCGATATGTATTGGCTGTATTAATACGATACGGCCGATACGTATCGATACTCTATTTTTAAAAATATTTTTTTATTTAAAAAATATTTTTTAATTAAAAAAATTATTATTTTTTTGAAAAAAAAATTTATTTTTTTCAAATTTTTTTCTTAAAAATAAATACACAATTCAAACCTAATTTCTTTAAAAGTTTAAGTTTAAGTTATTTTAAACAAAATATTTAAAGTTATATGAGATTAATATGGGTAGGTCTATACAATTTACATAAATTTTTGTTTTATATATAGTACTCCACACATATACATTTATTTAAACATATAACTTAAACTCATATTAAGTATATTATTTATTTTAAAAATAAATTAATTTTAAAGCACTTAATATGAGAAAGAATGGCCAATAATTTATATGAGATGGAGAGCATAATAGTATATGGTTATGAATGAACTAATTTTAAAATACCCGTATCAGTTGATACGGCATTATATGATTTTATTATGCTCTAAAAGAAGTATTATAATGATATATTATTAGTTATAATATTTTTTTATATTTATAAAAAGGTTTATACCCGTTTCGGCGTGTACCAAGCGTATCATCGATGCGTACCCGCATCCATAATCATCGATACTCTCATGCATATCGATACGGCCTTCTATGGCTAAAAGATCTATTTTTGTTGAGAAAGAAAAATTATGAAGAATGCTAAAATTTAGAAGTAAAGATAAAATTGAAACGTTTTAGTTCATTTAGTTTTTAAAATAAACTAAAACATAATTTTTAATGTGAAATTAAGAAAATACTTTCTTTGCCTTAAATTAATAGTTTTATTTGATAAAATAATTATTAAAAAAATTATTAAAATAATATTAAAAAATAAAATAATTACCAAAATTGCGGAGAGAGAAAAATATTTCTTAAAATAGCGTTTATTTTGGCCACATAGGCGGCAACCAAGTGCTAATGCCTATGTGGCATTTTTTTATTTTTTATTCAATTTTGTTATTTTGAAGGATTTCGTCCTTCACAAAGATGAAATTAGAGTACTTCCTCACCAGGTGGTCGCCATTCAGAACTGATGCAAGTTAGACAATTTCTTGCTAGAACTCGCTTAGTTTTGCATCCTTGTTTGCTTCATCTGACCTTTGACTAGAGTTGGTTGTTGCTATGTAATAGGCATAATCCTTAGTAATGACAATTACTACCAGTATGATTGGCTGCTATCTTATGCATGTGATGAAATTCTTTATATGTATAAGACTACTTAAAATTGAACAGGTAGAGTAACCTGGGCAATTGGTTCGAAGCTCAGCTCTTGTCTGCAAAATGCTCTCGAAAGTTTCAACTCAAGCATCTCTAGTCATGAGAAATGGAGAAGAAAGATAGAAAAGCTTCTTAACAGTTGCAAGTATAGAAGAGTGCTCAAACTCTGACATTGGCGTAGGTGAACAGTTGGGCCCTGTTGGACCATGGTATGGGCTCGGGCCCAGTTTGGTCCAATGTGTCACGGTCCGGGTGAATCGATACGGGTCACGTGGTCTAAGGGTAGTGGGGGCGGACGCGCCAACACCACTTGATTCCTCGTTACACATAATTCGTATGGGACCCACACATATCACACACGTACACTAGACATACATCTAGGTGTACATTTACACATTATGGGGCCCAGTCACGCGAATTAGGTGTTGGAGGGTAGGACACGTAGTAAGCGTGGGGTCGACCCTGTCGCAGGCTTGGCCGTGTGCAGGGGGGTCAGGCCTCCGCGGGCTCTGTGAGACAGAGCCCGCACCCGTTGTGTATGATCCTTTGTGTAAGCCAGTGTTTTAGCATCTAAGCCCATTGTCTTGAGCCCGTTCAGTGAGCCCATGAGAGGATGTCCATTTCTGGCACGTGCCATATATGGAAAGGAAGGAGATTTATGGAGAGGGAGAGAATAAGGGAGAATATTCTCCCTTATTCCCAAACTAAATGGGACGCCCCCCTCTTTGGTGGATCTAAGAATTCATTTTTGAATTCATCCCCTCTTTCCTTCTCTCTCTGTCTCAAGGTCGCCCCCCTCCTCTCTCCTTTGTTGGGTTGTGGTTTTTCTCTTGTACTAGAGTTGGCCGCCCCTTCTTCTTCCTCTAGAAGTTCCCTTCCTTCTCCTACGGTGTGTAGTGCAAGGTTGGAAGAGGAGCTCACTGATTTGAGGCTTAAAAGAGAGGCTTTGCTGAAATTGATTCCAAGATTAAGGCTAAAAGGGATCAACACATAAATCGTTGAAGGTAATCCTTGTTTCTCTTGTTTGTTTGAGTAGATCTATTATTTTGTGGATTAGATCTTCAAGAAGAGGGTGTGCTAGGGCTGGATCAAGCCCAAGGTTGGTATGTATTAATTCCATGTTAATTATATCTTCCTTTGATTAAATAATATATGCATGGTTATTGCTAATTGTAATTAGAATTGCATGTATGTGTAGATCTTGTTTTAAAGATTCAATTTTTTGTGCGCCATCCTCTCCCACCACTGCTTCCGCTGCTGGCCAGCTACTCTATAGTGGTATCAGAGCCAATAGGGAGGAGGTTTGGCCGCTGATTTGGTGAAAATCCAATTAGATTTACCCGATCTAGGTTTAGATCTGTAAAATTGGGATTTTTGCCTTAAATCGTTTGATCTACTATTAGAATCAAAGGGCTTTTCATTTTGAATTGATTATAATTATAATTAGCATGTTATTGAATGATTTGGCTGCTGGTTGTACGTGATTTGAGTGTTAATTGTGTTTTTTGTGCACGATTGAATGCATAAGGGCATAGTGGTCATTTCACCACAATATTTTTTGTGCATTTTTTTTTCTAATCACGATTTTGGCACACATTTCCCTGCTGAACAGTAAGGGCCATTCGAATTATTTATTGTGATAATAAATTTAATTGGTTAATGGTGTAAATTGACCAAAATAGCCCTGGGGGCATTTTGGACAATTCACACGTGCATTGTGTGTGCTTGTTATAGTTCTGTCTAGATCTTGTATTCTCTGTGTTGATAACTTGCTTAAGTTGCTATAAAATTTTTTGGTGTGCTGTGTGAGTGCGGAAATTACTAAACTTCCCCTAGGGGCATTTTGGTAATTATACACCAAAAATTTTCTGGACAGAATCTGAATTTCCAGCAGCGTTCAGAATTGTATTTTTTATTAGATTTTGACTGGAAAAGTTCTGTGATTAGTTTTGGTGTACCCTTAAGGGTGGAAATTACCAAACTACCCCTAGGGGCATTTTGGTAAATATACACCAAAATTTCTAGACAGAATCTTTTAAAATTCCAGTAGCCTCTAAATATGTTTATTTGCTGATTTATATGCTGGGTTATTTATTTTGGGAACTCTAAATTCATAAAACACATAGAAACCTAATTAGGGTAATATCCTTTAAGGGGTTAAGGGGTAGTGGGGGTTATTTTTTGGAAAGTAACCCAAACCCTAATTAGGTGATTCTAACTAAGGAAAACCCGACATAATATACTCAAGTTGTCCCTATGCTTATATTTAGATTTAGAGTTTGTCTAAGTAAGTACCTTTATAATTGAAGCAATAAGCCTACCATAAATAGTACTAATACCCTGTTCATTGCCTGTTTTTCCTTGTAGATTAAAATGACTTCCAAAATGGTAACTGCCGAGTTAAGGAAAACTGAGAAACTTAATGTTGATAACTATCTGGTGTGGAAGAGAATGATTCACCACATCCTGACTCTTTCTGATCTTGCTCATGTACTTGAGCAGGTCATTGAGCCACTACCAGAGGGTACATCAGCTGATCAGTTTAAAGATTTTGAGAAGCTGAGGGATGATGATAATAAGGCTAGGTCCACTATTCTTACTTTCATGGAGCCTAAGATAGAGCGGCTCTTTGAAAAGTATAAGACTGCCAGAGAGATGCTGGATGCAGTGTCTGTGAGGTATGGGGAGCAGACTGAGGCTCATAAGAGAATGCTATACTTTAAATACCAAAATTCTAGGATGAGGGAGGGAGATGATGTAAATGAGCACCTAAGTGCCATGTCCATCATTGCTGATGACCTGGAGACACGGGAGGACCCCATCTTTGAGGGAATCCTAAGTGTCTACAATGTTGAACAACCTTCCCAAATCTTGGGAGAGTGTAGTAATTTATCTGAACATGAGCGACCAGAAGATCACAATGGAGGCTCTGACTGCCAAGCTTAGGCTTGAGCAAGAAAGGAGGAACCATGTGAAAGCTTTTGGGGGGTCTGCTACTGCCAACCTGGTACACAACTCTGGTGGGGGAAAGAAAGGTGGACAGGGGCCTGGTCCCTCTAAGAAAGCTTTCAAGAAGAAGGGGAAGAAGCCTCAGAACAAGGGCACTGGTAAAGGGAATGACAAACCCAAAGGTGCATGTTTCAAGTGTGGCCATATGGGTCATTTCAAGGCTAACTGTCCCCAGAAGGATAGCCATTCAAGCAAGGACAAGGGCAAGAGCGAGGATATCGTCTGTGTTGTCTCTGAGGTGATGCTTGCTGACATCAAGGAGAAGACTTGGTGGCTGGATTCAGGAGCTACTGTGCATGTTTCCCACTCCAGGGGAACTAGAGGCGAGATGGTCAATCTGATTCTAGGCCAGAACAAAGTCTTCATGGGGAACAACACGTACTGCGAGGTGGAGGCTATGGGGAGCTACAGGATTCCTCTGAAGAATGGGTCTAACCTTGTCCTGACAGATATGCTTTTTGCTCCTTCCATCAGGAAGAACCTGATTTCAATCCATGTTCTGACCAAGAAGGGGTTTGAGGTTAGGTTCAAGGGGAGTAAGGCAACTGTGGGCAAAGGTGGGACTGTTTTATTTACTGCTTCTTTAATTAATGGATTGTACTGCTTAGATGTAATGAACTCTTCTGAATCTAATGAAATAAGCGTTTCTAAGTATATTGTTTTGTCTGTGGATGATGCTTTGCTTTGGCATATGCGTTTGTGCCATGTAAATGTAGATAAACTACATTGAATGTCGAGCGTTGGGTTGTTACCCAAAATATCCAAAGACCTACGTGTGTGTGAGGATTGCTTATCGGGTAAGATGAGCAGGCAATCCTTTCAAAAGGGACAAAGGGCAAATGAACTATTGGGGTGATACATTCTGATATCTGTGGGCCCCTAAATGTTCAGACCCACAGAGGTATGACGTATTTTATTACGTTCATTGATGACTATTCAAGATACGGGTACATGTATTTAATAAGCAGAAAGTCTGATGCCTTAGATAAATTCAAGGAATTTAAAGCTGAGGTAGAGACTCAGTTAGGCAGGAAAGTAAAAATCCTGAGGACTGACAGGGGTGGCGAGTACACCTCTAACCTATTTAAAGATTTTTGTACCGATCAGGGAATAGTTCACCAGTATACCCTACCGTACACTCCATAGCAAAATGGAGTGGCAGAAAGGCGTAATAGGACGCTTATGGACATGGTAAGGTCCATGTTAAATCACTCTGAGTTAGGAACTAACTTCTGGGGTGAGGCTTTAGACATCGCCGTGTATATCCTTAATCGTGTACCAACAAAGGTAGTCCAATGGACACCTTATGAGTTATGGACAGGTCGACGTCCAAACTTAGGGCATCTTAGAGTGTGGGGGTCTAGGGCACACATAAAGGTGCCTCACCAGCATAGGTCAAAGCTAGACCCCAAGACCATAAAGTGTAACTTTATTGGTTACTGTGATCACTCTAAGGGGTACAGATTTGTGGTTCACCACACGGATGGGACAGTGGGGGTTGTTGAGTCTAGAGATGCTTATTTCTTGGAAGAGGAATTAAATCCTAGAATTCCTAACAAGAAAGTTGATTTATTCGAGGTGGTTAAAGAGGTTGGTCCTAGTACTTCCCCAGAGGAAGTAATTGGATCAGATCAAAACCAAACCGAACCAGAACCTAGGGCATTGAGGGAAAGAAGACCTTCAATTCTGTTGAGGGACTTCTATACAATGCTAGGGGAGGACAACATCACGTTAGATGAACCTATTCTAAATGACCCTATTACCTTTGAGCAAGCTTTAAGTCTTCCAGACGCTCAAGAATGGCAGGTTGCTATTCAGGAAGAGATGGACTCTATCCTAAAGAACAAGGTCTAGGAGATAGTGGATCCACCTGAAGGGCGAAAGCCCATTGGGTGTAAATGGATCTTCAAAAAGAAGCGTAAGGCTGATGGGTCTATCGATAAGTACAAGGCGAGATTAGTGGCCAAGGGGTTCACCCAAGTGTATGGGATGGACTTTAAGAAGACATACTCACCGGTGTCAAGATTTGACTCGATTAGATGTCTCTTAGCATGCGTTGCTTACTTTAATTTAGAGTTGCACCAAATGGATGTAAAGACTGTCTTCCTAGATGGAGATTTAGAGGAGGAGATTTACATGGAACAACCTGAGGGTTATGTGATTCTTGGAGAGGAACACAAGGTGTGCAAGCTCATAAAATCATTGTATGGCCTAAAACAATCTCCTAGGCAATGGTACTTCACTTTTCACAAGGTGATTAGTGAGTATGGGTTCATAGTGAATGAACATGATCATTGTGTCTATACCTTCCGGGATGGGACAAGGTATATGATGTTGTCATTATATGTAGATGACATACTCTTGATGGGGAACAATCTAAGTATGATAGTCAGTTTAAAGGAATGACTTAAAACCCAGTTTGAGATGAAAGACATGGGTGAGGCATCCTACATCCTAGGGATGAAAATTGACAGAGATAGAAAAGCTAGGAAGCTTAGTATATCTCAAGAATCATACATAGAGAGCGTTCTCAAACGCTTCAATGTCATTAGTTGGAAAACCATTGAATCCCCTATTTACAAGGGTACTGTGTTGTCTAAGAGTATGACTCCTCGGACAGAGGAAGATCGACTCCGAATGGAGTCAGTGCCATATGCACAGGCTATTGGCAGCTTGATGTATGCCATGACCTGTACTCGACCTGATTTGAGTTTTGTGGTAAGCTTGTTAAGCCGTCACCAAGCATACCCTAGTCTTCAACATTGGCAAGCAGTAAAGAGGGTATTTCGATACTTATTAGGGTCTAAGAGTTTAAAACTCACCTATCAGGCGGAAAGTCTGTCATTGGCTGGATATAGTGATTCAGACTATGCGGGGGATCCAGATGACAGGAAATCCACTGCTGGATATGTCTTCATGTTTGGAGGCGGTGCTATATCGTGGGCAAGTAAGAAACAAAAGAGTGTTTCTAAGTCTACGATGGAAGCTGAGTTTTATGCATGCAGTATTGCAGCTTCCCAGGCAGTTTGGATTAAGGAATTTCTAGCTAAATTGGGGCTAGAAAACTTGACTGATGCTCCTGTCCAGATGTATTGCGATAATCTGGCTACAGTGTCGACACTTAAGAATGGGGAGATCAGTGCCAGAGGTAAACACATTGAGGTGCATTACTATTACATCTTCGACATGCTACAAAGAGGAAGAGTGATTGTGAGTCATCTTCCTACTTCTGAGATGTTGGCAGATCCGTTTACTAAGGCCTTAACAACGGATCTATTTTCTAAGCACGCTCATAGCATTGGTCTTCGACAGGACTAGCGTTGGTTGCTGTTGGACCATATGAGCCCTTCACCCATAGTGGGGGATGTTGGACCATGGTATGGGCTTGGGCCCGGTTTGGTCCAACGTGTCGCAGTCCGAGTGAACCGGTACGGGTCACGTGGTCTAAGGGTGGTGGGGGCGGACGCGCCAACACCACTTGATTCCTCGTTACACATAATTCGTATGGGACCCACACATGTCGCACACGTACACTAGACATACATCTAGGTATACATTTACACATTGTGGGGCCCAGTTACGTGAATTAGGTGTTGGAGGGTAGGACACGTAGTAAGCGTGGGGTCGACCCTGTCGCAGGCTTGGCCGTGTGCAGGGGGGCCAGGCCTCCGCGGGCTCTGTGAGACAGAGCCCGCACCCGTTGTGTATGATCCTTTGTGTAAGCTAGTGTTTTAGCATCTAAGCCCATTGTCTTGAGCCCGTTCAGTGAGCCCATGAGAGGATGTCCATTTCTGGCACGTGCCATATATGGAAAGGAAGGAGATTTATGGAGAGGGAGAGAATAAGGGAGAATATTCTCCCTTATTCCCAAACTAAATGGGACGCCCCCCTCTTTGGTGGATCTAAGAATTCATTTTTGAATTCATCCCCTCTTTCCTTCTCTCTCTATCTCAAGGTCGCCCCCCTCCTCTCTCCTTTGTTGGGTTGTGGTTTTTCTCTTGTACTAGAGTTGGCCGCCCCTTCTTCTTCCTCTAGAAGTTCCCTTCCTTCTCCTACGGTGTGTAGTGCAAGGTTGGAAGAGGAGCTCACTGATTTGAGGCTTGAAAGAGAGGCTTTGCTGAAATTGACTCCAAGATCAAGGCTAGAAGGGATCAACACATAAATTGTTGAAGGTAATCCTTGTTTCTCTTATTTGTTTGAGTAGATCTATCATTTTGTGGATTAAATCTTCAAGAAGAGGGCGTGCTAGGGCTGGATCAAGCCCAAGGTTGGTATGTATTAATTCCATGTTAATTATATCTTCCTTTGATTAAATAATATATGCATGGTTATTGCTAATTGTAATTAGAATTGCATGTATGTGTAGATCTTGTTTTAAAGATTCGATTTTTTGTGCGTTATCCTCTCTCACCACTGCTTCCGCTGCTGGCCGGCCACTCTATAGGCCCATGAACTTCTGCATCTACAATAGAATTAATGTAATGGATATACAATCAGTATGAATGAGATTAGGATGAGAGGGTAATTTATGGTCAAATGCATCCTCTTTTCCTTTGTGCAAGACATAGTCATGGTTGATTCAATACGTTAAATTCTTTGTGATATCATGGGAGGGTGAAAAAAGTTGAAAGATTTTTTCATCATTTAAAAGGATGAAATCGTCTCAAGTGCGGGAAATTTGTCGTTGAGAATGATGAATCAATTTAAAACTAATTTTATTATTTCAATAATTTTCCCATAATTATTCTACATAGTTTTATTTTATTTTATTTAAATAATTAAGTACTTAAACATTATTATAAGCTTATTTTTTCTTTTTAAATGAGAATTTTACCCTTTAATAAAAATTATGAAGTTTTAAATACAATTATAATTTAAGACAGAGAATATATAATATATTCATGATGATTTAAAGTGTATTTTCGTACAAAACAAACGTGGATGAAAACCGGCCGGGTTTATTTTCCAGATGACTAAACTAAACCGAGTTGCAAATATACTTTCGGTCCGTGACAGCGCATGTTAAGAGAGAGCCGTCTAGAAATTAAGATACGCACTCAGAAACGCGATTTGAGCCGCGCGGCCGCAGGTAAAAATGTTACATTCATTGAACCTGGACGCCTCTTTACTTTTCTTGTTTCTCAAAACTGATGGTGGAACTCACTGTTGCGACGGAATGCCATCTGTGTCGACGGAGTAGAGTTGTAGGCTGCTGGTGAAGCAACACCAATCACGCCCGTTTATATTACTCTGTCTTGCATTCCATTTGGTTTAGTTTTGTCATATTTCGTAATTAGTCCATAACTTACCCACGTGTGGCGTATTTCTAAGCGGGTGCCCTCAGGAGAATGTGCTGAGGAAGCTATAATCAAATCTGACCACACTGATCGAATTGATATCACATAAGAGAAGGAAAATCATATTTTTACATTAAAAATATACAGTAAAAACTTACATATGTATCTTGATTAGATTATATACATGGCCTAAGCAAGCTTTGTTTGAGGCTTACTTATCTATTTTAATTAAAATATGAGTTTTTTTCATATTACCTGGCCAAAGAATAAAATATTTTATATTCTCTGGATTTTAAACGGAAATATTATATGACCTATTTGTGGACCAAAATACCCTTAGGTTTCCATTATACCAGGTTTTAATGTAGAGAGCAATAAATCCACAATGGAATAGTGATATGTCGTTTGGGTGGGTTGGGAGTCATTGACGGTAAACGGAACTCGCCGGTGGGAGCTGACCAGTGGTAACTCACCAGCGAGAGTCGATGAACAAGAAAAAAGTATTTTTTGAGACCGCTGACACTGTGTGAGTGCTCCAAAAGCTGTATTTCACATAAACGAATCATTCTTTCACACTGAACATAGATAGGATCGGTATTTGCATCCATTATAAAGGAGAGTTAGGCAATGACGACATGTATATCGGTGGAATGGCACGGTTGATGAACATTCATCCGTCGGTGAGCTTCGGCAAGTTGTTGAGGCAAGTCAAAGTACGACTTTTCGTCAATAGTAATGTTTGTTTGAAGTATTTAATTTCATCAACCCAATTATCCATGATATATGAATTATAAGACGATGAAGACCTTCAATCAATGTTCTCCATTCATATGAAAGCGAATAAGGAGGTGTTATCGTTATATGCCAAGATGAAACAACCTGACAACGGTGATAAATCACCATCACCCTCCGTTGAAAGGAACTAGACAGTCAATAGAGCTGAATCACCCGTCGTAATGGCTCATCCCAGCACTAATGTCGGATTTCATACTTGATTTAATGAAACTCAGTTCACCTTTGAAACTGTTAGGTAACAATATTGAATCTTTAGATTATACACAATTGGTATATTTCGTGTACTCGAGACCACGATATTGAATTTAACATGTTAAAGGTAAATCATATCGTGCGAAGTTATAAATAGGACTTGTAATATATTGTATTATTAATTACATGATATACACATGCGATAGAGTAATTATGTGTTGCATCATAGATATAATAACACGGCATGCATCCATGTCGTGGTTTCAATAACACCTCTTGAAATGTTTGCATGTTAACATAATACACGATGTCGACTGATTTTGCATTTTTTTAACATGATAATGTGCAATGTAGATTGGGAGAACCGAGAAACTTTCCCTCAACAAATCTATGTCAATCATCTTTCACCAATCCAACGAGTACAGAACCTGAAATAGAAGTCAATTAGAATAGATCAGAGGAATTGTCACCAATGATGAGTGGGACAAGGTCTTCATTTGCTAACTACGAACTTCCATACAACCCTTGTAATTACAACGGTGGACAAGGCAAAGAAGTTGAAAATATGTGGCCTAAGGATTTGTAGTACGATAATGATATAGGTGACATAAAAAGTATGTCCGACCATGAAGAATTTAGAAACAACAAGGTTCCCAGTAATGTTGACGTTGAGGTGGAGGCAGATTGGGATATTGTCGATGATTTAAACATGTTGGAACTGAATATTAATTACGACCAGCTAATGACGGGTAGCTTGCAAGCTAAGGATTACTAGAAGCTCCTCGAATTAGGTGCACATTTTATAAGTTTGTTGCATTTCAAGAGGGTCTTGATCGACTTAGCAATAAAGGCGAATTTCACATGTCGTGTTGTAGATGAAAACCAGAATACGTATGCCGCAAAGTGCTCCAATGAATCTTGTAATTGGTACATAAGGGCTTCAAATATAGGAGATCATGTGACTCATTCATGTGGAACCCAAAGGAAGTCAGCTGACCATCCCCTAGCATCGCACCTTTAGATAGAGAGAAAATGTTATGGCCTCTTTAAAGACTATGTGGACATTACACCTAAGAGCATAACAAGTTATATTTTGAAGCACTGGGGCATAACTGTGAACTACAAGAAATGCTAGTGCGCAGGTAATGCATAAGAAGAAACGGAGTGTTGATTTAGTATCACAATATATTAGTCTAGCATGTTATCGTTTACACGCTTAAACTATAGTCGATATCGTGTTACCACACGACGTACATCAATATCGTGTTATGACCCACACGACATACGTCCATATCATGTTACCATAAACACGACTAGGCATCGTGTATGGATTTTGATCACACGAAAACATAAAATGTCATGCGATCGGGAACACGATGTAAGCCGGTGTCGTATAACATTTATTAAATTGTATTTGGTCGTGCAGGTAAAGCTCTGACTGATTTAATAGATGGTGACCCAGATAAATCCTACAACTTACTTCCTTCTTACAGAAGGTAGATAGAATATATAAATCTGGGAAGTGTAGTTGTACCAATAAGATCATGTGACATTCCAGGACCTATGGGTGGATACAATTTTAAAAGAGTATTCTAGATGTTTGGCCCCGTTGCGGGACCTTTCAGAACAACCTTGAGGCCCTTGTTAACGGTTGATGCAACTTTCTTGAAAGGAAAGTATCCTGGACAACTATTGATAGCAATTGCACTGGACAAGAACAATAATATGATGTGTGTTGCATTTGCAGTGGTTGAGAACGAATGTGAGAAAACTTGGTGTTGGTTTCTTGAGTTGCTTAAAAATCATCTATTCTCGGATCCTCCAACCGAGTTGGATGTAATTGTTTCAGATAGATAGAAGGGATTGACAAATGTTGTGAAGAAGTTTTTCCCATCTACACACCATGGATATTGCATCCATCACATGGCAGCAAATATGCTAGACAGATTCAAGGACAATTACCTAAAGAATCAGCTCCATGTTACAGCCGAAACGTTCAGATAGAATGTGTACGATGAAACAATGAACAACATTAAAGAACATAATCTGGAAGCATATGCTTGGCTAAATAAGATAGGTTCGGATCACTAGGCCAATATATCATTTCTAGAGAAAAGATATGGGACACTCAACTCCAATAGGTCTGAAAGTGCAAATGCAATGTTCAAAAAAGCCAGATTGATGCCTATAACACATTTAATTGGGCACACAAGGGAGCACATAACGACATTATTTGAAAAACATCAGATGAATGGTCAGAATATGATGGAAGAGTTAACCCCATTTGTCCGAAAATACATCGAAAATAGGCAAGAAGAAGCAAGGAATGTGATTGTATTGCCTGTGTCACTATATGAATTCCCAAATAATTTGCTACATCACCAGGTACATTGTATTCATATGGCGAAGTACATAGCTTGTGCTCGTTTATGCATTAGGGATTCATAGCATGTTAGTTTACACACGTTATTGTCCTTCAACGTGTAAGTTGATGGGTTTTACGTAAGTATCGTAAGACACATCGTGTACTCAAGAACACGATAAATTCATTTATTGTGCTCTCTTACTATCTTTTCATCACAGGATGTGGTAAACCTGGTTGATCATACCTGCACATGTGGAAAGTTTCAACATCTGGGTCTACCATGTAAGCATGCAATTGCAACAATCGATAATAGACACTTCTATGTATCTGAGTACTGCAAAAGATGGTACTCTACTAAAATGTATAAATTGACCTATCGTGAGCCCTTACACCCAATGAAAGATTGACACATGTGGGCACTAGCTGGAGTTATGCCTACATTCAACCCACCTATCCCTCAAAGCCCCACAAAAATGTGGAACATGCGATCAGTTGGGTCACAACTGTAAACGATGTACTACCGCACAAGGAGGGCCCCCCAATGTGGCAGATGTCCCCAAGACAAGCCGAAGGAGGTCGAATAATAGCATACGCAAATGGCATAAGGAGGGAGAGCATCAATTAGGCTTACCTTTTCTACCTCCATTCTTCAAATGAAATTTTTGTATATACATCGTGTTATAATCAACACGAAATATGTAATTAACGTGTTCCTAAAAACACGACATATTGTACATAGGGGATAATGTATATGTTGTATGTGTTACTAATTACACGATAATATATATATATATATATATATATATATATATATATATATATATATATATATATATATATATATATTAATTCTTATATCAAAGTGACCTTTGCGTACACGATGTTAAAGTGTCCTTTGCTTACACGATGTCAAAGTTTCCTTTGCTTACACAATGTCAAAGTGTCCTTCACTTACACGATATTGGTCATATCGTGTGTTCAAACACATGACAATTCCTTGTTAGTAATTTTCCAATTGCAAAGGTGTTATTCTTGAGGCATCAATACCTTCAATTACTTGGCGGTCTGTAACCATTTCACCCAGCCTATGTATATATATATATATATATTAGGGTTAGGGTTTGTAGAATGATCACTCACTGGTTCTTCGCAGATATTGTGCTAGCGACGGTTGGTAAATCAGCCCACCATTGGATACGGTCACCACCTATATCCGATAGTGGGCATGGTTAGCTAGACGGTGATATATCAATTTCTCTAATGATCCGTTGCATCTGCACCCTATTCGGTAGACGACAATTTAGGGTTTGCAGAATGCTCACTTACTGGTTCTTTGCGGAGACGGGTCATTCATGAGATTACTTTAGCGGTAGCTGGTGAATTAGTCCACCTTCATATACAGTCCTCGCCTATATCCGAAGGTGGGCATGGTTCGCTAGAAGGCGATATATCAATGTCCCTAATGATTTGTGGCATGGGTTCGAGAGTCTGCAAGAAGATCACACACCAACCGATCGCTGGTGACAAGACAAATTGTTATTTTCTTTGTATTTTTAAAGTTTTGTAAAGATTAGTTTTTTGGATGTAATAAATTAATAGCAGTTATATATTTCTTCCCATTGAAAGTTGTCTTTCCCGTATATTGAGAGTAATAAAGTGACGATTTTCTGCTTTCTAACACTTTATCAATATTGATCCCAACGACAAGCCAAAGGAGGTTGATAAACATGAAATAAGTAATTAATGTGTTCCTAAAAACACGACATGTTGTACGTAGGGTGTAGTGTATATGTGTATCATGTAAACGACAACACGACCAAATTGGAGATCTTGTTACTAATTACATGATCAGGCTTACCTTTTCCACCTCCGTTCTTCAGCTAACATTTTTTGCATATGCATCATGTTATAATCAACATGAAATATGTAATTAACGTGTTCGTAAAACATGACATGATATAATAGGGTATGTTGTATATGTGTATCGTGTAATCAACAACTTGACTTAAAGTGGGTACATGTTACTAATTACACGATAATATAAATGGATGATAAATTTTGCAGAGACGTTATTCCCAAGGCATCAATACCTTCAATTACCTGGCGGTTCGTAACCGTCTCACCCTGCCTATATATATATTAGGGTTAGGGTTTGCAAAACTGTTACACACTGGTTCTTTGCGGAGATAGGTCATTCGGGAGATTGCTTTAGAGGCGGCTGGTGAATCGGACCGCCGTCAAATACGGTCCTCATCTATATCTGATGGTGGGCATGATTCACTAGATGGCGATATATCAATGTCTATAATGATCTATCGCATGGGTTTGAGAGCCTGCAAGAAAATCGCATGCCAACTGATAGCTGGCGACACGACGGATTGTTATTTTCTTTGTATTTTTAAAGTTCTGGGGAGATTAGTTTTTTGGATGTAATAAATTAATAACAGCTATATATTTCTTCCCATCTAAAGTTGTCTTTCCCGTATATTGAGAATAATAATGTGATGATTTATTATTAACTAACACGCTATCAATATTGGTCCCAACAATAAGCCGAAGGAGGTCGATTAACATAAAATAAGTCATTAACGTGTTCCTAAAAACACAAAATATGTACTTAACATGTTTCTAAAAACACAAAATATGTAATGAACGTGTTCCTAGAAACACATGTTGTACGTATGGCATAGTGTTTATGTGTATCATGTAAGCGACAACACGACCAAAAAGGAGATTGTGTCACTAAGCACCATATTTGATTTGGGTTATGACAAATGACGTATGTCTTTTTCATTTGGTTAATTACATGATATCACATACTTCATAATACGAGATGCGAAGTAAACGATAACACGACCTAATATGAGTTGGTGTGTATACGATAACATGACCTAATAGGCAATCGTAAGAACTATAATATGATTGGATATATATGTACTACCGTTTGGTTGATTATACGCCATCTGACATTCGTAAAACAACTAAGTACAAAATAAGTGGTACAATAATTAATTACAAAATAATTGGTCACAGTAATTAATTACAAAATAATTGGTCTTTTTTACAATTCATCTATTTCCAAATCAAATTCCTTTGTGATTCAGGACCGAACTATAGCAGCGCATATCATCGGCTTGACCAAGCTTGTTATCTCGAGTTGTCTAAAATCTGGCTAGATGATGCCCCTTGCCAGTTTTGCTATGTAGTACATGATGAACAAACCACAATCATCATTTGTTTCCTGGTATGGGCATTTGTTGATCTTAGTTAGTGGCCACGTCTAAGCCCCCTTTATCTTAAGTGCCTTCTTTATTCCATTGGCAACACGTTTCCTGACACTGTCCACCTTGGCAAAGTGGTGGCTGTGATCACCCTTTAGAGGATTGTACCACCTAAATTGCTTCTCCTTGCAGCGGACAATAAGCAAGAGAAAGTGGCCTTTGATTTATACAAGAATGAAGCCACTTTCCATGTTAACATTCAGACCTCTCAACAATATGTCAGAGAGTAGTGTTGAATAGCGAACTTGCCAAAAAAAACAGTTGGGGTACCTACCTAGATTTCTCATATTGTGTTCATCTAGTAATTGGAAGAAGACGTTGATAACCTACACAATACCATACATGTTAGTAATGACACTATATGATACCGATCGTCATACAACTTTACACAATTAGTGACTATACCGTGTTTACGATCACACGACACGTTCAAAAGTCATGTATGAATTAACATGCTAGTTTTACTTCAGCAATTACAAGTTGATAGTTAGCGTATATGAAAACCAACGATATGATCCTATGTCGTGTAATCGATAAAATGATAAGTCATTGTAATATGCGTAAGATATTCAGTTGTTTGATTGATAACATGATAGAGCTTAAAATGTTTGAGCAATGAATAGATATTACCTCATTCGTTATGCACTCCTGTTTTAATAAAGATAGGTAGTCGGTGTAAAGGAGTGTCTCTACGGGTCACAACTTGTATGGGTTTGATAGAAATTCCGTGATAATTTCTTTAACTGCCGGGACTTGAACCTCCAGGTGGAACACCAACTCTGTGTCAAGATAGTCCTTCAGTAGCAGACTTGTCTCCTCCTTGTTCGTCTTAGTCGAAGTATCTTCTTTGACATCTTCAACATTGTAGATACTCTCCATTACGTCCGCATCTACTGAAAAAGTATCTGATATAGTGCCTTCACTAGAAACTGTAATTGGGGTTGCTGGTTCCGGGGTGGGAGACTTTGGATGTGCCTGACGGATAATGCTTGCACCAGGGACTGAAGCTAGAGGTAGTTTGTCACCAGGCTTTAAAGGCTGGTGACTCATGTATCCAGACTTTGCTAGCTTCTCATCAACGTAGCAGCTGAAATGCTTCGGCTTCTTCGATACATGAGCTACAACTTTCTTCACAATGTCCTAACCTTGAGCAGATGGTTCAACTACGGTCGACCTTGACTTTCTTTGCGCATGAGGTACAATGGGAGGGCCAGGAGAAGCTTTCCGCTTCACTCTCATTTTTACTCGTTTGGGTACTACTCCTTTATTCGCTTGCTGGTCCCTTCAAGGGTTGTTCCGGAATCTCCAATTGGTCTATGGGTCCCTCATGGGGTTGTTCTGGCACATCGCAGACTTGAGCCACGATCTCAGGTGGAAGGTCCGATACCTCTACCTCCCGGGGTTGTTCATCGACATCCCGAGGAAGGTCCGGTTCCTCTATCTCCCACAATTGTTCTTCGACATCCCAGGGTTGTTCCATGAATTTTGCATTTATTTTAATAAAAAATCTAGTTATTATGGTCCTTTGCAACTTCGGACCAATCTTCTTCGGTTTGGTGGCAGCTTGTGGTTGCCGTTTCTCTGTATTTGAGAAGTAAGTAATCGTGTTAGTAACCACACGATATCCACACAAGTCGTCATTTACAAACACGATAAAGATCTTATTGTATTCGTAGAAATACCACAGAATGCCTAATCTTGCACACGCTCACACGACCACATAGATAAAGATCTTATCGTATTTGTAGAAACACCATAGAAAGCCTAATCGTGCACACGCTCACACGACCACGCAAAGATGGTTCTCACAACTCCTACTTCAATGATCGTGTGATTAATGACACGAAAATCCAACCATCATCTTTCTTACTCAACGATATGATCTCTTATTGTGTACTCAACTACACGATATCCCCTATCGAAAACAATACATTAAACTATCGTACTTACTTAAAATGAATTCCTCTTCCACCGGTTGAGGGACTTGTACTGGTTGATCTTCGGTGGTAGATGGTTGGCGAGCTTCTCTTGATTTTGAAGCTCTTGCCTTTGAGCGAACCAAAGGTGATCCTTTGGTTCTCAGAGGTTGATGCTTGGGCGACCACCCACTGAGTGGGTTCAGGCGGTTGTTCTGTATCTCATTCCTTAGGGGGTTGCATCTATTCTATGAAGCTAGTTGCCACCTCTAGATCGTCCTTAACACGTTGGAGTGTAGCTGCAACTCGATTTGTGTTCCATCCCCGCTCACCGTATAGAACAACCTTCTCCAAAACAACTTCACATATTCCCGTCATGACATCAACTAGCATGACGAATGATTCAATGATATCTTGGTTGGAATGTACATGCCCCAACGTCTCTCCACGGGGGGCATG
This sequence comes from Saururus chinensis, assembly GCA_035235625.1. Taxonomy (NCBI): domain Eukaryota; kingdom Viridiplantae; phylum Streptophyta; class Magnoliopsida; order Piperales; family Saururaceae; genus Saururus; species Saururus chinensis. The sequence continues at coordinate 32,436,670 of CP141143.1, forward strand.
GCCGGGGTCTCATTGTTCAGAAAGGCTGCGTAACCACCTTCTTAGCTTTCGGGGTCACCCTTTGGACATCCATCAAGTGCGCCTCTTCGGCAATTGGTGTGATGTGCATAACAATTTGCGACTCTGGCTTCAGCCTCATGAAGACATCCTCAAACCACTTCCTCATTTGGTGATGAGCTAGAATCTTCTTCCTCCTTTTTTCATTAGCCAGGTCAAGTTTATCTACCTTCTCCACGTCGCTCAAAAGTTTGGTAAATCCGGGCCACCTCTTGCACCTTGGGCTGCATCGAGGACCACTGGGAGCCCATATGGATGTATGCTCATAAAACCATACCTGGCAAACAATACAAAAGAGTATAAACATTAGTCTAACTTGTTTAGTAACTTCACTATAATAAATTAGTCGTGTTACGGATAACACGCTCTAAGCCATGTTGTGTTTCCGGTAACACAATACAATCATCTAATGTCCTATCCATGATATAATACATACTCGTACTTTCAAGAACACAATATGTCTACATGTATGTTAAATGTCGTATGTCTGATAACATGATTGAGAGTTCTTATCGTGTGACCGATGAGGCAATATTCATCTCTGTGAAACATATCGTGTCATTATAAATACGATATTAGAATTTGTGTATTATAACACATATGAGCATTACCTAATGCACTAATGAAGACCCTACGAGAATTCCGACCGTGGCGGAATGTTCATCATGTCTACTCATGATGTTCTGATGGGTTGCTGATATGCCTCTCATCAGCAAATCATGTACGACACCTGCCCAATTGTAGCTCCCCATGACAGACATGTCATCTAAGTAATCACATAGAGCTAGGGATATGGCTCTGCTGCTCTGTGTGAATAACACCAGGATACCCATGTGCACAATCGCCAACCATGCTAAGTCCTTGTCTGAAACATTCCTTGTTTCCGCAGCCACTTCTTTGAACAATTTTTGAGTCTTGTCTTCTCCAGCCGCCTCCCTTGGAAGAACTTCTTGTAGAATTCCCCCTTGCCTTGGGCAGCCTTCCCCTTGCTGCTTTCCAATTTACATGGGTTCCCTTTTCCACTCAACCCCGTGATCATAGCCACTTTAGCCATTGTAAGGGGTAGGCTTTTGCCCCTTATGTTGAAGACCTCTAGTGAGTCGTCCCAACAATCATCAATGAGTACATCCAACAGTAGCTTGGAGATGATGATGGGCTCGCAATCATGTACTGGGTAGAACCCAGACTCCACTAAAATTGCCTTGCATCCCGGACGTGAATCTACAAGGTCTTTTGATAGATGCAGTCCAGCGAGGAAACTATTTGTTCCCAGACCCGGTGTTCTCCCGTAGATTCTCTTCTTCTTCTCTTCTGCAACCTTCACAGACTCTTCCATTTGATGTAATACTCTAAATTTACATCTAAACAATTGGATATATATATATGTCAATCAACAATAGGTCATGACCATAATCAATAGCCACGTCGGTTCACACTTGCTAACTAACTTCTATAGAGACGATAAGTATATGTATCATGTAATCGAACATATGCTAAGAGGCCCCTGCATACACGACATCATTATGGTTAAACATCATGTTTCCACCATCTTATTGAGCACACGATATCTGAAATGTTGTCTTTTTGATGCAACGATAGTTTGATTCGACGGCCTATATCATGTGTTTGAGTACACGCTAAATTAAAAATCGTGCATACAAATGTCCAAAATGCCTTACCACGAAACCTCCGTTGTTGTTCTCCGAGCCAGATTAGGCCTTTGCCTCGGTCTGCCCTCAGCGCCAACCCCTTGGCCACGCCTACCAGTAGCTTGGTACATGGCCGCCCCGGCCAGTAGGCTGCCCCAACAGGCCCTATTGTTTGTCACTTCACACCGGCTCAGATGGAGGAACGCCATTCTAAGGGGCTATGTTTTTGTTGTGACGAGAAATTCGTCCTGAGACACCGTTGTTTTGTCAAGGGCAGTCTGTTAGTGGAGGAGATCAACAAGGAGAGAGAGGTGGTGTTGTGCATGGTGACAAGATTCCTAGACAACTCACCCAGACTATACTCTATTGTTTTTATTAAGTTGCATTGAACTATTTATTCTTGTAATAGTTTAGTATTTGGTTTGGTCTTGGTATTTAGATATAAAACGGTGTTAGTTCAATTAGTGGCCCGAGCTAGCTGACCCACTAACTGGCATATTACCTAGGGAACTGGGCCAGCCTGGTTTAGGTGCCATGACTCCCTAGGGGACTGTTCGTCCCCTATATGGGGCGGCTCTTTCTTGTTTTGAGGATGATGCAATTGAAGTTATTTTGTGTTTCTTCCCTTTCTTGTTTACTCCTTTCCTTTCCCTGAGTAGATCTCCTAGGTGCCAATTGTGCCTTTTCTAGGCACATCATTGGTATCAGAGCTCTATCGATCCCCGGCCATGGCAAGAGGCAAGCAGGTTGTTGCCGCTCCTGAAATTCAGCCCATGAAGGAGACTAAAGTTTCAGCGGACAGCCCCTCCACTGCTTGATAAGTATGAAATCTATATCTATTTTATATGCCTTTTTACCTTATTTGCTAGTATAGATTAGGTTAATTTAGAATTAATTATAGTTTATTTAGATTAAGATAGATATTAGTATTTTAGTTTAATTATTAATGATTTTGTAGTTATTAGTTGTTTAGACATGTATTTAAATCAAGTTGGAATTTTAATTACATTATACATGTCTAAAGTATGATATTTTATGTTTTGTAGGTAAAGTGCGCTTATCGAAGTACTTGGACGATGTTTGAAATGCTTAAAAATAGTCTTCACATGCTTTAAAGTGATTTGGACAACTTTTCGGAGTTATAAACAAGTTGGAAACTAATATGGACACGAAGGAAAGCTTAATGAACAGAATATGAACTTTCTTGGAAAATAGAAACACTGTAGCCGATCGAACGGGGTTACTTACTGATTGATCGGGATAACGTGAATTCAGATGAAAATACAATGTAGCCGATCGATCTGGCATGCAGGGCGATCGATCGGCATAACGTGCAGTTTCCTTGTTTGACCCAAATTCCAATCCTTTTCATATTGGACTTCTTCCTATGGATCTTATACCTATAAAAAGACATATTTGGCTTAAAATTGGAGGATTCTAGTAGATTTTATAAGGAGAAAAAGGAAGAAGAAGATGGAAGAGAATTCAAAGCTTTTAATGGAAATTCAAGTGCTTTCTTCTACCATGGAAGGCTAGACTTTTCTTTTACTTAGGAATTGATGAAGCTATAGATAAGTTTCAGTTTCTTTTCTTTTTAATTTAGATCTCAATTGTGAATGATGACAATTGTATGATATGGATTTCCTTTTTAATGGAAGAGCTTTTCATGTTTATTCAAGTCTATGTTGATTTATTGTCTTGTAGATGATAGATTGATATGGTTTTGATATTTGCATCGATTCTAATTTTTGTGATTTAGATGAGATAGTCATACAATAGTTTTAATGTTCAGATAATTAATGACTTGGATGAGTTATACTAAGATTAGACGGGTCATGCCTATAGCTAGTTTAGTGTAGATGATTCGTGCTATTGTCGAAGATAGTTCATGCCATGGAAGTTAATTAATGATTCTTTTTGAAGTAATTCTAGCTTATAGCTGAGAATACTTGTTCATATTCACACTAGATTTAGATTAAAAGTTAAGGAATTGTTATGGTTGTATAGTGGATTCAATTTCCTAAGTAATTTCCATCATATTAATCTCTTATTTTAATATAGTTGATTCTTTTCTTTTACTTAATTTAAGTTTAAGTTTGTTTAAATTTTCAATCAGCAAATTCCTCTTTAGATTTAGTGATAATCCATCCGTCCCTGAGGTTCGACAACCCTTAAATACTTATCCTAGTACAATTACCTTGTACACTTGCAAAGGGTTTAATTATAAACGATCACTGCTACCACGGCCACTCCGGCTGCCACGAATGATCCCACACTAGTGCAGCTCTTCATCATGATGAAAGTATTGGCTGCAAATGTTGCACATATAAAGGCGGTGCAGTCAGCGCCCACAGTGTCCATCCTCGCCAAATCCCAGGATGCCGCCATGGAACTTGGGGACTCATCTCAGGGACCTGACAGGTGCACCCCTAGTCCCTTAGCCACGGTAGACAGAGAGACATGTCAGTCCCACGTTCCCCTACCCGTTGGACCGGCTGACTTGCCTACTAAAGGAGGGCTCTAGGCCTGGGGCCAGGTGTTTGGGTAAATGCCCCTATGATGCTGCCGTTTGTTCTTGGTCTTCCAGCCATAGTAGATAGGGAGGCATGTCAGCCTCACGCCCCCTTGAGCGTTGGATAGGCTGCCCTACCTGCTAAAGGGGGACGTCAAGCCTAGCCGCGAGGCGCACCGGTGTTTGGGCAAATGCCCCAATGATGCATCCCCTCAGGAACTTGCTTCAAGAGATGGATGATGATTGGGACGAATACCCTGGCCCTAGAGGCGGTCCTCGGGGAGGAGCTGAACCCCGTTTGTCCTGCCTACAATTCCCACGTTACAATGGGGATGACGATATTGTAGAATGGCTGTACAAGGAGGAAAAGTTCTTCGCCTATCAAGGGATGCATTTTGAGGCTGAACGTCTGCGTATCGCTGCCTTCCACCTTGATGGGGACACTTTAGTCTGGTTCCAGAATTTTGAAAAAGAGGTGCGCTACCCCACCTGGGCAGCCTTTTCCGATGAGCTCTACATTCAGTTTGGGCTGAATGAATTCCAGGACTTCAACGTGATGTTATCATCCTTGTGCCAAACCACCACTGTTCAAGCATACTATACAGAGTTTATGAAGGTGGCCAACCGACTTTCTGACTGGGCGGTGGCCGCCTTGGTGGGCACGTTCAAGCGTGGTTTAAAGCATGAAATATCTAACGAAATGTGCCACTTCCCTTGCGCCAGCATGAGGGATGTTGTGCGTCATTCCCGCATCAAGGAAGAGAAGCTGACTAGGCAGCATAGAGGCGAGCAATTTGGACCTCTACCCTGGCCTGTTATGAGCGCCAACCCATTGGCAGCGCCCACTAGCATTCTGACAACAGGCTGGCCTAGCCAACAAGCCACACTGCCCAACTAGATTGTCCAACGCCTTACACCAGCCCAGATGGAGGAGCGCCAGTCCAAAGGGTTGTGCTTTCGCTATGATGAGAAGTTTGTTCCGGGGCACAGTTGTTCGGTTAAGGGCAGCCTGCTTGTGGAGGAGGTTGAAGAGGATAGCGAAGGCAGGAACGGAGTTGATTCTTGTCACCAGGAGGACGTGCTGCCCGAAATTTCAATCCATGCCTTCTTGGGTCATTCACTCCACACACGATGTGAGTTCATGGATTCCTTAAGCGGGAATAGGTGGCTATCTTGATTGATAGTGGGTCTACTCATACCTTTATTAATGACAAGGTTGCTCATCGGCTGGGTTGTTTTGTTTAAACTCGAAGCCATTTGATGTATTGATTGGCGACGGTAAGCATCTTCAGAGTGCAGGGGTGTATGCTTAGGTGACGCTATCTGTTCAGGGCCATACATTTGTTACCGATCTATTCTTGCTGCCCACGAAGGGGGCAGATGTGGTTTTGGGCGTACAGTGGTTGTAGGAGCTCGGTGATGTAGTTTGGAACTTCAAGGACATGGTGATGGATTTTGTTCTGATTAGGCAGCAGGTTCAGATCGAAGGCTCGCGACTGGGCAACCTTCTGTCCTCCCAAGCCGTGGGCTCCTTCTTCCTGTTCGCACCCTAGGGACTCCTCTTGCAACAGCGTGCCACTATAGAGGTACCTCAAGATGAACTACCTTCTAATCTTTGGGAGTTATTAATCGACCACCAGGACCTCTTCGCAGAACCATAGGGTCTTCCTCCAGTCCGGCTTCATGACCATCATATCCTTATCATTCTCGGCGCAGCCCTAGCCAACATCTAGCCCTACCACTATCCCCACATCCAGAAATCTGAAATTGAAAAGCTGGTGGTGGATATGCTACAGTTTGGGATCATCCACCCTAGTACAAGTTTGTACTCGTCCCCAGTGTTGCTAGTTCGCAAGAAGGATGGGTCATGGCGGTTCTGTGTGGACTATCGTGCTTTGAATGCAATCACCGTCAAGGACAAGTACCCCATACCGGTGATTGAGAAGGCTATCATCAGATTCGGGTGCAGCCAGTGGATGTGTACAAGACTGTGTTCCAGACTCATGACGGCCATTTTGAGTTCCTAGTTATGCCATTTGGGATGACCAACGCCCCCTCCACCTTTTAGTGCCTCATGAATGATATTTTTTGGCCGTTCTTGCGTCGCTATATATTAGTTTTCTTTGATGATATCTTGGTATACATCCGCTCATGGTCGGAGCACTTGACGCATCTCAGGTCGGTCTTTAATATCTTGCACTCTAGTTCTCTTTTCCTGAAGCATTTGAAGTGTTCTTTTGGCAGTCTGTAGGTTGATTATTTGGGCCATATTATTTTGAGTAGTGGTGCTGCTACTGACCCGGCAAAGGCGGCCGCCATGCTCTGTTGGCCACCACCCACATGCGTTCGGGCACTTCGTGGTTTTCTGGGCCTTATAGGTTATTATCGTCATTTCATCAATCGGTATGGCGAGTTGGCTAGACCTCTCACAGAGCTGCTTAAGAAGGGGGCTTTTGCGTGGTCTATAGAGGCCGAATCGGCCTTTGAGGGTCTTAAGCATGCTATGGCCTTCGCCCTGGTTCTGCTATTACCTAACTTCAGTCGGCCTTTTGTGGTGGAGACCAATGCGTTCGAGTCGGGTTTGGGGGCGGTTCTTTTACAAGACGAGTGCCCCATTGCTTATTTCAGCAAAGCATTGGCTGGCTGCACCCTGTCCGTGTCTGTGTATGAAAAGGAGATGTTGGCCATCGTCCTTGCCATTGACAACTAGCATCCTTACTTGCTTGGTCGCCAGTTTCTGATTCGTACTGATCACTAGCCATTGAAATACTTCTTGGAGCAGTGCGTGTCTACCCCCTCATAGCAGCGGTGGGTGAGCAAGTTGCTGGGTTATGACTATGAGGTCGTGTACAAAAAGAGATCGGAGAACATTGTGGCCGATGAGCTCTCTCGCAGTCCAGCATCGAGATCTTGTTTGGCTCTCTCCACTCTCTATTGCCCCTTTATTGATGAGATACGGAAGGCCTATGGTGAGGATTCTTGGGCGCAAGAGGTAATTTCCGGCCTGCAAGCTGACCCTGCTGCCCGCCCTTTCTTTGGGTGGCAGGATGACCTTCTCTCTTGGAAGGATCGCTTGTGGGTTCCTGATGTCGCTGACCTCTGCCACCACATCCTATCGCACTTCCATGACTCTCATATGGCTGGTCACGAGGGCTCCTTCCGTACCTACAAACGGGTCAATAAGAGTTTTCTTTGGCACAACATATGCCGGGCGGTTTAGGACTAAGTGGTCGCTTGTGATGTTTGTTAGCGGGCTAAAGCCACCACAACCTCGCCCGCTGGTTTGTTGCATCCCTTGCCCATACCCAATAAGGTTTGGGAAGATGTTTTGATGGATTTTGTGGAGGCGTTGCCCGCGGTGCAGGGCAAGTCTGTCATTATGGTGGTGGTGGATCGGCTATCCAAGTATGCTCATTTCTGCGCACTGGGTCATCCCTTCACCGCCAAGACCGTAGCTGAGCTCTATGTTTGTGAGGTGGCCTGACTTCACAGTATGCCTCATACGATTGTTTCTAACCGTGATCGGATTTTCCTTTTGCAATTTTGGCAGGAGTTTTTCACTCTATAGGTGACCTCTCTCCACATGAGCACTGCTTATCACCCCCAGACGGATGAGCAGACTGAGGTCATCAGTTGTTGTTTGGAGCAGTATCTTCAATGCTTTACTCTACAGGGGACCTCATTGGTTCAGCCTGAGAACTCCAAGCTTGCTCCCTGCTTCCATGGTCCATATGTTATTGAGGAGTGTGTTGGTCCTGTGGCCTACCGCCTGACTCTGCCTCCTGACTCCTTGGTTCACCCTGTCTTCATGTGTCCTGTTTGCGGCGATTTGTGGGTGATAAGTCATTGGTGGTGGGTGCTCCTCCTCCTCCCTTGATGGGTCCTGTTTTGCCATCTGACCCTATCACTGCTTTAGTGCTTGAGAAGTGTCAGGTTCATCGCTCCAGTCGTATTATTACTGAGGTCTTGATTTCTTGGCAGGGGCAGCCTCTAGAGGACTCTATGTGGATGGCCGAAGATGATTTTTTGTCTTGCTTTCCGGCTTGGTAGCCTTGAGGACAAGGCGAATAGCGGAAGCATGGTGGAGTGTTGTGCATGGTGACTAGATTCCCAGATGACTCGCCCAGACTATATTCTATTGCTTTTACTTAGTTGCATTGAACTATTTATTCTTTTAATAGTTTAGCATTTACTTTGGTCTTGGTATTTAGATATAAAATAGTGTTGGTTTAGTTAGTGGCCCGGGCTAGCCAACCCACTAACTGGCATATTACCTAGGGAACTGGGCTAGCCTGGTTTAGGTGGCACAACTCCCTAGGGGACTAGTCTTCCCCTATATGGGGCGACTCTCTCTTGTTTTGAGGATGATGCAATTGAAGTTATTCTATGTTTCTTCCCTTTCTTCTTTACTTCTTCCCTTTCCTTGCGTAGATCTCCTAGGTGTCGATTGCGCCTTTTCTGGGCACATCAGGTGGCGGATGGGTCTGATTTATTTCACTATGAGGACATGCTGCCTGAGATTTCTGTCCATGCCTTCTTGGGGGCATTCACTCCACACACAATGCGAGTATAGGGCTACCTCAAGCAATAACAAGTGGCTATTTTGATCGACAGTGGGTCTACCCACAACTTCATTAACGACAAGGTAGCCCAACGGCTAGGCTGCTTTGTGTATGATTCGAAGCCCTTTGACGTGCTGATTGGAGACAGGAAGCGCCTCTAGAGCTCAGGGGTTTGTGCCCAGGCAGCGCTCTCCATTCAGGGACACACATTTGTTATAGATCTCTTTTTGCTGCCTACCAAGGGGGTGGACGTGGTGTTAGGGGTGCAGTGGCTTCAAGAGCTCGGGTATGTGTTATGGAACTTTAAGGAACTGGTGATGGATTTTGTGGTTCAAGGCCAGCGGGTGCGACTCCAGGGGTCTCAGGCGGGCACCCTCCTTTATGCTCAATCGATGGGTACATTATTTCGATTTGCCTCTCAGGGGGCTACACCTGCAACAATGGTTATCGGTGGACGTCCTTCAGGTGAGTTGCTGTAGGATCTCCTTGATTTATTGACAGAGCATAGTGCAGTGTTTCCTGAACCACAGGGCCTTCCTCCGGTGCGGTCTCACGATCACTTTATCCTGATTCTACCATGGGGTGACAGAAGTCTATGTGGCAAAATCCGTGATCCACAGTGGAGCACTATGGTGGCCAGGAGAAGGGTTGTGCCAAAGAAGTGGCAAGTGCGATTGGAAACCAAGGTGGACTAATTAAAGTTTGGCAGACGGTTAAGAAGCACTCCACCAGCCACAAGACCTCAAAATCTTCCATGGCCAGCACCCAACAATGTTGATTTTGTGTCATCAAGGGGTCACAAAAGGGTGGAGGGCATGGGACGATGCTCGAGGATATAGAAGAGGTGGAGGGGCTTCTAATGGTCAAATTTATTCGATGGTGGAGCTATCTGATGTTCAGGCTGTACAAAAGCGGTGCCAAAACCCTAAATCCCATGCACAGACACATGCACATGTGACAAAGAGGGCTACTCAAGAGGGAGATTGGTTGGACGGTAGTGGTGGAAAGCACAAAAGGACAACTAGGAGGTGGTGTCTGACCAAAGAAATTGGTGTGAGCGGCTATGCATCTAGTACGGCTGAGGGCAGTGAGATAGGAGCATGGTGGACTAAAGCTGACAAGGTCGTCATCACTAAGGCCAATAGAGATGGGATCGGGGTAGATGGGGCTAGCTCTAGCCATCGGCGGGCTGGGGCAAAGCTTGCAGTGATTGAATAGCCTATGGCTAGTTGGTGGCGGTGGCTAGAGATAGTGAACAGAGCACCAAAATTTGAACGGGGTTGGAGTTGGCCATCCAAAAAAAGTGGGTGAGTGGTTTGTGCTAGGCCCAGAGGGGTAGCCTCCTGCTGTTGTGAGGCCATGAAAAATCCAACCGACGGCTGGATGGCCGCCACCAGTGGCTAGAGAAACACCCAGGAACTTCAGTCTAGCGAAAATGAGAGACAAGGGAATGGGGGAAAATTAGAGAAGAGGATCTGGGAGGCCAAAGGAGAAGGAACTAAGTTGGGGGGATCATCCACCCACCATTGCCAGGCTAGGACAACGCCGGTCGGAGGTCTGATCGGCCAAGCTCAGCCAGTGGCAGCGATCATAGTGCCAAAATGCACTCACTAGGAGAACTAAGGCATAAATGGGAGGAAATAGAGCCATAGCGGTGGGCTGGGCCGGGGAGATTGCATTGGTGCCATCGGGTAGAGGTTGGCTTGCCAAAGGCTCATTGGAAGCCGACAGCCCTTGGCAACTCACAGCTTGTTGAAGCAAACTGTGAACAGGGGGTGAAGGTGGATCTCGCGGAGGGTGGAGAGGAAAGGAGGCCTGAAGCGGTGGCCCCTATTGTCATACTGCCGGGGCGGAGCTGGTGGCCTAACTGCCTACTAGGACCACTGGTGGTTGGGAAAAGAGATGAACTTGAGGGGGGAGGGATTGTTCATTTTGGATCAGCTGCCTTTGGCACCCAATCTTACCGGCACTGCTTTTTTCCCTTTCTCTTTCATTTTTTTCTCATTTTGTTTTCTTTTTCACTCTTTTTTGTGTTGGGAATCATTGTGGCATGCTGAGATCCAATGACCACAATCAAGCCCTGCACCTAATTCTACACGTGGAATGCCGGAGTCAAATATATAAAAACAAATACACCAAAGCATCAAATTTTTTGTGCCTAAAAATAAGCAGAAAATAGCAAAAAAATCCTAGAAAAATGAGGAACAATATAGTCCCTATACTACCCCAACAAATGTAAGATCATAAGATGGAAAGGGTGTGGGTAAGGAAAATTGGTCTTCAAACTTTGAAGGATCAATTAGATAAGATAAGAAGTTCACCTTAGATTGCCTTAGGATTTGTTGACTAGGCAAGCCTAAGGAACTAAACATATTTAAGGAAAGAGATTGATTTATTTTGTCCATGATTGAATACTATCTTTCTTATGAGGCACACATATTTCAAGTTTTATATCATTGTACTTTGCTTTTCATGTTGATTTTCTTCATAGGTTTTGAATGAAGAAAAAAAACAAAAAAATGGAAAAAGTGCTAAAAACAACAAAAATAACTTTGTTTTACTTTTCTTTGTTTTTTATGTGTCCATCTCTTGAAGACTAAAGCAAATTAATTATCTTTGAAGTTGATAAGCACAAAGAGAAGCATACACCAAGGTGAGTGAAGAGCAAAAAATTTAAGATGGATACACTAGAAGCTTCACACTAGTCTAGGATGACTAAGTAGGTAGTCATTTTCCATCATCTTTACAATGACAATTCTTTTGAATAATGTAATGAAGTACATAAAATTTAAATTAAAAAATAGTTAAAAAAAGAATAAAAAAATGAATGATGCAAGTTGAGAGGACTAAGAAAAAGACAAGCTCTAAAAAATATTTTTGAGGGAAAATATTTTAGATTCTAGCTAAAGTGGGTCAAAAATTGAGAAATAGTTCTTTACGAGGGTCCTTAAAAAATTTGTCACAATTGAATAAGAATGATCTAGCGAGATTCATGAGTGAAATAAACAAGAGTTAAAACATTGGTGGCTTCTTCTAAAATAAATATTAGAGGATTAAACTAAAGAAATAAAAAAATTTAATTACAAACTAACGGAGTTGATTAACCTAGTCTAGGTATAACTGAGCATAATCTATGAATTCACTTAGATTACAAGAGAATTAATAAAAATTGTCAAAAGAGCTCAACATTGTTGATTTGGATGTTTTATTTTTATTTTGAGTTCTAGTGGTCCAAAAATTGTCAACGAAAATTTCTTTGTTTTGAATTATGTAATTTATTTCAATTTTTTTTTAAAATATAATAAAAAATGAATTTGTTCAAAGCCAAACAATTGTTAAGTCAGTGTAATTGATGGCTAGTTTCCTCTTTAGTGCACAAACGTTCAGATTTAAAATGTATGAAACCCATTATGGTTCTTATTTTGACCAAAACCACTTCAAGGAGGTCAAAAGAGGAGACACAAGGCAATTGCAATGAGTTTTGCGTGAAAAAAAAACAAGAATCAAGCATCAATTTGCAGATTCCACCTGCAGCCAAGGTAACCTCCACTCCGAAAATTTTATTTTTAGGGTTTTCTAAGATATTTTCAATGTATTTGTACAATTAGAATAGTTTAAATTGACTAGATCTACGTTTGTACAAAGTTTCACGTGATTTCCACTTCAAAAATCGAGCTTTCAATGAATTTTCAATTTGCTTTTATCAAAACTTGCCCAAACGGGGGATTATCAAATTTAGGTCTTTGTGATTAGAATTAGCCATAGCTGTAGTAAAAAATTTCGTTCTAGACATTGATATCTAGCTTGCTAAAAATTTGGAATCAATTGTGCAACAAAAATTTTAGTGGTTAAATTGAATTTAAAAAAATTGGGCAAACTTTTTTATTTCATTTTATTTAAATTTCTAAAGTTCTTTATTGCCTTATGCTTAGTTCCTAACATGTGTTAAGTCCTAGGACATTTTTTCTTTGCAAATTTATATAGCAAGAGAAAAGAAAGTAAAGACCTCTGCCGGACTGAGCGACATTGAGAGCTGATCGACTGCTGTTGAGAGTGTTAGGTCTCTTAGACGTGAGACAAGTGTTATCCATGTTGATTAGTAGCCACCCATGCAGTGAATTGAGTCTAGAGTTTATTGGATCGATTACTTTCACTCTATTTCTACCAAGGATTAGTCAGTCTACCTTAGACTCATGCAACAGTGGTATTCTTTCATTCGCTTGGAGGGTGAGGAGACATTAGTTTGTGTCGTAGGAGGCACATCAGTTAGAGTGACTCCCGGTGTCATTGTTGAGGTCATTGGATGTGAGCAATGAAATATATGGTATCCAAACTTGTGGATACATTTTTCCATTTGACAGTGAGATTACTGGATGTCTCACTAGTCTTCCTTGTGGAAGATCTCCCAACATCTTTATCTTAGCTCATTATATGACTGTAGACTATCATCTACTTCATGTTATCACTTAGTACTACATCTAAAGTGCAAGGAGGTAGAGAGTTGATTGCAATATGGAACAAAGAGCTACATCTAGAGTTGGATATACACTCGATCATATATAGTTGTATAATGACGTTCCTCCATGGACACACTATAATGCTTGAGAATTTTCATCACATTTTCTTAAACATTCACGAAATTTTTTTACATTATAATGGTTGTAAATAGGGAAAATGATGAATATGAAACCTATGAAAGTAGCTTTATAATTTAAAATATCGCACATCAATTTTTCCCCCAAAAAAATTTGTTTTCAATCAAACATCATACAACCAAACCAAACATCTCAGGTGCTACTCAAAAACAAATGTACGAAATAAATTGCTATGATCATAAACTATAAGTACAAATCCCTCTTAGACATCTCTGAGTACTGGTCCCATAAATAGTCAATAGTCTAATCCAAATTACAAGTTTAAAAAGTATAAACATCTTAATTCTCATCTCACCCAATACACAATATCATGACACAAATAATAATAAAGACTCACAATTAGTCAAGGGTATATATGAGCCAACGGAATCAATCCACCCACTGGAACAAGCATCTATCTCAAAGAGCTCTCCATCACAAACTTGCAAAATCTTCACGAACATTGGGGCTAAAAAGAGGGAAAATGAGTATTTTTATAATAATAAAATACTTAATATGGAAGTTCTAAAGAGTGTATTCTGTAAGTCCACATGTAGATGCGTTCATGCACTCAACCATGATGCATAAAGAATATAAGTCAGAATAGAGTCACATAATATAACATTCATGCACAAACACATACCATCTTACCTCTATTACACTTACTTTTACACTTAAACCTATCCTCATCGGGAACAGGATAAAACAGGTAAGAGCAGTTCCATGATACTACTTACCTAAGCACGCAAGCACCCACACTCTAGGGGCCATATAGTGCCAATTAAGGACTATACATTTCTAACTAAGGGAAGAATCATATAGTGCCACTCTTAGGCTAGAATCTTACAGTGGGCAGAAACATACAATGCTCTCAATAGAACATTAAATGTTTGGGTTTAATACAACACACTAACAAAACCGAAAACATGCATTGCTTTGAACATTGCATTAGATGGTTGTGCTTAAATAAAACACACAAACAACATCCCATAGGATAAACTTAATCTGTTGAAACCTTCAGTCTCAAACTCACATTGTGTAATGTCCAGGAATTTTCTAAATTCCCGAGGTTGAACATGGGAAATTAAGGTGTTTGACCCTTTAACCTTTTAGTGAGAATAACTTGATCATTGGTTAGCTAAAACTATATAGATGGAAAGTAGGCAAAAAAATCTTTGAAACACGACCAAGAACATACGAATCGGAGTTCAGATGAGGAAGATACGACCATTTGAAGTTATATATAACATGCAGGGCCCGTTTACCCGAATTGGACGTGCGAATTATCTATTTAAATCACTATACAGACCCAATCAATTAGCATTTCAAAATTATATTTTAAGGGCCCAATTAAGTGGCCTAATTGGGGGAGTTTCGGTCCAACTCCTTGAGGGATTAGGGTTCCTAATCTCTACATTTATAAATATATAATTTGGGCTCTTAGGGGGGTGATCTTTTGACTGTTAATCTTTCTTGCCATTTCTTGGTGTTTTTGTTTATAAATTGCTAGATTTATTATTTCCTAATCTTGGATTTTTTTTATTATGAAGTTTGGGAGTGAGATTTGAATATTTGAGATGGATATGTATATTTTTGGTTCAAACACCAACATAGTAGTTTTGTGGTTTTTGGTTATTTTACTTGTTTTCATGTTTTTCTTCTTAAGTATCATTTTCTATGATTATGATGAGTAATTTATGCTAGGAAAAGCTACTTGAAGGAGATGAATTTAATGTCAGAAGCTATGATGAATGTTTAAGTGTTATGTGAATTACGTGTTATTCGGTTAAGCATGTTATGATTTCTTATCTTGAATCCATGTTGAATGATTCCTCATATTTTAAGTATGATTCTAGCAATGTTATAGAATGAGAATGAATTTGTATGCCTTCACATATTATGATTAAATTATGGGTGAATGATGGTGTCATGTCTAGCTTTAAGTGTGGTAGATTATGCTTACATAGGACTAACATGAGGTTGCACTTGATTCAAATTGTGTTTTTCGATGGTTTTCAATCATGATTTCAGTGAGAAGACATGATCAAATGTTAAAGAGCATTTGTGTACTAAGTTGATGGGTTATTTATAATGTATGTCCATATTCTTAGAATTGAATGTTTCTACCTTGTACGCATACATGTGGGGTAAATATGGTTATTATTGATACTTATGATTAGATATGATGCATGAGTGGCTGATGGGAGCACGTTCCATGAATTAGGATTCATGTAGAGATTTCTTATTTACATACCATGTTGCATGCATCATGAAACAAATTTTTATGAATTAGACATTATCGAGATTAGCTATTGTTGATCGATTAGATGCAATTATGTAATATTACTAGCTAGGATCAATCAGAGGCTTAACGATTCAGTTTTACGTCTGAAAGAACGGGATTTTATGTCAAAAAGGATGAGGTTTTACGTCCCTCAAGGATAGGTTTTCCTCCCCGGGATGAGAAGAGTAGAAATTGTATAATGAGATTAAGTTATTGAGATTATCTGAACCCTGAGAATCTAGTTTGGTTTGTCTGTGTGCACTAGTTTACTATATATTGTTGTTTGGGACTTTGGTATAGACAAGCAAAACTGCTCGAGAGTTTAGTCTTGATGGGCTGGGGTTGCTCGAAGGCTTTGGCCTTGAGGAGTAGGTTTATTTAGTATGGGATAGGTCAAGGGCTTTGGCCTTGAGGAGCAGGCTTATTCTCTCTGTTTTATGAAACAATCACCGTTGTTGATTGTGGTCAGTGCATTAGAGGCACATCTCATGTAGGGTGATTGCTTATGAATGAGAGAAATTATACATGATGTGATTGTGTGTTAGAGACACTTCCCATGCAGGTTAGATGTAATGAATATGTATGATGTGATTGTGTGTTAGAGACACTTCTCATGCAAGTTATATGTGATGATTAAGCATGATGTGATTGTGTATTAGAGACACTTCTCATGTAGGTTATATGTGATGATTATGTATGATGTGATTGTGTGTTAGAGACACTTATCATGCAGGTTATATGTGATGATTATTCATGTCAGGAACAATATGTTTGAAATACTTGCAAGCAGGGTAATTGTTTATGTTTAAGTATAGTTATGGTAAGGAAAGTAATTAGAAATGAGATATTATGTATTATGTAGATCTGTTAGACCATGTTGATGTATCGCGGTTGTTTTCTAATTTACATGTTACTGTATCTAAAACCTTCCTGAGTTTTACTCACCCCAGTTTCTGTGTTTTATTTTGGGACTGCATGGTGTGACATGCAGTCGAGCAAGATCTTCTATTTGAGGAATGGTCGGGGAGTGGTTGGGAATAGGCGTGGATGCCTTTGGACTTTGATGTATTTTCTTATTTACTCTGTTATGATATTAGAACATCATGTATCAATGATCTTGTTTCAGACTCATGTAACCCATATGATTTTAGACCTATTTAAGACTTTCTTATTCAAACCATGTTTGTCGGCTCAGTAATTCTAAGTTATGGGTTGAGATTGAGGATTCGTTCCAAAGTTAAAGCCCTCTTTCATTTTACTTATTTCTCTTGCACAAATATTTTTAGGTGCGCACTCCATATGTGTAATTTACCCACTAGAGGGGTTAAGTCTTCCACAATGTTAAACCAACTTTTGTTGCCCCCATGCACTTCCACCATCCCTTGGACTGGGTTCGGCTCATGTCGGATTGGTACCAGGGCATGATAGATTCAAGGGCCGATTGATTGATGGATCTATATCATTTTGAAGTTATTGATTTATGTACAGTAATTGTTCACATTCTACCCAAATTTTGCGTTAAACTTCTAAAATCACTTAAAATAACATTACTAAGTAAAATTAAGTGATTTGAGCACGTGAATGTGAAAATAAACTTTTTGCCTTTCACACTCAACTTAGTCTTTAACCTTGATCATTATGTGTAACAACATTATGTGTGATAATAGTATTTTCGAAGAAGAGCTTCAAAAGTTTGTTACAAAAACGGCTGCCCCTATTACTAATAACAGCTCAAGGTGTCCCAAACTAATAAAAAAGTGTTATCCTTGAGAAAAGATGCCACTAACTTATGGTCATTGATTTTCGTTGTATGCTTCAATCCATTTAGAGTCATAAATGAGAGCGACCAGAATGTAAGTGCAGTGAAATGAGGATGAAAATAGACCCATGAAGTCTATACCCTGAACATTAAAGATCTTGACAATGAGAATGGATTAGAGAGGTGTCATGTGTCTCTGAGAAAATGCCCTTAGACATTGACATCTATCGCAAGACTTGCAAAACTCATGGGCATCCTTAAAAAAGGTATACTAGTAAAATCCACTATAAAGATCCTTGGCAATCATTTTCTTTCCCCCAAAATGGCCACCACATGCTTGAGAGTGATAGAATGTTAAAATACTACTAAACTCATTCTCATGCACACATCGTCAAATAATTTTGTCACAACAAAACATAAAAAGATTGGGTTCATCCCAATATTAGTGCTTGACCTGCGAAAGGAATACATCTTTATCATGCTTAGTCCAATCAGAGGGAATCAGTCCCACAACATGGTAGTTCATAATGTGTCCAAACTATGGGAGTGAGGTAGTAGAGATAGCAAATAGTTGTTCATTAGGGAAAGAGTCACAAAGTGATTTAGGGTTCAAAGGTTCCTTGAGGAGGATCCTAGACAAGTGGTCAGCTACGACATTCTCAATACATTTTTTGTCCATAATTTCATAATTGAACTCTTGGATGAGAAAATTCCAAAGAATTAGACTAGGCTTAGTATCCTTGGAAAGAAGGTAGATAAAGGCAACATGATAAGAAAAGATAATTATTTTGGATCCCAAGAGGTAGGATCGGAATTTGTCAAGTGAATACACGATAGCTAGAAGCTCCTTTTTAGTAGTGGTGTAGTTCAATTGGGTATCAGAAAGGGTCTTACCAACATAGTAAATGACATGGGGCACCTTGTTCACTCTTTGCCCAAGGACTATGCCAATAGCATAGTCTGAGGCATCTCACACTATCTCCGAAGGTAAGGAGCATATGAGGGTTGAATGATAGGGGTGGTAGAGAGGAGAGTACAAAGCTTGTTAAAGCTTTCATACATGCATATTCAAATTCAAAAGCTACATCTTGAGAAAGTAAATGACACAACAAATAGAAAATCTTACTAAAGTCCTTGATGAAGAGCCTATAAAATCCAGCGTGGCCAAGAAAAGAATAAACCTATTTGACTAATGTGTGGGGAGGCAGGTTAGCTATAAGATCGACTTTAGCCTTATCCACTTCACTAATTCATTTTGAAACAACATGGCCTGAACAATATTGTCTTGAACCATAAAATGACTCTTTTCGCAACTCAAGACCAAGACAATCTCCTCACAACACTTAAACACCAGAGATAAATTATAGCGACAATCATCAAACAATGCACCAAATATAGAGAAATCGTCGATAAATACTTCTAAAAAATTATTGATCATATTAGAAAATATGGACATCATTCATCGTTGAAAATGTAGCAAGGACATTGAACAAACCAAATTGCATGACTTGGTTATAGCTTGAGTAGCGATCTAGAAAATAATAAATATCCTTACATGAGAAATTCTCTAAATTTTGGTCAATGAAGGTAAAGAGAAAATGATTTTTGTAGGTCATGGAGTTCAACTTTCTATAGTCAATACACACACTCCATCCCGTGGTTTCCTATATAGAACCAACTCTCTTAATGAGTTATGCTTTATGGTGAGGCCTGATTTCTTGGGAACAACCTACGTATGGCTCATCCACTCGCTATCAAAGATGAGGTATATTATACAAGTATCTAAAATCTTGTATACCTCTTTCATGACAACCTCTCTCATGTTAGGGTTCAACCACTTCTACCTTCTCTCAAGGGTATCGCTTGGTCCTCTAGGTGGGTCCTATGCATTCAATTTGAAGGGTCAATCCCTCTTAGGTCAATTACAATCCATCCTATAGCTCTCCTATGTGCGACAATGACTATAAGCAATTTAATCTCTTAATCACTAGCAACACTATAACAAAAAAGACTTATAGCGACGTATTTATACGTCACTAATAGTCCCCTAAGCGTCACTAATGATTATTAGCAACGCATAAAAAACGTCGCTATTGCCTATTAGCGATGTATACAAAAAAGTGTCACTAATAGAGCATTTTAGCGACGTATAAATTAAAAAACATATCTCCCTAATAATAAATTATTAGTGACGCTTAATTAGTAATGTAGTTAATAATAGATTATTAGTGATGTTAATATATACGTTGTTAAAGAAAAAATTTATTTTTAAAAAAATAAAAAATAAATTATTAGCAACGCATGATTATATGTGTCGCTAATAATTCGTTATTAGCAACTCTTTTTAAGCGTTGCTAATACAAAAAATATTTAAAAATATAATAAAATTGCATGTAAACATTGCTAATAAATAAAATAAAATAAAAAATATAAGTTTTAGCAACACTTTTATAAGCGTCGGTAAAAGCCTTGAAATATTAAAAAAAATAACCACGACAGCTGGGAGGGGAGAGGGGCTGGATTCCGGCCAGTCTCTCCCTCCCAGGGCTAGGGGCGCAGGGTTCCGAGGGGGGAGCCGGGAATCTAGTGCCCTCACTCCCGGGAGAGAGAGGGCGGAGTGGGAAGGAGGGGGTGTCCTGCTCCCGCCAGAATCCAAAGGGGAGGGGATCATGGGAGAGGGGGAAGCGGGGGAGCGGGAGGGAGGAGGAGGGCCTCCTGCCGGAATCCGAAGGGGAGGGGATCTGGGGAGAGAGGGAGGGGGAGCCGGGGTGGGAAGGGGGGAAACCGGGGAAGGGCGGTGGATGCAAGCGGTGCGATCTCTGGGGCGGGTGGTCAACAGCAGAGGGAGGCAGGGATGGGTAGCGCAGTGCTGCGGTCGGAAGACAGCAGGGCCGAAACTCGGTTGGAGGAGGCCAAAACTCGAAAGGAGGAAAGGGGGATTATATATTGCTCACGTGGGTGAAATTCACTCGTGCGGCAAAATATTTTCCTCGTGGGGCGAAAATTTTGCCTCGCGTGGAAATTTTTAGGACGGTGCACGGTAGATTTGTGAGCGCACCTTTTCCCTCTTACAATGCACATGTGTGGCAAATGAACGAAATTTGCAACGCTTAAATTACGTGTCACAAAAATGATATTTTAACACCGATTTGAAACAACGTCATATTATATTTACAACATTTACTTAACGTCGCAAATTATGATTGTTTGCGACACTTAGTAATAAGCATCGCAAAAACACTCTCCCTCTCCTCTCTCTCTCTTCTCCCTCTCCTCTTTCTCTCTCCTCCATCCCTCTCCTTTCTCTCTCCTCTCTCTCCTCCCTCTCTCTCCTTTCTCTCTCCTCTCTCTCCACTCTATCTCCTCTCTCTCCTCCCTCTCTCCACCCTCTCCTCCCTCTCTCCACCCTCTCCTCCCTCTCTCCCCTCTCTCTCCTGTCTCTCTCCTCTCTTTCTCTCCTCCCTCTCCTCTCTCTTTCCTCCCTCTCTCCACTCTCTCCCTCCTCTCTCTCTCCTCTCTTTCCCTCCTCTCTCTCCTCTCTTTCCCTCCTCTCTCTCCCTCCTCTCTCCCCTCCCTCTCCTCTCTCTCCCCTCTCCCTCCCCTCTCTCCTCTCTGTCCCTCCTCTCTCTCCTCTCTCTCCCTCCTCTCTCTCCTCTCTCTCCCTCCTCTCTCTCTCCTCTCTCCCCTCCCTCTTCTCTCCTCTCTCTCTCCTCTCTCTCTCCTTTCTCTCTCCTCCCTCTCCTCTCTCTCTCCCTCCTCTCACTCCTTCCTCTCCTCTCTCTCTCCCTCCTCTCTCTCTCCTCCCTCTCCTCTCTCTCTCCCCTCTCCTCTCTCTCCCCTCTCCCTTGTTCTCTCCCTACCTTCTCTCTCTCCCTTCTCTCCTCCCTCCTCTCTCTCTCCCCTCTCTCTATGTTATATTTTTTATTTAAAAATCATGAAAAAAATGTATTAGCAACGTATAGCATATAAGTTGCTAATACCTTTGAGTATTAGCAAGCATATACTTATACGTCACTAATACTCAAAGGTATTAGCAACGTATATGTATATAGGTCGCTAATACTCCTATTTTTTTAAAAGAAAATTCATATCCCCTCCTCTCTTTCTCTCTTTCTTCCATCCCCTCTCTCTCTTCCCTCGATTCTCTCTCCCTTCCCTCCCCTCTCTCTCTCTTCGCCCCTCTCTCCCTATCTCTTCTCTCTCTCTCCCTTCTCTCTCTACCCTCTCTCTCCTCTCTCTCTCTCCCTTCTCTCTCCCTTCTCTCTCCCCACTCCTCTCTCTCTCCCTTCTCTCTCCCCTTTCCTCTCTCTCTCTCCCCTCTCCTCACTCTCTCTCCCCTCTCTCTATTTTATATTTTTTATTTAAAAATCATGAAAAAAATGTATTAGCGACGTATAGCATATACATCACTAATACTAAGAGTATTAGCGACGCATATGCTTATATGTCACTAATACTCAAAGGTATTAGCGACGCATATGTATATGCGTTGCTAACACTATGTTGTATTAGCGACGTATATACATATACATCGCTAATACTGTGTTGTATTAGCGACATATAGTACTCCTATTTTTTTAAAAAAATTCATATCCCCTCCCCTCTCTCTCTCTTCCCCCCTCTCTCTCCCTATCTCTTCTCTCTCTCCCTCTCTCTCCTCTCTCTCCCCCTTCTCTCTCTCCTCTCTCTCTCTTCTCTCTCCCCTCTCTCTCCCTCTCTCCTCCCTCCCTCTCTCTCCCTCTCTCCATTTTATATTTTTTATTTAAAAATTGATGAAAAAATGTAATAGTGGCGTATATGCTTATACGTCACTAATACTCATTTTTTTAAAAAAATTCATATCCCCTCCCATCTCTTTCTCTTCCCTCCCCTCTCTCTCTTCACCCCTCTCCCTCTCCCTCTTCCCCCTCCTCTCTCTCCCTATCTCTTCTCTCTCTCCCCTCTCTCTCTCCCTTGTCTCTCTCTCCTCTCTCTCTCCCTCTCTCCTCCCTCTCTCACTCCCCCCTCTCTCTATTTTATATTTTTTATTTAAAAAATAATGAAAAAAATGTATTTGTGACTATTAGAGATGTATATACATATACATCACTAATACCACGTTGTATTAGCGAAGCATAGTTTATACGTTGCTAATACTCATATTTTAAAAAAAAATTCATATCCTCTCCCCTCTCTCTCTTTCTCTTTCCTCCCCTCTCTATCTTCCCTCCCCTCTCTCTCCCTATCTCCTCTCTCTCTCTCCTCCCTCTCTCTTCTCTCACTACCCTCTTTCTCCTTCCTCCCTCCACCCGCTTCTCTCTCTCCTCCCTCCACCCTCTTCTCTCTCTCTCTCCCTTCTCTCTCTACCCTCTCTCTCTCTCCCTTCTTTCTCTACCCTCTCACCTCCCTCTCTCTCCTTCTTTCCTCCCTCTCTCTCCTCTCTCTTTCTCCCTCTCTCCTATCTCTCTCTCCTCTCTCTTTCACCCTCTCTCCTATCTCTCTCTCCTATCTTTCTCCCTCTCTCTCCTATCTCTCTCTCCTATCTTTCTCCCTCTCTCTCCTATCTCTCTCTCCTCCCTCCCTCTCTCATCTCTCTCTCCTCCCTCTCTATCTCACCTCTCTCTCTCCTTTGTCTCTCTCTCTCCTCCCTCCTCTCTCTCCTCCCCTCTCTCTCCTCCCTCTCACTCTCCTCTCTCTCTCTTTTATCCCTCTCTCTCCTCACTCTCACTTTCTCTCTAAATGCACTACTCTCTTCACCCTCTCTTATATTATAAATTATATTTTAAAATGAATAATAAAATTTAACAAATAAAATTTATTATATATAAATAGTGAATTATTAACACTAGTTTTTTATTGAAAATTTAATATTTATTTATTATATATACAAATATTAAATAAAATATATTATATTTAAAAAGTTTATTATAATTTTTAACATTTATTTATTAAATAAAATTAATTAAGAAAGCTATTAGCGACGCACTCAATAGGAAATTGGTTAGACATGTTAAACACATTAAGCCGGACCTTTATGTTCCCAAATGACATCTCCATTAGCCCGTCTTACAATTGATACATGTGTTGGCTGTAGTAAGGAAGGGGCGACATAAAAATATAGGGATTTGATGTGTGGAGTTGAAGATAAGTTTTATATCTAAGACAAGAAAATAAACAAGGAAGATGAACCACTCAACACCAAATTAAATATCTTCAATGGCTCCCTAGGGTTTACACAAGAGACAATTGGCTAACTATAAAATAGTTGATGTAGGTTGCAAGTCACCTAAATCTAACTTCTCATACAGCAAGTAAGGGAGTAGGTTAACTCACACAAGATCAATGAGAGCCTTGCGGATGGAGTGATCCCCTATGAAATAGGAAATGGTGAGAACTCCAAGGTCCTTTAACTTGGGAGGGGTGTCAAATTTCAAAATAGAGCTCACTTTCTTAGTGAGGAAGACCTTTTAGAATCATGAGTCCTTGATTTTTGCATTAAGTGCACAAGTCTTTCAAAAACTTAGCATAAGCAAGGACTTAATGCCAACTAGGAGGGGAAGGTTGATTTTAACTTGTTTAAAGGTCTCAAAATTTTCATCTATCCTTGTCGTGCCCATGCTAAAGGGAGGGGTCATGTCTAGATACTAAGGAAATGGTGACCTATGGATATAAAATCCCTCCGATGTGGTCTTAGATTGTGGCTTTGAAGGAGGGGAAGGAGAAACAGGCTCCTTAAGTGGTTCACTTACTATCTCTTGTGGCTCTTCGGGGGCTGCCTCTCTAACTCATCACTCCTTGTGGTACCCAATGGATCACACTCAACCTAATTGTTGATGTACTTCCTACTCCTAAGGGTATTTATGAAATAAACCACTTCATTAGGGAAAGGGACTGTGTCTACTCCAAATTGGGCTTTAGGGTTTGATAAGGGTTGAATTGGCAACATACCAGTCTCCATCTTATTAATAGCGTTCGCTAGTTGTCCAATTTGGGCTTCTAACTCTACAGTAGATTGTGTGTGAGAGTGATGAAGTTGGGATTGAGATTGAAGGCATTGCAAAGCAATCAAGACCTTGTCTTCAAAACTCGGATCCCTACCATGTGAAGCACATGGGAATTGTACTTGAGGTTGGTGGAAAGGAGCTACTGGCACTTGAAAATTTTGTCTAGGGTGTTGGCTACCCATTGGCCCTCGGTTAGATGTCCACTAGGAAAAGTTAGGGTGATTATTCCACCTAGGTCTATATGTGTTGGAAAATGGATTATTATCATCATTAGTTAAGGATTGGGCAACATTCATAGGGTCCTATACAAACTTAAGGAATTGAGGTGTAGAAGGGTACTCAATGACAATATGTGTAGGACTAAGACATATAACACATGCATTGTGAGTGAGGGGAGCGGGTTGATGGGTTGAAGTCATAACAAGGTCAAACTTCTTACTCAAAGTATCAACTTTGGAGAAAATATTCACTAGGTTCTTTACTTTATAAAAGCCACCCCTAGAAGGGGAATTATTTGAGGAGGTTAATCCACTTTTGTTCCCATTCAAAGAAGCATGTTTGAGGGAATTCCCACTCAAAATCACCAAAAGTTTCCATGCCCCATTTTCATTTTTTAACAACAATGTACCCCCACGAATCACATCTATATGGTAGCGGTTATGTTCGGTAAGGCTCTTGTAGAATCGCTACACTAATTTTCATTTAAGGATAACATGATGGGGTGTTAAAACATATGATGGTATATGTATTGTAATTGGTTAATTTTAATTATCAAAACTTTGTCGAAACTTCATGTATGACATTAGTCTTAAAGTTGGATTAGTTTCTTCTGAAAGTCGAGTCATATTTGGAATTGAAAGACTTGAAACACAGAAGTGGATGAATTCTAAAAGTTTAAGGTTGAAGACTACATTGAGTGTCAAATATTTAAAGGTATGATACAAACACTTGCATACACAAATCACTAAAAATTAAGTAGAAGTAATTGGTGACAGTGATTTTGGAAGTTTTGGGACAGTTAAATTTAAAATCTAAAAAATTATTCATAAGGGTGTGCTTGGCAACCTTGATTTGATTTTAGACTTGTGATTGTTAAATCATGCCATTGTAAATCATAAGATAAGTGAGATTTGTATTTGAGAATTAAAAAAAGATTGTGATTTTAAGAGTGAGATTTTGAATTCTCTTGTTTGGGGACATGGAATTTGGTTAAGATTTGATTTGATTTTACAATTTATATAAAATTTAAAATAAAATATTTTTTTATATAATTTACATTAATGACATAGATCAGTACATAAGACATATATATACACAAAATTTCATCAATGACATTTACTTACTTCTACAATGCACAAAGTTATATGCACCAAATAAATCACACATTAACCCTACTTAATGGCACACATCAACTTTAGCTAGCACAAAAATGTCATATTTTTCTAAGTTTTAGTAAAAGTAAGCTTGCAATAATAAACAGGGACTTAACAACAAGAGCAAAGAATCCCAAGAAGAGAAGTGGGAGAAGAGAACAACAAAAGCAGGAGAGGAAAAGAAGAAGCATAATAGAAAAAACAACTCTAGATTCAAATCTAAGTTGGGTGGAATTTATAAAAGACAAGATCAACCCTGTGTTTGAGTTTGTTCATTTTTTAGTTATATGACAAATGACATGATTTTGGGTGTGATTTAGGACAAAATCAAATTTCACCCCAAATTATGTTGTCAAACATAGGATTTGGGCTAAATCACACCTATTTATAACTCACACAGTCCAAATCCTTGTTCCCAAATGCACCCTAGGGATCAATCACTTTTGAACACATGAATTGTATAGATCAATCTTTTAAATGACAATTTTTCATATTTTAAGCCGAAGCATAGACTGACCAATCGTATGATAAAAGGATAGATCAATTGGATATTTCATTCAGGCAAAACAGTGAACAATTGATCACTTATCTAAAATTATCAATTGCTTACAGTTTTACTTACCTAGTTTAAGATTCTAGAAGAGTATTTTTCCTTGCATCACCACAGCTTTTAAGAGAAAATCTTATGGGTGAGAAATATTGAAAAGAGTGTTTATACCACAATTACTTTTTCACATGTGCAAAAGAGCTTGGGGAGGAGTAACTAATTCTTATTCAAGAAGATTGAAGAATAATCACGGCTAATCACCAATCAAAATGAGTTTTGATTGAGGAACTATAAGAAGATGAAGATGGAACACAAGGAGAAAAGCTTCAAGGGTTCGAGAGAAACTTGAAGGATAGCAACAAAAAAGAAGGGAGAAGAACAAAGAAAGAAGTTTTGTTTGTATTGTTCATGGTCTTATAAAAAAGTCTTGCTTAGTGCATTGATTTAAGCCTTAGAGAAAGGTTGTTCATGGTTTTTTTTAGAGCTTAATATCTATCTAATCGGCCTTATGTATTACCAAATTGTGCATAACACTGGTAATTCAATAAGTAAGAAATTAAGAGGTTTGACCTCTATTAGCGGGAATTTATTTATATTACAAAAATAATAAAAACCTAATCTCTATGGCATCCATGATTAATTCATTAATAATCAAACAATAAAGCATGCAAGAACACACAAGGATTTCTTTCTTATATAGAAAACCCAAAGTATGGTAAGAAACCATGGTAGCAACTATTGGCCTAAAATCTATGCACTAGCAAGTAAAACTTTACATGACACATGAAACCACCAACCTCTTGTGAAAACTCAAGTACAAACGCCTCCTTTGTTTAGATATCTCTCTACTTTTGTTGTTGGCCTTTAAGCCATCTCTCATCAAGCCATGAAGCTTTCCACCTCCTTGATTTGTCTTCATCTTCTTCTAGCCTCTACAAACGAGCTCATTTTTTTATGACTAGTTTTTAGTCTTCAACCTCCCATTGAACTTGGCCGACCCCCTCCTTGGGTTTTTGTGTGTGAAAGACTCTCTTTTTATTGTGTATCACTCAAGCAATCACTATTAACACACAACTTTGAAGCACAATGATGATCTTTTGGATAACAATGATAAAAGGACTTCTCCTCTTTTCTCTTTAATATTCTAGGTTTTTCTCTTTCAATTTTGTGTTTACCTAGCCCTTATATAGTTTATTAAGTTAGTTTATGAGTTAGACTTCAATTAGGAATGAACTCTTTCTCGATATGCTTAAACTAGGTAAGTTACATAAACAAGGATCAATTGGGTCTAATAGCGATCGATTGGCCACCATTCTAATTAAGATAAAACTCTTTTAGTGATCCATCTCTCACTTATGGCAATCAATCAATATACTCTCGGAAAAATCTTACACAGTCTGGTTCAAGGGCCGATCGATTGATGGATCTAGTTCATTTTGGAGCAATCAATCGATGCACATTAATTTTTGACATTTTACCCCAATTTTGCCTTAAATTTTCAAAATCACTTAAATTAACTATTCCTAAGTAAAAATAAGTGATTTGAGTATGTGAGTGTGTGTAAATAAATTTTTACCATTAACACTCAGCTTACTCTTCAACCTTGAACTTTAAGAACATGTCTGCTTCAATTTTTCAAGTCAATTATTTTCAAATTAGACTCAACTACAACATCTAATCAAATTTCTAAGACTAAAATGTACATGATGTTTAGACATTATTTTGATCATCAAAATTAGCCAATTTACAATATATATATTTTTTCAATTTTATGTTTTCCATATTCAATTCTTGAGTGATACTTGGATGCTTGTGGTTTGATTTCTTGGTAAATTGATCTTAAATCATTTTGAAGAATAATGTTTTTATTTATGCTACATAATCAAATTATTGCACATCAAGGCCAAACCTTTTAGTTATTACTTTGTTTAAAGTATTAATTTTAGGAATAATTTGGTGATCCACTAGGTTGATAAGATAAATATTAAACCCTCAGACACCTCATAAGAAGGTCCTTAAGTTTATCCCAACTCTCATGGAAATGATCAATTGGAAGTTGAGAAAAAGTGTTTATGGTCTTGTGCATTTGGTTAGTCTTTCTTATGGGGAAGTACTTTTTTAGAAACTCATGTTGTATTTGCACCTATGTGGTGATTATATTTGGTTCTCATGAGTGAAGACATTCTTTAGCCTTATCTTTCAATATGAAAGCAAAAATTCTAAATCTTATAGCCTCATTGGTCAAGTTAGAGGGCTTAAAAATAGTGCATAGTTCCAAGAAGTCGTCTAGGTACCTATATGACGGCTTTTCATTGTTAAGTCCATAAAATGATGGGAGTATATGAGTGACATTGGGCTTAATTTTATAGTTTTTAGCTGCTAGCACAAGTAACCAAATGCGAGACGGAGAAGTGTACTCATAAGGAGTGTAATACTGCCTCAATGCTTTGAGAGGTGCATCAACTAATTGATTATGTTCAACCATGGTGGTAGGAGGACTGGTGGAAGAAGTGGTAGGGGGCAAGGGTGATAATTTCTTATGACTCCTAGGTATATGTTCAGGGTCAGGTCAAGGGGTGCCAAATGGGGGAGCAAAGAACGATGACCACGCATACACCAACAAGAATACCACAAAATTTAAAAAGTAAAGAGTAAAGTAAGTAGGTAAAAACCTGAAGCAAAAACTAACCAAAGAGAAAAATAAACTGGAATGAAAAAGGGAAGAAAGATCTCATAAACCAAATGGAAGAATGTTCCTTGATAGTGTCGTTGTGCGGCCCCAAGAGTAAAGAATATGGTCTTCAACTCATTATGCAAGAAAAAAATAAAAAAATAATATGAGTAAACTTAGAATTAACCTAAAAGGTAAGGTAAAATGAAAACTCAAATTAACTAGAACTATCCTAACTACGGATTTGGTAACAATCTGACACTATCCCCAGCAATGTTGCTAAAAACCTTAATCATTTATAATTAACATTTTGCAACCATATGAGGCAATTGTACTAGGATGAGTATTAAAGGTTATCAAACCTTAGGGATGGATTAAATTATTAGCAAACCTAAGAGGGGAATTTGTTGATGAATGAAAACTAAAAAGAACTCAAAATTAAATTAAACAATGAAGTAATATAATGAAACCAACTTTAAGTAAACAAGAAAGCAATATGATAAAAATAATTTCAAAATATGAATGCACTAATAGTATCATAACAACCCTTTTAACCTCTAATCAAGATCATGTGTGAATAAATAAGTATTCTCAACACAAGTTAGAATTACTTAGAGAAAATTAGTAATCAACTCCATGACAAAAATTGTCTTCAACATAGAATGAATCATCTACACAAAATTAAACATAGGCATGGCTCATTTAATTTTATCATAAATCATCCACTTCATTAATCATATGAACATTAAAACCTATTACATAACCATCTCATCTAAAAGACAAAAATTAGAATTGATTTTAATATAAATACCACATAGATCTATCATCTGCAAGATAAATAAACTAACATATCACTAGATAAATATAAAAGCACTTTCATTAAAAGAAAGCTCTTGTCATACAATTGTCATACATCACAAACTTAGATCTAATTCAGTAGAAAAAAAGACTAAAACTCATCTATGGTTTCATCAATTCCTAAGCATGAGAATTCTAGCCTTACATAGTTGAAAGAAACTCTTGAATCTTAATGAAAATCTTCGAGTGCTCCTCCACCTTCTTTTCTCTTTTAGCCTTCAGAAAATAGCTTGAGATCCTCTAATTTCAAGCCCCATAGGTGTTCATATAGCCAAGAGGTGGAAGAGTTTAAGTTAGAAATGAATCAAAATTTATATAAAATTGGAAACTACGCATTCAGGCGATTGATCACCCTTCAAGCCCCATCGATCAGCTTTATTTATGTAATAAAAATTCCATTATTAGCCAATTTAATCTAGGAAAAATTATATAAATAATAATTTCAAAAAATATTTACCATTTTAGACCACATTGGGAAATGTTTCATCCCAAAGTAATGTTCCTTTTTGCCACGTAGGCGCTAGCCAAGCAGCTAGCGCCTGCGTGGCTTTTTTTTTAATTTTTAAGTTGATTTCGTCGTTTAGAAGGACAAACTTGGTTTTAAGCTGATTTTGTCCTTCTAAACGACGAAATCGGTTTAAGACCACTTGACCCGATTTCATCATTCTAAACAAAGAAATCAACTTAAGCTAATTTCATCCTTCTGAACAATGAAATTGCCACACGTATCCCATTTCGGTGTTCAGTTGGTAACAATGCTAATTCATCCTTCTAAAGGACGAAATCAAATTATTATTATTTTAAAACTGTTTGAAACTAACTTTATCACCTGTCCCTGTTCATTCATTCAAAACATACACAATTGCATTCATTCCACCCATTCCATGCATAACAAATATAACATTAAAGTACATTATAGACGAGTATCAAATATATTACATCACAAGTCAAAAAAATGTTTAGTTTAAAATAAACATATAAAAAAGGTAATGTCATAATCTCCTACGCCCACGACCTCAACCTCAACCTCGTCCTTGGCGATGCTGTACGAGCTCCTCATGATCTACCTCTAGCTCTGGTTGTGGCTCTGTCTCAAGCTCAGGCTCTAGCAGTAGCTCTGGCTTTGGCTCCAGCTCACCATAAGTAATAGATGGTACAATACGAGCTAGCCGATGTCGTCTATAATATAAAATCGGATCTGGCTGAGCTACATGTGCAGTGACCGAAAATGATGAACCTGGAGGAGAGCTATACACTGCTGATGAAGATGGAATATCAGGGAATGAAGAGTGCATCGGTTGCGTATGAGTGGCCTCGTCGACAGGATAATCTCTATGAACATTTGTAATCACCGACTGAAGCAGTGGCAAGCTACGAAGGACATCATCATGCTTTCTAAGCATCGACTGACATGATGCTGAAAGGTTCTTATGTGAAGTACAAGTGTTAAGTGCGTCAGTCAAATGTGCATGCATGTGTCAAACTAGACGAAGCTATAAAAAAAATTAAATATTACATAAATAATTAATAAGAAATAAAAAAATAATATATGTCTTAATTAACAAAGTTGTACTTACCAGAGCTGCCTCAGACGCTCCCCTAGGATGATATGTCATCTCCTCTACATCATCGCGTGGTAAAATATATCATCGTGTAATCAGTAAATACCACTGCATATAAGCACTACGAACATCTCACAATGTCATAGCTATCTCCCCTCTGATAATAGTGGCTCTTCTATCCTCCCATCGAGCGATATATGACGCATGATGTAAAGTCCAATCGGTAATATGGCGGCCCTATTGAGTGATGCAATGGACAAACTCGACTGTAGAAGGTGAGACCCCTTGCTCCATGTTAAATTGGAGCATTACACAATCTGGCACATACATCTCCATAATCTCGTAACATATCAGTAGAGTTCGAGATAGCCACACCTCTCGACCGTCAGTGCATAGAGGAGGTAACGCAGCCAATACGTCCTCTGAGTACGGCTACCAAATAACCTATACAATATATAAAGATAATTTAGTTTAAATAACTACAAAATTTTTCAAAATTATTACATAAAAAGTTCAACATGGCAATAAAATTACATGGTATGGCCACTGGTGGTCTAACTCCCCTCTATACAATCTAAGTACTCCTTGTGGATTT
The DNA here is from genome assembly GCA_035235625.1 of Saururus chinensis. Classification (NCBI taxonomy): domain Eukaryota; kingdom Viridiplantae; phylum Streptophyta; class Magnoliopsida; order Piperales; family Saururaceae; genus Saururus; species Saururus chinensis. Next base: position 32,468,716 of record CP141143.1, read on the forward strand.
TCGGTTCTCTTTTTCAAAACATTTCACCTTAAGGAGTTAAATTTAAAAATAAGTTCAGCATATGTACATAAAACATTGCTAAAAATAGTAAGTGTTAAACATAAATATAGCCTACCTCGCCCCTAATAGAGCACTCTCGACTAAGCAACCCATCTCAGCACTTGGTCGTCCGACGTGTAAGTGCTCCCATGACCATTACTATGTCAAAAAATATAATAACAAATATTAAAATTAAAGAATTCTACGTGACCAAAATACCATTTAAAGTTATGCAATTATTTACCTGAAGAAGGGTCAGACAACCCACAATCCCTGAGGTCATGGCCTGGCATGCTTTCCCTAACTCTCGGTATAAAAATGCAAGAGTAGCATTGCCCCATGAAAAAATACCAGCCATGTCAAAGTCCTCAAGGAGGGAGAAATATGACACATGTACGTGGCTGCTCATGGTATCTGCAAATATCGTGGCTCCAAGTAAATGAAATAGATAGGCTCGTGCATGCTGCTTAATAACTATCTTCGTAGCATTGGCTGGGAGCTCTCAAAACTCCTGTAAGAGCCATCGTAGGCTCACTCGGCTACCACGCATCACTGTGATAGGAGGAGCTCTACCAAGAAGTCTAACTAATATATCCATATGAGCTCCTCCTGTCATGCCTGTCACAGGATGTCCATCGATGCGAAGTCCTAATAGAACTACCACATCCATGAGAGTGATGGACATCTCTCCATATGACAAATGAAACGTCTGTCTCCCTCCTCCATCTCTCAACGAGAGCTGTCAATAGAGGCCGATCGAGATGGACATACTGTAGATGAATGAAATGGTTGAATCCCACTTGCTCGATATAAGGTAAAATACGCTCATCTATGGGCCAATGGTAGAGATATTTAAAATGTTCGATGCACTCAAGGCACCCAGGGTCCTATAATAAATAAATTTAAAATTATAACATAGCATACTATATCGTCCAAAAAAATGAAACAAATTTTTAAAAAAGTTATCATACCTCTCCTCTCCAAATAGCAGCTGACCTATGTGACTCCTGCTGTACGAGTAAAGAAGCGTCACTCGGGCTTGGCTCGTAACAAGGCTCTGCATGATCCATATAATCTGCAGAAAATTAAGATCATATCATTAATTGTAAGAAACATATGCGCTCATACCTAAAATATAGAATAAATAAAGAGATTGATTATATGTTTACCAATCCATAGGAGGGTTTCTACATGATTTACTATTATGCCCACTTTGTTTACACCTCCCACATTTATATCCTCCTCTACCATCTCTCTCCATAGTTCTACGGTCCATTGTATTCCTAATGCTAACAAACCATGGGTGACCGGGTTGCCTTGTTGCTATTGGAGGGTATAACACAAAAGGTATATCCCTCTCCCAATACTCCCGACCACGAGGAGAATAAAATTATGAGTACACATTTTTATAAGTAGAAGATGTGTAAAATAGTGATGCCTAGATTGGCTCCCGCCACTTTGCCCACACGGCGATAAGGTGCAAGCAAGGACAACCATAAACCTGAGGGATGTTGCAAATAAAAGTATGCATTGTAGCATTTACTATAACCTTTCGGGCACGAATTGATGTCACTTCGTACTGACCCCTGTTGATCCTATTAACTATATACTCCCCAAATTTTCTTGTTTGCTCTCTCAATATCACTTCCACTCTAGGAGTATACGGGGTGGCCATGGCAGAGGCGGCAGAAGATCGTTTAACAAAAAATTTTATGAGCCGATAAAAGATAGCTAACACTAAAGCCTGCATGGGTAATCCTCGTGCCCCCTTCATGCTATTTAAACTTTCAACCATATTTGTAGTTGTCATGCCAAATGTCATAAAACCACCGTGGGCAAGGGGCCACTGTGCAGGATGCAATTCTCCTCCTAAGAGGAGATGTTTTGCCCTAGGACTCTCTTGACTAATCATGTCCATTTTAGCATCAAATTTTTCTACTGTAAGTGCACAAGCTTCTGCCTCAATCAAGTCCATCAGTGTATCATTTTTTAACTCCTTCTGAAAATTTGCTTTTATGTGACGGATGCAATAACGATGATGGTACAGAGGCTTAAGAAGAACCTCAGGCACAGTCTTTTAAAGCCCCTTATGTCGATCTAAAATAATGACATTGTTCATCATGCCCATCAGTACACGATCCCTCAGTTCTTTTAAGAACCATTTCCAATTATCTCCATCTTCCTTCCCGACAAGCCCGAATGCAAGAGAAAATAACCCATTATTTCCATCTGTAGCCATTACAGCCATAAGAGCACCAGGGTATCTGCTATACAAGTGAGTGGCATCAACACCAATCACAAGGATGCAATGTCAAAACCCTGCTATAGATGGCCCAAATGCCCAAAACAATCGCTTAAATCTCCTACATATGCCACCATCTGCACAATGTACTCTAAGCGGTAGTAGGTGTTAAGATTCACTTTTTGCACCGCCCTTAGGTACATTGGCAACAATTTATATGATTTTACCTAATCTCCATAAATAGCCTTGATCACTATATTCCTTGTTGCCCATGTTTTCTCATAATATATGTCAACATGATACTTCTCCTTCATTCTTTGAATAATATCCCCTAGTGTGAGAGTTAATTCAGCTTGGATAGCTGGCATTATGACCTTCGAAATAAAGGAGGCACTGCACTGCCTATGATCTGTGCTAAGTTGAGCATTCCGACATGTGTGGTCACCTTTGTACATCTTCAATTTAAAGTACCCACCACCCCTTTTTATTGAGCCATGCACTCTTCAAGGGCAAGTGCTATCAATGTACTTCATTGTATACTCTGACAAATTTGTTCGTACAACCTTGTATTCAACATGATTTTGAATGAAAAACTTCTGCAAGGCTATAACAAATGCTTCTTTATTCTCAAAGATGCGGCCAACATATAACTCATCTTTGTTTTGTTGGTCCATATCCATTATAGAATTAATTGCCGCATCTATCTCCTCATCTGTGATGTGTGCATAGTGTGGCTCCATTTCATAGTACGGCAGCTCTTCATCATCCACATTCATATCATTTGTAGCAATAGCATTGTCTATCACATCATCCCCCTCGCCATCAACTATCTATTGAGCATTTTCTTCACCTCTGACCCCTTCTTCATTCATGTTAGAATCTTCTCCACTTGCTTCGTCAATATTATCTTCACTTTCATTAGCCTCATTTTCATCAATATCTTCATCGTGGACATATCCCCCCTACATATAAACATCGCATATGTATTAAATTTCATATGCCTAAAAAATTTATATTCATTTATGAATATATATATTTTACCTTTGATTGGATGGTTCAGCATCGGTATGACCAATATACATGTAGGGGTAATGAATGCCCATTGAACTTTGAGTTTCATACCATGCACCACCTGAGACATTTGAACACTAAATGGCTCGTGTGCATGCGTTGTGGACCTTCTATATTACACACAAAATTTAAAATTTAGCTAAACATATTTTCATTAATAATTATAAGATTCAAAACGTATTCACAACTAAATCAACCTTACCTCCAATTAGGTCCACTTCTACCGTAAATAGGGGCAGACGACCTATGACGTACATTTGAAGCTACTGTCATAGATAAATTTCTTTTTTCTTCATCGTCCACCGGCATTTGCATATGCCTTTCATTGTTCACATTTCTACCCAAGCTCCTGTGTGAGCTTCTCTGCAAGCTCCTATGTAAACTAATTCGCCTTTCACTAGGCACTTGGGCCTCTTTTTCGAGAAATAACTCGAAAGCAATTGCGTGACTCAAGTGGTGAAACATAAAACCCATTGATGCATCATCATTTATGCATATCAATGTCATTCTCGAACTATACAATGGAATATTACATTTGATAGTAATTTTCCATCTTCTTCTATCCCACCCCCAACCTTACTTGCTACTTGCATCTCAAAGTCATCATACGTAGACGGTTTCTTAATTAATAATCCTTATGTACGTCCATCATAAGTAAGTATAAAACTAACCATTTCTTCTGCCATCTCTATTCACTTAATTCATAAACAATAGATTAAATTAATATTAGATTAAATAATTGTCTCAAAACTAAGAGGCTAAAATTAGATTAAGCAATTGCCTCATATATCAATGAGTAATAATCATACACTTTATCACATATTTCTTCTCTTATCCAAACAAGACAACAAATATGCTCATACACTTCTTCAAACATTACATCTACCATATTGATAAAAATATTAAACTATTACTGACATCTACCCTAACCAAACTATTGCTAATTCATATTCTCTATTAAATTAGGCATTGATTTTAAATAAACTAGAGTAGAAATTCAATACTCACGAATCACAATTAAGCCTATAAAGCACCTATATTTTATCATTAAAAAGAAAAACTATAAAGCACTAGACCCACATAAGATTGAAAGACGAAGAACAAGACAAGTAGCCGCTTATATACTATTGAATCCCATAAAAATGCCAATCAGTAGAGGCATAAAATACCACAACAATATTTAAATGAAACCAAGAGATTTTCCAAGTATATAAGCATGGTAAGCAACATATTTTTCAAGTACATAAGCATGGAAACCAACATATTTTCCTAAGTATATAAGCATATCATGAAGACTTTAAATTAATGAGCAAATTTCCAAATCAATGAAATTAAAATAGTTGTAAGACAACACAACAACTTTAAAGCAATAATCCTAAAAAACAAAGATCTAATACCTTCTTTGTGTTCAGCTTAGTGTAAAAATATGAGACAGGAATGGCGGGAAATTAGGGTACTATGATGACAGGAACGGCGGCGGAGTCAAGAACACCGGTAGGGCGGAGGAGACGGGATCGGCAGCGGGCTGGACGACGAAAACAAGACCGGTGGCGGAGTGGACGATGGGAATTGGAGGCAGACGGAATGGATGATCAATAGAAGAAAATGCAACTAGAAACGCGACTGGAGGTGGAGTCGAGTTAAAATGAAGATGATTTCGTCATTTAGAATGATGAAATCAACTTAAGCTGATTTCGTCCTTTTAAAAGACGAAATCAGCATTATTACCAACCAAACGCCGAAATGAGACAAGTGTGGCAATTTCGTCGTTCAGAAGCTAATTTTGTCGTTCTTTCAAGTGGTCTTAAACCGATTTCATCATTTAGAATGACGAAATCAACTTAAAACCAATTTTGTCCTTCTAAAAAATAAAATTAACTTAAAAATTAAAAAACAAAAACCACATAGGCGCCAGCTGGCACCTGCACGGCAAAAAAAAATACCACTTTGGGAAATATTTCCCAAAGTGGTTTAAAATGGTAAATATTTTTTTAATTATTATTTATATAATTTTCCCTTTAATCTAATACTTAACACAAGACTTTCCCTACATTGTTAAACCTAATTTGTAATTATGTAAGCTATATTAACTCACAAATAAGACTAAAAATATAAAGTAAATAAAGATAAAATAACATATATATTATACTCATTTAACAATTGATCATTAACTGTTCTAAAATCAATCGAGACCAGATCTGTTTATTCTATCTATCTAGTAATCGATCATTCTACATTCTAGAGAATCTTATGAAAAACTTTCAAGGTTGATTAATGGGCTTTCAAAAGCGATTGATCGTTTATGAACAAAATCACAATCTTTTGCCTATTTTTTAGCATCGAAATAAGTCAATATACTACATATGACCAAATATATAATTACACCTCTAGGTCACCAAATGAAGGTTAAGAGAATACATTAGGGAAGTATTCATGTGTTGGCAACACATTTTCATTGTATCTGTCTAAATCCACTGCATCATCCTATTAAAATGTGTTTGGAACGTACTTCTTTAAGCTTGTATCGTACTGACAATCTTATTGGTCATTTGATAGACCCTGAGAAGTATCAAAATCAATACACATGAATGCAACAGTGGGTTTCTTTACGTTCCTCTCCCTTGCTTGACAAACAAAGTCATCTATGTCATGATTTTTGTCATCATGACTCAAATTCATAGTTGAAAACTTGTCCTCTACTTTGCTTGTGACTCTCGCCCTCTCACTTTTATTGGAAACAATATATTGATTCATTTGGCATAATCCCCTTCCCTTTTGCTTCGTTCTCTTGCTTATTCCTCTTGGTTTCATAAATAAGCCCATAGGTCATTAGACTCTCCTGCTTTAGCTATACTTCCTAATTTCTAGCTTTGGTTATTATCAATAGGATTTCACTCATCATTGACTTGTTGTCTTTTAGGATTGCCCACTGGAACGATGATAGGGTATATGAAACCCAGTTTCAACTAATATTCCGTTCTTGAGCACCTATATCCCTTATAAAGTATCCAACAAAGCTTCTCAGTTAATCTTTCATGGAACAAATATTAGTTTGGACTTTGCACCATTGCAATTAAATTTCATTCCATTGGATTCACAATAGCCATCCATTCCACTTCCATCTACTTGGACTCTCACGATAAACGGTTGAGAGGTGATAGCTATCCGTTCACAATCAACAAATCGATAGTCAGCAGTTACAAAGAAAAGAAAATAAAGCCTCACTATCAAAATACACCTTTCTGAATAATAGGTACGTCACTCCTTATATTTTAAATAACCATACCAATTTGAATTACTGCAAAAACAACAACCAGAACCTAACCATATAACATCCATCTCTTGTGCATCTATTGTTTTGTTAGCTACCCACTACTATGCATCAGAGGAGTCCTCCATATTGGAGACACACATGTTTTTGTAAGAGTACTGGAGTGGTGTGACGAGGTATAATGGTAGAAACCTGCGTAGTAAGTGCCTCTCTTTACTGAAAATGGGAAGCTTGGACACTAGATGAACCATAAATCTACTCTATTCTGCACTAAGACGACTGGGATGATGAGATGTGGGGAGCAGTTGAAGAGTAGAAACGCGGAAAGGCGAAATCCTATTGAATAAGCAAGTGAAAATCCCGCTCGAGAGTGAAAATGATGCTCGACAAATTTTTATGCAGTCGGCCGCATTTCTATATTTCAAATAATATGTTTGGGGCTTACTACGTATGCCTGTTGGTAACATTTGGAAAGTTACGTTGTAGTTAAAGGCCATTTTTCTAAATGGTAAAAAATCTATGATTGATTAAGGCCAACTAATTTAAGATCTAAGGCTTTGTGGCTTCGTAAATGTGAAGCCAATTCATCATTGGATAAGATCTATAATCAGCATACCCAATATACCTTGTGGCCTCCCTCCCTTGGTAAATATTGCCCACGATGGATTGATGAAAAGTCCTGTCTAATCAACCAATTTAACAAACGATCAATTTACCAAAAAAAAGTTCTACTACGTTCACGAATGATCTTAAACTGTGGAAGTCAAAATTATGGCATGGTGTGGGGTTAAGAGTTGATAATGAACGTGAAAACGATTCTACGACAAGATTGTTTCACCAGACACAATATCAGGTGGGGCCCATTCCTAGTCAGTATGGGCCCACACGGTATTCTGTCTAGGTTTGCGCTGGTCAAGATTCTGTTGCCCATTAACTTTAAACGTATGCTTTAATTCAACACATAACCGACATGGCAGAAGGGTTCTTTAATAGGTTATTTGACTTTTGGGTGTATGGGGAGCTTCATTATAGCAATTAAATCTAAGACATTGATTTGATTTTATTTATTTTTTATATAAATAAAAAAAATCCGCCCATAGAGGTATCACAGGCTCGACTCATTAGAGGTCTTATCAAGCACACAAAGGCAATTTACGACATTGATTCCTTGGATGCGTTTCAGTACGAATCACAATGACCTGTTTGTTTTGTAGGGTGCAAGGTGGGGTCAGTTACACATTCCTAAACGGCTAAACCCTTATGAAGTTAAGCTACAATATGCCTAACCCTTATGTTACTTTTGTGTTTCAAAATCATACTAAAGGTCATTTAACTTTGTCATTTGTGTTGATTTTGTAGATATATAATGGAAGGTAAGCTTTTGGGAGGATTATTTTATACTCCTTTGTTGTATATTAATAGTTTTATTTAATTTTTCAAAAGAAATTAATTTTAATTTATATTAAAAAATTAAATAAAATTATTAATGTGACACGAGGGGATAACATTGATTTACACTTGAAAGAAAGTTAATCTAGGATGGAGGGAGTAACATTATTTTACGGTCAAAATAAGGTTTTAGACACGTTCAATGCACAGTAGGAGCATTAAACACCACTGTCATTCTTGAACCCACATCGACGTTTGAGTTTTGTGCAATCTACATGTCTTTAATCAGATGGGTCATGCTAAGAGTGTGTGTGAGGTTGATATTCATTATCGGGTATATTTTTTTAACCAGCTAAGCTTTTAGTATATTTAGTTTTGATAAATTTTGAAAAATATGGAGAGAACTACTTAGTCAAAGCATAACCTCTTCTTTTTCTTTTTTTTTTCTTTTTCCAGAATTTAAATAATAAATTACAAATTTTGAAATAAGGTAAAAAACTTCACCTTTTTAGAGTTTCTAAGTACCTATTACTCTCTCCATTCTATATTAATAGCTTTATTTAGCAAAAAAAAATGTTTCATATTAATAACTTTATTTTATTTAATTTAAGTAATTAAGTATTTAGAAAAAAATATCATAAACTTATTTTTCTTTTTTTTTTAAACGTAAATTTTACCATTCGATAAAAATTATTATTTTAAAAAAAACCTATCTATTAATATTGGATAGAGAAAGTATTAAAAAATAACAAAAATCCCAGCTCCTCCTAAGTTTTGTTAAAGTAAAAAAGAATTTACCCTTCCTCATTGCCGTCTTAGCCGCACCCACGGTGCGAAAGGGTGACGGCATAAGGTCAAAAAAATTTGAATGAGGTAAAATTTCCTCATGAATTGCTTTGGAATATTTAGGTGCATACTTTTTCCTTATGAGACATGGCTCCTTTAGTTTTCAACATTTCTAGAGGGTGGCCGAAGTAGGAATTTTAGTCAAAGGGGTTATAAAATAAGTACGAGTACGCTCTAATATTTTTCCTCCCACCATAGAGCACCTAAGTTACAACTAAACAATTTCGTAAAACGTACATCATAATTGCAGCTGAACAACTCTCTTGCTAGAACCATTAGATAATTACATGGCTCATCTCATGTGAAATCAAGTCAAGCTCACACACAACCATAGAGTCGATTCCATCTACAGCAAGACTATACAATATTATCTCAGTTTCCACACACTAATAATTTTCAGAGCAATGTTTGATGCATGTTTTCATGCACATGTTTGAGACAATCTTGCCGACGGTTAGTTGATAGCAAAGTTTGGATGTTTTCAGTTAGGAGATGGGAACGGGAATGAGGAATCAAGCATCTGTTGTCATTCATGACCTCACGGGAGAGAAGAAAGCAAGGCATCTTCAGCCTTTTCAATTCGATATAAAATCAGTATTGTAGTGTTAAGATTCCTTATAGATATATGGGCGGCTCTGACACTAATGTTGCTAAGATAAAGGTCAACGTGACTTCATGTGAATCCACACTAAATTTTCTGTGAGCCTGTCTGCATGTGCCTCCCTCCTAACGTACAATTAGCGGATATGTATCTCTTCTTTGGTTCAAAAGGGCACCTCAACTGCCCGTCGACATGAATCTCTTTCAAAAGTGCAGTTCACATTGCTTGAATTTGTTTTTAAACAGATAAATTAAGTTAATTTTGTTCTTTTCTTAACTGCCCTCCACTTTGATATTCACTTTTGCAGTTTTCGGCTTTTAAAATGTAGAAGATTTTTTATATATTTATATGAAAAAAAATTAATATTGGCTGCGCCCGGCGTGTTCTACGCCTTTAGATTGAGATCTAAATTTGTTGGTTGACTTCACTGTAATTCTCTTTGTTTCTTCCTCTTGTTTGTTCTAAACTGCATTTCCTTTGTTTCTTTAATAATTGCCTTTCTATATATATATACCAGAAAGAAATGCATTACAAACATTGAACTGTTGAATCAAACTTTGTCATTAACCTAGCCAGCTTGATGAAGATACTGTTTCTAATATTAATCCATGACCTCTGCTGAGTACCGATGACATCTCTCTGCCCTTCTATACGATAACGAGATTGTCCATATTCCCTCGTCCTATATAAACTAGAAGAATGTAGGGGTTAAATAGCAATTTAAACGATACCTTTGCTTACATAATTACATACTTTTGTAAAGGGAATCATTGTAGACCCTTATATAATAGGGCCATCAAGGTGGGTCCAATTAGGATTGAAAAAGGGAATCCAAAATGGGTCCCGCCAAAATATTTGAGAGCTTAAGCATAAGTGGGCCCCTTACTTTCAAGTCAATCATTTATTCCAACTCTGTGGGACCTAAGTGGCGACTACAATGGAAAGGTTTGCATTTGATGGTGGATCATTAGGTGAAAAGAAAATAATATTTAGGGCATTAAAAACATACAATAAAAACTTATACTTGAGGCCCACTTGTTAAGTCCAACCTTAATGTAGGTGTTTTTGTTGCTTGAATATCATTATCCATATGCGGGCCCTGTAAATCAACAATTGTGCATATAACCTCGGTATAATTATCCCATAGGAAAGTTAACGTCAGTGTATCATGACTTTCAAACGGTGTCAAATTATCATTTTAAATAGTTACAATCCTCAAATTACATTTAGTAAGCTCAGCCCTAGCCCCTACATCATTTCATTAAAAGTTAAGGTCAGTATATAATCAGGGCTAAAGCTCAAAATTAAGCAACTAGGAATAAGAAAATTGCATCATCATTTACTCCCTTTGTCCCGTAATAAATGTCTAGATTAAAAATAAAAATATATTGATTTTAATATAATTTTATTTTCTAATTCATACAATTATTACCAAACGGAGGAACTAGCTTTCAAGGAAGGCAAATTGCAAGGAAAGGAGCCGAGCTGCTCAAGGCTGAAACATATGGCCTAATTTCATTGCTGATAGATCAAAAGGTTAAATTTCATGAAGCTTAACTGTCACACTCTCTCCAATTGAAGGAGATGAAACATGGACAATTTTTCTCATGGAGTTGTACCACAAAAGTTAGATGGCATCTTCTTCCTTTGTTCTCTTCATTATGTTGTCAAAGTGACAGCTACTTTCCAACCCTTTCCTGAGGTTTCAACTTTGACCAAGAAAAGCATCAGAACCCTGGAAATTAGACAGGCGATTATGAACTTGATAATCTTAATTATGGTTGCAAGTTTGCAGACTCGTATCATAGCATTCTTTCTTATGCACAAAGCAAACGTATACTTCAAATATCAAGTTACTTTACAGCATTGTTGACTCATCTGGATTTGTAGTGAGGTGTGAATAGTAGTCAGAGGGCCTACGAAAACATTCTTACATCATAATATGATGCCAAATGTGGGCTCCAGGGATCTATCTGAAAACCTTGCCGACAGGAAAAAGTCATGAAACACCCACAAATCTCTTATCCGATTCTCCATCAGCACAAGGCAGTTGCATCACTCTTCCTATTCTTGGCATAAGTTTCAGCCGACAGTGGACACAAAAGCCACATTCAAGAGCGTCCAATGACCACATGCGTACTGTTGCCTGTTGGTTCTCTTGGAAACTTCAGTTAGGTTTCAACTTCAGACCATCTTCCTGTGAGGAACTGGAATGGGGCCATGTAGCTAATAGAAAAGTTCCTCCTGGTAGTGGTGGGTAATTCATGAACTGACCAAATCTTCAATTTACTTGGCTGAAAAGAAGGAAACATAAAGAATTTCAGCTACCAAAAGTTGGAAAGCCTTTGAGCCTATCCCACCCAATTAAGATCTTCATGCATCGGCCAGGTTCCCAAGGCTTACCCAAGAAACCAATCCCACGAAATCAGGTGCCCATATCCTCTCAAAAGATCATGAGAGGATTTACAAGTAATTCCCTAAAAGCTAACAAAAACAAGGGCCTTACAAAACAATACAAAGGTAAAGGTAAGTCCTTCATAGGCATCTCGAACTCCTAGATACCCCTTAGATCCGTCTTATGTTAGTCTAGAGTCCATGCATGGTAGGAATCAATTGTAGCAACTGCTAAATTTATGTCCACCAAACCCTCCAATGAGAGCTGCATACTAGTTAATGGTGGCACCAATTATACCCCATAATAGCTTATTTGCCTCTCTTTGTCCCATATTAATAGCTATATTTAGAAAAATACTAGTTTTATTGAATAGTAGAACTCATATCTAAGAGAAAGAAAAATAAGTTTATGATACTCATTTTCAAGTACTGACTATTTAAATTTAATAAAATAGAGCTATTGATATGAAACAAAATTTCTTGCCAAATAGAACTATTAATTTAAGACAAAGGGAGTATTTTGCTTCTAATAGACTCTCAATGAAGATCTTTCATGTAAATACGGGCATCCAATATTTTATTTTTGCTCAACTTTCCATCTTAACTATGCAATCTCCTACATGGGTCCCATCTTTACCACCTCTTCTACACTATCATAAATATCCATTGTCCTCACAAACTTGCACTTCTTTGTCCCTTATACTTTTGTACATATTCTTACTTTTCATTTCAGCCAATCAGAGAACTACATTCATGTGTACTTCATTACTTTAACTAGTAGCCGCAACTCATTTCCATAAAACATATTTCTTTAGTTAACCACCCTCCTCTCTTTATATTCTTGCTCACTGAATTCCCCTTTGTATAGCATACCTGCCTTGCAAGAATCTCTTTGTTGTATACCTGTATGCACAGGTTGAGTAGGAAATTGGAAGAGAAGATCAAGTTTAACGTGGCTATCTCCTTAAGACAAATACATCATCCCCACTAGTACTTCGTTTATATCATAGGATGAAACAAGCTATTGCTACTTGTTGAAAGTACTGTAACAGCAACCCATGCTAAAAAGAACTCTGATTTACTCTCTGGGCATTGACACAATGTATGCAAAAATTTGTGTTGAGTGCATGCAAAAGATCATCTTATATAAACTGTGAAAGAATGTAACCAAGACCCAAGGAGACATCATGCGTAGACCAATGAGACACATGCGCACATAACTAAAGGCCATCTTAGGAAGACCATCTAAATAAGATCCTTTAACACATCAAGGGTCCATCTTAATCTAATTTTGGAAGGATAAGAATGACATGTAACTCTCAAAAGGAATTTTATTGACCTAACTCGACCCAGCTTGACTACACGTGCAAACAGAAACAAGCCTAGCCTAGCTCACCGGCAACGATGCACATGTGTAAGTTACCCACCTAGGTTCATGGGTCCAAAATGTATCTTCCCCATAAAAGTGGGGTGGCCCAAAGGCCTATCACTAAAAGCCGAACTTGAATCTTATGTACTCACTCTAGGAAAGTTTTCTTTCATATGTGGGACTATTCCAAATGTCATTCCCTTACAACATCCAAATTTTATTCACTCTTACTCATGGTTTTGGGTTTAAGTAGGCCTAACCCACTTTACCCATAATTGATAATAAAGGCTCTAAGTCATATTAGCTAACAATCCTGCACATGTATAAATTTTGGGTGGTAACAATGAAAGAAAAAATGCAGACACGAGAGAGTAATTGGAAAATAACTGCATGGGGATAGGTAGTTTTTTGCCTTAAACTGTCTATTGTGAAAGACTATCAGATTTACTAGCCAATCATTGAATGTAATGTCTTGAAGTGCTCGGTTGTTTGTGTAAACTAAGACAATAAACACAGATCTTTTCTGGGCAAAGTTAACTTCTCATTGTTTTCTTCATTTTGACCCTAAACTATCTTGGTATTTATGAGTGCTATAGCAGATTCAGCTTTAAAATCCACATAGAAGTGGCCCACCTCACACCCATATAGGTGTTTCTTATTAAGAGTATCTTGTTATACACTACTCGATACTTTGAGTCATAAGAATTATTAAAAGCAAAGCTTACCCTAAAACACTATAGGTTTCACTTCAATATTTTTATCATAGGATTAGGTAGGGTTGGAGATGAAATATCCACAGTGATCTTTGAGAGCCCCCACAATTAGGTTGTCCCTTTGAACCTAGTTCATATTATCTCCAGCCTGCAAAGGTTGGGTTACCATTATAGCAGCACTAAATAGATAGAATTTAAACTCATTCCCCTTGATGAAGCCTTTACTTGTTCTATGGTCAAACCTTTGGTAAACGGATCCACAATGTTCTCTTTTGACCTTATATACTCAATGGAAATTATTCTACGTGAAAGAAAGTGTTTAATGGTATTATGTCGTCAACATATATGTCGAGACTTATCATTATACAAAGTATTTTGTTCCCTGCCTATAGTAGATTTGCTATCACAATGTATGCAAATAGGTGGCACAGGTTCCTCCCACATTTGAATATCCTCTAATAAATGATGAAGTCACTTTGCTTCTTTGCCTACAAAATCTAGGGCAATGAATTCAAATTCTATTGTAAATCTAGTTATGTATGTTTTCTTTGAGGATTTCCAACACATTGCTGCACCTCCAATGGTAAAGACATACCCATTAGTGGATTTTGAGTCTTTTGTATTAGATACCTAATTTGTATCACATCATCTCTCTAAAACTGTTGTATATCGAGTATAATGCAACTCATAGTTTAGAGTATGTCTTAAATATCTAAGGAATCTAACTATTTCCTTTCTGTGGTTTACCCCTGGATTATTGTTGAATCTACTCAATTTTCTCAATGAGTAGACTATGTCTAGTCTTATACAATTCATTAAGTACATGCGACTGCTTATTAATTGAGAGTATTCTAATTAAGATATGCTATTTCCCTTATTTTTGCCAAGATGCAATTTCACGTCGACAGGTGTTCATGCAGGAAAGTTATTATACTTGTTAAGCTTAACAAGTATTTTCTCTATGTAATATTTTTGAAACAAAACATAGATGTTAGATGTTCTCGTAACCCTCATGATGAGGATAACATCTGCAACACCTAAATCTTTCATGTCAAACTTATTGTTTAAAATTTTATTGGTCTCTTTATTGATGTCATTATTACTACCAAGTATAAGCATATCATCCTCATATAGGCATATTATGACATAGCCTTTCTTGCCTTGTTGGACATAAATACACTTATTGCATTCACTGATTTGGATCCATTGGATAATATGACTCTATCAAACTTCTCATACCATTGCTTTGGTGTTTGTTTTAATCCATAAAGAGATTTTATTAGCTTACACACTTTGTGTTCTTACCCTAGAACCACAAACCCTTCTAGTTGTTCCATATAGATGTCTTCCAATTCGCCATTTAAGAATATTGTCTTAATATTCGTTTGATGTATCTCTAAGTTATATAATGTAGTAATGGCAATCAACATATGAATGGATGTTCTTCTTGATACTGGCAAATAAGTGTCAAAGTAGTCATCTCCGAGCTTTTGTCTGTAGCCCTTGACTATGAGCCTAGATTTGTATTTATCAATTGATCCATCGGCTTTCATCTTCCTCCTAAATTTCCATTTGTATCCAAAAGGTTTATATCTTGGTTGAAGATCCACTAGGTCCTATGTATGGTTTTATAAAATGGAGTCAATTTTTCTATTCATAACCTGTTTCCAAAGAGCTGCCTCTGGAGTGGACATGGCTTCTTCAAAACTTTGATCATTTTCTAATAGGTATGTTAGAAAATTAGGACCAAAGGATTTTGATGTTCTAAGACATTTACTATGTTTAAGGTCATTATCTTTTTCTTCTTGGTCATTATTGTTGTCACTTACAACATCATAAGTTCTCTTAATAGAACTTTCCCCTTACTGTTATTTGCAGGGAAAATATCTTCAAAAATGAAGCATTTATCGATTCAATAATGGTATTGACATGCACATCCAAAATTTTTAATTTATGAATGAGAAATCGATATGCTCTACTATTATGTGTGTAACCAATGAATACATAGTCAACATATTTTTGTCCTATCTTTAATCTATTTGCATTAGAAACTATGAATTTTGTTAATCACCCCCACACTTTTAAGAATTTGTAAAAAGGTTGACAACTTTTTCACAATTTATAGAGTCTTATTGGTCTTCTTGTGAAGCAATTTGTTGAGAATATAGTTTGCAGAAAGCACAACTTCTCCCAACAAATTTTGTGGTAATCCAAAACTTATTAGCATAGCATTCATCATTTCTTTTAAAGTTTCATTTTTGCATTCAACAACTCCATTTTGTTGCGGTGACTAGGGTGCTATTGTTTGGTGTATAATACCATGACTTGAACAAAAGTTACCAAAAGGTGATTCACATTCTCCCCTTCTATCACTTCGTAGAACCTTAATTTTCTTGCCAAGTTGATTCTCAACGTCATTCTTGAAATGTGTAAACTTTTCTATTGCTTCATCCTTACTATTTAGCAAGTAAACAAAACAATAGCATGTGCAATCTTCAATGAACGTTACAAACTACTTTTTGCCACCTCTAGTTTGCACGAATTTTAAATCACATACTTCGGTATGAATTACTACTAGAGGTTCAGTACTCCTCTGCACTTTGTGAAAGAATATCCTTGTTAATTTAGACTCCACACATATTTCCATTTTATGATTGATGTCAATGTTAAATTTGGGCAGATACTCCATGTTGACTAATATCGTATAGAATCATAACTAACATGTCCTAAGTGTGCATGCCATAAATTAAAAGACTCAATCAAATAAGAAGAAGATTTTTTTCTTATTTATCACAGAAGATAGTACAACAGTCAAAGCATTCATCCTTAAAATGCCTTCACTTAAGTACCATTTCCACACATATACCCCATTCTTTGTAAGTACAAGTTTGTTAGACTCAAAGACTAACTTGAATCCATGCTTAATTAGGAATGAACTAGACACCAAATTCTTGTGAATTTCTGGGATATAAAACAGTTCATTTAGCGTTAGATCCTTGCCAAAAGTCATTTTAAAGATGACCTTGTCTTTATTGTGGCTTAGGGTTCACATCATTGTTTCTTTATTCTTTATGAACTAATCGCCTATATGCTACTTCATTTAGGTACTTTTAATTATGGTACTCACAATTTTACTCTCAGTGTCATAGTTAACCATTATCAGCTACTCCACCCTTTTGGAGCATGTGCAAAACTAAACACTACCTCTCATAGTTGAAGTCCCCTGGTCAGCCAACCCTTTATGTCATCAATAAAGGAAAAGGCCCTACCGTGCTGCTCATGGATAACAATAGCAGGATGTCCAAACCCCATAAAGTCTCATGTCAATGATTGTGGACACCACTATCAACATGTCCATCTCCTAGTAAAAAACTTTCAACATCTTGTCTGCGTATCTGAGGCCATGGTGATAGTTTGCAAGGTAATATTCTTCTTCAATGTTAACTTGGTCTTACAGGCCTCACCACATCTATTGGGTATACTTTCATTTTAGCTAAACATATCTAAAGATTTCCTCCAGTAAACCCTAATTAAGTTCCCAAGGTTTCCTCAAAAGATCGCCTCTTTACCCTTTTATATTTTCCCTTAATTTTACTATCGATACCATGATCAATAGGTCAAGATCATGTCAATATATGCCAAGCCCATGTAAAAGGATGAACAATTACCTTTTTATTTATTTTATGTGCTAATGGGTTCCTAAACCTTTCCCAAAACCCTTATGGAGTTTGCCCATAAGTCCAAAAAACCTTTGTCACTCTAATCTTACCAAGTTTACCTTATCCTTTCTATAATAAATCCCAAACACCATTATTATCACACAATAATAGTTAAAATACTGCCTCACAATAGATTTACCACAAATTCTTAAGTTAAAATGCATGAAACTCCAATTTTAATGATAGATATTGATCCTACCTTGAAACTTAGAACCCTCTACATTTGCAAATTGCCTCGTGTGCAACTACACCCATGGCTACAACTTATCCATCCATAGGAGCTTAGCTCTCCTCTAGAAATCTCCTCTGAGCTCAAACTTCCTCTAGACAATTAGGGCTAGTGTTTTCCACTTTAAAGCATATACTTATACCCATAAAACCCACTAGGTAAGTGGCACTAAAGATACGTTTCAGCCTGATAGTTACTAGTAGGGGTGTTGATATCATATGCTCAAATTTTTTACATGTCAAGGGTTGTGTCGATAAGCCCCTACCTACAAAAAATCATCAGTTCTCTTTTCCACCAATTTTATGAATTGTTCCTTAAGTTCCACAATACAATAGAGTATTTGTTGATATATTTAGGCATCCTACATGTACTAGTCTCTTAGCACATACATAGTTTAGTGGTAGTAGTTCACAAGTGGCTATAGAGAGAAAGGCTGATGTCAACACAATAGTCTTATCTTGGTGTTGCCTAGTTTTGTTTTGTAGGCATGTGTGTGGTGCCTTTATGTTGTACTTGATTGTGTTAGAGGTGGTAGTGGCTTGCACTCGTAAACTTCAACTTGGTCTACATTTATCTATAGATATAAAGTATATGATTTGTTATCCAAATGAACGAAAAGATTACAATAACAACCTTGGTAATAGCATAACTACTATTTTGATTTGATTAATTAACATGAAAAAGGTTTATTCTCATTTTTGCAGTCAGATGAATTTACAAATAAATCTAAAAATATTAGGTTGTGACACCAGTAAACAGATTAAAACATAATGGATCATCATATCCATGCATATTAAAACATAACGGATCATCATATCCATGCATATTATAACATAAAGGATCAAAGCATAGCATAACAGAACACAATGGATCATAGTATAGCATGCATCCTAATTAGCACATACATTTCTATAATTAAAATGGGAGGTCAAAAATGCTTACTCCCCTGATGTCCCACAAGGTAGCGGCGTTCAAAGATGTTTGTTCATTCTGGGCGTCCTCCCCTTCCGATCTTGAGACAGTGGATAAAACCTTCTCTAGCTCCAGCATTTTCCTCTCATTGTGCTAGAATGCGACCAACAACACCCTCCCCTTCCCCGGAGACTCTTCTCAGTTTCTCTGCACGTGGGTGGTGAACATAACCTCCCCTACTCGGGGATGTTCCTCACACTGCATGGCCCTTCTGTGGAGGACGGAACCTCCCCTACTCCGGGCAACTTCCCTCATTGTGGCTTGGTGATAGAGGACGGAGTCTCCTCTTTCCCTAGGCTCTCTCTCTCTCTCTTCGGGGCACGAGGTCGGAGGACAAAGCCTACCCTTGCCCTAAGCTGATCCTCCCCCTTCCCAGTAACACTTAACACATAGCGCACCCATAGGCCGCAAATAGAATCCCTTACCTAAAGACTCTTTTCTTTTTCCATGCTTAAGCTACGAACAGAATGTCCCTTTCCCCTATGCAATTTCACATTGTGTGGCCCATCAGTGGAGGATGGAGCCTCCTCTACTCTAGGCCACATCTCTCGATGCGGCCCGATGTCTAAGGACGGAGCCCCCTCTCCCTCTGGGCCACTGCTCTTTCTTCGAGGCACGAGGGTGGCTGACATAGCCTCTTCTTTCCCTGGTCTATTCCCCATTCTAGGGATGCCAACTCAAAGAATGGATCATGTCATTGCATAGATAACCCTCGAATTAGCTAGGAACACCTCAAGAACTAAAGAAAACGGACTCAAAACGAGCTAGAAAACTCCTTTGGAAGTTGATCAGGATTTCTAGTTTATGGAAGGAACTGTTGTGCACGATTGTGCATGCACGATGATCATACTCTCTCTTTTATTATTTTATGGCATTGAACTATTTATTTGTTATTGTAATACTTTACTATCGTATTGTGTTAGTGGCCTGGGATAGCCAACCCACTAACTGGGTTATTTTGTAAGAACCGGACCGGTCTGGTTCAGGTGGTCCGGTTCCCTAGGTGGTCGTCTCCTATATGGGGCGGCCTTTGCTTTTGGTTGGAGTTTATGCAAGTATAGAATTCCAGTTTCTCCCCTTTCTTCATTACTTCTCCCCTTTCCCTGCGTAATTCTCCTAGATATCAATCGTGCCTGCATCGGGCACATCATTGGTATTGGAGCATTTATGATCCTTGGCCTTGGCCAGAGGTAAGCAAGCTGCAGTGGTTCCTAAGGTTCCCTCGGAGAAGGAAGTTTTGGCGTCAGCGCCCACAGACAATTTGAAGGAATCTCCTACGGTAGCCAGTGAACCCACCATGTCCGAGCTCATGGCATTACTGCAGGCCATGAACATTCATTTGATGAATTCGGAAACTGCGTGAGCAATGGCTATCTTACCTGGCCTGCCCCACGATGCCCCAGAGCGGGGAGGGCCATCTCAGCCTTTCAAGCTGGCAATTCCCTGTCCTCCAGTGCCAACAAACATAGACGCACGAGGCTTCCCAGGTCCCATGCACCTGGGCGTTGGAAATCCAGCGCTAGAAGGGAGACGCCATGCCTGGGGCATGCAAGGCGCACCAGGTGTTCGGGAAAATGTCCCTGTGATGCCGCCACCTCCAAACCAGTTCCAGGACACTAAGGAAGAGTGGGATGAGTATCTCGGACATCGTGGTAGGCAATGAGGTGGGGCTGAACCCCGTTTGGCCTACCTCCAGTTTCCCCTCTACAATGGGGATGATGATCCGGTGGAATGGCTATACAAGGCAGAAAAATTCCTCGCCTATCAAGGGACGCACTCTAAGGCTGAACGCTTGCGCATCGCAGCCTTTCACCTGGATGGTGATGCCTCGGTCTGGTTCCAAAGCTTTGAAAAAGAGGTGCGCTACCCGACATGGGCAGCCTTCTCCGACGAACTTTGCGTTCAGTTTGGGCGTAATGAGTTCCAAGATTTTAATGAGATGTTGTCATCCCTGCGCCAGACTACCACCGTCCGTGCATACTACACTGAATTCATGAAGGTGGCTAACCGGTTGCCCGATTGGCCTGTGGCCGCCTTGGTGGGCACCTTCAAGCGCGGCCTCAAGCCTGAAATTTTGGAAGAGATGCAGCATTTCCTGTGTGCCAACATGCGGGATGTGGTGCGCCATGCTCGCATCGAAGAGGAAAAACTGGCCAGACAGCGCAGAGGAGGGCAGCTCGGTTCATTGGCTCGGTCTGCTCCTCTCGCCAATCCCTCAACCACGCCCCCCAACAGTTCTGCAACTGGCCGCCCAAACCAGCCGCCCACTCCTGCAGGTCCAATCGTAAGGCACCTCACACCGGCTCAAATGGAGGAACGTCGTTCGAAGGGGTTATGCTTCCGATGTGATGAGAAATTTATTCCCGGGCACCGCTGTTCTATTAAGGGCAGTCTTCTGGTAGAGGAGATTGACGACGTGGAAGACGGTTCCAATGGCGCTGCCCCGTCAACGATTGAGGAGCTCTTACCTGAGATATCAGTGCATGCCTTTTCAGGGGCTTTTACTCCTTGCATGATGCACGTACAGGGGTACCTCAAATGCCAATAGGAAGCTATCCTGATTGACAATGGTTCTACTCACAATTTTATTAATGATAGGGTCGCCCACCGGCTTGGTTGTTTTGTATCGGATTCCAAGCCCTTTGACGTGCTGATTGGAGATGGCAAGCACCTCAGGAGCAATGGGGTGTGTGTGTAGGTCTCTTTGTCTGTCCAGGGTCATTCCTTCGTCACCGATCTCTTCCTGTTACCTACAAAAGGGGCGGATGTTGTGTTGGGCATACAGTGGCTATAGGAGCTAGGCGATGTCGTCTGGAACTTTTGGGAGATGTGGATGGACTTTGAGCTCTAGGGGCAGTGTGTCCGATTGGAAGGCTCTAGGTTGGGCACTCTCCACTCTGGCCTTCCTTCGAGCACTTTGTTCAAGTTCGCCCCCCAAGGGCTCCTATTGCAGCAGCGTGCAGCCCTTGAGGTGTCTCAAGACAGCATGCCGGCCGATCTTCAAGAGTTATTGACAGCCCACCAGGACTTATTCGCTGAGCCACAAGGTCTTCCTCCTACCCGCTCTCATGATCATCAGATTACTATCACACCTAGAACAGCCCCGACCAACGTGCATCCTTATCGGTACCCACATATCCAGAAATCTGAGATCGAACGGCTGGTGGAAGATATGCTTCAGGTGGGGATCATTAGGCCCAGTACAAGTTCCTACTCGTCGCCAATGTTACTCGTATAGAAGAAGGACGGTACATGGCATTTCTGTGTCGACTACGACACCGTAAATGTCGTCACTATGAAAGGCAAGTATCCTGTTCCGGTGATTGAGGAGTTGCTAGATGAGTTGACAGGTGCCACAGTATTTAGTAAGTTTTACCTTCGTTCAGGTTATCATCAGATCCGAATGAATGCCGCCGATGTGCACAAGACTGCCTTTCAAACTCACGACAGCCATTTTGAGTTCCTGGTTATGCCGTTTGGATTGACTAATGCTCCCTCCACATTTTAGTGCCTCATGAACAACCTCTTCCGACCATTCCTGCGCCGTTATATATTGGTATTCTTTGATGATATTTTGGTGTACAGCCGGTTCTGGCCAGAGCACTTGACGCACCTCAGGTCTGTCTTCTCAATTCTACGTGACAACTCCTTATTTCTTAAGTGTTCGAAGTGCTCTTTTGGCAGCCAACAGGTGGATTATCTAGGCCATATTATCTTGGGGAATGGTGTTGCCACCGATCCAGCCAAGGTGGCTGCCATGTTGTCTTGGCCCACCCCCACATGTGTTCGGGTGCTCCGTGGTTTTCTCAGCCTCACTGGGTACTATCTGTGGTTCATTAGTCGCCATGGGGAGTTGGCTCGACCTCTAATAGCGCTACTCAAATGGGGGGCCTTTGATTGGACTGCACCTGCACAGGAGGCCTTTGAGGGGCTGAAGTAGGCCATGGTCTCTGCCCCAGTCTTGATTCTACCGGATTTCATCCGTCCATTTGTGGTCGAGAAGGACACATCGGACGCTGGGCTGGGGGCGGTTCTTTTACAGGATGAGCGTCCCATCGCCTATTTCAGCAAGGCTCTGGCAGGCCGATCCTTGTCCCTGTCCGTGTATGAAAAGGAAATGCTAGCCATTATTCATGGGGTTACCAAGTGGCGGCCTTACTTATTAGGTAGCCGGTTCCTGATTCACACAGACCATCAGCCACTGAAGTATTTCCTAGAACAGCGGGTGTCAACTCCGTCTTAGCAGCGGTGGGTCAATAAACTTCTGGGTTATGATTATGAAGTTGTTTACAAGAAGGGGTCAGAGAACACAGTGGCTGATGCTCTCTCTCGCATACCTATCCGGGGTCCGCGCTTGACCCTCTCCACGTTATCATGTCCATTTATTGAGGAGTTGAAGCAAGCCTACCTTAGTGATACTTCAACGCAGGCTCTAATCGTTGCCCTCCAAATTGATCCTGCAGCCCATCCATTTTATACTTGGTGGGATGATCTCTTGTTTTGGAAGGATCGGTTGTGGGTTCCCGATGTCGCTGATCTTCGCCACCGCATTATATCGCATTTCCATGATTCTCCAGTGGCCGGTCATGAGGGGACTTTCCGCACCTATAAGAGGGTCAGCCAAAGTTTCTTATGGTTGGGGGTTCGTCGGGCTATGCATGAGTATGTCACTGCTTATGATATTTGTCAGCGCGCCAAGGCAGCTACCACTTCTCCCGCCGGTTTGCTCCAACCCTTGCCAATTCCTGATAAGGTCTGGGAGGATATATCGATGGACTTTGTCGAGGCCTTACCGCTGGTGCATGGTAAGTCAGTGATAATGGTGGTGGTCGACCGTCTGTCTAAGTATGCTCATTTCTGTGCATTGGGACATCCTTTCATTTCTAAGACTATGGTTGACCTGTATGTCCGGGAGGTGGCGAAGCTTCATGGTATGCCTCACACCATTGTTTCTGATCGTGATCGTATTTTCCTTTCTCAATTTTGGCAAGAGTTCTTTGCTTTACAAGGTACGTCACTTCATATGAGCACTGCTTATCACCCGCAGATAGATGGGTAGACTGAAGTGGTTAATCGTTGTCTGGAACAGTACCTGCGGTATTTTACGATGATGCAGCCTCGCTGTTGGCTTCAGCTTCTTCCATGGGCGGAGTGGTCCTATAACACTGCATATCACACGCGTGCAGGCTTCACTCCTTTTGAGGTGCTGTATGGCCGACCCCCGCCTACGATTTTGTCTTATGTCCCTCATCACTCTTATGTGGCTGAGGTAGATTACATGCTCCAAACTCGCAATAAGGTCTTGCGTCAGTTGAAGCTAAATTTGGTTGCGGCTCAAAACCAGATGAAACAACTATATGATGGCCGCTGGACTGATCGGGAGTTCCAAGTGGTTGACTTGGTTTATGTTTTTGTTTTACCATAGTGCCAGTCTTCTTTGTTTCAGACCGAGCACTCCAAGCTCACCCCCCAGTTCCATGGTCCTTATCATGTGGAGGTGCGCATTGGTCTGGTTGCTTACCGCCTCGCCTTGCCGACTGACTCCTTAGTTCATCCTGTGTTTCATGTGTCCCGTCTTCACAGGTTTGTGGGTGACCGGACGTTGGCTGTGGGTGCTCTACCTCCGCCCTTGATGGGTCCTGTTCCGCCTTCCGACCCAGCCCCTGCGTCTGTGCTAGAGAAAAGGCAGGTCCGTCGTTCGGGTCATATTGTTACTGAGGTTTTGATTTCATGGTAGGGTCAGCCGTTGGAGGATGCTATGTGGATGTCTGAGGATGATGTTTTGGCTCGTTATCCAGCATGGTCACCTTGCGGACAAGGCGAGTAGTGGAAGCGTGGTGGAGTGTTGTGCACGATTGTGCATGCACAATGATCATACTCTCTCTTTTATTATTTTATGGCATTGAACTATTTATTTGTTATTGTAATACTTTACTATCGTATTGTGTTAGTGGCCCGGGATAGTTGACCCACTAACTGGGTTATTTTGTAAGAATCGGACCGGTTTGGTTCAGGTGGTCCGGTTCCCTAGGTGGTCATCTCCTATATGGGGCGGCCTTTGCTTTTGGTTGGAGTTTATGCAAGTATAGAATTCTAGTTTCTCCCCTTTCTTCATTACTTCTCCCCTTTCCCTGCGTAATTCTCCTAGATATCGATCGTGCCTGCATCGGGCACATCAGGAACCCCGTGGGTGTATGTGAAGATGAAAAGCATGCACGTGCCATGTGTCGCGTGCCTGCATGCGTTGCGTGCCATGCAACAAATGTGGGCCCATCCCACAGACTGGCGGGCCAAAGCGCGGCCCACCGTGCGTCAACGAGGAACGGCCCACAATTTTGTGTGCCCGTGAACCCCACCACTCTGCTCTGCTCCGCGATCTAAGAGGCAGGGATGACACAACTGCTAGTGTCAGTGCTGATGCTAGTTGTTTTGTCCTTATTTTATTATTTTAATATTTTCCCACATTATTTTAATCTAAAAAATATTCAAACTTTAACACGCGATAACTTCCTACCCCGAAGTTGGAATCATGCGTTCTTTATACTGATGGACTCTTATTGACGAGCCCTTCAAAACAAGATGACACATGGGTAATTTATCCCGCTCTTTTGAGTGGGTCCCGCCCATGTGGCATACTTCCCGAGGTTGTAAATTTTGCTCCTAACCTCCGTTTTGTGTGTTCTTCGATTCATTATGCCGTTACCTAGTGCTCTACCCATATATGGGGATTTCATACCTTGAAACCACCAAACACTTATCTAAAATTAATGAATTACCCCTAACTCCTCAGGTTGGGTGTAACCAAAAAACGAGTCGTTACATTTAGACTATATGTTACGTTGGGTTATAATATTTAAATTTATTGTAGGACCTCGGGTGCCTTGAGTGCACCAAAGATTTTAGATACCTTCAACATTGGCCCATAAATGAGCATACTCTACCATACATTGAGCGAGCAAGATTTGGACACTTTATTCATATACAATACGTTTGTCTCAATAGGCCTTTGCAGACAGCTCTTGTCGAGCGATGGAGGAGGGAGACAAACGTTTCTCCTACCTTATGGGGAGATGTCCATCACTCTCATGTATATGGCAGTTCTTTTAGGACTTCGCATCGATGGAGAGACAATGACAGACACAATAGGAGGAGGAGATTTGGATTTATTAGTCGAACTCCTTAGTAGAGCACCTCTTCCTTTAGTGATGCATGGTAGCGAGTGAGCCTTAAATGGCTATTAGGTGAGTTTCATATGCTCTCAGCAAATGCCACTGAGATAGTGATCGAGCAGCATGCACAAGCATATTTGTTACATTTATTTGAGTCTGTAGCATTTGCAGATAACACAAGTAGCCATGTTCATGTTGCATAACTCTCCTTCCTTGCGGATTTTGACATAGCAGGCACTTACTCATCGGCCAATGTCACCCTTGCATTTTTATACTGAGAGTTAGGGAAAGCTTATCAGGCCATGACCTCGGGAATTGCAAGATGTCTGACCCCTCTTCAAGTAAATGAATTCATTGAAGTTAATATTTTTTACATGTATAATTACTTTGCATTTTTAAAAAACTTTTATAATATTTTGTGACACATGGTCGTGGGTGCATTTACATGTTGGCCAACCAACTATTGAGATGGGTCACGTAATCAAGGGTGCTCCATTAGGAGCCAGGTAGGGTATTTTGTTACACTTATATTTTTTTAGCATAGTTTTATTTGGATGTGCTGACCTTATGTTTTAAATTTGACTCCTTAAGGTGGAATGTTCGGTAGAGAAAAACCAAAAATCCACAAGGTGTCCTTTGTTTGTATAGAGGAGAGTTAGACCACCAGCGGCCTTATCTTATAAGGTAATTTCATTACATTATCACATTTTATATAATGATTATAAGCTATGTAAGTTCATTAAAAATTAATTATGCTTATAACTTGTGTAGGACATTTGGCAGCCATTCTCGCCTAAGGTGTTGGCTAAGTTACCTCCTCTTTATATAAAGGGAAGAGGTGTGGCTCTCTCGAACGCCGCTCATCTGGTTTTGAGATTTTTGAGTTGTACATGCCTAATCATGTGATGCTCTGATTTAACTTGGAGTAAGAGGTCCATCATTTTACCGTAGAGTATATCTTAATTAGTTATTTAATAATAAATTGTTATTTTTCATTTATTAGTTATATGACTTTTATTTTAAATTTTTTTATAGCTTGGTTTAGTGCAACAAACATATGCGCATTTGACTAATGCAATTGACACCTATACTTCGGGTGAGGTCTTATTAGCATCATGTTAGCCGATGATCAGGCAACATGAGGATGTCCTTCATAGCTTGTTGCTACATCAATTGGTTATTATATACGTTCATGGACATTATCCTATTGATGTGGCAACTCAGACATGGCTGAGGCACGCTCCATTCACAGATATTCCATCTTCATCTACAATACCTGGCTCTCCTCCATATTCATCATATCCAGTTGCTCCACATCTAGCCTACCCCCAACCAAATCCAATAGTATATCATAGACGACAGTGGGCAGCTTGTGCAGATCTTATCTCATTATCTTATAGGGAGCCTTATGTTACTTTTGGTGAGCCATCTGTTACTTATGCAGAGCAGGAGCAGGCGGAGCATGAAGAGCCTGTATAACACCGTCGGGGTCGAGGTCGTAGGGGTAGGAGAGGTAGATCGACTAAGAGTTGTTATATGTTTATTTTGTAAACCAAAATATTTTGAGAACATTGTATGTAATTTATATACTAACCATAGACTTTCTAATTGCTTGATGTGTTGATATTATTGTGATATGTATGTTGTTTGTGTGGAACAAATGTGATATTGTACAGGGACATATTTTATATATTTTATGTGGAACATATGTGATGTTTATATATAGATATATTTGTATATTTTGTGTGAAACATACATAATGTTATACAGGGACATGGATTGCTTCCGATTTTAAATTATAAAAAAAAATTAAAAAAATTTCATCCTTCACAAGGATGAAATCTACTCTTCAACAAGGATGAAATCTACTCTTCAAAGGATTTCATCCTTCTTAAAGATAAAATATTTTATAAGTTGATTTTATCCTTCGTAAAGACGAAATCCACTTACAAGTCACATATTTCAATTCAATTTAAAAGAAGTATTGATATTTTATTTTTTAAAAATATAAAATTATTTTTAAAAAATAATTATTTTTTAATATTATTTAAATAATTTTCTCCCAAGCAAATACATATCTACCTTTCAGTTAAACGTTCAATTCGCTGTATAATTTGCATAAAAAACTATTAATACCTGACTAGACGACCACTCATGCTAAATATTCGATAGAACATATAGCCTGACGTTATTGGTTTTCCAGATGAGGCTCCATTCTCCAACACATTGTTTGATACAGACGCTTAATGATGACCATTGGAGACTTAGCTGCAATAGACACATTCTTGAAATGACAGCCGTCGAGTTTCTGGTCTCATTCAGATGTTAACTAATTTCCCTGTTTAGTGCGGTCCGATCTCCGATCCTTACCTACATCTTGATGCCCGAGCTATGCTAAATATGGCCAACGAACAAACTCCATTAAAAAACTCCATTATTTTCTAGTCTGCTGGCATTCCCTCCTAAAGACAAACGGAGACTCTCCAATGGCATGAACTTCGCTTACCTTTGCCATCAAAACAAACCTTGTTTCACTAACAACATCATAATACACAGCAATGGCTGCTGTTTAAAATGGCATGTAACATATCGAGCATGTTAATTAACAGTGATTATTCGTCAAGGACGGTCACTGTTCTTTCCAGTTAGGGTCAGCGTCTTGACATTAAATAACAAATTATGATTACTGGAATCTTCATATGTTAATCTAGATTCCACTAGTTTACATAGCTTGATAATTTATGAGAGATGCATTTTATGATGAAGCCAATGCTGATGCCAATTAAAGGGCTCCATGAATGCCACCAACCTAAACTCTAAGGGGTCGACCGCCTTATCCTTAATGTTTTATCTATCATAGTGATCACCCTTTAATAGCCGATGCTAACGATTCATAATAGGCTATGGTTATGATACTTAATAACAAAAGGATAAAAAATAAAAATTGTTAAAGGGGTGTATTTGGATTAAATTGAACAGACTTTACTATTTTCTTTTGTGACATTTTAACATAATACTATTGTGTTTAATCTGGGCAGGTTAGGACTGAACTATGAAAATGCCCGCCTAATACCGGGGCCAAGAAATAAGATGATGGGCTAGGGCCAAGCCCTGCTTTGGGTCAGCAAACCCAACCCAATTACAGCCAATGTTTTAAAATCCGGCCCAGAGGCTGACCCAGATGGGTGGTCGGGCTGGTTTAACCAGATTCAACTGGGGGTCAACCCGGTTGGTATAAATCTTTGCTTCCACAGTAGCTGCTCCTTGTTCTCACAATCAGATGAATCTAGGGCAGTAGCCACCAGGCGATCATGAAGGTGGTGGGCCCTAGGTGGGGATGCGGCCTTCTTGAGAACAAGGTTGAGCTTCTTCTCTTCTCTTTCCTCTTAGTCTCCTGCTCCTCGCCCTCCTCTTTGCCATCACGTAGCGAGAAGTCCTCAAAGTCGTCATCGAAGTCCTCGTAGTAGTTGCAGTAGTACTAGCAGCGGCAAAGACATCGTAGATTACGGCGGGTCTTTGACTCTAGTGTCAATTGATGGTGGCGCAGCATATCAAGTTGGGGCAAGGAGGAAGGTTGACCCTTCTTCTGCTTTTGCTTCTTGTTGCCGTTGGTCGCAAGCGTCAGCTTCCACCCTTTCTGCTCCTTTGGTTCGACAATCTTGCCCCTTCCGAGTTCTCCCTTCCCATTCCTCTAGTAGCCCCGCCTTGACCACGATAGCCCCATTCCTCCTTCCCATCCCTCTCCTACTCAGCAGCCCCGCCTCGATCATGAAGTCCCTTCCCCCTCGATCGTGAAGTCCCTTCCCCGATGGCCAAACTCCAACGGTAGACCTCGACAATCCTTCCCCTTCTCATCCCTTTCTTCCCCAGCTACCCTACCTGACAACACATGATTAAACTTGACAGCCCCACCCTAAAGGCTAAAGTCCAAACAACAGTCCTTCGCCTTCCTACCCCCCCTCTCCTCCCTGGCAGCCTAGCCCAAGCCCCAGACTTCAATAGATCTTCCCCTCCCTCTCTTTGCTGACGACCACCCCCCAAGTCCTCAACAGTCCCCTTCCTCCCCCCTTCTTATCCTCTTTTCCCCGGTGACCCAGCATCGACGGTGGTCTCGAACAGCCCTTCCCCACCCTCTCTTCCCCAACATCTGAACTCCAACCAGCTTTCTGTGTTTTTTTTTTAAACTAGACTAGACTGGGTACCCAATTTAACCACCCGGGTCAGCGTGACTCGGCTGGGTTTAATCTGCCCAAAATATATAGTAAACCTGCTCATTTTTTATAACAGGTCCGGTTAAACCGGGCCGATCCGGTCCGGTAACCAGCCCTACGCATCCGTAGACCGTAGTGCAATTATCCGTTTTAAAACCGACCCGATTGGCATTGGCACCCTTGGAAGTTAAACAAGTCACCAGGGACTATTCGGTAAAATTCATCAAATGAGTGGCCAGGGAACTACAGGATTTGTTGTGTTGCAGTAAAAGCTAAAAATCAGTACAGTGTAAAAGCAAATCATTGATTAGATGGGCCACAACAGGATGTGGAATGAAGAGGGTGGGGTTGTTCTCTGACAAACAGGGGAAATCCACAACACTTTCTTTATTCCTAAGAGAGAGATTTTGGAGATAAAAGGAGAGATGGAGATGGATTCTTGTTGGGCTCCTTTCAAACACAAAGTACCTGTTGTTTAGCAGACAAAAGGGTTGCAAAGAGAGACAGAGAGTGAGAGAGATTTTAAAAGCATAAAGGGTGCCCAAGTGCTTCTCTAACCTTGAACTTGTTTCCTTTCTTGCCTGTTGCTTAATTTCCTCTTCCTTCTACTGCTGAAGTTGATTGCCTGTTGACTCTGAGAATGAATGGAGAAGAAGAAAAAGCTTCAGTCTGTGGAAACAGAGGAAGATTTAAGAGAATTTGTGTCTTCTGCGGCAGCAGATCAGGGTACAAGCCTGCATTCACAGATGCAGCTCTTGAGCTCGGAAAGCAACTGGTAATCAGATAATTTGTTACGCCCATTTGAAGAAACTGATAATCTAGAATGGCAAAAAGCTAAATTTTGTAAAAAGACAATCAGGATTCTATTTTTGTGTTTGGTTTCTTTATCATCTCTTTGACAGGTCCAAAGGAAGATTAGCCTGGTTTATGGTGGTGGAAGTGTGGGTCTCATGGGTCTGATCTCCAAGGCTGTCTTCAATGGTGGCTGTCATGTTCTTGGGTAAGTGAAATGATAAAGTTGTTATTTTGCTGTAACATACTATGTAATATTTGTTCAAGTAACCTTCATATTTTCTTGGGTTTGTTCTTCTCTTCTGGGCAGAATAATTCCTAAGGCTCTGATGGCTCAAGAGGTAATGCTCTGGCGGTCAACTGTACGTGTTTTCTTTTCCTCTTTTTCCTGCTTTGTTTCAAAAGATGACAGAAATTCCAACATTCAATTGGCAGATATCAGGGGACACCATTGGAGAATTGAAATCTGTTGCACACATGCATGAGAGGAAGTCAGAAATGGCCAAACATTCTGATGCTTTTATTGCTCTTCCTGGTCAATTCAATCACATCAATTACTCCTATTATACAAGCACTTCCTTTGTCTGTTGGAACCAATCAAGCTTCTAAATGTTAACCCTTGCTCCATTTTGATCCCCTTCAGGTGGCTATGGGACCATGGAAGAGCTGCTAGAGATGATAGCATGGGCTCAACTGGGCATTCATGAAAAACCAGTAAGTTGGTGGCTTTCACCACTACATTCATTTCACTGATCATGTAGGTCTATTTCCTGTGAACTTGAGGATGTGGGTCTCCACGTTTTTTTTGGATTTTGGACCAGGTGGGGCTCTTGAATGTTGATGGATACTACAACAGTCTGCTTGCATTGTTTGATAAAGGAGTGGAGGACGGCTTCATTGAAAAATCTGCCCGGCAGATTGTCGTTTCTTCAGAAACAGCAGAAGATCTTATCAGAAAAATGGAGGTATGTACAATGGGAGAGAGATAGAGGGAGAGAGAGTTTTATGGTGTGTGTAGTGTAGATGTGGTTTGATTGGCTGTGAGAATTATTGGAGGGGGAATGATACAACAAAGTAGGAGAAAAAAGAGGAATTGACGTGCTTTTATGTTTTTTGTTTTTGCTCCAGGAGTACTCACCAATCCATGACAGGGTTGTACCCAGACAAAACTGGGAAGTGAACCAATTATTAGACCCTTCTGCAAGTGGCCATGCTTCCGCCTCATAGGTCCCACCACTCATCTTTGTACATATGTATTAATGTGGTGTTTCAAATTTCGGTTAGTTGATCCAATTTAATAACAACTTGCAAATACAAAGAAATTTGTGTGCATAATATCCATTTATTTCATGAATGAAGGCAGCAATTATCTTTGTTGGTTGAGAAGGCAAAATGGGCAAATATATGAAAAATCAACATTATGTGTGATTGACGCTGAGAACCTTTCATGATGCTCACATTCGCAAAAAGGCCTTGATGGTATAGTACTGGCCATGTTTTTTTTATCAGAAAGGCATGCAAGGGGCGAAGAAACATATCATTAGCTAGCTGAAAACATACTACTCCTAGAGCCATTAGAAATGAAACATGTTTTCGCTGTCTTAACTAGAATTCTGTTTGGGAACAAGAGCACAGATGGTATTTCTCGTCCGCTGTACCAAAAAAAAAATGGACTACAATGTACAATAGTCACAACATAATCGAGACTTTTGTATCTATTTTTTTCCTTTTCCACTCTAGATACATTGAGATACATAAGGTTGATGCCATTTGTAGGTGGAGTAGGTTGGATGGAAGGCATGCTACAGTACATGTGCATCCATTCATACGCAAAACCTAAATTTTTGGGTGATCAATTACGAAGAGCTTTTTATGTTTCTCTTATACAATGAGCTTGACATAACATGTGAGTTTATTGATATTTGAGATTGATAGTACACATGCTAGAATATGTCAATGATAGTACCATTGGCGTTGTTGATCTTACGGATAAAAGACTCTTATGTGTTCCTTGTGTTGGGCTCATTGTCAAAGTGGAACATTTAAAACACTTCCGATCAACTAATATATCTCTCAATTTAAAATGAGACTAATTATGATGATCATTTGCTAATAAGAGCTTGTTTAGATATCTATTAATAGGATTTTCTTATTAGATTAATTTATTCCATAGGGAAAAGAAAGTAGATGTTTTTCCTTTTCTTACTTATTCTAGTAATTCTAAACCTATGTTGTTCCATGGACGAGATGAACCTACGGGCTTCAACATTATTGCTAATGGGTTCATACATCAACGAGATGAAATACTGTTGATATTGGCTATCAAATAAAAAGAAAATGTTTGGGTTCTTCTCGCTTACCAACATAAGCGCAAGTGATGCACTGCTACTCGTACGTTAACGTGTACTAGTTAACTTGCACACCATCTATCCATGATCAAAGGCTCCTTCTTAGTGGAGGAAATCCTAGCAGGGAAATCCTAATGTGTGGACACAAGGTAGGAGAACAAAAAAATATTCTAGCTTCAACGTTAGTTCTGGCATGAAAGCATTTTTCATGTTCTATACTGACAATGAGCAAAGCGTAAGCTATGGATATGAGTCTTTTATATTTAAAATTATAATGCACAGTTAATACATATTAGCATCAATTGTATTGACACTAATATATGATAACATACGGCTCATTGTTAGTGTAAAACATAAAAAAGCTTTCCACAATTATATAAGGTTATGGGAAGATTTTTTTATGTTCTCGATAATGAGCCTAACGTAAGCTGTGCATGAGAACCCTTGATACTTAAGATTAATGACATATGTACTACCTCATGTTAATGTGCACTAACATGTGTTATATAAATCTCATAGATGAAAAGTTCTATTGTCACGGGAAAACATAAAATACACTTTCGAAGCATTCAACACTATCCTACTTAGATTTATGACTTGGAGAACAGCCTCTACGTAAATAGATTTTTCCTTCGTTTACATAAATAACGAGGTGAAAAGGAATTGTTACATGGTGTTAAAACAATAAAAACAAATAAACAAAGAAAATGTTATCAGGTACCAGCAGCCATCCCCGGAATAACCAGGCTGTGAGTAAAATATCATGTCCTTTCACTGAAAACATGGTCCCCATATATCAACCTTTTGCCAAAGCCTGTGCAAAAAAAAAAAAAAACCTTCTGCAAATGCACGTCCCCGTATGCGAATGAGACTGAACATAGGCATACTAATATTTCTCAAAAAAACTAATAAAAACGAACAAAATGCAGTCACGTTAGGTTCTTACAATTTTCTTCTACAGTCAATGGGCAGTGGTTGCAGCAACTTCGAACTACTAAAACTATATCTCTTTGTTTTACGCCAAGTCCGGCTTGCCAAATGAAGAAAACTATGATTGAGAAACCTTCTTATTCGCTGTCCTACATTATTGTCCCATAGCTATATATATGAGAGAAAGCCTTACAATTAATCGTGGGGCCATTTATGAGGCCTTTTTTATGGTTATTGGATATTATTAATAAAATTCTAATTGACTGCAAGTCTGCAACCCCATATCTTATTGAACATGCTAGAACCAAGCGCAGCTTGTAATGCTTGCAGCACGCTCGTAATGAGATGTGGGCCTTACACCTGGGATGAGCATGTTAGTGATATACGTGGAAGGTTGATACAGGTGCGTATCGTCTATATATATATAGGAGATGGTTCAAATGAATCATCAACATATGATATGGCTTGAATCAGATTGATACAATTGTGCATATTGATCATATACAATCTTTTGGCTTTCATGTTGAATTTGACAGGGACTTTTCATTTCTTAAATTTATTTTATCAACTATTTAAAAATATAAATCTAATATACATAGTCAAATGGAGTCCGGTCTATATAATTTAAGGTTGAATTGACTATGATAGTCCTAAATTTATGATATGAACTTTATATAACCATTAGTTTGTGCGGCTCGTATTTTCAATACATGATTGTAACTTTATTTAAACATACATGGTAAGCAATTTCAAACAATAGATTAGTTCATTTACTAAATGCGGGCATTTTATTGCAACATACTAATAAATGATCCATACATAATAAAATATGTACACTTATCATCTGATTATGAAACAATCTTAGTATAATACTCTATTGTTATTTAATTCTTTTAGAATATTATAATACTATTATTAGTAACTAAAATGTGTATGTTATTCATAGACTTGATAACTTATTTCATATCACACTATGATCTTTTATAAAAGTTAGAATAATGTTTTATCAGTTTCAATATTTTTGAATCTATAAGATAATTCCGTGCCCATCTCAATCAATACCATATCAATAAAATTGATATAGTATCAACCTTCCATAATCATATAATATGTGAGAGCGCTTTAAGGCATTTCCCCTCTTTCTTGACCACTTCAAAACATGCCAGCCTAGAAGATATGACAAGTCTGCGTGGCATCCAGCACAGGGGAACTGTTTAACACTTTCCATCTCATAAAATATAAACGTGCCAGGGTACATTCGAACACAACTAACACAGCCCAATTGCCCAACTAGCTTATGATAATTGATGGCATGGTCACCTGAAATTCTTTTAATTCCAACCACCGCGTAACTATTGGGGGTACTGTTTTACCGACTGGCTTATGAGCATTGAATTGGATGGTATGTATCTTAAAAAGGGCTATGATTGATGGCAAGGAATGTCCCATTACGGACCAAGTTAGTTGGGATTCCAACTGAAAGCGTCTACTCCATTAATTCTCCTACTTACAAACCGGGTGAGTAACTTTTCTGAGTTCATCAAGCTATTTTTTCTTTTTCAACTCATCAAAACTCCTTAAAGAGTACCATGTGGCTAATCTCCTATGACTTGATTTATGAAGATCATCATACTATACCTTTGGTAAATTTACTTCCATTTTTTATCTGTTATATAAAAAAATATAATTTAATTAAATTTTACACTCCTCCCATCTTAAATTAATAGCTTTATTTGGCAGAAAAATTTGTTTCATATTAATAGCTTCATTTTGTTCAATTTAAGTAAGTGGGTACTTCAACAAGAGTATCATAAACTTATGGGAAAAATATTTAAATAATAATTAAAAATTTTATTTACCAATTCAAACTATTTTGAAAAATATTTCATAAAGTGGTGTTATTTTTTACCATGCAGACGCTAATTGCGTGCCTTTTTAAAAAAAAAATTAGATGATTTCATCATTTAAAATGACGAAATCAGTTTTAACTTGATTTTGTCCTTCTAAATAACAAAATCGGTTTAAGGATTTATATTACTTAACCCGATTTCGTCCTTTGGAAGGACGAAATCCCCATAAGGCGATTTCGTCATTCTAAACAACGAAATCACCGCACTTGGCCAATTCTTCCACCGTTAGCTTCTAAGATTGAAGATGTTTTTGTCATTTTGAAGGACGACATCATGTTATTTTAACCCGACACCTCCGCCTCCAGTCCTTTTCTGTCCACGCTCGTTTACTCCTCTTCCTGACACCTCTGCCCCACCGCTATTTCCGCCGATCATCGGATTTGAGTGCCGCACTGCCGCCGTGTCCGCCGATCCCACCCTCCGCCATGACCGCCGATCCCGCTGTTTTAGTATAGAGATTTTGAGTATTTCCCTTGCCCTAATTTCAGTTTAGGGATTTGGTAGTATGTGATT
Source organism: Saururus chinensis (assembly GCA_035235625.1). Taxonomy (NCBI): domain Eukaryota; kingdom Viridiplantae; phylum Streptophyta; class Magnoliopsida; order Piperales; family Saururaceae; genus Saururus; species Saururus chinensis. Next base: position 32,505,444 of record CP141143.1, read on the forward strand.
TTTTCTTGTAATTTCGTAGTAGAAGTACTTAATCAATTTTATATGTGTTTCCAATCAACTTTGCTGGGTGAGCATGGTAGGAGGCTTCTTCTTTATACTAATTCTTTAAATGTCATGTAAGTAACTATAGGCAAATGTTATCATGAACTCATATTGTTGTAAAATGCATACCCATCTGCATGCTTTCTCGAATAAAAAAGTATTTAAAATTTTTATCAATAGGGTAGATGTAATATTTGAAGAAGTGTATGAGAATGTTTGTTGTATTCTTTAGATAAGAGACGAAATATGTGAAGAAGTGTATGATTATTGCTCGTTGATATATGAGGCAATTGCTTAATCTAATTTTAGCCTCTTATTTTTAAGACAAGTGCTTAATCTAATATTAATTGAATCTATTGTTTATGAATTAAGTGAATAAAAATGGTAGAAGAAATGGTCATATTTTTACTTAACTATGACGAACGCACAGAAGGATTATTAATTAAGAAACCATCTATATATGATGAATTTGAGATGCAAGTATCTAGCAAGACTGGGTGGGATCGAAGAAGATGGAAAATTACTATAAAATGTGTTATTCTAACATATGGATCGAATTTGAGACAAATATATATAAATGATGATGCGTCAATGAGTTTTACGTTTGACCTCTTGCGTCACATAATTTGTTTCGACTTATTTCTCGAAAAATAGGCCCGAATGCCTAGTGAAAGGCAAAGTAGTTCACATAGGAGCTCTCACATGAACTCACATAGGAGCTCTAAAATAAATGTAAACAATGAAAGACACATGCAATGCCGGTGGACAATGAAGAAGAAGGAAATTTATCTATGACAGTAGCTTCAAATGAACATCATAGGTTGTTTGCCCCTATTTATAAAGGAAGTGGACCTAATTAGAAGTAGCTCTCACATGAACGATTTGCTGCCCCAATCAAGTCTGTCAATGTATCATTTTTAAACTCCTTAAAATTTATTTTTATGTAACAAATTTAATAACGATGGTGGTACGAAGGCTTAGGAGTACGGCCTTCTGAAGCCCCCTATGTCAATCTGAAATAATGATGATGTTCATCATGCCCATCAGTACATAATCCCTCAATTCCATTAAGAACCATTTCCAATTGTCTCCATCTTCCTTCCCGACAAGCATAAATGCTAGAGGAAATAACTCATTATTTCCATCTGTAGCCATAAGAGCACTAAGATATCTGCCATACAAGTAAGTGACATCAACACCAATCACAGGGATGCAACGTCGAAACCTTACTATAGATGACCCAAATGCCTAAAACAACTGCTTAAATCTCCTACACATGCCACCATCTCCACAAGGTACTTCATCATCCTCTAAGTGGTAGTAGGTGCCAGGATTTGTTTCTTGCACCGCCTTGAGGTACATTGGCAACAATTTATATGATTCCACCCAATCCTCATAAATAGCCTTGATCGTCATATTTCTTGCTGCCCATGCTTTCTTATAAGATATGTCAACATAAAAATTCTCCTTCATTCTTAGAATAATATCCCCTGGTGTGAGAGTTAATTCGGCTTTGATAGCAGGCATTATGACCTTCGAAATAAAGGAGGCACTGCACTGCCTATGAAATGTGTTAAGCTGGGCATTCCGACATGTGTGGTCACCTTTATATGTCTTCAATTTAAAGTACCCTCCACCCCTTTTTATTGAGTCGTGAACTCTCCAAGGGCAAGTACTATCAATGGACTTCACTGTATACTCTGACAAATTTGTTTGTACAACCTTGTATTCAACATGATTTTGAATGGAAAACTCCTGCAAGGCTATAACAAATGCTTCTTTACTCTAAAAAATGCAGCCAACATACAACACATATTGATTTTGTTTGTCTATATCCATAGAAGAATTAACTGCTGCATCTATTTACTCATCTGTGATGTGTGCATAGAGTGGCTCCACTTCATAGTATGGTGGCTCTTCATTATCCACATTCATATCATTTGTGGCAAGAGCATTGTCTATAGCATCATCCCCCTTGCTGTCAGCTATCTTTTGAGCGTTTTCTTCACCTTTGATCCCTTCTTCGTTAATGTTAGAATCTTCTCCACTTGCTTTGCTAATATTATCTTCACCTTCATTAGCTTCATTTCCATCAATATCTTCATATGTATATAAGCGCCCCTACATATGAACATTGCATATGTACTAAATCTCATATGCCTTAATATAAAATATTTATTTATTAATATATATTTCACCTTTGATTAGATGGTCCAACATCGGTATGACCAACACCTATGTAGGGGTAATAAATGCCCATCGAACATTAAATTCCATACCATGCACCACCTTGAGACATTTGAAAACTAAAAGGCTTGTGTGTATGTGATGTGTGCCTTCCATATTATACACAAACTTCAAATTTTACTATCCTAATTTTCATTGATAATTATAAGATTCAAAAAGAATTCACAACTTAATAAGTCTTACCTCTAAGTAGGTCCACTTCCTTCGTAAATAGGGGCAGACGACCTATGACTTTTATTTGAAGCTATTGTCTTAGATAAATTTCCTTCTTCATTGTCCACTGACATTTGCATATGTTTTTCATTGTTTACATATCTTTCAGAGCTCCTGTGTGAGCTTTTGTGAGAACTCCTATGTGAGCTCCTATGTGAACTACTTCTCCTTTCACTAGGCACTCGAGCCTCTTTTTCAAGAAATAAGTTGAAACAAATTATGTGAAGTGAGAGGTTGAACATAAAACTCATTAATGCATCATCATGTATACATATTTGTCTCGAATTCAATCCATCTGTTGGAATAACACATTTTATAGTGATTTTCCATCTTCTTCGATCCCACCCAGCATTGCTAGCTACTTGCATCTCAAATTCATCATATATGGATGGTTTCTTAATTAATAATCCTTCTATGTGTCCGTCATAGTTAACTAAAAATCTAACTATTTCTTCTGTCATCTCTATTCACTTAATTTATAAACAATAGATTCAATTAACATTAAATTAAGAAATTATCTCAAAACTAAAAGGCTAAAATTAGATGAAGCTATTAGTATTAGATTAAGCAATTGTCTCAAAACTAAGAGCCTAAAATTAGATTAATTAGTATTAGATTAAACAATTGCCTCATATATCAATGAGCAATAATCATACACTTCTTCTCATATTTCTTCTCTTATCCAAAGAAGACAACAAATATTCCCATACACTTCTTCAAATATTACATATACGCTATTGATAAAAATATTAAATTATTACTAACATACGACTAGTTCAATTTCAGTCCAATTTCAAACAAAGACATACGACTACATCCCTAAATGCACAAATAATTGGCCAATATATCTCATCATAGTAAACACACTCAGACAATTGGCCAACAGATCTAAATGCACAAATAATTTATTAGAAATTAACAAAAAATCATACCTTTAACAGATCTAAATGCCCAATTAACCAAATCCCTAAACTGAAATTAGGGAAGGGAAATTCCCAGAATCCCTAAACTAAAATTAGGGCAAAGGACAGGATTGGCAAACACGGCTATAGGGCGGCATTCAAATCCGATGATCGGCGGACTTGGCGGCGAGACAAACGGCAGCAACCAGAGGTGGAGGACGACCTTTTGAATCATGGAATAGGAGCGAACAAGTGAATGGAAGGCAGACAGAAAACGATTGGAGGCAGAGGCGGAGGCTTAAAATAAGATGATTTCGTCCTTCTAAAGGACAAAATCAACTTAAGTTAAATTTCATCCTTGAAAAGGATGAAATTGTCTTTGACCCGATGGTCAAGTGCAGGAAGGACGAAATCGCCTTAAGGTGATTTTGTCCTTCTAAAGGACAAAATTGGGTTAAGTCTTATAATTGTTAAACCGATTTCGTCCTTTAGAAGGACGACATCAACTTAAACCTTATTTCATCCTTCATATAATTTTTTTTTAAAAAAAAGCCACACTGGCTCTAGCTGCTTGGCTGGCACCTGCGTGGCAAAAAGCAATACCACTTTGGGAAATATTTTCTAAAGTGATCTGAATTGGTAAATATTTTTTAAAATTATTATTTATATAATTTTTCCTTCTTTAAATGTTCTCATTTCATGCAACTTGATGAGAAACAGAAAGACAGTCAACTAATAGGAGGGTCAAGAAGTGTATTGATTTTGTGCGTGTAAGGTTGACTGACAAAATGTCTTTTAAACTGAAGTACTCCTATTGCATGCAATAACTCAAAATAGGAAGAGAACAAGAGATAAGCATTACATACAAACGCTTCCTCCTAGAGAACAAGAAAAGCTATAACCAAAAGCTAACGCACTAGAAACAAAACCAGAAACACAGAAAGAAAAAAACAACTCCTATTCTCCTAACATAAAAGAAGAATTATTTCCATAAATCTTCAAGAAAATAGCATCTTTACAAGATAATATCCTTCAATCCAAAGACATCAAGAATATGCCAAGCCTGCGCCAATATAATAGTTGAAATCTTAAGAGCCCCCTCATATTTGTCTTCAAAGATCTCGCAATTTCTTTCACTCCATATACAAGTGACATAGACCCAAAGTAAAGTCTTAAGAAGGATGGCAACATACTGATTCCAATGAATGAAATGTACAATTCACTGCATTTCTTCCTCAATATAGGACTTACTATATTTAGGAGTATACTTTACATTATTTTCATTTTATGTTTTAATATGTTGTAACATAGGAGAATAATTGATCTAAGATTGTAATAGACTAGCTATGGGCCCACCCAGTTGGCTAGCATCCCATAGCAGGTGTGTCCCTCCCTTGGGAACCACACCCCCTTAAAAGGGCATCTTCTTCTTTGTTTTGTTTCATGAAAAGATAATAGACTTTCTTCTTCCCACCTTTGTCATCTTCTTCCCCTTTTACGATTTGAAACTAGGTACCATTTGCGTCCAATCCAAGACACAACATTGGTATCAAAGCCTCACTGATATGTCATGGCTCTAGAAACACAAGTCGAGAAATTGTGAGACCATGGAGGATCATCTACCCCCAGCTTCAAGTTTGGAGTTAGCCACTGTGCTCTCGACGTTTGAGATAATGAATGTGCAAATTCAGCAACTAATGGTGGCCTTTACATATAAGAACATTTGAGTCATATGTCAAGTTTATTGGCTAATTTCTTTGTCTAAATTATGTCTAAAAATCTTGGGTATGTACTTAGTCCTAAAATCTTATTAGAGGTTGTTGTGGTTGAGTCACATTTGGAATTAAAAGACTTGAAAAATAAGAGCAGGCTTGTTGTTATTTCTCAAGACAAAAGACCGAAAAATGTTGAAGGTTTTTGAATCTTATTCAAATCACATTTACATACCAAAGTCATTTGGAAAAGTTTCAGACGTGATTTCAAGGGTTTCAAGATGTTTTATGGTAAAAAGGGTAAAACTATAATTAAACAGTTAGAACAATCAATTAATGGACATAAGGTTGATGAGAATGATCAATCAGGCACTTGATTTTGCCCTGTGTAAAACAAAGCCGTGAGTTATCAATTGATCGCTTTGTTAATCAATCAATAGCTCGAAGTATTGTGTGTTAAGCAAACAATAAATGATTGATTGTGGTTTAAAATGATCAATGGCTTGCATGTCTAGTTACCTTAATTAAGTCATTTGAAATTCAATTTTCTTTTCTTGTTGAAGCCAAAGACCTAAATTGGCTTAGAGAGCTATATAAGAGATAAGAAGTCATGGATTTTGAAAGAGAAAAACCTAGAGGAAGTTAGAGAAAAAGGTTTTCTAACTTTTGCAAATTGTTTTCCAATGGGAATTCACAAAGTTATTCCACAACTAAGAAGATATTTCACATATAAGTTTCAAATATAAGTTATAGCATATCTTCAATGGGAGAGATTGAAGATTATAAGAGGTCAAAATCAATACAACAAGAGGAGCTTGTTAAAGGCTAGAAGAAGACAAAGACAAAGCAAGGAGGAAGAGAAATTTTAAGTGTTTGAGGGAGAAAATTTGAAGGACAGCAATGACAAGAATTTGTAGAGATTAAAACAAAAGGAATTTGTGTGAGAGTTAAAACAAAGGTTGATGTTTTGCTTGTGTTGATGTAATTGTCATGTTTGCTAGTAGTGTATTGATTTGGTTCATTTAGAATTGCCGTAGTTTTTTACCTGAGTTTGGTTTTCCATGTTAAAATTATTGTGTGTTAATGTGTGGATTGAATGTGTGTGATTTGATTGATTGATACATCATGAGTGCAATTTGAGAAAATATTTACTTATTTCCACTATATAAGAAAAGTTTGCACAAAGAGTCCATATCTCATAGTCTTTATCTTCAATAGATAATCGGGCTGGGGGCAATGTGATAATTCACTAGGTTAGTAGACAGTAATTAAACTCACAAGTGGTAGCTAAGGTTTCATTATTGAAATTTTGATTTTGCTTCATGATATTAATCTGATTTGGTTTGTTAATGCTTTATAATCTTGTTTAATCTTCCAAAGATTGATTTCTTGTGCTATTAATTCTCAATTTTCTTAGCTATTTTTCTCTTAAAAATACTTGATTAAAGTTGCTAATTTGTGTGCCCTATATTACTAGTTACTTCTCCTATAATTTTCCTTACTTTAAGTACTTAAATTGTGTTGCTTGGGTTGTTTTTGTTGCATCAAAATCAATGGCTAATATGAATAACTCAATAGATAAACATTGAGACTTAGATAATGTCACGACCCAGATTTTTTAAAAGCCTTTTTTTAAATAGCACAAACGGTAAGTCGCAAGATTTTTTTTTTAAATACAAAATAAACCATTTGATTAAATATCCGGGTCATGATAAATGAGGTTCACAAATACGAATATTAAATCATATGATATTATTACATGTCTCAAAAATTTAAAAAAAATAACTCATCTAAGTACAAATTCGTCATCCGACTAAAAATAAATAACTAAGTTCATTCTCACACCGAAGATAAACTTACATAATAGAATTGCAGAAATGAGGAACTTCATCCTGAGCTCGTCAATCTTGGTCTCACCTGTTGTCACCTTGAGAACCTGCAACCAACCAACGCAAACAACACAACAACATAACCTCTCCTCCCTCAGGAGAAGAGCTTCTAAAAGGACAAAAGTACTAATTAATATTTTTTGGATCCAGCTAACATCACCCGATGCTAGTTTCCTATGTACTCATCAAACAACATCTCCAATGTTTCCAACAAGATTGGATCTATACGTAGTTTTGCATAAAACTACATTATTCTTAGAAGCATAGCATCACACATGCGATGCTTAAGTATTTTCAATCAACCTACGTTTTATGCAAGTCCTTTAATTGTTCCACTTGTCTAATTAAACAAGCAATATTAAATAATATTATTAATTATCTCACAACCCTTGTTTAAGAATTAATACTATTAAATATATATTCACTTAGAGATAACTCGACTCTCGAAGAAATCCCTAAATATAGGACTCCAACATTGGAGTAGACTACTTAACAACAGCTTAACCCAAATCCCCAAGGCTCTTAATAGCCTACCACGAATCTGGAGAAGATAATCCCAACTATGCTCATGGACACAGATTGGTGATGTAACGCCTGAGATTTTTCACACATTTTTCTTAAAATTCACGAAAATTTTTTGCAATATAACATCTGTAAATCGGAGGAAAAATGATGAAATCAAAACCTGATAAAATAGTTTATAATTGAAAACACTAAACATCCATTTTCCATCTAAATATTTTCATCATACGGTCAAACATTGTACGGCCAAAGCAAATATCATCAGGCGCTACTCGAAAACACACATACAAAGAAATTGCTATGATCATAGACTTTAAATACAAATCCCTCCCAAGCATCCCTGAGTGCAAGTCCCATAACAGTCCACTGACTAATCCAAATGAAAGTCCAGAATAAACATCTAACTTCTCGTCTCACCCAATACAGGAGATCGTGGCACAAAATACTCGCAGTGAGAGAAGCATATACCTGAGTCAACAGGAATCAATCCACCGCTGAAACGAGCATCCATCTCCAGGAGCTCTCCGCACAACCTGCAAAACCTCCCGTACAACGGGGCTAAAAGGTAGGGTAATGAGTATTTTCATACTCAGTAGGAAAATACCCAGTAGGGGAAACCCCAAACGGTGAACTCAATAAGTTCATAAATACATGCATCATGCAACTCAAACATGAAGCAGTCAACATAATATAATCATATCATGCACATATGCATACGATCATACCAAAGGCACCATTGTGCCAAAATCATACTGTCAAATCAAACTTACACAAGCACCCTTATCCAGGGTCATACAAACTTACTCATACCATCATACGCATACTTGCACAACATACGCATACTTATACAACCTTACTCGTACAATCATACTCGTACGACCTTATTCGTATAGTCTTCCTCAAAATCATACACTTTCTGTCGTACTCAAAAACATACTCTCACAAATCGTACTCATACTCTTACAATAGTGCTCATACTCATACGCTTACAATCCTGCTCATACACATACAGTCGTACTCCCACTCATATAGTCGTACTCATACTCATACAGTCGTACTCATACACATAATCGTACACATATCAACGACCATTGAAGCTCATTACAACTAATAAGCTCCCGCGTTGAAAATGAAAAGAATGCCACTGGGGTAACACCTTAACCTCCGGGGAGTGACTAGACGCCATGGACATTTTCGAAGGTAAGGCACACCAATGCTCATGGGGCACTGGATCAAATAGGTAAGAATAGATCCATGATACTACTTACCTGAGCGCACAAATATAAACACCCACACATAAGGGGTCATACTGTTGCCCACCATAATGGGTCTTATAGTGCCAGAGAATTGCCCACCATAATGGGTCTTATAGTACTAGAGAATTGCCCACCATAATGGGTCTTATAGTGCCATTGCCACTCTTGGGCAGAAAACATACAGTGCCACATGGGCAGAAACATACAGTGCCACTCTTGGGCAGAAACATACAACGCTTTCAACAGAGCATCAAACGTCTGGGCTTATACAGCACACAAACCAAATCAGAAACATACGTCACTCTCAACAGAGCATCAGATGTCTGAGCTTCACACAGCACCCAGACAAAGTCAAAAATGTACATCGCTCTCAACAGAGCATCAAACGTCTCGACTTATACATCACGCAAACCAAATCGGAAACATACATTGCTCTCAGCAGAGCATTAGACGTCTGGTGCTCTATACAGAACACAGACAGCATCCCACAGGATAAACACCATGGCAAGACATGAGAAATGATCGGCCGACTCATTAGCGGCCAGCTCAAACACGAAACTTAATCCGCCGAACCCTCAGGTCTCAAACTCACAATGCTATCATTAGCTGTGATTATAATTCAAGTTTGAATTAAGTAGATTATGCAGTACAATTATGCCACGCAAACTCACAGTCCTCGACTGATCAAACCGAAGCTGAGCCCGATCAGAAACCCAAGTTCGTCAGGGCAACAAACTTCACTTACCCGTCCACATCATGGACAAAACTCTCTGTACAACAAACCCTTATAGTCTTACATACTTCACCATCCATCTTATGGCCAAATCCTCTTACACTGACATCCTCAAATGAAGCTCCTCAGAGCCAACCCAGTTGTCGCCCTCTTACTTATATCTCACTTATTATTATACTTACTTTTCACTGCATAATCTGTACATTATGCTTGTACAATTATGAACACTCTTACTGTCTGACAAATGCCCAACATACAATCCAACCCAAACCGATCCATTCTAATCCTTGCCTGTCATACTCTTATCCTCTGTCATACACTTACACAACCGTATCCAAATTCAGACAAAGTCTCTACCACCTCTTTCTGTCCATCGCCCATACCTATGCCCACATACACTTACGCATAACCATATCATAAGCAATAGTTATCATACATACGTATAACATACACATACGGTCATACATATGTAACTTACAAACATGCACGATAGCCATCACTAGCACATGCATGCATATGTCAAACATACACGCTAGCCATCACTAACACATGCACAGACATTCATACATACTCCAAACATGCATGCTAGCCATCACTAGCACATGCACAGACATTCATACATACTCCAAACTTGCACGCTAGCTATCACTAGCACAGACGTAATTCATACATACTCCAAACATGCACGCTAGCCATCACTAGCACATGCATAACACATACATAGCATACTGACATATTTGCTAGCCATCGCTAGCGCATGCATAATCCACATTCATAAAACGTGCATACATCTCATGCCTATCAATCATACCATACAATCATGCTTACACGCACATCATGCAATCGGATCATTACTTAACATCCAAGCATGGAATCATACAATCCTAGCATGCTGCTACTCATTCAAAGCATGCTTCATGAATTTATGAGTTCAAAACTCCCCTACCTCATAATCACGACGTTCGATGGCGAGCACACGATGGTGGCAGCGTCGGCGGCAGAGTTGGCGGTCAAAACCATTGCCTGGTTGAGAGAGTTGCTGTCCTGAGGGTTTTAAGATGCGCCAGAACTAGTCATAGCCAAACAGGGTGTCAGAAATCAATGCGGTAAAATCCACGATCCACGGTGGCACACTAGGGCGGCCGGGAGAAAAGTCAAGCCAACATATGTGGCGGTGCGATCAAATATCGATGGTGTACTCACTGAAGATTGGCCGGTGGCTAATATGTACTCAGCCGGCCACAAAGACGTCAAAATCGGTCGTGGACAGCACCCTATGGTGACGATTTCTGTCAACAAAGGCCCACATAAGGGCGGAGAGCGTGGGGCTATGCTTGAGAACAAAGGTGAGGTGGTGGAGGCTCTAGTGGTCAACTCCACTCGGTGGCAAGGCTAACGGATGATCAGGCGGCGCGAATGCGGCGCCTAAACCTAGAAGTACACACGTGGCCACATGCACACGCGGCCCAAAGGGGCGGGGGAGAGGGCTGAAAGGAAGCGACTCAAGGCCCACAAAAGCCAACAGGGCTAAGGCCCTAACGGTGGCCAATCTAAGCGGCGATATCGCCGATCGCCACCCACAACCAATACCCATGGTGCGGGCGGCTGTACATCTCGCACGACAGAGAGTAGGGGGAGGGTTCAAGGTCAAGCAAAGGCTATGAGGCCGTCATTGGCAAGGCCTAAGCAGGTGAACTCATCCACCTTCGGTCACGGTAAGTCATACAATTTCTTGCCCGAGGCCGTTTGGTACCGACTGCGAAAAATGGGCAAGAAGGGTCAACGACACACATGCCGGTAAGGCGGAACGAGCTGCGGCTATGGGCCGCAAGGCTGAACAAGGCCCGGAGGGGTGGCCCATTGGCATCACTGGGCTGGGGCGGAGCTGAACTAAGGTCCGCTAGGTCAAGTCCGGCATCCGACTCATGGCAGCAGTCACAACGTCCAAAACGGACATAAACCAAAAATAGGGGACAACCGATCTGAGCAGAGGAGATACCGAGGGGACGGAGGCTGAATCGATCCAGGTGGGTGGGGCCGTCCCTGGGCCACCGCCAAGCCGGGGCAGAGCCCACAGTGGTCAAGTCACCCTCACCCACCAACGATGGCGGTGCCAGCCCACTGGAAAATCCACCCACAGTACGGCGCGAATCAGACTGGGCGGAGTAGAGGACGACAACGAGGATGGAACCAGGCTGGATGGAGTGGTCCCTAGCCTTCGTCGGACCAAGGCGAGGCTGGAGAGAGGTCGAATCGGTCACGAATCACCACCGGTGGCCACTATTTACCCAAAACAGTGCATCAGCAGAACAGGGCAGAGAGGGGGATGAGGACGGGTGATAAGTATGAAATCTATATCTATTTTATATGCCTTTTTACCTTATTTGCTAGTATAGATTAGGTTAATTTAGAATTAATTATAGTTTATTCAGATTAAAATAGATATTAGTATTTTAGTTTAATTATTAATGATTTTGTAGTTATTAGTTGTTTAGACATGTATTTAAATTAAGTTGGAATTTTAATTACATTATACATGTCTAAAGTATGATATTTTATGTTTTGTAGGTAAAGTGCGCTTATCGAAGAACTTGGACGATGTTTGAAATGATTAAAAATAGTCTTCACATGCTTTAAAGTGATTTGGACAACTTTTCGGAGTTATAAACAACTTAGAAATTAATATGGACACGAAGGAAAGCTTAATGAACAGAATATGAACTGTCCAGGAAAACAGAAACATTGTAGCCGATTGAACGGGCTGCAGGGCGATCGATCTGGATAACGTGAATTCAGACAAAAATACAATTCAAGCGATCGATCGGGCATGTAGGGCGATCGATCAGGCATGTAGGGCGATCGATTGGCATAACGTGCAGTTTCCTAGTTTGACCCAAATTTCAATCTTTTTCATATTGGACTTCTTCCTACGGAACTTATGCCTATAAAAAGACATATTTGGCTTAAAATTGGAGGGATTCCAGTAGATTTTAGAAGGAGAAAAAGGAAGAAGAAGATGGAAGAGAACTCAAAGCTTCTAATGGAGATTCAAGTGCTTTCTTCTACCATGGAAGGCTAGACTTTTCTTTTACTTAGGAGTTGATGAAACTATAGATAAGTTTCAGTTTCTTTTCTTTTTAATTTAGATCTCAGTTGTGAATGATGACAATTGTATGATATGGATTTCCTTTTTAATGGAAGAGCTTTTCATGTTTATTCAAGTCTATGTTGATTTATTGTCTTCTAGATGATAGATTGATGTGGTTTTGATATTTTCATGGATTCTAATTTTTGTGATTTAGATGAGATAATTAATGACTTGGATGAGTTATACTAAGATTAGACGGGTCATGCCTATAGCTAGTTTAGTGTAGATGATCCGTGCTATTGTCGAAGATAGTTCATGCCATGGAAGTTAATTAATGATTCTTTTTGAAATAATTCTAGCTTGTAGCTGAGAATACTTGTTTATATTCACACTAGATTTAGATTAAAAGTTAAGAAATTGTTATGGTTCTATAGTGGATTCAATTTCCTAAGTAAATTCCATCATATTAATCACTTATTTTAAACTAGTTGATTCCTTTCTTTTGCTTAATTTAAGTTTAAGTTGTTTTTAGTTTTCAATCAGCAAATTCATCTTTAGATTTAGTGATAATCCATCTATCCTTGAGGTTTGACAACCCTTAAATACTTATCCTAGTACAATTACCTTGTACACTTGCAAAGGGTTTAATTATAAACGATCAAGTTTTTAGCGCCGTTGCCGGGGACGGTGTTGATTTCTTACTAAATTAGTATTAGGATAATTCTATCTAATTTAGGTTTAGTTTACTTTAGTTTTTAGGTCAATTCTTAGTTTCTTACCTTTTGTTAATTTGATTTTGTAGGCTGAGTTGAAGATTGTGCTCTCTACACTTGTGGCCACAAGTGGACATCGACAAGCATAGTGCTTCTCTTCGGTTTGCAATATCCTTTTCTCCCTTTATTTTTAGTTCTTTTCTTAGTTAGTTTTTATTTTTTCTTCCCCTTTTTACACTTAAAATTGTGTGGTGTGTTTGTGGTGTATGCGTGGTCGTCGCTCCTTACTCCCCCGATTAGTACCATTTGACCCTGAGCCTGAGCAGACATTTAGGAGAGCTGAGTTGCCCTCGACCTACATCCCTACACTCCCAAACTCTCCCACCAATTCCTCCACCCACACTACTTCTAGCCCCATAATGGCTGAACATCAGTTAGTAGATGCACCACTTAAAGCTCTAAGGGAGTATTACACTCCTAATGAGTACACCTCTCCTTCATGCATTAGGTTACCAGCGGTCGCTGCCCAAAATTATGAGATTAAGCCCAATGTCATTCAAATGCATCCATCCTTTTATGGGCTTAATAATGAAAACCCGTATAGGCACCTAGATGACTTCTTAGAACTATGCACAATTTTTAAGCTCTCAAATTTAATTGATGAAGCTGTTAAACTTCGTCTTTTTCCTTTCACATTGAAAGATAAGGCTAAGGAATGACTTCACTCATTAGAGCCAAACACTATCATAACATGGGCCCAAATGCAACAAGAGTTCCTTAAAAAATACTTCCCCATAGGTAAGACCAACCAAATGAGAAAGGCAATAACCACTTTTGCCCAACTTCCCACTGAACAGTTCCATGAGAGTTAGGATAGACTTAAGGACCTTCTTAGGAGGTGTCCTCATCATGCTGTCCCTAAGTGGCAATTAGTGCAACATTTTTATGAGGGTCTTACTGAACAAAACCGTCATCTTGTTGATGCAAGTTGTGGGGGTACCTTTTTGCTAAAAAATGAAAATGAGGCATGGAAACTTTTTGAGGACTTGAGTGAAAATTCTCTTTAACATGCTGCGTTGAATAGAAATGAGAGTGGATTATCTACCTTAAACAATGCCCCCTCTAGGGGTGGCTTGTATGAAGTCAAAAACCCATTAGACCTCTCCTCCAAAGTTGATACTTTGAGTAGGAAGCTTGACCTCCTTATGACTTCAACCCATCAGCCCACTCCCTTCACTCAAGATGCATGCACAATATGCCTTAGCCCAGCCCATACTATCATTGAGTGCCCCTCTGCCTCTCAATTTCCTGAGCTTGTCCAAGACCATGTGAATGCCACCCAATCCTTCCCTAGGGCTGAGAATAATCCATTTTCAAATACATATAACCCTGGGTGGAGGAATCATCCTAACTTTTCTTGGCGGACACAAAACCAAGGGGTTATAGGTAACCAACCCCCTAGGCCCCCATTCCAAGTCCCACCAGCCCATATCCACCAACCTCAAATGCAACCTCCGTATGTCCAATCCAATAGGAGTCCAAGTTTTGAAGAAAAGGTTTTGAGTGCCCTGCAAGGCATTCAATCTCAATCCCAACTCCTCCACTCTCACACACAATCTATAGCAAAGTTAGAAGCCCAAATTGGACAACTAGCTAATGTTATTAACAAGAAAGAGATGGGGACGTTGCCAAGTCAACCCCTACCAAACCCTAAAGGTCAATTTCAGGTAGAGGGAGCTCCTCCCTCTAATGAACAAGTTAATTCCATAATGACCTTTAGGAGTGAGAAGATTGTTGACAAGAGTGTTGGGGGGACACCAGTGACAGATGATAGGAGTGAGGAGTTAGAGAGGGCAGCCCCTAATGAGCCTCAAGTAGAAGTTAGTGCACCACATGAGAAAGAGTTTGTATCTCCTACCCCTTCCTCAGAGCCACAGTCTAAGACCACTTCCGATGGATCTTATATCCCTAGGGCACCCTTTTCTCAATGTTTTGACATGGCTCCACCATTTAGAAAGAGCACAGCTAAGATGGATGATATTCTTGAGACTTTCAAATAAGTTAAAATTAATCTCCCCCTCTTAGAAGCCATTAAGCAAGTCCCTGCTTATGCTAAGTTCCTCAAAGACCTATGCACTCAAAAGCGTAAATCCAAGACCCATGTGTCTAAGAAGGTCTTTCTCACCGAGCAAGTAAGCTCTCTTTTGAAGTTTGACACCCCACCTAAGTATAAGGACCCTGGAGTACCCACTATTTCTTGTGTCATAAGTGATCACTCCATCCATAGAGCCCTCCTTGACCTTGGTGCGAGTGTCAATCTACTCCCCTACTCGGTGTATGAGCAACTAGGGTTAGGAGAATTGCAGCCTACATCAGTTACCTTGCAGCTAATTGACCGTTCTGTGCATAAGCCTCGAGGAGTCATTGAGGATGTCTTATTGAAGGTTGATCGGTTCTTTTTCCCTGTTGATTTTATTGTCTTAGATATGGAAACCGGTGCCAACCCCACATTTCAGATTCCTATCATTCTAGGTCGTCCTTTTCTTGCCACAGCTAATGCATGCATAAATTGTAGGACGGGGGTAATGGAGATGACTTTTGAGAACATGAAAGTGCAACTAAATATTTTTGATGTGTCTAACCATTTGCCTGCAACTTCTAATGCTGAATATTTTATGGTAGACAATTTTAGATTTGATGCTTATGATAGAGGTCCATCTTTTGTAACATCAGCCCATAATCAAGTCATGCCTTCTAATTTTTCTACATCATCTTTTTGGAGACTTAAGAGAAGAGCCAATGCTAATATCTACCAGCCGCCCTGATATATTTGAGAATGCTGGCAATGTCTGGCTGAAGACAATAAACTTAGCGCTTCTTGGGAGGCAACCCATGTTTTTGATATTTTTTTTCCTTTTGTTTATTTTCTTTGCTTCATTTAGGCTTTATTTACTTATTTTCTCAGTTTTTTTTTCTCTCATTATAGTGTATCTTCTTTTATGAGATATAATACTTTAGGTTTGGGGGAATGCTCATCACTTATATTTATTTCTTTTCTCCAATCCTATGTACTTCACTTTCAGATTAGTGGATTAGTTATGCTTTCAGGTGATATCTTTCTTTTCCCTCTCTTAGTTATTCTTGTCATTGTAGTATATATTTTCTTTAACATTGAGGACAATGTTTAGTTTAGGTTTGGGGGTGTAGAAAGATATTTTTATTTCTTATTTTTCTTTTAGATGTTTTAGAGTATTTTTTTTATTTCTCTTTTGTTTACTTTTAAGTGGGTTTTATTGCTTATTTTCTTTTAAAAGTATATGTCTGTTTTTAAAGAGATCAATTTCATGAAGAAAGTTCAAGTAATGAATTAAGTGATGAAAATGATTAAGTGAGTAATTTCTATTTTATTTTCATTATCTTGGATAATTGTGCTTATATTTTTAAATCACATTTCACACACTTGAAACTTGTAGGAATATAATTTTATGATTTATTACTTGTAATCTTAGTGGGATATCTTTAACTGAGCATATATTTTTGAAAACTTGGCAATCGAGTAATTTTTAATATTTTATGATAGATCTTTATGCTTAGCTTTTATTTGAAAAAAAAATGGGATAAGTGTGTATAGAAAAAAAATGAAAAAAAAGTTGAAAAAAAAGAGAATGAAAAAAAAATGATGAAAAAAAAGAAGGTTTGTTTCTCTTTTTACTAAGTAACCGGACCTTGTGCCTAGGCAAGTATAAGGGATCGCGTTAAAAGGTGAAAAGTTGAGATAAATTCTTTTATGACTTGCTTGGTTCTGTAGCCTTTATAGTTCGAGTTATTAAGCCTGAGGGGTGTTTCAACACCTAGTGCCTTGAGCCAACTGGATTAGGGACACTGGCCTAACGCTTGTTACATGGACTATTTAGAAAGTTTAATAGAACTAAGTATTGCACAAGTCATATTTTGAAGTATATTATGCTCTTATTCCCTAAATTTAATTGAAATTTGAATGCTATTACATGAGGGTTTATTATGAGGTGTTAAAGATGAAAGATTGTCATTGTTATATTTTTGAGTTAGTGAACTTTAATGAGCTTAGTTAATGGGTCACATAAGATATGCTTGTTAATAAAGAGTGAAATTCTATGACTACAAAGTTTCTACACTATATGTTTTTAAAATATATATATATGTAGTTGCACAATTATTTCTAAGATGGGGTTATAGAATGGATTATTCCTTACTTAAAAGTGATCAGATCTTAATTGTTTACTTATTTCAAGTATTTGTGGTTGGTTCTTTTTAAAAATAGTTATGTGTTTTTAAGAGAAGATTGTTTTTCAAATTTTTGTTTTCTTGTTTGTTTGTTTTATTTTTTTAGGTTTCGATGTTTGTGGGTATCATTACTGTAAACCCTCACGAGACACAACTCGTCCAACTAGGGACACCTAGGGGTTTAAAGGCTTGTTGCATACGCTAAATGCAATCGTGATTCCCTACGAAAGTGGCTTTTATTTATTTTTAATTTTTTTTAGATTAGTTGTTTTACTTTGTTTTTGTTTTGCTCGAGGACTAGCAAAATATAGGTTTGGGGGTATTTGATAAGTATGAAATCTATATCTATTTTATATGTCTTTTTACCTTATTTACTAGTATAGATTAGGTTAATTTAGAATTAATTATAGTTTATTTAGATTAAGATAGATATTAGTATTTTAGTTTAATTATTAATGATTTTGTAGTTATTAGTTGTTTAGACATGTATTTAAATCAAGTTGGAATTTTAATTACATTATACATGTCTAAAGTATGATATTTTATGTTTTGTAGGTAAAGTGCGCTTATCGAAGTACTTGGACGATGTTTGAAATGATTAAAAATAGTCTTCACATGCTTTAAAGTGATTTGGACAACTTTTCGGAGTTATAAACAAGTTAGAAATTAATATGGACACAAAGGAAAGCTTAATGAATAGAATATGAACTGTCCAGGAAAACAGAAACACTGTAGCCAATTGAACGGGCTGCAGGGCGATCGATCTGGATAACATGAATTTAGACAAAAATACAGTTCAAGCGATCGATCGGGCATGTAGGGCGATCGATCGGCATAACATGCAGTTTCCTAGTTTGACCCAAATTTTAATCCTTTTTATATTGGACTTCTTCCTACAGAACTTATGCCTATAAAAAGACATATTTGGCTTAAAATTGGAGGGATTCCAGTAGATTTTAGAAGGAGAAAAAGGAAGAAGAAGATGGAAGAGAACTCAAAGCTTCTAATGGAGATTCAAGTGCTTTCTTCTACCATGGAAGGCTAGACTTTTCTTTTACTTAGGAGTTGATGAAACTATAGATAAATTTCAGTTTCTTTTCTTTTTAATTTAGATCTCAGTTGTGAATGATGACAATTGTATGATATGGATTTCCTTTTTAATGGAAGAGCTTTTCATGTTTATTCAAGTCTATGTTGATTTATTGTCTTGTAGATGATAGATTGATGTGGTTTTGATATTTTTATCGATTCTAATTTTTGTGATTTAGATGAGATGGTCATCCAATAGTTTTAATGTTCAGATAATTAATGACTTGGATGAGTTATACTAAGATTAGACGGGTCATGCCTATAGCTAGTTTAGTGTAGATGATCCGTGCTATTGTCGAAGATAGTTCATGCCATGGAAGTTAATTAATGATTCTTTTAGAAGTAATTCTAGCTTGTAGCTGAGAATACTTGTTTATATTCACACTAGATTTAGATTAAAAGTTAAGAAATTGTTATGGTTCTATAGTGGATGCAATTTCCTAAGTAAATTCCATCATATTAATCACTTATTTTAAACTAGTTGATTCCTTTCTTTTGCTTAATTTAAGTTTAAGTTGTTTTTAGTTTTCAATCAGCAAATTCATCTTTAGATTTAGTGATAATCCATCCGTCCTTGAGGTTCGACAACCCTTAAATACTTATCGTAGTACAATTACCTTGTACACTTGCAAAGGGTTTAATTATAAACGATCAACGGGGCGGCAGAACGGAAGCCCACAGGGCAGCAGAACGGAGGCCCACAGGGCTGGGAGGGATGGCCTCCCACCGTCGCAGGCCCAGGGCGGAGCCGTGGCCGGCCGGTCAGGCCGTGCCGGCCCGTGGTGGTGGTGGAACGACACGATACAGAGGGGGCAGAAAACAGAGGCAGATGGGGAAAACGGAGTGGGATGGCGGAGCAGAGGCCGTCCGGGGCCAGGAGGGGTGTCCTCCCACCATCACCGGCGCATGGCGGAACCATGGGCGGCCATCCGGCCCTCGCAGGCCCACGGCGGCGGTGGTACAAATCAAACAGAGGGGAGAGAGGCAAACCAGGGGAGGAGGTGGTGCGGCCGTGGGCGGCCAGGGCAGTGGCCCCTCGATGTCGCACCGCCGGGGCGGAGCCTATGCCAGAGGCCTGCCGGCGGTCAGGCACAGGGAATAGATGGGAAGGGGGGGGTGGCGCACTGTTCACACAACCAGTCCAGTGGATCGGGATCGCGATCCCGATCCCTCATTTTTTTATTTTTTTATTTTTTCCGAACGTATACTCAACGTGCGTTAACTCACTGGTTACGCGTCGAACCTCCAAAATTTGCGTCGTAAGCACGCAGCGAGGCTCGTGGCCCGCAACTGCGCCCCGCACCCGACTCTATGGGTATAAATACAAGGAAAAATACATAAATACACATACGTTGAAGCGTCACATTTTCCTGCTATGCTGAAATGACCAGAAAAATAGCAGGAAAATCACAAAAAATTGTAGAAAAATCAGGGACCTTACAGGTGAGAAGTACAAACTTTCCATGATGCTTATACAACTCCACTTTTTGTACGCACTATATGTCCTGTGAAGAATTGCGGGACACCCACAGTAGAGACTTTTCTTGCCAATACCCAAACTGTGGTGGCAGAGAAGAAAGTATATCACAATCTCCACCTTCCCAACTATGGGAGCAATGTTTACAATGACATAAATAATATATAACCATAGAAGCCTAGGTTCTTCATGACCACTGACTCCCCCAAACATTCAGAACTTAGACTAGATTATTTTCATCTAGTTAAATATTTGCCCAACCATTTGGGTCCTCTTAACATTGTAAATTGGCCCAATAAATAGTTCACTATCCACTGAGCTATGACTTAGAGAACATCCCAAACCTTAATAGTCTTCATGAGACTTGAATAAATTACCATAACTACCCTCGGTTTACTAAGTCTAAATTCTATGTCAAGGCCCAGTTCACTCCATGAACCGGTCCCAAACCCTATTGAGGTATTTTAGTCTTTATCTTGATTAAATGTTCTCCCCCCAAATCAAATGGCAACCAATGTCTCTTGATTAATCTTCATTAATCTTAAGTTACCGATATAAATTAACGCATCAATAATAAAAGCATGCATCAGAATAATCAACATAAATAACATGTAGTCACACCACTGTATAAACAATAAATGAAGGCCCATTGCACTCATCTGTAGGAGTAGGTCTTAGCGAATTCATTCCCGTAAATGTAAATAACTCTAACACATCGCACGAGTTATGCATATAATACCCCAGTGGATTTCTGCATTGCGTTGCGGACATTTATAACACACTGCCTTAAACCTTGAGAATTATGGTTATTCCCCTTGTTTCTTGTTACCTATAAAGGTCTTTGTATCAGCTATTGGTCACAACCCTTCCTTTTGAAGTCATTTAACATCATTCTAGGGTACCCTAATGCTTGGTTATCTAGGTTATACGTTTAAGCAAAAATAGGATGTATTGCCCCTAAGGGTATTATGGTAATTTTACCACATGAGGAATAGTACCCTCCCTTGGGTTATTCTAGTCATCTCACTTCTTATCTATTGATTTTAAGTCATTGCCCTCTCCCAAGGCTGCACTCTCAAATTGACTCACTCTTCCATTCACACGAATATTGGCGGTCCTCTCAAAGGGGCATTTCTACCATTTTGTTCAAAGCCTTATTGACATCCAAAAGGTCTAAAATTGGGCTCAAAGGTACTACTTTACTTCATGGACTCGGTGTAATTTTCCTAGCGATTGTCGGGGTTGTGAGCCCCTTGAATCGACATTAGTTGACTTAATGGTGCATCCTTAACCCTAAGTGTAAAATGGTCAATTACCCACTCATAGGGATTTTTCATCACTAATTGGTTTCTCCTATATTTAGGATACCCATTAAACTCTCACTAAGAATTTTTCCAATTTTTAAGATCACTCAATAGCCCACTGAACTGGAGCTCCTAAATCGGGTAAGTGAATAATTTACAACAGTTTAACTACACGGGGTAAAAGGGTCATTTTACATTCTTTGAGATTTTTTTTACAACCTGAAACCTGGTCAGGACACTCCACCCCTCTTTAGATACATTAGCAATTTTCTATAATTTGTTTGGGCACTTATACCACCATGAACTAGACCCAGTTCATTTCCCTTCCTTCTTTTTTTAAAACCCGGCATGAATGGATAGGGTCACCCGGCCCGGCCCGGCCCAAAATTGAACCTAACGGCCCGCTACATGGGCCGTCCTCTTTGCAGCTGGCCAGAGGCCAACTTGCCTCTGGTGGTGCCACCCCAAGCCACTGCTGTGAAGCGAGGGCGGGGCGTAATCTAATCGCTACCTTGCGGCGATTCTAACGAGCCCAACCCCGTCGTTGTCTAGTGGTCGGTCGGGGCTGAAAGGGCTTCTTTCACTTCTTCTTTTTTCTAATCCATCAGAGGCACCGCGACGATCACCTGATGGGCCTGGCATGACTAGATCGCCATCGTCTAGCGATTCAGGCAACCTAGGACCCGCCTTCGGGCAGGAGCTGTGCAGCACTGCCACACTAATCTCTTTTATTTTCTCTAGTTAACAGCATCTGCCGCTAATTGGGCCACCATGGCTAGGGCCAGTGTGCCCCTCCCATAGTGGGACCATCGACTACTGGTCAGCCCACCGGTGGCTGGCCGACAGTCGGATAGCGGAAACAAAATTACATGTCATTCATATAAATTACAAATATGATTTATATTCTAATTTACTTAATAAAATCTATACTAATCTCAACTCGAAATCCTACATCAATGGCCGAGTTGTCGTCTATCCCCTATCGCCGAGCCTCACTGGAGTCTCACCGAAAAATTCCAATGACAGCTCCTCCTCCTTGAATTAATGGTCAACGCTAAAAACCCCCTTCCATTAGCCCTAATTAGCCTTTTTATAGGCATAGAGATTAGGGTTTCCAATCCCATTAGGTGTTGGGCAAAACCTCCCCACTTAGGCCACCTAATTGGGCCTCTAAAACTTAATTTTGTAACATGAATTAATTGGGCCCCTATAGTGACTTAAACGGACAATTCGCACTTCCAATTCGGGTGAATGGACCCTCTGTGCTATATTCAACTTCGAACGGTCATATCTCCCTCATTTAAACTCTAATTTATGCATTCTTGGTGGTATTATGAACATCTTTCTATCTAATTTTCATATATATAAGTTTTAGCCACCAATTACAATCTCTGATTAAGTTATTTCTACAAGAAAGTCAAGGGTTCCAACACCCTAATTTCACATGGTCGACTTCAGGAATTTAGAAAATTCCTAAACGTTATAGATAATCCAATGAATAGACCTTCCTTGTTTGATGGCTACAATTTCTAATATTGGAAAAATAGGATGAATGTATTTATATAAGTGCGTGATGGGAATGCCTGAAAAGCGTTTGTGAAAGGCTAGAGTCCTCCAATGACCAAAGGCGAGGAAGAGAATTCAATTCTAAAAGATAAAACATAATGGGATGAGAATGAGACTAAGCTTGCAAATCAAAACAGTAAACCCCTTAGTGCATTATTCAATGTCATAGGAAAATCACAACACAGGTTGATCTCTAATTGTATATCTGTCAAGGTTGTATGGAAATAATTTTAAAAATATAATGAGCGAATTGAGGCTGTGAAAGTGCTTATTCTACTTATTCTAATTCTTGAGTTTGAGGACATGATAATGAGTAAAGAAGAGACAATTTATGAATATTATGCAAAAATTTTAGACATAGTAAACACATGTGATCAACTAAAAGAGCTTATACCAGATTACCTTGTTGGAGGAAGTTATTAAGGTCCTTGTCCTATAAATTTAAATTAAGGTGGTTGACATTAATGAATCTAAAAAGATTGACAACTTAGACATTGAGAAGTTGGTTGGGAACTTTAGAACTTTTGAGATGCATGAGAGCGAAAAAGAGTTATTTGAAAAGCTCAAGGGAAAATAGAATGCCCTTAAAGCATCTAAAAAAACTTCCAAGAAAAATTAAAGTGTTTAACACCTTAAAAGAATTTGAAGAATCATAATATGATGAAGAACTAATGCTTTTATTGGCTAAGAACTTCAAGAAATTCATGATAACTCATAACTTTAGATTTGTTAATAAGGGACAAAATTATGGGAAGAAGCAAGGAGAGGAGAGAGATGAGACGCAAGCCAAACAAAACAAGATGAATTTGAAATGCTTTGAATATGGTAAGTTAGGTCACTTTGTTGTTGATTGGCGTAACATTAATTCTAACAATTTTTTTATAATAAACCTTAGAAAACGAAGGGGTTTGATTATAAGAAAAAAGAAAGGTGCTTTAAGAAACTTACTCTAATGAGAGTTTTACAGAAGAGGAAGAACTGTGCCACTATACATCTTTCCATGCAAATGTGAAGGATGATAGTTCTAAAGAAGATTCTCATGAGTCCACTTCTCTAGGAAAGAGCTTAGAGTTTGATGTTGATTCTAATGAGTTTAAGGGATTCCTCTAACAATTCTTAGTCTTAACTAAAAAATTAAAAGCCTTGGGAGAGAGTTGAAGAAGATAGAAAATGAAATAGTTGTGTCTTCTCAAGAGGCAAATAGGTTAATGGAGTTGAATATCAAACTTGAGAGAGAAGTGTATGACTTTAAGAAAGACCTACATAGCAAGAAAGGTAAGTCTAATGCTCTCAAGAGATAACTCATATCCACTTAAGAGGAGTTAGATGGATTGAAGTATGGGAAAAAGAAGTTAAAATCTATGTTTAGCATCAGTCAAACCAACAAAATGGGCCTAGATTTTAGGAATAGCATAACTACCCTCTTAGCAAAACCTACAATCTTTGTGGAGATAAAATAGAGTGACGAAAACCCTAAGATAGTGTCGAACCCACCTAGGTCAAGAGTGAAAAAAGGAATGATAGATTCAAGTATTGTGGGTGTTCATGACATTTGCAATAGTGAGACCCATACTAGAAGAGAATGTCCTAAGAATTACCTTTTCCAACTTAGGTCAAAGAAGAATGAGAAGAAACACACTACCCCTAAGTTGCCCCACCAAGTGTATGAAAAGAAAATAGAGAGAGTGTGGGTAAAAAATGTTAATCTTTAAGCTTTCAATAATCAATTAGGAAGAGTAAGGAAGTTTACCTTAGGTTTGGAAGGCTAGGTAAGGCTAAGGAGTCTCAAATCTCTAAATAAGAGATTTTGATTTGTATCCATAGTCTAATTCTTTCTATGATTTGGACATTCATATTTTTTTATTTTTTTTACATTTTACTTTATTTTTACATGTCTTTAATTCATAGGTTTTGAATTGAAAAAAACAAAAAATAGAATACGATATAAAATACAAAAAAAATTAGTGTAGCTTTTGCTTGAGTTTACAATTGCCTTAGTTTTGGTTTTTGATAAGTTCAGCTCTTTAGACATATTGAGATTAATTTTCTTTTAATCCAAAAAGTAACATAAATAATGGTCAAATATACCTTAACAAAGAAAATAATACACTAAGGACAGTAAAGATCAATTTGATTTTCTTTTGCTTGATGATGCAATTAGCTAATTTTAAAAACTTACATACATCATTTTGAGACTCAAGTCACCTTTATGTATGAACATTAAGAGAGAATTCTTAAATATAAATTTACTTAGGCGTTTGGATTTTAGTAGAGTCCAGGTGATCAAATTAGTTGCTGTGTGGCTAGATTTTTATTTATCATTTAAAAAAATAAAATTTTATATAATATACTTTAATGTTCATGAGTCTTATGTACTTTTAATATCACTTTAGATAATTGAATTTTCCTCTCAAAAATGTTTGGGAATGGCTACCTACTTAGGTCAGCTCCCATCTGCTTGTCATTAAGAAAAATGGACATAATGAAACAAAAAAATAAAAAAGTGTGAATGCTGATTAAAAAAATCAATCCCTAAAAGTATAATTTGAGGAAGAATATCATAACTTAGAAAAAAGACATGTGCATACTAATTACGAGCTTTTGATTGTTTTTATCTTTTAAGAAAATCATTTACCTAGATTCTAACTAAAGTGAATTAAAAAATGTGAACTTAGCCTTTACTAGGGTCTAAACAAATTTGTCTTAGTTTGGTTAAGAGTGATTTTGTAAAATTCAAGATTAAAATAGAATAGAGTTGCCTACATTTATGGTTTTCTTCAAAAATTAATAAAAGAGGATTATTGTGTTAAAAGAAGAGAATAGAATTGACAATCACATACCGATGGGGAAAATTGACAATTACATACCAATGAGGCTGACTAATTTAAGGCAAGGTATTAATGAGCATAATCTATTGATACACTTAGATAAAAGTAAAATTAATTAAAAAAATATTAAAAGAAGCTCAACTTTGCTGATTTTCATGGTGTGATTTTTAATTTGAATTCTATGTGTCATAAATTTTTTATTTTGATGGGACGTGTCTTGAAATATTTTATAAAATTTATTGTATTTTTTCTTTAATTTTTAAATTTTTTGTCATTTTAAAAAATTGCATTTATTTTAAGATCAATTGATTGATTGACCCTATCTATCAATAGTTGGTTAGGTTTTTTGACTTGAACCACTGTTTTAAATTTGGTCATGCTTCATTTCAAGTCTATTTTACTCATAACTCTCCCAAAGCGTTCTTGAATGTAAATAGAGGCAATTTGAGGAGTTTTTGCATGCATCAGACTAGATTTCCTCATCGATTTCAAGTTTTTTGTCTTGGCCAAAGTGGGTGCCGAAACCAAAAAATATTCTTTTAGTGTCTTTTTGACAAATTTCAACAAGTTTTGAATTGGTATGATTGTTCAAAATAGTTAGATCTACCTTATTCCTTTTAAGTTTTTGTCACAAATTGAGGAAATATCAAAATTGTATGCTTATGATCAAAATAGGTTGTAGTTCAAGTTATAAAGTTTGTTCAAATTTGGAGTCAATCTGACAAAAACAATTTAAATTTCAAATTTTTGAATTTTGGCATGCATTTCAAGAATTTTTAAAATTCTAGGATTTTTATTATCATCATTTATTTGTTCCTTGTTTATGAATTTTTGAGGGTTTATTTAAATTTTAAAATTTTATTATAATTTTTAAAAATATTCTTTTAGCCCTAGGTTGCTTTATTGTCATTTAATTTAGATGGGGAGTGCGAAGAAGCAGAGGATAGTTTAGTCAAGGTCTGGGGCATAGGAACATCTAGTAGTGGATTTGATAAAGTTAGACCCATATGTTGTGAGCGTAGATTAGTGCACCTTTCACTTGATATTGCTATAGGATGGATAGAGGCTCGTCCTTACTAGATGTGATATTTTAGCACCATTTCTACATCGGCTCTATCTATCCAAGACTGGTTTGTTAGTAGTATGCATCACTCCACTTGTTAGTAGGAGTAGCAAGAGGCGTCCATGTGGGAGTGTCACTTGAAATCATTGCAATGATCATAGGATGCGAGAGGAGACCACACACGTACCCACAAATCAACGGATATCTTTTCACTAGATGGTGAGATTACTAGGAGTTTACTTGGTCTACGTAGAGTTCCAGAGCTATAATTTTCTTTACTAGCTCACTCCTTGACACTGGAGTACCATCTGCAACATGTCATCACTTAGTATGACATATGGAGCACTAGGAAGGAGAGAGTGGATCGGATGATGACACATATACTACATCTCCTAGCACAGCTTGAGATTCAATTTGATCTACCATATATTATTTTTTGTCGCATGATGACATTCCTTCATGGCCACACACATAAGATGTTACCTTACCCGTACATCTTGTGTAGGATTTTTATAGCAGTTCATGTTAGGATACCTAGTGCAGAGCCTACTATGATCGGTATGGGGCAGATCAACATTGTAGTGGTTCGCAGGATGCTTTCTCACCAACAGGGTGATGTACATGAGCCATAGAGAGCAGTAGATTCAACAGCCTAGGCACCAATACCAATGGATGATCCAGATAGACTAGTTGCCATTGTTGGTTTAAAGCTTTTCAGGATGTTATGATGTAGAACCTTATAGACATCAGTCACTTACTCAAAGCCCGACTTCCACATGGTGATAGTGAGTGGGAGAAGACTACTGATGATGTTGCTAATTGATTTTTATAATTTTTGTATTACTTTTCAATGTATTCCTTGTTTAAACTTGTTTCAATTCAGTTATGTTTCATTATGACCATGAGATGTAGTTTGAAAAAGATGTTCTAATGGGATATATCATGGGCATGGTGATGTGATGGTTTTTATATATAAATTTATGTCTTTTGCAGATAATGATGACTTGATTATGCTTGGATGAGTACTCTTGTTAATTGCTACTTTAATACTTTGTCTATTTATATCAAAAAGGTGGTGAAGTGATTAATTAAAATCAAAGTGCTTATCTTTACTTGAATGAATAGTATGATGCAAACCAATTTGATTATAAGTGTGCAGGATAAATACAGTATTATATAAGACTTTTCAAGATCAATTCCGAATGAGTCTATCTTAAGTTTTGAGTGTCAAGTTATTTTGTACATTTTAAAAATCAATGCACTATGTTAAGAGTTATAATTTTATTGTGATTTTTAAATTTGTAGTGTTTTGACAAGAAATAGCCAAAGGGGGGAATTGTAGGAACATATGAGTCATATGTCAATTTTATTGGCTAATTTCTTTGTCAAAATTATGTCGAGAAACATTGGGTATGTATTTAGTCTTAAAATCTAATCGGAGGTTGTTCTAGTCGAGTCAGATTTGGAATTTAAAAACATGAAAATAAGAGCAGATGTGTTATGATTGCTTAAGACAAAAGAATAATGAATGTTGAAGGTTTTTAAAGCTTCTTCAAATCACATTTATTTACATAAATCACTTGGAGAAGTTTAAGAAGTGATTTTAGGGGTTTTAGGAGGTTTTAGGGTAAAAATAGCAAAATTGTAATTAAACAATCCAAATGATCAATCGCTAGACATAAGGCCGGTGAGAACAATTAATCAGGCACTTGATTTTGCCTTGTGTAAAACAAATCTGAGAGTTATCTATTGACTGCTTTGTTAATCGATCGCTCAAAATATCATGTGTTAAGCAAAAAGTGAATGATCGATCACTGTTTGAAATAATTGATCACTTATAGGTCTAGTTACGATAA
The DNA here is from genome assembly GCA_035235625.1 of Saururus chinensis. Lineage (NCBI taxonomy): Eukaryota > Viridiplantae > Streptophyta > Magnoliopsida > Piperales > Saururaceae > Saururus > Saururus chinensis. The sequence continues at coordinate 32,534,207 of CP141143.1, forward strand.
TTAAGTCATTCCAAATTCAATTTCTTTCCTTGTTAAAGCCAAAGATTTAAATCGGTTTGTAGAGTTATATAATGTCATGACCCATATTTTTAAAAGTATTTTTAAATAGCACAACGGTAAGTAGCGAGAATTTTTTTTCTTTAAATACAAAATAAACCCTTCGATTAAATATCCAGGTCATGATAATTGGGGTTCACATATACGAATATCAAATCATATGATATTATTTAACGTCTAAAAATTCATAAAGACCAGCTCATCCATCTAAGTACAAGTTTGTCACCTGTCTGAAAAAAATAACAAGTTGACTCTCACACTTAAAGTACACGTACGTATCGGAGTTACAAAAATGCGGAAACCTCTAGTGCACGCTTGCCTTAATCTCACTGGTCGTCGTCCAAAGAATCTGCAACAAAGCAAACCAAACAACAACCACAACCACAACCACAATGAAGCATCTCCACCTACAGGAGAAGAGCTTCCAAAGGACAAATGGTTTTAATAATATTTTTTGGATTGGGCCAACATCACCCGATGTTAGTTGCCTACGTACTCATCAGACAACATCTCCAATGTTACCAACAAGATCGGATCCAAACGAGTTCTGCCTAGAAACTACTCTATCCTAAGAAGCATAACATCACACATGCAATGCTTAGATATTTTTAACCTACATTTTAGTAAGTCCTTTAACCGTTCCACTTGTCTAGTTAACAAGCAATATCAAACATTGTTATTAATTATCTTACATCCCTTGTTCAATAATTAATACTATCAAATATGCAACTCGGAGATGACTCGCCCCTCGAGAAATCCCTAAACAAAGTACTCCAACCTTGGACTGGACTGCTTAAGAGCAGCTTGACCCAAATCCCCAAGGCACGCAATAGCCTGCCATGAATCTGGAGAAGAGGATCCCAATTGTGCTCATGGACACAAATTGGCGAGAAGCACAAGCCTTCCATGATGCTCATACAACTCCATTTTTCGTACGTACTAAGTAGTTCTGGGAAGACCTGCAGGAGACCCGAAGTAAAAACCCTCTGGTCGATACCCAAACTGTCATGGCGATGAAGAAGCATATCGCAATCTCCATCATCCCAACTCTCGAAGAAAATGTCTCATAAAACATTACTAATATAACCATAGAAGCCTAAGGTCCTTATGATCATTGACTCCCCCAAATATATAAAACTTAGACTATATTATTTTCATCCAGTCAAGTAACCACTCAACCATGTGGGCCATCTTCACCTTGTAAATCGGCCCACAAAATAGCTCATCCACTGAGCTATGACTCAAAGAACATCCCAAAATCACCCTCAGTTCATTAACCAAGGTAAGATTCTAAGTCAGGGCCCCGTTCACTCCATGAATTGGTCCCAACCCTAAAGAGGGTATTTTAGTCATTATCTTGATTAGATGTTCTCCCTCCAAACCAACAGCAACCCATGTCTCTTGATTAATCTTCATTAATCTTAAGTTACTGATATGAATCAATGCATCAATATCAAAAACATGCATCATCATAAATAACATGTAATCATACAAATATATAATTAATAAACGAAGGCCCATTGCATTCATTTGCAGGATTAGGGCTCAGAGAATTCAAGCTCGATATGTAAATTAACATATTCCATGAGTGGCGTGTATCTAGTGGATTTCTGCACTGTGTTAGAGACACGTGCAATACACTGCGCTAAACCCTGAGAATTAGGGTTTTCCATTGGTTTTCTATGACACTGTGACCTGTCAAGGTCTTCGTGTCACCTACTAGTCACACCCCTTCCTTTTAAAGTCATTTAACATCACTATAGCATACCCTAACGCTTGATAGTTAGGTTATCCGTTTCCACAAAACTAAACATACTACCCCCTAAGGGCATTAGGGTAATTCTACCACTTGGAGTATGCTACCCTCCCTTAGGTCCTTAGACCATCTCACTACCCTTTTTTATTTTAAGTCATTAACCTCACAGAAAGCTCCACTCTCAAACTGACTCGCGCTTCCATTCACATGAATGTGGGCGGCTCCACTTAAAGGGTATTTCTATCATTTGGTTTAAGGCCTTCATGACATCCAATAGGTCTAAAATTAAAACCAAGGGTACTACTGGCCTTCATGAACTCTGTGTAATTCTCTTGGCATGTAACGGGGTCATGAACCCCTTGAACCGACCCAGGTTTGCTTAACGGTTTACTATTAACCCTAAGGGCAAAAGGGTCAATTATCCACTCACTGGGATTTTTTTTCATTTATTGGTTTGTCATATAATTAGGTTACTCATTAAACACTCACTGAGAATTTTTCCAAGTTTTAAACCAATTCATAGGCCCCTAAACCGGAGCCCCGAAGTCGGGTAAATGGTTTTCACATGATGATTTAACTACAAGGGGTAAAAAGGTCATTTTAGAGACTCTGGGATTTTTACCAGTCCTGAAACTTGGTCAAGACACTTTTAACCCTCTCAAAGTATATGGGTAATTTTTCTAAATTTTTAGAATAAGTAAAAGCCCTTGAACCGGACCCGGTTCGATCCTCCCTTTCTTTTCTTCCTTTTTTTAAACCCAACTGGGGCCGGAATGTTTGGGTTGACGACGCAACGCGGGTCATCTTCCCAACGTCCGGCCAGAGAGGCATTTCAGCCCCTGGCCACCACAGCCCAGCGGCGGGCTGGGGTTCACCTGATCGCCGCCATGCGGCGATCACAATGGGCCTGGCCACCGCTGTTGCCCGGTGGCTGGTTGGGGCCGAAAACGCACCTTTCCTCTTTTCCTCTTTTTTTCCCTCTACACAGCAGCATTAACCGCCGCCGCCGAGGCCACCGTGGCCAAGTCCAGTGCAGCCAAGGCCAGCACGACCATGGCCGGCGCGTCCAAGGGCTGCAGGGCTGCCGCTCTTTTCCATCGTTCTTTTGTTCTGATTTGCCTATAAGGAATCCGGTGGTGATTGGGGTTCCTGGCCGGAAATCCAGTGGTCGACTGGGAGCCGTCAAGTGGTCGTCCGGCGGCCGTCCAGTGGCTGGCCGGTGATCAAAAGCTTATAAATAAAATTATTAAAGAATCATTGTAGAAATTACTATAGTTGATTCATTAAATTGCAGAACGGATAATAACACAATTTAATCTTAATTTTTCAATACAACACTCCTTAATTAATACAACAATCTTACCTAGTTGTCATTTTGCCATCGATCCACCGCCACCGGAGCATCGCCGGAATTTTGCTAGAAAATTCTAATGGCGGCTCATCCTCCTTTTTCAGAAAGCTCCCATTAACCCTTTTTATAGGCATGGGATTAGGGCTCCTAATCGTATGATAAATTGGGCCAAAATCTCTTCAATTTAGCAATCAAATTGGGCCCAAAAACACAAATTTGGAATGCTAATTGATCGGGCCCATATAGTGACTCAAACGGACAATTCACACGTTCAATTCTGGTAAACGGGTCCTACATGATATATTCAACTTCAGACGGTTGTTTCTCCCTCATCCAGACTTCGATTCGCGCGTTCTTGGTGGCGTTTTGAAGCTCTTTCCGTCTGTTTTCCATAAATATATACTTTAGCGACCACTTCCCAACTGATGATTAAGTTATTCCCACGAGAAGATCAAGGGGGCTTACACCTTAATTTCCACATGTACAACTTTAGGAATTTAGAAAATTCCCGGACATTACATATAAGGTATAAGAAGTTACGAATTTTGAGAGGAAAACCGAGGGATGCATTTGGGAATGAGGATTTGGGCTATGTGATTTAGCCCAAACCCCATATTTGGCAATATATTTTGGGGTGAATTTTAATTTTGTCTCAAATCATGTCATGTGATATATAACTAAAAAGTAGATAAACTCAAATCATAGGGTCAACCACGTCTATTATTAATCTCACCTAACTTGGATTCATATCAAGATTCAGTTTTCGTGTTCTGCTTCTCCTCTTCCCAGGCCTCTCTTCTCCCACTTCTCTTCTTGAGTTTCTCTCCTTTCATTGTCAATGTGAGTCCTTCTCATATGTATATACTATAAAAAATTTTATGTAGTGATCAACATTATTAATAAAAATTATATTTAAAACTAGGGAAAATATATAAACAATGTTGAAAAAAATCTCATTACCCAAATAACAGAGAGAGAAAAATATTTTTCATAATGGTGTTCATTTTTGCCATGTAGGCGCTGACAAATTTTATTCTACATAGATTTCTTCCTTCTAAGGATGGAATAAATATCATTGTGGGCAAGTGTACTATTTTGTCATTTTAAAGGACGAAATCAGTACACTATGAGAAGTATACTTGGCAGACCACCATTGTCGACAAATGTAGTGGTTTCTTCCTTTACAAGGATAAAATTATCACATTGTAGGGAAGTGTACTTAAGTTGTGAGCAAGTGTACTAATTTTGTCATTCTCAAGGATGAAATCAGTACATTGCGGGCAAGTGCACTTGGCAGACCACCCATTATGGGCAAGTGCATTGATTTCGTCCTTTAGAAGGACAAAATATATGTAAATGACAAAATTCATGAAAAAAATAAAACAAAAACCACATAAGCACCAGTTCTTGCATGGCGAAAAGGAACACCATATTGGGAATTAAGTTTCTATATTTGTTATTTAAGTAATTATTTTTTCATTATTATTTATATATTTTTCCCTTAAAAAATATATTTGTAAATTTTATATGAATTTTGAAATCAAAACAAATCTTAACCAAATTCCACATTCCCCAACAAGGGAATTCAAATTCTCACTTTAAAAATCACACAGTTCCCAAACACTTAACTCTCAAATACAAATCTAACTAATCTTATGATTTGCAATGACATGATTTACCAATCACACGATTAAATTCAAATCAAGGTTCCCAAATGCACCCTAGAGGAAATTAGGGTTTCTACCTTTTTCTTATTGTTTTCTAAAAGAAATTCACTTGAAGCTTTGAGTTAAAGATCAATAGTGAACTCATAAAGCTATTCTACAACTAAGAAGAGATTTCACATAGAAGTTTCAAAGATGAGTTGAAACATATCTTCAATGAAAGATTGAAGATTCTAAGAGGCCAAAGTCAATACAATAAGAGGAGCTTGTCAAAGGCTAGAAGAAAAGTCTCAAGTGCTTGAGGGAGAAGACTTAAAGTCTAGCAATGACAAGAATTTGTGGAGATCAAAACAAAAGAGTTTGTATTAGAGGCAAAACAAAGGTCGGTATTTTGCTTGTGTCGATGTGATTGTATAGCTTGCTAATAGTATATTGATTTGGTTCCTTAACAATTGCCATAGTTTTTTACCCGTTTGGTTTTCTACGTTAAAATTGTTGTGTGTTAATGTGTGAATTACATGCATGTGTTTTGATTGATTGATACATCATGAGTGCGATTTGAGAGAATATTTACTTGTTTTTGTTATATAAGAAAATTTTGTGCAAAGAGGTCATATCTCATAGTCTTTATCTTTAATTTGACACTACTTCTAAACTAGTAGCATATTCAGATTCAGACTAAACTTAGAATGTAGATGGTGGGAAGAGTACCTAGAATGTTATTTTTGTGTAGAAAATTACTTAGTCTCTTGGCACAATAAGAAGCGAAATTGTGGATGCAAAGAATATTAATTAATTATGGAATCTATAAAGGCATAATGGCTTTATATTATGATAATATAAGTTCAATTAAAATTTCTCAAAATCTTATCCAATTCTCTCACACAAAACAGAGTTTCAATTGGTTTACCTCTTTATAAAACTATTAGATTTCAATAGATTAACTTTAGGAAAATCATTGGGCTTGCTTGCCCAAAATAGTTCTATAGGAGATTTCCGTCCCTTGTTTTATTTAAAAATCTTTTAGGACACAACAAAATAAAATAAAAACTAGTTTTAATTATTTTTAGTAGGGACTTGTTTCACTTAGTTTGATTTGTTTGTGAAATAGGAAAAAAATTTGTGTTTTTAAACATATAGCATGAATATTTTGATAAACACACTTGAATTATGAGATATTGCACATAGTAAGCAACACAAGAAATGCATAATGAGTACAAGCTTAAGTCAATAGGACCATTTGTAAATCATTTTAATAGAGTTTTTTGGTTCATCATAGTACTTTATGCACTGTTGATTTGCTTAAAGGCTTAATACTCACTAAAGGAATTCAAGATCAACTATTGGGTTAAATTTGTAATATGGTTAATTTACTTCCCGACTCTGATGCTATGAGGTAGTATAAGGTAGTTGAGTGGTCTAAATTCAATTGCAAACTGAATGAGATTTGATATGTTTGTGATTTCTTTTAATATTTTTTGGATGCATTGTCAAAAATAATTCTCATAAAGATAATGGTGAGGACTGCTTACATGAACATCTTGTGTTAGTGTGAAAGCTACCATCCCCTTGACACTAGAAAAGACATAGAATGAAAAAAATTGAAATAGTGCATGCTTACGAGATCTAAAAAAAAAGCTAATGAAAGCCCAAAATATAAAAAAGATTGAAAAGGCCAAATCATTGAAAAAAGCAAAGGGACATATAGAAAGATAACAAGTGAAGTAGAATCTTTATATTGGTGTTTGTAATTCCTGTTTATTCAATGTAAATCAATTATCAAATGGAATGCAAGTATAGCCTAAGTTTCTTGACAAACTCATTTGCCAAAGTAGTGGAACAGAAAAATTATTTTTTACTATATTATTCATTGATATCCTAATGTTGTTTTGATTGACCATAATATAGTCCTATACTTGATGTAAAACACTTTAGCATATCTTATTATTATGAGGCTTGTAACTTAAAATTCTGATTCTTTAGTCGAGAGTGCTTAATGATATCAAGTTATGCTTATGTATGAAACACATAGTGTGTATTATAGAACTTGGATAGTGTGTTCACTAATGATATTGCAATAAGATGTTAACCACACTTTGATTTCAACTTAATATTTAATAATTGTGATTCTCCTTACAATAGATTTTTAATGTGGTTTTAAATTGTTTTAGAAGTTTTTCCTCTTATTTCTTGTCTTCTTTACCTCATTATACCATTGTCAATTTATAATAAAATAGGGAAGAATTTAGGGTATGAGTCACTTTAGGAAAACCTTATTAAACATGAGAGAAGATAGCTAACGGAGAACTTAAAAAATAAGATATGAATTAATTATTAAAAAGAGAAAATTCTTGTTATTGTTACAACTCAATTAATCTTATGCTTACTTAAACATTTAAATTATGTATTTACTTGTTTCTTTGAACAATATTATGCGAGTATGATCTTATTTGTAATGTGCAGGTTAATTACAAGTTAAAGACCATGACACCACATTAGGATTTGTGAGTAATGATTATGGGCAAGAGCCATTGTCTATGTTGTCTAAATCTGATTATGCATTGTAGAGTTGTAATTTTTAATTTCAGATAAAGGGTTTTTTTGTCACAAAATAAAAAAGGGGGAGATTGTAAGAACATAAGTATACTTATATTATGTATTAGCTTATTTCTGTAATCAAAATAATGCCATGTATGTGTATAATTTTGAGTCAGTTTAAGTTTGAATATCATATTTTGAAGATGGAGTGAAAGGAAGACTCAAATATGTGTTCTGTTTGGTAAAAACACGCACACACATCACTTTCACATACTTTAGGGTAAAATATACCTTAGGTGATATGGTGGTAAGAGATGGAGCCATTTTGAATAAAAATTGAAAATTTTATTCAGAGCAATTGATTACTCTTATGAATTGGCATTGAATGTTTCGAGGTTCTCCAGAAAATTATTGACCAAACAACTGCCAAGGTGGATTAATTAATCGGCAAGTTGAAATCTCACACGAAAAATTTAGCCAATAATGGGAGTTATCCATCGCTAAGAGAGACGAATCAATCATTGTGAGGAATAAAGTGAAAGATACACGGAACTAATCGATCACCCTGAGGACCAATCGATTGTTGTGATGCAGGATTGCCTAAAGTAGGCCTTTCTGAGTTGATTTAGATTCCTAGTTGAACATTCTTTTTGAGACTTAGGGAGTCTATAAAAAAGGGATGGAACATGAGCAGAGAAGAGATGAAGGCATACAAAGCTTAGAAAACTTGTGTAAAATTGCTCTAATAGTTTTTAGAGAGAATTTGTAAGATCCCTGACCTTAAACCAGTTTTAGTTTCACTTTAATTATCGGTTATCGTGGGGTTAACGCATTTTCTGATTTATTCGATGATTTCGTAAATAAATAGTATTTACGATGGTTTTAACCAAAATTAACTTTAAGATTAGTAGTTTTAAGTGATTTTAAATCGAATGTGAATTTTTGGGATTTTTTTGAATTTTCACTATTTTTCCAAAAATTAGGGTTTTGGCGGGACCCCTGTGGGCCCCACCGTCGAAATTTTGGTTTTTGGGTCAAATGAACCAAAACATCTACTTAAGATCATACAAAAATTTTTAGAATTTTCTTAGACTTAATTAGTGCTCAAATTTATAAAATACCCATTTTTAGCCTACTTTTCCTATTTACACCCTATAACTTACCCATTCATACCCCAACCCTTACTATAAAAAGTCAAACCTGAGCCATTTCCATTTTTGGGAATATGCTGAGGAGGAGAGGTCAGGCCAAATCCCCAATTAGGCCCGGATTAGAAGGTGTTTATAAGCCTACTCTAATTAAGCACTAAACCCTAGCTTTCTTCTTAATCTCTTCTAAATCTACTATTTCCCATTTGTTTTAATTCATTTTTGGACATCAAAAATTACTGATTTGTATTTTACTACAAACCCTAACTTTCAAAATCTGATTTTTATGATCAACAAGACCTAGATCTAAGTTTTAATTAGATGTTTCTTTGGTAAATCGATTTTTAATGGAGTTCAATTCAAACTCTATGTTTTGTAAGGTTTTCAAGAAAGGTGACCATCAAATCCGAGCTTAATCAAGTGATAAGGTAATGGACTTTTGAAATTTTAGTTTATCCATAGTAAAACTCTTGATTTTTGGCTTATTTTGAATGGAGTTACTTGATTTGGTGTGTTAATGGCATGATTAGAAAATGGTAATCTGTAATCCCGATTTCTTAGGGTTTTGTCTTATTATTATATGGTTTAACATTCTGGAAGTCATGAAGGACTTTTGATTATAATTAGGGTGTTAGATGTTGATTTGAAGTGTTATCAATGGTGTTTCGATTTGAAATTGCGAAAGGAAGAAGATGGTCAGTTCTGCTTTGTTGGCGTTCAAACGGCCCTTCTAGGCGTTTGAACGGCAACACTGTTGGATCAACAAATTTTTAGTTCAACCGATCGAACGGCCTGCTAGGCGTTCGAACGGCCAAACTGTAAATTTGAATTTTTCCCGTTTAGCCGATCGAACGGCCTAAAGGGCATTCGAACGGCTACACGGCAGAATTCTATGTTATCCACATGATGTTTATTTCAATGATTCTACTTTAATTTGCCAATTTTATATGAATGTGGAGTGTTTTGAGCTATATTATGCTACTGGAAAGGCATGCTATTGAGGTTATGGAGTTGAGATATATGCTTAGAGGTTTGTAGAATGACTTATGGTTTGTGACATGATGTTGGAATTGTCATCTTGAAATTGTGAATGGTTGATCCTCTAAGGTTAAGCATATTTTCAATAGGACTACAATCTATTAATTGACTGACTTGGCATGATAAAATGTGGTTAGTTGATGTGTGGATGTTGGTGAATACCATGACTCAAGGATGAAATGAATGATCTTATATGTGTTTAGCCTTTGTGGTTGAGCTTTGAATTGAGTTATGATTTCAACGATTCTTCTCCTCTGATTTCCGCTTGAATTCATGTTTAGATGGAAATTCACATGTGTAGTGTGGTAGTAAGTTTAATTTCAAGCATGTTGACATGCATTATGTGGAGTGCTTCTACTAGTTACACACACATGTGGGGGTTAAATGATGATGTTTGAAGCTTAATATTGTGATTACAAATAATGCATTAGGGGTTGATGAGAGCACTTATCATGGATTAGGATTCATGTATGCCTTGCCCACATATGTACTATACTGCATGCATCATGAAAATGGATTTCCAATTGAAGCTTTATCGAGATTAATTGAATGTAATCGATTGGATGCAATGTGGTGAATTTGCATGCTAGATTAGTCGGTCATGGCTTAATCGAAACTTGATTGGTCTGAAAGGACATGTTTTGATTTGAATTCCTTCGTGGAACATGTGCACTCCTTGGGTTGAGTCTAGTTAAATGGAGTTAAGTAGGGATGAGTTGTGTACTTGTCTTGCGGATTGAGATTATTTATGATTCATTGGACCCTGAGAATCTAGCTGGTTTGTCCGAGTGCACCGGCTTGCTAGGTGTTGTTGCTTGAGACTTTAGTCTTGACAAGCAAGGTTGCCCGGGAGTTTAGACTTGATGGGCAGGCGTTACTCGAAGGCGTTGGCCTTGGGAGTAGGAGTTACTCGAAGGCATTGGTCTTGAGGAGCAGGAGTTGCTCAAAGGTGTTGGCCTTGAGGAGCAGGAGTTGCTCGAAGGTTTTGACCTTGAAGAGCATGTTTATGTGATAAGAGTTGCTCGAAGGCTTTGACCTTGAAGAGCATGTTTATTTGATAAGTGTTTGCTCGAGGGCTCCGGTCTCGAAGAGCAGGTTTATTCTCTATGTGTATGGACTTGCATGTTGGACTAGTGTGTGTGTGATACTTATACATGCATGATGAATGAGAATGTTGATGCATGGTTGGATATGTATGTTAGAGATACATTTTATGCAAGTTGGTATGATGTGATGCATGATTGGATATGTATGTTAGAGATACATTTCATGCAGGTTGATTATGATATGATGCATGATGGAATATGTATGTTAGAGATATGAAATGCAGGTTGATTATGATATGATGCATGATGGAATATGTATATTAGAGATACATTCATGCAGGTTATTATGATGTGATGCATGAGGGAATATGTATGTTAGAGATACATTCATGCAGGTTGTTATGATGTGATGCATGAGGGAATATGTATGTTAGAGATACATTCATGCAGGTTATTATGATGTGATGCATGAGGGAATATGTATGTTAGAGATACATTCATGCAGGTTATTATGATGTGATGCATGAGGGAATATGTATATTAGAGATACATTCATACAGGTTGTTATGATGTGATGCATGAGGGAGTATGTATGTTAGAGATACATTCATGCAGGTTATTATGATGTGATACATGATGGAATATGTATGATTAGAGATACTTTCATGTAGGTTGTTATGATATGAATGACATTATGTAGATTATACACTATGATGCAGGTTTAGGTGATGTGTATGTGTGATTAGAAAATGATGCACCTTGCCAATCTTTGATTTGAATGATTATATTGTTATGTTATCGTATTTTCGATGTTGATAGTGATATTAAAAACCATTGCTGAGTTTGTTAAACTCACCCCACTTTGTTGTGTTTTGTTTTGGGGCTGCGTGGTGCGACACGCAGACAGACAGGATCTCCTCTTTGAGGAAAGGTCGGAGATGACTTGGATGTGATCGTGGAGATCGTTGTGTGACTTATTTTCCTTTGGTTATATGCTTTATGTTTAGGACCTTTGTGTAGGGTTCTTTGTTTTGGATTTATGTCACATTTTACAGTTGTGTTGCTTAAGCAACACTGGATTTTGAGCCAGTGTGGGCTTTAGTTAACTAAGCATGTGGGTTTGAGATTAGTTGTTTACTTTGTGATAAGCAACTCTCTTTCTTTTCTTATTATTTACTTTTGCTTAAAGGATTGTGCGTACTCCGTAATTCTGTTAAATTGTCCATGTTTAGGGTTAAGTCTTCCCCTAAATCGTTTCTCAATTTCCCTTCGTCGCCCCCGTGCGCTTGACCGGCCCTTGGACCGGGTTTGACTTGGGTCGGGCATCGCCAGGGCGTGACAGAATTAGTCTTCTCGTTATGGATTTTGTCTACCTTAATGACAAGAATGATTAGACGTGAGATTGTTACACAAAAACACATGTGTGACATGGTGTTTTATTGAAGATTTTTTCTAAGAATATCAAGGAGAAAGAAGATTCATTCTATAAGAGGTGATAGATCTAGATTGATTAAAGAACACATTGGAGAGAGAATATCAAGTTGATCATGATAAACAACATAGAGTGGTTGATTCTTTCTTAACTCATACCCCTCTCCCCAATTTATTTGGATCGGTCTCCTCTCTCTCCCCTTATTTTCTCTCTTAACTCATACCCCTCACTTGTTCTCTCCTTCTTTGCCTTCTTTTTCCTTCCCCCTCTTCATTATTCATGTTACTTGAGCATTGAAGAAAACCACCATTGGAGAGCCTTATAATAACTTTAGAAAACCAGTATCATTTGACCTCTTTGTTGATATTCTTCTCAATTTGCATGCTAAGGATCTAATTTAAGACTTCTAGGATGTAACAGTTGAGATTTTTCAACGCATTTTTTAAAAAAAAAACTCAAAATTGTTTTCCAATATAACGATTGTAAATCAAAAAAAATGACGAACTTTGAAAACCTGTGAAAGCTGTCTTATAATTTAAAATATCACGCATTAATTTTTACCATACAAAATTTTCTTGTCAATAAAACATCCTACAACCAAACCAAGCATTCTCAGGTGCTACTCGAAAACAAAAATATGAAATAAATTGTCATAATCATAGAATTTAAATACAAATATATCCTAGTCATCCTTGAGTACAAGTCTCATAAACATTCTAAAATCTAATCCAAATTGCAAGCGCAAAAAGTATAAACACTTTATTCTTATCTCACCCAACACATCAGATCGTGGCAAAAAAAGACTCGCAATGAGTCAGAGATTAAACTTGAGCCAATAGAATTCAATCCAACCACAAAAACAAGCATCTATCTTGAGGTACTCTCTGTCACAAACTTGCAAAAGCCTCTTGAACATCGGGGCTAAAAATGAGAAAATGAGTATTTTCATACTCAATAGGAAATACTCAGTGTGGGAGTTCTAAGGAATGAACTATGTAAGTCTATACATAGATGCATTCATGCAACACAAACATGAAGAAAGTAGACATATAATAATCAAAGCCTCACCCTATAACAAAACCATGCACATCCACATACAATCATGCCAAATATCCTTACACTTTTACACTTATAGTCATACTCGTACAATCCTTACACTTACAATCTTACTCAAAACATTCTTAAATCTTACTCATACCATCTTACAGAAATTCTTAATCAAAACATTCTTACAATCTTACTCATAAACATACGCTTACAGTCTTGCTCAGAAATGTACTCTTACAGTCTTATTTAGAAAACTTATTTTTATAGTCTTGCTCGGAAACTTACTCTTACATTCTTACTCAGAATCTTACACTTACTCAGAAACTTACTTACTCATACGATCGTACAAATATTATCAACCACTAAATCTCATTATAAATAATAAGCTCTAGCGTCCAAATAGAAAAGAATACCACTAGGGAATCACCATAACCTCCGGAGAGTAACTAGACGCCATGGAATTTTCTGAAGGCAAGACGTGCCTATGCTCATGAGGCACAAGATCAAATAGGTAAGAGTAGATCCATAATACTACTTACCTAAGCACACAAATGCCTACACTCTAGGGGCCATACAGAGCGAACTAAGGGAGAAAATCATACAATGTCGACTAAGGGTAGAAACATACAACACTCTCATTAGAGTATCAAATGTATAGGCTTAATTCAGCACACAGACAAAATAAAAAACATGCATCGCTCTCAATAGAGCATTAGACGTCTGGGCTTAGATACAATACACAAACAACATTCCGCAAAATAAATACCATGAAAATACATGACAAATGCTCAACCAACTCAATATCGACTAGCTCAAACACAAAATTTAATCCGTGAGACCCTTAGGTCACAAAATTATAATGTATCAAATTAGATTTGTTTACAATTCAAGTTTGAATAAAGTAATTTATGCAGTATAATTATGTCATAAAATGTTTCAGTCTTATAGTCTTCCACTATCCAATGTGAAGCTGAGCCATTCTAAAACCCTAGCTCGTCAGGGTATTAGACTTCATTTAACCTGTCCATCTCATAATAATAACTCGCCATAAACATAAATTTACATATTCATATAATCTTCATCATCCATCTTATGGCCAAATCATCTTACTCAAAATCTTTAAAAATCTCATTCCTGTTATGAACCCCTTATCAATACTTCACTTATTGTTCTTACTTTTCACTTCATAATATGTACGTTATGCTTGTACAATTATGATACACTCTTACTATTTCACAATCCACCATAAGTCTCCAAACCTAAGTCTGCTTACTTACTAAACCCTAACGTCCACTTCAAACCAAATCAAACTCAACCCAATCCTCACCCGTCAAACTTACATGCTCTATTTCCTGTCATATAGTTACAAATCCATTCTAAATCCTTTGTCACCTCTTATTATCCATTCCCCATCTATTTACCCCGTCACATACACATATCCATTGCATAGGTGTATAGCCATCATACATATGTATGTCCATCACGCATACATGTATGATACTCATAATTACATACATAGCTTACAACATACTCGCTAGCCATCACTAGAACACACATATCCACATACATAACACATACTGATGCTTACATGTTTGCCACATTCATAAGCAAACCTACCATATTTTATTTTCATTCCGTTATACATCATGCTATCGGATTATTATTTAGCATTCAAAGCATTGAATCATACAATCCTAATATGATACTAAACATTTAAAGCATGCCATCATAAAATTACAAGTTCAAATCCCCCTACCTCATAATCCAAGAAGTTTGATGGCGAGCACATGATGATGGCGGCATCGGAGTTGATGACCAAAACCATCACCTAGTTGAGAGATTTCTTATCCTGAGGTTTAGGAAATGCTGGAAGTCACAGCAAGACGAGGGTGATACAAATCAATGCAAAAAAATTTTGCGATCTATGGTGGCTCACTAAGGGTGTCCAGGAGCAAGTATTGTGCCAAAAAAAAAGGCAAGTACAATTGGAAACTAAGGTGGACTAACTGAAGGTCGGCCAATAATGTCCCTAATTTTTTTGTGATTTTCTTGCCATTTTTCTAATCATTTTTTGTAGGAAAATGTGACACATCAACATATTTGTTTTTGTGTATTTGACCCCGGTAATTATACCAGTAGGTCGGGTATGGGGTTTAGTCATGGCTGTTGGGCTTTGATGTGTCACAAATGTTTTCTGCACAAATTTTGGATACACAATGTGTAAAAAAGTGGAACAACGCGTAAGACGTGTAAAAAGAAAAAAAAAGAGGTAAAAAGTGGATCGCATCTCAAAAGAGTTGTGCTCAGTTCATTTTCTTTATGGAATATCCAGAAGTTCCCAGAGAAAACCTGAGAGCTATTTCGGACCCTTTGTCGTGCCTCGTCCATTGCCAGATTCTGTCGCTTCTTGCCGGAATGCACTTCACCTTGCCCACATAAGTCCGTTGGTACCAGCTAGGACCGCCGCCATGCCCTCCTTAATCCTCCATGAGCTATAGGTGTTTTCCCTCAGTTTTCACCATGTTTCATCAGTCTTGGATTATCGGAGAGTTTTTCGTTGCCGGTTGGTACTCTCCATGGGCTTAGCTTCGCCCAACAGCCAACATCCCAGAGGCACCACTCAGAGATGCCACTACCTTCTCCTTTCTCCTCCTCATGGTTTCAATAATTTTCCTTTTTTTTCAAAGTGTTAGCTTGAGTTTGGCTATCGAACGATCGTCATTGTCGTGGGCCATTACTGATTGGCCACCATCGTTCCATCCCATGTCTGGCTGGAACCTCCCTCCCCATGCCTTCCTCTCCCTACCCCGGCCATCTTTGGCCCTGTCTCCAACCCCCATACTGCTCCTTTCTCCTTCTGCCCAAACCAAACGACCCATCTGTGTTGGTCATTGGGCTGCCCCTGCTGTTGACCGACAGGGGTTGGCTAGCCACTGAGAGTTTTTCCTTAGCCTAGCATTGATGGCAGGGCCGTCCCAACCTAGCTCCGCTACCCCCCAATTTGGTTTCACCCATTTGTACGTCAGTCACCTTCTACCCATTTTACATCAAATGGCCTTCGACCAGATTTGGTTTAGTTTACCTTGACCTGGAGATAGTGGAGGTTGCCTCCATCAGCCTTGGCATGGAAATGGCCCTATGGCCTTCACTCTGAATCAGCCAGACTCCAAAACACCCCTTTGCCCTTTGTCGTGTGAGATGCATGCCACCCGCACCATTGATTTTGGTTGTGGGTGGCGATCAGCAATATTACCACTTTGGTTAGCCACCACTGCTTGGTCACCCTTTTGGGCTTCGGACCACAATGGTCCAACCCATCTCCCCCTCGAGTGGCCCTCTTTGTGTCCGCCAAGAAAAGTTAGGATGATTTCTCCACCCAGGGTTATATGTATTTGAAAATGGATTGTTCTCAGCCCTAGGGAAGGATTGGGTGGCATTCACATGGTCTTGGACAAGCTCAGGAAATTGAGAGGCAGAGGGGCACTCAATGATAGTATGGGCTGGGCTAAGGTGATGTGGACGATTGTCCACAAGCATGGAGTGGCGCAGGGAGGCCGGGAAAGGGGAGAGAGGATGGCGTGGCCATCAGACAGAAAGGGGAGTGGCACAGAAGAAATGGGAGAAGACAGAACTCAATAATTCATTTCATAATCAAATGAGGGCCTAGCCCTTACACTTAAATAAGCAAATTAATGGGCTCACTAACATATGCCTAAGGCCTGTTAACATAATTAAAGAAAACCCTAATTAATCTAATTACCTAAATACCCTTATTATATAAAAGACCCTAAATATCCTAATACGTGGCCCCAGTGGCACCCCTTGACAGCCCGTAGGACGTTCACAACATTCCACCACGCTTCGCTTGTGCATCACCTCGTCCTCGAGGTGACCTAAAACTCCAGACATCGGGCTCACCAAAGTGCCACTGTGAACAGTCGGTCCGAAACTGTGGATGAGACACGCCAAAGGATGGAGATAGTGGGCCACTACTCAAAAGGAGACGTGTAGAAACCAGCACAATTATGATAGAACTGTTGTGAACAGAAACCAAGGGCAAAGCAAAGGAGTGGCCTCGACTTGTTAGATGCAGGACAAGCAGACTGTCCACACAGGTCTCCAACAAGTGGGGCCATCCTACGACTACAGTGCGCCCCGAAATGGCCCATAGAGGGCATCAGTAGACAGGATCATAGTCAGCCCATAGAAGACATCAGACAGCACCAGCAAGGTCGACCCACAGAAGGCATTTAACATAGGCGGTAAAGGTGGAAAAATATGTGAAATGGGATAGTGCAGAGAGTGGGTCAGCTGTAACATTAGTAACATGAGGCACCCCCTGATTAAGGTGTCAGCCAGCTTAGCAACAGCAGAAAAAATGTAGTCCAGGGCATGGTTAAGAAGGCCGGCTATCACGAGGCTGCGGCTACAGCCATATGAAGCTGGACACAGCCCAAAATGAGGAGAGACCGGCACGACAGCAGTTAACCCACTGTGGCCCTGAAGGACAAATACGGTGGTGAAATGTTTGGAATGGGCACATACACTCACAACATTCCCATAACGTGGATGTGCCGAAATCTGTCGTGGGTACGAGAGAAGAAAATACTCCTTATGCGGAAAGGGATCCTGGGAAAATCTTGCGGCCTTGCAATTCGTCAAGCAATAGGATGGTGATGAGGAGCCAGAAGTGATCAATCTCCCAGCGAAAATCATGCTCAGGAAATTTGGATCGAAGGGCAGTAAAAATGCTGTCACCAAAGTCCCAATTTTTCGTTCTGATGAAAGATTTGAAGTGACCAATCGAAAAATGCCCCCAACGAGCAGAATCCGCAGCAAATTTCCACGAGAATCCCGTGTGATCAAGCTATCTTCCTCTCCGACAAGGCAAGTTTGCTCCCAGCCCAAAGATTGTGACGATTTTGAGAAAGGAATCGCCGACTGCTCCTCCGGCGCAAAAATGGCAGAAATCAGATGATGCCAAATCCTGAATCGCTCGCAATTGCCAAAACGGGCGTTGCTGGCCGGAATCCGTGAGGTTGAGCAGCGAGCGGCGGCGGTTGGATGGGTGAGGAGGCCGGTGGTCCGGCGAGGAGTTTCTGAGTTCCCGACGGCTGCAAGATCACCTCCCCTGTTTTCGACTGTGAAACAGGGAGTGGATTCGGCTCCGAGGAGGACGAGCCAATCTGAGAAGCCATGAATCTCCAGCGCGTTATCCTCCCACCGAACTCCGTCACCTGTTTCTCCATCGACGCCAACTCTACCGTCCAGAAGGCACGCAACAGCTCTGAGTTGCACGCCTGGGTCCCTGATGAGATGCTTGAGGCCCGAGATGTCGCTGATCTTCTGGCCGACTCCGGTGGCTGGGATGAGGTGGCCGTCCGTCACAAGTTCCTCCCCATTGGCCGTGGTGTTGGCCATCACTATCCCTACGCCCGCATCCTTCACCACCACTCCCTTCTGCACCCTCGTGGTGATCCTCCTGTCGCATAACACGATCTTCCGGTCGACCTTCTCTGGGAACAGCGTCCCGGTCATGCAGAGGTTGCCGTTGGTGACGTTGGTGGCGTTGCTGAGGGCGCCGACAGTGGTGATCCCCGGGGCGACGCTGGAGAGGCTGAAGGAGCCAGAACCAGCGTGGTCTGCGGAGTGGGAATCAAGGAGCCCCCGCTGCATGGCTGCGAAGTGTGGGAGTGGGCACTGTTGCGCGCCATGCAGGTCAGATACCTCGCCGCCATCGAATAGTGGCGCCACGGGAGGCGAGCGAGGCTTGGATGTCCGGTTGGCAATGCCTCCCCGTCCTCTGCCGCTGCCGTCGAATGGTGGCTGATCAGCGTCGCGCCGGACAGTGGGCAATCGCGGTGGCAGATCCGCCGACGATGGAGAAGGTGGTCGGTGGACAAGGGGAAGCTGTTCGGACAGCTGTGACGGACTGCCCTAGACAGGTGCTTCAAGCGCCGTCAGGCATTGCACGAGGGCTGCTTGCCGAGCTTTTAGGCTTGCCATGTCTGCAGTGAGAGCCTGTACTGCCACGAGGATCTCTGACAGCTTGGTGTCAACTATCACCGGGTTGGCCTTCGGGCTGTCCGCTGAAGCTAGAGTGAGAACAATGGCCGGGGATCTCAACTGCTTTGATACCAATGATGTGGACGATTGCCCACAAGCATGGAGTGGCGCATGGAGGCCAGGAAAGGGGAGAGAGGATGGCGTGGCCATCAGACAGAAAGGGGAGAGGCACAGAAGAAATGGGAGAAGACAGAACTTAATAATTCATTTCATAATCAAATGAGGGCCTAGCCCTTACACTTAAATAAGCAAACTAATGGGCTCACTAACATATGCCTAAGGCCCGTTAACATAATTAAAGAAAACCCTAATTAATCTAATTACCTAAATACCCTTATTATATAAAAGACCCTAAATATCCTAATACATGGCCCCAGTGGCACCCCTTGATAGCCTATAGGACGTTCACAACATAAGGCATATTGTGCATGCATCTTGAGTGAAGGGAGTGGGCTGATGGGTTGAAGTCATAAGGAGGTCAAGCTTCTTACTCAAAGTATCAACTTTAGAGGATATGTCTAATGGGTTTTTGACTTCATACAAGCCACCCCTAGAGGGGGCATTATTCAAGGTACATAATCTACTCTCATTTCTATTCAACACAGCATGTTGAAGAGAATTTTCACTCAAGTCGTCAAAAAGTTTCTGTGCCTCATTTTCATTTTTTAGCAAAAAGGTACCCCCACAACTTGCATAAATAAGATGTCGGTTTTGTTCAGTAAGACCCTCATAAAAACGTTGCACTAATTGCCACCTAGGGACAGCATGATGAGGACACCTCCTAAGAAGGTCCTTAAGTCTATCTCAACTCTCATGGAACTGTTCAGTGGGAAGTTGGGCAAAAGTGGTTATGGTCTTTCTCATTTGGTTGGTCTTACCTATGGGGAAGTACTTTTTAAGGAACTCTTGTTGCATTTGGGCCTATGTTGTGATAGTGTTTGGTTCTAATGAGTGAAGTCATTCCTTAGCCTTATCTTTCAATGTGAAAGGAAAAAGGTGAAGTTTAACAGCTTCATCGGTTAAATTTGAGAGCTTAAAAGTTGTGCATAGTTCTAAGAAGTCATCTAGGTGCCGATACAGGTTTTCATTATTAAGCCCATAAAAAGATGGAAGCATTTGAATGACATTGGGTTTAATTTCATAATTTTGAGCAGCAACCGCTGGCAACCTAATGCATGAAGGAGAGGTGTACTCATTGGGAGTGTAATACTCCCTTAGAGCTTTAAGTGGTGCATCTATTAACTGATGTTCAGCCATGATGGGGGTAGAAGTAGTGTGGGTGGGGAATTTGTGGGAGAGTTTGGGGGTGTAGGGATATAAGTCGAGAGCAACTCAATTCTCCTAGATGTCCGCTCAGGCTCAGGGCCAAATGGTACTAATCGGGAGAGTAAGGAGCGACGACTACGCATACACCTTCAAACACACCACACAATTTGAAATGTAAAAAAGGGAATAATAAGAAAAAACTAACTAAGAAAAGAACTAAAAATAAAGAGAGAAAATGATCTTGCAAACCGAAGAGAAGCACTATGCTTGTCGATGTCCACTTGTGGCCACAAGTGTAGAGAGCACGATCTTCAACTCAGCCTACAAGATCAAATAAAAAAAAGTAAGAAACTAAGAATTAACCTCAAAACTAAAGTAAACTTAATCTAAATTAGATAGAATTATCCTAATACTAATTTAGTAACAAATCAACACCGTCCCTGGCAACGATGCCAAAAACTTGATCGTTTATAATTAAACCCTTTGCAAGTGTAAAAGGTAATTGTACTAGGATAAGTATTTAAGGGTTGTCAAACCTCAAGGACGGATGGATTATCACTAAATCTAAAGAGAAATTTGCTGATTGAAAACTAAAACAAACTTAAACTTTAATTAAGTAAAGAAAATAAATCAACTAGTTTAAAAATAAGAGATTAATATGGTGAAAATTACTTAGGAAATCGAATCCACTATAGAACCATAACAATTCCTTAACTTTTAATATTAATCTAGTGTAAATATGAACAAGTATTCTCAGCTACAAGCTAGAATTACTTTAGAAATAATCATTAATTAAATTTCGTGGCACGAACTATCTTTGACAATAGCACGAATCATCTACACTAAACTAGCATAGGCATGACCCATCTAATCTTAGTATAACTCATCCAAGTCATTAATTATCTGAACATTAAAACTATTGTATGAACATCTCATCTAAATCACAGAAATTAGAATCGATGAAAATATCAAAACCATATCAATCTATCATCTACAAGATAATAAATTAACATAGACTTGAATAAACATGAAAAGCTCTTCCATTAAAAAAGAAATCCATATCATACAATTGTCATCATTCACAACTGAGATCTAAATTAAAAAGAAAAGAAAATTGAAGCTTATCTATAGCTTCATCAACTCCTAAGTAAAAGAAAAGTTTAGCCTTTCATTGTAGAAGAAAGCACTTGAATCTCTATTAAAAGCTTTTAGTTCTCTTCCATCTTCTTCTTCCTTTTTCTCCTTAGAAAATCTACTGGAAAAGCCAAATATGTCTTTTTATAGGCATAAGTTCCATAGGAAGAAGTTCAATATGAAAAGGATTGAAATTTGGGTCGAACAAGGAAACTGTGTGTTATCCTGTTCGAACGCCCTGCATGCCCGTTTGAACGGCTACACTGTTTCTGCAATCTGGACAGTTTTATTGGACAGTTTTCTTGGACAGTTTTCCTGGATAGTCCATATTTTGTTCACTAAGTTTTTCTTCATGTCCATATTAGTTTCCAACTTGTTTATAACTCCGAAAAGTTGTCCAAATTACTTTAAAGCATGTCAAGACTATTTTGAATTATTTTAAACATCGTCCAAGTACTTCGATAAGCGCACTTTACCTACAAAACATAAAAATATTATATTGTAGACATGTAGAATGTAACTAAAATTCCAACTTGATTTAAATACATATCTAAACTACTAATAACTACAAATTACTAATAATTAAACTAAAATACTAATATCTATCTTAATCTAAATAAACTATAACTAACTCTAAATTAACCTAATCTATACTAGCAAATAAGGTAAAAAGGCATATAAAATAGATATATATTTCATACTTATTATGGACATACGTATGTATGTTTGCTATATGCCTAGATGAAAGATATATGTATGTGTGTGGGTGCATGTATGGGTGATGGATGGTAAGAGGTGTCAGAGTGTTTGGTATGGATTTGTTGTGAACGTTTAACTGTATGATGTAAGATAGAGGATGTAAGTTTGACGGACAAGGCTTGGAGTGGATTTGTTTGTTTTGAAGTGTATGTTGGTGGTTCAGCAAGTAAGAGGACTTAGGTTTGGAGCCTTATGGGGGATTGTCATAATTAAATAAGCATAAGGTGCATATTATGAAGTGGAAAGTAAGAACAATCAGTTAGGCATAAGTAAGAGGGTGATAACTGGGTTTGGCTAAGAGGACCTTAGTTTGATGACTTCCATATAAGATATTTTGGTCATAAGGTAGATGGCAAAGACTGTATGAATATGTAAGGATTAGTTGTATGGTTGGTTATGGTTGTGGGTTTGATGGGTTAAGGGAAGTCTGTTGTCCTAATGTAACACTCTGTGTTCATATTACGTATAAACCAAGGGGTTAGGGGTAATTGTATAGTTTTTAGTTAAGTTTGATGAGGTTTTAAGGGATTAAATTCCCGTATTTAGTTAAAACTTGACATAACTAATATAAAGTACCAAAGAACACATAAAATAGAGGTCACGAATGAAAGTTATGACCTCGGGAAGCATGCCATATGGGCAGGACCCAATTGAAAAGTACAAGATAACCTATTTATGTATAGTCTAGTTTCAAAGGGCTCATTAATATGAGTCCGTTGATACTAAGAACATGCGATTCCGACTTTGGGGTAAGAAGATATCACATTTTTATGTTTTGAAATAGAAAGAAAATTAATTAATTTTAATCTGTCGCCACGCGGTGACGCATCAGATAAGACTGACATGCATTAGTCTAATCAGACATCAGTCTTATCTAGTGCACATCAGACGCTTGTCTGATACATGCACAACAACGTTGATACGTGTCAAACACATTGACACGCATCAAATGCGTGCTAACCCTGTATCTGTATATACCATGAGTTCCTCAGATTCAGAAACTTCTTTTCTTTGTTTCACACTTGTTTTAAGTCCGATTCGAGTTGTTTAAGAGGTGTTCTTAGCTAATTCAATGGTGTTCTATGGAATGGAAGTGTCTATTTCTCGAGTTGGCAACTAGATAAGGGGAGAATGTATGGGATAAGAGGAGGTTTTGCCTATCGCCCTCGAGCCCCGAAGAGAGAGATGAGGCTCGGAGCAAGAGGATGCTACGTCCTCCATTGTCAGGCCACAACGAGGGAAGTGGCCCCAAGTAGGGGAGGCTTCATCCTCCACCAAATGGCCACGTAGTGAGAGAAATGCCCCCGAGTTAAGGGGAGGTTTTGTCTACAACTTATGGGCACAAAAAGATAAAAGCGTCTCCATGTAAGGGGAAGGTCTATTTGTCGCCTATGGGCATGTTGAGAGAAAAGTGTCTCCGGGTAGGGGAGGTTCTGTCTGCCACCTATGAGCATGGGAAGTGTAGACTGTCTTGGGTTAAGGGGAGATTATGTCTGTCGCCTTCGGGCCACAACAAGTGAAACGTCCTGGGTTAAAGGGAGTATTGTTCGTTGGCTTCAAACACTATGGGAAAAAACATCCAGAGCAAGAGGAGGTTAAGCCCGATATCTCTAGATCTTAAAGGGAGGACACCCTAAAGAAATGAGCAACTACAAACTCTGCGACTTCTAGAACTACAAGGGAGTAAGCTTTTTTGACTTTTCGATTTAATATGATTTATATGCATGCACATCTTACTTAGTATTATTAATATACTAAATTAAGATATATAACTTGCTATAATTTGATGAATCCTGATATGTTCTGATTTGATTTGCTTTGATATGTTCTGTTTTGATCCAATCTGCTCTGAAATACTCTATTTTGATTTGATATGCTCGGATCTAATATGATATGATATATAATGGTTAGATGAGATATGATATGATCTAATGGAATCTGATATGATCCAATTGTTCTTTGTTGTGTGTTCTGCTCTGCTATGTGATAGAGTGGGATGTGTAATTCTATTGATTTATTGGCATTTGTTTGACTCCAAGGATTTATGAGATTTTCATCTGACTTTAAATAATTTATTCGGATATAAAGTTATACGTATTTTAACGTATATGATTTTGTGATATCTATTGCATGTAATAGCTATTAGGCAAAACTATGTTTAGATCTGATTGTATTGGAATAATATAGTAGTGTTATCCAATACATACGTAGGCAACCAATAACAAGACAACATTGGCCAGATCCAAATTAGCTATGAAATTAGGTTTGTTCTAACCTATGCACAACAAAGTGCTAAAGCTCCATAGTGCGTAGAAGAACGTTATGACTCTCACACACAAGAGTCTGCCCCTCCTGGTTGGTCTCATTTTAATTTTTCTATTTAATTTAATAAGCTCTGATTTTATTTTCAGAACACCCTTGGTTTGGGTTGGTTTCCGGGTCAGGGTGTTACCCATAATGAATTAGGGTTTTGGAATGGGCTCAGCTTTCGATTGGTCAATAGAAGACTCTAAGACTGAGGAATTTATGGCATAATTGTGCCCCCATAAATTACTTAATTCAATTTGATCGCTTAAGTTCTGTGTTTGAGCTAGCCGATAATGAGTCGGCTGAGCATTTCTCATATCTTGCCATGTTGTTTATCCTATGGGATGCTGTATGTGTGCTATATCTAAGCCTAGACTTCTGATGCTCCATTGGGAGGGATGTATGTTTTTTATTTTGTTTGTGTTGTATTAAACAATGTTGGATGCTCTTTTGAGAGCATTGAGTACTTTTCCTTAAATTACTTTGTATGATTCTACTGAAGAGTGACACTTTAATATTCTAGCCTAAGTGTGGCATTGTATGGCCTAATAGTATGGGCGTTTTTTCGCACAAGTAAGTAGTATCATAGAACTATTCTTACTTATTTGATCTTGTGCACCATGAGCATAGGTATGCCTTGCCTTCAGAAAAGTCTATGGCAGAGCACAGGTAAGAGCATATTCATGATACTACTTACTGAGCATATAAATGCCCACTGTCTAGGGCCATATAGTGCCAACTAAGGACAAGAATCATACAGTGCTACTCTTGGGAAAGAATTTTACGGTTCCACTCTTGGGCAGAATATACAGTGTCATCTATAGGCCAAAAGAATACAATGCCCACAAAAGGGCAGAAACTTACAGTGCTCTCAACATAGCATCAAATGCCTGAGCTTATATACTGCACCAAGACAAGACTGACAAAACATATATTATTCTCAACATAGCATCAAACATCTGGGATGAAATACTGCACCAAGACCAAAACCCGCTGGATAACACCATGGCTACACATGGAAGGATGCTCAGCCAATTACTTTTTGGCTAGCTCAAACACAGAACTTAATCCGTCGAAACCCAAAGTCTCAACTCACAACGTTGTTGAATTAAGGTTACTTGTAATTCAAATTCATATTATGTAACTTATACATGCATAATTATGCCCATAACTACTTCTATCTTACATTCTTCAGCCAACCAAGCTAAAACCACGCCCGTTCTGAAGCTTTAAACCACAAGGATACTTCACTTAACCCATCCATTCCATACTTATAACTCACTCTTACCCTTACAATCTTATGGATCTCTGCATAGCTTTACTTGTCAAACTCAAACTCCATACCAGCATACTCTTACCATCATCTACTTACGGCCTTACATCCCACACCATCTACCTTAAAATCAAATCATCTTGCTTGAACTCCTCAAATGACACCCATCATATCTAGAGCCAGTCATCAAACTCTTACTAGTTTCTTTGTTACGATTCATAGTAGGAGATTTTGGGCTGTCTAAGTAGGGTTTCGACATTGCATCCCTGTGAATGGTGTTGATGTCCCTCACTTGTATGGTAGATATCCTAGTGCTCTTATAGCTGCAACGGCTATAGATGGAAATAATGGGTTATTTCCTCTAGCATTCAGGCTTATCGAGAAGGAAGATGGAGACAATTAGAAATGATTCTTAATGGAACTGAGGGATCATGTATTGATGGGTATGGCGAAAATTGTTGTCATTTCAGATCGACATAAGGGGCTTCAGAAGGCCATACCTGAGGTTCTTCCTGAGCCTCTGTACCACTATCGTTATTGCATTCGTCACATTAAAGCAAATATGAAAGAGTTCAAAAATGATACATTGACGGACTTGATTGGGGCAGCAGCTTGTGCACTTAGAGCAGAAAAGATTGATGCTAAAATAGACTTGATTGGTTAAGAGAGTCCTAGGGCAAAACATCTCCTCTTAGGAGGAGAATTGCATCCTGTACATTGGTCTCTTGCCCACAATAGTTTTAGGACATTTGGCATGACAACTACAAATATGGCTGAAAAATAAATAGCGTCTTGAAGGGGGCACAAGGATTACTCATGCAGGCTTTAGTGTTAGCTATTTTTTATTAGGTTATAAAATTTTTCATTAAACAATCTTTTGCCTCATCTGTCATGACCACCCCATATACTCCCAAAGTGGAAGTGATAATGAGAGAACAAATAAGAAAAATTGGGGAGTATATAGTTAATAGGATCAATAGCAGTCAGTACGAAGTGATGCCAATTTGTGGCCAGAAGGTTATGGTAAATGCAGCGATGCATATTTGCACATGCAACATCCCTCAGGTTTATGGTTATCCTTACTCGCACCTTATCGCCAGGTGGGCAAAGCGGCGAGAGCCGATACAGGCATCACTGTTTTACACATCTTCTACTTATAAAAATGTGTACTCGGCATAATTTTATTCTCCTCATGGTCAAGAGTATTAAAAGAGGGATATACCTTTCGCGTTATACCCTCTGATAGCAACAAGGCAACCTGGTCACCCACAATTTGTTTGCATTAGGAATACAATGGACCATATAACTATAGAGAGAGATAGTAGAGGAGGATATAGATGTGGGAGGTATAAACAAACTGGACACAATAGTAAATCATGTAGAAACCCTCCTGTTTATTGGTAAATATATAATCATTCTCTTTATGAGTTTTTTATTTTACATATGATTATATGTTCCTAAAGATTGATGATATGCTTTTAATTCTCCATAGATCATATGGATCATGTAGAGTCTTCTTACGGGCCAGGCCCGATTGATGATTCTATATTCGTACAACAGGAGTCACATAGGTCGGCTACTATTTGGAGAGGAGAGGTATGATAACTCTTTTTAAAATTTGTTTCAGTTTTTTGGACGATATAGTACGCTGATTTATAATTTTTAAATTTATTATAGGACCCCGGGTGCCTTGAGTGCACCAAACATTTTACATATCTCCACCATTGGCCTGTGGATGATTGCATGCTACCCTATATCGAGCGAGTAGGATTTGGGCATTTTATTCATCTACAATATGTCCATCTCGATCGGCCTTTATTGACAGCTCTCGTTAAGAGATGGAGGAGGGAGACATAGACATTTCACCTGCCCTATGGAGAGATGTCCATCACTCTCATGGATGTGGTAGTTCTGTTAGGACTTTGCGTTGATGGGCATGCAATGACGGGCATGACAGGAGGAAGTCATGAGGACATATTAGAAAGACTCCTTGGTAGAGCTCCTCCTACTACAATGATGTGTAGTAGCCGAGTAAGCCTTCGATAACTCTTACATGAGTTTCGTGAGCTCCCAGCCGATGCTACGGAGATAGTTCTCGAGCAACATACACGAGCCTATCTATTGTATTTACTTGGCGCCACGATATTTGTGGATACCACGAGTAGCCATGTACACGTGACCTATCACTCCCTCCTTGCAAACTTCAACATGTTGGGTGCTTATGCATGGGGTAGTGCTACTCTTGTATTTTTATACTGAGAGTTAGGGAAAGCATGCCAGGCCATGACCTCGGGGATTGTAGGTTGTCTAACCTTTCTTCAGGTAAATGAATTTGTAACTTTAAATATTTTTTTGCATGTATATTTCCTTAATTTTATTTAATAATTGTTATCATATTTTTTGACATAGCTATGGTCATGGGAGCATTTACACATCAGACAACCAAGTGTTGAGATGGGTCACTTAGTCGAGAGTGCTCTATTAGGAGCGAGGTAGGCTGTATTTATGTTTAACACTTAATTTTTTTAACAAGGTTTTATGTACATATGCTAAACTCATTTTTTAAATTTAACACCTGACGATGCAATGTTCGGAAAAAGAGAACTAAAAATCCACAAGGAGTCTTCCAATTGTATAGAGGGGAGCTAGACCACCAGCAGTAATATCAGATAATTTTATTGCCGTGTTGAACTTTTTTTGTAATGATTATGAAAAATTTCGTCATTATTTAAACTAAATTATCTTTATATCTTGTATAGGTTATTTTGTAGAGATTAATCTCTGGATTTGTTTAATTTATATTTGTGTGTTAGTCTCATATATTGAGACTTTAATGTCCCAAAACCTTTAACACAAAGAGGTTGGGTTGAGGGCTTGCTGTGACAAAACTAGATAACGATAGAATAATTATCAGTGGTGTATATATAATCATTAAAAATATAAGTTTAGTCCCTCTATGGGTTTTATAAACTTGTTTGATTCTATTGAATATAAATGGGTATACTAATGCATTTTTATGATGTAGGTACCTCATAGAAGGTATAACAGAGTAGTTGGATCCGTAAACGGGAACTCACTGCTTTAAAGTAGAATTTATTTTATTTTTATTAGATTATAATAAGGCACAAAAATTACTATTTCATACTTTATTTGTTATTTTTAGTTAGTTATTAGATTTTATACATGGATGAAACGTGACTCTCTATTTAATAAATTTAATTTACTATTATTATTAGTCATAGTTAGCTATTATTATTATGTTAAAAAATAATAATTATATCTTGGGGTTTATTTTAATAGTTAGTTTGAGTAAAAGAAAAAAAATTATTTTATTTTTCCGCTGTATTTACTTAAAAAATATCATTTAAAAATTCCTTACGGTCACATAATGATTACTTAGGTCGTAATGTAACAATCGCCCACGTAACACCTTCCAAGACCATGTCTTCTATATAACATAATGAGCTGAGTTTCGCCCATGGCCCCACGTCAATAGCTGATCGGGCATGCGGAGCGGGCGGATTGGAGCGTAGGTACACGTCCAGGGAAATTAGGTAGACGTTAACTTCTATTGCGACACGTGTCCCGCCCACAAAATAACGCCTGCTCGGCTCTCCTCCTCGCCCGGCCCCTCCGCTTCGTACCGTACCCCGCACACGTGCTCCGCTCCGCCGCCCACCCCGTATTGCCTCTGCTTTCCACCGCTTCCATTTTCTTTTCGGCTCAGCGGCAACTGCTTCCCTCGTCTCCATTTCTGATCTCGTTTTTCCGCATCCCGAAACCCTAGCTTTGTCTGTATTTCAGCTCCGGCAAATCACTGCCTTTGTTTCCCAATGCGGACTTCGCCGTACACATGTTACAGGAATCTGTTGAAATCCCGTAAATTCATCGGGTAGCCTTGCCTCTCCAGGACTGCGCCGCCCCTCTCCGCCGCGCGACGCCGATATTGATGGTTCGCGAATAGTTTCAGCGGCGGTTTGGCCTTCCATACGAAGGTTCGTGGGAAATTCTGCTCATATGTGTTCGTCTGATGTATCGTCTGTTTCTTTCATTTGATTACATCGTGTATTTTTATATATGCATAGACACGGAAGTTCTCCCTTAGACTGACTGCATTCGAATTTCATGCATATGCTCTCGCTTGATTCTGTCATTTTGAGTATCCAGTCTCCTTGGTTTTGGATTATGGTAGTGGGCTAAGCCGATCACTTCCATGCTACTCTAATAGTACCCGTAGACGCATTAAGTTGCGGAAGAGTATCACATGCCCATATCTATCTTTCTAATTCTTTCTGTCTAGGTGCTTGTAGGCAATATCTAAATAACCTTTTGAAAGAAAGATATTAAAATGATTGCATCGACATGATGCAGCTGGAAGAAGTCTCCAATGAAGCTATTTCAACCTCAACCCATAAAATCCGTTTCGATGAGTGGGCTTATAAAATGGTAGTTCTTCTCAACACCATTAAAATGATTGCATCAGTGGTAGAGCTATGTGTTAATGTAGTCACTTAAGTGTCAAATGACCACTGAATATATTACCCAATAAAATGCATGTCTAATGTCACTATCACTTGAATTGATCATGTTATGAATGGAAAAAAGATGTAAAAAAGATACTCATTATAAATGGAAAAAGAACATAAAAAATAACATATTGAAAGAGGATTGTTCATTTTTTATGTTATCTCTAGATTGTGCGTAATTATATTATTAATGGTAAAAAGACATAATTGGGTACTTTGATAATTATAGTTGGGTAATGTAATTATATTCTCATGACCTTACAATTCTATTAGTGTTGGGTGGGGATGTTAACGAGCCGAGCTAAGTAGTGGGCTTGCTCGGTTTGAACTCGAATTGTTCAAGCTTGGCTTGAAGCTCCAACAAGCTTGAATCTTCTACTTGAATTGGAAATCTAGAGCTCAGCTCAAGCTCAAGCTCGAGCTCGAACTTTTATAACTGAAGCGCAAGCCCGGGCTCGATCTGGGCTTGAACAAAAAAAAAAAGTAAAATATATCTAAAGCTAAATCATATGAGCCATCCCACATAGTAAGATGCTTTTAGTATTAAATAGTAATAAATATGCTTCAACATTTCAACTGCACCTCGAACAATTGACTATAGTCACTATGCAAGAAGAAAACTATGACAAATGAGTTTTAGTTACATATACTCCAAAAAGGCAGCATTTCAATCTTTCTCTCTTTGCATGCATACAATCACATAAAAAGATGCAGAAAATAGAAACCCACAAGCAGCATTACCATCTACTTCCTCGTATTTTCCTCTCATTACATGCTTATAAATCACTCAAAAGGATACAAAAAACATAAACCCACATAACAAAGCTATTCTTGACCCTTTGTAGAAAGATAAACAGTCCGTAAACTATGGCTGGTCCCCCTAGTGTCATACTTCTTTTGGAAGAGTTCTTGAGTATCTTAGTGTGATATCACATTGTAGCTCCATTTGGTTTTTTAAATAAAATTAATTCATCTTGAAAAATGGTACGGAGCTATTAATTTGGGATAGAGGGAATACCTTTTATTTAGTGTTATTTCTATGATATATGTAAATTTTCAATACACATCACGTGTAGTGTATGTGTATAGGTTATTTGAAAGCTTAGATCAATGCCTCCAATGTTTCAAAGCTTGGATCAATGCAAATAATTCTAACTTGTAGGCAAAATCACTTCCTTCGTGCTTCATTCAGCTTTGCATTAAAATAGGAGGTTGGTCTACCCTCTTGAGTTAAAACCGCCCCTATGCTTACTCTGGAAGCATCACATTCAACTTCAAATGTTTTGCCAAAATAAGGGAGGGCAAGCACCCGAGTTTGGGTGAGCCTTTGTTTCAGTTGATCAAAGCTTTTTTGGGCCACTTGAGACTACACAAAGCGGTCTTTTTTCATACACTTAGTCAAGGGACATGCTATAGTGCTGAAATTCTTGATAAATCGGCAGTACAAGGTATCCAAACTATAAAAATTGCGCACCTCACTTGCTCATTTTGGTGTGGGTCAGCTTTGTATGGCTTTTATCTTACTTTGATCCACTTGAATGCCCTTAAAACTGATCACATAACCTAAGAATACCAGTTGGTTGGTGAAGAAAGAACACTTTTTTAGATTTATATACACAGAGTGATGTTGGACCACCTCAAAAACTTCAGCCAATGTTGTGCATGTTGTTCCTCTTCCTTACTATAGACCAAAATGTCATCAAAGTATACCACAACTGATTTTCCCAAAAATGGCTTCAAGACTTAAATCATGTGACTCATGAAGGTAAATGGAGCATTAAATAACCCAAAGAGCATCACTAACCATTCATAAAGACCTTCTCTTGTCTTGAAAGCTATTTTTCACTCGTCTCCGGGCTTCAACTTGATTTGATGGTAGCCACTTCTATGATCAATTTTGGAGAAGATGGTAGCACCGGTCAACATGTCCAACATATCATCAAGTCTAAGTATTAGGAACCTATACTTAACGGTAATCTTGTTAATAGCTTAGCTGTTTATGCACATCCTCCAACTCCCATCTTTCTTGGGCACCAACAAAGTTGGAATCGCGCATGGGCTAAGGCTCTCTTTAATTAATCCTCTTTCCAAAAGATCTTCCACTTGGCTTTGTAACTCCACATGCTTAGGGCTCATGCAGTAATGTGGCAAGTATGGGAGACTAGAACCGGGTATGAGGTCAATTTGGTCCTGAATTTCCCTCATAAGAGGCAACTCCAAAGGGAGTTCTTCGGTGACCAGCTGCATGTACTTCAAGAGGGGCTGAACTTGCTGTGGGTGGCTTT
Organism: Saururus chinensis; assembly: GCA_035235625.1. NCBI lineage: Eukaryota > Viridiplantae > Streptophyta > Magnoliopsida > Piperales > Saururaceae > Saururus > Saururus chinensis. Next base: position 32,566,900 of record CP141143.1, read on the forward strand.
GAATCTCAGCTTTCAGCTCCTCTTTAGCCTTGTTGACCAAGAGGTACACAACTTCAACGGTACTTAGGTCTTTGCAGTTTTTAGTCACCAATAGAGTAGTTTTAGCTAAATACTCGCTGGTTGGTTGCAATTCTTTGGAGGAATCAGCTGGTTGGGACTTCTCTAGGGGCTTCTTAACAAAGGTTGGCTTGCTAGGCATAAGTATAACATAGACCCTTTTTTGCTTAAAAGGCATATGTGTTCTCCCTTCTATCATGGGTACTTTGGACATCAAATTGCCAAGGCCTCCCCAAAAGAATATGACATGGATCCATCTCTATAACATCATAAACAATGTTAGTGGAATAATGCTTACCAATAGAGAAGGGGACCGTACATTGTTTTTGCACCTTGACTCCTCCAATCTCCTTGACCTACCCTAGTAAATATGACTTATGATGCCTCTTGGTAGGGAGATTTAGTTGCAGAACGACTGATTTAGAGATGAAGTTTTTGGTGCTACCCTCATTGATAATCACCTTGCATTTCTTGCCTTGAATGGACCCGGTAGTGGTGAACAACTTGTGCCTTTGTGTGTCTTCAATTTGCCGAGTGGAAATCATAATTCTTCTCAGCACTAATAGCTCAACTTGTTCTTCCATGGAATCATCTTCATCCCCATATACTCTCTCCACAATTTCCTCCTTAGCTTCCCCTTCAATTTCAGCTTCCGTGACCTCTTGATTAGTGATCAGAGCAGTGGTAGAGCTAAATTTCCTTAGTGGGCAGCCACTTGATGTGTGTCTTGATTGCCTACATTCATAGCAAATAATAGGATTGGAACTTGAGGCTTGGGCTGGCCCTGATTTTTAAGTTGGGGAAGTAGCTTTGTAGGGGCCACGGGACGCTTCATTCTTACCAATTTTCTGAGAGGGGTCTTCAATTGCTACTTGCTTTTGTTTGTAGTTCGACCCTCCTTCATGGGTGTTTCTTGAGAGAACCCCCCACTTCTCTCAGCAAGACTCTCATGCCTAACGGCAATTTGAGTAGCTTCTGAAAGTGAGTTAAAGGAGTGGCTGGCCAGTTTTTCCTTTTAACCCACTTGTGAAGCGGGTGATTTTTTGAGCTTCCGACTCAATGATATTGTTCCTTGCCGACAACCTTTGGAAGTTTTCCAAATACTTCAAAACAGTCCCATTTCCTTGCCGGTATTCTTGATATTGTTTGAACAACATTTGTTCATAATTGATGGGTAGAAATTGGTTCCTCAAGAGTTGTTTCATGTGTGGCCAGGAATGAAGTGGGTGTTTTCCAAGCTTTGCAGCTGATTCCACCATGCGGCAGCCCCCTTTTTGAGTTGACACGAAACTAGCTTCACCTTGATTTCATCGGGCACCTCCATTACCTCAAAATAATTTTCAACTTCAAACATCCAATCCAAGAAGTCCTCCACACTCATCTGTCCATTGAAAACAAGGAGTTCGAGCTTCGGTTTGAACTGGTAAGGGAGTCGCTGAGGTCCTCTGTATAATCCTCATGCTGGAACAGGGGCGGAGCTACATGTCGCGGAGGGTTTAGGTGATAGCCGGCCGCAACTAGAGGATAAAAAGGAACAGGTCGGCCTCCCTGGTGGATCCTTCTAGGCTGGCAGAAATTGTCCAGTGGTCGTCTGCCGGGAAAAGGAAAGTTGTCCCTGCCGCCGTTCAGCTCCGGTAGTCTTGGAAACCCATCCCGTCCGCCATTCTGTTCCAGTCGTCCTGGAAACCCATGGACTGGTTGTTCCAAAGGTCGTCATTTTAGAAACGAAAGCCCATTTTTGCTGCCGTTCTGTTCTGGTCGTCCTGGGAATCCAGGGACCGGTTGTCCAATATTTGTTGGAGGTTGTCGCCGGCGGTAGACTAGCATGGGCGACCTTGGAGGTGGGGGCCACCCACTCTCACCGGCGGAGCCTCCCATTTGTCTGGTGGTCGTCTCAAGGTCTGGCGGAAATCGCCTTGTCTCCTGCGGCAGGTTGCACCTGTGGGTCGGCTCAAGCTCCAGCTACCGGTGGTGGTGGTGAAATGAGCAGCATAAGATGCTGCATCTGTTGGAGAAGTTGCTGCAGTTGGACTTGGGATTGTTGCTGCGTCTGATTTTGCTACTGAAGGAGTTCCACGATGGATTGCTGAGAAGAGGGATCAGTGGGAGGTGGAGCAGCCATGGAAGACTCTGCGATTTCCCACATACAGTGCCAAATATGATGCAGCAGGGACACAACAAATCTCAACAGAAAACTCACTCAGAGACTATTGATATCAGGAAAAACAGTAACACACAGGAAGAATGGAAGAACAGGAGATTTTCTATTCAGATTTCTGGAGTACAGGAATAAAACTTGAATCCACAAGCTGATTGTTACAAAATGGAAAGAAAATTACAGGTTGAATCCACAACCCAGCTCAAATCCATGAGCATACAGAGAAAGAAAATTTCTGGATTAACAAGCTTCTTCAAATTCGAATCCCCTTCCTCTTCTTTTCCTCCACCTCTTATCCCTGCTGGAATAACCACCTCTGACATTCTAACAAACTGTGCTACCAAAAGACTGTTTTATCCCTCCCAATTACACTAGCAGGAAGTTAACTATGTGCTGGGACCATTCTGCCCCTTTCGACCTTCTAGATTATTCTTTGCAGTGTTAACTGTACACAGCAGTTAATGGGCTGAATTACCCCTCTACAGTACTTGCTCTCATATGAAAAGCCAACACGTGATCTACCTGTCAAATCAGATACTCAATACAAGCATTCTGATATTAAGATTGCTCTCATATTTGCACAAATCAAATAATACATTAATTAGACAATTTATAATATCCATGGTCTACTTCAGTGCAGAGTTGGCAATCTCGTTTTCAAATGGAAATGGGGAACTGGAGTTTGTTTTAGAAACAGGAGGTGTTTAAAATTATTTATGGAACGTGGTTCCGTGTTATAATTAAAATAAATAGTACTGAACTGTGTTGATTTAATATAAAACGATAAATCAAAACAATATTAATGATTAACATTGTAAATCCTAATGTAATTAACCAAGATATTATTAAAAAATGTCCCAGGGCCAATTTTGGTGAAAACCTGTTCAAAACAACAAAACTTCAATGTCAAAATTGGGTTCCTTAGGCCCAATACTTAAAGTTCCAGTGTAGCGGTTGACTGCCTCTGCATATTGGTCGATCTGACAGCAATGTGGGTTCAATGATGTTATGTGGTGGCCAATTTTAATTTGAAAAAGCAATTTCATATGGCCCTTATAATAGCTTTTGAGAACCAAAGTAATTCTGTCTGCAAAATTTCATTAATATGTCGTTAATTTGAAAAATTAAACTATAATTTCTTGATTTTCTGAAACTTGCTAACCATGACAATTCTTCACAAAATAAGCATGTATATGAAATTTGTTCCATAGTAAATAGAACTACAATAGAGTAAAATGATATTTTCTAATAGAATTACAGGAGAATATAATGATATTATGCAACTCATTATATGATGACATTTATATCATGTACCAGTATATATGTTTTGAGAAATAACATGATTTAACGAAAAATGCATGACATATCAAAAGTCTAATTGAGACATAGAAGCAAGCTGAAAGCATGTATAAAAGATGGAGTTTTAAATCATGAAAAGCAATAAACGATTAGTCATAAATTATAATGAAAATCCTATTCATGCTTTCTACTTGCATCCATGAAGGTTTGCTTTTTTGGAATTACCAAATCTTTAAATGGATCAATGTCAATCTCTTTTTTCCAGTCCCAAAAGCCTATTCAGCTCTTTTCCACCTCCTTTATTGGATTTGGAGATGTAAAGGAGGTTGTTGGGGAGCTTAAAGGGATAAAAATAGGAAATACAGACTTAATTTAAGTCTGTTAGGTACAACTAGACGATGTAAAGAACTGGCTGACCAGCTAATGCAGCCATCCTATTCCCGTTGATTGGCCTAATGCCAGTCTGATTGGAATTGGGTATTTCCTTAGCTCCCAAGTAGTATGAGGGCCTCAAACATGATCTAAGTGTCCCAATAACGTGGCTAACATTGTATTGAATCAGTTGGATAATTTAAAATTGTTAGAGAATGCCAATGCCTAATTTACACAAACCCACATTTAAAGAAATCGGATTAAGTGAAAAGGACGTTACCATTATCATCTCCTATTTACATGGTTCACAATGAGGTCATATCTCCTTACTGCTATTTCATTGTAATGAAGACAGATTTTAGGTGCAGAGAGATGGTTTTGCTGCCATTTAGAAATGTTGGCTTAGATCGTCCTGCTGTATTGCAACTGCAGAAGTGGGAATTGGCTCAGTTTCAGGTGAACCTTTCAGAATACTCTGAAGTTTTTATCTCCCCAACAAGGGAGATACTGCTGCTGTTTTCTCATCAATCCCAAGCCCTGTTGTTTCCCTTAAATGCTGGTGACTATTCTCTGACCTTTTTCCTTATCACATCATTGATAGTTGCATTGCCTTTGCCCTTATTTTCCTTTTAAACAGGCAGTTTTCTCAACTCCCATTTTGAAAATTCGGAGCCAAGAAGGTTTGAATCACTATTTAATACTCCATCCACGTCAGAACCTAATAGTGTGTTTTCCATTGGAAGTAAATATTGGACATCTAATAAACATGGATTTGTTTCTGATGCAAAGTCGCTGGCATGGGCACATTGTGGTGATGCATACCGTCAGCATGAGAATGCTGTGTTTAAGGAGCTTCTTATGGTGTTGGGTAACTGTGGTCTTGTTGTTCATGGTTTTCGTTATTCTGATATACAATCTGGAAGGAACCGGACTACTTGTGAAGGAAAGACTGTCAAACAAGGTAGTTGGGTGGAATGGGGCCCTTCGGATGCTGCTGTAGCTGAGACTTGTACAGAGGCGCATACCAGTAGTAGTGTGGAAAGTGATGAGTATGTTCAAGATGGCAATGTGATCCCAAAGAAATGGCTGAAGACATTCTTTACTCAGGTTGAAACTATTGAATCGGAGGGTGATTTTATGATTAAGTTCCCTCCAAGGTCCTCTTTTCCCACAGATGCGGAGATTGTTTCATTTAAAATTTCTATGACAAATACGGTATTCTTGGATTTCCTATCTCGGGCTGTATCCACATCTTATGAGCAGGAAAATGAAAGTCTGGCTGAAGGGGCTAAATCAGAAATGACAGGCATCAATTCTGAGGAGGCTATTAGGAAGCTTCCAGCTCTAAAGTGTTTCAAAGTGTTTTCCAGCTTGACTCATCGTCGGATTGGGATTGTTATGACAGTGGACGATTCTGTTCCTTTTGATGGTCTTGAAGTGAATGTACAAACTATAAGCATGATTATAGTGGCAGTTGCTGTCGTACATTCATGGGGAATTCAGTGGGCTTGTGCAGTGCAACTTCCAGATTGTTATAGAAGTTTTGGTTCAAAATTTGAATGGGCTGACTTCAAGTTCTCTGACAATTTTCTTGTCTGTCTTAGTAATTCAGGTGTTATCTTTTTCTGGGATGCAATCACTGGACGCTTTGTTGCTAATCTTGATGTTTTGTGGTATGTTGGATTGAAAATAAGACCATATCCGGTTGCCATGAAGGCAAATTCTTTTGTTGGGACTGATTCCGAACAGGGGAATGTTGATTTTTGTAGTGAACAAAGAATTTTTAAAAAGTTGTTGGTGTCTTTTAGATCGTCGCTTTTAGCTATTGTTGATCAATATGGAGTCAGCTATGTGATTTGTGCAGATGACTTTATTTCTGAAAAGTGTTACTCATTTAATAAAATAACTCCTCATTTTCAACATTGTGGACTTGGGGTGTTATCTGGATGGGAGGTTGCAGGCTCTGAAATTGGATGCCAGAAAATATTAGCTGATATTTCAAATTATCAGGATCAGAACGTTTTGTCTGAAGCAAGTTTATGTTCAGTCCACAGAGATGATGTTAAGTTTAGGAAAATGAAGAAGAGGCATATGCAGGATAAAGTAAGTGGGGTTTATTCTACTTTGATAGGTTTTACCAATCACTTGAGAGCGCCAAGTTTGCCTGTATCTTTAAACCCTCTGCGAAAAATAATTGTTCCTAGAGACGGCTGTGATGGAGAACATTTGATTTGTTTTTCAATGTTAGGTGTGATTCAACTAGTTAAAACGTGGGTGGCAGAGAATCAAGCTGCTCTAAAAATTGTTCACACTCCCTTGCATCTGAGACCTGTTATTGCTGATGATTTGTGCTTGAATTCTCATTTGTGTTCTAGAGGCTCTGCTGGGCTTGATGAGGAGCAAGTTTTTAGTGCTGAAGCAGTTGGTTGCTGTTTCCAAGGATGTCTCTATTTGGTGTCCCAAGATGGACTATTTGTTGTTCTTCCCTCTTTTGCTGTTTCCTCAGGGCAGTCACCACTTGAGTCTATTGGTTATTTGCAACCATGCATAACTATGGGCCAAAGAGTTGATTTGGAGAAGCATTTCAGATTTGTAGAACTTCAAGAGTCGCGTGAACCTTGGATGAAAGAGATGCTGGAGAGAGTTTTACTGTTTGAAGGCCCCACAGAGGCAGATCACTTGTGTTTACTAAATGGTGAGAACAGTGAATTTACTTGTGATGATGTAGGCTTTCAGTTACTCCTATTTTGTAAACTGCTATATTCATTTGGGCATGGAGTTGATGTCTGCTTTGTGCACTTTCTTGACATTGTATGAAAGTCTCTATTAGGCTTTGCTATTATAGCAATCCTTGGATGTGTAAATTATTCTTCTTATAATTATTTTTTCCATGTCATATATGATGAGCCGTTTATGGCAAAGCTGCACTATGCAGATTTAAATACTCCACAACCTAGTAGTTCAAATCATGATTCATACAATGCTCATGGTTCTGTCATCAACATTTGCATATCTTTTGGATTTGGTTGCAGTGATGTTGAATTTTTATTTAGAATTGGTAACCAACATGTATATGGACATTTTCGGAAGCAAAATTGTATTTGCATTGGTAATTTAAAATCTTATGATCGTCATTCCCATCCTCATCATTGTCCTTGTTGTTGTCATCATCGTTGTCGTCGTCCTCCTCATGATTATCAGACCTTATCATGTATCATGTATGTGGTTGCCTACATGGATTCCGCTCTGCCATTCAACCATATTTTAGAGCATTTCCACATCCAAATTATACATTGCTAAGGTTTTTATGTAATTGATTGTTGATAATGAAAGAGATAACACAGATGTGGACGTCAGATAGGCAAGAATTTTTTTTAGAAGCAGAGGAAAACTTAATGGTGTTCATATTTAAAAAATTATAGTAGATGTTTTCTTTTTCTAAATTCCATTGCGGAATTGTCATTTTCATCTTTACAGACATGGGGACCACAACACTCTCTGTCTTGGGTCTGTATGAATATTATCACGTCTATATATTCCCACATCAACATTTTCAACATTGCAATACTGGTTATACCTTTGTGATCTATTGGCTGCCCATTTAATGTGACCGGCCCTCACTGCACTGCTGTATAGTTTGCCCCTTAATTTTCTTGGAACATGTCCGTTGCAGAGCACCTCTTAAGTTACCATTTCATATCTCTATCTCTCACTCACTCGTGAACTATTTTACCAGATATTTGTGAAGCATTCGTTTTTTAGAAATCTCTTGGATGTCGTGTTAATTGCCTGTTGAGAGGCTGGCTCAACCTCTAGCAGTGTATTCCTTGTTGTTTCAGCCATGGACATTTCCCCCTTTTTCTCTTTCAAATTCTAGTTCTTGTGATTCTATCAAATTCATCTACGACTTGCAAAGAGACAAGGGATCAAGGCCATACCCTGATACGAAACAATTAGAAGTATGAAGTCATCTTTTGCCTCACTGATAGGCGTCATGCCGTTCACTTTATGCATGTTCCTTGCAATTTATGTGTAACCTTTTTTGCTAGTTTCTTCTGTAACATGCATCACATGTTATGTAAAGGGTACTATTGCAAGTGTTATATTGTTCAACCTAATTAATATATTCTGTTTTATGAATCAATATTTTAATGAAGATATTCTGTTTTATTTGTCAATCATAAGTGTCTTATTAACCTTTCTGGAATATTATATTGAGCATTTCTGGAAGAATGCTATATGCAATCATCAAATAATTATGTTGGAAGGTTTTTGAGGGTTGTAAGACCTGAAAACAAAATTTTGACAAGGGAAATTAGGCCTTGAAAATGATAATTGTAAGAGAAAGCAACCATTCAAATATGAGGTGAAGAGGTCAATTCCACTGCTGATAGAAACAGGACGTTTTACATTTTACAGGAGTTTTCAGTAGTTATATAATAATAGACAGTATTTTACAATTTGGTGATAGTTTATACAGAGACTTGTAATTGCAGCAGTATAAGAAGTTATTGCCATAATTAGAATAAAAGATTTTAAATGGCTAGTGAATAGAATGGTGTGATTGGCTTAATTATTGGCTTTGTTTTCATTATCCTTCTCTCCCCACTTCTCTCTTTTCTCTTTCCGCTGTTACCTTGATACTACACTCCTTATTCTTATACCGATATGGTGTCAGAGATTCATTGGTCTGTTTGAGCTACAAATCAGAAATTGAACTATATTTGTAGTTTGTATTTTGTTTTTGGTACATGATGCTTGATATAGAGAAAAGGGAGAACTCTCTATATTGCATTAATGAAGAATATGATTATAATTAAGGTTTAACCAGCTTCTAATAGGTTTGGTGCTGCCAACTGAAACAAAAGACAATAATGACTTCACCTAAGTGAAGGGCTGACCAATAATACAATAAGAGTACACGGGAAAGAGTAAACTAGCCCTTAATAAAAATACAGAACTAAGACTTGAGCAAACACATAAACAGAAGCAATACTGTAACAATGCTTTCAGTCACCAAGCATGGTAGAGGGAAACCTGATATCATTAGCTGAGAACTATGCATAACCTACCCCATGAGATTCTGATCACAGCATGGTTCACAAAATCTTTTATGGGAGACATATCGCTGACCTAAAGATAAGATATATCGTTGGAGATATTGGAAAAAAAGTATGGGAGACCCAAAAATGTTTTTACAGTATCTTGTTAATTTAAGCTTATATTAACGTCTAAAAGCCCTGATATTAATCTACAACAATCATAACACCATGGGAATACACTATACTAACATAAATTACATTTACCAAGTGGAAAACATGATCAATAATCTCAGATATTACCAAATATCTCAGATATATCACCAATATTTGAGATATATCTCAGATTTGACAGATATATATGAGATATAATCTTCCCCCAATCTCACAGGTCAAATGATAGAAACAGATATGTCTGATATCTCTGAGATATATCTCAGATGTTGCGAACCATGGATCACAGCATCCTCAATCACAAACCTGTATATATTTGACACCTTAGTCACTTTCTGTGTTACATAATGGATTGGGAAATGTAAGTATCATGCTGCCTTTCTATTAAGGGTATTTATTTTGACTATTGTCTTAAAATAAAGGCACAGTGTATCAACAAGTGCATTTTGGTAATAGCATATAATATTGGATAGTAATTTGGGTTCAACCGTGTTCTATATTTTCCATTAAGGGCTATATCTTATCTTCAACTTAAAGTTGTAAACTTAGGTTGTTTCATATTTTTAGCATGTACCTGTGGACAAAAAATGATGTTTCGAGAAAATAGAGATTTGCTGTGTTATGTAAGTCACCATGACGACAAATACATGCAGATTGTTTAATATTTTTTTTAAATTATCATCTGATGTAGCTTCATAACTATAAAAAGTTGTAAGATTCAATGCCCATCATTACCGTAATTAACAATTTTCTTTTTTTTTTCTGTTATTGATTAGTGATATATCTCAAGTAGAGTATACCATTATCAATGTTTTGAATGTTTATTTTTAAATTACCATCTGTTATAGGGTCATAACTATAAAAACTTGTAAGAGTCAATGCCCATCATTGCCATAATTAACAGTGTTCCTTTTTTCTGTTATGGATTAGTAATATTTCTCATAGTAGGGTATACCATTATCATTTTTTTGCACTTCCACTCTACTTGATAGAATTAGGGCATGTTTGAGAGGAATAACTCTGTATTGAATAATGACAAAGCAGTATACAGATAAAAGAGTCTGACCAATCTCTAAATTGGCTTAGGGCTGCTAATAAGAACAAAAGACTCAATTGCCTTTCACCTTTGGGAAAAAAGTAATGAGCGAGGTTTAGAAGGGGTTCAAGATATTGGGAATATCTGTGATATTTTTCCGTTATCTCATATATTTCATATATATCGGAGATATGTTTTTTCCCAATGTACTGATATGCCTCAAATATGAGATATTGCAAACCATGCATAATTTGACTGTCACAAACAGCTTGGCCAGATGGTCTCATACTTGTTTTGCATTCTTAAATTCATCCAATTGCATCCCAATATTTGATTCAACTAAATTGTTTATCCACGTGACAATTCTCGAAGTATCGGCCTCCCATTTGTCCATTCGTTTTTCAAAAGAAAGTTGGTCATAACATAACTCCAAGAGGAGTAGTTAGTCCCATTCAGCCTGGTGCTGATAGCTTGAGGTTCATATTTGTCAAACTTTGCGAAACAAGAAATGTACAAAACCGGTGACAACCCAAAGTGAACAGGCAGGCAGACAATAGCCCTGAAACAGCCTTCTTGATGGGGTGCAACAATTTTTAGGGATCAGAAGCATTTACAGGGTCCTGCACAAATTCTTACCAGAGTGCGCAGATAAGGAGGTCCCAGACATATTAAGGCAGAATCTGGGAACCTGATAGCAACTGAGACAAGATGAAATAAACTTGAAGCAGTAGATGCAGAAAGTAGACTTTCAGCTTGCACAAATTCTTTGCGCGGACATAGGCAACAAGGCATTGGCAGAGTTCCCCCTGTGAAACTGACAAAGACACTTGCAGACAGATGTGGAGGAGTGCAGACAGATGTCGATATGCAGAGAAAAATTGATCAGAGAACCGGAGCTTGGGTTACCATGATAGAATTGGGGCTTGTTTGAGAGGAACTCTTTGTATGGGATATTGACAAAATGGAATATAGAGAAAGAGTCAACCAGCCTCTAAATAGGCTTAGGGCCACTAATAAGAACAAAAGACTCAATTGCCTTGCACTTAAGTGAGGGCAGATCAGTTACAAAATAAGATTAAACATGATTACTAAACTACCGCTATACACAAGACTATCCTACTAATGACTAGACCAAATACATGCATACAAGCAAATACTCCTCTGAAAGGACTGTCCTAAACTATTATTTTTAATAGGTAATGCACTTCCAAGTTGTTTTATACAAGTGACTTGCATCACCTTATCTGTGCCATTAGTTGTGTTTGATCTGGATCCTAAATGTAACTAAGTTTTTTTTTTCTGATTCTTCATGCATTTGTCTTAGAAATCTCTTTGGCGTTGGTCATATAATACATGTCACTTGTTATTTTTTTCAAGAAACTCTTGGACATATACATCCTATCTCCTGTTTTTGTTGTAAATCAGTTTAACTGTTACTGTTATTATTTGTTCGTAAGTTGTGTTAAAATCATTATCTTGGATATCAATCTGTATGATTGTGTTAGCCAGATTTGATCCACAATTTTATGTTAAATGTTTATTTTGATGGTCTCCTATTGCTCACAATGTTTCTATTATGGAGTATGCATGATAAACTTTTGACATTTTTTAGTATAAAATGTGTTTTTTTCCCATTTTGGCTTTATTTAATACTCATTAGCTTGTGGACATGTAAAACCATGGTAGGTTGGGAGTTGACAGATGTTCGTATGCATCGCTTGCAGTTGGCATTGCACTTCTTGAAAATGGAAGAGATAGAGCAGTGAGATTTCTCTCATCTTTTTTTTTACTTGTCATATTAACATTTCCCATGTGTCATTGTAATTGTTTTTTATTATCGAGTTCTGTGTAATTCATTTATTAATAATAGTTGAGTTGTACTGGGATGTGATGAAAAATGACAAAAAAGTATGAAAATCACTAATGACATTTTCAGTTATTGTAATTTTTCATGTAGGGTTCAGGAGGGCAGACTTATAACTTGAGTCATTCAAATGGGTGATGCATAACATTTTTAAATCCATTTATTTCAGATGGCGAACAAGGTTAGCAATCAAGAATCTCAGTCTTGTCTCGATTGGACAAATACTGGAGAGATTAGAGAGATCTGGCTGAGATTAGGGAAAAGATCTAGGTGATGAGAAAAAATGACTTTCACATGTAATTTAAAAATGCATGTATCTTTTATGTACTAAAAATACTAATATTAATATAAAACAAACACTAAATCAGGAAGGGGTGGGAGGGTGATCTTGGTGGCCTTTGGGAGATGAGAACAAATATATACTGCAAAAAGTTGATCTAGGCGAGATCTTGGGAAAATGCCAAGAAACTGAGGCAGAGGTCACATTTCTTTTGTTCTGATTCTTTGGTTTTGGCCGACATGTTAGATCACTAGATTGCTAACCCTGTCGGCTAAGATGGATTCAGTTGAAAACCAACAGATTTGGGCAATAGGTTGTTCTACAGGCTTTGGTTTTATCTAAAGGGCTCAGATTAGGATTAGTGATATACTTTATTTTGTTTCGTTTTTTTGAATACTGGAACAGATATGAAAAAGGCTTGTGAGAAGTTCTATATTTGGGTGAAATATCCCTTTTGGACTTGCTGTGACTCATCTCGATGCATCAAATAGCAAATTGAGGGGGCAGGCTGACCTTTTTTCTGAAAGAAGCATAGCAAATACCTGACTGGTTAAGTTACCAAGTGGTGGTCTAAGAAATATTGTCAACAAATTAGTGGAGATAGTACCTAGTTTTTATCCATGTGCTTGTGTGTCAGATATCTATTAACTTGCATTTTGTCAGTACAAAATATTGTTATGATAACATGTGGTCTTTAATTGGTGATGCAGATCTTTATGTATGCTTGTTGATGTGAATCTTGCTGAAGAGGGTGTGCTGAGGGTGGTGTTTGCTGCTGTTTATCAGCTTTGCTCCAAAGTGGGTAGTGATAATGGAGTTGCCTTGGCTTCAAAGTATTTTCTATCCGCCTATATTTTATAGTCCATGTTTTAATATGCGTTGATTTTTTCCAACTTATCCTGTGGCTTCCATTTTTCTTCGGGGTCAAGTAATTATTCCCATGCTTGGATTATTCCTGCAGACTTCTTGCCTTAGCTTCCTGTTTCGCAACCAAAATGGTTCGTCACTATGGATTGTTGGAGCATAATAACAACAAAATAATGTTTCCAGGAAGAAAAAATGTGAAATTATTTCCTCTAGAGTCCTTGTTGCCAAGAAGAAGGTTTGAAATGGGTAACCTGAGACGGCTGCAGGAGATCTCTCACTTTCTAGAGATTATCAGAAATTTGCAATGTCGTCTTAGTGCCAAATTCAGCAAGCATGGCTTGGGACTGGTATGTTCCTTGTGTGGGATTTGAAGATTGTGCTTATTGTAATTTTTGAAGGAAGTTCTTTTTCCATATCTTGTTAAGAAGCAATATTATTTGAGAAATTTACTTAAAATCATTACAGAAATTTAGATCAACTGAGTGAAATTATGTCTACAGTCATGGAATTTGCATGCATGCATTTAATGATATGTTTTTATTTTAATACAGGTAGATGAAAAAAAAAGCTTGGCTCTTGTAAACCATAGCATTTTTCCAGAGACAACGACAATTTCTACCATGGATTCAGCGCCAAAAGTATCGGAAACTCAAAGCTATGGAGAACTGTCCCTTACCAAATCTAATGTAGTCCAAGATGACAATCTTGCATTGTCATCAATGGAGTTATTTCGGACAGATCAAATAGATTCTTTGACTGCCCCTAAACAGATTGTTCTACATGAGAGTCAAGGAGGTGATCTCCAGGAAAAGAAAATATTTCCATTGGAGAACCCAAAGGATATGATTGCACGTTGGAAAATTGGAAATCTGGACTTAAAAACCGTAGTGAATGATGCATTACGGTCAGATCGTCTCCCTTTGGCAGTACTTCAATTACATCTTCATCATTTAAGAGATTTTGACCCTCAGAAAGGACCACATGATTACTTTAGTGAAATTCGTGATGTTGGGAGATCTATTGCTTATGATCTGTTTTTGAAGGTCAGTTGTAATGGAGGTTTTACATGTCACTGACTAGTTTTTTTTTCAGAATAAAAAACTTTATGTTAACATTGTGATCATAGGGTGAAACTGGGCTAGCTGTTGCTGCTCTTCAAAGACTTGGAGAGGATGTTGAGGTCACCCTTCGCCAACTGGTCTTTGGTACTGTGCGGAGAGGCCTTCGAAAACAACTGGAAGAGGAGATGAATCGATGTGGATACCTGAGACCACATGAACAGGATATACTGGAGAGAATATTACTAATTGAGGTGAAATTTTTATGTTTGTTATACCTTTGATTTTGATCTTATAACAAGAGAATATTCTGAGTGATGCTGATACTCAACTCTTTCCTCATCAACTATAATGAGTGACAAGTTTATGTTGCACTTTTGATGAACTGCTCGGTGCTGTGTGGTCTAATGGAAAGTGATAGTGTTAGTTCTGAAGAGTAACTATGGTATGCGGAAAAGGGTCTGAATATTAGCTCTAATTTTTAATTTTTAATCTAATTTTACTTGTTCTGATTCTTCAATTTCTCTGTAAAGAGGCTGTATCCAAGCAGTACCTTCTGGGGCACATTTTTCAGTAGGCAAAACCTATCAAAAGAAGGCTTTTCTGGTGTTAAACAGCCAATAGAAAGTAGTCTGCAATTTCAATGCTCTCAGTCAGATGACAACATCACCATAGAATGTGGTGATATTGATGGTGTTGTTATAGGATCCTGGATGAATGTTGATGGAACCATTTCTCATCCTATTGGTGATGAAGAAAGCAATTTTCACGTTGGCTACTGGGCAGCTGCTGCTGTCTGGTCTGATGCGTGGGACCAGAGAACAATTGACCGTGTAAGTCATGCTTGTTTTTCTTTTTTTTCTTCCGTTTATTTTTGTGCTGCTAAATACTTTTTAGGCAGCTTTTATACATTGTTTATAAGGAAGAAAAGATGCAAAGAAACTGAGAGAAAGTTTTCATCATTGACCATCTGCTATTCTGCTTCTCGTAGAATTTATGTGAAATGTAAGATAAGAGGGCACTGAAGTGTCTTATTTGCTAAATTGAAAATGATCAAACTGCTGTTAAGGATATTCTATTGGAATTCTAGTCTATGCTTTCTAGCAACTGCTGTATGTTCTTTTGTGCTAGCATGAT
Source organism: Saururus chinensis (assembly GCA_035235625.1). Taxonomy (NCBI): domain Eukaryota; kingdom Viridiplantae; phylum Streptophyta; class Magnoliopsida; order Piperales; family Saururaceae; genus Saururus; species Saururus chinensis. Next base: position 32,582,241 of record CP141143.1, read on the forward strand.
TAGGGCTGTTAGCAAGCTGACCCAGCTTGACTCAGCTCAAAGGTTCAGCTCATTTTAGCTTTTCTTAAGGTTGAATGCGGATTCTCCGAGCTGAGTTTGTGCTTGGCCTGGTTTAGATTGGCACTGCTGAGTAATTTTAAGCTTGATTTTTTACTCTACATTGTTATGTATATGTGTATCATTATGAATATACATTTTTGTTGTATATGATGCTAAATTTATGTATTTAACTTAATAAATATGCATAAGCTGCTCATTGGGTGCATTTCACTTGGCTGCATCCACGCAAAATGTGGGCTCCACAATTTTAACTTGATTTTGGGGCAAAGAGGGATTGATGGCAAATAAGAGGAGTATCATATCTTGTGCCTTAAGAAATTGCAGCACATGGGCTTAAATAGAGGGCCCTGCACATCAAATTGGCCCAAATTTGGTGATAATCCTCTTCCAATCCCTTTTTGTCCCACCTCTATATGATTACTGTGTGCCCTACTTTTTGGGCATGTGTGCAGGTAAGGTAGTGACATGGGCCAGCCCGAACAAGCCACTAGTGCAATCTTGCTGAAAACAGGCAATTGTTGTCCAGATGAAGACGGCAACTGAATTGTATATAAGCCCAACTAGAAGAACGCAGATACCATTTCAACACCCATGTATTAATAATTTAATGGATTGAAAAAAAAATATTTATTTTGAGGTTTAAATTGTGGAATTTTAGAGTGTGAGAGGAGAGAAGAGTAAATGAAGATGGAAGAGATTTTTCAAGTTGTAGTTCTGCCACGATCAGATCATGTTTATAGGCTAAATTTACTTGGTATACAAGTCAGTGCCTATTACATGTAGTTGATTTGAGGAAAACTAGTTAAGCTGTACACAAGAGAAAGGAAAACTAGAGTAGTAGATAAATCCGGCAGATTGGATTCTACCAGATCTGGTCAATTCGCCAAATTGCCCTCTAAGGGATTCTACGAAATCTGATCTTATCTCATCATCTAAATATGGAATCAATCATCAAATCCTACATATAAATAACTATGGCAAGTCAAACATCAATCCAGCACAAAATAAAGATTGCAGAGGTAATATCTTACATAAATATTTGTCCGTTGTCACTAATGTTAGTTTATGAGTTCCTAGTCCTTGTTTAGAACTTTGTGATTGTTTTAAGTTCCTGGTCATGCATTGATGTTGAAAAACTGAAATGAAGTAAATACTTATACATTGGGCTTAATTTTGGGTCCAAGTCTTGGATTTTCACTTTGGGCCAAATAATAGAACAATTTCTAGTACTTTTGTGTTCAACTGAGGTTTGAAAGCATAATTGGAAGTTTAGGTTCAATCCGTGCCCCAGAAAGTTGGGTTTTCATTTTCAGCCTAGATAGTGACAGCCAATTTACAACATTAATATTAAACCAATGTGTTTTGGGAAAACTAGATTTTGGTTAGAGTGAGGGCAACTTTACACCGTACAGGCAGAAAGCTTTTGAAAATTGTATTGCAGGTAAGTGGTAAACCTTTTTCAACAGTACCCAACTAACCCTCTTGTTTGCCCTCACATCATTTCCCTTCGTGCTCCATAAATCCTTCTTCTAATTTCTTCTGAGTAACTTCAACTAATAATAGGCAGTTTCAATTCTTTTGGCCTTCTAAGTTTTAAATGTGGTGCCTTATCAGACTCCAAGCTCTTATATGAATTGATGAAGAACATTATCAGTGTGTTAAATAAATAGTTCTCACATTTGTAATGGCCAATGTTATCTCGGATTTTGGTCTCATCTTGGTTGGCCAAAGAGATGCGATATTAGCAAAATCCCAGAGAGGTCAGAAAAGATCATGGCATCATAAAAAAAATGACATTTATATTTGGAAGGTATAATATTTTTTACAAACTTAAAACACAATTAATATAAAACAGGCATAAAATCATGAAGGGGTGGGAGTGATCTCGGTGATCTGGGTGAGATCAAGGAAACTTTATACTGGAAAATTGATCTCAGCAAGATCTCTGGAAAATCTTGCCAAAATCACTGGTGTTTCGACTCCTCGGTTTTCCGCTGAGATCTAAATCAGTAAGATCTTGCAAGATTGCTAACCTTGTTTACAAACTTAAGCTTTTAGAAGTGGTTAACTATCATGGCATCAGACCCCAAAGTTGGCGGTTCAAACCGTGTGGCGCATGCCCCATGTTGTGTATAGTGCTGCAACAACTGTTACAGTGCTTGTGCATGCTGTGATGCAGCACAATCACAGGAAGCAACAAAGACCAACAAAGACTTCCAGAGAAACAATTGATTCCAGGAAAATTACAAACAGATCACAGGACAGTGAGGAAGAATAGTAGATTTCATTTTAAATTTCTGGAATACAAGATAGAAAGCTTGAATCCACAAGCTGTTCACTACAAACAAAAAGGAAATTTACAGGTTGAATCCACAACCTAGCTCAAATCCATGAGCTTACAAAGAAATGAGAAAATTTCTAGAAAAAACAGGCAGTTTCTTCTTCCCAATTGGAATCCTCCAATCTGCCTTCTCTTTTCTTTCTTATTTCCTGTAGCTTCTTCTTTCTCCAACAGACTGTCAGTTTGTTATAACAAACTGAGTGAATGACTGAACTGCCCCTCCCATTTCCCTTGCCTAGGCATAGCTTCTAGAAGTTGGACAGATTTGCCCGTCAGCCTATGGATAGGCTGTAACACACAAGTGGCATAAGAAGCACTATCCTAAGCTGAGAAGAATGGAAGACCCTCTACGTCAGTCCCTCCCTTCTAAAAGAGGCTTGTCCTTGAGCAAGAGAGGCTGTGTGCTAGTAGTCGCCTGTGGAAATGGACAAATTTGAGACATTGAAGGTCTTGGAGATGTTTAAGTGAGCAGGGCGGTCGACCACATATGCATTGTCATTAATGCATTGTAAAATCTGATATGGGCCTATCTTCCAAGGGGTAAGCTTGTTGTGTTGACCAGTTGGGAGCCTTTCTTTCTTTAGGAAGACCATAATATAGTCCCCTACTTTAAACACCTTGAGCCTTCTCTTCTTATTGGTTGAGGCCGTGTATTGGGCTGTGGCATCTATCATGTGTTGTCGGACTATTTGGTGGATTGAAATGTGATTTTGGACAGTTTTGTAAGCATTGCTTGACTCCCCCACTTGTCTAGGCAGCTGGATTAAATCTAAAGTGTTGTGAGGGAGGAAGCCATATAGGATCTCAAATGGTGCTTTGCCCGTGGACTAGTTTGGGATAGAGTTGTAGGCAAACTAAGCTTGTACAAGGACCAAATCCCATTGTTTAGGGGCAGCCCCTGTGAGGCTTCTTAGCAGATTTTTCAATGTCCAATTGACCACTTTTGTTTGTCCATCACTTTGGGGGTGGCAAGTGCTCCTAAATTAAAGAGAAGTACCCAATATTTTTTAAATAGACCTAAAAAAATAGCTTAGAAACTTGCTGTCCTTATCCAATGTAATTGTCTTGGTAGCCCATGGATTCTTACTATTTCTTTGAAGAATAGGGCTGCCACATATGAAGCATTGGATGCCGTCTTACAAGGTACAAAACCAGTCATCTTGGAAAACCTATCCACCACAAAAATAGAATCCACCCTCCTTTCAATTCTAGGTAATTTTAGGACAAAATTCACAGAGATATCATCCTAAGGCCTATAGGGAATTGGTAGATGAGTGTAGAAGCCTGTGTTTTGGGAGGCTCCTTTGGCTTATTTACAAGTGTAGCATTACTGAATAAATTACTAAACATCTCTTCAAAGAGTAGGCCAATAATACCTTTTTTTAAGAAGAGTCAGTCTTGTCCTTGCCAAAGTGTCTTGCAAGTCCTCCGCTTTGTAATTCCTTAATAAGTTGTTGGATGGAGGAGGGAATACATAGCTGGTTACCTTTGTAGAGGTAACTTTTCTCAAGGTAGTAGTCTTGGACCAGGTGTTTACTTTGAGAGCTTAACTCCCACATAGCTCTCAGCTCCTTGTCTTCGGGGTAAAGCTCCTTTAGACATTCAAAACCCAAATACTCAGGCCTCAAAACCCAAATACTCAACCCACAAAGTGGTAAGAAGGGACACCCTCTGACTCAATGCATCAGTCGCTTTGTTCACTAAGCCGGATTTATGCTTAATTACAAGTGTAGTCTTGCAATTCACAAATTCATTTTGCAAACAATCTGTCCACTTTTGTTCGGCTATGTAAATGCCTCAAAGAGTCATGGTTCGTATGCAATACAAACTCCTTAAATATAAGGTCATGCCTCCAATGCTTTAAAGCTTGGATTAATGCAATCAATTCCAACTTGTAGGCGGATTATTTCTTTCTTGCTTCATTCAGCTTTGCACTAAAGTATACCACAACTGATTTGCTGAAGAATGACTTTAAGACTTGAGTCATGAGTCTTGTGAAGGTACTTGGGGCATTAGATAACCTAAAGGGCATCACTAACCATTCATAAAGACCTCTTGTCTTGAAGGCTATTTTTCACTCATCTCCGGGTGTCAACCTGATTTGAGGTAGCAGCTTCTAAGGTCTATTTTGGGGAAGATGGTGACACCAGTAACATGTCTAACATATTATCAAGTCTAAGTATTGAGAATCTATACTTAACGGTGATCTTGTTGATAGCTATACTATCTATGCACATCCTTTGACTTCCGTCTTTCTTGGGCACCAATAAGGCAAGAATTGGGCATGGACTAAGGCTATGTTTAATTAACTCTTTTGCCAAGAGATATTTCACTTATCTTTGCAACTCCACATGCTCAGCTAGGCTCATGTAGTAGTGTGGCAAGTGTGGGAGACTAGATCCTAGTATGAGGTTGATATGATGGTGAATTTCCCTCATATGAGGCAGCTCGAAAGGAAGCTTTTTGGTGACTAGCTGCTGGTATTTCTCCTAGAGGGGCTAAACTTGCTGAGGGTGGATTTGAACCTTTGATTTTAGCTCCTCTTTTGCCTTGACCAAAAGATACACAATTTCAGCGATACTTAAGTCTTTGCAGTTTTTAATCACTAATAGAGTAGTTTTTGGCAAACTCTTGCTGGTTGGTGGCATTTCTTTAGAAGAATTAGCTGGTTGGGGTTTCTCTTGGGGCCTCTTAATAAGGGTAGGTTAGCTAGGCTTATGTATAACCTTGACCCCTTGTTGCTTGAAGGCATATATGTTCTCCCTCCTATCATGGATACTTTGGACATCAAATTGCCATGGCCTCCCCCAAAGATTATGACATGCATCCATCTCTATAACATCACAAACAATGTTTGTTGAATAATGCTTACCAATAAAAAAGGGAACCTTACATTGCTCTTTCACCTTTACTCCTCTAATCTCCTTGACCCATCTTAGAGAATAAAGCTTAGGGTGCCTCTTGGTAGGGAGATTGAACTGCTAAATGACTGATTTGGAAATGAAGTTTTCGGTGCTACCCCCATCAATAATCACCTTATATCTTTTTCCTTGGATGGACTCGGTAGCGGTGAACAATTTGTACTTTTGTGTGTCTTCCACTTGTCAAGTAGAGATCATGATTCTTCTCGGCACTAACAACTTTGGTTGCTCTTCCATTTGATCATCTTCATCTCTGGAAACCCTTTCGACAATTTCCTCTTTAGCTACCCTTTCAATTTCAGCCTCTATGGACTCTTGATTAGTGATCATAGCAGCGGTAGAGCCAAATTTTCTAAGTGGGCAGCCACTTGAGGTGTGTCCCAGTTGCCTATGTTTGTAACATATAATGGAAATGGAGCTTGAGGCTTGGGCTGGCCCTGATTTTGTATGTGCTATAGGCTGCTTCAACTTTGCTAATTTTTTGAGTGGAGTCTTCAATTGCTACTTGTTTTTTCTAGTAGTTCGACCCTAGTTTGACCCTCCCTCATGTGTGCTTCTTGAGAGGAATCCCCCTCTTTCCACACTTCTCTCAGCAAGACTCTTATGCCTTAAGGCAATTTGAGTCGCCTCCGAAAGTGAGTTAAAGGAGTGGCTGGCTAACTTTTCTTGCAACAGGAACTTTAACCTACTTGTGAAGCAGCTTCCGATTCAATGATGTTATTCCTTGCTAACAACTTTTGGAAGTTATCCAAATACTCCGAAACAGTCCCATTTTCTTGCCGGCAGTCTTGATATTGCTTGAACAACATTTGTTCATAATTAACTGGAAGAAATTGGTTCTGCAAGAGTTGTTTCATGTGCAGCCAGGAATGAAGGGGGTGTTTTCTGAGGTGTAAATGGTTGGTTTGCAGCTGGTTCCACCATGCAGCAGCCCCTTTCTTTAGTTGATACGAAACTAGCTTCACCTTCATTTCATCGAGCACCTCCATGACTTTAAAATAATTCTCAACCTCGAACATCCAGTCCAAGAATTCCTCCACACTCATCTGGCCATTGAAAATAGGGCTATTGAAAATAGGGAGTTCAAGCTTCGGCTTGAAGTGGTAATTGCATCGGTCATTACCTACCGCCGGTGGAAATAGGGCATCATCTTCCTCACTGGAGGTATCACTTGGCGTCCCCTTTGGTTCCAGTGAACTCCCGCTGGAAGAGGGTGGGGGACTGGGCACCTTCTGCCCATGCGCTGCTCGTCCACTGGAGCTCCCCCTCCCGGCGGAAACCCTGGAGGCAGACCTGCGGCAAAAACAGATTCCAGCCGCCCGTTAGAGTTCTTTCATCTGGTGGAAACCCAGCCAGCCTTTCCCCATTCGTTGGCCGTCCTGGTGGAAACTCCGCCGCTGGTTGATGTGCTTAGGGAGGATTTCGCTGGTAGTATACGTGCATGGGCGACCCAGGAGGTGGTCCACCAACTTGCACCCGCGGAGGGTTCCAGTTGTCCGGCGGTTGCTGTTCAGGAGCAGGTGGACATCTTATCTCTCATGTCGCGGTTTGGACCTCTGGTTCGTGATAGGCTCCAGTGACTGGCGGTGGTGGAGGGATGAGCAGCATAAGGTGTTGCATCTGCTGTAGGAATTGCTGAAGCTGTGCTTGGGGTTTGCTGCTGGACCTGGTTCTGCTGTTGTAACAGCTCTACGATGCCTTGCAGAGAAGAGGAATCAGTGGGAGGAGGAGGAGCAGCCATGGAAGACTCTCCTTGTTTCCCACAGACGGTGCCAAAAGACCAACAAAGGCTTCCAGATAAACAATTGATTCCAGGAAAATTACAAACAGATCACAGGACAGTAGATTTCATTTTAAATTTCTGGAATAAAAGATAGAAAGCTTGAATCCACAAGCTGTTCACTACAAACAAAAAGGAAATTTAGTGGTTGAATCCACAACCTAGCTCAAATCCATGAGCTTACAAAGAAATGAGAAAATATCTTGAAAAAACAGGCAGTTTCTTCTTCCCAATTCGAATCGTCCAATCTGCCTCCTCTTTTCTTTCTTATCTCCTGTAGCTTCTTCCTCCAACAGACTCTGTCAGTTTGTTATAACAAACTCTGTGTGAATGACTGAACTGCCCCTCCCATTTCCCTTGCCTAGCCATAGCTTCTAGAAGCTGGACAGATTTGCCCCTGTCAGCCTTTGGACAGGCTGTGACACAGGTGGCATAAGAAGCACTATCCTAAGCTGAGAAGAATGGAAGACCCTCTACATCATGCTGCAGCACTGCAGTCGCTTTAGTATGTGCAGGATGCAGCAGATTTTGCAGCTTATGCTACAACTGACATGTAGCAGCCAGCAGGTGTTGTTTCTAAAATGCTGCAGCAATTGGAGAAATCTGCAAGGGAAATTTCAGAGAGAAATTTACAAAGGCAAATTTCGTCCCTTGCCATTCCATAATTTGTGAATGGTCATTTGCATCTAACTTACGCACTGAACATTAGAAAACAAACTTGAAATACTTTTTTATAGTCTGAAGCCATTTCTTTTTTTTCTCCCTCAAATTATAGTAGCCTGAAAATTGTATGGATTATGCTTAAAATAATTATCATTCTCTTGGCATGTTTAGAAAAGTAAGTGTCTCATTTTGTGCAAATTTTCTTAATATAATTGTATTCTCATGATGGTAAGATTATTTTACATTAGTATTAGTGCTTCCTGATGTTAAAAGATACATATTTTTTTTATTTTGACATCTTTGGACCTAATCTCTCCGAGATTCTTTTGAGTTCTAATTCTCTTTTGCTGACTGAGATAAGATCCAGATCTGGGATTGCAACTCTTGGGACCAAAACTAAATAATGTTGTTCATGAGCTGATTGAATAAGCAGAGAGATTGCGTCATATTCCAACCCCATGGTACTATGGGAATCAGAAAGTGTAATGGCCGTAATATAAAGGAAAAGGACTCAATTTGACATTTAGCATGATGAATTACATTGGTATATGCCCTGTTGTATGAAATTATGCAAATGTGCCCCAAACATTGAGCAGTAATACAAAGAAAAAGGACTCAATTTAGCATTGAGCATGCTGAATTACATTGGTATATGCCCTGTCGTATGAAATTATGCAAATGAAACATTTTCTCTTTAATTATTGCTTCTAATCCTGTAATTTCTAATAAATACCGACCTTCTTTTGTTCAAAGACCTTTCTTGTGCTCAATGAAATGACTCCTAATGTCCGTTTAAGTCTTTTTCATTGTAGAGAAGCTTTCAAGAAATGCAAACTTTCTTGGTTAAAAATCTCAATACGCAATAACTAAGTGCTTAGATCACCATTTTCAGTAGCTGCAACAAATCTTGAGACTTTTGAAAAGTGCTGGCAGTGCTGCAAAATTACAAAATTTCTCCCGTTGATGACTTAGACAAATACATAAGAGAGCAAATATACAACTCTAACAAGTTTCTCCTAAGATAGCATATTTTTGCAGAATATCATAGAAACTTAGTTATGTTCAGGTTTCTCTTTCTGAGGATGGATCACTACCACTTATTTATTTATTTTTACCAGTAAGAGGTGATTGTTGAAATCAAGGAAAAAGACTTCTTGTCATATAAGAATTATAACATTCTTTTCTTCTATTATGATAGCATTTATGTTGGATGATTAAGAAAGTTTCAGGCATATGCTTACAAGTTCTATTATTATGCAGATACTGCTGGATCAGCCTTTTGTTATGGGAGTTCATGTGCTCTGGGAATCGCAACTTGAATACTATACATGCCATAATGACTGGAAGGAGGCCTGTAAACTGCTGGACATGATTCCTACTACTGTACTGTCTGAAGGAAACCTTCAGATCAGTTTAGAAAGCTTATGCAATAAGAGAACTGTAGAAACCCCTGATGGTTTTTCTGATCATCTTGATTATTTTTGCTCTGATGGAGAGTTGGATGCTGTGTGCATACATGTTCCTAATGTCAAAATTTTGACAGTTTCTGTCAGTAAGATGAGCTCAATGTGGGTAAGAACCCTTATTGAGGAAAAGCTTGCAAAAAGTTTTATTTTTGTGAAGGAATATTGGGAGGGGACTGAAGAGATGGTACCTTTACTAGCTCGTTCTGGCTTCATCATGAGTGCATCAGAAATGTCTTCATATCCTGAATCAGCTAAGAGTTCTTTAAATCTAAACTTTTCGAATTTAAAGGAAGAGTGCCATCGTGATACGCTGCAAGCTTTTTATAGGGTTATGGTGAATCACTGTTCCAAATATGATTTACCAAGTCTTCTGGACCTGTATCTAGATCATTATCAATTGGTCCTAGATGATAATGCTTTTGGGCCATTACTTGACGCCACAGTAAGGTTTCAGCAAATCTCTATGTTGCCCTCTTATTTTTGTTATTCTTCATTTTAAAGAATTGGAGATTCTTATCTGTAGTTCACTGATTTTTGCTGCTGCTACATTTTGTTCAACATATGTCAAGATTCCATGTTGTACTTGTTACAGTTGTATATTAGCTCTCTTATGTATGTCTTTGGTAGTATTCTATGTATTAGGGTTAGTTCTGTCATTTATATTTATTCTTATTTTGTAATTGGTCAGCCGACTCAGCCCTTCACTTAAGTGAGGATATTTAGGGTTTTTGTAATGGAACCTGATTAAAGGGCTTCTTCATTCAAAAGACCTAAATACCGTCACTTTAAGTGAAGGGCTGACCAATTACAAAATAAGAATAAATATAAATGATAGAACTAGCCCTAATACATAGAATACTACCAAACACTTAGACAAGGACATAAGAGAGCAAATATACTATAACAATACTAATCTTTTATGCTGCTGCTATTGTTAGCACTTGATGAAAAGCATATGTGTGATTGCGGGAATACTAGAAGGAAGTTAGTCTAGATAGTTGTCTAACTTTGCTCTGGTATAAAAAATGCTGGAATTATGCTGATTTTTTGTTATCAAGAAAATACGAAAGTGCCATTGGACTGTTCAAATTTCAAGCATTGTTATTTTTTGGAAGGGCATATCACTTTTTTGCAGGAATTTGCACTAGACATTTTGTTTTTTTTTGGTGAAAAGTAGCATTTCCTTTTTGTTCACTTGTGGTGTGTTAGATTCTTAGCACTATATCGCTTGTTCAATGTATTTCTTTGCTCTATTGGTGTTAAGAAAACGTTGTTTATGTGTTCCAGGGAGAATGTCATTGGGCAAACTGGCTTCTTTTCTCAAAGATGAAGGGCCGCGAATATGAGGCATCTTTTTTTAATTTTCGTGCAGTATTATCTCGTAATGTACTTTCTGGTAGTAAGATCATTGTTCCTGATATTGATGACATAATCCACACTGTGGAGGAAATAGCTGAAGCTGGAGGTGAAATGGCTGCATTAGCCACACTTATTTATGCCCCCATTCCTATCCAGAAATGCCTTTGCAGTGGAACGGTTAATAGACAACATAGCTTTTCAGCACAGTGCACATTGGAGAACTTAAGACCTGCTTTACAGAACTTCCCAACACTGTGGCGTGCTTTAGTGTCATCTTGTTTGGGGGATAAAAATGCCAATGCTTCACATTCTAGCTCAAAAAGTTGGTTATCTCTAAACCCAAATGTTCCTTTTATTATTCCATGGTTGGGTCTTGCACTTTGCTTTTATCGAATATCTTCCTGTTGGCTTTGTAGTGTTTGGAAAGTCAGCGTTTGCAGACTACTTAAATTGGAGGGAGACCATTTTCTCGTCAGCTGAAGATGATACTTCATTGTTGCAAATGCTTCCGTTTTGGTTCTCAAAAACAGTACGAAAGCTAATTCAGATTTTTGTCCAGGTACTTTGCTTTTTCCTTCCATACTTTTCTATATATTCGGGAATGGTTGAATGTAAGGATGTACACTTGCTAAATGTTGGATAATCTGTTTGTCTGCATGTCTGCATTTATTTGTTTGGGCTGATATGGGCTTGATATACATGGTTGGGCTGTTCCATGACAACTTGAGCTTTTAAGGCAACTTGATTTCTTACATTATATCGGAGCCAAGAGGTCTAGTTTTGATCCTTGAGTTTGCCTCTGTATTCTGTGTACGTGCAAGCATATGCGTTTGTTAAATCATGCTTACATCCTGAGTCGGTCAGTTTGAGTTCTAGGGCCAAAGAAGTCAAACCTATGTAAATAGCTTGCATCTCTTTTTCCTTTTCCAAAAATGTAGCTTAAGTGCTTAAAAATTGTGAGAATGCCAAGAACTAGGGTTTTGGAGAGGAAGAGAAGGAAATTGCTCTATTACTGATTTGATGAAGAAGATTACAAAGAAGGAGGTTGAGCCAGCCTTGAATAGAGGTCAAGCTGCTCTTTACGAGCAAATGATGTGACTATTCTTCTCGTAAAGGGAGGGGTAACCTCCATAAAAAAATAAAGAGAGCGTTAGTCAATCGTAAATAATGATAAAATATAAATTTCTAAAGTACCCTCTATAATGTAAAGCATAATACTAAATACTTGGACAACTACAAATACGAGCAAATATATTCTTAACACCCCCTTCAAACTGTAAATGGACTCAATATCAAGAGTTTTATCTATAGAAAATGGAATCAGGCCACCACATGGATCTTTTTGAAGAAGTTGGCCAACTGAAGAGAGGACTGAATGTGACTTGTGAGATGCCCAGAATTTAAGTATCATCCCCTCATCAATTGTGCAGCTAACTCTTCAACAAACTTATCACCTTGCAGAGAATTTTTTTTGAGGAATAACAATTGCAAAGAAAAATTCTTTCCAATATTGATGTAGTTCTTCATTGTCAGCTCTCAAGAGTACATAAAAGTTACTTTGCTGGTAGATGAGGAACAGGTTGAGGGCATTGGGCACCGAATAAAGACCTATCTAGGTTCAATAATAATCTCATAATGACAGCAGATTCACCACAGTTTATGCTGATAGAAAAAATGTTTCTTGCTACAAACAAGGACTACCACTATATTTCAAGTCTTGCTTTTACAAAATTAGGACCTCTGTTTTCTGACTTATGTGCACTGATAGAAGCAAACGTCCTCTCCAGGGATGAAATCCTCCACCACCGCAGCCTCAATCCTCCAAGCCCTTTTTGGTTTTTGAGAAAACACCATGGAAAAGGTTTTGTTGCATGAATTGTCTTTTTTTTTTGCAAATTTGCTTTCTTTGTAACTACTCTAGTGTTGTGTTTGTGTTGAGATTTTAATAGAAGAAGCCAATTTTTCTGTAATTACTTGTTTTTTTGGAATGATTTGGATGGAAGGAGCCAAAATGGAGGAGTGACTGGAGAGATGGGTGGCTTATGCGAGTGAGGAAGGAGGGATTGGGAAATGGTGATGAAGAGAAAATGAAAACATCTTTTCCTTCAGGAGCTTTTCAATCGTCCAGAGGCAGCAACATGGAAGAGGGAGGATGGAAATTGGAGAGTAGAGGGAGTGTTCGAGGGAAGGGAGATTTGGGTTCCTGGAGATTCCAAATTTTTTCTTGGGCACATTTAACACAACACCATGGAGAATTTTTTAATTTTAGAAACTCAGTGCTTCATTCCAAATTTCAAAATTTGAATACTCCCAAACTAGGTATCATCAACATATAATAGAAGAGTAATATGTGAAAATAAAACAAAATCCAGAAGCAATACACATATTTAAACTTATCATACCAGGCCCTAGGCACCCATTTGAGGCAATACAGAGCATGTTTTAGCCGGCACACCTGATTAGGCTTATAAGGGAAACAGGATGCAGAGTCACCATTTAAGAAAACATTGTTTACATCCATCTGATGTAGGGTCCAAATCAAGTTGGATTGAACTCACCGAAAATATGATAATTAAAAAGGAGGGACTTAGATCAAGTTAGATCCATTAAGAGCGAAGATCAAAGGGTGTTTGTGGATGAAGAAAATAAGGAGTGATGGCAGGGGTATTTTCTACATTTATTAAAGAAGATTATGGTAATGGTCATGATATTGGGTCTAGTCTTAGTAATGATAGAACCTATTTTAGGAGATTTAGAGTAGAGAGGAGGTAGAAGTAGCCTTAAAGAAAATGAGGAAAGTTAAAGCCTTAGGACCATAGAATCCCATATTGGATATCAGAGATTTATTGATATGCTAGAGATACAAGAAATTGGAAATATGTCAGAGATATATTGGAGAAGTAGTGGAAAATAATATAGGTGGCCAAAAAGGATTTTGAACGTGTATTTTCACAATCTAACATTTTAAGTAGTAGTTCTAATTTTTTACAGAATTAGGGTCACGAAAATATACTTGTATTAACATAGCTTGTGATAGTGGTGATCTAATAAAGTCTATCCCAGTAGAAATGCATATTAGCATCTACAAACACTAATGTTAGTCCCAAACAAGCTGTAAATCATAAGAATACACGTTTGTGACTTAATAAACACAAAAGAGTAGAAAACATGAGGAACTTGTAGGTTTTTGCTTTCCTCTATAACCATTAGTAGAGATGATGACTTCCATTGGCCAGAACTGTTGAGAAAGGTCATCCTCCATATAAAGTTACATCCTCAGTCTCAGAACTCTCATGGTGTGATACGGCTCGGAAAAATAATTCCAGCGGGCCGAAGATCACAAGAAATAGACTTCAAGAGCATAAATTATGACCCTGCTAAGCATGGCATATAAGTAGGGCCCAGTCAGAATGTACAAGTTAACGACCACACATGACTCTCATTTGATAGAGCTTGATGAGATGAATTCAATGCCACAAAAAACTTGCAAATCTGAGTTTGCAAGGGTAAGATGTGACTTTTGGAAGTTCCAGCGAGGAAAATGGGTGTATGGGGCCCAATACGCATCCATGTGGGCTCTTTTTATTAAAAATGTTTTTTTTTTCCGGTTTTAGCCACATGAATCCTTTTATTAGAAAAATTACAATAGATTGCGAAATATCAATATATATTGTCATTATCTTGCGACAAATTGGTGAGATATAAAATATAGTTAAAAAAAGTGAATTCCATAGTATCAAGTATCGGTTTATTGGCTGATAGCAATATATCAAATTGCCGATATATTGCCAATAAAGTATTCCCTGGTTAGAATTGGATGGAATTCCTGTTAAAGTTCGAAACTCTTTGAGAGGTGTTAGTTTATCTTTTTATTTTAGGTTGTTTAACAATTTATATAGAAGTGAAAGAGTGAGAAGTAGGGACTTAGATCATGGTAGATGCGTTATGAGCAAAGATCAAAGCATGATAGCAAAAGATAAGGATATTAATGAGAGATGGCTGGGGTATTTCAACATTTAATTGAATGAAGATTGTAGTAATGGTCTTGAGATTGCATCTAGGCCTAGTAAGGATATAACCTATTTTAGAGTAGAGGAGGTTGGAGCCTTAAAGAAGATGAGGAAAGATGAAGCCTTAGGACTGGATAGAATTCGTATTGAAGTTGGAAGTCTCTTGGGGGTGTTAGCTTAATTGGTTGGCTAGGTTGTTTAACAATATATAGATAAACTTAATTTAGCTGAAATGAGGATGTTAAGGTAGATGCATGGGATAAGTAGGAGGAATATGATTAGAAATGAGTATATTCCTCGAAACTTAGGGATAACACTCTTAGGGGAGAATCTTAAGGAGTTTAGGCTGTGTTGGTATGTACATGTTCAAAATAGACCAGGGGAGGCCCTATTGAGAAGGTTGGATAGGATGTAAGTGGAAGAGGCCAAAAGGTTGGGAGGGAGACCTCGTTGGACTTTGATGGAGTTAATAAAGAAAGATATGATTATGCTATCTCTTATAAAGAGTTAGCACAAAATAGGCTAGAGTGGAGGTGTAAGATTCGTGTCACCGACCACAAAATGTTGGGAAAAGGTGCTTCTTGATTACAATAATTTTGACAATTTAGTTATAAGAGAAAGAAATGACTAACAGGAAAATGAAGACCAAAGTAGTGGAGCTAAACGAGAAAAAGTTCATGATTTAGTTGCTATTGCTGGAGAAGATTAGCATAAATACCCTGCATGGATGACCCTGTGCATCCTATATGTAATTGCTTTCCTTGGGGCTGATTTTACCTTTGGCTGGGATGTTCTTATAGTAACCCCCCCAATCTCTCTAAACTTTGGTCGATTGCAGTGCCACATGTTTCCAGTGTGAAATTGGGATTTGAGGCATTTTTCGCAATGCTTTTATAAAGCATTGAGTGAGTACTACTACATCACAATTTTGGTAGTATTTGTTCTCATTGGCCTACCTAAACATAAGGGCAGGTGGCACGTTTTGATGCAGTGAAGATGGACAGAAACAATAACACAGCAACACACAACCAACAAAGATTTATAATCGAACTGTAAACAGATGACGGATCTCTATTAACTTTTGAATCCACAAGCAAGTATGCCTTCTAATCCATGAAGGTTACAAAAAGAGAAAATAGAACTGAATACACTGTTCCAAGCTCAAAGCCATGAGCAAACAAAGGAAATTTCTGGAAGAAAAATTCAAATTCAATTTGCTGTGCTTACTCCCCTTTTCCCCCACTACTTATCCTCTCTGGAATAACCGTCTCTGACAGTGTAACAAACTTTCAGCAAAATGACAAGATTACCCTTCCCATTTGCCCTGACTAAAGGTTCTCTAAAGGCCTGGACAAAAATGCCCGTTTCAACCTTATGAAGGAATAAACAGCTGGACATGCTGTAAAACAGAATTCAATCATATTAATCTGTGACAATCTGTGACAAGCTGAAAGGACTAAAATACCTCTCTGCATCACGTTTTGTTGTCTTGCATGTGCGCTTCTGTTTAAGATACATATTCTCATACTCATAGTAGTGAAATTCACTTTGAAGTTTTATTTGTGCCTTTTCATTTTGGCTTAAGCTTCTCTCTTTTTTCTATATAGTACTTGGTGTGGTTAATATAAATAGTAGTCCCTTGCCTAATAGCATGACCTTCTTGGGGAAGTGGTTTAACTTCTGTATTAATCCTCTGGCAATACTTATTTAAGATTGATATTGTAAGAATTTGGGTACAGCTTGACTCACGGTTCAGTTATAGAAATTTTAAGTCAATAATCTTGCAGAGGCAGTTGTGTAATTTTGCTATTAATTTGTCTGTTTCTTCTTGGATGTTTACCTAGTTTTGTTGCATCCTCTAGTTTCGGTAATTTTGGTATTATGGATATGAATCCAATGCATTCTAAGTGGATTCAGATGAATTATTATTTTGTTTAAGTCTCAGAATGGAACTGCAAATACTTGGTGGACTCCTTTGACAGGATTTTTTGAATTTTTATCTCCTAGAGTTTTTAAGTTGATAGGGTTTAAATTTTTGCCTCATGGACATGGTAGGAGAGAGGCAGAACCTTCCATAATTTATGCCTGTCCTTTACATATTTTTTTATCTCACATGTTTCTCATAACCAAAAATGTTCTTTATGGATTTGGACATCTGCAAGCTACATTGAGTTCTACAGAGGCCAGTTCTGTCTAAGTTATGTTTAATAATTTTACTCTTATATTCCAGGGCCCTATAGGATGGCATTCAATAATGGGTGCATCATATTCCAGGGATATCTTTGTTGACGGAGGAATGTATCCTAATAGTGCTGGAAATGGGAGTAACGGGGATAGTTCTATATCATGGGAAGAGGCTATTCAGAAGAATATCAAAGAACTGTATGCTTCTTCCCTTGAGGTATGATATTGTTTCTTGCTTGGACAAAATATTAGGAATCAAATTACATCCTTTGATTTGTTGTAGTGCAGGAATGGATTTTGTTTGTCTTATTTTTGGTTTTAGTTGGATGTTGGTTGTGGTATACACACACAACATAGGCACATAGGAAACATTATATTTTAGTGCCTCCTAAAATCTCACTTTAGAACTCACTGTACACACCACCACCCTGTTTTGACTGGGTGGGCCCCACAAATCAGCGGTGGTGATGCACACAGTGGCTTTTATTGCACACAAGATAGACACATAGGAAACGTTATATTTTAGTGCCTCCTAAAATCTCACTTTAGAACTCACTGTATGCATCACCACCCTTTTTTGACTGGGTGGGCCCTACAAATTAGCAGTTGTGATGCGCACACTGGCTTTGACTGCACACAACATAGACACATAGGAAACATTATATTTTAGTGCCTCACTTTAGAACTCACTGTATGCATCACCACCCTGTTTTGACTGAGTTGGCCCCACAAATCAACAGCGGACCTGCACAGTGGCTTTTACTGTGAGATGTCTGAAGGAGATATAGCATTACTCGTGGGGTTAGTATATCTTGAAGAGGATCTTTTATGATGGAAAGTGAAATTTGGGCCCAATTATACATGTCGTATTCCTCCATCTGAGCTTAAGAAATTTCAGCCACTGAATTGGGAGACATTCCATTTATAATTATGGTGTTTGGATTGTGAAGAATATGTTCAGTTACATTTTGTTATCATAATTATTTTTTTCATGTTTAGGAGACTAAGCTTGGAGTAGAGCATCATTTGCATCGTGGACGGGCACTTGCAGCTTTTAAGCAACTTCTTGGTGCCAGAACTCAAAAGTTGAAGTTAGCATATACCCGGCAAGCTCCATCTAGAGCATTAGCACATGGACAAACTAACAGCCAAGCAGACATGCAAACCCTACTTGCACCTTTGATTCTTGATGAAGAATCTCTTCTGTCATCAGTATGGATAAGTAGTTTTCTGTTGATTTGACTTGGAACGTTTAACTTGGTTCTTTTTCTCAACTATATGTATATCCACTAGAGGTATCAGTACAAGAAAGGTTGTTTGTTGAACTCTGTTTCATTTCAAGGTTGATATGAGATCGAGAGGAGAGATAAAATTTCACATTCTTGGCAAGTTATTGACAATTACAAAATCTTTTTCCAGATTTTGCCAATTTGGCTGGAATTGACCAAATGCCACTTTGGCAGTATTCTAAGTTCTTGCTAATTGAAAATTTGATCAGTTATAAGTAAACCACATTAGTTGTGATGATTTTATCATTTATAAATCTTAGAAATTGTTCCATTATATATATTAGTTTGGTCAAGATTTATAAAGCTATATTAAAAAACATAGTTGTTTTGCTTTTTCAAGCATATGTAAAACCAAATGGTATGATATTTGGTATAAAGAACACAATTTTGCCTTTAATGAAATACCTTTTTTTGCAATGGTAGAAGTTTCCTAAAATTTGAAGTACTAATTGATAGAATGTGATGAATTAGGGTTTGAGAGTAGAGGAGAAACTCTCTGTATTGTAAGATGAATAGAGAAGATACAACTAAAGTGGTCGACTAGCCTCCACCAATTAGGAGAAAAGACACAACTGCCCTCTTTCAAATGAATAAGATTGCATATATAAGACTAGACTACCCCTTATTAATAGAAACACAATACTAATGACTTAACCAGCTACATATACTTGAGCAAATAGAACCAGGACTCACCATCACTATATCCACTTCAAAGTGGAATTTATACTATCAATATATGTGTCAAAAGAGAAATTGTCAAATATTTAGTAATTAGTAACTTTTTTTACTAGTAAATAGAATATATTTTAGTATCTTTCTTAACAATCATGTGGATGCGATATGTGGTTCTTCTATTGGCTTGAACTTTTTAATCTTTTAATTATTTTGGGTCTTCTAATCATTAAAATCTTCTTATTCACTTCTTATAGACATTATTTTTATGTAGGGATAATTTTTTTATGTTTTAATTTTTTTTGTATATACGCATATAAAACTAGCTGGCTAGGTTTCTTGCTGTGTGGTGGCAGAGCTTCTAGGAGTGGCAAACAGCAGTGTAGATGTTGGCAGCCTGGATGAGATGGGGCAGATCTCAACTAATTTCCCCCGTATTTTGCAAGGTCTTGTAAGTGGATGGGGAGGCCGTGGTGAGGCGGTGATGGTGCAAGAAACCTGTGTTTATTTTTGGTGGTGGTGTGTGTGTGGGGTGGGGGGGGGGGTGAAGCCATCTACCCATGTTTTGAATAGCTTCCCCAAGGATGCAGGATGCTGGAGTGGAGTGCGTGGAGCAACAAGAGAGGAGAGACCATTGTGGCAACTGGTGGTTTGTGGGGGAGGGGTTAGGGAGGGGAAGAAGAAAGGGAAGTGGTCTTAGTGTCTTTCTAATATATAAAATAACAAGATGCTCATTACTTTTCCAGTATGTGCCATACACCTCATTACATATTAATAATTCATTACGTTAGATTGTAATGAGGTTGTCTGGGTGTATCCTTGAAACACTGCACTGCAATAAACCACAAACTATGTTATTTTTTATAATACATGTATTTTAACATTTATGGAGAAGTTACCTGTTAACATTTAATATTAGATGGATGTGGGACCAGAGGCTTGATGGTAAACTATTGGGTTTATTTTTAGAACCTACTTAGCTTGTGATTTTCGACCTACATTTCTCTGCTGAAATTTCACGAGCTTAAATCAAGGGGGCCTCATTGTTTGTATGGATGGGGCTGTCTATGGACAAACAGACTTTTAAAGGGGTGTCCATTGCTGTGTCTGCTATGGACATATATCATCTGTGTTTGCATTCGCCACAAACAGTCCCGAACACAGATGGACATGGACATAAACCCTAGTTTCCTTCCGAAGATCCCTGTTCTCGCTCTCTCTCTCTATGCTTCCTTCTTCTTGTTACATATCTCCCTTACCTTCTATTCTCTTTCTTTCTTCTCGATTTCCTCCCCTTCTTCCCCAACTTTTGCACTAACCTCTGTCAGTTCCTGATACAAACAAGTGAAGATATCGGTCTATAATGTCTAGTATCAAGGCCGTTGTTTTATTAAGTCCCTCTCCATGGAAGCAGTGTTTGCTTCTCATTCCTGTAATAATCTGTGATAATTCTACTATTGCAGCTAGATATAACTTCTGCAGAGCAACAACGACAATGATTACGAGACCAGGTGAATTTCTGGTTCCTACGGATATAGATATTATATTTCCAGAAGGATATTATTTGCTCACAGTATTCCTTATGGTTCTGATTATCTGTTTGGGGGGGGCACCTAAAGTGTTACTGCATACGGTGGAGGTACACAGATCATCCAGCCATTGTCCTGGTTGGGGGCAGGCATCTCTGGGAGAAGGCTCATACCCGGTGCTCAGTGATACTACCCATAGTCATTCTCCTATGGAAGAACCACCAGGCAGCCGGCCAGGTGGGTTTCTGACTGATGTTTAAGCCAAGCTTCCTTCTATGGTAACAATACTGTGTAGGACCTCAATCTTGGTGCTATAGTGTGATTTTCACCGTGGTGCCAAACCACTTTCCCAATGGCCAGCAGGCACCATTAGATAAAGGGGGACCATTTGTTGGTGCCCACTTGACGCTGTCTACTGGAACCATTGACATCATTACGTTCTCCGACTCTGCCACTGATCCTGATGAGAAAATGGCCACCTTTGCTGCACTTTCTGCATCAAAATGTAGCGGTGGTGAGTTGGTGCGTAGCATGTTTGAGGAAATGTTGCAGCAAAAGGGAGCCTCTTTTATACTCCAACAGCAATGCCACTTCTGTAGGAGAAAAAGATGTTTTTTACCTGCAGCAGAATCCAAAGCACCAGTGGCAACATCTACCCTTCAACCATGGTCACTTCTGATGGTTAGCTGTGGCTGCCTAACATCTCACCATATGATGCTGAGAAAGATATGGGACCCCTTGCAAAACAGAGGAGATAGAGGAGGGCAAGATTTTAGAGGAAAAGACGTAGGAGAATGCCCACAAGCAGGTGAAGGGGAAAGATGCATGGGGATAATTGATGGGAAGCACTTCGCTGGATGAATCTGGCTACAAGTGTGCACATCCTTCCTCTCTTGCAAATTACACAAGTAATCTCTCAAAATAGAGTGAAGAGAGATAGAGAAAAAAGTTTTCTTCTTCAATGGAATTGCAGAGAAAGCTAATGGTTGCCAACCAGTCACCAATGTTTTACATAGGCGCTGGTGGCACAAATTGTAAATAAGAGAGTCTATTGTATGTCTAAATTACAATCAACCAATCAAAAATTGCTTACATGAACCAAATAAAGACTAATTAACCAATAGTCTATGTAGTTAAGACTCCAACTAATGTAAAAGATCTTTACATAAGGAATTGCGGATAGAAATCCCAAATCCAAATAGAATTTCAGTGTAACATGGAAGAGAGCGATCAAATGCTTGACAAAGTTGATTGATCGTTCAATGCACTATAGTGCTTGGCTGAACAGAACGATTGATCGCACCAGGGAACTGGAATTGGCATCTGATAGCTGAGACAAGAATGGTTGGTTGCATGTAGCTACCTTGATGTTATCAATCCTATTTCACCATGTACTTCAAAACCAACAGAATTGCATCAAGGTAGAAGGTTGGAATCTCAGGTTGAGTTTGGTAAAGGAAAAGTTAGGTGGTGAGAAGGTGTTGGAGTAAATTTCAAGTTTGTCGTAGATTGGGGAAAAGATCAATGGTGCCAACTTTGCTAGGATGCTGTCCAATTTCTTTCAATCTCTATGGCAGCAGTGTGCAAACATAGGCGGGCCATGAAAGGTCTCTGAAAATGGGCAACAGGCACGGTTGGACTACAGAAGCTATGTCCAGTGGCAGCCTAACATCGACTACTGGCAACCCATGGTGTGTGCCAGGTATACGAGGAAATGCCTCAGCAAAGCCTGTCTTCACTTTGGAGTGATGAACTTGTACCTTACTATAGTGGTGAGAACATGGTACTTGATGTTATCTCTTTCTATAAATGCTTTCCATGGTTCACAATTTGAGATATGTCGGTATCAGTCAGTCACTTTGACAGATACAAGATATTGGGAAAAACATATCTATTGGAAATATATTGTAGATATTCCCAGTATCTTTGACCCCTTTCAGACTTCACTTGTGACTTATTTCCCACCTGTGACCCCTTGGCCTCAGTCCTGTCCTCCTTCCGTTCTTCACTATGGCAGCAGGCTAGAACTAGTCCATTTCTTGCATCATCTGCATAGGCATGAGTATGAGTGGCATGTGAGTGAGTATTTAAGGACGTACTTGATGATGACATGGGAGCAGTACTGTGAGAACATGGATTCCCTATCTGCTCAGTCTTCAAGTGGCCAGAGAGCTTTCCAACATACACGTCACTCCAACTCTTATTGCTATATATTCTAGTATGATTTCTAAGTTTTATTTCGATGTACACCATTATGTTATCCACTTATTCATTGACATTATCTTCAAACTTGTAATTCTCTATTATTATTGATTATATTTTCTATTTGATGAGCATAATTTATGTTAGTATAAGTGTATTCACACAGTGTGATTGTTTGAGATTAATATTATGACTTTTAGATGTTAATACATACTTTAATTAACAAAATACATCATATTTTTGTCACCGATATATTTTTTCCCAATATCTCTGATCAGATATATCTCTGATATACCCTATCTTTGGGTCACCGATATATCTCAAATAAAAGATATTGTGAACCATGATGTCTTCCTTTCACATCAGCATGCAACAAGTATGCAAAAGTTTTAGGTGATGACTCATATTTGTTCCCGGAGATTCATGGAGCAATGCTGAGAAGTCTTTTTTCCTTTACCTAGGGAATACCTGTGTCAGTTAAAAATTGATGGTTGCCAAGGTACAGGTCATCTCTTTATAGGCCGGGCCTCTACAATGGTCGGTCAGTACAACCTCCTCTCTCTAGTGTTGACATCAAGATATTTGCAAGTGGAGAGAGGAGCAATGTCATGCCTCAAAATATTCAGCTATTGAAACAAAAACAGGAGAAGATGGGCTTTCTGTTATGATGATATAGGTTATTACATAGCAACTTCCAAGCCTGGATATCACCTTAAGCCAGATGGACTCTGGTCATTTTCCTATTAGAAGCTTAGTCAAAATTTTGTTTCCATATATGCTGCAGACTATGCTAAAGACTCATTCCCTTCTGTGCATTTGTCTGTATGTGGTGAAGATATTTATAGAAACAATTTGGTTGGTGGGGCTAGTGGAACTGTCTTAGTTGAAAGCTCATTTCCTAGAAGTTTCTTTCTTCGCCCCTTCCTTGAGGACTACTTGATCACAATCAATAGAAGTTGGCTCAAGGATTGTTTGTGATTGTGTCTCCAAGATGTGGGCTGGATTTCTAATAACTCTGTCCTTATTGCGATTGTGTCATCACTGGCTGTACAAGAATACATTTTGCATGTGGATGACAAGGCTGTGAAGGAGAGGCTCTATGTCTATTTTGCACAATACATACAGTGGGAGTTGGAATTGAAGATTTCATATTTTCATCCATTCATGGTATATTTTTCGATGCAATGAACTTTATGGTGGACATATCTCGGCTGGGCGCTTCATACTCAAAGCATGCCTTGTTCAGCAGCCCTGGTGGGGGATGCCTTGAGGACAAGGCGTGAGTGGATCATGGCAAGGTGTTATGACCTGACTATTACATTTGACTAGGCCCATGCCTATTGTTAGCCCATTTATTTGTTATTTATTGTGTTTGTTAGATGACTGATTTACGGGTGATTGTTTTTCATAGGTTAATAGATGGTGGAGATTAGATGTTATGTGGGCCACAAGGTCATACATTGTAGTATCCTCTCATTTTCACTAGTAAATGATTAAGCCCTAATCTCCTAAGCTCTCTCTCTCCCCATTTCCTCACGACTTCTTCCCCCCATTCTCTTATTTTCTCTCTTTTTTCCCAAATCCCTCACTTTTCCCCCCAGCTTTTACCTTAAATCACTCCCAATTTCCTGTGCCAACATAGTGAGATATCAAACCATAAAATCTAGCTGCCAGTGAATTAGAAGAAATACTTGGACATCAGGGCAATTAATAAGTTTGGCAGTTAGGTTTGGCCAAGTCATTTCTTAGTTTCATCCTTCTTTCATATGCCAATCGATTATGTTCCAAGTCAGTTATCGCTGATATGTTGAATCTTGCATACGAAAAGTTCCTAGATTGGTCTTGCTGTGGAAATATATGAGCTGGCTGTGCTTGTGATTGTGTCATTACCTGGAAGTTTTGTGGAGTACTTTGGTGAAAGATAATAGTGATGATCATGTGCAATCCTGATCCGGATGAATTTTACATAAGGCATCGGTCATCAATTATGGTAGAGACAGCGGTGCCGCAGTCCAGTAAGTATCCTGAAATAGAAAAGGAGGTGAAAGCAAGAAAATTAGAGATAAAATACGACTTAGAATTGGAGGTAACCTAAGTGTGGTCACCGCCATAGGCGGGTTCCACAGATGTCACACAAAATGGATGGTGCAAAGATGAGTCATGAAACATGGCTTAATTTGTCTTTGTGTAGAATCTCAAACAACTTGGGATGTGCATCTCACGAGTATGTCGATGATGGTGGAATGAACCCAATGCTTTTGCTTTTTGCTTGTGACCAATCATTGAATGCAGAATTCAGTATGGTGTTAAAATCTTCTTGTCGATTCTTATGTTGACTATCAATTATGATAAATTTGTACACGATATTGACACCTTGTTTAGCATTTGGATGGTTAGGATAAGGCGTGTATTGATGCTTGAATGATTGTTATTGTTATTTTTTTGACTTGTAATGGAAATTCATATGTTACACAGAATTCATTTTGCACCTTTTATTTTGATGGCAGGTCTTACCACTAGCAGTCTTGCATTTCGAGGATCCTGTTTTAGTAGCATCATGTGCTTTCTTTTTGGAACTTTGTGGTCTATCAGCTGGTATGCTTCGTGTTGACATTTCTGCTTTGCAGCAAATCTCTTTGTATAAGTCATCTAATACTGAGGAGTACCACAATTCTATTCTTCCTGCTGATTTCCAACCTCTTGCCAATGATATTGATATTGCATTTAACCTTGCTCGAGCATTGGCTGATGAGTATCGCCATGTCTTTAATCTTCAAAGAAATGGGAATGGGGCTAATGGTCTGACAGAAGTTAACCAACAACCTTCTCTGGCCCTTACTGCTATCCTGCAGCAATTGGAGAAAGCAAGTCTGCCCTTATATCGAGAAGGGAAAACATGTGGATCATGGCTTTTAAATGGCAATGGAAATGGAATGGAGTATAGATCCCAACAAAAAGCTGCCAGTCGGCAATGGAGTCTTGTTACAGCTTTTTGTCAGATGCATAATCTTCCTCCAAGCACAAAATATCTTTCTGTCCTGGCATATGATAACGATTGGGTATTTTTTTTTCTTTCCTTTTGAATTTGAATTTGCATTCTTGTCTGTGAAGAGGGCAGTTAATATTAATTCAATGATCTAATCACATGCAATTCTTAGGTGGGCTTTCTGACGGAAGCTCAGTTTGCAGGGTTCCCATTTGATGTTGTCATTGATGTGGTACGTTTGGTATTCTCCTGCATTTTCTTTTGAACCATACAATTCCAGACTTATTTGTGAATGTTTTCATTAATGTTTGATATACTTTTACAGGCGTCCAAGGAATTCAGTGATCCACGTCTTAGAATCCACATACTAAATGTTCTTAAAGGTTTGCAGTCAGCAAAGATGAAAAGTGGGCCCACATCTGATTCATCTTCTTCTCGAAGAAGTAATGAACTTTCTGTTTTTAATGGGAATGGCATGACAGACCCTGTTGAACTCTTTGCACTTCTTGCTGACTGTGAGAAACATAAAAATTCGGGGGTGTTGCTTCTGATAAGAGCAAGAGAGCTGCGCTGGTCACTTTTGGCAGTCATGGCTTCATGCTTTCCGGATGTGTCCTCACTGGCATGCTTAACAGTTTGGCTGGAGATAACTGCATCAAGGTTCATAGAAATTCTCAGAGCCCTATTATTTCTTGCTTCTGAAGCCTCGTACAGATATCCTGAATTAAAATTCCACAAAATGGGTTTCTGGTAGTTTGTGCTATTTTATATTTATATATCCCCAAATTTATAGTATGGTTAATGATGTTTTTGTTATCATGGTCCTGATAATCCAAATGACCAGTGTCTCCAGAGTGCACAGGCACCAGTGAATGTCAAACAAGAATGGATTCCCTAATAAAAGCCAGGAAAGAAAAGCTGCTTTCTTTAACAGTCATGAGAGTTGATGTAGAACGGTGAAGAAATTTGATTTCTGAATGGAGAAAGGGATTACAAGCTTGAATCCACAAGCTTCCTTCAAATCCACGAAGAATTTTTTCAGAAAATAGGAGCTGAATCCTCAGCTCTGGCTCAAATCCATGAGCAAAATTCAAAACAGAGAATTCTGGAAAGAAATTTCGAAATTCAAATTTGACTGCCTTTTCCCTTCCCTCCACCACTATTCATAGCATTTAGGGTAGGCATGCGATTAATTACATAATAAGCAGTGAGCATAGATTCATATTATCAGAACATGCACAGGTAATAGGAACTTCGAAAATGTATATTTTTACATTTGGCCACACCATTTTACTGTGGAGTATGTGTGAAAGAGATTTGTGAATGATTCCTTTGTTTCTTAAGTAGTCTTTAAAAGAACAAGAAAAGAACTTGGCAGCATTGTCACTTTTCGGAGAACGAAAAACATAGAAAAATTAATTTCAGTTTTTATTTTATATGTAAGGCTTTTGAAATTGTTATTTGAGAATATTCATCGGCAAGAACAATAATATATGAAATCCTAAAAAGTTATTATCCTAGTAGGGCACACATTTTTGTGAATTACCTTGAAATGACTAGACTCTGATGCAAGGTTCACAATCTCAGATCTTGGTTTCCTCTTGGTTGGCCATTTAGACGAGATATCGGAGAGGTCAGGTAAAAATATCTCAGTGATTAAACATATAAAACCACTATTGTTATTGTAAAAGAATTGTAAGATAATGAGAATAGACTTATATTGAGAACAATTGCACTGAATGACACTTATTTTTCACAACATGCCAGGATAGGATTGTGTTAGGGCTTTAGATGTCACTAATGATTTGCAACATTTACTGGCAAATATATTTCCTTTCTACATCCGAAAATAAGTTTATGTTCTATGAGAGGTGGTTTTTGAGATTTTTTTTGTTCGTTAGGTTTTCTTAGAAAGAGATTCTGTTGTTAGTTAGCTCAGTTTATTCTATTTTATCTTCCTCAAAATTGTGTTATTGACAATGAGTCATGCTCCTACTGCTGTCGTGTACAGGTTTTTTTTCTTTGCTAGATGCCAGTGTGCAGTTGCTTTGCTGCAGCTACTTCAGTAGCATATGGTACTACATGTAGTTGCATGTGTAGATGCTACCTTTCTCAGCAAGATCTCAGTGCATTTTGCTGAGATTTTACCAAAATGGCCAATGTCTTAGAGAGGTGTAAAACCATTTCCGCGCCATCTCAATTCTTGATATATGTCTTGGTAAAAAATTAACTCTCTTGTATTATCCAAGTTTGCATGCTTCACAAGTTGAGTTCACATGCTTCACAAGTTGAGTTCATATGCTTCACAACTTGAGTTGTGAAACAAACTCTAGACTAGGATCTAGTTGTTTGAGACTCGTCAGACTTGGGTGTCTTAGTGAGAATGCCATTTCAAAGATGAAACAAAATCTTAGGTTGCAATATTTTGGAAGCTTTCTCATCAAAGTCCATGATGTACAAGCCTTCCACCTCATGCCCTCCCTCCAATCCTCCTCTTCATGCGAAGGCCTTGAAAAACACAACCAGTGGAAGAGATATTTATGTTTTCTGGCTATTTGTGTGCTTTGGAAGCTTTCATAACATTCAAGTGAGGCATGCAATGTTTCTTTGGGCATTTGAAATTTCACGAGCCATTTGATTGCTCTATATGGTCAATGTGACCAGTCCATGTGACCATTGCTGATCATTGGACATGCATTTCTTGGGGGGGGGATATGATTCATATAGGGGGTGCTTGGCAACTGATTTCTGGAGTATTTAAATCATGATTTAGCTTAAATTTCTTAGTGGGAAAGAGCACTTTGTAATTTGTAAAAAGCAATGATGATGATTTGTTAGGAAAACCTCCTCCTTGGGGATATTTTTTCCTAAATCTGATTTTGGACTATATAACACAGTCATGGATTTCAAGGTGATTTGTGAGGTGAAAACCAAGAATTGTTGACCAAAATCATGTTTGGCAGCCCATAGATTTGCGGAAAAGCTAAAGATTTGACGGGCAACCAATCTTATGCATCCAAACAGGATTTAGGAAAAATCTGCTAAATTTGGCAATGAATCGGTTGCTAAGCACCCACATAGTTGACCAGCTAGCTGATGTTTGATTTTTATTCAGCTGGGCTGATGTGCTCAGCAGTTAATTTGTGCCAGTGCAATTTTTTCCATGATATTTCTTTTCCTTAATTTCCATGCCCAACCTACAAAATATACTTTTTCACATTCCCTGTACCCCAAAATGTTACTAATTAATGTTTTAATATCATCTCATCAAAACCATATCTCTAACACTAGTATCAGGTCTTTGAATTTTGTAGTAACATATTAGTTGATGATAAGCAGATCTATGCTCATCTTGCTTATTTACATTCAAGTTAGTGTTGACTTGCTTCAAATTTGCTAATGTGGCAATTACTGGAAATAAGGCTTGTGGGCCTATCCCAACAGGTTAGTTCGTCATGGGTTGGAAAGGATGTTGAGGGCTCGAAACCACCCCACTTTCCTCTCCAGCATGGTGATTCTTCCGTTAGGCAGTGCCTACAGTTCTATGTAGCCAAAAAAACACCGAGGAAATTGGAAAGTGAATTTTTCGTATGTGCCACATAATTTATGTGAGATGATCCCATGGGTTTTTATTATAGAATGGGAGAGTTCGAATTCATCTGCCATGAAGAGAATTATAGCGAAAATACAGGGTTAAATATAGGGGTGGACAGTTTTGAAAGGGGTCAAGTTATGAGAGTCCCTATCTAGTGGCACCTTTCTATCCTCCAGTTTGACATTTGTGGTGCTTGCTTAGGCCTTTATAAGAGTGCTGACAGGTGACTTTTAGTGGAAGGGCTTTCCAACTCACTGTTATTTTAACTGTACTAGTAAAAGTGTATATAAGCATTTAATATAGTATTTACTGATTACAATGTCACTTATTTCTTTTACAGGGAGACATCATCTATCAAGGTTAATGACATATTTTCCCAAATTGAAAACAATGTTGGAGCTGCTGTGGGAGCAACTAATGCACAGCCTACTAGTAGCAGACAAGTTATATTTCATTATAGTCGGAAAAACCCTAAAAGAAGACGCCTTATGGGACCAATCATGCTAAATGCTAGTGGAGCCACCTCTTCAAATGTGTCTGCTAATGCTCCTCTCAGCATTTCTAATGTCCAAGGAATATTGGTCGATGATAGAAGAAAGAGGGCTGAAGAGCAAATAAGGCTCATAAATGATCCAGTTGAAGGGCTTGTATCTCTTGCAAAAATGGTTGTTGTGCTATGTGAGCACCGTTTGTTTATCCCCTTACTCAGAGCTTTTGAAATGTTCCTGCCATCCTGCTCTCTGTTATCTTTCATACGTTTTCTTCAGGTATGAATCACAAATGAAATTTGACTAAACTTTCAATATTTTTCCTATATTCTTGTCTTTATCATTTTAAATAAGGAAGCTTGTAACCTCAGATTAAATGTATTGGAGACTATGGGAAACCATGCTGCAATTTTAGGTTGCAGGCTTCATTCTTGCTGTTTCCCATATTTTAAAATTTAAACAATATGCTAAAATGTGCATGTCTGTCTTGTTTGGTAGGATTACCTGCTGCTAATATTTGTTTATTTGAAGTTCAGGCATTTTCGCAGATGAGGTTGACAGATGCATCCAATCATTTAAACCATTTTTCAGGCTCATTTAAAGATGATAAGTCCCAGATGTTGTCCAATTTAATGAGAGATAGCCAGATTGGAGCTGAATGGATAAGCACCACGTCTGTAAAAGCAGCAGAGGTGATGCTTACAACCTGTCCATCACCATATGAAAAAAGATGTTTGCTGCATCTTTTGTCTTCTGCTGATTTTGGAGATAGTGGAGTTGCTTCTTCATGCTTTCGGCGATTGTATTGGAAGATCAATATAGCTGAACCTTCTCTCCGAAAGGATGAAGGATTGTATTTAGGTAATAATGAAGCTTTAGATGATGCTTCACTTCTGACTGCATTGGAGAAAAATGGTGATTGGGAACTAGCACGAAGTTGGGCCAGGCAACTGGAAGCAAGTGGTGCACCCTGGACTAATGCCTTTCACCATGTTACGGAAACGCAGGTACTGTAATAGTTGTTTGGCATATGAAAAAATTATGCGTGACCTTTCTTACTCTGTTAGTAGGGTGTGCCACCAGGACTTGAAAGTCAAAGTCCAGTCCAAGTTTGTTTAGTAGGAATCATTTGTTACTTCGTTCAATTCTAAGTTGGGCATGGAGTTAAAGAGTGTTCACAATCGTAGTGGACTTGGAATTGGACATTACCTTGTCCATCTCTGAGAGTCGAGTCCGACTCACGTGACAGCACTACCTAAACATTATAGGCGTGCAGACTTGAACCTTGCCCCATCACCTCCAACCAATGCCTTCACCATGGTGACATATGTTAGCTGTGTGACTAATAAAGATTTATTTTGTATTATTCTTCATTTCAGCTTTATAGGAGCTATTGTGCAATTTGTGTGTCACATTAAATGCAAATATAAGATTATGTTTGGCTTATTAAGAACAATGTATTAATTTTTTGCTAATAACAAATGGGAAAAATCTAGCTTGCATAATAATGCGGGCAAGGTTTCCTGCACTATAGTGGGTGGAGCCTCCAAGAGAGGCAAGCTACCTCCTTTTGCTGACAGAGGCTGTGGCAGAGCGGGGCAAATGCCTATCTGGGGTTGAGGGGAGTGTTCTGAGCAGATCTCAACCCCTGATCCCCTGTGTTTTGCAAGGGTCCATGACAACGGAGAAGGCCAAGTTGAAGCCAGCCAATGACGCAGAAGACCAGGATGGAGCAGGGTGGGTCTGTCTTTGGGTGGAAAGGGGTACATAAAACACCTGCCCCAGTATTTTGAATGGCTTTGCTGGTGGTGTAGGAGGCTGGGGTGGAGTTGGATGGAGGGTGGATCATGGCAGAGCAGGGCAAACCGGGGCAATGAGGAAAAGTCTGGGAAAGAAGAAGGGAGAGGGGGACTGTCTGTCGAATGATGATCCAACAGATCATAGAAGAACTCCAATCCTTGAATATCAAACGATATTTCATTTTTCATATACATCATTCCTCTGCGAATTTATCTTGATCTCATCTCAATTTTAACCACATATCTTATACATGTTTTTTCAGGTTAATTTTACTTTGTGAATGCTGGTTTATGAACAATCCTTGTATATTCGTAGTATCATTCACTTAACAAGGCATATGTTGATGTTTTGTGTCATTTTTTTGCGTTATATTTGCAGGCTGAAGCAATGGTGATAGAGTGGAAGGAGTTCCTGTGGGATGTGTTAGAAGAGAGAGCTGCAGTCTGGGGCCATTGTCAAACGTTGTTCATCAGACATTCCTTCCCTGCATTACAGGTGATTTAATTGACAACAGTAGTAATTATTCTTTAAAGCATGATAATCAGCCGTGGAATTCCATCTCATAGGATCTTGTCGAGATCTCACTAAGATCTCTGTTTCATCAAGGGCTCAAAATCAAAACTAGGGGAGAATTAAATTTTCCACTCTCGGAGAGATCTTGCCAATTCTCTGTTGTGTCTTTCAGTAGAGACACAAGGTAAGTAGAAGAGATGAGAAGAGATTGGGAGAAGGAAGAGAGCTAGTTTTACTATTATATTCAATTGAAATCATTGTTTGCACATCACTCTAGAAATGGGCAGTAAGACCTTTAATAGTCTTACACTTACCCAATTATAACTCATAATCAAACTAGGAAACTAACATAAGATAGTGCATAAACTGTGAAGAATTGAACACCTTGAGATTTCTATTGCATTCAATAGTACATATAGAGCAGAGTGATATATTCTGGGATTGTTTCAAATCCCTGTGATTAGATGATCCAGCGCGATCTAATCATTCCATAACAGTCATCTCTCAAGCTCAAGGTGGGTGGAACGAACATTGAGCTTGTCCCGCGAGAGAAGAAACCTAGGACTTGGTAAGGATTTGGTGAAGATATCAGGAATCTGATCAGCCCCTTGGACATTGATAAAATAGATAGTACTCTTGAGCATACGTCAATATCAATGTGCTTGGTGTGGCTGTGGAATACTGCATTCTTGGACATGTGAACAGCACTAATATTGTCACATAGAAGTTTGAGTATGCTGCGGAGAGGAATTTTGAGGCGCTGAAGAAGATGAAGAAACCATAAAACCTCAACTGTTGTGGATGCTAGGGCCCTGTACTCGGCCTCTGTACTCGGCCTCTGCACTGGAGCAAGAGACACTGGGTTGCTTCTTGGCAACCCAAGAAAGAAGATTGGGGCCAAGAAGAAGAGCATACCTAGTGGTGGACCGTCGACTGTCGGGACAACCTGCCCAATCCGCATCAAAAAATGCACGTAGAGTGAAGGAAGAGCCACAATTAAATTCAAGCCCATGAGTGAGGATACCTTTAATATATCTAAAAATCTGCTTGACGGCTTCAAGATGAATAACATATGGCCTCTGCATAAATTGACACATGATTCACAGCGAAGGCGAGATCAGGCTGTCTCATGGTGAGGTACTGAAGAGAGCCAACCATCAGTCTGTATAAAGAGGGATTGGCTAATGGAGGAGATCCCTTGGCAGAGAGATGAGCACCAGCGGCAAGGAGGGTCTTGGCTGGTTTGATACCAGCAAGATGAAATTGATCAAGTAGCTGAATAGCATACTGAGTTTGGGAGAGTGTTAAAGAAGAAGCTGTCCGCCGGACTTGCATGCCTAAAAAGAAGTGGAGTGGGCCAAGGTCCTTCATATCAAATTGGGAGGAAAGCTTGGAAATGAAGTGTTGAAGAAGAGCCATATCGTTCCTAGAAGCTTTTTGCCATATAAAGAGAAGTATCATAGGGACAACCTATAAAACCCAGACGATGAAGATAAGTGGCAAACTTGGTGAACCAGGCACGGGGAGCCTGCTGAAGGCTATAGAGAGCCTTCTGAAGATGACATACATGGCTGGGATGAGAGGGATCAATAAAACCAGGCGGCGGTTGGATGTAAACTTCTTGGAGATCCCCTTGTAGAAAGGAATTTTTGACGTCCATTTGGCGAAGAGGCCAGTTGAAGGAGACAGCAAGGGCAAGCACTCTCCCTTTTGCAACGAGCCGCGCTTTATACCTCTCAATGGATCCATCAGCATTGCATTTAAGACGGTAAACCCACTTACAACTGATGATGTTCATGGACGGATGGAAAGGCACAAAGCTCCATGTTCCATTCCGCTTGAGAGCTTCAAACTCATCATCCATAGCTTGAGTCCAATTAGGATCTTTGGCAGCTTGTTTATAAGTGGATGGTTCAACAGGATGGGCATCGGCGGTAGCAAGAAGAGCTGTTGGGATATGATGTCGGGTGGAGAAGTAAGCCTTGGTGCACCAAGTGCCATCCTGGCTACGAGTCACCATGGGATGACGAGCCGGATGGGGAGAAGCTGCTGAGGAGGGCAAGGTGGTGGTTGTCGTAGCTGAAGGATTGGACCGACGTGCATAAACATAAGTGAGTTTAGGAGGGACAGCTGGTGGAGGTGAGTCTGAGACAGCCGGCGGCGAAGAGGAAGTGGTGAGAGGGGTCCCAACAGCGAGTGGAGGGACTATCATACAGCTTGGTGAGGTGGCATCCGGAGAAGATGATGACAAGTTAGAATCTGATAGTATCTCCTTCATGGTAGCTGTAGGAAAGCGGTGTAATTTAAACAAAGGTGGCGGTGAAGACAAGGCTGGCTCATCCGTTATAAGCGAAGGAAATTGATCTTCAATGAATGAGACATGCTGTGACATATATACACACCCAGTTCGGGGGTCCAAGCAACGATACCCCTTGTGCTGTCCATTGTAGCCAATAAAAACACCCTAAAAAGATCATATGTTGGTCGAGTACCAAGAAGTACTTCAAATGGCGTGCGGCTCTTAAGAGTTGTGGTAGGCATCCAATTGATTAAGTAGCAGTAGTAAAAGCATAATTCCAGAAGGCTTTGGAAAGATGACCATGGGCAAGCAGGGTGAGTCCTGTCTTGGTGATGTGCTGATGCTTACGCTCGGCAAGGCCATTCTGTTCAGGAGTGCCTGGGCAGGAAAGTTGATGAGAGAGCCGCAATCTTTAAGAAAATTCTGGAGAGAACAAGCCATATACTCCCCCCCTCCATCGGTCTGAAGGGTCTTGACTTGGGCTTTAAATTGCGTTTTGAGATAAGTGAGGAATTGTATCAAAATTAAACTCACATCCACTTTGCGCCAAAGGGGAAAGTACCATACGAAACGAGAATATACATCAATAACAAGGAGATAATAAAGATAGCCATCCAGAGATTTTGTAGGTGCGGGCCCCCAAAGATCACTATGTAATGTTGAAAAACATTGCTTAGAGTAGGACATCCGCCTAGAGAAAGGAAATTTAGATATCTTTCCAAGTTTACAAATGGTACAAGAAATAGAAGACCTTGAACTACAGTGCAAAATAGGAGATAGTTCCTTTATTTTCCGGTGGGACGCCCAAGCCGTGCATGCCATAGATCATTGCTGGCCTTATTAGATAGAAGCCCCACGGTGGAGGAACGTGCTACTCCAGATATGGGGTAGAAGCCGCCGCATTTAGGTCCTGTCAACATTGTCCGCCCGGTCTGCAGGTTCTTAATAGCAAAACCCCAAGGGTAAAAGATAAAGCTAACAATGATTGTCATTAGTAAATTGAGACATGCTTAATAAATTTTTCTTCAATTGGGGTGCAATAATTACGCGATCCAGAAGTAGAGAGGAAGAAGGAATAGCAATGTGACCAGTATGTGTAATAGATAAGCCTGCACCATCTCCAACAAATACTTTCTCGCAACCATTGTAAGAAATAATACCTTATGCGAGGGAGGAATCAGGTGTCATATGGTTGGTGGCGCCGGTGTCAGGATACCACGATGCATCATGTTGATCAGCAAGATGCATGGCAGCGATGGATTGAATAGTGTCAGCAGCAGGGGTATCAGGCGCCTGGCAAGCATAAGCCTTGTGGTTAGGATAACCACATTTGTAGCAATAAATAGAGGACGCATCACCAGTTATAGGGGCTGCACGAGGACGACGTCCATGACCTCGAGAATTACCACCAGCACGGCTATGACCACTAGTCTGGTTACCACAACCACGAGCAGTACGACCACCACTAGGTTGTGGACGTCGGTGGTTGGAAGAAGACGGCTGGGCCGCTAGAGTTTTGGTTGAGAGCATGGCAATAGGGACATCCGAGGAGGAACGTGCAAGACCTTAGAGTCGAAGATCGAAATCAAGTAGTAAGGAAGAAATTTCATCAATAGTATGAGGATGACGAGAAACCTGAATGGCAGCATGGAGTGGATCATATTCAGATCCAAGGCCATTGAATAACCATGTGATGAAGTCATCAGCGTCAATTGGCTTCCCAGCACTTGCAAGAGCATGGACGAGCCCTTTGGCCTTTCGAAGGTAGTCAACCATGGAAAGAGACCCTTTTGAAAGGGTGTGAAGTTCAGATTTGAGGTGCTCAATGCGCATGCTGCTCATGGTGCCGAAGAGAGTCTCCAAGGCCCTCCGAAAGGCAGCAGCAGAGTCACATTCAAGAACCTGCAGGATGATGGTCTCAGAGAGGGAGGACGTCAACCATGCGAGCACCATCTGATCCAGCCGAAACCAGTGTAGGGCGGGAGTGGTGGTCAAAGAACCATCAGGACATGGCAGGGATCCATCCACAATCCCGAGTAGACCATGGCAGTGCAGGACAGGGATAACTTGCATCTTCCAGATGAGATCATTGGTGGACGTCAATTTGATAACGATTTCTTGAGAAATGGACTTCACGACTGGCAGCACGGAATCCCAGCAGCAGCATGGGTGTCGGGAGAGACTGTCTCTGAGGGGCTAGAGGGGCTCGCCATGGAGGAAAAGATAAAAAAGAAATGGAACTCGTGGGTGGCGGTAAAAGGGAAGAGAAGCAGGGAATATGGGTGGTGATTTCAGGCCCCTAACCTGACCGATACCATGTGAAGAATTGAACACCTTGAGATTTCTATTGCATTCAAGAGTATATATTGAGGACAGTGATATATTCTTGGATTGTTTCAAATCCCTGTGATTGTGCTAATTTACTATGTACAGATAGACGGGATCTAATTGATTTCAGTCAGTTACAATCTGTCAGAAGATATACACCATCTAATCATTCCATAAGTCATCTTTAAATTTGAATTATGGTGCCATGAAAGCCTGAAGATTGTCTGGCTTTACATAAACTAGACTAGGGAAGCTAATTGAAATGAGCTTTAATTAAACTAGGAATCTGAAGATTTCTTAAAATAGAATAATCCTAAACTAGGACACTATAAGATTAGGAATCATAAGCCTATTCAAATCAAAACTAGGAAAGCCCTAAATCAGTGGATTTCTTCAAAATCCAATAGAGGCAATGCTTAGAGTGCGTTTGACAGCCTTGATTTGGATTTAGGGCGTGATTTTTAAATCATGTTATTTTAAATCACACTTACGAGATTTGTATTTGGAAATTTTGGTGTTTGGGAACATTTTGATTTTAAGAGATTGTTTACGTAAAGATGAATTTCGTTTATAGAAAAATCAAAGAGGAGAGTCAGAGTGTTGGGGAGGAGTGTGAGTGTTATGTCCCTGAGTTGTGATCCTGCGAATTGTGTGTGAATTGAGGAAGAAAGACAAGGGAAGAAGGGATGAGGCGCACTTGCAGATTGCAAGTGCAATCTCTCCGTGGAAGAGGTCGGGAATTCGGAGAGGAAGGAGAGTTGGACGGTGGAAGGGAGAAGAGTAATTAAGTAGCATAAACCTAATTACAACGAGTCAGCCTACTTAAGGCTATTGGCCAACAGGCAACATAGAAACAACCATCTAACTACATAGGCTAAATCTAACTATTAACTAAACTTACTAATAACTGAATTAAAGCAACAACGTGCACATTAACATGGATGCCTACGTGCACTTATTATAACAACTGATAAAGTAACTGTAGATCATAACATTTGAGGAACTTGGGAGAGAAGAAGCAAGACTACTTGGTAGAAAAAAGGCCATTATACAAAATCTCAATTACGTTTGATATAGAAAGAACAGGGTATGGCGTGATTTGGAGTTATCCCTTTTCCTGTGATAAACCAAATCATGTGATTTGGGTTGGTATTTAGGACAATCAAATCTCACCTCAAAATACGTTCCCAAACATGTCATTTGGACCAAATGACACGATTGTAAAAATCATAAGGTGCAAATCATCATTTGCCAAACACACCTTTATGAATGGGCATATTTGGATAGTCGATCAGCAACCACAAGAACTGACTTCCCCTTTACCACCGGTAAAGCCTTAGCACACTAACAAAGATTACATTGCACAACAAAATACTGAACATCGTGCTTGTGAACATGCCAAGCGAAGCTGTGGCACACCCTTTTTTGCATGCTGAAAATGTCCTCATGACCAGCTAAAGTGGACAATGGAAATGATGAAGGATATCCTACTGCAACTGCTCATCCTTCGGTACCCATAAGCATCCTTTGTACAATAAAACTTCATCCTGCAAAACAAAACCCGGTAAGTATAACGAATCCACTTGGAGGTAGGTAATAAGACTAGAAGTCTCTGAATCGTTGGTGTAGGAGAGGCGGAGATCATCTAGAAAATGGAAAATGGGGCCAAATTGCCGATACAAAGCATCGGCTGCCGTATTATCTATTGCCGCTTTTATACACAATCTCGTAGCTTTGTCACCTACTATTGTTGTGCTGGATAGAAATATGCTGATCCATGAAATACTTAAGAGGATAATGATCAATCCAAATAATAAAGTGTTGGCCAAGCAAATAAGGACACCATTTTGTTACTGCACAGCAAGCATCTCGTGCTTGTAGGTGGAAAGGAGGGAGTGACCCAATAAAGCCTTATTAAAAAAGGCAATGGGGCAGTCATCCTTCATAAGTACAACACCTAATCCGGCATCCAAAGCATACTCTCCATCACAAAGGTCTTAGTGAAGTTTGAAAGTGCTAGGACAGGGGCTGAAGTCATAGCCTCCTTGAGTCTATCAAAAGCACGTTGCACCTCACTGATCCAATTGAAAGCCCCCTTCTTCAAGAGGGATGTGAGTGTAGTGGCAAGAATGCCGTATCTAAGAATAAATCTCCTGGAATAACTTGCCAAACCCAGAAATCCTCGAAGTGCTTTAGGAGACTTTGGTGTCAACCAATTGCTAATGGTAGTGACCTCGGTAGGATCGGTCGCTTCCCCAACAACAAAGATAATGTGGCCGAGATATTCCACTTGTTCCTAGTCAAAAGAACACTTAGCGTATGAGGAAAAGTTGATGCTGCAGTAAGAATTCAAAAACCCTTAGATGCTCCAAGTGGGACTCTAGGAAGGACAATAAATAAAAATATCATCAAAGAAAACCAAAACAAAGTGTTGAAGAAAAGCCCAATATATATCATTCATCATATGTTGACAAGTGGCTGGGGCGTTAGTCAAGCCAAAAGACATAGCAAAGAACTCATAATGTCTATCATGGGTTCCAAAGGCATAGGAATAGGAAGCTTGTCCCTTAGAGTAATAGTGTTAAGAGCTCGATAATCCATACAAAACTGTCATGTGCCATCTTTTTACATACCAATAAAATAGGAGACGAGAAAGAAGAGTGTGAAGTCCAAACGATACTGGAATCAAGCATCTCACGAACAAGCCTCTCCATTTTATTCTTCTACACCTGAGGATATCAATAAGGGCGTACATTAGCAAGTTTAGTTCCTGGCTGTAGAGGAAGGCAATGACCCAATGTCCGTTGAGTGGGCAAACCAGAAGGCTTCATAAAAAGTGAGGCATGCTCATCAAGAAGGGTAGATAAATCATTAGGTAGGTCTAGAAGAGGTAGATTCTCAATAGGCTTCAATTGCATCAAATAACTGTGACAATAAGGCTTGTGAAAGGACGCAAGGGCCTCGGCACATTGCAACTTCCCTAGAGGTTGCGATGAAAGACAAATATACTATCCTTTGTGAGTAAATTGCATTGTCATATTCTTGAAATCCCAGGAAATAGGGCCAAGCTCCTGTAACAATTGGACTCTTAACACTACTTCTGCACCCTGAGTGGTAAGCAAGTGCAGGTCCATTGGGAATGTGTGACCCTTGAATATGCACATCTACATTCGGGCAGACACCCTTACTTTGCAAGTAGACATGCAACTCTATCATTAATAAAGGTGTGGGTATTACCACTATTGATCAAAGTAGACACTTGTTTTTTAATAGAACCTTGTACAGGAAACATCTTTGGGGAGTAAGTCTCAAAATATACATGCATATTAATCTCCATGTCATCACCATAGAGCTGGTGTGAATCCTCATCATAAGCAGCTGGTTCGGTCTTATGCCCATCATCGATGTAATCATCAAACTCCTGATTATCATCAAATTCAAAATAATGGAAGGTTTTGTAGCGATGTCTTCAAGTAAATTTCTCATCACAGTAATAAATAAACCCTTAGACCGTCTTTCCTCTAACTGAGATGGACATTAACGTTGGAAAGTTGAGGGGGGAGGGGGGAGCATTCCCTAGCGGGGCCCCACTACGGCTGGGCTGACTTGTGGAAGGTAGTTGCGGTCAGCAAAGAGGGTGTAATATTCCGAATTTAATTAAGTTTCAAAAATTAAATACGTGGAAAATAGTATGCTGACCTGTTGACCCCCTGATTTTCTCAGTTGAATAAATTCCTAAATATAAAGAATTTGTGGCTAAAACTTATGTGATTAGAAAGTAAATAAAAAGAGTTTCGAAATGCCACCAAGAACGTGTAAATCAAAGTTTAGATAAGGGAGTTATGACCATTAAAAGTTGAGCATATCGTATATGGCCCATTTACCCCATTTAGACGTGAATTTGGGTTGTTTAAGTCGTTTT
Organism: Saururus chinensis; assembly: GCA_035235625.1. Taxonomy (NCBI): domain Eukaryota; kingdom Viridiplantae; phylum Streptophyta; class Magnoliopsida; order Piperales; family Saururaceae; genus Saururus; species Saururus chinensis. The sequence goes on from CP141143.1 coordinate 32,622,648, forward strand.
GAGAGCCCAGTTGTTTAGAGTTATGGGAATTATTAAAATATAGCCTAAGTGGTCCACCTTGGCCCATTATTATAAAAAGGCCACCTAGGACTTATTTTGTGGGAGCTTTTGGGGCCATTGGGGTGGGGGGAGAGAGAGAGAAGGGGTCACCGAAGGAGTTTTCGGCGAATCATGTCAGTGACAAAGATGGGGAGGATGAGCAAGTTTGAAGACCCGCAATGGCAAGGTAAGAATGTAAAATAAACCAATTCTCCTTAAGCTTAATATTGAATTAATATGGTGGGTTGTATATACAAACTATAGAGAGATGGAGTGTAAGAAGAATTGTCGTTTTCTGCCTACCATGGGCCATCGCCCGGTTGCCGGATTTCCTCTCCTGTATCCTTTCATCCCGGCGATTGGAATCAAAACAGGCAGGGGCGACGTGGCTACGGCCATGCACCTCATGTACGACGCGGTGGAACTTTTGCATTCTTACTTTGACCGTTAGTCTTCGAGCTTGCTCTTCCTCCCCATCTTTGTCGCTGACCGTACTCACAGGAAACTCCTTCAGCAACCCCCTTCTCTCTCTCCCTCGCCCTAAAGGCTCAAAAGCTCTCCAAAATAAGCCCTAGGTAGGCTTTTTATAATTATGGAAATTAAGAACCTTAATCCCTTTATAAGTTGGGCCAAGGTAGACCATTTATGCTATATTTTAATAATGCCCGTGACTCTAAATAACGGGGCCTGCAAATGACTTAGAACCGCCTAAATACTTGTCTAAATCAGGTAAACCGGCCCTCTCTGATATTTTCAACTTTGAACGGTCATAATTCCCTTGTCTAAACTCTGATTTACGCGTTCTTTATGTCGTTTTGAAGCTCCTTTTGTCTGCTTTCTAACCACATAGATTTCAACCACAAATTCCTTCAACTATGAATGTCAGGGGGTCAACATACTATTTTCCATGTGTTTAATTTTTGAAACTTATGAAAATCCGGGATATTGAAGAGGGGGAGGCTGAAAAGTCCAAGGGATTGGATGTGATTAATGGAGCTTCACCTTAGCCATGGGCACTAGTTGAATGGACTCTCGTAGGTTGTGCGGACAAGAATAATGGACTTCAACATGAGGCTGGATGGAAATATCCTCTTGAGTGAAGACTCAGGCCAATGTGGAACTCTATCCGTCAAGCGCTCAAACTCAACCTAAAATTGTTGGACGGTTCCACTCTGAATAACTCAGGCCATCAGAGAGTTAAAGTCTTCATACTCAGTAGGACTGAATTGAACATGTAACTCGAGAGTGAATTCTTCCCAAGAGATTCTAGGAGGCTGACGTAAAAACCAACAAACCCATGGTTGGAATTGCCCCAAAAGTGGAACGAAGAAAGCTTGACCTTATCGTCAATAGTATTTTGATAATCAAAGCACTGCACAGCCTGATAAATCCAATCGGTCGGGTCTTCACCATTGTACTTCGGAAAGTCAATATGAGTAACTGTGTCTGAAGTGTGTGATCAATGCCTTGGCACTCATCACAATTATCCTGGAAGAGTTGACCTCTATCACCCCCACCAGCTGCCATGGCAGCCACTCCTATCCAGTGGTTGACCACCTTGTCCTGGAAATAGACCAGCAAAGGGTTGATCAAATTAGGGACGTTTCAGCATATGCTTCATCAAGGTGGGTCTGGTCATGCCCATCATCATCATAACCCCACTCATGATGGCGCTGGAAGTATTGGCAGCCTGGCAGTTCCCGTTTGTGGTTTGGATTGGGACCCATTGATGTAGAGAGTCCCCCATTCTTCTCAAGATAGTCCATATGCTATGCCACCTGTGTCCCAGCCTGTCCAAAGGCTGACAGGGGCAAATCTGTCCAGCTTCTAGAAGCTGTTTCTTAGCCAGGGAAATGGGAGGGCAATTCAGTCACTCACTCACAGTTTGTTATAACAGACTATCAGAATACCATCGGGAGGGAAGAAGAGGAAATAAAAAGGAAAAGAGCAGGCAGATTGGAGGCATTCGAAAATTAGCTGAAGAATGATGTTCCAGAAAATTTTCATTTCTCTGTAATGCTCATGGATTTGAGCAGAGGTTGTAGATTCAACCTGTAATTTTTCTTTCCCATTTTGTAACGATCGGCATGTGGATTCAAGCTGTAGTTCTGTAATCCAGAAAGTTAATAGAAAGTTCGCTGTTTGTCTCCCATTTCATTCTGTGTGTTCTATGAAACCAAGCTTCTGGGTGATTTTTACTGTTAAAGCTTGTTGTGTTCTATTTCTACTGCATCACCCGTGGGTGCCAGAATAGTTCGTGTTGTTTTCAAACAAAGGGTTTCCTACTATTGGAAGCTGCTGACCTGGGCCAAATGAGCCATTATCCTGGCCCCCTTGTTGTGGTGAATATGGTTGGTGCATCCTAGAGGACAGGGCAATAATTACAGGTAAGTGGCACTTAGCCCAGTCTGAACTGGAGCCATATGGGACACAGCAAGAGCCGTGGAGCCGTTGGGAAGCTCTGAAGAAGGCTGAGCAGAAGAGGTTCCGAAGCCTATCAAAGATCCCGTAGGGACATCAGGTCGACGGGCTATAGATGAACCATGAGGGTCAAAGGCAAACACCGCATGTTCATGCAAAAGAACAACAGCTGAATCCAATCCCCTCACGAAGGCATAGACTGGGTGTTTGGCGATGGAGAAGGATCCCCACTGAAGACAATATCCCTTCAATGGAGCAGGGCCGTGTCCCTGGAGAAGGTGTGCAACCCGTTGCTCAAAGAGTTCAACCCGTTAGGCATCTCTCACTGGCTGAGTCCATTGAAAATAATCGAACTGAGATTCAAGGTGGTGAAACATTTCGTTCAATGTGTGGGAGAGTCTTGAGCATGGTACAAAGCTATGGAAGGTCCCCAGAACTGGTGGCAGCGCTGGATTAGGAGCAGGTGTCACTAGGTTAGGAGGGGGTTCATCATGGTTACCTCATCCACTGGAGTTTGTGTGTTTCTCAGTATGAGAAGTACTGAACTTCATCAAGGAAATACCCAGAACCAACTTCTCTGATACCGATGTTGTATCTCTCAGTAGAGACAAAAGGTGAGTAGAAGAGAGGAGAGATTAGGAGAAGGAAGGGAACTAGTTTTATGATGTAGATCCAAGAGAAGATGATGCAATTCAAAGAGAAAGAACTGAAATATAGCTTTGATTTCTGAAGGACGAAAGGAATACAAGCTTGAATCCGCAAGCTACCTTCAAATCCATGAAGATTTTACAGTAAATGCGGAATTGGATCCACAGTTCATGCTCAAATCCATGAGCAAACAGAAGAAATTTCTGGAATACAGGTATTAAAATTCAAAATCTCTCCCTCTCCTTCCATTTCCCCACTACTTATCCTCCTGGAGAATTACCATATCTGACACAGTAACTAACTGTGTCAAATTACAAAATTATCCTCCCATTACAATATCTGGAATTCTTTTAAAAGACTTGGGCAGAACTACCCCTATCGACCCACTTGAAGTGGTCTTGGATCTTGAAGTGATTTAGGATTGTGGAGATGTTAGAGGAGTCTTGCTTGTGTATTGTTTTCTTAAATCATTAGTGTTTGGCTTTATACATTATAGTGGGTTGTTCATTCCTTATTGTTAATTTCTTGTTTTCTTTGTCCTTTTCTCTTGTATGATTTCCTCTTTCATTTAGTAGACGAGTTCTTTCTCCTAAAAAAACCCTATTTCTATGAGGAGAAATATTGTGACAGCTAATTTCAGACACTGAAATTTTTGTACAACAGTTCTTTCTCTGCGCTGGCACGCTACAGAGTAGTGCTGAAAAGCAAGGCCACCATGTACTGGTTTTTGGGGGGGGGGGGTTCAAAGCTGCCAGATTCAGTTCTGATGGCTCTCACCCCTGTAATGTAGGCACATTGCCTGCACTGGTAGTGTAGTATGGAAATAGTTAATGTGTAGCCAACACATCGCAAGCCGTTGGATCTCAATTTGAAGGAAGGCCCACGTGTAGGGGCTGGCAAACCCACCTTCCCCGAGTTGATTGGCACAGCACAATCAAAATCGTGCAGCCCAAAAGTGACCAGCACAAGTGCATTGGCATGTGCTGGGACATATTAACATATTATATATATAATGTATTTATTTATGGTATATTCCTATACCTCTTTTTGTTAAACAGTTAATGAAATATGTTTAGTAGTGTCCATGTTTGTTGCTTCTTGATCTTCCCCATGAGTGTGTACTCATCGGTACAGAATTAACCACTTGAAAGTCTAAATGGAATGAATAAGCCCATGGCTTATTACCCTTAAGTCTTAGGATATAGAACTTTTAAGCTTAGAGCTCAACAGCCAGGAAGAAATCTATTTAGTGAAATGACAACTAGAATTCAGGAAGACATGGCTAAACTAGATAGCCAGAGGAAGGCACATGACTAAACTACTTATCCAAAGGCATTGTCATGAAATCATGGTCCATTTGGTTGGGTTACTTGTCTACTTTTGATGGAGTAAGCTCCTTAAAAATTAGAAAGCTCTTAATAATTGCAGCGTCCTTATTATAGTTTCAAATTCATTTCTTGGATTACATGATTTCCTTTAAAATATTCAAATATTAAACTCATATAATGGTATTATTTAGATTTAATGCTCTGTGTATGCTCACACACTCGCACGCATGCAAACGCATACCCCCCCCCCCCCCCCCCCCCAACACACACACGTATATATATTCTCTCTGTCCCATATTATATTTGTAAGGTGTAAATTTGATGCAAGGCTAGAAGCATCTTATACCACAAAAAGAAAAAGTATTTACTAATTCACCACCTTCTGAGGGCACAAAAAGGCAAAAAATTAGCTTTTCTGACTTTGATTTTCTTGCTCCTACTTATGGGAACTTTTCTAATTGAAAGGAAAATGAAGACAAGTGTTTTCTTGAAATGAGACTTTTAATATGGGAAGGAAGGAGTTTATAGCATTCTGATAACCCTACAACCGAATCTGGCGATGAAAATCTTGCACTGAGTCTTGATTGGACAGAGAAAAGTAGGTCTCACATGACAATTGAGGGGTCTTTGTTTAGTCCAATCAAACTCAGGCATAAGGATTTTTTGGATAGATTGTGGTTTAGGAAAATCATTATTCGAGTACGTGTGCGTGCGCACATGTGTGTGGGCAGACGGGCATGCATGTCTGTGTGTATACGCACACAATCTCTCTAAGATCTTTTTTTGGGCTTCCAATATGCAAGCAAGATATGAGATAGATTCTGTGTAAGCAATGTTTTTTTTCTTAAATCTACTGGTATGTTAAATGTTATTTGCTTGTTCTACTCCTGCAGGCGGGTTTATTTTTCCTCAGGCATGCTGAGGCTGTAGAGAAAGACATCTCTGCTAGAGAACTGCATGAAATACTCTTGTATTCCCTTCAATGGCTTAGTGGGTTAATAAATCAGTGTAATCCGTAAGTATTTTCTTCTTACATGTGCCAACCTCTTCTAAGATTGGAGGATTTACCATAGTAGCCTGTTTGTTCCACCATTTGTATCTCCAGACTCGGCAATTTTGTGGTTCCTTGTTAGTGATTAATTATGATGTATAAGTTAGAGATCACTGCAGTGGCTATTGCTTGTGTGGAATTTTATCTTGGGAATGCCAACATGTACATGATTGTTTGCTTACTTAGCTTTTTGCCTGCCTCATATTCCAGAGTTTATCCCTTGCATCTTCTGAGAGAGATTGAGACTAGAGTGTGGCTCTTAGCTGTGGAAGCAGAAGCTCAGCTTAAGACTGAAGGAAACTTCACAATACCCTATCATGCTGCAAACTTGGTTGGTGGAAACTGTGCCAACATTATAGATCAAACTGCAACTATTATTGCAAGAATGGATGGTCATTTGAATTCTATCAAGGCCAAAACAATGGGGCGAAATGATACCAGGGAAAACAATGGGACGCACTTCCGTTCCCTCCAAGGCTTTGATGCTCACTTTCCTTTAACTACAGGGTTTGTCCAGACAAAGACAAAAAGGAGAGCGAAGAGCTATATGCCTTCAAGAAGGCCAATCATAGACACAGAAAAGGCTATTGAAACTGGTGATACTTCAAGCTCTTATATTAGTTTCAAAAGTGACATGCAGTTTTTGATAGACCCGGAAGATAATGTAAAAATTGAAGCATCAATCTCCGGATGGGAGGATAGGCTGGGGCCAGCAGAGTTGGAAAGAGCTGTTTTATCTCTCTTGGAATTTGGACAAGTAGCAGCTTCCAAACAGCTTCATCATAAGCTCTGTTCATCTCATGTTCCATCAGAGTTGGCTCTTGTGGATGCTGCTCTGAAGTTTGCGTCCACTTTATTACCTAGTAGTAGCAGAGAAATGTTAGTTCCTGAGCTCGAGCCAGAGGTCCTTACTGCTGTCCAGTCTCTTGGTATATCTTGTGATGACTTCCTGACTAACCCAATGCAGGTTGTTATTTAAAGTCCTTGTGTTCTTTCTTTTTTCTTATGAAAATGCTCTTTAACTTTTTACATTAGATTTGCTTCATTTCTTGGCTCTAATAGACGACACTAGTTATGTTAGGCTCTCCATGATTGCTAGTTTAGTATCCATCGTACATGAAAAATTTGTGGAATGCATTTGGGTGAGAGCTTTTCATTGTAGTTCCACACAAGGTTTTGTACATATGTATTTTGGTTGAACGAAGCTGGATCATGTTGGATAATTTGTTGTCTGCATATGTCTGTTTGGGCCATTCCTTGATAGCTTTAGCTTTTGAGGCAACTTTCTAATATGGCTTCAGAGCCAAGAGGTCCTCGTTTCAATTATCGTCTTTGCCTCTGTATTTTGTGCACGTTCAAGCATATGCATCTGTTAAATCATGCTTGCTTGTGTATGGGGGATGTTGGATAATCTGTATGTCTGCATGTGTCTCTTTGGGCTGATCTTGGCTTAATGTACATTGTTAGGCCGTTCCTTGATAGCTATAGTTTTTTAGGCAACTTGGTTTACGATAGATCAAACGAAAAAAATTAGTGACAAAAGAAATATAAAGAAATTTACTTCATGGAAATTTAGTTAATTTCATGAAATTAACAGATGTTGTGGTGGCATATGTATTCAAAATTGTAGGTCTTGGAGGCTATAACAACCAAGTGCACTGATGGCCGTGGCCGTGGACTCTGTAAGAGAATCATATCAGTTGTTAAAGCTGCAAGTGTATTGGACCTCTCATTTTCGGAGGCATTTGGGAAGAAGCCTATGGAACTGCTTCAGCTGCTCTCTCTTAAAGCACAAGATTCATTTGAGGAAGCTAAAAATTTAGTGCAGACCCATTTTATGCCTGCAGCTAGCATAGCCCAAATTCTGGCAGAGTCGTTTCTTAAGGTAAGTTTGTGCCATTCGATTATTTCCCCTCTTAGTTCATTGTACCTATAAAAAATGTCAGGTTATGTACATCAAGCAGATTGAATATTTTGATGCTAGTTTTCTGCTGAGAAATGGTCAAATAAATTTGCTTCAGAATCATGGTTTGGAAAAACAAATTTCTTTAGAGTCTGACTAGACAGGGTATCACTTTTAGCAACTTGCATGGATTCCTAGGATTGCCATCTCAGTCCGATCCGGGATATCGGCAAGATCTAGGAAAGGGTTTTTGAGGTAGCTAGGAAATTAAGTTTCCAAAAGAAAACATTTCTCCATTTTTTTCTTTTTTTTTTGGAAAATAGTTTGTGTAAGAGAAAAATCCCTTAGTAATTTTTTTTAAAAAAAAGTAAGAATTTCCCTGTATCAACAACTTTTTTTTAAAAATATTCCGTTAAAATCTCAAGATAGGCGAAGATCCTCTCCTTAATTTTTTTTTTCTTGCCCCTTTGGCAAGATCTCATAGAGATATCCATGATGGATTCAATGTTGCCATTTCAACATCATATTATGGATGATGATGTCATTATAAAGAAAAAATTCTCTCAGGGCTTGTTGGCTGCGCATCGTGGTGGATACATGGATTTTCAGAAGGAAGAAGGTCCTGCTCCCCTGTTGTGGAGGATCTCTGATTTTCTGAAGTGGGCAGAGCTTTGTCCATCTGAATCAGAAATTGGGCATGCACTGATGCGTTTAGTTATTACTGGGCAAGAAATACCACATGCATGCGAGGTATGTTTGAGTTATTGAACTTGCAAATTTTTTGTCATTGACATGGATCTTTTCAACCATATTTTGGCTCTACTGTCATTGGTTCAGATGGCAGCATTCTGATTGTTAAGTTGCCAAAAATGCATAGAAAATCCATGCTTATAGTATACAAAGAACCAGGGTTGCCACATTACAATAATGAAGAGGACAACTCTTAATCAGAGAAGGTCAACCCTAAATGCAGCAGGAGTCCTGATTACGCTTTACTAAAGGAAAAGTTAACCAAGAAGAAAATAACAACTAACTAGATTCACTAAACCCCACCCGCTATAATGTAAAGACTAGGATAAACACTTAGACAAAAACTAAAGAATACTCTAACAATGTGGACATCGATGTGGGCCCTAGAGATCATATATAGATCAGAGAAGATTTGATACTTTGTTTATATAGAAGTTGGGTGTTTTATTTAGAAGATTGTATTCTACTGAAATTAGGACGATAGATTTTCATGTTATATTTATGTGTCTTTTGTCCGGCATTTTATTTCCCAATTTAGACTTTCTGGAAGCCTATATAAAGGACTAAGTATTAAATGATAGACTATGATGATTTCATAAAAAGTTGTGTGTTCTCTGTTGAAGGAGATTCCCCATTGGTCTCGATTCCAACAAGCCCAGCTAGTGATTCCGGAGGAACCTCTGGCGACAATTCCAGAGAATTATCCCTCTCATCTGCCCCTTTTTGCCATTTAATTTTTTTTCCTACCCAGCTGGACTTTGTCCTGCATTAGGATGACATCCTTTTCCATACTATCTCTATTTATGTACAAGTTCTTATAAGTTGAACTAAGATATCTGTCCATAAGATATTATATTATCTCAATTATATCCGAGATGTTGATGGAGGAGCGTTTCCTCTTCTTTTGGGAGTCCCTCTCAGGTTATGCCACATGTATTCCCACATGTCCAAAGGCTGACGGGTAAACTTGTCCAGCTTCTAGAAGCTGTCTCTAGGCAAAGGGGAAAAGGGAGGGGCAGACTGGTCAAATTCACTGTTAGAAATCCGTTGGGGATGAAAAGAGGGAATAAGAGGGGAAGAAAGGCAGATTGGAGGGGATTTATTTGAATTTGGCAAAAGGATTATGTTCCAGAAATTTTATTTGTTTTCTCTACAATGCTCATGGATTTGAGCAAAGGTTGTGGATTCAACCTGTAATCTTTAGTTTTCGTAACGGTAGGCTTGTGGATTCAAGCTCTCTATTACTGTGCTGTGGATTCAGCCTCTGTAATTTTAGTTTCTTCTATAGTGAACAGCTTGTGGATTCAAGCTTTCTACTTCTGTAACTCCGGGAATCTGAATAGAAATACTCCAGTCTTCTTCCATTTTCCATAGATTTATTGTTTGGCTTTGAATATTCTGTTTGGGACTACTGTGTTCTTGCTGTCTACTGCTGTGTTGGAAATTGTACTGCATCAGATGTACATGGCTATCTCTGTAAATAATAGATATATGTAAAAAGTATACATGCATATTTGTCAAATATTAGCATATAATCAGGGTCAAACTAGGTGATGAATATGGATATAATGACGATTTCTTAAAACAATTTGATTTCTGAGATCTCGAGAGGTTCCCAAACTCTCTGCAATCTCGTAGACGTCTCACTAGGATCTCTTAATTTTGGTCATCCGAGATCTCACGTAGATGTGGAATGGTTGGTCTTTCTGTAAGTTATACTATATATAGTTGGAAAAAATGTTGAAAAAGTGAAAGCAAGCTGGTTGATTATAGAAAGTTTGTTATAACTATTTATTTTAGTTGGGATTATATACAATTTCTAGGTCGTGAGAGAGTTGCATATTATTTCCTGTTCTATAAGTAGTTGTATTGTTATATTGGATTTATCTATGATCAAAGTAAAGATTGCCTACTTAACTTTAATTTATCTCTATATCTCTCTGCTAGGCCACCCTTTTCCAACGTTTTCTGGTTTTTATGCACACCTTCTCTCTCCTCTCTTCCCCCCTCCTCTCCCCATTTCTCCCTTTCTTATCCAAAATCTTAAGTTTTCTGTGAACCTTAACAATCAGACCTGAACTCTATCACCTTGTGGGGTTGAATCACAAGCCTATATTGACGATTCTGTTTTGATGGTGTCCAATAGAATTGCATAAGCTAGGGTTTTTGAGAAAAAGAAGTTATTATTGAATAATGAAGAAGAAGATAATAGAGAAGTGAGGAGTTGACTAGCCTTTAATAGGCTCAAGTCATCCATTATAATCAAATTACTCATACACCCTTCACTTAAGAGAGGGCTGACCAATAAGAAATAAGAGTACAAAGCTATAACTAAACTACCCTCTATAAATAGAAAGATACAATACTGAGTACTTGGACAAAATATGAGAAAATACTCTTGAATAATGTCAACTTAAGTGAAGACTGAATTGACCCAACTATTAGGTTTCGTGCAAACTAAGGTGAAATATTTTCAACTAATCATATGATTGCGAGAATTGCATTTACCAAGTTTAACTCTTTACTCCTAAACGCCAGACATGGTATGCATGAAACTCTTTGCAGCCATAATTTTGATGTGCAAATTGCATTTTTACATTATAATATAATATGGAGATTACAGAGATGAATGAAATGTAGCAAATTTTATGCTAGTCAGAGTTTTGTAGCTTGAGATATTGTATCCAAAAGTCTAGCTGCGGAGAAACCAAACATCTACTTCACACCTGCACGCTTAGCTTTCATACTATAACATTGTCCAAAACGAATTTTCTTTTGAAATTTTAATATTTTATAGAGCACAAAAAAAGATTCCAATGGATCAGACAGCATGCACTATAACTCACGTTGCACTATCAGCCGGGTGATACAAGAGAAGACATTATGACCATCCTACTTGCTCTTGCCAGCAGTTGACCAATGTGTGTATGTTCAGCACCTAAACTAACTGCAGAAAGGCCATTTTTTATGCTGACAAAGCTATGTAAGGATTTAGACTTTCCAAGAATATCTAAGTGAGGCTTAGAATTTGAAAGATTTGGTTGAGAACAAAATAAAAATATTGTGAAGGGGCGTGCTCACATCCCACCAAAGCAAAGGCTTAAACCCTAATGCTCCAAACTTCTATCCCAGTTCTGTCTAAAAGATTTTTGTGTTCTCATTATGTAACCTTTGGAGAACTCACCAATTTAACATTAACAAACTATGCGACATGCATATGCAAAAGAGGATTTAAGGTGTGAGACTCAAAGAGGAATAAGGTAAACCTGTTGTGTTGAATTGAAGCGTAATTGAGTGGGAACACAGTATAAAAAATAAATATGAACTGCTAATCAGCAGCAATCACCAATGATATCGAATTTAGAATGCAGTCTGAACAAAGGGAAATTCAAACAAACCATGATTACTTATTTTAGATTTTGATGGTAGACATAAACAAATAATGTTCTTCAGCCAAACTCTTGCAAAACAAAGAAGGGATTGACCAGGAATACAGTACGGGGCAAACCTTATACACATGTAACAGACTAAGCAATTTGTCTTAACCAAATAAAACATGTCTCTTTCTATTGCTGTCCCATGGGCTTATGTGGCTACATGATGAGTTGTTCAAAATAAAGTACTAAACTAAGAAATTACACATTGGTGGAAACAGAAGTCTGTATTAAGAAATACTAAACTAAAAAACTTTTACTAAGAGTCCAAATTGCTTAGGCAAATCTCCATGTTGCTGCAATTAAATCTTCTAGAGGCTCCAATAGATATTCCATGTATTGCTTACTTTCCAAGTTCAGCTTTTAATATAAAGTAAATTTTTACCGAAGACTCCAAGATTTGCCTGATTTTCAAGTTTTAGCCATCAACAAGTTGTTTTAATCCAGCCACTACATTTCCTCAAGTTGAATTGTAAATTTCCATATTTCCATTCCACTACCATCCCAAATCCAAATTGAAGGAGAATCAATTAAACAGCCACCAAGTTGGATTCTGGAGTGACCAAATTGAACATGTTGTGGGCCTGAATTGATCATCCACAAGCCAACACTTTGTTCAAATTGGTTAAGCAATATAGACCTCATGTGCACCACTGTTCTCACTTTAGTCACGACCTGATGGAATCTGAATTCAGTAGGACAGAAGTGAGTTAGAAATTGGGAGTTAGGCATTTTGTCAAACAGTTGCTGCTGGCTGACTTAAATAAGCCAGGGGCTTTTTGGGGAAAAAAACTTGTATTTCATTTGAATTCAAGTTAGAAAGGACAGGAACTAGTAGTATGTTGGCCCACATGCCACAACTTATTATCCTGGCCATTGCTGAGCATCATTATTTTCATCTCCAAGCCAAATAAAGCTTCCAGAACCTTCTATTCTAAATCAACTCAAGCAACTCCATCTCCAGCAGTATAAATAGAGTGCTTTCTTCTCCATTAGTTTTGAATTTCCTTCTTCTGTAACAGTTTGTTGTCTCTCTTTGGGAGTCAACTTGAACTCATGGGTTTGAGTGATCTGATACTGTGAATACTGTGAATTCAATACAACTGTGTAACTTCTGTGGAATCAAAAGTAGCTCTGGATTGAGCTGTGTACAGCTAGTAACATAGGAGAGACAGATCTTCAACAACTTTTGGTCCATCTGCTGCAATTGCAACAGCAGACCTTAGCTCAATTGCTGCATTCACAACAACAGACTCAGCTACAACTTCAGCATCAAAGAAGGCATCCTATCATGTCATGGATGCAAATGAATAAGTTTATGAGGGATAGGTTCTTACCTATTGACTTTGAGCAAGTGTTGTTTAGGTGTTTCAGGATTGCAGGCAGGGTGTTAGAACAGTGGCTGACTACACTGGCGAATTTCAGAAATTAGTGGCCAAAAATGATGTGAATTGAGTCTGAGCAGAAATTAGTCTCTTGATTCATTGCAGGATTGAAACCGCAAATCCAGAAAATAGTCACATTGCACCCAGTTCTAACTCTCATATGCAATCCAAATGGCCTGCAGGGTAGAGTTGCAAGTTGAGAAGTTTGGTGAAAGCATATTCTTCAGCCAAAATGAACTTCAGTGCTTCCTCTTAGGACAAGTTTAGAGTTCCTACTGAAATTGTTGCAGCCAACAAGAAAGGAAAAATGGACCCAGAAAAATCATAGCAAAAAGGTACTGCTTCGGCCTCTTCTTCTAAGGGTCCGTTTGTTTCAGCTGAATCTGAATCTGAAAAGTTATCTTAATTAGCTGAAAAGTTAATTATCTGATTTAGCTGAATTTGAAATTGAATTAGCTAATCTGAAACTGAATCTGAAGCTGAATTAGCTGAATTTAAATTGGAATCGAGAGACGTTTATAAACTGGTTAGGACGTTCGCAAATGATCAAAACTACAACTTGCATCTTTAATTTAAGCGTCAACGTAACAAAATTAACCTCAGTTAATTCTGGGATCCATTCCTTTTCAAAATAAAAAGAAAAAGAAAAAACATCATTATCTCTTGCTTCAGCAGCCACACCTGCCTAGATATCTTATCAGTCTCGCGCAAGTTACAAAATGCCAGCCAGTTTTATGTCTTTAATCTTACAATAATATAGCCTTTCGAGGCATGCAGGCAATATTTAATGTTTCCTCCCCACCTCCCAAAAATTTAGACAACTATCAAAGTCTAGAACTTTGGGAGCATAAACAAGAGGCTTATCCAGCCAGTTAAAGTTCATGACTCTTCTCAAGCTTGCATTGGATGACAGAACAAGTGGTGGCATGTCTAAAGACTGTTCATGCCAATCTAGCCTAGTGTCACTATCAATGCCATAGATCCTCTTTATGTGGAATTTCTTCCCTAGGTTGATCACTTCTTTGAATTGCCCTGTCTTGAAGCCATCGGTAACCAGCCCCAAAGAATTGCTTGCTTCCTATTTTAATTTTAGGGGCATCAATCTCCTCAGCCAGCACGTCTGTGGCTGAGGATGTCCTCGTCACTGGAGAGGGAGGAGCACTGTAGCTTTTGTACTTGGTTTTTGACTGTGGAGACTTGTTAAGTGTTTTGATGATTGCTTCCCATTTTGGGATAGGCTTTGTGTCCTCTTCTCCCAGTACATTCCCAGCATTTAGGGGGACTACCTCTTGAAAACTGCAAACATGAAGTTGCAAAAAATGTGGACAAGAAAAAACTGGTAAATTAGCAATTAATTGAAGGCAACTGTGATATTGTTACTAGGTTCATGTGCAGTTAATGCAATTTAAAAGTTACTTACCCGAGAATGTACATATCAACTGGCTCATTTGTACGTAGCCATTCATCAATCTCAAGTTCCTCCTGAGAAACTCAGCAATCATGCATAGTGTACAGTGGTTTTGGATCCAACAACATCTAGAGTAACTTCTACATTTTCTAAACGAAGGAGATCAGAAGTTACTGAAATATTAAAGAAAAAATATCACATGATAAATTTGATGTAGGCAGAATTCTTTTCGTTTTTTTTATAAATTTGAAATGATGTGACGATCATTTCAAATTTTAGCAAGCTAAGTTACAGTCAATTGACAAAATGAAACAACGAGTGGTCAACAGCTACCTGCATCTCGGTCTGGAACAACGGGATTGGGTACCCTGTACTCTGTCAATCTCATTCCAACCTACACTTCTTGCATCTTTAAACAACAAAAAAGAACAGACTCATTGTTTGGGAAGAATGATAATTCATTCTCAGTGTCGACTTCATCTTCACTCATTCTCAGTGTCAACTTCATCTTCACTAAATTCATGCACCTTAGGCTTAATGTTGAGCCATTTCTTCACCACAATTGCAGGCCAAAAAGGCTGCAAATATATGAATTAAAACAAATTGCTGATCGTAACAACTATAACTGAAAAGGCAAACCAAAACACAAAAAGCAAGAACTGTTAGGCACTAAATGTATGCATGGAAACGCTTTGCTTTCGTGGTTCTCATCGTTGCTTGACAGCACACTGAAGATTGAAATCCAATACAATTTAGTGAGGGAGAAACTCAACCAAAGTCATGACTGCAAGTCTACCACAATTACATATTTATATCTAAACTAGACAATTATTCTTCAGATAGACTTCCCAAACCATCCTAAGAACACAGAGTCTGATGGAAACCGCCGCTAAGTTCTGAGAAAGTAGATGCAAGGCTAGCAAGAAGAGGAGAACCGGTTGTAGGCAGAAACAGAAAGGACAAAAAAGTGATGAACTATTGAACCGGATTCCGTTCCTCCCTCTTGTAGATTACTGGACCATCTCAATTGGTAGGTGTTGAAAAATGTCTAGGAAGCCATTGAAAATTCAAATTATCAGCCTAAACTCAAAAAATAAAAAACATTATATACGTGCTTGTAAATTTGTTAGAAAATTTTAGTGGGCAGTAATCTCTCCAAATATCGAAGCTCGCAAGCAAATAAATCTCAGCTTGAGAAATTTTTTGTTTTTAGGATGAATTCAGTGTTGCAGTCAACAAAGTTTTCTGCACTATCGAACAATTGATGCAATAGTATAAGAAGCTGAGCTAGTGAGCTACTAAAAATTGAAACCAAAACAATCAACAAGCAATAACCTGAGGAAAGAATAACTGGGTCTGAAATTTGAAGCATAGTGCCCAACAGGAGAGAAGCAGGGGAGACGAAGAAGAGCAATTGGTTTCTAAATCTGAAAGGAAGCACTTGCCTGAGATGATAGCACAGGTAAGCTGGGTTTTTCCAAGTGGGTGGATGACGATGGCTCAAGGGAGCAGCTACACCGGCGGGGTTGGGCGGTCAGGGTTGGACAGAAATATACCCTCTCCAATTTTTGCCTTCAATTTCCCCGAGTTCTACAGAGAGGTTCCCGGAACAGTCTACGGTGAGCGACGGCTTTCCGAAATGGTGGTGAATCCGGCGTGGAAAGAGAAGCTAGACTCTGCTCCTTCATGCAGTTCTTCGATCGGCAAGAACAACGATTCGATTGGGAGATGGGACAATGACGGAGATGACGAGGGGGAAGGCCAGGTTCGTATAAAGGGCCGTTGGATACCATGGATGATTTGCAAGAGGCTTCAACTATAGAGGTATAAATGGTAGGCGAGGGATGGAAGAGGGGAAGGAGGTGGGGATGGAAATCCCGATCGATTTTCAGCAAATCAGCTGGCAAAACCCGTCTTATTTCCTGGCCAAAATTAATAACGTGAGCTAACTTTTTAACTTAATAAGCTCATAAATAAGTTCCAAACAAACAGCCTTATAAGTAGGCTTTACTTGACTTATAAGATACTTAATCAGATAAGCGCTGATTAAGGTAAACAAACAGACCCTAAGTCTAACACTTATGACTATCCTACTAACTCAACCATTTGCCACAAGTGTCAAGGCCCAAGCCATATTTCTAGAAACTGCCCCTTGAGAAAGGGAAACAAAACTGCGACAGTTGTTACACAAGGGCAAGCTGAAGGCTTTAATGAATCTGAAGAAGATAATGATATGGAAACTGAGGAAATTAAAGGAGATAGTGGTCTTTCATGTGAAGGCCATCCTCTTAACATGAATGTGAGGAAACTTATGTTAACCCCCAAGCAACTCATAATCAAAGACAACATTTTTCACACAAAGAGGACTGTAAATCGAAGAGTTTGCAAGGTCATCATTGTTGCTGGAAATAGTGAGAACATCATAGCTAGAGTAGTTGACAAACTACAACTGAAAGTGGAAAAACATCCTCACCCTTACTCCATTGGATGGATTAAGGATGTAGGAGAAACTCAAGTCACCGAGACATGTCAAGTTCCTTTCTTTATTGGGAAGCATTACAAGGTCGATATTTGGTGTGATGTGGTGGACATGTCAGCCTGCTGTATACTTGGTAGACCATGGGAATAAGTTGTGGATTCTACACATGAAGGCAAGAAAAATGTTTATTCCTTTATTCATCATGGTGTGAAAATTGTTGTTGTCGGGGGAAGAAAAAGCTGCAGTTTTCAAGGATAAGAAACACAGTCCTACATTAATGACGGTGAGGAACATCAAACCAGTCTTTTGACAAGCTGATAGGGTATTTTTGCTGTTAATGAAGGGTGACACAAAAGTGACTTCAGTTGAAACGGAGGATGTCAGTGATTTCAGCCAGCAATTAGGACAGTACCCCCTTCCACTACAAGCTCTTATAAGACAGTTTGAAGCCATACTAATGTATGATTTACCCATCCGCCATATTGACTTAAGCCCTGGTGCTAGTTTTCCTAACATGCAACATTACAAAAATGAAGCCCAAGGAGCACCTAGAATTTCGAAGGCAGGTGGAGGACCTGCTGCAAAGATGCTAATCAGTGAGAGTTTGGGCCCTTCTTGTGTTCCAGCCCTCCTAGTCCCAAAGAAGGATTGAACTTGGAGGATGTGTGGTTGATATGTTGGAACATCTGGAAGGATATAAGGTGTTTTCTAAGATAGATCTAAGAGGTGGATATCACCAAATAAGAGTCAAACCTGGGGATAAATGGAAGACCACTTTTAAGAACAAAGATGGACTATTTGGATGGCTGGTTATGCCATTTAGCACCCGGTACCTTTATGAGATTAATGACTGAAGTTTTAAAACCCCTGCGAGGCAAAATTGTGATGGTATATTTTGATGATATACTAATCTACAACACAGGTGTAGAAGAGCACTATATTCTTTTCAAAGAAGTCTTTACTATACTACAAGCAAAAAGCCTGCTAGTGAAAAAGAAGTGTCACTTTGTTACCCCAGAATTGCAATTTTTGGGATATGTAGTTACTTCTAATGGAATAAAGAATTATGAAAATAAAATCAGTGCTATTAAGGATTAGCCAGCACCTTCCACAATCAACTAATTGCGCAGCTTTCTTGGATTGGCAGCTTTCTATATGGTTTGTGCGAGGTTTCAGTTTGCTTGTTGCACTTATGACTGACGCCTAAAGAAAAACAGATTTAACTGGACAGAAAAGGTGAAGCAAAGCTTTGAAGAGAGTAAAAAAAAAATTGATGGAAGAATCTGCCTTGCCTTTGCCAAATTTTGACAAGGTGTTCGAAGTTGAATGTGATGCTTCATGTGTAGGGGTTGTGTTAAATCCAGAAGGAAGACCGGTGGTATTCTATAGTGAAAAATTGAATGAATCTAGACAGAAATGGCCCACTTACAAGCTGGCCCTTTGGTATTGGAGACATCCTTGTACACAAGGAGTTTATTATCCATACAGATCACCAAACATTGAAGTACCTACAAAATCAGTCAAAATTGGATCGAATGTATGCATATCAGGTATTTTTTCTACAGGAATATACCTTTTTGATCAAGCTTAAATCTGGGCAGCTTAATAAAGTTGTTGATGCACTTAGTAGAAGGATGCTTGTATTGACTACTTTGCAAACACAGGTATTGGGAATTGAGTTCATCAAGGAAATGTATAAAGAAGATGAGGATTTCCAAGAGGTGTGAAAAAACTGCCAAAACAAAATGGCAGCCAGGGAGAATTCCATATTCCCCATGGTTTTCTATTTAAGGGTGCTCAGCTTTGTGTACCAAACTGTTCTTTGAGGATTAAACTAATTTACAAGCCACATAATGATGGATTGGCAGATCATTTTGGCATAAGCAAAACCCTTCATCTTGCGGTTGAAAAGTTTTATTGGCCAGGTGTAAGAAAAGATGTGAGCAAGGTGGTTAAACAATGTTTAATTTGCCTACAGTCAAAGGGACAACACCAAAATACAGGTTTGTACACTCCATTACCAGTTCCTAATATACCTTGGGAAGAAGTGTCTATGGATTTTGTCTTTGGTCTACCCAAAACTCAGCATGGATATGATTCTATTCTAGTGGTAGTAGATCGATTTTTTAAGATGGTTCATTTTATACCCTTTAAAACAACCTCTAATACCTCCTATATTGCTCACCTATTCGTTCAAAATGTGGTGAAACATCATGGAGTTCCTAGAAGCATAACATCCAATAGGGACAATTTGTTTTTTAGTCATTTCTGGTATACCTTGTGGGATAAAATGGACGCACAACTTAAGTTTACTACTGCCAACAACCCTCAAATTGATGGACAAACTGAGGTGATTCATAAAACTTTGGGATATTTGCTAAGGATCCTATCAGGAACTAAACCAAAGCAATGGGATATGATTCAAGCTTAGGCTGAATTCCCTACAACTCCACAGTGAACAGATCTACTGGAAAGTTACCACTTGAGATTGCTTATGGGAACAGGAACTAGTAGTTGGGCCCACATGCCACAACTTATTATCCTGGCTGTTGGTGAACATCATTTTTTCCAGCTCGCTAGTCAAATACAGCTTCCAGAACCTTCTGTTCGAAATCAACCCAAGCAGCTCCATCTTCAGCAGTAAAAATAGATTGCTTTCTTCTCCATTAGGAATTGGTTATTGAATTTATTTATTCTGTAACAGTTTGTTGTTTCTGTTTGGGAGTTGAACTCATGGATTTGAATGATCTGGTATTGTGGATTTAGTATGACTATGTAACTTATGTGGAATCAGAAGTAGCTCTGGATTGAGCTGTTTAATCTTTTCTTTTTCTTAGCAATTTCCTGTGTTTTGAAATTCCTGGTCACATCACAACCTATCATACATATCTCTTATAACATTTATTTATCCCTTTTTTTTTATAGGTAAGATCAACACACACCCTCACACACTTTATGGCAATGGCATTTGATCCTGGGACCTTGCCCACAACTGGGCGCAATATAACCAGCCTGAACAAGGCTGAATTTGCTAATTTACTTTACACTTTAGTAATTATCAAATTGTAAATTTCTCTTTACCTCAGCTATTCTTTAAAATTAGTGACATTGCCTGTGACTGGTATGGATGAGCAGACAAGGAGCAGGAAATTATTATACAACATAATTTTTTTTAATTATTGTCTTAACTGCACAATTCTTGTATTTTAACTTATGATTCTTTATCCCATAGCATTATTTATAATTTTCAAACAGTACGCATGCATGAATTTGGAGTTGCAAGTATACTGAGCTTGTACTGCAGCTTGCTTATATTTGGTTTTCCCGTGGGCTGGTAACTTTTTGTTATGTACTCACCATATTACACTAAGCTTAAACTTTCATGATCTTTCAGGTTGAGCTTCTGATTTTGTCTCATCATTTCTACAAGTCTTCGTCATGCCTGGATGGAGTAGATGTTCTTGTAGCCCTTGCTGCAACCAGAGTAGAATCTTATGTGTCTGAAGGAGATTTTTCATGTTTAGCTCGTTTGGTGACTGGTGTGAGCAATTTTCATGCCCTGAATTTCATTCTTGGCATCCTTATTGAAAATGGCCAATTGGAACTTCTACTTCACAAGTATTCAGCGGCAGAAGCAGCTTCTAGTAGTGGTGATGCGGTCAGAGGATTTCGCATGGCTGTTCTTGCATCGCTGCAGCATTTTAATTCTTATGATCTCGATGCATTTGCCATGGTTAGCTTTACTACGTATTTTTTAAAGTAAATCTTTGTTAAATTACATTTTCCTAAGTGTTTTGCACATAACAAATGATTTTGATGCTTTAATCCTAATTCTGTTGAAATATCTTCACTTCTCTTTGTGTTCAGGCATGCATATGGTTTGAAATTTTGCGTCTTTTGAGCTTCAATTTCTTTTATGTAAACAGGTTTATAATCACTTCGACATGAAACATGAAACTGCATCACTACTGGAGTCTCGCGCCATGAATGCAATACAACGATGGTTTCACAACTCTGACAGAGATCAGAACGAGGATCTCTTGGAGTCCATGTGCTTCTACATTGAAGAAGCAGAAGTCCTTTCCACCATTGATGCGGGCAACAAAACACAGCGGGCCTGTGCTCAAGCTTCGCTCTTGTCTCTCCAAATCCGAATGCCAGATATTGATTGGCTAATTCTTTCTGAAACAAATGCTAGGAGAGCCCTTGTGGAGCAATCTCGCTTCCAAGAGGCATTAATAGTAGCAGAAGCATATTGTCTTAACCAGCCAGGCGAGTGGGCTCTTGTGCTGTGGAACCAAATGCTTAAGCCTGAGCTGACAGAGCAGTTTGTGGCTGAATTTGTTGCCGTACTTCCACTGCAATCATCAATGCTTCTTGAGTTAGCAAGGTTTTATCGGGCAGAAATGGCTGCCAGAGGTGATCAATCTCATTTTTC
Source organism: Saururus chinensis (assembly GCA_035235625.1). Lineage (NCBI taxonomy): Eukaryota > Viridiplantae > Streptophyta > Magnoliopsida > Piperales > Saururaceae > Saururus > Saururus chinensis. Next base: position 32,643,932 of record CP141143.1, read on the forward strand.
AGTGTGGCTTTCTCCTGGTGGTTTGCCAGCAGAGTGGGCCAAGCATTTAGGGAGATCATTTAGAAGCTTGTTGAAGCGAACAAGGGACTTGCGTTTACGAGCTCAGTTGGCTACTGTAGCAACGGGCTTTGGGGATGTAATTGATGCTTGTTTTAAGATTTTAGATAGAGTGCCAGAAACGGCAGGTCCACTTGTGCTTCGTAGGGGACATGGTGGGGGCTACCTTCCAATTGTGTGAAGGAACGAATTGATAATTTTTTGGGCACTAATTCCAAGATTTGTTGGGCAGAGAAGTCCAAATAAAAAACTAGCATGCGCCTCCATCTACCATTTGTGCGTTGATATTGCAGAGAAGCTCCCTCAAAAAGTATCCACCCCATAGTCACATCAAAAGGCTGATCTCGAATATTTTCAACATTTTTGTGGCTTATATTGTGCTTGTTACATGTTTGTCCTCCTAAGTGTTGTGGGTTGGACTTTGTTATGCATTGGCTCTGATGCGGTTCATTTTGTATATTGTTGGTATATCTATATTAAAATTTTAGTATTTTCCCATTTATGAAATGTGCGTATAGTGTTAACTGAAGAGCTATTTGCCAGTCTACTTACCTTGGAACTTGAACGCAAGCCATGTTAACTGTGTCTATAAAATGTGTAAGATATGCCTATTAGTAAGGGTTTTAATGAGTTAAAAGTTAATTTCGAGCTTGAGTTGAGTCGAGTTACTTTACCTTATGATTATTGATTAGTTTTGTAATTGATGGCTTTTAAGTTTGCTTTAACACCCCTACCAATTAGGTGAGGAGTTAACTTTTTTGTTGTTAAAAATCATCATATATAGATTATTGATTTTTAGATGGAGATTGTGTTAACCTTTATTTAAATAAATAATGTAGTGTTTCATGCGAGAGCCACACGATCAACATGGTGGGGTTTCCACAAATGAATCTGCTGCCTCCTTTTTTGTGCCAACAAATGATGCTGGATTGTGAATGAAGGCACCTAGCTTGTGCTATAGCACGGAGAAGCTCTCTGCATCGTAGCCACTAGATCTAAGGTTTCCTCCTTTGTTACAATGCTATGTAGTGGTGCTAGTGTGTAGCATCAGTGCAGAGCTCTATGGACTATTATGCAAAGTGTGTATTGCGCAGAGTGTCATCTTATATATACTCCTTTTATACCATATTAATGGGTACATTTAGAAGAAAAAAATTGTGGTTTTTATTGAATGGTAAAAGCCACATCGAAGAGAAGCTTATAATGCATTTTCAAATTTATAACATTTTCAAGATTGAGATACATCCTTTGCAAATAATACATTACTTCTTTTTACCTTGGCTAATCATTTAGTAAAATCAACCTTTTCGTTTTAAATGTTGTTCCAAGCTCTCTCTAAAGGTATCATTTTGGTTTTGAAAAGTTCATTTTCTTTTACATATTTAACACAAAGTTTCATCAACTCACCAAACTCAAGTTGAGTATCAAGTTCTATATTATTTCCAAATTTTCTTGAAATAATTACTTTTCAAATCAGTTCATTCCTTTCTTCATTACTAAATTCTCGAGTTATAAGCTTTATATTGTTCCCTAAAAGACTTTTAAGTTCATCTTGTGAAACATCTCTTTCACTATCATAGGTCTCCCAGGCTTCACTCAATTCTCCAACTTTCGTTTGATTTTTTGATTCATTTGTATGATTACCTTTTGTAATATGTTGAAATTTTACTTGAATTTCTTTCCTTATTTAGATTTCAAGTGTAAAAATTCATTCATTTAATTAACATGATGGGAGGACCCACTTTAACTCGTGATCACTACGAGCTGTGGACTGAACTTTTGGAATTTAGTAGGGAATGGTCAGCTAAGTGTAACCCTAATATCTTGGCAGAAAGTTTGGTAAGGGAAAATAAAATGACTTGATCAAAGGGTTCATTTTGGGTTAGTTAGGAGACACACACACAAACTGTAATATCCCTAATTTTTTTAGGTTTTAAAAATTAAATACGTGGAAAATATGATGTTTGAACTATTAATATTCTTGGTAAAATAACTTCCTCTCTAGATAGAATTTATAGCTGAAACCAATTCTATTTGAAAGTAGACATTCAAAACTTCGAAATGCCACCAAGAACACATGAATCAGAGTTTAGATGAGGGAGATACGACCATTCAAAGTTAAACATTTTATATAGGGTTCGTTTACCCGATTTAGACATGTATTTGGCCAGTTTAAGTCATCTTGCGGTCCCGGTTAATTAGAGTTTAGAAATTAATTTTTAGATACCTAATTAGGGTAAGTAAGGAGGATTAGCTAAAATTTTAGAGGGATTAGGAATCTTAATCCTCATGCTTATAAAAAGGCTTTTGAAGGCACAATTAAGGGAGATTGTTTTTGGTTAAGGAAGGAGAGAGGTCGGAGAAGGTAGTGATTTATGTAAATAATAGTGTTTTATGCAAATATTGTTCACATAATATGTGAACAGTACTTTGATTTTTAGTCGCGGGAATAGCAGTCGGAAAGGCCCTAGCAGCAGTGTTCCTGGCCCTAGCCGTAGCAGCTTGGATCTGGCTGCCTTGGTGGTGGTGGATTGACTACCACAGCCGCCGGATCATCTTAGTAGATTAAAAAAAAGGAAGAGAGATTCAGGCGCAGGCCGCACTGGCCAAGCCGTGCTGATCCAAGCCACAACGGCCCCGGACATGCCAGCCAAGGCCGTGCTAGCCCCAGCTGCCGCAACACCGGTGTCTATTCAAAAAAAGAAAAGGGGGCATTTTTGGTGGCCGTCGAACGGCCATGGAGAGGCAGTCGGCCTAGGCTTAACAAGATCGCCGCTTGGAGACGATCCGGTGGAGCCCAGGCTGCCACCCTAACGTAGCGGCCAGGGACAACACCGCCAAAGGTGTTTCCACCTCTGTCCAGATGTGGGGAAGATGACCCGCGTTGCGGGTCGTCGACCAGAACCGAACCGGTTCGGTTTTAAAAAAAAGAGAGATGAAAGAATGATGTGAACCGGGTCCGATTTAGATGGCTAAAAGTGTAAAACAAAATCTAGAAAAATACTCAAGGACCCCAAGAGGTGTGAGAGTATTTTGACCAAGTTTAAAATCAGGAAAAAATCCTAGTGATTGTAAAATTACCCTTTTACCCTTTATAGTAAAATTGTCATGTGAAAACTACTTACCTGACTTCAGGACTTCGGTTCATGGGCCTATAAGTAGATTTGAAATTTTTAAAAAAATCTCAATGAGATTTTAGTGTGTACCCTAAATTTGGACCAAGCTACAAGTTAGAAAAAAATCCAAGTAAATAGATAAACGATTGTTTACCCCTAGGGTTAAGGTAAGATGATTAATTGAACCGGGGTCGGTTTAAGGGGTTCACGACTCCGTTAAGTAGTAAGAAAATTACCTCAGCTTCATAACATCATGGTGTACCAATGCGATCAGTTTTGGACCCATCAAGGTTCAAGGAAGCCCTAAACAAAAAGATAGAAATACCCTAATGAGCAAATCGGCCCGCATTCGCGTGAATGAAATTAACTGGCCAATATGATGCAAAAATCTCTTGAGTAATTAAAGACGTTCATGAGAATAGAGAGGGACTTGTCCTAGGTAAAATAATTACCTTAGGGCCCTTATGTGCATTATGATCAAGTTTCATAAAGATTTAACAAGTTAACCTAAGGAGGGTTAGGGCACGTGAGCTCGAATAATTCTAATATCATTATTGATTTCAATTACTGATATTATGATATGTTTAGACTTGTGTGGTTCTGATTGTTTATATTTTTCATTGTTTCGATGTTTGATATTGATGTTGTGATAGTAACTTATCACTAGCTTAAGATTATTGAAAGATTAATTGATTGGGTGGATAGCTTTGGATTGGACGAGAATACCTAATCAAAATAAAGACTAAAATACCTCAGAGGGGTCTGGGACTAGTTCATATAGTGAACAAAGTATTTGACCTGACGATTTACCTTGGTTGATGAACCGATGGTAGTTTCGAGTTTTAAAACCCTAGTCTAGAAGGGACTTATAGGGTTTGGGATAGTCATTCGGAATCCTAGTTTATAGATTAGATTAGCAAGATAAGGTTCATAATGGTTTCCTGAGTTTTAGCTCTATTGAGGAGCCGCTAATTTGACCGTATAGTTGCACCTCCCCATTGGAGGGAGCTCTGCTTGAGCCAGGCTCACTATGTCACGCCCCGGCGATGCCCGACCCGAGCCGAACCCGGTCCAAGGGCCGGTCAAGCGCGCGGGGGCGACGAAGTGAAATTGAGAAACGATTCTAGCGGAAGACTTAATCCCTAACCACGGGCGATTAACAGCAACACGGAGTGCGCACAATCCTTTGAGCAAGAGTAAATAAAAGGGGAAGAAAAGGTGTTGCTTAACACAAAGTAAACAACAATCTCAAACCCACAAGCTTAGTTTTAAGTAAAGCCCACACCGGCTCAAAATAAGTCATAAGCAAACATAACTGTAACATGTGACATAAATCCACAACAAGAACCCTACACAAAGGTTCAAACATAAAGCATGAAAGAAACGATGATAAGTCACGCAACGATCTCCATCATCACACCCAAGCTACCTCTGACCTTTCCTCAAAAAGGCAATCCTGTCCGTCTGCGTGTCGCACCACGCAGCCCCAAATCAAAACACAAAAGAGGGGTGAGTTTTAACACTCAGCAATGGTTTTAATATCACTGTCAACGTAGAAAATACGATAGCTTAGAAATGAGATCGTTTCAGATCAAAGATTTACATGGTGCATCTCTTTCTGATCACACATTCATATCACTTAACACTGCATCATAATACATAATTCAACCTGCATGGATGTATCTCAAGCATACATATTCCCATATGCATTCACATCATAACCAATCCCGCATGGATGTATCTCTAACATACATATTCCACATGCATAACATCAAAATTAACATGCATGGATGTATCTCTAACATACATATTCCACATGCATAACATCAAAATCAACATGCATGGATGTATCTCTAACATACATATTCCACATGCATAACATCAACATCAACATGCATGGATGTATCTCTAACATACATATTCCCACATGCATAATGTCATCACAATCCACCTCCATCAAGGAGTAATCACACGTTAACGTCACACAGACGGGAGCATAGACAAGGCCACGAAGGCGTGTCATGGTACAAAATTCGACACAAGAATTCAAGAAAGATCGGGGTTGTCAATCCCTAATGCTCGCCCGGACGATCCTGGCCAAGGATGTCCCATTCTCACACAGAGAATCTAGAGCAGGGGTGTTCGCCCAGGGACATCTCCTGCGGAGGGAAGAGCCCGAGTTCTCACATAGAGAACCCTAGAACACGTGGTAGCGGGGTGCACACGGCATACCACACTGGATTCTCAGGGTCCAGATGACACACATAAAAATATTCTCACGTGTCCGCAAGACAAGTACACAACTCGTCCCCACATCATTCCATTAAACAAGACTCAACCCGGGGAGTGCACTCGTTCCGCACAGGAACTCCAAATCGTTCCACACAGGAACTTCAAATCGTTCCACACAGGAACTTCAAATCAAAATATGTCCTTTCGGACCAATCAACTTGCGATTAATCCACGACCGATAAACCCGGCACGCAATTCCATCACATTGCATCCAATCGGTCAAATTCGATTAATCACGATGAAGCCTCAATTGGAAATCCATTTTCATGATGCGTGCAGCATGGTACATGCGTGGGCAAAGCATACATGAACCCTAATCATGATAAGTGCTCTCACCAGCCCCTAATGCATCATTCATAATCACGATATTAAGCTTCAACATCATCATTTAACCCCCACATGTGTGTGTGTAACTAGTAGAAGCCTTTCACATGATGCATATTAACATGCTTGAAAATCAACTCACTACCACACTACACATGTGAATTTCTACCTAAACATGAATTCCAGCGGAAATCATAGTAGAAGAATCGTTGAAATCTTAGCTAGATTCAAAACTCAACCACAAAGGCTAAACAACTATAACATCACTCATTCCATCATTGAGTCATGGTATTCACCAACATTCACACACCATTAATCACAATTTATCATGACAAATCTGTCCAACAATGATTGTAGTCCTACTGAAATATGCTTAACCAAAGGGAAATAACTATTCATAATTTCAAAATAACGATTCCAACATCATGCCACAAAACATAAGTCATTCCACCATCACTAAGCATATATCTCAACTCCATAAACTCAATAGCATGCATTTCCAGTAGCCTAACATAGCTTAAAACACTCCACATTCGTATAAAATTGGCAAGCCAAAGTGGAATCATCAAAATAGGCATCATACACTCAACATACAATTTTCTGTGTAGCCGATCGATCGCCCTTCAGGCCGTTCGATTGGTTACACGCAAAATTTTGAAATTTTCAGTTCAGCCGATCGATCGCCCTGCAAGGCCGATCGATCGCCAACACGGGAGAACAGTCATCTTCTTCCTTTCGCAAATCCAAACCGAAACACCATAGATAGCACTTCAAATCCACATCTAACACCCTAATCATCATCAAAAGTCCTCCTTGACTTCCAGAATATCAAACCAAACCATAATAATGCAAAACCCTAAGAAATCGGGATTAAATAATTCCATTTTCTAATCTTACCATTAACACACTAAATCAAGCAAACCATTTCGAAATAAGCCAAAAATGAAGAGTTTCACCATGGATAAACAGAGATTTCGAAGACCCATTACCTCAGCACTTGATTAAGCTCGGATTGAAGAGTCACCCTTCTTGAAATCCTTGAAAACACAATGAGTTTGAATCAAACACCAATAGAAATCGATTTACTTAAGAAATCCTTAATTAAATCTTAGATCTAGGGCTTGTTGGTAGTAAAAATCGAATTTTGAAAGTTAGGGTTTGTAGTAAAACACAAATCAGTAGCTTTTGATGGTCAAAAACGAATTGAATCAAAGGGAAAAATGGTAGATTTGGAAGAAATTAAGAGAAAAGCCATGGATTAGTGCTTAATTAAAGCAAGTTTACCTTAATCGGCTTCTAATTCGGGCCTAAGTGGTGATTAGGCCAGCCCTCCTTCCTTAGCCTATTCCTAAAAATGGAAATGGCTCAGGTTTGCCCTTTTATAGTAAGGGTTGGGGTAGGCATAGGTAAGTTTTGGGGTGTAAATATGAAAAGTAGGCTAAAAGTGGTTATTTTGCAAATTTAAGCACGAATTAAGCCTAATAAAATTTCTGAAAATTTTTGTGTTACCTTAAGTATATGTCTAGGGTCATTTGACACAAAAATAAAATTTTCGACCGTGGGGCCCACAGGGGTCCCGCCAAAACCCTAATTTTTGGGAAAATAGTGAAAAATCCGAAAAATTCCAAAAATTCACATTTGGTTTAAAATCACTTAAAACCACTAATATTGAAGTTAATTTTGGTTAAAACCATCACAAACTCTATTTATTTACAAAATCACCGAATAAGATCAGAAAAACACGTAAATTGCACGATAACCCATAATTAAAGAAAACCAAAACCGGTTTAAAGATGAGGGTCCTTACACACCACATATCTATTGAGGTTCTTTTAGTGTATACGTAATTGGATTAGCTGATATCCTACTTAGTTGGCTTTTCCCTCCACTTCTATTCAGGTGTAGTTGTGGGTCATGCCCTTCCACTCCGGTCAAGTCCTTCATGGGCTAGGAGAAGTGATAGTACTTCCTGGTGGATTAGACAGAGATATTAATTATCGAACAATTGTTCGAGAGATAATTAATAACGTTGTTTGATATTACTTGTTTAATTAGAACAAGTGGAACGATTAAAGGACTTGCATAAAATGTAGGTTGCTTTAAAATACTTAAATATTGCATATGTGATGTTATGCTTCTTAGTATAGTGTAGTTTTAGGCAAAACTACGTCTGGATCCGATCTTGTTGGAAACATTGGAGATGTCTGATGAGTACATAGACAACTAAGATAAAGTGACGTTGGCCTAATCCAAAAAATATTAAATAATACTTTTGTTCTTTTGAATTCTCCTCTAAGGGGAGGAGATGTTTTGTTGTCTGTTTGGTCTTGTTTGCTTGCAGGTTCTTTAGATGGGGACGTTGTGAGATCGAGACATTGGTGGGTGTTTGAGGATGGCATTGCATTAGTGGGATCTAATTTCTTACTTTTGCAATCATGTAAGTAATTGAGATTACTGGCGTGAGAGCCATCTTTACTTGGTTGTTTATTTTTGGACAGATGATGGACTTGCACTTAGAGGGTTAACCTGCTATTTATCAAATTTTGACATGTCTAATAATATCATATGTTTTGATATTCGTATTTGTGAACCCCAATTATCATGACTTGGATATTTAATCGGATGATTTGTTTTGTGTTTAAGAAAGAAAAAAATTATTGTGATTTATTGCATGTCCTTTAATTGAAAAGGCTTTTAAAAATCTGGGTTGTGACACAAACAAACTAGTTGTAGTGACCTGAGCGTGTGTATGCGCCCACAAACATACAAGACTGCCTGAGAGGGGACTTGGGAAGCTCTAGTTAGATGGAGGAGCTATTACTAGTTGATTGAGAAGAGAAAAGAGGAGAAAATAAACTTTAAATAGCAGGTAATATGCTTAGCGATTAAGCAAGTATACTACCATAGATGGGCAAGGCGTGCATTGAACTAGTTTGTCGGCTCGTCCACTAGCGTGGAGTACCCCAAATCTCCTAATTTTGTTGGGAGAATTCAAGTTTGGTAGATTCTAATTCTAATTGGCTAAAATAGAAAAGGAGATCCAATTGGAAATCATAGTTGACTTAGGATACTACCTTAGGAGGCCAATCTCCCTCTCTCTCCCCACGCCAACTCTCTCCTCTCTCGCTCACTCTCTCTCATGGCTACCACTGTCTCTTCTCTTCCTCTCTTGCTGCTTGTTCCGCCATTGAATCAGCCATTAAACCCACAGTTCAAAACTTTCGGGCGGGTTTGTCAAATCAGTGCAAAGTAGGAGCAAGAGGACTCTGTTTCCAACTTTAAGGAAAGAACTACTCCACTTTTTTAGCAGGCCATGATTCTATTACGGGTCATGTTTGGAGTGTATTTGTTGAGGGTGTATTAATTATTAAAGTAGTAGCATGTCCAGGATTTTGAAGAAATGCCAAAAACATAGATTTTTATGTAAGTTTCATGTTAGTAAATGCTTACTTGAATTTTTTAGAAAAATCTTTATGATGAAGGTGTAAATGATTCTATCATGCCGACACATGCCACCCCTGACCCGAAACCAATCCAAGGAGGAAGTGGTACACGATGCAACGAAGTGAAGTAAAAATGCAGAAGACTTAACTCATCCTTGTGTGAAACACACATCAAAGTGAGTGCACAAGCCCTTTGTGCAAAAGCAAATAAAGGAATTATAAAGGACTATTAATTATTAATCTTAGTCCACACATAACATCAACACATAAAAGACAAGCCTCAAGGGCTAAACAAGTTTGCCAAAAATGGCTAATCATAAAGTGAAGTCAAATGTATAAGTTCAACAAGTTCTAAAAATAAGTCTAACATAACCCAACAATTCTAGCCCGTCCAATCGATTAATCACCTCTAATCACGATTAACCTTTGTTTATAAATCATTTTTCTGATATATGTGATATGATAGATACGTGAGCAAATATTAAATGAGTACAAGTAAAGGTAAACATACTCCAATTAGTCCATATGTGCATGAAACATAGTACATTTGTAACAAATAAAATCATAAAAGCATATGCAAGAGTGTACATACGTAGTAGTGTTCATACTTAGGCTAAGACATGTGGAACATGAATTACCTATAATCAGTGGGACATGTGCAAGCATCCATAGTTTATCATAGTCATATCCTACTAAAATCATGGAGTAAATGCAAATAAATCATCAAAATACGAATTCAAGATAAATATAACATCATGTTGAACCTAGACAAGTATAGTTATATCAATGCTTGAGCTAAATCATAATTCAAAGAAGGTTCATATGTAATTACAGTGACATTTATATGTAAATATAATCATAGCCATAAAGAATTAAATTTATGAGAAGAGAACAAGACATGGCAAAAAATTCACAAAAATATGCCAAAATCACAAAACTGCAGTACAACCATTTGAACTCCCTAGCAAGCCGTTCAATCGGCCTAGTAGGTAGTTCGAATGATCGAAATAGTTAGTTTTGAGTTCGTCTTCAACCTTCCGAAATTCAAACCGAAAACATTCCAAAATTCTATATAAATTCAAAAATCACCATAGAATATCATATAATGTGTCTAATGGTTTCTCCTTGGACATTCCGCAACTCTTTTGCCATGGACACCTAGGGGTGCTTCTTACCCAAAAATTATCTATCTCAACTAGATCATAAATTTTCAAACAATTTCAGACTTGCAGTTAGATAAATAGCTACGATACCAACTATCACAACCCGGATTTTCAAAAGTCTTTTTAAATAGCATGAATGGTAAGTCACGAGAAATTTTTATATAAAACAAACCATTAAATTAAATATCCAGGTCATGATAACTCGGGTTCACAAATACAAATATCAAATCATATGTTACTATTACACATATCAAAAATTAATGAAGAATAACCTATCCATCTAACTACAAGTCTGTCATCCATCTGAAAATAAATAACTAAGTTAACTCTCATGCCAAAGATACACTTACCAGAATTACAGAAACAAAGAACTACATCTCGTACTCGTCAATCCTAATCTCACTTGTTGTCACCTGGAGAACCTACAACCAACTAAGCCAAATAACCAAACAACAACAACAAGGGAACCTCCCCACCCTCAGGAGAAGAGTTTCCAAAAGAACATAAGGTTTTATTAATATTTTTTAGATCAGGCCAACATCACCTGATGTTAGTTGCCTACGTACTCATCAGATAACATCTCCAATGTTTCCAACAAGATCGGATCTACACGTAGTTCTACCTAGACACTACAGTATCTAGAGCATAGCATGCAATATGAAATGCTTAAGTATTTTCAATCAATCTACATTTTATGTAAGTCATTTGTTATGACCCATAATAATGTCTCAGTTAGGAAATTAGTGTCACGCCCGAGGTTTTTCCACATATTTACTTTAAAATTTTACTAACATTCCATTTTCAAAACACATATGTAAATCAACTAAATTAACAAAATTCAAAATGTGTGAAAACAAATTTCATAAATTAAATCATCTTAAAACGAACAAACGTTCTCAGGCATGACCTAAAACAAAAGCATATGATCAAAACCTACCATGGCCATGAGTTTTAAAAACAAAAACCTCCCAGGCATCTCTGAGTACAAGTTCTTTCACAGTCTGAAAATAAATCGTACATACATACACAAGTCCAGTATATAATACATTTCTCTCACCTTAAACAAAACATGAGATCGCAACACCAATTTCAACATAGCTTCACTGCGATTTCATTGCGCTCAAGGTCGAGGATGAATTGTCCACACGGGGAAAAGTCCAGTCTCAAATAGCTATCGATCGACTTGCAAAAGCCTCCAATCAAAGGGGCTAAAAAAGATGGAGTGAGTATTTTCATACTTAGTAGGAAAATACCCAGTAGGGGACAAATATAAATCAATGAACTCTGTAAGTTCATATAGATGCTTCCATGCAATCACACATGAAGCAAAAAAGATAAGAAGTATAAATATGGTCACGCATACAAATCATCGTGCAAATCGAACTTACACTTACTCATATATCATGCTCTTACACTTACGCTCTGAAATAGTCTTATCAGCTTACTCATACAACGTACGCTTACACTTACAACATACGCCTACTCGTACGACCTTATTCGTATGAACTTACTGGGACGACCTTACTCGTACAATCATACTTTTACACATAAATGTACTCTTACATCTTCATTAGAAGCTTACACTTACTCTTACGCTTACCGTCTGAATCAAAGTCTCACAAACTTACTCGTACAACATACTCATACTCATAACTTACTCTTACTATCTTCCAAAGAAGCTCACACTTACTCTAAATCTTAAACGTACAACTTACTCAGAATCTGAAATATACACTTACTCTTACGATCGTATACATACTACCAACAACGGGAGCTCATTACAGTTAATAAGCTCCAGCGTCAGAAAGGAATGGAATGCCACTGGGGCGTCACCTTAACCTTCGGGGAGCAACTAAACACCATGGACTTTTCCAAAGGCAAGGCACACCTATGCTCATGGGGCATAGGATCAAACAGGTAAGAGCAGATCCATGATACTACTTACCTGAGCGCGCAAATGCCCACTCTCTGGGACCATACAGTGCCAACTAAGGGCGGAAAACATACAGTGTCACTCTTGGGCAGGAATCTTACAGTGCCACTCTTGGGCAGAACATATAGTGCCATCGGTAGGCAGAAAACATACAAAGCCCACGAAGGGCAGAAATGTACAACGCTCTCAACAGAGCATCAAACGTCTGGGCCGATACAACACCAAGACTAAATCCGCAGGAAAACACCATGGCTAGACCAAAAAGGACGCTCAGTCAATTACTTATCGACTGGCACAAAATGGAACTTAATCCGTCAAAACCCTCAGTCTCAACCTCACAACGTTATAAAATTAGGGTTACTTACATTCAAGTTCATATTAGGTAACTTATGTCCGTATAATTATGGTCGGAACGACTTCCATCTTACAAATCTCTACAATCTTACTTTAACTCGTGATCCATCCTGATAATCTTACCATCCTACACTTATGACCTTACAACTTACAACATCCGCCTTAAAACTGAATATTCTTACTCAAACTTCTCAAAATGAGACCCTTTTTGACCTAAGTCCTATCATCAAACCCTTACTATTTCCTTACTCATTGTCCTTTCATTACAATTCATATTATGTATATTATGCCTGTACAATTATGTCATTCTCTCTTACTAACTCACAATCCCCCAAGATGTTCAAAACCTTAAGTCTTCTAAATCCTTGCATTGCTTACGTCTTTTGCTCAATGCTCCAACGTACCACCCGACTCAATCCAAACTAATCCTTCAATCTCATCAAATCTAACCTTCACTTGTCAATCTTACGTCTTTCCTCGACTGACATACAATCATAGTTTCCACATCATAGTCCACGAAGTACTCCTTCACCAAACATACAATCGAACACTTTTTCTCATACCATCAATCACTTACCACCAGTCCACAACAAAGATCACATACTCTGGTCACATGCATACGATTCATAGCAACTTACTACGTGCCCTTAGCCTTTACTAACGTACGCATACAATTCACACACATGCAACATGCATTTCTAATCAGCATAAACATGCAAAATATTAAATTATAAACTCCTAGCATGCTACTACACAATCAAAGCATGCTATAATGACATTACAAGTTCAAGGTCCCCTACCTCATATTCCACAGGAGTTTGATGGCGAGCAAACGACGGTGGCGGCGTCGATAGCGGAATAGGCGGCCAAAAGCATCGCACTGAGAGAGTTGTTATGTCTCAAGGATTTTTAGAGATGCTGGAATTTATCTCGATATGGTTAGATTAATTACACTCACAACATAAGACTGTCCGCACAAGGGCGGGCAGATACAAGGTCGTGCCACTAGAAATGGCAAGAACGACCATAGAATAGGGGCTCACTGATTGGAGGTCAGCCAACGGTTTAAAACACATCGTTGGCCACAAAACATTAAAATAGACAGCGGACCACATCCAACGGTAGCAATTCTGCATCATCGAAGCCTCACACGGTGGTGGAGGCTTTAACGACCATATTGCATAGTGGTGGAGATGTTTCCTAAACATACGTTGAGGCACTAAGGCCTAGCGTAAGAGGCCGACAAAGGCAGCGCCATTTCTAAACGCTACTCACAACCAATCCATCGTACGGATAATTGTGCATTAAGCACGGCTTATGGTGGAGGATATGGCACGACATCGGTCGAGCCTTCGATGGGCCGAGTTTAATGGCTGACTGTGTTACTTCCGCTTGGAAGGATCTGAGTTTGAGGACTCTTTCCTCATATGTTCTGGGTCGTGTGTAATAGAAATTGGGGGTACAAAGGTAAATTCGGGCCAAAAGTGCTGGCCCTAGCCGTCACTGGACCCGAGGCAGAGTCCATGTTGGTCAGATCTGCAGCCCAAGTTCGCGCAACGTCAAGCGGAACAAGTTGGCCCTAGACTGGGGGGTCACTTGACCACGGTCAGAGGCATACCCCAAAGCTAGGGGCATTTGTTTTGGCAAAAAGGCGTGCAGGGGAGGCCAAGAACAGCATTCCCTTAACATTGTTGGGTCAAGTTGGTTGGCGTCGTGGCTGTCCGTTGGTCGACACCAGTAGCAGCAAAACTAACGACAGAAAGAACAAAGGGATTCGATCTAGTCGGGGTGACGAAGCACCAGGCCAGGGTAGTGGACACACTATCATCAGCCACAAATGGTCGAACGAGAGGCCAAGGGACAAACCTAGAAGATGGTGGCAATTCAACAATCGCTAGACCACGACGATTCGAATAGACATCAACCGGATGTCACGCAAAGTCAGTCAGTGAAGAGCGCGGGCTACCAGAGAATAAGAAAAACAAAACCAAAGCATAGATATGTCCGGAATCGAAAGACGGTAGGAGGGATGACATGCGGGAGGAGGTAGCGGTTTAGTCTAAGGCGGCGGCCTTGCCGTCGCCAATGCGAGAGAAGGTGAACCACCAAATACCAACGGTACAGTCGTGGTTCACAATGCAGAGAAACGGAGAAAAGGAGGGATTTTTAATCCCGCTCAGAATTGGGCTGAGGGGGCTGAGGGAGACGGCGGTCAGGGCGGCGGCCAGGGCAGCAACTTTGTCGTTGCTGAACTGGGGGAAGGCCAAAGGTCAGTCACGGTGGCAGGCCACCAGCGACATAGTCGTCGGCTGCAAACACATACAACAAAAACATTGGCGGCAGAGTTTTTCCCATTGGCGGCGAAGGAGAGGTGGAGAGGCTGAGGGAGGCGAGACCGGACCAAGGGTGGCGGCCTTGCCCTTGCTGGGCCAGCTTAGTCCAAAGGTCAGCCAATGGCGGCCGACAGCCTGCAGCACCGTCGGCGGCCATACAACACAGAACCAAAGAACAGACACACAAAAATAGGGCAGTCGTATTTTACCTCATGCCGACGATGGAGGGGCAGGGAGGCCAGGATGGCGGTGGTTGGAGCTTGCTCTGGCCGGGACGGAACTGTGGTGGCGGCCTGGCGGCCATGCAGTTGACGGTTGTGGCGAATCGGCAAAAATGGCAGTTCACCGACCAAAACGGGAAGGGAGGAAAAGAGCGGCGGTGGACAGCGGGGAGGCCGGGACGGCAATGGCCAGAGGTTTCTTTGGTTGGGGCGGAAGTGTGGAGATGGGCTGGCGGCCATGCAGCCGGCGGCGGCGATTCGGGGTGAAACTCACGATCCAGCGTCTGTTGTGCTAAACTAGAAGAGGAAACAAGGTGACGGCGGCTGGCGGGGCTAGGCCAGGAGGCGACGATGGCGTCGCCAGGCCGTGGCCGGCTAGATGGAAGTGGGCGACCACCGGCGGCACTGCCTCCTGCATCAAACAGTGAAGGGCTGCACCCCCCCAGTTTCACTGTTCATCCAACTGGTCGGGCGTGCTGACCTGATCCGCTTTATGTACTTTTATATTTTTTATTATTTTTTTTCAGCTATTCATTTCTTCACGTTTCTGTTCTCCCGCATCATGTCTGATTTTCGCGCCAAAAATTTTTGTGATGCGTCGAGGCCCATGACCTGTGACTAAACCCTACTCTCGACACTTACGGTCACGAATATTATGAATACGGATATGCTGAAGCGTAAAATTTATTTATCTAATATACGTCCAGAAACTGCAAAGCCTTGTAGAAATTGCAATAAATAGCCAAAAAATACAAAAAAATTACAGAAAAATCGGGGATATTACAGTTAGTGAGTTGGCTAATTAGTTATTTGAATTGTCATAGGATTTGTTTTGGTTTTGATTAGAATTAGTTATGTTAATGTCTATGTAGCTAGATGGGTTTCTTATGTACTCTAGTGGGTTAGGCCAGCCTATTAAGACATAATTTGTAATCACGACTTAATGAAGAATTATTTTTCCCTAATCTCTTCTTTCTCTCTCCCCGACTCTCACATTCTCTCTCACATTCCTTTCTTCCGACAGATCTTCCTCTCAATCTTCCTTTCAGTTTCATTTTCTCCTCTCAATCTCTTCTTAGTCTTAAATTTTTGGTATCAAAGAGATTGATTTTCACCATAACAATAGGGAGAGTTTACAAGCAGCGGAATCAGGCATCCATCACGGATGACTCACTGCAGGTGGATGCCCCAACGGAGGCCAGACTTTTCGTCGCTGCTAGCCCATCGTCTGGCAGCTAGGACAAAGTCTTGGCAGCCCTTACCGCCATCAAGACCAAGGTAGTTATGCCGCCAAGTCGGGTTTTGCCAAACCCGAACCCAATACCGAATAACAAAACTATGACCCGAATTTGACCATTTGACCCGAATAGAATAAAAAAAATTAATAATTTTTTAAAAAATAATATTAAATATATATATATATATATAATATAAATTTATATTTATATTCGGGTCGGGTTGGGTTGGATCACCTAAACCCGACCCGACCCATTAGGGTTATTTTTAAAATCCAAACCTGACCCATTAGGGTCGGGCTGGGTTTACCATTTACCCGACCTGAGTGGCATCCCTAGACCAAGGCAGTGGACTCGCAATGGGCATTCCTCTAGGAATTACGAACAGACCTTCGTTCTTTGGTAGACCGTCAGCAAGAGACGATGGATCAAATCTGCAAGGACCAAGCGCTTTGTTTGGTCGCCTTCACAGCGAGTCCAACCCCAACTCCACCGCAGGTCGTCCCTCCTCCTCCATCATACCGTCCCCATGGGAAGGGGATCCTTCAACGTCCATTCCCATGGGCCAATCACTCTGGATCAGGCCAGGAAATGCCCTCAGCCATGATGACATCCACCACCAACAACGGACATGCTCCTCCATCGATTACCACGTGACAGAGTCGCTCACCCCCCAATGCAACAACCAGCTAGGAACAACCTCCAATTCATTTATGGTAAGACAATGATCTCTATAGCGAATGATGGGATGTATGGCCAGGCCCTATGGCGAGCACATTTTGTCTCAATTCTCCAAAGTACTATGGTGAGGACAACCCAACGAATGGGTTTTGCGTGGCAAGCATTTCTTCTCTTATCAGGGAACACGTCCGGATTAGAGCATACTTTTGTCATCCTTTCACCTTAAGGCGGGTGCATTGGTGTGGCTTCAGCAGCTCGAGCAGCAGGAGGGATCTATCACGTGGGAGTATTTGGTAGCAGAACTTTGCTACTGTTTTGGTCCAAACGAGTATGAGGAATTTCACTCCTGCTTCCATAACCTTCATCAAACCTCTTTGATTCGGGCCTACCAAACATATTTTGCACAGCTGGCTACCCGTGTTGATTGGACACCTTCAGCCCTCCTTTCTAAATTTGTAAGTGGGTTGTGTGATGACATCCAGGCTAAAGGTCGGCAATTTGAGCCAGCCAATCTCCACCAGGCCATCCACCTATCTTGTATCCTAGAGGAGCGTCTCTAATGCTTTTACAGGGGTGGCCAAAATTTACAAGTAGCATGGTCTACTCCTAATCTCTCACTGCCAACCTTTGGACAAGTGCATCACCTTACTCCTGCTCAAATGGAGGACCACCGCTCATGTGGCCTTTGTTTTAATTGCGATGAGTGTTTTATGCATGGACATAAATGCAAGCATTCGGGATCTATTTTGATAATGGAAGAAGGTATGGACACAGGTTATAATTTCCCGTATGAAGAACCAATGGGTGTTCCCGAGATTTCCATGCATGCCTTCAACGAATCCTATGAACCCCCGAACATTTCGAGTGGAGAGATACATCAAACAGTAGGTGGTCCCTATTCTCATCAACAGGAAAGCACGCATAACTTCATTAATGACCAGGTGGCTTGCAAGATGGGATGTTCCATTTAGCCATCCACGTAACATCCAGGAATTTTTTAAATTCCTGAAGTCGACCACGAGAAATTAGGGTATTGGACCCCTTAACATTCTTTTGGGAGTAACTTAAACATTGTTTGGAATTGGTGGAGGAGAATATGTATGGCAAGTAGACATAAATAGCTTTGAAATGCCACCAAGAATGTGCAAATTGGAGTTCAAATGAGGGAGATAAGACAATTTGAAGTTGATTATAACATGTAGGGCCCTTTTACCCTGATTGAACTCGCAAATTGTCCATTTAAATCACTATATAGGCCAGATTAATTAATGTCATGAAATATGTTTTAAGGGCTCAATTAAGTGGCCTAAGTGGGGAAATTTAGACCAAATCCTATAGGATTAGGAACCCTAATCCCTATGCCTATCAAAAGGCTAATTAAGAGGGTAACTTTGACAGTTAAAGGGAGCAAGGGAGAAAAGGAGTCGTCAAGGGGGTGAGCTTTTCTGGCAAGTCATACTGGCGATGAAGCAAAGGAAGAATGTGTATGAAGATTGATCTTTGAAGAGGTAGGTTGCACAGTGTCTTGAAATAGTTTTATAATCGTAGGCAAATAAGGCCACTATACGTATGTAGAACTAGCGTAAATTTGTTGGCAATCAAGATTGCCGGAGATGATTATAGGGCACAACAGCATCACCAGAGGCTCAAACGCCTCTGCAACCACCTCCGTTTGGGGGGGGGGGGGGGGGTGGAGGCCCGGGCCTCGGCAAGCTTCTGCCACGGTTGTTTGGACTGGAATAGTGCATATCGGAATAGCATGAAAAAATTTAGAAATAGACTTCACATTTGGCCGAAATACAGATTTAGGCCAGGAAAGTTGAATTTGATGAAATAGACTTGAGAACGTGTGTGTTCTCCACATGCATGCAAAAAATGGCCAAAATGCCCTTACGATATATAAAAGATGGCATACCACTGTAGAAGGAGAAAGTTCACTTTTCTTGCACACCTTTTCTCTCCTCTTCGGCGATCTCTCCTCCGGCCATGTTTTCCCCTCTGGTGATATCTCTTTCGGCCGTCTTCTCCCCCTCCAGCATCACTCTTCCTGTCGGTCTCTTCCCTCCGTCCCCCTCTTCCCTCATGCATGGTCCACCGTACATCGGCTTCTCAAGAGGATGGTGCGGTGGGTTTCGGGTGGAAGCTTTATGGGTTCTGAGGGTTGGTGGACTACATACCCTGCCTAGACAATTGGAAGGCGATCAAGGCAATGTAGTCATAGTGGCCAATGAAACATCGGGAGCGGAACTATTAGGAACTGCCATTGCACTACATGTTGCCTCTGCCATCGGGATACCGAGTGAGCATCAGTTGCTTCTTTGTTAAGCATCGGTTGTAATTGTTTGTAATTGTAGTCCTGTCAAACAAATGAATTTTTGTTGTAATGGCTTCTCTTTGTGACAGGAACAGAATTATTGGAGTAGCTAAAACTTTAGAGGTAGGTTTATAGAGATGGAATACCCAGTTCTTAGTGCTTGTGGTCCTTTGAAAATGGCAATCTTTCTCCTGTTTGAGAGTTGTTTGCACGGTTAATTCATTTTTGTGTTATTATAATTATTAGTATTTTCCAGAGTCAATAGATTTAAGGTCAAATGTGAGTGCCTGGGCCAATGAAAGATATGGAATACTATTAGTAGTTCCAGAAATCATCTTATGTGGATTGACATTCTCGTACTCAATAAACTCCACATATTTAGCTTGTCGCCAGTTTGCTCTATACTCTATTCGTTTTCTTCTACAAGTTTAAAATGACTATTTTACCCTTAGAGGTGAACTATATTAATATTTAATTACATATCTTATGCTCCGGTTAAGGGTGGTTTAGAAGTTAGAAAGTTTTTGAAAAAAATGCCTAATGAATGGAGGTGCATGGGAGTGTCCTGAACAAGTTTCAGATTAGGGAAAATCTCAAAGCCTATCAAAATAACCCTTTTACCCCTTATAGTTAAATGGTCATGTAATAATTTATATACCTGGCTTATGGGCCCCGGTTTAGAGGACTATGAGTGAACTTAAAATTTGAGAAAATTCTCAGTTATATTTTAATATATAAATTAAGTATAGACCAAAGTACATAGTAAGAAAAAATCCTAGTGCATAGATAATTGATCATTTTTCCCTTAGGGCTAATTGTAAACTATTAAGTCAACCAAGGTTTGTTCAAGGGACACACAACCCCGGTAAACATAAAAAAAATTACATTGAGTCCATGAGGTCAAGTAGTACCCTTCAACAAATTTTGGTCTCATTGGTTGTCAATAAGGCTTTAAACAAAATGATAAAAATACCCTTATAAGCGGATTGCCCACATTTGTGTGAATAAATGCGCAAGTCGATTTGAGAATGAAGCCTTACGAGAGGGTAATGACTTAAATCAATAGAAGGGCAATGAGATGACCATAATGAACCAAGTGAGGGTACCATACCCCAGGTAGTAGAATTACCCTAATGCCTTTAGAGACAATATATTCCATCTTCGCCAGAATGGATGACTGAGCTAACCATGTGTTAGGGTACCTTATAATGGCATTAAATGACTTCAAATAGACGGGGTGTGACCAGTAGGTGACAGAAAACTTTTATAGGTCACGGTGTCACAAGATGCAGGGGAAAGAATAAAAAATTTTAGGGTTTAAGGCAGCGTATTACATGTGTTTTCAACATTGTGCATCAATCCACTAGGGTATTATGTACGTAACTCGCATTATGCATTAGAGTTATTTACATTCTCATGCTTGGATTCGTAGGGCCTTAGCCTTGCAAATGAGTGCAATGGGCCTTTGTTTATTATTATGAACTTGTATGACTTTGATGCTATTTAATGTTGCTTACTTTGACACATGCTTTTATTATTGATGTTTTGATTTATAATGGTAACTTGAGATTAAGGAAGATTAATTAAGAGATACTGGTTGTCATTAGATTCGGGGATAACACCTAATCAAGATAAAGACTGAAATAACATCAATAGGGTTTGGGAGTAATTCATAGAGTGAACAGGGCCCTGACATAGAATTTTACCTTAGTTAATGAAGTGAGGGTAGTTATAGGAGTTTTTTTTAGTCTCATGGAGACTATTAGGGTTTGAGATGTTCTTTGAGTCATAGCCAAGTGGATGAGCTATTTATTTGGCTGATTCACAATGTGAAGAGGACCCAAATAGTTGGGCAAATACTTGGCTTGATGAAAATAATCTAGTCTAAGTTTCAAAAGTTTAGGGGAGTTAGTAGTCATAAAGACCCTAGGCTTCTATGGGTTATATTAGTAACGTTTTAGAATACATTTTATCCTTGAGTTGGGAGGGTAGAGATTTTGGTACAAGTGCATAAATAATAAATGAAGGACCGTTGTACTCATTTGCAGGGCTAGGGCTCAACGAATTCAAGCCCAAGAGTGTAAACAACTCTAATGCATCACTTGAGTTACGTATATAATACTCTAGTTGATTGATGTACTAGGTTGTAGATACAAATACATGTAATTCACTACCTTAAACCCTGAGAATTAGGGTTGTTCCCTTGTTTCTCATTACATTGTGACCCAACAAGCTCTTTGTGTCACTTACTGGTCATACTCCTTCCTTTTGAAGCTATTTAACATCACTATAACATACCCTAACCCTTGGTAGTTAGGTTATTAGTTCGGCAAAAATAGAACATATTGCCCCTAAGGGCATTAGGGTAATTTTACCACTTAGGGTATGGTACCCTCCCTTAGGTCATTTTGATCATCTTGCTACCCTTTTATTGATCTTAGGTCATCGACCTCTTAGAAGGCTCTACTCTCAAATTGACTTGCACTTCCATTTATACATATGTGGGTGGTTCATTTGAAGGGGTATTTTTGTCATTTTGGGGAAGGCCTTATTGACATTTAATGGTTACCCCTTGAACCGACCTTGACGGTTACTTAATGGTGCATCCTTAACCGTAGGGTCAAAATGGTCAATCACCCACTCACTGGGATGTTTCCCCACTAAGTGGTTTGGTCTATATATAGGTTACACATTAAGCTATTACGAAAAATTTTCTCAATTTTTTAATATCACTCATAGGCTACTGAACCGGAGCCCCTCAATCAGGTAAGCGGTTATCACATGGTAATTTAACTACAAGGAGTAAAAGGGTTATTTTGTAGTCTCTGGGATTTTCCCTTAAGTTCAAACTTGGTCTGGTCACTTTCTATGCTCCTCTAGTAATTAGGTATTATTTTTATATATTTCTAACATCTAAATCACCCTGAACTGGAGTCTGAGATGGGTAATTAAATATTACTACGGTTCACCTCTAAGGGTAAAATAATATTTTCAAAGCCTTTAGGATTTTTACTCGATTTGAAACTTGGTCCAGTTACTCCTCATGTTCCCTCAGACATTGTGTAATTTTCTTGATTGTTTTTTTAAAGTCTAAACCTTATTGAACCGGACTAGGTTCAATGGAAGTTTTTTAAATTGAATCTGAGTAGGGCCGAACCCATAGGCCTGCCTATGGGTCGTCTTCCTCGTGGAGATGCCCGCAGGGCTACTGGCGGCAACTGGATCCACCGCTGGCTTGCCATGCTAGCCACTGGCGGAATTTTTTCATCGGGGAAACAACTAGATCCACTCTCTTAGATCTGAAATTGTTGGCCGGTCCAATCCGGTCTATTTATTCTGGAAATCGCCAGGGAGGCAACAAATCTTTCTGGCCACCGGTGAGCACAACAGCCGCCATGACTTGCAGCAAGGCCAGGTCTGGTCAAATCACCTCCAAGTAGCGAACTTTACAGGCCCAGCCTCGTTTTGTCCAATGGCCGCCAACCGGTGTCAATGCCACAGACTGTTTCACTCTGTCTCCACCTGCGAGAAGCATTGCCCATGGCCGAAAAGGTCGGAATCGAGGTAGGGTCTGTCCAATTAATCACCGGGTGGAGAATCTAATAGACCCAATCCCCATCGCCGAAAGATGGCTACCCAGCCTCCTCCCGGTGCCTAAAGCCATGTTCTCTTCCATTCTATGTAATCCCAATATGTACTATTCCAAAAAAAATTTAGAAATAGACTTCACATTTGGCCGAAATACAGATTTAGGCCAAGAAAGTTGAATTTGCAGAAATAGACTTGAGAATGTGTGTGTTCTCCACACGTGTGCAAAAAATGGCCAAAATGCCCTTACGATATATAAAAGATGGCATACCACCGTAGAAGGAGAAAGTTCCCATTTTTTGCGCGTATGTTCTCTCCTCTTTGGCGATCTCTCCTCCGGCCATGTTTTCCCCTCCGGCGATATCTCTTCCGGCCATCTTCTCCCCCTCCAGCATCGCTCTTCTTGTCGGTCTCTTCCCTTCGTCCCCCTCTTCCCTCATGCGTGGTCCACGGTACATGGCTTCTCAAGAGGATGGTGCGGTGGGTTTCAAGTGGAAGCTTTGTGGGTTCTGTGGGGAGGTGGACTACATACCCTGCCTAGACAATTGGAAGGCGATCAAGGCGGTGTAGTCATAGTGGCACATCAAACATCGGGAGTGGCACTATTTGCAACTACCATTGCGCTGCATGCTGCCTCTACCATAGGGATACCGAGTGAGCATTAGTTGCTTCTTTGGTAAGCATCGGTTGTAATTGTTTGTGATTGTAGCTTCCTGTCAAACAGATGAATGTTTGTTGCAATGGCTTCTCTTTGTGACGGGAACCGAATTATTGGAGTAGCTAAAACTTTAGAGGTAGGCTTATAGAGATGGAATACCCAGTTCTCAGTGACTGTGGTCCTTTGGAAATGGTGATCTTTCTCCCATTTGAGAGTTGTTTGCATGGTTAATTCATTTTTGTGTTATTATAATTGTTAGTTGTTTCCGGAGTCAATAGATTTAAGGTCAACTATGAGTGCCTGGGCCAATGAAAGATATGGAATGCTATGAGTAGTTCCAGAAATCACCTTATGTTGATTGACATTCTCGTACTGAATAAACTCCACATATTTAGCTTGTCACTAGTTTACTCTATACTCTCTCTGTTTTCCTCTGTGCACTATTCAATAAATTGGAGTGTGTCCATTTTGTTCTTGCACTTCAAAAAGTGAGTGATGGGAGCTCACCATGATGTCCAGAAAGTGATTTGACATCGATGCAAAAAGGAGACCATATACCCTAATTTATATAGATAAAAAAAAGTCAACTAATATAGTGTAACTGTTGACTAGTAGTTGTAAGGAGGCTTTTTTTTTTTTGCAAAGTATACTGTGTGGTCATTAGATTTTATCAAGTTAGGTTTATACATAAGTAGATAAATAAACATGTATGTGAATTATATTGCCAAACATATCTAATGTGTTTGGTGATTAATATGCATGCCTTTGATAGATAATAATAGATGCAAAGTAATTAACTGGGAATGCATTTTTTGTTGGTAAGCTAAGTAGAACAATATATATCATTTGTTATACCTATGTTTTGAAGGATGTGATCTGATTTTTTGCAAGTAGGAGATTATATACCCTAGTTTATATGGATAAAAAAAAGTTAACTAATAGGGCCTAACTGTTGAATGGTAGATGTAAGGAGGTTTTTTTTTTGGAAAAGTATATTGTGTGGTTATTAGATTTTATCAAGTTAGGTTTATACATAAGTAGATAAATAAACACGTATGTGAATTATATTGCCAAACATATCGAATGTGTTTGGTGATTAGTATGCATGCCTTTGATAAACAATAATAGATGCAAAGTAATTAATTGGGAATGCATTTTTTGTTGGTAAGCTAAGTAAGAACAATATATATATCATTTGTTATACCTATGTTTTGAAGGATGTGATCTGATTTTTTGCAAGTAGGAGATTATATACTCTAGTTTATATGGATAAAAAAAGGTTAACTAATAGGGCCTAACTGTTGACTAGTAAATGTAGGGAGACATTTTTATAATAAAGTACATTGTGTGATCATTATTTTTTATAAAGTTAGGTTTATGCATGGGTAGATTAATAAATAGGTATGTGAGTTATATTGCCAAACATATTTAATGTGTTTGGTGATTAGTATGCATACATTATGAATAATAATATATGAAAAGTAATTAATTGTGATTGCATTTTTTGTTAGTAGGCTAAGTAAGAACAATATATATCATTTGTTTTACCTATGTTTTGAAGGATGTGATTTGATTTTTAGCAAGGCGCAGACCATATACCTTTATGTACTTAATTTAAAGTTAACTAATAGGGCATAACTATTGACTAATAAATGTAAGGAGTTTTTTTTTATATAATACATTGTGTGATCATTAGATTTGATATAGTTAGGCTTATATAAGGGTAGATAAATTAGCTTGTATGTGAGCTAATATTGTCAAACATGTACTGTGTATTTGGTGCTTAGTATGCATGCCTTCGATAAATAGTAATAGATTCAAAGTAATTAACTTTAAATGAATTTTTTGTTGGTAGGCTAAGTAAGAACAATAAATATCATTTGTTTTACCTATGTTTTGAAGGATGTGATTTAATTTTTTGCAAGGCGGAGACCATATACCCTAGGTTATATGGATAATTCGAAGTTAACTGATAGGGCCTCACTGTTGACTGATAGATGTAAGGAGGTTTTTTTTTCAGAGTATATTGTGTGGTCATCAGATTTGATCTAATTAGGCTTATATATGGGTAGACAAACAAGCATGTATGTTAGTTTTATAGTCAAACGTATATTGTGTGTTTGGTGGTTAGTATGCATGCCTTTGATAGATATTAATAGATGGAAAGTAATTAACTATGAATGTATTTTTTATTAGTAGACTAAATAAGAAGAATATAGCTCATTAGTTTTACCCATGTTTTGACTGATGTGATATGATTTGTAGCAAGGGGAAACCATATAACCTAGTTTATATGGATTAGAGGAAGTTAACTGATTGGGCTTAATAGTTGACTAGTAGATATAAGGAGGCTTGATTATTTGCAAAGTACATTGTGTGGTCATTAGATTTGAACAAGTTAAGTTTTGTATATGAGTAGATAAATAAGCGTGTGTGTGAGTTATATTGTCAAACATATCTTTGTGTGTTTGGTGCTCAATATGTATGCATTTGATATACTACAATTTGTGTTTGTATTCTCGGGAGTTGGTATGTACCAATATTCAAGTCTTTTGTACCTCATCTAAATACTTTCCAATTAACTTTTTGTACCCCGTTTGAATAGTTTCCAATCAATGTTTTTGTTGGGTTGAAGGGAATGATATATTTTCAAGTCTATATATGCTGCCATACTTCTCGCAACTATTATGATCCCGATAAGATGCACTTGTTGGGGGCAAGACCTCATGCAAGCATTATGAGTTAGATTCATTAATATGCACTTGTATTTTCAGGACCACACTCATTTTGGGGTTAATTTTTACTACCGGCTTCTCTACTTGAGACTGTTTTGCACTTTATTGTTTTATGTGTTTTTGCAGTTTTACTTCCGGTTTTGAGTTTCCTTCAACTAGTGCAATCATAGATGGATTTGGAGGAGCCGGTCTATCAATCTCCAAGCTTTGACAAAAGTGATCGTCCTAGAATTTGAGAAATGTTAGTGTAAAAAATAAAAAAATGAACATTTGTACAATAATTTCTTAACTCATGGTCAATATACATGTTTTATATTAATTTCATAGTATATTAGGATATTGCCACAAAAGGCGTTAGAATTTTGGTATAAATTAACTCTTCTTGTGATAGAGAAACATCAATTTAATAGTCCGCTTGCTGGTGTCGTTTGACAAGGCTATTTGGTTTTCTACAATTGAAAATGCTACTTCGGTTAGCACACATGAGCGCCCACTGCATCTGTGCAGTGATGCATGACCTCATAATTGCTCCGGCTGGAGGCGTTTGCTAGCTGTTGGCACAATTAGCATTACTCTTGGTTGATTTGTGTTCTTAGAACGCAATGGAAAGCTAAAGAACATAAACTTTTATTTCAAAAGGCAATAATAAAAGGCCTATTGTTTACTGAACCAAATACTCCTTTTGAAATATTAAGTCAAAATGAAAATGCATCTTGAACAATCCCTGAAGTTGCAGCATCTCCCAATATTCATCAGTTCACACAAAACAAAACGGAGTTATAGAAATGAAATCAATCAAAATAATGCCCCATATTCACTGCAGTAATGAAGCACCATTTTTCACTGAAGTTTTGACGAAGTAAAATGAACATCTATACCTCAAGAACTCTTTTCTAAGAGGGCCTGTTGCTAATGTCCTCCCACCATGTTTTCAATGTATCCTGTCCTTTATCATGCAAGCCAATTTGATATCATTTACAACAAACTGAGTGAAGGGGAGATGGGTAAGATCAACTAAGTTGTAGAATTGTTTGGCCAAGTTTTTTCTCTTCGAGAGCCACTCTTCATAAATGTGCAACACTTTGGCTAGCTTATCTTTGCTCTGTTCAACAATTTTTCATCTATTCACCTAAAAGGAATAATTTTTCATCTGTAGGAACACCCAAAGGGCTACAACAAAATAAATTCGAGGTGAATTTGATCATATAACATATAGACATTTGAAAACTTGGGGTCATAAAATGGTGCATAAGAGACAAAGTGAACGGTACCTGCAACTTCAAGAAATCAAGGTCCCTCTCCTCTCTCTTGAGCAAGTCTACGGGAATGATCTCAAATTCAATCTATTTCTATTCAAGGCAGACTAGCACTCTCCTGGTCACCAAGGCATAAGCAGACCCATATAACTTCACCACCATTTCCTTCAGTCTGCCAGCTACACAACTAATGATTCGTAGAAAAATTGAAGTGCTAGTGTGAGAGATTCAAGCTCCCTCGTGTAGGTACTTATCAAGCCGCCTATGCTCATGTGATTTTTTTAAACAAAAAGCCGCCCTTAATAATGGATTCCTAATAAGAGCATTTAATCAAATTAATATCAGTTCAATTGGAGCAAGAAGCTTACTATGCCCAATTCTTGTTTATCAAGGGTTTCACTACTGAATACTTGTGCAAAGGATGGATATGATGAAGGACTATGTTAGTGGCAGCCTCTACCAGTTCAGCTTCCAGCATGTGAATTGCACTCCTAATATCAAATGGACAAACTCAATAGTAAATACAGTTTTCTACATCATTTAAGAAGATAAGGTAATCAAACATATGAACATGTAAAACAAATTAATTATATTCTTCTTACTTAGCCTACCAACAAAAAATATATTCACAATTAATTACTTTTCATCTATAAAACACCGTACATAAACACAAACTATAGTATATCAAATGCATGGATACTAAGCACGAAATACACAAGATATGTTTGACAATATAACTCACATATACACTTATTTATCTACCCATATATAAACCTAACTTAATCATATCTAATGACTACACAATGTACATTACAAATCAACAAGCCTTCTTACATCTACCAGTCAAAACTTAAGCCCTATCAGTTAACTTCCTCTAATCCATAAAAACTAGGTTATATGATTTTCCCCTTGCTATAAATCATATTACATTAGTCAAAACATGGGTAAAACAAATTATATATATATTCTTCTTATTTAGCTTACCAATAAAAAATGCATTCACAGTTAATGAGCTAAAAATCAAATAACATCCTTCAAAACATAGGTAAAACAAATGATATATATTGTTCTCACTTAGCCTACCAACAAAAAATTCATTCAAAGTTAATTACTTTGTATCTATTGCTATCTATCGAAGGCATGCATACTAAGCACCAAACACACAATACATATTTGACAATATGACTCACATACAAGCTCATTTATCTACCTATATATAAGCCTAACTAGATCAAATCTAATGATCACACAATGTACTATATAATAAAAGCCTCCTTACATCTATTAGTCAACAATTAGGACCTATCAGTTAACTTTAAATTATTTATATAAAGGTATATGGTCTCTGCCTTGCTAAAAATCAAATCACATCCTTCAAAACATAGGTGCAACAAATGATATATATTCTTCTTACATAGCCTACCAACAAAAAATGTAATCACAGTTAATTACTTTGCATCTATTATTATCCACCAAAGGCATGCAAACTATTCACCAAATACATTAAATATGTTTAACAATATAATTCACATACCTATTTATTAATCTACCCATGCATAAGCCTAACTTTATAAAATCTAATGACCACACAATATACTTAATAATAAAAATGCCTCCTTACATTTACTAGTCAATAGTTAGGCCCTATTAGTTAACTTTTTTGTATCCATATAATCTAGGGTATATAATCTCCTACTTGCAAAAAATCAGATCACATCCTTCAAAACATAGGTATAACAAATGATATATATTGTTCTACTTAGCTTACAACAAAAAATGCATTCTCAGTCAATTACTTTGTATCTATTGCTATCTATCGAAGGCATGCATACTAAGCACCAAACACACAATACATGTTTGACAATATGACTCACATACAAGCTCATTTATCTACCTATATATAAACCTAACTAGATCAAATCTAATGATCACACAATGTACTATATAAAAAAAGCCTCCTTACATCTATTAGTCAACAATTAGGACCTATTAGTTAACTTTAAATTATTTATATAAAGGTATATGGTCTCTGCCTTGCTAAAAATCAAATCACATCCTTCAAAACATAGGTGCAACAAATGATATATATTCTTCTTACTTAGCCTACCAACAAAAAATGTAATCACAGTTAATTACTTTGCATCTATTATTATCCACCAAAGGCATGCAAACTAATCACCAAATACATTAAATATGTTTGGCAATATAATTCACATACCTATTTATTAATCTACCCATGCATAAGCCTAACTTTATAAAATCTAATGACCACACAATATACTTAATAATAAAAATGCCTCCTTACATTTACTAATCAATAGTTAGGCCCTATTAGTTAAATTTTTTTTATCCATATAATCTAGGGTATATAATCTCCTACTTGCAAAAAATCAGATCACATCTTTCAAAACATAGGTAAAACAAATGATATATATTGTTCTTACTTAGCCTACCAACAAAAAATGCAATCACAATTAATTACTTTTCATATATTATTATTCATAATGTATGCATACTAATCACCAAACACATTAAATATGTTTGGCAATATAACTCACATACCTATTTATTAATCTACCCATGCATAAACATAACTTTATAAAATATAATGATCACACATTGTACTTGTAATATCCCTGATTTTTCTGTAATTTTTCTATATTTTTCTGCTATGTTCTGCAATTTCTGCAATGCTCTGCAGTTTCTGGACGTATATTCGATAAATAAATTTTACGCTTCGGCGTATCCGTATTCGTAATATTCATGACCGTAAGTGTTGAGAGTAGGGTTTAGTCGCAGGTCATGGGCCTCGACGCATCACAGAAATTTTCGACGCAAAAATCGGACGCAATGCGGGAGAACAGAAACGTGAAGAAATGAAGAGCTGAAAAAAAAATACATAAAGCGGATCGGGTCAGCACGCCCGACCCGCTGGATGAACAGTGAAACCGGGGGGTGCAGCCTTTACTGTTTGATGCCGGAGGCAGTGCCGCCGGTGGTCGCCGGCTTCCGGCCGGCCGGCCACTGCCTGGCGACGCCACCGCCGCCTCCCTGGCCTGGCCCCGCCGGCCGCCGTCACCTTGTTTCCTCTTCCGGTTTAGCACAACAGACGCCGGATCGTGAGTTTCGCCCCGAATCGCCGCCGTCGCCGGCTGCATGGCCGCCAGCCCGTCTCCACACTTCCACCCCGACCAAAGACACCTCTGGCCATCGCCGTCCTGGCCTCCCCGCCGGCTGCCGCCGCTCTTTTCCTCCCTTCCCGTTTTGGTCAGTGAATTGCCATTTTTGCCGATTCGCCACCGCCGTCAATTGCATGGCCGCCACCCCGCAGCCATGGTTCCACCCCGGCCAGAGCGTCCTCTGGCCACCATCGTCCCGGCCTCCCCGCCCCCAATTCGCCACCGTGAGGTAAAAACCACCCCGCCTCTTGTTTTTCGAATTTTCTGTTCACTGCAACCTGCGGCTGTGCCGCTGGTCGCCGGCTGCCACCACCGGGCCTCTGGCTCTCTTCCGGCCCGGCAATGGCGAGACTACTCCCAGACCGGACTGCTGTCTCCCCGGCCAGCCACCTCTCCTTCCGCCGTTCCATATTTAGACGTAGATTGTTACGTTTCTGTTGCTGGGCGTTGCGGCCGCCAGCTGTGCCGCCGGTGGCTAGCCACGGCAACCAGCCTTGGGCCTTCCCCTAGCCCAACGCCGACAAGTCTACCTCCCCGGCCGCTGCCTTGGCCGCTGTCTCCCTCAGCCTCCGCCCCATTTCGAACGGGATCAAAAATCCCTCCTTTTTCCTGTTTCTTGGCATTGTGAACCACGGCTGTGCCGTTGATCTCCGGCCGCTGGCCTCCTCCCAGACCGGCGACAGCAAGGCCGCCGCCTTAGACTAAACCGCTACCTCCTCCGGCCTGTCATCCCTCCTACCGCCTTTCGATTCCGGACATATCTATGCTTTGGTTTTGTTTTTCTTATTCTCTGGTAGCGCCCGCTCTTCATTGACTGACTTTGCGTGACATCGGGTTGATGTCTATTCGAATCGTTGTGGTCTAGCGATTGCTGAATTGCCACCGTCTTCTAGGGCTGTCCCTTGGCCCCTCGTTCAACAGTTTGTGGCCGATGATAGCGTGTCCACTACCCTGGCCCGGTGCTTCGTCGCCCCGACTAAATCGAATCCCTTTGTTATTTCTATCGTTAGTTTTGCTGCTACTGGCGTCGACCAGCAGACAGCCGCGACGCCAACTTGACCCAACAATGTTAAGGGAATGCCGTTCTTGGCCTCCCCTGCACGCCTTTTTGCCAAAACAAACGCCCCTAGCTTTGGGGTATGCCTCTGACCGTGGTCAAGTGACCCCCCAGCCTAGAGCCAACTTGTTCCGCCTGACGTTGCGCGAATGTGGGCTGCAGATCCGACCAACATGGACTCTGCCTCGGGCCCAGCGACGGCTAGGGCTAGCACTTCTAGCCCGAATTTACCTTTGTACCCCCACTTTCTATTACACACGACCTGGAACATACGAGGAAAGAGTCCTCGAATTTAGATCCTTCCAAGCGGAAGTAACACAGTCAGCCATTAAACTCAGCCCATCGAAGGCTTGACCGATGTCGTGCCATATCCTCCACCGTAAGCCGTGCTTAATGCACGATTATCCGTACGATGGATTGGTTGTGAGTAGCGTTTAGAAATGGCGCTGCCTTTGTCGGCCTCTTACGCCAGGCCTTAGTGCCTCAACGTATGTTTAGGAAATATCTCCACCACTATGCAATATGGTCGTTAAAGCCTCCGCCACCGTGTGAGGCTTCGATGATGTAGAATTGCTGCCGTTGGCTGTGGTCCGCTGTCTATTTTAATGTTTTGTGGTCAACGACGTATTTTAAACCGTTGGCCGACTTTCAATCAGTTAGCCCCTATTCTGTGGTCATTCTTGCCATTTCTAGTGGCACGACCTTGTATCTACCCGCCCTAGTGCGCGCAGTCTTATGCTTTGAGTTTAATTAATCTAACCTTATCGAGATAAATTCCAGCATCTTTGAAAATCCTCGGGACATAACAACTCTCTCAGTGTGATGTTTTTGGCTGCCTATTTCGCTATCGACGCCACCACCGTCGTTTGCTCGCCATCAAACTCATGTGGAAGACGAGGTAGGGGACCTTGAACTCGTAATTTCATTATTGCATGCTTTGTTTGTGTAGTAGCATGCTAGGAGGTTATAATTAAATATTTTGCATGTTTATGCTGATTAGAAAAACATGTTGTATGTGTGTGAATTGTATGCGTACGTTAGTAAAGACTAAGGGTACGTAGTAAGTTGCTATGAATCATATGCATGTGACCAGAGTATGTGATCTTTATTGTGGACTAGTGGTAAGTGATTCATGGTACGAGAAAAAGTGTTCAATTGTGTTTGGTGAAGGAGTACTTCGTGGACTATGATGTGGAAACTATGATTGTATGTCAGGCGAGGAAGGATGTAAGATTGACAAATGAAGGTTAGATTTGATGAGATTGAAGGATTAGTTTGGATTAAGTCAGGGGGTACATCGGAGCTTTGAGCAAAAGACGTAAGCCATGTAAGGATTTAGAAGACTTAAGGTTTTGAACATCTTGGGGGATTGTGAGTTAGTAAGAGAGTACGACATAATGGTACAGGCATAATATACGTAATATGAATTGTAATGAAGGAATAATGAGTAAGGAATTAGTAAGGGTTTGATGACAGGACTTAGGTCAAAAAGGGTCTCATTTGAGGAGTTGAGTAAGAATATTCAGTTTTAAGGTGGATACTGTAAGTTGTAAGGTCGTAAGTGTATGATGGTAAGATTATCAGTATGGATCACTAGTTAAAGTAAGATTGCAGAGATTTGTAAAATGGAAGTCGTTCCGATCATAATTGTACGTGCATAAGTTACCTAATATGAACTTGAATGTAAGTAACCCTAATTTTATAACGTTGTAAGGTTGAGACTGAGGGTTTCGACGGATTAAGTTCCGCTTTGTGCCAGTCGATAAGTAATCGACTGAGCGTCCTTTCTGGTCTGCCATGGTGTTCCCCTGCGGGAATTAGTCTTGGTGCTGTATTCAGCCCAGACGTTTGATGCTCTGTTGAGAGCGCTATAAGTTTCTGCCTTGGTGGGCTTTGTATGTTTTCTGCCTACTGATGGCATTGTATGTTCTGCCCAAGAGTGGCACTGTAAGATTCCTGCCCAATAGTGGCACTGTATGTTTTCCGCCCTTAGTTGGCACCGTATGGCCCTTGTGGGCACTGTATGGCCCCAGAGAGTGGGCATTTGCGCGCTCAGGTAAGTAGTATCATGGATCTGCTCTTACCTGTTTGATCTTATGCCCCATGAGCATAGGTGTGCCTTGCCTTCGGAAAAGTCCATGGTGTTTAGTTGATCCCCGAAGGTTAAGGTGACGCCCCAGTGGCATTCCATTCTTTTTCGACGCTGGAGCTTATTAATTATAATGAGCTTCAGTTGTCGGTAGTATGTGTATGATCGTAAGAGTAAGTGTATGTTTCAGTTGCTGAGTAAGTTGTACGTGTAAGATTTAGAGTAAGTGTGAGCTTCTTTGGAAGACAGTAAGAGTAAGTTATGAGTATGAGTATGTTGTGCGAGTAAGTTTGTGAGACTTTGATTCAGATGGTAAGCGTAAGAGTAAGTGTAAGCTTCTAATGAAGATGTAAGAGTATGATTGTACAAGTAAGGTCGTCCCAGTAAGTTCGTACGAATAAGGTCGTACGAGTAGGTGTATGTTGTAAGTGTAAGCGTACGTTGTACGAGTAAGCTGATAAGACTGTTTCAGAGCGTAAGTGTAAGAGCATGATATATGAATAAGAGTAAGTTCGATTTGCACGATGATTCGTATGCATGACCATATTTATACTTCTTATCCTATTTACTTCATGTGTGATTGCATGAAAGCATCTATATGAACTTACGAAGTTCATTGATTTATATTTGTCCCCTACTGGGTATTTTCCTACTGAGTATGAAAATACTCACCCCATCTTTTTAGCCCCTTCGACTGGAGGCTTTTGCAGGTCGATCGATAGCTGTTTGAAACTGGACTTTTCCCCGTGCTGACAATTCTTCCTCGACCGAAAGTGC
The DNA here is from genome assembly GCA_035235625.1 of Saururus chinensis. Lineage (NCBI taxonomy): Eukaryota > Viridiplantae > Streptophyta > Magnoliopsida > Piperales > Saururaceae > Saururus > Saururus chinensis. The sequence goes on from CP141143.1 coordinate 32,678,737, forward strand.
AGCGAATTCGTAGTGAGGCTACGTGGATTTTAGTGCCACGATCGTATGTATTGTTTAAGGTATGAGACATGTATTATTTTTTGGACTTGTGTATCCATATATGAATCAGAACACAGACTGTTGAAGAACTTGTACTCAGAAAGGCCTGGGATGTATTTATTTTTAAAGACCATGGCCATGGCAAGTTCTAGTTATATGTTTTCGTTGTCGGTCACGCCTGAGAATTTTAGTTTTGTCATATGATGAATTAATTTACGAAAATTATTTTTATATGATTTTGGATTATGTTGGTTCATTTGATTTACATCGGTATTTCAAAATAAAATATTAATAAAGTTTTTAAAGTAAATGTGTAGAAAAACCTCGGGCGTGACAGTACTTTATTATAAAAATGTCTCCCTACATTTACCGGTCAACAGTTAGGCCCTATTAGTTAACCTTTTTTTATCCATATAAACTAGAGTATATAATCTCCTACTTGCAAAAAAATAGATCACATCCTTCAAAACATAGGTATAACAAATGATATATATTGTTCTTATTTAGCTTACCAACAAAAAATGCATTCCCAATTAATTACTTTGCATCTATTATTGTTTATCAAAGGCATGCATACTAATCACCAAACACATTCGATATGTTTGGCAATATAATTCACATACGTGTTTATTTATCTACTTATGTATAAACCTAACTTGATAAAATCTAATAACCACACAATATACTTTTCCAAAAAAAAAACCTCCTTACATCTACCATTCAACAGTTAGGCCCTATTCTTAACTTTTTTTATCCATATAAACTAGGGTATATAATCTCCTACTTGCAAAAAATCAGATCACATCCTTCAAAACATAGGTATAACAAATGATATATATTATTCTACTTAGCTTACCAACAAAAAATGCATTCCCAGTTAATTACTTTGCATCTATTATTATCTATCAAAGGCATGCATATTAATCACCAAACACATTAGATATGTTTGGCAATATAATTCACATACATGTTTATTTATCTACTTATGTATAAACCTAACTTGATAAAATCTAATGACCACACAGTATACTTTGCAAAAAAAAAGAGCCTCCTTACAACTACTAGTCAACAGTTACACCCTATTAGTTGACTTTTTTTTATCTATATAAATTAGGGTATATGGTCTCCTTTTTGCATCGATGTCAAATCACTTTCTGGACATCATGGTGAGCTCCCATCACTCACTTTTTGAAGTGCAAGAACAAAATGGACACACTCCAATTTATTGAATAGTGCACAGAGGAAAACAGAGAGAGTATAGAGTAAACTAGTGACAAGCTAAATATGTGGAGTTTATTCAGTACGAGAATGTCAATCAACATAAGGTGATTTCTGGAACTACTCATAGCATTCCATATCTTTCATTGGCCCAGGCACTCATAGTTGACCTTAAATCTATTGACTCCGGAAACAACTAACAATTATAATAACACAAAAATGAATTAACCATGCAAACAACTCTCAAATGGGAGAAAGATCACCATTTCCAAAGGACCACAGTCACTGAGAACTGGGTATTCCATCTCTATAAGCCTACCTCTAAAGTTTTAGCTACTCCAATAATTCGGTTCCCGTCACAAAGAGAAGCCATTGCAACAAAAATTCATCTGTTTGACAGGAAGCTACAATCACAAACAATTACAACCGATGCTTACCAAAGAAGCAACTAAAGCTCACTCGGTATCCCTATGGTAGAGGCAGCATGCAGCGCAATGGTAGTTGCAAATAGTGCCACTCCCGATGTTTGATGTGCCACTATGACTACACCGCCTTGATCGCCTTCCAATTGTCTAGGCAGGGTATGTAGTCCACCTCCCCACAGAACCCACAAAGCTTCCACTTGAAACCCACTGCACCATCCTCTTGAGAAGCCATGTACCGTGGACCACGCATGAGGGAAGAGGGGGACGAAGGGAAGAGACCGACAAGAAGAGCGATGCTGGAGGGGGAGAAGATGGCCGGAAGAGATATCGCCGGAGGGGAAAACATGGCCGGAGGAGAGATCGCCAAAGAGGAGAGAACATAAGCGCAAAAAATGGGAACTTTCTCCTTCTACGGTGGTATGCCATCTTTTATATATCGTAAGGGCATTTTGGCCATTTTTTGCACACGTGTGGAGAACACACACATTCTCAAGTCTATTTCTGCAAATTCAACTTTCTTGGCCTAAATCTGTATTTCGGCCAAATGTGAAGTCTATTTCTAAATTTTTTTTGGAATAGTACATATTGGGATTACATAGAATGGAAGAGAACATGGCTTTAGGCACCGGGAGGAGGCTGGGTAGCCATCTTTCGGCGATGGGGATTGGGTCTATTAGATTCTCCACCCGGTGATTAATTGGACAGACCCTACCTCGATTCCGACCTTTTCGGCCATGGGCAATGCTTCTCGCAGGTGGAGACAGAGTGAAACAGTCTGTGGCATTGACACCGGTTGGCGGCCATTGGACAAAACGAGGCTGGGCCTGTAAAGTTCGCTACTTGGAGGTGATTTGACCAGACCTGGCCTTGCTGCAAGTCATGGCGGCTGTTGTGCTCACCAGTGGCCAGAAAGATTTGTTGCCTCCCTGGCGATTTCTAGAATAAATAGACCGGGTTGGACCGGCCAACAATTTCAGATCTAAGAGAGTGGATCTAGTTGTTTCCCCGATGAAAAAATTCCGCCAGTGGCTAGCATGGCAAGCCAGCGGTGGATCCAGTTGCCGCCAGTAGCCCTGCGGGCATCTCCACGAGGAAGACGACCCATAGGCAAGCCTATGGGTTCGGCCCTACTCAGATTCAATTTAAAAAACTTCCATTGAACCTAGTCCGGTTCAATAAGGTTTAGACTTTAAAAAAACAATCAAGAAAATTACACAATGTCTGAGGGAACATGAGGAGTAACTGGACCAAGTTTCAAATCGAGTAAAAATCCTAAAGGCTTTGAAAATATTATTTTACCCTTAGAGGTGAACCGTAGTAATATTTAATTACCCATCTCAGACTCCAGTTCAGGGTGATTTAGATGTTAGAAATATATAAAAATAATACCTAATTACTAGAGGAGCATAGAAAGTGACCAGACCAAGTTTGAACTTAAGGGAAAATCCCAGAGACTACAAAATAACCCTTTTACTCCTTGTAGTTAAATTACCATGTGATAACCGCTTACCTGATTGAGGGGCTCCGGTTCAGTAGCCTATGAGTGATATTAAAAAATTGAGAAAATTTTTCGTAATAGCTTAATGTGTAACCTATATATAGACCAAACCACTTAGTGGGGAAACATCCCAGTGAGTGGGTGATTGACCATTTTGACCCTACGGTTAAGGATGCACCATTAAGTAACCGTCAAGGTCGGTTCAAGGGGTAACCATTAAATGTCGATAAGGCCTTCCCCAAAATGACAAAAATACCCCTTCAAATGAACCACCCACATATGTATAAATGGAAGTGCAAGTCAATTTGAGAGTAGAGCCTTCTAAGAGGTCGATGACCTAAGATCAATAAAAGGGTAGCAAGATGATCAAAATGACCTAAGGGAGGGTACCATACCCTAAGTGGTAGAATTACCCTAATGCCCTTAGGGGCAATATGTTCTATTTTTGCCGAACTAATAACCTAACTACCAAGGGTTAGGGTATGTTATAGTGATGTTAAATAGCTTCAAAAGGAAGGAGTATGACCAGTAAGTGACACAAAGAGCTTGTTGGGTCACAATGTAATGAGAAACAAGGGAACAACCCTAATTCTCAGGGTTTAAGGTAGTGAATTACATGTATTTGTATCTACAACCTAGTACATCAATCAACTAGAGTATTATATACGTAACTCAAGTGATGCATTAGAGTTGTTTACACTCTTGGGCTTGAATTCGTTGAGCCCTAGCCCTGCAAATGAGTACAACGGTCCTTCATTTATTATTTATGCACTTGTATCAAAATCTCTACCCTCCCAACTCAAGGATAAAATGTATTCTAAGACGTTACTAATATAACCCATAGAAGCCTAGGGTCTTTATGACTACTAACTCCCCTAAACTTTTGAAACTTAGACTAGATTATTTTCATCAAGCCAAGTATTTGCCCAACTATTTGGGTCCTCTTCACATTGTGAATCAGCCAAATAAATAGCTCATCCACTTGGCTATGACTCAAAGAACATCTCAAACCCTAATAGTCTCCATGAGACTAAAAAAAACTCCTATAACTACCCTCACTTCATTAACTAAGGTAAAATTCTATGTCAAGGCCCTGTTCACTCTATGAATTACTCCCAAACCCTATTGATGTTATTTCAGTCTTTATCTTGATTAGGTGTTATCCCCCAATCTAATGACAACCAGTATCTCTTAATTAATCTTCCTTAATCTCAAGTTACCATTATAAATCAAAACATCAATAATAAAAGCATGTGTCAAAGTAAGCAACATTAAATAGCATCAAAGTCATACAAGTTCATAATAATAAACAAAGGCCCATTGCACTCATTTGCAAGGCTAAGGCCCTACGAATCCAAGCATGAGAATGTAAATAACTCTAATGCATAATGCGAGTTACGTACATAATACCCTAGTGGATTGATGCACAATGTTGAAAACACATGTAATACGCTGCCTTAAACCCTAAAATTTTTTATTCTTTCCCCTGCATCTTGTGACACCGTGACCTATAAAAGTTTTCTGTCACCTACTGGTCACACCCCGTCTATTTGAAGTCATTTAATGCCATTATAAGGTACCCTAACAAATGGTTAGCTCAGTCATCCATTCTGGCGAAGATGGAATATATTGTCTCTAAAGGCATTAGGGTAATTCTACTACCTGGGGTATGGTACCCTCACTTGGTTCATTATGGTCATCTCATTGCCCTTCTATTGATTTAAGTCATTACCCTCTCGTAAGGCTTCATTCTCAAATCGACTTGCGCATTTATTCACACAAATGTGGGCAATCCGCTTATAAGGGTATTTTATCATTTTGTTTAAAGCCTTATTGACAACCAATGAGACCAAAATTTGTTGAAGGGTACTACTTGACCTCATGGACTCAATGTAATTTTTTTTATGTTTACCGGGGTTGTGTGTCCCTTGAACAAACCTTGGTTGACTTAATAGTTTACAATTAACCCTAAGGGAAAAATGATCAATTATCTATGCACTAGGATTTTTTTTTACTATATACTTTGGTCTATACTTAATTTATATATTAAAATATAACTGAGAATTTTCTCAAATTTTAAGTTCACTCATAGTCCTCTAAACCGGAGCCCATAAGTCAGGTATATAAATTATTACATGACCATTTAACTATAAGGGGTAAAAGGGTTATTTTAATAGGCTTTGAGATTTTCCCTAATCTGAAACTTGTTCAGGACACTCCCATGCACCTCCATTCATTAGGCATTTTTTTCAAAAACTTTCTAACTTCTAAACCACCCTTAACCGGAGCATAAGATATGTAATTAAATATTAATATAGTTCACCTCTAAGGGTAAAATAATCATTTTAAACACTTTAAAAAATTTTCCGCTATCTAAAACATAGTCAAAAGACTTTACATGCTCTTCCCGTCATTTGATCATTTTTACAAATTTTTTCCAATTTATTAACCCACTGAACTAGGACCGGTTCAAGGGTTGTTCATTAGTTTTTTAAACCAACCTAATTGGCCTGGGTTCCAGCCCAAAACGGGACGTAATGACCAGGTCATCCTCTCCGCAGCCGGCAAGAGGCCGGATGACCTCTCGCGGTACCACCCCAGGCCGCCACAATGGGGTGGGAGGCCCTGCAACCGCCCGAAGGCTGGCCGGGGCCAAAGCCCAGTCTTTTTTATTCAACCAGGCCTGGCGGTGGCGGCGGCCACTGCTGAAGATGGCTCGACCAGATCGCTAAAATTCGGCGATTCTAGGAGCCCGAGTCCCGTCGTCGGACCGCGACTGCAATCCACCACCATTCTCGATTTTGTTAAATCACAGAGGGAATGAGGAGGGGCAGCAGTGGTTTACATAGACTTCGCGCGGCGGCTCGAGGGCAACCAGTGGTAGGTTGTTGCTAGGAATAGGTCGAGAATGAAGAGGGGCAGAAGGCGATGGTACTCTAACCCCGAATTGGCGGCCTGCACAACCGGCCACTGCTCTCTGTTTCACCGGAAAGGAAGAAAAAAAGTCCGGAAACTACGCCTTGGTCACTCCCTTACTGTCGGCCCGCTTGATCGCCGCCTGCGACAATGGCCTGAGTGCCGCTGGTGGAAATAGCCTGACCATGAGGTACAATACATGCCGGCCAGTCACGACCAGCACCCAGCCAAATTTTGTCAACCGTCTGGCGAGGACGAGGTTGCTTATAATCTAATTAAAATATAAGTTTATAATATTAAATTTATTATTTATGCATTTATTATGATGGTACTTTAGTTTTCGATTTATTGTCAATCCACCACCATAGAACTTCAAGCTCACTCTTCTTCAATTCCATCACCGGCGACCTTCGCTGAAAAACTATCTTCTTATCTTTCCAACCAAAAGCTCCCCCTCAAAAGGCCCTCCACATCTATTTATAAGCATGGATATTAAGAACCTTAATCCACTTAAAAGATGAACTAAACCTTCCCACTTGGGCAACTTAATTAGGCTTTGAAAAATTACTTTTCATCACTTTAATTAATCAGGCCCATATAGTGACATAAATGAACAATTCGCGCATCTAATTTAGGTAAATAGCCCGTACATATTATGTTCAACTTTAAACGGTCATATCTCCTTCATCTAAACTCCGATTTGCGCATTCTTGGTGGCGTTACGAAGCTCGTTTTGTCTACTTTCTATCTATATATGTCAGCAACTAATTAAAGCCACTAATTAAGTTATGAAAATGTTAAGGGGTCAAACACCCTAATTTCCACATAGTCGATGTCGAGAATTTGGAAAATTCACGGATGTTACAGAGATGGGCTAAAAAAAGAAGTTTGTGTTAGAGTTTCAATAAAAGTTGGAGGTTTATTTTGGTCTTGCATGTGGTCTTGCTTACTAGTTCATTGATTTGGGCCTTATTAGGTTGTCCGTTGTTTTTTTCCCTAGTTTGGGTTTTCCATGTTAAATCCTTGAGTCTTTCACATGCTTGTGATTTGATGGATAGATCATGAATACGCATAGCTTAAGATTTTATTGTTTCCACCAACTATACAATATCTTGTGCGTAGAGGATAAAACTCTTTTTGCTTAGTTTGTTCGAGCTACTAGTTTTAGGAGCTCTTTGGTGTCGATTAGACAAATATTAAACCCACAATTGGTGGTTAAGGATTTTAATTGAGAATTTTGAGTTTTTCATGATATTTATCAATATTTGCATTCTATCTCAAGTTGGTTGTGTCACTTTGCTTAATTTCTTGGTGTTCTTTGCCTCTAGAAGAAAATTTGCATGTGCTAGGTTTTTTCTTTCTGATTTGTGCTAGATTTACTTGTTTTTATTATTATAATTACATGTGATCTTGCTAATTTTGACCTACGTTGTGTTTATTTTACTTTTGAGTATATAAATCTCTTGTCTTGCTCGATTAAAGTTATTAGTTTGCATGTTTCTATTAATTTTAATCTTAATGGCAACATTAAACAACAATATGGCTGAACATGGGGACTTCGGAAATCCCATGAATTAACCACCTTTGATGGTAAAAAACTTTCCAATGGGAAGAATAAGATGAGAGCCTTCATTCAAGTGCTTGACGACAATGTTTGGAAAGCAGTAATTAAAAGTTAGAATCCACCTATGACCAAAGACAAAGAGGGGGATATGATTCTAAAGGATGAAAATGAATAAGATGAAAATGAAGCAAAACTAACTAACTACAATAGTAAAGCCCTAATTGCATTGTTTATTGCTGCAAGAAAATCTCAGCATAGGTTAATTTTAAAATGTTCATCCGCTAAGGTTGCATGGGGAAAACTTTTGAAGTATAACGAGAGAACCAAAGTTGTGAAGGTGTCTAGGTTACAAACATTCACCCTAGAGTTTGAAAACATAATGATTAGTAACGAGGAATCAATTTTTGAGTACAATGCTAAATTTTTTGACATAGTCAATCAGTGTGAGCAACGAGGAGAACCAATTCTAGATTACCTTGTAGTTTGGAAAATTCTAAGTTCCTTATCCTCTAAATTCAATATTATGATTGTTGCAATTAATAAATCAAAGAAAATTGACACCTTAGACATTGAGAAACTCATATAAAACTTAAAAACTTTTGAAATGCAAAAAAAGTCATAAGAAAATAGGAAAGGGTTGTTTGAAAAATCAAAGGAAAAATAAAGTTCTTCAAAATAACTAAGAAACTATCCAAGAAGTCTAATACCTTAACAACCCTAGAGGAATATGAAGAAAGCAAAAGTGAAAATGAACATATGGTCTTATTGAATAAAACCTTTAAGAAGTTATTAAAAACTCAGAATTTTAGAGTTAAAAAAAAAGGGATAAACTTCAGGGAAGAGATATGGGGAGAGAAGAGATGAAAAGCATAACAAACCCGTTAAGAAGAATATGAAATATTTTGAATGTGGTAAGTTAGGTCATTTTGCCGTTGATTGTCCTAATAATGGTTATAACAATTCTTCTGATGATAAACTAAAAATGTTTAAAGGGCAAGATAGAAAAAAAAAGGGGAGAGTGCTCCAAGTAACATTCTCCAATAAAAGTTCTTTTGAGGATGAAGAGTTGTGTAACTATATTACCTTTAATGCAAGTGTAAAAGAAGTTAGATCTTCTAAGGAGTCTCATGAGTCAAATTTCAATGATTTGAACTCAAATTCCGTTTATGATTTTGATTTTGAAGAGCATAGGGAATTTCTCAATAATGTCATATTTTTAACTAGAAAAACTAAGAATCTTGAGAGAGAGGTAAATAAGAAGATTGAGGAATTAGAATATGCCTCTCAAGAGACGAATAGATTGATAGAATTGAATAGAAACTTGATTAGTGAGGCTAAAACCCTAAAGGTTGAACTAGAAAAAGAAAAATCTAATGCACTTGACAGAGCATTTATGTCCCCTTAAGAGAAGTTAAATAGATTCAAGAGTTTAAGGAAGACTTTAGAGACCATTATTAGCATTGTTCAAAGGGATAAAAAATATTTAGGTTTCAAGACTTCTATGTCTACACCTTGAGTCAAATCTATTACCTTTGTGAAGGCCAACAAGAGTTATCAAAAAGTGACCAATCCACAAAGCTTAGAGAGTGTGTGCTGAAATCTAAATTTAGTTTTGTAGGAGTATGTGACATTTGCCATAAGGACACCCACACAAGGTTTGAATGCCCAAACAGCCATCCTCATAAGCCCAACTCTAGGAGAAGAATGATGAAATCCCCAACAAACACATTGCCTAGATTACCCCACCAAGTGTATGAGCATAATATGAAGAGGGTGTGGGTGAAAAAAGTTGATCTTCAAGCCTTAAATAATTAATAAGGAAAGATAAGAAAAATCTACCATAGGTTGCCTTAGAATTGGTTGGCAAGGCAAAGCTAAGGAAGTTCAAGTCTCTAGGTAAAAAGATTGATTATGTCCATCATTTAATTCTTTAGATCTTTTGAACATACATGCTTTTCTTTTCTTTTCATTTTCCCTTATTTCCATGCTACTTTTGTTCACATGCTTTAAATAAAAAAACCAAAATATGGAAAACCACAAAAGCACAAAAAAAATTGGGGTTGCCTTTACTTTAAAGTGTAAGTTTTTTGTAGTTTTTTATTTGTATTCAGCTCTTACATTAAAGATTATTGATTTATTCTTAATTAAAAAAACATTGTGATGTGTGGTTAATGTACGTTAACTAAGAAATGGATGCACCAAAGGGAGTGAAGATCGATTCGATTTTCTTTTGCTTATGTTTTAATTTTCTATTTTTAAAACTTACACACATCATGTTAAACTTGAGTCAGTTTTATGAGTGAAAATCAAAAGAGAGTTCTTCGACATAAGTTGACTTATGAGTTTAGATTCTAGTAAAGTCTTAGTGATCAAAGTTAGATGAACTAAAGCTAGACTACTATCTAGGATTCAATGACACAAAAAATTCTTTGTAACAAGATATTGTTTGTAATTAATTACTTTATCTTTTTGAAAAAAGGAATTGTCCTTATAAAGATGATGAGGAAGTGCTACCTATTTAGGTTAGCCTATGCAAGTGTGAAGCTCCCATATGCTTGACATAAAAAAATGAGAAAGAAAAAAATGATGATGCAAGTTGAGAGGATTTAGAAAAAGCCAAGTTCTAGAAAAATGAATTGAGAAAAAATATCATAACTTAGAAAAACGGCAAGGCCATAAACTGATTAGAAGCTTATTTTTTCAATATTCTTTTAGAAAATGATGTAAATATATTTTACTTATTGTAAACAAAAAATGAGAGTTAGGTCATTACTAGAGTTTAAACAAGTTCTTCTCTTTTGAATAAGAAAGACCTTCAGAGATTCATGAGTGAAATAGATAAGAGCTAAACATTGGTGTTTTTTAAAAAAAAATTAATAAAAGAAAATTAAAATATTAAAATAAAAAAATGAGAATTGAAAATCACAAACAAATTAGCAAACTATTCTAAGGTAAGGTATAACTGATCATAATGTGTGGATACACTTAGATTAAGAATTGAATTAATAAAAATATCTCAACATATGTCTTTTTTTATTTTTTATTTGAGTTCTAGAAGGAGATTTAACTTAATTTCAATGGAAAATGATTTTTTTAAATTTTGGGATTTAACGGAATTGTTTAGACTTATTTTTTATTTTTTTGAAAAAAAGAATTTCAAAATTATGAAATTCAAGAGGGATCAATCCCTCTTTGCTAGTGATCAATTGTTGGTTATGATCCTTTCGGTCTTAAAATGGTTGACACCCCCTAAGCCCTCATTTAACTCCAAAAACTTGGAGCAGAGAGCTAGAGCCTACGGGAGGAGATTCAAGGCAATTTACTTCAGATTTGGACAGATTTTCAACGTTAATTGAGTGATTTTTCATTACCGCCAAGGTATGTTGTAAAAAGAAAATTTTTATTCTTAGTGAATATCAACTCATTTTTTGAATGATAGGATTGTTCTAAATTCAAGATCTACCATTCAGCAAATTTTCATGTAAATTTCAGCAAATTATTCATTTCGTTTCTCCAAAAACTGCCCAAATTTATAGTAGGTGTAATTATAAGCTTTGATTAACTTATATAAACCTACCTTGCGTTAAAATTTGGGATCAATAATTTTTCTTTAGGGTTAGTTTGGTAATCTCAAAAAGGACATTTTTTCTTTAAAATTATGTTTATAGGTGTTTTTTATTAATTATCTTTATTACCCAACTTCTACCTTAGCCATATGAATTAATTTTAAATTGTTTAGATGGTTAAGCTGAAGACATTGATGCTAAAGGGGAAACAGACCAGCCGTGCCCCTAAGGATCCTAGGAGTTCATCTACTGCTCTTGAGCATGTGAGGCCTATCTCAAGCAAGTGATATCATGTTTACGTGCCTCTACAACTAGCAATGGACTTGACCTGTGATATAGCCTATTAGACATTGTACTTCTAGATGATATTAACCTCCAGCACCCCTGTGTACCCTAGACTCGTCCGTTAAAGGTTTATATCACTTCAACAGGAGGGAGAGGAGTTATTAACTAGTTTGGTCATTGGGATGATTGTGTGAGTGACCCTAGATATCATACAAGAGGCTATAGACATAGAGCGATTCACAATGCGTTATCCACTATTCGATGGATACGTGTTCGCTGGGGATAGCATCATTCTTAGATGTCGTACTTAATTGGAGAGAGGACGATCTCTCAACATAGCTATTCTTGATCACCTTATAACCCTTGACTTTCATCTATTGCATGTCATTGCTCAGTATGACATAAGGAGTGCCTGCAAGGAAAGGGTAGATTGGACGATGGCACAACTACTTTACTTGCTTTTCGAGACTCACCTAGAGCTGGACTTTCCTTTCATTATCATTGGTCAGCTTATGACTTTCCTACATGGGCATATGCATGAGATGCTTCCCTATCTGTACATTATTTGTGAGATATTCTTATCACAACACATGAGGATCACCAAGAGGGAGCCTACCATGGTTGGTATGGGACCCATTGATGAGTTTGTTGTACAACGAATGATCGCACACCAGAGAGACTTAGAGCCCCAAGAGGATGCACCTATTACTAGTGATGTACCAGATGAGCCCAGGCCCCCAATGATGATGATTGGAGATTTCAAGTCCTAACCAGTTACATATATTGACTTGATGGCTGTTTGATGGGAGATTCTTGATACAATTTGTCAGGGTTTTATAGATCTTCGTTGATTGTTTTTGCATGGTTCTTCAGCATCAGTAGGCATTAGATAGTTCTAATAGTGAGGGGGAGGATGGTGCTGGTGAAGCTTGATTATGTTGCTTGATGATATTTTTGTTTTATTTACCTTTTGCATGTATGGTATGTTAATGTAATGTCTGGGAATTTTTTAAATTCCTGAAGTTGTACACGTGAAAATTAAGGTGTAGGACCCCTTGATCTTCTCGTAGGAATAAATTAATCATCATTTGGAAGTGGTGGCTGAAGTATATATGGATGGAAATTAAATAGAAAGAGATTCAAAACGCCAACAAGAACGCGCGAATCGGAGTCTAGATGAGGGAGATACAACTGTTTGAAGTTGACTTTAGCATGCAGGACCCGTTTAACCGAATTGAATGCACAAACTGTCTGTTTAAGTTACGATACGGGCCCGATCAATTACTGTTTCGAAATTGGGTTTTTGAGGCCTAATTTCTTATGGGATTAGGAACCCTAATCTCATGCCTATAAAAAGAATTATTTAGGGCCTTTTAGGGGAGTTTTGACGGTGAAGGGAAGGGCAAAGAGCCACCGATGAAATTTTTTGGCGAGGCTTCAACGACGGTGCATCGACAACAACTCGACCTCAAATGTAAGATTTCTGAGTTGTGATTAGTGAATAATTTATTAATTAATTTAATTGAAATTTATGTGGATCTATGCAGTTAATGTTCATACTAATATTGTAAACAATAATTAACTTTCCCGTCGCTGGAATAGTAGCGGCCTGACCTGGGCCACGGCGGCCCTCGCTTTGGACGTGGCGGCCTTAGCTCCGGCAGCTGAGGCGGCGGCAGATTGCCACTGTGTAGACTGCCAGATCTCTGCTTTAAAATAAAAAGAAAGAGGCGGCGGCCTTAGCTCCTGGCTGGACGGAATTGCCGAAAGGTGGCGATCCAATCAGGCCAAGCCCATCAACCGGCTGTGGTGGCCTGCCATCGCAGCGCCTCCGGCGGATTTATAAAAAAAAAGGAATGAAAAGAGGAGGCTGCTTTGTCCCAGGCCAGCCACCGGACAGAGGCAAGGCCGAGTCCGCCAGATTCAGCGGGCGACGGCGATCCGACTGGCCTCGGCCTCACCCACCGGGATGCCTGGGGGAAAAGCGGTGCTGCGAGAGGCACCGGGTAACCCAACCCGATCTGGTCCGGTCCTGTTTTAAAAAAAAACAATTCATATTCCCTAAACCGGGTCCGGTTCAGGGGGTTAACTGTGTCAAACAAATCCTAGAAAATTACTATTGGACCTGGAGAGGTTTGGGATTATTCTAACCAAGTTTCAGATTGGTAAAAAATCCCATAATTTCTAAAATGACCTTTTTACCCTTGGTAGTTAAATCATCGTGTGAAAACCATTTACCCGACTTCGGGGCTCTGGTTCAAGGGCCTATGAATTGGTTTAAAACTTGGGAAAATTCTCAATGAGATTTTAATGGGTAACCTATTTATAGGCCAAATCTCTTAGTGAAGAGAAATCCCAGTGAGTGATTAATTGACCCTTTTGTCTTTAGTTTTATAGTAAAACGTTAGTCAAAACCTGGGTCGGTTCAAGGGGTTCACAAACCTGTTACACGCTAGAAAATTACACAAAGTCTATGAAGTCAAGTAGTATGCTTAAGTTCAATTTTGGACTCATTGGATGTCATTAAGGTCTTAAACCAAATGACAGAAATACCTTTTGAGTGGACCCGCCAACATTTTTGTGAAGGGAAGCGCAGGTCAGTTTGAGAGTGAAGCCTTCTGAGAAAATTATGACTTAAAATAAATAAAAGGGTAGTGAGATGACCAAATTAACCAAAGGAGGGTAGCATACTCCATGTGGTGGAATTACCATAATGCCCTTAGGGGGCAGTATGTTCTATTTCCACTGAAACGAATAACTTAGCAACCGAGCATTAGGGTGCCTTAGAATGGCATTAAATGGCTTCAAAAGGAAGGGGTGTGACAAGTAAAAGACATAAAGACCTTGACAGGTCACAGTGTCATGGGAAACAAGGAGAAGAACCATAATTCTTAAGGCTTAATGCAATGTGTTACACGTGTCTGCAATCGAGTACATCGAGCGACTAGAGTGTTATATATGTAACTCGTGGGAAGTGCTTATCTACACTTTTGGGCTTGAATTCGCTGAGCCCCAGCCCTGCAAATGAGTGCAGTGGGCCTTCATTATTACTTATGCACTTGTATATTTGCATGTTATTTATGTTGTTTAATCTACTGTATGCTTTTGTTATTGATGCGTTAAGTTGTATCAGTACCATAAGGTTAATAAAGACTAATCAAGAGATATTGATTATTGGTTTGTGGGGAGAACACCTAATCAAGGTAAAGACTAAAATACCTTAGAGGGGTCTGGGACTAGTTCATACAGTGAACAAAGCATTTGACCAGACAATTTGCCTTGGTTGATGAACCAATGGCATGTCTTGAGTTATAAACCTTAGTATAGAAGGGACTAATAGGGTTTGGGATAGTCATTCAGAATCCTGGCTTATAGATGAGCAAGATAGGGATCAGAATAGTTTCCTGAGTTTTAGCTCTATTGAGGAGCTGTTGATTTGACCGTGTAGTTACACCTCCCCATTGGAGGGAGGTCCTTGTGATCTGGGCTCACCGCAGATCTATTGAGGATCTTTTAGTGTACACACAATTAGGGTCGCTGACATCATGCTTGGTTGCCATCTCTGACCACTTTTGTTTAGGTGTAGTTGTGGGCTATGCCCTTCCACTCCGGTCAGGTCCTTATGGGCTAGGTTGGGAGATGGCACTTCCTGGTGGATTCCAGGGGCTTGGTGGATTTCAGGGTGTTTCATTATCATTTGTCACTTAGGTTGACATCTAATGTGTCTGTCTGTCTTTGGGATTAGACAGGAATATTAATTATCGAGCAATGGTTTGAGAAATGATTAATAACATTGATTGATATTGCTTGTTTAATTAGAACAAGTGGAACGATTAAAGGACTTGCATAAAATGTAGGGTGTATGGGTGATGTTATGCTTCTTAGTATAGTGTACCTTAAGTGTGAGAGTCAAGTTGTTATTTGTTTTCAGACGGGTGATGGACTTGTACTTAGATGGATGAGCTGGTCTTTATAAATTTTTAAACATTAAATAATATCATATAATTTGATATTTGTATTTGTTAACCCCAGTTATCATGACCTGGATATTTAATCGAAGGGTTTGTTTTGTATTTAAAGAAAAAAAAAATCTCGCTACTTACCGTTCGTGCTATTTAAAAAAATATTTTTGAAATCCAGGTCGTGACAGTTCTTCTCCTTGTTTCCCATGACATTGTGACTTGTCAAGATCTTCATGTCTTTTACTGGTCACACCCCTTCCTTTTGAAGCTATTTAATGTCATTCTAAGGCACCCTAACACTCGGTTACTAAGTTATTTGTTTCAGTGGAAATAGAAAATACTGCCCCCTAAGGGCATTATGGTAATTCCACCACATGGGGTATGCTACACTCCTTTGGTTAATTTGGTCATCTCACTACCCTTTTATTTATTTTAAGTCATAATTTTCTCAGAAGGATTCACTCTCAAACTGACCTACGCTTTCCTTCAGAAGAATGTGGGTGGGTCCACTCAAAGGGTATTTCTGTCATTTGGTTTAGGACCTTAATGACATCTAATGGGTCCAAAATTGAACTCAAGTATACTACTTGACTTCATGGACTCTGTGTAATTTTCTGGCGTGTAACGGGTTCGTGAACCCCTTGAACCGGCCCAAGTTTGACTAAAGGTTTACTATAAACCCTAAGGGCAAAAGGGTCAATTAACTACTCATTGGGATTTCTCTTCACTAAGAGATTTAGCCTATAAATAGGTTACCCATTAAAATCTCTTTGAGAATTTTCCCAAGTTTTAAACCAATTCATAGGCCCCTGAACCAGAGCCCCGAAGGCGGGTAAATGGTTTTCACACAATGATTTAACTACCAGGGGTAAAAAGGTTATTTTAGTGACTCTAGGATTTTTCACCAATCTGAAACTCAGTCAGAATAATCCCAAACCTCTCCAGGTCCAATAGTAATTTTCTAGGATTTGTTTGACATAGTTAACCCCCTGAACCGGACTTGGTTCAGGGAATATGAATTGTTCTTTTAAAAAAAAATAGGACCGGACCGGATCGGGTTAGGTTCCCGGCCCGCTCCAGGGAGCAGACGACCCACAAGGGTCATCTTCCCTACAACCGGCCAGAGGCCTCTGGCGGCGCCGCTTTTCCCCCAGCCGTCCCAGCAGGCGAGGCCGAGGCCAATCGGATCGCCGTTGCCCGGCGAATTTGACGGACTCAGCCTTGCCTCTGTCCGATGGCTGGCCGGGGACAAAGCGGCCTCCTCTTTTCATTCCTTTTTTATTATAAATCTACCGGAGGCGCTGTGAAGGCAGGCCGGCACAGCCTGCCGATGGGCCTGGCTTGACTGGATCACCACCTTTCGGCGATTCCGTCTAGCCAGGACCTGCCTCCGGCCGGAGCTGTGCCATGCCGCCGCACAGATCCCCTTTTCCCCTTTTTCTTTTTTATTATTACTTTAAAGCAGAGATCTGGCAGTCTGCATAGCGGCAATCCACCACCGTGGTCCGGGTCAGGCCCCTACTGTTCCGGCAACAGGAAAGTTAATTACTGTTTACAATATTAGTATGAACAGTAACTGCAGAGATTCACATAAATTTCAATTAAATTAATTAATAAATTATTCACTAATCACAACTCAGAAATCTTACATTTGAGGCCAAGTTGTTGTCGATCCACCGTCGTTGAAGCCTCGCCGGAGCCTCGCCAAAAAATTTCATCGGTGGCTCTTTGCTCTTCCCTTCACCGTCAAAACTCCCCTAAAAGGCCCTAAATAATTCTTTTTATAGACATGAGATTAGGGTTCCTAATCCCATAAGAAATTAGGCCTCAAAAACCCAATTTCGGAACAGTAATTGATCGGGCCATTATTGTAACTTAAACGGACAGTTCGTGTGTTCAATTCGGGTAAACAGGTCTTGCATGCTAAAGTCAACTTCAAACAGTCGTATCTCCCTCATATGGACTCCGATTCGCGTGTTCTTGGGGGCATTTCGAAGCTCTTTCCATCTTTTTTCCATCCATATATACCTCAGCCACCACGTCCAACTGATGATTAATTTATTCCCACGGGAAGATGAAGGGGTCCTACACCTTAATTTCCATGTGTACGACTTTAGGAATTTAGAAAATTCCCGGACGTTACAGTTAAAACTCTTTAAGAGTTTATTATATGTACTTTATTGTTGTGCACGTTCATCGAGGCTATCTTTTAGTTCTATTTATCTTCTATTTGTTCCCACTAGGCTACTTTATTTATTTTATGCTTTTGAAATAATTAGCATGGCTTAGACATTATGGTATTAATGTGTAACAGGTCAGCTAGTGTCCCCGCGGATTAGTCGGGCCCACTAGCTAGCACGATCCCCAAGGAGAGAGGTGTGACTCCCTATATGGGTCATCTTCCTCCTATGTTTTTCTTTATGCAATAGAAATTAGTCCTTTCCTACTCTCTTCTACCTTCCTTAACATGATTCGTGTAAGATACCGATTGTGCCTAAATTGGGCACAACACTAGCATCAAAGCAATCATGATCTCCGGCCATGGTGAGAGGCAAATAGCTAGCCACAGCCCCTGAAGTCCAGCCTAAGAATGAGAACGAACTCTCAGTGGACAGCCCCAAATAAGCCCCTGAGACCATCAATCCTCCCGTGCTTACACAAATCATGGCCAAACTCGAGTCCCTGACCATGGTCATGGCTCAGCTTCAAGCAGTGCCCCCAGTGCCATTGTTACCCAGACCCCAGCTTGCCGATGTGACGAAGGGGGAGTCATCCCAGGCCCACAAACTCCTTTGTCCTGGCCCTCAGATGTTAGCAGACATGGAAGTGCAGCCTCCCCCAACATCTGTGTGCTTTGGCACATTCGAACAGCTCAATGAAGGGGGACGCATATGCTAGGATACGCGAGGGCCTAGGGGTGTTCATGGATGTCCATTGTCTATATGTCCATCCGTGTCCACGTCCATTTTTATATTAAATGGACAGTTTTTTTGGTCCAAGCCAGACACGGACACGAACAAAGTTTTTTGTTTGCACTAATAAGGAGCTACGAACACAGACATACCCTTGTCCGTGTTCACGGACGTTTGCATTTGCCACTCTTACATAACATTCTCTTAAATATAGTAGTAATTATTACTAACTATTAGAAGAAAAAAATAGAGTTCAGTTCCTATGTAGCATCTTAGGACAGTCCTAACATGCTACATAGGAACTTGACTACTTAAAAACATGAATCCAGTACTTATGTACCGTGTTAGAATAGACCTAACATGCTACAGGTATTAAATAACTTGAAAACACAAATCTAGTACTTATGTAACATATTAAGACAACTTTTACATGCTATAAAAGTGCTAAAAATTTTGAATTGAGATAAAAATTTTGGTGTTGAAATATTTGTCCATAGTCGTTCGTGTCCATCCGTGTCCGTAGCAAACGGACTTGGACAAAGTATAATGCAGACTAGGGTGGACATGGACAAGAGTTGTTCAAATGATGGACGGACATGGACAACCCTCTGTTCGCTTCCGTTTCCGTCCGTGAACACCCCTACGAGGGCCACCAGGTGTTCGGGGAAATGCCCCAATGGTGCCGCCAACCAGAGATCTGTTCTACGAGATGGAGGATGACTGGGAGGAGTACTCGGGCTCTTGTGGGGAGCCATGGGGAGGAGCTGGCCCCGTTTGGACAGCCTACAGTTCCCATGTTACAATGGTGACAAGGATCTAGTGAGGTGGTTGTACAAGGCAGAGAAGTTCATCACGTATCAAGGGATGCACTTCGAGGTTGAACGGTTACACATAGCCGCATTCTACTTGGACAGTCATGCTTTCGTTTGGTTTCAAAGCTTTGAGAAGGAGGTTCGTTACCCCACATGGACTACATTCACCAATAAATTATGCATCTAGTTTGGCCCCAACAAGCTCCAGGACTTCAACGAGATGCTATCCACCCTGCGCCAGGGCTTATTACACAAAATTCATGAAGATCGTGAACTGTCTAACCAAGTGGCCGATGGCAGCCTTGGTAGGGACATTCAAGAGAGAACTCAAACCAGAAATGTCGGATGAGATGCACCACTTTGCATGCTCTTCTCTGTGGGAATTCTTGCGGCTTGCACGGATTGAAGATGAGAAACTGGACCAACAACAAAGGGGTGGCCGACTAGGACCCTCCCCACGACCCCCTCTTAGTGCTAACCCCCTGTCTATCACAGCCAGCAGCACAACCATCAACCGTACAGGTCAACAACCCCCTCCACCCAATCAGCTCATGTGTCGCCTCACATCGGCCTAGATGGAGGAACGTCGATCCAAGGGGCTGTGTTTCAAGTGTGATGAAAAGTTTGTCCCCGAACATTACTGCTTAGTCAAGGGCATTCTACTAGTGGAGGAGGTCCAAGAGGAGATGAATGTGGTAGACAGGGAGGATTTCCCCCATTACGACGACATGCTGCCCGAGATCTCAATCCATGCTTTTCCGGGGCCTTCATTACTGGCACTATACAAGACTAAGCGACAGCAAGTGGCCATCCTTATTGACAGTGACTCCACCCATAACTTCATCAATGATAAGGTAGCCCAGCGTTTGGGCTATTTCATGTCATTCAAAACCATTCGATGTCTTGTTCGGTGATGGAAAGCACCTCAAGAACTCCGGGGTATGTGCACAGGCTGCAATAGCTATCCAGGGCCACACCATTGTCAATGACCTCTTCTTGCTGCCCTCAAAAGGGGCAGACGCGTTTCTAGGGGTTTAGTGGCTACAGGAACTTGGGGACATGATATGGAACTTCCACGAGATGGTTATGGACTTCGAAGTTTAGGACAGTGGGTACGGATCCAAGGGTCTCAGCCAGACACCCTTCTCTCTGCCCAATCAGCGGGCTCCTTCTTTCGGTTTGCACCTCAAGGGTTCCTCCTACAACAACGGGTTGTGGTAGAGGTGCGCCAAGATGAGCCGCCCACGGACCTTCTTGCTCTATTGACGACCACAAGGACGTGCTTGACGAGCCCAGAGGCCTTCCACCAGTGCGGTGTCATGACCATCACTTCCTTATCATTCCAGGAGCCTCTCCAGCCAATGTCCCCCCTTACCACTACCCCCACATCTAGAAGGCGGAGATAGAGCACCTCTTTGTTGATATGCTACAGTTCGTCATCATATGTCCCAGCACGAGCTCTTTCTCCTCTCCTATATTACTAGTTCACAAGAAGGATGCCACTTGGCACTTTTGCATCAACTACCGAGCCTTGAATGCCATCACCGTCAAGGACAAGTACCCTATTCCAGTGATTGAGGATCTCCTTGACGAGTTGGCCGGCGCGACAATCTTCAACAAACTTGATCTTTGTTTGGGTTATCATCAGATTCAAGTACAACCAGCCAACATTCATAAGACTGCTTTTCGCACTCATGACAGCCATTTCGAGTTTTTAGTCATGTTGTTTGGGCTCACCTATGCCCCCTCCACCTTTCAAAGCCTTATGAACGATCTCTTCAAGCCATTTCTTTGCCACTTCATTCTAGTTTCCTTTGATGACATACTTATCTACAAAGCATGGGCGGAACATTTGGAGCACCTCGGGTCTGTCTTCTCCGTTCTTAGAGCTGATTCCTCATTCCTTAAATGTTCAAAGTGTTCTTTTGGCAGCCCACCGGTCGACTATCTTGGCCACATTATCTCATGGGGCAGGGTAGCCACCGACCCTTCTAAGGTGTTTGCAATGCTTTCTTGGCCGACGCCCACCTGTGTCCGCACACTTAGAGGTTTCTTGGGCCTCACGAGATACTACCAGATGTTTATTAGCCACTATGGAGTGATCGCCCGCCCCCACATAGAGCTCCTAAAGAAGGGCGGATTCACTTGGACAGAGGCTGCCCAAGAGGCTTTTGATATGCTGAAGTAGCCCATGGCCTTTGCCCCCGTCCTCATTCTACCAGTGTCACGATCCAGATTTTTAAAAGTATTTTTAAATAGCACGAACGGTAAGTAGAGAGAATTTTTTTTTCTTGAATACAAAACAAATCATTCGATTAATATCCAGGTCATGATAACTGGGGTTCACAAATACGGATATCAAATCATATGATATTTACACGTCTCAAAATTTCAACAACAGCTCATCCATCTAAGTACAAGTCTGTCATCCATCTAAAAATAAATAACAAGTTGACTCACGCTAAAGGTACACTAATGTACCGGAGTTGCAAAAATGCAGAAACTTCTTGTGCTTGCTTGTCTTGGTCTCACTTGTCATCGCCTGGTGAATCTGTAACCAACCAAACCAAACAACAACAACAACCACAATGGAACCTCTCCACCTTCAGGAAAAAGCTTCCAAAGGACAAAAGGTTTTATTAATATTTTTTGGATTAGCCCAACATCACCCAATATTAGTTGCCTACATTCTCATTAGACAACATCTCCAATGTTTTCAACAAGATCGAATCCAAACGTAGTTCTGCCTAGAAATTACTCTGTCTTAAGAAGCATAGCATCATACGTGCAATGCTTAGGTATTTTTAACCAACCTACATTTTAATAAGTCATTTAATCGTTCCACTTGTCTAATTAACAAGCAATAACAAACAATGTTATTAATTATCTCACATCCCTTGTTTGATAATTAATACTATCAAATCTGTAATTCAAAGATGACTCGCCCCTCGAGAAACCTCCAAACATAGTACTCCAACCTTGGAGTAGACTACTTAACAACAACTTTACCCAAATCCCCAAGGCTCTCAATAGCCTGCCATGAATCTAGAGAAGAAGATCCCAATTGTGCTCATGAACATAGATTGGCAAGAAGCACAAGCCTTCTATGATGCTCATACAACTCCGCTTTTCTTATGTACTAAATAGTCTTGGGAAGACCTGCAGGAGACCCGCGGTAAAGACTCTCTGGTCAATACCCAAACCGTCGTGGTGATGAAGAAGCATATCGTAATCTCCACTATCCCAACTCTGGGAGAAAATGCCTTCTAAGACATTACTAATGTATCCATAGAAGCCTCAGGTATTTATGACCATTGACTCCCCCAAACATCTGAAACTTAGACTGGATTATCTCCATCCAGTTAAGTATCCGCTCAACCATTTGGGTCCTCTTCACCTTGTAAATCGGCCCAATAAATAGCTTATCCACTGAGCTATGGCTCAAAGAACATCCCATAACCACCCTCGGTTCATTACCCAAGGTAAAATTCTATGTCAGGGCCCCGTTCACTCCATAAATATGTCCCCACCCTAATAAGGGTATTTTAGTTATTATCTTGATTGGATGTTCTCCACCTAATCTAACGGCAACCCATGTCTCTTAATTAAACTTCATTGATCGTAAGTTACTGATAAAAATCAAAGCATCAATAATAAAAGTATGCGCCAAAGTAAGCAACATAAATAACATTAAGTCATACAAGTTCAAAACAATAAACAGAAGCCCATTGCACTCATTTGCAGGGCTAGGACTCAGTGAATTCAAACCTGAGAGTGTAAACAACTCTAACACCTCCCGCGAGTTACATATATAACACTCTAGTCGATCGATGTACTCGATTGCAGACACGTGTAATACGCTGCCCTAAACCTTGAGAATTAGGATTCTTCTTGTTTCCCATGACATTGTGCCCTGTCAAGGTCGTTGTGTCTCTTATTGGTCACACCCCTTCCTTTTGAAGCTAGTTAACATCATTCTAGGGCACCCTAATGCTTGGTTGCTAGGTTATTCGTTTCAACAGAAATAGAACATACTGCCCCCTAAGGGCATTAGGGTAATTCTATTACTTAGAGTATGCTACCCTCCCTTGGATCATTTGGTCATCTCGCAACCCTTCTATTTATTTTAAGTCATTAACCTTTCAAAAGGCTCCACTTTCCAACTGACTCACGCTTCCATTCACACTAATGTCAGCTGTTCACTCAAAGGGTATATTTGTTATTTGGTTTAAAGCCTTATTGACATCTAATGGGTCCAAAATTGAACTCAAACACACAACTTGACCTCATGGACTCTGTGTAATTTTTCTGTCATGTGACAGGGTCATGAACCCCTTGAACCAACCCATGTTTTGACTAACAATTTACTATAAATCCAAAGGGAAAAAGGGTAAATTAACCACTCATTGGGGTTTTTCCTCACTAAGTTGTTTGGCCTATAATCAGGTTACCCATTACAATATTACTGAGAATTTTAAAAAAAATTTAAGATTACTCGCAGGCCATTAAACCGGAGCCCCTAAGTCGGGTAAGTGGTCTTCACATGGTAATTTAACTATAAGGGGTAAAAGGGTCATTTTACCATTTTTGGATTTTTTTCCAAGTCTAAAACTTAGTCAAGACACTCGTATCCCTCAAGGTCCACCCATAATTTTTCCAAATTTTTAGAACAAGTATAGCCCCTTGAACCACACCCAGCTCAACCCCCACTTTTATTTCTCTTTTATTTCTTTTTTAATATTGTTGACTCAGATCGAATCCGGCCCAGACCCAGGCCAGTTGGGTCCAGACCAGTGAAGACGGGTCATCTTCTTTGGTTCCGGCCAGTAGGAACACCCATTGGCCTCCGGTAGTGTCATGCCCGGGGTTTTCAAAATAATTTTTATAAAATTTAAATAAAAATTTTGCAATATAACGGCTGTAAATTGGTGAAAATTGACGAAAATATGAAACCTGTGAAAAACATTTTTTATAATTCTCATTCATTTGTATCAAGCCCATCTCAACACTTTCTTTTCAATTCAATACAGAGATATAACAACAATAAAACATTCAAAGCCCGTAGTTCATTCATCCCCTGGCGTGAATAACGAACAAAAGACAAAATTTGCCATGGCCATGGGCTTTCAATGTATTTTCCCAGGCGCATTTGGGTACAAGTTCCACAACAGTCGAAAGTAATAATACAGTCAGTGTACAAGTCCAAAATAATACATGTAAAAGCACTCACCTCACTTAATACATGTACTTCAAATTTTATTTACAGCAGATTGTGGCATAAATTAATCAAGGAACAATAGAGTCAAAAATTGACCTGCACTCCAAAAAGTGTATCCTCAAATGCTACGCAGCTCTCGAACTAGGCTCCACAGAAGTCCCTGGAGTGCCTGAGGATTAGAGAAAAAGAACGTGAGTATTTTCATACCCAATAGGAGAATCAAAATCAGTGAACCATAAAAGTTCACACCAAAGCTGCTCTGCAAGATAGTAGCAAACCAAGAACTAGGAGAAGATAAATACAATCTCAATCAGAGTACTACAATTCCTCTAAGCCTCCTAAACGTATAACAAAACACAACCTATCAAACTCTCATTTTCACATGCATACTACTTACACTTACAATCTTACGTTTATTATCTTACACTAACACTCGACGAATAGAACTAATTAAATCTCAATTAGCTCTACTATCGAAAGGAAAGAATGCCACTAGGGCGTCACCTTGACCTTCGGGGAGAACCTACGTGTTAAAAAGATTCTGAAGGCAAAGTACACCGGTGCTCATGTGGCACAGGATCAAATAGGTAGGAGTAGATCCATGATATTACTTACCTGAGCACGCAAATGCCCACTCTCTGGGGCCATACAGGGCCAACAAGGGCCTAAAAATGCCAATTAAGGAAGGAAAACTTACAAAGCCACTCTTGGGCAGAAAACTTACAATGCCACTCTTGGGCAGAAAACTTACGATGCCACTCTTGGGCTCACAACTCACGGTGCTCTCAACAGAGCATCAAAAATCCTAACTTACACAAACATTACCTCCAAGGTATGAACTACGTTAATATTTTAGGTGAAACTGACCGTCCATCAGTCGTCAACCAAATGGAATTTAATCCATCAATCTAGCTAAGGACTCACTCTTATTATCAACTACATACTTTAATTATGTTGAAGTTTATAGTTTATACATTATGCAGGTACCAATATGATTGTACCTTTACTTGTAGCTTATATCTAAGCTTCGAACCCTAATCTGCCTATTTACTAAACCTTGAAGTCTCTGCCTCTCTTTTCAAATATTCGAATCAGTCGAAACTGATCATCACTTATCAAGCATACGTACATTATCTGCACATGTATAACTACTCATAGTTCTGAACTATACACCACACATACATCTTACAACATGCTTTATAGCCTTTATAGCATGAAAATATCATTCTTACGTAAGCATAATGACCACTCATGCATTTAGCGAGAAATATAATTAATTACACAAGTCTTCTACTCATCCAACTATCCAAATCAAGGATAAGTCATAATGTGAGCGTACGACTAATCAACTAATTAATACACAGATAATTTTAAAATATACGCATATGGCCATTAAAATTAATCTTTGCACTTAACATCCTCCACATTAATATCCATCTAAACATCATGCATTTAAACATCTTAGTCCTAGCATGCATCCTATCAGAAAAGCACGCTAGAGTGAATTTGTAAGGTTCAAAGTCTCCTACCTCATCGACCGGGCATACCACGAAGGCTGCGTTGGTGCATATCCAACAGCCCATGCACCCTTACACTACAAGAGACGGCTTTGGGATGGAAACTGCAGTGCAAGTCTCCAATTAACGCCTGCAGTTAAGAACGTCTCTCACAACACCCGCACTGGTGATTTAGATGCCTGCACGCCCCAAAAAGAACTTAAGTCAGTCCAATAGTGTGGGTAAAGCATTGTCATGGAGGTGGTCTCTAGCTGCTGACAAGGTGGAATGGTCGTTGGGCAAGCTCCCTCTAAATTTTTCTTGTGGATGAACATGCAGAGATTGCTAAATAAAATTTAAGAGGAAAAAAAATATGCAAGGAGATAAATCAAGATATGAGGTGGGAGAGATGGCGTCGGGACCAGTGGAAAACGGATCAAAATGGCAACTTTTGCCTGTCCCAAAAGTGGCTTAGCCCAAAAATAGGGTAGGCCTGCAAGGAGCCATTGATCGGATAGAAAAATCCGATTGCATGGCATCCCAACAGTAACCCCAAGGCTTGGCAGAGTGGTCGCCGGCCGGAAAATAGCTCACGGCGGCCAACCCCGCCGACTACAGTGGCGGTTTAGCCCAAAAACAGAGTAGGTCAGTGAGAGGTGATTGATCAGAGTGAGAATTCCAAGTGCATGGCAGGTCCACAACAGCCCAAAGGGTCGGCGGAGTAGTCACCAGCCGAAAACAGCTCACGGTGACAACTCTGTCGACCACAACGATGGTTCGGCCCACACTGAAGGAATTCCCCCAAAACTGTCTGCAACAAAATTTCTGGAGGAAGGCCGACGAGAGTAAAATTGGGGAAAGGGGTGGTACCTCCCGGTTCGAGGTGGTTAGGCAGCTGCTCAGGCAGATTCCGGCGGCTCTCAATAGCTCCAGCAGCGTTTCGCCCAAATCAAAGCTTCTTCCTCATTTCAGCCAACAAATCGCTGTGCAAGGGAGACACGATGGCGGCTAAAGACGGCATGGGCGGACGATCGAAGTCCGGCGAAGGCGAGGGGCGGTGGCAGAGCTCCAGTGAAAAGAAGTGGGGGGTTCTCTCCTTTCCGCCGGCGGAAATACTGTGCAGAACGCAAAAAGCGATTTGCGTTTTGCGCTCTATTTTATTCTTTTTTTCTTTTCTTTTTTCAATCGTGCACCTCAACCTTGCACGTCTCCACTTCTTCTTCAAGCGCGAGAACTCCTGACGTGTGCTGAACTCCCCCTAAGAACACGCCTTGACCAAAACAACTTTACTTTTAATCTAAGAGCCCTAATTTAAGGAGCGAGTTTTTAAATTAAGCTCCGCAACCTTAACTTACGTGTTTAAACTCTTGAAAATGTACAAACCTTTTCTACCTATGACCGAGGCTACGCACAACACTAACACATAATTATCGAGAAAAATAATACATAAGCTTAAGACAAATAATTAATTTCCCAAGAAGCAAATAAATAACCATAGAAAAGTCGAGGTTATTACAGGTAGCCACCGCCGGCGGCCATTGTTAGCCGACGGGCTTGGCTAGTACGATCGCTTCCAGGAGGTGTTTCCGTTAGACCTAATCCCTTTAGCGCATGGTGGCTGTTGAGCGGTTTGCAAAGCGGCCAGATTTTTCTTCCGCCGGCAATTTGCACTGCCACCACCGCCTCATCCATCCATGGGACCTGGGCCATTTGATTCACCGTCCAGCAGCGATTTTGAACCCCCTGGTCACCAATAGTAACGTCCGCACCCTCCTTTCCTATGTGATTTCAGAGAAAACTCAAGGATGAGCAAGGGCGCAGCGAAGCAGCGGTCCAAACTTTCGGCAAGGCTTCACCTCCTACTAGCTGATCAATAGAGAAGACAAAGACTTAAACTTTGCCCTCTGCTGACTAGGATAAATGGTCTGGCCGATGGCTTAGATGTTTTCTGGCCAGCTCTTGTTAATTGGATTCGTTCATACGCCATATGTGCCTCTAATTTAAATTAAATGGATGTTTGAGCGATTCTACCTTACACACCGGGTTGTTGTCAATCCACCACCTCCGGAGATTCAAGCCCCCCCTTCCCCGACTCTGTCACCAGCCATGATCTTTTTCCAGTAGCCGAAAATCCCATGGCTTTGTCTCTTCCATCTCCGGCCAAAAAACCTCCTCCAACAAGCCCTAATTAACCTTTTCAAAGACATAGGGATTAGGGTTCCTAATCCCCCCAAAGACTTGGGACAAAACCCCCCCCACTTAGGCCACCTAATTGGGCCTAAGAACACAATTTTGGAATACTAATTTATCGGGCCCGTATAGTGACTTAAACGAACAATTCGCGCGTCCAATTCAGTTAAACGGGCCCTACACGATATGTTCAACTTTGAACGGTCGTATCTCCCTCATCCGAACTTCGATTCACACTTTCTTGGTGGCATTTCGAAGCTCTTTCTATCTAGTTTCCATCCATAGAGGTTTCAACACCAATTCCAAGCATTGAATAAGTTATTCTAACAAGTAACTCAAGGCGTCCAACACCCCAATTTCCCGTGGTCAACTTCAGGATTTTAGAAAATTCCTGGGCGTTACAACCAGATTTCAGCCGCTCTTTCATGGTTGTAATGGATGCTTTAGAGGCCGACCTGGGTGCAATGCTCCTGTAGGACTAGCGACCTATTGTCTTCTTCAGCAAGGCTTTGGCAGGTTGTTCCTTATCACTGTCTGTATATGAGAAGGAGATGATGTGTCACGACCCGGATTTTTAAAAGCATTTTTAAATAGCTCGATCGGTAGGTAAAAAATTTTTTTCCTTTAAATACAAAACAAACCTTTCGATTAAATATCCAGGTCATGATAACTGGGGTTCACAAATACGAATACCAAATCATATGATATTATTTAACATCTGAAAATTCATAAAGACCAGCTCATCCATCTAAGTACAAGTCTGTCACCCGTCTGAAAATAAATAACAAGTTGACTCTCATGCTTAAGGTACACTTATGTATCGGAGTTTCAAAAATGCGGAAACCTCTTGAGCTTGCTTGCCTTGGTGTCACTTGTCGTCGCCTGGAGAATCTGCAATGAAGCAAACCAAACAACAACCACAACCACAATGGAGCATCTCCGCCTTCAGGAGAAGAGCTTCCAATGGACAAAAGGTTTTATTAGTATTTTTCGGATCGGGCCAACATCACCCGATGTTAGTTGCCTACGTACTCATCAGACAACATCTCCAATGTTTCCAACAAGATCGGATCCAAACGTAGTTCTTCCTAGAAACTACACTATACTAAGAAGCATAGCATCACCCATGCAATGCTTAAGTATTTTCAAGCAACCTACATTTTATGCAAGTCCTTTAATCGTTCTACTTGTTCTAATTAAACAAGCAATATCAATCAATGTTATTAATTATTTCTCGAACCATTGTTCGATAATTAATATTCCCGTTTAATCCCAAAGACAGACAGACACATCAGATGTCAACCTAAGTGACAAATGATAAGAAACACCCTGGAATCCACCAGGAAGTGCCATCTCCCAACCTAGCCCATAAGGACCTGACCGGAGTGGAAGGGCATGGCCCACAACTGCACCTGAACAGAAGTGGTCAGAGACGCCAACCAAGCAGGATGCCAGTGACCCTAATTGCGTGTACACTAAAAGATACTCAATAGATCTGCGGTGAGCCCGGCTCACAAAGAACTCCCTCCAATGGGGAGGTGTAACTACACGGTCAAATCAGCGGCTCCTCAATAGAGCTAAAACTCAGAAAACCATTCTGAACCCTATCTTGCTCATCTATAAGCCAGGATTCCGAATGACTATCCCAAACCCTATTAGTCCCTTTTAGACTAAGGTTTACAACTTGAGACATGCCATCGGTTCATCAACCAAGGCAAATCGTCAAGTCAAAGGCTTTGTTCACTGTATGAACTAGTCCCAAACCCCTCTGAGGTATTTTAGTCTTTATCTTGATTAGGTATTCTTGCCCAATCCAAAGCTATCAAACCCCAAACAATTATTCTTTCAATAATTTAAAGATAGTGATAAATTACTATCACAACATCAATATCATAAATCAAAACAAAGAACAACATAAACCATAAGAACTACACAGGTCTAAGCATATCACAATATCAATAATCAAAATCAACAATGATATTATAATTACTCGAGCTCTCGTGCCCTAACCCTCCATGGGTTAACTTATTAAATCTTTATTAAACTAATCGTAATACACCTAAGGGCATTAGAGTAATTATCCAACATTGGATACAGTCCTCTCTGCACTGGGGTAATTCTTTAACCTCTCAAAAGGTTTCACTATCACATTGGCCCATTAATTCCATCCACACGAATACGACCAATCTGCACAAGGGTATCTTTGTCTTTTGTTCAGGGCTTCCCTGAACCTTGATAGGTTCAACACTAATCCCAAGGATACACCTTGACATTGTGAACCCGTGGTAATTTTCTTTCCGTTTAACGGGGTCGTAAACCCCTTAAACCGACTCTGGTTCAATTAACTATCTTACCTTAACCCTAGGGGTAAAATAGTCAAGTATCTACTTACTGGGATTTTTACTTAGCTTATGGCTTGGTCCAAATTTAGGATACTCACTGGAATCTCCCTGAGATTTTTCTTAATTTATAAATCCACTTATAGGCCCTTGAACCGGAGGCCCTAAATTCGATCATTAATGATTATTCTATGCTACACTCACAAGAGTAAATTAGTCATTTCAGAGGCTCTGAGATTTTCTCCCAGTCTGAAACTTGGTACAGACACTCGGCATACAACCATAGTTCTTCATAAATTATTTTGAATTTTTATGAAAGTTATAGCTCACTGAACCGGACCCGGTTCAGTTATTTATTTATTTTCTAGTTGGGCCAAATCGGGTCAGGTAACCTGACCCGGTCCAGCGGGACAACGACCGGCACTGCAGGTCGTCTTCCTCAAGGCCGGCCAGAGGCCGCCTAGCCTCTGGCACCGCTGCCTGCACAGCGGCAGAGGGGCCCCGGACCTCAAGCTTCCGTACTGCCGGGGTGCGGCGGAACCGACTACATCGATTCCGCTACTGTCTGGTGGCCGGCCTGAGGCCAAAAGAGCCATTTTTTTTCTTTCTCTGTGAAATTGAGCGGCGGAGCCGCCTCTGCGACCAGGGCCATTGCGCTGGGGCCAGCACAGACGAGGCTAGTGCAGCCACGTCCGGTGCGACCGGGGCTAGCGTAGCCACGGCTGGCGCGACCCAGGCCTGCACGGCCACGGCGGCGCGACCAGGGCCAGTGCGGCCAGCCTCTTTTTTTTTTTGAAGTACAGGCCCGCACGGCAGTGGCGGAATCTGCCGCCGGCGGTTATCTACCAGTCGCTCTCACCCAGCGACCAGGGTTTCTTGCCGGAAGGAGACTGACCAGCCAGTGGCCGGCCAGCTGCCGTAAAGTGCAAATTTTTATTATGCAGATTCACTGTTTCGCGTAATTACGGGAACAGTGATCTCTGCACTAAATGAATAAGAAATTTCAAACTTATTGCAGAGAATTCTGTCCATAGATTTAATTTACTCGAGACTACGATAACCAACTTACCTTAATTGCCAGTTTGCCGTTGATCTTTCGCCACCAGAGCCTCACTGGAGCTTCACTGGAACCACCTTCTTCGCCTTTTCCATAGCCAGAACCCCTCCAAAAAGCCCCAATTCTCTACTTTGATCGGGCAAAAAGACCCCCAAATTGTGCCCTAAGAAGGCCTTTTATAGGTATGGGATTAGGGCTCCTAATCCCATGAGGAATTAGACCTCAAAAACCTAATTTCGGAACAGTAATTTATCGGGCCCACATCGCAACTTAAACAGACAGTTCACGCGTTCAATTCGGGTAAACGGGTCCTACACGATATGTTCAACTTCAAACGGTCATTTCTCCCTCATCTGGACTCCAATTCGCGCATTCTTGGTGTCGTTTCGAAGCTCTTTCTGTCTACTTTTCAATAGAATTAGTTTCAGCCCCAAATTTTATCTAGGGAGAAAGTTATTCTAATAAGAATATCAATAGGTCAAACACCATAATTTCCACGTATTTAAATTTTGAAACTTAGGAAAATTAGGGATATTACATGATGGCCATAGTCCCTGCCGTCAAAAAATGGAGACCTTACTTACTCGGCCACCGCTTCACTATCCACACTGATTATCAGCCCTTAGAGTACTTCCTCAAGTAGAAGGTTTCCACTCCAGCGGAACAATGGTTGGTTAGTAAACTATTGGGATACAACTATGAGGTGGTGTACAAGAAAGGGGCGGATAACACTGTGGCCGATGTACTCTCTCGCAACTATACCTCCGACTCATGCTTGGCCTTATATACTCCTTCCTACCCCTCCATTGTTGAGTTATAGCGAACCTAAATGGATGATCCTTCAACACAGTCGCTGGTTACATGCTTCCAAAAAGACCCTACTAGCCGCCCCTTCTTGGCATGATAACCTTCTTTTCTAGTTGGACCGCCTCTGGGTACTCGATGTTGAGGACCTATGCCAGCATATTCTCTCCCACTTCCATGACACACTATTGACCAGCCATGAAGGGCATTCCGCACTTATAAGAGGGTCAGCTAGAGCTTCCTGTGGGAGGGCATTCAACAAGCTGTTTAGATTAATTAAGTTTGAATGACAAGTAGTGAAGAGTAAGGTAAGCCGCTCCTTGCTCGTCGGCCATCATCTACATATCAGCTGCCGGCGAGCCACCCACTAGCCATTGACGGTTGGTCATTAGTGCATACGCTGGTTAGCGGACCAAAAAGGGGAAGGGAGATATCTGCATCTTTTCCCCTCTTTGTCTTCCTCGTTTTCTCTAGTAACCACCTGCTGACTCCATCCATATCTAGCCGCTGAAGGAGTACTTGTGCGGCAGAAGAGTAGCCTTCAACTGAAGATAAAAGTAAGGCCACCAGATTCGCCAAACGATGGCGATCCAGTGAGGCCTGGCCCGTTGCCCGGCCATGACAACCGATCACCTCGTTGGTAAAAAAACAAAGCTTTCATCCCCGGCCGGCCACCGGGAAGCAGCAGAGTCTACCCCAATGGAGCCTCCTGCCCTGCCGTGGTTGGCCAGGGGTAGCACTGCCAGAGGCATAGCCTCTGGCAGGCTGTGTCCGGGGAGATTGGGTGGCCTTGGATGAGTGTCAGGCGTCAGTGGGGCCAGGACCTATGGTATCGCTGCCCTATTGGTCCTGGCCATCGCCCAGCTGTGGCAACCAAGGAGCCATCACTAGATGCTTTTTAGCCTCTGGCTAGATGGGAGAAGACAACCGTTGCAGGTCGTATGCACCGGTTCGGGTTGGGTGACCCGGACCATGTGGTTCAAGACCTGACCCAGATTAATTAAAAAAAAGTATTACTGAACCGGATCCAGTTCAGTAGTGTTTTAAGTGAGGAAAAAATCCAAGAAAATTGTATAATGTCCAAGGGAACATGATGAATAACGGGACCAAGTTTCAGACCTGGGAAGAATCCTAGAGACTGTAAAATAACCTTTTTACCCCTTGTAGTTAAATTATCGTGTGAAAACTACTTACCCAATTTTAGGGCTCTAGTTCACGGGCATGTAAGTTGATTTAAAAATTGAGAAAATTCTCAGTGAGATTTTAATGGGTAACCTAATTATAGGCCAAACCACGTAGTGGGGAAAAATCCCAATGAGTGGTTAATTGATTGTCTTGCCCCTAGAGTTAATCGTAAACTGTTAAGTCAACTTGGGCTGGTTTAAGGGTTCACGACCCTATCACATGTCAGAAAAATTACACAGAGTTTATGAAGTCAAGTAGTACCCTTTAGTTCAACTTTGGACCCATTGGATGTCAATAAGGCCTTAAACCAACTGACAAAAATACCCCTTTGAGTGGACTCGCCCACATTTATGTGAATGGAAGCATGGGTCAGTTTGAGAGTGAAGCCTTCTGAGATGATTATAACTTAAAATAAATAAAAGGGTAATGATGACCAAATGACCCAAGGGTGAGTACCATATCCTAGGTGGTACAATTACTCTAATGCCCTTAAGGGTAGTATGTTCTGTTTCTACCAAAACTAATAACCTAACTACCAAGCGTTAGGGTATGTTATGGTGATGTTAAATGGCTTCAAAAGGAAGGGGTGTGAATAGTAAGTGACACGAAGACCTTGTTAGGTCACAGTGTCATTGAAAATAAGGGGAAGGATCCTAATTCTCAGGGTTTAAGGTAGTGTATTATATGTGTCTGCAACCCAATGCATTGATCAACTAGAGTATTAAATACTTAACTTGTGCGATACGTTAAAGTTATCTACATTATTGGGTTTGAATTCACTGAGCCCTAGCTCTGCAAATAAGTGCAATAGGCCTTCATTTATTATTTATGCACTTGTGTGATTGCATGTTATTTATGTTAATTATTTTGATGCATGCTTTATTATTGATGTATTAATCGGAAACTTAAAGTTAACAAAGACTAATAAAGAGATATTGGTTGTCTTTAGATTGGGGGAGAACACCTAATCAAGATAAAGACTAAAATACCCTCAATAGGGTTTGAGACCGGTTCATAGAGTGAACATGACCCTAACATAGAATTTTACCTTAGTTAATGAACTAATGGTGATCATGGGAGTTTACCTAAGTCTCAAGGCGACTATTAGGGTTTGGGTTGTTCTTTGAGTCATAGCTCAGTGGATAAGCTATTTGTTGGGCCAATTCACAAGGTAAAGATGACCCAAATGGTTGGACGAATACTTGACTTGATGAAAATAATCTAGTTTAAGTTTCAGATATTTGGGGGAGTCAATGGTCATAAAGACCTAAGGCTTCTATTGATACATTTGTAATGTCTTAAAACACATTTTTTTCCCAAAGTTGGGGAATGGTGGAGATTGTGATACACTTCTTCATCGCCACAACGGTTTGGGTATTGAATAGAGGGTCTTTATCGTGGGTCTCCCGCAGGTCTTCCCAAGACCATATAGTACGTATGAAAAGCAGAGTTGTATGAGCATCATCGAAGGCTTGTCTTTTTGCTAATCTATGTGTCCATAAGCATAGTTGGGATCCTCTTCCCCATATTCATGGCAGGCTATTGAGAACCATGAGGATTTGGGTCAAGCGTTGTTAAGCACTCTACTCCAATGTTGGAGTCCTATGCTTGGGGATTTCTTCGAGAGTCGAGTTATCTCCGAGTAAGTATATATTATATTAAACTTAGAGTTGGGTTTAAACGATGAAGAGTATTAATTATTTAACAACGGCTGTGAAATAATTAAGAACATTATTTGATATTGCTTGTTAATTAGACAAGTGGAATGATTAAAGGACTTTCATAAAATATAGGTTGATTGAAAATACTTAAGCATTGCATGTGTGATGCTATACTTCTTACGATAGTGTAGTTTTCAGCAGAACTATGTCTGGATTTGATCTTATTGGAAACATTGGAGATGTTATTTGATGAGTACGTAGGCAACTAACATCCGGTGATGTTAGCCCGATTCAAAAAATATTAATAATACTTTTTGCCCCTTTGGAAGCTCTTCTCCTTAAGGCGGAGAGGTTCCATTGTTGTTGTTATTTGGTTTTGTTGGTTGCAGATTCCCTAGGCGACAACAAGTGAGACTAGGACAGGTGAGCACAAAATGAAGTTCCTCGTTTATGCAATTCCGATACGTAAGTGTATCTTTGGCATGAGAGTTAACTTAGTTATTATTTTCAGAGGAGAAAAACTTCAAGACTTAGAAAAGAAGACCTATAGACAAACAATAAAAGAGGAAGAGGTCTAAATAAAATGAGTTTTTGTTAGAGTTTCAATAGACGTTGATAGTTTATTTTGGTCTTATAAGAGGTGTTGCTTACTAGTGCATTGATTTGGGTCTTGTTAGGTTGTTCGTAGTTTTTTTCCTCATTTGAGTTTTCCATGTAAAATCTGTGTCTTTATATGCTTGTGATTTGATAGTTTGATTTATCATGAATACACATAGAGTTTAAGATTTTATTATTTTCTCTAAGTAAGCAAATTCTTGTGGATAGAGGTTAAAACCCTTAATTTTTACTTTATTCTAAGTACTAGTTTTAGGAGCATTTTGGTGATCCACTAGATCGATTAGATGGATACTAAACTCTCACTTCATACTAGAATCCCTTTATAAAATAGCAATTTTACTATCATATAATCATCATGAAGTGAAAAAAATGATCTCACATCATCATGGTATAAATCTCATAAATTAACTATAACATGTTTTTATTCTCATAAGTAAGCGTATAAACACTTCAAATCATCCATTCATAACCATTATATGGTAGCAAGGTTGGTAATCTGATATAGAATCATGAATTCATAATAATTTGAGGATCCCACAATTCTTAAGATAACACATTTTCTAAGTTTTAAAACTATAGAGGATTTAAGGTTAGCAATTTGACCTATTTCATAAAATAAAAATCTTTTTTTATGTGTGACACTGACCAATATCTACAAAATTTACTCATTTTTTTCCTCTTGATTTAGAGAGCCCTTGATCTTCACCTCTATATTTTAAAAAAGTTTTTTAAAAAAAGGTCTAAGGGTCATAAAGGGTATTTATAATGGAAAGATGATTAAATTCTTTTATAAAACTGTCAAAATGAGTATTTTTTTTAGCCCAACTACATACTTGCCCAAATTGTAGACACATGGCTGAATGTCTATAGTATGTGGATAGTAGTAGTGATTTACATTAACACGACCATCTACACATTGATGGGTTGTAGACAATACCCAAGACCCAATTTCAAGAGCAATAACTTCCTCATCTGAATTTCAATTTGCATGTTTTTTTAGAGTTACAAAGATATTTATGCCTACTTTATAACCCCAAAATCTCTAGTCAAAGTGTCATATGTAAAAAAATTATGCCCACAAGAATATCTAGGTCTAAATTTGGACAATCATAACTCTTTCATTCAAACTCTTATTCTCACATTCTTTTAGGCGTAGTCTAGTTTGTGTTACCAAAGTTTTATACTAAACCTTTAACTATAAGACAAGTTATTATACTAAGAATGCCTAAAGGTCAAATTTACTATTTTTTACGTATACTTAGAAACTTCTTTAAAGTTATATCTACCATAATTTTCTCATCAAGATGTGACTTATATATTCTTGGTATCTCTTTGAGCTCTTTTGTCTACCTTTTAATTATAAAGTTTTAAATTTAAACTCTATGTATATATCAAGTTATTATACTGATAAAACCTAAGAGTTAAATTCACTTATTTTTACTAAGGATTTAGAAAGAGTATTGTTAACATGCACCTAATGTTAATCATGCAGCCAAAGTAACAGGCAAGGCTGGTCGTGAATGTCTATTATCCGATGTCTGGGCTGTGTTCGACTGAATTCTTTTATCTGCCAATTTTTGGACATGACAATAAATAAAGACCTTGTCCAATTGTTTGTCTGAGGTCTGGTTAACTTTTAAATACAATACGTATTCTTATATAAAAGATAATTTTTATTTCTTCTCTAATTATTCTTAAATATTATTTTCTTATACTTAAATATTTAATAATTAAAATATAATCATGTTAATGTTATATTTGAGTTCTTATTTAAAGCTAGTTATTAAATATTTCTTTTGTCCCACGTTAGTAACTCTATTTGGCTTTTTAAAATAAACTGATTTGTATAAGTTTAAAAACTATTATTATATACTAAATTATTTAATGTAGAGATCTTCACCTTAGCTGCCCTACTTAGTTAAAGAGTTTTATACCACTCTTATTCTCTTCAAGTACTTTAACCCTCATCTAATTGCCTAAGAGGTTATATTTATGAACAATAGCTATATTTACCAAAAAAAAGTTTTATAACTAGATAAAATACCAATAGACAAATTATTAATAAGGGAAAATTATTTAAATATTAATTAAAAAAAAATATTTACCACTTTGGACCACTTTGGGAAATATTTCCCAAAGTGGTGTTCCTTTTTGCCACGTAGGCGCCAGCCAAGCAGCTGGCGCCTGCGTGGCTTTTTTTTAAATTTTTTAGTTGATTTCGTCGTTTAGAAGGATGAAATTAGGTTTAAGTTGATTTCGTCCTTCTAAACGACGAAACTGGTTTAACATTTTAAACTTGACCCAATTTCGTCCTTTAGAAGGACGAAATCAACTTACGGTGATTTCGTCCTTCTAAACGACAAAATCGCAAATTAATATTCTCCCCGCCTCTATTGCAAACCGGACTACTATTTTTTTTGCCGTTTCAACGCCCATAAACCGGTTGCCATTACTGCAGACCCGGACTACTCTATTATAACTCTTTTTGTTACTAATCACTTACTATGTCTCAGTTATTATCAACTAATTTTTTTGTAAAAAACAAAAAAATAATTAATGCTTTGAGGTTGAAACTAATGTGGGTTTTAACTTTTTAATAGTTTTTCGTTGACCAAAGGCTAATAGTTTAATAAATGATAATAACTCTTCAATTGCATTAGTGGTTAAAAAAGTCACCAAATGGAATAACGTGAATGTAGGTGTGTTGCATAAAGTGAATGTGAACGTGAATGTGTAGTGAATGTGAATGTGTAGTGGGTGTGCTGCATTAATGACAAAATAAAGGGAATGATGTTGCAATAATGACAAAATAAAGGGAATGATGTGTAGCATTAATGACATTGGTGCCATATTGGAAATGACGATCAGGTGATTTCGTCGTTCAAAACGACGAAATCACCATCCTTAGATGGATTTTAAAACTATAGTGAGTATTATTTAATTCTTTTAAATTAGTGAGCATTATTTAATTCTTTTAAATTCTTCATATAATTCTTTTAAATCCTTCATATTCACCCTCCTCT
The DNA here is from genome assembly GCA_035235625.1 of Saururus chinensis. Classification (NCBI taxonomy): domain Eukaryota; kingdom Viridiplantae; phylum Streptophyta; class Magnoliopsida; order Piperales; family Saururaceae; genus Saururus; species Saururus chinensis. The sequence goes on from CP141143.1 coordinate 32,717,525, forward strand.
TCCTCCCCACCAACTTTAAACCGGACCCAGAGCTTCCTCTTCGACTCGACAGAGGTTGATACTCTAGACTCCAGCGACAAGGACTCATATTCCTTGCTTTTGAGTTTCTCCGTCCCCCCTCCTATCCGCACCTCCCCTCCTTACCCCTTCTAGGATTCCCCCAAAAATTCTACCCCAGACTCTGAGTCCGACTCTTCTTCCCTCCCCACCCTCCTCTCCTTCAACCAGGACCACGGCTGCTTAGCCGCTGGTACAGACCGCGTCTTCCATATCTACAACTACCCTTTTGCGAAATCTTTCACCGGGATTTCGACTACAACTCCGGCGCCCCTAGAGCTAGCATTAGCGTCGTCAAGATGCTCTTTCGTTACAACATCCTCGCTCTCGTAGGCTCGACGATGCCAGCGAGATCATGAAGATGTCTATCCGGTAGAGCAACGATAGCTCCATGCACAGCTTAGAACATTATTTTTTTAAAAAAAGTTGTGATTTCGTCGTTTAGAAGGATGAAATCGTCGTAAGTTAATTTCGTCCTTCTAAATCGGGTCAAGTTTAAAACGTTAAACCGGTTTCGTCGTTTAGAAGGACGAAATCAACTTAAACCTGATTTTGTCCTTCTAAACGACGAAATCAACTAAAAAATTTAAAAAAAAGCCACGCTTGAGCGCTTTGCTTGGGCGCTAACGTGGCAAAAAGAACACCACTTTGAGAAATATTTCCCAAAGTGGTAAATATTTTTTTTTAATTATTATTTAAATAATTTTCCCTATTAATAAATATAAAAATAAATAAATTTTATATAGAAATATATGCTGACTATATCACCGTGGACTAGCCCTAGCTACAGGAATATTTACCCGTGGTGGGCAGATAGATGTCTTGATGTTTTTTAAGGGAAAATTATTAAAATAATAATTTAAAAAAAATATTTACCAAAATATACCACTTTGGGAAATATTTCCCAAAGTGGTGTTCGTTTTTGCCACGCTGACACCAGCCAAGCGGTTGGCGCCAGCGTGGCTTTTTTTTTAATATTTTTTAAGTTGATTTCATCGTTTAGAACGATGAAATTGGTTTGAATACGATTTCGTCGTTCTAAACAACGAAACCTTTTATTACTTGACCCGGTTTCATCGTTCAGAACGACGAAATTACCACACTTATTTTATTTCAGGCTCGGTCATGGGAAGGACACTAATTTCGTCGTTCAGAATGACGAAATCATCGGGCTTATATTTCCCGATCCACTCTGCCTCTAGTCGCCTCGCTGAACTCCACTTGGCTCCGCCTCCGTCCATCGCATCACTCGACAGGGCCGCCATATTACCAACTGGGCTATATATCATGCGTCGTATATTGCTCGATGAGAGGATAGGAGAGCCACTATTATTAGAGGGGAGCTGGCTACGACATTGCGAGGTGTTCGTAGTACTTATATGCACTGGTATTTACCGATTACACGGCGATATATTTTACCGCGCGATGATGTAGAGGAGATGACATATCAGCCTAGGGGAGCATCTGAGGCAGCTCTAGTAAGTACAACTTTGTTAATTAAGGCATATATTATTTTTTTATTTTGTTTTAATTATTTATCTAATATTTAATTTATTTTTTTATAGCTTCGTCAGCTTCGACATACTAATGCGTATTTGAGTGATGCACTTGTCACCTGTATTTCGCGCAAGGACTTAGCAGCAACATGTGAGTCGGTGATTAGATCATTTAATGATGTCCTTCGTAGCTTGCCACTACTTCATTCGGTGATCATGGATGTTCATCGAGATTATCCTGTCGATGAGGCCACTCAAACGCAGCCAATGCACTCTTCATGCCCTGATATTCCATCATCATCAGCAACATATAGCTCTCCTCCAGGTTCATCATTTCCAGACACTACACATGTCACTCAGCCAGATCTGATTTTATATTATAGACGACATCGGCCAGCTCGTATTGTACCATCTATTACTTATGCTGAGCCGGAGCCCGAGCAGGAGCCTGACATGGAGTTGCAGCCGGAGCCCCAGCCCCAGTCAGAGCCCGAGTTAGAGCCACAGCCAGAGGTAGATTATAAGGAGCTTGTACACCCCCGTCGAGGACGAGGGCGAAGGCGAGGATGAGGACGAGGACGTAGGAGATTATGATATTACTTGTGATGTATTATATTTGTTACTCATATATGATGTACTTTCCTTATATTTGTTATAGTGATATTCGTGATAGTGATATTTGTTATGGTGATATTTGTTATGGGTGGAATGAATGAAGTTGTGCATATACATTTGTATTTTGTGTTTTGTGTTTTGAATGAATGAACAGGGATAGGTGATAAAATTAGTTTTAAATAGTAATTTTAAAAAAATTTAATTTGATTTCATCGTTTAGAACGACAAAATTAGTGTTCCCACGCCAGAGCCCAAAATTAGACAAGTGTGGTAGTTTCGTCATTCAGAACGACGAAATTAGCTTAAGTTGATTTCGTCGTTCTGAATGATGAAACTGGGTCAAGTAATAAAAGGTTTCGTCGTTTAGAACGACGAAATCATATTAAAATCAATTTCGTCGTTCTAAACGACAAAATCAACTTAAAAAATATAAAAAAAACCACGCTGGTGCTAGCTACTTGGCTGGCACCTATATGGCAAAAATGAACACTGCTTTGAAAAATATTTTCCAAAGTAATATATTCTAGTAAATATTTTTTTTAATTATTATTTTAATAATTTTCTCTTTTTTTTTACTATTCATATTTGGAAAATTATCGGGTGTTATATGTCGTATACGGGCGGCCGCGGTTGCTGCCCTCCGTCTGACCGTCCACGCCCCGGCCCGTGAAAGAGCTTTGGCCTCACGTGCATGGAACACCACGCGACGTTGTTCCGTTGATTTGCTGCAGAGTGCGTACTTCCTCCCACATCCTAAGTTCCAAAGTTGCAAGTTCATACCAAAAACTTAAAAAGTTCCAAGTTCGAACCCCAAAAAAACAGCAAGAAACCCCACCGGCAGAGGAGATGAACGCCATTAGAAGCCGACTTACCCGTATCCTCTTCGCGGCTGCTTCTCCTTCTCTTTCTCCTTTGAATCTTGCCCTCCCGCGTGGTACCCTCTTCACTCCCTGGTCGCCCGGCCAGCACAGAGGAGCCAAAGTACTGGGGTCCGATGTAAGAGCCTCCACTTCGCCTATTTCTTACTTGGCAATTTTGAACTCTTTGAAACAAATTTGTTACCGGGTCTATCTCTTCTTCTTCTATTGTTGTCATTTTTTGCCCGTGCAATCATTTTCTCTTGTAACTTCTGTTTGATTGGCAGTGAGGGCGAGGCCCCTGAATTAGTCCAGTTTCATTAGTTTGGCATAAAACTACTTATAGAAATAAGATAACTTTATAATGTATTAGTGGGGGATATTTTTATGTATTTCTCAGTTGTCTGTTTCAAGTGAGTCGGGTCGTTTGAACTGATGAAACTGTCTTCTATTTCACTGATATTTGATCCCTGTGCTGTTTGTACTTTCATTGATATCTATATGGATTACTTTAAAGGAACATGGCCATACCTATATGAGTTTAGTCACTCGTAAAGGTTCCCTATATTTTCTTCTTTTATATGGCATTTCATCATATTACGACTGAAAATGACGGTAGAGAAATTTTTAATGTTTTCTAGCTAATGATTAATTTTAGCAGATAAACTATTTGTCAAGTTTTCTCGGAGTGTTTCTTTTCTGAAATGTTACCAACAGTTGTGCCCAGAGCCGCACGCTGCATACTCTCCAGGATGAAGGCATATGATACGCATGTGGATATGGGCCTGCTTGTGGTGCCCACTTATCGAGTGTGGGGTGAGTGGTTCTATGCATGAGCGTGCGTAGCATTACTTGTTTCTTTTTGTTTATAACATTAATGTTTCTTTAATGTATAAAAATTATGGTCATTACTCATTACCAAGGTTTCAAGTCTTGGATCTCAGTCTAGTCTAGGTCGCTCAAAGAGAGAGGAGATCTTGGAGAGATTATTGGAAGTGATCTCGGTGACCTAAAAATGGTCTTCGCATACATTTTGACAATCTTAAGATATATTAACATCTACAAGCACTAAGATCAATTTTTAACCATCATAACACCTTGAAAATACACTTATGTTAACATAAATTATGCTAATTAAGTAGAAAACATGATAATACTCAAGAGTTTCATGTACCTTTTCAGATATAAGAAATGCTATGAAGTTATAACTAAATCTATTGAAAACACCTGCTTTTGTATAGAAAAGCAAAGTTTAAACCAGAAATAAGAGTTAAATCCTCTAGGGTATGGAACATTGGAGCAGGGAGGAGAGAGAATTGAGTAGAGCGGGATAGACTAACAAGTCCAAATGCTTTGCTAAATTGGTTATAAGGAAGGCAGAGCCTTTTGTACAGTGGATGGCTAAAAGGGCACACAACTCACTTGAAGATAATTACTTTAATAACTTGAGCAAATTAAATTAACAAACTGAATAGAAACTAAGTAGTAGCTTTGAGGCCTAATAAGGGGGTTGGCTGTGAGGCCCAATAAGAGAGGAAGGTGTGTGCTGCGATTAACAATTTGTTTTTTGGCACAGCTCACATACATTTTGTTTTTGGAAAATGGAGGAGTTTATCGGTGAGATCTAGCAAATCTGGACTATTTCATGGCGAGATCGGTGAGATCTCACTGAGACTGTAAAAATGACTTTCGGCCATTTTACATGGTCTCATGTCTTGGTGAAGCCACCAAAATTTTGCAAGATTGTAAACCATGCTCATTACTCATTATGATGGAGGAATGCAATTGTTGTGTTGGTTGCAGTGTATGATGCCTTTTCAATCATTCTGTCATTTTGGCTTTTTGTCTAAGTGAAGATGGCCATGTGTGTACATTAATATATACAGGATAGCAACAAGTGGGTTGAGATCACAGAGTAAATAATTTTTTTTTATGATATGAACATTTTCTTATATATGTCTTGCTTTCTCATTATACAGGTTAGATATGGAAATGTCATCCAAAGAAAAGGTTTCCCTTTGTTCCCCTCCTGTTTTTCATTGAGAAAGTTCTTTTTTGAGTGGACCACCAACTGATATAGTTTGTTTTAACTGGACTATTTCTTGGACGGGCATTACAGGGCGTGTTTTCCAAGTAAGACAAATTAATGATATATGTTGCAACATTAACATACATTACATGTATAACTTATATTTGATAGGGATTCAGGTTTTGAAAGCTCAACATACTCAACATGGAAGAGGAGGTGCAACAATACAGGTTCATGTGCTCAAATGAGTTGTTTTCTTCTTTATGCTTTATTTCTTTTTTAACTTTTTTGTGGGAAAGTCTTCTTGATTAATAGTGAAGTCAGTTATCAACACTTGACTTATATTAGAATATTGGCCAGTTTTGTCTCTTGGCTTTACTTAAATCCATTTCTCTGTTATGACCTGGTCACCTCTAAGGGCCCATTTCCACCAGCAGACTAAAATAGGAATTTCATTGGTACAGAGATAGTTTCGGTTTCCTGCACCCCTTCCCACCCTCGCTACCAATGAATTATGTTGATTCTTTAGCACAACGTTAACAAGAAACTAAATATTTTTTTTTGGACACTGAGTAGCAATGATGATCTCTGCCTCACCACCCTCTCTCTCACGGATTTAATACCAGGGCCGGTAGAAACTTTTGCCGAATAAGAACAATTTGCACCAGAAGCTGAGCTATCCACGTGTGTCTTGGTGCTGTGGTTTGCCGAATAAGAACAATTTGCACCAGAAGCTGAGCTATCCACGTGTGTCTTGGTGCTGTGGATTCCATACCATATCCTCCACTGGAAGAACCATCACTTCACAGTGTAGACACGCCTACCCAGCAATGGTCGTCTTCATCCCAGGCCAGCGCTGAGTTGAGGCTGTGTTCGTCAGCCCCATTAGTTCCTGCCACATGCTCTGGTCTGTTCTAGAGACATTCAAAACGCCTGTTTAAGAGGGGTTATCTTCTCTGTCAATGACAGTCAAATTGCTGCAGCCTCCATCTTCAATGGCATTCACATGATGACCGTCTCCCTCATTGCTTCTGCAACTCCCATTTTTCGAAAAAGCATCTACTTTCGGATTATGCCAGTCCTTACAACACCACTCCCACCTCAAGAGCCTCTGCTTCAAATTGCCGAGATAGTTCTCTGGACAGGCGAAACTCCAGCAAGTGCCTTTGCAATCTCTTTCTACTTCAACTGGGGTTTCTTTCCGTGTGCATTTAATACTTCTGTGTTATGACTTGAACCTCTGAGGAGAGTCCACATATCCTATGCCTTCTCTATTAGGTTGCTTGGTTATTATTTAGGACTCCTAGTTTAGTTAGATTAATTTAAAAGTTTATCTTAGTTAGAGTTAGTATCTAATGATGATTTTATTTCCTAGTTAGGACTACTCTTAGTTGGAAAAGGTTTTGTGCCGTCAAGTATCCCCTTACGTTATCTGTAACATGGCAGAAAAATTGATTAATGAATTAGCCGTTAGTCTTAGTCTCTCTCTCTCTCTCACACGCACACACTCTGATGCAGAGAGGTATCTCAATCCTCACAGCCTCCTAATCTAGTCACAGTCCAGTCCCTAATTTCACAGCCTGTATCACAACTTCCTATTGGCTCCCTGCAAAAGGGGGCAAGGGTATTTCTGTCCCAATTTATACAGGCTGTCTAGAAGGATCAATAGAAGGGGCAGACTTGTCTTTTGGCCCAGAATTTGTTATAAGAGAATGTCAGAGTCCGTTGTGCCAGGGGGAAGCCAGAGAGATAAGTAGGGGGAAAAGGAGAGAAGAGGGCATATTGAATTTGAATGAACTTCTTCGAAAAATTTCTTCTTTCTTTGCTTGCTCATGGATTTGGGCTAAGGTTGTGGATCCAACCTGTGTAATCTTTTATGTTTTGATGTATTCAGCTTGTGGATTCAAGCTTTATTCTCACTGTTCTCCAGAGATTTCAATAGAAATCAGTCCTCATCTTCCTCTCCTTTCCCTGATTCTAGTTCGAAATCACTTTGCTGGTTGTTAGTTGCTGTGATTCTAGTTTCTGTTCGTCCTTGCTACATCACACTCCCTACTCTTTCTCCCTCCTTTCCCCTCTCCTACATATAATTCTCCCTTGTAACCAACTGGCTACAACATTCTGGCAGAGTTCTGTTCAATTGAGTTGGATTTTTTAAGTTCTATGCTTAGAAGGTTCTCTCGCTGAAGTAAATTGCTTCCCCAGGACTGACTGTAGTTCCTACTTCGACCAAGACTCTACCCAATTTCAGCCTCTCTGGTTTTTTGTCTGAAGGAAGATGACTTGAAATAGTCGAACCTGAAACTGGTCCTCATGGATCTGGCTTCCAACCCGAGGTAAAGTTTTGTACAAGCTGTTTTGCGGGATCACAGCAGGTCCATGAGCATTTGAACTTGCCCACAGTGTTATTCGATTCGACCCTTTTCTTTCAAGGCAGGTTCAATTCAGGTCCCCACATATTCCAGCCATTGAAGATTATTTTTACAGAGCTTTACGCAGTTCCGAGTGATTTTCTTAGGCCAAATGCAAACTTGGGCTTTCTAAGGGGCCCCATCCTCTTTGTTTTTTCTGCACAGCTGAGTGGCACTTAGCACTCGTTTCTTTATGCTCCATGGTTGAGCTTATTCACACCTTCAATGGAAGAATCAAAGTCCACCTCAAGGATGAGATGGAGTGGAAGTGATGGTGGATTGTTATTACCTGGCCATTTATAGGTGCCCACTTCCGCCAGCAGACTAATTCCTCTCTTTCCAGTGATTACTAAATTTGGAATTTCTGATTAGCTAAGCTATTTAGTTTTCTATTAAAAGTAGATAATTAGTATTAGTTAAATTCCTTGTTATAATGCTATATGCCTACTTTAGGATATTCTAATTGGAGTAAGGTTAGAGAATGATTTCTCTTTATATAGGTCCCCTTGGCCAACAATCAGTACGTGAGACTCTTTTGGTTATTGGAAAATAGAATAGACAGTAGTTTCTCCAGTGTCTCCTCCTCATCTCTGTTCTCCCTTTTCACTGTAACCTGTTCCACATTCATTCCATATTGTATTATACTTGCCTTATAGCTCCAGTGAACTACATCATTCTCTTATCATCTATACATGTATTCATTAGTTTCTCTTGAGCGTATTAGAGTTTTGTAGAAGTAGCATCATACTTTTCTTTTGGGTGGTTATTACCAGCTTTGGTCACTTGTCTATGTTTTTTTTAATTGTTTAATCTGAAGCTGAGCTAATTCATATTTTATCCCCTTTTTTTTTCACCATGAGCTGCTCCAATGAGACATTAAGATTTGTTAATGTCTTTATATACTAGAACTAAAGCACCTAAATATGTTTGGTTTGTTACAAAGCTGAATTCAACTGCCAATTTTACATTGGCTTTAGTCTAAATGTCCTGAGACTCATGTCATCATATGAATATCTATGATGAAAGTTTTCAGCTATGTATAGAAAGAGCGGGCAGAATCTATAGCATGAAACAGCCACATGATCAAAGTATATTGCCTTTAAAATAAGAATTTCTGTTTATTGTAGTTTTTCACTTATAGTCATAAATATCTGTATTCCATGTTTAAAATTTAGCACATATGATGAAAATGGATGAGATCATCAAGTGTTTTTTTCATATGCTGAAAACTAAAAATTCAAGAAAGCAGAATTAGCTAGTAATTATTAATCCTATAATTCTCTTAATTGCAAAATTTATTTCACCAAAACAAATGAAATCTCATGACTAACTAATTTCACATGGTTGTTAATGTTTGCTGTAATTTTGAGATTGGATTGGGCACATCTTTGTTACTAATCAACTTCACTAATGTAATTAATCTAAAACTGAATTATTTGGCAAGAATAGTTCACAAGTAATACATATGGGAGAATCCTGGTCAATGACTCCCCCAAAAATCTTTATCACCATGTGTATACATTCACTTAAAAAGCCATTAGGAGACATTTAGATTGTTGAATCCTTCCTTAGGTTGTCCTGACGTGGTACTAATTCGCGTTCTAGCTAGCTGGTGCTCTTAAAAAGAATGAAGAGAGATAGAGAGAGACAGAGAGAGAGTTCATATATAATATTTTATTTGTATTGTAATCTGGCTGCAGTCATATTTATTGTCGGTTCTGCAGGCATCTTCATCCATTTTCTGCCTGGATAATAAGATCGATTGTAGCTTTTTAGCATCATAATCAACTCTTTATCCATTTGGTTGAGGCCAGTAATTGTTATTTTTATATGTATCTTGTCAAAATTCCTAGCCAATCATCTGTTTCTTATTTCACTGAATATAATGTAGATGCTTTAAAAAGGTACCATTTTAAATGATCATTCTTTAAATCATGCCAACATTATTGCCTGGAGTATCTAATAGTAACGTTATTCCTTTTTATTCTTCACTTTTGAGGATTGTTGTTTATGTAAAGTAAAACAAAATTTATCCTAGCCTTCTAAATAGTCCCTTAATTTTTACAGGTGGAGCTGCGAGATGTTGATAGTGGGAACAAAATAACGGAAAGGTTTCGTACAGATGAGGCAATTGAGAGTATGAAACTTCGACACTAAATAGTAGACACCATCTAATAGTTTGCTGTTACATTGTAGATCTCTTTACTTGCAAGACTTAGATGTCTTGTATTTTAAAAAAAGTCATTTCTTTACTTGTACGACTTGGGTTTCTCATATTAAAAAAAAATGGTTTGATTGATGGGATTTGGTATGATACTTATGAGGTCAATGGTATTGATGAGATTGGTGTTCCAATATTTTCTTATTTGAACATATTGATTTGTCCCCATAAGCAGGGCTACCTCCCAACTTACTGCCAGAAGCTGAATCGCGTTTTTCTTATAGATAATCTCCTAATTGTCTATCATGTTGTGGTGTTTGTTTCTTTTGTGCCTTACACGGGTTACAAACATTATGGTACTAATTATTCTGTGCTTTTGTTCATTGTTTCACTTGGGGGCCATAATTAATAAGGAGTTTTTGTGGAAGAGAAGTCCTACACATATTTGTATCAGGAAGGCGATTCTGTAATGATAATGGAGTGAGTTCTGTTGGCAACAGTTTTTAATTCTTTTTATTTTCTTAATTTTTTCGTGGAGTAATTTATGCTTAATTTTGTTAATTTTTAAGTAGGCCTAACACATTTGAGCAACTGGAAGTTTCCAAAGACCTGTTTGGCAAGGCCATTGCTTACCTAAAAGGTATTTATAATCCAACATTGCAGCATCTCTCTTGTTATGTCATCATTGTCATTATCATTGTCAAAATGAGTTGTGAAGTCCATTTGTAAACTATATAAAAGTGTTCTTGCACACCAGTACGAAAATTCAGTTGCATATGTTGTTGCTGACAGCTTTAAACCGTTTGGTTCTCTTTTAAATGGTTACTTCTGTTGTCTATTTTCCTAGAACATATTAGTTTGTACTCCTAAAGCTTTTTGGTCATGTTGAATCCTTGATAAAAGGAAATATGAGATGGGCTTGTTCATTTCATTTATGTACATAACTGGGCCATTTTTGAACCACTAACAAATTTATGATCTCAGAGGCTAATTTTCTTGTGTCTAGTGAAATTGTTTGCTCCTTGTAATGCCGTTAGTATCCTCTCCTCTCCAATGCTCTACTTCTGGCACCATAGGTTTGCTATAAGTCTTTCATTGTCTTTGCCAACCTCTGCATTGCATCTCCTTTTTTGCACTATATTAAGCATTTTGTTTTTCATTGTCTTTGTCCCCCAACATCTTAATCTACTTGTTTCTTGTTCTTCACCTTCCATTAAGGACATACTATATCTATTTTCTTTTCCCTTGTAGTTGATCATGCTTTATAGGGTGAAAGTCTATTACAATCTTAATGAATACACAAGGAAATTCTTTTAGTGATGTAGGACAAAAGAAGAAGGATGCTGTAAGTCAAAAATTCGATTAGGCTAGGTCAACAAAGAGAGTGATTAGTGGGCTTAGGCCAGCTCATTGGTTGTTGAACACATGTAACAGTAATGGGTTGGTATTGGTTAGAAAGATTAGGGTTTTGGGGAAGAAGTTCTTCATTAACCAGGAAAAAAGAACTCTACATACTTGATAGAACGATCAGTCTCTAATAGGCATAGGATTGGTTAATAAAGGACTAATATGCCCTTACTTAAGTGATGGGTTGACCAATCAAAATTAAAGATTACCCTCTATACAATTAAATTTCAGCACTAACACTTAGATAAATTAACGGGCAGATACTCTACTATTTTTCTAGTGGAAGAGAAGACTGAATGTGTGGAAGAGTCAGAGTGATGCAGCTCAATTACAGAAAGCAGAAAGTGATGCAGTACAATTACAGAAAACAACAAGTACACTGAAGTCCAAACAGAGCATTCAAATCCAAGCAATAAAACTCAGGAAGATGGAAAAAGAACTGGAGTATTTCTATTCAGATTTCTGGAATTACAGTAGTAGAGAGCTTGAATCCACAAGCCGACAGTTACACAGGAGAAAGTAGAGTAAAGATTACAGGTAACCTGTGCTCAAATCCATGAGCACTACAGAGAAAGGATTCCTTTTCCCTCTTATTCCCTCTTCCTCTACCAATGGACTTCTTAGTTTGTTATAACAAACTGTGAATTTGACCACTGCCCCTCCCTTTTCCCTTTTGCATAGAGATAGCTTGTAGAAGCTAGACAGATTTGCCCCTGTCAGCCTTTGGACAGGTGGGCACACATAGGTTGCATAACCTGAGAAGGACTACCCTGAGAAGAGTGGGAGACCCTCCTTATATCAGTCCCTCCCAAAAAAAAGGCTCATCTTTGAGCAAGAGTGGCTGTGTGCAAGTAGTCACTAGTGGGATTGGACCATAATAAGTTGACAAATCTGAGACATTGAAGGTCTTGGAGATACTTAAGTGAGCAGGGAGGTTGACCACATATGCGTTGTCATTGATGCATTGTAAAATTTTATATGGGCCTATCTTCCGAGGGGTGAACTTGTTGTGTCGGCCAGCTGAGAGCCTTTCTTTCTATAGGAAGACCATAACATAGTCCCCCACTTGAAACACCTTGGGCCTTCTCTTCTTGTCGACTGCAGCCTTGTATTGGGCTGTGGCATCCACCATGTGTTGCCAGACTGTTTTGTGGACTGAAATGAGATCTTGGACAGGCTTTGAAGGTATTACTTGACTCCCCTACTTGTTGAGGCAGCTGGATTAAATCCAATGTATGGTGTGGGAGGAAGCCATATAGGATCTCAAATGGTGCTTTGCTGGTGGACCGATTTGGGATAGAGTTATAGGCAAACTCAGCTTGTGCAAGGACCAAATCCCATTGCTTAGGGGTAGCCCCTATGAGGCTCCTTAGTAGATTTCCCAAGGTCCAATTGGCCACTTCGGCTTGTCCATCACTTTAGGGGTGGCAAGTGCTGCTGAATTGAAGAGAAGTCCTTAATTTTTTCCAAATAGACCTCCAAAAATGGCTTAGAAACTTGTTGTCCCTATGTGATGTAATTGTCTTGGGTAGCCCACGTATTTTTACTATTTCTTTGAAGAAGAGGGCAGCCACGTGAAGCATCAGATGCTTTCTTATAAGGCACAAAGTGAGCCATCTTAGATAACCTATCCACCACCACAAAGATAGAATCCACCCTCCTTTGAGTTCCAGGCAATCCTAGGACAAAATCCATAAAGATCATCCCAAGGCCTGTGTGGAATAGGTAAAGGGGTGTAGATGCCGGTGTTTTGGGAGGCTCATTTGGCTTGCTGACAAGTGTAGCATTGCTGAATAAATTGCTGAACATCTCTTAAAAGAGTGGGCAAATAATACCTTTCTTTGAGAAGAGTCATAGTCCTGTCTTCGCCAAAGTGTCCCGCAAGTCCTCCGTTATGTAATTCTTTAATAAGTTGTTGGATGGAGGATGAAGGAATACACAGCTGGTTACCTTTGTAGAGGTAACCTTCTTCAAGGTGGTAGTCTTGGACCGGGTGCTTGCCTTGAGAGCACAACTCCCACGTAGCTCTCAACTTTTTGTCTTCAGGATAAAGCTCCTTTAGACATTTAAAACCCAAATACTTAGTCCTCAAAGTGACAAGAAGGGTCACTCTTCAACTCAATGCATCAGCCGCTTTGTTCAATACACAGGATTTATACTTAATAACAAAAATGTAGTCTTACAATTTTACAAATCCACCTTGCAAATAATCTATCCACGTTTGTTTGGCTTTGCAAATGCCTCAAGGAGTCATAGTCCGTATGCAATACAAACTCTTTAAATACAAGATAGTGCCTCTAATGCTTCAAAGCTTAGATCAATGCAAACAATTCCAACTTGTAGGCAGGCCATTTCCTTCTTGCTTCGTTCAGCTTTGCACTAAAGTAGGAGATGGGTCTACCCTCTCGAGTCAAGACCGCCCCTATGCCCACTCCGAAAGCATCACATTCTACTTCAAATGTCTTGTCAAAATCATGGAGTATAAGTATCGGAGCTTGAGTAAGCCTTTGTTTCAGTTGAACAAAGCTTTCTTGGGTTGCTTGAGACCACACAGAGCGGTATTTCTTCGCGCACTCAGTTAAGGGGCAAGTTATAGTGCTGAAATTCTTGATAAATTGGTAGTAGAAGGTAGCCAAACCATGAAAACTGTGCACCTCACTTGTTAATTTTGGTGTGGGCCAGCTTTGAATGGCTTCTATCATGCTTTGATCCACTTGAATGCCCTTGGAACTAACCACATAACGTAAGAATACCAGCTGGTTGGTGAAGAAATAACACTTTTTCAGATTTATTTACAAGGAGTGTTGTTGGAGCACCGCAAAGACTTCGGCCAGCTCTTGTGGATGTTTTTCTTCTCCCTTACTATACACCAAAATGTCATCGAAGTAAACCACAATTGATTTACCCAAGAATGGCTTCAAGACTTGAGTCATGAGTCTCGTGAAGGTACTTGGAGCATTAGATAACCCAAATGGCATCACTAACTATTTATAGAGACTTCTTGTCTTGAAGGCTATTTTCTACTCATCTCCGGGCCTCAACCTGATTTGATGGTAGCCGCTTCTAAGGTCTAGTTCGGAGAAGATGGTTGCTCAAGTCAACATGTCCAACATATCATTAAGCCTAGGTATTGGAAACCTATACTTGACGGTGATCTTATTGATAGCTTTACTATCTACACACACCCTCAAACTTGTATCTTTCTTGGGCACCAACAAGGTAGGAACCACACATGGACTAAAGCTTTCTTTAATCAACCCCTTGCCAAAAGATTTTTCACTTGCTATTGCAACTCCACATGTTTGACGGGGCTCATGCGGTAGTGTGGTAAGTGTAGGAGACCAAAACCCGGTATGAAGTCAATATGGTGCTGAATTTCCGTTATAGGAAGTAGCTCTAAAGGAAGATCTTCGGTGACCAGCTGCTTATATCCCTCCAAGAGGGACTGAACTTGCTGTGGATGACTTTGAACCTTGATTTTTAGCTCATTCTCTTCAGCCTTCTTAACCAAATGATATACAACTTCAGGCGTATTTAAGTCTTTGCAATTTTTGGTCACCAAGAGGGTAGTTTTGGGCAAACTCTTACTAGTTGGTGGTGTTTCTTTAGAGGAATCAGCTGGTTGTGGCTTCTCTTGGGGCCTTTTAACAAGGGTAGGCTTACTAGTCATAAGTATGACCTTGAGCCCTTATTGGTTTAAGGCATTTATGTTATCCCTTCCAGCATGGGTGCTTTGGACATTAAATTGCCACGGCCTCCCCAAAAGAATATGTCATGCATCCATCTTTATGACATCACAAAGAAGGTTAGTGGAATAATGCTTACCAATTGAGAAGGGAACCTTACATTGCTCTTCTACATGCATCTATCTTTATGACATCACAAACAAGGTTAGTGGAATAATGCTTACCAATTGAGAAGGGAACCTTACATTGCTTTTCTCCCTTGACTCTTCTAATCTCTTTGACCCACTTTAGAGAATAGGGCTTAGGGTGCTTCTTGGTAGGGAGATTCAGCTGCTAAATGACTGAGTTGAAGATGAAGTTTTCGGTGCTACCCCCATCAATAATCACCTTATATCTCTTCCCTTTGATGGACCCGGTAGTGGTGAACAATTTGTACCTTTGTGTGTCCTCCACTTGCCGAGTATAGATCATAATTCTTCTCAGCACTAACAACTCTGGTTTCTCTTCCATTCGATCATCTTCATCCCCATACACTCTTTCTATAATTTCCGCTTCAACACCCCCGTCAATTTCAGCCTCCGTGGTCTCTTGATTAGTGATCACAGCAGTGGTAGAGCCAAAATTTCTAAGTTGGCAGCCACTTGAGGTGTGTCTTGGTTGCCTACATTTATAACAAATGATGGAATTGGAGCTTGAGGCTTGAGCTGGCCCTTTGAAGGCGGGGCAGCAGCTTTTTAGGGACTACGGGCTGCTTCATTCTTGCCCATTTTCGGAGTGAAGTCTTCAATTACTACTTGCTTTTGCTTGTAGTTTGACCCTCCCTCTTGTGTACTTCTTGAAAAGAACCCCCCCTTCCTATGCTCCTCTCAGCAAGTCTCACACCTTAGGGCAATTTGAGTCGCCTTTGAAAGTGAGTTAAGGGAGTGGCTGGCCAGCTTTTCTTGCAATGGGAACTTTAACGTAATTGTGAAGCGGGTGATTTTTCGAGCCTCCGACTCAACGATGTTGTTCCTTGCCGACAACCTTTGGAAGTTCTCCAAATACTCTGAAACTATTTCATTTCCTTGCTGGCATTCTTGATATTGCTTAAACAACATTTGTTCATAATTAATTGGAAGAAATTGGCTCCTCAATAGTTGCTTCATGCGCGGCCAGGGACGAAGGGGGTGTTTTCCAAGCTGCATCCTATTTGTTTGCTGCTGGTTCCACCACAGCCCCTTTCTTAAGTTGGCATGAGACAAGCTTCACTTTCATTTCATCGGGCACCTCCGTGACCTCAAAATAATTCTCAACTTCGAATATCCAGTCCAAGAAATCCTCCACACTCATTTGGCCATTGAAAATGGGGAGTTCAAGCTTCAGCTAGAAGTGGAAGTGGCCTCGGTCGTTTCCTCCATATGCTCTGTCTCGCCCAGCCAGTGGGTAAAAATCTTCGTCTTCTTCATTGGAATCATCTTGAGGTGGAAGGTGTCGACCCGCCAGCCCTCTTTGGTGTAGGGGAGGGTTAGCGTCTCTCTCTCAAAGTGGTCTTCTGCCCCTGTTCAGGCATCCGGTGGCAGCCAAAATCCAGGCGGGAAGTCTGGATGTCTTCTGCCGTGATAAAGACCTCCCAGTGCACTGGTACCTGGTGGAAAACCCTGCTGTTTGCCACAGTTGAGTCGGCCTCCCCCCAGCAACCCATCTCCTGGCAGAAACCCAAAAGGTCGTTTGCCAGGGATCCAAGCGACCGGTGGAGTGCAGTCGTCTGGCAGAAATCCTGCCACCCTTCCGATGTTTGCTGGGCGGTCTAGTGGTTGGGGTACCCATTGGTCCGTGCCTGCGTCAGATTTCTCTTGCGGTAGACTTAGAAGGACGACCCTGGCTGAGGTGCATCAGGTCGCAGCGGAGGAGCCCGGTCGCCTGGCGAGCAGAGTTCCTGTCCTGGCGGAAAGAACCTTTCCAGTTCCTCTGTAGTCCACAGTTCGGGAATAGCCGCAACTCCTGAGCCTGTTGAAATCCCTGCAATCGGAGGTGGAGGTGGAGGTGGAGGTGGTAAGAGCAGCATGAGATGCTGCATCTGTTGAAGGAGTTGTTGAAGTTGATTCTGGGTCTGCTGCTGAACCTAGTTCTGCTGTTGTAACAGCTCCACAATAGCTTGCAGGGAGGAGAAATCAATGGGACGAGTAGCCATGGAAGACCCTCGGTTTCCCACAGACGGCGCCAAAATGATGCAATTCAATTACAGAAAGCAGCAAGTGAATGCAGTACAATTACAGAAAACAGCAAGAACACAGCAGTCCAAACAGAGCATTCAAATCTAAACAATAAAACTCAGGAAGATGGAAGAACTGGAGTATTTCTATTCAGATTTCTGGAATTAGAGTAGTAGAGAGCTTGAATCCACAAGCCAACAGTTACACAGGAGAAAGTAAAGATTACATATTGAATCTACAACCCATGCTCAAATCCATGAGCATTAAAGAGAATTACGGAGAAAGGAAAATTTTTTGGAATAGTATTCTTCAGCCAATTTTCTGAAAAATTTATTCGTACAACCTTGTATTCAACATGGTTTTGAATGTAATACTCCTACAAGGTTGTAATGAATGCTTCTTTATTCTCAAAGATGTGGCCAACATATAACTCATCTTCATTTTGTTAGTCTATATCCATGGCAAAATTAACTGCCGCATCTATCTCCTCATCTGTGATATGTGCATAAAGTGGCTCCACTTCATAGTATAGCGGCTCTTCATCATCCATATTCATATCATTTGTGGCAATAGCATTATCTACCGCATCATCCCCCTCGTCGTCAACCATTTATTGAGTGCTTTCTTCACCTCTGACTTCTTCATTCATATCTGAATCTTCTCTACTTCACCAATATCATCTTCACCTTCATTAGCCTCATTTTCATCAATATCTTCATCGTGGACATATGCCCCCCTACATAAGAACATCACACATGTATTAAATTACATATGCCTAAAAATGGTCCAGCATTGGTATGATTAGATGGTCCAGCATTGGTATGACTAACATACGTGTAGAGGTAATGAATACCCATCGAACTTTGAGCCTTGGGACATTTGAAAGCTAAATAGCTCGTGTGCATGTGTTGTAGACCTTTCATATTACACACAAATAAAATTCAAAATTTTGCATCCTATATTTCATTAATAATTATAAGATTCAAAAAGGATTTATAACTTAATAAACCTTACCTCCAATTCAGTCCACTTCTATCGTAAATGAGAGCAGACGACTTATGACGTTCATTTGAAGCTATTGTCATAGATAAATTCCCTTTTTCTTCATCGTCCACCGGCATTTGCATATGTATTTTATTGTTCACATTTCTATCCAAGCTCCTGTGTGAGCTCGTGTGAACTTCTGTGAGAGTTCCTATGTGAACTTCTTCGCCTTTCACTAGTCACTCGGGCCTCTTTTTCGAGAAATAACTCGAAATAAATTGTGACATGAGTGGTGAAACATAAAACCCATTAATGTATCATCATTTATGTATATTAGTATCATTCTCGATCCATATGATGGAATATTACATTTTATAGTAATTTTCTATCTGCTTCGATCCAACCTAACCTTACTTGCTATGTGCATCTCAAATTCATCAAATGTAGATGGTTTCTTAATTAATAATCCTTCTATGCGTCCGTCGTAGTTAATTAAAAAACTAACCATTTCTTCTGCCATCTCTATTCACTTAATTTATAAATAATAAATTAAAATAATATTAAATCAAACAATCTCTCTATACCTATTGATAGAAATATTAAACTAAAGACTAACCAGTCCCTAAAGACTTTTGAAAATATTACTATGTTAATTTAATGAATCTAATTAGTACAAGTCCGGGCACACACAATCAAGGCCCTAACAATTAAATCTTTAAACACACAAAATTCATAAGATGAATTAATAAAATTCCATAACAATTTAATCTTTAAGCACACAAAATCGTTTTTTAGGACTAACATAACACAAGATCACTAAAATCTAACAATTTAATCTTTGAGGAATACATTACGAAAAATTACAAAATTCACAGTCAATACCATAACAATTGAATCTTTAATCACACAAAATTCCTAAGATGAACTAACAAAATTCGCTAACAATTAAATCTTTAAGAACACAAAATCATTTTTAAGGACTAACATAACACAAGAAGATCCCTAAAATCTAACAAATGAATATTTAAGGCATACATTACAAAAAATTACAAATTTCCCTTACGATATTAAATGTATCAAATCCCTAAATTAAAACTAGGGCAAAAAAAATTACCTAAATTGGGTTGGCGGACTCGGCGGCAAGGTGGCAGTTAAAAGAGTGCTCAATCAAGGCCGAGCTGACGAAATAAAGGCTGGGGTAGATAAAATTGCGTTGGAGCGCACAAAATTGCCACAGAGCGGACTGTCTGGATGGAGAAAAATGCATCAAAAAACGGGAGGCGGAGTCGCCGAAGAAGACAACGATTTCGTCCTTTAAAAGGATGAAATCAACTTAAGTGGATTTTGTCCATTTAACAAACTAAATCGGTTTCCGCTCTCGCCGCGATTTCATCCATTAGAAAGACGAAATCAACTTTAAGTTGATTTTGTCCTTCTAAAGGACGAAATCGGTTCAACAATATTATAACTTGATCCGGTTTCGTCCTTTAGGAGGACGAAATCAACTCAAAGCTGATTTCATCCTTCTAACAGACGAAATCAACTAAAAAAACAAAAAAAAAAGCCACACAGGCACCAGCTGGTTGGCTGGTGCCTACGTGGCAAAAAGGAGCACCACTTTGGGAAATATGGTCCAAATCAATAATTAATTTTTTTTAATATTATTTAAATAATTCTCATATATGTATATATATATATATATATCTATACATATATATATATATATATAGATAGATATAGGGACAAATACTGATATATCTTGCGAACCACAGCCTCCAGCATTGGCATTGCTAGTTGTCAGAATCGGCTGGCACTAGCAGGAAATTTTAATGAAGAAAGCAAACACGGTCTATATCTTCATTTAAAATTTGAGGCCTTAATATAGGTTTACACCAAGAGAAAGGAGTCAGAACAATTACTTTGGAGCCCATCACCTAGAAAATTTGAAAGGATTCCCCATACAAAGAGACATATTTCCAAGACATAATTAAAGCAAATACAACTTCCTAATGGCATTGGAATTAAGCAAAATAAAACAACTTCCAGAATAGAACTTATAGGTCAAACACTAAGGTAATTTAATTAGCAAGTGGGCCCACACAAGGCTCTGGTTCCCACTATTTTGTATCGGTGAACTTTTCTTCTTTGTTTGTTTTTTCTATTTAACTAAATCTTGAAATATATTTTTTTAAAAATATTCTTGTACTAATCTCTGTTGCTCAATAATATCTTTTCATGTTTACATTTATTTTTTTTGTTTTCATTGATTTGTTACAATTTGTTGACTAGAGGACATGAAGGTAACACTTCAAATTTACGACGGAAAACCAATGTCAGCTGCAGTTCCTTCACGTGTGACCTGTACAGTTGCTGAAGCACAACCAATTACCAAGGGACAAACTGCCACTCCTCAGTATGTTTACAACCTCTTTACTAGGGCATCTTTGGTTATTTTCTTAAATTATTTTTGTTTTTTTCTTTTCTTTTTTGCATGTTACCTAAATCTTGATAGCACTAGTTGGATTCCCTATTATGCCAAGACTTGTGTGTTACTGTATTTTTAAATGTAACTATTCTTATTTTTGTCCTATTTGTACTTGAGGCTTTAAATGATGTTAAAATAGACAGAATTTTTGGACGATGATGCCACAGTTGTGGCCTTGAACTTCTACTTATAGACATACACGGAAGTTACTGATAAAGATCAAATCACTATACATATTAATATCTAATTCAAACACATTTTTTCTCCTTTGACATTGCTTAACTTGGTGAGGTCCTTATCTTCCTGGAAAAATCTTGTCTTATCTTCTCGACTTGCATAAGATTCCCTGTTAATCTGTTGTCTAAACATCAGTTACACACAGCTTGGAAAGAATGTTAATTTCATACCTAAAATTGATGTGTATGTATATTTAAGGCATATACTTTAATAAAGATAAAATGATGATGCAAACTCTGAAAAAGATGTGCACATAATCCCCAGTGTATATCATGGTACCTAAAGGGGCTCAATGAGATGTGTATCTATGTGCTTGTGAAACAAGAACGAATTTGTTAGTTTTATTTCTGAAATTAGTTTCACTGGTCAATAAGTCACATGAGAACTTTAAGTTATATATTTACACGTAAAGAAAGTACTTATGTCTGCATATAAGTATTTATATATGTCCATATCTATGAAAGTCTTGAAATATGACCTAATTTAGAATACCATAAATAAAACATAGATGATTTAAATCCTAAACTAAAGTCTCTCATAGTAGAATGAACACTATTTAGGGTGGGAAGATGCTACTGCTCCAAAATTTATATAATGCAAGCTTTATTGTAGGTCCCAATCTGCGTGCTCATTTTGAGGTCCTATAGAACACAACCAAAAGAAGAATAAATAACATGATATCCAAGGTCAGTGAGCTGACTGATAGACAAAATACTCAAAGCTAACTGGAGAACATGCAGGACATTAGAAATCAGAAATAGACAATAAAAGAAGATCTCAGTTTGCCCACACCATTCAATGGTATAGAACTGCCATTGACGGTGCGAACAGAGGAAAACTAAGGACAACATTCAACAAAAGTAGGATCAGCTGTCATGTGATTGGTGGTCCCTGAATCAAATATCTTGGTGGAAGGAGCAATGGTAACAGGCTCATGGGAAGGGTGCAAACCTAAGTCTCTAACAAACATAGCATAGGAAGTAGCAGGAGTACCTACAATCTAGTCGGATGTGCTAATTCGGCATGAATCTCATGATCAAAACCACCTCCTAATCATAAAGCAGTAGTTGAAGTGTCAGTAGATCGATCAGAGACCACAGGGGTAGCTGATGGATGGCCACCAAGAAACCTCGTCCATGGCCCTACTAAAGGCACCCAGAAGTATGAGAGGATGGGATTGTCCTATCTGCTGAAGGTGTTTAGGACACTGCCTTCCCATGGACCCTTTTCATGAAATAATTGCCTTAATCCTGGGCTATTTTTAATTTTGGCCTGCAAGAGACTTGAACAGGAGTAAAGTATGTAGCTAGGACAGTGGGAGAGGCACTAGGAGTAGAAAGCTTGAGTCTAAGTACTAGTTGATCATAGTCTCCACTGTAGGAAGAGGACTGTACTGCAATATAGAACTATGCAGTGTCTCAAAATCACTACTCAAAGCCAACAAAAACTGAATCAGGCACTGCCTTTCACGGATCAGTAGATAGTTTGGCAGCTCCATAGAGGCCAACTGATCCTTGATCTCCGTCACATAAGCATAAAAATCCTGTATGGAGTGATCTCCATGTATGGATGATCTGATCTCCTTAACTGATAACGAGATAATTTGTCTGGACATATAGCTTGGCCAAATGATCCCAAACTTGTTTCACTGGCAAAAATTTTGCCACCCCAATATTCAAATCAACTGAATTATCTATCCAAGTGTCAATATTTGAGTTATTGGCGTCCCATTTATCTAGTTTTTCGAAGTCCTCAGACTTGACGTCAGCAGACCTCTGAAGCTCTGTAACCTTGCCAGTAACATATTTCCATATGCCTCTCCCTTTGAGAAAATTGGATATGACAGCTCCAGTAGTAGTTGGTCCCATTCAACCAAACACCGATAGGTTGCTGGTTGGATCTCTCAAAATGTCATAATTTAGTAGATACAAGCAGTAGGCAAAAAACAGCAATAACCCAAATTTCACCAGCAGGCAGACAATGACATAGATACACACAGACAACTATGTAGGTCACAAATACGAATCAATTAAGAAAACAAAGAGAAAGCTTCTAAGAGACTTCGTGGCCAAGAACTGAGTCAATCTGTGAAGTTTGAGAAGTGGTGTAGACAAATCCATAAAGTAGACAGTGGTAAAATGACTCTAAAGAAACTATCTTTAAAAGGGTCAGTATGTTGTATAGGGTCAACAAGTGGGGCTGTGGGCATAGTTTGCAATATCTTAGATATATCTGTATCTGTCACTTTACAGATAGATGATATTGGGAAAAAACATATCTTTCCCAATATCTCATATATATCTTAAATATCTCAATTCCCTTATATGTTTTACCTCATCCATGCCTCAACCATGACTTTTTTTCCCACCTGTGACCCCCCTGGCCCCAGTATCTTCCTCCTTTCATTTTTTACTCTGGCAGCAGGTCAGATCCAGTTTATTTTAGACATGACTTCACTGTGGTAGCAAGCCAATTGCAGTCATGTGTATGGACCATTAGTACTCATGTCCCTACCAACCGTTACCACTATCACCACAGTTACAGCCTACCCACTGTGTTATGTTATGCAGTTATATGTTGTGTTCTACAGTAGTTAGTCAGTTATAATAATGTGCACGTAGGTAGTCATGTTAGTGTGCACGTTGCTTTTGTTTTTAATTAGTTATTAGTCAGTTTTAGTCTATATAGTGAGTTAGTTTTCTTTATGTAACTTGATGGCTTAGGTCAGCCTTAAATAGGCTAAATCGTTGTAATCAGGAAATTAATGAAGAATTAGCCTTTCCTTCTCTCTGTCGCTCTCTCTCGACTTGCTATTCAATCCCAGGATCGCACTTGCAAACTGCAAGTGCGTCCCCCCATTCTTCTCCCAATCTCCTTCCTCGTTCCTCTAATTTCCCTTCTCTCTCTCGTCTTCCTTTTCCCTTCATATTCTGGTACATAACACACTGTATGGGATCTTACTTCATCTTCCTAGGCATGAGTATGAGAGGCATGTGAAAGAGTATTTAAGTACCTGCCAGATGATGGTGATGTGGGAGCAATATTGTGCCCACTTGTTTTCCCTATATGCTCAGTCTTCTAGTGGTTAGGTAGCTTTCCGACCTCCATGTCACTCTAGCTATTATTGATAAATATTTTGGTTAGACTTCCATGTTTTATTTAGATATACATCATCATGTTATCCACTTAGTGATATTTTCTTCAAACTTCTTGTTCTCTATTATTGTTGATCATATTGTCTCTTAATAAGTGTAATTTATGTTTGTATAAGTGTCTTCACATGGCAGTGTGAGATTAGTTTTAGGGCTTTTAGACGTTAAAACATGCTTAGATTAACAAAGTACATGTGAAAACATCATATTTAGGTCACTGATATTATATCACAGATATATCTCCAATATATCTTATCTTTGGGTCATTGATATATCTCCGATAAAAGATACTGTGAACCATGGCCGTGGGGCACCAAAATTTAGAAAAGGAGGGCGTGTTTTGAATCGGTCCTCATTAATGTCAAAATTTGTAGAAGTTGCTGACAGAGGTGTACAGAGCATACGTAATAGAGAATCGATGAACCAAAACCAAATCTGCAGAGGGTACAGACTCTTCTCAGACCTGCCAGGTTGTTCTCAGAGTCTTAGAGAATGCCCTACCCTTGAACCTGCAATCTGAGAACTGATGCAGACAGAGAAATAGCAATGGAAGTACCAGATGAATTACCAATCCATCAGAGTACAGATCTCAGGACTACAGAAGGCTGCAAAGGCTTCAAAGTCCTTGAGAGAAGATACAGACTGTGCTCTTCCTGATGCTGATATGTTGAGATAAATGCAAATGTTGAGAGACAAATTGATCTGAAGAACCTAGCTCAAGCTACCATGATAGAATTAGGGTTTGTGGAGAGGAAGGGCTCCCTTTTAATGAATAATGAAGAAGAGAATACAAAAATGAGGAGTTGACCAGCCTCTAATAGGCTCAAGTCGTCCCTTACAACCAACAAACTAATATGCCCTTCACTTAAGTGAGGGCTAACTGATAAGAAATAAGACTACAATGCTATGACTAAACTACCCTTTATGAATAAAAGATGCAATACTAAACACTTACCCAAAAATACGAGCAAATACTCCTCTAACAGATAAAAGGGCTCAATTCTCAGAACATTGGGGTTGTGAAAGTGGCTCCTAACAAGATGAATGCGTTGAAGTCTGGAGGAAACTTCATACAAGGATGGTACTTTAGATTTGCCCAACAATAGAATCTAGCAGGTTCATATCCTTCTTTGCATTCTGCAAGATACTTGATAGCCCTGAGTTCATCTCTGTAGACTTTCTGCTTTTCCAGGTTCGTTGTCAATGGATGAGACTGATTTCATCACTTCACATAAACCAATAATCGTAGACGAATAAGACTTAAGATTGTTAGAGAAGTATATTTGCTCGTATCTTTGTATTTTTGGCTCTCTTTAGCAGCATAGTTCTATGTATGTGGGGTAGATTAGTCTTTCATTGTTATTCTTATTATATGATTGGTCAGCCCTTCACTTAAGTGAGGGCAGTAGTGTCTTTTTTTTAATTGGTGACCCTAAGACTACTTAGAGGATGGTCGAGTCTTGGAATAATCTTCTTAATTAATTGAATTCAAGAGAAGCTCTTTCTTCTCTCCAAAAACCCTAGTCTTTAATGATTCTATCAAAGATCACCTGTTGCTGCAAGGAACAAAATTCTTGAAACAATTTATAAATATGGTATGGATTATGTTAGTATGTGAAGAGTAAATTTCTTTTAAAGCAATCCAAATTTCTCAAGCAGTCAGAAACAACTCAACGCCATTAAGCATCACTATTAAGCATCTAATTGACAACTTGAGCATTTTCTCTACGCCATGTAGCATAAGTACTATTTGAAACAACCCAACAGCAGTGGAGCCTTGAAGGTAGTTGGTGCCATTGCACTAAATTGGGGTGATGAATCCGCTACAGACATCTTTATAGTCAGATTTGGTTTGTAGACCCAAACCTAAATCATCAACCTTACTGTCTGTTGTAGAGGAACTGGGATCTTGCATCAGTGGAAGAATGAAGGCGCTGGACAAATAGGAAGATCCACTGAGATGTGGCGGATAATGGCATAAACTGGCACAGAAAATAAGGCTAAACTTTGATGATTTTGGAGGTTCCTTTACAACACAAGAATAGAGGAGTGAATGGGAAGGGAGGGAGGGGTCCTACTCAAAGTAGGAATTGGCACTCGATACCATTTTACAATATACAGAATAGTTGGATGATGATGCCACACTTGTGGCCTTGAACTTCTACTTATAGACATACATGGGAGTTACAGATAAGATCAAATCACTATCCATATTTGTATCGAATCTAAACACTTTCTTATCTTCCAATCTACCCAAGAAAATAACACTTCTCTTATCCCAACAAATTATAGTTGTAAATTCATATCCTTTGACACTGCTTGTCTTGATAAGGTCCATATTTTCCTGGATTGATCCTATCTTATCTTCGCAACTTGCTTAACAAACAAGATAACATTGTGTGTTATGACATCTTGACATCATTTATATTTTATTTGGTGATTTAGGATATCCAGTTTCACTATTTTTTGCTGTTAATCATGGCTCCAATGTTATCGATTTCATGTTTTCATATAAGAGGTTCGCATGTCAGAGTGGAACCAAATTTTGTGGACCCCTTATTTTGAGGTCTCTTTTAAATCTCTAGCAAATAATATATGAATGATGATCTGGAGACATCTAGATTCCATTTGACAAATTAGTAAGTCTCATTTATTTCATCCTTATCAGAAATTTTATAATATATTTTGTTTTCTTCCTACCAATTTCATTTGATCTCACTTTACATCAGCGACTATGCTCCTTACTCTGCTGTGATCATTTATAAGCTGTTTTCAATTGCGTTTTATGTATGCTGATAGTTAGTTATCCTTTTTCCATTTTATTTATGTTGGTTATATTGCAGGTATAAGAGGGTTTTACTTGACAATGGTTCGACTGTACTGGTAAGTGGGATCTTTTATATGTATTCCAATTAATGATAGAGCTTGGATTTTGTATTATAGCTGTGAAACAATTTTAATTGGGGACTCTTTTCATAAATTATCTGCATTTTTTTCCAATTAATTGTTTTGTCTTTTGATGGCATTAAGTACGTTGTACTGTTGTTATTAAGCACATTATAGTGTTAACACTTTTTTAGAAGATTATTGTAGAATCATTTGCTCACATAGGACTCTGTTGTGTGTCCAGTATGTATAATGGGTAGATTGGGTATTTTTGAAGAATTCTGTAAATAGGGCTGAGCATGACTTGGACTTGGGTTCATAATTGGGTATGGTTTTGGATTGGTTTAGTTGATGGGGTTAGGTTTAAGTGGTCGGACGCGATGTGGACCTATGCTATGACCCTCGAAGGACTGAGGGTCTTGATGTAGAGGGCCTTAGTCTCCCATGCTTCTCAGCCTAGAATGGTGCTTCATATGTCACAGCTTGCCACTTGTGACACAGCCTGCCCAAAGGCTGACGGGCAAATCTATCCAGCTTCTAGAAGATATGTCTAAGCAAGGTAAATGGGAGGGGCAGTTTGGTCTTAATTCACAGTTGGGAGAGAAGTGGAAGGGAATAAGAAAGGAAAAGGAAGGCAGATTGAAGGATTCGAAATGGGCAAAAAAGAATGTTCGAGAAGTTTTTCCTTTCTCTGTAATGCTCATGGATTTGAGCTGAGTTGATACAGGAAATCAATAGAAAGTTCTCTGTTTCTTCTTCGTATCATTCTCTGTGTTCTGCTGTGATTTTCTGAAACTGGAGATCCAGGGAGAACCATTGCTGTGAATGCAAGACTTTGCCTGTTGATACTTGCTGTCCATTGATACTGCTGCATCATATTTGGCGCCGTCCTTGGGAAACCAAGGAGGGTCTTCCATGGCTGCTCCTCCCACTGATTCCTCTTCTCTGCAAGCCATTGTAGAGCTGTTACAACAGCAGAACTAGGTCCAACAGCAAACCTAGTCACAGCTTCAGCGGCTTCTCCAACAAACGCAGCACCTCCTGATACTACTACCTCCGCCTCTAGTCGCCGGACCATCTACTGGTCCTGGGTTGGAGTTCACAAGTGGGTTAAAGTTCCCTTTGCAAGAAAGTTTGGACAGCTACTCCCTTAGCTCACTTCCGGAGGCGACTCAAATTGCCTTGAGGTATGAGTCTTGCTGAGAGAAGCGTGGGAAGATGAGGGTTCATCTTAAGAAGCACACATATGAGGGAGGGTCGAATTACAAGCAAAAGCAAGTAGTAATTGAAGACTCCACTCAAAAAATTGGCAAGAATGAAGCAGCCTATAGTCCCTACAAAGCTGCTGCCCCAACTTCAAAATCAAGGCCAGCCGGGACACAACTCAAGTGGTTGCCCACTTAGAAAATTTGGCTCTACAGCTGCTATGATCATTAATCAAGAGTCCTTGGAGGCTGAAATTGAAAGGGGAGCTGAAGAAGAAATTGTGGAAAGAGCATATGAGGATGAAGATGATAAAATGGAAGAGCAACCGGAGTTGTTAGTGCTAAGGAGAATTATGATTTCCACTTGGCAAGTGGCCATACAAGCACAAATTGTTCACCACTACCAGGTCCATTCAAGGTAAGAGATGTAAGGTGATTATCAATGGGGGTAGCACCAAAAACTTCATCTCCAAATCAATCCTTCAACCTCTCAGCTCCCTACCAAGAGGCACCCTAAGCCTTATTCTCTAGGGTGGGTCAAGGAGATTGGAGGACTCAAGGTAGACGAGCAATGTAAGGTTCCCTTCTCTATTGGGAAGCATTATTCTACTAACATTGTTTGTGATGTTATAGAGATGAATGTATGCTATATTCTTTTTGGGAGGCCATGTCAATTTGATGTCCAAAGTACCCGTGATGGGAGGGAGAACACTTATGCTTTCAAGCAATAAGGGGTTAAGGTTATACTTATGTCTAGCAAGCCTACCCTTGTTAAGAGGCCCCAAGAGAAGCCCCAGCTAGTTGATTCCTCCAAAGAAACACCACCAACCAACAAGAGTTTACCCAAAACTACTCTTGGTGACCAAAAATTTCAAGGACCTAAGTACCGCTGAAGTTGTGTATCTTTTGGTCAACAAGGCTGAAGAGAAAGAGTTGAAAACCAAGGTTTGAAGCCACCCATAGCAAGTTCAGCCCCTCTTGGAGAAATACAAGCAGTTGGTCATCAAAGATCTTCCTTTAGATTTCCTATTAGGGAAATTCAACACCGTATTGACCTCATACTGGGTTCCGACATTACCGCATGAGCCCTGCTGAGCATGTGGAGTTGCAAAGACAAGTGGAAGATCTCTTGGCAGGGGGTTTGATCAATGAAGGCCTTATTCCATGCGTAGTTCCTGCCTTGTTGGTGCCCAAGAAAGATGAAAGTTGGAGTATGTGCGTGGATAGTAGAACAATTAACAAGATTATTGTCAAGTATAGGTTCCTAATACCTAGACTTGATAACATATTGGACATGTTGACCGGTGCTACCATCTTCTCAAAAATTGACCTTAGGAGCGGCTACCATCAAATCAAGTTGAAGCTAGAAAAACAGCCTTTAAGACAAGAGAAGGTCTATGAATGGCTAGTGATGCCTTTTGGGTTATCTAATGCTCCAAGTACCTTTATAAGACTTATGACTTAAGTCTGGAAGCCATTCTTAGGCAAATCAGTTGTGGTTTACTTCAATGATATTTTGGTGTATTGTAAGGGGGAAGAACAACATGCACAAGAGTTGGCCGAAGTCTTTGAGGTGCTCTAATAACACTCCTTGTACATAAATCTAAAAAAGTGTTCTTTCTTCACCAACCAGCTAGTATTCTTAGGTTATGTGGTTAGTTCCAAGGGCATTCAAGTGGATCAAGGCAAGATATAAGCTATTCAAAGCTGGCCCACACCAAAATCAGCAAGTGAGGCGTGCAGTTTTCATACTTTGGCCACTTTTTACTGCCGATTTATCAAAAATTTTAGCACTATAGCATATCCCTTGACTGAGTGCATGAAAAAGGACCGCTTTATGTGGTCTCAAGCAGCCCAAGAAAGCTTTGATTAGCTGAAACAAAAGCTCACTCAAGCTCTGGTACTTGCACTCCTTGATTTCGACAAGATATTTGAAGTTGAATGTGATGCTTCCTGAATAGGCATAGGGGTGGTTTTGACTCAAGAGGGTAGACCCATCTCCTACTTTAGTACAAAACTGAATGAAGCAAGAAGGAAGTGGTTTGCCTACAAGTTGGAATTGTATGCATTGATCTAAACTTTGAAGCATTGGAGGCACTATTTTATATATAAGGAGTTTGTATTGCATACAGACCATGACTCCTTGAGGCATTTACAAAGCCAAACAAAAGTCGACAGATTGTTTGCAAGGTGGATTTGTGAATTGTAAGACTACACTTTTGTTATAAAGCATAAATTCAGTGTATTAAACAAAGCAACTGATGATACCTTGAGTTGGAGAGTGGCCCTTCTTGCCACTTTGAGGACTGAGTATTTGGGTTTTGAATGTCTAACGGAGCTTTATCCTGAAGACAAAGAGCTGAGAGCTATGTGGGAGTTATGCTCTCAAGGGAAACACTCTATCTAAGACTACCCACCTTGAAGAAGGTTACCTCTACAAAGGTAACCAACTTTGTATTCCCTCCATCCGACAACAACTTATTAAGAAATTACATAGCGGAGGACTTGTAGGACACTTTGGCAAGGACAAGATTATGACTTCTCAAATAAAGGTATTATTAGCCCACTCTTTTAAAAGATGTTAAACAGTTTATTCAGCAATGCTACACTTGTCAACAAGCCAAAGGAGCCTCCCAAAACACCGGCCTCTACCAATTCCCTATAGGCTTTGGGATGATATTTTTATAGATTTTGTCCTAAGATTGCCTAAAACTCAAAGGAGGGTGGATTCTATCTTTGTGGTGGTGGATCGGTTCTCCAAGATGACTCACTTTGTGCCTTGTAAGAAGGCATCCGATGCTTCGCATGTAGGTGCCCTATTCTTCAAAGAAATAGTGAGAATCAATGGGCTACCAAAGACAATTACATCGGATAGGGACAATAAGTTTCTAAGCCATTTTTGGAGGTCTATTTAGAAAAGATTGGGGGCTTCTTTTCAATTCATCAGCACTTGTCACCCCTAAAGTGATGGACAAACCGAAGTGGTCAATCGGACCTTGGAAAATCTGCTAAAAAGTCTCACGGGGGCTGACCCTAAGCAATGGGATTTGGTCCTTGTACAAGCTGAGTTTGCCTATAACTCTATCCCAAACCGGTCCACCGGCAAAGTACCATTTGAGATACTATATGACTTCCTCCCTCACCATGCATTAGATTTGATCCAGCTGCCTAGACAAGTGAGGGAGTCAAGCAATGCCTTCAAAGCTATCCAAATCTCATTTCAGTCCAGCAATACATGGTGGATGCCACAGCCCAATACAAGACTACAGCCGACAGGAAGAGAAGGCCTAAGAGGTTTCAAGTGGGGGACTATGTTATGGTCTTCGTAAGGAAATAAAGGCTCCCAGCTGGCTGACACAACAAGCTCACCCCTCGGAAGATTGGCCCATATCAGATTTTAAAATGCATTAATGACAATGCATATATGGTTGACCTCCCTGCTCACTTAAACATTTCTAAGACCTTCAATGTCTCAGATTTGTCTATTTATTATGGTCCAATTCCACTGGTGATAGCTTGCACACAGCCTCTCTCGCTCGAGGACAAGCCTCTTTTGGTAGAGAGGGACTGATGTAAAGGGCCTTAGTCTCCCATGCTTCTCAGCCTAAAATAGTGCTTTATATGTCAGTGCTTGCCACCTGTGACAGCTTTTCCAAAGGCTAATAGGGGCAAATCTGTCCAGCTTCTAGAAGATATGTTTAAGCAAGGTCAATGGGAGGGGCAGTTTGGTCTTAATTCATAGTTTGTTATAGCAGCTGTTGGGAGAGAAGTGGAGGGGAATAAGAAAGGGAAAGGAAGGCAGATTGAAGGATTCGAAATGGGCAAAAAAGAATGTTGTTCCAGAAATTTTTCCTTTCTCTGTAATGCTCATGGATTTGAGCTGAGTTGTGCTGTGGATTCAGCCTGTAATTTCATTTTCCTTTGTAGCAATCAGCTTATGGATTCAAGCTTTATCTCTGTAATCCAGGAAATCAACATAAAATTCTCTGTTTCTTCTTCATTTCGTTCTCTGTGTTCTGCTATGATTTTCTGAAATTGAAGCTACAGGGAGAACCATTGCTGTGAATGCAAGATTTGCCTGTTGATACTTGCTGTCCATTGGTACTGCTGCATCAGGTCCAGTTTCATAATGGGCCTATTGGCAACTTGATTAGATTTTCTGATTATTAGGGAGTTATTTTTTTATTTTGTTAGAGTTAATTGATGGGCGTTTAGGTTAATTAATTAGTTATATTTGCCATCCTTTTTTGCTAGAAAGTTCCATTGGTCATCTTATTAAGTGTACGTTCACACTCTAATTTCACTATTGAATAAACTAAATTGATAACTGGGGTAATTCTTCCCCTTGTCTGGTCGTCCCTCTCAACCTTCCAAAATTCATCAATTTGGTCTCCCCTTCCATTATCCTTCCCTTTCCTCAAGATCTTCATTATTAATCGACTTTTTGCATTAATCTCTTTGTGAACTTGTTGGTTTATATTATTTGGTTCTAGAACCTCAACAGTCTGATTATTAGAACCGTGTTGATCCAGGAGTTTGGAAAGTTACTGAAGGCTGTAGAAGGTTTCCTGGGAATTTTGATTATGGTTGGAAGAAAATGTGATGTATGTAGATGCAAATAGGTGGGAGAAGTAGAAATGCTACTTTTCGTGCTTTCTGCCACCGCCCCCTCCATTGTTCCATAGACTATGTTGGCTCAAGAGAACAAAGACAACATTGGCGAAGAATTGCCATCTATCTCTCTGCTGCATTAGATCAAGTTGAAGATTCAAAGGATTTCCTTCAGACAGCAGAGTCGTAACGAATGGAAGATGTATGTTGATGTGCAGATTTACTCAACAATCAAGATGAATTTGATCCTAGCTCTTAATGCATCTAACTTGATCTAAGTCTCTACACCTCTCCTTTCTTAATTTAGTTATCTTTTATATATCCCTCTCCTTCTCCTTAGTTCCTAACCTATTGTACAAGTCATCAAATGCCTTAAATCCAACCTTACCTCAGTAACTACCTTTTTAGCCTCTCTTTTAACCTTAATATATCTCTCCCAACCTTCCCTATTTTTACCTTAACACTTATTTTCTTCTCCTCACATCACCGAGTTTCTTTCTTTGTGTCCTTTCTCTCCCTTTGTTATCCAATTACTTCTTTTCCTATCCTTTTAACTCAACCCAAATTGTTATAGGTTCCTCATTCGAACTTTAATTTCCTTCCACCCTCAACCTCTTTCAAAGGCGTTTGAGATTTTCACATTTCAAATTCCACCACTTAATCCTAGGTTCAACTTTTTACTCATAATCTATGTTGAAGTGCTAAAGGGTCTTTTGGAATAACATTACAATCCATACAAAGCACTCTATCCTCCCTTTTAACTAAGACAAAGTTTATTTGGCTCCTATTGGGTCCACTTTTGAACATCACTAAATGCTCCTCTGTTTTCTTAAAATAAATTTTCGCAATCCTTAGGTCATTTTCTATTGCAATCTCAAGAAAAATCTCACTAGCAAATCTCAAGGAAAATCTCACTAAAATTCAATGTGATCTTGGTCATGCTTTATCCAACTTGGTTAGAGGATAGACGCCTAAAGTTAAAGTCGTCCTTGCGTTGTCTAGCCCAAATTGGCTTAAGGATGGAGAATCAAGGAAAATCTCACCAATAGCCGAGTGAGCTAAATCTAGTGTGAGAATAGCTTCGGAGCAAGCTGAAGCAACAAGAAAGTCCTATGCTGAAAGGCAAAGGATTGGGGGGCAACTGATGAGGGGAAAAAACACTATGCATAAGCGTAGTATATAGATCATGAGATTGACCACTTCCAAAACCAAAATTAGGTATAACCACCTTCTACAATTTAGGGATATGGGAAAAACAAAATTGTGGGAGATGGGCAATAAAAGGCGTACGCAGACTAAAGTGTAGAAGAAATGAAAAACGCTTCACAGTTCAACTCTCACTCTCTAAAACTCTTTTTCTAACTTTAACGTTGGAAAGCCCTTGAGCAGCATCTCACTGGTGCTGAAGAGCTTAATTATTTCTCTGCATTTAGGCTTTGTCCTCACCAGAATCATTGTAGCCATTGAGCAGATCTCTGCCTCAAAAATGTGCAAAGGTTTGACACAATCAAATGTTGCTGTTGTTGTCTGCCTGCAAAATCCTCATATAACTCTCTCCACAACAGCCCTTATCTTTCTTGTGATTGCCTTCTTCTTCTGGCTGCAATCTTCTCCATTAGCAATTTCGGTCGTGGCTCTAGAACAGACCCCAAAGACAGACTTTAGTGGTATGCCTTCATCATCTCTTCCAATGGCATTTCTCTCACTGTTGCTGCTACATCTTGCAGCGGAATTCAGCCAACCACCTCTACCTAAACCCCTGCCAGTAGACTCTTTGTTGCAATAAATGCCCTGTCGAAGCTTCATGACTATTCTCTGGATTGACGGCCAGTGCCCGTCCCTTTAATTCAGCAATGACCCCAACGTTTCCTCCCACTTCAACATGATGTCTGATGAGATTTCCACCACTGCAAAGATCTCAGTCACATCTGCAAGGTCATCAACATCCACACACCCAAAAATGGGGGGAAACCTCTCAGGAAGGTTTCAATGTCTATGCCTCTTCTAGAAGCTCCGTCCTGTCATTGACCATTTGGTCACTTGCCAACCTGGCGTCACCACCTAAAAATCAGATTTATGACAACATCTTCTGTCTTGAAGCTTATATGGAGAAGTAAATTTTCAGGGAGGATTCTGACCCTCATATGTCTCTCTTGATGGGTCCTATGCAGGCTGTCATGCAGTCCAAGTGACCTCAGCCTGATCTATGGAGGAACTTCACATGGATTTCGAACTTGTCACCCTGTTTGGGCAAGTTTCCACCTCATTCTCCTCCATGGATCTGTGTCTGCCTCCTTACCCAATCTTCTTTCAACCAGATCTGCTGTAAACGGGTCCGGTATATGCAGGTCTGCTCCTCTCCTTTCCCTTTTGGATTCCAAATGCTCATGGCATTTATGGACAAGATGTTTGGGAGCTTCCCTGATGGTGTGGTTTGAAGCCAAATGAGATATGAATCACTGTAGTAGCTGATGAAGTATGGAAATAAGGGAGAATGAAGAAAAGTTAAGGGGGAAAAGGAAGACTTTCCAAGAAATATATACAGGAAGAAGGGATGATGAAGAAGGTGGCAAAGGGAGGAAGTATGGAAGGAAAGAAAGAGAAAGAAGCAGCGCCAGCTTGGTTTATAGGGAGATGGTGAAAGAAGCAGCACTAAGGAAAAAACAATAACTTAGGACAAGCTCAACTGATATGCACAATGGGTTTAAAGAGTATTAGTAATTCTAGTAACCAACTCTTAAAGATTGCTACAAGTATTTCTAATATTGATCGGACTCCCATTTAAACAAATTTTACAATATTAACTCCTAATAGAGAACTTCCCTAAGACAGCTCTTTTCTAAAGTCTTATTCTACTCTTTCATATTTAAATACACATACATGAGAGTTTCCAAAATACCCTAACCCTCCAAATTGTGGAATTACCTACTAGACTTTACCACTGTATTATACTTTGCAATTGGTATCTTCATTCTGTTGGAAGAAATATTACAATATACACCAAAATTTTGGAGCATTAGAAGAACATGAAAAAAATTTAGGGCAATATGGAAATTAAATAGGGAAAATCTAAATAGCCCAATTTCTCGGCATTACCCAAAGAATATATGAAACCATGGAAGGTACAGTAGTCCAATTCAGAAAAGTGTACATTAAAGGTATTTTACCCATGATCAACCAAAAAACTCGGGAACAGGATGTAGATTTTTCAAAATGCAAGACTTTGTGTGGTGCAGCAAATTAAAAGACTGCCAGGCAGAACTGCCCTCTCTCTCAGGTCTCTCATTATGCCACCGGACCTTGAATATATTGTTTGTGTGTATTGATTTTTGCTAGTGTTAATGAGAACTAGTACATTTTGTGCAGATTTTTTTCATACGACATCTCATTCAAACTTTAAATGCTGAGAAGCCTAATGTTGTTTTTTA
The DNA here is from genome assembly GCA_035235625.1 of Saururus chinensis. Lineage (NCBI taxonomy): Eukaryota > Viridiplantae > Streptophyta > Magnoliopsida > Piperales > Saururaceae > Saururus > Saururus chinensis. Next base: position 32,753,424 of record CP141143.1, read on the forward strand.
GGCTCCCTCATTTATTAAAAGTGGAGATCAGGTGGTTATAAATACCACAGATAACTCTTATATAACTAGGTCAGTCTTTTAGTATCTTTTATAATATTTTCCGTTATTTTATTGTGTTGATGTCACTGATTTATTGCACTGAAAAAGTGTTGTCTTGGTAATGCCATAATCTTCCTGATTAAGTGTTGTCTGATTGACTTAACAGGGCTAAGGAGTAGGTCAATGGGATACCATAATTTAGAGGCCGGCAGTTTCGATCACTTAATTTTATATACTTCATTTGAGGAAGGTTAACCTAGCGCAGATTTTCTTCTGCATTTTACTGGGATTTTACATTGGTCACCGCAATGTTTGTATTACATCATGTTCACAATTTTTTTGGTAGAAAAATGTTGTATGTCTTATGCAAGTTATATCTTAATTTGGCGTAATTACTTTAAATTAAAATGCATGAAAATATTTTAGATGTAATTTATTTTATATGATTAGCAGTCAGTATTGTGCTCTGAAAGCACTTTTTGTTCAAAATTTATACCTAAGTTGTATTTGTGTCTTTTGTTTTCATTGTAAACAGGAAATAATTCTTTTGCAATACTCGCCTAATTGTCTTCTGAAATTTTATTTAAATGTTTGGTGGAAAGTTTTGGATGTTGTGTACAGTTGATTTGGTAACATATAAATAACATCTCACGGCAACGTAGATATCTTTGTTACTAAAAAATATAGGACCCTACCTTGGTACTGGTGTTGTATCTTTTGCACAGGGATACTACTTTAAAACCCCTTTTTTATCTTCCCACCCCATGCTAAAAACATCTCTTCAGAGAAAATTTTAGCCTTCTTACTCCCAAAGACCACCAGACCTATTTTTTTTACAAGGATTTACAGAATGCACTTAAGGCCAGAAATATGTTCAAATCAGACCACTGCCTGATTTGTAAATGAGGCAAGGGGGTATATTCCTATACACATTAAAAAGAGCACCTATGAAAATAACAAGCTTTTGACAGAGATGTTTGAGGCCAAAGTGCCTGCCAAGTTGGCCGGGTTAGAGGAGAAGAAGGCGGTGGTGGTTGATCCATTGGAAGGAGATGGGTTGGGTCACATAGACGAGAAAGCAGAAGGATTTAATTTAAGGAGGAAGACAATAAATGGCCCTTTCATATTGATTTAATTTGAAGAAGAGGAAGCAGAAGTAGATTGAGGGGTTTAATTTATATCATCTCCTAAATCTTGATAATAGAAACCATTATTAGGTTTCTAGAAGCAGAAACCAAGGAAAGAATGGAGAAGGGGAAGAAGGCGGCAAAAATGGACATGGTCTCAGTCAGAGGATGGGTGGAGGGGAAGGTGGGAGGGTGCAGTGCACAAACTAGAACAAAATTGTATTTTTTTTGCAAAACTAAGTGGGATTTTGGGGTAAGAAGATGAAAAAAGGGTTATATGAGTTCTTTCATCTATATAACATGATCAATTGTCCACTCCTTTAAGATAGACTCCACGTGACTTTGACTTGACTAGGGTGACATTAAAATAGGGGAAGTTTTTCATACTCCTTAGTTACCATGAACCCAGCATAAGGAATGCTAGGGAGTTATTTATTTTTAAGATCGACAATGCATACAATAGCATACGTTAGCATTCAGTGATATTGACGCTAACATACACTAGAGTGTGTCATCAATCTCATAGATGCATGTGAATCATACATGAACTAGCTATAAATAATGGATACATGAAAGAGCATTTATATCCTCAGCTGTTATTGTGTATTCTTAGAAATGTTATGTAACTTCTTAGTATCGTGATAATTGACTTTGTTCACATGTGAGCCTCCACATGTGGTGTGTATAGATTAGAAAAAAATAGTTTTTATTTTTTGTGAAACAAGACGGGATTACGGGGTAGGAAGATGAAAAAAGGGTTATGAAAATACCCATCATCTGCAGTGAGCCTGAACCTTCTCTCATCCATATAGCATGATCGATTGGCCACTGCTTTAGATAGACTCCACATGACTGACTCAACTCGGGTGACATTAAAATAGCAAGTGTGCGGATCAGACATGAACCTGCTTTACTAAAAAGTTAATAATGGATACGTGAATGAGCATTTACATCCTCAACTATTATTGTGTATTCTTAGAAATGTTACGTAACTTCCTAGTATCCCCATAATTGGCCTTGTTCGCATGTGAACCCCCACATGTGACAAGAAACATCTGAATCAGCCCTCCTCCGTTATCTTGACCCACTGGATAAAATTATGTTCTCCTGCGCATCTAGCTCCACCTCCTCCATGGGCTTTGCTTTGCCTCTTGCTACCCCACGTCCAGCCCTATTTCATCATCACTCTTTTGCTGCTGCCACCACCTCCTTTTCCTCCCCTCTTTTTTTCCTTTGTTTCTTCTACCTCCTCTGCTTTCTCACTTAGGACAAAACATGTAAGCCCAAGTGAGCTATGTCCAATTAAAACCTCATTGGGGTTCTATTTGCAGTATGCGTAGCCTTGCAAATTGAACTTTGAAGATCTGCACAACCAGCTACTTCCATGTTAAACCATAAACGTAGTTGCTTATCAATCTATTAGATTCCTATATATCGTTTGGAGCATGTTAGATATATGCATAGCTCCTGGTGCTAATGAGCGAGTCACCGAGTTCACTTCAGCTTGAACATGGCTCGTTTTAATGTGCAGAAATTTGAACTTCGAGCCAATCTACTGGCTCTCCTACGTCAAACCTTCAAGAGTTACAATACGCATTAGATATTAGTCCTGACATTGTGGCAACTTAAGCGGCACATGTATTTTCCTGGGCCTCTTGTATATATATGTTATTTTAACGACTTGATGGGTCCCTTACATCAAATTTGCATACTAACCTAATGGAGAAACATGTACTCTATAAATTAATAGTTTTATTTGGCAAAAAATTTTATTCTATATTAATAACTCTTTTATTTATAAGCTTATTTTCCCTTTTAGATGTAGGTTTCACAATTAAAAATAATCATTATTTTTCCAAATAGAGCACCTATTAATTTAGAACGGAGGGAGTATATGTTAATAGCTAGTAGGGGGAAGCTGACAAATATTTCAGTTGCTACTTCAAACCTTCAAGAGTTACAATAAGCATTACATATTAGTCCTAACCATGCTACTCTGAAAATAATCTTCAGATAATCTCCACTACGATGACTGTAATCCTTGTTCCGCATGGCGGGTCATGACTGCCATCGCCTACATTACAAATAATCGATACATGCAAGAGCATATGAAGGTTCACATCACGGTCTTAAGTATCACCAGATTTTATGTATGGAAAATGAAAAGAAAATAGATGGGCAGAAAATTACAACTGATACTATACAGATGCAGTAAAAGAAGAAACACTCCACAGAGGCATATGTACATCAAGAAACATGATTTTTTTTTCGATAAACATCATCAAGAAACACTAATTAATACAAGCTAAAATTGATGGGCCTCACTAAAAGTTACTGCATCTGCCTGTCCTGGAAGATCTGACCCAACTGAATATACAGAAGCAACTGCTCCTTGAAAGTTAGGTTCTTCAATATCTGGACGTGAAAATTACATAAGTTTTCTCAATTCTTCATAAAGAAGAGGAGATTTAGTAAAAAACATGGCAAATATATCTTTATTAACAGACAAGTTGAAGAACCATCGTTTGAATCAAGAAGAAATGTCATACTGCAGCATACATAAATAGAGGAGAAGCGAAAGAAAGAGAATTCCCTATCTCACCTGGTCCATGATCATCTCAACTGAATAGCTTTGAGATACAACAAACGACTGATGGTAGATGTAAGAAAAAACAGCCATCACCATCTACACAGGAGGAAAAAACGAGAAACAATTATATTGCAAACCAAAAAAGGCTTACACAAGCAGGTGATGATATTTATCGATCACTAGCAGTCTTCAGATGCTTTTTCAACATGAGCAGTAGGACTCAAAATGATCAAGTGGAAGAAATAATATTTGAGCTTGACAGAACCGTGGGAAGATGTAAAACAACATACATGCAAATATCAATTAATAATTGAAAAATACCATAAATCAATTCAGCAAGTTACTATTCATTCTGTTTTCAAAGTTTTTTATAGAATGTAATAAGTGTACATTTGACAGATGTTTTAAATTCAAATTCACCTAGCACCTTAACAAAATTATATTTTACACAATTAATAAGAAAATTACCTGACAATCCATTCTATCAGTAATCCCACCATGTCCAGGTATGCTATCACCAAAATCCTAATCGAAGAAAAAACAAAAGAAATCATACATTCCTGAACATGAAAATTGCATTATGTAGCATTTCAATTTGTTTTATTTTTTGGTAACTACATCTCAATTTGTTTTAGTTTAACAACAGAGTGGTACACCTTAATTTTGAAAGCTCGTTTGAAGCCACTAGCAAAAAATCCTCCAAATGGCGCTATTATTGATGCAAATAGACCAAAAGCCACAGCATGCCACTGAACAGGCAAAATGGATACCTCTTTCCAAGGAAACTGAAAGGAAGACCAGAAACAATTAAGAAAATTTAGATGGACTCATATTAGCAGAGAATATTTCCAAAACCATAACTTGAGAAAAATCATGTCACAAATTAGTGATAGATCATGTAAGATAGCAAACTCGCTATGCTCCTACAACCTACTACCTTCCCATGAAACGCTTTTCGTTCCTCACCACAGGCTAGAAGAAGTGCATCTAGCCAAAAACAAACATGTTGCCTATCTAACTAACAAAATGAAGAGTTTTTCATGCTCCCCTCATGACAATGATCCCAGCAAAGAATGCATGTGAGTCTTTGATATTTGAGATTGACGGCGCACACACTAGCGCATGTTAGCGCCAATGCATTAGCGTTGTGCCGTTGATATCATAGACGAAGGATTCCCGTGCATTCCTTACGCTCAGCTCATTGTGAGAATGGAGCATAAAATACGCTTATGTAACAAACTTCTGGATCATTTGGTGAAAGCATAATAGAAATAAATGAAAATCCTAAGGTTGTTGTTGATACGCATCACATAGTTCACTTACCCAATAAAAAACTATGTTATCTACAAGCTTTGTGTGTTGCCTAGCTTTGTGTGTTGACTAAGAAATGTAATTATAAGTGTGACAACCTCCATTTAATTTCTACATACACTAATTATTCAAGTAGACCCCAACAATGTCTATGGGGCCCACACATTTGGAGCACAGGCTGGGCCAAGCTGAACCTCAGCCCATGAGGCCCAAAGCCCGTCTGAGCTTGCTGTTAACAAATTTAGACGGGATAAGTACCAATTGGGATATGATTCCCAAATCTTGGTGATGAGTCCAAAGTTCAAATGCTGAAACAGGATTGGCAGAAGAAACTTGGATTTAATGCGTGAGGAGCAAGTTTAACAAACTGGGCCAGCAAAATTGCAGATACCAACTGACCGAGCCTCTCCCCCTCACACGATCTCTCTATTAATCACTGCCTCTTTTCTTCTTCAACACAAGGGCTCCGTCCCCTTTTTCCACTTTGCTTCACCTTTGATCCACTTCATCTGACCAAGCTGCAGGTGCCAGGATGAGGGACTGCTCGAGAACAAAATACCAGGGGGGCCAGAAGGACAACCTGTGTTGGGCCAAAGGAAGGAAATCAAGTCCTATGCTGGTTGCAGTTAAGGACTGACCAAAATGATGACTGTGTGCGTGAGCTTAAGGCACTGGAATAAGGGTTGGGACACAAGCTCTCAATACATGTGTATGGCTATGATGGTTAACACCGAGAATGTTCACACGTTCTTATTGATTGTATAACGTGATTTTATCACTTTGGAATCATGATAGTAATCATATCAAGGAATTCATGCAATTGAAAGCAAGAACAAGACTGTAAAGTATTGATAATTATTGAAGGTACATGATGCACATGCCATTATGAATCTTCGCTCAATGAGAAGCATGCTTAGACTACTAAGATTATGTCGCTGTTTCTTGAAATCATGCTCTGCAAAGACACACATCATGCAACTTACACACTGATCACATATGAATTAACTGCTGGAGTTTTCATTAAGACTCCCAACCTGTTTGGCCACATGGAAACCATGTCAATCTATGCTAAATCATTAATTGGCAAGGTTTTTAACACCAAAATATTTTAGGTTTTAGTGTTACGATGGAATCTGATGATCAGTCCAGTAGTTTCTGATTGCCAACTAATTATTGGGAATTTTCATAATTTTATATGAATTTTCAATAATTATCAAGTTAGTTTGAATAACGAAGTTCCTATGGTAATATTTGTCTCTATGAATTTATTCATAATTTATTCTTGAATTGGTAAAAAATATGGTTTGTTTTTCCCACAAATCCTGATTCACAGATCTGTCTAATACTGTCTTACATGGTGGGATGTGCCCCTGAGACTCAGGATGCGTGTTATATCATGATGATGTTTTTGGAGACCAAAAACAGAATTACACCCACCTATACCTCTCATTATGACCAGAATAAATTTCCTGAGGTATGCTCAGCACACACTTTGACCACAATACATTTTCTGTAATTTTCAGAATTCCTAGTTATTTGAAATTTCTGAGAATACATACAACTAGGATATTATAATTACACTCCTATGATTAAAACGACCTGCGGCAGCCGGATATCCAGTGACTTTCCACTACGAACTTTAGGATGGACCTTTCAGTAATTGCTGGATCTCAGTGACGTTTAGCTGAACCAACTATTGCACATGGGGTGAATGAACAGTTTTGCCCTTGAGACATTTTATCCAAATTTTTGGGGAAAATTGACAAGTCGTACTAGCAATTATGCCTTTAAATTGTTAATGTGGACTTGGGGGATGGTATAATTAGAATTATGTGAAACAATTCAAAAGGTTTCACCGAGCCAGGAAATGAACAGAGTTAACGGACAATTTTACTTTTGAGGGTCAAACAACACAGTTTTGGGGAAAAGTTAAGTATTTGACCAGTGTTCAAGTGCTAACAAGGGTAAGTGGGGCATAAGTATGTGTACTAAGGATTATAAAGATGTCAGTATTTTATTTAATTCAAGTCATTATTTTTACCTGATTTCCGTTTGAAGGGCATTTTGGTCATTTTCTGAGTTTTTGACCAAGACGCAATTTTAGCCTTAATCAACTGATTTATATGCTCATGATGATGTTAAGCTATCAATAATGACCTTGACGTGGTTTAAATAAGTGTGATCTGATAAGCGTAAAGTAAATTTTAGAAAATGAATGATGATGTGTGACATCATGATGACTGTAAAATGTTGTTCCTTTAGTATGTTATGGTAATTGGGTCAAGCTAATGTATTAGTGCATAGGATTGATTTCCTGTCATGGGTAGGATGGGTTGGAATTGACTCATAACACTTAAACAAGAAAATAAGCGTAACACATAAATGGGAGTACCAAAGGTTAAAGAGGAATAGCATCTCTGAAGAGGAGGCAAATTCCCCCGGATGCATACCTAAAAGGGTCAATTTGGTGCCCTGGAGAGGGACAAGTCGGTGGGATGATAACCAGAAGGAGATTGTTGGATTAGAAATTGTGGCATCTATAGAATATGATTCTAAGTAAAACATGTAATTTGAATGCCACGAGCAAAGTAGGATAAGCACGACCCTTGACATAATTGTGCTGATTGCACAAAGCATTTCCCCCACAGACCTTTTCGAATACAGCGTCAAAGCCACACAATAGTTGAAGGATTATAATGATCTTAAGTAGGACTGTCTGCTGTGAGTGTATTCAGATTGTTCCCCCACAATATGCATACTTGATGTCAGATTGTGACATGTTATAACATACATGCTCAGTGTGTGCTTATGTGCTGCGAATATTAAGTGAGATATTATTTTGGTTACTCCTTACTAGACATCAAGGCTTACTGTGGGACTTCACTTTTTATGGGTAAATTCCTGCCCTGTTGATGTAGAGGGGCATTGCAGTCTTTTCACAGTTAGTTAAGTTAAATTCCTGTTTCTGCTAATAGTTATGCTATTCACTGCTCTAGTGGGTCGAAAGGGTAGTTTTGTCTAAGTCTTTAAAGAGAATTCCAGATATTGTATTGGGAGTGGTAGTATAGTAATCTGCAGCAGTTTGTTACACTGTCAGAGGCAGTTGTTCTGCCGGAGGATAAGTAGTGGGGAAAAGAAGGGGAAGGCAGAGAACTTTGAAAATTGAATGTATTCCAGAAATTTCCTTTCCTTTGCTCATGGATTTGGGCTACCTGTGGATTCAGTTCTGTGATTTTATTTTCCTGTAAACCTTCATGGATTTGAAGGTAGCTTGTGGATACAGCTTGTAAACCACTTGTTCGTCCAGAAATTAATGGAGAACATCTTGCTTCTTCCTCTCATTTCTGCTTTCACAGTTCTATTTTCCATCTTCTGTCTGTGATTCCTGCTTCGACATTGCTATTTCATTTTCACCTGTGTATTCAAATGCGCTGGTAGTTTTCAAGATTTGAAGACTGCAATGACTAGCAACCGGCAGAGGATCCACCCTCTCAACTATTTATGACAAGCCATCATGGCTTTTGAATTTGAGCTAGTCCCAATGTAAGGTTTGATTTGGTAATTAGTGTTGATATCGTTAATTGCTTCATATTTGAAAAAAAATGGCCACTGAATTCCAGCTCGTGATAATAAGGCCCAACTCATCACTTGACAGATGGATAGCACACTGTTAAACTGCAAGATTATAACTTCCTATTTTTTAAAACTGATGAAAAACTTTGTATTTTTAAAACTGATAAAAAAAATCATATTTTTAAGCTAATTACAAGGCAGACATGAAAGGTGGGTTTTTTGGAATTTTGTTAAGTACATAGGCCATTTTTGGCAATTTTGAAAATTAGAACTTTCTTTTCATAAACTAGTATCATTTTGGGTTCTTTCAAATTATTTTTTTTCCTTTTGGGGGGGTGTTTCTTCCAGTATTTTTCCCTTTGTTTAATTTTATCACTGACAAGAAGCCTAAGTTTTTTGGAATACACAGGTTTCCGCTGTATTACAATCAGGTAAAAATCAATATTTTTCCCTTTGTTTAATTTTAGCACTGACAAGAAGCCTAAATTTTTTGGAATACACAGGTTTCCGCTGTATTACAATCAGGTAAAAATCAACCAAAACATACTTTTTCAAATGGTTAGTAAATGTTGTCACAGAATTATATTAGTCTGAGATGTAAGCTTAACTAAACCTTTGACAAAGACTTTGGTGATCACTATGGTTTGCTTCTCAACTGTGTTTAGTTGGCCTTATACCAATCTACAGTTTTCTAAAAGAAAAAACATGTTTGAGGTGCATCGATAAAAGATATATTCACTACAAGCAAAAGCTGCTTGACGGAACCTTGTAGAATTTGACAGAGTTTAACATCTCAGATTCCTCAACACTCCCTAATTCCATCAACACTCTGGTTTCTAACTTCTTATTTCAAGAGGAGGCCCCAACCTTTCCACCTTTCATTTCTCAAGATGCATGCTGACAATGACAACAGGGTAAGCAGACACAAGACAAATCATCTCTCTTTTTCTCTCTGCGCCAACAGCCAACTAGTAGCACTGTGAAACCCCTACAGAAGTAATCTATCCTTCTAAACAATTAGCCCCACATATGACCTATTTCAAGACCCAAATTATGATCACACAATTGAGTCTTGCATCTAAGGATTGTTTTCAAAGAAAGGAGGCAGTTCAAAGCTGCCAAGACTCAAATTATGATCACACAATTGAGTCTTGCATCTAAGGATTCTGTGTTTTGCAAAAGTTCTTTCTTGTAATGGAGGAGGTCATGTAACAAGTTTTTTCTCTTTTGCCATCAAAATACACTATTATAGTTTATAAGGCTCCTTGCATAAGTAATTTGAAAAAGTTTAACGCTAAATGTCTTTCTTTGAAAACTTTCCTTAACTAGAGCAACCTAAATGAGCTCCTTCTTTGAAAGTGGTTTTCTACTTTTTATTAACAATCCTGTTGTGGATTGATAGATCTACGAGTGAATATAAGAAGAAATTGTAGAGATGAGAAAGGAGGATAGGAAAGGCCAAACAAAGAGGAGAAGTAAGATGAAATGGGAGAAGCTAAATGGGTCTAAACACTAGCCTAAAAGCCCATTAAAACTAATTAAATAAAAATTACAAATAACTCCTCATAACTAACTAAACTAATATTAACTCGTTAAATATATAATCAATGCTTTCGCGTCACCTCATCCTCGAGGTGATAACCAATGGGCCATGGGTCAACAGACATGATCTTTGGCACACAAAAGGAGATGGCTTTCTACTAATAGATGGGACATTAAAGCTAGAGATACTTCAAAATCCAAAAATGGAATGCGGCAGTAGGGATTATCGGTAGAAATCACAGCTGAATATGGAAAACTTGGAGGGTTGTTGCGTGATTGAGGCTGGGATTGGAAGGACCTGCTCTGGATGGTGGAGGCTTTGGTGGCAGTCTGGCCTCGGGAATTGACGCTGGTGATAAGGTGCATTGTCTGCCCTTGTTTGGCTCTTCTATAGTCAACAACTAGGTACTTACAATGGTTGTTCAGAAAGCATATGGACGATGACTTCCACAATTGCATCACAACGGCTTGCTGACAGTCACACCCAAACAGCCCAGAAATGAGAGATGTTGGAGTTGCATGATTATCTCAGAGACGGGAGGATGATGTGATTTTGTCCAGTTGCATGTTGTAGAACAACAATTTCTATTACTTTTTTGCTTTTTGTTTTCTTTTTTGCTGCCGAGGAAAGAAAAAACCTGGCTCCGATACCAATGATGTAAACCCTTGAGTTTAAAGGGTCAAAACAGTAGAAAATTGGATGAACAAGGGAAGAGTAACCCTATGTGACAATTGTCTTCGTCAGGGTGAGAGAAGAGAGACAAAGAGAAGAGATGTGAGAGGAGCAGGCAGAGATTGAAGATAACTTTTCTCATTGATTTTCCAAGAGGGCAGTCACCCCTTTACATAGGGGTAGAGATTCCTAATTAAACCTTAAGACTAATAAAGGAAACTTCCAAATGAAAATAAAGAAACTGCTTTATGAAGGAATAGCATAAATAAGACTGCCTAATGAAGAAACAGCATAAATAAGAAATTACCTAATTTGAAACATCCTAATTTCAATCCATAACAAATCCCAAGCATACTCTGAGCCGACTCTAAAAGTTATAGTTTAAGAAAAAAAAGGGAAAAGAGCGTCTTGTTTGAACACAGTCATTTTCACTCACCAATAGAGGCAGCAAATCTGGCAAAGTATGATATTCTGGCTTGAACAATGGACCAGGATCACAGTAAACCCAGCCAGTTGATAAATCCTGCAGTTTACCCATGTGTAAGACAGAAAACTTCATAATTTTTGAAAAAAGTGTAGTTATAATCTATTCATCAAATTTTGTCAGAAATAATACCTTTCTCGGACAAGTTAGCCACTGAAAACGGCCCAAGATGTTTGCAAGCTGCAAATGATAAATCAACAATTAGTTCTAGCTTTCATAGATAGCAAAATATAAAATCCAAACACACAAAGACATCACAGTTAAGACAATGCAGTCAGAAAACCACACTACACAGTTAATTTTCTTTTCATCAAGATCTATTGAAAACTACTCCCTGTCCAACTTCATAGCCCGCATTTGAAAAAAATTATGCCCCACATTAATAGTACCCGGATGATTAAACCAACATTGAGGGAGTAAGAAGAAAACATGGGCATATATTTAAGTTGCCAATGACAACTCTCAATAACTATAATTTCAAATATCCAGATGGGACAGAGCACGTGATATCATCCAGTTAGACATTAGTACAATGATGAAGTGAACCACTCTCAATAACTATAATTTCAAATGTCCAGATGGACAGAGCAAGTAATATCAGCCAGTTAGACAGTACAATGATGAAGTGAACCATCAAACCATCCAAATAAGAGCTTTATCATTAAGAGCTTTTTACTATAGAGGAAACCATTTGTAACAACAATTTCCACATGCAACAAATACCATAAATTAAAGCACCGGATTCAGCATATTAATACAGCTATCAGGCAATCATAAAAATCGCAGCATAAAAACTAACATTTCAATCTTTAATATAATAAATTTGTGTGACAAGCTCAATAATACTAAGCACCTCAGTAATAGTTCCACAAAGCATTAATCAGTAATGATACATGGAACTTCCCTATATAAGGACTATATGTTTGTCCACAAGGACTGTGGCTCCAAAGCATTGACAACCAACTCAACCAGCATGAGAGCAGCTAAATAACATGACAAGGTTTGCAGATAGCCAACAGCCAAAATGCACAGTCAAGAACCTAAGCTCTAAACTAAGATTAGTAATAATATGTGCTTAATTACGTACAGCATTTCATAAATAAATAAAAAGGCATAACCATTTTGCAATACCAGCAGATATAATTTAACAGGTGAAGCACAAGGTCAGGTAACAAGAAACCTAACCAAAAAGGAAAGAACAACATTATTCAAATTATAAGATGCATAAGTTTAGCAGAGGAGATCATTTCCATGAAGGTTCCAGGTTAAGTAATACTCACCACAAATGCCGATATAATAGTAGCTACAGATGCTCCGATAAAACCCTCCCAGGTCTTTTTTGGAGATAATTTGATCAAGGGTGTTCTTCCAAAGAAAAAACCAAACAGATAGGCTGCAATGTCATTGATAACAATAAGAGAGGCAGGCAAAAGGAACCTGCATTTGTGAACCAAAATAAGTAGTAATCAACCAACGGAAAGATCATTTGACATAATGTCATGATGGAAATATGCAACAAGCAAATTGCTTTTTCCAAAATAAGTTTTTTTAGAAAGGGACAGTATAATTTCATTCTCTCCAGTAAAGTTCAGTCCAAAAGCCAGGAAAGAAAAGTGCAACAAAATCATAATTGTTCCCTTGACAAACTGCAGTTGTTATTTGAATGCAGGAAGAGTGCAAATTATAGAATTATACGATAACAATAAAGAAATGACAGCAGCAAAAAAGGAATAAAACTGATGCACAGACCTTAAAATTCAGCAGTTAAAATACGGATACAGGATGCAAACATTATGAGGCATGGCACTGACACATTTCAAAAGACGAAGAATATTTTGAGGATTAATAAAAAATATTTGGCAATACTTCAACACCCTAATTGAAGCAGAAAAGGCATCTCTAAACTTGTAATCAACAAGGACAAATCTCGACTACTTAACACCACAAAAAAGACTACAAAACAAATATTAAAAAAAGAATTGTAATAACTCAAATTACCAGAAAATTCCTTCAAATATGTTTGCAACAGTAAATGAGGACTGTGCAAAAACCACAAATAGGATCATGTGAGTCCATGCATACTGGCCAAACTGATACTTGTACATCTTCTTTTTCAACGTGAGAATGAACCACACAAAACCTACAAGTAAACTTGTCACAATCAAAGTAATAAGATATCAAGATAAGTATAAAAAACAGAAGTCAAAATAAGATTTGCTGAAATGTAGAAACGTTCAGGTGTAATAGATGGCATCTTTTAACAAACATCTTTTGCACTAGGAGAAATCAGTTTTTGAGGTCCTCATTACCAACTTATAGCTAATCCATCTTAGTGAGGAAAAAAACAAACACTGAAAGCTGATCCTACATGAAAATTTGCTTTAATATATTAGGCAACCAACGGGAAAAGAATAACCAGTCAAAAAATAACACCCCCCCCCCTCCAGTTAAAAAACAAGAAAAGACTAACCAAATGTAGCCGTGTCCCAAAAGCTGAGGAAATGCCATCTATTACACCTGAACTTTGGATGGCATTTCCTCAGCTTTTGGTTTAACTGGTTTACATAATGGATTAGCTATTACACCTCCAGTTAAACCAGTTGATGTATATGCTTACAACCTTCACAAAAATTAGAGGAAAGCACAGATTACATGCCCAATCACCTGGATTATTAAGATATAGAATGCAAAATTGCCAAGGATTGATAGGCCAGAGCATGAGTCAAGACACATGTCGAATAACCTACTAACTCTACCAACAACATATCTGACTCAGGATAACATAGTAGAGGGCACCAAACATATCACATTGGTGTTAATTTAGCAAGTAGCATATTTATAATCAGATTGAAAATACCAACCTGCAATATACAAGAAGTAACAAATGAACATCTGATATTTAATCAAACCGCTCACAAGTTGATATAAGAATTTATCTGAGGTTACAGTATTCACCAGCTGCCTACTTAAAAAGCGTCCATACACAAAAAGCATTGCAGTGAAGAAAAAATGCCTGCAAATGTTGGAGTTGATGAGTAAACAGGCAACACATTTACTATTGAAAACATAATAAAGTAAGATATTAGTTCAGATCAATACCACAGTTCATGAAATTATTTTTGTATATAAACCTACATATGGTTTTAATACCATCTCAATTCCATATACCCAATGTATTGAATCTGCATAGTGATTTGCAGACACAAAACTGTATAGTTCCAAATTGAGGCAACAAATTTGTAAGTTAAAAGAAACGAGCAAACCTGAAAGAAAAAGGATACCTACATACCAATTTAAAAGTCTAAACCCTGGGAGGCGCCTACTTTCATTAGCTTGCCTGAGTAGATTGAAAAGCTCCTTTGCCATGAAAATTTGGATCACAACAACCATCGCCCAGATATAAAGATGACCCATGTAGATAACAAAGACAAAACCAGCAATCATCCACACTGCAGAATGCGCCCTGATTTTCATTGACTTGTATTTATTTTGATCATTGACAAGTAAATTACTCCCATTCACTTTGTTTGCGTCAGGGACAACCTAGCATCAATCAAGTACCATAGTTAATAATCATTAGTCGTCTCTTGTGACATTATATGAACAGCAAGTAACCTTTTACGATGTTAATAAATCTCAAAAGTGAACAATGTCATGTATAAACAAGAAGTAAACCTCTATGCAGAGTTCCCATGCCCTATGAAATGACAGTGGCCATGCAAGATACTATAAAACTAGCAGACTGGCAAAAAATAAATACTTAATAACTGTAAACACAATTTGAGTACGAAATCAGATAAACTAACCTCACTTGAACGTCTTCGCTGCCGGATACGACCAGTAGGATTAGAGGGCGAGGCACCAGTATGGCTATCCCTTTGTGTGGTAGCCATACCTACCACCGACTTGGCAAATTTCAAAAACCAAGATTAATGCAGCCTAAACAGCACAGGAATAGAAAAAACAAAAAGAGTCACGCAACATAAATCCAGAGAGAGAGACAAGATTCTAGCCTTCAATAAGCATTTTTTATAAATTTTTTGCTTGGCTAAGCTATATGATTCTTTCACACTGCCTACAATAGATCTACCATAAAAACATAAATTCTACAGAATTTTATGGGAGTTTCCATGTAGTGTCCACAACAAGAATTAAACATGCCAGGAAGAAAGAAGGCACGGATTCAGAACTAATAAATGTGGCAGAAACAGATTTGTTGAAAGTATCTGCAAACAGATTACTATTCGTTAAACTAATTTTAACAGAAATAACATTGTTCCTGTATTAAAACAGACATTTGAAAACCCTGAAATTTCCATGTTGAGTCATATGATGGGAGGGATAGGCATTGAAACGTTTTCAAATGTTAAAATACTAAAATCATATCATCATATATCTAAACATAAAACTGCAGCCAGAAACATAGTGTGGCTTTCAATATCCAAATACGTAGTATTGAAAACATCCAAAGTCATATAGAATTAACATCAAACACTTAGTCGTGGCTTCTCTCATTTATTCCACTTCTCAACTCCGCTCCATTTTTTTCTACTTGCCGGTTTTTCTCGGCAACCATCTTATCTTTACTTTAGCATTACATTCACACATTCTGTTGACTAATTCACTTAACTTCCTCAAGTATCATTCCCTCACAAAATCCACCAACTAGGCCCAACTGCACGTTATACTCCTCCCACCACAACCCCGCTGTTCCTCCACCCAACCAAAAGCCAGATTCATTCTGTTTCTTTTACCTTCCCTTTCCGTAACTACCCAATACACCAAAAATTAACGATCAAAGAACCAACGAATTCCCCAGAACTCCCCCATCAGATCTAGCCAACAGCTAAGGCTAGTAAAAGCGACAGACAACAGGCAGGGACAGCAGAGAGAGAGAGAGAGAGAGAGAGACCGGCTGAGATGAAGCGGCAGCCGGCGGGTGGCTAAGCCGGTATCTTCTCAAATAACAAGAACATGGCCACAAGGGAGCGGGAGCGGCGTTGTTTTTTCTCACGTGGTTTGTCACGTGATTTACGGGAATCTTCCGAAACAACATGATTATTTTGAAGATGAATTTACGAATGTCAACATGGCGAAATTTACAGATCTTGAACTTTTCTGGTACAAATTACACTTTTACTAGAGCGATTTACACACATAACTTAAGTTTCTCTTAAATATTACAGATTACCTGTACATAAACAAAATACCCCTTTGGTGTAGACCTTCCTCCTTCCTCCTTTCCTTCTCTTTCCTCTCCCATCCTCGTAAGAGAAAAACTAGGTTTTACTTACCTTTCTTAGATGAGTTTTTAAGGATTCAACTACCACTTCTCCTCTTTTTGAAGTAGTCTTCATAAGTAGTAGAAGGTGGAGAGGTCTATGTTTGAAGAATATCTAATAGTTTTACCTTTTCTCCCTTAAAAACAAAGTAATAGGACTAAAAGAGGGGCTTTTGGGTTGATCTACATTAATGGTGTGGCTAAAGCCCATTGCCCCTTTAGATCACATCCCCTCCCGCTACAACAAGTTCAAGATGGATGTTAGGCTCTACCACTTTCATTGGTGGCACAACTCCCCGTTTCTCAAGTTTGTCTTCTAGTTTTTCCTCTTCTTTTCCCTCTTCCTCCTCACCCTCTTCCTCTTTTACCCCTCACCCTCTTCCTCTTTTACCCCACCTTATCCTCTTCTTATGCCTCCAACCCAGCTCGACACTCCCTCATCACCCCCCCCTTTACCACCCCCTATAGTGACCTTCACTGGGAGGGGTAGGTCTTTTGCTCACCACTCACTTGTTGAATTAATTCTATAATATTGGTAAATTGAATCTACAATATGATTAGAACAAAATTCATAACTAGATCTATTGCAAATTTTGATTAGAAACATCTAATTTTGAAAAAGATCCAATGGGGTGAAAATTTGTAACGACCCGAGCCGGCCCCACAAAATCACTAATAGAAATTTTTTTTTCTTTTAGCCAGAAATCATTGTCTGAGTGCGAGAGGTACAATATTTGTCTACGCACTACGGAGCTTTAAGGCTTCCTCGTACGTAGACTTAGGTTATAACGAAAACATACACACAACGAAGCTTCATAGTTCGTCACGTGTAAAATAAAATAAAATATATTATTATAATGATTTGGATCGAGCCAACATTGCCTTGCCGTTGGTTGCCTATGTACGTATTAGATATTATTCCAATACGATCTGATCCGAATGTAATTCTGCCTAATGGCTACTACATACTACAAACATCACAAAATCATATGTATAAAATACATATCTCCGAATATTTAATCGGAGTATACAAACACTCATCATATATCGGAGTCAAGCGGAAGTTAATAAATTAATGGAATCGTACATCTCGCTCTACCACAGAGCGGGATCAAAATCTCATACACATATCTCGCTCTATCACTAAGCCGAGACCGAGAATACAAATTACACGTCTCGCTCTACCCTAGAGCGAGTCCACACACATCATATAAGTATACATCATGGCATCTAGGCACATAGCATGGCATTTAGGCACATAGCATGGCATATAGGTACATAGCATAGTATATAGACACATAGTATGACATATAGGCACATAACATAGGATATAGGCACATAGCATGGCATATAGGTACATAGCATAGTATATATGTACATAGCATGGCATATAGGCACATGGCATAGTATATAGGCATATGCATGGCATATAGGCACATATCATAGTATATAGGTACATAGCATAGTATATAGGCACATAGCATAACATATATAAATCATAGCATAACACACATCATAACTTAGCACATGTTGTACGGAAGATCAGAAATGCTTACTTTTATTATAACCCATACAGTATCGGTATCTACGGATAGAACCCCGTCTTACTTCG
Organism: Saururus chinensis; assembly: GCA_035235625.1. Taxonomy (NCBI): domain Eukaryota; kingdom Viridiplantae; phylum Streptophyta; class Magnoliopsida; order Piperales; family Saururaceae; genus Saururus; species Saururus chinensis. The sequence goes on from CP141143.1 coordinate 32,771,656, forward strand.
GGTGTCTTTTTCTTGTTTCGGTGTTTGGGTAGGGCCTTGCTTAATCTCGGGGCATTTCCTCCTTATAAGATTGTCAGCTCAGAAAATGGAACCCACCATCGCGTAGAACACCTTCGATTTAGTCAAGAACGGCTCTTGAATTGACTAAATCGGAGTTGGGATGGCCAGAAATAGAGAAAAATAAAGTTGGTCGGTACGGGTAGAACCTTTCCTTATCTTGGGGCGTTTTCTCTTCATATGATTGCCAACTTAGAAAACGGAACCCTCCACCATGTAGAACATACTTGATTTAGTCAAGAACGCCTCTTGGACTGACTAAATCGGAGTTGGAATGGCTAGAAACAGAGAAAACGAAGTTCATCGGTGCATGAAGATAACAGACAAGACCTCCTCTTGTCTTGGGACGTTTCCTCATCATACGGTCTCCAACTCGAAGAACGGACAGCTCCATTGCGTAGAGCATACTCGATTTAATAGGAAACGGGTCTTGAACTGTCTTAATCGGCCTCAGAACGGTCAGAAACGGGGGTAGAGAAGTTCTGGTCCAGAATGAAGCGAAAATGGGGGTATAAATAGCCCCCGAGCTGCCGAAACCGCGGCGCCGCGCTGCCAGAAAAGGCGGCGCCGCAGTTTCGGGCGGCGGCGCCCGCAGAAACGCACAGTGCACCCATGGCGCCCGCCAAAACGCACCGTGCACCAGCGGCGCCCGCCGTTTTGTGTTGCCCGTGCGCAACGCGACAGGCGCGCGTACCACGCGCGACGATCGTGCATCGTAGCCGCGCGTTACATGCACCATGGTCGCACGTGCATCGCGTGTGTCGCGCGTGCATCGCGCGTGCACCACATATTTTTATTGTTTTCTTTTTTATTTTTAAATCAAATCTTCAAACGCGCATATCTCCCTACCCCGGATTCGGATTATTGCGTTCTTGGTACCGTTGGACTCGTATTGACAAGTCCTTCGATACTAACCCACTTAAAGCAGAAAATCACACTATTTCCAAGTGGGTCCCACCTATTATCTACGTTTCTTGAGGTCGTCACTTCCGGTCCTAACCTCCGTTTTGCGCGTTCTTCGAATCGTTATGCTCGATATGCCAAGATCTACCTGGCTACGGGTATTTTATTTAATGAATACCCTTAACATTAATCTCAAATTACTAAATTACCCTTGACCCTCCCAGGTTAAGCGTAACCGAAAAGTAGGTCGTTACAAAATTTGAAACCGCAATGTACTTTTCTTGGAATCTCACAATGTAACGAATTAAATTGCATGAAACTTTAGAAAAATTTAGGTCAAGTCATTACTAACAATCATATCTATTCAAAAATCATTAAAATTTGTTGAAAAAATACTACAAGTCAAAATTTTCTTTACGGTACATACCTTGGTTGCAGAGAAATCAAAATTTCGATGCTAAAATTCAGTCTTATTTAGTGTAAAATCAACCCAAATCACCTCTAATTTCACTAATGCATCACTTGAAAGAGTTTGGAGTGAAATGGGGGTGAAATGAGCTTTGGCCAAATTTAAAACATTGCTTCGCGCTAAAACTTGACCAGCAATCGATTGATCTTGAGAAACTTTAAATTTTTGATTTTTTAAAAATAAAGAAAATTGATAAAATTCTAAATCTTTTGAAAAAAAATCTCATAAATTTTTAAAAATATCTCAAGCCACTTCCCATTGAAATAAATTTTTTATGATCGACAAAAGTCAAATTAAAAATCAAACAGTGAAAATAAGCATAATTGAGCTCCTTTTGACATTTTTTTAATTAATTTGGGAAAATTATTTAAATAATAATTAAAAAAATTTACCAATTCAGACTACTTTTGGAAATATTCTCCAAAGTGATGTTATTTTTTTGCCATGCAGGCGCCAGCCAAGCAACTGGCACCTGTATGGCTTCTTTTCTAATAATTTTATATGATTTTGTCCTTCTAAAGGATGAAATCGGTTTAGCAGTTTAATACTTAACCTGATTTCGTCTAAAGAACGAAATCACCTTAAGACGATTTTATCCTTCTAAATGGCAAAATCGCCATATATAGTGATTTCATCCTTCTAATATATGGTGATTTCGTCCTTTAGAAGGATGAAATCATGTAACTTTGCAACTCGAGAAGGACATAAGTGGCTTATGTACTGATTTTGTCTCAGCATAAGCAATAGGTTGCTCTATATGAGTTGGCTAATGTCGTCTATAATATAAAATTGGATCTAGCTGAGCTACATGTATTGTGACCAAAATTGATGAACGGGGAGGAGAGCTATATGTTGCTGATGAAGATGGAATATTATGAAATTAATCGTGTCTCGGCTATGTCTAAGCAGCCTCATCAACAGGATAATGTGTATGAATATCCGTAATCACGGACTGAAGCAGTGGCAAGCTACAAAGGACATCATTATAATCCCTAAGCATTGACTTACATGATGTTAACAAGTCCTCACCTGAAGTATAGGTGTTAATTGCATGAGTCAAATGCTCATGCGTGCGTCGCGCTAAATGAAGCTATAAAAAAATTAAAGATTAGATAACTAATAAATAAGAAATAAGAAAATAATATTATATAATTAACAAAGTTATACTTACCAAAGCTGCCTTAGACGCACCCCTAGGCTGATATGACATCTCCTCTACATCATCGCGCAGTAAAATATATCATTGTGTAATCGGTAAATACTACTGCATATATGCGCTAAGAACATCTTGCAATGTTTTAGCTATCTCCCCATGGATAACAGTGGCTCTCCTATCCTCCCATCGAGCGATATATGATGCATGATGTGTAGCCTAATCGGTAATATGGTGGCCCTGTCGAGTTATGCGATGAACAAACTCGATGGTAGAAGGTGGGACCACTTGCTCTAGGTTAAATTGGAGAATTACATGATCTAGCATATACATCTCCACAATCTTGTAACATATCAATGACATTCGCGATAGCCACACTTCTCGATCGTCAGTGCATATAGGAGGTAACGCAGCCAATACTGCCGGTGAGTATGGCTACCAAATAACCTATACAATATATAAAAAAAATTAAGTTTAAATAACCTTACATATTTTATAATCATAACAAAAAAGTTCAACAAAAAATAAAATTACCTGATAGGGCCGCTGGTGGTCTAACTCCCCTCTATATAATCGGAGGACTACTTGTGGATTTTTGGCTCTCCTTTTTTTAATATTCCACCTTAATAAGTTAAATTTTAAAAATGAGTTCAACATAAGTAAATAAAACCTTCCTACAAAAAATTTAAGTATTAAAAATAAATATCCCCTACCTCACTCCTAGTGGAGCACCCTCGACTAAGTGATGGCTCATCTCAATACTTGGCCGACCGATGTGTAAATGCTCTCATGGCCATAGCTATGTCACATAATATGATTAAAGTTATTAAAAAAAGTAATAAATTACATGCACAAAAACATATTTAAAGTGACTAAATCAGTTAGCTGAAGAAGGATTAGACATCCTGCAATCCTAGAAGTCATGGCTTGGCATGCATTCCCCAACTCTCGATATAAAAATGCAAACGTAGCATTGCCCCATGAATAAGCACCTGCTATGTCGAAGTCTGCAAGAAGGGAGAGATATGTCACTTGTACATAATTGCTCGTGGTATTAGCAAATATCATGGCCCTAAGTAAATGTAATAAATAGGCCCATATATGCTACTCGATAACTATCTCCATAGTATCCGCTGGGAGCTCACAAAACTCACATAAGAGTCATCGAAGGCTATCTCGGCTACCATGCATGGATGTAGCAGAAGGAGCTCTACCAAGGAGTCTAACTAATAAGTCTAAGTGACCTCCTCCTATTATGCCCGTCATAGGAAATCCATTGATGTGAAGTCCTAAGAGAACTACCACATCCATAAGTGTGATGGTTATCTCTCCATAGGGCAGGTGAAACGTTTGTCCCCCTCCTTCATCTCTCAACAAAAGTTGTCAATAAAGGCAGATCGAGATGGACGTACTATGGATGAATAAAATGTCTAAATCCTGCCTACTCGATATATGGTAACATACGTTCATCTACGGGCCAATGGTGGAGATATCTAAAATGTTCGGTGCACTTAAGGCACCTGGGGTCCTATAATAAATTTTAAAATTATAACCTAACATAATTTATAATCTTAAAAAATGAAACAAATTTTAAAAAGAGTTATCATACCTCTCCTCTCCAAATAGAAGCCCACCTATGTGACTCCTGTTGTACGAGTACACTGTCATTAATTGGGTCTGGCCTGTAAGAAGGCTCTACATGATCCATATAATTTGTGGAGAATTAAGAGCATATCATCAATCATTAAGAACATATAATTATACATAAAATAGAGAATAAATAAAAAGATTGATTATATGTTTACCAATCAACAAGAGGGTTTCTACATGATTTACTATTGTGCCCACTTTGTTTACACCTCCCACATTTACATCCTCCTCTACCATCTCTCTCCATAGTTCTATGGTCCATTGTATTCCTAATGCAAATAGACTGTGGGTGACCGGGTTGCCTTGTTGCTCTTGGAGGGTATAACACAAAAGGTATATCCCTCTCCCAATAATCCTGACCACGAGTAGAATAAAATTCTACTGAGTACACATTTTTATAAGTGGAAGATGTGTAAATCAATGATGCTTGTATCGGCTCCCTCTGCTTTGCCCACACGGCAATAAGGTGCGAGCAAGGATAAAAATAAACCTGAGGGATGTTGCATGTACAAGTATGCATCGTTGTATTTACCACAACCTTCCGACCACAAATTGACATCACTTTGTACTAACCGTTATTATCCTATTAACTATATACTCCCTAATTTTTCTTGTTTGTTCTCTAATTATTGCTTCCACTCTAGGAGTATATGGGGTGACCATGGCAAATGCAACAGAAGATCATTTAACAAAAACTTTAATGACCCGATAAAAAATAGTTGACACTAAAGCCTACATGGGTAATCCTTGTGCCCCCTTCAAGATGCTATTTAAACTTTCAGCCATATTTGTAGTCGTCATGCCAAATCTCCTAAAACCCTTGTGAGCAAAAAACCATTGTGTAGGATGCAATTCTCCTTCTAAGAGGAGATGCTTTGCCCTAGGACTCTCTTGACCAATCAAGTCCATTTTAGCATCAATCTTTTCTACTGTAAGTGTACAAGCTGTTGCCCCAATCAAGTTTGTCAGTGTATTATTTTTAAACACCTTAAAATTTACTTTTATGTGACGGATGTAATACCAATGGTGGTACATAGGCTCGGGAAGAACTTCGGGCATGACCTTTTAAAGCCCCTTATGTTGATTTGAAATGACAACGATGTTCGTCATGCCCATCAGTACATGATCCCTCAGTTCCATTAAAAATCATTTCCAATTATCTTCATCTTCTTTTCTGACAAGCCCGAATGCTAGAGGAAATAACTCGTTGTTTCCATCTGTAGCCATTGCAACCATAAGAGCACCAGGATACCTGTCATACAAGTGAGTGACATCAACACCAATCACAAGGATACAATGTTGAAACCTTGCTATAGATGGCCCAAATGCCCAAAATAAAATCTTAAATCTCCTACACATGCCACCATTAGGACAAGGTACTTCATCATCTTCTAAGCGGTAGTAGGTGTCATGATTCGCTTCTTGTACTGCCTTGAGGTACATTGGTAACAATTTATATGATTCCACCAAATCTCCATAAATAGCCTTGATCACCATATTCCTTATTGCCCATGCTTTCTTATAAGATATGTCAACATGAAACTTCTCCTTTATTCTTTAAATCATATCCCCGGGTGTGAGAGTTAATTCGGCTTAAATAGCGGGCATTATGACGTTCGAAAGAAAGGAGGCACTGCACTGCCCATGCTCTCTGTGCTAAGCTGGGCATTCCGACATGTGTAGTCACCTCTGTATGTCTTCAATTTAAAGTACCCTCCACCCATTTTTATTGAGCCGTGAACTCTCCCCCATTTTTTATTGAGTCATGAACTCTCCAAGGGCAAGTACTATCAATGCACTTCACTGTATACTCTGACAAATTTGTTCGTACAACCTTGTATTTGACTTGATTTTGAATGAAAAACTCCTGCAAGGCTACAATAAATGCTTCTTTATTCTCAAAGATGCGGCCAACATAAAACTCATCTTCATTTTGTTGGTCCATATCCATGGCAGAATTAACTGCCACATTTATCTCCTCATCTGTGATATGTGCAAAGAGTGGCACCACTTCATAGTATGGTGGCTCTTCATCATCCACATTCAAATCATTTGTGGCAATAGCATTGTCTACCGCATCATCCCCCTTGCTACCAACCATTTGTTGTGCGCTTTCTTCACCTTTGACCCCTTCTTCATTCATGTCAGAATCTTTTCCATTTACTTCGCCAATATTACTTCACTTTCATTAGCCTCATTTCTATCAATATCTTCATCATGGGCATAAGCGCCCCTTCATATGAACATCACACATGTATTAAATTTCATATGCCTAAAAAAATTATATTCATTTATGAATATATATTTCACCTTTGATTAGATAGTCTAGCATCGGTATGACCAACACATGTGTAGGGGTGATAAATGCCCATCGAACTTTGAGTTCCATACCATGCACCGCCTTGAGACATTTGAAAGATAAATGGCTCGTGTGCATGAGTTGTCGACCTTCCATATTAAACACAAAATTCAAAATTTAGTGTCCTATATTTCATTGATAATTATAAGATTCAAAAAAGATTCACAACTTAATAAACCTTACATCGAATTAGGTCTACTTCCATCATAAATACGAGTAGACGACCTATGACGTTCATTTGAAGCTACTGTCATAGATAAATTTCTTTCTTCTTCATCGTCCACCGGTATTTGCATATGTTTTTCATTGTTCATATTTCTTTTAGAGCTCCTATGTGAACTACTTCGCCTTTTATTAGGCACTCAGGCCTCTTTTTCGAGAAATAAGTCGAAACAAATTATGTGACTCAGAGATCAAACATAACATTCATTGATGCAACATCATTTATATATATTTGTCTCGAATTTGATCTATATGTTGGAATATCACATTTTATAGTGATTTTTCATCTTCTTCAATCCCACCTAGCCTTGCTAGCTACTTGCATCTCAAATTTATCATATGTAGACGGTTTCTTAATTAATAATCCTTCTTGCGTCTGTCATAGTTAAGTAAAAATCTAACTATTTCTTCTGCCATCTCTATTCACTTAATTCATAAATAATATATTAAATTAATATTAGATTAAGCAATTGTCTCAAAACTAAGAGGCTAAAATTAGATAAAGTAATTAATATTAGATTAAGTAATTATCTCAAAACTAAGAGGCTAAAATTAGATTAAGCAATTAATATTAGACTAAGAAATTGCCTCATATATCAATGAGCAATAATCATACACTTCTTCACATATTTTTTCTCTTATCCAAAGAAGACAACAAATATTCTCAAACACTTCTTCAAATATTGCATCTACCCTATTGATAAAAATATTAAACTATTACTAACAATAACTCTATATAATATCAAAACTAAATTTGAGCTAACTAACTTTTTTTTCTCGCAATACAATGTTGAAAGCAGCTTGTACCCACTAGTAAAGAAATCTAGAGAGTCAAAATAGGCAAACAATTATAGAGAAACAGTTGTAAAATATAAATACCACTTAGCCCAATAGTTAAAAAAAATTCACAAAAAAGTCTTGCAGGGAACTAACAAATTGACATTAAAAATTTCCACACCTAGTAAAAACAACAACTGTGAATATAGGGGGGGGCGGAAATTAGATGTATAACAGCCTAAAGTCCTAAAGTCACAGCCCAAAATTAGATGTATAACAATAAATTATCTATCTATTCAATTGATATTTTCGTATTTTACAACATAAACTAGAAAGGGGAAGAAGTTGTTTCCCGAAATCAATCAATGACCAAAATTGAAATTAGGGCAAGGACACCGGCAGATTTAGGGGAATCAAACCTGAAACATGATGGAGAATAGTATTTGGGAAGGCAAATGACACCTAAGGACAGGATCTGGGTGGTGGTGCTCGAACACGAAGCACAGCAGCAGGGTAGATCGAGCACAGCACGATCTAGAGCGAAGAAGCCGAGGTGGGTTAAGACAACAATAATTTCGTCCTTTTAAGTTGATTTTGTCCTTTAAAAGGGCGAAATCATCTTTGGCTCTCAAAATTTAACAGCCTAATTGCCCAACTGTGGTGATTTCATCTTTGGCTCTTAAACTGGTGATTTTGTCCTTCTAAAGGACGAAATCGGGTTAAGTATTAAACAGTTAAAACCGATTTCGTCTGTTAGAAGGATGAAATAAAAAGGACGAAATAAACTTGAACCTGATTTCGTCATTCATATAGAATTTTTAAAAAAATTTCACGTAGGCGTCAGCTACGCTTGCATGGCAAAAAGCAACACCACTTTGAAAAATATTTCTTAAAGTGGTGGGAATTGGTAAATATTTTTTTAATTATTATTTAAATAATTTTTCTAATTAATTTCCCTTTAAACTAAGTGCATCCACATATTATGTTTATTATTGCATTGCCTTAAATTAGTCAAGTTCATTAGTGTATGATTGTCAATTTTATTCTATTCTCTTTGACATATTAATCCTCTTTTATTAATCTTTTAAGAAATAACCAATGTTTTAACCTCTTGTCTCTTTTAATTTTGAATCTAACAAAATAACTCTTAACCAAACTAAGACAAAAGCAAACTAAGACAAATTTGTTCAGACCCTAGTAAAGGGTCCCATTTTTCAATTCACTTTAGCTACAATCTATGTACATATTTTACCTAAGAAGAATAAAATAAATAAAACTCATAAAATTATGCTCATGCCTTTTTTCTGAGTGATGGTATGTTTTTTCAAATCATTTTTATGGCGTATACTTTTTCTGAATCCTCTCAACTTGCAGCATTTATTTTTTTATGTTTTCATTCTTTTTCATTTATTTTTCATGATGCAAAGCGAATATGAGCTTCACACTAGCCTAGGTTGACTTAAGTAAGTTGCCCTTCCCCATCATCTTTACGAGGACAATTCACTACCAAAAAAATATTTTTCAGTGGTATTTATGCAATGCCTCTAAATCTTAAAGCACCGCTAATTCTTTTAGTGGCACTTTTAATAGCACCACTGCACAAAGTGTCCCTATAAGGAATCATTGACACTTTTCCTTTGAATTGTAAATAAAATCTAGCCAAAGATCTTCTAATTTGATCATTGAGACTCCACTAAAATCGAAATACCTAAATAAACTAATGTTTAAAAATTCTCTCTTGTTGTTCATACATAGAAGTGACTTGAGTCTCAACATAATGTGTGCAATTTTTTTAAAAAGAATAGAGAATTGTAACATAAAGTAAAAGAAAATTAAATTAATCTCCACTCTCCTTTGTGTATCATTCTCTTCATTAAAGTATGTTTGACCACTAATCATGTTACTTTTCAACTTAAAAGAAAATTAGTCTCAATATCTCTTCAGAGCTGAACTAATAAAAAACAAAATCAAAGCCAATTGCAAAAAGAAGCAAAAGCTACACTAATTTTTTGGTATTGTTAATTATATTTTATTTTTATACGTTTTTCAATTCAAAACCTATGAATTAAAGACATAAAAACAAAGCAAAAATGTGATAAGACTAAAAACATGAATGTCGAAAAGATTGAAGGAATAAACCATGGACAAAAACATAATCTCTTTACTAAGAGATGACAAGCTTCTTAGTTGTGCCTAACTAACCGATCCTAAGGTAATCTAAGGTGTTCTCCCTAATTTATCCTTTAAAGCTTGAAGATCAATATTCTTTACCCATACTTTCTTTATTTTCTTTTTACAAACTGGTGGAAAATTTTAGGGACAACAAGGGTAATGTGTACTTCTCTTTTTTCTTTAACCTAAGTTTGAAAGGATAATTTTTGGGACACTCTTCTTTTATGGAAATCACTATAACATAAGTCACAACTCACAATACTAGAACCTATACTCACTCATTTTACTTTTTACCTAGGTGGGTTGGGTGCTATCTTTGGGTTTTTCTCACTCTCTTTTGCCTTTACAAAGATAGTAGGTTTTACTAATGAGGTAGTCTAGCAATTCTTAAAACCTAAGCCCATCTTGTTGGTTTAAAAAATGCTTAGCATAGTTTCCAACTTCTTCTTTTAACTCTTAAATACATCTAATCATCCTTTAGAGGGCATGAGTTCTCTATTGAGAGTAGTAGATTACTCTTTTTCACTCTCTACCTCGTTCTTAAGGTCATGCACTTCTCTCTCATGTTTAATATTTAACTCTGCTAACTTATTTTCCTCTTAAGAAGATAAAATTAGTTCATCTTCTTTCTTTTTCAACTCTCTCTCATCTTCTTCGCACTTTTTAGATTATTCTAAGGCGTTCAAAGCTTTATTCTTCTTGGATGTTCTCTTTAATATATTTAGGGTAATTTATTTTTCCTTTGATTTTTCAAACAAGTCTTTCTTATTTTCCTAAGATTCTTCTTTTATATCAAAGGTTCTATGATTCCCAACCAACTCTTTAATGTCTAAGGTATCTATCTTTTCATATTTATTACTTGTTGTCACTTTAATTTTAAATTTAGAGGATAAGGGCATTAACAATTTCCTCACAAGTAGGTAATAAAAAATAAGCATCCCTAATTGATCACATATATTTACTATGTCTAATATCTTAGCATAGTATTCATAAATAGTATCATATGCACTTATTATCATCATGTTTTCAAATTCAAGGGTAATCATATATAGCCTAAACACTTTAACAACCTCACTTCCCTTATTATATTTTACGAGTTTTTCCCATACAACCTTGGAATATGTGCAATTAAAAATTAAATAATGTTTCCACCGGGTGAGGTTCGGGTCCGGTTTTGCCAAACCCAAACCCGATACCACTTAAGAAAATTGTAACCCAAACTAGACCTGAATCCGACATGAACCCGACCCGTTTGACCCGTATAAAATAAAAAAAAATTAAAAATATTTTTTAATTTTTTGTAAATTTTTTCAACAAATAATATTAAAAATATATTAAAAAATTTAATTTTATATTTATAATTATATTCGGGTCGGGTAGCATTAGATCACCTAAAACCCGAACCCAACCCAAATAGCTATTTGGGTCAATTTTCAAAAACCAAACCCGACCCATTAGGATCAAATAGGGTTTTACCATTTACTTGACCTAAGTGGCATCCATAAAATTAACCTATGTTGTGATTTCTTAACAATATAAAACAATACACTAAAGGCCTTACTATTTTGATTGACAAGCTTTATTTCATTTTCATCTCATTCACTCTCATCTTTTAAGATTGAATTTTCACTTTCAACTTTGGTCATTGAAGAATTCCAACATTTAATTACCACTTTTCAGTCATTGTCATCAAGTGCTTTAATAAAAGCTCTCATCTTATTTTTTCAATATGAAAATTTTGACTATCAAACAAGGGTGGACAATTCATCGGAATACCCAAATCCTCATGTTCATTCATTGTGTTACTTAACCCAGTCATTAAAATTAATCAAACTAAAATCACTCAAGCAAGACTTTAAGCAATCAAAGCAAGAAAAATTATAAAAGAAACAAGCTAACAAACTTGGACATACAAATCAACAAGTAATTCTGAGAGAAAAATAAGTAAACTAAGTACGATTGAGAAATCAAACCCTATAACAAGATATCTGACACTAGAAATTAAAATATAGGAAGATTAAGCAAGTTAATTATGCGCTAACATGCAAAAACAAATTGATCTCATGAAACAAACTTAATTTTTCAATGAAAATCCTTAGCTACTACTTTAGAGTTTAATATCTATTTAATTGACGTAGCAGATCACTAGATTATTCTTAAACCTTGCACTTTTATAGGTAAACAATTAAGTGTTCTAACCTCTATGCACAATTTTTTTTTTTAAGCAGAAACAATAAAAACCTAATGATTATGCACCATTCATGATCAATCAATCATTCAACCACACATGCAAACCACACTTTTGTAGGTAGTCGAGATATAGACTTCTTAAGTTCATGAGCCCTTGTGGGCCTTAGATTCATGGCATGGATGGGGTAGGTAGGCTTCAAAAAACTCTATGCCTTATTGATGTGTCTCCTCCTACATATCCCATCCTCTACTACTAGCTGGTTGGTGCACTGCAATATCTTACACTAACTCACCCGAATATTTCCTTTGATGTTAGCAAAGTTTGTTAGTTCATGCAGGCTCCTAGGGAATCTCATCTCACAGTGACCAAATGCATTCTCTGTTATATCAAAGGTACACTTGGGCTTGGTCTTCATTTCTCCACCTCTGCCAATCTTCATCTTCAAGGGTTTTCTAATGCTGATTGGGCTAGTGACTCTGATGATCGTCGCTCCGTTATAGGTTTTGTACATTTCATGGACCCAACCTCATTACATGAGGTGCTAAGAAGAAAGCCACAGTTTCTCACTTGAGTTCTGAGGTAGACTCTTGGGTCATTGCTATAGTGGGTACTTAACTTTTATGGCTTCTTAACATATTCACTATCTACAACTCTCCTCCTCGTGACCCTGCCATTTAATGTGACAATGTTAGTGTTGTTTACATGACATCTAATCTGGAGTTCCATGCCCGCACTAAGCACATTGAGATTGATGTTCACTTCATGTGGGAAAAGTTTGCCTCTGGTGTTCTCTATCTTCAGCACATTCCTAGGGTTGCTCAACTTGTTGATTTTTTTACTAAGGCTTTGCCTCATACATGCTTCAGGCATCTTAGGTCTAAGATTTGTGTGGACATTGTCCCCATTTCATCTTGCAGGCAGTTGTTAGATGATACATATTTCTTGGCACCACCTTGATAGATCTTTCGGCCTTCATTATCTACTAGATCTGGCTTTCCCTTTTAGTAATTCCTTGCATATATTCTTTAACAGTTATATACGATATTCTTTCCTTACATGTAAGTTATATGTCAATCAACGAGAGGTTTTCTCCTCACAAGTTGTACATGCTCTCTATAAATATGAAAACAAAATCTAGGCTATATGACATGCTACATGTCAGAATAGAACCCGCCATATGGCCTTGATTCTATTTTTCATATTTATAGAGGGCATGCACAACATGTGAGGAGAATATTTCTCCTTGATTGACATATAACTTACATGTAATGAAAGAATATTGTGTACAACTATTAAAGAATATATCCAAATAATGACCAAAAGGGAAAGTAAGATATGGAAGATAATGAAGGAGAAGATCTATCAAGGTGGCACTACAAGCTACATATCATCTAATAGCCACCTGCAAGATAAAGTGTGGATAGAGTCCACACAATTCTTGGATCTGAGATGACTAAAGCATGTATGAGGAAAAGCCTCAGTAAAAATATTAGCAAGCTGAGTAGCCCTAATAATTTAATGAAGATATAGAACACCGGAGGCATGCTTTTCCTGTATGAAGTGAACATTAATCACAATGTTCTTAATGCGGGCATGGAACACCAGATTAGATGTCATGTAAATAGCACTAACATTGTCACCTAACATGACAGTTATAGAGAGCGAAATATGTTAAATAGCCATAAAAGTTTGACACCCACTGTGGAGAGCACCCGATAGTCTGCTTCAAAACTCGAGCAAGAAACTGTGGCTTTCATCTTGGCACCCCATTTAATGAGGTTGGGTCCATAAAATATATAAAAGCCTATAACGGAGTGATGATCATCAAAGTCACTAGCCCAATCAACATTAGAAAACCCTTAATGATGAAGATTGGTAGAGGCAAAGAAATGAAGACCAAACCCAAGCATGCCTTTTATATAACAGAGAATGTGTTTAGTTGCCATGAGATGAGATCCCTAGGAGCGTGCATAAATTGACAAACTTTGCTGACAACAAAGGAAATATATGGGTGAATAAATGTAAGATACTAAAGTGCACCAACTAGATAGCAGTAGAGGATGGGATTTGTAGGAGATACATCAATAAGGCATAGAGTGGTAGAGGCGCAAGAGGAGTAGCAACTGGCTTAACACCATCCATGCTAAAGGGATGAAGAAGCTCCAACGCATAATGGGCTTGTGATAGGTAGAGGGCAGATCATGTCCACTAGACTTGAATAGCCAAGAAGAAATAACAATCACCAAGGGGCTTGAGCTCAAAGTGTTATCTTAGGCGAGAAACAAGCTAGAGGATGCAATAGGAACAATTTCCTATTAAGATAATGTCATCAACATAAATAAGAAAGATCATGCCAGACATTATTGTAAATAAACAATGAGGCCTCATATAGGCAACCTTAAAATCCAACACGTCGAAGATATGCACTAAATGTGTGATACTATGCATGAGGAACCTACTTAAGTCCATATAAGAACTTTTGAAGTTTACATACATGAGTCAGACAAACGGGATCAATTAATCCAAGAGATGGGCCATATAGACATCTTCAGAGAGGGCGTGAAGGAAGGCATTTGTCACGACCCGGATTTTTAAAACCCTTGTTACAATAAAGGACACACGATAAATCACGATAATAATTTTTTTTCTTTAAATACAAAACAAACCCTTTGATTAAATATCCAGGTCATGATAACTGGGGTTCACAAATACGAATATCAAATCATATGATATTATTTAACGTTTGAAAATTCATAAAGACCAGCTCATCCATCTAAGTACAAGTCTGTCACCCGTCTGAAAATAAATAACAAGTTGACTCTCACGCTTAAGGTACACTTACGTATCGGAGTTTCAAAAATGCGAAAACCTCTTGAGCTCGCTTGGCTTGGTCTCACTTGTCGTCGCCTGGAGAATCTGCAATAAAGCAAACCAAACAACAACCACAACTACAATGGAGCATCTCCGCCTTCAGGAGAAGAGCTTCCAATGGACAAAAGGTTTTATTAGTATTTTTTCGGATCGGGCCAACATCACCCGATGTTAGTTGCCTACGTACTCATCAGACAACATCTCCAATGTTTCCAACAAGATCGGATCCAGACGTAGTTCTGCCTAAAAACTACACAATACTAAGAAGCATAGCATCACCCATGCAATGCTTAAGTATTTTAAAGCAACCTACATTTTATGCAAGTCCTTTTATCATTCCACTTGTCTACTTAACAAGCAATATCAAACAATGTTATTAATTATCTCACAACCCTTGTTCAATAATTAATGCTAACATCCTGCAAACTATACCACATAAGGGTAATATATAGAACACAACTCAAAAACATGGGCTGATCTTTAACCAATGAAGACCATCACAATGCACAAAACAATGGACACCGTTCAGGAAACAATGTACTAATTGTTACCTGAAAATACCGACTCCCGCTCAAAGGAGTAAATGTATGCTAACAGAAATCCTAGCATCTCTAGAGATCCACTTGGATCAGCCATGGGCCTAGAGATGTAGGTACCAGCTGTGCTCATGGACACACTGGCCGGAGGTAGATGAGCCTTCCATGATGCTCAAAAACCTGGTTTGCGCGTTTGCAGGGATCCATCGTCCCAAAGGAGCGGAGACCACAAGGGTCTAAAAGATTATTGTCATGGCTATTATCAGAAATCCTAGCATCTCTAGAGATCCACTTGGATCAGCCATGAGCCTAGAGATGTAGGTACCAACTGTGCTCATGGACACACTGGCCGGAGGTAGATGAGCCTTCCATGATGCTCAAAAACCTAGGTTGCGCATTTGTAGGGATCCATCGTCCCGAAGAAACAGAGACCAAGAAGGTCTAAATATCCGCCATGGCTATTACTGTGAGCTTAAACTTTGACTCTAAGAACATCCCATAACCACCCTCGGTTCATTAACCAAGGTAAAATTCTATGTCAGGGCCTCATTCACTCCATGAACAAGTCCCAACCCTAAAGAGGGTATTTTAGTCATTATCTTGATTAAGTGTTCTTCCCCTAATCTAAAGACAACCAAAATCTCTTGATTATTCTTTATTAACCTTAATTTATTAATAAAACTTAAAACAACAATAATAAATATAAGCATCAGAATAATCAACATGACAAGAACTCAGATTCTAACCAATTCAACATTATAATGAAAAGGATTTGGGGCTGAGATGTATAACTCAAGTTATATACCTAACATGACAAGTTCAAGCTGAAACAACCATCAACATTCACCCTAATGTATAACACAATCAAGGCTGAAATTCAAGGACATATTATGCTTAATTTCAAAGACATCTTAGGCTCAAATTCAGAGACTTAATAAATATAAGTATATCATGAACTAAGGCTCAAAAGTCAAGGATTCAATTAGCAAGATTATAACCTAAATCAAAGCTGAGAATCAAGTATTAGGTAGGCAATAATGCAACCTAAACTAGGGTTGAAACTTAGATATTCTCTCAGCATGATTATAATATAAATCAAGGCTGAGAATTTGGTATTACTTTGGCAAAAATAGAGCCTAAAACAAGGCTGCAAAATAGGTATCTAAATAAGTAAAAACAAAGTCTAAACCAAGGTTTAAATCAGGGATTTAATTAGCTAAAATATGGCCAAAATGAAGGCTTCTAATCAAGGATTTAATTGGGCAAAGTATGGCCTAAACTAAGGCCATGAATCAGGGATTAAATTGGCCAAGGTATGGCCTAAAGTAAGGCCACAAACCAGGGAACAAAATCAACAAACTATGGCCTAAAGTAATGCCACAAACTAGGGAATAAAATCAACAACCTATGGCCTAAAGTAAGGCCACAAATCAAGGAATAAATTCAGCAGAGTGTATGCCCAAATCATGATTAATAAACATGACTAGAATAAGAATTATTCATGCCTAACATATGGCTAAGATAAATGACAAAAATCAGCATCATGCTTGAATGAATTAAGGCTAGTTCATGACATCAAAAGGTACCCCTAGAACCAAGCTACATTATGGCTGAATTACATCTATCAAAACCTCATTCTTAAGGGTGTAAAAGGAAGCACCTACTTGTACCAATTCATCCCCAAAGCTCCTAGCCCTTTCTCCTATGCTTCTAATGCTTGATTCAATCCAAAGGTGGCTGATTTGTGCCTTCGAAATTGCTAGTTATGGAGGTCCTTGCTGAGAGAAGGAAGAGATGGAAAAGAGAGAGCTGAACCAAAATCAATCCTTTCTTATATAAGGCTTCCCTTCTTCAAACTCTTGGGTGCCCTCCTCCTCTAAGACTCTCTATTAATTACAATCCAGGAATTACAATCCGTGCCCCATTAACAATAGGATTCCAACCTACATACATGCTCAAAACAGTCCCAAAAGAGTTCTAACCCAACTAGATGTATAGTTGATCCCTCCTCCAACTTTTTCCACCACTCCTAGCACTCCTCGGACTCCTACATGGGCTAGAAGTCATATGCTCACAAGCTATCTCATATCAGCAAAGTTCTAGTTGCGTCCTCCTTCTTCCTTGGAATCCTTAACCCACTAGGACTCTCTACCTCTTTAAAATCCTAGTTCTTTTAAGACTTATAATTCCTAGTACGTTTAGGACTCCTAACTCCTAGCATATTTAGGACTCTTAACTCCTAGCACATTTAGGACTCCTAATACCTAACACGATTAGGACATCCAACTCCAAGCACTAGTAGGATATCTAACTCCAAGCATAAGTAGGACATCTAACTCTAAGTACGAGTAACTCTAAGCACGAGTAGGACATCCAACTCCAAGAACGAGTAGAACATCCAACTCTAAGCATGAGTAGGATATCTAACTCTAAGCATGAGTAGGACATCCAACTCCAAACATGAGTAGGGCATCTAATTTGGGTAAATAGGCCCTATGCAATAAGCTTAACTTCGAACAATTGTATCACCCTCATCTGAACTCCGATTCACACGTTCTTAGTGGCGTTTCGAAGCTATTTTTGTCTATTTTTTAATAAAATTAGTTTTAGCCACAAATTCTATCTAGGGAGGTAGTTATTTTACTAAGAATGTCAATAGGTCAAACACCCTATTTTCCACATATTTAATTTTTGAAACATAGGAAAATTAGGGATATTACATTCTACCCTCCTTAAAAGAATTGCGTCCTCGCAATTTGCCACAGCCAACCCTTTCAAGCTCAGCCTCTAACTCAAAAACCGTTCTACCTTTTCAAACTACATCAACTGTAACTTATAATTTAAGTAGGACAAAAACTTAATAACCCCTAAAATCCAGGTCGTTACAGCATTGGTAACATCTAATTGAATGAGAGGCCAATGGAGAGAAACAATTAGAGAGAGAACAAGCCAAATAGTATTATGCTTAACAAATGGGCATGATAATTGGTTGGGATAGGCGAATACACAAAAGCATAAGGAAAAGAGCATAATGAAAAGGTCGTAAAGTGAAAGTAGGAGTGTAGGAATTGGTAGAGGTAGGCAAAGACACAAAAGCATAAGGAAATGAGGATTCATCAAAGATAACATGATGACAGATAAAAATTTTCCACTCACAAAATTGAGACATTTATATTCTTTATGAGCACCACTATAACCAAGAAAGACACATTAGGTGGATTTATATTCAAAATTTAAACGGCTAAACACTATAAGACACGGATAGCAGCTGTAACCAAAGACCCAAAGAAGACCATAATTGGGTGATTTATGAAAAATCATAGCAAAGGGAGTCCGATGAGAGAGAATCCGAGTAGGCAACCTGTTAATAATATAGATAGCGGTGCTAAAGGCATGTGTCCAAAGCAACTTAGGCATATGAGTATGCACCATAAGAGTGAGTCTCATATCAACAATGTGCGATGCTTCCGCTCAATGATGACATTTTGCTCTCGAGTATGAGGGCAAGAAACCCAATAAAAATAACATGCTATTGAAAGTGGGATTTGAGTCAAGCGTTTATGAATTCACCACCGCCATAATTTTGAAAATATTTTATGCGCTTGTCAAAAAGATTTTCAATGAGTATTTGAAATATAACAAAGGTTGAATAAACATCAAACATGCGATGCAAAGGAAAGAACCAAGTGAAGCAACTGTAGTCATCCACAAAAAGAACATAAAAGTGATAGCCTTTAATAAAGGAAACATGCGCGGACCCCAAATATCACAATGAACAAGTTCCAATAAACTAGAAACATGATCACAATTATTAGAAAAATGCAATTTACTACTTTTGCCTAACAAACAACTTTCACAAAAATAGCGTGCAAAAGATTTATTAGACAAAGGCAAAACATTTGGCAAGTGTAGAGAACGTCATCAAAGGAGCAGCCTAGATGAGCATGCCATGTGTCAATTGTAACGCCCGAGATTTTTCATCCCTTTTTCTCAAAACTCATAGAAATTTTTTTTTTCCATAAATCGGAGTCAAAACGATAAAATCAAAACCTGTATAAACATTTTATAATTTAAAACATCATACGATTAAACATCGTACGGCCAAAGCAAATATCCTCAGGCGCTACTCGAAAACAACCATACGATTAAATTTTGCTATGATCATAGACTTTTAAATACAAATCACTCTCCCAAGCATCCTTGAGTACAAGTCCCATAACAGTCCACACACTAATCCAATTGAAAGTCCAGAATAAACATCTCAAAGTTTCATCTCACCCAATACAGGAGATCGTGGCACAAATAAACTCGCAAAGAGTCAAGCAGATACCTGAGTCAACGGGAATCAATCCACCGCTGAAACGAGCGTCCATCTCCGGGAGCTCTCTGCACAACCTGCAAAACCTCCCGCACAACGGGGCTAAAAATAGCAGGGTGAGTATTTTCATACTCAGTAGGAAAATACCCAGTAGGGGAAATCCCAAACGGTGAACTCCAAGTTTAGAAATCATGCGTCATGCAACACAAACATGAAGCAGTCAACATAATATAATCATATCGTGCACATACACATACGATCATATCAAAGGCACCATCGTGCCAAAATCATACTAAAGGCACCAACGTGCCAAAGTCATACCAAAGGCACTATCGTGCCAAAATCATAATACAAGCACCCTTATCCAGGGTCATACAAACTTACTCGTACCACCGTACGCATACTCATACAACATACGCATACTTGTACGACCTTACTCGTACAATCGTATGCTTACTCATACAACTTACACATACATGTACGACCTTACTCGTACAATTAGACTCGTACGACCTTACTCGTACAGTCTGTACAAAATCATACTTACTATCTTACTCAGAAACATATTCTCACAATTGTACTCATACTCTTACAGTCGTACTCATAATCGTATACATATCAACGACCACTGAAGCTCATTACAACTAATAGGCTCCAGCGTCGAAAAAGAAAAGAATGCCACTGGGGCAACACCTTAACCTCCAGGGAGTGACTAGACGCCATGGACTTTTCCGAAGGTAAGGCACACCAATGCTCATGGGGCACTGGATCAAACAGGTAAGAGTAAATCCATGATACTACTTGATAAGTATGATATATATATCTATTTTATATGCCTTTTTACCTTATTTGTTAGTATAGATTAGGTTAATTTAGAGTTAATTATGGTTTATTTAGATTAAGATAGATATTAGTATTTTAGTTTAATTATTAATAATTTTGTAGTTATTAGTTGTTTAGACATGTATTTAAATCAAGTTGGAATTTTAATTACATTATACATGTCTAAAGTATGATATTTTATGTTTTGTAGGTAAAGTGCGCTTATCGAAGTACTTGGACGATGTTTGAAATGCTTAAAAATAGTCTTCACATGCTTTAAAGTGATTTGGACAACTTTTCGGAGTTATAAACAAGTTAGAAATTAATATGGACACGAAGGAAAGCTTAATGAACAGTCCGGGAAAACAGAAACATCAGAGCCGATCGATCGGGCATGGAGGGAGATCGATCGGGATAACGTGAATTCAGATGAAAATACAGTGTAGCCGATCGATCGGGAATGCAGGGCGATCGATCGGCATAACGTGCAGTTTCCTTGTTTGACCCAAATTCCAATCCTTTTCATATTGGACTTCTTCCTACGGAACTTATGCCTATAAAAAGACATATTTGGCTTAGAATTGGGGGGATTCCAGTAGATTTTAAGAGGAGAAAAAGGAAGAAGAAGATGGAAGAGAATTCAAAGCTTTCAATGGAGATTCAAGTGCTTTCTTCTACCATGGAAGGCTAGACTTTTCTTTTACTTAGGAGTTGATGAACCTATAGATAAGTTTCAGTTTCTTTTCTTTTTAATTTAGATCTCAGTTGTGAATGATGACAATTGTATGATATGGATTTCCTTTTTAATGGAAGAGCTTTTAATGTTTATTCAAGTCTATGTTGATTTATTGTCTTGTAGATGATAGATTGATATGGTTTTGATATTTGCATCGATTCTAATTTCTGTGATTTAGATGAGATGGTCATACAATAGTTTTAATGTTCAGATAATTAATGACTTGGATGAGTTATACTAAGATTAGACGGGTCATGCCTATAGCTAGTTTAGTGTAGATGATTCGTGCTATTGTCGAAGATAGTTCATGCCATGGAAGTTAATTAATGATTCTTTTTGAAGTAATTCTAGCTTGTAGCTGAGAATACTTGTTCATGTTCACACTAGATTTAGATTAAAAGTTAAGTAATTGTTATGGTTCTATAGTGGATTCAATTTCCTAAGTAATTTCCATCAAATTAATCTCTTATTTTAAACTAGTTGATTCCTTTCTTTTGCTTAATTTAAGTTTAAGTTGTTTTTAGTTTTTAAATCAGCAAATTCCTCTTTAGATTTAGTAATAACCCATCCGTCCCTGAGGTTCGACAACCCTTAAATACTTATCCTAGTACAATTACCTTGTACACTTGCAAAGGGTTTAATTATAAACGATCAAGTTTTTGGCGCCGTTGCCGGGGACGGTGTTGACTTGTTACTAAATTAGAATTAGGATAATTCTAGCTACTTTAGATTCAGTTTGCTTTAGTTTTTAGGTTAATTTTTAGTTTCTTACCTTTTGTTAATTTGATTTTGTAGGCTGAGTTGAAGATCGTGCTCTCTACACTTGTGGCCACAAGTGGACATCGACAAGCATAGTGCTTCTCTTCGGTTTGCAAGATTCTTTTCTCCCTTTATTTTTAGTTCTTTTCTTAGTTAGTTTTTGTTTATTCTTCCCCTTTTTACACTTAAAATTGTGTGGTGTGTTTGTGGTGTATGCATGGTCGTCGCTCTTTACTCCCCAGATTAGTACCATTTGACCCTAAGCCTGAGCGGACATCTAGGAGAGCTGAGTTGCCCTCGACCTACATCCCCACACCCCCAAACTCTCCCACCAATTCCTCCTCCCACACTACTTCTAGCCCCATAATGGCTGAACATCAGTTAGTAGATGCACCACTTAAAGCTCTAAGGGAGTATTACACTCCCAATGAGTACACCTCTCCTTCATGCATTAGGTTGCCAGCGGTCGCTGCTCAAAATTATGAGATTAACCCCAATGTCATTCAAATGCTTCCATCCTTTTATGGGCTTAATAATGAAAACCCGTATAGGCACCTAGATGACTTCTTAGAACTATGCACAACTTTTAAGCTCTCAAATTTAACCGATGAGGCTGTTAAACTTCGTCTTTTTCCTTTCACATTGAAAGATAAGGCTAAGGAATGGCTTCACTCATTAGAGCCAAACACTATCACAACATGGGCCCAAATGCAACAAGAGTTCCTTAAAAAGTACTTCCCCGTAGGTAAGACCAACCAAATGAGAAAGGCCATAACCACTTTTGCCCAACTTCCCACTGAACAGTTCCATGAGAGTTGGGATAGACTTAAGGACCTTCTTAGGAGGTGTCCTCATCATGTTGTCCCTAAGTGGCAATTAGTGCAACGTTTTTATGAGGGTCTTACTGAACAAAACCGTCATCTTGTTGATGCAAGTTGTGGGGGTACCTTTTTGCTAAAAAATGAAAATGAGGCATGGAAACTTTTGAGGACTTGAGTGAAAATTCTCTTCAACATGCTGCGTTGAATAGAAATGAGAGTGGATTATCTACCTTAAACAATGCCCCCTCTAGGGGTGGCTTGTATGAAGTCAAAAACCCATTAGACCTCTCCTCCAAAGTTGATACTTTGAGTAGGAAGCTTGACCTCCTTATGACTTCAACCCATCAGCCCACTCCCTTCACTCAAGATGCATGCACAATATGCCTTAGCCCAGCCCATACTATCATTGAGTGCCCCTCTGCTTCTCAATTTCCTGAGCTTGTCCAAGACCATGTGAATGCCACCCAATCCTTCCCTAGGGCTGAGAACAATCCATTTTCAAATACATATAACCCTGGGTGGAGGAATCATCCTAACTTTTCTTGGCAGACACAAAACCAAGGGGTTATGGGTAACCAACCCCCTAGGCACCCATTCCAAGTCCCACCAGCCCATATCCACCAACCTCAAGTGCAACCTCCATATGTCCAACCCAATAGGAGTCCAAGTTTTGAAGAAAAGGTCTTGAGTGCCTTGCAAGGCCTTCAATCTCAATCCCAACTCCTCCACTCTCACACACAATCCATAGCAAAGTTAGAAGCCCAAATTGGACAACTAGCTAATGTTATTAACAAGAGAGAGATGGAGATGTTGCCAAGTCAACCCTTACCAAACCCTAAAGGTCAATTTCAGGTAGGGGGAGCTCCTTCCTCTAATGAACAAGTTAATTCCATAATGACCCTTAGGAGTGGGAGGATTGTTGACAAGAGTGTTGGGGGGACACCATTGACAGATGATAGGAGTGAGGAGTTAGAGAGGACAGCCCCTAATGAACCTCAAGTAGAAGTTAGTGCACCACATGAGAAGGAGTTTGTATCTTCTTCCCCATCCTCAGAGCCACAGTCTAAGACCTCTTCCCATGGATCTTATATCCCTAGAGCACCCTTTCCTCAGTGTCTTGACATGGCCCCACCATTTAGAAAAAGCACAGCTAGGACTGATGAGATTCTTGAGACTTTCAAACAAGTCAAAATTAATCTCCCCCTCTTAGATGCCATTAAGAAAGTCCCTGCTTATGCTAAGTTCCTTAAAGACCTATGCACTCAAAAGCGTAAATCCAAGACCCATGTGTCTAAGAAGGTCTTTCTCACCGAACAAGTTAGCTCTCTTTTGAAGTTTGACACCCCACCTAAGTATAAGGACCCTGGAGTACCCACTATTTCTTGTGTCATAGGTGATCACTCCATCCATAGAGCCCTCCTTGACCATGGTGCGAGTGTCAATCTACTCCCTTACTCGGTGTATGAGAAACTAGGGTTAGGAGAATTGCAGCCTACATCAGTTACCTTGCAGCTAGCTGACCATTCTGTGCGTAAGCCTCGAGGAGTCATTGAGGATGTCTTAGTGAAGGTTGACCGGTTCTTTTTCCCTGTTGATTTTATTGTCTTAGATATGGAAATCGGTGCCAATCCCACATATCAGATTCCTATCATTCTAGGTCGTCCTTTTCTTGCCACAGCTAATGCATGCATAAATTGTAGGACGGGGGTAATGGAGATGACTTTTGGGAACATGAAAGTGCACCTAAATATTTTTGATGTGTCTAACCATTTGCCTGCACCTTCTAATGCTGAATGTTTTATGGTAGACAATTTTAGATTTGATGCTTATGATAGAGGTCCATCTTTTGTAGCATCAGCCCATAATCAAGTCATGTCTTCTAATTTTTCTACATCATCTTTTTGGAGACTTAAGAGAAGAGCCAATGCTAATATCTACCAGCCGCCCTGATATATTTAAGAATGTTGGCAATGTCTGGCTAAAGACAATAAACTTAGCGCTTCTTGGGAGGCAACCCATGTTTTTGATATATTTCTTTTCCTTTTATTTATTTTCTTTGCTTCATTTAGGCTTTATTTACTTATTTTCTCAGTTTTTTTTTTCATTATAGTTTTTCTTCTTTTATGGGATATAATACTTTAGGTTTGGGGGAATGCTCATCACTTATATTTATTTCTTTTCTCCAATCCTATGTACTTCACTTTCAGACTAGTGGATTAGTTATGCTTTCAGGTGATATCTTTCTTTTCCCTCTCTTACTTATTCTTGTCATTGTAGTATATATTTTCTTTAACATTGAGGACACTGTTTAATTTAGGTTTGGGGGTGTAGAAAGACATTTTTATTTCTTAATTTTCTTTTAGGATGTTTTAGAGTATTTTCTTTTATTTTCTTTTCTTTTAAGTGGGTTTTATCGCTTATTTTCTTTTAAAAGTATATGTCTGTTTTTAAAGAGATCAATTCCATGAAGAAAGTTCAAGTAATTAATTAAGTGATGAAAATGATTAAGTGAGTAATTTCTATTTTATTTTTATTATCTTGGATAATTGTGCTTATATTTTTAAATCACATTCCACACACATGAAACTTGTAGGAATATAATTTTATGATTTATTACTTGTAATCTTAGTGGGATATCTTTAACTAAGCATATATTTTTGAAAACTTGGCAATTGAGTAATTTTTAATATTATATGATAGATTTTTATGCTTAGCTTTTATTTAAAAAAAAAAAAGGGATAAGTGTGTACCGAAAAAAAAATGAAAAAAAAATGAAAAAAAAAGAATGGAAAAAAAAGTTGAAAAAAAATAGATTGAATGAAAAAAAAAATGATGAAAAAAAAAAAAAAGGTTTGTTTCTCTTTTTACTGAGTAACCGGACCTTGTGCCTAGGCAAGTATAAGGGATCGCGTCAAAAGGTGAAAAGTTGAGATAAATTCTTTTATGACTTGCTTGGTTCTGTAGCCTTTATAGTTTGAGTTATTAAGCCTGAGGGGTGTTTCAACACCTAGTGCCTTGAGCCAACTGGATTAGGGACACTGGCCTAACGCTTGTTACATGGACTATTTAGAAAGCTTAATAGAACTAAGTATTGCACAAGTCATATTTTAAGGTATATTATGCTCTTATTCCCTGAATTTAATTTGAAGGCTATTACATGAGGGTTTATTATGAGATGTTAAAGATGAAAGATTGTCATTGTTATATTTTTGAGTTAGTGAACTTTAATGAGCTTGGTTAATGGGTCACATAAGATATGCTTGTTAATAAAGAATGAAATTGTATGACTACAAAGTTTCTACACTTTATGTTTTTGAAATGTATATATGTAGTTGCACAATTATTTCTAAGATGGGGTTATAGAATGGATTATTCCTTACTTGAAAGTGATCAGATCTTAATTGTTTACTTGTTTCAAGTATTTGTGGTTGGTTCTTTTTAAAAATAGTTATGTGTTTTTAAGAGAAGATTGTTTTTCAAATTTTTGTTTTCTTGTTTGTTTGTTTTATTTTTCTTAGGTTTAGATGTTTGTGGGTATCATTACTGCAAACCCTCACGAGACACAACTCGTCCAACTAGGGACACCTAGGGGTTTAAAGGCTTGTTGCATATGCTAAATGCAATCGTGATTCCCTACGAAAGTGGCTTTTATTTATTTTATTTTATTTTAGATTAGTTGTTTTATTTTATTTTTGTTTTGCTCGAGGACTAGCAAAATATAGGTTTGGGGGTTGATCGTTTATAATTAAACCCTTTGCAAGTGTACAAGGTAATTGTACTAGGATAAGTATTTAAGGGTTGTCGAACCTCAGGGACGGATGGGTTATTACTAAATCTAAAGAGGAATTTGCTGATTTAAAAACTAAAAACAACTTAAACTTAAATTAAGCAAAAGAAAGGAATCAACTAGTTTAAAATAAGAGATTAATTTGATGGAAATTACTTAGGAAATTGAATCCACTATAGAACCATAACAATTACTTAACTTTTAATCTAAATCTAGTGTGAACATGAACAAGTATTCTCAGCTACAAGCTAGAATTACTTCAAAAAGAATCATTAATTAACTTCCATGGCATGAACTATCTTCGACAATAGCACGAATCATCTACACTAAACTAGCTATAGGCATGACCCGTCTAATCTTAGTATAACTCATCCAAGTCATTAATTATCTGAACATTAAAACTATTGTATGACCATCTCATCTAAATCACAGAAATTAGAATCGATGCAAATATCAAAACCATATCAATCTATCATCTACAAGACAATAAATCAACATAGACTTGAATAAACATTAAAAGCTCTTCCATTAAAAAGGAAATCCATATCATACAATTGTCATCATTCACAACTGAGATCTAAATTAAAAAGAAAAGAAACTGAAACTTATCTATAGGTTCATCAACTCCTAAGTAAAAGAAAAGTCTAGCCTTCCATGGTAGAAGAAAGCACTTGAATCTCCATTGAAAGCTTTGAATTCTCTTCCATCTTCTTCTTCCTTTTTCTCCTCTTAAAATCTACTGGAATCCCCCCAATTCTAAGCCAAATATGTCTTTTTATAGGCATAAGTTCCGTAGGAAGAAGTCCAATATGAAAAGGATTGGAATTTGGGTCAAACAAGGAAACTGCACGTTATGCCGATCGATCGCCCTGCATTCCCGATCGATCGGCTACACTGTATTTTCATCTGAATTCACGTTATCCCGATCGATCTCCCTCCATGCCCGATCGATCGGCTACAGTGTTTCTGTTTTCCCGGACTGTTCATTAAGCTTTCCTTCGTGTCCATATTAATTTCTAACTTGTTTATAACTCCGAAAAGTTGTCCAAATCACTTTAAAGCATGTGAAGACTATTTTTAAGCATTTCAAACATCGTCCAAGTACTTCGATAAGCGCACTTTACCTACAAAACATAAAATATCATACTTTAGACATGTATAATGTAATTAAAATTCCAACTTGATTTAAATACATGTCTAAACAACTAATAACTACAAAATTATTAATAATTAAACTAAAATACTAATATCTATCTTAATCTAAATAAACCATAATTAACTCTAAATTAACCTAATCTATACTAACAAATAAGGTAAAAAGGCATATAAAATAGATATATATTTCATACTTATCACTACTTACCTGAGCGCGCAAACATAAACACCCACACATAAGGGGTCATACAGTTGCCCACCACAATGGGTCTTATAGTGCAATAGAATCGCCCACCATAATGGGTCTTATAGTGCCATAGAATCGCCCACCATAATGGGTCTTATAGTGCCAATGCCACTCTTGGGCAGAAAACATACAGTGCCACTTGGGCAGAAACATACAGTGCCACTCTTAGGTAGAATCATACAACGCTCTCAACAGAGCATCAAACGTCTGGGCTTACACAGCACACAGACCAAATCAGAACATACATCGCTCTTAGCAGAGCATCAGACGTCTGGGCTTCATACAGCACGCAGACAAAGTCAGAAACGTACATCGCTCTCAACAGAGCATCAAACGTCTGGGCTTATACAGCACGCAGACCAAATCAGAAACAACGTCGCTCTCAGCAGAGCATCAGACGTCCGGTGCTCTACACAGCACACAGACAACATCCCGCAGGATAACACCATGGCAAGACATGATAAATGCTCGGTCGACTCATTAGCGGCCAGCTCAAACACGGAACTTAATCCGTCGAACCCTCAGGTCTCAAACTCACAACGCTATCATTAGTTGTGCTTATAATTCAAGTTTGAATTAAGTAATTTATGCGGTACAATTAGGCCACACAAACTCACAGTCCTCGACTGATCAAACTGAAGCTGAGCCCGATCCGAAACCCAAGTTCGTCAGGGCAGCAGACTTCACTTACCCATCCACATCATGGATAAAACTCATCGTACACCAAACCCTTACAGTCTTACACTTTGCCATCCATCTTATGGCCAAATCCTCTTACACTGACATCCTCAAATATCGCTCCTCAGAGCCAACCCAGTTGTCACCCTCTTACTTATATCTCACTTATTTTACTTACTTTTCACTTCATAATATGTACGTTATGCTTGTACAATTATGAACACTCTTACTATCTGACAGTTACCCACCATACCATCTAACCCGAACTGATCCATTCTAATCCTTGCCCGTCATACTCTTATCCTCTGTCATACGCTTACATAACCGTATCCAAATTCGGACAAAGTCTCTGCCACCTCTTACTATCCATCGCCCATACCTCTGCGCACATACACATACGCACATCCATATCATAGGCAAAATGCCATCATACATACGTATGTCTCACACATACGTATAACATGCACATACGGCCATACATACATAACTTACAAACATACACGCTAGCCATCACTAGCACATGCATCCACACGTCAAACATGCACGCTAGCCATCACTAGCATATGCATACATTCACACATACATCAAACATGCACGCTAGCCGTCACTAGCACATGCATACACACGTCAAACGTGCACGCTAGCCATCACTAGCACATGCATACACATTCTTACATACTTCAAACATGCACGCTAGCCATCACTAGCACATGCATAACCCATACATAGCATACTGACATATTTGCTAGCCATCGCTAGCGCATACATAATCCACATCCATAAAACATGCATACATCTCATGCATATCAATCATACCATATAATCATGCTTACACGCACATCATGCAATCGGATCGTTACTTAACATCCAAGCATGGAATCATACAATCCTAGCATGCTGCTACTCATTCAAAGCATGCTTCATGAATTTACGAGTTCAAAGCTCCCCTACCTCGTAATCATGACGTTCGATGGTGAGCACCCGACGGTGGCGGCGTCGGCGGCGGAGTTGGCGGTCAAAACCGTTGCCTGGCTGAGAGAGCTGCTGTCCCGAGGATTTCAAGATGCGCCGGAACTATCACGGCCAAACAGAGTGTCAGATATCAATGCGGCAAAACCCGCTATCCACGGCGGCACCCTAGGGCGGCCGGGAGAAATATCGTGCCAACATAAGTGGCGGTGCGATCAAATGTCAAGGGTGTACACTCTGAAGATCAGCCGGTGGCTAAGACGTGCACAACCGGCCACAAGACGTCGAAATCGGCCGTGGACAGCACCCAACGGCGACGATTTCTGTCAACAAAGGCCCACATACGGGCGGAGAGCATGGGGCAACGCTCGAGAACCAAAGGAGAGGTGGAGGACGACTCTAGTGGTCAACTCTACTCGGTGGCAAAGCCAACCGATGGTTAGACGGCACGAATGCGGCGCCTAAACCCAGAAGTACACGCGTGGCCACATGCACACGCGGCCCAAAGGGCGGGGAAGAGGGCTGAACGGAGACGACCCAAGGCCCACAAAAGCCAACCAGGCTAAGGCCCTAGCGAAGGCCAATCTAAGTGGCGACATCGCCGATCGCCACCCACAACCACTACCCATGGTGCGGGCGGCTGTGCATCTCGCACGACAGAGAGCAAGGGGAGGGTTCACGGTCGAGCAAAGGCTATGAGGCCGTCACTGGCCAAGGCCTGAGCAGGTGAACTCGTCCACCTTCTGTCAAGGTAAGACATACAAATTCTTGCCCGAGGCCATCCGGTACCGACGGCGTAAAATGGGCAAGAAGGGTCAACGGCACACATGCCGGTAAGGCGGACTAGCTGCGGCTACGAGCCGCAAGGCTGAACAAGACCCAGAGGGGTGGCCCATTGGCATCACCGGGCTGGGGCGGAGCCGAACTAAGGTCCACCAAAACAAATCCGGCGTCCGACTGATAACGTCAGTCACCACGTCCAAAACGGACGCAGACCAAAAATAAGGGACGACCGGGGAAAACCCATAAGGGCGGAGCGGCCATGGGGGCGGCGGCTGAATCGGGCACGGAGGTGTAGTCCACTGCCTTCGCCGGAGCAAGGCGGGGCTGGGGGAAGGCCGAATCGGCCGCAGATCACCGCCGGCGGCCACTGTTTGCCCAAAACAGTCCGTCGGCGGAACAGTGCACAGAGGGGGAGAAGAGTGCAAGGCGGCGGAACGGAGGCCCACCGGGCCGGGAGGAGGGGCTCCTCGCCATCGCCGACCCAGGGCGAAGCCGTGGCCGGCCGGTCGGGCCGAGCCGGCCCATGGCGGCGGCGGAACGGCGCGAAACAGTGGGGGCGGAAAACAGGGCAGCAGAGAGAAAGGGAGCGGGACGGCGGAGCTGGGGCCGTCCGGGGCCGAGGGGAGTGGCCTCCCGCCGTCGCCGGCCCATGGCGGAGCCGTGGGCGGCCGGCCGGCCCTCTCCGGCTCGCGGCGGCGGCGGAATCGCAATACACAGAGGAAAGGGGCTAACCGAGGGAAGAGGCGGCGCGGCCGTGGGGGCCGGGACGGCGGCTCCCCTGCCGTCGCACGGCCGGGGAGGAGCCGGTGCGGCGGCCCACTGGCCCACCGGCGGCCGGTGGCCGGCGGGGACAGAGAAGCAGACGGGAAGGGGGGGGCAGCCACTGTTCATCCAAAATCCGGATTGGGCCGAGCCCGATCTTTTATCTGTTCTCCTTTATTTTTTCCCGCTTACGTCCCCAACACGCGTTAACCTACTGGTTACGCGTCGAACCTCCAAAATTCGCGCCGTAAGCGCGCAGCGAGGCCCGTGGCCCGCGACTAAGCCCCACACCCGACTCTACGGGTATAAATACGGGGAAAAAATACGAATACACATACGCTGAAATGTCACATTTTCCTGCCGAAAATGACCAGAAAAATGGCAGAAAAATCACAGAAAATTGTAGAAAAATCAGGGACCATCTGAATATTAAAACTATAGGCATGACTCATCTAATCTTAGTATAACTCCTTCAATTCATTAATCATCTGAATATTAAAACTATTGCATGACCATCTCATCTAAATCACAAAAATTAGAATCAATGAAAATATCAAAACCACATCAATTTATCATCTACAAGACAATAAATCAACATCGACTTGAATAAACATTAAAAGTTCTTCTATTAAAAAAAATCTTTATCATACAATTGTTATCATTAATAACTGAGATCTAAATTAAAAAAAAAGAAATTAAAACTTATCTCTAGTTTTATCAACTCCTAAGTAAAAGAAAATTTTAGCACTCCATTATAAAATGAAGCTCTTGAATCTCCATTAAAAGTGTTCTCTTCCATCTTCTTCTTTATTTTTTTCTTTAGAAAATCCACTAGGATCCCCTAATTTCGAGCCAAATATATCTTTATAAGGGCATAAGATCCGTAGAAAGAAGTCCAATATAA
The DNA here is from genome assembly GCA_035235625.1 of Saururus chinensis. NCBI lineage: Eukaryota > Viridiplantae > Streptophyta > Magnoliopsida > Piperales > Saururaceae > Saururus > Saururus chinensis. The sequence goes on from CP141143.1 coordinate 32,803,757, forward strand.
AAAAGAATCAAAATTTGCTTAAACTAGGAAACTGCACGTTATCCCAATTGATCGCTCTGCGTGCCCGTTTGATCACCTGTACTGAATTTATCTTCAAAATTATATTTAGCCATTTAATACTTAAAATGCCTCATTCGATCGGCTACACTGTTTCCATAATTTGGACAATTTTTTTAGACAGTATCATGTTCAATTTTTGTTTATTAAACTCTATCTTTCATGTCTATGTTACTTTCGAACTTGTTTATAACTCCGAAAAGTTGTTCAAATCACTTTAAAGCATGTCAAGCCTATTTTAAATTATTCTAAATATTGTCCAAGTACCTCAATAAACGCACTTTGCCTATAAAATATAAAATATCATATTTTAATCATGTAGAATGTAATTAAAATCCCAATTTGATTTAAATACATACTTAAACTACTAATAACTTTTAAAATTAATTAATAATTAAACTAAAATATTAATAATTATCTTAATCTAAATAAGCCATAACTAACACTAAATTAACCTAATCTATACTAGCAAATAAGGTAAAAATATATATATAATAGATATATATTCTATACTTATCAAATACCACCAAACTTATATTTTGCTAAACCTCAAGTAAAATAAAAATAAAATAAAATAACTAATCTAGAAAAATAAATAAATGTCACTTTTGTAGGGAATTATGATTGTATTTAGTGTATGCAACTAGCCTTTAAACCCCTAGGTATCCCTAGTTGGACGAGTTGTGTCTCGTGAGTATTTGCAGTAATGATACCATAAACATCTAAACTTAAGAAAAGAAATAAAATAAAATAAAAAAATAAAAATTCTAAAAACAATCTTCTCTTAAAAATGCATAGCTATTTTAAAAAGAACCAACCACAAATGCTTGAAATAAGTAAATAATTTCGATATGATAACTTTCAAGTAAGGAATAATTCATTCTATAACCTCATCTTAGAAATAATTGTGCAACTACATATATATATTTCAAAAATAAAAATTGTAGAAACTTTATAGTCATACAATTTTATTAACAAGCATATCTTATGTGACCCATTAACCAAACTCATTAAAGTTTACTAACTCAAAAATATAACAATGACAATCTTTCATCCTTAACATCTCATAATAAACCCTCATGTAATAACCTTCAACTTTTAATTAAATTTAAGAAATAAAAGCATAATATGCCTCAAAATATGGCTTGTGCAATACTTAATTATATTAAGATTTCTAAATATTCCATGTAACAAGCATTAGACCACTGTCCCTAATTCAGTTAGCTCAAGGCACTAAGTGTTTAAACACCCATCAGGTTTAATAACTCGAACTATAAAGGCTACAAAACCAAGCAAGTCATAAAAGAATTTATCTCAACTTTTCACCTTTTGACGCGATCCCTTATAAGATGGATGATATTCTTAAAACTTTTAAACAAATCAAAATTAATCGCCCCCTCTTAGATGTCATTGAGTCTCTACTTATGCTAAGTTCCTCAAAAACCTATGCACTCAAAAGCGTAAATCTAAGACCCATGTGTCTAAGAAAGTCTTTCTCACCAAGTAAGTTAGATCTCTTTTGAAGTTTGACACCCCACTTAAGTATAAGGACCCTAGAGTACCCACTATTTCTTATGTAATAGGTGATTACTCCATCCATATAGCCATCATTGACCTTGGTGCGAATGTCAATTTACTCCCTTACTCGGTGTATGAGAAACTAGGGTTAGGTGAATTGCAGCCTACATCAGTTACCTTACAGCTAGCCAACCATTTTATGCGTAAGCCTTGAGGAGTCATTGAGAACGTCTTAGTGAAGGTTGACTTATTTTATTTCCCTGTTGATTTTATTGTCTTAGATATGGAGATCGTTGCCAACCCCACAAATTAGATTCCTATCATTCTAGGTCGCCTTTTCCTTACCACAGTTAATGCATGCATAAATTGTAGGATGAGGGTAATGGAGATGACCTTTGGGAATATGAAAGTATAACTGAATGTTTTTTATGTGTCCAACAATTTACTTGCAACTTTTAATGTTGAATGTTTTATGGTAGATAATTTTAGGTTTGATACTTATGATAGAGGTCCATCTTTTGTAGCATCAGCCCATAATCAAGTCATGTCTTTTAATTTTTCTACATCATCTTTTTAGAGGCTTAAGAGAAAAGCCAATGTTTATATCTACTAGCTGCCCTGATATATTTGAGAATGTTGGCAATGTCTGCTAAAGACAATAAACCTAATGCTTCTTGGGAGGCAACCTATATTTTTGATATATTTCTTTTCCTTTCTTTTGTTTATTTTCTTTGCTTCATTTAGGTTTTGTTTACTTATTTTTCTTAGCTTTTAATTTTTTCTCATTATAGTTTTTCTTCGTTTATGAGATATAATACTTTAGGTTTGAGGAAATGCTCATCACTTATATTTATTTCTTTTTTCCGATCCTATGTACTTCACTTTTCATATTAGTGGATTAGTTTTGCAATGAGGTGATATCTTTCTTTCCATCTCTTACTTATTCTTGTCATTATAGTATATATTTTCTTTAATATTGTGGACAATGCTCAGTTTAGGTTTGGGGGTGTAGAAAGATATTTTTCTTCCTTATTTTTCTTTTAGCATGTTTTAGAGTGTTTTTTCATTATTTCTTTTGTTTTCTTTTATTTTATGTGGTTTTTATTGCTTATTTTCTTTTAAAAGCATATGTATGTTTTTAAAGAGATTAATTTCATGAAAAAAGTTCAAGTAATTAATTAAGTGATGAAAATGATTAATTGAGTAATTTTTATTTTATTTTTTTATCTTGGATAATTGTGCTTATATTTTTAAATCACATGGCTTGTAGGAATATAATTTCATGATTTATTGCTTGTAATCTTAGTAGAATATCTTCAACTAAACATATTTTTTTATGCTTAACTTTTATTTGAAATTATTTTTTTTGGGTTAAGTGAATAATGAAAAAAAAAGAAAAAAAGAATGAAAAAAAGATTGAAGAAAAAAATATAGATTGAATGAAAAAAATATTGATGAAAAAAAATTAGCCATGCTGTTTCTAAATGGTAGGGTCGTGTCAAGACACTGAAAAAAATGTGCCTTAGATATATAAAATCCTTCGGAAGTTGTCTTAGACTGTGGCTTTGAGGAAGAGGAAAGAGATAGAAACTCATTCTCATGTGGTGCACTCACTTGTACTTGAGGCTCATCAGGGGCTGCCTTCTCTAACTCCTCACTCCTATCATCTGTCACTTATGTCCCTTCAACATTCTTATCAATAATCCTCCCACTCTAAGCATCATTATAGAATTAACTTATTCATTAGAGAGAGGAGCTCCTTCTACCTCAAATTGACCTTTAAGGTTTAGTAGAGGTTGACTTAGCAACGTCCTTATCTCTAGTTTATTGATAACATTGGCTAGTCCAATTTGGGTTTCTAACTTTACTATAGATTGTGTGTGAGAGTGAAGGAGTTATAATTGAGATTGAAAGCCTTGCAGGACACTCAAGACCTTTTCTTCAAAACTCAGACTCCTATTGGGTTGGACATACAGATGTTAAACTTGAGGTTGGTGAATAGGGGCTAGTGGTACTTAGAATAGTTAGCTACAGGGTTGGTTACTCACAACCACTTGGTTTTGTGTATGACAGAAAAAGTTAAGATGATTCCTCCACCCAGGATTATATATGTTTGAAAATGGATTGGGTGTCATTCACATGATCTTAGACAAACTCAAAAAATTGAGATGCAGAATGACACTCCATGATAGTATGAGCTACGTTAAAACATATTGTGCATGCAACTTGAGTGAATGGGGTTGGCTGATGGGTTAAAATCATAAGAAGGTTCATCTTCCTACTCAAAGTATCAACTTTAGAAGAGAGGTCTAATGAGTTTTTGACTTCATACAAGCCACCCCTAGAGGGGGCATTGTTCAAAGTAGATAATACATTCTCATTACTATTTAATGTAGCATGTTAAATAGAATTTTCACTCAAGTCCTCAAAAAGTTTGCTTACCTCATATTTATTTTTTAACAAAAAGATACCCCCACAACTTGCATCAATAAGATGATGGTTTTGTTCAATAAGACACTCATAAAAATATTGCACTAATTGTCACTTAGGGACAACATAATGAGGACACCTCCTAAGAAGGTCCTTAAGTCTATCTTAACTCTCATAAAACTGTTCAATGGTTATGACTTTTCTCATTTAGTTAGTCTTACCTATGGGGAAGTACTTTTTTAAAAAAAATTGTTATATTTAGGCCCATGTTGTGATAATGTTTGGCTCTAATGAGTTGAGCCATTCTTTAACCTTATCTTTTAGTGTGAAAGAAAAAGGCCGAAGTTTGACGGCCTCATCGGTTAAATTTGAGAGCTTAAAAGTTGTACATAGTTCTAATAAGTCATTTAGGTGTCTATACGGGTTTTCATTATATTAAACTTATAAAAAGATGAAAGCATTTGAATAACATTGGGCTTAATTTCATAATTTTGAGCAGACCACTGGCAACCTAATGCATGAAAGAGAGGTGTACTCATTAGGAGTATAATACTCTCTTACAACTTTGAGTAGTGTATTTACTAACTGATAATCAGCCATAATGAGGGTAAAAGTAGTGTGGGATGAGAGTTTGAGGGTGTAGGGATGTAGGTCGAGGACAACTCAACTCTCATAGATGTCCGTTCAGACTCTTGGTCAAATGGTACTAATAGGGGAGTAAAGAGCGACGACTACGTATACATCACAAATATACTACATAATTTTAAATGTAAAAAGGTAAAGAATAGGAAAAAATTAACTATAAATAAATAAATAAAGAGATAAATTGATCTTTCAAAACGAAGAGAAGCATTATGCTTGTCGATGTCCACTTGTGGCCACAAGTGTAGAGAGCACGGTCTTCAACTCAACCTACAAGATTAAATTAAAAGAAGGTAAGAAACTAAGAAGTAACCTAAAAACTAAAGTAACTTAAAATAAAGTAGCTAAAACTATCTTAATACTAATTTAGTAACAAATCAACATCGTCCCCGGCAATGACGTCAAAAACTTTATTGTTTATAATTAAACCTTTTGTAAGTGTAAAAGGCAATTGTACTACGATAAGTATAAAAAAGTTCTCGAACCTCAAGGACAGATAAATTATTACTAAATCTAATAGATGAATTTATTGATTAAAAGCTAAAAAGAACTTAAAATTTAAATTAAGTAAAAAAAATAATCACTAAATTAAAATTAAGAGATTAATATGATAAAAATTAAAGAAAAAATTGAATCCACTATAGAACCATAACAATTTCTTAACTTTTAATCTAAATCTAGTTTGAATATAAACAAGTATTCTCAGTTACAAGCTAGAATTACTTCAAAAATAATCATTAATTACTCGACAATAGTACAAATCATCTACACTAAACTAGCTATAGGCATAACTCGTCTAATATTAGTATAATTTATCCAATTCATTAATTGTCTAAATATTAAAACTATTGTATGACCATCCCATCTAAATCATAGAAATTAGAATCAATAAAAATATCAAAACCACATCAATATATCATCTGCAAGATAATAAATTAACATAGACTTGAATAAACATTAAAAGTTCTTCCATTAAAAAGAAAATTTTTATCATATAATTGTCATTATTTATAACTGAGATCTAAATTAAAAAGAAAAGAAACTAAAACTTATCTATAACTTTATCAGCTCCTAAATAAAAAAAAAGTCTAGCCTTCTATTGTAGAAAGAAGCTCTTGAATCTTAATTAAAAGTGTTCTCTTATATCTGCTTCTTCTTTTTTCTCTTCAAAAAATCTACTGAGACCCCCTAGTTTTGAGTTAAATATGTTTTTCTATAGGCATAAAAGCCGTATGAAGAAGTCCAATATGAAAATGAATCAAAATTGGCTTAAACTAAAAAATTATTCGTTATCCCGATCGATTGCCCTACGTACCCGTTTAATCACCTGTACTGAATGTCTTCAAAATCACATTTAGCGGTTTTATACTTAAAATGCCTTGTTCGATCGGCTATACTATTTCTATAATTTGTACCAACTTGTTTATAACTCTAAAAAGTTATCCAAATCACTTTAAAGTATGTCAAGACTATTTTGAATTATTTCAAATATTGTCCAAGTACCTCAATAAGCGCACTTTGCCTATAAAATATAAAATATCATATTTTAGACATGTAGAATGTAATTAAAATCCTAACTTGATTTAAATACATGCCTAAACTACTAATAATTTCTAAAATTAATTAATAATTAAACTAAAATATTAACAACTATCTTAATCTAAATAAACCATAACTAACACTAAATCAACCTAATCTATATTAACAAATAAGGTAAAAAAGTATATAAAATATATATATATATATATATATATATATATATATATATTTCATACTTATCACCACCTTTCTAGTTCCAATACCAACTTTGGCGCTCAATGGACTTTTGCTGCTTACCAACCACGGCATGCAAAGCGGTTGCTCTCCCAGTCATTAGGTGGAAGACCATTGGGTAGCGCTTCCTAGAGCGTCGGCCTTTGTCTTCTCCAGTGCTTGAACATGCAACAACTACTGTAGAAGAACTTTGCCCACGGCCTTTGCAGTTTCTTTGCCCAAGCTGCTCTTCTGCAACCACATGCATCTATCATCTTCACCAAGGTAATCAAACCATTATGTGCTAGCACCCTAGATTACACCGCTTCCAATCTCGCTGCCCAGTCAAGCATCCAAGGCTATCATCAGCTATCTGGCCAAAATGAACCGATCGACTCCCACCTTCTAGTTATTCATGCATGAAGGAATCACTCATTGTTTCACAAAAAGTTGAGCAGCCATTAGCAGATGCAATGCTCATCTTCCTTCAAGCACTAGTTGTGGCTTCATCCACTTCTCGTCCAACTCTAACGCTCCACCCACGAGTGGCCACTTTGGCCATGGTTCTTTCTATGTCTTGCTCCACGGCGGCCACTTTGGTCATTACATACCCTCCTTCATCCCTAAAATATCAGTCCTTTATAGCCAAAAAAACTGGCCTCGTTCACAAGTTCACTGCTAGCCGTTGCACCCCTACTCACAAGTTTGCCTCTTTTGCTCTTGTGCTCTTTAAGCAGGATTGAGATGCCAGAGCCTCATCCATCCCAAACTAAACTTCTTCATTTGGGGTTCCTTCTCATGGCTACTTCCACCAACGACCCTCATACAGCTGTCACCGCCTACCTTCTCTACAGTCATCAGCATTCAACAGCCCATTGTTCGATCGCCTCCACCATTGAGTAGAGCTCTCATGATGTCATTGCTGCCAGAGCCCGCAGGAATCCAAAGTTGTTGCAAGCTCTGGAACACCCCTGCTTTCAAGTGAAATCTTCAATTGCATGGTTTTTGCCAGAGAATTCTAGATGGAATACTAGTTCCTCATCGCCCCAAATCTCGGTTGTTACTCTGGCGGATTGAAGTCCTGGGAAGAAAATATTGGGCGTGGGATGCATGATATATTCTCTCATTGTTGATGCTTCTCGCAGTTTCCTTATCAGCTCCCAGAGAAGAAGATTGCTCTGCACCTACGCTGCCGGTTGACAAAAGATTTTGGATGGATCATGAGTTCCCTCTCGTACTTGGGCCCACATGCTATGAGGTGAACTTAGCCAGCAGTATGGGTCGAAGGTGCAAACTAGATTGGGAGTTTTTATTTGTTATTGTGCATTGGATCCGCCTAATTACCCGCTTAGCCTGACCAAGTTGACTTTGTATAATTTACTCCCACATAGACCATTTGCTCATTTGTTCTGCCTTATACAAGTTGCGCCTACTACAAGTTGTGCATCTACTATCTACCACACCATTTATCTTACCTACCTTGCCTTACTACCACCTTTGTCAATTGCTATTATCGACACTAATCTGATCTTATTACTGTTGCTGTCAAATGCCCTTTGTGGGCTGTCTCGAGCCACCCTACTGTCCCTTTAGTGACCCCTGCTTATTGGAAACCTTAGTGGGCAATCCACTTTGTTTACGCCTAACAAGTCGTGCCCACTCCATTGCTCTGCCACTTCAATTGTTTCCGATCATCTCTACTGACAACGAAGATATCCTACCCTCTGATTTCATGTTTGTCGTGTAATCTGCCTCACAAGGTTCCCTATCTTTTTAGATGCCAGCTACCAACTTGATTTCCTGCATGTTTCTGTTAGTTACTTTATGTTGATTTTGAGTGTTGGCCCACTGCCTTGCAACCTTCTGTTTGTCTCATCCATAGTTTTAGACCAATTGTTCACAATGGAGCTATGGTAGCCTGATGCTTAGAGTTTTAGGCTACCTTAAGGATAAGGTGATGCGCAAACAAAGCGTGGTGGAATGTTGTATACAGAAAATAGTCTGTCTAAGGGAGGCTAGGCCAAGGATTACTTACGGTTTATTAATTGTTTCTTAATTATTAAGGAGTTTATTATTATTTTTATTTAATAATATTTAGTGGGCTTTTAGATTTTTATTAGTAAACCCATTAAGATTCTTTATTTAAGTATAAGGGCTATGCTCTAATTTGTGGAGTGAATAAATTATTGTCTCTCTCTCTCTTGTCTTCTCCCTTTTCCTCTCTACCTCTCTCTCCTTCATGGCAGCTATGCTAGTCCCTCTCCCCTTTCCTGGCCATCTTGGGCCGCTCCCTTCCCCTTCCCCGGCTACTAAGCCGTTGTGGACAGGGGTACATAACAATACCAAAGAATGTGCATCAAAGGAGGTTATGTGGTAGGTAGTGCCACTATCCATACTCTAAGTCATCTTCTTGTTGGTAAACAAGATGCATAGCAGTGAATACTTGGGAAGTATTAGAAATGTCATCGTAAGGGACCTCATAAACAGAGGCATAACGATGAGGTCCACCACACTTAAAGTATGTGATACGCTTAGTTTGGGAGGAGCTTCATCCACGACACACACTCTAGGAGAAGCGGTGAGGTGGAGTGGCAGCGAATGGAGAGGAGGAATGAGTAAAGGATCTACGTCCACGATTGGTAGATCCACCACGAGAGCCGCCTTGCCCTTGACCACAAAATTGGCCACAAGAGGGAGGCCCAGAGGACTAGCCACAGCTATGAAAGGCAACAGAGGGAACAAAAGATACATTAGCCAATGCTAAGCGCAATTCAAAGTCGAGTAACAAGCTGATAACATCTTCAAGAGAAGGGGCACGTTGTTGCATATTAATGACTATCACAATAGGATAAAACTCAGAGCCCATCCCACGCAAAAGCCAGAGAGATAGATCATCATTGTCAACTGGCTTATTGGCACTAGCAAGAGTTAAAGCAAGGACTTAGCTCAACATATTCAGCAATGGAGCACAACCATTTGGAGATTATCTGGAGCTTCGTCTAGAGATATTGAATCCAAACACGGGAATGTGTGCCAAAGAGGGTTTCCAAAGAAATCCACAATACATGAGAAGTCTCTTTTCAAGCAACAAGAGACAACACTGATTCAAAAAAGGAGGCGGTGAGCCATTCAACAATTATTTGATCTAGATGAATCTACTGATGAACGTCAAAGTTTGAACCATCGGCAGCAAGGACGGGCTAGGGAAAGTCACCAAGAACAAACCCCATAAGATCATAGCTCCGGAGAATAGGGAGAAATTACATCCGTCAAAGCAAGTAATTAGACTTAGAGAGCTTCAAAGATATATCATATTTAATGGTCTTAAGAGGAGAGGTGAGGGATGAGAACATTGTAGAGGAAGGAGAAGTGGATGTGGTGGAAGATGCCATTGAGCAAGCAATTAAGGGAAGAGGATGTCACCGGAAATAGGATTGATGGCCTGATAACATAAAAATGCAACACTGTGGTTGATCATCTTCCTCTACCACAACCAAGTCTTGCATTACTTGTTATCGTTGTGGATTTTCAAATCACAAGGCTAATATCTGTCAAGCTAGTGATAGTGATCTCTCGCCTCTCATTCATTCCTTTGCGGCCATGGGAGATCAACATGAGACTTGGGTGCTAGTCATCATATGACCGCTGATGCCACTCCTCTCCAAGGTATGCAATCTTATTTTGGACCTTCTCACGTTATGGTTAGAAATTACGTTGGTCTTCCGATCTCTCACATTGGCGACCTTCCTCTTTCTACTGGTTTATCATTAAAAGGCATCTTGGTCGTTCCTAATATTGTCAAGAATCTTTTATCTGTGTCTTGGTTTTCTGCTGACAATAATTGTTACTTGTCTTCAATGAGTTTGGTTTTGTGGTGAAGGACGAGAAGTCAGGGAAGACAATTCTTAAAGGTTCTTGCAAGGACGCTCTATACCCAATTACGCTAGCATCTAACAAGGAATTGGTTGTCGATTATGCTAATAATAAAGTGCTTTCCAACACTTGGCATGATCACCTTGGTCATCCATCCATAAAAAATGTCAGCCATCTCAAGATTATGTTACACCTTCGTCCTACCACATGTTGTATTGTGAAGCTGCCAGTTTGAGAAAAGCACTCATTTGCCCATTCCACACCAATCTTCTTACTCTACTTCTTTTCTTCATACTTTACATTGTGATGCATGGGACCTGCCCCACTCACTTCTTTTGATGGTTTTCAATATTATTTAACCGTGGTGGTTGAATATTCTCATTTTACTTTGCTCTTCTTAATGCACAAGAAATCAGAGGTTGCTACTCATCTTGTTCATTTTATTACACTCATTGAAAATTTATTTTCAACCCATGTAAGAATTGTGCAAAGTGATGGCGGTGGTGAATTTGTCATGCACGCTTTGAAAAGTTATTTTCAAACTCGTGGTATTTTGCATCGCCTTTCTTGCCCAAGAATGCCTCAACAAAATGGACTAGCCGAATAGAAGCATAGACATATTGTGGAGACTGGACTCACTGTACTCTTACACGGGAATGTTGGTAAATTATTTTGGAGTGATACTTTTCAAACAACGGCCTATCTATCAATCGCTCCCCTTGTGCACATCTTGGTTATAAGAGCACCTATGAGTTGGTGTTTCACAAACCGCCTGATTATAATCATTTACATATATTTGGTTGTGCTTGTTATCCATGCCTCCGCCCCTCTGGTATTGGTAAACTTGATCCTCGCAGCAAGCAGTGCATTTTTCTCAGCTATAGTGCTCAACATAAGGGTTTCTACTGCTTGGACCTTGTGTTTTATATATTAGTTATCTCTCACCATGTATTTTTTGGACTCTTCCCATTTTAGCATATTTGCTCTTCACAAGTGTCTTGTCCCGCTGATTTTCGACTTGGAAAATGGACTCATGGCACACACTCATCCAAACATCCTACGACAAACTCTATAAACTTGTTGCCATCTACTACATCTCTTACAGCACCTGCGGTGTCTCCTTCATCTCCACTTGTGGTGGAACCTTCCTCAGCCCTACCCCTACTCCCCCTACCTTAGATGCATCACCTCCAGCCTCCCTTCCTACTAGTCCTGTTGAACCTCTCATTTCTCCTACTGAGACGTCCATTGTGGCCCCTCCCTGGAAGACTCATCAAATGGTCACCTGCTTCCAAGATGGTACCCTTCGTCCTAAAATCTTTTGTACACCACGTTATCCTCTTCTTGCAGCTCTTTTAGCATATTTGATTCTAAAGCTGTCAAGGACCCCAGATGGCAAGCTGCCATGAATGAGAAAATTTCTACTCTTATAAAAAATAAGACCTAGATACTAGTACCTCCCTCCTCTCATCATGTTATTGGCTGGAAATGGGTTTCCAAGGTGAAGGTTAAGGCTGATGGCACTCTTGAACGGTATAAAGCTCATCTCATGGCTAAGGGTTATTCTCAACAAGAAGGGCGTGATATTTTGAAACTTTTAGTCTGGTTGTTAAACCTAGGACTATTCGTCTAATTCTCTCCTTAGCCACTACCTTTGCCTAGCCTTTGCACCAGTTTGATGTCAAAAATACTTTTCTTCAAGGTGAAATCTCTAACTCTATTTACGTTACTCAGCCACCAGAGGGTTTCAGGATCCTCAGCATCCTCATCATGTGTGTAAACTTCATAAAGCATTATATGGGTTGAAGCAAGCACTTTGTGCATGGCATCATACCTTTAGCACCTATTTATAGCGTCTTGGTTTTTCTAACAGACCCTGTGATGCATCATTATTTGCTCAGATTAGCCCCGGATATATCATCATGGTTCTTATATATGGTGACGTTATTGCCACTGGCAGTGATTTTTCTCACATTAATACGCTAGTTATGAGTCTCTTCTCAATTTGAGCTGAAAGATCTTGAGCCATTACATTATTTCTTGGGCACATCCTGATATTGCTTATGCTGTCAACCAAGTGTGTCAATTCATGCGATCTCCGAGGATATTTTGCATTATGTCAAAGGTACTATCCTTCTCGTTTTTTACTTCTATCAGTGTTCTCATCTTCATGTTTGCAATTTCTCATATTCTGGGTGTCCCAATGGCCGACGCTTAGTCACAGGCTTTGTTGTCTACCTTAGGCCAAATCTACTATCTTGGACCGCTAAAAAGCAAGTTGTTGTATCATGCTCCCATACTGAGGCATAATATTGTGCCTTGGCTTCCTTAATTACTGAATTACTATTATGGTTTCACCATATTCTTCTTTCACCATATTCTTCGTACTCTTCACATTTGGGTCAATGCACCTCGTACTAATTATTGTGACAACGTCAGTGCTCTTCATCTTGCCAAAAACCCTATTTCTCACCATCATCGCAATACGCATGTGGAGATCAATATGCACTTCATTTGTGACATTGTTCGTCATAGCCTAGTTTGCGTGTGTCATAGGCCAAGTCTGTCTCAAGTTACAAAAATTTTCACCGAAGTCCAAAAACTTCATCGCAAGCTCAATGTGTTTTTGCAACCTCCTTAAGCTTAAGGGGGGATATTAGGACATATGCATGTTGGACCATGCCATCTCACTCTTGAGTTTATGCCAACACATGTGCATTACATGTAATATTTTGAAAAATAAATCTGGCGCCACATCTTGATTGAAGATACAACTAGATTTGCCTAATTACAGGAGAATATTCTAAGATTATGCTTAATTGATGGTACCACATCTTAATACAACTAGATCTGCCCAATTAGTGGAGAATATTCTATGAATATATTTGATTGAGCAAATCTTGAAATGTTTGTTATGTAATTAAGATTATTTCTTTGTATATGTATAGAAATGTCATATAAATCAAAACGAAAAGGCAACACCCAAATCAAGGGGATTTTCATATTTCTTTACACCCCACATATATTTTTTTAATGTGTTCTAATATTTACTTACATTAATTCTGCAAGTTCACATTATCAAATTATTCCTTATTGATGAACAAATAGCCCTATAAAAAATCATTTCAAAAACATAGATTGAACTACCATCGATCGTCCCATTGACGCACCGGTGCCAATACTAATTGCCATCAGAACTTCCAAGGACCCATCAATCCTTACCAACATTTAAAAGACTTGTTTCAAGGCCTTTCTCAATGACATATGGGACTCCCTATCAACCCATTGTCTTCTACAATGACATCCCTTCAGCACATCAATGTTAACAACTGTTCGTCTTCTCCTAACCAATGACACCCTATCAACACGTATGGTGATGGCATTAGTGATCATAACAGAAGATCAAATCAACTCCCACAATGGATTACACACCCATGCTTTAACCAAAACCTTTGCAAATCCTAATTCAACATACAAAAAAATTGTTGATAAGATTTTTTTAAAACCAACTAACAATTGTATCTTTGAAAATTGGAGAATAATAATCCAACACACATCCTAGTTAACGTAGCACTATCCTAAGTGTTACATACATATATCTTGCTTGGGTAGAACCTTAGAAATTTTACATTACTATTAATCTATTCCACATCTGAACACTGATGAATGCTCTCTAGTCTTCAATCTCTATGTGTCAAACACGGGTGTGCATTCTAATAGAGTTCAATTCTCTATTATTCCTCATAAATTACTTGGTTGCAGTCTTTCACTTGTCAAATGACTATAGAATCTTTTGGATCAAGGAGAATAATTTTATAGGATTTGGCCTTTTGAAGGAGCATAAGCAAATCCACAAGCCCATTTGGCCTTTTTAAGGAGCATAACCCGATATACCAGCCCATGACCATGTAACCATCCATCATTTTAGCATATTTGATTTTAGCATAACTCCTACTACTTCCACCACTACGATCATTGCCGCCGCCACCATCATTGCTACTGCTGCCTCTACTGTCACCGTCGTCACCACCATCACCATTGTCACCACCATCTCCACCACAACCCCACCCTCATGAACTCTTACCCACCATCACCTCCACTCCCACCACTAACACACCACCACTACCAAAGGTGGTAGTGGTGGTGACAACAAAAGAGCGATAATTTTATCATGAAAAATATATGACATAATATTATTTTTGTAATATGAGAGGATTCACATTTCAATTTTCTATAACACCATTGGTATAATCGAACAATTAAAAATTTTAAATTCTCTTAATTTTTCTTTCACCAAGATTTACTTTCTTTTTCTATTTATCTTTCTATTTTTCTCGATTTTTACCAATCCAAATAGACTCCAAATGGTGGTCAACCCAATTGGATTAGCAAGGTTCTATTTTGACTAGCATAAAGGCAAGAAAAATTGGCCTTATGTTGAGGATAGGTGGCTCATGACACTATTGCAAAGGGTTGGGACAAAAGTGAGGTTAAACCAGTCACGCGTGTAGAACATACCATACTCAGGCACTCGAAAATGATGATAGCATGTAAAAGAACAGGTTTGACTTGCACTCCTGCCATTACTCTAATTAGACATACTTTGCTATGAAGAATTTTGGAGAAATGTGATGCTTACATTGAATACTAAGATATTTCAAGTGCATAATGTAATGCCTAGAAAGGCATAGTGATTAAAACTCCACCAAATTCAACCATCCACTTAAACCGCAAAACTTAATGTTGAATCTGTCAGAGTTAGGAAGGAAAGACTTGGGGACTGTTTCGCAAACCATTTTGTGGAAGCTTTGCCATTTTCTGGCTTGGATGCACCTGCAAGATTTGATTTCCCCACGAATAGGTAGTTGCCCCTAAGAATGGGTCTAAATTAAATTTATCATTTTCTTGTTTGACAACACAAATCTTTTACAAATAAGGACTTGTTCATGAATTTGATTCAATATTATATGACTAATGAAATAGCCATAATCTCCATTCGTAGAAAAATTAAGGACTACTATCGTTGCTTTTACAGATTTTGAGATGTAATAAATGCATGCCATTAGGCATTTATGATGAATATCATTAATTTCTAAATTATTGTCACAAGATGATGAACCTCTTTAATTGCTAAAGTTTATTTGTCACATAATTCTTTTGACAAATCGGTTGCCAAACAACCACTTAGCGAAGTTCAACAAATCCATGGTAATTTCATTTTTTTAAAATATTTTTTTCTATTTCCTCACCTCCTTGGAAAATTTCTTCTCATATCTTGAGTGTTTTTCTAG
Organism: Saururus chinensis; assembly: GCA_035235625.1. NCBI lineage: Eukaryota > Viridiplantae > Streptophyta > Magnoliopsida > Piperales > Saururaceae > Saururus > Saururus chinensis. The sequence continues at coordinate 32,819,320 of CP141143.1, forward strand.
AATATCAAAAGATTCAACTTTCGATTTGATCTATGGAAAACACAAAAACCGGAGAAAGTAACAAAAGTATCAAAAGGTTATCCATTTACTTAGCTGTTGTAGTTTGTTTATGTTTGTGAAAACATGAAGTGTTTCATGTAATTGATACTCTTTTTTTTTTACAGTAATGCTAAGTGATAGTTTTTCATCTTAACATTATAGCATAATTGGCATAATTTTTTGGCAAAATTTAATATATAGAAAGTGTGTATGAAATTGACACAGTTAAATTCACATTAGATTTGATGACAAGATGCTTGATTATTCATCTTAGCCAACAGTACCTAGTATTTTTCAACCTTAATTCATACACTTGTTCACTCTAGTGAAACTCCAAGGTTAGGTGCTTAATGCAACTTCAATATTCATTGGAACCTAGATTTTGGAATTAAGCAAGGAGTTGCATATAAGTATGCTTGCCACAAAAAAAAGTATGTATTATGAGAAAATGAAAGAAAAACTGACATAAAAAAAACGTAAAAATTGATACCTACCTCAAGGAATGTGATAGAACATTTTATAAGACCTTAAATTAAGAGAATAATGTACTATGTTAAGACCAACTGTTCTTGCAACCGTCCTAAATTTTCAAACATGAAGGTAAAATGTAAGACCAAATGTAAAGCATTCAAACACGGAAGTGTGACAACAAATTGGGAGACATCAGACAAGCTAGGGCAACTCAATATTTTGCAATGCATTCTTGATGCAAATTCACCCCCCCCCCCCTGATTTTACACAATGTACCCTCAATTCTCATGATATTTGCAAACATTCGTACTGAAAGTTGACAGTACCCGTCAGAAACGAATGTCTTCACCAAACTGTAATACTTGCAGCAGGAAAAAATTCTACCTAATGAAGGGATACTACCTGTACAAATCCAATAATTGACCACACCAAAAACCCATAACATAATAAATCAAACTGATAAAAAACATGCCCTGCGGAAAAGCTCTTCCCAACCCTGAAAAAGTAGAATTGCTTCTTAAGGTAAATCAGTCTTGGGAAGAACATGGAACATTTTTAAAGCATGAAGTATAAATACAAAATATTTCTTTTATAAGCTATTTGATAATAGTATATTTGACAATGGAAGTGCTGGTGGGGTTTACTTCAAAGGTAATGACATTGCAAGACAGATGAACAACTTACACAGCTACCATCTGAGTCAGCTATTTACCAATGATGGGGCGCTTTAAAATGGATTGATGCTATTAACCTGAGGCATAAACAAGAAAACAATTTTGAAGAAGAATAAAAGGATATAAGCAATTATTACCAACACACTAAGCTGCAAGATTGTTTCATAATATCACTCAGATGATATTAATTTGAAGCGTCTACAATGGGGGTTCAGGTAAAATAACTGTTTAAATTAAACTGGAAAGCCTCAAAGTTTTAGGAAACATCAACATGAGAATGGTTTAAGTATATACGCCCCCAACTTGATGTCAAGCAAAGCCACAATGTGGCCATTGGAACTTTCCATAACCAATCCACTTAACACCCCATTTACACCAGAAAAAAAAAAGAACGCCATTAAATATAGTAATTTGTAACTAACCTAATATAGGAAAGTCCATGCAATAACCCCATTTAGACTCTGATTATGTTAAATAAATAAACAGTCCTGAATGTATTATGAGCCATCACGGTTTGAGTATTTACTTTGAACTTTTATGGTTATGTAATGTGAGGGATGTTACACACACTCTCTCTCTTCCCTCTTCACGTCAATCTCTTTTTCTCTCTCTCTGTAACGACCCTAATTTTCAAAGGTAATTTTCTATCTCTAATAATGCTTATATTCAATTTTTTTTATCAAGTTGAAATTAATTAAATGTTTTACTCAATGAGTTTTGTAATAATGGGATAGAGTGTTGAAAGACGAGTATAATGACTTTGAACCACTTTAATTGAACACTAGGGACGAAAGTTACGGCCTCAAAAAACATGCTACATGGGCGGGACTCACTTAGAAAGTGGGAGAAAACTCCCTATGTAGGGGATAGTTTTATAGGGCTCATCGATACAAATCCATCAGTATGAAAAATGCATGAAACAGAGTTCTAAAGAGAAAGTTACGCACATTTAAAGTTTTAAAAACTATGAAAACGGAGTTTTGGATGCGCACCCGCATTGTGATGATCAATGGGCCACACCCGTCTGTTGAGGGGTCATGCACCATTTGGCATGCCAAGCCTATATATAGGGTGAGTGTGCCAATTGTTTCCTCTGCACACCTTAGAAACTTCTCTTTCTTGTTTCTCCTTCGGTTGGAGTCTGATTCAGACGATTCAGGAGCCATTTCCAGCTAAATCGAGCATGTCGGATGTGGCGGTAGGGTCAATTTAGAATTGCTAGCACCACACAGTATGGCAATCATATGTATTTACTAATGGCTTATCAAAGACTCTGGTCTCTAGACTCCATGATTACAAAACCAACAGGATTGTAATTGGTGTAAATACTAAAGAGACAAGGGTGACAATAGATTTTTGCCAATGTGATTTTTTAGGCTATTTTAGTAAAACCATTTACTTAGATTCTTTTAGCTGGTTTCCGCATGTCAACCTCATATTGGTTAACATGGCATATGCTGTTTTTTCTACATTACGTCGATTTTAACTTTGTAAGGTTATTTCTTAGACACCCGAACTCAGATTTGCACGGCACCATTGGAAAGCTCTCAATGAGCTCTATCAAATGAGATTCCACATGAGTATATTTTTTCAAACTTTTTTTTTTGGGGGTCTCACATATACAATACACTTCTCGATAATAAATTTTTTACATTTTTGTCTATATTGCACATGTTCAGATTCATTATTTTTTATGCCATTAAAAAACTCCGAATGAGCTCTATCAAGTGAGACACGGCCAAACTGGTCCTGAATATGAATGGTGCACTCCACAGTGTCAAGTCCTTCGACACTATTTTCTTTGTCAACCTACGTCCTAAAATTAAGCCTATGAGATTTGGACTCATAGTTGCCTATTATGAGTGTATATGAGTTAGTATAGAGCTTACAATTATATATGCATGATTTATGATCATTATGATCCTGAAAGCATGTATTATAATTATATGTACATACTTTATTTCCACTTTGTTTTATTTTTTCTTATTTAATCTGTATTTACATGAGTAATGCATGGGCATTCTTGCTAGTTATATATAAGCCATAACAATAAGAGAATCGGTTTGAGGTGGCTGAACCATCGATTTCATGAGGATTCACTCTAAAGCCCACATAGCTTGACCAAGATTCAGCCTCGGAAAGCGATGAATCAGCCTGAAGTTGGTGTGGCCTGAGTAGGCCAATTCAACCTGGTTATATGCAGCTATTTTTATTTACTAAGAATAAGTTGAAATTCATAAAAGTGATAAAGAAAATTGTTAGTTTATTGCAGTAGGATACATTATCAAATTCCACTTTCTGAGCCCCACCAATTTATCAGAAAATTCATTTTTGCACCAACATTTCTTCAGTTCAACAAGGTTATTGTCCTGTGTATTTTCAGAAGTTTGAACCACGGGCACAAAGGGTACTTCACATATTTTTAGTCAATTATATTTCACTCATTCTGAATTTTTTTCTTGACCTTACCTTATTTTCAACTGTCTTCCTTCTTCCCTCTCAATTCTTTTTACTAAGGAATGCATAGAGGCTTCTTTCAGCATTCTAGAGGCCACCTTCAAGGCTGTCTGTTTCTCTTCTGTTCATTCTTAGTTCTGAAGTGCTCACTTAGTAGTTATTTAAAATTTTGTTTTTCTCTGGAGAGATTAAGCCTTTCTTTGTAGACCAAGACAGGCCTTTAGTCTCTCATATCATGTAATCATATAATGTTATGCTTTTTTCCAAATGGTAGCGCGTCCTCTCTTTTGGCTTCTCTTGAACAAATAAGTACTTCTTTTTGAAAAGGTGTCAGTCTCTGCCCACTTCTAATTCCCTACTGCTGAATTTTATCAAGGCCAAGTACTAAATGAGTCCTATGCTAACACACAGATTCTGTTTTTCCTATTTTTCTTCAGCATATTGTACAGAAAGTTGGCAAGATAATTCTTTGTTCAAACAGGGCCTTGAGGAGGGTCTTCTGGATGACGTGGTGGATTATATTCCTCCTAACATTTACTCATCCTTACTGGTGAATCAATCAGGTGTTTGGGATTTTTTTTTATTAAAGATAGTACTGAAAACATTTATTCTTCTGCTATTAAAGCTTGATGTCAATCGTTCTAACAAACTTATTTAAATGGATGTTAAGTCAGGAAGTTTTCTGTCAAATCTCCCAGGTATGCTATTTGAAATGTTGCTCCCCCCATTTCATGGTGCAATGTGGTCTGGAAATCCTCACCTCTCTTTAAAATCCAGGTGTTCAGATGGAAGATGTTTTGCTCAAATGTGCAAGTTGATTATGTAGGATTGGCTGGAATTGCTTCTGCTTCTTGTTGGCTTCTGATGTGTGTCTCCTACTTATTAAGATTTTCACAATTTCTTTTCTTCTTGGGAATCTGTGCATTAGGAATTTGGATGCATTTTGCTATCATTCTTGGGTTAAATTTTGTGTTAGATTTCATCCCATTAGGTGCAATCCCTGGCACATTAGGTGATTATTGGTGTGCCCATTTTAGTGACCAATCTCAACGCTTGAAATTTTAAAAGGCTGAACTGTTCCCTTTATGAGGACTAGGGTTCATTGAATTTAGATATTATGAGGTGGCATTCAAAAGACTCACCAATTCTGAATGGTTTTATAAAGCCGAAAGATCAGTTCATCAACCAGTGAGACCGTCTGTTTATCCTAGTTGGGTTTTTTCTCTATTCAGGTTGTTGCTAAGTAGCTAAAAATTTTGCTCTTGGTCTTTGTTGTAGCCCGTTGGCTACAAGGGGGTTTCACATAGGGGATGAAGGGGAAGGTAAGAGAGAGAGCTTCAAGGAGAGAAGAATTAAAACTAAAATGTTTACTGAATTCTGAATTCTTGCTAGTAAAATACGCAAGTCCCATATAAATAAGTAAAAACTGTCTTCATTGAAATAGAAATTTCCTAACAATGAAATCAAGTAAACTTAGGAACCTACCTTCAATTGACATAAGTGCTTAATTAAATCTAACAAAACTAGGAAGGCAATACAATCTAGGCAACGACTCTGCTACTCTTTGGGGAGGAAGTCAGTAGATAGGTGGATCCCCCATTGGTTCCATATGGTTCATAAGAGTCACGTCCTCATAATGGTTGTAAACTTTATATTGGTAACAATTCTTTCGGCAACCTTTGGAAGCCCTGCTTGTGCCAGAGTCTTTCGCAGTCATTCAGGTTTCCTGGTGGTTGTTTTTACAAAAACTTTGGTATTCATCCTAATAGTGATGCATAATCTGATGACAAAATCTTGCTCTTGCTGATGAGCTCGGCATTTGTGAGAGTTTTTATGAAACTGATTCCTTGTATATTTCCAATTCCTTCAAAATATCAAAACCCCTTTGGCGCCTTGGGGGCACTTGAATAATCTACTCGTGTATAGGGAGGCAATGTAGTTGATGTCCTATCTAAGTTGTACTTCAGGGGTAATCATCTACAAATTTGGCATCTTCATTCTGAGTTACCAAGGGTCATTAGTGGTTTACTTTGTCTTTTCAATGTGGGTCTTCCGTACGGTAGATTATAATTTCTTAATTATCTTATTCTTCGTCTTAGGGATATATTTTCATCCCTCCATCCCTCCCCTCCCCCCTTCCCCCCTTCCCCCAATTCCATTTTCTTATTTCTTAATATATAATTTATGTCATTGGCTGAAAGCTCCCCCCATCCCGCCCAAAAAAGAAGAAAAAAATGGAGTGCCTCTAGTGTCCCCTTAGTGTAAGTAGGCCTATCAGGAGGAGGGGAAAAAAAGCAGAAATGTGTTGCAAGTGATCTCCATTATTTGATAATTAAGGGATAAAAGATGAGGAGAGGAACTAGCAAACTCACCTTTTCATTCAGTGGATATTTGATTTTCAGGATGTGCAAAGAACTTTTTGGCATTTCCTGCAACCTCTGCCTCTACTATTGCTTCCAGTAAAATGTCTGATCCTTTTGTTTCATCTGCATCAAAAAATTACCAATTACAATCATACATAATTAAAAAGGAATAAGAACGCATATTTACCTAATTTGCATGAAAATTTCAATACAAATAAAATATTAGCTATTAACATACTTTCAAATTCGATAATTCTTAACAAAACTGTATATCATTTTATATAACTACATACTGGTTTTTATCCAAAGGTTCCTCATCATAAGCTAAATAAATTATACAAGGCAAGAATTAAATAATAAAATAGGCAACCAATATACTCACTTCTGCAGTTTGGTAATAATCCGGCACTTTTGGCAGAGATAGGAAGCACTGAAATAGAGCCAGTATCATTCCCAACCTTCTCCACTGATTCAACACTAGCAGATGTTCTCACAGACGAAGAATCAGCCAATTTTTCAAAAACTGTCGCTTGGCTGTGCAAACTACCCAAATTCACTGCATTTTTGCCTTTATCCTGGAAGAGAAATGCAAGTAAAAAAAAATGCAAGAACAGACAAGAAAAGTAGCTTATTGGCTTGTCCAATCAGGTCATACAGCATCACAGACTGAGAGACAAGTCCTTGGAAGCAAAAAAAGTCGTAGGATGATCTAGCTCTTCATTTTTTTGTCATACGGTTCTTGTTTATTACATGGTTGTTTAGTCAAATGAACAAATGACTTGGAGACAGATGAAAAGTAGTGTAAGCAGGGTAGGGTCTAAAAATTGAATTGATAAATATATAGCTAATAGAAAACTGCTCGACAATACATCTTACAAACCTGAAGTGCAATCGCTAATTGCAATATGATAGTAGGATACAAGCATTGTAAGTGAAGCAAAGGGTATCTGACTAGTGTAAACGCACAATTAAGTAAAATGCTAGTACATTTCACTGACAATCAATTTGTAAATGACAAATTGCAATATGTTGCAGATCGATACATCTACAGGGGATAATGAAGTGAATATGGGAAGAAATTGTAGGGGACAAAGAAAAAAGATAGTGAAGGCAAGACGACAAGAGAAAAGATTTAGGGTTGAGGAGAAATCATATGAAAGGGGAGAATAATAGACAATAGCTTTGGCTGGAATGACAATGAAAAGGATAATCAGACATAAGGTTGAGCCAACGAAGAATTCTCAAATCTATTCTATTCATTGACTAAGTCAAATTAGGGCAGAGTCGTAATTAAATAGAGAGCTTAATTGGCTCTAATAACATATCTTAATCAATAATAAAGCAAACCCACGCCAAATGGACCCTCCATAACAGGCCATAATACTCTACTCATGCTTCTGCATCACCTCACCCAAGTTGATTGTCAATTCTCATATCCTGGAAATGGGCCACACTGCTGGAACTTGTCTTCAATAGAGCCCAATAAAGCACAGGAGGACGAGGGGCTCTTTTGTGGAGCTAATCTCAGGCTGTAGATCTTGCACTAGCATGATAGTAGAATTGACCTTTTCTTTGGTCTTAGACAACTCCCCATCACTAGGCAGCAGCACTAGTTTGAATCTATGATGAACAAAAGAGTAGGTATTTTTCCTGCCTTCACAAATGGAGTCTCCAGGATACTACCAAGGTCTGCCCAACAACGTGACATGTTATCATATCGACCACGTCACACCATATCTCAGCCTTATAGGACTTTCCTATTGAGAATGGCACTTTACATATCTCCGTCACTTTAGTCTCTACCACATCTTTAATCCAGCCATCAGAGTATGGATGTGGGTGTGGGTGCGTTTCAGTCTTCAAGTGAAGTTTTCCCACTCCTCCTTTAGACACAATTTTCTCACTACTTCGATCAATTATCAACTTGCAAAACCTCTGATTAACTATTCATGTTGTCTGAAATATCTTGTCTTTGACTTAAAGTAAGCTGTTTAGGAGTCAAAATTAGTTTCCTTACGACCATGGATAGTGGATGGTCTTCATAGGTTAATCCTGATGAGGCACCAGCTCCTTTAGCTAAATAGTTGAGTGAGTTATTTCAGCAAACAGTTGGTGGTTGTGCAGAATAAGACACCAGGGGTAGTATTGAAAAATGACTATTAAGTCATTCTTTTCTGTTCTTTAGTAGGGGTAATTTGGTTTGTCCACTTATTCGGACATGAAACAGTCTTTGTTAACAAGGGTAAAGTAGTCTTTTGAGTCTTTCTTCCTGCCCAAGTCTATAAAGGGGGGAAAGTCAGTTGCAAGAGTCAATTTTTGAAATTCGAAATCGAAACTTGTTTTTTAGGTTTAGCCCCAGTTTTCTCCTCATGGATTTAAGTAGTTCTGAGTGTTGAGGATTCAACACAGTTCTGTAATCTCTATGGAATCAGGGATAACTCCGGTATTGTTGACTTGCAATCTTCTCTCTCAAAAATTCAGATCAAAGAGTTACAGATTTCTGTTTCCAGATTTGTATTTTTCTATTTTGTGTTGTGTGATTTGATCCTGGTTACATTAGATTGGTATCAAAGATTACTTAGCCATCGTCTGCGATGGTTAACAACACAGAAGACAACCATCTCTAGCAGTTGTTGGCACAAGTGTTGCAGTCCTACCAGCAACACAAGTTCAATTTCAACAAAAGATAACTCGAGTCCAGCAGCTCATATTGCATCAGGGACAGCATCAACCACCTCTACAAGCATATGGGAGGTGAAGGCAAGCTCCAATTCCACCAAATCAAGCCTTTTTGCAATTTTAGGATCAAGATAGCGGAGGACTTGTAGGACACTTTGGCAAGGACAAGACTATGGCTCTTCTCAAAAAAAGGTATTATTCGCCCACTCTTTCAAGAGATGTCCAGCAGTTTATTCAGCAATGCTACACTTGTCAACAAGTCGAAGGAACCTCTCAAAACACCGATCTCTACACTCCTCTACCAATTCCCTATAGGCGTTAGGATAATATCTCTATGGATTTTGTCCTAGGATTGCCTAGAACTCAAAGGATGGTGGATTCTATATTTGTGGTGGTGGATAGGTTCTCCAAGATGGCTCACTTTGTACCTTATAAGAAGGCATCCGATGCTTCACATGTGGTTGCCCTATTCTTCAAAGAAATAGTGAGAATCAATGGGCCTCCAAATACAATTACATCAGATAGAGACAAGAAGTTTCTAAGCCATTTTTGGAGGTCTATTTGGAAAAGATTGGGTATTTTTCTTCAATTTAGCAACACTTGCCACCCCCAAAGTAATGGACAAACTGAAGTGGTCAATAGGACCATGGGAAATTTGCTAAGAAGCCTCACGGGAGCTGCCCCTAAACAATGAGATTTGGTCCTTGCACAAGCTGAGTTTGCTTATAACTCTATCCCAAACCAGTCCACTGGTAAAGCACCATTTGAGATCCTACATGGCTTCCACCCTCGCCACACTTTGGATTTAATCCAGCTGCCTAGACAAGTGGGGGACTCAAGCAATGCTTACTGTCCAAGATCACATTTCAGTCCACTGAACAGTCCGGCAACACATGATAGATGCCACAGTCCAATACAAGGCCGCAGCCAATAAGAAGAGAAGGCCTAAGGTGTTTCAAGTAGGGGACTATGTTGTAGTCTTCCTAAGGAAAGAAAGGCCCATATCAGATTTTGAAATGCATTAATGACAATGCATATGTGATCGACCTCTTTGCTCACTTAAACATCTCCGAGACCTTCAATGTCTCAGATTTGTCTATTTATTATGGTCCGATTTCACCTGTGACTGTTTGCACACAACCTCTCTTGCTCGAGGAGGAGCCTCTTTTGGGAGGGAGGGACTAATGTAGAGGGTCTTAGTCTTCCATGCTTCTCAACCTAAAATAGTTATGCCTCAGCTTGCCACCTGTGGCATAGCCTGTCCAAAGGCTGACAAGGGCAAATCTGTCCTGCTTCTAGAAGATGGTCTAGGCAAGGGCAATAGGGAAGGGCAGTTTGGTCTTAATTCAGCAGTCCGTTAGGAGAGAGGAGGAGGAGATAAGAAAGGAAAAGGCAGGCATATTGAAGGATTCGAATTTGGCTGAAGAATGTTATTCCAGAATTTATTTTCTTTCTTCGTAATGCTCATGGATTTGAGCTAAGTTGTGGATTCAACCTGTAATTTCATTTTCATTTTGTAGCCATAAGCTTGTGGATTCAAGCTTTAGTACTGTAATCCAGAAATTTGAACAGAAAGACTCCGTTCTTCTTCATTTCTTTCTCTGTGTTCTGCTGTGATTTTCTTAAACTGAAGCTCCAAGGAGAATTATTGCTGTGAATGCAAGTCTCTGCGTGATTCTCATTGCTGACACTTGCTGCCTACGGTTACTGCTGCATCAAACAGCAAGTTCATGGGACATTTTTGGCGCACTCTTTGGAGCAGATTGGGTATACAGTTAAATTTCAACGCAACCAGTCATCCCCAAAACAGATGGGCAGACTGAGGTGGTCAATAGGACTTTGGGTAACATCTTAAAAAGTCTATCAGGTGATAAACCAAAGCAGTGGGATATGCCTTGCACAGGCTGAATTACATTCAATTCTAACAATAGGTCGACTGGAATGACTCCTTTTGAAGTGGTTTATGGAACCCTCATCATCCCTTTGATTTACTACCCACTCCTAAACCAACAGCAAACAATGAACAGGCTCAAAACATGGTTTCCAAAATGGCTACTCTACATCAAAAGGTTAGTCATAACATTCATGAAGCTAACACAAGGTTCAGGAATCTAGCTGATAAAAAAAGAAACTAGAAAATATCTGCAATGGGTGATCTAGTCTTGGTGTATTTGAGCAAGTAAAGGCTGCCAACAGGACATTATAACAAACTCAAGCAAAAGAAGTTTAGTCCTTTCCGAATTTTGCACAATGTGAATGACAATGCATACATTGTGCACTTACAAACTCATTTATCTATCTCAACAACTTTCAATGTAGCATATTTGTATGACTATCATGATCCAGCAAAGGTACCAGAATTTACAAACTCTAGGTCAAGTTTTTCCGAGGAGAGATCTAATGTGAAAGAAAATTCCAGCAACAGTTTTATAGAGACATTTTATCAAACAGTTGGTAACGGTGTCTAGTCTAAATAAGACACCAGGGGGAGTATTGAAAAATGACTAATAAGTCATTCTTTTATATTCTTTAGTAGGGGTATTTTGGTCAGTCCACTTATCCAGACATGAATCAGTCATTGTTAGTAGAGGTAAAGTTGTCTTTTAAGTCTTTCTTCCTGTCCAAGTCTATAAAAAGGGGGAAAGTCAATTGTAAGAGTCAGGTTTTAAAATTCGAAATTGCAGAAAGCTTTTGTTCTGGGATCAGTCTTTTGCTCATGGAATTAAGTAACTTTGTGTTGTCGATTCAACACAGATAGTAATCTGTGGAATCAGGGATAACTCCTCGAGTGGAGTTTTGTAATCCTTTCTTTCTCTCAACTTTTCAATTCGACGACTTCCGTATTTGTTTCCAGATTTGTATTGTTTTTAGTTATGTGTTGTATTCATTGATCCTGGTTACATCAATGGAGTATTAAACCTGAAATGAACCTGGACACTTTTCTTTCAGATTCTATCACATCATTTTTGCCTACTAATTTCAGAAATCCTGCAGTATAATCTGCCACTGATTTGTGTCCTTGTTTACACTTGAAATTGAACAACAATTGTTCATAGTCCACATGTATAAATCTGTTTCTGAGCACACTTTTCATTCAATTCCATGAATGAATAGGATGTTTTCCTTGGTTCATTCTGCTGGTCTAGACTTGATTCCAGTAGGCTGCAACTCAACGTCTCAATTTAACAAGCCACTAATTTTACTTTGATATCTTCAGGAACTTCCAAACATTCAAAATATGTTTCTACCTCATATTCCCAATCTAGAAATAATTTTGATCGAAACTGGCACATGTTCTGAAAATCACCTGTGTTGCTGAAGTTCAACACTGGGTTGCTGAACATCACCTGTGTTGCTGAACTCTTGGAATTTCACATCTGGGAGGCTGAAATCCAGGAATTTTGGGCCTGAAATTGAGTTGAAAAATGGCCTTCCGAAATTTGTGGATCTGGATCCTGATTTTGCGGAGGTACCATATTTGGAGGAATTTGAGTTTGTCTTCCCCTTCCATAAACTTGTAGAGGTGGCTACTGTTGATATTGCTGCACTACAAGCTCCTGGAACTGGTTAGTCATGATTTGCAGCTTCGCATGGATTTGCTGCTGGGACTGCAAAATCTGCACCATCAACTGCTAGAGACCAGCTTCTTCTGTGTTGTTAGCCATCATAGAAGCTAGCTAAAGAATCTTCGATACCAATCTGATGTAATCAGGATCAATTCACACAACACAGAACAGAAAAGAACATACCTGGGAACACATATGGAACTCTTTGTTTTGAATTTTGGAGAGAAGGATCGCAAAGCTCCAATCCAGGAACTATCTCTGAATCCACAGAGATTATGAACCTGTGTTGAATCCACAACACTCAGAAAACACTCAACTCCATGAGTAGAAATTTGAGCTAGGCTCTAAGAACAAAGTTCTTCCACTTTCAAAGTTCAAATACTACCACTAACAACTTATTTTCCCCCTTTTATAGACTTGCGCAGAGAGAAAGACTCCAGAGACTACTTCACCCTTGCTAACAAAGACTGACACATGTCCAGATAAGTGGACTGACCAAACTGACCATACTAAAGAACAAAAAAGAATGACTAAGTCATTTTCCAATACTACCCCTGATGTCTTATATAGAATGGACACCAACTATTTGATGAAATGACTCCATCAAACTTCTGCTGAAAACTCTTTCAGGAAACAAGCCAAAACAGTGGGATCTGATAATAGCTCAAGCTGAATTTGCATATAATTCAAGTATCGATGGAATTACTGGTAAGACCCTATTTGAGATTCTTTATGGTAATAATCCTACTCACCCCTTTGACATGTCACCAGCTCCCAAAAACCCTGAAAACATCATGCAAGCCCACAATACCATGTCAAAGTTGGCTGCTATCCATCAGGAAGTCAACAACAATAATCATGAATCTAATCTAAAGTACAAAGAATTGGCCAACAAGAAAAGGAGAAGACAAGTGTTTGATGAAGGGGATCTCGTTATAGTGTATTTAAGCAAGGAAAGACAACCTGCTGGCAGCTATAATAAACTCAAGCAGAAAAAGCTTGGACCCTTCAAAATCCTCCAAAGGGTCAAGGACAATGCATACATTGTGGATCTGCCAGCCAACTCGTCTATCTCCAAAACTTTAAATGTCGCATACCTATATGAGTATTATGATCCAGCAGCATTACCTCAGTTGTTCAACTCGAGATCAAGCTCTAAGGAGGGAAATTGATGAGGAACCAGCTCCATTAGCTTAAGAGTTGAGTGAGTTATTTCAGCAAATAGTTGGTGGTTGTGCACTATACGGCTCCAGGGGTGTAATGGGAAATGACTTATAAGTCATTCTGTTATGATTTTTAGCGGGGGCAATTCTGTCAGTCCACCTATCTAGACATAAGTCAGTCTTTGTAAGCAAGGGTAATGTAGTTTTTTAGTCTTTCTTCCTGCCCAAGTCTATAAAAGGGGAAGATCAGCTATTAGTTTGCTAGTATTAAAAATGTGAAATTGAAGAAGCTTGTTTTCTGGGCTAGGCTCAAGTTTTCTGCTCATGGATTTGAGTGATTCTTGGTGTTGTGGATTAAGTACAAGTTTGCAATCTCTGTGGATTCAGAGATAGTTCCTGGATTGGAACTTTGTATTCCTTTCTTTTCTTTCGAAATTCAAATTTCCAAATTGTTTAGTTCAAATCAATCCTTCAGTTCTGTTTTGATTTTGATCCTTGCTGCATCATAATGGGCCTGCCATAACGAGACATAACAGAATTCTAAGCTATGAGAAGGAGACTAAGGATATGAAAATCAGGATCAATAATTTTATAGCGGTTATGTCTACTCCTCTGACCTGCATCCACTCAGTGTGAGACCAATTCTCCAACACCGGTTCCACTATCTCAACTTCCACTTGAACTTTATAATTCTCACCCAACTACCTTGGCCTGTACCCACTCCTGTTTGGACCTGGCTCTTCCTCAAGAGATACACGCACTCTCTTCACTGAGATAGCTACAATTACCCAACCACTTGGGCTACAACTCACTCTTATACAAGAGCTACACTCAATCCACAATGGAGCTACAGGGATTTGTAAATAAATACAAATACGTTAAGCACAAAGAGACTGAACAAGAGATGGACAAATATTAGGCACTTGCCTTCAATCTCTGAATACAAGTTGTAGGTGAGGTCAAACACTCCAACTTGTTGCTCTGATTTTGTCACTAGGAAATGCCATTTAATTTTGGCTTGTTGGAGGAATTTTAAAGGCTAAGAATTGATTCAAACACTCAATATGATTGCCAAATTTTCTCAAAGAATTCCAGAGAAAGGAAGAAGAGAGAGAGTCCAAAGAATTATGAAGGGAGATGATGTAATATTGGGAAAAGCTGGCCCACATAAATCCAATAATGAATCTGGGACAGCTTTTTATTTGAGGTAATTTAATAAAGGAACCGTTTTAGTATTTTTTTAGAAGCTGAAAGGATAGTATAGTTACTTAGTTAGGGGATTAGTAGGAACACCAGAAAAACTGGTCAATTCCATGACACCACATGGAGTACGACCCTGGGACTCAGGACACATCTACTCATCGAACCAACAAATGCAAAAATATGCACACGAAAAAATGCATCCAAAAGCCACATATGGGCATAGATGTGTGATACTGCTCGGGTAGACTAAAGGCCAAATGCACATATCAATAATATGGCACATTAAGAAATCCATGACATTTTTCATACAGCAACACCTTCATAAAAAGACAAAGAAAGTCACGAATCACATTTTACCATACAAGTGAGCAACATAAAGAGTATTCCTACACTACCAAAAATACAATTGCTGACATCAGAATTATCATAGTCAACAATAATGAATGGCATAAGGTATCATCAAGTGAGTGAAATTTATTGTAAGAACATAACATTTTACCTGAATCTGAAAAATATAAAACTTGTCATATAAAACAAACAAGTGAAAGATAAACAAATACAGAGATTAAAAAATGCAACTGAAGCAGAGCCACCATTTTAACAAATGGAGTATGTAGAAACCTTAGAGACAGCATCCATTGTCTCCACTTCTATGTCAATTTCTTGAATCTCTCCTATGCATGACAACGCAAAAAAAAAAAATTCATTAATTGAACAAGTAAGAGCAACTAGGGCAGTGTATTGAAATAAATCCAAAAGAAAACAAAACATAAGTGACCGCCAACCAGTCACTACCATTAAGATATTCAACAACTGAGTTAAACATGATCGTACCATTTGAGGAAGTTGTAAGCTTTCCACTCTCCATTATTTTCCGAGTTACAGGACCAGGATTCATGATTGATAAGCTCCGCACTTCATAGCGAATGGCTTCTAATTGAGCCATAGCATCCTGAAGTTCTTTGTGCACCTAATAATAAACATGTACAAATGTCATTTGAATCCCTTTCCACCAACCATCTTTCACTTCTAGAAATTACAAGATTAAGAAGCATATATCTAATTTGTTTTCACTGTGAAGGATCAGTCATCATGAGCCTAGCTCTTCCAATTAGCATCAACTTCCTTCACATACTATTGCTACAGCTTATTTGCAAAATCCTACCTTAATAATTGCAAGTGCTTGTGATCAGATAAAGCTGCTCTATACTACTGTCTAATTGGGAGAAAATATTTATGACAGAAAGTCTCCTTTAATTAACTTAATTCTTAAGTTTCTTTATTCATACCCCAGTATATTGAGACTATGATTATCATTAACACAGAACTTTACAAATTTGAGTTTCTTTAAGACATTAGTAACTGGAATTTCAGAGTCATAATTATCATATTTTCAAACACGCAGGTCACGAATTACACAGTTCTTCATATCATGCTCTAAATTACAAGATATAATGCTCCATTAAACCAAAAAGTATTGATTCCATAAAAGTGGACAAACAAAATGCAGACATGCAGACACAGAAGATAGGCAAATAAATAAAAACCTCGCTAACTTGTGACTGCTGCAAGACGCTATCAAACTGCCCACGAGCCATCTGAACGTACCCAATTGCCCTTCCAGCCAATCTACCTGCTGTTCTAGCAATTTTGGGCAGGTCCTTAGGGCCTAAAACCAGCCAATAAAAACTTCTCTAAGAACTTAAGATCTTCTCACCATAATTCACAAAAAAATGAATTATTTTTAGAAACATAAAGAACCAATCTGCCAAAGGGAGCATATAACAAGAAACTCCAGAATGGAAATCACAATAACATCATAGCCCATTTAAAAATCATAATAAACAACAAATTTACCGCCAAAAAAAAGTACCATGGAAAGAATTAAGATTTTGGGATTTACCTATAAGAGCAGCAGTAGCTCCAAGAAGCAGAAAGAGCTCCCCATATGAAATTCCCAGCATTTTCCCATCTACCGACAAATCAGAACTGAGGAAGACGAACCTCCAACCTCAGTATCAATGGAGGCTCCGTTTGTTTATTTCAAGTAACAGAATTCAGTGACAATGAACAAATATTTTGAAAGCCACCCTACATGCCAATCCAGTCCAGTTTAGTACCTATAAATTTATCAAATTCAGGTCCTCCTAGTTCTGCTTTATCTACACCTACAACAGAATCATGCATATAAAAGTCAACACTACTATTGGTAGAAAACCACATACTGAAAATTAGAAACAGAAGGCTGAGTGCTTTTAAATGAAGCAGAAACCACGAGTTGAAGTATGGTGATAGTGATTATGATTAAAAAAACATAAACAAACAGCCCATACAGTTAAAGTAAAGAACTCATAAATATCCGAAAAAATTGAACGGTTTACATATTATGACCAATGATTAATAAAAGCTGAAATGAGCATGAAAATGGTACTTTACTACTTTGAATTATGATGCAAAACAGCAGATGCAATTCAACAACTCAAGCATTCAAAAGGCCATAGAACAAGTTGATGCAGGAGGCTAATTCAGTCAATTTGCAAAGAGTTTAGTTAGTTCCTACATTGCTCACATGCTGCTCACAGTGTTTAACCTGTCAAATGGAAGAAGGGTATCCTGTCCTTTTCCTTTTTAAGTGAGTCCAGTCACTAGATCAAGGTGGGTATTCCTGTAATTTTCTGAAGAGGGTACAACTGTCATTTCCTGAAATTCAGTTAGTACAAGGGTATTTCTGTCAGTCTGTAATTCAGTTAGTTATAAGGGTACTATTGTCATTTTCTGTAAGTCAGTTAGCTACTGTCAGTCAGTTACAGCCTAGAGGCTATAAATAGTGGTGAAGGGAAGGGAATGGCAGTCAAATTTGAGTTTCAAAATGTCTTTCCAGAAATCTCTGTTTTGAGTTTTGCTCATGGATTTGAGCTTGGACTGTGGATTCAGCTCCAATTTCGTGTAAAAAACTTTGTGGATTCTAAGGAAGCTTGTGGATTTAAGCCTGTAATCTCTTTCTCAGTTCATAAATCAATTTCTTCACTGTTCTACATCAGTTTTTGGCACCATCTGTGGCAAATCAGAGTTGTCTTCCATGGCTGCTCCACCTCCCACGGAATCAGCTTCTTTTCAGTCGATTGTTGATTTGATTCAGCAGCAATCACAATCGCAGCGACAAACTCAAGCTCAGTTCCAGCAGTTGTTTAACAAATGCAGCAACTGATGCATCTCCTTCCTCTTCCACAAATGCAAGAAAATCAGCCTGGTCCAGATCCACGAGCACTAGCTGGAGCTGACAGGACATTTCCACCATTCCATGAGCAACAGCTGCCAGACTTTGGAGGTCTAATTCCAGTGCAACCAGAATCCAAGGTCCCAGAGTTGTCCTTTCCAGTGTATCTCCAGTGACAACGTCCGCAATCTGGATCCTATGGCCAGTCACGGCAATTCCCGTCCAGCAGTCCATGGTGGAAGATTTGGAGAGTTTCTGCCTGGGGGAAGGTAGCAGAACGATTTCCAATAGCTGGTGGAGGACCTTTGGGAGGAAGACCAGTCCCTCTACATTGAGCTCCAGTTGGAAATCCACTGTTTCATCGAGCTCCAGTTGAAGATGCAATGTTTCAACATGAAGAATCCAGTGAAAATGAAGAGCAACCTCCACAAGCTAGAGGAAATGACAGGTTTGATTGAAACTTATATCAGTTTAAACTGAAGCTTGAATTGCCTAATTTTAGTGGCCAAATGAGCATTGAAGACCTCTTAGACTGGATTTTTGAAATGGAGAATTATTTCGTAATTATGGAAGTTCCTAATGAATTGAAAGTGAAGTTGGTTTCCTGTAAATTGATGAAAGGGGCTGCAGCTTGGTAAAACCAAGTGCAGACCAAGGGACTTCAAATGGGAAAGCATCCCTTGAGGTCCTGGCCTAGGATGAAACAACTATTGAAGAATCAGTTTCTTCCTATTAACAATGAATAGATGTTGTTTAGACAATACCATGAATGCAGACAAGGCAACGGAGCAGTGGCAGAGTATTTAGAGTCCTTTCAATGACTTGCAGCTAGGAATAATATTGTAGAGACAAAAGCACAGAGGATTACCAGGTTTATTAGTGGCTTGAAGTTTAGTTTGCAAGAAAAACTAGCAAGCCATTCACTCAATTCCCTATCAAAAGCTATTAAACAGCACTCAGGCATGAAGGATTAGCTGCAAAGGTATCCGGAAGAGGAGGATTTTAAATGAGAAATTCAATTGAAGCAGGTTCTAATGCAAAGCAAAAGCAAGTAGCTACAGAAGAAAATTCACAGAAATTGGTAAGGACAGAAGCTGCCAAGCCCAATTACAAAACTTCTGCCTCTTCTTCTAACTCTGGTCCTAGTCTTTCTTCCAGCTCCAATTCTATCATCTATTACAAATGTAGACAGCCGGGACATACTTCGTTGTCCACTTAGAAAAGTTGCCCCTACTACTGCTGTCATTACTGTTCAAGACAACTTGGAAGCTGAAACTTAAGAGATGACTGAAGAAGAGCAGATTGAAAGAGTTTATGGAGATGACGAAGACTATAATGAAGATCATCCAGAAGTTCTAGTGCTAACAAGAATATTAATATCTGCCAAACAGTCCAATAGCTCTCAAAGACAAATTGTTTGTCACCACCGGAACAATTAAAGACAAAGTTTGCAGGGTTATTATTGATGGAGGGAGTATAGAGAATATTATAGTAAAATCAGTGCTGAAACAGTTAAATCTACCTACTGAGAGACACCCCTAGCCATATTCTTTAGGATGGATTAAGGAGGTAGGGGAAATTAAAGTAGAAGAGCAGTGTCCAGTTCCATTTTCAATTTGAAAGCACTCTGCAGCCAACATCGTGTGTGATGTGATTGATATGGATGCATGTCAGTAAATGTTAGGAAGACTTGGCAGTTTAATGTGCAAACAATGCATGATGGTAAAGAGAATATTTATTCCTTCAAGCAGCAAGGAATCAAAATCATTTTAATGCCTATTACTTCAGTCCCAAGTCAGAAAGAAAGGCTGACCAGATTTCTATTGTTCCAAACAAAAACAATCAGTCTATAAATAGAATTTCTGAGAAGACCACCCTGTTGATAACCAGTAGCTACAAGGAAGTTGCTGAAACAGGCTTTGTGATGCAGTACAATTTCCAACACAGCAGTACACAGCAAGAACACAGTAGTCCCAAATAGAATATTCAAAGCCAAACAATAAATCTCTGGAAAATGGAAGAAGACTGGAGTATTTCTATTCAGATTCCTGGAGTTACAGAAGTAGAAAGCTTGAATCCACAAGCTGTTCACTATAGAAGAAACTAAAATTACAGAGGCTGAATCCACAGCACAGTAATAGAGAGCTTGAATCCACAAGCCTACAGTTACGAAAAGTAAAGATTACAGGTTGAATCCACAACCTTTGCTCAAATCCATGAGCATTACAGAGAAAAGAAATAAAATTTCTGGAACATAATCCTTTTGCCAAATTTGAATAGCTGTCCATCTGCCTTGTTTTTCCTTCTTATTCCCTGCTCCCCTTCCCCAACGGACTGCTGACAGTTTGTTATAAACAACTGTAAGTTAAGGACCAAACTACCCCTCCATTGCTCTTCCTAGGCACACCTTCTAGAAATAGGACAGATTTGCCCCTGTCAGCCTTTGGACAGGCTGTGTCCCAGGTGGCAAGCTGCTGAATGGAACACTACTCTAGGCTGAGAAGCATGGGAGACAGGCCCTCTACATCACTTTGTGTATTTGATGATTAATAAAGGAGATGGTCTACCTCAGAGATCAGACATTAAAGGGCATCAAGTGCAGGCCTTGTTGAAGAAGCATGAACAGTTAATTACTGAAGAACTGCCCTTGGAGCTCCCACCTATGAGGGACATTCAGCATCAAATTGACCTCATACCAAGTTCTAGCCTTCCGCATTTGCCTCATTATAGGATGAGCCCGGTAGAACATGCATAATTACAAAGACAAGTGGAAGATTTGTAGAAAAGGGGACTGATCAAAGATAGTTGATGTCCTTGTGCAGTTCCATCCTTCTTGGTGCCAAAGAAAGATGGCAGTAAGCGAATGTGTGTGGATAGCAGAGCCATAAACAGGATCACAGTCCCTAGACTTGATGACATGTTAGACATGTTGGTTAGAGCTACAATTTTCTCTAAAATTGATCTAAGTGGTTACCATCATATCAGGGATGAGTGGAAAACTGCATTCAAGACTAGAGAGGATCTTTGTGAATGGTTAGTGATGCCTTCCGGTTTAACTAATGCACCTAGCACATTTATAAGACTCATAAGTCAAGTTTTAAAGCCATTTTTGGGCAGATCAGTGGTTTAGTTTGATGATATTTTGGTGTATAGTAAGAGTAAACAACAGCATCTACACCAGCTGGCTGAAGTGTTTGAGGTACTGCAGCAGAATTCCCTATACATTAACATGAAGAAATGTACCTTTTTGCAAATCAGCTGGTATTCCAGGGTTACATAGTCAGTTCTAAAGGCATTCAAGTGGATAGAAGAAAGACAGAAGCCATTCAAAACTGGTCAGTTCCATAATCAGCAAGTTAAGTGCGCAGTTTCCATGGCTTACCAACATTTTACTGCATGTTTATTAAGTATTTTAGCATAATTACTTATCCTTTGACTAATTGCATGAAAAAGGATAGGTTTGTGTGGACTCAAGAGGCACAAAACAGCTTTGAACAGTTGAAAGAGAAGTTAACTAAAGCACCTGTGCTAGTCCTACCAAATTTTAACTAGACTTTTGAAGTAGAATGTGATGCATCCGGAGTTAGAATAAGAGTTGTGTTGACTTAAGAAGGTAAACCAGTCTCTTGTTTTAGTGCCAAGTTAAATGAAGTTATGAGAAAACGGTCAGCCTACAAACTAGAATTGTTTGCTTCAATTCAATCTTTAAAGTAGCTTTCAAAGAATTTGTGTTACACGCTGATTATGATTTTACAAAGTCAAACAAAAGTGGACAGGTTGTTTGCAAGGTGGACCAGTGAACTACATGACTACACCTTTGTTATTAAATATAAGTCAGGAAAGATGAACAAGGCAGCTTATGCTTTGAGCCACAGGGTCTCTTCTTAAAACTCTTAAGAACTGAAACCTTTGGTTTTGAGTGCTTGAAAGACTTGTATTTAGAAAGAAGATAAGAAGCTGAAAGAAATGTGTAAATTATACTCTCAAAGATTTTGGTCAGTTCAAGATTTTCACATTGAAGAAGGCTACCTATACAAAGGTAACCAGTTGTGTATTCCCTCTTGTTCAGTCCGCCAACAGCTAATTAAGGAATTGCATAGTGGGGGTCTAGCTGGACACTTTGGGAAAGATAAAACAATGGCTATACTTTGAGAAAAGTACTACAGGCCATCACTTGTTAGGGACATTCAGCAGTTTATTCAGCAGCATTATACCTATCAACAAGCCAAAGGAGCTTCACAAAACACTGGTTTGCATACTCCCTTGCCTATTCCTTATCATCCTTGGGATGATATCTTTATGGACTTTGTCCTTGGGTTGCCTAAGACACAGAGGTGGGTAGACTCTATCTTTGTAGTTGTGGACAGGTTTTCTAAAATGGCCCATTTTGTGTCATGCAATAAGTCCTCTGATGTATCACATGTGGCTGCCCTTTTCTTTAAAGAAATTGTGAGAATACATGGCTTACCTACGTCCATTACTTCGGTCAGGGACAACAAGTTTTTAAGCCATTTTTCGAGGTCAATATGGAAGAGATTAGGCACTACTTTACAATTTAGTAGCACTTGTCATCCTCAAAGTGATGGTCAAATTGAAGTGGTTAATAGAACTTTGGGAAACCTGCTTAGAAGTTTCATTGGCTCCTAAATAATGGGACCTTGTCTTATCTCAAGCTGAATTTGCTTTAAACTCTACCCCAAATAGGTCTACCGGTAGAGCCCCTTTTGAAATCCTATATGGTTTCCTTCCTAAACACACATTGGATTTGATTCAACTGCCCAAACAGTTGGAGGAACATAACACAGCTTTTGATATTTTACAAGATATGGTCTCAGTTCATCAAACATTTAGAAATAAACTGCTTGACACTACAACTCAGTATAAATCCAAAGCTGACCAGAAACGAAGACAAAAATTATTTCAGATTCAGGATTATGTCATGGTCTTCCTATGCAAAGAAAGAATGCCTACTGGCCATCACAATAAGCTCACTCCTCAAAAAGTGGGGTCTTTTCAGATACTACAACGCATTAATGATAATGTATGTAGTGGATCTGCCTGCTAATTATAATATCTTCAAGACCTTTAATGTCACAGAGCTTACTTATTACTGTGGACCTATTCCTCCTGTCTCCACTGTTGCTCCAGTTTTCTTGCTCTTGAGAACAAGCTTCTTTTTAATTCAGCCAATTTGCTAAGAGTTTAGTCATTT
This sequence comes from Saururus chinensis, assembly GCA_035235625.1. Lineage (NCBI taxonomy): Eukaryota > Viridiplantae > Streptophyta > Magnoliopsida > Piperales > Saururaceae > Saururus > Saururus chinensis. The sequence continues at coordinate 32,842,364 of CP141143.1, forward strand.
CCTACATTGCTCACATGTTACAGTGTTTAGTCTGTCAAATGGAAGGGTATTTCTGTCCTTTTCCTTTTATAAGTGAGTCCAGTCATTAGATCAAGGTGGGCATTCTTGTCACTTTCTAAAGAGGGTATTATTGTCACTTTCTGAAATTCAGTTAGTTACAAGGGTACTTCTGTCGGAGTCTGTAATTTAGTTAGTTATAAGGGTGCTATTGTCATTTTCTGTAATTCAGTTAATTACTATCAGAGTCACTTACAGCCTAGAGGCTATAAATAGTAGTGAAGGGAAGGGAAAGGTAGTCAAATTTGAATTTCAAAATTCCTTTCCAGAAATCTCTGTTTGAGTTTTGCTCAAGGATTTGAGCTTTGGCTGTGGATTCAGCTCCAATTTCCTGTAAAAACCTTCGTGGATTTGAAGGAAGCTTGTGGATTTAAGCTTGTAATCACTTTCTCAGTTCATAAATCAAATTCTTCACTGTTGATAAACACAGGGTGTGCATACATCAGCCCAATCTCAACCAATGTCAGACATCATTGAAAGTTTCATGATACCCCTTGATGTTATGCCTGGGATTCTTGACATTGTGATGAGAAGACCACCATATATGGGCAACAAGGCTAGAGCACAAACAACATACAAGTGGCGCTATAGTGAGTTTAAAACTCGATCGAGGTAGCCACAACTTAATTGCATGCCTACAACCTCCAACCACAAAAGTTCCTCATCCCCAAGAACATCGAGAAGTGCCACCCCCTCCAATAACAGAAGTGAAGTCATCCCCCCCCCCCTTTAAGAGTGGAGTCTCTTGCATCAAAATTGAAGTCTAAACCTTTGATACAAGGGAAAAGCTAGGTTAAACCTATATCTGCAGAGGAAGACTTCATTTTCCATAAGCTATTCCCTGACTTCATTTTCAGAAAGTTATGATTGTGTGTTATCAAGTACATGAAATAGTAATTGTCATAATATCAATAATACAATAAGGTGAATAGTCATGTTATCGATAACACGACTTATGAATTTTATCGTATTCACGCTAACATGACTCCTTACCTCATTTATGCAAGAAAAAGATAAGTAGAAGAAGTTGAAATTAAAACCCCAAAGGTGAAAAAAAGGGCTTTTGGGGTCAAACACACTGTTATCACCAGATTCATCATGAAAATCAACGAGGAAGTGGGGCAAGCCCGGGAAGAGCCACCACAACAACCCCGAAGCCAAAGGAAAGATTAACGTTTGTGGCCGGCCATATAACTACCCAACAGCACTCGGTACCCAGCAGTGTTTTTGAAAGTGACCCAGTCACCAACCTGGATTGGTGGTCAGAACAGGCGGGTCAGCCCGGGTTAGTATAAAAATCAATTCCCTTCCCCCCAAACCCTCACTCCTCAAAGAATATCAATATATACTAATTCTAGCAAACAATAGAAAACCTACCTACAAAGAAGTGGAAGCACAAACAATAGAAAATCTACCTACAAAGAAGTAGGAGCACATACACATTTCAGATGAAGAAGGACATCGTCATGCATGAAAGTCATCACATTATAATGGCCAACAAAATCCACAATCAGCACTCCTGGAATCCCTATATCATTGATGATAAGTTTTAAGTTTTATACAAAACTAACATTAAAAATGACCCAACTAGTGCACCTTAAATGACACCCTTAAATCTAACAAACCCTTAATTCCTAAACAATGATTGTTCAAAGTTAAATCAACACTCAAATAAAATTCTATTTAAATCAGCACTTATCAACACTCGTACAAATCCCAGGTTACCATTATTTGAAGCATTTTATCATTCCACCGATAAATGCATTAACGATCAGTGCATAATATAAAACATGAGCAATTAAATTTGACTTAATCATTTTGACAGACATATAAAATGCATAAACGAACGGAACTTAAATTTAACATGTAACCAATCACTTCTACCATTAAGCATTTTGACAAACATCAACTATGCACAAAATAAATGACGAAGTTTCACCATAAAAAAATATCTTTAAGTGATAGGAGGAAAACATGACGACCTATAAACAGATAAAGAGGCAGAGGAAAAGACTACCTTTTCTTAGAGTGTCGGAGACACGGGGCTGACAGAAGATGAGCGAGGAGCGACTGATCGGCGGACGAAATAGAAACGGACAAAAGTTCTCAGACGAGGAAGGCGTCGTCGTATTCAGTGCCAAGCTAATACGTGGAGGTACGGCTTGTCCAGCGGCCAGGTTGCGGAGGGGAGGCTGGGACCGCGAAGGCGGCGGGCGACGGAAGCCGAAGGCCCTTCTCCACTCCACTCCACGCAGAGGATACCCTCCGAGTCGGGGACACCGGGAAGGAGTCAGGGCCGGGTCTTCGGGCCACCGGTTCACCTGAGCGGTTCCCTGCGGACCGTACAAGTTTTAAAACCTAACAAAATTAGACAACCCGGCCCATAAAATAAATAAATTGGGTTAGGTTAAACCCAATCGGAATGGCCGAGCCGGTCCGGTTTTTAAAACACCGGTACCCAAACACTTAGAGGTTAGTCCGGTTTTTAAAACACCGGTACCCAAACACTTAGAGGTTATACGCATGGAAGGCCATATTAATACGCATAAAAATATCGATAATTATGAATATAGGTATATATCGATGAAACACTTAGTATGTGTCAAAACAGGCATAAACTTTTTTATAAACATAAAGAAATATTATAACTAATAATATATCATTATAATACTTTTTTTATAGCATAATAAAACCATATAATATCATATCAATTGATATGTGTATTCTAAAATTAGTTCATTTAGAACCATATACTATTATGTTCTTTATCCCATATTAATATTGGTCATTTTTTCCCATATTAAATACTTTAAAATTAGTTTATTTTAAAAATAAATAATATACTTAATATGAGTCTAAATTACATGTTTAAATAAATATATATTTGTGGAACATTATATGTAAAAAAATAATTATATAAATTGCATAAACCTACCTATATTGATCTCATATAACTTTAAAAATATTATTTTTAATATAATAAAAACTTAAATTTTTAAAAAAGTTGGGTTTGAATTGTGTTTTTGTTTTTGAGGAAAAAAATTTAAACAAAATTTTTATAAAAAATCCATTTTTTAATTAAAAAATAATTTTTTAAATAAAATAATTAAAATTTAAATAGTGTATCGATACGTATCGGCTGTATCGATATGATACGGCCGATACACATCAGTGATACTTGTGGGGGGGGGTATCGCTTCGCATCAGACGGTCTCGGCCGATACGCACCCATATCGGCCGATACGGCCTTCCATGGCTATACGAGGGTAGAGCCAACGGCCACCACGATGAGGTAGTCGTTGACATTGCCCCGGTTCCCAAGGTAAAGCAGGTGAGGATCATCTTTTGTCAACTATTTAATGGAGAAGAAAGATGAGGTTAAAAAGAAGGGGAATAAATAGTCATTAGTAACGGCGGCCGCGGCGCGGAAGTTGTGATTTATGTGGGTGAGGAGAATGCAACAAAGTCTTTCTTGGACGAATCATTTAGAAAGCTGATGCTAAAGAACCTTATTCGACTAGCCAGACTAGCCATTAAGGTTAAGACAATTGAGAAGGCCAATTGAGTAGGCCCGGACAGTATTATTCTATTAGTACATGTCACATCCCCGTGATGTCCTTTTGTCCTTATACTTGGACAAAAAAAGAATAACAAAGGTGTTATTAGATTAGTTTAAATATAATATCGAGATAGATCAAAATATGCAGCACCTACTTTGTGCACAAATAATTACTAAAAAATAAAAAAAATTAATAAAATTTATTAATTATTTTTAATACTTGCATAAAGCTCATAAATATAAAAGAGTTTTAAGCCTCAAAAATGCAATAAATAAGTCTATGTCATCAAAATAAGGCTCTCTCATAACATAGTTAAATCTAAAATTTATATCGCAAAGTTTCATTAAAGCTAACTAAAATCTATCTCAATATATATGGACTATCCTTACTCTGTGCGCATCTAATACCTTTTCTGTTTGCAGAACAATTCATCCTAGGTACTTGCATTACACAACTACACAGAGGATCCCATAAGGATAACCCAAAATAAAATAAGACAAAAGGGGTGAGTTTAGCTTAATAAGAATTTAAAAATATAGAACTCACATTAACATCAACACATAATCCTTAAGATGCATAACAGAAATCTTATGCAATGCATGTATTAAGAAATCTCTTACTTATAAAACTTGTACAAATATTTCATTCATGTATCATAATTTACACATAAAATATATATATTTAAGTGTCATAATTCATATACATCTTGTATAATCAAGTGTTATGATCCATACACAACTTATGTAAATAAGCATCATAATCTATATACACAAAATATGTGTAAATAAGTAATATAATCTCTACACAAGAAATATACAAATAAACATCATAATCTATATACAAAACCTGTGTAAATAAGTATTATAATTTATAAATCATTGATACAATAATCTTCATACCCAAAGATACATAATGCATGCTTACCTTGTATTTCTAAGCCAAAAATATCAAAAGTAGTTGGCAAATCCTATAAACTAGAAGTACTCCTGGTTAGCCAGTATACATGGACAAACTAGTCTGGAGCTTACTCTATAAGTTTCAATAAGTATTCTCATTATACCATTCTGTTCTTCTCAACTCGGGGAGGAACCCGCCCTTTTAGATGTAAAACTTTGCCCTTTTGGACTGAAAACCCTGCCCTTTCGGACATAAAATCAGTTCATTTAAATCTCTAATATGACTATTCTAAAAAACTAAAAAATACCACCGTTAATACAATTAAACATGGTTTAGCAAACTATTTTTATAATGTATGTAACATAAGTCATACACGAGTAATGTTAAATGCAAGCAAGCATAGGCATTTATACCAATAAATAGTTATATCATGCATGAGCCATGGTTCATGAGTAGGTAACAGGGTCATATAAACATAAGTACATGTAAACATAAATGGTCATACTCATAAATGATCTAAAGTATATGAAACATGGTTCATGCATGAATAACATCATATGTCTTTAGATTTACCGATCGATCGGGTAAATATAAAGATAGTACTAAAATTGATTGATTAGTCCTGCACAGAAACATAAAAAATAGTAGATTTTTGGGCAAAACCATTCCTATCTTCCATCAAAATCTCATAAAACTTCAAGTAACTGTCATCTAAGCCTTAGATGTGATAGATCCAATATAACTCATGCATATTTGTGTCAAAACATTATCAAAACACATATTCAAGAAGATTAAAGCTCATACAACCACATACTTCAAGAATATGAATATACATATAACCATAGTATTAATGTAAGAAAAACCTCATCAAACAAAAACCCTGACCTCAAATCAATTGGTAGACTCTTCAATCTCCTCTCAAGCTCAAGGAATTCCTACCCAACAAATTAGCTTATATTAGCCCTAAGAAAAACTACGCCTTTCCACCAAATTTGTCATTCCCTTGTGCCCAAAACATAGATCACAAGAATAGATGCAAGAAACAAAAATCTAGGGTTTTAAAATATGGGTAAAATAATGAACTTTGAAGCTAAGAGAATATGAAATCACAATCAAGAGAAGAAGAACATAAAATTGAAGGTAAAAAATCATGAAGAAAATTAATTGATTTACCTTGGATTAAGTTTTCCCTTCTTGAGAGGGGATAGAGCACTCTAAACCCTTAAAATTCTCAGCCCACCCCAAATGGGAGGTATGGTCAATGTGGCTATTTATACTAAGGGTGAGTAAATGGGCATTGTGTGGGTCCAACAAAAGAATAAGTGAACCCACTTAAGAAAAGAGGCTAGAATGAATGTGACAATGCCCAAGCCCATTTAAGATGTTAAGTAAATGCTGGCAGCCCAAAAGGTTAGCTTCATGACATGATGGTTGTAGGTCCTAGAGTGGGGCCCACTTCCTTAATACAAGGAATTACATGGAATATACAACAAATAGTGTGGTAACATGGTGGTTTAAGCTAGGCATTAATGTTCTTAATGAGTATTTTCACCTCATGACTAGGAGAACATATTTGTCACACCTTGGGTAACCCCCCGATAGAATCGGTACACTAATCCTCCGACAAAAATTCAAAACAAGACTACAAAAATCTATAATTAAGCCAAACCATCACACAATAAAGCAAATAAAAAATAATAAAATTTTTATACCTCACAGTAATAGTCGAGGATCATAAAGTGCAGAAGAAGTAAAAGCTAAAGCGACAAGGCTAGTGGAGCCAACAAATTAACTTGACATCAAATACACATTCCACGTGGAGATATTAAGGGGAGAAGATTAGTCATGCTCAAATTGTTTTTGAAAAACCCACTCAATCAATGGCCTATTTATTCGCTGGAGAACACAAACTACTTGTCTTTGGATTTTCAAGAATACATCATGTCTCATATATGCATAAAGAATTTAATTTAGCGTATGTTTGAACACATTATTCATGTGGGTCGTGTTATCAATCACGCAATATACCCATTATCATGTTTTAGGTAACACGATATTAGTTATATTGTATATGCAATCACACGAGAAGTCTTATGTTCACAATACCAAACACATGCTTATTTGGTGTATTGTGTGTTCTCTAACACGATATTGAAATTGTCGCATTTTTACACACAATTGATTTATGCATCTTGTTTTTTGTTACACTTATTCTGATTTATCATGTTTATGTTAGCATGGGTTTTACATGCAAAGTTGATATTATACTTTTGTAAATGCAGGTTATAGATATGTTTTTCGACCTTCTTGAGGCAAGGAACTTGAGATCACCTAGAGTCTACCCCAACTGCTTCTTTGGAAGCCACACCATTAACACTACTACAACTTTGGGTATCATTATGACAAGATGGATGTTCAAACGAAGATCACTAGCAACCTTATGAAATACCTCAACGGAAACATAAAGAATGTGTGCTTCCCTATATATGCTAGCAAGCACTTTTGCCTCCTCATCATCATGAGCAAAGAGAAAAGGTACAGGTTGTCAGCACCGTAAAGAGGATCTTGAAGATCAAGGGTGCGACGACGTGGCCTCTATCTAAGAATTTAAGAAGTCCATACCAAGAGACAAATGAAGATTGCAACATTTACATAATTTAGTATGTAGAAAAGCTTGTTGTAGGAGTTATCCAACTTGATTTCATGCATACTTAAATCACAATGTTGGTAAGGCCACAATTATATGTGTGTCTTCTTCGTGAGATAGTTGATAAGGAGATTAATGCAAAAGACGACAATGACTAAATTGTTTAAACATAACTATTAGCATTCATTTTTGTAATAACAATTTTTTTGTGCATACCGTGTTTCTGTAAAATAATTTTCTATTACATTCTATAATTTGATGCAATAACAAGTCAACTTTGCACTATATATGACATGTTTTGCACATATCGTGTTATATGTAAGACGAACTTCCTTTGGTCACATTACCGATTACATGATATTCATAGATCCTCATATATGATCACACGACATTCATAAAAAAATCATGTCATTGAATGCATGATAAACAATATGCGATGGGACTTTCTTCCATTTAGTTAAAAAAGCAGGCTGGATAAGGCAATCCATACAGTTGTTCTCCAACCTTCATACGTCTCTTTCATCCTCATGTGTTCAAATGGTTGTGGATTATTTTTTCACCACTTGGCCATGTCCATGTTCATCTTGTTGGCTACTGCAGTGTTTGCAACTATGCCCCAACTATGCACATGTTCCACATTTGTGTGGTGCTTTAACCTTGAGTTGTGTCTCTTCAATTCTTCTATGGTCGACCCCTTTGCTTGAGTGATATTGGTGTGTTAATAGAACTCTAGTTGATGCTCACTAGTGCATGTATGTCATTGGGATTAAACCCTCTTCATCTATCATGTTATACATATCCATGGAGTACCATTTTTTATAGTAATCAGATATAAAGAAGTGTTTGTGATCAATCATTACAATTGCATGTTTACATGGGAGTCCCATGTGTTGAAAACTTTTTGCATGTATAAGTACATTCATCTAGCTTCACTATGTCCTGTGTAAATAATATCTTGTTAATACACACACGATTACATTGTCATGTTCTTGAGTACATGACCCACCAACATACGACACATGTATCCAAGCTCAAATGTTGTGTATCATGTTATGTCAACACACAACATATGTATAAATGTGTGCTCAAAGACACAAAAAGGTCACTTGTCATGTTGACAATTACATGCAATTGTGGAAAATGTATCAACATAATGAAATAAATTACATTTTACCTGGTGGTATAAAGAGTAAATTTGAAATTCATACATTGATATCAGCAATATAGGAACCTACCTTGCTTCTTCTCTTCTTTTTTCTATATGTTTTACAAGCAAATGAGGTTAACTCATCCATTGTATTTTGGCCATCTATCTGGCATTTCGCATAGAGTGCAGTTGTGTGTTATGTGTATGCTCAATTAAATAAGTAATCAACATTGACCTAGTTTTTTGAACATTGCATTCGCACTTTCATACCTATTTGAGCTTAATGTTCCATATTTTCCCCCTTGAAATGCAACATTGGCTCAGTGAATTGCACAAATCTTATTCAGCCAAGCATATGCCTCTAGATTATGTTTTTTAATACCATTCATTGTGTACACTTTATTTAAAAGTTTTAACAACTACATAGAGCTAGTTTTCTAGGTAGTTGTTTTTGAATTTGTCCAACATGTTTGTTGTCATATGATGGATGCAATATCTATGGTGTGTAGATTGATTAAGGTTCTTCACAGCATCGCCAAACCCTTCATTCTATCAGAAACAATTATATCCAATTTAGCTGGAGGATCTAAAAACATGCACACACTCACATTCACACACTTAGGACAATCAAATTATCATATTAGTGTGTGAGAAAGAGTATTGAAGACTTTTGGACAAGAACTATTTTTTTATCAACGATAGATCACATATGACCACCTAAACAATTGACCTTGAATGTTTTCACAAGGTGCTCCAAAATAGAATGATTGATTGCACTATGAAACAATCAATCAGTCATACATAAGATCAGGTCATAGAAACTTGAACGATTGATCTCTTGGTGGAAAGATTGATTGGATGATAATTGGAAGGAGTCCTTAAACCTGAACAATCAATCGCCTTCTCAAAGGATTGATCGCACTTAGATTGGATAGACTTCAGTAATCCAATCGATGATAGTTTTATAACAAAATTGATCAATTGTGCATATGCATTCTAAATAAACATGGAACAATTGATCACTCCGTTGAACAATCAATCCATCTATTGCATAGCTTTTTGAAATAGGCTATTCTGAGTATATTTAGATTCCTATTCATAGTTTAACAACAAAACCAACTTAGTTGTCAATATAAGTGGTGTTTGGACATGGGAAAATGAGTGGGAAGTCATTGTTAGGGTAGAGAGAGATATGTGAGTCTACTCTATAGGGCTTTGAGTGTATAGATTTCTATAGGGTATATGTTTTGAAGAAGAATATTATTAAGCCAAAGGGATCTTATAATTATTCAATTCAAGAATAGTTGGTTAGAATTTATGTACAAACACTATCTTGAATTTCTAAATTCCCGAAGTTGAACACGTAGAACATAAGGTATTTGACCCCTTGAATTTTATAGAAGAATAGCTTGCTCAATAGTTAGAATTTGTAGCTTAGATCTATGTGGTTAGAAAGTATTTGGAAGGAGCTTCAAAACGCCAACAAGAATGCATAAATCAGAGTTCTGATGAGGAAGATACAACCGTTCGAAGTTGAACATAGCGCATAGGGCACGTTTCGAGTTAGATACGCAAATTAGCCATTTAAGACGTTTTGTATGCCCAGTTAATTAAAGTGACATAAATTAGTTTAATGGGCCCAATTAGGTTGCCTAAGAGAGGTTTAGTTGGCTCAAACCTCTTGGGGGATTATGAACCATAATCCCCTTATTATAAAAAGGGCTAATTAGGGCTTCTAGGGGGAATTTTTTGGCCCTGTGGGGAGGAGAAAGAAGAAGCTGCCGTGGAAGTTTTTTCGGTGAAGGTAGCTAGTGACAAAGTTAGAGAGGGGCGAGCGTTAAACCAGATTCTTGACGAGGTATGATCTCTTATTACCATTAATTTGTGTATGTTTATGTTAATTATTGGTAATCTATGCTTAATTGTAAATTTAGGGTAGAAAAACCTTCATTTTAATAATAGTTTATTGGGAATTGGGGTGGAGCCACGCCAGCCAGACTAGCTTCTAGTCTAGGCACTACTCGCTGTTAGAGCCTTGGTTGATGCTGGCGGTTACAGCTACCACCACACAGGTAGCCGGGCTAACTGATGATCGGAAAAAAAAGTGATGAGAGCTTGGGGGGCATGTTTCTCCAATCATTGATGGGACCTGAACTCACTGCACGACTAAGGTTTGGTTGAGCCATCCCATCACCGGTCTAGGGTGGTTGGCCGTCTCACCGGCCAGAGACCAAAAGACTCTGGCCATGCGTGGAGAAGAAGACTCGCACCAAGGTTGGATCCGGGATGGCGATGGGACCTAGGCTTGGACTTGCATTGTGATATCGGTTTAGTTGAGCCAGGCCCTCGTCTAGCCATGACAAGCAGCTGGCAGCCTTCTTGGACAAATCATAGAGAAGGGAAAAAAAGGCTTTGTTGCCTTGATCAACCACTAGACGGCGACCAGGCCAGGGCTGTTTGATTTGCCATATGACCGCGATCTGGTCGGCCCTAGCCCTCACCCTACCACGATGGCCAAGGCGGCACCACCAAAGGCTTTCTTGCCTCCAGCCAGACGTGGGAAGCCAACCCACATAGCAGGTCATCACGAATGGATTCGAATTGGGTGACCTATACCACATTGTTCAGACTCAGCCCGGGCCCCATTAAAAAAAAGGTAAAGATGGGGCTGAACCAGGTCAGGTTCAAGAGGTTTTAAAGGCCCACAAAAATTATAAAAATTACCAATTGAACTTGAGAGTTGTTTAATTATCTTGACCACGTTTCAGGTTGGGGGGAAATCCTACAAACTATGAAATAATCATTTTACCCTTGTAGCTAAGTCATTGTTCACTTACCCCGACTTAGGGGCTCTAGTTCAGGGAAATATGAGTGGATTTAAAAATGGAGAAAAAATTTAGTGAGAGTTTAATGTGTTCCCTAAATATATAACAAAACACATAGGGAGAAAAATACCAATAAGTTGATAAGTAAATATTCCCCCCTAGGGTTCAGGGTAAACCATCATGGTTAATTCAAGGGGTTCACAACCCCGTCAAACACGAGGAAAATTACCCTGGGTCCATGACATTAAGGAGTAGCCTTGAGCTCAATAACGAACCTATTAGAGTTCAGGAAAGCCTTAGACAACATGATAGAAATACCCTTCTGAGTGGACCACCCACATTTGTGTGAATGGAAGTGTGAGACAATTTGAGAGTAGAGCCTCTAAATAGGTGAATGACTTAAAATCAATGAAAGGATAGTGAGATGTTGTGCCCGATGTAGGCACAATCGGTACAGGAAGTTCTACGCAGGAGAGAGAGGAAGAAGAAGTGATAAAATAACAAAAGAGTAAACTGATCTGCTTGCATACCGAACCAAGGAGGGAGACGATCCTTTATGGGGAGTCGTGCCATCCAACATTGAGAGTCATGCCACTAGTGGGCCCAGTTATCTCGTGGCCCACTAGCGTGCCTAACACCAATTCACAGTACAATAATGATGCCATTCTACCACTGAATTAAGGGAAACTAGCCTAATGTACTGAAATAAAGAAGAAGTAATAGTTTAGTGTACTCAAATAAAGACAAGTAATGAATCAAGTGCACGTGCACAACACTCCACCACGCTTCCGCACACGCCTTGTCCTCAAGGCGACCAAGCTGGGTAGCAAGACATAAACTCATCCTCAGGCATCCATGTAGCATCCTCAAGTGAGTGCCCCTTCCAGGAGACCAAAACTTCTGTAATAATATGACCAGAGCGGTGAACACGACGCTTATCAATCAACGCTACAGGAACCAGGTCTGAAAAGACAACTGGGCCCATCAATGGAGGTGGTGGAGCATCCGAGGCTAAGGACGTGTCCCCGATACAACAACACAACCTGGAAACATGAAAGACAGGGTGGACCATCGAACCTGGTGGTAGGGCGAGACGGTAGGCAACCGGACCAATGCGCTCTTCAACAACATAGGGTCCATGAAAACGAGGGGCGAGCTTGTTGTGCTTGGGCTGAAATAAGGAGGTCTAGCGTTGAGGAAGAACGGAGACATAAACCAAGTCACCCACTGCAAACTCACGCTCAGTGTGATGGCTATCATAGACCTGCTTCATCCTATTCTAAGCTAAAGACAAGTTATCCTTAATCTGTTGAAGAACCTCGTCCCATGTCTGGAGCATGTAGTCAACCTTAGCCACCGATGAGCGATGAGGTACATAAGATAACATGGTAGGGGGCAGTCACCCATATAGTACCTCAAAAGGAGTAAATCCGGCACGAGTGTGGTAAGTAGTGTTATAAGACCACTCTGCCCACGGAAGAAGTTGAAGCTATCGACGGGGCTAAGACATAGTGAAGCAGCGCAGGTACTGCTCTAAACATCTATTTACCACCTCTGTCTGCCCATCCGTCTGTAAATGATGAGTGGTACTCATGTGCAGAGAAGTGCCCTATAAAGTGAAGAACTCCTGCCAAAATTGAGAGATGAAAACCCAGTCTCAATCAGAGATAATAGTGCAAGGCATACCGTGCAATTTGGCCACCTCCCAAACGTAGAGTTCTGCCACTGACTTGGCGGTGAAAGGGTGTCCCAGAGAACAAAAATGAGCGTACTTGGACAAGCAATCCACCACCACCAGTATCACTGACTTGCCTTGGACCAATGGCAAGGCCTCCACAAAGTCCATAGAAACGTCCTCCCAGACCTTATCCGGGATGGGCAATGGTTGAAGCAAACCGGTGGGAGATGTCGTGGCGGACTTAGCACGCTGATAGACATCACAAGCGGCCACATAAGCAGTCACAGCTCGGCAAATGCCCTGCCACAAGAAGCTCTGACTAACCCTCTTATAGGTGCGGAGGGCACCCTCATGACCCGCCAAGGGGGAGGCATGGGAGCAGGCGATGATACACTACCGAAGATTTGCATCCTCGGGGACCCATAGGCAGTCCTTCCAGAAGAGAAAGTCATCCTTCCATGCAAAACAAGGGCGTGCTAAAGGGTTAGACTGGAGGGCAGCAATCAATGTGCTGGTCGGAGAATCATCCTAATACGCCTGTTTCAATTTAGCAAGGAATGGACAAGCCGGACCGGAAATAGCCAAACACGAACCTGGAGTGGAACGGCGAGACAGTGTGTCAACCACGGTGATGTCGGATCCTTTCTTGTACACAACCTCATAGTCATAGCCTAGGACTTGCTTACCCACCACTGTTATGCTGGAGTGGACACCCGCTGTTCGAGAAAATATTTGAGTGGTTGGTGGTCAGTGCGAATGAGAAATCGTCTGCCAAGCAAATAAGGGTGCCATTTGTCGACCACTAGGACGATGGCCAGCATCTCTTTCTCATATACAGACAAGGAAAGGGAGCAGCCAGCCAAAGCTTTGCTGAAGTAAGCAATGGGGCGCTCCTCCTGCAGTAGTACCACCCCAAGGCCAGCATCAGAAGCATCAGTCTCCACCACGAAGGGCCGGCTGAAATCAGGAAGGATCAAAATAGGGGCGGTCGCCAAAGCTTGCTTCAATTCCTCAAAGGCCACTTGGGCAGTGTCAAACTAGCAGAAAGCCCCCTTCTACAGCAGCTGAGTAAGAGGGCGAGCAATCTCGCCATAGCGGTGAATGAAACACCGATATAGCCAGTTAGGCCGAGGAAGCCCCGAAGCACCCAGGCGCAAGTAGGGGACGGCTAGGACAGCATGGCGGTCACCTTAGAGGGGTCCGTAGCAACGCTGTTACGAGAGATGATATGACCCAAATGTTCCACTTGTGGGCTGAGATGCGCCAAGTGTCCCCCCCATGACTTGCTATAGACAAGGATATCATTGAAGAAAACCAAAATGAAGCACCGGAGGAAGGGCAAGAAGAGATCATTCATAAGGCTCTGAAATGTGGAGGGGGCGTTTGTTAGGCCAAACGGCATAACAAGGAACTCAAAGTGGCCGTCATGAGTTCGGAAAGCGGTCTTGTGCACATCGGCGGGTTGCATCCGAATCTGATGGTAATCCGACCTCAGGTCAAGCTTGCTGAATATAGTAGTGCTGGATAGCTCATCCAAAAGCTCCTCCACCACTGGTATAGGATATTTGTCCTTTACTGTGATAGCATTCAGAGCCCGGTAATCAACACAGAAGTGCCAAGTACCATCCTTCTTATGAACCAGCAACACCGGGGAAGAGAAGGGGCTCGTGCTCAGTCAAATGACACCAGAATGAAGCATGTCAGCCACAAGGCGTTTGATTTCAGCTTTCTGAATGTACGGGTAGTAGTAAGGACAGACGTTGGCTAGAGAGGCACCAGGAAGGACATGAATAGAGTGATAATGCGAGCGCACCGGAGGAAGGCCCTGCTGATTAGCAAACACTGCACTGTACTCCGCCAATAAGTCAAGGAGATCCTGCGGCAACTCCTATTGCAGGATGTCCACCGATGCCCACTGCTAAAGAAGTAGCCCCTGAGATGCAAACCAGAATAAGGACCCTGTCAATTGAGCAGAAAGGAGAGTGCCCGGCCAAGAGCCTTGGAGGCGCACCTGCTACCCGTGAAGCGCAAAGTCCATCACCAGGTCCTCAAAGTTCCATAGCACGTCCCCAAGCTCTTGGAGCCATTGCACCCCTAACACCACGTCTACCCCCTTCGTAGGAAGCAGAAAGAGGTCTGTCACAAATGTGTGGCCCTAAATGGAGAGCGCTACTTGCGTACAGATGCCGGAGCTCCGGAGGTGCTTGCCATTGCCAATCAATACGTCAAAGGGTGTCGAGTCAGACACAAAACAGCCTATCCGCTGGGCGACTTTGTCGTTAATGAAGTTGTGAGTAGACCCACTGTCAATCAGAATGGCCACCTGCAGCCGCTTGAGATAACCCTGAACTCGCATTGTGCACGGAGTGAATGCCCCCGAGAAGGCATGGACAAAAATCTCCGGCAGCGTGTCATCATAGTACGTTGAGTCAGACCCGTCCGCCACCTCCCTCTCTTCATCAGCCTCCTCCACTAAGAGACTGCCCTTGACGGAACAACGGTTCCCCGGAACGAACTTCTCATCGCAGAAAAAACAAAGCCCCTTCGTATGACATTCCTCCAACTGAGCAGGAGTGAGATGGAAGACAATCGGCCCGGCCTGAGGGGTTTGTTGACCAGAGCGGCCAACAACTGAACTGTTGGCTGGGGCGGCAAGAGGGAAGGCAAGCACCGCAGCCCTAGGAAAAGTTCCCCCCACGCCTCTGTCTAGCCAGTTTCTCTTCTTCGATATGTGCATGGCGCACGGCATCCCGCATGCTGGAACAAGGAAAATGGCGCATCTCCTCAGAAATCTCTGGTTTGAGCCCTCTCTTGAACGTGCCCACCAAGGCTGCCACCAGCCAGTCAAGGAGGTAGTTGGCCACCTTCATGAACTCCGTATAATATGCTTGGATGGTGGATGTCTATTGCAGAGAGGAGAGCATCTTGTTGAAGTTTTGGAACTCCTTTGGGCCGGATTGGATGCACAATTCGTCGGAGAAGGTGGTCCAAGTGGGGTAGCGCACCTCCTTCTCAAAGCTCTGGAACCATACTTAAGCATCCCCGTCTAGGTGGAAGGCTACTATGCGCAGTCTTTCAGCCTCTGAATTTGTTCCCTAGTAGGCGAAAAACTTCTCCACCTTGTACAACCATTCAATTGGGTCGTCGTCCCCATTGTAACGTGGGAACTGTAGGTGGGCCAAACGGGGTTCCGCTCCTCCCCGAGGGCCACCGCGAGGCCCATGCAATTCATCCCAATCATCATCCATCTCCTGAAGCAAGTTCTGAGGGGGATGCATCATTGGGGCATTCACCCGAACACTTGGCGCGCCTCGTGGTGGCCAGGCCGGACGTCCCCCTTTGACAGGTAAGGCGGCCTGTCCAGTGTACAGGGGGCGTGAGGCTGACGTATCTCCCTGTCTTGCATGGCCAGGAGACCGGTAACAAACGGCGGCATCATAGGGGCATTTGTCCAAACACCTGGTGGCCCTCGCGAAACCTAGGCCTAGCATCCACCTTCAGCAGGCAAGTATGCCGGTCCAACGGGTAGGGGAACGTGGGACTGACGGTCTCCCTATCCGCCATGGCTGGAGGACCAGGGGTGCGCCCGTCCTGTCCCTGAGAAAAATCCCCAATTTTCATGGCGGCTTCCTGGGTTCTGACGAGGTTGGACATTGAAGGCGCTGACTGGTTTGCCTTTAATTGGGCAACCTCTGTGGTCAATACCTTCACCATGGCGACGAGTTGCGCCAGCATGGAATCATCTGTGGTAGCCGGAGTGACCGTGGTTGTGGGTAAGGGACTGTCTGCTGAAACTTCAATCTCCTTCACAGGCTGAGTTTCAGGAGCGACAGCTACCTGTTTGCCTCTTGCCATGGTCGGGGATCGATAGAGCTCCAATACCAATGTTGTGCCTGATGTAGGCACAATCGGTACAGGAAGTTCTACGCAGGAGAGAGAGGAAGAAGAAGTAATAAGATAACAAAAGAGTAAACTGATATGCTTGCATACTGAACCAAGGAGGGAGACGACCCTTTATGGGGAGTTGCGCCATCCAACATTGGGAGTCATGCCGCTAGTGGGCCCAGTTATCTTGTGGCCCACTAGTGTGCCTAACACTAGTTCACAGTACAATAACGATGCCATTCTACCACTGATTTAAGGGAAATTAGCCTAATGTACTGAAATAAAGAAGAAGTAATAGTTTAGTGTACTCAAATAAAGACAAGTAATGAATCAAGTGCACATGCACAACATGAGATGACTAGAATGACCAAAGGGAGAGTATCATATTGTAGGTGGTAAAATTAATGTAATGCCTTTAGGGGCAGTCTATCCCATTTTCACTAAAATGGATACCCTAGTTAACGGAGAGTTAGAGTACCCTATAATGATAGTAAATGGCTTCAAATGGAAAGGGCGTGATCAGTAGGTAACACGAAGGCCTTTACATGTTACAGTGTCATAGGAAACTAGGGAAAGAACCCTAATTCGCAGGGCTCAAGGCAATGTATCACATGTATCTATGATGTAGTACATCGATCTACTAGGGTAGTATATACATAAATTACATGATGTGTATGAATTATTCACATTCATGAGCTGGAATTAGTCTAGCCGTAGCCCAACAAATGAGTACAATGGGCTTATATTTATGACTAATGGGCATGAATCATGTTGGTGTTGTCTGTTATGACTTGTGCAAGCCCATGTTATTTATGTTTACTTACTCTGTACATGCTTTTAAATCTTTGATGTTGCTTTGTTAATATCGTATTGCTAACCTTAGATTAATAAAGATTAATCAAAAGAGATTAGTTGGCTTTCAATTGAGGAAAAATATTTAATCAAGATAAATACTAAAATACCCTTAATGTGGTTTGGGACCAATTTATGGAGTGAACAAGGCCTTGACATAGAATTTTACCTTAGTTAATGAACTAAGGGTAGTAATAAGAATTTACTCTAGTCTCATGGAGACTAATAATGTAAGAACCCTTGTCTTGAACCGGTTTACTTTCTTTTTTTTATTTTTTTATTATTTAATCATCATTATGTGGTTTAAGCCGTTTCTGATCAATTTTGATGATTTTCGGAAATAAAGGTGATTTGTAAAGGTTTTAAAGAAAAACAACTTCATATTTATTAGTTTTAAGTAAATCCAAATAATTTGTGAATTTTTATGAATTTATCAAAAATTAGGGTTTGGCAAGACCCATATGTGGGCCCCATGGTTGAATTTGAGGTTTTTAGTCTAACACATCCCTGACATAAAAACAAGTCATTATAAAAAATTTTAGAATTTTTCTGGTCCTATCTTTGGTTTAAATGACCAAATTTCCTAATTATAGTTAAATAACTATATTCTCACCCCAAGTTTCAATTAGGTATAACCCAATCCTTCCGATAAAAGGAAAGGGGCTGATCCTTTCCCATTTCGGAAAAGGCTGACCTAAGAGATCTAAAGCTTAATCTCAAATTAGGCCAAAAAAGGAAGTGATTAGAGGTAGGATTTCTTTAATCCTTGCTTAATCTTTAGGGTTTTTCTTAAAATCCTCTTAATATATCTTCCTCTATAGTTTAAATCTATTTTCAAAGTATTAAATTAGTGTTTTACTCCTCTACCTCAAGCCCTAACCATCACAAAATCGATTTTATGCCTCAACTTTAGATCTAGGATTTGTTTAATGATTTTCAAGTCGAAATTGGGTTTGAGTGTGTTTTAACATAAAAATCTTACTTTTGGAAGTTTTAGAAGTGATTGAAGAGTAAATCCAACTCAAAACAAGTGGAGAGGTAATAGGTTTTCATCTCAGTGATAATATATATGTAAATCTCAATTTTTATGTGTTTTGATTAAATGAGTTTCATATTTAGGGCTTTAATGGTGGATTTGCAAAAGTCAATCTTTTGACTTGATTACTTAGGGTTTTGATTCAAAATGAGTTGATTTAATGTTCTGGAATATTTAATTTAATTTTGATGGTGTATGAGGCTTGAAATGAAGATTTTAACCTTTATCAATGGTGCTTTGGTTTTGAATTTCAAAACGAAGAAGAATACCTCGATCTACCTTATTGGCGATCGATAGGGCCTAGTGCCCAATTGAACGGCCTTCCAGGCCGATCGATCGGCTACACAACAGATTTGACCCTTTTGTTTGTTATGCTTTTTTTGGTGTTTTTGCTCTGAAGTGATGTTTCTAATGTTTATGTGGAGTTTTTTGAGCTAGAGTAAGCTACTGGAAGGGTATGCTACTTATGTTGGTATTTATTAAACATGCATAAGTATTTTGTGGAATTACATGTGGATGGTTAGACATGTTAACAATGGTTATTTATGGGTGATGAAATCTTGTGCTCTAACTATGTTTTCAACAAGGTTATTGTATTAAAATGAGATGATATGTTATCTTATAATATGAATGAATTGTAGGAGAATGGTGATATCATGTTCTAGCTTCATGTGTAGAATAATCATGCTTATAAGAGTTGAGCATTTGATTTCATATGAATGGAATGATGGTTTACGTTAGATTTCACCCATGATTTCAGTCAATAATTATGATCAGATTTTTATCAAAGCATGTGTGGATTGCCTTATAAGCAATTGTCAAAGCATGGTCATGTGCTTAGAAATTTATAGATACACACATGTGGGGTATTTGCTATGAAATCCTGGTTGTTTATGATTCGAATATGATGCATGTGGGGATTGATGGGAGCACGTTCCATGTTTTAGAACTCATGTAGATCTTGCTCATGGATGTATCATGATTTCGTTCATCATGGAACGAACTTCATGAATGAGTGCGTGCCAGATTGATCGATCATTGACTCAATTGGAACTTAGCTGGTCCAAAATGACATGATTTTAATTTGAGTTCCTATGTAGAACATGTATACTCCCTGGGTTGAGTTGAGTCAAATTGAGTTATATGGAGACGAGTTGTGTACTTGTCTTGTGGATGAGATTTATTGAGATAGTCATCTGGACCTTGAGAATCTAGAGTGGTATGCCTTCGTGCACTGCTACCACATGTTCTAGGGTTTCTTGTGTGGAAATTCGGGCTCTCCCCCACCACAAGAGATGTCCCTGGGCGAACACACCTGCTCTAGGTTCTCTATGTGAGAATTGGACATCCTTAGCCAGGATTGTCCTGGGCAAGCAGACATAGGGGCTGACTACCCCAACATTTTATATTTCCTATGTGGAAATCGGACTATGTCCCGCCTTTGTGGCCTTGACTATGTCCCGCCTGCATGGCAATGATTGTATTTACTCTTTGATGGTAGCATTCACCATTTGTTGATGATGCATGTGTACGAGAATACATTATGCCCAGGATTGCAAAGGTTGTGTAGGGATAATGTGATACATGTGGATATGATTGATTATGCATGATGGTGTATCATGTGTTTGACATGTTTGTCATGCAGGGTGAATGAGCTATGGAATAGATGTGATATGAATGTATGATATGAATCGTGTGATTGATACACCATTATGCAGGTTTATGTGATATGGTTGCATGATCAGAATGGTGTGGTTGAGATACTATTATGCAGGTGTATGTGATGTGAATGCATGATTAGAAAGTGTGTGAGAGACACTTCTCATGAGGTTTATGTGTGATATTATGCTTGATTATGATTGGATGAGGATCATTACTTATGTAGGATGGATGCTAAGTTATGATATGATTATTTATTCCCTGACTCGATATATATGTTATATGCATGCTAGATCTTTTACTTACAGGTAAGCAATTTAGTAAGGGAATGATCATAAAAGGGTATGTCATGTCATTTATGAATCTGAATTGCCATGATATGCCATGATGATCTTTCTAATTTTTTTTGCTGCCGTTATCAAAACCATTATTGAATTTTGTACTCACCCCATTTTGTGTTTTGTTTTGGGGCTACACGGCACAACATGCAGATGTGTATGATACTTTATTCGAGGAACGATATGAATACCCCTGGGATTAGCTTTTGTCACATTCTAATGACATTTTACTTTCTGATTTTCATCTTTTTGGATCTTGAGAACTCCATTTGGTGGATTATGTATGTTACTAGAGTCTATTTGTTGTTGTTAGACATCTTTGACCTTTTCAGACTTTGAGCCATGTGTGGATTATGTATGTTACTAGCGATTGTAACGTGGGTTGTGTGTGAGGATGATTATGTTGACTTATTATGTTTATTATCCTCTTTATCCTTTTTACTCTTGCTCAAAGGATGTGAAGTGCATAACTTTATTAGTTGAACAGCCCATGCAAGGGGCTAAGTCTTTCGTGAATTCAATAATCCATTCAATTCTACCATCCCCACATGTTGACCGACCCTTGGATTGGGTTCGGCTCAAGTCGGGCGGAGCCGAAGCATGACAAATAGGGTTTGGGATGTTCTCTAGCTCATAGTTCATTGGATGAACTATTTATTAGGCCGATTCACAATGTGAAGAGGACCCAAATGGTTGGGCAAATACTTGACTGGATAAAAATAATCGAGTCTAAGTTTTGAATGTTTGGGGGAGTCAGTGGTCATAAGGGACTTAGGCTTCTATGGGTTACATTATTTATGTCTTTAACTATAGTTGGGAGAGTGGAGATTATGTTACTTGTACAATTTCTTCACTGCCATGATGGTTTGGGTATTGGCCAGCAAGGTCTTTACTGCGGATCTCCCGTACGTCTTCATAGGACCACATAGTACGTACAAAAAGCAGAGTTGCATGAGCATCATAAAAGGCTTGTGTTTTTTGCCAATTTGTGTCTATCAGCATAGTTAGGATCCACTTCTCCAAATTCGTGGTAGGCTATTGAGAACCCTACATATTTGGGTTAAACTGCTGTTAAGCAATCTATTCCAAGGTTCAAGTTGGGTATTTAAGGGTTTCTTCATGAATTGAGTTATCTCTAAGTGAACACATATTTATATTATGCTCCTATTTCCTTATACTGCAATTATAGTATTGACCTTCATTGTGAGTTATATTATATTAAACCTAGGGTTGGGTCAGAACAATTAAGGGTAGTTAGAATCATGTGTCATTCTAGTTGACATATAATGTGCCTGCCCAAGGGAATAGACAAGGGTATTAATTACTAAACAAGGGTTGTGAGATAATTAATGATATTGATTATTATTGATTATTAATTAGCACAAGTGGAACAATTAAAAGACTTGCATAAAATTTAGGTTGATTTAAAATACTTAAGCATTACATGTTTGGTGCTATGCTTCTTGAGATACTATACTTTTTAGGCAGAACTACATATGGATTCGATTTTGTTGGAGTAACATTGGAGATGTTGTCTAATGAGTACGTATACAACTAGCATTGGGTGATGTTGGCCCGATCCAAAAAATATTAATAAATATTTTTTTCTTTTGAAAAATCTTCTCATGAAGGTGGAGACTTGAGATGTAACTGATAAGCATGAAATATATATCTATTTTATATATTTTTTTACCTTATTTGCTAGTATAGATTAGGTTAATTTAGTGTTAGTTATGGTTTATTTAGATTAAGATAGTAATTAGTATTTTAGTTTAATTATTAATAATTTTATAGTTATTAGTAGTTTAGATATGTATTTGAACAAAGTTGGAATTTTAATTATATTCTACATGTCTAAAGTATGATATTTTATATTTTGTAGGTAAAGTGCACTTATCAAGGTACTTGGACGATGCTTAAAATAATTAAAAATAGTCTTCACATGTTTTAAAGTGATTTAGACAACTTTTCGAAGTTATAAACAAGTTAAAAATTAATATGGACATGAAGAAAAGCTTAATGAACAGAATATGGACTGTCCAAAAAAATTGTCCAGATTGCAGAAACACTGTAGCCATTCGAACGGGGTCACTTACCGTTAGAACGGGATAACGTGATTTTGAAGAAAAACTCAATTCAAGCTTTCGAATGGGCATGCAGGGCGTTCGAACGACACAACGTGCAGTTTCCTAGTTTTAGCCAATTTCCAATCCTTTTCATATTAGACTTCTTCCTACGGATCTTATGCCTATAAAAAGACATATTTGGCTTGAAACCAGAGGATTCCAGTAGATTTTAGGAAGAGAAAAAGGAAGAAGACTATGGAAGAGAACTCAAAGCTTTTAATGGAGATTCAAGTGCTTTCTTCTACAATGGAAGACTAAACTTTTCTTTTACTTAGGAGTTGATGAAGCTATAGATAAGTTTTACTTTCTTTTGTTTTTAATTTAGATCTCAGTTGTGAATGATGACAATTATATGATAAAAATTTCCTTTTTAATGGAAGAGCTTTTAATGTTTATTCAAGTATATGTTGATTTATTGTCTTGTAGATGATAGATTGATGTGGAATTGATATTTTCATCAATTCTAATTTCTGTGATTTAGATGAGATGGTCATACAATGGTTTTAATGTTCAGATAATTAATGACTTGGATGAGTTATACTAAGATTAAACGGGTCATGCCTATAGCTAGTTT
This sequence comes from Saururus chinensis, assembly GCA_035235625.1. Lineage (NCBI taxonomy): Eukaryota > Viridiplantae > Streptophyta > Magnoliopsida > Piperales > Saururaceae > Saururus > Saururus chinensis. The sequence goes on from CP141143.1 coordinate 32,865,645, forward strand.
AGTGTAGATGATTCGTGCTATTGTCGAAGATAGTTCATGCCATGGAATTTAATTAATGATTCTTTTTGAAGTAATTCTAGCTTGTAGCTGAGAATACTTGTTCATATTCACACAAGATTTAGATTAAAAGTTAAGGAATTGTTATGGTTCTATAGTGGATTCGATTTCCTAAGTAAATTCCATCATATTAATCTCTTGCTTTTAAACTAGTTGATTCCTTTCTTTACTTAATTAAAGTTTAAGTTTATTTTAGTTTTCAATCAGCAAATTCCTCTTTAGATTTAGTAATAATTCATCCATCCCTGAGGTTCGACAACCCTTGTATACTTATCCTAGTACAATTACCTTGTACACTTGTAAAGGGTTTAATTATAAACGATCAGTAACATCCTTGATTTTTCTGCAAATTTCTGTAAATTTTCTACTTGTATTTTTGTCAAAAAATCTGACAATTCGACATATCTATTTTCATAATTGACCTCAATAGTTGTACATGTGGAATTGAGAGTGGTGTTTAGTCGTAGGTTGCAGGCCTTGACGCGTGCTTTCAACACAAATTTTGGAGATATGACACTTCAACAGGAGTTAACGCGTGATGGGGACAAAATAGGGAAAAAAAAGAGATCAAAAGTCGGATCGGCCTCATTTGAGCCCGTTCTAGAACATTCAGACCTTCAGTCTCTCTTCCCTCTCAATCTACCTCTACTTTGGCAGCCCTAGTGGTGGCCAATGAGCTCTGCCTAGCCTTCGTTCGGCCAGCCATAGGTCGGCGGTGGCAGGGCCACCACCCCTGGCCAGCCCCACCGGCTCCCTCACCAAAATCCACCTGGTTAGCCCCTCTCTCTGTTGTTTTCAATTTACCACACTAGTGATGCTGGTAGTGACAGGATAGTCGCTGTGGGTTTTGCCCTGGTCTGGTGATGGCCAAAGACTGCCCCAACTGACTGTCTCCACCAGCTCCGGCCTCTCCTTCCCTCCCCTCTATTTTGGCTTCTGCTTCCCCCCTTTGTTTCCCTCTTTTTGTCCCTATCGTGGAGTAACAGAGGCTGATTGGACCATCGTCTAGCTCAGCCCCAACCCGGCAACGGCGGTAGGCAGCCAATTGAGGTCTGGCACAACTTCCTCAACCCTTTTCCCCTCTGGTTTGCCCTATTTTCTTCCCAAACCATCCCCTTCTTTGTTTTGATTAAATGGTGCCGCGGTGAGCCATGGTTGACTAGACCACTGTTTAGCTTTGCCTCAGCATGGCAATGACAGTGGGCCATTCCACCTTTCCCCATTTCACCTCCACCCAACCAGCCAGTCCCGTTCCAGTTGCCCCTATTTTGCCTGATATCCCCCTCTCACCCTTTGTTTACTAGCGAGAATGTCGGTCAGTGACCTCTGGTCAACCAGCCTCAGCTTGGCGGTGTTGGTGCAGCCGCCCTAGCAACAACCAGCCCCTATGCTCCTTTTCCCTCAGCCCAGATCAATTTCCTTCATCCCCTTGGGTCTCTGTCTTCCATTTCGCTGGCCAGACAGTATGTGTGCATTTTCATTCCCCGAGTCGAGGAGGTGGAGGCCTCCCCATTCCGACTCTATCTTGTCTGCCTGACTCAGGGCGCCGTAGAACTGTTGAACGCTGGACAACCTCTAGACCACATGTCTGGACAGTTTTTGCCTGAGATGGCTGGGTTGCTGCCCTAGCGCGGCACCGCCCCTCTTTTTTTTCAGCATGAGCCAAACTTCTCCTCTGCCGGTTATGTGTTTGACCATGTTGTTTAGAGCACCATTGTCCTACCACTGCTAGATGATGATTGGCCTCTAGTTTGCCTACCTTGACATGACGATGACAAGGGTAGTCTTTGTTGCTCATTACCTTTGGCCAGGGTCCTACTAGCTTTTTGGGACTTAGGCCACCACCGTGTCATGACCCGGATTTTTAAAACCCTTTTTAATTAAAGGACAAGCGATAAATCATGAAATAATTTTTTTTCTTTGAATCAAATCAAATCAATCGACTAAAATATCCAAGTTGTGATAACTGGGATTCACAAATACGAATATCAAAACATATGATTTTATTACACATGTCAAAATTTGATAAATAACAAGTTAACCCTCTAAGTACAAGTTTGTCATGTGTCTGAAAATAAACAACCAAGTAAAGTTAGCTCTCACACCAATATTTACAATTACTTACATTATTGCAGAAACAAGAAATTAGATCTCACTAGTGCAATGTTGTCCTCAAACTCCCACCAACATCCTGATCTTGCATTGTCCCCATCTAAAGAACCTGCAAGCAAACAAGACCAAACATCTCCTCCCCTTGGAAGAGCATTTCAAAAGAACAAAAGTAAAATTTAATGTTTTTCAGATCGGGCCAACATCACCCGGTGTTAGTTGCCTACGAACTCATCAGACAACATCTCCAATATTTCCAATAAGAACGGATCCAAACATAGTTCTGCCAAAAATTATACTATACTAAAAAGCAAAGCATCACACATGTAATGCTTAAGCATTTTAAAGCAACCTACATTTTATATAAGTCATTTAATTGTTCCACTTGTTTTAATTAAAGAAGAAATATTAAACAATGTTATTAATTATCTCTTGAACCATTGTTCGATAATTAATATCCCCATCTAATCCCAATGACAAATAGACTCATTAGATGTCGCCCTAAGTGATAAATGATAAACTCACCATATACCACCCTCAAAGGTAAATCCATGACGAAACACCCCGGAATCCACCAAGAAGTATCATCACCCCTCCTAATCCATGAAGGACTTGCCAAAGTGGAAGGGCATGGCCCACAACTGCACCTAAACAGAAGTCGCGGGAAAAGCCAATGAAGCAGATGTCAGCTAATCCAAATGTGTGTATACTAAAAGATCCTAAATAGAAATGTGGTGAGCTTGGCTCATGCAGAGCTCCCTCCAATGGGGAGGTGCAACTACACGGTCAAATCAGCAGCTCCTCAATAGAGCTAAAACTCAGGAAACCATTTTGAACCCTATCTTACTCATCAATAAGCCAGGATTTTCAATGACTATATCAAACCCTTTTAGTCCCTTCTAGTCTAGGGTTTAAAACTCAAAACTACCATTAGTTCATCAACTAAGGCAAATCGTCAGGTCAAAGACTTTGTTCATTCTATGAACTAGTCGTAGACACCTCTAAGGTATTTTAGTCTTTATATTAATTAGGTGTTCTCACCCAATCCAATGCTATATAAACCCCCTTGATTAATCTTTCAATAATCTTAAGTTAGTGATAAGTTATCATCATAACATCATTAGCAAATATCGCAACAATAAACAACATAATCAATTAGAACCACACAAGTCTAAGCAGATCATAATATCAATAACCGAATTCAATAATGATATTAGAATTGTTCGAGCTCTCGTGCTCTAACCCACCTTGGGTTAACTTATTAAATCTTTATGAAAACTAATCATAATGCACACAAGGCCCTCTCTATTCTCATGAAAGTCATTAATTACTCAAGAGATTTTTGTATCATACTGGCCTGTTAATTTCATTCACGGGAATGTCGGCCGGATCGCTTATAAGGGTTTTTTGTCTTTTTGTTGAGGGCTTCCCTGAATCTTAATGGGTTCAAAACTGATCCCAGGGGTACACCATGACATTACGAACCTGTGGTAATTTTTTTACCGTTTAACGGGGTCGTAAACCCCTTAAACAGACCCTTAACCATCTTTCCTTAACCCTAGGAGTAAAATAGTCAATTATCTATTTACTGAGATTTTTCCATAACTTGTGGCTTGGTCCAAATTTGGGATACACACTAAATCTCACTGAGATTTTTCTCAATTTTTAAATCCACTTATAGGCCCTTGAACCAGAGCCCCTAATTCTCGTCAATAATTATTATTCTACTCTTCAACTCACAAGGGTAAACTGGTCATTTCAGAGACTCTAGGATTTTTTCTCGGTTTGAAACTTTGTTGAGGAACACTTCATACTCCCAGGGTCATTTATAATTTTCCCACATTTTTCTGACTATTTTCTCCTACTGAACCGTATCTGGTGCTCTTGGTATACTTCATGTTTTTCAATTGAGCCGGACCGAACTATGTTAGGTTACAGGTTACCCAACCCGGTCCAGGGAGCAGACGACCCGCGATATGGGTCGTCTTCCCCGCGACTAGATAGAGGCCGGTTGGCCTCTGGCAACTTTGCGCCCCTACTTCTGTGGAGTGGTGGGCGGCTCAGGAATTTGGATCACCAGCGCATAGCAGAACTAACTACAGTGGTCACGCCGCCTTTCTTGTTTTTTTAAATAGCATGCTTCACCACGGCCATGGCTAGCGCGACCGGGGCTAGTGCAGTTAGTGCCCTATTTTTTTAAAATATAGGCCTGCACGATGGCAGCAAAACCTATTGCTGGCGGGTCACCTCCGGTCTCTTTCACCCAGCTACTAGGGTTTCTAGATGGAAGGAAACTGGCCAGCCAGTGGCCGTCAAGTGGATGTTTTTATTTTTATTTCTACAAATTCACAATTTCGCGTAATTACGCGAATACTGATCTCTGCACTAAATTGTTAAAGAAATTACAAACCCATTGCAAAGATTTCTGTTCATATTAATTACACAACAATATGTACATTTAATTGACACGAAACTAAGACAACTAACCTACCTTAATTTTTGGTTTGCTGTTGATCCTCTGCCGCCGGAGCCTCCATCTTCTCTCCCCCCTTAAAGCCTCCCCCAACAACTCCCGCTGATTGTGCCCTAATCATCTATTTTATAAGCATGAGATTAAGGTTCCTAATCCCACTAAAAGTTGGGCCGATCCCCCTCAATTAGGCCGCTTAATTGGGCCTCTAAAAATTAATTTCGGAATTATAAACAATTGGACCTGCAAAAGGACTTAAACAACCTAAATATATGTATAAATCAGGTAAACGGGCCCTATACGATATGTTCAACTTCGAACAGTCGTACCTCCCTCACCCGAACTCCGATTCATGCGTTCTTGGTGGCATTTCGAAGCTCTTTCTGTAGTATTTCCAATAAAATAACTTTCAGCCATAAATTCTATCTAGGGAGGAAGTTATTCTACTATGAAAACGTATTTAATTTTCAAAACTTAGGAAATTTTGAAATATTACATTCTTCTCCCCTTAAAAGATTGCGTCCTTGCAATTCGCCATGGCCAACCTATGAGAAGCTCAACCTTCAACTTCAAACTGATTTTACCCTCCTCAAACCACAACAATTGCAACTAATAATTTATGTAGAACACATACTTAATATCCCACAAAATTCAGGTTGTTACACACCATGTAGCCCTCTCCTCCTTCCCTTTGTCCGCATGTGCATGTGGACATGTGTATGTTTTAGGGGTATCTACTGTTTTCGCACCGCCTGACCATTGGATGGCTCTGCCATCGAATAGATTTAACACTAGAGCCCTCCACCTTGCCTCTGTTCTTGAGCCTCACACCATGCCCTCTACCCTTATGTGGGCCTTTGTAGACATGAAATCAATGTCATTGGGTGTTGTCTGCAACCGATTTTGATGTCATACTACCGGTCAAGTACTTCAGCCACTAGCCTACCTTCTATTAGTACACCCTCAACTTTCGATTGCACCACCACTTTTTTTGGCACGACCTTGTGCCTGGCTGTCGTAGTGCACCAAATCAATTGCTCTGAGAAAAATTAGCCCAACCTAACTGAGATTAATTCTGGCATCTATCAAAATCCTTGGGACAACAACTCTCTTAGTGCGATGCTTTTGGCTACCTATTCCACCCTCTATGCCACCATCATCATGTGCTCGCCTTCAAACTTAAGTGGATTACAAGGTAGGGGACCTTGAACTCATAATTTCATGATAGCATGTTTTGATTGTGTTGTGGAGTAGCATGTTAGGAGTTTGTAACTTAATGCTTTGCGTCATAAATGCTAATCAAATGAGCATGTTTTATATACGTCAATTATGTGTATGCTAGTGAAGACTAAGGGTATGATAGTAAGTGGTTGAATAATTATATGGATATGATTAGAGTATGTGATAATTTTTGTGTGGTCAATGGGCACGAATATGTGCAGTTGATTGTAGGTTTGTCGAAGGGGTGGTTCACGGACTTTGATGTGAAAAATTGCATTACTGTATTGGGTGTAGGAAGACATAAGAGTGATGGGTGCAAGTTGTACTTGATGAGAATGGGGGATTGATTTGGATTGAATCGGTTGGTATGTTGAAGTGACGAGCAGGAGATGTAGGGGATGCAAGGATTTAGAAGACTTAAAGTTCAGAGCGCCTTTCGGAGACTGTGAGTTAGTAAGATGTGACAACATAATTGTACACACATAATGTACATAATATGAATTGTAACAAAAGAATAACGAGTAAGGAATTAATAAGGGTTTGATGACTGGGTTTAGGTTTGATGGTTTTCATTTGAAGAGTTCGAGTAAGACGATTTGGTTCTCAAGTGGATGGTGTGGGATGTAAGGTCATAAGTAGATGATGGTCAGAGTCTATTTGTACGGAGTTTGAGTATGACAAAGTAAGGGTATTTGGAAATCCATAAAATATTAAGGGTAAGGGTGGATTATGAGTATGGGTTGGATGAGTTAAGTAAAGTATGTTGGCCTTGCAAATTAGATCACTTCAAAATGGGTGTGGTTCCAACTTGGATGACTGAAGAATTAAGTCTGAAGTAGTTTCAGACAATTTATACATGCATAAGTTACATAATATGAACTTGAATTATAAGTAACCCTAATTTGATAACATTGTGAGTTGAGACTGAAGGTATCGACTAATTAAGCTCTGTATTTAAGCCATTCGATAAGTAATCAATTGAGCCTCCTTCCAGGTCTAGCCATGGTGTTATCCTACGGGATTTGTTCATGGTGATGTATTTCGGCCTAGATATTTGATGCTTTGTTGTGAGCACTGTAAGTTTCTACCCTATGTGGGCATTGTATGTCTTTGGCCTACTGTATGTTCTTCGTAAGAGTGGCAATGTATGATTTTTGCCCAATAGTGGCATTGTATGGCCCACTCAAGTAAGTAATATCATGGATCTGCTCTTACTCGTTTGATCCTGTGACCCATGAGCATAGGTGTGCCTTGCCTTCAGAAAAGTCTATGTCGTCTAGTTGCTCCCCGGAGGTGAAGGTGACGCCCCAGTGGCATTCTTTTCCTTTTCGGCATTAGAGCTTATTAATTGTAATGATCTTCAGTTGTTGATAGTATGTATACAATAATAAGAGTAAGTTGTATGTGTCAAACTATAAGTAAGTTGTACGTGTAAGATTCAAAGTGTAAGCGTAAGGTTCTAAGGAAGACGGTAAGCATACGATTGTAAGACTAAAGTTGTAAGACTTTGATTCAAAGTGTAAGTGTAAAAGTATGCTATAAGAGTATGCAAAGTATGACCCCACAACCAGTGACCTCACCGTCTAATACAAGTTCAACACAGACTATGATGTAAACCTATTCAAAATATAGTAGTAGCTCCTTCCTATCTTTTGAGATAGGCATTGGAACTTGTGGAATTCAGAACTGTTCAACAAAAGGTGATTGTGTATGACAACATGGGGATATGTATGAGGATTGCAGCTGGTGTGAACACCTTTTGCATTCAATGTGGAGGCAGGCAGTGTATGTGTTCAATGAGGACCTTCCGAAAGTCAGGGTTAAGAAATGGAAGACTACACACGTGAAGCTTCCACAATTGCAATAAAATGGGGATGACTGTGGATCATTTTATTGCTACTACATGCATAGGCTAGCATTAGGAGAGAGCATTCAGTCCTTTGGTGTGAAGAAGTTTAGGAAATGGCTAACATGGTACATTGTGAGTTCCAGGGATGTCTACGAGATATTATAGATAATGAGATGATACTATTAATAGATATGTTATGTTTCTAGTTTGATGAACCTTTTAAAATTAATTTTGTTATGTTAAGAGATGTTTCGATATGGAAACAATAACCTTTTGATGCGAAGAAGTTTTGGTTGGATATTATTAATAGATGTTCAGTTTATGGTGGTTGCATGGTATTGCAATGGAATTCCATTTTGGCTTGTGGTTACTGATGATAGATGGATTGTGATGACTTTATTCATGTGTTATATGCATGGTAGCATTGTATTGCAATGGAAATGCGATGTCATTATGTACAATATATCAGGGTATTCCAAAAGTATGATATAGACTATTTAGTTATGATGGAATTGCAATGGTTTTATCTATACTTTCATGTGATTGAGATGGAGTTGTGATGCTTGTATCTAGACTTTGAGGGTATTTTGATGGAGTTGCAATGGTTACAAATGGTCATATCAGGGCTTTGCGATGGAATTTTGATAGGTTATTATTACTACGATGTTGTTACGATGGCGTTGTGACAATTGACTCTAGACTATGAGGGTATTGCAATGGTTACAATTGTTTGTATTAGGGTATTGTGATGGAGTTGCGATGTAATTGTGACAATAGTTCAAGACTGTCACTCTCATATTTTGATGCAATTGTGATGTATAAATTGCTAAGATTTACTAATATATAAGTCTTGCAACATAAATTACCAAATGGTTAATAATAGAAAACTAAAAAATATGAGAATTCTTACAACATATTCAAAACAAAGTTTATTGTCCCCTATTAGATGATTGGCTTTGTGCATGTCAAGTGGTTGTGCCCTACACCATCGCAATAGCTGTAATGAAATGGAGACAAACTATGCTTTAGCGATTCAATGCGCTTCTTCTATGGCCTGCCTCTTGGCCTTTTTATTTTAGGAGGAAAAATCACTGCATCTCAATCAAATATGGTTGCTCCAACTTCCTTGTCATCATGGGGTATGGGGAAGATCATTTCCTGGTAGGTGTTCTAATAACACTTTGTTATCTAATAATCTCCCCGACAAAAAATGGTCAGTGTGCCTTCCATCACACAAATAACTACGCAAGCATGTGTACATGGTAAGCCCATTATTTACCACCTGCAACAAGAGCAAGTGTGATTAGCAAGGTCCATGGCATAATGTCATTCCACCTCCACCACCTCTATTATATGTGCATTTGCAATCAAGATACTAAGTGCCTGAGATTGGTTGATGATAGCATTAAGTTTGTTGTTGATTTCAAGAATAAGATAGGTTTCCCATCACTCACAACATGTCATGGTATCATGTATCTTTGTCCTTGTCCTCATGCAAACACCATCAATAAGGCCAATTAGTGGGTACTCTCACTCTACTTTCAACTAACTATTAAAACTTTTGGCTATGTTATATAACAAGTGTCCATACCCTTCACCTTGAAAGAGTGCATCACGCTAGTAGTGGCTAAGCTCGTTTAATAGAACTCAATTATATGCATCCTTTAATGCTTGCCAAAGCTCAAACAATGCTTTCTCATACACAAGCATATATGCTACATTTGCAACTATTTAAATCATCTTTGCCACCTGTACTTTCTCCCCACCACTGTCTTCTTTTTCAATTCCCTATCCTTTAGGTTGTGCTCTATGTGGCACATGCAATACCCTTGAAATCCATTAGGGAATATTGAGATGATATTGTTGATCAATACTTTCTCCTTATTAAATACAAATGTAATTTGCCACTCATGACCCATAACAACTCTCAATGAATAAAGGAACCACATTAAATTGTCTTCATTCTCATTGTCTACAACACATTAAGCCACTGGACAAATATGAATTTCACCATTAATTGCACTTGTTACTAAGAAAATTTCTTTTTCCTTCCCATTCAAGTGTATACCATCCAAAAAAGTAAAGGTTGACAATATCTAAACCCAAGAATAGATTCATTCAATGAATTGAAGCAATGCAAGGATCTTGTATATGGGCTTACCACATAGTGTGCAAAGCTTCTGAGGTTTATCGTCATGAGTTTCTTACAATACCATGGTAGATCATTTTATGAATCCATGTAAGTCTAGTGTATGCGGGTGATTGCTACCTCCTTCGCACACCATGCCTTTTGATATGTAATAGTTACACCATACTCTCGTAGCATGCCCTTCACCATATCAGTTAGCAAAAATATAGGTATCTCTCACACAATTTCCACAACCAAACTCAAACAAGAGGCCCTGTGATGCATAAAGATGATACTTTCTCCCTATCCCCCTTGCACAAGTATGAGCATGAACATGCTACTTCACTTGAAAATAACTTGTCTTCTAGTCCAAAATGACATGTATTTTCCAACTATAACTGGGAATCCCACAAACTCCCATCTTTGTTTTTTATTCCTTTCCAATTAATACTTGATGTTGTGAGCAATAGAATAATGTTTTAATGTCTTTCTTACTTAATACAGATCCTTAAACTGCTGCCCAACTCTTATAAAATTATCCTCCCAAATACTCGATCACAATACTATTGCTTGACTGCTTTTACCTTTGGACATTTATTTCATCTCTTAAGACATTGCCAACACACCTCTTCCATTGATCCTCTATAACCAATATCTTGCAGCATTCTCCACTATGGTTGAACACATCCAACATCTCCATTAACCCCATACATTAGCCACAACGACCTCCTCATACAAAGAAAGATATGTATATAATATTTGAAATTGACATTCCTATAAATGTTTTTGGAATATTTCACTATCTTTTGCACAAATAAAACTATATTATACTCCTTATTATACTCCTTCCATTGATCCTCTATAACCAATATCAATGCTAACTGATCTACATCATCCTCCCCTACTCGAAAGAATTCACCCTTAGATTCATATAATCATCATATATATAATCGCCAAGATAAGGAAGGAGAACTTTAAAATTGAAAACATCAAAAGTATGAATGTGGCTAGGAAGCTTGAGACAATAGGCATTAGAATTATTTTTTTGAACACTCTCCAATGGCCCAATCTCTATTGCTGATACTTTATTGTACTCACCAACTGGAAATATGTCTTTCGTCAAACAACCCATACAAAATTACCAACATTAAAGTCCACATGTTTTCTTTCTAAATCTCCAATTGCTTTATACTTATCATTAGACACCTACAAGTTTTTAAGAGTATTAGAATGGATATCCTACAAGTATGATATAAAGTCTCCAGCCCAACCATGTAACCTATTTACATCCAGACTAGGATCTAGATCAAATGGAGAGCGAGGAATAAAATCACAAGCAATTGTAAAAGGACTAAAGCCCGTGTCTTCATTCACACTCCTATTATAAACAAATTCAGCCTTATATAAGTGTTGATCCCAGGATTAAAGATTAGCACCAACCAAACTTTTCAATAAGTTCTCTGGAATCAATTGATTACCTCTGTTTGCCCATCCGTTTGGGGATTATAAGCACTACTATAATTAAGAGAAGTATGTGCCAATTCCAAAGATAACACAAAAAATGACTTAGAAAATGAGTATCTTTATAAAAAACAATACACAATAGTAAACCATGTAAACAATATACCTCCCGAAAGAATAGTAATGCAACATGAGATACATCATTGGTCTTCTTGCAAGCAATGAAATGGACCATCTTCGAGAATCTGTCAACAACCACATAGATGACATACATTCCTTATTGAGTATAAGGTAATCCAAGAAAAAAGACCATGCTATTGTTGGACCATTGTTTGAGTTGGGGTAGGGAAAGGCATATATAACTCGGCATTAATAGATGTCCCTTTAGTAACATGTCATATACAACAGTTCCCTAACAAATATTTACACCTCCCTATACATAGATGATTAGAAATAAGAAGAAACAAGTTGGAAAGTCTTATTTTTTCTCATATGACCCTCATCATGCAACTCCTTAATAATATTTAAATGCATGCAATAAATAGGAACACATAACTAATTAATTACCTTCGAAAAGAAACCCTTCATGAAACTTGATTTTTATCCTATCTCAAATTCGCATAAAACTTTAGCAATGAAATGACCATTAAACAATAACTCCTGAAGTGAATCATTCCCTAACACCTTGGTATGCATCCTAATGAGTAAGCATGTTTGACAACTCAAGGCGTCTGCAACCTTGTTCTAAACTCCATACTCATGATTCAACATAAAAATAAACTCCTACAAATATGATGCCCACTGTGCATGTCTAAAAGGCAATTTCTTTTGACTTTTAATATTCTTAAGAGCAAAACAATCATAATAAAGAATAAATTATGCATGAATCAAATAATACCTGCAATGTCGAAGTGCTTGGACAATAACATAAAACCCAACATTACAAGCACTATACCTTCCTCATGCTCTTGATACTTTCCCACTGAGATAAGCAATTGGATGACCCTCTTTATTGTGGACAACCCTAATACCAACCTTTGAAGAATCACAATATAACTCAAAAGGCTTAGTAAAGTTAGTAAAGGATAACAAAGGTGCTAAAATAAGTTTTTCTTTAATAAGAGCAAAAGCATATTCAGCTTCATCACTTCAAACAAAAGATCTTAACTTAAGCCAAGAAAGTGTGTATGGATGAAGATAGGGTGTGGTGCTTAACTGAAGTTTTTGAACCTCACTACAACAAAATGGAGTATTAGCGATGCAAATCTTAGCAACACTTAGCTAAACATCACTAAAAACAAGTATTTGCAACATATAAAAAAAACCGTTGCAAAAAATTAAACTATTAGTGACGTATTTTTATATACGTCACTAATAGTTATATATTAGCAACGCTTATCTTAAAGCGTCGCTAATACTAATCCTATTAGTGACACTTTATTATAAGCGTCGTTACTAGTTCCTCTATTTGCGACGCTTCATATAATCGTCGCTAAAAGATACATTTTTTAAATAAAAAAGAAAAAAATATAAATATTAGCGATGCTTTTCATAAGCGTCGCTAAGAGATTTTGCAATAGCGACGCATAGAAAAGCGTCCCTAATAGTATTGAATTAAAAATAAAAAAATACAAATTTTAAATTAGTAGCGACATTTTTCTATGCGTCGCTAATAGTAGCATTATTAGCAACACTTGTTAATAAGCATCGCAAATACTATTTCTAATAGCGACGTTTGTTAACAAGTGTCGTTAATAGCTTTATTAATTTATTTTATTTAATAAATAAATATTAAAAAAGTTATAATAAACTTTTAAATATAGTATATTTTATTTAATATTTACTATTTGTATATACAATAAATAAATATTAAAATTTCAATCAAAACTAGTGTTAATAATTAACTATTTATATACAATATATTTTATTTGTTAAATTTTATTATTATTATTATTAAAATATAATTTATAATAAAATAGAGAGTGAAGAGAGTGCATTGAGAGAGAGTGTGTGAGAGTGAGGAGAGAGAGAATATGAGGAGAGAGAGGGATTGAAGAGAGAGAGGGGAGAGAGGGGAGGAGAGATCAGAGGGAGGGAGGAGAGAGAGACAGAGAGAGAGAGAGAGAGAAAGAGAGGAGAGAGATAGATAGGGAGAGAAAGAAGAGATAGGTGAGAGAGAGAGGGAGGGAGAGAGACAGAGAGGAGAGAGAAAGAGAGGAGAGAGAGGTGAGAGAGAGGGTGGAGAGAGAGGAGAGGGAGAGGGAGAGATGGTAGAGAGAGAGAAGGTAGAGAGAGGGAGGAGAAAGAGATACAAAGGTGAGAGGGAGAAGAAAAATTAATTAAAAAATATTTTTTTAAAACAATAAAAAATTTAAAAAAAATAGGTAGTTGTGACGCATATGGCTATGCATTGCTACTACCTATTTTTTTAAAATTAAATGAAAGAGAGAGGGGAAGAGGAGAGAGAGGGGAGGGAAGAGAGAGGGGTGAGAGAGAGAGGAGAGAGGGAGAGGAGAGAGAGAGTAGAGGGAGGGGAGAGAGAGAGTAGAGGGTGGGGAGAGAGAGAGAGGAGGGTGTAGAGAGAGAGGGGACGAGAGAGTGGGGAGAGAGGGAGGAGAGAGAGAGGGTGGAGAGAGGGAGGAGAGAGAGATACGTGGGTGGGAGAAGAAAATTAACTAAAAATTATTTTTTTTAAAATTAAAAAAAATTTAAAAAAATTAGGTAGTAGCGACACATATGGCTATGCGTCGCTACTACCTATTTTTTTAAAATTTTAAATTTAAATGAAAGAGAGAGGGGAAGGGGAGAGAGAGGAGAGAGAGGGGGAAGGGAAGAGAAAGGGGTGAGAGAGAGAGGGAGAGGAGAGAGAGGGAAGAGAGTAAGTAGAGGGAGGAGAGAGAGAGTAGAGGGAGGAGGGAGAGAGTAGAGGGAGGGGAGAGAGAGAGTAGAGGGAGGAGGGAGAGAGTAGAGGGAGGGGAGAGAGAGAGGAGGGAGAGAGTGTAGAGAGAGAGAGAAGAAGGTGGAGAGAGGGAGGGAAAAAATAATTAATTTTTTTAAAAAATAACAATTTTTTTTAAAAAAATAGGTAGTAGCGACACATAGAATTATACGTCGTTACTACCTAACAATAGTAGCGAAGCATATTCATATGCGTCGTTATTACCCTTAATAGTAGTGATGCATATGACTATGCATCGCTATTACTTTTAAAAAAAAAAATTTACATTTAAATGAAATAGAGAGGGGAAGGTGAGAGGGAGAGGAGAGAGAGAGTAGAGAGGGAGAGAGGGAGGAGAGATAGAGAGAGGAGGGAGGAGAGAGAGAGGGGAGGAGAGAGAGGAGAGGAGAGAGAGAGTAGAGGGTGGGAGAGAGAGCAGGGAGAGAGGGAGGAGAGAGAAAAGGGGTAGAGAGAGAGAAGAAGGTGGAGAGAGCTAGGACAGAGAGAGGGAGGGAAAAAATTAATTAAAAATTATTTTTTAAAAAATAAAAATTTTAGAAAATATATAGTAGTGATGCTTACAACGATGCGTCGCTACTACCTAACAGTAGTAGCGACGCACGTTCATATGCATCGCTATTTGTTATGCACGATGACCAGACTCGACCAGTTTCGCGAAGGACTAGTGCTTACACTTTATTATTTTCATAGTTGTTTTGGACGATTTGCTATTGTAATAAGTATTATGGATATTTAGATGTAATTTGGGTTGGTTCAGTTAGTGGCCTGGGTTAGCCGAACCACTAACTGGCATGCGTTCCTAGGGAATTGGGCCAGCCCTGGGTTGGGTTGGTACGACTCCCTAGGGGACTGGTTGTCCCCTATATGGGGCGATCCTCTCTATTTTCACAATTATGCAAGCATTGAATTCCAGTTTCTCCCCTTTCTTCTTTACTTCTTCCCTTTCATTGCGTAATTCTCCTCGATATCGATTGTGCCTGCATCGGGCACATCATTGGTATTGGAGCTTTACAATTCCCAGACATGTCTTGAGGTAAACAATCTGCTGCTGTTCCCGAGGTTCAGTCGGAGAAGGAGGTTCTAGCGTCAGTGCCTGCTTCTGCGGACAGCCCGAAGGCCGATCCTCCTGCAATAGCCAGCGACATTAAACTCGACAAAATCATGGTAGCGGTGGAGGTTCTGACATCATATATGGCGAGCACGGTCAAGGGCGAAGCTTTGGGGTGCACAACGCCCATTCTGCCAGGGCTGCCTCCTGTTGTCTTGGAGAAGGGCGGCTCGTCCCAGGCCCTTGAGCCGGACTTCCCCTATCCTCCGGCGCCCGTGGACATCGATACAAGAGTCTTCCCTATCCCAATGCGATTCGGCCCTGGTATTCCAACGCCAGAGGGGCGACGCCAGGCCTGGGACATGCGAGGCACACCAGGTGTTCGAGAGAATGCCCCTATGATGCCGCCCCCCCACAATCAGTTCCAGGACGCAGAGGATGAGTGGGACGAGTATCCAAAGCATCGCGGCAAGGCCCAGGGGGGCTGAACCTCGCCCTGCTCGTTTATAGTTTCCCCGCTATAATGGTGATGATGACCCTGTGGAATGGCTGTACAAAGCGGAGAAGTTCTTCTCCTACCAGGGAACACACTCTAAGATAGAGCGTCTGCGCATTGCGGCCTTTCACTTGGATGGCGATGCATCGGTTTGGTTCCAAAACTTTGAGAAAGAAGTGCACTATCCTACCCGGGCAACGTTCTCCGATGACCTTTGCATCCAGTTTGGTCCGAATGAATTTCAGGATTTCAATGAGATGTTGTCCACCCTGCGCCAGACCACCACCGTTCGTGCCTACTATACAGAATTCATGAAGATAGCCAACAGACTCCCTGACTGGCCAATGGCCGCCCTGGTGGGCACGTTGAAATGGGGGTTAAAACCAAAAATCTCAGAGGAAATGCGCCACTTCCCTTGCACAAGTATGCGGGACATGGTGCGTCATGCCAGCATTGAGGAAGAGAAGTTGAACCAGTAGCGTAGAGGTGGACGGCTGGGACCTCCACCCCGGTCTGTATTGAGCGCTAATCCTATGGCGGCTTCTTCCGATTGTCAGGCCAATGGCCGCCCTGGTCAACAGGCCACAGCTCCTACTCAGATTGTTCGCTGTCTCACACCCGCCTAAATGGATGAACGCTGAGCCAAGGGGCTGTGCTTTCGTTGTGATGAAAAATTTGTGCCCTGACACCGCTGAGCTGTTAAGGGCAGCTTGCTCGTGGAGGAGGTAGACGACGACTTGGACAGCAGGGCCGGTAGTGAACCCTTGATATCAGAGGACGTGCTGCCCAAAATTTCAGTTCATGCATTTTTGGGCGCTTTCACTCCACGCACCATGCGGGTGCAGGGATTCCTGAAGTGGGAGCAGGTATCTATCTTGATCGATTGTGGTTCCACTCATAATTTTATTAACGATAAGGTAGCTCATTGACTTGGGTGTTTGGTGTCGGACTCAAAACCATTTGATGTGTTGATTGGCGATGGCAAGCATCTCCGGAGTGCCGGTGTGTGCGCTCAAATTACCCTCTCAATTCAGGGTAACACCTTTGTTACTGACCTTTTCTTGTTGCCCACAAAGGGGGCGGATGTTGTCTTGGGAGTACAGTGGCTGCAGGAACTGGGTGATGTGGTGTGGAATTTTTGGGATATGGTGATGGAATTCGAGCTTAATGGGCAGCAGGTTCAGTTGGAGGGGTCACGGCCTGGCACTCTTCTTTCGGCCCAGGACATGAGCTCCTTCTTCCGGTTTGCCCCTCAGGGACTTCTTTTGTAGCAACGTGCTATTATGGGCATCTCACAAGAACAGATACCATCTGATCTGCAAGTACTGCTGACGGAACATGAGGATTTGTTTTCAGAGCCGCAAGGGCTTCCCCCCGTCAGGCCTCATGACCATCAGATTTCCATTATTCCAGGGGCGGCACCAGCCAATGTCTGCCCATACCATTACCCTCACATACAGAAATCAGAGATAGAACGGCTGGTGGCAATCATACTTCAGTCCGGAATCATTCGTCCTAGTACGAGATCTTATTTGTCTCCTGTACTGTTGGTTCGCAAGAAAGATGGCTCGTGGCGGTTTTGTGTTGACTACCGTGCTTTGAACGCTATCACCGTCAAAGATAAGTATCCCATCCCTGTGATTGAAGAGTTGTTGGATGAATTGACAGGTGTCAGCGTCTTTAGTAAGCTCGATCTTCATTTTGGCTATCACCAGATTCGTGTGCAGCCTCATGATGTACACAAGACAGCATTCCGGACTCACGATGGCCATTTCGAGTTTTTGGTAATGCCTTTTGGATTGACCAATGCTCCCTCCACATTCCAGTCTCTCATGAATGATATTTTTTGGCCCTTTCTTCGTTGCTACATATTGGTCTTCTTTGATGACATATTGGTGTACAGTAGATCATGGGAGGAACACTTGACGCATCTTAGGTCGGTTTTTTCTATATTGCGTGCTAATTCCTTATTTCTGCAGCGTTCGAAGTGTTCATTTGGCAGCCCACAGGTTGAGTATTTGGGTTACATTATCTCCCAGAACGGTGTTGCTACTGATCCGGCCAAAGTGGCCGCTATGCTGTCTTGGCCGACTCCATCATGCGTCTGGGCGCTCAGGGGTTTTCTTGGCCTTACAGGTTATTATCGTCGGTTTATCCATTGGTACGGCGAGTTGGCTCGTCCTCTTACCGAACTGTTGAAGAAGGGGGTGTTCGCATGGTCATCAGCGGCCCAAACAGCCTTCGAGGGGCTCAAGCAGGCAATGGCGTCTGCCTCGATCTTGCTCTTACCAGATTTTAGTTGGCCGTTTGTGGTGGAGACGGATGCATCATAGAAAGGCTTGGGCGCTGTCCTCTTGCAGGATGACCGCCCTATAGCTTATTTCAGTAAAGCTTTCGCTGGTCGTTCCTTGTCTATGTCAGTGTATGAGAAGGAAATGTTCGCTATCATCCTCGCCGTTGCCAAATGGCGTCCGTATTTGTTGGGTTGTCACTTTCAAATTTGTACCAACCACCAACTGTAGAAATATTTTTTGGATCAGCGAGTGTCTACTCTGGCTCAGCAGTGGTGGGTGAGCAAGTTGCTGAGCTATGACTACGAGTTAGTGTACAAAAAGGGGTCAGAAAATATCGTTGCTGATGCACTCTCTCGTAGTCTAGCCCCGGGCTCCTGCTTTGCATTCTCCACCCTTTCTTGCCCGCTTATGGTATAGATTCATTGACATAGGAGGTTATTGCCGCCATTCAGGCCGACCCAACAGCCCAGCCTTTCTTTGTGTGGCGGGATGGTCTTCTCTTTTGGAAAGACCATTTGTGGGTTCCCGATGTTTCTGATCTGTGCCGCCGTATCATGTCGCATTTCCATGACACTCCTGTGGCTGGTCACGAGGGGTCCTTCCGTACGTACAAGAGGGTTAGCTAGAGTTTCTTATGGCAGGGCGTCCGTCGTGTTGTCCATGATTAAGTCACTGCTTGTGATGTTTGTCAGCGGGCTAAAGCCACGACCACCTCCCCAGCTGGGTTACTACAGCCCTTGCCTATTCCAGAGAAGGTTTGGGAGGACATTTTGATGGATTTCGTGGAGGCTTTACCGGTGGTGCAGGGTAAGTCCGTCATCATGGTTGTGGTGGACAGATTGTCTAAGTATGCTCATTTTTGTGCGTTAGGCCATCCCTTCACCACTAAGATTGTTGTTGAGCTCTTTGTTCGCGAGGTGGTGCGCCTGCATGGTATGCCGCGCACGATTGTCTCGGACCAGGACTAGATATTTCTCTCACAGTTCTGGCAAGAATTTTTCTTGTTGCAGGGATCTTCTTTACATATGAGCACCGTTTATCATCCTCAGACAGATGGATAGACAGAGGTGGTTAACCATTGCCTAGAGCAGTATCTCCGCTGCTTCCCTATGATGCAGCCTTGCCAGTGGCTTCAGCTCCTTCCCTGGGCTGAGTGGTCTTACAATACAGCATATCACACGCGCGCTGGATTCACCCCATTTGAGGTGCTCTATGGTTGGCCCCCGCCGACTGTCTTATCGATTCCATCATGATCGAAAAGAGCAAAGAGGCTATTATAGACTGATTGCATCTCTTCCGCGGGGACGGCCCTGTCGTTGCTGAAATCCTCCTCCAAGACCCTCATGCACCTGAGTCCGTCGAGGAGTTCCCAGTAGCATAAGCGGCCATCGTGATCAGCATCAAGGCTGTGGAAGAGCTTCTCCACCATATGTTGAAAGCTGGATCGTCCTCAACGAAGCTGCGGATGGTGGCACCATCCAATATCTCCACACTCATCTTGCCTTAGCCCTCTGCAACAAACGCAAAGTGACCAAAAGAAGAAGGAGAAGGCGACGTGATAAATCAAAGAAAAGACGATGGTCGTCTATTGAAGGATTTATATTAATAGGTAGACAGCCGTGTTGATCCTTGTACTAGTCTACCAGGGACTTGGACTGAACTAAGAAAGCGAGTGAGCCGATTCAACCGACATGATCAGAAAGTGGAAACCCAAATGCTAGTAGGAAATAGGAATAGGGAACTCAAGTCGTCAACTTCTTGAACAAGTTAAGTCTCTCATCTATATATATACCCACGGGGGGTGCAGGAGCATCATGTTTCTTCGATACCTCTTTGCTTTGCAGGCTCCAGCAATGGCCTTTCTTAGTCTCCTTCGCCACGCTGCCGTCTTCATTGTTCTTTTGCTCGTGCTCTTTGCTCGTGCTGTTGTTTCGCAAGCGAAGCAGTTCGATTCCATCTACAGCCTGGGCGACTCGATTACGGACACCGGGAACTTAATCAGGCAAGGCGACCTTGGACAGTTTGACGCCATTGCAAGCTTGCCTTACGGGACGAGCATTGGCAAGCCTACAGGGAGGTGCTCCGACGGGCTACTGATGATAGACTTCATCGGTAACGAATCTCTGCTTTGATTAATTTTTATTCTGATGTTCATGATGCCATGCAATAATACTCGAGTTCATATTGATATAGCTGTATTTGTTTCTGAAGGCATAATTATTGGCATTTAATTTTTCATTATGTATTCTTGTTGTTTTTTGAGATGTTATTTAATAAAAAATAAATTTCCCATAATTTATATTCATTACGTATTTTTTAAATTCAAGCAGATCTTCCATAATAGATTTATTAAGATTTTATATATTTTAATTTATGATGTAAGTGCTTCTTGTTGATTTTTGAGATGTTCCTTAATGAAAAAAAAATTTCCCATGACAAATCCATTTTTTTTATCTTCATTATGTATTCTTTTGATTCAAGAAGATCTTCCATAGTAGATTTATTATGTTTTTTATATATTTTTATTTATTAAGTAAGTGCTTCTTGTTGATTTTTTAGATGTTCACTAATGGAAAACGAATTTCCCGTGACAATAATTTAGATCCCTTTTGCCATAATAGATTTCTATCCGAACTTTAGATCTTAAACAGCTAAAAAAAGCAGTTTGATTACATCAAATATAAAATATCTGTAATCTATCTGAAATTTTCCATTAGAATCTCATATCATGAATCAATATGAACTCTTACAACACAGATTAGCATGTCCAATTCTTTCAAAGTACATTGATCATCTAATACATATTCAATTGTTTGTCTTATAATTATTTCTACAGCCAAACACTTTGGCCTTCCCTATCTCAACCCATATTTGGATCAGAACGCAAACTTCAATAATGGTGTCAACTTTGCTGTTGCCGGTGCCACCGCCGTTGATGCTTCAGAACTTAGCAGCAAGGGCGTCCAAACCCCTTACACAAACAGCTCCCTTAATGTCCAACTTGGCTGGTTCGACAACCATATCAAGTCCATCTGCTCTTCAGATTCAGGTACTAACTAAATCCTTATGATAATAATGATCACAGCTATTACTTAGAGAATGGTCTTTATTTGCTTTCTCTTCTTCCTGACCATAGCCATTATACTTGCAGAGTGCAAGGAGAAGTTAGCCAATTCCCTCTTTATGTTGGGCGAAGTAGGAGGGAATGATTACAATTACGCATTTGTTGGGGGACAGAAAATTGAGGAGGTGACTCACTTGGTGCCATATGTATTACAAACTATAGCTCAGGCTGCCAGGGTAAGTTTATACATCTAGTTTGTCAAATACCTCCCACTCCCACAATGTAGCATATCGATTACTATCATTTCTATAAAAAATTTACTTCCTTCTTCATTTAATTTTACTCATCTTCCTGTAGAAATTGATCAATTATGGAGCAAGACATTTGGTTGTACCTGGGAACTTCCCCATTGGATGTTTCCCTATTTACCTCACTCAGTTTCAGACTAGCGACCCTTCGGCTTATGATGAAAGAAAATGCTTACAAAACTATAACGCCTTCGCCGAGTTTCATAACAAGCAACTTCAGAAAGTCCTAATGCAACTTAGAGCAGAATTTCCACATGTTGACATCAAGTATGCTGATCATTATAGTGCTGTCTTGAAGCTCCTTGATAATGCAGTATCTGGTTCAGGCAAGTTCCCCACAATTCTAGTTGATTTCTAATTCTCATTGTTACTACTATGAGTTACTAATCAAAATCTTATTCCATCTCTTTTTATTGCCAGGATCTGAGAATGCTTTAACTGCTTGTTGTGGAGCCGGAGGAAAATACAACTTCAATCCAATCAAAATGTGTGACTCTTCGGCTTCAGTTTGCAAAGATCTATCGTCACATATCAACTGGGATGGCATTCATCTCACGCAACAGGCTTATGAGAAAATGGTAGAACAGCTGGTTGCAGAGGGCATTTTTGACTGATGGAAGATTATCATGCTATCTCAAAGATATTTTTGTAAAATGTTCTCCAGAATATTTTGTTTTTACATTCTTGAACAGAAATGTATTGAATTTCAGTTGGTTCACTACCCGGTTGTATTTATGATGAGAGTCTTCATAAAGTTCAAGGAAGGCCATAGCTGTATCAGCTCGCAAGATTACTGCTTGAAGCAGTTATTATTTTAATATCAAATTTTAAATGTTGTAGTGGCATTTTCAATTTACTGCTCGACCACTGACCCATGATCATCACCGACCTAGCCATTCACCCCATCAACTCAATCTCCTTCACCAAGATAGTTTTCTCCACTTAAATCTATCTCATTTATATTCTCCGACCCCAAGCTTATTTATATACACACAAGGCCCCACACCTAATACCAATTTAGTATATAGCAAGAATGCTTTAGTATTGCACATTTAACCTCTAAGATGTAAGTTGGAAGAACAAAAATTCTTCCAAACGCTTAAGGATTCCCATAAAAAGGTAATTTAAGTCACATTAGAAAAAGGTCAATCCAGTTTCTCTCATCCTGGTTGGATCTCTCTCCCTATGGAGGGAGAGATCCCCATAGCTTAGTGAGTAAAAGGTGCATAAGCTCTTACCTACCAAAAAATTTAGAAAAAATAAACGATGTGGCGACCCCGGCCAGAGGACCCCTAGCTGGAATGTTACTTGCAAAGTGTGGCTCACATATATAAGGACATCGGTAAATTAAAATAGTAATTTTAAATAAAATAAAGTAATATCACAGTAACAGCATTATTCAAATGCTTTCCATTTGGACAAAATTATTATAGACATCCCAAAAGAACATAATTTTAAAGTTCTTCTTATGCATCTACCCACTCTCACTAACAAGTATTCATTCTCAAATGTTGTCACTGCTCATGACACTAAATATTTGCAAATTTCAAAGCATTTATGCTTAAAAATATAAGCTGTGAAAATTTCCTGCAAAAGAAATTCTCATGTCCTGATATAAGGGTGTAATATAAAAAGATTTCCCTTATGAAAAGAGGAAAAAATGGATAGCGGATCCATAGAACTTGGGTGTGGTGCATTAGATAATTACCTAATCCAAGCCGCCCCCTCACCTGCCTATGGGCTTGACTTGGTGGATTAGTAGTAGATCCATTAGTGTTTGTTTATTAATTAGATTATCTTTAGTTAATTATGAATAATAGGATTTAGGTTTATTGTTAAGAGGACCATTAGGAGGTCCATATATTGTAGGGGCTATACCCTAATCTCAACTAGTGATGAATTAATCCTAACTTTAGTCTTTGATCTCTTCCATTCTCCTCAAGGCGGCCGCAGAGTGGGAGTCAACCAAACTACTCGCTAGTATAGTTTTTATTAAATACCATATGCATCCCATGTAACAACTACTCCTATTGCTTAACATTAGGCAGTGTGCGTGATGTGCATATTCCCTCTTTATAATTTGTAAGAGAAGATGTGTTGCATGTCTTCTTTTGCAATAACAACCAGTGAGACATTGAGTGCCAAATAAAAAGGCATTGAGACAAGAAAAGTATTTTTCTGACCTAAGTTTCCATGACCAGCCCATTATGTGAAGATAGAAAGAAGGAAAAATTATTTAAATAATATTAAAAAAAATTACCATTTTAAACCACTTTGGGAAATATTTTTTAAAGTGGTGTTCGTTTTTGCCACATAGGCACCAGCCAAGCGGTTGGCACCTGCGTGGTTTTTATTTTTATTTTTTTAGTTGAAATCAGGTTTAAGCTGATTTTGTCCTTCTAAAAGATGAAACCGAGTCAAGTTTTAAAACACTTGACCCAATTTCATCCTATAGAAGGATGAAATCAGCTTAAATGATGAAATCACCACACTTAGCCGAATTCACTCATTTGCCCCGGTAAACAAAGCTGATTTCGTCCATTTAAACGAACGAAATCGGCTTTGTTATCAGTTTAACACTGATTTTGTCCTTTTAAAAGGATGAAATCAAGTTCATTTTTTTTAAAAATATCTATTTTAATCTAAATTTAACCCCTGTCCTTGTTCATGCATTCCACACGTTCCATTTCATTTCACACATTTCATGCATATTGACATCATTGAATAAAAACAAACATCATTATAAATGTTTATCAAATATATTACACACAAGGGGAGAACATAAAATAACGCAAATATCACAATCTCCTACATCCTCGACCTCGGCCTTGACGGTGTTGTACGATCTCCTCCTCATGATCTGCCAGTTCCAGCTCTGGCTGTGGCTCCAGCTCGGGATGTGGCTCTACCTCTGGCTCTGGCTCCGGCTCGGGATGTGGCTCTAGCTCTAGCTCCGGCTCCGCATAAGTAATAGATGGTTCAACACAAGCTAGCCGATGTCGTCTATAATATAAAATCGGATCTGCCTGAGCTAAATATGCAGTGACTCCAAATGATGAACATGGAGGAGAGCTATCCGCTACTGATGACGATAGAATATCATGGAATGAAGAGTGTATCGGCAGTGTTTGAGAGGCCTCGTGGATAGGATAATCTCTAGAGACATCCGTAATCACTGACTGAAGCAGTGGCAAGCTATGAATGACATCATTATGCTCCCTAATCACCAACTGACATGTTGATAATAAGTCTTCGCTCGAAGTGTAGGTGTTAATTGCGTCAGTCAAATGTGTATGAGTATGTCGAGCTAGACGAAGCTGTAAAAAAAGTTAGATAAATAATTAATAAGAAATAAGGAAATAATATGTACGTTAATTAACAAAGTTATACTTACAAAAGCTGCCTCAGACGCTCCCCTAGGCTGATATATCATCTCCTCTATATCGGCTTTGTTTACCGGGACGAACGAGCGAATTCAGCTAAGTGTGGTGATTTCGTCCTTTAGAATGACGAAATCGACTTAAGATGATTTCGTCCTTTAGAAGGACGAAATCAGGTCAAGTATTTTAAAACTTGACCCAATTTTGTCCTTTAGAAGGATGAAATCAGCTTAAACCTAATTTCGTCCTTCTAAAGGATGAAATCAACTAAAAAATAAATAAAAAAGCCACGTAGGCGCTAGCCACTTGGCTAGCGCTTGCATGGCAAAACGAACACCACTTTGTAAAATATTTCTCAAAGTGGTTTAAAATGATAATTATTTTTTTTAATATTATTTAAATAATTTTCCCTTAGAAGTATGATAAGTAATTTCACTTTACCCTCATCTATGTGGATAGATGCACTTAAGACTGTTGTTTATTTATTAAACAAGGTTTCTAGTAAGGCAGTTTCAAAAACTCCTTTTGAATTGTGGACTAGAAGGAAACCCAATGTAAGACACCTACATATTTGGGGTTGTCTAGTAGAAGTCAAAATTTATAATCCACATGAAAAGAAATTTGATTTAAGGAAAATCAGTGCTTACTTTATTAGTTACCCTAAAAAATCCAAAGAGTATAGGTTTTACTATCTTAACCATAGTACATGAATTGTTGAGGCTGATAATGCAAGATTCTTGGAAATGGTGAAACCAGTGGGAGTGCTACAACTCAATGTGGTAATTAAAAAAGTTAGGGTGAATGTCCCATTACCAATAACGTGAAAAAATCATCTATAAAGGTGATAAAATACTTTTCTCAACCAAAAGATAGAACATCAATAGGCCTACAAATATATATGTATGAACAATCTCAAGAGGTTCCTTACTGCTTGTAGCACCCTTCTTTGTGTGTTTAGTTTATTTTTCTTTAATACAATTTACACACACCAAGATCAGTAAAATCAAAAATACGAAGAATATTATTTTTACTAATCTTTCTATTCTTTCTCGAGAAATGCATTTCAATCTTCTATACTACAAGGTTTAGAAATTTTCATTAAGAAAGCTACATTTAACACTAACATAAGTATGCAAGGAAAGTAGTGAAGTAGAAAAATAATCATCAACATTAAATTTATATAAACATCACATAAAATATCAGAACCAACACAATAAGTATTCTTAAATGGGCTAAACCACTTATTCCCAAACTTAAAAATGTATCCATCAACATTAAGTCTCGACAAAGAAATTAAATTTCTATAAACATAAGGAACTTAAAGAGTTTCAAACAAATCTAAATGATGTCCACTATATAGGAATAGCCGATAAGTGCAAATGGCTTCAATAAGAACTTTGTCCCAATTTTTTATGAATAGGAAGTTCTTTTTTAGGTTTGTGGTTCGGGTCATAAGGAATCTCTACAATGTGTTGAAAACATGAGTGGTTGCTCCTGAATCTACCCACCAAGTATTAAAAGGAACTTCAATAAGGTTATATTCAAAGACATAAATTGAATCAATACCATTCCTTTGGAACCTTTCTTTTCTTTTATAGCAATCTTTCTAAAAGTGGCCAAATTTTCTACAGAGGTTGCACTTCATGCCCATTTCCTTATGATGATTGTTGTTTTTATGGGCAACATCATTTGTTTTAGGAGCCTTCATTTTAGAGCTTTTGAATTTTCTTTGTTTGCCTCTAACCTCTTGAGAAACCATGTATATTGAGTTTTGTTCTAGTGCCTTAAGCCTTAACTCCTCTTGTACAATCATATTGGCTAATTCATTTATATTTCATTTATCTTTCATGGAGTTGTCGTTAATTTGAAATAGCCTATACTGAGGTAGTAAGGAATTTAAAGCAAATTGGATAATAAAACCTTATCCAGTGGCATCCCCAATGACTTAAGCTGTGTCAAAATTTTCATCTCAAGAATGTGCTCATGCATACCACGAGAACCATCATACTTCATCGTGGTTAGCTTAGCCATGAGAGTTCCTACAAGGGACTTATTTGCAGACTTAAAACATTATTCAACTTTATTGAGAACTTCTTTGACATTTCTAATTGGAGGGATTGTAGTCTTAATGTTGTTTGCAATTGTCCTTCGCATAAATATAAGGCTTAACCTGTTGGACCTTTCCCATGCATTAAATAATGTCTTATCTTCAGTATTGCTAGTTGCAGTAAGTGCAGCAGGTTTTTCAGTTCTAAGAGCTACATCAGGGTCCAAAACACCAAGGTTGAATTAGACTTGATCTTTCTAGTTTGAAAAATTAAAGTCATGGAGCATAGGAATGGAGGAACCATGTGAATGTAAAGAAATAAGAATTAATGTTACAATTAAATAATGATGTTTTATACATTAGTGTTATGAATATGACATTATCAAACACATGGAAAATACATATAGAATGAACAAGATAACTTTAATCTACCTTTGGGAATAATCTAATATTATGTTATTCAACTATTTTGGTGTTGCCTATCACCTTATAAGAATAATTAGCCAAGTGCACACATTAAGTCGGTTTGCTTCCTTTGGATTGGCGTTACAACCTAATGAAGAGCAATTTCAAATTATTCTTTTATAATTCAATAATTAATAGAAAAGTGATTCACCTTTGGATCAACCATAATATCCTAGTAATCAAAGATTTAAAATTTTCCAAATTATTCTATCACTAATATAAGGAATATTATACTATAATATCACTATATGCTTATTTTCTAAATATATTTCAGTTGGGCCACTTTGGTGGGCTACCCAAGTGTATCTTAATATAGAAAATTAAGTCATTAGACTAATTTTGCATAACATCATAAGTGAACATTTACAATTGCATAAATAAACATTTAGAACTTAAATCTCATTTATAATCATTTCATAATGAGCAAACAGAAGCAAAACAAACAATACTAATAAATTAATTAAGCTTGTAAAATAACCCCTTTTATTTATCTATTTTTTATAAATATTTAGATGTGAGTACATAGAACCATTAAGTCACACACAATTGAACCAGAGATACAGGCACGATCGAACTAGTTGTGCATGTTTCACATGCTTCTAGTTGTATGAATTTTGTGTGGATTATATGAGTCCATTGAATGCTTTATTATGGGTTTGGTTCGTGGGTTTTTGTGGTTTGGTTCAAGGTCAGTCCAATGACCCACAAGCCCATCAATTTCTTTCCACCTAGCCATCATCTCCACAAACCCGTCATTATTAACCTGTGAACCCACTTCATCTTCTTCATCAGAATGGAAGAAGCTTACATCAAAATGAGCAAGAGAACTAGAGAACAAAAGCTTCAATGTCAATCTTCATCAAACTCTGGAAAACTTTTCGCCAGATCAAGATGAAAAGAGGGTATTTTTCATTTCTTTTGATTCAATACAAAATTACAACCTTCATAAATCATCCAAAATTAGCCTCAGCTACCATTGGTGTGGTTGAAAGGCAGAATTGTACTCTTATGCATTGGGTTAGAAGTATGATAAGTAATTCCTCTTTACCCTCATATGTATGGATGCATGCACTTAAGACTACTGTTTATTTGTTAAATAGGGTTTTATAGTAAGATAGTTCTAAAAACTCCTTTTGAGTTGTAGACTGGAAGGAAACCCAATTTAAGACACCTACATGTTTGAGGTTGTCCAACAAAAGTCAGAATTTATAATCTAAAGGAAAAGAAATTTTATTTAAGGATAATCAGTAGTTACTTTATTGGTGACCCTAAAAAATTCAAAGGGTGTAGGTTTTACTGTCATAATATGCAAGATTCTTAGAAAATGTTGAAATCAGTGGGAATGTTACAACTCAAAATGTGGTAATTAAATATGTTAGGGTGAATGTCTCATTATCCATAACTTCTAAACAAATTGTTATTCTCATGATTGATTATTTTCTATCAATCAAGAACGACAAAATAATGAACCACACCTTGTTGGTCCTTCAATAGTTAAACAACATGATGAAATGGGACAACAAGATAATATTCTACCACTCTATAATGAGATTGTCATCAATGTGCAAGTAATAGAATAACCACAAATAGCCTTAAGAAGATCTCAAAGGATCAAAATACCAACTATTTTTAATTATTATATGCTTTATCTACAAGAATGTGATTATGATATTGGAACATCTAAAGATCCGATTTCATTTTCACAAGCCATAGAAAGTATTAATTCTGAAAAATAGATTGAAACTATGAATGATGAGTTAAACTCAATGGCCCAAAATAAAGTTTGGGAACTCGTTTAATTGCTTAAAGGATACAAGAAAGTGGGTTGCAAATAGATCTTTAGGACCAAATGTAGTCAAAGGTAATATAAAACGATATAGAGCAAGACTTGTGGCCAAAGGATTTACTTTAAAAGAAGGTTTTGATTAGAAAAATATTTTCTCTCCAGTATCCAAGAAGGACTCACTCGAAATTATTTTAGCATTGGTTGCTCATTATGATTTAGAGCTCCACCAAATAGATGTGAAACAACTTTATTTAATGGAAGATTAAATGAACAAATTTATATGGACCAACCTGAAGGATTCTCTATTGAAGAAAAAGAGCATTTAGCATGCAAATTTAATAAATTAATTTATGGACTTAAGTAAGCTTCCCAACAATGGTACCTTAAGTTTAATGATATGATTACTTCCTTTGGATTTAAAGAAAACACCATTGATCGGTATATTTATCTAAAGGTCAGTGAGGGTAAGTTTATATTTTTTATTTTGTATGTTGATGATATATTAATTGCAAGTAATGACCTTGGATTATTATATAAAACTAAGGACTTTCTCTCTCAAAATTTTGAAATGAAAGATATGGGTGAGGCAAAATACGTGATTGAAATAGAAATATTTTGGGATTGTTCACGTGGATTAATGGGTTTGTTTCAAAAAGTCTATATATAAAAGATTTTAGAGAGATTTTGAATGAACAAGTGCTCATCAAGCTCAGTTCCCATTCAGAAAGGGGATAAACTCAACCTTATGTAATGTTTAAAGAATGAATGAGAACGAAAAAGGATGGAGGGAATTCCTTATTTGTCTACAGTTAGAAGTTTAATGTATGTACAAACTTGTATAAGGCCAGATATCAATTTTTCTACTAGTATGCTAGGAAGATATCAAAAGGATTTAGGATTTTATCATTGGAAAGCTGCAAAGAAAGTTATGAGGTACTTACAAGGAACAAAAGATCACATGCTCATATATAGATGGTCTAAAAATCTTGATGTTATTGGCTACTCAAATTCTGATTTTGCTGGATGTGTCGATGATCGAAAGTCTACATGTGGCTACTTATTTATACTTACTGGAGGAGCCATATTATGAAAAAGTGAAAAATAATTTATCATAGCTTCATCTACTATGAAGGCTGAATTTGTGGCATGCTATAAAGCCACACTTCATGCTTTATGGTTGCAGAATTTTATTTTAGGGCTTAGAATTATTGATACTATTCATAGATTGCTAAAAATTTATTGTGATAATTTCGTAGTAATTATCTTCTCAAAAATTGATAAGCACTCTAATGGAGCAAAATACATGGAATTAAAATTTCTTGTTGTTAAAGAAGAAGTACAGAAACAAAGAGTGTTTATAGAGCAAATTAGTACTAACCTTATGATTGTAGATCCATTAATAAAAGGATTATCTCTAAAGACCTTTATTGAACATGCTAATAGAATGTGACTTGAAAATAATCCATGATTGTAAATATTTACCAATGTGATAGTTTATGTTTTATTTATGATGATGTTTATACTCTATTACATTTTGATATCAATAAAGTATTTTCGATTATCTTGTCCTAGTTATCATGTGCATCGATGTGAATGAATATATATTTGTGATAGGATTAGTTTGAATTTGTAGAGACATTATATGGACTTTTATGATTTCCTCTTTTGAACACTATATTAAACAGATTTTAATATTATGGTACATGGAATGAACTATGTCGTTCACATACATAGAACTATCGTGACTCATATTAGTGATTTGTTTAATCATAGTGTTATGTAACCAATTTGAATGGATAATTGTGTACACCTTATGTTGTCTTGTTATACTATCATGATTAATTATCATTTAGATCAAGTGGGAGAATGTAAACAATTTCATTTGTTAATTAGGTAGTCCTATATGATAATTAGAGGATAATAACAAGATTAATTATCATGTATCTCATTCGTTCTCAATTGGAACATTGTAACCGCTTGATGGAAGTGGTTACTTAAGGAGAAATTAGATAAGAAGGTCCTCTCCCTGCCCAACGGACTGACCAGACAGTGATCAATCCATCTCCAGCAAAAATCATCATCAGGGAAAGGGAAAGGGCAAGGGAGAGAAACCTATCCTAAAAAGCTTCATCAACCAAGCGTGGAACCAAATATATCCTATTTTGAAAAACACAGCAGATAGAAAACTAATTTATGTATGATGTGATTCAATCTTAATGCTATATGCTAACAAATGGTATTGTAGCAATGGGGTTTGAAATATTAATGCAAACACAAAGATGTCCAGCTGGATGGGGAAGCAACCAAAGAGGAGATTTATGGTGATTGTCCACTTGGATGGCCGAAAATCTTTTAGATGATCAAGATGAATGACAGATTTGACAACCGCTAAATCGGGTGTAAATGTAGGAGGCAATTATCTCATGGGGAAAAGGAAAAATAAGGTCGTGGCAGAACAAATGATGTACAGGAGGAGCTGTCTTGGCAAGGGAAGAGGGAGCCAAAAGATGTGAGGAAGGTCAGGCGGAGTGGGAGATCTTGGCATGGGGATGAAGGAAGCTGGCTCAGAGGCGTCAATTCTATATGAAGATGAAGGTGAACATGTGCCAGAGAGCTCATGAGAAGGATTGACCTAGATGGGGAATTGGCAGAGGGTATCAGGCTGAATATTAGGAAGGGCAAATGCCATATGGAGGAAACCTCACCTTGCCTTGCAGGAATTTCACCCATCATGCTAGGTCCCACTGATCATTTGTTGGGAATTGGGAAGGACTCCCATATGGACCTAATAGCCATTGGGCCAATGGAAATGAATTGCTTGGCCCTTGCCTCAATGCCCCTCTATGGGCCTGGCGGGGACTGGGCTGCGACGTCCTAGCCCAATTAGGAGACATGAAGATTGGCGGGCTAATCCTCCCCCCAACATCTGGTGTACCCCAGGAGCTTGTTCCACATTCAAACAAAAGAAAAAATGGAGGGTCACCCAAAACTTCTGGGATTGGGGGTGTTGACGGACGAAGTAAGAAGAGGGTCAGTGCCTCTCCAATTGACACAACACCAAGTCTTTGTGCAGTGCAAAGAAGCTCGACATCTGGTTCTCTACACTCCCTTCCCCAACTGCCCTCCCCCATTGTTGTTTCCAATCCTATGGCGAGTAACACGTCGGGTGGGGGAGGGGAAGTTGGAGGACCATACAGGAGCCCTATCGTCTGGATGGAGATCCAGTCCACTGCAAAGGAGGGAGTTGGGGCCAGTTCTTGAGCTAAGCACGCGGCTCTTGTTGAGATTACTTGGAACTGTTATTTTTGTACCTTTGTCTTATTTGTGATGAGAAATCTTACTAAAAAGATTATGATCAAATCAAGCATGTTGCTCTATCCTTAAGACAGAATTCGCCCTCCTTAACGGTGCTTAGGAGTCTTGGGCGTTTGCCTCCCAGGATAAGACGATCAACCACGTACTATAAGAGCACCTCCAACACAGTACATGCAGCAAACCATAGTCTGTATACTCTCACAGAAATGAAATGGACGGAAATCCCAAATCGGATTAGTGCAGAAAGCGTTTTTCATGATTTTATAGAAAATCCTGTTGAAGACAACCTTTCCAGTTCAAACGGATGTGTCTATCCGTTAACGGACACATTCTTTAGTGAAAGCAAACCGGACCCATTTTGGTTAATAGAAAACCAAACCAATTAAATAAAAAAACCGAACCAAATGAATTTGTCCCAAAAATATTATCTTGTTGAACCAACCCAACCCGACCCGATGCGACCGGCCACACGTGCGAACCAAACCGAGCCGAGCCGGCCGGATGGTGGCGGCACGCACGTGGGTTAGCCTACCTAGGTGCATTGGTCCAACATCTCTCTCCCCCACAAAAGTAGGTTGGCCCAAGGGCCTAACTTGAAAGGCCAAATTAATGCCTTATATACCAACACCATCACCTTCTACTAGGCGATGTGGGATTATTCACTTCTTGAACCAATTCACATGTGTGATTCTCATTCAACACAAAGTGGGCTTGGGCTCTTCTAACATATGGGCTTGACCCACTTGAGTAATATGGGCTTAACCCATTTAATAATGCCCACTTCTAACAATCCCCTACATGAATGAGAATTGGCTGGATAACTATACAAAATAATGCAGATAAACCATGAAAGCAATATTGAAAAGATCATGCATGGGGATAGGTAGCTTTTGGCTTTGAACCTTCCCTTGTGAAAACTATTGGGTCTACTGGCTAATCAGTGAATGTGATGTCTTGAACTGTTCAGCTGTTTGTGTAAACCAAAATAATAGAATTCACACAATCACTTCTCAGACACACTGTGGTTC
Organism: Saururus chinensis; assembly: GCA_035235625.1. Taxonomy (NCBI): domain Eukaryota; kingdom Viridiplantae; phylum Streptophyta; class Magnoliopsida; order Piperales; family Saururaceae; genus Saururus; species Saururus chinensis. The sequence goes on from CP141143.1 coordinate 32,899,130, forward strand.
TCATGATTATGTTCATTTCGGCCCTGAACAAACCTGGTTTTCATAAGTGCTTTAGAAGATATAGCCTTAAAATCCTCATAGAAGCAGCCCCTTCATACTCATATAGGTGATTCTCATTAAGAGTATCCTGTAATACCCCACTCGAACGAATTCAAGCTAAAAAAACCATTAAAAGCAAAGCTTATCCTGATTCACTCTGCAGGCATCACTATCTTATCATAGGAATGGGGACGAGATTTTATCTCAATAGTGATTCCTCTTTGAATCCCCCACAATTTGGTTGTCCCTTTGAACCTAGATCTTGGGATCTCCAGTCAACTAGGTTGGGTTGCCATTATAGTGACTCTTAATGTAGAGGCTTCAAGCCCATTCCCCTCAAGGAACTGCTCACTTGTTCTTTGGTCATACCCTTAGTAAGCGGATCCGCAATATTTTTTTTTGACCTAATGTATTCAATGGAAATTATACCACTAGAGAGCAATTGTTTCATGGCATTGTGTCACCGATGTATATGTCGAAACTTACTATTATACAAGTTACTTTGTGCCCTTCCTATAGCCGATTGGCTATCACAATGTATGCAAATAGGTGGCACAGGTTTCCCCCACATTGGAATATCCTTTAAAAAATTACGAAGCCATTCAACCTCTTCACCTGCTTTATCAAGCACAATGAATTCAGATTCCAATTGGATCGTGCTATGCACGTTTGTTTTGAGGATTTCCAAGACACTGCTGCACCTCCAAGAGTAAAGACATATCCACTTGTGAATTTTGAGTTTTTTGTATCAGATATCCAGTTTGCATCACAGTAACCCTCTAGTACTGCTGAATACCTAGTATAATGCAGCCCATAGTTCAAGGTATATCTCAGATATCTAAGAACCCTGACTACAGCCTTTCAGTGGTCTGCCCCTGGGTTACTATTAAATCTATAAAAATTTATGAACAGTAAACTTTAGAAATGTTACGTACTGAGTGGTAAAATTATAAACAGTAACCTTCAGGAATTGATGAATAGTGAATTAGGGATTAATTCTCACATAGAACAGTTAACTTATGAACAGTAAACTATTCAAAATTTAAACGTCCAAAATTATGAACAGTAAACTTCAGGAATTTTATGTCCTAAATAGTAAAATTTCAAACTTTACGCACAGAACTTAGTAATTCTAAAAATTCTCACACAGAACATAAAAATTCGAAATTGTAACAGTAAACAGTACAAAATTCGAATGCTTCACATAAAATGAAAATTTTTGAAAATTTCATGCAGAGGATGAAATTTTTTCAAAATTGACACGAAGAACAGTAACATTACAAGAAATTTAAACATAGAACAATAATATTTCAAGCATTCACGTCCAGAATAGTAAAATTCCAGAAACCATGCCCATAAAGTATAATTTTAGTATTGTAAGCATAGTATAATAACAATCAGAATTTTTTTCCCAGAACCATAAGGCTGAAAGATGTTTATGCACAAAAGTCAAATTTCAAAATATTTGACACAGAACAGTAAAAACATTAGAAATTGACACACGGGAAAAATCTAAAAAAAATTTCACAGTGAAGAAAAATTCCAAAATTTTACGTAGGGAATAGTAAAATTTTGAAAAATTCAAGAAATCAATATGGGTATATACTATTCTGCATGCATAACAGTGAAGTACAAAAATATGTAAGTATTTTGTCTTAAAATTGTTATTTTCATACCTTTGTCTTATTTGTGATGAGAAATCTTACTGAAAAGATTATGATCGAATCAAGTACGTTGTTCTGTCCTTAAGACAGAATTCGCCCTCCTTAATGGTGTTTAGGAGTGTTGGGCGTCTGCCTCCCAGGATGAGACGATCAACCACGTACTATAAGAGCACCTCCAACACAGTACATGCAGCAAACCATAGTCTGTTTACTCTCACATAAATGAAATGGACGGAAATCCCAAATCAGATTAGTGCAGAAAGCATTTTTCATGATTTTATAGAAAATCCTGTTGAAGACAACCTTTCTAGTTCAAACGGATGTGTCTATCCGTTAACGGACACATTCTTTAGTGAAAGCAAACCGGACCTATTTTGGTTAATAGAAAACCAAACCAATTAAATAGAAAATTGAACCAAATAAATTTGTCCCAATAATATTATCTTGTTGAACCAACCCAACTGGGCCGGCCACGCGTGCAAACCGAACCAAGCCGGCCGGACAGCGGCGCGAGTGTGGATTAGCCTACCTAGGTGCATTGGGTTAACATCTCTCTCCAATACAAAAGTGGGTTGGCCTAAGAGCCTAACTTGAAAAGCCAAACTAATACCTTATATACCAACACCATCACCTACTACTAGGCGATGTGGGACTTTTCAGTTCTTCAACCAATTCACATGTGTGATTCTCATTCAACACAAAGTGGATTTGGGCTCTTCTAACATATGGGCTTGACCCACTTGAGTAATATAGGCTGAACTCATTTAATAATGCCTACTTCTAACAAGAACTTAGATGCAGTATCAGTTCCACTTCGCATCTTTGTTACATTAGCAAAGGCAGGTAGCCAACCTTGCCAGGCACCATGAGGTGGCTTTGTTGGAATTGCCAGGGAACCTCATAGGAGCTGTTCCTAAATGAAACAATGCTAAATGTGAAGGGTATGGAAAGCATCATATAAAGCTAGGCTTTTAAGCCGCATTTGTGGTTCTTAGCATCGGCAGAATTGGGGGCCTGCCTGACCCTATTGTGGATGGAGGAGACCGATTTTAGGTTTATCTCACTCATACTGATGCAAGTGTGCTCAATCAAATTTTGAATAAACAGTGGAGGTTCACAGGGTCTATGGGCACCCAGAGACTTGTAAGAGGAAAGAGACTTGGGTGCTTCTGCATTCCTTGAGCAGCCAATACAATTTGTTGTGAGTGTTTGGTAGGTACTTCAATGAAATCTTGACTGGGAGAAGGACAGTGGGTCACCCAAGGAAAGGTGGTTAGTGGCTGGTTTCCGGTCAATGTTGGTGGATTGCGGGCTAGCTGTTTTGCATTACTAGGCCCCCCTTGGATCTGGTGCAATCAATGCTAAGGGAGGTCTAGAATTCAGGAAAGGCTAGATTCATTTGTTAGAAATTTGGGATGGACAAAGTTCTATGGTTTTTCAATAACCAAGCATCTAGTGTCTCCGTTTTCCGACCACTGTCCAATTGTTCTTCACATCTGTTAGGCGCCGAGAGAAGGAGGCCCCCGCCCATCCCGTGCCCTTTTGGTTTGAAGAGATATGGGCCAGGCATGAGGAGTGTGAGGGAATCATTAAAAGTGCATGAACCTGTGTGGACCAAAGTCAAGGGTATAGTTTGAACCACTTTGGTGCTGATTTGAAGCATTGTAGTTCGGAGCTGGGCGACTGGCATCACACAAAGTTCGGGCATATTCAACAACAAATCAAAATAGCCAAGGATTGGATCCATGATTTGGAGTTGGGGGGTTCTGATGAGAATTACTAGGAGGCTAGGCAACTCAAAATGGACCTGAATGAACTCTAGAGAAGGGAAGAAATCTTATGGCGCCAAGAATCCAAGGCCCTATGACTAAAGGAAGGGAACATAAATACAAGATACTTCCACGCTAAGGCCTCCCATAGAAAGAAAAGGAATTTTATCCCTGACATAAGGGATCGCGAGGGAAGGTGGATTACCAAGGAGGACCGAATGGGGGATTTGATTGATCAGTTCTTCAAAGCTTTGTATGAGACTTCAAACCCCCATGGGAAAGATAAGGTTCTGGCTAGAATCAAAAGGGTGGTGACGAGTGATATGAATGTCAAGCTCACAACCAGGTTTAGGGGGGAAGAAGTGATCACGGCTAATGGACAGGTGAACCCTTCGAAGGCTCCGGGCCTTGATGGGATGATCACTTTCTTCTTCCAACAATTTTGGGAGGTGGTGGGTGGTAGGGTGTATGCTTGGGGCGCTAAACTCGGGTCACATCAGTTTGATTGTGAACCATACTCACAGCATGCTGATTCCTAAAGCCAAATCACCTTCTAGGCTCGAGGAGTACCGGCCTGCCTATGCAATGTGGTGTACAAACTTATGACAAAAGTGTTGGCTAACCATCTAAAGATCTTCCTCCCATCTACTATCTCAAAGGAGCAAAGTGCTTTGGTTCCTGGCATGTTTATTTCTGACAATGTTGTCATTGCTTTTATGATTCTTCGATGCACAAGAGGTGGAGGGGTAGGGTCATATGGCTGTAAAACTTGACTTGAGTAAGGCCTATGATAGGCTTCAGCTGACGTTTCTCCAAGAAGCTATGCTGAAAATGGGATTTGCTTAATCGTGGGTGAATTTGATTATGTCTTGTGTTTTCACTGTCACCTATAAAGTCTTACTAAATGGCAGGCTTGCGCCATCCAGGATCTCTGCCAGGGGGCCTCCCTCTCCCCCTATTTATTCTGAGGGCCTCTCGGATTGTTGAAAGAGGCAGTAGACTCCAAGAAAATTCTAGGATCTGCGACTGTTAGGGGAGAGCCAAAGATCTCTTACTTGTTCTTTGCCGATGATAGTATCATTTCTGGCAGGGCTTACCTCCTTGAGTCAAAGAATTTTTTATCTTCTCCACACTATGAGAAAGCCATATGTCAAATGGTTAATGTTTGGAAAACTACCCTGTTTTTCAACCCTAGCACCAGCCTTGTGGTGAAGGAGGAGATTAAGGGTGTTGCGGAGGTAAAATCTCATGAGATGTACCTGGGCTTTCCTTCATGGCTAAGTAAATCCAAGGGCAAGCCCTTTTCATGCATTCAAGACATGGTGCGGAGAAAGGCAGAGGGGTGGAAGGAAAAAAAAAATTCTTTGGGTGGGAAGGAGATCATTATTAAATATGTAGCCCATGCCATTCCCACCTATGCCATGAGCATGTTTTTGATTCTGAACTCCACTTGCAAGGCAATAATCTCAATCTTGAGGAACTTTTGGTGGGGTTAAAGGGGAAGGAAAGAAGGTTGGCTTGGCTACATTAAGACAAAATTTGCAAGCCCAAATCTAAAGGGGGGCTTGGATTCAGAGATTTCCATTGCTTCATCCCGGCTCTCCTTGCCAAACATGGGTGGAGGCTTCTTGCTAATACTAGTTCCTTATTTTTTATGGTGATGGAGGCTAAGTATTTCATGGGCAAGTCATTCCTCAAGGCCACATTGAAGGGAAACCAACCTCATCTTTGGCCGAGCATTATGGAAGCCAACTACATTGTGACATTTGGGTATAGATGAAGGGTGGGAAATGGGGAGAGCATCAAGATTTGGTTATATAGGTGGCTCCCCACTCCAACTTCACTCATGGTCCAATCCCTGCAGGCAAGCCTTGATTATGATGTGTTGGTCTAGAAACTTATTGACGGAGAAAGATGGAACTGTTAGAGAACTATTTCTCGCCTCACGAGCAAGAGACGATTGTCAGGATCCCCCTTGGCCCTTCTCAGTCGCCTGATTCCATCATTTGGCATGGCACGAGTAACTGCTGCTTCTCAGTCTGGAGTACTTATTTCCTGGCCACTCATTTGTCTCATGCTGGTGGCGCTGGGGAGCCTTCTTCTTCTCTCCCGGTCAAAGACTTCTAGAAGACAATATGGAGGGCAAACCTCCCCTCAAAAATCAAGCTTTTAGCTTAGAAGGTATGCAAGGACATTTTCCCCACTAAGCTCAACTTAGCCAAAAGAGGAGTGGGGCGTATGACTTCATGTGTTGTGTGTGGTCTTGAGGCCGAGTCCGTGATTCATGTCATTTGGATGCAAGTTGACACATATGAAGTTCCAACTTAGCAATTGCTTTGTTTGCGAAAGGCGTTGACAACATTGGCTTGGCTTGGTCTTTGAACTCGTCGTGCCCATGTTACACATTCTTGTCTATCTAGTTCTACATTTCTTAATTATTTCAAAGACCAAGCCAAGCCAATGTTGTCAACGTCTTTCGCAAACAAAGCAATTGCTAAGTTGGAACTTCATATGTATCAGATAGGCAAGAATGTGTAACATGGGCATGACGAGTATATGACACACCTAAGCAGGAGGAGCAACTTCATTCCTTAAACATTCACAGTAGTTCTCTCTGCGAGGAAGATTATGCAATTTCCTTTTGGTCAATTAGTCACCTCAGTGCAAAAAGATGAGAAGTTTGTTTCCCCCTGTTTTAGCTACCCTATCCCCATTATATATAGTTGGTAGATATTTACCATATGAATATACACCTACGGTTGATATCCACCGGGCTGGCTAAAATAGGGGGTGGCAAACTCTTTATTCTGTGCAAAAGCCCTGTAATGTAATGTAAGTGAGAAATTGGCCATTGCAAGCTTAAAAATAACTTAGCATATATCTCACCTAGTAGCAATATACATGAGCTTATTATCTTAATGCACCTGATAGCGTCAATCCTAAGATGGCTCTAGCAATCTAGAACTGGTAGTCGGTGTACTGGGCATGGTTGCACCAGCACTCAGTAAGGATTATTGCCGATAAGGTTTTGAAAAGGAGGGTATGCATGTCATGTTCATGTCCAGCAACCCTAATTACTAATAACGATAGAGATGAGATGATGCCTGCAGTTTCCAAGGTGGCAGCAAGCGATGCAATCATTTCAAAGAATTTCGTTTTTTATGAAATGAATGGCCCTCTTCTACTTCAAACCTCTCTCGTTGCCATTGCCCAAGAAATACCTGCGATTACTCCTGCACTCAGTTCACCCCCATCATACCAAACATTCACAGTGCCGCTAGTTAGCAAATCTGGTTCCAATTTATATCATTGTGTGAAGAAATAGCCTCCCTTCGCAAATTCTAAATCCTAAACTCTACTGCAAGGTTGCATCTACGGGACTGGCAATTCCAGATTCACAAACTAACACAACACGGAAAACAAAGGTGCATAGCTGCCAAGGGAACTGAAAATCCAACCCAAGTCATCAACTTTTAAAAAATTGGGAATCAAGTTGACCCATGAGCAGTAGAAGAAACCCCTCGAATCTGCATTGTGATATTACCGCAAAATGTCCTGTAGATATTGCAGAAAAAAACATGGCAAAACAATAACGCACTACTATACATATTCAATACACATTCATACAATTATTATTCACAGTGCAACAACATAAACGGCAAAATTATGAAATTTTAAAACCGATAGACCCATTGCATAATAAAAATTTCCAATACACACAGCATGACAAGCATATACCTTAAAAGTAATGACATTTTACATGCTTGTATCAGGTTCAACAGATTTAGGCAGACTTGAAGCAAACAGCAAAACTCTAGGTCTTGATCATGAAAAACAAAGGTCTTCATCGCCCCCTTTCAAAACCAATACGTGTTCTCCCAGACCCACCATCATGTCCATCTCTCATGGAAGAACCTGCACTTGCTTTCATTGTTCCTCCACTTCCAATTTTGTCCATAGCCTTTTTACCCTTCTTCACTTCGGTCAAGAACTGGTCCAAACCAAAAGGATCTGCCTCTTCCACCTGTTTCTCAAATTCTACTGGCCTATCTCGGGGCCCCGCCCTGTCAGAGGCACCAGCAAAGCCTTTATCAGGCTTAAACCTATCGGTTTTTAGAACCTTCTCTAGCTGCTCATCTGCTCCACCATACATGTCAGCGTCAGCATCTTTCTTTGGCCTGTATAGGCTAGACAGAGTAGATTGAGCAGTAAAAAGACCCTTATCGTATATATTATACTGATCATCAGCAGCAAAGCCAGATTCCATCCCCTTCTCCTGGTTAAAAAGCCTCTGATCATACATGACCTCTCCAGAACGTCCTACACCAGTACTAGCCATGCCAAGTGCAACCTTCTCACTAACATCACGGTCCCTATCCCTGGTAATTTTGCTTTTCTTCCCCATGGCTGCATCTTTAGCTTCAAGCCTTCTTTCTCTTTCCCTTTCTCGGCGCCTCTCTTCACGAATCTTTTCCCGTTGTAATCTTTCTTCCCTTTCCTCTCTTGTCTCCCCTGAAATTTCTCTACCCCTCACATTTTCATGATCCACCTGCATCTTGTCCCCAGTAGCCATACTTCTGTCTGAAGAAACGGGAACAGCAGCAGGGGCTGCACCACCTGTTCTCTCTGATCGTGCTTTTTGGGCTAACGCTCGCAACTCCTGCTCCTTCCGTTCCTTCTCCTTTAACATCAGTTCCTTTTGAACCTTGGACCTCATGGCAACAGCTTCCCTAGCCTTCTGCTCAGCCACATACAGTGCCTCGGATAGTTTGGCAAAATTATCATTAATCTGAACATCTTGAAGACCCCTCCCATCTGCTGCTAGACGCTTGTCTAGTGGGATAGTGTAACCTTTAGGATTCTTCCAATTCGAAATGCAGGGTGGGATCTTCCAGTCCTGTTGATCCTTCACTGTAACTGGACGAGGCGGAGAATGCATGACAGGCACAGGTGGGGAACCAGATGCACGAGGAACTCGCTTGTGCTTAAACTTTGGTGGTTCAAGGGGGTCCACAGGCATCTCCACCATCCTTATAATCCGCTCTTTTGCTCCTGAGTTAAACGCTGCAGACTGCTGAGATGGCTTATATTTTATAAATTTTGATTCAGAAGAATGCTGGGGAACATTCTTTGGCTGTGCAGCGCTGAGCCTAACATCAACAATTTTTTCAAGAGCAGCTTTTGTATCCTGGGTTGTCTCCTCAATCTCCTTCTCAATTTCTTCAGATAGATTCTGCTCCTCAGATACTATTTTCGGGATGAGGTCCATGTGCTGAGAGTAGACAATTTTAGAAGCATTCTCGTTCTGCTTAACAATTGCATCAAAGGCAACATTACCATGGGAATCCACAGTTAGGGGAAGGATTTTTGAGCCAGTTTTTTCATCTCTCCTGCCCATGCCAAGAGGATATTGTGCAATATGAATTTCTGGAAAAGCCCCACCATCCCCAAAATCCTCAGGCTTCCTAGGGAGAAATCCAGCTCTCTTGCCATATGGAGGAATTGAATTGATTTGGGCTACAACCAGTTGCTCCGCAGATTGCTCTAAATCATGCGAATTGTAACGTTCTTTGAACCATGGATCTTTGGAGTGATCATAGAAAGTAGAAGTAGTAGACTTCGGCACTGGGAGGAGTTCCTTTAAGGCTGCCATTGTGCTCTAGGTCATGTGATAGGAAAATAGTGTCTAATTTGTGGCTCAGAATTGGACAGCTGAAGAGATATATAAAAAAATTGAATTAATTTCAAAGGTCCTACTGCCAGGAAAGAGAGATAGCATAGACAGAAAAGGAGAAGAGAAGCTGGAGAAGAAGATAGGAAGAAGAAATAATTTTATTCCAAAGATCATCAGTCCAAAATGGCCAAAGCTTAAAATTTGGAATGCCCGGTTTCTCACCCCATAAAATGAGCACCTAACCCGTTAGAACATTCACCCCACTTAAATTAGATAGACTTTGGCATACTTACCCCGTATTATTTTTTACAGTTTTGAGTCACTCCCACCCCAGGTAAACGGGCACGTACACTTTCTTTTTTCTCACTCTTTCTTCTCATGGAAGATTCAAGGTTTGCCTACGTTTTTGCTATGTACCATATTAGCCTTAGTTAAAGACAATGCTAATGTGACTCTTTTTTCTTTCTATTGTTTTGATAGCAGACGACTTACTCCCTCATCTGGATAAAAAATTGTTGTTTATTTTGGTGTAACGTGCAAATAGTTCATCCTCTTGTGCTACTCAAGAATTTTTTTTAAAACTTTTGCCCTCATTCTCTCTGGGGAGTCTGAATCTGATCGTGGCGGTAACGAGGCTTTAACTCTTAAGATTCTTGTGGTGGTCAATATGACCACTACTACTCCTGGTCATGTCACACACACCCTTGGCCAGAGTGGTTATCTCTTTAGATAGTTTACTTTGTTTTGTTTGTGTATTTTTTATGTGGGTAGCAGGTCTTGTCTCTGATCCTGAAGAAGTCGATGAATCCAGATGTGCTAAATTGCCTCAAGCAGTTACTAGAAAGTTTGGGAATTTCTAGGGGCTTTTACTATTTTCAAGTGGTGTGTGTGTTTTATTTGATGTCATTTGCTCTTGAGGTTGGCTTAGTTTTTTTAGACTCCATTGATCCTGGCTGCAATAACATGATAAGACCTCTAGCGTCTAGCAGCTCCTCCAAGCTGGTGTCAATGTATGTTTTCAGTCATCAAATCTGGATTTTCTAATTAAATCTCTTATGCTGGGATAGAGATATAAACTTCTTATTCAATGATTACCTCTATATTTGATCAGATTTTTCTTGTCTGATTCATTGAAGAAAGTATGGGCAGGCACATCACAATGACATATTGGCAGTCAGAAATTCAAAACCACAAATTTACATGTCATTCATTAATCATGGAAGTCTGCGAGTACATGAATGGAGGCAGAGTTTGGAAAAGGGAAGAGCTTACCATCCTCGTCAGAGATTACGCAGAGATAAAAGATTTCACCTGTAAAAGGTCTCCTACTTCTCTGGTGGCTTTTTGTAGGTTAAGTTTGGTGATTTTTAAAGAGATGATATTATTTTAGGTTATTTAGGGTAGATGGCAGTTTTAATAGGGAATAGATGGGGTGAAAGACTACTTGAAATAATAAAGTTTAGTTTTCCATATATGAGGTAGATGCCCGTTTTATTGGGTGAGAAGCCAAGCATTCTAAAATTTTACAGCCGATCGAGGAGCCCCAGTTGGCAACTCCTTATAAATGAAAAGCAAATAAGGAAAGTTCCTTAAGCAAATTTGTGTTGTGACCCATCAGCCCACTTCCACTCCCATTTGGGCTGGGAATCAGGTCCAGCCAGGTTGGCCCTGACCTGCACATATATCATCACCTGACACTATTTATTAAATGGGTTAAAAATATGTAAACCCTAACCCTACTTATGTGGGCCGGGTCGGGTATAAAGGTAACCGTACTTAAAAAAAAAAAATTGTTAACTTGGTATTTTATACTTTATTTTTGGAGGTGCCAAACATATAAAGAATTTAGATGCATTGTAACATTATAAATAGATTTCAAACCCTTTCTATGTTATTTGCGAAAGTGAGAATTGAAGAGAGAGCATTCTAAGACACAACCAAAATCTTAAGAATCCCACAGAATTTACAGATTGACTATCAAATAAAATATAAGTTCAAGAGAAAATAGAATTTTAAGAAAAATTTCTTGCTAATCTTTTCTGCCTTCGGTCATGTCATCATTAAATAATAGGGCCGAGGTGGGTTTCACAAGTTATGAAGGTTATGCTGGTAAATCTCGGCCCAACCCCATTTTTTAAACGGGTAAAATTTTTAAACCCTGCCCCTGACCCTATTCTTAATCAGGTCGGGTCAAGTGCGGGTTAAGTAGATCGGGTTCGGGTCAGATACATGGGTCGGGTTGAATTTTCCCGGCCTATCTCCCACACCTCTTCATATAGTAGTTAAATCAGATTATCTTTCCTAGTTTAGTTCCAACTAAATAAAAGCTATGTCAATTTAAGGCAAGATTCCTAATACTATTTGCTTTCTTCGTTAGGACTTAAATTTTATTAGGAGAAGGCTTGATGCCTATTTATGGGGCATGCTAAGTACTCTTCAGTAAACAATTGAGAATTAAAGGTCGCTACCACAATCTGTTTCCAAACTTTGATGCCTTGCATCAGCCAATTTTACCATCAAACATGTAAAATTCGGTCAAACTCAATAAATAAAAAATAAAAGGAGACCAAGAATTTTGCCCCAAAAAAGATTAAGGAACAATCCAGACATGAGTAAGTTAGACTCTTATCGCACAGAAAAAAAATGTCTTGTCCCTACGTTGTTCTCAGTAAGGCTATACATAAACTCATATTAAACTTCTAAGCTCTTAAAATTTAGAACTTTTGCACATAAAGAAGTCTCCGGAAGCTACATAGCAAATCGAAAATTGAAACTTCTTTTGCTCAATTGTTTGCCATGAAAGTATTATCAGCAGCTGATCAGACGAGTAAACCGTAATCACTTTTTAAACAAAATGGGAAGTGGGGAAGGCATAACGAAGGCCGTCCTCCAAAATTTTAAATGAAACACGAGTTCACAATTTCAAGTTCTTACCCAAAAAATATTCACCCGGTCAACATACCCATCTAGAGAAAATATTTAAGGATGAAAAAAAAAGAAGACTGTGAGAGAAAGGGGAGAGGGTGGAGGGGCACCTTTGCCTCTAATTCTCCCAATCACGCATATGTACGACGTCCAATGGCCAGGGCAGTGAGGGAAAAAAAGGGCTGCGACGATTTCAAGCAAGTCTTCCTGAACACAGCCGATATTTGCCAGCTCGAAGGCGGAGCATATAATTTGGGAACAGGGACGGAAGGTTGGCCGGTGGTCGGCAGCCGGTGTCGATTTGTCGGCCCCGGACGCCCAGATAGAAAAACGGAAACGGGGGAAGATGGGACTTGGGCGACTGATCTGAAAAGCGGCTAAATATGACGAGGGAGATGGATAAATTCATTAAATTGCGCGATTCCAATCGCAAGGTAATAGTGGGGCAGAAAACCACATCGGGAAGAAAACCATTCCCCTTAAAACCAGTGTCCCTTATGCGCGATCCACCCGTTAAAAAGCGTTTGGACGTATGCCCGACTAGGGCTAGCCTTCGGCAGAACAGTCGGTAATAGCCAATAGCCAATAGGGCTTATCTATATTCCTTGTTTATTAATAATTTATTAAAATAATTATTTAAATAATAATTAATAATAATAATTACTAAATCGAATTATTTTAGAAAATATTTTTTAAAATTGTGTTATTTTTTTGTCATGTATAGTAGTTGGCGCCTGCATAATATTTTTTTAAAAATTTTATATAATTTCATCTTTTATAAGGACAAAACTAGATTTAAGTTAATTTTATTTTTATAAATGATAAAATCAGCTTAACGGTTTATAATACTTAACCTGATTTTGTCCTTTAAAAATATGAAATTATCTTAAGGTAATTTCATACTTTTAAATGACGAAATCGCCATATATGGTAATTTCGTCACGTAATTTTGCAACTCGAGAAGGACATAAGCGGCTTACGTAAAAGGACGAAATCAAATTAAGTTTTTTTAAAAAAATTATTTTAAACTAACTTTAGCACTCATCTTTGTTTATTCATTTAACACATATACAATCTTGTTCATTCATTCCACACATTCTATGCATAACAAACATTACATTAATGTAATTTACATCAACTAATAAAAATAAACATAAAATAAAAATATTTATAAAATATATTAACATCACATGTTAATAAAATATTTAGTTTAAAAGAAACATATAACAAAGCTAATACACTCAATGTCACGGTCTCCTACATCCTCGACTTCGACCTCAACGGTGCTGTATGAGCTTCTCCTCATGATCTGCCTGCTTCGGCTCTAGCTCTAGCTTTGGCTTTGGCACCAGATGTGGCTCTAGCTCTGGCCAATGTCATCTATAATATAAAATTGGATCTTGCTGAGCTGCATGTGCAATGACCGAAAATGATGAATGGGGAGGAGAGCTATGCATTGCTGATGAAGATGGAATATCATGAAATGAATCATGTCTCGGTTGTGTTTGAGCAGCCTCGTCAACAGGATAATGTGTATGAATATTCGTAATCACCAACTGAAGTAGTGGCAAGCTACAAAGGACATCATCATGATCCCTAAGCATCGGCTGACATGATGCTAACAAGTCCTCACCCGAAGTATAGGTGTTAATTGCGTCAGTCAAATGCTCATGTGTATGTCGCACTAAACGAAGCTATAAAAAAATAAGTTAAAGATTAAATAACTAATAAATAAGAAATAAGAAAATAATATTATATAATTAACAAAGTTATACTTACCAAAGCTGCCTCAGATGCACCCCTAGGATGATATGACATCTCCTCTACATCATCGCGCGGTAAAATATATTATCGTGTAATCAATAAATACCATTGCATATATGCGCTACAAACATCTCGTGATGTTGTAGCCATCTCCCCATGGATAACAGTGGCTCTCCTATCCTCCCATTTAGCGATATATGATGCTTGATGAGTAGCCCTATCTGCAATATGGAGACCCTGTCGAGTTATGCGATGGACAAACTCAACGGTAGAAGGTGGTTGCTTGTGGTATCCGTAAATATCGTGGCCCCAAGTAAATGTAATAAATATGTTCATGCATGCTGCTCGATAACTATCTTTGTAGCATCGGCTAGGAGCTCACGAAACTCACCTAAGAGCCATCGAAGGCTAACTCTACTACCATGCATGGATGTAGCAGAAGGAGCTCTACTAAGAAGTCTAACTAATAAGTCTAAGTGACATCCTCCTGTCATGCCCATTACAGGAAGTCCATCGATGCAAAGTCCTAAGAGAATTACCACATCCATAAGTGTGATGGTCATATCTCCATAAGGCAAGTGAAACGTATGTGTCTCCCTCCCCCGCTCGCTCGATATACGGTAACATACGCTTATCTACGGGTCAATGGTGGAGATATCTAAAATGTTCAGTGCACTCAAGGCACCCGGGGTCTTATAATAAATTTTAAAATTATAACCAAACATAATTTATAATCTTAAAAAATGAAACAAATTTTAAAAAGAGTTATCATACCTCTCCTCTCCAAATAGAAGCTGACCTATGTGACTCCTACTGTATGAGTACAATGTCATCAATTAGGCCTGGCCCGTAAAAAGGCTCTACATGATCCATATGATCTGTGAAGAATTAAAAGTATACCATCAATTGTAAGGAACATATAATCATACCTAAAATAGAGAATAAACAAAAATATTGATTATATGTTTACCAATTAACAGGAGGGTTTCTACATGATTTACTATTGTGTCCACTTTGTTTACACCTCCCTCATTTATATCCTCCTCTACCATCTCTCTCCATAGTTCTATAGTCTATTGTATTCATAATGCGAACAGACCGTGGGCGACCAGGTTGCCTTATTGCTCTCGGAGGGTATAACACAAAAGATATATCCCTCTCCCAATAATACCGACCACGAGGATAATAAAATTCTGCCGAGTACACATTTTTATAAGTGGAAGATGTGTAAAATAGTGATGCATATATCGGCTCCCGCCACTTTACCCACTGGCAATAAGGTGCAAGCAAGGATAAAAATAAACTTGAGGGATGTTGCATGTGCAAGTATGCATCGCCACATTTTACCACAACCTTCTGGCACAAATTGGCATGACTTTGTACGAACCGTTGTTGATCCTATTAACTATATACTCCCCAATTTTTCTTGTTTATTATTTAATTATCGCTTTCACTCTGGGAGTATATGGGGTGGCCATGACAGATGCAACAGAAGATTGTTTAATGAAAAATTTTATGACCCGATAAAAAATAGCTGACACTAAAGCCTACATGGGTAATCCTTGTGCCCCCTTCAAGATGCTATTTAAACTTTTAGCCATATTTGTAGTCGTCATGTCAAATCTCCTAAAACCATAGTGAGCAAGAGATCACTGTGCAGGATGCAATTCTCCTCCTAAGAGGAGATGTTTTGCCTTAAAACTCTCTTGACCAATCAAGTCTATTTTAACATTTAAATTTTCTACTGTAAGTGTACAAGCTACTGCCCCCAATCAAGTCCGTCAGAGTATCATTTTTAAACTCCTTAAAATTTGTTTTTATGTGATAGATGCAATAATGATGGTGGTACATAGGCTCGAGAAGAACCTCAGGCATGGTCTTCTGAAGCCCCTTATGTCAATCTAAAATGACAACGATGTTTGTCATGCCCATCAGTACATAATCACTCAGTTCCATTAAGAACCATTTCCAATTATATGCATCGCCTTGAGACATTTGAAAGCTAAATGGCTCGTGTGCATGTGATGTGTACCTTCCATATTACACACAATATTCAAAATTTAGCGTCCTAAATTTCATTGATAAATTATAAGATTCAAAAAGGATTCACAACTTAATAAACCTTACCTCCAATTAGGTCCACTTCCATCGTTAATAGGGATAGATGACCTATGACGTTCATTTGAAGCTACTGTCATAGATTAATTCCCTTCTTCTTCACCGTCTATTGGCATTTGAATATGTCTTTCATTGTTCACATTTCTTTTAGAGCTCCTATATGAGCTACTGTGAGAGCTCCTATGCAAGCTCCTGTGTGAACTACTTCATCTTTCACTAGGCACTCGAGCCTCTTTTTCGAGAAATAACTTAAAAGAAATTATATGACGCGAGTGGTAAAATATAAAACCCATTGATGCATCATCATTTATGCATATTAGTGTCATTCTCTATCTATATGACGGAATATTACATTTTATAGTAATTTTTCATCTTCTTCGATCCCACCCAACCTTGCTAGCTACTTGCACCTCAAATTCATCATATGTAGATGGTTTCTTAATTAATAATCCTTCTGTGCGTCTGTCATAGTTAAGTAAAAAACTAACCATTTCTTCTATCATCTCTACTCAATTCATAAACAATATATTACATTAATATTGAATTAAGCAATTGACTTAAAATAACTATTTTACTTAACGTAACATCAAATTAAACCTGAATTAAAAAAAGAAACCAGGCAAAATTAAGCTTCAAACCTTGTCAAAAGTCAGTTAAAAAATGACTCTAATACCAGCTAAATCAATCCCACAATAGAACTCCAAACCAACGAAATTACAGAATGCAAAGGAAATTAAAAGCCATTGGAATACAACCTCCACTAACACTTCAGAACAAAAAAATCAAATTGTAACATGCAAATCATAATTGTCCTTCCTGAAACAAAATGAAAAGGCTAGGCCATAGTCACAATTAATTTTAGAAACAAAAACACAATCAACCATTATGGAAGAACATCCATGAAACTGAGAAAGCATGTAACTAACACAGATTTTGATAGTAAATTATGAATACCAGAGCTGGGAGGGAGAGGAATATGAGTCAAATGAATAAAAAATCAAAACTTTGCTGCGAAGATGACGAAAAACTCATCAATTCTGGGTAAGAAGAGTGAAATCGTCGAGTTATGAGCAAATTTCTCGAGCATAGCCACACAAACGTGAAAACTTCTGACCAATTGAAGAACATGGGTCAGAGAAATTGTTAAATTGAAAACCCTTGACCTTGCGAGGAAAAATGACATCGGAGGACAAATCATGATGGCGGGGTAGAACGAGCACAAAAATGAGCGCGATCTGGAGCGGAGAAGCGGAGTCGGGTTAAAACATACGATTTCATCCTTTACAAGGACGAAATCATCTTTGGCTCACACAAGCTAACGGCCGAACTGGTAAGTATGATGATTTCGTCATTTAGAAGGACAAAATCATATAATTTTTTAAAAAAAATGTCACGCAGGCATCAGCTGCTTGGTGGTGCATGTGTGGCAAAAAGCAACACCACTTTGGAAAATATTTCCCAAATTGGTTCGATTTGGTAATTATTATTATTTAATTATTATTTAAATAAATTTCTCTAATTTATTTATCTATATTTTATTTATAAATAAACTTTTTTATTTATAGATATAGATTTTTACGTATGTAGATGAGGGCTAAGATGGTTGGAGAGACTAAGAGAGGGAAAATTATTTAAATAATATTAAAAAGAAAATAATTATCAAAATCGTGAAGAGTGGAAAATAAATCTCAAAATGGTATATGTTTTGGCCATGTAGGCGTTAGCTACATGGCATTTTTTTTATTTTTTTAGATATTATTTTTCTAAAAGATGAAATCAATACATTTTACTCATTTCATCCTTTTGAAGGATGAAATTAGTACTGTAGTAATTTTACAAATGACGTACTAGTACTTTATCCACACAATACTAATTTCGTCCTTGTGCGGATTTTCTTTGGGAAACCAATATAGTACTGATTTTCATCCTCCTCAAAGATAAAATCTGAAAAAAAAGTTATAAGAAAACCACATAGGCGCCAACGCTTGGTTGGCACCTACATGGCCAAAATTGATATTATTTGAGGAATTATTTTTCTCTTTACGTAATTTTAGTAATTATTTTTTTAATATTATTTAAATAATTTTTTTAAAAAGAGATGTAATAATAATTATAATTAAGTAGGGCAGCCAAGGTGTGTATCTTTGGATTAGATAATTTAATATATAACAATAGTAATTTATATTTATATATATTTATTTTTTATTTATAGTAGTATCACTAATAAACTTTTTTTGTATTTACTTTCATACATTTGCTTTGAACAACCAAATAGAACTATTGCTATAGGATAGAGGAGCATTTAGTCATTAAATTTAACAAAGAATTTAAATATAATATTAACATAATTATATTTAAATTATTAAAAAATTAAGTATAAAAAATAAATACTTAGAGAAATAAAAAAATTTGTATAAAAAATATAAATTATATTTAAAATTAATTAAGCCCTCGACAAATAGCCAGACGAAGTCTTTGTGTATAAACAAAAATTTTCACTTAACGTGGCCACAAACACCTCATATGCAGACCATATGTTAGACTACAGATGTCCCTAACAAACCCTATGTTCAAGGGCTTATCAACTATTCATACTTACTTTGGCATGTAAATTTTGTTTGGATAAGTAATTTAAACAAAAGGCCTTTATTTGTTTAAAAAATGTCTTTTAATTATGTTTTTGGCCACTTTTATTTTTTACCCACTTTTTGCCTAAACTTTTCTTACGAAGAAAATTAGGCCAAAAATGTATTAAAGAAAGGTAAAACTACTACGAGCTAACATGTTTATCCTTCTCCTCTTCCATGATATAATTCTCTTTGATATTTTTTTCTTTTATTCCATGCTAACCCCTTTCCCTCTTCTCCCACCATGTCCACCAAGGTTTGCTATTGATAACCCTCCATAGTTTAAGCTAAAAATACAAAAAATAAATCTCCAACTTTCCTACCACCTCCCCAAACTTCTTTAAATTTTATAATTGTATTTTATTTTAAAAGTAGAATACGAGTTTACATAGCAGTCAATTTTTTTGATAAACAGTTAAAAAACTTATATGTCATGATTATTAGAGACTAAAATTAGTATCTTTCATAATGTTATAAAATGCAATAGTCATCCAAATAATTTTTTTGTTTTTTTTTAAAAAAACTAATTTTTTGTAATGTATAGGCAAAACATAACCCACTTTTGCTTTATACTCTAAGTATTTCACATAGCGATTTTAACTAAGGGGATTGGGCTGACTAAAAACATGGGGTATAAGACTTCTCCTCCATTCAACTATTCATTCTTATTTTACCTAAATTTTTTGAAAAAAAAAAGAGTTGCAAGGGACCAACAAAAGAACCGAGTTTAATGGGCCATTTATCTGGCCCACAACGCTTGTGGGTCCATCAATTCAATGCTCATCTCCATTTCACCCTGCGCGCTAGCACTTCTGCAACGTCCGCCGCTGTCATTGCCATTCATTTCGAAAGTGTCTGCAACTCCTATTTTTCTGTGCTCTTTCCGGAGAATGCTCCTTCATTTCTTCCCTCTTCCCACGCCAGGTCTCTTCACCTCTCCTTCTCACCATCTTATTCGGGTTCACCACCGGCGGCTTGGAGCAGGCTGGCCATTGCGAGCTGTGGAGAAGGAGTCCGAGTTCGAGTTCGATCCAGAGAAGGCCAGAGAAGCTCTGCGAAAGCTCGACGAACAGCTCGAGTCCCTTTCCCAGAAGCAAACCGCCGCTCCGAAGCGGAGGCCGGCCCCTCCTCCTCAAATGGGTACTCCCTTTTTGCTGCGATTTTCCCTAACCTCTGCTTGTTACTGGTTGATGCCCTGTTCGTAGTTTCTCAGTTTGGGTGATGTCCAGAATCGTATTCTTTATGGCACTTGACCGACTGAAAATTTGGGCGTTAAAATTGTATCTTTGGTTTTTAGTCTGGAAATTTTTTGGAATGGAATTGCTATGGTTGGTACTTAGTTCGTAGTTTGTAACATGGCTGTCAATTTTATCTTCTGTTTCTGGTTAGAATTCAATTTGTTGTTTGCAACACGGTGGGTATCCCTTTGCTCACTTCAAACGGTTGAAATTCAAGAAATTTTTGTAATAGATTTTGATCTACTAATTTTTATGGCAAACAAGATATAATACTTGAACTCATTGGGGCCACAAATTCTTTTTTAAGAAACTTGCACCTTGTTTCTATGCAAGCGCAAGGGTCAGTGAAATTCAAATGCGTATCGGTGAGAAATTTATCAAATTTTGTCTAATATCCATCTTCAACACATAGAGTTTAGAATTCTCATGATCTATTAGTAGGTTACATGATTATTATTGGTTACTCTTAGAATTTATCTCTCACAGCGTATTGGGCTAGAACTCTTCTTAATCATTGGATGCTTAGTTTTTTCCTACAAATTAGCAACATGTGGAATTGACCAATGGATTTCCTGGAAAAGTAAGGTTTGTAGTGTGGGTCGCAATGTCCTGCAACCAGTATTCTTAAAAAATGCTTCAACATAGTGATTACAATGTTTCTCCGGATAAACGTGTCAAGTTAGCACAAGAGGCTGTAGCAAGAAATAAGTAAGCGCAAAAGACTGTTTGTTTCACTGCAAGCAACTTAACATTATTAATGGAGTGAATTTTGAAATTTTTAGTGGAATGATCACCTGCAGACTCAACAAGCTGTGGCTTAGGAGCTTGTTTTTCTATCTTTTTTAAATGAAGGCCCTTCTTATTTTGATAAATGATCAGGGTGACATGTGGATGGAATAAACGTTAGGATCCTATGGGCATGTATCAGATAGATGACTTTTAGCACTTTTAAAAAGAAAAGAATTTGGGAACATATAAGCAAGCATGTTTATAGTGATACTTGGAAGTATACATTTACAAGTAGTGAAAGGCAGGAAAATGAAACTCTTGCCACATGTGCCTTAAATATGCGACTTTGATGCAAATTATTAATTGCCAAGTTCTGTTATAACTTTTTCTGCAACATCACCTATGCCTTGCCCCAACTATTTCTGGCCAGGTGCTTTGTAACTTTTCCTCTTTGTCATATCCAAACGATGAAATAAATTCCATGTGAGAAAATTTCAGTGGCTACATTTCACGATGGATGAGCCCTCATTTGAAAACGGAAATAGTGAGGTAAAATTTATTAGTACCATTTTTGCCACCACAATCATCATCGTCATTCACCTATTTTGATTATCTGGAGTTGGTTTCATGTGATGATGGCTTGTATATAAAGGCAGGGCAAAATCTAAGAGCATTTGTTGTAATTCTGAATAATCACTGGGTTTTTTCTAGCATGTCTGAGAGTTCTTCCTAATACCTAAACATTTCATAAAGTTGACTTGCCTTCTTAATGAGGACACTTAAGTCAATGACGATGGTTGAATGACAAGTTTACCCTTGAATATTATTCCTAGAACAATTTCCACTAGAATCGAAATATATCTGATCCAAAATCGGGCTTCTGAGACTGCACAGTCCTAGTACATCATGCATGTGAATGCTGTTATCTCTAATTATATATCTTAGTTGAGTGGGCATTGAGCAGGCTACCAGTGACCTGACATTCTAGCCAGGGAATTTTTTGAAGTGATTTCTATAGGAAGTGAAATCTTTATTTTACCAGTGCATTATTTTTTATACATTTTTCATTATATAGCGCAGTTTTTGTTATTATCCTTTTTCAATATGATCATTAGCTATCACAGTTTGTGATTTCAATATCATAAGAACCAAAGATGGTGGTAACATACTTGTCTGTCAAATGGGAATGCGAAAATTGGTGGCAACATATTCTTGAGCCATTCTATTCTTCAGTATTAGTAAAATGTCCATGCAGTTATATTCATGCATGCTGTACTTGCAAAACACAAAATCTGTCGACTCCTGCCCACCAAAACTCAAATAGTTGAAAGTTTCTTCTCGCTAACTGTTTGCTTTGAACTTGTTTATTCCAGATCCTTATAATGAAAATGAGCCAATGATGAGTCCAAAAATATCAAGGAGTGATGAGTTGCCAGAAATATCGGGATCTTATCTTGCATATTTTGCAGTTCTTCTGCTCATCATCACCGTCTTCTATAATGCTCTTTTTCTGCTAGTCATTAAACCAGCTATTGATGGCAGCGACATGGAACCACCTGCCTTAAACGGGGAACCTTTGAAGGGAAGAGTAGATCTGCAACCCACTATTGACTAACCAAAATTGAAACTTCGTTCTGTTACAAGAGGTTGTAGTCTTGTACATGACAGTATATTTGCTATTTTTGTTGACAGAAGTTTATAACTACAGCAAGAAATTATCTTCATTCTTTGTGCATCTGAGGCGAATCATTTTTTTATATTTAAAAGATTGTTATCTTGGAATTCTAAACTTGTATTGGTGGAAGCAGGGGTCTAAATGAATTTTTATTCTATTTTTTCAGAGACTAGACCATTCCATCTAAGGTAAAGTAGTTGAAGTGGGTCACCAGAACCCTAATTCAAGAACCGGATTCTGTATGTACTTGTATTGGAGCTTGGAAGCAGGAGTCAAGTGAATTTTATTCTGTCCATTCAGAGATTTTAGACCATTCCATCTGTGGGAAAATAATTGAACTAGACTACCAGATCTTAATCCAAGAAGCCGGCGGATTCTAGATGCCTTTTCCGGAACAGGGACAAAGAGAAACGGATTAAATATTTTGATGCATTCTGTCCGTTATCACATAAGCAGATACTACAAGAAGCAATTATACGAATATTGAAATGGTTTACATGTAGAAGTATTAATTTCCATGGCTCCTTGTTTAACCCTAGTTATAACTTATATGTCCATTTTGTTATAACCTAGGCACAGCATGAGTACTTGCTGTTGTGAACTGCGGACGGGAAGGGCTTCCACATATCTAAAACTCTCTGTCTCACTTTAATAGTGCACATTAGAAAACTAAATGAATTGATTAGTCTATTTTGATTTTCTAATTTGTACTAATAAGTGGGACGAAGGGAGTATCTTGTACTTTTAAGAAAAATAATATTTACACACCAAAAACTCGCATTCAAGTTTTAATTGGACAAACCAAGTGAGCCAAAGTGAATTTTATGTGAGTCCCACATGTTTTGTCCAATTAAAACCCAAAGTGTGAGTTTTTAGTGGTGATTTACCAAATTTCAAGGTATTGTGTAAAGAATTCCAATTATTTAGTGTTTTCTACCGGAATTTTTATTTTGTAGCTTTGCACCTTATTTTGACCTTACCCTGACTTTCATGTCTTTCTCCATTTAACCCCTTGCCTTCACGGTGCCTTCTATACAGCTCCCAAGGAATACTTTTGTAGCTTATTTCCCCGGTCTCTCTATAAAAGAAGAGACGTTTACCTTCCCGATTGCGTCGATGGTGACTCCGCTTCTGCACTCTACCCCCCGGCCTCCTCTTCTCTGGTTGTATTCTTTCATGCATCTCCCCTTCTCTAGTTAATACCATTCTTTATTACAAAATCCTCCCATCTTTTTCTCATCAGCACTCAGCTGAAGGCGATAAAGCTCCAACACAAATGACCCCATCTCCTTCAACTTCTCAGACTGACTCCAACAACAGCAAAAAGTCAAGTAAAAAGACTATCAACCCATTAAAACTCCCCTTAGCAAATGATCCGTTCAGCAAAAGGTGTATCTTATGGAGATGATGGGCACTTGGAAGTAGCCCAATACGAGGATGTATATGGTGATGTTTGAGGTGTATGTAAAGGGGGAGAATGCAGAGGAGGGGAATGAGTTGTTGAAGGAGATAAAGGGCAAGGGTTTTGGAGAAAAGTTTATTTTTGGTCTTAGTGTATAAAAATTTTGATAGATGTATTAAAAATTTTTTGAACTTTTTTCAAATCATTTGATCAATAGAGTTAAAAGGTTTTGATTCTTATGGTCAAAGTTATTTTTTTTTAAAAAAATTGATCACAAGATTCAAACTTTTTAGACAAAAACTCATCATATAATCTTTTTTATTTTGTCAAAATATTTGAACAATAAGGTTAAGATATTTTAATTATTCTACTAAAATATTTTCTTTTAAAAAAATTGATCACAAGATTTTAATCAATGAGATGGAACCTCTTTGTCTAAACTTTTTGATTTTGATACTTCTGTCAAAATGACTCAATAAACAATAGTTTCAATACAAAGGATGAAAGGCAGGGGCTTTGTGCAGGACGACATGGTCAAGAGGGAGGATCTTTATTAGCGTGACCTTGTGTTATGAGGATGAGAGTTTAATATTAGCTTGGATGGTAGTAGTGGATCACTAGATTGCTCTTCAAAATAGTACTTTATAGAAGTAAGAATAAAGAATTCCAGCCTCTATATGCAAGAATTTCTACTAGGCAATAGAAACTAAATATCTACGCATTCATGATCAATTTATCAACCATTTAGTCAAACTAAGCTTACAAATCACACGTGAATACACAATGATTTTGTGACGGATGCCATTTTCAAATGATATAATAATCATCATAATCCCATTCGACATGTATAATTATTACTCACGTGATCGAACATGACGGCCGTTAGTGCATACCACAACCAAACACATACAAATCATCTCATGTTTAGTATAAACTAACTCGGAGTCATTGCACAAATAAAACATTACATATCATAACATTTCTTAAGATATTATAGTTTTTAGGGAGTACTATGTCTTTATCCGATCTTGTTGAAAACATTGGAGATGTCTGATGAGTACGTTGACAACTAATATCGGGTAATGTTAGTCCGATCCAAAAATATTAATTAATACTTTTGTTCTTTTGGAAACGCTCCTCAAAGGGGAGGAGATGCTTGATTGTTATTTGGTATTGTTTGGTTGTGGGTTCTTTAGATGAGGACATAGCGAGATCAGAACGTCAATGAGCGGTTGAGGACGACATCGCACTAGTGGGATCTAGTTTCTTATTTATGCAATTTTGTAAGTAATTGTAATTACTAGTGTGAGAGTCAACTTTACTTGGTTATTTATTTTCAAATAGGTGTCAGACTTGTACTTAGAGGGTTAACTTGCTATTTATCGAATTTTAACACATGCAATAATATTAAATATTTTGGTGTTCATATTTGTGAACCTCAGTTATCATGACCTAAATATTTAGTCAATTGATTTGATTTAATTTAAAGATTTTTTTTTTCTTTGTGATTTACCGCATGTCTTTTGTTTATAAGGGTTTTAAAAATCTGGGTCGTGAGAGTTGGTAGCTGAGGTACTCCTCTAAATGCAAGTCTAAAGTCATTTGAAGATTATGACTAAGTTGAGTTGATGGTTTGAAGTAGACTTTACGTGTTTGTTAAACCCTAGGTAAGCTTTTCTGATGGACTGTCAGATGGCCAAGGAGAAACCCATACACACATTTAACATGGGACATTACTAGTGTGGAAGCATAGAAATTTGTTTCCTTGCTGTAATTCATTAAATGAGTTACAGAGCAAAAGCTGAAGTTCGAGTAGGATTAGTGTTAAGCCCTAGAGTGGACAAGGGCAAGTATACCGAGGGCCAAGCTTATTTAGGATTGGCCTTGGAGAATTGCAGGGACACAATTCCTTGCAAGAGGGGAAGAATGTAACAACCTGATTTTTTTAGGATTTTAATTATTTATTTTCTTAATGTATTATACTTAAGTTATAAGTTACAATTGATGTGGTTTGATGGAGAGAATGTAATGTAGACTGCCTAGTTTATTTATAGTTGGTTTCGAGGCTCAACTTGACCTTTTGCTTAGGATAGGAGAGTAACATTGGGTTTTTAATTCAATGTTTTGGGAGTCATTTTCCCTTACGTATAAGTTGCTTGGGTGAGTTGGGGACCGACCATGGATCACCGAATGATGTAGGTCTAATGGATTAAGTCATGTGAGAAGATATGCTTCCCATGGGAAATTCCGTTGAGTATATGATCAGAATAGATATCTAAGAGAGGGAAGGATGAGTTTTTGAGTGGAAGGCTAGGCTTGTCAAGGATTGGCTATGGCAAATTGCGAGGAATCAATTCTTCTAAGGGGGGAAGAATGTAATATCCCGGATTTTTTTATGTTTCAAAAATTAAACAAGTAGAAAATGAGGTGTTTGAATCATTGACATTCTTAGTAGCATAACTTCCTTAATATATAGACTTTGTAGTTGAAACCTCTATGTTTAGAAAGTAGACAAAAAGATCTTTGAAACACCACTAAGAACACGCAAATCGGAGTTCTGATGAGGGAGTTGTGACTATTCAAATTTAAACATATCGTATAGGGCCCTTTTACCCGATTTAGATGTTGGGCCTTTTACTTCGTTTTGTGGGCCTGTTTATTTAGAGTGATGGAAATTATGAAAATAATTTCCAAGTAGTACCTTGTGGCCCAACTTCTAAGGGGATTAGGGTTCCTAATCCCCATGTTTATAAAAAGGTCACCTATGACTTATTTTGGGGGAGCTTTTTGGGCCTTAGGCCTGGGAGAGAGAGAGCGGTCACTGAGGGAGTTTCCAGCAAGTCTAGTCAATGACAAAGAAGGGAGGAGGAGAAAGCTCAAAGTCCAATGGTGGCGAGGTAAGAATGCAAAATAAATCAATTCTCCTTAAGCTTAATATTGAATTAATATGACGGGATGTATATACAAATTAAAGAGATGAAGGGCTATAAGAAGAATAATTGTTTTCTTCCTGCTACCAACCGGCCACCAGGTCGCTTGACCCATCGTAGGAGAGGGGTTGTGGTGGCCCTGGCCAAAGTAGCCCTGGTTGTGGCAGCCTTGGCGGTGGCGGCTTCAGCCATTAAACTAATTGAAAAACAAATCAAATTGTGGCAGCGCGGTGTAGCCCCTAACCAAAGGCAGGACCGAGGTTCCTAGAATCGCCAGAAAATGGTGATCTGGTCAAACCCAGCCCATCGTCTGGACATGGTGGCCTGCTGCCACGATGCCTTAGAAGGACTTCAGAACGGGAAAAGAAAAAGAAAAAGGGGCCTTCTGGCCCCTGGACAGCAGTGGGGCCGATGTCGTTGGTTCTGTTATGCACCGGCTGTCCGAAAGCATTGGGACCATTCCCCCCACTACCGTGATTGTCGGTGGCACCGCTAGAGGCTAGAGGCCAGAGGCCTTTGGTTGGCTGTAGGAGAGACGACCCGCGAAGCGGGTCATCGAGTTGGACTCGGGTCCAGTTTAGTAAAAAAATATCTACCTAATCGGGTCCGATTCAGTAGGTTTTGGATGTGGAAAAAAATTAGAAAAATTACTAATGGACGTTGAGAGGTGTTTGAGTATTTTGACCAAGTTTCAGGCTGGGAAAAAATCCTACAAACTATGAAATTAGCATTTTACCTCTAATGACCTCAATTTTGTGGGATTTTAAGTATGTGTTCTACATAAATTGGAAGTTGCAGTTGATGTGATTTGAAAAGGTAGACTGACTTTTGTGTTAGAGGGCTAGCTTAAAAAGGGTTGGATGTGGCAAATTGCAAGGACACAATTCTTTTAAGGAGGGAAGAATGTAATATTCCTAATTTTCCCGAATTTTGAAATTTAAATACGTAGAAAATAGGGTGTATGACCTATTGACATTCTTAGTAAATAACTTCATACCTATATAGAATTTATGGCTGAAACTAATTCTATTAGAAAGTAGACAGATGGAGCTTCGAAAAGCTACCAAAAATGCGCGAATCGGAGTCCGGATGAGGGAGATACGACCATTTGAAGTTGAACATATCGTGCAGGACCCGTTTACCCGATTTAGACTGTATTTGGTCCGTTTAAGTCATTTTGCGGGCCCGGTTAATTAGAATTCCGAAATTAATTTTTAAGGTCCCAATGAGGTGGCCTAACTGGGGAGGATTACCCAAATTCTAGAGGGGTTAGGAATCCTAATCCTTATGCTTATAAAAGGCCTTCTTAGGGCACAATTTGGGGGTCTTTGCCCAATTAAAGGAGAAAATGGGGTAAACGGCGAAGCTCTGGCAAGGCTCCAATGGCGGTGGATAGACGACAATCTTGCATTTAAGGTAGGATTATACGTTATTTTTTTATAGTATAATCATATTTGCCCTAATATGAAATTAAGTAAAGAGTTGTAGTATTAATTTATTAATAAAGGTGACCGAATGTTGAGGAGGCAGCCGACCAGCCATCATCGGCTCCGCTGTCGGCCGACAATAGGCACTTCCAATCGGCTGTAAAACGTCGGTTTTTCATATTGTAGTTTTGTAATGATGTTTTGTTTTGGCTGCAACACGGAAGTGGAGGAACTCTGGGCATGGAGAGAATACAGCATGGGCTTAGGTCTCGATCCGGGCCGGTGACGGCAGTCCGGTTGAGCCAGCCTGTCGTAGAGCCGTGGTGGGAGACCGGCGGCTGTGTGGAGTAGATTGCCTAGAACAAAAAAAAAATTGATGAGAACTTGCGGCGGCGCGAAGCAGGCAACGGTCGAAGGATGGTCCAGGGCTGCCGGAATTGCCAGACGATGGCGATCCAGTCAAGCCCAGCCCAACGGCCGGCCGTGGCTGCTTGCCATCACGACGCCACCACCAGTTAGAAAAAATGGTTGATTTGCCCCCGCCAGCCACTGAGAGACAGCGGGCTGTGGTTCAACGGAATTGCCGTCTGTCGGCGATCCATTGGAGCCCAGCCCTCTACCCGGCCGTGGTGGCAAACGGCGGCACTGCTAGAGGCGAATACACCTCTGGCTGGATGAAGGGAAGAAAACCCGCATCGCGGGTTGTTTGGGGAGGGTTCGGGTCGGTTGACCTGAACCAGTTAATCCAAGACCCGGACCGGGTCTATGTGTGGATAATAAGGGATTATTGAACCGGGTCCGGTTCAATAGTTTGCTTATGTTAGAAAATTTTAGAAAAATTACCGGTGGACTTTGAGAGGGATACGAGTGTCTTGACTAAGTTTCAAACCTGAAAAAAATCCCAGAATTGGTGAAATGACCTTTTTTACCCCTAGTAGTTAAATCATCGTGTGAAAATCACTTACCTGATTTAGGGGCTCCGGTTCAGGGGCCTATGAGTTGATCTAAAAAGTGGGAAAATTCTTAGTAATAGTTTAATGTGTAAACTAATTATAGGCCAAACCACTTAGTGAGGAAAAATCCCAGTGAGTGGGTAATTGACTGTTTTGGCCCTAGGGTTAATCATAAACTGTTAAGACAACCTGGGTCGGTTCAAGGGGTTCACAACCCCGTCACATGCCGGGAAAATTACACAGAGTCCATGAAGTCAAGTAGTATGCTTGAGTTCAATTTTGGACCCGTTGGATGCCATTAAGGCCTTAAACCAAATGAAAGAACTACCCCTATGCA
This sequence comes from Saururus chinensis, assembly GCA_035235625.1. Taxonomy (NCBI): domain Eukaryota; kingdom Viridiplantae; phylum Streptophyta; class Magnoliopsida; order Piperales; family Saururaceae; genus Saururus; species Saururus chinensis. The sequence goes on from CP141143.1 coordinate 32,928,401, forward strand.
AACTGGCCCGCATTCGCGTGGATGTTGTTAAGGGCCAATGTGATACTGAGACCTTTTGAGAGGTTAAAGACTTACCCGAGTGCAGAGAGGACTGTATCTAATGTTGGATAATTACTCTAATGCCCTTAAGTGCATTACGACCAATTTAATAGAGATTTATTAAGTTAACCCAAGGAGGGTTAGGACACGAGAACTCGAGTAATTATAATATCATTATTAATTTTAATTATTGATATTATGTTCTATTTGGACCTTTGTGGTTCTAATTGTTTATGCTGTTCTTTGTTTCGATTTTTGATATTGATGATGTGATAGTAACTTATCACTAGTTGAAAATTATTGAAAGAATAATTGTTTGGGGTTTGATAGATTTGGATTGGGCAAGAACACCTAATCAAGATAAAGACTAAAATACCTCAGAGGGGTCTGGGACTAGTTCATACAGTGAACAAAGCCTTTGACCTGACGATTTGCCTTGGTTGAGGAACCGATGACATGTCTTGAGTTGTAAACCTTAGTCTAGAAGGGACTAATAGGGTTTGGGATAGTCATTCAGAATCATGGCTTATAGATGAGCAAGATAGGGTTCCAAATGGTTTCCTGAGTTTTAGCTCTATTGAGGAGCCGCTGATTTGACCGTGTAATTGCACCTCCCCATTGGAGGGAGTTCTTTGTGAGCCGGGCTCACCACAGATCTATTGAGGATCTTTTAGTGTACACGCAATTAGGGTCGCTGACATCCTGCTTGGTTGACGTCTCTGACCACTTCTATTCAGGTGCAGTTGTGTGCCATGCCCTTCCACTCTAGTCAGGTCCTTATGGGCTAGGTTGGGAGATGACACTTCCTAGTGGATTCTAGGGGCTTGGTGGATTTCAGGGTGTTTCGTTATCATTTGTCACTTAGGTTGACATTTGATGAGTCTGTCTAGCGTTGAGATTAGACGAGGATATGAATTATCGAACAATGGTTTGAGAAATAATTAATAACATTGATTGATATTGCTTGTTTAATTAGAACAAGTGGAACGATTAAAGGACTTGCATAAAATATAGGTTGCTTGAAAATACTTAAGCATTGCATGTGTGATGCTATGCTTCTTAGTATAGTGTAGCATTAGGCAAAACTACGTCTGGATCCGATCTTGTTGGAAATATTGGAGATGTTGTCTGATGGGTACGTAGGCAACTAACATCGGGTGATGTTGGCCCGATCCGAAAAATATTAATAAAACCTTCTGTCCTTTGGAAGCTCTTCTCCTGTAGGCGGAGATGCTCCATTGTGGTTGTGGTTGCTGTTTGGTTTGCTTTGTTGTAGATTCTCCAGGCGATGACAAGTAAGACCAAGGCAGACGAGCACAAGAGGTTTCCGCGTTTTTGCAACTCCAGTACGTAAGTGTACCTTAAGCGTGAGAGTCAACTTGTTATTTATTTTCAGACGGGTAACAAACTTGTACTTAGATGGATGAGCTGGTCTTTATGAATTGTCAAACGTTAAATAATATCATATGCTTTGATATTCGTATTTGTAAACCCCAGTTATCTTGACCTGGATATTTAATCAAAGGGTTTGTTTTGTATTTAAAGAAAAAAAATCTCGCTACTTATTGTTTGTGCTATTGCTTTTAAAAATTCGGGTCGTGACATTACCCTTGTAGCTAAGTCAAAGTTCACTTACCCGATTTAGGGGCTCTCGTTCAGGGGCTTATGAGTGGATTTAAAAATTAAGAAAATTCTCATTGAAAGTTTAATGTGTACCCTAATTTAGCCCAATGCACAAGCTAGGAAAAAATTGTAGTAAATAAATAATTGACTTTTTTACCCCTCGGGTTAGGGTAAAACCATTAATTGGGGTTTACCACCCTGTTAAATGACAAGAAAATTACCACAAGTCCATAACATCAAGGGGTATCCTAGAGATTAGTTTTGGACCCGTTAAAGTTTAGGGAAGCCCTAAACAAAATAATAGAATTACTCCTATGAGCAGAGCGGCCTGCATTCGTGCGAATGGAATTAATGGGTCAATTTGATACTAGAACCTATTGAGAGGTCAAAGACTTACCCAAAAATGGAGAGGACCATGTTCAATGTGAGATAATTACCTTACTACCCTTAGATGCATTATGACCCATTTTCATAAAAGTTTAATCAGCTAACCCAAGTAGGGTTAGGGCACGAGAGCATAAATATTTCTAATATCCTTATTGAGTGTGGTTCTTGATATTACAATATGCTTAGACATGTGTTGATATGTATTATTTATGTTGTTCATTGTTTTAATGTTTGTTATTTATGTTGTAATAGTAATTTATCACTAGCTTAAGATTAATGAAAAATTAATCAAAGGGGTTAGATGGCTTTGGATAGGGTGAGAACACCTAATCAAGGTAAAGACTAAAATACCCTCAAGAGTGGTCTGGGACTAGTTCATAGAGTGAACAAGGCCTTTGACCTAATGATTTGCCTTGGTTAATGAATCGATGACATTTTTTTATTTTTAACCCTAGTATAGATGGGATTGATAGAGTTTGGGATAGTCATTTGGAATCCTTACTTGTTGAAGAACAAGATAGGGTTCAGAATGGCTTTTCTGAGTCTTAGCTCTATTGAGGAGCTATTTTTTTGACCATGAAGTTGCACTTCCCTGTTAGAGGGAGCTCTGCAAGAGCCGGACTCACCATTGATCTATTGAGGATCATTTAGTGCACACACATTTCAATTAGTTGACATCCTTCTTGGTTGGCTTTTCCTGCTATTTTTGTTCAGGTGTAGTTGTGGGTCATGCCCTTCCACTCCAGTCAGGTCCTTATAGGCTAGGTTGAGTTATGGTACTTCCTGGTGCATTCTAGGGCTTCACTATGGATGGTTCCCTTTTGAGGAAGGTCCATCGTGGTTGTATCATTTGTTACTTAGGTTTACATTTGACTAGTCTACTTGTCTTTGGGATTAGATGAGGATATTAACTATCAAACAATGGTTCGAGAGATAATTAATAATATTGTTGATATTGCTTATTTAATGAGAACAAGTGGAACGATTAAAGGACTTGCATAAAATGTAGGTTGGTTAACAATACTTAAACATTGCATGTGTGATGTTATGCTTCTTAAGATACTGTAGTTTTTAGGCAGAACTATGTCTAAATCTGACTTGTTGGAAACATTGGAGATGTTGTCCGATGAGTACATAGGTAATTAACATTAGGTGATGTTGGCCCGATCCAAAAAATATTAATTAATATTTTAGGTTCTTTTGGAAACGCTCCTCCAAGGGGAGGAGATGCTTGGTTGCTCTTTGGCCTTGTTTGGTTGCAAGTTCTTTAGATGAGGACTGAGCAAGACTTTCTTTGCTAGATGTTGAGCCTTTCATCTTGTAGGGTGTGAGATGGTCTAATGGGAAATTTTTTGTGTCTTCCTCTAAGGCAAGGAAGTGGATTAACAATGGGTGTGAAGCATTCACTGCAAGCATCTTGGGAAGAGTGCGGCATTGCCTTCTACTGAATCCGTTCGGGTAGTGCCAGAGTATGCAGATGTGTTTCCTAGTGACTTGTCAGGGTCACCTCCGGAGAGAGATTGATTTCCATATTGATATTATGTCGGGAACATCTCCTATCTCTAAAGCCCCATACTGCATGGCTCCAGCCGAACTCAAGGAGCTCAAGTCACGAATGCATGATTTGATGGATAAGGGATATATTCAATTGAGTGCATCTCCTTGGGGCGTACCGGTCCTCTTCGTTAGAAAGAAGGATGGTTCCCTTTGGTTTTGCATTGATTACTGGATGTTGAATCAGGTAACCATCAAGAACAAATATCCCTCGCCTTGTATTGATGATTTGTTTGATCAATTGCAGCAAGCTAAAATGTTCTCCAAGATTTACTTGAGGTTAGGCTACCATCAGCTTTGTATTCATCCTGATAATACATCTAAGATGGCATTCCGGACTCAGTATGGATATTACAAGTTCTTGGTGATGCCCTTTGGCCTCGCAAATGCTCCGGTGTCATTCGTGGATTAATGAAAAGAGTCTTACAACCTTCCTTGGATTGGTTCTTTATTTTTCTTTGTAGATGACATCTTATTTTACTCGATCAGCAAGGAAGAGCACGAGGAGTATTTGAGGACCATCTTTCAAACCTTGCGAGATGACCAACTATACGCATAGTTTGACAAGTGCAAGTTCTGGTTTGAGGAGGTGCAGTTCCTTGGCCACGTCATCTCTAATGACAGTGTGGCAGTAGACCCTTCCAAACTGGAGGCTGTTTTGAGGTGGGAGTGACCTAAGAGTGCTTTCGAGGTCCGTAGCTTCCTAGGGTCGCAGGGTACTACTAAAGATTCATAAAGGGATTCTCTCACATTGCAAGCCCTATGACCAAGTTGACAAGGAAGAATGAAAAGTTTGAATAGAGTCAAATATGTAAAGAAAGTTTCCACGAGTTGAAGAAGAGGTTAACCTTAGCTCCAATCTTCACTTTGCCTTCAGAGAATGGTGGATATAGTGATGCTTCACTTAGAGGTTTGGGATATGTATTAATGCAACATGGGAGAGTGGTAGCTTATGCATTTTGTCATCTTAGAGTGCATGAGCAAAACTAGCCTACACATAACATAGAGTTAGCGGTCGTGGTGTTTGCATTGAAGATTTGGCGGCACTATCTCTATGGTGAGAAGTTTAAGGTATTCACGGACCACAAGAGCTTTAAGTATTTCTTCACCAAAAGAGATTTGAACATAAGGAAAAGAAGATGGTTGGAGTTCCTTAAGGACTATGACTTCACTATCTTCCATCATTCGGGAAAGCTAATGTGGTGGCAGATGCCTTGAGTAGAGAATCAACCACTTTCGTTGCTTGTATGCATGTTCAAGAATGACTTTTGTATAAATAAGTCATTGGGCTGAAGTCAAAGTTAGCTTGAAGTATATCTTCACCCAAAGAGATTTGAATATGTGGCAAAGGAGATGGCTGTAGTTCCTTAAGGACTATGACTTCACTATCTCTTATCATCCCAGGAAAGCTAACATGGTGGCAGATGCTTTGAGTAGAAAATCGGCCACTTCGGTAGCTTGTGTGTGTGTGTGTCCAAGAATAACTTTTGTATGACGAAGCCATTGAGCTTAAACCAGAGTTAGCTATGGAGGATGCATGTAGTTGGTTCACCAACCTTTACATAAGCTCTAGCTTGGTTGATGATGTGGCTGAAGCTCAAAGAAGGATGACAGGACCCAAGCCTTTAAGGCTAAATTGAGGGAGAAGGTGGTGATTTACTTTGAAGAGAGGTCTGATGGGAGCTTGACTTCTAGATGCCAGTTGTGTGTGCCAAACTCAGTAGAGCTTAAAGAGCGTATCTTATCGAATGCACATAATTTTGGGTTTTCCATCCACCCAGGGGAAACCAAGATGTATCATGATGTAAAGAGGACTTTTTGGTGGAGCGGCATGAAGAGTGACATCACTTCCTTTGTATCTAAATGCCTTATTTGTCATCAAGTTAAGGCGGTGCATCGTCATCTAGGTAGTATGATACAACCCCTTCCTATCCCAGAGTGGAAGTGGGAAAATGTGGCTATGGACTTTATTTCCGGACTCCTGAGATCGCCAAGTAGTAACGACGCGATGTGGGTCATCGTTGATAGACTCACCAAGTCTGCGCACTTTATAGCGATAAAGATGACTACTTCCTCGGACATGCTAGCTGCCTAGTATGTGAAGGAGGTTGTGCGGTTGCATGGCATCCGGATGTCTATTATTTTTGACCTTGAGACTTGCTTAACCTATCAATTTTGGCAGAGTTTCCTTCCGAGTGTATATTAACCCGATCCCGGTAAAGTAGTGAAATTTGGTGAAAATCACCAGTCGATCGAGGGGTTAATCCAGCTTGGATCAATTTCATGGAAAGGGCTTCCTCTAGCTCTAAATTGTATGTTCATATACACAATTTTGCGTATATCGTGTAATGGAACACATGACATAGTTATTACTTTTATCTCCTTAGTAGTTTGTCGTGTTATTAAGTACATGATATGTAATATTTCGTGTTATCGATAATACATTATACGATATAGATGTTGTCCTATCGTGTATACCTAGCATACATAACATGTTATTAATAACATGATATTCAAAAGACAACATTCAATTGTTGTTCTATTGTGTCTAAGAAGGCATCATATCATGTATCCGATAACATGATATATATATATATATATATATATATATATATATATATATATATATATATATATATATATATATATATATATAAATATAATGTGTGTGTGTGTATAGCATGTATTTGTACGCTAGTTACATAATGTGAATCAATGCGACTCTTTGATTTTGGTCATGGCCCATTGTTGATATACATATATATAACATCTTTTACAGACAAAGAGCTGCAAGAATACAGTCAAATGGCGGAATCAGTGAAGGCATTAGAAGAGAAGAAGAAGAGAATTTATGGGAGGAGATCGGGTCAGGGAACTAACAGTTTCCCTGCTAGTCTTCAATTCTCAAAAGACCTCATTGAATCGAGGACTGGATGCAAGGAAATCTTGGAGGAGACTGGGTTCTACCTAGTATATGATTGCGAGCCAATAATTATGACCAGGCTGCTCTTGGATGTTCTAATAGGTGAGTGATGTGATGACTCGCAAGAAGTTTTCAACATTTGGAGCAAAATACTACCCCTTATAGTGGAAGAAGTTGCACTCATCACGGGTTTGAGTGCGAAAGGGAACCTATTGAAGTTAAACAATGGTGACAGGAAGGCTGCCCGAGGCAAGGGGCGATTATTTAAAAGGTTCTTCATAAGAAAGCGATTGGAGAAGAATCTCATTGAGAAAATTTTGAAAGAAGTGGCAGACAAATGATCGATTGTCTCTGACTGGGACTTAGCATAGTTGGCCATCATGCACATTGTGGTCCTCATTTTGTTCACACAGAGCAACATATCTATCTCCCCATCTCTGTGTGACTTCATAGATGACCTGACAGTTGTGGGGAGGTACAATTGGGTTGGGGCCATTCATGACATGTTGATTCGGGCATATCATTAGCCCAATGAAATGTGAGGACCAGACAAGATGAGCACTCCACTACTACCGAAATTCTTGTTGGGGCTTCATTTGGGCTCTAGGTAAATGTTGTATTATTCATAACACAATTGGTATGATGAGCGTGGTATGAATAACATGATATTATACACACACTTTAGATATATCATAATATGAATCACACAATAGTGTGTGTATCGTGTTTAAGAAAACATGCTTTGTAACACGAACGTGTATGTATCATGTTAGCGGTAAGACGATAAAAACTATATTTTGTATATGCAATTACACGATGTGAGAATTGCATGTAATCGATAACATGATGAGTTTAATAAACGTGCTATCCATGACATGTCATACATGACATATGAACACTAATAATGAGATTATTTTGCCTTGTCCATTAGGTGTGGTTTTTTTAGCATACCTCTATATGGGCTCCAGTGTTCCTCCATGTAACCCGAGGTGCAAGAGGTGTTTTGGGTTTACGCAACTGATGATGGACGTAGAGAAGGCCAAAAAACTTGACCTGGCTGATGAAAAGGCGAGGAAGAAGCTGTTGGTTCATCACAGGATGAGGAAGTGGAATAAGGAGATACTCATGCGGCTCAAGGCAGATTCACAAGTGGTTATGTAAATAGCTTCAATTGCCAAAGAGGCCCGCTTGACTGATGGCTAAAGGTCAGCCCTAAAGACAAAGAAGGTGGCCACACATACCACGATAATGAGGACAATGATTCCTGTTCAAGCCAATCATGGACAGACGTCAGGGCAATTCTAGTCCGGCAATGACTTCATTGATAGCTTTGTCATGCCAGTGGATGTCATGAACGGGATCATTGACGTGGTTTTGGAGAAGGCCATCTTGTACGGGTAGTAGGGTTGGAGCACCAATAGTGTGCAAGTTGCACTCCATAGGGTTAAAAACGCTCTTGAGGTAGCAATGAGTAGAATAAAATAGATGCAACCCCCACCTAAACCAGAGACTGTGTAGTTGCACAACCCCCTCAATAGGAGATCTGGCATGCAGCAACCCCTCCATAGACAACCGAAGGAGAGAAGTTAGTTCGGATTAAGGCTAGAGCTTCAAAATTAAGTGAAGCTATTCACCAAACTGCTCGTGAAGAGCAAAGAAAATCTATCCCTCAGTCTATCGATGAGGATTTCATTTTGCATAAGTATATTTTTTATGACACGATATTTTATGTTATTTGGTTAGTTTGGGGGTTATCGTGTCATCGATCACGCACAAACATACATTGTCATTTTATAAGAAAATGATATGGTAGTAGTCATGTGAGCAATAACACGACCATATATTTTAACGAATTAGTTTCAATACCATAGGTTGACATGTTGTGTCATCAATAACACACTTTCTTTGCATGTCATGTATTTACTAATACGAATTGTTACATTTTATATGTAGAGAAAAGGGAGCCAAAAGCTGGCTCCCTAATAAAGAAGAAGAAAGATCTGAAGGTTGAAAGGAACGTAATAACCAGGTTCCTCAAAAAAATTAATGAGGAAGTGGTTTAATCCTGGGATGAGGTAAAGGAACAATCCCAGGAGGAAAAATTAGGTCCAGTCTGGGAGGAGGAAGCAGTGCCACCAAAGCAAATAAAACTGAAGATAAAGAAGCATAAAGCTTTAGATGTTAGCGCTATCATATCCCTCCTACCTCTCGTGCCTAGGAGGATGAGATATGCGGTGGTTAATCTATTGGCTCATCCATCAAGGGGGAGGAACTAGCCAAGATGGTGGCCGTTGAGGGTGTAGCACCCCACATTTTTAATTATGTTTAGCCACCGGGGTAAGAGGTAATTAGATAACTTCTCAATAAATCTTAGACATTTTCAAAGGTTGAAACCTCTGTAATTGAGTGGAGCTCAAAGAAACGAGCGTAACGAATCAAAGAACGGGCGAAACGGAGGTCAGGATCGGAAGTTATGACCTTCAAGAATCATAGAAAATAGGGAGACCCACTTAGAAAGAGCACGATTTATTGCTTTAAGTGGGTTAATATTGAAGGGCTTGTCGATACAAGTCCAATGGTACCAAGAACGCCCGAATCCGAATCCGAGGTAGAAATATACACATGTTTGAAGAAAAAGAAAAAAAAAGAAAACGAAATGGTGCGCGGTTGGCGCGCCGCAGCATGGGCCAATGCAGGGTGATGCGTGCCCGTGGAACCACGGGCATCGTAGAAATGTGGGCGCGACCTGCGCCGCGCATGTGGTTTCGACGGCTTGGGGGTCTATTTATACCCCCTTTCTTCCGGTTTTTTAGCAGAACTTCCTTCTCCCCATTTCGGAGCGTTCTGAGTTCGATTAATGCCATTCAAGAGGCGTTCTTAAGTAAATCAAACATGCTCTATGCAATGGAGCGTTCCTTTCTTCGAGTTGGAGATTTTATGAGGAGGAAATGTCCCAAAACAAGGAGAGGTTCTGCTCGTTGTCTACGAGCATCAACAATCTTTTTTTTTCTTTGTTTCTAAGCATCCTAGCTTCAATTTAGTCTATCCAAGAGGTTATCTTGACTAAATTGAGCATTCTCTTTGCAATGGAGGGGTCCATTCTCTGAGTTGGCGATTGTATGATGAGTAAATGCCTTGAGACGAGGAGAATCCTAGCCCGTTGTCCACAAGCACTAGAGAAAGAAAAAGGAGTCAGAAGTAAGACGGGGTTCTGTCCAAAGTTGCCGGGCCACAACAAGAGAAGCAATCCAGAGTAGGGGAGGTTTTGTCTTCCACTAAAGAGCCACAATGTGTGAGGAACATCCCTGAGTAGGGGAGGTTCTTTCCACCACCCACTAGTGTGTAAAATGAGAAGAATCTCCGGCAAGGAGAATGTTTGTATGTAGTCTTTTAGTGCAAGGCGAGGAACATATGGAGGCTAGAGGAAGCTCCGTTTATTGCCTTTGAATCCTAAGGGGAGGATGCTAAGAAGAAATGAGCAACTCCGAATATCGTTACCTTATGAACATGAGGGGAGTAAATATTTCTGACATCCCGTTTAAGAGCTGCATGTGCTAAATTACGATGTGTGCTATGCTATGACATGATCCTTTGTGGTCTAATCTGCTATGCTTTGATGTGACATGTTTATGTTCCGTCTTGCTCTAGGGTAGAGCAAGATGTATAGTGTGTGTGTGTGTGTGTTCGGTCTCGGCTCAGTGATGGAGCGAGACGTGTGTATGTAGTTTTGATCCCGCTCTATGGTAGAGCGAGATGTACGTTTTCGTTGGCTTATTAATTTCTGCTTGACTCCAATATTTGACGAGTTTTTGTATAACTCCAACTAAATATCAGTATATATATATTTTAACGTATATGATTTTGTGATGCTTGTTGTATGTATTAGCTGTTAGGTAGAACTACGTTCGGATCCGATTGTATTGGATTAATATCCAATACGTACATAGGCAACCAACAACAAGACAATGTTGACCCGATCTAAATCAATTATAAGTATATGTTTTATTTTGTTTTACATGCAACGAACTATGAAGCTTCGTTATGTGTATGTGTCCATTACAACCTGAGTCTACATACGGGGAAGCCTTGAAGCTTCGTAGTGCATAGACAAATGTTTTACCTCTCGCACACAGACGATGATTCTTGGCTTAAAGAAAAATCAATTTTTCTATTAGTGATTTTGTGGGCCCGGCTCGGGTCAGGTCGTTACAGAGGGTGCAACGAAGCTAAAGCTATATAGTAGCTACATTGCCGAGAAGATTGCAAAGACAAAGCGCCCAGCAAGGGAGGAACATAAGCCAAAGCCATAGGATGAACTTCCATTGGTATATGTCCCTAGCCCCATATATTATCCTTGCACCATAGACATTTTGAATAGTCTCTGACCCTTGAAATGGTGGGCTGAAATGTTGCTTCTAGGAGTGTCACTATATCGAATACCCCTCCAATTTGATCAAGAAGTACTAGAAAGTATTTGACATGTGATAGATGTGAAAGAGCACACTGAGCAACAAAAGGACAAGGTGGAGCTTGCTATGGTGCCACACAACTGCCTTGATCTACAAATGGTGTTCCATGTGGAGATTTTAAGAGATGAAGACCAGGAAACCATCCAAAACTTTTTAGCACACCCACACAAGGAATGGACCATGGTGTTGCTTCTCCACATTGACTATGTGTCTCTGCTTAGACAGTAGTGCATAACGAATGAGGTAATATCGTGTTCTTGAACATACATTGCATTATATAGTGTGTTATTAATCACACGATAGGTGAAAAGTGGCAAAGGCCACTTCTATTTATCGCTTTATTGATAATACAAAACATCTACATATTGTTGTATGAATAACATGATAATTTTAAGACGATATTTGTAATTGCATGACATATTTTATGTTGTGTTATCTATTACACAATTAATTCACATGTTGTGTTTGTAGTGACATGACATAGCATATGTCGTGTTATCACTAACACAAATAACACAAGTTGTCACCTAACTTAGATGACTTAATATGGCTTCGTGTTATTATTAACATGACGTACGTATATGTGTCATGCTGATTACATGATATGAATCCTACATTAGCCGAACATACATGAGTTCGTCTTAGCAGTTACACGACAAAGAAAAGTCACTTAGGTGATTACACGATCAGCTACCACAGTTTACATGATAGGTAATTAAATTAAAATAATTGAGTCTACTTTATAAATTGTGCATTGTCGATAACCATCTATAACAAATAGTAAAACATATTACAAATCATCCACTTTTGGATCGAATTTTTGATCGATTCACCCTCAAAGTATGGCCACACAAATGAGGCCTGACCAAATTTGTGATATCTACTTGGATAAAATTTGGTTGAAGGACTCCTCCTGCCAGTTTTGCTACATAATACATGGGGAACACACCACAGTCTTCATTCGTCTCTTGATATGGACATTTATCAATCTTCATTAATGACCACTTTGTTGCTCCCTTTATGTGCAAGACCCTTTCCATTTCTTTGGCAACACATTTCCGAATATGGTCCACCTCTACGAAATGGTGATTGTGGTTACCCTTTAGCAGGTTATACCACCTAAACTCTTCTCTCAGCATCAGGCAATTAGCAGAAAAATGGCCAAAGACGTAGATCAGAATGAAACCACTCTTGGTATTCACATTTAGCCTCTTCATCAAATTCCCAATGATTTTGGGCAAATCTCCTACTTGTCATACTGGTCCTAGTGTTGTAGTAGTGTTGAATGGTAAATCTCCCAAAAAAATAGTTGGGATAAAGCATGAGATATCTAATATTGTGCTCCTCCAAAAGTTGGCTGAAGACATCTATGACCTAAAATCATGAACAACAAGCCAAGGCCTATGCCGTGTCATCATTCATACGGCTGTTGTTTACGTTGTGATAGGAAAAATATGATCTTCTAGTTGGTGGTGTATCTGATCTGACAAAATATATTTAGGTTGTGCCATATTAGTGTGTGATTGTGTCATTGAGAACACGACTATATGTTTATTGTGTCACTAATAACGCGAGAAGGGCAAAGTTACAAAAAATGGACTGTAGGACAAAGTTGTAGGGAAAAACATACTGTCTTTTATTAATAATACTCTTTACAGAACATGAGTCCATTACAATGATACTATTCTTTACATAACATAAAAAAACAAAAAAAAACCATTTGTCGACTACCATATGCATTCTTCTTCCACGCTATGTCTATAAGTTTTAACATCTATCTCCTAGAGTGTTTGCTGGCGCTCATCCACCACCAACTGCAAGTTAGAGAGAAAAACATAGTAAATACAATAGAGAATTAAAAAGAAGAATCTACAAAAGATCATACACCAACTGTCTTTATGACCACAGACAAGTGAGTCATTAGGTAAAATGCAATTAAACAATCGGGACATTGAAATAATGATAGACTATGAGTCGTCCTCCCCAGAGGCAAATGAGGACCACACTGGTCTACTCATCCACCATGAAAGGAGACAAAGTCATGATTAGTGTTATTTAAATGTCCAGACCATACCTCGTTTTGCAGTCTCACTGAATTGTAACTTGATCTAATCAGAGGTCCAGTTTTATAATGGCCAATTTGGGTCAAGGCCAACGTCAAAAATTGGGGAGGTGTCCTTGTGAATTGGTGATTCAGACTTTTTGAGTGACTTTTCAGTAATTGGAGTGACTCTTCTGAAATTGATCGTTTGTTTAATGTCATTGTCGTGTTATGGATATTATGACGTTAAGGATATCGTGTAATTGCTAACATGTAGTGCATGAAAAATATAATTTTTATTGTAAGTATTTTCTTATCGTGTAATTGGTAACACGCCAACCCTTTGGGAGTGTTTCTAATTGCACGATATGTATACAGAATAGGATGTTTGCAGCCAAAAATTCAAAATATCGTGTTATGAACATCATGATCCTTAAATAGGTCATGCTATCGATAACACATTGGATAAAAAAGATAGTGTTTCTAAGAACACAATTGTATAATGGCATTTCCTCCAATCAGCTAAAGAAAGGGGAGTAAAAGGCAACCCCGATTGGTATTCATTCGATTATTATTTATGTCATAATAGGAAAAACATGATCTTTTAGTTGGTCATGTATCCGATCAGATGATGTCAATGTAGGTCATGCCATATGAGTGTGATGTTCATGTCATTAAGAACACGACTATACATTTATTGTGTCACTAATACTGCGAGAAGGACAAAGTTGCAAAAAATCGACTACAAGACAAAGTTGTGGCAAAAAACATACTTTTATTAATAATATTCATTGCAGAACATTAGTCCATCACAATGATGCTATTTTTTACAGAGCATAAAAAGAAATCCATCAATTGACTGCCATCTGCGTTCCCCTTCCACGCAATGTCTATAAGTTTCGTGTGGGTTTGCAGGCGCTTATCCACCACCAACTAGGGCTGCAAGACATACGGTCTGGCCTGCTAGTCCGGCCCGTAAATTTGCTGGCTTGGGCCTTAAAATATAAGCTATGAGCTGGGCTGGGCTTGAAAATTTGAAATCCGTTGTTATTAGGGCCAGGCCTAGGCTGGGAAAAAAAGCATAGAAGCCCGGCCCAGCCCGTAACTATTAAGGCCTGCTACCTATAACCTATATACCAAGCCCAGTACCAAGTTACTAACCTAGTTATCCTTAAGCCCATCACACAACCATTTATGAAGAAGATAATCAAGCCTAGTTAGTAGAGATGTCTTAGCCACATTGTTATTTTCTTATTGTAAAATTGTTTAAGTTCTCAATATTATTAGGTATAGTGAGGTGTGCATTTTGGTCTAAGGTTTGTTGCAACTTGTAAGCTGTTGGGATTAACTTGTGAATTTGTAAAGGTAAAATACTTGAAAATTGAAGTTAGAAAAATGTTTTATATTAGGTTAGTTTGGGCCTGAAAGCCCGTGCCCGGTCCGAGCCTGTCTAAATTTAGGGTTGGGCCAAAATTTTTGCCTTGACTCCGGGCCCGGCCCAAGCCTTGCAACTTCTTTTTTTTTCGGGCCAGGCCTGGGTCTGGGCCTACCCTGGCCAGCTTGCAGCCTTACCACCAACTGAAGTGAGAGAGAAAAACACAATAAACACAATAGACAATTGAAATGAAGATTCAACTGAAGATTTTGTACCAATTGTCTATGTGGCCACAACTTGATGAGCCACTAGCTAAAATGCAATTAGACAACCAGGAAATTGAAATAGTGCCTAATTATGAGTCGTCCTCCCTAGAGGCGATGAGGACTGCACCAGTCTACTCATCCTCCAACTGGGGTTGACGAAACAATGATCAGGCTTTATTTAAATGGCCAGATCGTCCCGTATTTTACCCAAATGGCTGACCATACTGTGCTCATGGAGACAAATGGTGTTCAATCTGTCTTGACGGTGAAATTTTGTGTGGTCGCCAAATGGTAGCATAGTGCTAATTTATAATTGCCAATTTGGAAATGAATGCGTCGAAAATTGGTGATGACTCCTTGCGAATTGATGATGACTCCTTGCGAATTGGAGTGACACTTTGAATATTGATCATTAATTTAATGCTATTGTCATGTTATCGAAATTCTAACATTGATGATATTGTGTAATTGGCGACACTCAGTGCAAAAAAAATTATATTCATTGAATTTCTTATCGTGTAATTGTTAACACATAAATATGGTAGATTTGGATTGCGAGAAAATTTTGTGGGATGTTTAAAGATTTAGTAGACATTACACCGAAAAGCATAGCAAGTTATATTTTGAAGCACTGGGGTATAACTGTGAATTACAAGAAATGTTGGTGCGTAGGTAAAGAAAATTTATGTGATTCCTTGCATCGTGTGTTCCGTAACACGACATTTAAATGATATGTTATCGGGCACACGAGAAGCCTACGGTCACATTTTCTTACAACATGACCTAATTACGTATTGTGTTGGCTTGAACACGATGTGTAAATAGTTCAGATTTGTGATATTGCAATTACGAACGTTGTTGTGTTATCAGGGACACAATCTATTAACTTGCCATATAACCTTTATTAGAAATTTAACAATTTAATATTCGGTCGTGCAGGTAAAGCACTAATTGATTTACTATAAGGGATGCAGATGAATCCTATCACATACTTCTTGCATACCGAATTCATATAGAAAAGATAAATCCAGGAAGTGTAGTTGTTCTAATCAGATAATGTGATACTCTCGGACCTATAGGGGGATATGATTTTAAAAGAGTATTTTAGATGTTTGGGTCGGTTGCAAGAGTGTTCAAAGCAACATTGTGGCCATTACTAACGATAAATGCAACTTTCTTGAAGGGAAAGTATCCTGGTCAGCTATTGATAGCAAGTGCACTAGACAGGAACAATAATATGCTGCACATTACATTTGTAGTGGTCGAGAATGAGTGTGAGAAAATATGGTGCTAGTGTCTTGAAGTTCTTAGAAATAATTTATTTTTTGATCCTCCAACTAAGTTGGATACAATTGTTTTTGATAGAATGAAGGGCTTGACAAATGCTGTTAAGCAGTATTTTCCCTCTACTCACCATGGATATTACATCTGTCACATGGAAGCAAATATGTTAGCTAGATTCAAAGACAACTACCTAAAGAATCAGCTCCTTGTGGCAATTGGAATTTCAGACAGAATGTGTATTATGAAACAATGAACAACATTAAAGAACATAATCCTAAAGCATTTGCTTGGCTAGATAAGATAGGCTCAAAGCACTGGACCAATGTTGCATTTCTAGGAAAAATATATGGAATCTTCAGCTCAAAGAAGTTTGAAAGTGAAAATGAAATGTTCAAAAAAGTGAGGTTGATGCCTATAACTCGGTTAATTGAGCATACAAGGGAGTACACAACTACACTATTTGTGAAACGTAGGGCAGATGGACAAAATATGATTGCCCGCAAACACATCAAAAATAGAAGAGAAGAAGCAAGGAATGTGGATGTATTGCCGGTATCATTGTATGAATTCCACATTAACTCATCATATCACCAGGTAAAATGCAATTACTATCATGTGTAAGTTCATACATTATTGTCCATCTCGTGTAAGTTTATCTGTTAAAATAACACGATAGTTGTGATAGTCAGGTTAGTGTTGATGGATTGTGCCTTTGATAACATGATAGGGATCCTTTATTGTGTTCTAATTTACACAACATTTATTAAATATGATGTTGTGAATCTGGTCGAGCATAGTTGCACATGCAAAACGTTTCATCATCTTGGGCTACTTTGTAAACATGCACTCACAACAATTGATCACAAACACTTCTATGTGTTTGACTATTGCAAAATATGAAACTCTATGGAAACATATAAATTAACATATCGAGAGCCATTATACCCAACAAAAAATAGGCACCAGTGGGCTCCGATTGAAGTTCTACCTACATTCAACCCACCTATCCTACTCAAACAGTGGGGGCATCCATGGAAAAATTGGATAGAGTCGCAACCAAAGGTTAAAGCCCCATGTAAATGTGGAGCATGAAGGCAGTTGGGTCACAACTGTAAACTATGTACCATCGCACAAGAGCCCTTTGAATGTGGCTGATGGTATAAGTACAAGCCAAAGGAGGGCAACTAAAAGAGAAGGAAAACGATGTAAGGAAGGGGAACACTGATAGGGGTTGTCTTTTCTGCCCCCTTTCTTTAGCTTATTAGAGGAAATGCCATTGTACAATCATGTTCTTAGCAACACGATTTTGATCACGTAGCGTGCTATCGATAGCACGATCTACTTAAGAATCGTGATGTCGATAACATGATATTTTGCTTTTTTGTTTCTAAACATTCTATATTGTATACATATCATGTAACCATGATAAGCACATGTTGTTGCAACCCACAAAACCAATATTGTCTTGGTCAATACCACTTAGTTGATAATAGGCTTGCCAGCACTAGGGTAAATAGATATTGACAATAAAGTGCTTTTCATGATAAACACAATGGTATTTATATGGTTAAAATTTATAATCTTAAATAAACTTCAAAAGTGAGTATTTGGCATTAAAAAAAGTAATTCTAAAAGAGAGGCACTCACTGGCATGGCCTTCCCACCTTTTCCACCAAATCCTCCACCAAGCCTTCTAGTAATCACACGGACATTGTAATAAGGAATGATGAGGCATTTACCAATCGTAATACGAAGATTCTCTGGACGCTAAATTGAACTACAAACCTCCATATAGTTCTCCTCATCTGGTATTGCGAGAGCTATTTGTGTCTCCATGTAAAAATAATATTGAGGTCCATGTTTTATCTAAATTTCTACAAATTGTAAAATCAGGCTAGGACTTCATCATGTCTTAAGATTCAAATCACTATAAGAATAAAGGATTTCATAGCAGCAATACCTATGCTGATAGAATTTTTGCTCTGCTACATCCATTCCTGTGGAGAAATCAACAATAGGTTTTGGGCAGAGGAAAGGTGAGACAACAAAGAAACTAGACATATCAATTTTTTCCTCTATTATTAATATGGGTGGTTCAACACCTTAAGTTTCATAGTTGATTGTTGATTTGCAGCCAGCATGCACATAGAGTGTAGGGATGAAGTTAGCTGTGAGAGCAAGGAATAAAGTGGCCCTGTAGAAAGGAGAAAGCAGGGGAGATTAGGGAGGAGAGGGATATGAGAGAGCCTGAGCTGGCGGCCTCTGACAAGCAGGGAGGATACAGTTAGGGAGGCGGTTGGGGAGGTTCGCTAAAGAGGGAGGGCAGTGAGACGACTATGAGAGGTGAGATGGCAATCAATGGGAAGGGGTTGATAGAGTTTTTTGGGCATTGCCCATATTCATATGCAGACGATCAATGGGGAGAGGGTGAGGAGGCAATTTAGGGTAATGGCCATTCTAGATTGGGGAGAGGTAGAAAGCAGAAAGAGGTGATGGGCTAGGGAAGGGTAGGATGGGGATATTAGGTTTATTTAAGTAAGAAGGGGATTGGTTGTTGGGAGCTTGTGGTTAATCTGGCAAGAAATCACCTGGTCGAAGTGACAGGTTGATGGAAGCAGTGGACTATATCACTCCTCTCTGTCTCTCTGTGTAACGATCCTGATTTTTCGAAGATAATTTTTTGTCTCTAATAATGATTATATATTCAAGTTTGTATCAAGTTGAAATTAATTAAAGGTTTTACTCGTTGAGCATTTGTAATAATGTGATAGAGCGCTGAACAAGTGATCATTTTCCTCTGAACAACGGCCCAACAAGAGTCTGTTGTAGCCGTCAAGCACCCCAAAGTGCTGGAACCTAAGGTCTATCAGGGAGCGCGAGATGCCAAAGAGCATGATAATTTTTTGTTCGATATGGAACAATACTTTCGGGCTGTTCGCCCAAAGTCAGAAGATGGTAAGGTCACAATAGCCATGATGTACTTATCCGGCACTATCAAGCTTTGGTGGTAGATGAAGTACGAAGAAATATTGAATGGTTGCCTTGAAGTAAACACTTGGGAAGACCTAAAGGGTCAGCCGAAGACCCAATTTTTGCCTAAAAATGTAGAATTCTTTGCCCGACGGAACCTTCGTCATCTTCAACAAATAGGAACCATTCGGGAATATGTCAAACAATTTTCAGCCCTGATGTTGGACATTCGCGATATGGCTAAGAATGACAAGTTGTTCTACTTCCTTGAAGGCCTCAATCTTTGGGCCCAAATAGAGCTAAACCAGCGCAAAGTGCATGACTTATCTGCAGCTATCATGGAAGCTGAACATCTGACTGATTTCACTACCCAGGACAACACAAGAAAACCTGGATTGTTTTCAAAGGGACCAAGGCATGCGACAAGGTCAACGGGACCAAAGTAGCCCAAGTGAGTCTTATGACAAGGGAAAGGGCAAAGTTGGTGAAAAGAAGCCTTTTTACAAAGACTTTGGGACTAAAGCCGATAGCTCCACTTCTGCCACTCGGCCATTCCAACTCTTCAACTGTGCTAGTGTCCATTATCATGTTTACTATGTGCCGGACCCCATCTTACTTGGCAATGTACACAAAAGAAAGTGCTTAATGCCCTTGTTGCAAGAGAGTTAGCCCAACTTGAAGGAAATGATGAAGTCTCCGGCGATGAAGAGAAGCACCCACGATGGGAGCATTAAGACTACTCAACACCATTGAGGGTACTTAAGGAAAACAATTACCTCAAGCAAAGGGTCTAATGTACATCGAGATCCACCTGAATAGTGTCCCAACAAAAGCAATGGTAGACACAGGAGCCACCCACACCTTCATATTGGACAATGAGGCAAGACGCATAGGGCTAAAGCTCATCAAAGATTCTAGTTGAATGAAGGCGGTGAACTCTAAAGCTCGCCCTATCACTGGGTTGGCCAAAGATGTTCCCATTTGGATTGACAAGTGGTCTGGCACGAGAAACCTCATGGCCGTCCCCTTGGATGACTTCCAAGTTATCCTTGGGATGGAATTGTTACAGAAAGCGAACATTGTCCCGATGCCACATCTGGGGTCTATTTGCATGTTCGAGGCCACAAATCCTTGCATGGTGCTAGTTGTTCAAAAGAGAAAGATTGATACTGCACATCTTTCTGCACTCAACTAGACAATAGGTTGAAGAAAGTGATCCAACCTACCTTGTGGCTCTTCTTATGGAAAATCAACCACAAGGGGATCAACCATTGCCGATAGAAGTTCAATCTATTTTAAATGACTATGCTAATGTTATGCCTGAAGCCTTACCAAAGTGCCTACCTCTGTGGCGACCCATTGACCACCAAATCGAGTTGGACCTTGGTGCGAAACCACCAGCCCTGGCCCCCTACTGGATGGTGCCCCCTAAACTTACAAAATTGTGAAGACAACTTGATAAACTGCTTGATGCCGGCTTTATCTGTTCCTCCAAAGTCCCCTTCGATGCCCCTGTTCTATTCCAAAAGAAGCACGATGGGAGCTTGCACCTTTGTATCGACTATCGGGCATTGAACAAAATGATAGTGGAGAACAAATAACCCCTCCCGCTCATCACGGATCTTTTCGACCAGCTTGGCAGTACTTGTTACTTCTCCAAATTGGATCTTCATCTAGGTTACTACCATGTGCGCATTGCTGATGGTGATGAAGCCAATACTACATGTGTTACTTGCTATGGTGCGTTCGAGTTCTTGGTCATGCCTTTTGGACTCACCAATGCACTGGTCACCTTTTGCACACTCATGGACAATATTTTCCACAACTTCCTTGACCGCGTTGTTGTCGTTTACCTTCATGACATTGTGGTCTATAGCAATATACTTGCCAAGCATATTACTCACTCGCGCACTGTGTTTGATGTCCTCTGCTGGAATAAACTATACGTCAAGTTGGAGAAGTGCTCCTTTGCACAAGAGGAAATTCTCTTTTTGGGACATCATATTGACAGTGGACAAGTTCGGATGGATCCAGAAATGGTCCATGCAATTGAGGATTGGCTTGCCCCCAGCAAAGTCAAACAATTGTGAGCTTTCTTGGCCTCTCCAACTACTACAGGTGTATTGTCCAAGGGTATTCACATAAAGCTTCCCCTTTAATGGACTTGTTAAAGAAAGATCGCCCTTGGTGTCGGTCAGAACACTAGAAAAAAGACTTTGTTAAATTAAAGACAGCGATCATGCAAGAACCCGTGCTACAACTCCCAGATTACTCGAAACCATTTGAAATTCAAACAGATGCCTCCGATTATGCCATTGGGGGAGTTCTCTCACAAGAAGACCACCCTGTTGCCTTTGAAAGTCACAAACTCAAAGAAATGGAGAGACTCTACTCAGTACAAGAGAAGGAAATGACAACTATTATCCATTGCATGCACACCTGGCGCAACTACTTTTGGGTTCTCACTTTGTCATGAAAATAGACAACATTACGACTAGTTACTTCCAATCCCAGCCCAAGTTATCTCCCAAACAAGCTCAGTGGCAAGACTTTTTGGCCGAATTTGACTATATATTGGAGTACAAACTTAGGCGAAACAATGTTGTTGTTGATGCACTTAGTCGACAAGCCGAATGATCGAATTGGCTTCTCTCCATCTTGCTAGCATCACCTCTTGTTCAAATGATCTACAACATAGCATTCGAATAGCAATGATGAAAGCTCCCTTGGTGTGCACCGTCCTCCAACAAGTGAAAGAAGGCAAGACTAGTAAGTTTTGGCTCGACAACAGGTTGCTGATGACCAAGGGATGATGGCTTTATGTTCCAAAAGCAGACCACCTATGGAAATAACTCCTTCGTGAGTGTCATGACACTCCTTGGGCTGGCTATCCGGGTATCCATCGCACACTGGCCCTCCTAGAGTGGGCTTATTTATAGCCTCACATGGGCGATGATGATGAGGCATATGTTTGAACATGCCTTACGTGCCAACAAGACAAAGTTGAACGTGACAAGCCACAGGGCCTCCTTGAACCACTGCATGTACCGCAGGGACCTTGGGAGAGTGTTTCTCTCGACTTTATCTTAGCATTGCCCAAAGTTGGTGGGTATTGATCAATCTTGGTGGTTGTTGACCGTTTCTCTAAATATGCTACCTTCATGTCAGCTCCCAAACATTGCACCATTGAAGAATCTACCCACCTCTTTTTGAAGAATATTGTCAAGTATTGGGGGGTGCCATGAACCATTGTAAGTGATCGGGGTGGACGTTTCACAAGCTACTTCTGGACAAAACTATTTAAGCTGCTTGGTTCCAAGCTAAATTTCTTGTCGAGCATATATCCTCAAACAGATGGCCAAACAGAGTGCATCAATGCTCTCCTTGAGGAGTATCTACGCCACTTAATTAGTGCCAACCAGAAGAACTGGGTCAATCTCCTCGATGTTGCTCAGTTCTCCTACAACTTGCAAAAGGGTTCCGCACTAACCAGAGTTCCTTCGAGTTAGCCACCGGCCGCTAGACTGCCATGCCCCACACTAGTTCTGGGTATCCTAGCAACAGTCCCCCTGCCTTCTACCTCGCACAAGACTGGAACATAACCTTTGAGATTGCTCGTGCCTATCTCAAGAAGGCCGGTGCCCGCGCCAAGAAGTGGGCTGATCAAGACCAGCAACCCTCCACCTTTAGTATTGGGGATCTCGTGCTCGTCAAGCTCAACCCTGCTCAACAGAAGCTTTTCCACCAGCTACACAAAGGCCTCATTCACAAGTATGAAGGCCCCGTACCCATCCTCCAACGGGTCGGGAAAGTATCTTACAAAGTGCAACTACCACCCTGGATGCAGATCCACCATGTCTTCCACTCTAGTTGTCCGAAGCCATACCATGCAGATGCTAAAGACCTCTCCAGACAACACGTTGCACACAACAATCCCAAAGTCTCCATAGGCGTCAGAATTCTAAACGAGATTACGCTGATCGTGAAGTTGAATGTGGCAAGGAGAAAACCCGCGAATTCCTCATCAAATGGCGAGACCTTCCACACAACTAGGAGCCAGAAGAACTCCTCAACCACCATGCTGATCAAGTCAAAGCCTACCTCCTGGAGAAGCTCATCGAGGACGTCAACGGAATTGAGTGGGGGAGCATGTCACAGACTACATTCTGGGCACCCTACCAATTCCCTTTTATCTTTATTTACATGTAATTTTCTTTATTTTCATGTATTTTCTTTATTTATGTTTTATGGTGCAACCATGCCCATACAACCACTTTGGTTGCCACTCCAGCCATATACAAAAAATCTCTTATTCTATATAGGGGGGAGTGAGTAGCTGTGTTGTTGGTCATAGTGTTGTTGCACCCATTGCTTGTAAACACGTTGATAGTGAATGCATCCATTTTCCATGCTTGTGTCATTCGTTTCTTTGCAATGTGACTCACTTTCTGCCCCCTACTTCTTTGCTTTGCATGAGCACCCATAGGTGATTTTTTGCTTAGTGGGCCTTAAGCCTACAAGCGCCGCACGGTCAGCTACCCAAGAGGCACATCTGTGATAGTGTGGCAGCTCGTGTTTGCGTTGCGATGGCTACCATGACATGTTGTAGCTCATGTGACACGCGTCTTATGTATGTCACGCACCGTTTGGCACACAAAGACTATAAATAGGCTTAGCACGCCAGTTCATCTTTTGCACATTCAAAATTTTTCTCTTTCTCGTTTCTCCTTCATTTGGGGTCCGATTTAGACAATTCAAGGGCCGTGTCTAGGTAAATAGAGCGTGTCAGATGTGGTGGTGGGGTTGGTTTTCATGTTTGAGATTTTTTCAATTATGAAATTGCACTTCAAGTTTGAGGTAGGGACTCTTAAGCTCTAAATTGATGCTTTGCTCGTATAATTACTTTTTTTAAACTGTTCTTGTTCCATTTTTGCATTTTTGGGTTATTTTCTAAAAAATATTATATCAAGAACTGTTCTTTTTTTAAACTGTTCTTGTTGCTTTATTGTGTGCATTTCTTGATAATATGGATTTGTTTTTTCGGGTAGTTATTTAGCATAAAGTCCAAAAACTATCGAAGCGTAGCTCATTGATACCTACCGAGAAAAATAATCATTATAGCGTGCGCATGGGTGTGGAGCATCATGGGAAAACTCTTCACTTATTGAGCCTCTCAATGCCCCATGAGTGCCGGGGGGAATGCAATCGGTATCGTGGATATTGGATTAATCATCATCGAACGAACCGATGATTTCTGATTTTATTTTCTGACACTATTTCTTGAACAAATTATTTTAAGGCAAAGATAAAGTTTTCAATTATTCTATGAATTTCTTCTTAGCATTGCTTTAGATATTAACACAACCTACTGAGCCCTTCCTTTCCTTAAGTTATTTCCCTATTCCTATTTCATATACTTGCCCACCCCCAGATTATGCTAGAATTACAACTAAAATGGAGGTAGAAGAGGAAGAGTTATCCAAATGATTTATCTAGTTGCTGCTGCAGATATAATCTTTGTAATTATTTTGTGACCAGTATGTAAAGGCATGATATGCCCCAATTCTAAATAACTATCTACTCCACGCACATTGATCCTAGGCATGCAATTAAATTTAATATGCTCCGTGACCTTGATATTTATAATATTTTGGCTGTGCAATTACTCCGATGTATTTATTTTCAAAATTATGATGCTATGTCCATTCTATGACTACTATATGCATTGACGGCCATCGCATTTGGTCACGTGAGTATAATTTACACGTGTCATTCAAAATTATGATATTTATTATATCATTTTAAATGGCAACCATCACATTTGGTATCGGAGCTTAAGGATCACGGTCAATAGAGTGATGGTTTTAATCTATCACATAAATAATTACTAGTTGTTTTTATGTGATTTGACTAATGTTTAGTTTTCTTGAATAGTATAAGAAAGATGGCTGGTAATTTGGAGAAGACATATATCTATTGCTTAGTGCACCACTCAATGACCTGAAAATTGGTTGTGTCATCACGAGTTGAGAGAAATAAATGAGAAACTTAATAGAAAATTATCATAGTGAAAATTGGTTGCCTACGTAAAAATTGGATACCATCTATGATGTTATTCCAATACGATCAGATCCGGACATAGTTCTGCCTAACGGCTAATACATTTACCAGACATCAGAAAATCATATACGATAAAATATGTATACTTTATATCCGAATAATTCATTTGAAATTCGACGAAAATCTTATAAATCATCGGAGTCAAACGGAAGCCAATAAATCAGTAAAATACACATCTCACATAGGTGAGAAGAACACTAACAAAACACACGTCCCACTCTGTCATAGAGCGGAGCAGAACACACTACAGAGCATGTTGGATCATATCAGTTCCTATAAGATCATATCAGATTTTATTCGACTATACCGGTCATATCAGATCAGAGTATGTCAAGTCACAACAGAGCATTTCATATCACAACAGAATAAATCAAAGTAGATTAAATAGAAACATATCAGCATGTATCACATCATAGCAAATAATATATCTTAATTAGTATATTACTAATTAAGATGTGCATTCATATAAATCATATTAAACAAGATCAGAAAAGCGTACTCCCCTCCAATTCCGGAAGTGGTGATGTTCGGAGTTGCTCATTTCCTCAGGGCATCTGCCCCGTTCTGATCCGGAGATGGTGGCCAAAACCTCCTCTAACTTTGGAACACTTTACCCTTCCTGCGCCTGTAGGCGGTGGACAAAACCTCCCCTTACCCGGAGACACTTTTCCCTTCTCATGCCTGTAGGCAGCGGGCAGAACCTCCCCATGCCCAGGGACACTTTTCTCTTTTTGTGCCTGTAGGAGGTGGGTAGAACCTCTCCTTACCCGGATACACTTTTCCCTTCCTGCGCCCGTAAGCGACGGGCAGAACCTCCACATGCCTGTGGATATTTTTCCCTTTCTGCACCTGTAGGAGGCGGGCAGAACCTCCCCATGCCCCAGGACGTTTCCCTTAGATAGGGTTGCTAACTTGATGAATAGATGCTTCCATTGCATAGAACACCCTCGAATTAGTTAAGAACACTTTTTGAACGGAAGAAAACGGACTCAGAATGACTCCCGAAAGTCCTCTGGAAGAATGAACTCAAATGACTATTTATAATAGATTGGCGTGCTAGCGTACGGCGGAATTGGAAATGAGCGCGTAGGCGCTCGCACCACGTGGCACGTCTTAATTGGGCCATAATCAAGGTCAGTGCTCATAACGTGCGTCGCATGGGACCCACATTGCACGGACGGCCGTGATCGCGTGCCGTTTCCGAGGCGCGGCGGCTCGACTCCATCTCCGGCTCGGCTCGGCTAGCTGACATAAGCTATTTTGTCCTTTCTTGAATATTTTATTATTATTTCATTCAAATACAATTCCAACTTCAAAACACGATAACTTTTTATCCTGAAGTCGGAATTGCACGATCTTAGTACCGATGGACTCGTATTGACGAGCCCTTCAAAACTAGACCCATGGATAGGTTATCTTGCACTTTTAAAGTGGGTCCCGCTCATGTGGTACACTTCCCGAGGTCGTAACTTTCGTTCCCGACCTCTGTTTTGAGTGTTTTTGAATGCGTTGTGCTTGTTACTTTGAGCTCTAACCAAATATGAGAATTTCAACTCTTAAAATCCTTAAAAAGTTTACTAAAATTACCTAATTACCCCTAACCCTCTGAGGTTAAGCGTAATCGGAGCACGGGGTGTAATATTCTTCCCCCCTTAAACGAATTGCATCGTCGCAATTCTCCTAAAATTGACAAGAAATGTCGCCCGCTAGTTGGATAACAAACATGAATCCGATTGATTTATAATCGGACACAACATTAAGAACAATTCCGATCAAATACATAATTTGGCGTTTAAACGCCCCTGGATGGCACAAAACAATTCATGCTTATAATTGGACTAAATACTTGTAAACAGAATCTGAGAAAAACTTTCGGTTTCAAATTCATAAACCAAATTCGATAGAACCTTCACAAAGAAGATTCGATAGGTTATATTTGGATAGAACACTTAAAACACAAATCTGATTATGATTTTCAAAGTTAGATAATTTTTCAGGATAAGAAAAGAACAAACAGATTAGGCAGAATAAATAGTACTGATAAAATAGATAGATTAGGTAGAATGGACAAATCAAACAGATTTAATAGATCAGATAGAAAAATAGATCAAATAGTTTAGAAAGATTTGATAAATCTGACAAATCATACAGATCAGAACATATAAATTATATAGATTAGAACTGACATATCAAATAGATTAGACATAATGGACATAATAGAGAGATCTGATGATTTAGACAGATTTGACAGATTAAACAAATCAAACAGAACGGACATATCAGACAGATCAAACAGAAATAGACAAATCAGATAGATCAAACAGATTTGACAGATCTGACAGATTAGAAAGAACGAAGAGATCAGATAGGACGGATAGATCATACACATCAGACAGAATAGATAGAGTAGACTGAACATATAGATTGGACAAATTAGACAGATTAAATAGAATGGACAGAACTGATGGATCAGACATATCAAACAAAAATAGATCAAATGGATAGACAGATAAGACAGATAGGACAAAACGGAGTCGTGATACCAATGGCATTCCCCTCGACACTCAAGGGGTAGCGAGAGGCTCAGAAGGATAGGAGTTTTCCCATGATACTCCACACCTATGTGTGCGTCAGAACCGATTTTTCGGTGGGTATCTAGACAAAGAGTGCACTGATACTTTTAGGTTGTACCCCATAACTATCCAGAAAGTGCACAAATGCAAAATATAATGCAACATATGTAAATTATTTCAAAGATATGATAATTTTCATTAAAACATAGATAATAAGCATAAATTTAGAATTTAAAACCCCTTTCAATGTAGGTTGAGTTAAAATAAAAAATAATGCTAAGCAAAATTATATGGAAACGGTTATAATCTTTTTCAGAAGAATCGTTTATCAGAAAGAATTATTCAGAAAATTTTCATAAAAATTTGATGTAACACATGCAACATAATTCTTATCAATTATTATATAACCAAAGGTTCTTATTAAATCACATTCGGAAAATCACGTTCAATTAATTTGTAGAATTCATAAGATCAACGTTCTTATTATATTTAATTGGATATATAGATATTAAATAGAAAGTTCAAGTATCGGAATTCATATTAATTCAAATAGCACAATTGAAACCAAATGTCAAATTATTTCTATAAAAAATCGGCATCTGTATCGAACCGATATTGAGAAAAGCAATTTTAATTAATAACTATTCAAATGCGAAATTCATAACATCGTAATTTGTTGTAAATCCGATGTCATATAGACCGAACAGTTCCAGAATTTGTATTAAATCTTATATCATAGTTAAAACAAAATATCAAGCTAATTCAAAAATCGAGGTTCGTATTAAAATGAGATTTTGGAATAGTAATTCGAAATAATAACAATTCCAATGCAAAAGTCATCAAATTGGAGATTATATAAATCCGATACAACACAATGAAATTGAAAATCCCATATCATAGTTGAAATATAATTGTAAATTAATTCCTATCAAAAATTGAAATGTGTATCAAATCAAGATTCTAAATAATACCCGTTCAAATGCTAATTTGATAATATCAATCAAATACAACACAAGTCGAACAAAATTTTAAATTTCTTAGAATTAAAAAAATCAAGATTTATAAATATTAAAGTTAAGAGCAATTCCAATGTCACTTGTAAAACAAATTTACGAATCAAAACCCGATACGGTTCATTCGTAGTAACAATTTTAAATCATTTTAGATTCAGGAGTACAATTTTAGCAATTGGATTGTCGTATCAAATCCTTACGTAACAATTTCAGACATTCAAATATTAGTATCAATTTCTTGCAAAGGATGCAAGACAAAAATTTTAAATTATTATTGATTCAACATAGGAAGTCGTAAAATTGTAGTTCGTATTAAATCGAATGCAACATTTAAGTACCGAAAACTCATAATCAGAATTCACCTTGAATCTGATACAACACGTGGAAGTTCCAAATTGAAATCTCAAATCAAATATCATATGTAAAGAATGAAAGGTTCACATGTTTTACGGACAATCTGTAGAGGAGTAAGAGGCCGCTGATTTGTACCCGTAACAAATTCTTTATAATATAATAAGTATCTGAGACACTAGTAAGCTGTGAGAGCTTATAAACCCTAGAAGCATCTTCAATACGTAGGAAGAAGCTCTGGGTAAGTTTTGGGTGAGAGGCACACCCTTACTTCTTCTTCGAAAAGCATTATTTATTTACTTAATTATGTGATTTACAAACTGCCAAATGTTATATTTATGTCTGATAGGATGAGTACTCCTACTGAGTATTTTAAAATACTCACCACCCCCCAGACCTTGCAAGGCCTGGTGTGAAATAGACAGGTGTAGAAGAAAGTAGTAAATATACTTTTTGGGAGCTTCAAGTGGTGACCATAGAGTCTACAATTACGCAAGTAGTGTTCTAAGTATATTTTCATATTTTTTGGCTTGAGAAGACTTGTTTATATCTTTACTTGTGTGTTTGTACACATACAGTATATTTCCTGGGGAATAAAATATTTCATATTACGTTTATGGTTATATGTTTCTAGGTTGCAACCCGAGCAAGCAATGATTTTATTTTTTAATTCTTTATATGTTTTCAAAAAATTATGGGTTATGACAATTAACCATAGGGATTGTCTCTTAAGTCTATCAAAAGTGAGGAGCCACCCATGATACATAAGCTAGTAAATAAAGGAATTATGACGGATATGACCTTTAAATCATAGTAGATGATGTTATGCACTAGAATAATTCACCTCCCTAAGAACTTTATGAGCGGATTTGGAGGTGAATTTACCTACCTTCGACGGTCTCCAAATGATTTTATCATCTTCTGAATTGAGTTAAGGACAAAATAATTGAACAATTTGACCAAGTTAATTTCTCACCCCTAAGGTCAGTGTTGCATGGAAGAGTCCTAGAAATATGAGCTACCCCTAAGGTTAGAGTTTGATATTCATCTTTAATTAAGCAGATTATTGGATTGCTCCTATCCCTAGTGCTCAACAAAAGAAAGAATCAAGAGTTTCAGTCTCTATGCTTAGGAATTTATTTATATATAAAAAACCAAAACCTAATCACTATGTGTCAATTATGATTAATCTATATATCTATAAACAATTGAACAAATAATGTTAGATGACACAAGTATTTTCTACGTGGAAAACTCCAATTAGGGTGCAAAACCATCCTCAGTAACTCTTAGCTCAAAATCAATGCACTAGCAAAAAGAATTTTTACACAAGTAAACTACCATCCTTTCATAAATACTAACATAACTCCCTCTAGTTTAGATCTTCTTTTTTATTTGGTTGTTGGCCTTCAAGTCTTTTTCTCAGGTCTTAAAGTTTTCTCCCTCATTGCTTTGTCTTTATTTTTTTATGGTCTCCTCAATCAAGCTCCTCTTGATTGTTAATTTGACTTTTGAGTCTCTTCAATCTCTCATTGAAGACTTGGATGACACTCTACTCAACTTTGTGTGTGAAAAATGCTTTGTTATATCTCACTTATGATCTAATCACCATTAAAATTATTCACTCAAGATTAATGATGATTTGGTAGAAAACTAAAGCAAAATGACTCTCACTTTTTATTCTCTCGAAATCTAGGTTTTTCTATCTTCAATTTCGTGCTTACCTACTCCTTATATACTCCATTAAGTCGGTTTTGGTCATAAAGTTCAATATGGAATGGTCATTATTCCAGAATGCAACTTTAACAATCAGTTCAAATAGTGATCGATCAGTCACTATTTCTATTTGTATGAAATTCATCAAGTGATTGATCTTTCTCATGTAATGTAACTTAATCGATGACTATTTACCTTTGTCTTGCAGGGGGATTTAGGAAATGCAAACAGTATACAATTTAGTAACATTATTATAGAAAATGTTGCAAGGCCGATTATCATAGATCAGAACTACTACAACGCCAATTGTAATGATGCAGATTTTTTCACGGTTCCTACTTTTGTTTTAGTGGAAAAAAATCAAGTTGTTCCTTATAATTAACTTGTATTTTGTTCCGTATATGTATGTGTACTTAGTGTCAGCTTGATTGTAAGTAGAGAGGTTTCGAGCATAAAATAAAGCTCTAATGCGCGTAGGGAGGTTTTGCTGTGAAAAAGGCGGGACCAAAGTATTTATTGCAATTTGGACGCATTAGGGGAGGCTTGGTGCGTGTACGGGAGTGGTGATCTAGTTACATTTCTGATCTTGGATAAAATTACTAAGGTTTTAATAGATCCAGGATCGACGCATTCTTTTATATCTTCTGATTTTGGTTTAAGTACCGGTGATCCGGTTATGGAACTAGGATATATTTTAGTGTCAACCCTTATGGGAAAAACTTTTATAGCTCAAAAAGTTCTTCAAGATGTATCCATGTTATTAGAAAACAAAAAATGGGAGGCTAATCTTATACTCTTAAATATGACATACTATGATGTCATATTAGGAATGGATTCGTTAGTCAATAATGAGGCCTTAGTAGACTATAAGAAGAAAAAATTACATTCAATAAGCAAGGAGAGTAAACATTTACCTTTCAGGGAAACAAATATCCTTTAGGGCATGTATCATTTCTATTACGAAAGCACAACGATTGATATCTAAGGGATGCCAAACATATTTTACTAGTGTGATTTTTGTGGAGTCTTCATCTTCCAAGTTAAAAGATATTGATGTGATAAATGATTTTTCGGATGTATTTCCTGACGATCTTCCTGGGGTACCACCAAAGAGAAAGATAGATTTCCATATTGACTTACTACCAAGAACAGAACTTATCTCTAAGGCACCCTATCATATGTCACCTTTATAATTAAAAGAATTAAAGAGTTAATTGCAAGATTTATTAAATAAAGGATTTATCAAACCCAACATCTCACCCTGGGGAGCTCCAGTCCTCTTTGTCATGAAGAAGGATGGATCCTTGAGACTTTGTATAGACTATAGGATGCTTAACTTTGTGACTATTAAGAATAAGTATCATTTATCTCGGATTGATGATTTGTTTGATCAATTACAACAAACAAAAGTTCTCTAAAAAATAGATTTAAGGTCAGGGTACCATCAGCTAAGAATACGAGATGAAGATAGTCCAAAAATAGCTTTTTGTACCTAATATGGCCACTATGAATTTTTAGTGATGCCATTCGGATTGATGAATGCTCCTGCAACATTCATGGATCTTATGAATCGAGTCTTTTGAACTTATTTGGATAAATTTGTAATTATTTTCGTGGATGATATATTGGTCTACTTTACAAATTCAGAAGAACATCGAGAACATTTATAGATTGTTCTTCAAACCTTAAGAGATTATCATCTATATGCTAAGTTGAGTAAGTGTGAATTCTGGTGAGAACAAGTTATCTTTTCGGGTCACATTATTTCAAAAAATGGAGTATTAGTGGACCCTGCTAAAATCAAAGCAGTTATAAAGTGGGAAAAGCCCAAGACAGTCACAAAAATGAGAAGTTTTCTAGGGCTTGTCGGTTATTACCGAAGGTTTATCCAAAGATTTTCAAGTATAGCTTTACCCTTGACAAAGCTAACCAGAAAATGGGTGAAGTTTAAATGAGATGAGGAATGTGAGAAGGCATTTCAAGAGTTAAAACTAAAGTTAACCAATGCTCTAGCCTTATCCTTACCGTCTGGTAGTGGAGTTGCGATGCCTCGAGAATGGTACCCCACTCATGACTTAGAATTGGCGGCAATAGTTTTTGTCTTAAAACTCTAGAAATATTATTTATATGGAGAGAAATTAGAAGTTTTTACACATCATAAGAGTCTGAAGTACATTTTCTCTCAAAGTGATCTTAACTTAAGGCAAAGACGGTGGATTGAGTACCTTAATGATTATGATTTCTTGATTCAATACCACTTAGCAAAAGCCAATGTGGTGTCAATGCCTTGAGTCGAAAGGCCACGGGGAAGCTAGCTGGAATGTTGGTAAAATAATGGAAACTGGTGGAAGAAGTAATAAGTATGCAACCTAAGCTACAATCAGAAAACAAAAAGGCTTTGGTAGCTAATATGGAGTGAAATCCGAATGAGTTGAGCACATTCTAGAGGCTTAGAGAGAGGACACAAAAGTACAAACCTTCTTAGCCAAGCATGACATTAGTAAAGGCTCTGATGATGGAATAAGATTTAGAGGAAGACTGGTGATTCTGGCGGTACCTGAATTAAAACAAGAATTGTTATATGAAGCACATAGATCTCAATACAGCATCCATCCAATCAAAACAAAAATGTACCAAGACTTATAAATGAATTTTTGATGGAATGGGATGAAAATGGACATAGGAGAATTTGTCTCTAAATGTTTAACTTGTCAACAAGTTAAAGAGGAACATAAAAAATCATAAGGTACCCTTCAACCTATCAAAATTTGAGAATGGAAATGAGAGCACATTTCCATAGATTTTGTTTTAGGCTTACCTAGGACTTCATCAGGTTATGAATCTATTGACTTACTAAAATTAAACATTTTCTTCCCCTAAAGAAGACACAAACGTTAAATGCTTTGGCAAGAATGTACATAAAAGAAATTATGAGTTGACATGGGGTACCATTATCATTCATTTCAGATAGGGATAGACGATTCACTTCACACTTTTGGCAAAGTCTTCAAGAAGAGTTAGGTACTAATCTCAGATTTAGTATAGCTTTCCACCCGTAGACAGATGGTTAATCTAAAAGAACTCTTTAGACATTAGAAGATATGCTACGAGCATGTGCCATAGATTGGAAGGGTAATTGGGATGAACACTTGCCATTGATTGAATTTGCCTATTATAACAGTTATCATTCTAGTATAGGCATGGCGCCGCATGATGCTCTTTATGGTCGACCCTGTCGATCCCCAACATGTGAGGGAGAGAAAGTTTGTGAAGTCAGAACTCTTGAAGCAGTGTGCTAATAAGGTAAAGCTTATCAAGAATCGATTAATGATAGCTCAAAGTCGTCAAAAGAGCTATGCCGAGCAGAGAAGGAAAGACCATGACTTTTTTGTAGGTAATCATGTATTGTTAAAGGTATCACCAACTCGAGGAGTTATAAGATTTGGTGCTAATGGTGAGCTAAGTCCTCATTTTGTGGGGCCTTTGAAATTTTGGATAAAGTGGGGCCAGTAGCTTACAGATTGGCTTTGCCCCCTAAGCTAGACAATGTTCATAATGTGTTTCATGTGTCTATGCTTTGAAAATATGTGCAAAATCCTTCTCATGTTTTGGATTAGACAACGGTCACCTTAGAACCTGATTTGTCCTTTGAAGAGAAACCAGTTAAAATTTTGGATCGTAAGGAACAAATCCTTAGGGCAAAAAGGATTTCGTTAGTTAAGGTATTATGGTAGCATCACTCTTCCAAGGAAGCAACATGGGAGTTGGAAAGTGAAATGTCAAAAAAATATCAAGAACTGTTTGAAGATAAACGAGTTGAATTTCGGGGACAAAATTTCCTTTTGGGGGGAAGAATGTGACAACCCTGATTTTTAGTAAGTTTTTAAATATAGAGTTTTTAGCATATTTTATTAGTGGAATATTGTTCTAGATAAAGTTTTTAAAGGTTTGTTAAAGCTCTAAAAGATGAGCATAACAGTTGTTAAATCACTTGAATCGGACATCGGGGCCATAAGAAATGACCTTGAGAAGCATGCCTCATGGGTGGGGGACACACGGTAAAACTGCGGTAAAATCTAATCCATGAGAATTCTTGATTCCGACTTATGGTTGGAAAGCTATCAAGTTTTAAAGTTTAGAAAAAAGAAAAAGAAAAAATATTTTATTGTAGGCTGACGGAAGCTGCGTCAGCTGACGCGGCAGGCTAGCAGTTGGCAGTGACGGGGGCCCACGTGGTAGGTCCCCACTGCTTGCGAAACCACCGTACGAATCACTATTCGACGTGGTGGAACCGCGCTGCATGTGGTGCAATGCATGCTGCACGTCGCACATGCACCGCGCATGCCATGTTTCATATTTCTGCCTATAAATTCTACCTATGGTCATTCTTAGTTTTACCACTCCTCAAACTTTTGTTCTTCCATTCAGAGCCATTCTAAGTCCAAATTAAGCCGTTCAAAAGGCGTTTCCAACTAATTTGATCTTGCCGGATGTTGTGGTGAGTCAGTTTTCAGTCTGAGGCCTCCTCAACCACGAAATTTTACCAAAGCTTAAGGTAGGTCTTAAACTCTAAACTTATGCTTTTCTTGTAAAGTCAATTTTTTGGTACCATTTTAATTCAACTATGCTTGTTTAATTTAATTTCTAAAAAATGTCATATGTGTGAAATGTTTTACATACGCTGAATCATGCTCTACAGTGAAATGTTAAGTGTAAGTGGTTATACACTAGAGATGCCAAAGGGTTGGGCCCGGGGCTAGGCCTGACCCTTTCTACATATGGGGTTGGGCAAGGCCTTGGCCCAATTGTCAACAGGCTGGGCTTTGCAACCTCTATTCTACACTTAACTATATTATTTAGGATCTTGAACTCCATGTTGTTATCAAAACCCTTGTATTTTGGTATCATATTCAAAGATATTTTGTTCTTTATTATGATCATGAGACTCTTACACACATTAATGGCTAATAGGCGTTGACTGCTTGACATGTCAAATGGGTAAATTATTTACATAAATTCATTCTTCCCCACAAACACAAGCTTGACACAAAAAGTAATGTGGCACACTACAACAAAATTGGGTATTAGCGACGCTTACATAAGCGTCACAATACTATGCGTCGCTAAAAAGTGATAATAACGATATATATTCAATTGTCCCAAAAAATACTAATATTAGCTACGCATAATACTAAGCGTCGCTAATGGTAGTCTATTAGCGACTCATAATTCCAAACGTCGCTAATACGTAACCTTTTAGCAATGCTTTCATTTATGCGTCGCTAATACGTACGTTATTAGAGACGCTTTTGTAAGCGTCGCTAAAAGATGTATATTTTAATTTTTTTTAAAAAAATTCAAAACTATTAACGATGTATCCGTGCACACGTCGCTACTAATTTCAACAATAGCGACATTTACAAATGAGCGTCGCTAATAATTCTCAATTTTTTAAAAAAATTGAAAAATAAGAACTAATAGCGACGCATATACTATACATCACTACTACCTAATAGTAGGATCGACGTAGTCTAAAATGCGTCGCTATTACCCTTGGTAGTAGCGACGCATAGTCACTACTACCTATTTTTTATTAAAATTTTATTTTAATTTTTAAATTTTTTTTATTTTTTTCCTTTTTAAAAATAAAATAAAATACTAATAGGACATATATTTCTATACGCCGCTATTAGATTTTTTTAATTATTTTTTTATTTTTAAAATTAATTTTAAAGAATAAAAAATATTAAAAATTTGAAATTAGAGGAGAGATAGTGTGTAGGTAGATAGAAGAGAGAGGAGTGGGAGGGAAGAG
This sequence comes from Saururus chinensis, assembly GCA_035235625.1. NCBI lineage: Eukaryota > Viridiplantae > Streptophyta > Magnoliopsida > Piperales > Saururaceae > Saururus > Saururus chinensis. The sequence continues at coordinate 32,964,920 of CP141143.1, forward strand.
AGAGAGAGGAGAGGATAGGGAAGAGAGAGAGAGGGAGAGAGAGAGAAGGGAGAGAGAGAGGAGAGAGAGGAGAGGGAAGGGAAGAGAGAGAGAGGAGAGGATAGGGAAGAGAGAGAGAGGGAGAGAGAGAAGGGAGGGAGAGAGGGAGAGAGAGAAAGGAGAGGGGAGAGAGAGAGGAGAGGGGTGGGAAGAGAGAGGGGATAGGGGAGGGAAGAGAGAAATTTTATTTTGATTTTTTAAAATTTTTTATTAATTTTTTTCCTTTTAAAAAGAAAAAAATAATTAAAATAAAATACTAATAGTGATGTATATCTCTATACGTCGCTAGTAGTACGTGTATTAGCGACGTATATAGCTATACATCACTAATATATGTATTAATAGTGACGTATATTTTTATACGTCGCTATTTGGTTTTTTATTTAATTATTTTTTTATTTTTAAAATTAATTTTAAAGAATAAAAAATATTAAAAATTTTAAATTAGAGGAGAGATAGTGTGTAGGTAGATAGGAGAGAGAGGAGAGGGAAGAGAGAGAGAGGGGAGGGAAGAGAGAGAGAGGGGAGGATACGGAAGAGAGAGAGACACAGGAGAGGGGAGGGAAGAGAGAGAGGAGAGGATAAGGAAGAGGGAGAGAGAGAGAGGAGAGGATAGGGAAGAGAGAGAGAAAGAGAGGAGAGAGGAGGGAAGAGAAAAAGAGAGGAGAGAGAGAGAGAGGAGAGGGGAGGGAAGAGGGAGAGAGAGAGGAGAGAGAGAGAGGAGTGGGGAGGGAAGAGAGAGAGAAAATAGAGGATAGGGAAGAGAGATTGAGGGAGAGAGATGGAGGGAGAGAGAGAAGGGAGAGAGAGAAGGGAGAGAGAGAGAGAGGAGAGGATAGGGAAGAGAGAGAGAGGACAGGGGGGAAGAGAGAGAGAGGACGGGGGGGGGGAAGAGAGAGAGACAAGAGGGGAGGGAAGAGAGAGAGGAGAGAGGGGAGGGAAGAGAGAGGGGATAGGGGAGGGAAGAGAGGGAGGGTGAGAGGAATTTTATTTTAATTTTTTTAAAAAATTTATTAATATTTTTTAAAAATAAAAAAATCATTAAAATAAAATACTAATGGCGACGTATATCTCTATACGTCGCTATTAGTACGTGTATTAGCGACATATAGTTATACGTCGCTAATATATGTACTAATAGCGACGCATATCTATTAGGTTTTTTATTTAAGTATTTTTTTTATTTTTAAAATTAATTTTAAAGAATAAAAAATATTAAAAATTTGAAATTAGAGGAGAGAGTGCGTAGGTAGATAGGAGAGAGAGGGGAGGGAAGAGAGAGAGAGGAGAGGAGAGGATAGGGAAGAGAGAGAGAGGGAGAGAGAGAAGGGAGAGAGAGAGAGAGAGGAGAGGGGAGGCAAGAGAGAGAGAGGAGAGGATAGGGAAGAGAGAGAGACAAGAGAGGAGAGGGAAGAGAGAGAGAGAAGAGGGGGGAGAGAGGGAGGAGAGAGAAAGAGAGAGGAGAGAGGGAGGAGGTGAGAGTGAGAAAGGAGAGAGAGGGGAGACACAGAGGAGAGAGAAAGAGTGAGGAGAGAGAGAGGATTGGGAAGAGAAAGAGAGGAGAGGAGGGAGAGAGTGAGGAAGGCGAGAGAGGGTGGAGAGAGAAAGAGAGAGGAGAGAGAGGGAGGTGAGAGTGAGAAAGGAGAGAGAGGGGAGAGACAGAGGAGAGAGAAAGAGTGAGGAGAGAGAGAGAATAGGGAAGATAGGGGGGAGTGAGAGAGAATAGGGAAGAGAGAGAGAGAGGGGAGAGAGAGGTTAGAGAGAGAGAGATGGGAGGGATGAGAGTATAATTTGTTTTAGCGACGGATTTGAGTAAACATCGCTAAAAGTATTGTATTTAGTGACGTATATGTAATACGTCGCTAAACATATTGTATTTAGCGACGTTTCTTCAAATACGTCGCTAAAGGTTACTTGGAGCAACGTATTACCATACGTCGCGGAATAAATCATATAGCGACGGTCTTAGTGACCATTGCTAATAGTTAATGTTTAAAAAAAACCCAAAAAATGTCAGCGCGGGCAAAATTTCTTCTGCGGGGGAAATTTAGTGCTCGGGCAAAATTTCCCCGCTCCCCCCCAGTGCGTTGTCCTTGGCATTTCACCCTCCTCCCGTTGCCCACCGCCACACTGCCATACTGCCGCCGCGCAGCCACTCCGCCCCACCACTCAGCCACTTCGCCCCGTCACCTCCGCCGCTCCGCTCCCCCACCTCCTCCCGGTCCCCTCTTCTCCTCCCCCCTCCGCAGTGATTGCCTCGTCGGCCTCCGCCACCTTGCAACCACTCCGCCCCGCCGCTCCGTCGCCTGTGCAAACCCACTGATCTCCTCCCGTCCCCCGCCACTCCGTTGCCTCTGCAGACCCATCGACCTCCTCCCGTCCCCCGCCGTCCTCCACCCCCTCCCGGTCCCCCATCTCCCTTCTTCTCCTTCCCCGTCCACATGGACAGCCCTGCCGGCCTCTGCCGCCGCCCAGCCGTGACCCCCGTCACCTAGCTAACCCCCTCCCCCTTGCCGGGCCCCCTTCGCCCCCACCGCTTGCCGCCCACCGCCGCCCCACTCCCCTTGGCCCCCATCCCCGCCGCCCACCGCGGCACCCCTCCCCCTACCCGCCCATCGCCCCCTCCCCCGCCCTTGCCGGCCCACCACCCCTTGCCAGCCCCCTCCCCCTTCCCTGGTGGGCCCACCAGGTATTTTTCTTTAAAAAAATTTCATTATTAGCGATATTTTTTAAGCGTCCCTATTTATTAAAAAAAATTAGTAGCTAATTTTGATTTTTTTAAAAAAATTTATTTTATTAGTGACGTGTAGAAAGCATCGCTAATAGTTAATTATTAGTGATACTTTCATTATACGTCGCTAATATATTATTTTTTATTTTTTTTTAATTTTTTTAATTATTTTTCTGTTTGTGACATATATCTAAATGTCGCTAATAAGTTATTATTAGCGACGTTTAGATATATACATCGCTAATAATTTATTTTCTATTAGCGACGTAAATAAAACGTCGTTAATATCTTATCATTAGCGATGCTAACGCATATACATCGCTAATAAGTTATTATTAACGACGTATACTATACTTCGCTAATACACTTTAGTAGCGACGCTTTGTGTATACGTCGCTAATTGGTAATAACGATGACACTTTTTTCAACGCTTATAACGACGTTAATTATACATCGCTAATAGTCATTAGCGTCGTTTACAGGGCTATTAATGGTGCTTTTTGTTGTAGTGGCAGATGCACTCAGTCAAAAACACTCTCTTTTGATCTCATATAAATGCACCTAGTTTTGATCTTCTTAAGGATGAGTTCTACAAAGATGTGAACTTTGGTCCTATCCTTGTTGTACTAGAGGCTGACACTAATTATATGGAATATTCTTTTATAGTTGGTTTCTTGTTTAAAGGGAATTGTTTGTACATCTCTAACACATCTCATCATGCAAGATTCTTACATGGTAGAACATTTTGGGAGAAAGAAACCGATTGCTTTATTTCACAAAGGATTCTTTTGGAAAGAATCCACGGCACATTCACTAGTGGATGTGAATCGATGTCACATTCACTAGTGGATGTGATGAAACTTGTACGCTATCCACTAGTGAAACTTCAAGAGCGGATTCCAGTCCCTAAATTTTAGCCCCCATTTCAGAGTCGTTAAATGAGCTAGTTGACATCTTTGTGTACCATTCTAAATCCATATGTGCCATAGACATATAAATACAAATATCTATCTATCTATCTATATATATATGTGTGTGTGTCTGGAGAGAGAGAAATACAAAACTACAAAAAATGAAGTGAAGAAGCCATACATTTTTTTATTTGAAAATTTACAATAATCCAGCCTAGGCTTTTCACAGCCTTTATTATACAATCCTTAAATAAATTTAAAATGGCAAACAATTTAAAAGAATTATTACATCCCAAAGTAAAAGAAAACCCCCAATACCTAAAGAAAAGAGGAATGAAACAAGACATTTTCCATGAGATCTCATGAAAGTCCTTCAGCTGACCTCGTAATATCCCCTTTAAGAAGTGAATACTAACAAGTATCCAACCAACACTTCAAACCAACCTGTAATTAGAAAAATACATGAATAATTAGGGTCTTCTCTAGAAACAAGCAGGTGGGACAATAGTCCCTGCTGTAGACCCTGCAACATTGGCACACTTGCTTTTGACGGTTTTCCCACTTGCTCCCACCAAATTAACATTCTGGAGTTGTATCCCACGACAAGGGACACTCTTGCTGCAATCAAATGTTATGACAACCTCTGATGCACTTGTTCCTTTGATGTTCTTGTACCCAACATTACTGACCGCCACTGCTGAATCCTGCAATATGACAAGAAGTTAGATTTCATTTCCCATCGACTGTAGATCATAAGGAGAAATGGTTAATTGCAATTACTTGTTCCGAACATGGTTTCTTGGAGTCACAATAGTTCTGATCGATGATAATCGGCCTCTCAACATTTTCCATAATAATGTTACTAAATTGTATATTGTTTGCATTTCCTGAACCTCCCTGCAAGACAAAGGTAAATATGATAAAATATCTTCAATCAAATCTATCTATGTACATGCATATGCATATCCATAAATACACTTATTCCCACATCTCTGCAATTAATGGGGATAAAATAACCCTTGAACTAGACCTTACCTGCCAGGTTTTGATCCTGACTCCATTTGTTGTTCCAATGATCTTAGCTCCATCTACTACAACATCTGAGACCTGGGCTTCTGACTTTCCCATCCCCAAGCTCCCAATGCTAAGTCCATCAAGTCAAACAAATAAAAAACATAGAAATCAGGGAAGAAAGAGAGAGGGAGAGAGAGAGATAGATAAATGTATGAAGCGTTAGAAGGTGATTTGCACCTTATTCCATGCCCAGGTCCGCATGTTATGCCCGTAGCTTTGACATTTTTAGATCCACTTACTATTGAAATGCAATCATCGCCTTCACAAAAGTTGAAAATGTACGAAGATCAAACTTATCCTTTTGATATAATTAAGTGATGAAAACACAATTTGTTATTGAATCCATCATTATATATGACTGAAAAGGCTTTGAGAAGCGGTTATTCACCCTACCGGTTCCGATGACACAGTTTTGTATGTTGATGCTTTGGGTACTTGTGACGTGGATTCCGTCTGTGTTAGGGCTATTTCCTGGTGCAGTAATGGTGAGACCGGAAGCCTGGACACTGGAACATTTCTCAAAGGAAACCTGGATCTTAGGGCTGTCCTTGACCCTGAGGTTGCTCACCACAAGATTTTTGCATGAGTGGAACAGAAGAGCCTACATCAAATGAAAACCTTTATCGACTACTACAATTATTTAACGAACTGAATGGCAAAGAAGAGAAGTTCGCAAAACTATGCATCAAATTATGCAAATGAAGATGTTGAACGTACTGTTGGAGCATCTGCGCAAGCCTGCAGTATAACAAAGCCGAATTTTAAAAAGTTAGACAAATAATAACAAAGGAGCTACTACTTTTATGAAAAAGAAGAATAAGAATATGATCAATTCACAGTGCTTACACGAGATTTGTCTATTTTGCATGATTTTTGCCACCATGTTGCTCCATTCCCATTAAGAGTACCACCACCTTCAACAGTAAGGCCATCAATATTGCTAAAGAGAATCCACTGATTTCTGTCATCTCCTTTCCAATCTGACATGTCAGTGGAGGCTGAAAGCGTTCCTTGGATCTTACAAAAAAAAACAACGTCATATTAGAACACCCAAAAAACCTTAGACTGAGGTCAGTTGCAAATATATGCTGATATTAGGTGACTAATTGCTGGCAGGCTTACCATGACTTTAACATTAGATCTACATGGACCCGAAAAGGTTATTGGCTTCAGAAGGTATATTTTGTTCTCAGGCACAGTAAAAACAGCTGGAGCATTTGCACAGGCATCAGCCCAAGCACTCTGGAATGCCTGCGTGCCATTACAAAAGAGATGATACTTAGAGTTTCAAATATCAAACAATTCAATAAATTAAACTGGATGCAGATTTCTAGATATTCTGTCTGTCTTTTTCCTGGGTGTGTTACCTTTGAAGCGTCTGTTCCATCACTTTTAGCTCCATAATTCTCCACATTAACTACTCGAGCACCCAAACGGATGACTTCATGCTCTAATTCCATGGCTGCCGTGAAGTCAAGGTTTAAATCATTGGCATCCTCAGTGAATGTGCCCATGAATGTGGGGTTGGTTGGTTGAGCGAGAGGATCAATGAATAGTGGGTCCTCTGGAATGCATAATGAAAGTGGACACAAACAGAACAATGCGAACAGAGGGAGCAACTGTCTTCTGGGAGCCATTTATGAAATCAGGGAAGGAACAACAAACCAAACTGATCTCAAGTGGGTACTTGATCTTTAGAGAAACGGTGGTGAAATCATGACATGATGAGTATATATACATAGAAAAGGAGGGTCGGAGGGAGAAAGGGAAGCAGTGAGAATGGCTTTTACTCAACCAATGGCGGCTCTTGAGTTGGTTTCTCCATGATTCTAAGCAATGGATTTAGATGACAGAGATTGAGACGGAAGGATCTCTTGGGTGGTCAGTGCAGACCTTCACACCCAACCTGTATCCTCTCCATCCTCATCAAAGGAACAACGTTAACAACACCGTTATTTACGATAATAATGACAATAACATTCATAGTTATGATGAAAATTAATTATAATGTGGACGCATTCTAATTAGTTATAACGCACATGTAGTCGTGTATGCTTAAATAGGTTATTGACACGAAAACTAAAGTCAAAATATTAAATAGCTAGCTCACGTGTTAAATCGTTAGTGGACCTATGCACGACGAAGCTTGTGCATCCGTTCTACCGGATAATTTCTCGTGATACACATAGTCATGTATCTTTTGCACGTAAGCCAATATAATGAGCTCCTCTTATTTGCTTGACCCTGAATTTTCAAGCTCTGCATCTGTTAGTAAACATTATTTTGTGTCTTCTATCATTTCTTGCACATTAATCTATATTTTGTGTCTTCTATCATTTTGTGTCTTCATCTGTTATTTTGTGTCTTCTATCATTTCTTACACACTAGTCTATATTTTGGCTTGCATTATTGCATTGTGAACTTGGTTATCCTGAAATATATTTACAATATTTTTTTGCTTAATGAGGGATGTTCTGAGTGCTAAGGACCTGACTAGAAGCAGTAGGGAGTCAGCCTTGAAAAGTTTTTAGAAATAGACTCCACAAATGTCTGAAATACAAAATTAGGCAAGGAATTCCAATTTTGTAAAATTAGACTTAGGCACATGCGAAACTCCCACACGTACGCTGCAAAATAGCATATATGCCCTTTCTCTTAATAAACTCCCCTCCTCGATTCCAGTTTTGGCTTCTGGGTGATTGCAGTCGTCTTTCGCTAGAGATCGCCAACCAGATCAGACTCTCCCCAGCCCCATCTCTACCTCTGCAATCTCCTCCTCCACCTCTCGTGCGATCCACGGCCCTTGTCCCGGTACTCTAACTCTCCTCTCCTGGCCTACTGATAAAGGAATGCGCACCTCGTCTAGGCGATCCTCCTCTCTCATGCCCCCCCTCTTTCCCACTCCTCTATCCTACCACTACCCACGCTCACGGTCCTGTCCTCGGGCATATTTTTATTGCCTTTGCACCCTTGGTGCAGCTTTCATCCGTTGGCCCTCTGAAGATTGGGCTTCATAATCGATTGGCTAGGTAAGATCCCTGATCCCTTATTCTTTTGCATAACCAAATAAATATTAAGGTAGTTTCAATGATTTTTGGCTCAGAATGGGTGTTATAATTTTCTTTGATATGATTGCTTCCACTCAGAAGTCTATCCATGAATTATTTACGATATTGTTTGAATGTTTGTACTAGCTGCGATTTCATAGCAAATATTTGCATCTGTCTAACTGAAAACTGTAAGTTGCTCACAGCAACTAATTTTCTCTATGTTCTGTCAAATAGATACTTATTATATGCTTGTCCAAAAACATTTGCTTTGCTTGTTGTGTAAATTTTTTTATTTTCTCAGGTTCTGTTATCTTGAGTTTTAATATTTGTTTTGCAGGCCACGTTGGGTTCCTCTACACTGTGATTTTTTTGGTCTTTGTCACTATTGTTTCTTTTAGGTTCTCCTTTATATTTCTACCATTAATTATATAAACATTTTTTTTGCATGATTTTCTCTATGTTTTGTTAAATAGATACTTTATGATATGCTTGCCCAGAAACATTTGCTTTGCTTGCTGTGTAATTCTTTTTATTTTCTCAGGTTCTGTTTTCTTGAGTTTTCATATTTGTTTTGCTGGCCAGGTTGGGTTGTGGTAAGAGTTCATCTGCATTGTGATTTTTTTGGTCTTTGGCATGGTTGTTTCTTTTAGGTTCTCCGTTATGGCAAATTATCAGGTATAATTTTCACTGCTACGTGATATCACTACTACCTTTGCAATTCTACTTTTTTGTATTGTAGCTCTGTTCATGTAATGATTCCTTAATATTTAGTTGCAATCATTGATTATAATTTGCAATCAGTGTTTATAGTTGCCAAGTAGTTCATATTATGGTTGAGTTCATTATCTTGTTGGACTTACTGCTTAATATATGTGTTGATGATTATGTCTCTGCTAAGGACTTCAAATGAGCCGTTGGTGGTTTTAATTTAAGTGCAAGAGAAAATATTTTCTAAATAGTGGATTTGGAGGGAGACTATTTACTAATATTCTCTTTGACAATAGGGAGAATTTTGTCCAACTGCTTCGTCTCCCAGAATGTTTTTTGCATCGATTTTTAGATTATTTGTTCATTTTTTTTGTGACAGGGACTATATTTTTGTATTCATGTTTGGAAAAAATTCTTTAGATCTATATGGGTTGGTCACAGAAATTGTTTTTTTTTGCTATTTGAGTGGGGCATATATCTTAATAAATGATAGAGAATAAACAACACCATTTTATGAGCTTCTCATTAGTTTTTTTTATGATGATCAATTCTTCTCATTTGCTTTCGACACACACATAATTTCAGGGCACTCGCTTTGGAACTGCTCAGGCTTTATAGTTAATTCATTTACTCATGACTATGATGTGATCTGATATCTAGCGAGAAGGAGACTATATAACCTAGTTTATATAGTTAAAACAAAGTTAACTGATGAATCCTAACTGTTGACTAGTAGATGGTATGAGGTTTTTAATTTTTCAAAGTACATTGTGTGGTCATTAGATGTGCTCAATATGGGTTTACAAGGAAGGTTTGAATGCTTTGATATGCTATATAACGAGTAGTATACTATATGACCTAGTAGATGGAATAATACAAAGTTGACTGATACATCCTAACTGTTGACTGGTAGATGGTAAGAGGCTTATATTTTCCGAAGTACATTACGAGTTCATTAGATTTGTAATAGTTATGTTTACATATGGGTGGATAAATAAGAGTGTTATTAAGTAAATATGTCAACTTGATCTTTTGTGTTTGGTGCTTAGTTAGTATACTTGTAATATATTTTAATAGATGGAAAGTAAGTAAATGAATAGTATGTTTTGTTGTTAGGGTAAGTAAGGAAAATACACATAATCAGTTTTATTCATGCCTATGATGTGATCTGATATCTAGCGTGTAGGAGACCATATAACCTAGTTTATATGGTTAAAACAAAGTTAACTGATGAATCCTAACTGTTGACTGGTATATGGTAGGAGGTTTTTCATTTTTCAAAGTACATTGTGTGGTCATTAGATGTGCTCAAGATGGGTTTACAAGGAAGGTTTGAATGTTGTGATATGCTATATAACGAGTAGTATACCATATGACCTAGTAGATTGAATAATACAAAGTTAACTGATACATCCTAACTGTTGACTGGTAGATGGTAAGAGGCTTATATTTTTCGAAGTACATTGTGAGTTCATTAGATTTGCGCAATTTGTGTTATACTATCATGAATATGGTGTGATCTAATATTTATTGATGACGATACCGTATAACCTAGCATATATGGTTAGAAGATAGTTAACTGATTTCGATTAATTGTTGACTGGTAGTTAACTGATTTCGACTAAATCTATCCCTTCACTTCATCACAGTACACTTATATGTCCACCTCCCCGAGGCATGTAAGGGGCAGCGGAGGAGAAGCCAGGGCAGAGACCAAGTAGGTGGAGGCCAACATTGAGGTGCCAGATAGTTTCATAGTGTATAGAGTGATTATGCTAGATCAAAAGATGGGATGTATTTAGAGAGTAAACATTCTGCACATAACATAGTTTCTTCATTAGGCGTTGGTGGTTGCAGGTGGAAGTATAAAACTATAATTCCTATCGACTCGGACAATGAAGATGTTAAACTTTAGGTGGGGAACATAGATATGGTGTTACACCTTATCTATGTTTCCCATCTTACATTTAACATCTTCATTATTTGAATCGATAGTAATTATGGTTTTATACTTCCTCTTGCCACCAACAACACTTAATGATTAAACTTTGTAATGTGCATGACTGATTGCTCTCCAATCCAGTTACATGTAATCACATGCCACACATCATAGACTTAATTATATTTTGTAGTTTTAGCCATCACTTGGTCATGGTGGATAATGTATACCCAAAAGTATTTAATGGTTAGCAAATGCCTTTGTATATAGTTTCATTGATATTGTACAAGCGAATGTTTCACAGGGTTAGAACTGCCATAATTTATTGATTATGGTGAGTGGATTGGTGGAAATATAAATAGTTTTTAATGCATTCATATACAATTCCGTTGTTGTTATAATGATGATGATAAATATTATTTAGAACAATATAAAATGAAAAGCTACAGCTTCCCATAGACATCATTAAAAACACAGATAGAGTTAAATAAATTCAATATTGATGGTCAGAAATGTTATTTTCGTTGGCTGGGATAATTACAAAAGCGTCATGTTAATATGAGCCCGGGTTCACGCACACTCGCGTCTGGCCCTGTGCTATGGGCAATAAAATATACATCTAGATGGGGTATAATATTCATATAACGGGCCTCATACAGCCCGGGCACACGCATGTGTGCGTTAGCCCAGGATCATATAAATGGTATAGAAAAGTAAAATTTTAATAGGAGCCCAGCCTCTCGCGTGTCTACGTGAGCCCAGGCTACACGGCCAATCCGAAGTACATCCACTGGCCCATATTAATCATAAAAATGGGTCTGATATAGCCCGTTGACATGCATTCGTGCATTAGCCAGGGCTCATATAAATAGTACTCTAAACGAAAATTAATAGGAGATCGGAAATGCGCGTTTCTACTTGATCCCGGGCTCCACGGTCAATCGGATGTACATCCGAATATTTGATGACCCATAAAACATAGGGTCATTTAAACCCTTAGACTATTATGGGTCATCGGATCTAAATCTATGTAATTGCCCATAGAGCCCGGGCTCACGTAGATGCACGTGTACGCGGGCTCCTATAAATTTTTTCCTTAATAATATATGCATTTCGCATCATATTTCCATGGTGTATCAAGAGAATCAATAAGCATTGCCATGTTTGATAAGTCCACACGTGCGCTGCATATAGCAGACATGGGCCATACCTCGTCATAAATGCGAAAACCGTGAAAATCCCCGACACACTTTCTTAACATGCCTCCGAAGGTTTCTTCCCGGGCTAACTGCTGAGGTATTCTCTTACGGTTCCATATTCTCGTCTCCCTAGTGGCAGATCAGATGACTTAGGTTGGCGGAAGGTGGATGTTGAATAGCAGTCTCTGCATATGGACGCATGGAGGAAGACACGGATAGTCACGTTTCTACCTAAAGGTGTCCCTACCGGAACATTGGTAATGTTGGATGTGGAGAATATGTTAATGTTTGTACTTTTGGATGAACTACTTCTTACCTGATATGCTCTGCAGATGAAACAACAACGACAACTAATTTTTCGGTGTGGAGATGGTGGGCGAAAGCTTTAACTGATCCGTCTCAACTGATAACTATTAATAGCGTTTAACATAGGTAACTCGCGGGTACACAAACTCTTGTCTTGTGTATATACTTACATGGGTTGGTGTGCCACATGTACAGTTGTAATACATGAAGTTAAGTTTGAGCTTAAGAATGAAATTGATGCCCGTTCACATAAAGTTGTTTCAATTTTGCGACGGATATCATTGACTGATAAGTATCAACTGATAACTGCTAGAGCCTAACTGACATAACTATATTGTGTATTCAGATGGATACAGATGAGCAACCTCTGTTATGTGTGTGGGGTGCGGAGTGGGATGCAAGTCGACATAATTATAATTGCTCCAATGCCAAGTCAGATCTCATATTTGTTAGAAGCTCATTAACGTATGAATCCTTAGTGCCTATGGTTTACAAAATAATAAGATGTTGTAGCAGGGAATACTCTTTAAAGATGAGTTTTACATATCCTTTGGCAATCCCCATGGACGTACCTCCAACAAAAATATGTGATACTAGGACTCTTCAGTGTTTTCTGCGATATGCCAAGACCAGGCACAATTGTCTACCATTGATAATAACCAAAGTGCGACATGTACATGCGTTCCATGAATATGAGCCGAATATTTATGTATCAGAATCAAAGACGAACGAGTCGATTATTTTCAATGATGCCGAAGAGCTTAGTAGACATGCAAATGAAGTGAAGCATACGGTGGAAGTGAAGGAAGAAAGAGTGAGGCATAACATTGAAACCAATGATAATTTAGCTAGTGCTGCTTCGGATATGGACATATTGTACATTGGATTGTGTCTCACTCAATAAATCCCTGGAAGATGTAAGGTACAAGCTCAAAGCCACTTCTGTAATCGCATCCAATTCCGAAACGTCCACTCGATCAGTGGCCAATTTATCTGAAGAAAGGAACAATAGTAATAGCTTGCCAGCCTTGTCTTCTGATGAATCCAGTGTGAACCGAGCAGTTCTAAGATGGCCGACAACTTCATATATCAGAGAGGCTAAGGGTTGTGGAACCATATCCCGAATCTGGTTCAGATTGACTTCCAGAGTGTCGCATATTCTCTCGCATCTCAAAAGAATTGAGTTACCTTTCATTGCCAAAACGAGCTTACTAGATTTCACACAATACTCCAGTCGCAACTTGGCTTTCTCTACAGCATAGTTCAGAGATCATAATACCTGCATACCAGCAGTGCCTCCAGGTCGAAACGCTTCTACAGTTGGGAGCAGCTGTAACACCCTCTCCGCTAATATTGTGAGCACATTGCATATTGAACTGTGCATGAGATATCCGGAGAGATGGCTGGCCAAGGCTAAGATGGAGCCGCCATTGCTGAAATTCCTAGTGCAGCAGTTGAGCAATTCGTCGAACAGGTGGTGGACATAGAGAATACCCTCCACGACCTGGAAGCTCCGGGGCTTCTTTCTGCGGCAGGAGGCAGTGTCGGGAAGACTCCAATTAATCGTCAATTCCAGGATGCAAATTCCGGATCGCTCGCAGTCACCAAAACCGATACAGTTCAAACTCCATCCCTTCATTCTCAGCTTGCGACGTTCCTCTGATCTCCTTCCATGGCGTCCACCGGACACACCCAGGCAGTAGAAGGGTTCTCCGGAAGGCAGGACAATTCCGGCGGCCATAGCTTGCGACGACGACGGTGGCTTGATGGTGGTGCCAGTGCATCGGAGGGTGAATCCCGGCTGGGCGATGGCTGAGTCCAGCAGAGTGTAGAAATCATTGGGCCAGTTGTAGGGAAATGAACCAGCGGAGATTGCCGTGAGGACTTTGTGCTGAGACGAAGTTGATCGGGCGAGGGATAGGAAAATGACCGGGGTTCTGGCGGCCGGCGTTCTAGTGGGAGGCGGAGCACATAAAAAGGCGGCTTTTTTTTGGTTGGCCGGGCACTCTTTCTGGGCGAGGCCGGGGTCCAGGCGACTGGGCGCTGAGACCGGTAAGGAGAGGGATGCACAACGTACCGGCGACGGAAGCGTAGGCCGCTCCAGAGAATGGAACGCAGTCCCATGGCATACCGGCCTTCTTCCTCCTCTTTGCCGTTGCCGACGCCAAAAAAAACCAAGGCGATGGGGCACAACGAAGGAATGATGATGGGGCTTCTTCCTACCGCCGGAGGTATGTCCTGATTTCGTGGCGACTAGCTGCCGCGTGGGAGCCTTTCCGCACCGGTAGGAGCGACTGGCCTGGCCAAAAGCAGAGGCAATCGACCGACTCCGGCGGAACAGATTCTTCTTGCAACTAAAGGCCTTCTGCACGAACTGCTTCATCCGCTTCTTCCAAGGTGGTGGTGTTAGTTGCATCGGGGCAGAGGCTACGATTCCTCCCTGTTCTCCACTGCCGCCTCCATCGAGCAGTGGCTGATTCGTCCGTGGAGGATCTGGCGACTAGTGCATGAGGGTAGCAGGGGGTGACCCAGGTAGAAGTGGCGCTATGTGTGCCGTTGCTACGCCGTTTACTGCACTCCCCATAATCGTCTTTAGGACTTCCAATGCAGCGAGGATTTTGTCGAGTTTGAGTTTCATGGCTGTTGCAGGATCTGCCTTCGAGCTGTCCGCAGTTGCTGAGACAGGAACCATGGCCGGGGATCGATACGGCTCCGATACCAATGATGTGGATGGTTATCCACAAGCATGGAGCGGCACAGGGAGACCAGAAAAGGGAAGAGGGGATGGCATGCCCATCAGACAGAAAGGAGAGAAGCACAGAAGAAATGGGAGAAAAACAGACAATTAATCATTCACTAATCTCCATTAGGGTGCAGCCCTTACATTTAAATAAACTAGCTAAGTGGGCTCACTAATAAGCACCTAAAGCCCATTAGCATAATTAAAATAAATAACTAATTATTTAATTAACTAAATTACTTAAATACCCCTATTACCCTACTTACCCTAATACTTGGCTCCTAGTAATGGCCCTAAAACGTACACAACACTCTTATTAGCATAACCCTGGCTATTTAAGGGAAGAGTTTTTCATACTCCCTTTTGACAATGAATTTAGCTTAAGGTACCCTTGGTAATCATTGATATTTTAGACCATCGATATATATATGTTAGTGCACATTAGTGACTTACCTTATATTCAGGTTATTGTCGAAGTGGAGCATGAAAAATGCTTCTCTATTTAAGTTGTATAAATTGTCTCTTCTATTATTTCTTACACAATTGAATTGTAAACTCGGTTATCCTAATCAAATAGAATAATATTTTAAAAAATAATATATTTTATTGAATGGTAAAACATACATCTAAGAGAATAAAAAATAAGCTTATGATACTTATTTTTAAGTACCCAATCATTTAAGTTTAATAAAATTGAGCTATAAACATAGAACAAATTTTTTTTTATCAAATAGAGCTATTAATTAGGATGGAGGGGGTAGATATTTTTAGCTTAAAGAGAGGTGTCTAGAGTGCTTAGAACATGACTAGAAGAGGTAAGACAATCAGCCTTTTAGAGCACCTTATCTGGCTACTAATAAGTAAGAACGTGACTATTCACATTCCATTTTTTCCCTATGTCAACCATTTCCTATTTACCCCAACCATACCTAGTCTAATTTCACACTTATCCCCACCTACAAAAAAAAACTTTAATTTTATTTTACCCCACCTCCTCTCCTTCTTTGATGGCACCGACTGTGCTATCAATGTCACTGACGATCTAAACTTCACCCCACTTCTTCAACTCCTCCTCGCTGACGACCCAAACTCTATGGCAACAGCCGAAACTGATGGGGGCTAGCCTCTGGCGATGGCAACCAAATCTGGCCATTCAGGATGGGTCAGGCCATGACTGCTAGATCTGGCTTACGTGACCAAATCTTGCCTTGCAAGTCGGGTCTGATTGCAACAGTATCTCGCCATACAGGCCGGGACCGACCACAATGGCCAGATCTAGTTGCAACACGCAAGAGCCTGGCCACCGTGTCTAGGCTCTGGCCTGCACTAGCCAGATCCGGCATGCAGGCTAGATCTGTCTTGTGAGGTTGGATCTGGTCTTGCAGGTCAGGTCCGGCCACAAGGGCCAGATTTGGTCTTTGCAGCCAAAAGTGGTCGTATGCCAAAGCATGGCCACCACGCCAAGCTAGTGTAGAGCCTGTGCCCCGGCCATCGTCATGATAGGAGCCTAATTGTCGGAGCTGTCACCGGAGGAGATTACTGGAGCCGTCACCGGAGAAGAATGGGATGGGGTTCAGGGGAAGTAAGCATAAAGTGATGAGGGGAATATGGGGGAATAAAGTAAAAGAAAAGGTCATTTTTTCATTTTAGTTGGGGGACACAAGAAAAAATTGAGTTATGAATAGAACTATTTAATCAATAATCCCCTCAAGTATGTACATGCACGGTCCTAGCCGCCCCCACTCCACTAATAGTACACTGTTGGTTAGATATGATAATGAACTACTTCAATACCAATGTGCATAATAAATCATGGACGTACAATACTTGTACTATAGGAGTTTTAAGCTATTTTACTAAGCTTAATAATTAACAAAAGAAAAGGTTAAAAAGGACAAGACTTACAATTTACACAATTATGAACATTTATTTCTATTGCTTCTTACACAGTGGCCAATATGTTTTGAATTGCATAATTGCATTTTAACCCGTCAGTCATTCTTAGATATATTTCTAGGCATGCTTATCATATTAGAACACAAGACTTGCCGTGGTTTGGTTGGGTTTGATTCAGTTTGGGTAACGTGTATTTGTGACATAAGTTGATAAGTCGTCTTTGTGATTTGTCAAAGGCGTTATAGTTGATGTACATGAGTTAGGGGTTTCTTAATTTTGACCCTTGACATGGGATTTATGTGGCATCACACCAATCTGTATTCAGTGATTTGTGTGCCATTGTGTTCGATTTTGAACTTTCAATAATAAGTGTGTTTGATTGTTCAGGGCTTGCACCCTTACCTTGGTTTTATCCTGAACAATTGAATCAAGTAACCGATAACCATCTCAAGCAAGCATGAAGTAGTTGCATTTATATGCTCAAATGGGCATCATTCAACGAGAGTTCAAGAATTCAGGTAATGACCAATTTTAAAGCTTATGCATAGCTTATGCATCTGAGTTCATGTACACCAGAGGGAATTATAAAACTTTGGCCACCTTATACTCCTAATAATATAACTTAAGCGATTAATTCATTCAAATATTTTTCATTAAATCTGTGAGTCTAGTAAGGAACACATTTAGTAAATGAATTAACTGTAAGAAAGCCCAATGGCATACCCATTAGAACATTAATGACTAGGGGTGCTAATGAGCTGATCAGCCAGCTTATTGAGTAAAAGTGTTTCGACTCGAATATGGCTCAACTTGACTCGAAGTGGCTCAGCTCTAACTCAAATCGAATTTGAATATTTTTTTAGTTGAGTTCGAGCATACCCTGCCTCGACTCGACTCAGCTTAAATAAAACTTGAACTCGGCTCAAACTCAACTCGTACTCAGACTCGAACTCGAACTAAAATAAAATATGCCAATATATTTTATTTAATACATAAATACATATTAACACTTATGTATACATGTCCACAATTAATAATCTCAATTTACATTTATAATATATACATATATATTACAAATTTATATGTTATTAATAAATATTGTAGAATGTTTATGTATTGAGTATTGGCTTATATCGCACATGATATATATTTTTGAGAAGTAAATATTTAAAGACACATTATACACATATGTCAACATGTGATATGTATTGAAATTTAGATATATCATAGAAATAAGATTTAATAACGTATATGCATATATAGTACAACCGAGTAAAAAAATGAGATATATTGTACTACATATCAAACAATATGTCAATCATTAGAAAATATGTTATGATATTATTATTTACTATCTTTATATGTCAACAAATTATGATATATCTTTTCAAATTTTCTATGAAGACCGGAGTTGGATTCCTTAGAAATTTGAATTTAACAATAATTTTATAAATATTTTTTAGCATTAAATCATGAAGTCTCTTTTTTTTCATAAAATTACGGTAATTTATATTTATTTGGGATAGGTCCAAGATAACAAGACTTCAAATTTTATGTTCCTACATACTAAAACTTGACTCGACTTAGCTCCTTAGCACCCCCTACACATTACATATGATATAAATTATTTAGAAGTAAATATTTTAAAGAGATATAATATACATATATTATATATGAGATATTTTTAAAAAATTATATTTATATATAGTAGAAATAAATGATATACATTCATATATGATATCTTATATACACAAATGTAGTTAATTTAATACTATGACTATAGTTAATTTAACACCTTTCGCCAAGACGTATAGCGTCACCCCGTCTTTCACACCATGGGCAAGAGGGTCGAAAGAGGGGGAGGAGGCTGGAAGCGATGGCGAGTAGCCACTCAAGATAGGAGTGTGGCGGGTTTGGTAGGAACCCTAATCACCCTCATATTGTTTTTTGCTGCTACACTTGCCAATATGCTTAAACATAATTTAAATTGGTCATTCTCTGAATTTGCCGATGTTTTCAACTCTCATTGATACCTATTTGATCATCTAAACACAATTATTTCATGCTTGCTCAACATGGTTATCGATAACTTGATTAAATTGTTCATGATAAAACCAAGGTAATGTTGCGACTTTTAAACAGTCATAACACCACCGATTGAGAGATCAAAATTGAACTCAATGACACACAAATGACATAATGTAAATTATTGACATGCCACATAAATCCCATGTCAAAGGATCCAAAAGAAAGAAGAACGCCTTTGACAAATCACAAAAGACGCATATGGCAATGAGACAACAAGACTTCTTCCAATTAAGTCCTAACAACTAATTAAAGGAATCCTAGTTTCAGTCCCTTCCAACACACGCACATAAGCCAAACTGAACCAAACCAAACCAATTCAACCCGCTTCTCATTGAGGTGTCGCATTGTACATACTAGACGAGATTGTGGCCGAATAGAGTGTTATGAAAGGCTGATTCCCCTACCGCTCCTAGTCTGGTCCTTAGTACTTTTGACATCTCTCATTAAGGTAAAAAATATTGCATACAAATATAGACTAGTGTGTAAGAAATGATAGAAGACACAAAATAATGTTTGCTAAAAGCTGAAGAGCTTGAAAATTCAGGGTCAAGCAAATAAGAGGAGCTCATTGTATCACGAGAAATTATCCAGTAGAACTGATGCACAAGCTTGGTCGTGCATAGGTCCACTAACTATTTAACACGTTTTAATACTTTCTATGTGTTTGGACACGTGAGCTAGCTATTTAATATTTTGACTTTAGTTTTCGTGTCAAGAACCTGTTTAAGCATACACGACTACATGTGCGTTATAACTAATTAGAATGCGTCCACATTATAATTAATTTTCATCATAACTATGAATGTTATTGTCATTATTATCGTAAATAACGGTGTTGTTATCGTTGTTCCTTTGATGAGGATGGAGAGGATACAGGTTGGGTGTGAAGGTCTGTACTGACCACCAAAGAGATCCTTCCGTCTCAATCTCTTTCATCTAAATCCATTGCTTAGAATCATGGAGAAACCAACTCAAGAGCCGCCATTGGTTGAGTAAAAGCCATTCTCACTGCCTCCCTTTCTCCCTCCGACCCTCCTTTTTCATGTATATATACTCGTCATGACATGATTTCACCACCGTTTCTCTAAAGATCAAGTACCCACTTGAGATCAGTTTGGTTTGTTGTTCCTTCCCTGGTTTCATAAATGGCTCCCAGAAGACAGTTTCTTCCTCTGTTCGCATTGTTCTGTTTGTGTCCACTTTCATTATGCATTCCAGAGGACCCACTATTCATTGATCCTCTCGCTCAACCTTCCACTTTTGGCCAGCCAACCAACCCCACATTCATGGGCACATTCACTGAGGATGCCAAGGATTTAAACCTTGACTTCGCGGCAGTCATGGAATTAGAGCATGAAGTCATCCGTTTGGGTGCTCGAGTAGTTAATGTGGAGAATTATGGAGCCAAAAGTGATGGAACAGACGCTTCAAAGGTAACACACCCAGGAAAAAGACAGACAACATCTAGAAAGCTGCATCCAGTTTTATTTGTTGAATTGTTTGATAATTGAAACTCTAAGTATCATCTCTTTTGTAATGGCACGCAGGCATTCCAGAGAGCTTGGGCTGATGCCTGTGCAAATGCTCCAGCTGTTTTCACTGTGCCTGAGAACAAAAAATACCTTCTGAAGCCAATAACCTTTTCGGGTCCATGTAGATCTAGTGTTAAAGTCATGGTAAGCCTGCCAGCAATTAGTCACATAATATCAGCATATATTGGCAACTGACCTCAGTCTTAAGGTTTTTTGGGCGTTCTAATATGACGTTGTTTTTTTTGTAAGATCCAAGGAACGCTTTCAGCCTCCACTGACATGTCAGATTGGAAAGGAGATGACAGAAATCAGTGGATTCTCTTTAGCAATATTGATGGCCTTACTGTTGAAGGTGGTGGTACTCTTAATGGGAATGGAGCAACATGGTGGCAAAAATCATGCAAGATAGACAAATCTCGTGTAAGGACTGTAAATTGATCATCTTATTTGTGAATTGATCATCTTATTCTTCTTTTTCATAAAAATTGTAGCTCTCCATAGTTATTATTTGTCTAACTTTTTAAAATTTGCCTTTGTCATACTGCAGGCTTGCACAGATGCTCCAACAGTACGTTCATCATCTTCATTTGCAGAATTTGACGCATAGTTTGGCGAACTTCTCTTCTTTGCCATTCAGTTCGTTAAATAATTGTAGTATTCGATAAAGGTTTTCATTTGATGTAGGCTCTTCTGTTCCACTCATGCAAAAATCTTGTGGTGAGCAACCTCAGGGTCAAGGACAGCCCTAAGATCCAGGTTTCCTTTGAGAAATGTTCCAGTGTCCAGGCTTCCGGTCTCACCATTACTGCACCAGGAAACAGCCCTAACACAGACGGAATCCACGTCACAAGTACCCAAAGCATCAACATACAAAACTGTGTCATCGGAACCGATAGGGTGATTAACCGCTTCTCAAAGCCTTTTCAGTCATATATAATGATGGATTCAATAACAAATTGTGTTTTCATCACTTAATTATATCAAAAGGATAAGTTTGATCTTCGTACATTTTCAACTTTTGTGAAGGCGATGATTGCATTTCAATAGTAAGTGGATCTAAAAATGTCAAAGCTACGGGCATAACATGTGGACCTGGGCATGGAATAAGGTGCAAATCACCTTCTAACGCTTCATACATTTATCTATCTCTCTCTCTCCCCCTCTCTTTCATCCCTGATTTCTATGTTTTTTATTTGTTTGACTTGATGGACTTAGCATTGGGAGCTTGGGGATGGGAAAGTCAGAAGCCCAGGTCTCAGATGTTGTAGTAGATGGAGCTAAGATCATTGGAACAACAAATGGAGTCAGGATCAAAACCTGGCAGTTAAGGTCTAGTTCAAGGGTTATTTTATCCCCATTAATTGCAGAGATGTGGGAATAAGTGTATTTATGGATATGCATATGCATGTACATAGATAGATTTGATCAAAGATATTTTATCATATTTACCTTTGTCTTGCAGGGAGGTTCAGGAAATGCAAACAATATACAATTTAGTAACATTATTATGGAAAATGTTGAGAGGCCGATTATCATAGATCAGAACTATTGTGACTCCAAGAAACCATGTTCGGAACAAGTAATTGCAATTAACCATTTCTCCTTGTGATCAACAGTCGATGGGAAATGAAATCTAACCTCTTGTCATATTGCAGGATTCAGCAGTGGCGGTCAGTAATGTTGGATACAAGAACATCAAAGGAACAAGTGCATCAGAGGTTGCCATAACATTTGATTGCAGCAAGAGTGTCCCTTGTCGTGGGATACAACTCCAGAATGTTAATTTGATGGGAGCAAGTGGGAAAACCGTCAAAAGCAAGTGTGCCAATGTTGCAGGGTCTACAACAGGGACTATTGTCCCACCTGCTTGTTTCTAGAGAAGACCCTAATTATTCATGTATTTGATGATATTGTGTAGTGTCATGTAAATCTCTTAGCAATTAGTTGTATTTTTCTAATTACAGGTTAGTTTGAAGTGTTGGTTGGATACTTGTTAGTATTCATTTCTTAAAGGGGATATTACGAGGTCAGCTGAAGGACTTTCATGAGATCTCATGGAAAATGTCTTGCTTCATTCCTCTTTTCTTTAGGTATTAGGGGTTTTCTTTTAATAATCTGTATTTTAGGGGGAAAATGAAGGCCAACCTGAAAAGGGGCTTCTTTATTAGTTATAGAAAATTGTTTGCCATTTTAAATTTATTTAAGGATTGAATAATAAAGGCTGTGAAAAGCCAAGGCTGGATTATTGTAAAATTTCAAATAAAGAAATGTATGGCTTCTTCTTTACTTCATTATTTTTAGTTTTCTATTTCTCTCTCTAGACATATATATATATATATATATATATATATATATATATATATATATATATATATATATATATATATATATATATATATATATATATATATATATATATATATATATATATATATATATATATATATATATCATGACATCTATATATTTGACACAGAGGTGTCAAATAGCTCATTTGATTACTTTGAAATGGGGGCTAAAATTTAGGGACTGGAATCCACTCTTGAAGTTTCACTTGTGGATAGCGCACAAGTTTCATCACATCCACTAGCGAATGTGCCATCGATTCATGTCCACTACTGAATGTGCTGTGGATTCTTTCCAAAAGAATCCTTTGTAGTGAAATAAAGCAATAGGTTTCTTTCTCCCAAAATGTTCTACCATGTAAGCATCTTGCATGATGAGATGTGTTCGAGATGTACGAACAATTCCCTTTAAACAAGAAACCAACTATAAAAGAATATTCCATCTAATTAGTGTCAGCCTCTAGTACAACAAGGATAGGACCAAAGTTCACATCTTTGTGGAACTCATCCTTAAGAAGATCAAAACTAGGTGCATCTATATGAGATCAAAAGAGAGTGTTTTTTTATTGAGTGCATTTGCCACATTACTTTTTGTGTCAAGCTTGTGTTTGTGGGGAAGAATGAACTTTTGTAAATAATTTACCCATTTGACATGTGGAGCAGTCAACTTCTATTAGCCATTAATGTGCTTAAGAGTCTCATGATCATAATAAAGAACAAAATATCTTTGAATATGATACCAAAATACAAGGGTTTTGATAACAGCATGGAGTTCAAAATCCTAAGTACTATAGTTAAGTATAGAATAGAGGTTGCAAAGCCCAGCCCGTTGACAATTGGGCCAAGGCCTAGACCAACCCCATATGTAGAAAGGGCCAGGCCTAGCCCCGGGCCCAACCCTTTGGCATCTCTAGTGTATAACCACTTAATATTTCACTGTAAAACATGATTCAGTGTATGTAAAATATTTCACACATATTTCATTTTTTAGAAACTAAATTAAACAAGCATAGTTGAATAAAAATGGTACGGAATAGTGTGTTGTGCGACGCATGGCCCGCATTGCACCACATGCAATGCGGTTCCACCATGTGGAATAGTGTGTTGTGCGGTGGTTTCACAAGCAGTGGGGACCTGCCACATGGGTCCCACGTCACAGCTAGCTGCTAGCCCGTCGTGTCAGCTGATGTAGGAGCTTCTGTTAGCCTACAATAAAATATTTTTTCTTTTTCCTTTTTCAATGCTTTAAAACTTGATAGCTTTCCAACCATAAGTCGGAATCACGCATTTTTATGGATAGATTTTACCGTAGTTTACCGTGTGTCCCCCGCCCATGAAGCATGCTTCTCAAGGTCATTTCTTATGGTCCTGATGTCCGATTCAAGTGATTTAAAAATTGTTATGCTCATCTTTTAGAGCTCTAACAAACCTTTAAAAACTTTATCTAGAACAATATTCTAGTAATGAAATATGCTAAAACTCTATATTTAAAAACTTACTAAAAATGAGGGTTGTCACAATCTTCCCCCCATAAGGAAATTTTGTCCCTGAAATTGAACTCGTTAATCATCAAATAGTTCTGGATATTTTTTCAACATTTCACTTTCCAACTCCCATGATGCTTCCTCGGAAGAATGATACTGCCATAATACCTTAACTAACAAAATCCTTTTCATCCTAAGGATTTGTTCCTTACGATCCAAAATTCTAATTGGCTTCTCTTCAAAGGACAAATCAGGTTCTAAGGTGACCGTTGTCTGATCCAAAACATGAGAAGGATCTTGCACATATTTTCAAAGCATAGATACATAAAACACTTTATGAACATTGTCTAGCTTAGGGGCCAAAGCCAATCTGTAAGCCACTGGCCCCACTTTATCCAAAATTTCAAACGGCCCCACAAAATGAGGACTTAGCTTACCTTTTACACAGATCTTATAACTCCTCAAGTTGGTGATACATTTAACAACATATGATTACCTACACAAAAGTCAAGGTTTTTCCTTCTCTAATCGGCATAGCTATTTTGACAACTCTGAGCTATCATTAATCAGTTCTTGATAAGCTTTACCTTATTAGCACACTACTTCAAGAGTTCTGACTTCACTAACTTTCTCTCCCTCACTTCATTCCAACATGTTGGGGATCGACAGGGTCGACCATAAAGAGCATCATGCGGCGCCATGCCTATACTAGAATGATAACTGTTATAATAGGCAAATTCAATCAATGGCAAGTGTTCATCCCAATTACCCTTCCAATCTATGGCACATGCTCGTAGCATATCTTCTAATGTCTAAAGAGTTCTTTTAGATTAACCATCTGTCTACGGGTGGAAAGCTATACTAAATCTGAGATTAGTACCTAACTCTTCTTGAAGACTTTGCCAAAAGTGTGAAGTGAATCGTCTATCCCTATCTGAAATGAATGATAATGGTACCCCATGTCAACTCATAATTTCTTTTATGTACATTCTTGCCAAAGCATTTAACGTTTGTGTCTTCTTTAGGGGAAGAAAATGTTTAATTTTAGTAAGTCAATAGATTCATAACCTGATGAAGTCCTAGGTAAGCCTAAAACAAAATCTATGGAAATGTGCTCTCATTTCCATTCTCAAATTTTGATAGGTTGAAGGGTACCTTATGATTTTTTATGTTCCTCTTTAACTTGTTGACAAGTTAAACATTTAGAGACAAATTCTCCTATGTCCCTTTTTCATCCCATTCTACCAAAAATTCCTTTTTAAGTCTTGGTACATTTTTGTTCTGATTGGGTTGATGTTGTATTGAGATCTATGTGCTTCATATAACAATTCTTGTTTTAATTCAGATACCGCCAGAATCACGAGTCTTCCTCTAAATCTTATTCCATCATCAGAGCTTTTACTAATGTCAAGCTTGTCTAAGAAGGTTTGTACTTCTACGTACTCTCTCTGAGCCTCTAGAATACACTCAACTAATTTGGATTTCACCTTCAGATTAGCTACAAATGCCTTTTTGTTTTCTAATTGTAACTTAGGTTGCAAACCCATTACTTCTTCCACCAGTCTCCATTCTTTTACCAACATTCGAGCAACTTCCCTGTAGCCTTTCGACTCAAGGCATCGACAACTACATTAGCTTTAGCTAACTGGTATTGAATCGAGAAATCATAATCATTAAGGTACTCAATCCACGGTCTTTGCCTTAAGTTAAGATCACTTTGAGAGAAAATGTACTTCAGACTCTTATGATGTGTAAAAACTTCAAATTTCTCTCCATATAAATAATGTCTCCAAAGTTTTAAGGCAAAAACTATTGCTACCAATTCTAAGTCATGAGTGGGGTAATTGCCCATTCTCGATGCATCATTATAAATGACAAATCCTCCACTACCAGACAGTAACGATAAGACTAGAGCAGTGGTTAAGTTTTGTTTTAACTCTTGAAATGCCTTCTCACATTCCTCATCCTATATAAACTTCACCCCTTTTCTGGTTAGCTTTGTCAAGGGTAAAGTTATACATGAAAATCCTTAGATAAACCTTTGGTAATAACCGGCATGCCCTAGAAAACTTCTAATTTCTGTGACTGTCTTGGGCCTTTCCCACTTTATAACTTCTTTGATTTTGGTAGGGTCCACTAATACTCTATTTTTAGAAATAATGTGACCCAAAAAGATAACTTATTCTAACCATAATTCACACTTACTCAACTTAGCATATAGCTTATGATCTCTTAAGGTATGAAGAACAATTTATAAATGTTCTCAATGCTCTTTTGAATTTGTAGAGTAGACCAATATATCATCCACGAAAACAATTACAAATTTATCCAAATAAGTTCAAAAGACTTGATTCAAAAGATCCATGAATGTTGCGGGAGCATTTGTCGATCCGAATGGCATCACTAAAAATTCATAGTGGCCATATTGGGTATGATAAGTTGTCTTTTGAATATCTTCATCTCGTATTCTCAGCTGATGGTACCTTGACCTCAAATCTATTTTTGAGAGAACTTTTGCTTGTTGTAATTGATTAAACAAATCATCAATCCAAGGTAAAGGATACTTATTCTTAATAGTCACAGAGTTAAGCATCCTATAGTCTATGCATAGTCTCAAGGATCCATCCCACTTCCTGACAAAGAGGACTGGAGCTCCCCAGGGTGAGATACTGGGTTTGATAAACCCTTTATTTAATAAATCTTGTAATTGACTCTTTAATTTTTTTTAATTCTATAGGTGCCATATGATAGGGGGCCTTAGAGATGGGTTTTGTTCCTAGTATAAGTCAATATGGAAATCTATCTTTCTCTTTGGTAGTGCCCCAGAAAGAACCTCAGGAAATACATTCAAAAAATCATTTATCACATCAATATCTTTTAACTTGGAAGATGAAGACTCCTCATAAATCACACTGGCAAAATATGTTTGGCATCCTTAGATATCAATCGTTGTGCTTTCATAGCATAAATTATACATGGCCTAAAGGATCTTTGTTTCCCTAAAAGGTAAAATTTTCCTCTCCATGCTTATTGAATGTATTTTTTCTTCTTATAATCTACTAAGGCCTCATTATTGGCTAACCAATTCATTCCTAATATGACATCATAGTCTATCATACTTAAAAGTATAAGATTAGCCTCCCATTTCTTGTTTTCTAATGACATGGATACATCTTGCAAAAAATATTGAGCTATAAAAATTTTTCCAATACGAGTTGACACTTCTAAAATATATCCTAGTTCCATAAGGATGATTTGCCTTGTTTGAACTTTGAATTCCTCTTTTGAATCACTTAGAAATATTTGTTATGAATGCGCTACATGATTCTTTTAGTAACTTAAATTTCAAAGTCTATCAAATTTACGATAGTAGAATTACCATGGAGAATTCATCAAATGTCCGTGACATGGAAATGGGAGTTAGTGGATAACTCCACTGTTAATTCTGCTAGTTTAGTAAGATAGTTTTCAACTTCAAGATTGGTTTGACATTTTATTTTGAGTATGATGTGAACCAAAAAAAAAATTATGTCAGATGCTTTGATTTTTTGATAAAAGACCTCTATGAAAAGAGTCCGAATGAAGTCTGTTATATTTTTCATCCGATGTTTTCAATTCTGAATGATTCCGAGAAAAGATTCTGAGTAACAACTACTTATGATAAAAATTACTGCTCTGATGCGTATACTAGTATGCGAGTGCTAGCACTCTGAATTTTCCTTTAATCCGATATAACACGTGGAACATAAAATTCAAAAATGAGAGTCAACATTCAATTTGATATCACACATACGAAGCAAAATTCAAACTCGGACTAAGCAGTAAATCTGCTATTAATCATAGAGAATGGAGGTGTACAATCGAGAATTCCCTTAATTCTGATATTACACATGCAATTGACACATGCTTAATAGTAAAAACTTAAGCAGAGGTGATATTAATTCTGAATGCATAATTGCATAACAACACATTCAAATTCGTAAAGCCGATGACACATGTACAAAACGACAAAAATAACAATGGATCATTATATTAAATCTGATAACACACTTGTAACAAAGAAATTCCAATTTTAAAAATTAGAATTTGAAACAAATCAAAATATATGTTCAAATAATTTTCTCTCGCAGTTAGAGCAATGCTCCGATACCATTCTGTAACACCCCGACCCGAACCACCCGACCCAAACTGGGGGTTTGTTCAGAAAACACAATCGGGGTTCATAAAGTTAGCGAAAAAATTAAAACCGACTGACCAGGAGCTGCAGACTCTGAGTGCGAGAGTCATAACATTCTTCTACGCACTACGAGCTTTAGTCCTTCGTTGCGCGTAGGTTAGAACAAACCTAATTTTATAACTAATTTGGATCGGGCCAACGTTATTTTATCGTTGGTTGCCTATGTACATATTGGATATCATCTCTGCCGTTATTCCAATATGATAGGATCCGGACGTAGTTTTGCCTAACGGCTAATACATTCACCAGGCATCAGAAAATCATATACGATAAAATACATATACTTTATATCCAAATAATTCATTTGGAATCCAACAGAAATCTTATAAATCATCGAACTCAAACGGAAGCCAATAGATCAGTAAAATACACATCTCACATAGGTGAGAAGAACACTAACAAAACACATGTCCCACTCTATCATAGAGCAGAGTAGAAGACACTACAGAGAATGTTGGATCATATCAGATCCTATCAAATCATATCAGATTTTATTCGACCATACCGGTCATATCAGATCGGAGTATGTTAAGTCACAACAGAGCATTTCAGACCACAATAGAATAAATCAAAGTAGATTAAATAGAAACATATCAGCATGTATCACATCATAGCAAATAGTATATCTAAATTAGTATATTACTAATTAAGATGTGCATTCATATAAATCATATTAAACAAAAAGGTCAGAAAAGTGTACTCCCCTCCAATTCTGGAAGTGGTGATGTTCGGAGTTGCTTGTTTCCTCAAGGCGTCCGCCCCTTTTTGATCCGGAGACAGCGGCCATAACCTCCTCTAACTTTGGAACACTTTACCCTTCCTACGCCCGTAGGCGGCGGATAGAACCTCCCCTTACCCGGAGACACTTTTCCCTTCTTGCGCTTGTTGGTGGTGGGCATAACCTCCCCATGCCCAAGGACACTTTTCCCTTTCTGCTCCTCTAGGAGGTGGGCAGAACCTCCCCTTACCCGGAGACACTTTTCCCTTCCTGCGCTCGTAAGCGACGGGCAAAACCTCCACATGCCTGGGGATATTTTTCTCTTCCCGCACCCATAGGTGGCGGGCAGAACCTCCCCATGCTCTGGGATGTTTCCCTTATATAGGGATGCTAACTTGAGGAATAGATGCTTTCATTGTGCAGAACACCCTCGAATTAGTTAAGAATACTTTTTGAACGGAAGAAAATGGACTCAAAATGACTCCCGAAAGTCCTCCAGAAGAATGAACTCAAATGACTATTTATAATAGATTGGCGTGTGAGCATACGGTGGAATGGGAAATGTGCGCACAGGTGCTCACACCACATGGCGTGTCTTAATTGGGCCGAAATCAAGGTCGGCGTGCATAACGCGCGTGTGACGCACACGTTAATGTGTTGCACGCGGCGTGCGCAGCCGCGCCGCTCGTCCCGCACGCATTGCGTAGTCCGTCGCGCGGACGGCCACTATCACGCGATGTTTCCACGGCGCAGTGGCTTGGCTCCATCTCCGGCTCGGCTAGTTGATGTCAGCTATTTTGTCCTTTCTTGAATATTTTATTATTATTTCATTCAAATACAATTTCAACTTCAAAACGCGATAACTTTTTATCCCGAAGTCGGAATTGCACGATCTTGGTACCGATGGACTAGTATCGATGAGCCCTTCAAAACTAGACCCCACATGGGTAGGCTATCTTGCACTTTTAAAGTAGGTCCCACCTATGTGGTACGCTTCCCGAGGTCATAACTTTCGTTCCCGACCTCTGTTTTGAGTGTTTTTGGATGTGTTGTGTTCGTCACTTCAAGCTCTAACCAAATATAAGAATTTTAACTCTTAAAACCCTTGAAAAGTTTACTAAAATTACCTAATTACCCCTAGCCCTCTAAGGTTAAGCGTAATCGGAACACGGGGTGTAATAGGGACCATATGAGAAGGACCCATCTTACAAGGAACTGTCTAAGGAGGACCCAAGTATGGAGGAAGAGTTATAAAGCTGTGAGGGAGAAAATAATATGGGGGACACTAAGCCAAGCAAATTAAATTCTAAGAAAGAGGAAAAGGAGGGGGATGTTCAAAGAGGCAATAATGGTAAGCGGCTGAAGTGGTACACAGAACATGGGAGTTTTCTCCTATGGAAAGAGGGAGCACTACTTTGTGGAAGGCTTGTAGAGGAAGAAATTTACTTGAGCATCTCTCCCAACCTGAATAGTTGTGTGTTAAGTTTAGAAGTTTGTTTTTATTTCTAAGTTAAACTATAAGGTTCAACTTATTTTGTGATTGTGTGCTTGGTTTGTATTTTAAGCACATCACTTCTTCTGAGTTAGGTGTATTTATTAGATACACCTCTTCTAGTAGGTGTGTATGAGAAGGTTTATAAATAAACATTGTCTATTTGAACATTTTTGTATTTCTTGTGAACTTGGGGTTGTTATGATCTATTAGCACCTTAGAAATGGCTTCAGCCAGTAGTAAAGTGATTCAACTATCTCAGGACTCAACTCACATTGAAGTTGTAACTCATGAATTAACAACATCAGAAAACCCAATGGAAAATTTCTTTGATATAATGAAGGAAATGACTTAACAATTGTAAATGCAAGGATTCCAGCCAAAACCCACTATTCTTGCCAAAACAGTGGAACTAGTCTCTCTGTTGGAGCAAGAATATCAGGAGTTCTTAGCAGAAAGAAAAGACCATGGGCAAAGTAGCAATTCTAATACGGAAGATAAGAAGAGGAAAGTGGCATTCTCTAACCAGAACACCAATCAAAAATTTCAGAAGACCTTTGGACCACCCACCCGAACTCAAGGGAGGAGAAAATTTAAGAAATGTTTCAAATGTAACTGATTTCATTCATCAGAAAATTGTTATTTCTCTTAAAGGTGATGTTTCTCATGCGGGGATCATGGACATAAGATTAAGAAATGCCCCAAGAAAAAGAACCAAGAAGAAATCAAGACGGATCATAAACCTAAGGTTCATGAGTGGATCTATGTTATTAGAGAACCTATAATGGAAGGCTAACTTTATACTCATATGCAGGATAGACCTTAAGGTCAAATTAGGAATGGGTTAGTCTTGGTAGACCATCATAAGAATAGAGTTATATTCCATAAGCAAGAAAAGAAAAACTTTACCCTTCGTGGAATTAAAGAATATGTAGGGACATGTATCATGCCTACTAGTAAGGCTAAGCAATGAATATCAAAGAAATGCCATGCTTATCTTTACAGTATGTTGCTTTAAAATCCTTTAACTTCTAAATTAGAAAATATTAGTGTGATAAGGGTTTTTTCTATATGTTCCCTAATGATCTTCCTAGGATATCATAGTAAGAGACAGATGGACTTACTACTAGGAATACATCTTATTTCTAAGACACCCTACCTAACAACTACTGTAGAATGAAAGGAAGTAAATAGTGAATTGCAAGAGGCGATGGATAAATGATTTATTTGACTTGGTGTTTCGTCCAGATGAACACAAGTTTTTCTGGTAAGAAAGAAGAATGGATAACTAAAATTTTTGTATAAATTATTGGATGTATAAATTTTTTCCCTTTATCAAAGATTGGTGGAATTAGTTACAAGGAGCCAAGATATTCTTTACAATAGATTTAAAGGTATGAAGGTTTGAATACCATCAAAAGAAAAGATGGGACAAAGATGGTTTAACAACCATTTTCGTACCCAATATGGCCACTAAGGATTTTTATATTATCGGATTAATAATTGTTTTGGTAACTTTTGAAGATTTTGAACCAAGTTTTGTTAAAATGAATTATAATTGATCTTGGTCAATGCTATTTTAGTATATTCTACTAGTCCAAAAGAATACCAAAAACACTTACAAATAGTTCTGCAAATTAGAAGAGATCATTGGTT
This sequence comes from Saururus chinensis, assembly GCA_035235625.1. NCBI lineage: Eukaryota > Viridiplantae > Streptophyta > Magnoliopsida > Piperales > Saururaceae > Saururus > Saururus chinensis. The sequence continues at coordinate 32,997,065 of CP141143.1, forward strand.
ATATGCTAAGCTATTGTGATGGCCGCCATTTTTAAAATGATATAAATATCATTAATTTCGTCCAACATGTGTATATTGTTCTCACATGACCAAACATGACGGCCATTGGGACATATAACATACATTAAATCACATGTAATATCAAAATGAAATAAAATAATAGAATGCATTGGAGTAAAAGCACAGCCAAAAACATTATATGTGTTTATATATCAAGTGTACATTGCATAATAAAATTATTTAACATGCCTCAAATCACTATGTGTGTAGAGCTCATAGTTGTAAAACATTTGAGGCATATTAGTCACAAAAATAATTACAAATGACATTTGGAGCAGTAATCAGATAATTTAGTTGAAAAATTCATCTTCTTTTACTTCTGCTCTGGTATTAATCCCTGTAGAGTTTGGGAGTGGGTGAATATTTTTCTACTTAGAGTGGGTCGTATTAATATCTTAAATAATGCTATGCAAAAAATGCATGAAATAATCAAAAATTGTATTTTTGCTAAAACTAAATAAGAAATCATCGGTTCATTTGATGATGATCAATCCAATAGCCGTGATACCTAACAGTGTTCCCCCTGGCACTCATGGGGCATTGAGAGGCTCATTCGAGTGATGAGCTTTCCCATGATGCCCATATGCGTGCCACACCGATTATTTTTTTGGCTAGTATCAAGATAGAATACAATAATTGCATATTTTATCTAGAATTATCTAGTACGTGCATTCCACAAAATCGTAAAACAACGTATGCAAAACATTTCACATATATAACATTTTTCAGAACATAAGTCAAATAAGCATAAAGGAATAAGAATGGGTTAGAAAAATTAATTGTACAAGCAAAGCATCAGTTTAGAGCTTAAGACTCCCTACCTTGAACTTGAAGTGCAATTTTGTAGTTGAAAATAGCCTCTGACAAAAAAACCAACCCCACCTCTGCATCTGACATGCTAGATTTAGTAGGAAACGACTCTTTAACGGCCTAATTTGGAGTTAAAATGGCTTCAAACAAGCAAAAAGAGGGTTGGGGCATGGTAGAAGTGAGAGAATTTCACTGGGGTAAGTTATACAAGTATGGAATTTATAGCCAAACCCATTGATAAAATTGAATGAGTGTGTGATGCTAGGAATCCACGTGTCCTGCGTGTGATAACCACGCCTATGAGCAGATCACGCGCATCGCATGAGGCGCGCACAATGTAGGCATTGTGCATTGTGTGGGATGCATGGCCCCTGTGTGTTTGCATCAGCAACACAAACGCACCGTCTGCGTTGCTGACGCAAGGCCCGTCAGCCTACGTCAGCCCCCCATTTTATTTTATTTTTTTCCAAATCTCAAAATGTCAAACTACAATATCTTTTCTGATACAATTCAGAATCATGTGATCTTGTTATTGATGGACTAGTATTGACGAGCCCTTCGAAACAAGACCACTAATTAGTAGGTTTTACCATAGTTTTACCATGGGTCCTACCCATGAGGCATGCAACTTGAGGCCATTACTTACGACTCCAATGTTCGATTGAAGTGATTCAAACACCATTATGCTCATATTTTAGAGCTCTACCACAAACCTTTAAAAACTTTATATAAAACAATATTCTACTAATAAAAATATATTAAAAACTCTATGATTAGTTTTAAAAACTTACCATAAGTCAAGGTTGTCACAATCTACCCCCTTAAGGAAATTTTGTCCTCGAAATTGAACTTATTAATCTTCAAATAGTTCTCGATATTTCTTCAACATTTCACTTTCTAACTCCCACATTGCTTCCTTGGAAGAATGATGCTGCCTCAATACTTTTACTAATGGAATCCTTTTTGTTCGAAGAATTTGTTCCTTACGATCCAAATTTTTAATTGGTTTATTTGCAAAGGATAAATGAGTTCTAGGGTGAGAGTTGTCTGATCCAAGACATGAGAGGGGTCTTGCACATACTTTCAGAGCAGGGATACATGAAATACATAATTAACATTGTCTAGTTGAGGGGGCAAAGCCAATCTGTAAGCCAGTGGCCCTACTTTATCCAAAATTTCAAACGGCCCTACAAAATGAGGATTTAACTAATCTATAACACCTAATCTCATATCTCCTCGAGTGGGTGATAACATTGCAGCACATGATCACCTACACAGAAATCAAGGTCTTTCCTTCTCTTATCGGTATAGCTCTTTTGACGATTCTAAGCTGTCAATAATCGATTCTTGAAAAGCTTTACCTTATCAGCACACTACTACAAGAATTCTGACTTTAGTTTCTCTCCCCTCCTTCACTCCAACAGTTGTTGGAGATTGACAGGGTCGACCATAGAGAGCTTCATACGGTGCCATGCCTATACTCAAATGATAACTATTATTATAGGTGAGTTCAATCAACGGAAAATGCTCATCCCAATTACCCTTCCAATCTATAGCACATGCTCGAAGTATATCTTCTAATGTCTGAATAGTTCTTTTAAACTGATCATCTATTTGCGGGTGGAAGGCAATATTAAATTTGGGATTAGTACCTAACTCTTATTAAATTCTTTGTCAAAAGTGTGAAGTGAATCGACTATCCCGATCTGAAATGAGTGATAATGGTACCCCATGTTGACTCTCAATTTCCTTTATATACATTTTTGCCAACGCATTTAACATTTGTATCTTCCATAGGGGAAGAAAATGTGCACTTTTGGCAATCCAATCCACTATATATAATCCAAATAGATTTATGACTTGATGAAGTTATGGGTAAGCTTGAAACAAAATCCATGGAAATGTGCTCCCACTTCCATTCCAGAATTTCAATAGGTTGGAGAGTACCAAATGGTTTATGATGTTCCGCTTTAACTTGTTGATGAGTTAAATATTTAGAGACAAATCCTCCTATGTCCCTTTTCATCCCATTCCACCAAAAATTCCTTTTTAAGTCTTAGGTACATTTTTGTTCCTCTTGGGTGGATGGTGTGCTGAGACCTATGTGCTTCTTATAACATATCTTGTTTTAGTTTAGGTACCACTGGAACCACCAATCTTCCTATAAATCTTATTCCATCATCCAAGCTTTTACTAAAGTCAAACCCTTCTAAGAAGGTTTATACTTTTGCATCTTCTTTCTGAGCCTCCAGAATACACTCAACCAATTCATATTTCACCTCTAGATTAGCTACAAAAGCCATTTTTTTCTGATTGTAACTTAGGTTGCATACACATTACTTCTTCAACCAATCTCCATTCTTTTACCAACATTTGAGCCACCTTCCCTGAGGCCTTCACCTTAAGGCATCGACCGCCACATTGGCTTTTGTTGAGTGGTATTGAATAGAGAAATCATAGTCATTAAGGTACTCAATCCACCATCTTTGCATCAAGTTAAGAGCACTTTCAGAGAAAATATACTTCAGACTCTGATGATCAACTTCAAATTTCTCTCTATATAAATAGTGTGCCTAGATTTTTAAGGCCAAAACTACTGCTGCCAATTCAAGATCATGAGTGGGATAATTACCTTCATGCTTCTTTAGTTGTCTTGAAGCATATGCTATCACCTTCTCATTTTGCATCAAAATACATCCAAGACCCACTCTTGAGGCATCACTGTAAACAACACATCCTCCATTACCAGATGGTAAAGATAAGACTGGAGCAATGGTTAATTTTTGGAATGCATTCTCACATTCATCATCCCATATAAACTTCACCCCTTTCTGGTTAGCTTTGTCAGGGGTAAGGCTATACTTGAAAATTCTTGGATGAACCTCCAATAATAACCGGCAAGCCCTAGAAAACTTCTAATTTCTATGTCCGTCTTGGGCCTTTCCCACTTTATAACTGCTTCAATCTTGGCAGGGTCCACTAATACTCCATTTTTAGAAATAATATGACCTAGAAAGACAACTTGTTCTAACCAGAATTCACATTTACTCAACTTAGCATAGAGTCAATGATCTATTAGTGTTTGAAGAACTATCTATAAGTGTTCTCATGTTCTTCTAGATTTGGAGAGTAGATCAATATACCATCAACAAAGACAATTACAAATTTATCCAAATAAGTTTGAAAGACTTGATTCATAAGATCCATGAATACTGCAGGAGCATTTGTCAATTCGAATCGTATTACTAAAAATTCATTGTGCTATATCGGGTACGAAAAGCTGTCTTTGGAATATCTTCATCTCGTATTCTCAGCTGATGGTACCCCAACCTCAAATCTATTTTTTAGAACACTTTTGCTTCTTATAGTTGATCAAACAAATCAACAATCCTGGGTAAAAGATACTTATTCTTTATGGTTACAGAGTTAAGAATCCTATAATCTATACATAATCTTAAGGATCTAACCTTTTTCCTTACAAAGAGAACTAGAGCTCCCCAAGGTAAAACACTAGGTTTGATAAATCCCTTATCTAATAATTCCTTCAATTGACTCTTTAATTCTTTTAACTTTGTAGAAAGCATATGATAGGGTGCCTTAGAGATAGGTTCTATTCCTGGTACTAGATCAATATTAAAATCCATCTCTTTTGTAGGTGGTATCCAAGGGAATTCTTTTAGAAACACATCTCGAAAGTCCTTCACTACTTCAATATCTCTTAATTTGACAGGTGTAGATTCCTCTCAAATCACACTAGCGAGATAAGCTTGACATCCCTTAAAGATCAATTGACCTCCAAAAGCCTTGTACTGCATACTTACAAAAGAAATTGTTTGTGTAACACTGCTCAATTAATTATAAAAATAAGCACTTTGATTTTAATTAACCATTTATCTCCCTTTTTGACACAAATAGACAAAAAGTGAATCAATAATTAAAAAAATTCAATTAAAGCACATCCAAGTCATAATAATCAGTTATGTATCTCATAACCAAAATAGTTTCATAATCCATCCCAGAGTCAAATAAGACAGAGAATGAATTGTCACTAGTTCCAAACTAACAAATACATGAAAATAGTGAACAAAAACATAAATAAACTTCAAGTAGCAGCATCTAGGGCATCAACATCATCATCAATCTCCCCCTCATATTCTAGAAGTCAAAATTTGTCTCTAATCATGCTCCTGAGATTAGCAAAACCGTATCGAACCTCGTCAAGAAAACATCAACAAAAATCAATAAACCCTCCATATGACTAGGGTTTAGACATATCCAATGGCCTTGCAGCAGTAGCTTGGTCCTCATGCTGAACCTCCTACTCCTCCTGTGCCTCCGGCCCATGTCCTCGAGTGCGAGACATCCTCCTTCTCACCCCTGCAGTAGCGGTCCTATGCCGACAAATGAAGGCTCTATGCTTGGAATCCTTAGTCAAACTGATATAAAGATCCGACATAATATGTACGAATACTGTATTATCCCTTGAGTTTGGTCGTGTGAGAATGTCATAATTAGTCTAGATAATGGAGAGTCAATCCAACTCCAAGTGTGTCTCAGACAAGAGGTAAAGAATATGCACTATCATGTGCTTGACTCTCTCATTCCTTGCACTCCATATGTCATATTGAGCAATCATAAGTAGGTAGAAAACAGTAGTCATCGAATGAGGAAGGATTTATATGTCAAGAGATTTTCCACGAGGATGCCCAGTGAGTCATCTAGTGATCTCATTATTGGATGGAAATATGTATTCACCAAAGTTATGATAAAATAAGTCTCTACGCTCACATCCAATCACCTCTGCAATTGTAAGATCTCTAAATTTCCCTTTTCATTTGTGTGAATCATGTTTGTTTGATAGTTTAATATGATTTTGAGGTAATGGATTAGTTTAATTATAAATTTCCTAGGGTTTAATTTTATTTTAAGAGTATTAGTATCAAGCTTTATTTACCCAAAAATTTTCCTATTTAAAAGTATTTTATTTTTATTTTTCCTTGGTCAAAGGAGTAGGCCCCATGCCTAGGTGGAGTGGTGTGCCCAACTATTTTAGCCTCCAACCTTCTATTGATTTGTTTAAGTGGGTTTTGGATGTGATTAAATTCATTTTTGAGTTAATAAGAGTAGACATCATTTATACATATTAGAACAATGGAACTCAAAGATTGACAAAACATAAAAGTCAATTGACTTGGCCCATCTACTAGAAGAATTTGTTGCAAGGATATGACAAAAATTGGATCTTAAATTAGGAAATGAAATACAATTGAGGCATTAAAAATTATAGCAAAGATACCAAAATAAATTTAAACCTTGAATTAAGGTAGTTACCAAACCACCAAAATAATGAAAAACTTAAAAACATTCAATATAAACTTGGCCAACATTATCAAGTTAGAGTTCAAAATATAATTAAAGAACTTCTATTAAACAGTTAAATATAAATAATTGGCATGGATTCCTATTGCTCTTAGTTTGCTAGCTAATTTGTACAAGTTTACATATTAATAACATTTAGTAAAAAGGCTTATTTCGAATAAGGAACCCCCCTTTCACTATTCAATTAAAATCTGACAACCAAATATGGGAATAAACATTAATGAGATGCTTTCCACTAAGGATGTTGTGACGTTGTCATCGAATGAGGATAAAAAATACAATGATTCAATTTTAAAATTTGAAGGAGAGAAAAGAACGGAATGAACGAAATGACAACCTCAAGGGTATGTCATATCACGCATATTTCCACTTAGGTGCCCTTTTCTTACCCCACACTTCAATCAATTCTGCCCTTTTTACAATTCCTCTATGGCTTTAGATCGGCTGTGATGACTTCCCCATCAATTGTGGTGGGAGTGGCCAATCCATTGATACCAGTTGGGGGAACAAATGAGAATTCAGGCCTAATTCACGATTTTCCCAAATATGACCTTCTGATAAGCCCCTCCCATCATAGTTGGTGGGAGGGCCTCACAATAGCAACACCTCAATAATGGCATTCGTGATCAAAGTAAGAGGTTAAGCACCCATGATCATCTAAAATCACATAAAAATCATAATTTGACTCAAATTATTGTTATTGTTGATAAGAAAAGTCATTAAAATTAATCTATCTTTCCATCAAATAGGGGCTTGCTGATGATTTCTCTCTCTTGCCTTTCTAGTCTCCTCAAGTCAAACATTCGCGTGCAATCTACCGACATTTAACTGTCGTAACCCCTCTTGAAGCACTTGGTTGTGGTTTTTCATCCTCTCAAGGTCTCTATGGATTCTTTTTAGATCAAGGAGAATCCATGACTCTACAAGATACCTTTCTTTAAGGTGTATAAATGAAACCACTAGCCCATAACCATGTAACCACCCATGATTTCAACACAAATAACTTTATGAATTACCGATGGTTTAGATATTTCAAAATTTTGTTATAAAAATATTTTGGGTGTTACAATTTTTATATTACTATAGCTGTTAAACAAAAGTGGGATAAAACCCTTATTACACTAAGAAATTAGCATTGTTTCCCTAGCTTATTTTCTTCCTCATTTGTTGGAGCCTTTAAAAACAATCATATGGATGTGTAGTTTGCCACCCCATATTTTAGCCAACCCACCCCCCTATATATAGATGGTAGATATCTACTATCTTTATAGGCATGATCGTGAATATCCACTAACTATGTTAAAGTAGTGTGCTGGCTAAAAAGAAGGGGTGGTGAACCTCTCATCCTTCCCATAATGACATTCATTTACTAATTTAGTCACTATTATGCCTTAAAACTCTAATATATGCATATGTTGAGGGATGTAAGAAATGGGAGATAATTTTATCCAAATATATAAATGTGTAGTCTTTTGATCTCCTTACTTAAAAGTAAATGTTTATGTATATGGGAACTGGAAACAATAGTAGACATCATTTATACATATTAGAACAAAGGAACTCAAAGATTGACAAAACATAAAAGAGTCAATTGACTTGGTTCATCTTCTAGAAGAATTTGATGCAAGGATAGGTCAAAAATTGGATCTTAAATTAGGAAACAACCCAATCATCAAAATGAAATACAATTGAGACATTAAAAAATTGTTGCAAAGATTCCAAAACAAACCTAAACCTTAAATTAAGGTATTTACAAAAACACCAAAATAAGGAAAAACTTAAAAGCATTTAATATAAACTTGGCCAACATTATCATATTAGAGTTCAAAAAATAATTAAAGAACTTATATTAAACATTTAGTTGACTCTCATACATAATATGAATAGTATTAGTTTATTTTTAATTTAATAATATGAATATATTACATAATTATGTATTATTTGTGTTTAGGCACATCCTAAAGCAACGGACTACCGAGAAAAAATTGTAGAAGACTATGATGATTTAATGTTGATTCTTGGTAACACCTCTACGCTTGGAGTTAGGGCAACCGGTTTATCAACTAAGGCTGCTGACTCTGTGCTTAAACCATCAGCCACCAACTTTGAAGATGATGATGATACGTTACCTCCTTTTACTAGTGATTCCCCACATGTAGGTGATTCAACCTTTTATGAGTGCCCACATTTGGCGATTGACTTGTAGAAGATTAAATCCAGGGGCTATATATTAGACAAGAGATGCCATAGTTGCACTAACACCTAAGTTTGATCTTCTTGTTAAATCATGTGAAATTACACAAAATTGGTTTTACGCTATAGGAGAGATTCCAAACCTTAGTAAGGATTTAAAGTATTTTGCATATGATTTTTTGAGCAATGCAACATTGAAGGAGGCATTAGTTAGATTGCCCCACGAGGAACATCATGATTGGTTGGAGTATAAGTTTGCAAGAAGAGGGGATGCTTGAAAGATGACTTGTTATGGCTAACTTTTTGGGTTCTAAAGTAGATTTTTTTTTGGATGTGCTTATTAGGAGTATTCGTTTATAAGAATAGTAGCCACTTAAAAAATGACTTAACCTCACTATTTTTTTGGGTTCTTGACTAGATTTTTTTGGGTTGTGCATATTATAAATGTTCCATTGACATTTATGTGGATGTCTATGCATAGATTGACAAGGAGGAATGCTTTGGCTATTTGAACTTTATTTTTTGTTTTATGCCAATGTGTAACTGTAAACCATAAAACAATGAATGAATCGGGCGATTATGGAGTTTTGCTTGTTATGGTATTGGTCTGCTATATCTTTTTACTTCTATAGGATATGGTTTTATGTGGTTGAGTGTCTATGCCAATGGTTTTGTGCGAATGAGATGTGCCCAATTCCAAGATCCATGGAATAAGCACTGGTATGGTTAGTCACCCTAATGTCTCGAGGAATCTATTTTTGTTCTTCTTTGTTTTGGGAAATGGATTACATTTACTTTTAATTTTTGTTGTTGATATATTAATGCATAATTACAAGCTCAATGAGATCAGTATTGTGGATGGAGATTTATGCTAACAAAGTATCAGATTTCTTGTTGATCGGTATTGTGAGATCTTCTTTTGCTTAGAAGGGCATAGAAATGGTCTTTGTTTTCATTTTTTGATGGCAATTTGACGTTGATCCTTGCAGCATGTCATATGTATTTCTCTGCTCTATATGGTAATGGCTTTTTATATTATTTTTTAAATATTTGATACAAGTTAAATATTTTCATTTTGTATTTTAGATTTGTGCCAATGTGCAACTGTAAAGCATTAAACAGTGAATGAATCAGGCAAAATGTGCAGATTATGGAGTATTTATGTGTGAAAATGAATATACAATGGTTTAAAATTATTAAAAATTATTTTTATAGGTTTGGCTTTTGTCATTTTTCCCAATTTATAGTTGTTACATTGCAAATTTTTTATAAATTTTAAAGAAAATGTGTGAAATAATCTCAAGCGTGACCTGAACAAATATATATCAACTTCATAATACTTGTATCAACATTTATCTATAAACCGTTTGTGAAACTCATTTATCATAATGTGTGAAATATGAGTTTATGTTTTATGAAAATTGATCTTTGTTAGTATGACTCTTTAGATGTTTTTATTATTATTAAGGGTTCATGATTCATTTACGTATTTGTGTGGAGTCATGTTAATGTTTGTGAGTTTTTTCTCCAAATAGTTATAATGGAAGATTTATTGAACTATGAAGTGGTAGAAGCTTGCAACTTTGAAGAAAATGAATGTGTAGTAACCATCTCTATGGCAAATATATTAAATCAAGTAATTATGGAGTCAGATGCATTGCACACACATGAACCCTCGTCGCTCTATTTCAATTGAAGGTTATCGATATTTACAACGAAAACTCGATGGGCATCCCAATGAATTCCGTGATATGTATAGGATGTATCCGGATCCGTTTTGTAAATTGTGTCACATTCTCCGCCAAAAATCTTTAATATGTGATACTAGGTACATTACAGTAGAAGAGATGGTAGCAACTTTTTTACTAGTGGCAGAACATGATCAATGTTACTCAATATGCCAAGATGGTTTAAGTCGTCAAAAGGGACAATTAGTAAAAGTTTCAATAAGGACTTGGATGCAATTCAATTGTTAGCACCTTAGTTAATAGCACATTCTCTTGATAGCACACCAGAAGCAATGATGTTAGATCCGTGTTTTTACCCATATTTTAAGGTTTGAGCTTACATTTCTTTTTATTTTTATTTCTATAGGTGTGCATGTATATGATATTTGAATTTGTTATATAGGATTGTATTGGTTCTATAGATGGAACACATATAAAGGCAACTGTTTATGGGGCTAGGAACGCAGGCTATCGTAATAGGCATGGATGGTTTTCACAAAATGTATTAGCAGCATGCACATTTGATATGTAGTTTATATATATTCTTAATGGATGGGAAGGTTCTGCAAATGATTCAAGGGAATTAAAAGATGCTATAGGGAGGTCTAATGGTCTTCCATTGCTAAAAGGTATTATTGTAGTTTTTTATTTTTTTACTTTTTATTTTAATTTTATTAGGCAGGGGCACACTTATATTATTGTAATTTATCTTTTGAATAATGAAGTTTTATTTAGTAGATTGTGGCTATCCAAATAGACATAATTTTTTAGCGCCATATCATGCAACTCGTTATCATCTCAGCGAGTATAGTACACAAGCTAGAAGTCGTCCAAGCAATGCAAATGAAGTATTTAATCATCAACATGCATCTTTGAGCAATGTTATTGAGAGGATTTTTGGGGGCTTAAAATCATGTTTCAAATTTTTTAAAGATCATCCACTTTCATTTCCATATCAAATTCAAGTAAAGATGGTTTTTGCTTGTTGTGCATTGCATAATTACCTTCGCAGGGAAAATAATGAAGATGTATTTGATTCTGATCATGAAGAGGAAGACGCACCATGAAATGTCCCATTAGATCCTAATGTAGATTGAAATTCAGATGACAATATGGCATCTCAAGTAGAACAAAGGGCAACGGCTAATGCATGGAGAGATGGAATAGCTGTAGAAATGTGGAACGATGCAATGTTTATGACTATGAGCTTATAAATTGTGTTTTGGATAATTTAGTGGTCTTGAGCATTATTGTATGTAACTTTTTTATTAAAAAATTATTTTTATAATATTAATACTTTTAGTTGATATTTTAATGACATGTTTGAAGTTACTTAACTCTAGTAAATTATGTATTAGTCATATTTGAAATATGTAGGTTAATTTTTTTAGGAGTTAATTATTTTAAAATTTGATAATTTAAATCCAGGGATTCTAGCAATACCAAATTTGGGCATCAAATTATTTAAGAATGTAATAGCTCAAATCCAAGAATTTGGCTTATATTCTAAAATTTCATATTCTAAATCCTAAATTTAAAAATTTTGATTGACTAACCCCCTACCCCCCTGTTAGTTTGCTAGTTAATTTTCACAAGTTTACATATTAATAACATTTAGTAAAAAGGCTTATTTTCTATAAGAAACCCCCCTTTCACTATTCACTTAAAATAAGACAACCAAATATGGGAATAAAAGTTAATGAGATGCTTTCCACTAATGATGTTGTGACGTTGCCTTTGAAGGAGGATAAAAATACAACAATTCAGTTTTAAATTTTGAAGGAAAGAAAAGAATGGAATGAATGAAACGGGAGCCTCAATGGTATGTCATATCACACACATTTCCACTTAGGTGCCCTTTTCTTACCCCACACTTCAATCAATTTAGCCTTTTTTACAATTCCTCCCTAGCTTTAGATCGGCTCTGTGGACTTCCCCACCAATTGTGGTGGGAGTGGCCAATCCATTGATACTAGCTGGGAGAACACATGAGAATGCAAGCCTAATTCTCACATGATTTTCCCAAATGTGACCTGCTGATTTGCCCCTCCCACCATAGTTGATGGGAGGGCCTCACACCAACGACACCTCAATGATGATATCAGTGATCAGAGTAAGAGACTAAGCACCCACCGTTCATCTAAAATCACATAAAAAACATAATTTGACACAAATTACTGTTATTATTGATAAGAAAATTCATGAAAAACTACTAACATCTTAAATCTCTACAGTTTAAAAGGTAACTTTTCCAACTTGTATTTTAATTTTCACTAAACTTTCACAAGCGATACATACATACATACATACATATATATTGCTATGGTTATTGTAAAATTCAAACATTGAAATTTATATTTCTTTCCTACATACATATATCGCCTCGTGTTAGACATTCGTGTGCAATCTACCAACATTTAACTATTGTAACTTGTCTTGAAGCACTTGGTTGTTGTTTTTCACCTCGCAAGAACTCTATGGATTCTTTTTATTTCAAGGAGAATCCATGAATCGACAAGATAACTTTTTTTAAGGTGTATAACTGAATCCACTAGCCCACAACCTTGTAACCACCCATGATTTCAACACAAATAACTTTATGAATTACCGATGGTTTAGATATTTGAACATTTTGTTATTAAAAATTCTTGGGTGTTACAATTTTTATGTTATTATATATGTTAAACAAAAATTGGATAAAACCCTAATTACACTAAGAAATTAACATTGTTTCATATGGATGCTTAGTTTGCCACCCCCTGTTTTAGCCAACCCACACCCCTATATATAGATGGTGGATATCTACTATCCATATATGCATGATCGTGAATATTTACTATCTATGTTAAAGGGGTGAGGTGGCTAAAGCAAGGGGTGGTGAACTACTCATCCTTCCCATAATGACTTGCATTTACTCATTTAGTCACTATTATGCCCTAAAACACTAATAAATGCATATGTTGAGGGATGTAAGAAATGGGAGATAATTTTATCCAAATATATAAATGAGTAGTCTTTTAATCTCCTTACTTAAAAGTAAATGTTTGTGTATATGGGAACCGGAAACAATAGTAGATATCATTTATACATATTAGAACAAAAGAACTCAAATATTGACAAAACATAAAAGAGTCAATTGACTTGGCCCATCTTCTAGAAGAATTCGTTGCAAGGATATGGTAAGAACTGGATCTTAAATTAGAAAAATAACCTGATCATCAAAATGAAATATAATTGAGACATTAAAAAATTATAGCGAAGATACCAAAATAAACCTAAACCTTAATTAAGGTATTTACCAAACCAACAAAATAATGAAAAACTTAAAAACATTCAATATAAATTTGGCCAACATTATCATATTAGAGCTCAAAAAATAATTAAAGAATTTATATCAAATAATTAAATATAAATAATTGACGTGGATTCCCATTGCTCTTATTTTTCTAGTTAATTCTCACAAGTTTACATATTAATAACATTTAGTAAAATGGCTTATTTTGAATAAGCAACCCCCTTTTCACTATCCAATTTAAATCAAACAACCAAATATAGGAATAAAAGTTAATGAGATGCTTTCCACTAATGATGTTGTGATGTTGCCATTGAAGGAGGATAAAAAATACAACGATTCAATTTCAAATTTTGAAGGAGAAAAAAGAACGGAATGAACGAAACAACAGCCTCAATGGTACACATTTCCTCTTAGGTGCCATTTTTTTACCCCACACTTCAATCAATTTAACCCTTTTTACAATTCCTCCCTAGCTTTAGATTGGTTGTGAGGACTTTCCCACCAATTGTGGTAGGAGTGGCCAATCCATTGATACTAGCTGGGAGAACACATGAGAATGCAAGCCTAATTCTCACACGATTTTCCCAAATGTGACCTGCTGATTAGCCCCTCCCACCACAGTTGGTGGGAGGGCCTCACACCAACGACACCTCAATGATAGCATTAGTGATCAGAGTAAGAGATTAAACACATACAGATCATCTAAAATCACATAATAATCATAATTTGACACAAATTATTGTTATTGTTGATAAGAAAAGTCATTAAAAACTACTAACATCTTAAATCTCTATAGTTTAAAAGATAACTTTCCAACATGTATTTTGATTTCTACTAAACTTTCACAAGTGATACATAGATATATATATTGCAATGGTTATCTTAAAATTCAAGCAATGAAATTAATCTATCTTTCCTCCAAATAGGGATTTGCTGATGATTTCTCCATCTTGCCTCTCCAGTCTCCTCATATTAGACATTCGTGTGCAATTTACCGACACTTAATTGTTGTAACCTCTCTTGAAGCACTTGGTTGTGGTTTTTCACCCTCTCAAGGACTCTATGGATTCTTTTTAGATCAAGGAGAATCCATGACTCTATAGGATACCTTTTTTTAAAGTTGTATAACTAAATCCACTAGCCCACAACCATGTAACCACCCATGATTTCAACACAAATAACTTTATATATGAACTACCGATGGTTTAGATATTTCAAAATTTTGTTATTAAAAATTCTTGGGTGTTACAATTTATATGTTACTATAGATGTTAAATAAAAGTTGGATAAAACCCTAATTACACTAAGAAATCAACATTGTTGCCTTAGCTAACTTCTTCCTCATTTGCTAGAGCCTTTAAAAAATTCATATGGATGTGTAGTTTTCCACCTCTCATTTTAGCCAACCCGCCGCCCTATATATAGATGGTGGATATCTACTATCCGTATAATCATGATTGTGAATATGTACTGACTGTGTTAAAGGGGTGGGGTGGCTAAAAGAAGGGGTGGTGAACTACTCATCCTTCACATAATGACTTGCATTTACTCATTTAGTCACTATTATGCCCTAAAACTTTAATATTTGCATATGTTGAGGGATGTAAGAAATGAGTGATAATTTTATCCAAATATATAAATGAGTAGTCTTTTGATCTCCTTACTTAAAAGTAAATGTTTATGTATATGGGAACTGGAAACAATAGTAGACGTCATTTATACATATTATAACAAAAGAAGTCAAAGATTGACAGGAGTCAATTGACGTGGCCCATCTTCTAGAAGAATTTGTTGCAAAAACTGGATCTTAAATTAGGAAAACAAACCCAATCATCAAAATAAAATACAATTAATACATTAAAAAATTATATCAAAGATACCAAAATAAACCTAAACCTTAAATTAAGGTATTTACCAAGCCACCAAAATAACGAAAAACTTAAAAACATTCAATGTAAACTTTGGCCAACATTCTCATATTAGAGTTCAAAAAATAATTAAAGAACTTATATTGAATAGTTAAATATAAATAATTGACTTGGATTCCCATTGCTCTTAGTTTGCTAGTTATTTTTACAAACTAACATATTAATAATATTTAGTAAAAAGGCTTATTTCGAATAAGGAAATCCCCTTTCACTATTCAATTAATATCAGACAACCAAATATGGGAATAAAAGTTAATGAGATGCTTTCCACTAATGATGTTGGGACGTTGCCATTGAAGGAGGATAAAAAATACAACCATTCACTTTTAAATTTTGAAGGAGAGAAAAGAACAGTATGAATGAAACAACAGTCTCAACGGTACGTCATATCACACACAGTTCCACTTAGGTGCCCTTTTCTTACCCCACAATTCAATCAATTTAGCCATTTTTACAATTCCTCCCTAGCTTTAGATCGGCTGTGAGGACTTCCCCACCAATTGTGGTGAGAGTGGCCAATCCATTGATACCAGCAAAAAGAACACATGAGAATTCAGGCCTAATTCTCACAAGTTTTTCCCAAATGTGACTTGCTGATTAGCCCCTCCTACCATAGTTGGTGGGTGGGCCTCTCACAACCCCCCCTTCCCTGCCAAATATTCTTTTGCTAATGGTAGGGCTGAAATATTGGCTTGATAACCCATCGGCTCGAACCTTACCCATCCAGCAAAATGGCAGGCACAAGGCTCATATTTTCATACATATTTTTAGGCCTGTTGTAAAATAGGGTTGGCCAAGGCACAAGTGGAGAAAGCCTGAGGCCTGACTCAAAGTGTAAGAATTATTATTTTGGGAATAACATCACATTGCTAAGAAGAGAAATATTTATGGATAAAGTTGTGTAGTTAATATGTGCAAAGCTTTCAAACTCTCACCCTTTGTTACAAATTATAAAAATATAAATAAAAATGTAAAAATTTTATATTTATAACTTTAATCAGGTCAAGTCTAGTTGGATCACCTGAATCTCAAACCCAAGCTAAATAGCTATTTGGGTTGAATTTAAAAACCTCAATCTAACCATTAGGTTTGTGTTGGATTTACCATATACCCGACCTGAATAGCATTCCTATGAAAGACCAAATCCAAAGGCCAAAGACCAAAGTCACCCACTAGTGGAATCTACCCTAAGCCTAAAGCCTAATTATTATTATTTTTAAATAAATTGAATAGGAAAAGGCCAAAATGCTTGGGACAAGCGCACTTACGGTTAGGTCTAGTCCCAGGCTCTCCCAGCTCAACCACGATCAAGTTTTATCCCTAATTATTGGCACTACTAGCTCCTTGAACTTGCCCTAGCGCTACCAACCATGACACAAATTGTAATCCCCTGGTGAAACTTCACCAGGGATGTCTCTGGTGAAGCTATAACAGCTAACTACATGGTCTAAAAAAGAAATTGTTCTCAAATGCAAAAGAAAACGTTCTCAAATGCTAACTTACATCACGGAGACTTCACCAAAGACGTCCCTCGTGAAGATTCACTAGGGGATTACAATTGCCATGACACCCCTTGCAAAATATAGGTGTAAGGCTGAGGGAAAAAGGCACTCATCCCCCCTCCCTGTGTTGATAAGGTGGGGAGGGTGAGAGGTAGAAGAGGCTCAGAGCAAGGGTGTCGGCCAAAACGAAAAGCCTGCACCACACCCTCCTTCTCCCTCACCAAGAGTGGGGTTATACCAGGGTAGGCTAGGGTGGAGCACGGTCAATAAAGTTGTTGTCGACGGTGGCTGTGAGGGGGCAAAGTGGAGACCCTCTGTATTGTTTGGTGGAGGGGGAAGAGGGACTTGAGAAAATAAAAGAAGGGCTGAATTAGGTGGCATACCCGTGGGATGGCATTTTACGAAGTTCCGGGCCATGTGACGGGCATTTCGGCAGTCTTATCATCTTGTGGTTCACTTTTTTTTTTACGGAGACCATTATTTTACTTTCTGGGAAAAAACGATTCCGATTTCTGCATTTTCGTGTTTACAACTGGGGCGTGAAATGGATAAAAAATCCTAAGATTTTGTTGGTTTGTTGATTGGAGAGGAGAGAGAAGCAGAGGAGGAAGTCCCGTGGGAAAGGGAGCCAAGAGCTTTGACCTCTCCCCCAATCGCATCGGGAGGATTCACACCCAAAATCAGGCGAAATTCCGCCTTTCATCCGCATCCTCTCTCCCGAAAGATCCTTCCTTTCCTCCATTAAAATCCTCCCTCAGCTCCAACTCCATCTGGGTCGCTCCTAGTTTCTTTCCTTTCCCACCCAACGATCTCCAAACGCGCGGGTCTCGTGAATCTTGGCCAGACGGAGCTCCACTTTTCACGTCTTTGGCCTGAACAAACCGTCTCTCTCCCAGTAGTAGTAGCCTTTTCTGGTCTCTTTTGAAACTTTTGTTTCTTCGTTTTTTGATAGAGAGAATTTGCTTAGCTTGATCTTCCTGTTCTTCGTCCATAGTTTTTTTTTAATCCTTGATCCTGTGCAAAGATTTGACTTTTACCGGACCTAAAAGATTTCAGCAAGGAACAGAATTCAGTAATTTGCCTTGTTAATCATAAACCCATTTGAAATTGGGGCCAGATTAGATTTGGTTTTTTGTGTTTTTTTCGATCATGGGAAATTGCTGTTCCAACCCGGAAGGTCAGAAAAAGAAGACCAAGCCGAATCCCTTTGCGATCGACTACGCGGCCCAAAACGGCCCGGGAGCCCAGAAACTTAGCGTCCTCAAGGATCCAACTGGCCGGGATATCAGCATCCGGTACGAGCTAGGCCGGGAGCTCGGTCGCGGAGAGTTTGGGATAACGTATTTGTGCACCGACAAGGAAACGAGGGAGGCCTTCGCGTGCAAGTCTATATCGAAGAAGAAGTTGAGAACGGCGGTAGATATAGAGGACGTGAGGAGGGAGGTGGAGATAATGAGGCACATGCCCAAACACCCCAACATCGTGACCTTAAAGGATACCTATGAGGACGATAATGCCGTCCACCTGGTCATGGAGCTTTGCGAGGGAGGGGAGCTCTTCGATCGGATCGTCGCCCGGGGGCACTACACTGAGAGGGCCGCCGCTGGGGTCACCAGGACAATTGTGGAGGTTGTGCAGGTGAGATCTGGAATGCCCTTCTTTGTTCATTTTTTCTTTCTTCAAATGATTATTCATCTTTATCATTTTCATTTGAAGATTTTATTTTTCTCTTGTGTTTGTAATTTTTTTTTATCAAGATACATATTTTTTTTTCTTTTTTTGTTAGATCTGTGTATTTTATATTTTAACTTAAAAATGATCTGGGAGATCATCTCTTTTTTCACGTTTTAAAAGTCTGAATTGGGAAGGACGAGGAAAGTTTTGGAGATCGATGAACGTGTAAGATGTGGATTTGTATATGGTTTTGTTGAGTAGATCTTGACGGTTGAGTTATGTTGAGCTTTTGCTTTTCAGTGTCAGTCTATTGTGTTCTCTCTATTGAAGTGTGTTCAATCCCCATGTTCGCGAGGAAGTCTGTATATTCACTTTGTACTGCTTTGGGTATGTCCCGTCTGACATGAGTGGAGAAGATCCATTTCACGATCCTTATTCTTGTCTTGTCTCAAAGGATCTACTTTTCTATGCGCTATCTATGATTTTTTAAAAAACAGCACACCTGTAGATGCCACTAACTTTTTATTTCTTTTGACATTTGATGGTTGCCACCTTGGCCATGCTTCCACTGACAGGGACCTTTTATTCCCCTATTGTCGCCATCTGTACTTATACTACAATTGTTGCAAGAAAGGGAGGGAAGTGATTTAGTTCCCTCAAATTAAGAACAAAAGAAGGGTTTCATAGTGTAACCTGGTTATGGCTAGTTGTATATTCGTTTCTGGCTTCAGCCCTCGTGTATATGGCCTTTTTATGGTTATTCCAAGTTGTCCCCTTCACAAGTTTTGATATTCATTCTAGTTTACTTAATCATATTCAGAAGCATGGAGATCGAGTTTATAGGGTAACTCTTCATTCAAATTTTGTTGTTTCTTCTGCAGATGTGTCATAAACATAGGGTGATGCATAGAGACCTCAAACCTGAGAATTTTTTGTATGCAAACAAAAAGGAATCATCGCCGCTTAAAGCAATTGATTTTGGCTTGTCAGTATTTTTTAGACCCGGTAAAGTCTCAAAATTTCTATGCTTTTCGTTCAGTTATTACATGGCCCAATGCAATGATTACCTAATAGCTGATCGGTAATCTTGGTCAATAAAGTACCTTATATATGAATGTCTTATTTCACAACAGGTGAGAGGTTTACAGAGATTGTGGGCAGTCCTTATTACATGGCACCGGAGGTGCTGAAGAGGAACTATGGTCCAGAGGTTGATGTGTGGAGTGCTGGAGTCATACTTTACATCCTGCTTTGCGGGGTGCCACCTTTCTGGGCAGGTTGTTCATCAGCTTCTCTCTCTTTCTCTTTCTCTCTTTCTTTCTCTCTAAAATTATTTCTCCTCTTCTATTATGCAGAGACTGAACAAGGAGTTGCCCAAGCTATTATTCGTTCTAAGGTAGATTTTAAAAGGGACCCATGGCCTAAAGTGTCAGACAATGCAAAAGATCTTGTTAAAAGAATGCTTGACCCGGATCCTAAGCAGCGATTGACTGCCCAACAAGTACTTGGTAATTTTTGTTTGACTATCCCACTGATGCTGATTTAAAGTGAGCCCCATTTAACATATGGGCCATGGAATATTTGTTATTTTCCCCAGTTTAAGACTTATATTGTTACCTAGGAGTTTATTTGACAATTTATTTTAGAACTTTAGATTTAGATTTTCATGTTACTTTCAGGTGTCTTTTCTGGGATTTTATCATCTGTATCAATTAAATGGATGCTTTAAGCATAAAAAATATGACCAACATGGTCTTGGCTAAATATATTAAAAAAAACCTTGTTGAAGTTCTTCTATAGGAAGTACTCGTGTATATTTTCTTATTTCATATCTTTTCTTTTCCTTTTGTTGAATTCAATGCAGATCATCCTTGGTTACAAAATGCAAAGAAAGCCCCTAATGTTCCTCTGGGGGAGACAGTTAGAGCAAGGCTGAAGCAATTTTCTGTAATGAATAAACTTAAAAAGAAAGCTCTCAGGGTAAGAGAGTAATTTGATTTTGAATTGCAAGTACTTCTCAATTTGATTAGTAAAGTATGATTTCTTATGATTATTTACTTTGGTCTCATGTCCTATCTGAACATCAGGTGATGGCTGACCATTTATCTGTGGAAGAGGTGGCGGGCATAAAGGAAATGTTTGATAATATGGACACTAAGAAGAATGGTCAAATTACACTTGAAGAACTTAAGGTTGGTTTGATAAAGATCGGCCAGCCTGTTCCTGACCCTGATCTTCAGATTCTCATGGAAGCGGTAAGTTTGATCATTTTAGCGACTTCCAATGGTTTGGTCACATTACATGATCATATTTAATATATGTACATCTGTTCCCTCTTATTACGACATTCGTGTGATATAAAAGTAGGATGTAGCCACTAAGCATGAGGCATTCTGTATCCCTGCGTGGTGCCGCTGCCTTTGCATCTTAATTCCGAAGAGTGTTGTGACAAAAAACTAGTGCCATAGTGCTTTGAAGTGTTGAAATGTATGGATAACTTGAAATTGTTGCGTTCTGAACTTGATTAGGCAGGATGTGGTTCGTACTTTTAGATGTTTTTCCATATATAGATGGCGGGTGGATGTCGGCTCAGTGCCACTTTGTGATTTAGCGGACTTAGGAGTTGTATATACAATGTTGATTGTTAACATTCTACCTGATCTCATGGTCAAGCAGGCTGATGTTGATGGAAACGGAATGCTGGATTATGGGGAATTTATGGCTGTTTCAGTTCATCTGAGGAAGATTGGCAATGATGAGCACCTCCACAAAGCTTTCTTATACTTTGACCAAAACAAGAGTGG
The DNA here is from genome assembly GCA_035235625.1 of Saururus chinensis. NCBI lineage: Eukaryota > Viridiplantae > Streptophyta > Magnoliopsida > Piperales > Saururaceae > Saururus > Saururus chinensis. Next base: position 33,018,437 of record CP141143.1, read on the forward strand.
GTATATTGAGATTGAAGAACTTAGGGATTGCTTAGCTGACGACTTGGGTGGTGCTAATAATGAAGATGTCATCAATGCAATTATATATGATGTTGATACAGATAAGGTTAGTTTTCAAGGACCCTAGAAAATTAACTTTAGGAGGAATAACATAACTTCTGGGTTGTTCAGATTTATCCTATCTTAATTTTGTGTAACTTTGTGCTGTAAAGGATGGGCGCATAAGCTACGAGGAATTTGCAGCAATGATGAAGGCAGGCACGGATTGGAGGAAAGCATCAAGGCAGTACTCGCGGGAGAGGTTCAATAGTCTCAGCTTGAAGCTCATGAAAGATGGATCTTTGCAGCTTACTAATGAGGGTAGATGAGAAAGGAATCAGAAGTCTTAGATTAAAAAATGCCAATTTGCAAAATGCCTTAGTGTTTGATGTTCGCAAAATTCTTTTTTGTTCTTTCATCCTTTTCCCAATTTATCCTCTGTACCAGGACCTAATTTTTTTGTGTTCTTCCAAGGAGGAACCAGTGGTCTATTCCCAGGGAATGGGGGAGGGAGACCTAGGGGTTTTGGGTTTGGATTATGCTTCTGTGGTGTCAATTGCGTGCTCTGTATTTTATAACAGTTCAATGGGGGAGAGAGAACAAATATGAGAAGATATGACCCAGTAAAAAGAGTGAAGCCTTAGATTGTAAATAGTATTTTTTATGTACTAAATTTTATCTCTTTTACTTACCAGTCTTTTTCAAGTTGTATGGTTCAGTAACATGACAAATGATCTCATGTAGAAAAAAACAAAAAACTGTTGCACTTGTTTGAAACATATATCAGGTGCCCAACAAGTCTGGAGATGGATTGGTTTGTAATGTTCTAATGAGTCTGTTGCAAGTTCGCATAGTTCCTTAAAAGGTTATATTATTGAAATTCTTCAAAAGTAACTTTTGAAGGTAATATTTTTTGAAAAAAATTGTTTAATTCACTCCTATACTATAACTTCATAATTTTTGTGGGTACATATATAATTGTGCAGTAGGTAACTAAAAAACCTCTTTTCGCCTGCAATGTTAATCATAATGACGTAAACCCTAATTATGGCAGAAGTATTCAGGGCACTTGACCTTGTATACGACATCTAGAACGTATGATCTGATATAATACAAAGTTTAATGGATTGTTGAATGCAAGGAACGCGTGGGTGAGGCTCTAGTATCGCATATGCATAATGACGTGGTGCTTTGGGTTCATTAAATGCATTTCCTGTGCAAAACACTACTTTCATCTACCGATAACCAATTTAGTCGCAAAGTCAGAATTTGGCAACTAAAGGGTCATTATCATTTGCCCTCTTCGTCACCTAACCTATTTACGCATGTCTCTGCGACACAAGTAACTCCAATCCGATTTCTTCACCTTTTTCGTCCGATTTCTTTTCTTCATCCATCTCTTTCAGTATTTTTCTGGCACTATTTTTTTAATCCAGTTCTCGGCATCTTTGTACTATAGTATATTTTGTGATAGATTGAATCTTGTCATTTCTCCACAAAGCAAAAACTTTGAAAATTTTCACCTTCCTCGTCCTTTGTTCTTTTGTTCATCCACGTCTTCCACATTTTTTGCACAATCACTAGGGTTGTTCATGGTGGACATGGACAAAGACAAGGGCTGTCGCGTTCATTTGCCAAGTAACAGACCTTTGTCCGTGTTTGTCCATGTCCACTATGGGTAAGTTGTCTTTGCATCCCGGACTTGAACAGACATGAAAACGGACACAACATAAAAGTAATTGAATTTTGTAAAAAGGTTAAATTTTGGAAGCCCACCCGATGTAGAACAACAAAATTAAAGAAAGAAAACTTTATTATTTCTAAAGATTTAGCAAACTTATGTGATCAGTTTCTCACTCCCGATGACTCGTGCCTATGATTGATTTCTCCACGATCACCATGCATTGTATTTAATGTTCTGTGGCAACTTTCATGTTTGCAGCTGAAATCAAATATGCATCTGCCGAAGAAGAGTATGACTTGAATGGGTACCATGAATGCAAGGAAATTATGGCGGATAAGGTCGTTACAACTTTCACCATGAAGTTTGTAAAAAAGTCCAAAATACTGCTTGTCCTTCCCTTGATGCAAAAGAATAAGAACCGAACAACATATTGATCGAAGTTGAAAATAACTCAAGCAAAGCTAAATTACACCTTTTAATTTTCTCAGTCCTAGCCAAACAAAGAGAAATTAAAGACAAAAAATTTACTATGACTTGGTGGCAACATGTAGGAGTACAACCATACCTCACTAGAATATGCACCATTATACTGCTTATCTTTTGCTGAAACTCTTGCACCCACTCCATTTATACTATGAAGTGAAGGCCCATGAGGGCTCATAGACCTAAATAGTAGAAATTCTTAACTTCTACGATTGTAGAGACCTCCTTTATTGCGTTACACTCGATCATTCATATTTTTATACTATAATCCCTTTGAACCAAACTCCTAGACTAGGGGAGCAACTCTACAAATAAAATTCCCACTTTTAGAGAGCAGGAGACCCACGAGTCAGCCCTTTATATTGGGTCTTCTATACTTTGGCTAAAAATAACCCACTATTAGAGTCAACCGATACTACTTATGTCAATATCATTCATGTAATTCTTATCATATATTCATATATTCATCATAGACGAATATCATGTTATTATATATCTCATTAATATTATAATATGATAGAAACCATGCTTGAAAACCATAAACTTGGGGTAACTCTCATGGGTAATTGTAAATGGGGTCCCATTAACTATGTCAAGTCATCATGACTTGAATGGGTACCATGAGTGCAGGGAAATTATGGCGGATAAGGTCATTACAACTTTCACCATGAAGTTCATGACCAAGCTGCTCGTGTTTACTTTCATTATTTGAGGCTTTGCTGGTAGGGCTAATGTCACAACCCCAAATATAAGCTTGTAGGTTTATATATATTTTTAAATATGCAACAAATACCGAGCTTGATGCCAAGAATAATTAAAACATGATAAATTTAAAATAATAAATAAAAAAATTTGAGAGCATGAATACGAGTTTTTACAATCTGAGGTAAGAGTAATATAATATTTACATCACTAAATATCTATATTAAATTTTTTAAAACTATATAATCACATGTTGGGTACTTAGATGTCAATTCACTGCTTTGATTAATAATTGAAATAAATGACACACTCACGTGCCTACAAAACATTCTTAGAAAGAAAGAGAGACAACTTAAATTGTAAGAAAGTCCAAATATTGCTTGTCCTTCCCTTGATGCAAAAGAACAAGAACCAAACAACATATTGATCGAAGTTGAAAATAACTCAAGTTAAGTTAAATTATACCTTTTAATTTTCTCAGTCCTAGCCAAATAAAGAGAAATTAAAGACAAAAAATTTACTATGACTCAGTGGCAACATGTAGGAGTACAACTATACCTCACTAGAATATGCACCAATATACTGCTTATCTTTTGCTAAAACTCTTGCACCCACTCCATTCATACTATGAAGCGAAGGCCCATGAGGGCTCATAGACCAAAGTAGTCAAAATTCTTAACTTCTACGATTGTAGAGACCTCCTTTGTTGCGCTACACTGAATCATTCGTATTTTTATGCTATAATCCCTTTGAACCAAACTCTTAGACTAGGGGAGCAACTCTACAAACAAAATTCTCACTTTTAGAGAGCAGGAGACCCACGAGTCAGCCCTCTATATTGGGTCTTCTATACTTTGGCTAAAAATAACCCACTATTAGAGTCAACCGACACTACTTATGTCAATATCATTCATGTGATTCTTATCATATATTCATACATTCATCATAGACGAATATTATGTTATTATACATCTCATTAATATTATAATATGGTAGAAACCATGCTTGAAAACCATAAACTTGGGGTAATTGTCATTGGTAATTGTAAATGGGGTCCCATTAACTATGTCAAGTCATCATGACTCATAGAACCATACCACTGCTGAATCAAGCTAGGGTACACTAGGGGTAGGTGGTAGAGAATGATTCTAAATAATTAATCCAATGTGGATGATTGTTAGAGCATATATGGCCATATCTATTTTATGTATTGGCTTATTTTGTTGGTCAAAACATTGTCAAAGTAATGTATAATTTGAGTCATAGGATAAAATATTTGCTGCTGAAGATCACATAGTAAAGATGAAACACATAAGAAGACTTAGTGTTTTGGAAGATAAAACACACACGCACACATCACATTCACACATTTGGGATAAAAAGTTTATCCTATGAGCATGTGAGAAAAGAATAAGTGAAAAATTACATATGTAAAACTTTCTTCTTGGAAAAGAATTATATTTTTGCCATTGTAGTAAAACTATCATACTATTGTTCACTGATCAATCAAGGCATTGTAGCAATATATCTTTTATGTCTATTCAATTGTGCACTGTAGTAGTTATTGTGGAAATCTATTGATTGGTTATTGTAGGGATCGATCGGTAGATGCACAGTTTCCCAAAATAGGTCATTCTAAGTGAAATTTGATTCATATTCATGGTCTAATACCTAAACTGACTTTGGGATCTATATTAGAGGTGTTTTGGATGTGGAAAAAAGAGAAGGAAGTCATTATTAACATAGAAGGAGATTTGTGAGTCTACTCTATGAGCTTTGAGTGCTTAGAGCTTTTCTTTAGCTCCATGCTTTGAAGATCAATTCAATTAGCTAACAAGAGATCCTATCATTAATCTTTTCATAAATAATTGTTGAGAGTTTGTGTACAACAATACAACACAAAGTTTACTAAAGGAGTTTTTTTTAAAGGAACCTAGAAGAAGATTTTATGATCCAATTGAAGAGGGCTTTGGTTGGTGGCTATACTATTGAAGAAAGATAAAGATCAAACTTGAAGAGAAAAACATCAAGGAGTGCCTTGGTGTCCAATAAGCCACTGGAGAAGGGACTTTTAGTGTGTTGATAGGTTGGTAGTTTTGAGTCTTATAAGTTTTCATCTTTATTGTGCTTCATTTAGCTGAAGGGACTATCTGGCCATGATTTTTTCTTGATTTGGAGTTCCAAGTAAAAATTGCCTTGTTGATTTGGTTGGATGCGTTGATAGGTTTGCTTTGATTGCTTGATAGATCATTGTTAGGTTAGATTTGCACAACTCAAGGCATATCTTGTAGTTCTTTGCATTATTTTAAATATTTGGGCTTTGGGCAATTTGGCGATCCACTAATTGTAGACATATATTAAACTCACAAAAGAATGTGTGTCTAATTCCAAAGAATTTGACTTACTTGACTCTCTAAAAGAACCATCCTCCTTCACACTTGCATGCAAGGCAGTATAGTTATACATCTCAACTTCTTCATTAGATGAGTTGTCATATAAAGGTGGTACCCTTGAATTTCCTTGGGTTTTTATAGAAGAACTTTCACTACGTTGATTAGGACATTCAGAAGCAAAATGACCTAGGTTTCTACATGAAAAGCATCTCATGTTTTTTTGTCAGTCTTGTTAGTTTTGTCATTTCTCTTCTCAAATTGTTTTCCTCTCCTAGAAGTTTGCCTTTCCTCTCACCCTTAAACTTATGCTTTCTTAGGAATTTTCTAAATTGTTTAGTCAATATGACTATTTTTTCAATATCACTCTCATTTTTATAATCTTACTTCTTTAAGGTTTTTATGGTAATATCTAGGAATTTTCTAAATTTCTAAAGTTGGCCATGCAGAAAATAGTATGTTTGAAAACTCAACATTCTTGGTAGAATACCTTCCTAAATAGATGGATTTGTGGTCTAATACCTATATAATAAAAAAATAGATAGAAATAGTTTCGCAACTCCACTAAGAATGTGCAAATTGGAGTTCGGATGAGGGAGATATGACCGTTCAAAGTTGAACATGTCATATAGGGTCCGTTTATCCGAATTAGACATACAATTGGGCTATTTAATGCACTTTGTGGCTCAATTAATTTAACTGACATAAATTAGTAAAAAATAGCCTAATTAGGTAGCCAAGTAGGGGGTATTTTGGCCATAACTCCTTAGGGGATTTAGGGTTCTAATCCTCATGATTATTAAAGGTCATTTAGGGCTTCTCTAGGGGACTTTTGGGGAGGCTAGAGAGATAGCACTTGTGTTTTCTGGCGAATGTGGCTTGTGACAGAGACAGGGAGAAGCGAGTGTGAAGACTAGAAGATGGAGAGGTAAGATGCTTATCCTTAATTCTATTATTTGTAAACATGTGAAAATTATATTTTTTGAAAGAGTGGATTTATGTGGCTAATGACATTGATCCATCTGATCACGATTGGCTGTGTTGGAGAGTTCTCACAATCTTCAAGGGAATCATCATTATAGTCTCTATGGATCAAGATAAGTCAGATGGCTTTAGGATAGAGGTAGAAGTGTTGGCGAGGGGAACTCACATGGAATTTCCTTCGCAACCATGGCTCCTTTAGACTGGCAGTAGTAGGGAAGCCCTCTAGCTGGTGTGGGACAACATGCTTGTGGGTGGGGACTGGTGTAACTTGATGACATCAAGGTGGAGATCTCTGCAAAGCTCTTTGGCAGAGCCAGTAGAGGCAATGGTGATCTAGCTGGCCCTTCTGCTACTAATTCTTGCTTAATTGCCACCCCCACAAGAGGTGGGGCTGGTGTGTCCGGTGGATCCGACACGGTTGAAGGCCCTTCCATGGCCTCCAAGAGCTAGGTTTCATGCAGGAGGCTGTTGTAATGCCCTGGAATTTAAATGTTTTTGAAATTTGAACATTCGGGTCCATTAGCAAGATTTAAGGCCTAATAACATTTTTTCTTAACAATTAGACCATTTTGAGCATGATTTGTTCAAAGGAGCCTTAAGTTATTTAATAGGGCTTGGAGAGACGAACTTATCGAACCTAAGAACGTGTCAAATAGACACTGGGATAGTAAGCTATAGCCTCAAAAAGAATGTCGTGGATGGGACACACTTTAAATTAGCGAGAAAACATATCATTGTGTGGTCTAATTTTAAAGGGCTTGGTGATACAAGTCCAACGGTACCAAGAACGCATGATTCCAATTTCTGGGCAATGAATTATACTCGTTTAAAGTTTTGAATTTCCTTTTAATTTAAAAACAAACTTTAAAAAAAATAAAAAATATCTTTTTTTTAGTTGTGTCATCATGCTAACACTAGCATTGGCGTCCGCATGTGCTGACACATCTGCCACGGTAGGTGAGTTGCTGCATTGCGGCTAGCCTACAACTACCCCATGTTGCAAGAGCATGGGTTGCCATGCTCCTACAATCATTGGGTGCACGACACATTTCGTGCATCCAACGGCTTGTTATCACTATAAAAAGAGGAGGGGGAGGTTTCAATTCACCCCCATTCTTCTCCATTGAGCTCTGCCCATTTCTAAGCTTTAAACACCCTAAGTTGTTTCTTATCTGATTTCTTTCGTTCAAAACTGTTCTTAGTTAATTCAAGGGTGCTCTACATTGTAGAGGGGTTCATTTTTCGAGTTAGCTACTCCAAAGGGGGGAAATAACCTGGGGTAATGGAGGCTCTATCCGCTGCTTTCAGGCTGGGAGGAGGAATTTGTCATAGCGTAAGAGGAGGCTCTATCCGCTGCTTTCGAGCCGGAAGGAAGAATCATCCCAACACAAGGGGAGACTTGTCCGCCGCTTCTGATCCCAAAAGGAGATCTTGTCCCAACACGAGGGGAGGTTCTGCCCCCGCTCCTAAGCCCGTGAATGAGATAAGGCACTGACCGCTAACAGTTAATCCGGTTAATTTCAAGAACGAAGGGTATGTGGTTTTAAGCTCTTATTAAGTGCTATGACTAAGCATTCTATTTCATAATTTATTCGTCTCTTAAATAAAATATTATTTCAAAAAAGGATGATATTTATTAGGGGTCAGGCGAACACTTAGATGATAGTGTATTGTATACCTCTAAGATGGATTTTATCATAACACGAACTTAAAGATATTATTATTACTATTTGAATTACATTTACGAATGATTATGGCCAAATTTTGAAGGGTAGTTATTTTGTATAAAGCCCAAAAACTACGATCGATTTTTGAAGGGTAGCTATTTGGTATAAAGCCCAAAAGCTATCGAGTTATGACTCCTAGGTACCACCTGTTATGGCATATGACATGCCCATGGAGTTGGATATTGTGGGAAGATCCTCTTCATTCTGATCCCATTGTTATGTGCCCAACTTGGGCACAATCGATATCAAGGAGATTCACGTAGTGAAAGGGGAGAAGCAAGGAAGAAAGGGTAGAAATTCTGAATAGTTTCAATAGCATAACCCAAAACAGAGGAAGGGATCGCCCCATATAGGGGAGGACTAGTCCCCTAGGGAGTTGCGCCTAGCCCAAACTAGGCCGGCCCAATTCCCTGGGCAGACACGCCATTTAGTGGTTAGGCTAGCTTGGACCACTAACTAAACCAACAATGTCTTACATCTGAATACCAAAGTAAATACTAAACTATTACAATAAGAAATAGTTCCAATGCCAAGAATTAAAAGACATAAAGTAGAGTCTGGGAGTCATCTGAGAGACTTAGCCATCGTGCACAACACGTTGCCCCATGAGCATGAGTGTATGTCACTCCGGTATCGACGACATTCTATGAATGATGATTTATTAGATTTTGAATTATTTATCAGATTCTAGGAATGATGATTTATTTAATTTTGAATTATTTATCATATTCTAGGAATGATGATTTATCTGATTTTAAATTATTTATCGGATTCTGCTTACGATTTATCCCAGTTTACTGGATTATGTGAAGAACTATTTTATTTAACTTTTTGTATAAGAAATACGTTAGATTCAGTTAGTCGATATTATTATTTTGAGTCGACTTTTGAATATGAATTATTAGACAAATATTTTATGTATCTTTGTTTATGCTTTATGTTTTAGCATGCTAATAGAATTTAACTTTATCTATTGAGTATAATTATGCTCACCCACCCTTAGATGTTGCACGTCCGAACGAAGAAGTTGATGTCAATGAAGATTACTTATAGAACTTCAAAAGATCTACATTGTTAATTTACTTTACTACATTCTTTTGTTATGTATTAATTTTGGATATGTGCAACTTTGATTTTGCTACGGCATGATAAGCCTTATTTTGTAAACTTTTTGTGACTACGTAAATTAATGAAAAGTTACTTTTCTGTACACAGTGGATCTTAGCCCGCTTATAATTATGAATTGATGGCATTCTAACCTTTAAAGCAATTTATAAAGTAGGGGTTCTACAGTACTATCGGTAGTGGTTGCGCAAGTCATCTCCGGTCTCCATGAGGGAGGCGACTATTCGACTGGGAATTTAACCCCTAGTCCGGTTTAGTTAAAAAACAAAATAAAGAGGAGGAAACTGGGTCTAGTTCAAGGGGTAGAAATAGCATAAAAATTCATAAAAAAATACCAAATGACTAGGAGAGTATGTTGAGTGTCCTCACCAAGTTTCAGATTTGGAAAATTTTCTAGAAACCTTAAATTGACCATTTTACCCTTGTAGTTGAACCATGGTATGATACTTAATCACTTGGGCTCTGGTTCAAGGGCCTATGATTAGATTTAAAAATTGATAAAAATCCTAATGAGATGTGAGTGAGTACCCTAAATATGAACCAAGATACATGGTTGGGGGAAATCTCAATAAGTGGGTAATTGACCAATTTACCCCTATATTTAAGGTGTTAACCAAGGTTGGTTCAAGGGCTTAATGACCACATGGAGTGCCATGAAAATTACCCTGGGCACATCACTTCAAGAACTACCATTGAGCTCAATTCTGGATCCATTAGAGTTTAAGAAGGCCCTCAACAAAATAACAAAAATACCCATGTGAGCAAACTTCACACATTCTTGTGAATGGAAGCACAACCAAATTTAAGAGTAGAACCTCTAGAGAGTTCAGTGACTTAAAATCAAAGGATGGAGAGCGATATGCCTAGAATGATCTAAAGGAGAGGATTGTATTCTATGTAGTAGAATTACCTCAATGCCCTTAGGGGCAGATTACCCTATTTTCACATAAATAGATACTCTAACCATAGGAGAGTGAGGGCACCCTACAATGATAGTGAATCCCTTCAAATGGATAGACTATGACTAAGAGGTAACACGAAGACCTTTAGAGGTCACTATGTCATGAGAATAGTTGAAAATGGAGAGAAGAACCCCATATTCTAGAGTTTTAGGTAGCTTGGTAAATGAGTTTACAACATAGTACATGGATTTGCCAATGTAGTATATGCATGCCTTGCATGATACACAAAAGATGTTTATCATCTCGGGCTTGAATTTGTCTCACCCTAACCCTGCAAATGAGTGCAAAGGGCCTTTGATCACCACTATTAGGCTTGAATCTTGTTAGAGTTCCTATTGAGACTTGTTTGAGTCCATATTACTTTGTTTACTTTAATGTGAAGCATGCTTTTGATGATGATATGCTAGTAATATATTACTAAATTGAGATTAATGAAGGTTAATCAAGAGATATAGGTTAGATTAGATTTGGGGGAGAACACTTAGTTAAGATAATGACTAAAATATATTCAATGGGGTCTGAGATTAGTTCATGGAGTGAATAGGGTCCCTAACATAGAAACTTACCATGGTTAATGAACCAAGGATAGTTATGAGAGTTTATCTAAGTCTTAGGGAGACTGACAGGGTTTGAGATAATTTCCGAGTCCCAGCTCATTGGATGATTTATTTATTAGATTGATTTAGAGTGTGAAGAGAACCCAATTGTTTAGACTAATACTTGACTGGATAAAATTAATCTGAGTCAAAGTTTTGAATGCTTTGAGAGTAATTAGGCTTCTATGGGTTACATTTTGATTGTCATAGACATTTCTCTCAATATTGAGGAAGGTGGAGTTTGTGATACTTTTACGCTTTCATCATATCGACGATAGTTTGGGTATTGGCCTAAAGAGATCTTTACTGCGGGTTTCCCGCATGTCTCCACATGACCATAGTATGCATGAAAAGGGTGGAGTTTGTGACACTTGTACATTTTCTTTATAGCAACGATGGTTTGGGTATTGGCTTAGAGAGGTCTTTACTGTGGGTTTCTCGCATGACTATAGTATGTACAAAAAGTAGAGTTACATGAGCATCATGAAAGGTTTGCATTTCTTGCCATATGTGTCTATGAGCACAATTAGAATTCATGTCTTTAGATTTGTGGCAGGCTCTTAAGAGCCCTAGGGACTTGGGTCAAACTACTACATAGGCAGTCATGCTTCCTAAAATAGAAATGAGTATTAAAGGACTTCTTAGAGAATTCAGTCATCTCTAGGTAAGTATATATTTTTATTTATGATCCAATTTTCTTACACTACAAATGTAGAGTATTAACTTTCGTCATGAATTATGTTATGTTAAATCTAGAGTTGCGTCAAAACAAGGAAGGGTGGTTTGTACTATGTGTCACTCTAGTTGACATATGATGTGTATGTTAGTCCAAGAGTAGACGAGGTTATTAATTATTAAATAAGGGTTGTGAGATAATTAATAACATTACTTAATATGGATTATAAATTAGAACAAGTAGAATAATTAAAAAACTTGCACGAAATGTAAGTTAGTTGAAAACACAAGCATAATATATATGATGATATGCTTCAAGAGATGGTGTGCAACACTACCTCTACCACATCTTCATTTGCAATCAGGATACTAAGTGCCTGATACTCATTGATGATATCATTGAGTTTGTCATTGATTTCGATAATAAGATAGGTTTCCCAGTGCTCACAACATGTCCTGGTATCGTACACCTTTGTCATTATCCTCATGCAAATGCCATCAATAAGGCCAATTAGTGGGCTTTCTTGCTCTGCCTTCACCCAACTATTAAAGCTTTCGACTATATTATTCAACAAGTGTCCATACCTTTCACCTTGAAAGAGTGCATTACACCTGTGGTCACGCTCGTTTAATAGAACCCAATTATATGCATCCTCTGATGCTTATCGGAGCTCAAGCAATGCTTTTGCATACTCATGCATATCTGCTTCTCTTGCAATTATGTGTATCATCTTGGCTACTTACACTTTATTCCCCACCACTATCTTCTTTTTCAATCCCCTATCCTTTAGTTGTGCTCTAAGTTCCACACTTAGTACCCATTAGGGATTATTGAGATGATACTATTGATCAATCCCTTCTCCCTATCAGATATAAATGTAATCTACCTCTCATGACCCACAACGACTCACAATGAATAAAGGAACCATGTCCATTTGTCTTCATTCTCATGTTTACAACACAATTGGCCAGTGAAAAGATATGATCTCTATCAACTACACTTGCTACTAATAGAGTTCCCTTTGTCTTCCCATTCAGGTGTGTGCCATCCAAAAATAGTGAGGACCGACAATATTTTAATCGCAGAATAGATGTATTCAATGAAATGAACACAAGAATCTCATATATAGGCTTATCTCATAGTGTGCAAGGATTCTGAGCCTTGTCATGGTCAATACTATGGGACATCATTGTACAAATCCATGTAATTCTATTATATGTGGGTGACTGCTACTTCCTTCGCACTCCATGCCTTTTGATAGGTGATAGTTATATTGTACTCTCACCACATGTCTTTCACCATATCAATCGGTGAATATGCAAGTCTCTCTCTCACAGTATCCACAACCAACTTAGACAAGAGGCCCTACGATGCATGAGGATGATGCTTTCTCCCTATTCCCCCTGCACAAGTATGAGGATGAGCATTCCCTTTTACTTTAAAATAATATTTCTTCTGGTCCAAAATGACATGTATTTTCCAACTACAATAGTGGCTTCCACAAACTATCGTAACTCTTTGTTTTCCATTCCTCACATATTTTTACTTGAAGTTGTGAGCAATAAAATAATATTTAATGCCTTCTTTATTTCATATTGATCTAGAAAATGTTGCCCAACTTCTACCAAAATTGTTATCCCAAATACTCAACTGTAGTATCATTGCTTGATTGCTGTCATCTTTGAACTTTTCTTTCATATCCAATGTATTGTCATAGCTCCTTTGCCATTGCTTGTGTTTGCAACGTCCTCTACCACAGCTCCTCTATCACCAATAGTTTGTAGCATTCTCCACTGCGGCTAAACACATCCGATAGCTCCATTAACCCAATCATTAGCCACAACAACCTCCTCATCCAAGTCAGGGTATACGTATTTGAAATTGACATCCATAAGGAAAATTTTGAAAGATTCCGCTATCAGTTGTACAAATGATCTAATAGAATCCTCCTTTTTGATATAATGTAAATGATTGATACCTCTTGCCATCTTTAGTTTGCAATTGGGATTGCGTTCAATAGTCCCCCCGTAGGACGTTAGTACTCTTATCTTTGACTCCGCACATGGTTACAACAATGTTACTTACTCATAGAACACAAATTTCTTTCCAAAACAACTAGTAAAATAATTTGCATTGCATTCCTTTGTATTCCCCTACATCCCCTAATTGCAAAAGGATTTGTGATGCAACACATTATTTTGCGTAGGCTTTGTGATGCAAAATACTATCGTTGCAAAGGTAGTTGCAAACCACTTGCGATGGTAGTTGTTATCCATCACAATTGCGATGATCTTGCATCACAACTAATTTCCATCCCAACATCTACATCCCCAATATTGTGAAGTGATTTGTGATGTGGCACATTATGTTGCAAAGGGTTTGTGATGTCGTTGTGATGCAAACACCTATTGTTGTGGTGGCCTTTAGTAGCCATCCCAATTGTGATGATCTTGCATCACAACTACGTCGCAACTAATTTCCATGTGAAATTTTTGTAAGCCATCGCAAAACTTTCACATTTTAATCACACTAATTCACCCACAACATTGTCTACCTCACACTTTCCCTAAGCCATCGCAATTAACCCCGTTCAGTCCTATCCTATCAGGCTACAAATGGCGGATTACCTTTGCATCCAATAGCAGAGTGCAAGTCCAAAAGTTGTACATACATTGTTCAAGGGTCTAATGTCAAGCTCCTGGCCAACCTTCAAATTCCATTGGTGAGCTTTTGGTGGAGTTTTTGGGCAACCTTCTGCCAGAGCTTTTGGGTGAGCTTTAGCCATGACAGAGAGGAGGAGGAGACAACAGAGAGAGTAGAGACCAATGGTAGATTGTGTAGGAGTGAATGTAGCTATTTTTAGGTGAGCTTTAGCTGTGATAGGGAGGAGATGAAGACAACATAGAGAGTAGGGACCAATGGAAGATTGCATAGGGATAAGTGGCAACATTTTGTTATGCGGAGGAGAAGATGTAGTAGATTCAGCAGTGATCGGAGATGAGGAAGAAGGGCACTAGTGTGATTAGGGTTGGAAGGGCAGCATAGTCATTTCAACACATTTTATCCCATACCCCACTTTCGAGTATTTACAATTTAGGTGTTGGCTTGTCTTTTACTATAATTTCCTTCCCCAATTGCATTTTGTAATTCCTTGAAATATATTCATTATGATCCTGAAAGCATGTATTGCAAATGCAACATGCAAAGGAGACCTTGGTTCAGTACATTCTTTAATTTTATTTTATTTTATCTTATCTAATATCTAATTACATGCATCATACATATGCAATTCTCTCTAGTTACTATATAAAACAAATTGAGTGATGATAGAATTTTTCATTGCTTCTTATGGGAACATTATTTAAATAATAATTAAAATAATAATAATTACCAATTTGGACCACTTTGGTAAATATTTCCCAAAGTGGTGTTACTTTTTGCCACGCAAGTACCAACCAAGTTTAAGTTGATTTCGTCCTTTCAAAGGATGAAATCGGTTTATCGATGGAAAAAACTTAACCCGAAAAGGATGAAATCAACTTAAACTTGATTTCGGCCTTTTAAAGGATGAAATCGCTGCACTTATCACTTCAGCTACGGAAAGCTGATTTAATCAGCTTAAGTTGATTTCATCCTTTAAAATCATGAAATCGTTGTCTTCTTAACCCACCCCTCCGCTCAAGATCGTGTTGTGCATTCATCTTGTGTTCGATCCTTCCCGCCGCCGTCTCCTGTGCTCGATCTATCCCACCGCCGTGGTTAGTGTTTGAGCACCACCACCTAGATCCCGTCCTCCGGTCACCATGGTTTGTGTTTGAGAACCACCGCCCATATCCCGCCACCGGCCACCGTGGTTCCTGTTTGAGCACTACCACCCAGATCCCGTCCATGTTTTCTATCTGAAGGTCATCCTCCACCTCCGGTTCCCACTGCCTGTCCCGTCACCGTATCCACTGGTCGTTAGATTTAAGTGCCGCCCCGCCATCACCGTGTCGGCCAATCCTGTCCTCCACCGATCCTGTTAAAGGTATGATTTTTTGTTATTTTCTAATAAATTATTTGTGCATTTAGATCTATTGGCCAATTGTCCATGTGTGTTTACTACAATGAGATATGTTAGTCAATTATTTGTGCATTTAGGGATACTGCTCCTATTTCTTTGTTTGAAATTGAACTAGTCGTATGCTAGTAATATTTTAATATTTTTATCAATAAGGTAGATGTAATATTTGAAGAAGTATATGAGAATATTTGGTGTCTTCGTTTGATAAGAGAAGAAATATGTGAAGAAGTGTATGATTATGAGGAAATTGCTTAATCTAATATTAATTGCTTAATCTAATTGTAGCCTCTTTGTTTTTAGACAATTGCTTCATCTAATTTTAGCCTCTTAGTTTTGAGATAATTACTTAATCTAATATTAATTTAATCTATTGTTTATGAATTAAGTAAATAGAGATGGCAGAAGAAACGGTTAGATTTTTTCTTAACTATGATGGACGTGCAAAAGGATTATTAATTAATAAACCATCTACATATGATGAATTTGAGATGCAAGTAGCTAGTAAGGTTGGGTGGGATCGAAGAAGATGGAAAATTACTATAAAATGTGCTATTCCAACATATGGATCGAATTTGAGACAAATATGTATAAATGATGATGCATCAATGAGTTTTATGTTTAACCTCTTGCGTCATATAATTTGTTTCAACTTATTTCTCAAAAAAGAGGCCCGAGTGACTAGCAAAAGACGAAGTAGTTCACATAGGAGCTCTCACAGGAGCTCACATAAGAGCTCTGAAAGAAATGTGAACAATGAAAGGCATATGCAAATGCAGGTGGACGATGAAGAAGAAGAAAATTTATCTATGACAGTAGCTTCAAATGAATGTCATAAATTGTATGCCCCTATTTACGAAGGAGGAGGACCTAATTAGAGGTAAGGTTTATTAAGTTGTCAATCCTTTATTAATCTTATAATTACCAATAAAAATTAGGATGTTAAAATTTGAATTTTGTGTGTAATATGGATGGCACACATCGCATGCACACGAGCCATTTAGCTTTCAAATGTCTCAAGGCGGAACTCAAAGTTCGATGGGTATTCATTACCCTTACACAGGTGTTGCTCATACCGATGCTGGACCATCTAATCAAAGGTGAAATATATATTCATAAATAAAAAAATTTATATTTAGGCATATGAAATTTAATACATATGTGATGTTCATATGCAAGGGTACATATGTCCACGATGAAGATATTGATGGAAATGAGGCTAATGAAGGTGAATATAATATTAGTGAAGCAAGTGGAGAGGATTTTGACATTAATGAAGAAGGTGTTAGAGGTGAAGAAAGTGCTCAACAAATGGTTGACGGTGAGGTGGATGATGCTATAGACAGTGCTATTGCCACAAATGATATGAATGTCGATGATGAAGAGCCGGCAAACTATGAAGTGGAGCCACTCTATGCACACATCACAGATGAGGAGATACATGCGGCAGTTAATTCTGCCATGGATATGGACCAACAAAATGAAGATGAGTTATATGTTGGCCGCATCTTTGAGAATAAAGAAGCATTTGTTACAGCCTTGTAGGAGTTTTCCATTCAAAATCATGTTGAATACAAGGTTGTACGAATAAATTTGTTAGAGTATACAGTGAAGTGCATTGATAGTACTTGCCCTTGGAGAGTTCATGGCTCAATAAAAAGGGGTGGAGGGTACTTTAAATTGAAGACATACAAAGGTGACCACACATGTCAGGATGCCCAGCTTGGCACAGATCATAGACAGTGCAGTGCCTCCTTTATTTCGAAGGTTATAATGCCTGCTATCCAAGCTGAATTAACTCTCACACCAGGGGATATTATTCAAAGAATGAAGGAGAAGTATCATGTTGACATATCTTATAAGAAAGCAATGAGCAACAAGGAATATGGCGATTAAGGCTATTTATGGGGATTGGGTGGAATCATATAAATTATTGCCAATGTACCTAAGGGCGGTGCAAGAAGCGAATCCTAAGACCTGCTACCGCTTAGAGGATGATGAAGTACTTCATTCAGATGATAGCATATGTAGGAGATTTAAGTGGTTGTTTTGGGCATTTGGGTCATCTATAGCAGGGTTTCGACATTGCATCCCTGTGATTGGTGTTGATGCCACTCACTTGTATGATAGATATCCTGGTGCTCTTATGGCTGCAATGGCTACAGATGGAAACAATGGGTTATTTCCTCTAGCATTCGGGCTTGTCGGAAAAGAAGATGGAGACAATTGGAAATGGTTCTTTATGGAACTGAGGGATCATGTACTGATGGGCATGACGAACATTATTGTTATTTCAGATCGACATGAGGGGCTTCAAAAGGCCGTGCCTGAGGTTCTTCTCGAGCCTCTGTATCACCATCGTTATTACATCAGTCACATTAAAGCAAATTTTGAGGAGTTCAAAAATAATACACTGATGGACTTGATTGGGGTAGCAGCTTGTGCACTTACAGTAGAAAAGTTTGATGCTAAAATGGACTTGATTGGTTAGGAGAGTCCTAGGGCTAAACATCTCCTCTTAGGAGGAGAATTGCATCTTGCACAACGCTCTCTTGCCCATGATGGTTTTACGACATTTGACATGATGACTACAAATATGGCTAAAAGTTTAAATAGTCTTAAAGGGGGCATGAGGATTACCCATGCAGGCTTTAGTGTAAGCCATTTTTTATTGGGTCATAAAATTTTTTGTTAAAGGAGCTTCTGCCGCATCTGCCATGGCCACCCCATATACTCCCAGAGTGGAAGCGATAATGAGAGAACAAATAAGAAAAATTGGGGAGTATATAGTTAATAGGATCAACAGTGGTCAGTACGAAGTGATGTCAATTCGTGGCCGAAAGGTTGTG
The DNA here is from genome assembly GCA_035235625.1 of Saururus chinensis. NCBI lineage: Eukaryota > Viridiplantae > Streptophyta > Magnoliopsida > Piperales > Saururaceae > Saururus > Saururus chinensis. Next base: position 33,036,714 of record CP141143.1, read on the forward strand.
GTAAATGCGGCGATGCATACGTGTACATTCAACATCCCTCAGATTTATGGTTATCCTTGCTTGTACCTTATCACTGTGTGGGCAAAGTGGCGGGAGGCGATACAAGCATCACTGTTTTACACATCTTCCACTTATAAAAATGTGTACTCAGCATAATTTTATTCTCCTCGTGGTCGAGAATATTGGGAGAGGGATATACCTTTTGTGTTATACCCTCCGAGAGCAACAAGGCAACCCGGTCACCCATGGTCTGTTCGCATTAGGAATACAATGGATCATAGAACTATGGAGAGAGATGGTTGAGGAGGATATAAATGCAGGAGGTGTAAACAAAGTGGGCACAATAGTAAATCATGTAGAAACCCTCCTGTTGATTGGTAAACATATAATCAATCTTTTTATTTATTCTCTATTTTAGGTATGATTATATGTTCCTAACAATTGATGATATGCTCTTAATTCTCCATAGATCATATGGATCATGTAGAGCCTTCTTATGGGCCAGGCCTAATTGATGACAATGTACTCGTACAGCAGGAGTCACATAGGTTGACTTCTATTTGGAGATGAGAGGTATGATAACTCTTTCTAAATTTTGTTTCATTTTTTAAGATTATAAATTATGTTGGGTTATAATTTTAAAATTTATTAGAGGACCCCGGGTGCCTTGAGTGCACCAAACATTTTAAATATCTCCACCATTGGCCCATAGATGAGCGTATCTTACCATATATCGAGTGGGCCGGATTTAGACATTTTGTTCATCTATAATACGTCCATCTCGATCGGCCTTTATTGATAGCTCTCATTGAGAGATGGAGGAGGGAGACATAGACATTTCACCTGCCCTATGGAGAGATGACCATCACTGTCATGGATGCGGGCGGTGATGGATACGACAAGAGGAGGTCATATGGACATATTAGTTAGACTCCTTGGTAGAGCTCCTCCTGCTACAGTGATGCATGGTAGCCGAGTAAGCCTTCAATGGTTCTTACATTAGTTATCGAGCAGCATGCATGGGCCCATCTATTACATTTACTAGGAGAAACGATATTTATAGATACCACGAGTAGCCATGTACATGTGGCATATCTCTCCCTCCTTGAGGACTTCGACATGGCGGGTGCTTATTCATGGGGTAGTGCTACTCTTGCATTTTTATACCGAGAGTTAGGGAAAGCATGCTAGGCCATGACCTTGGGGATTGCAGGCTTTTTGACCCTTCTTCTGGTAAATGAATTCGTAACTTTAAATATTTTTTTGCACTTATAATTCATTTATTTTATTTAATAATTGTTATCATATTTTCTGACATAGCTATGGTCGTGGGAGCATTTACACGTCAGACGACGAAGTGTTGAGATGGGTCACTTAGTGGACGGTGCCCCATTAGGAGTGAGGTAGGATGTATTTATGTTTGACACTTAATTTTTTTTAGTAAGGTTTTATGTACATATGCTAAACTCATTTTCTAAATTTAACTCCTTACGGTGGAATGTTCGAAAAAAGAGAACCGAAAATCCACAAGGAGTCCTCCGATTGTATAGAGGGGAGTTAGACCACCAACGGTTATATTAGGTAATTTTATTGCCTGTTGAACTTTTTTTGTAATGATTATAAAAAATTTTGTCGTTATTTAAACTAAATTATCTTTATATATTGTATAAGTTATTTAGCAGCCGTATTCACCGGAAGTATTGGCTGCGTTACCTCCTCTATGCACCGACGGTCGAGAGGTGTGGCTATCTCAAACTCCACTAATATGTTATGAGATTATAGAGATGTATGTGCCAAATCGTATAATGCTCCAGTTTAACATGGAGCAAGGGGTCCCACCTTCTACCGTCGAGTTTGTCCATTGCATCACTCGACAAGGCTGCCATATTACCAACTGGCTTTACATCATGCCTCATATATCGCTCGATGGGAGGATAGGAGAGCCACTATTATTAGAGGGAGATGGCTACGACATCGCGAGATGTTCATAGTGCTTATATGCAGTGGTATTTACTAATTACATGATGAAATATTTTACCACGTGATGATAAAGAGGAGATGACATATTAGCCTAGGGGAGTGTCTGAGGTAGCTTTGGTAAGTACAACTTTGTTAATTAAGGCACATATTTTTTTATTTCTTATTAATTATTTATCTATTTTTCAATTTATTTTTTTATAGCTTTGTCTAGTTCGATGTACGCATGCGCATTTGACTGAAGCAATTAACACCTATACTTTGGGCGAAGCCTTATTAGCAGCATGCCAGTCAGTGATTAGGGAGACTGATGATGTCATTTGTAGCTTGCTATTGCTTTAGTCAATGATTATGAATGTTCATAGAGATTATCATGTCGACGAGGATGCTCAGACACAATCGATGCACGATTCATTCCCTAATATTCCATCTTCATCAGCAATGCATAGCTCTTCTCCCTGTTCATCATTTTCGGTTACTACACATGTAGCTCAGCTAGATATTTTATGTTATAGACGACATCGGCCACCTCGTCTTGAACCATCTATTACTTATGTGGAGTCGGAGCTAGAGCTGGAGGGAGAGCCACATCAAGAGTCAAAGCCGGAGCCGGAGGCAGAGCCGCATCAAGAGCCATAGCTAGAGATAGAGCTAGAGCTGGAGTCGGAGTAGGCAAATCATGCGGAGGAGCTCGTACAACACCATTGAGGTCAAGGTCAAGGTTGAGGACATAGGAGATTGTGATATTAGCTTTGTTATATGTTTCTTTTAAACTAAACATTTTTTCAACATGTGATGTAATATATTTGATAAATATTTTTATTTTATGTATGTTTTCATTAGTTGATGTCAATATGCATGAAATTTGTGGGAATGAACGAAACTGTAATTTGAATGAATGAACAGGGATAGGGGTTAAAGTTAATGTAAAATGGTTTTTTTAAAAAAATTCTAATTTGATTTCATCCTTTAGAAGGACGAAATTAGTACGTGAGCCGCACTTCACCAAGTTACATGATTTTGTCCTTTCAAAGGTCAAAATCCTCTTCTCAGGATTTCATCGTTTAGAAGGACGAAATCACCTTAAGGTGATTTTGTCCTTCTAGGTTAAGTTTTTTACTTCGATAAACCAATTTGTCCTTTGAAAGGATGAAATCAACTTAAACTTGATTTCTTCATTTGAAAAGACAAAATCATATAAAAATTAAAAACAAAACCACACAGGCACCAACTGCTTGGCTGGCGCCTGTGTAACAAAAAAGAACACTACTTTGGGAAATATTTCTCACTATGGTCCAAATTGGTAAATATTTTTTAAAATTATTATTTAAATAATTTCCCCTTTAAACTATATTTTTTATCCATAATTCCTATTTTACCCATATTTTCAACTCTCTTTTATAAGTTTGAATTAGTATATAATATAAGGGTATTTTATTAAAACTATTTAGTGTGATTTTTTAAGATCACTGCCATATGTTAACCTAATACTAGTTTTTGATACGGCATAGGATATGCATTTTATATTACCTTGATTTTAACATAGTAAGATTATATCTTGCATTCTTAAATTTGTGCATTTATATTCGTTACAAAACTTTCGACAAGCTCAGTCAAATAAGATCACATGAGTATTTTTTTTAAAACTTTTTTATGTGGGTCATGTGCATACAACACACTTCTAAATATAATAATTTTTTACATTTTTACCTATATATATATATACATACATTCCTAATTAAGATTAGAACATTTGGGTTTGTTGCCTTAACAAGTATATGGGTTAGTATCGTTATATCATGTAAAGTAACTACAATTTTGTTGGTTATATATTTTATTTTTCTTATTTCACCAATATCTACATGTATAATAATATTTTATTTTATATTTTATTATTAATATGTGATAGTTAGGAAAAAGTTTATATGAAATTAGGCTTTTACTCGTTGGCCGTTAGATCAAGATCTGATGGCACAAAGGGTAAAATCATGTATTATCGGATCGAAATCCGATGGCATGCGATGCCAGTCTCTTGTAGTCGTATGTGAACACACGCTCATATAAACAGAACTCATGTGATAATGCATGCATATTTTCGCTACTATATATAAGCTAGATTTCAATGTAGTGGCTAACATTTTATGATTCATGCATGACAACTCTTTGTTTCCCTAAGCCTGCTAGAACAGTCTAGCTTGATCTTCTAACAATGGAAAGTCATCCTTGTTGCTGGTTAGCTGCATGTTTGTCTTACCAAATGAGCTTGGTGAGAACCGCTACAAAATGTGGTCATTGACAAGATTTGGCTGAGCTCTGCCTTGCTTTTAGCCGTTACTAAATATGTAGTAAAATAATTTGCATTGCATTCCTTTGTATTCCCCTACATCCCCTATATTGCAAAAGGATTTGCAATGCAACACATTATTTTGCGAAGGCTTTGTGATGCAAAATACTGTCGTTGCAAAGGCAGTTGCAAACCACTTGCGATGGTAGTTGTTGTTCATCACAATTGAGATGATCTTGCGTCACAACTAATTTCCATCCCAACATCTACACCCCCAATACTGTGAAGTGATTTGTGATGTGACACATTATGTTGCAAAGGGTTTGTGATGTAGTTGCGATGCAATACACCTATTGTTGTCGTGGCCTTCAGCAGCCATCCCAATTGTGATGATCTTGCATCACAACTAATTTCCATGTGAAAATTTTGTAAGCCATCGCAAAACTTTCACATTTTCATCACACTAATTCACTCACAACATTGTCTACCTCACACTTTCCCTAAGCCATCACAACTAACCCCGTTCAGTCCTATCCTATCGGGCTACAAATGGCGGATTACCTTTGTATCCAATAGTAGAGTTCAAGTCCAAAAGTTGTACATACATTGTTCAAGGGTCTAATGTCAAGCTCCCGGCCAACCTTCAAATTCCATTGGTGAGCTTTTGGTGGAGTTTTTGGGCAACCTTCTGCCAGAGCTTTTGGGTGAGCTTTAGCCATGACAGAGAGGAGGAGGAGACAACAGAGAGAGTAGAGACCAATGGTAGATTGTGTAGGAGTGAATGTAGCTATTTTTAGGTGAGCTTTAGCTGTGATAGGGAGGAGATGAAGACAACATAGAGAGTAGGGACCAATGGAAGATTGCATAGGGATAAGTGGCAACATTTTGTTATGCGGAGGAGAAGATGCATCAGATTTAGCAGTGATTGGAGATGAGGAAGAAGAGCACTAGTGGGATTAGGGTTGGAAGGGCAGCATAGTCATTTTAACACATTTTATCCCATACCCTACTTTCGAGTATTTACAATTTAGGTGCTGGCTTGTTTTGACTATAATTTCCTTCGTGAATTGCATTTTGTAATTTCTTGAAATTATAATCATTATGATCCCCAAAGCATGTGTTGTAAATGCAACATCATTCTTTATTTTTATTTTATTATATCTTATCTAATATCTAATTACATGCATTATACATATGCATTCTTTCTAGTTACTATATAAAACAAATTGAGTGACGATAGAAGTTTAATTGCTTCTTATTTAAACTATATTTTTTACCCTTAATTCCTATATATCCATATCTTCAACTCTCTTTTATAAGTTTGAATTAGGATATAATATAAGGGTATTTTAGTAAAACTATTTAGTGTAATTTTTTGAGACCACTGCCATATGTTAACCTAATACCAGTTTTTGATACGACATAGGCTATGCTTTTTATATTACCTTGATTTTAATGTAGTAAGATTATATCTTGCATTCTTAAATTTGTGTATTTATAGTCATTACAAAACTTTCAGCGAGCTTAGTAAAATAAGATCACATGAGTATTTTTTTTTAAAACTTTTTTATGTGGGTCATGTGCATACAACACACTTCTAAATATAATAATTTTTACATTTTTACCAATATATATATATATATATATATATATATATATATATATATATATATATATATATATATATATATATATATATATATATATATTCCTAATTAAGATTAGAACATATGGGTTAGCTGCCTTAACAAGTATATGGGTTAGTATAGTCATATCATGTAACATAACTACAATTTTGTTGGTTATATATTTTATTTTTCTTATTTAACCAATATCTACATGTATAATTACTACTTTATTTTATATATATATTATCTTTATTTTATTTTATATTTTATTATTAGGGAAATTTATTTAAATAATAATTAAAAAAATATTTACCAATTTGGACCATATTTCCCAAAGTAGTGTTGCATTTTGCCATGTTGGCGCCTACATGGCTTTTTTTTAATTTTTATATAATTTCATCCTTTGAAATGATGAAATCAACTTAAGGCGATTTCATGTTTTCAAAGGATGAAATCACATAACTTTGTGACTCCAGTAAGCATAAGCGGCTTATGTACTGATTTGGTCAAATCAAATTAATTTTTTTAAACAAAACTATTTGAAACTAACTTTAACGTCTGTCCATGTTCATTCATTCAAACATGTACGCAATTTCATTCATTCCACACATTCCATGCACAACAAAGATAACATTAAAGTTATTGACATCAACTAATAAAAACAAACATAAAATAGAAATGTTTATCAAATATATTACATCACATGTTAATAAAATGTTTACTTTAAAAGAAACATATAACAAAGCTAATGTCAAAATCTCCTATGTCCTCGACCTCGACCTCGACGGTGCTGTATGAACTCCTCCTCAAGATCTGCTTGCTCCGGCTCCTGCTCTAACTTTGGCCGTGGCTCTGGCTCTAGCTCTGGCTCCAGATGTGGCTCTAGCTCCGGCTCGGGTTCAACATAAGTAATAGATGGTTCAACATGAGCTGACCGATGTCGTCTATATAAAATCGAATCTAGCTTAGCTACATGTGTAGTGACCAGAAATGATGAACAGGGAGGAGAGCTATGCACTGTTGATGTAGATGGAATATTAGGGAATGAATCATGCATTGGCTATGTCTGAGCTGCCTCGTTGACAGGATAATCTCCATGAACATCTATAATCACTGACTGAAGCAGTGGCAAGTTATGAAGGACATCATCATGCTCCCTAAGCATCGACTGACATGTTGCTAATAATCCCTCACCCGAAGTATAGGTGTTAATTGCGTCAGTCAAATGCGTATGCATATGATGAACTACATGAAGCTATAAAACAAATAAATTAAAGATTAAATAAATAATAAATAAGAAAATAATATATGCCTTAATTAACAAAGTTATACTTACCAAAGCTACCTCAGACGCACTCCTAGGCTGATATGTCATCTCTTCTTCATCATTGTAAAATATATCGTCGTGTAATCAGTAAATACCACTACATACAGGCGCTACGAACATCTCGCGATGTCATAGCCATCTCCCCTCTGATAACAGTGGCTCTCCTATCCTCCCATCGAGCGATATATGTTGCAGATGTATAGCCCAGTCGGTAATATGGTGGCCTGTAGAGTGATGTGATGGCCCTTCTTTGTTCATGTCAAAATCTTCTCCACTTGCTTCGCCAATATTATCTTCACCTTCATTAGCCTCATTTCCATCAATATCTTCATCATGGACATAAGCGCTCCTAGATATGAACATTGCATATGTATAAAATTTTATATGCCTGCAAATGTAATATTCATTTATGAATATATATTTCACCTTTGATTAGAAGGTCTAGTATCGGTATGACCAACACCTGTGTAGGGGTAATGAATGTCTATCGAACTTTGGGTTCCATACCATGCATTGCCTTGAGACATTTGACAGCTAAATGGCTCGTGTGCATGCTATGTGTGCCTTCTATATTACACACAAAATTCAAAATTTAACATCCTAATTTTCATTAATAATTATAAGATTAAAAAATGATTCACAATTTAATAAACCTTACCTCCAATTAGGTCTACTTTCTTCGTAAATAGGGGTAGATGACCTAAGATGTTCATTTAAAGCTACTGCCATAGATAAATTTTCTTCTTCATCATCGTCCATCGGCATTTGCATATGCCTTTCATTGTTCACATTTCTTTCAGAATTCCTATGTGAGCTCCTATGAGAGCTTCTATGTGAACTACTTCGCCTTTCACTAGGCACTCAGGCCTCTTTTCGAGAAATAAGTCGAAACAAATTATGTGATGCGAGAGGTCAAACATAAAAATCATTTATGCATCATCATTTCTACATATTTATCTCGAATTCGATCCATATGTTGGAATAACACATTTTATAGTGATTTTCCATCTTATTCGATCCCACCCAACCTTGCTAGCTACTTACATCTCAAATTCATCATATGTAAACGGTTTCTCAATTAATAATCATTCTGTATGTCCATCATAGTTAAGTAAAAATCTAACTGTTTCTTCAGCCATTTCTATTCACTTAATTCATAAATAATAGATTAAATTAATATTAGATTAAGTAATTATCTCAGAACTAAGAGGCTAAAATCAAATGAAGCAATTAATATTAGATTAAACAATTGTCTCAAAACTAAGAGACTACAATTAGTTTAAGCAATTAATATTAGATCAAGCAATTGCCTCATTTATCAACGAGCAATAATCATACACTTCATCACATATTTCTTCTCTTATCCAAAGAAGACAACAAATACTCTCATACACTTTTTCAAATATTACATCTACCCTATTGATAAAAATATTAAACTATTACTAACAATATCTCTATATAATATCAAAACTAAATTTAAGCTAACTTAAATTTTTTTCTCACAATACAATGTTGAAAGTAGCTTGTACCCACTAGTAAAGAGATTCAGAGAGTCAAAATAGGCAAATGATTATAGAGAAACAATTGTATAAATTTAAATTCCATTTAACCCAATAGTTAGAAAAAAATTACAACAAACAAGCCGTGCAGGAACTAACAAATTGACATGAAAAAATTTCCACGCATAGTAAAAATAGCAAGTGTGAATATAGGGGGCCCAGAAATTAGATGTATAACATCCTAAAGTCATAGCCCGAAATTAGATTTATAACAATAAATTCCCTATTTATTCAATTCATGTTTTTGCATTTTACAACATAAACTAGAAAGAGGAAGAAGTCATTTCCCGAAATCATTCAACGGCTGAAATTGAAATTAGGGCAAGCTCACTGGCAAATTTAGGGGAATCGAACCTGAAACACGACGGACAGTGGCGGGGCAGATTGAGCACAACAGAAAGAAAATGAGCAAAGTGATATGGAGCGGAGAAGCAGAAGCGGGTTAAGATGACAATGATTTCATCCTTTTAAAGGACGAAATTTGATTTAGTCCTTTAAAAGGACGAAATTGTCTTTGGCTCATAGAATCTAACTACCGAAGTGCTTAAGTGCGCCCATTTCATTTTTCTAAAGGAGAAGGATGAAATCGGGTTAAGTCTTATGAACCGTTAAACCGATTTTGTCCTTTAGAATGACAAAATCAACTTAAACCTAATTTTGTCCTACATATAAATTTTTTTAAAAAAAGCCACAAAGACAACACCATTTTGAGAAATATTTTCTAAAGTGATCCTCGATAATTTTTTAATTATTATTTAAATGATTTCTTTGATTATTAATATATAATAGTAAAAAAATTGGGAAAATTATATAAATAATAATTAAAAAAAATATTTACCAAAATAAACCACTTTGGGAAATATTTCTCAAAGTGGTGTTCTTTTTTGCCATGCAGGCGCCTGCGTGGCTTTTTTTTTTAATTTTTAAGTTGATTTCGTCGTTTAGAATGACGAAATTGGTTTCAAGACAATTTCGTTGTTCTAAACGACGAAACCATTTATAAGTTAACCCCGTTTTGTCGTTCTGAACGACGAAATCAACTTAAGCAGATTTTGTCGTTCTGAACGACAAAACAGCCCATTTCGTCCTTCGGTCTATGCAAAATACTGATTTCATCATTCTACGAAATTAGCTTAAGTTGATTTCGTCATTCAGAATGACGAAATCATTGTAGTTATACAAGCGAACCCGCTCCGCCTCCAGTCGCATTTCTAGTTCAATCGTCCAGTCGCATTTCTTCCTGCGATCCAGCATTTCGCTCTGCCACCTCTGCCAACGTTTGGCCCGCCGCCTGTCCCGCCACTGGTCCTACTTTCTCCTCCCCACAACATTTTCCGTCGGCCACCATTTTAATTGTGCCCATTTCGCACCCAATCCGTGGTACCCTAATTCATCATTTTGTTAAATAATTAGTTTAAAAATATCTTGATGTAAAGTCTGTGCTTAAATTAAATATTTGCTACGTGTCTAGGTTTTGCATTTTGCCTCTTACAAAAGTATATTGTGCCTCTTACGAAAGTACTGCTCCAGGTTGTTTCGGTGTTGGTAAGTAGCTTATGAACTCTCTATTAATTCAGTAATTTGGTGTAATGTGCGATTTGGATGATTTAGTTAAAAATGAGCATTTTTTGTCGAGGGGCTTTAGTGCTTTTTTTATGGCTTATATGGTTTGTGACATTGCATGCGTTATCGCATCACTTGTGTAATTTTATTGATTAAGAAATTTGCTCATTAATATAAAGTCTTCATGATATGCTTATATACTTGGCACATCTATTAATTTCTATGTGTATATATTTTAAAAATATATTGGTTAGGGTAGATGTTAGTATTAGTTTGCTTAATCTAATATTAATTTAATTTATTGTTTATGAATTAATTGAATAGAAATGGCAGAAGAAATGGTTAATTTTTTAAGTAACTACGAAGGGTGCATAGAAGGATTATTAATTAAGAAACCGTCTACATTTGATGAATTTGAGATGCACGTAGCAAGCAAGGTTGGGTTGGATCAAAGAAGATGGAAAATTACTATCAAATGTAATATTCCGTCCTATGGATCGAGAATGATATTAATGTGCATAAATGATGATACATCAATGGCTTTTATGTTTCACCAGTCATGTGACAAAATTTCTTTTGAGTTATTTTTCGAAAAAGAGGCCCGAGTGACTAGTGAAAGGCGAAGTAGTTCACATTAGGAGCTCTCACAGAAGCTCACACAGGAGCTCAGATAGAAATGTGAACAATAAAAGTCATATGCAAATGCCGGTGGACGACGAAGAAGAAGGAAATTTATCTATGACAGTAGCTTCAAATGAACGTCATAGGTCGTCTACCCCTATTTACAATGGAAGTGAACCTAATTGGAGGTAAGGTTGATTTAGTTGTGAATACATTTTGAATCTTATTATCCTTTAATGAAAATACATTTAGCTAAATTTTGAGATTTTGTGTGTAATATGGAAGGTCCACGACACATGCACACGAGCCATTTAGCGTTCAAATGTCTTAAGGCGGTGCATGGTATGAAACTCAAAGTTCGATGGGCCTTCATTACCCCTACACATATGTTGGTCATACCGATGCTGAACCATCCAATCAAAGGTGAAATATATATTTATAAATGTATTCAAGTTTTAGGCTTACGAAATTTAATACATATGCGATGTTTATATGTAGGGGGGATATGTCTACAATAAAGATATTGATGAAAATGAGGATAATGAAGGTGAAGATAATATTGACGAAGTAAGTGGAGAAGATTCTGACATGAATGTAGAAAGGGTTAGAGGTGAAGAAAGCGCTCAACAGATGGTTGATGGCGAGGGGGATGATGCGGTAGACAATGTTATTGCTGGGAATGATATGAATTGAGATGATGAAGAGCCATCGTACTGTGAAGTGGAGCCACTTTATGCACACATCACAGATGAGGAGATAGATGCGGCAGTTAATTCTACAATGGATATGGACCAACAAAATGAAGATGAGTTATATATTGGCCGCATCTTTGAGAATAAAGAAGCATTTGTTACAACCTTGTGGGAGTTTTCCATTCAAAATCATGTCAAATACAAGGTTATACAAACAAATTTGTTAGAGTATACAGTGAAGTGCATTGATAGCACTTGCCCTTAGAGAGTGCATGGCTCAATAAAAAGGGGTGGTGGGTCCTTTAAATTGAAGACGTATAAAGGTGATCACACATGTCGGAATGTCCAGCTTAGCACAGATCATAGGCAGTGCAGTGCCTCCTTTATTTTGAAGGTCATAATGTCTGCTATCCAAGCTGAATTAACTCTCACACCAGGGGATATTATTTAAAGAATTTAAGAGAAGTATCATGTTGACATATCTTATAAGAAAGCATGAGTAGTAAGGAATTTGGCGATCAAGGCTATTTATGGAGATTGGGTAGAATCATATAAATTGTTGCCAATGTACCTAAGGGCGGTGCAAGAAGCAAATCCTGACACGTACTTCCGCTTAGAGGATGATGTAGTACCTCGTGCAGATGGTGGCACTTGTAGGAGATTTATACGGTTGTTTTGGGCATTTGGGCCGTCTATAGCGGGGTTTCGACATTGCATCCCTGTGATTGGTGTTGGTGTCACTTACTTATATGGCAGATATCCTGGTGCTCTTATGGCTGCAACGGCTACAGATGGAAACAATGGGTTATTTCCTCTTGCATTCGGGCTTGTCGGGAAGGAAGATGGAGACAATTGGAAATGATTTCTAATGGAACTGAGGGATCATGTACTAATGGGCATGACAAACATTGTCATTATTTCAGATCGACATAAGGGGCTCTAGAAGGTTGTGCCTGAGGTTCTTCCTGAGCCTCTATACCACCATCGTTATTGCATCCATCATATAAAAGCAAATTTTAAGAAAGAGTTCAAAAATGATACACTGACGGACTTGATTGGGGCAACAGCTTGTGCACTCACAGTAAAAAAGTTTGATGCTAAAATAGACTTGATTGGTCAAGAGAGTCCTAGGGCAAAACATCTCCTCTTAGGAGGTGAATTGCATCCTGCACAGTGGTCCCTTGCCCACGGTGGTTTTTTGACATTTGGCATGACGACTACAAATATGGCTGAAAGTTTAAATAGTGTCTTGAAGGGGGCACAAGGTTTACCCATGCAGGCTTTAGTGTCAGCTATCTTTTATCGGCTCATAAAATTTTTTGTTAAACGATCTTCTGCCGCCTCTGCCATGGTCACCCCATATACTCCCAGAGTGGAAGCTATATTGAGAGAGCAAACAAGAAAAATTGGGGAGTATATAGTTAATAGGATCAACAGGAGTCAGTACGAAGTGACATCAATTCGTGCCCAAAAGGTTATGGTAAATGTTGCAATGCATACTTGTACATGCAACATCCCTCAGGTTTATGGTTATCCTTGCTCGCACCTTATCGCCGTGTGGGCAAAGCAGCGGGAGCCAATCCATGCATCACTATTTTACACATCTTCTACTTATAAAAATGTGTACTCTGCAAAATTTTATTCTCCTCATGGTCGGGAGTATTGGGAGAGGGATATACCTTTTGTGTTATACCCTCTGATAGCAACAAGGGAATCCGGTCGTCCACGGTCTGTTCACATTAGAAATACTATAGACCGCAGAACAATGGAAAGAGATGGTTAAGGAGGATATAAATAGGGGAGGTGTAAACAAAGTGGGCATAATAGTAAATCATGTAGAAACCCTCCTGTTGATTGGTAAACATATAATCAACCTCTGTATTTATTCTATATTTTTAGTTACGTATGTATGTGTTCCTTTCGATTAATGATATGATCTTAATTTTTCGCAGATAATATGGATCATGCAGAGCCTTGTTATGGGCCAAGACCGAATGACACTTCCATACTCATACAACAGGAGTCACATAGGTCTGCTGCTATTTGGAGATGAGAGGTATGATAATTTTTTTATAAAATTTGTTTCATTTTTTGGACTATATAGTACGCTATGTTAAAATTTTAAAATTTATTATAGGACCCTGGGTGCCTTGAGTGCACAGAACATTTTAAATATCTCCACCATTGGCCTATAGATGAGCGTATTTTACCTTATATCGAGCATGCGGGTTTCAGCCATTTCATTCATCTATAGTATGTCCATCTAGATCGGCCCCTATTGATAGCTCTCATTGAGAGATGGAGGAGGGAGACTCAGACATTTCATTTGTCATATGGAGAGATGTCCATCACGCTCATGGATGTGGTAGTTCTATTAGGACTTCGTATTGATGGACATCCTGTGACAGGCACGACAGGAGGAGCTCATAGGGATATATTAGTTAGACTTCTTGGTAGAGCTCCTCCTACTACAGTGATGCGTGGTAGCCAAGTGAGCCTATGATGGCTCTTATAGGAGTTTCGCGAGCTCCCAGCCGATGCTACAGAGATAGTTATCTAGTAGCATGCACGAGTCTATCTATTACATTTACCTGGTGCCACGATATTTGCAGATACCACGTTAGCCACGTTCATGTTTTGTATCTCTCCCTTCTTGCCGACTTTGACATGGCTGGTACTTATTCATGGGGCAATGCTACTCTCGCATTCTTATACCAAGAGTTAGGAAAAGCATGTCAGGCCATGACCTCGGGGATTGCGGGTTGTCTGACCCTTCTTTAGGTAATTAATTGTGTAACTTTACTTGGTGTTTTAGTAATGTATAATTCTTTAATTCTAATATTTGTTATCACTATTTTCTGACATAGTTATGGTCGTGCGAGCACTTACACGTCGGCCGACCAAGTGCTAAGATGGGTCGCTTGGTTGAGGGTGCTCCATTAGGGGCGAGGTAGGTTGTATTTATGTTTACCATGTTACTTTTTTAGCAATGTTTTATATACATATGTTGAACTTATTTTTTTAATTTAACTCCTTAAGGTGGAATGTTCGGAAAAAGAGAACTGAAAATCCACAAGGAGTACTCTGCCTATACATAGGGGAGTTAGACCACCAGCGGCTGTACCAGGTAATTTTATTACCATGTTGAACTTTTTTATGTAATGATTTTAAAAAATTTTGTTGGTATTTAAACTAAATTATCTTTATATATTGTATAGATTATTTGGCAGCCATACTCAGAGGACATGTTGGCTGTGTTACCTCCCCTATGCACGGACGATCGAGAGGTGTGGCTATCTTGAACTCCGTTAATATGTTACAAGATTATCGAGATGTATGTGCCGGATCATGTAATGCTCCAGTTTAACCTGGAGCAAGGGGTCTCACATTCTATCGTCGAGTTTGTCCATCGCATCACTCGACAAGGCTGCCATATTACCGACTGGGCTATACATCATGCATCGTATATTATTCAATGGGAGGATAGGAGAGCCACTGTTATTAGAGGGGAGATGGCTACGGCATTGCGAGATGTTCGTAGTACTTATATGCAGTGGTATTTACCGATTACACGATGATATATTTTATCGCGCGATGATGTAAAGGAGATGACATATCAGCCTAGGGGAGCATCTGAGGCATCTCTAGTAAGTGCAACTTTGTTAATTAAGACATATATTATTTTCTTATTTTATTTTAATTATTTATCTAATATTTAATTTATTTTTTATAGCTTCGTCTAGTTCGACGTACGCATGAGCATTTGAGTGATGCACTTATCACCTGTACTTCGCGCGAGGACTTATTAGCAGCATGTGAGTCGGTGATTAGAGAGTCTAATGATATCCTTCGTAGCTTGCCACTGCTTCATTCGGTGATCACGGATGTTTATTGAGATTATCCTATCGACGAGGCCGCTCAGACGCAGCCGATGGACTCTTCATGCCCTGATATTCCATCATCATCATCAGCGTATAGCTCTCCTCCAGGTTCATCATTCCCGGACACTGCACATGTAGCTCAACCAGATCTGATTTTATATTATAGACGACATTGGCCAGCTCGTGTTGTACCATCTATTACTTATGCTGAGCTGGAGCCTGAGCCCGAGCAGGAGCCAGACCTGGAGTCGCAGCTGGAGCCGGAGCCGGAGCTGGAGCCACAGCCAGAGCTAGAGGTAGATCATGAGGAGCTCGTACACCACCGTCGAGGACAAGGTTGAGGTCGAGGACGTAGGAGATTATGACATTACTTTTTTATATGTTTATTTTAAACTAAATATTTTCTCGACTTGTGATGTAATATATTTGTTACTCGTCTATAATGTATTTTAATGATATTTGTTATAGGTGGAATGAATGAAGTCGTGTATGTATTGTGCATGTTTTGAATGAATGAACAGGGATAGGTAATAAAATTAGTTTCAAATAGTATTTTAAAAAAAAATTATTTTGATTTCGTCGTTTATTGTTGTCGAGACCGAAGGACGAAATGAGACAAGTGTGGCACTTTCGTCGTTTAGAACGACGAAATTAGCTTAAGTTGATTTCGTCATTCAAAACGACGAAACTAGGTCAACTTATAAATGGTTTTATCGTTTAAAATGACGAAATCGTTTTAAAACCAATTTTATCGTTCTAAACGACGAAATCAACTTAAAAATTAAAAAAAACCCACGCAGACGCCAGCTGAATGCTACTTTAAGAAATATTTCCCAGAGTAATTTATTTTAGTAAATTTTTTTAATTATTATTTATATAATTTTCTCAAAAAAATTTATTTGAAATTACGCTTTTACTCGTTGGCGGTTAGATCAGGATCTGACGGCACAAGGGTAAAATCATGTATTATCCGACCTGAAATCCGATGGCACGCGATGCCTGTCTCTTGCAGTCGTACGTGAACACACGCTCATATATATGCGTGCACAGTTTCGCTACTATATATAATCTGGATTTCAACGCAGTGGCTAACATTTTATGATTCATGCATGACAACTCTTTCTAGCTTGATCTTCCAACAATGGAAAGTCATCCATGTTGCTGGTTAGCTGTATGATTGTCTTACCAAATGAGCTTGGTGAGGACCGCTACAAAATGTGGTCGTTGGCACGATTTGGCTGAGCTCTGCCTTGCTTTTAGCCGTAACTGAATATGGGTTTTCATGCTGCTTTCCTCCTCATCCTATGCTTTGGTTTTGATACTTTTTCTGTCATATTTCTTCGTCTGGCACTCGTTGCCTCATTAGTTCAGTTCCGACTTCCTGCCCCAACTCATCAACCTTTTTCTCCCTCGAAATTTGATACTATATGATACGAACCTTTTCCAACTACAAAGTTCTATCGCCTCTAATTACTCTTATTATTCGTTTTGCATCCACCAACACTACAAGCTTCTGCTTTAATCTCATATCCCGCTCCAGCCGCTCTTGGATTTCTGCACCTCAAGTCAAATCCGTCCATGCTCACTTTCTAAAATTGGGTGTCTGTCGAAATACTTATCTGGCTAATTCCGTGGTTGGACTATACTGTCGAGTTGGGCCTCTGTCCGATGCGTTCCAGGCATTTGACGAAATGCCCACTAAAAGTGTCAATTCTTGGAATATTTTATTGGCTGGTTGTTTCAAACTGGGTGAATTGGAATTTGCTCAATGGGTGTTTGCTGAAATGCCTGAACCGGATGTTGTAAGTTGGAATACTGTAATATCTGGCTATTGTTCAAAAGGACTGGTTGATGTTGCATTTGAGGTTTTCTTGGAAATGCTTCGTGATGGGATTAAACCAAGTGCCTTTACATTCTGTATAGTTGTGTCATCTGTTTCTTCAGTGAGTCGAGGAAAACAGATTCATGGCAACATACTCCGGAGTGGTTTGAATTTCTCAGACATTGTCATAGGTAATGCGCTTATTGACATGTATGGGAAGCTTGTACATGTGGATTATGCTCTGTCTGTTTTTATGACCATGGAAATTTTGGATGTTGTTTCATGGAACACCATACTTTCAGCTTGTGACAAATCTGGATATCTTGACTGTGCATTTGATCTCTTCCGCGTGATGAGAACTACTGGATTTTTGTATGATGAGTTCACTCTATCGAAGGTAATCAGCATGTGTGCTAAACTGCAGGATTTGGAAAATGGTAAGCAAATTTTTGCTCAGAGCATTAAGATGGGATTTCTTTCTCATTCAATAGTTGCAAGTGCCATTGTTGACATGTTTTCCAATTGCAACAGATTAGCGGACTCAATACGGCTATTCAAAGAATTGCATAAATGGGATTTATCTTTGATTAATTCCATGATATCCAGCTATATGAATCATGGGTGCTTGGAGGACGCTATGTCTTTATTTCTTATGACTTTCAGAGAGAATATAAGGCCCACAGAATTCAGTATCGCTTGCATTTTAAATTCCTTGTCATGCCTTATTTTGGCTGACCAGGGTACTCAAATGCACGCTTTGGTCATTAAGCTGGGAATGTGTTCAGATTTAGTTGTTGCCACTTCAATTCTAGACATATACTCCAAGTATGGGATGATTGATTCTGCACTAAAACTATTTGTTGTGATGGATGTCAAGGATATCATTGCCTGGAACACTATGATCATGGGTCTTGCTCGGAATGGGAGAGAGATCCAAGCTGTAAGAATTTTCAGACAACAATGTGCAAATGGTCTACAACCGGATCAGATAACTTTAGCTGGTGTCTTATTGGCCTGTGGTCACAGAGGCTTGGTGAATGAAGGTTGGAATATTTTTTCATCTATGAAAAGCAAGTATGGTGTTAGTCCAGGTGTTGAACATTATACTTATATGGTGGAAATGTTGTGTAGAGCCGGGCAGCTTATGGAGGCAATGGAATTTATTGAAAACACACTGTCTAAGCCTAATGCATCTATTTGGTGTGTGCTTCTTGAAGCTTGTAGAAAATATGGTGAAGTACGGTTAAGTGAAGTGGTTGCAAAAAGGATGATGGAGTTTAAGCCACGGGAGCCACTGCCTTATTTGGTTTTATCTCAAACCCATGCAATGAAAGGAGAGTGGGACAGTGTGGCACAAGTGAGAAGGTCAATGATGCAGAGATTCATCAAAAAGATTATTGGATGTAGTTGGATTGGAATAAAGAACCAGGTTATTGTTTTTAACGCAAATATAGTACTGCATCATGGAGGGAATGATGTGAATGATTTGCTGAACTTACTAATGGAAGAAATGCGTGATATAGGCTATTATCCTCAACAATATTCAATGGTTGGAGATGGAGGAGAAGACTAATTTGATGGAGAGATAAAGGACACATAATATCTTGAGAAGGTATTGAACTATAGTAGCCATTCAATTTGTCAATGTGTGTCATATTAGAAGAGTATATTGTTCGTGTCTTTGTATTTTTGGTTGTCTTTAGCAGCATGCAGCATAGTTCTATGTATAAGGGGCAGATTAGTTTTTCATTGTTACTCTTATTATATGATTGGTCAGCCCTTCACTAAGTGAGGGTAGTAGTGTCTTTTTCTTTAATTGGTGACCCTAAGCGTACTTAGAGGCTGGTCTGTAATAGTCTTCTTCTTTATTACTTCAATTCATGGGAAGCTCTTTCTTCTCTCCAAAAACCATTGTCTTCAATGATTCTATCATGTCTGTTACAAATCCAGGGAACTATAAGATGATTTAGGTAATGAAGTTAGATGAAAGGAGGGAGAATAACCTGCTGGTATGTGGAAACCAATATGGCGACAGAAAGGAGAGAGTTTGATGAGACTAAGAAATCCGATTAATTGCTTAATCCTCCATTAGGGCAGAGAAACCCTTACATAATATGCCCTTAATGGGCCTGGGCTTTATTAACTAATACTACTTAAGGCTTAACTAATACTACTTAAGGCTTAACTAATACTACTTAAAGCCTTATTACATAATTCCTAATGCCTAATATCCCAAAAGACCTATCAATAAAAGAAATCCTACGATCCATAACAATGTCACACTCAAGGTTGGCTTTCTCAGCTCTGGGTGATTTATCGGATCGCCAAAAATAAGTGATCTTGGAGAAATTGGGAATCTTTTTCCATAATTAAAGTTTTTCTGAAACTTTCCATTATATGCATGTATAACACTTGTTTTAACCCCAACCCCAATTATCTGCTAATACTTGCTAAATATGCAAGAATTAAGGTTTCACATATAGTAGTCCATGTATGGAGATTTTTTTTTTAGCTGAGGAATCATGGGACTAGATAATACATCTTAAAGATAGATATTCCAGGTATGGTTAAATGAAAGTTTACCCCAAAAAAGAGGTGTAAGAGAAAATAT
Source organism: Saururus chinensis (assembly GCA_035235625.1). Classification (NCBI taxonomy): domain Eukaryota; kingdom Viridiplantae; phylum Streptophyta; class Magnoliopsida; order Piperales; family Saururaceae; genus Saururus; species Saururus chinensis. The sequence goes on from CP141143.1 coordinate 33,056,679, forward strand.
TAGAAAGATCTAAAAGGATCTTGGATGAGATCATTTCATTGAGAACCTGTCTCATGACGTTGGCAAATCTCGCCAAGATCTCATGAGATGGAATACTATGGTAGCACATTTATTTGAGTAGAATTACGCCTCAAAGCATAAGATGTTAGAGAAAGGACCCAACAGTGGAATGTCAACCAAATGAACAATCAAACAAAATCAAATGAGTACGAAACTTTGCATTGTTTAATGCAACTTTACTTGATATTCTTAAGACAACTTTGACTTTTGTCTTTATATTAAATTGAGTCTATATGGTTTGAATTTCTTTAATTTTTCAACAGTATGTTCAATGCATTGAAAGTTTAAGGTGGACTATGTAATGCAAGTTTGAAAATGAAATTTTTGGTAAATTAGATGGTGAAGCCCTTCAGTATGGAATATAAATTATCGAAATGTTTTTGTACTTAATATATAGATTGTATTTTTTGGTTAAGTTGATAGACACCAATTGAGTTGGCTGATTGCTTGTGTCTCCCCTATATGTAAAATAACCAAGTTTCCTAAAAGCTCGAGCTATTAGGAAGGGGAAATCTTATTTATTTCTTTTATAATCTAACACTCCTCCTCACGTGTAAGCATCCACCAAGCGCGTCACGTGGAACATAATTAGGGTATAAATGCTTCTAACGAGACTTGAACCCAGGACCTCCTGTAACCTAACGCTCTGATATCATGTAAGATAACCAAGTTTTCCAAAAGCTCAAGCTGCTAAGAAGGAGAAATCTTTTATATTAATTTGATATTCTAACACTATATTCTGTTTCATTCTGTTATGCTGCTCCTAAGTGAAATAAAAGACAGCTTTTCAATCATTAAATGCAGCTTACTTCATGATTAAAACAAACTGATATTGAGCAGATACTCTTTTTTTACTGGGGCATTTATTTTGTTACTGATTTTTTTTAAGGTAAAGGGTACTGGTCACTGTATGTTTTTAAGATGATGATACCAGTTGAATATCTTGAGTGTAGTTTCTTCTCAGAGTGTGCTATTTAGAAATGGAAAGACACATTTTGTAAAAATAGAGCAAAAAATTCTCTTTGTAAAGGAATATGCTTTGAAAATTAGATTGTGTTACTGTTTAATAATATGGGAATTTGTGTAAAAACAGGGATTGGTGATTTTGTTCATAGATTGAGCATAACAGTCAATTGTTCTTTATGTACTGTCTGAAAAGTGGGCAGCATCTATTTGCTATCATTTACAAGCTTAAGCGTTGCTGCAAATTTGTCTCATTTGTTCATGTTGTTGGCCAATGGTGAGTTTTTTTGTTGATGGATGTTTGTTTTGTTGGCAGTATAAGGTGAAATATATGCTGTGAGACAGGATGAATAGCATGGGCAAAAGCAAGAGGAAGTTATGGTAAAATTCTGTGGTTTTTCCTCTCTGTGTGTGTTGTGGACTACTGTGCACATGACTGGTACTCACACAGAGGAGGACAACAGGAGAAGGGAAGGTGAGAAAATTTGGGCTAATCATGATCTGCTATTTCATTATGCATAAACTGATTACATAATTAAGCCACTAGACCTAATCAAGTAATTTAAACTATTCCAATCTAACCCGGTGGTCTATAATAAAATAAGCAAAGCAAAAACAATTATAAGCAAATAAGACTATGACTACATGAGCAGGATCACCGACATACCAGCAAAGATGAGACACATAGAAAAATGGATGACCCTATGAAGAGGGGGGCAGCTAGAGGCGATAATCCATAGGACCAATGCGCTCCACCACTGGATAAGGTCCATGGAATTGGTGAGCCAGCTTGGCAGGGACTGGTTGAGATAAGGAACTCTGATGGTAGAAGAGTAGGCTGACATAGACAAGGTCTCCAATGACAAACTCCCTATTTGTGTGGTGATAATTATAAATTTGTTTCATGCGATTCCGAGCGGTGACGAAGTTGGACTAGGTAACGAAGGATCTCATCTCGTGTATGAAGTGTATAGTGAACCTTACTCATACAAGCTCAAAGATCAACATAACAGAGAATTGTGGGGAGAGTCGTAGACAACCGCAAGGAGTATAACCGTTAGTGGTATAATAAATAGTATTATAAGACTATTTTACCTAAGGAAGGAACTGTAACTAACAACGAGGTTTGTTTCCAATAAAGCAATGTAAATTTGCTCCAAGCAACGGTTCATGACTTCAGTCTGCCCATCAAACTAAGGGTGATAGGCAATATTCATGTGTAGGCTAGTTCCCTAAAGAGAGGAGAACTAACACTATAAATTAGAGATGAAAATCTTGTCTTGGTCTAAAATAAAAGTCCTGGGCATGCCATAAACTTTAGCCACCTCCCTGACATAAAATTGTGCAATTGTTTTGGAGGAGAAAGGATGGACGAGGGTGCACAAGTGGGCGTATTTTGAGAGACGTTCCACCACAACTAAAATGATAGACTTACCATTAACCATAAGTAAAACCTCAATAAAATATGTGGAGACATCTTTCCAAATATGCTCTGGAATCAGAAGAGGTTGAAGAAGGTTGGCAAGTGAGGTAGTGGATGCCTTATCCCGTTGGCAAACATCGCATTTAGCCTCATACTTTTGAACCACCTTAATACTGCACCATAAAAAATTTGTTTGTTACCCTTTATGATTGGCAGTTGGAGTATCATGGAAAAAATAATTAATTGGATGTTGGTGAAAATTTATTGGAGGCAACCAAAGGTGATATTGCTAGAAGATATAATCACCCTATAAAAGAAAAGAAGGTAAGGAGGTGGGGTCGGCTCGCAAGCGAGCCAAGGTGTCAATAGTTGTAGGATCCTCTGTCTTCGATTGCCACAAATTCCCCATGAATAGAAAAATAGGTATAGAGAAGACCAAATGACTTCTACCATTGAAACATCAGGAAAGAGCATCAACACATTGTTACGCATTCTTGTAAACCATGTCATAATCATGGCCCATCAATTTTCTCACCCAACGTTGCTGAGCTAGAGTAGATATATGATAGTCATGAAAATATTTCAAAGGTTGATGGTCACTTCAGATAGTAAAATGTTGCCCAACAAATGTGGATGCCACTTAGTAATAGCATGGACAATAGCTTGCATTTCACGTTTGCAAGGAAAAAAAAGTGATCAACCCGATAACACCTCACTGAAGAAAGTAATAGGTCACTCTGATTGATAGAGGACTACACCTAAGCTTGTATATAAGGCATCCATTTTGATCACAAAAGGGCAAAGAGATATCTAGAAGTACCGAAATAGGGGAGGAGGACATGGCTAACTTAAGTGAGTCAAATGCTTGTTGAGCAGCTGAACTCCAAGAAAAAGGGTGCTTTCCATAAGGCAGTAAGAGGTGTGACCAAAGTACAATAATGAGAAATAAATTCATGATAATATTCGGTGAGCCCTAGAATACCACTAATGCCTTTGGGAGATTTAAGAACTGACCAATCCACCATAGCCTCAACCTTGGCAGGCCAATAGAGACATCGTTTGTTGAGTCCTATGCGAAGAATAATCCACTTGAGTTCACCCAAAAGAACACTTTGAATGCTTCAACAATAGAAAGTCAGCACCTAAAATGTCAAAAAATAGTGAGAAAATGATATAGACGAGCATCCCATTAAGAATTCTATACTAGAATATCATTGTAGAGTACTAGAACCAATGACGCAAAAGAGGGCGGAAGAGATCATTCATAAGACTTTGAAATGTGGTGGGTGCATTAGTCAAGCCAAATAACATAACAAGAAACTCAATGTATACTTTAAACTATTGCTAAAGGTAGGTGCATTAGCAACTATTGAAAATATTTCAATTTATGACTAAGTGCCAAGGATCACCAAGTATAGAAGAGTAACTTTGACATACATTTTATTATACAAAGTTTCAAAAACCAAATATATACTTTAAACTACATAAATCTCTTCTTCTACTTCTAATTTTGAGGTTACACTTGCAGAATTTGAGGGTAGGTGAGTACCTTCATATTTAGTAGGTTAAATTAAGTTCTACAAGTATGCTTCATGAATATATTAATATTGTTCATACTTCTAAGTAATTACTTAGAAAATAATAAATTTTTAAAAAAAATAATCACAGAATATCGCAATACTAAATGACTTATACTTTTGCTTATGGGTAAATGGGAAAAAGAAGGAAAAATATTTTTTCATGATATCCTATTTTCTGTGTGTGCTAGAGCCAAGTGTGGCGATATCTAAAATTTCTATCATAATAATTTTTAGTTTTGAAAAGCAAAGAACTATCTAGAGGGTGCGAACACCCAAAACATGAAAAACTTATCCAAAACAAATTAAGTATTTTTGAAATAGAGTTCTTTATCATATTATAAAAATATCTTTAATAAAACTCTGATAAATCCTAATAAAATCACAAATTTAGAAATTAAGACCACCAACCTTTAACAATCTTTGGTTACGGTGGTGAAGACCCCTCAAGCTTTTCTCAGCTCTAGAGTAGTCAACTCACAATTTTCCTTCTTTTTTGTTCAAAATAGAGAGTTTTTTTTTCATATTTTCCTTCTTTTTCTAGTTTATACAAGTTCATTGACTAAACTCTGCTAACACCATTTATGTCATTGCAATTGGTGGGTGGAAGGATTGGCAAACATGGTATGTGGTGATCCTATCGACAGAAGCTGCCAATATAAATTTGTGTCGTACTATATATCGGTAAAAGAAAAGGATTTGATGAATATTAAGACCAATACCAATGAAAAATGCAAAAATTGATTGCAATATCCCTAATTTTTCTATAATTTTTTTGTATTTTTTTGCAATCTCTACAATGTTCTGCAGTTTCTGGACATATTTTTGATAAATAAATTTTACGCTTCGGCGTATCTGTATTTGTATTATTCGCAACTGTAAGAGTCGGAAGTGGTGTTTAGTCACAGGTCATGGGCTTCGACGCATCACAGAAATTTTCAGCGTGAAAAACGGATGGTACGTGTGAGATAAGAAGCAGAAAGAAAGAGATTTAAAAAAAAAGGTATATAATGGATCGGGCGCGCCTCAACACGCCCAACCCCGTTTTGTGAACAGTGAAGAGTCCCTTAACTGTGTGAGGCTGGAGGCGTCGCCGCTGGTGGCCGCCGGCTTCTGCCCGGCCGGCCACAGCCTGGCGGCATCACTGCCGCCTCCCTGGCCTGGCCCCGCCAGCAACCGCCGCCCCTCTCCCTCTTTTCCGTTTTCGGCTTAGTGAACATTTCTGAGTTTTTTCGCCGGATTTGCCGCCGCTGCATGGCCGCCAGGCCGTCGCCACGTTTCCGTCCCGGCCAGAGCAACTTCTGACCACCGCCGTCCCGACCTCCTTGCCGCCTATCACCGCTCCGCCACCTTTTCTCCATTTCTGCCCAACAGAGTCGCAATTGTGTTTTTCGCTCCGATTCATCGTTGCCGGCTGTCGTATGGGTCCCAGATCGCTGCCACGGTTCCTCCTTGGTCAGAACATCTTCCGGCCACCGCCGTCCTAGCCTCCCCGCCCCTGCTTCGCCATCGTGAGGTAAGAAACGTCGCTACCATCATTTTTTTATTCTGTGTCTGTTCGTTGTGGCCACCGGTTGTGCCACCAGTGGCCGGCCGCCGTCAATTCGTCTTTGGACCTCCCTCATCCCGACAACAGCAAAGTTGCCACCCTGACCGCTGCCTTTGCCGCCATAGTGGCCTGAACCACCACCTCCCCGGCCCTTCACCCCTTCTCCAGCCCTTTCCAGTTCTGACAGAAATTTAGTCTTTCTTTTGTTGTTTGGTTGTTTTTCGGTGCTAAGTGATTAGAGGAGCTTCGGCTCACCTCGTTAGCTCCGTCTTAAGCCAATGATGGCAAGGTGCCGAGGTTTGGCCTCCCTTGCCTCGATCGGTTCCGATTCGTTTGTTGGCGAACCCACGTTAGAGCAAAAGTTACACTTTTTCTCCAGTTGTGTCCATCCTCCGCAGTTGGCCGTCAGACGATATTGAGCCGATGTCCATTGGACTTAACACTATTCAGCGACTGTCGGGTCTTGTATTTTCCTAGGTCTAGCCCCAGCCATGCCGGGCCATTTGTGGCTCGACGATGTGTGTTTGCCGCACCAACTCGACACCTTGTCACCCTAGCTAAATTGAGTTTCTTTGTTTTTCTGAGCGGCTGTTCTGCCGCCGGCATCGACTAACGGACAATTGCGGATGTCAGTTTGGCCCAATAACGGAAAAAGGGCCGCCGCTCCTGACCTCTTTTGCACGTCTTCTACACACATTAAATGCCCCTAAACTATGGGGTACACCTTTGACTGTCACTAATGGGCCCCACTCCAACCCAAGCCAATGTGACCCACTTTTGATATGCATGACCCAGAAGATACGGGAAATAGTTCCTGAATTCTGATTCTTCCAAGGGGAAGTAACACTGTCAGCCATTAGACTCGGTCCATCGAAAGCTCGACCGATGTCATGCCATATCTTCCACCGTAAGCCATACTTGATGCACGATCGTCTGTATGATGAATTGGTTGTGGGTAGCGTTTAGAAATAATGATGCATTTGTTAGCCACCTATGCCGAGCCTTAGAGCATCAACGTATGTTTATGGAACGTCCCCACCATTAGGCAATATGACCATTAAAGCCCTCCTCTGTCTCCCTTATATCCGTGAGTACGCAAGCAAGTCCTCCACCATGTTGTGAGGCTTTGACAATGCGGAATTGTTACCGCTGGTTGCAGTCTGCTGTCCATTTTAATGTTTTGTGGCCAACGAAGTGTTTTAAACCGTTGGCCGACCTCCAATCAATCAGCCCCTATTTTGTGGTCGTTCTTGCCATTTCTAGTGGCACGACCTTGTATATGCCGCCCTAGTGCATGCAATCTTATGCTTTGAGTGTAATTAATTTAACCTTGTCGAGATTAATTCCAGCATCTCTGAAAATCCTCAGGACATAACAACTCTCTCAGTGCGATGCTTTTGGCCGCCTATTCTGCTATCGACGCCGCCACCATTGTTTGCTCGTTATCAAACTCCTATGGATTACGAGGTAGGGGACCTTGAACTCGTAATTTCATTATAGCATGCTTTGATTGTGTAGTAGCATGCTAGGAGTTTATAATTTAATATTTATGCTGATTAGAAAAATATGTATGTGTGTGAATTGTATGCGTACGTTAGTAAAGACTAAGGGAACGTAGTAAGTTGTTATGAATCGTATGCATGTGACCAGAGTATGTGATCGTTGTTGTGGACTGTGGTAAGTGATTGATGGTACGAGAAAAAGGTGTTCGATTGTATGTTTGGTGAAGGAGTACTTTGTGGACTATGACGTGGATACTATGATTGTTTGTCAAGCGAGGAAAGACATAAGATTGGCAAGTGATGGTTAGATTTGATGATATTGAAGGATTAGTTTGGATTGAGTCGGGTGGTACATCGGAGCTTTGAGCAGAAGACGTAAGCAATGTAAGGATTTAGAAGACTTAAGGTTTTGAACATCTTGGGGGATTGTGAGTTAGTAAGAAAGAACGACATAATTGTACAGGCATAATATACGTAATATGAATTGTAATGAAAGAATAATGAGTAAGGAATTAGTAAGGGTTTGAGGACAGGACTTAGGTCAAAAAGGGTCTCATTTGAGGAGTTGAGTAAGAATATTCAGTTTTAAGGTGGATGCTGTAAGTTGTAAGGTTGTAAGTGTATGATGGTAAGATTATCAGTATGGATCATGAGTTAAAGTAAGACTACAGAGATTTGTAAAATGGAAGTCGTTCCGATCATAATTATACGTGCATAAGTTACCTAATATGAACTTGAATGTAAGTAACCCTAATTTTATAACGTTGTGAGGTTGAGACTAAGGGTTTCGACGGATTAAGTTCCATTTTGTGCTAGTCGATAAGTAATCGACTGAACGTCCTTTCTGGTCTGCCATGGTGTTTTCCTGCGGGAATTAGTCTTGGTACTGTATTCAGCCCAGACGTTTGATGCTCTGTTGAGAGCGCTATAAGTTTCTGCCCTTTGTGGGCTTTGTATGTTTTCTGCCTACCGATGACACTGTATGTTCTGCCCAAGAGTGGCACTGTAAGATTCCTGCCCAAGAGTGGCACTGTATGTTTTCCGCCCTTAGTTGGCACTATATGGCCCTTGTTGGCACTATATAGCCCCAGAGAGTGGGCATTTACGCGCTCAGGTAAGTAGTATCATGGATCTGCTCTTACCTGTTTGATCCTATGCCCCATTAGCATAAGTGTGCCTTGCCTTCAAAAAAGTCCATGGTGTTTAGTTGCTCCCCGAAGGTTAAGGTGACGCCCCAGTGACATTCTATTCCTTTCCGACGATGGAGCTTATTAATTATAATGAGCTTCAGTTGTTGGTAGTATATGTACGATCGTAAGAGTAAGTGTATGTTTCAGATATTGAGTAAGTTGTACGTGTAAGATTTAGAGTAAGTGTGAGCTCCTTTGGAAGACAGTAAGAGTAAGTTTATGAGTATGAGTATGTTGTACGAGTAAGTTTGTGAGACTTTGATTCAGACGGTAAGCGTAAGTGTAAGTGTAAGCTTCTAAGGGAGATGTAAGAGTACATTTTTGTGTAAGTGTATGATTGTACGAGTAAGGTTGTAAAAGTAAGTTCATACGAATAAGGTCGTACGATTAGGCATATGTTGTAAGTATAAGTGTACGTTTGTACGAGTAAGACTGATTCAAAATGTAAGTGTAAGAGCATGATATGTGAGTAAGTGTAAGTTCGGTTTGTACGATGATTGTCTACGTGACCATATTTATACTTCTTATTCTTTTTGCTTCATGTGTGATTGCATGGAAGCATCTATAGGAACTTACAGAGTTCATTGATTTATATTTGTCCCCTACTGATTATTTTCCTACTGAGTATGAAAATACTCACCCCATCTTTTTAGCCCTTTCGAGTGGAGGCTTTTGCAGGTCAATCACTAGCTGTTTGAGACTGGATTTTTCCCCGTGTGGATGATTCTTCCTTGACTTTGAGCGCAATGAAATTGCAGTGAAGCTATGTGGGATTTGGTGTTGCAATCTCATGTTTTGTTTAAGGTGAGAGAAATGTATTATATACTGGGCTTGTGTATGTATATACGATTTATTTTCAGAATGTGAAAGAACTTGTACTCAGAGATGCCTGGGAGGTTTTTATTTTTAAAACCCATGGCCATGGTAGGTTTTGATCGTACGCTTTTGTTTTAGGTCACGCCTAAGAACGTTTGTTCGTTTTAAAATGATTTAATTTATGAAAGTTGTTTTCACATATTTTAAATTTTGTTAATTTAGTTAATTTACATCTGTGTTTTGAAAATGAAATTTTAGTAAAATTTTAAAGTAAATATGTGCAAAAACCTCGAGCGTGACACTGATGATCCCGTCAACTAGTTGATTAGGTCGCATGCACTCTGTTGACATTAAAAGTTCATCAAAGTTCAACTTTAGCCCAGCTTAATGCCTAACATATTTTGAGCTACGTGGTTTTTGACAAGACCATTTGCAAGGTCATTGGCATAAGCATTGTATGGCATTGAGTTGCAAGTCTCTTGACATAATGTTGTGCTTGCCTCCAATCGCCCATTCATATCCATACACAAAAAAAGAGACAAGGAAGTGTTGAATACCATCTTCAAATATTTTAGTGCGCATATGTGGGTGCCCTCTAGGAGATGGAAACATGCAAAGAGCTTTGTAAATAGGAGCATTGCCATTTGGGATGAGCTAAAGAGAGGAACACCACCTAAGACAAAAAAGCTTCACGAACAGAACTCCTGTGAGCGAGTGAGATCACTTGTTCTTAGCATTTTTAGAAAGGTTACCATAGTGGCATACTGGTAAAGCCGTGTAAATTGTAGCTTTATGTATATGAGATGCTTCATGCCATAGAGTATTTGGAAATTCTCCCATCAACCTATATTGTGATTTTTCTATAGAATTAGCTAGACAATGCACTAAGGGCTTTACTATTTTGATGAGTAAATCCAGTCTCATTCTCATTCTATTCAATTTCATCTTTTAGAATTGAGTTTTCATCCTTATCTTTTGACATTGGAAGAATCTAGCTTTTAACAACCACTTTTCGGACACTTCCATTAAGTATTTTTATAAATGCTCTCATCCTATTCTTCCAATATAAGAAATTTTGTTCATAAATAAAGGAGATCTATTCATAGGATTTCCTGAGTCTCCATGTTCATTCATTGAATTGTTCAATCTCGTCATTTAATTCAATTAACAAAAATCAACCCAAGCACCACAAATTATGCATTCAAATCAAGGAAAATTATGAAGTAACAACTACCAACTTAGGGCACATAAGTTAACAAGTTTTAATCAAGTATTTCTAAGAGAAAAATAGGTAATCTCAAGCACAATTCAAAATTCAAACCCTATCAAGTAAAGCAATATCATGGCAAATTTGAGTGATATCAAGTAGAAAGATTAAAATTTTTAATAATTAATCCTAAGCTACTAATTGAGAGTTCTAATTGACCTAGCGGAATACTTGATTGCCCTTAAAAGTAGTACTTTGAACAAGTAAGAATTAAGAGTTTTGGCCTCTTTGCGCAAAAAAAATTTTTTAAGAAAAAATGATTGAAACCTAATGATCACTCAAATCTCACTCTCGAAATATCAATAAATCAACACATGAACACAACAGTTTTTGTGAAAAACCTCAACTAATATAAAAAAATCACGACAGTTCCAAAGGAACCAAATTAATGCACTAGAAACCAAGTGAACATAAGCAAATCACCAACCTTATTTAGAATCTAATACAAGCTCATCTTGTTATATCGTTCTTTCTTGCCTTTGAATCTTTCTCAAACACTTGAAACTTTCTCCTCCTTACCTTGTCTTTGTCTCTTTTTAGTCTTCAAAGAACACCTCTAGTTGTTTTGACTTTAGCCTTTTAGAAATCTTCAATTTTTCATTGAAGACATGATGCAACTCCTCTTTGAATACTCTATGTATAATCTCCTTCATCTGTGGATTGTCTTTTTTAATTCACTATAGATCTTTAATTCAAAGCTTAAGTGAATCCTCCTTTGGAAAATAATAAGGAAAGGTGTAAACATTCTCATCTATGAAATTTTGTGATTTTATAACCCTTATATAGCTCATTAAGTCAGTTTAAGACTTATATGTTATTAAGAAATAAAATTAAAATAAGGTCTTAATTCAAGTAAACTGTCCTTGAAACAATCAATTGTTCTCAACAGTGATCGATCGGTCACTATTTTTAATTTGCACGGTACTTCATGCGATCGACTGATTATGAGAGCGATTGATCGATAAATCTCGGCTTCAATTTGCACAGGGCTGAATTAATAAGCAATCTATCATTCTTCTCTTCATTGTTTGTAGAGATCAATCATTTTGTTGTATTTTTACCCTTTTTCAAAGCTTAAGTGAATCCTTTTGAAACCTTCGAAATCACTTCTAAAACTTTTCAAAATGATTTTTGTATATTAATGTAATCTAAATAAGCTTCAAAACTCTTCATGTTATTCAATCTTCCACCTTGATCAATAAGAACATATCTACTCCTATTTTTCAAGTCTGTCTCAAATCTAACTTAATTGCAACAACCTCAAATCTAATTCTAAGACTAATTGCATGCACATCATTTCTTAATACAATTTTAACTAAGAAATCACCCAATAAACTAGACATATGATTCATATGTTTTTACATACACAACATAAAGACACTTATGCTCTTACAATATTAACAAACAAAATAAGCCTCCGATATAAAGTTCAAGAGGGATGATGATCTTCAAATAACATATGAGGCATATGTATTGTAAATTGGCTAATTTTAATTATCAAAACAATATTTAAACTTTATATACATTTTAGTCTTATAAATCTAACTAAATGTAGTTGTGGTGAGTTAAATTTAAAATTAATTAACTTGAAAAATAAGAGTATATATGTTCTTAAATATCAACATTGAAGACTAAGCTGAGTGTCAAAGGTATATTTTCATGCACTAACGTACACAAGCCACTTAGTTTTACATAGAAATAACTAATGTAAGTGATTCTAGAAGTTTAAAGCAAAACTAGGGAAATGTGAAAATTTATTGTGCATTAATCGATTGCTATAAAATACAATAGATCAATCGATCAATTGGTCTTTGAATCTAATAGTGTAAAATTTGGCCGAGAGTATATCAATCAATTGATACCCACAAGTGAGAGATCGATCACTAGAAGAGTTTTACCTAATTTAAGTATTCCGAGAAAAAGTTCATTTCTAATTGAAGTCTAACATTGAAACTAACTTAATGGACTATATAAGGGTTAGGTAAACACAAAGTTAAAGTGAGAAAATACTAAAATTATAAGAGAATTTTTCACACACAAATACTTGAAGAGAACATTGACGGATTGATCACTGCTTGAACCGATTGATTAATGTTTGTGTACCTTACCTAGTTTAAGCATTCAAAGAAAAAGCTCATTTTTAATTGAAGTTTAACATCGAAACTGACTTATTGGACTATATGAGGGCTAGATAAACATGAAATTAAAGTGAGAAAAACCTATAATTAAAAGAGAATTTGTCACACACAAAAACCCGAAGATAGAATCAGCCAAGTTCAATGTGAGATAGAAGACTAAATGCTAGAGTCATAATCAAGAGGAGATTAATTGTAGAGGCTAGAAGAATATAAAGACAAAGCTAGGAAAAAAAATTTAAAACTTGAGTAGAGAAGCCATAAATGCGAGAAACAAAAGAAGAGAGAGATCTAAACGAATGAGGAGTTCGTGTTATAGTCTTCACAAGAGGTTTGTGGTTTGCTTGTGTCATGTAAGGTCTTACTTATTGGTGCATTGATTTTAGGCTAAGAGTGGTTGTCGTGGTTTTGACCCTAGTCGGGGGTTTTTACATAAAATTTTGCGTGTTCTTGCATGATTTGTGGTTAATTGAGGGTTAGTATAATCATAAATGCACATAGAGATTAGGAATTTGTTGTTTCCGCTTCAAAACAAATTCCTAAGCAAAAGAGGCTAAAACTCTTAAATTTTTACTTGTTAAAGTACTAAGGTTAAGTAGAATCTAGTGATTTGCAAGGTCAATTAGATAAATATTAAACTCTCATACCTTTGCCTTGGTCATATCTTAAGTTGCCTTAGTGATGAATTGTATGATCTTCTTTTTAAATTACAAACAACTAAATATCTTTGGGAAGCTCTTGAAAAGAAATTTGCTAAGAACATATTGGAGAAGTCCAAAGCATTGTAGCCAAAATAGTGGGAAAATGCATTTCAATTGATGAGAAGCTACAAGTTTTGACTTTGATAGACAAACAACCACCCTCTTGGAGTAATTTTCAAGTGACTAAAACACAAGAGGGAGGCAATGTCTTTGGTTGATCTCATTATTTTCATTCAAATAGAGGAAAGACATAGGGATAAGAAGAAGCTAGTTGAAAGCTCTTATACTCAAGGGAATGATCAATCAAATAGACATTCAAATGTGGTAGAGAAGTGCCCTAAACACTTTTGAAAAATAAGAAAAATAGCAACTCCAAAAAGAAGAACTTGAACTCGACCAAGCCTAAAGGAAAAATCCAAGAAGAAGAAACTCTATTTTTTGTGTGGTCAAGTTGGACACTTTTCTAGGCAATACTCGCAAAGGAAGAGTGTTGTTAAATTTTAATTGCTTACTCGCAAGCGCACGAATCTATAGTAGTTAAATGACTAAATCAAGTGTCGATCCCACAAAGACATAAAATCGCAAAACCAAATTTGATCTAACTAAAATAAACCCTAATCTAGTTAACAAATATAAAGAGAATAACTAGACTAAAGTAACTAACAAAAGTAAATAAGACTTTAAAGGTAATTAAACTATCCAAATTAAAATTCTAAAGCTTTAATCTACGAATAAGAAAGCAATGCAAAATAACTAAAATATCAAATAAATAAAACACTAAGGCATAGGAATCCACATTCATAGAAACTCATTAGTATGATCATTAATCATTTTTTTCACATTCATCTCATAATAATCTAGGATTCAATCTTTGTTATTATGAAAAATATCATCATTAAGCTCTCATATATAATAAAAAATAGATTGTTCCTCCTTACTTCAAAAGATTAAAATTAAGTCATTAACTGTATCCACAATTTGTAAATCACAACTAATACCCAATTTCAATTAAAAAAGACAAAACTAAATAAGAAACTAATGAGAGCTAATTTAAATCATGAAAGAATCATGACCAAACTCATATCCAAATCAATCTCATCAATTAAAGAGATAAAAATAATTAACATTAAATCCACCACTAAGAAAAATCAATCAAGTCTCATAATTATAAAATTCTATAATTTATTGAAGCTTCATCCAAGCCCTAGCAAAGAGTTTTAGTGACTCATTAACTTAAGAAATAAAATTTCCATTAATAAAAAAATGTAAGAGAAAATTAAATATGAAGAAAATAAAAACTCTAACTTGGCCAATGTTATGACCCACCACCCTAGGGGTTGGGTCTACCTGTAGTATAATTAGGATTTGTTTATTAGTGATTATATTTTAGAGTAGTTAGGATTTTATTGGGCTTAGGCCTATGTTAGAGGCCCATTCAAGTTAAAAGTATATTCCAATTAAGAATTTAATTAACATTAGGATTAGGTTTATTAATTACTTATAAATATGTAGAGGCTATGCCTATTTAAATATTACAAAGAAATTAGAATTTAGTTATTTTATTATTGAGTTATTTTTAATTATTTTCTTTAGTTTTCCCCTTACTTTTTCTTTTGTAGACATTGGTCTACATCATTTGTAGCTGAGAATTGTTTCTGCTCCCTATTACCACCCACCCTCCCACCCTTTCTCATGAATGTACTATACCAATGTATTCACCATATCCGAAATTATCAGAGTTTAAACTTATCATGACTACCAACCAAGCCGAGACGACCAGCCGTTTTGATGAACTCCAGGATGAGCACAACCGCATATTTGACAAAGTTAAGGATGCATTAGCCTCACTCACACTCACCATCAACTCGCTCGTACACACCTTCAACTCGCTCCCCCAGTATTCATCCATCGCCGAGGTTCCTCATTTCCTTGCTTCATCCCCTTTCACAAATACAAACAAAGAAACTTCCATTCATGGCAAGTCCTTTAGCGAAAGAAGTTCTCTCGCACCATTGCCATGGTTGCTCCTGCTACACTGCAATTGCATGATGTAACAGTTCCTGGACCAGAAGCGAAGCCAACCAGACTGCAAGTGTGGATTTCATGTTGGTTCCCCTTTCCTCTGCCGATGATGTGGATGCAAATTGATTGGCATGAGCAACAACTGCAAATATTCATGAACACCCTGGTAGGGAAGACCATCACCCTCATGGTCGATAGCAGCAATCCCATTGACAATGTCCAGTCCTAGATTCCAAATGATGTGGCCTTGAATCAACATAGCAAAGGAGGGACTTTTGTCGTTGTCCGGTTAGGAGAGTCGAGCTCTGGCGATCTGACGCTCTACTGGCAATTTGTTGGTGGTTTCGTGTAGTGCTCGTAACTCCGATCCGGTCCTGTTTGGCTCACCCAACGCCACCCAGATTCTGTCCACTGGCAGCCATAGCAATGTTGTCTCTACCGGTCATTCATGTCACTGCTCATCCTCACGTGACCAAACCGCCACCTCAACCAGCCCCTGACAACTCCAAGACATCCCAACCAGCGGCCAAACCGGTGGATTTGCCACTTTTTTGGCATTCCAATTCCAACGACGAGGAGTTCTACCACCCCCTACATTCTGATTCCTGTTAAGTGGTTGGAGCAGCGGAATTGCAGTGGGAGGGGGGTGGCGCACCAATTAAAAACTAATTTTTAAATTAATTTACAATGAACACATGCATAGATTGACCTGGGTGTCTTAGCCCTTGCATGCCCTCCAAAATCAGTCCTTGCACGCCCAATCACAAGATCAAACAAGTAATGGAGAAAAGAGATTACCTATGTGTTAATCCATCATAAACCACCACTTGGAAGGAAGAAATTCTCAGCAACGAACTAGCCCTTGAATTAGCCAATTCGATCCAGCCAATGAGGAGAGTCTTCTCCCTCATTCAGCCCACTAAAGAGATCAAAGAGAGGGGAGCAATGGGGAGGCCAGCAGCAAGGTTTCCCCTTGCTTGTGCAAGCCACACCAAAGAGAGAGGAAGGGGCAGAAATTGGAAGAGAGGAGGAGAGGAGTGGGTCGGCCCTTCACTTAGGGCACTCCCCTCTTTCTCTCTTTAAATACCCTCTAGTTTCCTTCTTTGGGTGGACTTGATTATGGGCCTTTTAATGTAGGCTTATATGCTTAATTCTTTCCGATTTCTCTTTAAGGTTCAAACACAACAAGAGAGGGCTCTATCTCTCAGAGTCTGCAAAAGCCTGGACCTCCTGCACACGGCCAAGCTCACGACAAGGTCAACCCCTCGCTAACTACATGTCACACCCTCAATACATAATTCACGTGTTTGAGCCATTCAACATATTAATACATGACCTAGTCAAATGCCTAGTATACGTATGTGACATAGATAGGTCCCAATCGAATAAGTGTAACGAAGGTACATGTAGGGTCAGCCCGACCACCCCCACCACCCTTAGACCCCTTGGCCCATACCGGTTCACCAGAACTGCGATACATTGACCAAACCGGGCCCCAGCCCATACCATAGTCCAACAATTTTGTCTTCCTCGCATTTGGCATCCAGACCCACTGCCGGCTCAACAATCACTTCCCGTTCGTCCACTGTTGTGATCTGCACCACCACACAATCTTCACAATGATCTTGTTCAAATCACCCCGATCGCCAATCTGCTGCAACAACAAAAGCCACACTCCCACATCTCCGATTGAACTCTTTCCGACTAGAATCAAAGCCCATCTTGCAGGGATAGGTTTGTCGCTGCTTGATTTTATCACATTCGACCCCAGTGGAAATCCGTTGGTGGTGGATCGACCCGATGCCGTCTGCCCTGAAGGTTTCCACCTTTTTGCAGTCCCTGACACCGCTTTCCAGATCCAGCCTCCTTCAGCCCAGCCACCTCCTCTCCAAGTCCATGGTGACTCTCCTCCAACCGCAACAGCCTGAACACAGCCGTCGCTCCCCGCACATGATAGAACTTAATGCAAAAGATTAGGCATACCTGTAGCCATTAGAATCAACAAAGTTTGATCTTCTGCTAATCCTCTTCGAAATCACAATAGTATTTCTGTTTTAGAACTTGGCTGAAAGTAATCTCACTTAAGATACCGAATTAGGATGGCTAATGGTGTATTTATAACTAAACTAGGACACCACTGTTAAAAACCCTAGAATCCTAACCGTCCATCCATAGGTCATCCAATGGTTCAGATTTGTCACTTAAAACTACAGTTTAATGGGTATTCTGACTTAGGCCCATTACTCAGACAGTTTTAAAAGCCCAAAACAGTGTCAATTGAGACAGTTGGGCCACTTTATGTTTTATTACAGAACAAAGCCCAACATTCTCCCACTTGGCACAACTTCTCAATTGAGCCATAAAAAGAAGAAAATCTCCCACTTGGCCCAATTAAACAAAAGTTGAGAAAAATATTTTAGTTAAAAAAATAACCAAGTGGGTAATGGGAAACTTTAAAATGACTTTCATATGCGCATACAATTTTTAAAAAAATTATACCCTTCAAACTATATGTGGTAACTTTATACTCTTACAAAATGTCATAATCGCATTAATCAAGGCGGTTATGTCCTCAGAGGAGAACATTCACTTTCATGTATCACGATGCAACTAATTCATTCGGTTTGAGTGCTATGTGGCAAAATATATTTATGAGCTAATCAGACCCATACGATCCACATGACTCTTAAACAGAGAAGGGGGTAAGCCCTTAGTCATTGGATCAACAACCATAAGCTCAGTACCTATATGCTCAATAACAACTGTCCTTTCTTTAACATGATCTCAAACAATAAGATACTTGATGTTGATGTGCTTACTCCGACTTCCACTATTGTTGTTCTTTGTGAAGAACACAACAACACTATTATCATAGAACATCTTTAACGGCCTAGATATGGAATCCATAATAGTAAGTCCTGTGACAAAGTTCATCAACCAAGTAGCATGTTACGTGCCCTCATAACAAGCAACAAACTCTGCCTCCATAGTCGACGACGCTATAAGGGTTTGCTTAATATTTTTCCAAGAGACAGCACCACTTGCCAAAAAGAAAATATAACCCGATGTCAACTTTTTTGAGTCAACACAACCAGTAAAGTCTGCATATGTGTATCCAACCAGTTCCAAATAATCAAAATGTCTGTATGTAAGCATGTAATCCTTCGTTCCTTGCAAATACCTCATAACCTTCTTTGCAGCTCTCCAATGATCAATCCCTAGATTTTTTTGATATCTACCCAGCATTCCCATAGCAAATGCAATATCAGGTCTTGTACAGACCTCCAAGTACATCATACTACCAATTGCCGATGCATAAGGAATGTCCTTCATGCTTTCCAACTCCAAAGAATTCTTTGAACACTGGAACAAGCCAAATTTGTCACCCTTCACAATAGGAGCTGCACTAGGTGAGCAGTTTTCCATGTTAAACCGTTTCAGAACTTTATTAATATAGGCCTATTGAGACAGCCGAAGGATCCTTCTGGTTCTATCATGATAGATCTCAATCCCTATGACACAAGATGTCTCTCCTAAATCTTTCATGTCAAAGTTCTGATAAAGCAACTGCTTAGTCTCGTGCAACATCCCTAAGTCACTGTTTGCAAGTAGAATGTCATCAACATATAAGACCAGAAACGTGTAATGACTCCCACTAACCTTATGGTATATCCATTGATAAAAAAATATTCTCCTTAAAACTAAATGAAGTAATAACATCGTTGAACTTTAAATACCACTATCGGGAGGCCTATATCAATCCATATATTGACTTCTTGAGTTTACGAACTAGATGACTTCCTTTATCTGAGGTGAATCCTTCAGGCTGAATCATATACACCTCCTTCTCAATATCCCCATTCAAGAACACTATCTTGACATCCATTTGATGTAACTCCAAGTCAAAATGAGCTACAAAGGCCAAAATAACTCTCAATGAATCCTTCATAGAAACTGGAGAGAAGGTTTCATCATAGTCAACACCATCTTTCTGAAGAAAACCTTTGGCTACAAGTCGGGCTTTATATCTGCTAATGTTACCAGATAGATCTAATTTAGTTTTATAGACTTATTTGCAGCCAAGAGTCCTGGCACCCTGTGGTAACTCTATGAGATCCCAAACTTGATTATTAGCCATAGATTTCATCTCATCCTGCATGGCATCATACCATTTACTAGAGTTATTGTAAGATCTCTAATCTTAAACCAGTTTTTATTTCACTTTAATTATCGGTTATTACATGGTTAACTTATTTTCTTATTAATTTGGTAGTTTCGTAAATAAATGGTGTTTATGATGGTTTTAATTAAAATTAACTTTTCAATTAGTGGTTTTAAGTGATTTTGAATCAAATGTGAATTTTTGGGATTTTTCTAAATTTTTACTATTTTTCCAAAAATTAGGGTTTGGCGGGACCCCTTGTGGGCCCCACCGTCAAAATTTGGGTTTTTAGACCAAATGAACTCATATATCAACTTAAGCTCATACAAAAAATTTTAGAATTTTCTCAGATTTAATTAGTGCCCAAATTTGTAAATTACCCATTTTTAGCTTATTTTTCTATTCATACCCCACAATTTACCCATACACAACCCAAACCCTACTATAAAAGGGCAGACCTGAGTCATTCCTATTTTGGGAATAGGCTGAGAAGGAGAGGTCAGGCCTAATCCCCAATTAGGCCCGGATTAGAAGGTGTTTAAGGTAACTCCATTCTAATTAAGCACCAAATCCTAGCTTTTCCCTTAATCACTTCTAGATCTACCATTTTCCCTTTGTTTTGATTCATTTTTAAACATCAAAACTACTTATTTGCATCTATACTACAAACCCTAGCTCTCAAAATCTGATTTTTATGTTCAACAAGCCCTAGATCTAAGTTTTTTATTTGGGTTTTCTTTGTTAAATCGGTTTTAATGGAGTTTAATTCAAACTCTATGTCTTTATAAGGTTTTCAAGAAGGGTGACCATCAAATCCAAGCCTAATCAAGGGATAAGGTAATGGACTTTCGAAATTTCAGTCTTCCTATGGTAAAACTCTTGATTTTGTGGTTTATTTTGAATGGAGTTATTTGATTTAGTATTTTAATGACATGATTAGTAAATGATAATTTTTAATCCCAATTTCATAGGGTTTTATCTTATTATGATGTGGTTTAGCATTCTAGAAGTTATTGTGGACTTTTAATGGTATTTAGGTTGTTAGATGGTGATTTTGAGTTTTATTAATGGAGTTTCGGTTTAAAAATGCGAAAGGAAGAAGAATGTCGAATCTGCCTTGTTGGCGTTTGAACGGCCTTGCAGGGCATTCAAATGATAAGATGTGGTTAATACATGTGTGGATGTTAGTGTTATGTCTTGACTCAAGTATGAAGTGAATGATCTTATATGTGGTTAGCTTGTGGTTAAGCTTTGATTTAAGTTACGATTTTAATGATTCTTCTCTTATGATTTCCGCTGGAATTCATGATTAGATGTTAATGCTCATGTGTAGTGTGATGGTGAGTGAATTACAAGCATATTGATATGCATTGAGTGAAGTGCTTCTACCATATGCACACACACATGTGGGGTTTAATGATGATGATGAGGTTTGCTATTATGATTATGAATGATGCATGAAGGGCTCATGAGAGCACCTATAATGAATTAGAATTCATGTATGCTTTGCCCACGTATGTATCATGCTGCATGCATCATGAAAATGGATTTATAATTGAGGCTTTATCGAGGTTAATCGAATTTGATCGATTGGATGCAATGTGGTAAAATTGTGTGCCGGATTGATCGGTCATGGATTAATCGAAACTTGATTGGTCCGAAAGGACATGTTTTGATTTGAGTTCCTGTGTGGAACAAGTGCACTCCTCGGGTTGAGTCTAGATAAATGGAATTATGTGGGGACGAGTTGTGTACTTGTCTTGCGAATGTGAGATTGTTATTATGAGTGTCATCTCGACCCTGAGAATCCAGTGTGGTATGTCGTGTGCACCCGCTACCACGTGTTCTAGGGTTCCCTATGTGGGAACTCGGGCTCTCCCCTCCGCAGGAGATGTTCCTGGGCGAACGCCCCTGCTCTAGATTCTTTGTGTAAGAATGGGACATCCTTGGCAAGGATCGTTTAGGGCGAGCAGTTTTAGGGATTGACAACCCCGAACTTTCTTGAATTCTTGTGTAGAATTTTGGACCATGACACGTCTTCGTGGCCTTGTCTGTGTTCCCGTCTATGTGACAATAAATTGTGATTACTCCTTGATGGAGGTTGACATGATGTGATGCATGATATGACATGTATGTTAGAGATACATTTCATGCAGGTGGATATGATGTTGAGGCATGATTGGATATGTATGCTAGAGATACATTTCATGGAGGTTGTTATGATGTGATGCATGATGGGATATGTATATTAGAGATATATTTCATGCAGGTTGTTATGATGTGATGCATGATAGGACATGTATGTTAGAGATATATTTCATGCAGGTTGATATGATGTTTGAAGCATGATTGGATATGTATGTTAGAAATACATTTCATGCAGGTTGATATGATGTTGGGACATGATTTGATATATATGTTAGAGATACATCTCATGCAGGTTGATATGATGTGAATGACACTATGTAGATTATATACTATGATGCAGGTTTAAGTGATGTGTATGTATGATCAGAAAATGATATATCTCGTCAATCTTAGATCTGAATGATTTTTATTGCTATGCTATCGTATTTCTGATGATGATAGTTATATTAAAAATCATTGCTGAGTTTGTTAAACTCACCCCTCTTTCTTGTGTTTTTGCTTTGGGGCTACGTGGTGCGACACGTAGACGGACAGGATCTCCTCTTTGAGGAAAGATCAGAGATGACTTGGATGTGATCGTGGAGACTCTTATGTGACTTATTTTCCTTGGTTTATATTTTATGTTTAGAACCTTTGTGTAGGGTTCTTTGTTGGATTTTTATGCTACTTTATACAGTTGTATTGCTTAAGACCTATTTTAGGGCCAGAGTGGGCTATGGTTGACTAAGTATGTGGGTTTGAGACTAGTCGTTTATTTTGAGTTAAGCGACTCTCTTTCTTTTCTACTTATTTACTCTTGCTCAAAGGAATGTGCGTACTCCGTAATTCTGTTAGATCGCCCGTATTTAAGGTTAAGTCTTCCGCTAAACCGTTTCTCAATTTCCCCTCATCTCCCCCGCGCGTTTGACCGGCCCCTGGACCGGGTTCGACTCGGGTCGGGCAATGCCGGGGTGTGACAGTTATCTCCAGACATGGCCTGTGAATATATAATAAGATCTTGAATGAGTTCAACATTCTCGTTAGATTCCTGAAGGCATACAACATATTTAGAAGGGAGTGCAGGTTTTCTTACTTTTGAGGACCTTCGAAGTCCTATTTTAGCAACAGTAGGAGGTGCTTGTACAATAGGAACTTCAACAACTTGTTCTTGAGGGGATGGTAAAGGAAGGAGAGGTTGCTCTAGAATCATCATTGGTGATGCGGCATGTGTTCCTCCACCGGATGTGGGTATAACAATTGGAACCTGTATTTCCTCAAACACAATGTGTTTAGGGGAAATACTCCCACTGAAGTTACCTTGCTTAAGAAAACGTGCATTCTGTACTTCGACTACTGTAGGGGTGTGAGATGGACAATAAAACCTATAACCCTTAGACCTTTCTACATAGCCAATAAAAAATTCACTGACAGTCTTAGGGTCAAGCTTTTTCTCAAGTGGATTGTACACCCTAACCTCGACAGGACAACCTCAGATGTGTACATGATCTAAACTAGGTTTCCATCCATTCCAAAACTCAAAGGGTATTTTAGGAACGACTTTAGATAGAACTCGATTTAAAATGTACATGGCTATCTTTAAGGCTTCACTCCACATATTGAGAGGAAGAGAGGAGTTACTGATCATACTTCTCACCATATCCATCAAAGTGTGGTTTCTCCTTTCAGCAATACCATTTTGTTGTGGTGTGCTTGGTACTATGTATTGTGCAACAATACCATTTTTTTTCAGGAATTGAGCAAATGATCTAGGTTTTTGTCCACTCTATGTGTACCTGCCATAGTATTCCCCTCCTCTGTCTGATCTAACAATTTTGATACTCAATCTAGATTATTTCTCTACCTCTGCCTTATAAGTCTTGAAAGCATTAAATGCTTCAGACTTTTAATTTAAGAGATAAAAATACATGTATCGGGTATGATCATCTATAAAGGTAATGAAATACCTTTGACCATTCAGACAGAGAGTACTAAATGGTTGGTAGATATCAGTGTGTATAGTTCTTAATTTCTCATCATACCTTTTAGCACCCTTAGAAGACTTGTTAGTCTGCTTTCCCTTTATACAGTCTATACATGTCACGAGATCAGTAAAGTCAAGAGTTTTTAAAACTCCTCTTACTAACCGCTTTAAGTGGTCATGGAGATATGCCTCAAAGAAGAGTTCTTTTTAATAACACTTCCTTGCACATACATCATAGATTGTTCAAAGGAAACATGAAAAGAGAGACAATATAATTCATCAATCAAAGAACCAGAACAATGGTGAGTGAATCTTTAATAATAAAAAATGAGGAATTAATAAACTAAAAATTAAAACCATGAGACACTAGTCTTGATACAGAAACTAAGTTTTTAGAAAAACTTAGAATATAAAAAGCTCTCTCTAAATCTAAGGGTCTATATGTCCCTACACCTTCAACCTTCGAACACATTTTATTTCTAGAATAGATGTTGTGCTCCCCATCATTTGGTTTCCTTAGATTGAAAACCCCTGCATGACAGTAGAAACATAGATTGTAGAACCAGAGTCAATCCACCATGTGTTATTATGATAAGAATCAACATAATTAGATTCATACTAAAGACATGAAAGTACCTCCTTTCTTGGCAAGCCACTTCAGATACTTAGGGTAATCTTTCTTCATATGTCATTTCTTTTTGCAGAAAAAGTATTTGGTTTCCTTCATGACACTAGTAGACTTCATTGGCACACCTTTACCAGTTTTTTTCTTTGAAGCACTATGATTACCCTTATTTTGTCCTTTATGAGAAACTAGATGGGCATTTTCTAGCTTCTCTTGCTTAAGTCTCCCCTCTTCCTGAATGCACATACTCAGAAGGTCATCAACTGACCACTGAGTGTTATGTGTGTTATAAGAGATCTTGTATAGAAACAAATGTTTATTTTGTCTCATGATAAAGCTAGTGGGTTATACATAAAACATTACAGGAAAAACCCACACCTTTGGGCATAGGGATTCACCCATGTTAAAATATATAACCCTCCACCCTATCCTAATTATGTAACGCTACCTACCACCTCCCTTTGGGGCCGGATGACAATCTTTGTCACATAATCAAAATTTGATGATAGCACAATATTTTTATGTATGTGAATCTATGTACCCCGTGGTAACATTCTATATGATTCACAAGTTGAAAATTAATGTAGGATGCTTTGGCCATTCCTAAATTATCTCAAACGGGTGTGGGAACTGAATTTGTGTTATTCACCATTTTAAAGAACAAAATGAATGCAATTAATTATCAAACAAGCATAAAAATATCTATATACAAAATTGATTGGGGCATTAATGTCAATTTTGTCATCAGGCTTTTGGGACTCGGCCAGGGGTTCTATCACCACACACCACAAATAAAAATATAGTCCAAAGTCCTTATACAGTCCTTAAAAAAAACAAAAATTGTACAAGTTGGAAGCTATAAGTCCCTAAAATAAAAAAAATGTACATTAATTCTTCATGACTGGATCCGCCTCCAGACATGGTCCTTGAATTCTGGTGTCGCTTACAATAATTATAATGTACACTTTCTCTCAAACTTACATAAGTGGTGTGCTCAACAATTTTGACAAAAAATTGATAAAACATACGATTGCAATATAATCCCCTAGCCGGCCCATAACATTAATTAAGCCTTAATCATGATAATTAAAAAACACATCCATAATACCACATGCAATCACAATTGTAAAAAAAATTTCCACAAAAGGAAAGAAAAAAAATTTCCTAATTTTTTTTATTAATTCCATAATAGACCAAACAGGGTCTGGAGACCCGGTTTGGGCTAGGTCGGCAGCTGACCCATGACGCGGGTTAGTGTAAACCCGCCTGGCACGGGTTAGGATAGACCCGCACCAGTGCAGGTTAATGACAACCCGCAGAAGCAGGAAAAGGCGACCCACTCCTATGGGTCATCTTCAATCTCTCGACAGAGAAGTTGAAGACCAAAGACCTATGCTGCCGTCCGACGAAGCCCACCTCAGCCCAAAAGTCCGGGAAAAGTTCCGTCTTGCGACGATGATGTCAGATCCGGCCACAAAAATGGAGCGCAGCAGCCAGTGGTGGAGATTCAAAATATGCACAGTGAGATTAAAATTCCCGGCGACTAGGGGGGCAACGATCAATAACGCAACGGCTACCGGTGCGGATTTAAATCAATAGTAGAAGCGGCTGGAAAACACGATTTAAACACAGCGGCAGCACCAACCAGCGCCCAGACACGGTGAGGAGGCGGCGGTGGCCAGTGCTATGTAGGATCGGAAGCAGGGTGACGGTCGGAGACCTACAGCGGCTAGAAAACACAAAGCCAGCGCTTTCACAATAAAAAAAAATCAATTTTTTTATGCCACCGGACTGTGCAAGAATCCGGAGGGCTGGCATAGCGGCAACGACGGCCAGAGCCCAATGCCTGGCGGCGGCGGCTCCGGCTTGAAGTCTGGTGGTTGTCCGCCAGCCGCCCATTTGAAATTGCAACGAACAAACAGAACAAAAACAAATTTTATAACAATAAACAAAATTTTCTATTCAACCAAAATTTTGATCGGTGCAATTAATAAATAGTAAACCAAAAATTATTACAGGAACATCAAAATTACAACCACCGTGAACAGAAAAAAAAAAATTATGTACGCCATAAATTTTTTTGTTCCATGCAATAAAATAAACTAGCCTTGATACCAATTGATAGAACTTAATGCAAAAGATTAGGCATACCTGTAGTCATTAGAATCAACAAAGCTTGATCTTCTGCTAATCCTCTTCAGAATCACAATAATATTTCTGATTTAGAACTTGGTTGAGAGTAATCTCATTTAAGACACCGAATTAGGATAGCTAATGATGTATTTATAACTAAACCAGGACACCACTGTTAAAAACCATATAATCTTGACCATCCATTCATAGGTCATATAATGGTTCAGATTTGCCACTTAAAACCACAACTTAATGGGTATTCTGACTTAGGCCCATTACCCAGACAGTTTTAAAAGCCCAAAACAGTGTCAATTGAGACAGTTGGGCCACTTTATGTTTTATTACAAAACAAAGCTCAACAGCACATCCCACTTCCGACCCTGCTCCGGCTTCCTCTGCCTGCACAATCCTGCATCTTCACTCCCTCTGACTCCAAAACTCTGTTTTCTTTCTACCAAAGAGGACTATGCTATGTTCTCTGTTTTAATCAGGAGTCCTTTTGTTTCATGCCTGCGTACAACTCTACGCCGGTTCAAGTCAAATTTCCACCTTTCCAAGACTCTACTCCTACCCAGTTTTGCTAATTTCCTTCTTCAATTCTAGTCGTCCATGTCCCCAGCATTTTAGCTTTAGCCAAGCTTGCCCCACAAAAATCTCGATGCATCTTATTTGGGGTTTCCATCATGACAACTTAGCTCATCGTATGGTCATTTTATATGGGTTCTATATACGTTATATGTGAGTGTTTTTTTTCCTACACTATTAGTCTACTCTTTGTCCAAGTGATTCAAGTTCTTCCACATTCAGCATAGAGCATTGGTGGGCCCAAAGTACATATTTTCACTGGTATTTCAAGCGTTAATGACCACCTCGAGGACGAGGTGGAGCAGAAGCGAGGTAGAATTTTATGACCCGCCCTAGGGGTCGGGTCTACCTTTAGTATAATTAAGATTTATTTATTAGTGATTATATTTTAATAGTAGTTAGGATTTTATTGGGCTTAGGTATATGTTAGAGGCCCATTCAAGTTAGACGTCTATTTCAATTAAAAATTTCATTAGCATTAGGATTAGGTTTATTAATTGCCTATAAATATGTAGAGGCTATGTCTATTTGAATATTACATGGAAATAAAAAAAATTAGTTATTTTATTATTGAGTTATTTTTAGTTATTTTCTTTAGTTTTTTATTTCTAAGCACTTGACCATCCACTTGATTTTATTAAATGAATTTTCCAACTTGAACTAGTTCTTGCACATAAATTCATCATGAATGCTCCAAAATGGCAATTTTATCAATTAAACTCATCAAACCCTATAAACTAAAATTAAACTCTAATAAGCTAATATTAATATAAAATTAACCTTAAAATGCATAAAACTAGGGTATATAAATAATTATATTACATGTATATCAAAGAGAATTGATAATGAAGGTGAAAACCCTCCAGTCAACATGGCGATCACAAGGGACAACTCATCTGAACCAAATGACAAGTTTGAATTTACTGATCTTGTATTAAATTTGGCTAGTACACAGGAGCTAGTGTCCATATTTATTCTGATATATCTAACTTCTTTTCTTGTAAGGAGGTGAAAGATAGAGTAGTAATAATGGGGAATGGATCTATAGCACAAGTGGTCTGAGAAGGAAATGTGGATGTCAGATTTACATAAGGAAACACTTTATGACTCTCCGTAAAGTGCAGCTTGTGCTAGATGTTAGGAAGAACATAGTCAATGGAGCACCTCTTAGTGTTTGAGCCAAATAAGTTATAATTTTAAAATTTTGACTATTTGTAGGAAAAGGATATTTTTGTAATGGTTTATTTAAGTTAAATGTTATTAGTTGTAATGATAAGAGTTGTTTTCAATATTAATGTTTGTGATATATGACAAATGAGACTTGGAGATGTGAATGTTTACACTTTAAAGAGAATGATAGTCTTAATTTGATTCATAAATCTTATGTTGAAACTCATTCTAAGTGTGACATATGTGTTCAATATAAATTGCCTAGAAAACCTTATAAATATAATGATTATGCTTATTCTCTTCTTGAACTTGTTCATAGTGACACTTATGAATTGAATGGAGTAATATCTCGTGGAGGTATGAAGTTCTTTATTTCATTTATTGATAATTATTCTAAATATTATCATGTATTAGTACTTAAATAAAAGATGATGCATTTGAAAAGTTTAAGATTTTTAAGAATAAGGTTGAGAACCAAACTGATCTAAGAATCAAAATGTTAAGATCAGACCATGGTGGAAAATATTGTTCACGAGTTTTGCGAAGACCATAAGATAATTTATGAAACCACTACCCCCTACTCTCCTCAATTTAATGGCATGATTGAAAGGGAAAATAAAACCTTTACAGATATGGTAAACTCTATATTATCCTCTTTAAGATCACCCAAAATTATGTGACAACAAGCAATTCTTTCTGCTTGTTTCAATTTGAATAGAGTTCTATATAAAGGTTAACACAAAACTCCTTTTGAACTAATGAAAAGAAGAAAGCCTACTTTGAATATTATCAAATTGTGGGCATGCTTTGCTAAGGTTAAAATTTTCAATATAAAGGTAAATAAACTAGGACTTAAGACTTATGATAGAGTATTCATTGGTTATGTGTATAATAGTACTACGTATAGATTCTTAGTAAATAGGTTTAATCATTTAAAGTTACACATGTTGAACAAGCCCATTCCACTATTTTGATTCAATGTGACAACCATGTTCCTATTGCAATGATGCACAACAAGATTGATAATAGAAAGCCTTCTAGGCATTTAGAACTAAGATATAAAATCTTGCACAAGTTGAACCCGAATAGAGTTATTACTTTGAAATGAAGGTGACATTGGAGAAGATAAGTTAGGTGGCATATTCGTGGAACGACATTTTAAGAAGTTCCACACCATGTGATGGCCATTTCGGATTAAGTGTCCCCATTCTTATCATCTTATGGTTGGGAACTTGTTTTTTTTTATGAACTTTGTTTTGATTTCCTTTGCAAAACTATTGTGATTTAACTATTTTCATGTTCACAATTGGGGCAAAAAATTCTAAGATTTTGTTGCTTTGTTGATTGAAGAGGGAGAGAGGGAATGCGGGCAGAGGAAGTCCCATGGGGAAGGAAGTGAAGAGCTTTGACCTCTCCCCCAACCCCATTGGGAGGATTCACACCCAAAGTCTTGGCAAAATTTTGCCTCCACATCCTCTCCTCCGAAAGATCCTTCCTTTCCTCCATTAAAATCCTCCCTAAGCTCCAAGTCCATTTGGGTTGCTCCCAGTTTCATTCCTTTCCCACCCAATGACCCCCCAAATGCACGGGTCTCGTGAATCTTGGCCGGAAGCAGCTCCACTTTTCATGTCTTCGGCTTGGACAAACCGTCTCTCACCCAATAGTAGCATTTTCTCATCTATATAGGATCTATTGTTTCTTCTCTTTTTATTAGAGAAAATTTATAGTGAAATTTATTAAAATGATATTATTAAAATAAATATTTATCAAAATAAAAAAAGAGAAAATTAATTACCAAATAGATGTTCTGACGTAACATGTACACATTTTTTCTTCAATTTTTACTTAATTTCATCACTTTAAGTGATGACATTAGTATGCCTTCCATTGGAATGATGAAATAAAGGTACAAGGTAATTTTGTCATTTTAACAACAATTAGCTGTTTATTAGGTTTCATTTACAGCTGCTTCGGACCATTTATGTATATCATCTTCGGTACTATATTTTGATAACTTAGTGCAGTCCACAAAGATAAAATTTTTGGTCAGGGCAAGGTTGAGTTTTGGGGCAGAGTACAGGTTGGAGACCACCACTATTCAATATAGATTGATTAATGGGGTTGTAGTACCTCTCCCACCCATATTCCGTCCTAGCCCCTATGATCTTCATGGACGGCTGCTAAATCAGCTGACAAATGTAAATAGTACGAGAGAGTTGCAAATAAAGTCTTAGAAGCACTTTATTGTCATCAAAATGACTAAGTGCAGTGATTTCTTTTGCGTGAATGACAAAATCATCTTATACCTTTATTTCATCATTCTAAAATACCAATTTCTTCTCTTGGAACGATGAAATTAAGTTAAAGTAAAAAAATGTCGTGCATGCACCAGTTGTTACGCTCAACTTACCTAGATGGCAAAGTTAATTAATTTTTTCTCTCTCTACTTTTTTATAAATACATGCTGGACAAGCTGGGCCGCCGCTGTCGTTAGAAGTTGGTAATAGAGGCCTTAACCCGCCCACGACGATCTGGCCGCCAAATCTGAAAAACATAAAAAAACCGAGAAGAGCATGAGGAAAAGTAGGCGCCGCCGCGATGGGATACTAGTAAAGAAAACATACAAACGTTTTTGTTTTATTCGCGAGACGTAGAGTTTACTGCGGTCCATATAACCAATCCCAGCAAAATATTCGCTTTCACCGGGCCTAAAAGATCTCAGCAAGGAACAAAATTCAGTAATTTTCCTTGTTAACATAAACCCATTTGAAATTTGGCCAGATTAATATGGTTTTTTTCTGTTCTTGCGTTTTTTTCGATCATGGGGAACTGCTGTTCCAACCCGGAAGGTCAGAGAAAGAAGACAAAGAAGCCGAATCGCTTTTCGATCGACTACGCGGCCCACAACGGCCATGGAGCCCTGAAGCTCAGCGTTCTCAAGGTTCCAACTGGCCGGGACATCGGCGTCCAGTACGAGCTAGGCCGGGAGCTCGGCCGCGGAGAGTTTGGGATAACGTGTCTGTGCACCGACAAGGAAACGAAGGAGGCCTTCGCTTGCAAGTCTATATCGAAGAAGAAGCTGAGAACGGCGGTAGACATAGAGGACGTGAGGAGGGAGGTGGAGATTATGAGGCACATGCCCAAACACCCCAACATCGTGAGCTTAAAGGATACATATGAGGACGACAATGCCGTCCACCTGGTCATGGAGCTTTGCGAGGGAGGGGAGCTCTTCGATCGGATCGTCGCCCGGGGGCACTACACTGAGAGGGCCGCCGCTGGGATCACCAGGACCATTGTGGAGGTTGTGCAGGTGAGATCTGGATTGCCCTTCTTTCTTCATTTTTTATTTCTTCAAATGATAGTTCATCTTTAATCTAAAAATGATCTGGCTGGGAACCAGATCATCTCTTTTTCACATGATGCTCGGTGAAGTTTTTTGCTCCCTTTTTTTTTTTTTTTAAACTTTGGATCTTGTATTGAAACCTGAATTGGGAAGGATGAAGAAAGTTTTGGAGATTCATTATGTGTAAGATTTGTTGAGTAGATCTTGGCGGGTGGGTTATGTTGGGCTCTTTCTTTTCAGTGTCAGTACAAAATTCAGAATTGAGATTGTGTTCAATTCCCGTGATCATGAGAAAGTGTTAATATTCACTTTGTATTGATGAAATTTTCTTGTATATACTTTTTGGGTATGAGACTCTCGTCACGATCCTTCATCTTGTCTTGTCTTGATCTGCGATTTTTTTAAAAACAGTGCACCTGTAGATGCCACTAACTTATCGTCTTTATTGACATTTTGATGGTTGCCACCTTAGCCATGCTTCCACTGACAGTAACCTTTTATTTCTCCATAGTGGCCATCAATACTTGGACTACGATTGTTGCAAGAAGGGGGGAAAGTGATTTAGTTCTCTCAATGGGGGCTGTTTGAATGCGACATGGGAAAGTTTCTCTCTCGAGTGTAATATGAGGAAAAGACCGATCTCCCCTCCAACTCTCCTCCTCATAGTCATAGGATAGGATAGTTGGTACTTTCCCCCACCCACCCTAGCATCCCAAACGGGCCTTTAGTTTCATTTCGATGTTCTATTTTAAATTAAAATAACTTTTCTTGCTAAAAATCAGTTTTTTGGTTAACCCAAAATCTAATTTCTCGATGAAAACCATATATTTTTTGAATTATGTGAAAAGACATTCCATCTATCATTTATTTATTTTCTCTTTTTTATTGGAGGGTATTGTTGTTATTTTATAACATAAAAATTAAAACTGAGCAAAAAATATATTTCTTTTTAAGAATCATTAAAACAACTCTAACCAAACATAACCTCATTTTTACTTTTCTTTCTTAAAAAGAACTAGAATAACAATTAATTTTCTTTCTACTTGAAAAAGTTAGCCAAACAGCCCCTAAGAACAAAAGAAGGGTTTCATAGTGCAACCTAGTTATGGCTAGTTGTATATTCGTTTCTGGCTTCAGTCTTCGTGTATATGGCCTCTTTATGGTCATTCCAAGTTGTGCTTCACATGTTTGATATCCATTTTAGTTTACTTAATCATATTCAGAAGCATGGAGATTGAATTTATAGGGTAACTCTGCATTCAAATTTTGTTGTTTCTTCTGCAGATGTGTCATAAACATGGGGTGATGCATAGAGACCTCAAACCTGAAAATTTTCTGTTTGCAAACAAAAAGGAATCATCTCCGCTTAAAACAATTGATTTTGGCTTGTCAGTATTTTTTAGACCTGGTAAAGTCTCAGAATTTCTATACTTTTGGTTCAGTTATTACATGACCCTATTCAAGGATTGCTGAATAGCTGATCGGTAATTTTGATGAAGAAAGTCCATTCTACTATTGATATATGAATGTCTTATTTCGCAACAGGTGAGAGGTTTACAGAGATTGTGGGCAGTCCTTATTACATGGCACCTGAGGTGCTAAAGCGGAACTATGGTCCAGAGATTGATGTGTGGAGTGCTGGAGTCATCCTTTACATCTTGCTCTGTGGAGCGCCACCTTTCAGTGCTGGTAGTTCATCAGCTTTTCTCTCTCTCTTTTTTTTTTCTCTCTGAAATTATTTCGCCTATATTATGCAGAAACCGAACAAGAAATTGCCCAAGCTATTATTCGTTCTATTGTTGATTTTAAAAGGGACCCATGGCCTAATGTGTCAGACAATGCAAAAGATCTTGTTAAAAGAATGCTTGACCCGGATCCTAAGCATCGATTGACTGCCCAACAAGTACTTGGTAATTTCTGTTCCTCTTTCTCACTAATGCGGAGTTAAAGTTGGCCCCATTTAATATATGGGGTCATGAAAGATTTGTTATTTTCCCCTGTTTAAGACTTCTATTGTCACCTAGGAGTTCTATTTAGAAATTTACTTTAGGACTTTAGATTTAGATTTTCATGTTATATTTAGGTGTCTTATTTGAGATTTTAGCATCTGTATCAATTTAATGGGTGCTTTAAGCATAAAAATTTGACCTACATGGACTTGGTTATTTATATAAAAAAAACATGTTGAAGCTATTATGTAGGAAGTACTCATGTACATTTTCTTACATCACATCTTTCTGTTTCCTTTTGTTAAATTCAATGCAGATCATCCTTGGTTGCAAAATGCAAATAAAGCTCCTAATATTCCTCTGGGGGAGACAGTTAGAGCAAGGCTGAAGCAATTTTCTGTAATGAATAAACTTAAAAAGAAAGCTCTCTGGGTAAGAGAGAAATTTGATTTTGAATTGCAAGTACTCCTCGATTTGATTAGTGAAGTATGATTTATTATGATTTTTTACTTTGGGCTCATGTCCTATCTGAACATCAGGTGATGGCTGACCATTTATCTGTGGAAGAGGTGGCGGGCATAAAGGAGATGTTTGACGATATGGACACGAAAAAGAACGGTCAAATTACACTTGAAGAACTTAAGATGGGTTTGATAAAGGTCGGCCAGCATGTTCCTGAACCTGATCTTCAGATTATCATGGAAGCGGTAGGTTTGATCATTTTAGCAACTTTCAATGGTTTGGTTACATTACACAATCATATTTAATACACCCTCTGTCCTATATTAATAGCTCATTCTATATTAATAATTTCATTTTGTTCAATTTAAGTGATTAGGTACTTAAATAAAGTATAATAAGCTTATTTTCTCTTTTAAGAGAAGGGGGTTTCACCATTCAATAAAATTACTATTTTTCTAAATGCAGCTATTAATATAAGACGAAGGGAATGCATGTACATCTGATAACTCTTATTAAGACATTCATGTGATATAAAAGTATGATGTAGCCACTAAGCATGCGGCACTGTGTATCCCTGGGTGAAGCCACAGCCTTTGCATCCTAAGCCCGTAGAGTGCTGTGACAAAAACTAGTGCCATATGTGGTTTGAAATGTTGAAATATATGGATAACTTTGATTTTGTTGTGTTCTGAACTTGATTAAGCAGGATGTGGTTCTTAATTTTAAATCTTGTTCCAGGCATGTCGGCCTAGTGCCACTTTGTGATTTAGCAGACTCAGAGTTGTACATGCAATGCTGTTTGTTAACGTTCTGCCTGATCTCATGGTCGAGCAGGCTGATGTTGATGGAAACGGGATGCTGGATTATGGGGAATTTATGGCTGTTGCAGTTCATCTGAGGAAGATTGGTAATGATGAGCACCTGCACAAAGCTTTCTTGTACTTCGACCAAAACAAGAGTGGGTTTATTGAGATTGAAGAACTCAGGGATTGCTTAGCTGACGACTTGGGTGCTAATAATGAAGATGTCGTCAATGCTATTATCCATGATGTTGATACAGATAAGGTTAGTTTTCAAGGACCCTAGAAAACTAACTTCAAGTGGAATAACATAACTTCTGGGTTATTCGCATTTATCCTCTATCTTAATTTTGTGTAACTCTGTGCTGTAAAGGATGGGCGCATCAGCTACGAGGAATTTGCGGCCATGATGAAGGCAGGCACAGATTGGAGGAAAGCATCAAGGCAGTACTCGCGGGAGAGGTTCAGTAGTCTCAGCGTGAAACTCACAAAGGATGGATCGTTGCAGCTTACTAATGAGGGTAGATGAGAAAGGAATCAAAAGTCCAAGATTAAAAAAATGTCAATTTGCAAAATGCCTTCGTGCTCTTGCAAAATTATTTTTTGTTCTTTCATCTTTCTTTGTTTTCTTTCCAAGGAAGAACAAGTGGCCTATTCCCATGGAATGGGATGGAGGTGACAAGGGGCTGGGCTGGACCTGGTTTGCAAGGCCCACTCCTCCCAAAGAAAAATAACACTTAAAATATTATATAAAATTTTTAAAAAAATTATTACAATATTTGTAACTTATAAAATAGAGGATAGAATAATATGACTATAGAATGATTATATCCTAACTAGGTTGCCACCCATTTATTTACCTATCATTTACAATTATAATTTAAAACTTTAAATACTAAAATAAATAAAAATATATTATTGATTAATTAATTGTTAAATTTTATAATTCTTTTCCCATTTCTTCTTCAAACTTGGAGGCTTGTGTCATTTCTTTTGTATCTAATTAATTCTTTAAGTATATATATGTCTTTACCACGTCAAGAGTTAGTCGACCTCTTATATTATCTAATACTCTATTTCTAGTACTAAAAGTAGATTTTAATACTACAGTAGACATTAGGGGGGTTAGTAAATCATGAGCTAAGGTAGAAAATATAAATTATTATCAGATTTAATCTCCATGCTTCATTTATAAAATTAGCTATAACACAACATATCTAATATCTTGGTTACTAGTCTAAATATCGGAAGTTAAAGAAAATTTACACAGAATTGTAAGTATTTTATGGAATATTGAGTTGAGAGCTTGCCTCACATAAGTCTTAAATAATTCATTGGCAAAGGAGAAGAGTTATTTGGCGTGCACAACATACTTCATAGTCTCCCTTTTATTTGTATCTTAATTAAAATTAAAAAATCTAAGAGAGGTGGAAGAGGTGCTCATAGTACTTAGTTGGGCTTATTTAGGGTCCTTCAGGCTATGCTTGGCAGAAAATACTCTAACATGTTGGGGAAAATGTTTGATACCCCCTTCTTTGGTTTTAATAATTAAATTTTTTTTACAATAATTACATTTGGCACTTACGAGGATTATTATGGGTTTGCTGGGGTTGTCTACATTAAAATTCTTCATATGGTTCCACACGATAGAGGGTTGCTATTTTTTTCTTTGACCACCGAAAACATTGGCATAATACTTTCTTTGTAGTCGACTTCATCCATTTCGAAAAATTTAGATAATGCTCCATCATTTATTGGGGCAACCAAAGAAGAAGAGAAGGCATTGTAGTGGGAGTAAGATGTTAAATTATTAAAAAATAATAATAAGAAAAAATGTGATAAATTAAAGTAAAAATTAAAATTACTTAACATAAAATTAAAAATAATAATAATAAAAAAAATATGATAAATTAAAGTAAAAATTAAAATTACTTAATATAAAATTAAAATTACTTAGACCTTGATGCTTCAATAAAAATAGAAGGGAGGAGAAAACTTTGAGAATTAAAATTTTGTTCTTGAATTTTGACGTTTGAAAATTTAGGAGTCCTAAATTTTAATTTAAAACAAAAATTAGTAATTGAAAGTTTAAGAGTATGGAAGAGAGTAGAGAATGGTTAAATTTTTTTTTATTTATAAATTTTTAAATATAATAATTACTTATTTACCCTTAAAAATAACTCTTATTTTAATGTAAATAAGGTTAAAATAACTTTTATAAGGGGGTGACAATTTTATACTCCCCTCCAAATCAATTTAAAAATAAAAATTGGGAACTGCCCCAATGGCCGTAAGGAGTGGGGCCTATTGGCAAGGAGGCTAGCTACCTAAAAAATGTGCGCTGCCCGAACCAAAACTGGAGCCGAAATCTTGAAACCGAGTAATGAACTGATTTTATCGGAACTGAAATGGGACCGAAACCAAACCGAGAACCGGTTTGGAAGCGAGATTTCCCCGCCTCAGATGTGCTCGCCTGTGGGAGGGAGACTGTGGAAAGAAAGAGGCTAGTGGCCACAGGCAGCTATTGGAGGAGGCCAAAGGTGAGGGAGAGGAGGGTGGAACGACCACTGGAAGACTGACTAGAGGAGATCAGGCGACAAATCACAGGTCGGGATAGAGGAGGAAGGTGAGAGGGAGATACGATGGAGGTGGGAATGGGATGGGAAGTAAGAGGCCGTCGATGGCCATGGGTGATTGGGGGCGGAGGCCAAAAGCGAGGGAAAGGAGGGTGGAGCGACGACGGGAGGCAGAGAGAAAGGCAGAGACTTGGCTAGAGCAGAGCTGGCGGAAGATCGTGGACCGAGACAGAGGAGGAAGGTTAGAGGGAGATATGGCGGAGGTAGGAATGGGATGGGAAGAAAGAGGCCGACGTCTACCACGGGCGACTGGTGGAGGGAGGCCAAAGGCGAGGGAGAGGAGCGTGGAGTGACGGCCGAAGGTGGAGAGAAAGTCGGCGGCTTGGCTAGAGGAGATTTGGTGGCGGATCATGGGCTGGGATAGTGGAGGAAGGTGAGAAGGAGATACAACAGAGATGGGAAGAAAGAGGTCGACGGTGGCTGGTGGCGGAAGCCAAATGTGATGGAGAGGAGGGTTGGAGCAACGGCTGGAGGGCTTGCTGATGGCCGAGAGAAAAGCAGAGAGAGAGAAGGGTTTTGATCTCTGCCATTCATTCAACTGAATGGTCGAGATGAGAATAAAAAAAATTTGATTTCAGGTTTGTATAAGCTGGAATTAAACTGGACCAAAAATACAATTAATTCTTTAACTTAAGGAACTGAACTGCAACTAAATAATGAATCAAACTGAACCGAACTAACTAATTTCTATTCGGTTCTACCCGGGTGTTGTTTTGGTTTTAGTTTTTTGGTGCTACTAAGTACGGGTTTTGGGTATAGATTATGCTTTTGTGGTGGCAATTGCGTTTCTTGTATTTGTAACAGTCCAATGGGGGAGAGAAGAAATGACCCAGTAAAAAGAGTGAAACATAAATTTTAGTTTTACGTTCTAAAGTTTATGCCTCTTTTAATTACCAGTCATTTTCAAGTTGTACGGTTAAGTAACATGACAAAATTTCTGTTGTAGGAAAAAACGACAATCCTTGCACTTGTTTGAAACATATATCAGGTGCTTAACAGGTATGGAGTTGGATTGGTGTTGTGACTTGTAATGTTCTAATGAGTCTGTTACAAGTTCTCATAGTTCCTTAAAAAGTTATATCCTTGAAAGTAACTTTTTAAGGTAATATTTTATGAAAATAAATTGAGGGCACTAAAATCTAACTGGACAGAGATAAAAATCAAGTTCTGTGGACTCACAACCTTACTCGACTTGAGATAGGAATTGAGATTCTCTGGACCTAACCCAATCTAAGATAGGAATTGAAAAACCTGAGAACTAGAAATAGGAACCAAGATTATATCTTAGGTTGGGTTTGTTCTAATAATGAAAACCAAACCAATAATATCTTGGGTCAGTTATATTTATAAAAAATTATATAACCCAAGTTAAATATGATTTTTTAAGTTAATTAAGAACTCGAGTTCGGTCTGGTATGTTCTTGTGTTGTTCATATGCAAGACCAGACTTGAGATTTACTTAAGTATTTTTTTCTTAGACTCGACCTGGCTCGACCCGAGTTAATCTTGAGTTGGTTCAATCCATATCAAGTTTGGTCTGGGTTTTCAAAGTAGCCTTATTCTTTAATTTCATAATTTCTGAGGGCACATTTATAATAGCACCACATACAACCGAAAACCTACTTTCTTTATGTATAATATAAATTATAGTGACCTAAACCCTAATTATGACAGAAGAACTATTCAGGGCACCATGACCCAATTACATTGCACCATGTAGGAAACATTTAAAATGAATGATATGATATAATACAAAGTATTGTTGAATGTGAGGAATGTGTGGGTGAGGCTCAAAGTACTATGCAAGCTAGGCCCAACTCACATGGTCTGGCCAGCTCAATTTAAATGAAAACTTAGAAATAAAATTTAATTTTAATATTTTAAATTACAAAATAGGGCTAGAATTGTATCACTATAGAATGGGTACATTCCAACTTAGTTAGCACTCACTCACTTATTTATTATTTACAATTATACTCTTAAATTTTAAATTTAAAAATAAATAAAAATTATATCGTTCACTAATTGATTCTCAAGTCTACTAAATCTTCCCCTATTTCTTCTTTTTACTTGGGTACTTGTGCCCTTTATTTTGCATGCAACCAATCCTTTAAGCATATGCATGCCTTTGCTGCATCAGGAGTTAGTCGACTTTGCCTATCATCCAACACGCTACCTTTTGCACTAAAAATAAATTTTAATACTATTGTAGACATCAGGGGGGTTAGTAAATCACAAGCTAAGGTAGATAACACAT
Organism: Saururus chinensis; assembly: GCA_035235625.1. Lineage (NCBI taxonomy): Eukaryota > Viridiplantae > Streptophyta > Magnoliopsida > Piperales > Saururaceae > Saururus > Saururus chinensis. Next base: position 33,096,117 of record CP141143.1, read on the forward strand.
GATATTTCTTTTGATGTGTCTGTTACCAACCTAAAATAGTCAAATTTCTACATTCTTCCACAGTAAGAAAACAACCAAAATCAATTTGTAAATATATAGCTAATTCATTAACATTAGAAGTATGCTTTTATTATTTTTTTGAAGTAACATCCAAGTATTAATTATTTTTCAACAATGAGGCATAGTAATAGTAATAATAGAAGAAGAAGATGATGATGATGATGAAGAAGATTCATTTCATCTTGACCCATATATCATTTCATAAAAACTGAATAAAGGATGCAAAGTACTTTCTACCTTCTTATACAGATCAGATCATCATTATTATCAGTATAGAGACATGAATCTTGACATATATCATCTATTAATATTTACACACCTTCTAATCTAACCCTACGATCTATCACATCCCCTAAATAGTAAATCATATGAATAGGAGACTAATATTTATTAAATTTTATCTCTTTTTTTACAAGAGGTAAAAAGTTTCATTACTTTTATAATTTTTAAACGCACAAGTTATTTCATACAAGTAACTCAGAATTAAAGAAGTAAAATAATAAACTCCAAATAATTCTTTAATGGTATTATAAAAATAGATAAAAAATTCATAAAAAAGTAGAAATTTAAAAATGATCTTCAATAAGTCCAAGTTCAGGTGCCTTTTCTTGAACCCAACAAATTATCAAATTTTCTAATCTCTCACATGATTTCAACATTAAATAAGTATTCTTCCACCTATGACGAACATCTAAATAAAACTTCATATATTTTCTATTATACAATTTACACAACTCTCTAAATTCTTGTATTCTAGAAGGTGAAGAAGTGATATGCAACAAAATATTTTTAATTAATTGAATATAGGGTTTAACTACATTTAGACAATTTGAAACAAATAGATTAATTATGCGACATATACACTTAATATGAAATGTAAGGAACTTTACTCTATTAATATGATCACACTGAGATTTTAAAAGTTCTACAATGGAATTATTATTAGAAGCATTATCTAAAACAATAAAAATAATTTTATCTTTAATATAAAATTTATTTAAAACAAAAATTCATGATTTGAAAATAATTGAGGTAGAATGGGGAAATTCTATCATATTGAAATGAATTAATCTCTTATTTAATTTCTATTCTTCATCTATAAAGTGAGTTGTAACACATGCATATCCTACATCTTGGTTACTAGTCCAAATGTGAGAGTTGATGAAAATTTACCTAGAATTGTAAGTATATTCATAAGTTGTACCTTGTACTCCTATAGTTTGAAAATGCCATTCCTTAGTTCTTTATGCGAGATTTTGTTGAATGTCGTACTGAGAGCATCCATCACATAGTTCTCGAAAAGTTTGTCATCGAAAAAAGAGAAAGGTTGCTCAACATGCACAACATACTTCACGAGCTCTCTCTGATCACATCTTGATTGAAAGTGAAAGTGCTAAGAGAGGTGGAGGAGGTGCTCAAGGCACCTAGCTAGGCTTGTTTGGGGACCTTGAGTTATGCTTGGCAGAACATGATCTACTGTGTTAGACAAGATGCCCTGTACCCCCACTTCCAACTGCTTAAGAGTAATCATCACTCTAGGTTTGTCAGGAGAATCTACCTTAATTTTATTCATGTGCTTCCACCCTATGGAAGTTTGTTGTTTTTTTTATTCCCCAGTCATCGAAGGCATTGGTAGAAGTCCTTCATAATCAACTTCCTCGACTGATTTGAGAATACCTTTTTCGGATAAAACCTAAATCGAAGAAGTTTTCATTTTCATTGGCATGGGAGGAGGAAGAGGCATTGTAGTGGGATGATATTTTCTAAAAATAGTATAATAACAAATTAAGAAGAGACAAATTAAAGTGAAAATTAAAATTACTTAGCATAAATTTTAAATGATAAAATAAAAATTATTTACTTTTTGTGTGATGCTTGAATTGACCTTACCCACTTGATGCTTGAATAAAAATAGAAATGAGGAAGCTTGAGAATTGAGGCTTGAGCCCTTCTTGAGCTCAATGAGAAAGTTTTTGTTCTTTAGATTTGAGAACATAATCTTGAATATTAATTAAAAACAAAAATTAGAGAGATTGAGAGCTAGAGGGTATGGAGGAGAGAGTTAGAGAGTAGATTAAAGGGTAAAAAAGGCTAAACCTATAATGCCATGGAATTTTTATATTTTGAAAAATTTGAACGTTTGGGCCTATAAACGAGTTTTAGGGCCCAATAGCTAGTTTTTCTTAAAATTTGACCATTTTGACCTTGATTCACTTGGAGGAGCCATAAGGTATTTGATAGGTCTCAGAGAGATGAATGTATTGACCCCAAGAACGCATCAATCGGACACCGAGATAGAAGCATGTCATGGGTGAGGCCCACTTTATTTTGGCAAGATTAGGTACCCTTGCATGGTCTTGTCTCATAGGGCTCGTCGATATGAGTCGAACAGTACTAAGAACGCGTAAATCCGAGTTCGGGGTAAGTAGTTAAGCCCATTAGAAGTTTTAGAAAATTTAAAAAATTACGTCATGGCCTACAACATTAGTAGGCCATAGCTTGCCAGGGCATTGGTGTGCGTTAGCATTGACCCATTATGACTTTTTGTAACATTCCATTTTCCTATAAAAAGGGGATGGGGGTTCATTTCACACCATTTCTTCTCCTCTTCTAGTTCCCATTTCTAAGCTATTTCTTGCTCGATTCTCTCCGTTCAAAAACCATTCCAAACTAATTAGAGGGTGCTCTAAGTTGTAGAGGGGTCCATTTTTCTAGTTAGCTAGTCTAAATGGTTGGAGTAAAATAAGAAAGTATAGGTTGGTGAACTTTGAGCTCCTACAAAATTGAGCTAATACAGTGAAGTTCATTAAAGTGAGTAGCAAAAGCATGGTAGGATTGTTCGAAACCTTGGACAAGGTAGGTCCAATGGCTTAAAGACTAGCCTTTCCCCACATATTGATAGTGATTGAGACGTATTCCATGTGTCCACTCTTTGGAAGGATGTACAAGATCCTTCACATTTTCTTAATCAAACTGCATACATCTCAAAGTCATATTTATCATTAGAGGAATGATTGATCAGAACTTTGGATTGTAAGGAATCGATGCTTTAAACAAAATGGATTCTATTACTAAAAGTGTTATTGTAGTACCACCTTCGAAGGAAGTAACATGGGAGTTAGAAGGTGAATTGATGAAGAAGTGTCCTGAATGTTTTGGTGAGTGAAAGGTATAAATTTCAAGGATGAATTTTCTTTATGAGGGGTAGATTGTAACGACCATGAATTTTTAGTACAATTTTATGCCTATAATAAAGCTACTTTTTGAAATTTTAGTGATTTTAAATTATTTAGAGGTGTTTATTCAAAGGGATTTCCTAAGGGCATGGTATAAATTATGCACGTTGAAGTATGTGAGATTGAGAAAATCTAGCTTCGCCACTATTTTAATTGGAAATGACTAAAGTATATTTAAAAAATAGTTTTAGATTATCTTTCCTTATAAAAAGACAATTCTAAAAAATAGTTTATAAAATATGTAAAAGCATAGTGATCAAGTCACTGAAACATGATGAAGAAAGGGTAATTGTCTCTTTGGAACGAGTGACCAACCTTGTCTTTGTAGTCATTAATAGTGATGTTCTCGTGGCTTGTAGAGACGAGGATAGGGTTTTTGAAAGTATAAAATAATGAGATATAATGTTTTGAAAGAAAAATGGCCCTTTATGAGTCTGAGAACTTAGGATTAATTTGTTTGTCTAAAGCTAATGTTGGGTGCCCCAATACCTATTTTAGCTTGGTGAGCCCCTAACTAAGGGCAAGAACCCTTAAGAAAGTTATGCACGCTAAGGTAGAGAGTATAATCGGAAGACTCTCTACTCTCTTGATCTTGACGCTCTATGAGCACGAGCGACTCTTCTCTGCACAAGTGCGAGGTGTTTTGCAATGACCGTGGAGGAGCAAGAGGGGATACTTTGTACCCCTAGGAAAGTTGATAAGATGGGGTAGGTGTTTGGTACACTTGTAGCATACCATGAGAGCTTGCAAACCCTAGAAGCATCTTTGATATGTAGGAAGAAGCTCTAGAAGTGGTTTTGGATGAGAGGTACATTGTTTTTATGAAAAGTAGTATATATATTACGTGCTTTGAAACAACCATGTGTTACTTTATGCATGATCATACAAAATCTCCTACTGAGTATTTTAAAATACTCAAAACCCCCTAGACCTTGTAGGTCCTAGTAAAGCTTAGTGTGTTGGTAGAAGCTTGTAAGTTTCAAGATGATTTCAGCTTGTGTGTTTGTACACAAAACGTTAATTTCTAGGGAACTAAAATTTTCTACCATGCTTATGGTGAATGCCTCCAGTCGCGGGCCCGGGCTAACTCTGATAGTTTTATATTAAACTTTTATATATGCTTCCAAAATCCCCGGGCGCAACAACAAATAATCTAATTTCTGAGTTGTCTCAAGTTCAGATAAAACCTTAGCAAAGAATGGATCTATAACGCCAGGGATTTTTTATACATTTTCCTCAAAATTCATAGAAAGTTTTTGCAATATAACTGCTATAAATTAGGAAAATTGATGAATGCAAAACCTGTGTGTAACGCCTGAGATTTTTCATCCCTTTTTCTTAAAACTCATAGAAATTTTTTTATACAATAAATCGGAGTCAAAATGACAAAATCAAAACGTGTATAAACAGTTTATAATTTAAAACATCATACAGTTAAACATCGTACCACCAAATCAAATATCCTCAGGTATTGCTCGAAAACAAACTTATGATTAAATCACCATGATCATGGATTTTTAAATACAAATAACTCCCAGGCGTCCCGAGAGAGAAGGGTTTTGATCTCTGCTATTCATTCAACTGAACGGTCGAGATGAGAATAAAAAAAATTTGATTTCAGGTTTGTATAAGCTGGAATTAAACTGGACCAAAAATACATTAATTCTTTAATTTAAGGAACTGAAATGCAACTAAATTAAGAATCAAACTGAACCGAACCAACTAATTTCTATCCGGTTCTACCCGGGTGTTGTTTTGGTTTTAGTTTTTTGGTGCTACTAAGTACGGGTTTTGGGTATAGATTATGCTTTTGTGGTGTCAATTGTGTTTCTTGTATTTGTAACAGTCCAATGGGGGAGAGAAGAAATGACCCAGTAAAAAGAGTGAAACATTAGTTTGTAAATTTTAGTTTTACGTTCTAAAGTTTATGCCTCTTTTAATTACCAGTCTTTTTCAAGTTGTACGGTTAAGTAACATGACAAAATTTCTGTTGTAGGAAAAAAAGACAATCCTTGCACTTGTTTGAAACATATATCAGGTGCTTAGTATGGAGTTGGATTGGTGTTGTGACTTGTAATGTTCTAATGAGTCTGTTACAAGTTCTCATAGTTCCTTAAAAAGTTATATCTTTGAAATTTTTAAAAAGTTATATCCTTGAAAGCAACTTTTTAAGGTAATATTTTATGAAAAAAAATTGAGGGCACTAAAATCCAACCGGACAGAGATAAAAATCAAGTTTTGTCGACTCAAACTTACTCGACTTGAGATAGGAATTGAGATTCTCTGGACCTAACCCAATCTAAGATAGGAATTGAAAAACCGGAGAACTAGAAATAGGAACCAAGATTATATCTTAAGTTGGGTTTGTTCTAATAATGAAAACCAAACCAATAATATTTTGGGTCAGTTATATTTATAAAAAATTATATAACCCAAGTTAAATATGATTTTTTAAGTTAATTAAGAACTTGAGTTGGGTCTGGTATATTCTTGTGTTGTTCATATGCAAGACCGAACTCGAGATTTACTTAAGTATTTTTTTCTTAGACTCGACCTGACTCGACCTGAGTCAATCTTGAGTTGGTTCAATCCATATCAAGTTTGGTCTGGGTTTTCAAAGCAGCCTTATTCTTTAATTTCATAATTTTTGAGGGCACATTTATAATAGCACCACAGACAACTGAAAACCTACTTTCTTTACGTATAGTATAAATTGTAGTGACCTAAACCCTAATTATGGCAGAAGAACTATTCAGGGCACCATGACCCAATTACATTGCACCATGTAGGAAACATTTAAAACGAATGATATGATATAATACAAAGTATTGTTGAATGTGAGGAATGTGTGGGTGAGGCTCAAAGTACTATGCAAGCCAGGCCCAACTCACATGGTCTAGCCAGCTCAATTTAAAAAGAAACTTAGAAATAAAATTTAATTTTAATTTTTTAAATTATAAAATAGGGCTAGAATTGTATCACTATAGAATGGGTACATTCCAACTAAGTTAGCACTCACTCACTTATTTATTATTTACAATTATACTCTTAAATTTTAAATTTAAAAATAAATAAAAATTATATCATTGACTAATTGATTCTCAAGTCTACTAAATCTTCCCCCATTTCTTTTTTTTTACTTGGGTACTTGTGCCCTTTATTTTGCATGCAACCAATCCTTTAAGCATATGCATGCCTCTGCTGCATCAGGAGTTAGTTGACTTTGCCTATCATCCAACACTCTACCTTTTGCACTAAAAATAAATTTTAATGCTATTGTAGACATCAGGGGGGTTAGTAAATCACAAGCTAAGGTAGATAACACATGATAGTTCTTTTGATGTGTCTGTTACCAACCTAAAATAGTCAAATTTCTACATTCTTCCACAGTAAGAAAACAACCAAAACTAATTTGTAAATATATAGCTAATTCATTAACATTAGAAGTATGCTTTTATTATTTTTTTGAAGTAACATCCATGTATTAATTGTTTTTCAACAATGAGGCATAGTAATAGTAATAATAGAAGAAGAAGAAGATGATGATGATGATGAAGATTCATTTCATCTTGACCCATATATCATTTCATAAAAACTGAATAAAGGATGCAAAGTACTTTCTACCTTCTTATACAGATTAGATCATCATTATTATCAGTATAGAGACTCATATCTTGACATATATCATCTATTAATATTTACACACCTTCTAATCTAACCCTACGATCTATCACATCCCCTAAACAGTAAATCATATGAATAGGAGACTAATATTTATTAAATTTTATCTCTTTCTTTACAAGTGGTAAAAAGTTTCATTACTTTTATAATTTTTAAACGCACAAGTTATTTCATACAAGTAACACAGAATTAAAGAAGTAAAATAATAAACTCCAAATAATTCTTTATTGGTATTATAAAAATAGATAAAAAATTCATAAAAAAGTAGAAATTTAAAAATGATCTTCAATAAGTCCAAGTTCAGGTGCCTTTTCTTGAACCCAACAAATTATCAAATTTTCTAATCTCTCACATGATTTCAACATTAAATAAGTATTCTTCCACCTATGACGAACATCTAAATAAAACTTCATATATTTTCTATTATGCAATTTACACAACTCTCTAAATTCTTGTATTCTAGAAGGTGAAGAAGTGATATGCAACAAAATATTTTTAATTAATTGAATATAGGGTTTAACTACATTTAGACAATTTGAAACAAATAGATTAATTATGCGACATATACACTTAATATGAAATGTAAGGAACTTTACTCTATTAATATGATCACACTGAGATTTTAAAAGTTCTATAATAGAATTATTATTCGAAGCATTATCTAAAACAATAAAAATAATTTTATCTTTAATAGAAAATTTATTTAAAACAAAAATCCATGATTTGAAAATAATTGAGGTAGAATGGGGAAATTCTATCATATTGAAATGAATTAATCTCTTATTTAATTTCTATTCTTCATCTATAAAGTGAGTTGTAACACATGCATATCCTACATCTTGGTTACTAGTCCAAATGTGAGAGTTGATGAAAATTTACCCAGAATTGTAAGTATATTCATAAGTTGTACCTTGTACTCCTATAGTTTGAAAATGCCATTCCTTAGTTCTTTATGCAAGATTTTGTTGAATGTCGTACTGAGAGCATCCATCACATAGTTCTCGAAAAGTTTGTCATCGGAAAAAGAGAAAGGTTGCTCAACGTGCACAACATACTTCACGAGCTCTCTCTGATCACATCTTGATTGAAAGTGAAAGTGCTAAGAGAGGTGGAGGAGGTGCTCAAGGAACCTGGCTAGGCTTGTTTGGGGACCTTGAGTTATACTTGGCAGAACATGATCTACTGTGTTAGACAAGATGCCCTGTTCCCCCACTTCCAACTGCTTAAGAGTAATCATCACTCTAGGTTTGTCAAGAGAATCTACCTTAATTTTATTCATGTGCTTCCACCCTATGGAAGTTTGTTGTTATTTTATTCCCCAGTCATCGAGGGCATTGGTAGAAGTCCTTCATAATCAACTTCCTCGACTGATTTGAGAATACCTTTTTCGGATAAAACCTAAATCGAAGAAGTTTTCATTTTCATTGGCATGGGAGGAGGAAGAGGCATTGTAGTGGGATGATATTTTCTAAAAATAGTATAATAACAAATTAAAGTAAAAATTAAAATTACTTAGCATAAATTTTAAATGATAAAATAAAAATTATTTACTTTTTGTGTGATGCTTGAATTGATCTTACCCACTTGATGCTTGAATAAAAATAGAAATGAGGAAGCTTGAGAATTGAGGCTTGAGCCCTTCTTGAGCTCAATGAGAAAGTTTTTGTTCTTTAGATTTGAGAACATAATCTCGAATATTAATTAAAAACAAAAATTAGAGAGATTGAGAGCTAGAGGGTATGGAGGAGAGAGAGTTAGAGAGTAGATTAAAGGGTAAAAAAGGCTAACCTGTAATGCCATGGAATTTTTATATTTTGAAAATTTTGAACGTTTGGGCCTATAAACGAGTTTTAGGGCCCAATAGCTGGTTTTTCTTAAAATTTGACCATTTTGAATTTGATTCACTTGGAGGAGCCATAAGGTATTTGATAGGTCTCAGAGAGATGAATGTATTGACCCCAAGAACGCATCAATCGGACACCGAGATAGAAGCATGTCATGGGTGAGGCCCACTTTATTTTGGCAAGATTAGGTACCCTTGCATGGTCTTGTCTCATAGTGCTCATCGATATGAGTCGAACAGTACTAAGAATGCGTAAATCTGAGTTCGGGGTAAGTAGTTACGCCCATTAGAAGTTTTAGAAAATTTAAAAAATTACGTCATGGCCTACCATGGCTTGCCAGGGCATTGGTGTGCATTAGCACTAACCCATTATGACTTTTTGTAACATCCAACGATTCCATTTTCCTATAAAAAGGGGATGGGGGTTCATTTCACACCATTTCTTCTCCTCTTCCAGTTCCCATTTCTAAGCTATTTCTTGCTCGATTCTCTCCGTTCAAAAACCATTCCAAACTAATTAGAGGGCGCTCTAAGTTGTAGAGGGGTCCATTTTTCTAGTTAGCTAGTCTAAATGGTTGGAGTAAAATAAGAAAGTATAGGTTGGTGAAGTTTGAGCTCCTACAAAATTGAGCTAATACAGTGAAGTTCATTAAAGTGAGTAGCAAAAGCATGGTAGGATTGTTCGAAACCTTGGACAAGGTAGGTCCAATGGCTTAAAGACTAGCCTTTCCCCACAGATTGATAGTGATTGAGACGTATTCCATGTGTCCACTCTTTGGAAGGATGTACGAGATCCTTCACATTTTCTTAATCAAACTGCATACATCTCAACGTCATATTTAGCATTAGAGGAATGATTGATCAGAACTTTGGATTGTAAGGAATCGATGCTTTAAACAAAATGGATTCTATTACTAAAAGTGTTATTGTAGTACCACTTTCGAAGGAGGTAACATGGGAGTTAGAAGGTGAATTGATGAAGAAGTGTCCTGAATGTTTTGGTGAGTGAAAGGTATAAATTTCGAGGATGAATTTTCTTTATGAGGGGTAGATTGTAACGACCATGAATTTTTAGTACAATTTTATGCCTATAATAAAGCTACTTTTTGAATTTTTAGTGATTTTAAATTATTTAGAGGTGTTTATTCAAAGGGATTTCTTAAGGGTGTGGTATAAATTATGCACGTTGAAGCATGTGAGATTGAGAAAATCTAGCTTCGCCACTATTTTAATTGGAAATGACTAAAGTATATTTAAAAAATAGTTTTAGATTATCTTTCCTTATAAAAAGACAATTCTAAAAAATAGTTTATAAAATACGTAAAAGCATAGTGATCAAGTCACTGAACATGATGAAGAAAGGGTAATTGTCTCTTTGGAACGAGTGACCAACCTTGTCTTTGTAGTCATTAATAGTGATGTTCTCATGGCTTGTAGAGGCGAGGATAGGGTTTTTGAAAGGATAAAATAATGAGATATAATGTTTTGAAAGAAAAATGGCCCTTTATGAGTATGGGAACTTAGGATTAATTTGTTTGTCTAGAGCTAATGTTGGGTGCCCCAATACCTATTTTAGCTTGGTGAGCCCCTAACAAAGGGCAAGAACCCTTAAGAAAGTTATGCACACTAAGGTAGAGAGTATAATCGGAAGACTCTCTACTCTCTTGATCTTGATGCTCTATGAGCACGAGTGACTCTTCTCTGCACAAGTGCAAGGTGTTTTGCAATGACCATGGAGGAGCAAGAGGGGATACTTTGTACCCCTAGGAAAGTTGATAGGATGGGGTAGGTGTTTGGTACACTTGTAGCATACCATGAGAGCTTGCAAACCCTAAAAGCATCTTTGATATGTAGGAAGAAGCTCTAGAAGTGGTTTTGGGTGAGAGGTACATTGTTTTTATGAAAAGTAGTATATATATTACGTGCTTTGAAACAACCATGTGTTACTTTATGCATGATCATACAAAATTTCCTACTGAGTATTTTAAAATACTCAAAACCCCCTGGACCTTGTAGGTCCTAGTAAAGCTTAGTGTGTTGGTAGAAGCTTGTAAGTTTTCGAGATGATTTCAGCTTGTGTGTTTGTACACAAAACGTTAATTTCTGGGGAACTAAATTTTTCTACCATGCTTATGGTGAATGCCTCTAGTCGCGGGCCCGGGCTAACTCTGATATTTTTATATTAAACTTTTATATATGCTTCCAAAATCCCCGGGCGCGACAACAAATAATCTAATTTCTGAGTTGTCTCAAGTTCAGATAAAACCTTAGCAAAGAATGGATCTGAAACGCCAGAGATTTTTTATACATTTTCCTCAAAATTCACAAAATTTTTTTGCAATATAACTGCTATAAATCAGGAAAATTGATGAATGCAAAACCTGTGTGTAACGCTTGAGATTTTTCATCCCTTTTTCTTAAAACTCATAGAAAAAAATTTTATACGATAAATCGGAGTTAAAATGACAAAATCAAAACCTGTATAAACAGTTTATAATTTAAAACATCATATAGTTAAACATCGTACCACCAAATCAAATATCCTCAAGTATTGCTCGAAAACAAACTTATGATTAAATCACCATGATCATGGATTTTTAAATACAAATAACTCCCAGGCGTCCCGAGTACAAGTCCCATAAACAGTCTAATCTGATCCAAATTAAAAGTTCAGAAGATATAAACACTTAAATCTCATCTCACCTAATACATCAGATTGTGGCACCAAATATACTCTCATTGAGTCAAATATGCTTGAGTCGAGGGGGAAACAATCCACCACATAAATGAGCATCCATCTCCAGGAGCTTACCAACACATACCTGCAAAAGCCTCCCAAACCACAGGGCTAAAAATAGTAGGGTGAGTATTTTCATACTCAGTAGGAAAATACCCAGTAGGGAAAATCCCAAACGGTGAACTCAATAAGTTCATAAATACATGCGTCATGCAACTCAACATGAGGCAAACAACGTATAACATAATTATGCACATAAGCATATAAGCACGCATAACTCACCATCATATCAAACTTACACAAACACCCTTAATCAGGGTCTTACAAACTTACTCGTACAATCGTATGTTAACTCATACAACTTATACATACTTGTACGACCTTACTCGTACAATCTTACACTTACTTGTACGACCTTACTCGTACAGTCTTACACTTACTGTCGAACTCATATTCAAACTCTTACAGTCATGCTCAAACTCACTCTTACAGTCGTGCTCAAACTCACTCTTACAGTCGTACTCATCCTCAATCTTACAGTCGTGCACATACTCATCATCATACGCTTACTCAGAAACGTACAAACTTAGTCATACAGTCGTATACATACTATCGACCACTGAAGCTCATTACAGCTAATAAGCTCCAGCGTCAAAAAGGAAAAGAATGCCACTGGGGCATCACCTTAACCTCCGGGGAGTGACTAGATGCCATGGACTTTTTCTAAGGTAAGGTACACCTATGCTCATTGGGCACAGGATCAAACAAGTAAGAGTAGATCCATGATACTACTTACTTGAGCGCGCATACATACACCCACACATAAGGGGTCATACAATTGCCCACACATAAGGAGTCTTACAATGCCATAGAATTGCCCACCATAATGGGTCTTATAGTGCCAGTGCCACTCTTGGGCAGAAATCTTACAATGCCACTCTTGGGCAGAACATACAGTGTCATCTATAGGCAGAAACATACAGAGCCCACGAAGGGCGGAAACTTACAACGCTCTTAACAAAGCATCAAACGTCTGGGCTAAATACAGCACACAGACCAAAACAAAGCATACATTGCTCTCAACAGAGCATCAGACATCCAGTGCTCTATATAGCACATAGATAAAAATCCCGCAGGATAACCACCATGGCAAGACACAAGAAGTGCTCAACCGATTCATTATTGGCTAGCTCAAACACAGAACTTAATCCGTCGAACCCTCAGGTCTCAAACTCAAGACGCTATTATTAGCTTTCTCATAATTCAAGTTTGAATTAAGTATATTCTGCGGTACAATTATGCCACACAAACTCAGTCCTCGACTGATCAAATTGAAGCTGAGCCCAATCCAAACCCTAGTTCGTCGGGGTAGCAGACTTCACTTACTTGCCCAAGTCACACATAACTCACTGTACACAAATACTTACATAATCATACAACCCCTGACATCCACCTTACGGTCGGTCAAAACATCTTACTTACATCATCAAACTGAGCTCCTCAGAGCAGATCCCCGTTATCATCCTCTTACTTAATTCCTCACTTATTATACTTACTTTTTACTTCATAATTTGTACGTTATGCTTGTACAATTATGCATACTCTTACTGTCTAATAAACCCTCATAAGGCTCCAAGCCTAAGTCCACTTACAGAACCCCTGACATACGCTCCAAACCGAACCAAACCAATATGCTCCACTCCTTGCCTGTCAAACCTACATCTGTTGTCTTTTGTCACACGCTTACACATCCACATACACATACAAATCCTCACCAAACACTTTGCCACCTTTTATCGTCCATCACCCATACCTCTGCCCTCACACAAAGTCCACATACGTAACTTACTCGACATCGCTAGCCATCACTAGCATGTCCATCACACACATACGTAGCACACTAACATATTTGCTAGCCATCACTAGCTCATACATCATACACATACATAAAACATGCTTACAACTCACATACATACATACATGTATCTCAATGTGGCATAATTCACTATATTACATCATGCATACATGTCATGATTTAATATTTAAAGCATGGAATCATACAAGCCTAACATGCTGCTACTTATTCAAAGAATGTTGTCATGAAATTACGAGTTCAAAGCTCCCCTACCTCGTAATCATGACCTTTGATGGCGAGCACACGACGGTGGCGGCATCGGTGGTGGAGTTGGCAGTCAAAACCATTGCCTAGCTGAGAGAGCTGCTGCCCCGAGGTTTTAAAAAGCGCCGGAACTACACACGGCCAAATGGGGTGTCAAAATCAATGCAGCAAAATCTGTGATCCACGACGGCACACTAGGGGCGACCGGGACAAAGATCATGCCAACGAATGGCAAGTGAGACCAGAATTTAAGGGTGTACTAATTAAAGGTCGGCCGACAACTGAGAAATACTTGGCTGACCGCAAGACGTCAAAATCGGCTATGGATAGCACCCAACAACATTGATTTCACGTTTAATGCGGCCCACATAAGGGCGGAGGGAGTGGGGCGACACTCAAGGATGGAGGAGAGGTGGTGGAGGACTCCAATGTCGACTCCAATGTCAACTCCAAATGATGGCAGAGCCATCCGACGATCAGGCGGCGCCAAAGCGGCACCAAAACCCTAACCCACATGCGCAACTACTTGCACATGCGGCCAAAGAGAGGGGAGAGAGGGCTAGATGGTGTCGGCCCAAAACTCGAAAGGGCGGTAGGGCCACACCAAGGGTGGTGACCGACAAAGATGGCCTTTGCCATTTTCGTGTCGAGGTAGGCCGACTAGAGGCCATACGGTGTCCGGTGGAGGTAGGATGGTAAGAGGGCAAAACATGGCGCTCTCTATAGTGCGGTCAAACACATATCATCGGCAGAGGGGGAACTTACCTCATGCCGAAGAAGAGGGGCGGTGCCGCACTAGGGCGGCCAACCATCTCTAGGCTGAGACCCACCCAACTACAAGCGTCCAGAGGAGATGCTACAGTGGCCCAAAATGGGTGAAAAACCCCAGGGCACAAAGGAGCAGGGGTTACTGGCAGCTCTGGCCGACTCCATCGTGGCCCTAGCGGCCAAGAGGAGCTATCTCTGGCCAGAGGTGACAGCCAAAGTCAACGGCGACACGCCGGATAAATTACACAGTGAGGAGCAAAGGCTTAGTTTTCTGTGGATGAGAACATCAACCAGTGGGCGACAGATCTCGTTCTAGCAGAATGGATGAGACGAAGGCTAAACCTGGGTTGGGTGGAAATATCCACCATTGTTACTAGGCCGGAGAGAAGCCGAACAAAGGTGTGGTGGGTCAAGTCCAGCGTTTGGCTACCGGCGGCCGCTAGTGAACCCAAACACGACCAAAAAGAGGGAAGATGAGGGACTAGCTGGGGAAACCTAGTAAGGGCGGAGCGGCCAAGGGGGTGGTGGAGCTGGCTGGGGCTCACCATGCGGTTGCCGGCCTAAGGCTGGCCGGACGGATGCTGGGCAGAGTTATCTTCAGCAAAAGGTAGCAACTTCCGGCATGACCGAACCGAGCAGAGGAAGGATGGAGGGCGAGGAGGAGGAACCGGGTAGGGAGGGGTGGTTCACCACCTTCGCCAGACCAAGGCGGGTCTGGATGGGGGTCGTGTCGGCCATGAATTGCCGCCCGAGGAAAACAAGGCAGAGAGGGGGAAGTGGGACGGGGCGACGGAGCGGAGGCCCACTGGGCCGGGAGGGGTGGCCTCCCACCGTCGCCGACCCAGGGTGGAACCGTGGTCGGCCGGCCAGCCCTTGGTGGTCCACGGCAATGGTGGTACAAAAAAACACAGTTAGAGAGGGAGAGAAAGCTTACCGGGGAAATCCAAGGGGAGGAGCCAGCGGAATTGGCTAGGGCGGCAGCCCTGCCGGCCTGTGGCTGGCCGGACGGAGGCTAGACGGAGCCCATCGGTCATCGCCGGCGCCACCACAACACCAAACAAAGAGAGAGCAGAGAGATCGGCGGAACAAGGGAGGAGCACGGGGCGGACGGCGGAGCGGCTGTGGGGCCGGGACAGCGGCCCCCTGCCGTCGCAAGGCCGGGGTGGAGCCGATGGCGAAGGCCCTGCGGCCCACCGGCGGCCGGCGGCTGCTGGGATAGAGAGAAGTTGGAGAGGGGGGGAAGAAACACTATTCCTCCTCCAGAACCATATGGATCGGACTCGGCCAAGCCCGAGCCCGAGCCCGTTTTCCTCTTCTTTTTTTCCTTTTTTTTTCAATTGTATCTCCATCACGTGTTAACTCATTGTTTATGCGTTATAAGTCCAACACTCGCGCCGAAAGTGTGCAGCGAGGCCTACGGCCCACGATTAAGCCCTACGGGTAAAAATAAAGTAGAAAAAATACATAAATATAAATACGCTAAAACGTCACATTTTCCCGTCGAAAATAACTACAAAATAGCCAAAAAATCACATAAAATCATAGAAAAATCAGGGACCTTACATTGTGAAAATAGTTTTATAATTTAAAACATAACACATCAGTTTTTCCCATCCAAATTGTTACTCATATGATCAAACATCGTACGACCAAACCAAACATCATCAGGTGCTACTCAAAAACAAATGCACGAATAAATTGCTATGATCGTAGACTTTAAATACAAATCTCTCCTAGGCATCCCTGAGTGCAAATCCCATAACAATCAACAGTCTAATCCAAACAAAAGTCCAGAATATATAAACATCTTAATTCTTGTCTCACCCAATACATCGGATCGTGGCACAAAATAATACTCGCAGTGAGTCAAGTATATACCTAAGTCAAAGGGAGTCAAACCATCACCGAAATGAGCATCCATCTCGAGGAGCTCTCTGTCACAAACCTACAAAAGCCTCCCGAACAACGGGGCTAAAAAATAGGGTAATGAATATTTTCATACTTAGTAAGAAAATACCCAGTAGAGGAGTTCTAAACAGTGAACTCAGTAAGTCCATACATAGATGCGTTCATGCAACTCAAACATGAACAAACAGGCATATCATAATCATGCTCATACGCATACAATCATGCACATCATCATGCTAAAATCATACCATCAAACCTATCTTACACATACACCCTTAATCAGGGTCTTACAAACTTACTTGTACCATCGTACACTTACTCATACAATTTACACATACCTGTACGACCTTACTCATACAATTATATGCTTACACTTACTAGTATGACCTTACTCGTACGGTCATACGCTTACTCATATAGTTTACACATACTTGTACAACCTTACTTGTATAATCATACACTTACTCATACAGTCATACGCTTACTCATATAACTTATAGTTGTGCTCATACACATAATCTTACAGTCTGCTCATAGTCATGCTCTTACAGTCGTGCTCATACTCATACTCTTACAGTCGTGCACATAATATTGACCACTGAAGCTCATTACAACTAATAAGCTCCAACATTTAAATGGAAAAGAATGTCACTGGGGCATCACCTTAACCTCTGGGGAGTGACTAGATGTTATGGACTTTTTTGAAGGTAAGACACACCAAAGCTCATGGGGCACAGGATCAAATAGGTAAGAGTAGGTCCATGATACTACTTACCTGAGCGCACAAACATAAACACCCACACATAAGGGGTCATATAGTTGCCCACCATAATGGGTCTTATAGTGCCAATTCCACTCTTGGGCAGAAATCATACAGTGCCACTTAGGCAGAAACATATAGTGCCGACTCATTATCGGTTGGCTCAAACACGGAACTTAATCCGTCAAACCCTTAGGTCTCAAACTCACAACGCTATCATTAGCTTTCTTATAATTCAAGTTTGAATTAAGTAAATTATGTGGTACAATTATGCCACACAAGCATTCAAGCATACCGTGCTCCATTGATCAAACCGAAGCTAAGCCCGATCCGAAACCTCAGTTCGTTAGGGCAGTAGACTTCACTTAACCCGTCCATATCATGATCATAACTCATCATGCATCAAATCCTTACATTCTTACATACTCATCCATCCACCTTATGGCCAAAACATCTTACACTTACGTCATCAAACTAAGCTCCTTAGAGCCAAACCCAGTTATCACCCTCTTACTTATACCTCACTTATTATGCTTACTTTTTACTTCATAATATGTACATTTTTCTTGTACAATTATGCACACTCTTACTCTCTGACACTCCCCCAACATGTGCTTTAATCCAAAACAATCCACTCCAATCCTCGCCCATCATGTTCATATCCTCTATCATCCTTCATATGCTTACACATCCATATCCAAATTCATACCAATCACTATCGCTTCTTACCATCCATAGGCCATACCTCTGCCCACATGCACAAACACATATCCATAGCATAGGCAAATAGTCATCGTACATACGTAGCTTACAAACATGCTCACTAGCCATCACTAGCACATACATACACTCTATACATACACTTCAAACATGCACTCTAGTCATCACTAGCACATGCATAATCCATATTCGTAGAAACATCCTCGCTATCCATCACTAGCACACACGTAATCCACATATGTAGAAACATACTTGCTAGCCATCACTAACACATACATACGCATCTATACACGTAGCTTACCAACAAACATGCTAGCCATCACTAGCACATACATACACATACGAAGCTTACCACACGCTAGCCATCACTAGCACATACTCAATCAACATACGAAGCTTACCAACAAACACGCAAGCCATTACTACCACATAATCAACATACAAAGCTTACCAACAAACACGCTAGCCATCATTAGCACATACTCAATCAACATATGAAGCTTACCAGCAAACACGCTAGCCATCACTAACACATACTCAATCCACATATGAAGCTTACAAACAAACATGCTAGCCATCACTAGCACATACTCAATCCACATACAAAGCTTACCAACAAACACGCTAGCCATCACTAGCACATACTCAATCCACATACGAAGCTTACCAACAAACATGCTAGCCATCACTAGCACATACTCAATCAACATACAAAGCTTACCAACATACTTCAAACATACATACATCCCACATGCATGTCATATGCATTTCAACATGGCATAATATATCCTCTTACATCATGTAAATAGTTCATGATCTAACTTCCATAACATTCAATCATATAGTCCTAGCATGCTACTACTCATTCAAAGCATGCTATTATGAAATTACGAGTTCAAAGCTCCCGTACCTCGTAATCATGACGTTCGATGGCAAGCATACAACTGTGGTGGTGTTAGCGGCAGAGTTGGCGGCCAAAAGTATTGCCATGTTGAGAGAACTGTTGTCCCAAGGATTTTAGGAAGTGCCGAAAACAATCACGGCCAAACGGGGTATCAGAAGTCAATGCAACAAAATCTGCGACCAACGGCGGCACACTAGGGTGGCTGGGAGCAAGGTCAAGCCAACATAAGTGGTGGTGCGACCAGATGTTGAGAGTGTACTCACTGAAGGTCGGCCGGCAGCTGAGAAGTACTCGGCCGGCCATACGATGTCAAAATTAGCCGCGGATAGCACCCAATGGCATTGATTTCGTGTCATCGAGGGCCCCAATAAGGCGGAAGGCATGGGGCGATGCTCGAGGACAAAGGAGAGGTGGTAGAGGACTCCAATGTCAACTCCATTCGGTGGCATAGCCAACCTACGGTAAGGCGGCACAAATACGGAGCCTAAACCCAAAAGCACACGCGTGGCGACATGCACACGTGGCCGAAAAGGACCACTCTTGGGGGAGATGGGTCAGATGGTAGTGACCCAAGGCCTACAAAAGGGTAACTAAGTTATGGCCAAGAGGTGGTGGCTGATCGAAGCAGCGACATCACCGATCGCCACCCACAACCAACACATTTGGTGCGGGCAGCTTTGCATCTAGCACGGTATAGGACAAAGGCAAGCGGCCCATTCCAAGCGGAGGTGTAATTGGCCAAGTAGGACTAGCCCTCACTGTCGCTAAGCCAAGGCAAAGCCCACGATGGCCAAATGGCCTACGGCTCGCTGATGAAACAACCCAAGACGCACCCAAATCGTCTAACCAGGTGGATCAAGATAATAGGGGCGAAGCGGGGTCGGAAATGGCAACCCCCAATCGACACCGAGTTGAGGTAGGCTGGACGGAGTCCAATTGGTGGCCGAATGATGACTGGAAACACCAGCGTCTCAAAAATATGATCGGATAGTGAGATGAAAATGTGAATAAAAATCGACTACATTACCGGTAGCTCACAGCAGAGCGAAGAAAGCATAGCGGTGGCTCTAGCCAGCGCCTATGGGTTCCTAGTGGCCAAACAAATATAAGTCTACTTGAGGGCGGCCGCAAACGACATCAAAATCTCACCCCCATGGCTCAAAAACGAGATTTGAAGGAGAGAAAAACCGAAGAAAAGTTCGGTACCTCGTAGAGGAGCGAAGAGGCCATGGCGGCGGTCATAGTTGGTACCTACGGACTCGTGGCGGTGAGGCAAAGAGGATCACGGCAAGAACCGGTAGAATTAAACGACAGAGGAGGGAGAACGAAGCGACCAGAATCAGACTCGGGTTTCTCGGTCCAGAACTTTTATAATCTTTTTAATTTTTCTATTTACGTCCCTAACACTTGTTAACCTCCCGGTTACGAGTTGTACCTCCAAAATTTGCGCCATAAGTGTGCGGCAAGGCCCGTGACCTATGACTAAGCCCCACACCCAACTCTATGGTATAAATATAGGGTAAATACACAAATATGCCTAAGCGTTACATTTTCCCGCAAAAAAATGACCAAAAAAATAGTAGGAAAATCACAAAAAATCATAGAAAAATTAGGGATATTACAAGATCAACAACCAATAACTCCCAAAATGAATCAAACGCTAACACCTAAGTACGCATACTAGTAAGTAAATATGCTCGATGACTCAAGGCGTTTTTAACCCTATTTTGAACTCTAGGTTTATTATTAAGCACAAAAGTGAACTCCTCCAAATAAGATGCCCATTGTGCATGTCTAGCAAACAATTTCTCTTGGCTATTAATGTAAGATCTTTTAATTTATTACCTTGATTCACCCAATTTCTACCTATTTAAGGGTATTTTCTTTCTATTTTTTCTTGATTAAAGAAGCGGGTCCCACCGTGGGACCCACGTCTGTGTCAGATAGTGTGCTACCCTTTTTGGCAGCCAACCTTTGATTGATTTGTCTAAGTGGGTTTGAGTGTGATTAAATTAATTTTTAAGTCAAATGTATACTTAAATGACCACTTAAGTATTGACCTATTTTCTAGCCCAACAATTCAATTCTCAGCCTACAAGCCCTTACTATAAAAGGAAAAACCCTAACTCATTTCCTATTTGGGGAAGAACTGAGATTATGAGGGAGGTAGGCACTACCCCCATTTCCCAAAGGAGAAAGCATTCTTAAGGTAAGGTTTTCCCCCTTAATGATACCCTAATCTTTCAATTTTTACTTTAATCATCTCAATCTTCACTTCTCCTATTTAGATTCTGGGTTTCATTCCATCAAGATCATATTTTTAATTCTGATTTAGAACCCTAATTATGTTATTTTCATATTTAACCTAAAGAGGTCTTGAATATATTATTTCTTATGTTGATTTGAATATATTAGTGAGTTTTGATTAGGACTAACCAAAAGCCCTAATTTTTTAGGTATGATTTCTTGAGGTTGAAGCTCGTTTAAGGGATTCACAAGCTTGATAGAGGTAAAGAGTTTTTACCTTGAGTGGTTTTTTTGCTTGAAATGTCATGATTGTGGGTTTATTTGAACTTTTGATTCATCTTAATGTACAATAATGATTTATTAAAAGCACATGATTTATGGTTTTTTTGTATGATTAAGTATGAAAAATATTAGATCCATCATGTTTAGCAACTAGGTTTTGATTATATAATATTTTATGATGATTTTAGAATTTATATGGAATTTTGGAATGTTTTTAGAGTGAATTTCAAGAGGTAGAAGATGAACTAGAAAAGTGAACTGTCTCAACCATTCAACAGGCTAATAGACTATTCGAATGGCCATCCATGTGAATGGGCAACACAGCATGGCCGTTTAAATGACCAAATAGTAGCTTTGTGTATTTGGCCACTTTTGTGGATTGTTTGCCATTTCTTGGTTTTTTTTTCTCATGATTCTAATTCTATATGACCTTGATAAGTTAGGAATACTTATAATTATCACCTTAATTGCATATGAACCTTCTTCGAATGTGTTATAGCTTAAGTATGAAGATGACTATACTTGTTTAGGTTTAGTATGATGCTCTAATTATTTTAAATCCATATTTTGATTATCTCTTGTTCTTTACTTCATGATTCCAGTAGCTTATAATCATGAGAGGACATGAATGCTTGCACATGTCAATTTAATTATAAATGAGCCATTTACACATATTTTAGCTTAATTAGGAATATATCCATGAATGTATTTTTTGCCCATGCTTATATGATTTTTTTAGTTAGCGTAAATGAACCATGCTTCATACTTTTGAGACTAATTAGGGTATCACTACAACAAAATATACTATTAGCGATGCACACATGTGTTGCTAAAATCCACTAATTGTGACATATAAAAAAGCATCACAAAAAAAAATTATTATTAGTGATGCTTTATATTAAGCATCGCTAACAAGCATATGTTAGTGACACATAGTATAAAGCGTCGCAAATAGTTATATTATTAGCGATGCTTTGAACAAGCATGGCTAATATATATATAAATATATAAATATATATATATATATATATATATATATATATTAATTTTATTTTTAAAAAAACATAACTATTAGCGACACCCTTTTCTAATCATTGCTAAAAGGTTTCGTAATAGCAATGCTTGTACAACATTGTCGCTAAAAAATAGACTATTAGCAATGCTTACAACAAGCATCGCTAATAGATATGCATTTAACATAAAAAAATTTAAATCTAATAGAGATGCTTGTAAACAAGTGTTGCTAATAAATTTATTAATTAATTTATATTTAATACATCATTATATAATAGAGAGAGGGGGAGAGAAAGAGGGAGGAAGGGAGAGAGGGAGAGGAGGAGGAGGGGAGAGAGAGAGAGGGAGAGGAGAAGAAGGAGGAGGGGAGAGAGAGGAGAGAGAGAGGGAGAGAGGAGAAGGAGGGAGAGAGAGAGGAGAGAGAGGGAGAGGAGAAGGAGGGAGAGAGAGAGGAGAGAGAGGGAGAGGAGAAGGAGGGGAGAGAGAGGAGAGAGAGGGAGAGGAGAAGGAGGAGGGGAGAGAGAGGAGAGAGAGGGAGAGGAGAAGGAGGGGAGAGAGAGGAGAGAGAGGGAGAGGGAGAAGGAGGGAGAGAGAGAGGGAGAGGAGGAGGGGAGAGAGAGGGAGAGGAGAAGGAGGGAGAGAGAGGAGAGAGAGGGAGAGGAGAAGGAGGGGAGAGAGAGAGAGAGAGAGGGAGAGGAGAAGGAGGGGAGAGAGAGGAGAGAGAGGGAGAGGGAGGAGGAGGGAGAGAGAGAGAGAGAGAGAGGGAGAGGAGAAGGAGGGGAGAGAGAGGAGAGAGAGGGAGAGGAGAAGGAGGGAGAGAGAGGAGAGAGAGGGAGAGGAGGAGGAGGGAGAGAGAGAGAGAGAGAGAGGGAGAGGGAGAAGGAGGGGAGAGAGAGAGGAGAGAGAGGGAGAGGAGAAGGAGGGAGAGGAGAGAGAGAGAGAGGGAGAGGAGAAGGAGGAGAGAGAGGGAGAGGAGGAGGAGGAGGGAGAGAGAGGGGAGAGAGAGGGAGAGGAGGAGGGAGGGAGAGAGAGAGGAGAGAGAGAGGGAGAGGAGGAGGAGGGAGAGAGAGGGGAGAGAGGGAGAGGAGGAGGAGGGAGAGAGAGGAGAGAGAGGGAGAGGAGGAGGAGGGGAGAGAGAGGAGAGAGAGGGAGAGGAGAAGGAGGAGGGAGAGAGAGAGGGAGAGGAGGAGGGGAGAGAGAGAGAGAGAGGAGAGAGGGGAGAGGAGAAAGAGGGGAGAGAGAGGGAGAGGAGGAGGAGAGAGAGATAGGAGAGAGAGGGAGAGAGGAGAAAGAGGGGAGAGAGAGGGGAGAGGAGAAAGAGGGGAGGGAGGGAGAGGGAGAAAGAGGGGAGAGGAGAGAGAGGGGAGAGGAGAAAGAGGGGAGAGAGAGGAGAGAGAGGGGAGAGGAGAAAGAGGGGAGAGAGAGGAGAGAGAGAGGGAAAGAGAGGGGAGAGAGGGGAGAGAGGGAGAGGAGAAAGAGGGGAGAGAGAGAAGAGAGAGAAGAGAGGAGAGAGAGGGGAGAGGAGAAATGAGGGGAGAGAGAGGAGAGAGAGGAGAGAGAGGGGAGAGGAGAAAGAGGGGAGAGAGAGAGGGGAGAGGAGAAGAATGGGAGAGAGAGAGGAGAGAGAGGGGGAAAGAGAGGGGAGAGGAGAAGGAGGGAGAGAGAGAGAGGAAGAGAGAGAGAGGAGAGGAGAGATAGAAGAGGGAGGAAGAGAGAGATAGAGAGAGAAAAGGGGGAGAGATGGTAGAGAGAGTTGAGGGGAGAGAAAGAGAAGAGAGAGAGGTGGGAAAATGATTAATTATACATTATTTTTTATAATTTAAACAAATAAGAATTCTATAGTAGCAACGCATACTCAGCTAGTAGCAATGCATAGGTCTATGCATTGCTACAAGCCGAGTCTAGTAGCGACGTATAAAGGTATGCGTTGCTACTACAATTTTTTCAAAAAAAATTAAAATGAAACAGAGAGGGGAGGGAGGAGAGAGAGGAAGAGAGAGGGGAGAGAGAGGGAGGAAGAGAGAGAGTGAGGGGAGAGAGGAGAGAGAGGGGAAGAGAGAGAGGGAGGAAGAGAGAGAGAGAGAGGGAGAAAGAGAGAGGGGAGAGAGAGGGAGCAAAAGAGAGAGAGGAGAGGGAGATGGAGGGAGCAAGAGAGAGAGGGAGAGGGGAGAGAGAGGGAAGGAGAGGAGAGAGAGGGAGGTAGAGAGAGAAAATAGAGGATGAGGGGAGAGAGAGGGAGGAAGAGAGAGAGAATGGAGAGAAGAGATAGAAAGAGGGGAGAGAGGGTAGAGAGAGATGAGGGGAGAGAGAGAAGAGAGAGGGGTGGAAAAATAATTAATTAGACATTATTTTTGATAATTTTAAAAAATAAAAATGTATAGTACAAATGCATACCCGTATGTGTCGCTACTAACTTATGTAGTAGCAACGTATACATGCATGTGCCGCTACTAAATTTTTTAAAAAAAAATTAAAACAAAAGAGAGAGAGAGAGGGAGGGAGGGAGGAGAGTGAGGATGAGAGAGAGAGAGAGAGAGAAAGAGGAAGACGGGGAGAGGGGAGAGAGAGGGAGGAAGAGAGAGAGAGGGAGATAAGAGAGAGAAAGAGAAAGAGGGGAGAGAAGGTAGAGAGGGTAGAGAGAGATGAGGGGAGAGAGAGAAGAGAGAGGGAGAGGAGATAGAGAGAGGGAGGAGAGAGAGAGAGAGGGAGGGGGAAGAGAGAGGGGGAAGAGAGAGGGAGGAAGAAAGAGAGTGCGAGGGGGAAGAGAGAAGGAGTGGGGAGAGAGGGAGGAAAAGAGGGTAGAGAGAGATAGAATGAGAGGAGAGAGGGTGGAGAGATAGAGAAGAGAGAGAAAGGAGTTGGGAGAGAAGATATAGCATGTGTTGCTAATACACTAGTGTATTAGCAACACATACCTTATACGTCGCTAGTACACTAGTGTAGTAGTGACGCATACCGTATGCATTGCTAAAATATATTGTATGCGTCGCTAGTACACTAGTGTTTTAGCGACACATACAAGTGTATTAGTGATGCATACTATATGTGTCACTAATAACTATTTTTTTAATCTCGTGCGGGCAAAAATTACGCCTGTGTGGGTGGGAAAAGTTTACCGCGTGAGTGATTTTAACCCCCCTGCCCCTCTATCCACCAGCTTCGCCATCAGCCACTGTCCTCCTCTACCGTCGTTGCCGTCCACCGTCTGCCATCCCTGGGCCACCACCTCCACCCACTCCTTTGCCCCCCCTTCACCCAGTCCCCTCCTCTCACCTAGTTCCCCTCTCCCACACCCTCGCGGCCGCCGCCCCCCTCCCTACTCCCTACTCCCGCTCCCCTTCTCCACCCCCTCCCCCACCCTCACCCCTAGAGAGGGGAAGGAGGGGTGGGGAGAATGGCTAGAGAGGGGGGGAACGGGAGGGAGGGGGTCGGCCCCCTCCCTCCCGCTCCCCTCCTCTCTCCCTATCCCCCCCTCTTTCCCCTCTCTGTAACAGAGAGGGGGGAGGGGGGGATGGATGGGGAGAGAGGAGGAGGGCGGGATTCTGGTGACCCACCAGAATCCGGCTGCCTCCCTCGTCCCATGGCAGGCCTTTTTTTAGAGAAAAAATTTTGGTTTTTAGCGATGCATATCATTATGCGTGGGTAATAATCTATATTTTTAAAATATTTTAATAGTAGCGACGCATAAAATGTGTCACTAATAATTTTTCATTAGCGATGCATAAAATGCGTCGCTATATATATATATATATATATATATATATATATATATATATATATATATATATATTAATAGTGATTATTGAACATTACCGATGCATATTTAGCATCATTAATAAGCTATATTAGCGACACTTATGCGTCGTTAATAACATTTTTTTATTTTTTTACATATTATGAAATTATTAGCGGCGCATAACTATGCGTCGCTATTAACCAATTATTAGAGATGTATAATTTCATGTGTCGCTAATAATTTAATATTTTCAACGCATAATTATATGTCGCAAAAGAAAACTCATTAGCGATGACAATTTTATCGATGCATGTGACGATGTTTTTTTATGTGTCAAGTACTATTAGCAACGCTTAAATGCGTCTTTAATAGTCAATTTTGTTGTAGCATATGTTTACTTAGGCTAAAATCTATTAAACATTACTCACGTATGTATCATATTGCATACACCATGAGAATGATTTATAAACAAGGATTAATTATGTTTAACTGGGATTAATCGAATGGATATCATAGTTTTTCAGATTAGCTACATCGGAACTTTATCAGAACTGGTTTTACATCCAAAAGGACGGTTTATGTCCAATGGACATGGGTTTTACATTCCTTTGAGGATTGGTTTTCTCCCTAGGTGAGAAGAGGGGAATGCTATAATAAGTTAAATTAATGAGTCTTCTTGACCTAAGAATCTATGCTGGTTTGTTCATGTGCATCGGCTTACCAAGGGGTAGTTTTCCCTATTAGGGATTTACCCAAAATGCATAGGACTTCCTTTCTAGGGATTTCAGGGTGAACAAGTCTGCTTGAGCTTTAACTAGGATAAGCAGGATAATTTTCCCTATTGTGAGACCTTCAATGTAGTATTTATGCATGTTTATGGTTGATAATGCGTATTGATACATGTTGTGTAGGGACAATGAAACTTGTATTTACACCAAATGCATATGGACTCATTACCCTTGAATGTACAGGATGGATGTCGTTTGATACAATTGAGGATGCAAGGTGAATGTGAATAATATTAATTGATTTATGTAGGATGTGAATGAATCATGGAACTTGATGATTAGATAGGTTGTGCATGTGTGTTATGAATTGTGAATGAGCCTATGATTGCATAGGTTGTACATATATATGTGTTATAAATTGTGGATGAGCCTGTGATGCATAGGTGGTGTGAATGTGAATATGAAATGTGATTTATCTTATAATGCATAGGTGTAGAGAATGGATTTGTGATGTATGTTTAAATTGACTTTTATGGAAAGAATGCATGTGGTGTTATCATGAGTTTATGTTTCATTTTAAAACCCTTACTGAATAAAGCTCACCCCTCATTTCTTTGTGGTTTTATTTTGGAGATGAATGTTGTGTCATGCAGGTGCTCAGGATGGTCTATATGTCGAGTTTGAAGATGGACATGCACCATAAGAGGGGCCTAGATGCTTAGGTTGTTTTAGACTTATATCTTGTGTTATGTTTGCGTTAGACTTGACTTTATTTCATACTTTGGATAGCCTCTAATGGCTTTAGACATGATGTAGCCTTACGGCTTGAGACTATATTTATTATATATGTTGTGGGTGTTGTGTTTGACTAAGTTTGTTAATTAATCCCTTCTACGCTCCGTTATTTTTCTTTTGCACAAAGGGCACATACTGTATACTTTGATGAGAACCCAAGATGGCACTACAACAAAAAGAACTTTTAGCAGCGCATAAAAACGTTGCTAATGATTATTAGTGACGCATAAAAAATATAGCTACATGTGTCACAAAAATGTCGTTGCTATTGCCTATTAGCGACATATAACAAAAGTGTCGCTAATAGTTCATAATAGCGACATTTACATATACGTCGCTAATAATAAATCATTAGGGTTTAGATTATTAGCGACATACAATATACGTCGCTATTAATTAATTATTAGTGACACTTATTTTGTAGCGTCACTAATGATTAGTTATTAGCGACATTATTACATACGTTGTTACTAATAAAACTATTTTTTGAAAAAAATAAAATTACTTATTAGCGACGTATAGATTTATACGTCACTGATAAAAAAACATTTTTTTAAAAAATTTAAAAAACTTATTAGCAACGTATAAACTATATGCCGCTAATAAGTCTTTATTAGCAATGTTTGAGTATACGTCGCTAATAAAATAAATACTTTTTAAAAAAAAACTTATTTAATGCATCGCTAATAATATAATATTAGTGACACAATAAGTGAGCTTTAGAGATTCTTGTATAAGCATCGCTAAAGACATAATTTTTTTTTAAAAAAATCCCCAGTGGGCCACTAGGCCCACCAGGGAAGGGAGAGGGGGCCAGAGGACACCGGGGTGCCGAAATCAAGAGCCGAGGTCCTAATTCCGGCGCCCCGTTGTCATTTGGTACCCTTATCAAAGGAGGAGGGGGGAAGGAAGGGGAGAATGAGGTCCAATGCAAGGGGAGAGGGAGCAGGAGGCGGGAAGGAGAAGGGGGAGCATGAGGGGCCCCCTACCCCCATCTACCTATCTCCGCCCCCTCTGAAAATCAGAGGAGGGGGGAGGAGAAGAGGAGAGAAGGGGAAACGGGAGGGACGATGGAGCACTAGACGTGGTGGGGGGTCGGAGGGAGGCAGGGCACGGGCGGAGGGCAGCAGGGCGGCGAAGGCGACGGGGTGGTGGAGGGGATGGGGCGGCGGTGAGTGACGGGCGGCAGGGCGCAATGGGTATGGGGGCAGTTTTATAAGGAGCAGGCGAAATTTCACCCGTATACATTATTTTTCATAAAAATTAATTATTAGCGACGGTCTTGATGATTGTCGCTATTTGTATGTTTCAGTGATGTATCCTTCATACGTCGCTAAAAATGCTATATTTAGCTACCTAGAGTTCTATACATCGCCAAATACAACATTTTTAGCGACATATATTATTATACATCTCTATAAATATTATATTTAGCAACGTATAGTCCAATACGTCGCTAAAATAAATTTTTTATTATTTAAACATTTCATTCTCTCGTCATTCTCTCTCTACACTATTCATTCATTTTCTCTTCACTCTCTCCCCTCTTTCCTTCTCCTCTTTCTCTCTCTCCCTCTCCTCTCTCTTTCCCTCTCCTCTCTCTCTTCCCTCCCCTCTCTCTCCTCCCTCTCTTCCATCCCCTCTCTCTCATCTCTCTCTCCCTCTCCTCTCACTCTCCCTCTCCTCTCTCTACCCCTCTCTCTACACACTATCTCTCCTCTAATTTTAATTTTTTATTTTTAAAAATTAATTTTAAAAATAAAAAATATATTATTAGTGGTGTATACTTATATACGTCGCTAATAGTGTTGGTATTAGCTATGCATAATCATATACGTCGCTAATACCTATACTATTATCGATGTATATAAGTATACATTGCTAATAGTATTTATTTTATTTTTATTTTATTAAATATAAAAATTTATAAAAAAACTAAAAAAATAATTAATCTCCTCTCTATCCTCTCTCTTCTATCCCCTCTCTCTCTTCCCTCTCCTCACTCTCTCCTTGATCTCCTCTCTTTCTCCTCGATCTCCTCTCTCTTCCCTCAATCTCCTCTCTCTCTCTCCCCTCCCCTCTATCCCTCTCTCCCTCTCCTCTCTCTCTCTCCCTCTCCCCTCTCTCTACACACTATCTCTCCTCTAGAAAAATATGTCTTCTATATTTTCCAAATTAGACTTACATAAAATGCACCTATTAACAATGTGAATACCTCTAGCTTGAAGCTTGCTCAAAGTAAGGAGGTGTCCATGCAACATTAGCCAACAAATGAATGAATGACGGTGGTTGTGATGTTAAAACCAAAGCAACCGAGTCCATTTTAATTTAGGCAAATTCTTTGATAGCAACCTGTAAGCCAAAGATATAGAAAATTTACCCAAAGACATTGGCTTCCAAAGAACAGTGTCTAGATCATAGTTCAAAATAGGCTTGTTATCCTCAATGACATAAAGAAGGAGATCAGTTCTTAAATTAATATGATGTTCCCAAATCTAGTGGTCCTTTGACATGCATTCAGAGATTGAAGGTAGAGGATGACTTACCATTTGATGAACAATGTGTTGTCCATAATTATGGATGGGGGTGAAATTAGCGAGGCAAGGATAAAACCAGAAGACTGTTAGTCCCATCATTCACCTTGTAATATAAGTGATCAATCATAGTACCGTGAATAGAGACAATATTTTTTGAAGCATATGTTGCATAAGGAGGGATGTCACACAATGCTAGATAGAAGAACCATGAATATAATAACCATGTATCTATTTAATCCATCAAGGATTAGAATAGCTTAGCCAAACCAATATTGCACAAATACTTCACTTCTCAAATGCCCAAACCACCTTCATCTTTACGACGACAAATAGTTCTCTAGGGGATTAAATTTACGACTATCATCCGA
Organism: Saururus chinensis; assembly: GCA_035235625.1. NCBI lineage: Eukaryota > Viridiplantae > Streptophyta > Magnoliopsida > Piperales > Saururaceae > Saururus > Saururus chinensis. Next base: position 33,126,560 of record CP141143.1, read on the forward strand.
ATCACCCCATAGAAAATGAGGCATCAAGATTATAATTGTTTAATAATAGAAGGAAGCATAAAATGAAGCAACCGATATACGTGCATGCTGAATAAAACTGATTTCAGTAATGTCAATCTAACTGCGTATGAAAGTAATTTTCTTTTCCACCCCGCCAAAGCAGTTTGAAACCGGTCTAAAATAGAAAAACACATACAAGCACGAAGATGGCCGAAAAATAGAGGAAGGCCGAGATAACTTATCGGAAGGGAGCCTTCCTTAAATCCAAACAACTGAAGGATTCTATTCTTTTGAGTACAATTAAATATAAAAAGATTACTCTTATAGTCATTTGCCATCAATCCACTAATTATTTCTGAAAACAAATGAAGGGCATCTCTAGCCCCTACAGTCGAAGCTATTGTTTCATGAGAGAACAAGTTAATATCATTTGTAAATATAATATTGGAACACCTTGGACATCCTTATGACTTGGGATTTGAATGTGAATATTGTTGAAAATCCTTAAGAATGTCTCTAAATGATTGCATGACAAAGACAAACAAAAGGGAAGATAAAAGATATTGATAAAACAAATTTGATCCACATGTGTCCAAAATTTGATGTCCTTATGACTCTCTTAAAATTTTAAATTTTTTTTGTTTTATTACGTGAAATCAATTAGATACCGGTTAAGACATTCATTCATCGCGAGCATTCAAGGTCAGCGATTTAGGGTTCCATTTGGCTAGATGCTTTAACGACACAATATGAAAGAGTAAAACGAATCTTTCTGTAATAAAAATCCGAAAATATTAGTATGGCACTAACGTTGGTGTTGACTTTCCTTCAACGGATGATATATGTCTCCTTTCTAATTTGCTTTCTTTGTTCACGAGCCTTAATGCACGCTCATGACTGTCCCTGCAAACGAAATATTGACGAGGCGCATCCCTTTAAGAAAAACATGCATATCTTCACGCCTCCTCTCCATTTCTATCCTTCTTTGTTCCTCTCTCGCATTCTCTAATGGAGTTTCCTCTTATGGAGGTCAGACTCTGACGGGTTCACATCCTTATCTATAGTTTCGTCATTACCATCCTCCATTTTATACAGCCATTATCAGATCCATTCTTGCTACGTACACAAAACCTTAGGTATGGCTGCGGGATCCTCCTCCTCCGCAGCCGACACAATAACTAAGTACTTCAAGTTTCGGTGCGCCAAGGACGAACTCGTCGACGTCGAGGAAGAGGTTGCCATGGAGTTCGATTCCGTGAAGAAGACTCTCATCGAGGGCGGCCACGAGAAGGTCTACACGTTTTCTAATGTGGCCATTGAGATAATGCTTAAGATCATATCCTACTGTGAGCATCACATTGCCTCAAGGAAAGCAATCGCGTCTCTGATGGAAGAAGCAAAAGGACTTGAAGGGAAGGAGTACGAGAAAAGGCGCAAGGTGGTGGAGACAGAGATGCTGATGATAGAGGAGTGGGACGAGCAGTTCATGGACGTTGACAAAAATACCATATTTGCACTGACGGAAGCGGCTGATCACTTTGGCGTGAAGGGCCTGAGTGATATGACCTATAAGGTGATTGTGAACAAGCTTTACGAACTGCCTCCAGATCAGGCAGCCAAGTTTCTTTTCTTTGACGATGATAGCAAGACGGATGAGAACGACGCCAAGCGCGGGCCAAACGAATAAGAAAATGATCGTAATCTAGCCAGTCAGTTGTGTCTTGATCATATATGTTGAAGTTTAATTTCAAGGTTTCATGCCTTGCACTGTGCTGGTGATTTGAATAATTGAACCATTTGAATTATGCATGAGCAACCCAAAATCAGACAAAGTTTTTATATGAAGTTTGTTACATCTATTCTTGTTTTTAGGGTTTGTTTTGTTACATTTGCAGGCCACCCTAATGATGAGATCTGAATTACAGCAACGCTTGTTTAAGACATCATTTTTGTGGAGCTTTTAAGCTGGCTAAATGTTTTTGGTTTTATATGTTATAATGCTGATATGTCATCATAAAAGATAAATTTCCAGTATTATGGATTTGATATAGATAAAATAAATATTAAAGCTGTTTACGATAGAAATATGATACTCCCTCCCTCCATCCTAAATTAATAGTTTTATTTAGGGAAAATATTAATAGCTCTATTTTGTTAAATTTAAATCGTTAGAGGCTTAAAAATGAGTATTGGAAGTTTATTTTTTCTTCTCTTAAATGTGGTTTTATCATTCAATAAAAATTATTATTTTTTTAAATATAGCCATAGAGGGAGTATTTCCGATCGGTAATTACATTTATGGTATGGTAGATTTGATATATATAAAAAAATATTATAAATAAAGTCTAATATAAATAACCGTCAGCTGGAAACGCCTACGGAAAGAGGTGGCACGTGCATTATGCTTGTTCAACTGAGCGTATATGCTTGATTGAAACATCTCTTTTGTTGATCACCCTACTATGATGGTAGATCGTCCCAATTATCTGGCCTCGGTATGATGTCCATCAAGATTGATTGCCACCGAAAGTGCTAATGGCGGCTTCTTCCTCCCGCTCCACTTGGAGAAATCTCTTCCTTCTTTCCTGCTCGTTGTAGCGTGGCCGGCCCACAGCGGAAGCAGTGGTGGGAGAGGTTGGCGCACAAAAAATCGAATCTTTAAACAAGATCTACACATACATGCAATTCTAATTATAATTAGCAATAACCATGCATATAATTTAATGAAAGGAAGATATAATTAACATGGAATTAACACGTACTAACCTTGGGCTTGATCCAGCCCTAGCACGCCCTCCAAATCAGCCTCCTCGCACCAATAGCAAGATCAATAAGAAATGGATTAAGACAATACCTTTTTGTGACGATTCCTCTCAAACCCTTGCTTGGAGTGAAGGAATTCTCAGTACAACAGCCCCTTATCTTCAACCCTTCTACAACCTCCTCTTCTCAGCAAAGAAGGAGAGAATCACCTTGATCAAACTCCACGTAGGCCGCACACAATCACACAAGAGAGAGGGGTGGACTGGTTTTGGAAGAGAGAGCAAGCAATGGAGAGGGGCAACCCAAATGAGAGAGGGAAGAGATGAATGGAGAGAGACCAATCTGATTCTTCAAATCAGATCCAAAAAGAGGGGGACGCCCCATTCAAGTTGAGGGAATAAGGGAGGAATATTCTCCCTTATTCTCTCCCTCTCTTAAAACACCTTTCTTTCCATAAACGACGGGTTTGAATCAAATGGGCTGAGATTCATGGGCTGAGTGCATAAATTCCAACGGGCTTCTTATAGAGGCTCAATCACAACGGGAGCGGGCTCTGACACACAGAGCCCGCGGAGGCCTGGACCCCCTGCACACGGCCAAGCCCGCGACAGGGTCGACCTCTCGCTAATTACGCGGGCCCTACCCTCAACACATAATTCACACATCTGAGCCCCACAATGTGTATATGTACACCTAGATGTATATCTAGTGTGCGTATGTGACATATGTGGGTCCTACACGAATTATGTGTAACGAAGGTACCAGTGGGGTCGGCGCGACCGCCCCCACCACCCTTGGACCCCGTGATCCATACCGGCTCACTCGGACCGCGACACCGTTGGACCAAACCGGGCCCGAGCCCATACCATGGTCCAACACTCGTCAAAGAGTATCCTCCACTTTCTACATGTTTTTTTTTTTTCAGTTCCCCTATCACCATTCATAGGAACATTCTCAAGAGAGAGGCGTCAAAAAGGGAGCACACTTTCGTTGGCTACGTTTAGGGGTGCAGGCCATAGTTTGTGTGGCTTAGGTGGTTTCGTTCTATTCTGCAAAAGTTTTGGAGGACCTAGTATCTATGGAAATGCAACCTCTTTCAGAAGGTTTTTTCCTTAACAGGTTTGGAAACGCTGAAGATTGTGAAGTCTTGAATATTGTCTGCTCTATTGGTGGACGCCCCATGATCCTTCACATTTGGTAGATCAATTTTAAACCAATTCGTGAGATTTTTAAATCTATACCAATTTGGGTATGCTTCCCTGGTCTACCTCTTCAGTATTGGTCAGAATACAGCTTCGGATTAATATGTAGTAGTACTCTTGGTATTCCTTTTCACGTCCACGTCTCTACTGTGGACAAAATTAGACTGTCTATGCTCTTGGTAAAGATTTCAAGTTTCTGGAGGTCATCACAACCAAGTGTGACGACAGTTCATTCTTCCTGCAACCGGTTGAGTAGTAAACTTCTTCTGTGGCCGTGATGATGAGTCATGTCTAGCAAGAGCAGTGAAGCGTATTCGGGACAATCATGGAAGACCCATTCAAGCTTCTACCATTGTTGCACGAGTTCAAGTTCAAGACGCGTCAACTTGTATCTCCGCAAGATCTCTGGGAAATTTTCCAGTTAGACAAGTCTCTCACCAAATATGTTTTGATGGTCAAAATGATCAAAACAGATTAGCAATATGTTGGAAATCTTCCTTTCTCAGCTCTCCACGTCCAACAATCACAACCAGGACCAGGAGAATACTCACCTTCCTTGCCCATCAAACCTTGCAGAATTTGGAGAACTCTTTAACCAGGGGCAATGGTGTTGTCAATGCGAGAGATCTATCTTACAATTTGCAGGACCATGACACCATTGTTGTTTAAGCTTCCCACGATGCGATGAAACCTAGACATTCTTCTCTCTTAGGAGCACTCCAAGCTGAGTAACCTAGTGAAAGAGTTTCTCGACTGCTCGAGGCCCTATTGATACTACCTATGAGAACCTTATCGCATCTAAAGAAGAAACAAGGATATATGACGACGATGAATTCAGCACCACCTTGGGTACCTTCAATATTTTTTTTGAAAGGGTATAAAGGGGGAGAGGAATCATTTTAATTAAAACCAACGGATATTAAGTCAAAGAAATAGAAAAAAAATTACAATTGCTATCTAGTAGCAATGAAAGGAAATTCACAAACAAGCTTAATTAAAGAGGAGTTGGCAGTAATATAAGATCTGACTAATCTTTCACAAAGACTAAAGAAAGTTCTTTTATGAGTGTATTCATCTCAAAAGATGCTTACATTTCTCTCCTGCGAAGTAAATGGCACTGTTTATAAATATCTTTATCAACAAACCCAAACTTAGAATTGTTCTACTGAAATAAAGAATATGTTGAAGAGCTTGCTGAGCCTGATGACAAGATATATCTACCCTAAAGAATTTGATTATAGAGTTCATAACCTATTTAGAATAACCACAAGAGGATAATAAATGTTGAGATGTTTCTAGGTCGGCCTTAAAAAGAATGTATCTATTGACAATGTGAAATCCACTAGCTTGAATTAACTAGCTAACGAAGGAATGCCTTGGGATGTGATGCTTAAACTAGAGACATGTTTAGATATAGCATCATGTGAAGATTTGGTGGTAAACTTCCCATAGGAAAGAGGCTTCAACTACTATATCCTTATTTTGGTTAAGTACATGGGTACGTTCATTGATGAAGCTTTTTCATAGTGTGTTCTAGGTGTTCTTCTCTTTCTTAGGGGTCGCATTTTCTCTTTTTTCTTGCTATGGGATTGGAGGTAGGTGTTCTTATTCTTCTCTTTAATTTTTGTACCTACCATTGAGTTTAGACTAAATTTGCCCTTAATCGATAATAAAAAAGGATTGGTTGTAAGTTGAATGTTTTGTCAGCGGCTTTTCGGTTTCGAGGAGTAAATTTTATTTCTGCCATGTTCATGTTTTAGGAGGTCCCTCCTCCATTGAGGTCCCTCCTTTGTTTGCCATGGTTGCTTCCTTTTCTTCCCTACAATGGCCTATTTTAAAACTCAAGCGAAATCCTGGTTTTCTAAAGCTTCATAAAAAATTCAGTTTTAGTCCAACCCTACATTGTATATAACTGTGTATAAGCTCGAGTTCATTCTAATGCCATCAACTATGCTATATAATTGACATTTTTACCTCTTTTTGTGGAAACCAACAAGGTTTACATAATAGTGGATATCCAAAGAAGTTTATAAGACATCCATTCATGTTTCCCAATTTTTTTAGAGTCAACCATAAATCCTTTGCTAGTGGCAACCTTATAAGGGGGGATCCCTCCCCCCAATTATTTACCGATTAAAAAAACATATCTTCAACCTTTTGGTACATTTGGCTGACCATGGTGATTATAAAATTTATTGATTTATGGAGCATCAGACTTCGTTAGGTATTTGGTTTTGTCTTTTAGAATATGTTTTTCTTGGCTCTATGACTAGAGTCCATGACAATGGTTCAGAGGGGTCCTAGCATGTTTCATAGACGTATAACATGGTATTCGGTCACTATACTAGGGCCATGCTATGTACCTTTTTTAAAATAAAACCAACAGTTTGGTAAGGGGGTTAGGCAGACCCCTACAGTATATGAAACTCATAATGGTCTTACCAAAAAGCAAAAAGCCATAACAATCAAGCTACAAAGAAAAAAGTCTGCCGAGAAACTAGAAGTGAATACAAATCTGTCTTAATCCTGATTTGTATGTGGCAGTCATTCTCCCGATGTAATGGAGGTATGAAGGAATATAGATATAGATGTGGACTCCACCATACAAAACATTTGAGCCAAAGAATCTGCTATGCCATAAGCTTCTCTGAAAACATGCTGGATTGAAATCAGATGCATATCTCTTGACGCTGCGATTTTAGAAAGTGTTTTGAATATTCCAAGGCCATAAAAAATTTTCATTAATCATAGAGATCAATAACAAAGAATTAGATTCAAGAGTTAATGGAATTCAATTGATTGCCACTACAAATCTTATGCATTCTACCAAAGCCCTAGCTCAGTGCACACTTGTTTGCGAGCCATAAAAATGATAAAATCTAAGCTAAAACACCTTATTTGTATTTGAAATAATACCACAGCCTCCTGATAAACTCGAATTGCCTTTGGAAGCACAGTCAATATTAAGTTTCCATCTACCCGTGGAAGAAGGGATTCAACACACAGTTAAAATCTTAGACACATGGAATGAAGAAATCTATAGAAAAAATATTTTTGAAATAAATACTTCTTTATAAGTCAACTAGCGCATAGGAGGGATAATAGTGGCTAACAATCTAAGAAGGTCTGTAACGTGCCAAAGATTATTTTTGAAGTTCATACTACAATTATCAAACTTAGTAGCACACCTATCTCTCCAAATGATCGATCCAAATAGTAATCAAAGGGGATAATCTCATGAGCAGATTAATCTAGCTGGACCTTATTAAAGAAAGACAAGTTATTCTAGCATTGAGATAACCATTTAAATAAGAGTTTTTTCCATATTGTCTGCCCAAAGAACAAAAAATTTTATTTTCTCTAGATTTTAAATACAAATACCATATTACTTGTTTATAGTTAAAACTACTCTTAGTTATCAAATAAACCAACCACCTAACATAATATAATAAATGAACATCAGAACAATGTTGCATTGTTCCGGTATGTTGGGATTCATCGGCGGCCAATGAAAGTCACCAGCAGTGACTCCTCGACGAGATGTGTTATTCATTAAAATACTATTTTTTAACATTGCATAAGTTGTTTGAGGTCTCCAAAGGCTTCATTTGGAGGATTTGATCACCCTTTTACATCCATTATGGATAGCATTGGTATTTTCATACATTACAACAGAGAGGTAGGCAATGATGATGTGTATATAAGTAGAAATGCACGGTTGATAAATATTGATCCATCCGTGAGGTTCGGGGAGTTGCTGCTTCAAGTCAAAGTACGACTTGCCATCAATGGTAATGTGACTTTGAAGTATTTAATTTCATCTTCTCAATAATTCATGATATATGAATTACAAGAAGATGAGGACTTGCAATCAATGTTCTCTATTCATAAGAAGGCAAATAAGGATGTGTTATCATTGTGTGCCGAGATGAAAGAACCCGACAATGGTAGCAAATAACCATCGGTGGAAGGAACCAAATATTCAATAGAGCTAAATCATAAGTCGTAATGGCTACGCCGAGCTCTAATTTTGGATTTCAAATGGGAGTCAATGATACATAATACACTTTTGAAATTGTCAGGTAACAATAAATTTTTAGATTGCACGAGTTTATAATTTATCATGTACTCGAGCACATGATATTGACCATATCATGTTAAGTTCAAAGCATATCATGTGAAGCAAAAACACGATTTATGATATATCGCATTCGTAATGATACGACATACACATGCGGTATATCAATACTGAATTTTTAGATTACACGAGATTGTACATTATCATGTACACCATGTAAACATGACAAGAACATATTGTGTTAAGCTCAAAGCATATCATGTGAAGCAAAAAACATAATTTACAATCTATCGTATAAGTAATGATACGACATACACATGCGATATACCAATAATAATTTTCAGCATGTGTAATAACACAACATTTACACCTATTGTGTTATCATTAACACGATATAATTTATAAGTGTGGAACGGAATAGACGATGTCAAATCATATCGCATTTTTATTAACATGTTTATATCCAATGCAGATGGGGAGAACTGGGAAATTTGCCCTCAACAAATCTATGTCATTCTTCTTTAACCAATCGAATGACTACAGAACATGTGATAGAAGTCAATTAGAATGGATTAGATGAATTATCACCAACGATGGGGACTTCATTTGATAACTATGAACCCCCATACAGCCCTTGTAATTAGGATGGTGAAGAATTTGATGAAATGTGGGGTGACAATCAGTAGAATGATAATGATATAGTTAACATGAAAAGTATGTCTGACCACGAAGAATTTAGAAACAGCGAGGTCCCCAGTAACTTTGACATTGAGGCACGGGCAGAGTGGGAAACAGTAGATGATCCAAACCTGTTGGAACCAAATTTTGGTGAAGGTTAGATAATGACTGGCAGTTTGTAGGCAAAGGATTACAAGAAGCTCCTCAAATTGGGTGCATATTTTCTAAGCCGGTTGCATTTCAAGAGGGTCTTGATTGACTTAGCAAAAAAGGTGAATTTCACTTACCGTGTTGTGGATGAAAAATAGAAATATGTATGCCACAAAGTGCTCCAACCATTCTTGTAACTGGTACATAAGGGCTTTAAATATAGGAGAGGATGTAACTGTCATGAGGTCAGTGCCAAATCATTCCTGTTGAACCCAAAGGAAGTCAACTGACTATCCCCTAGCATTGCACATTTGGATTGCGAAAAAAATGTTATTGAGCTATTTAAAGACTTAGTAGACATTACACCTAAGAGCATAGCAAGTTATATTTCAAAGCACTAGGGTATAACTGTGAAGTACAAGAAATGATAGCGCATAGGTAATATAAGCTTAAGAGACTCCTTGAAGTGTGTGTTCTGTAACATGACATTTACGTATGACGTGTTATCAATCACATGATAAGAATACAGTCGCATTTTCTTATCACATAACTTAATTACATATCATGTTAACATGCACACAATGATTTATTAGTTCTACTTTATGATCTCATGACTACAAACAATGTTGTGTAATCGGGAACACGATGAATGCACTTTTCGTAAAGCCTTTATTAAACTGTATTCAGTCGTGCAAGTAAAGAACTAACTAATTTAATAAATGGGGACGCAGATGAATCCTATCGCATACTTCTTGATTACGAAATTCATATAGAATATATAAATCTAGGAAGTGTAATTATTCGAGTAAAATCATGTGATATTTTCGGACCTATAGGGGGTACACTTTCAAAAGAGTATTTTGGATGTTTGGTCACTTATCGTATCATGAATGACACGACTGGTGAACATATCGTCTTATCAAATACACAACATAATCAATAGGCATGTGTGTATTTGCACGATATCAATGATGATTGTGTAAACAATCATGCGACATACAAATTTGAGTTGTTTTGCTTACACAACAACATATTAGTTATTATTGTTTGATCAAATACACAACATAATGAATGAGCATGTGAGTATTTACATGATATCAATGATGATCGTCTAAATAATCACACGACATACACCCTTGCATTGTATTCCTTGCACAACAACGAATTAGTTTTTATCGTTTGATCAAATACACGACAACATCAATGTGCATCTATTTACTTACATGATGTCAAGGAAGATCGTGTGAACAATGAAACAACATAAATCACTTAGTCTTATTATAACGACCTCAATTTTGTGGGATTTTAAGTATGTGCTACTTAAATTATAAGTTGCAGTTGATGTGGTTTGAAAGGGTAGAATGGCTTTTGAGTTAGAGGCTGAGCTTGAAAGGGTTGGCTGTGGAAAATTGCGAGGACGCAATTCTTTTAAGGAGGGAAGAATGTAATATCCCTAATTTTTCCGGGTTTCAAAATTTAAATACGTGGAAATTATGGTGTTTAACCTATTGACATTTTTATTAGAATAACTTTCTCTCTAGATAGAATTTAGGGCTGAAACTAATTCTATTCGAAAGTAGACAGAAAGAGCTTCGAAACGCCACTAAGAACGCATGAATCGGGGTTCGGATGAAGGAGATACGACTATTCGAAGTTGAACATATCGTATAGGGCCCGTTTACCCAATTTAGATGTGTTTTTGGCCCGTTTAAGTCGTCTTGCGGGCCCGGTTAATTAAAGTTCCGAAATTAATTATTAGAGGCCTAATTAGAGGACCTAAGTAAGGATGATTGACTCAACTTTTAGGGGATTAGGAACCCTAATCCCCATGCCTATAAAAAGGTTACTTAGGGCACAATTTGGGGGGGTTCTGGTGGTCGAAAAGGCGAAGAAGGTGATACCGGCGAAGCTCCAGCGAGGCTCTGGTGGCAAAAGGTCAATAGCAAACTGGCAATTAAGGTAGGTTGGTTATCATAATCTTGAGTCAATTAAATCTATGGATACTGTTATATAATTAATATGAGCAAAAATCTCGGTAATAAGTTTATAATTTCTTATTCATCTAATGCAGAGATCACTGTTCCCATAATTACGCGAAATAGTGAATCTGCATAATAAAAATTTGCACTTTACGGTAGCCAGCCGGCCACTAGTTGGCCGGTCTCCTTCTGGCAAGAAACCCTGGTCGCTGGGTGAGAGCGACTGGAAGATAACCGCCGGCGGCAGATTCCGTTGCCGCCGTGCGGGCCTGTACTTCGAAAAAAAAAAGGAGGCTGGCCGCACTGGCCCCGGTCGCGCCGCCGTGGCCGCGCAGGCCTGGGTCGTGCTAGCCGTGGCTACGCTAGCCCCGGTCACGCCGGACGTGGCTGCACTAGCCTCATCCATGCTGGCCCCAGCCGCAATGGTCTTGGTCGCAGAGGCGGCTCCTCCTCTCGGATTCACAGAGAAAGAAAAAAAAAGAAAACAGCTCTTTTGGCCTCAGGCCGGCCACCGGATGGTGGCGGAATCGATGCAGTCGGTTCCGCCGCACCGACGGTCCAGAAGCCTGAGGTCCGGGTACCCTCTGCCGCTGTGCAAGCAGTGCTGCCAGAGGCCAGGCCTTTGGCCGGCCTTGAGGAAGATGACCCGCAATGCGGGTCGTCGTCTCGCTGGACCGGGTCAGGTTACCTGACCCGATTCGGCCCAACTAGAAAATAAATAAATAACTGAACCGGGTCGGGATCAGTGAGCTATAACTTTCATAAAAATTCAAAATAATTTATGAAGAACCATGGTTTTATGTTGAGTGTCTGTACCAAGTTTCAGACTGGGGAAAAAATCTCAGAGCCTCTGAAATGAGTAATTTACCCTTGTGAGTGTAAGCATAGAATAATCATTAATAATCGAATTTAGGGCCTCCAGTTCAAAGGCCTATAAGTGGATTTATAAATTGAGAAAAATCTCAAGGAGATTCCAGTGAGTATCCTAAATTTGGACCAAGCCATAAGCTAAGTAAAAATCCCAGTAAGTAGATATTTGACTGTTTTACCCCTAGGGTTAAGGTAAGACAGTTAATTGAACCGGAGTCGGTTCAAGGGGTTTACAACCCCGTTAAACGGAAAGAAAATTACCACGGGTTCACAATGTCAAGGTGTGCCCTTGGGATTAGTGTTGAACTTGTCAAGGTTCAGGGAAGCCCTGAACAAAAGATAAAGATACCCTTGTGCAGATTGGTCGTATTCGTGTGGATGGAATTAATGGGCCAATGTGATACTGAAACCTTTTGAGAGGTTAAAGACTTACCCAAGAGCAGAGAGGACCGTATCCAATGTTGAATAATTACTTTAATGCCCTTAGGTCCACTACAACCAGTTTTCACAAAGATTTATTAAGATAACCCAAGGAGGGTTAGTGCACGATAGCTCAAGTAATTCTTATATCATTAATGAATTTTATTATTGATATTATAAATTTGATTGAACCTGTGTGGTTCTGATTGTTTATGTTGTTCATTGTTTCTATATTTGATATTGATGTTGTGATAAGAATTTATCATCTGCCTAAGATTATTAAAAGATAAATCAATGGGGCTTGATAGATTTGGATTGGGCGAGAATACCTAATCAAGATAAAGACTAATATACCTCTGAGGGGTCTGGGACTAGTTCATAAAGTAAACAAAGCCTTTGACCTGACGATTTGCCTTGGTTGATGAACTGATGGCACGTCTCGAGTTGTAAACCTTAGTCTAGAAGGGACTAATAGGGTTTGGGATAGTCATTCGGAATCCTGGCTTATAGATGAGCAAGATAGGGTTCAGAATGGTTTCCTAAGTTTTAGCTCTATTGAGGAGCTGCTGATTTGACCGTGTAGTTGCACCTCCCCATTGGAGGGAGTTCTTTGTGAGTCGGGCTCACCGCAGATCTATTGAGGTTCTTTTAGTGTACACGCAATTAGGGTCGCTAACATCCTGCTTGGTTGGCGTCTCTGACCACTTCTGTTCAAGTGCAGTTGTGGGCCATGCCCTTCCACTCCGGTCAGGTCCTTATGGGCTAGGTTGGGAGATGGCACTTCCTGGTGGATTCCAGGGGCCTGGTGGATTCGAGGGTGTTTCTTATCATTTGTCACTTAGGTTGACATCTGATGTGTCTGTCTGTCTTTGGGATTAGACAGGAATATTAATTATCAAACAATGGTTCGAGAAATAATTAATAACATTGATTGATATTGCTTGTTTAATTAGAACAAGTGGAACGATTAAAGGACTTGCATAAAATGTAGGTTGCTTGAAAATACTTAAGCATTGCATGGGTGATGCTATGCTTCTTAGTATAGTGTAGTTTTTAGGCAGAACTATGTCTGGATCCAATCTTGTTAGAAACATTGGAGATGTTGTTTGATGAGTACATAGGCAACTAACATCGGGTGATGTTGACCCAATCCGAAAAATACTAATAAAACCTTTTGTCCATTGGAAGCTCTTCTCCCGAAGGCTAGAGATGCTCCATTATGGTTGTGGTTGTTGTTTGGTTTGCTTTATTGCAGATTCTCCAGGCGACGACAAGTGAGACCAAGGCAGGCGAGCTCAAGAGGTTTCCGCATTTTTGAAACTCCGATACGTAAGTGTACCTTAAGCATGAGAGTCAACTTGTTATTTATTTTCAGACGGGTGACAGACTTGTACTTAGATGGATGAGCTAGTCTTTATGAATTTTCAGATGTTAAATAATATCATATGATTTGATATTCGTATTTGTGAACCCCAATTATCATGACTTGGATATTTAATCGAAGGGTTTATTTTGTATTTAAAGAAAAAAAAATTACCTACTGTTCATGCGATTTAAAAATGCTTTTAAAAATCCGGGTTGTGACAGTTACTCTTTACACGATGTATGGAATAGAAAAAAACAATTGAGTAACAATTGAGTATTTACAATTTGTGTATATTATGTATAAAAAATGTAAAATGTCTATTGCCTAATTACAATTCATCTACATCCGGATCAAATTCTTGATCGATTCGGCCCCGAAGAATTGGCACACATATATGAGGCCTAACCAAGTTTGTTATCTCTGTTTGTGTAAAATTAGGTTGAAGGATGCCTATTGCCAACTTCACTATGTAATACATGAGCAACACACCACAATCTTTGTTTATTTCTTGATACGGGCATTTGTTGATCTTTGTCATCGGCCACTTTGTTGCACCCTTTATGTGTAGGACCCTCTCCATTTCATGGGCAACACATTTCCTTATGTGGTCCACCTCTACAAAGTGGTGGTTGTTGTCACCCTTTAGTGGGTTATACCACTTAAACCTCTTCTCCCTGCAGCGGATAATAATCAAAAGAAAGTGGCTCGTGATGTAAATCAGAATGAAATTGCTCTATGAGTTAACACTAAGCCCCCTCAACAAGATGCTAGCTATTTTTTCCTTCTTGTCCTCCTCACCGTGATGCATTCCAACATTATAATAGTGTTCAATAGCGAACTTGCCAAAAAAATAACTGGGGTAAGTGAATGGGTTTCTCGCATTGTGTTCCTCCAACACAATAGTCGTACAATAAAAATTCATATAAAACTTAGTGCGTTATTCAAACAATGATATGAAGACATTTCATGTTACTAATAAAGCAATAGATAGAAGTTCACTTTTACTCTTTTCATATATAACATAATTCATAACATTCTTTTCCATAAAATGTATGATCAATAAAATGACAATACCTCATTCATTATGTACTCCTTCTTTAGTAGAGAGATGTAGTCAGTGTGGAGAAGCATCGCCATGGGCCACTGATCGTTTATAATTAAACCTTTTGCAAATGTACAAGGTAATTGTACTAGGATAAGTATTTAAGGGTTATCGAACCTCAGGGACAGATGAATTATTACTAAATCTAAAGAGGAATTTGCTTATTGAAAACTAAAACAAACTTAAACTTTAATTAAGTAAAGGAAAGAAATCAACTAGTTTAAAAATAAGAGATTAATATGATGAAAATTACTTAGGAAATCGAATCCACTATAGAACCATAACAATTCCTTAACTTTTAATCTAAATCTAGTGTGAATATGAACAAGTATTCTCAGCTACAAGCTAGAATTACTTCAAAAAGAATCATTAATTAACTTCCATGGCATGAACTATCTTCAACAATAGCACGAATCATCTACACTAAACTAGCTATAGGCATGACCCGTCTAATCTTAGTATAACTCATCCAAGTCATTAATTATCTGAACATTAAAACTATTGTATGACCATCTCATCTAAATCACAGAAATTAGAATCGATGAAAATATCAAAACCACATCAATCTATCATCTACAAGACAATAAATCAACACATAATTGAATAAACATTAAAATCTCTTCCATTAAAAAGGAAATCCATATCATATAATTGTAATCATTCACAACTGAGATCTAAATTAAAAAGAAAAGAAACTGAAACTTATCTATAGCTTCATCAACTCCTAAGTAAAAGAAAAGTTTAGCTTTCCATTGTAGAAGAAAGCACTTGAATCTCCATTAAAAGCTTTGACTTCTCATCCATCTTCTTCTTCCTTTTTCTCTTCATAAAATCTACTAGAATCCCCCGGTTTCAAGCCAAATATGACTTTTTATAGGCATAAGATCCGTAGGAAGAAGTCCAATATAAAAAGGATTGGAAATTGGCTAAAATTAGGACACTGCACGTTATGCTGTTTGAACGCCCTGCATGCCCGTTCGAATGATTGAACTGTATTTTTGTTTGAATTCACATTATCCCGATCGAACGGTAAGTGACCCCGTTCGAACGGCTACAGTGTTTCTGCAATATGGACAATTTTTCTGGACAATCCATATTCTATTTATTAAGCTTTTCTTCATATCCATATTCATTTTCAACTTGTTTATAACTCCAAAAAGTTGTCCAAATCACTTTAAAGCATGTCAAGACTATTTTGAATTATTTCAAACATCATCCAAGTACTTCGATAAGCGCACTTTTTCTACAAAATATAAAATATCATACTTTAGACATGTAGAAAGTAACTAAAATTCCATCTTGATTTAAATACATGTCTAAACAACTAATAACTACAAAATTATTAATTAAACTAAAATACTAATATCTATCTTAATCTAAATAAACCATAATTAACTCTAAATTAACCTAATCTATACTAGCAAATAAGGTAAAAAGGCATATAAAATAGATATAGATTTCATACTTATCAGCCACTGCTTGTATGGGTGTGCCAGAATATCCATGATGGACTCCTAATCTTCATCCCGCTGAATCTCCATGTGGAACACCATCCTAATGTCAACATAGTCATGCAGTACCAAAGCAACCTCCTCCTTATTCTTCTGCTACTCAGCGTGCTCTTCTACGTCCATCACTTTAGGACACTCTCTAGTAGTTCCTAATCAAATGGAGGTGTATCTGATATAGTGGCACTACTGGGGCAGCATTTGAGCCCACCGCTTCTGAGGTGAGAGATTTTGGCTATGGTGGAGGGATAATGCATGGGCCAGGGATGGATGCCAGAGGAACTTCATCATCTGGCTTCACCTTCTGTTCCACACTTTCTATGCGTCCAAACTTGGCTATCTTCTCTTCCATGTAGCTACTAAAATTCTTTGGCTTCTTTGAGCCCTGAGCGAACACCTTATTTGCTGGCCCCTCACCCTTAGTTACATTAGCAAGTGGTTCAGCAACCATGGACATCAACTTCCGAGGCACCAGAGGTAGGAGGGGTGTGATAGGGGCAGCTTCTGAAGCTTTCCGCTTCTTTATTGTTAGGTTTTTTAGCTTTGGAGGAATTGCCTCTATATTTTGAGACTTATTTGTGCTTTCCTCTTCTTTATTTGCTTCCTAGGTTTGTTCCTTGATGGGCCGAGATTGAACTTCTTCGTTTATTTTCTTCATGAATCTTGTTATTAGGGTCTTTTCAACCTTCAGACCCTTCTTCTTCTTCATTGGGGAGGCAGCTTTCAACTCCCTTTTCTCTACATATAAGAAGTAAGCAATCGCATTAGTACATACACGATATTCACATCAATCATGTTTTGGATGACACAATGTATCACCCTATCGTATTGACTGAAATAAGATAAAATGTCTTATCGTGTTAATGATCACATGACCACAACCAAATTGTTTCCTTAACTAATGATTGTTTTGATAAGCGTGTGATCGTTCACACAACCACAACAAGATCATTTTTCTTAACTAACGATTGTTTCAATTATTGTGTGATCAATTACACAATTACCCCCAAATGAACACGATTGCTAAAAAATGACGTGTTCTTCCAATTGTACTGACTCAAAATGAAATCATTGTCAACAAACTGAGGAACAAGTACTTGTTGCTCTTCATGAGCAGGTGGGTGAATAGCTTCTCTCGATTTGGAAGCTCTAGACTTGACCTAAACTGATAGCGATTCTTTTGTTCTTGGTGGAGGGGTTGATGCATGAGGGACTTCTAGTTGAGGGGGTTCATGTGGTTCTTCTATCTCTGGTTCCGGTGGGGGTTACATCTATTCTATAATGCTTGTTGCCACCTCCAGATTGTTTTTAACCCACTGGAGAGCAACTTGAATGCTATCAGTGCTCCAACCCCGCTCCCCGTATAGAACTTCCTTCTCTAAAACAATATCACAAATCTCAGTCATGACATCCAATGGCGTGACAAATGATTCAATGATGTCCTGCCCAGACTGAAATTGCCCTGACATCTAGCTATGGTGGGCATGGATGAGTTTCATTGTCCTATGAATCGTTGTCTACATCCCCACCTTCTTTGCCTTTGGGGCCGCCCTTTGGCCATCGGTCAAGTGGGCCTCTTGGAAATTGGAGTGATTCTGAGAATAACTTGTGAATATGGCTTCAGACACATGAACACCTCCTCATACCACTTCCTTATCTGGTGATGAGCAAACAACTTCTTTCTCGCCTTTTCGTAGGCTGGGTCAAGTTTTACGGCCTTCTCCTCATCGCTCAACAATTGGGCAAACCCAAGTTACCGCTTGTACCTCAGGCTACATGGAGGACCACTAGGAGCCCGTATAGAGGTATGCTAAAAAAACCATACCTAGTGGACAAGATAAAACAAACTGGTCAGTAGTATATGCATGACAAGTATGTCGTGTTATAGATAACATGCTTTACTGCTTCATCATGTTATTGATTACACGATATGCTATTATCATGTAATGCAATATACACGATATGGTACTCAGTCATCTTACCGATCAAACAGTAATTATACTTGCATGTTATACATCATATTTTCATAAACACGATACACATGATATCATGTGAGGGAAATGGTGATATACATGAGTGTGGTGCAGTGACCGTGTCATTAGTACTATGCTAATCGAATGCATCGTGTTATTCATAATACGAGATTTACCTAGAGCACAAATGAAGCCCTAACGAGAATTCTAGCGATGGCAAAGCGCTCATCCAGTCGGCTCATGATGTTTCAGTGGGCTCATGATATGCCTCAGATCAACATATCCTGAACAATCCTAGCCCAATTGTACCTCTCCACAACTGACAAGTCATCTATGAAATCAGACAAAGCTGGGGATAGAGATCTATTGCTTTATGTGAATAACACTAGGACCACCATGTGCACTATAACCAACTATACTAAGTCCTTGTCTGACCTAGTCCGTGTGTTGTCATCCACTTCTTTCAACATTTTTTCAATTAGATTCTTCTCTAGTCGCTTCCTTGGGAAGAACTTCTTGAAGAATTGCCCTTTGCCTTGGGCAGCCTTCCCCTCACCACTTTCCAATTTACACGGATTCCCTTTTTTACTCAAACTCATGATCATTACCACTTCATCCACTGTAAGGAGCAGTATTTTTTCCCTAATGTTGAATGCCTCCTATGAGTCATCACAGCACTCGCTAATTAGAACTTCCAAGAGCAGCCTGGATATAATGATTGGCTCACAATCATATATTAGGTAGAACCCAATCTCCACCAAGGCCTTTTGAAAAGTAAGAGTCCAGTAGGGAAGCTGTTCGTTCTAAGACCTAGTCTCCTCCCATAGATTCTTTATTTCTTATTTTTTTATGCCTTCACTTATTCTGCCAATTGCTATATTACTATAGCTTTACCTCTGCAAAATTGGATATATATATAATGGGTCGTGACCATAATCAATAGTCTGGTTGATTCACATTATTTAAGTAACTTGCTTATATACGCTATCATGCCCTAGCACCCGCCCGACCTGAGCCAAACCTGGTCCAAGGGACAGGCAAGGCCCACGGGGCCAACAAAGTTGGTCTAACATTGCAAACGATTTAACCCCTCTAGCGGGTATTTAACACAAATGGAGTACGCACCATTAAACCTTTGTGCAAGAGAACTTAGTAGAACAAAAGAGGACTTAACCTCTGAACTAGTCAATAAGTCTTATACCCACATACTAAGAATACTGAGTCCACACACATGGCTCGAATCAGAAAATCTTAAACAGATTTAAAAACATAAGAGTTACATGAGTCTGAAACAAGATCCACTATACATGATGTTTTATTATCATAACAGAGTAAATAAAAAAACACAACAAAGTCCAAATGCATCCATGCCTACTCTCCCAATCACTCCCTGACCTTTCCTCATACAGAGGATCCTACTCGACTGCATGTTGCACCATGCAGCCCCAAAATAAAACACAAAAAATGGGGTGACTAAAACTTAGTAAGGTTTTCGATACAGTAACGGTAAATCAGAAAAACATCCACGGCATGTCAAACATGGTCTATCATATCTACATTTCACATAATATCCTATTTATGATTACTTCCATTACCATAACCATACTTAAGCATAAGCAATTACCTTGCTTGAGAGTATTTCAAATGTCTCTTTAACACACGATCACATCATACATAATCATCACAAATAACCTATATAAGAAGTGTCTCTAACACACAATCACAACATGCATAATCATCACATATAACATGCATGAGAAGTGTCTCTAACACACAATCACATCATGCATAACAAAATCAATCAACTTGCATGTAAAGTGCCTATAATCACACTAGCACAACCATACAAATCGATAAAACAACCTTGCTTAATCGGCCAAAGCATATGCAATCCCTGCTCACTCTAAACAATCCCCAACAGGAAAGTCTAAAAGAAATTACACGGTTTGGGTAAATTCCCTAGCACGGAAGAATACCCCCTAGTAAGCCGGTGCACTCGGCTACACTAGCCTATATTCTCAGGGTCCAGATGGTCTCAATAATTTTATCTCCTTATATCATTGCTGCTCTTCTCAACCCAGAGAGAAAAACTCGTCTTCAATGGATGTAAAACCCCATCCTTTTGGATGTAAAACCGAATTGAAAAGCCTCTGATCGATTAACCCAGCAAGGAGTATTACACAATTGAATCCAATCGATCAACAACGGTTGATCTCAATAAAGTCTCATTCATAAATCTGTTTCATGATGCATGCAACATAGTACATATGTAAGCAATCTCTACATGTGTCTTAATTTATGGAATGTGCTCCCATCAGCCCCACACACATCATATCTAATCTTAAGTATCAACTATTACCATGATTACCCCCACATATGTAAGTACTAGGTAGAAACATTCATTTCTAAGCATATAAACATGCATTATCAATAACCCATCCACATACTACACACATGCTCTTTAACATCTAGTCATTGCTCTTTGCTGAGATCATTAATGAAAAACCATCAGAAAGCATAATTCGAATCAAGTGCAATATCATGCGAAACCTATGTAAACATATTCATACCACACTTGAAGCTAGACATGACACCATTATTCACCCATAATTCAAGCATAATATGTGAAGGCATACAAATCCATTCTCATGCTATAACCTTGCTAGAATCATGCTTAAAATATAAGGAATCATTCAACATGGATTCAAGATAAGGAATTACCACATGTTTAACCAATCAATCATGTAATTCACTAATACTTAAACATTCATCATAGCTCCTCACATCAAATTCATACCCTTCTAGTAGCTCCTCGTAGCATAAATTATTCATCATGAACCTAAAAAATGGTACTTAAAAATAAAAACTCACAAATGAGAAAAATAGCAAAAATAGCCAAACTGCTGTGTTGGTGTTTGAATGCCCTGCAAGGCCGTTCGATCGCCATAACAAAAATTTCTGGTTCGTCTATTGCCTTTCGAACCTAAAATTGAAAATGCACATAAACATCATAATACTTCAAATCTCACTCCCAAACATCATAATAATGAAATCCATGCTTAGTGAACAGTAAATCAAGCCATTTGCAACCAAAAACACCAAGAAATTACAAGAAAGATTAAGCTTTTCTAAATTGCCAATAAAGCTCAACTCCATGAAATGCACATAAAACTCCATTAAATATCTAAAATCACAAATCTATTTAGGATGAAATCACTTACCTTAAGTGAGCTTCTTGTCTTGAAATCGATGCTCCCACACCTCCAAATCCTGCCCACAATAAGGTTTTTATTAGTACTTTTTTAAACTCGATTAAAAATGCCTAAATCTCTTGAAAACTTGTAGATCTAGGGTTTATTGAGTTCAAAAATAATTTGCACTATGCAGGACCACTAATATTTTAATGCTCTAGTCAATTTGAACTCATCCCCTGGACCAAGGAAGCAGTTCTACATAACTTCCATTGTTAGTGAGCCGGAAACCTTGGTCCTATTCCATACCAAACCCTTTTCATCTATATGGCTATAGACTCACTTGAGGAGCCATTTAGACATTATGATCCTCTGTCCTTAAGTGTCTTTATCTAATAGTCTTGGGGTGCGATCCATTACAAGGATTTCCACATATGAATGCACATATCCCCAATCATCATCCAGTAAAATATCACATATAGTTGTATTTTATGCATTTATTATTATGCTATTATGTCTCATAATAATATCCTAACACATATAGCATTTATTGCTAAAAATTGCCCAAAACCAACTTATTATTGGTAAACTCATTGATGTGTCAATTAGGTCTCCAATACTCATCAATAACCCACAAACATGTGGGATTGCAAGGAAAGCCTTCCTCAATGGCACATTGAACTCATTGCTCATCAATGCCAATACTTCATCTTCTCTGTTACATTGGTAGTATTACCAACGATGTGGACTATTGATGGTTGGGAAAAATAGCAAATAATGTTATAACTTATCCAAAATCTTCTCAAAAGCATGTTGAAACATATTTCATGGCTTATAATATCTCTTAACAATGCTATAAAGTGATTTCATGGAGTCAAATACTCAATTAACATATACTCATGATTTATTGTCATCATCATAACAAGAACATAATAAAGATTCATACTTTAATGCTTTCACATCCAATGATTTTATACTTCAAATTATACATGCATATTCTATGTTAAATCATAGTAACAAGGTTAGAAATCCAACCTCTTTATTGTGAATAAAAAACAAAGTCTCCACAAATCCAACCATTTCATCATAACAAGATCATAGAGTTCCATACTTTCATATCTAATAATTTTGTACTTCAAATCATACATGCATATTCCATGTTAAATCACAAGAACAAGGTTAGCAATCTAACCTCTTTTTTTAGAATAAAATTATTCTCCACAAATCCGATCCTTCTTCCCTTTTTTACTAAACTTTGGCATGCTCTAGTCTATTGTTTCTTCCCTAAGTTGGAGAATTCATAAGATTTAGGTTAAGGTTTATCAAAGGTATTTATATGGAAATCAAATAACCAAATTCTAGTGCATAATTGCTACATAGAAATGCTTGAAATAGAATTCAAATGCAATTCCAAAACCATGGGTAAGACTATTCTAAAATCATTGAGGCATCGAAGGTTTTCGTCATCGTTACCTGCACTTAATCAATGAGTTTATCGACATGTCAAATCTTACCGACAGTGAAATCAAAGTTTCATTAGTAGGTCCATCGATATGTCAGTGCTTGCTAACCAATTTTTTTACTATAAATAAAATTTAAACAAAATTCATGTTTTTCATCTTTACTACTTTTTGAGTTTGTTACTGATACATTGCATCATCATTCAGACTCAAGAAACATCCATCATTCATGGATTCAATCATATTACAGTTTGTTTGAGTTAAACCATTGTAAAAGGATTGCACAAGTCGCCATGTTTCAAAACCATGGTGGGGACACATCAAAAGCAAGTCCTTAAACCTCTCCCAACTCATAAAATTTTTCATGCCTCTTGACAAAAGTTAGTTATCTCCCTCCTTAAGGCATTGGTTTTGGACAATGGGAAAATTTTGGAAAGGAACTTGCTAAAAAATCCCTCCCATGAATTAATAGACCTCGCTAGAAGAGAATCCAACCATGTCTTTGTTTTGTGCTTCAACTTGAAAGGAAACAAGCGCAGACAAACTAACTCAATAAAAAAAATTAAAATTTAAATATAGCATAGATTTTGAGAAAATCCTTGACATGCATGTTAAGATCCTCTCTATTAGGACCATAGAAGGTGAGGAGAAGTTGAATGACTTGAGCTTTCAACACAAAGTGTGTGGCAGTGGTGGTGGGAAATACTATACACGAGGGAAGATTGATGGTGATTCGTGAAAATAGCTCCCTAAGGGGCTTGGCTTCCACATTGTTATCTCCATTATGAATGGAAGTTCACTTTCAATTTCATGATGTTGTAGGGTGTTTAAATCTACTCTAACTATCCGATGTGTTTAGTCATGTAGCCACATGGTCATACACGACTCACTCCTCTCTAATGGCTCCTTGTTCTAACTCTTTTCTCTCTTGTTCTTGTTTTTGTTTAACCATAAGCTAAAACTAGTAGAAGTGAAAACTTAGTTTAGACTTAATGTATTTTCCTTTGCCAGTCCCCGATAATAGATCCAAAAACTTGTTTGATTTTAAATGTTTACTCGCAAGCCTACAAATCTATAGTAGACAAGTAGCTAAATCGAGTGTCGATCCCGCAAAGACTTGAAGTTGGAAAAATTAAATTTTAATCCAATAGAGTTTGACCTTAATCTAGTTAACAAAATTATCAAGTAATCGGCTACTTTAAAACCCCTAAAACAAGTAAGAATGAAAAGCAAAGTAAATAAAAGAAGTAAAGTTACCAAAATTACCAAAAACAAGTAATAGAATTCAAAGTTAAATATAAGAACTAACAATAATCAAAACAATGATAATCAATTTAAACTAAGAAAGCAATATCAAACAATTCAAATAACCAAACTACTAAAGCATGAGAATCCGCACTAATTAATTTGTAGAAAGTCATGTCCATGTTTGTTGATTCAATTTCCAACCTATCTCATAATACATTAGAATTTAATCCTATGTATTATGAAAAACATCATCATTAAGCATACTTTTAAGAGTAAAATTTATGTTTATTTTTGCTTAATAAAATTAAGATTAAGTCCATAATAGTATCAACAAGATACAAATCACAATAAATACTCAACCCTAATTCAAGAGTTAAAAATCTCAACAATTAACTAATAAAAACTACCTCAAATTATAAGAGCATGATTAATATTATATCCAAGATAGAGTTTATCAATTAAGAATATGTAGAACAATCAAACATTAAATTATATGTAAAAGAAATTAATCAACTCTGATGATCATGAATCCATACAAATTAACAAGGCTTCCTCCAAGCCTTAGATGAAAATATTAGCTACTCATTAATGTAATAACTAAAATCATAATCTCTATTAAATTAAGTGAAAAGAAACTTACAAGTTTGGTAGAAATTTAAGAAAAAATAAAAAAATCTAGATTGATACTCTACTATGGTTATCGTTTATCTGGAGGTTGAAGACAATGAATAGTAAACCTAAGTTACTATTCATCAATACTGTAGCAATCTAGTATACCTTATTTTTTCTTGATTTTCTTCCAAACTTATAAGTTTATTTTCACTTAATTTAATGGAGATTATAGTTTTAGTTCTTAGGTTAATAAGTAGCTAATTTTTTTGTCTAAGGCTTAGATGAAGCCTTGTTAATTTGTATAGATTCATGATTATCAGAGTCGATTGATTTCTTTTACATATGTTTTAATGTTTGATTGTTCTAACTTTTGTCAATTGTAAACTCTATCTTAGATATAAGATTAATCATGTTCTTCTTATGATTTGAGGCAGTTTTATTAGTTAGTTGCATAGATTTTTAACTCTTGAATTAGCGTTGGGTATTAATTGTGATTTGCATCTTGTGGATACACTTATGGACTTAATCTTAATCTTGTCAAGCAAACTAAAACATAATTTTAACTCTTGAAACTATGTTTATTTTCCGCAATACATATGATTGAATTCTAATATATTATAAGTTAGGGTAGAAATTGAATCAAAAAACATGGACATGACTCTTCATCAATTAATTTGTGTGGATTCCCATGCTTTAGTAGTTTTGTTATTTTAATTGTTTGATATTGCTTTCTTAGTTTCAATTGATTCTCAAAGTTTTGATTGTTGTTAGTTCTTAGATTTAACTTTGAATTCTATTACTTATTTTTTTGTAGTTTTAGTAACTTTACTTTTTTTATTTACTTTATTTTGCATTCTTATTTATTTTAGGTTTCTAAAGTAAGCAAATACTTAATAATTTGTTAACTACATTACGGTTAGACTTGATTAGTTAAAACGTGAATTTTCTAACTTTAAGTCTGTGGGATCAACACTTGATTTAGCTACTTGCTACTATAAATTTGTGCGCTTACGAGTAAATATTTAAAAGTAAACAAGTTTTTGGTTGTTGAATTTTAATTATTTATTCACACGCACACGAATCATACCAAAGTATAATTGGCAAAGCAAGGTCGATCCCTCAAAGACTTGAAATCATAAAACTAATTTTAATCTAACTCAATAAAACCTAATCTAGTGAAAAAAATAAATAAAATCATTAACATGACTAAAGTAACTACTAAAAGTAAATAAGAATTTAAAGGCAATTAAAATATCCAAAGTAAAGTTCTAAAGCTCTAATCTAAGATTAAGAAAGAAATGTAAAATAACTATAATATCAATTAAACAAAACACTAAGGCATAGGAATCCACATTCATTAAATCTTAGAAACACATAAATATGATCATCAATTATTTTTCACATTCATCTCAAAACAATCTAGAAATCAATCTTCGTTATTATGGAAAATATCATCATTAAGATCTCATACGCAATCAAAATATATAGTTTTTCCTCACTTCAATGGATTAAAATTAAGTTATTAGATGTATTCACAATTTGCAAATCACAACTAAAACCCAATTTCAATAGTATACAAGACAAAACCAAGTAATAAATTAATGTGAAAACTCATATCCAAATCAATCTCATCAATTAAAGAGGCAGAAACAATTAACATTAGAATTACTATTAAGAAAATTTAATTAAGTCACATAAACATGAAATTTTACAATTTAATGAAGATACATTTAAGCCCTCGCAAAGAGTTTTAGTTACTCATTAATCTAAGTAACAAAATTTCCATTGGATAAATTCAAAAGAGACTTACAAGAGGTGAAAAATAAGGGAAAAAATCAATTTTCATAGTTTACTACATTACCGATGAACAGTAACTTAGGTTACCATTCATCATCTTCAACTGCCAAATGAACAGTACCCTACTACCTTAAGAGTGAGTTGCAGGATTTTTTTGTTGTTTCTTGCTTCGTTCATCTGATTTAACTCAAATTCTTTGAATCTAAAACTCTTTTCCAATCAATTTTGTGGGATGGAATGAATTATTTCTCTCCTCTTCGTCCTTTCTATTTTGAAATTTCTTTGCACTCTATTTTTAAAAGTTCTTGATGTAATGACCCGGATTTTTCCGCGGTTTCTACTTGTTTGTGGAAAATAAATCAAGTTGTCCCTTATATTTAATTTGTATTTGTTCCGTATATGTATGTATACGTGTGTTACGTTTGGAGCTTGAGTAAGTGGAGAGGTTTGCGTGTAAATTAAACCTTTGGCATGAAGAGAAGGTTTCAACGCGCAAAAAGGGGTTTTGCACCTAAAATATACGTTTGGCACGTAAGTAGAGGCTTAGGTGCATAAAATAAAGCTTCGCTGTGCGAGGGAAGCTTCGGTGTGAAAAGGGTGGGCCCGAGGTTTATTAGCATTTGGGCGCGTTAGAGGCGGCGTGGCGCGTGTACGGGAGCGGCAGTGGGTAAAAAGAGATGCTGAGGTGTGAAAAAAATTGAAAAGCATATATGGATTAAATTAAAACCTTATAAAGGAATAGTGGATCGTGGCTTTCCAGCCACGACCACTATTCATTCTAGAACTCCAGTAAGAATTCCAGTCCGGGAAGAAAAAACGAGGGCTTTTCCGAACCCTTCGTCGCGCCTCCTCCTTGGTCGGAATCCGCTGTTTCTTGCCAGATCTCGCTTCACCCGGCCGCCACGAGTCCGGTGGTACCGACTAGAGCTTCCGCCGTCACCTCCTTGCTCCTCCTCGCGCTACCGGATTTTGGCTCAGTTTTCACTCTTTTGGCCGTTGGAGCGTCGGGGCTTCGTTTGGTGACCGTCGTGCACCGTTTCTGGCCGGCCACCACCTCTCCACCCCTCCTCCAGTCAGAGGCTTCCTCCCCACGCCCTTCTTTCTCCTCTCCGACCTTCCTCCCATCCACCATCCCCTGTTTTTGCACCCAAAAGCTCACACCGGGAAGCAAGAACCTTGCTGTCCAGCAGTTGTGTGGCCTTGCCGGTGGCCGTGGCTGGCCACCCTCGCCTTGTTTCTCCTCCTCCTAACCTCTCTACCTTGAATCACACCCCTCCAGCCCTTGTTTGTGGGTTTTGGCCTCCGGAACCACGATTGTCGACCTCTACCCGGTACGGTTTGGGCTTCCAACGATTCGCCACGACGCCCGGTGATTAACGGTGGAGCTAGACACCACACAGATTTTGGATTTGCATATCAGCCCTTTTGGGCACAGTGTCCACCCCCGACCACCTCTTGTGCACGTCAATGGGAGGCACGGAGATCAACGGGTGTTGAATCGGGACCGGACCAGTTCATCGTGTAAACCCCGGCAAGCTTGCGGCACTTTTGCACCCAGGGGCAGCTCGTTTTATAGAAAGCGACGCTTGGGTTCGCCGAAGTTGCCACTGACGCCGCTACAGTTGTGCGCCCCGACAACACCGTACGCCCGGGAAGCGAGGTAGGGGGCTTTGAATTTGTAATTCTATCGTAGCGTGCTTGGTATGTTAGAATGCATGCTAGGGTCAATTTAATTACATGCTTCATAACGCGTAATGCTATGGATATCACGTGTAATGGTATGATATTAGCTTATACAAATGCTAATTAAATGATATGTTATCGGCTTGGCAAATGAGGGATTGTGCACGTTTAGGTGTAGTAATTGCATGCTAGTAAGATCATTTATCTGCATGCGTTTGCAATGGGTTAGGCACATGTTGGATGTGCTATAATTGTAAGTAGTGTTTGGTTAGTTTTGTGTGGTTTGGTATGCGCAATGGTGGATGTTTATATCGATAGCATCGATAAGTGTACGCTTGATAGGCTGAAATTAGTTTGGATTGGATTAGGCTTTGATGCAGTGAGCGGAAAGCTTCAGAGTTCTCGAGGCAAACAGACTTAGTTTCGAGTTTACTGGTAGACTTGTTGATAGTATGTTTTCAGAGGAAAAATTATATGAGCATAAAGTATTTAAATTCAAACTGGAATGTTAAGTAAAAACTAAAATGTTAACTTTATGAGTTTGAGACTTTAGTAGCTTGACGGATTAAGTTCCGTCGTGGTGGAGCTAGCCGGTGATTAATCGGCTAAGCATTTTTCCTGTCTAGCCATGGTATGTATCCTGCGGGAGTTTGTCTGTGTGCTGTAATTAAGCCCAGACGGTTAATGCTCTATTGAGAGCACCGTATGATTCTGCCCTAGAGTGGCACTGTATGAATTCTGCCCAAGAGTGGCATTGGCACTATAAGACCCTAAAGTATGGGCAATTGTATGACCCTAATGTGAGGCCGTTTATGTTTGCGCGCTCAGGTAAGTAGTATCATGGAACTACTCTTACCTGTTTGATCCTATGCCCCATGAGCATAGGTGTACCTTGCCTTCGGAAAAGTCCATGGCGTCTAGTACTCTCCGGAGGTTAAGGTGACGCCCCAGTGGCATTCCTTTCTGTCGACGCGGGAGCTTATTAGTTTGATAATGAGCTCTAGGTGTCGATCGTAAGTGTATGTGTTGAGTATGACTGTAAGAGCAGGACTGTAAGTGTAAGAGTTAAGTAGGACTGTAAGTGTATGTACAGGCGTAGGATTGTGTGGTAAGATGGAACGAACATGAGTTCATGATATGTGTGTGGTTATGAGCATCATATTTTGATTTTGAGAGACTTTGATTGCCATGTTTTGTGCTTCATGTTATGTTTCATGAAGGCAACTACGTTTAGGCTTACAAGTTCATTGTTTAGAAATCCCCTACTGAGTATGAAAATACTCACTTTCCCTCTACTGAATTTCAGATCCTCCAGTGACTTCTGTTGGTCCCAGCATGAGAGCTTCGTAGGCGGGACTTAGTTTTGGAGGAGAGGACAGACTTGCGGACTTCAGGTCGATTTTTGACTATTCAGTTTCTTTTGTTTAGTTATGCCACGATCTGATGCAAATTTTGAGTATACATGTATTGGGCGAGTTGAGAGCTTATGCATGTATTATTTTGGACTTGTATATGGACTGTTTATATTGGGACTGTTATCGGACTTATACTCGGCTATGCCTGGGAGATGTGTATTTAAGCCCATGGCCATGGCACTCGTGTTTTTATGTGTGTTTGTTTGATCTCACGCCCGGGTGTTTAGTCGGTGTGTTTTGATGATTTAAAAGAAAGTTTAAGGTTGTGTGATTTTAAATTGATGATGTGAGAAATATAAAATGTTTTCACAGGTTTCAATTTTCGTCAATTTTCACAAAATACAGCCGTTATATTGCAAAAAATTTTCATGAAATTTACTGGAAAATGGTTTGAAAAACCCGGGCTGTGACACTTGACAACATCTTTAAGCTTCCAATTTCGACCCAAAATAGTTGATTTCTATTTTTTTACTAATTCCTTATTTCTCCTCTTTCTTGCTTCTTAATTTTTTCCTTTCTCTTCACTTACCTTTTCTTTGAACTCTAGTTTGTCCTCTATTTTCATGTTTTCTTCTTTGCTTTCTTTTTCTGGATGGTTGATTGACTCCCATTCACATATGTTGTGTCTCTGAATCAACTAGATGCTTGCTAAGGTTTTATTCAACATAATCTTAATCACCAGTAATATCTCATTGCATTACTCCCATGATTTTTAAGCCTTGGAACTATGATAGAAAATATTAATGGTAGACCCGAACTTAACCATGACTATGCACTCAAAAGTTCAACACCCCATAAACCAAAAATTGAATTTTAATACAACCCTCTTCTTTATTATTGTGTTAGGAACAAAAACCTCAAGTAAATATGTATGTGATTGAATCCAAATTGGGTGTTGATTTTATTGATTTTTCTAATTGCTACACATTTCTGCAGTCTAGACAGTTATGTCCAATTAATGTCCAAATTCATGTTTGGGAAGATGACTCCTGTTCACTAGATAGTTCATATTTTTATTCAGTTTTCTACTATATTCATTAAGCTCTTCCGTTTACGTCCATATCTATTTCCAATGTGCCTGTGACTCTGGAAAGTAGTTCAAATCACATATAAGTATGTCAAGAGTGTTGTGAATTATTCTACACTGTCTAAGTTCCTTGAGGAGCATGTCTTTCCTACAAAACATAAAAGTCACAGTTTAGACATGCAAGACATAAATAGAATATTGGCTTTATTCAAATACATGCCTAAACAACTAACATCACCCGAATTAATAAATGATTAAATCAAATTACTATTATTTATCTTAACATAAATAAACCCTAATTAACTCTAAATTAGCCTAATCTTACACTAAAAAATAAGGTAAAAAGGCATATAAAATATATAAAATCCACGCATATCAATTACTCAATAATATCATATTTATTAAAAGCGTTTGTCAATTCAAAGAAACATGAAGCCCTCCAACACTAGAATCATAAGAAAACTACAAGTATTACTTATGAATAAATGCATATGAATTCCTCACAGAAATTATGGGTGGCACAAATATTAATAAAGCTCATTAGAATGAGAATTGGATAAATACAATGTGAGAAGAATTAGGTCAATTCATAAGGAATAATGTGTGGTATCTTGTACCAAGAGCTAAACAATTTAATGTGATATGTACGAAGTGGATTTACAAGTATAAAATAGATGAACAAGGTAATCTGGTTAGAAACAAAGCTTGTTTGGTTGCTCAAGGGTACACACAGGTAGAAGGTATTGATTTTGATAAGATGTTTGCTCAATTGCTAGACTTGAATCTATTAGATTGTTTTTTGGTATGACTTGTCATTTGAAATTCAAGGCATATCAAATGGATTTCAAGAGTACTTTTCTGAATGTATAAGGGAATTTGACAATTAGTAGACCCTCACCATCCTGATTATATGTATAATTGAAGAAAGCTTTGTATGGATTGAAACAGGCTCCAAGAGCATTGTGTGATAGGTTAATACAATATCTAATAAGGCAAGGCTATACAAGAGGTAGTGTTGATAAAACATTATTCATCAAGAATTTTGGAAAACATATAGTGATTGCACCAATTTATGTGATGATATTATTTTTAGATCTACAAATGATAAGCTTGTCAAAGCTTTAGCAAAAGAGATGAGTAAAGACTTTGAAATAAGTATGGAAAGCTTATTAACTTATTTTCTTGGTCTACACGTACAACAGGCTAATTCAAGAATCTTCATCACAGTAAGTGGCTTGAAACACTTTCCCCTTTTTATTTTTCTCATACCCTTGGATTTCCTAGGCTTATTATAAGAAGAACTATCAAAATTATAACTAGTAAAATTAGCATCAAAGTGACCTAACTTACCATATTCAAAACATTTCAAGTTCTTCCAATCTTATTTGTTATATCACTCATCTCTTCTCTCCCCTTTTGTCTTCCCGAATTTTGACCCATATTCTCAAACCTAAAGTTCTAAGTTTTTAAGAATTTCTTGAAATTTTTAGTAAACAAGAGCATTTGATCATCTTCATTCTCACTTTCTTCATGAAGACCTTGATTTAATTGACAGAAAAGAGGTTGGATTGCTAACCATGTATTGTGACTTAACATAAGATATGGATGTATGATTTGATTTATGAAATTATTGGATGTGCAAACATGAACTTCCATGATGTTTTAGTTATGATGATAATGAGATTTGTGTTAAATAAGTATTTAACTCCATGACATTACTCTATTGCCTTGTTAAGGAATAGTATATGTGACGATTATGTTACAACATATTTTTGGGATAACTTTGAACAAGGGTGATGGTTCTGTTAATTACCCCGACCATTGGCACGTCTACCCTTACATCAATGATGTTACCTATGTAACAGAGAAGATGAAAATATGGTGCACTAATTAGTATCGACACGTCGGTGTGCTACCGATGAGTCTCTGGCAGTGAGGTCAACGCATTAGTGAGGCATTAATGAGGATGACAATCTTTGTATTCCACTGTCTACAAGGGTTTGACACATCAATGGGTTACCGATGAGCATTGGTGACCTGGCCGACACATTAATGAGTCTACCGATAACAAGTTATTTTATTTTTTGGGTAAATTTTAGCTATGAATTTTATATGTATTAGGCTATTATTATGAAACATAATAGTATGATATTGAATGCATAAAATGCAATTATATATGTGATGTTATAATTGATGATATTTGGGTATATGTACTCTTGTATGTGTGGAAATTCTTATAATGGATCGCAACCCAGGATAAATGATAAAGGTACTTAAGGGATCCTTGTGTCGAAATGGCTCCTCAAGTGAGTATTTAGCCACATAGACGAAAAGGGTTTAGTATAAAATAGGACTAAGGTCTTTCAGCTCTATAAAGATGAGAGGTATGTAGAACTGCTTCTTATGCATGGTGATGTGTTCGAATAGACTAGAGCATTAAAATTTGACTGGTTCCACGTAGTGCAAGACAAGAGGTTTCAATGTAAGCAATGAATTGAAACTTTCTCAAGAAAAATAAAAAAGTTTCACTTTAGGGCAAGATAGGTTAGACAAAATTTTGTATATGTGACAAGATAGTAGTGATAAAAGAGAACTATGGTTTAGATAGTAAAATTCTACTAGTTTTAAGGGTATCACTAAGTTTGCCAAAGCTAAAGAACCCATGCACAATATGAAGTTGTTCCACAAGTAGACAATGTGTCAAAACCTAAAAATACTCATAGGAATTAAAGTCTAACCATAGGAAATGACATCAAAAGAGTGATAATCATAAGTCCTTAATTAGATAAATTCAAACTATGAAACACAATATAAATCACATTAGTCAATATGTCATGAAAAATTTTGAAACTAAGGAAAGTTATGGTGAATCATACTTGAATAATTTGCCTAAGAAGAAGAAAGAAATCAATTCACACCAAAGGAAACCTTAAGGCAAAGACACATGGATTAGAAAACACACACCGAACTCCATACCAAAGAAGGTTACTCAAGACAATAGAAAGAAAACTTTTTAATTTTGGATTAGAAATGATGTATTAGATAGCCTTAGTTCCTTTTGATGGAGGGAGTAAGAGCACCTTATATTGCCTTAGGATAGGGTGGTTAGGTAAAGCTAAGGAATTTGTCATCTCTAAGTAAATAGATTAATTTGATTGTCCATGATTTGATTCTTTCTATCTTTTGGACAACACATGTTTTAGTTTTTATCTCCTTTTGATTTATTTTCATGTTCTTTTATTCATAGGATTTGAATGAAAAAAACACAAAAAAATAGCCTTAGGTGAAGGTCCTCCTTTTTCTCCAAGCTTCAAGGTGGTCTCCAATGGTTTCTAAGCTCCAACATAGAGAGGAGAAGAGAGGGATGGCAAGAAAGGCTAGGAATCGGGTCAGGTCAGATTGGATCGGAGTACCCTATTTAGGCCAGGTCGGGTATGCAAGTAACCCTACTTTTTTTTTCTTAATTATTTTTGTGTTAACTTGGTAATTTATACCTTATCTTTGCATGAGCCAAACATAGAAATAATTTAGATGCATTGCAACATTATAAATAGATGTCAAACACTTTTTATGTTATTTGAGAAAGTGAGAGTTGGGGATTATAAAATACACGTATACAATAATAAGGATTCCACAAAAATTACTAATGACTATATTAATAAATTAAAAACTAAGAGAACACTAAGATATTTAGAAAGATTTTTAGTAAAACCTTACTTAGAACAGGCATCACCTTTCAGCATTTCCTTTAACACCAATCCAAGTTGATGATTAGAGAAATGAAATGCATTAGAAACATGTAGTACATACACAAAATTGCACTCTTTCTTTTGAATTCTAAGAAATTTCTTTCTAATATCTCCAACTTAAGCCACGACATCATTAAATAATAGGGACAAAGTCAGGTTGTGTAGGTTATTCAAGTAAATCTCGACCCGACCCTATTTTTAAAATAGGTAAAATTTTAAAACCCTGACCCTATTTCAAAGGCAGGTTGGGTTGAATTTTCCCAACCCTAGCAGCTAGGGCAAGAGAGAAGGGAAGAAGAGTGGGGAGAGGACGACCAAACTAATGAGGAATGACACAAAGAGAGGTGGTTGGTGGAGAGAGTGGGGGAGAGGGGGAAAAGACCTTATAAGGGAGGTTCCTACTTTGGCTAGGATTTCCCCCTAGATGACCTTCCCAAATCTCATCTCTATTCAGATTTCTTAAATTGGGTTTATCCTTCCTTACTTGAAAGATTTTGGTCATCTTAGGAAGCTTGGCTTGAAAGCAAGAGGATGGGCAGGTGGGCGGCCACTGGGGCACACGCCCAAGCCTATCTAAGGCCCATTTACATGCTTATCTATCAAGTTCTTTCCTTTATGATTTTAGCCCAGGTTTTCGCTCTAAATTCGTTAATTAGCTAACCCCTAGCTCTTACCCTTCAAGTTAGGGCTTGGTGGGCAAGTCTAGATGAATCTCGTCACCCATGGGCACTCTTAGATACATGGATCACAAAGGTCAAGTCATATAAATGGGTCCACTAACTTTCCTAAAATAGACCCTTAGATCAAATTGTTGGATTTGATCCTCCCTGAACATCTGGTTAGGGTTTTAGGGCTGCAAGTACCCAATTTGATTAGGTTAATCTTGCAAACACGCAGTTCCTGTCCCTAATGGTCAAGGGGTCAAACCTAAGCTTTTATTGTGGTCCGATTTAATTTGACGGAGTTAAATCTTCTCCAAAAATTAACTAATTAAAGAAAAAAATTCAAATTTTTGGGGTGTTACATTGCCAACGCAAGTACTGATGTGTCAATGCCTGCTGATAGAAATTTCTATATTTCACTAAATCAATTCATTTTTACAAATGAACTTCTCTTTGTCAGTTTGAAATTTATCATTACTCATACTTTCCTAAGTTTTTAACTCATTAATATTACATATTAGCTCCATTGACGTGTTCACCGATGACATTATCAAAGGTGCCATAAATAATATAAATAAATACCTCATATATCTTAGTGTCGCACTCAAAGACATAGAAACAATTTTTGCAAAAAAAAAGTGAAATTTTGTTATTTTTGGCAAAATAGGCTTGAAGCAAAAATTTTAAAACTTCATCAAAAGATGTGAAATTCATATTTTAGGAAGATAATTTTTGGATGTTTTAGGTAGGTCATTTTTTTATTATTTTATAGTTTAGGCAGTATAATTTTATATATTTTTATTATTTGAGCAAGCATTTACATTTAAATGAAGTTTTTTTTTTCTCCCTCCTTTTAGTTCTTGCTTTACCTCCTTCATTTTCATTTCAAAGTTTTTCTAATTTTTCAAAATTAATTGAACTGAATCCAAAATAATCTGTCACTAAAATAAACAAAAAAGTTAAGGGAAAATTATATAAATAATATAAAAATAATAGTTTCCAAAATAGTGGAGAGAGAAAAATAATTATCATTATGCATTTAGTTTTTGCCACATAGGGTCTAGCTTGGCATTGGCACCTGCACAACTTTTGTAACGTCCGGGAATTTTCTAAATTCCCAAAGTCGTACGCGTGGAAATTAGGGTGCTAGATCCCTTGACATTTCCGTTGGGATAAATTAATCCATGCTTAGATTTGGTGGCTGATATACATATACATATACATGGAAAGTAGACAGAAAGAGCTTCGAAATGCCACTAAGAACGCATAAATCGGAGTCCGGACGAGAGAGAAACGACCGTCTGAAGTTGAATATATTGTGTAGGACCCGTTTACCCGAATTAAACGTGCGAATTGTTCGTTTAAGTCACTATACGGGCCCGATCAATTACTGTTCCGAAATTGGGTTTTTGAGGCCTGATTTCTCATGGGATTAGGAGCCCTAATCCCATGCCTATAAAAGGTGAATTAGGGCTAATTGAAGAGGAGTTCTTTTGGACGGTGAAGCGAAGGGGAAGGAGCCGCCGATGAAATTTTTC
Source organism: Saururus chinensis (assembly GCA_035235625.1). Lineage (NCBI taxonomy): Eukaryota > Viridiplantae > Streptophyta > Magnoliopsida > Piperales > Saururaceae > Saururus > Saururus chinensis. The sequence continues at coordinate 33,163,031 of CP141143.1, forward strand.
CTCAAGGCTCCGGCGAGTTTTCAACAGCGGTGGATCGACAACAACTTGGCCTCATAGGTAAGATTTCAAGTTGTGATTAGTGAAAAATTTTCTAATTAATTAAATTGAAAATTGTGTGAATCTCTGCAATTACTGTTCACAAATAATATTATAAACAGTAATTAACCTTTCCGTCGCCGGAACAGCCGACGGAAGTGGACTGCACTCGGAGGCCGCAGTGGCCTTGGTCGTGGCGGCTTTGGTTCTGGCCGCCCGCCAGACCATTTATCCCAGTCAGCAGAGGGGCCTTGTCTTCTCTGTTGATCGGTCAGCAGGAGGCGGAGCCTCGCCGGAGGTTGGGACCGCCGCTTCACCGCGCCCCTGCTCCTTCTCGAGTTCTCTCTGAAATCACAGAGGAGATAGGGTGCGGACGTTCCTGACGGTGGTGGACCTACAGCTGGACCAGGGGGTTCTGAATCGCCGCTAGACGGCGAATCGAACGGCCCCGGTCCCATGGCTGGGCGAGGCGGCGGCGGCGGTGCAAATCGCCAGTGGAAGAAAAAGCTAGCCGCTTTGCAGACCGCTCGGCAGCCACCGTGCGCCGACGGGACTAGGTCCAACGGAATCGCCTCCCGGAGGCGATCTTATTGGCCAAGCCTGTCGGCTAACAGTGGCGGCCGGAGGCCAGCAAGTGTTCCTGCTGGCTGGAACCGAAGAAGACGATCCCCGTCTTCGCTGGTACGGACCCGACTGGTCTGGGCCTGGCCCGGATCTGGTCTGGGTCAGCAATATAAATAAAAAGAGAAATGGTTGAACCGAGTCCGGTTCATGGGCCTTTACTTGTTCTAAAAATTTAGAAAAATTACCTGTATACTTTGAGAGGGTTGCGAGTGTCTTGACCATGTTTCAGGACCGGTAAAAATCCCAGAGTCTCTAAAATGACCTTTTTACCCCTGGTAGTTAAATCATCGTGTGAAAACCTTTTACCCAACTTCGGGGCTCCAGTTCAGGGGCCTATGAATTGGTGTAAAACTTGGGAAAATTCTCAGTGAGAGTTTAATGAGTAATCCAATTATATACCAAACCAATAAATGAGGAAAAATCCCAGTGAGTAGATAATTGACCCGTTTGCCTTTAGGGTTAATTATAAACCTTTAGTCAAAACCTGGGTCAGTTCAAGGGGTTCACGACCCTGTCACGCACCAGGAAAATTACACTAAGGCTATGAAGCCTAGTAGTACCCTTGAGTTCAATTTAGGAGCCTTTAGATGTCATTAAGGCTCTAAACCAAATGACAAAAATACCCCTTAGGGTGGACCCGCCCACATTCGTGTGAATGGAAGCGTGAGTCGGTCTGAGAGTGGAGCCTTGTGAGAGGTCAATGACTTAAATCAATAGAGGGGCAATAAAATGACTAGAATAACCCAAGGGAGGGTATCATACCTTAGGTGGTAAAATTACCCTAATGCCTTTAGGGGCAATATATCTGTTTCTGATGAAACAGATGACCTAGTGAATTAAGAGTTAAGGTACCCTATAAATGACTTCAAAATGAAGGGGTGTGACCGGTAGGCGACACAAAGACCTTGACAGGTCACAGTGTCATGGGAAACCAATGGAAAACCCTAATTCTAAGGGTTTAGGGCATTGTATTGCACGTGTCTGTAACACAACGCAGAAATCCACTAGGGCATTTTATACGTCACTCGTGGAATATGTTAAGTTACATTTTGGGCTTAAAGTCTTTGAGCCTTGGCCCTACAAATGAATGCAATGGGCCTCCGTTTATTATTTATACGTTTGTATGATTGCATGATTAATTATGTTGATGCATGCTTTTGATATTGATGCATTGATTTATATCAGTAACTTAAGATTAATGAAGATTAATCAAGAGACATGGGTTGCTGTTGGTTTGAGGGGAGAACACCTAATAAAGATAATAACTAAAATACCCTCTTTAGGGTTGGGACCAATTCATTGAGTGAACGGGGCCCTGGCATAGATCTTACCTTGGTTAATGAACCGATGGTGGCTATAGGATGTTCTCTGAGTCATAGCTCAGTGGATGAGCTATTTAGTGGGCCAATTCACAAGGTGAAGAGGACCCACCTGGTTGAGTGGTTACTTGACTGGATGAAAATAATCTAGTCTAAGTATCAGATGTTTGAGGGAGTCAATGGTCATAAGGACCTGAGGCTTCTATGGATATATTAGTAATATCTTATAAGACATTTTCTCCCAGTGTTGGGAAGGTGGAGATTGCAATATGCATCTTCATCGCCACGACGGTTTAGGTATTGACCAGAGGGCCTTTACTGCGGGTCTCCCGTAGGTCTTCCTAGGCCTATTTAGTACGTACGAAAAGCGGAGTTACATGAGCATCATGGAAGGCTTGTGTTTCTTGCCAATCTGTGTCCATGAGCACAGTTGGGATCCTCTTCCCCAAATTCGTGGCAGGCTATTGAGAGCCCTGGGGATTTGGGTCAAGCTGCTGTTAAGCAGTCGACTCCAAGGTTGGAGTCCTTTGTTTGGAGATTTCTCGAGGGGCGAGTATCTCTGAGTTACGGATTTTATAGTATTAATTATTGAACAAGAGTTGTGAGATAATTAATAACATTATTTGATATTGCTTGTTAATTAGACAAGTGGAACAGTTAAAAGACTTACTAAAATGTAGGTTGCAAATATCTAAGCATTGCATATGGGATGCTATGCTTTGTAGGATAGAGTAGTTTCTAGGCAGAAATACGTTTGGATCCGATCTTGTTGGAAACATTGGAGATGTTGTTTGATGAGTACGTAGGCAACTAACATCGGGTGATGTTGGCCCGATCCAAAAAGTATTAATAAAACCTTTTGTCATTTGGAAGCTCTTCGCCTGGAGGCGGAGATGCTCCATTGTGGTTGTAGTTGTTGTGTGGTTTGCTGTGATGCAGATTCTCCAGGCAAGGACAAGTGAGATCAAGGCAGGCGTGCACAAGAGGTCTCCACGTTTCTGTAACTCCGGAATGTAAGTGTACCTTAAGCGTGAAAGTCAACTTATTATTTATTTTCAGACGGACGATGGACTTGTACTTAGATGGATGAGCTGGTCTTTATGAATTTTCAGACGTTAAATAATATGGTATGATTTGATATTCGTATTTGTGAACCCCAGTTATCATGACGTGGATATTTAATCGAATGGTTTGTTTTGTATTTAAAGAAAAAAAAGAAAAATTCTCGCTACTTACCGTTCGTGCTATTTAAAAATGCTTTTAAAAATCCGGGTCGTGACAACTTTTATTTTATAATTTTTTCTAGAGTTTCATCCTTTAAAAGGACGAAACTCATTTTCCATAGCTTTCATCCTTCTAAAGGACACAATCCATATATGGCCCATCTCTTGGCCTGACTTGGCGAGTGATTATAAGATTTTGTCCGTTAGAATGACGAAACTGATTCTATCCTTCATCTTTCATCCTTTAAAAGGACAAATAAGCTTTTGTCCTTCTAAATGATGAACGCTTGTCTTTTTACTGTCAGACCTGTAACGACCCATTTTTCGGTTATGCTTAACCCGAGGGGGGTTAAGGGTAATTGGGTAATTTGATATTAGTGTTAGGGGGTTTTATTAGGTGAAATCCCCATATCTGGGTAGAGCTCGGAGTAACGAGTGTAACGAATTAAAGAACGCACGAAATGGAGGTCGGGAGCGAAAGCTACGGCCCCGGGAAGAGTGCCATATGGGTGGGACCTACATAAAAGTGTGGGATAACCTACCCATGTGTAGTCTTATTTCGAAGGGTTCGTCGACACGAGTCCATCAGTAGCAAGAACATGTGATTCCAACGTCAAGGTTGGCAGTTATTGCATTTTGATTTCAGGATATTATTTGAATAAAATAATATCTTTCTGGATAAGATCGATGACGCAGTGGATAGGATCGCCAACACAGTGGATAGGATTGTTGACGAAGCGGATAGGACGCAAGCGGATAGGGTTGCTGACGAAGAGCATAAGCTTGACATGTGTCAGCCTCACGTCTATCCAGTTTTTCTATAAATAGTATCCACGGCATCCAAAGGGGAAAGGAGAATTCGCTCCTACGTTTTCCTATTTCTCTCCCACATTGAGAAACTTCTATTCTTTATTTCTCACTCATTTTAAGTCCGATTCGAGTCATTCTTAAGGCGTTCCTAGTTAATTCGAGGGTGATCTACGCAATGGCATGGTCCATTCCTTGAGTTGGCGCTCCTATAAGGGAGGAACAACCCGGGGCAAGAGGAGGCTCTGTCCGCCACCCTCCTACCCCAAGAGAGAGAGAGATGGCCCGGTGAGAGAGGAGGCTTCGTCCTCCATTCCGGGCCAGATCAAGAGAAGTGGCCCGATGTAGGGGAGGCTCCGTTCTCCACCGAAGGGCCACAACGTGTGAAGGAACACCCCGAGTAGGGGAGGTTCTGTCGGCCTCCTACGGGCGCAGAAAACGAGAAGTCTCGGGGAAAGGGGAGAGTTGGTCAGGTCGTCTTTCGGTGCAAGGCGATGAACGTATGGAGGCTAGAGAAGGCTCTGTCCGCTATCTCTAGATCTGAAGGGGAGGACGCCTAGAAACAAGCATCCCGAATACCGCTACCTTGTCAGACATCAGGGGAGTAAGAGTTTCTTACCTCCTATTTTAATTATAGAACGACATGTGTTAGTTATGATGTGTGTTATGCTATGATTCATATGCTTGCTATGCTTATATGCCATGATATGTGCTTATATGCCATGATGTGTGCCGTCTCACTCTGGGTTAGAGAGAGACGGGTTGTGTGTGTTTATATTATGATATGCTATGCTTCTTTGCCATGATGTGTGCCGTCTTGCTCTAGGTTAGAGAGAGAGACAGGCTGTGTGTGTGTTTATATTATGATATGCTATGCTTATATGCCATGATGTGTGCTGTCTCGCTCTGGGTTAGAGAGAGATGTGTTGTGTGTATGTTCGGTCTCAGCTCAGTGATAGAGTGAGACCTATGATTGTGTTCCGTCTCACTCTATGATAGAGCAAGACATGTGATGCGTGCGGTCTCGGCTAAGTGATATAGCGAGACGTGTGGTGTGTGTTCGTTCTTAGCTCAGTGATGGAGCGAGACGTGTGAATGTGATGTATCCGCTCTAGAATAGAGCGAGGCATGTTGTGGTGGTCGTGTGGTGCTCGTCTCTATGATAGAGCGAGATGTGTGTGCCGGTGTTTTATCAGGTTTTAGTATAACTCCGATTAAATATTTGGAGATACGTATTTTATATGTATGTGTTTTTGGTATGCCGGTTGTATGTAGTAGTCAATAGGCAGAACTACATCCGGATCCGATCGTATCGGAGTAACATCGTGGATATTATCCGATATGTATGTAGGCAACCAACGGCAAGGCAACATTGGCCGGGTCCGAATTAGTTATATAATTAGGCCAGTTCTTGCCTACGCGCAATGGAGCGCTAAAGTTCCATAGTGCGTAGAGGAACGAGAAGACTCTCGCACTCAAAGTGCGCCGCTCCCAGTTCTAGGTATGGTTTTTATCGTTTTTGGACCCCTGGCCCTAGTCGGTCTTTGGGTCGGGGCGTCACAAGACCCTACCCAACTATAGAGAAGGAACTGGTTCTTTGTTTTTCCCTAGTCTAAATCCCTTCGGATCTCCAACACTTCTCCCTTTTGTAGTTTGCCCAAAGGCCAAACTTCGGATTCCCTCTAAAGACCACTATTCAAAGCCAGTCGTTGGCCAGACTCGCAAGCCCACTTGCCTTGCTAGGTCTGATCGGAGATGACAGGGAGGAAACCCCTCTGTGGCTCCGATAATACATTGTTGTGTCCTCTCTCAAGGCTCAACTACTCCCAACAGATCTTGTTGGCTGTTGCAAGGTTTTTTTTTATCCTTAGTTATTTTAATCTTGTGCGAACTGACTGACCTGAGCTACTGCAAAAGTTCTTACGTGTTTTTTTGTGTGATCTTTTTGCTTGTTATGAGTATATGATGGGCAATTGGGTTTAGGTGTTAAACTGTTAGCTTTTGTTTCATTAATAAGGATTATGGAATGTACGGTTCTTCATCTGGGAACTAGCAAGTGGACTGTGGATTGTGGAATTGGGATGGGAAGTGGGAACTAGGGTTTTCTTTTTTAGAATTTGGATTGAGGTATGAAATTTGTATGCTTTAATCAATTGTGATGTGTGAATTTGTTTGGTATGTACATTCTAACTACCTTATATTTATTTTAAATTGCATTAATTTGCATTCTATACTCTCCCAAGCACTTATTCTCCCTCATGTTACTACAGCTTGGCTTAGTTTGTTTCTACACAAAACCAACAGAGAGAAAGACTTGCTTTAGTTCAAAAAATGTAGTTTGTTCTAGTTCATTTTTGTATCTTTTCTCTTGTATACCTTCAATTGTTTGATTCAAATTAGTTTTTTCATAATTACCTCACATTTGCGTAAAACAAACTTTATGAAGACATCTATGCAATTTGAAGTTTGTTTTGAGTGCTTACCCTAAATTGTAAAAGTTACAATCTATGCAAATTGTGATATATCTAAGATTTCTATATTTGTTATGAATTAAGTGAATGGACATGGTGGGAGAAATGGTTAGTTTTATACTTTACTATAGTCGGAGAATGGTAAAATATAGAGGAGGCTATGAATACGAAAGGGATCCAGTGGGAATATTCATCAACAAGCCTTCTAATTATGATGAGCTTCAGATGCAAGTGGCTAATAAAGTTGGTTACGGTTGAAGGAGACGAAAAATTATAATAAAGTGTAACCTTCCTATATTTAGATTAAGATTGACTCTACTATGTGAAGAGGATGACGATTCCTTTAGACAAATGTTTCATCACTCATCTCAAGTATGCATGTTTGAGCTAATTCTGGAAAAGAGGCATGAGTGCCTAGTTTTAAAAGTGAAAAGCAAGGTGTAAGTAGGAGCTCCCAAAGAAATGCTTGTAGTATAAGGCACATGAAAATATAATTGGATGATAATAGATATGATAATTTGTCTATGACAATAGCGTCAAGCGAATGTCAATTATCGTCTACACCTATTGATGATGGAAGTGGACTTAATTAGAGGCAAGGTTTCTTAAGATTATTATGTGTGAATATTTTAATTGTTGATGAAAATAAAGAGATTGAAGTTTTGAATTTTGTGTGTAGTACATAAGGTACACATCTCATACACATGATACAGTTAGCCATAGAATGTTACAAGGTGGTGCATGGTTTGGAACACAAACCTCGATGGGCTTTCATTACCCGTACACATGTATTGACTTTACAAATGTAGGAACATCCAATCGAAGTGTGTGTGTGTATATATATATATATATATGTATGTATGTGTATATGTATACATATATATAGCAATTTAAGTTATTGAACAAGTTTTTAGGTTACACAAAATTCAATACATGTGTGTTATGCATGTGTAGGGGAGCCCATGTCCATGATGATGACGTTGATATGAATGAGGCTACTGAAGGTGAAGATATTATTGGCGAAGCTAATGATGAAGAGTATGGTATGAATGAAGAAGGTTGACGGTGAGGGGGATAATGTGGTTGACAATGGAATTGCCACAAATGACATGAATATCGATGATGAGGAACTACCATACTATGAGGAGGAACCAATCTATGTGCATATCACATATGAGCAAATAGATGAGGTAGTTAATTGGGGTATGGATATGGACTAACAGTCTGAAGAAGAGCTTTATGTTGTACAAATATCTGAGGATAGAAAGACATTCGTCATAACTTTGAGGGAGTTTTCAATTAGGAATCATGTCCAATACAAGGTTCTGCGTGCAAATCTGACTAAATATAAAGTTAAAGTGTTTGCCCCTATAGAGTTCATGGATCAATGAGAAAGGGTTTAGGCTACTTTAAATTGAAGACATACGATGATGACCACACTTGTAGGAATGCCCAACTTAGCACTAATCACAAGCAATATAGTGCATCATTTGTTTGCCGAATCATAATGCCTGCCATCAAAGCTAAATTAAATCTCACACCATGTGATATTATTTAAAGAATGAAGGAGACATTCTATGTGGACATTTCTTATAAAAAGGTATGGGGAGCAAGGAATATGGCCGTCAAAGCCATTTAAGGGGATTGGGTTGAATCACACGAATTGTTGCCAATGTACATTAAGGCAATACAATATGTGAATCCTGGTACCATATATAAGTTGGACTCAAAACAAGTAACTAGTAGCGAATGTAAGAGATTTGAGTGGATGTTATGTGCATTTGGGTCATCTATAGTGGGGTTTCGACATTGCATCCTAGTTATTGGTGTCGATGCACTTGCATAGTAAGTATCATGGATCTCTTATGGTGGCAATGGCTACAGACGAGACCAAGGGATTATTTCTACTAGCATTTTGGATAGTATCAAATGAGACTTATGAAAATTGGAGATGGTTCTTAAGCTAATTAATGGAGAAGATAATTATGGATATGACATATGTCATAATCATCACTGATCGACATAAGAGGCTTCAAAGGTCATGGCCAAAGTGTTTCCTCCTCTATTCTTCTACCAGCGATATTGCATCTGTCACATAAAGGCAAATTTTAAGGAGTTTAAAAATGATACATTGACATATTTTTTTGGGGCAGTTGCTTGTTTGCTAATAGTTGAATAATTTGAGGCTAAAATGGACTTGATTGGTAAGGAAAGTCAAAGGGCAAGACCACTCCTCACACGAGAAGGGTTACACCTTGAACAATGGTCTCTTGCAAACGATGGTTTTAGAAGATTTGGAATAACAACTACAAATATGGCATTAAAATAAAATAGCATATTGAAGAGGGCACGAGCATTACCTATTTAGTCCTCAGTGCCATCCATTTTTTTTTACTTGGCAATCAAATTCTTTGTGAAATGATATTGTGCTTCGGATGCCATGGTTACCCCATACACTCCTCAAGTGGAAGGGATCATAAGAGAATAGTCAAATAAAATTGGGGAGTATATAATTAGAAAAATTAGTCACACCGTTTACGAAGTACTTACTAGTTGCTATGAATTGAACTTGAGTTAATTACCCTCAAGTCTACCAATATCCTTACATTCTCATCTTCTTGTTTTGTGAGGAAAGTGGTAGGAGCTTACATAGGCATAAATATGTTATACATCTATCGCTTATAGAAATGTATTCTTCATGCAATTCTACTATCCTCTTGATAGGAAGTTTTTGGGGAAGAGATGTTCCTTATGTTTTATTACCCCAATAGCAAGAAGACAGCCTGGTCGCCCACGTCTACCTGCATTAGGAATACATTGGACCATGGAGAGAGATGGTAGAGTAGGTTATAAATGTGGGAGATGTAAACAATCTAGGTATAATAGTAAAAGATGCACTAACCCCTCTAGTTGATTGGTAAATATATGATTCTATTGTGTAACCTTTTCATTTAATCTTCCTTTTAGTTAAGACCATTTCTTGAGTAGGACTCCTATAGGTCGGACTCCATTTGGAGAGGACAAATTTTTTCACTTAACATGACTTGATTTCATTTGTTATAAAATGGTACATTGGTTTACAATATTTTAACTTATTGTAGAACCCTGGATGCCTTGAGTGCACTTACCATTTCAATAGCCTTAGACATTGGGAGGTTGATGAGCCATTTTTCTGTGTATTGAACAAGCTTGATTTGGACATTTCATCCATTTATAGTACCTTAGGCTAGATAGGACTTTGATGACAACTCTTATCGAGAGATGGTTGTGGGAGACACAGACATTCTACTTGCCTTATGGGGATATGTCTATCACCTTATAAGATGTTGTTGTACTACTAAGACTTCACAAAAATGGCCTTGCAATGACATGCATGATAGAAGAACACGATGTTACCATAGATTTACTAGCTGGACTCACAGATGATGTCACAGAGATAGTCATCGAGCAACATGCATGTGCTTATTTGCTTTATCTACTTACTGTTACTGTTTTACTAATAACACTAGGAGCCATGTGTATGTGGTGTACCTATCCCTTGTGGCTGATTTCAACATGGCGGGTACCAATGCATGGGGCAGTTGTCACGCCCCGGCAACGCCCGACCCAAGCCAAACCCGGTCCAAGGGCCAGACCAATGCACATGGCCGACGGATTGAAAAATGATTGAGGAAAATAGCCGAAGACTTGTGCCCCAACTACAGGCGATCTAATTTATGGAGTTTACGCACTACTTTGAGCAAGAGTAAATAAGTAGAACCAAAAGAGTTAAACTCTGAATTAAACCATAATCTCAAACCCACATACTATTAATTCATAGCCACACACAAGGCTCCAAAACAAGGTTTCAAGTAAAACTAAAGACATAGTATGTTACGAATCTAAAACAAGGATCATCCACAATGTCCTAACATTATTACAAGATAAATGAAGAGACATGCAAAACTCAGAGCCTCCATGACTACTCCCAAGCTCTCTCCGACCTTTCCTCATATAGGGGATCTTGTCCGTCTGTGTGTCACGCAATGCAGTGCCAAAACAAAACAAGAAAGTGGGGTGAGTATAAAAACTCAATAATGGTTTGAATATAACTATAATCATCAGAAAACTCAATGGCATGACAATGAAGCAAATCAAATCTAAGATTAACATGTTATACCATTTTCTGGTCTTACATTCATATCATATAAACCTGCATAATAATGTCATAATCACACCATTTCTGATCATGCATTCACATCACATAAACTTGTATAATAGTGTCTCAACCACACCATTTCTGATCATGCATTCATATCACATAACTTGCATAATAGTGTCTCAACCACACTATTTCTGATCATGCATTCATATCACATAACTTGCATAATAGTGTCTCAACCACACCATTTCTGATCATGCATTCATATCACATAGCCTGCATAATGGTGTCTCAATCACACCATTTCCGATCATGCATCCATATCACATAAACTTGCATAATAGTGTCTTAACCACACCATTTCTGATCATGCATTCATATCACATCAAATTCATTCAACCTGCACAACAAATGTGTTAAACACATGATACACAATCATACATAGCATTCATCATCAACATGCATCAATACAAATAGTGAATGCCTCCATCAAGGAGTAAACACAAGCATTGCCACACAGGCAAGACACGGTCAAGGCCACGAAGGCAAGACACGGTCAAATTTCCACACAATAAATGAGAAAGAGTTGGGGTTGTCAATCCCTGAAGTTGCTTGCCCTGGACGATCCTGGCCAAGGATGTTCCATTCTCACATAGAAAATCTAGAGCAGGGGTGTTCACCTAGGGACATCTCCTACAGAGGAGAGAGCCCGAATTCCCACACAGGGAACCCTAGAACATGTGGTAGCGGGTGCACTTAGCATACTACTCTGGATTCTCAGGGTCCAGATGACACTCATAATAATAATCTTAAATCAGCAAGACAAGTACACAACTCGTCCCCACATAATTCCATTTCTCTAGACTCAACCCGGGGAGTATACACGTTCCACACAGGAACATAAATCGAAAACATGTCCTTTCAGACTAACCAAGTTTCGATTAATTCACCAAGCGATTAATCTGGCACGCAATCTCAAGCTTTGCATACAATCGATAAATTTCGGTTAAACATCGGTAAAACTTTGTTCATGAATACTGATCTATGATGCATGATAATATGATACATCCGTGAGCAAGACCTACGTGAGTTCCAACACATGAAACGTAGATTCCCCATACATGTGTGTTCATGCATATCCTAAGCATACAATCAATGTTTGATATAAACTCATAAGGCAACCTATGCATGCTTAACACATTTGAAATAATGAATTCTAACTGAAATCAAAACAAAATCCACCATAAAACTTAAATCCATCAATGTAGAATCAAATGCTCATTCCCACAAGTATGATTTTCCAACAATAAGCCACAACTTGATCACATCATTTTCCCATAAACCATTCATATTATAAGAGAACACATTTCACCATTTGCTATATAACATCCCTATTGGAAGCACATTCTAATCACAAGAATTCCAACATTTCAAGTTCCAATGTACTTCAATATCAACATGTATGATTATCAACATAATATAATACCACAAGACAATACCTAAACATAATACATACACTTTCATCATCAATTCCACACTTCCAGTAGTCCAATTCAACATAATACACTTTCCATAACCATTAGAAACATTAAATGAAGTAAAACATTAAAATGAGCATAAATTCGAAAATAGCAAAACTGTAGTGTAGCCGTTTGAACGCCCGATCAGCTATACAGGAAATCTGTCAAAAATGCAGTGTTGCCGATTGATCGCCCTAGTAGGCTATTCGATTGCCAACACAGCAGTTTTGACCTTCTTCTTCATTTCGAATTTTAAAACTGAGACTCCATTAAAACAACTTAATACCTTCATCCATATACCCAAACACCATTAAAACTTCATCAAACTTTCCATAATGTTAATCTACACCATTTAAAGATAAAACCCTAAGAAATCGGAACAAGAAACTAACATTTACTAATCCCACAATTAAAGCACTAAATCAAACAAATCAATTCCAAATAAACCATAAAAATCGAGATTTTACCATAAGAAAATTGAGATTTGAAGACCCATTACGTTGTCACTTGTTTAGATTCAGATTTGACCTTCACCCTTCTTGGAAACCTTCCAAAAACATAGTGTCCAAGTTAAACTCCATTAAAAATTGGTTTAACATTGAAAACCTTAAAGAAATCTTAGATCTAGGGTTTGTTAAGCATAAAAAATAAAGTTTGATAAGTATGGTTTGAAGTAAGGGAGTAAATCAATGACTTTGATGCTTTAGATCGAATCAAATCAAAGGGGAAATGATGGATTAAGAATGGATTAAGAGAAGATTTAGGTTTAAGCTTAATTAAGGAAGAACGTACCTTAATCCCTTCTAATCCGGGCCTAATTGAGGAAATAGGCCTTAATCACCTCTTCCTAGCTTATTCCCAAAATGGAAATAGCTCAACCCTTTTCTATTTATAGTAGGACTTGAGGTACACTTAATGAACTAATGGGGTGTAAATAGAATTTTGGGCTAAAAATAGGTATTTTAAAGATTTGAGCACTAATTAAATTCAATAAAATTCTAAATTTTTTTGTATGAGCTTATGTTGATGTCAAAGACATTTTGGTCTAAATAAATCCTAATTTTGTTGATGGGGCCCTACAGGGGGTCCCGCCAAACCCTAATTTTTGGAAAATTAGTGAAAATTTAAAAAAATTCTAAAAAATCAGAATTGACTAAAAACTACTTAAAACTCATAAATGTAGAGTTAGTTTTGCTTAAAACCTTTAGAAATCCCATTTATTTTTGAAAACCTCAGAATTTAAATCAGAATATGCATAAACCAGACATTAACTGATGAATAACATTAAGATAAACCAGTTCCAAAATGAGAGTCCTTATAGGAGTGCTACCCTTGCCTACTTATACATAAGAGTTATGGAATACATGTCAGGCTATGACCTAAAAAATTATTAGTTGTCTCACACTTCTTAAGGCAAATGAATTTATTGAAATATTTATTTCCTACACGTACAAATACTTCGTGTTTATTATATTTATTTTATGATATTTTGTGCCACAACTATGGTCATGGGAGCATTTACACGATGGTAGAGTACCTCCACCTACAATATTACGTGGTAGCCAAGTGAGCCTTAGATGGTTATTGGGTGAGTTTTGTCTACTTCCAGTTGATGCCATAGAATAGTCATCGAGCAACATACACGTGCTTATTTGCTTCATCTACTTAGTGTTACTGTTTTACTAATAACACTAGGAGCCATGTGTATGTGGTGTACCTCTCCCTCTTAGCTAATTTCAACATGGCATGTACCTATGCATGGGGCAGTGCTACCCTTGCCTACTTATACATAAGAGTTATGGAATACATGTTAGGCTATGACCTTGGAAATTATTGGTTGTCTCGCACTTCTTAAGGCAAATGAATTTGTTGAAATATTTATTTCCCACACATACAAATACTTCGTGTTTATTATATTTATTTTATGATATTTTGTGCCACAACCATGGTCATGGGAGCATTTACACGATGACTGACCAACTATTGAGATCAGGCCAATAGTGGAAGGTGTTCCATTAGGAGCTAGGTATATATTTTTTTAACTATTATTTTTTACATAGTTTTATGTGGATGTGTTGAATTGATTAGTTAATTTTAACTTCTAAAGATGAAATGTTTGGAGGAGAAAATCAAAAATTCACAATGAGTCCTCCGCTTTTATAGAGGAGAGTTGGACCACCATTGTCCATATTAGGTAATATGTGACATGTAATACAATGAATATAAGCTATATAATGTTATTAAAGACCAACTATGAATAAATATTGTGTAGGTCATATGGCAGCCATATCGGCTGAGGCGTTGGCTACGTTACCTCCTCTATATACAGAAGGATGAGATGTGTGGCTATCTAGAATACCCCTTATATGATTTGAGATTGTGGAGATGCACGTCCATGACCATGTGATGCTTTAATTTGGCTTAGCATGATACTCCTTATACGATTGGGCTCATCCATTGAGTTACTTGACAGGACTGCCACATTACTGACTAGGCTACACAACATGCAACCTATATTACTCGATGAGATAACTGGAGGAGAACTATTATTTGAGGGGTGATTGCTACATCATTGCGTGATGCTAGTAGCCCATATATGCAGTGGTATTTGACGATTACATGAAGATATATTCTACCACACGATGATTCAAAGGAGATGACATATCAGCCTAGGGTGCGCATGAGGCAGTTTTGGTAAATATATCTTAATTATAATATAATATTTTATTATTTCATGTATAGTATTTATATGACATTTATTTCATTTTCTATTATAGTTTGGTTTAGTGAGCAGGCATATGCACATTTGACTGACGTATACTGTCAATCATCAGGCACCATGAAGATGTCCTTCGTAGCTTGCCACTATTTTAGTCGGTTATTACATATATACATGGACATTATCACACTGACGAGGCCAACTTTATACACGGATATTTCATCTTCTTCTGCAACATCCTTGTCTCCTCCTTTATTTTCACGAGCCCATAAAACAATTGAGATGCTGATTATTTTGGGCGTAATACTAGACAACAATCGACAGCTTGTGCAAATCCCATCCCATTATTCTTAAAGACATGTTTGAATAATCCATTAGTTATCTATAAGGACTACTAGGATTAGGTGGACCACCAGCTTCGTAGCCAAGGGCATGGTCGGGGTCAAGCTCAAGGTCAAGGCAGTAGAATGAGTGTGAGAGCTAGAGCATTAAAGTTGATGTGATACATTTTTTTAAATATATAAAATATAAATTTTTTTTGTATAACATAATTATTGAGAAGGTTTTATCTCATTTACATGTTATTGGTCTTTCTATATGGTTTTTTTTTGTAAACTTTTAAGTTATGTGGGGTTTGTCTTCAAATGTGTGTTTTATACTACATGAATTATTTGTGGGTTTGTTTTGCAAGGGCTTATTTTATAGCTAAATAGATATTTTGAAATAAAATTTAGATTTAATTTTATTCTTTTAAAAGAAAATTAGTAAGAAACAATAAAATTTTTATTAGAAGCTAAGTGTACGGAATTAGTAATAAACTAATCCCATAGTCTCGAGTATATGATTTTTATCCTAAATATAGGAATTATATTATTTAAAAAGACAAATGCATGACAAAATTGAATACCATAATAAAAAATAAATTTATCACTCTGTTGTTTTAATAATTATTTTTTTAACAATATTTTTTAGTTTTTTCAATAGTTGATATTTTACTTTCTCACGTAATGCTGACCAATGGGCCTTTTAATTGGCTATCTTTATAAACATGCATTAGGCAAATGGGGAATAAATATATAAAATATTTATTTAAAAATCATATTTAAATTAAATTTAAGAAAATAAATAAGACACTGGATATAATGGCAAAGAAGTAATTTGGATTTCAAAGATTTCGACTTGCTCACAAGTACGGTAGGCATTGGGGTTGGGGAAACGGTGGAAGTGAGAGAACATTTGGGTATGCACGAGGCCCAAGATCTTAACCAGGCCCAGCGGCCATATGATTTTTAAGGACTCGTGGAAAGTTATAAAAGAATAAAAAATGAATAAAATTTTTGACGTGGAAGTGGAAGCGGATCCAAAGCCCATTAGCCCAATAAAGCCAACAGCAGTGCGGTCCTATGGGAGGGGCATTATGGTAATATCGTAAGTGCATTCTTGGGACTCAACGAAGAATTTAAAATCTTCGGAAATATCGAGAACCCGAAAAAAAAGGCGAAAGTCTCATTTGGTTGTCTTGTTGCCTGACAGCATGGCCAATAAATATTTATAAATATAATTATTTAATATTAATTATTTAATTAATTTTTATATTATTTTTATTGTTGGTGCTGCACGTCTTTTTTTTCCCACCTCGATTTGACTCCCCAATAAACTGGATTTGACTGCTGCCTGGAATCCGGCTCCGCTCCTCTCATTGGCGGACGCCAGCCGGAGATTAAAACCCTGCGGAATCCCCGCTCTCGGGTCCTCTGGGGTCCGGGCCGGTCACCAGACCCTGACCTAACCGGTCACCTCCCCGGCCTTTCCACCGGCTCATCCGGTAGGCGCCGGCCCACTTTTTTCGAAAAGTCCCCTCCCGAGTTTCACCCGCATGTGGAGTGAATTTCGGGCGAATTTCCACACCATTTCATTCTACTTTCATTTCATTTCGTTCGCATTTCATTTTTCTCCTAAAAGTGCAGGACTGGGAGGGGAGGAACTGAGGTTTGGACTCTGGGCCATGAGAGGAGGCGGACCGCCAGCGATTTGGATTCCGGAAGGCGTTTTTGGGTTGAATCGGAAGAGGATGTTGCTGATTGCTGGAGCTCGGGTTCTGTAGATCGAAGCTGCTCTTTGATGGCCTCTCTGATCGGTTGCTAGCTGTTCTCGCTCATTTCAAGTCCGCACAAGGTCGGTGAGTAGTCGAGCCTTTGAACGACTCATTGTTTTTTAGAGGATTTTTATTGGGTTCCTTCCGACTCAGTTTTATTTTGTTGTGAAATGATGATTTTAGCTACGTTTTCCCCATGAAACTCATCTTGTTTTCGTTAATTTGGTGAAAGCTTTTTCCCCAAAGAACAAGTTTTGATTGCTTTTTTTTCATGTTTTGATTTACCAACTAGACATTAAATGCTGAAGATCGCTTTCTGGGCTGTTTATTCCATCGTGTAACTGGCCATAAAATCTTTATTTGGTAAGATCAAAGCCGAGGATTTACTTTTCTTAGTGAACTAATCTCTCTTTGATTTTATTATTAGTCTTGCTTGCACGATCTCTCCGTATAGTTAACTCACTTTTACTTCATATGTTATGATTTTGTTTAATCTGCCCATAAGATTTCGATTAGGATCGAACCCAATTGAGCAAGATTTTGTTCTTTATCGTATAGGATTTTGGCAAGCTGATAAGATCTTCGTTAGCAGAAAGTTCGCATCTTTTACGGTTTCCAGCCAATCATCCCAATCACTTGTATATAAATCTTTCCGATTGGTTGATTTTCATTGTTTGACATTTTTTTGGGTCGCGATTTTCAGGTGGGTTTCCGGTGGGGTGGCTGCCTAATTATGTGTGGTAGGGTGGAGAACGGGAACGACTACTCGTCGCCTCCGCCGTCACTGTCCTTGTCATCATCGCCGTCTTCGCCATCTCCGCCTCGTCGTCAAGGGGAAGAAGCCGAAAGAACGAGCAGTAGGGAGATGATGAATAGCGACCACCGCCATCTCTCTGTCCAGACGGATGACTCCTTCTCCAGCCTCCTCGAACTCGCTGCGGATAACGATGTGGAAGCTTTTAGGCGAGCGCTTGAACGCGACCCGTCTGCGGTGGACGAGGCCGGCATCTGGTATGCCCGTCGCCGCCGCGGAACTGGCGGTCCTGCCAGGGGAATGGTACTGGAGCAGCGTACGCCCCTCATGGTAGCTGCCACCTACGGCAGCCTCGACGTGATGAAATTAATCCTCGCCGCTGTCCCTACTGTTGACGTCAACCGCTCCTGTGTGCTGGACGGGAGCACGGCTCTCCACTGTGCAGCGTCTGGAAGTTCCATCCATGCTGTTGAGGCTGTGCAGCTGCTGCTCGCTGCCGGGGCGGACCCGGCCGCACTCGATGCCAGCGGACACCGTCCTGTTGATGTTATTGTCGCCCCGCCCAAGCTTCCGGGCCAGAAACTGGCCCTGGAGGAGCTCCTCGCTGTGGATGCAACCGAATCCAACGGCAGCCTTAAACCCTTGACGGACCAGCTGCCCTCCACTATCTCCATCGTTGTGGCAGCCAATTCGAGTCCAAACTCGAACTCGCCGCCCCTCTCATCGTCGCCTGATTTCTTCAATGGATCGTCCCCTACATCAAATGGTTCCTCTATGATGATGGCCGCAGTTGCGGCCCATACCAGTGGAGTGGGCTCTTTTGGGACGGAGAGGAAGGAGTACCCGGTGGACCCTTCGCTGCCAGACATCAAGAACAGCATCTACGCCTCGGACGAGTTCCGGATGTTCTCGTTCAAAGTCCGGCCCTGCTCCCGGGCCTACTCTCACGACTGGACAGAGTGCCCTTTTGTCCACCCCGGCGAGAACGCCCGGCGTCGGGACCCTCGCAAATACCACTACAGCTGCGTCCCCTGCCCTGACTTCAGAAAAGGCGCATGCAGACGGGGGGACCTTTGCGAGTATGCCCACGGAGTGTTCGAGTGTTGGCTCCACCCGGCCCAGTACCGGACCCGCCTCTGCAAGGATGGCACGGGCTGCATGCGCCGGGTCTGCTTCTTTGCCCACACCACTGAGGAGCTTCGCCCACTGTACGTCTCCACAGGCTCTGCAGTTCCCTCACCCCGGTCATCTTCCTCAGCTTCGGCTGCTGCTGCTACTGCCATGGAGATGGCTGCCGCTGCTGCCATGGGCTTCCTTCCAGGGTCGCCATCATCAGTTTCTGCCATGTCACCTTCGCCATTCACACCCCCAATGTCACCATCAGGCACCAATGGGATGCCACACTCCGGTCATGGTGGCTGGCCACAGCCAAGTGTGCCCACTCTGCATCTGCCCGGGAGCAATCTTCAGTCAAGTCGCCTGAGGTCGTCGCTCAGCGCCCGGGACATCCCACCTGAAGATTTCTCCATGATGCCTGATTTTGATGCTGCCATGAATGATTTCAACTGCTTCTCTTCCCAACCCCGACTTGGTTCTGTGGCCACAAACAACAGGGCAGTTCGATCGTCTACTCTCACTCCATCGAACCTGGATGAGCTATTTACTGCTGAGATCTCATCATCACCCCGTTACTCTGATCAGGCTGGGAATGTGTTCTCCCCATCGCACAAGTCGGCAATCCTCAGCCAATTTCAGCAGCAGCAGCAGAGCATGCTCTCCCCAATCAACACAAGTTTGTTTTCTCCCAAGACTGTTGATCAGCACTCTTTCTTGCAGGCTTCATTTGGGCTCTCATCCCCGGGAAGAATGTCTCCTCGGAGCATGGAACCCATCTCTCCAATGAGCTCAAGGGTTGCTGCCCTTGCACAGCGTGAGAAGCAGCAACAAATGCGCAGCCTGAGTGCCCGTGATCTAGGTGGTGGTGGAATGACTAGCACCCATGCTGTTGGCTCCCCTGTGAATAACAATAACAACCACCTGTGGTCGAAGTGGGGGTCGCCTTCTCCTTCAGGGAAAGTGGATTGGGGAGTGAATGGGGATGAGCTTGGTCGATTGAAGAGGTCGTCATCATTTGAGCTAGGGGCCAACGGCGAGGAGCCAGACCTTTCTTGGGTCCAGTCACTTGTGAAAGAGTCCCCACCGGAGGTGAAGATGAAGTCATCGGCTGCACCTGGTCTGTCTGCTATGGGTGGTGCACCCGTGTCCACTTGCACTACTGGCGAAGGCACAAATTCATCTCAACTAGATGATGGCATTGATCACGCTGTTCTTGGGGCATGGTTGGAGCAGATGCAGCTGGATCAGCTGGCGGCTTAGTGAAAACCAATTTTTCTTTTACTGAGCTGTCCTGAGGTAGTAAGTAGTAGTAGTGGTAGCAATGAATCCAATTCTTAGTAAATAATGAAGCTTTACAATATATTTTTTGTTGGCTGGGGAATGGAAGAGACTAAAGATGGATGAAGTGGAGGAAGGAGGGTGGAAGGGGGTGGAGAAAACACAAAGAAAAAGTGGTTTTGAAGAAAGAAGTGGAAGTTCTTCACATTCATTTTCAGAAAATTTGTTCATTACATGAGTGACTATAGATGAAAGGTTCTGAGGAGAAAGAGTAGCCTGACCCAACACCATGGCAGTGAAATTCTCCCAACATTTTTATTTAAATTTTTTTGGATCTTCAAAGTCTATTTTCTTCATCTTGATGTGAGGGCTATCTGTGCCTTTCTTACCCATACGAAGCAGAGAAGCCTTCCTAAGTATGTTTTCTGCAATTATTTTCTGTCTTTTCCTTTGAAAATAGATTAGTAGGTTATTTATTTCCATGGCAAGTCAGAGATGAGATGAAGAATGGAGGGAATGGAACTCATTTCCTGTGCTGACCCTGATGTAAGGAGGGAGGATCGAGGGACATGAGCTGTTATGTCCCATTTTGTGGTTGAATTATCATTGATTCTTTTTTGTTTTCTTGGCCCCTTCTATATATGTGATGTAACACTAGAGATTGGAGGAGAACACAGAAAAAGTTATTATTTTATTCGAATACCTATATTTTTTTATTCTGTCTTTTAAATATTCTAGATTGATTCATACATTCTTCTCATGTCTAATCTATCTGTTTCTTTTATTATCTAGTGTTATATTTGATCCCTTCATATCTGCATTTCTGGGAAGAATATATGCCTACTTATCATGGTATCTGGATGCTTTTCAAGTCTAGGGGGGCGAGAATTAAACTTTTGTTTTCTGATTTGTAACAAGGCCAGAGCCAGAAAAGAGACAAAGCCACAATCACAGCACAAAATTTTTTAAGGTTGGAATATGTGCTTAAAATGACCCGCATTTTGTATCACTTTTTGTCCAAGGAAACATTACATAAGTTTTGATGGAAAAAGGGTCTCATATGACAAAAAAAAGACGTAATTCGGTCCAGTTAAAATTTTTGGTGTTAAGGGTTTATTAGACAGAAAGTGTAAGAAAAACGTTATCGTTTTTGTAGGGGCTGAATGGCAATCGGGCGACAGCTCTTGGCATAGAGTTCATTTTGAGTTCAAACATTCATGGAGTACCCAAAAATCTTCCAGGACTCCAGCCTCTAGGTGCTAAAAAAATCTCAAATACTCTGAAGGCGTTATAATCAGAAGTGCCTCAATCTTTAAAAGCTTTAGAACTATTATCTGGGAATTGTGCTTCAGGTGCAAGAGCTATGGGCCACCTCATTAATTTCCCCCATCACCTGCGATAATTCAAAGCCTGGAAAGAGTGCGCAGAGTCCTTAACACTTTCTATAAAGTGGCCTGTGAAGCAAATATTCGCTCATGAGGACATCTCCCTCCAGTACTATTCTCGACTATACCTTAGATAACGCGAGGTCAACTGAAAAATAGTTCCTTCAAAGTTTTTCTTCACCAGTCCTGCCGTGTTGAGCTCCCCACGCAGCAGAGCAAGAGCAAAAGCACATGACATATTCCAAACAGCATATAAGTCTTTGTGTGCTCCTCATATCTTGTTGACACTGTTTCTATCTATTAGTGCATATAAAGTCATATGTATTGTGTTCGTTTATATTGGTTAGCAAAATAATATTGTATCAAATTAATGTGTAATTTAAGTTACTGGTTAAGTTACTGGTTAGATTGGTTACTGCTTAAAATTGCATGGTAAAGATAAAGCATATAAGAATACCTATGAATATTTTGTCAGGTAGAAACATATACATATCACATTCATATATTTGGGATTATGTGATTAGCATACTAGAATGTGAGAAAGGGTACTAAAGACATGGACAAAAATTATGTTTTTGTTCATTAGTGATCGATCGTGCATGACCTGATCAATCACCCATCAATGTTTTCAAGAGGTGCTCCTATACATTCAACGATCAATCGCCAAGTGGTGACAATGATTAGCAGGATAGATCGATTGACACACTAGAAAGACTAATCAGATAGAACCCAATCAATGGATCATTAGGATCTATCGGTTGCACTTTTGTGTTCAAGAAGAGTAAGGAATAATTGATTGCCCTATGAAATGATTAATCGATTTAAGCTGCAGTTTTCTAAAATATGCTATTCTGAGTAAAATTAGATTATTATTCTAGTCTAACACCTAAATTGACTTAGTTGTTGATATTTTGGAAGTAGGAGAAGAAAAGAGAAGTCATTGTTAAGGTAGAGAGAGATTAGTAAGTATACTCTATTGAGTTTTAAGAAATTAGAGCTTTCCATTTGTTATATGCTTTAAAAGTACTATTTAACAAAAAATGAGTTATACAATTGTTTAATTCATGAATAGTTAGTAAGGATTTGACACATCGCAGTGCACAAAAGATTTGTTGGAGGCTTATTCAAGAAGGGACTTTGAAGAGCTTCAATAACAAAATAAAAAAAAGGTTTTAATTAGAGGTTGAACTATTGAAGAAAATAGAGATCAAGGTCAAAGGGAAAAACATCGAGATGGGACATTGGTGGCCAATAGTAGCTAGAGAAGGGACTTTTAGTGGGTGTTGATGTTAGTAGTTTGTGTTTTGTACGCTCTAAGTTTCATAGTGTGATCTAGCTGAAGGACAAGGATGACCATGGTTTTTTCTGGATTTGGATTTCCACGTAAAATTACTTGTGTTTTGTGTGCTTAATTGAATTGTGCTAGTTCATTCAGCATTAATTTCATGTGCATCGAGGCCACAACTTATACTTCTTTGCCTTAACTAGGTATTTAGATGAGAGACACTATTGTGACCCTCTACATAGAGAAGGGAATTAAACTCTCAAGTGGTAGTTGAGAATTTTTTATTGATATATGCTTGTTTTCACTTGCTACTTGTGTTTCCCCTCTCTAAAAATGATTATTTTTTATTGGTTGTGTTTGTTAGAGATCACCTTGTAATCTTCTCAATTTGCTCATAATTAATCTGTGCTTGATTGTTTCATCATGCCAATTACTTATGTAGTGATGTTGAGGATTTAGACAATGCATACGAAAAATTGTTGGATGGGGTAAAAGGATTAAGAAAGTTAAAAAATTATCAAATCGAATGAAAAGACCATCGACTTAGGGGCTATTTGTGTGTTGGAGTTTTTAGAAATGGAAGTTAAATTTTTTGGAATGAATTCCAAAAATTCACCATCAAATGTGAATTACAGTTGGTAATGAAATTTTTTAGAATAAATCCGGATGTCACATAAAACCAAAATTTTAAATCTTTAACTAATATAACTCTCTCTCCCGAACTTGTATATGCACGTTCTTGGTACTATTACGTTCCTAAATTCGAGTCCTATCAAAAAAAATCCCACAAGGGTAGGTAATTTTGAACGTTTAAAGTTGCTCTACCTATATGACACAATTCTCAAGGCTCAAATAGATATGAGAGGTCACCATTGAAAAAAATAAAATCTGTAATTTCGAAATGAGAGTTGGGAGCTAGAATCGATGGAATCACCTTATGAGGTGATTTGGTGATTCTGGGAGATTTTGATTCGAAACAACTTGGAATCAACTTTTGGGCGAAATTTTTAATTTTTACCACCTTTTACACACAAACATGATTCCGATAATTTAGGCCAAAATTAAGGCAATATCGATAGAATCTTACAGAAATTCCATATCCAAATAACCCCTTAATTTCTGAGTCAAAATTTGAATTGGCTGAACACAAGGAATCATTAGAGATAGAGGTTCAGATTTTGAAGTATGAACTTGAAAAAGAAATGAAGAAATCTATATCTTTAGAGAGTGAACTTAAGTCATGTATTGAAAAAGTTAATGAATTCAGATATGAGAAGACAAGTCTTGTTAAAAAGATAAGATCCTTAGGGAATGAAATTCATGAGAAATTAGAGACAAATAAGCCTTACTTGGAAAAGAAGATTAAAGTTCTAGGTAATGACTTAAAATATTCATAAGAAAAATTGAAATCCTGTACTTTTGGGGAAGAAATATTAGATAAGATGTTGTACATAGGACAACATTGTAACACCCCGCAGTTTTAATTACATTTAGCCACCAAGGTTAGAGGTAATTAGATAACCTTTCAATAAGTCTTTGAGGGTTTCAACCTTTGAAACCTTCATATATGAGTAGAGCTCGAAGAAATGAACGTAATGAATCAAAGAACGGGCGAAACGGAGGTCAGGACCGGAATTTAGGACCTTGAGAAGCATGGAAAATAGGCAGGACCCACTTGGAAAGAGCATGATATATTGCTTTAAGAGGGTTAGTATCAAAGGGCTCGTCGATGCGAGTCCAACGGTACTAAGAAAGCACGAATCTGAATTTGGGGTAGGAATTTACGCGTGTTCGAAGAAAGAAGAAAAAGAAAATAAAATAAAATAAAAAATGGTGCACTGCGCGAGACCGCGGGCATCGCAAAAACATGGGCGCGACCCGCGCCGCGTGATTTGGCAGGCGCGGCAGGCGTGGTGCACATTTCAGCGAGCACCGCCGCCTGAAACCAGCGGTGCCTCCATTTTTGCTGGTGCGACACTGCTGTTTCGGTGGCTCGGGGGCTATAAAAACTCCATTCCGGTCATTTTTTCAGGGAGATCTTCTCCTCCCCTTTTTTTTAGCGTTCTGAGTTCGATTGAGGCCGTTCAAGAGGTGTTCTTTAAATCGAGCGTGCTCTATACAATGGAGTGGTCATTTCTTTGAGTTGGAGACTGTATAAGGAGGAAATGCCCCAAGAGAATGAGAGGTCCTACCCGTTGTCCTCGAGCACTGACAAACTTCTTTTTTTCTATTTTCGAGCATCCTAGCTCTGATTTAGTCCATCCAAGAGGCGTTCTTGACTAAATCGAGTGTGTTCTTCGCAATGGAGGGGTCTATTCTCTGAGTTGGCGATCGTATGAGGAGGAAATGCCCCAAGACAAGGAGAAGCACCGGAGAAAGAAAAAGGTGTCAGAAGTAAGATAGGGTTTTGTCCGAAGTTGCTGGGCCACGACGAGAGAAGTGATCTAGAGTAGGGGAGGCTCTATCTTTCACCGAAGAGTCACCTAGTATGAAAAGTATCTCCAAGATAAGGGGAGGCTCTGCCCATAGTTCATAAGCGTGGAAGGAGAAAAACGTCTTCGAAAAGAGGATGTTCTGTTTGACACCCTGAGTACGAAATGTAAGGAGCGTCTCAAGGAGAAGGGATGCTACATCTGCCTACTTCAAAGGAGATTCTACCCGCCATATCCGGATCTAAAAGGAGGTGCTTCGAAGAAACGAACAACTCTAATGTTGCCGCTTCCGATGTTTCGTATAGGTAAGTATACCTAATCTCCTGTATGAGAATACGTATACATCCTAAGTAGTTAACTTAGGGTGCTAAATTAATTGTACGATTACACATCTTAATTAGTGATAATAATGTACTAATTAAGATGCATGAATCGTTATGATGTTTTGATTTGAATTACTGTGTTATGCTTTATCTGATATGATCTGAAGTGTCATGACATGGTTTGATCTTTTATGTTCTAATCTGCTATGCTTTGATGTGACTTGTTATGTTCCGTTTGGCTTTAGGGTAGAGCGAGACGTGTGGTGTGTGTTGTTCGGTATCGGCTCAGTGATAGAGCGAGACATGTGTACGTGCTTGATCCCACTTTGTGGTAGAGCGAGATGTACGATTTTGTTGATTTATTAAGTTCTGCTTGACTCCGATAGATTACAAATTTTAGTATGATTTTGATTGGATATCAGTATATACGTATTTTAACGTATATAATTTTGTGATGCCTGATGTATGTAGTAGCCGTTAGGCAGAACTATGTTCGGATTCGATCATATTAGGGGTCGTTTGGGTCTGAATTAATTCAGTAGTGAATTAATTCAAAAAATTCACTGCTAAAACTGAATTATGTTTGGGAAGAGAATTTGTTAGAATAAATTCAAATGTAGCGTCAAACCCAATTTTAAAATGATGATTAAGAGACTGAATCGACTGAATCACCTCATGTGATTCAGTGATTCAGGCCGATTCAGGCTTGAAGCAGCCTGAATTTGACTACAGTACTGAATTTTTAATTCAACGCAGCTTCTATAGACAAACAAGATTCAAAAAATTCAATGCTGAATCGACACTAAATTGATTGAATCTTCTCACGATTCAGTACTCAAACAGCCCCTTAGAATAATATCTAATATGTACGTAGGCAACCAATGACAAGGCAACGTTGGCTCGATCTAAATTAATTATGAATATATATTTTATTTTGATCTACACGCAACGAACTATGAAGCTTCATTGTGTGTATGTGTCCGTTACAACCTAAGTCTATGTATGGGGAAGCCTTGAAGCTTCGTAGTGCTTAGACAAACGTTGTACCTCTCCCATACAGAAGATGATTCCTGGCTTAAGGAAAGATCAAATTTTCTATTAGTGAGTTTGTGGGCCCGGCTCGGGTCGGGTCGTTACAAACATAGTAATGATAAAAGAGAAGTAAGATTTAATGAGATAAATTCTTCAAAGTCTAATTGTGTCACTAAATATCAAGGCTAAAGAACCCATGCACATTAAGAAAGATGATTAAATGTCAAAACTAAAAGAACTTCCTAGCAATCTTAATCCAAAGTCAAATAAAAGAAAGAGTGCTCATAAAATGGAAACCTTGAAACACACTCCTTAATTAGACAAATTATAGCTATAAAGTATAACCTAAATGCCTTAGTAGACATGTTACAAACAAATCTAACACTAAGGAAAATTGAGTTATTTCTAACTTGAATAAATTTTCTAAGATTAGGAAAGAGAAGTTGCCAACTAAGTCACCTAGACCTCTCATGAATTCTCAAATGAATGGACCAAAAGTCAAGACAATAACCCACTTGCATTCCTAAGAAGGCTCCACATGCAATTGAGAAGAAAACCAAGATAATTTGGATAAAAAATGGTGTCTTAAATATCTTTAAGATACAAGTCGGGAAAAAGGATCACTCACCATCCTTAAAACCTTTAGATTTCTTAAGAATTGGATTTGTAAGCAAATCAAAGGGTGATTGTTTTTCAAAATAAAGAGATTTTCAAAATTATCCTTAATTTAATTCTTTTAATAATTTGTGACAAATTTTCAAGTTCTTGTCTTTGATTCCTGTTTGTTTTTTATTTATGTTTTTCATAGAGGCACATTTAAAAAAATAAAAAAAAATAGAAAAACAACAAAAACACAAAAATGGTTTTATGCACTTTGAAGTAGATGCATTAGTGATGGGTTTGTTTTTCTGTTGATGTTCAACTCAATCTCTTCCATACTTGAAAAATCATGATTAAGACTGATAAGCATTATGGTGAGTGTTCTTGTTTTTTAACTAAGAGAAAAGTGTACCGAGATGAGTGAAAATTATATTATTTTTTTTCATCTTGGTGTTATAAGTTTCTATTTTTTTAAAACATTGCGTACATCATGAGACTCAATTCAATTTTAAAAGAATAACTTGAGTGTGAAATTTAAGAAACTGGAAGAGTTGGGAATTTAGAGTAATATGGATTAGGAAATTTGAATTAGAGGAACTTGCTAAAACTCTACAAAGATATTTATGTATTTTTTCTTTTACTCTTTCAAAAACCTTTAAGCTTTGTTTGCATAAAAGAAAAAGAAATAAAAAATATTATCCTCATAAAGATGATGAAAAAAGATTACCTACTTAGGATGCCTTAAGCTAGGCTTAAAGCATATATCCACTTGATATGAAAAAAAAATGGCATAAAAAAAGGAATGCAAGTAGAGAAGATTTAGACAAAAGCCAAGCCCTAAATAAAATTTTTAGAAATAAAGAAGTCAAAATTTGAAAAAAGCAAAGACATAAAAATGATGAATTAAAATTTTGTCTACACATTTGTCAATATGTTTGTGCGTAATGAAGTCTGGTAGGTGAGTTGAAAAAGAGAACTTTGTCTATGCTAGAGTTTCAATAACTTTGTCTCACCTTGCTTAGGTTGATCATGAAATTATTAATTTTAGAGAGATAAGAGTTAATTGATTCATTTTAAATTAATAAAAAAATCTTAGAATATCAATATGAAGAGGATAAACTTAAAACTTAAATAATAATGAGCTAATTAATCAAAGTAAGGGAACAACAGACATAAATATTTGTTTATGTGATTTTTGTGTTATGATATTGATAAGTATAATACTATGATGTGAACATGTTATTTCATTTTATTTATTTAAATTTTAATCAATTTAAGGATATTTTCTTTATTGATGTTTGCACTAGGTTGCTAGATTGGCCTACGTTTATATTGCCTTCTGGTTTCATGTATTTTTTATTGGTTAGATTCTTAGTTTTATATATTTAAACTTTTGATTTAATTTAGACCTAGGAGAACATAAAGAGTTTTGATGGGTAATGAAGATTTTGACTGATTTTAAGAATGCCGTTTTCACATTTACTTTCAAACAACATTTGAAAATTTGAGACAAATATAAGATTATTGTTGTCCAATGTTATTTGGGTAAATTCACAAGTGGTAATTCACATTCTTATAGGAAGTAAAATTTGTCAGCAATTTTTAGGATAATTCTACATGATTGTATTTGATACTAGATTGTTAATTAATCTTAGAATGTCTTGAATGATATTTTTCATTAGAGAACTTTGATAGTACATATTGATGTTTTACTTGATGTTTTTGATGAAGATAAGAATTTTAGTTTGAAATATGAATGCTACATGCTTATGATGGTGTATCTTAGAACTAATGATTTTGAGTAGACATAGATATGATTGCTTATATCTATTCTATCTAAGATTGATATTGACATGATTCTTCTTAATCTGAATTTCTTATGTGGTTGATTGAAATATGCTTTCTCAACATATTTCTGAATTCACCCTAGTCTATTTCTGACAAAAAAAGGAAATTATGTGAAATTGATGGATAAGTGTGGAGAAAACTCAATAAAACTTGAATATAATAACTCACAAGTGATTGAATATTTAAATTTTGTATTTACTTATTGCTTGGAATAGTACTATGTAGGTATGTTTTTGCTTATGATGTACAAGTTGAAAGCCACATGACATTAGGATATGAGTGTAATAGATTAATGGGAGAGTCATTGCCAAAGTTGAATAACAATCAGAGTCTGAATGATGTACTATATAGTTGTAAAATTATTTTTCAAATGATGGGTTGTAGTATTTTGTCATGAAATAGCTAAAGGAGAATATTGTCAGTATATATAGAGTTATATGTATTGCATTCACTTATTTTGGTGAGGAAAATAATGTCAAATTGTTGTGTAATTTTAGTCATTGGATAGATAGGTGGCTGTTTAAAGATCACATGGTGAAGATGAAGTAGTTTAGAAGACTCAGAGGTGTTTTGCTAGGTAAAAACACTCTCTTTTGGTCTATTTATATCATATCTCTCCACTCGAATAAATATTCTATATTTGTTCAACACACATCACATTCACACTCATGGGGATAATGTGATTATCATATACACGTGTGATAAATAGTGTTGAAAACTTTTAGAGGAAAACTATATTTTTGTTCATTAGCAATTGATCACACAATTTATTGGCCCATAATGTTTTCACAAGGTGCTCAAGAACATTGAACAATTGATCACCAAGTAGTGAGAATGAATAGATGGAGTCTTGTAACCTAAATGGTTGCCCAGAAAGATCGACTAGATACACTATAGAAACCCAATCGATAGATAATTTGCTCAAAGGATATATTAGTTGCACTTCAGTGTTCAAATAGAACAAGGAACCATTGATCACCCCATGGAACAATTGTTTGATCAAATGCAGTTTCTTGAAATAGGCTAATTCCGAGTATAATTAGATGCTATTTAAAGTCTAATACCTAAACTAACTTAATTGTCTATATAAGTGGAGTTTTGGATATGAGAAAAGGAAATAGCAATGTTAAGGTAGAGATATTGGTGAGTCTACCCTATTGTGCTTTGAGTGAATAGAACTTTCCATTAGCTATATGCTTTGAAGAAAACATTATTTAGTTGAAAAGGAGTTCTACAATTATACAATTCATGAATAGTTGGTGAGGATTGACACATATTCAATGCACAAAGGATTTGTTAGATGCTTATTCAAGAAGGGTCTTTGAATAGCTTCAACAATACCATCAAAATGGGTTTTGACTAGTGGTTGTACTATTGAAGAAGATAGAGATCAAGTTTGAAGGAAAAAAATCAAGTTCGAAGGGAAAAGCATCAAGAATGGACATTGGTGGTCAGTAAACAGCTAGAGAATGGACTTCTAGTGTGTTTAGATGTTAGTAGTTTGAGTTTTGTAAGTTTTAAGCTTTAGAGTGCATTGATCCAATCGAATGGACAAATTGACTGGGCTTTTTCCTGATTTTTGTTTCTACATAAAATTTTTTGTATTTTGCATCTTTAATTTAATTAGGTTATTTTATTTTGCTATAATTTCTTGTATATCGAGGTCACAACTTATAATTTTTTACCTTAACTAGGTATTTAGACTAGAGGCACTGTAGTGACCCACTACATAAAGAACGACATTAAACTCTTACCTTCATCTCTTTAGCAGACTTGTATTTCTCAAAGAGCTTCTCAACCTTAAGGCTCCATGAATATAAGGATAGTGGAATTGGCCTTTGCATTCTTCTCTTTTAGCTTGCTAGAATCATTCTTTTGTACAAAAGTGCTATTCTAAGGAGGAGATTCTACGACCTCGTCTACCACATGTACTAAATCAGAAAGAGTGAGGATATGACGAATTCTTTTCTTCCACACCACATAGTTTCTAGCATGCAACTTCTCAGTTTTGCTAATTTCTGATTTGGCCATCTTAAAAGGCATAGTGAGTGATTAAAAAGACTACAAAACAAGTCAATAAATAAATGGACAAAACATATATTATCCTTAGCAATCAATTGCCAAAAGAAAGAAAATAATTGATCAGGTTACTAGAATTAGTCGATCAATCACCTAATGATCGATCGATTGGGTCTTTTGAAGTTAACTAGAAGTTGATCAATCAATCATTTAGTAAACGATAGATCGC
This sequence comes from Saururus chinensis, assembly GCA_035235625.1. NCBI lineage: Eukaryota > Viridiplantae > Streptophyta > Magnoliopsida > Piperales > Saururaceae > Saururus > Saururus chinensis. Next base: position 33,194,287 of record CP141143.1, read on the forward strand.
TCTTGAGTGCATAAAGGTAGAAAACAATGCTTCATAAATGGAAAATTCAAAAAACTAAGAGGATATGCCCAATCAATACACAAAACTATTCAATTTGGGTTTGCAATCAAAACCCAATGAAATTGACTAAAATAGGAGTAAATAACTTAGAAAATTAGTTTTCCCCAAATCAATCTAGAAACCCTAGAAAGTGGGAAAAACTTTTCATCAAACTAGTGCCAAATCACGCACAACCGGGCTATGACACCATTATTGAGGTGGTGTAGTAGAAGCGGCATGGGCCCGCTCCTTGGTAATGTCGTAATTGATGTAAGTGGCTTTCTTTTTCATATTCTACTCCATACATGCATGCAATAAACAATATAATATATATAATATTAGCAATAATAAAATCTGCATGTGATCAATCGACAATACAAGGATATGAATTCAACCTTCGGGGCCATGTGCCTAGGATGTGCCTTCCTTCACCAATGCCCAATATATAAGTATATAATTATGAGGGATATACCTTGTATATCCATGTAGAGCTCCCTAAATCCTATTTTGTGGTACTCCAGAGTCCTAGGATGGCCCTGTCGTCGAGTACCTGTTCTAAATCACCTGATCACCTCCTAGGCACAAGCCATGAGGAAGAAGGATAGACTGGAGAGAGAGCAGCAAAGTCCCTGCTTTGGGAAGCAAGTTAGTTGCAAGAGAGAGGGAGCTTGAGGGTTGGAGAGAGTGCAGAGTGAGAGCACCAAAGCTAAGAGCCAGTCACTATGTTTAAGTCAGTGATTAGGGCTCCCCTAATCACGTATATTTATAATATTCTTTGGTGGTCTTAAGGCTTAACAAGCTTCTTTACTAAGCTTTTTATTTTATCTCTAGAGGGTATGCTACAATGGGTATGGGCTCAGTCATGCTGAGCCCATGGATGCTTGAGCTCCTATACACACCCATGCACATGAAAGGATTGACCTCTCATAATCCATGCAGGTCCCATCATGGGTACACTACTCAATTTTGGGCCCTACAAGGTGCACATGTCATCTTCTAACACATGCCTAGTAAGTGTGTGTCAATAATGCTTTTGACTCAGTGGACCCCTTTTGGCTCACTCGAGCTAGTCAAGGTAGATCATATAGTACTGAACCCATATCATGGTCGAATACATCCATTATCACTTCTAGATCATATCCTTATATCCTTCGCTAGCCACACTTCAAACGGGATTATTTGGATTGCTTCAACATCCATAGGAAGAAGTAACTCAATGATAAGGGGTGTCTTCTACTTGATAGTATCATCAATAGGTAAATTCACTCAAGCATGCTTCGACAACACCCTTTGGAGGGTAATAACTTTATAAGTACTTGGGAGGATCCCTCCAAATGTTGATATGGGATCCATTCCCATCCTTCCATCTAAGGTCTTTTTCCAACACAACATGACTTTTCACTATGCTTCTTCACACAAAGGAAGGAGATTTAGGAGTAGGAGCCTTCCCAATATCAGTATGAAGAAGATACACCTATCAACATAGTGTGTGAGACACCATACATAGATGATTATAACATGCTGATGGGTCATTTGGTGAGTGGTGAAACACATGGCCAACAGAGTGTGTGATGCACACCCAAAAATTTCTCGCTTTGAGGACCGAAACAAAACAATGGTTAGAAAGCAACCAACCCACTTTGCTTAGCAAGCATATCAAGATTGAAGTATTGACCCCATCCTTCTTAGGTTTACATAAAACTTCCCACTTAATCTAGTTAATTATCCTTTCATCCTTCTATTGCCCCCATCAGAATCTACTAATTAGAGCATTCAACTCATAGCGCAAAGACACCTGAGGGTGCATGAAGTGTCGCAGCCTAGAATTTTCGGAAGCACATATAAAAGTTTTAATAAAAATTTCGGAGTTTCTCTGGGCCCATGATTGGAGCTACTCACCATAAGCATGTTATAAAATAGAATTTTCCCAATAACATACCATATGTGTACAAATACACAACTTGAAAAATAATAAAACTTCTTAATAGAATGAAAGTGCAATCGAAAATCTTTGAAATCATCTCGAAAACTCCCAAGTAGGCCTTTCTACCTGCACACTAAGCTTTGTCAGGTCCTGCAATGTCTGAGGGGTGGTGAGTATTTTAAAATACTTAGTAGGAGAATTTATACTATGAGGTATAAGGTAACATATGATAGTTTCAAAAGCATATGATACAAATAAGACTTTTTATAAAAATAGGGTGAGCCTCTCACCCAAAACCACCCCTAGAGTTTCTTCCTACGTAACAAAGATGCTCATAGGGTTTGCAAGCTCTCATGACTTGCTACAAGTTTTCCAGACACCTAATCTATCCTATGGACTTCTGTGGGTACAAAGCAGCAACCTTTTACTCCTCAATAGATTATTGCGAAAACACATTGTGCTTATAGAGAGAAGAGACACCTGTGCTCATTGGGCTCCGAGAACAAGAGAGCAGAGAGTCTTTCCATGATACTGTCTATTGTAGCACTCATAGCCTTGATAGGTGCCCTTTGTTAGGGCCTAAAAAGGGATCTTGCCTTCATTAGGGGCTCACCAGGCTACATGTGTACCGTGCCTCTGATTCCAAACCGGATTATGACTGTGCCCTCATCTATTCAACAAAGCTCTATTAAGGCACCCAACAATAGCTCCAGACAAATAAAGTAATCCTGAGTTCCCAAACTCATAAAGGACAGTTTTTCTTTTAAAACATCCCATCCCAAAGTTTATCTTTTCAAAAACCCTAGCCCTACCTCTATAAGCCATGAAAGCGTCACTAATAACAACTATGAATATAGGGTTGGTCGTTCGTCCAACGAGATAATTACCTTTTCTTCATCCTGTTTTAGTTACTTGATCACCATGCTTGTACATATATTCAAAAATAATTTTGAAACTCATCCTTCTATAAGAAATCATTATCTAAAACTACTTTTCAAACGTACTTTAGTCATTTCTAATCAAAATAGTGGTGAACCTAGATTTTCTCTATCTCATACGCTACCACGTGTATAATTCATAATCAAATTCAAATGATAAACCATTTGATAAAATGAATATATGAGGCAACGAGAAAGTCATAGTATATAAATCATATGATAAAACATGTAGTATCTAATCTACATCTTGCTTCAACGGATAACTATTCGATAAATCACATACGTGCAAAGATCATAAAACATAACTACTAGCTCTAACACTTAGCATGCTAGAGTCATACATATATTATGTTCAAAGGACAATCAAAGTAAACATTTATGCTATAAGATAGGATAAAAACCCCTACCTCGCTTTCCGCAGGAGTTTAAGGACAACGAATTGGATTCCATGAACTTGGGCATCTATTTTTTAAACTTTAGAGCTCTCTAACTAGAAAACAATCTCTCCATGGTGTTCTACATTCTCGATTTAGGTAAGAACACTTCTTGAACGACTCAATTTGGACTTAAAAAGACTCAAAATTTGGTAAAATAAGCTTGGATACAGGGTCAAGGGATCTCTCATAAGGTTTCTTTACTTTAGAGTAATCAAAACTATAAAATAAAGCATCCACTGCGTAGAACGCTCTCAATTTGTCAAGATTGCCTTTTGAACGGACTAAATCGAACTCAGAATGATCACAAACAGAGAAAATGAAGTCTAGCTCAAGAAAAACTTGAACACCAATATTTATGTTGCGATGTGCTAAAACAGCAGCACTGCGGCCACAGTTTTGTGGGCGTGTGTGGTGCCATGTCGGATGCGCATGCTGCAGTGCTCTAGTCAGATCCATGATGAGTGGTTCTGCTGTGTGTTGCACGTCTATCACGCATCGCGCAGCCACATCACATGCAGCCCATTTTAAATCCTTTCTATCTTCAAATTCTAGTATCTTTCTACCCTGGATTCAGATTTACGCGTTCTTGGTGCCGTTGATATCTTATCAATGAGCCCTACAAAAATTTACCTCTTAAAGTAATTTATCCTGCTCTTTTTAAGTGAGTCCTACATATAAAATACACTTCCTATGGTCGTAACTTACAACCCTAAAGTGTGATTTGAGCGGTTCAAGGCTTGTTCATTTTTTAGAGTTCTATCAAAACTTCAAGAAATCTCACCGAATAAATACTTCTAAATAATTTAAAATTATTAAAAACTCAAAAATTAGATTTATTAGAGGCGTAAAATCATACCAAAAATTTGTTGTTATTACATGCAGGGATTGCTTGAACAACAACTTCAATCAAAATCTCTTTCTTCATATTGGAAAGAAACTTTTCCTTCTAACCTTGTAAACACTTCCACACTTGTTCTTTATCTGAGCAAAGCCTTGCCTCCGGTATCTCCTAGTGACCATCAAGAGACTGAGATGTCTATCATGGCATCTGCCTTCCAAGGCCTCCAACCTATTTTTTGTCTGTCGTCACCTAAGTGACAAAGTACGGGTATGACAATAATTTTGCTAGGGGAGACATACATAAAAAATGTAAAAAACAAAAAAAAATGCGAAAAAAACTAAAAAATACAAAGAAATATTTAAATAAAAAATATGTAAAATGTAACCCAAAAGATTATGTAATCTAAAATACTAAAAATAAGATGTCCACTTCTTTGAAAATAATACATTGAAAAATAACAGCTCCATCATTATAAATATAGAGAAGGTTAGTGGCTAAAATATCATTATTGTGCTCATTAACTACTCAGAGCCAAAAGATTATGGAATTTGATGTCAAAAGGCTGTGTAACAAAGTATGGTATAATACATATTTTAAACGCGAAGTTCAGAGAAAAATGAGAAGTACTAGAAAAAAGGCAAAGTACACATTAAAAAAAACATAAATAATACATCATTTTTTACAATAGGATGAAAAAAATGGCAAGTATGCGTATAAAATATATATCTTATACCTATTTTTCATCACTTAGCTCCTCACTCCCTCTGCAGTGTTTTTCCTAAAGAATACTGCAATCTTGGCTAAATTAATTTTCAAACCTAATGCACCCTCATTAACTGTAAGAACCCCTTGGATAGCTTCCAAATCCTGCATTGTGGTGCGAACAAACAGCAAGTAGTCATCTGCTGCAGACGAGAATTTGTTCTTGATAAATCCGAATATCATTGTTGCACTGTTAAGACCTTGTAGAAATTGGGTACAAGTGTGCATGATTTATAATGTTCTACATATACACTTTGGCCCTTAATCAGCTATGCAATTAGTCTGTATTAACCATCAACTGGGGTATCCTGACTTGCCCAAAGTTTTGTTTGGAATTCGTACCTGCACTATAAAAGGTTGTTCTATCCTAAATTAATTGCTCCATTTGGCAAAAAAACTTATTTTATATTAAATTATTAATAGTTCCCTTTTGTTCAGTGGTTGGGTGCTTAAAATTTTTCTTAGATTTGAGTTTTATTGTTCAATAAAAATTACTATTTTTTTAAATATAACTATTATTACAAGACAGAGAAAGTATTTTTATTTTTTAGCATTTCTTTTTCTCAATGACAATATTTCGGTGGTTCAGTTAAACTAAAGACTCCGTGGGTTATCTTTTTGGAATGGTCCTTTTTTATATTGAGGGAATAGTTATGCTGTAATTAGATGATTGCTTGGGTTACTTCTTCAAGAAGGAATTTAATGACTATTTGTAGAATAGTGCAGATTGGGATGGAGAATGTTTCTCTAAACTGAATAAGATGAGAAAGTATTGATTTGTGGGTCACATCCTTGGCATAACCTCTCATTATCACAGTTCACAAGGAGTAACACAATGGAAGGGGTTTGTTCCTTAAAACGGGAGATTTTAAGTGCAATAATTGGTGAGTGGGAGGACTTTGTTGCACTGCCGTATATAGCTAGGGGGTTTGTCGTATGTAACTGAGTCTATACGGGGAATTGGGGTGTTTTGGTAGGTGGGTGGGACTCTTCAGAGTCAGACTCCACTGGAATTGTTAGTGGGATGTGAGACAGACTCTCTTTTATGAAAGTGGATGTTTGATGTGTGTTGTGGGGTTGATAAAGAGTGTCAAAATGGTCTTGTTTATCCAAATCTCCTTTTGTATTTGTTTAATAGACTGCTAAAATTCGATTGCTTACAAATATAGGCTCTTGTGCATAGATGTGACTAAAGTGGGGTCCCTTATGATTTAAACGTTATATGTAAGGAACTCTTTGATAATGAGCCTCATTTTCTTTTTCGCCCTATCTTATTTGGTGTCCACTATAATTTAAATATTATACGAAAGAAACTTTAGGATAATGACCCTCTCTTTTTTATACTCCCTATGTTCTGTATTAAATATTCTATTTAATTTTTAAAAAATAACTAACTTTAACATATTTTAAAAATTAAAAATACTTATGCCCATGAAAGCTTGCCTGATGTGCCATAAAGTCTTCACTTATAATGTCTTTTTGTGTGGTGACATGTGACATGCATGTGTAATAGTGGTCATTCTCAATTGGCAATCTCACATGGGAAATAAACTAAATTTGATTTATTTTAAAAACTAAAAATACTTGCCTGATGAGTGGTGAAAGTTTCAGGTGAAATCTTTATATGTGGTGAAATGTGGCAAATGTGCAGCGAGGGTTCTCGCTTGGCAATTCCACATGGGATGTCTTGAGTTAGGGTATATAATGTCTTAATTGTCTATCACAATAGAAAACAATTAAACATTATCACTTTTTCATAACTTATTGCTAAGATCAACAACTTTTGGATATACTAATTTATGTAAAATGAATATAGCAAGTTTTGAGGAAGGCTACAAATGGTTAACTTTTTATTTTTTTTGGCAAAGAAATGGACAACATTACTTGCAATTTAAACATCTAGGAACTTAGATTTTTTATTAGGTGATGAGAATAAGTTTCATAGATCACGCAAAAAAAAATTACATTTTCTAAAATTTCAACTTAGCATTATAACATGATGAAATATAATAACATTATCAATACTTTCATGTTGATCTGCTAGTTAAATCTCTGGGTTGACGGAGGGTGGTTGAGTAGGTTTCAATTGAGAATCAGGGTCAAGACCATGTGAGGAAAGAGATTGTATAGGTGTCTTATCTATCCAAAAGTAAACACATTTATGAATGGATGACTAGTTAACTACTCCCCTTTAGCCTGCCCACCCCTTTTAACACATTTAGTAGATATCCACCGTAAGTTCATATCATCGTTTGTTTATTTATATATAGGTGGAATGGCTAAAAGAGGAGCTGGCAAAGTAAGAGAAAATGACTGGCTATGTATATCCCTTTCAAAAGGGATTTATTAAGTAGACTAAAGTGAAAAAAGCTAATATGGCCTGATGTAGGCCCCTTTTACATAATTGCGCAAATTTATAGCAGTTAAACATATCAACTCAAAATCACATGCCATGTATCATAATAGGTGCACATCTAAGGGTCATTTGGCAGCACCTTTATAGTTATTTAAAAGAGTTAAAATGTGGATTCCCAAATTTGTAGGTTTGGGATGGCCATTTAAAAATGAAAAGTTATTTTTTAAGAAAAGTAAAAAGGTGCCATAAATATAATTTTTCTTTGCAAAAAGCACCTTTTAACTATTTCCCTCCTCAACATTAATTCTTATTTCTTGCAAAACCCTCCTGAGGTGGAGCAATAAATGGCATTTTAACTTGAAAAATTTATGGATGGTCAATTTTAGCATAAAATGACTTTTTTGGCTAAAAATCACCTAAAGAACCCTGAGTAAGGTTATAAAAAAAAGCCATTTTATTTTTGAATGATGTAAAAAGGCATTCCTTTTACCATTCACTTATTTTCTTCTTTATGTTGGAGACTATTTTGTTATTTTACACATAAAAATTTAAAAGTAAGCTAAATATATATTATTGAGAAGGATGAAATCCCCTTTAAGTTGATTTCGTCGTTCTGAAAGACAAAATCATCTTTTGAGTGATTTCATCCTTCTGAATAACCAAATCACTTAACTCTGCATTTTTTGGCTTTTCAGCGGGCTTCATGCCCATTTTGTCTTTTGCAAGGACAAAATCTATCTTTCATGTAGATTTCGTCCTTGCAAAGGACGAAATCACCTCACTTGGTATTTTTTGGCTCATACACACTAATTTTGTCATTGCACAAGATGAAATTAAATTAAATTTATTTATTTTAATTAAAATCAAAAGTAACCTCTGCCCTGTATAGCAACGCATATAACACACTAATATCCACACAACCATCATATAAATCGCAATAACATCCGCACATCAAGTGATATATGCTACATGATGTAATGCCCAATCTGTAATGCGGCGGCCTTGTCAAATGATCCGATGAACAAACTCTATGGTACGAAGAGAGATATCTTGCTCTAAGTTAAAGTAGAACATCACACAATTAGACACATACAACTCAACAATCTCAAAACATGTGAACAACGTTCAAGAGAGCCACACATCTCTTCCCTCTGTACAAAGAGGAGGTAACTCAGCCAACGCCTTAGGCGAGTATGGTTGTCAAATGACCTGCATAATTTATAAGCATAATTAGTTTTTAATAACCTTACATAGCTTATATTCATTATATTAAATGTGATAATGATATGAAATTACTTGACAAGGGCGTTGGTGGTTTAACTCTCCTCTATACAAACAAAGGACTCCTTATGGATTTGTAGTTTTTCTCCTCTGAACATTCTACCTTAAGGAGTCAAATTTAACACATAAATTCAATACATCCACATAAAACTATGTTAGAAATATAAGTGTAAAAAAATATTTACCTGGCTCCTAATGGGGCACTCTCTACTACATGACCCATCTCAATAGTTGGTCGGCTGATATGTAAATGCTCGCACGACCATAATTGTGTCACGAACTATCATAAAAGTTATTAAAAAATATAAAGTAATTGTACATGTAGAAAATACTAACCTCAACAAATTCATTTACCTGAAGAAGGGTCAAACAACTTGCAATACCCGAGGTCATAGCCTGACAAGCTTTCCCTAACTCTCGGTATAAAAACGCAAGGGTAGCACTGCCCCATGCGTAAGTGCCCACCATGTCAAAATTCGCCAGGAGGGAGAGGTACACAACATGAACATGACTACTTTTGTTATCCGCAAATATTGTAGCTTGAGGTAAATGTAGTAAATATGTGAGTGCATGCTGCTCGGTGACTATCTTGGTGGCATCTCCTGAGAGCGCATGAAACACCTAATAGCTATCTGAGGCTCACTTGGCTACCACACATCATTGAAGGAGGAGGTGCCCTGCCAAGGAGTCTGACTAATAAATCTAAATCTCCCCCTCCTATCATGCCCATCATTGTCTGTCCATCATGTGAAGTCCAAAAAGAATTGCCACATCCATAAGTCTATAAGTGTGACATCTCCCCATAAGGTAGATGAAGCATCTGTGTTTCCCTCTTTCATCTCTCGACGAGAGCTGTGAGAAAAGGCCTATGGAGTTGAACATACTGTAAATAGATAAAGTGTCCAAATCCAACTTGCTCGATATATGGTAGAATACTCTCATTAATGGGCCACTGTTAGAGGTATCTAAAATGCTTAGTGCACTCAAGGCACTTAGGGTCCTAAATTGAGTTAAAATATTATAACCCAATGTAACATATAGTCAAAAAAACTAAATAAAATGAATGAACAATTAGAATACCTCTCCTTGCCGAATAGAAGTCGACCTATGTGACTCTTGCTGAAAAAGTATTGACTCATCAACATGGACCATAAAAGGCTTCATATGATCCATATGATAAGCGAGGAAATAAGAATTTGAGGAACATATAGTCATATCTAAAATAGAGAGTAAACAAAAAGACACACAGTCGAATTGTATGTTTACTAATCAACAGGAGGGTTAGTACATCTTTTACTATTATGCCCAGATTGTTTCCACCTCCCATACTTATAACCTGCTCTACCATCTCTCTCCATGCTCACACGGTCCATTGTATTCTTAAAGCGGATAGATCGTAGGCGACTGAGTTGTGTTGTTGCTTTTGGAGGTTTTAACACATAAGGCACATCTCTTTCCCAAAACTCCCAACCACGAGGAGAGTAGCAGTTGATATATAACATACTCTTGCCTATATAGGATGCCTCTGCTTTCCCCACACGACAAGAGGATGAGAGCAAGGATATGGGTAGACTTGAGGAAAATTACATGTACATGTTCGATGAACTGCATTCACCATAAGCCTCCTTCCACGCATAGACATCACTTCATACTTGGTGTGGTTAATCCTGTTAACTATATACTCCCCAATTTTACTTGTTTGTTCCCTTATTATCCCTTCCACTCTGGGATTATATGGGGCGACCATGAAATCCGAAAGGCGAGATCGTTTCACAAAGAATGTTACTACCCGGTAAAAAATTGTTGACACTAAGGCCTGCATAGGTAATCCCTGTGCCCTCTTCAAGATGCTCTTTAAACTTTCTGCCATATTTATAGTCGTCATGCCAATTCTTCTAAATCTATCGTGAGCAAGAGACCATTGTTCAATGTGTAATCCTTCTCCTGAGAGTAGTAGTTTTTTCCTAGGACTTTCCTGACCAATCAAGTCCATTTTAGCATCAAATTGTTCTACTGTCAGTACACATGCAGCTGCCCCAATCAAGTCTATCAGTGTATCATTTTTAACTCCTTAAAAATTACCTTTATGTGACAAATGCAATATCAATGATAGAAAAATGGTGGGGGGAAAATCTCAGGCATAGCCCTTTGAAACCCCTTAAGTTGATCCGAAATGATTGCAACATTTGTCATATCTATAAGTACATTCTCCCTCAATTGACTTAAGAACTATTTTTAATTTTCATAATATTCCTTTGCTACTATCTCAAATGCTAGAGGAAATAGCCCATTGTTCCCGTCAATAGCCGTTGTAGCCATAAGATGTAGGATACCTGCCGTACAAATGAGTAGTATCGACACCAATTACTAGGATGCAATGCCGAAACCCCAGTATAGATGACCCAAATGCCCAAAACATCTGTGTAAATCTTTGATACGAGCCACCATCTACTAGATCAGACTCCAACTCGTAGTAGGTACTGGGATTCACATCTTGTACTGCCTTTAGGTACATTGGCAACAATTTGTATGATTTAGCCCAATCTCCTTAAATGGCTTTTATGGCCATAATCCTTGCCGCCCATGTTTTTTTTATAAGAAATGTCAATGTGGAACCTCTCCTTCATCCTTTGAATAATATCATCTAGCGTGAGAGTTAATTTGGCTTGGATGGCAAACATTATGACTTTGGAAACAAATTATGCACTATACTGCTTATGATTAGTGCTATGTTGGGCATTCCTACAAGTGTGGTTACCTTCGTATGTCTTCAATTTAAAATACCCTACAACTCTCTTCATTGATCCATGAACTCTCCAAGAGAAAGCACTATCAATACACTTAACTGTATATTATGACATATTTGTAAGTAGAACCTTGTATTGGACATGATTCCTAATTGAAAACTCCCTCAAGGCTATGATAACCTCTTTATCCTCAAAGATGGGCCCAACATATGACTCTTCTTCATTCTGTTGCTCCATATCCATACCACAATTAACTACCACCCCTATCTACTCATCTGTGATATGTGCATAGATTGGCTCCTCCTCGTTATAGTACAACGGCTCTTCATCATCAACATTCATGTCATTTGCGGCAATTGCATTGTCTACTACATCATCCCTCTCGCCATCAACCATATGTTGAGCACTTTCCTTACCTCTGACCCCTTCTTCGTTCATGCCATACTCCTCTTCACTAGCTTTGCTAATATTATTTTTACCTTGATTGACCTCATTTACATCAATGTCATCATCATGGACATGGAACCCCCTACACAAAATAACACACATGTATTGAATTTCATATTACCTGAACACTTGTTTAAAAATTTAAAATGTTAGATTTGTTTATAAATATATATTTCACATTTGATTGGATGGTCGAGCATCAGTATGTCCAACACCTATGTAGGGGTAATGAATGCCCATCGAGCTTTGAGTTCCAAACTATGCACCGCCTTGTGACATTACAACGCTAAATGTCTCATGTTCATGTGATGTATACCTTCCATATTATGCATTAATTTCAGAATTCAATATCCAAATTTTTATTGATAATTATAAGATTCACACAAGATTCATATCTTAAGAAACCTTACCTCCAATTAGGTCCACTTTCATCGTCAATAGGTGTAGACGACCTTAGTATTCGTTTTATGCTATTGTCATGGACAAATTTTCCTCTTCATTATCTTCTACTGACATTTGCATGTGCCTTCCATTGCTCACATTTCTTTGAGAGCTCCTGTGTGAGCTCCTATATGAACTCCTACTTACATTGCTCCTTTCACTAGGCACTCATGCTTCTTTTTCAAGAAATAGCTCAAATATAAATATGTAAGAAAAATGGTGAAGCATTTGTCTAAATGATGCCTCATCATCCAAATGTAGTAGTTCTGATCTTGATCCAAACATCGAAAGGTTACATTTTATAATAATTTTCTATCTCCCTCTGTAATACCCCGCTTTTTCGATTACGTCTAACCAAGGGGGTTAGAGGTAATTAGTAAATTTTCTAATAAATTATAGACGGTTTCAAAGGTTGAAACCTCTGTATATGAGTAAAGCTCAAAGAAATGAGCGTAATCAATCAAAGAATGCGCAAAACGGAGGTTAGGACGGGAAGTTATGACCTCAAAAAGCATAAAAAATAGGTGGGACCCACTTGGAAAGAGCACAATTTATTATTTTAAGTGGGTTAATATCGAAGGGCTCGTCGATACAAGTCTAACGGTACCAAGAATGCATGAATCCGAATCCGGGGTAGAAAATTACGTGCGTTTGAAGATTTGTTTTTTTTTTTTTTTAAATATTAGGCATTATGGGCGGGCATTGAGCTGCGCAAATGGTGGGTGTTGCAATGCACCATGTGATTTGGAAGGCGCCTCCATCGTGAAAACCACAGCGCCGCGGTTTTTGGCACCGCGGTTTCGGCAGGTCGAGGGCCTATTTATACCTCATTCTGTTCTGTTTTTGAATCAGATCTTCTTCTAACCGTTCTGAGTCTGATTAAGGCCGTTTAAGAGGTGTTCTTAAGTAAATCAAGCATGCACCACGTGATTCGGAAGGTGCCTCCACCGTGAAAACCACAACGCCACGGTTTCGGCAGCTCGAGGGCCTATTTATATCCCATTCTGTTATGTTTTTGAATCAGATCTTCTCCTCCCCTATTTCTAACCGTTCTGAGTCTGATTAAGGCTGTTCAAGAGGTGTTCTTAAGTAAATCGAGCATGCTCTACTGAATGGAGCAGTCATTTCTTCAAGTTGGAAATTGTATGAAGAGAAAATGCTCCAAGAGAAGGAGAGGTCCTACTCGTTGTCCTCGAGCACCAACAATATTCTTTTTCTTTGTTTCTGAGCATCATAGCTTCGATCTAGTCCATCCAAGAGGTGTTCTTGACTAAATCGAGCGTGCTCTACACAGTGGAGGGGTATGTTCTCTGTGTTGGTGATTGTATGAGGTGGAAACATCCCATGTCAAGGAGAAGTTCTGCCCATTATCCTCGAGCACCGACGAACTTCTTCTTTTCTATTTTTGAATCATCTTAGCTCTTATTTAGTCTATCCAAGAGGTGTTCTTGACTAAATCGATCATGCTCTTCACAATGGGGGGGTCCTTTCTCTGAGTTGGTGATCGTATGAGGAGAAAATGCCCCAAGACGAGGAAAAGGGACTGCCTGTCGTCCTCAAACACTGGAGTAAGAAAAAGGGGCCAAGAGCAAGATGGGGTTTTGTCCGAAGTTGCCGGTCTACAACAAGAGAAGCAATCCAGAGTAGGGGAGGCTCTGTCTTCCACTGAAGAGCTATGATGTGTGAGGAACATCTCCAAGTAGGGAAGGCTCTGTCCGCCACCCACTAGCGCAAAAAATAAGATGTCTCCAACAAGGAGAACATTTGCATGTCGTCTTTCAGTGCAAGACGAGGAATGTGTGGAGGCTAGAGGAAGCTCCGTCTTCTGCCTTTAGATCTTAAGGGGAGGACGCTAAGAAAGAACAAGCAACTCCGAATACTGTTACCTTACGAGACATGTGGGGAGTAAGTAATTCTGACATCCCATTTAAATTATAGAGCTGCATGTGCTAAATTAGGATGTGTACTATGCCATGATCCTTTGTGCTCTAATTTGCTATGCTTTGATGTGGCATGTTTATGTTCTGTCTTGCTCTAGGGTAGAGCAAGACGTGTAGTGTGTGTGTGTGTGTTCAGTCTCGGCTCAATGATAGAGCGAGACGTGTGTATGTGGTTTTGATCCCGCTCTGTGGTAGAGCGAGATGTACGATTTCGTTGACTTATTAATTTCCGCTTGACTCCGATATATGACGAATTTTTGTATAACTTCAACTAAATATTAATATATACGTATTTTAACATATATGATTTTGTGACTCTTGTTGTATGTATTAGCCATTAGGCAGAACTACGTTTGGATGCGATCGTGTTGGAATAATATCCAATACATACGTAGGCAACCAACGACAAGACAACGTTGACCCGATCCAAATTAATCATAAATATATATTTTATTCTATTTTACATGCGACGAACTATGAAGCTTCGTTGTGTGTATGTGTCCGTTACAACCTAAGTCTACGTATGGGAAGCCTTGAAGCTCCATAGTGCGTAGACAAATGTTGTACCTCTTGCACATAGACGATGATTCTTGGCTTAAGGAAATAAATTTTATATTAGTGATTTTGTGGGTCCGGCTCGGGTCATTACACCTTCGATCCTACCCAACTTTGCTAGCTATTTGCATCTTAAGTTTATCATAAGTAGAAGGTTTCTTGATGAATAATTCATCTGCTACCTCTTCATGGTGAAGCATAAAACTAACCATTTTTTTCCGCCATCTCTATTCACTTAATTCATAACCAATAAATAATAGAAATAATACATTAAGCAATAATTCAAAATACTACTTTACTTAATGAAATATGAGATTAATCTATTACTCAAACTTAACCAAGCAATTCCACTCAAACAACAAAAATCATAACACAATTCCATAGAACAATTCCATAGCACAATTCTACTCCCTTAACATAAGAACTTAAAAAAAAACAAGAAAACAAAATCACATAGCAAATTGGAGTATATGAAGAGGCGAAGTTAGCATTATGTACTTTGAAATAAGCAAATTTAAAGGTATGAAAATAGTATTTTTAAAGAATACCTCTGCTATGGATTCCTTGAAGCTAAAATGTGGATGAGGGACCCTGTCAAATGATGCATAGAAATCCACTGAAATCCTCGATGTAAAAGGCGAGGAGGTGGAGGATGGAAGTAGATACAAGCATGGAGGTGTCAGATTTGGACGATGCATCAAGCCATCAACCAACACAAAACAATAGCCAACACAGGTCATCAAACCCTTTACAAGGAAAATCCAAGCCGAGAAGCACAATATTTTTACACAATTTTGAAATAAAAATAAGAGCAAGAAGGCCAAATGGACAACCCTACACATGAAAATACATAACACAAAAAAACCTACTGACCCAAACATATGATTCATACAAAAGTAGCAAAACATTGATGGTATTATAATTTTTTTTTAACAATAACAGTAGAACAAAACCCTAATGCAGTAGAGAATCAAATGTTAGAAAAAAATCCATTGGGCGGAGGGCTCTGGGGCTTGATGGCGAAGGGCAGATGGATATGGGGCCTGATGACGAAGGGTAGACGAATCTAGGCAGAGGTATGGAGAAACTCTAGGCAGAGGGGCTCTAGGTGGAGAAGCTTTGCACTGAGGGGCTTCGAGTGGAGGAGCTTCGGGTTGAGGGATGATATGATGGCAAGAGACAACAAAAATAGATGCAGCAGTGGATGGTGAAAACAAACATAGTTCTCTCAAATGAAATAGTAGGGAGGGGGAGGGGAATTAGCGTGAAAGAAATAGGGCATGAATTTTGTTCTTTAAAAGCATGAATCAATTGCGAATGACGAAATTGGGTTTTACCTAATTTCTTCCCTTCAAAGAACAAAATACACTTGAACACAACCCACTTCAGCCAAAAAGTTGAAAAAATGCAAAGTTAAGTGATATCGTCATTCAGAAGAACAAAATTAACTTAAACATGATTTCGTCTATCTTATGGACAAAATCGATAAAAAAAATAAAAAAATGTCACATAGGCACTAGAGCTTGGCTAATGCCTACGTAGCCAAAATAAACACTATTTTAAGAATTATTTTTTTCTCTCGTTAATTTTAATAATTATTATTTTTTTAATATTATTGATATAATTTTTCATTCTTAAAAATAAATTTTTTTTAAAAAAACCTATTTCCTTTCAGCACCTAAGCCAACCAAATGACCTCCTCATCACCTCTCCGCAGCGCTCTTCCTTAGGGACCAGCCGCTGGCAGTTTGTCATTGCTACCACAGATATTTTTTTCCATTCCCGGTGGCTAGGGTAGGGGAGTTATTGGTGGGACTGTGGCAATCTCGGTTGGTACAGAGTTCCATTTGGCCCTCCGCCTCTGCTACTTCCGCTTCTCTGGGTGCATGTAAGCAATGTCACCGGTGATCACCTATCCTTTCTCCCCTTACCCTATCCCAACTTGTCCTCTGCCCTTCCATTTTCTCCACTAAAGATCCCAACTTTCACCTCCCTCTTCCCTCTATCTTGTCGAATGCTGCTCTGCCTTTCCATCTCCGATTTCCACACTCCTCTCCACCAATTTGCAGCCACTCAGCCGACAGCTCACCCAGTCCCATCTTCCTACCCTTCCACTCCCTCCACCTCCCGTCCATCCCCTCGATCGCTGGCCAGTTATCGATTTTTTCATGTTGTGTTTTCTCTTATGTGTGGCCAGGCCACCCCCCCCCTTGAATAGGACGGATCTATTATCATTGGACATGGTGTTTATGTGGTTCTTTTTTGCAGGTTGAGCATCCTTGTCAACTTTTCTTGTGATAACTTATAATTCCTGACTTTTATTTATTCTTAGATAAATAATCTAAGCTAAACTTAATAGTATAAAATTGAAACTTATATAGTTTTTTGATCGGGTTGAAACTTATATAGTTATAAAATAGAGTTAGAGCTGATTGTAATTGTAGCATCCGGGAAATTTTAGATAATTTCCCTAATTCCTATAAATTTAAAATAAAAAATTACGAACTCTCGATAGGCATTGAGAACCTATCCATAAGATGTTGATGTTTATTCAACGATTCCTTCGACGCGTCAAAGGTCGGAATTGAGTTTTTTCATGAGGTTTTCATCTGGGCATGCTCCTAACTGACATATATGGACTTTATATTCGATACGAGACTTATTGGGATGTGTCTCACTTTGCTAACATTCCCAGTTGGACTCTTTTCTCTTCTCCAAAAAACCACGTCTTTTCCATACAAATACCACGTTTGAGTCCATCCTAGGAGGGACACTTTCTGAGTGACCCAGATTGCTCATAAAGGGTTTGGAGAGGGATTTAGATGTGGATGGAGGAGAAAGTTGTTAGAGGAGGAGGATGTGCACGAGCTTGAAAATTCTGAGTGTTTTTGAGATAGGATTTAATGAAATATAAATCCCAACATATCGATTGTGTTCTATAATGCAAAAAGATGTTAATTTAGAGTGGACTTTTGACGTTCACTTCATGTGTTCACCTGTTTTGGAGTTATGAATGTGTGCTTTAAGTTGGGCCATTATTGATGAATAGAAGATATCGTCTAATGTACAAATTGGGCTACAATCTCTCGGGACACAGCAAGGAATGGTGATTTGGGCCAATCTTGGTTGCTGCGGGACAAAGGAGAGGAAGAGGGGTTGACAGGAGTCCTAGACATATGCTACAACTTAAATAATGCATACCCAAGCACACGTAGCAAAGTAGAAAAATACTCGGTGAGATCAGGTTGAACCAATGAAAAACAAAGTAGGATTGGTCTAACTAAACCCTAAATAACCAATTATTAATTCTACCTAAAATCAAACTGAACTAAATTAGCAAGATAAGATCTTCAAGATATTTCACTTGAAAAGCTAAAGGATGAAAATCAAAGTTTTGAAAAACAACAAACTAACTTGAAACTTTCAAGAGACTTAAGTACATAATGTTTAAACTAAGGCTAAGAATCAGTAATAATTTCACATGAATTATCACTCCTAATCCAAATTCATATAATTACGATAGATATATTGGTGCTAAAATAGATTATCTAAGCATTACATGTATATGGAGATTACCCACAATCAAAGATCAATACTATAAATATTTATAATCTAATAAATTAATGTGCTTTAAAGACTAATTAAAAGAAAACTTACTAGATTTATATAAAATATATTAATCTACTTGAATAAAAAATATCATAACTTGAGTTTAGGTGTCATGACCCCAACTTGGAGAGCCCGATGCCACAACAGGGATATGTGCATTCGTAATGTAGGTGGCCTACACGAAGATAACAATCATTTACTAACCAATTATGGTTTAATTAATTAAATAATAAATCTAAGAATAAATAAGTCTTACCACATGAGCTATCCCATACTAGAGTTATTACAATTATCCAAAATAAGAGAACAACTAAGTAAAGCCTCATCATCTATCAAATCTCTATTGCTTCTACCCTTTCACTTAGGTCCTACGCTAATCCACAAATGTATGCTTTGAAAATCATACATATAGGTAAAACATTTAAAACATCAATGTAATAACCAAGAAGTACTCAACCTCAAATAATATTTAAGTAAACCAAATGCCAGCGATTTACAAAAATATACCATAAACTTTTCATTTTCCTTAACATCCTTAAACTAGGGCCTGGTAGGCATCCAACATAGGTCCTTAACATCCTTAAACTAGGGCTTGGTATGCATCCGACACAGGTCCTAAAGGCATTGCACACACTTAAAAAAAAGTCACCGGGAACCCACTTAGGCTGATTCAATAATTTTCTATTTGTAAACTCGACACAACATATTTGTAATTTATTATCTTGTTACTCAAATATGTATATACCCAATCCCACCTTGTGGCATAACAACTAGTAGAAAATATATTGGAATAACATAAAATTAACTTTACAATGTCATGTGAGTAAAATGACCAGACTATACAAAAGTTTAAAACCCTGATTTTGGTGTATTGGCTGTTTTTGAATTTTGGGGAAAATACCAAGAGACATTTGATGCTTATGAAATTTAGAACATAGTTAACTAACCCAATTAGTGACTCCAAATTAAATTGTTTGTGTGGAATGAAACAAAAAACTATTTAATTTTGAATTATGGAAATTACTACATAATGCCATAATTCTACTTAGTTGGATCTCAAAAAATATAAATCAGTATTAAAGACTCCAGATTGAGCAAAGATTTTATATTATACCAAGAACTCATAAATATTGCCCATTAGAAATTTTGGGAGCTATTTGATCTGAATTTGAACTCGGGAAAAACCCTTGATGACAAAACAATAAAACTATAAATCCCAAACATAGTAGATCCCAAAAAATATAATAAATTGATATTAGTAGAAAAAGTCCCAAAAAATCCAACATGTATAAATCTCCAGTAATTTGTGTAGGCCTATTCTATGAAGAAAGGACATCAAAATGAAGTCAGAAATCTAAGTACTGCTAACTTGCTAAAAAGAAAACTCTATAAAAGATTACTTTTTTATCATGCTTGTCACCATGAAAAATTGGGAAAATTTTACCAGACTAAGGTAGAAGATTCACAACATCTCATAGAAATTTCAGATTAAAATGACCATTGGAAGGCCTTGAACGAAACCAACATTTCTAGATACGCAGTGTAAACATTGGCAATTCAACAACAAGCTCTAACAAGCACATGCTAATTACATTGTCTATATAACAATTGGAAGCAATAAATAAAAGACTATAAGTCACTAATATAGACAATGAAATAGCCACCAAAATCATCTTAACATGTTTTTTCATCAAATCATGATAATATTCCATAAAATCATGTCTTAAAATATAACTTGAACATATAATAAGAAAAACCCTAATCTCATACATGCAAAATAATACATGAAATTAAGCACAAGCAAGTGCATTAGCAAAAGAAAGCCATTCATCTCAAAATCAAATCCAAAAAAACTTGAATTAAAGAAGAGAAGAAACCAAAATGCTTCCTCGATCTAAACCTTAATTTGTAGAAACAAGTCTTGGGTACGTACTTCTAACAAATCAATCAAAATGAACAATAATGAAAGCCTTAATCTACTTACCTCAAGACAACTATAACTACTAGGCATGTAAGTTGAGGAGGTTTTTTGCAAAGAAAGTCCAAAGGTACGGGTTTTCCAAAGCTTTTCAATTACTCTTCAATGGTGGTCTTCAAGCAACAAAACAATGGTAGTGTAGAGAGAGAAACACAAGGGGGAGAGGGGAACTCGAGGCAAATAAAGAGGGCAGTTAGCCTCTTTATGGGAAGAGTCAAATCCCTAATCTCATACATGCAAAACAATACATGAAATTAAGCACAAGCAAGTGCATTAGCAAAAGAAAGCCATTCATCTCGAAATCAAATCCAAAAAAACTTGAATTAAAGAAGAGATGAAACCAAAATGCTTCCTTGATCTAAACCTTAATTCGTAGAAACATGTCTTGGGTACCTACTTCTAACAAATCAATCAAATTGAACAATAATGAAAAGACAACTATAACTACTAGGCATGTAAGATGAGAAGGTTTTTTGCAAAGAAGGTCCAAAGGTACGGGTTTTCCAAAGCTTTTCAATTACTCTTCAATGGTGGTCTTCAAGCAACAGAACAATGGTAGTGTAGAGAGAGAAACACAAGGGGGAGAGGGGGACTCGAGGCAAATAAAGAGGGCAGTTAGCCTCTTTATGGGAAGAGTCCACCCCTGGGTAACTTCCTTTCATCTCTTGGGCTCTTTCCAAACTTAGCCAAAGGGATCAAATCAAATTGGTGCACTATGGAATTATCCTAAAAACTTGGTGCCAAAGCCCTGGAGGACAAGTTCGGCTTGGCCAACATGTGACTTGGCTGACTAGGTGTGTACCCATTTACTTATTTATCTTATTTCTGTCATACTAAGCCAAAAAAATTATGAAAAATTCTAATTTATTTTAAAAACCATATGAGAATGTTACATTAGGAGCTAATATCATGATTCAATAGTACTTCATGCATTTGTTAAGCAGGTTCCGAACCCCATGGCCATAAGAAACACAAGATTAAACATTGAATCCATGGAGAACAAAGGGATAATTAAAAGGAAATAAGAGCTGCCCCTTCAAATTCTCTATACAAAACTGGTCAAAAAAATCTTGTCATGCGGCTGCTACAATATTGTGAATAGTATGGTGAAAATTGATCTGATATTGTATTGTCTTCGATCCCTGTTCACTAAATGCCCATGAATAGAGATTGTTTCCTTCTCCATCCAGTCCGTTGGCTTCTATGGTGCCTATGGAATTAATAGCTGCATCCAAATGAGAAGAGCCTCTCTACCTTTCTCTTCTTCAATTTCCTCTTCTTCTGCCATTGTATTCCAAAAGTTACACTAAAAAAGATGTAGGAATATTTTTTTTCCTATTTTTCTTTGGCCTTCTTAGAGTCAACAGTCCCCCCTCCTCCTCCAATCTTTTCTATTGTTAATAAAATTTCTTCTAGACATGGAATCTCACATGTTGGTTTCTGATTTTTTCCACCTTCAAGAAAAAAATCCCAGTCGCCTCTCCATATTTTACCATGGGGTCCACTTTTTATAGGCCTCTTCCTTCGAGTCCAACTCCCACCATACTCCTCCAATCTCCAAGTTTGTTTGATAAACACATTAAATGTCTTGGATTCCGATTATCTTTATGATTGCCTTGACAGATTTGAACTCAAACTCATCCTCGAATATCTGGTTGTTTATTTCTTTTTTGACTGCGAAGACCAAATGGCTTCAAATGGACCACATGCTCCCTTCTTCACCACAATTCTCCATTCCTACTATAGTTAAAATTCCTGCCTTACTTTATCTTTCCAACCAATAAGTTGCCCTTCATAACTTATATATCACATCTTCACCAATGCCTCTTCTTAATGCATTTGTTGCCCTCTCATTTACTTTATTTTTGTAGTTAGCTATTTACGAACAGGCTGCACATTACATGTGATCCTTCACAGTTGAATCAACTTGTAGGCCTTCAGTTATTGAAGTCCTCTTATCACACTAGAATGGTAGTCCGTTTAAACCTTTTCCATCAAAATCTCCACCAAAGCTCCGATATGATCCTTTCATGCATTTTACTCCCAAAACCTGTTTAAACATAATTAAATGCTAATTAATCATACTTTAACTTAAAATTTGAACTAATATCCTTAAATTAAGGGCATCTATATTAATATATGTCATACATATCAAATGCCATCAAACCTATATTTGACTTATCCACTAGCAAAACCAAAATTACAGATATTAAATAAAACCAAAGTAGCAACTACACTTATGCATGAAATTGTGATTTTGTTTAGCGTATGCAATAAGCCTTTAAACCTCTATCTTATACTAGTGGATAAGCTATAGTCTTATGAGTGTTTAAGGTGAATATACCCACAAAATATAAAATACAAAACACAAACATAAAATAAAATAATATCAAAACCAATGAAAATTTACAAATAAGCTCTTCGTAAACTTGTGACTCCATTTAATAAAATTAGCCATAAATGCATGTAATGAATAGTAAACCTGACTTCCAAATTCAATATTCATTCTAAAAACTTTGTATTGGTGGAAAATTCTCAAACATAATATAATAGCTTTAAAAACAATAATTGCTAAGTGATTAAACAATCTCAATCTTATGAATCTAGCTGACAACCCAATGTGTCTCACATCAACTAAGTAATTTAAATTTGATACTCAAAAATAGACATTGGCATCAATTCATTCTCAAGATATTATACAAGAGAAACATGCACAAGTTACATTGAAAAGTAAACACCAAAAATTACTTTAAAAACATAGGACATAAATGCATATGTGGAGTGAGCTTCTATGCCCACTTCACATGAAAGTACAATGCTTAGACTTCTTAAACTTTCTATGAGATCTGTGTAAAAAGTGTTATGCTAGTGACCCCTAATTTAGTTGGTTCAGGGTAGTAGGTTTAATAACTTGAACGAAATTGGCTACAAGGTTAGTCATGCCATGAAAGAGTTAACTCTACATTTGGACTTGAGCACCCTATGTTTAGTTAGGCATGCCAAGGCTTGATCTACTTAGTAGAGAAACTTTAATTTTAGCTCTCTACAAATTTAGATTCATTTTTTTCTTTTTCTCAACTTTTGAGTATATTATACACTCATCCTTAATTGTGATGACAAAAAATCCTAGAATTATCTACAAAACAAGAGTAGTCAAGCACATAACTCTATCATGATAACCTTATATTACTAGATTATACTAAGATTTTACTCTCAAGAAAATTATGCTTACAGTCAGTGATACCCACTAAGATGAAAAAAGCTACAATCAAGAGTTCGTATCATAACTTAAACAAGTGCCTTTCTAGTTTTTGCAAAATAGGAGTATCGGATACTAATATGATGAAATTAGAAAAAAAATGATTAAATTCATCAAGTTAAATGAACCTTTATAAACAATTGGATATAATTAAACATAACCACACATTTAAAGGACCATCAATGCGCATAAAAAAAACAATAAAATAAATCATTTTTAAATTTTTTTCAAATTTCTTTATATCACTATAACATAATAATTATAACTAAAATACAGACAACTATCCGAAATCTCTTTCTAGACCCCCAAACCTACACTAGACATTGTCCTCAATGTTAGAAAAAGTTAACACTATATATGACTAGTAAATGGACAGGCTATCAAAATCCATAAATGATGATGAAAAGAGAACAAGAAACTAACAAAACTTAGGTTAGGTAAAGAAATAATATCACCCCCAAACCTAGAGTGTAGCACCCCTACTAATAGTACAAAAACACACTAACAAAAGTAAAAACAACACTTTGAGACTAAAGCAATGGGTTGTCTACCACAAGCACTAAGTTTAACGTCTTCACCCAAACCAATGTGTGTAGACAATTAGTCATGATAAACCAAATGCATCATAGGTAATGTCTTACTCTTAAAGAAATAAACTCCATAAATGGCTTTAATCGTTTACCCTTGACTTTAAAGTCTTTTCTGTTAGCGAGGTTTTTAATTTCAATAACTCCATACGTATATGCAGTTGTGACAATGAATAGAACAGTCCATCTAGAACGAAGCTTGCCAAGAAATAAATGCAACCTAGAATTATATAAGAGAACTTTTTGTAAAGGGCAGAAGGATTTTATAAGAATATAATTGAAAAGAAAGACCATTTGTTCCTATTAAATTCTAGAGTTACCATAGGCTTCATTCCTGATTTATGCTAATTCATTTAATTGGAGCTTACAACAAGCTAGCTTCATCTAAGTTGAAATTAAACGTATTTATAGCCCAATAAGCCTTATGCTCCAATTCTACAAGCCAGTGGCTAGCTTTCCTATAAACAACTCTATAAAATGACATACCAATTGGAGAGTTATAGTTGTATGATATGCCCAAAGTGCATCAATTAATCAAAGAGACCAATTTTTAAGATTTATTTTAATCATTTTATGCAAAACATGTTTTATCTCTCAATTTGCACATTCAGCTTATCAATTTGTTGTGCAGTATAGGGTGATGCTACCTTATGTGTAATCCTATATTTCTTCACCAGGATTCAAAAGGTATATTACAAAAGTGTGAACACCTTCACTTATGACGATCCTAGGAATGCCAAACCTTGACAAGACATTTTCCTTCAAGAAGTGCAACACAATCTTATGATCATTGTTTTTTGCTAGGAATAACTTCTATCTATTTGGAAAACGTAGTCAACAACCATTAGAATGCAAAGATGGACAAAAGAAGGTAAAAATGGACCCATGAAATCAATACCCAAACAATCAAATATCTCAATCGTAAAAATAGCTTTTTAAGGCATCATATTTCAAAAAGTGATTCCACCAAGCTACTGAAAATGCTCACAAAATATACAGAAAGCATGAGTATCTCTAAAAATGGTGGGCTAGTAAAACCCATATTGTAAAATATTTGCAATCATTTTCTTGGTAGAAAACTAACCACCACATGCTTCTGAATGTAAAAAGGAGATAATACTATGAATTTCATTATTATAATTTGATCATGACAATACTTAAAAAGATAAGGATCATCCCAAAAGAAAATTTTGACCTCAATCAAGATTTTTTTTCTGTCTTGTGTTGTCCAATGAGATGAGTTTGACCTATGACAAGAAAACTAACAATATTAGCAAACCATGACAAAGAAAAAAAACTAAAAAGCTGCTTATCTAATAATGTATTAATGATAGGCATGGTCTCCCTATATTCATCAATGGTTAGTCTAGACAAATGGTTAGCCACAACATTTTCTACTCCTTCCTTATCTTTAATGGTAATGTCAAATTCCATGAGTAGAAGATCCACCAAATCAATCTAAGTTTTGCATCCTTTTTGGCAAGAATATATTTTAAAGCTGTGTGATCAGTATAAACAACAATATGATATTTTGCCAAGTAAGCCATAAATTTATCTACAACAAATATAATGGCAAGTAGTTCTGATTTAGTTATGCAATAATTCATTTGAGCACTATCTAAGGTCCTATTTGCATTAATCACATAAGGCTTATAGGGCTTACTTTACCCCAAAATAACCCCAATAGCAAATCACTAGCATCACACATATTTCAAAAGGAAAACTCCAGGGGGTTGCATAATAGAAGCAAAGGTGAGCATGCATTTCATCTTTGTAAAAGCTTCTTCACAAGCCTCGGTCCATTCAAAGGGTGTATCTTTTGATAGAAGATTGCATAATATCTAAAAATAGTACTACTAAAGTCCTTGATTGAATGCCCTATAAAATCTTGCATGACTTAGAAATGATCTAACATCCTTAATTGTCTTTGGGGTGGGCAAATGAGTGATCAAGTCAATCTTAGACTTGTTAACTTTAATTCCATTGGAAGAGACAATATGACCAAGTACAATCCCTTTGTAGACCATAATATAACATTTTTCCAAATTGAGTACAATATTCCTTTCTTCACACCTATTCAAAACATTCCACAAGTTAGATAAACAATCATAAAAAAATTCACCAAAAGTAGAAAAATCATCGATAAAAACCTTAGATAATGTTCCACCGTATCACTAAAAATATTAAGTATGCATCTTTAGATCGCTCCAAGAGAATTGCACAAACCAAATATCCTAAAGGTTAGTCATGGTACATCCTATGGAACCCATGTGCTTTCTCAAGATAAAAAGTAATTTACCCTCTTGTTCTCCATTATGGTAAGATGATATTACTAATAAAAGTGTTAGAACATATTTATACATATGTATTATATTAGCTTATTTTAGTTATCAAAATAATGTCAAAAAGATGTTTAATTTGAGTAATAGGATAGATTCGTTGCTGCTCAAAGATCACATCGTGAAGATGAAGGAAATAAAAAAACTCATATGTTTTTCAAGGTAAAAAAATGCACACACATCACATTCACAAACTTGGGATAATGGGATTATCATATTAGAGTGTGAGAAACAATTTTGGAGACTTTTGGATGAAAACTATGTTTTTGGTCATTAGTGATTGATTGATAATGCTCACCCGATTGAACAACCTTGAATGTTTTCACAGGGTGCTCTGAAACATAGAATGATCAATCATGCACACATGATATCAGTTAATAGTAACTTGACAGATCAATCGGCAAGTGGCAAGATTGATTAGATGTTGATAAGAAGGAATCCAGTAACTTGGACTATCAATAGAAAACTTAAATGATCAATTGATTTAAGATCAAATTGATTACAGTAACCCAATCGATAGATGATTTTCTCAAAGGATTGATCAATTGCACACTAAGTTCAAACAATAAAGGGAATGATCAATTGGCCTACGAAATGATCCATCGATATATTGCACAATTTCCTGAAATAGACTATTCTAAGTGGAATTAGATTCCTATTCAAACTCTAACACCTAAACCAACTTAGTTGTTTTTATAATTGTTATTTTGGACGTATGAAAAGGTGAGGAAAACCATTATTAAATTAGAGAGAGATTGGTAAGTTAACTCTACTGAGGTTTGAATGATTAGAGCTTTTCATTGTCTATATGATTTAAAGAAGAATACTACTTAGCCAAAGGGAACCTACAATTGTTCAATTCATGAATAATTAGTGAGGATTTATGCACAAACACACAAAAGTTTGTCAAAGGCTTATTCATAAATGGACCTTGAAGGAGCATCATCACCACAATTAAAGAGGGCTTTGATAGATGGAGTACTATTAAAGTAGATAGAGATCAAACTCGAAGGGAAAAACATCAATAAGAAATCTTGGTGGAAAACAAACAATTGGAGAAGGGACTTCTAGTATATTTAGAGGTTGGTTGTTTGAGCCTTGTAAGTTATTAACTTTATAATGCATTTATCCACCCAAGGGGACAGGCTAACCATAGTTTTTTCCCGATTTCGGTTTCCATTTAAAACCACTAGTGTGTTCATGTGTTTTATGTGCTTGATTGATTTGCATTAGTATTTTAATTTCACTATGATTTCCCACAAAATCGTGGGCACATCTTGTAATCTTTTACCCTAGCAAAGTATTTGGGCTAGAGCACTATGGCGACCCTCTATATATAGAAGAGTATTAAACTCTCCCAAGTGGTAGGTGATGCTTTTATTATACTACTTGTTTTGACTCGCTACTTGTATTTTTCCCCTCCTAAAAGTGATTCCTTTTTTATTGGTTGATAATCTTATAAATTTGCACTTGATTGTTTTGTGCTTGATTGTTTCATTATGTTTGTTACTTAATTGATGTTCGGGATTTAAATCTTAAAACCTTAATTAGAAAAGTCATTAACTTAAATTTTAAGTCAAACTTTCAATTAGATGAACACAATGAATCATTAGAAAAAGAAGGTCAAAATTTGAAAGGTGAACTTGAAAAAGAAAAAAAATCTAGATCTTTAGAGAGTGAACTTAAGTCATCTACTAATGAAGTTAATTTCAAATTTTAGAAAACTAGGAAGGTTGTTCCTTAACTAGAAAAATTCAAGTTATGAAGCACAACCTAACTCACCTTAGTCAATGTGTCATGAAAAAATCCAACACTAGGGGTCTTCTTACTTGAATAAATTGCTTTTAAAAATAAAAGAAACTAACTGACATAATAGGAAATCTCAAGGCAAAGCCATGTGGACTAGAAAGTACACACCCATGTACACACTTAAGAAGACTTCTCAAGTCAATGAGAAGAAAATCAGGTTGATTTAGATGAAAAAGAAAATTTTAGATACCCTTATGATACATGTTGGTAAAAAAGATCACTCACCATCCTTAAAACCCTTAAATTGCTTACGACTTGGATTCATATGCAAAAGAAATTTGTCTCTTTTTCAAAATAAAGAAATTTTAAAAATTATCCTTGATTTAATTCATTCAATCATTTGGAACAAAACTTCAGGGTTTTGTTTCAATTACATTTTGTTTTTGATTGATGTTTATCATAGAGTCAAATGAAAAAAAACAAAAACTTTAAAGCACAATAATTGTTTTTCTTTATGCACTTTGAAGTAGATGCATTAGTGTTTGGTTTGTTTTTGTATTGATGTTCAACTCAATCTATTTAATATTTCAAAAATTATGATTAAGGCTGATAAATACCATGAAGAGTGTTCTTAATCTTTAACTAAGAGAAGAACGCAGTAAGGTGAGTGAACATTATATTAATTTTCTTCATCTTAGGTGTTGTAAGTTTATGTTTTTCTAAAACATTGCTCACATCATGAGACTCAAGTCAATCTCGAAAGAGGAAGTTTAATGTAAAAGTTAATAAACTTGAAGACTTGAAAATTTAGAGTTTAGCATGGATTATGAAATCTAAATTAGAGGAACTTGCTAAAACTCTACAAAGAAATTCAAGTAATTTTTTCTTTTACTATTTCAAGAACCTTGAAGTTTCATTTTTGCAAGAAATAAAAGAAGAAAGGTTGTGGTCATAAAGATAATAGAAAATGGTTACCTACTTAGGATGTCCTAAGCTAATGTGAAAGTCTCCATCCACTTGACACCTAAAAGAAAATTAGCACAAAAAAACAAGGTTACAAGTAAAGAAGATTTTGAAAAAGTCAATCCCTAGAAAAATATTTGAAAGTAAAAAATACCAAAATTGAAGAAGGTGAGGGCATAAAAATGATGAAGGAAATTTTTTGTTTACACAATTGTCATTATGTTTGTATGTAATAGTCTAGCATGATAGTTGAAAAAATAGTCTTTTTCTATGCTAAAGTTTAGATAACTTTGTCTTATCTTGATTAGGTTGATCATGAGATTTTTTATTTCAAGAGACAAGAGTTAATTAATTTATTTTAAAATAATAAAAGAGCTCAGACTATCAATATGAAGAGGATGAACTTAAAATTCACAAAATAAGAGATGACTAATCAAAGTAAGGGAACAAATCACATAAATATTTAGTTATATGATGATTTAGTTATGATTTTGACAAGTATAAAACTATGAGCTCAACATGTTTCTAACTTTATTAACTCTTTCAATTTCAATCAATTCTGGGTTGCTTTCTCTTTTGATTTTTGCATTCAGTCGTTAGGTTAGCCTAGGTTTACACTGGCTTTCGGTTTCATGAATTTCTAATTGGATAATCTTTAAGTTGTGTGCATTTGAAAGTTTTGATTTGATTAGGAACTTGGTGACCCAAATAATTTTAATGGTAATGTAGATTTTGACTTATTCTAAGAATAATTTTTTTCAAAACTTGATTTCAAATAACATTTAAAATTTGGAGACAAGTCTAAGATTGTGCAGTAAATCTTTTGGCAAATTTTAGGATATTTTTGCATGATTGTATACATTTCTAGATTGCTAATTTGTTTTAGAATATCTTGAATAACTAAGATAGAGACCATTACATATGATGAGTATATTGAAGTAAGTCTCTAGTTTTGATTCAATTTTAAATATGAATGTTACATGCTTATTATGATGTATCTAAAAGCTTATATATTGATATGATTCTTCTAACTTCAAATTTCTAATGTGGATGATTTATGTGACACCCGAGTTTTTGTGAAATATTTTGTGTTAAATTGATGGAAATATTTCATTTTTATTAATTTTATTTTTGGTACCATCAACGCTAACACTAACTTGTACGCAAACATGTCAAGGGTGGTAATAATAATGAGTACAAATGTCACACCCCAATTTTATACACCCATTTTCTAAATAACTTTCTTTTTGGGAAAATATGACACAATGCATTGAATAATATGTAGTGGAAAAATTCATTTGTCACAAATATAAAATTATTCAAAAGTTAAATTGGGGAAATAATATCATCACTTTCCACAATGCATGGTTTATGATACTATCATAATCACATTCTAAATATCTAAGTAACATTAAAATAAGCATAAGATTTACAGTTGGGAATTCATCTATCAATTATGCTTCAGTTAATATAAACAATAAATGACAAATTCACATGCTTAATGTCAAATCTACAAAAGAGCAAATGGGTCAACAACTGAAAGGGAATACTTCTCACTATGGCTAAAACCTTCATACCCTTTAGATGACCTCTTCTCCTTGGGAAACATGCACCACAAAGGATGCTAAGCATATGAGCATACTCAGTGCGATTGCAAAGCGAAAATAACGATTCCAACAAAAGTACGTCAAGAAGGAATTGTTCAAGTAGCTAATTTAATAAAAGCCAAGTAAAAAAAGGCATACTTTTCAGTGCCACAATCTTACTTACAAGTGAAAGGAATCAAATATGAGAAGGTTCTCTAGACATAATAGCTTCATGTAGGAGTTCATGACTCACAATAGATATTAGACTACTACAAACTCAACTTCAATTTCTGCCTAAAGTCTGCCCCGCTCCATCCACACCATGAAGTAAAAGGCCAACTAGAGCTCATAGACCCAAATAGTCGAGATCTTAATTTTCATGATCATTGAAACCTTATGTATTCCACTGTGCTGGAATAATCATCTTTTTATGCTATGATCTATTTAAACCTAATTTCCATGCCACAGGAAGTGGCTTTACATACAACTACCACCTTTGGAGAGTTGGAAGACCATGATCCTATTTCATACTAAACCCTTCCATCTACATGGTTATAACGACTCTCTTGAGGAGCCAACTCGACAGCAGGAACCTTTGTCTTAGAATGCCAAATGCATCAGTTTTGGGTGACCAATCATCGCAAAGATTCTCACACATGCATTAGAGTTTACTTGCCTCTACATAATACATATTTAACAACATCTAATCATGCATTCAAATTTAACTAAACCATGCTATTTTATACTTGTAGGAATCTCAAACTTACGCCACCAATGGTAACCTCACCAAAGTGTAGGCTATAGTGTCGATGACAATTGACGTCTTACTGATGTGTTGAACCCCTACTAATAGTCATTTGGATGAGGCAACCCACCTCACCGATGCCACACAAATGCATCACCCTCACTATCATTATCAGTGAACATGCATGATCTTGCATGGATACATAGGTACTGTTCTTCTTCCTCCCTTTACTAACATGGACACCAATGTGTTGATAATCATGTAGACAATCGAGAAGAAAATGAAAATACTATACTGGTTCTCTGAACAATTTTTTCGATCAAAATGGGTAAAACCTTTCAAATTCAAAGTTCCACGCACTTCATTTCAAAAAATGGATGGTAAAACCATCCCAATTATAAATTGTCATTGTTTCATTTGATGTGTAAAATAACTTGGACAAATAAACATTCATACATTCAATGAAAACAAAAACTTGAAAAAAATCATTCTCATAATGACTATTCAATTAAAGAAGGAGTGTGACCTGACCTAAATTCTCATACATACTATTTTGCTCTCTCCCGATATGAATCCTCTGTGGTTATGCTCCCTGAACTCTTCACTCACGCTTGGACTCTTTGGAGACTGTTCTCATACCAAAAATCTAAAGTTTCACTCTCCTTAAATAGGGAATAACTATCCTTGGAGTATGAAACTACATAGCCATTACATTTTTTGAGATAAAGTAGACATGTAGTTTAACTAATGCGACCATTGACACATTGATGCCTATTGATAGTAAGAAACACAAGTCATGGGTGGAATACCAACATGTCGGCTTGCCAATGAAAAATAAAATTCTAAGGAAATAAAATATTATACTTTTTCTCCAAAAATATGGTGTGTCACAACAAAACTGAGGAAAATAGAAATAGTGTTAAGGGTAAATCTAGTGAAGAGAAGTTCATTTGTAAGAATGTAATGAGTTTTTGAAACAAAAATGTTTCCATTAGATAGCATTAACACATCAACGTTTGCTTCAGTGAAAATTAGAGCCTATTATCGGCAAGCATCGGTGCTCACATTGGTGAAATCCAATTTCTACTATTGGTAGGAGATGACATGTAATCATTGAAATTGGTGGTTATGAAGAAGTTCAATGGTTGAACCACCAACATGTTGGTCAAAACTGACAGACATGCTGATGAGTGCAAAACTGCCATATGATGCAATTGCCTTTGGTCATTGATGTGGTTATGCACTAGAATTTAGTTGCTTTACTCTCATATAAATACCTTTGATGCCCTATGACCTTAATCTTTTTGGAATTCTAACTTTGAATTAGAAAGGAGAGATTTATGGCATGTTAAAGTATGAAGGAAGAGGAGAAAGGACAAGATTCTAAGGACATTGTGATTTTGGTGGAGAGAAAATGTTGGATTGCTAACCTTGTTATCGTTTAATGGATTAAATGGGTGATTTTATCTAATTATATGTCTTTTTTATGAGTTCAAAAGCATGTTGTAGCTAATTTCTAAGAATTTCTTAGAATATGTAAAGTATCAAAGTAATAACATAAGTCTCAAGTTACATAGAAATGAAACATAAGTCTATCCCATCACATATAGACTATTGAGCACTCCATGTGCATCTAATCATCGCCTCCATGCTCGAAAAATAATTCATCAAGAGCACGTGCATGACACAATCGTGCAGGCCCAAAA
This sequence comes from Saururus chinensis, assembly GCA_035235625.1. NCBI lineage: Eukaryota > Viridiplantae > Streptophyta > Magnoliopsida > Piperales > Saururaceae > Saururus > Saururus chinensis. Next base: position 33,227,516 of record CP141143.1, read on the forward strand.
CAAAACAACACAAAAAGGGTGAGCTTGGCTCAATAAGGATTTGAAAACAAAAGACTCACATCATCACCAAAACATAATCCTGAAGAATCATAATATAATCCTTATACAAACCGGTGTTAGCAACACAAGAGCACAACAAATTCCTCACACATACAACTTATGGGAAATATCTTATTCATTCATCACATTTCCATAAGCAAAACATGTGCATCGTGTCTCACTTATATGTCATAATCCACACACACAACTTGTGCATTCAAGTGATATATCCATACACATAATGCATGACCAAATATCATAATCTATACACATCCTGAATGATCAAGTATCACAATCCATACCCATCCTACGTGATCAAGTATCACAATTGATACACTATATGTGCAAACATAAGCATAATTGTCCCTACACAAAATTGTAAAAATGAGCATTATAATCCATACACCAACAAGTGTAAATAGTACTATGAGTGTCTCCTGATATAGAAATCAACCTGCTCACCCTGGCAATCCTAAGAAGGAAGGCCTAAGCAATCCTACTCACACTGGAAATCTTAAAAAGGAAGACCTAATCAATTTGGCAATTCCTAGTTGGAAGTGCCCTTAGTTAGCCGGTGCACACTGATAAACCAACCTAGATTCTCAGTCCAAAAGTTCTCCACAATTTTCTCATTATAGCACTCTGCTCTTCTTATCTGGGGAGGAAACCTACCATGTTGGAATGGAAAACCACAAAAAACCCATTGGATGGAAAATTGATTTTTTTAATCTTCGATACGACTAATCGAGAAAACTATGACACACAATTGGCTAATCATAGATAAACATGGTTAATCATGACTTAACAAATAACTTTCATGATGTATGTAATATGATACATACGTAAACAATGCTAGGCACATGCAAGCATGAGTTATCATATACTATTCAGTCCTATTGTTAATGAGACATGGTCCATACGTGGCAAATGAGATCATGCAAGCATAAGTAAGCATAAACATTCTTGGTTAAGTATATAAATGAGCTGAAACATGTGGAACATGGTTTATACATAACTAATATAGCATGTGCAAACATTCATACTTCAACATTGTCATATTCTACTAGTAAAAATGTGATAGAAATAAAGAAATAGTCAAAATCTGACTAAAAATAATCGTGAAGTCCATTTCATTATAGCCGATCAATCGGGAACAAAGGCATTCCATTTCACCATTTAGCTAATTGATTGACTGAAAGATTGAACGAATTGATCAGTTAGCTGAGAAATTTTAGGAATACAATTCTTTTTCATGCTTGAAACCAAATCAAATTTATTCTAGAAATCCATAAAAAATTATAAAACATCATGAAACTTCATATAATCATTATTTAAGCCTAAGACATGATAGATCTAATAGTTCTCATGCATATTCATATAAAAATATCATTAAATCATCCATTCAAGAAGATTCAAATTCACACATCCATAATCTTGAAGAACATGAATCTACCCACAAATGTGTTATTAATGAAAGTAGAACCTTATCAAACAAAAACCCCTTAGCTCAAATCAGATTGTAGATCCTTGAATTACCTCTAAAACTTAAGAAAACCCTACCCAACAAATCAGGTCACATTAGCCCTAAGAAAAAATTTAACCTTTCTACCAAATAGAGACTCCAAAGTATTAATAGATGATTGATTTAACACTCTTGTGCCCAAAATGAAAATTATGAGAATAGAAGCAAGAAATTTGAATCTAGGGTTTCAAATCATAGGTAAAAAGAATGAAATTTGTGAAGAAAAGAACATGGGATTAGAGAAAAAATCAAAAGAAATATGGTAGTGATTGAATGATTATTGTAAGAGCATATGTGTCATATGTTTAGTTTATTGACTAATTTCTTTGTCAAAATTATGTGAAGAAATAATGTGTATGTATTGAGTCTTAGAATTTGATTTGAGTTTATTGTGGTTGAGTCAGATTTAGAATTGACAGACTTAAAAAATAGAAGCAAACCTATTCTAATTGATCAATACAAAAGACTAAAGAATGTCGAAGGGTTTTGAAGATTATGTAGAGAACATTGGCATAAAAAAATCACTTGGAGAGGTTTTCAAAGTGATTTAGTGGTTTCAAAAGGATTTATAGTAAAAATGGCAAAAATATAAATTTATAGGAAAAATGATTGATTGCTGCAAAACAAGGCTTATCAAACAATCGATCACACCATGATTTAGCCTATTGCAAAACAATGCTGATAGTTATCGATCAATAGATTTCATAGTTGATCGACTGCTTAAAGTATTGTGCACATTGAAAACAGTGACCAATCGATCATTTCTGGGACTGGTTATAATAATTAAGACATTCTAATTTCAATTTTATTTTATATTCAAGTACAAGTTCTAAATAAACTTAAGGAGATATGTAAGGGTTATAAAATCACAAAATTTGAGAAAGGAAAGCCTATAGGAGAAAAGAGAAAGAGGGTTTACACCTTTACTTATTATATTCTAAAGGAGAATTCACATAGAGGTTTGAGTTGAAGATTCATGGTGAATTGAAGAAGACAATCCACAACTAAATGAGCCTATACACAGAGATTTCAAAAAATTGTTGCAATATATCTTCAATGAGAGATTTAAGGTTTATACAAGGCTAAAATCAAGACAACAAGAGGTGATTGTTGAAGACTAGAAGCAGACAAGACATGGCGAGGAGAAAGTTTCAAGTGCTTGAGGGAGAAGACTTAAAGGCTAACAACAACAATCTAAACAAAGGGAGCTTGTATTATAGTCTAAACAAGGTTGGTTTGCTTGTGTTAATGTAAGTCTTGGTTTCTAGTACATTGATTTGGTTCATTTGGAATTACCTTAATTTTTTACTCTAGTTGGGGTTTTTTAATTCAATTAATGTGTTTATGTGTGGATTGAATGATGGTTGATTGATTGATTCATTGTGGGAGTGCACTTTGAGTAAATATTTACTTGCTTTTGCTTAATAAAAAATTTCTACACAAAAGAGGCTAGAACATTTGATATGCAAGAAGAGTCCTATGAGAAAAAAAGGGACATGATTGAAAAATAAAAGAGAAAATAGAATGCCCTAAGAGCATATAGAAGAACTTCTAGGAAAAATAAAGTATTAAACACATTGGATAAATTTTAAGAATATAAAATAATGAACTAATGCTTTTATTAGCTAAGAACTTCAAGAAATTCATGAAAACTTATAACTTTAGAACTGGTAATAAGGACAAAATTCTAAGAAGAAACAAGGGGAAAATAGAGATGCGAGACCAACTAAAAAAGATAAGAAGAATTTGAAATGCATTGTGTAAGGACCCTCATCTCTAAACCGGTTTTGGTTTTATTTAATTATTGGTTATCGTGAGATTTACACGTATTCTGATCTAGTCGATGATTTCGTGAATAAATAGTATTTAAGATGGTTTTAACCAAAATAAACTTTAAGATTAGTGGTTTTAAGTGATTTTAAATCAAATGTGATTTTTTGGAAATTTTTTGAATTTTTACTATTTTTCCGAAAATTAGGGTTTTGACGGGACCCCTATGGGCCCCACTGTCAAAATTTTAATTTTTAGGTCAAATGAACTTAGACATCTACTTAAGGTCATACAAAAATTTTTAGAATTTTATTAGGCTTAATTAACACTTAAATTTGCATAATACCCACTTTTGCCTACCTTTCCTATTTACACCCCAAAACTTACCCATGCATACCCCAACCCTTACTATAAAAGGGCAAACCTGAGCCATTTCTATTTTTGGGAATAGTCTAAGGAAGGAGGTCTGACCTAATCCCCACTTAGGCCCGGATTAGAAGCTGATTAAGGTAAGCCTTCTCTAATCAAGCACTAAACCCTAGCTCTCTTCCTAATCTTTTCCAAATCTACTATTTTCCCCATATTTCAATTTGTTTTTAGACCTCAAAAACTACTGATTTGTGTTTTACTACAAACCCTAGCTTTCAAAATTCGATTTTTACAACCAACAAGCCCTAGATCTAAGATTTAATTAGGGGTTTCTTTGGTAAATTGATTTGTAATGGAGTTTAATTCAAACTCAATGTGTTTTCAAGGATTTCAAGAAGGGTGACTCTTCAATCCGAGCTTAATCAAGTGCTGAGGTAATGGGTCTTCAAAATCTCTGTTTATCTATGGTAAAACTCTTCATTTTTGGCTTATTTTGAAATGAGTTGCTTGATTTGGTGTGTTAATGGTAAGATTAGAAAATGGAATTATTTAATCCCGATTTCATAGGGTTTTGCATTATTATGATATGGTTTGATATTCTGGAAGTCATGAAGGACTTTTGATGATGATTAGGGTGTTAGATGTGGATTTGAAGTATTATCAATGGTGTTTCGGTTTGGATTTGCGAAAGGAAGAAGATGACCAGTTCTGCCTTGTTGGCGTTCGAACGGCCCTTCTGGGCGTTCAAACGGCAACACTGTCGGAACGACAGTTTTTCAGTTCATCCGATCGAACGGCCTGCTAGGCGTTCGAATGGCCAAACTGTAAATTTCAAAATTTTGCATTTAACCGATTGAACGGCCTGAAGGGCGTTAGAACAGCTACTCAGTAAATTATATGTTGTGCATATGATGTTTATTTCGATGATTCCACTTTAGCTTGCCAATTTCATATGAATGTGGAGTGTTTAAAGCTATATTATGCTACTATAAATACATGCTATTGAGTTTATGGAGTTGAGATATATGCTTAGAGATTTGTGGAAGGACTTATGTTTTGTGGCATGATGTTGGAATTGTCATCTTGAAAATTATGAATGGTTGATTTCCTTTGGATTAAGCATATTTTCAGTAGAACTACTACCTATTATTGGACTGATTTGCCATGATAGAATGTGGTTAGTTGATGTGTGGATGTTGGTGAATGCCATGACTCAAGGATGAAATGAATAATCTTATATGTGTTTAGCCTTTGTGGTTGAGTTTTCATTTGAGTTATGATTTCAATAATTTTTCTCCTATGATTTTTGCTGGAATTCATGTTTAGATGGTAATTCACATGTGTAGTGTGGTAGTGAGTTTAATTTCAAGCATGTTGACATGCATTGTATGAAATGCTTCTACTAGTTACACACACACATGTGGGGGTTAAATGATGATGTTGAAGCTTGATATTGTGATTATGAATGATGCATTAGGGGCTGGTAAGAGTACTTATCATGGATTAGGATTCATGTATGCTTTGCCCACGTATATACCATGCAGCATGCATCATGAAAATAGATTTCCAATTAAGGCTTCATCGTGGTTAATCAAATTTGACCGATTGGATGCAATGTAATAAAATTGTGTGCCAGATTGATTGGTCGTGGATTAATTGCAAGTTGATTGGTCCGAAAGGACATATTTTGATTTGAGTTCCTGTGTGGAACGAATGCACTCCCCGGGTTGAGTCTAATTGAATGGAATTATGTGGGGATGAGTTGTGTACTTGTCTTGCAGATTTTGAGAATGTTATTATGAGTGTCATCTGGACCCTGAGAATCTAGTGTGGTATGCTCTGTGCACCCCGCTACCACATGTTCTAGGGTTCTCTGTGTGAGAACTCGGGCTCTTCCCTCCACAGGAGATGTCCCTGGGCGAACACCCTTGCTCTAGATTCTCTGTGTAAGAATGGGACATCCTTGGCCAGGATCGTTCAGGGCGAGCAGCATTAGGGATTGACAACCCCGATCTTTCTTGAATTCTTGTGTAGAATTTTGGACCATGACACGCCTTCATGGCCTTGTCTATGTCCCGTCTGTGTGACACCAACGTGTGATTACTCCTTGATGAAGGTTGTTATGATATGATGTATGATGGAATATGTATGTTAGAGATACATCCATGCAGGTTGATTATGAGATGATGCATGATGAAAAATGTATGTTAGAGATACATTCATACAGGTTGTATTGATATGATGCATGTGGAATATGTATGTTAGAGATACATTCATGCAGTTTGATTTCATTATAATGCATATGGAATATGTATGTTAGAGATATATCCATGCAGGTTGATTTCGATATGATGCATGTGGGAATATATATGTTAGAGATACATTCATGTAGGATTTATGATGAGAATAAAATTAGGTGGATTATGTACTATGATGCAGTTTCAGGTGATGTGTATGTGTGATCAGAAAATGATGCACCATGTTAATCTTCGATTTGAATGATTATATTGCTATGCTATCGTATTTTTTTTTTCCGATGTTGATAGTGATATTAAAAACCATTGCTGAGTTTGTTAAACTCACCCCTCTTTCTTGTGTTTTGATTTGGGGTTGCGTGGTGCGACACGCAGACGGACAGGATCTCCTCTTTGAGGAAAGGTCGGAGATGGCTTAGATGTGATCGTGGAGATCGTTGTGTGACTTAGTTCCTTTGATTTTATGCTTTATGTTTAGAACCTTTGTATAGGGTTCTTTGTTTTGGGATATATGTCACATGTTACAATTATGTTTGCCTAAGTCTTATTTTGAGCCAGTGTGGGATATATTTGACTAAGTATGTGGGTTTGAGATTGGTTGTTTACTTTGTGTTAAGCAACTCTCTTTTCTTTCCCTCTTTATTTACTCTTGCTCAAAGGATTGTACGTACTCTGTAATTCTATTAATCGCCCGTGGTTAGGGTTAAGTCTTCCGCTAAGTCGTTTCTCAATTTCTCCTTCGTCGCCCCCGCACGCTTGACCGGCCCTTAGACTGGGTTCGGCTTGGGTCGGGCACCGCCTGGGCGTGACACATTGAATGTGGTAAGTTAGGTCACTTTGCTGCTGATTCTCCTAATTCGAATTTTGACAATTCTTCTGATGAAAAGGCGAAGAAGGAAAAAAGATTTGAGAAAAAGGAAAAAAGTGCTTCAAGCAACCTACTTTGATTAGAGCTCTTCTGAAGAAGAAGAAGAACTGTATAACTATATTGTCTTCCATGCAAGTGTAAAGGATAATAGTTCAAAAGATAATTCTCATGAGTCCACTTCTCTTGAAGAAAACTCAGAGTCTTAGGCTTATTTTGATGAGTTTAAGGGATTCCTCCAACAACTCTTAGTCCTGACTAAGAAAACCAAAAGCCTTGAGAGAGAGAGAGAGGGAGTTGAAGAAGAAAGAAGATGAACTAATGTCATCTTTTCAAGAGGCAAATAGGTTAGTGAAGTTGAATGACTTTAAGAAAGACCTATAGTGTGAGATATAAAAATCTAGCGCTCTCAATAGAAAACTCATGTCCTCTAAAGAGAAATTAGATGGTTTTAAGAGTTGGAAAAATAAGTTTGAGATTATGCTTAACATTGGTCAAACAAAATGGGCTTAGATTTTAAGAATTTCTTGTCTTCCCCCTTAGCAAAACCAATTATTTTTGTGAGAGAAAAAGAAAGTATAAAAGAGCCTAAGATAGTGCCCAACCCACCTTGGTCAATAGTGAATGGAGGAAGGATAGGTTTTAGCACAGTAGTTGTGTATGATGTTTGCCATAGTAAGACCCATACTAGAAGATAATGTCCTAAGAATTATCTTTGCAAACTTAGGTCAAAGAAGAATGAGAAGAAACATATTACCTCATCTATTCCTAAGTTGCCCCACCAAATATATAAAAACGAAGATAAAGGGAGTGTGAGTGTGGGTGAAGAAAGTTGATCTTCAAGCTTTGAAGGATTAATTTGAAAAAATAGGGAAGTCTACCTTTAGTTTCTTTAGGATTGGTTGGCTAGGTAAGACTAAAGAATCTTACATCTCTAAGTAAGAGATTTTAATTTGTGTCCATGGTTAAATTCTTTTTATCATTGAGATATTCATGGTTTTTAATTTTATCTCATTTTTACTCTTTTTTTACATGCTTTTAATTCCTAGGTTTTGAATTAAAAAAATAAAAAAATGGGATAAGATCAAAAGTAAAAAAAATTAGTGTAGCTTTTGCTTAGGTTTACAATTAGTTTTGTTTTTGTTTTTGATAAAGTTACTTTTGAGATATTATGATATTAATTTTTTTTAAGCTGAAAAGCAATATGATTAGTGATCAAGTTACTTTTGATAAAGTTACTTTTGAGATATTATGATATTAATTTTTTTTAAGCTGAAAAGCAATATGATTAGTGATCAAATATACCTTAACTAAGAGAAGAATACACCAAAGAGAGTGAAGATCAATTTAATTGTCTTTTGGTTGATGTTGCAATTCTCTTATTTAAAAACTTGCACACATTATGTTGAGACTTAAGTCACTTTTAGGTATAAACATCAAGAGAGAATTCTTAAATCTAAGTGGACTTAGGCATTTAAATTTTAGTTTAGTCTAGGAGATCAAATTAGAGGATCTTTGGTAGGGATGCCACTGAGTTGGGTTTTGCCAAACCCGAGTCCGATATAATTTATGAACCAGTAAACCTGAATATGACCCGAATACCTATTCGAGTTGAATTTGGAAACCAAAATACGAACCCATTAGGGCCAGGTTGGATTTTATTACAATACAAAGAAAAATATAAAAAATTTATATTTATATCTTTATTCGGGTCGAGTTTTGCCAAACTCGAACCCGATACCATTTAAGAATGGTAAACCCGACCCGAATTGCTATTCGGTTAAATTCGAAAACCCAAACCCGACCCATGAGGGTTCGGTCAAGTCAGTTTTTACCATATACCCGACCCGAGTGGCATCCCTAATCGTTGGCTAGATTTCTATTTTTAATTCACATAAAAGAAAATTCCAGGGTTCCGACAGGAGCACTACCTAAGAGAATTGCACCTTGTCTTGCACCTCTGCTTTGCACATTGGCTGCTGGCTTTTTCCAGCTCCATCAAATGAGTCTCTACTGAAATTCTTCGAGCCATTCATCTTTGCAAAGTAAAAATTCATGCTATTCTGGAAATGGATTTTGGCTTTCTTCTTATTTATGCTGGAAAAAAAATATTGTCTTTGTGGTTAGCTCGCTGTGTCTGAAAGAGTGGAGAATGTTGCCACAATAAAGCCTCTTCGCAGTGGTAGGCCTGGTTTTGACAGGTGCAATAGGTGCTGTTCTAAGCATGTTTAATGTTCAGGATTTGTATTGGATTTTTTAAAGTAGATAATTCTTACTTTTATTTTTTGTCTGTAAGAAGAGAATGTATATACCAAGCCTGAATCCCTGGGAGATATGAAGGATTGCCAAGATTAAACTCATATTCTTATGTATTTTAAGAAACAAGCTCCTATTAATTTTTTGGACAATTTCACTAACGTACTAAATTATTTGTTTTCCAGTAAAGTAGGTTGTCCACCTACAAAGAAGCAATCTGATCGCAAGGCTTTCTCTTGTCCAAGGCCTGGAGTAAATAATGGGGTGTCGGATTTGACTGGTATCTCTAAGTGGATGGTATGATTTCCTGGTGCATGCAATATTTAAAGTGTAGCTTTCTCTCATTTATACTTTCCCACGTGAATTTGATGATGATCAAGCAGAATTGTTAGCAGTTGCAAATTGTGTTGTTGATGCTAGTTGTGTGTGACTCTAACTTGCTATATAATTTTTAATTTTTTATAACTAGCTTGCTATTTGTCATTTTCTTTTTTCGCATTTTTTAATGTTGCTGTTTAAACTAGTTGGTTTGTTGCGTTTTCCCCAAGTTTATCCTTCTAGACAACTCTATATTTACAAATCGCGACTTGTTATCCAAATGAAGCGTGTTCTAGTGAGTTCTGGAAGGCAATGGAGCCTATTTTTGCTTTCATTAGCCCAGAGGATGCTGCCTTCATGAAGCAGCAGGTCATTTAAATGTTTTGTCTTAGTTGTGACATTCACACTCTTTGTCCTCTTTCCTTGCTTGTCCGTACTTTAATTGATGATTATGCCTGAAGTTGAAGTTTTTAGAGGATCTGGATGAATGTTTCTCTCTAATGTTTGCTACTGCTGGCAACAATATGGTAAAGTTGTTGCCCCAATTTTTGTGGGATGTTGGATATTCTATCATTCAACTGTGTCATTATCTTCCTTTGTTTTAGATGAGTGCTTGTTCAGCATATATCATGTCGGAATCCACTACAGAGTTGCTACTTTATTTTAATTGAATCTTAGCCAAGTTTTATGCACAAAATTTATGTTAGTATAGCCTAACGTGAGTTCTGTCTTCAATAGAGCAGGGTATTTGTGTTTTTGTAGTTGCATCGTGAAGGCAGGAAGCAATCAGTGTTTTGATTTTTATTCTTTTTCACCTTAAACCAAATTAAAGGCTACCCTCTTTTACATGAGATCTTTGTTTCTTTTTGGATAGTGATGGTGACCATTTCATAAGAGTTGTTTTAGTAGTATGGCATCTGCACACACATTTCTTGGAGTTCAGTTTTAGTTCCTAGGGAATAATTATTTCCTGCTATATGAAGATGCTTACTGTATGTGGGATTTAACCTTCAGCATGTTAAAGATGGTCTCTATGGAAGGCACCTGAATGTATATAGCTGGCCAGTTGGTGAACTCAAACAGACAACGGATCTAGGCATAGCTGGGCTCCAAATCATTGAGCTGTTTCAAAGATTAATATGAGGTAAGCTTGCTCTCCGCTTCCTTAGAAACTTAGTTTTAGTGGTTTGATTTTATGCGTGTTTCTTTTTTTGTGGTATTGAAACCGTGCAGTGGCCGGGATCATACTGTGACACCAACAAGAGTTGATGGCATGATGTGAGCAATACCTTTATTGTATTACAATACCTTTCATTGATCACAATCCTGTTTGTGTTTTCAGATCTATTTTTAGTTGCATACCTTTATCGTATTACAATTGTTTTTTTCTTTTTCAGTTCAAACATCATAGCATTTGATGGCATGGTGTGAGCTATAGATCATTAAATCCTATAGGATTGAAGTGAGAGTCTTTTTCAATTAAAATATTATAGCATTTGATGGCATGATGTGAGACAAAACTCGTACTGTTCTCAATGGTATTAAGATGGGAGACAAAACTCTTACTGTTTGTTGTGCAAACCAAGGTCCTGCACAACCGAACCAGAACAGGAGAATGTTCTATTACAGGCTCAACAACAAGTGGCATTTCGCGTCCAACTTGCAGAAATTACAAAATTTATTTTTGCTCGCTTGTAATTTTGATATACTATTGTGGCCTAAACCCAAAATGCTTAGTCAGGGCAAGTGTTCATGTCTTACTATAAGTTTGCCTGCCTATTTGTTTCTTACATATGGACATATATCTTATGCTTAACACAGGTGACAAGCGCAGTTGAGTATTTGATAGGTTGCTTTGAGGAATATACTTGAGTAGGCATGCTGATGATCTAAATGTGTAAATATGATTGAGTCCAAATGTCTCTGTTTAAATTGTGCAATGAACTATGTTCATGGTTCTTAAGTTGTTACTGACACTCGTCACACTCCTATATATCAGTCATACTTTATATTGAGCCTGGACAGTGAAAACTTTACTTCCACTTTCATATTGTTTTTGTTTTAGTTAGTCTTCTCCAAATGTCTCTGTTTCACTTATTCTCCCTCTGTTAATAGTGCCTTCTGCTGTTACTGAATAGAATTTACTTTGACTTGCTCTGCTCTAGACTTCGTTATTTTAACTAAAGCTGCTTGTCATGATTTCCTGATATGTAGGACTATGAGTATGAAAATTTTTATCCTGCGGCATATGAGTAGAAACACCTTACAGGAACCAAAAAATAGCTCGCAGATATAGCGGCTAAATTAGATGACTCCCAGAAACAGCTTCTTGACCTGTCAGCATCTGAGGATGCTCGGCTTGAGGAACTTTGCAAGATCTCCCTGGAAAGGGACCGTGCGTGGGAATCAAAGCTTGAAGCTTTGCAAAAGCAACACTCACGGGATTCGGCTGCTCTATCTTCTGCCTTAAATGAGATACAAACGCTCAAACTCCAGCTTGAAGCGAATGCTGAATCTGAGGCTGCTCATGTTACAGATCAAAAGTATATTGGATTTTCTTCTTCCCACATACAGTTTGATATTGTAATAGTTTTATCCTCATTTTGAAGTAGATGCAATCAAAAGTATATAAGAATTTTTTTAACAAAAAATTTAAAATTTTTTCTTTAAAAAAAAAAATTAACAACAGCAACAGCAGTAAACGTTGCTGATGTCATTTTTTTAAAAATATTTTTTTCTAATTTTTTTGAAAATAATTTTTTTTAAAAAACATTGACAATGTCATTTAAAAAAGAATTTATTTATTTCTAATTTTTTTAAAATTAATTTAAAAAATTAATTTTTTCAAAAAGATTGACAATAGTGACAGCTAAGGGTTTAGGATTTTTTCTAATTTGAGTTTCAGCGATGCCTTTGTGGCTATCTTTGAAAATGTATACATTAGCAATGGTTGTAACATAAAATGTTTTTATAAACTCAACGGCGACATGTAAAAAGGATTCTTAGTGATGGTCATGGCCGTCGTTGAAAACCAAATTGGCTGTCGCTAATACCATCTACGACGTGATTGGTAACGATGGAGAATTGACCGTCGCTAATGCCTTTAGCAAAGGTCAAGGTTGTTTCTAGCAATGGTTAGCAATAGTCACTAAAAATCAACTTTTTTGTATTGTGAGTTTTAGAATTTGATTTGAGGTTGTAGTCGAATTAGATTTGGAATTGACATATTTTTATTGATCAAGGTAGAAGATTGAAGAATGTTGAAGGGTTTTGAAGCTTATTCAGATCACATTAGCATACAAAAATTACTTAGAGAGGTTTCAGAAGTGATTTCAAGGGCTTTAGAAGGACTTAGGGTAAAAAGGGGGGAAAAGTAAATTTATAGATAGAATGATTGGCAAAACAAGGCTTATCAAACGATCCATCGCACCTTGACTCAGCCCAGTACAAAATGATGACGAGAGTTATTGATCAATTACTTGAAATATTGTGCACATTAAAAAAGGTGATTGATTGAATGATTGATCGTTTCAAGGACTAGTTACACTAATTAAGACTTTTTAATTTTAATTTTATTTCATATTCAAGTACAAGTTCTAAACCGACTTAAGGAGATATATAAGGATTATAAATTTACGAAATTTGAGAAAGGAAAGCCTAGAGGAGAAAAGAGAAAGAGAATTTATACCTTTACTTATTATTTTTCAAAGGAGAATTCACATAGAGCTTTGAGTTGAAAATCCAATAAAGAAGATAATTCACAAGTAAAGGAGCTTATACATAGAAATTTCAAAGACTTGTTGTAGCATATCTTTAATGAGAGATTAAAGATTTATACATATGCCAAAGTTAAGATAACAAGAGGTGATTGTTGAAGATTAGAAGTAGATGAAGATATGGCAAAGAGGAGAAAGTTTCAAGTGTTTGAGGGAGAAGACTTGAAGGCTAGCAACAATGATTTAAACAAAAGTAGCTTGTGTTAGAGTCTAAACAAGATTGGTGGTTTGCTTGTGTTAATGTAAGTTTTGGTTTTTAGTACATTGATTTGGTTTCTTTAGAATTACCATAATTTTTTACCCTAGTTAGGGTTTTTCAATTAAATTGATGTGTTCATGGGTGGATTTGATTGATTTATTCATTGTGGGAGTGCACTCTGAGTGAATACTTACTTCCTTTGGCTTAATAACAAAAATTTGGGCAAAAGAAGGGAGAACTCTAAATTCTTACTTTTAAAGTACTAGTGTTAAGAGTAATCTAGTGATTCACTAGGTCAATTAGATGGATATTAAACCCTCAATTATACCCTGCATTAATTTTTATTTTCTTGAGATGGGGGTAGGGCTCTCCAAAGCCTCCCAATCTCAACCCATCTTAAATGGGGAATTGACCAATGTAACTATTTATAGCTAGGTCAAGTTAGTGGGCTAGAAATAGACTAAATAAGGAAATAAGTGAACTCACTTTTATGCAATTGACCAAAAAACAAATTTGATATGCCCTAAGCCTATTTAAAATGCTAGTGAGGGTCGGTAGCCCAAGAAGTTAGCACGTCGTTTAAGATGGACGTGGGTCCTATGGTGTGTCCCACTTCCTTAATAAAAAGGAATTAAATGACAAATAGCAATAATTAGTGCGGCACTTGGTGGATTGAGTTAGACAATAATGTTTTCTAACTAAAAATAAAAATAAAATAAAGTAAATTCATAATTAAACCAATCCATCACACAGAAATCAAAATGAACCAAAAATAGAAAAACTTTACACTAATAAGAAAATAGTAAAACTTACAAATCTTACACTTGTGCATGTGTGAATTCCTGCAATGCATAGTCACCCATTGACCTTTACATTTGACACTAAAGGATCTTAGTATATGGTTTGCTCCAAAAGTGAGTTGCTCTAGCCACATAGATTGAAGGGTATGGTATGAAATATGATTATGGTCTTTCGGCTCTACAAAAGTAGGAGTTTGCATATAGAGTCATTCTTCTTAGCTTAAGAGTTAGGCTCAAATAGATCATAAAATTAAAAGATGAATGTTGTAGCACAACGCAATACATGAGGTTTTTTTTACCATGAAAGTAGATATCTCAACTACTTGGGTCCATAAGCTTTTGTGGGCCTTCACTTTATGGCATGGATGCAACTGACATCGACTTCAAGACAAGGTTGATGTCGAGATGTGGTTTATCATTTTCTAGTGAGGGTGGTTAGACTCTTAGATGTGGCTACCAAGTTGGAGAGACCTTATATTGCATACACTTTAATGAGGGTGGGTAGTCTCCTCCTAGGTGTTCATCACATTGTTAAAATGATTATTTATTATGACTTGCATATATTTGATGATTGCTTGTGATACTTGAATTATCAGTATACTACCATTGCATGAGATTGTTATTTAGCTATCCCACTAGGTATATCATATACTCAACATCCTTGTGATGCAAGTTCACCTGACGAGTGAGAAGTAGGTGACTTGGTGTGTGACACCTACGATTTGTAAAATTCTTGTCATGTAAGATCCATAAACCCTAAATCGGTTTATTTAATTCATTTGGTTAATATTATGTGGTTAAGTGTTAAATTTGGTTGGTTTGACTTGTTTTTGGATTTAAGGTAGTTAATAATGGTTTTAATCAATATTATTTTCATTTAGATAGTTTTTATGTTAAGCTAAGTCAATTAAATTTTTTTAAGAAAATTTTGGCTATTTTTTCACAAAAGTTAGTGCGCAAGTCCTGCTGTGGGCCCCACAAGACCCTAAAATCATCTTATTTTACTATTAAAGTGTTTTAAAATTTTTAAACTCAAAATAAACAAATTTCCTATTTTTAATAGTAAATGTTATTCATACCCCAATTTCATATTAGGTATACCCTATGACTTACTATAAATAGAAAGTCACAACCTTATTCCCATTTAGGAAGGGCTAGAATTTGGAGGCTAAGAGGCCCTAATCCACATTCTAATAGAGAAAAGGTTGATTAAGGCAAGGATTAACCTTGATTTTCTATAAATCACTTAGGGTTTTGCTTAATCTTTTCTAATCTTATCTTTTCTAAGGCTAAATCTTGATTTTTACCACTAATTTTTTTAATTTTAATCTCTATTTCAAACCCCTAATGAAGAATTTTCATTTTGGAACAAAACAAGCTCTAGATCTACAAGTTTTTCAGTGATTTAAGCTTTAATAATTAGATACATCCATGTATTAACAAAATCCTATATATGGGTAGGGATTTGAAGAGATTGGAGCTTTGATTTTGGAGCAAAAACTCATTGAAGGTAAGGGTTTTTTTTCCAAAAAAGGTTGATGTTTCGGATTTGAAGTTTGTGATAGTTTATGTGGGTTGATATAAGGCTTTAATGGTAAGTTATGTAAAGCTTAATCTTTTTAGTGATTTCTTTGTGTTTTAGTTGATAAATGACTAGATTTACCATTTCCTAAGCTTGCATTTTATTATTATGATGTTTGGAAGTGGGATTTGAAAGTTTGAGTCGGATTTGTGTATTTTCAGTTTTGGGTTCAAGAGAAAGAAGATGAACAAGAACTGTAGTTCCGGCGTTCGAATGGCCCTGCAGACTGATTGAACGCCTACACAACAGTTTTGGCCATTTTGTTTATTTTTCTCATTTTTATGTTCTTCTTCTTAAATATTATTTATTATGATCATCATTATACTTGGAAATGCTACTGTGAGGACATGAATATGATATTGAGAGTTATGATGATGTTTATGTGTGAAGTGGATTACATGTTATGCGGTTTAGCATGTTATGATCTTTTATCCTTAATTCATGTTGAGTAATTGTTCATGTTTTACTTAGGATTTCAACAAGTTTATAGCATGATAACGAACTTGTATAGTTTAACATGTTATGTTAAATTATGGGTGAATTATAATTCTATGTCTAGCTTAAGTGTAGTAATCAATATGTTTACCTAAGTCTAGCATGAAGTCGAATTTAACTTAGATTCATATTTTTTGATGATTTTCACTTATGATTTCAGTAAGGAGCAATGATTAAATTATGATAGCATATGTGTAATATGTTGATGGGTTCTTCATAATGCATATCCCTATACTTAGGATTGAATGCTTCTACCATATACACATACATGTGGGGGTAATTACGGTGATTGTTGATACTTATGATTAGAAATGATGCATGTATGGCTAATAGGAGCACATTTCATAAATTAGGATTTATGTAGTTATTGCTCATGTATACGTCATGTTGCATGCTTCAAGAGAAGGATTTACGAATGAGATTTTATTGAGATTAGTCGTGGTTGATCGATTAGATGTAATTGTGTGATATTGCTTGCTGGGTTAATCAATCGGATGCTTATTGATTCTATTTTACATCCGAAAGGATGGGGTTTTATATCCAAAAGGGCGGGTGTTGCTTCCCGGTTTGAGAAGAGCGATAATATTATAAGGAGGCCAAAACTATTAAGACCATCTAGACCCTAAGAATCTAGGCTAGTGTAGTCGAGTACATCGGCTTACTAGGGGGTGTCTTCTCCATTAGGGAAGTTACTCAAAATATGTAATTCCTTCAGACTTTCTAATCATGGATTGTCTGAAGTGAGCATGGATTGCTTAAGTTTTGATTGATTAAGTAGGGTTATTTTATCAATATGTATAGATATGATAGTGTGTTTTAGACACTTATAATGAAGGATGAATGTTTATAGACATGTATGATTATGATTGTGTACTATAGACATTTCTCATGCAGGTTGAATATTTTATTGATATGCATGAATATGTATAGTGTGTTTGAGATATTTTTTATGCATGATGGTTGTTTATGAATATACATGGATATGTATAATATGTTTGAGATATTTTTTATGCAGGATGGTTGTTTATGAATATGAATGGATATGTATAGTGTAAGGTCCCTGATTTTTCTACGATTTTCTGGGAGTTTTCTGCCATTTTTAGGTCATTTTTGGAAGGAAAATGTGACGTTTCAGCGTATGTGTATCTGTGTATTTCCTCCGTATTTATACCCATAGAGTCGGGTGTGGGGCTTAGTCGCGGGCCACGGGCCTTGCTGCGCGCTTTTGGCGCGAATTTTGGAGGTTCGACGCGTAACCAGTGGGTTAACGCGCATTAGGGATGTAGATGTAAAAATTAAAAAGATTAACTATATACATCTTCCTCCCCATCGGTTTTCACAGAACCGACATCCAGAAAAACAGAAATGACATCCAGTGAGTTTTTGAGAAAACCCGAGGGCATATCCGGTCGCTCCGTTCTCCCTCCTCCGTCGTCGGATTCCGTTGATTTTTGTCAGGATCTGCTTTGCCTCACCGCCACGAGTCCGTAGGTACCGGCCATGACCGCCGCCACGGCCTCTTCGCTCCTCCACGAGGTACCGAACCTTTTTTTCAGGTTTTCTCTCCTTCAATCCCGTTTTTGCACTGTGGGTGTACGATTTTGACATCATTTGCGGCCGCTCTCAACTAGACTTATGTTTAGTTGGCCGCTAGGAACCCATAGACACTGGCTGGAGCTGCCGCCATGCTTTCTTCGCTCCGTGGTGAGCTACCGATCTTTTGGTCGGGTTTTTGTTACTATTCACATCTCACTGTCCGTGGGATGTTTTGGACGCCGGTGTGTTTCCGGTCGTCGTCCGGCCACCGGATGGACTCTGTCTAGCCTACCTCGACCCAGTGTCGGTAGGGGGTTGCCGTTTCCGACCCCGCCTCGCCCCTATTGCCATGCTCTGCCCTATTAGACACTTTGGGTGCGTCTTGGGCCGTGGTCATCGGCGAGCCGTATGCTATTTGGCCATTATGGGCTCTGCCCCGGCTCTGCGACAGTGAGGGTCAGCCCCACTTGGCCTAATTATATTACCGCTCGGAATGGGCCGCTTGTCATTGCCCTATACCGTGCGAGATGCACAGCCGCCCGCACCATGGGTATTGGTTGTGGGTGGCGATCGGCGATGTCGCCGCTTAGATTGGCCACAACTAGGGCCTTAGCCCTGTTGGCTTTTGTGGGCCTTGAGTCGCCTCATTTCAGCCCTCTCCCCCGCCTTTTGGGTCGCATGTGCATGTGGCCACGCGTGTACTTCTGGGTTTAGACGCCGCATTCGTGCCGCCTAACCATCGGTTGGCTTTGCCACCAAGTGGAGTTGACCACTAGAGCCGTCCTCCACCTCTCCTTTGATTCTCGAGCGTTGCCCCACGCTCTCTGCCCTTATGTGGGCCTTTGTTGACCAAAATCGTCGCCGTTGGGTGCTGTCCATGGCCGATTTCGACGTCTTGTGGCCGGCTGTGCACGTCTTAGCCACCGGCTGATCTTCAGAGTGTACACCCTTGACTTCTGATCGCACCGCCACATAGGTTGGCACTATATTTCTCCCGGCCGCCCTAGTGTGCCGCTGTGGATCGCGGGTTTTACCGCATTGATTTCTGACACCCTGTTTGGCCGTGATAGTTCCGACGCATCTTAAAATCCTCGGGATATCAGCTCTCTCAGCCAGACAACGGTTTTGACCACCAACTCCACCGCCGATGCCGCCACCGTCGTGTGCTCACCATCGAACGTCATGATTACGAGGTAGGGGAGCTTTGAACTCGTAAATTCAGGAAGCATGCTTTGAATGAGTAGCAGCATGCTAGGATTGTATGATTCCATGCTTGGATGTTAAGTAACGATCCGATTGCATGGTGTGCGTGTAAGCATGATTGTATGGCATGATTGATATGCATGAGATGTATGCACGTTTTATGGATGTGGATTATGTATGCGCTCGCGATGGCTAGCAAATATGTCAGTATGCTATGTATGGGTTATGCATGTGCTAGTGATGGCTAGCGTGCATGTTTGAAGTATGTATGAATGTGTGTGTGCATGTGCTAGAGATGACTAGCGTGTACGTTTGATGTATGCATGTGCTAGTGATGGCTAGCGTGCATGTTTGATGTATGTGTGAATGTATGCATATGCTAGTGATGGCTAGCGTGCATGTTTGACGTGTGGATGCATGTGCTAGTGATGGCTAGCGTGCATGTTTGTAAGTTATGTAGGTATGACCCTATGTGTATGTTATATGTATGTGTGAGACATATGTGTGTATGATGGCATTTTGCCTATGCTTTGGATGTGCGTATGTGTTTGTGGGCAGAGGTATGGGCGATGGACAGTATGAGGTGACAGAAGCTCTGTCTAAATTTGGATGCGGTTGTGTAAGCGTATGACAGAGGATAAAAGTATGACGGGCAAGGATTAGAATGGATCAGTTTGAGTTGGATTGTATGTTGGGCATTTGTCAGACAGTAAGAGTGTTCATAATTGTACAAGCATAACGTACATATTATGAAGTGAAAAGTAAGTATAATAAATGAGATATAAGTAAGAGGGCGACAACTGGGTTAGCTCTGAGGAGCGTTATTTGAGGATGTCAGTGTAAGAGGTTTTGGCCATAAGATGGATGGCGAAGTGTAAGACTGTAAGGGTTTGGTGTACGATGAGTTTTGTCCATGATGTGGACGGGTAAGTGAAGTCTGCTACCCTGACGAACTAGGGTTTCGATCGGGCTCAGCTTCGGTTTGACCAGTCGAGGACTGTGAGTTGTGTGGCATAATTGTACCGCATAATGTACTTAATTCAAACTTGAATTATAAGCACAGCTAATGATAGCGTTGTGAGTTTGAGACCTGAGGGTTCGACGGATTAAGTTCCATGTTTGAGCTGGCCGCTAGTGAGTCGGCCGAGCTTTTATCATGTCTTGCCATGGTGTTTATCCTGCGGGATGTTGTCTATGTGCTATGTAGAGCACCGGACGTCTGATGCTCTGCTGAGAGCGACATCGTTTTGATTTGGTCTGTGTGCTGTATAAGCCCATACGTTTGATGCTCTGTTGAGAGTGATGTACGTTTCTGACTTTGTCTGCATGCTGTATGAAGCCCAGACGTCTGATGCTCTGCTGGGAGCGACGTATGTTTCTGATTTGGTCTGTGTGCTGTGTAAGCCCAGACGTTTGATGCTCTGTTGAGAGCGTTGTATGATTCTGCCCAAGAGTGGCACTGTATGTTTCTGCCCAAGTGGCACTGTATATTTTCTGCCCAAGAGTGATAATGGCACTATAAGACCCATTATGGTGGGTGATTCTCTGGCACTATAAGACCCATCATGGTGGGCAATTCTCTGGCACTATAAGACCCATTATGGTGGGCAACTATATGACCCCTTGTGTGGGTGTATGTTTGCGCGCTCGGGTAAGTAGTATCATGGATCTACTCTTACCTGTTTGATCCAGTGCCCCATGAGCATTGGTGTGCCTTACCTTCGGAAAAGTCCATGGCATCTAGTCACTCCCTGGAGGTTAAGGTGTTGCCCCAGTGGCATTCTTTTCCTTTTCGACCCTGGAGCCTATTAGTTGTAATGAGCTTCAGTGGTCGTTGATATGTGTACGTGTATGAGTGTGAGTACGACTGTATGAGTGTGAGTACGACTGTATGTATATGAGCAGGACTGTAAGAGTGTGTATGAGCAGGACTGTAAGAGTGTGTATGAGCAGGACTGTAAGCGTATGAGTATGAGCATGACTGTAAGAGTATGAGTACGATTGTGAGAATATGTTTCTGAGTAAGACAGTAAGTATGATTTTGTGCAGACTGTACGAGTAAGGTCGTACGAGTCTGACTGTACGAGTAAGGTCATATGAATCTGATTGTGCGAGTAAGGTCGTACAAGTATGCGTATGCTATATGAGTATGCGTACAGTGGTACGAGTAAGTTGTATGACCTTGGATAAGGGTGTTTGTGTAAGTTGATTGGATATTATGATTTTGGCACGATGGTGCCTTGGTATGATTTTGGCACGATGGTGCCTTTGGTATGATCGTATGTGTATGTGCACGATATGATTATGTTATGTTGACTGCTTCATGTTTAAGTTGCATGACGCATGTGATTTGAACTTGTGAGTTCACCGTTTGGGGTTTCCCCTACTGGGTATTTTCCTACTGAGTATGAAAATACTCACCCTACTATTTTTTAGCCCCGTTGTACGGGAGGTTTTGCAGGTTGTGCGGAGAGCTCCTGGAGATGGACGCTCGTTTCAGCGGTGGATCGATTCCCGTTGACTCAGGTATCTGCTTGACTCATAGCGAGTTTATTTGTGCCACGATCTGTTGTTTTGGGTGAGATGAGAACACAAGATGTTATTCTGGACTTTCATTTGGATAAGTCCGTGGACTGTTATGGGACTTGTACTCAGGGATGCCTGGGAGAGTGATTTGTATTTAAAAGTCTATGATCATAGCAAATTTATTCGTACGTGTGTTTTCGAGTAGCGCCTGATGATATTTGCTTTGGCCGTACGATGATTGACCGTATGTGGATGTTTAGTGCTTTAAATTATAAACTGTTTTATCAGGTTTTGGTTTCGTCATTTTTCCTCTGATTTACAGACGTTATATTGCAAAAATTTTCCGTGAATTTTAAGGAAAATGGGTGAAAAATCTCGGGCGTTACATATAGTGTGTTTGAGACATTTTTCATGAAAGATGGGTGTTTGTGAATATGCATTGATATGTATAGTGTATTTGAGACACTTTTCATACAGGATAATTGTTTATAAATATACAAAGGTGTCCATTGGACTACCTTTGTGGGTACACGATTTAGGATGTACACGGCGATGTCTAAAGCCTCACCCCAGAAGTTAGTTCCTAGCTCAAGAGTGATTTAGCATGGACCTTACCATGTTCATAAGTGTCCTATTATGCCTTTCTGCCACTCTATTTTGTTGTGAAGTGTACGTTATGGTGTACTTATGAACTATTTCTTAATCGGTATAGTAGTCCTTAAACATGTCAGAGGTGTACTCGCCACCCCTGTCAGTCCTCAAGATTGTTACTTTCATGCCTAACTGAGCCCCTACCTCAGTTTTAAATTCCTTGAATTTATCTAACGCTTCAGACTTCTTGTTTATTAGATACATGTACCCATATCATGATGTCTCGCCCCAAAATTTTGGAAGCATATAAAATTTCTTTTCAGGAAAGTATCGGAGTTTACCTGGGCCCGCGATTGCAGCCGCTCGCCTTATGCAATCATATAATAATAATTTCCCTAGGAACCACAACCCATGTACAAACACACAAGAGAAATATAGTAAGGAGAGTTCTTACTCGTTTTGGTGTGGTTGAAATTCTTAAACTCACATCGATAATACTCAGAGTAGGCCCCTCTACACACAACTAAGCTTCGTCGAGTCCTGCAAAGTCTGGGGGTGGTGCGTATTTTAAAATACTCAGTAGGGGAGGTTATACTATCAGGAATGAATCAAACACATGGCAGTTTTACAACACATCATATGTAATATTTTTCATGAAAATAGGGTGTGCCTCTCACCCAAAACCACCCCTAGTGCTTCTTCCTATGTATCAAAGATACTTCTAGGGTTTGTAAGCTCTCACGGCTTACTACTAATGTCCCAGACATATATTATTAATAGAAATTTGTTGTGGGTACAAAGCAGCAACCTTTTACTCCTCCACAGATCATCTCAAAATAATTTGTGCTTATGGATAGAAGAGCCACCAGTGATCATGGGGCATCGGGATCTAGAGAGTAAAGAGTCTTCTCATGATACTCTCTACCCTAGCACACATAGCCTTGATAGGTGCCCTTTGTTAGGGGCTAATCAGGGGTCTTGCCCTTCGTTAGGGGCTTACCATGCTAAAATACGTACCGTGCATCCAATTTCAAGTTGGATTAATTGTTCCCTCATCTAGGTAACAGAGCTCTATCGGGGCTCCCAACAATAGCTCTGAACAACCAGAACACTCTTGAGTCCTAGACTCATAATTTTGAGTTCCATACTCAATTGAAATATCCTAGAGTTCCCATACTCCAAAATGGGTTATTTTTTTAAAAACATTCTATCCCAATGTTTATCCTTTTGAAAACCCTAGCTCCACGTCTACATGCCATGGAAGTGTCACTATCAATTACTACAAAGGCAAGGTTGATTGCTCATTCTAATGTGTACGCCTTCTTTGTCCCGCTTTAGTGACTATCACCATGCTTATATGTCTTTTTAAAAATAATCTTGAGAATCCTCCTTTCAACAAGGACAAGTCCGCTAAAACCGTCTTTCAAACATACTATATTCAAATATACATAATCTAACATAATCTAACTTGTATAATTTATATCAAAATCTACGAATAAACATTTAATTAAACTATCATATATGAGGCAATCATAAAGCATACAATATATAAAACATATTCGCTTCCAGCGGCTATTCTTTTGGCTAATCAAATATACATAATAGCATTATAAGCATACAATATGTAAAGCATATTCTATCTCAACGATTAACCATTCAACAGATCAAATATATGTGCAGAAATCATAAATCATAACTTCAAAATAATCTCTAACTCATTACATGCTAGAGTCATATGAATAATAAGTTAAATACACAACCAAAGTTTATAATCATGCCTTAAGAAAGGATAAAATCCCCTACCTTGCTCTCCGCACGAGTTCGAAGCCAATACACTAGACACCACAAAATTGGACGTCCACTTCTGGGGTTCTGGAGGTCTCCAACCAGAAAATAACCCTTCCTACGCCCATAGGCAGTGGACAGAACCTAATCTTACCCGAAGACACTTTTCTCACAACACGTTCGTAGGCGATGGACATAATCTCCCCTTGCCCTGAGACATTTTTCCCTTCACGTGCCTGTAAGTGGCAGACATAACCTCCCCTTCACCCGGGATACTTTTCTCACAATACGCTCGTAGGCGACGGACAAAATCTCCCCTTGCCACGAGATGCTTTACCCTTCATGTGCTTGTAGGCAGTGGACAGAACCTCCCCTTGGCCCGGGACACTTTCCACACAACATGCTTGTAGGCCATGGATAGAATCTCCCCTTACCCGGAGACACTTTACTCTTCACGTGCCCATAAGCAGCGGATAGAACCTCCCCTTGGATGGGGACATTTTTCTCACAACATGCCTGTAGGCAATGGACAAAATCTCCCCTTGCCTAGAGATACTTTACCCTTCATGTGCCCATAGGCGGTAGACACAATGTCCCCTTGCCTTGGGGCATTTCCCACATATAGGGTCACTAACTCAAGGAATTGATGCTTCCATTAGGTAGAACACTCTCGAATTAGCTAAAAATGTCTTTTAAATGGAAGAAAATGGACTCAAAACAACTCTAGAAACTCTCCCAGAAGAATGATTAGAATTCAGATTTATAAGAAAGCATCGCGAGCTGATGGCGTGTCACGCGCACATGCGCGCCACACGCGTCGCACATTTACTGGCCAAAAATGTGGCACCGCCGCGCTTGTGGTACCCCGTGATCTGATTATGCTTAACCAAGAGTGTTAAGGGTAATTATGTAATTTTAGTTAAATTTTATAGGGTTTCAAGAGATGAAGTTCATGTATTTGGTTAAAGCTCGAAGTAACGAGCACAACGAATCAAACAACACGCAAAACAAAGGTTGGGAACGAAAGTTACAACCACAAGAAGCGTGCCACATGGGCGGGACCTACTTTAAAAGTGTGAGATAACCTACCCATGTGGTTTAGTTTTGAAGGGCTTGTCGATACGAGTCCATCGGTACTAAGATCGTGCAATTCCGACTTCGGGATAAAAAGTTATCGCATTTTGAAGTTAGAATTGTATTTAAATAAAATAATAATAAAATATTCAAGAAAGGACAAAATAGCTGACATCATCCAGCCGAGTTGAGCCAGAGCCAAGCTGGGGAGCCACGTGCCATGCGATAGCACATGATTGCTACCGTCCACGCGAAGCGGGTCTTGTGAAATTGCACGACTGATTGCACTACACGCGCGGGACATGCGGCGAACGCGCACCGACATATTTTTGCAGCCCAATCAAAACACCCCATGTGGTGCAAGCACATGTGCACGTATTCCATCTTCCCCCATTCGCTCACATGCCATTTCCTTATAAATAGTCATTTTCGTTCGTTCTTCCGGAGGAGTTTTTGGAGTCATTCTGAGTCAGTTTTCTTCTGTTAAAAAAGTGTTAACTAATTCAAGGATGTTCTATGCAATGGAAGTGTTAATTCTTCGTGTTAGCAACGCTATATAGGGGAAACATCCTGGGGCAAGGGGAGGTTCTGTCCTCTACCTACGGGCGCGGAAAAGGTAAAGTGTCTCCGAGTAAGAGGAGGTTATGTTCACCGCCTACGGGCATGGAAAGGGTAATGCGTCTCCGAGTGAGGGGAGGTTATGTCCATCATCTACGGGCCTGAAAAGGGAAAAGTGTCTCCGGGCAAGGGGAGGTTTTGTTCACCACCTATGGGTGCGGAAAAGGTAAAGTGTCTCCGGGTAAGGCGAGGTATTGTCCTCCGCCTATGGGCGCAGAAAGGGAAAAGTGCCTTTGGGTAAGGGGAGGTTCTATCCGCCGCCTACCGCCGCATGAAGGGTGAAGTGATCTCGAGTTAGGGGGAGGTTTTGTCTATATCTTAAGGGCACAAAAAGAGCAAAGTATTTCGAAGTTAGAGAAGGTTCTTCCTGCCATCTCTGGATTTGAAGGGGAAGATACCATGAGGAAACGAGCAACTTTGAACATCACAAGTTCTGGAACTGCAAGGGAGTACGCTTTTCTAACCTTTTACTTTAATATGATTTATATGAATGCACATCTTAATTAGTAATACTAATTAAGATATATAATTTGCTGATCTGATATGTGCCGATATGTTCCTATGTCATCTATGTTGATTTATTCCGTTGTGATCCAAATTACTCTGAAATGCTCTATTGTGATTTGACATACTCTGGTATGATATGATTGGTATGGTTGAATGAAATCTGATATAATCTGATAGGATTTGATATGATCCAACATGCTCTATAGTGTGTTCTGCACTGCTCTATGATAAAGTGAGAAGTGTGTTATTGTTAGTGTTCTGCTCACCTATGTGAGATGTGTATTTTACTGATTTATTGACTTCTGTTTAACTCTGATGATTTATACAATTTTTGTCTGATTCCGAATGATTATTCGGAAAGATATATGTATTTTAATGTATATAATTTTATGATGCCCGATGCATGTATGAGCCATTAGGCAAAACTACGTTCGGATCAGATCGTATTGAAATAACGTCAAATATGGTATTCAATACGTACGTAGGCAACCAACGATAAAATAATATTGGCCCAATCCAAATTAGTTATAAAATTAGGTTTGTTCTAATCTACACACAATGAAACGTTAAAGCTCCGTAGTGCATTGATGAATGTTATGACTCACATTCAAAGTCTGCAGCTCCTGGTCAGTCAGTTTTAATTTTTCCACTTAATTCAATACACTCTGATTCTGTCTTTCGAACTAACCCCTAGTCCGGGTCGGGTCTTTTCGGGTTGAGGCGTTATAGTACTTGACGTGCGCATTTGCGCAGAGCGCGTAAATCGTGCAGTGATGCTACGCGTAGTGCTAGTTCGTGCAGACTTGCCATGTGTCTGACGCGCATTGCTTCATGCGGCTTGCAAGCTGTAACTCGGCTTGTCCCAAGCTACTTGCGTCATTAGTGACGCGAACTATTTTGTCTGTTTCTATTTTTTTAACAATATTTCAATCAAATACCAATCTAATTTCTAAACGTGATAACTTCTTATCCCAAAGTCAAAATTGCACCTTCTTAGTGTCAATGGACTCGTATTAATGAGCCCTTCAAAACTAGACTCCACATGGGTGAGTTAATCTATACTTTGAAGTGGGTCCCACCCATATAGCATGTTTCCCAAGGTTATAACTTTTGCTCCTAACCTCCATTTTGCATGTTCTTAGGTTCGTTACGCTCGTCTCACCGAGCTCTATTACACCCATATAAAAACTCTTCAAATATCTACCTCTAAATAATTTAAAATAATTAAAATTTTATAAAATGGCTTTATTAGAGGCAAAAAATTATACCAAAAATTCGCGATCGTTGTACTTGAATAATCATCTATAAACATGATGAAGTAAGTCATCCCTCTGTTGGTCTAAATATTTAGGGGCCCATAGATATATCTCTTTGTGGGTCTCTTTCACACCAGATAGTTGCTAGCATTCTGCTTTTTAGTCTTTCCTAACTCTGATGCGATCATCTTGGAAGTCATTATGCAACTAAAAAGGAAAAAGGCAGAGAACAGGAAATTATTACTATGGAAGGCCAACAACTTCTTAAGAAATAATTGTTTAGACTCTCTCAATCTAATAATAAGGCAAAGGTACAAGTGAGTAAATTATGCTGAGTTAATTAATTTAGGTTCACCTTAATTAGGTCACTTTTTAGTGTAAACCCTAACTACCCCTTAACCCCCTCAAGAAAGTTGTCCTAATTAAGCTATTTAGGTGTTTATGATTTTTAGAATCCCCTAAATACCTAACTAAGCAGATAAAACAGAAAATAAACACTTTTAGACGTTGCTTGAATTTTTATTTTCTATCTAGAAAAAATTTGGTGCGAAATTATCAAAAGGCTATTTTGGTCTTTTCACCCTTAAAAGACACACCAAACCTTTGCACCCAGCAACTTTTCAATGAGTATTAAACACAATGAAAAACAACTCAGGACAGAAAAATAGTAGCACATACACAACCCATGTGAATTGACCAAAATGCCCCTAGGGCTAAAATGGTCAATTCATACACCTTTTAATCCACAAAATTAATTAAATCTAATCAAGATAAATTAATTTAATCTTTCTGACTAGCAAGTGTGTGTGTGGGCAGAACGTGATTAGATAATAAAATTGGGCAAAATAACACAAGGGCAAAATGACCGTTATGCTCCTATATGCTTCCAATCGAACAAATCACAATTAAACTCTTAATCACACAATTTCCAGCATGCCAATCATTCATATCAATACAATATGCATTAAATTTCAATTTTATATCAAAACCCTATGGATGGTACTTATAGATTAATCAATTTTTTATTTCCCCTTTTCTAGCATACAAAACCCTAGATTGGGTAAATCAAAACGAATTTTAATCAAATCAGTGACCAACGACCCCAACCTTTCTCCGATACCACTGTAGAGTGGACATCCGAGTGGAAGCATGGCGGGTCAGGGGGGGCGCACTAATCAAAGTTCAAACTTTAAGATTAATCTACACAATCATGCAAATTAACTCTAATCAATAAGCAATATAAGTCATCCAACACATAGCAAGTATAAAGGAAATCAAATTGGAAGCCAAAACATACTAACCTTGGGCTGTCCAGCCCTTGGCATGCCCATGAATTCTTCGATTTGTTCTTCAAATACACAAGATAGCAAGAGGGATAGGAGATTACCTCTTAGATGTGTTGATCCCTCAAAACCTTTGCTCTTGGATAAAGATTTCAGCAAAGAACACTCCAAAAGAATCAGCCTTCACATCCCACACAAGGAGAAGATGCTTCTCCTTCAATTGGCTCGCCCAAGGAGCAAGAGAGATGAGTGGAGAGGGGTGGCCAGCTGGGTTTTTCCCAAGCTATGTGCAGGCCGCACCAAGGGAAGAAGGGGGGCGGCTGATTGGGAGAAGGGGAAAAAGAGAGGGGGCGGACTGTTCTAGGGCATCCCCTCCTCTCCCTTGTCTCCCTTTTTATACCCTCTCTCAAGTCACCTATTAATGGGCTCCTAAGTTGGGCTATTTCCAATTGGGCTTCCATGTTTAATCTTCTAGTTTAACTAGAGGGTCATATACAATGGGAGCGGGCTCTATCTCTCAGAGCCCATAGAGGCCTGTGTAAGAACCCTTATCATAAACCGGTTTGAATCCATTTTGTTGAAATGTTTTTCTGTGGTTTAATATTAATTCTCATTGGTTCGGGATAATTTTATAAATTTAAGTATTTTATAAAGGTTTTAATCAAAACCAATTTCACATTTATGGGTTTTAAGTAGTTTTTAGTCAATTCTAATTTTTTAGGATTTTTTTGATTTTTTACTAATTTTCCAAAAATTAGGGTTTGGCAGGACCCCCTGTGGGCCCTACCAACAAAATTAAGATTTTTAGACCAAAATACCCCAGACATTAACTTAAGCTCATACAAAAATTTTCAAAATTTTCTCAGCTCTAATTAGTGCTCAAATTTGTAAAATACCCATTTTTAGCCCAAAATTATATTTACACCCCATTAATTTGTTAAGTGTACCCCAAGCCCTACTATAAAAGGCAAAGGGCTAAGCCATTTTCATTTTGGGAATAGGCTGGGAGGAGGTGATTAAGGCCTAGTTCCCCAATTAGGCTCGGATTAGAAGGGATTAAGGTATGTTCTTCCTTAATTAAGCTTAAACCCTAGATCTTCTCTTAATCCATTCTTAATCTAACATTTTCCCTTTGATTTGAATTGATTTCAAGCATCAATGTCACTAATTTACTCCCTTACTTCAAACCCTACTTATCAAAATTTATTTTTTATGATTAACAAACCTTAGATCTAAGATTTCTTCAAGGTTTTCAATGTTAAATCGATTTTTAATGGAGTTTAACTTAGACACTATGTTTTTGGGAGGTTTCCAAGAAGGGTGAAGGTCAAATCCGAATCTAAACAAGTGACAAGGTAATGGGTCTTCAAATCTCAGTTTTCTTATGGTAAAATCTCGATTTTTATGGTTTATTTGGAATGGGTTTGTTTGATTTAGTGTTTTAATGGTGGGTTTAGTAAATGCAGATCTTTCATTTTGATTTCTTAGGATTTTGTTTTAGAATGGTTTAGATTAGTGTTCTCGAAGGTTTGATGAGTTTTTGATAATGTTTGATATCATGGATGAAGATTTGAAGGTGTTTTCATGGTGTTTCGGTTTTGAAATTCGAAATGAAGAAGAAGGTTAAAACTGCTTTGTTGGCAATCAAATGGCCTACCAGGGTGATCGATCGGCAACATTACATTTTTGACAAACTTCCAGTATAGCCGATCGAATGGCTACACAATAGTTTTTGCTATTTTTAAAACTTATGCTCATTTCAATGTTTTACTCCATTTGATGATTCTAATGGTTATGGGAGGTGTATTATAATGAAATTAGGCTACTAGAGGTGTAGAATGGATGATGAAAGTGTATGGATTGTGTTTAGGTGTTGTCTTGTGACATCATATTATGTTGATAATTATACATGTTGATATTGAAGTACCTTAAATTTGTGAATGTTGGTATTCTTATGAATAGAATATGTTTTCAGTAGGGATATTATGTGGAAAAATGGTGAGATGTGCCTTCTCATAATGAGGATGGCTTATGGGTAATGGATGTGATCATGTTGTGGCTTAATGAATGGAAGAATCATAATTGTAGGAGTGAATGTTCGATTTCACATGGATGGATTTAATCTTTATGGTAGATTTTGTTTTAATTTCGTTAGGAATTATTGTTTTGAATGTGTTCAAGCATGTGTAAATTGTCTTATGAGTTTATGTCAAGCATTGGGCATGTGCTTAGATATGCATGGACACACACGTATGAGGAATTTACTATGACATTGTAGTTAATTATGTCTTAATTATGATGCATGAGGGGACTGATTGGGAGCACGTTCCATGTGTTGGAACCCACGTAGGTCTTGCTCACGAATGTATCATGTTATCATGCATCATGGATCAGTGTTCATGGACGAAGTTTTACCGATGTTTAACCGGAATTAATCGATTTTATGCAATGCTTGAGATTGCGTGCCAAATTAATTGCTCGGTGAATTAATCAAAACTTGGTTGGTCCGAATGGACATGGTTTTTATTTAAGTTCCTGTGTGGAATGTGTATACTCCCCGGGTTGAGTCAAGTTAAATTGAGTTATGTGGGGATGAGTTGTGTACTTGTCTTGCAGATGAGATTAGTTGTTGAGATTATCTGAACCCTGAGGATCTAGCTGGTGTGTCCAAGTGCTCCGGCTTACCAGGTATTGTTGCTTAGGACTTTGGTCTTGACAAGCAGGGTTGCCTGGGTGTTTAGGCTTGATGGGAAGGAATTGCTCGAAGGCTTTGGCCTTGAGGAGCAGAGGTTGCTCGAAGGTGTTGGCCTTGAGGAGCAAGGGTTGCTCGAAGGCATTGGCCTTGAGGAGCAGAGGTTGCTCGAAGGCATTGACCTTGAGGAGCAGGGGTTGCTTGAAGGTATTGGCCTTGAGGAGTAGATTTATTCTCTCTGTGTGGACTTGCATATTAGACTAGTGTGTGTGAGACACTTATACATGCATAATGAAAGAGAATGTTAATGCATGATTTGAAATGTATGTTAGAGATACATCTTATACAGGTTTACATGATGTTGATGAATGTTCTAAAATGTATGCTAGAGATATATCTCATATAGGTTTATATGATGTTGATGCATGATCTGAAATGTATGTTAGAGATACATCTCATGCAGGTTTATATGATATGAATGCATGATCTAGAATGGTGTGATTGAGACACTATTATGCAGGTTTATGTGATATGAATGCATGATCAAAAAGTGGTATGACATGTTAATCTTAGATCTGGATTGTTCATTGCCATGCTATAGTGTTTTCTAATTATTATAACTGTATTCAAAACCATTATTGAGTTTTTATACTCACCCCGTTTTATTGTTTTGTTTTGGGGCTGCGTGGCATGACACACAGACGTACAAGATCCTCTATATGAGGAAAGGTCAGAGAGAGCTTGGGAGTAGTCGTGGAGGCTCCTAGTTTTGTATGTCTCTTCGTTGATCTTGTTTTGATGATTAGGACCTTATGGATGATCCTTGTTTTAGATTTGTTATATACTATGTCTTTAGTTTCATTGAGACCTTGTTTTGGAGCCAAGTGTGTGGCTATGAATTATTAGTATGTGGGTTTGAGATTATGGTTTAAATAGAGTTTAACTCTTTTGGTTCTACCTATTTACTCTTGCTCAAAGTAGTGCATAAACTCCGTAAATTAGATTGCCCGTAGTTGGGGCACAAGTCTTCCGCTATTTTCCTCAATCATTTTAAATTTGTCACCCTCGTGCATTGGTCTGGCCCTTGGACCGGGTTCGGCTTCGGTCGGGCAGTGCCGGAGCGTGACCTAGACCCCCTGCACACAGCCAAGCCTACGACAGGGTTGATGTAATGCCCGCCCAATTTAGGATAATATAATATTAATGATCCTGTCCGACGTGCGTAATTAGTACACACGAACCGGACTGACGGGCGTTAATCGTGAAACGATCGTATGCTCAATGTAGAATACGTTGGAGTAATTGCACAGCCAAGAAAAATAAAAACATATTGACAAAAAGTTTATAACATAAGTTTAATATACATACCAAAATTTACTATACATGGAGCCAGTAGTTATAAAAACATGATTATCCTGGCACATCATGTCTTTACACATCGGTCACATATATTATTATATTATGTAGAAAACACACGACTACTTGAAAAACTTTTCTTCTTTCCCTTCCTCCATCGTTGCAACATCTGCAAGGTTTGGGGGTGTGTGAGTATATTTATAGTCAGTAGGTTTGTTTAAAATCTAAAAGAAATGCTAAGCAAAAACATCTTTAAAATCAAATCAAACAAATCTACAAATCCATCAAATCCACAAGCCGCGATACCCAATGGCCTACCTCTACGCTGATGGGACAACGGAGACCACTAAGGGAATGAGTTTTCCCATGATGCTCCACCCTATGCGTGCCACTAGCCAATTATTTTCTCGGCGGGCATCAAAATAGTGTACGAAACCACAACACTATGTGGTGCGTACAAAATCAATTCACATCGAAATACATAGCAAAATTGTCACATAATTCAAGAGAAAATCCATTCATCGGTTAAAAACAAGTATCATACTCATATTTGAATCAAATACTTCAAGAAAGATTGACTCAAATCAGCAAAGCAGTTATTTAGAGTTTAAAACACCCTACCTTAGCCTTGAATATAAAATTCATCAATATAAAGATTCCAGAAGATGAAAATAACCCCACCACAATGTTCAGCACGTTCGCTTTAGTAGAGAATGCCTTTTGTACGGGTAGAATAGGGCTTGAAACGACTCAGAAACAGTAAAAAGAAGAAAGGGGAAGATTAGGGAAGGGGCATATTTTTCGAGGTCTTAGAGGGGTCGCCTTGAGAAAATAACACTTCCGGTGCGTAGAGCACCCTTGCATAGTGGGAAACGGGTCTTGGAACGTAAAAATCGGACTTAAAATGGGTCGGGAATGAAGAAAATAGTGAAAGGGGTTGAAAATCGGATGTGGGTGAAAAACTGGCCGGAGAAGAGCTTAAATAGGGGAGGAGGGGGTGTTTTCCGGCGGGTGCCGCTGCTAGAACCGGTGGGCGCCCGCTGGCGCCGCCGCGAGCTGTGGGCACGCGTGACGAATGCGCATTCATCACCGAGAACGCGTGCCCATCGCGCGTTCATCACGTGCGATGTGCACGTTTGGCGCTCACCACATAGCATACGCCGCGCGCTGCGCCGCAGCACGCCGTGCCGAGCTGAGCCGCCGATTTATTTATTTATATTTTTTATATATACTTTTAGAAAATGGTATCTCCTTATCCCGAACTCCAATTTGCACGTTCTTGGTACAGTTGAGTTCGTATTCATGAGCCCTCCGATACTAGACCACTTAAGAACCATTTTAACCAAATTTGAAGAGTGGGTCCCGCCAGTTAAACACGTTTTCCGAGGTTGTAACTTTCGTTCCCGACCTCCAATTTTTGCGTTTTAAGACTTTTTATGCTCGTCTTCACGAGCTCTAACGAACACTTAGGAAATTTATAAATAACAAATATATAAGAAGATCGTGTTAAAAATTTTGGGTTATTACAATCTACCCCCCTTAGAGAAATTTCGTCCTCGAAATTTGAATTATTCACTAAATGAATAACTTTGGGTACTTCTTTAGCATTTCTCTCTCTAGCTCCCAAGTGGCTTCTTCTGAGGAATGGTACTGCCATAGCACTTTGACTAAGGGGATCCTTTTTGTTCTCAAGATCTGTTCCTTATGATCTAAAATTTTAAGTCGCTTTTCTTCGAATGATAAGTCGGGCTTGAGAGTTAATAAACTCTGATCAAGAACATGAGAGGAGTCTCGGACGTATTTCCTAAGCATGGACACGTGAAATACGTCGTGGACATTGCTAAGTTGTGGAGGCAAGGCTAATCTGTAAGCCACAGCTCCTACTTTGTCCAAAATTTCAAACGGTCCTACGAAGCGTGGACTTAGTTTGCCTTTAATTCCAAATCTCATGACTCCTCGGGTTGGCGAAACTTTTAGTAATACATGATCTCCCACGCTAAAGTCAATATCCTTCCGTCTTTGATCTGCATAGCTCTTTTGACGACTATGGGATGCCAATAGACGACGTTTGACAAGTTTCACCTTATCTGCACACTGTTGATGAAGTTCAGACTTAATCAATCTTCGTTCTCCCACTTCATTCCAACACGTCGGTGATCGACAAGGTCGTCCGTACAATGCCTCATAAGGTGCCATACCTATACTGCTATGAAAGCTGTTGTTGTAGGCGAACTCGACCAACGGTAAATGTTCGTCCCAGTTACCCTTCCAATCCATTGTGCAAGCGCGCAACATATCTTCCAAAGTTTGGATAGTTCTTTTTGATTGACCATCTATCTGTGGGTGGAAAGCAGTGCTAAACTTAAGATTTGTACCTAATTCTTCTTGAAATCCTTGCCAAAACTTGGAGGTAAAACGACTATCCCGATTTGAGATAAGCGATAGCAGTATCCCGTGCCGACTCACAATTTCCTTCACGTATAATTTTGCCAAAGAACTTAAGGATTGCTTCTTGCTTAATGGAAGAAAATGTGCACTGTTTGTGAGTCGATCCACGATCACCCAAATGGATTCATGGCCTTGTGAAGTCCTGGGTAGTGTCAAAACGAAATCCATAGTAATGTGTTCCCACTTCCACTCGGGGATTTCAATCGTTTGAAGGTACCCTGAAGGTTTTTGGTGTTCAGCTTTAACTTGTTGACAAGTTAAGCATCTCGAAATATATTCTCCTATATCCTTCTTCATTCCATTCCACCAAAAACTTCTTTTTAAATCTTGATACATCTTCATTCCTCCTGGGTGGATGGTATATCGAGAACGATGTGCTTCATGTAATAGGTCTTCCCTTAGCTCAGGAATTTCGGGTATTACCAACCATCCTCGAAATCGTACACTTCCATCAGAGCCCTAGGTGAAGTCAGATCTTTCGAGTAGAGTTTGCATTTCTTCATTACCTTTCTGAACTTCAAGAATACTCTCAACTAGTACTGATTTTAATTCTAGGTTGGCAATGAAAGATTTCTTATTTCCAAGCTGTAATTCAGGTTGACAACCTATTGTTTCTTCCAATAGTTTCCACTCCTTAATAAGCATGAAAGCCAATTCCCCAGATTTACGACTTAAAGCATCAGCTACTACGTTGGCTTTTCTAGGATGATACTTGATAGAAAAGTCATAATCCTTAAGATATTTGATCCATCGTCTTTGCCTCATATTAAGATCACTTTGGGAAAATATATACTTTAAACTTTGGTGATCGGTGAAAACTTCAAACATTTCCCCATATAGATAGTGCCTCCATATTTTTAAAGCAAAAACTACCGCTAACTCCAAATCGTGAGTAGGGTAGTTACCTTCATGTTTCTTTAATTGTCGTGAAGCGTATGCTATCACTTTTCCGTCTTGCATTAATACGCATCCTAATCCTCTTTTAGAAGCATCGCTGTACACGACAAAATCCCCACTACCAGTTGGCAACGCCAGAACAAGTGCAGTTGTTAATTTTTCCTTTAGTTCTTGAAAACTCTGATCACAAGTTTCATCCCAAACAAATTTTACTCCTTTCCTTGTCAATTTTGTTAGGGGCAAGGCAATACTTGAAAATCCATGGATGAATCTTCGGCAATAACCTGCAAGGCCTAAGAAGCTCCGAATTTCTGTTACTGTCTTCGGCCTTTCCCATTTGATGACAGCTTCAATCTTGGTTGGGTCCACCGATACTCCGTTCTTTGAAACGACGTGTCCTAAGAACACCACTTGTTCCATCCAAAATTTGCACTTGCCAAACTTGGCGTATAGCTTATGATCCCTTAATGTTTGCAGAACTACTTGTAAATGCACTCAGTGATCTTCTAAGCTACTAGAGTAGATGAGGATGTCATCGACAAACACGATCACAAACTTGTCTAAAAAGGGCCGAAAAACTCTATTCATGAGATCCATGAAGGCGGCCGGGGCATTTGTTAAACCGAATGGCATCACTAAAAACTCATAGTGGCCATACCGGGTACGGAAAGCTGTCTTAGAGATATCCCCATCTCGTATCCTTAGCTGATGATAACCTGACCGTAGATCTATTTTGGAGAAAACTTTGGCTGTCTGCAATTCATCGAACAAGTCATCTATACGAGGCAAGGGATACTTGTTCTTTGCAGTGATGGCATTGAGAAGTCGGTAGTCAATGCACAACCTTAACGACCCGTCTTTCTTTCTCACAAATAAGACTGGTGCTCCCCAAGGAGAGACACTGGGTCGTATGAATCCTTTCTCAAGCAACTCCTGCAATTGACTTTTTAACTCTTTTAACTCCACAGGAGCCATGCAGTAAGGTGCTTTAGAGACAGGGCATGTTCCTGGCATCAACTCAATAGAAAATCTATCTCTCTTATCGGTGGCAGACCAGAGAGATCATCAGGAAAAACGTCAGAGAAATCTCATACTACATCAATATCTTCCAACTTAATCATT
Organism: Saururus chinensis; assembly: GCA_035235625.1. Lineage (NCBI taxonomy): Eukaryota > Viridiplantae > Streptophyta > Magnoliopsida > Piperales > Saururaceae > Saururus > Saururus chinensis. The sequence goes on from CP141143.1 coordinate 33,264,656, forward strand.
GAAGTCTCTCTGGTTTCCACACTAGCAAGATAAGCCTGACATCCTTTAGTTAAAAGTCGATGAGTCTTAACTGCCGAGATGATACATGGTTTGGAATGATCCTTAAGTCCATAAAAAGTAAAACTCCTATCTCCTTGTTCAAAGATCACCTTCTTTTGTTTACAATCCACTAACGCCCCATTATTGGCTAACCAATCCATACCTAATATGACATCGAAGTCGGTCATATTTAGGAGAATAAGGTAGGCCTCCCATTGGCATTTCTCTAAGGAGACAGGTACCCCTTGAAGAAATTTACGGGCTAGAAATGTTTTTCCCATTGGAGTGGATACTTCTAAGACATATCCTAAGTTTAAAATAGGATAGCCAATATTCGAAGCAAAATCGAATTATATGAAAGAATGTGTCGACCCTGGATCTATCAAGATTTTTGCTAATTTATCCAAGACCAGAAGTGTACCTTGAATGACTGCGGTCGACGCTTGAGCTTCCTCGGTAGTAATTGCGAAGACCCGCCCTTGAGCTTTTGGTTTCTACTTTGCCTTGATCTCTTCTTGGCTCTTCCTCTTTGGGCAGTCTTTAATCTTATGTCCCAATTCACCACAAGAGAAGCATCGTCCTTCAGCTTCATGACTCTTCATTTTTGGGCAATTGTTTATCCGATGCCCCAGTTTGCCACAAGCAAAGCAACGTCCCTCATTATAGAAACAAACTCCAGGTGGGTGGATCCAGTAACATTTAGAACACTTTTCCAATTTCTTGTCCCTCTGAAATTGAGTTTGAGTTCCAAAAGGTTTTTGAAAATTAGAATTACTATTTTGGGTAGGAGACATGAATTTCCTTTTTCTTTCATCAGTCTTGAGGTTGCTATTTTGCCCACGATCCTTACGTTCTACCAGGAACTCTTGATATTCTTGTTCCAATAAAGAAGCCAATTCTACTGCCTTTGCAAATGTAGTAGGTTGAAAACCTACTATTCTACCACAAAGTCCACTATTTAATTGTAACGACCCGACCCGAGTCGGGCCCACAAATCTTACTAATAGGAAATTTTTCTTTCCTTGAGCCAGGAATCATCGTTTGAGTGCGAGAGGTACAACGTTCGTCTACGCACTACAGAGCTTTAAAGCTTCCTCGTACGTAGACTTAAGTTGTAACGAACACGTACACACAACGAAACTTCATAGTTCGTCGCTTGTACAACAAAATAAAATATATTATTATAATGATTTGGATCGGGCCAACGTTGCCTTGTTGTTGGTTGCCTACGTACGTATTGGATATTAACCCAATACGATCGGATCCGAATGTAGTTCTGCCTAATGGCTACTACATACTACAAACATCACAAAATCATACGTATAAAATACATATCTCTGAATATTTAATCAGAGTATACAAACACTCATCATATATCGGAGTAAAGCGGAAGTTAATAAATTAACGGAATCGTACATCTCGCTCTAGCACAGAGCGGGATCAAAATCTCATACACATATCTCGCTCTATCACTGAGCCGAGACCGAGAACACAAATTACACGTCTCGCTCTACCCTAGAGCGAGATCACACACGTCATATAAGTATACATCATGGCATCGCACATAGCATAGTATGTAAGCAGATAGCATGACATATAGGCACATAGCATAGTACATAGGTAGTATATAGGCACATAGCATGGCATATAGGCACATAGCATAGTATATAGGCACATAGCATGGCATATAGGTACATAGCATAGTATATAGGCACATAATATAGCATATAGGCACATAGCATAGTATATAGGCACATAGCATGGCATATAGGCACATAGCATAGTATATAGGTACATAGCATAGTATATAGGCATATAGCATGGCATATAGGCACATAGCATGGCATATAGGTACATAGAATAGTATATAGGCACATAGCATAACATATAGGTACATAGCATAGTATATAGGCACATAACATAGCATATAGGCACATAGCATAGTATATAGGCACATAGCATGGCATATAGGCACATAGCATAGTATATAGGTACATAGCATAGTATATAGGCACATAGCATGACATATATATATAAATCGTAGCATAACACACATCATAACTTAGCACATGCAGTACGGAAGATGAGAAATGCTTACTTCCATCATAACCCATACAGTATTGGTATCTACGGATAGAACCCCGTCTTACTTCGGGTGTATTTTTCTTGTTTCGGTGTTCGGGCAGAGCCTTGCTTAATCTCGGGGCATTTCCTCCTTATAAGATTGTCAGCTCAGAAAATGGAACCAACCATCGCGTAGAATACCTCTCCTTATCTTGGGGCGTTTCCTCTTCATACGATTGCTAACTCAGAAATCGGAACCTTTCATCGCATAGAACATACTCGATTTAGATAAGAACGCCTCTTGAATCGACTTAATTGGAGTTAGGATGCTCAAGAATGGGGAGAAAGAAGTTTGTCGACGCTCGAGGACAATGGGCAGAACCTCTTCTCGTCTTGAGGCGTTTCCTCCTTATACGGACTCCGAATCGAAGAGAGGACCCCTCCATTGCGTAGAACACGCTTGATTTAGTAGGAAATGGGTCTTGAACGGCCTTAATCAGGCTCAGAACGGTCAGAAACGGGGGTAGAGAAAATATGGTTCGAAAATAGGATAAAATGGGGTATATATAGCCCACGAGCATCGCCGAAACCGCGGCTGCGCCGCTGGTTTCGGGTGGCGATGCCCGCGGTAATGCACGGCTCGCACCCGCGCGTTACGCGGGTCGCGCCCGCGCCGCAGAAACGTCGCACCCGCGTTACCACGGGCATGCACGGTTTCGCGGCCTCGTGCCGACTCGCGCCAAAAATGCACTGCGGCGCGTGCCAGTCGCACGCCGCGCGCCATTTCTTATTTTATTTTTTTATTTTTAAATCCAAAACTTCAAACGCGCGTATCTTCCTACCCCGGATTCGGATTCGCGCGTTCTAGGTACCGTTGGACTCGTATCGACGAGCCCTTCGATACCACCCCACTTAAAGCAGAAAATCACACTATTTCCAAGTGGGTCCCACCTATAAAGCACGTTTCTCAAATATCGTAATTTCCGGTCCCGACCTCTGTTTCGCGCGTTCTTCGAATCGTTACGCTCGTTATGCTAAGTTCTACTTGGCTACGGGTATTTTATCTAATGAAAGCCCTTAATATTAATCTCAAATTACCGAATTATCCTTAATTCTCCCGGGTTAAGCGTAACCGAAAAATGGGTCGTTACATTAATCCCCTAACAAACTTTCGAGCTTTCTTTAACTCCGTAAGACAGAAGTCAGGGGCAAAACGTTCTAACTATACAAACTTATTTTCATACTGACTTGCTGAAGGTCCAAGAATTCTTTTTCTTTCTTATCCTGAATATGAGGAGGGAAATACTTATCATATAGTACTCCTTTAAACTCTTCCCACCTAATATTTTCTTTGTCTGGAAAGAAGTTCCTTTCTGCCGTAGGCCACCAAAAGGCTGCTTCACCCGATAAGGAGAAAGTGGCCACATCCACTTTTCTATCCTCTGGAACTTTCATAGCCTTAAATATTCTTTCAACCTCAAATATCCATTTCTCGACTGCCTCCAGACCATCCTCTCCAGTGAGAGTTGGAGCAATTTTCTTGAACCGCTCTAGTAAATTATCCTTCTCATTCCGACCATTCTCAGCTGGTTCCATAATGTTTCTCCCATGATTAGGATAGGGCTGAACTCCTTGAGTTTGCATATGCTGGGTCATCCTTTGTATCATTACATCGAAGAAATTTTCCATATGATTATCTGATGTTGCTGCACCATGAGTCGCAGTTTCAGCTTGGGGGGAATCATCAGATAAATGGACCTCAGACGTCATTTCCGGTTGCTAGTAGACTATAATAACCTTGGTTCCACAAGAAGTTGGTTTAAACAGACGAAGATTATTTATAATCATTTTAAAGCCTATATACATATTAATGTATATATACATAAAATATTTAAGACACCTAACTTCATAATAGTAAGAGCAAAAACCAACTTAAAACAACCTTTTGAATACAAAAACACATATATTTCATTAAATATAGTATCACAATAATTAAAATATTAATTATTTATATGACCGATTTAAAACTACTGCTCTGAGACAGTAAAACTTTGAGCTCCGATACCAAATGTAATGCCCACCCAATTTAGGATAATATAATATTAATGATCCTGTCCGACGTGCGTAATTAGTACACATGAACCGGACTGACGGGCGTGAATCATGAAATGATCGTATGCTCAATGTAGAATACGTCGGAGTAATTGCACAGCCAAGAAAAATAAAAACATATTGACAAAACGTTTATAACAAAAGTTTAATATACATACCAAAATTTACTGTACATGGAGCCAGTAGTTATAAAAACATGATTATCCTGGCACATCATGACTTTACACGTCAGACACATATATAATTACATTATGTAGAAAACACATGACTACTTGAAAAACTTTTCTTCTTTCCCTTCCTCCATCGTCGCAACATCTGCAAGGTCTGGGGGTGCGTGAGTATATTTATACTCAGTAGGTTTGTTTAAAACCTAAAAGAAATGCTAAGCAAAAACATCTTTAAAATCAAATCAAACAAATCCACAAGCCGCGATACCCAATGGCCTACCTCCGTGCTCATGGGACAACAGAGGCCACTAAGGGAAGGAGTTTTCCATGATGCTCCACCCTATGCGTGCCACTAGCCGATTATTTTCTCGGCGGGCATCAAAATAGTGTACGAAACCACAACACTATGTGGTGCGTACAAAATCAATTCACATCGAAATACATAGCAAAATTGTCACATAATTCAAGAGAAAATCCATTCATCGGTTAAAAACAAGTATCATACTCATATTTGAATCAAATACTTCAAGAAAGATTGACTCAAATCAGCAAAGCAGTTATTTAGAGTTTAAAACACCCTACCTTAGCCTTGAATATAAAATTCATCAATATAAAGACTCCAGAAGATGAAAATAGCCCCACCACAGTGTTCAGCATGTTCGCTTTAGTAGAGAATGCCTTTTGAACGGGTAGAATAGGGCTTGAAACGACTCAGAAACAGTAAAAAGAAGAAAGGGGAAGATTAGGGAAGGGGCACATTTTTCAAGGTCTTAGAGGGGTCGCCTTAAGAAAATAATACTTCCGGTGTGTAGAGCACCCTTGAATTAGTAGGAAACGGGTCTTGGAACGTGAAAATCGGACTTAAAATGGGTCGGAAATGAAGAAAACAGTGAAAGGGGTTGAAAATCGGATGTGGGTGAAAAACTGGCCGGAGAAGAGCTTAAAAAGGGGAGGAGGGGGTGCTTTCTGGCGGGCGCCGCCGCCGAAACTGGTGGGCGCCCACCGGCACCACCACAAAAACAGGCGGCGCCCACTGGCGCCGCCGCGAGCTGTGGGCGCGCGTGAGGAAAGCTCGTTTGTCACCACGAACGCGCGCCCGTCGCACGTTTGTCACACGCGACATGCGCGTTCAGTGTGCGCTGCACGGCATACGCCGCGTGCTGCTCCGCACCACGCCACGCCATGCCGCCGATTTATTTATTTATATTTTATATATATATATATATTTTTAGAAAATCGTATCTCCTTATCCCGAACTCCGATTTGTGCGTTCTTGGTACCGTTGAGTTTGCATTCACGAGCCCTACAATACTAGACCACTTAAGAACCATTTTACCCAAATTTCAAGAGTGGGTCCCACCGGTTGAACATATTTCCCGAGGTCGTAACTTTCGTTCCCGACCTCCGATTTTCACGTTTTAAGACTTGTTACGCTCGTCTCCACGAGCTCTAACCAACACTTAGGAAATTTATAAATAAAAAAATATATAAGAAGATCGTGTTAAAAATTTTGGGTTATTACAGTTGACCCCTCAATAACCATGAGTACCACAATTGATTTCACGCCCCAGCACTGCCCGACCCGAGCCAAATCTGGCCCAAGGGCCGGTCATGCACGTGGAGGCAACGAAAAATTGAACGAGATTAAAGGATAGCAGAAGACTGAGCCCCTTATATAGGCAATTTAACCTAGCGGAGTTACACACCACATAACCTTTAAGCAGGAGTAATAAGTAGAACAAAAAAGGCCTTTAACTGTGAAGTAGTCCACAAGTCTTATACCCACATACTTAGAATCCTTAGCCAACACACATGACTCAAATCAAGGTCTCAAATAGATCTAAAAACATAATATAAACACAAGTCTGAAACAAGAACCACCATACATTTCAGATCTGCCAACTTTCTTTGTTGTTGCTACATCCTCTACTCCAACTTCTTTAGTTCGTCATACAATAAGCAGGGCATCTAAGATGCAAGTGATTATTAGTTCGTCATCTCTTGTCTTTTAATAGAAGATTTGTGTTGTTGCATATTTATACAGAGGAATATTGTGTGCTTGTACACATGCACGTACATCACTATTTGTGTCTTTTCTCTTCTTATGGGTTATTTTTACAAAATATTCAGTGGAGTTGAGATTGGGTTCTTTTCTCTTCTTGACACCATGCTTTGAAATCCTCATACTATCCTGCGAGCTTGTGCTGCATTTGCTCTCCTTCAGGTGGATATTATCTATTTTTTTTAGCTGTGGGTTATTACTTACATAAAGACTGTCTTGTAGCTCTCTTCCTAGTTGGGCATTTTATATTTGTATGCATTACAGATATGCCTTTTATGTATTGAACCTCCTGATGTAACTTGGCAACGAGTTTCACTCTTCAGTCTTTAAAGAACGTTGTTAATACTTCTAACTTATGCAGTTCACCATCCCTAGTGGGAGGCATGCTATGTACCAAGCAGAGCTCTTGCATAAAGCAAGAGCTAAGCATATCCTATGAGCTACTGTTGCAGCAACAACTCCTATTGAACGCAAAATATTTGCAAGGATAGTACTTAGATACCTTGAGCAACACCAGATAGGACACCCAATCTAACATATGATGGAGAGGGTGCTCTGAACTCGATCATGCAATATTGGGGTGACATTCAATTTTGGTCTTGGCTTTTACTCCATCTATGTAGCTGCCAAGTACGTTGATCCCAATCTTTGAGCTTGGTCTTGGAAGCTGAAGTTCTAAATTTGTCTGGTAAGGAAATTAAGCTGGTTTTGGTTTTTTATAGTGATCAAATGAGATAATATTATTTACATTGGATTGTAATTCTTGATGTTCTTGATGTATAAGGGCACAGGGCAAGTGACTATTGAGGCAAGGACTAGCAATTGTTACGTTTGAGTCTTTTAGATCTGCTTGTATTCGTTGCCACATTGTGTGCTATTATCAAGAATTGTTGATTTATTTATCCATGATTAGCGATATAACTTTGTATCATGTTTTTGTCGAGGATGATTCTCTTTTTTTTTCTTGGTTTCATGAATGTTTTGTGCTTCATGGTTACAAAACTCTTGGATTGTTCCGTTCTAAAAAACTTATGGTCCTCATGGGGGATGTTGTCTAGGATATCCTCCATCAATGGGAATTGTGGATCATAAGAAATCGACAGTGTATGTGTTAGCGCCCATTAGCATAAATGATTGATAGCTCCTAATTGGTATGACAAAAAATGCTTTCAGCCCCATCTTGAGGGATGATCATCTTTTGATTTGCTCAATTGAACTAGAGCTAGTCCCTCATGCTGATTAGATTTTGAAATGTGCCACTTTGCAATGAGCCCATAACGACCCCCCCATTCCATAGAGACGTGCCCCGGTTATCCATTAAAAAGGTTGGAAGGTAACTGGGTAAGCCAGTTCTCTTGTGTCATGCACAGTTATGCAATAGGTAGATTATTTTAGATTCAATACGCCTCATTGGGGTGGCTGAATCGTGAGATGTGAAATTCATGTCACATTTGTTGGAGCAATATTGCTTGAACATTGCCATAATATCGTTCCACATTGCTCCAACATTGCTACTATTGGAGCAATATCGCTCCAATGTTGGAGCAATATTGCTCTAACATTTCTACAATATCGCTCTAATGTTGGAGCAATATTGCTCCAACATTGCTGCAATATTGCTCCAATGTTGGAGCCATATTGCTCTAACATTGCTACTGTTGGAGCAATATCGCTCCAATGTTGGAGCAATATTGCTTGAACATTGCCGCAATATCGCTCCAACATTGCTACTGTTTAGCATTGTTGGAGCAATATTGATCTAACATTGCCGCAATATCGCTCCAATGATGGAGCCATATTGCTCCAACATTGCTACTGTTGGAGCAATATCGCTCCAACATTAGAGCAATATTGCTCGAACACTGCCACAATATCGCTCCAATGTTGTATATTGCTCCAACATTGCTAAACAGTAGCAATGTTGGAGCATATTTCTCCAACATTGCAGCGATATTGCTCCAACATTAGAGCGATATTGCGGCAAGTTTAGAACAATATTGGTCCAACATTGATGTTCTTCAGTATTAATTTGTTTTATGTATTTACAATTTTAATAGTGGAATTCAGCGCATTAAAATGGTAGATATAGCAATAGTCATACTGTACCTTTTAAAAATGATTAATTTGTTTCATATTAAGTGTTTTCAAGTGATAATTTACAAATGGAACTTTTAAATTAAATTTCAAGACTAGAGTTCATTAGTGCTTTGATGATCACTCTTAATATATTAATGCATATGAAACTTACTAGGTACCCACTACTCTTTTAGTATTTTCTTCATATTCATTCCCTCTAACAAACCTATTAAGTAATATAATGATCAAAAGATAAGAACAAACCAAACAAAAATTTATCTACACTTTCGTTGGGCACGAACTCATTGATCAATATTTTTTCTTCTTTGTGGATGCACCATCCCAAAAGCCTAACAAGGTTTCGGTGCTGGAGCTTTGCAATTAGTTCCACCTCATTCTTGAACCCTTCAAATCCGTGTCCTAAACTTTGAGAGAGCCTTTTCATAGCTATTTCTTGACCCTTTGGCAGTTTTCCCTACAAGATTGCCATTAAGCTCCTTTAATACCCAAATGCTTATGATTAATGCTCTTATTGCTATTTTATAATATATCCATTCAAAAGATCAATAATTTTCTTTTCTTATGTTTCTGTGGAGTTATCTTTCTTAAAATCCCTACAATGAAGTGGGAAAATACCATATAAACATGTCCAAATCGACCCTCTCCAAGCTTGTTGGCCGTAGAGAAATTCTCAATTGCAGCTTGAATACTCGCATAACTGAACAAAGGAAGATCCTCCCCTAAACTCATATCGAAACCCATCAAACTTCTCCTTCCTGTTGAGAACAAATTTAAGTTATCATTTTCTTTAATTTAGAAAATATGTTATCAATTAGTAGCAACCACAATGCAAGGAACATCCTCATTCAATGTGCAACTTCAATATTTGGGATTAGACAGCATAGATAATTCCAACCTTCTGTGACAATTTGAATATTTAACGTAGAAACTTGTAATGGTCCTATTAGAGTTCCTAGTTTCATTAGAAGTTCATTGATCATATTTACTTAATTCTAGTTGCATTAGGAGTAGTTTTCTTAAATCAATAAGGATTAGTTTAGAACTTCTCTCTAAATACTGTAAAGCTTCTAGCCAGATGATAGCTATCCAGAAAATATAAGTCAACAATAGTTAAATTAATTTTTATTCCTTGCAACTCCTTATTCTTTTTCTAATATCTATTAATTTTCCTATGTAGATGCCTTAGTCTACAACAAAACCTTAAAGTTAAAACATTATTATTCAACAGTGGAGTAGATTCAGTGATTGAAAATGTGCCTAAGTCTATTTAGATTAGTTATTTTATTGTAGGTCCATATTAATAGTTGGAGGTTTGATTCATATGTTAATATCTCTGATCCACTATGGGGGAACATATAGGAAAGATAAGTGATAAATCCACAATACTTGAGATAAAATGTGGGATGATGACCATGAGTGGGACAGAAATTTACCTCATCTTCTAAATCTTCTCCATAAAAAATAGACAAGAACACTCGAGAAAAGCACCTCGCTACAAATTGGAGGGACAATATTCACAACCATATATTTGCTTTTCTGAAGCTTTAATACTCAGTTTATCTACAAAAACACGAAAATAAGCATATTTAGATCATCTGTCCCAACTAAATCTCTACAACGAAAAAAAAAACAAGCACTTTCACTTTTCCAAAACATTAACTAAAACATACATACCCTTGTTCCTAACTAAAACACAGAGCAAATCACAATGTTCCTAAGTTCAACAAGTGAATATTTGTATAAACTTAAATGGTGGATCACACAAAAACACCTAAAAAGGTTTCAAAAATCTTTAGAATATATAACAGTTGATGGAATAAGAACTCCTTCAAAGTACCTATTTATCTGTCATATGCAGGTAAGTAATAGTTTAAAAAACTAGCTCATCATTGCAATATTGCTGCCTATAACATAGTTGCCAAATCAGTTGCTTGTCTAACTATAAAGCTTAAAATATTATGGTAAAATTCCAATAATGAAAGTTCCATCATCAGGTTTATGATTGCCGAAAATTGATAGGAACTATATTATTAACAATCAACCCTACTGACAGTCATTGTTCTTACAGGTCTGACCACAAAGCGGCCATTCTTATATATAAAAGCAAACGACAATTTAGCATCTCTTCTTCTTGCTTGAGGATCAACCTCTTTGACCTGAAAAGGTTTATAAATGTGTACAATTCATGTACTAAAAGAAGGTATTAAAAAAGCCTTCAAGAGGGGTAATATTAAATTTAATATACCATATCTATCAATTCACGAATTGTAGCATCCTTCCATTTGTAAATTTGTACTTCATTCTTGGGTTCCTTACCTCTCATTGCAAAATCTTCATTAGCATCGTGCCCACCAATCTACAATAAATAGAAAGCATTTATACAAAACAACCAAATGACAAAAGGAGAGCTATGTAATATGATTAGTGTGACACTCATCCAAGTTGGATTCATCACCATTTTTTAGAATCTCTACCAAATAACTTGGCTTTCTTTTTTTACGAACTTGATTCTAAAGACTAGATTCAATACAAATTGTTACATAGTAGCATCATCCAGGAAAATTACCTCATCTATGTAGCAAATGTACGAATTATCTTCAACCTTCCAAGATTACATATAACATGACTTAACAAAATGGTACAAAATGTTATCAACATTCTGTGATTGCATATAGCATCACTTAGCAAAATGGCAAAAAATATTTTCAACCTCCTACATAAAACATCACTTGAAATTTTAATCAGTAAAAGCTTATAAAAACATAAATAAAACTTCATGTTCAATTAATAATAAGTGATTAATATCTATTTTTACCTAAATTGGCTTCAGTTGAACCTCAATTGAGGCTCAAGAATCTTCAAGTGGCTTGATTGTATGGGAAACATACTCACTTCCTGATGCACAATGTAAATAAATTTACAATATCATATTTTGCTAAAACTATCAAAGAAAATGCTAGAGTTAAAAGCAAATGATTGAACTTACCTCAAGTAAGTTGGAAAAACTTTCGATACCTCTAGGATTATCTTCGCAAAAAATGAATCCTATAATACATGTCAAAAATTTAGAATTATATAGAATACAAAAACACATGTAATTACTTGAGGTGGCTGAAACATTGGGATATGAGGTCCAAGCTGCATTTGAGGCAATTGAGTACATGAGTTAGGAGACTACTGAGTGATTGGACTTGATTGCTTTTTTTCCTTGTGATGTCACTCAAGGAAACCGCTCTTCCTCATAGTTGCTTTACCACCACGAGCACGTTTCTCCCATATTTTTATCCCTGATGCAGCTACCTCAATATTTTGTTCATTGACATCCTTTTCTACTTGGGTCTCATGCATATTTGCAGCCCTATCTTGAAGCTTATTTTGATGAGTCTGCTTCAATTCCTCATCTATTACTTGGGACATAATTTTAGCTTGAATTATTGTTGTCTTATATGCCACTTCAATATATGTGACAACTCCATGAAGCTTGTTCCCATAGCCTTATGTGGGTCAATGTCACTAGTTGTTGGAGTTGAATTCATTATGACCTAAACTTTTGCATCTCTTGACCACCGCCTAATTATGTATTGAGGAGGGAGCATCTTCACGCATCTATTATCAAACACTTTCAATGAATGGCCGCATAGTATTCCTAAAAATTCAAACTTCTTACAACTGCAAACACCCGTGTGATCTTGTAAATAAAATGTGACATTGTGTTGACCATTCTTTCCTACAACTTTGAACTCCATTGTAGTTCCTTTCTCTGTATATTCATGAATTTCACAATCAAGTGATCTTGATACTCAATTAAAAATATTTCAAAAGCTGTTGGGGTATAAATTTTTGCGGCTTGTGCTAACATTTTAGAGAACATGAGTAATCTAGGAGTTCTATCCAACATTTTAAAATCAGCTTGTAACTCTTGAAAACATCGATCATCTACTAATCTATCAAAATGATGAAGAAACTCCATGGGATTTATTTTAGAAGTTACATACCTCCTCAAAATACTATTCATAGATTCATTGCGCTATGTGGACTTTATTCCCGCACAAAAATGATGTCGACCATATGCCATAGCCCATTTTTCCTTCTCATGAAACAACTGAAGCAACCAAGGATGATCTTGAGCTGTATATTTTTCAATCATCATATTCCATCCCTCTAAGAACTCCTTTGTTTTAAACTCAAATATTCATTGTTTTAGAGCTCTTGCAAATGACTAAAACTTTTCAAAAACATGGCTGAGATGTTTAGCTGCATTCTGATATATATGCCATATACATAAGCGATGATGGGTTTCTGGCATAACAACTTGAATAGCTTTAGCCATTGTTGCACATTGGTCTGTAATGATAATAACCGGTTTCTTACCATATATTGCCACAAGAAAAGTCTCAAGTAACCAAATAAAAGAATCAGCAGTCTCATCATATAATAAGGCAGCCCCAAACATGGTATTTTGTTGATAATGATTTACACCAGTGAACAATGCACACGACCAATTTATGTTATTAGTTCTATACGTGGTATCAAAGCTGATCACATCCCCAAAATTCTCATAGTCTACTATCATCCTCGCATCTGCCCAAAAGATATTAGTTACCAGACTATCTTCATCCAATTGCATTGAGTAGAAGAAAGATAGATTATCCTTTTGTTTTCTTTTAAAGTATTCTAACAAAGCTGCTGCTTCTCCTTTTTCCATCACCTTTTGATGCTTAGTTCATAAATAATTTTTCAGATCCAATGCAAGAAACTCTACATTTTGTTGACCACTAGCTTGGCTTGATTGCAAAGCTATAGAATCTTTGGGTTTAATGCCTACACTTGCCATTGAATCAACCACCATAGATTGAGACATACTCATCACTACAACAAAATAGAGCATTAGCGACGCTTATTTAAGCATCACTAAAAATATCTATTTGCGACGCTTTTCTTTTCGTCGCAAAAAATAAAATATTAGCAACGCATTTTCATATGTGTCGCTAATAGTTATACATTAGCGATACTTTGTAATAAGTGTCACTAATAGATCCTCTATTTGCGACGCTTTATATAACCGTCGCTAAAAGATACATATTTTTTTTTTAAAAAAAGAAAAAAATATAACTATTAGCGACGCTTTTCATAAGCGTCGGTAATAACTTTCTTAATAGCGACACATATAACTAAGCGTCGCTAATAGGCTGCTATTAGCGACGCTTACAAAAGTGTTCCTAATAGTATTGAATTAAAAAAATATAAATTAGTAGCGACGCTTTTAAATAAGCGTCGCAAATACTATATCTAATAGCGACATTTGTTCACAAGCGTCGCTAATAGATTTATTAATTGATTTTATTTAATAAATAAATACTAAAAAATTTATAATAAACTTTCTAAATATAATATATTTTATTCAATATTTGCTATTTGTATATACAATAAATAAATATTAAGTTTTCCATAAAAACTAGTGTTAATAATTCACTATTTATATATAATATAATTTATTTATTAAATTTTATTATTAATTTTAGAATATAATTTATAATAAAAGAGAGAGTGAAGAGAGTGCATTCAAAGAGAGAGGGATCAAAGAGAGTGGGAGAGGTGAGAGAGAGAGGGAGGAGAGAGAGAAGAGAGAGGGGGAGAAGAGAGAGAGAGGAGAGGGAAGAGAGAGAGAGAGAGAGGAGAGGGGAGAGAGAGGAGAGGAAGGGGATGGAAGAAAGAGAAATTTTATTTTGATTTTTTTCAAATTTTATTATTTTTTTTATTTTTAAAATAAAAAAATAAAATTAAAATACAATACTAATAGCGACGTATAGTGCTAGACGTTGCTATTAGTACATGTATTACCGATGTATAAAATGATATGTCGCTAATACGTGTATTAATAGCGACGTATATAACTATACATCACTATTATTATTTTTATTTAATTCTTTTTTATTTTTAAAAATTAATTTTAAAGAATAAAAAATCTAAAAAATTTGAAATTAGAGGAGAGAGAGAGGGGAGAGAAGAGAGAGAGAGGAGAGGGGAGAGGGGAGAGAGACAGAGAAAGAGGGGACAGGGGAGAGAGAGAGGAGAGGGGAGAGAGAGAGATTAGGGGAGGGAAGAGAGAGAGGGGAGGGAAGAGAGATAAATTTTATTTTGATTTTTTTAAAATTTTTATTAATTTTTTTATTTTTAAAATAAAAAATAAAATTAAAATATAATACTAATAGCGACATATCTATACGTCGCTATTAGTACATGTATTAGCGACATATACAATTAGCAATGCTTAAAAGCGTCGCTAATAGTATTTTTTGTTATAGCATGCGTCTATGTGAATTCAAGAATGGAAACTTTGTTGGTGTCACAACCATGTGATTATGACTTGGCTCAAATTCTACAATTTTATACATGTCACCTACAAGCTTGTTAACCATCACAGCTAAACAACCCGATCTTGTTTCTAAACGAGGATTCTTCATCACTCTTTTTCTTTTATCTTCAACTCTTTTACCTTCTTACGAACAACAAAATTTTTGCATCCTAATTATGCCATTTTTTTCCATTTCCATCCTCTTTGAATGCAAAATCCAATCCTTGCACTATAATCATTGTAGAATTTATAAGCCATCTCCTCTGTTGCGAACTCTATTCCAATATTTGGTACTCTTTCTTCTACTTCATAAAAACCTAATTTCCGACAAGCAGAGTTTACTTGGGTCCCTATTTGAATGTCATTTTGTCCATTACCTTCATTATGCCCATCACATCGAACACTTGACCCCTCTCATGCCATTGCCCTACACAAGTCCATAAAAATATTTTAAAGAAAAGAAGGGAATATTATGAAAATTTTGAAACTAAGACATTTTATTAGTGTGTAACAAAATACTATAGGGCAATATTGTAGGAATAATGCTCCAATAGTGTAGCAATATTGTTGCAATGTCGGAGCAATAATGCTCCACCAGTATAGCAATATTGCTCCAAGGTTGTAGCAATATTACATTTGGGGAACACCTTTGGAGTAATATTATATCAACATTGGAGCAATATACTAAATCCCTCTCATATGAGAAATCAAATGTAAAAGAATAGGACGTACAACTTAATAGGTGAAAGGATATAAAAAATAAATTACAATTCTGCAATCATATTTGCTCAAGTGGCAAAATGGAATTCAATTTTATAGGCAATTATTAAACCAAGCTCATTGTTCGACGAAAAGAATGTTTATAATACAAGCAAATAGAACACAATAAAGCACATGATCCTCAAACAACAGCATACAAGAGAAAAAATAATAATACATATAAATAGATGAGGCTAGTTTAAGATGGCATGGTATTTATTTAGTTAGCAAGTTATTTCATAAAATTAAATTGACAAAATTATGAACAAAATGTGAAGGATACCTTGTAAATGATTTGATTCAAGAAAATGAGAGTGCAAACAAATTTTGAAGCTCAAAAAAACATGCACAAAAATTTCAACTTTCTAAATTGCTTAAAGAATTACAGAGATTGCTTGGCTAAAATTTGATGCAAAATTGGAACATTGAATCAGTAGACTATATTTCCAAAATCTCGTCTAAAACCAAGCTCCTCATATTTCTATCACGCCAGTCACCTTCACCTATAAGGGTGCACATTGAATCAGTAGACTATATTTTAAATATTGTTTGCTCCAAGGTTGGAACAATATTGTTCTAAGACTTATATAAATTAAAAACATCAAAATCAGTGAACATTTCAGGTTGGAGCAATATTACTCCAAGGTTGAAGTAATATTGCTACAAGGTCGGAGCAATATTTCTCTAAGACTTATATAAATTAAAGACATCAAAATCTGCGAACATTTCAGGTTAGAGCAATATTGCTATAACCTTGAAGTAATAATGCTCCAAGGTTGTAGCAATATTACTCCAAAATTGATGTAATATTGCTCTAAGGTTAGAGAAATATTGCTTGAACCCTACAACAATATTGCTCCAAGACTTATATAAATTAAAGGCATAAAAATCATTGAACATTTTAGGTATTGTTCCAAGTGTGGAGTAACATTGCTCCAACCTTGTAGTAATATTGCTTCAACCTTGGAGCAATATTGTTCCAAGATTTGAGGAATATTGCTCCAACGGTGGAGCAATAATTCTCCAACGGTTTATGCAATATTGCTCAAACCCTGTAGTAATATTGCTCCAAGACTTATATAAATTAAAGACATCAAAATTATCGAGCATTTCAGGTATTGTTCTAACGGTGGAGCAACATTGCTCCAACCTTGTAGCAATATTGCTTCAACCTTGGAGCAATATTGTGCTCCAACGGTGGAGCAATATTGATCCAATGGTGGAACAATATTGCTCCAAGGTTGGAGCATAAAATCTAGCCAGCTATTCTTTAAAGAATCTGGGATGGAGCAGTCACTGAAGCACGAAGTAAACACAATGCGGAACAATCAAAACCTAGAAGTTGTCAGTGAAAGAAAATGAAACAGAAAAACAATCAAAGTCCTTTTTCCCCCCCTGGAATTATGGATAGAGACAAAATAAACAATATATAAGCACATATGCATCTCAAGTTTGTTTGTTGTACCTCAACGATATGAATTTCCGACTGTCAAACGGGAATCAAAAAGATTTGCAGGAGCGAGCACCAACAGAATGCACCTCCTATTTTGTTTCTTATGTGCCGGATGCCCCTGAGAATGTTGCTGCCCGAGAACTTTTCTCCGGCGTCAATAACCTCTTCTTTGGTCACCAGGTGGGAACAAGAGTTCATGGCTGGATTCAGTGAAGAGCACTCCTCCAATCGCCTCTTCTCTGGTCGGTGGGTGGGAGCAGAGAGTTTTGAAAGTGGGTTCCGTGAAGAGCACTCCACCAAATCGGCTCTAATAAATATCTTCGCTCGGTTGCCCAACTACCTCGAACCATACACGAAACCCATTTTCACTCGGGTCACCAAGTAACCCGGTCTCCTCGCCCACCTGGTGACGTGTTATGTTTTGATTGGGCACTCCCACCTACTTGGGTGAGAGTGTTGCTCAGCCGATCCGAAGGGCCGTCTATTGTTCATTTATACACAGCTAGAAAACGTCTCCGTTCATGGGACCACCTTTTGACGTTGCTAGATAACATCGTCACGTGGATCTCCTCCATCTACGTGAAGTAGATGGCCATGCATGCAGCATGTGACTCTTCTTCCTGTACTTAAATCCGTGAAATAGAACACGGGGAAAATTTTTAATTATCCAAAATTTTCCTTGCCCTTTTACTTATTTCCCCCTGCTTCCGTGGCCTTAATCTTACCTAGTACTTTAAAATAGAAAACTTTAATTATTATAAAATACTAGTAAAATTTTACTGATCTTATTTACCTAGGAAAATTGCATTATGATGAACACTTCTTTTTAGGTACACAGAAGGAAAACATGAAAATTACTGTGGATCGCATCCTTCAATCCACTACAACGATTGAGCGTAAAGATGATCTGCGCCTCCTTGTTTTTCGTTAATGATAGTGAGATTTGATTCTTATGCATCTTTACTCACCCTCGCATGAGCTAAGCATCACACTGAGAGTTCAGGGTTATCCTTTGCCAGGTCCACCACCCCGGCGTAGTATCCCCCCACCCGCTCCGACGTTGGAACGACGAGCCTCGCCCCCACTACGTATTCATGCACTGTGCTGCCCTTGCCATAGAGGGAGCTGCTATGGGATCCCGTTCCTATCAGCCCGTAAGGAGGGCCTGCAATGCGATGCCAACCTCCACCATCATCCGCCTCAATGTGACGTCGATGCTCACCGTCCAATTCAGCTGATCCGTGCTGATGAAGAGACTGGCTCAGCTGGGCCCTACTGGGTAAGAGATCTTGGGAATGCTGTGGGACTAGGTTGTTACAAGCCTTCAACTTGTACTTCTTGCGAACCTCATAAGACAGCGACAGTCTTATTGGACGGACTTCTCTTGTTTTGCAATGAAAGGGGTATAGTAATCTTTTGGTTATTATCACTATTTAAGTTTTCTTTAATGATAAAATTTATGGTAACTGGACCTTAACGTAGTTTGGGAATTATCAATGTCCGTATTTCATAAAACCCTATAATTTTAGGTACCATTTTTAATTTGAAGATATCATGTTCGTGGGCCGATTCTAGTGAAATTTTAGTGATTAAATTAGAGAATCTAAATTTTAGTGATTAAATTATAATCTGAAAGCTTTCAGGTATTGTTTCCATGGTTAACACAGGACCTAACGCAAATGGATCACAGGCTTTTAAAACTATGGTAAAGGCTAGCTGGTAAGACGATGATTATTGTCACCACTTACATATGATGAAATGGTGATGTTTTCATCTATTATCTCTGTACTGTATAGGTTGGATGGAGAACATGTTGCATTTGGAACAGTTATTCAGAGAATAAACGGAGTTTACGCGATGAAGGGTTGGGCTAGAACCTACAATGGGAAGCCCAGGGAAAGGAAACAATTTTAGAAATAGACTTGACATTTCGCCTAAATACAAATTTAGGTCAGGAAACTTGATTTTGCAAAAAATTAGACTTCGGCACATTTGAGTTGTCCACATGCGCACTGAAAATACTAAAAAAACCCCTCTACTGGAAATACTGAAATAATTCCTCCATCATAATAGAGGTGAAAAACTTTGTCCTTTCTAACCCGATAGTTTCTTCTCAGACAAGCTTCCTCCCTCTTCTCTGACACCCTCATCTCCTCCATCATCTTCTTCCTTGTCTCCTCGTCCTACATCTCCTCCGCCGGCATTCTATCCCCATAAAGTGAAGAGGTTCGATGAGTGTTCTTCCCGGACAAGCTGCCTCCCTCTACGCCTCCGCCCTCATCTCTTCATCCCACCCTCCTCTTCCTCATTATTCTCTCTGTCCTCCTCACTACCAACCCCACCGCCGTCCAGTATCAAGTAACTGCCTTTGCATTCCTATTTTCTCCATGGTTTTTGGTTTATAGCCGTGAGTTCTAATCGCCCTCTGTTTTTGATTTTTGTCAAATTTGCAAACTCCCCATTGGAGCCCTATTCGCACCTACGTGAGTCGCACGTTCTTAGCTCTGAAATACGATGCACTAAAAAGCCGGTTGGATCTCATTCACAAGCAGACCACCTACCACATCCGGCTCATCAATGCTTACACAGCATACGCCCAGAAGTTGCAACTGGATAACTCAAAGCAGCTCAAAACCTTCGAAGATTTGGCACAAATTTTATCCGATCTCACCTTGCGGGCCCAAGACAGGAAGTCCCTTATTGAGACCAATGGCTGCTATTTCATCTAACATTGGAGAGTATCTGTCGCTGCAGCTTCTGTAAGAAAGTTTATTTTTTACTTGCATGACTAATGTAAGTTTAAAATTGCCTTAAAATAGGATTTTTACTTGCATCGAAAATAGAAATAAAACTTTTATCCTATTTCATCTTAACTTACCATACTTGATTGAGTTGATTTGAAACTAAAATTAGCTTAGAGTGAATCCAAATTGTTAACTGAGTTGATCCCAGGCTGGCCAAGATTGAGCTCACCTTGTGAGTTTGATAAGCAGGCTTGGCTCAAACTTGTCTCACATATAGGTTTTTCTTGAGCTT
The DNA here is from genome assembly GCA_035235625.1 of Saururus chinensis. Lineage (NCBI taxonomy): Eukaryota > Viridiplantae > Streptophyta > Magnoliopsida > Piperales > Saururaceae > Saururus > Saururus chinensis. The sequence goes on from CP141143.1 coordinate 33,284,800, forward strand.
GAGATACCTAAAGCCAAGCAAAAATTTAAACAATGCAGATGGAGGAAATATGGCCAAAACATAGTTAAAAACATCCCATATCCTCGGTAAGGTGTCTATACAAGAGAACCTTTCAATTTTTTTGTTGCCAATGAAGAGAATATTTTTTTTTCTTACATCTTCAAACAGCTTAGTCTCAAAATTGTTACTCAAACAGTTTCTTTTACTAGTTCAAGAAGAATAAAGATTTTGGATATTTAACATAACTACTTTTAGCATGACAATCACTTTGTAATATAAAGTTGTTAGCCCTCTCTCCCGCCGGCCTATACCCTCCCTCATCGTCGGTGTCGACCCTCCCTCCCACTCTTCCCTCCTTTGCCCGTCAGCCCTCTCACAAGTTGTCGGCCTATACCCATGCTTTGATAGATGTGATATGATTAATACTAAAGGGGAGACCATATAAACAAGTTTATATGGTTTAGATGAAGGTAACTGATAGGCCCTAACTGCTGATTGGTAGAAGTTAGGAAGCTTTTTTTTTTCAATGTACAATGACTCGTCTTTAGATTTGATCAAGTTAGGTATATATATGGGTAGATAAAGATGCGGGTATGTAAGTTCTTTTATGAAACATATGTTGTGTGTTTTGTGCTTAGTGTGCATCATGCCTTAGATAAATTATAAAAGATGCAAAGTAATTTACTGATTATCTAAATTTTGTTGGTAGGTTAAGTAAGAAAAATATAGCTCAATAGTTTATTTTTACCCATGCTTTGAAAGATGTGATATGATTAATACTAAGGGGGGATACTATATAAACAAGTTTATATGGTTTAACGAAAGTAATTGATAGGTCCTAACTGTTGATTGATAGATGTTAGGAGGTTTTTTTTTTCGATGTACAATGACTAGTTTTTAGATTTAATTTAGTGAGGTATATATATATATATATATATATATATATATATATATATATATATATATATATATATATATATATATATGGGTAGATAAAGGTGCGGGTATGTAAGTTCTTTTATGAAACATATGTTGTGTGTTGTGTTCTTAGTGTGCATGCATGACTTAGATAGATTGTAAAAGATGCAAAGTAATTCACTGATGATCGGAATATTTTGTTGGTAAGATAAGTAAGAATAATATGGCTGACTATTTTTAGGTTTGATTAACATTTCCGTTCAGATTGATCAATTTTATTTACAAGCATTTTTGTTCGCATTCATGGCATCCATAATTTCTTGGGACATCAAGCTCCTGACAATTGGTGGAATCAAGCTGACAACAGAGTTTATATGGTCCATTATACATTCTCATAGGTGGCTTTGGGACAATGTATGTGTGACTTTGAGTTGTATTATTAGTTGATTGTGTTGTTCAACATTATTGTAATTCAATTGTAATTGATATTAAATACTCTACTCTTTTGGTGTTCGATTATCGTAGTCTAGCATATTGATACGTATGTGCTAGCATTATGAAAGAAGGCACTTGCTACCCCAACTATAAAGCATGCCTTCCATATTGTCCGTTTTATGGTAGGCCTTATTTTTTTTAATTTATACTTAACTAACAACTAGCAACTAGTTGACTGATGTCCAATTATATTCGACAAGAGCTCATGAGGATGGATGTATCTCCACTCAGCTTGTACGCATCATTGAAGGAAAAGGAAGCCAATGTCTCTAAGGCAGCCATTGCAAAAGCATGGTCAGAGGTTCCCATAAACATTGTGAAGTTGCTCAAGGTGAATAAAAAAGACTTCTACGAATATGACCTCCACCACTTCCTGTTTCATTTAAATGGTAACCATTGAACTCTGTTTTACTTGACTTGAAGAATAATGTCATATACATAATGGACCTTTACTACTCTAGAGCTGAGATAGAGCAGTACTACAAGAAATTAACCACACTCAGACATATTATGCCCATAGTTCTGTTGAAATTGGGATATGAAGCAGATGCTACCTTGCGTCTCCTGGTGAGAGAGATAACTAGACACCCACAACAAATCAATAACAATGATTGCGGTATCTACGTATGCATTTATATGTGGTACTTGTCACATGGATGCCGATTTAACTTTACTGGAGAGGACATGCGCACCATGAGGCATAGAGTTGCATACCAAATTGTGCAACATTCCATATGAATCTGAGATATTGTGACTATTTATGGCTTACTTTTATAAAATATTAGTTTTTATTATGTAGACATGAACCAAATGTGAATGTAATAACTACGGCCATTTTGCTGTGAATGTGGGTGTAAATGGTGTTGGTCCTTGACTATTTGATGTGGATGTGTGCGTGACTGTTGTTGTTGAGCAGATTTTTTATTTGAATGGTGAATGTCAGCATTTTCTATGTGGGTGAATGATAAGAAATTTGATGCAAATGTTGCTTCAAGATTTGAATGGAGTTGGTCTGATTACGAGAAAAATGATTAACGATATTGGCTTGTGCTATTTGTGGTATTTGATGGTAAGATAGGTTTGACTTCTTGTTCTTATTCCAGCATTATTTATCTTATTGTTCCTCATTATTTTTCTTTGGTACAAATTTTGTTTGTGCACCACTTAAGCAAGTTGAGCAGTGAAAGAATTTTGATCAGGATATTATTTGTGGACTGTGACCATGATCAATGGATTGCTTGCTCTTAGCAACTTTAAGTCTTTGCTTGGTTAATTAGATTGGGAAGTCTCATGAGGCACAAGTTCATGGTGTGGTTTCGGAAGAGCCATAGTGTCTTTTGGTTTACATTAAAAAACTTACAAACCTTAAAACAATGCTTTGCTTAAGTGCAATTGCCCATAATTGGCCACAATACTTTGGACCAATGAAGATGAATTGAGTAAGTGATAATTTGATTACCCAATACAATTAGGAGTCTTCTATGCATTCACAAAACAATCAAGTAGTCGTCTAACTTTTTGCAAAATGTTGAGGCCTTGCATTGTCCCAGCCAATACTAATCTAAGTCACTGTACAAAATGTTCATCCACATTTCCCTGTTCACTAAACGAGGTAGGACAACATATCTATCATAAATATCTATGCCTTTGCTAACTAGTTCAACATCCTCATTGCTCAGACACTTTCCAAGTCAAGGCCATGGTTGAGGCATCTTTGCCTGGCCCTACACCCATGGGGAAGCACCCTCTTCAACTACCCGAATCTTGTTTCCACTTTGCACCAAAACTGAATTCTGCTGCAATTTGCACCAAAACCGTTGTCTCCAACTTGTTGTGCCTTGCAGCCATACCCCCCATGAGCATCCACCTCAAACCTACAACTCTGCCTATCATACCAAATGATTTAATGAGAACATGGGATATGTAGGTAATACGTAAAGAGGAACATTCAAATCTAACAGGAAAACATGAAAAAATTAAATACAAATATATATGTTAATACATAAAGTTGAAAGCAAGATTAAGTGCATTCTACATACAAGAGTAAATGACATTTTCCCTTAATAAACACACATTCCCACCAAATTTCTAGAACACTTGCAACAAGTTTTAGAAATATTCAAAACCCCAGATACCATTAAGTGGAAGGTAATACATGCATGACTAGTCAATTGAACACTTGCCACATGCTCAAGACCCAACTGCCTTTTTATTACATTAAATATCACCACAAGGACATTAGCTGCACCAAATGGAAGCTTCAACTCCAAATCGAGATTCTAGACAATAAGTTATTCATATTTCTTGAACTTCAAAAAAGGCATGTCATCCTTTTGGAACTCCTTACAATTCAATTGTTCCTTTAGTGAACCATCATATTGCTCATTCACATATATATGGCCTAGACAATCCATTTTTTGACATTCTTTCCCCCCCGATACTTGCTTTTGAAGTTATCTTCATCATAGACACAATATAATCCTACAAATACTAGTTAGTGACTTTGAGTGCACATCTCTTGCAGCTTGAAGACCTATACATGAAAACCAACACAACTATGAGCAATTTTGAACACCCATACACCGCCACAACAAGTCAATTACAAGAGCTCACAATTCAAATGGAACCTGGCTTCATATAAAAATTCCCCATCCTTCCATAAGCTCCCTGATTTCCTCTAGTGTTGTTAAATCAAACATTTTCTTATAGTTGTGAAGAATATTCATATCACCACTATTTCTCTGATTTGGAGATAAGAAAACAATGAGCATCACAAGTGTGTTCTCTTTGATTGCATAATCAATAAAAAGCCTCTTGACATCTACCAGTTAACAGATAGACACTATCATTTAACTTAGCAAAAAAAAACCTCCTAACATCTACTAGTCAACAGTTAGGCTCTATCAGTTAACTTTATATTAACCATATAAACTAGAGCATATAGTCTCCTACATGCTAGAAATCATATTACATCCTTCAAATCATGACTAAAACTAATGAGGTATATTATTCTTACTAAGCATACCAAAAAAATAGATATAATCAGTTAATTACTTTCCTTATATTATTATCTATTAAAAGGACGCACACTAAGCACCAAACACACAAGATAAGTTTGACAATATCACTAACATACACTCTTATTTATCTACCCATATGTAAACTTAACTTGATCAAATGTAAAGATCAGCCAATGTACTTTGCAAAAAAAAACCCTCCCAACATCTACCAATCAATAGTTAGGCCCTATGAGTTAACTTCATCTAAACCATATAAACTTAGTTATATGGTCTCCTTCTTAGTATTTGTAATATCCCTAATTTTTTTTGTAATTTTTCTGCATTTTTCTGCTATTTTCTACAATTTTTGCAATGTTCTGCAGTTTCTGGTAGTATTTTCGATAAATAAATTTTACGCTTCGGCGTATCTGTATTTGTAATATTCGCGACCATAAGAGTTGGAAGTGGTGTTTCGTGATAGGTCATGGGCCTCGATGCATCACAGAAATTTTCAACGTGAAAAACAGACGGGAGGTGTGAGAACAAAAACAGAAAGAAAGAAAGGGAAAAAAAGAGTATAAAGCGGATCGGGCACGCCTCAACAAGCCCGACCCCACTTTGTGAACAGTGTGTGGGGCTTCACTGTGTGAGGTTAGAAGCGCCGCCACTGGTGGGTGCCAGCTTCCACCTGGCCGGCCACGGCCTGGCGACACCACTGCCGCCTCCCTGGCCTAGCCCCGCCATCAATTGCCGCCTCTCTCCTTCTTTTCTGTTTTCGCCATTTTTGAGAGGTTTTCACCAGATCCGCTGTCATCTCCGCCTGCATGGATGCCACCCCGCTGCCACAACTCCGCCCCGGCCACTGCCAACCCAGCCTCCCTGCCCCTGGTTTGCCGTCGTGAGGTAAAAAACGGTTTCGCCTCCATTTTTTTGATTTCTGTTTGAGATGACCTGCGGCAATGCCGCCAGTCGCTGGCCACCGTGGCCCAGCCTTGAGCCTTCCCCTAGCCTAGTGCCGACAAGTCTACCACCCCAGCCACTGCCTTGGCAGCCGTCTCCCTTAGTTCCTCCGCCCTATTTTGAACGGGATAAAAAATCCCTCTTTTTGTTTTTTTTCTATTTCTCTATGTTGTGAACCACGACTGTGCCGTTGATCTCCGACCATTGGCCTCCTCCCAGACCAGTGACGGCAAGGCCGCCGCCTTGGATTGAACCGCTGCCTTCCCGGTCTTTCACCCATTCTTTTGCCCTTTTCTGGTTCAGACAAAACATTTATTTATTTTTGGTTGTTTTTTTGTGTTGAGTTATCAGAGGAGCTCGGCTCACCTCACCTACTCCGTTTCGAGCCAACAATGGCAAGGTGTCGAGGTTTGGCCCCGCTTGCCTCGATTGGTTCTGATTTGTTTGTTTGGCCGACCTACATTAGAGTATAATTTTTTATTGTGACATTCATTTTCTGCTATCGGATGTCGGATGACATCAAGTCGACGTCCATTCGACTTGCCATAATCCAACGACTATTAGGTCCTATCTTCTCCCAGGTCTAGCCCCCGGCCATGTTGGGCCATTCGTAGCTCGGCAAGGCATGTTTGCCACCCCAATTTAGCACATTGTTGCCCTACCTAAATCAGGTCTTGGGTTTCTTCAATTTTCTGTTTGGTTGTTCTACTGCAGATGTCTGCTTTACCCAATAACCAAAAGGGGCCGCTACTCCCGACCTCCTCTGCACGTCTTCTGCACACACAGGATGCCCCTAAACTTTAGGGTACGTCTCTAATTGCTGCTAATGGGTCCCGCTCCAACCTAAACCAATGTGTTTAGCTTGGGATTTCGTGAACTTGGGCTGCGGATCCAATCAACATGGGCTCTACCCTAGCCCAGTGATGGCTAGGGCCAGCACTTCTGGCCCAAATTTACCTTTGCACCCCCACTTTCCATTACACACAACCCAGAACATATGAGGAAAGAGTCCTCGAATTCAGATCCTTCCAAGCAAAAGTAACACAGTCAGCCATTAAACTCATCCCATCGAAGGCTCGACCGATGTCGTACCAATATCCTCCACCTTAAGCCATGCTTGATGCACGATTATTCGTACGATGGATTGGTTGTGAGTAGCATTTAGAAATAGTGCCGCCCTTGCCGGCCACCTGCGCCAAGCCTCAGTGCCTCAACTTGTGTTTATGGAATGACTCCATCACTAGGCAATATGGCCGTTAAAGCCCTCCACCACCTTTGTGAGGCTTCGATGATGCAGAATTGCTGCTGTGGGATGTGGTATGCTGTCCATTTTAATGTTTTGTGACCAACGACTTGTTTTAAACCGTTGACCGACCTCCAATTAGTCAACCCCCATTTTGTGGTTGCTTTTGCCATTTCTAGTGGCACGACCTTGTGTCCGGCAGCCTTAGTGCGTCCAAACCTTTGGCTTTGAGTGAAATTAATCTAACTTTATCGAGATTAATTCCAGCATCTTTTAAAATCCTTGGGACACAATAACTCTCTCAGTGCAATGTTGTTGGCTGCCTATTCTGCTATCAACGCCGCCACCATCTTTTGCTTGCCATCAAACTCCTGTGGATTACGAGGTAGGGGACCTTGAACTCGTAATTTCCTTATAGCATGCTTTGATTGTGTAGTAGCATGCTAAGAGTTTATAATTTAATGTTTTGCATGATAATGCTAATTAAATGAGCATGCTTTATATATGTGAATCATGCATATGTTATGGACTAAAAGTATGACAGTAAGTAATAGTGAATTGTATGTGTCTGATTTGAGTATGTGATAAATATGTGTGGTCAATGAGCACGAGTACGTGAGTTTGTTTGTAAGTTTGTCGAAAGGGTGCTTTGTAGGCTACGACATGGAAATGTGATGGTTTGACGAGCGAGGAAAGATGTAAGATGGACTGACGAAGGTTGAATTTGATGAGATTGAAGAATTAGTATGGATTGAATTGGGTGGTACGTCAGAGCATTGAGCAGAAGACGTAAGCAATGTAAGGTTTTGAACATCTTGGGGGATTGTGAGTTAGTAAGAGAGAACGACATAACTGTACATGCATAATATATGTAATATGAATTGTAATAAAAAAATAATGAGTAAGGAATTAGTAAGGGTTTGATGACATGACTTAGGTCAAAAAGGGTCTCATTTTAGGAGTTTGAATAAGAATATTTAGTTTTAAGGCAGATGGTGTAAGTTGTAAGGCCGTAAGTGTATGATGGTAAGATTACTAGTATGGAATACGAGTTTAAGTAAGACTGTGTAAAGATTTGTAAGACTGTAAGTGTAAGGGTGGAAGATGAGCTAAGTAAAGGATGTCACCTTTATGGATTAGAGTTTCAGAACCGGTATAGTTCTAGCTTGGTTGGCTAAAGATTGTAAGATGGAAGTCGTTCCGATCATAATTGTACGTGCATAAGTTACCTAATATGAACTTGAATGTAAGTAACCCTAATTTTATAACGTGGTGAGTTTGAGACTGAGGGTTTCGACGGATTAAGTTCCATTTTGTGCCAGTCAATAAGTAATCGACTTTTCATCCTTTCTGGTCTAGCCATGGTGTTTTCCTGCGGGTTTTAATCTTGGTGTTGTATTTCAGCCCATACATTTGATGCTCTATTGAGAGCACTGTAAGTTTCCGCCCTTCGTGGGCTCTGTATGTGTTTTGCCAATAGATGGCATTGTATGTTCTGCCCAAGAGTGGCACTATATGTTTTCCGCCCTTAGTTGGCATTATATGGCCCTTGTTGGCACTGTATGGCCCCAGAGAGTGGGCATTTATGCACTCAAGTAAGTAGTATCACGGATCTGCTCTTACCTGTTTGATCTTGTGCCCCATGAGCATAGGTGTGCCTTGATTTTGGAAAAGTCCATGGTGTTTAGTTGCTCCCTGAAGGTTAAGGTAACGCCCCAGTGACATTCAATTCCTTTTTGACGTTGGAGCTTATTAATTGTAATGAGCTTCAGTTGTCGGTAGTATCTATATAATAGTAAGAGCAAGTTGTATATTTCAGATTCTGAGTAAGCTGTACATGTAAGATCCAGAGTAAGTGTGAGCTTCTAAGAAAGATAGTAAGAGTAAGTTCATAAGTATGAGTAAGATAGTACGAGGGAGTCGGTGAGACTTTGATTCAGAAGGTAAGTGTAAGCTTCCAAGGAAGATGTAAGAGTTCATTTATGCGTAAGAGTAAGATTGTACGAGTAAGGTCATACAAGTAAGTTCGTACGAATAAGGTCGTACAAGTAAGTTCATATGAATAAGGTCGTACGAATATGTGTATGTTGTAAGTGTAAGCATACGATTGTACAAGTAAATTGATGAGAATTTGATTCAGAGTGTAAGTGTAAGCGTAAGAGTAAGTGTAAGTTTAGCTAGTACGACTGCATGTGTATTAGATATGTATTTATGCTGCATGTACTTGCTTTATGTATGATTGCATAAATGATGCATCTATGTGTGAACTTACAAAGTTCATTGACTTTTCCCCTACTTAGTATTTTCCTACTGAGTATGAAAATACTCACCCCATCTTTTTAGCCACTTCGTCGAGAAGCTTTTGCAGGTGGATCGATAGCTATTTAAGACTGGATTCTTCCTCATGGTGGACAATTCTTCCTCGACTTTGAGCACAGTGAAATCGCAGTGAAGTTATGTGGAGTTTGGTGCTACGATCTCATGTATTGATTAAGGTGGAAAAAAAATTATATTATCTACTGGACTTATGTATGTATGTACGATTAATTTTCAGACTATGAAAGAACTTGTACTCAGAGATGCCTGGGAGGTTTTTGTTTCTAAAACCCATGGCCATGGTAGGTTTTAATCGTACACTTTTGTTTTAGGTTACGCCTGAGAACGTTTATTTGTTTTAAGATGATTTAATTTATGAAAGTTATTTTCACACATTTTGAATTTTGTTAATTTATTTAGTTCACATATGTGTTTTGAAAACGGAATTTTAGTAAAATTTTAAAGTAAATGTGTGGAAAACCTCGGGTGTGATAGTATTGATCATACAACATCTAACAAAGCATGGGTAAAAATAAACTACTGAGCTACATTATTCTTACTTAGACTACCAACAAAATATAGATAATCAGTGAATTACTTTGCATCTTTTATAATCTATCTAAGGCATGCATGCACACTAAGCACAAAATATATAAGATATGTTTCATAAAAGCACTTACATGCGTGCATCTTTTTCTTCCTAAATATATACCTAACTTGATCAAATCTAATGATGACACAATGTACATTAAAAAAAATAGCCTCCTAACATCTACCAGTCAACAATTAGGCCCAATCAATTAACTTTGTCTAAACTATATAAACTTGGTTATATGGTCTCCCCTTTAGTATTAATTATATAACATCTATCAATGCATGGGTTAAAATAAATTACTGAGCTATATTATTCTTACTTATCCTACCAACAAAAAAATTCATCATCAGTGAAATACTTTGCATCTTTTATAATCTATCTAAGGCATGAATGCACACTAAGCACAAAACACACAACATATGTTTCATAAAAGAACTTACATACCCGCATCATTATCTACCCATATATATACCCAACTAGATCAAAATAAAGACAAGCCATTGTACATTAAAAAAAACCTCCTAACATCTACTAGTCAGCAGTTATGACCTATTAGTTACCTTCGTCTAAACCACATAACTTGTTTATATGGTTTAGATGTGGTATTAATCATATCACATCTATCAAAGCATGGGTATAGGCCGACAACTTGTGAGAGGGTTGACAGGCGAGGGAGGGAAGAGTGGGAGGAAGGGTCGATGATGATGACGAGGGACAGTATAGGCCGGCGGGAGAGAGGGCTGATGACTTTATATTACAAAGTGATTGTCATGCTCAAAGTGGTTATGTTAAATATCCAAAATCTTTATTCTTCTTGAACTAGTAAAAGAAACTGTTTGAGTAGCAACTTTGAGACTAAGCTGTTTGAAGAAGATGTAAGAAAAAAAATATTCTCTTCATTGGCAACAAAAAAATTGAAAGGTTCTCTTGTATAGACACCTTACCGGGGATATGGGCTATTTGTAACTGTCGTTTGGCCTTATTTCCTCCACCTGCATTGTTTAAATTTTTGCTTGGTTTTAGGTATCTCAAGCTCAAGAAAAACCTATATGTAAGACAAGTCTGAGCCAAGCCTGCTTATCAAACTCACAAGGTGAGCTCAATCTTGGCCAGCCTGGGATTAACTCAGTTAACAATCTGGATTCACTTTAAGCTAATTTCAGTTTCAAATCAACTCAATCAAGTATGGTAAGTTTAGATAAAATAGGATAAAAGTTTTATTGCTATTTTCGATGCAAGTAAAAATCCTGTTTTAAGGCAATTTTTAAACTTACATTAGTCATGCAAGTAAAAAATAAACTTTCTTACAGAAGCTGCAGCAACAAATACTCTCCAATGTCAGATGAAATGGCAGCCATCAGTCTCAATAAGGGACTTCCTATCTTGGGCCCGCAAGGTGAGATCGGAGAATTTTTGCTCTAAATCTTTGAAGGTTTTGAGCTGCTTCGAGTTGTCCTGTTGCAACTTCCAGGCATATGTCGTGCAAGCGTTGATGAGCCTGATGTGGTCGATGGCCTGCTTGTGAATGAGATCTAGATGGGTCTTCATTGCATTGGATTTCAGAGCTAAGAATGCGCAACTCATGTAGGTGCAAACAGGGCCCGAATGGGGAGTTTGCAAATTCGACAAAAATCAGAAATAGGGGGTCATTAGAACTCACGGCTATAAACCAAAAACCATGGAGAAAATGGGGATGCAAAGGCTCTTACTTGATACTGGACGGCAGAGGGGTTGGTGGTGAGGAGGACAAAGGGAATGACGAGGAAGAGGAGGGTGGGACGAAGAGAAGAGGGCGGAGGAGAAGAGGGAGGCAGCTTATATGGGAAGAACACTCACCGAACCTCTCCACTTTACGGGGATAGAACGCCAGCAGAGGAGATGAGGGAGAAGACGATGGAGGAGATGAGGGCATCGGAGAAGAGGGAGGCAACTTGTCCGGGAAGAAACCATCAGCTTAGAAATGACGAAGTTTTTCACCTCTATTACGATGGAGGGGTTATTTTAGTATTTTCAACGCACATGTGGGCAACTCAAACATGCTGAAGTCTATTTTTACAAAATCAAGTTTCCTGGCCTAAATTTGTATTTGGGCAGAATGTCAGGTCTATTTCTAAATATTTTTCCAGGAAAAGGGTTGAAATTGTAGATTCAGGATGAACAAATGGAATGAAGAGAGTTGAAACTAATTAACCAAATTTGATTGAGTAGCATTAGAAGCAACAAGTGCAATTTATGAAAGCTGAAGCCCCATGGTTGCTATAATTTTAATCTATGGTGAATCATGGCATCGGGAAATGCTTCTGGGCATTTCAATCATGTTGCTTCTAAAACTGGGTATTTTTTGCTCGGATAGACAGATTTCCATTATACTCGGTCACTTGCTCGCTCTTCATAGTCCGCATGTCATAAGTTGGATCAGTTGCTAATTCACTGCATTATCATGTTCTTGGGGACAAGTGTAGACAAATTTTAATTGGTAATTTAAAAGCCACATTGACATCCTAAATAGATCGATATTGTTTATGCATTATGTTTAGTTGCTCGATCTTCTTCACCAATCAGCCACTGACATGCCCTGCCCTAGACCACGAGACCTTGACAGTGTAGACAAAGATATGGTGGAGGGTGGGAAGCACCATAGGGTAAGCGGGAAATCTTTTCTGGGATGAGAAGTCAGGTTGGGCTTTGGTTAAATGCTACAAGTAGTCAGTTAATTCCAACAAATCAACAGCATTAGATGCCATCAGACGACTCTTTTTTAATCGGGCGTTTATACACAATATAAACCCAAGCTTATATTAACTTTACCCAAATTTCAACCATATTGTGAATTCCTATTTCATGAGCTTTTGTACAATGATTTTGTCCTAGTAGAATGATTTTACCATTCAAATTATTGTTTTACCAACATCATTTCCGCTGCTCATATGATTAAGGGAATGAGTATTTGCATGTGCAGTAGGGAACATAAGAATTGGTATGCATTTATGTGCGTCAATGTGCCATAAGTTTAAATTGTACAAAAAATATTTCCTTTGTTAATCTTACTTCAATAACTTACATGATCTAGTGGTACATAATTATTGTATATCATGCTTATATAAGTCTTTTGCTTGACTTGGTTGTTAATTACTTAGGCAAGGTATGAGATAGGCCATACTATGTGCATAAAATAATTAGTGGAAACAAAAAAGGATTGTAGATAACATAAAGGTTATAAATGGCATGGTTAGACATCTAGGAGCTTGGGTAAACAAAATTTGAATATATGTGGTGGTTCATCATGACATTAGTAATGTGAAAACAATCATAAGCAGCTTGGAGGTGCAATACGTATAGCCTTTAGAACCGATGCTGAATACATACATGTTGATGCACTAAAATAATGTTCAATTAGATGTTTTAAAATCTTTAATTACAATCTTATCTTATGTTAATTTACTACTTATTTGGGTCATTTATATTTTACATAGGTGAGTTGGATCTCAGTTGTGTTTACATACCCTAATGAGTTTCGATAGGATCAAAGTGGAAGAGGAAGTGAAGCTCAACTACCTAAAGCTATTCAAGGGTTAAGAATGAGTTTCTAATGGTCTAAACATGCTTGGAATAATCAAACACAACCTTGTGGACCCACTCAATTTCGTTTGTTGCTTCAAGAGAACCAAATTTGAGAAGAAGCTAATTTGGATAGATTGACATATCCTTCGTATTTCGGTCATATCTTTCTATATTTAATTCAAATTTATATGATTCTGGTGGCATTAGAAAGAAGACTTTCATGGCTACAATTACTATTTTAAGAAGAAATTCATAATTCTAAATATATATGGGTGCAAAGGGTTTGCTAATTAATTAACCTGAGGCCAACACATGGAGGATCTTTTCACTGGTTGTAATTGATATACATAAGGAAAGATAATGAGGTAGCTATTTTCTTGTGATTAAGCATGAAAATGATTAGATCTATCATGTTATAGGGTTAGATTTTGATATTATGATATTTTATGGTGATTTTAGAATTTATTTTGAATTTTTATATCTTTTCAATTTTAATTTTGGAAAGTTGAAGACGAATTAGGAAATGGGCAAAAAGTGAAGTGTGTTTGAATGGACCAGAAGGGTGTTTGAAAGGCCAACCATTCAAATGGCCTGTTTAGCTGATCGAACAGTCAGGCATTCGAATTGCTAGATAGGGCGTTAGAACAACAAAATGACAAATTTTATGATTTTAGCCATTTTTGTATATTTTGGTCATTTCTTGTTCTCTTCACATAAATCTAATTCTTTTTGACTAAAATGAGTTAGTATTACATAGATTGCTACTGTGATTGCATGAGAACTATCTTTGAAATATGATTTAGTTCATGCATGATTAGGACTAACTCTTTCTAAATCCATGTTTGATGACTTTTTCATGATTATTTGGTGATTCCAGTATGTTTAACCATGATTATATATATATATATATGCTTGCTCATGTTATATTAATTTTAGGTGAATCATGTTTCCCATGTTCTTGCTTAAGTATGGTGATATTTATACTTGTATAGGTCTAGCATAATTTATACTTGTCTTAAACTCATATTTTTATGTTTTTATCAATTTACTCTATGATTCCAATAGGGTAGGACTATGATAATATTATGAATGCTTACATATATAACATTGATTATAGTTTGTTCATGTTTCACATGTCCTAGCTTAGGCTTGAATACTACAACTTATGTACACACTTGTATAGATATTTATGATTTTATTTGACACAAATGGATCATATTTCATGCACATGTGGACTAATTGGAGCATGTTTAATTATTCTTGGACTCATTTAATATTTGCTCACATATGTACCATGTTGTATGCATTATCAAATTTATTTATAAACAAGGATAATCGTCTTTTGTCGTGATTGATCGATTGGATGAAATTGGATGACAATGGATGTCAGATTAATCGTTTGGAGGGTTATCGAATTGGTTTTACATTCGAAAGGACAGGGTTTTACGTTCGTTTGAGGACGGGTTTCCTCCCCAGGTGAGAAGAGTTGAATGCTATAATAAGTTAAATTATTGAGTTTATGTGGACCCTGAGAATCCAGCTGGTGTCCGTGTGCATCGGCGTACCAGGGGGTATCTTCCTAGTTATGGAACTTACCCAAACTGCTTAGGGCTTCCTCTTTAGGATTGCCTAGGACGAGCAAGTATGCTTAGACTATAGTCAAGGTGAGTAGTAGGTCTGCTTAGGCTTCGTCTAGGGTGAGCGGGATAGTTATTTTCGCAATTGTGAAACATTCATCAGCGAGTGTTGCATGTGTATGAGAAATAATGCTCATTAACACAAGTTGTGTAGGAACAATGAAACTTATGTTACACATGTGATTATGGTATGATTTGCATGGATATGCATGATGGTGTGTAGTTGATGCACTTGATGTTGCAGGGTGAATGGTTTTATTGAGAAATGAATATGTATGATATGTTTATGTTGAAAAATGATTAATGTAGATGTGATTATGATAATGAGTTTCACATGTTTACACATGAGGTGTATATATGTTATGAACTATATTTGAACCCATAGTGGGTAGCATGGTATGTGCTTCTAGAATAATGGTTATAACATGATATATAGGTAGCATGAGTATGTGATGATGATATGCTATATATAGCATGATATGCAGGTGGCATGGCTATGTGATGATTAAATATGTTATATGTAGCATGATATGCAAGTGACATGAGTATGTGATGATAAAATATGTTATATATAGCATGATATGCATGTGGCATGAGTACGTGTTGATGAGATATATTATATATAGCATGATATGTAGGTAGCATGAGTATGTGCTGATGAAATATGTTATCGATAGCATGATATGTAGGTGGCATAAGTTGATGCTTATAGAATATAAATGACATGATGCACAAGTAGCATAGGTTTATGTGATTATCTCATGTGAATGGACATGACGAATGTTTATATGATGACTGCTATGTTGATTATGCATTTACTTTCCGTATTAAAACCCTTACTGAGCTTTTGCTCATCCTTCTTTGTTTGTGTTTTATTTTGGGGCTGCATATTGTGCCATGCAGGTTGTTTGGATGAGCTCTATATTGATCATGTGGATGACATTGACTATTGAGAAGGAATTCATATAGATGATGGGTTTTATGTTAGCTTGTTTATGTAATGTTGAAATTATATTTTAGACTTTACTTGACACTTTATTAGTTATTGTTGGCTTAGACTCTTGTTAAAATTTGTTGGCTTAAACCTATTTTAGCCATATGTGGGCTTGTTTATGATTAAGTATGTGGGTATGAGTGGACTAATACTTTTATTAGTAGCCCTTTCCTTACGCATTTTGCTTTTGTACAAAGTATACGTGCGTAACTCCATAGTGCTTTACCCAAGGATGGGTTAAGTCTTCTGCAATTCAACCCCACCTTATTGTGTTGTGTGCTGCTTACTTTTTGGACTGGGTTTAGTTCGGGGGTAGCATGTGCTAGGGTGTGATAACATTCATCACATATTCATTCACCACACCCATTTATCATGAAACAAATCACATATATCCATGCCACCTATGCATCATATTATAATCCACATTCCATAAACATATACTCATGCCACATGTGCATAGTCTAAAGCATATTCCATATACGCATAATCTGCCACTTGCATATCATGATATAACCTACACTCCATAAGCACATAATCATGCCATATGTGCATCATGGGTTCATCCTACATCATGTGTAATCATAAGAATCTCATTATAACAATTACTTCCTGCATGAATTAATTCTCAATATTCATATCATGCATAATCATATCTCAATTTAAACATTTACCCTACAAAATCAAGTGTATCAATCACACACCATCCTGCATATTCATGTAAATCTATTCCATAATCATGTGTGACATTAGCATCATGTTCCTTCGCAACCTTGTGTAAATGACCATTATCTCCTATACACATTCAACCATCATTAATGAATGCCTTATAATTGAGAAAAATAATCAAACTTACTCGCCCAAGACAATCACCTCTAGGGAAGGTCTAAATTCCTAAAAAAGAAAACTAGAGCGGTTTGGGTAGGTTCTCTAACTGGGAAGATATCCCCTGTTCACCCAAGACAATCCTTACGGGGAAAGTCCAAATTCCTATAAAGGAAAATTAGAGTAGCTTGTCATCCTAGGACTTGCAGAGAAAGTTCGAATTCCTAAAAAAGAAAAGTAGAGTAGCTTATTAAGCCGGTGCACACGGACATACCATCATGGATTTTCAGGGTCTAAATAACTTATAAATTTGACTTACATAGCAAATCAGCTCATCTAAACCTGGGGAGGCACCACATCCTCGAAGGAACGCAAGATGAAAATCATGTCCTTTTAGATGTAAAATTGATTTGATAAGCCTCCGAACAATTAATCCAATAACCAATGACATCCAATTGCATTCAATCGATCAATCACAATTAATCATTACTTATAAGGAATTTTTATGATGCATGTGCCATGATACATATATGAGCAAAGTCTAACAAATGTAAGTATGATTAAAAATGTTCAAATCAATCCCTATGAGCATGTAACATAGCCCATTTGTGACAAATAAAATCATGTAGTCGTAAGCAAGAATATACATATGCATGGTAGTGTTCAAACTTATGCAAAAATATGTGAAATATGAATCACCTAAAATCAATGTGACATGTGCAACCATACATAAATCAGCATGGTTAAGACTTACTAGAATCATAGAGTAATTATAAAAATAATCAACAAACATGGATTTTAAACAAGTAGAATATCGTACTAAAACTAAACAATTATAGTAATATTCATGCTAAAGCTGAAACATAATTCAAAGATGGTTCTCATGCAATCACAGTAGCATCTATAGGTAATCATAACTCATCTTGATAATATAAATTAGATTTATGAGAAGAGAACAAGAAATGACAAAAAATCCACAAAAATAGGCCAAAAATAGAAAACTGCCTTGTTGCCGTTGGAACGCCCTATCAGGCTGTTCGAACACCTAGACGTTCGAATGGCGAGACAACCTATTTGAATGGCTGACCGTTCGAATGACTATTAGCCCATTCGATTAGCCGAAATAGTTCACTTTTCTGGTTCACCTTCAATCTTCAAAAATTCAAACAGAAAACATTCCAAAATTCTAGATAAATTTAAAAGTCACCACGAACATTATATAATCAAAACCTAATCCTAGAACATGATAGATCTAATCATTTAATGCTTAATCACAAGAAAATAACCATAAATAGCATTCTTTTAACAAATCACCATTAAACCTCAAAATGAAGTAAAAACCCATATAGATCCACAATGATGCATTTCAATGAATAAAACTACACAAGATAAAACTTTGTTACTTCTATAAAGTCTTTAAAACTACAAAAGAACTTTAATCCTCAAGAAATCCTACCCAAAATTAGAATTTTTGTTAAAACTTAATTAAAATTAACAAATATGCTCAAATCAACTTGAAAATAGATAGATCTAGGATATCCTTTGGTTAAAATAAAAATTACCTAATTAAGGTTTTAAATTAAAATTAAAAATAAAATTTTTAATGGAAGAAAGTTAAAATCAAAATGGGAAAAATGAAGATAAGAATAATTAAAACAAAAATTAAATGATTATAGGTTATTAGGGCAAGAAAATACACCTTAATCAAAGTTTCTTTTTTGCCTCCCTCCTAACATAGCCCTTCCCCATTTGGGAAATAGGTTAGTATTTTCCTTAAATAGTAAGGATTTAGGGCTAGGTTTAAGAATAGTTGGGCAAGATAATAGGTCAAAACGCCCTAAGTGGTTAATTCGGCTTATTTTTTTATCCAAAAATGAAATTAACCATGCATAAACCCACTGATATAAAATAATATAAAGTTAGAGGGTCAAATAGATCACATGTCGTCCAATATAGATGTGGGGCCCCTGGTAGGATTTGCTCCCATAATTAAGGAAAAAATAGGATAAAATGCCATAAATTGGTAAAAATTAGATAAATCAAGTTTGACATTGATACTTATAAAAATGAAATTCAACCTTATTAGGGTCATAATTACTAACTCATAACCCCAAAATCAAATCAAACTAGTAGACAAGCGAAACTACACAAATTCATATAATTAAAAAGGAAATTAAATTAAATTAAATTAGAGATCTTACACATAGCACATCTGGGATGCATAGATGTGGCAAGCACGCTCGTGACTCACATGACGCTTGTAACCTGCACGTTGCACTTGGATTGCATGGCGATGCTACGCATTGTGCTAGTCCTCCGTGGGTCCTGTCAATTGTCAGTGAACATAGGCTCCACACTATGCGGCATGGCTCAAGCCATTGGTGTCGTCGATGATGTCAACTAATTCTTCCCTTCCCCATTTATTATTAATTTAATCAAATATTATTCCAACTTTAACATGCAATGTCTTCTTACGCTGAAGTCAAAATCACTTTGTTTTGGTACTAATGGACTCGTATTGAAAAATATTTTAAAACTAGACCACACATAGGTAGGTTAACCTGCACTTTACAAGTGGGTCCCATCTATGTGACATACTTCTCGAGGTTGTAACTTTATCTCACGATCTCTGCTTTGTACATTCTTTAATTCATTACACTCTTACTTCGAGTTCTACTCATATATAAGGATTTTAACCCTTAAAACCCCCCAAAACTTTATCTAAAATTCTATAATCACCTATAACCCCTTGGGTTAGACGTAATCAGAAAATGGGGGTGTTACTTAAATTATCCAAATCACTTATAAGTGTGGCAAGTGTGTTTCCAAATATTTCGCATATCTTCCAAGTCCTTCAAGAAAGTGCATTGTACCTATAAAATATAAAAATATATATTTTAGGTATATAATATATAAATAAAATCCCAACTTGATTTAAATATATGTTTAAACTCCTAATATTGCCCTAAATAATTAATAATTAAATAAAAATACTAATTTCTACTTAACACACATAAACCCTATTCAACCTTAAATTAACTTAATAGTACTGCAGAAAATAAGGTGAAATGACATAAAAAATAAATATATTTTATGTATTAGAGAGTTTACAAAGAACTTGTGATTGTCTTAAGTTATAATTTATGCTAATCATGTAGTGTATGCAAGTCCATCCATGCAGTAGTAGGCTTTCATTCATGTATTGGTAGAATGATCATGTACTAGCATTACATATTATTCTATTGTCATATGAGTAAAGGTAAGATCATGATGCTACATCTCATCTTATGGCATGTTGCATGTAGTTGCATATAATCTTGTACCTAAGTTTTCATGTAGTTAATGCATGTACATTATAACATGATATTTAAAATAGAATAAGCGTACAGACCATGTTGTGCCAGTAAGTAGTATCATAGGGAAAAAGAAGAAAGTTGATATGCTCCAACTGCGAATCTTATGAGTTACGATCAACAGATCAAAAATAGAGGGACACTAGGGGTGCTCTTGTTGTTAAGTGTGTAATATTAAAACTCTTATAATTAAAAGTATTTTTAATACTCTACTTTGACAATGAGCCCACTGAAAGGAACACATAATAGCCTTTTATCCATAAGATCAATGGTACACATGCTAACTTATACTAGCGCTAATATGTGCTAATATATGCACCATCAATCTCAAATATTAAGGGTTTATATACATTTTTTACATTAGGCTCATTGTGAAAATGAAGCTTGAAAAACTCTCCCCCGGTAGTCATGGGACCAAATAGACGAAAGTGTAATTAAGAGTGCTCAAAACATTAATCCGATCCAGGCTTGTGGCCCCCAAGAAAATAGAACTCATATTTACTTCTTTCATTTTTATTGGGGGGCCTACAAAATAAACTACCACTTTCTTAATCTAAAAGGGCTGCTACAATTAATCTGTCTCGAGATTTTGGTAGGATTGATAAAAAAAGAGAATAGGATGGTCGTATTAATCAGGTTCTCCTGTGCCATGTCAACCAGGGTCGGCCAGCGGTCGAACCAGTCTGGCACGGCCGGATGCGCTGCCGGGTCGAAAACTTGTCACTGGTATCATATTGCTCTTCTTAACCCGTTGCAGCCGGGCCGATCAACCATCCGCCCAATGCGTATCGCTTCATTGTCACGCTCGCATTCGGTTGGTTTCCTTATTTGAGCCCACTTTCCTCCGTTACAGCCTTCCTATTTCGGGTATCACGCACCTGGAAGTAAGAATAGGAAACCTCTCAGCCGGTTCAGGGCACTAAGCCTAGCAGCCCATCGTCACGAACAGCTTATTTAAGAAGCCTACTTAATAATCTGAACGCCTACTTTGATGTATCTTCTTCTTCTTGAGTACTCTGTAGCTTTTATTTGCTCTATCTGTTTCTAGTTTATACTAGCTTTTAGTCGATGATCTCCTATCATATTGTTCTTCTGTAGTTGTTGTTTTGTATGAATGCGTTGATATGCATAGATTCTGGGCTTTTGTATGAAAAACACTGACTCAGTAGATATATCTTGCATGAAATCTTATGCTTAAACTTTGACTGATGATGGTCTTCATGGTGGACATCGAGCTCTGTTCCATCTTTTTATTTTCGCTTCTTTTATAGCTTAGGCTGGTCCATGCAGTTCATGAACTAGTTACCAATTTACCATAATGCATAAATTAATGGTATCTTGCATTAAAATAGCAGAGCAGCCCGTAACTGAGTGATCGTCTTTTGCCTGAATTCACAATTTAAGATTTAATCTATAATGGCCTTCATGAACTGCTGTTCAATTCTGTTTTCTTCTATCTTCTCTCTAAAAGAATTAGAAATAAAATTGGATAAGGTACTTAGGTGGTGAATGGTCTTTTTAATGTTTTCTTCAGGCACAGTTTCTCAAAATTTTCTTCTTCATGGCGTCAAAGAGAACCTTTTTATGTTGCTCGAGCTGTCAAAACCACTAGGGGAAGGCAAGGCGAGCTCAACAAAGGACTCCACAACATGAGCAACTGGAGATAGACACCACAACGGATGCAGCGAGATGCGAGACCACCAACACGAAGGACCTCAGTCCACCGAATCCGAGAAAGGATGGCCTGCACTCATTGCAACAAAGCGCGTACCTCTACTCCAACACTCACCAAAAGGAAAGGACAGAAGAAAGCTATGGCAGGGAGAGGGAAGAACGGGACAGAGAAGGAGAAGGAGAGGAGGCGTAGGCAAGGAAAGGGACCGGCCGCCGGGACCCATAAATCATCAGCCCAATGCGTATTTGCTTCTTTTTCACGCTGGCATTCACTTGGTTTCCTTATTTGAGCCCACTTTCCTCCGTTACAGCCTTCCTATTCCTATATCGGGTATCCCGCACTTGCTGAGGAAGTCAGAATAGGAAACCTCTCAACCGGTTCAGGGCACTTAGCCAAGCAACCTACTGTCACAAATCGCTTATTTAAGAAGTCTATTTCTTTCTCCCTGATGTTTTTTTCATCTTCTTGAGTAGACTGTAGCTTTAACTCGCTCTCGTAGTTGTTCTTACATTATTGTTCTTTTGCTCTATAATTACCTATCTGTTGTTCTAGTTCTAGTTTATAATAGCTTTTAGTCGATGATCTCCTATCATATTGTTCTTCTCTAGTTGGTCTTTTGTATGAATTCGTTGATATGCAAAGATTATTGGCTTTTGCATGAAATAGCACTGACTCAGTAGATATCTCTTGCATGAAATGATAGACATGAAGTTCTCTTCCCTGGTTTTTTAGTGATTTTCTCTTTTACAGCTTTAGGCTACTTATGATCTTGGAGAAGCCAAAATTTTTTGGATCCTAGAAACCTTTTCATTCATATGAACTGTAAGGCTTCTTTGGAGCTCTGTTCCCTGCTTTTTGGTGTGTTTTTTTCGTTTACAGCTTAGGCCACTCCATGCAGTTAATTATCTTTGCAATAATTTACAATAGGTAACTTTTGGTCTTTGTTTGTTCTGGTATTGTTTTGTTCTGTTCATCTTCTCTCTTGCATTAGATTAATGGT
Source organism: Saururus chinensis (assembly GCA_035235625.1). NCBI lineage: Eukaryota > Viridiplantae > Streptophyta > Magnoliopsida > Piperales > Saururaceae > Saururus > Saururus chinensis. The sequence goes on from CP141143.1 coordinate 33,307,368, forward strand.
CTCTAGTGCTAAATTAGCATAGCAGTCTGTAACTTAGTGTAATTTGTCTTTTGTTTCACTTCACAACATAAAATTTAATTGATGATGGCCTTCATGAACTGCAGTTAAATTCTATTTCTTTTCAAGCACTTCTCTACAAGAAGTCAAAAAAAGTGGGCTAAAGTCCTTTAGTTAATATTCTTTTCGTGAATGTGCAGCAGAGCAAGTTCATGGTGTTTAACTAAATTGCGTGGATTATAGTCTCTTTTGCTATCCTAATTTGAGAACAACTTACTGGACCATGCTGTATGGTGAAGTCTTGTATGCTGTCTGATTGTCCAAAAAAAAAGGTCTTGTATGTTGTCCATTGTTATTGTTGTTTTTCTGAAATCTGCAATTTAATGGAGGATCAAGAATTAGTTAAATTGCAGGATACCTAAGAATCCTGAGGGCCAGCTCCTTCTGTTTTATAAAGTAGGTGATTGTTGATTCAAAGGAGATTCATTAGCTCTTTTGATCAATTCCCCCTCCCCGCCCCAACCCAAATTCTGAACAGGTTTTTTTTTGGGATTCAGGATCAGGTGAAGTAATTTAATGGTTTCCCGGGCTGAAAGAGATAGGTCCACACTTCTTACTTGGTTTATTATTTAATTTGTTCTTAGTTTTTGTTCTTTTCATCTTCCTAATTATATTAGTTTCATTGTTGTTCTTTTTGGTACGGGCCTTTTGCATGAAGTAGTGGATAATTGATAGATTACTAGCTCTTGCATGAAATTGCAATAATCAAGTTCCTCAGTCCCTGTAGTTTGTATGATTTGTTAATATTGTCTCTGTGAAGGAGTCTCTTTCTGCTACTGATAACATAATAAGAAATCTAAGCTTAAAAGCTCTCATAGGAGATTGGGACACAAAACACATCTATTGCACTGTACACATTCAAGCACCTGTAGCAGCTATCTTAGGTCTCACATTCTGTTCAGTTCTTGGATTATGTTAACCCTGATGTTCTCTCCTTTCGGTCTATATGAAGATGGTCAGGGAAGAAGCTAAATATGAAGCCTTTATGTTCGTCAGTTAATTTTGAAACAAACCAAACAGGATATTGAAAGGAGACTAGCAAAATCTTATACTTAATTGGCATCCATTACTGACTGATTTCATGCTTTGTTTCCTAAATTCACTACTTAAGATTTAATTTATGATGGCCTTCATGAACTGTGGTTCAATTCTGTTTTCTTCTAGCTCTTCTCTACAATAATTAGAAATAAAATTGGATAAGGTACTTAGGTGATCTGTCATTCTCTAAATCTACTGTCAACTTTATACTCAATTAAATTGCATGGATTAGAGTCTCTATTGCTTCCTAATTTGAGAACAATTTACTGGACAATGTTGCTTGGTCTAATGTCTTTTTTTAGTTGTTTTTAGCTTTCGTGATCTGTCTTTTATAAGTTGCATTAGATTTGCTGTTTAATGGAGGGTTTAGAACTAGTAGAAAATCAGAAAAGTGTCTTCAGGGCAACTCTGCTTTGGGCTTCAGGACCAGGTGATGCGATTCAATTATTTTCCTGGGTTGAGATGTGAGAGAGATAAGTTTGTACTTTAACTTAATAGTTTTACTTTTAATTTGGTCTTAGTTATTGTTATATTCCTCTTCCTAGTTTATCTTAGTTTCATTCATACTCTTCCTAAAATTGGTCTTTCGCATGAATTTGTTGATAAAAAATAGATTACAACCTCTTGCATGAAGTAGCAATTACCAAGTCCTCAGTCGTGTAATTTATATGATCTGTTCATTGGCTCTTAAATAGTCTCTTTCTACTAGAACTGTGATTAATTGTGTAAATATTTTCCCTGCTACCCTTCATACTCTGTCAGATTTCTCAAAGGCCTTTATATAAACAAAAAATATATATCAAAGGCTAAAATCTACTTAACCAATTTCACATAGACAAGAGAATAACAATTCTGAGTAAAAATGCTCATCTCAGTTATGGAAAACTGAAGCACAATAGACAGTAATTGTATTGCACATCTCTCGAACTGTACACATTCAATCAGCTGAAGCACCTATCTTAGCTCTCATAACAAGATTGTCCGGGAGAAGCTAGGAGTGGGGCTCAAGTAGCCTTTATGTTCTTCAGTTGATTTTGGAGCCACTCTAGGGTCAGGTAACCAACCAATAGGCCTCAAACAGAACCATTAGAGTTGTCTAGATTAAAAGCAGGCCAGACCAGATATTGATAGGAGACTAGCAAAATCTTATACTCACTTGACAACCATTACTGAGTAATTTCATGCTCTGTTTCCATTTTTCTGTTGAAATTGCTCTCCATGTTTTTCAACATATCAATAAAATAGAGAGAGAAATGAACTTGAAACTCAACAATTTCACTCAATTAGGTGTATAACATCAAATACAAGAGGAAAAACTAGGCATAAATTTTACATAGAGTAGACAGATAAATTGGTCGACTTGATGATTGAATTTAAGAAACCAAGAGGCTGTGGCCAATTAATATTCTCAAGTTTGTGCGTGGACAATTATACCCTCCATAAAATATAAATCTTCTCATAAAGGCTACACCAAATCCAGATGGATAATTGAGAACTACCCAGGAGAAGAATTTAACAGAAGACTGGTCTGGAGGCTTTAAAATTGCAACCCTGTGTACACTTACAACCGCAAAATCGCTTGTCCCTCTGTTTTCTTATCACCTTGCACATAGCAATCTTCTTCTAGTTCCATCTAGAATTTCTAGAAGTTTTACAAGTACTTTGCACATTTATAGAGAACTTGCTTCAAAACTAGAATTCATCAATCTCGGATGAAGTTCAATGTTCTGTGGACAACATACAAATTCACAATCAGAAGGAAGTTCATAATTCTGTCAAAACCAGAGTTTTTCCCCATGAGATGAGTTTGACTTGTAGAGCAGACAGAATATGACAAACCCATTGTAGTTTAATGAACCCACTGTAGGCATATGCTCAAGCAGAAGAAAATTTACCAAAAGATTCTGCTCATAACCAAAAAAATTTTCTATGAATCAAAGCCTAATTGGAAAGAAAACTATAGCAGGCTCTAAGAAGAATCAACAAACCCATGTCTGTTGATACTTAAGAAAATTCCTGCCTACAACAAGGAAGCAAATCTGTATCTTTATCAAACACTAATCTTATTGCATATTTTCCATCAAACTTCAAATTCCAGAACAATAAAAAGTTATATCCAAAAATCTTTTGGATTGCATATTTTCATCCAAAATGATATCCCAGATTCTATCCTTATCTGAACTTATACCCTACAAATCTAACAACACCAAAAAATTCATCCTTTCAAATCTGCTCAGAATTCAAACTGTATTTGGTAAAAGATTTCAGAGAAATACTAAAAGACACATGTCTACAACACCTACCGACTACTTGTTTGGTATTGCAAGAAGCAGAAAATCCAAGAACAAATCAATGAAGAAGAAGAAGAGATAAATAGGACCAGAACTGCAAGAAATCTTCATTTTCTTCCTCTACATCTCCTTCACTTATGCTCCCTGAAACACCCTTCCTGCATATGCCTCATCTAGGGCTAAGACACTTTTTTCCAAACTAGCAGGTCATTTGTTATTCCTTCCAGTAATCCTTGAACCGTTGTCGGAGTTTCTATTCCTGCACCTCGCTCAGCATGGAAGTAAGAAATGCTACCGGCTCCGACCAATTCTTCCCATCAACTCCGGCATGTACAGCAGTTGCAGAGGTTAGTGCCTCCCTCCTGACCCCGATGAAAGGATGATCCCATTGTAGATGCCGGAGTCAACGGGAAGAATTGGTTAGAGCTGGCAGCATTTCTTACTTCCATGCTGAGCAAGGTGCAGGAACAACAACTCTGATAACAATTCGAGGATTATTGGAAGGAAGAACAAATGACCTGCTAGTTTGGAAAAATGGGTCTCGGCCCTGGATGAGGCATAAGCAAGAGGAATTGCAGGGAGCATGATTGAAGGAGATGTAGAGGAAGAAAATGAAAATTCTGGTCCTATTTCTCTCATCTTCTTCTTCTTCTTGATTTGTTCTTTGATTTTGTGCTTCTTGCAATACCAAACAAGTAGTTGGTAGGTGTTGTAGACATGGTTCTTTTAGTATTTCTCTGAAATTTTTTACCAAATACATTTTGATTTCTGATTAGCTTTGAAAGGATGAACTTTCTGGTGTTTTTAGCTTGGTAGGGCATAAGTATAGATTAAGGACAAAATCTGGGATATTATTTTGGGTGAAAATATGCAATTGAAAAGATTTCTGGATTTTGGATATAAGTTCAGCTTAATGTTGATATTTTCAGTAAGATATGCTCCCAGTGTTGAAAGGACAATTTTTCAAAAATTGGGAGCTCACATGATTTTGCACAGTCCAAATTTCCAGATTTTCAAAATTTTTATTATTTATTTTGTTTCTTCAAACTTTGTAGGTTGAAGTGGGAGTATAAATTATTACATATCCCCTTTTATGTGAACTGAGTGGGAGAATGTCGGTGTGTCCCCACACATGGCCCCATTGAAAACCTAAAAGTTATGATTGAAATGAAAAGTCATATTTTACATTAATTAAAATTGAAATTTAGAATTAACTTCATCTGTTACAAAGGGGTGTATGTGAGGGATGTATGTGAGGCCATGGGTGTATGTGAGCCATTTATTGGAGGCTATTCCCTATCCATTCTTAACAAGAAGAGTAAAGAATATTTGGTTTTATTTGTATCGGTAGATTCTCTTGTATCTATATATACATATAGTGTCCAGTGAGCAAGGTACATTTTTATCTCTAAATACTATGTTATTTGCCTTACATGCTTTAGGGTTATAAGTGATGATCTTGTAAATTCATATACATCTTATATATCATGCCTTTATAATTTTTGCAAGGTCTCTCCTAAATAAATGTCAAATGGAATGGCAGGCTGTTTGATAGGGGATTAAGAAGGTGAGGGAATTGGCTTAACAAACAACAGTAGTTAGCGAGAAACGGTTGAAACCGGGTGCATGCTTGAACTTTGACCGTGAGCCTAGATCATGGCCAACAATTTTGCCAATGCTTCGAAGATTACCGGAAGCAAGAGCAACTGATGTGCTGATTTGGTGCTGTGAATGGGCCTTGTTCTTGGAATTTTTACTTGTTTCAATAAGATAGTAATCTAGTAAAGACATAGGCATGCCTCTAAGACTTTGATGTTATTGGGCATTATAAATTAGTAAGAATCTATATATGTAAAAATTACAGACAGGGTCTTTTGCAGTTTTTCTTCAAGTAGGGTTTCTCAAAATTTTCTTATCCATGGCGTCGAGGATGAACGTTTTTTATGTTGCTTGAGCTGTCAAAATCACTAGGGGGAAGGCAAGGCCAGCTCAACAAAGGACTCCACAACATGAGCAACTCGAGATAGACACCACAACGGGTGCAGCGAGATGGGAGACCCACCAACACGAAGGACCTCAGTCCACCGAATCCGAGAAAGGATGGACTGCGCCAATAGCAACAAAGTGAGGAACCTCTACTCCAACACTCACAAAAAAGAGTGGGAGGCAGGCAGAAAAGAGGTGAAGGAAAGGACAGAAGAAAGCTATGGCCGGGACAGGGAAGATCGGGAGAAGAGTGAAGCTGGAGTGTGAGGAAGGGACAGGGTGGAGAGAAACTGACCAGGGAGAAGCGAAACGAGGTGAACAAGAGAAGAAAACCGGGTGAAGGAGAAGGAGGCAGGTGAGGAAAAGGGCCGGCAGCCGGGGCCCATAAATCATCAGCCCAATGCGTATGTACTTCATTGACACGCTCGCATTCAGTTGGTTTCCTTATTTGAGTCCACTTGCCTCCGTAACAGCCTTTCGTATATCGGGTATCACGTACTTGCCGAGCAGCCTGTTCTCACAAACAGATTATTTAAGAAGCCTATTCAATCTGAAGATTCTGAACCCGTACTTTGATGTTTTTTCTTCTTCTTGAGTAGATTGTAGCTTTTACTTGCTCTAGTAGTTGTTCTTACATATTGTTCTATTCCTTTATAATCTCCTATCTGTTGTTCTAGTTCTAGTTTACACTAGCTTTTAGTGGACGATCTCCTATCATATTGTTCTGTAGTTAGTCTTTTGTGTGAATTTGTTGATGTTCATAGATTATTGGCTTTTGCATGAAATAGCACTGACTCAGTAGATATCTCTTGCATGAAATCATGGACATAAAGCTATGTTCCCTGGTTTTTTAGTATTTTTCTCTGTTACAGCTTTAGACTACTTATGATCTTGGAGAAGCCGAATTTTTTTGGATCCTAGAGATATTTTCATTCATATGAACCTGTAGGCATCTTTTGGAGCTCTGGTCCCTGCTGTTTGGTGGGTTTTTTTCGTTTACAGCTTTAGGCCACGCCATGTAGTTAATTATCTTTGCAAGAATTTACGATTACTTAACTTTTGGTCTTTGCTTGATCTTGTATTGTTCTGTTCCATTCATCTTCTCTCTTGTGTTAGATTAATGGTCTCTTATGCTAAAATAGCATAGCAGTCGCTAACTGAGTGATTTGTCTTTTGTTTCACTTCACAACATAAAATTAATTGATGATGAATTTCATGAATTGCGTTCAATTCTATTTCTTTTCATTTACTTCTCTACAAGAATTAGAAGAAGAAAAAAGTTGGCTAAGTCCTTTACTTGATATTCTTTGCGTGAATATGCAGCAGAGCAACTTTATGGTGTTTTATTAAATTGCGTGGATTATAGTCTCTATTGCTATCCTGGACCATGTTGTATGGCCAAGTCTCTTATGTTGTCTGCTTGTTCAAAAAGAAGGTCTTGTATGTTGTCTATTGGGTTTTTTTTTCTGAAATCTGCAGTTTAATGGAGGATCAAGAACTAGTTAAATTGCAGGATATCTTAGAATCTTGAAACAATAAACATACAAATACAAGCCCCCCACCCCCAATTCTGAACAGGTTTTTGGGATTCAGGATCAGGTGAAGCAATTCAATGGTTTCCCGGGCTGAGAGATAGGTCCGCACTTCTACTTGATTTATTATTTAATTTGTTCTTAGTTTATGTTATATACATCTTCCTAATTATATTAGTTTCATTGGTGTTCTTTTTAGTCTGGTCTTTTGCATGAAGTTGTGGATAATAGATAGATTGCTGGCTCTTGCATGAAATTGCATTGATCAAGTGCCTCAGTCCCTATAGTTTGTATGATTTGTTAATATTGGCTCTACGAAGGAGTCTCTTTCTGCGTGAACTGTGATACTATTTCCTTCTTTCAGATTGTGAATATTTTCCTTGCTACTCTTCGTGCTGTGTCAAATTTCTCAAAAGCTCAAACCAACTTTTTCAATTTCAGGTACTGAAATATATCCCATTAGAACTTATAGATAACATAATAACAAATCTAAAAGGAGATTGGAACACTATACACATCTATTGCACTTGTACACATTCAAGCAGCTGTAGCAGCTATCTTTAGGTCTCAGATTTTCATTATGTTCTTGGATTCTGTTACCCTGAAGTTCTCTCCTCTGGGTCTATATGAAAATAGTCCCGGAAGAAGCTAAATGTGAAGCCTTTATATTCTTCAGTGAATTTTGAATGCACTCTAGGGTTCAAACATGACCATTAGAGTTGTGAGGATTAAAAGCAGACTAGACCGGATACTGAAAGGAGACTAGCAAAATCTTATACTCACTTGGCAACCATTACTGAGTGATTTCATGCTCTGTTTCCGTTTTTCTGTTTAAATAACCTTTCTATATTTTTAACACAACCATAAAATAGAGAGATAGACTTGAAACTCAAAAATTGCGCTCAATTAGGTGTACAACATCATATAGATGAGGAAAACATTGTGCAATCATATGGATGACTGAGACTACCCAGAAGAAGAATTAACAGAAAACCCAGCTCTGGAAGCTCTATGGCAAAAGTTGCATGAAACTTTAAAATCTGTGTAGTGGAAATTTCATCATTTTTGTGTCCACTTACAACCACAAAATCACTTGTGCCTCTGTTTTCTCATCATGCTTTCACGTAGTAATATTCTTCCAGTTCCATCTAGGTTTTGCAGAAATTTTTACTAGTACTTTGTACAATAGTAGAGAACTTGCTTCAAAACTGAAACTCATCAATCTCGGATGAACTTTTAACAGTCTGTGGACAAGATACTAATCCACAATTAAAAGGAAGTTCATATTTCTATCAAAACCAGAGTTCATAAACTGCTTCTTTCCATTACTCAAATATCCCTTCCACACCAACTTCCAATAGGAAAGTCTAATAGACATTTCAGGAGCAGGATTCAACAAGAGACCTTACGTAGATGTTAGGAAGCCACCTACATAGAGGAGAAGAGGAAAATCTGTGTCTTTATTAGGATCTGATATTATTGCAAGCCACAGAACTGTGACAAAAAAAAAAAGAGTAAATCTGAGCTCTGGAAGAGGAGGCGCCTCGTTAGTTTTTTCTTCACCCAGAATTGTTACTGCCTGAATCATTATGTTAAATCATATCCCATATTGCTCCATGAGAATCCCACTCTAATTTCGTGAAACACATTGTTCTTACCAAGAAGAATTTTACCATAGGGGGTGAATACACTAAAGCATCATAGTCCATAAATGATTCCACAACTTCCATTCAAACAAAAATCCCCTTCTGGCATGATAGGCATGTGCTGAAGCATAATAAACCAATAGCATATGCCCAAAACTAGAAAATTTCTGCTTTGAAGCAAGGCCTAATAGGAAAGAAAACTATAGAAGGCTAGGAGCTAGAATCAACAAATCCATGTCTGTCTATACTTAAAAAATTCCTACCTACACCATGGAAGTAAATCTGTACCCTTATCAAACATAAATATTATTGCAGGGGCATTGAATATGGAAAAATTGTGATTGTTGTCTTCTATTATGTAGCTGTCTACATCATTGCATAGGAAAATCCCCTTAGAAAAGTCCGATACTGTCACGACTCGGATTTTTAAAAATATTTTTAAATAGCACGAACTGTAGGTAGCGAGAATTTTTTTTTCTTTAAATACAAAATAAACCCTTCGATTAAATATTCAGGTCATGATAACTGGGGTTCACAAATATGAATATCAAATCATATAATATTATTTAACGTCTAAAAATTTATAAAGACTAGCTCATCCATCTAAGTATAAGTCCGTCATCTGTCTGGAAATAAATAACAAGTTGCCTCTCATGCTAAAGGTACACTTACGTACCAGAGTTGCCGACACGAAGAAACTTCATCCTATACACATCAATCTTAGTCTCACTCGTTGTCGCCTGGAAAACCTATAACAAAGTAAACCAAACAACAACCACAACTACAATAAAGCATCTCCGCCTTTAGGAGAAGAGCTTCCAAAGGACAAAAGCTTTAATTAATATTTTTTGGATTGGGCCAACATCACCCGATGTTAGTTGCCTACGTACTGATCGATTATAATTAAACCCTTTGCAAGTGTACAAGGTAATTGTACTAGGATAAGTATTTAAGGGTTGTCGAACCTCAAGGACGGATGAATTATTACTAAATCTAAAGAGGAATTTGTTAATTGAAAACTAAAACAAACTTAAACTTTAATTAAGTAAAGAAAAAAAATCAACTAGTTTAAAAACAAGAGATTAATATGATGAAACTTACTTAGGAAATCGAATCCACTATAGAACCATAATAATTTCTTAATTTTTAATCTAAATCTAGTGTGAATATGAACAAGTATTCTACACTAAACTATCTATAAGCATGACCCGTCTAATTTTAGTATAACTCATCCAAGTCATCAATTATCTAAACATTAAAACTATTGTATGACTATCTCATCTAAATCACAGAAATTACAATTGATGCAAATATCAAAACCACATCAATCTATCATCTACAAGACAATAAATCAACAAGATTTGAATAAACATGAAAATCTCTTCCATTAAAAAGGAAATTCATATCATACAATTGTCATTATTCACAACTGAGATCTAAATTAACAAAAAAAAAACCAAAACTTATTTATAGCTTCATCAACTCCTAAGTAAAATAAAAGTCTAGCCTTCCATAGTAGAAGGAAACACTTGAATCTCCATTGAAAGCTTTGAGTTCTCTTCCATCTTATTCTTCCTTTTTTTTCTTCATAAAATCTACTAGAATCCCCTAGTTTTAAGCCAAATATGTCTTTTTATAGGCATAAGATCCGTAGGAAGAAGTTCAATATGAAAAGGATTGGAAATTGGCTAAAACTAGAAAACTGCACATTATGCCGTTCGAACGCCCTGCATGCCCGTTCGAATTCTTGAACTGAGTTTTGCTTCAAAATCACATTATCCCGATCGAACGGTAAGTGACCCCGTTCAAACGGCTACAATGTTTCTGCAATCTGGACAGTTTTTCTTGACAGTCCATATTCTGTTCATTAAGCTTTTCTTCATGTCCATATTAATTTTTAACTTGTTTATAACTCCGAAAAGTTGTCCAAATCACTTTAAAGTATGTCAAGACTATTTTTAATTATTTCAAACATCGTCAAAGTACCTCAATAAGTGCACTTTACTTACAAAACATAAAATATCATATTTTAGATATGTAGAATATAATTAAAATTTTAACTTTATTTAAATACATATCTAAACTACTAATAACTATAAAATTAATTAATAATTAAACTAAAATATTAATAACTATCTTAATCTAAATAAATTATAACTAACTCTAAATTAACTTAATCTATACTAGCAAATAAGGTAAAAAGGCATATAAAATAGATATATATTTCATACTTATCACGTTCTCATCAGACAACATCTCTAATATTTTCAACAAGATCAGATCTAGACGTAGTTCTGCCTAAAAGCTACTATATCCTACGAAGCATAACATCAAACATGCAATGCTTAGATATTTTTAACCTACATTTTTGTAAGTCTTTTAACTATTCCCCTTGTCTAATTAATAAGCAATATCAAACAATGTTATTAATTATCTCATAACCCTTGTTCGATAATTTATACTATCAAATTTGCAACTCAGAGATGACTTGCCCCTCGAGAAATCTCCAGACATAGTACTCCAACCTTAGAGTAGACTGCTTAACAACAACTTGATCCAAATCCTCAGGGCTCTCAATAGCTTGCCACGAATCTGGATCCCAACTGTGCTCATAGACACAGATTTGCGAGAAGCAAAAGCCTTCCATGATGCTCATACAACTCCGCTTTTCTTACATACTAAATAGTCCTAAGAAGACTTGCGGGAGACCTGTAGTAAAGACCCTGTGGTCAATACCAAAACTGTCGTGGCGATGAAGAAGCATATTGCAATCTCCACCATCCCAACTCTAGGAGAAAATGTCTTATAAGACATTATTAATGTATCTATAAATCCTCAGGCCCTTATGACCATTGACTCCCCAAAACATTTGAACTTAGACTAGATTATTCCCATCTAGTCAAGTATCTACTCAACTATTTGGGTCCTCTTCACCTTGTGAATTGGCCCACTATATAGCTCATTCACTGAGCTATGACTCGAAGAACATCCCGTAACCATCATCGGTTCATTAACCAAGATAAAATTTTATGTCAAGGCCCCGTTCACTCCATGAATTGGTCCCAACCCTAAAGAGGGTATTTTAGTCATTATCTTGATTAGATGTTCTCCTTCCAACCCAACAACCCATGTCTCTTGATTAATCTTCATTAACCTTAAGTTACTGATATGAATCAATGTATCAATATCAAAAATATGCATCATCATAAATAACATGCAATCATACAAATGTATAAATAATAAACGGAGGCCCATTGCATTCATTTGCAGGGCTAAGGCTCGGAAAATTCAAGCTCGATAGTATAAACAACTCTAGCGCATCCTATGAGTTACATGTATGACACTTTAGTCGATCAATACACTCGGTTGCAGACACGTGTAATTCGTGGCCCTAAACTTGAGAATTAGGGTTCTACCCCTTATTTCCCGTGACACTGTGACCCAACAAGGTCTTCGTGTCACTTATTAGTTGTACTCTTTCCTTTTAAAGTCATTTATAGGGTACCCTAACTCTTGATTCACTAGGTCATCTGTTTCATCAGAAACAGAACATACTGCCCCCTAAGGGCATTAGGGTAATTCTACCACTTAGGGTATGCTACCCTCTCTTGGTTCATTTGGTCATCTCACTAATCTTTTATTTATTTTAAGTCATAATCCTCTCAAGACGCTTCACTCTCAAAATGACTCGCACTTCCATTCACATGAATGTGGGCGAGTCCACTCAAGGGGTATTTCTGTCATTTGGTTTAAAGCCTTAATGACATCCGATGGGTCAAAAACTGAACTCAAGGGTACTACTAGACTCTATGGACTCTGTGTAATTTTCTTAGCATATGACGGGGTCGTGAACCCCTTGAACCGACCCAGGTTGACTCAACGGTTTATAATTAACCCAAGGGCAAAATAGTCAATTAACCACTCCCTGATATTTTTCATCACTATAAGGTTTATCCTATAATTTTTTTTATATATTAAACTCTCAATGAGAATTTTTTCAATTTTTAGATCAACTTATAGGCCCCTAAACCGGAGCCCTTAAATCTAGTCACTAATCATTATTTTACACTTCAACTCACAGGGGTAGTTTAGTCATTTTAAAGACATTGGGAATTTTTCCCAATTTGAAACTTGGGCACCACACTCAGAATACATTCGTGGTCATTCACAATTTTTTTTCAAATTTTTATAAATAATCTAACTCACTAAACCGGACCAAATTATTTTTTAAAAGACCAGACCAATCTGGGTTGGGTTAGCCAACCCGGTCCAGGGAGCATAGACGACCTGCGGGGTCGTCTTCCCCGTGACCGGCCAGAGGCCTCGGCTCTGGCGGCGCAGTCCCTCACTACTGCGGAGGGCTGGGTGGCACACTGCCCTCGTTCCGCCAGAGCACGGTGGAACTGACAAGCTCAATCCCGCTGTCGTCTGGTGGCTGGCCCGCAGCCAAAACGCCGCTTTTTCTCTCCTTCCTATTTTTTTTTTTTTAAAATGAGCGGCGGCAGCAGCAGCTTCTGATGCTGCCATGGCCACAGCCTGCTCGGCCATGTTCAGCACGGCAAGGGCCTGTGCGGCCATGGTCGGCACGGTCACGGCCGGCGCAACCATGACCGGCGCCGCCAAAGCACAGACAGAGCCCCTTTTTTTTTTAACGATCGGCTGGGCTCCCTGCTCGGCGGCCGCCACGTACCAAAGCCTGGCCCTCTGATGAGAGAACAAGACCTAAAGGACCAGCCGGCTGCCAGCCGTCGGCAGGGCTGCAAAGATCATTGTTCATCATAATTACAATGAACAATATTTACAGAGAAATTAAACAATTTGCAGAACTCACTATTAACATAATTTTCAATAAAATTAGATAACAAATTCTTTAATAATCTCAACTCGAAATCCTACCTCAATGGCCGAGTTATTGTCGATCTACCGTCGCCAATGCTTGGCCGGAGTCTCGCCGGAAAATTCCATTATTGCCACTTTCCCGTTCGCTTAACGATCAAAATCCCCCCAAAAAGGCCTCATTAATTCTTTTTATAGGCATGGGATTAGGGCTCCTAATCCCATGAGAAATTGGGCCCCAAAAACCCAATTTCGGAATAGTAAATAATCGGGCCCACAAAACAACTTAAACAGCCCAGTTGCACGTTTAAATCGGGTAAACGGGCCCTATATGATATGTTCAACTTTGAATAGTCGTATCTCCCTCATCTGGACTCCAATTCGCGCGTTCTTAGTAGCGTTTTGAAGCACTTTCTATCTATTTTCCATCCATATATGCTTCAGCAACCACTTCCAACTAATTATTAAGTTATTCCTATGAGAAGCTCAAGGGGTCCGACACCCTAATTTCCCGTTGTCAACTTCGGGAATTTAGAAAATTCCCGGACGTTACAGATACATACCAACAAGCATAAGTCAAGGGAAGTACCTGACTATGACTAGATTCATCACACTTAAAATCCCAGAACAACCAAAAGTTATATCAAATTCTAGAACAGTTCCTTATTTTCATCCAAATTTTGATCTGAACTTATACCCTCAACTCGAGCAACACCAGAAAGTTCATCCCTTCAACTCTGCCTAAAGCCTAGATTTCTTTTCTATTACAAACCCAAATCGATCACCTTTCAAACTGTATTTGGTGAAAGTATAAGTGATGCAGAGCATATCAACCAGAGAAGGAAAACACCATCTTTGACAGTTGGTGGAATCATCCCAAACAAGACAAAAGCTGGATTTATATGAATTTGGGTGACAACTCTTTTGTAAAAAAAAATTGGAGAGAACAAGAGCAATCGCAGAAGAAGAAGAAGAATAAGGGATTAGAAGAGCTTTATTCAATCATCTATGTCCTCTTCTCAACCAAGCGACAAGGATTTGTAGAGGTGGGAAATTTTTGTATGGAAAAATTCCCTTATTACATTGCTTTTGTTCTATGTAATTTGGAGAAATAAACTAGATTCTAATCACTTCGTATTAATTTGGCTTCTAGCTCATTTGGGATAATTCCACGTCAAAGAAGAAGAAGAAGTGATGCAAAGAAAATCAACCCAGAGAAGGGAAGCTCCATAAGAAGTGATGTTGAGCATTTCAACTCGGAGAAGGAAAGCGCTATCTTTGACACAGTTTGTGGAATCATCCCAAATTAGCTAGAAGCTGGATTAATAGGAAGTGATTTATAATTTCTCAAAATTACTTATAATAGAATCAATGTAATAAGGGAATTTTCCCATCTGACATTTCCCACCTCTATAAATCTATGTAGCTCAGTTGAGCACAAGACAAAGATGATTAAATAAAGCTCTTCTTTTCCCTTTATTGTTGTCTTCTATTCTATAGCTGCCTACATCATTGCATAGGAAAATCCCCTTAGAAAAGTTTGATACATACCAAGAGGCATAAATCAATGGAAGCACCTAACTATAACTAGATTCATCACACTTAAATTCCGAGAACAATTAAAAGTTATATCAAATTCCAGAGAAATTGCATATTTTCATCCAAATTTTTATCTGAACCTATTCCCTCAACTCAAACAACACCAAAAAGTTCATCTCTTCAACTCTGCTCAAAGCCTAGAATTCTTTTCTATTACAAACCCAAATCTATCACCTTTCAAACTGTATTTGGTGAAAATTTAAGTGATGGGGAGCATATCAACCACGAGAAGGAAAGCATTCTTTGACTGTTGGTGGAATCATCCCAAACAAGCCGAAAGCGGGATTGATAGGAAGGTAGTTGACAACTCTTTCTCTTTTTTAAAAAAAAATCCAAGAGAACAAGAGCAATCACTGATGAAGATGATTAAGGGAAAAGAAGAGCTTTATTCAATCATCTATGTCCTTTGCTCAACCGAGCTACAAGGATTTATAGAGGTGGGAAAATTTTGTATGGGAAAAATTCCTTATTGCATTGTTTCTACTCTATGTAATATGGAGAAATAAACTAGATTTGAATCCCTTCCTATCAATCTGGCTTCTAGCTCGTATGGGATGATTCCACCAACTGTGTCAAAGAAGAAGAAGAAGTGATGCAAAGCATATCACCCCAGAGAAGGAAAGTGCCATAAGAAGTGATACTGAGCATATCAATCCAGAGAAGGAAAGCGTTATCTGTGACACAGTTTGTGGAATCATCCCAAATTAGCTAGAAGTTGGATTGATAGAAGTGATTATGAATCCAGTTTATTTCTTGAAATTACTTAGAATAGAATCAATGTAATTACATCTAACTTTTTCCACCTCTATAAATCTTTGTAGCCCAGTTGAGCACAGGACAAAGATGATTGAATAAAGCTCTTCTTTTCCCTTTATTGATGTCTTCTATTCAGTAGCTGTCTACATCATTGCATAGGCAAATCGCTGTAGAAAAGTTCGATACATACCAAGAAGCATAAATCAATAGAAGCACCTGACTATGACTATATTCATCACACTTAAATTCCCAGAACAACCATAGGTTATGTCTAATTCAAGAACAATTGCAAATTTTGATCTGAACCTATACCCTCGACTCGAGCAACATGGGAAAGTTCATCCCTTCAACTCTGCTCAAAGACTAGAATTCTTTTCTGTTATAAACCTAAATCTATCACCTTTTGAACTGTATTTGGTGAAAATATATATGATGCAGAGCATATCAGCCTTTAGAAGGAAAGCACCATCTTTGACCGTTAGTGGAATCATCCCAAACAAACCAAAAGCTGGATTGATAGGAAGGTGGGTGACCTTTTGTAAAAAAATATGAGAGAACAAAAGTGCAATCTGTACATTTGGCCTTGTTACTCAGCTTGCATAATGTCGGCATGGGGCCTGAGGGTTGTCCTGTCCATTTTGCAAATCAAAATTTTATGTGGTCCCTTGCCAGCCCGCTGTGGGGCTTGCTCAGGCAGCCCTCCCTTACCAGCCCACTGTGGTGCGTGCTCGGGTGGCCCTTGCCAGCCCACTGCAGGGTATGCTTGTGCAGCCTGGGCCAGCCCGCTGCGGGGTGGGTGATAAATTAGTTATAGATGGAATTCATTGGTATAGATGGATTCTTGGCTCTTGCATGTAAAATAGAACTATGTGACTCAGTTATAGTCACCTGCATGAGATCACATAATAATTGATTGATTCATGAATGCTCTCCATTCTCTGTTCCATGCATTAGGCTACTCTCTGCAATTTATTATCTTTGCAAGTATTTGCAATAGTAGAAATTATGATCTCTCTATATATTAGCTAATAACAACATTTAACAGGTAGTGTAATCCCCCATCATCCAGTCTTGTACATATAACGGACCATGGATGGTAGTTATTATACTTCTTTGATCTTGGTAAAAGGGTAGTAAACAAGCCCATGACCAGCAGATTCTACAGCAGTCGATAGACAGAGTACGTCTCTGATCATTAATTCAATTATGCTTAGTCTTCTTCCTGCTTCTATTCTTGCTCTAGCTTTCTTAGTAATCATTCTAAATTCAATTATGATTTCCTTAGGTCCCAGTATTGACTACACAAACAGAAGAAGCAATAATTTCCATGGACGTAGTTATTATACTTGTTAAATCTGTACCCAAAAAAAAAGTAGCACTGTAAAAGGTCATACATAATTCGTTAACAAACTTGATCAGTTCACTAAGTGTTTCCATATGGAGTATTTCATAGGGATGGATAGCTTTAGCCTTTAATGACTAAAAACCCTTTGGTAATCTATAAGTCCTTGTTTATTAACTCCCATTGAATAAGTGAAAAGATGCAGCTAGAAATAACATGCAATCTCCATTCAACTGAGAACTGTCTCAGCTCATATTCTTATTGTGAATGATATGGAAAAGTCCAGACCATTCATGTCACAGTACACAAGTCTCGAGGACTGTAGTTATAGATCCTTTCTCCATGCTCCATGGTAAACTTCATGAATTCAAACCCAGATGCTTCAATGGTGACTTAAACCAGCTGAAAATCATCGAAGTCTAGAGCTGATATACAGGGGTCCTTACTGTGCATGCCTTTGACAGGAGTTCAAGTTCACATAGATCCGAGCAATGACACCAGATTGTACAAAGATTGGATCAATGTTTGTGTAAGTACATATCAAAAATAGTATTGGAAACCCATGTCTTCTGTAGGTGAAGGACAGTAGACCAGAAAGAGTGATACAGTTTGAATTCTCATGTTTGATTGAACAGGAAAAGCAAAACTCGGGACAGATGGATACCCAAGGCATGAAAAACAAGATAAGTTTTCTCTCTTCTATAGATAGGTTAATTGGACCAGTGAACGATTTTGTGCCTGCACTGCACAAAATCATCCATGAAATTCTGTATTCCTTATGGCTAATAGAGATGAACCCATGCAATGGTAGCCCAGCTTCATAGATGTCCAGAGACAATGAATGGAACAACAAGATAGATATTCATCTAGAGAAGGTGATGTAAGACTGGTTGATGAACAGATAAAGAACAAAGAGCTTAAAGAACAGAACAAGTGAACCCTCATGCACCAAGCGGAAGCCTCTCAAACGCCTTAATCATGTCTTCCTCATGCATGTCGTCATCGAATTGGCGCTTATGCTTCTGTCCCTGAGCCTATGTGTCAGGGTCATCAGTTGCTTGGCTGGACCAGCTCTCCGTTCATGGTGATGGAGGCGGCTGATGGTGGAAACTTTTTCTCAGGCAACGTGAGGACATGTCCTGCCCGATTGCTCTGAAACGCTTGAGTTGGTGGCTGAGATTGACTATGGCTTGTGGGTCCATTTCTATTGAAGGGCCTGCATGACATAAGAAGGCTTACACAGACCCGGTGCCCAAAGTCTTAAACAAGGAAGAGAGAAGCAGTGAGTAGCTGGAGGCAAGAGAGATCAACCGCGGCCGGGCTATCGGTGAGTGGTTCTGGTGTAATTGGCCAGAGATTTACAGGGTGGGGATGAGGGAGATGAGTTGATCGAGAGTGGCAGTGATGAATTCACAACTTAAGAATTAATTTATCATGGTCTTCGTGAACTGCTGTTCAATTCTATTTTCTTCTACAACTTCTCTACTAGAATTAGAAATAAAGTTGGATACAGTACTTATGTGATTTGTCTTTTTGTAAATCTGGAGTAGGGCAACTTCATGATGTTCAATTAAACTGCATGAATTATAGTCTCTATTAATATCCGAATTTGAGAACCATTTTCTGGACTACATTATCTGGTCTTAAGTTTTTTATATATTGTTTTATTATAAAAAAAAGTCGTTTGTGTTGTCTGTAGTTGCTTTCCCTGAAATTTGCACTTTAATGGAGGACTTAGAAGTTAGAACTACTTGTGGAACTGAGTGCCAAGAACTACTTAAAGGGCAATTCCACTTTGGGATTCGGGGCTAGGTGATGCCATTCAATGATTTTCCTTGGTTGAGACTAGAGAGAGATAACTCTGTACTTTTACTTGCTAGTTTTACTTTTAATTCATTCTTAGTTATTTTTTCTTTCTTGCTCTTCCTAGTTTATATTAGTTTCAGTTTTGCTCTTTCTAAAATGAGTCTTTTGCATGAATTTGTTGATAAAAAATAGATTACTTGCTCTTGCATGGAGTAGCGGTTACCAAGTGCCTCAGTCACTGTAATTTATATGATTTGTTCATTGGCTCTTAAACAGTCTTTTTCTGTATGAACTGTGATTAATTGCGCAGTTTATATGCACACAGCTTCCTTTCTGTCCAAACTGTGAATATTTTCCCTTCCACTCTTCTTACTTTTGTCAGATTTCTCAAAGGCCTTTATAACAGCAGATGAAAGATATATCAAAGGCTGAAATCTACTTCGGCAATTTCACCTCTCATTGAAACTTGCAGACAAGAGAATAACAATTTTGAGAGTCAAAGAGCTCTATGAGTTATGAAAAACTGAAGCACAAGAGACATTAAATTGTATTGGGCATCTCTTGACTGTACACATTTAATCAGCTGAAGCAGCTGTATTAACTCTCATAATCCGGGAGAAGCTAGGATTGGAGCTCAATAACCTCTATGTTCTTCAGTTGATTTTGAAGCAACTCTAGGATCAGGTATCCAATATAAATAGGGCTGAAACAGAACCATTAGAGTTGTCAGGATTAAAAGCAGGCCGGACAGAATACTGATAGGAGACTAGCAAAATCTTATACCCACTTGGCAATCATTACTGAGTAATTTCATGCTATGTTTCCATTTTTCTGTTGAAATCAGCTTTCCATGTTTTTCAACATAGCCATAAAATAGATAGAGACATAGACTTGAAACTAAAAAATGTCACTCAATTAGGTGTACAACATCAAATGGAAGAGAAAAAATTGTGCATGAACTTCACATGGAGTAGACAGAGAAATTGGCCGACTTGATAACTGAATTTAAGAAACCGAGAGGCTGTGGCCAATTAATATTCTCAAGTTTGTGGACAATCTATTCACTCCATAAAACATAAATCTTCTCAGAAAGGATGCATCAAATCCAGATGGATAATTTAGCCAACCCAGAAGTAGAATTTAACAGAATACTGGTCTGGAGGCTTTAGTACTGCAACCTTGTGTTCACTTACAACCACAAAATCACTTGTCCCTCTGAGTCCTGATAACTCAGACTACCCAGGAGAAGAATTTAATAGAAGACTGCTTTAAAGCGGAAACTTTGTGCCCACTTAGAACCACAAAATCACTTCTCCCTCAGTTTTCTCATCATCCTTGAACATAGCAATCTTCTTCTAGTTCAGTCTAGGATTTATAGAAAGTTTTACCAGTACTTTGTACAATAATAGAGAACTTGCTTCAAAACTGGAAATTCATCAGTCTTGGATGAAGTTTAATGGTCTGTGGACGAGACAACATACAAATCCACAATCAGAAGGGAGTTCATAATCCTGTCAAAACCAGAGTTCATGAACTGTTTTCATGTCCATTACTCAAATATCCCTTCCTAACCAAATTCCATAGGAAAGTCTAATAGACAATTTAGTAGTAGGATTCAACAAGGAACCTGATTATACAGATGCTAGGAAACCACCTATATAGAGTGTAAGTAGAAAATATATGTGGCTTTTATCAGGAACTGATTTTAAGCAAGCCACAGAAAACCTGAGCTGGAAAAGGAGGCCCTTATTAGTTGTTTTCTTTACTCAAGAGTAGTAACTTCCTGCGTCATAATGTTGACTCATATCATAGATTTCTCTATGAGAAGAGTTTGACTTTGTAGTGCAAACAGAAAATGAAAAACCCACTGTACTTTCATGAAACTCAAAGTGTGCTAGCCAATTAAGAATTTTACCATACCATAAAGGGTGAATACACTGAAGCATCATAAACCATAAATGACTCTGATGTTCTTTACTTCCATTCAAACAAAAAATCCCTTCTGGCATTATAGGCACATGATGAAGCAGAAGAAAATTTACCAATAGTTTTTGCTCATAACCAAAAATTTGTTCTTTGAATCAAAGCCTAATGAAGAATCAAGAAGCCCATGCCTGCCAATACTTAAGAAAATTCCTGCCTACAACAAGGAAGCAAATCTGTATCTTTATCAAATACTATTCTTATTGCATATTTTCCATTAAATTTAATATCCCAGAACAATCAAAATTTATATCCAAAATCTAGAAATCTTTTTTATTGCATATTTTTATCAAAAATAACGTACCAGATTCTGTCCTTGATGTGAACCTATGCCCTCCAACTCCAACAACACCATAAAGTTCATCCCTTCAACTCTGCTCAAAGCCCAAAATTCTTTTCTATTATAAACCCAAAAACAACACCTTTCAAACTGTATTTAGTGAATTTCTCATAGAAAGACCAAGAGACCAATGTCCTATAATGTCTACTGACTTCTATGGTAGCATGAGAGGGCAAGAGGCTGTCCATATATTTGTTGGTATTGCAAGAAGCAAAAAATCCAAGAACAAAGAAGGAAAGCGCCATCTTTGACAATTGATGGAATCATCCCAAACGAGCCAAAAGCCAGATTGACAGTAGTTTTGGGTGTTGAACAACTCTGCTCATTATGTTGGGCGAAAGGATGGTTAAAGAGCAATTTTGGGTATCAAAAGAAGAAGCATGTTGGGCGGAAGGATGGTTAGAATTCCTAGAAGTGGGTACCCAAACTTCTTTGGATCTGGGGCAGATAATTACAGAAGATGGGTGACAACACTTCTGTAAAAAAAAAAAAGAAAGAACAAGAGCAATCACAGGATTTAATCGTCTATCCTATGCTCAACCAAGCTACAGGGATTTATAGAGGTAGGAAAATTTTGAATGGGGAAATTCCCTTATTACATTGATTCTATTTTAAGTAATTTCAGGAAATGAACTAGATTCATAATCACTTCTTATCAATCCAACTTCTAGCTAGTTTGGGGTAATTCAACCGTCTATCAAAGATGATGTTTTCTTTCTCTGGGTTGATATGCTCCACATCAAGAGGAAGAGAAAAATAGGACTAGAAATGCAATAATTTTTTTCTTTCTCCGGGTTGATATGCTCCGCATCAAGAAGAAGAGAAAAATAGGACTAGAAATGCAATAATTTTTATTTTCTTCATCTACATCTTCTTCACTCATGCTCCTTACAACCCTTTTTCCCTCATGCCTCATCCAGGGCCAAGGTCCATTTTCCCAAACAAGTAGCACTACAACAAATTACACTATTAGCGACGCATATAAGCGTCGCTAATGCGTATTCGCAACGCATAACAAATGTCACTAAATACGTCGATAAAAGTATAGTCGTTATTGCTTATTACCGATGCTTACCGTAAGCGTCGCTAATAGTTATTATTAGCGACGCATATTAAACGTCGCTAATATGTTACTATTAGCGACACTTATGACTAAGCATCGCTAATAGTTAGTTATTAGCGACGCTTAATATACGTCGCTAATTATAAAGAAATATTTAAAAAATAATAAATAAAATAATGAAAATAAATTTCTAAAAAATGAAATAAAAAAATTATTTTTATATTAGCGATGTTTACAAAAACGTCGCTAATAATAAAAAATTTAAATAAATAATAAATAAAATAAAATAATTTTTTTTGCAAAAAACAAAATAAAATAATTTTATTTTTCTATTAGCGACGCTTTTGTAAGCGTCGCTATTATGAAATAAAAATAAAAACTAAAAATTAAAAGTTCATTAGCAACGCTTTTATAAAAGCACCGCTAATGACAATTAAATAAAAAAAAAAACCCGCCGGCAGGGGATTGGAATACAATCTATCAACCGGATGAGAGGGGGTGGGAGAACGAGGGAGGCGGAGAGGGGGGTCCAGAGCTGGGGAGGTGGGGTGGGTAGGGGAGAGAGGGGAGTGGGGGTCCG
This sequence comes from Saururus chinensis, assembly GCA_035235625.1. Lineage (NCBI taxonomy): Eukaryota > Viridiplantae > Streptophyta > Magnoliopsida > Piperales > Saururaceae > Saururus > Saururus chinensis. The sequence continues at coordinate 33,330,223 of CP141143.1, forward strand.
GAACCGGGAGGGGGGAAGAGAGGGTAGGGGGGTCCGGAACCGGGGAATAGGGAGAGAAGGGGGAATCAGAGGGAGAGAAGGGGGCAGAGGGGCAGAGTAGGGGGAGGGCCGCCTTCCTCCGGCAGCCCCCCATTCCCGGGGGAGAATCAGAGGGAGAGAAGGGGGGGAGCAGGGGGGAGGGCCGCCTTCCTCCGGCAACCCCCCACTCCCGGGGGGGAATTAGAGGGAGAGAATGGTGGGTGGCCTACCTCCGGCAGTCCCTCACTCCCCGGCTCCGCCCCTCCTCCTCCCCCCCTTCTGATTTCCCCTCTGAAAATTAGAGGGAGAGAAGAGGGGGGAGCAGGGGTTGAGGAGGGGTTGTAGGTGGGAGAGGGGGGAGCAGGCGGAGACGGCGGGCCAGCAAAAGCCACGGGGCGGCGGAGGTGCATCCGCGTCACAAATGGGAAAGGGGGACCGGGAGGGAGGAGGGGGAACCGGAGGGAGTGGGGTCCGGGGCAAGGGGATGAGGAGGTGGAAGAGGCGGGCTGAGGGGAGGAGGCGGCGGAGGCGGCAGGGCAGCGGAGACAGGGGTGCATCACGGAGGGGAAAGGGGGACCGGGAGGGAGGAGGGGGAACCAGAGGGTGCGGGGTCCGGGGCAAGGCCAGGCGAGGGGAGGAGGACGCGGCGGAGGCGGAATAGGCGGGGCGGCGGCGGCGGAGGCGGGGGTGCATCATAGAGAGGAAAGGGGGGCCGGGAGTGAGGAGGGGGAACCAGAGGGGGGGTCCGGGGCAAGGCCGGGCGAGCGGAGGAGGAGGCGGCGGAGGCGGAGACCGTGGCGGAGGCAGAGGTGGAGACAGCGGCAACAGCGGAGGAGGCGGCGAGGCGCAGAGGGGTCCGGGGGGAGGTCTTAAAAAGGCCCGCGGCAAAATTTCACCCCGCAGGGGGAGTTCATCCGCGCGCGAAATTTTGCCAACCGCGCACAAAATTTCGGTGCGCAGGCGTCAGTTAGCCCAAAATTGTAATTTTTAAAAAAAAAATTAAATTAGCCACGCTCACAGCAAGCAAGCGTTGCTAATATCAAATAATAACGACTTATACACTCTACGTTGCTAATATAACTTAGTATTAGCGATGTATAAGCGAATACGTCACTATTACTATACTAAATTGGCGACGTATAATCTATACGTCACTAATACCACATAAATATTAGCGATAGCAATGTATAGAATATATGTCCCTAATACGACATAGTATTAGCGATGTATATGAATATATGTCGCTAATACATATTCTATTAAAAAAATTCATATCCCTTCCCCTCCCTCCCTCCACCCTCTCTCTCCTCCCTCTTTCTCTCTCTACCCTATCTCCCTCCCCTCTCTCTCTCCTCTCTCTCCCTCTTTCCTCCCTCTTCTCTCTCTCTCCTCTCTCTCCCTCTCTCCTCCCTCTTCTCTCTCTCTCCTCTCTCTCCTCTCTCCTTTGTTCTCTCTCCTCCCTCTCCTCTCTCTCCCACTTTGTCTCTCTCTCCCCTCTCTCTCCCTTGTCTCTCTCTCTCCTCTCTCTCACCCCTGTCTCTCTCACCTCTCCTCTCTCTCCCCTGTCTCTCTCTCTCCTCTCTCTCTCCCTTGTCTCTCTCTCCTCTCTCTCCCTCTCTCCTCCCTCTTCTCTCTCTCCCTCTATCTCCTCTCTCACTCTTCTCTCTACTCCCTCTCCTTTCTCTCTCCCCAGGCTCTCTCTCTCCTCTCTCTCTCACCCCTGTCTCTCTCTCCTCTCCTCCCTCACCGCTATCTCTCTCTCTCTCCTCTCTCTCTCCCCTGTCTCTCTCTCTCTTCTCTCTCCCACTGTCTCTCCATATCTCCTCTCTCTCCCCCTCTTTCCTCCCTCTCCTCTCTCGCTTTTCTGTCTCTCTTCCCTCCCCTCTCTCTCTTTTCCCTCCCCTCTCTCTCTTTTCCCTCCCCTCTCACCGTCTCTCCTCTTCCTCTCTCCGTCTTATTCCTCTCTTTCTCTCTCTTCTCTCGCCTCTCCCTCTCTCTCTCTCTCTTCCCTCTCTCTCCTCTCTCTCTCTCTTTGTCCTCTCTCTCCCCTCTCTCTCTTCCCTCTTATTTTAAATTTTTTTATTTTAAAAATATAAAAATTAATGAAAATTTTTTAAAAATTTAAATAAAATTCTTCTTTCTTCCCTCCCCTCTCTCTCTCCCTCTCCTCTACCTCTCTCTGTCTTATTCCTCTCTCTCTTCCCCCGTCTCTCCTCACTCTCTCTCTCCATGCATTCTCTTCACTCTCTCTTTTATTGTAAATTATATTTTAAAATTAATAAAAAAAATAACAAATAAAATATACTATATATAAATAGTAAAAATTTAATCTATTATTAATGCAAGTTTTTATTAAAAATTTAATATTTATTTATTGTATATATAAATAGTAAATATTGAATGAAATATATTATATTTAGGAAGTTTATTATAATTTTTTAATATTTATTTATAAAATAAATTTAATTAATAAAGTTATTTGCGACGCATGTTAACAAACATTGCAAATACCATTTATAATAGCTACACTTATACAAAAGTGTTGCTAATAATCTTGATATTTGCGACGCTTTTAGATAAGCGTCGCAAATACCATTTATAATAGCGACGTTTATACAAACGCATCGCTAATAATATTGATATTAGCGACGCTTCTCTAAAAGAGTAGCTAATAGATTAAATTTTTATTTTTTTATTAGTTTTAATTCACAACTATTAGCGACGCTTTTGTAAGTGTCACTAATATCAAGATTATTAGCGACACTTTTATATAAGCGTCGCTATTATGACATCTGTTAGTGAGCGTCGCTAATAGTCATATTTTTTTCTTTTGTTATTTAAAATATATATTTTTTAGTGATGCTTGGTTAAAGCATCGCAAATATAGGTCGGACTGCCGCCCCCTCTCTCCCCCGCAAATATTTTATTCAAGACGCTTATGTATGCGTCGCTAAACCTACATTTTGTTGCAGGGGGGGGGGAGCACCCCCTCTCTCCCCCGGATCCACCCACCTATGGTGAGAAGGGGTAGTGGGAGGGAGGGGGGTGGCCGGCCACCCCCTCTCTCTCCCCTTGGTCCGCCCCCCTCCTCTGGTTTCCAGAGGAAGGGAAGGAGGTGGGTGGACATGGGGGAGAGAGGGGAAAGAGGAGGCCGGAGAGAGAGGGCCAGATTCCGGGCCCCCATAGTCCCGGCCTCCCTCGCGCTGCCCCATCTCCATCGGAACTGCCCTCCTCTGAAACAGAGAAGGGGAAGGGAGGACCTGGGAGAGAAGAAGGGGAGGGAGGAGGGAGAGGGAGGCCGGGACCGGACCGGAGCACGATGGCCAGGACCCGATGCGGGCAGAGGAAGGCAGCTAAGTGGTGGGGCAGAGGAGGGGAGGAGCGGTCGGGACTGCGAGGGCCGGGGACAGTTGCGGGGTGGCTGGGACCTGATTGGAGCAGGGATGTCGGGGCTGGAGCAGATCGGGGTGACTGTGGCTAGACGCAGGCGGTGGAAGGCGTCTAAGGGGTGGAGGATGGGAGGGGAGGAGCAGTGGGGGGTGTGGGGTGGACGGAGGCAAACGAGCAGTGGAAGAGCGGGAGACGAGGGTAGAAGAGCGGAGACGAACGGCGGCGGCAGAACGTCGGCGACAGAGGGCAGATGGCGGACGGCGGCAAGAAACGAGGGGAAGAAAACCATCCGCGCGAGTGAAATCGTCCGCACAAGGGATATATATAGACCGTGTGAGGCGAAAATTTCACCCCGCGCAGGCCATTTTCTACTGGGGCGAGCACAAAAAATTTGTGCGTGTTTAACGATGCTTACTAAGCGTTGCAAATGGAAATCATTTGCGACGCTTAGCTTAAACGTTGCATAAAGTAATTTTTATCGACGTTTCCGAAATGTCACCATTATTCAATTAATTGCGACGCTTTGCAAAACGTCGCAAAAATCGTAATTCCCCCCCCCCTCCTCTTCTCTCTACATATTCTCTCCCCCTCTTTCTTTCCTCTCTCACCCTCTCCTCTCTCTCTCTCTCTTCCCTCTCTTCTCTCTCTCTCTTCCCTATCCTCTCTCTCTCTTCCGATCCCTCCCCACTCTCTCTCTCTTCCCTCCCCTCTCTCTATGTCTTCTCTCTCCTCTCTCTCTTCCCTCCACCCTCTCTCTCCACCCTTTCTCTTCTTCCCTCCCCCTCTCTCTCCTCTAATTTCAAAAATTTTTATGATTTTTTATTTTTTAAAATTAATTTAAAAAATAATAAATTAATTTAAAATAAAATACTAATAGCGACGTATAGGATTATACGTCGCTATTAGTACCTTTATTAGCGACATATATGATTATACGTGGCTAATACAGGTACTAATAGCGACGTATAATCCTATACGTCGCTATTAGTATTTTATTTTAAATTATTTTTTTTTATTTTTTAAAATAAAAAAATTTATAAAAATTTAAAAACAACATCAAAATAAAATCCCTCTCTCTTTCTTTCCTCCCCCTCTCTCCCTTCTTCGTCTCTCTCTCCTCCCTCCCCCTCTCTCCCTTCTCCCTCTCTCTCCCCTCTCTCTCCTCTCTCTCCCCCTCTCTCTCCTCTCTCTCTCCTCTCTCTCCCTCTCTCCTCCCTTCTCCCTCTCTCTCTTCTCCCTCCCCCTCTCTCCCTCTCTCTCTCCTCCCTTCTTCCTCTCTCTCTCCTCCCTCCCCCCTCTCTCCCTCTCTCTCTCTCCTCCCTTCTCCCTCTCTCTCTCCTCCCTCCCCCTCTCTCCCTTCCCCTCTCTCTCCCCCTCTCTCTCTCCTCCCTCTCTCCACCCTTTCTCTGTCTTCCCTCCCCCCTCTCTCTCCTCTAATTTCAAATTTTTTTAAGATTTTATATTTTTAAAATTAATTTAATAAAAAATTAATTTAAAATAAAATACTAATATCAACATATTGAATTATACCTCGCTATTAGTATTCTATTTTAAATTAATTTTTTATTTTTTAAATAAAAAAATTTATAAAAATTTAAATACAACATCAAAACAAAATCCCTCTCTCCTCCCTCCCCCTCTCTCTCCTCCCTCCTCCCTCCCCCCTCTCTCCCATCTCTCTCTCCTCCCTTCTCCCTCTCTCTCTCCTCCCTCCCCTCTCTCTCTCACTCTCACTCTCACTCTCTCCCCTCCCTCTCTCTCCCTCTCACCTCCTTCTCTCTCTTAACCCTCTCCCTCTCTCTCTCCCTTCTCTCTCACCTCCCTCTCCCTCGTCCTTCCCCTCTCTCTCTCCTCCCTCTCTCTTATTTTTTTAAATTTTTTTTATTTTTTAAAATAATCTTTTCTGCCTCCCCTCGTCCCTATCTCTCACACTCTCTCCCCTCATCCTCTCTCTCTCCTTCCTCACCGCTCTCTCCTCCCTCTCTCTCCTCCCTCCCTCTCACTCCTCTCTCTCGCCTCCCTCTCCTCTTCTCTCCCCCTCTCTCTTTGTCATTATATTTTTTATTTAAAAAATAGGTATTAGCGACGCATGTAACTATGTGTCGCTACTACCAAGGGTAATAGCGACGCATAGTTACATACGTCACTACTACTATCAGGTAGTAGCGACGTATATCTATGTGTCGCTATTAGTTCATAATTTTTATTTTTTTAATTAAAATTGATAAATATTAGCGACGCTTATTTATAAATGTCGCTATTGTTGAACGTATTAGTGACATTTGTAAAAATGCATTGTTAATAGTTTTAAATTTAAAAAAAAAAATTAATAGATATATCTTTTAGCGATGCTTATGCAAGTGTTGCTAATAACCTAAGTATTAGCGACGAATGAACTTAAGCGTCGCTAAAAGGTTACGTATTAGCAACGTTTTTACTAATGCATCGATAATAGGCTACCATTAGCGGCGCATAATATTATGCGTCGCTAATATTAGTTTTTTTTGCGACGTTTTTTAATATGTCGTTATTAACACTTTGTAGCGATGCATTTTATTGCGACGCTTATATAAGCGTCGCTAATACCCTCTTTTGTTGTAGTGTAGGTACAAAGAAGAAGGAAAGTGTCATCTTTAACGATTGGTGGATTCATCCCAAATGAGCCAGAAGCCGAATTGATTGCAGTTTTGGGTGTTGAACAACTCTTGTCAATATGTTGGGTGGACGTATGGTTGAAATTTCTAGAAGTGGGTACTTAAACTTCTATGGATCTGGGGTAGAAAATTACAAGCAGGTGACAACCTTTTTGTAAAAAAATCAAAGAGAACAAAAGCAAATAGCAATCACAAAAAAAGAAGATTAAGGGAAAAGAAAAGTTTGATTCAATCATCCATGTCCTATGCTCAACCGAGCTACATGGTTTATAGAGGTAGGAAAATTTTGAATGGGAAAATTCCTTTATTACATTGATTCTATTCCAAGTAATTTTGAGAAATAAACTAGATTCCTAATCACTTCTTGTCAATCCGATTTTTATCTCATTTAGGATTATTCAACCAATTGTCAAAGATGGCACTTTCCTTCTCAGGGTTAATATGTTGTACATCAAGAAGAAGAGAGAAATAGGGTCATAAGTGCAAGAAATCTTTATTTTCTTCATCTACATCTCCTTCACTCATGCTCCTTGTAGGGCAAAGGCCCATTTTCCCAACCCGCTGGTAAGAATAAGAAGAAAGTGTTATCTTTGATAGTTGGTAGAATCATTTTAAATGAGAGAAAAGCCAAATTGATAGTAGTTTTGGATGTCAAACAGCTCTGGTCAATATGTTGGCTAGAAGGATGGTTGAAATTCTTGGAAGTGGGTACCTGAACTTTATGGATCTAGGGAAGAAAATTACAATAGGTGGGTGACAAATCCTTCTTAAAAAAAAAGAGAGAGAGAACAAGAGCAAATAACAATGACAAAAGAAGAAGATTAAGGGAAAAGAACAGTTTGATTCAATCATCTATGTCTTATGCTCAACTGAGCTACAATGATTTATAGAGGTGGGAAAGTTTTGAATGGGAAAATTCCTTTATTACATTAATTCTATTCTAAGTAATTTCAAGAAATAAACTAGATTCCAAATCACTTCTTATCAATTCGACTTCTAGCTCATTTGGGATGATTCAACCAACTGCCAAAGATGACGCTTTCCTTCTTTGGGTTGATATGCTCCACATTGAAAAGAACAAAGAAATAAGACTAGGAGTGCAAGAAATCTGTAACAACCCAATTTCCTAGAGGATTTTTTTTGAAATAATAACAATACCATAATGACATAAAATACAATTCATACTAAAATATTCTTACTACATAAAATTCCTCAAGAAATCCTAGCCGTTCATTTCTTATGACCTTTGGCTAGGATGATTACCATGCCGATTAACTGAAATGTGAGGATAACAAAACACCTACATCTTACAAGAAAATATTAGTAACCTAAAATTTGGATTGGATCATCATCATCTGATGTCAACTGCCTACATACCAGTTTAAGGTAGAAGTGGATCGGATCCTCACGTAGTTTTGAATGCCTTAGCATGATACTACATGGAATGCATCACATAACATGTTTATTTACATATATGCATAACTTATGCAAAAGACTAATCATGCTTAACAGAATAATTATCAATTACACATGCTCTATATCATATCATAACTTTATGAAATAATAGCTTAAGTAAAACATATACATTTGACTTTTTATACTATATAAATAATAAATAGCCCAATTTCCTTAAACCTCTTAGAGAATTAGTTACGTGATCCATAATTTGCGGAGGTGCGAAAGCGTTGTGGCGGTCATTCGCGTAAACTCAGTATCACCAGTTAAAATCAAGAGGGAACTGTTAAAGGCTGAGTCCACCCTCATCCCAATACGTGGCATTAGGGTAATCTTTTATCTTGAACCTAAAGTCAAAGCCACTCATACCCAGCTCTAGCTAACCCTTGTCCATACCTCTCAAGACTTAGGTTGGTTATTAATACATGTGCAAGACACTCCTCTCACATGCCCATCAAAGTGATAAAAATAAATAACTCACTCCCCAGAAGTTAAGATTAACAATAATCATAATTTATAACATACTAAACCATTCATGGCACAAGCACAACATATACACAATTCATCACTAATGCATGCATTCATCAAAGAGACATATATAGCTTGAATGCTATAATCTTAAACATGATCTCTATGTAACATGAAGCATCCTCTATGCAACTTTGATCAAGCATAATCTCATACATTCATCATGTAAAATGGCTATCAACTATATAATTTTCAACATTAAATATGAACTTATATTCACAAAGATCTAATGCTAAACATCTTAATTCAACACGTATACATGATCCAAATCATAAGCATATCTTTATCATAACAATTAACAAAGACTAACCTTAGTTCCTTAAGATCTAGTGCCCTTGAGCCCTTAACCTGTTTATGATTTCTCAAAATCTTCTTTGTTTGCTTAATTTTTTCTTTGTAGGCTCGTTAATTAGAAAGTTTACATTTTAGTTCAACACACTTTAACCTTAACTTCTTTTTAAAGGTAATTTTGTCAAGTCATATTTTTTAAGCCTCTTAGTGCTCATCTATTAGAGTCAACAATTTCTAAGCATGTTTATAGGTAGCCAATAACCCTAGTTACTTTTTAAGCATCAAACCACAAATCATACATATAACTAAATTAGTTTAAACTTCAAGGTACTCTCGGAATTTTCTAGTTTATTGACAATTCCATTAAATCTGAAATTTTAAATATAAACTTTTAAAAAAGTCATAACACTATAGTAAAATTTGTAAATTCTTATTTCAGGTTCTAGGCATCCATTTCTAAGGACGATCGACAAGTGCCGCTCAAATCTTGAAGCCATGACATCTTAGGAAGGCGAATCAAATGAGGTAGAATGGTAAGCCTGGATACTTTCTTAAATAAGGCACCAAAGGGAAGCCTTTTGATGTGCATACCTGAAACACCCATTGGAGTGGTTGATGGGGCCCCATTACAATAACATTGGCTAGCGATAATAGGTAGGAAGGATTGGGCAAATGCTTTGAAGATCAAGGTCACCAACTTTGCCAATGATTTTCTTAGAATGGAGGTACTAGCCTCCAACTATAGTACACCCTGAGTGAGGCGCAGAGCTAGCAACTTCGCCAACAGTTCAAAGATTACCAAAAGTATGAACTACTCACTACTGGTTTGGGATTATGGGCCTTGGCCCTGGATGAGGTATGATTCATGGGGGGGGTTGCAGGAAGCATGAGTGAAGGAGATGTAGAGGAAGAAAATGAAGATTTGTTGCATTTCTGGTTCTATTTCTCTCTTTCTTCTTCTTCTTTCAATATTTGTTCTTGATGATATGCTATTGCAATACATATCAAGATATGGGCAAGTGTAGAAGTTGTCAATAAAAAGGTCTTTGGGCCTCTCTTAGGACAATTTGAAAGGTGATTTTTCTAGTTCGTAATAGAAGAGAATTATGGACTTTGAGTAGCATTGAATGGATGAACTTTATGGTGTTGCTAGATTTGAAAGGCATAATTTCAAATTAAGGACATAATTTGTGATGTTATTGTTAGAAGTGGGCATTAGATTTAATGGGTTAAGCCCATAACATTAAGGCGGGCATGAGATTTATGTGGGTCAAGCCCACATGGTAGAGAGAGCCCAAGCCCACTTTGAATTGAATGAGAATCACACATGTGAATTGGTTGAAGGAGTGAATAGTCCTACATCACATAAAAAAATGTGATATTATTGGTATATAAGGCACAAGTTTGGCCTTTCAAGTTAGGCCCTTGAGCCAACCCACTTTTGTGGAGGAGAGACATGTTGGACCCATGCACCTAGGTAGGCTAACCCACACGCGTGCGCCGCCGTCATCCGTCTGGCTTGGTTCGGTTCACACGGGTGGCCGAGTCGGGTTGGGTTGGGTCAACAAAAGAATATTTTTGGGACAAATTCATTTGGTTTGGTTTTCTAATTATTTAGTTTGATTTTCTATTAACCAAAATGGGTCTAGTTTTCTTTTTACTAAAGAATGTGTCCGTTATCAAATAGACACATCCGTTTGAACGGAAAAGGGTGTCTTCAATGAAATTTCCTATAAAATCATTGAAAACAATTTTTGCAAGAATCCTACATTGGATTTCCGTTCGTTTTCCTTTCTGTGAGAGTATACAAACGGTGGTTCACTATAGGTACTATGTTGGAGGTGCTCCAACAATATGTAGTTGATCGTCTTATCCTAAGAGGCAAACACCCAAGAGTCCTAAACATCATTAAGGAGGGCTAATTCTGTCTTAAGGACAGAGCGATTCACTTGATTTGATCATAAAACTTTGAGTAAGGTTTTTCATCACCATATTTGCAAAGGTACGAAACTAACAATCTTAAAATAAAATCCTTCATGTATATTTCATACTTTACTGTTATGCATGCAGAATAGTATATCTCCAAATTGTGTTATGTAGATTTTCAAAAATTTAATGTTTTCATGAATTTTTTTCGAAATTTTACTATTCTCCGCTTAAAATTTTTGACAATTTTATGTTGTGTGAAAATTTTCCATACTGTGCATAAATTTCAAAAATTTTACTCTTTTGCACTTACATTTATGAAATTTTACTATTCTGGGCATAAATTTTTGAAATTTTACTGATCTGTGCAAAATTTTTCAATATTTGACTGTTATGTGCATAAATTTATGAAATTATACAGTTCTGTGCGTAAATTTTGAAAACTTTACTGTTCTGGATGTAAAATTTTCACATTTTGCTATTTAGTGTGCAATTTTTTCAAAAATTTAATGCTCTGCAAAATTTTTGAAATATTACTATTATGTTCGTAAAGTTTCAATCAATTACTATGCTATATGTAATTCTCGAATTTCATTGTGTTATGTAATTTTCACGATTGTTCTGATTCCTTCAAAAGGAAGTACCCGTTCTTATTGAGGAGAAATGTTATAACAAAACGGTTGTTGCAGTAGTCGATGTTTAGAAACATGCTAATTTTCTATGGCGTAATTACATCCTTAACGGATTGGACAACATGTTATATAATGTGTATAGACCGATGAAGAGTGTTAAGGCACTTTGGGAGTCTTTAGATAAGAATTACAAGACTGAAGACGCTGGAATGAAGAAATTCGTGGTTGACAAATTTTTGGACTTCAAAATGGTGGACTCTAAAACTGTGATCAGTCAAGTTCTAGAACTCCAAGTTGTCTTGCATGATATTCATGTAGAAAGTATGACTCTAAGTGAATCTTTCAAGGTGGCTGCAATAATAGAGAAATTACCACATTCCTGGAAGAACTTTAAGAACTACTTAAAGCATAAGCGTAAGGAGATGAACATGAAAGACTTGATCATAAGGTTAAGGATTGAAGAGGACAACCGTGCTTTGGAAAAGAAAACTAGGGGTCATGACATAGAAGCCAAAGTAAACATTGTGGAACAAGGGCATAAAAGCAATAGCTTCAACAACAAGAAGAGGAAGCATCATGCTGGGCAGTCAAACAATGACTCCAACAAAGCCAAGTTCAAGGGCAAGTGCTATGTGTGTGACAAGGTGGGCTACAAGGCTAAGGATTGTCGCAAACGGAAGAAACAAGATGATTCCAAGAAGAAGAATGCACAAGCCCACATAACTAAAGTGGAGAATTTTTCCACCAATGTGAATGACATCAACCTTTCCGCTGGAATTTTGGAAGTGGACATGGTCATAAACGCTAGAGAATGGTGGGTAGACACCGGGGCTACTCATCATGTGTGCTCAAACAGAAAAATATTCTCCACTTATCAACTTGTAGAAAATGGAAAACAACTATTTGTGGGCAACTCTTCTACTACAAAGGTTGAAAGACTTAGAAAGGTGGTGCTCAAGATGACTTGAGGGAAGGAACTCGCATCAACAATGTGTTGCATGTGCCAGAAATTTGAAAGAATTTAGTGTCCGGATCATTGCTGAGCAAGAATGGGTTCAAGTTGGTGTTTGAGTCAGATAAAATTGTCTCGATCAAGGGTGGGATGTATGTAGGCAAAAGGTACCTTAATGAGGGGCTTTTCAAGCTTAATGTACTAACTATTGTACCTATTTCTATTATTAAGAATGTGAATTCTTCTTCCTCGTATATGATTGAGTTATGTGATGTGTTGCATGGTAAATTAGGACATGTTAATTATGATGTTTTACGGAGATTGATTAATATGGAATATCTACCTAAATTTAATGTTGACTATAATCATAAATGTGAAACTTGTGTAGAATCAAAATTAACAAGAAAATCTTTCTAAAGTATTGAGAGATGTACTGAACCTTTTGAGTTAATTCACGGCGATGTCTATGGCTTAAAACTTGTTCAAATAAGAGGAGGTAATAAGTACTTTGTTACATTTATTGAAGATTACACTTGTTATTGTTATGTTTAGTTGCTGAGAAGTAAAGATGAGGCCATGGACATGTTTATATTATATAAAACAGAGGTTGAGAATCAATTTGACAAGAAAATAAAAGTTATAAGAAGTGATAGAGGTGGAGAATATGAATCACCTTTTGGTGATTTCTGATTACAACATGGTATTATGCACCAAACTACGACACCCTATTCACCTTAGCAAAATGGAATTATTGAACGAAAAAATAAAACATTAAAAGAAATGATGAATGTCATGTTAATAAGTTCTAGGTTACCCCAGAACATGTGGGGGGAAGCTTTGCTTTTAGTAAATTATATTCTCAACAAAATATCTCATAAGAAAACCTTGTAGATACCATATGAATCATGGAAAGGTCAAAAACCTTCCTACAAATTCTTGAAAGTGTGGGGGTGTTTGGCAAAAGTGGCAGTCCTTAATCCCAAGAGGATTAAAATTAAACCAAAGACCATTGATTGTATATTCATTGGTTGTGCCAATAATAGTAGTGCATATTACTTTCTTGTGCATAAATCAGACATTCCGGATGTAAATATCAATATTGCGATTGAATCTAGGAATGCTTCATTTTTTGAACATATTTTTCAATAGAATTCTACACAAAAGGAAAGTTCTCTTAAAAGAACTTTGGATGTTGCACAGGACAATAGTGAAGACCAAGATGAATAAGATGATGAACTAGACGTAGTAAATGTGCTAGAACATCAAAATCCTTAGGTCCAGACTTTCTAACTTATTTGTTGGAAAATAAGTCTCAAAGCTTTAAGGAAGCTATGTCCTCTCCAGAAGCATAATATTAGAAGGAGGCAACAAATACTTGGGAGTTAGTGAAATTGAATCCATTATGCAAAATCATACTTGGGAGTTGGTGGATTTACTGTCAGGGAGTAAACCTCTAGGATACAAGTGGATATTCAAGAGGAAGATGAAGGCTGATGGATCAATTGAAAACTATAAATCTAGACTTGTTGTCAAAGGATACATGCAAAAGGAAAGTCAAGATTATTTTGATACATATTGACCAGTCACAAGGATAACTTCCATTAAGATTTTAATCGCTATTGCTGCTTTGTATAATCTTGAAATACATCAAAGGATGTGAAGATTGCATTCTTGAATGGTGACTTGAATGAGAAAATATATATGCAACAACCTAAAGGGTGTGTTGTACGGATTAAGAAAACAAAGTGTGCAGACTTGTTAAATCTCTCTATAGGCTTAAACAAGCACCTAAGCAATGACATGAAAATTTTAAAAAAATGATGATGACAAATAGATTCAAAATTAATGAATGTGACAAATGTGTTTATGTGAAAGAAGACCTGATAACTATGTTATTGTGTGTCTATATATGAATGATATGCTTATTATTGGTATCAATGATCATATCATTAAAGCTACCAAGAAGATGTTGAACAAACAGTTTGATATGAAGGATATGGGTGTTGCATATGTCATACTGGGGATGAAATCACTAGAACATTTGATGGACATGTATTATCTCAATCTCATTACATTGAGAAAATCATAGAGAAATTTAATGAAAATGATAATCATCCAGCAAGAACACCTGTGGATGTGACATTGCACTTAAGCAAAAATATGGGTAAGAGCATATCACAACTTCAATATTCTCAAATTATTGAAAGTCTCAATTACATTAAGAATTGTACGAGACTAGACATAGCATACTCAGTAAGTGAACTGAGTAGATTCAATAGCAACCTAGGGGTAGACCACTGGAAGGCTATAGTTACGGTACTTAGATATCTGAGATATACCTTGAACTATGAGTTGCATATACTAGGTATCCAACAATATTAAAGGGTTATTGTGTTGCAAACTGGATATCTGACACAAAAGACTCAAAACCACAAGTGGATATGTCTTTACTCTTTGAGGTGCAGCAGTGTCTTGGAAATCTTTTAAACAAATGTGCATAGCAAGATCCACAATGGAATATGAATTCATTGCACTTGATAAAGCAGGCGAAGAGGCTGAGTGGCTTCGTAATTTTTTAGAGGATATTCCAATGTGGGGGAAACATGTGTCACCTATTTGCATGTACTGTGATAGCCAATCGGATATAGGAAGGCACAAAATAACTTATATAATGGTAAGTCTCGACATATACGTCGGAGGCACAATACCATAAAATAATTGCTCTCTAGTAGAATAATTTTCGTTGAGTATGTAAAGTCAAAAGAAAATATTGTGGATCCACTTACTAAGGGTTTGACCAAATAACAAGTGAGCAGTTCATCAAGGGGAATGGGCTTGAAGCATATACATTAAGAGTCACTATAATGACAACCTAACCTAGTTGACTAGAGATTCTAAGATCTAGGTTCAAAGGAACAACCGAATTGTGGGGGTTCAAGGAGAATCACTATTGAGATAAAATCTCGTCTCTATTCTTATGATGAGATAGTGATGCCTACAGAGTGAATTAGGATAAGTTTTGCTTTTAATTGTTCTCATAGCTTGAATTAGTTCGAATGGGGTATTGCAGGATACTCCTAATGAGAATCACCTATATGAGTGTGAAGGGGCCGCTTCTATGAGGATTTTAAGGCTAAATCTTCTAGAGCACTCTTAAAAACCAGGTTTGTTCAAGGCTGAAATGAATAAAATCATGAGAATCACAGTGTGTCTGAGAAGTGATTGTGTGAATTCTATTATCTTGGTTTACACAAATGGCTGAACAGTTCAAGACATCACTTTCACTGATTAGCCAACAGACCCGATAGCTTTCATAAGGGAAAATTCAAAGCCAAAAGCTACCCTTCCCCCATACATGATCTTTTCAATATTTGCAATCGCAGTTTATTTGCATTATTTTGCATAGTTATCCAGCCAATTCTTATTCATGTGGGGGATTATTAGAAGTGGGCATTAGATTTATTGAGTTAAGCCCATAACATAAAGGTGGGCATGATATTTATGTGCGTCAAGCCCATCTTACTTATATGGGTCAAGCCCATATAGTAGAGAGAGCCCAAACCCACTTTGAATTAAATAAGAATCACACATGTGAATTGGTTGAATGAGCGAATAGTCTCACATCACCTAGAAGAAGGTGATATTATTGGTATATAAGGCACAAGTTTGGCCTTTTTAAGTTAGGCCCTTGGGCCAACCCACTTTTGTGGGGGAGAGACATGTTGGACCTATGCACCTAGGTGGGCTAACCTACGTGCCGCTGCCACCACTGGCCGGCTCGGTTAGGTTGGCATGGCCGGCCGGCCAGATTGGGTTAGGTTGGGTTAATAAGATAATATTTTTGGGACAAATTCATCTGGTTTGGTTTTCTATTAACCAAAATGGGTCCGGTTTTCTTTTTACTAAAAAATGTGTCTATTAACGGATGGACGCATCCGTTTGAACGGGAAAGAGTGTTTTCAACGTGATTTCCTATAAAATCATTGAAAAAGATTTCTGCAAGAATCCTACATTGGATTTCCGTCTGTTTTCCTTTTTGTGAGAGCATACAAACTGTAGTTTGTTGCATATACTGTGTTGGAGGTGCTCCTACAGTACGTAGTTGATCGTCTTATCTTGGGAGGCAGACGCCCAATAATCCTAAGCACTATTAAGGAGGGCGAATTCTATCTTAAGGACAAAGCGAGTTACTTAATTCGTTCATAAAACTTTGAATAAGGTTTTTCATCACTATATTTGCAAAGGTACGAAAATAACAGTTATTTTGGATGGAAATATGCAATTGAAAAGATTTCTGGGATTTGTATATAACTTTTGATTGTTTTGGGATTTTAAGTTTGAAAAAAGTTTGCAATATGATTAGTGTTAGATAACGATACACATTTATTTTAGTTTTGGGTCTATATCTCTCTTCTTTCTTTTTTTGTTCTTGGATTCTCTACTTGTTTCGATAGTCTAGTGAAGACATAGGCATGCCTCTAAGACTTTGATGTTAATAGGGATTATTATATTCATATATATATATATATATAGGAAGTCTCCGGAGGGACTATGTATAAAAGTTTATAGTAGGGTTCGGTTATACAAACAGTAGAAAGACCGGTGGGGAGCCCATACAAGCGAAACATATAATACAAGTACACAAAACTAGTACATAAAACATAGAACAAGAACCGTAACACAACTATTCACAAGAAGTACACCAACAATAAATTGAGGACACTCGTGCAAACCATGATCAATGCAACACCGGAAATGCTGGGGCACTTCACATCACAGTAGATGTCTCCAAAGGGTTGATGAAGTGTTAATCAACTACCGAAAAAGTCCTACAACGACCTGGGGAAGGCAAGGTGAGATCAACAAAGGACTCCACAACATGAGCGACTGGAGACGGACACCACAACGGTTATACAACCTCTGCAGTGAAGATGGGAAACCATCAACAACGAGCACCTGAGCCCACTGAATCCTTTCTAGGATAGGGCACACGCTCAAATGCACTTGACGCATGCGGTATGAGTATGCCCAAGTTATAAAAGGCATAAATCCATATTATATGTTGGAGCCATGTTTCATATGAATGGTATAAATCATTAAATTCTCAATGGATCGTCATGATTAGTTGAATTTGAGCGCTTATGGTTAGGATGAGCAAGCCTATGCCTCTAAGCTTGGAGAAGTTATTTATTACTTGAGTACTCGGTTTACTCCCACTTTACACTAGTAGTTGATCATAAAACTCTCCATTGATCCTATAAAGGGAGTAAATCCCATGCGGTGCTCACAGAGGGCTTGAAATAAGTTGTGAAGCAATCCCACCCATTGTGTAGGAGTGCCCAATCGGGAAAATGCATAAGAATCTGACACAAATTTTCATATATTTTTCCAAGTGGCTTTAGTAGATTGGGCACTCCTACCACAGTGGGTGGAGTGCTTCACAGCTGATCTAAAGCCGGATAAATGGCTCCCAAACGCTCTTTATGCTAAGCTCATGGTAAGTGGGGAACATATAAAATACTTCCCTTATTAAGTGCTCATTAAATTTTCAAAAGTGGGGAAACTCCTTACAGTATATGCATGACTGTGAGAAGTGCAAAAGCGACTTCAAGTGGCAGTTTTTTGTGTTCAGCCAGTTGGCTTTGCTTCTCCGTGGACAAATCCTTTTCAGCCTGTCCCTTCCCCACTCCTGCTTCTCTCTTCTCCCTTTCTTTCCTCTCCCTTCGCTGGCTTTCTTCTTTCCTATCATTCACCTCATTTGTACAACCTTTTTTGTAGGTAGTTCCCCACCTCCTTTTGCCCAAGTACATTGTGTGATATGGTTGCTGACTTTCCCATGTGTATGGTTTTCTTTAACAAGCTCCGCTCCCTTTTAAATATTTGTGTCAGCAAATTTCAATCCAATGATGTGGATTGAGCTCGAGTGCATGATGAGCACATTAGTTGGGCTCATATTAATTTTTTTATATCAACAACTCTATATAAATGTCATTTTTTATGTATATATGGCATATTTTTCTCTTTAAATATATTTTGTGCAAGAGTCTGGAAATGTTGTTGTTGGATACCAGTCTTAAAGGATATATTTATACTATACTCCCTCCTATATTAATAGATCTATTTGATTTTTTAAAATAAATTAATTTTATCTCATTTTGAAAAACCAAATAGAGCCATTAATTTACGATGGGAGAAGTATTATATACTCCATAATATTACTTTTTACATTTTATTTGTTAAAAGGAGGCATCTAATTTTATATTATATTGTATATAGTAATTCTTCTATATTTTTTGTATTAATAGTGGGCATCGATGTACAAGAAGCAGCAGAGCAATCAGCCCCTTAAAACACCATATCCTGTTGTCACTTGTCAATCCCCTTAGCACATGCAATGTTCACAAACATCACATGTAATGGGTGAGTCGGGATGTAATTGTCTTAGTTGCTGGGGGTTTGACTATAATCTTTTCTTGCAATATGCATGTCAATATTTTAAAAAAAAATCCTTATTAAACCAACATAAAAATATATTTCTTAAAATTAAGTAATGAGTTTGATTTACATGGTTGTATGATGACCCGACGGGCAATCTCTTGGGCTCCTGGGTCATGGCTATGCCTAGGGGCCACCCCATTCGTTGCCTAATGTTTAGCCCACTTATTGTCTCCAATTTGCCATTTTTCTTGTTACGCAATAAGACTAGAACGCGTTAGTTTTTTTTTTGGTTAACAAGGGGTCTCCAAAATTTACAAGACCCGACTCGTGGCAACAAGGGCTTCTAAGAGCATTGTCCCATCACCAATCCCCTTGGACGCATATAACACCCACACGTTACAAATATCAGATACCTTGGGATACAATCCTTGAGTGGCTAAATGGAATGGCAGTTCAAGCTCAACCTTCCTTAGGTGTGGTCATGGCCATCCCACCTAGGGCTGCAAGTTTACAGGTAGGCCCATTAACCCAACTCAACTTAGCCTCACAATTGGACTTGAATAGTTTAGGCCCGTTGTAAATAGGGCCGGACCAAGGCCTAAGCATAAAAAGTCCTAAGACCCACAATACTGGTCCCAAAAAAGGAAAATAGTTTTTTTTTTTATGTTATATGAGATAGTCCTACATTATTGGGATAATAAAAATTCAAGGGGCAAGTTGTCTATTTAAGAGGGGCAAAACATATAAACCCATATCCATTTTGTATGAAGGTCGTAACCCAAAAAGCTAAAGGCCTATTAGTGAGACCTTATTTAAAGGCTAAAGTTTATTTTAAAAAAATATATATTAAAATATCCTGAAAGCCTGTGGCCTGGTTTGAGCTCGCAAAAAAGGCTAGGTCGGGCCTACCCATGGCCTACCAAGGCCCGACCTACTTGTAGCCCTAAACCCACCAATATCCTATTGGTTATAGGATCAATAGGTTTCCTAGCTATGGTCCTCATGAATGAGGAATTCATTTGACTTAATCATATTGAGTGGCTTGATTAGATCACTGACTAGGATCATTAGTTGATTGGGACTTTTCATTCTTCTATGGTGACCTTATTTTGAATGGTCCTATAGTTGAGTTATGATAATACAGGTTGAGGGCAATGAGTGCACCCCTTGTGTCCCTCCACTTTGAATAGTTGATTATAAAATATGTGGTTGGAACATATTAATCTTCTCACACGAAAATTATCCCATTTATTCTTATTCTACCATTCACTTACTTCCCCCTCAAAAGATGCTCTACTCACAACGTCTCCCCTCCCAAAACTAACTAGCTCCCTCCCTTTTCCCCTATTCTGAATCAAATTGCATAGCCCACTTTAGCCGTCATCACCTAGTGTATCATATGAGAATTTCTTAAATTTTTAAACTTGGCCACGTGGAAAATAGTGAGTTTGACCCTTAAACTTTCTTAGTATAATAACACCTAAAGTACAAGAGTTGAGACATTGTGGATAGAAAATAGATAAAAGAACTTTGTCCCAATAAGAATGCACAAAGTCAAGTTCGGATGAGGAGGATATATGACTATTTAGAGCTGAATATGATGCGCATAGCCCATTTACTTAAATTAGATGTGTCAATGGACCGTTTACTTAGCTCTTTAGGCCTAGGTAATCGAAGTAATAAAAAATGTTTAAACAGCCTTATTGGGCTGCCTAATGGAGGGTGTTTAGACTGAATTCATCATAAGATTAAAACCATAATTTCAATTAGTATAAATATATGCCTAAAATGCACGTTTAGGGCAAACTTTTGACTTGAGAGAGAGGGAGCTACCAAATGGTCATAGAAAAAGAATGCTTCAAAAGCCCAAATCCAACTATGGTTGGTTGTACCTTTGATACATCAATGTCAATGTTGATTGTCGTCGATACCACCATCAATATGTTGGTCCTGGCCGATAGTCGGAAGAGTTCAGCTAGTCTTGTTCACTAATGTCATAGTCAACACATCTGGTTCTTGTTGATGCTCTGTACTACACATCAACTCATTCCAGCAAGTTGACGTAAAAAATTGTTAATCTTCTCTTGACCATTGATACTCTATTGACCAAGACAGTAGAGTAAACAAATTCCCACCGGCATTGTGTCAAGTTTTCTCTTGACCACCGATACTTTATTAACCAATGCAGTAGAGTAAACAAATTCACATATTGGCATTGTATCAAAATTTCCCTCTCCATCATTCATTAAATTCTTTATATGTGTACAATAAAGTCATAATACTCATTACTAAGATAGATTCATACATAAACCCGTCCATATTTGTTTTTACAAGAGCATACTTTCCCTTATAGTATAATTATACAGATTCACCTCATGATATGAGAAACACCCTAAAACTCCATATATTACATCATAGTAGTCTTCTACCACATGCTTAAAAAGTACATAACCACATGCTACATTATCAAAATTTATAGCATAGTCATGGAAGCATTCACCACATAAGATGATTCACCCAAAAGCATGCATACAAAACCCTATTTTATCATGATTTAACATAGAGGAGGTAGTTCATACCTCTTCTACAAAAAAAGACTCTTCTCCAAACTCCAAGCTCTTTTGCCTAGCTTTGGGTGGGGCTTCTCCTTCTCCAAGCCCCAAAGGGTATTCCAATGTCCTCCACTCTTCAAGGCTCCAAGGGAAGAGGAAAGGAGAAGGGCATCTAGGGCAATCAAGATAGGGTAAAAGAGATGGGGAGTTGAGTTGACAGAGGAAGAGAGGGTGTTTAGGCTGAATTCCTCATAAGATTAGAACCATAATTCCCATTAATATAAATATATGCCTAAAATGCACTTTTGGGGAAATCTTTTGACTTGAGAGGGAGGAAGCCACCAAATGGTCATAGAAAGAGAATGCTTCAAAAGCCCAAAACCAACTATGGTTGGTTATACCTTTGACACATTAGTCAATGTTGATAGTCATTGATACCTCCATCAATATGTTGGTCTCAGCAGATAGTGGTAAGAGTTCAGCTCACTAATGTCACAATCAACACATCTCACTCTTGTAGATGCTCCTACTACACTTATGCCTCCCTGCAAGTTGATGTCGAAAATTGTTCATCTTTTCTTGATCATGGATACTCTATTGACCAGTACAATAGAGTAAACAAATTCCCATACCAACATTCTATTAAGTTTTCTCTTGACCACTAATACTTTGTTGACCAAAGCAGTAAAGTAAACAAATTCGCATATTGCTATTGTGTCAAATTTTTTCCTTTCCATCATCCATTAAATTCTTTATATGTGTAAAATAAAGTCATAATACTCATTATTAACATAGATTCATACATAAACCCATCCATATTTGTTTTTACAAGAACATACTTTCCCTTATATTATAATTATATAGATTCAACTCATGATATGAGAAACACCCTAAAACTCCATATATTACATCATACTAGACTTCTACACATACTTAAAAACATAGTCACATGCTACAATATCAAATTTTATAACAGTCATGGAAGCATTCACCACATAAGATGATTCGTAAGATCTCTAATTTTAACCTAGTTTAATTTTCTTTTTATTATATAAATAGTGTGGTTTTGCTTAACTGCCGGTTTGCTTTGATTTAATTTATCTAATTTTTATGGATTTTATGGTATTTTATCATATTTTATCTTAATTAAGGGTGTGGACTCCATGTGGGCCCCATGTCCACATTGGACGGCATGTGACCCTCTAAACCTTTATTAATTTATTTTAGTAGGTTTTAGAATAATTAAAGTTATTTTTAGCCTAAAAATAACCTTAATTATCCACTTAGGGCATGTTTACCTTATTTTATAGCCTAATAGTTTGTAAACCTAGCCCCAATCTTTACTATTTAAGGAAAAACCCTATCACTTATCCATTTTGGGAAGAGCCGTGCAATGGAGTAGGAGGTGCTCTATACCCATTTCCCAAAGAGGAAAAATAAATTAAGGTGTATTTTCTTGCCCTAACCACCCCTAATCTTTCGATTTTAGTCATAATTCTCCTTATCTTCATTTCTCTAATTTGATTTTTCATTTATTTCATCAAAAATCTTATTTTTACTTTCATTTTAAGACCCTAAATGGGTGATTTTTGTTTTAAACCAAAGGATATTCTAGATCTACTAATTTTCAAGTTGATTTAAGCCTATTAGTGATTTTTAATTAACTTTTAATAAAAACCCTAATTTTTGGGTAGAATTTCTTGAGGATTGAAGTTTCTTCGTATATCTAAGGGCTTCATAAAGGTAAGGAAGTTTTATCCATTGGAATGCATAATTTTATATCTATGTGGGTTCTTGCTTCATTTTGTGCTTTAAATAGTGATTTATTAAAAGCATGTTAATATGAATATTTTTTTGTAATTAAGCATAAAAATGATTAAATCTATCATGTTAATATGACTATTCTCTTGGATTATGTTTATGATATTCTATGATGATTATAGGATTTATCTTGAATTTTTGATGTTTTTGTCATAAATTTCGGAAGGTTGAAGATGAACCAAGAAATGGGCAAAAAGTGAATTGTTAAGGCTGTTCAATGGCCCAATAGGTGTTCGAATGGCCACCCATTATAACGGCCTATCTGGCTAATCAAGTAGACAGACATTTAAACGGCCTGCCAGGATGATCGAGCACCAACACAACAGAATTGTGTTTTAGCCTATTTTTGTGCATTTTGGTCATTTCATGTTCTCTTCTTGTAAAGCTAATTCTTTATAACTAAAATGAGTTAGTATTCCCTAAATTGCTACTATGATTGCATGAGAACCATTGTTAAATTACAATTTAGCTCAAGCATGATTAGGACTACACTTGTTTAGTTTTAGTATGATATTGTACTTGCTTAAAATCCATGTTTAATGACTTCTTCAGAATTCACTTGATAATTCTAGTAGGTGTTAACCATGATTATGTATGTATATTCTTGCACATGTGATATTGATTTAAGGTGAATTATCATGTAGTATTACCTAAATTGCTACTATGGTTGCATGAGAACCATCGTTAAATTATAATTTAGCACAAGCATGATTAGGACTACACTTGTTTAGTTTTAGTATGATATTGTACTTGCTTGAAATCCATGTTTGATGACTTCTTCATAATTTACTTGATAATTCCAGTAGGTGTTTACCATGATTATGTATGTATATTCTTGCACATGTGATATTGATTTAAGGTGAATTACATTTCACATGTTTTAGTCAATGATGGATATGTGTATACTTGTCTTAAACTCATATTTTGATGTTTCTTACACATTTACTCCATGATTTCAGTTAGATAGGTCCATGATAAATTATGGATGTTATCATATATACCATTAATCATTTCTTGTTCATGCTTTACATGTTTTAGCTTAGGTTTGAACACTATCACTTATGTACACTCTTTCCTAGACTTATATGATTTTATTTTACACAAATGGATCATGTTTCATGCACATATAGACTAATTTGACCATGTTTACTTATACTTAGACTCATTTATCCTTTGCTAACGCATGTACCATATTGTATGCATCATCAAAATGATTTATAAATAAGATTAATTGTGATTAGTTGTGTTTGATCGAATGGATGCAATTGGATGCCAATGGTTGTCGGTTTAGCCACTCAAAGGTTTATTAAATCGGTTTTACATCTAAAAGGACCAGGGTTTTGTCCAATGGATGAGATTTTACATTCCTTTGAGGACGGGTTTCCTCTCTAGGTGAGAAGATTAGAATGCTATAATAAGTTAAATTATTGATTTTATCTAAACCCTGAGAATCTAGGCTAGTTTATCCATATGCATCAGCTTACAGGGGGTACTTTCTCTGCTATGGAACTTACCCAAATTGCTCATTTGTTTAGGAGTTTGGACCTTCCCCATTGGGGATTGTCCAGGGCGAGCAAGTCTGCTTATACTTTGATCGATTAAACAGAGTTATTTTTCTCAATTGTGAGACATTTAGAGGTTAATTTATGCACGTGTATTGATATAATGCTCATTAACACAGGATGTGTAGGAACAATGATGTTTATAGTACACATGTGATTATGGAATAGATTTGAATATGTAGGATGGTGTGTGATGGATGCACTTGATTTGCAGGCTCAAGTATGATTTTGCATAATGGATTCAATTTCACTGTTTACTGCCTCCTTCCAATATTGTGCTTCAGGAGAGCACATGGCTTCCTTAAAACTTTGAGGCTCATTTTCCAATAAATAAGTTAGAAAGTCTGGACTAAAGGATTTTGATGTTGTAGCACGTTTACTACGTCTAGGTTCATCATCTTCTCCATCTTGGTCTTCACTATTGTCCTATGCAACATCCAAAGTTCTTTTAAGATCTGTAGAATTCCAAGGAAAAATATGTTAAAAAAATAAAGCATTGCTAGATTCAGTCCCAATATTGACATTTACATCTAGAATATCTGATTTATGAATAAGAAAGCGATATGCACTGCTTTTATTAGCATAACTAATGAATATACAATCAATGGTCTTTGGTCCAATTTTAATCCTCTTGGGATTAGGGACCACCACTTTTGCCAAACACCCCCCCACTTTTAAGAATATGTAGGAAGGCTTTCGACTTTTCATAATTCATATGGTGTCTGTAAACTTTTCTTATGAGGTATTTTTGTTGGGAATATAATTTACTGAAAGCAAAGCTTCCCCCCACATGTTATGGGGTAACCTAGAACTTATTAACATGGAATTCATCATTTCTTTTAACATTCTATTTTTCTGTTGAGCAACTTCATTTTGCTGAGGGGAATAGGGTGCCGTAGTTTTGTGTACAATACCATGTTGTGAACAAAAATTATCAAAAAGTGATTCATATTCCCCACCTCTATCACTTCTTAGAACTTTTATTTTCTTGCCAAGTTAATTATCAACCTTTGTTTTATATAATATAAACATGTCAATAGCCTCATCTTTGCTTCTCAACAAGTTGACATAAAAATAACGAGTGCAATCGTCAATAAATGTAATAAAATACTTTTTACCTCCTCATGTTTGAATAAGTTTTAAGTCATAGACATTGCTGTGAATCAACTCAAGAGGTTAAATACATATCTCAATACTTTAGAAAGATTTCCTTGTTAATTTTGATTCCACACTAGTTTCTCATTTATGATTAGAGTCAATATTAAATTTAGGTAGATATTCCATATTAATCAATCTTTATAAAGAATCATAATAACATGTCCTAATCTACCATGCCACACATCACATGACTTAATCATATACGAGGAAGAAGCATTCACATTCTTAATAATAGAAATAGGTACAATAGTTAGTACATTGAGCTTGAAAAGCCCCTCATTAAGGTACCTTTTTCCCACATACATCCCACCCTTGGTCAAGACAAATTTATCTGACTCAAACACCAACTTGAACCCATTCTTGCTCGGCAATGATCCAGACACTAAATTCTTTCGAATTTCAGGCACATGCATCACATTGTTGAGTGTGAGTTCCTTCCCTAAAGTCATCTTGAGCACCACATTTCCAAGACCTTCAACCTTTACGGTAGAAGAGTTGCCCATAAATAGTTGTTCACCATTTTCCAAAGGTTGATAAGTAGAAAACATGTTCCTATTTGAGCACACATGACGAGTAGCCCCGGTGTCCACCCATCATTCTCTAGCCTTCGTGACCATGTTCACTTCTGAAATTACAGCAGAAAGGTTGATGTCATTCACATTGGTGAAGAGATTCTCCACTTCAATCATGTGAGCTTGTGCATTATTCTTCTTGGAATCATCTTATTTTTTCCATTTGCGACAATCCTTAGCCTTATAGCCCACCTTGTCACACACATAGCACTTGCCCTTGAACTTAGCTTTGTTAGAGTCATTGTTTGACTGTCCAGTAGGATGCTTCCTCTTGTTGTTGTTGAAGCTATTGCTTTTATGCCCTTGTTCCACAACATTGACTTTGGCTTCCTTGCCATGACCCCCGGTTGTCTTTTCAGAAGCACAATTGTCCTCGTCAATGCTTAACCTTACGATCTAGTCTTCCATGTTCATCTCCTTATGCTTATGTTTTAAGTAGTTCTTAAAGTCCTTCCAAGAATGTGGTAATTTCTCTATTATTGCAGCCACCTAGAAAAACTCACTTAGAGTCATACCTTCTGCATGAATATCATGCAAGATAACTTGGAGTTCTTGAACTTGACTAATCACAGTTTTAGAGTCTGCCATTTTAAAGTCCAAAAATTTGTCGACCACGAATTTCTTCATTCCAGTGTCTTCAGTCTTGTACTTCTTGTCCAAAGACTCCCAAAGTGCCATAACACTCTTCATTGGGCTATACATGTTATATAATGTGTTGTCCAATCCGTTAAGGATGTAATTACGGCTTAGAAAATTTGCATGCTTCTAAGCATCAACTGCCTCAACAACCAATTTGTCATTCAGTTTCTCCTTAGTAAGAACGGGTAATTCCTCTTGAAGGAATCGAGCTAAATTCAATGTGGTAAGATAAAATAACATTTTCTGTTGCCATCTTTTGAAATCCGCACCACTAAACTTTTTTTGTTTTTCCCTTTTTAATTTGAACAAGTGCATTCATCGGAGTAGGAATAATGACCAAAGTCAAGTTGGTACCTTCAGCATCCATTTCTGTTCTAATGAATAGACGATAATTTTTTTTTAAAATTTACCTAACCCAATAAAGTTTGAGAAAGTACAGATAACTCAGGAAATTTTAGAAAATTACACCAGTCGAGTTCCAAGAAATTACACATAGAGTATTGTAAAGTTTGAAAAATTACACATAGTCAAGTTCAAGAATTACATAACACAATGAAATTCGAGAATTACATATAGCACAGTAATTGATTGAAAATTTACGAACATAATAGTAATATTTTAAAAAATTTGCAGAGCAGTAAATTTTTGAAAAAATTGCAAACAGAATAGCAAAATGTGAAAAATTTACATCCAAAACAATAAAGTTTTCAAAATTTACGCACAGAACTGTATAATTTCCAAAATTTACACAGGTAATAGTCAAATATCAAAAAATTATGCACATATCAGTAATATTTCAAAATTTTACCCCCAGAATAGTAAAATTTCATAAATTTACACCCAAAATAGTAAAATGTCATAAATATAAGCATGGAAGAGTAAAAATTCAAAAATTTACGCACAATATGGAATATTTTCAAAATTTTTCACACAGAACAGAAAATTTTCAAAATTTTTATGTAGAGAATAGTAAAATTTTGAAAAAATTCAAGAAAATAGTAAAATTTTGAAAATCTACATAACATAATTTGGAGATATACTATTCTGCATGCATAACTATAAAGTACGAAATATACATGAAGGATTTTGTCTTAAGATTGTTAGTTTCGTACCTTTGCAAATATGGTGATGAAAAACCTTACTCAAAGTTTTATGATCGAATCAAGCAAATCGTTTTGTCCTTAAGATATAATTCACCCTCCTTAAAGGTGTTTAGGACTTTTGGGCATCTGCCTCCCAAGATAAGACGATCAACCACGTATTGTAGGAGCACCTCCAACACACTACATGCAACAAACCACAGTTTGTATGCTCTCACATAAAGAAAAACAAACAGAAATCCAATGTAGGATTCTTGTAGAAATCGTTTTCAATGATTTTATAGGAAATCCTGTTGAAGACACCCTTTCCTGTTCAAACGGATGCGTTCATCCATTAACAAACACATTCTTTAATAAAAAGATAATCAGACCCATTTTGATTAATAGAAAACGAAACGAAATAAATAGAAAATCAAACCAAATGAATTTGTCCTATAAATATTATCTTGTTAACCCAACCCAACCTGACCCGGCCGGTCGTGCAAACCAAACCTAACTGAGCCGACCGAACGACAGCGGGGCACGCGTGTGGGTTAGCCCACCTATATGCATGGGTCCAACGTGTCTCTCCCCCACAAAAGTGGATTGGCCCAAAGGCCTAACTTAAAAGGCCAAACTTGTGCCTAATATACCAACAATATCACCTTCTTTTAGAAGATATAGGACTATTCACTCCTTCAACCAATTCAGATGTGAGATTCTCATGTAATTCAAAGTGGGCTTAGGCTCTCTCTACCATATGGGCTCGACCCACATAAATATCATGTCCACCTTAATGTTATGGGCTTAACCTATTATATCTAATGCCCACTTCTAACAATAACATCACAAATTATGTCCTTAATTTGAACTTATGTTTTACAAATCTAGCAACACCATAAAGTTCATCCATTCAACGCTGCTCAAAGTCCATAATTCTCTTCTATTACAAACCAGAAAAATCACCTTTTTAAACTATCCTAAGAGAAAGGCCAGAAGACCCATTCTATTGACAACTTCTACACTTGCCCATATCTTGATATGTATTGCAAGAAGCAAATAAATCAAGAAAAAATATTGAAAGAAGATGAAGAAAGAGAGAAATAGAACCAGAAGTGCAATAAATCTTCATTTTCTTCCTCTACATCTCCTTCACTCATGCTCCCTGCAACCCCCCCTCATGCATCATACCACATTCAGGGCCAAGGCTCATAATCCCAAACCAGCAGTCAACAGTTCATACTTCCGGTAATCTTTGAACCGTTGGAAAAGTTGCTAGCTCTGCAATTCACTTAGGGTGTACTCCAGTTGCAGAGGCTAGTACCTCCCTTATGAGCAAATCATTGGCAAAGTTGGTGGCCTTGATCTTCAAAGCATTTGCCCAATCCTTCCTACTGATTATCGCTAGCCAATGTTATTGTAATGGGGCCCCATCAACCACTCCAATGGGTGTTTTGGGTATGCACATCAAAAGGCTTCCCTTTGGTGCCTTATTTAAGACAATATCAGGACTTACCATTCTACCTCATTTGATTTGCCTTCCTAAGATGTCATGGGTTCAAGATTTGAGCAGGACTTGTCGATCGTCCTTAGAAACATATGATTGGAACCTGAAATAAGAATTTAACTATAATGTTATGACTTTTTAAAAAGTTTATATTTAAAATTTCAGATTTAATGGAATTGTCAATGAACTATAAAAATTTCGAGAGTACCCTGAAGTTTAAACCAATTTAGTTATATGTATGATTTGTGGTTCGATGCTTGAAAAGTAACTAGGGTTAATGGCTACCTATAAACATGCTTAGAAATTGTTGACTCTAATAGATGAGCACTAAGAGGCTTAAAAAATATGAATTGACAAAAATACCTTTAAAAAGAAGTTAAGGTAAAAGTGTGTTGAACTAAAATGTAAACTTTCTAATTAACGAGCATACAAAGAAAAAATTAAGCAAATGAAGAAGATTTTGAGAAATCATAAACAAGGGTTAAGGGCTCAAGGGCACTAGAACTTTTGGAACTAAGGTTACTCTTTGTTAATTGTTATGATAAAGCTATGCTTATGATTTGGATCATGTATACGTGTTGAATTAAGATGTTTAGCATTAGATCTTCGTGAATAAAAGTTTATATTTAATGCTAAAAGTTGTATAGTTGATAGTCATTTTATTTGATGAATGTATGAGAATATGCTTGATCAAAGTTGCATAGAGGATGCTTCATGTTACATAGAGATCATGTTTAAGATTATAGGATTCAAGCTATATATGTCTCTTTGATGAATGCATGCATTAGCGATGAATTGTGTATATGTTGTGCTTGTGCCATGAATGGTTTAATATGTTATAAATTATGATTATTATTCATCTTTACTTATGGGTAGTGAGTTATTTATTTTTATCACTTTGATGGGCATGTGAGAGGAGTATCTTGCACATGTATTAATAACCAACCTAAGTCTTGAGAGGTATGGAGAAGGGTTAGTTAAAGCTGGGTATGAGTGGCTTTGACTTCAAGTTAAAGATAAAAGATTACCCAAGTGCCACGTATTGGGATGAGGGTGGACCCAACATTTAACAGTTCCCTCCGGATTTTAACTGGTCATACTAAGTTTACGCGGATGACCACCCACAACACTTTCACACCACCGCAAATTATGGATCACGTAACTAATTCTCTAAGAGGTTTAAGGAAATTGGGTTATTTATGATTTATATGATATCATAAATCAAATGTATATGTTTTACTTAATCTATTGTTTTAGAAGTTATGATATGATATAGAGCATGTGTAATTGATAATTATTCTGTTAAGCAAGATTAGTCTTTTTCATAAGTTATGCATATATATAAATAAACATGTTGGGTAATGCATTCCACATAGTATAATGCTAAGGCATTCAGAATTACGTGCAGATCTAATCCTCTTCTACCTTAAATTGGTATGTAGGCAATTAACATCAAACGATGTTGATCCAATCCAAATTTTAGGTTACTAATCTTTTCTTGTAAGATGCATGTGTTTTGTTATCCTCACATTTCAGTTAGTTAGCATGGTAATCATCCTAGCTAAAGGTCATAAGAAATGAACAACTAGGTTTTCTTGAGGAATTTTATGTAGTGAGAATATTTTAATATGAATTGTATTTTATGTCATTGTGGTATTTTTATTATTTGAAAAAAAAATCCTCTAGGAAATCGGGTTATTACAGATTTCTTGCACTCCTGGTCTTATTTTTTTCTTCTTTTCAATGCAGAGCATATCAACCCAAAGGAAAGGACCATCTCTGACAGTTGGTTGAATCATCCCAAATGAGCTAGAAGTCGGGTTGATAAGAAGTGATTTGGAATCTAGTTTATTTCTTGAAATTCTTAGAATAGAATTAATGCAATAAAGGAATTTTCCCATTCAAAATTTTCCTACCTCTATAAATCCTTGTAGCTCAGTTGAGCAGAAGACATAGATAATTGAATCAAACTCTTCTTTTCCCTTAATCTTCTTCTTTTGGCATTGTTATTTGCTCTTGTTCTCTTTTATTTTTTTTAAAAGAAGGGTTAGTCACCCACCTTTTGTAATTTTCTGCCCTAGATCCATAAACTTTAGGTACCCACTTCCAAGAATTTCAACCATCCTTCTAGCCAACATATTGACCAGAGCTGTTTGACATCCAAAACTACTATCAATTCGTCTTTTCTTTTCATTTAGGATGATTCTACCAACTATCAAAGATAACACTTTCTTTCTTCTTATTCTTGCCTGCGGGTTGGGAAAATGGGCCTTAGCCCTACAAGGAGCATGAGTGAAGGAGATGTAGATGAAGAAAATAAAGATTTCTTACACTTATGGTCCTATTTCTCTCTTCTTCTTGGTGTACAACATATTAACCCTAAGAAGGAAAGTGTCATCTTTGACAATTAGTCGAATAATCCCAAATGAGATAAAAGTCAGATTGACAAGAAGCGATTAGGAATCTAGTTTATTTCTTGAAATTACTTAGAATGGAATCAATGTAATAAAGGAATTTTCCCATTCAAAAATTTCCTACCTCTATAAATCATAGATGATTAAATCAGACTTTTCTTTTCACTTAATCTTCTTTTTTTGTGATTGTTATTTGCTCTTGTTCTCTTTGATTATTTTTACAATAAGGTTGTCACCTTCCTGTAATTTTCTACCCCATGTACATAGAAGTTTAAGTACCCACTTCTAGAAGTTTCAACCATCCTTCCGCCTAACATATTGACAAGAGTTGTTCAAACACCCAAAACTACAATCAATTCGGCTTCTAGCTCGTTTGGGATGAATCCACCAATCGTTAAAGATGAGACTTTCCTTCTTCTTTGTACCTACTTGTTTGGGAAAATGGGCCTTGGCCCTGGATGAAGCATGAGGGGAAAAGGGTTGTAAGGAGCACGAGTGAAGAAGATGTAGATGAAGAAAATAAAAAATTCTTGTATTTCTGGTCCTAATTCTCTCTTCTTCTTGATGCGGAGCATATGAACCCAGAGAAAGAAAACATCATCTTTGATAGTCGGTTGAATCACCCAAAACTAGCTAGAAGTTGGATTGATAAGAAGTGATTATGAATCTAGTTCATTTCCCGAAATTACTTAGAATAGAATCAATGTAATAAGGGAATTTCCCCATTCAAAATTTTCCTACCTCTATAAATCCCTGTAGCTTGGTTGAGCATAGGATAGACGATTAAATCAAACTCTTATTTTCCCTTAATCTTCTTCTTTTGTGGTTTCTCCTGTTCTTTCTATTTTTTTTTACAGAAGTTCGGGTACCCACTTCTAGGAATTCTAACCATCCTTTCGCCCAACATGCATGTTTCTTCTTCCTTTGACACCCAAAATTGCTTTTTAACCACTCCTTCGTACAACATAATGACTAGAGTTGTTCAACACCCAAAACTACTATCAATCTGGCTTCTGGCTCGTTTGGGATGATTCCATCAACTGTCAAAGATGGCGCTTTCCTTCTTCGTTCTTGGATTTTTTGCTTCTTACCATACCAACGAATATAAGGCCCTCTCATGCTACCATAGAAGTCAGTAGATGTTATAGAACATTGGTCTTTTCATCTTTCTATGAGAAATTCACAAAATACAGTTTGAAAGGTGTTGTTTTTGTTTGTAATCTAAAAGAATTTTGGGCTTTAAGCAGAGTTGAAGGGATGAACTTAACTTTATGGTGTTGTTGGAGTTGTAGGGCATATGTTCATATCAAAGACAGAATCTGGGATGTTATTTTGGATGAAAATATGCAATAAGAAAGATTTCTAGATTTTGAATATAACTTTCGATTGTTCTGGGATATTAAATTTAATGAAAAAAGTGCAATAAGAATCGTGTTTGATAAAGATACAGATTTGCTTTCTTGTTGTAGGCAGGAATTTTCTTAAGTATCGACAGGCATGGGCATCTTGATTCTTTCTTCTAGCCTGTTGCAGTTTTCTTTCCTATTAGGCTTTGATTCAAAGAAGAAATTTCTGGTTATGAATATGAGCAGAAACTATTGGTAAATAAACCAATAATTCTCTTCTATTACAAACCAAAGGCCAAAAGACCCATGTGCTACGACTTCTATACATTGACAACTTCTACGCTTGCCCATATCTTCATAGGTATTGCAAGAAGCGGATAAATCAAGAGCAAATATTATAAGAAGAAGAAGAAAGAGAGAAATAGGACCAGAAGTGCAACAAATCTTCATTTTCTTCCTCTACATCTCCTTCACCCGTGCTCCCTGTAACCCTTTCCTCCTCATTTATCATACCTCCAGTAATCTTCCAACCGTTTTGCTAGCTCTGCGCCTCACTCAGATGGTTGTACTGCAGTTGCAGAGGCTAGTACCTCCCTTCTGACCCTCATTGAACTCCCTTCAGAGCCCAAGCATCCATTTCTAAGGACGATGAAGGAGTCTTGCTCAAATCTTGAAGCCATGACGTCTCAAGGTGAATCAGATAAGCAGGTACTTGTGGAGGCCTTTCATGTGCATGACCTGATGCCCGTTGGAGTGCACCACTCGCACACTAATGGGGACCCTTTACATAAGCAGTCCACTTAGGAAAAGTAAATGTCAATGGAGGATTTGGTTATTGTCACGAGTTCTGCTCCGACACGCATGTGTGCACACCAACATATGTCACGAGCTCTGCTCCAAATGCCAGAAATTACCGTTTCATCGATGCCCTTCCTCTTCCAACTCGCAACATTATGCCTTCGTGATTTATGTAGGGTCTCTCCTCAGTCCATCCTCTAAAATATACGCCTAATGAAATTCCAAGCTGTTCGACGGGGGACTAAGAAGTTGAGGGATTTAATTTAACAACATCAGTTAACGAGATTCGGTAAGGAAGGATTGGTCAAAACCGGCTGGATGCTTCAACATCAACCCTGAGCCTATCAAGGCCAACAACTTCGCCAATATTTCGCTGATTACAGGACGCAGAACAACTGATGTGCTGCTTTGGTGCATGGGCCGGTGTGGCGAGCCATAGGGACGACAAAAAAAAGTTGTGGGAGCAACAGTCATGAGTAAAGTAGATAATGAATGAGGAAAAGCATATTTATTTTAGTTCTGGATTTGTATCTCTCTTCTTCCTTTCCTTCCTTGTGCTTGGATTCTCTACTTGTTTCAATAGTCTGGCAGTCAGCACATCACTTTCTCTGCTTATGGTAATATTCAAATCATTAGCAAATTTGGTGACCTTGATCTTCATTTGCTCAATCTTTCCTACCGATTATCGCTAGCCAATGTTATTGTAATGGGGCCCATCAACCACTCCAACGGGTGTTACGGGCACGCACATCAAAAGGCTTCCCTTTGGTGCCTCATTATATTTAATAAAGCATCCGAACTTACCATTCTACTATTAGAACTTAATGTAAAAGATTAGGTATACCTGTAGCCATTAGAATCAATAAAGCTTAATCTTCTGCTAATCCTCTTCAGAATCACAATAGTATTTTTGGTTTAAAACTTGGCTAAGAGTAATCTCACTTAAGACACCGAATTAAGATAGCTAATGGTGTATTTATAACTCAACCAGGGTACCATTATTAAAAAACCCAGAATCCTGACCGTCCATTCATAGGTCATCTAGTGGTTCAGATTTGCCACTAAAAACCACAACTTATGGGTATTTTGACAAATACCCATTACCCAGACAGTTTTAAGAGCCTAAAACAATGTCAATTGAGACAGTTGGGCCACTTTATATTTTATTACAAAATAAAGCCCAACATTCTCCCACTTGGTATAACTTCTCAATTAAGTCATAGAAAGAATAAAATCTCCCACTTGGCTCAATTAAAATAAATTTGAGAAAAATATTTTAGTTAAAAAAAATAACCAAGTGGGTAATGGGAAACTCTAAAATGACTTTCGTATGCGTAATACCCTTTGAACTGTATGTAGTAACTTTATACTCTTACAAAATGTCATAATCACATGAATCAAAGCGGTTATGTCCTCAGAGGAGAACATTCCCTTCTATGTATCACGATACAACTAATTCATTCTATTTGAGTACTATATGTGGCAAAATATATTTATGAGTAAAGGCATACTCCCACTCGTTTTGCAAATACTGTCTCATACTTAAGTGCACTAAAAAATGAGACACAACGAGGAAAGAAACTGTAACTGCTATGATAAATAAGCAAAGTCCAGAAGTACATGAGCAAAATCAAATGCAGGATGAGCTAATAAGACTCATACGATCCACATGACTCTTAAACAGAGAAGGGGGTAAGCCCTTAGTCATTGGATCAGCAACCATAAGCTCAGTACCTATATGCTCAATAACAACTATCCCTTCTTTAACACGATCCTGAACAACAAGATACTTAATGTCGATGTACTTACTCTGACTTTCACTCTTGTTATTCTTCGTGAAGAACACAGTAGCACTATTATCACAGAACATCTTTAACGGCCTAGATATGGAATCCATAATAGTAAGTCCTGTGACAAAGTTCATCAGCTAAGTAGCATGTGGCGTGCCCTCATAACAAACAACAAACTCTGCCTCCATAGTCGACGACGCTGTAAGGGCTTGCTTAATACTTTTCCAAGAGACAGCACCACCTACCAAAAGGAAAATATAACCTAATGTCGACTTTTTCGAGTCAACACAACCAGCAAAGTCTGCATCTATGTATCCAACTAATTCCAAATGATCAAAATGTTTGTATTTAAGCATGTAATCCTTCGTTCCTTGCAGATACCTCATAATCTTCTTTGCAGCTCTCCAATGATCCATCCCTGGATTTTTCTGGTATCTACCCAACATTCCCATAGCAAAGGCAATATCAGGTATTGTACAGACCTCCAAGTACATCATCCTACCAACTGCCGATGCATAAAGAATGTCCTTCATGCTTTCCTACTCCAAAGAATTCTTTGGATATTGGAACAAGCCAAATTTGTCAGCCTTCACAATAGGAGCTGCACTAGGTGAGCAGTTTTCTATGTTAAACTGTTTCAGAACTTTATTGATATATGCTTATTGAGACAACCCAAAGATCCTTCTGGATCTATCATGATAGATCTCAATCCCTATGACATGAGAAAGCAACTGCCTATGCTCGTGCAACATCCCTAAGTCACTGCTTGCAAGTAGAATGTCATCAACATACAATACCAAAAACGTGTAACAACTCCCACTAACTTTAAGGTATATGCATTGATCAACAATGTTCTCCTTAAAACCAAATAAAGTAATAACATCGTTGAACTTCAAATACCACTGTCAGGAGGCTTGTTTCAGTTCGTATATTGACTTCTTGAGTCGACAAACCAGATGACTTCCTTTATCTGAGGTGAATCCTTCAGGCTGAATCATATACACCTCCTCCTCAAGATCCCCACTCAAGAATGTCATCTTGACATCTATTTGATGTTACTCCAAGTCAAAATGAGCTAAAGGAACAAAATAACTTTCAATGAATCCTTCATAGAAAGTAGAGAGAAGGTTTCATTATAGTCAACACCATCTTTTTGAAGAAAACCTTTGGCTACAAGTCGGGCCTTATATCTGCTAATATTACCAGATGGATCTAATTTAGTCTTATAGACCCATTTGCAGCTAAGAGTCCTCGCGCCTTGCGATAACTCTACGAGATTCCAGACTTGATTATAAGCCATATATTTTATTTCATCCTGCATGGCATCATACCATTTACTAGAGTTATCTCCAGACATGGCCTGTGAATATGTAATAGGATCTTGAATGAGTCCAACATTCTAGTTAAACTCCTGGAGGTATACAACATAGTCAGAAGGGAGTGCAGGTTACCTTACCCTTGATGACCTTCAAAGTCCTATTTCAGCAACAGGTGGAGGTGCATGTGCAATAGGAACTTCAGCAACTTGTTCCTAAGGGGATGGTGAAGTAAGGAGAGGCTGCTCTAGAATCACCATTGGTGATGCAGCATGTGTTCCTCCACCAAATGTGGGTATAACAACTGGAACCCATATTTTCTCAAACACAATGTGTTTAGGGGAAATACTCCCATTGAAGTTGCCTTGCTCAAGAAAATGTGCATTCCGTGTTTCGACTACTGTAGGGGTGTGAAATGGATAATAAAACCTATAACCCTTAGACCTTTCTGCATAGCCAATGAAAAATCCACTGACAGTCTTAGGGTCAGCTTCTTCTCAAGTGGATTATACACCCTAACCTCAATAGGACAACCCCAGATATGTACATGATCTAAACTAGGTTTTCATCTATTCCATAGCTCAAAGGGTGTTTTAGGAACGACTTTAGATGGAACTCGATTTAAAATGTACACGACTGTCTTTAAGGCTTCACTCCACATATTGAGAGGAAGAGAGGAATTACTTATCATACTCCTCACCATATCCATCAAAGTGCGGTTCCTCCTTTCAGCAACACCATTTTGTTGTGGTGTGCTTGGTATTGTGTATTATGCAACAATACCATTTTCCTTCAGGAACTACTCCAGGTTTTTGTCTACTCTCTGTGTACCTGCCATAATATTCCCCTCCTCTGTCTGATCTAACAATTTTGATACTCAATCCAGATTGTTTCTCTACCTCTGTCTTATAAGTCTTGAAAGCATTAAATGCTTCAGACTTTTCATTTAAGAGATAAAGATACATGTATCGGGTATGATCATCTATAAAGGTAATGAAATACCTTTGACCATTCAGACATGAGTACTAAATGGTCTACAGATATTAGTGTGTATAGTGCCTAATTTCTCATCATGCCTCTTAGCACCTTTAGAAAACTTGTTAGTCTACTTTCCTTTTATGCAATCTATACATGTCTCGAGATGAGTAAAGTCAAGAGTTTTTAAAACTTCTTCTCTTACTAATCTCTTTAAGCGGTCAATGGAGATATGCCCCAACCACCTATGCCATAACATAGAGGAGTTCTTTTTAATCACACTTCCTTGCACAGACATCATAAATTATTCAAATGAAACATGCAAAAAGAGACAATATAATCCATCAATCAAAGAACCGGAACCAATGGTGATTGAATCTTTAATAATTAGAAATGAAGAATTCATAAACTGAAAATTAAAGTCATGAGGTACTAGTGTTGATATAGAAACTAAATTTTTAAAAAAAACTTGAAATATAGAAAGGTCTCTCTAAATCTAAGGTGTATCCTGTATGGAGAACAAGTCTATATGTCCCCACACCTTCAACCTTCGAACACATCTCGTAATGTCCAAGAATTTTCTAAAATTCCTAAAGTCGTACAAGGGGAAATTAGGGTGTAGGACCCCTTGATCTTCTTGTGGAAATAACTTGACTATCAGTTGGAATTGGTGACTTAATCCTATATGGATGGAAAATAGACGGAAAGAGCTTCGAAACGCCACCAAGAACGCGTGAATCGGAGTCCGGATGAGGGATAAACAACTATTCTAAGTTGAACATATCGTGTAGGGCCCGTTTACCCGATTTAAACATGCAACTGGGCTGTTTAAGTCATGTTGCGGGCCCGATTATTTAGCATTACGAAATTATGTTTTGTGGGCCTAATTAGGTGGCCTAAGTTGGGAGGCTTGGCCCAAATTTTTAGGGGTTAGAAACCCTAATTGTCGTACCTATAAATAGGGCATCTTAGGGCTTTTAAGAGGGTAATTAACTTTGGCCAAAGGAGAGGAACACCAAAGAGCGATAAGAGAAGGAAAATACGTGTTTCTGGTTGGGGCTTACACAGGGAAGGAGTATAGATGGAAGAAAGCCAGTGGGGATGTGAAGAGGAAGGGGAAGCTAGAGCCATGTGCTTGTTGGCCCCTTACCGTAAGATGCTTAGTCGGTGGCCAGAGCAAAAAGTTGTTGCAAGGAAAGGCATGTCAAGTGTAATAGAATTGACGAAGAAGATGGACGAGGCCAACCATGAGTAGATCCAGGATGCAACACCACCCACATGTTGTGCCCATCTTCCTACTACCCATTATCTCTGCTTCCTTCCTCACATCCAGATAAGTTCTGTTATATTTCATTTTTTGACTAATTGCTTTAGATACATATGGTTGGATTTTGTTGGACTAGTATAGTTTTATTGCTTCATAAATTGAACGAGCTTCTTCATTGAATAAGATATCCCAGTTTCACTTCAGACTTCTTTAAGGTGGCTGGATGCTGGGATTTGTGTTTGTTAAAATTGAGGTACGTGGATGAAAGGATTTAACAGTGGTAGTAATATCAATAACTATGTGATTTGAAGTATGCTTGCTTAGGCCCATGTTTGAGGAATTTATTACATAATTTTGTTTATCTGTTTAGTGTGCTTTAAAGGTTACACTGCTCAGTTTAATGGGTGGCGAACTGAGCAATGCTTTGTCTCGTGTAGACTTGGGTTGAAGACGACGGTCAAGTTCGAGATTTAATTTTCGAACTGGTCTAATGAGGATTTAAATAACAAAATCACATATCTAGACCTGGCTCGGGTTTATAAAAAAAAATAAAGAATGACTTGAACCGGGTCCAGTTCATAGGGTTATAAGTGTCAAACATATTCTAGAAAAAAATACTCAAGGACCCTAAGAGGTGTGGGAGTATTTTAACCAAGTTTTTGAACCGGGGAAAATCTCAAAGATTGTAAAATGACCCTTTTACCCCTTATAATTAAATTGTCGTGGGTAAACCACGTACCTGACTTCGGGACTCCGGTTCAAGAGCCTTTGAGTTTATCTAAAAATTGGGAAAATTCTCAATGAGAGTTTAATGTGTAGCCTAATTATAGGACAAATAAATTAGTGAGAAAAAATTTTAGTGAGTGGGTAATTAACCTTTTTGCCCCTAGGATTAATCCTAAATCGTCAACTAAACATGGGTCAGTTCAAGGGGTTCACGACCCTGTCACACGCCAAGAAAATTACACAGAGTCCATGAAGTCAAGTAGTATACTTAAGTTTAATTTTGGACCCGTCAGATGTCATAAGACCTTAAACCAATGACAGAAATACCCCTTTGAGTGGACCTGCCCACATTCGTGTGAATAGAACTGTGAGTCGGTCTGAGTGTGGAGCCTTGTGAGAGGTCAATGACTTAAATCATTAGAGGGGCAGTAAAATGACAAGAATAACTCAAGGGAGGGTATCATACCCTAGGTGGTAAAATTACCCTAATGCCCTTAGGGGTAATATATTCTTTTTCTGTCGAAACGGATGACCTAATGAATCAGGAGTTAGGGTACCCTATAAATGACTTCAAAAGGAAGGAGCATGACCTGTAAGTGACACAAAGACCTTGTCGAGTCACAGTGTCATGAGAAATAAGGGGTAGAACCCTAATTCTCAGGTTTAAAGCAGCGAATATTACGTGTTTGCAACCAAGTACATCGATCGACTAGAGTGTCATATATGTAACTCACAGGATGTGCTAGAGTTGTTTATACTCTTAGAGTTGAACTCGCTGATCCCTAGCCCGCAAATGAGTGCAACGGGCCCTTATTCATTATTTATGCATTGGTGTGAATGCACATTATTTATGTGATTATGTTGATGTATGCTTTTATTATTGATGTTTCAAGTTATATCAGTAACTTAAGATTAATAAAGACTAATCAAGAGATTTTGGTTGTCGTTGGATTGAGGGGAGAACACCTAATTAAGATAATAACTAAAATACTCACTTTAGGGTTGGGACTAGCTCATGAAGTAAATGGGGCCCTGACATAGAATTTGACCTTTGTTAATGAACTGAGGGTACGGGATGTTCTCGGAGTCATAGCTCAATGGATGAGCTATTTTTTGGGGGCCAATTCACAAGGTGAAGAGGACCCAAATGGTTGAGCAAATACTTGCCTGGATGAAAATAATCTAGTCTAAGTTTCAAATGTTTGGGGGAGTCAATGGTCATAAGGACTTGAGGCTTCTATGAATACATTAGTAATGTCTTACAAGACATTTTCTCCCTGAGTTAGGATGGTGGAGATTGCAATATGCTTCTTCATTGCCACGACGGTTTGGGTATTGACCAGAGGCTCTTTACCGCGGGTCTCCCGCAGGTCTTCCCAGGACTATTTAGTATGTACAAAAAGCTGAGTTGTATGAGCATCATGGAAGGCTTGTGCTTCTCGCCAATCTGTGTCCATGAGCACAGTTGAAATCCTCTTCTCCATATTCGTGGCAGGCTATTGAGAGCCCTGGGGATTTGGGTCAAGCTGCTATTAAGCAGTCTACTCCAAGGTTGGAGTAATTTGTTTAGGGATTTCTCGAGGGGCGAGTCATCTCTGAGTTACAGATTTGATAGTATTAATTATCGAACAAGGGATGTGAGATAATTAATAACACTGTTTGATATTGTTTGTTAATTAGACAAGTGGAACGGTTAAAGGACGTACTAAAATGTAGGTTTAAAACATCTAAGCATTGCATGTGTGATGCTATGCTTCTTAGGATAGAGTAGTTTCTAGGTAGAACTACGTTTGGATCTGTTCTTGTAGGAAACATTGGAGATGTTGTCTGATGAGTACGTAGGCAACTAACATCAGGTGTTGTTGGCCCGATATAAAAAATATTAATAAAACCTTTTGTCCTTTGGAAGCTCTTCTCCTATTGGCGGAGACGCTTCATTGTGGTTGTGGTTGTTGTTTAGTTTGCTTTATTGCAGATTCTCTAGGCAACGACAAGTGAGA
The DNA here is from genome assembly GCA_035235625.1 of Saururus chinensis. NCBI lineage: Eukaryota > Viridiplantae > Streptophyta > Magnoliopsida > Piperales > Saururaceae > Saururus > Saururus chinensis. Next base: position 33,372,029 of record CP141143.1, read on the forward strand.
CCAAGGCAGGTGAGCACAAGAGGATTTCGTGTTTCTGTAACTCCGGTACGTAAATGTACCTTAAGTGTGAGAGTCAACTTGTTATTTATTTTTAGACGGGTGACAGACTTGTACTTAGATGGATGAGTTGGTCTTTATGAATTTTTAGACGTTAAATAATATCATATGATTTGATATTTGTATTTGTGAACCCTAGTTATCATGACCTGGATATTTAATCAAAGAGTTTGTTTTGTATTTAAAAAAAATTCTCGCTACTTACCATTGTGCTATTTAAAAACTGCTTTTAAAAATCCGGGTCATGACACATCTTATTTCCAGAATAGATGTTGTGCTCCCCATCATTTGGTTTCCAAAGATTGAGAAACCCCTGCATGACAGTAGAAACATGGATTGTAGAACCAGAGTCAATCCACCATGTGTTATTATGATGAGAATTAACATAATTAGATTCATAACAGACTAAAAACATAAAATTACCTCCTTTCTTGGCAAGCCACTTTTGATACTTAGGGCAATCTTTCTTCATGTGTCCATTCTTCTTGCAGGAAAAGCATTTGGTTTCCTTGGTGACACTAGTAAACTTCATTGGCACACCTTTACTAGCTTTTTTCGTTGAAGCACCATGATTACCCTTCTTTTGTCCTTTATGAGAAACTAGATGAGCATTTTATAGCTTCTTTTGCTTAAGTCTCTCCTCTTCCTAAACACACATACTCAGAAGGTCATTAACTGACCACTGAGTATTATGTGTGTTATAAGAGATCTTGAATGACCCATATTGTGCAGGCAGGCAGTTCAGAATAAAGTGGACCAAAAAAGTATCATCAATCTTTATTTTCATGTTGTTTAACGATTAGCAATATCACGCATCTGCATGATATGCTCTCTCACCCCTTTGTCATCTGTTAGCCTCATAGATGACAACTTGGACATTAAGGTGCTGGCCAAGGCTTTATCAAAACTCTTAAATTGAGCTTCAATAGCTTTCAAAAGCTCTTGGACTGTAGTGCATTTTGGGATGGATCCCCTAATGTTTTTATTGATGTGAGACCTCATGAGCATCATGCTTAAGCTGTTAGACCGCTCCAACTTTTCAAAAGATGCTACCTCACATGGCGTACTTTTTTTCATAGGAGTGGTGGGTGCATCCATACGAAACGCCAAATCCAAGTCCATGCACCCTAACAGTAAAAGAACTTTTTCCTTCCAATCTGTAAAATTGTCCCCAGACAATAATGGAAGATGCTAATTAGGGTCATAAATAAAAAACGGATAAGCTGCAATAAAAGAATAAATACAGGCAAATATTAAAGAGGGCAAGAAACAATAACATAAGTATGAAATAGCCAATGCTAAAATCATGTAGTAAAATTGTAAACCTCCCTTTGGGCAAAGGATGTAATCTACATCAAATTTACCAAGCTGTATAGAAACAAATATTTATTTTGTCTTATGATAAGGCTAGTGGGTTATACATAAAACATTACAGGAAAATCTCACACCTTTGGGCATAGGGATTCACCCATGTTAAAATATATAATCCTCTACCCTATCCTAATTATGTAACATTAACTGCCACCTCCCTTTGGGGCCGGATGACAGTCTTTGTCACATAATCAAAATTTGATAATAGCACAATCTTTTTATGTATGTGAATCTATGTACCTCATGGTAACATTCTATATGATTCACACATTGACAAATAACTTAGGATAATAGCACAATCTTTTTATGTATGTGAATCTATGTACCTCATGGTAACATTCTATATGATTCACACGTTGACAAATAACTTAGGATAATAGCACAATCTTTTTATGTATGTGAATCTATGTACCTCAATGTAACATTCTATATGATTCACACGTTGACAAATAACTTAGGATGCTTTGGCCATTCCTAAATTATCTCAACAGACGTGGGAACTGAATTTGTGCTATTCACCATTTCAAAAAACAAAATGAATGTAATTAATTATCCATATACAAAATTGACTGGGGCATTAATGTCAATTTTGTCATCAGGCTTTAAGGACTTGGCCAGGGGATTCCATCACCACACCACAATTAAAAATATAGTCCAAAGTCCCTATACAGTCCTTTAAAAAAAATTGTACAAGTTGGAAGCTATAAGCCCCTAAAATAGAAAAAATATACATTAATTCTTCATGACTGCATTCGCCTCCAGATAGGGTCCTTGAATTCTGGTGTTGCTTACAATAAGCATAATGTACACTCTCTCTCAAAAATACATAAGTGGAGCACTCAACAATTTCAAAAAAAAAATTGATAAGCATACGATTGCAGTATAATCCCTTGGCTAGCCCATAACATTAATAAAGCATGAATTATGATAATTTAAAAAAAAAACATCCATAATTCCACATGCAATCAACATTGTAAAAAAAAATTCACAAAAGGAAAGAAAAAAATTCCTGAATTTTTTTTTAAAAATTCCCGGAATAGACCAAACCGAGTCTAGAGGCATGGTTTGGGCCGGGTCGGCAGCTAACTAGCGCCACGACTAACCTGCAACACGGGTCAGTGAAAACCCGCCTAGCGTGGGTCAGCAACGACCAGCAGAAGCTGGTTGAGGCCACCTGCTTCTGCTAGTCATCTTCAACATCTCGACAGAGAGGTTGAAGACGAAATTGCATCCGTCGTCATGAAGCCCGCTGCCATCTGACGAGGCCCGCCGCAGCCCAGAAGTCCCAAAAAAATTCTGTCCCGTGACAACAATGTCAAATCCGGCCACAAAAATGGAGCGCAGCGGCTGGTAGTGGCGATTCAAAATATGCAAAGTGAGATAAAAAATTCCGGCGACTGCGAGCGAGGCCCGTCGGTAGCCAAGGAGGCTGGAAAAGTTCTGCCCAATGGCAGAGGTTCCAGATCCAGTCTCGATCAACAACAACAACAGCTGCCGGCGGTGGATTAAATCAACAATAGAAGTGGCCAAAAAACAAATTTAGATGCAGCGGCGGCGCCAGCCAGCACCCAGACACGGTGAGGAGAGGCGGTGGCCAGCGCCAGGCAGGATCGGAAGCAGGGCCACGGCCGAAGACCTACGGTGGTCGAAAAACACAAAGCTGGTGCTAGTGATGCCACCAGGTCGGGTTCGGGTCAAGTTTTGATAAACCCAACTCTGATACCATTTAAAATATAAAAAAACCAAACCCGTTACGGGTTAAAAAATTTATACCAAACCCGACCCGACCCGAATGACATATAAACCTGTGAATACTATAACCTGACCTGACCCGAATCTGAAAAAAAATAAATTAATACAGACCTCTAAGCTTTTGAGGATTAAAATACAATGCAGAAGAAAGCCATGAGAAGGGATCACAAGCAATAATTTTCATTAATCCATATTCTAACCACATGTTCAATGAATAAAATAAGAACATCAAGAATAAAAACAAGCAGCAATAGCAGTCAAACTAGTTGGCGTCCCACCAAATTGTCAAAATCATTCATTTCTCAGAGCATATAGATATTCTCCATATAAAAAAATTCAAAATAAATGAAGGCAAGTACTATAAAAGTTCCCCAATCACAATACTGATTGAACATGCGCGACTGATCACAATGATTCTCAAACAACCAGTTGGAAACTGAATTATACAAAAAATGAAACGACAAAAAGTTACAAAGTTTGGCAAAGTTAATCAGTCCAAAATGTTGTAAACCCCATTTTCCCAGCAAAATGAAATCCCAACAATAAATGTGATGGGAGTGAGTTACCGGAAGGAGCATGAAGAGTGAAGCAGTCGGCAGAAAAGGAATCACGATTTTCAATTTTTGATGCTTCGCTTGGCCCATGGCGAGATGAAAAGGAAATAGAGAGGGGACGCGGAGAGAGAGAGAGCATATCAAGAATAAAAAATAGAAACATAGTAGAAAAATTGTAAAATAACAACAATCTATGCAACCTTAAATCCAAAAAAAATCAAAATAAATCCGCTGTAAAGAACCCTAAAAATCTCCAGAGACACAACAAAAATCCAAGAAAGCAGAGAGGCCTAGGTGCGGAGGGTGAAAAACACAAATAAGTAAAAGAAGTACCTTTAACTTCGTATTGTAGAAGAGGGAGGACGATCGAAGCTGATTTAGGGCGGAAAACTTCCTTCCACCATTGGTAAATGCCCACAAGAGCTGACAATGGCAGCCACAAAATGGAGAGTCGGGGTCTTAGGAGTGAGGAATCAGTGAGATGGAGAGGAGGCGCCGGCATACAGAGTGGATGAACCCCGGAGGGAGGCGAACTGTCCTTGATGGAGCGAACTCAGCGAAGGCGAAGCGACTATCTGTGTGCATGAAACTGAAATGGGGAGAAAAAATGGGGAGATATTAGGGCGTAGAATCAGATTGTAAATACCGGGTCGGGTCGGGTTAAGGAAAACCCAAATCCGACCTGACCCTAATGGTTCGGGTTAAGATTTAAACCTAAACCCGATTTGTTTTACCATTTAGTAAATCAAAAACCCATTAGGGTCGGGTCGGGTTTATCAAAAAACCCAACCCGAGTGGCATCCCTAGCTAGCGCGCTCACAGTTAAAAAATCAAACTTTTTTTAATGCCGCCACCGGACTATGCTAGAATCCGGGGGGCCGGCATAGCGGCGGCACCAGCCAAAGCCCAATGCCTAGCAGCGGTGGCTTTGGCCAGCGCATCTGCTCCGGCCTATAGTCCAGTGGCTATCCAGTAGCCGCTAGTATACAGTCTACAATATTGCTACAATAAACCACAAGAACATACAGTAAACTACAGGAACATAAAAATTACAACCACCGTGAACAGAGAAACTATTCTATCCGCCATAAATTTTTTTGTTCTGTGCAATAAAATAAACCATACCTGTAGTCATTAAAATCAACAAAGCTTGATCTTTTGCTAATCCTCTTCAGAATCACAATAGTATTTCTGGTTTAGAACTTGCCTGAGAGTAATCTCACTTAAGACACCGAATTAGGATGGCTAATAGTGTATTTATAACTAAACCAAGACACCACTATTAAAAACCCTAGAATCCTGACCGTCCATCCATAGGTCATCCAATGGTTCAGATTTGTCACTTAAAACCAGAGTTTAATAGGTATTCTGCTGAGACCCATTACCTAGACAGTTTTAAAAGCCCAAAACAGTGTCAATTGAGACAGTTGGGCCACTTTATGTTTTATTACAAAACAAAGCCCAACATCTACCTCATTTGATTCGCCTTCCTGAGATGTCATGGCTTCAAGATTTGAGCGGGACTTGTCAATCGTCCTTAGAAACGGATGCTTGGGACTGAAGGGTATTTAATGGTGGTTAGATGGGAGGTACTGACCTTTGCAATTGTAGTAGATGCCAGAGTCGGGAGAATTGGTCAGAATCGGCTACATTTCTTACTTCCACCGTGAGCGAGGTGCAGAGCTAGAAACTTCAGCAATGGTTAGAGGATTACTAGAAGAAAGAGCAGGTAATCCATTGGTTTGGGAAAATGGGCTTTGGCCTTGGATGAGGTATGTTGCATGAGGGAAAAAGGGTTGCAAGGAGCATGAGTAAAGGAGAAGTAGATGAAGAAATAAAAGATTTGGTAACCAGTAATATCCAATTTCTACTCCCACAAAGTAAATTTAAGTGAAACTTATTTAAATAGAAAGTAAATTTCAAGCTCATAGTAATGATACTATGAACACGAAAAATACAAGTTGGATGAGGTAGATACCATTTTTCAAATAGCTATCGTAATTTTATTCCTCATTTTAATTGTAGGCTTGTATACACTTGTGAGACCCACTTGTAATAAGAGCTTAATTTTATTTAGTTAGTTCTTTTAGTTTTAATTTAAAAGACCTAGTTTAATTAGAATTTAGCTTGATTAGGAAGTTTAGGATTTAGATGAGGCTAAACTTCCTATAATCCTAACTTACGAGGGAATTACTCCTAATATATATGGAGAGGGGTAATGAAAAAACAAGAAGAGGAATGATGGAGAATGAGAGAAAGGACAACAGAGGGAGAGAAAAACTCACGAAGAGAGGGAGAAGCCATGGAGAGAAGAAGAAAAAGGAATGAAAGAAGAAACGGGGTCGCGGGTGCTGGAGCTGCTACAGTAATTTGTTTATGGGTCGAATCCATCAGTGATATTTTTAATTCTATCATGCTTTGCCTTGAAGGTAAGTAAATCATTGCTTCAAATTATGATTTTTATAGTTCCGAGTGATTTGGTATTAAATTCATGTATGTTGATGGTTTTGACTCGTTAGAATTTGAGAAAAAGGACTGACTTTGTAACTTGAGCAAAATTGAGAATTCTGGATTTTTACTATGCATGACAATTATGCTTGATTGACCATAGATTTATGCTTTGAATTACATTATGAAAATTCTATTGCATGTTTGAACGTGTATGATTATCTGTGGTTCAATTCTGGTTTTCATGCACAAATGATATTTATTTTACTATTTCATACTAAATGAATAGAAGTTGCCCAGTATTACAGAGTAGAAGATCTATTTTTTTTCACCCTATCATTGAATTTTAATTTTTCAATAGGTGAGATACAACCTTCAAAGAGTAATTCCATGAGTCAGGGCTATGGGACTTCGTCTTGCCGACCCACTATCTCTAAGTCTAGAACAGAATACAAAACAGAAGATACTTTCTCTGTTCTGAACTGGACGGAAGTTAAAGACGACCAGTTCAAGATTTAATTTATGAACCCGGTCCAATGTTAAAAAAGTCAAACTAAGAGACCACATCTAGACTAGGTTCACCCCCCATAAAAACGTTCAAAAATTCTAAAAAATTATGGAATTCCTCTAGAGTTATAATGAACATCACCGCCTATTTTTAGAGCAAACTAAAATCTACAAGGTGTACAATGAGTATTTAATCCTTATAAGTTTAATCACAGCAAGCTTATCAAATTGGACAGAACATGGTTCAATGGGATAGCATAAATAAAAATTTACAAATTTTATTGTAGTGTTATGACTTTTTGAAAAGTTCATATTTAAAATTTCATATTAGTGGAATTATCAATAAATTACAAAAATTCTAAGAGTACCTTGAAGTTTAAACAGATTTAATTATATGTATGATTTTTGGTTCAACGCTTGAATAAATAACTAAGTTTATTGACTACCTATAAACATGCTTAGAAATTGTTGACTCTAATAAATGAGCACTAAGATGCTTTAAAATATGAATTGACAAAAACATCTTTAAAAAGAAGTTACGGTTAAAGTGTGTTGAAGTAAAATGTAAACTTTCTAATTAATGAGCACAGAAAGAAAAAATAAAGCAAACAAAGAAGATTGTGAGAATTCATTAAAGCAAATGAAGAAGATTTTGAGAATTCATAAACAAGGGTTAAGGGCTCAAGGGCACTAGATCATATGGAACTAATGTTAATCTTTTCTACTTGTTATGATGAAGTTATGCTTATGATTTGGATCATGTATATTTGAATTAACATGTTTAGCATTAGATCTTCATGAATACAAGTTCATATTTAATACTAAAAGTTATATAGTTGATAGCCATTTTATATGATGAATACATGAGAATATGCTTGATCAAAGTTACATAGATGATGCTTCATGTTACATAGAGTTCATGTTTAAGATTGTATGATTCATGATATATATGTCTCTTTGATGAATGCACACATTAGCAATGAATTGTGTATATGTTGTGCTTGTACCATGAATGGTTTAATATGTTATAAATTATGATTATTGTTAATCTTTACTTGTGGGTAGTGAGTTATTCATTTTTATCACTTTTATGGGCACTTGAGATGAGTGTTTTGTATAAAAGGTAGATTCAGGTATTGTAATGTCCCTGATTTTTCTAGGATTTTTTGTGATTTTTTTGCTATTTTTTTAGTCATTTTTTGCAGTAAAATGTGACGCTTTGGCATATTTATATTTGTGTATTCTTACCTATATTTATACCCTTAGAGTTAGGTGTGGGGCTTAGTCGCAGGCCGCAGGCTTCACTGCGCTCTTACGGAGCAAATTTTGGAGGAACAATGTGTAACCAATAGGTGAACCCGTGTTAGGGACATAGATGTAAAAATTAAAAAGATTATATAAGTTATGGATCCAAAAACTAGATTCCAAAACTCGACGTCCAAAAGAAAATTCCAGACATCCAATGAGTTGGGAAAGAAAACCGAGCCCATTTCCAGTCACTCTGTTCTCTCTCCTCTGTCGTCGGATTTTGCCGGTTCTTGTCAAGATCCTCTTTGCCTCACCACCACGAGTCCGTAGGTACCTGCTATGACCCTCTTCGCTCCTCCACAAGCTCTTTCAGCCAAGCAATGATTTTGACTGCCAACTCCGCCGCTGCCGTCGTGTACTCGCCATCAAACATCATGATTACGAGCCCCGTTGTTTGGGAGGCTTTTGTAGGTTGTGACGGAGAGCTATTGGAGATGAATGCTCGTTTCTGAGGTGGATTAATTCCCTTTGACTCAGGTATATCCTCGACTTACTGCGAGTCTTCTTTGTGCCGCAATCTGTTGTATTGAGTGAGATGAGAAAACAAGTGTTTATATATTCTAGACTTTCATTTCGATTAGACTGTGGACTGTTATGGGACTTGCACTTAGGGATGCTTGTGAGAGATTTGTATTTAAAGTCTATGATCATAGCAATTTATCCGTATGGTTGTTTTTGAGTAGCGCCTACGAATGTTTGGTTTGGTCGTACGATGTTTGATCGAATGAGTAACAATTTGGACGGAAAAACTGATGTGTTATGATTTAAATTATAAAACTGTTTTCATAGGTTTTGTATTTGTCATTTTTCTTAATTTATAGTTGTTATATTGCAAAAAAAAAAAATGTGAATTTTAAGAAAAATGTATGAAAAATCGCGGGCGTTACAGGTATTAATAACCAACCTAAGTTTTTAGGGGTATGAAGAAGGGTTAGTTTAAGTTGGGTATGAGTGGTTTTCACTTGAGGTTCAAGATAAAAGATTACTTAGGTGCCACATATTGGGATGAGGGTGGACTCAGCCTTTGGCAGTTCCCTCCCAGTTTTTATAGGTCATACCGAGTGTACGCAGATGACCACCTACGGCGCTTTCACACCGATGCAAATCATGGATCACATAGATAACTTTATGAGAGGTTTAAGAGAATTGGGCTTATTATGATTTATATGAGATAATAAGTCAAATGTATATATTTTACTTAAGCTATTTTTCATAAAGTTATGAGATGATATAGAGCATGTACAATTGATAATTATTATATTAAGCATGATTAGTCTTTTGCATAAGTTATGCATGTATGTAAACAAACATGTTGAGTGATGTAGTCCACGTAGTATCATGCTAGGGCATTCAAAACTACGTATAGATCTAATCCTCTTCTACCTTGAAGTGGTATGTAGACACGATGTTGATTTAATCCAAACTTTAGGTTACTAATCTTTTCTTGTAAGATGCATGTGTTTTGTTATCCTAACATTTCAGTTAGTTGGCATGGTAATCATCCTAGCCAAAGTTCATGGGAAATGAATGGCTGGATTTTCTTGAGGAATTCTATAGTGAGAATATTTTAGTATGAATTGTATTTTGTGTGAAATGGTATTGTTATTATTTGAGAAAAAATTCCTCTAGGAAATCTGGTTGTTACATATTTCTTACACTCTTAGTCTTACTTCCATCTTCTCAATGCGGAGCATATCAACCCAAAGAAGGAAAGTGCCATCTTTGATAGTTGGTCAAATCATCCCAAATAAGCTAGAAGTCGTATTGATAAGAAGTGATTAGGAATGTAGTTTATTTCTTGAAAGTACTTAGAATAGAATCATTGTAATAAGAGAATTTTTCTATTCAAAATTTTCCTACCTCAATCCATGTAGCTCAGTTGAGAAGAGGACATAGATGATTTAATCAATCTTTTATTTTCCCTTAATCTTCTTTTTTTGTGATTGTTGTTTGATTTTGCTCTCTTTGATTTTTTAACAAAAGGGTTGTCACCTGCCTGTAATTTTCTACCCTAGATCCATAGAAGTTTAAGTACCTACTTCTAGGAATTTCAACCACCCTTCTATTCAACATATTGATCAGCGTTGTTCAAAACCCAAAATTACTATCAATTCAGCTTCTAGCTTGTTTGGCATGATTCCACCAATCACTAAAGATGGAACTTTCCTTCTTCTTTGTACCTGCTAATTTGGTAAAATGGGCCATGGCCTTGGATGAGGTATGAGACATGAGGGGAAAAGGGTTGTAAGGAGCATGAGTGAAGGAGATGTAGATGAAGAAAATAAAGATTTCTTGCATTTCTGGTCGGAGAAGGATAACATCATATTTGATAGTCGGTTGAATCACCCCAAATGAGATAGAAGTCAAATTGATAAGAAGTGGTTAGGAATCTAGTTCATTTCCCAAATTACTTAGATTAGAATCATTGTAATAGGGTAGTTTCCCCATTCAAAATTTTCCTATCTCTATAAATCCTTGTAGCTTGGTCTAGCATAGGATAGATGATTAAATCAAACTCTTCTTTTCCCTTGGGGTCTGTTTGGATTGGTGGAAATGGGGAGAAAGAGAAAGAGAATTCAGGTGAAAGAGAAACTAAGAGATTCCTAAATATTTTCACTATTTGGTTACACAAATGATGTCAGAGAAAATTGACAATAACAGTGGTGGTAGCGGCGGCGGCGGTAGCAGTGGTGGTAGTGGCGGTGGTGGTAGCGGTGACGGTGGTGGTGATTGTGGCGGTGGCAATTGTAGTGGTGGCGGCAGCGATAGCGGTGGTGGCAATAGTGGTATTCGTGGCAGTGGCGGCGGGGGTGGTGGTGGCGGCAATGGTGGTGGTAGCGGTGGCAGAGGTGGTGGTGGCAGTGACATTGGTGGTGGTGGCAGCAGTAGCAGCGGTGGTTGTGGCAGCGGCGGTGGTGGCGATGGTGGTGGTGGTGGCGATTGGGGTGGTAGCAGTGGCAGAGGTGGTGGCAAAGATGGTGGTGGTTGTAGTGATGGTGGCGATGGTGGTGGTGGTGGTGGCGGCGATGGTGGTGGTAGCAGTGGCAGAGGTGGTGGCAGCAGCAACAATGACAATGATGGATGTCACGGCCCGAATTTTTAAATAGCACGAACAGTAAGTAGCAAAAAAAAAAATTCTTTAAATACAAAACAAACTATTCGATTAAATATCCAGGTCATGATAACTAGGGTTTACAAATATGAATATCAAATCATACAATATTATTAACGTCTGAAAATTCATAAAGACCAGCTCATCCATCTAAGTACAAGTTCATCGTCCGTCTGAAAATAAATAATAAGTTGACTCTCACACTTAAGGTACACTTACGTACCGGAGTTACAGAAATGCAGAAACCTCTTGTGCACGCCTGCCTCGGTCTCACTTTTCATCGCCTGGAGAATCTGCAACAAAGCAAACCAAACAACAACCACAACAACAATGGAGCATCTCCGCCCACAGGAGAAGAGCTTCCAAAGGACAAAAGGTTTTATTTATATTTTTCGGATCGGGCCAACATCACCCGATGTTAGTTGCCTACGTACTCATCAGACAACATCTCCAATGTTTCCAACAAGATCGGATCCAGACATAGTTCTGCCTAGAAACTACTCTATCCTACAAAGCATAGCATCACGCATGCAATGCTTAGATATTTTCAACCTACATTTTAGTAAGTCCTTTAACTGTTCAACTTGTCTAATTAACAAGCAATATCAAACATTGTTATTAATTATCTCACATCCCTTGTTCGATAATTAAAACTATCAAATCTATAACTCAGAGATGACTCGCCCCTCGAGAAATCCCCAAACAAAGTACTCCAGCCTTGGAGTAGATTGCTTAACAGCAGCTTGACCCAAATCCCCAGGGCTCTCAATAGCCTGCCACGAATCTGGGGAAGAGGATCCCAACTGTACTCATGGACACAGATTGGCAAGAAACACAAGCCTTCCATGATGCTCATGTAACTCCGCTTTTCATACGTACTAAATAGTCCTACGAAGACCTGCGGGAGACCCGCGGTAAAGACCCTCTGGTCAATACCCAAACCGTCGTGGCAATGAAGATGCATATTGCAATCTCCACCTTCTCGACGTTGGGAGAAAATGTCTCATAAGATATTACTAATATATCCATAGAAGCCTTAGGTCCTTATAACCATTGACTCCCTCAAACATCTAAAACTTAGACTAGATTTTTTTATCCAGTCAAGTAACCACTCAAGCATGTGGGTCCTCTTCACCTTGTGAATCGGCCCACTAAATAGCTCATCCACTGAGCTATGACTCAAAGAACATCCCAAACACCCTCGGTTCATTAATCAAGGTCAAATTCTATGTCAGGGCCCCGTTCACTCCATGAACTGGTCTCAACCCTAAAGATGGTATTTTAGTCACTATCTTTATTAGGAGTTCTCCCCTCAAACCAACAGCAACCCATGCCTCTTGATTAATCTTGATTAATCTTAAATTACTGATATAACTTAAAACATCAATATCAAAAGCATGCATCAGCATAAATAATCATGCAATCATACAAACATATAAATAATAAACGGAGGCTCATTGCATTCATTCGCAAGGCTAGGGCTTAGAGACTTCAAGCCCGATAAGTAAATTAATATATTCCATGAGTGACGTATATAATGCCCTAGTGGATTTCTACGTTGTGTCACGGACACGTGCAATACACTACCCTAAACCCTAAGAATTAGGGTTTTCCATTGGTTTCCCGTGACGCTGTGACCTGTTAAGGTCTTTGTGTCACCTACGAGTCACACCCCTTTCTTTTGAAGTCATTTACAGGGTACCTTAACTCTTGATTCACTAGGTCATATGTTTCATCAGAAACAGAACATATTGCCCCTAAGGGCATTAGGGTAATATTACCACCTAGGGTATGGTACCTTCCCTTGGGTCATTCTAGTCATTTTACTGCCCCTCTATTGATTTAAGTCATTGACCTCTCACCAGGCTCCACTCTCAGACCGACTCACACTTCCATTCACACGAATGTGGGCAGGTCCACTCTAAGGGATATTTTTGTCATTTGGTTTAAAGCCATAATGTCATCCCATGAGTCCAAAATTAAACTCAAGTGTACTACTTGACTTTATGGACTCTGTGTAATTTTCCTGGCATGTGACGGGGTCGTGAACCCCTTGAATCGACCCAGGTTTTGACTAACGGTTTACTATAAACCCTAAGGGTAAAAGGGTCAATTAACCACTTATTGGTATTTTTATTCATTAAGAGATTTGGCCTATAATTTGGTAACCAATTGGAATCTCACTGAGAATTTTTCCGATTTTTAAATCAACTCCTAGACCCCTGGACCAGGGTCCCGAAGTCGGGTAAATGGTTCTCACATGATGACTTAACTATCAAGGGTAAAAAGGTTATTTCACAATCTCTAAGATTTTTCCCCAGTCTGAAACTTGGTCAGAATAATCCAAAACCTCTCCAGACACTTGACTATTTTTCTAGAATTTATTTGACACTTTTAGCCCCCTGCACCGGACCCAGTTCACTCCCTTCTCTCTTCTTCTCTTTTTTTTAAACCGACCCGGACCGGGTTAGTTTGGGTCGACAACCCGCAACGCAGGTCGTCTTCCCCATGTCCGGTCAGAGGCAAAATGCCTCTAGCGGTGCCGACCCTAGACACCACGGCCAGGTAGCGGACCGGGTTCCTCCAAATCACCGCCAGGCGGCAATCACAAAGGGTCTAGCCCCCGCCGCTTACGGGTGGGCAGCCGGGGCCGAAGACGCCTCTGATTTATTTATTTCACCAAAAGCCTATTGGACGCCGGTGGTTGCAAAGGCAGCCACGACTAGGTCTTGAGGCCGGGCCCATCCGATTCGTCGACAAGAGGTGAATCCAGTGGACCAAGCCTCACCGTTGATGGGTGGCTGCTCCACTTCCACCCGCGACCAACGGTTCCAAACCCTTTGATAATGATAGAGATTTGCTTGCTTGTTGTAGGCAAGAATTTTCTTAAATATCGACAGGCATGGGCTTCTTGATTCTTTATGAGGCATTGATTCAAAGAACAAATTTTTGGTTATGAACAAAAACTATTGGTAAATTTTCTTCTGCTTCATCATATGCCTATAATGCTAGAAGGGATTTTTTGTTTGAATGGAAGTAAAGAACATTAGAGTCATTTATGGTTTATGATGCTTCAATGTATTCACCCTTTATGGTATGGTAAAAATCTAATTGGCTAGCACAATTTGAGTTTCATGAAAGTACAGTGGGTTTGTCATATTCTTTTTGCACTACAAGTCAAATTCTTCTCATAGAGAAATCTAGGATATGAGTCAACATTATGATGAAGGAAGTTACTACTCTTGAGTAAAGAAAACACTAATAAGGGCCTCCTTTTCCAGCTCAGGTTTTTTGTGGCTTGCTTAAAATTAGTTCCTGATAAGCCACATATATTTTCCAATTGCACTCTATCTAGGTGGTTTCCTGGCATCTGTATAATCAGGTTCCTTGTTGAATCCTACTACTAAATTGTCTATTAGACTTTCCTATGGAATTTGGTTAGGAAGGGATATTTGAGTAATGGACATTAAAATAGTTCATGAACTCTACTTTTGAGAAAATTATGAACTCCCTTCTATGTTGTGAATGTTCTAAGGGCCTATTATTGGGGTCCACGTGCTAGTAGTAAGTTTTAATTATGTTATGGTTAATAAGGGCATTTAGGTAAATAGATTAATTAGGGTATTAGTGCTTTCTTTTAATTATGTTAATGGGCCTTAGATGCTTGTTAGTGAGCCCACTTATCTAGACTATTTAAATGTAAGGGCTACGCCCTAATTGGGATTATAGAATGAATGATTAATTGTCTTGTCTTCTCCCCTTTCCTCTCTGCCTCTCCCTCCTATCTGGCGGCCATACCGCTCCTTCTCCCCTTTCCCGGCCTTCCTGCTCTGCTCCCTTCTCATTACCAGCTAGCCAGGCCGTTGTAGACACCAGTCCACAACAAGGTATGATAACTCTTTATAAATTTTATTTTATTTTTTTAGATTATAAATTTGTTAGGTTATAATTTTAAAATTTATTATAAGACCTCAGGTGTCGTGAGTGCACTAAACATTTTAGATATCTCCGCCATTGGCCCGTAGATGAGCATATGTTACCGTATATCAAGCAAGAAGGATTTAGACATTTCATTCATCTATAGTGTGTCTGTCTTGATCGGCCTTTATTGACAACTCTTGTTGAAAGATGGAGGAGGGAGATGTAGACGTTTCACCTGTCCTATGGAGAGATTACCATCACTCTTATGGATGTGGCAGTTCTTTTAGGACTTCACATCGATGGAGCTCCTGTAAAGGGCACGACAGGAGGAGGTCATTTAGACTTATTAGGCAGACTCCTTGGTAGAGCTCCTCCAACTACAGTGATGCGTGGTAGCTAAGTGAGCCTTCGATGGCTCTTAGGAGAGTTTCATGAGCTCCCAGTAGATGCTACGGAGATAGTTATCGAGTAGCATGCACCGGCTTATTTATTACATTTACTTGGGGCCACGATATTTGCGGATACCACAAGTAGCCATGTACATGTAACATATCTCTCCCTCATTGAAAACTTTGACATGGTGGGTGCTTATTCATGGGGTAGTGCTACTCTTGTATTTTTATACCGAGAGTTAGGGAAAATATTCCTGGCCATGACCTCGGGGATTGCAGGATGTCTAACCCTTCTTCAGGTAAATGAATTTGCAACTTCAAAAAAAAAATTGCATGTATAATTCCTTATTTTTTTAATAATTTTTATCATATTTTGTGACATAGATATGGTCGTGGGAGCATTTACATGTCAGTCGACCAAGTATTGAGATGGGTCACTTAGTTGAAGGTGCTCCATTAGGAGCAAGGTAGGGTATATTTATTTTTGACACTTAACTTTTTGTAGGAAGGTTCTATTTACATATGCTAAACTCATTTTTTAAATTTAACTCCTTAAGGTGGAATGTTCAAAAAAGGAAAACCGAAAATCCACAAGGAGTCCTCCGATTATATAGATGGGAGTTAGATCACTAGTGGCCATATTAGGTAATTTTATTTTATTATTAACTTTTTTACAATAATTATAAGTTATGTAATGTTATTTAAACTTAATTATCTTTATATATATTTATAGGTTATTTGGCAGTTGTACTCATTAGAAGTATTGGTTGTATTACCTCCTGTATGTACCCACAGTCGAGATGTGTGGTTATCGCGAATGCCACTAATCTGTTACGAGATTATAGAGATATATATGTCAGATCGTGTGATGCTCTAGTTTAACCTGGAGCAAGTGGTCCCACCTTCTACCATTGAGTTTGTCCATCGCATCACTCGACAGAGCCACCATATTACTGACTAGGCTATACATCATGAAACATATATCACTCAATGGGATGATAGGAGAGCCACTGTTATCTGTGGGGAGATGGCTACAATGTCACGAGATGTTCGTAGCGCATATATGTAGTAGTATTTATCAATTACACGGTGATATATTTTACTGCACAATAATGTAGAGGAGATGACATATCAGCCTAGGGATGTGTATGAGGCATCTTTGTTAAGTATAACTTTGTTAATTATATAATATTATTTTTTTATTTCTTATTTATTATTTATCTAATTTTTAATTTATTTCTTTATTGTATTGTTTAGTGTGACGTACAAGATGAAGTTCTTCATTTCTACAACTCTGGTACGTAAGTGTATCTTTAGCGTGAGAGTCAACTTAATTATTTATTTTTAGTCGGATGATGGACTTGTACTTAGATAGATGAGTTATTTTTATTGAATTTTAAAACATGTAATAATATCATATGATTTGATATTTGTATTTGTAAACCCCAATTATCACGACCTGAAGATTTAATCAAATGGTTTGTTTTGCATTTAAGAAAGAAAAAAAATTTCTTGTGACTTATCGTTCGTTCTATTTAAAAATGCTTTTAAAAATCAAAGTCGTGATAATTGGTATCAGAGCCAGGTTCTAACTACAAGTCTGAAGCCATCTGAAAATGTATGATCTAGTTGAGGTAGACAGGTTTTGGGTAAGAAGCACCCCTAGGTGTTCATGGCAAAAGAGTTGTGGAACGGCCGAGGAGAAACCATTAGACACTTGTGGTATGGGACACGTTATGTCGATGGATAGCTCTAAGGTTCATTGTGCTAGTGCTTAATTAAATTTACTTCTGTGGTGTCATGAATATTCATGGTATGGGACATGAGTACTAGGGTCGACACAGAGGTATTTTTACATGCACACTCCGAGTTATGTTACCTAGTGGCAGTTTTTCAACTTGAGTACGCATCGGAAGCTAATGCTCAAGTGGGATTAATGTAAAACCCTAAAAAGGGCAAATATGCCCTCCATGACCAAGCTTGTTTAGTATTAGCTTTGGAGAATTGCGGGGATACAATTCCTTTTTGGGGGGAATAATGTAACGTCCAGGAATTTTCTGAATTCCTGAAGTCGACCACGGGAAATTAGGGTGTTAAACCCCTTGACTTTCTTATAAGAATAACTTGATCATCAGTTTGAAATTATATCTGAATCTTTTATGGATGGAAAGTAAACGGAAAGAGCTTCGAAACACAACCAAGAATGAGCAAACCGGAGTTCGGATGAGGGAGATACGACCGTTTGAAGTTGACTATAGTGCGCTAGACCCGTTTACCTGAATTAGACGCGTAAATTAGCCGTTTAAGTCACTTTATGGGCCAAATTATTTATGGTGAAGGAAATTAATAAAAAATGGGCCCAAGTAGCCTATTTAGCCCAACTCCTAAGGGGGTTAGGAACCTTAATCCTCATGCTTATAAAAAGGCTAATTAGGGCTAATGGAAAGGGGAGTTATTTTTGACTAGGAAGGATGAGCCCTCATTAAAAAAATTTGGCGAAACTCCGGCAAGGCTTCAGTGGCAGTGGATCAATGACAACTCGGCCATTGAGGTAGGATTTCGAGTTGAGATTATTAGGGAATTTGTTAGCTAATTTTATTGAAAATTATGTTAATAGTGAGTTTTACAAATATTGTTCACATAACATTAAATTGATTTTTCCGTTCGCCGGAACAATGATAGGAAAGGGGCTGCATTGGCCATGGCCATGGTGGCCCTTGCTCCAATGAGGCCTTGATGGCGGAGGATTCGGCGGCCGTTGTGCAGGCCGCCGGGTCGTTGAACAAAAAAAAAGTATAACAGATCGGCCACCAGAGGAGTGCAGCGCAACCGCTAGTCGAAGGAGGGACTGGGTTCCCGGAATCACTAGACGAAGGTGATCCTGGTCGAGCAGGCCCATCGCCAACCATGGTGTCCTGCCACCACAGCACCCCGACGTGCTGCACAATAAAAAAAAGGGGGGCACCTTGTCACCCCAACCGGCCACCGGTTGGCGGCCAGGCCAAGGCGGTCGGAATCGCTATGTGATGGCAATCCAGTCAGCCTTAAACACCGCCCCGCCATGGCTGCCAGGGGCGCCACCACCAGAGGTATTTTCGCCTCAGGCCGGACGCGGGGAAGATGACCCGCATTGTGGGATGTCGACCCTAACTGGTGTGGTTTAAAAAAAAGAAATAAAGAATGAATTGAACCGGGTCCGGTTCAAGGGGTATAAGTGTCCAAAAAATTCTAGAAAATTACTCAGTGAGAGGTTTGCAAATATTCTAATAAAGTTTAGACCTGGGAAAAAATTTTAGAGAGTGTAAAATGACCCTTTTACCCCATATAGTAAAATTATTATGTGAAAACCACTTACCCGACTTCTTGGCTCCAGTTCAGAGGCCTATGAGTTGATTTAAAAATTGGGAAAATTGTCAATGAGATTTTAATGGGTAACCTAATTATAGGCCAAAGCCACATAGTGAGAAAAAATTTCAGTTAGTGAGTAATCGACTATCTTGTTCTAGGGTTAATCGTAAAATGTTAAATCAACCTGGGTCGGTTCAAGGGGTTCTCGACTC
This sequence comes from Saururus chinensis, assembly GCA_035235625.1. Lineage (NCBI taxonomy): Eukaryota > Viridiplantae > Streptophyta > Magnoliopsida > Piperales > Saururaceae > Saururus > Saururus chinensis. The sequence continues at coordinate 33,391,011 of CP141143.1, forward strand.
CGTCACACGCTAGGAAAATTACACAGGGTTGATGAAGACAATTAGTACCCTTGAGTTTAATTTTGGATCCATTGGATGTTAATAAGGCCTTAAATTAAATAACAAAAATACCCTTCGAGTGAACAACCAACATTCGTGTGAATGGAAGCATGAGTCAGTTTGAGAGTGGGGCCTTGTGAGAAGTCAATGACTTAAAATCAATAGAAGGGCAGTGAAAAGACTAGAATGACCCAAGGGAGAGTATCATACTCTAGGTGGTAGAATTAACTTAATGCCCTTAAGGGCAATATGTTCTGTTTCTGCCAAAATTAAGAACCTAACTACCAAGCGTTATGGTATGCTATAGTGATGTTAAATGGCTTCAAAAGGAAGGGGTGTGACTAGTAAGTGACATGAAGACCTTGTCAGGTTATAGTGTCATGAGAAACAAGGGGGAAAACCCTAATTTTTAGGGTTTAAGGCAGCGTATTACACGTGTGTGTAACCCTGTACATTAATCAACTAGAGTATTAATACGTAACTCATGTGATACGTTAAGAGTTATTTATACTCTCGGGCTTGAATTCTCTAAGCCCTAGCCCTGCAAATGAGTGCAATGGACCTCCATTTATTAGTTATGCACATGTGTGATTGCATGTTATTTATGTTAATTATTTTGATGCATGTTTTTATTATTGATGCATTAATCGGCAACTTAAGGTTATGGAGACTAATAAGAAATATTGGTTGTTTTTCGATTTGGGGGAGAACACCTAATCAAGATAAAGACTAAAATACCCTCATTAGGGTTGGGACTGGTTCATGGAGTGAACGGGACCCCAACATAGAATTTTACCTTAGTTAATGAACCGAGGGTGGTTATGGGAGTTTACCCGAGTCTTAAGGAGACTATTAGGGTTTGGGTTGTTCTCTGAGTCATAGCTCACTTGATGAGTTATTTGTTAGGCCGATTCATAAGGTTAAGATGACCTAATGGTTGGGCAAATACTTGACTAGATGAAAATAATCTAGTCTAAGTTTCAGAGGTTTGGGAGAGTCAATGGTCATAAAGACTTGAGGCTTCTATGGATACATTGTTAATGTCTTAAAAGACATTTTTCCCAGAGTTGAGGAATGGTGGAGATTGTGATACGGTTCTTTATTGCCATGACAGTTTGGGTATTGACCAGAATGTCTTTATCGCGGGTCTCCCGCATGTCTTCCTAGGACCATATAGTATGTATGAAAAGCAGAATTGTATGAGCATCATGGAAGGCTTATGCTTCTCGCCAATCTGCATCCATGAGCACAGTTGGGACCCTCTTCTCCAGATTCATGGCAGGCTATTAAGAGCCCTGGGGATTTGGGTCAAGCTACTATTAAGTAGTCTACTCCAATATTGGAGTCCTATGTCTAGAGATTTCTCAAGGGAAGACTTATCTCTGAGCGAATACAAAATTGATAGTATTAATTATTGAACAAGAGTTGTAAAATAAATAATAACATTGTTTGATATTGCTTATTTAATTAGACAAGTAGAATGATTAAAAGACTTGCATAAAATGTAGGTTGAAAATGCTTAAGCATTGCATGTGTGATGTTGTACTTCTTAGGATAGTGTAGTTTCTAGGCAAAACTATGTCTGGATCTGATCTTGTTGGAAACATTAGAGATGTTGTCTGATGAGTATGTAGGCAACTAACATCAGATGATGTTGGCCTGATAAAAAAATATTAATTAAATCTTTTTCCCTTTTGGAAGCTCTTCTCTCGAAGGTGGAGAGGTTCCACTGTTGTTGTTGTGGTTGTTTCGGTTTGGTTGGTTGCAAATTCTCTAGGCGACGACAAGTGAGACCAAGATAGGTGAGCACAAGATGAAGTTCTTTGTTTCTGCAACTCCAGTACGTAATTGTATCTTTGACATGAGAGTCAACTTAGTTATTTATTTTCAGACAGATGGACTTGCACTTAGATGGATGAGCTGTTTTTATTGAAATTTGAAACGTATAATAAGATTATAGGATTTGACATTCGTATTTGTGAACCCCAATTATCATGACCTAGAGATTTAATCGAATAGTTTGTTTTGCATTTAAGAAAGAAAAAAAATTCTTGTGACTTATCGTTCGTGCAATTTCAAAATGCTTTTAAAAATCTAGGTCATGACATATTAGATTTGTCATATGTTTCTTTTAAACTGAATATCTTATTAACATGTGATGTAATATATTTTATAAATATTTATATTTTATGCTTGTTTTTATGTTGTGTAGATGATGTTGATGTTGATAACTTTAATGTTAATTTAAACCTATGCATGGAATGTGTGTGGAATGATTGAACAGGGATAGGTGCACTTGTATAATGTGTGTTGATTGAATGTATGATTGTATTATGCGTTGAATGAATGAACAAGGATAAGTGTTAAAGTTAGTTTAAAAGAAATTTTTAAAATTTTTTGAATTAGATTTCATCCTTTAGAAGGACGAAATCAAAGCCGACTACACATTGCCGAAGTGTGAATGAAGTGTGAAGTGTGGTGATTTCGTCATTTAGAAGGACGAAATCGCCTTAAGATGAAATCTCCTTAAGCTGATTTCATCTAGGATGAAGTCGACCTAATTTTTTTTAACCAGATTTCATCATTTGGAAGTACGAAATCAATTTAAATATGATTTCATCCTTTCAAAGGATGATATCATATATATTTTTTTTTAAAAACCACACAGGCGCCAATGCTTGGCTGGCACTTACGTGGCAAAAACCATCACTACTTTAAGAAATATTTCCCAAAATGGGTTGGTTTGGTAAATAATTTTTTTAAAATTCTAAGTGATTTCATCCTTTAAAAGGACGAAATCAAGTTAAGTTGATTTTGTCCTTCTAAAGGACGAAATCACATGATTTTTTTTTAAAAAGTACATGAAGCTATGCATGGAGCTTTCATTGCTTTGGGGGATAAACATTTGCATGATCTCACTGGTATCGTCAGGCCGAAGAGAGTGAGGATGTTGCAGCGAAAGTGCATCTCGACGACCCCGATGCCCCCTCTAGGGGTGCCAGAGTTGTGGTCGAAATCCCGACGGAAGATCTTGTAACGCCCGAGAATTTTCACACATTTTCCTTAAAATTCATGGAAAAATTTTGCAATATAGCGTCCGTAAATCGGAGGAAAATGACAAAATCAAAACCTGATAAAACAGTTTATAATTCAAAACAATAAACATCCATTTTCCATCTAAATATTTTCATCATATGGTCAAACATCGTATGGCCAAAGCAAATATCATCAGGCGCTACTCTAAAACACACGTATGAATAAATTGCTATGATCATAGACTTTAAATACAAATCCCTCCCAGGCATCCCTGAGTGCAAGTCCCATAACAGTCCACATTCTGATCCAAACGAAAGTCTAGAATAAACATCTAATTTCTCATCTCACTCAATACAAGAGATTGTGGCACAAATAAACTCGCAATGAGTGAAGCATATACCTGAGTCAACGGGAATCAATCCACCGTTGAAATGAGCGTCCATCTCCTGGAGCTCTCCGCACAACCTGCAAAACCTCCCATACAACGGGGCTAAAAAGTAGGGTAATGAGTATTTTCATACTCAGTAGGAAAATACCAAGTAGGGGAAATCCAAAACAATGAACTCACTAAGTCCATAAATACATGTGTTCATGCAATGCAAAGATGAACAACATGCATATCATAATCATGCTCATACGCATACAAACATACCAAATGCACTATCGTGCCAAAATCATACCAAATGCACCATCGTGCCAAAATCATACCATCAAATCAAACTTACACAAGCACCCTTATCTAGGGTCATACAAACTTACTCGTACCATCGTACGCTTACTCATACAACATACGCATACTTGTACGACCTTACTCGTACAATCATATGCTCACTCATACAGCTTACACGAAATCACACTTATTGTCTTACTCGAAAACATATTCTCACAATCGTACCCATTATCTTACAATAGTGCTCATACTCATACGCTTACAGTCGTGCTCATACTTATATGTTTACAGTCATACTCATATTCATACGCTTACAGTCCTGCTCATACTCATACGCTTACTGTCACGCCCCGGCGATGCCCGACCCGAGCCGAACCCGGTCCAAGGGCCGGTCAAGCGCGCGGGGGCGACGAAGTGAAATTGAGAAACGATTCTAGCGGAAGACTTAATCCCTAACCACGGGCGATTAACAGCAACACGGAGTGCGCACAATCCTTTGAGCAAGAGTAAATAAAAGGGGAAGAAAAGGTGTTGCTTAACACAAAGTAAACAACAATCTCAAACCCACAAGCTTAGTTTTAAGTAAAGCCCACACCGGCTCAAAATAAGTCATAAGCAAACATAACTGTAACATGTGACATAAATCCACAACAAAGAACCCTACACATAGGTTCTAACATAAAACATGAAACAAAATGAAGGAAAGTCACGCAATGATCTCCATCATCACACCCAAGCTACCTCTGACCTTTCCTCAAAAAGGCAATCCTGTCCGTCTGCGTGTCGCACCACGCAGCCCCAAATCAAAACACAAAAGAGGGGTGAGTTTTAACACTCAGCAATGGAAATAATATCACAGACAACGTAGAAAAAACGATAGCTTAGAAATGAGATCGTTTCAGATCAAAAATTTACATGGTGCATCACTTTACGATCACACATTCATATCACTTAACACTGCATAAAAATGCATAATTCAACCTGCATGGATGTATCTCTAGCAAACATATTCCCACATGCATTCACATCATAACCAATCCCGCATGGACGTATCTCTAACATACATATTCCACATGCATAACATCAAAATCAGCATGCATGGATGTATCTCTAACATACATATTCCACATGCATAACATCAAAATCAACATGCATGGATGTATCTCTAACATACATATTCCACATGCATAACATCAACATCAACATGCATGGATGTATCTCTAACATACATATTCCACATGCATAACATCAACATCAACATGCATGGATGTATCTCTAACATACATATTCCCACATGCATAATGTTATCACAATCAACCTCCATCAAGGAGTAATCACACATTGACGTCACACGAGACGGGAGCATAGACAAGGCCACGAAGGCGTGTCATGGTACAAAATTCTACACAAGAATTCAAGAAAGATCGGGGTTGTCAATCCCTAATACTGCTCGCCCTGGACGATCCTGGCCAAGGATGTCCCATTCTCACACAGAGAATCTAGAGCAGGGGTGTTCGCCCAGTGGACATCTCTGCGGAGGGAAGAGCCCGAGTTCTCACACAGAGAACCCTAGAACACGTGGTAGCGGGGTGCACACGGCATACCACACCGGATTCTCGTGGTCCGGATGACACACATAATGATATTCTCACATATCCGCAAGACAAGTACACAACTCGTCCCCTCATCATTCCATTAAACAAGACTCAACCCGGGGAGTGCACTCGTTCCACACAGGAACTCCAAATCGTTCCACACAGGAACTTCAAATCGTTCCACACAGGAACTTCAAATCAAAATATGTCCTTTCGGACCAATCAACTTGCGATTAATCCACGACCGATAAACCCGGCACGCAATTCCATCACATTGCATCCAATCAGTCAAATTCGATTAATCACGATGAAGCCTCAATTGGAAATCTATTTTCATGATGCGTGCAACATGGTACATGCGTGGGCAAAGCATACATGAACCCTAATCATGATAAGTGCTCTCACCAGCCCCTAATGCATCATTCATAATCACTATATTAAGCTTCAACATCATCATTTAACCCCCACATGTGTGTGTGTGTAACTAGTAGAAGCCTTTCACATGATGCATATTAACATGCTTGAAAATCAACTCACCACCACACTACACATGTGAATTTCTACCTAAACATGAATTCCAGTGGAAATCATAGTAGAAGAATCGTTGAAATCATAGTTAAATTCAAAACTCAACCACAAAGGCTAAACACCTATAACATCACTCATTTCATCATTGAGTCATGGCATTCACCAACATTCACACACCATTAATCACAATTTATCATGACAAATCTGTCCAACAATGATTGTAGTCCTACTGAAATATGCTTAACCAAAGGGAAACAACTATTCATAATTTCAAAATAACGATTCCAACATCATGCCACAAAACATAAGTCATTCCACCATCACTAAGCATATATCTCAACTCCATAAACTTAATAGCATGCATTTCCAGTAGCCTAACATAGCTTAAAACACTCCACATTCATATAAAATTGGCAAGCTAAAGTGGAATCATCAAAATAGGCATCATACACACAACATACAATTTCCTGTGTAGCCGATCGATCGCCCTTCAGGCCGTTCGATCGGTTACACGCAAAATTTTCAAATTTTCAGTTCAGCCGATCGATCGCCCTGCAAGGCCGATCGATCGCCAACACGGCAGAACAGTCATCTTCTTCCTTTCGCAAAATCAAACCGAGACACCATAGATAACACTTCAAATCCACATCTAGCACCCTAATCATCATCAAAAGTCCTCCTTGACTTCCAGAATATCAAACCAAACCATAATAATGCAAAACCCTAAGAAATCGGGATTAAATAATTCCATTTTCTAATCTTACCATTAACACACTAAATGAAGCAAACCATTTCGAAATAAGCCAAAAATGAAGAGTTTTACCATGGATAAACAGAGATTTTGAAGACCCATTACCTCAGCACTTGATTAAGCTCGGATTGAAGAGTCACCCTTCTTGAAATCCTTGAAAATACAATGAGTTTGAATTAAACACCAATGGAAATCGATTTACTTAAGAAATCCCTAATTAAATCTTAGATCTAGGGCTTGTTGGTAGTAAAAATCGAATTTTGAATGTTAGGGTTTGTAGTAAAACGCAAATCAGTAGCTTTTGATGGTCAAAAACGAATTGAATCAAGGGGAAAATGGTAGATTTAGAAGAATTTAAGAGAAAAGCCATGGATTAGTGCTTAATTAGAGCAAGCTTACCTTAATCGGCTTCTAATTCGGGCCTAAGTGGGGATTAGGCCAGCCCTCCTTCCTTAGCCTATTCCAAAAATGGAAATGGCTCAGGTTTGCCCTTTTATAGTAAGGGTTGGGGTAGGCAAAGGTAAGTTTTGGGGTGTAAATATGAAAAGTAGGCTAAAAGTGTTTATTTTGCAAATTTAAGCACGAATTAAGCCTAATAAAATTCTGAAAATTTTTGTGTGACCTTAAGTATATGTCTAGGTTCATTTGACACAAAAATAAAATTTTCGACCGTGGGGCCCACAGGGGTCCCGCCAAAACCCTAATTTTTGGGAAAATAGTAAAAATTCCAAAAAATCTCAAAAAATTCACATTTGGTTTAAAATCACTTAAAACCACTAATATTGAAGTTAATTTTGGTTAAAACCATCACAAACTCTATTTATTTACAAAATCACCGAATAAGATCAGAAAACACGAAAATTGCACGATAACCCATAATTAAATAAAAATCAAACCCGGTTTAAAGATGAGGGTCCTTACACTTACAGTTGTACTCATACTCATAATTGTACACATATTATCGACCACTGAAGCTCATTACAACTAATAAGCTCCAACGTTGAAATGGAAAAGAATGCCACTAGGGCATCACGTTAATCTCCGGGGAGTGACTAAACGCCATAGACTTTTCCGAAGGTAAGGCACACCAATGCTCATGGGGCATTGGATCAAACAGGTAAGAGTAGATCCATGATACTACTTACCTGAGCGCGCAAATATAAACACCCACACATAAGGGGTCGTACAATTGCCCACCATAATGGGTCTTATAGTGCTATTGCCACTCTTAGGCAGAAAACATACAGTGCTACTTGGGTAGAAACATACAGTGTCACTCTTGGGCGTGAACATATAGTGCCACTCTTGGGCGGAATCATACAATGCTCTCAATAGAGCATCAAACGTCTGGGCTTCATACAGCACACAGACAAAGTCGGAAACATACATCGCTCTCAACAGAGCATCAAACGTCTGGGCTTATATAGTACACAGACCAAATCAGAAACATACGTCACTCTCAGCAGAGCATCAAACGTCCAGTGCTCTATATAGCACACAGACAACATCCTGCATGATAAACACCATGGTAAGACATGAGAAATGCTCAGCCAACTCATTAGTGGCTAGCTCAAACACAAAACTTAATCCGTCGAGCCCTCGGGTCTCAAACTCACAACGCTATCATTAGTTGTGCTTATAATTCAAGTTTGAATTAAGTATATTATGCGGTACAATTATGCCACACAAACTCATAGTTCTCGACTGATCAAACCGAAGTTGAGCCCGATCGAAACCCAAGTTCGTCAGGGCAGCAGACTTCACTTAACTCGTCCACATCATGGACAAAACTCATCGTACATCAAACCTTTACAGTCTTACATACTTCGCCATCCATCTCATGGACAAATCATCTTACACTAACATCCTCAAATAACACTCCTCAGAGCCAACCCAGTTGTCGCCCTCTTATATCTCACTTATTATACTTTTCATTTCATAATTTGTACGTTATGCTTGTACAATTATGCACACTCTTACTGTTTGACAAATGCTCAACATACAATCCAACCCAAACCGATCCATTCTAATCCTTGCCCATCATCCTCTTATCCTCTGTCCTCTGTCATACGCTTACACAACCATATCCAATCCAGACAAAGTCTCTGTTACCTCTTACTGTCCATCACCCATACCTCTGCCCACATACACTTACGCATAACCATATCATAGGCAAAAAGCCATCATACATACGTATGTCTCACACATACGTATAACATATACATACGGTCATACATACGTAACTTACAAACACGCACGCTAGCCATCACTAGCACATGCATACATATGTCAAACATACACGCTAGCCATCACTAGCACATGCACAGACATTCATACATACTCCAAATATGCACGCTAGCCATCACTAGCACATGCATAATCCATACATACTCCAAACATGCACGCTAGCCATCACTAGCACAGGCATAATTCATACATACTCCAAACATGCACGCTAGCCATCACTAGCACATGCATAACACATACGTAGCATACTGACATATTTGCTAGCCATTGCTAGCGCATACATAATCCACATCCATAAAATGTGCATACATCTCATGCATATCAATCATACCATACAATCATGCTTACACGCACATCATGCAATCGGATCGTTACTTAACATTCAAGCATGGAATCATACAATCCTAGCATGCTGCTACTCATTCAAAGCATGCTTCATGAATTTACGAGTTCAAAGCTCCCCTACCTCATAATCATGACGTTCAATGGCGAGCACACGATGGTGGCAGCGTCGGTAGCGAAGTTGGCGGCCAAAACCGTTGCCTGGATGAGAGAGCTGCTGTCCAGAGGGTTTTGGGAAGTGCCGGAAACAATCACGGCCAAACAAGGTGTCAGAAATCAATGTAGCAAAACCCACGATCCACGGTAGCACACTAGGGCGGCCGGGAGAAATGTTGTGCCAACATAAGTAGCGGTGCAACCAGAAGTCAAGGGTGTACTCACTGAAGATCAGCCGGTGGCTAAGACGTACTCAGCCGGCCACAAAGACGTCGAAATCGGCCATGGATAGCACCCAACGGCAACGATTTTGTGTCAACAAAGACCCACATAAGGGCGGAGAGCGTGGGGCAACGCTCGAGAACAAAGGAGAGGTGGAGGACGGCTCTAGTGGTCAACTCCACTCGGTGGCAAAGCCAACCGATGGTCAGGCGGCGCGAATGCGGCGCCTAAACCCAGAAGCACATGCGTGGACACATGCACACGCGACCCAAAGGGGGGGGGAGAGGGCTGAAAAGAGGCAACCCAAGGCCCACAAAAGCCAACAGGGCTAAGGCCCTAGCGGTGGCTAAACTAAGCGGCGACATCGCCGATCGCCACCCACAACCAATACCCATGGTGCGGGCAGCTGTGCATCTCGCACGGTATAGGGCAATGACAAGCGGCCCATTCCGAGTGGAACAATAGTTGGGCCAAGTGGGGCTGACCCTCACTGGTGTTGAGCCGGGGCAGAGCCCATAATGGCCAAATAGCATACGGCTCACCGATGACCACGGCCCGAGATGCACCCATAGCGTCTAATCGGGCGGAGCAAGGCAATAGGGGCGAGGCGGGGTTGGAAACGACAAACCCCTACCGACACCAGGTCGAGGTAGGCTGGACGGAGTCTTACCGGTGGCCGAACGACGACCAGAAACACACTGGCGTCCAAAAAATCCCACGGACAGTGAGATGCAAATAGTAACAAAAACCTACCCAAAGTGTCGATAGCTCACCACGGAGCAAAGAAAGCATGGCGGCGGCTCTAGCCAGCGCCTATGGGTTCCTAGCGGCCAACTAAACATAAGTCTAGTTGAGAGAGGCAGCAAACGATGTCAAAATCGTACACCCATAGTGCAAAAATGGGATTGAAGGAGAGAAAAACCTAAAAAAAGGTTCGGTACCTCGTGGAGGAGCGAAGAGGCCGTGGCAGAGGTCATAGCCGGTACCTATGGACTTGTGGCGGTGAGGCAAAGCGGATCCTAACAAGAATCGCCAGAATCCGATGTCGGAGGAGGGAGAACGAAGCGACCAGAATCGAGCTCGGATTTCTCCAAAATCCAATGGGTGGAAATTATTTATATAGTTAATATTTTTAATTTTTACATCCACGTCCCTAATACGCATTCACCTACCGTTACACGTTATACCTCTAAAATTTGCACCGTAAGCGCGCAACGAGGCCCGCGGCCTGTGACTAAGCTCCACACCCAACTCTACTGGTATAAATACGGGGTATGAATACATAAATATGAATACGCCGAAGCGTCACATTTTTCCGCCGAAAATGACAAGAAAAATAGCAGAAAAATCACATAAAATCGTAAAAAAATCAGGGACCTTACAGATCTCACGGAAGGGTTGTAGTTGTAGATGTGGAAGCTGCAGTTGGTGCTGGCTGTGAAGCAGCCGTGGTCCTGGTTGGAGGAGAGGTGGAGGAGGGTGGGGAGGGAAGAGGAGTTGGACTCAGGGTTGCGGGTAGAATTTTCGGGGGCATCCTAGAGGGGAAGGAGGGGAGGTGCAGATGAGAGGGGGGATGGAGAAATAGCCCATGACAAGCCCCATCTTTCTCAAATTTGTTTTATTTCCCTTTTCATTATTCTACTCTTGTTTACTCTTTTTCTATTTGTAAATTTGGGATAGTAAATGCTATGAGAGTTTTGTGCCAATTACGAAATTGTCAATGTTTTCAATTACGTCAAGCGGCACATGCTGTATGTGTTTTTTTGTCATAATTATTTGTGTGTTGACCTTTATTTCCTATTTCGTCAATTTGCACTACTGCCTGCAGTATGCATGCCATTTTATATTTAATAAGTGTGGTGATTTCGTCATTTTGAACGACAAAGTATTCAAAACGACGAAAGGTGATTTCATCGTTCGAAATGATGAAATTACCTTAAACAACCGAGTCACCTTAATTCATCCCTAAGAGGTGGTAGATAATTCGTCCCATCTGCACCTCCCCTCCTTTTCACTTTTAAGATTCTTTCAAAAAGTCTACCCCCGACTTTGAGTCCGACTCCTCTTCCCTCCCCACCCTCCACCTCTCCTTCAACTAGGACTATGACTACTTTGCCATTGGCACCGACCGCGGCTTCCGCATCTACAACTGCAACCCCTTCCATGAAATCTTCTGCCATGATTTCTACCACAGCTGTTGCACCCCTGGTGGGGGCATTGACATTGTCAAGATGCTCCTTCACTACAATATCCTTGTTCTCGTCGGTCTGACAATGCTAGCGAGATTATGTAGATGTCTATCCCCCATAACAACAATAGCTTAATGCACAACTTCATGCACTTTTTTTAAAAAATTCATGTGAAATCAACTTAACATGATTTCGTCTTTTTAAAAGATAAAATTATTTAATTTTATTTAAACTGATTTTTGTCCTTTTAAAAAGATAAAATCAACTTAAAATAACAAAATCATGTAAAATTAATAGAAAAAAGTCATATATGCATTAATGGCTTGGTTGGCACCTGCATGGCAAAAACATAATACTATTTTAAAACATATTACCTAAAGTAATTTAATTTGATAATTATTTTTTAAAATTATTTTTTAAATAATTTTTCCTAATAATAATTTTAAAAAGATTTAAAATTATCATCGTTTTTGGAAAGTGTATTTTATATTCGGCTGAATCAAAATTTAAACCCGACATCTATTTTACGTTTCCAAACTCGATTATTAGAGTCGGGTCGGGTCCCACACTGATAATGAGTTTAGCACACGTGCCTTAGATCTGTGATCGATTGTAGGCACCCATGTGCCGCCCACTTATGATGGGCTCGAAAAGGCTTCTCCATTTTTGCTCCTCTAACGTTTAGCGATTCGTAAACGTGTCCATATGAAAATTTGATAAAGCTGCTTCGACCCAAACAGGAACAGCAGGCAAAAGACAAAAATCTCTCTTCTACCCAGTGAGTATACTCGGCGAAAATGCCGGCGTCGGCGTCGAGCAACCGGCCGGAGGACCTAGTGGAGAGGTTGGATTCAGACGGCGGCGGCGCTGCCCGCCTAAAAGTTCTCCGGGAGATAAAAAACCAGATAATCGGTAACCGTACAAAGAAGCTCGCCTACATCAAACTCGGCGCTGTGCCCAAGGTCGCCGCAATTTTAGCCGTAGCAGTGGCCGGGGGGGATGAATCGGACGCCAGCCTGGTAATCCAATCCGCAGCTGCCCTCGGTAGCTTTGCGTGCGGGGTCGATGCCGGCGTGAAGGCTGTGCTCAACAGTGGCGCTTTTCCTCATCTAGTGGGAATTTTATCCAGTGACGATGAAAAGGTTTGTTTTTTAAATTTGAAGGTTGATTTTAACCTAAACCCAGATTTTTGTTTGGTAGATTATCAGTCTAAATGGGCAGACGATTTTGAAATTGTATAGTTTTTGTTCTCCATAGGTTGTGTTGGTTATATAGAAAGCTCAATTGGGTAGCAATATGTTTCTGCACAGGAATTGTTTTGTGGTGCGTTTAAGTACTTGACTGAAATGAGTTTTGGAAATGCTATGATCGGGTAGGAGTTCAGCTAGGTGTTAATTGTTTGGCTTTATGTTTTAAATGTATTACTGAAATGGAATTTTAAGGGATTTTTTGATCGGCTGGCCAGTTGATCTCATAGTAACAGAGTCAGCGTTTTGGTTCATTTTGGTGCGATTCCATTTGGGAAAATTTCAGGAAAGTTTTGATGTGTAAAAAGAGGAAGAAGAAAGAGGAAGGGAAGAAGTATAGGAATGAGGAGGAGGCCCAAAAAATAATCTGTCCGAAGGGGTTTTGAGGGATGATATGATCAGATAAGCATTTAAGCTAAGTGAATTATTTGCCTTTACTTGAAAGGGAATGTTCTGAGATGGGTTTAAGTTCTTTATTGAAATAGGTAAAGGCCATATTGATTGGATAGGAACATCAGGTTCAACTTGGTAAAGATTTCTGTTTCTAGGAAAAGATAAGGATCTTGAAATGACCGTTGTTTACTTAACTCAGATGATGTCACGGAATGTTACCACATTTTGTGGAAGTGAACATCACATGATGAGTTATCTATATCATTGAAAGTGAAGCATTACTAGAGGGTTTAAGTTCTTGGGACAGCATTTAGCAGTTGTCAACATTGAATATGATGATGCAAATCATTATGGGATGGGATTAAGAAATTCTTTTAATGGATCCGATTCGGAGCGCCACTGGCTAATAATTACTGGCTTTTCTTGGACCGTAATTCATTTGCTTTTGGATACTCTTGAGGTTTTATAGGGAAATTGAATAAAGATAATGCTATTTACTGCCTTAGTGTCGGGTCCTCCTTTGGGGTTCCTGGTATAATCAGGATATGTTTATTTACTTATTAGGGGTAATTAGGTAATTGAGTAATTAGATGAAAGTTATTTATCTTTAATTGTTATTATGGTGCTTTAGGACTAATTGTTCCATTAACCTCTCTCTATATATGTAGGGGCTATGTCCTAATTCATTAAGTTTTTGATCAATTGGAAATTAGAATTACTTGGCTTAGTATTTCTCTAAACCCTAGCCTATCCTCATTCTCTCCTTTCACCTACAATGGAAATCCCTTGTAGACAATGCATCTACAACATTGTTACAATGCTGGTTCCGATTCCCTGTGCCCTCCCACCCTCTCTTGCTGCCAATGTATTATGCAGATTCTTTAGCCAAACTGAAGCAAGAAATTGAAGTTATCTTTGCTAAGAACAAGGTGGCCATGACGAATATCTTGCAGAAACATTTCATTGCAACACTGTCAACACCTGAACAAACTTCTTCCAAAGATCACTTCGTGGGAGAAGAAAAAATCCTACTGTCATGCGAGAAAGCCCACTCTGCTGTTGAGTCCACACTGAAGCCTGATCAAGAGAAATTGTCCAAACCACATCCAACGGGCTTTTCAATCACTGCAAATGGCTCCACTTTTGTCACCGTTGACCTACTGCACCAACAGGAAGAACAATCGCTGTCTAATGAGCCGCCAGTAATAAACACTTGGGAGATTGTGTTATGTTTGTAGTTTAGTTATGCTCAGTTAGACAGTTATGTTAGTAGGATTTATGTTGCTTTGATTAGTAGTTAGTTAGTTATGCTTTATGTAGTCAGTTGGTTTTTCCTTATGTAGCCCAATGGTTTGGGGCACCTATTTAGGCACTAAGCATTGTAATTAGAAGTATTAAATGAAAGATTAGCTTTTCTCTCCTCTCCCTACTTCTCTTTCCCGAGCTCTCTTCTCTCTGTGAGATCGCACTTGCAACCAGCAAGTGCGACCCCTCTTCTCACCTTCCATTTTCATTCTCTCTCGTCCCTCAAAACCCTATCCTCCTCATCTCTTTCTCTCTCAGATTCAGTCCTTTCTTTCCCAAAACCTGATCGTAACAGAGTGAGTGATGAATCTTCCGTTGCCAGTGGTGACAGTTTCTCTTGTGCAGCACGGGTCAGTTCCTGAGCACAAAGCAACCACGATGAATATCTTGCACAGGGACAAATCACTGCATCATCTTCTCCCTTGCTGACGCTCGAACAAACTTCTGTCAAAGACTAGTTTGGGAGAAGAATAAACCCTGCCGTCATGCAGCAAAGCCCAATATGCCATTGAGTCCATGCTGAAGCCTGATCAATAGCAAGTGTCTGAACCACACCAGCAGACTTTTCTAGTCACAGCCAATGATGCCACCTCCATTGTCGACCTACATCACCAACAGGAAGAACTGTCCCTGTCCAATGAGCTACCAATGAGAAAAGTTGGGGAGATTGAGGTGATAAATCTTCTGTTGCCGATGATGACAGTTCCTCTTTTGCATCACCCATCTGTTGCGACTAGTATGACTCTGGCTGGACGGGCCCCTTTGTTTGGTTCCATCGAGAATTTTGGATCTTTGTCCTCGTTGAGGGGTTTGTTGTAGTTCGGATGGGAGTGCACATCATCTCCTCCTGTTGTAACCCCTAGGGTTACAAGGGTGACATTGCGGAGAGAGTGTATGTGGGGACGAAGAAGGGGAAGAAGAACGGGAAGAGAGTTAAGGGAGGGGAAAAGATAAATAACCTAGACTACTTTATTGCTCAAAATTCGTAATTCATGACTGTGAAAGATTACATACTTTATAGACTTGAGCCTTCTCAGATTAGGAAGCAAATCTAAACTAGGAAAGCCATAACAATAAGAATCCTACCTTTAATAGGCAATTCTAAACTAGGAAAACAAACCTAAAGTAAGGCATACTTAATAAAGAAGGTCCTAATTCAGAATCATAACAATCTAACATTGCTTCCGCTAAGCCTTGTCCTCAAGGCTGGGAAGGACCAAGACATTCATCAAGAGAAAGAGGTTGGAGAATCCAATGATACATCGGAGGAGGGTGCTGAATGATGTGCAATTTATCCGGTGGTTGGGCGGTAAGGAGGCGTTTGACCCCATCAAGCTCAAAACTCATATGCATGTGCTCAAAGCCCCATTCAACTTTTCGCAATGTGCGCAACCAATCTATGCCAAGAACAATATCAGCTCGCTTGATAGGCAGAACATAGAAATCAAACTTGATAGTAAGGCCTTGAGAAAAAAGATAGGCCTTACGACAAACCCCAATACTGCGAAGCTTTGCACCATTCCCGACCATAACATCAAAGTTAGGACAATAAGAGATCTGCAAGCCTAACTCTTTAGCAACGGCTTCATTAATGAAACTATGAGTGCTACCAGTATTGATAAGAACTATGACACGTTTTTCCATTTGCCCATTAATGTGCATAGTGTTGGGAGCATTACCACCTTCATAGGCATGAAAGGACAAGTATGGGTCCACATCATTTACCAATGCAGTGAGGGCAGGGTCAAACTTAGCCACAGGGTTAGGAGAAGCCACGGGGTTAGGCGTATCTTCAACAACATAAGCATGAAGAGTCTTGCAACGATGGCCAGGGGTATACTTTTTATCACAATTGTAGCATAAGCCCCGGGAGCGACGAGCCTCCATTTCAGCCTGAGATGATCGCTTAAGAGAAATAGGAGTATGCCCCATAGTGGTGATAGGACCAGTAGAAGAAGACTGTGGCGCCCTTGGAACACGATGCTGATGCTGATGCTGATGCTGATGCTGATGCTGATGCTGATGCTGATGCTGATGCTGATGCTGATGCTGATGCTGATGCTGATGCTGATGCTGATGCTGATGCTGATGCTGATGCTGATGCTGATGCTGATGCTGATGCTGATGCTGATGCTGATGCTGATTGTCTTAGTTAAAGTGCGTGGCTTGAAGATACACACTGAAGCTTGCAAGTTAGGCCTCAACCCCCCCCCCCCCAAAAAGTACCAATCGAAGTGGCTTCTGGCCAATTAGAAACACGATTCGACAATTTTTCAAATTCATCGTGAAAAGCTTCGACGGTCGTAGATTGGCGAACACGGGAAAGACGAAGGTTATAGTCTTCATAATTAGTAGGCCCGAAGCAGACAAGAAGAGCTCGCTCCATGTCAACCCACGAAGTATGCGGAGTGTGAGACATAAAGTGCTCGAGCCACCGCAATGCACGTCCTTCCATTTGAAAGGAAGCAAGATCCATATGCTAATAGTCCAGTGTACGATGGAAGTGAAAAAATTGTCAGGCATGCGAGACCCATTTCTCCGGTTCATCACCCTTGAAAATTGGGAAAGTGAGGCAAACCGGGCGGGCTTTGACAACTCCTTTGTAGTCTCTGAATGAGGCATCATAACCCGGTTGGTGTCCTCTGGGTCGGGGTCCACCACACCCACGGTCTGGCACAAATGGTACAGGTGGCCCATGGTAGAAATTGGGCCTTCTGTAATCAAGGGCTGCCTGAAAATCCCCATCCTGCATAAAAAAATCATTAGCAACACTAAGTTCTTGGGCACCAATCTGCGAATTTGGGCCAAGAATTGGCTCCTGAAAGCCTTCGCGTATAGGGCCATGGATGGGTGGAAGATGGTGCAAGCCATGAAGACCTGATGTAGAAGAATGAAGTGGCAGTGCAGTCCTGGTTCGGGTAAGATATGGATTGTGAGCCACTTGTGAAGCGCAAGTCCGTGATGGGTCGTCTTGGGAACTGGGTATAGGCAGACCCGCATCCACATAAGGTCCGTCCAAATAAGATGATATGATGTATGTTTGCCCTAATATCTCTGGAGAAGAACCTGAGAATGGCAAGGCGGCGGGAGTGGATACCATTGGTGCTCCAGAAGTGCGACAACTGGCTAGAGCAGAGGACGCCAGGGAAAGGCGCTGGATGGCATCACGTTCCTTAATCATGGCGTGCGGCAACTGCGGGACTGGTCGGAGAGTATGCGACAGGTAGTCAGGGAGGAGAGGACCGGCCAAGACCGGAGGCATGGATGCGGCAGTGATGGATGAAGCCCCTGGTTCACCGGCAAGGGCCATTGTCGGCGGCACTGACGAGAAAGTGACTACTTTGGTGGCCATGGAGCTGAGTGGCAGCTGGCTAGAGGCGATCGGGAGGGCCGAAGTGGCAAAATTTAGCCTGACCGTCGCTGGCAGGGTGCCTGCCTGAACGGCTGAGGGAGGGTTCGGCGACGGTGGATTCAGTTGTCTCTGCCTCATGTACCTGGCCATGCTCTGAGGTGGGCTGGTGGGATGACTGGGGAAGATCCGGCGGTGGCACGAGGGGCCCAAACAAAGTGGCTGATGACGGACGGCTGACTTCATCCGCTGGACAAAACTCAGGGGCCAGTGAGGCAGAAGAAGTACCCAACGGAGCTGAAGATGACCATTGATTCGGTGCCTTCATCGAAGGTCTCTAAGGTGGCAGTTTGGCAGCCGGTGCAAGGAGCGGACGGACAACGAGCTGCTGGATGGAGGTGGTCAAAGAGTTGTATCAGCCATTGAGTGCAGCCAAGGAGTTTTGTTGGGCTTTCACGGTCGCAGCCACCTCACATTGAGACTGTGCAACGATTGCGAGAATGTCCGAGAGCTTCTGAAACTGCTCTGCCCAACTAGCAGTGTCCATCTTCAGCTTTAGGGCTTCGAGGTTTGGTTCACCTTGGAGCTTGACAACATCTGCCTGAAAGTTGGAGGCGGACGCATGTGAGGGATTGATAGTAGAACTGAAATCCATTCTCTTTGGGCGTCCTATGCTGGCGATGAAGCGATGGTGCACGAAGGCCTCTCTTTGATACCAATGTTGTAACCCCTACGATTACTGGGGTGAAATTGCGAAGAGAGTGTATGTGGGGACGAAGAAGAAGGGGAAGAGAGTTAGGGAGGGGTAAAGATAAATAAGCTAGACTACGTTATTGCTCAAAATTCGTAATTCATGACTGTGAAAGATTACATACTTTATAGACTTGAGTCTTCTTAAATTAGGAAGCAAATCTAAACTAGGAAAGCGATAACAATAAGAATCCTACTTTAATAGGCAATTCTAAACTAGGAAAGCAAACCTAAACTAAGGCATAGTCAATAAAGAAAGTCCTAATTCGGAATCATAACACCGGCTACCTATACATCCGTTGCAACTTTCTATTCTCCGGGTGCGGCAGCCATGGCCCCTGTCCTTCTTTGAGATTTGTTGCATTGGCATGCCCATTGTTCCTACTGCACTGACCTTATTGTAGCTCTCCTTCGCAGTTGACCCAAACGGCTTTCTGGCACAGGTGCTTTTCTTTGGAAGCCCTGATCAGGCAGGTTGTGATTGGGGCAGAGGAGGTGGCATGGAAGATCAGGAAGCAGCACTGTGTATTCAGGCCTTAGGTGAACCTCTCAAAATTGCAGAGAACGATTCAGAAGTTGCTTGCGTCACGGATCCATGGAGGATCTGCACTTTCACTTGCTGAAGTGGGTCTCTTCAAACCCGAATCCTCCTTAAACTGCCAACCTTTAGTTCTATTCAGTTCTAGACCTGCACAGTATGTTCTGTTCACACCCTTCTCTGGGTTGACGCTCCTAATCAGTGGGTCTTGCTATATATGGGTCTTTGGAATGGGTTTTGATTCTAGTGGGTTTCCCCAGCCTTTTTGTTATTTCAAAGCCCCACTTTTTGTCACACCCACAGTTTATGTTGGCTCCCATAACTCTCCAGTCTACCAATTTTTGTTACTCGTCATTACCAATAGTGGGTCCGTTTGAGGTGCAGTGTAACTCAGAGCAATGGTGGGCCCAAATTAAGCAGTTTCACAGGCTGTATCAGTGTGCTCCTTCTCTCCTATGGAACAAGAATCGAAGACCACCTGAAGGGTGAGGTGGAGCAGAAGTGAAGGTGGAATGTTATGACCTGCCTTAGGGGTTGGGTCTGCCTTTAGGGTTCGTGGTATAATTAGGATTTGTTTATTTGTTAGGAGTAATTAGGCAGTTGAGTAATTAGCTGAAAGTTACTTATCTTTAATTGTTATTAGTGGGCTTTAGGATTAACTGTTAGGGGGCTCATTAACCTCTCTCTCTATATATATGTTGGGTCTATGCCCAAATTCTTTAAGTTGATCAATGAGAAATTAGAATTACTTAGCTTAGTCTTTTTCTAAACCCTAATCTATCCTCATCTCCCCTTTCACCTACGGTGGAAATCTTTTGTAGACAACATGTCTACAACAGATGACAAAATGGACGCTTAAACTGTGATAATGAAGGAATGACATGCCTCCCTCTGTTACTATATATCATCTTCAACTAGGAAACATGAATGTTGATCCATTTTTATGTTTAACCACAATGAAATTAATTATAGGGAAAGTTACGAAGAATATTATATTCTGTGCGGAAGCTGGTATATACCGAGTTGAACTATGTTGGTTATTACTATCTATTTGAGCATGTTCATGGATGTTCAATTGATAAGGCTGTTCATTTTTGTATGAATGTCGGCATGTTATTATAATTTCCCTTTGGCAGCATTTAAATGTTAATGTGCAGTTTCCAATCTCACATGGTGCATTGCTATTTCCTCAGGTTGTTGATGCTGGTGCACGCTCATTAAAAATGATCTTTCAGTCAAAGTTGGCTCCCAAATATAATTTTCTTGAGCAGGAGAGAATGGACTTTCTTCTGAAGTTGCTTAAAAGTGAGAATGAAATTGTGACAGAACTTTCTGCGAGCATCATTGCACATTCTTGTGATACAAGTGTTGAGCAGAGGGCTCTGTTTGATTCGGGAGTTCTGGATATTCTTATGAAGCTTCTTTCCGGGTCTATAAACCAAAGGGATGCAAGCTTGGACTCTCTTGCTGCAATATTCAAAGATAATGCTGAATTGGTGGCTAAGTTTGCTATCCTTGATGATGGAAGAGCATTTAGGCCTATAGTTGAATTAATCAAGGACAGGTACCCTCGAACTAGATTGCTTGCATGTGTATGCTTGATAGTTATTGGCCAAGCTTCTCCTACTCACCAGCCGGAAATTGAGATTAAAAGTGATCTGATATCTATACTAGTTGAGCTTTTGAAAGAATCTGGAGGAATCGGGGATGAAGCCCCATTTGTGTTGGCAAAATTGTTTGCAGGCAAGGAGGATTTGCATAAATTAGCATTTGGTGCAAATGTAGTTGACAAACTTTGCACTTATCTACAGAAAGGTCAACTGCTAACCAAACGTCTGCAAGGATTATTGCTTGCATTGGCTGAACTATGCTCCAGACTTGAATGCTGCAGAACGCAACTCCTCCAACATCATGTATGTTTGCTTCACATCTGATTTTTTCTTTTGGCATACACATACACATGCACATGCACAATTTCTTTTGGTCAATTCCTGAATTCTGAACTTCGTGTGATCCTTGCTGAAGTATTGAGCGTGTACCGGTTGAGAGGGAAAATGCTTGTACTACTTTGAACAGCTAAGCCTATTTGTTATCTAGTTCAGGCAACAGGTGTTTGGATGACATTACAGTGATAAGGTCATTATATTATTAATCTCTCTCTCTCTCTCATGCTTATGAGAAATACTTGAGATTGGGAGATCAGGGTAACTTAATAAACTATTCCTAGAAAAAAAAAGTCTCTTCGGAAGAGATATGAATGTCCAGAAGCAGAAAGTTGCTAATAATATCAATAAAGAAGATGCTTAGAAAATTCCAGAGAGGTTAAGGGTAAACAGCAAAAATAATTATTGTTACAAGAACTTGAGATATTATGAATCCTACTGTTGCGCCAGCACACAAGTTTCAATATGCGTCATGCAACATATTAACATTTTTCTAAAAATATTGCTTTATGTTTAAATTTTTGAAAAATAAATCCTGATAAATTTCTTTGACTTGTGATGAAAAGAGCTTCATTCTGATGGGTTCTCACAATAATTTTTTATGTCCATAAATTAAAGCTAAATTATGAAATATATGAAATCATGTCAAACATCCTGTGATAAGACCTACTTTGGAGGAACGGGGCTGCTGCCAGGTCAGCTATAGTTCAGATCTACAACTTATACTCCACATTAAATACTGTAGTTCCTACCCTAGTGTAACCCTTGTTTTTATGTTTCTATATGCTCTAATGGTCACCAGATTTTTTTATCTAAATTATCTCATGATATTATTCAATTTTAAGTAGTTAAAAACGAAGCTAAATTTTTATATTAAGAGTATAATTTTGGAGTTTGTTTTAGCTAAAGAACAGTTTGACCATATTACTCAGGGGGCAGGCGGGCTTGAATCATCTGCCTGCTCCCTTGATCCTGCAGCTCGCACTGCACTGGGCGCATATTTCAATGTAATCCAGGTGCACTGCATGCCTTTGGATCGAGTTCTGATATTGCATGTGTATCACGGGGCTGGCAGGCAAATCAAAACCTGCCTGCCCTGATATTGGGCTGCCTGAAAGCATTTTGCGGCACGTGCGTGGGTGTGTGCTGGGCTCATATAAATGGAATCTATATATTTGGATTCCTGATAATGTTTATTTTCCATAGGTACATTGGTATCTATGTTCTTTTAGGTTTTAAGTTTTTTTGAAGCATAAATTTGAGGTTCTGCAATATGGTGTATGGAATCTACGGGTAAAGGAGTTGTTTTAACACCTGATAGGCTGAAAAATTAATTTTGAAAGTTTTCTGAGCATGTAACTTTGATTCCTGCGGCCTGGAAGTGAAGTTTATTTTGGCAATTGTGTGGCAACTATGTCCCTGCTCCAGATGTTTGCTTTGCTCTAGTTATCAGGAGAAGATGTCTGCAGCAAAGCATGTTGCATTATGTTATTATATAATGGGGTTCCTCGTAAATCTGCTCTCTGAGATTTTGCCAATAATCATATCATATATCATATGTAAGGAGTGGCAAATGAAAGAAACAAGATTATGACAATATTTCTATTTTCTGTCAGCTAGACTCAATTCTTGTAAAAGGCTCCTCACCTGCTAGTTTGGAACATTTAGGTGGTTGGCTGCATGGTATCCTCCGGCCAAGTTATGTGTACTTATATTTTTTCTTCAATTTGAGCTGTGATGATTAAACACCTTTTAGAGAAATGGTTTATGAGGCTTCCCTTGGCCTCCCACTAAGCCAAATGGCAGGAATAAGGCAATGGCTTCCAGAATGTCCTGCCACCTTGGTTTAGTTTGTAAGATGCTCTCGAGTTGAAAGAAACTCTCTCAGTGAAGGGCTTGAAAAGTGTTTTTGTTGTAAACTTGTAGCATGCAAAAATAATGTGTTTGCTTTCTCCTAAATGGCTAAGAATCTGTCTAGGCATAGGAAGTATGGTGAGAAACGGAGCGTGTTTAGACTGGCTTTTGCTTCATTCTATAGTAGGATGGAGATTCTTGAAGTCGTACAGGGATGTGCTTCCAATCATAAGGAGTAGAAAAAAGGAAGCTTGGGGCTATCTTTCTCTTTTTATAAAAATTTCTATTACAGTAATCCTGCTGTTTGCTTTACCTAGTTGCACCCTAGTCCCCGTTTAAGGTCAAATCTACCCCTTAAATATAAAATATGAGAAAACTGTGTACGAAATTTTGAGTTACAAATTGTGCAAGAAGCAGCTGCTGCTTTTTTATCGAATTTGTATCTTGTTTCTATTTTCATTTTTTCCTCTTTAGCTCCATGGACATTTTAGATGATAGTCTAAGTTGAACTACCTTTTTATCAGGAGTAGTGACCACAAACTAGCTATTTCTTTTTAGTCTGAAACAATTCAGTTAGGATTTGGTTAAGGTTAGTTAGTTCTCAACAAATTTTTTTCAGAATGACTAGTTGGTGTACTTTTTAACATATATGTGCTGCTTTGCATTCACATGGTGATTTAAATGTGATTTATTAATATAAGTGCTTCTAGATGTTTAAATGTACTTACATGTGGAAAAACAATTTTTTTATCACTGTGATCCTTTTACCCGATCTCTCCAAGATCTTATCTCTTTAACCAAATGAGACAAGTCAAGATTCAGATTGTAAACCATTCCACAAAGAGGAGAAAGGGGAGAATGCGTTTGCATGATATTTAATGATTAACATTTCATTTTCTGTAAAGACATTACTATCATATATCTAGAGTCTAGACATGGCTTATTGGAACAACAATATGAGATTTTTTTTGCTAAAATAGAATATTTTACTTGTTAAAATTGTAAGCTAAAAAATATCACAATAATTTTCAATATGTTAGAAAATGTGATCAATTATACTTATATGTGAGAAACACGTAATGTTCAGAAATAGAAAATGAAAACTTCATTTTCTTATTATTACGGAAGTTGAGAATGAAGATATACAACTTTAACAGTAAGCATTGATATCTTAATAAATTATCTTTGATTCGAAAGTGCTGCTTAAAAAGAACCATATGATATCTTAATTTGATGGACTTTAGTTGGTTTTCCTTGGACAAAAACTTATTCCATATTTTTTGTAAGTATTATGTTTTGCAACTATAAGCAGGTATTGGATTTTGTTGTTGACGCATTAAAGCATGACTTTGAGGGAGTGCGAATTGCAGCATGTGCATGTATGAGAAGTGTTACTCGGTCTATTAAGGTTTGATGACAAGCAAGCACAGTTTAATATGTTGAAATGCCTTTATTGATTCTCCTGTGGTCATTGATAAAATTTCATTCAGAGTTTGAGTGCAGGTTGTTTCTCAAACGAAAAGATTGTCACTCCTTTGCTTCAACTGTTACATGACACATCTACCTCTGTGCAAGTACTGTCCGCATCCCTTTTTATATAGCTAGTAATCAATGAAATCACCTTCCACATTATTTTTGAAATGTTTGGTCATTTTGGTATATGAAAGTAGTGGTTAATATATCTTCTGTTTGTGATATTACTCTATAGTTGATATGCTATAGTGGGTCTTATATTCCATTGTAGAGTACATCAATGTTAGTAGATTATGATTAATTTCCTTGACTATTATTAAAAAAAAAGATAAGTTTCCTTTATATAAACTTTTACATAAAAAATTTTCTTAAGTCAACTGCATTCTTCTGTGGAGCTTTATATCCACAAATCTATCTTATGTGGTTCACAATTGGCCCGTAAGAAATTTTTTTGCTGTTTTAGCCTGTTGTCTGGAGCTTCATGATTAGGTTGGCTTCATTCTTTATTGTAATATGAGCTGGTGGTACAAGCCACCATGAATTAAGCTTAGTGTTATTAAGCAAGTCATTTTGAGTTTTTATTTAATGCATCATTTGCCCTCTTTAAGCAGCTTTGGTCCCTTGTACATCTTAGTGATATGTTGTATCACACATGAGTATAATCATATGCTCTTTTATCTAAGTGGCAACTGTTATGGATGCCTAATTTGGCAGTCTGGCTGTGGCACCAGTGATACATCATATAGGTAGCGATACACTTTCTGTCATTTGAATTATATTGGTTTAGAATGTACACAGCAGGACCTGTGAACTTGACTTGTTCAACCATGGGTTTGCTTATGTCATTTTTTTTTTTGAATTTGAGTTGTTTTAATTGCTTTTCTATTCAACATATCTTGTAAATTATAAACAAAATGTACACAAGTGGAATTGAATGAGAGAGGGTGTGGACTAGGTAAGAGCTAATATGGTCAAGGATTATTTCTAGATGCACTATTTCCTGTTAGGCATGCTATCTTTTGGTACCTATGGTTAGAAAATTTGCCTATTTGCTTTTAGTAGCCAAAGTTAAGCAGGATTATCAAATGCAGATTCTGATTCCAATCACACTTTGTCTGATTTATTTTGTCCAAATTTTTTTGGTGTTATGGTTCTATTCATGCATGAATCTGTTGATATAACTCTGAATTGCTTGATTGGAGTTAATTAGGTTGGAGTGTGTTTCATTATTATGATTTATTGAACCATAATTAATTCATACTTTGGTTGATTCAAAGTGAGTCAAATCAGAATCAGCATTTCAAAATTACGATTTATTGAATTTTGATTCACATGGACTTAGTGACCACTAAGGTGTTCCGTCTATCATACCTTTAACTGTCATTCCTGTCACAGGTAATGGCTCTAGGTGCCATCAGTAATATTGTCGTCGATTTTAGTCCTTGTAAAATGAGCTTTAGCGAATGTGGAGCTGTGAAACAACTTGTTAGCTTTACGAAGTCGATGGACACAGTTCTGAGGTTGAATGGCATCTGGGCTCTGAGGAACATGATTTTTTTGTCAGACAGTTGCAGCAAAGAGAGCATTCTTATCGAACTCACAGCGTCTACACTTGCTAGCCTTGTTTCTGGTAATGAATTTTGTTCTTTAATTTGCAGTTAGCTCATAATTACATTCAATCTTATAGTCACACAAATAACATTGCATCACTTTTGACTGTTTATGTTGCTAACAACAAAAACAGGAAAAGCAAGAGCTGTACCTCCTGGTGTTTTTTTATGTAGATACATTTTTGACTTCCAATTTTTGTAATTGGAAGTGGTTTTAAAAGGTCTTCCACTTAAATCTAATCACAATCTTCCCTTATTACACAACAGATGCAGAGCCGTCAGTTCAAGAGCAAGCATTGGGCTTTGTGCGCAATTTTGTTGATGGGTGGATGGATTCTGTTGACTATCTATTTGCAGAAGATGGGCTGGTTATAAATGCTGTTGCAAGGCAAGTCTGGTGTTCTGTAAGAACAGAAGTCTGCATTCAGGTTGTTTCTCTTTCTGAGCTATGTATATTTTTTTTATAAAAGTACAGAAAGAGGCTGCTACAACTGTTCTTTTCATGGTTTTTAAACGAGCAAAATCTACATGTACAAACTACAAAAACTTTTTGAAGAATAAACCTCTGCTGTTTGATGCAGACAAGAAGAACTACAAAAATTGAATTTTTTTCCTTAGGCACTATAATGAGATGGCTTATTTTAGTTTTCCTTGTTATAATATATTTCTGATGGGAAAAGATTTGATTTGATTAGATATTTTATATGATTAGGACTTTAGATTTGCTTTTATTTTCTAAGTTTTCAAGAGTCTAATCCGGTACTTAATTTCCATTTAGAGAGTAATGTAAAGCCTATGTAAAGGCCTTCAATACATTAATGAAGGAAGCTGTTATGACCCATTATGACGGAGTCATTAGGATTAGTTATGTTATAGTAATAGTTACGTTTAGAAAAATAGTGGTTTTTATTGAATGGTGAAACCCACATCTAAGAGAAGGGGAAATAAGCTTATGATACTCTTCTTAAGTACTCAATCACTTAAATTGAATCAAATGGAGCTTAAATTGAACAAAATGGAGCTATTAATATGGAACAATTTTTTTTGTCAAATGGAGCTATTAATGTGAGACAGAGGGTATAATTAAGGTGTTATTTGTAATTTTCTCATAATTATAATTAATGGGCTTTAAGGCTAGTTGTTTAGGTCCGTTTAATGTAAGGCATACCTCTAATTACAATCAGTCAATGAAGTGAATAGAATTGAGTAGAACTCATCGGCTCAAACTTCTCTATCCCCTCTTTCTCCCTGTCATCTATTTCTTCTCTCCTTTTGTCAAATTATCTCTCCTTTCATCAAATTATCTTAAATCCCTAAATTCTTCTCCACTTCGTTTGTTCTTCTGATTACCCCTCTTCCCTATCTCTCCCCTTTCAATTCAAGTTCATTAAAATTATCATTGTGAATCTGGTGTTCACAACAGAATCCTATGAATTTAGTTTATTGAACGCATGTCTTTGAGAGATTTTCCCTTGTATTGTGGATTTAGATCACGTCTTTTGGGGGACTCTTGGAGTTTTCTCTGTCCTGTGTGGACTATGGTGGAAATCTCCTGGGCGCGGATTCCTCGGGCATATTTTTGCTATCCCCTGTCCCCTCTTCCTTGTTTTCCTTTGCTAAGATGCTCTATCATGTGCCAAACTTGGTGGCCCATGCAAAATATCTGGGGCGATGAATTCTAAGTCTTTCATATGTAGTTTTTCAGCTATCAATTTGGCCTTCAAAAACCTTTGGCAATATCTCAGGTGCATCAATGACAAGGCTCGACAGTCACCCACAGAAGGACAAATTGTCATTGATCAGCAGCAATGACCAGCTCAAACTAATGTTTTACCCAGTTGAATTGGCTGGCTCAACCGGGGCCGCTAAAAAATCCTAGCCCATTTGTCTGGGTTGCCCAGCGAGTTTGACCTGGTCAGTCACTCTGGCCAGACCAGTTGAACTGGTGACCCGGACGAACGAACTGATCTGGTTTGGGCAAAAAAAAGAGGAAAAGGAAAGAAATAAAAAACCCTATTCCCTAATCAGTTCCCCCTCCAAATGAAATATGGTATTTTGGATATTGGCGGTGGCAAAGATGACACATTGCCGATGTAGTTGGCCACTGGAAATCGCTGCTTGTAGGAGATGTGCAGACTAGTAGAACACTTAAACCTTGAGACCCTTCAGTCTTGGTGGGGCCAGTGGAAGTTGTGGTTATACTCGAGGTTGAGGTGCTCCTTGTGGAAGAACGATGATCCGCCGGAAATCAGAGAGCCAGAGCCAGAATCCAAGTCGACGTTGAAATGACAGGTAGAAGAGAGGAAGTGAAGCTGGGGTTGCGTTGGAGTAGATCTACCAGCTTCCAGCGGCAGAGTACAAGGGATGATTCTACCTTACAGCACAGGGGGAGGGGTAGCACACGGGATGGCGGGGTGGGCCATTCATCACTTCTATTGGAGTAGAAGAAAGATTGGTTGTGGTGCTCAGAGAGGAGGAGATGGAGGAAGTGAAGCAGGGGAGGGGGAGGAAGAGGGGGCCTGGCGGCATTGGATGAGAGATGAGAGTTATGACTTAGGTTTTTTTTTTTTTTTGTTGGTGGGGTGGTTGATTTTTAAAACACTGGCTGACAACAATTACTTAGAGGATTCATATGATTTGTGCAAAGCAGCAGGCAGAACCGCTAATACCAGAATAGATGCTTTCGAAAGATGTGGAGTCAATGGCTTTTGCCGCCCTATCGACTGCCAGAGGTGATGTTCTGCATAAGTGGCCTGATGAACAGTTGTATAATGAGCATTCCAATGATGCTCCATATCCACGTTTGCCTGTGTCAAGACTCGCACTGTTTGAGCAAAAGACAGTTATTAGTGTCATGCCCCAAGTTTCTACTATCTTCTCCAGCCACAGCTTCTGTAACAGCGTCAAATGTTGCGCCTTTGCCATATTAGTCGAGTTTGGGAACCTGGACTTCTGGTTTGCCACCACAGGTATGAGCGTCCTGTCAACGGCTGTACGTGAGCCACTTTATATGCCTCTGCTACTACGTGAGCCACTGGAAAGAAATTTCCTATACCTTCTCTCAAGCTTTAGCAGCTGCATCACCGATCTTCACTTTGTTGTGCCACTGCAACTCCAGCAGTCCGCGTGCCACTGTGCCCTCATTTGTCAGTTACTCTAGCTCCGTCGTTCATGTACACCAGTGGCTTCCTGAGAATTTAAATGGCGACACTCCTGTTATTGGATCTAGGGGTAAACGGAAGAGGAAGACGCCCTACCTTCAAAAGTGCCTTAGTTTCACCCGACGTTCTAACAAGGCTGCCAACGCATCCTAGACCGCCACCAACAGTGGATATTTCCCTTTTGAATGTGCTAGGAAAAGGAGGATGATGACACAGGTTTTCCAGGTTGTTCCTTTCTGTCAGGTGTGAAGCGGGTCCAACCTGAGCTGGATCCACAGCACGCTATTATGTTGTTCCGATTCCAATTGTTCACCGGAAGTTTGACTTCCACAGGTTCCTTGCTGGTCTGCATGCTTTTACCAGGATCTGTTTCAGCTCGCAAAAAGTCAGTTGTGTGGTTGCTTATGAAATTCTCTGTTAATCTGTTTTCGGCTTTGCTCAAGTGGGTTGAACTACAACCACTCACCAGTTTCTATGTGGGCCAAGATTCGTTTATTTCATGCCTATATTAAATTAGTGGGTTCCACTTAAGGAACTTTGAAGTGAACTCACACTGGCCCCATTTGCTTTACTTTCATGGGAGAGTGTATTAACAATTACGAAGGAAGAAGGGAAGAGATGGTTACTCAATGATTACAGACACCCAGCACCACTTGAGCGTACTCGTGGGATTGATTATCTCCCACCTGGGGAGAATGATGCAGTCAAGAACTACAAAAAATGGATTTTTATTTTCATAATTATATTTTGAGGGCTTTTCTTACTTTTCCTTGTTATAATATATTTCTAATAGACAAAGATTTAAACTGGTCAGAGATTTTATTCGATTTAGGACTTTAGATTCGCTTTTATTTTTCTAAGTTTAGAAGAGTCTTATCTGGTACTTAAATTCCAATCAGGAAGTAATTTAAAGCCTATTTCTGAGTTTAGAAGAGTCTTGTTGGATGTGTTGGCTGCCAGCTGCATTTACTGGGGCAGTCATGTTTGCATGATGCCAAAAAATGGTGGCCTGAACCTGCAAAAGATCGGGTCTCCAGTGGGCCTGGGAGATTGGCATGCTCTTGGAAGGTTTAAGTCAGCCTGGGTGAACATGTAACTCTTCACATCAATCATTGATTCTATTAGCATTCCAGGGGCTGCAATGGCTTTTCAACAAATGTCTAAAAATGTAAGTGCTCCAAAATGCATGTTTTAGGGGTCAAAATTCTATTTTCCTTTTTTAATTTCTGCATTGCAGTGTTTTTAACGTTAACCTTGCTTTCCATAATCTGACATACATCTGTTTTTCTGCACTGGAAGTTCCTTTTGAAGTGTACTCATCCAAGGGAAATAATAATGCCTAACCAGGTATTGGTTGGGTCCATAAACTATGGTGACATTCCTTGGCAGAAACCTTTTGTCAGATAGAAATCTCATCTGACCCTTAAAAAAATAGGTACAGGGACGAAAACCTTCCAAGTTCTTGTATCAACAAAAAATTTATCGCGTCGTTTCTTTACCATTCAAGTATATGAAGATCTTCTCTTCCTTTTCTGGTGAAGATCTAGAAGTCTTCGATCATCCTGTGATGTTTCTGTTTTTAGTTCCTGTGCTTTGGTCAACAGCTAGCATTAAATGAAGATGGATGAGTGGGTCTACAACTTCGATTCGGCTGAAATTTTGGGTCCTTCTATTTAAATTGTGCCTTTTCAATCCCTCCTTGGTCATTTGGTGGTGGGCCCTTTTAGGGCATGTTTCTAATGGGTTTCTCTTCTCATTGTATCATTTTCCTAAGACAGAAAAGGGAAAGAGGGACGGGCGGGAGGCCTTTGTGTTAATGTTAACAGGTAAGTTTACCTCTTAACATCTTTGAGATCAGCAGGCTGCACAACGTTGATATAGGGATGGGGACAAGGAAATGAAAAGAGAATTGGCTAGAATAGTGGGGCAACAAATTTAGCCTCATTTCGACAATGTGGGCCCTTTTGATCTAAGCTTCTAAAATTTCATGGTGAAAACCAAAAGTTTTGATCAGTGGATCCTACACATGTTAGTGGGCCCAAATTTCATAGATATAGTACCTTTGTGATCTGCTATGAATCCACCTTGGTCCCACCCCCATCTGATATTGTGGGGCCCACTTTCAAAAACATTAATAGATAATATACATGTTAGCTATACATATGTAGATAGGGAATAGTTAGCATGCATAAGTATGCTAGAGCATTTCTTGCCCATGGTCTGCAGGTCAGCTGGTAGATGTAAACTGCATAGGCCGCCTATATTAGTGTGTGCAGGACGGTTAGCTTTATATTTTGCTACATCGAAATGGATGCTCTACCTTGTGGAAGGGTCACCATGCTGGAGAGGAAAGTGGGGTTAGGGGGATTTGATCGATCAACGTTCTTTCCAACCCATGACGACCTAACCAGTTAGGATAGACCCATAGGCCATTTTATATGTTATTGTCTTGTTAATCCGCTTGCAGGTGTGGACTAACAACATGCATCCGATGCTATGAAATTGTGCGGACCATTTAACTCAGGGGTTTTGGGTCCTTTTTCATGGCACATTGGATGAAAAGCCAAAGTCGCATGTATTTATGTACATGTGATATAATTTTTTTTTATGATGAAAAGGTAATTTCATCTCAGCATGAGCTTTCTCAGATTGATTTTTAAAGTGTGTGCTTCCAATAGGACCAAAGAGGAATAAAAGAGCATCATAAAAAATAGGATTGCATCATAAAAAATAGGGGTTCATAGGCTTTGGGCCTATATAGATGTGTTGGCCCTCTCCATCGTGGCATTTCAATTTCACCTTTAAACAAAACAAAAATATATTTGATATAATAGAAATTGAAGTTTGACAAGTGGGTATTTTAGTTATTTTTCCTTTTTTATTATGGCTTCTTAGAGGTGTAAGTTGGGTTCGAACCTGTTGGAATTTAAAGATACCCGTTGATGATGGGGTTCAACCAAATTAGGGTCATTGCAATATATGATATAGATCCATTTGGCCTCATCAAGTTAAGCCATTGATTCGAGGGACTTGATGAGTGGGTTCCACTTAACTAATTGGAATTTGAAGATTCCCTTTTATGATGGGGATCAACCAAATTAGGGTCATTGCAATGTATGAGACCCATCCATTTAGCCTCATCAAATGTAAGTCATTGATTTGAGGTGGAAATTTTGATTCACCATGATGACTGGAATGAAATATCTAAAATATATTTGTGCATGCCAGATATATTTGTGATATTGGAGATTTATCTCTGATGTTGCTGATACATTTGAGATATTGCCCTTGTCCCTCCCTTTCCAAAATTATTTTTTCGCCCTTGCCCGCTGGTCCCACAACCCGTCTAGTCCAGGTCCTCACTGGTAGACCGATGACTCATATTCTCCCTCCATTCACATTCCGCAACCAGCGACGACAATTTTCGTACTCTAACAAAGATTTGTGCATGTTTTCAAGCAATGGTGATGTTCCGGGAAAAAAAGGTTTGTGATATTTTCTTTCAGATTTGTTCTCCAGCTTTCTCTCTCTCTCTCTTTATACTCTCTCTAGCCTCTTAGTCTTATCTTTTCTTAGGTAGTTTCTGAGATCCGGTGATGGCGGCCTTTAAATCATAGCATCCTTGCAGAGTTGTTGAATATTTAGGCAAAGAAAAGATTCTCTTTCTCTCTTACCTAGTTTACTGTTGAGGATGCTTAAAGAGGAAGACGGGGTCCCTCCTTCCCTCCCTAATCTCAATATTTTCATCTACAAATTGTTTAAATTGCTTTTGAAGCCATTGGGTCAATTATCTTTGGGGATGTTTATTTTAAGAAGACCTTACAGTGGGACATTAACCATGTAGTTATGCACTGTAGGCTTTATTTGACTACGACTTGAGGCCAAATCAGCAGCCCAGTTATCAGAAAGACGTCATATTTCATGTGTTATTTCATGTTTCATCATTTTGACTTTTGGTAGATCTTTCTATGTGATATGCAGGTCTTTTGCTATAAAATTGCAGAGTTAATATCGTGTTCTTTTTTTTTCTAATTTATGTTATGACCATGTAAACCCTTCAAGAAGCAGTCATCACTAAACTTAGTGTCACCAAATTTACTCTCTTTTTTGGTAGTACATGTGTATTCACATGGTATTATGATTATTTGTGATTAGCATTACAGCTTAAGATGTTAATATATGCTTTAATTAACAAGGTACATGTGAAAACATCATTTCAGTCACCAGTGTTGTTTTCCCCAATATCTTCAATATATCTCTGATATTTCTTATCTTTAGGTCACTGATATATCTCTTTAATGACTGATATTGCAAACTATGGTCTTACAATTCTGACCCTTATTTTCTTTCAATCTCCTTGGGCCCGCCTTTCTACTAGAATTGGTGGGCCACATCCACAAACACTAGCCTAAAAAGGTATAGTGAGCTTCACAAAAGCCTATGTAGTTCTAGTCCCATATGGGATCAACAGAGATAGCTAGCACCATATGTCTAAAACTTTTCCTTTCAGCAAGTTGGAATGAGCCATATGTGTTTTGTCTTCTCTTGTAGGGAATGTACACGTTGAGTAATATTGCTGCTGGTCATGAGCTCCACAAAGAATTGGTGATGCACCATCTCCTTTCATCTCCATCAGGGGAACCCAGTCCCTCTATTATTCTTAAATATTTGCGTAGTAATGAGGGTCAACTGCGCACAGCATCTGTTTGGTGCGTGGCAAACCTTACTTATCCAAATGGCTCTGGTGCATCTGCTCGAATTGCCAGATTACAAAAGGCGGGTATTATTTCCCAAATTAAGCAGATGGTGAATGATCCTTGCATAGATGTGAAGGTACCTTTCTCAGTCTCTTTTGGTGTACCATATTTAAGTATTATTGTTGCATAAATGAGAATTTAGCTTTTGAATTTTTGTTGTGTTTGTTCTAAGAGTTGATAA
The DNA here is from genome assembly GCA_035235625.1 of Saururus chinensis. Classification (NCBI taxonomy): domain Eukaryota; kingdom Viridiplantae; phylum Streptophyta; class Magnoliopsida; order Piperales; family Saururaceae; genus Saururus; species Saururus chinensis. Next base: position 33,425,347 of record CP141143.1, read on the forward strand.
ATTCTCTGTTTCAGTTCCGTGTAAGAACTGCTCTTGAACAGTGTGTGGCAGACACAAATTGTTAAATTGTGAATCCACTAGTTTTTGGCTTCCGTCTGCCAAAAAGCGTTGGCTTGGTTACTTGAAAGAGTATAAATTCAGATTCCAATATCACTCTTTAGAGGGTTTCACAGGTAGAATTTATTGGTACATTACTCCTTCTGGAGGACCGAGGTTGCTGCCCTAGCTTACCCTAGGAAATTGGAAAAAGGTCTCATTTGATGCCATATATTTCCAACTACTTGTGAATACAGAGAGGACTTGTGTTTCTGCCGGCCTCGGATGCTGATTATTTTTTGCATTTATGAGCATGTGCAGTTTTTTAGTTTTGATTCACTGGTTTAGTGTTGGCTTTCAGTTTTTATTTGTTGACTTTCACTCTGCTCTCCATCTTTTGCCAATATGTGTCATGAGTTGTGATTTTGTAGGTCATACATGAGATACGGTATATACCTGTTGTAAATTTTATAAGTGTAAGGCATATTTGGACTGGTCCCTGTAGTGTCATGATGACTGAGCAAACTAGGCAAAGAAGTATGCCATACAGAATTTTTTACCCTGTCCATCAGCATGTTGATGAAATTTGCTAAAGTTATCCTATCTACTTGGAAAAGGGTTTTAGTAATGGGTAGCTGATATCACATCGCAAATGTTTTCCATGGCGCATTCTGATCATAAACTAACTGGTTAAATAGTTAAACTAGAATGAAAAAGTTCTATTGCAATCATAGTGGAGCTTGAAAAGGTACCACCACTGAGATAGTTGTGGTTTGATTTAGATTGAACCTTGGCTAATATTGTGCATCTCTCTCTGTTATTTGGCCTTTTTCTTTCAACCCTCGTTACTTTCCCACCAGTCAGATGCGGCAACCAGGATGGTGATATGGTGAACAGAGTTTCCATTTTGAGCCCCTTAGCTACTCATCTAAAAGTATGCGTGAGCATCAAGTCAATTTAGGATGTCATTTCCATTTTTGATAGTTCATGTTGGTAGAAATGTGCGAGCATGTGTGAGTTTGAATGCGCCCATGTGTATAAGTACATGCGGTAAAGAAGTTACATGCAAAACAAAATTAACTGTGTGCTTATGCCTAGTAAGATAACTTGTATACACTAATCTACAATCTCATGCTTTGAAAATGATACCTATAAATAAATCACATAAACAAACAGTATGGAAACCTAAAGTATTCCACGGAAAATATTATATGAGCAAACAATATGACCATGATTTACATAATTAAGTAGCTAGTCATCTTCCTCTTTACCCAAACGCCTCTCACCAAAGGGGCTGCATCTTGGGATTGCTGATGTACAATTGACATTGATCTTGTGGTTATGTTGTCTTGTGACGTCCGGCATTCTATAGTATTAGTTTTATGGTTTATTTTCAATTTGTAATATTGCATGAATATAAGTGGTTTATATCCTATTGAGTATTATAATACTCATGCATCATAATGCATAAATAGCTTAGAAGGGGAAGAGCTTGAGAGATCTAGTACTTTACTAGGCTTGTTATTTGAAATTGTTATTTTATTTGTACATGGCTGAGGGGTCCTGACAATGTTTACATTTTGTAAATGTTGTTATAATAATAATATAATGAGAATATCTAGGATGTTTATGAAAGAAAAATAAATCCTAGTTGGGTACTTTTTCCAAAAAAGGATTTTGAAATATAAAAAAAATTTATTACCTTGAAAATTATTTCAAAAATTGATATTATACAAGGCCTTTGGGCTTCTCCAACTGGGTCAAGATCTTTGGGACCGGGCTAGGGTAGAGGCTCGGCTTACTTGGAAAATTGGGCTTATCCAACTTGGTTAAGATATTTAGGATAAGCTCCTCCCTTCTCTAATGTTCTTTTGGTAGTGGTGTTTCCCCTTTTATTTGTAATGCTTAACCCGACTTCTGCATTTGCCCGTGTCACAAAAGTCCTTAGGAGGAGCCCACTACTATTTTTGTAATTTTCCTTGTGCATTTGGCACAAAAAAAATATTTCAAGTTTTATTATCTTATTACCTATACAAGCATATATCCTAATCCAACTCCATCGTACAACTAGTCAAAAACATGCTGAACTCATATAAAAAGAATTTTTCATCACATGAGCCAAATTATTCAACTACATGTGATAGTTTAAAACTCTAATTTTTGGATAGTGGTTGACTCTAAATTTTAAGAAAAATAAAAAAAAAGTCAGAATCAAACAAAATTTGGAACACAACTAATTAACCCAATCATAGACTTAAAATTAAATCGATGGCACGATTGACACCATAAACCAGTTTATTCTCAATTCTGAATATTATTGTGTAGTATTGGAATTTGTGCACCATTGAATCTCAAATGACACAAATTAGTGTAAATAACTTAAAGAAATTTGGGAGAAATCTAAATTGGAATGAACAAAAGAAAAATCTTGTAGCATGAGACAACATAATTTTAAATCTAAAACAACACATTACAGAAAATCTAATAATTTAATAATAATAGGGGAAAATACCCAAAAGTATTAAGTGAGAATAGACATATTTTTGGATCTCTAGTAATTTTTGTAAGCCTATTATGTGAAAAAAAGACCCTGAAATGAAGTCCGAAAATCAAGTTACTATCAACTAGCCGGAAATCGAAAGAAAAGATTATTTTTTGACCAAGATGTGCTTCATGAAAAACTGTAAATTTTTTACCAGCCAGATTTATGAGTTAGGAAACTCTTAGAGAAAGTTCAAATAAAAAAGATTCTAAGAAGGCCTTAAATGAAAACCACCTTTCCAGAGAGTGAAGTCCAAGAAAAATTCGAGCACACCGGTCGGTGCTGCCATGGCCTAGTTGTACTCATTAATGTTACTTGGCATATATATTTAGTAGCATTAATTCTTTATATAAAAAATGTCTATAGTTGATCTCTTAGCCTAGAATTTTATGAGTAGTTAAACTTGTTTCCCTTGGGTTTAGAAGAGTAAAAAAGTGTCATAATATGCTCATTGCTAATAGCCATGGTGGCATTGACTTGTGTACTCACATGCCTTTATAGTTCAACATTTCAAGGCTTTGGTCCCTAGCCCTTTCAAAGCACTATATATGCACCCAAGTTTATGAGTATTATGAAAGACACATCTACTTTCGGCTATTGTTGTTCATGAGTATGATGGTACTCACTTATTTAGGCGCATGACTGATCTTAGTTTACCTCTAGAGGTGTTGGGATTTTCTTCTTAGTTTGCATCCTACTCCTTTGAGCAGGAGTCTAATTACTTCAAGCTGTGGAATTTGTTTCCTAGCGATAGAGTCAATTTTATCCTAAAGTTGGAGTCATTTTACGCATAGTGTTAGAATAAGTTTCCTCTTAATGGTAGAGTCCGTTTATTGCTAGCCATGTTTCCTAGCGGTGATGTTTAGGTACTCCTTTTGTCGGAGTCTTTTTTGCTCCTAGAGTTGGACTTCATTTGCTCAAGCTAAACATGATATCCAAACTTAATTGACATATGTAAATTGATGTGGTTATGTTGTCTTGTGACCTATGTCATTCCATAGTATTAATTTTATGGTTCATTTTCAATTTGTAATATTGCATGATTATAAGTGGTTTACATCCTACTGAGTATTGTAATACTCACGCATCGTAATGCATAAACAACTTCAAAGGGCAAGAGTTCTACCAAGTGCAAGTCTACTCAAGGACTAGCATCAACCCCCTTCATAGAGGATTCTAGCAATTGAATGCCTCCCATACAATGCAAAGAACCTATCTTGACAAAGTATTCCGAATTTGACTTGGCCTTGTCTTCTTCCATAGGAACAATTGCATTCACCCTTTCTTTCTTCGAACTATCCCTAGCACGATGCAGCCCATTGCAAATGCAATAGCCAAAACCTTTGTTTGGTTTTCTTGACTACTCGCTACCCTTTTCCTTATCTTTGCCACAAATTTTGCTCATACTTCCCTAGTCAGTAGGTGACTTGTTGCTCCTCTTTCTTTGAATGAAAGAGTTCTATTTGAAGTCAGCCAAGCTTCCACTGCTGGAATGGATGTGGAAAGATCCTCTACTTTCTATCTCCATTACTCTATTTAAGCTTATGTTTGTAAGCCCGACATGAACTAGAACAACTTGTTGTCCTCCATCATGTTTGTTACTCTTAGCACAACTGGCTGAAGCTCCTTCACATATTCCTGCACTGCACCCATATGCTTAAGGTTTCATGACATCTCCCTCGTAATCCACATCACATTTTTGGGAAGGATTAGCACTAGAAACTCCTTGAATCGTGTCATCATCCGACTGTGTTTGCCCCCATAACTTTGTATCCCCCTCAAAATACATTGTTGTGACATTGACTTCTCCAGGATATGGACCAACTTGAAGTAGCTTTTCATATCTAATAGGTAGTTTGCAATCTCCTTGGTGCCTCGCATCCCGGAGTATGCCTTTGGCTTAGGAACCTTCAGCATATTAGCTACCTACTAGGATGACCATTCGCTACCATCCCTTGGAGTTGTGATGATGACTAACCTCTTTAGCAGTAATGCCTCATCCATCAACTGTTAGAACTTTGTTGACGCATCATCCACAACTTGCAACAATTTCTGCTTAAGGAAGTCCGTTGTTGTAGTCACATCCGCAACTAATGCTGTGATTCGGGCTGCTCTACCAAAGGAATTGCCTTCCAATGACTTGTCCACCTGAGGAGCAACCTCTAGCATGTACACTCATTGGTACTCAAGCACTTTTTGAGAGTTTAATGTCTACTTGATCACAATAATGAATCACTAGATTGCTCATAACCATTGTACTTGTGCTAATATGCAATTAAGAATTCTACCCTCTATATGCATGAATTTATTTTAAATAAAAATTAACAATAAACAAACCCTAATATCTATTCACTACTCACGATTAATCAATCCTCAAATAACGCATGCAAATCACACAATACGAGACTAATAACAACAAACTAATCTTAAGACGATAAAAACTCCTTTTGTTCGATCTTTTCTTATTGATGATGTTGACCTTCAATTCTTCTTCCTTGAATCTTTGAATGTTTCCCACTTTGTGTTTTTATCTCTGTCTTCTTCTTCCAACCTAACTAAGGATTCCTTCTTTATTTGTTGATTTACTTTTTGAGATTCTTCAACTTTTTTGAAGAACTTTGTTGACTCCTCTCTTTGATTTGTGTGAAATCTTCTTTTCTTAATTTTGCATCAATATCATGAATTCACCAAGAATAATCTCTTCAATCTCCTTTATAAATTTTCAAGTAAAATAATATGAAAAAGGACTCTCCTCTCTTCTCCAATATTTTATAGGTTTTCCTATCTCCAATTTGTTATTTTTTATTCTTTTTATTGGTCTCCAAGTTGAATTGACACTTTGACCTCAACAAGGAAAAAAAAAACTATTCCAAAAAGGCTTGTTTAGGGCAAATGAAACTGCTAGCAATTGATTATTTTAAACAATGATTGATTGTTCACTGTTTTTTTAAGCCACAACTCCTTGAGCAATCAATCAGTCTACAAAGTGATCAATTGATAAACTCCTGACATCTTTTAACAAAAGACTGATTCAATTGCAAATCGATCATTTCACACTGTGTATTATCTAGCGATCAATTGATTGTGTTCATTGACAATTTTGCCTTGTTTAACTTAAATCATTTTAAAACTTTTAAAATTACTTCTAAAACTTCTCTAAGTGATTTTTTATTAGAATATAAAATAAATAAACCTTTTAAACTATTAACATTAATTAGTATCTAGTCTTGATCTATAAGAACACACATATGCTCTTATTTTTAAAGTCTATTAATTTCGAACCTAACTCGACCATAATTACATCTAATCAGATTTATAAGACTACATACATACTCAAGGTTTTTGACTTAATTTTAATAAAGAAATTAGTCAATAAACATCACATATAACACATATATTATAACACTCTTGTATTTGATATAGGGAGGCGTGGACTTCATCGAATGTGTCATTCATTGTAGACGTCACATCCACCTTGGCTTTGAGCTCAACCCTCTCACAAAATCTAGCCTTTCCCAACTTTCTCTTTGTACTCAGCCTTCTCTAGAACTGATTACAAGTCATTTGAATCACCAATAATTAACTGTCTTTGTACAACTACCTTCTTATGTACTATGTTAAGAGCCTATATGGGTTGGCCAAGAGGCATTGTTCAGGGAGTACATCAAAAAAATATTTTTCTTTTGCTAACATATCTTTGCTTCCATCGCTGCTCTTATTATTTTTTATTTTTGGGTATAGCAATGACTTATCTCCAATTTCTCCATATCTGTATAGGTTGCACCGTGCAAACAACAATAAATTCGCTTACCCAACTTTTTCGATCCAACAAATAGGAAAGAGATAAGGAAAAGAGGCTATGCCTTAATACCTTTTATTCCATCAACAAATGCTTGAAGTTACAAAAAAAGGCTCTCTACCTTACCCCTTAACCCAAGTAACCATCATGCACTCGTACAAGACAACACCCCTCACAAAATATGGCCCTTTCCAACTCGCCCTTAGTACTCAGCCCTTTCTAGAACTGATTACTAGTCTATTGAATGCCTTCTCATTTAGCAATTCACGCTTTATATAGAGGAGGGTTAAGGGAAGCCTAGTACTACTAGATCTTTGTTGTCCATTTACAAACTTGTCATACAAGTGATCCATCCTACTACAACTAGGAAACTTATGTGTAATTTCGCCCAAGACATCTATCTATACGAACTCCCGACGAGTTTCACTTTTATTTAGCAGCCTTTGGGCCTTAACTCTTGCTTAAAGTCCTCAGCTTGTATGCCTCTTGCCTCAACAATGTTCACCCTGTGTCTACCTCTTACCATCTTAGGCAATCCACTCGCATGCAACCTCTGCCATTGGGTTTTCTATTTGTGCTAGACCTCTGCACACTCTTTGTTGTACTGCAATACTTGCCAATAAATCAACAGCCATCCAAACCTTTATAAGCATACACTCAGCCATCTATTTTGCCTAATGGCCACTACCTACGCATTAGAGTATAGTTGCCTGCATGTGATCACAAATCGGGCTTTATATTTGATTCCTACACCAACTAGGAGTCTTCTAATACCGTTTCGTACGCATATGATTGATTCCCTCTATATTGATGACACCCAACCAAACATCAAATCTTACTCAAGGTAGAACTTCATATCAGTCGTAAATGCTCTAACACAGCCGAACATACTTTCCCCGGGTATGCATACCAGACCTATCAAGTGACTAAAGTTTTCAGAATTGCTCAATAACAGACGTGATATGTGACTCATTAGCCACCAATGCTGAGACAATGTGTCACACGACCAGTTTGACTTCAGTAGCCGTGCCTTCCATCCAGCCAAGATTTTATCAATTTTTTGCAGATTTCTATTCACAATCGAAACACCTAAATAAGAATTGATGGAACTATTGAAAATCATATGAAATATACGGCGCACCATAACTTGGCCACCCGTTGACGCATTTGGACTCCATAAAAATTTACCTTTATTCTGATTAATTAGAATACACGTTAGGGACAATTTATATGAATAATATTGATGTATTTTTTTTATCATATGTATAAAATTAGCCTAAAAAAGTTCGTTATTAAAAAATGTACCATCGAAAGTATTTCTAATAAACTTAGCAAAATAATTATGTGCCAAACAATATTTGATCGTCTAACTTTCCAAAAAACTCAAAAACAATCGGCGAGTTCCTGCGTATATTGGCTAGGCTGCCACGCACCATGCATGCATCATCTACGTGCTAATCCGCCACTGCACCATCCAAACCAAATCGAAACACGCACTTCCATGAAGCCACGTAAAATAGCGTCTGACGTGTGGCGACTTCCACTCCTCTCCTCTCCAACCGCCATTATTGTCCTTAAAAAGGGCCCTTCTTCCTTCTGCTTTGTCGACTATCGTTGCGTATTATCCCAAACTACTTCCAACTTGGACGCCATACATCGCCATGGCCATCCACGAAGAGGCAATTCTCTCCCGGCTTGAAAGGCTGGACATCATGGTAGAGCCCCAATCTTTAGGTTTCTCTACTGCTCGAGATGATAGTGCAATTTCTTCTTTATGAATTGTTTTTCCTGCTGGAAGGAGTCTACAATTTTCTTCCATTACTGAGACTTAGCTTGGGGATAATAGAGGCATGCACAATTGGCCTCCATGAACTGTGCCACATGTCAGTATGTTGCAGCTAACTTTGTTCGAGTACTTTGTGTCAAAACTGCAGATGGGGTATCTAGAGGAGATGAGGGGGTGCAACAAACCAGCTTCAGAGAGAAGCTCTTGTGACACTCGGTCGAGCGGCGGGACCGCGGCGAGTGATGGTGGGAATTCGTCTCTATGCTCGTCTCCTAGGCGGTTGGAGAAGCGATGCCGGCCGGTGGGCACCGTGATAGTGGAGACCCAGCTCAAGGGAAACCTGCTTGACCGGCTGACGCAACTGGAGAACCGGGTCTTGAAGGTAATTGTTTTTGATTTAGATAATAAAAGTCAATCGTGAGTTATTGATTATGCTCAGTTTGTAGTGTGCAAATTGACTGATATTGGTTTTTTGTGGTGTGGTGATGGAAGCAGATGAGCTTGCAGCTGGAGGAGGAAACGCAAGTTGATCACAGGAAGCACCATGAAGATGGTGAGGAGAAGTCGGAGAAGAAAGGCCCCCACAGGAAGGGTCTCAAGGGTCTGGTGAAGTCTTGTATCAAGGGAACAAAGCACAAGACAAAACGCTGAAAATGGGAGAGAGGCAGCTGGAACTAACTTTTCTCTGCAGCATTGTGTTTTATTTTGTTATGTATTTGTTTACTGTAGCTAGTGGTAAGTTGAGGTGACAATTGTATAACTCTAAATGGTGTGGAGAGTGGAGAGTTTGCGAGTAGACACAATGATAGTAGGCTTGGATGTATACATAAGGTTTGTATAATGGTAGTATGTTACTCCGTCTAATTAATATATAGTTTCAAATAAATATACAATTTTACTTAGTTCTTTAAAATAAATTAATTTTAGTTCATAGAGGAGGGAGTATTAGGCAACATGACTGCCTGACTGGGCAATAACCGATTGGCCTTGCAAAGTTTTAATTCGCTCAGGAGATGGGGTAGGTCTAAGATCTTCGCTGATTATTGAAAATATGTTGGCATTGATGTGCAAATTTCATTTTCCTTACAATAAAGGTTACCAACCTCACAAACAGTTTAGAAATTGCCACTAAGGTTTAAATATAATAATCATGACGGTCGGGTTGCGATAAGTTTCAAGTCTATTTTTTACAAGAGCCACGTTCGTACGTGCTTTAGCGGGGTTAACTTTGCTATATGTACCCAAATAATCTCCTCAGTACCCTAATAACCCTAATCCCATAAACCCCAAGTAAAATGGGGTACCTATGGGATTATTGACGCGGGGGATTATTGGGATGCATATGTATTCGGCATCTATATGCACCTTGATAATATTTTTGATATGTTGTTTCAGGCGTTTATAAGGTTCTTGTGTTTTACTTATAAATTTATAAGGAGGTTTATAAGGTTCTTGTGTTACCAGGGGAGTTGATTTGGGTGTATATTGAGTGTATATTAGATACATTTTTCACTTTCTAGTCCCGTTTATATGATTTCGTTTCACGTAGGCATTGTATGTGGAATTTTGATGTGCATCATTGTGCTAGTTTAGGTATCGCATGTTGTCAGAATTCGAGGATGAGTATTATTACATTGGGGTAGCCTGGTTTGAATCGTTTACCAACCTGTTCTCTTAACCTAACCTAGCTGTAAGCCTCCTTTCTTAACGTAATTAAGCTATAGGATCTTGAACTGATAAGGGAACTTAGTGATGCCCAGCGCGTAGGCTCTTTTACCTTTCTTGTGGATTCCAATTTCTATAATTCCTTAAGGACATATATATGATTGATTTACCCATTCAAAGTAACCGGTTAATGAGTTGTACAAATTTAGATTTTCTTGAAGTTTTACTAAAAAACATGTTCAGTGCATTGTTTAGGTCAAATTGTGGCACTATCCCACGTATTTTAGTGAGTCTTTAACACGTAGACTTGTTGAACATTTTTTTATACAATAATTGGCATGTCTATTAGCATATGACGTATATATGGGTCCACGATGGATTTAAGTTTTCTAGACCTTCTGTTTAATTTTATTGTATCCTCTTTTTGTTGCTTAATAAAATTTTAATTATAAAAAAAATTTTCAAGGGAAATCAATATATATTTGAATCCCTTTTACTTGAAGGAGTACTTGTATTTATATTAGGTTATTGTCGGGTCCACTTACTTATATTGACCAGGTCAAATTAGGTAAGCTGGCGATTGGATTAAGTTTGTAGGGGAAATCAAAATATATTCGAACTCCCTTTACTTGTAGGAGTACTTGAATTTGTCCATTATGTTATGGTCAGGGACCACTGATATTGACTTGGCGAAGCTGTGGAGGTCATTCAATTGGAGAACAAACGAACCACTTCGAATGGACTTAGAATGGAAATATAAAATTTTGAGATTTTTCCATATTCTCTTGCCCACGATGCAAATATTTTATATTCCTTAGTTTAATAAAAAATTCTAAAAAATTTGGGTTTACATTATATTCGATAAAAATTGGATAAACACTACAACAAATAAGGGTATTAGCGATGCTCTTGAGCATCGCTAATACCCTTATTTGTCGCTAATACTACTAAAAACATCGCTAATAGTGCTATTTTTTTTAATTTAAAACACGTAACTTTAAGTGACGCTTTGTAAAGCCATGCTAATAATATAACTAGCAGCGACACTTTGCATAAAGTGTCACTAATAATTATTCTATTAGCGATGTTTTATGTAAAGTATCGCTAAAATCATTAGTATTAGCGATGCTTTATGAAAAGAGACGCTAATATATCAATTAATTGCGACACTTTGATAAGCATCACAAATAGTTATTTTTAGTGACAATTTTAATTGCATCATTAATACAAGCGTCATTAATAACACATTTTGTTGTAGTGAACGACACCCTTTAGAAGAGGTATAGGGTTTAAAATTGTGTAATTTAGCGGAAAAGACACATGCACCTAGAGGCAACCAGAGGTCCAGTGCAACTTTTGATATCCTATCGACCATGTTCTATTTATGATCAGATAATTTTGATTTCCGATCGTCATAGTCATGTATTATGAGGTTTGACAAGTGATATTCGGCCAAAGCTTCTTTGATCGCTATCCAAAAATTTCTGTTGGTCATCCCTTCTCCTCTCACAAGACATGGGTGGCCATTGAGGTATCATTCTTGTGGGGTTCAATGGCAGCAATTAGTTAGTGTCCTCCGCAGTGAACAATAGGATTGGTTGGGGGATCCACATACCCAAGTTAGATTATCAATTTTGGTATACGCACTAAGTTATATATCATGTAATTGATAACACAATATTCAATACATGCATATAGATGCAAGTACACATATCATGTTATCAATAATATGATATGCTTTGTACATGCGTATGGATGCATAGTAGTATATTGTGTTATTGATAATATAATATATGTATATCTATTAGCAATGACACATCTTATTGACAAGTTGTGTTATTGTTGATACGATATAAGACACATCATATAATTGATAACACGATAAGTGGATTTAGCAGGTATTCAACGGTTAGGCAGTTATAAAAGTTGAATGATTATTACTTGATTTTGTTGTCCATTACTTAGGGTCTTAAATAATCTGAATGATCATGATCCACTGTTGTTGGTTACATAATCTCAATAACCACAACCTTTGTTGATGACTACGTAATATACTATAAATTCGAACATACCTCTTTCAAAGTTATATAGGCAACAGGAAGATATATTGAAGTATTTGAGTTGAAACTAGAAGACAAATGATTGAATCACTGAAGGCCACACAAGAGAAAATGAAGTGGGTTTACGGGAGAAGGCCGGGGCTGGGCACAAACAGCTGCCACATTGGATTGAAACTATCGAAAGACATATTGAAGCAAGGCCAGAATACAAGCAAATTTTGGAGGGAATTGGGTTCTACACAGTATACAAATGCAAGAAAGTGGCCTTCTCAAGTCCGCTACTTGATGTGTTAACAGTAGCATAGAGTTAATAATACAACGACCTGACATGTGTTTGTAATAGCATTGTAGAGATAGTGTGTTGGGTGTCATGTGTTATCGATGGCACGATTATCTAATTAGCATGTCATTGATAATATGATAGATTTATTAGTGTGTATTTGATTATACAAAATCTTTATGAGTGCATTATGAATGACATAATAATCTAACTAGCGTGTTAGATGGAACAATTACCATATTATTGTATTTCATATAACAAAGCATACCTGGTCTCATAGCACTACTAAAGTGATTGTTTTAATAATGTAGGCGTGGTCTTTTTTAGTGTAAGAGTATATGGGCACCAAGTTATCTTTCATGTACTCCTTGGTGCATGAGGTGGAGTGGAATGACTTAGTTAGTCAAGGATGTGGAGAAGGCCATAAAGCTTGATCCTTTTGATGAGAAGACTAGGAAAAAATGTTGGCCCACCACAGGATGAAGAAGTGGTAAGATGAGATGCTCGCTCATGTCAAGGTCAACTATGAGGTGACAACTCAAATAAAGCTAATTGCTGAAGGGGATTATGGTCCAGCAACATGCTGAGAAGACCCACAAGAAGGTTTCTAATTACACACACATAAGGCACAAACATCAGCCCAATCACAACTGTCATAAGACATCATTGAAAGCTTCGTGATTCCCCTAGATGTTATGACAGATTCTTGATGTCGTGATGGAGAAGGCTTCCATAAACAAGTAGCGAGGCTACAACATGGATAACGTACAAGTGGCACTATTGATCTCCTGCAACTTCCAACTAGAGAATTTTGTTAACCACAAGAACCTTGTAGAGCACCACCTTCTCCAACAACGGAAGTGAATTCATTGCCCATAACAATGAGGATGAAGTCTCTTGTGTCAAAATTGAAGTATAAACCATTTATGCAAGAGAAAAGCCAAGCTGAACCTATATCAACAAAGGAAGACTTCATTTTCCATAAGTTGGCTTCAATTTTAATAAGTTATGATGTTGTGTCATCAAGTGCATGAAATGATAGTCATAATATTAATAATATGATAGGATGAATAGTCATGTTGTCGATAACACAACTTGAGTTTTATTGTTTTCTTGCTAACACGACTCCTTACCTAATTTATAAAGGAAGAAGAGTACCAAAAGAAGTTGAGTCGGCCACCAAAGGTGAAAAAAAAGGATTTTCAGGGTCAAATACTTCATCGTCACAAGATTCCTCAAGAAAATTAACTAGGAAGAGGGGCAAGCTTGGGAGGAGCCACCTCAGCAATTGATGCCAAAGAAAAGATTAACGTTTGAGGCCAGTCATATAACTACCCAACATGCCTTGTACCCAAATGCATGAGGTACACGGTGGTGTAGCCAAGGGTCCCCACAGTTGACGAGGAAGCAGTCTAGGACTAAGGTTGCAAAAATTCCACCTGATCTGAACCTAACCCACTTAATCCATACCCAACCCGATTAAGAATAGGCTTAGAGTTATGGTTTTAAAATTTTACCATGCATAACCCACAAACCTGACCTCGACCCTATTATTTAATGATAATTTGACTGAAGGTGGAAAATTTTAGAAAGGAAATTTCTTATAATTCTATTTTCTCCTTAGTTGGTTTATTTGATAATCAAATAGTAAATTCAATCGGATTCTTAAGATCTTTGTCATGTATCTTTTAATGATGCAATGCTCTGTCCATGTTTGGCCCCTATAAAAATAAAGTACAAAATACCAAGTTAACAAAAAATTTATTTTTAAAAAATGGAGTTACTTGCAAACCCAACCCAACCTAAGTAGGGTTAGGTTGCATTTTTAACCCATTTAATAAATAGGGTGAAGCCACAGGTCATGAACTTGATCAGATTTAAGTGTGGGTCAAGGCTAACCCAACCCGGTTCATAGCCCTATCTAGGACATTGCTCCAGTTCCCAAGGTGAAGCGGGTGAGGAGCAGCTTCCTTCTCATGAAAGTTCCACTATTGATTTAATGGAGAAGAAGGATGAGCCAGTGAAGGAACTACAATTAGAAGTGGTGGCAATGGAAGTTGTGAGTTCTCCTTTTGAAGAACACATGTCAAATTCTCATTACGAGTCCATTGAGGAAGTAGTTGGGAAGGTCGACCCTTAAGAACCGTGTCCAACTGCCTAGCAGTTGATGAAGGATTTGTGCTTCCAAAGACCATTCCAATAGTGGATGTTGAGGAGCAAGTAGGGAAATAGAAGTAGAAGACTAAGGTGACTAGGCTGTTGGAGATGACAAATTACCTCAACATCAAACAAACATTCCACATGAAGATATTAAGGAGGCAAAGATCAAGCCATACTCAAATCATTTTGGAAAACCCACACTAGCAATGGTCTATTGATTCACTGGTGGACACGGACTACCTGTCTTTGCTTTGTCAAGAATGCTTCATGTTTTAGCTATGTATAAATAATTTAATTTAGCATGGGTTTGAACATATTATTCATGTGGGTCGTATCATTGTTCATGCAATATACATGTTATTTGTTTTCTATAACATGATCTTAGTGTATACTATATATGTGATCACACGAGATGTCATGTGTTCGCAGTACTGAACACACACATTTGATGTATTGTGTGTTTCATAACACAATATTGCAATTTTCATATGCTTACACACACGATTGATTTATGCATCATGTTTTTGTCACACATATTATGAATTGTTGTGTTTATATTAATGCAGTTTTTATATGAAAACTTGCTATTGTACTTTTCTAAATGTAGGTTATCGATATTGCAACACCTCGTCGACTTTAAAATAAAATAAACATTGAAAATGCATAAATTTATAACCAAGTACAAATGATCACTTTGCACATTAGAGTTAATCAGATATATCTTGTACAAAATTTTAAAAGATCTTTGTACATCAATCACCACAAATATTACACAAAAACTAACAAAACTCAAGAAACCTTCTTCATTTTCTTTTGACTTTGTAGCTACCTTTGTAGAATCTGGGAGTGGGTGAGTAAATTTATATTGAGGAGGTTGAATTAAGTTCTACAAACATGATGAATCAAGTTAAGCAATTGCATACAATTATTCAAAAACTGACTTAATTCAGAAAATAAATCAATCTCCGAATGTTGTGATACCAAACGACTTAGACCCACACTCTTGGGGCCACAGGAAATAGAAGGAACAAGAATTTCACATGATATCCTAGTTCCTATCCATACCAAAGCCAAGTGTAGCAACATCCAAAATAATTACTCAGAGGGTGAAAACACCCAAAGCCCACTATAAAATATAAGAAAATTCATTTATCAATGTGTTACGACCCAGATTTTTAAAAGCATTTTTAAATAGTATGAGCGGTAGGTAGTGAAATTTTTTTTTTTAAATACAAAACAAACCTTTCAATTAAATATCTAGGTCATGATAACTGGGGTTCACAAATATGAATATCAAATCATATGATATTATTTAACGTCTGAAAATTTATAAAGAGCAGCTCATCCATCTAAGTACAAGTCTGTCACCCGTTGATGTATTGAAATAATATTCAATAAAATGTTTTCAAATTTCAAATTGCAATCCTATTTTGTATTAATTTATTGCTTATTTGGGTTATTTATGTTTTGAATAGGTTAGTTGGACCTTAATTGAGTTTACATGTCTAAACAGGCTTCAACAGGATCCAACTGGAATATGAAGTGAAGCCCAACTACCCAAAGCTATTTAAAAGTCAAAAATAGGCTCCTAATGGTCTAAACATACATGGAATGGTCAAACATAACCTTGTGGACCCATTTGATTTGATATTTGCATCAAGAGAACTAAATTAGGAAAGAAGCTGATTCGGACAGATTGACACAGCCGTAGTATTTTGACCATATATTTCTCTGTATAATTCGGATTGATACGATTCTAGTGGCATTGGAAAGAAGACTTCCGTGTCTACAAGTTTTATTTCAGTACAAAATTCTAAATTCTGAAGATATATGGGTCGAATATGGCATGCAATCAGACAGTTAGTAAACTAACCCGAGGCCAGCGCATGAAGAATATTTTCATTGATTTTGATTGATACACATAAGGAAAGACAATAAGGCTGATTGGATATCTAAAGAAAGAATCAAAGATACATATTTGATAAATAAATTATTGATTTATTTGATTTATTTAGTATCTAATCATTGCTAAAGAAGCAACCAATCAGGCAATCAATCAAGATGCAATCTAGATATTTATTTTTACTTTCCTCTTTGAAGCAACCCCTTCTATTCCTATAAATAGAGGGGTGGACGTGATAGATAAATAACCCCCTCCTCTTTGGAGCTCTCTTCTCCTATTTTCTTCTTTCATTTTGTAATTTTGTTTTTAGTTTTATTGTAATGGCTTTCTAAGCTCTCAAGCTAAGGCTAGAGGTGATTTGGAACAATCTAATGGAGTTCAATTTATGTTTCATCAATGGTTTCAAGTAAGTATTATTTATTTAAAGTGATGTTTATTTAATATTATTCTTCTTCTTGTTTCTTTGTGATTTGGATACATAAGATGCTTAAAGGCTCTCCTTCTTGATCTTTTGTGATTTGGATACATAGAAATCTTTAAGAGACAATTATTTTTATCCTTCATTTATCCAAAGCATTTTCTATCTTTAGTTTTAATTTTAATGTTCATATCTTCCGGTTAGATAGAATCTTCATTCAATTCTAACTGAGATAGCATGATACATGAAGAACATTATTAGATGTTACAACGATCCTTAATGCCTTAGTGTTTTCTCATCTTGATTTCTTAACCTGTTATTGTCTGAATACTTCTCAACTCTTTCTCTCTTAGTTTTTCTTTCTTCTATTTCTTTGTAACTATTTTCTTTGTTACACAAGGCTTTCCCTGTGGATCGACCTTGTCTACAACAATTGGCAAGTAAAATAAATCTGAATTTGACTTCTTCATAATCTTGTTTCAGACATAACAACACCTGTCTAAAAATAAATAACAAGTTGACTCTCACGCTTAAGGTACACTTATGTATCGGAGTTACAAAAATGCAGAAACCTCTTGTGCTTGCCTGCCTTGGTCTCACTTGTCATCGGCTGGAGAATCTGCAATAAAGCAAACCAAACAACAACCACAACTACAATGAAGTATCTCCTCCTACAGGAGAAGAGCTTCCAAAGGACAAAAGGTTTTATTAATATTTTTTGGATCGGGCCAACATCACCCGATGTTAGTTGCCTACGTACTCATCAGACAACATCTCTAATGTTTCCAACAAGATCGGATCCAAACGTAGTTCTGGCTAATACTACACTATACTAAGAAGCATATCATCACACATGCAATGCTTAAGTATTTTCAAGCAACCTATATTTTATGCAAGTCCTTTAATCGTTCCACTTGTTCTAATTAAATAAGCAATATCAATCAATGTTCTTAATTATCTCTCGAACCATTGTTCAATAATTAATATCCTCGTCCAATCTCAATGCTAGACAGACTCATCAGATGTCAACCTAAGTGACAAATGATAACAAAACACCCTGGAATCCACCAGGCCCTTGGAATCCACCAGGCCCCTGGAATCCACCAGGAAGTGCAATCTCCCAACCTAGCCCATAAGGACCTGACCGGAGTTGAAGGGCATGACCCACAGCTGCACCTAAACAGAAGTGGTCAGAGACGCCAACCAAGCAGAATGTCAGCGACCCTAATTGCATGTACACTAAAAGATCCTCAATAGATATGCGGTGAGCCTGGTTCACAAGGAATTCCCTCCAATGGAAACGTGCAACTACACGGTCAAATCAGTGGCTCCTCAATAGAGCTAAAACTTAGGAAACCATTCTGAACCCTATCTTGCTCATCTATAAGCCAGGATTCCGAATGATTATCCCAAACCCTATTAGTCCCTTCTAGACTAAGGTTACAACTCGAGACATGCCATCGGTTCATCAGCCAAGGCAAATCATCAGGTCAAAGGCTTTGTTCACTGTATGAACTACTCGTAGACCCCTCTGAGATATTTTAGTTTTTACCTTGATTGGGTGTTCTCCCCACAAACCAATAACCAATATATCTTGATTAGTCTTTATTAACCTTAGTGTACTAATACAACTTAACGCATCAATAACAAAAGCATGAAGTAGATTAAGCAACATAAATAACATGCAAACATACAAGTGCATAAATAATAACAAAGGCCCATTGCACTCATTTGCAGGGCTAGGGCTCAGTGAATTCAAGCCCGAAAGTGTAGATAACTCTAATACTTCCTGCGAGTTATATATATAACACTCTAGTCGATCGATGTACTCGATTATAGACACGTGTAACACACTGCACTAAACCTTGAGAATTATGGTTCTTCCCCTTGTTTCCCATGACACTGTGACTTGTCAAGGTCTTCATGTCTTTTACTGGTCACACCCCTTCCTTTTGAAGCCATTGAATGTCATTCTAGGGCACCCTAACGCTCGGTTGTTAGGTTATTCGTTTCAATAGAAATAGAACATATTGCCCCTAAGGGCATTATGGTAATTCCACCACATGGGGTATGCTACCCTCCTTTGGTTCATTTGGTCATCACACTACCCTTTTAAATATTTTAAGTCATAATCCGCTCAGGAGGCTCCACTCTCAAACTGACCCGCGCTTCCATTCACACGAATGTGGGCGGATCCACTCAAAGGGGTATTTTTGTCATTTGGTTTAAGGCCTTAATGACATCCAACGGGTCCAAAATTGAACTCAAGTATGCTACTTGACTTCATGGACTCTGTGTAATTTTCTTGGCATGTTACAGGGTTGTGAACCCCTTGAACCGACCCAGGTGGACTTAACGGTTTATGATTTACCCTAGGGACAAAACAGTCAATTACCCACTCACTGGGATTTTTCCTCACTAAGTGGTTTGGCCTATAATTATTTTACACATTAAACTCTCACTGAAAATTTTTTTACTTTTTTGATCAACTCATAGGCCCCTGAACCGGAGACTCTAAATTGGGTAAGTGATTTTCACACGATAACTTAACTACCAGGGGTAAAAAGGTTATTTTATAGTCTATGGGAATTTTCCCCAAATAGAAACTTGGTTAGAATAATCCCAAACCTATCCAGGTACATGAGTATTTTTATAGAATTTTTTTTATGCTTTTAGCCCCATGAACCGGACCCGTTTCACTCCATTCTTTCTTTTAAAAAAAACAAACCGGTTTGGTTCGGGTCGACGACCTGCAACGTGGGTCGTCTTCCCCGCGCCTGGCCAGAAGCCTTTCAGCCTCTGGTAGCGCCACCACCCCCACGGCGGAGGGTTGGGCGGCACAAAGGCCCCGGGCCACTAGAGCATGGCAGAACCGACAAGGTCGGTCCCGCTACCGTTCGGTGTCCGACTGACGGTTTTTTTTCTCTCTTTTTTTTAAACAAGCGGCGATGCCACTGCGGCCAGAGCCAGCGCGGCCCAGGCCGGTGCGTTTGGGGCCATCGTGGCCTGGGCCGGCATGGCCGGTACCGGTGCAGCCACTACTGGCACGGCCTCGGCCAACAACTTCCCTTTTTTTTTTCTCTGCAACGAAGCGGCGGTCTGCACAGCGGCAACCGAAACTGCCGCCGCCAAGGCCGCTGGTGCCAAGGCCGATGCAGCCCAAGACATGGCCGATGCGGCCAGAGCCAGGGCAGTCACGGCCAGGGGCCAGTACAGCCCTTGCCCTCCGACAGGTCCGACCAGAATTTAATTCTACTATTCATATGAATAGTATTTTGCAGAAATCACTATTATTATCATTCAAATCAGTCAATAAAATCCATAATAATTACATCTTGAAATCCTATCTCCATGTCCGAGTTGACATCGATCCACCACCGCTGAAGCTTCGCCGGAAAATTCCCTCGGCCGCTCCTCCTTCCCCCAAATTGTACCCTAAAAAGGCCTTTTATAAACATGGGGATTAGGGTTCCTAATCCCCCTAGAATTTTTGGGTAATCCTCCCCAGTTAGGCCACCTCTTTGGGACCTTAAAAATTAATTTCGGAATTATAAACAACCGGGCCCACAAAATGACTTAAACGGGCCAAATACAGTCTAAATCGGGTATACAGGTCCTGCATGATATGTTCAACTTCAAATAGTCGTATCTCCCTCATCTAGACTCCGATTCATGCGCTCTTGGTGGTGTTTCAAAGCTCTTTCTGTCTACTTTCCATCAATATAGATTTCAGTTACCAATTCTAAGCATTGATAAAGTTATTCTAACAAAAAGATCAAGGGGTCCAACACCCTAATTTTCTGTAGTTAATTTCGGGAATTTAGAAAATTCCCAGACATTACACAATGAGAAAGAAATTTCCATATAGAGAGCTTTTGTGCTAACTCTAGCAAAATATTGAGAAAAAGCTTGATAATCTTAGCAAAGCATAGTAGTTGCAGGAGTTTAAGCTTCTCCTCAAGATTTTCCCTACCGTGGAAGGGTTAACACATGAAATAATCATGCCACTACATAGAGCACCATCAATTTAGTAAATAATATTTTTTGAATGGACGAAATCAGACTTACAAAGACTCTATAGTGTCCAAAATGGGTTATAAATATAGGAAAACCCAAAAGAAGGGGAAGAGGAGTGTGTGGGCCCGTTTCCCCTCCTCCCCCTTTAAATAGAGCACACATGTTTTTGCAAACAAGGGTGCAAAAAAGGCAGCACTGCATCGCCAAAAAGGTGATGCCATGTCACCATTAAAAAAGCAATGTTGCACCATGGTGTGACACCCGTATGTCGCATAGTACGTGGAACGGCTAATGCCAATGCTGCATTAGAAAATATTATTTTAATATCTTTAAGCTCTTAGTAATTTCCTTAGTTTAAATGATTATAGCTCACTCACCTGAACTTAGATTCGACTATTTTTGGTACCATTGGACTTGTATCAACAAGCTCTAAGAAACAAATCACACATGGGTAGGTTAACGCACTTTTCAGGTGGAGCCTACAAATGTTGCATGCTTCTTAAAGTCATAACTTATGACATCAAAGTCCAATATTTGTGAACACTCATCTATTTGAACCCTATCATATCCCTAATAATTCACTACTATATAGTAAATTATGTGGCTAAACTTTACTAAAACCACTATTATTGAGACTCAATCTTTGCTTGAACTCCTTTCAAGGGCTAAAATAGTGCCAAAAATTCAAGGTTGTTACTATCTACTGCCCTTATTGAAATTGTGTCCTCAAAATTCATACACAAAAATGTTTAGGATACTTCTTTATCATTTCATTTTCCAACTCCATGTAGTTTCCTCTAAAGAGTGGTTCTGCCATAAGAAATTTACCCAAGGAATCCTTTTTGTCTTAAGAATCTATTCCTTTTGGTCCAAATTTTGATTAGTTTTCCTTAAAAGATAAATTTGGATTTAGGGCAACTAGCGTTTGATCAAGAACATGATATGAATTTCATACATACTTTTGCAGGATGGACATATGGAGCATGCCATGAAAACCATCAACTTGTGGGGCCAAGGCCAATCAATAAGCCACAAGACCTACCTTGTCCAAGATCTCAAATGGTATTACAAAGCAAGGACTTAACTTGACTTTGATTGAAAATCACATAACTCCTTGAGTTGGTTAGATTTCTAATAGAGCATGGTCACCTACCCTAAATTTGAGATATTTGTGTCTTTATCAAGCTAACTCTTTTAATGACTATGAGCTGTTGTTAGATAATCCTTAATGAGTTTCACCTTATTTGCACACCATTTCAAGAATTCCTACTTGACATGCTTATGCTCTCCTACCTTACTCCAACATATCGCTGATTAGCAAGATCATCCATATAATGCATCGTAAGGTTCTATGCCTATGCTAGTGTGATTACTATTGTTTTAAGCAAATTCAACTAGTGGTAGATGCCTTTCCAAATCACTGCATAAACATGCAACATGTCTTCTAACATATGAATAGTCCTTTTTGACTATCCATTAGTTTTTGGGTACAAAGTTGTACTAAAGTTAAGGTTGGTATCTAGTTCCTCTTGAAGTCCCTGCCAAAACTAAGAAGTAAACCAGCTATCTTGATCCTAGATAATCGGCAACGATAATCGACAATGATAATAGACAACAATACCTCTTGGAAGTTATTTTAGATACTTTTAGAGCATTCTTATTTCCCTTGGACTTTTCAACTCTTTTTGTTCTCATAGGATTCTTCTTGCATCTCAAAACTTCTAAGGTTCTCAACAAACTCCTCAATGTCTAAGGTGTTAATCTTTTTAGATTCATTAATGGCAGACGCCTTAGTTTTAAATTTAGAGGACAAGGACCTTAAAACTTCTTCACAATAAGGGAATGAGATACATGCTCTCCTAGTTGATCATATATGTTTACTATGTTTGAAATTTTAGCATAATGTTTAGAAATTGTCTCTTCTCCACTGGCTATCATGTTCTCAAACTATAAGGTTAACAATTGTAGCATATATACTTTCCTAGCCTCAAAACTCTCATTATATTTTACCAAATTTTCCCATACAATCTTGGCAAAGATACAATTAGAAATAGATCTGCGTTGTGATTTTTCAACGACATTGAATAATGAACTAAGGGTTTTATAGTTTTGATTTGTAAGTTTAGTCTCATTCTCATCTCATTCAATTTTATCCTATTTGTCCAATATGAGAAAGTTTGGCCATCAAACAAGGGAGGTCTATTCATTAGATTACCTAAGCCCCTATGTACAGTCATTGAGTTATTCAAACTAGCCATTAATTTTAATCCAACAAATATAACCTAAGCAACACTCTTTAAACACTTAAAGAAAGAAAATTATAAGATAAGAAACTAGTAATCTAGGGTGCACAAATTAGCAAGTTTAATCAAGTATTTCTAAGAAAAAAATAAGTAAACTAAGCAAAATTGAGAATCTAACCCTAGCACAAGTTCTCTAGCACAAGAAATCAAACTATGGAAGATTAAGTAAGATTATAATACACTAACATGCCAAATCAAATTCATATTGCAAAATCAAATTTTTAATAAATTAACCTTACCACTTGTGAGTTTAATACCCATCTATAACCTAGCGGATCACTAGATTGCCCCTAGTCCGATTATATAATAATGATAAAAACTACGAGTTCTGGCCTCTTTGTGCAAAAAAATTTTATATAGTGAAAATAAGTAAATATTCTCTCAAAATGCACTCGTGATGTATTAATTAATTAATCCACAAACATTCAATCCACACATGAACACACAACAATTCAACATAGAAAACCCAAACTTCGGTAAAATACGACGACAGTTTCAAAGGAACCAAATCAATGCATTACTAGCCATCAACCTTTGTTTTGATTATAACACAAACTCTTTTTGTTTAGATCTCCAAAAACTCTTTTCATTGCTGACCTCCAAGCCTTCTCACTCAAAAACTTGAAACTTTTCTTCCTCATTCCTTTGTCTTTGTCTTCTTCTAGCCTTCAATAAACACTTCTTGTTGTACTGACTTTGGCCTCTTGGAATTTTCAACCTCCCGTTGAAGATATGTTGCAACTCATTTTTGAAATTTTTGTGTGAAATCTATTCTTAGTTGTGTACTAGCTTCATGAATTTACCATTAATCATCAACTCAAAGCTTTAAGTCATTTCCCTTTGGAAAATAATATGCAAAAGGTAGAAGCCCTTTTTCTCCAATTTCTACTTGGTTTTCTAGGGTAACTTGACCTACAAGTGATCAATCATTTCAAATAGTGATCAATCATTTACTCTTTTGCTTAACACAATACTTCAAGCGATCAGTCGATTAATGAAGCAATCAACAACTCTTGGCTTCATTTTACATAGGGAAAAATCAAATGTAGATCGATCATTCAATCAACCGTTATTTCCAGTACTCGATCGTTCTTTCTATTTAATTATTATTTTACCCCTTTTACCCAAAAACCCCTGAAATCACTTCTAAAACTTCTCTAAGTGATTTTGGTATGTGAATGTGATCTTAATAAGTTTAAAAAAAACCTTTAACATTCTTCAATCTTCTATCTTGAGCAATAAGAATACATATGCTTCTATTTTTTCAGTATTTCAATTCTAAATATAACTCAACCACAACTAAATATAATAAGATTTTAAGACTAATAATTTCTAAGGTTTCTAGACATAATTTTGACAATGAAATTCTCCTATAAACTTGACATATGACTCATATGTTCTTACACCTTTTTATTGTGTTGTGATGTGTCTAATCAAACATTATTCTATAAAGAGGTTATGAAACAAAGCATTCACCTCTCATGAATTTTCTCTCAATTTGTATAAGGTGAATTAGGGAAGAACCTTAATGAAAGCACACAATTTTTCCTCTCAAAGATTTTTTCCCCCTTCTCTCAATTTATCACAAATCCTTTAAATAGTCTCTTAATTTAGGTAGGGTTTTAGTCTCCTAGTTGGAAATAAACTCATTTGGGATTAGTTTAAACTATGCAACTAGTCACAAATTGATCGATCAATCCCTATTTTGTTTGATTCAAAACCTCAATCAATCAATCCTTTTATCAAAATAATATGTCGATAAAGGTACTAGAATCCATTTGTTAAGACCTAATCGATCCTTCTAAACCTATGATTGATCTTAGGTTACTGTGATTGACGAATTACTCAACCGATTGTTCTAATAGTACAATTGATGAACTATAGGTCTTCTATTAAAAACTCCCAAGAACATTCATTATTGATCGATCTATTCTCAAGGACGAACGATCTCATGTTACTATGACCGACAAATTACTAAATGTATTTATCTGTCATCACAATGGATGAACGATATGTTTACTATTAAACAATCCCAAGAACATTCATTATCGATTGATTTATTCTCAAAGATGAACGATTTCTAATTTAAATCTAAGTATTTGTGCATGTGAGTGTGTGAAAAATTATCTTTCAGACTAATCACTCTTTAAGTCTTCCACATTGAAAATTAGAACTCGTCAGGTCATCTTTTTCAAGTTAATCAATTCAAAATCTAACTTTCACCATATCACTAATCTCTATCTGATTCCTAAGACTTAAAACACCCTTTTAGACAGTTTTTATCATCAAAATAAAGCTAATCACAAAATATATCCATATGTTCTAATAATCTCCCCCTTTGGCTATTTAATGACAAAACTCTATACTTTATTAAGATAAAAAAATTACAATTCATGACAATATAGTCATTGAATTTTACTTGTAGAAAAACATATACTTGATAACGCATGACTTTCTAAGACCATTTGTAATTGATTTTAAAAAGCCTTGAACCTGTACTTGAGTTTCAAACTTAAACAAACAAGATTTTCATAGAACTTAATTAAGTTGAAAATAAGCACTAAGAAGTGGATTTTCCATAATTTCTTATCCCCTTTTTTGTTTGAAATAGTAAAAAAGTGAACTACAAGTATAGAAAATAAACATTAAAGCTCAAAAGTCAAGTAATCATCTATGAATACCTTTGAAAGACAAAAACATAAACATCCAATGCCTTAAAATGTGTGAGAGAGGAGATGGAAAAACAACTCTTAGAACCATAATGAAGGCAAGGAGGTGGGAGACGGCAACTCAACCCAAGGGAGAGGGGAGTTGTGGTCAGCCGGGGAAGAGAGGAGCCAAGGAGAGGGGCGGCTGGTCCTCCTAGACAAGTAGAGAGAGAGAGAGAGGACAGGAGAGGAGAGGGAGTTAGGGGGTGCGGGCTCTTCAGCCCTAAAAGGATTGGACTCCTCCTAGTTGGGCCCTAACTCTAGAACTAAGGGGACATTCGACATGGGCTTCCTAATGGTGTCATGATCAAAGATATGGACATAACCCTATGAGCCAATGGAGGTCTAGAACACCCCTCATTGCCATGTTGATGGATGGGGCAACCCATAAAGAGTTAATCTGGGTCCACTATAGGCTGTGCACATATTTAGAGCCTACAATGTGTATGCATGCATACATGCCTACAATATAAATAGTATATATAAATAGTATGTATGTATATATATATATGGTTGTGCACATATATATGAGATGTGATAGTATCAAGTCAACTTGACAAACTCTATCTCAAGTTGATTTATAAGGGGTCCATATTGGTAGAGTCACCATCAAATGCAAGTATGAGACCGAGGGGGATGAGTGGTAAATTGTAGAAGAATTAGATTGGTATATTTGTGACCAATTTTGATGGGTAGAACCCGCTCTTTGTAGCCGGTCAAAGTTTTAACCCTAAATCAACCACTTAAATTTGACGCAATTAAAAAGATATGCTTCGCATATTGAAATGACCCCAAATTTGGTACACCCCTATATTTAAAGAAGACATTTAAATCATAATTGGTTACACACCTATCTTAAAATTCTAAGGATCCAAATTAAAAAATATAATCTTTACTATTGATTTAATGATGAAATGGAAGTGCCCTGATGAAGGGGGCCCATACTTCCAATTGGGCCCAAAATTTATGGCCCCTCATTTTTTATGATGCTCTTTCTATTTTTCTTAGGGTCCATTTGTTTAGCTGATTAAGTATTTGATAAGTGAGTTAAAAGTTGACTTATTAGCTTATTTGTTTTGAACTTATTTTTTATCTGATTAAGCTAGAAAATTAAGCTTATGTTATTCGAAAATAAGATAGGTTTGACAGGCTGATTTGGCAGAAAATAAATCGGGAACCCGACTCGCCAAGACCCTCCTCCATCTCTGAAGCCCTTTCCATGGCGTCGCCTGCTTTCCATTTTGGCGCCTTCGACTCTCCTCGCTGCCTACTTCGTCCCGGATTCATCTGCTCATAAGCCATTCGTTCCTCTTCAAGCAACAGTTGCTTCCCCCTATCCCTTGCTATACTCTGTTGCTTGCCGAGACCCTCCTCCATCCTCTACCGTTGCTGCCTCTCATCGCTGCCTGCTTCATCCCGGATTCGCCTCGATTGTTCACCCAGCATCTCACTAGTGAATCTCCAGCATCTTGCTAGGATTACTCACCTCCGGCTCTCAGATCATCCTGGATTTGTCTCGATTGTTCACCCAGCATCTCACTAGCGGATCTGCGGCATCTCACCAGGATTACTCACCTCTAGCTCTCAGATCATTTGTGGTGTTTTCCCCTTAACACTTGAAGCCCTAATTTTTCTCACTGCTGACTGACATCTACATCACCAAATTTGTGTTCCTTTCAGCAATTAGGTAGCATCGCCTTTCGATTTTTGTCCAAAAGTGAACTGCTTTTGCATGCTTCATGAAAAAAGTTGTGATTTTTTAGTGATGTATGTGTATTGATCACTTTGATTTTTGGTCAGACTTGTTCATTCTTTCATAAGTGGCTAGATCTTGGTTATTTGAGCTTTTAGTGTGATTTCATTTCAAGCATCATGTAGAGTCAAACTAAATAAGCCACAAACCTTGAAAGACGCAATCTTTTCATCTGAACTGGATTTTATGCCCAGCTTGCGAGGTTTTATTCATGTTGCTTACTTTTGTCAAAACAATATGCTCAAAAATTGTTTAATAATTGGTTGGCTGCAGATTTAGCTTCTTGCTTTTGGTTGTTGTTCATTTTGTTTGGGGACTTACAGTTGCACTTGCAAAAAAGGCGGGTAGAAATGCATAGTCATTTTTGGCTGTTGTTTATCAATACATAAACTCGTGTACTTGCAGATGGATTTCATATTTCTAAATAAAAAAGAATTTCATATGGTATGTGCAATATGTTCTATTGATACTATAAGCCTTTATAAGAAAGTATTAATAATAAGATAAAAGCATATTAGTTGTAGAGGTTTGAGAAGCTCATGGAATTCAACTAGGGGAGTCAATGAAATCAATCATAAAATCATACTCCCTCCATCTTAAAATAAGTGTCCTATTTATTTTATTTCATTTTGAAAAATCAAATAAAAATATTCATTTTAGGGGAGTCAATGGAATACTTCCGGGCGTTGCAAACAGTGGTTATCAGTGAAGTCTTAAGTGGAAAGTAAATATTTTTGTACGATTTTGCCAGGTTTTTTCGTTTCTCTTCTTGTCATGACATAAAGTGAAAATAGCAAGTAGTAATGACAAAGCAGATGTCCTTACAAGAAATAAATGAGCAGCAGTTGAGCATTTTGTTATATTCATTCCTTCCACGAATTAGAGCTGCATTTGTATGAATTTTTAGGAGCCTTGGTTCTAATATTGCAAGCATATGCAGATGTTTAATCAGGCTTGTGCATGTGGGAAGTGTTGGGTTTTCTTAATTTGGTTGGTGAAATTGATATCCATTGTTGGTCCTCTCACCCAACAGTGAGTAGCTTACAAAAGGAATGAGTGAAAAATCCACTTGAAACGTATGCCCTTTAATTTGAATGTTTCAATATAATAAGGCTTGTTTGAAAATGAAAGAATCTGGGAAGTGATTTCTGATCTAGTTTATGGTTGCCAGATATAGATAGTGCAAGATATAGATAGTGCAGGCATTGGTGGTGAGATTCCTTCAACATTTTCAAATATGCAAAGCTTACTAACTGTGTAAGTAGTTACAACTTTGTGTACAAGATGCTCATTATGGCATGTTGTGTTTATGCCGCCATAATTAAAACTTGCATCATAGACAGTTAAATTTTTCAGGTGCGCATCAGACAACTCATTTACTAGCAAAATTCCTTAATTCATTGGCCAATGGAGGAACATTACTATTCTATAACGATAAATATGAAATTTTTTTAATGGGTAGTTTCATAACTGCTTCTCTTTACATCTTTCTTTCATATTGTTTATATTTTTTATGCATACTTTTGATTGTTTAGAACCTCTTCTTAGGATAAATTGAGCTGTAAGTAAAGTATAGTGTATGAGGAATGTGTAACTGTAACATTTTGATTTCCCTAATAAGAGACATTGTAAGCTTTCAAGGATTACACTGTTGATGATGTTTGTTTACTTTGTTTCAGCAATGTTTCAAATGATTATTGTTGCAAATAAATTGCATGGAGATTAGCAACTTGCAGTAAATTACAATTCCTTCTACTATTTAGGTAGTTTCTCTCTCTCTCTTTCTCTTTAACACACACACGCTACACTCTCAGAAAGCTTTACTTTACTATGATAATGACTGAGCACCATGCTTACAATCCTCTGTTAACTACAGTAACATAATTAGTCAATTAAAACCAAAATCATGTTTTATCAGTAGCTTTGGATCGTCTTGGCAATACAAGTAGTCTTGGTTCAAAAGATTAGATATTTAACGAGTGTGCAGAGAGATAAATAGGTTTAGGGTATTGGAATGTGTTCAGAGTAAAATTTTTACATATGAATCTCAATACAGTAAAAGAAATGGAATATAGTGGGAAATGATTGGATTAAAATTTTTAATTTTTTGCTAAAATATAGTTAAATATGACAGTCAGGAAACCCAATCCTTGTTTATCTTCAATTACACTGCTTTAACCTGTGGGTGCCCTACAATGTGCAGAAGCATTGGCAGACCTTTGTCACTCAAGAAGATTTCCGTTTCCTTTCTATGAAGGGAATAAATACAGTCAGAATCCCAGTTGGATGGTGGATTGCCCACTATCCAGATCTTCCTGCTCCTTTTGTTGGAGGCACTTTGGCTGCTTTGGATAATGCTTGCTCATGGGCACTATAGGTTTCGTTTTATTTTATTTTTTAAAAAAAGTGTTATGTGTATCACATGCATTACTTGTAATTTAAGTATTATTAGGGAATTTAATACAATTTTCTTGACATTGACTCAGGGCCTATAATCTTATATGCATAATAGATCTCCATGCTGCACGGCTCACAAAATGGGATGGAACGTAGTGGCAGTAGGGATGGTTCCATAGACTGGCCTAAATCTCCAGACAACATCTTGGAAAGTCTAAATGCTATAGAGTTCCTGACTTCCCGGTATTTCTCTTTCACATAGTTCAAACATTTCTTAGTTAGAAGATTCAGGATGTACCTCACTGAAAAGTTATTTAGCCTAGAACATGGTTTTAATTATTTGTAGGTACGCTAACTATCCCACTCTGCTGGGTGTTGAGCTTTTGAATGAGCCTTCTGCTTCTTTAGTTCCTCTTGACATCTTAACTTATTAGCACAAAAGGTTACTAGATTGTGAGAAAATACTCCCTTATGGCATATATAATATTCTGCCAGAAAATTTTATGCTGTTGACACTTGAAAATGTTTGCCAACTCTGCATTATGCTTCTTCAGAAGTTTGACTAGATTTATGAATATCTATCGGGGTGCACAGGAGCGGGTGAATGAGTGGAATGTGAAGAATGCTTCTCGAGAAGCATATCAAGCCTATGGGAAGGCGCAACTAGATGTTTATAATGCTACTTCATTTGGCTGGTCATATTGGACACTTAAAAACATAAGACAAGATTGGGATTTCAAGTGGAACATATTGAATAAATATCTTCTATTAGGTTGAAAAAACTTAAAACTAAAAATTTAGAGCTTCGTTAATTTGGTACAAGGTTAACACTTACATTTCTGATTTTTGTACATGTCATGCAGATTCCTTGGCAAGGCTGCAAATACCAAACAAGCTTTTGCTAATTTTTCTGGCATGCTGGTCTTTATGTGTATCAAACAGTGTAACAAAGCCCACTTCCAAAGGATTTGAAAAAAATTGAGGATATTGTAAATCAGCAAATAAAAGATGAGTTGAATGTATTTGCTAGTGAAGCAAAACTTGATTAAGCAAAATGTATTACTGGGTTGCATGCTCTATTTGGAGAAGTAAAGGTCTAGTATAATTTTAGTTGGATTTTTTATAATTTTATATAACATTTGTATTGAACCTGATTGATGATAATAAGATCTAAATTTAGATTCAGCTAATTCAGCTCTAGATTCAGTTTCAGATTCAGCTAATTCAGTCTCAGATTCAGATAAATCAGATAATTTAGCTAATTATGATAACTTTTCATATTAAGATTCAGCCAAAACAAACGGACCCTTAATCCCACCCTCAATAAATTTTGGTAAGATCTATATTTTGAAAATCAACCTAAATTAGTTTTTTTTCATGTTGACTTTAGCTAGCAACTTGAGCCCACCCAAACATGTGTGATGATGGCTAAGAGGTCATGGGTCTACCCCCACATACCTTGATCCTTATGAACTCATACTAGTTTACCCTAACCGGATTTTACATGTGGACCAATATGGGCCGAGCACATATCTAGGTCCAAAACATGCATCATTTTTCTCAGGCTACTATCCACAAGAATTCTATATGATACAATGGTAACACAAAACATAATTTTGTATACCCAAGAATGTGAAAACCCAAAATGTAGTCCTTTCAGAAAACTCCATTTAATGCTTTTGCCATATAAAACTTTACTGTAACTAGACCTCCCTCATTTTTTAACTAACTAATTTTGGAGTGCATATTGTGAAAGATTTCGTGGTCTAAAAGAGCATTGTCATGAATAGAGTGGCCCTTCAAAATAGTTGTTTGATAGGGAAATATTAATTTTTCCATTAGAGGATGTAGTTTGTTGACCATAATCTGAGAGATTATTTTATAAGAGACATTGCATAGACTAATAGGGTGAAAATGGTGCCTTGTTTTGGCTATCTTAGGGATAAGGATTGTAAAAGTTTGGTTCCTGGTTGGGGGAAACTCACAAGTTTAAAAAAATCTCTTCACATAAGGCCATGCAGTGGGCTCAATGATAGTTTAGTAGGTTAAGTAAAACGTCTTAAGGGGCCAAACAGTTAAATAGCAAGCAAAATTTCTTCATCACTTATATTTCTCAATTAAGAATCATTTTCAACTGGTGTAACCTTAGGTTCTACAGATGTAGGGTTTGTTTTATGTTTTGAACTTCTAGTAATAATGTAAGAAGCTACTTGTTTCCGTTTCATATTAATTTTAGGATTTCAAAATTTCAATTCCAAAGCTTATACCTCATGTGGGTTTCAAGCACAACCACTACTAACCCTCCTAAGATTTGTAAATTTCACTGAGTAATTTATTTTAGGAAGACCTCTCCACCAATATAATCATGCAATGGTGGTGATGGGCATTTTTGTGTACCCATACCATGGAAGGCCGTATCGGTCGATACGGGTGCGTATCGGCCGACACCGGTACGATACGGGGGGCGATATGCCCCCCACATGAAATTTCGATACGTTTCGGCCGTATCGGCCGTACCGTATCGATACGGCCGATACGTATCGATACTCTATTTTTAAAAATATTTTTTTATTTAAAAAATTATTTTTTAATTAAAAAAATATTTTTTTTTTGAAAAAAAAAAATTTCAAATTTTTTTCTTAAAAATAAATACACAATTCAAACGTAACTTCTTTAAAAGTTTAAGTTTTAGTTATTTTAAAAAAATTATTTTTAAAGTTATATGAGATTAATACGGGTAGGTCTATACAATTTACATAAATTTTTGTTTTATATATAGTGCTCCATTCATATACATTTATTTAAACATATAACTTAAACTCATATTAAGTATATTATTTATTTTAAAATAAATTAATTTGAAAGGACTTAATATGAGAAAGAATGACCAATAATTTATTTGGGATGGAGAGCATAATAATATATGGTTATGAATGAATTAATTTTAAAATACTCGTATCAGTTGATACAGCATTATATGGTTTTATTATGCTCTAAAAAAAGTATTATAATGATATATTATTAGTTATAATATTTTTTTATATTTATAAAAGGGTTTATACCCGTTTCGGCGCGTATCAAGCGTATCATCGGCGCGTACCCGTATCCATAATCATCGATACTCTCATGCGTATCGATACGGCCTTCCATGACCCATACACATTTAATGCCCACATACATGTCATGCCCCAAAAAATTTAAAACTCATTTATAACAATAAAATCAGCAGAAACAAATTTATTTTTTTGTCAATCATTGACAAAATTATCCTTTGGGTGACATTCATTTTCGAACATAAAAATATTCGAACTATTATATCTATAATTAGGACAAGGTCAAATCACACATAAATCACATAAGGTCTTGCCCAAGTACATACTAAGAATGCATCACACATGTTCAACCATAAGTAATTAGCACTCAGGTGCCTAAGTTTAAATTATATACCATACTAAAAGTCTTATTAAAAAAGATAAGATAAGATATCCTAACTTTCTTCTAGAGCTTGTCATTCTTCTCGTGCTCACCACTCCAACTCGATTACTCTTCCAGCGAACCTGTATAATGAGGAAGCTAAGTATATGAATATACCCAATGGGATGGTTAAACAAGTACTATATAATAATAATACACATGATATCATTGCATCAACACATCTATAATACAATCACATCCAATAGTAATCATTATCCTCATATCCACAAATGGAATAAGCAAAATATTCAAAATTGCTTTCTCATGATTTTAACATCGTATAGTGACTTTACTCGGGAAACTCTTGCTCCATAAGTATAAGCTATAAGGTTCTTTATGACACAGTAGCCATGTTTAGGAGTATAGCATCGCTTCACTTAACCCTAAACTACTCACTATGAACCTCAAGTATTTCGAGCCCAACCCACTCGGTTCATGCCATGAAGTTAAGGCCCACAGTAGCTCATGAACTAGGCTGGTTGACATCCCAACTTCCATGATCATCTGAAACCTCCTTATTGAGTGCGAGAATAGTCATCTTTCAATACGCTAGTCTATTCGAGCACAGCTCCCAGGTCAAAGAAGCAAATTGACATAAGTCTCATTCTTAGAGAGCTAGAAGACATTGGACTTATTTTATACCAAACCCTTTCTATTTATGTAGCTAAAGACTCAATTGAGGAGCCATATCAACACAAGAACCCTTCATCCTTAAGTGCTTTTTGTCCAATAATCTTGGGGTGTGATCCATTACAAGGATTTCTACACATACAAGGGTATATATACCCCAAACATCATCAATCACAATATCACATAAATTTGTATTTTAAGCATTCATTATCATGTTATTATAGCTTATAATAATAGCTTAACACATGTAACATTCATTGTTAGAATTTTCCCCAAACCAACTTGTTGTCAATAGACTCTTTGAAATGTTGGAAAAGTCACTGATAACCATCAATAACTCATTAACATGTCAAACCTTGCCAATAGTGGAATGGCAAAGACAATCAATCTCATTTATGCTTCACCGATGCATTGACCTCACTATCGGTTACCCTTCGGTAGCACACCGACATGTCGATACATATCAATATCTGATACCTTTTATCTTCTCCATTCCATCGGTAAAGTCACCGACATATCGGTAGACTTGCCGATTGTTGGGAAAAGTAATAGAACTACCACACTTGTTTAAAGTTGATCTAAAAATAATTTCATGGAGTTAAATACTCATTTAACATAAAGATCATGATCATAATCATCATCGTTGAAGGATATCCTAGAAAGTCATGCTTTCACACATTCAACCACAATAACTTTACAATTCAAATCCATCGTGCATACATATGATATTAAATCATAGTACAAAGTTAGCAATCTAATCTATTTTTTTGCAATCAAATGAGGTCTCCACGAATCTGATTCTTCTTCCTTTCTACTATACTTTGACACTCCCTTAGTCCACCATTTTCTTCCCCAAAGTCTGAGAATTCGTAGACTTAGGGTCAAGGTTTGTCAAAGGTATATGAGAACCAAATAGCTGAATTTTGGTGCATAACCACTCATAAGACCGCTTGGAACTGCCTTTTTGTGCAATTTCATAACCCATCAATATACCTAATTTATAAGCATTGACACATTGAAGGTTGCCAATAATGTCTTCAATTCTTCATTGATGAGTTGATCGACATATCAAACCTTATCGATAGTGAAATATTGTTTCATCAATAGATTCACTAACATGTTGGTGCTTGCTGACATAACTTTTTACTCTAATTAAAATTAGATAAATTTCATTCTTATTGTAAGGTCTATCATTCCTAAACTGGTTTTTGTTTCTTTTTTATTATCGGTTATTGCATAGTTAACTCATTTTCTTATTAATTCGGTGGTTTCTATGACGGTTTTAATCAAAATTTAACTTTACAATTAGTGGTTATAAGTTATTTGAGTCAAACATAAATTTTTGGGATTTTTCTGAATTTTCACTATTATTTTCAAAAATTAGGGTTTGGTGGGACCCTTGTGGGCCCCACTGTCAAAATTTGGGTTTTTATGTCAAATTAACCCAGACATCAACACAAGCCCTTATAAAAAATTTCATAATTTTTCCAGGTTTTATTAGTGCTCAAATAACTAAATTACCCATTATTAGCCTACTTTTCTGTTCGTACCCCACAATTTACCCATACACACCCCAAAACTTACTATAAAAGGCAAGACCTGAGCCATTTCCATTTTTGGGAATAGGCTGAAGAGAAGAGGTTACGCCTAATCCCAATTAGGCCCAGTTTGGAAGGTATTTAAGGTAAGTCTCTTCTAATTAAACACCAAATCCTAGTTTTTCTCTTAATCTCTTCTAGATCTACCATTTTCCCTTTGTTTTGATTCATTTTTAAACATCAAAACTACTGATTTGCATCTTTACTTCAAACCCTAGCTCTAAAAATCTGATTTTTATGTTCAACAAGCCCTAGATCTAAGTTTTTAATTAGGGTTTTCTATGTTAAATCGATTTTCAAGAAGGGTGACCATCAAATCCAAGCCTAATCAAGGGATAAGGTAATGGACTTTTAAAATTTCAGTCTTCCTATGGTAAAACTCTTAATTTCGTGGTTTATTTTAAATGGATTTACTTGATTTAGTGCTTTAATGGCATGATTAGTAAATGGTAATCTTTAATCCCGATTTCATAGGGTTTCATCTTGTTATGAGGTAGATTAGCTTTCTGGAAGTTATGGTAAAATTTTATTGGCATTTAGGATGTTAGATGGAGATTTTAAGGTTTATCAATAGAGTTTCGATTTGTTTGAAAATTCAAAAGGAAGAAGAAGGTCGATTCTACCTTGTTGGCATTCGAACGGCCCTCCTGGGCGTTCAAACGACAATACTGTAAATTCAAAATTTTCTTGTTTAACCAATCAAACGGCCCTCCTAGGCATTCAAACGGCTACACAACAGATTTTGTATTAAGTGTATGATTTTTATTTCGGTGATTCTACTTTAATATGCCAATTTTATATGCATGTAGAGTGTTTTGAGCTATAGTATGCTACTGGAAAGGCATACCATTGAGGTTATGAAGTTGAGGTATATATTTAGAGTTATGTGAAATGACTTTTGGTTAGAGGTATGATGTTGGTATTGTCATCTTGAAGTTATGAATGATTAATTCTCTATGGTTAAGTATATTTTTAGTAGAGCTACAATCTACTAATGGACTGATATGTCATGTTAGGGTGTGGTTAATTGATGTGTGAATGTTTGTGAGCATCATGGTTTAAGGATGAAGTGAATGATCTTATATGTATTTAGCTTGTGGTTGAGCTTTGATTTGAGTTATGATTTCAATGATTCTTCTTTGATGATTTCTGCTGAAATTCATGATTAGATGTTAATTCACATGTGTAGTGTGGTAGTGAGTTAATTTCAAGCATGTTGATATGCATTGAGTGAAGTGCTTCTACTAGGTACACACACATGTGGGGTTTAATGATGATGTTGAAGCTTGATATTATAATTATAAATGATGCATTAGGGGCTGATGAGAGCACTTATTATTAATTAGGATTCATGTCTGCCTTGCCCACGTATGTACCATGTTGCATGCATCATAAAAATGAATTTTCAATTGAGGCTTTATCGAGGTTAATCGAATTTGATCGATTAGATGCAATGTGGTGAAATTACGTGCCGAATTGATCGGTCGTGACTTAATCGAAACTTGATTGGTCCAAAAGGACATGTTTTGATTTGAGTTCTTGTGTGGAACGAGTGCACTTGCCAGGTTGAGTCTAGAGAAATAGAATTATGCGGGGACAAGTTGTGTACTTGTCTTGTGGATTTGAGATTATTATTATGAGTGTCATCTGGACCCTGAGAATCTAGTATGGTATGCTGTGTACACCCACTACCACGTGTTCTAGGGTTTCCTATGTGGGAACTCGGGCTCTCCCCTCTGCAGGAGATGTCCCTGGGCGAACACCCCTGCTCTAGATTCTCTGTGTGAGAATGGGACATCCTTGGCCAGGATCATCCAGGGCGAGCAGCCTTAGGGATTGACAACCCCAAACTTCTTAAATTCTTGTGTAGAATTTTGGACCATGACACGCCTTTGTGGCCTTGTCTGTGTTCCCGTCTGTGTGACACTAAATTGTGATTACTCTTTGATAGAGGTTGATATGATGTGATGCATAATTTGATATGTATGTTAGAGATACATTTCATGCAGGTTAATATGATGTGATGCACAATTGGATATGTATGTTAGAAATACATTTCATGCAGGTTGATATGATGTGATGCATGATTGGATTTGTATGTTAGAGATACATTTCATGCAAGTTGATATGATGTGATGCATGGTTAGATATGTATGTTAGAGATACATTTCATGCATGTTGATATGATGTGATGCATGATTGGATTTGTATGTTAGAGATACATTTCATGCAGGTTGATATGATATTGAGGCATGATTTGATATGTATGCTAGAGATACATTTCATGCAAGTTGATATGATGTGATGCATGGTTGGATATGTATGTTAGAGATACATTTCATGCAGGTTGATATGATGTTGAGGCATGATTTGATATGTATGTTAGAGATATATTTCATGCAGGTTGATATGATGTGAATGACACTATGTGGATTATACACTATGATGCAAGTTTAAGTGATGTGTATGTGTGAACAGAAAATGTTACATCTTTTCAATCTTTGATTTGAATGATTATATTGTTATGTTGTCATGTTGCCAATGCTGATAGTATATTAGAAAAACCATTGCTAAGTTTGTTTAAACTCACCCTTCTTTATTATGTTTTGCTTTGGGGCTACGTGGCGCAACACGCAGATAGACAGGATCTCCTCTTTGAGAAAAGGTCGGAGACGACTTGGATGTGATCGTAGAGACTCTTATGTGACTTATTTTTCCTTGGTTTATGTTTTATGTTTAGAACCTTAGTGTATGGTTCTCTGTTGGATTTATGTCACATTATACAATTGTGTTGTCTAAGACCTATTTTAGAGCCAGAGTGGGCTATGGTTGACTAAGCATGTGGGTTTGACACTAGTTGTTTATTTTGAGTTAAGCAACTCTCTTTCTTTTCTACTTATTTACTCTTGCTCAAAGTGGTGTGTATAGTCAGTAAGTCTGTTAGGTTGCCCGTTTTTAGGTTAAGTCTTCTACTAAACCATATCTCAATTCCCCTCGTCGCCCCCGCGCGCTTGACCAGCCCTTGGACTGGGTTCGGCTTGGGCAACGTTGGGGTGTGACACTTATCATCTATACTACTTCTCTGAGTTCTTCACTCAATAATTTTATCTTTATCAAAGGGGTTTATTGTCTTAAAGAACACAAGGTTCTCAATACAAAGTCTCAAATAAACCATGAGAATAAATCATGAATAATTGCTTAGAAATTCCTCACAGAAATCATAGGTGTCACATACATGTAAGGGATGGACATCTTGAATGTGAACATAAACTTGTATTGACATGGATTTTCTTTTAAAGGAGGCATATATGTAATTTATAACTAATAAGTCTTATTTCCCTATCTTTGTATTTGCCAAACATGAAGATTCACAAAACATGCATTATCAAACAAAAAAAAGCTTCATTAATGAATTTGATTACTAGATTAAAGTTAATCATGATTTACTTTACCCATTACCCTATATCCAAAGAGCTCCTAAACCTATGAGATTTGGATTCACAATTTCTTACAACAATGTATTTAGGTGGGTTTAATGCCTATAAATATATGTGAATGTAATTTATGTTCATTATAATCATGGAAGTATATATTGTAATTGTAGCATGCAAAGGAGACCTCTCTTTGTAATATATGTTCATGATCTCTAATTTATTTTATTTTTATTTAAATAATTTGTATTTACATGTGCAATGCCTGTGCATTCTTGCTAGCACTCATAAATCAAAATAAAAAATTATATATATTCATTAAATTCCATGTACCAAAGTGATGGCTATTCTTCCATTTGTAAAGGATCCTTACATTTGATAGTTTTACATTTTAGTGATTCATTAAGTTTTAGTTTTACATTTTAGTTATTTACTATGTTTTAGTAACAGTAGTCATGAAATGAATACCACCATTATAGTTTATCATTTAAAAGAGCTAAAAAATACTCTTACTAGGAAAATAGAAAGAGTCCCGTTAGAATGAGCTTGGGCTCATGCGCATCAGCATAAGCCCAAACATCGCCGGCAATCGGATTTTAATCCAATTATGCACATTACTTGGGGGCAGATAGGTTTAAATCGCTTGCTAGCCCCCTCTATTAGTATACACCATTGGATCTCGTGATGCCTAAGCACATCCTAACAACTCAAATCTTACTGACATGACTTTTTTATTTTCTTAATAATAATATTTTTTAGTTGCATTAAATAATAAATGATAATGGTATTAGTTATTTATTGGCTCTTACTAAACCTAGTAGAACTTTGTCCTAACTTATGTTAACTTTTCCCAATAGAAGTATTGAATAAATCTTTTCTAAAACAAATACTTGACTTTAAAAATGGGAAATAATATATGTACACCCTATTTCTCTACATTAAAGGCCTTACACCATCTTTTATTAAATAGGGAATGTAGGTCCCACCTGACAACTTGAGAATCATTTTTTCCTATCCATTAATAAGTGGTGTAAGGCATGAAGTATAGAGAAATAAGGTGTAGGAGTATCACTATCTTTTAAAATACTAGCAATATTTCTGTTTGTTGAAATCTTGAGATTAGTTAAAGTTGACAATATCAGTGAGTTAACTATTGTTGTTAATAAAAGTTAACCAGGACCAAAATGTTATAAATGATAAATAAAGAAAACAAATGCACTATTTGTCCTATGTGCTAAGTACTTAATGAAGGAATCATTTTCTATGTTTACTATTATTAGTGGGCCTAGTGTAAGGAATGTAACATAGCCGTTAATATTTTAAATCAACGGCCTACACCCTAGTACACATTACTGTGAAGAGGCTGATACTAACGTGAGCTAGTTTGTAAGACATTGATTTTCTGGATAAATGGCTCCCATACATGAATTCTTTATGTTAAGCTCATTGTCAGTAAAGAAGAAAGAAAATGCTTCCCTTAATGAAAGGTCTCCCCAAATGCACCTATTTCCTCTAGTT
Source organism: Saururus chinensis (assembly GCA_035235625.1). Classification (NCBI taxonomy): domain Eukaryota; kingdom Viridiplantae; phylum Streptophyta; class Magnoliopsida; order Piperales; family Saururaceae; genus Saururus; species Saururus chinensis. Next base: position 33,465,825 of record CP141143.1, read on the forward strand.
CTTTAGTTCCATGGGATAAAGACCCACCTGGGTCAACCATGTGAGCATCAATCAATAAACATGTAGGCAAGGGAGTGCCCCAAGTGGATACATGCGAAATGATGAAAAGTTTTTGTTATATATGGTTTTTTTTATCAGAAAAGTTATTAAATACTGCTAAAGTATTTTTTTGAGAGTTACTCTTAGTTTTTATGGAATCATTGGCATATGCATTAACACATGTTATTTCAAGTGGAATAACCTCTTGCTTGCACCGACATACTCACTTGTACCAACATGTTCTAGTTCGTATGCTATCAATTTTGAAGATTCATGACTCATAATGTGAGAGTAACTCTCACAAAATATTTGTGAAGTGTCAATAATTTTTTCTTTTTACCAAGCCTGATAAAATCTTCACAAAATAATAAAATAATTTTCTATCAAGTAAAATGTAAGAAATAAATAATATGTGAAAAGTACATATTTAAAATATATATTCCCACTATAAAGGATTTTAAATGTGTCCACCTGAAATGAGCCCCTTAAAGCTAGGGCTAAGAAAATTCAACCCAACCCGAACCTTACTCGGCTAACCCACACCTGAGCCGACCCGATTAAAAATAGGGTCAGGGTTAGGGATATGATTTAAAAATTTTACTCATTTTAAAAGTGAGGTTGGATCAGGATTTACTCGCATAATCGACCTTGACCCTATTATTTAACAGTGTCATGACTCAAGGTGAAGAGATTAGAAAGAAATTCTCCTAAAATTTTTTATATTTAAATTTTATTTCATAGTTAATTAGTAAGTTTTTGTGAAATTTTTATAGTTTTTGACGTGAATCTAATAATGTTGCAATGTTCTCTCTCCAACTTTGAATTTCTTAATTAATATAAAAAATATTTGACATCTATTTATAATGTTGTACTGTATCTAAATTTTTTATGTTTCACTCATGCAAAGATAACGTATAAAATATTAAGTTAAGAATAAAAAATTAATTATCAAAAAAAGTAGCATTACTCACATACCCAATCCAACCTAACCAAAGTAAGGTTAGAGTTTGGGTTTTTAACCCGATTAAGAAATAGGGTCAAGATATGACCCTACCCGATTTAAACAAATGTCAAGGCTAACCTGACAAAATTTTAATTCTTACTTATTATAGGTGGGCATGTTTCAATAAAAATCAGTTGTAGCCCATCATCTTTTGAAGGTAATCACTGTTACATGCTCCCCTGTAGTACGGAAAAGTTTTTAATGCTCCTTATTTACTATGAGTTTAATATAAAAAATTCCTAAAAATTATTTATCTATAAAATCAATCACACAAATACTAACATATATTAACTAGTACTAGGTATTATCAATATTAAAATAATCCTCAAGTGTCCTTACATTGTATGTATATATATCTAAATATCTTCCGCCTAATGTACATCGAGTCACATGACAAAAAATGACAGGTAATGTCCGCATGACCCGTGAGTCATCAGATCACGGCAGGCAGACAGATCTTGCCAGCATGACCCGTGAGTCATCCAGCACATGCGATGGGTTTCAAAGATAAATAAATGACAGAATAGGTTTGTCTATATGGCTGTACCCACCGACAGGAAGTGATACCGCATGAAGTGTCTGCGCAGACCCGCGAATGTCTAGCTTGTCACGGAGTGGGATGGAGAGCAGCTCATGAAATCTGTTGGTGTCTCCGATCCGTGACAACCTAGGCCTGCCTACGCAAGTCTAGGTTTAATACGTGTACTACATATTTGAAACATGTTGTACGCTCAGCGCATGTTTAAATGCGGTGAACGACGAAGAAGACACATTTTCGCATATTAGTGGACTTCGATGCAATGTACGTGGATTTTGATTCTCGACGTTATGCAGCTTCGGGTTCTAAGCTTTCAATATTATTACGAGAGGAAGAAACTTTGAGGCTTGTGAATTGTAAACATCTATCGGAGACAAAACTATTCCTTTCCCCGGGGTTCGTTTCTGGAGATTGTGATAGATTGGCGTGGGGAAAATTATCTTTGTGTTTCCTAAATAAGGTTTGTAGATATCTATATAGTGCTCAACAAACTAGTAAGCTAGCCATGAATAAAATTTGTTGTAGATATCCGTGTATTACTCAACTTATGAGTCAACTGGTAGATCTTGGAATTATTGATATAAATGTAATCACGTCTGCCTAAGAACTCAGGACAAAATTAAATTTTTATTTTTTTAAATCAACGTAACGTTTCTATGTACTTTTTATATTTTTTTATCTGTTATTTTCTTTTTTTTGGTAGTATGTCTTCCCTAGCCATAATATTATTATACCAGTACTTTGTCACTTAGCCGTCACTTTGTCACTCCTATAATATGTTAATAAAAAAATTTAGTGGGGCAGGTGGGGTGGGCCATGTGTCAAGCATACATTAGGATGTGTGTAACTTGATGCATATTAATTTTTTTTCAAATTAAATAGATTAGTTGGTAACATATACTTATTCTATCTAATATTAATAGCTCCAATTAAAAAAGAAAAATAGTCATGCCCCAACGCATGTCACCTCTAAACCGAACCTAGTCTAAGGAGTATGCGGCACGTAGCTCAACTAAGTGGAGTTAAAATGCGAAAAACTTAATTCATTCTTAGGTAATGACTCAACAAAGTAGTGTAAGAATATTTTGTACAAATATAAATCGAGCAAATAAATGACTACTAATTAAAGACTTAGTCCACTCATACCCATATACTATTCATAAACAAGACATCAAGCCCACAATGGTTAAAATAAGTCTAAAGCAACAATAGATAAATAAAGTCTAAGCAAACACTGACAAAATAAAGTGTGCAATAGAGTCAAGTATATATATCTCAACATGAGATAAAAAAACTGCATAACCCATGAACCTCCATAAACTCTCTCTCAATGTACGGTGCCACCTTCAAGCTCAACATAGAGCCCCCATCCGTAGAACCTGCATGGCACGACATGCAGCCCCAAAATAAAACTGCAGTGAGCTAATACTTAGTAAGGGTTTTAATATAAAAAATAAATTCATAATGACATCACAAGCATTATCAACAGTACAATCATCACATGATCATTCACCATACTCATGCATCATGGGACAATTCACATATATCTCTATATCACCTGTATATCATGTCATAATTCACATTTCATAACATATACTCATGCCACGTGCATCATGTTAAATATATTTTATGTACATATAATTATACTACCAGCATATTATGATGTATAACATATTCCATATCAAATAGTCATGTCACTTGTATACAATGCTATAACCCACGTTCCATAAACACATATCATATCACCTATGCATCATGGGTTCATCTATAACTCATAAAACACGCACACACATTATGTGTAAACATATGAATCTCATCCAAACAATCTCATTCTGCATTGATCAATTCTCAATATTTATACCATTCATAATAATTTCTTAATATAAACATTCACCCTCCAAAATCAAGCATATCCATCACACACCATCCTGCATGTTAATACAAATCTATACCATAATCATGTGTAATGTAAGCTTCATTGTTCCTACATAACCTGTGTTAATGAGCATTATCTTTCATACACATTCAACAATCAATGGTGAGTGTCTCACAATTGATAAAACAATCAAAACTCGCTCACTCGGGACAATCCCTAGTGGGGAAGGTCCAAATTCCTATAAAAGGAGAACAAGAGTGGTTTGGGTAGGTTCTCTAACTTGGAAGGTACCCCCTTCTCACCCAGGATAATCCTTCAAAAGGAAGGTCTGAATACTAAGAAGAAAAACTGGAGCAGCTTGCTCGCCCTAGACTAACTTGGCATAGGAAAGTCTGAATTCCTCAGAAGAAAAACTAAATTAGCATAGTAAGCCAGTGCACACGGACATGTTATCCTAGATTCTCAAGGTCCAAATGACTTATCAAATAAACTTACATAGCAATCTGCTTCATCTCAACCCGAGGAGGCACCGCATTCTCTAAGAAATGCAAAACGAAAGTATGCCCTTTTGGACCCAAAATCGATGTGATAAGCCTTCAAACAATTAATCTGACATCCACGGGCATCCAATTATATCTAATTAATTAATCACGATTAATCTTATTTATAAATCATTTTGATGATGCATGCAACATGGTATATATGTGAGCAAAGTATAAATGAGTCCATATGTGTATGAAACATGATCTATTTGTGATAAATAAAATCATATAAGTCTATACAAGGGTGTACATAAGTAATAGTGTTCAAACCTAAGCTAAAACATCTTATTTATAAACCTAAGAATGATCCATTTGTTCAAGTCCATTTGTGTGAAGAAATACTTCAAGCTCTTGTGGTTGGTGAATACTTCGAACTTCTCAACATAGAGATAGTGCCGCCAAATCTTAAATACAAACACCACGGCCGCTAACTCCAAGTCATGTGTAAGATAGTTTTGCTCATGCACTTTAAGCTAGTGAGAAGCATCAGCTACTACTCTCCCATCCTGTATTTACACACATCTCAAACCTCTAAGTGAAGCATCACTATAAACCACAAATCCACCACTCCCCGAAGGCACAGTCAAGACTAGAACTGAGGTTAACCTCTTCTTCAACTCTATGAAACATTCCTCACATGCTTAACTCAATTAAAACTTCTCATTCTTCCTTGTCAACTTAGTCCTAGGAATAGCAATGTGAGAAAAGCCTTCAATGAACCTCCGATAGTATCCCACAAGACGTAAGAAATTTCAGACTTCGGAAGTATTCTTAGGTTGCTCCCACCTCAAGACCATCTCTATCTTAGATGGATCTACCGCTACATCATCCGTAGAGATGACATGGCCAGGGAATTGCACTTCTTCCAACCAAAATTCACACTTGTCAAACTTTGCATAGAGCTTGTGATCTCTCAAAGTTTGCAAGACAATCCTCAAGTGCTCCTTATGCTCTTCTTTGCTAGTTGAATAGATCAATATGTCATCCACAAAGATAATGAAAAATTGATCCAAATAAGGCCCGAAGACCCTATTCATCAAGTCCATAAAAGATGTCAATGCATTGGTGAGACCAAAAGGCATAACCAAGAACTCATAGTTCCTATACTGTGTCCGGAAAGACATTAGGACAAATACGGAGCTTATGGTAGCCCGACCTCAAGTCAATCTTGGAGAATACCTGAGCTTACTGCAATTGATCAAACAAATCATCAATACGAGGCAAGGGATATTTGTCCTTTATGATTACCTAATTCAACATCTGATAATTGATTCAAAGCCAAAGGGAACCATCCTTCTTTCTGACAAAGAGGACCAGTGCGCCCCAAGGAGATGCACTCGGTCGAATATATCCCTTATCCACAAAATCCTACAACCGCGGCTTGATTTCTGTAAGTTCGGCTAGAGTCATGTGGTATGGGGCTTTAGAGATAGGAGATGTGCTCGAAATAAGATCAATGTGGAATTCAATCTCCCTCTCTGGGGTCAACCTCAACAAGTCGCTCAGAAACACGTCTACATACTCCGACACTACCCGCATGGATTCAAAAGAAGGCAATGTTGCACTCTTTCCCAAGATGCTTGCAAGGAACGCTTCATAGCCATTGTTAATCCACTTTCTGGCCTTAGAGGAAGACACCGAGAATTTGCCACTAGCCCATCTCACACCCTGAAAGATGGAAGGATCGACATCCGGCAAGGCAAACACCACTTTCTTCCCTTGATAATCAACATGTCCATGATACATTGACATCATGTTCATTCATAAAATTACATCAAATTCAATCATAGGCAAGATAATCAAATTAACATACAACTCATGCCCCTCAATCAACATAGAGACCTTCTCAAGATATTCCTCCGTCCGAAGAGAAGATGAAGGAGTAGACACACGTAAGGGAATAAATAACAACTTATGCTCAACATCAAGCTCACGAGAAAAAAGTGGAGAAATGAATGAAGGCAAGGATTCAGTATCAAACAACACTCTAGCATAGTGGGAGGAGATTACAAGCATACCTTCCACCATTGCCAAAGCGTTTGGCCGCCTCATGAGCTAAAATAGCATAGACTTTTCCTTGGTTGACCAATCTCTTTTGTTGTCCCTCTTGTTTCCCACCTTGTGGTCTCCTTTGTTTCCCTCCTTACTGCCTTGGGCCTTGGTTTGGTGGAACCCATTGACGCCTTGGTGCATCACCATGAGTGTTTTGATGATGCTTATTCCGGTAGTGCCCCTTTTGCTCACAAAGGAAGCAAGTGATGTTGGCACAGCAGTTGCAGTGGTCCGCTTGCATGTGGTTGGTGTTGTTCCTCCCAAAGTTACCACCACGAGTCTTTTATATAATGTGCATGGGAGTCCTCTTGCCTTGGTCTCTTAGGCTCCTGCCCCTTCTTCTTAAGATACTCCTCCAAGTCTTTTTCCACCCTCATGGCGGTCTCAAGAACCTTTGCCAATGTCTTGTGCTTGAAGGAGGCCACCCGGCCTCTTAGGAAAAGCTTCAACCCATCCTCGAACTTCTTTGCCCGCTCATACTAGTCACAAAAGAAATGAGGAGTAAAGCACTCAAGTTTGGCAAACTTAGTCTCATAGGCAAGCACAAACATGGAACCCTACTGGAGATTGAGGAACTCCTTCTTCTCCTCTCGCACATGGAGTGGGAAGTACTTGTCATTAAAAACTGACAAGAACTCTTCCCAAGGAATGCCAACACGTCCCTAGAACTTCTGCCTCTCTATAGATAACAACGATCGTTGTGCCTCTCCCTCAAAGGTGAAAACTACGAGGTGAGCCTTCTCCTCCTCTAAGCACCGTCTCACACTGAAGATTTTCTCCATATACAACCTCCAATTATCCTCCTCTGAAGCATTCATCCTCCCTTAGAAGCTAGGAGGTTAAGCTTCTTGAAGCCCTCCAAGGAGAGATGCTCTGGCCCATTGCTACTCGCATGCTTCGCCTGCATGACATGTGTCAACCCCTCTATGGTGGTTAACATTTGCCTTGTGTTTTGTGATTTTGGTGTGTTTGACTGAACTTGTTTTCTTGTGCTTGATTGTGTATGAATATATGTGTCATATGTAATGATAATTGGCTAATTTCTTTATCAAAATTATGTCCAAAACCTTAAGTACGTAATTAGTCTTATAAATCAGACTAAATGTAGTTGCGGTCAAGTCAGGTTTGGAATTGATCGACTTCAAAAATAGGAGTAGACATGTTTTTAAGAATTAAGACTAGAGCCTAAAGAATGTTGAAGCTTTAAGATGTTTATTCAGTACACATTCTCATATGAAAGTAACTTAGAGAAGTTTCATAAGTGATTTTAGAGGTTTCAAAAGAATTTATGGTAAAAGGGTAAAACTGTCAATGAATAGTACCATCAATTAATCACTAGACAATACACAATTTGAAATGATTGATTAGCACTTGAATCAGCCTTTTGTTAAATGAATCCAAGAGTTTATTGATTGATCACTTCGTAGACTGATTGCTCAAGGAGTCGTGACTGAAAAAAAAATAATGAACAATCAATCGCTATTTGAAACGATTGTTCAGTAGTAGTTTTAGTTGCCCTAAACAAATATTTTTAGAATTGTTTTCTTTTCTTGTCGAAGTCTAAGTGCCAATTCGACTTGGACACCTTTATAAAGGCTAAGAAGTGACAAAATTGAAGAGAGAAAAAACCTAAAAAATATTGGAGAAGAAAGGAGAGTCTTTTTCACATTGTATTCCTTAAGAATTTACAAAGGAGCTTGAAGAGATTATCCATGGTGAATTCATGTTAATGTACAACTAAAAAGATAAGATTTCACATTGATATTTCATAGAGGAGTCAACAAATTTCTTCAAATGGGTTAAAGAATCTCTAGAGGTAAATCAACAAACGAGGGAGGAGTCCTTGGTTCAGTCGCTATAAGAAGACAAAGATTAGAACACGAAGAGGTAAATCAGTAATGATTTAGATGAGGACGAATTGAAGGCTGACATCATCAATAAGAGAAAATTGAAATAAGAAGTTTGTGTCAAGTCTTAAGGTTGGTTGGCTGTTGTGAGTCTTGTAAAAGTGGTAGAGCATGTGTAGAGGAACCATGGTAGTAGTATGAACATAATAACAATACCAACCCATTACCACAAGCGGATAGATGCATAAAATTTCAAGGCATTGATCTCTAAATCATTTAGTAATATGGTGGAATAGGTGTTGTTATTATCATCTTAAGAAATAACAAAAAAAAACAAAACCAACTAAGCTTTAAATCTTAGAAAATTTGACTGACATGCCCCATGAATTTACAAAGTTGCAAAACAAAAAAATAGGATAGAAGAAAACACTGGATAAAAACTAGATTTTAAATAAATTTTATTTTTTCATGTCCTTACTCAAATCTGGACAATGATAGGCAAAAATACATCGACGTTTCTAAGCCTCCTTTTCAATCAATAAAAGAGAGAAAAATGTTGGCAACTCTACTTTTTACTACTCAAAATAGCTAGGAAGAAACTAACACGACAAAGCTAAAAAAATATGATCCTAGCTTCAAGTGAACAAGCCAACTGGCTATTACAAATGTTCTACCTCCTAGTTCATTTCCATAGTTTCTTCCACCAAAAATTGAGTAAGCAAGTTGCTCACTCATCCATGTTAACCCAAATCAAACATGGGGAGTAGGACGTTAGAACGAATTTTCCCTTCAAACACGCATCAAGAAAACAAATAGCTCCAGCTCAGTAATTTGAGATTATGCTCCTCATCAAGGCCGCAATATATTTGAACAAAAAAAGAATATTTTTCCATCTACCCACTATCGACCCACACTAAAACTCCAATCCAAAACCTTTGAAATAGCAACAATGCTCACAGGAACTCCACAAACTAGAATTCTTCCAAGAAAGGAGAAACTAAAAAACCCACTTTTATTGAACCCAAGGGGGCCAGCTATAGCCACCAGCGACCAACCACAGCTAGGAAGGGGCAAATCTGGTTGCTAGTGGCTACATGTAGTTGTTGTTACGTCGGAACCAAGACTATGATGAAGTTAAATTCAGATTTGTGTTACTTGCCAATTGTAGTAGACAAGGTCGGTTCACAGGGAAAACCTTGTGCAACAAAGAAAATGATTACAAAAAAAAATAAAGGAAAAAATAAAGAGAGAAATTATAGAAGAGTATTGAGGAAATAAATAGTTAAAAAATCAATAAAAGAAAACACTAAGACATTAAGGGTCATTGTAACATTTAGTGATGTTCTTCATGTGTCATGTTATCTCAGTTAGAATCGAATAAAAATTCTATCTAACCGGAATATATGAACATTAAAAGTAAAAATAAAGATAGAAAATACTTTGGATAGATGAATGATAAAAATAATTGTTTCTTCAAGAGTTCCATGTATCAAAATCACAAAAAATTAAGAAGGAGAGCTTTCAAGCATTGTATCCAAATTGCAAAGAAACAAGAAGAAGAAAAATATTAAATTAACATCACTACAAATAACCAATACTTACTTAAAACCATAGATGAAACATGAATAGAATACAAATCAACTCTAGCCTTAGCTTGAGAGCTTAGAAGGTCATTGCAAAAAAACTAAAAATAAAAGTACAAAGGAAGAGAAGAAAAATAGGAGAAGGGAGCACCCAAGATGAGAAGATGATACCTCTACCACGTCCACCCCTCTATTTATAGGAGTAGAAGGGGTTGCTTCAAAAAGAAAAGTCCAATCATATCCCTTAATTGCATCCTGATTTATTTCTTGATTGGTTGCTTCTTTAGCAATGATTAAATTCTAAATTAATCAAATAAATCAATTATTTATTTAACAAATAAGTATCTTTGAGTCTTCCTTTAGTTATCCAATTAGCCTCATTGTCTTTCCGTATGTGTATTAATCACAACCAATGAAAAGATTCTTCATGTGTTGGCCTCGGGTTAGTTCACTAGTTGTCCCTTTGATTGTCGGATTTGACCCATATATCTTTGGAATTATGAATTTTGTCCTGAAATAGAAATTGTATCCACGGAAGTCTTCTTTCCAATGCCACTAGAATCGTATCAATCTGAATAAAAAATAAAAATATATAGTCAAAATACTAAGGCTATGTCAATATGTCCAAATCAGCTTCTTCCCGGATTTAGTTCTCTTGATGCAAATCTGAAATCAAATGGATCCAAAAGGTTGTGTTCGACCATTCCATGCATGTTTAGACCATTAGGAGCATATTCAAAACTTTTAATTAGCTTTAGGTAGTTGGGCTTTACTTCCTCTTCTACTTGGATCCTGTTAAAGCTTGTGTAGACATATAAACACAACTAAGGTCCAACTAACCTATTCAAAACATAAATAGCCCAAACAAGTAGTGAACTAACACAAAATAAGATTGCAATTTAAAATTGAAAAATATTTAATTAAATATTATTTCAGTGCATCAGTAGCCATCCATGGCCATGCACACCACTCGCAGCTAGAAAGCCAGCACTTTCATGACCACTAGGGGTGGAACCACATACAAGGTTGGGAGGCAAATAACCCCCCCCCCCAATATTTGTAAATACCTTTAACTATGTACCCCCCTAAAATAATTATTTTGCCCCTCCCCCCTTTAGCTTCCCTCTCTATGTAGTATGATATTTTCCCTCTATGTTCAAGCTTGCCCCTCCTCGTATGAACTCCTGGCTCAGCCCCTAAAAGTGCCTCACAATGTCTTCTCTTTAGTGCTAGTAGCAACTACCAACGGATAGTAGTGCTAGTAGTGACTGCTAGCAGCCAAATCTTGTAGTTGGTAGACTCTGTTAACATTGGCAGGCATGCAAAGCAGGGAGGCATTCATAGCCATTGCTGCCCACTTGAGGCGACATCGGACATTTCTAGTCGGCAGACATCCGGCCAACAGCAAAGGGGAGGAAGGAGAGAAGAAATGGGAGAGAGATGATCGTACTAGAGGTGAGGGAGGAGATAAAAAATGGGAGAAAGAGAAACTGCTTAAAAGAAGATACAGTGTCGGTGGAGAAGCCTTAGCAAGTCGGAGGAGAAGCGCTGGAAAGAGCCAGAAGGAAGCATTGTTAAATTGGTGCGTTTGAGGCATTTTCTTCAATGGGATTGCATTTTCAATTATGAATGGAGGAGGTCATAATTGAAAATGCATACAACACGCACAAATAGGTTGCCCTCATGCATTTTGGATGTTATGGTTATGAAATCACAACTTAATTGAATAACTCCACATTCTAAAATACGCGAGCAAAATCCAGAAGGACTACCACCACATTCTAAAATATACATACGAAATCCCTAATGACTAACACTAGATTTTGAAATCAGTGAATTGTAATTTGCAATACAAAATGACTAACACCCTATAAATGCATTAATGATCTATCTATCAAGCACAGGCATTCAAGAAACATATAAGAATTTAACGTGGAAAACCCAAAACATTCAACATTAAAGTAGTCTTCATCCTTGAACTTTCAGAATATGCATACCCCTATATTTTAGTCTTTCAATTCTAAATCTTAACCACAATTAAATCCAATCAAATTCTAAAGACTAAAATTATACATAAAGTTTTGACATAGTTTTGATCATCAAAATTAACCAATTACATTATCCTCTTACGTTCTAACATAGGTGAGTGATAGAGACCTTGTGATTGAAAATTTCAATTTTTCATTAGTGATAGATCATTTGGCGAAAGGATCAATTCACCTAGAGTGAAGTGCACAAGGTTCTCCAGGTTCCATAACCAAATGAATGCCTGTTGGATAGATCGATCGAATGAATGTTTGATTGAAAAATTCAACCAAGAGGTGAATCAATTGATTGCTTGGTTGATAGATAGATCGATTGTTTGGAGAGTCTAGATTGGGTAGAACAGAAAAACAATTGTCCGTTTCAACCTGCAGTTCTTAAATTAGACTATTTCTGTCACACCTCGAATCCCGGCACCCCTGACTTGAACTAGATCCAAGGAGGAGGCGATAGGCAGCGCGATGAAGTGAAGTGGAAATGCAGAAGATTTAACCTATCCTTGGTTGAAACACATATCGAAGTGAGTGCACGTTCCCTTTGCACAAAAGCAAATAGAAGAATATAACATAGACTAATTAACTATCTTAGTCCACACATACCCACATCATCTACAGAAGAACATAATAGCAAGCCTCAAGGGCTACACAAGTCTAAAGCCAACATCGGCTATCCATAGTGTGAAGTAAAGTCAAGTGTAAGTTCAACATAACATAAGACAAGTCTAATCAAAACACAAATAACACTAACCCCTCTCATGAAGCAAGTCCATCCTGATGCTCAATATATAGCCCATTTGAAGTACCTGCATTGCACAACATACAACCCCAAAACAAAAACCACAAACAAATAGGGGTGAGCTTAGCTTAGTAAGGGTTTTGAAACAAAATGAAACTAACGAAAACACTACATACATTCACAATCTAAATATGCATCACATATTCATTCTCTATGTGCATCATGAGATAAATTACATTCCATATACTTATTTATGTCACTTGTGCATCATAATGTAAATCACATTTCATAAATACATTCATGTCACCTGTTCATCATACGTTCATTCATAGTTCAATAACACATACACTCATTATGCATAATCATACTAATCTCATTATAGCATTCACATTCTGTATGAATCAAGTATCAATATTCACATCCCGCATTAGCATGTCTCAATATCCACATTCACCTTACATAATCAAATGTATCAAACACATCCCATCTTTCATGTTCAAGCATCATCATTTCATAAGCATCATGTGTAACATAAGCATTATTGTTCCTACACAACATGTGTCAATGAGCATTATATATCATACACATGTATAAATCAACCGGTGAATGTCTCACAATTGAGAAAATAACCCTGCTTAATAGGCTAAACCATAAGCATGCCTGCTCAACCATAACCCCAAAAATCAATTAAACCGATAAACCAACAAGAATTCACACAATTGCAAGGAATTAAAAATAAAATAAAATTAGAGATCTTACAATTTTGGTTTGATTTAGATTCCAAGTTGAACTAAACTTCCTTATTATAATTGGGGGTTCTATATAAGGGGTTTAGAATGTGAGAAGAGATGAGAGGAAGGCTAAGAAAACTTAGAAAAAAATGGTGAAGCTTTGTGACAACCCAAATTTTCGGTACGTTTCTAATATTGGAATTTTAATATATTAATAGAGTATTATTTTGAATGTTGTACCTAAAGGGTTATTATAGAACTCTAAAAACTGAACATAAAGGTTTTGAATCATTTGACTCAGAGATGGTAGCCATAAGTATAGATCATGGGAGTCGTGCATCATAGGTAGACCCATGGTGAAACTACGGTAAAACCTATCCCTGAGTGGCCTTGTTTTGAAAGGCTCGTTGATACGAGTCCATCGGTACCAAGAACGTATTATTCCGATGTATAGTTAAAAAGTTATAACTATTTAAACTTTGGAAAAAAAGAAAAAAATATAATATTATATTTTGGTCGTCTGACGTAAGCATTGCGTCAGCCAACGGTGACGCGCAACAGTGCGATGTTGTGCGATTCGATCCCGTGATGTGGCATCGCGCGATTCGATTGCTCGAGATCGCAATCCGCGTGAGAGACCACGCCACACGGGTACACCGCGCGGCGCATGGGACCACATGGCCCATATGTCGGGTTCCACGACACCATGCGGCGCACAATGCCTCTGCGTGATGCATGGTGGACACGCATCGCGTGTCGCGCGATCCACCTCACCTATAAATTCCACCGTTTTCTTTTTACTATTCACTTCTACCACAAGTCAAAAACTTCTAACCCTTCGTTCCGAGCCATTTTAAGCTTGATTTGACCCGTTCAAAAGGCATTTCTAACTAAATCGAAGGTGTCAAATGCTGTGACAGGGCCAAATTTTCCATACAAGCTCTCTACAACCATGAACTTTCTACCCCAACTCTAAGGTTGGGGGTCTTAAACTCTAGTCTATGCTCTATACACATGTGTGATGTTTTATGCACTATTTTTATTTGGTTATGCCATGTCTTATTTACTCAAAATTATGATATAATATTTGCATTTTTGGATAGTTCTGGGATTCTACCTAGAATTATGTTTTATCTGGATACCTAGCGCCCATATAGGTATGGAGTGTCATGGGAAAGCTCTTACCTTTTGAGCTTCCTATTGCCCCATGAGCATCAAAAGAACGCTGTTCGGTATCATGTCTGGATTTATCATCATCAGACAAACTAGTATTTTTTTGGAATTATTTATGAATCTTTTTATGATGTAAATTTTGTTTTAGTAAACTGACCATCTTTTACTTAGCATTAAATTAGATTTTAATTCCACCTACTGAGTATAAAAATACTCACCCACCTCCAGACTCTGCAGGTAGTGAAACCAATCTCAAGATGTCAGCTGAAGAATTTTCTACTTAGTTTTTCTGAATATTTTTCTGAAACCTATGTAATATTATGACTTTTATGTAAAGGTTTGTTAGGCTTATATTTTGTAATATAACTGCTCTACATACGGTGTATTTTGGATTAGGTCCTAATTTACTATTATGTCATATGTAATATCTTGGTTGTTCATCAACTCCAAAGTATTATAAATTATTACATTTTATGCGTTGTTATTTTTCTTTTGTCCGTAAGGTCGACCGTTATGTTCGGCTTCACGTGAGATGTAACACGTGCTGAGCGGTAAAATAAATATGCGTATTATGGCGTATGTTATTTTATGACGGTCGTCACAAGCTTCTCTTATGGTTTTGAGGGAGAATTAGTCTTCTTACTCGTGGTTTTATTTGTCATAATAAAAAAAAGTGGTTAGTGGTGTGTTGAGAGCACACAACACTTGTGGAGACAAAGTGTTTGCTGAAGATTGTTGTTGAGAAGATTAGGTGGAAAGGATATTCATGCTTAAGGGAGAAGACATGAAGATCTGAATCTTATGGAAGCACAACAAGGCATGAAGATCAAGTTGATACTAGTAAAAAACTAAGGAGTAGTTAATTCAAAGTTTGGAGTGGTGTGAAGAGCCAACCGATTGAAGAAAAAGAGGAGTCTTTTGTCTTTGTAAACTATCAACTTTGTAATCTCGAGTTTACATAGTGCATGGTTGATCTAGATAGAATGTCTTGTAGTTTCTTCCATATAAAATTTCTACATAAAAATTCTTTTGTCCTTGCTTGGTGATTGCTATGCATATTTTTGTTAGAACACATAGGAATTATGCGCACTAGCTTAAGAAAAATTGAATTTTGATTTTTGTTTATTGGGGAGGATATATCTTGTAGCTTAAATATGAGAAGTAATTTGTCCTTCTCAATTTGTTTTGTCATGCTTCTCATACAAACCAACAATTTCCCCGTAAAAAAAAGAGCAAAAAATAACATAAAAATCAGGGTTGTCATAGTTAGAGCAAAAGAGAAAACATCATACTGCACTGGTGCTAAAACCAAATTCTCTCATGAATAAGGTTTAAAAACTCTTTTGAATATAATCAAATCACAATATACACTAATATATATGTAGATCTGCAATCCACTTCTCTCAGAATTCATTCATATCAAAATCAGATTAACAAAGGCTAAAATACACAAGTATGGTATTATGAACCAAGTTCAAATTGTTTAATATCTCTAACATCATCCTTAATGGGATTCTCCATTATGTATAAAAAAATAGTTTAAGGTTTAGCAATTTTGCCATTTTCTCAAATGAATCCTTTCTGAAAGAATATATGAGGCATGTGTATTATTGATCAAAACTATGCCAAAACTTAACGTATGTAATCAATCTTAGGAATCAAACTACATTTAGTTGTGGTTGAGTCAAATTTAGAATTGACATACTTGATCTTATAGATCAAGGTTGAAGACTATGTGTGTTGAAGGTAAAAGAGGCTCATTTGAGTACAAACTCTCATACACAAGTCACTTGGAAGAGTTTTAGAAGTGATTTTGAAAGTTTTAGACCAAATTAGGGTAAAAATGGCAAAATTATAAATTAATTGTGTAATGGATCGCTACAAAATACTCAAAACAAATTGATCAATCAGTTCTAAAATGTAGAACATAACAATGTTGAATCAATAGATCTCTTCACATGAAACAACCCTTTATAAAAAATAGACCGAGAGTTTATCGATCGATCGCCCTAATGACTGATTGATCTCTCTAAGTCATACCCTAAGGAAATAGTGAATGATCGATCGTTATTTAGAATGATTAATTGCTTACAGTTTTGGTTACCTAGTTTAAGCTTTTCAAAAAATATTATATTCCTAGTTGGAGTCAAAGTCTTAAACCAACTTAGAGACCTGCATATAGGCTAGAGAACCACAAATTTGAAAGGAGGAAAACCTAGAAAATAATTAAGATGAAATGAGAAATCCTTTATTATTTTTTTCCTAAACAGTTCACCAATCAGCTTCATGCATATGTTAATGTAGATTCATGAACACACAACTGAAAGAGTAGATTCTCACACGACAAACAAAAGATGAGTCACAACAAATTCTTCAAAGGAGTTGAAGATTAACAAACATGAATCAATAATTGAAGAATGAGTCTTTGATCGGGTCTCTAGAAGAAGACTATGGTGGAACATGAAGATGGAAAGCTTCAAGGATTCAAAGGAGGAAGAATCGAAGGCCAACAACAAAGAATATTGAACAAACAAAAGGTATTTTTATTTATGTCAAGTCAAGAGGTTGGTTAGTTGTTCTTGGGTGTTATAAGTTCTTATTTGCTAATTCATTGATTTGGCCTTGTGAGGCTGCACGTTCAATCATTGTGTGTTATTGTGTAGTTTGCATGCTTGGTTTGATTTAATAATTGATACATTGATCATGAATGTGCATTAGACATGAGTTTTTTATTGTATTCACTATATAAAAAGTTTCTTCCATATCTCATAGTCTTTATATTTCTAAGATAATTGGACTAGGGGCAATGTAGTAATTTACTAAGACATCTAGACGAATATCAAACTCTCACTTTCTTGCGCAGGTTCTTGGTGATCCTCTATAGAATTTGTTCTCTCTATTTCTTCTTCTAGTTTTGGCATACCTTTAGCCTTCTCCCTCTTAATTTTGAGAAATTTTTGAAGAATTTGGAGTCTATGGGGAATCAAAGGGTAGTTATAAGGGATAAATAACTAAAATGTGGAACATAATCGTCAAACTAGATGGTTTTTAATCCTATCGGCGTAACTGCCCTAACCATCGGCATCACTGTCAATGCATCAGTGCCTACCGATAGTAAAAATCAAGATTCACTAACATGATCATCTACACGTTAGTGTTACATTGGTGGATTGCCAACAATGCCACATGCTTTGAGAGTTTAATATATGTCTAATCAACCTACTAGATCACCGCATTGCCCTTAGTCTAATTATTTATGAAAGATAAAGACTACGAGATATGGCCTCATTGTGCAAGATTTTCTTATATAGCGGAAACAATGAAAACTTAATGTCTATGTGCATTGATGATCATTCTCTTATCAATAAAATAATAAAGCATGCAAAGAACACACAAGGATTTTTATGTAGAAAACCCCAACTAAGGTTAAAAAGTACGATATCCACTCATAGCCTAAAATCAATACACTAGCAAGCAAAACACTACATCAACATAAGAAAACCACTAGCCTTTGTTGTTGACTCTAACCAAAAAACCTCTTTTTTTTAGATCTCGAGAAAATTCTTTTTGTTGTTGGACTTCAAATCTTCTCTCCTCGATCCTTGAAACTTTTCTTCTTTTTTTTTTATCTTTGTCTCCTTCTAGCCTCCTCAAATAAGCTCCTCTTTTTTTTTTAGCCTTAATCCTCTTCAACTCTCCTTTGATGATTATTGCAACTCCTCTTTTATTTGGTTTGTGTAAGATTCTTCTCTCAATTTTGTGTCTCAAAAAATTATCATTAACATAAGCATGAAGCTCAAAGATTATCTCCTCTTGGAAAACTATGGACAATGATATCTCATTTCTTCTCTATGAATTACTAAGTTTTCTTCTCTTCAGTTTTGTGATTACCTAGCCCTTATATATACCATTAATTAGGTTTAGGTGTTTAATTTCAATTAAGAATAAAATTTCTTCTCGAATGACATAAACTAGGCAACTAACATAAACAACAATTGATTGTTTGTCGCATCAATCAATTGTTCACTGTTTAAATTAGGGTAGAATCTGCAAGCAATCGTTCTCTTATTCCACAATTGATTGAAAAACTCTCAAGTTCATTTTATATTGTGAATTTCAAGTGTCGATCGATCGATTGGTCCAGTGTAAATTATAGCTATTGATCAACGGTACAGTAAAATTACTATTTTATCCTAATTTGGTCTAAAAATCATCAAATTCACTTAATTAACTCATTTGAAGTTAATCTAAGTGAATTGTGTATATGAGCATGTGCAAATTAACCTCTTACCTTCAACACACTGCTTAGTCTTCAACTTGACCAATAAGAATATATGTGCTCCTATTTTCAAGTCAATAAATTAAAAATCCGACTTTACCATAACTAAATCTAGTTAGATTCCTAAGACTAAAAACATAAATAAAGTTTTTATATTATTTTGATTATGGAAATTAACCAATTACAATACATATGGCAACATATGTTCTAATATGCCTAACTTCATATGGCCATAACTTCCTCATCGAATACAAAATTATTCTACTAAGAAGGTCCAATGGACAAAGTCACTCTTTTCCACATGGTCAAGTATAGAAAATTAAAATATTCTTAGGTGTTACATGGTAGTTCATTAAAACTAGCATGATTGGACTAACCTCTTTTTTTTTTACTGGGTTTGATTGAACCCAATCTGATTAATCGCCAGTTGAGTTTTAAAAAAATATTGGCATTTACCTAATAGGAAAACAAGTATAGAATACATAAAATCAATTTTGAACCAAGCTTTAAAATAATTTATATATAGTGAATTGGGAACAAATAGGTCAATAATTAGAAAGACGATTGGGACTGAGACAACGAGAAAAACTTCGATGAAATTCTAAAATAAATCATAGCCCAAAAACTAAAGAGTTGATTCACAAAAAATGATAATCACTATTTAGGGCCATCTCAAAATCGACTAAAGTCGTAAATGTAAACCTTCTTTCAAATAATACAAAACATTGCTAAAGCCTTAAAGATTACTATCTTAATATGTAAATTGTTACACTAGTTTAAACTAAGAACTATGTGGCAAATGAAAACATAGAGTTTTAAAGTATTTATTAAAGATTAAGGCTCAACTTATGCCACAAAATGCATGAAAGATCGGTGAAGATGTGTCTCATATAACACTAATGTTTCTCTTTACAACATTAAAGCACCACTTGTCAAGAGCTTGATCTCTATGTAGAAATTTCAAGCTTTATTCCCTCTAAAACCTATTATGAGTTTCTTACATTATCCTTAGACTAATTGGTTTTTTTATTTAAGCAAAATAAAATGTTCTTCATTTGTCCCTCTCATCCCACCTCATTTCACAGTAAGCATTATTACAAAATAACCATGTTGATGGTTGAAAATCATTTCATCTTATCCCATCGGTAATTAACAAATGAATGAAATGATAAGGGACGTCAATGGGGAGGGTTGTATAAAAAATAATTAAATACAGAAATCAATCAAATTATTTTGATTAATATAATCACATTTACCATTTTCTTTTCTTTAATACAAACCCTATGGTTGTGGTAATAACTTTACATGATAGGGAAAGAAGCATAAAATGCAAAAAATAAATTTTGGAACAAACTTGCAAAACATATTTACTATTTGTTAGCAATTTTGGAGCACAAATAGATCAATACTTGGGGAAAATATTGGATTGATACAAGAGGAAAGCTTTAACAAAGTTCTAGAGCAAACCATGGCCCGATCTGAAGGGTTGTGTAAGGACTCTCATTTTTGAACTGGTTTATTTTAATGTTGTTTATTGGTTATCGTATGGTTTAAACGTTTTCTGATTAAATTCTGTGGTTTTCAAAAATAAATAGGATTTCTATATGTTTTAAGCAAAAATAACTCTATATTTATGAGTTTCAAGTTTTGGTCAATTCTGAATTTTAGGGATTTTTTTGATTTTTTACTAATTTTTCAAAAATTAGGGTTTGGCGGGGCCCCCCTGTGGGCTCCACCGATAAAATTGAGGTTTTTAGACCAAAATGACCCAGGCATCAACACAAGATTATTAAAAAAAATTCAGAATTTTTCCGGATTTAAGTAGTGCTCAAATCTTCAAAATATCCATTTTTAGCTAGAATTTCAATTTTTACCCCACTAGTTCATTAGGTATACCCCAAGGCATACTATAAATAAAAAGGGCTGAGTCATTTCCCATTTGGGAATAGGTTGGGAGAGGGCGATTAAGGCCTAATTCCCCAATAAAGCATGAATTAGAAAGGGATTAAGGTATGTTCTCCTTTAATCAAGCCTAAACCCTAGGTTTTCTATTAATCCATTCTTAATCTTGACTTCAATCATGATTTTAATCTGTTTTGAAAACATAAAACTACTTATTTACCTCTCTTCTCCAAGCCTTAACCTTCAAAATCTCATTTTTAGGCTTCTAAAACCATAGATTTAATGTTTACTTTTGGTTTTTCAAAGCTAATTCGAGATTAGTTGTATGTTTACTCAAAATCATGTTTTTGGAAGGTGTTGGAGGAGATTGAAGGTTCATTCTGGCCCAAATCAAGAAAGAAAGGTAATGGGTTCTTCAATCTCAACTTTGGGTAGTAAAAATCTCTATTTTTATGATGTTATTTGAAGTGGGTTTTGCTTGATTTAGGCTCTAATGGCGGGTTTAATAAATGCTAATCTTTTACTTCAATTTCTTAGGATTTTATCTTAGAATGATTTAGATTAGTGTTCTGGAAGGTTTGATGAGTTTTTTATAATGTTTGATACTATGGATGAAGATTTGAAGGTGTTTTTATGGTGTTTCGGTTTTGAATTTTGAAATGAAGAAGGTCAAAACTGCTTTGTTGGCGATCGAATGGCTTGCAAGGCCAATCGATTAGCAACACTACATTTTTCATAGATTTCTAGTTTAGGCGATTGAATAGCCTTGCAAGGCGATCGAACAGCTACACAGTAGTTTTGCTATTTTTGAAATTTATGCTCATTTCAATGTTTTATTCCACTTGATGATTCTAATAGTTATGGGAGGTATATTATGATAAAATTAGGCAACTGGAGGTGTAGAATTGATTATGGAAGTTTATAGAATGGGTTTAAGTATGGTCATGTGGCATCATATTATGTTGATAATTATGCATGTTGATATTGAAGTACCTTAAATTTTTGAATGTTGAAATTCTTATGATTAGAATATGTTTCCAGCAGGGATATTATGTGGAAAATGGTGAGATGTGTTCTTTAATAATGAGGATGGTTTATGGGTAATGGATGTGATCATGTTGTGGCTTAATGTGTAGAAAAATCATGTTTGTGGGAGTGAATGTTCGATTTCACATGGATGGATTTAAACTTTATGGTGAATTTTGTTTTGATTTCAGTTGGGAATCATTGTTTTAAATGTGTTCAAGCATGTGTAAATTGTCTTATGAGTTTATGTCAAACATTGGTCATATGCTTAGATATGCATGAATACACACACTTATGGGGAATTTACTATGAAATTGTAGTTAATTATGCCTTGATTATGATGCATGAGGGGACTGATTGGAGCACGTTCTATGTGTTGGAACCCACGTAGGTCTTGCTTATGGATGTATCATGTTATCATGCATCATGGATCGGTATTCATGGACGAAGTTTTACCAATGTTTAACCTGAATTAATCAAATGTATGCAATGGTTGAGATTGCGTGCTAGATTAATTGCTCAGTGAATTAATTGGAACTTGATTGGTTAGAAAGGACATGTTTTCGATTTAAGTTTCTGTGTGGAATATGTATACTCCCCAGGTTGAGTCTAGTTAAATAGAATTATGTGGGGATGAGTTGTCTACTTGTCTTGCGGATTGAGATTATTATGATTGTCTTCTGGACCCTAAGAATCTAGAGTGGTACGCTTGGTGCACCGGCTATCATGTATTCTAGGGTTCCCTGTGTGGGAATTCAGGCTCTCCCCACCACAGGAGATGTCCCTAGGCGAACACCTCTGCTCTAGATTCTTTGTGCGAGAATCGAACATCCTTGGCCAGGATCGTCACAACCCCGACCCTTTTACATTTCCCGTGTGAAAAATATGACTGTGTCTCGCCTTTGTGGCCTTGACCGTGTCCTGCCTGTTTGGCAATACTTATGTTTACTCCTTGATGGAGGCATTCACCATTTGTATTGATGCATGTTTATTATGAATGTTATGCACGATTGTGTATTATGTGTTTGGCACATTTATCGTGCAGGGTGAATGAGGTTTATGTGACATAAATGCATGATCAAAAAGTGTGTGAATGTGACACTATTATGCATGTTTATATTATATGAATGCATGATCATAAATGGTCTGATTGAGACACTATTATGCATGTTTATGTGATATGAATGCATGATAAGAAAGTGTGTGATTGAGACACTATTATGCAGGTTTATGTGATATGAATGCATGATCAGAAAGTGGTATATGTCACGGGGACGCCCAGGGAACGCCCGCCATCCTGTGACATATAGCATGTTAATTCTGGATCTGAATTGTTACATTGTCATGTCATCGTGTTTTCTGATTTTTATAGTTGTATTCAAAACCATTATTGAGTTTTTATCCTCACCCTACTTTTCTTGTTTTATTTTGGGGCTACATAGTGTGACATGCAGTCGGACATGATCTTTTTTATGAGGAGAGGTCGGGGAGAGCTTGGGAGTAGGAGTGGAGGCCCCTAGACCTTTTATGTTTCTCTCATTATTTTGTTTAGATGTTGGAACCCTTGTGGAGTGGTTATTATTTTCAGACTTGTGATATATTATATCTTTAGTTTTGTATGAAACCTTGTTTTGGAGCCAAGTGTGTTGGCTATAGATTATTAGTATGTAGGTTTGAGATTTATGGTTTAATTTAGAGTTTAAGTAACTCTTTTAGTTATACCTATTTACTCTTGCTCAAAGTAGTTTGTTACTCCGTTATTTAGACCGCCCGTGGTTAGGGCATAAGTGTCACGCCCTGGCCATGCCCGACCCGAGCCGAACCCGGTCCAAGGGCCGGTCATAGCGCGCGGGGGCGACGAAGTGAAATTGAGAAACGATTCTAGCGGAAGACTTAATCCCTAACCACGGGCGATTAACAGCAACACGGAGTGCGCACAATCCTTTGAGCAAGAGTAAATAAAAGGGAAGAAAAAGGTGTTGCTTAACACAAAGTCAACAACAAATCTCAAACCCACAAGCTTAGTTTAAGTAAAGCCCACACCGGCTCAAAATAATAAGTCATAAGCAAACATAACTGTAACATGTGACATAAATCCACAACAAAGAACCCTACACATAGGTTCTAACATAAAACATGAAACAAAATGAAGGAAAGTCACGCAACGATCTCCATCATCACACCCAAGCTACCTCTGACCTTTCCTCAAAAAGGCAATCCTGTCCGTCTGCGTGTCGCACCACGCAGCCCCAAATCAAAACACAAAAGAGGGGTGAGTTTTAACACTCAGCAATGGTTTTAATATCACTGTCAACGTAGAAAATACGATAGCTTAGAAATGAGATCGTTTCAGATCAAAGATTTACATGGTGCATCACTTTCTGATCACACATTCATATCACTTAACACTGCATCAAAATGCATAATTCAACCTACATGGATGTATCTCTAGCATACATATTCCCACATGCATTCACATCATAACCAATCCCGCATGGATGTATCTCTAACATACATATTCCACATGCATAACATCAAAATCAACATGCATGGGTGTATCTCTAACATACATATTCCACATGCATAACATCAAAATCAGCATCCATGGATGTATCTCTAACATACATATTCCCACATGCATAATGTCATCACAATCCACCTCCATCAAGGAGTAATCACACGTTAACGTCACACAGACGGGAGCATAGACAAGGCCACGAAGGCGTGTCATGGTACAAAATTCTACACAAGAATTCAAGAAAGATCGGGGTTGTCAATCCCTAATACTGCTCACCCTGGACGATCCTGGCCAAGGATGTCCCATTCTCACACAGAGAATCTAGAGCAGGGGTGTTCGCCCAGGGACATCTCCTGCGGAGGGAAGAGCCCGAGTTCTCACACAGAGAACCCTAGAACACGTGGTAGCGGGGTGCACATGGCATACCACACTGGATTCTCAGGGTCCAGATGACACACATAAAAATATTCTCACGTATACGCAAGACAAGTACACAACTCGTCCCCACATCATTCCATTAAACAAGACTCAACCCGGGGAGTGCACTCGTTCCACACAGGAACTTCAAATCATTCCACATAGGAACTTCAAATCAAAATATGTCCTTTCGGACCAATCAACTTGCGATTAATCCACGACCGATAAACCCGGCACACAATTCCATCACATTGCATCCAATCGGTCAAATTCGATTAATCACGATGAAGCCTCAATTGGAAATCCATTTTCATGATGCGTGCAGCATGGTACATGCGTGGGCAAAGCATACATGAATCCCAATCATGATAAGTGCTCTCACCAGCCCCTAATGCATCATTCATAATCACGATATTAAGCTTCAACATCATCATTTAACCCCCACATGTGTGTGTGTGTAACTAGTAGAAGCCTTTCACATGATGCATATTAACATGCTTGAAAATCAACTCACCACCACACTACACATGTGAATTTCTACCTAAACATGAATTCCAGCGGAAATCATAGTAGAAGAATCGTTGAAATCTTAGCTAGATTCAAAACTCAACCACAAAGGCTAAACACCTATAACATCACTCATTTCATCATTGAGTCATGGCATTCACCAACATTCACACACCATTAATCACAATTTATCATGACAAATCTGTCCAACAATGATTGTAGTCCTACTGAAATATGCTTAACCAAAGGGAAACAACTATTCATAATTTCAAAATAACGATTCCAACATCATGCCACAAAACATAAGTCATTCCACCATCACTAAGCATATATCTCAACTCCATAAACTCAATAGCATGCATTTCCAGTAGCCTAACATAGCTTAAAACACTCCACATTCATATAAAATTGGCAAGTCAAAGTAGAATCATCAAAATAGGCATCATACACTCAACATGCAATTTTACGTAGCCGATCGATCGCCCTTCAGGCCGTTCGATCGGTTACACGCAAAATTTTGAAAATTTCAGTTCAGCCGATCGATCGCCCTACAAGGCCGATCGATCGCCAACACGGCAGAACAATCATCTTCTTCCTTTCGCAAATCCAAACCGAAACACCATAGAAAACACTTCAAATCCACATCTAACACCCTAATCATCATCAAAAGTCCTCCTTGACTTCCAAAATATCAAACCAAACCATAATAATGCAAAACCCTAAGAAATCGGGATTAAATAATTCCATTTTCTAATCTTACCATTAACACACTAAATCAAGCAAACCATTTCGAAATAAGCCAAAAATGAAGAGTTTTACCATGGATAAACAGAGATTTCGAAGACCCATTACCTCAGCACTTGATTAAGCTCGGATTGAAGAGTCACCCTTCTTGAAATCCTTGAAAATACAATGAGTTTGAATCAAACACCAATAGAAATCGATTTACTTAAGAAATCCCTAATTAAATCTTAGATCTAGGGCTTGTTGGTAGTAAAAATCGAATTTTGAAAGTTAGGGTTTGTAGTAAAACACAAATCAGTAGCTTTTGATGGTGAAAAACGAATTGAATCAAGGGGAAAATGGTAGATTTTGAAGAAATTAAGAGAAAAGCCATGGATTAGTGCTTAATTAGAGTAAGCTTACCTTAATCTGCTTCTAATTCGGGCCTAAGTGGGGATTAGGCCAGCCCTCCTTCCTTAGCCTATTCCCAAAAATGGAAATGGCTCAGGTTTGCCCTTTTATAGTAAGGGTTGGGGTAGGCAAAGGTAAGTTTTGGGGTGTAAATTTGAAAAGTAGGCTAAAAGTGGTTATTTTGCAAATTTAAGCACGAATTAAGACTAATAAAATTCTGAAAATTTTTTTGTGACCTTAAGTATATGTCTAGGGTCATTTGACACAAAAATAAAATTTTCGACCGTGGGGCCCACAGGGGTCCCGCCAAAACCCTAATTTTTGGGAAAATAGTGAAAAATCTGAAAAATTCCAAAAATTCACATTTGGTTTAAAATCACTTAAAACCACTAATATTGAAGTTAATTTTGGTTAAAACCATCACAAACTCTATTTATTTACAAAATCACCGAATAAGATCAGAAAACACGTAAATTGCACGATAACCCATAATTAAATAAAAATCAAAACCGGTTTAAATATGAGGGTCCTTACAATAAGTCTTCTATTATTTCTTTAACCGTTTTCCATTATCGTCGCCCCTGTGCACTGGACTGGCCGTTGGACCGTGTTCGACTCGGGTCGGGCAATGCGGGGGCATGACAGGTTGGGTCATGGATAATAACTGTCGGTACATAGGAGGCAACCTCAACCAAAATTTGTTATGTGAACATTCTTTCAAATAAGACAGATTGTTGCTATCATCTTAAGAATTATATTCCGTACATGTGATATGCATATGGATTAGAAAATTAAAATAAATTGATTTTAGTTCGATTTTTTTTCCTAAACCAAACACTTATTATTGGATGGAGTGAGTATAAGAATTCTTACATAGGTTTACACCTACAACTACATGGCAAATGCAAACATAGCCTTGATATATGCATAGATGCTTAGCATGTATGTTTGTCTTGCCCCTGTACTTGAGATCTAGTTGATAAATATTTAACTCAAGGAATAAAGGAAATTATGCACATTGCATTAATTGGTTTGAAGCATTTGTTAAAGATTAGAGCTAAACCTAATATATAAGATGTAGGACCTAAGTGAAAAAGTGTCTAATGTAATAATGCTTCTTCTTTAAGGCACAAAAAACAGCTCTTGTCAAAAGCTTCACCTCTACGTTCAAGTTACAATGTCATTTCAAAGATGTTAGTGACAAGGTACAAGAGACGTGTTGGGCTCTATTTCCCCAGCATTCTATTATAAGTTTCTTAGAGTATCCTTACACTAATTGCTAAAAGAAAATCTTCTTCATTTTTGCCCCTATAATTCATCCTTATTTTCTTGAAAGCACAACTACGCTATGTTTATGAATGAAAAGCCGTTCACCTTTTCCTATTCACCATTTACAAATGTAAGAAATGATAAGGGATTCCAATAAGGAGGGATGCATAGCTGCTTAGATACATAATAAAGAAACATATGCTTTGAACAATACAATGGCAATTAATCAGGGCCGGCCTAACCCCTAGGCAACTTAGGCAGTTGCCTGGGGCCCCACCAAATACAAGGGCCTCCCTAAATATTACACAAATCCTACGCCCCTTCTATAATGCATGATTCATTAAATGCATCTTTTTAGAAAATTAAAGAAATATATACCAATATTATTACATGTTATTTGAGCATTTTTTATACAATAGATATATATTATCACTTACCATATAAATTACTTTATTTGAAATTAAAATACCAATTGGACATATAGGTTGTCATTTTAGCATGAAATTTACAAAACCCAAGCCCCAACTCTTTTACATATTTTTATAAATCTTACTATTTCACTAAGGCCCCAAATTTCTTACAATAATATTGATATCTTTCTCACTTTTCAAATGTAATAGAGTTTTCTCATCTTTATATTAATAGCTTCATTTTGTTTAATTTAAGAAGTTTGGTACTAAAAAAACAAAATTATAAGCTTATTTTCACTTCTCCAATATGCGAGTTTTATGATTTAATAATTTTTTTAAAATATAACTATTGATATAGGAAAGAGAGAGTATAATAGTGCAAATAAACAATTTCTAATATATGTAAAAAAAGAAAATAAATCACTCATTAATTGGCATGCCAAGTGAAGCACACGGAGGTTTGAATTGGGGGCGGGGGGAGGGATTCGTCATTTTGTTAAAACAGCTATATGTGTAATTTGATATGTGCATAGTTGAATAAATATATATATTTTTATAAAAAAATAAACTCTTTATAAATTTATTAAAGTAATAAAGAAGATATTTGAGAAAGTTAAGTTAAGGTTAGTAATTGAACAACTAACTTTAATAATTATTTCATCGCATTAATCTATCAAATTAAACCTAAAAAAACTCATCTAAGATTTCGCCTTGGGCCTCGAATTTTATTGAGCCGGCCCTGCAATTAATGCCTCTCTCTTGGATTGCAACCAACAAATTGACCACTCAATCAAATTGGATTGAGACAATTAAATTATTATCAAGCATGTGTTTCTAAATCAAACTGTACGCCTTAATCCAACTCATTTTATATTTATTATATTTCTATTTTTTTTACAAGATTAAAAATGAAGCTTATTGAATGAATCCTCTCTTTGATATATTTTTTTATCTCAAAGTTTATAATTGACCTATTCATATAGAAGGAAAAAGTTTACACGTCATCGTGAGCCCTAGCATTATGAGAAGTCGGATCGATTTCCTATGGCGGAGGGGGCAAAAAACTAGTCCACCCCTTGAGTAATGTCTGCCGTTAGGGATAATAGGGATGTCATCGTACGGGTTTAGGTCTGGTTTTGCCAACCTCAAACCCGATATCACCCAGATAGATCCAACTTGATTTCAACTCATTTAAATAAAAAAATTATTATTATCTTAATTAAAAAAATTTACTTACCTACTATAAAATATTAAAAGTTATTACTAAAAAATAAATAAAAATATTTAAATTTAATATTTATAACTTTAATTAAATCGGATTATATTACCTAAAATTCGAACCCAACTCAAATAATTATTTAAATACAATTTAAAAAACTAATAAGATGGGGTTGGCCATCGTTGGATTGCCCAAAGTTCACCTCCCGCCCCCACTCCAATCATACGTACGTTGATAAGCCCAATCATACATCAATAATGAAAAAATATATTCAAACAAACTGCCCTCGTTCTCCGTTCTCTCTCCAATCGCCTTCCATAGCCTTAATTGAGCGAATAGAATGTGAAAACAGTAGACACCGCACATTAGTCGCCGCACTAATGCGTGTTCATTTAAGTTGGCGGCAGCTACGCGGTCACATTCTGGCAGCTCATATAATACAAGGGGATTTGCCTCAGTTTTAATGTGCGTGGGCCTCATTCTTTACTGCGCGCATGCGCACTCTCTTGCACGTGTGAACAGATAATCTCTCCCACATTAACAGAGAAAATGAGCTGTTAGTGTTTTTGTAAATTTGCCATAGGCAGGCGGTACATGGGAAATTGGTGACAACTGGGGTGGTTGCAAGCAAGATCAATTGATATTGGTATGTGAACGTGTAATTTTGAACTTACATTCAAACGTGCTTATATGGAGATTAGCCTACTCCTTTTTCACATTGTTCCTCCTCAATTGCCACCGCCTCCACCTTCCTCCCTCTTCCTTTTTTTTTTTTTTTTTTTCGTGTTCGGCTATGAGAGAGAGAGAGAGAGAGACGGCGGGCGGGGTAATTGTAACCCAGCCTAATGATTTTGACCGGAAAAGTGATCGGTCTGGTTAGACCCCGTGCAAGTGGCAACCCGACCGGTCTGATTCCGATTTGAGACACTGACCGTCTACTTAAGATTCCAAGGCAACAAAGATTCTAGTTTGTCAAACTGAAATGAACCGGTCACCCTGAGGTCACCAACCTAATTCTTCCTTCTATATCTCAAAAGGTCCTAATGTCCTTGACCCCAATAAAAAATAAAAAAGTGGGGCCTAATGGCCAAAGGAAGGAGCAATTATTGCGTACGGAACAATAATCCTCCTCACCGAATGAATGATTGCTAAGAGCGAAGCATAAATTTTAATCTATAAAATCAAACTTCGTATACGTGTCAATTATTCATTGGCGATGGTCACTTACTCACAACTCGAAATGCGATCCGCGATCCCCGTTCCCCTTCCTGGCCGCCCTAAAACTTGTTTTTTCAATAATTCCACGCTCACTTGAACTGCTACCCAATCAAAGTCAAACCAGGAAGCTAACCTGGCGGCAGCAGAGAGTTAAGATCCTGGATTTATCACCGCCAAGACAGCTGAATTCCCGAGAGATCTCGGGCGGGCCCATCCACGTCTGTAATACGTGGAAACGGGTACGTGTCGCGCCATGACTGCTACCTGTACCTAACCCGACACGACTCCGGCAGGCTGAGTCAGCATCGAGAACGGGTGCGCCGTGTCCGACAAGCGCACTGCGGTACTGCACGGCGCAAGGTCAGTGTAATTTGTCCTCACGTGGTTCGCAAATACTGGTCCACGTGGATATGTGTCGCCTAGCGTAACCACTTGTCGATGCAGGGATGCTTGTGCTCAAGGGTTTGGCGTTTGTGGCGAAAGGCCGACATGGCTGACGGGACCGGCTCGGACCGGAGTGACAACCGTGTCCGGTCCGTGCTTACTGCAATACTTTGGTAGACTTTGAAATTGTATCCCTTTTACATAAGGAAAATTATATGAATAATATTAAAAACTAATTATTAAAATATTAAAAAGTATTTACGAATATAGTTTTATTTTTTACTATATAGAAATTAGTCAAGCGTGAGCACATATATGGTTTTTGTAAAAAATTAATAATTTTGGACTTTGAAAGAATGGTGAGAAGGACGTAATCACCTTTAAATGGTGTCACCTTCTTATGGTGATTTCATCTTTTTACTTTGTAGAAAATTTTATATTTTAATTAATTTTATCTTTTTAAATAACAAAATTAAACATAAAATTTATTTTTAATATTTATTTAACCCCAAAATAAATCCCTATTAAAACAAAATATAAAACATTTGGATAGCCACACATCGAGTCACTTGAAAGTCTATAAAATACATATAAAATAGATAAAATATTCCCAAAACATTTGGTATACAAAAGAAGTTTATACTATATATATTTGAAAACATATATTACAATTCTAATGAGCTCTACCTTTCCTACCTTTACAATTAGTGTAAATAAAAGGTGGTGAAGTGATGAAAAGGAGGGAAGCACAAGAAAAGATACCTTGCCTTTAGAATCATTCTGCCATATAGGTCCTTCTTCGAAGGTGTAACGCTCGCAATTTTTCATACATTTTTTCTTAAAATTTACGAAATATTTTTGTAATATAACTGCTATAAATCGAAAATACGAAACCTATGAAAATAGTTTTATCATTTAAAACATAACACATTGGTTTTCCCATACAAATTTACTCATTTAATTAAACATTGTACGGCCAAACCAAATATCCACAGACGCTACTTGAAAACAACCGTACAAATAAATTGCTATGATCATAGACTTTAAATACAAATCTCTCCCAGGTATCCCTGAGTGCAAGTCTCATAACAGTCCACAGTCTAATACAACCGGACTATATAAACACTTTATTTTCTCATCTCACCCAATACATCGGATTATGGCACAAAAATACTCGCAGTAAGTTAAGTGTATACCTAAGTCCAAGGGAATCAATCCACCTCAGAAGCGAGCATCCATCTCCAGGAGCTCTTCGCAAAAACCTACAAAACCTCCCATACAACGGGGCTAAAAAGTAGGGCAATGAGTATTTTTATACTCAGTAGGAAAATACCCAGTAGGGGAGTTCTAAATAGTGAACTCAGCAACTCCATACATAGATGCGTCCATGCAACTCAAACATAAACAAAAGGCATATTATAATCATGTATATACGCATACAAACATACCAAATGCACCATTGTGCCAAAATCATACCATCAAATTAAGCTTACACAAACACCCTTATTCAGGGTCTTACAAACTTACTCGTACAGTCGTACTACCGTACGCTTACTCATACAACATACGCATACTTGTACAACCTTACTCGTACAATCATATGCTTACTCATACATCTTACACATACTTGTACAACCTTACTCGTACAATCATACTCGTATGACCTTACTCATACAGCTTACATAAAATCATACTTATTGTCTTACTCAGAAACATACTCTCACAATCATACTCATACACATACTCTTACAGTCGTGCTCATACGCATATTCTTACAACCGTGCTCATACACATACTCTTATAGTTGTGCTCATACACATACTCTTACAATCATGCTCATACACATAATCTTACAGTCGTACTCATACACATACTCTTACAGTCGTGCTCATACTCGTACTTATACTCATACTCTTACAGTTGTACTCATACTCGTATGCTTACAGTTATACTCATACTCTTATAGTTGTACTCATACTCATACGCTTACAATCGTGCTCATACTATCAACCACTGAAGCTCATTACAACTAATAAGCTCCAACGTCGAATGGAAAAGAATGTCACTAAGGCAACACCTTAACCTTCGGGGAGTGACTAGATCCCATGAACTTTTTCAAAAGTAAGGCACACCAATGCTCATGGGGCACTGGATCAAATAGGTAAAAGCAAGTCCATGATGCTACTTACCTAAGCGCATAAACATAAACACCCACATATAAGGGGTCATAGAATTGCCTACCATAATAGGTCTTATAGTGCCAGTGCCACTCTTGGGCAAAAAATATACAGCGCCACTTGGGCAGAAACATATAGTGTCACTCTTGGGTGGAATCATACAATGCTACTCTTGGGCAGAAATCATACAACGCTATCAACAAAGCATCAAACGTCTGGGCTTAATGCAGCACACAGACCAAATCGAAAACATACATCGCTTTCAACAGAGCATGAGACGTATGGGCTTCATATAGTACACAGACAAAGTCGGAAACATACATTGCTCTCAACAGAGCATCAAATGTCTGGGCTTATATAGCACGCAAACCAAATTTGAAACATATGTCGCTCTCAACAGAGCATCAGACGTCTGGTGCTCTATACAGCACACAGACAACATCCCGCATGATAAACACCATGGCAAGACATGAAAAATGCTCAGCCGACTCATTATGGGCTAGCTCAACACGAAACTTAATCCATCGAACCCTCAGGTCTCAAACTCACAACACTATCATTAGTTGTGCTTATAATTCAAGTTTGAATTATGTAATTTATGCGATATAATTATGCCACACAAGTACTCAAGCATACCGTGCTCCTCTGATCAAACCGAAGCTGAGCCCGATCTGAAACCCAAGTTTATCAAGGCAACAAACTTCACTTACCTGACCATATCATGATCAACTCACCGTACACCAAAATCCTTACAGTTTTACAACCTCCGCCATCTACCTTATGGCCAAAGCATCTTACTCGGAAGTCCTTAGGCTGATCTCCTTAGAGCCAACCCCAGTTATCATGCTTTTACTTAAATCTCACTTATTATGCTTAATTTTCACTTCATAATATGTACATTATGTTTGTATAATTATGCACACTCTTACTGTCTAACAATCCCCCAACATACAATCCAACCCAAACCGATCCATTCTAATCCTTGCCTGTCATACTCATATCCTCTGTCATTTGTCATACGCTTACACATCCATAACAAATCCAGACAAAACCTCTGTCACCTCTTACTGTCCATCGCCCATACCTCTGCCCACATACACTTACACATATCCATAGCATAGGCAAATAGTCATCATACATATGTATATCTAACACACATACGTATAACATACACATATTGTCGTACATACGTAGCTTACAAACATGCTCACTAGCCATCACTAGCGCATACATACACATTTATACATACTTCAAACATACATGCTAGTCATCACTAGCACATACATACACATTCATACATACTTTAAATATGCACGCTAGCCATCACTAGCACATGCATAATCCATACGTACTTCAAACATACACACTAGCCATTACTAGCACATACATGCACATATGAAGCTTACCAACAAACACGCTAGCCATCACTAGCACATGCATACATCCAACATACTTACAACCAACATGCACGTCATATGCATTTCAACATGGCATAATTCATCCTCTTACATCATGCAAACGGATCATAATCTAACATCTATATCATTCAAACACATAATCCTAGCATGCTGCTACTCATTCAAAGCATGCTATCATGAAATTACGAGTTTAAAGCTCCCCTACCTCGTAATCATGACGTTTGATGGCGAGCACACGATGGTGGCAGTGTCAGTGGCGGAGTTGGCGGTCAAAACTATTGCCTGGCTAAGAGAGCTACTGTCCCGAGGATTTTAGGAAGTGCTAGAAACAATCACGGCCGAACGAGGTGTCAGAAGTCAATGAGGCGAAATCCGCGATCCATGGCGGCAGGGAGAAAGGTCAAGCCAACATAATTGGCAGTGCGACCAAAAGTCAATGGTGTACTCATTGAAGATCGGCCGGTGGCTAAGATGATGTACTCGGCCAGTGGCTAAGATGTACTCGGCCGGCCACAAGACGTTGAAATCGGTCGTGGACAGCACCCAACGGTGATGATTTTGCATCAACAAAGGCCCACATAAGGGTGAAGACCATGGGGCAACGCTCGAGGACAGAGGAGAGGTGGAGGAGGGCTATGTGTCAACTCCACTCAGTGGCAAAACCAACTGATGGTCAGGCGGCGTGAATACGACGCCTAAACCCAAAAGCACACGCGTGGCCATAGGCACACACGGCCAAAAAGAGCCACTCTAGGGGGATATGGGTCGGACGGTGGTGGCCCAAGGCCCACAAAAGGGCAATAGATCTAGGGACAAAAAGTGGTGGCCGATTGAAGCGGCGACATCACCAATCGTCACCCCCAACCAATACACGTGGTGCGGGTGGCTGTGCATCTCACACGGTATAGGGCAAACGCAAGCGGCCCATTCCGAGCGAAGGTGTAATCGAGCCAAGTGGGGCTGACTCTTACTGTTGTCGAGCCACGGCAGAGCCCACGATGGCTAAATAGCCTACAACTCACCGATGACAATGACCCAAGACGCACCCAAAGCGTCTAATCGGGCGGAGCAAGTTAATAGGGCGAAGCAAGGTTGAAAATGATAACCCCCTAGCGATACTAGGTCGAGGTAGGCTGGACGCAGTCCGTCTGGTGGCTGGACGACAACCGAAAACACAATGGCGTCTCAAAAAACACCACAAACAGTGAAATGAAATGTGAATAAAAAAGTCTGACCAAAGTACCGGTAGCTCACCACAGAGTGAAGAAAGCATGGCAGCGGCTATAGCTAGTGCCTATGGGTTCTTAGCGGCCAACTAAACATAAGTCTAGTTGAGAGCAGCTGCAAACGACATCAAAATCACACCCCCATGGCTCAAAAACGGGATTTGAAGGAAGAAAAACTTGAAGAAAAGTTTGGTACCTTGTGGAGGTACGAAGAGGCCATGGCGGTGGTCATAGCTGGTATCATGGTCTCATGGCGGTGAGGCAAAGCGGATCCTGACAAGAACCGGTCGAATCCAACAACGGAGGAGGGAGAACGGAGTGGTCGGAATCTCACTCGGGTTCTCAAAAAGTCACTGGACATGAAAACTTTTCTGGGTCAAAAACTTACTGATTTTATTTTGAGTTCCTTTATGAACATGGTACCTCCCCAGGTTGAGATGGGTTAATTACGTGTTGAGAAGAGTTAAATGTTATATGTGTTATTGATTGAGATATCTGGACCCTAAGAATCCAGGTGGTATGCCCGAGTACACCGGCTTATCATGTATAGCTACTTAGGATTTCGATCTTGACAAGCAGGGCTGCTCAGGAGTTTGGTCTTGATAAGCAGGGTTTCTTGGGGGTTTCTGCCTTGAGGAGCATGTTTATTTGATATTGGGTTGCTCGGGGGTTTCAACCTTGATGTGTAGGTTTATTCTCTATGTTTTATGAGACATTCACCAATTATTGTTATTGTTGTATGTGTATGTAATATGATACTCAATTACACAATTGTTGTGTGGGGATAAGGGAGCTTATGTACATATGTAGGTATGAATTAATTTACATGTGGTGCAGGATAGTGTGTTTGAGACACTAGTGTTATATGCATGGTGAATGTTTTTATTATGAGATAGTTATGCATGATATGTTGATGTTGAAAAGTTATTCATGTAGGATATGATTGTATATACATGATGATGCATGATTGAAATGAGTTATATTCAACCTATGATGTGCAAGAGGCATGGGAATTTATGATGAGATGTGATGGGTGATAACATGATATGCATGGTGACTTGAATGATGTGATTTATGTTTTGCTATATAGTATGATATGTAGGTGATAAGAGAATGTTATCATAAATAGATGCTTATGGATGGTAAATCATGATATGAATGCACACGTTGTATAGAATATCCCATGATGAATGGGTATTGATGATGTGATAAATATTATGTGATTTACCTATGATATCTTTTGAATTTACTTTCCGTAATTTAAACACCCTTGCTGAGCTTGTTGCACATCTCTCTTTCTTGTGTTTTGTTTTCAGGTTGCATAACATGCCATGTAGGTGGTTAAGATGGACTCTATGAGGAGCGTGTGGGAGATGGTCTTGCTCAGGAGGGGACATTTAGAGATCTTGTGCTCTATGATTGTTTACATAGCTTGTTGTGTTGAGACTTATGTTTATTTGATTATGCTTCATACTCTACTTGCCAAGATCGGCCTAGACTTTTGTTAGCCTATGTAGGTTTAGACTCTATTACTTAAGCCATGAGAGGGTTATGTTAAACTAAGTGTGTAGGTTTTGCATAGATTAATACTTAATCTGTGGTTCTTTATTTTTTCATTCTCTCTTGTACAAAGCTTAATGTGTGCTACTTTGTTATGAATTACTTGATTTAGGGGTTAAATCTTCTGCATTGAATGCTACTTCATCATGCCGGGCGCTGTCCTCCCCTTGGACCAGGTCTGGCTCAGGGTTGGCGGGTGCCAGGCCGTGACAATAAGATTTTAGCAGGAAGAGTTTTTCTTGCTCCCCTCTCACAATGAGCCTAGCATAAGCTATGCATAAGAGCTATTTTTATTTTAGATCGGTGGGACATACACCGGCACACATTAGTATAAGTGATAATAATGCTAATATGTGCTAGAGTATGCATTGCCGATCTCGTGGCTAAACAGATCCCATATGTAGCTTATGCTAGGCTCATTATCAACGAAGAGCAGGAAAAACTCTTCCCTTTTAGTGAAGAAAAAATAGAATAAAAATATCAAATTTTGAATGAATATACTCCTAAAAAATAATTTTCTACATATATTTTTTACTCATTTTATCTCATATTAATTTTAAACATTTTAATTTTATAATGTAGCCAATTAATATGGGACAAAAGAAGTGCCATTCTATATAATCAACTACATGATGTCTGTGGTAAACAATAGATAAGGAAAAAGGGCATACGTACAGCATCACAAGCAAGTCTCCTGTGATAGCTTTTTTATTTGCTGTTCAGTGGATCCAACATCAATAATGCATCTCACACATGAGTTTCCCTCTCCCACCGTCTTGCTCTTACTACGTTGCAGCAATACTTCGTCCGCCCAGTCCTACTTTTCCATCAAACTTCTCTTCTGACCTTCTCCTTTGTCTACCCACCTCACTCTTGAAGCTAATCCGAACTGTTCTTGTTCCACTACCCAAAGGGATGCCAATCTGGTACGTTTTCATTTTTTTTTATTTGTTTACATATGCTTAGAAAAAAACTGTTTAAATGAAAAAGCTCCTTGCTTTTACTTATTTGCTTTTGTCCTAGTGGCAGATTAAATTTTAGGCTTATTGTTATTTGTTTTCCATCGTTGAGCATCTGAATTGATCAATTAGATGTACTTGCCATTTCGTTTGGGTTCTTTTAAGTGGTGACATTGGATTATAATCACACAATTGTTAAAACTCTAGCACAGTTGATGTGCTTGCCTGAGCTCTAAGAATATGATAATTATATCAAAATTTTTTTCCAAAATGAACTAATTTCCCCCCCCCCCCCTTTTTAAAGGCAATGAAAGATAAGAATGAGAGAAACTTACCAAAAAAACACAAAAGATAAGAATAAGGGAAATATTTTCTGTACTCTTTACTCATAGTAAGTCTAGTGAAAATACACCTAGAATTGTCCATCTAAAAAATTGACATTCATGACAGTGCATACACTAACATATGTTATGGTAAAGGCCAATGATATTAATCTGTATTAATATGTACGCCATTACTTTTAAATATAAATAATTATTATATATTTTAAATATCACACAATTGTTAAATCTAGCACAGTTAATGTGCTTGCCTGAGCTTCAAGAATATGATAATTATACCAAAATTTATTTTCAAAACAAATTATTTTTTTTTTCTCTTTCTAAAATATACTAAACTAATATATAATAATATGTGCGACTACAGAGTATTATTTATACTTAGGCTCACTCTGAGTAAAGAGCATAATTTTTTTTTGCTAAAAATAAGAGAAATTAATGGCGGCATGATCCAAACACTACCCAGACCGGCTCGAGGTTAACCCAAACCACAATTCCCACGTAATGACGACCATGGTCAAACCCGGTCGACCAACTAACGACGTCAATCTCAGCCGTCTGCAATCCCCAATCAAACACCCGATCAGGTAAAACAAAATGGCATAGTAAAAAATTCGAAGGTCGAGTCAGCCCGGAGTCATGGACCATGGTAAGCATCTGCCAACTCGTCGGGGCGTGCCAATTAAAACAAAACCGGTGACACGAAACCTAGGCCTCAAGCTCCGAACCGCCCCTCTGATTGGACTCGCATTAGGACCTGCCAACTACTCTCCTCCGCTGCTCGCCCACTATAAAAGGCCCCCGAGACGCCCATCAACCTGCATTGAAAGCACAGGTATCCGTGTTACTGGGTGGTTCTGTGTGTTGAGTCTTGAGAGACGCTGCATTTCCCTCTGGACAGCACTTCTGCTGCTTTGCCTTCTCCTTTTTCCTTGTTTTGATCCGTTTCCCTTTTGCTCGGTTGCTCCTGGGAAGAAAGGGCTTTAAGGTTGGGAAGGTAATTCATGAATTTTCTTTTTTTTTTTTTTTTTTGGGTTTCCTTCTGGTTTTGCTTGGGTTCTGGCTTCTGCACTGGGTTTTGGGTGGCTCTGATGGGTGGCGATCTGCTGAGTTTTGATCTCGGTTGAATTAGTGGAACTATCCGAGGAAGAAGCCGGGAATGATCTACATCTGATCCCATTACCAGGACCGTATACCGAAAAAGAAATTAAAAATGGCGTTTTTGTAAATAATTTAGAATAAGATCGACACGTAAAGTTGATGATCCTGCTCCAGTTTGTTCTTTTAAATCCAAGTTCTGATATCAGTTACATGGTGATCTTGGTAGGAGATCCTGGTGATTGAGATGTTTTGTTCAGTAGCTTCACGATTCTGCTTACTTTTCCCCTTCTTTTGCCCATGAGCATCTCATTTGCCCTCCCTTTTGGCTCTTTTCCTCATAAAAAATCTGTTTTTTCCTGATATCCACAACAAAGACATTGGAATCATTTTTTTCCTGCTTTTCCCCAGAAATGTGAAGTACTCTTTTTCCTGGAAAATATTCCTTTCAGCATCTTTTACAAAAAAGCTCCTGAGATTCCGATATATAGAATTTATGAAGAAATCAAATTTAAAATTAAATTAAAAATACAAAATCGAAATATCTCTTCCGGCCTTTCCTGGTCTCAGTCTAACCGCCATCGGAAATCGGTGCTTGTCAGATAGACTTGGAGATTTTTGAGCCGGGGGGCCTGGACCGGACCAGGTTAAATGAACCCGGCCTCTGCGGCCCGCGCGGCGCTGCTGACGAACCTGGGGGGCCCGTGCCGACTGCACCTCCTGCGGTGCGGGCCCCATTCCCGCCGCTGCGGCCGCCGCCTCGCGCCGCCTTGTTGGGCAACGCGTGTTTGGCGGCCGGCGGCAGCGGCCGGCCCTCGTAGTTTCGTCCCTCTTTAAGTCCTTTCCCTCGTCCCGACTTTCTCTCCCTGGTAATTGACGAAAAGGCCCTCATATCCGCGGGAAGGCCTAATTGCTGGGAGGAGTGAATGGTCATTTTTGTGTCTGTGAGTCGTCTGAATTTTTTTGCTGGTTTCGCTGCAGGAGCAGGCGAAGATGACGGTGACGCCCAAGATCTCGATCAACAACGGGAACCTAGTGGTCCACGGGAAGACTATTTTCACCGGAGTGCCGGATAACATTGTCCTCACTCCCGGTTCGGGCGTCGGTCTCGTTGCCGGAACGTTCATCGGCGCCACCGCCTCCCACAGCAAGAGCATCCATGTCTTCCCCCTGGGAGCCTTAGTGTAAGCACTCCTCTTTATTTGTTCATTTCTTAAGTTCTACTTAGTCGTGAAATTTACACTCAAATTGATTAGAGTTTTTAAATTGACGGTCTTTGTTGCAATTTTCAGGGGGCTGCGGTTCATGTCCTTGTTCCGATTCAAACTATGGTGGATGACGCAGAGGATGGGAACCTGCGGAAAGGAGGTACCGCTGGAGACCCAGTTCATGCTCATCGAGAGCAAGAACGGGTCCGACCCGATTGATGGCGCCGACAACGACAACGGCCAAGAGGAGGGCGGCCAAACCATCTACACGGTCCTCCTCCCCCTCCTCGAAGGTCAGTTCCGGGCGGCCCTGCAAGGCAACGAGAAGAACGAGGTCGAGATTTGCCTAGAGAGTGGTGAGTAAACCAAACAGTCCAATACAGCATCCACTTCGCTTTTTATCACTTCCCCGGCGGCGTCGGCGGCTGCAGTGATGGTGGCTGTGGAGATAGGTCGCCGGAGATCCACCCGGACATTCAAGGAGGGATTAGGAGTCATTTGATGAAATGGGTCAATCGCTTTCTGAACGTTGGCAAAAAGCAAAGACCCAAATCTTAGGAATTGTTGCACAGTTGATGTGGTGGAGGAACATGGCCAACGAACAAAAAAAAAAAAAAGAACCGAAACGACTCTTGGTTTGTTTTTTGGTGGTTTGGTTTTGCAGGGGATTCGGCGGTTGAGACCA
Organism: Saururus chinensis; assembly: GCA_035235625.1. NCBI lineage: Eukaryota > Viridiplantae > Streptophyta > Magnoliopsida > Piperales > Saururaceae > Saururus > Saururus chinensis. The sequence continues at coordinate 33,506,939 of CP141143.1, forward strand.
ACCAAGGGCTTTACATGGTTTACATGCATGCTGGAACCAACCCCTTTGAAGTGATCAACCAAGCTGTCAAGTGAGTATATTCGTCTTTATTCCTTCTGAGCTTTGTTTTTGATCCTGTCACTTCTGTTCTATTTGTGTTTGTATCTTATTTTAGTTACACATCTCTGCCGCAGATTAATGATCGTTTTGTCCAATTCATCTCCACTATGTTCCTTTTTATATTTAATTTTTCTTATCATCTCAGTGATGATATTAATTTAATGAATAGTTTCCTAGTAAAGTATGTGATTGTTGTCTTAATACATTTATTTTCCATCGGTCCTTTGATTCAGAGTTCAGTTTCGAATTCATTCACTGTGTTTTAAGTTTCCATTTTCTTTGTAGCTCATCCAAGTTTTCCCTGTTAGTTATTACCTCTTAAAAATGTCTCAATATCTGTTTTTGGCAATAGCCATAAAATTTTCTTCTTTGATCATTTTGTCTTTTGCAAAGTTCAATCCTTTTTCATGTATTTTACCGACAAAAGTCGATGATTTGCGTCTAATCAGTTGTTAGTGTGAGTTTGACTTATTGACTGGTGCTTTTTGGTGAGACAGAGCTGTCGAGAAACACATGCAAACCTTCCTCCACCGCGAAAAGAAAAAGGTAAGAAGAGAACTCTTTAGTTGTTCAAGAGGCGTAGAAACATTTACATAAGTGAAAGTTTGGTAGTCAATGATGTTTGTTGGTTTGTTTAATTGCAGCTACCGTCTTTTGTTGACTGGTTTGGGTGGTGCACATGGGATGCTTTCTACACGGATGTTACTGCGGAGGGGGTGGATGATGGCCTCAGAAGGTAAAGACATTTGCCAGTCTTTCTCTCTGTTCTGAAACGTGCTATCACATGAATTAGGCCTTCTTCTGACCACTTTGTCTGCACTCTTTTTCTCCTTTTTGTTTTGTACGGCTCCAAGTTTACCATTTAGTTTTGTCTATAATCTTTTACTTTTCTAGTTTCATGTGATGCTGCGAGGTTGATGCTGATTGTTCTAACTAATGCTTCTCTGTGTTGCAGTTTATCAGAAGGTGGGACTCCTCCCCGCTTCCTAATCATTGATGATGGGTGGCAGCAGATTGGTAGCGAGGCTAGTAAAGACTCGAACTGCGTTGTTCAGGAGGGAGCCCAGTACGAAACGCTCAGCGCTGCCTCTGTCTACTTCTTAAGGCCTCTCTGGCAGACGCTAACTTGTTTGGTTGCTTTCTAACTTCAGGTTTGCCAATAGGCTTACCGGCATAAAAGAGAACTCCAAATTCCAGAAGAATGGGGAAAATGACCAGGTTCCGGGGCTCAAGGTTGTTGTGGAGGAGGCAAGGCAGAATCACAACGTCAAGTACGTCATACATTTCTCTCATAATAGCCTGAACGGTTATTCCTCCCTTTGGGAACGGATGAAGACATGAATTACCTATAATTTTCCTCTTAGCTCATTGCTATTGGGCAATTCGTTTGTGCTTTTCTTTAGTCTTAAATCTTTGATTTTTGTGTGACAGGTTCGTGTATGTGTGGCATGCTCTTGCGGGCTATTGGGGTGGGGTGAAACCACAGGCTGCAGGAATGGAGCACTACGACACTGCTTTGGCATATCCCGTACAGTCCCCTGGAGTAATGGGTAATCAGCCAGACATTGTGATGGACAGTCTGTCTGTCCATGGCCTCGGTCTGGTTCATCCAAAAAAAGTCCTTCATTTTTACAATGAGCTTCACGCGTACCTGGCCTCTTGTGGGGTAAATGGTGTCAAGGTCGATGTCCAGAACATCATTGAGACACTCGGTGCAGGCCATGGTGGTCGTGTTGCACTTACGCGGGCTTACCATCAGGCTCTTGAAGCCTCCATCTCAAGGAACTTTGCGGACAATGGATGCATTGCTTGCATGTGCCATAACACAGATGGCTTGTATAGGTAACTTTGTTCTTTAAGCTTATAAATAATCTGATCTTTGTCTTTCTATTCAATGCTTCTAAAAGCATTGTTCGATACTGATGATTTATCTATTTTTTATATTACAGTGCTAAGCAGACAGCCATTGTAAGGGCCTCGGATGACTTTTACCCACGGGACCCTGCCTCCCACACCATCCATATTTCATCCGTTGCATATAACACACTCTTCCTTGGAGAATTTATGCAGCCAGATTGGGATATGTTCCATGTAAGTTACATTGCATATAGTACACTTAAAGAAGTTAATTATCAGGGGAAACAATAGTTTCATTAATACGATGTCTACTTTTTTCAACAGAGTCTGCACCCCGCTGCCGAATACCATGCTGCTGCTCGAGCTGTTGGTGGCTGCCCAATTTATGTCAGGTCAGTATCAAGGCCAGTTAGTTAGCTTTCTTTGCAAAAAATTCATGGAGTTCCTTGAACTAATTTGAACTGGTTCTTTCCTTGTTTACAGTGACAAACCAGGGCACCATAACTTCGATCTCTTGAGGAAGATTGTCCTTCCAGATGGATCAGTGCTTCGGGCACAATTCCCTGGCCGGCCGACTCGCGATTGCATCTTTTCAGACCCTGCTAGAGATGGAACAAGGTTTGATGCTTTCTCTTGTCTCCCATTGCTCATGGAGTTGATTTTGGATTTACGCATTCAAGATGAACAATGGACCGATATGCTGACAAGGTCAATTCTTCCTTCTGCAGCTTGCTCAAGATATGGAATGCGAACAAGTGCACGGGTGTGGTGGGTGTGTTCAATTGTCAAGGTGCGGGCTGGTGCAAAGTTGAAAAGAAAACCCGCATCCACGATGCAGCCCCAGGGACCCTTACAGGCTCTGTTCGTGCACGGGATGTCGACCTCATTAGGCAGCTTGCTGGTCAGGAATGGAACGGAGAAGTTGTTGTGTATGCTTATAAATCAGGTGAGCTTCTCAGACGATCCATTGTGGGTCTGACATCTTGTTATCGACCAACTACACAATAGAGCAGCTGTTAATGATTGACTGTGAGTGTTTTAACTTCAACAATTGCATTCTTCATTTCAGGAGAGGTAGTTCGATTACCACATGGCGCGTCAATGCCAGTGACACTCAAAGTTCTCGAGTATGAGCTATTCCACATTAGCCCTGTTAAGGTGAGTGCTAATTTAGAAATGCTCTAACTTCTTTTGGTCCTTTCATAATCTTCTGTTCAATCACATTCGTCTTCATTCCTTATAACTTTGGTTCAGGAAATCACCAACAGAATCTCCTTCGCTCCCATTGGCCTGCTGGATATGTTCAACACTGGTGGAGCCGTCGAGCAGTGTGACATTTATACGAATTCCAGCTGTGAAGAAATATCTGACGGCGAGGTAGCCTCCGATATAGCAGTGGCTCTCAGTAACAGTCGAGCGACATCAGCAACCGTGACTCTCAGAGTCCGTGGCTGTGGCCGGTTCGGTTTTTACTCGTCCCAGCGGCCACTGAAATGCACATTGGATGGCACACAAGTTGAGTTCAGTTATAGCCCAGACAATGGCCTGGTAGTGTTCTCCATCCCAGTGCCAGAGGAGGAGATGTACAGGTGGTCCGTGGAAATTCAAGTTTAAGAACAGAGGGAGTTGGTGACTAAGGGAAGTGGGACTGTTCTGTATGTTAGTGTATTAGTGGCATACAAATGTTAATTTTTTTCTCTGCTAAGGGTTTTTATGTTTCTCTCTGTTAACCCGACTTGTATTCTCTCTTGAAAGGTTAATGAGAATCATGTTATGAGTTTCTTCATGGTAGTTGTCATGGGGACGAATGCTGTCTGACCCCTCGCCTATTTTATGGCCTATTATTTGGTTTTGGCAACGGCTCTATCGTTTCGTCGTTGCCACTGGTTTCATCGTTGCCACTGATCTTGGATCATCGTCCGTCAGATCTTCTCATCTTTTTCATTCTGATCTACACGTCTCTCATTTGGATCTCTAGTACAATTATTCTGGTCTCTACGATCTCTGTTTTTTACTTGGTTCTGTCCTACAATCTCTTGATCTGTTCTGTTTCCTCTTAAAATCATGCAGATCTTTCATTTTCTATTCGAATTTTGTTCCTTGTACTCTGATCTTATATGCTAAATCCACAGTCTTCTTGTCTTTTGCCTAAATTTTCGCATCTTGTTCTATCTTGGTTTTTCAATATTTTGCTTGTATGATCTTGTTTTATGCCCTGACCATTCTAAGTTTTTCTTGCTCAACTTCCTTCTCTTATTATTACAAAATTGTTTGGCAAATTCATCCTGGAGAAAAGTGATTGAGAGTTTATTATCCATCACAAATTTAATAAATTATTATATTATTTTTAAAATTAATATTTTAAATAAAATAAGAATTAAAAGTTATGACGTTTATATGATGGAGAAACTTTTATACTAAAAACTTAAACAAATTTAAACATAACCTATGATTAATCTAGAATTCAATCTAACCATAAATTATGCAAGTATTTACACATTGATTTTTATATGTCCTAGTTAGGGTTAATAACTACAATAATTTTAACTCGCTAAATCAATCAATGCACTAGACACTAAGTACTTATAAGACTCTAAACAACTAATTAACTTTTAACTTAATACAAATAAAAATATCTTTTCTTTGTTCAATCCTTTTACATTGTTAGACTTTAATTTTCTCCTCCCGTCGAGCCTCCGTATTTATCTTTTTCTAGAACAAAATCAAAGGCACCTTCTTTGATTAATGATTCACCTTTTTTCTTCAATCCTATTTGATGAAGAAGTTTGCTACACCTCCTTAAGTTGATATATATGATGTGTTGTGAATTACTCTCTTCAATTACTCTCACTGATAAGAACTTTTCTTTCAAAATCTATAGTGATTTTAGGAAAACTTTAAGCTAAGTATTTACTTTTTTCGTCTAAAAAATAGTTTTCCTGTAAGATCCATGAACTTGAACCGGTTAATTTTATTTTATTTAATTGTTAATATGTGGTTTAATGCTAATTATGATCGGTTTTGACTATTTTCAAAATTTAAGAGGCTAAAAAAGTTTTATCCAAATTTTTTTTCACATTTATTATTTTTAAGTTAATTTAAGTTATTTGAAATTTTTACTATTTTTTCTAAAAAGTTAAGGGGCAGGACCCATCAAGGGCCCTATAGGTGAAATTGGGGTTATTAGTCTCAAATGACCCCAATAACATCCTAAGACAGAAAATAATTATTTCAAAATTTTTAAAAATTTGGGTTTAAATTAAGCATATTTTCCATTTTTAGTAGTAAATTATATTTATACCCCATAAACCTATTAGGTCTACCCCAACCTTTATTATAAAAGGAATGACACAACCACCTTCCCAATTGGGAAAGAGCTAAAACTAGGAACTTAGAAGCCTAATCCCCATTTTTCAAAAAGAGAAAAGAGATTAAGGTATAGATTTGTTTAATATTTCATTAATCCCTTAGGGTTTTTCTTAAATCTTCTAAATCTCATCTTTTGCTATGGTTTAATCTCGATTTCAACTCAAAAAGCTACTGATTTGAACTTCTATTTCAAATCCTAAGGATGAGAATTTCATTTTTGAGCTTCTTGAACCCTAGATCTAAGGTTTTTCAAGAGATTTAGGTGTTTTAAATTGGATCTATGAAGGTATTAATAAAAATCCTATGTTGGGTAGGTTTTGAAGGTGTTAGAGGAGCTATTTCGAGTGAAGAAACTTGTTGAAGGTAAGTGTTTTCATCCTAAACGTGACTGTGATTCAAATTTATGTTTAGATAGGTTTTGAAGTGGGTTTCATGGTTATGAGCTTTAATGGCGATTTAAGATAGGATTAATCTTTGATGAGATTTCTTAGGGTTTTTGTTTAGTAATAGCTAGATTTGATGTTTATTAAGCATGGATTTAATTATGGTGATGTTTGGGAGTAGGATTTGGTAGTTTAAGATGTTCATGAAAAGTTTTGATTTTGAAGTGGGGAAGACGAACCAGAGATTGCCGTTATGGCGATTGAATAGCCTAACAACCGATCGAACGACCAGGCATTCGAACGGCGAGAGAGGCTGATTGAACGACTAGGCATTCGAACGGCGAGAGAGGCTGATTGAACGACTAGGCATTCGAACGGCCTTGCAAGGCGATCAGACGCTAACACTGTAGATTTTGTCATTTTGCCTATTTTGCTCATTTTAGTGTTTTTACTCTTGAATATAATTTATTATGATTTTGAGGGCTAAAACTAGGAGACCAAACTATTAAGATTATCTGGACCCTGAGAATTCAATTGGTTTGTTCGAGTGCACCGACTTACCAGGTACTGTTGCTTAGGATTTCGGTCTTAATAAGTAGGGTTGTTCAAGGGCTCCAGCCTTGAGGAGCATGGGTTGCTTGAGGGCTCCGACTTGGAGGAGCAGGGATTACTCGAAGGCGTCAGCCTTGAGGAGCATGTTTGTTTGATATGGGGTTGTTCGAAGGCGTCGACTTTGAGGAGTAGGTCTATTTGTTATGGGATTGCTCGAGGGCTTCAGCCTTGAAGAGCAGGTTTATTGTCTCTATTTATGGATATGCATGATAGATTAGTGTGTTTGAAATACTTATACATGTAGGATGAATGAGAGTGAATGCATGATGTGATTGTGTGTTAGAGACATTTCTCGTGCAGGTTATATGTGATGTTTATGCATGATCTGAATGTGTGGTAGAGATACTTCTTATGCAAGTTATATGTGATGTTTATGCATGATTTGAATGTGTGGTAGAGATACTTCTCATGCAGGTTATATGTGATGATTATGCATGACGTGATTGTGTGAGAATCACTTACTATGCTGGATGGATGTGATGCTATAATGTGATTATTCATACTATGAATAGTATGTATGAGGTACTTGTATGCATGATAATTACTTATGGGTAAATAGGGGCATAGTAAGGGAATTAGTCAGAAATGAGGATATTATGTGAAATATTGATTTGAATTACTATATTGATGTGTTATGATTATTTTATGATTAATGCTACCATATTTCAAACCTTACCGAGTTTTACTCACCCCTCTTTTTGTGTTTTATTTTGGGGCTGCATGGTACGACGTGCAGTTTATCATGATCCCTTGTATGAGGGACGATCGGGATATGCCTGGGAGTAGGCATGGATGCCTTCGGACCTTATTTTGTTTTCTAATTTATGTTATTATGATGCTAGAATACTATGTATGAATGATTATATTTCAGATTCGTGTATATCTAATGCTTTTTGACCTGTCAAGGATTTTCTGGTTCAAGCCCTTTGTTTAGGCTCAGGATTATAAATCTGTGGGTTGAGTTTGAGGAATTATTTCAGAGATGTTATCCTATTTTATTTTACCTTATTTCTCTTGCACAAAGGACTAAAGGTATGCGACTCCATGTTTGTTATTCACCCGCTAGAGGGGTTAAAACGTCCACAATGTGTTCAACCAACTATCTTGTCGCCCCCGTGTGCTTTGACCGGCCCCTAAACAGGGTTTGGCTTGGGTCGGGCAAGTGCCAGGGCATGACATTTCCTGTCTTCTATTTCATCCATACTTAGGCCTTTTATATAGTCTCAAATCGACTAGGGTTAAAAGAACCCAACTTAGAAAGGACTCTATTCCGAAATCTTAAGCTAGGCAACTAGATCATGAAGCGATCAATCTTCCCTCTAATCGATTATTCACCTATTTAGTTTGAATGAAACACCAGAGCAATTGATCGTTTACTGATTGTTTAGTATGAAGATTATTATCCCTCACAGTGTAGTAATCTTGTTCAATACTCTTGTAATGATCAGCTCATGAAGCTTGCTTATCAACACATACCACTCACAAATGAGTCGTGGATACATGGGGGTTTGGGAAGTCAAAATCTTTTGAAAATAGGACACTGAGTATGCTCTGCCGAAAATCCAATCAATAGATGGATATAGAGCCATTCAGACCACATACCTCTCAAAACGAATAGGCCTCTCCCTATCTAGTGTTGGAGATGAGCCACTTAGTGCCTCGGGGTTAGGGAGGGGGGGGCTTCTTCCTCTTATAAAAGATCTTCTTCTTACCCATCTAAGTTTCAAAGAAATCTTAGGGCTAAAACAAAGACGTGGTAGTAAAATAAACAATTAAAACTCTTATAAAACTTTTAAAATGAAGAAAATTGCCTCATTTTTGAAATACCCAAAATACCCCTAAAAATTTATCCTAATTAATACCAAATTTTATCACACGACAGTTCTCAATGATTTGAACAACTTTTGTAGCTACACCTATGATCAATTTGTTCCATAAATCCATTAATTTCAAAATCTTCATTTTTTGACATTTTCAAAGTACTGAAGTGAAAATCTTTGAAAACTTAAGATTTAACGGATGAAATTTTGTAAAAATTGAAAGGTATGTAGATCAAACTATTCTAACCAATCCTATTAGTTCAAGTTCATTAAAAGAGCCTAGAAATCTGCTAAAAATCAAAATTTGAATTTTGGGGTTTTTCCTTGGCCACGATGAAAATCATCAAATTGATGCTCTAATCTCATGTAAATAAGCTTAAAACCAATCAAAATTGCCTTCCTGTACCTCTGTCTTCTGTTTCCAAGAGTTAAGAGATAAAATAATGAAAAATAGGGCCTCAACTAATCTTCAAAACTAAGAGTTCTCACATAAAACAAGACCAGGATCAATCACCTGACCCAGCTATCGATCATTTTTTATTTGTTTATTATTTTTTCAAAATTTTGGATAATTCCAAAAAAATTAGAATAAATAGCTAAATCCATAAAACAACCATTTTCCACTAGAATCACATCATTTTGATTCTTAGAACCCAAAATAAAAATAAAAGCATTCAAAGCAACACATGTTAAGCTCTCTTGTTCAATTTTATTAATTCAACTCTTAATCTAAGTATATCTATAGATTATGGTAAGTTATACCTTTGCTTAAATTAGTCTACTCCATTGGTTCATGATTTTCAATCTTCATTTCTTCATTTTAACATTTTAACTCTTTTTTATTAATATTTTAAAGAAAAACCCATCTCCTTCACTCGTGATTCTCTCAAGGTCTTTCTTATTCAAGATACAAAATTATTCAGACTCTAGTAAGGACATAATTCCTATTTTTTGACTCACTTTAATTAAAATCTATATACATAATTTTCTAAAGACAAAAAAAGAAAATAAAATGATAATCAATTGCCCTTGCATTTTTATGAGTTATGATATTTTTCTTTAATTCATTTTTCTAGGGCTTAACTCTTTATAAATCCTCTCCACTAGCCTAGGCCGACTTAAGAAGGTTGCCCTTTTCCTTCATCTTTATGAGGACAATTCTGTTGTTAAATAAAATAAGTAAGCATGCATAAACATTATGACTCTTTACGAGGAATTTGTTGCCATTGAATCTTAGATAGAAGTCTAGCTTAGGTTATTCTATTTTTGATAACTAAGACTCCACTAGAATATAAACTTCGAAGTCAACTTATGTCAAAGAATTCCCTTTTGATGCCCACTCATGAAAATGCATAAAGTTTAACATGATGTGTGGAAGTTTAGAAAAACAGAAAGTCGTATCATCAAGAAAAAGAAAATTGAATTGATCTTCACTTTCCTGGGTGTATCTCTCTCTTAGGTAAGACATGTTAGCTGCACATCATGGTGTTTTAGCTTAAGCGATAATTAATGACCTTTAAATTCAAAGAGTTGAGCGTATTCAAAAACTACAAAAATCTAAGCAATAAAACTAAAAAATAATACACTTTTAATTTAAATTAAGGATAACTATAATTAATTAGTGAGGAAGAGATGGTTGTTTGGTTGCTATTATGCTGACTAACTTTCATCGGCCGGCCAGTCGTTGCATGCTGGGTAACCATCGATAGCTAATAGTGAACTAGTCCGACCGACAAAAAGGAAATCGTGTCCCTTGTTCAACTCTCTGCTCCTGTCTACAGGAGGGAGATGAGCGCTCTGAGCCACAAACTGTCATGCTTTCCGTCAATCCAGATTGATGTTCATTGGCCGGTAGTGATGGCATGGAGGAAGGATGTTGGGACCCTTCTTTCTTATTCTTTTTACCCCCACTCCAAAGGAGGGCTAGTGGTCCCGGCGGTAGGTATTCGTTGCTATGTATTTTTCTCTTGTTCCATCGTTGTTTCAGTGACAAAGAAATCGACGACAAATAGGAATGGTCGTGGGAATTGCTGGACGGCCATTCGGGATACCTCCTTAGTACGATTTTTTCCATTACCGTCATAGTTTCTAGGTCTGCCGCCTGCTGGCCATAGATCCGCCACCGGAGGACTTCATTTCTCCCCTATTCTCTTCTAGAGGATATCGACAAAGGGGTTCTTGGGAAGACAATGCCCCAAGTCGAGTTTGCAGGCCTAGCCCGTGATTAGATTTGCTAAGACTGGGCCGTAACCCGGCACACCAGGTAAGTGGCAAATCCAGCTATCGCCTATAACCCTGCGGACATCTTCACAAGGAAGACGACCTGTAGGCGGGTCCAGCCCAATTCGGACCCAACTTGGGTTAAAAAACAAAAGCAAAGTTATTGAACCAGGTCCAGTTTAGTAGGGTTTCAGGTGTGAAACAAATTTAAGAAAATTATATAATGTCCAAGGAAACATGATGAGTAACTTGACCAAGTTTTAGACTATGGAAAAATCCCAAAGTACATAAAATGACTATTACCTTTAGAGGTGAATTATAGTAATATTTAATTACCTATCTCTGGCTTCAATTTAGGGTGGTTTAGATGTTAGAAAATTTTGAAAAAAATATATAACGACTGGAGAATCATGGAGAGTGTCTTGACTAAGTTTTAGAAGAGGAAAAAATCTCAAAGCCTATTAAATAACCATTTTACCCCTGATAGTTAATTATCATATAATATTAACTTACCCAACTTAGGGGCTTTGGTTTAGTGGCCTATGAGTGATCTTTAAAATTGAAAAAATTATGATTGAGAGTTTAATGGGTAAAATTTATATAGATCAAACCATATAGTGAGTAAAAATCCTAGTGAGTGGATAATTAACTATTTTACCCCTAGGGTTAATTGTAAACTGTTAAGTCAACAAAGGTAAGTTAAAGGGGTAAATACCAGGAAAATTATACCGAGTCCATTAAGTCAAGTAGTACCCACGAACCCAATTTTGGACCTACTAAATGTCAATAAGGCTTTGAAAAAATGACAGAAATGCCCTTATGAGCAAACCGCCCACAAGAGGGCAATGACTTAAAATCAATAGTGGGAAGTGAGCTGACTAGAATAACCCAAGCGAGGGTACCATACCTCATGTAGTAAAAATACTCTAATGCCCTTAGGGGTAATATATCCTATTTTTGCCGAAATGTATAACCTAGATAACTAAGTGTTAGTGTACCCTAGAATGACATTAAATGACTTTGAAAGGAAGGGGTGTGACCAATAAGTGATACAAAGACCTTGACAGTTCATAGGAAACAAGGGGAATAACCTTGATTCTCATGATTTAAGGCAGTGTATTACACTTGTACACAACGTAGTACATCAATCTACTAGGGCATTATATATGTAAGTCATGTGACATGTTAGAATTATTTACATTCTCGGGCTTGAATTCATTGAGCCCTAGCCCTACAAATGAGTGCAATGGACCTTCGTTTATTATTTATGCACTTTTGTGACTACATGTTATTTACGTTGCTTAATTTGATGCATTCTTTTATTATTGATGCGTTAATTTACATCAATAACTTAAGATTAATGAAGTTTAATCAAAAGATGTTGGTTATCGTTAGATTGAGGGGAGAACACCTAATCAAGATAATAACTAAAATACCCTCAATAAGGTTTTGAACCGGTTCATGGAGTGAACTGGGCCTTGACATAGAATGTTACCTTGATTAATGAACCAAGGGTAGTTATAGGTGTTTATCTTAGCCTCGCATAGACTATTAGGGTTTGGGGATGTTCTCTGAGTAATAGTTCAGTAGATGAGCTATTTATTAGGCTAATTTACAAGGTAAAGAGGACCCAAATGGGGCTGGCGATTACTTGATTGGATGAAAATAATCTAGTCTAAGTTTTAAATGTTTGGGGAAGTCAATGGTCGTAAAGACCTTAAGCTTCTATGGTTACATTAGTAATGTCTTAGAAGACATTTTCTCCTTGAGTTGGGAGTGTGAGGATTGTGATACTTGTACACTTTCTTCACTGTCATGATGGCTTCGGTATTGGCCAATGAGGTCTCTATCGCGGGTTTCTCGTAGGTCTTCACAAGACCGTATAGTGTGTACAAAAAGTGGAATTGTATGAGCAACATGGAAGACTTGTGCTTCTCGTCAATCTGTGTCCATGAGTACAGTTGAGATTCGCTTCTCCATATTCGTGACAAGCCATTGAGAGCCCTGGGGATTTGGGTCAAATTGCTGTTAAGCAGTCTACTCTAATGTTGGAGTCCTATGTTTAGGGATTTCTTCGAGAGTCGAGTTATCTCTAAGTGAATACAGATTTATATTAAACCTAGAGTTGGGTTAAAATAATGAAGGGTGATTAGACATACGATGAGTCTGTCTGTCCAAGAGATTGGATATGGGTATTAATTATTGAACAAGGGTTGTGACATAATTAATAACATTGATTGTTTAATTAGAAAAGTGGAACAATTAAAGGACTTACATAAAATTTAGGTTGGTTGAAAATACTTAAGCATTAGATGTGTGATGTTATGCTTTTTAGAATAGTGTAGTTTTAGGCAGAACTACGTCTGGATTCGATCTTGTTGGAAACATTGGAGATGTTGTCTGATCAGTATGTAGGCAACTAACATCGGGTGATGTTGGCCCAATTTGAAAAACATTGATAAAACCTTTCTCTTGGAAACTGTTCTCCTGAGGGTGGAGAGGTTCCATTGTTATTGTTGTTGTTTAGCTTGGTTGGTTGTAGGTTATCCAGGCGATGACAAGTGAGACCAGGATTGACAAGCACATGATGTAGTTCCTTGTTTTTATAATTTTGGTACGTAAGTATATCTTTAGTGTGAGAGTCAACTTAGTTATTTATTTTCAGACGGACGATGGACTTGTACTTAGATAGATGAGTTGTCCTTGTTGTATTTTTTGAGACATGTAATAATATCATATGATTTGATATTCGTATACCTCAGTTATCATGACCTGGATATTTAATCGAATGGTTTGTTTTGTATTTAAGAAAAAAAAGCTCGTGACTTACCATTTCATGCAATTTGTAAAGGCTTTTAAAAATCCAAGTCATGACACGAACTCAGCCAAAGTTGGATGACAAGTGCGATGAGTTTAAACCTAACCTAGGCTTGATAGACATATATAATACTTTATTTTGTGCACAAGCAATTATCGGAAGAAATTCACATATAAAAGAAATTCAATTAAGTCTCTTAGTCATTTACATACCCACATAAGTCTTATAAATCAAAAAGGAATCTTAAGCTTCAAATGGCACTAAACAAGCTCATGTCATCAAATAGGCTTTCCTACAACATGGTTATGTGTCACAACTTACATCAAAAAGAAATCAAGCATAAAGTTTATCCCATCACATATAGACTATCCCCCACTCGACATGCATCTAAGTGCCTCTATTTTTGCAAATTAGATAATCTTAAGCACCTACATGGTACAACTATACAAAGGATCTCTGAGGGATACCCTAAAACAAAATATAGAAATGGTGTGAGCTTAGCTAAGTAAGGGTTTGAAAATATGAAGCCCTAACTCCAAAAGATAATCTTTAAAATGCAAAACTGGTGTTAACAACAGAAGAGCATGTCAAACACTCATACATACAACCTGTACAAGTATCTAATTAATTCATCATATATCCATAAGAAAAACATGTACATTATGTCTCAATATATTATAATCCATACACACAAGATGTGCATTCAAGTATCATAATCCATACACATCCTGTATGATCAAGTGTTATAATCCATGCATATCGTACATAATCAAGTGTCATGATCTATATACAATCTTTGTAAATATAAAGATTGTAATCCATATACAAATTCCATGTAAATAGCACAATGAATATCTAATGATAGAGAAATCCTAGTACTTGTAGATACTGATCCTACGTACCCAACATTCTTACATAAGAAGGAAATAACTAAATGAGTTTGCTCATCCCCTAGCAATTCTAAGAAGGAAAAGGCCTAAGTAGTTAACAAGTCCTATAAACTTGAAATGCCCTAGTTTGCCAGTGCACATGGATAAACTAGCTTGGATTCTCAATCCAAATGTATCAAAAATTTTCTTATTATAGTATTTCGCTCTTCTTGCCCAAAGAGAAACCCGTCCTTTTGGAATGGAAAACCTGCCCATTAGATAGAAAACCTTGCCCATTGACGGAAAACCAATTTATTCAAATCTTTGATATGATTAATCTAAAAATTTACAATAGACAATTGCTAATCAAGGTTAAACACAATTAATCATAATTAATCACAATTTAACAAATTATTTTCATGATATATGTGATATGACTCATACGTAAACAATGCTAAACACATGCAACCATAAGTAATATTAATAACAACCCTATCATGCATGAAACATGGCCCATACGTGACTAATGAGATCATGTAATCATAAGTGTGTGTAAACTTAAGTGGTCATGCTCATAATAATTTAAAAGTATATGAAACAAGGTCATACATAATTAGTGTCTCATGGGTCAAGCATTCATACTTCAACATAGTCATACTCTACTAGTGTCATGAAATAAATATGAAGAAACTATCAAAATCTGACTTAAAAATAAGCATAAGTCATTTTCACGTTTAGTTGATCGATCGGCCCTAAGAGACAATCAATCGGTTAAACTATTTTTTAAAAATCATGTGTTGCCAATCGATTGGCTTGTCTAGGTGATCTATCGGTTGGCAGAAACCTTAAAACATATTAATTTTTATGCACAAAATTGATCCGAATCAACACCAAAATTTCATGAAACTTCATAATACTTCAAGTAATAATCATGTATGCCTTAGACATAAATCTAACATAACTCATGCATATTCATGACAAAAATAACATTAAAATACATATTCAAGAATATTAAGTTTATGCATCCTTAAACTCCAAGAACATGAATCCACCACAAATATAGTGTTAATGTATGTAAAACCTCATAACAAAAACCCTTACCTCAAATCATATTGTAGATTCTTTAATATCCTCCAAAGCTTAAGGAAACCATACCCAATAAATTAGGTCACATTAGCCTTAAGCAAAAATCATACCTTTCCACCAAATAGACAGTAAAATTTTATAGTAAATAGAAAATGGTAAAACACTACAAGAAGAGAGACTATTAGTGATGCTTAAGTGACACTTTTAAGCATAGCTAATGTCATAAAAACATCGCTAATGACTAATAATTAGTATTGGAGACACTTAAAAAGTATCACAAAAAGTATTGTCGATACTACAAATTAGCCACGCTAAAGAGAAAAAAATATATATTAGTGACACTTTTAAAAGAGTCACTAATAAGAACAATTTTTTTTAAAAAACCTACCTCTGGTGGCGGAGCCATTGTGGGCCAGGAAGAAGGGGAGGTGCACCAAAATTCAGTGCCTCAGAACCCCTCCTCTAGCTGGCAGAAAGGGAGGGAAAAGAAAGGGGCAGAGGATTTTGGCAAGAGGAATTGGTGCCCAAAGTGCTTCCCCCTGCCACCCCCCCCCCCACACACACACACACGCACACGCACAACTGGTAAAGAAGGGAGGGGGAGGGCCGAGGAGGGAGAGGGAGGTGGTGCTGGATCCGGCACAACCCCCTTCTTCTCCTCTGGTACTAGGGTGGGTAGGTGCAATGAGGGAAAAATAGGGGAGATGGGGGGAGAGGAGAGGGGGGTGACGCTAGAATTCGACACCACTCTTCTACTCCTCATCTCATGCCGGGGTAGGGGAAGGATGTCGAGGTGGAACCAAAGAGGGAGGGATTATATATAGCTGAGGGCGAAATTTTGCTTCATTTGAAGCATCGCAAAAATGCAACAATTAGCTACGCTTTTCTTAAGCATCTCAAATGGAAGAGAGAAGGTGAAGGGAGAGAAAAAGGTGAGAGAGAGAGGGGGGGGAGGGAGGGAGTGAGCGAAAAAAAGAGAGAAGAAAGAGAGAGAGAGGGAGGGAGGGAGGGAGGGAGAGAGAATAAAGAGAGGGAATACTTCAATATTTTTTAAATTAACTTAACTCTGTCTCTCTCTCTCTCTTCTCTCTCTCTCCTCTCTTTCTCTTTCTATTTGCTTTCTGTCTTCTTTTTCTCTCTTTGTCTATCTTCACTCTCTTCTCTTTCTCTCTCTATCTATCTTCACTCTCTCTATTCTCTTTCACTCTCCCTCTTCTCTTTCTCTTTCCCTCTTTGTCTTTTCTCTCTCTCTATCTCCCCTCTTTCTCATTTTATTATTATTTTTTTATTAAATATTATATATATTATTTTAAAATACAAAATCTGAAGTATTTGAGATGCTTGTATCTATGTCTCGCAAATACATAATGTATTTGCGATGCATAGTACAATGCATCACAAATGCTTCAATTTTTTTAGGTTTTAAAATTAAGTTAACTCTCTCTCTCTCTCTCTTCTCCTTCTATCTCTATTCACTTTCTCTCTCTTCTATTTCTCAATCTCTCATCTTTATCTCTCTCTTTGTCACTCTCCCTCTTTTTTTCTCTCTCCTCTCTCTTCTCTCTTTCTTTATCTCTTATACATTATATTTTATTTAATATTTATTATATTAATATATAATATATAATAAATAAGCATGAAAAGATTAAATTAAATGCCTACTTTCTCCCCTCTCCTCAAACTTGGGGTTCATGCTGATGTATGTGAGAGAGTGAGAGAGAAGAGGGAGACAGAGAGAGGAGAGAGAGATAAGAGAGAGAGGGTATAACAACCCGTTTTCTGATGACGTCTACCCCAAGGGGTTAGGGATAATTGTATAATTTTGGATATGTTTTAGGGATTTTAAGAGACAAAATCCCTGTAAATTGGTAAAGCTTGAAGTAACAAGTATAACGAATTGAAGAACATGAGAAATAGAGGTCTGGTTGAAAGTTGTGACATTGGGAAGCATGCCACATGGGTGACACCCACTTAAAAGGCACAGGATAAGCTACCTATGTGCAGTCTTGTTTTGAAGGGATCATTGATACGAGTCTATTGGTACCAAGAACGGACGATTCAGACTTCGGGGTAAGAAGTTAATGCACATTGAATTTAGAATAATATTTATTTAAAATAATAATAAAAATTAGGAAAAGGACGAATTAGCTGGCATCATTGTAGCTTAAGCTGCACCGTATTGCCACGTGAGCCATTGCGTAAGAGCAGTGTTGCGCAGTGCAGCACAGGGCCCATGTTTGCATGACGTGCAGTAGACCAGCGTGATGTGCGTTGTATGCGCGGAGTCACCGCACGATTCGTGGACAGTGTGTAGGTGTGTGCATCATGTGCACGCCTACTATGTTGGCTCGTCATGGATGCACGATGTGTGTGCATGTGCATGCATGCGTCACTCCAATGGCTCATAGGTTTTCACTATGAATACAAAACACCGTGTGATCTACGAGGAGAGTTTTTTCACCCGTTTTGACTCAATTTTCATCTGTTTATAGAAGCTTTCTTAGCTAATTAGAGGGTGTTCTACGCAATGGAAGTGTTTATTCATCAAGTTAGCAACTCTAATGAGGGGAAATAACCTAGGCCACAAGGATGCTCTGCCCGACGTCCTCAGACCGAAATTAAGAGAAGTGCCCTGGAGCAAGAGGAGGCTCTGGCTGCATCGAGAGAATTGGCCCGGAATAAGTGGAGGCTTCATCCTTCACCAATGAGCCACACTAGGAGAGAAGCATCTCTAGGTGAGTGGAGGTTCTATCCGTAGCCTACAGGCACTGAATGTGAGAAGCATCCCTGGGTAAGGGGATGTTTTGTCCACTGCCTATGAGCATGGGAATTGAGAAGTGTCTCTAGGTAAGGGGAGATTCTGTTTGCTACCTACGGGAGTAAAGAGTGAGAAAACCTAGGGAAAAAGGAATATCTGTCTGTCACCTTCAGGCACAATGGAAGAAATGTTCTAGAGCAAGATGTGGCTATGCCCTTTTATTTGTTAGCTTTCTTTTAACTTTGATGATTTGTGTATAATGCCGATTAAATATTCAAATATACTTATTTTGACATATATGATTTTGGACTGCCTGATGTATGTATGAGCAATTAGGTAGAACTACATTGGGATCCAATTGTATTGGAATAATATCATATATGTTATCCAATATGTACGTAGGCAACCAAGGACACAATAACATTAGCCCGATCCAAAATAAGATTAAAATTAAGTTTGTTCTAACCTACGCACAACAAAGCACTTAGTGTCCATAGTGTGTAGATGGCTCTCACACTCAGATTCTGTCGCTCCTAGTTTTTATAAGAATTTATAACTTGTATTTTATGTTCTGAATCGCTTGCTCGAGTCGGTTTTTGGGTCGGGGTGTTATAGGGTGAGAGAAGAGAGAGAAGACCAAAAGAGAGGAGAGAGAGAAGTGAAAAAGAGAGAGAGAAATAAGAAAAAAATAGTGGAAAGAGAAATAAGAGAAGAGAGAGAGAGAAGAGGAGAGGGAGTAGAGAGAGAGAAGAGAGAGAAAGAGGAGAGAAAGAGATAAGAGATAGAGAAGAGAGGAGAGAGAGAAATTAAAACAAATAGGAAGACACTCATGAGAAGCGTCACAAATAGTATTAAGAGTTGCAATGCTTCCTCAAATTGTGACACATATGAGGAAGCATCTCAACTTTTAGGGCCACTATAGCAAAACTGTCTATTAGTGACACATTTTTTTATACATCGCTAATCGTCATATATTAGTGACGCTTTATAGTAAATGTTGCTAATAGTTCCTCTATTTGTGATGCTTTATACAAACGTTGCTAAAAGATATATATTTTAACTAACAAAAGAAAAAAAAGCAAAACTAGTAGCGATGCTTATCACAAGCGTCGCTAATAGTCATGCTATTAGTGACACTTATGCACAAGCGTTGCTAATAGCCAAGCGACACTTATGCACAAGTGTCGCCAATAGTCTTGCTATAAGCGTTGCCAATAGTCATGCTATTACTTATTAATTTAACATAAAAAAATAAAAATTTTGGATTATTAGAGACACTTTTAAATAAGCATCGCAAATATCATTTGTAATAGTGACGCTTGAATAGCTTTATTAATTAATTTTGTTTAATAAATAATAAATAAATAAATAATTTAAAAAGAAAATAAAAAAAAATAATAGATTAAACTTTTAATATTTATATATAATATATTTTATTTCTTAAATTTTCTTATTAATTTTAAAATATAATTTATAGAAAAGAGAGAGAGAAGAGAGGGATCCAAGAGAGAGAGGAGAGAGAGTTTGAGAAAGGGGAAGGTGAGAGAGTGAGGAGAGAGAGGGAAGAGAGAGAGGGTGAGGAGAGAGGAGAGTAGAGAGAGGGTGAGGAGAGAGAGGGAGGAGAGAAAGAGAGAGAGGGAGGAGAGAAAGAGGGAGAGTGAGGAGAGAGAGAGGGAGAGTGAGAATAGAGAGAGAGGGAGGAGAGAGAGAGGGAGAGTGAGAATAGAGAGAGGAGAGAGAGTAGAGAGGGAGGAGAGAGAGAGGGAGAGAGAGAGGGTGAGGAAAGAGACGGAAGGTGAGGATAGAGAGAAAGGGAGGGATGAGAGACAAGAGAGAGAGAGGAGAGAGAGAATGGGAGAGAGAGGAGAGAGAGTGGAAGAGAGAGAGAGGGAGAGAGGGAGAGAGGGAGAGAGAGAGGAGGGAAGAGAGAAAGGGGAGAGGGAAGAGAGAGAGGGGATAGGGAAGATAGAGAGGATAGGGAAGCGAGAGAGAGGGGAGGGAAGACAGAGAGACGGGAGAGGGGGATATTAAGTTTGTTTTTTTTTAAAAAGAGTATTAGCGACATTTATATATATACATCGCTAATACTACTATGTATTAGCGATATATACATATATACATTGCTAAAACAATAGTGTATTAGTGACATATAGCTATATACGTTACTAATACACTATAGTATTAGCAATATATGCAAATATACGTCGCTAATGGCTTTTTAAAAATAATAAAATTAAAATAGATAGAGAGAGAGAGGAGAGGGAAAAGAGAGAGAGGAGAGGGTGAGAGAGAGGAGAGGGAATAGAGAGAGAGAGAAGACAGAAGAGAGAGAGGGGAGGAAGAGAGAGGATAGGGAAGAGTGAGAGAGGGTAGGGAAGTGTGAGGGATGATATGGAAGAGAGAGAGAGGAGAGAGAAGAGACAAAGGGGATATCAATTTTATTTTAAAAAAAAAGAGTATTAGCGATATATATATGTATACGTCCCTAATACATACGTGTATTAGCAACGTATGTAGCTATACAACGCTAATGGTTTTTTCAAAGTATACGTCGCTAATACATATGTATCTATACAATGCTAATGGTTTTTTCAAATTTGAAAAAAAAATAAAATTAAAATAGATAGAGAAAGTGAGGAGAGACAGGAGAGGGAAGAGAGAGAAAGAATGAGAGGGGAGAGGAAGAGAGAGAGAGGAGACGGATGAGAGAGAGAGGGAAGAGAGAGAGGGGAGGGAGGAGAGGAGAGGGAAGAGAGGAGAGGGAAGAGAGAGCGAGGATAGGGAAGAGAGAGTGGGGGATATTAATTTTATTTTAAAAAAAGAGTATTAGCGACATTTATTTGTATACGTCGCTAAAACTATGGTGTATTAGTGACGTATACATATATACATCACTAATACAATAGTCTATTTGCAACGTATAGTTGTATACATCGCTAATACACTATAGTATTAGCGACGTATGCAAATATACGTCACTAATGGTTTTTTAAAATTTTTAAAAAATTAAATTAAAATGGATAGAGTGAGTGAGGAGAGAGGGGAGGGAAGAGAGAGAGGACAGGGAAGAGAGAGAGCGGAGAGAGAAGAGAGAGAGGAGAGGGAAGAGAGAGAGATGATAGGGAAGAGAGAGAGGAGAGAGGGGAGGGAAGAGAGAGAGGGGAGAGGGGATAATAATTTTATTTAAAAAAAGAGTATTAGTGATGTTTATATGTATATGTCACTAATACTAGGGTGTATTAGCGACATATACATGTATCCATCGCTAGTATAATAGTGTATTAGCGATGTATAGTTGTATATGCCGCTAGTACAATTATATATGTTGCTAATACACTATGATATTAGTGACATATGTAGCTATACGTCGCTAATGGCTTATTAAAATTTTTCAAAAATAAAATTAAAATAGATAGATAAAGTGAGGAGAGATAGGCGAGGGAAGAGATAGAGAGGAGAGGGGAGAGAGAGAGAGGAGAGGGGAGAGAGAGACGAGAGGGAAGAGAGAGAGAGGAGATAGATAGAGAGAGAGGAAAGAGAGAGAGAGAAAGAGGAAGGGAGGGAGAGGATAGGGATGAGAGAGGGAGAGAGATAGGAGAGAGAGAGACAGGGTGAGGGAGAGGTGAGGGAAGAGAGAGGGGGAGGGAAGATAAAAAGACGAGAGAGAAAAGAGAGAGAGGTTAGGGAAGAGAGAGGGGATATTAATTTTATTTAAAAAAAGGAGTATTAGAGATGTTTAGATGTATACGTCGCTAATACTATGGTGTATTAGCGACATTTAGATATATGCATCGCTAATACGCTATAGTATTAGTGACATATGAAGCTACACGTCGCTAATGACTTTTTAAAATTAAAAAAAATAAAATTAAAATAGATAGAGTGAGGAGAGAGAGGGGAGGGAAGAGAGAGAGAGGAGAGGGAAGAGAGAGAGGGGAGGGAAGGGAGGAGAGAGGATAGAGAGAGGGGAGAGAGAGGAAGGGAGTGAGAGGAGAGGAGAGAGAGAGGAGAGAGAGGGAGGAGAGAGTGGGTGGAGAGAAAATGGGAGGAGAGAGAGGTGAGGGAGGAGAGAAAGAGTAGAGAGAGAGAGGAAGAGAGAGGTGGGGAAAGTTATAAAAAAATACTATAGCAACGCTCGTAAATGAGCGTTGCTAATAGAACCATTAGTGTCAACGCTTATGTCTAAGTGTCGCGAATAAGAAACTTATTAGCAACGTTTAGTATGGAACGTCGCTAATAGTTTTTTTTTTAAATAAAATTTTTTAAGATATTAGTGACACTAGCAATCGAGTGTCACTAATTTTATCTTTAGCTAATTTATATGCTTCTCACGACACTTATTTTGAAGTGTCACTAAATGTTTTACGCCGACAAAAATTCACCTGCGTGTGAAATTTCGCGTCCCCGAGCGAATTTTTGCCCCTGCCTTTATAACCACCTGCCTCCATCCTCTCCTCGCCGTCCCTCCATGTAATGGCCGGATTCCCCTTGCCCGTGCCTTCAACTTCTGGCTGGTGTCCTTGCCTCACTTGCAACTCTGTTGACCCTCACTCTCTCCTCTCCTCGCTGTCCCTCCATCTACTGATGGGATTCCCCCCGCATGTGCCTTTTAACCTCTAGCGGCCATCCTCTCCTCTCCTACAACTTCCTCGACCCTAGCTCTCTCTTCTCCTTGCTGTCTCTCCGCCCGATTCCCCCACCCTCAAGCTGCCTCCCTTAGGGCGATCTCCTACGAGCCAGACAGAGGAAGTGGAAGTCTTCTGGAGGTGGCTGCATGCTTTCTGGCGTGTGGAAGCTCTTCTGGAGGTTGGGAGCGGGCGGGCCTTGCCGGACAAAGGAAGGTGACATTTTTCGCCTCTAGACTCAAGAGGTTGAAGATGACCCGCTTCTGCGGGTCATCACTGACCTGACCCCCTCACCCTGCTCCCGCTCCCGTTCCTCACGACCCTCTCCCACTCCCCGCTACCGCCCACTTGGGTCCGTAGTGACTTGCGCCCATTGCGGGTCAGCAGCGACCCGCGACGCTGGTCAGCACACCAATTCCAAATTGGGTCTTTTTCTTTTTAAATTTTTTTAGTGATGCACTTTAATAGTTGTAAATATTTTTTTTTATTTTTTTAATCTACATTAACAACGTTTCATAAATGTCACTAATATTATACTATTAGCGACGTTTAATCATAAACGTTGCTAATAATTATTTTGTAATTAGAATTTTTTTTTAAATAAATTATATTTAAAAAAGATATTTAATTTTTTAATATTTTATTATAAGCGACATATGTCCTAAACATTGCTAATATTATATTATTACCGACGCATTTTGTTTATTAGAGACACAGTAATAAATGTTGCTAATAATGACAATTAGCTACATTTAATCATAAACGTCACTAATGAGCAATAGCAACACCATTTTTATTGACCCTTTGTCGCTAATAATTATTAGCGACGCTTTTACGACGATTAGCGATGCTTAGTTTTTGTTGTAGTGGGCCTATTTGCAATGTTCAAAGTGAACATTGCAAATAGTCTAAAAATAATGTTTTTAATAAACCTTTCTATCCTCTCTCTTCTTTCTCTGCCCTCTTTTCTCTCTCCTATAATCTCTCTCTTTCTTTTCTCTCTCTTCTCTCTCCTCTCTCCTCTCTCAATCTCTCTCCTTGTCTCTCCCTTCTCTTTCTCTCTCCCCTCTCTCTCTATATATTATATTTAAGAAAAAATATTAAATATATTTTTTGAACTTATTATTTATTTTATATTTTAATAATATATAATAAATAAATTATAATATATTATATTATTATATATAATATATAATAAAAATATTAAGTCTCACCCACAAGATCAGGGCTCATACTGACGCGTGTGAGCCTAATCTCATACAAATGAGACTAAAGAAAATAGTATAGCGATGCTTAAACATAAGCGTCATAAATAGTAAAGAAATAAATTTTAGTATATATTTTTTAAAAATAGTATTTGCTACTCTTTTTTGAAAGCATCACAAATAGTACTACTATTTGAGGCTCTTAATTATTATGCTATATTTTTTTCAAAAAATTATGTAGTATTTGCAATGCTTAGAAATAAGCGTCGCAAATGCTATTTACTATTTGTGACATTTATTCATAAATGTTGCAAATAGTAAAAATAATTTTAAAACTTTTTTTATTTATAATGCTTTTTTGAAATCTTTACAAATAGTATTACTATTTACAACGCTTAGAATAAGTGTTACAAATAGTTTTTTTTGTGATGTTCTTTTATGCATTGTAAATAATAGTTATTAGTAACGCTTTTTATTGTAACACTAATAAAAGTGTCGTTAATAGTTCTTTTTGTTGTAGTAAAAAATTATGTTCTTACAACTTGACTCTAAAACCCATTTAAGGACTATTCATATTCAACTCTAACTTCTAGAGTCAATGTTTATTTATAGACCAGTAAAATTCTCAGTCATGGCCAATAGAAAGCATGCTCTTTTTTGTACTCATGGACATAAGAGCAGGAAAACATGTCTTCTATGTTACCCGTACCTGATCCTCTTGTAGCATACACACTAAGGCCCTTTTTTTTGTGTTCAAACAAACAAGTCGGACATACCACAAGTCGACAAACCAATTGAACAAACAAGGTTGGATACACCACTATTGTGACTTTAAAATTCGAGACCACTTGTAATGAACCTTTTTTAGGTTGATACTCCAGTCAGGGCAAAAGAAATGTTTGGATCCTCAAATGATCAATTCACAAAGGCAAGACTTCCAACAATATCTTAGTCCTAGTCTTATGGACATATATACCAATTCTATTAGATAAGGGCTACTTTTGGAAAGCCCAAACTTCCTAGAGAACAAAACCTTATAGCTATATATAGGATAATCATAGTAATAATTATCTTTAATTACTTGTCATAACTACAAAAACAAATGCCCATAGCAATAGGCAAAAACTATCTCAAAAGATATCAAAGACCATTGCTAATTTTTTTAGCGATTGATCGTTTATAATTAAACCATTTGCAAGTGTACAAGGTAATTGTATTAAGATAAATATTTAAGGGTTGTCAAACTTCAAGGATAGATGAATTATTACTAAATCTAAGAAGGAATTTGTTGATTAAAAACTAAAAAGAACTTAAAATTAAAATTAAGCAAAAGAAATAATCACTAAATTAGAAGCAAGAGATTAATATGATATAATTTACTTAGGAAATTGAATCCACTACAAAACCATAACAATTTCTTAACTTTTAATCTAAATCTAGTGTGAATATGAATAAGTATTCTCAGCTACAAGTTAGAATTACTTCAGAAATAATCATTAATTAAATTCATGGCATGAACTATCTTCAATAATAACACGAATCATCTACAATAAACTAGCTATAGTAATGACTCATCTATTCTTAGTATAACTCATCGAATTCATTAATTATCTGAACATGAAAACTATTGCATGACCATCTCATCTAAATCATAGAAATTAGAATCGATAAAAATATCAAATTGCATCAATCTATCATCTACATGACAATAAATTAACATAGACTTAAATAAACATTAAAAGCTCTTCTGTTAAAAAGAAAATCTTTATCATACAATTGTCTCATTCACAACTGAGATATAAATTTAAAAGAAAAGAAACTGAAACTTATCTATACCTTCATTAACTCCTAAGTAAAATAAAAGTCTAGCCTTCCATTGTAGAAGGAAGCTCTTAAATCTCCATTAAAAACTTTGAGTTCTCTTCCATCTTCTTCTTCTTTTTTCTCTTTAGAAAATCTACTGAAATCTTTCAATTTCGAGCCAAATATGTCTTTATATAGACATAAGAGCTGTAGGAGAGAGTTTAATATGAAAAGGAATTAAAATTGGCTTAAACTAGGAAACTGCATGTTATCCCGATCGATCGCCCTACATGCCCGTTAGATCGCCGACACGGAATTTGTCTTCAAAATCACGTTTAGTGGTTTGATACTTAAAACACTCCGTTTGATCGTCTACACTGTTTCTGCAATTTGGATGGTTTTTTTGGACAGTATCATGTCTAATTTCTGTTCATTAAGCTCTTTTTTACATGTCCATGTTTATTTCCAACTTGTTTATAACTTCGAAAAGTTGTCCAAATCACTTTAAAACATATCAAGACTATTTTAAATTATTCTAAACGTCATCCAAGTACCTCGATAAACGTACTTTACCTACAAAATAGAATGTAATTAAAATCCCAACATGATTTAAATACAAGCCTAAACTACTAATAACTTCTACAATTAATTAATAATGAAACTAAAATATTAATAACTATCTTAATCTAAATAAACCATAACTAACACTAAATTAACTTAATCTATACTAACAAATAAGGTGAAAAGGCATATAAAATCGATATATATTTCATACTTATCAGCAATGGTCCTAGCCTTTGACAAAAAATAGGTACAATACATATTTTATATGCATACTTCATATTTTCCCCATCCCACCATAATCAATGCAATTTTATTCTCCTTTTAAAAAAATGCTTATTAAACATTTTATACACATACTTAACATTTTATACACGTATTTCAAGTTTAAATGCATACTGTTCCAAGACTTTTTCACATAGCCCTTTGACAATTTCTTCCTACAGTTCTATAATCTTTTGGCTATAATTGGCTATTGAGCTCTCTAATTACATTTTTCAGTAATTAACCTTCCCCAAATTTATGATAATAAAATTATTATTTTTTAATGTATTATTTTTAAGGAAGAAGACATCTTATTTTTAATATTTTGGGAATCATTTTAAAAATATTTTTATTTTTATTATTTAGTACGTTTTATGTTTTTCTCATATTTTCTATTTTTTCCATTGTTCCCATACATTTCCCTAGCCAAATTATTATCATATTAATATTTTATTATTTAGGCTATAATAATGTTTGTTATGACTTTTAGCTGGTATGTTTGTCTAGTGATAGCATCATTAGTTCTTCCTTGGATA
Organism: Saururus chinensis; assembly: GCA_035235625.1. Classification (NCBI taxonomy): domain Eukaryota; kingdom Viridiplantae; phylum Streptophyta; class Magnoliopsida; order Piperales; family Saururaceae; genus Saururus; species Saururus chinensis. The sequence goes on from CP141143.1 coordinate 33,533,824, forward strand.
CTTTCAGCAATGACGTTTTGGATTCAGTGACAATTATGATTGCCGCTAAAAGTCTCAACAGAACAAAAATAATTGGCCTCTAACTATAGTCAAGGCCATCGCTAATTGCAACATCCCCCCTAAAATATATTTTTGCATCATCCAAAAATGACACTAAAGGTCCAAACAATTCTAAAAGTCAGATAGGTTTTCAATTGTGATAATTGACACCAAAAAGGGGCAGTAAACAAAATTTGGTCATGTTTATTACAAAAGTACATTATTGTTCAAAAGATATAGCTAACTTGCTGCTAAAAAAATCTGAAAGGCAATAAGATTAACATTACATAAGATTAGATTAAAAATATAAGACTTAATAAATACAAAGATGTTGTAACGCCTGTGATTTTTCTAAATTCCCGAAATCGACCATGTGAAAATTAGGGAGTTAGACCCCTTGAACTTCTCATGATAATAACTTGATCATCAGTTGGTATTAGTAGTTAGAACATATATGGATGAAAATTAGGGAGTTTAGATGAGGGAGATACGATCGTTCAAAGTTGAACATATCACGCGGGGCCTATTTACCAGAAGTGGATGAAAGTCCTAAATGAAATAAGAATTAGAGGTCCTAAATGAAGTAGGAATTGGAAGTCCTAAATGAACTAAGAATTAGAAGTCCTAAATGAATTATGAATTAGAAGTCCTAAAAGAACTAGGAATTTAAAGAGGGAGAGAGTCCTAGTGGGACAAGGACTCCAAGCAAGAAGAGGATGCAACCAGAACTTTGCTGAGATGAGATGACATGTGAGCAGAGGACTTCTAGCCAGAGTAGGAGTCCGAGGAGTGCTAAGAGAGGTGGGAAACTTGAAGGAGGGATCAGCTATACTTCTAGTTGGGTTAGGACTCTTTTGAGACTATTTTGAGCATGTATGTGGGCTGGTTTCCTATTTGTAATGGGGCAGGGATTGGAATTCCGAATTTGTAACTAAGGTTGGGCGAGTCCTATTGGTACTAGGCTTCCCAACCAATCCTCTATATAAAGGGGGTGCCATGGCTGGTCGAGAGGAGGTGATCAAGCATTTAAAACTCAGAAATATGCAAGGGTCGGATTGGGAGCTTTGGCCACAATTTCGGAAGACTGTTGGGCAACAAACACTTAGTTGACGACTTGGAGGAGCTGCTGAGAGTGCACTCAACCAAGGGGCAAACCATCCTCAGCAATTCAGCAAGGCTTGATGTAGTTTTTAGTGAGGGGCGGACTAGTTTGCAAGATAGTTGAGACAGTATTGGGTCTTAGAGCATTGGGGGCGAATTGGTAGAGGTAGGTGCATCTTTTTACACCCATAATTATGCTGATTTGGATGTTGTGTTTCAGCCTTAGGTCTGCCTTAATGGAATGGTTTTGAATGCATCTATTTCCCCTTATTCATGCATAAACTTTGCTAATTTTAATTATCATGCATAAACTTTGCTGAGTTTAATCGTTGGTTTTAGTTCTGATTCATGCATGAACTTTGCTGAGTTTAATTGTTGGTTTTATGTCTAATTCATGCATCAACTTTGCTGAGTGTAATAATAAATTTTGGCCCTGATTTGTGCATGAACTTTTCTTAATATAATTATAGTTTTTATTCATGAAATTTGCATGAACTTTGCCGATTGTAATTATAGGTTTTAGCTGCAGATTCGTGCCATTACCATGCTAGATTTGATTGAAAGTTTCAGCCTTTATTAGTGCCATACTTTTACTAATTTAATCCATGATTCTTTGCTGATTTAATCCATGATTCTCAGCCCTAGTTTATGTTATACTCTAGTGGATTTTATTTATGAATTCTTAGTCGTAGTTTATGCTATACTCTTGTGGATTTAATCATCGATTTGCAACCCTAGTTTATGGTATTATATTATTGATTTCATCAATTTACTTTAGCCTTGAATTGTACTACTATATAGCTGATTTCCTTAATGGCTTTTTAGCCTTGATTAGTGTCATTACTCTGCTGAATTAGATTATCCTATTTAAGCCATCAATCTGATTCATGTCTTGTTGAATTTAATCTTTCTATCTCAACCTTATTTTGATTTATGTCTTGGTAAATGTTGATGGTTGTATCAGCCTCACCTTTAGTCATTATTATGTTAAATATTGGTGGTTGTGCCGCCTCACCTTGATGTATTACCATGCTAAATGTTGATAGAGGTGTCAGCCTCACTATGAGTTATTATAATGCTGAATATTGTTAGTCATTTCAGCCTTGATTTGATTTGTTAGCTTGCTGAATATTGTTAGTCATTAAGCCTTGATTTGATTTGTTGTCATGTTGAATGCTGCTAGTTACTTCAGCTTGATTTGTTATGTTAGTTTGCTGATTTGATTAGTTTATTTCAACCTCAATCAAATTCATGGTTGTGTGGATTTGATCAGTTCATCTAAGCATCAATTATGATTCATAGTTTATTCATAGGCTTACATGTCTTGGTCTAAAATCAGCATGTTATCTTGCTGATTGTGCAAGTTTGTTCCTTGCATGATATGTTGTGATTAGTCTTTAGTACCTTTGCCTCGTGGCTGCCTCATATCACATGCTGAGTCAAAGTTTAAGCTCATGGTAATAGCCATGGCAAATATTTAGGCCTATGTGGCCTTGACACTTTTGGGACTTTGGCTCCCAGCTTTTTGAGCATTCATGTGCACCCAGTTTTTTGAGAATCATGGAAGGCTCATCTACCTCCGGCCAGTGTGTCTATGAGCACAGCTAGTACCTACGCTCTAGACCCATGGCTGATCCAAGTAGATCTCTAGAGATGTTAGGATTCCTATTAGCACACAGTTACTCCTTTGAGCGGGAGTCAGTATTTTCAGGAAACAATTAGTGCATTGTTTCATGAACGCTATCCATTATGATGGTCTTCATTGGTTAAAGATCAGCCTGTGTTTTTGAGCTATGCTATATTTAGTGTTTTGTATATTGATGTTCAGCATGTTGGAGTCCTATGTCTAGAGATTTCTTAACTGGCGAGTTCTCTCTGAGTGAATACAGATTTGTTAGTATTAATTATTGAATAAGGGTTGTCAGATAATTAATAACATTATTTGATATTGCTTGTTAATTAGACAAGTAGAACGATTAAAGGACTTGTATAAAATGTAGGTTGATTAAAAATACTTAAGCATTGCATGTGTGATGCTATGCTTCTTAGGATAGTGTAGTTTTAGGCAAAACTACATTTGGATCCGATCTTGTTAGAAACATTGGAGATGTTATCTTATGAGTATGTAGGCAACTAACATCGGGTGATGTTGGCCCGATCAAAAAAATATTAATAAAATCTTTTGTCCTTATGGAAGCTCTTCTCTTGAAGGCGGAGAGATTCTATTGTTGTTGTTGTGGTTGTTTCATTTAGTTGGTTGCAGATTCTCCAGGAACCGACAAGCGAGACTAAGACAAGCGTGCACAAGATGAAGTTCCTCGTTTATGCAATTATGGTACGTAGTGTATCTTTAATATGAGAGTCAACTTGTTATTTATTTTTAGATGGATGACAGACTTGTACTTAGATGGATGAGCTATTTTCATTGAATTTTGATACGTGTAATAATATTATATGATTTGATATTAATATTTGGGAATTCCAGTTATCATGGCCTGGATATTTAATCGAATAGTTTATTTTGTATTTAAGAAGGAAAAAAAATTCTCATGACTACCATTCATGTTATTTTGAAAAGGCTTTTAAAAATCCGAGTTGTGACTGTAACGTCAAGATTTTTCCTCACATTTTCCTTAAGATTCACAAAAAATTTTTGCAATATAACGGCCGTAAATCGGGAAAAATGACAAATACAAAACCTGTGAAAGCAATTTTATAATTTAAAACATCACACATCAGTTTTTCCCATACAAATAAGCATACAAATAAATTGCTATGATCATAGACTTTAAATACAAATCTTTCCCAGGCATCCCTGAGTACAAGTCCCATAATAGTCCACAGTCTGATCCAAACTAAAAGTCCAGAATACATAAACATTTTAATTCTCGTCTCACCCAATATATCAGATCGTGATACAAATAATACTCGCATTGAGTCAAGTATATTCCTGAGTCCAAGGGAATCAATCCACCATGGAAGAGCATCCATCTCCAGGAGCTCTCTGTCATAAACCTGCAAAAGCCTCCCGAACAATGGTGCTAAAAAAATAGGATAATGAGTATTTTCATACTAAATAGGAAAATTCCTAGTAGGGGAGTTCTAAACAGTGAACTCTATAAATTCATATATAGATGCATTCATGCAGCTCAAACATGAAGCAAAGAAACATATCATAATCATGCTCATATGCATACAATCAAGCATATCATCATGCTAAAATCATACCATCGAATCAAACTTACACAAACACCCTTATTCAGGGTCTTACAAACTTACTCGTACCATCGTACACTTACTCATACAACATACACATACTTGTATGACCTTACTCGTACAATCATACACTTATCTCATATAACTTACACATACTTCTATGACCTTACTCGTACAATCATATGCTTACTCATATGACCTTACTCAGAGTCATACTCTTACAGTCATACTCATACAGTCATACTCATACTCTTATAGTCGTGCTCATACACATAATCTTACAGTTGTGCTCATACTCATACTCTTATAGTCGTGCTCATACTCTTACTCATACTCATACAAACATGCCAAACAAACCATCCATAGCCCATACCTCTGCCCACATGCACATACACATATCTATAGCATAGGCAAATAGCCATCATACATACATATGTCTATTACACATACGTATAACACACACATACTTTCATACATAACTTACCAACTTACTCGCTAGCCATCACTAGCATATACATACACATACGTAGAAACATATTCACTAGTCATCACTAGCACATACTCAATCCACATATGAAGCTTACAAACATACATGCTAGTCATCACTAGCACATACTCAATCCACATACAAAGCTTACAAACGTACATTCTAGCCATCACTTGCACATTCTTAATCCACATACGAAGCTTACAAACATACACTCTAGCCATCACTAGCACATACTCAATCCACATATGAAACTTACAAATATACACGCTAGCCATCACTAGCACATACTCAATCCACATACGAAGCTTACCAACAAACACGCTAGCCATCACTAGCACATACTCAGTCCACATATGAAGCTTACCAACAAACACGCTGCTAGCACATACTCAATCCACATACGAAGCTTACCAACATACTTCAAACATACATACAACCCACATGCATGTCATACGCATTCCAACATGGCATAATATATCCTTTTACATGTTGTGGACGGTTGTCCACAATGGAGTGGTAGCCAGCATGGGTGATGGGAGCGGTGCAGGGAGGCCGGGAAAGGGGAGAGGGGATAGCGTGGCCATCAGACAGAAAGGGAAAGAAGCACAGAAGAAATGGGAGAAGCACAGACAATTAATCATTCATTTCATAATTCAATTAGGGCGCAACCCTTACATTTAAATAGACTAGCTAAGTGGGCTCACTAACAAGCACCTAAGGCCCATTAGCATAATTAAAATAAAGTACTAATTACCAAATTACCTAAATACCCTTATTATATAAAAGCCCTAAATACACTAATATGTGGCCCCAGTGGCACCCCCTGGCAGCCCCTAGGACGTTCACAACATTCCACCATGCTTCGCTTGCGCATCACCTCATCCTCGAGGTGACCTAAAACTCCAGGCATCGGGCCCACCAAAGCCCACTATGAATAGCGGTTCTAGAACTGTGGATGAGACACGCCAAATAATGGAGATAGTGGGTTACTACTCAAGACGTGCAGAAGCTAGCACAAACATGATGGAAGTGCAGATACGAAACCCAAGGGCAGGTCAAAGGAGCGGCCCGACTTGTTGGCTGCAGGACAAAACAGACTGTCCACATAGGTCTCCAACAAGCAGGGTCATACCAATGACTACAGAGCACCACAATACTGCCCACAGAGGGCATCAGCAGACATGAGCATGGTCGGCCCACAGAGGGCATCAATAGACGAGATCATGGTCAGCCCACAGAGGGCAGCAGATAGCAGCAAGGTCGATCCACAGAGGGTAGCAATCAGTAGAGGCATAAGCCGCAGAACAACCTTGGACATAGATGACGTACTGGACCCAAGTGGCCACCCAGATTCTAAAGCCCACAGAAGGCCCAGTCCATGCACGAAGCTACTTATAGACCTGAGTAGGATCAGACACACACCAAGCCCACCCAAGAGGACTGCCTTATTGTCGAAAAGCTCCGCACACACATGTACCCTATGAGGTGCAACACTGACACATATTGGGTAAGGGTAAGTGGCCATGAGACTGAAGAAGGCATGAGTGACTTGCTTAACTCCCTTTTGTGGACCCCCAATGAAAACAAGGATGATGGCCAAGAAATTCGCCATGGGAAAATAGAAGGCGGATCTCATTTTGGGCGTTACGAGATCAGGATCCAGCAAATCTGGGGCAAGTACCAAAACACCAGAATCTCCTTCACTGGTGATTCGCCAGAGAGACTTTGAGGGTGATCGGTGTAAAATCCCCAACTGGAAGGCAAATCCCGGTTTAACAGACCATCTCCCGGAAGATCCGGTTCACGCTGAGTCTTTCCGTTCTCAGAATGCGACGCTTCTACTCTCCTTCCATGGCGTCCACCGGAGGAGTGGCTCCCTCCTCCATTGCGGCCAGATTCTCGGACCAGCCGCAGGGCCAAGTCCCTTCTTCCATAGCGAAATAGTACGGCGAAATCACCTGCCTTCAGCTGGTCACAGAGGCTAGCATGTCTCTGAGGGAGTGGTCTAGCTCGAGCCCGGACGCCCCCAAGCCCCATCGCTACCCAGCCCGCGTCGTCAGCCGCTGTGCGGAGGTCCAAGACTGTCGCAAAGCTGAAGATAGTGGCAAAGCTGAAACCACAGTGGGAGTAGATGGCCGGATGCCGTGAGGTTGAGCAGCCATCGGAGGAGGACCCAATTACGGTGTCTGGCATGCTCTCCACAGCAGGGCAGCCGACCCTCTCCGCTGGAAGAAAGCTGACGGCTTGAGACCAAGCCTTGACGGCACAGTGACCCGGCCATATGTGAGAAAGCAAGCAGACTGGCACCGGGGCCAGTGGCGGCAGGTGGTGCTGGGGAGTGCTCATGGTTGCTCGGAGGCATGATTTCTGGCAGGATCTGTGGCACAGGCGATTCGCTGGAGTCACTGAGGCCCAGAGCGGGAAAGGGTCGGCTCCCCCGTTCGTGCCGACGGAACAGGGGCTATACTTTGGCTGGACGAGCAGAGGCTTGTGGTGGCTAGAGATGGATGCAAAGGCTGGGATGGAGGTGATCTGACGCCAGTGGAGGAGGATGCCGGAGTTCAGGCGGTGGGGCGGCTGCATCTTTGGAAGCTTGGTCACTGGTCCCTAGTTTTCAACAGAAACATAGGGTGTTGATCGGGCGGAGGAGAAGGCCGGATATATTGGCGCCGGCGTGGATTTCTCGCAGCAGATGACGGAGGCCGCCAGGTCTGGAGGGGGCCAAGTCCGGAAATGACTTCCAGATGTTCTGCTGCCTCCCTGTGATGACGACGGCGCAAGCATCTCTGCCCCGCTCTCTGTTGGACTCTTCGTCCCAGAAGATGTTGAGGAAGGTCAGTCTCCGGGCAGACTGTGGCGTCGAGGGTGGGCCGTGCCATCGGCAACCCCTCAACCTCGCCAATCCACAATTTGGCCGGCAGTGTGGAGGCAGGCCGTGGAGGATCTGGATCTTCTGACGGTGGAGGATCAGCTTGCGGTGGGGGAGGTGGGGTGTCCTGGGGTTGCTCCTTGGCTGGCTGAGAGGCCGCCATGGACATTACAAGCCGCCGCAAATCCTCTAGCTCTGTGCTCACCTTCGCTAAACGATGATTCCAGCAATGAACGGTTCCGATACCAATGTTGTGGATGGTTGTCCACAACGGCGTGGTAGCCGGCATGGGTGATGGGAGTAGTGCAGAGAGGCCGGAAAAGGGGAGAGGGGATGACATGGCCATCAGACAGAAAGGGAAAGAAGCACAGAAGAAATGGGAGAAGCACAGATAATTAATTATTCATTTCATAATTTAATTAGGGCACCCTTACATTTAAATAGACTAGCTAAGTGGGCTCACTAACAAGCACCTAAGGCCCATTGACATAATTAAAATAAAGAACTAATTACTAAATTACCTAAATACCCTTATTATATAAAAAACCCTAAATACACTAATACGTGGCCCCAATGGCACCCCCTGGCAGCCCCTAGGACGTTCACAACATTACATCATGCAAACGGATCATGATTTAGCATCCAAAGCATTGAATCATACAATCCTAACATGCTGCTACTCATTCAAAGCATGCTATCATAAAATTACGAGTTCAAAGCTCCCCTACCTCGTAATCATGACGTTTGATGGCGAGCACATAACGATGACGGCGTTGGTAGCGGAGTTGGAGGCCAAAAGCATTGCCAAGTTGAGAGAATTGTTGTCCTAAGTTAGGAAGTACCAGAATCAATCACGGCCAAACGGGGTGTCAGAAGTCAATGCAGCAAAATCTACAACCAATGGAGGCACACTAGGGAAGCCGGGAGAAAGGTCAAGCCAACATAAGTGGTGGTGTGATCAGATGTCGAGGGTGTACTCACTGAAGGTCGGCCGACAGTTAAGAAGTACTCGGCCGGCCGCAAGACGTCTAAATCGACAATGGATAACACCCAACGACGTCAATTTAGCATCATAGAGGGCCCCAATAGGAGGACTCCGATGTCAACTCCATTTAGTGGCAGAGCCAACTGACAGTCAGGTGGCACAAATACGATGCCTAAATCCAAAAGTACACACGTTGCCACATGCACACGCGGCCAAAAAGGATCACTCTAGGGGTAGATGGGTTAGACGGTAGCAGCCCAAGGCCCACAAAAGGGCAACTGAGCTATGGACAGGTGGTGGTGGCTGATCGAAGCGGTGACATCGCTGATCGCCACCCACAACCAACACATTTGGTGCAGGCAGCCGTGCATCTTGCACGGTATAGGGCAAAGGCAAGCGGCCCATTCCGAGCGGAGGTGTAATTTGGCCAAGTGGGGCTGACCCTCACTATCGCTGAGCTAGAGCAGAGCCCACATGGCCAAATGGCCCATGACTTGCCAATGGCAACGATCCGAGACACACCCAAAGTGTCTAATTGGGCAGAGCAAGACAATAGAGGTGAGGCAGGGTTGGAAATGGCACCCCCAACCAAAATAGGGTTGAACTAGGCTAGACAGAGTCGGTTTAGTGGCTGGACGACGACTAGAAACACACCAGCGTCTAAAAAAACATCATAGTCTATGAAATGAAAATATAACCAAAACCCGATCAAAGTATAGGTAGTTGACAACTAAGCAAAGAAAGCATGGCGGTGGCTCTAGCCAGTGCCTATGGGTTCCTAGCAGCTAACCAAACATAAGTCTAGTTGAGGGTGGCTGCAAACGATATCAAAATCTCACCCCCATGGCTCAAAAATGACATTTGAAGGAGAGAAACACTGAAGAAAAGTTCGGTACCTCGTGGAGGAGCGAAGAGGCCATGACGGCGGTCATAGCCAGTACCTACGGACTCGTGGCGGTGAGGCAAAGAGGATCCCGATAAGAATCGGTGAAATTGGACGATGGAGGAGGAAGAACGGAGCGACCGGAATCTCACTATGTTTCTCACAAAAGTCACTGGACGTGAAAAATGTTATTGGATGTCCTAGAATCCAATCAACAGATTTTATATAGTCTTTTTAATGTTTTTCATGTACGTCCCTAACACGTGTTAACCTCCCAGTTACACGTTGTACCTACAAAATTCGTGCCATAAGCACGCAGTAAGGCCTGCGGCCTATGACTAAGCCTCACACCTGACTCTATGGGTATAAATATGGGGTAAATGCTCAAATACGAATATGCTGAAACATCACATCTTCCTGCCAAAAAAGACTAAAAAAATAGCAAAAAAATCATAAAAAATCAAGGACATTACAGTGACAGATGTAGCACAATTTATGCATTATCTTAGCTAAAATATGATCCAAGATCAACTAAATCCAGCTCTACCATAACCAAATGCTTTAAGCTGTTTATGCAAATCAATGGACTATTCTTATCCACCCTCGTACTCAATTGACTCAATATATGCTACACATGTTGTAATCAGTTCTAAGAAATCTAGGAAAAGGATATCAAATTACAAATGCAAAAATTACTATATCCAACCCACATAGACACTTGGTACTCATGACCTTAAGTGGCATACAATATCCGGTCAAGTTTACTACCCTTATGGTATGCCCAAACCTAAATTTTACTCTACCCTCTACCCACATGTATTTTATTGTCTATTCTAATATTTACTTACATTAATTATGTAAGTAAATTTTATCAAAATACTCATCATTGACCAACAAATGACCTTACAAAAGATCATTTCAAAATCTCAAACTGAACTATCATCGGTCATCCCACCAATGCATTGGTATCTGCAATGGTCATCAGTACCTCCAAGAACATGTAGATCCATGCTGAGAATGAGAAGGCTTGACCAAGCTTTAGTCACTAACATCTCTATTGACACATCGAACACCCTTCCGATGCCTATTGTTATCTACAACATTCCCTTGGCATGTCGGTGCAAGAGAATTGTTTGCCTTCACCCATCCATCAACACCTCACTAACATGTTGGTGTTGGAGTCATTGATAAGTGTAGAAAAAAAAAGTCCCTAGGTCGTGTATACATATGAAAGAAGTGTTCTCGGCTATAAGGCTAGAATGACTTAGAGAAAATCAGTAATAAATTTTATGGCATGAACTATCTTTGGCGTAGAACGAATCAGCTACACTAATCTAAGTTTATGCAAGACTCATCAAATATTAGTATAACCCATCCAGTTCCTTGACCACATAAGCATGAATCTTATTGCATAACCATATCATCCAAACCACGGGCATTAGATTTGATGTTAAATATCAATACCAAATACCACATAGATTTATCCTCTACATGGTGAATAAAATCAATATAGAATTTAATAAACCATTAAAACTTGTTCATTGAAGAAACCTCATGTTATACAATTATCACACATTCCACAAATATCTAAATTAGAAGTAAAAGACCTGCTACTCATTAATGACTTCATTAAATTCCTAAGTCTCAAAGCCTTAGCCTAGCATATTTGATGGAGATCCTTGCATCTTCATGACATTTCTTGATTGCTCCTCTACCTTCTCCACTTTAGGCATTCAGAAAATGGGGTAGGATCCCCCAACTTCATGCCCAAAGAGTGTTTGTATAGGTCCTTAAGTCAGTGGAGAAGTTTTGGCTTTGAAATCGATCACCCCATTTGACCACGATCAATCACCCCATCAAGCCAATCAATTTAAAATATTACTAGAATATGAAATTTCACTACCCGGTTGATCTTCCCATAGGGCCGATTGATCACCATTGTTTGTGTACGCCGATCAATTGCCACATAGCCCAAGTTGAAAGTAAAATATTTCAAAGCCAAAACAAGCCTCTCATATTATTATTAATTCTAATTCCTAACTATCTAAGCTATATTAACTCCTAATTAGGATTAGAAAGTAAAACAAAGAGGGAGAAAATTATATATATATATATATATATATATATATATATATATATATATATATATATATATATATATATATATATATATATATATATATATATATATATATATATATATATATATATATATATATATATATCATACTCATTAACTACCATTAGCTTGTACTAGAAAACCACTCTTGAAACCACCAAATCCATAGTTCTAAAAATTCCAAAAATTATGTCTGCCACCACAACCATAGGAATGAAAACAACCAAAATTCTAATACCCATTTTCACCATCACGAGCAAAATTCTAGCCTTGAGTGTTCTAAAATTTAATAAAATGAGTTCCTATACACACAACTACATGTCTAAAAATTCTGATAACCATGAGAATTTTGTCACTGAGCTCCGGATCAAGATCCAAAATTATCAATATGGCAAGTCTTAGAAGAAGCAAACGAGTACTTAAGTTGTTCAAATTAAAGATTAGCCTCTTCAACGAGAAGCAAAGGCCACAATTCATCAATAGAGATATTAGAAGATTTAATCCAAATGACCACTTAAACGAATGATAAGAAGTATGTAGACAATTAAGAGAGTATAGTAAAATATCATCAGTAGACAAAGGCTTAGAGATAGCGGCCAACTGATCGCTAGAATTATCCCCTTTCATAATATTTTATAACTGAATCTTGAGATTCAACATATGAGAACTAAATAAGGAAGTAAATTGTTTATCCAAATTAGTCCAAATCTCTGGGCAAGCGGACAAATTTATAACTTGAGAAAGAACTTCATGTGATAAGGTAGCAAACATGCAAGTCAAAAGATGCTTATCTATAGTAAACCAGTCATTATAAACAAGATTTGGAACAACCTGACCGTCATTGTCGAAAAGAGAAACAAAAGGATCATATATAGAAGTATATACAAAAATTAAAAAATTGTAAGCATAAAGGGCCATTAGAACAATGTCAAAACATGTTGTATGTTTTAGTCTTAAAGTTTGATTTGATTAAGTGTTGTAATTGAGTTAGATTTGGAATTGAAGGACATGAAAAATATGAGCGGACACGTTCTAAAGGTTCAAGGTTAAAGACCATTTAGAGTGTCAGAATTCAAAGGTAATTAACACACACATCCACAAATCACTTAGTTTTGATAAAAATAATCCTTACAAGTGATATTGTGTGATATTAAGTTTTTTTTGGTTAAAGAGGTTAAAACTTAAAAATTATTCTTCAGAGATTGATTGTTTATTAACAAACAGCTTGAAGGATCAATCACTTAATGACTACGTTTTCATATTTTCAATTAGGGGACTGAACAATTGATTGCTTGGGTCAATAATTGATCACTCTGGTGTTTTGTTCAAACTAAATAAGTGAACGATCAGTCACTAGAGAGAATGATCAGTCATTTCATGATCAAATTTCCTAGTTTAGGATTTCGTAATAGAGTCCTTTTCAAGTTGGATTCCTTTAAACTTAGCCAATTTGAGACTCTATAAAAGGCCTAGGCATGGACAAAATAGAAGAGAGAAAAACCTTTATTTGAGAAAAAAAAGAGGGAAATTTTTCTTAAGAGTTTTCCTAGAGTTACCATAGATTATGAGAGAAATTTTTTTTATGGATGAGAGTGATTCATAATACATCCCACACATAAGCTTGAGGTGGTGCAACAAACTTCTTCATAAAGGAGGATTGAAGAGACTCAAAGGTGAATCATTAATCAAATAAGGTGTCATTGATTGTGCTTGTAGAAGAAGATGAAACATGAAGAGGGAAGACTTCAATGGTTCGAAGCAGGGAGAAACTTGAAAGCCAACAATGTGAGAGGACTAAACAAAGAAAATGAATTTTTATTTGTGTCAAGTCAAAGGATGGTCAGTTCTTCTAGGTTTTCTAAGTTCTTGTTGTCTAGTGCATTGAATGATTTAGCCAGTTGAGACTGCCACAATTTTTTTACTCTTATTGGGGTTTTCTACGTAAAACATTATTGTGTAAATGTGTTATGACCCACAATTTTCCTTTGGGCCCATAAGCGAGTTATGGGACCAATAACCATTTTTTATAAATTTGAACTATTTCAAGCTTAATTTATTTTGTGGTTCCTTAAGGTTTTTTGGTGGGGCTCAAATAGACGAATGTACCGAGCACAAGAGCGAGTCAATTGGATGTTGGGATCGTAGCTATGGCCTCAAAAAGCGTGCTATGGGTAGGCTCCACTTTAATTTTGTGAGATATGATACTCTTACTTGGTATTGTTTCAGAGGGCTCACCAATATGAGTGCAATGGTATTAAATACGTGTGAATCCAAGCTCAAGGTAAGGTGTTATGCCCATTTCAAATTTAAAATTTTGATTTCAAATAAGGATAAAACGATAATATAAAAAAGTAAATGACATCAACAGCTGACAGCAAGAAAGGCATCACAGGCATGGTTGGCAACATGCATGGCTGGCCACACCACCAGTCATTCATCTTATTATGACAAGCATGAACACCTCCACCCTATAAAAAGGGTGGGGTTTTCCTCCCAGTACACACATCTATTTCACATCATTTTCTCACCTCTTCCTCTCTAATTTTGCTCATCCTCTTAGACCCTCTCTCCTCCATTTCTAACCCATTTTAGCCCATTTAAAAGGTGAACTTAGCTAAATCAAGGGTGCTCTATGTCATGGGAAATTTAGATTAGTGAGATAACCTTTCTAGAGGGGGGAACATCCCAGGGTGAGGGGTGGCTTTGTTCATTGCCTTTAGGCCGCAATGAGAAAATATCCTAGGGTAAGGGGAGGCTCTATCCACGGCCTTATGGTCGTAAAAATAGAAACATCCTAGGGCAAGGGGAGGTTCTATTTGCCACCTTCAAGCAAAAAAAAAAGAAACATTCATTGGTAAGGGGAGGCTCTGCTCGCCATCACTGAATAACATCCTTAAGAAGGGGAGGCTTCAACTGCTACTACCTCCAAAATTCTAAGGAGAGTGAGCATTTACAACTTTATTATTTTTATGTATGAAATATTAAATAAATGCATATATTTATTAAATAATTGAGTTATATGAGTGCATGTTATAAATGCTTGAAACATATGCTGAATGACTTATGATTGTCTGATGACTTCTTAAATAATTTTAGGTCTTCAGACTTCCTGACTTTCAAAATATTATTATAGATGTGAAACACTTCAAATGGTTATTTGGTATAAAACCCAAAAGCTATTGGAGCTATGATTCCTAGATACCGCCTATTAAGGCATATAACACACCCATGAATTTGGATATCGTGGGAAGATCTTATTCATTCAAATCTGGTTGCCCTACAAGCACGTGTGTTGTTGCTTCGATGTTGGCAACAAGTAGTTTTTTGTTATAAAGCCCAAAAACTATCGATTGTGGATACCTACCTATTAAGGCATATGGTGTGCCCATGAAATGGTATATCATGAGATTATCCCTTTCATTCTAATCGCTTTTGTATCGGCGACATTCTATGAATGATTATTTATTTGATTTATAAATAATTTATTGAATTCTATTTATGAATGATTTATTTAATTTATTAGATTCTATGAATGATTGATTTGTCTAATTCAGTGATTGATTCATTGAATTTCGTGAAATAATGATTTGTTTGATTTGTTGGCACTTTTATTATCTTTGTTGACTTTGATATATGAATGCACGTTGAAAACACTTAAGTATTGCATGTAGGATGCTATGCTTGTTAATTGGCCAAGTTATTAGACAAAACTACATCTGGATCCAATTTTATTGAAATAATATTGAGATGTTTTCCAAAAAGTACATAGGCAACTATTAGATGATGTTGGCCAGATCTGATAACCAATATTAATTAGTCATTTTTTTACTAGTGGTTGTTGAATGCTACAGCTCTTGCATACAAATGAAGATTCCGAGGATCGAAAAAAAATATTTTATGTAATTTTTGAACCCCGGGTTGGGTTTTGCCTCAAATTTTGGGCACTTGCAGACTTGGGGTGTAACAAAATGCTTGTAGAGTTGTGGTTGATTGAATGGTAGATTAATCATAGATTACTCTCAAATTTGTTTAAGTTTTCTCTATACAAATTCGTGCAACATATAGAGACATAACTCTTAATTTAAAGAACTAGTTTTAGGAGCAATGTGATGATTCATTATATTTATGATGAATACTAAACTCTCAAGTGGTAGCTAAGGATTTTATATCCAATACTTGTGATTTTTGTGAAATCTATTATATTTTGCATGCTCGAATCACTTGCTATTGTGCTATACTTGCTAAGATTTTGCTAGGGTAACTTGCTTGTTTTTTATTAAAAGCAGTTATTTGGTGATTTTTTTCATGTGCTTGATTGATTTATCATGTTTAATTCTTATTCTAGTGGTAATGAGGATTTACATCCTAAAGTTCTTATTGGAAAAGTCAATGAATGTGGTTAAAAGAATGAGAAGTTAGCGAAAATTGTCAAAGCTAACATAAAGATAGTTGAATCAATTTCTACTGAAAAATTCTAATTGGCTGAAAACCACAAGAGAAAGAGGTTTGAATTTTGAAAAGTAAACTTGAGAAAGAAAGAAAGAAATCTAGTTCTTTAGACAGTAAACTTTAATCTACTGATGAGAAGTTTAACGACTTCAAATATGAAAAAAATAATATTCTAAATAAGATAAAATTCTTAGAGAAAAAAGTTCATGAGAAATTAGAGATAAATAAGTCATGTTTCAAAAATATTGATCTAGGTAATGATTTATAGACTTCTCTTGAAAACCTTCACCTTTTGACAAGAAAATTTGGATTGGATTTTGTACATAGGATAAGATAGTAGTGAAAAATGTGGACTAGGGTTTAGATAGTTTAATTCTTTCCAAGCGTGTTACTAAGTTTGTCTAATCTAAAAAAGCCATCACCCTTGGAAAGATGATCACATAACAAAATCCAAAGTCTAAACATATGATGGTACATCACAAGAGAGAAAATCATAAATCTTCCTTAATTAGACAAATTTAAGCTATAAAGTGGAGCCAAAAATACCTTAATAAACAAGTCATGAACAAATTCAACACTAAGATAAATAATGTGTCTTCTAAATTGAATAAATTGCCTAAGATAAGGGAAGGGAATTTGTTGAAGAAAAAGAAAGGAATAAAGTCACATCATAGGAAACCTCAAGTCAAAGGCATGTGCATTATAAAGCACACATAAAAATCCACACCAAAGAAAGTTACTCAAGATAATAGGAAGAAAACTATGCAAATTTAAATTAAAAAAGATGTTTTAGAGAACCTTAGATCCCAAGTTGATGGGATGACAAAAATGCTCTTACATTGCCTTAGAATATGATGGCTAGGCAAAGGGTAAGGAGGTAAAATTCTCTACTTAGATATTGTTTCCTTTGTCCATGAGAAAATATTTCCTAACTTTTCGACACATATGTTTTTTTCTTGTTCATTTTGCTTTGTTTCAAGTTTTTTTTTTCTTCATAGGTTTTCAATTGAAAAACAAAAAACAAAAAAAGTGGAAAAAGATAAAAAAAGATTCTACCTTATTCGCATGGTTGTTGTCGATCCACCGCTTCTGAAACTTCGAGCTGTCTCATCCCTAATTTCGTCACCGGCCATGCTCTTACTCTAGTCTTCGAAAAAACTCCGATGACTGTCTCTCTCCCATAACCACTAAAGGCCTCCCCCTTAAAGCTCTAATTATCCATTTTTATAGTCATGGGGATCAGAGTTCCTAATCCCCTAAGGAGTTGGGCCAAACCTCCTCAACTTAGGCCACCTAAATGGGCCTCTAAAACATAATTTCGTAACATCAATTAAGCAGGCCCATATAGTGACTTAAATGGACAATTTGTGCGAGAAATTCGGGTGAATGGGCCCTGCATGTTATATTTAACTTCAAACTATTGTATCTCCCTTATCTGAACTCCTATTTGCGTATTTTTGGTGGCGTTTTGAAAGGTCAAAGGGTTGAACATCTATTTTCCATCCATATAAGTTTTAGCTACCAATTCGAACTGATAATCAAGTTATTTATACGAGAAGGTCAAGGGGTCCAACACCCTAATTTTCACGTGGTAGACTTCGGGAATTTAGAAAATTCTTAGATGTTACAGTTTGGGTCAAGGGGGTATGGTGGGGCGTGACATAAGTGACAAAATATATGAGAGATGTATTTATAACTTGATGGCCTTATTATAGTTAATGTCATGCATGTTATAGATGATCAAACCTAGACTAGGGTTGTAACATTTGGTAGAATTGCATAATATACACTGAATCAAGTGAAAGATTAATCTCAACATAAATGATTCTAGCTATTTATCTTACTCTATTTCCTATTGGGTATATGAAATTATACTCATGTACCCTAGTATTGTTGGTTTTTCATTATAGGAGTAGTTGCTAGGGTATTGGGAGTAGTGTTGGCGAAATATCAAGTAGTGAGGGTTTCAGTAGATCATAAATCTTTGTTTATTACTCAAATTTCATAGCTGAAATTGTAATTTAAATACATGATATATCATTTATACTTTCTTAGTTATTTTTTTAGTTACATAACTTGTATTTTGATATGATCCTAAAGATTATTTAATGGTTTAAATAATTATTATGCGTTTGATAATTTAGTATTCATATGTTCAAAAAATAAATGTGATGACATGAGGTAGTTGACTTGATTTTGAATTTGTGTAAGAAGACAATTTTTGCAAATTTTCATTATAATTATTGTTGAAAGAATGTGTTTCAAACCTTGGGGTATCACAGTCATGGCCAAAGCCTGGTTGTGTCCCATGCCATTGGAAGAGACTTCGGGGACCCGACTAGTGCTAGTAGGCTATGGCTGAGAAGAGGGGAATTGTTGGAGGGTCGACGGGTGTAGTGGTTATTAGTGATGTTGGTGGGTGAGGAAGATGAGAGGAGTGGGTTGTTAGAAAATATGGGCATATGTATTACAATTGACTAATTTTATTGAACAAAACTATATCAAAACACTGTATATATTTTTAGTCTTAGGATCTGATGTGAATAGTGATACGATTGAGTCAGATTTAGAGTTAGAAGACTTGAAAATAGGGTCGACCATATTATAAAAGTTTAAGGTTGAAGACTAAATTGAGTGTATGCTTCAAGGTAAAAATTATACACACTCACGTGCACAAAATACCTAAGTTTCTATTCAAATAATATGAGTGTTTATTAGTGTTTTGGAAAGATATGGTAAAAGAAATCACAAAATAGTTCAAAGATCAATCGATTTTGAACATGTTATGTGAATAGTTTGATTGTTTGATGGAATATTTTGAGATTTTCTAACTGAGGACATTATCGATTGATTGTTTGATAGAGAGATCGATTGCCTTGAGTTTTGGTCATCATAGTCACAAAGAACGATCAATCACCTTGTGAAATAATTGATCATTTAATGAAAGAGTTACTTAGTTTAGGATTTCAGTATAGAATCATCCCAAGCTTTGGTTCCTTTAACCTTAGTTGTTTTGGAACTCCATATTAGGCTAAGAGATGGATGAAATTGAAGAGAGGAAAATTACTTTTTGAAGAGAAAAAATTGAGACCTTTGAGAGCGAAGTATTTTCCTTATTCACCATAGGTTTGGACAAGAATTCTTATTGGTGAAAGATCTTTGATTCTAATGAATTATAGATGGGTGATTGCATAACACAACATACAAAAAAGAGTTGTTGAGGAGTTTTTCATTAAGGAGTGTTGCAAAAGCTTCAAAAAGGAGTTCAACAATTAAAGAATGAGTCTTTGATAAGTATCTAGAAGAAGAAGACAAAACATAAAAAAATAAGCTTCAAGGGTTCGAGGGATAAGAAACTTAAAGGCCAATAGTGAAAGACTGAACAAAGAAAAGAGTTTTCTTATGTGTCAAGTCAAGGTTGGTTGTTTTGATATTGTAAGATCTTTTTGTTTATTGCATTAGAGGGTGGTCGCTAGCCATGATTTTTTCCCCATTTAGGTTTTTTACGTTAAATCCTTGTATAATGATGTATAAATATTTTTGTGATTGATTGATTAATAGATCTATTACTTGTTTCTGTTATATAAAAATAGAATCTTTATCTTCCTAACATAATCAAATTAGGGGCATTGTATATGAATTGTGTCTAATTTTTATAAGTGATATGGGTTAAGTGTCTATTTTCATTTCACAAGAATTCATAGGCGTCAAGTTTAGTTTACCCTTAAAAAATACTAGCAAGTACTCCTTCCATCTAGTTTTAATAGTCTTGCTTAGAAAAGTAAAACGACATTTTGGTTTGCTAAAATTTGCGTTTTCTAATCTGTACTATTAAAGTGGACGGAGGAAGATAATATATTCATTATGCAAAATCATCTATTGCTGGTAGTACTTTCTTATCAATGAATAATCACTAACAAGTATATGGACTATTTAAAACCATGTGTAAATAAAACCTCTAAGTTGTTTGATCAGAATATTCCTTCAAGTATACCGTATCCTTTTTATAAGTTAAATCTACCAAAACCACAATCTGACATAGGCACATGTTATATAGGCGACATTCCACTTTAAATTTTATTTTTTTTCAATCAACATCAAGTTTTTTTTGTAATTTGGCAAAGAAAAGTCTGGATTCAGGGAATCAGAGCATGCTCAGATGAGCAACTTCAAGAAGGCAAATCATGCCCTCATTTTAGTACGACAGAAGCTGTCAACAAAAGGCTGACTTCATGCAGCTATTTTGGCGGTTAATGCATTTAACCGTGAATGGCCTGAGACAAAGCAATCTGACAAACGAAAAATCAAATCAAAATCCAACTGTTCGTAAGCATATTACATGACCGCATTACCGGCAGCCATGTGCCTGACAGGACTGAGCTCAATGAAGGGCTCCACCCAGATTTTCTTGAGACGTTATTAAAGAATTTCACTCAATGAAGAACTCAAAGGTAAGAACGTCGCTTTGGCCGAGTGGGTAAGGCGTGTGCCTGCTAAGTAGACGGGGTTTCCCCGAGTTTATTGTGATGAATGCCTAAGCAATAATAATATATTAATACGACTATCAGTTTTCTTCTTCTTCGGAATCTGCAACAAGACCTTACATTTACAGCAGTTCTATATTTGTATCATCCGGTGCAGCTCCTTTTGTGAGAACATCCCGTCTTCTAGTAACAATTAGTAGAAAGCAGCTGTTTTTCTTCTTTGGATATGAAAAAAAAAAAGCTAGCTTGTTTTAAGAAAAAGAAGTTGTTGGAAAAATTTGTCATGTTCATTTCAATTGTTCAATGATCAAAACCTTCAGTGGTAGAAAAGGTGAACAAAATGATGAACCAGTTTGAACTATGTCTACTGGCCTTCACGAGGATAAAATACCATGGGATTAAGCTTATCTATAGTCATTAAAGCTTGATCCCCTTTAATAAAGCTTTTATTTTATTAATTTTCTGTAAACCTTCACAATGTGTTTTTAGTTTAGAACTTGAATGAAAATAATTCTCATTTAAAGTACCGTATTAGAATGACTAATGATATATTTATAATTAAACTAGGATAACTAATAAGAACCATAGAATCTTGACCCTCTACCTAGAGGTCAGTCAACGGTTCAGATTTATCACTAAAACACAACTTAATGAGTATTTTGACTCATTACCCAGACAGTTTTGAAAGCCTAAAACTTATGTCAATTGAGATAATTGGGCAATCTTATATTTTAGTTCGAAAATAAGCCCACATTTTTGCACTTAGCACAACTTCTCAATTTAGCTATAGAAATAAAATCTCCTACTTAGCTCCACTAAACTCAATTTGAAAAAATATTTTAGTTAAAAATAATGACCAAGTGGGTAATGAGAAAAGTTAAAATGACTTTCATATGCACATATTATTTTGGAAAAAATAATTCCTTTCGAATTGTATGTGGTAACTTTATACTCTCACAAAATATCATAATTGCACGAATAAGGGCAGTTATGTCCTCAAGGAGTATATTCCCTTTCATACATCACAATCCAACTAATGCACTTTGTTTGAGTGCTATATCTGGCAAAATATATATAAATATATAAGTATGTGAGAAAAGACATGCTCCCATTAATTGTCCAAACATTGTCTCATACTTAAGTGCATAGAAAATGAGTGAGCATGAGAAAAAAAAATGTAATTGCTATGATAAATTACAAAGTTCAGAAGTACATAAGCAAAATCCAATGCATGATAAGCTAGTAAGACTCATACTAATCTACATGACTCTTAAACAGAGAAGGGCATAAGCCCTTAGTCATTGGATGAACAACCATCAGCTTAGTACCTATATGTTTAATAACAATTGTCCCTTATTTAACACGATCCCAAACAACAAGATACCTAATGTC
This sequence comes from Saururus chinensis, assembly GCA_035235625.1. Classification (NCBI taxonomy): domain Eukaryota; kingdom Viridiplantae; phylum Streptophyta; class Magnoliopsida; order Piperales; family Saururaceae; genus Saururus; species Saururus chinensis. The sequence continues at coordinate 33,555,851 of CP141143.1, forward strand.
GATGTGCTTACTCCGACTTCCACTCTTATTGTTCTTCATGAAGAATACAACGACACTATTATCACATAACATCTTTAACGGCCTAGATATCGAATCTATAATAGTAAACCCTATAATAAATTTCATTAGGCAAGTAGCATGTGACGTGCCCTCATAATAAGTAACAAACTCTGCCTCAATAGTCGATGACGCGGTAGGGTTTGCTTGATATTTTTCCAAGAGACAACACTGCCTACCAAAAGGAAAATATAACTTGATGTTGACTTTTTCGAGTCAACACAACCAGCAATGTCTATATCTGTGTATCTGACCAGCTCTAAATAATCAGAATGTCTATATGTAAGCTTGTAATCATTCATTCCTTGTAGTTACCTCATAATCTTCCTTGCAGCTCTCCAAGGATCCAACCCTAGATTTTTTTGGTATTAACTCAACATTTTTATAGCAAAGGCAATATTTGGTCTTGTGCAGACCTCCAAGTACATTATACTACCAACAACCGATATATAGGAAATTTCCTTCATGCTTTCTAACTCCCATGAATTTTTTAGACACTCGAACAAGCCAAATTTGTCATCCTTCACATTAGGAGTTGCACTAGTCGTGCAATTTTTCATGTTAAACCATTTCAGAACTTTATTGATGTAGGCTTATTGAGATAACCCAAGGATCCTTTTGGATCTATCACGATAGATCTCAATCCCTATGACACAGGATGTCTCTCCTAAATCTTTCATGTCAAAGTTATAAGAAAGAAACTGCTTAGTCTCATGCAATATCCCTAAGTTACTACTTGCAAGTAAAATGTCATCAACATAAAAGACCAAAAACGTGTAGCGGCTCCCACTAACCTTAAGGTATATGCATTGATCATCAATGTTCTCCTTAAAACCAAATGAAGTAATAAGATTATTAAACTTTAAATACCATTGCTAGGATGCCTGTTTTAGTCATATATTGACTTCTTGAGTTTACAAACTAGATGACTTTCCTTATTTGAGATGAATCCTTCAGGCTTATTCATATACACCTCCTCCTCAAGACCACCATTCAAGAATGTCATCTTTACATCTATTTGATGTAACTCTAAGTCTAAATGATTTACAAGGGCAAAAATAACTCTTATTGAATCCTTCGAAGAAACTGGGAGAAGATTTCATTGTAGTTGACACCATCTTTTTGAAGAAAACCTTTGGCTACAAGTTGACCTTATAAATGCTAATGTTACAAGATGGATCTAATTTAGTCTTGTAGCCTCATTTTGCAGCCAAGAGTCCTGGGGCCTTGCGGTAACTCTACTAAATCCCAAGACTTGATTATCAGTCATAAATTTCATCTCACCCTACATGACATCATATGACTTCTTGGAGTTATCTCCATTCATGGGTTGTGAATACGTAATAAGATCTTAAATGAGTTCAATATTCTCATCAGACTTTTAGAGGTATATAACATCATCAGAAGGGACTATAGGTTTCCTTACTCTTGAGGACCATTGAAGTCACTCTTGAGGACCATTGAAGTCCTATTTGATCTATAGGTGGAGGTTCCTGTATAATAGGAGCTTCAACAACTTGTTTGGAGGGGATGGTGGTAGAATGATAGGCTACTCTAGAATCATTTTAGGTGATACATCATGTGATAACCAGAACCCTTACTTTGTCAATCACAATGTGTTTTGGGGAAATACTCCCACTAAAGTTAGCATTCTAAAAAAATTGTGCATTCTATGCTTTTACTATTGTGGGGGTGTGCGAGTGAGTAAAACCTATAACCCTTAAGCCTTTTCTCATAGCCAATGAAAAAATCACTAATAGTCTTAGGGCCAAGCTTTTTCTCAAGTGGATTCTACACCCTAACCTCAATAGGACAACCCCAGATGTGTACATGGTCTAAACTTGGTTTTCATCTATTCCATAGCTGAAAGGATGTTTTAGGAACTACCTTAGATAGAATTTGCTTTAAAATGTACATGACTATATTTAAGGCTTTACTCCACATATTGAGAGAAAGAAAGGAGTTACTGATCATGCTCCTCACCATATCCATCAAAGTGCGGTTCCTTCTTTTAGCCACATTATTTTGTTGTGGTGTGCCCAGTATTGTGTATTGTGCAGCAATATCGTATTCCTTTAGGAAATATGCAAATGGTTTAGGTTTTTGTCCATTCTTAGTGTACCTACCATAGAATTCCCCTCTCTTATCTGTTATAATAATTTTGATACTCATCCCAGATTGTTTCTCTACCCCTGCCTTATAAGTCTTGAAAGCATCAAATGCTTTAGCCTTTTCATTTAAGATATAAAGATACATGTATCGGGTTTGATCATCTATAAAGGTAATGAAATACCTTTGACCATTCAGACATGGTGTACTAAATAGTCCACAGATACCAGTGTGTATAATGCCTAATTTATCATCATGTTTCTTAGCACTCTAAGAAGATTTGTTAGGCTGCTTTCCCTTTTTGTAGTCTATACAAGTCTCAAGATTAGTAAAGTCTAGAGTTTTTAAAACTCATTCTCCTCATTATGCGGTTAATGGAGATGTACAGCATATGCCCCAACTGCCTATGCCATAACATTGAGGAATTCTTGTTAATAACACTACCTTGCACATACATCATAGATTGTTCAAAGGAAACATAGAGAGACAATAATCCATATATCAAAGAACCATAACCAATGGTAACTGAATATTTAATAATTAGAAATGATTTCATAAACTGAAAATTAAAGCCATAAGGCACTTGTCTTGACACAGAAACTAAATTCTTTAAAAAACTTGGAATTTAAAAAGTTCTCTTTAAATCTAAAGTGTATCCTGTATGAAGAATGAGGCGATTTGTTCCCACACATTCAACCTTTGAACACATCTTATTGCATAAACAGATATTGCTCTCCCCATCATTTGGTTTCTTTAGTTTGAGAAACCCTTACATGATAGTAGAAACATAGATTGTAGAACTACAATCAATCTACCATGTGTTATTATGATGAGAAATAATATAATTATATTCATAACACATACAAGACATGAATGTACCTCATTTCTTGGCAAGCCACTTCTGATATTCAAGGCAATCTTTCTTTGTGTCATTTTTTCTTTCAGAAAAATATTTGGTTTCCTTGGTGATGTCAGTAGACTTCATTAACACACCTTTACCAGCTTTCTTCTTTGGAGCACTATGATTTTTCCTCTCTTGTCCTTTATGAGAAACTAGATGGGCACTTCTAGCTTCTCTTGCTTAAGTCTTCCTTCTTCCTATACACACATACTAAGAAGGTCATTAACTGGCCATTGAGTGTTGTGTGTTGTAAGAAATCTTGAATGACCCATATTGTACAGATAGGGAGTTGAGAATAAAGTAAACCAAAAAGGCGTCGTCAATCTTGATTCTCATGTTGTTTAAGTGATTAGTAATATCATGCTTTTGTATGATATGCTCTTGCACCCTTTTATTATCTGTTTACCTCATGGATGACAACTTGGACATTAAGGTGCTGGCCAAGGCTTTATAATAACTCTTCAATTGTGCTTCAGTAGCTTTCAAAAGTTCTTAAATTGCAGCGCATTCTGGGATGAATCTCCTTATATTTTATTTATGTGAGACTTCATGAGCATCATACTTAAGTGGTTAGACCTCTCCCACTTTTCCAATTATGCTACCTCACTTATTGTACTTTTATCCGTACTTTCACAATACGATAATATGTTAAATTCTGTTGCCCCCACGCGCTGACTAGACCTTGGACCGGGTTCAACTTGGGTCGGGTGGAGCCAGGGTGTGACAAGAAAGTTTTTGGTATTGGAGCACCTCTTTGTCCAAGAGTAAATAAGGATTGTGTGACAAGTTTTAAGGGTTAGTGTGTTGTGAGATGATCAAGGTCTAACTAGCGATGTGAATTTCTGTTAGTTGATTGTCTTGAATGTTGCTTGCTTGCTTGATTGTGTTTTGTTCTGATTTGGTTGCATTGCTTTGAGTTATTAGGTTGTATGATTAATTTCTAGTTCTTGTGCAGATGGATAGATCTAATAATGTGGGCGCTAATAACCACCGTGGTGCTAGAGACCCGAGGGTGGACGATGTGTTGACCGCCATAGAGGGCCTAACACAAGTTGTCCAGGCTAAGCACACGGGTAGTAGTGGATTTGAGTCTCTCTTATTCAAGGGATTCAAGAAGCTTAACCCTCATAGCTTCAAGGGTGGGTTAGATGCTTTGGCGGAGGATAACTGGAGACTTCACATGGATAAGATCTTTAGTGCCTGATGTTGCCCCGATGAGGAGAAGACTCGTCTTGCGGTCTTCACATTCAAGGGTGAGGCTCAGAGGTGGTGCTTGTCGATGGAGTGGCAGAGGTTTCAAGGTCGTGTGGACATCCATTGGGAGGAGTTCTTGTTTGCCTTCAATGACAATTATTTTCCTCTCCATGTCCGAGAGGAAAAGAAGAAGGAGTTTCTGAACCTGCAATAGGGATCCTTGATGGTCTTAACTTATGAGACTAAGTTCGTGAAGCTTGAGCACTTCGCACCTCGCTTCGTCAACGATGAGTACTAGCGTGCAAGGAAGCTTGAGGATAGTCTAAAGCCTTTCATTAAAGGTTGAGTTGTGCCCTTTAGGCACAAGACCCTAGCGGAGGTACTCGTGACCGTTATCGTAGTGGAGCAACATTCGAATGATTATATGTGGAAGAGGGGGTAGTAGCCTAAGAGACTAAGACTGGAGGATACTTGTAACCACCGAGACCATAAGCGGCGTGATGCTCATCATGCAAGGCTTAACACTCAGCAGGTGCAGCAGGACACTCATGATTGCCATGCTAGTGTGACTTGCTTTGGATATCGGCAAAAGGGGCACTATGCTAACGAGTGTCCTCAAAGGACTGATGATGTGCCGAGACGTCCACCGGTGCCACCTAACACTGGTCCCAGGCAGTAGGGAGCACCTCAGACGAGACCACTGGCGAGACCATCTACAAGGCATCTAGATGCCAAAGGGAAGAAGTTGGCAAATGATGGGAGAGATTTTGCTATATCCGCACAAGAGGTGGCCAACTCTTCAGGTGTGGTGGAAGGTATGATCCTCATTGCCTCCCACTATGTTAGAGTATTATTTGATATTGGTTCCTCTCATTCTTTTGTCTCCCCGCATTTTGCTCATGAGTTGGATGCTTGTCATAAGTAGTTGCATGTTCCTTTGCAAGTGTCTACACCTTCGTCTTAACTTCAAACGGAGGAGTATATTGAGATGATTCCTATGGTGATAGTTGGGCATGTGCTACATGTGGATCTGATTATATTGCCGATGATTGACTTCGATGTGATCGTAGGCATGTATGTGATGTCCAAGTTCCATGTGCATGTAGATTGCCAAGGGAGGAAGGTGATGTTCGAGTTGCCAATAGATAAGCCTTTTGTCTTTCAAGGGGTTAAGCATCCTAGTGGAAAGTTCTTAGTCTCATCCTTTAAGGCCAAGAAGTGGATCGATAAGAGATGCAAGCTTTTCTTGCAAATGTTATGGGGTTGAACATAGAGTTACCTTCCTTGAATTCCGTTCGTGTTGTAGCAGAGTTTTCTGATGTCTTCCCCAGTAACCTGACGGGTTTTCCACCAGAGAGGGAGATAGAGTTCTTCAATGATCTTATTCAAGGCACTATTTCTATTTCTAAGGCTCCCTATCATATGGCTCCTACCAAATATAAGGAGCTTAAGGCTCAGCTGCAAGATCTTATGGATAAGGGGTATATTAGGCCAAGTGTATCTCCTTGGGGTTCACTGGTCTTGTTTGTATTGAAGAAGGATGGTTCTCTTCAGTTGTGTATCAACTATTGGATGCTAAATCAAGTAACCATAAAAAATAAGTATCAACTTTGATCAATTGCAGTAAGCACAAGTCTTCTCTGAGATCTATCTGAGATCAGGTTATCACCAACTTCGGATCCGTCCTGATGATGTGACGAAGACGGCTTTCCTTACCCGATATGGGCTTTATTAGTTCCTAGTGATGCCTTTTGGTCTTACTAATGCACCAGCCTCATTTATGGACTTGATGAACCAAGTCTTTCGGCCTTATGTTGATTAATTTGTAATTATATTTGTGGATTATATTCTGATCTATTCGGCCAACTAAGAGAAGCATGAGGCACATTTGAGAGTTGCCTTGTGAACTTTATGGGAGAAGCACTTCTTTGCGAAGTTTGACAAGTGTGAATTTTGGCTCAAGAAAGTGCATTTCCTTGGCCATGAGATATCGAGAGACAGTGTAGCAGTTGATCTCTCGAAAGTCAAAGCCATGTTGAAGTGGGAGCAACCAAAGAGTGTATCAGAGGTTGTAGTTTCTTAGGACTTGCTGGGGACTACCGTCGTTTCATTGAGGGTTTTTCTAGGATTGCAAGCCCTATGACCAAGTTGACCAGGAAGAATGAGAATTTTGAGTGGAATCAAGCTTGTGAAGATAGCTTCTAAGAGCTGAAGAAGATATTGATTTCAGCTACGGTCTTGACTTTGCCTTCCGGGAGTGATGGATACTAGGTCAATAGTGATGCTTCACTTCATGGTTTGGGTTGTGTTCTCATGCAGCATGGGAGAGTTGTAGCTTATGCATCTTGATAGCTTAGAGTGCACAAGCGGAACTACCCTACTCATGACTTGGAGTCAATGGCTGTGGTTTTTGCATTGAAGATTTGGCTGCACTATTTTTATGGTGAGAAGTTTAAAGTATTCATTGATCATAAGAGTCTGAAGTACCTATTTACTCAAAGAGATCTAAAAATGTGGCAAAGGAGATGGTTGGCATTTATGAAGGACTACGATTTCACGATATGTATCAGCCCAGTAAAGCGAATGTGGTGGTGGATGCCTTAAGCTGAAAATCAGCCACTTCGATTACTTGGATGTGAGTTCGAGAATGGCTTTTGTATGAGGACACCATTGAGCTTAAGTTGGAGTTAACTATGGAAGACACTTGTAGTTGGTTTAGCAACCTTTCCATAAGCTCTAGCGTGGTTGATGATGTAGTTGAAGCTCAGAAAAAGGATGAGGAGACTCAAGCCTTTAAGGCTGGGATGAAGGAGAAGGTAGTGTTGGACTTCGAGGAGAAGCCAGACGGAAGTTTGACGTACATGGGAAGGTGGTGTGTGCCGAACTCCCAGAGTTAAAGGAGCATATCCTATCGGAGGTGCACCATTCTAAGTTCTCCATCCACCTTGGAGGAACAAAACTGTACCACGACGTGAAGAGAACATTTTGGTAGAAAGGGATGAAGAGGGACATTGCGTCCTATGTGTCTAAATGCTTTTTTTTCTAGCAAGTCAAGGCTGAACACATACATCCAAGCATTTTACTACAACCACTTCCTATCTCAGAGTGGAAATGGGAGAATGTAGCTATGAATTTCATCTCCGGACTGCCTAGATTGCCAAGTAGTAACAACTCGGTGTGGGTTATCGTTGACCGACTCATGAAGTCCGCTCATTTCCTTTCGATTAGAATGACTACTCCTTTGGATGCTTTAGCTTCCCTATATATGAAGGAGATTGTACGGTTACACGGAATCCTGGTCTCCATTGTTTCTGACCATGACCCTCGTTTCACATTCAGATTTTAGCAAAGGCTTCAAAGTGCCTTGGGGCACATCTCTACACTTCAACTGAGCTTATCATCCTCAGACAGATGGTCAATCAGAGAGGACTATCCAGATGCTTGAGGACATGCTTTGAGCATGTATCCTTGAGTAGAAGGGAAGTTTGGAGCAGCATTTGCCACTGGTTGAGTTTGCTTATAATAATAGCTACCAAGCGAGCATTAAGATGGAACCAATCGAAGCACTCTATGGGCATCCATGTCGATCCCCCTTGTGTTGGAGTGAGGTTGGAGAGCATCTTCTCACTAACCCTGATCTTATCCAGCAGTCGATGGAGAAGATAGGCCTCATTCAGGAGAGACTATAGATAGCTCAGAGCCTTCAGAAAAGCTACGTCGATAGGAGACGGTTGGAGTTGGAGTTCAGCGTTGGCGACCATGTGTTCCTTAAGATTTTTCTGACATGCGGTGTGGTCTGATTCGGACAACGGGGCAAGCAGTCACCCTAATTGATTGGGCCATTTGAAATCTTAGAACGGATAGGCGCCACAACATATCGAGTAGCTCTTCCACCTTGATTGGCTAATATCCATAATTTATTCCACGTCTCACTTCTCCAAAAGTATGAGCCAGATTCTACTCATGTTGGATTTTGAGCCATTAGAACTCCAAGAGAATCTTTCCTATGAGAAGTACCTATCTAGATCCTAGACTAGAAGGAGAAGGTACTTCAACAAAAGGCTATACCACTAGTGAAGGTATTGTGGAGGAATCACGGGGTCGAGGAAGCCACATGGGAAAGAGTGGACGGGATCAGAAAGAAGTACCCTCATCTTATCATCGCTGACCTCTTTCGAATTTTGGGGGACCAAAATTCCTAAGAGGGGGAGGATGTAAGAACTCTTATCTTGCCATGGGATACAACTCTAGAATATTAATTTGGTGGGAGTGGGAGCAGGAGGAAAAATAGAGAAAAGCAAGTGTGCCAAGGTTGCTGGGTCTACAACAGGGACTATTGACCCACCTGCTTGTTTCTAAAGGAGACCCTTATTATTCATGTATTTGTTGATATTATGTGGTGTCTTGTGATGTGGATCATGTTGCTGACATGTACTTGGACAAGTTAGATGCAACAAATCCATTGAAAGCCCAACTAAAGGCCCATCATCCATATTTAAGAAGAAGCCCAAAAATCTAGGGGAAGACCAAAGCCTAGGATTAGTTGAGCCAAACTGCAAAGATTCTTTTTCATGGCCTGCAATCTTTGGAGTCCCAAGGCCTCATTAATTGGGGCAAGCTATTGCATCCAAGGCACTTTTTCATATGTAGTCCACTTGGGGACTTGTTTTAAGACATTTAATGATTTTAGGGGCTAGTTTTCACTTTATTTAATGCTACCTCAAATGTTTGTACCAATTTAAGCCTATATGAGGCTTTCTAATTAATGAAAATGGAAGTTTTTGGTTTGTTCATCTTGAAATTGTGTGTCTCTGGAGTATTAGCAACTCTCAAAACCTATATTCCCTGGCTATCTCTCCTTGGAGACTTAGTTTCAGAAACCCTCAAGCCTAAATGCCTCAAGCTTAAGGAAGTCATTGTAATCCTTGTGATCTTTCCTCTTAGCAAGTTCCGTTCAGAGTTCATTTTTTCTTTGTCACTCATCTTCTTTCTCTGGGCTGCAAAACATCAAGTAAATCTCATAGCAATTAGTAATAATTTTCTAGTTCCAGGTTAGTTTGAAGTGTTGGTTGAATACTTGTCAGTATTCATTTATGAAAGGGGATACTAAGAGGTAAGCTAAAGGACTTCAAAGTCTTACGGAAAATGACTTGCTTCATTCCTTTTTTCTTTACGTATTTGCTTTGGGAATGGATATTTCTTTTTATTTTTTAATGATAACCTATTTTTTAGGATCAATGAAAATGTTGACAAATCAGAAAAAAGTGTCTTTCTTGATTACTTCTAGAAAATTGTTTGGCATTTTCAATTTATTTGAGGATTGCATAATAAAGGTTGTGAAAAGCCTATGCTTGGTTATTGAAAATTTTCAAATAAAGAAATGTATGGTTTGTTCTTCACTTTTTTTTTTGCCTATATGTATGTATGTGTTGTTAACAGGCTTTATGACCATACCATTGAACATGGCACATATGAGTTTAGCATGGTACATAGAGGTGTCAATGGGCTCATTTGAAAACTTGCCAAATTTTAGGAACTGGAATCCACTGGTGAAGTTTCAGTACTAGCGGATAGTGCACATGCTATTGTAAGTTTCATCAAGCTCACTAGTGAATGTACCATCAATTCTGCTAACGAAACTTCATATTTGGATCATTGAACTGATATCTAGGAGTCCCCAATTCACTTTCAATGTAAAACAAGAATTGAATTCCAAAAATTTCTTGTCTCATGTCACAAAAATTCCTCCAAAATCTCTATTAATGTGTTAACAACACATGCATAGAAAAGTTTAAAAACTTTGCAAAGATATTGCATCACAATTTTTTTTAATGATAAATATTGGACCAATGGCCCTTTGCCTTAAAGCTCATAAGAATTCAATACATAAAACCAATAGGAGAACTAAAGAAGAGATAAACAACAAAAAGTTATAGTTTCCATGGAGATAGCAAATAAGGGAATTCCCGCAACAATTTGAGCCTAGAAGGAAAATTAGATAGATATGTTTGTACATCAAAGTCAATATTTCTAAAGAACTGAACTTGTCAAGAGTTGTTTTTTTTGAAAACACGTATGCTATGTTCCTGCCAGATGAGGTAGATTATTTCATTAATACCAAATTTGCTCATGAACAAATGTCATCAACAAAGTTACCCCATATGCAACAAGGGAGATCCAGTCTAAGGACAGTAAGAACTGCAACAAGAAGCCATTTAGAGTATCCACGATTAAAGAATATATGGCTAGTAGATTCTTCATCCTTGCAGTATGCATCTATTAACCATAGGGATACCACGTCTATGAAGTCTATCAAAAGTGAGGAGCCACCCATGATACACAAGCCAACAAATAAAGGAATTAAGAGGGATATGACCTTTAAATCATAGTAGACGATGTTAAGCACTAGAATAATTCACCTCCCTAAGGACTTTATAAGCAGATTTGGAGGTGAATTGACCTACTTTGACGATCTCCAAATGATTTTATCATCTTCTGAATTGAGTTAAGGACACAACAGTTGAATAATTTGATGATGTTTCTCACCCGTAAGGTAAGTGTTGCATGGAAGAATCTTGGAACTTTGAGCTGCACATTCTATAATATGAGAGTTTAATATTTGTTTCCAACTATGTAGATTACCGGATTGCTCCTATCCCTAGTGTTTAACAAAAGAAAGAATTAAGAGTTCCAATCTCTATGCCTAGGAATTTACTTTTATAGGAGAAACCAAAATCTAATCACTAATTGTCATTCATGATTAATCTTTCTATAAAACTTGAACAAATGAGGTAAGATGACATAAGCATTTTCTACATGAAAAATTCCAACTAGGGAGAAAACCCACGGTTAGTTTCATGGTGCAAAGCTAAGGCTAGTGTTTGCACACGTGATGACCTTGCAGCCCAACACAACTAGTAGCCTATCCCCTTGTTTTACCTAGGTCTTGGTCCGTCCAATAACAAGGAGTCGACCTAGCTCGCAAACCAAATGCGCGCCCTCTCAGCTATCTTGTAAACCAGTCCGCCCCTTAGCTAAGATCTGTCCTAAGCCTTGCTAAGTTGTCAATTATGGTCCGCCCCTTGGCAGAGTCACACCACAGCAGCTCCTCTAAGTTGCTAATGAAGTGATTGCTTCCCAACAGTCTTCTAAAACTATTCCCATAGCTCTCAATCTACCCTTCCTAAAATCATAGTTCTCTAAATACTTGAATCTCCTTCTCAAGTAGCCATGGTGCCCCTTATATAGGAAAGGGTTGGGAAGCCGAGTCCTACTAGTACTATCCCTCCCTTTTAGTTACAAATTTGGAATCCCACTTCCCTTCCCGATTACAAATAAGAAACCAGTTCATAGAACTCTTCAAAACCATCTTTAAGGAGTCCTAACCGAACTATAAATCCAGCTGAGCGCTCCTTTATGTGTCTGGCCTTATCTTGCGTTCCTCAATACTCCCACTCAGGATAGAAGTCCTTAGCCTGCATATCATTTGCCTATGAAGAGTCCTAGCTGCATCCACTTCTCATGAAGAGTCCTTTTCCCACTAGGATTCGGCCGCCTTGAGCAATCAGACTAGCACACAACTCCTTGTCCGGGCTTCCTACTTGCCTTAGGCCTCCAAGGTGACTCCTAGTCGCACTGGAAAGCATAAGAACGAATTAGCAACCATATCAAGCGTCTCTCCTACTCAAGTAGGAGTTATCTGTGAGAGTCCTAGCCTTCTTAAGAACCGTCCTAGGTAATGGCACCCAGCTCACCATCGAGTCCTACTCTGAGTAGGACTTGTATATGAGTCCACCAATGCTTCCCTTGTCTGTCCGCTCACCAAGTATATGTGCTCGTCTGCACCTTAGCCTATTCAATGGCTAGGGGTCTTATAGGCCTCCCCCACTTAACTCCTTTGACACCCTTGTCAAAGCCCCAACTTCCCAGGTGCACCGATTGAAGCTCTTAAGCCTTCCGCCATGCAGAATCCATCAAGTAAGTAGCCAACACTTCCCATCACACCATGGCCAAGTATGAATCTTTATTGGCCAGAGTCTTCTTCAACCTTAAGTTTTTTGCTGGCAGTACCCGCTGCCTCCATCTTTGCTGCACCCTGTGCCAATAAGGTACCAAGTAATGTTCTGCCTAGCCAAACTTCGCCTCCAGCCAGATTTGGATGACTTGAGCCGCCCCCGTATCCTGCGAACTACTCCATTAGTTCGTTGCCTTCGCAGCTTCGATGAACCAAGTTTTGAGAAGTCTGCTTCCCTCCTCCACTCGAGTCTTCAATGACCCAATGTTGCCCCCTTGGACAAGGACTTCACAAACTGAATGCTCCTAATTTACTACAAAGGACACATATGTGCTAGCTCCTCATGATCGGATTCATCCTTATCCTCCTCACCGACAAGTGCATTCAGCTTTTCCTATTTCGGACAGTCTTTGAACGGCGTGGCCCATTGCATATGAAATAGTCACCACCTTTATTCGGTTGGCTGATTGCAAGTTTCCCTTGCCCTTGGCACTATTGCCACTCTTGTTGCCCTTCTTGCTGGATGACTTCTCTTTCCGATCCTTCTTCCCTTGCCTAGCGGAAGTTTGCTTGAAATCCACTAAACTGTTTGCCACTGCAATTGCTGTGGGAAGATCCTCCACTTCCTTCCGTCTCAGCTTGTTTTGAGCCAACATTTGCAAGGCTAACATGAAGTAGAAGAGCTTTCATCCTCTATCATGTTCATTACTCCCAGAATGAGTGACTAAAACTCCTTAACGTAGTCCTGAACTGCCCCTGTACGTTTGAAGTTTTGTAAAGCCTCCCTGGCTATCGAAGACATATTTTTGGGAAGGAACTAGGCCTACAACTCCTTCTTGAACGTGTACCACATCCCTTTCCTTATCTGACCTGCAGTTGTATTATCCTCCAACCGTGTCCGCCACCACAGCTTTGCATCTCCCTCATGATACATCGTTGCCACTATGATCTTCTCCTCCTCTAGGGTATGGACCAGTGAAAAATAACTCTTTATGTCTCAAAGGAAGTTACCAATCTCCTTGGTGCCTCATGTCCCCGAATATGCCTTCTGTTCAGGCTCCTTAGCTTTCTTCACCACCTGTTGAGATGAGGACTCACCCCCATCTCGTGATAGAGTGTTGATGACTGCCATCTTCAGCCCCACCACTTCATCCACCAACTCTTTGATCTTTTCCACTCCAACATCCTCAACTTTGTGCACATGCTGCCTGAGGAAATCCGTTGTTGCAGCCACATTAGCCACTACTATGATGAGACAAGCTACCCCTTTAGCCATACTGCCCTTCTGAGACTCATCAAGGTGAGGTGCGACTTCATGCAGGGACACTCACTGGTTGAAAATGACCAAACACTCTTGAATACTATGCAAGGAGGTTTGCACTTCAGCCAACATCCCATTCACTATAGCCATTGTGTCCACCTTTGCCTTGAGATCACTAATACGAGTCAACATCGATCCACCATTAGCAACTCTTTATTTTTAGCAACTTGCCAAGTCTAGGACCTCAGCAAAAATCTTTGACCTGCCTAGCGCCAAGACTGTTAAGAGCTTTCACCTCCTTCTGGGTGATCTCAACGCTTCAGCACCTTCAGCCCTCGCCAAGTCTATATATAGTTTTCACCTCCTTATGGTATCCTAACAATGGAACCAAATGTCATGGGTGAGAAGCTGAGCCTAGCTTTCGCACATGTGATGGCTTGGCTTAGCGCAACGAGTAGCCTATCCCCTTGTTTCACACGGGACTTAACCCTTCCAACACAAACACCACACAGAAAAACAATATGAAAAAGGAGGACCACCTCCAAAACCTTTATTTAGCACAATAGTTTACACTAATAAGGCACCGACCATGCTCCAAAACTCAACGCCCTCTCAGATAACTCGCAAACCAGCCCGCCCCTTTGCTGAGATATGTCCTAAGCCTTACTGAGTTGTCATGTATGGTCCGCCCCTTGGCTGAGTTACACCACAACAGCTCCTCCAAGTCGCCAACGAAGTATTTGCTGCTCAATAGTCCTCTAGAACCATTCCTAGAGCTCTTAATCTGCCCTTGCAAATATCTGAGTTCTCTAAATGCTTGAATCCCCTTCTCAAGTAGCCATGACACCCTTAATATAGGAAATGGTTGGGAAACCAAGTCCTACTAGTACTAGCCCACCCCTTTAGTCTAAACATTTTCCATAATAATGTTACTAAATTGTATACTATTTGCATTTCCAGAATCCTGCTGCAAGGCAAAGGCAAATAGTCATGGATTAAGCTATGTTGCATGTGAAAAAATATGATCAAATATCTATGATCAGAATTATCTATGTACATGCATATGCATCTCCATAAATACACTTATTCCTTCAAATGTTCAATTACCGGGGATAACATAACCTTGACCTAGACCTTACGTGCTAGGTTTTAATCCTGACTCCATTTGTTGTTCCAATGATCTTAGCTCCATCTACTATTACACCTTAGACATGGGCTTCTGACTTTCCCTTCCCCAAGACCCCAATGCTAGGTCCATCAAGGCAAACAAGAAAAAAATAAAAATTGCGGAAGAGAGAGAGAGAGAGTGCTAAATGTATGAAACTCATATGTGTGCTGCCCACTTGTGAAACTTACCGAGTGGATTCCAGTTCCTAAATTTTAGCCCCCATTTCAATGTCGTCAAATGAGACAGTTGACACCTCTGTGTACCATTCTAAACCCATATGTGCCATGGTCACCTGTTTGGTATATATATAGAAAAACTACAAAAAAATGAAGTGAAGAAGAAGCCATACATTTCTTTATTTGAAATTTTATAATAATCGAGCCTAGGCTTTTCACAACCTTTATTATACAATCCTTAAATAAATTAAAAATGGCAAACAATTTTCTAGTATTAATAAAGAATGCAACCTTTTCTAGTTGGCCTTCATTTTCCCTAAAGTACATATTATTAAAGGAATTATCACTTCCCAAAGTAAAAGAAAACCGCTAATACATAAAGGAGCAATGAAGCAAGTCATTTTTCATGAGATCACATGAAAGTCCTTCAGCTTACCTCGTAATATCTCCTTTTAGAATTGAAAAATGACAAGTATCCAACCAACACTTCAAACTAACCTGTGATTAAAAATTACTACTAAATGCAATGAGATTTACATGACCCTACACAATATCATCAAATACATGAATGATATGGGTCTCCTTTAGAAACAAGCATGTGGGACAATAGTACACATAACTGGCTACATAACATGATGTCTCCCAAGAAACATGAAGAATTATGATGGAAAATTTGAAGTTCCTATTTAAGGGCTACATGAGAGAGAGAACTAACCCTTATCCCAAACATGCACTTCTTATGCCCATGCCCAAGAAGGATGTTTCATTGTATATATGTATAGATAATTGTGCTATAAAAAAAATTACTATTCCCTATTGCTTTCCTATTCTCTGATTAGATGATATACTTGATTAGGTTAGTGGTGTCCAGATCTTTTCCAAGATTTTGATCTTGAGAGCGAGTGTCATTAAATTCGTATTAAATCAAGGGATGAATGAAAGATAACCTTTAAGATTGCAAAAGATTTTATGATTGACTTGTGATGCCTTTTGGGCTTTCTAATACCCCTAACACTTTCATGAGGGTCATCAATAAGACATTATGACCTTTCATTGAGATGTCTCCTCAAGTACTTGAGACTTTGACATGTTAGAAGCTATATGCCAACTTTAAGAAATATATTTTCCTTACTCAAAAGGCTATATCACTACAATAAAAAGTATTATTAGCAACGCAATACAAAGCGTAATTAAAAATTACTATTTACAATATATATAAAAGCATCACAAAAAATTAACTATTAGCAACGCTTTTTATAAAGTGTTGCCAATAGTAGTACTATTAACGACTCTTTTGATAAAGCGTCTCAAATACTAGTACTATTAGCTAAGCTTTCTAAAACGTGTCACCATTAATTATAAACTTTAAATAAAAATAAAAAAGTTACAACAATTTGCGATACTTTTATAAAAGCATCACAAATAGTATTAATAATAAAAACACTAGTATAAAAGCTTTGCTAATAGTTATACTATTTGTAATGCCCCGACCCTAGCTGGGGTCCACAGAATCTCTAATAAAAATTTTCTTCCTTAAACAAGGAAACATCATCTGTGTGTTAGAGGTATAACATTCGTATAGACACTACAAAGCTTCCCCATTCATAGACTAATATTATAATGTTCATATACACGCAATGAAACTTCAAAGCTTGTCACGTGTAGGTCAGAATAAAACTTCTAATCATAATTAATTTGGATCAGGCCAATGCTGTTTTGTCGTTGGTTGCCTACATACGTATTTGATAAAATTTACAATATTAATCCAACATGATCAGATCCGAACGCACTTCTACCTAAGGGCTATTACATACATAAGGCTTCACAAAATTATATACGCTAAAATAAGTATATCCTTATATTCAAATACATCATTCGCAATTAGATCAAAATCTCATAAATCATCGGAGTCAAACAGAAATCTTATAAATCATTGGAGTCGAATGGAAGCTAACAAATCAACAGAATTATACATCTCGTTCCATCACAGAGCAGAGCAGAACACAATAAAGTGTATTCGATTATATCAGATCTCATCCAATTATATTAGATCATATCAGAACATATTAGAGCATATCATATCATATTATAACAAAGTATATCGTATCAAAGTATATCATGACACCTCAAATCATATTGGATAAAGCATAATAAAGCAATTTAAATCAGAACATATTAGAATACATTAGATCATAGCAAATCATATATCTTAATTAGTATATTAATATCACTAATTAAGATGTGCATGCATATAAGTCATTTGACATCCCAAGTTAACTATTAAGGATGCCTACATATGTTTATACTTTTATTAAAAAAAAAGATCAGAAATGCTTACTCATAGGAGATACTGGAAGTGGTGACGTACAAAGTTGTTCGTTTCTTCAAAATGTCCTCCTTTCAAGTCCGGAGATGGAGGGCAGAATCTCCTCTAGCTCTGGAACATCTTTTTCACTACATTCGAAGGTGGCGAATAGAATCTCTCTTTAACTAAGAACACTTTACGCTTCTAGTGGCCATAGGTGGCAGACAAAACATCCCCTTGCTTGAAGACGCTTCTTACTTTCCATGCCTGGAGGCGACAGACAGAGCATCCCCTTATCCGGAGATGTGTTTCTCTTTCCATACACTACAACAAATTGCAATATTAGCAATGTTTGTATGCGCAAATAGTACTATAAGCGTCGCTAAATGCGTCGATAAAATTGTTGTCGCTACTGCATATTGGCGACGCTTTTCATTAAGTGTCTCTAATGATTTTTTTTGCGACACACAATTAAACGTCGCTAATATTAACTTATTAGTGACACATACATCTATCCGTTGCTAATACTTTATTATTAGTGACGCGTAATTATGCATCGCTAAGAATTTCATAATATGTAAAAAAAAATTAAAAAGCTTATTATTGACGCATCATTATAAGAGTTGCAAATAATATATTTTTTTATGTGTCGATAATGTTCAAGAATAATTTTTTTAAAAAAAATATTAGCAACGCATAACGATATGAGTCGCTATTGAAAAGTTATTAGTGACACATACTTAGCGTCGCAACTAGAAAAAATATTTTTTAAAAATATATATTATTAGAGACGCATGATGATATGCTTCGCTAAAAATAAAAATAAAAATTAAAAAAAACTGTCGATGGTGGGCCTAGCAGGGAAGAAAGAGGTGGCCAGATTCTGGCGGGGCATTGAAATCTGGCCTTGCCCTCCACTCCTCCCTCCGCATCCCCACCCCTCCCTCTCTATTACAGAGAGGGGAAGGAGGGGAGGTGAGGGTCCGGGGGGTGGGAAGGAGGAGTGGGGAGCAGGGGGCTGGGTGAGGGAGGAGCAGGGGTGGCCGCGGGGAGATCGGAGAGGGAGACCGGGGAGTGGGGGGTGGGCGTGGGGTGGTGGGAGAGAGGGACCTGGGGTGGAGTGGGAGAGGGGGACTAGCGGAATGCAGGGTGGGAGAGGAGGTGCCGGCCGCAGGGGGTGGGAGAGGGGGAGGGGGGGCACCTCTCTCTGTGAACGGGAGGGGGTGGAAGTGGGGGACCGGCCGAGCCGGAGGAGAGAGGGGTAAGGGGGGGTTTATATTTTTGCTCAGGCGATAAAAATTTCCCACCTGTGTGATAAAAATTTCCCACCCACACTGGAGAAATTTTCACTCGCGCGGGTTAAAAAAACAAGTAGCGAAGCATATGATATGTGTCACTACTACCATTGATTATTAGCGACATATTAAATTATACGTCACTACTAATTAACCTAGTAGTGGTGCATATAGTATGCGTCACTAATAATTTTTATTTTTATTTTTTAATCTTCTTTCTCTTCCTCCCTCTCTCTCCTCTTTCTCCTCTCTCTCTATCTACTCTCTCTTCTCTCTCTCTTTCTCTCTCTCTATCTTCTCTCTCTCTTTCTCTCTTCTCTCTCTTTGTATCTCTCTTTCTCTCTCCTCTCCTCACTCTCCTCTCTCTCTCCCCTCTTTCTCTCTCTCTCTCTCCTCACTCCCTCCCCTCTCTCTTCCTATCTCTCCCCCTCTCTCCCTCTCTTTTACTTAAATTTTTTCTAAAAAATTGTAGTAGCGATGCATAACGGTATGAGTCACTACTACATAAGGTCATAGCAACACATATTGATATGCATCGCTAATATGCATGGGTAGTAGCGACGCATAGGTTTATGCGTCGCTGCTACCCGAGTAGCAACGTATACGATTATTCGTTGCTAATATCTATTTTTTTATTTTTCAAAAATTTGTAAAATAATTTTTAATTAAAATTTTTTCCTCATCTCTTTCTCTCTCCTCTCTCTCTCTCTTCTCTCTCTTTGTATCTCTCTTCTCTCTTTCTCTCTCTCCCCCCTCTCCCTCTCCCCTCTCCTCACTCTCTCTCTCCCCTCTTTCTCTATCTCTCTTTCCCTTCTCTCCCTCTCCTCTCTCTTCCTCTCTCCCCCCCTCTCCCTCTCTCTTAAATTTTTTCTAAAAAATTGTAGTAGCGATGCACAATGGTATGAGTCACTACTACATAAGGTCGTAGCAACACATATTGATATGCGTCGCTAATATACATGGGTAGTAGGGATGAATAGGTTTATACGTCGCTACTACCCGAGTATAGTAGCAACATATACGATTATGCGTTGCTAATATCTATTTTTTTTATTTTTTAAAAATTTTTAAAATAATTTTTAATTAAAATTTTTTCCTCCTCTCTTTCTCTCTCTCCCCTCTCTCCCTCTCTCACCTCTTTCTCTCTCTTCTCTCTCTCTCACTTCCTCCCTCTCTCACTTCCTCTCTCTCTCTCTCCACTCTCTCTCTCCCCTCTCTCTCTCCCCTCTCTCTCTCCCCTCTCTCCCTATCTCTATCTCCTCTCCACGTTTTTATACACTTCTACTGTAGCAGCAACACAGATGGACTTCGTCACTCAGGTGTGTGCCTTTTCCCATCTTTCTCTCATATATTTCCTCCACTGTCTCTCCTCCCTCCTCCCTTCTCACTCTCTCTCTATCTCTTTCAATTTAAGTTTTTAAAAATAAAATAAAATCCTATTAGCGATGCATATAAGTATGCGTTGCTACTAACTTGGCATGGTAGCGACGCATATGGATATGCGTTGCTACTACACTAGAATAGTAGCAATGCATATATATATATATATATATATATATATATATATATATATATATATATATATATATATATGCGTTGCTACTACATAGGTTAGTAGCAACACATAATTATATATATGCGTTGCTACTACATAGGTTAGTTGTAACACATAATTATATGCGTCGCTAATAAGTATCTTTTTTATTTTTAAATTTTAAAAATAATTTATAATAAAAAATTTAACTCTCTCTCCTTTATCTCTCTTACTCTCTCTCTTCCCCTCTCTCCCCTCTTCTCTCTTACTTTATCTCTCTCCCCGCTCTTTGATGCACTGAAATAATATTCAATAAAATGTTTTCAAATTTCAAATTGCAATCTTATTTTGTGTTAAGTCATTGCTTATTTGGGCTATTTATGTTTTGAATAGGTTAGTTGGACCTTAATTAAGTTTACATGTCTAAACAGGCTTTAACAGGATCCAACTAGAAGAGGAAGTGAAGCCCAACTACCCAAAGCTATTTAAAAGTCAATAATGGGCTCTTAATGGTCTAAACATGTATGTAATGGTCAAACACAACCTTGTGGACCCATTTGATTTGATATTTTCTTCAAGAGAATTAAATTAGGAAAGAAGTTGATTCGGACAGATTGACACAGCCGTAGTATTTTGATCATATCGTTCTCTATATAATTCGGATGGATACGATTCTAGTGGCATTGGAAAGACGACTTCCGTGGCTACAAGTGTTATTTCAAGAAGAAATTCCTAATTATGAAGATATATGGGTCGAATCCGGCATGTAATCAGACAGCTAGTAAACTAACCCGAGGCCAACACATGGAGAATATTTTCATTGATTATGATTGATACACATAAGGAAAGACAATGAGGCTGATTAGATATTTAAAGGAATATTCAAAGATACTTATTTGATAAATAAATTAAGGATTTATTTGATTTATTTAGTATCTAATCATTGCCAAAGAAGCAACCAATCAGGCAATCAATCAGGATACAATCTAGAGATATGATTTCACTTTCCTTTTTGAAGCAACCCCTTCTATTCTTATAAATAGAGGGGTGGACGTGATAGATAAATAATCCCCTCCTCTTTGGAGCTCCCTTCTCCTATTTTTCTTCTCTTTTTTTGTATTTTTGTTTTTAGTTTTATTGTAATGGCTTTCTAAGCTCTCAAGCTAAGGCTAGAGGTGATTTGTAACAATCTAAGGGAGTTTTATTCATGTTTCATCAATTGTTTCAAGTAAGTATTATTTATTTAAAGTGATGTTTATTTAATATTGTTCTTCTTCTTGTTTCTTTGTGATTTAGATACATAAGATGCTTAAAGGCTCTCCTTTTTGATCTTTTGTGATTTGGATACATAGAAATCTTAAGAGACAATTATTTTTATCCTTTATTTATCCAAAGTATTTTCTATCTTTAATTTTAATTTTAATGTTCATATCTTCCGGTTGGATAAAATCTTCATTCGATTCTAACTGAGATAACATGATATATGAAGAACATCATTAGATGTTACTATGATCCTTAATGCCTTAGTGTTTTCTCATCTTGATTTCCTAGCTCTTTATTGCCTCAATACTTTTCTACTTTTTCTATCTTAATTTTTCATTCCTCTACTTTTTCGTAATAATTTTCTTTGTTGTACAAGGCTTTCCCTGTGGATCGACCTTGTCTACTACAATTGGCAAGTAAAATGAATCGGAATTTGACTTCTTCATAGTCTTAGTTTAGACATAACAACAAATTGGCGCCATTGCCGGGGATTGCAACATGTGACGAGAATCCGTTACGAAAATCTCACTCTAACTTTACTAATTCTCTAACTTTTATTTTTGCACACTAAGTCTTTAAATTCAGTCATTTACTTTATGTCATTTACTTTTAGTACTTCAATTTTGAATTTTTTTTTTAGACTAGAGGCACTACCCACGTTACTACCGAAAATTTTTTGGGATCAAACGTGTACCTTGATAGTGCCTTTGGCCTTATTTTGCAATTTTCATTTTTGTCCATTAACTTCTAACTCTTTAACTTTTTATATTTTGTCATTTAATTTTTGCACTTTTACTTTTGTTTGTTACTAAATATAAAAAAAATAAAAAAATTGTTATTGCATGTTCACATGGGTGTGTGATAATTCTGGATGATTAAAAAAAATGAACAAATATTTTGAAAATTATATTTATTTTGATATAATGAATGATCTAAGAACTAATGAGGAACTAAGAAGTGATAATGGGGATAATAATGCACAAAATGTTCAAGTTAAAACCTTGCGTGGTGATTATTTACAACCAACTAGATCAACTTCTCCTTCTTGCATGATTTTTCCAACTAATGTAGGTGGTTTTGAACTCAAGCAGGGTGTAATTCAATTACTACCCAAATTTCATGGCCTAGATTCAGAACGCCCATATTTGCACTTAAAAGAATTTGAAGAGGTTTGTGCAACTTTGCCAAACTAAAATGTTTCAAATGATGCTATTAGATTAAAACTCTTTCCTTTTTCTTTAAAGGAAAAGGCAAAAAAATTGGTTGAATTCTTTGAAGCCAAGATCCATTGGATCATGGCAAGAAATGCAAAGAGAATTTTTGAAAAAAAATTTCCCCACCCATAAAACTAATACACTTAGAAAGAACGTCATGAATTTTTCACAAAAAGAAAATAAGACTTTCTTTCAATGTTGGGAGAGATTTAAAGAACTTTTGTTGTTGTACCAACATTATGGATATGGAACATGACGTACAATTAGTTTCTTTTATAATGGTTTGACTTCTCAAATGAGGCAATTTATTGAAATAATGTGTAATGGAGAATTTTTGAGAAAAGAACCTGAGGAAACATTAGACTATTTTGATGTGTTAGTTGAAAATGCTTAATCATCGGAAGATTCTAATTTATTTGAAAGTAGTATTAAGACTAAATCTAATGGGACAACTAAGGGGGGCATGTACCTTCTTAAAGAAGATGATGATGTAAAAACAAAAATTACAAGTTTAACTAGAAAAGTTGAGGCTATGGAAATTAATAGGGAAAACATGTCTAAAGCTTCTCAAAAAGTACAAGATATTTGTAGTATATGTGAGAGTGATGGACACCAAACACAGGATTGTCCAACAATCCTTACTTTTCAAGAGGTGTTACATACTCAAGCAAATGCTATGAATACCTACAAAAGACTATTTTCTTCTCCTTATCCTGAAATTTATACTCCTAATTGGAGAAATCATCCCAACTTTAGTTAGAGAAATGAGTCTAATATGCAGATACCCCCTTCTTCCTCAAATTATGTTCCACCACATAAGAAGACTCTTGAAGACATATTGCAAGAATTTATGCAAAGTCAAGCAATAATCAATAACCAAATAATGCAAGCCATCAATGACTTGAAGACTTCTATCACTCAATTGACCATAGCTTTGAGCACTCAAGAAAAAGGGAAGTTTCCTTCTCAACCTCAACCAAATCCTAAATGTCAATTTGTAATTAAAATTTAAATTCTTCAAGTTCACAAGAAGAGCATGCGAAGTCCATTACTACTTTGAAAAGTGGAAAAGTCATTAACAAAGACATTCCAATGAAGGTTGTTGAACCTAAGGCGTCTTTCAATTCTAAACATGGTGATGAACTTAACAACTCTGATTGTGTTTCTCCTATTCCTCCTCATTTTCCTCAAAGGTTACAATCTTTCTCTAAATTGTGCCAAATAATGACATTCTTGAAATTTTCAAACAAGTAAAAATTAATATTCCTCTCTTAGATGCCGTTAAACAGATTCCATCTTATGCTAAATTTTTAAAAGATCTTTGTACAATCAAACGTAAGTTAAATGTACAAAAGAAGGCATTTTTGACAGAACAAGTGCAATTTTGCAACAAAACACCCCACCCAAATATAAAGATCCTGGTTGTCCAACCATATCTTGTATAATTGGGAATTATAGAATTGAAAAAGCTTTGCTTGATCTTGGGGCAAGTGTTAATCTTTTACCTTATTCTGATTATGAGCAATTAGGTCTAGCTGATTTGAAACCCACCAGCATAACACTTCAACTTGTTGACCGCTCAATCAAAAGACCACGAGGAATAGTGGAAGATGTCCTTGTTCAAGTGGACAAATTCTATTTTTCAGTGGACTTCATTGTTTTAGATACACAACCGTTTTCAAATGCATCTTCTCAAATCCCTGTGATTTTAGGTCATCCATTCCTTGCTACATCTACTGCTCTAATAAATTGTCAAAATGGAGTGATGAGGCTTTCTTTTGATAATTTGACATGTGAGTTAAATGTATTTGAAGCCAGTAGACAACCATCAGACTTTAATGATACTTTTGAAGTTGACATGGTTGAGAGTTTAGTGGAGGATGTTTTTCCTTTTATTTATTCTGATGATCCACTAAATATTTGCTTAACTCACTATGATTTGATTAGAATTGATAAAGAGAAGATAATTGCTTTGAAGGACCCTGGATGAGTTTCGATGGAGGTGTGTCTGGCTGAAGACAGTAAACTTAGCGCTCCTTGGAGGCAACCAACTTTTGGTTTTGATAGTTTTTTTTTGTTTAATAGTTAGTTTTTTATTTATGTATTTTCTTTAGTTAGTTTTTGGTTTATTATCTTTGTCGATTGCTCTAATCATGTGATTATGTTTGTGTTTTATTGACTATTTTTCTTTTGATAGCTATGTACATGAGCACATCAACCAATATATTATCTCTTCTTTCCTCTTTTCTTATATTGCAACATTGAGGACAATGTTTAGTTTAGGTTGTAGAGAGATTTTTCTTTTATGTTTTTAGTTTTACTTAAAAAATGAAAAAAATAAAAAATTGAAAAAAATTAATTAGATTTAAGTTTTTACTTATTACATTGATGCTTATTTTAGACATGTGATTTGTTTAATGATATTAGACTACTTAGAATATGACTTGACAAATTTAATGATTTTGAGTTCTGATTACTTCATATTGATTTATTGTGCTCCTATTTTTAAAAAAAATAAAGCAAGACATTTGCCTAAGTGAGAATTGGAGCCCTTGATTATGGTCTTACATCTTGGTGGATATCATTGAATCTAAGTAATTATTTTCTTATGAGAGTAAAACTTTGGATTGATCTAGTAGTATTCATGTTATCATGATAGAGTTTCGAGCTTCACTATTCTTGGTTTGTAGAACAGTTGAGGACTTTTTGTCAACAAAATTCAAATTGATTGTATAATTTGCTCAGAAAAAAAAGAGAAAAAAATAAGGAAAAAAAGAATGAAAAAATGTAAAGAATTAAAGTTACTCTATTGAGTAGACCGGGACTCAGCGTGCCTCACTAAGCATAGGGTGTTTGAGTCAAAAGGTAGAGTTGACTAATTTATGACATGCATAGCCTTGAAGACTATTTGGTTCAACTTATTAAACCTGAGGGGTGTTTTAACACCTAGTGCCCTGAGCCAATTGGATTAGGAGTCACTAGCCTAACACTTGTTACATGGATCTTATAGAAAGCTTAAAAAGGCTAAACCTTACACATGTCATGTGAGATGAGCATAAAATTCTAGTAGGACATTATGCAATTATATCTTGAATGAGTTGTCAGGTGATCTAGGGTGTTTTACTTTTTAAGGAAGATTTTGCATGATTCTCTATTATGATCTCTTGAAGATGAATAAATGCTAATGTCTATTTTTTAGTGTTAAAATTGAAATTGCTAAGTGGACATGAGACACATTGAGTTGTTTGATTCATGAAAATGGGATTGTATAATTACTTGGCAATGTCTGTTTTTCTAAAACCATTATGTATGTATGAGTACTTGCTACCAATATGAAGTTGTTAGAATGAATTATTGTTTCAGAAGACAAGTTATATTATGCATGATCGATTTTACTAAATGAAGTCACATGTTTAGGAGGAGTTGATTTGTAAATTTGACGTGGTTTTAATTTTAATTTTCTTTTAACATTCTAGTTTTGAATTTTGTGGGTGTATTCACTGCAAACCCTCACGAGACACAACTCGTCCACTAGTGTAAGCTAGGGGTTTAAAGGCTTATTGCATATGCTAAATGCAATCGAGATTTCCTGCGGGAGTAGAGTAGTTAGTTTTGTTTTCTATTAATTTAATTTTTGTTTTGCTCGAGGACTAGTAAAAAGTAGGTTTGGGGGTATTTGATGAACTGAAATAATGTTCAATAAAATATTTTTAAATTTCAAATTGTAATCTTATTTTTTTTTAAGTCATTGCTTATTTAGGTTATTTATGTTTTGAATAGGTTAGTTGGACCTTAATTGAGTTTACATGTCTAAACAGGCTTCAACAGGATCTAACTTGAAGAGAAAATAAAGCCCAACTACCCAAAGTTATTTAAAAGTTGATAATGGGCTTTTAATGGTCTAAACATGCATGAAATGGTCGAACACAACCTTGTGGACCCATTTGATTTGATATTTACTTCAAGAGAATTAAATTAGGAAAGAAGTTGATTCGGACAGATTGACACAGCCATAATATTTTGATCATATCGTTCTCTATATAATTCGGATGGATACGATTCTAGTGGCATTGGAAAGACAACTTCCGTGGCTACAAGTGTTATTTCAAAAAGAAATTCCTAATTATGAAAATATATGGGTCGAATCTGGCATGTAATCAGACAGCTAGTAAATTAACCCGAGGCCAGCACATGGAGAATATTTTCATTGATTATGATTGATACACATAAGGAAAGACAATGAGGCTGATTAGATATTTAAAGGAATATTCAAAGATATTTATTTGCTAAATAAATTATGGATTTATTTGATTTATTTAGTATCTAATCATTGCCAAAGTAGCAACCAATCAGGCAATCAATTAGGATACAATTTAGAGATATGATTTCACTTTCCTCTTTAAAGCAACCCATTCTATTCCTATAAATAGAGGAGTGGACGTGATAGATGAATAATCTCCTCCTCTTTGGGGCTCTCTTCTCCTATTTTTCTTCTCTTCTTTTGTATTTTTATTTTTAATTTTATTGTAATGGCTTTCTAAGCTCTCAAGCTAAGGCTAGAGGTGATTTGTAACAATCTAATGGAGTTCTATTCATGTTTCATCAATTGTTTCAAGTAAGTATTTTTTATTGGAAGTGATGTTTATTTAATATTGTTCTTCTTCTTGTTTCTTTATGATTTGGATACATAAGATGTTTAAAGGATCTCCTTTTTTATCTTTTGTGATTTAGATACATAGAAATATTTAAGAGACAATTATTTATTTTTATCCTTCATCTTTCCAAAGTATTTTCTATCTTTAATTTCAATTTTAATGTTCATATCTCCCGGTTGGATAGAATCTTTATTCGATTCTAACTAAGATAACATGATATATGAAGAACATCATTAGATGTTACTATGATCCTTAATGCCTTAGTGTTTTCTCATCTTAATTTCTTAACTCCTTATTGCCTCAATACTCTTCTACTTTTTCTTTCCTCTACTTTTTCGTAATAATTTTCTTTGTTGTACAAGGCATTCCCTGTGGATCGACCTTGTCTACTACAATTAGCAAGTAAAATGAATCTGAATTTGACTTCTTCATAGTCATGGTTCAGACATAACAACACTCTCTCCCTCTCTCACTTTCCACTCTCTATATCCTCTCTCTCTCTCCCCCATCTCTCTCCTTTCTCTCTCTCTCTTCCTCTCTCTCCTCTCTTTGTCTTCCTCTCTCCCTCTTCTCTCTCTCTCCCTCCTCTCCTCCCTCTCGCTCTCGCTTCCTCTCTCTCTCCCCTCTCTCCATCCTCTCTCCTCACTCTCTCTATATCTATTTTAATTAAAAAAAAATTGAAATAAAAAAAAATGCTAGTAGCGACACATACAATTATACGTCATGACTAACTTAGTGTAGTAGTGACGTATATGCATATGGCAAATAAACTATGATAGTAGAGGCACATATGCTTATGCGTCACTACTACCCCGTTTTATTAGCGACGCATACATATATGCCTCCCTGATGCGTGCTTTTTATTTATTTTTTAAAATTGTCAAAAATAATTTATAATATCAATTTTATTGCTCTCTCTCTCTCCTTCTCTCTCTCCCCCTTCCTGTCTTTCTTCCTCTCCTCTCTATGTCCCTCTATCTCTCCCTCTCTCTCCCTTCCTCTCTCCCTCCTCTCTCTCTCTTCCTCTCCTCTCTCTCCTCTCTCTCTCTTCCTCTCTCTCACTACCTTTTATTGAAATTTTAATATTTATTTATTATACATACAAATAGTACATATTGAATAAAATATATTGTATTTAAGATGTTTATTTTTTAAATATTTATTTATTATATAATTATTTATTAAATAATAAATTTAAAAAAACTATTAGCAACGCATGATTATATACGTTGCTAATACTTCTAATTTTTTATTTTAAATTTATTTCTATTAGGGATGCTTTTCTTAGGCGTCGCTAATAGCACAATTATTAGCAACACTTGCTAATATATGTCGCTATTGTTTTACTTATTATGGATGTTTAATCACAAGTGTCGCTAATAGTACTATTTTTTTATTTTTTGCTAAAAATAAATATCTTTTAGCGACGCTTGTGTAAAGCGTCACCAATAGTGTAACTAATTAGCGTCATTTATTGGGAAGCGTCGCTAATATGGTTAGTGTTAGCAACGCTTGATGTTAAGCGTCACTAAAAAATAACCATTAGCAATGTATATTATTATGCGTCACTAATATGTCATTTTTTTGTGATGCTTTTGTATGCGTCGCAAATAGTTATTTTTAGCGACGATTGTGTATGCGTCACTAATAGTACATTTTGTTGTAGTGGCATTTTTAAACTGCGGGCAGAACCTCCCCTTAACTTGGGGTTGCATCTCTCACTGTTTGGCCATTTGGTGGTGGACAGAGCCTCCCCTACTCCAGGTCACTTCTTGATAATGGAGGATGGGACCCCCTCTTACTCCAGGCCACTTTTCTTTCTTTGGTGCTTGAGGGCGATAGGCAGAGCCTCATCTTGCTTTGGGACGTTTCTTCTTTATATAGTCACTAACTCAAAGAATGGACCCCTCCATTGCATAGAACATGTTCGATTTAGTAAAGAACGCCTCTTTAACGGACTAAATCGGACTCTGAATGATCAAAAATAGAGAAAACAACGTTCTCTTTTCAAAATGACTGAAAATGGGTATCTATAACCCTGAAATACGCCAAAACAATGGCACCGCACCACCAAAATGGTGGTGGTGCCCAGCGTAATGTGCGGTGTGACTTGTTCTTGCACGTAACGCATGTAGCGGCTGCACATTACGTGCGTTGAGCCAGCTTGCTATGCGCTGATTTTGTCGCGCACAAAGTTTAATTGTTTTTTTTAAATACATATCTTCAAATGTGCATATCCTTCTACTCTGGACTCAGATTGGTGTGTTCTTAGTACCGTTGAGCTCGTATCCATGAGCCCTACAAAACTAGACCAATTAGAGCAGGTTATACCACTATTTTTAATTGAGCCCACTCATATTACATGCTTCTCGAGGTTATAATTTTGCTCTCGACCTTTGTTTAGCGCGTTATTCGATTTGTTATGCTCATTTCTTCAAGATCTACTTATATATCTGAGGTGTCAACCTCTAAAACCCTCTAAAATGTTATCCAAAAATTATACAATTACCCCTAACCCCTCATGTTAGACCCCTCAGGTTATAAAAATTAATTAGGTAAATAATTAATTTTTAGAGACACTTAGAATTAAGCATCAATAATAATTTAGTGTTAGTAACGCTTAATAAAGCATCACAAAAGGAAAATAATTATTAACGCAAAAATAAACGTCGCTAATGGCATACTATTAGGCACGCTTTAGCATAAGGGTGGCTAATGAGCAATAGCGATTGCATTTTTATTGACTCATTTAGGGATGTTTTCTAAGCGTCGATAATAGTCAGTAGCAACGTGTAACGCCTGAGATTTTTCACACATTTTCCTTAAAATTCACGGAAATTTTTTGCAATATAACGTCTGTAAATCAGGGGAAAATGACGAAATCAAAACCTGATAAAACAGTTTATAATTCAAAACAGTAAACATCCATTTTCCATCTAAATGTTTTCATCATACGGTCAAACATCGTATGACCAAAGCAAATATTATTAGGCGCTACTCGAAAACACACGTACAAATAAATTGCTATGATCATAGACTTTAAATACAAATCACTCCCAGGCATCCCTGAGTGCAAGTCCCATAACAGTCCACAGACTCATCTAAATGAAAGTCCAGAATAAACATCTTAACGTCATCTCACTCAATACAGGAGATCGTGGCACAAATAAACTCGCAGTGAGTGAAGCATATACCTGAGTCAATGGGAATCAAACCACCGCTGAAATGAGCGTCCATCTCCAGGAGCTCTCCGCACAACCTGCAAAACCTCCCGTACAACAGGGCTAAAAAGTAGGGTAATGAGTTTTTCATACTCAGTAGGAAAATACCCAGTAGGGGATATCCCAAACAGTGAACTCAATAAGTTCAAAAATACATGAGTTCATGCAACTCAAACATGAAGCAGAAGCATATCAATATCATGCTCATAGGCATACAAACATACTAAATGCACCATCGTGCCAAAGTCATACCCAATGCACCATCGTGCCAAAATCATACCAAAGGCACCATCATGCCAAAATCATACCAAAGGCACCATCGTGCCAAAATCATACTGTCAAATCAAACTTACACAAGCACCCTTATCCAGGGTCTTACAAACTTACTCGTACCACCGTATGCTTACTCATACAACATACGTATACTTGTACGACCTTACTCGTATAATCATACTCGTACGACCTTACTCGTACAATCATACTCGTACTCTTATAGTCGTGCTCATACTCATACACTTACAGTCGTGCTCATATTCACTCTTACAGTCCTGCTCATACACATACAGTCGTACTCACACTCATACAGTCGTACTCATACTCATAATCGTACACATATCAACGACCACTGAAGCTCATTACAACTAATAAGCTCCAGCGTCGAAATGGAAAAGAATGACACTGGGGCAACACCTTAACCTCCGGAGAGTAACTAGACACCATGGACTTTTCCGAAGGTAAGGTACACCAATGCTCATGGGGCACTGGATCAAACAGGTAAGAGTAGATCCATGATACTACTTACCTGAGCGCGCAAACATAAACACCCACACATAAGGGGTCATACAGTTGCCCACCATAATGGTTCTTATAGTGCCAAAGAATTGCCCACCATAATGGGTCTTATAGTGCCAGAGAATTGCCCACCATAATGGGTCTTATAGTACTAGAGAATTGCTCACCATAATGGGTCTTATAGTGCCATTGCCACTCTTGGGCAAAAAACATACAGTGCCACTTGGGCAAAAACATACAGTGCCACTCTTGGGCGGAAACATACAACGCTCTCAACAGAGCATCAAACGTCTAGGCTTATACAACACACAGACCAAATCGAAAACATACTTTGCTCTCAACAGAGCATCAGACGTCTAGGCTTCATACAGCACACAGACAAAATCAGAAACGTACATCGCTCTCAACAGAGCATCAAACGTCTAGGCTTATACAGCACACAGACCAAATCAGAAACAACATCGCTCTCAGCAGAGCATCAGACGTCCGGTGCCCTATACAACACACAGACAACATCTCGTAGGATAAACACCATGGCAAGACATGATAAATGCTCGGCCGACTCATTAGCGGCTAGCTCAAACATGGAACTTAATCCATCGAACCCTTAGGTCTCAAACTCACAACGCTATCATTAGTTGTGCTTATAATTCAAGTTTGAATTAAGTACATTATGCGGTACAATTATGCCACACAAACTCACAGTCCTCGACTAATCAAACTGAAGCTGAGCCCGATCCGAAACCCAAGTTCGTCAGGGCAACAGACTTCACTTACCCATCCACATCATGGACAAAACTCATCATATAACAAACCCTTACAGTCTTACATATTTCACCATCCATCTTATGGCCAAATCATCTTACACTGACATCTTCAAATAACGCTCCTCAGAGCCAACCCAGTTGTCGCCCTCTTACTTATATCTCACTTATTATGCTTACTTTTCACTTCATAATATGTACGTTATGCTTGTACAATTATGAACACTCTTACTGTCTGATAATCCTCACCCGCCATACCCATATCCTCTGTCATCCGTCATACGCTTACACATCCATACCAAATGCTGTCACTTCATACCATCCATAGCCATACCTTTGCCCACATCCACATATACATATCCATAGCATAGGCACATAGCCATCATACATACGTATGTCTATCACACATACATATAACATACACATACGGTCATACATACGCAGCTTACAAACATGCTCACTAGCCATCACTAGTGCATACATACATACGTCAAACTTACATGCTAGCCATCACTAGCACATGCATACATACGTCAAACGTACATGCTAGCCATCACTAGCACATACATAATTCATACATACTCCAAACATGCACGCTAGCCATCACTAGCACATGCATACATACATACTCCAAACATGCACGCTAGCCATCACTAGCACATGCATAATCCATACGTAGCATACTGATATATTTGCTAGCCATTGCTAGCACATACATAATCCACATCCATAAAACGTGCATACATCTCATGCATATCAATCATACCACACAATCATGTTTGCACGCACATCATGCAATCGGATCGTTACGTAACATCCAAAGCATGGAATCATACAATCCTAGCATGCTACTACTCATTCAAAGCATGCTATCATGAATTTATGAGTTCAAAGCTCCCCTACCTCGTAATCATGATGTTCGATGGCAAGCACACAACGGCGGCGGTGTCGGCAGCGGAGTTGGTGGTCAAAACCATTGCCTAGTTGAGAGAGCTGCTCTCCCGAAGGTTTTAGAATGTGCCGGAAACAATAACGGCCAAACAGGGTGTCAGAAGTCAATGTGGCAAAACCCGCGATCCACGGTGGCGCACTAGGGCGGCTGGGAGAAAAGTCAAGCTAACATATGTGGCGGTGCGACCAGATGTCGAGGGTGTACTCACTAAAGATCGGCCGGTGGCTAAAACGTGCTCAGCCGGCCACAAGACATCGAAATCGGCCGTGGACAACACCCAACGGTGACGATTTCGGTCAACAAAGGCCCACATAAGGGCGGAGAGCGTGGGGCAATGCTCGAGAACAAAGGAGAGGTGGAGGACAGCTCTGTGTCAACTCCACTCGGTGGCAAGGCCAACTGATGGTCAGGCGGCGTGAATGCGGCGCCTAAACCTAGAAGCACACATGTACCACATGCACACGCGGCCCAAAGGGGCGGGGGAGAGGGCTGAAAGGAGACGACTCAAGGCCCACAAAAGCCAACAGGGCTAAGGCCCTAATGGTGGCCAATCTAAGTGGCGATATCGCTGATCGCCACCCACAACCAATACCCATGGTGCAGGCGGCTGTGCATCTTGCACGGTATAGGGCATGGGGAGGGTTCAGGGTCGAGCAAAGGCCACGAGGCCGTCACTGGCCAAGGCCTATGCAGGTGAACTCGTCCACCTTCAGTCAAGGTAAGTCATACAAATTCTTGCTAGAGGCCGTTCGGTACCAACGGCGTAAAATGGGCAAGAAGGGTCAACGGGCAAATATGTCGGTGGGTGGAACTCATTGCGGCTACGGGCCACAAGGAAGGGCACAGGTCAGAGGCAATCAAACAGTGCGAGGTAGGACCGTCTCTAGTCATTACTAGACTGAGGCGGAATCCTCGGTGGCCAATCGGCCACTACCGGCCAATGCCGATGGCGTCAAAAGCCAACACAGAGGGGCTGATCGGGGAAAAATAAAACCAGGATAGGCCGGGCGGCTGCACCAGCTACATTCGGCCAGACTAGCTATCTAGAGGCCTACTAGAGGTTGCCAGCACTTGGCTACTAAAAGTTCACCCAACCAAACCGATAACAGTGGAAAAACACTATTTTTAAAACGGAGGAAGAACTGCTGATGAGCGGTGAAGCTCAGCCGGGGTGGAGGAGACAGTGCCGGACCAAGAGCGGCTGCCTACCTCCGCCTCAAGGTCAGGGCGGAGCCGAACCTGGGTCTGGTCGGCCGTTGTCAGCCCACGATGGTGACTGAAATAGAGCACCAACGAAATGGAGCCCGGAACAGTGAAACAGGGAGGAGAGGCCGGAACTGTGCAGGCTGGGCGAAGGCAAAATTGGGCCGGGAAAGGTCGCCAATCACCATCGTCGGACCAAGGCCAGGCCGGATGGAGGTCCGATCGGCCGCATCTCGCCACTGGCAGCCCCCAATTCGTCCAAACAGACGTCTGGCGAAAATAGGGCAGTGAGGGGGAAAGAGGGCAAGGCAGCGGAACGGAGGCCCACAGGGCCGGGAGGGGTGTCCTCCCACCGTCGCCGGCCCATGGCGGAGCCGTGGGCGGCCACGCAAGTGAAACAAAGAGGGGAGAGTCTAACCGGGGGAGGAGGCAGCGCGGCCGTGGGCGGCTGGGGTAGTGGCCCCTCGGCATCGTACCGCCGGTGCCTGTGCCAGCATCCTGCGGCCTGCCGACTGCCGACGGCGGCCGGGCACAAGGAACAGATGGGAAGGGGGGGCAGTGAACTGTTCACACAAATCCAGATCGGGCCCAGCCCGATCTTTTTATTATGTGCACTTTTTTTTCCCACTTACATCCCCAATGCACGCGTACCTCATGTTTACGCGTTATCAGTCCAAAACTCGCATCGTAAGCGCGCAGTGAGGCCCGTGGCCAGCGTCTAAGCCCCACACCCAACTCTACGGGTATAAATATAGGAAAAATATATAAATATACATACGCTGAAATGTCACATTTTTCTGCCGAAAATGACCATAAAAATAGCAGGAAAATTCCAAAAAAATCGTAGAAAAATCAGGGACCTTACCCAACGCTTTGAGCACTACTAGCGACGCTTAAAAGTGTCAATAAAATTCCTTTTTTTAGTAGTGTATTATTTGTTTATGAAGTTTCTGGATAAACACTTAAGCCAAATTATTTAATTAAGGCTATTATGAATTGGCCAACTCCTACCACTTGTATGAGGTATGATCTTTTCATGGTTTGAGCAGTTTTTATTGTCATTAGTACATTACAACTTCTATTACTGATTTATTGAAAAAGTGTGTGGCATACTCTTGTGGCGCTAATAAGGCTTTTTTTGAAATAATGGCTTGTTTGACTAGTGCGCTTTGCTTTGCCCTACCTAAGGGCAATTGTCTTTTTAAGCTTGATTATGATACTTCTAAGTTAGGTATTGGCGTTGTCCTTAGCCAAAAGAAGCAGCTCAGTGTGTTCTATAGTGAAATGTTAAGTGGTTATACACTAGAGATGTCGAAGGGTTGGTTCGGGCCCAACCCTTTCTACATATGGGGCTAGGCCTGGCCCTTTCTACATATGGGGTTGGGCTAGGCCTTAGCCTGATTGTGAACGGGCTGGGCTTTGCAACCTCTATTCTACATTTAACTATAGTGCTTAGGACCTTGAACTCCATGTTCTTATCAAAACCCTTGTATTTTGGTATCATATTCAAATATATTTTGTTCTGTCTTATGATCATGAGACAGTTAAGCACATTA
Source organism: Saururus chinensis (assembly GCA_035235625.1). NCBI lineage: Eukaryota > Viridiplantae > Streptophyta > Magnoliopsida > Piperales > Saururaceae > Saururus > Saururus chinensis. The sequence goes on from CP141143.1 coordinate 33,591,485, forward strand.
TTGGCTAATAAAAGTTGACTACTCGACATGACAAATGAATGAATTATTTACTAGAGGCTGATATAGATGCACCTAGTTCTGATCTTCTTAAGGATGAGTTCCACAAAGATGTGAATTTTGGTCCTATCATTGTTGTACTAGAGGCTAACACTAAAATGGAATATTCTTTTATAGTTGGTTTCTTATTTAAAGGGAATTGTTTATACATCTCTAACACATCTCATCAGGCAAGATGCTTATATGGTATAACATTTTAGGAGAAAGAAACCTATTGCTAGTGGATGTGAACATTTTGGAAAGAATCCATGGCGCATTCACTAGTGGATGTGAACCGATGGCACATTAATTAGTGGATGTGATGAAACTTGTGCTAGCATGTGCGCTATCCATTAGTGAAACATCACAAGTGGATTCCAGTTCCTAAATTTTAGCCCCCATTTTAAAGTCATCAAATAAGCTAGTTGACACCTCTGTGTACCATTCTAAATCCATATGTGCCATGGTTATATATATAGAGAGAGAGATAGAAAACTACTAAAAAATGAAGTGAAAAAGAAGCCATACATTTCTTTATTAGAAATTTTACAATAATCCAGCCTAGGCTTTTCACAGCCTTTATTATACAATCCTTAAATTAATTAAAAATGGCAAACAATTTTTTACAACTAATAAAGAAAGCCACATTTTCTGGTTGGCCTTCATTTTCCCCCTAAAATACAGATTATTAAAAGAATTATCACATTCCAAAGTAAAAGAAAAGAGGAGTGAAGCAAGACATTTTCCATGAGATCTCATGAACGTCCTTCAGCTTACCTCTGTAATATCTCCTTTCATAAATGAATACTGACAAGTATCCAACCAACACTTCAAACTAACCCGTAATTTGAAAAATACAACTAATTGCTACGAGATTTACATGACACTACACAATATCAACAAATACATGAATAATTAGGGTCTCCTTTAGAAACAAGGAGGTGGGACAATTGTCCCTGTTGTAAACCCTCCGACATTGACACACTTGCTTTTCACAGTTTTTCCTCTTGCTCCCACCAAATTAATATTCTGGAGTTGTATCCCACGACAAGGGACACTCTTGCTGCAATCAAATGTTACGGCAACCTCTGATGCACTTGTTCCTTTGATGTTCTTGTACCCGACATTAGTGACCGCCACTGCTGTATCCTGCAACATGCAAGAGGTTAGATTTTATTTCTCATCGACTGTAGATCATAAGGAGAAATGGTCAATTGCAATTACTTGTTCTGAACATGGTTTCTTGGAGTCACAATAGTTCTGATCTATGATAATCGGCCTCTCAACATTTTCCATAATAAGGTTGCTAAATTGTATATTGTTTGCATTTCCTGAACCCCCCTGCAAGACAAAGGTAAATAGTCGTGGATTAAGCTATGTTGCATTTGAAAAAAAATATGATCAAATAGATCTATCTATGTACATGCATCTGCATATCCATAAATACACATATTCCCACATATCTGCAATTACCTGCCAGGTTTTGATTCTGACTCCATTTGTTGTTCCAATGAAATTAGCTCCATCTACTACTACATCTGAGACATGGGCTTCCGACTTTCCCATCCCCAAGCTCCCAATGCTAAGTCCATCAAGACAAACAGGGAAAAACATAGAAATCAGGGAAGAAAGAGAGGGGAAGAGAGAGATAGACAGAAAAATAAATGTATGAAACGCCTAGAAGGTGTTTTTCACCTTATTCCATGCCCAGGTCCACATGTTATGCCTGTAGCTTTGACGTTTTTAGATCCACTTACTATTGAAATGCAGTCATCGCCTTCACAAAAGTTGAAAATGTACAAAGATCAAACTTATCCTTTTGATATAATTAAGTGATGAAAACACAATTTGTTTTTGAATCCATCATTATATATGACTGAAAAGGCTTTGAGAAGCCGTTAATCACCCTACCGGTTCCGATGACACAGTTTTGTATGTTGATGCTTTGGGTACTTGTGACGTGAATTCCATCTGTGTTAGGGCTGTTTCCTGGTGCAGTAATGGTGAGACCGGAAGCCTGGACACTGGAACATTTATCAAAGGAAACCTGGATCTGAGGGCTGTCCTTGACCCTGAGGTTGCTCACCACAAGATTTTTGCATGAGCGAAACAGAAGAGCCTACATCAAATGGAAACCTTTATCGACTTCTTCAATTATTTAACGAACTGAATGGCAAAGAAGTTAGCAAATGAAGATGATGAACGTACTGTTGGAGCATCTGTGCAAGCCTGCAGTATGACAAAGGCGTATTTTAAAAAGTTGGACAAATAATAACTAAGGAGATACTACTTTTATGAAAAAGAAGAATAAGATGATCAATTCACAGTGCTTACAAGAGATTTGTCTATCTTGCATGATTTTTGCCACCATGTTGCTCCATTCCCATTAAGAGTTCCACCACCTTCAACAGTAAGGCCTTCAATATTGCTAAAGAGAATCCACTGATTTCTGTCATCTCCTTTCCAATCTGACATGTCAGTGGAGGCTGAAAGCGTTCCTTGGATCTTACCAAAAAAAAACAGTGTCATATTAGAACACCCATAAAACCTTAGACTGAGTTCAGTTGCAAATATATGCTGATATTAGGTGACTAATTGCTGGCAGGCTTACCATGACTTTAACACTAGATCTACATGGACCAGAAAAGGTTATTGGCTTTAGAAGGAATTTTTTGTTCTCAGGCACAGTTAAAACAGCTGGAGCATTTGCACAGGCATCAGCCCAAGCTCTCTGGAATGCCTGCGTGCCATTACAAAAGAGATGATACTTAGAGTTTCAAATATCAAACAATTAAACAAATTAAACTGGATGCAGCTTTCTAGATATTCTGTCTGTCTTTTTCCTGGGTGTGTTACCTTTGAAGCGTCTGTTCCATCACTTTTAGCTCCATAATTCTCCACATTAACTACTCGAGCACCCAAACGGATGACTTCATGCTCTAATGCCATGGCTGCCCCGAAGTCAAGGTTTAAATCATTGGCCTCAGTGAATGTGCCCATGAATGTGGGGTTGGTTGGCTGGCCAAAAGTGGAAGGTTGAGCGAGAGGATCAATAAATAGTGGGTCCTCTGGAAAGCATAATGAAAGTGGACACAAACAGCACAATGCGAACAGAGGGAGCAACTGTCTTCTGGGAGCCATTTATGAAATCAGGGAAGGAACAACAAACCAAACTGATCTCAAGTGGGTACTTGATCTTTAGAGAAACGGTGGTGATATCATGACATGATGAGTATATATACATGTAAAAGGAGGGTCGGAGAGAGAAAGGGAGGCAGTGAGAATGGCTTTTACTCAACCAATGGCGGCTCTTGAGTTGGTTTCTCCATGATTCTAAGCAATGGATTTAGTTGAAAGAGATTGAGACGTAAGGATCTCTTGGGTGGTCAGTACAGACCTTCACACCCAACCTGTATCCTCTCCATCCTCATCAAAGGAGCAACGATAACAACACCGGCATTTACGATAATAATGACAATAACATTCATAGTTATGATGAAAATTAATTATAATGTGGACGCGTTCTAATTAGTTATAACGCACATGTAGTCGTGTATATTTTTCATGCATAACCTTTGATCCACCACGTGGCTGCTGTGAATAGGTTCTTGACACGAAAACTAAAGTCAAAATATTAAATAGCTAGCTCACGTGTCCAAACACATAGAAAGTATTAAAACGTGTTAGTGGACCTAGCTATGCAGGATGAAGCTTGTGCATAATAATTTCTCATGATACACAGAGTCATGTATCTTTTGTACGTTAGCCAATATAATGAGCTCCTCTTGACCCTGAATATTCAAGCTGTTCATCTGTTAGTAAAACATTATTTTGGATTGCATAATTGCATTGTGAACTAGGAGTCCTTTAATTAGTTGTTAGGACTTGGAAGAAGTCTTGTTGTCTCATTGCCAAATGCGTCTTTTGTGATTTGTCAAAGGCGTTTTCTTTCTTTTGGACCCTTCGACATGGGATTTATGTGGCATGACACCAATTTGCATTATATGATTTGTGTGTCATTGAGTTCGATTTTGATCTCTCAATCGGTGTTACGATTGTTCAAAAGTTGCAATATTACCTTGGTTTTATCAAGAACAATTTAATCAAGTTATCGATAACCATGTTGAGCAAGCATGAAATAGTTGTGTTTAGATGATCAAATAGGTATCATTCAATGAGAGTTGAAGAAAACATGAATGAATTTCATAGGTAATGACCAATTTAAATTAAGTTTGTGATTGGCAAGTGTGGCAGCAAAAAACAATATGAGGGCTATAAGGGTTCCTACCAAACCCACCGCACTCCTATCTTGGGTGGCCACTGGCCATCTCTTCTAGCCTCCTCCCCCTCTTTTGACCCTTTTGTCCATGGTGGGAGGGATAGGGTGACACTATAGGTCTTGGCAAAAGGTGTTGGTCGTTGGATGTTGGCTCTTATTGCTAGTTGTTGTTTGCTGGACGTTGAAGATAAGAGGCTCTCTAAGCCGCCATCCAAGATCATAGCCTACAATCTAGTTAGCAATTGCGTCGTCCATATTTTTAAGATGGAAGCTATGCAGGAAGAATTATTCTCTCTTCTGAATTGGTTGTCGCATTGGAGCCATGGTGGCCTCTTCCTCCGGCATGAATTGGAAGAACCTTTTCTCTAAGGCTACTCCTTCTTTCCCCCTTCCCCACTACCCTGAACTTGTTTCCAAATCCTTCATGAAAATCCCTAGCAATCTCCTAAAAAGAGAAGCTTTACTATGACAACACTTGTTGGCTGGTACATTCTTGGCAAGCACCATTACTTCGTTTAGCCAAAGAACACACTTGTGAAGTGTTGGAACACGTACAACTTATTTCAAATGTATTATCTCATTGAAGGTTTTTTCCTTTTTAAATTCTCAAATGAACAAGAATGTGAAAAGGTGTTGAATTCAGTCATTTGGTCAATCGGTGTCCAACCATTAGTCCTATTGAAGTGGCATCCTAGGTTCAAGCCAGTCACAGAAATTATCAAAACAATCTTAATTTGGGTGTGATTTCCCATCTTCCAATTCAATATTGGTCCAAAGAGTCTATGGATGATAACAAGTTTGTTGGATGTTTTGCTCCATGGAGATCCTCCAAAGTTGAAGAAATCATGGCTAATGTTTGCTCATCTTTGTTTTGAAGTTTCTCCAAATTTCACATTTCTAGATAATGTTGATATTGAATGCGATGATGGTTCCACCTTCCACCAAAAGGTCGAGTATAATTAGTGTCATGTGCTTTGCTCCAAATGCCAGACTTTTGATCACATAATGAAGACTTGCTCGGTTCGTGAGGAGTGGAGACTCATTACTAGTTAGCTTACTTCTATGAGAGCATCTTCTAATTCAAGGAAGGAGATGAATCCATGTCAACCCCATCACAACAGGTGGACCAATCATCCAATTCAAGTGAGAGATACTCCTCATTCTTATCTCCATATGAGGTCCCCAACATCTAGTGATATCTTAGGGAGCAATCAATTTCAAATTTTGGCCAATCCAATTGAAGAGAACCCCACTATTGAAGAACTTCTACCTTTATATCTACAAGATTCCATGATAGCATGCTGCAACTTTCTAGTGTAATTTGATGTAGTCTCCTAGCTCTTGGTTTGTAGATACAGGCTTGGATTATATGGTTCGCCCCTAGCTCCTAGCTTGTGGGTAGCAGGGTTGCAAGCTTTTTCCAGGCTTCACCCCGCTTTTTGTTTACTACAATTTCAACTATAAAAAAAATTGATGTAGTCACGTAAGTGATCTATAGGCAAAAATGGAGAGAATTCTGGTGTCTATTTCATGATTTAAGATGTTGTTTTAAACACACATTGAAGTGATATAATTTTTTTTTGTTGTGGCCTTTGAACAACATATTGTTGTTGAGGATGTTTTTTAAAGAAATTTCCTTCGGTGATGGTCTTGACGGTCACTGGAGTTTTTTCTTACAAATTTAAAATCATTTAGCAGTGGTCTTGACTGTTGCTATAAGTCACAAAGGCATTGCTAAAAATATATTTTTAGCGATGGTCAATTTAGTCGTCACTATTGAAAGAACATATGTGTTATATGTAATGTTAATTAGCTAATTTTATTTGTCAAAACTATGTTTGAAACCTTGAGTATGTAATTAGTGTTCAAAATTTGATTAGATGTAGTTGTGGTCGAATATGGTTTGGAATTGATGGACTTAAAAAATAAGAGTATATATGTTCTTATAGATCAATACTAAAGATATTAATAGTTATAGAAGTTTATTGAGTATACATACTTATACAAAAGTCACTAGAAAAGTTGTAGAAGCGATTTTGAAACAATGTCATCGATCATTTGTTGGACACTACACAAAAGCAAATGATCGATTTCCAATTAAATCAATCCTTTGTAAAACTAAACTAAGAGTTTATCAATCGATCTCTTTGTGGACTAATCAATCGCTTAATGTATCATGCCTTAAAGGAAATAGTAATCTATCGATCACTATTTGGAGCAATCGATCACTATTAGTTTTAGTTGTCTAAGTTAAGTTTTTCTAAAAGTGAATTCATTCCTAGTTAAAGTCAAAGAACTTGCTCAAATTTGAGACATATAAAGGCTTAGGTATAACGAATTTGAAAAGAGAAAAACCTAAAAAATATTAGGGAAAAAAGGAAAATCCTTTACTCATTGTTCCTAAAAAATCTATAAAAAACTTGAAGATCTTGTTCATGGTGGATTCAAGGTAATGCAAAACTAAAGTGCGAAGATCTTGTTCATGGTGTCTTGTAAGTTATATATCATTATAGTGCATTAATTTAGCCTTAGTTGAGGCTACCGTGGTTTTTTACCATAGTTGGGGTTTTTTACATAAAAATTCTTTTGTCATTGGGTGGAGTGCATGTTTGATTTAATGGTTTGATTTATCATGAATGACAATTAGAATTTAGGGTTTGTTTATTATGTATTTCGATTCAAAATACATTATGTGGAAGTAACAGGGTTAGGAGTAATCTAGTGATCCACTATAATCATCTAGTTTAATTTTAAACTCTTAGCTACATCCTATTTTTTGCGACAGTAAGATCATTTTGGCCGTCACAATATCCTATTTTTTGCAATGGTACAAGCCATCACTGAAAACTTCCTTTCCACGACGGTTAATTGAGTCATCGTTCTATGGACTTTTAGCAACAGCTCAGTCATCACTAAGTATCATGTAGTAATCACTGAAGGTCTAAAGATGATGGCATGGTAGTTTTTTCAGCGATGTAGGTAATAGCGATGACCGACTAGCCATCTCTATTAGCTTTAGCCATGGCTAGTTCTAGCAATAGTGATGAATGTTGTCCGTCGCTATTGCCTAATTTTTTTGTAGTGGGCAAAATTTGTCAAAAGTGGTAATAACTTTTCCTTTAGGAATAAGAGTTAAGAATGTACAATTTAAACTCATGAACATTCTACCAAAAGAGAAAAAAATATAACAACCTTGTATAAATCATCTCCAATGATATCTTGATATCTAATAAAAAACTCCTTAGAATACCCATATGGGACTGAAGCTTTATTTGCTGAAGAGGAGAACATTGTTCGATAAACTTCTTCATAAGTAACCAAGGCAATTACCGAATTTGCCTAATCTCCACTAAGATGACCTTAATATGTGTAGTCCTCTTGGGAGATGCTAAGGTAGAAATGAAGAGACTGAAAGAAATCCGAAGCCTCCTTAGCAATGGTGCTAGCGATTTGTAGTTTATTGCCTACAAAATCCATGACAAAGTGAATAGAATTATGAGAGGAATTCCTGGATGCAACAAAACAAAAAATATTTTGTACAATGATCCTTTTCTAATAACCATTTAACTCTGGGTTTTTTGTCTTAAAAAGAATTCTTATGTAGACATTTCTTTATTATAAAAAGCTAGAGCTTTAGATTCCTCCATAATATAAATATCATTCAAAGGATCATCCTTAAGTAGAAGTTGCCCGCGTTGAAATTCTTAACTTTATCTACTCTATTTTGAAAATTACCCAAATTATCTCTATTCCAAACTTGAACAACTTGTTTGAGGAGCTTTAATTTCCGAACAATAATAAACAAAGGATTGTCTTGAACTTCAAAGTTCAAAGTAGAAGAAACTAGTTCTCTAAATCCTTTCATACTCATCCAACAATTAAAAAATCAAAAATATTTTTTCCTTAAATAAAAAGAGCATTAATATTAACTAATAAAGGGCTATGATCAAAAGCATATAGGAGTAGGCAGTGCAAAACACCCCTGGGTATTTGCTAATCCTGCCAATATTACAAAAACTCTGTCAATTTTCAAGACAATTCTCCTTTGACATGTGCTCTTATTAGACCATGTGAAATATGAGTCCTATTTAACCTCTAACAAGCCAGCTTGATGAACACTTCTATTAACTCCAGAAAGAGAAGAAGAGGGGACATTAATACCTCAGAGTTTTCCCCCATAAGAACACATAATTAAATTCCATAATAAAAAGTTAAGGATTAGAAGTGATTATAGATTGATGCTCAATCCAATTCCAAAGATTTCAATGATCGTGTAAGAAATTTTTTGCATAGACAAAGGTACTCTTGAAACAAAAAAAAAACAATCTCATGATGATATAATGTATGAACTAAGAACCCTCATCACTGTTCCTAATAGAATACAAAGAAGGATTTCAACCAATCTAAATTCTACTGGAGGCTAAAGACCGACCATTATCAATAAAATTCTAAGCTAAATTGATATGCATGTAAATATTATTAGATTTAAACTCTTTAACCTGGGTCTCATTAAGACTCAAAATAATTCCTAATTATGGTGAGTTGAGATGCAACCTTATTTAGGTGATTTAATCTTAGAGTATTCCAAGAAACTAAACTCATTAGAAATATAAAGATGTCTGTCCTCGAGCAAAGCCAGACATGAGTTCCCTACCAAAATATTGAGAAATAGTTTGAACCTTTCTTATTGCTTTTTCTACAAATTTTTAAAAATTTTACTACTCAATTAAATAAAATCCTCTGTATGAGAGCTAGGCAACGGAGTAGGAGACATAAGAATCATCCAAAATCTTATTCAAAGTAAGAGAGGATGCATTATCAATAGAAGAAAATAGTGAAGAATTAGCTTGTTCAGTTCTATCATTCACATCTAAAATGAGTTTACCATGATTTAATCTTTCTGATAAATCCACAATGATTTTGCCACCAAGAATAAAATTAATATCATAATTTTGTTGAATGGAAGGGACATCAAACTGTTCACCTGGCTAATAAGGGGTTTCGGCACTGTCACGAGATTTAGAAATATATAACGCAACACCTCCGGAAAGAGAGTTAGACTCGCTGACATTTTTCTCCTTTAACGCACAATAATGAAGAACAACATTATGATTCATATCATGGTATAAATGGCCTCCAATAGACATATGATTAGTTGCTTGAGCCTCACAAATAGGGACAGATTATTCCATGCGCTTAACTGGAGTTTGAAGATGTTGATTGGGGTGAAAATTTTCACCCAGAATTTCAGTGGGCCAATACATACGCACAATAGCGTCCAACACTGGCTGAGAATTCCCATCTTGTGGGTGAGAAGAACGCTGTAAAGGATCTGAATGGGTTTGGAAGAGATACTTGCAAGAGGACGTGCTGGGGAGACATCACATTCCATGACGGATATCAATGGGAACTGTAGGGATTCATTGGTGGCATGATCAGAAGCAAAATAGCTGGCTAGAGGAGTTGACCGGCGGCCACACTAGGAAAGAAGGAACCTAATGGTGCACAAGGCCGCTCTTCTTTCGTAAGTGTTCACAATGAGTGTGCCGTTGGGCTTCCTTACAGTTAATTCATTTACTAAGTATGTTCCTTACTAGACTGGCAGGTTTAATGAAAAGTATTTGAATGAATTAATCTCTTAATTAAGGTGGCCAAAGTTTTATAATGTGGTGTGAACTCAGAGGCTTAAACTTTGAATTGGTCATTACCTGAATTCATGTATATATTCTTGAACTCTCGTTGAATGACGCCCGTTTGAGCATCTAAATGCAACTTCTTCACGCTTGCTCGAGATGGTTATCAAATTGTTCAGGACAAAACCAAGGTAATGGTGCAAGCCCTGAACAATCAAACACACTTATTGAAAGTTCAAAATCGAACTCAATGGCACACAATTCCTTACTAGATTGGTGTCATGCCACATAAATCCCATGTAAAGGGTCCAAAGAAACCCCTAACTCCCTAACTCTTGTACATCAACTGTAACGCCTTTGACAAATCACAAAGACGTCTTATCACCTTATGTCATAAACACACACACACACGTTACCCGAACTGATCCAAACCCAAACCACGGAAAGTCTTGTAATCTAATATTATAATCTAAGAATGACTGACGAGTTAAAATGCAATTATGCAATTCATAACATATTGACTACTGTATAAGAAATATAGAAATTAGTGTTCGTAATTCTGTAAATTGTAAGCCTTATCCTTTTTAATCTTTTATTTTGTTAATTATTAAGATTAGTAAAATATCTTTAAACTCCCATAGTACAAGTATTGTGCGTCCATGATTTATTATGCACATGGGCATTAAAATAGAGTAATGCTAATGTGCGTCCATGATCTGGCTGCCGCAGGCCCAGAGCCTCGACGCGGCAGCCAGGCTCTGGCGTGCTACAGAGAGATATGGCCCTCTGCGGTTTGTCCCGGCCTACATGGCAAGATCCAGCCGTGAAGGTCAAATCTGGTTGTCGCAGTCAAACCTGGCCTGCATGGCAAAACCTGGTTAAGTAAGCTAGATTTGGCAGTTCGGCCTCACCCTTCCTGCAGGGCTAGATCTGGCCACCGTAGCTAGATCCTTGCCTCCCTCAGCTTTGGCCATTGCTGCTGAGTTTGGGTTGTCGACGAGGATGAGCCGGAGAGGTGGGGCGGAGTTTGGGTCTCTGGTGATAGTGACAGCGCGGTCAGTGCCATCAAAGAAGGAGAGGAGGTAGGGTAAAATAAAATAAAATTTTTTTTTAAGGTGGGGGATAAGTGAGAAATTAGAGTAAGTAGAATTGGGGTAAATAGTAAATGGGAGGCATAGGAAAAAAACACGGAATGTGAATAGGCACGTTCTTCCTGATTAGTGGCCACATAAGGTGCTTTAAAAGGTTGATTGTCCTACCTCTTCTAGTCATGTTTTAAGCACTCTGAACACCCCTCATTAAGCTAAAAGATACTACTTCCTTCATCCTCATTATTAGCTTCATTTGAGGAAAAATTTTGTTCTATATTTATAGCTCTATTTTGTTAAATTTAAATGCCTAGGTACTTAAAAATAAGTATCATAAGCTTATTTTTTTCTTCTTTTAGATATAAATTTCACCATTCAATAAAATATAATATTTTATCATATATAATTATTAATATGAAACAAAGGGAATACTATTTTATGGAGTATTATTCTATTTGATTAAGATAACCGAGTTTAGAATTCAAATATGCATGCGAATATGCACAATAGTGTGTAAGAAGCAATAGAAGAGACAATATACAAAACATAAATAGGGAAGCATTTTTTATGCTCCACTTTGACAATGACCCCAACCTAAGGTACACATAAGAACTGTTTATCCGTGAGATTGAAAGTGCACATGCAAATTCACTAATGTGTGCTAGCATGTACATCAACGATCTAAAATATCAATGATTCTCAAGCGCACCTTAAGCTGAGCTCTTTGTTAGAGAAGAGTATAAAAAACTCTTTACTTAAATAGTCAGGGTTTTGCTAATAAGAGGTTGACTTACGGGCTAACAATAGGCACTTCTCATTTTACGTGGAAACAATACACGACTACGTGCTTAAGGAGAAATAATCAAGTAGAATCGATGCACTAGCTAGGTGGTACACATGTCTACTCACTATTTAACATGGTTTAACACTTTCTATAAGTATGAACATAAGCTATTTCATATTTTGACTTTAGTTTACGTGTCCAAGAGTGAATGGACCTATCCACCCCTGGATCAAAGGTTCAGCTTGAAAAATGTGCCTACACCTCAGGTCCAGCGTGTGTTAAGTACTGGTCAGATTAACTAGTTAGAAAGCCCACAACATAATTAATTTTCATTAACCGTGAAGGCCTGTACTGACCCCCCAAGAGATCCTTCCGTCTCAATCTCTCGCTTCTAAATCCATTGCTTAGAATCATGGAGAAACCAAATCAAGAGCCGCCATTGAGTAAAAGCGATTCTCACTGCCTCCCTTTCTCTGTCCAAGCTCCCTTTTTCATGTATATATACTAGTCATGTCATGATTTCACCAACATTCCTTTAAAAATCAAGTACCCACTTGAGATCAGTTTGGTTTGTTGTTCCTTCCCTGATAAAGAGAGAGAGAAAAGAAAATTTCATAATGGCTCCCAGAAGACAGTTGCTCCCTCTGTTTGCATTGTGCTTTGCATTGTGCTGTTTGTGCTCACTGTCATTATGCCTTCCAGAGGACCCACTATTCATTGATCCTCTTGCTCAGCCTTCCTCTTTTGGCCAGCCAACCAACCCCACATACTTGGGCACATTAAACACTGAGGGTGACAATGATTTCAACCTAGACTTCGGGGCAGCCTTGGAATTAGAGCAAGAAGTCATACGTTTGGAGGGGTTTGATCAAGACGGCGCTAGAGTTGTAAATGTGGAGAGTTATGGAGCTAGAAGTGATGGAACAGATGCTTCAGAGGTAACACACCAAGGAAAAAGACAGACAGAAAAACTAGAAAGCTGCTTCCAGTTTAATTTGTTCATTTGTTTGATCTTCTAAACTCTAAGTATCATCCCTTTTGTAATGGAACGCAGGCATTCCAGAGAGCTTGGGCTGATGCCTGTGCAAATGCTCCAGCTGTTTTTACTGTGCCTGAGAACAAAAAATACCTTCTAAAGCCAATAACCTTTTCGGGTCCATGTAGATCTAATGTTAAAGTCATGGTAAGCCTGCCAGCAATAAGTCACCTAATATCAGCATATATTTGCAGTCGAAGATTGTTTCTAATATGACCTTATTTTTTTTTGGTAAGATCCAAGGAACGCTTTCAGCCTCCACTGACATGTCAGATTGGAAAGGAGATAACATAAATCAGTGGATTCTCTTTAGGAAAATTGAAGGCCTTACTGTTGAAGGTGGTGGAACTCTTAACGGGAATGGAGCAACATGGTGGCAAAAATCATGCAAGATAGACAAATCTCGCGTAAGTACTTTGAATTGATCATCTTATTCTTCTTTTTCATAAAAGTAGTATCTCCTTTGTTATTATTTGTCTAACTTTTTAAAATTCGCCTTTGTCATACTGCAGCCTTGCACAGATGCTCCAACAGTATGTTCAACATCTTCGTTTGCAGAATTTGATGCATAGTTTGGCTAACTCTTCTTTGTCATTCAGCTCTTTTAAATAATTGGAGTTGTCCATAATGGTTTCCATTTTATGCAGGCTCTTTTGTTCCACTCATGCAAAAATCTCGTGGTAAGGAACATCAGTGTCGAGGACAGTCCTAAGATCCAGGTTTCCTTTGAGAAATGTTCCAGTGTCCAGGCTTCCGGTCTCACCATCACTGCACCAGGAAACAGCCCTAACACAGATGGAATTCATGTCACAAGTACCCAAAGCATCAACATAGAAAACTGTGTCATCGGAACCGGTAGGATGATTAACCGCTTCTCTAAGCCTTTTCAATCATATATAATGATGGATTAATAAAAATTATGTTTTCATCACTTAATTTTCTCAAAAGGATAAGTTTGACCTTTGTACATTTTCAATTTTGGTGAAGGCGATGACTGCATTTCAATAGTAAGTGGATCTAAAAATGTTAAAGCTACGGGCATAACTTGTGGACCTGGGCATGGAATAAGGTAAAAAAAACGCCTTCTAGGCGTTTCTAAAATTTAGCTCTCTCTCTCCCCCTGATTTTTATGTTTTTTCTTGTTTGCCTGGATGGACCTAGCATTGGGAGCTTGGGGAAGGGAAAGTCAGAAGCCCATGTCTCAGATGTAGTTGTAGATGGAGCTAAGATCATTGGAACAACAAACGGAGTCAGGATCAAAACCTGGCAGGTAAGGTCTAGGTCAAGGGTTATGTTATCCCAGCAATTGCAGTTATGTGGGAATAAGTTTAGTTATGGATATGCATATGCATGTACATAGATAGATCTGATGATCATAGATATTTGATCTTATTTTTTTCACATGCAACATAACTTCATCCATGACAATTTACCTTTGTCTTGCAGGGGGGTTCTGGAAATGCAAACAATATACAATTTAGTAACATTATTATGGAAAATGTTGCAAGGCCGATTATCATAGATCAGAACTACTGCGACTCCAATAAACCATGTCCAGAACAAGTAATTGCAATTGGCCATTTTCTCATCATGATCTACAGTCGATGGGGAAATAAAATCTAACCTTTTGTCATGTTGCAGGATTCAGCAGTGGCGGTCAGTAATGTTGGTTACAAGAACATCAAAGGAACGAGTGCATCAGAGGTTGCTGTAACATTTGATTGCAGCAAGAGTGTCCCTTGTCGTGGGATACAACTCCAGAATATTAATTTGGTGGGAGCAGGAGGAAAAACTGTGAAAAGCAAGTGTGCCAATGTTGCAGGGTCTACAACAGGGACAATTGTCCCACCTGCTTGTTTCTAAAGGAGACCCTAATTATTCATGTATTTGTTGATATTGTGTGGAGTCATGTAAATCTCATAAGAATTAGTAATAATTTTCTAGTTGCAGGTTAGTTTGAAGTGTTGGTTGGAAACTTGTAAGTATTCATTTCTGAAGGGGGGTATTAAGAGATAAGCTGAAGGACTTTAAAGTCTCATGGAAAATGACTTGAGTCATTCCTCTTTTCTTTATGTATTTGCTTTGGGAAGTGATATTTCTTTTTATTTTTTAATGATGACCTGTCTTTTAGGGTGAAAATGTTGGCATATCAGAAAAAGTGTCCTTGATTTCTTCTAGAAAATTGTTTGGCATTTCCAATTTATTGAAGGATTGTGTAATAAAGGCTGTGAAAAGCCTAGGCTTGATTATTGTAAATTTTCAAATAAAGAAATATTTGGCTTGTTCTTCAATTTTTTTCTTATTTTGCATATATATATATATATATATATATATATATATATATATATATATATATATTTAATAGGCTCTATAGCCATAACATTGACCGTGACACATATGAGTTCAGCATGGTACATAGAAGTGTCAACGGGCTCATTTGACAACTTTGAAATAGTGGCCAAAATTTATGAACTAGAATCTGTTGGTGAATTTTCACCAGGGGATAGCGCACATGCTATTGTAAGTTTCATCACGCTCACTAGCGAACGCACCATCAATTCTGCTAGTGGAACTTCATATTTGTATCAAATTTTATTTTACTATTCTGCTTGGGGTAATGAGATATGAAATTAGCTCTTTTAGTGGCTTGAACTGATATCAAGGTGTCCCCAATTCACTTTCAATGTAAAACAAGAAGTGAATTCCTAAAATTTCTTGTCTCATGTCACAAAAATCCTTGCAAAATCTCTATTAATGCGTTAACAACACATGCATAGAAATGTTTAAAAACTTTGCAAAGATATTGCTATCGCAATTTGTTTTAGTGATAAATATTGGGCCGATGGGCCTTTTTCCTTAAAGCTCATAAGAATTCAACACAAAAAACCAATAGGAGGACTAAAGAAGAGATAAACAACAAAGAAGTTATAATTTCCAAGGAGATAGCAAATAAGGGAATTTCTGCAACAATTTGAGCCTAGAAGGAGAATTAGATAGACATGTCTGGCCCAAGAAGTTGTTTATTTGAAAACATGTATGTTACAAGAAGTTGTTTATTTGAAAACATGTATGTTACATTCTTGTCAGATGAGGTGGATTATTGCATTGATAAATACCTAAAGAATGGCACTAAGATCCAAGTAGCATTTCCTAATTAACAAATGTCATCAACAAAGCTACCCCATCTGCAACAAGGGAGATCTAGTCTAAGGACAATAAGAAGTACAACAAGAAGCCATTTAGTGCATCCACAATTAAAGCATATATGGCTAATAGATTCTTCATTTTTTTTTGTGTAGTATGCATCTATTAACCATAGGGATACCACGTCTCCTAAGTCTTATCAAAAGTGAGGTTGCCACCCATGATACATAAGCCAGCAAATAAAGGAATTATGAGGGATATGACCTTTAAATCATAGTAGATGATGTTATGCACTAGAATAATTCACCTCCCAAAGAACTTTATAAGCAGATTTGGAGGTGAATTTGCCTACCTTTGACAGTCTCCAAATTGATTTTATTATCTTCTGAGTTGAGTTAAGGACAAAATAGTTGAACAATTTGATGAAGTTTCTCACCCCTATGGTTAGTGTTGCATGGAAGAGTCCTAGAATTTTGAGCTACACAATCTAGAATCTTAGAGTTTAATATTCGACTTCAACTAAGTAGATTACTGGATTGCTCCTATACCTAGTGCTTAACAAAAGAAAGAATCAAGGGTTTCAGTCTCTATGCCTAGGAATTTATTTATATATTAGAAACCAAAACTTAATAACTAAGTGTCATTAATGATTAATCTATCTATAAAAAATTGAACAAATAATGTAAGATGACACAAGCATTTTCTACGTGGAAAACCCCAACTAGGGTGAAAAACCATGGTCAACTACTCTTAGCTCAAAATCAATGCACTAACAAAAAGAATTCTTACATGACACAAGTACACTACCAACCTTTCATGAAGACTCTAACATAACTCCCTCTGGTTTAGATCTTTTTTATTTTATTGTTGGCCTTCATGATCTAAGCACCATCAAAACTATTCACTCAAGATCAATGATGATTTGGTAGAAGACTAAAGCAAAAAGACACTCCCTTTTTCTTCTCTCAAAATTTAGGTTTTTCTCTCTTCAATTTCGTGCATACCTAATCATTATACACTACATTATGTACGTTTTGGTCATATAGTTCAATATGGAATGGCCTTTTTGCCATAATGCTTAAACTAGGCAACTTTAACAATCAATTCAAATAATGATCGATCAATGAGTATCTCTATTCATATGAAATTCATCGAGTGATTGATCTCTCTCAACTAACATAACTTAATTGATGACTATTTACCTTTGTCTTGCAGGGGGTTCAAGAAATTCAAACAGTATACAATTTAGTCACATTATTATGGAAAATGTTGCATGGTCGATTATCATAGATCAGATTACTACGACTCCATTAAACCATGTCCAAAACAAGTTGTAACGACCCGACCCAATCCGGGCCCACAAAATCACTAATAGAAATTTTTAATTTTCCTTGAGCCAAGAATCATCGTCTGAGTGCAAGAGGTACAACGTTCGTCTATGCACTATGGAGCTTTAAGGCTTCCTCGTACGTAGACTTAGGTTGTAACAAGCACGTACACACAACGGAGCTTCATAGTTCGTCGCGTGTAAAATAGAATAAAACATATTATTATAATGATTTGGATCAGGCCAACGTTGCCCTGCCGTTGGTTGCCTATGTACGTATTGGATATTATTCCAATACGATCGGATCCGAATGTAGTTCTGCCTAATGTCTACTACATACAACAAATATCACAAAATCATACGTATAAAATGCATATCTCCGAATATTTAATCGGAGTATACAAAAAACTCCTCATATATCGAAGTCAAGCGGAAGTTAATAAACCAAAACATACATCTCGCTCTACCATTGAGCGGGATCAAAACTACACATACACGTGTCTCACCCCTATTACTGAGTCTAGACTGAGCACATCACCCGGCTCGCTCTATCACTGATCCAAGACCGAACCCACACATCACACGTCTCGTTCTACCCTAGAGCAAGACAACACACATCATGACATACGAGCACACATCATGGCATATAAGCACACATCATGGCATATAAGCACATAGCACAGCAACACATATAAATCGTAGCATAGCACACATCATAACTTAGAACATGTTGTTCTATAATTACAACGGAAGATCAAAAATACTTACTTCTATCATAACTCGTACAGTATCAGTATCTATGGACAGAACCCTGTCTTGGTCTGGGTTTCTTTTTCTCGTTTCGGTGTTCGGGCAGGGCCTCGCTTAGTCTCGGGCATTTCCTCCTTATAAGATCATCAGCTCAGAAAATGGAACCCTCCATCGCATAGAGCATACTTGATTTAGTCAAGAACGCCTCTTGAATCGACTAAATCGGAGTTAGAATGGCCAGAAACAAAAAAAATGAAGTTGATCGGTATGGGTATAACCTCTCCTTGTCTTGGGGTATTTCCTCTTCATATGATCGTCAACTCAGAAACTAGAACCCTCCATCGCATAGAACATACTCAATTTAGTCAAGAACGCCTCTTAAATCAACTAAATCGAAGTTCGGATGGGCAGAAATAGAGAAAACAAAGGCGGTCGATGCTCGAAAAGTAGCGGGCAGAACCTCCTCTTGTCTTGGGGCATTTTCCTCCTTATACGGACTCCAACCCGAAGAAAGGACCATTCCATTATGTAGAGCATGCTCGATTTAGTAGGAAACGGGTCTTGAATGGCCTTAATCGGCCTTAGAACGGTTAGAAACAGAGGAAATGAAGTTCTCCTTCAAAAACAGGAGAAATGGGGTTTATATAGACCGCCCTGAGTCGCCGAAACCGCGGCGCCACGCTGCCAAAAATGGTGGCGCCACGGGTTTCGGGCGGCAGCACCGAGGTAACGCATGGCTCACGCCTGCGTGCGGAACCGCGGCGCCTGCGATGCCGTTATACCGCTATGCCCGCGGTAACACGGGCGTGCATGTCGCGCCGTCCCGCATGCCGACCCGCGCGCTGTGGCGCGCACGGGTTTAAATATATATATTATTTTTTTCTTTTTCTTCTTTCTTCAAGTACGCGTAACTTTATACCCCGGATTCAGATTCGCGCGTTCTTGGTACCGTTGGACTCATATCAACGAGCCCTTCGATACTAACCCACTTAAGGCAATAAATCGTGCTCTTTCTAAGTGGGTCCTACCTATATTGTATATTTCCCGAGGTTGTCACTTCTTGTCCCGACCTCCGCTTCGCCCGTTCTTTGTTTTGTTACGCTCATTTCTTTGAGCTCTACTCAAATACGGAGGTTTCAATGGTTAAAACCATTTATAATTTATTAGAAAAATCACTAATTACCTCTAACCCCCTTGGTTAGACGTAATCGCAAAGCGGGGTGTTACATTCTTCCCCCCTTAAACGAATTGCGTCCTCGCAATTCACCCAAAATACTTGACAAAACACATATAAATATCTAACAAACTCCGATATTTAATCGGATAAGTACTCATTTAACAGACTTTAATAGATCATAATCAAACAAGTCGTATATAAGTAGGTCTCAATCTTTAAAATTTGATAAAATATTCGTAATCACATGAAATATTGCAAACAAAATCCAATTATAAATTTAAAATGAGATAAATCATATCATACAAAATTCAATATTTAATTCAAAGTCAAATAAATTTGCATTCAGAAATCTGATAATCAAAATCAGACATCATTCTTTCAAAGTTCAATAATTCGATCGTTCAGCAAAATCTGATAAATTGTTCATAAACGAAATCCGATAGTAAATTCAAAATTAGATAAATCATTATTCAAAAATCTAAAAACACAATCACAGAATGTCGCGATACCAGACGACTTACACCCACGCCCATGGGGCGACATGAGACAAAAAGGAAGAGATTTACCTATAACATCCCAGTCCTGTGCGCGCTAGATGCCAAATTTGCCGGTATCCAAAATCATAATAATTCTTAGCTCCGAAGAACCAAGAACTATCCAGACAGCATGATTGCTTGCCTAAAACTCCGAGAAATTTTTGAAATGAGCAGATGATTTTAAAGTAAGAGCTTTTGTTTTCATAAAGTAACAGAAAACTTTTAGCAAAACTTTGGTGAGTCAAAATTTTGGTATAAATTCATACTTCAGTAGGTCGAACTAAGTTCTAAGAATATGCTTCGTGCACATAAGAAAATATTGTGCCATCTTTCTTTTGAAATCATTCGGAAAATCTAAAAACATGATCACAGAATGTCGCAATACCAAACGACTTACACCCGTGCCCATGGGGCGACGCGAGATAGAAAGGAAGGGATTTACCCATGACATCCCAGTCCTGTGCGCGCCAGATGCCAAATTTGGCGGTATCCAGAATTGATAGCTTTTGGGCTTTATACCAAATAACTATCCAGACGGTCCGAAGACCCAAATCATCGAAATCTTCATCATCAAATCGAATTCAAACAAATATTTCCAATAAAGCAGATTTGAAATCGAAATTCATTTCAATACACTCGTGGAATCAGCCTTGAAGCTATCTATTAACACCTCATGTCCCATATCACGGGTGTTTGATGGTTTCTTCTTAGCAATTCCATAGGTGATTGAGATAAATTTACTAAATTTCACATCCATTTTCAAATAACATGGGATTTGAAATTAAGTTTTATATCAAATCCATCAGCAGATTCAACCTTAGATCAATCCACCAACGCCTAATATTTCATATCGCAGGTGTTTAGTGATTTCTCTTTTGGATTTCTACTGTTTTTCAAAACAAATTTTAAACAAACTTTCAAAATACTCATATTTCAGAAATGAGATTCGTATAAATACAATAGTAGAATTTATTGCAGAGTTGTCCACTAACATTCCACCTTATATACCATGGTTGTTTGCTGGTTACTCTGAGATGGTTCTACCGCCTTTGAAAAATAACCAAAATATTTTTTAAAACAGACAATTTGAAATCAAAATTCCATTTCAACACCCTGGTAGAATTTATCATATAGTTTTCCATTAACGTCTCATGTCCTACACCATGAGTGTTTGGTGGTTACCCCGTGGTAATTCTTCCACCTTTGAAAACAAATTGAAATTAAATTTCAATACCTGAGTAGAATTACCTGTAGAGTTTTCCACTAGTGCCTCATGTCACATAGCATGAGCGGTCAGTGGTTGCCCCTTAGTAACTCTACCATCTTTGAAAATAATTTAATTTTTGAATCAGTAAAAATTAAATTTGATTTAAATACTCATGTAGAATTAACCATAGGGTTTTCCACTAACGCTTCATTCCCCATACCATGAGCAGTTAGCGGTTACCTCGTGGTAATTCCACCATCTTTGAAAAACAAATTTGAAATCAAATCTTAATTTAATATCCGAGTAGAATTAACCGTAGAGTTTCCATTAGCGCTACATGTCCCATACCATGAGCAGTTAGCGGTTACCTCACGGTAATTCTACCATCTTTGAAAACATATTTCAAATCATATTTTGTTTAAATACCCAAGTATAATTAACTGTAGGGTTTTCCACTAGCGCTACATGTCTAATACCATGAGCGGTTAGCAGTTACCTCGTGGTAATTCTACCATGGTTTAAAACACATTGAAATCGAAGTTGTTGAAAATATTTAAAAAGAATCATATAACGAATTTAAAACAAAATTTTAGATCGAGTCGAATTCAAAATTACAATTCATAAAAATAAAGGTTTCCAATTAAATCCAAAGCCATACGAGAAAGCCAAATTTCAATTCATGGTTGATTAAAAAATTGAAATTTAGAAAAATCAAAATCTGTCTGAAATTCAATGTAACACTTGCAAAATGGAATTCTAAATTAATTCTAAATCAAATTATTTAGAAAGAATTTTCATATAACTTACGATTAAAATTATAATTCATAAAAATCATAATTTATATAAAATTCAATGTCACATATACAAAATAAAAAGTTCAAGAGAAAAATTCATATAAAATCTTATTTTTGATATTAATAAATGTTGGAACACATTCAAACTAAAACTATAAATAATTTTTAATTGAAAAATAAAAATTATTCAATTACTGTTTACATCAAAACTCATGCAACACATGGCGATAAAAAAAATCTTAAATAATTATTTGATTAAATCTCATACTAAATCAGATGTAACATATTCAAAGCGAAAATTTCAAATCAATTTAAAATTGACGTCTATGAAGTCTAAGCATGCCATCGGTCATATATACATACGTAGGATAAAATAAAAATTACTTATAATTATAAATTAGAATTTATCCAAATTAGAGCTCAATGTAATTTTAACATTACATAAGCATAACAAAATTACATGTCACAATTTGGTACGATTTATTCATAATAACATTTTAAAATCATTTCATAAGATTTACATTCATTGCAAGGTATGCAAACTGAACTTTCAATTAAAAATGTACTTAAAAATCAAGTTCTTAAAATTAGAGCACATATTAATCTGAAGTCATACATGTACAATAGAATGTTCAAAATTGAGGCTTATATTAAGTTCACCATTACAAGTACATAACAAAAGTTCAAAATTGGATTTTGGATTAAAATCTAATATCGTACATGCATAACTAAAAGTTGAAAATTAGAATTTAATTCAAATGAACGACAATATGTCTAGAACAAAAATTATTTTTAAATTTAAAATCAAAATTTATTTTAAAACAATCACAACACATTGAAAATAGAAATTATTATACACTCGCAGACAGATCAATACTCCAGTACCAATTGTAATGACCCGACCCAAGTGGGGCCCAGAAATTCACTAATAGAAATTTTTAATTTTCCTTGAGCTAGGAATCATCGTCTGAGTTCGAGAGGTACAACGTTCATCTTCGCACTATAGAGCTTTAAGGCTTCCTCGTACGTAGACTTAGGTTGTAACGAGCACGTACACACAACAAAGCTTCATAGTTCATCGCGTGTAAAACAGAATAAAATATATTATTATAATGATTTGGATCGGGCCAACGTTGCCTTGCCGTTGGTTACCTAAGTACGTATTGGATATTATTCAAATACGATCGGATCCGAATGTAGTTCTGCCTAATGGCTACTACATACAACAAGTATCACAAAATTATACGTACAAAATGCATATCTCTGAATATTTAATCAGAGTATGCAAAAAACTCGTCATATATCGGAGTCAAGCGGAAGTTAATAAGCCAAAACGTACATCTCGCTCTACCACTGAGCGGGATCAAAACTACACATACACGTGTCTCGCCCCTATTACTAAGTCTAGACTAAGCACATCACCCAGCTCGTTCTATCACTGAGCCGAGACCGGACCCACACATCACACATCTCGTTCTACCCTAGAGCGAGACAACACACATCATGACATACAAGCATACATCATGGCATATAAGCACATAACACAGCAACACATATAAATCGTAGCATAATACACATCATAACTTAGCACATGTTGTTCTATAATTACAACAGAAGATCAGAAATACTTACTTCTGTCATAACTCGTACGGTATCAATATTTATGGACAGAACCTCGTCTTGCTCCTAGTTTCTTTTTCTCATTTTGGTGTTTGGGTAGGGCCTCACTTGGTCTTGGACATTTCCTCCTTATAAGATCATCAGCTCAGAAAATGGAACCCTCCATCGCATAGAGCATACTCGATTTAGTAAAAAATGCCTCTTGAATCGACTAAATTGGAGTTAGAATGGTCAAAAATAGAGAAAATAAAGTTGATCGGTACGAGTATAACCTCTCTTTGTCTTGGGGTGTTTCCTCTTTATACAATCGTCAACTCAGAAAATGGAACCCTCCATCGCGTAGAACATACTCGATTTAGTCAAGAACGCCTCTTGAATCAACTAAATCGGAGTTCAAATGGCTAGAAACAGAGAAAACAAAGGCGGTCCATGCTCGAAGGTAGCGGGCAGAACCTCCTCTTGTCTTGGGGCATTTTCCTCCTTATACGGACTCCAACCCGAAGAAAGGATCACTTCATTGCGTAGAGCATGCTCGATTTAGTAGGAAACGGGTCTTGAATGGCCTTAATCGGCCTCAGAACGGTCAGAAACAGAGGAAAGGAAGTTCTCCTTCGAAAACAGGAGAAATGAGGTTTATATAGACCACCCCGAGCTGCCGAAACCGCGGCGCCACGCCGCCAAAAATGGCGGCGCCGCCGGTTTCGGGCGGCAGCGCCGCGGTAACGCACGGCTTGCGTTCGTGTTACGCAGCTCGCCCCCGTGCGCAAAACCGTGGCACCTGCAGTAACGCGGGCGCACGTGTTGTGCCGGCCCGCGCGCTGTGGCGCGCGCGGGTTTAGATATATATATATTTTTCTTTTTCTTCTTTCTTCAAACATGCGTAACTTCATACCCCGGATTTGGATTTGCGCGTTCTTGGTACCGTTGGACTCGTATCGATGAGCCTTTCGATACTAACCCACTTAAGGTAATAGATTGTGCTCTTTCTAAGTGGGTCCTACCTATATTGTACGTTTCCCGAGGTTATTACTTCTGGTCCTGACCTCCATTTCGCCAGTTCTTTGATTTGTTACGCCCGTTTCTTCGAGCTCTACTCAAATACGTAGGTTTCAATGGTTAAAACTATCTATAATTTACTTAAAAAATCACTAATTACCTCTAACCCCCTTGGTTAGACGTAATTGAAAAGCGGGGTGTTACACAAGTAATTGCAATTGTCCATTTTCTCGATGGGGAAATTAAATCTAACCTCTTGTCATGTTGCAGGATTCAGCAACAGTGGTTAGTAATGTTGGTTACAAGAACATCAAAGGAACAAGTGCATCAGAGGTTGCTGTAACATTTGATTGCAACAAGAGTGTCCCTTGTCGTGGTATACAACTCCAGAATATTAATTTGGTGGGAGCAGGTGGAAAAACAGAGAAGAGCAAGTGTGCCAATGTTGCAGGGTCTACAACAGTGACTATTGTCCTACCTGCTTGTTTTTAAAGGAGACCTTTATTATTCATGTCTTTTTTGATATTGTGTGGTGTCTTGTGATGTGGATCATGTTGTTGACAAGTACTTGGCCAAGTTAGATGCAGCAAAGCCATTGAAAGCCCAACTAAAGGCCCATCATCCATATTTAAGTAGAAGCCCAAAAATCCTGGGGAAGACCAAAGCCCAGGATTAGTTTAGCCCAACTGCAAAGATTCATTTTTTGTGGTCTGCAAATCTTTGGTGTTCTAAAGCCTCATTAATTGCTGCAAACTATTGCAGCCAAGACACTTTTTCATATGTAGTTCACTTGGGGACTTGTTTTAGGACATTTAATTCTTTTAGGGGTTAGTTTTCACTTTATTTAATGCTACCTCAAATGTTTGTATGAATTTAAGCCTATATATGGCTTTATAAGTAATAAAAATGGGAGTTTTTGGCTTGTTCATCTTGAAATTGTGTGTCTGGTGTATCATAAACTCTCAAAACCTATCTTCCCTGGCTACCTCTCCTTGAAGACTTAGTTTTAGATGCCCTCAAGCTTAAAGAAGTCACAGTAATCCTTGTGATCTTTCCTCTCAGTGAGTTCCGTTCAGAGTTCATTTTTGTTTTGACACTCATCTTCCTTCTCTGTGCTACACAACATCATGTAAATCTCATAGCAAATAATAATAATTTTCTAGTTGCAGGTTAGTTTGAAGTGTTGGCTTGATACTTGTTAGTATTCATTTCTGAAACGGGATACTAAGAGGTAAGATGAAGGTCTTCAAAGTCTTATGGAAAGTGACGTGCTTCATTCCTCTATTCTTTACATATTTGCTTTGGGAATGGATGTTTCTTTTTAATTTTTCATGACAACTTATTTTTTAGGATCGATGAAAATGTTGACAAATCAGAAAAAAGTGTCTCTTGATTACTTCTAGAAAATTGTTTGGCATTTCAATTTATTTGAGGATTGCATAATAAAGGTTGTGAAAAGCCTAGGCTTGATTATTGAAAATTTTCAAATAAAGAAATGTATGGTTTTTTCTTCACTTTTTTTTTCTGCCTATATGTATATATGTATATATGTATGTATGTCTTGTTAAAGAGCTCTATGACCATACCATTGACCATGGAATATATGAGTTTAAGCCATTTCTGATTTAATTTCGAGGTTCAAATTAAATGTAGTTTCCAAAGGTTTTAATCTAAACTAGTTTCACATTTATGAGTTTTAAGTGAATTTAAGTCATTTATGAATTTTTTAGAATTTTTAGTATTTTCTCAAAATTTCCAAAAATTAGGGTTTACGGGACCCCTTGTGGGCCCCACAGTCAAATTTGTTTTTGATCCAAAATATCATTGAAATTAAAAAATTTATTAAAAAATCTTTTTAGAATTTTTGTGGTCTTAATTAGGGTTTAAATAAACAAATTACCTATTTTTAGTTAAGAATTTTATTTACACCCCAACTTTTGATTAGGCCTAACCCCTTCCTTACTATAAAAGGAAAGGGCTAACCTCTTTCCCATTTGGGAAAGGGCTGAGCATAGGATCAAGAGGCCTAACCCCCATTAGCCCAAAGTGATAGGTGATTTGAGGTAAGATTTTCCTAATCTTTCCTTAATCTTTAGAATTTTTAATAAACTTCTTCTAATCTCTTCTTTCTCCAATGATTAATCTCATTTTTAGGTCATTAAATCACTGATTTATATCTCTACTTCAAACCCTAGCTTTCAAATTTTTGTTTTTGAGTCCCTAAAGCTCTAGATCTAAGATTTTTCTAATGATTTTTAAGTTCTAAATCAGATTTAGGTGGGTATTAACAATAATTACATTTTTAGGTAGGTTTCGAAGGAGATGAAGGAGCTCATCCAACCCAAAAAGAGGTGAAGGTAATAGGTTTAATCCACAAGCTTGTTGTGTTTCAAATCTTTATTTTTTATGTGTTTTCTTGAATGAAGTCCATGTTTAGTGCTCTAATGGTAGATTAGTAAAAACTCAATCTTTCATATTAATTTCTTAGGGTTTTGATTAAAAATGAGTAGTTTTAGCATTCTGGAAGGTTTGATTAAATTTTTATGATGTTTGAGGATTGGAATAGAAGTTTTAAGTTCGATTGATGTTGTCTCAGTTTTATTTTTGAAATGTAGAAGACAAACTAGATATGCCATTATGGCGATCGATCGCCCTTGCAGGCTAATTGATCAACCAAATGAAATTTCAAACAAATTTTGGGGCCAACCAATTGAACGGCTGTGCAGGCCGATCGATCAGCTACACAGTAGATTTGGGCATTTTATTTCCTATGCTTATTTCAGTATGTTTACTCCCAAATATTGTTTCTAATGTTCATGTGGCATTGAGTTAGGATAAGCTACTAGAAAGGTATGCCATTTATGTTGGGAATTATGGAGCATGTTTAAGTATTACATAGAAGTACATGTTGATGGTTAGACGTGTTAGTATGACTATCTTGATTCTATGGTTGATGATTTTTTTTATGTTTAAGCATGTTTCCATCAAGGTTATTGTATGACAATCATCAAGGTTATTATATGATAATGATCTAATGTGCTTTCTTATCGTATGAATAAATTGTGCGTGAATGGTGATACTATGTTCTAATTTCATGCGTGGATTAAATATGCTTGTAGGAGTTGAGAATTAGACTTCACTTGATTGAAATGATGGTTTTAAATGGATTTCCCCATGATTTCAGTTAAGAACTATGTTTAGATTATATCAAAGCATGTGTGTATTGCCTTGTGAGCTATTGTCAAATCGTTGTCATGTGCTTAGGAATGTATGAACACACACATATGGAGAATTTATCATAAAATCGTAGTTATTTATGACTCAAATATGATACATGTGGAGACTAATGGGGAGCACATTCCATGTGTTGGAATTCACGTAGAGCTTGCCCAAGGATGTATCATGTTGCATGCATCATGAAACGGACTTCATGAATGAGAATTTATCGATGATTAGCGGTGGTTGATCAATTGTATGCAATGATGTGAGATTGCATGCCGGATTAATTGATCGTTGGTTTAATCGGAACTTAGTTGGTCTAAAAAGACATGATTTCGATTTGAGTTCCTGTGTGGAACATGTATACTCCTTAGGTTTAGTCGACTTGAATTATGTGGGGACAAGTTGTGTAATTGTCTTGTGGTTGAGATTGTTTGAGATAGTTATCTGGACCCTGCAAATCCAAAGTGGTATGCCTTTGAACACCGGCTACTACGTATTCTAGGTTTCCTATGTAGAATTCGAACTCTTCCCACCGCAAAGGATGCTCCTAAGCGAATACACCTGCTATAGGTTCTCTGTGTGAGATTTGGACATTCTTTGGCCAGGATTGTCCAGGGCGAGCAGACTTAAGGGCTGATTACCCCGACCTTTATATATTTCTTGTGTGGAATTGGACTATGTCCCGCCTGTGTGGCCTTGACTATGTCCAACATGTGTAGCAATGTTTGTATTCACTCCTTGATGGAGACATTCACCGTTTGTTTATGATGCATGTGTATGAGATTATATTATGCCTAGGATTGCATAGGTTATGTAGGGATAATGTGACACATGTGGATATAATTGATTATGCATGATTATGTGTCATGTGTTTGACACATTTGTTGTGCGGAGTGAATGAGCTATGGAATGGATGTGATATGAATGCATGATTTGAATCGTGTGATTGAGACACTATCATGTAGGTTTATGTGATATAAATGGATAATTTGAATTGTGTGAGAGACACTTCTCTTGCAAATTATGTGTGATATTATTCTTGATTGTATTTGGATAAGGACACTACCTATGCAGGATGGATGTTAAGTTGTAACATGATCATGCATGCCCTGACTTGATATATGTGTTATATGCATGCTAGATCCTTTACTTATGGATAAGTAGGGGTTTAGTAAGGGGATGATCAGAAAAAAGGTATACATTGTCATTTATAGATCTGAATTGCCCTGATGTTGTACTGTGATGATTTTCTGATTAATGTTACCGCTTTCAAACCACTACTGAGTTTTTGTACTCACCCCTCTTTTGTGATTTGCTTTGGGGCTACACGATGCGACATGCAGATGCGTAGGACATCTATACAAAACGTCAAATCCAAGTCCATGCACCCTAATAATAAAAGAATCTTTTCCTTCCCCGAGACAATAATGGAAGGTGTTGATTAGGGTTAGAAATACAAGACGAATAAGTTACAATAAATGAATAAATACATGCAAACAATTAATATGGACAAGAAATAAACTGAAGTATGAAATAGCCAATACTAAAATCAAATACTAAAAATTTGAACCTCCCTTTAGGCAAAAGTTGCATTTTGCACCAAAATTACTAAAACTGTATAGAAAGAAATGGTCATTTTGTTCAATGATAAGGCTAGTGGGTTATACGTGATATATTACAGAAAAATCTCACACCTTTGGGCCTTGTATTCTTCACCCATGTTACAACATATTATCTTCCACCCTATCCTAATTATATGACAATAACTACCACCTCCCTTTAGGGCCAAATGATAATCATTGTTATTAAATTTTGGTGACAGTACATGTTTTATGTATGTGAATCTATGCACCCCATGGTAGCATTCAACATGATTCACAAGTTGAAGATAACTTAGAATGCTTTGGTCACTCCTAAGTCATCGCAATGGACGTGGGAGCTTAATTTGTGCTTATCACCTTCTCATATTACAAAATGAGTGCAATTAATTTGGGATTCAAGCAGGGTTTCCATCATTGCACAACACAATTAATAAAATATAGTCCACAATCCATATATAGTCCTTAAAAAAAAATTTTAAAAAACTATACAAGTTCGAAGCACTAAGGCCCCTTAAAGAGAAAAAATGTACATTAATTCCTTATGACTACATCCACCTCCACATGTGATCCTTGAATTCTGGTGAAGCTTTGAATATGTCGATTGTACAGTCGCTCAATAAATTACATAAGTGGTATAATCAATAAATTTTAATAAAAATTGATAAAGCATAAGATTGCATTTTGATCCCCTAGTCGACCCATGACAATAATAGAGGCCTTTAAAGATAATTAATACACATCTACATGCAATCATGTATAAGAAAATATATTCTAAAAATATTCCAAAATCCCCTTAAAAAATTAATTTTTTGCCCAAAACCAGACCAAACCGGGTAAAAAGCTAACCCAGGTGCAGTTGGCCCACAACGTGGGTTAATGTAAACCTGCGCCTGGTGCGTGTTGAACCAAATCCACGCCCAGCGCAGGTTGAACAATACCTATGCCGGTGATGACCGGGTCGAGATGAGCTGCTTCTATTGGTTGATTTCAACCTCCTGGCGAGGCCCGCTGGCACCCACTAAAGATCAAAATCAATCCACTTGGTGGTGGTGATTCCATGTTTGGCTGGAAAATCAGACGACGACAGTCCGATGAGGCCAGTTCAAAACCCACCAAGTGAGTAGAGAACATGGCAGCTGTGCGATGTGCCAGTGCCAGTGCCAGCTAGCACCCAAATGCCACGAGGCAATGACGCAGCCAATGCCTGAGGCCGAGCCAGAAAATACCCAGCGAAAACCAGTAACATTTTAAAAAAGTTGGATCTTTTGGCATGCCGTCGCTGGACTGTGTCTTCGCCGCTAGAGGTCTGGCAGCATGGCGATGTGGGAAGAGAGCAGCCGCTGCCGCCGCACTAGCTAGAACCCAACGCCTAGCGTTGGCAGCTCTGGCCAAAAATCTCAGGGCTATCAAAAAAAACTTTCACCACTGAACTATTTTTTTGTGGCAGGAGAGTCGGCGGCATAGTTGCGCTAGATAGAGCCCAATGCTTGGCGGTGGAGGCTCTGGCCAGCTGGTCTACTTTGGCCGGCAGTCTGGAGGCCATTCGGTGGTCTAGTTGTCATTGCCATTAGCATAGCCTCGATACTAGAATAAAACACCATGGGGTTGGGTTAGGCTTACATGTAGCCATTAGAGCTTTATCTCCTTTGATAAAGTTTTTCTTCTATTAATCTTCTATAAATCCTTACAATGCGTTTTTAGTTTAGAACTTGACTAAGAGTAATTCTCACTTAAGGCACCTTATTAGGATGACTAATGGTGTATTTATAATTAAATCAGGATGTCACTATTGAAAACCCTAAAATTTTGACCCTCCATCTAGAGGTTAGCCAACATTCCATATTTTCTACTAAAATCATAACTTAATGAGTATTTTGACTCAAGCCCATCATGCAGATGATTTTGAAAGCCTAAAACCTATGTCATGAGACAACTGGGCCACTTTGTGTTTTAACTCCAAAACAAGCCCAACACTTCAAGTTTATATTTGTAAGTAGGAATGTGATGCTTCATAGGTATTTATATGAACCATCATTTTCATAGTAAGGCAATCTACATCAAAGAAGTACAAAGTTTGCCATGGCCATTGCCAATCTAGCTATTGACTAATAAAACTTTACCAGGTAGTGTAGTATTAGTATGGATGCCAATATTCCTATATATATTCTAGTTTGTCTACACCAAAAATTTGCTACAACCTATAGCTAGACAAAGAAAGGTGGGTCTCACTGGATAATAGGGTGATCCACTTTTCCTAGTCCAATCATAGGATAAGAAAAGATTTAGTGTAAAGAAAGTAAAATAGGAAGATTATTTTCCTATTACTATTCATAATTAACCGAAAGGGAAAATACACTGAAGTCGGTAGTCCTTCCTCAAGACATTTGACAAGAAAGGGTGAACCCTACCAAACCAAAAACAACATCTAACAGTAGATACTAACTTAGCATATATGTAACTTTGTCGTAATATGTTTTATAATCATATGCATTGATGACGATGCTAATCCATATGTATCATTTAAGTATATTAATAGCAAACAGTTAAGGGGAACCAAGTCGCTTATTTGCCCTAGTACTCCTGAGCATGATCTATCCGCTTGGAAGGTTGATGCCTTTTTTGCTTCCCTAGTACCTTGGATATAGTGGCGGACAAGCACTGGGTGCATACACGCTCGACGCATGTTAACAAAGTTGATATTAATAATAAGCAAAAGGTTGGACATAATTCTATGTAAAGAAAGGAAGGATTAAGTTAGGAGTTTATGATATATATATATATATATATATATATATATATATATATATATATATATATATATATATATATATATATATATATATATATATATATATATATATATATATATATATATATGGGTAAAGTTAACATCAGCCAAGGCTTATATGAGCTATATACGACGAGTTATATAACAACTATCAGATCATATCTAAGGCACTCAAACATTACCGTTAAGCACGATTCTAAAATTGGAACTTTTGGCTTAAAATATTTCCCGCCTACCCTACCCGCCTTTCATCAACCCCTCAAGAAGGCTGAAAGCAGAGATTTTTGCCTCTCGTCCTACCCCTCCTTCTGGGGTGGTTTCCATTTGACAGCAGCCGAGTTAAAAATGGCACCATGCAGAGATGATCGAGCTCCTCACTTCCCGCCCATCTGTGCCCTCCACCAATAGGGAATCTATGGTTGTTCCATCCTAATATTTTGGCCACTCATCGTCTAGGTCATCGGTGGCAGCCAAGCAAAGAGAACAATATCGACTACAACAAAAAGACTATTAGCAGCACTTTTATTAGTGATGTAATAGAAAAAGTCGCTAAAAACTACAATTTGCGATGCATATAAAAGTGTCACAATAAAATAACTATTAGCGATATTTTTTAAAGTGTCTCTAATAATTATAAGTTTTTAAAAAAATAAAAAAATTGAAACTATTTACGATGCTTTTGTAAAAGGGTCGCAAATAATGGTACTATTAGCATTGCTTAAAAAGTGCATCACAAATAAAATAAGGTTATTTGATTTAAAAAATTAGACTATTAGCGATACTTTTAAAAAACGTCCCAAATAGTATAATAGTACTATTATTTACTATATTTTTAAAAAAACTTTGTTGATAGTACTACTATTTTCAGTGCTAATTAAAAAACACCTCTCATAGTTTTATTTTATTTATTATTTATTATTTTATTATATAATACATAATAAATAAATAAATAAATAAGAAAAAAATTAAATAAAATTCCCCTACTTTCTCCCTAGTCATCCTCAGAGCTATTGCTCACGTTCACGCGTGTGAGTTTGAGAGAGGAGTGTAGAGAAGAGAAAGAGAAGAGAGAAAAGAAGGAGAGAAAGATGAGAGAGAAGAGTGAGAGAGACAATAGGGGAGAGAGACAAAAGAGAGAGGGGAGAGAAACAAATAGGAGAGAGAGTGAAGAGAGAGATAGAGGAGAAAGTGAGTGGAGAGTGGAGAGTGGAGAGTGAAGGTGAGGAGTGAAGAGAGAGGAGAGTGAGTGGAGAGAGTGAGAGTAGATAGAGAGTGCGAGGAGAGAGACTGAGAGATTAGAGGAGAGAGAGAGAAGAAGAAGTAGTAAGAGGGTAGAGAGAGGAGAGAGGAGAGAGGAAAAGCAATGAGAGAGAGAAGAGAGGAGAAATAGAGAGAAGAGAGAAAAGAGAGAGGAGTGATAGAGAGAAGAGATAAAAGAGAGAGGAGTGATAGAGAGAAGAGAGAGTGCGAGAGGACAGAGAGCAAAGGGAGAGAGAGAGAGGAGTGATAGAAGGGGGGAAATTTTAATTTACAAAATCTCAAATTTATTATTATATATTATATTTTAAATTTAATCTATATAATTACAATAAAATATATTAGGGACACATATGAAAATGTGTCGTTAATATGCTAGGTAATAGTGACACATTTTCCTACGAGTCGCTATTACCTTTTAATTTATTTTCATTAATTTTAAAATAAAGAGAGAGAGTGAGAGAAGAGGATGAGAGGGGAGACAAAGGAGAGATAGAGGAGAAAGAGGAAGAGGAGAGAGAGGGAGAAATTTAATTTTAAATTTTTAAATTTTTTTATATATTATATCTAAAAATTAATAAAAAAGAATTATAATGTCACGCCCAAGGTTTTTCCAAACGTTTAGTTTAAAATTTTACTCAAATCTAATTTCAAAATATAGACATAAATCAAAAGAAACAAACAAAATTTTAGACATATGGAAACAATTTTTAAAAGTTAAACCATCATGCAACTAAAAAACATTATCAGATGTGACCCAAAACAAAAATATAAAAGCAAAACATGTCATGGCCATGGTCCTTTAAAAACATATACATCTCAGGCCTTTATGAGTATAAGTTCTACAACAGTCTATATTCCGATTCATACATATATATACAAGTCTACAAAATAATACATTTAACTCTCACCTTAATCAATGGCAAGTGCTACACCAAAGAGCCCTTCAAAATACCTTGTGGACCAGTCATTGGTCCATACTGACCTGAATGGTCTCATGCCCCATCCGTGCACAAGGCAAATTACAACATAATCCTCCATAACTCACTTCCATTCTAGAATCTCCACATAATACAGGGATCATGGTGGCTTCTGATGCCCTAACTTAGAACTCAAACAAGTCAGGCATCTGATAACACATTCACTGATGTCTCTTTTCATACTATTCAATAAAAGCCATATTTATCATATCAATACCTACTATAGGGTGTTGGTGAGTCCAAAAGACATCCCTCGGAACCTATAATCATCATACTAAATTCACAAGGCTGTCTTAGGAATAACCTCAGAACAAACCCTAAATAGATAATAGTCAAACCTCAGGTTAATTCTTGAAACATCTCGGCTAACCGTAACTTAGTAAAAAGTAATACAACCTGAGCATCAACTTCTTCTCTACTCTTTTATTCTCTCTCTTTTTTGTGCCAAAAGTGCATGTCTAGGCCCGTGGCCAACGACTAAAATTACTAAAGATCGTAGAAAAATTAGGGACATTACATTCTTCCCTTGGAAAAATTTTGTCTCCAAAATTTCAAGATCAATTTACAACATACAGTTGAAACAACAAATACCTCACGGTATCTCTTTCTCATATTTGCCTAAACATATCAAGTCGCTACCTTGGGAATATGATATATGCCAAAATATCTTCGCCATAGGAATGACCTTTATCATCCACGACCTACCTTTTCCATCAAAGGGTCTAACTGAGATGCTTCACAACTCAAATTGGAGATCACTTGGCCTCCAATTAGCAGAACTTTCTTATCGGCTTTGAGCTTTCTGAAGCCCTTACCTTAATAACTTCAACCTAGCCGCACAGTGCTAAACAATTCACATTTGAGCATCTACAACTCACTTACTTTAGCCCAACATGTCGGCCAATCATATGTACTTTCATACGAGGCCTCCTCTTAAGGGCCATCCAACATGAGAATCAACTTATTCTCAAAAATTATTTAGTTAAACATACGGTGTCAATGCATAAACATAAGGATACAACCTACTTCTTCACCGATAAAATCTAACATACCCCCAAGATTACCCCCAAGATCATACTCTTGGTCAAACAATCCTCTGAACCATAAGTTCTTACAACTCATCCTTGACTTCGTTCCACTCTAACAGGTCATCCCGCACGATGCCCTAGAGGTGCACTAAGCACTAACTCATCGAACTCTACCATTCTCTTAGGCAGAAATCCCGGTAAATCATCAGGGAACATGTCTGAAAAATCTCAGACAATGTGTAGCTCTTCTAGAATAAATCCCTGAAATAACTTTTCAAACAACCTGCCAAAAGGCTCTGCTACCTTTAGTCGTGCATTAACTAACCTTAATGGTTCTCAAAAAGCATTGGGCTGACCATTTTCAAACACTGAGTACGATATTCAAACCTTCAGGGCACACAAACTTCACTTGTTTCTTATGATAGTCTACCACTATACTCTAAGGGGTCAACTCATTATCAAATCCATACCAAACTCACACCCTCCTTCCCAAAATCTTAAGAGATAACTATCACACTCACTAGTGTCATAGTAGTTACCTCAAAGGCTGTCCACAATCTTGGAGGCTCGGAATCTTCCTTTAAACCGCTCTGAACCACAAAACTCCGGAAGGAGGTGGAAAGAGTCTCATACTCCACTTATAAACTCTCTTGCTTCTATTAAAAAGGATTTCAAATCCTTCCGACAACAAAGTTCATAGAAATGTACTCGATCTAGGTCATAAGCTGACCAATTAGAAATGATATGTCTGACAGAATTTCACTAGTCAAAACGTAAGTGGCCATAAACACTCTCCAATCATTTGGAGCTTACCAAACCTCAAGAAGGTGCTTGATAATCTCAATTCGATACTAGCAGTCTCAAACACTCTTAACAGTCATTCAAGGTGCTAGCTAACCATTCCTAAACTCAACATATTCCTTAACAACCTATGGCTCTTCACAGCCAATAAATGTGTGATCTAACAACACGAATCTCTCAATGGCTGGGGCACTTCGGCTTAACTCTACCCAAGGGCAGAAACAAACGGAATCAAGGGAAAACATTCACCTTGATCCCTTCCAAAACCAAATCACAACTTACTCTTACATGCCACGACTTTGGACTTGCAACTGTTATAGACTTCTAGTTAGATTGCCTAGGCTTCGATACCAATTGTCACGCTTGAGGTTTTTTTCCAAACATTTACTTTAAAATTTTACTCAAATCTTATTTCAAAATACGGACATAAATCCAATGAAACAACAAAATTCAAAACATGTAAAAACAATTTTTATAAGTGAAACCATCTTACAACAAACAAATATTCTTAGACATGACCCAAAAAAAATATATAAAAGAAGAACATGTCATGGCCATGGTCTTCAAAAGACATATACATCTCAGGCCTTTCTGAGTACAAGTTCTACAACAGTCTGTGTTTCGATTCATACATATATATACAAGTCCACAAAATAATGCATTTAACTCTCACCTGGGTAGAACACTATGGAGTTATATACGAATACTTTGTACAAAAACAAAATAAGCAAAGAAAGTACTACTAATTAAAGCATTAATCAACTAATACCCACATACTAGTCATAAACAAGCCAAAACATGGCTAAAATAAGAGATTAAGCCAATAGTGGTTACAAGAAAGTGAAACCATCTTACAACAAACAAATATTCTTAGACATGACCCAAAACAAAAATATAAAAGAAAAACATGTCATGGTCATGGTCTTCTAAAAACATATACATCTCAGGCCTTTCTGAGTACAAGTTCTACAACAGTCTGTGTTTCAATTCATACATATATATACAAGTCCACAAAATAATACATTTAACTCTCACTTAGGTAGAACACTATGGAGTTGTATACGAATACTTTGTACAAAAGTAAAATAAGCAAAGAAAGTACTACTAATTAAAGCATTAATCAACTAATACCCACATACTAGTCATAAACAAGCCAACACATGGCTAAAATAAGAGATTAAGCCAATAGTAGTTACAAGAAAGTGTGAAGTAGAGTAAAGTGTATATATCTCAACATACCATAAACAAAGATAACATAGCAACCCAACATCTCTATGAATCCCTTCTCAATGATTGGTGCTATCCACATACTCAACATAGAGCCCATCAAAATAACTTGCAAACACGACATGTAGTTCCAAGACAAAATACAAAACAAAGAGGGGTGAGCAAAATTTCAACAAGAGTTTTAATATGAAAAGTAAATTCATAATAACAACACACGCATAATCAACATAACATTCATAATCACTATGACCATTCAACATAATTACATAAAC
This sequence comes from Saururus chinensis, assembly GCA_035235625.1. Taxonomy (NCBI): domain Eukaryota; kingdom Viridiplantae; phylum Streptophyta; class Magnoliopsida; order Piperales; family Saururaceae; genus Saururus; species Saururus chinensis. The sequence goes on from CP141143.1 coordinate 33,629,068, forward strand.
TTGTGCCACTTGTTCATTATGTCATAATTTACATTTCATAAGCATTTACTTATGCCACTTGTATGTCATGCTATCTATAACATATCTCATTAATACATAGTCATGGCACCTATATATCAAGATATATATAACATATTTCATCACCATTTAGCTATGCCGCCTGCATATCATGTTATTACCCATATTCCATAAGTACATACCGTGCCACCTGTGCATCATGGGTTTAAATATAGCTCATAACATATATACACCTCATGTGTAAATAAATGAAACTCATTATCATAATCACATCCTACATGAATCATTCTTAATATAAACTCATGCATAATCATTTCTCAATTAAAACATTCACCCTACAACATCAAGTACTTCAACTACACATCATCTTGCATATCCATGCAAATCATATCATAATCACATATCCAAAATAAGCTTCATTATTCCTACACAACCTATGTCAATAAGCATTATTTCTCATACACATGTAACAAATCAATGATGAATGTCTCACTATTGATAAAATAATCAACCCGCTCACCGGGATAATTCCTTGTAGGGAAGGTCTGAATTCTTAGAAAGGAAACTAGAGCAATTTGGATAAGCTTCCCAACTAGGAAAGTATCCCTTGTTCACTGGGATAGTCCCTTACGGGGAAAGCCAAATTCCTACAAAAAGAAAACTAGAGCAGCCTGCTCTCCAAGACAAATCTTGCGGGAATGTCCGAATTCCTACAAATGGAAACTAGAGCACGTGGTAAACCAGTGCACACAGACATACCATTTTAGATTCTTAGGGTCCAAATAATTTAACAATTAACTTATATAGCATACGGCTCATCTCCACCCGGGGAGGCAACACATTCTCAAAGGAATACAAAATAAAACCATGTCCTTTTAGATGCAAAACCGATTCGATAAACCTCCAAATGATTAATCTGACATCCAATTTCATCTAATCGATCAATCATGCTAATCATGATTAATCCTTGTTTATAAATCATTTTTATAATGCATACCATATGATACATACATGAGCAATTGATAAATGAGTCAAAATATACGCATACATCATCAAATTAGTCCACATGTGTATAAAATATGGTCCATTTATGTAGAATAGAATTATAATTATCTACGCAAGAGTGTACATAAGTGGTAGTGTGAAAACTTAAGCTAAGACATGTGAATCATGAACAAACTATAATCAATGTTATATATGCATGCATTCATAATTTTATCATAGTCCTACCCTACTGGAATCATGGAGTAAATGTGATGAAAACATTGAAATACGAGTTCATGACAAGTATAATATCATGCTAGACCTAGACAAGTATAAACATAGCCAAACTTAAGCTAGAACATAAGAAACATGATTCACCTAAAATTAATATAACATGTGCAAACATATTTATATACATCATCATGGTTAAACCTACTTAAATCATCAAGAAATCATGAAGGAGTCATCAAACATGGATTTAAAACGAGCAAAATAACATGCTAAAATAAAACAAGTATAGTCCTATTCATGCTTGAACTAAATCATAATTTAAAGATGGTAGTCATGCAATCACAATAACATTTATAGGTAATCATAAATCATTTTAATGATAAAGAATTAGATTTATGAGAAGAGAACAATAAATGACCAAACATACCCAAAAATAGGCCAACACAAATTTGTTGTGTTGGCATTTGATAAGCCCGGCATGCCATTTGAATGACTGGCTGTTCAAACACACCTGTTGTGCTGTTTGAACATCCTTAATAGTTCACTTTTGCTCATTTTATGGTTCGTCTTGAACTTTTCAAAATTTAAACCGAAAACATTTCAAAATTTAAGATAAATTCTAAAATCACCGTACAACATCATAATATCAAATCTAATTGTAGAACATGATAGATCTAATCATTATCATGCTTAATAACAAGAAAATAGCTATAATAACATGCTTTTAACAAATCACCATTAAAGCACAAAATGAAGCAAGAACCCACATAGATATAAAATCATGCATTCCAACGGATACAACCACACAAGAGAAAACTCCTTTACCTCTACGAAGCCCTTGGATCTATAAAAAAGCTTCAGTACTCAAGAATTTTACCCAAAAATTAGGTTTTTTGTTAAAACTTAATTCAAAATCACTAATAGGCTCACATCAATTTGAAAATAGGTAGATCTAGAATATCATTTAGTTGAAAACGAAAATCACCCATTTAAGGTTTTAAATAAAAATTAAAAATAAGATTTTTAATAGAAAAGATTAAAGAATAAATTGGGGAAATAAAAATAAGAATAATTAAGACCAAAATCAAAAGATTAGGGGTGATTAGAGCAAGAAAACATACCTTAATCCGTTTTTCCTCTTTGGGAAATAGGGGTAGAGCACCTCCTTCTCCTTTACATAACCCTTCCACAAATAAGCAAGTGGATAGGGTTTTTCCTTAAATAGTAATATTTTGGGATAGGTTTACAAACTAATGAGATGTAAATAGGATAAAAATGCCCTAAGTGGCTAATTTGGGATTAAAAATGAGTTTAATCAATCCAAAAATCATTGATATAAAATAATTAAAGTTTATGGATCTTGTGGGTCACATGCAATCCAATCATGGATGTGGGGCCCACTGTGGGATCCAAACCCTTAATTGAGGAAAATTATGATAAATTTCCATAAAATCTCTAAAAATTACATAAACAAAGTTTGAGTCTGATACTTATGAAAAGTTAAATTAAACCTTGGTAAATCCAGAATTACTAACCCTTAACCCCGAAATCAAGTCAAACTAACAAATAAGTAAAACCCACACAAATTCACATAACTAAAAAATAAATTATATTAGGTTAAAGTTAGAGATCTTATAGAGTGAGGATAGAGAAAGAGAGAGAAAGAGGAGAGAGAGGAGTGAGAAGAGAGAGGAGAGAGGGAGAGGAGTGAGAAGAGAGAGGAGAGAGGGAAAGGAGAGAGAAGAGTGAGTGCAGAGATAGGGAGGAGTTTAATTTTAATTTTTTGTTATATATTATATTTAAAAATTAATAAAAAAGAAATAAAATAAATTTTATTAGTGATGGATAGGAATATGCGCCACTAATACCCTAAGTATTAGCAATGCATATGTCTATATGTCACAAATATTTAGTGTATTAGCGATGCATATTCCTATGCATCACTAATACTTTTTATTTTATGTTATTTTTTATTAATTTTTAAATATAATATATAATAAAAATTCTAAAAAAATAAAATAAAATTTCCCTACTCTACCATCTCTCTTCTTTGGAATCGGGGGTCCCGCTGATGCACGTGAGAGAGGAAGAGAGTGAGAGGAGAGAGAGAGGAGGATGACAGAAGTGAGAGAGAGGAGGAGAGGGAGAAGAGAGGAGAGAGAGTGAGAGGAGAGGGAGTGGAAGGAGAGAGAGTGTAGGGAGCGAAGAGAGAAGAGAGAGTGTAGAGAGTAGAAAGAGAATGGGACGAATTTAATTTTAATTTTTTAGAGTTTTTAATATATATTATATTTAAAAATTAATAATAAATAAATAAAATAACATGTATTAGTGATGCATAGGAATATGTGTCACTAATAAGATAGGTATTAGCGATGCATATGCCCATGCATCGCAAATACCCAGTGTATTAGTGATGCATATTCCTATGAGTCGCTCATACTTTTTATTTTATTTTTGTTAATTCTAAAATATATTATAAAAATTCTAAAATATTAAATTAAATTTCCCTACTCTATCACCTCTCTTTTTCAAAGCCGAGGCTCCCGCTGAAGCACATGAGAAAGAGGGAGGAGAGAGAAAGAGAAAGGAATGAGGAGAGAGGTGAAAAGAGAAAGAGAGAGAGGAATGAGGAGAGATAGGGAGAGGAGAAGGCGAGAAGAGAAGATAGAGATGAGGGAGAGGAGAGATAGTGTAGAGGTAGAATAGAGCAACGGGTTGGAATTTAATTTATTTTAAAAAAATTTAATATGTATTATATTAAAAAATTAATGAAAAAATAAAATAAAATGTATTAATGACGCATAAGAATATGTGTCGTAAATACCTATTGTATTAGCTCACATATTCCTTTCCATCGCTAATACCTTTTATTTTACATTATTTTATTAATTTTAAAATAAAATATATTAATGGCATATAGGAATATGCATCACAAATACCAATTGTATTAGTGATGTAGATTCCTACGCATCGCTAATACTTTTTTATATTAATTTTTAAATATAATATGTAATAAAAAATTACTAAAGAAAAGTAATTTCCAATGCTCTCTCACCTCTCTTCTTCGGAGCTGGGGCTTCCGCCGATGCACATGAGAAAGAGAGAGGAGAGAGACGAGAGTGAGCGATGAGAGAGAGGTTGACAGAGAGGAGAGATAAAGAGAGAGATGAGAGGATAAAAGAGAGAGGAGAGAGACATGAGAGAGAAGAGGGTGTAGAGAGAGCATAGAGGGAGGGATTTAACTTTAATGTTTTTTTGATTTTTTATTATATATTTAAAAATTAATGAAAAAGAAATAAAATAAAATGTATTAGTGAAGCATATTCCTATGCGTCACTAATACTAGTGATGCATATTCCTATGCATCACTAACACAATATTTTAATTTATTTTTATTAATATTAAAATATAATATATAAAAATAAATTAAATTCGTATACTCTATCACCTCTCTTCTTAAGTGTTGAGGCTCCTATTGAGGTGCTTGAGAGAGAGGAGAGAGGGAGAGATGAGAGAGAGTGAGTAGAGAGAGAAGAGAGAGAGAGAGGAGGATGAGAGATGAGATTGAAAGAGAGAGAAGAGAGTGGAGAGGAGAGAGAGGGAGAGAGGGAGAGGAGATGGAATAGGAGAAGAGAGAGGAGAATGATAACAGAGTTAGAAGATAGAGAGTAGAGAGAGCGAGGGTGGAATTTAATTTTAATATTTTTTTTAATTTCCTTACTATATATTATATTTAAAAATTAATGTAAAAAATAAAATAAAATATATTAGTGATGCATACCCTATGTATTTCTGATGCCTATGCATCACAAATATCTAGTGTATTAGCGTGCTTATTCCTATGCGTCACTAATGCCTTTTATTTTATTTTATTTTTATTAATTTTAAAATAAAATATATTTGTGACACATAGGGATATGTATCACTTAACCTAGGTATTAACAATGCATATGACTATGCATTGCAAATACCTAGTATATTAAGGTCGTAGATTCCTATGTGTCACAAATACCTTTTATTTTATTTTTATTAATTTGTACTTATAATATAATAAAAAATACTAAAAAAATAAAATTAAAGGACCCTACTCTCTCATCTCTCTTCTTTAGAGCCAGGGTTCCTGTTGATGCACATGAGAGAGAGAGTAGGGAAGGAAGGGAGAGAAGAGAGAGAAGAGAGAGAAATAGGGAGAGAAGAAAGGGAGAGAGAATAAAAGAGTGAGAGAGAGAGAGAAGGGAGAGGAGTGATAGAGGGGAATGAATTTAATTTACACTTTTTTGAATTTTTTTATTATATATTATATTTTAAAATTAATAAAAATAAATTAAAATGTAATAACAACCCATAGGAATGGGCATAGGTAATACCATAGGTATTGGTGACACAGGCATTTGCGTCGCAAATATTTAGGTTATTAGCAATGCATTTGGCTATGCATCGCTAAAACATTTTATTTTTATTTTTATTAATTTTTAAATATAATATCAACTAAAAGATAGAGAAAGAGGATAGAAGAGAGATAGGAGAGAGAAAAAGATAGAAGGAGAAGAGAGAGAAAGAGGGTAGAAAGAGGAGAGACAGAGAAAAGAGAGATAGAGGAGAGATAAGTGAGAGGATAGAGAGACAAAGTGAGAAGCGGAGAGAGAAGGTAGCATAAAAAATATATAATTAATAAATTAAATTAAATTAAAATGAATTCCCCCACTCTCTCCCCTATTTTCCTTAGTCAAGCCTCTTGTTGAGCGCATGAGAGATAGAGGAGGAGAGAAAGACAAGAGAGAGGATATAGAGGAAAGAGAGATAGAAAGAGATAGGAGGAAGAGAGAGGAGAGAGAGAGAAGAGAGGAGAGAGAGAGAAGAGAGAAGAGTGAGAGAGAGGGAGAGGGACAGAAGCCCAGGGCCATGTGGTGCAACTCTAAGAACATATCAGTCATATGTCAAGTTTATTGGCTAATTTCTTTGTCAAAATTATGTAAAAAAACCTTATGTGTATGTATTGAGTCATAGAATTTGATTTGAGGTTATTGTGGTAGAGTTGGATTTGAAATTGATAGACTTGAAAAATAAAACCAAACATATTCTTATAGATCAAGATAAAAGACTAAAAAATGTTCATGGTTTTTGAAGTTTATTCATATCACATTCACATACAAAAATCAATTGGAGAAGTTTCAGAAATTATTTCAAAGGTTTTAGGGTAGAAAGGGAAAAGTATAAATTATCAAGTAAAACGATCAATTGTAGCAACACAAGTAGAACCAAATATCAATCGCCCCTTAATTCAGCCATGTACAAAATGAAGTCGAGAGTTATTGATTAATCGCTCTCATGAATTGATAGATCACTTTAAGAATCGTACACAAAACAAATAGTGAATGATCGATCACAGTTTGGAACGATCTATCACTTCAAGGATAGGTTACCCTAAATAAGCCATTTCATTTTAATTTATTTCCTTATTCAAGTACAAGTTCTAAACTGACTTAAGGAGCAGTATAAGGGTGATGAAATTACAAAATTTGAGAGAGGAAAACCTAGAGGAGATTTGAGAAAAAAAGTGTATAGCGTTGCTTATTGTTTTCCAAAAGAAAATTCACATGAAGCTTTGAGTTGAAGAGTCATCATAAATTGAAGAAGACAATCCACAACTAAAGGAGCACATACATCAAGATTTTAAAGGTGTGTTGCAAAAAATCTTTAATGAGAGATTGAGGATTGCACAAGGCCAAAGTCAATATAACAAGAGGTGCTTAATGAAGACAAGAAGGAGACAAAAACAAGGCTTGGAGGAGAAAGTTTCAAGTTCCTAAGGAAGAAAACTTGAAGGCTAACAGTAACGATCTAAACAAGAAGAACTTGTATTAGAGAGTAAATAAGGTTGGTGGTTAGCTTGTGTCCATGTAAAGTTTTTTACCCATGTTAGGGCTTTCCACATAAAATTGTTGTGTTTATGTGTGTATTGAATGATGGTGGTTGAATAATAAAGATTGATATATCGTGAGTGAGATTTGTAAGAATATTATATTAATTCTACTACTGTGTAAAAATTTTGCTCAATGAGGCTAGAACTCTTAGTCTTTATCCTTGTTGATAATTGGACTTGGGAAAATCTAGTGAACCACTAGGTTATTAAACGAATATCAAACTCACAATTGGCTGCTGAGGTTTAATGATTTAAATTTTGATTTTTCTCGATCATGTCAATCTAATTTGGTATACTAGTACTTTGTTATCTTAATCTTGCTTGCTTTTCCTAAAAGGTGTATTTTTGTTGAATTTGTTTACTTGTGCTTATTTGGTTCATCATGTCTAGTTCTTATTCTTCTAGTGATAATGTGGATTTGGATTAGAATGCCTTTTTAGACAAACCATTAAATTTATTAAAAAATGTAAAAAATTATAGAATATTGTAAAAGCTAATGCGGAGATAATTAAATCTATTTCTATTCAAAAATTTAATTGGTTGAAGATAAAGAAGAACTATAGAAAAATGTTGAAACTTTGAACAGTGAACTTGAGAAAGAGAGGAGAAAATCTAGACTTTTAGAAGATAAACATGTGTCTACTAATGAAGAAGTTAGTGCCTTCAAATATGAAAAAAATAATTTTCTAGATAAATTAAAATTCTTAGAAAATGAAGTTCATCAAAGAGTACAGACAAATTAGTCTCCTTTGAAGAAGATTGAAGATCTAAGGAGTGAATTGAAAATTTCTCAAGAAAAATTGAAATCTTTCACTTTAGGGCAAGTAAAGTTGGACAAAATTTTGTACATGGGACAAGGTAATAGTGATAAATGAGGACTAGGGTTTAGAGAGTCAAATTTTTTTAATTCTATTGGTGTCACTAAGTTTGTCAAAGCTACCATGCACTTTAGGAAGGTTGTTTCACAAGTTAACAATGTGTAAAAACTTAAGTGTCCTCCTAGGAATCAAAGTCCAAAGTCTAACCATAGGAATGAACATCAAAAGAGTGATAATTTTAAGTCCTTAATTAGAAAAATTCAAGCCATAAAACACAACATAAATCTCCTTAGTCAACGTGTCATGAACAAATCAGGAACTAATGAGAGTTATAGTGCTTCATACTTGAATAATTTACCTAAAAAGACGAAAGAAATTAATTCCAATTATTAGAGACCACAAGATAAAAGTACATGGATTAGAAAACACACACCAAAGAAAGTTATCTAGAAAATAGATAACAAACTCTTTAATTTGGATTAGAAAAGATGTCTACAAGAACTTTTGATCTCAAAGTGGTGGGACAAGGAAGTCTACCTTAGGTTGTTTTAGGATTGGTTGGCTAGGGAAGGCAAATGAGTCTTGCATTTCTAAGTAAAAGATTTTGATTTATGTCCATGATTTAATCCTTTCGATCATTGGGACATTCATTCTTTTGAGTTTTATTGCATTTTACTATGTTTTTAATGATTTTAATTCATAGGCTTTGTAAGGAAAAAAATAGAACATGATAAAAAAACAAAAAGAATTAGTGTTGCTTTTGCTTGATTTTGCAATTGGATTTATTTTTTATTTTTGTTAAAGTTCAGCTCTTAGGATATTTTTAGATTAATTTTCTTTTAAGATAAAAATAAACATGATTAGTGATAAAACATATCTTAACTAATTGAAGGATTCACCAAGGAGAGTAAAGATCAATTTGATTTTCTTTTACTTGATGTTGCAATTCTGTATTTTTAAAAATTTGCACACACCATGTTGAGACTTAAGTCACTTTTAAGTATGAACAATAAAAGAGTTTTCTTAAACATAAGTTGACTCAAGCGTGGATTTTAGTGGAGTCTAGGTGATCTTAGCAGAGGATCTTTGGCTAGGTTTCTATCTAGAATTTAAATAAAAAAAAATATAATGTACTTCAATGTCTATAAGTCTTATGTACTTTAATATCTTCTTAGATAATAGAATTATCCTAAAAAAGATGATGAGGACGGGCTACCTACTTAGGTTGGCCTAGGCTAGTGTGAAGCTCCCATCTACTTGACATGAAGAAAAATAAATGAATAAGAAAGAAAAAAAGATGAAAAAAATTAATCATGTAAGTAGAAAGGATTTAGAAAAAGTTAAACCCTAGAAAAATGAATGGTGAAAAAATATCATAACTTAAAAAAAGACATGAGCATTTTGATTATGAATTTTTATTATATTTATCTATTTAAGTAAATCATGTATATATATTCTAGCTAAAGAGAGTTGAAAATTGTGAAGTAAGTCTTTACTAGGGTTTGAATAAATTTCTCTCAGTTTGGTTAAAAGTAATCTTGTTAGATTCAAGATTAAAAGAGACAAGGGTTGACTACATTGGTGGTTTTTATTCAAAATAAATAGAGAGGATAAATGTGTCAAAAAAACAAGAATAAAATTGACAATCATAGACCAATGGGATTAACTGATCTAAGGTAGGGTATTAATGAACATATGTAGATTAAAAGAGAATTGATTGCATAATCGCCAAAAAGAGCTCAACTTCGCTATTTTTCGTTGTTTGAATTTTATTTAGAGTTTTTGCTCTCAAATTGACATGCTTTCAAAGGATTTCAAATTTTTTGAGCATTGGAATTTATCATGATTTATTTTTTAAATGTTTTGAAAAAAAAATAGATTGCTCAAAATTTTTCAATCATATTTATAAAAAGGAGTATTTCAAAGTTAAAACAATAATTAATAGGAATTTTAGACATAGTCTTGATTGCTTATATTTTCTTTTCTAAAAGTCAAACATATATGATTCTTCTTGATGTGAAATTCGTATGTGGTTGCTTACATTGTTGAACAGTTAAATTTTGTGTTTACATATTTATTGAATTAGTATTATCTGAGTATGTTCTTATTTGTGATGGCCACACCACATTACATATGAATGACATAGATTAAGGGGGAGAATCAGTGTCAAAAGATGTTGGTCATGGTTTATATTATGATTATTTTAGTTTCATGACTGATGAGTGTGCACTTAACTAATTTGCTTAATTGACATTTTCATTACTTGTTACTAACTTTTTGTCTATTTATGTCAAAAAGGGGGAGAAGTGATTAATGAAAATCAATGTTCTTATCTTTGTAATTGATTGAATAGTACTATACAAATCAATTTGATTTGAAGTATGTAGGATAAGTATGGGGTTATACAAGGCTTTTAAGTGTGTCAAGAGTTGTTATTTTAATTTGATTTTCAAATATGTAGTATTTAAACAAGAAATACCTGAAGCGGAATATTGTAAGAACATATGAGTTGCATGTCAAGTTTCTTGGCTGATTCTTTCCCAAAATTATGTAAAAAACCTTGTGTATTTATTGAGTCTTAGAATCTAATTTGAGCTTATTGTGGTCAAGTTAGATTTGGAATTGACAGACTTAAAAAATAGAAGCAAACATGTTCTTATGGATCAAGACAGAAGATTAAAGAATGTTAAAGGTTTTGAAACTTATTCATATCATATTGGCATACGAAAATCACTTTAAGTAGTTTTAGATGTGATTTTAGAGGGTTAGACAGTTTTAGGGTAAAAAAGGCAAACATATAAATTATCAGGTTGAACAATCGATCACTATGAAACAAGTAGAACCAAATGGTTGATTGTGTGACAACCCAGATATTAGGTACGTTCCTACTATTGGAATTTTAATATATTAATAGAATATTCGTTTAAATATTGTACCTAAAGGGCTATTGTAGAACTTTAGAAACTGAACATAATGGTTTTTGAATCGTGTGAATCGGAGATGGTAGCCGTATATATAGATTGTGGGAGCGCACATCATAGGTGGGCCCACGATGAAACTACGGTAAAACATATCCTTAAGTGGTCTTGTTTCGAAGGGCTCGTCGATACGAGTCCATCGGTACCAAGAATGTATTATTCCGATGTATAGTTTAAAAGTTATAACAATTTAAAGTTTTTAAAACAAATATATATATATATGTTCGCTGACGCATGCCAACATTGTGATAGCCAATGCTAATGCTGGTGGCGCACGATGCGTGGTTCACGCATTGGGCCTGCGTGCCGCGGGCCACCCACACCGTGGGACATGGGATTGCATGGTCCCATCGCGGACCACGTACTGTAGGCAAGATGTGCAGAACTCGCGCATCGGGTTCCATCGAGCCATGCGGAACCGAGCAACAGCGCGATTCCAAGTAGCTTTTCTGTGCACCAACGACAGCCTGGTCTGCAACGCTTGTCACACATGCGTCGCACACAGAAATGGCCATGCCACACTATTTTCAACTATAAAAACCTATTTCTACCGCCATGATTTCATTCTTACTGTCAATTAAAACCTTCTAACTCTCCATTTTGAATCATTTTAAGTCCGATTCAACCCATTCAAAAGGCATTTCTAACTGAATCGACGGTGCTGAACGGTATGATAGGGCTGGATTTTCCATACAAGCTCTTTATAGCCACGAACTTTCTACCCCAATTCTAAGGTAGGGGTCTTAAACTATAGCTTATGCTCTGCTTGTATGCTTGACTTTTTATTCATCGTTTTTATTCCGTTATGCTCATGTGCTTGAGTTTTCTGAAAAGTGTTATACATGTGTTATGTTTTATATACCTTGATTTGTGTCATGGTACTTGCATTTGCTGGATAATTCTGGAGTTAAACTTGGAATTGTAATATTTTATCTGGATAGCTATTGAGAAAAATAATCAGTATGGTGCACGCATGGGTGTGGAGCATCATGGGGAAGCTCCTATCTTACTGAGCTTCCCGTTGCCCCATGAGTGTCAGGAGGAACGCATTTTGGCATCACGTCTTTGGATTTATCATCATCTGACGAACCGGTGTTTTTCTGAAATTATTTTTGAATTTGTTTTTGTAATACATTCTGTTTAGCAAAAGCTATTATCGGCATGAGTTTTCTACTTAACATCAAATTAGATCTTAATTCTTCCTACTGATATAAACATACTCACCCACCCCCAGATTGTGCAGGAATTACAACTAGAACGGAGATAGGAGACAAAAACAATTTATGTGGTAGGTTTTTTTAGAAATAATCTTTGTAATTCTTTTTTTTTACAGTATATCAAAGCATGATATGTCTCAATTTTGTATCACTATTTGTTTCGCGCATAGTGAACCTAGACATGTAAATAAAAATTACTATGTTCCATGACTATTATAAAATATTTTGGCTGTATAATTGCCTTGATGTTTAGTTTGAATATAGAATATATCCTATTTCGTGTGTTATATGCATCGATGACCGTCATGTTCGGTCACATGGATATAAAATTACGAGTGTTGGACGAAGCCATATTATATGGAATATCATTATAAAATGGCGGTCACCACAGATTGCCCCTTCATTCAGCCATGTATAAAACAAAGCCGAGAGTTATTGATTGATAACTCTTGTTAATCGATCGATCGCTTGAAGAATCATGCAACAAATAATAGTGAATGATAGATCATTGTTTGGAATGATCCACTGCTTGAAGGACATTTTACCCTAATTAAGTCATTCCAATATGATTGTCTTTCCTTATTCAAGTACAAGTCCTATACCGACTTAATGAGCTATATAAGGGTTATGAAATCACAAAATTTGGGAAAGGAAAACCTAGAGTAGATTAGAGAAAAATAGTTTATGTCTTTGCTTATTGTTTTCCAAAACATAATTCACCTGAACTTTGAGTTGAAGATCCATGGTGAATTAAAGAAGACAATCCACAACTAAAAGAGCTTACACACAGGGATTTCAAAGGTGTGTTGCAAAAAATCTTCAATGAGAGATTGAAGATTTCACATGGCCAAAGTCAATATAACAAGAGGTGTGCTATATTCTTTTTAGCCAATAATAGAATTTTTAATATATTTTATTAAAAGAATATCATTTTGGGTATAATATTAAAAAATTTGTAGTAGAACATTAAAAGAAGATCATATCGGTTTTTGAATCATTTAAATCAGACATCGGAGACGTACGTTTGATCGTGGGAAATGTGCTTCATGGGCAGGACCCATAGTAAAATTGTGGTAAAACCTATCCTTAAGTTGTCTTGTTTCTAAGGGCTTGTCGATACGAGTCCATCGGTACCAAGAATGTATAATTCCAATTTATGGTTGGAAAGTTATGATGTTTTGAAATTTTGAGAAAAAAAGTATAATAATAATCAAATATTACCGGGGCACAGCTTGGCACCGTGCAACACCGTGCTACGTGAAGGGCCCGTATCATGTGGTGAAGCCATGGGGTGCGGTTTCGCCAGCTAGCACGTGGGCGAAACATGGCAATATTTTGTGATATAACTGCTCTACGAATGGTGTATCTAGACTATGTCCTAATTTGATAATATTTTGTTAAAACATGTATTATTATGTTATGTAAAATTTTGGCTATGCATCAACTCCAAGTTTTATAAACTATGTTATTTTATGTATCATTATTTTGTGATGATACGTACTGACGGCCGCCACGTTCGGTTTCACATGTGATGTAACACGTGCTGAGCGGAATCATAATTATGCGTATTATGTCATATATTATTTAATGGTGGGTGTCACAAACAACGATCTAAAAAAGAGGAGTTTATATTAGAGTCTAACACAATGTTGGTGGTTTACTTATGTTCATGTAAAGTCTTAGTTTTTAGTGCATTGATTTGGTTCCTTTGGAACTACTATGATTTTTTACCTGTGTTAAGGTTTTCTATTTAAATTGTTGTGTTCATATGTGGATTTAATGATGATGATTGATATATCATGAGTGAGATTTGAGAAAATATTAGTTTAATTTTGCTATGTATAATAATTCTCCACAAAGAGGGTAAAACTTGTAGTCTTTATCCTTATTGATAATTGGACTTGGGAAAATCTAGTGATCTACTAGGTTATTTGACAGATATTAAACTCACTTCGACCTGGTGTGCTAGAGGTCGGAGAAGTTTGTCATCCAAAACTGCATCTTTGTTGAATTATTGTTGGCTTACCCACCTTTATGTCCATGTGGACTAACTGATCATTTGGGGCTTCTTTACCATTTCCATGACTACTACATATAAATTTTTAAGGTGGTTTAAGCTTTTGCAGCCTATATTATCTTCTTTCTCATCTATAACACACCCTCAATCCTCATTCAGCATTAGAAATTCGACATTGGATTGGACACCCTTAAGCAGATCCAAGGCGTCGAAAATGTTGGTGAAATTGTATCATTGATCTTTACGAGTTGTCAGATTAGATTCCTTAATGTATTCTCTCTCTCTCCAATTTATGTTCAAAATTTAGGTTTCTTCTAAAATATTACACCTTAATGAACTCCGTATAGTGTCCTATGTCTACTTAAATTTTTTATATTATAAGACAAATAACCACTTAGCTTATATAATTTTTTTAGTCATTTCTAATTATTTTTCTGACAAACAAACTACTCTCGTGACAACCTACAATTTATTAAATTTTAATAGACATTGTACATCATCCTACATCTTCTTACCTCTATCCTATATTAATAATATATACTCCCTCCGTCCAGCTCCATTTCTATTTTTTATTATTTTTATTAAATTACCTCTCTCGTGCGTCTAACCGTAATAATAACTAATCGCTCCCGCATCCCACTTCCAACCCCTCCGGCCTCAGCCACTTCTGCTTCACTTATAATTTTTTAGTAAAAAATTCAAAACCCGTTTCCCATGCAACCCCTCAAGAGGGCTCTTGCCGAATCGCCTCGAGACTCTTTCAGGATCGAGACAACCAAGAGACAAATCATATTTGCCAAGAGTCGATGACCCCAACTGACATCAGCCAGCCAATCCATTCAAGAAGCTCTGATTATGGCAGATCAAAAGGTGAGAGTTGCTCCTCACCATCTGCACGCTCTCCTTTCTGACATAGCCTCTTCAAGGTCTTTGGGTTTCACTAAGAAACGAGGTCTAATACAGTTGCTTGTTCCTGCCTCCTCCGAGGCTCAACTGACTGAATCATAAGTGGACAAAATCTTCACCAAAATCATCAATGACTCCTCAAGGGAAGATGCATGTATCTCTGGAAGTCACCTTGAATTAGCAGCCATGGCGGCCATCACCACCAACCGGGGGATGATATGGGCCCTCACGGAACAGCTCCTTCATGCCACTGACATACTACCTCCGGAGGAGCATGCTCTCGATACTTACACACAGGCATTCGCAGGCGCCATCTTGGCGCTGGGAGAGAGCATGCCTTCCTTGGATGCAGCCGAGACGGCTCTTGCAATAGCTGCGGATCGATGGACCGGGCCATCGCACACCAGAGGCCGATGCTGTTGGTCGATGGCGGTGACAATGAGCCGGGTCTTCCCTGGGGCACCTCGCAATAGAAGCCCTTGTATTTGACCCGGGCTTTGTGTAGATGTCCTCCGGGCCGGTTGCTCCAAGTCTTTTGTCACCCCATTCGGGTCACAGGTGATGGCCTTCTTCAGTTTCTGGATGGTGTTGAATACTTGCATAAGCTCCGTGAAGACTATAGGAGGTGGAGGGGGAAGGAAGAGAGCTGAGGGACATCTGTCTCCAGAAGGCGGAAGTGGCTGGCACAGAGAAGCCCAGGAAGAAATTAAGAGGAAGAAGGAATGTGAAGAACTTTTAACCGTTTCTTCTCTTCGTATGATCCACCGTTTCATCACCAGAGAAGCATCGTAGACCCATTTAAACTTAAATTGAATCAAATGGAGCAATTAAAATAGAATAATATTTTTTATCTATTGGAGCTATTAATATAGGACGGAGGGAGTATATATATATAGAAAAAGAGCCATACACATATACATACACACACTTCACTCATCCTATTCCTTAATAGTATGAGATCGTTAGTTTACACAAGTTGGTTTATTAAATAAGGTGTTTTGAATTTTGATCACTCAAATTATGTAGCATATGTTTTGAAAGATTACAGTAATTACCATTGTCTTTCTAATGTGATTCTTTTATCTTAACTAGGTGATTGCCAATATTGTGGTGTTCGATGAAATTAGTTAACATTAAATTGCCCTTGATGGAGGCACGCCCATTTATAACCTTCCTTTAAGAGAATATTTTGGTGTAAAAAGTCTCAAATTAAGGATCTTCTGATGTATGAATTTCTTAAATGTGTACATCTTGCCATTACACACATAAGGTTGCACGGTATCCCTTAGTGTGGCCGGTGTACCCACCTCGCCCCTCTTTGCTATCTTCCTAGTCTTCTATTGTATTGCCCCAATTTTTGAGGGGTTAGGAGTAATTATAGAACTTTGGATATTTTTCAGGGGGTTTTAAGGGTTGAAATCGCCACATATGTGTAGAGCTATGAAAAATGAGCGTAACAAGCCTTCAACCGCTCAAATCAAACATTAAGGTCGAAAGTTACAACCTCAGGAAGCATGCCACATGGGCGGGACCCACTTAAAAAGAGTGGAATAATCTACCTTAAGGAGTTTGATATTGTAGGCCTCATCAATATGAGGTCAATGGTACCAAGAATGCATGAATCAGAGTTTGGGACGAACAATTGAAGTTTTCTAAGTTTTTCTAAAAAAGAAAATCGTGTTGCACACGTTACGCACAGACACAATGTGCATAATATGTGGGTGCCAGGTGTGCTGAACCACCTCAAATAGTGGTGTTGCTATTTTCCCTATATAAAGGGCTCCAAGAGGTTTTTACATATTAGACTTCATTTTCTTTGTTTCTAGTCATTCAAAGCCTGATTTAGTCATTTCAAAAGGTGTTCTAAACTAAATTAAGCGTGCTCTACGCAATGAAAGGGTTCATTCTTTGAGTTAAGTACTCTACAGGGGATAAATAGCTCCAAGTAATGGGATGTTCAATCTGTTGCCTACGAGCACACAAAGTGAGAAGCATCTCTGAGTAAGGGGAGGTTCTGTCAGTCGCTTACAGGTGCGGAAAGTGTGAAGAATCTCCCGGTAGGGGGAGGTTCTATCCGACACCTTCTAGCATGCAAAGAGTGATAAATCCTAGGAAAGGGGAGTATTTGTCTATCGCCTTCACGGGCAATGAAAGAAACTATCTAGAGCAAGAGGAGGTTTTGTCCGCTGTCTCTAAACCTGAAGGGGAGGATGCCCTCATAGAAGGAGAAACTCTGAACTTTGCTACTTCCAAGGAACTTCAAAGAAGTAAGCACTTCTGACCTTCTAATTTAATATATATAAATATATGAGCTCATGTGCATCTTAAGTTGTTAGCTTATGATGTTAAATAATATATATGTTATGTTTTAATATGATGTGTTATGATATATTTTACTCTGATTCTATTTGCTCTAAAATGCTCTATTTTGATCCGATATGATCAGATGTGTTTTGATATGTTGTGATCTGATATGCTCTAATATGATCTGATATGGTCAAATGATATCTGTTATGATATGATGTAATATGTTATGATCCAATATGCTCTGATGTGTTTTTCTTTGCTCTGTAATAGAGTGAGATGTGTATTTCCACTCATTTGTTAGCTTCCGTTTAACTGATGATTTATGAATTTTCATACGAGTCTAATTATTCGATCATATTAAAATAACATCGCACATGTTAATGAACACGTATGTAGGAAACCAATGGTACCACAATGTTGACCCCATCTGAAATAATATTAAAATTATGTTTGCTTTGACCTACGTGCAACAGACTGGCTCAATCTCTGTAGTACATAGATGAACATTACAACTCTCGTACTCAAACTCCGTCACTTCTAGTTTTCATAAAAATTTATAAACCAAATTTTGTGTTTTGAAACGCCCCGACTCGGGTCGATTTTCAAGTCGGGGTGTTACAAATGGTATCAGAGCTTTGACATGTTTGTGAGAGTATAATGTTTCATTAAAGATATTGACTTGATAAGAATTATGAATTTCAACTCAATGTGTTATCATTCATTTGATATGAATTCCGATTTTGAACTTTCGGTTATGCATGTGTGACATGGGATTTAATACAAACTCCGATTTTAAGAACTTTGATTCTCAACCGGATTGTAATTTGAAATTTCTATTTGCATGTGTTAAAATGGATTTAACACGAACATCAATTTTATTAATTTTAATCTTGAATTGAAAATGATTTAAAATTTGTTTCTGTTATGGCTAAGTTGTATCGGATTTTGATTTGTAATTTCGTTCTGTTGGTGTGACATCAAAATCACTCTAAACTCTCATATATTATGAATCCTAATTTACTTAATTAAAAATGATTTGAATATTCTATCCTACATGTGTTGTATTGGATTGAAGTCAAACTTTGATTTTGCGAATGCTGATATTGTATTAGAATTGATATGAAATTTTTGCTCTGAATGTGAATTTTAACCAAAAAATCATTCGAAAATTTCTGTTCACCATGTGTTGCAAGGGATTTGATGCGAACATTGATTTGTTAATTTTGATTTTGAATCAAAAATTATTTAAAATATTTGTCTGAATATGTTCCATCGGGATTGATATTTTATTAATTTGAATCAAATTTAAATTTTCTTTTGATTGAGAAATCAAATTAAATACAAACTCTGATTTTGAACTTTTCATTTTGTATATGTGACATCGAATTTAATACTACCTTCGATTTCATACTTGAAAATTTTAATCAAAAGTTATTTCAAAATTTTATTTTGAATAAGTTGAATCAAATTTAATTTCAAATTCCATTCCACATGTGTTATAGAAGATTTAATACGGATTCTATTTTTGCTAATTTCACTTTTAAATAAAAAAATGAATTGAAATTATGTTTTGCATTTGTGGCATTGGATTTGATCTGAACTCTGATTTTACGAATTCTAATTTTGAATTTGACTATTAAAAATTCTATTTTAAATTTGTTACATGATTTTTTAAAAATATTTCAAGGAGTAACAACCAAACGCTCATGGTATGGGATATGAGGTGCTAGTGTAAAACTCTATAGTTAATTCTACCGGGATGTTAAAATAAAATTTAATTCTGAATTATTTGTTTCAAAAAATGCATTTGATTAAGATATGAATTTGTTTTAGAAGACAGTGGAACTAGCTAAGAGAAACCTCAAAACACCCGTGGTATGGGCCATGGGTGTTAGTGGATAACTTTAAGGCTGATTTTGCTAATATATTGAAATGAATTTTAATTTTGAGTATTGTTTAATCTGAAATGTTTGTTATAAAATAAATTGTTCTGATGTTTTGGGTCATTAGACTCTCTGGATAGTTATTTGGTATAGAGCCCAAAAGCTATCGATTCTGGATACCTACCAAGAGAAATAATCGGTTTTGGCAATCACAGGTGTAGAGCATCATGGGAAAGCTCCTATCCTTCTAGACTTCGTGGCCTCATGCGTGTAGGTGTAAGCCGTTTAGTATCACAGATTTTAATAAGGATACCCACTGAAAAAAATAATTAGTTATGGCGCGCACATGTGTGGAGTATCATGGAAAGCTCCTATCCTTCTGGCCGCCGTGTCCCCCTGAGTGTGGGGGTAAGTTGTTTGGTATCACAGATTTAAATAAGGATACCTACCGAGAGAAATAATTGGTTTTTGTGCTCACAAGTGTGGAGCATCATGGGATAACTCCTATGCTTTTGGCCTTCGTGGCCCCATTAGTGTGGGGGGAAGCAATTGGTATCACAAATTTAAATAAGGATACCCACCAAAAGAAATAATCAGTTCTGGCACACACAGATGTGGAGAGTCATGAGAAAGCTCTCATCCTTATGGCCTTGGTGGCCCCATGAGTGCTAGGGTAAGCTATTTGGTATCATAGATTTAAATAAAGATACCCACAGAGAGAAATAATTAGTTTTGGCATGTACATATGTAGAGCTTTATGAGAAAGCTCTTATCCCTCTGGCCTCCCACTGCCCCATGAGTATAAGGGGCTTCTGATATGTCTGCTCTGTTATGATTCTAAAAATTGATATATATATATATATATATATATATATATATATATATATATATATATATATATATATATATATATATATATATATATATAATTTTAAAACCATAATTAAATTTTGTTTAAAATGATTTATTCAAATTTCAAATTCGGCCTTTGATATGTCTCCTCTATTCTAATTATAAAAATTGATTTATTTTATTTTAAATTCATAATCAGATTTGTTTAAAATGATCTATCCGATTTTAAAATTCAAAATCAGATTTTCCATGATATGATTGATCTAATTTTAAATTAATAATTGCATTTTGTTTAAAATGTTTTATCTATTCAAAAATTACCAAATTCCGTTTATGAATGTTTTATCCGATTTCAAGTATTGGATTCTGTGTTCGCATGCTTTGTCCAATTATAATCTATTGGATTCATTCTACGATTACTTTTTTGATTAAGTATCAGATTTTGTTAGATACATGTTCTGAGTTTGTTATGATTTGAAGAGTGTTTTTAAGTGAATTGCGAGTACACAATTTATTTAAGGGGGAAAATGCAATGCCCTGTTTTCCGATTACATCTAACCTAAGAGGTTAGGAGAAATTATGGAATTTAGCATAATTTTTAGTGGGTTTTATGGTTTAAATGCCCACATATGTGGAGAGCTCTTAAAAATGAAAAATGAGTATAACAAGCCTTCAACTGCTCAAATCGGACATTAGGGTCAAAAGTTACAATTGTGAGAAGCATGCCTAATCAGTTAGAACCATTCGAAAAGAGTGGGATAATCTAACTCAAGGCGTTTGGTATCATAGGGCTTGTCGATA
The DNA here is from genome assembly GCA_035235625.1 of Saururus chinensis. Classification (NCBI taxonomy): domain Eukaryota; kingdom Viridiplantae; phylum Streptophyta; class Magnoliopsida; order Piperales; family Saururaceae; genus Saururus; species Saururus chinensis. The sequence continues at coordinate 33,650,003 of CP141143.1, forward strand.
TGAGCTCAACGGTACAAAACATTCAAGAATCCGAGTCCAAAATAGGAAGATACAGACAATTGAAGTTAGAAATTTTTTTTAAAAAAAAGAAAAGAAAAGAAAATTGCACCACGCGCAATGGACAAGTGTGCATTATGTGCGGATGCAACGCACATAACATGCTTGCTCCACGCGTGCCGTGCCACCTTATATAGTAGCGCAACCAATTTCATCGGGGCAACTATTTTCTTCGCCCTATATAAAGGGCTCAGGGGAGGTTTTCCATAAGAAACTTCATTTTCTTTGTTTCTGCTCATTTTAAGTCCGATTTAGTTTGTTTAAAAGCATTGTTAAGTAAATCAAGCTTGCTCTACACAATGGAAGGGTCCATTCTTTGAGTTGGGTACCCTAGCGGGGGGAAATACCCTGTAGCTCTGAGTAAGGAGAGGTTTTTTTTCTATTGCCTACAAGCGCATAAAGTAAGAAACGTCTCTGAGTAAGGAGAGGTTCTATTGATTGCCAACAAACAAGGAAAGTGAGAAGCATCTCATAGTAAGGGGAGGTTCTGTCCATCATCTACGAATGCAAAAAGTGTGACGCGTCTCTGGGTAAGGGGAGGTTCTGTCCGATGCCTTCAAGCATGCAATGAGTGATGAACCTTGGGAAAGGAGAGTGTTTGTCTGTAGCCTTCACGTGCATTGAAATAAACATTTTGGAGCAACAAAAGGTTTTGTCTGCCATCATTAAACCTAAGGGGAAGATGCCCTGATAGAAGGAGCAATTCTAAATCTCGCTACTTCTGAGGAGCTTCAATGGAGTAAGCACTTTTGACCTTTTGATTCAATATATATAATTATGAGTGTCTGTGAATCTTAAGTTGTTACCTTAAGATGTTAAATAATATACATGCTATGCTCTAATCCAATGTGTTATGATCTATTTTACTCTGATTCTATCTGCTTTGAAATGCTCTATTTTGGTTCTATATGATCTAATGTGTTCTGATATGCTTTGATCTAATATGATATGATAAGTTCTAAGATACACTGTTGTCATCTGATATGCTCCAATCTGATGCAATATGATCTGATATGGTTAGATTAGATCTGATTTGATCTAATGTAATCTGTTATGATCCAATACGCTCTAATGTATTTTGTTGTGCCCTACAATAGAGTGAGATGTGTGTTTCCGCTGATTTGTTAGCTTCCATTTAACTTCAATGATTTCTGAATTTCCATATAACTCTGATTAAATATTCGGATATATATATATATACATATATATGTATATATATATATAATTTTGTATTGCCAGATGCATGTATTAGCCGTTAGGCATACCTACATTCAGATCCGATCATATTGAAATAGCATCATAGATGTTATCCAATACGAACGTAAGCAACCAATGGTACTACAATGTTTCCCAATCCAAAATAAGATTAAAATTAAGTTTATTCTAACCTATGCACAATGGAGCACCTAAATCTCCGTAGTGCATAGAGGAATGTTACGACTCTCACATTTAGACTTCGTTGCCTTTGGTTTTTATGAATATCTATAACCCTAATTTTGTATTATGAACCCCCAGCTCGGGTTGGTTTTCGGGTCAGGGTGTTACATCTATAACACACCATATTGCATCATTGAGCATGGGAATTTGAGAGGGGAATGTCAACCCTTAAGAAGATATGAGGTACTGAAAGGGTGGATCTTGAATTTAAACAATTCATTGAGATGACTAGGGTGGATTGTCAATTCGAAAACCTTATAAAGCACCACAATAGTTGGTCATTCCGATCATCCTCCAGCTCTTCCAAAAATTTACTGTCAGTAGTGCTATATTATTTTACTATCATATTTTTGTACAGATTCTTTGATTTGGTAGTACTGCCACATTTTTCACTACTGCCATCACTTATGTGATTAGTGTCTTTAGCATTATGTTTTCAATGACTTAAAGTGAAATTTTCTATTGCTTCTTATTAGATTTTTTAAAAATTAATACTCAATCTCTTATTGTGACAATTGTACTTGTTTGTGCATATTACTATGACATTTTATTCTATTTTATGATATGTTTCACCTTAATAAACTCCATACAATGTCCTATGTCTTTTTATGTCATTTACAATACAAGTGCTACTCACAACTGGTGTTTTTCTTATTTATCTAATAGCACTCATATTAGCTTTGGCCTAAGGAGCTTTTAACTATATGAGCACATAATGCAAATGTAGTTACTTTGAGTGCAACTAATTACAAAGACAGATCAAAGGTAAAGTGGTGACTTAGTAATAGAAGGCAATAAATTGGATGCCTATATGAGAGGAATAGAGTTTGTTAACGAGAATAATGCTTATGAGGAAGTCTATCGTATATGAATTTATTCCATGATGCATTTAAGTGTTATCATGTTAACACTACGTCATCTCATGATTATATAATCAATGCTGGTGGCTCTACCACTAATGGATGCCTTATTTAAGTAAATGTTATCTTAATCAATTTAAATAAGTAATAGGTGTTATCACATGCTTTTACTTTTCTATATCCAATTATCAAAAACATAGGCCTTGAGTTTCAATAGCACATTGAGATGGCCAAGGGTGATGGTCGATTTAAAAACCTAATGAAGCGCCACAACATACCACAATTTGTCATTGGGATCATCCTTTAGCACTTCTAATAGTACACTATCAGCAAGTAATTTCCAACATACTTTTGAACTCAGCTTCCGCCTCTCCCAAGTCATTTCCTCTAAAGCTTAGCTTCTCCAAAGCACTCTCACCATAGGTATTCCTCTATTGATTAAAGTTCTTAGCTTCCTATCCAAAATAATCATTGGATCTTCCTTGTAAGATCAAGTTGAAGCTCCACACTTGTCATATTAATCACAAGTGTAAGATCGGGAATGTATTTTCTCAACATTGATACATGGAAATAATCATATACATCAGCAAGATTAGGATGCAAAGCAAGTTTGAAGGTGACATGTCTGATCCTTTGCAAACTCTCAAATAGACCAACAATCCTTGGACTCAACTTCCCTTTCATACCGAATCTCATTACTCCTTTGGTGGGTGAAACATTTAGAAATACATTATCTCTCACTTCAAATTCCAATTCTCTTTTTCTTAAATGAGTAAGAACATATATGCCAGATGTTAGATTACTTGGCTAATTTCTTTATCAAAATTGTGTCAGAATACTTAGTCTTAAAATCTGATTAGATATATTTGTGGTAAAGTTGGATTTGGATTTTTTGAACTTTAAAAATAAGAGCAGACATGTTCTTATGACTCAAGACAAAAGACTAAAGGATATTAATAGTTTTTGAAGCTTATTCAAATCACATTTGTATACCAAAATCACATGGATAAATTTTATAAGTAATTTTAGAGGTCTCAGAATATTTTTTGGGCAAAAAAGACAAACTATAATTTTACAATCACATGAATCGATTACTGGACTGTTGTGCATGATAGCCCAGTCTTCCAGATGACTCCCAAACTCTACTTTATTTCTTTTACTTCTTGGCATTGAAACTATTTCTTATTGTAATAGTTTAGTATTTGCTTTGGTATTCAGATATAAGACACTAGTGGTTCAGTTAGTGGTTTGGGCTAGCTGAACCACTAAATAGTGTGTCTACCTAGGGAACCAGGCCGACCTGGTTTGGGTTGGGCGTGATTCCCTAGGGGACTGGTCATCCCCTATATGGGGCGACTCCTTCCTCTATTTGGATTATGCTATTGAAACTATTCAGAACTTCTCCCATTTCTCCCTTGCTTCTCCCCTTTCACTGTGTGAATCTCCTTGATATCGATTGTGCCCACGTCGGGCACATCATGGACATTATGAACAGAACAATCGATTGGAACATGAATCATCCCTGTGTGAAACAAAGCTAAGAGTAATCAATCCAGGTATCATGTGCTTAGAAAATAGTGAGCAATCAATCGCTAACAATTCTAGTTGCCCTAACTAAGCCATTTCGAATTCAATTTCTTTCCTTATTGAAGTCAAAACACCAAAATCATTTTGGAGAGCTATATAAATGATAAGAAGTGACAAATTTTAAGAGAGAAAAACTCAGAAAAAATTAGAGAATAAGAGAGAGACCTTTGCATATTGTTTTCTAAGGGAATTCACATAGAGCTTGAAGATTAATGGTGAATTCATGAAGCTATTCCACAACTAAAGAGAAAAAAATTTCACACAGAAGTTTCAAAGAGAGTTATGGAAAATCTTCAATAAGAGATTGAAGATTCCGAAATACCAAAATTAATACAATAAGAGGAGCTTGTTGAAGGCTAGAAAAAGACAAAGACAAAGCAAGGAGGAAAAAAAGTTTCAAGTGTTTGAAGGAGAGGACTCTAAGACTAGTAACGATAAGAATTTGTGGAGATCTAAATAAAAAAAAGTTCGTGTTAGAGTAAAAAAATGGATTAGTGGTTTGCTTGTCTCATATAATTGTCTTTCTTACTAGTAATGCATTAATTTGGTTCCTTGTTGGAACTGCTATACATTTTTACCTGAGTTTGGGTTTTTTACATTAAAATGATGTGTATTCATACATGGATTGAATATTTGATGGTTTGATAGATTGATACATCATGAGTGCACATAGTCCTTAGGTTTTTATTATTTCCACTATAAAAAAATATTACTCATACAGGATATAACTCTTGATTTTTTCTTGTCAAAGTACTAGTATTAAGAACAATCTAGTGATCTGTTATACTCTTTTAGATGAATATTAAACTCACAAAATCAACATATTTCTTTTGTCAGCTTTGAATAGTAAGAAGCTTTTGCTTAAAGTCTTGGATATTTTCTACAAATTAACTTAACAATTTATATTTGAACAATTGTCGTTCTTTGACTTCATTCCAAATTATGGAGGAAAGAAAATGACAACCATACAATGTTCAAATGGTGTCATACCAATACTAGAATAATGTATTATTATAAGAGAAATCTATAAGTGGTAAAGATTCAATCTAATTTCCTTTCTATTCTAATACACAAGTACGAAGCATATCTTCTAAAGTTTGAATTGATCTCTCATATTCCCAGTAATCATTCTCTCAAAGCATATCTCCCTGTGGGTCTTCTTGTACATAAGCATGAAGCACCAAGGAATTATTCTCTCTAAGCATATCAATATGTGGGTCAAGTTGCCACCTTTTTTTACTATGCATCTGGTCCTTCACAAAATGTTGCCAGGGAACACTCATTTCCCTCTTTTTACTTCATGCTTATTGCTTACTCTCCTTCCTTCTGTTTTAATGCCTCATCTGCTTCTCTTTTGCTGACCCCATCCTGATTCTTTTGCACAGAGTTTCGTCTGACTTGGGTGCCACCTATTGCCTCCTATTCACAAGCTCAACTCCAACTTGGTCCAAATCCTTCTTAATGTTGCACATAGTCATAGTAGGTTCGATATGAACTATCCAGTTTTTCCATAAAAGCACAATACAAACGCTTGCAGCTCCACCATCTCTAATCGCCCAAACATAAAGTACCATCCCTTTGGAGTCAATAATGTAGGCATCAATGATGTTATGAGATGCTCGACTTTTTTCAGCAATTGCTTAATACAGTTCACCTATGATGTCTTTTGTCTCCGTGCTTTTTCAATCCCTACTCTTTTTTTGTTCTTTTCTTCTTGGACATTGCCTTTCCATTTCTTGTCCTCCACTTCCTCTATTTTTCTTGTCATGTACATTTCACCTTTCTCAACTTCTCCTCGCTACTGGTTGTCTTTCTCTGATGATACTTTTTATTTTCTTACCCTCCTTTCTTCTCCATTTAAACTTCTCTTCTAGCCTGCCTCAAGCTCCTTTCCCACTCCCCAGCTCCACAAACATCCACCTACTGGACTGTGTCTCCATTGGCCATGGCTCCAACCCTCAAATGCCCAAGCAATGTAGTTCCCTCCTCCCATTCACGCTCTCCTTCTGTTAGTCCCGGTTTGTAGCCTACTCAACCTCCTTGTTATTCTTTTCATGATATGTACTCTTTTGCTTACATTAGTGTACTATGAAATTGACATGGAATTAACTAGAAATTATTTTGAGTTCTTGTTTATTATTTTCATGTTTTTTGCTTGATTACTTGACTTATGTACCTTATTGTGAATTTTTCATGATTTTGGATTCACTTTTTGACTATTTCAATCAAAAAGGGGGAGAAAAGTTGTGAAAAATCAATAAGAATGTACTTACTTCAAACTTAATTAAAAATGTTATACAAATCACTCTTGTTTAAGGCTTTCAAGATCAATTTCAAATGCTCTTAGTTGAGTTTATGAGTGTCAATTATTTCTTTTTGTTTTGTACAGTTAAAAGTCAATGCACTAAAGTGTCAATGAGTTGTACTTTATTATTTTCAAAAGTTGTAGTGTTTTGTCATGGAATAGAGGAAGGGGGAGATTGTTAGAATATATGATCATATGTATTGTAGTTGGTAAATTTTATTTAACAAAACTATGTTAAAACACAATGTATATTTTAGTCTTGGGATATGATGAGATTAACGATGTGATTAAGTAGAATTTAAAATTAAAAGACTTGAACAAATAGAAGCATATGCATTTTGAAAGTTTAAAGTTGAAGACTGAATTGAGTATATGCTTCATGGTAAATCTTACACATGCTCACATGCACAAAACACTTGGATTTTCATTAGAATAATCTTAAGGTGTGATTTTGAATATTTTGGAGAGAAATGGTGAAAGAAATCACTTAAACAATTTAGAGATCAATTGGTTTTGTGCATACTATGGAAATGGATTGAAAGTTTAATGAATGATTTTGAGATTTTCTAATAAAGGACAAAACCGACTGACTGTTTGGTAGAGAGCTTGATCACTTTGAGTTTTAGCCATCACAGTAACAAGGAACGATCGATCGTTATGTGAATTGATCATTTAATGAAATAGTTACCTAGTTTGGGATTCCAAAATACAATCATACAAAACTTGAGTTCCTTTAACCCTAGCCAGTTTGGGACTCTATTCAAGGCCTAGGTGTGGACAAATAATAGAGCAGAAAATCATTTTTTTATAAAAAAAAATTAAGAGTTTCATTGTCTAGAGCTTTCCTTGATCACCATAGATTTGGGTGCTGATTAATATTGGTGAGAGAGCTTTGATTCTTATGAATTGAAAATGAGTGTTAGCATACGTCACATTAAGACAAAAGGAGTGTTGAAGAAGCTCAAAAGGAGATCAACAATCAAAGAATGAGTCTTTAATTGAATATTTAAAAGAAGACAAAGATCAAACACAAAAAGATGATTCAAGGGTTCATGATGAAGAGTCTTGAAAGCCGATAAAGTATTGAACAAAGAAAATGAGTTCCTTAGTGTGTCAGGTTAAGGTTGGTTGTTTTAGTCTTGTAAGATCTTAGTTCTAGTGTATTAATTTAGCCTTGTGTGGTTGCTGTGATTTTTTACCCGATTTGGGTTTTTCACACTAAATCCTTGTATGATCATGCATGCATGCTTATGTGATTGATTGAATGCTATTGCATAGAAATTAGCTTTCATTTCTGCTACACAAAATCTTGTGCAAAGAGGCTCATCTCGTAGTGTTTATCTTCATAAGGTAATTAGAATAGGGGCATTATGATGATTTGCTTAAATCAATAGATGGATATTTAACTCTCATCCTTTGGCCTGACTAATTTGGTGGGCACCTCAGCCTCGGGCATATCCGTTGAAAGCTTTAGGTTTTCATGGTTTCTTTTTTTACTGTGCTTTGCCATACACACCCATACCTCATACTTACAAGACAGTGGTATGATTTGAACATATTATCTAGCCACAAGTGATTCTATTGTTCCTTGTATAATAGAAGATTATAAGCAATAACTCAATCCAATGTCAAACAAATCAACACATAATAATGGATTAATCAAGGTATAATACACACTAATCTTCAAGGACTTTGCTGCTACGATGTGGCCTTCGCAACACCTGTATCAAAACGAGGATGGGCACGACCTCTAGAATTTTCATGTGGGAACCCATGTGCACCGTGCACTTATATTGGGCCCATGAGGTATGCATCACACCTAACATATATTTACTAAATAAATATAAGTGAGTGTGGTGTCTTACTCATGGGTATGAGCTCAACCCAATGAGCTCATGGATGTCTAGCATGCCCTACATGGCCATGCACATGGGGGCAGGGGAGAGGGGCAACCCCTAGAATGTTCATGCAGGGACCCATGGGAGTCATCCCACTTGTGTGGGGCCCATGATGTGTATACACGTAAGCACACCTGACGTACATCTACTACATAAGTGAATGCTGCATTTGAGTCAGACCCACAATATATTTACCTTGATGGATAAGAAGCCATGGGTCGATGCCCACATTCCTAGACCCTATTGAATATGTACAAGGTCACCTAAATAGGTTTGCACGTGTAGAACAATATGAGCCGAACCCATATCTAAGTCACACATTTTGGATAATACATGAAGTTTGTCTCTTCTTAATCAGTTGCTTTGTCATCTATTAAAATTAAGGGGCCGTTTTCGTTTCTGTTGCCAAAACTTCTTCATGTGTTATGGAATAAGCAAGCATAAGGCTAGGCTCGCACGTACCAATGTGTGCTTGGGCATCGAGAGCAGTTGGATCTTAATTCGTCGGTGCTCATTAATAGAGGGGCTAATAGGTGATCCAAACCTGCCTGTCTCATGAGTAATGTGCGTTATCAATTAAAATCTAACAACTCATGCTAATGGGTATCGTTTGTTATATATACAGCGCATATTGGATTCTTATTCTTCCACATATGTTATTGCTAGAAGAATAGAGTTGTGCTTTGGAAGTTTATGGTGCTGCCTCGTACATTCTTGCTATAGCATTGCATATTCTTTAGCAATTAGCTCGAGTTCAAGCCTTTTTCTGACGGGAGGGAAGGTGGATGGTGGCTAATGCCAGTTAGCAAGGAATTCAGTTGTCCAGGCATTTATGCCCGTGGAAAGCGAGTTGTTTAGGGCGGAAATCACTATCCCGGCCCAAAACTATTTGGTAGGGCAATTTAAAAAAACAATCAAATTCTTGTTAGAAAGCCATTTCCAATTCGGGAAAGGCTGTTTTTCCTTTCTAGTGAGGAGGAGAGTTCCCACAGAAATCGCTTTCTATGGAAGGCTGAAATTATGTTGGTCGTACTTATGACCAAACTACTCCCACCTCTCCTCTTTCCCTTGTCTCTCACCCCGCCCTCATCTCTTTGCCCTAATCCCGCCGCAAGCAATCCCCCAGTCCTCCCTCCCTTTGTTCCTCCAACCGCAGAGCTCATTGCATACCCTACAAAGTCGCTTTATTATCCCCAGATTGCCCTCCATCTTGTTCATTCATCAGTAACAATGAAAGGAGGTTCTTTGTCAGCCCCCCTTAAGGTAATGGCGATTACTTGTTGCACTACTTGTTTCATTGTGATCTGACGTCGTATTGCGTATATGATCCTTGATCTCAAAGTCGGCTTGCATATATTTGTATTGGGTTGTTTCCTTTTCTATCTGGTTTTAATAATTACTTTTTTCTTTGCCAAGCTTTATTTTTTTAGAGATGCTGGTGTTAGAGATGCTGGTGAGATCTGTGAGCTGGGTTTGTGAAATTTGCACTTTAGGTGTACTACTTGTCATTGTACTGGTGGCCGTTCTACTGCTTGTTTGATTGCCGATCTATCGCTGTACTGCATATGTGATCCTCCACATGCTCGGTTTGCAAATTATTGGGTTGTTTTCTTTTTTTTTTGGGTTCTTTTTGCTTGATTTCCCGAGCGTTTCAGACGAGATTTGTGCTGGGTTCATGATTTGTACTGCTTGTTTAATTGCCAATGTCTTGTTTCCTTTTCTTTTTGGTTTCTTTCATAAGCTTCACTATCATAGCGTTTCAAACAATATCTTTGTGAAATTGGTAGTCTGTGTTGTATATGAATTATTATCGTTTACAAAATTGAATAGATTGCTCAATTCAAATTTCATTGATTAGCATGAATTTGCACATATTTTTAGTTGTTTGTTGATTATGGCTTAGCACATATTTCTAATTACTATTTCCGCTATCAAACCATTACTGAGTTATGTGCTCACCCCTCTTTTGTGATTTGCTTTGGGGCTGCACGGTGTGACGTGAGACACGTAGGATACCTTATACGAGGGATGACATGGGTACTTTTGGGATTAGCCTTCGTGGCATTCTGATAACATTTTATTTTATGATCTTCTCGTTTCTAATATTAGAGAACACTATATGTTGGATTATCTATTATGCTCGAGTTTATCTATTGTCTTTAGACTTGTCTAAACTTCCCTAATTTTGAGCCACGTGTGGGCTATGGAGTTGACTTTTATGTGGGTTTGTATGAGGATTATGATAGATTATTATCCTCTTTGTTATCCTTATTACTTTTCTCAAAGAACATTAGTTGCGCCACTCTGTTATATAAATCGCCTATTTGAGGGGCCAAGTCTTCCGCTATATGTTAATCTGTTCAATTTTCGTTGCCCGCGCGCTTGACCAGCCCTTGGACCGGCCTCGGCTCGGATGAGGCGGTACTGGGGCATGACAAAGGTTTTGGTATTGAAGCACCTCTTTGTCCAAGAGTAAATAAGGATTGAGTGACAAGTCTTAAGGGTTAGTATATTGTGAGATGATCAAGGTCTAGACATAACTAGTGATCTTAATTTCTGTTAGTTGTTTGTCTTGAATGTTGCTTGCTTGCTTGATTGTGTGTTGTTTTGTTTTGGTTGTGTTGCTTTGATTTATTAGGCTGTATGATTAATGTCTGGTTGTTGTCTAGATGGCTGGATCTAATCATGCAAGTACTAATAACTATCGCGGTGCTAGAGATCCAAGGGTGGATGATGTGTTGTCCGCCATTGAGTGGTTGACACAGGTGGTCTAGGCTAAGCATGCGAGTGGTAGTGGATTTGAGTCTCTCACTCGAGGGATTCAAAAAGCTTAACCCTCCTAGCTTCAAGGGTGGGTTAGATGTTTCAGAGGCAGATTACTAGAGACTTCACATAGAAAAGATCTTCAGTGCTTGACGTATCCCTGATGAGGAGATGACTCATCTTACAATCTTCATCTTCAAGGGCGAGGCTCAAAGGTGGTGGTTGTCAATGGAGCATCAGAGGTTTCATGGTCATGTGGACATTCCTTGGGAGGAGTTCTTGTCTACCTTCTATGACAAGTACTTTCCTCTCCATGTCCAGGAGGAGAAGGAGATTTTGAATCTTCAGCAGGGTTTGATGTAGGTTTTAGCGTACGAGACCATATTTATGGAGCTTGAGCTCTTTGCTCCTCGTTTCTTCAATGATGAGTATGAGAGGGCACGAAAGTTCAAGGATCGCTTGAGGCCCTTTATAAAGGGTCGAGTGGTCCCATTCCGACACAAGACCCTAGCAGAGGTACTTGAGACCGCCATCTTAGTGGAGCGGGATTCGGATGATAATATGCGGAAGAGGTGGCAGCAACCCAAGAGACTATGGCTAGAGGATACCCTTAACCGCAGAGACCATAAGCGGCACAGTGCTCATCACGCGAGGCATAACACTTAGTAGGTGTAGCAGGACCCTTATGACCATGTGCATGTAGACTACTGAGCGAGAAAGGTGATGTTCAAGTTGCCAGGAGCTAAGCCTTTTATCTTTGAAGGGGTTAAGCGACCTAGTGGCAAGTTCTTAGTTTCATCCTTTAAGGGGAAGAAGTGGATAGATAAGGGATGTAAGCCTTTCCTTGCACGCATTAACAAGGTTGAACACGGAGTTACCTTCCTTAGATTCTATTCGTGTCATAGCGGAATTTTCTGATGTCTTCCCCCATGACTTGATGGCTTTGCCACCAGAGAGGTAGATAGAGTTGTGCATTGATCTTATTTTAGACACTACTCCTATTTCTAAAGCTCCCTATCATATGGCTCCAGCTGAACTTAAAGAGCTTAAGGCTCAGCTGCAACATCTTATGGATAAGGGGTATATCAGGCCGAGTGTATCTCTTTCGGGTGTGCCGATCATATTTGTTTGAAAGAATGATGGTTTTCTTTGGTTGTGTATTGACTACCAGATTAACCATAAAAAACAAGTACCCTTTACCTAGGATTGGCGATTTGTTTGATCAATTGCAACAAGTACAGGTCTTTTCTAATATAGATTGGGTTATCACTAACTTCGTATCCGTCCTAATGATGTGGCGAAGATGGCTTTCCTTACCCGATATGGGCATTATTAGTTCCTAGTGATTCCTTTTGGTCTTATTAATGCACCAGCCTCATCTATGAATTTGATGAACCGAGTCTTTCGGCCTTATCTTGATCAATTTGTGGATAATATTTTGATTTATTTGGCCATTGAGGAAGAGCATGAGGCACATTTAAGAGTTGTCTTACAAACTTTACGGGAGCATCAGCTCTTTGTGAAATTTGACAAGTGTGAATTTTGGCTCAAAAAGGTGCATTTCCTTGGTCGTATGATATCAAAAGATGGTGTGGCAGTTGATCCCTCGAAAGTCGAAGCCATGATAATGTATGAACAACCGAAGAGTGCATCGGAGGTTTGCAGTTTCTTAGGACTTGCCAGGTACTACCGTCATTTCATCGAGGGGTTTTCTTGCAATGCAAGCCCTATTACTAAGTTGACTAGGAAGACTGAGAAGTTTGAGTGGAATCAAGCATGTGAAGAGAGCTTCCAAGAGTTGAAGAAGAGATTGACTTCAGCTCCAGTCTTGACTTTGCCTTCCGGGAGTGGTGGATATGTGGTCTATAGTGATGCTTCACTTCGTGGTTTGGGTTGTGTTCTTATATAGTATGGGAGAGTGGTGGCTTATGCATCTCGACAGTTTAGAGTGCACGAGTGAAACTATCCCACTCATGTCTTTGCATTAAAAATTTGGTGGCACTACATCTATGGTGAGAAGTTTGAGGTATTCACTGATCACAAGAGCTTGAAATATTTGTTCACTCAAAGGGACCTAAACATGAGACAAAGGAAATGGTTGAAGTTTCTAAAGGACCACGATTTCATGATATCGTATCATCTCGGTAAAGCGAATGTGGTGGTAGATGCCATGAGTCAAAAATCAGCCACTTCAATTGCTTGGATGCGAGTTCGGGAATGGCTCATGTATGAGGACGCCATTGTGCTTAAGCTGGAGTTAACTATGGAAGACACTTGTAGTTGGTACAGCAACCTCTCCATAAGCTCTAGCGTGGTTGCTGACATAGTTGAAGCTTAGAAAAGGGATGAGGAGATTCAAGCCTTTAAGGTTGGGATGAAGGAGAAGGCGGTGTTGGACTTTGAGGAGAAGCCTGACGGGAGTTTGATGTATAAGGGATGGTGGTGCATGCCAAACTCCACAGAGTTAAAGCAGCATATTCTGTCAGAAGCACACCATTCTAAGTTCTCCATCCATCCAGGGGGAACAAAAATGTATCAGGACATGAAGAGAACCTTTTGGTGGAAAGGATGAAGAGGGACATTGTGTCCTATGTGTCCAAATGCCATGTTTGCCGGCAAGTCAAGGCAGAACACTGACATCCAGGCAGTTTATTACAACCACTTCCAATTCCATAGTGGAAGTGGGAGAATGCAGCCATGAATTTCGTATCCGGACTGCCTAGATCGCCAAGCGGTAATGACACGGTGTAGGTCATCGTTGATCAACTCATGAAGTCCGCTCATTTCCTTGCGATCAAAATGACTACTCCCTTGGATGCCTTAGCTGCCCTATATATGAAGGAGGTGGTACGATTGCACGGAATCCCGATGTCCATTGTTTCCGACCGTGACCCGCGTTTCACTTTTAGGTTTTGACAGAGCTTTCAGAGCACCTTGAGTACATCTCTACATCTCAACTTGGCTTATCATCCTCAAACGGATGGGCAATATGAATGGACTATCCAGACCCTTTAGGACATGCTCTGGGTGTGTATCCTAGAGTAGAAGGGTAGTTGGGAGTAGCATCTACCTTTGGTGGAGTTTGCCTATAATAATAGTTACCAGGTGAGCATAAAGATGGCACCATTTGAGGCACTCTATGGGCATTCGGGTCGATCTCCCCTTTGTTGGAGTGTGGTCGGGGAACATCTTCTTACCGGTCCTGATAATGTGCAACAATCAGTGGAGAAGATCCAACTTATTAGGGAGAGATTGCAGATAGCACAGAGTCAGCAAAAGAGCTATGCTGATAGATGACGGTGAGAATTGGAGTTTAGTGTGGGTGATGTCTTCCTTAAGATCTCTCCATCCCACAGTGTGGTTCTTTTTGGCCAATGAGGCAAGTTGTCTCCCAGGTTTATAGGACCGTTTGAGGTCTTAGAGCAAGTTGGAGCTATGGCCTTCTGCATACCTTTGCCACCTCAGCTTTCTAATATCCATAACGTGTTTCATGTGTTACTTATTCGGAAGTATGAGCTAGATCCGACACACGTGTTGGATTTTGAGCCATTGGAGTTACGTTCATGGCTGATTCAGTAAATCAATCATGATCTCTTGAGCTTTAGTGATGCTATGACCTCCTAGAAGCAGGAAGGTCTACTATTCAACATTCAACATCTTCCTCCTTCCAGAAGGTTGTATAGTAAAGGAAGTTCAAGTGTTCATGAATGATTCAGCGAATCAGTCATGATCTCGTGAACTTCCTTGATTGTACAATCTCGTAGAAGCAAGAAGGTGGTCATTTTCTTTCTACACAAAAGCACCTTCCTCGTAGGCAATTGTACAGCCAAAGAAGTTCAAGGGTTCATGACTGATTCAGTGAATCAACCATGATCTCCTACACTTCTTTAATATCAGACCAAATATGGTTACAAGCATAAGCCCTACTGTGAATGTCATTCCCCTAAATAAATGATCTAGTGTGAGTGTTGGGTATTCCAATGTTGATCTGGTATTCACACTTCCATGGCTTTGCAATGAAGTGGATGGACGATGATGTGTTTGGGCACTCCTATTACTACTAGCAAAACTTCCTTGTTACTCATCATACCAATACATCTTCCCACAACCAGTCCCTCCCTAAAAAAATTTACTTCATTAAGTTGACTAATTTATAACTACGTATAAGCACATTCTCCATGCATCATTAAAACTTATAAATGATTTGTTTGGGCACTTCCAAAATGGTCTGCCTGGGTTCGTTGTTGTGGTAGATACGAGGTAAATCATACGGCCCGAACAACGTGGACATAAAGGTCCATGGCTTGTCCTTTGGTAATTTGTTGAAGCCATTATTTGCTAAATTAAAGACCTCAAAAATCACAGTACACAAAGTAAAATCAACAACTGCAAGGGTTGTTTGTTTCAATTAAAATTGCATATAATTTTTAGGTCTATCTGAGCCAAATGAATTAAATTGACCCAAGTTAACCCAAAACCAGCTGACCTTTCCATAGAGACAATGATAGAATTTATCAAACTTATAGATATTAAAGTAAACACATGTTTCATTTATCCCTTTCCTTATCTAACTAGAAAATAGAGAGTTAGAGCTATTGCAATAGTTATTTTGCTATAGAACATTCTCTTTGTATAATCAATGAAAATACACAGCATAAACATCGTCAATCATAATAGCACAACAAGAAACAACCAATAATTCAATCGTAGAAACAAATAATTCGATCTAGATATCAATATTTTGTATCAAATTATCAAACTACTATGCTTCAAAGTCTATGCATCAACCAACAAAAATAGCAATGCATACACAGTTCATGAGGATGGAGTTAGTATTTTTCAAATCAAACAAAAAATTTCTTGTCTATCATAATGAGGCACAAATTTGAGACAAGAAAAAAATCCTACATAAATAAAAAATATTAGGATAGATATTTTACAAGAATCCTACCGAAATTAATCCAAAACCATTTCAAATGCATTAGTTACACACAAAACAATGAAGCTATTAGAAAAATCCTATGAAGAAAAACATAAGCCCTACACTGGACGCACCTCTAACTGGCAGCATCAAACTACCAGAAAGTGGGAAGAAAGGGAAATCTACTGGAAGGTAAATCTATTTGTGGATAGGGAATAGCTGTCGGGATGAGATGAAAAGGGGATGGTCAATGGAAAATGGAGTCTTCAATCTCTTGAGAATCGCCGCTGGGAGATGATCGCCCTCACCACAATCGCTAATTTTTGGGAGATGGTTGCCATTGGGTGATTGTTGTAGCTGTTTTGCGAGAGAAGGGTTCACAGGAGACTTTTGCCATCCAGGAGAATGGAAAGGCTAGGGTTCCTAAATGATGTTGATGGTTGAAAGAGAATGTTGGGTTTATGAATGAATGGCTACAATCGGTTCAGAATGAACGGCTGCGAAGATTTCACTAGGGTTGCAATGGTCATTTCTGTCACGACCCGAATTTTTAAAAGCCTTTCTAAAATTGCATGAACGATAGTCACAATTTTTTTTTTCTTAAATACAAAACAAACCATTCAATTAAATATCCAGGTCATGATAATTGGGGTTCACAAATACGAATATCAAATCATATGATATTATTACACGTCTCAAAATTCACTAAGAACAACTCATCCATCTAAGTACAAGTTCGTCAACCGTCTGAAAATAAATAAGTTGAATCTCACACAAATGAAACACTTACGTACCGGAGTTGTAGAAAAGCAGAAACTTCTTCTTGTGCTCACTTGTTTTGGTCTTACTTGTCGTCGCCTGGAGAATCTGCAACTAACTAAACAAAACAACCACAACAACAACAATGGAATCTCTCCATCTTCAAGAGAAAAGTTTCTATAAGGACAAAATATTTTATTAATGTTTTTTGGATCGGGCCAACATCACCCGATTTAGGTGCCTACGTACTCATCAAACAACATCACCAATGTTTCCAACAAGATTGGATCCAGACATAATTTTGCCTAAAAATTGCATTATACTAAGAAGCACAGCATCACTCATGCAATGCTTAAGTATTTTAAAGAAACCTACATTTTATGTAAATCCATTAATCGTTTCACTTGTCTAATTAACAAGTAATATCAAACAATGTTATTAATTATCTCTCGAATCATTGTTCGATAATTAATACTAACAAATCTATATTCACTCAAAGAGAACTCGCCCGTCGAGAAATCTCCAGACATAGGACTCCAACATGCAGAACATCGATATATAGTGACACATGTAAAGTAATATACAGAGCACTGAATATAACATAGCTCAGAAACATGGGCTAACCTTTAACAAATAATGACCAACAGGATGCACAAAATAATGGACATTGTCCAGGAAATAATGCACTAATTGTTACTTGAAAACACCGACTCCCGCTCAAAGGAATAATTGTATGCTAATAGAAATCCTAACATCTCTAGAGATCCACTTAGATCAACCATAGGCCTAGAGATGTTGGTACCAACTGTAATCAAGGACACACTGGTCGGAGGTAGACGAGCCTTCCATGATGCTCAAAAACTTGGTTTGCGTATTTGCAGGGATCCATCATCCCAAAGGAGCAGAGACCACAAAGGTCTGAAAGATTACCGCCATGGATATTATCAGAAATCTTAGCATCTCCGGAGATCCACTTGGATCAGCCATGGGCCTAGAGATGTAGGTATCAGCTGCACTCATGGACACACTGGCTGGAGGTAGATGAGCCTTCCATGATGCTCAAAAACCTGGTTTGCACATTTGTAGGGATCCATCGTCCCAAAGGTGTCAAGCCACAAAAACCTAAATATCTGCCATGACTATTACCGTGAGCTTAAACTTTGACTCAGAGAACATCCCATAATCACCATCGGTTCATTAACCAAGGTAAAATTCTATGTCAGGGCCCTGTTTACTCCATGAACTAGTCCAAACCCTAAAGAGGGTATTTTAGTTATTATCTTGATTAGGTGTTCTTCCCCCAATCCAACGATGACCAAAATCCTTTGTTAGTCTTTATTAACCTTAATTTACTGATATAACTTAACACAACAATAACAAATGCAAGCATCAAAACAATCAACATATTTAATATGCGGTCACACAAGTGCATAAATAATAAACGAAGGCTTGTTGCACTCATTCATAGAGCCAAGGCTCAATGAATCCAATCCCGAGGGTGTAAATAACTCTAACGCATCACGTGAATTACATATATAATACTCTAGTTGATCGATGTACTCGGATGTAGACACGTGTAATTCGTTGCCTTAAATCATGAGAATTACGGTTCTTCCCCTTATTTCTCATGACACTGTGACCTGTCAAGGTCTTCGTGTCACTTGCTGGTTACACCCCTTCCTTTTGAAGCCATTTAACATCACTAGAGCATACCCCAACACTTCGTAGTTAGGTTGTTAGTTTTGGCATAAACGGAACATATTGCCCTTAAAACATACTGCCCTTAAGGGTAGTAGGGTAATTCTACTACCTAGGCTATGGTACTCTCCCTTAGGTAATTTGGTCATCTCACTACCCTTTTATTTATTTTAAGTCATAATCCTCTCAGGAGGCACCACTCTCAAACTGACCCACGCTTCCATTTACACGAATGTGCGCAGGTACACTCAGAGGTGTATTTCTATCTTTTTATTTGGGGCCTTCCTAAACCTTGATGGGTCCAAAATTAATCTCAGGGTTACACCTTGATGTTATGAAGCCGAGAGATCGTAAACCCCTTGAACCAACCCCGATTCAATTAATTGTCTTACCTTAACCCAAGGGACAAAACAATCAAATATCTACTTCCTGCGATTTTTAACTAGCTTATAGCTTGGTCCAAATTTAGGATACACATTAAAATATCACTGAGATTTTTCTTAATTTCTAAATCCACTCATAGGCCCCTAAACCAGAGCCCCGAAGTCATTATTAATTATTATACTACGCATCAACTCACAAGGGTAAATTGGTTATTTTAGAGATTTCGGGATTTTTCCCCAATCTGCCACTTAGTTGGAGCACTCATCATACATTACTAGTCATTCATAAGTTTTTCCAAAATTTTCTGACAACTTTATCTCACTGAACAGGACCAGGTCAAGGTTAGAGTAAAAAAAATTTTATAAGGAGTCGGACCGAACCAGGTTGGGTTAGCCAACCCGGTCCGGGGAGCACAGATGACCCGCGGGGTCGTCTTCCCTGCAACTGGCCAGTGGTGGGCGGCACCGCCCCTACCGCGATGGAGGGCTGGGTAGCACACAGAACCCAGACCGCCAGAGCACGGCGTAACCAACAAGATCGGTCCCGCTGCCATCTGGTGTCCGGTCGGGGCCAAAAGGCTGCCTTTCCCCTTTTTTTTTACAGAGCAGCTGGGCTGCTGTGGCCAGGGCCACCGCAGCCTGGGCTATAGAAGCCCGGTTCACCGCTGCTAGGGTCAACATGACCAAGGGCAATGCGACTCTTTTTTTTTTCTAGTAGCCGCGCGACGGAGTTGGAAATAGCTGCCTGTGGGTTCACCCCCTCCCCCGGTCGCTTGCGCCCAGTGACCCAAGTTACTTGCCAAAAGAAGACCAGCCGGAAACTAGCTGGCCGGCGGCCAGATTTTCTTTCTTTTTTCTTACTACAAATTCATTGTTCCTCGTAATTACGAGAACAATGATCTCTGCAGAAAACAATTTAAAAAAAGTTCTAAAACCATTGCAGAGATTTTAATTACACAACAGTTTGCAAATTTAATCTATTTGAAACTAAGACAACCAACCTACCTTAATTGGCGGTTTGTTGTCGATCCACCACTGCCGAAACCTCGCTGGAGCCTCGCCCTCTACAGCCTTCTCCGCCCCTTCCACTCTCTCTCTTTTCTCAGCCAAAAAATATATCCCCTTAATTGTGCCCTCAAAAGTCTTTTTATAAACATGAAGATTAGGATTCCTAATCCCCCTAGAATTTTGGCAATCCTCCTAATTAGGCCACCTAATTAGGTCCTTCAAAATTAATTTCAGAATTATAAACAACCGGGACCGCAAAATGACTTAAACTGGCCAAATATAGTCTAAATCGGGTAAATGTGCCTTATGCAATATACTCAACTTCGAATGGTCGTATCTCCCTCATCCGAACTCTGATTTGCACATTCTTGGTACAAAAGTATTGAGTGTACAAGAAAAAAAGATAATGACATGTAGAAAGGCAAACATGGGATCTAACATAACTATGAACACTTTTTCCTTTGTATTTTATAAAGGGATACATCACAACAAGGCTACACAGAAATAAAGTCCTTCAAGAGAGGCCATCCTCACAACTTGAGGATACTACTCAACCATATGAATGTTTTTTTTAGAGTTTTTTTCTTAAGATACAAATATTTCATATTATTTGAATTTTAAAACTTAATACAATATGACTTAATTTAGGAAATATACCCTTAGGTCATAAATGAACTCATACCAAAGTTCACATCTCATTAATGAACACTAAAAGGGGGTGGGGGCCGGGCATCATTCAAGTATGGAGGTGTCATTAGTGGCAAATTATCGACGATAGAGCACCGGACTACTGTAGGTAGATTTTAAATTTTTTCCTCCGTGAAAGCTTTCCCAGTTGGAAAAAACTATCCTTTCACTGAGACCCGCAACTCATCATCTAGCATATTGGACAAAATGACTCATAATATGATATGGCTTGTATTGCAACAACGATAATACAATATGTCAATAATATATTTTATTGATTATACGATATGTATCATATTAGAATAACAATAACACATTGTGTTATTTGCATTAGCGACCAATAATGCGATGTGGCTCATATCACATACATGATAACACAACATTTCAATAATACATGTTATCGATAATATGCTATGCTCTATATCGCATATACAATAACATGATATTCACTATATTATGTTAACGATAATAAGATATCGATTCTTTAAGCTGATAGCCCATCATAGAATATGCTTCATATTGCATGTACAATGACACGATATTTGTCATAGTGTTATTGATAATACAATGTGTTCTTTGAGTAAGTGGCCAATAATACGACATGTTCTATAGCGCAGATACGATAACACTATATTCGCCATATAGTGTTAATAATAACACGATCTGTTCTTTGAGCTAGCTACCCATATAATGATATACTTCACATCATATATACGATAATACATGTCAACAATATGTGTTATTAATAATACAATATGATCTATATTGCATATAGTATAATATGGTATTTGTCATATTATGTTAATGATAGCACGATATGTGATCTTTGATTTGACAACCTATAATACAATATGTTCCATATCACATATATGATAACAAGATATTCGCTATAACATGTTAATAATAATATAATATTCACCATATCGTATTAACCATAACATGATATGTGTTCTTTGAATCAGCGATTCATAATACATTATGCTCTACATATACAATAACAAGATATTCACTATATAGTATTAATGATAACACGATATTCACCATGTAGTGTTAACAATAACAAAATATTCACCATTTAGTGTTAATGATAACATGATATTCACCATTTAGTGTTAACATGATATGTGTTCTTTGAGCCAACAACTCATAATATGATATGCTCCATATCATATATATAATAACACGACATATCAATAATACGTATTATTGAGAATATGATATGCTCTATATCATATATACGATAACATAATATGCACTCTTTACGTATTTTAAAAAATATGACAGTTACATTATTTGTCAATATGTGTTATTGATATAGGTATTCATCAAGTTGGGGATGAAAGCCTCTAAGATCGTGTACATGTTTACATCAGATGTTCTACTCAACAATATTTAGATAAAAATTAGAGAAGAGTGATTGATATTGAAGTGACGTGGGTCAACAATTACGAAATAGAAATCGAAATTTGCTATTGATGAGAATAATTGGGCAAAGATTGTAAATTACCACTGAGGTCCGATCGACTATTTGCTTGAGTCGTTGTGACTAGTTTCTATGATTTTAGTCCCTAACCCTACTGTATGGGTATTTTGGTTTAATTTTATTTAAAATTTTGTGTAAACTCCAATTTTATGAAATATTTTCACAAAATTAGAAAATACAAAATATTTGCATCTTAGGCTGGGTAATATGGAAATTTTCTTTTTTATATATAAAATTTCATTAAGCACAAAAAGAAACTTACAAAGGACTAAAGAAAAACATTGCAATCTTCATTTATCAAAAAGGAAAGGAAGTTCAGTATGAGATAAGATCGGACTTCCTCCGCTTCGCAGCGCTTGAAAAGAGCCATCTTCATCCTGTGAACATTAACCATGAAAGAAATCAAGAATCAATTTCTTACTTTGTCTTGCCTTATGGAAATCATACCTTCCTTAGTTGCTTCGGATGTTTCTTCTGATCATACAAAATATATGCACTGATGAAAAATATAAGAGACACATAGACATCCATTACCAGCGCCATGCAATGCATCATTATCAGTTAAATCAAAGCAACGCCGGATTCTACAAACCAGTTGGAAAAAAAAAATGAAAAGAAACCAGTACCCAGTACAATAAGTTCTGCTGTAGAAGTTGCTGATCAATTCGAAACAATAGCCTTGCAAGGCAGAATCCGACCCAAGGCGAAGAAGAGTCCACACGAAGTCTTCTTCCTCTTTTTCCCACTGCACTCCTCCCCCTTCCCTACATTTCCCTTCTTCGTGTCGAGGCCGTCTTCCTCCTTGGAAAACGTGTAGCTCTTGAGGTAAGCCTGCCGGCACGAGTAAATCTCCACCACCCTCGGGCTGTCGCCCCTGCGGCCGGCGGCCACCCACTGCAAGAACTCGGCCTCAGACTCGGGCCACTTGTGGAGGTTCCGGTAGGTGCCTCTTTGGGACCCCTCAACATCGTCCACGCAGCCAGAGATGCAGCCCGAGACCATTCTGGGATGCCAATCCGGCCGGAGAGCTGATGCAGAACTCACTTCAATGGGAGTTTTGGATTTGAATTGAGGAAAAGTTTACAACAAAGAGTAAGGCTAAATGGTTTGAGCACGAAATCGGACTATTATGAGTTGATATGATTTAAATACGGTTCAGACACTTCATTAAAAACTAAACCAACATGGGTCGGGTTGATCAATTAGACTAGGCAAAAAAACCGAGTTAAATTTCTTCAATTCTAACATCATAGATTATTAAAATAAAAATCGAAAAATTAACACGAGCAAGGCATAATAGCCAATCAGATCTTTGATAGGATGAACTTATATAAACTGCAGTCAACCCAAAAATCTATTCTAAAAACAAAAAAATAAGTTTTCAGAATGTATAAGTTTGATATGGAGGTGACACTTATTTGAGAGCCGGTTTAAAAAATTTAATTGTTGAGCCGAAAAGGATGTAATGCACCGGTTTAATTTTTAGTAGAAATGCCAAAATGGGCCAATTCAGGTTTTGGAAATATAATTTTGGCATATTATCTAAAGCAGGTTTTGGGATTCTCTGACCGCAAATCACTCATTTTGAAAAAATCCCAATCTTTACTGGCTGCGGATTTTTTCATGTCTTTTTTAGTACATCTGGCTGCAGTTTCTTACCTCTTCCAGCATGTATTTGTCCTATTTATCTTCCAATTATTATATATACTTGAAACTTAAATATTATTTTTCTGCTGCAATTGTTTTATTTTTTAATGCTAACGTAAATTAAGGCATAGGAGGATGATTTTAGCCTTCAAATACTTCTGTTAATGCTCTTCATGCACTTGTTTTTTTTTACTTGTTGTAATCATCCATGGGCGGCGGGCGAATGGAATAAAATGTTCTTCATTCAATTGGCTTCAATGTTTAATTATGGTGACAAGGTGGATACCAACTCCATATTACTATTTACTTATGGCTGATCCAAGATTTTAAATCAGAGTGGCAAAAACTGTCTAACGAAAGATGCAAATATTTGCTAGAAAATAATTAAGATGTTCCAGGCATATTTAGGAGCATGTACACACCAAGGGCATTTCAAGTCGTCGGCTCTAGCAAATTAGGGAGCAAACAGGTGATTCAAATCCATGACCCCCCTAATTTGCATGTGCAAGGTTCGATGGCCTACAATGCGTCCCGTGCACACATCCACATATGTGCTAGCCACAAACTAATGAAACTATTTGATAACACAATTTCCTTAGAAGAGCGGTTCAAGTTTTACCTTTTAGTGATCAAAACTTAACGTTGTTAAAAAACTAGAGCTACAACTTGGGTTGACTAAACAATTTAAGGTTTATTGTAAAGGAAGCTAAAATTTCTACTCCTCGATCCGTATAATAAAAGTCTACTACAACTTCTGATTAGATGGAGAAAACATATCATACCTAACAACGGAGGGATTTACTTTTCCTAGTCTAATCAGAAGTTGAAGTAAGACTTTGGTATTAAAAAAAATAGAGCAGGAATATCATTTCCTTATCATGAAAGTCAAGATTGCTGCTTTCTTTATAAAAAACATTAGCTTCTGGAGTTTGCTTTTGTTCAATGTTTCTTATTGTTCCTGTGCTTCCACATGCAAGACAGGGGAAAGAGCTTTTTGCTAATTAACCCTCAGGAAAGTTACTCATATAAAGGTGATCATAAGCTTGCAATCACTTTCATTGCGATGATAGTATTCACAAACATATTTCAAAGACTCTTGCCTTTTAAATACTCATTATTATGAGGAAAATTTTTCTTCAGCCTATTTATTAAAATATGTTATTATCTACCAAAGCAATCAATCAGCTTTAAGGAAGCTCCCTTTGGTGCACAAAGCCAAAACTTCAAGCCGCACAACTTTATATGGTTCTTTGACAACAACAATTAAGTAGAAATGAAGTAATTCGGAACATGTAGTTTATGATCTGAAATATCTAACACCAATTATTAAACAAACACCACCAATTTCTTTAATATCTAATTTGAAGCAACCATTATCGAGTCACAAAAAAAAGGAACAACCAATATGGAAAAGCATAGAAAGTCGCACATCACCTAAAGAAATATTAATTTTTCTCACAGAACTATGGTTAACTTAGGGAAATTCTTGGCAAAATCTATCCCATTTTCTCTTCTCAAATAATGATTTTCTAAATTCTTGGCAAAATCTGTCTCATTTTCTCTTCTCAAATAATGGTTTTCTTCGCTAATTTTTCATCCATATCTAGCGCTTTTATAGAGTATTAAGTGGGCTAAAGTTAAAAGAACCCATGTTAGAAAGGACTCTATTATGAAATCCTAAACTAGATAATTTTTTCAACAAACAATCAATGGTTCCAGAGGTGATCAATTGTCCATTAGTTCAATCTAAAGGAAATACCAATGCAATTGATCCTTTACTCAGGCGATCCATTGTTTCTTCCCTTAGGTAGAAAATTAAAAAACTAAGCCACTAAGTGATCAATCCTTTAGATAGTTTGTTAAAAAATGATCAATCCCTTTTGAACAGTTTTTCGATTTCAAACCATCTTTTACCAAAACTCCCAAAATTATTTATAAGGTTTATTTCTACTTAAATCTAAGTGATTTGTGTACTTGAGTGTGTGTATTATACCTTTAAGATCGAACATTCAATGTAGTCTTCAGCCTTTAACCTTTAGAATGCGTATGTTCCAATTTTTTAAGTATTTCAATTCCAAATATAACTCGACTACAATACTAATCTAATTAGACTTCATACCAACATCGTACATGAAGTTTGACATAGTCTTGTGTTATGGACCTATTCTAGTTACCTAATCTAGGATCATTTCTTAGACTTATTAGGCATTAGTAATTTTTAATCTTCTTTCATTATACTAATATTAGGATTACCTTCCTTATTTTAATAAGATTAGTTTAGAATTACTCTATAAATTGTATTGCATAGCAAGGACTAGAGGACATAAAATGCAATTGAGAAATTAGTTTAGCTTTGAGTTGCTCTCTCTCAACTCTTATTTTCTCCTCTTCCTCTCTACTTTTCTTGTGTAGACATCGGTCTACAACATTGATAGCTAAGGGAGTTTCTACTCCTTGAGCCATCCCACTCTCTTAGTTCTCACTATCATTGGCCAGTGTTGAAAAAGTTCGGATATGGCACCGGGGAAGTCCAGATATGGAGCCGGGCAAGTTCGTCATCGTGGAACTGTCGAGAATCCAAGAGGTGCCCATCTCAGATTCTTCTCATGCACGACTTCACTTGGGAATAACTCAATTAGAGATGGAAATAGAAGAGGTGGGACAGGAGATTACTAACAATAAATGCTCTTTGGAGGCCCTCGGCCATAAGTCCAACTAGTTCCATCCACAAATTAATTGCTACTTTGACCTTTTCAATCACTGCTTTGATCACCTATTGTTAGCCATCTACCGTGACACCCTTCGCCTCCCCAAAATAAGGTTATTTCCCTCCTCAGACGGAAGCAACTTCTCCCCATCATCAGCCGAAATTTCCACTCTTGTTTCTTAGAAGAACATATAAGACATACGTATTATAAATTGGCAAATTTTGATGATCAAAACAATGTCTAAACTTAATGTGTGTTTTAGTCTTAGGAGTCTTACTAGATTTAGTTGTGGTCTAGTTGAATGGCTAAGTTATGTGTTAAAAGTAAAAGGTTTATTTGAACATACTTACATACACAATTCATTTAAAATAGCTTAGAATGAGTGAGTTAAGTGAATCAAGAAGTTTTAGATTGAATTAATGTAAATTGGGAAATTTTATGATGCATCAATCGATTGCTATAAATTATATTGGGTTAATCGATCAATCGGCATATGAAAGAAACTATCTAAAATTTGGCCGAGTTTATTGATTGATTGGTCTTGTGATAGATTAATTTATTGGAGGGTCATACTCTTATTAGAACAGTGAAAGATCAATTGATGTGTGAAATGATCGATCACTGTCTATGTTACTTATATAGATTATGTCATTTTGGAAGAGACAAGGGGAAAGATGTGA
The DNA here is from genome assembly GCA_035235625.1 of Saururus chinensis. Lineage (NCBI taxonomy): Eukaryota > Viridiplantae > Streptophyta > Magnoliopsida > Piperales > Saururaceae > Saururus > Saururus chinensis. The sequence continues at coordinate 33,676,884 of CP141143.1, forward strand.
TGAGTGGAAAAATAAAGAAAATAGAAAGAACATGAAATATGTTGAATGTGGTAAGTTAGGTCATTTTGCTACTGATTATCCTAATAGTAATTCTAATAGTTATTTTGATGATAAGCCTAGGAAAGTAAAGGGGTTTGATAAAAAGAAAAAGTGGGAAATGCTTCAAGATACTCTGATTAGAGATCTTCTGAATAAGAAGAATTGTGCAACTAAACTACCTTTCAAGTACATGTGAAAGAAGATAGTTCTAGTGAAGAGTCTCATGAGTCCACTTCTCTTGAATAGAACTCTGATTTGAAATTAGATTATCCAACAACTTCTAGTTTTATCTAGAAAGGCCAAGTACCTTGAAAGTTAGTTGAAAAAGGAAAATGATGAATTAGTGTTAGCCTCTTAAGAGTCAAATAAGTTAATGGAGTTGAACATTAAGCTAGAGAAGGAAGTTATTGTCCTTAAGAATGACCTTGAACAAGAAAAAAAAAGTCTAGTTCTCGCAATAAAGAACTAATGTACTCTAAAAGAAATTAGATGGGTTCAAGAGTGAGAAGAAGGCATTGGAGACTTTGTTCAACATAGGTCCAACCAATAAGATAGCTTTAGGTTTTAGGAATTTCTTATTCACCTCCTTAGCAAAACCTACTATCTTTATGAAGGCTAAAGAGAGTAACCAACAACCTAAGATAGTGCCCACCCCCCCTAAATCAAAAGGAAATGAGCTGAAAATAGATTTCAGAATTGTGGGAGCATGTGACATGTGCCATAAATATACTTATACTAGAAAGGAGTGTACAAATAACCATCCTTCCAAACTTAGCTCAAGAAAGAAGTAAAAAAAGTCCCCCTACCAATGTCACCTAGACTACCACACCAAGTAGAAGAGAAAACAATGAATAGAGTGTGGGTGAGGAAGATCAATATTCAAGCATTGAATGATCAACTAAGAAAAGTGGGAAAGAATACTTTAGATTGCCTAAGGATCGGTGGGCTAGGCAAGGCTAAGGAACTAGTCATTGTTAAGTAAAGAGATTGACTTGATTTGTCTTTTTGAATATTTTATATCTTTTGGGACATACTTGTTTTAGTTTTATTTCATTTTGCTATGTTTCCATGTCGTTTTATTCATAGTTTTAAATGAAAAAAAAATATGATCAAAAACATAAAAAAATTAGTGTAGTTTTTTGCTTGGCTTGCAATTTACTTTGTTTTATTTTTTTTACGTCCATATCTAGAGATTAAATAAGTTAATCTTTTTAAGCTAAAAAGCAATATGATTTGTGGTCAATATACCTTAATGAAGAGAATGATACACCAATGAGAGTGAAGATCAAGTTAATATTTTATTGCTTTCTATATGTTGCAAATATCTACTTTTTAAAATGTGAACACATCATGTTTGGACTCAAGTCATATTTATGAGTGAATATCAAGAGAGAATTTTTAAACAAGAGATGACTTGGACATTTGGATTCTAGTGGAGTGTTAGTGATCACATTTGAGGGGCTAAAGCTAGACTTCTATTTCGAATTTAATGAAAGCATATTCCTTGTAATATGATTAAATGGTTGTAAGTTTCATTTATTTCAAAATTTTATTCAAAGGAATTTTTTTCATAAATGTGATGGGAAAGGGCTACCTACTTAGGTCGATTGAGGCTAGTGTGTAGCTCCTATCTGCTTGACATAAAAAAATAAAGAAAAAAGAATTAAGAGAAAATAATAATAAATGATGCAAGTTAAAAGATTCAGAAAAGGCTAAGCTTTGAAAATGAATTGAGGAAAAATATAATAACTCAAAAAAAGGCATGGCCATTTTCATTATTGAGCATTTAATTTTTTATCTTTTTTAAAAGAAAATGTACACACATTTTAGTTAAAGTAAGTGATAAAATGAGAACTTATTCTTTACTAGGGTCTTAACAATTTTGTCTCAATTGAATAACAGTGATCTTGTGAGATTCATGATTAAAAAAGATAGAGTTAAAACATTGATGGTTTTTCTAAAATAATAAAAGACTGTTGAACTATTAAAATAAAGAAATATAAATTAATAGTCACATAATGAAGTTGACTAATATAAGACAATGTATAAATGAACATAATTTGTGGATGCACTAAGGCTAAAAGAGAATTAATTAAAAATTTGTAAAAAAGAAAGCTCAATATAGCTGGTTTTAATGTTTTATTTATATTTTTAGTTCAAATGATAAGGAAAATCTTCTTTTGGCAGAAAATGTCTTGAATTGATTTATGGAATTTAATGAATTTTTTAAAATTTAAAAAATCAAAAAATTCAAGATCCATCACCGATCAATCTCTAGTTTCCTTTTTTTCGCTCAATCGTGTTCTTTAAAAATGGCCAAACCCCATTTCACCTCATTTCCACACAAAAATTCCTAGACTGTGGTAAGGTGCATGGTGGCAATTTAAGCATGTTTCATGCAAAGATTAACCAAATTTCCTCAATTTCATAGCGGCCAAGTATGTTCATTACCAATTTTTTTTAAGTTTAGTGATTTTTATGCCAATTTCAAGGATTTTAAAGTTTCAAAATTGTTTAAAATAGGTAGATCTATCTTTATAAAATTTTTCATACAATCTAAACAATTAAACAATGAGATTTTAGGAATTTTTTAAATTGGGTTCAAGTTCAAACATCAATGTGGGGCATTTTGAAAATTAGGTTTTTGTGATCGAAATTGGACTTAGCTCTAGTTATAAACTTTGTTCTAGAAATTGAGATTTAACATCTATTAAAATTTGGAGTCAATCGAACGTAAAATTTTTGTAGGGTATATTTAATTTAAAAAAATGGAACTTCATTTGTTATTTCATTATTTTTAAAATTCTAAGAGTTTTTTATTGTCGTATGACCAATTCCTTGTTATGTTTAGCCCTAAGACTTTTTTTTCAATCAATTTAGATGGGAAGAGTGAAGAAGCAAAAGACTACTAGTGGACCTGGTTTAGTAAACCACTAGGTAGGTCAAGAGATAGGATTAGACCACTACATTGTGAGCTTAGTATTGTGCATGTAGTTGACCGGCCTGTTATGGATTCATTAGAGGTGAGACCATATTGGATGGAGTGCTTTAGGACCATTTCTTTGTTAGATCAACATATCTACCCCCACCTTTTTCTTTAGTAGTACTCTACACTTTGTTTTAATGTAGAGGATGTATTAGTCGGTGTTATTGGTGGCATAGCTGTTAGAGTGACACCATAGATCATTAATGATGTTAATCATTGTGAGAGGTGAGCTCTATTCTATCCAGACTTTGGTGGACTTCAGTTTCCTTCGAATAGTGACATTGCTGGTCTTACTAAACTTCCACGTGGCTGAGACCTCGACATCTCACTCCTTGCACATTCCATGATGGCAGAACTAATAATAGCTACATGTAATAGCTCAATATGACAACTGTAGTGCTAGGAAGGAGTGAGTAGATCATATTATGGAGTATATACTATTTCTTTTGTCGAAGCCACAGATGAAGCTAGATCTTCCTTTGATTGTTTTTGGATGAATTATGACAATTCTGCTTAGTCATACACATGAGATGCTTCCTATCCATACATTCTATGTCAGATCTTCACATTTGTTCATCTGAGGATACCTAGAAGAAAGCCTAAATTAGTCAGCATGGGACAAATTGATGCTATTTTTGTTAGGAGGATGATGTCTCACACGAGAGGACATGATCAACAATAGGCTCTGCAGGATGCACCTCTTGCAGCAAAACTTCCATTCACACATCTGGATCAATCTGTTACCTATGGAGAGTTTCTTGATTTTAGGTGGTACTTGCTTGATGAGAATAGACAGGTATTTGCTAACATTAAGAGGATGATCAGGGATAAGATTCCACTCTCATATAGTGAGGGGGGGTATCCAGATGATGATGATGCACTAACAGGAGATGCTTCTTGATTTCTTTATGTTTTATTCACTTTATCATGTATTCATGTTGGAACTTATGTTAGTTCATTTTATATTCTATGTGACATTGGGATATATTTTGAAACTATTTATCTTTAGTGGATATGTGATGGACATGTTTATTTTACTATTGCATAATTTTCATGTCTTGTGGTGATGATTATGACTTTGATGTGCTTAAATTTAATTTTTTATTAATTATTAAATCACTATTTGTCTATTTGTATAAAAAAGTGGGAGAAATGATTAATGAAAATCAAATGCTTATTTTCATGCATATTTAAGCAGTGCTAATATTCTTGCTAGTATGTAGGATAAGTATAGGTTTTGCAAGGTTTCGAAGATCAATTCCAAATGGTCTTAGTTGAGTCTAAGACTTATCAAGTCATATGTACAAGCAAAAGTCAATGCACACATACAAGTGAAAGTTAATGCACTATGTCAAAGAGTTGTAATTTTTATTTAATTTTCAATCTTATAGTGTTTTGTCACGAAATAGTCAAATGAGGAGATTGAAAGAACATATGAGCCATATGTATTGTAAATTAGCTATTTTTAATTATCAAAACAATGTTTAAACTTCATGTATATTTTAGTTTTTAAAATCTGACTGGATTTAGTTGTGGTCGAGTTAGAAGGCTAAGCCGAGTATTAAAGATTAAAAAGTTTGTTTGCATACACTCATATACATCACATATATTTGCTTAGAATAAGTGAATTAAGTGAATTTGGAAGTTTTAGATTGGATTAGGGTAAATTAGGAAATTTTAATATGCATCTATCGATTGCTGCAAATTGTATTGGGTTAATCGATCAATCAGCACCTAAAATAGATTGTGTCAAATTTGGCCGAGGGTTTATCGACTGATCTTTATCGTGATAGATCGATCACTTGGAGAGTCATACCCTAATTAGAATAGTGAACAATCAATCATTGTGTGAAATGATTGATGTTGGCTTTGTTACTTGCTTAGATTAAGTCATTTTGGAATAGAATCTATTTCTAATTTAAGTCAAACTCATAAACCAACTTAATGGACTATATAAGGGCTACGTAAACACAAAATTAAAGTAAGGAAAACCTAGAAATTGAGAGAGAAAAGAGGGGAAATCCTTTGTCTATTGTTTTCCACAAGAGATCATCATTGTGGTTCAAAGTTCATGTTAATGGCGGTTCCTTAAGTGACACACAACTAAAGAAAGAGTCTTTCACACACATATACCTAAGAAGAGTTTTAGCAAATTTCAATGGAGGATTGAAGACTCACGGCAAAAATTATAAACAAGAGGAGATTGTTTGAAGAGGTTAGAAGAAGGCAAAGACAAATCAAGGAGGATAAAAGCTTACAGGCTTGAGGAGATGAGGCTTGAAGGCCAGCAACAAAAGAGTTTGGGGAGATCTAAACTAAGTGAGTTTGGGTTAAAATCTTCACAAAGGTTGGTGGTTTGCTAGTGTCGATGTAAAGTCCTACTTGCTAATGTATTGATTTAGTCGTTAAACTGTTGCCATAGTTTTTTACCCGAGTTAGAGTTTTTCAAATAAAAATTGTGTGTTTATTTATGTGATTTTCATGTAGATGGTTTCGTTGATGGTGAGAATAATTATGAATGCATAGATAATAGGGTTAATTAATTTCGTTACTTAAGTAAAATTCCTCTGCGTAGAGGCTAGAACTCTTAATTACTTATCTGATAAAGTACAAAGGTTATGAGCTATTTAGTGATATGCTAAGCATACTAGATAAATATTAATCTCTCACTACCTCTGTGTAGATGCCCTTTGCTAGCTCCTCTTTGTTGCATGATGCCACCCTTCTACCATGCAAGGGTTTCCTTTTCATCCCTCTTTGGCGCCTAGTGGCTCCAACTGATTGGAGACGTTTCTTCCCGCTGTCAATTTTTCTTCTAGAGGCTCTTGCCTAGCCACTGCCTCCACATAGCTATTGGTTTGGCCATTTTGCCCACTCCTATTGGTTCAAGACTGCAGCTCTCATGTGGATCTCTCTCTGCTCTGGCCAATCATCCTAGCCTCCTCCTACCTACGACAATGGCCGATTTGTCTCTTCCTCTACTTGCCATATGGTTCTTCAAGTTAGTAACCCTTTCTGCCTTCACTGTCCATGCCGCCTCTGGCTAATCAGGTCCCCCACCCTTGGCTCACCTTACTGTACAACCACTATTGTCCACACTAGCTGCCTACATTGCTCCTGTTGCTTCCAGACTATATGTTACTCCTCCTTTTCTGGGCTGCCCTATTGCTCTAGTATTGCCCAGCCTCTCTTGCATCATTCTCTTGCCACCAATCAGCCTCCCTAATAGGGCTTTGCCCTTCTAGATAGTGCAATGGGGGATGAGGAAATTTTATTTTGGCAAGTACGAACTGGGTATGGCAATTATCCAATTCCCATCATGGGCACTCACCCTCATCAGACTCCACATATCGATTGACAACAATCCCATCATGCACATTTAAGTCCATTCCCAATCCCTACTTATCATGCACATGGCCCTTATCTTGATGTGCCTATTCCATTTCCCTATGGTTATGGCCAGCTAGGGGGCTTCTTATGATTATGGTGATCCCTGATGAATTCAATTATCGGGAATGTGGAGGTTGTCCTCATGGCCATATTCATGGTTGTGCTGATCTCCCTTTTGGTTGCTTTCCCCGAGAGCTAAACCCAGCATTCAAGCTCATTTGATTTACGTCACATTTCTAGTATTTAAGGGTGACACCTAGACAAATGGGTTTTGCAATGCTAAGTGATTCTCTTAGTATCATGGCACTCCAACCCACGAACTATGTGAACTGGTATCTTTTCATAATGGAGGGTTGTGTTATGCATTGGGTGGACCAGTTTCTTGCTCAGAACCCTAGGGCTATGTAGAATAAATTTGAGCATGCACTTCTTCTATGCTTTGGCCAAACACCACATCGAAGTTTTAACATCTTGTTACTTAAGGTTCAACAATGAGGATATGTCCAAGACTATTAGGATGAATTTGACTGCTTACTGAACTGTGTTCAAGGCTGGTCAAAGGTCACACTTATTAGTGTCTTTGAAGCAGGTCTTAAGCCCCATATTAAGGCCGAGTTGCAAAATTTCTTGCAAGTCTACTTGATGAAAATGTAGCGTATGACTTGTATATGCGAGGAAAAGTTATCACAGCCTAGTCATCTTCTCTTCATTCGTCCATTGGCCTCCACCCTTCCTACACAATTCCATCTTTTGTCCAGCTATGTGGTAGCTATTCTCTAGGTAATTCCTCCACCAATCCTCCTATTACTCGACTTACTCCTACACAAATGGTTGATCTTCGTTCCAAGGGTTATGATATAACTGTGATGAAAAATATATTATGGGCATCATTGCACAACTTGTAAATTGTTTACGATTGATGAGGAAATTGTGGAGGAAGCTTGTGATGATTTTGAGGAGAATGAATATGACACCATTGACGCATGTGATATGGAGATTCCCTTACAAGCCGTTGCAAGTACTTAAACTCCATGTACTATGAAAATTAAGGGTCTAATTAAAAAACAACCAGTTTCTATTTTCATTGATAGTGCATGTACTTATAAGTTTGTTAATAATCATGTTGCTAGTCACCACAAGTATCTTATTAAAGACTCTAAGACCTTTGATATTTTGATTGGAGATAACAACCATATCAAGAGTTGGGGAGTTTGCTCCGAGGCTGATTATTATTGCAAGGCCAAACATATACTATGGATTTTTATTTGCTTCTCACTATGAGGCTGATGTTGTTCTCGATGTTCAGTGGCTTAAAGGATTTGAGTCCAGTTTTTCAAACTTTCAACATATGACTATGGATTTCACTTATGGTGGAAAGCCAATGCATATCACTACTGACCGACCAAGTCACCTCCAGTCTGCCGAATTTGTTGAGACACTTTCCCATTATTATTATTATGAACTCTTGCAACAACACCGCCCTATTGTCGATGTTTCACAAGTCGATAATCTACCACTAGCTTTGGTTGTCTTGGATGAGTATCACTTCCTCATTGAGGAGCCAAAGGGGTTACAACCAATTTGTTCCTTTGACCATCGCATTCCTATTCAGTAGGGTTCTCCACCAGCTAATGTCAGGTCATACCAAATTCCACATATCCAGAATACGAAGATTTAATGACTTGTTCGGGAGATGATTTTGTAATGCCCGAGATTTTTCATTGCATTTTCGTTAAATTTCAAGGAAATGTTTTGCAATATAACGACTATAAATCGAGGGAAAATGACAAAACACAAAATCTGTGAAAATAATTTATAATTTAAAACATCACATGTCAATTTTTCCATCTAAATTTTTCCTCATTCGATCAAACATCGTACAACCAAACCAAATATCCTCAGGCGCTACTCTAAAATAATTGTACGAATAAATTACCATGATCATGGATTTTAAATACAAATCTCTCCCAAACATCCCTGAGTGCAAATCCCATAAACAATCTACTATATAATCCAAATTACAAGTCCAGAAGGTATAAACATATTAATTCTCATCTCACCCAAAACATCATATTGTGGCAGAAAATAATACTCACATTGAGTCAAGGATATACCTAAGTTAAAGGAATCAATCCACTCAAGGAAGCAAGCGTCCAGCTTCAGGAACTCTTTGACACAAACTTGCAAAAGCCTCCCGAACAAAGGGCTAAAAAATAAGGTAATGAGTATTTTCATACTCAATAGGAAAATACCCAATAGGGGAGTTCTAAATAGTGAACTCAGTAAGTCCATAAATAGATGCATTCATGCAACTCAAACATGAAGCAGGAAGGCATGTAATAATCATGCACATATGCATATAATCATGCTAAACACACACTAACAAACCAATCTTACAAATACACTCTTAATCGGAGTCTTACAAACTTAGTCGTACAATCTTACACTTACTCATATAACTTATACATACTTGTACAACCTTACTCATAGAATCTTACACTTACTCTTACAACCTTACTCATAAACATATACTCACAGTCTTGCTCAGAATCATACTTTTACAGTCGTGCTCAGAATCATACTCATACAATCTTACTCAGAATCATACTCTTACAGTCTTACTCAAAATCATACTCTTACATAATCTTACGCTTACTTAAAAGCATACGTACTCATTCATACAATCATACACATACTATTGACCACTGAAGTTCATTACTATTAATAAACTCCAATATCAAAATGGAAAAGAATGCCACTAGGGCACCACCTTAACCTCCAGGGAGTGACTAGACGCCATGGACTTTTTCGAAGGCAAGGCACACCAATGCTCATGGGGCACATGATCAAGCAGGTAAGAGCAGATCCATGATACTACTTACCTAAGTGCGCAAACATAAACACCAACACATAAGTGGTCATACAATTGTCTACACTCTAGGGGTCTTATAGTGCTAGTGCCACTCTTGGGCATAAATCATATAGTGCCACTCTTGGGCGGAATCATACAGTGTCACTCTTGGGCAGGAATCATACAACGCTCTCAATAGAGCATCAAATGTCTGGGTTTAATTTAGCACATAGACCAAATCAAAAACTTACATTGCTCTCAACAAAGCATTAGATGTCTGAGACACAATACATCATATAGACAACATCCCGTAAGATAAACATCATTGCAAGACATGAGAAATATTTAGCCAACTAATTATTAGCTGGCTCAAACACGAAACTTAATTCGTCGAATGCTCAAGTCTCAAACTCACAATGATATCATTAGCTTTGCATATAATTTAAGTTTGAATTAAGAAAGTGATGCGATACAATTATGTTGTAAAAACTTAAACATGTAGTGCTCCATTGATCAACCCAAAGTTGTGTCTAATCCAAAACCCTACTTCATCAAGGTAGCATACTTTACTTAACCCGTCCAAGTCACAACATAGCCCACCACACACAATTCTTTACATATTCATACAATCTCTGCCACCCACTGATAAGTATAAAATATATATCTATTTTATATGTTTTTTTACCTTATTTGCTAGTATATGTTAGGTTAATTTAGTGTTAGTTATGGTTTATCTAGATTAAGATAGATATTAGTATTTAAGTTTAATTATTAATAATTTTGTAGTTATTAGTAGTTTAGATATGTATTTAAACAAAGTTGGAATTTTAATTATACTCTACATATCTAAAATATGATATTTTATGTTTTGTAGGTAAAGTGCGCTTATTGAGGTACTTGGACGATGTTTGAAATAATTAAAAATAGTCTTGACATGCTTTAAAGTGATTTGGATAATTTTTCGAAGTTATAAACAAGTTGGAAATTATTATGGACATGAAGAAAAGCTTAATAAATAGAATATGGACTGTCCAGAAAAACTGTCTACATTGCAGAAATACTATAGCCGTTCGAACGGGGTCACTTACCATTTGATCGGGATAACGTGATTTTGAAGGAAAACTCAGTTCAAGCATTCGAATGGGCATGCAGGGAGTATGAACGGCATAACGTGCAGTTTTCTAGTTTTAGCCAATTTTCAATCCATTTCATATTGGACTTCTTCCTACGGATCTTATGCCTATAAAAAGACATATTTTACTTGAAACCAGTGGATTCCAGTAGATTTTCTGAAGAGAAAAAAGAAGAAGAAGATGGAAGAGGACTTAAAGCTTTCAATGGAGATTCAAGTGCTTTCTTCTACCATGGAAGGCTAGACTTTTCTTTTACTTAGGAGTTGATGAAGCTATAGATAAGTTTTAGTTTCTTTTCTTTTTAATTTAGATCTCAGTTGTGAATGATGGCAATTGTATGATAAAGATTTCCTTTTTAATGGAAGAGCTTTTAATATTTATTCAAGTCTATGTTGATTTATTGTCTTGTAGATGATAGATTGATATGGTTTTGATATTTACGTCAATTCTAATTTCTGTGATTTAGATAAGATGGTCGTACAATAGTTTTAATGTTTAAATAATTAATGACTTGGATGAGTTATACTAAGATTAGACGGGTCATGCCTATAGCTAGTTTAAGGTAGATGATTCGTGCTAGTGTCGAAGATAGTTCATGCCATGGAATTTAATTAATGATTCTTTCTGAAGTAATTCTAGCTTGTAGCTGAGAATACTTGCTTATATTCACACTAGATTTAGATTAAAAGTGAAGGAATTGTTATGGTTCTATAGTGGATTCAATTTCTTAAGTAAATTATATCATATTAATCTCTTATTTTTAAACTAGTTGATTTCTTTCCTTTACTTAATTAAAGTTTAATTTGTTTTAGTTTTCAATTAGCAAATTCCTCTTTAGATTTATTGATAATTCATCCATCCCTAAGGTTCGATAACCCTTAAATACTTATCCTAGTACAATTACCTTGTACACTTGCAAAGGGTTTAATGATAAATGATCAAGTTTTTGGCGCTGTTGCCAGGGACAGTGTTGATTTGTTACTAAATTAGTATTAGGATAATTCTAGCTACTTTAGTTTTAGTTATTTTAGTTTTTAGGTTACTCTTAGTTTCTTACCTTCTTTTAATTTGATCTTGTAGGTTGAGTTAAAGACCGTGCTCCCTACACTTGTGGCCACAAGTGGATTGACAAGCATAGTGCTTCTCTTCGGTTTGCAAGCTCTTTTTCTCTCTTTATTTTTATTTATTTTGAGTTAGTTTTTGCTTGTTATTATTTTTTTTACATTTAAAATTGTGTGGTGTGTTTATGGTGTTTGCGTGGTCGTCGCTCCTTACTCCCCCGATTAGTACTATTTGACCCTAAGCCTGAGCGGACATCTAGGAGAGCTGAGTTGCCCTCGACCTACATCCCTACACCCCCAAACTCTCCCACCAATTCCTCCACCCACACTACTTCTTCCCCCATCATGGCTGAACATCAGTTAGTAGATGCACCACTCAAAGCTCTAAGAGAGTATTACACTCAAAGCACTAATCCATGACTTTCTTCTTAATCTCTTCTAAATCTACCCTTTTCTCCTTATTTTAATTCGTTTTTGGACATCAAAAGCTACTGATTTGTGTTTTACTACAAACCCTAACATTCAAAATTCAATTTTTACTACCAACAAGCCCTAGATCTAAGATTTAATTAGGGATTTCTTGGGTAAATCGATTTCTATTAGAGTTTAATTCAAACTCATTGTGTTCTCAAGGATTTCAAGAAGGGTGACTCTTCAATCCGAGCTTAATTAAGTGCTGAGGTAATGGGTCTTCAAAAATCTCTGTTTATCCATGGTAAAATTCTTTATTTTCGGCTTATTTCAAAATGAGTTGCTTGATTTGGTGTGTTAATGGTAAGATTAGAAAATGGAGTTATTTAATCCCGATTTCTTAGGGTTTTGCATTATTATGATATGGTTTGATGTTCTGGAAGTGAAGAAGGACTTTTGATGATGATTAGGGTGTTAGATGTAGACTTGAAGTGTTATTAATGGTGTTTCGGTTTGGATTTACGAAAGGAAGAAGATGACCAGTTTTGCCTTGTTGGCGTTCCAATGGCCCTTCTGGGCGTTTGAACGACAACACTGTCGGAACGACAGTTTTCTAGTTCAGCCGATTGAACGGCCTGCTAGGGGTTTGAACAGCCAAACTGTAAATTTCAAATTTTTGCGTTTAACAGATCGAATGGCCTGAAGGGTGTTCGAACGACTACACAGTAAATTGTATGTTGTGCATATGATGTTTATTTTGATGATTCCACTTTAGCTTGCGAATTTCATATGAATGTGGTGTATTTTAAACTATATTATGCTACTGGAAAGGCATGGTATATAGGTTATGGAGTTGAAATATATGCTTAGAGATTTATGGAATGGCTTATGTTTTATGGTATGATGTTGGAATTGTCATCTTGAAATTGTGAATGGTTGATTTTCTATGGTTGAGCATATTTTCAGTAGGACTACGACCTATTTTTGGACTGATTTGTCATGATAGAGTGTGGTTAGTTGGTGTGTGGATGTTGGTGAATGCCATGACTCAATGATGAAATGGGTGATTGTATATGTGATTAGCCTTTGTGGTTGAGATTTGAATTGGGATACGATTTCAACGATTCTTCTCCTATGATTTCCACTGGAATTCATGTTTAGATGGTAATTTGCATGTGTAGTGTGGTAGTGAGTTTAATTTCAAACATGTTGACATGCATTATGTGAAATGCTTCTACTAGTTACACACACACATGTGGGGGTTAAATGATGATTTTGAAGCTTAATATTGTGATATGAATGATGCATTAGGGGCTGATGAGAGCACTTATCATGGAATAGGATTCATGTATGCTTTGCCCATGTATGTACCATGCTGCATGCATCACGAAAATGGATTTCAATTGAGGCTTCATCATGATTAATCGAATTTGATCGATTGGATGCAATGTGATGAAATTGTGTGCCGGATTGATCGGTCGTGGATTAATCTTAAGTTGATTGGTCCAAAAGGACATATTTTGATTTGAGTTCCTGTGTGGAACGAGTGCACTCCCCGGGTTGAGTCTAATTAAATGGAATTGTGTGGGGATGAGTTGTGTACTTGTCTTGCGGATTGTGAGAATGTTATTATGAGTGTCATTTGGACCCTGAGAATCCTGTGTGGTATCTGTGTGCACCCCGCTACCACGTGTTCTAGGGTTCTTTGTGTGAGAACTCGGGCTCTTCCCTCCACAGGAGATGTCCCTGGGCGAACACCCCTGCTCTGGATTCTCTGTGTGAGAATGGGACATCCTTGGCCAGGATCGTCCAGGGCAAGCAGCATTAGGGATTAACAACCCCAATCTTTCTTTAATTCTTGTGTAGAATTTTGGATCATGACAGGCCTTTGTGGCCTTGTCTATGCTCCCGTCTGTGTGACATTAATGTGTGATTACTCCTTGATGGAGGCTGTGATGATATAATGCATGATGAAATATGTATATTAGAGATACATTCATACAGGGTGTGATGATATAATGCATGTGGGAATATGTATGTTAGAGATACATCCATGCAGGTTGATCATGATATGATGTATGTGGGAATATGTATGTTAGAGACACATCTATGCAGGTTTATTTGATGAGATGCATGATGGAATATGTATGTTAGAGATACATTTATGCAGGTTGATTATGATATGATGCATGATGGCATATGTATGTTAGAGATACATTCATGCACGTTGTTATGATGAGAATGAAATTTGTAAAGATTATGCACTATGATGCAGTTCTAGGTGATATGTATGTGTGATCAGAAAATAATGCACTTTGCCAATCTTTGATCTGAATGATTATATTGCTATGCTATCATATTTTCGATGTTGATAGTGATATTCAAAAACCATTACTGAGTTTGTTAAACTCACCCCTCTTTCTTGTGTTTTGATTTGGGGCTGCGCAGTACGACACACAGACGGACAAGATCTCCTCTTTGAGGAAAGGTCGGAGATGGCTTGGATGTGATCTTGGAGATCGTTGTGTGACTTATCTTCTTTGGTTTCATGCTTATGTTTAGAACCTTTGTGTAGGGTTCTTTGTTTTGGATTTATGTCACATTTTACAGTTGTGATGCTTATGACTTATTTTGAGCCGGTGTGGGCTTTACTTAAACTAAGCTTATGAGTTTGAGATTGTTGTTTACTTTGTGATAAGCAACACTTTTTATTCCCTTTTTATTTATTCTTGCTCAAAGGATTGTGAGTACTCCGTAATTCTGTTAATCGCCCGTGGTTAGGGTTAAGTCTTCCGCTAGATCGTTTCTCAATTTCTCCTTCATCGCCGCCGCGCGCTTGATTGGCCCTTGGACCGGTTTTGGCTCAGGTCGGGCATCGTCGGGGCATGACAGATTTCAAGTTTACAAGAGCCCACATAAGGGTGGAGGGCATGGGGTGATGCTCAAGAACAGAGGAGAGGTGGTGGACAGCTCTAGTGTCAAGTCCATTCGGTGGCAAAGCCAGCCGATGGTCAAGTAGTGCGAATGCAACGCAAAAACCCTAAACTACAGTGTGGCTACATGCACATGCGCCCCAAAGAGGCAGGGAAGAGGGCTGGATGAAGGCAACCCAAGGCTCATAAGGGGCTGACAATGCTAAAGCCCTAGTGGTGGCTAATCAAAGTGACGCCAACACCGACCGCTACCCACAACCAATACAATTGGTGGGGCAGCGATGTGTCTAGCATGGTAGAGGTAGAAAAAGGTTCGAGGTCGAGCAATGTCCACAAGGTCATCACTAGCCAAGGCCTATATAGGTGAACTCCTCCATCTTCAGTCAATGTAAGATAGACAAAATCTTGCCAAAGGCTGTCCGGTATTGATAGCGTAAAATAGGCAACAACGGTCAATGGGAAAACATGCCAGTGAGCGAAACTGAGGCTGTGGGCCACAGGGAGGAGCACAATTCAGAGGCAAATGAACCGGGCCATGTGAGGCCATTACTATGACAAGGCCAGCCAAACATGGCCCACAGTCACAGCGGAACGGTCCTTCTTTGACCAGTTCATGCTGCAAGCAATAGAAAATAGGGTCTGGCCAAGGGGAAAGTGACTCATTCCAATGGAGGTGGCTGGACCGAGCCAGGTATGGCCGAGTGGAACTGGGTACAGTGGTCCAATGCCATCACTGGGTCGGGGCAGAGCCCATGGTGGTTGGCCCTTGTCAGCAAGCGGCGACAATGGAAAATAGAACTAAACATAATGGGATGTCTAGGGTGGAAAAACAAAGGGCAAATTTGGCCTTGACATAGCAGAGGGGGCCAACAAACAATCAATGCCGCGGGGCTGGGCTACGACCATGGCAGCGCCGTCGACAGCCCAAGGCTGGCCGATAGGAGGCAAGCAAGAGATAGGCTCTCGCTAGCACAGTGTCAAGATCCATCACAACTAAAAATAGGGAAGGGCAGAAGGGCCTAGCAGGAGGAGAGAAAGAAGCAGCCAAGGTGGAAGCAGGTAGGGAGGGGTGGTCCACAGCCTTTGCCAGACCAAGGCGGAGCCAGATAGAAGTTCGCTCGGCTGTGGCTTGCAGCCACTGGCCACTATTTAATTAAAACAGTGCACTGGCGGGAACACATGGCAAAGGGGGGAAAAGAGCATATGCCAGTGGGATTCAAAAAGAGAGATAGAGGGGGAGGAGCTAACCGAGGCTCATCTGGGTGGGGGAGTCTTGGGGTCGAGGGGGGGGGGGGGGGGGGGGCTGACCAAGGACGGTGGCCTTGCTGTGTCCAGCTAGTGGCTAGCCAGATGGAGGCCGGGCAGAGCTCACTGGCCACCGTTAGCGCCGCCTTGGAACACAACCGAGCTAGAGAGAAGAGACCAGGGGGTCTAAATGTTTTGGAAAGGGATCGAACTAGCCCAATCGTTTTCACCTATTTTTTTCTTTTTTTTCTCTTCCTTATCCTCTACTCTCTCATTCTCTCTCAATTTTTTGCTTCGTAAGCACACGTCCAGGCCCGCGGCCTACGGCTGAACCCTACGGGTAAGAATACTAAAGCCAAATATAGCGAAGCATGACATGTTCTTGCTGAAAATGATAAGAAAAATAGCAAAAAAATTACATAAAATCGTAGAAAAATCAGGGACATTACATATTTCTTCTAGCATTATTCATCCCAATTAGTTTTCTTACTCCTCACATATCCTCCTTGTTCTAAAGGATAACTCTTAGCACTTTTGTGTGGACTCTAGGGCCCTTAACCTTATCACATTAAATAATAAGTACCTTATTCTTGTTATTGAGGAGTTGCTAGACAAATGATCAAGGGCTCAATTCTTTTCGAAATCAGACCTTTGTTTGTGATATCAACATATCTGCATTCATCTCGATGATATTTCCGAGATAGCATTTCATACTCATGATCGGAATTATAATTTTTTAGTCATACCATTTGGTCCTACTAATGCCCCTACATCCTTCCAGTGCTTGATGAATGATGTTTTCAGAATTATCTATGGCACTGTGTTCTAGTGTTCTTTGATGACATTCTTATTTACATCTCTACTTGGGAGGCCCACTTACAACATTTGTGGCATGCATTCTCACTTCTCCATGAGCACCAACTCTTCTTGAAGCCGTCAAAGTTATCCTTTGCATGTCAACAGATCAAGTATTTGCGGCATATTATCTCAGCTCATGGCGTCACTTAGATCTAAGCAAGATTGTTGTTGTTCGGGATTGGCTTCATTGTTCTACTACACATGCATTACATTTTTTTTTGTCCTTCCAAGTGATTATCAGTGTTTTATTGCATCATATGACATTACTGCTGCCCCCTTGATAGTCTTGTTGAAGAACAAGGCCTTTACATGCATTGATGCCGCTGAGCATGCTTTTGAGGCACTCAAAGTGGCCCTTGTTTTTCACCCTAGTTCTTGCCATGTTGGACTTTGGGAAGATATTTATTGTTATGAGTGATGCATCTAATGTCAGTCTTGGTGCAATCTTTATGCAAGATGAGCATCCTATTGGCTTTTCATAGCAAGCCTTTGTCTGGATGTTCCTTCTATTGTCTGCATATAAGATTGAGATGATGTCTATCATCCATGCCATGACCAAGTGGAAACCTAATCTCTTGGGTCGTCACTTCATCATCTGACAGATCATCAACCTCTCAAATACTTCATGGACCAGCATGTGGCAACTCCTGCTCAATAACGTTAAGTCTCTATGTTTTTGGGATATGACTATGAATTGGTCTATAAGCGCAACTTTAAAAATTGTGTTGTTGATACTTTATCACGCTAGTTTGAGGATGCCACATTCTAGGATCTTTCCACTTCTATCTTTCCCTTTTTAGGGGACTTACGTGCAACTTATGAGACTGACTTTGATATTATTGATATTGTTGCTCACTTACAAGCAAATCCTTCTTCCTTGCTTAATTTTGTTTTACAGCATGGTTTGTTGATATGGTGTGGTCAACTTTGGGTTCCTAACTCTGACCTCCATCTTTGTCATTGTATGCCTACTGCCAGACATGAAGGCATCTTTCAAACACATAAATAATTATCTCAAAGTTTCACTTAGCATGACCTTAAACATGTTGTCTAACAATTTGTGGCTCAATGTGATATTTGCTAGCAAGCTAAGAGTGATTCTACCACCCCTTACGATCTTCTTCTGCCACTCCCTATTCATGAGAGGATTTGGGAACATATTAATATGGATTTTATAAAGAGATTTCCCAAAGATTAGTGTAAATGTGTTATATTTATGGTGGTTTTCTCCAAGTATGCTCATTTTTCTGCTCTTTCTCATCCTTATATTGTGAAGAGTGTTGCCATGTTTTTATGCGAGAAACTGTTTATCTTCATGGGATGCCTAAGTCTATTGTTTGTGATTGTGATAAGATATTTCTATCCACATTATGGCAGAAGGTTTTTTTCTTATAAGGCAATTCATTCTGCATGAGTTAAACTTATCACCCTAGATGGATAGATAATATGAAGTTGTAAATCATTGTCTTGAACAAATTTATAGTGTTTGTTAGGAGATCATCTCCAAATGTGGCTATCTTTTTTTCCTTGAGCAAAGTGCTCTTTTTAACACATCTTTCCATACTATTGTGGGTTACACTTCCTTTCATTTTGTTTATGGTTGTCCACCTCTTACATTACTCTATTATGTGCCACTTTATACATTCAAAGTGGCAGTTGATTCTACTCATCAAATTTGTGAGGAGGCTTTGCACCAGCTTCGTCTTAACTTTGCGATTTTGCAAACACATATGTGACAAGTTTATGATAAACATCACATGGATCGAGAGTTTGAGGTCGATGATCTTGTGTATCCACACCGCCAACCCTATTGTCAAACTTCCATTTACATACCGGCTAATGAGAAACTCGCTCATCGCTTCCATAGTCCATATATGATGCTTGAGCACATTAGCAAGGTCGCTTATCATCTCGAGTTAACTTTGTATGCTTAGATTGAACTTGTGTTTCATGTTTCTCATCTCTGGAAGTTTGTTGGTGATCCTTTATCTCTTCCACCACCAATATCTTTAGATCTAGCTCATTTGAAACCTCATGCTATTTTGGAGTGGCATTGTGTTCATTGTCATGGGAGTGTTAATTTGAGGTTCTTTCTTGGTTACACCGTTTTCCCGAGGATGCTACTTAGATACATGAAGATTTGTTCCTTCAGTAATCCCTGGATTGGGTTGCCTTAAGGACAAGGCGACGTAGAGCGTGGTGGAATGTTATGGACCTATTCTAATTACCTATGTAGGATCATTTAATAGACTCATTAGACATTAGAAATTGTTAATATTCTTTCATTATACTTATATTAGATTACTTTCCTTATTTCAATAGGATTAGCTTAGAATAATTGTACTGCACAACAGGGATTAGAGGACAAAAAATCCAATTCAAAAATTAGTTTGGTTTTAAGTTGCTCTCTCTCAACTCCTCTTCTCTCACCTCTTTCACTCTACTTTTCATGTGTAGACATCAGTCTTCAACATTTTGTTCATTGAAACCAGCCAATTACTATACATCTACCATCATGTAACACGACACCACACCCCTTGAGCCAAACCTGGTCTAAGAAGGTGGGGCGTGGCACGATGTAGTGGAAGACTAACCTATCCTGGTTTCTCGTCAAAGTATACAATACGTGCCCTTTATGTAAAAGCAAATGACGGAAAGTAAAAGAGATTAATTAACCATCTTAGTCCAACAAAACACTTACAAAAACATCTATACTGAACATAGTCTCAAGCCTTAAGGCTACAACATAACTAAAGTCATCATGTTATCCAAAGTATAAAGTAAAGTCAAGTTTAAGATCATCATATCACATGACAAGTCCAAAACAACCCAAATATCTAGACCCCTCTCATAGAATATGCTCATCCTCAAACTCGACATCAAGACCATCTAGAGCACCTGCATGGTATAACATACAACCTTAAAATAAAACCACAAACAAAATAGGGGTGAGCATAGCTCAATAAGGGTTTTAAAGTGAAACATAAGCTCATGACAACACCACATGCCTTCTTCCCATAATAGTCAATTTAAACACGCAACACATATCCATTCTCTACACCTGTGCATCATGAGATAAATCGCATTTCATATACATATTTCACCACCTGTGCATTATAGGTTCATTAAAAATTCATAACACACATGCACACACTGTGCAATCATTTAAGTTTTATAGTTCATTCACCGTGCATAATCAAGTTTATCAATCCACATTCTATCTTGCATGTTCAAGTATAACCATTCCAAACGCATCATGTGTAACATAATCATCATTGTCCCTACACAAACTGTGTCAATGAGCATTATAATCCATATACATGCATAAACAATATGGTGAATGTCTTATAATAGAGAAAACAACCCTGCTTATCCTAGTCAAAGTACATGTACACCTACTCACCCTGGAAATCCTAACAAGGAAGTCCAAATTCCTAAAAATGAAAACTGGAGCAGTTTAGGTAAATCCTAATACGTAAAGTACCCCTCAGTAAACCGGTACACACGGATAAACTAGCCTGGATTCTCCTATCCAGAAAGACTCATTAATTTAACTCATTATAGCATTATCCTCTTCTCCCCTAGGGAGGAAGCCCGTCCTCAAAGGGGCATAAAACCCTGCCCAATGGATGTAAAAGTGATTTGATAAACCTCCGATACCGCTAATCCGAAAAACTACGACATTCAATCAAGTAATCATGATTAAACACAAATAAACTTTTCTTATTAATCATTTTCATGATGCATGAGATATGATACATACGTGAGCAATGTTTAATGAATGCAAGCATCAGTAAACATACGCTAATTAGTCTGAAATGTGTGGAGCATAGTTCATTTGTGTCACATAAAAATCACATAAGCATGGGTAAAATATACATTTATGGATAGATTGCTAATTGAGCTAAAACATATGTAACATGAATCATTTATAATTAAATTAACATGTGCAAGCATTCATATCCCCTCATGATCATAAACTAATGGAATCATGAAGTAAAGAAGAAAGTAAAATAGTTTAATTATGGATTTAAAACAAGTAGAACATCATGCTAAACCTAGACAAGTATAGTCATCTTCATGCTTAACCTAAATCATAGTCCAAAGAAGGTTCATATGCAATTAAGTGGTAATTATAAGTATTCTTAACTCATCATAGTCCTAGACAATTAGAATCATGAGAAAAGAACAAATAATGGCAAAAAATCCACAAAAATAGCCCACTTCACAAAGTTGTCGTTTGGCCATTCGAACGGTCTTGCTGTTCAAATGCTTGGCCATTTGATAGGCCTTACTGCCCATTCGAATGATTGGCCATTTGAAGGGTCTGTTAGCCCATTTGAACGGTAGGAACAATCCACTTTTCTAGTTCATCTTCGACCTCTCAAAATTTAAACCAAAAACATTCTAAAATTTCATATAAATTCTAAAATCATCATAAAATATTATATAATCGAAACCTAAGCCTATAACATGATGGATCTAAGATTTTTTATGCTTACTCATACAAAATAATCATAAATCGCATGTTTTTAATAAATCATCATTATACATCAAAATGAATCAAAAGCTCAAATAAACCCATAATCATGACATTTCAATGAAGAGAACCACTCATGGTAAAGACCCTTACCTCTTCAATCTTGTGAATCCCTTGCATGAGCTTCAACCTTAAGAAATCCTACCCATAATTAATGTTTTTAGTTAATCCTAATCAAAACTAGCTAATAGACTCAAATCAACCTAGGAAATGATAGATTCAAAACCTCCTTAGGTTAAAAATGAAAATAACCTAATTAGGTTTCTAAATCAAAATTAAAAACATAATTTTTATGGAAGAAAACTAAGAATCAAAATAAGAGAAGTAAAAATAAAGATGATTAAAACAAAAATCGGAAGAATAAGAGTGATTAAGGGGAAAAACTTTACCTTCAGAAGTGTTTCTCCTTTGGTAAATGGGGGTAGAGCTTAGCCTCCCTTCTATTCTCAGCCATTCCCCATTTTGCAAGTGGCTAGGATTTTTCTTTTTATAGTAAGGCATATAGGCTAGAAATTAAATTGTTGCGCTGAAAAATAGGTGAAAATGCCCTAAGTGACAATTCAAGTATACTTTTGACTCGAAAACTAATTTAATTACATCCAAACCCACTTAGACAAATCAATAGAAGGTTGGAGGCAAAAATGGGTAGTACGCCATCCCATATGAATGTAGGTCCGACAGTGGGGCCCGCTCCCTTGACCAAGGAAAAATAAAAAGAAAATACCTTTAAATAAGTAAAAGCTTGGGCAAATTAAGCTTGATACTAATACTATAACAGTAAAATTAAAATTTTCTTTAAAATAATAATATAAAAAACCTGACTCATTTTCCCAAGAAAATCATATGAAATTGATAAACAACCAAAATTCACACAATTGAAAGGGAAATTTAGAGATCTTACACATCATATGTTCTACCAAGATTTGGAAAATCTTCTCTTAAATGTAACAGCCGAGACTTTTCATCACATTTTTGCAAAAAAAAATTTGCAATATAACAGCCATAAATCGGGAAAATGACAAAATATAAAACTTGTTAAATTAGTTTATAATTAAAAACATCACACATCAATTTTTCCCATACAAATGTTTGCTCATTCGATCAAACATCATACGACCAAATCAAACCTCCTTAAGCACTACTAAAAAACAAACGTATAAAATAAATTGCTATGATCATATACTTTAAATATAAATCTCTCTCACGCATCCCTAAGCGCAAGTCCAATAACAATCCACAGTCTAATCAAAATTATAAGTCCATAAAGCATAAACACCTTAATTCTCATTTTACCCAATAACTTAGATCGTGGCACAAAATAATACTCGTAGTGAGTCAAGGATATACCTAAATCAAAGGATATCAATCCACCATGGAAAGGAACACCCATCTCTAGGAGCTCTCCATCACAAACCTGCAAAAGCCTCTAGACCATCGAGGCCAAAACTAGGTTAAATGAGTATTTTCATACTTAGTAGGAAAATACCCAGTAAGGGAGTTCTAATTTATGAACTCAGTAAGTCCATACATAGATGGATTCATGCAACTCAAATATGAAGTATGTAGGCATATAATAATCATCCACATATGCATACAATCATGCAAAATACATACAATCAAACCAATCTTACACATATTCGTACGACCTTACTCATACAATCTTACTCATATGACCTTACTCATACCATTTTATTCATACGACCTTACTTGTATAACCTTACTCATACCATCTTACTCGTACAATCTTGCTCAGAAACATATATACTCACTTATATAGTTATATACATACTATCGACCACTGAAGCTCATTACAACTAATAAACTCCAGCATCGAAATGGAAAGGAATGCCACTAGGGCTTCACCTTAAACTCCCAGAAGTGACTAAACGCCATGGACTTTTCCGAAGGCAAGGCAAACCAATGCTCATGGGGTACAAGATCAAACAAATAATAGCAATTCCATGATACTACTTCCCCGAGCGCGCAAACATAAACGCCCACACATTAGGGCTACACAATTGCCCACACTTTAGGGGTCTTATAGTGCTAGTGCCACTCCTGGGCAAAAATCATATAGTACCACTCTTGGGCAAAATCATATAGTAACACTCTTGGGCAAAATCATACAGTGCTCTCAATAGAGCATCAAACATTTGGGCTTAATACAATACACAGACCAAATCAAAAACATAGACACCTGGGCTTAAATACAACACACACAAAATATCCCACAAGATAAACACCATGGAAAGACATGAGAAATTCTCAATCAACTCATTATCGACGAGCTCAAACATGGAACTTAATTGTCAAAACCCTCGTATCTCAAACACACAATTCTAACATTAGCTTTGCTTATAATTCAAGTTTGAATTAACTAAGTTATGCGATACAATTATGCCATAAAAACTCTCAATCTTACAGCCTTCCACTAATCAATCTGAAGCTGAGCCCATTCTGAAACCCAATTTAGTTAGGGCAACAAACTTCACTTAACCGGTCCAACTCACAACATAACTCACCGTACTCCAAAATCTAACATATTCATAAATTCTTCGCCATCCACCATATGGCCAAATCTCATACTCAGGAGTCATCAAACTAAGCTCCTCAGAGGCAACCCTAGTTATCACCGTCTTACATATACTTCACTTATTATGCTTAATTTTTAATTCATGATATGTACGTTATATTTGTACAATTATACAACACTCTTACTATCTAACAATCCCATAACATATGCTCTAGCCCAAACCGAACCAATTTGCTCCAATCCTCGCCTGTCAAACTTACAACCTCCGTCTTTTGTCATATAATTACACATCCACATCCAAATCCATACCAAAAACTTTGTTTCCTCTTACCGTCCATCGCTCATATTTCTACCCACACATACATACACATATTCATCATACAGGCGTATAGCCATCATACGTATGTATGTCCATCACACATACTTCTTTACATAGATCACTAACATACTCTCTAGCCATCACTACAATATGTACAATCCACATACATAGCTTACGAACATACTCGCTAGCCATAACTAGGACACATATATTCCACATACATAGCTTACCAACATACTCTCTAACCATCACTAGCGCACACATACATCAAACATACTTACCGCTCACATGTATGTCATATGCATTTCAACATGACATAATTTATCCTCTTAGTATTATTCAGCAGCCAAAGCATTGAGTCATGCAATCCTAGCATACTGCTACACATTCAAAGCATGTTATCATAAAATTACTAGTTCAAAGCTCCCCTACCTCATAATCCATGACATTAGATGATGAGCACATGAAGGTGGCAGCGTCGGTGGCGGAGTTGACGACCAAAAACATTGCCAAATTGAGAGAGTTGTTGTGCCAAGGGTTTAGGAAGTGTCAGAAGCAATCACAGCCAAATGGGGCTGACATAGATTACCACGGCAACATTCATGATCCATGGCAGCACACTACGGTTCGAGGAGAAATGTTGTGCCAAAAAAAGTGGTGGTGCAATCAGAAGGAAATGGTGTACTAATTAAAGCTCAACTGGCAGTTGAGAAGTACTTGGCCAACTACAAGACATTGAAATCGGCCATGGACATTACCCAAAGGGGTCGATTTTGCATCTACAAGAACCCCACATAATGGCAGAGGGCATGGGGTGATGTTACGTCCAAACTAAGACTATGTAGGAGTCTAGTTCATATTTCTTTTTTTTTACTTGTCAACTATAGTAAACAAGCTCGATCCACAAGGAAAGCCTTGTGTAATAAAGAAAACTATTACGAAAAAATACAATAGAGAAGGAAAGTGAAATAGATAATAAGAGACAATCAAAGAGAAAGTGCAAAGGCATCGAAAATCCACTTGCAATAAATCTCTAATGTATACTTCATTCAAATTATAACTCAATTAAGATCAAATGAAAATTTGTCTCAATCGGAAAATTTATCTTTTAAAGAACTTTGAAATAGAATAATAGTAATTGATTGTTTACTATGTGAAAGTATTAAGTGTATAATCACAGGGAATTATAAGCATTCGGCATGCCTTTCGTCAATGCTGAATCAAATAATTATATAGATTATAAACTCCTAAAATATGAAACATCAATTTAAAATAATAAAGAACTTACTTAAATCAAAGTATCCATTAAACATCAAGTACAAGCTTCATTCATAGCCTTAACTTGAGAGCTTTATAAAGCCATTACAATAAAACTAAAAATAAAATTATAAAATGAGAAAAGAAAATAGGGGAAGAGAGCTCTAAAGAGGAGAGAATGCCCCATCTATCACGTCCACCCCTCTATTTATAGGAATAGAAGGGGTTGCTTCAAAGAAGAAAGTGAAATCATATCTCCAGATTACATCTTCATTGATTATCTGATTAGACCCATATATCTTCAGAATTTGGAATTTCTTCCTAAAAGAACACTTGTAGCCACAGAAGTCTTCTTTCCATTGCCACCAGAATCGTATCAATCCGAATTCTACATAAAACGATATGATCAAAATACTAAGGCTGTGTCAATCTGTCCGAATCAGCTTCTTTCATAATTTGATTCTATTCATACAAATCTCAAATCAAGCGGGTCCACAAGGTTGTGTTTGACCATTCCATGCATGTTTAGACCATTAGGAGCTCATTCTTGACTTTTAAATAGCTTTGGGTAGTTGGGCTTAACTTCCTCCTCTAGTTGTATCTTGTTGAAGCTTGTTTAGACATATAAACTCAATTAAGGTCCAACTAACTTATTCAAAACATAAAAAGCCCAAATCAGCAATAAATTAACACAAAATAGGATTACAATTTGAAATTTGAAAATATTTTATTGAACATTATTTCAGTGCATCAAATACCC
The DNA here is from genome assembly GCA_035235625.1 of Saururus chinensis. NCBI lineage: Eukaryota > Viridiplantae > Streptophyta > Magnoliopsida > Piperales > Saururaceae > Saururus > Saururus chinensis. Next base: position 33,703,200 of record CP141143.1, read on the forward strand.
CCAAACCTACATTTTGCTAGTCCTCGAGCAAAACAAAAATTAAAACAATAGAAAACAAAACTAACTACTCCACTTCCGCAGGAAATCTCGATTGCATTTAGCATATGCAACAAGCCTTTAAAACCCCTAGCTTACACTAGTGGACGAGTTGTGTCTCGTGAGGGTTTGCAATAAATTTGCCCACAAAATTCAAAACTAGAATGGTAAAAGAAAATTAAAAATAAAACCACGTCAAATTTGCAAATCAACTCCTCCTAAACGTGTGACTTCATTTAGTAAAATCAATCATACATAATATAACTTGTTTTCTAAAACAATAATTCATTCTAACAACTTCATATTGGTGGCAAGTACTCACACATACATAATAGTTTTAGAAAAACTGACATTGACAAGTAATTACACAATCCCATTCTCATGAATCAAACAACTCAATGTGTCTCATGTCCACTCATCAATTTCAATTTTAACACTCAAAAATAGACATTAGCATCCATTCATCTTCAAGAGATCATAATAGAGAATCATACAAAACCTTCCTTAAAAAAAAGTAAAACACCCTACATCATCTGACAACTCATTTAAGATATAATTGCATAATGTCCAACTAGAATTTTATGCTCATCTCACATGACATGTGTAAGGCTTAGCCTTTTAAGCTTTCTATAAGATCCATGTAACAAGTGTTAGGCCAGTGACTCCCAATCCAGTTGGCTCAAGGCACTAGGTGTTAAAGCACCCCTTAGGCTTAATAACTTGAACCAAATAGGCTTCAAGGCTATACATGTCATAAATTAGTTAACTCTACCTTTTGACTCAAACACCCTATGCATAGTGAGGCATGCCGAGTCTCAGTCTACTCAATAGAGTGACTTTAATTCTTTACAATTTTTTATTTTTTTTCACATTTTTTTTCTTAAGCACATTATACAATTAACTTGAATTGTGTTGACAAAAAGTCCTCGACTGTTCTACAAACCAAGAATAGTGAAGCTTAAAACTCTATCATGATAATATGAATACTACTAGATCATGCCAAAGTTTTACTCTAATAAGAAAATAATTACTTAGATTCAATGATATCCACCAAGATGTAAGACCATAATCAAAGGCTCGAATTCTCACTTTGGCAAATGTCTTTCTTAGTTTTTTTTCAAAATAGCAGCACAAGAAACCAATATGAAGTAATTAGAACTCAAAATCATTAAATCTGTCAAGTCATATTCTAAGTAGTATGATGTCATTAAATAAACTCACATGTCTAGAATAAGAATCAATGTAAATAAGCAAAAACATAAAATAAAATAAATCTAATTATTTTTTTCAATTTTTAAGTAAATTAAAAAAAACATAAAAAAAATAACTTTATACACCCCCAAACCTAAACTAAGCATTGTCCTCAACGTAAAATTTTTTGTTTTTTTGTTCTTTTGGAAAAAATCATAAAAAGAAAATCAACCCTCATAATTTGGATTTTCAAGAGATGTAGACTCAACTTCAGGGACAAAATGGTCTAAAAATGGTTTCAAACATTGGCCATTAACTTTGAAAACATCACCATCTTTTGGGTTTTCAATTTCAACAGTTCCATAAGGAAAAACAGTTTTGACAATGAAAGGACCTGTCCAACGTGATCTTAATTTTTGTAGAAAGAGATGAAGTCGAGAGTTGTACAATAAAACTTTTTGAAAGGGCTCAAAAGTTTTTTGTAAAATATTTTTATCATGAAAAGCCTTCATCCTCTCTTTGTAAAGTTTTGATTTGCAATTGTCTATTTAAGCCAGCCTTATCAAAGTTAAAATTCAAAGCTTTGATTGCCCAATATGCCCTATGTTCCAACTCCACAGGCAAGTGACAAGTTTTTTCAAAAATCAAACGGTAAGGAGACATGCCAATTGGGGTCTTAAAAGCGGTACGGTAAGCCCAAAGAGCATCAGTTAGCCGTAAAGACCTATCTTTACTATTTGGATTTACCATTTTTTACAAAATATATTTAATTTCCCGATTAGAAATCTCAACTTGCCCACTTGTTTGTGGGTGATAGGGGGTAGCTACTTTATTGGTAATCTCATACTTCCTCATCAAAGCCTCAAAAGGCTTATTGCAAAAATATGATCTCACATCACTTATAATGGGTCGAGGTGTTCCAAACCTTGAAAATATATCTTCTTTTAAAAAGCGCACAACGACTTTGTGGTCATTGGTTTTGCTTGGAATAGCCTCAATCCACTTGGAAACATAATCGACGGCAACTAAAATGTAAACATAGCCAAAAGAAGGAGGAAAAGGTCCTATGAAATTAATGCCCCAACAATCAAAAATCTCAATAACCAATATGGGGTTGAGGGGCATCATATTTCGACGAGAAATGGCTCTTAACTTTTGACACCTTTCACAAGTATTACAAAATTCATGAACATCTTTGAAAAGCGTCGGCTAGTAAAAACCACATTGCAAAATTTTAGCGGTGGTCTTTTTAGAGGAGAAGTGACCACTGCATGCTTCAAAATGACAAAAAGAGATGATACTTACTTGTTCAAAATCAGGTACACATCTCCTTATTATTTGATCCGGACAGTACTTAAAGAGATAAGGGTCATCCCAAAAGAAATGTTTTTCCTCGGTGAAGAATCTCTTTTTATCTTGAGGAGACCAATGGTGGGGAACTTTACCTGTCACCAAGTAGTTGGCAATGTCAGCATACCATGGAGGATGTGAGATGACAAAAAGTTGTTCATCGAGGAATGTGTCTTGGATTGGAATGTTGTCCGAAGAATCAAAAAATTTCAATTTTGAAAGATGATCCGCCACCACATTCTCTACTCCCTTCTTATCTTTGATTGTGAGATCAAACTCTTGGAGTAGGAGTATCCATTGGAGTAATCTAGGTTTTGTATCTTGTTTGCTCAAAAGGTACTTCAAAGCTGCATGGTCAATAAAAATGATAATTTGAGAGCCAATCAAGTAGGATCTAAATTTGTCAAGTGCAAATACTACAGCAAGAAGTTCTTTTTCAGTGGTAGAGTAGTTCATTTAGACACTATTTAAAGTTCTACTTGCATAATGAATTACGGAAGGTTTCTTATCTTTCTTTTGCCCTAAAACAGCCCCAACGGCATAATCACTTGCATCACACATAATTTCAAAAGGAAGGGTCCAATCCGGGGGCTGCATGATGGGTGCAGACACTAACATGTTCTTAAGCTTTGCAAAAGCTTCTTCACATGCATCTGACCACTCAAAAGAATGCTCTTTAGATAGAATATTACACAATGGTCTAGATATAACACTAAAATTCTTGATAAATCTTTTATAAAAACCAACATGCCCTAGAAAGGATCTAACATCTTTTGTGGACTTTGGACTAGGCAAATTAGTAATCAATTCAATTTTTGCCTTGTCCACTTGAATTCCCTGCATAGAAACAATGTGACCAAGTATTATTCTAGTAGTAACTATAAAATGACACTTTTCCCAATTTAAAACTAGATTTTTCTCTTCACATCTCACCAAAACGTTTTCTAAGTTATCAAGACAATCATCAAAAGAATCACCAAAAATAAAAAATCATCCATGAAAGCTTCCAAAAACTGCTCAACCATGTCACTAAATATGCTCATCATGCACCTTTGGAATGTGGCAGGAGCATTACATAATCCAAACGGCATCCTTCGATATGCAAAGGTACCTAGACATGTAAAGGTTGTTTTTTCTTGATCTTCAAGTGCAATCTCAATTTGGTTATATCCTAAATAACCATATAGTAAATAATAAAATTGATGACCGGCCACCCTCTCTAGGATTTGGTCCATGAATGGTAAGGGGAAGTGGTCTTTCCTAGTGATGGAATTCAATTTCCTATAATCTATGCACATTCGCTAACCGGTGGTGACTCTAGTAGGAATTAACTCATCATTAGCATTTTTTACCACTGTCACTCCAGACTTTTTGGGGACAACCTGGGTGGGACTCACCCATGGTCTGTCAAAAATAGGGTAAATGATACCCACATCCAATAATTTTAGGATCTCTACTCTCACTACCTCTTTCATGTTGGGGTTTAACCTCCGTTGCATTTGTCTCACAAGTTTTATATTTTCTTCTATGAAGATCCTATGTGTACAAATCAGGGAACTAATCCCCTTGATATCAACAATGGTCCACCCAATGGCATTCTTGTGATTTTTAAGGACTTCGAGCAACCTGTGCTCCTGCTCCCTATCCAACATTGAAGAGACAACCACAAGAAATGTCTCTCCCGCACCAAGATAGGCATATTTAAGTTTAGTGGGGAGGGGTTTCAAGTCTAGCTTGGGTGGTTGGACACTTGAGGGGAGAGGAGAGCTATTAGAAGGAGGTAACTCCTCAAAGCGGGCCTTCCACCTATCAGTATCCAATAATGGAGTTGACTCCAACAAGGAATTTACATCATTAATCATAACATCATCATCAAAGTTAAAATAAGAAAGACATGCTTCAAGAGGGTCAGAAAATGAAAAAATAGTAGTCATGTCATCAACAAGACTTTCTAAAAGATTCACTTCATGCACATCCTCATCATCATCTCCTAGTTGCCCGCAAATATTAAAAATATTCAGTTCCAAAGTCATATTTCCAAAAGAAAGCTTCATAACATCATTTCTACAATTAATAAGAGCATTAGAAGTAGCAAGAAATGGGCGGCCTAATATAACAGGAATTTGAGTACAAGCATTCAAAACTGGTTGTGTGTCCAAAACAATAAAATTAACAGGAAAGTAAAACTTTTCTACTTGTACTAGCACATCCTCAACAATTCCTCTTGGTGTTTTAACTGAGCGATCTGCAAGTTGAAGTGTAATGCTTGTGGGCTTCAATTCACCAAGTCTCAATTGTTCATAAACAAAATAAGGTAAGAGATTAACACTTGCTCCAAGATCAAGCAAAGCTTTTTCAATTCTATAATTCCCAACTATACAAGATATGGTTGGACAACCAGGATCTTTATATTTGGGTGGGGTGTTTTGTTGCAAAATTGCACTTGTTCTGTAAAAAATGTCTTCTTTTGTACATGTAGCTTATGCTTGATTGTACAAAGGTCTTTCAAAAATTTAGCATAAGATGGGATTTGTTTAATGGCATCTAAGAGAGGAATGTTAATCTTCACTTATTTAAAAATTTCAAGAATGTCACCATTTGGCACCAATTTAGAGGAAGATTGTAACCTTTGAGGAACATGAGGAAGAATTGGAGTAATATAATTAGAGTTGTCAAGTTCATCACCATGTTTAGAATTTAAAGACTCCTTAAGTTCAACAACCTTCATTGGAATGTTTTGTTAATGACTTTTCTACTTCTCAAAGTGGTGATGGACTTAGCATGCTCTTCTTGTGAACTTGAAGAATTTAAATTTTTAATTATAAATTGACCTTTAGGATTTGGTTGAGGTTGAGAAGGAAACTTCCCTTTCTTCTTGAGTGCTCAAAGTTGTGGTCAATTGAGTGATAAAAGTCTCCAAGTCATTGATGGCTTGCATTGTTTGATTGTTGATTGTTGTTTGACTTTGCATGAATGTTTGCAATGTGTCTTCAAGAGTCTTCTTATGTGGTGGAACATAATTTGAGGAAGAAGGGGGTACCTGCACATTAGACTCATTTCTCCAACTAAAGTTTGGATGATTTCTCCAATTAAGAGTATAAGTTTCAGAATAAGGAGAAGAGAAAGGCCTTTTGTAAGTATTTATAGCACTTGCTTGAGTATGTAACACTTCTTGAAAAGCAGGGATTGTTGGACAATCCTGTGTTTGGTGTCCATCACTCTCACATATACTACAAATATATTGTGCTTTTTTAGAAGCTTTAGACATGTTTTCCCTATTAATTTCCATAGCCTCAACTTTTCTAGTTAAACTTGTAATTCTTTTGCTTTTACATCATCCTCTTCTTTAAGAAGGTATATGCCCCCCTTAGTTGTCCCATTAGATTTGGTCTTAATACTACTTTCAAATTTATTAAAATTTTCCCATGATTGAGCATTTTTAGCTAATACATCAAAATAGTCTCATGCTTCCTCAGGTTCTTTACTTAAAAACTCTCCATTACACATCATTTCAACAAATTGCCTCATTTGAGAAGTCAAGCCATTATAAAAGAAACTGATTGTACGCTATAAAATTTGGGTAGTAATTGAATTACACCCGGCTTTACTTCAAAACCACCCATATTAGTTGAAAAAATCATGTAAGAAGGAGAACTTGATCTAGTTGGTTGTAAATAATCACGCAAGTTTTTAACTTGAATATTTTGTGCATTATTATCCCCATTATCACTTTTTAGTTCCTCATTAGTTCTTAGATCATCCATTGTATCAAAATAGAGATAATTCTCAAAAGATTTGTTCACCCTTTTCAATCTTCCAGAATTATCACGCACCCATGTGAACATGCAACAACAATTTTTTTTTATAGTAACAAACGAAAGTAAAAGTACAAAATTTAAATGACAAAATATTAAAAGTTAGAGAGTTAGAAGTTAATAGATAAAATTTAAATTACAAAATAAGGCCAAAAACACTATCAAGATACACGTTTGATCCCGAAAAATTTTCGGTGGTAACGTGGGTAGTGCCTTCAGTCTCAAAAAAAAATTATAGAATTTAAATACTAAAAGTAAATAACATAAAGTAAATGACTGAATTTAAAGAGTTAGTGTGCAAAAATAAAAGTTAGAGAATTAGTAAAGTTAGAGTGAGTTTTTTTTTTCGTAACGGATTCTTGTCACACGTTGCAATCCCCGGCAACGGCACCAATTTGTTGTTACATCCAAACTAAGACTATGAAGTAGTCTAGTTCAGATTTCTTTTTTTTACTTGTCAACTATAGTAAATAAGGTCGATCCACAAGGAAAGCCTTGTGTAATAAAGAAAACTATTACGAAAAAAATAAAATAGAGAAGGAAAGTGAAATAGATAATAAGAGACAATCAAAGAGAAAATGTTAAGGCATTGAAAATCTACTTGCAATAAATCTCTAATGTATACTTCATTCAAATGATAACTCAATAAAGATCAAATGAAATTTGTCTCAATCGGAAAATTTATCTTTTAAAGAACCTTGAAATAGAATAATAGTAATTGATTGTTTACTACGTGAAAGTATTAAGTGTATAATCACAGGGAATTATAAGTATTCGGCTTGCTTTTCGTCAACGCTGAATCAAATAATTATATAGATTATAAACTCCTAAAATATGAAACATCAATTTAAAATAATAAAGAACTTACTTGAATCAAAGTATCCATTAAACATCAAGTACAAGCTTTATTCCTAGCCTTAACTTGAGAGCTTTAGAAAGCCATTACAATAAAACTAAAAACAAAATTATAAAATGAGAAAAAAAAATAGGGGAAGAGAGCTCTAAAGAGGAGAGAATGCCTTATCTATCACGTCCACCCCTCTATTTATAGGAATAGAAGGGGTTGCTTCAAAGAAGAAAGTGAAATCATATCTCTAGATTACATCTTGATTGATTATCTAATTAGACCCATATATCTTCGGAATTTGGAATTTCTTCCGGAAATAACACTTGTAGCCACGGAAGTCTTCTTTCCATTGCCACCAGAATTGTATCAATCCAAATTCTACATAAAACGATATGATCGAAATACTAAGGCTGGGTCAATCTGTCCGAATCAGCTTCTTTCATAATTTGGTTCTATTCATACAAATCTCAAATCAAGCGGGTCCACAAGGTTGTATTTGACCATTCCATGCATGTTTAGACCATTAGGAGCCCATTCTTGACTTTTAAATAGCTTTGGGTAGTTGGGCTTAACTTCCTCTTCTAGTTGTATCTTGTTGAAGCCTATTTAGATATGTAAACTCAATTAAGGTCCAACTAACTTATTCAAAACATAAAAAGCCCAAATCAGCAATGAATTAACACAAAATAGGATTGCAATTCGAAATTTGAAAATATTTTATTGAACATTATTTCAGTGCATCAGGTGAGGCTCTAGGACGGAGGAGAGGTGGAGGGCTATGGTGTCAAATCTATTTGGTGGCAGAGCTAGCCAATGGTCAAGCACCTAAACCCTGAAACACATGCATGGCCACGTGCACACGCGGCCGAAAAGGGGAGTAGAAGAGGCTGGATGGAGGTGGTCCAAGGCCCAGAAAAGGGTGGCAAAGCTAGGGCCAGGATGTGGTGGTCGACCGAAGCAGTGACATTGTCAATCACCACACACAACCAAAACAATTGGTGTGGGTGGCTATGCATCTTTCACGAAAAAGTGCAAAGGGGTGTCTCAAGGTCAAGCAGTGGCAAATCAAAGGCCACGGTGAAACAAAGATGACCCCAAGACCAATTGAAGGCCAATTGGTGACTAGAAGCATTATAATGGCAAAACAGCCACGAAGGGTCATACCGGTAAGACCCAAATTGAGGCAGAAGGGTAGACCATGACAATAGGGGTGAAGCGGGGTTGGAGACAACAACCCCCAACTGATACCGGGATAAGGTAGGATGAACAGAGTCCATCCGATGGCCGATGAAAGAAAATGTTCCAAAGGCAGACACTTTGGGTCGTTGGAAAAAAAACTATTTTTCAAAAAGTTTGGATCAGCCAGTGGTGGAGATGGATTGTAGCGGCAGGCAGCATGGGTTTAGAGACAACTGGGATGGGCTAGGGTGGTGGTTATACCTTCACCAACCCAAGGATGATCGGAAGGAGGTGGTCGGGAGGCCAGACAATGACATGAAACACACCAGTGTCTCTAAAAACGAATTGGACAGTGAGAAGAAAAAAACGAGGAAAAGTATCAGTAGCTTGAGGAGGAGCAAGGAGAGGATGGCGGCAGCTCTAGCCGACACCTCTGAAGTCTTGGTAGCTAGATGAAGCTACGCTCAGTGGAGAGCAACATCAATCAAGAGCTAAAAACTCTCTGATGGCCCAACACCAGTGAAACATGGTAAAAACCGAGGGAAAACACCGGTACCTCATGGAGGAGCAAGGAGGGCATGTGGCTATCATAGCTAGTACCAACGGACTTGTGTTGCCAAGGCGAAGTGGATCCCAGAAAGAACAAGCAAAATCCAACAATGGTGGAGGCATAGTGGAGTGACCAAAAACTCTCTCGGGTTTCTCTTACTCTTTATGGACGTACTGGAATATGTTCTGGACGTTCTAGAAGAAAACCCACTAGACATGGCTCTTTTGAGTCGTGATCCACTATATATATATATATATATATATATATATATATATATATATCTTACGCATAGCTCCACTTGCTTATGTGTTGTACCACCAAACACACTAAAAGCGCATGCCAAGGCCCATGGCCTACGACTAAGCCCTATACCCGACTCTACGGGTATAATGCTGAGGTCAAATATGTAAATACAACTACCTCAAAGCGTCACATTTTCCCACTAAAAATGATCAAAAAAATAATAGAAAAATTATAGAAAATCATAAAAAAATTAGAGACATTACATAAATAGACAACTTCCTCTTTCAATCCTTCTCTTCTTATCTATGTTATATCCCCTTAAAATAAAAGGAAAATGATAATCACCTAATTGAAAGTTTGCTATGGATAACATGTCCTTGGGGGGGGGGGGGGGGGGGTGAATAGGACATTGCTTAAAATATTTTAAAGTATTTAATCTTACTTAAGCAGTTTTCATTTCAAGATTAAGCAAGACAAAGTCAATCCACAAAGATAATTCATTTTAAAGCACACACAAATATAATATATCTGAATTTGACAAACACATTGTGTGGTGAGTAAGAGACTTTAATTCATGTGGCTTAATAGTGATTATGCATGATAGATGAACCAACAAAAGTAAACACTATGTACACTATAGATTTATAATAATACACCTACATCCACACTCTCCAAGAACTAAATCCAAGGCAACCCTACTTTCTACTAAGTGAGGTTTTCCTTAGCTCACCGTTAACAGTTACACAAGTTTGAGTAAATCCATACTCACCTAGAGTTACTCTTAACTCTCCACAGGTTATGCCCAAACTTGTCTCTGTCTCTCACTAAGTGTTTTAACTCCTTAGTTTACTCCACTCTTTTAAAAGTAAAATATAGTTTTAGGTCACTTACACTCTTTGTGAGGATCAAGAATTTTCTACCTTTGCTTGAACTAGAACTTCAGGCATTCAACCTTCCATTGCTCATTCTTGGAAGAAAATCAATGTTTCAAAATTGTTGAGGCTGTTTGGACGGAGGAACATGGGTTTCTAAAAAATGTACTTATTCAATCTAACAAACTATTTCCAAGTAGTCTTGAATCTCTTCCTACTATTTCTTAAAGAAATCTTCAAACTCTTTCTAGGGGAGGAAAGCTAATCAAGACATAAAAAGGTTTTAAAATGATTTACTTATAAGGTATATGAAACTAATTATAAGAGATGCTTAGTTCTTCCCAAGATCTCAAATAAATTTTTTTTAAACTTCGATCTTTAAGGGAAAGATAGTTCAAGACACTTGTGACTTTGAAGATTTGAGGATTAGAACCCAAGTCAAGAGACAATGGGAGGATAGTTTTGGGTGTATGTGTCTTTTCCTTGCAAGAGCTAGTTGGGCATTTAACTAACCTGAAAGCACAATAACTTGTCTTTTGGGCCAAATAAACTAGACTCAAGTGGCCTTAATAAATTCTTGAGCTTTGTGTCTTAAAACTTGTCCTTTGTCCACTTTGAGCTTAAGGCTTTATCTCTTGTATTCTTTATGGGTTAGATACATTTTCAACTAAACCCAACACCTTTTAAATTGCGATTTGGTTAGACATAACTCATGGACCCAAGTGAGCGTTATGTAAGGCCCACATATTTTCTCCAACCAAAACTAAGTTGAGAGAGTTTATTGGGCAGATTCATCATATGTATATTACTATCTAAATAAAAGTTATTTTTTACACTTAAAGTCAGGACAACATACATAGGGATTTTTTTAAACTTGGACCCTAGCCCAATTTTTGTTAAGAAAAGTTAGTATAAACCTGGGCTCACTCACAAGCACCTACATGAGCTAGGGCATCTCAAGCTGTCAAATCAAGGTGATTTAAACATGCTTGCCCCTAAGTTATGCGTGTTATTAAATTGAAATATGATAGCCCATGAAGCCTGAGCTTACAATGACATGTGTGAGGCTGAGCTTATAGAAATTGGACTCTTTTATTTATTGCCGGTGTAAAATGTTTGAATGTGGTCATTTATACCCCAATTAAACTCCTTGGTCCCCCATTTTTTATTTTCCTCACCCATATCTACTAAAATGTCTCATCTATCTGACTATCACCCACATATGAAAAATATTTTTTAACATCTATTTACTTCATGCTTTCCTCTCTCCTTCTCCTCTATTGGCACCAGCATTGTTAGTAGCAGCAACTTCAGCTCTCCTTCTTCTTCTTCTTAGCCCTTCACCAATGATTGAACACAAAATAGACATAACTATAGCCAAAACGTCAATGGAAATGATGTGACTAAATTCATCATGGCCAAACTAGCCTGGGTGTAGTCTAGCCTAGCCGAGGCCTGATATGGTAGCCAAGATTGGCCTCGACTTGTCTAGTTGTAGGTAGATCTAGTTGCAACATGGTCTGGCTATTGTGCTTAGTTGGCACTGGTGCAACAACCCCCTTTTAGCTAGAGACATGAAAACTCTTCTACATTGCCAACTAGGAAGTAGGAATAAGAGAAGAAGTAGATGGAAGAGTGGAGGAGGTAAGGTTGCAATCATTTTTACCAGAGCCGGAGAAGGAGATGTAGCCAAAGTTTTTTTTCTTTGGGGTTCAAGAATTGGGGGAAGTGGAGAAAAATAATACAGTAAAAGAACAATCTAACATTTAACACTTTGTTTAGGAGAGAGAAGAGCTTACTCGGTGCACATATTCAAAATTTTTAAGTCGTAGCCCCTAATTTTGGGGCTTAGTAGGGCCAAACATAAAAAGTGACACCCCGAGGACCCAACTCCGGTTAAATGTTAGACTAATGCTAACTTTATGTTAAAAAATATATGTCAAAAGTATACTTTATCTTCCCAAATGAATGCATTAATAGTATGATAATGGGAAGATGAAGTGGGCTCTTAACGTACTTAGCTTTATTTTTACGTAAAGTAAGCATTTTTCTAAATGTTAATACTCCTATCAATGTTTACCGTCAATGTTTACTGTACGTAGGGGTGGGTTAGCCAAAACACGGCGGCAGACTCCTCATCCAACCTGATGGCCAAAAAGAAGCCGCATGTGCCAGTAGGCCGGCCGGTCACCTCAGCCGCGCATCCAGGCTCACCTGCCTAGACGACGGCTAGACACTGTCAGAGACAGTTCTTGGGTCTCCGCTCGTAGCCGAAACGGATGGTTTCCATCTCTTGATGTTCAGGTACTTCATAGATGCTCATTTTCTCTTTTCTGCAAAGAATTTATTGAAGAAACTGAAATTTGAAGTTTTGGCTATCACGTCCTCCTATATTGCTCCCCAGTTCGTTTTTCAGCAACAGGTCTAACGGTGTCGCATAAACCTCTACTGCTTTCCGTAACCAATCATTTCCTAAATTTTGTGCGCCAACAGAGTTTGTGTATGTTTTTGTGAGGTATTCTCCTTTTATGTGTCTAAGGCCTTGATTGGAATTGAACTTGTGGTAGGATTCCTTCCAATAATAATCTTTTTTAGAATAGAACTGTCAGGAGTTTATTGAGGGTTTAGGGTCTGCTTCATGGCCATGCTTGGGTAATTGCTTGGGCCTTATAGTAGTGGATGGAATGCAGCAGGCATCTATGCTTTTCCTTTTGGACTGGTTCATCTTTTCTGTTCATTGTACAGAGCCCTTATGAAGTTTTGCCTTAATGGAAATGGCCTTATGACGTTTCAAAACGTAGACATAACTCTCATTTGTAAACTTTCATGAAATAAAAAAAAAATTGACGACAAAATTACGCTTACACATCTCAGACAAATAAAACTGTTCACATCGTCTAGGTCTCTCCTCATGGTCATGGAGCCGAATACAAATGATATTTCACTTTGTTAGTAATGGACAAATATTTTAAGGAACATAAAATTGTATAGCAATTTTATGCGAAATGAGGGTACAAATGATTTTTTATGTGTTATTGTAATGCTGATAACAAACAGATAGGAGTTATTTGCAGGTTTTCGATTGTCATGACTTATGGGGTCAAAAATTCACTGTACTTTAGCCCTTTTCTCTTTTCTTTTTTCCATTCAATCATTAACTTCAAATGCTGCTTTTGCTAAAATTTTGGCCACATGGATGGCTCTGTGACACCATAGAGACTGAGATCTGGCATTGCATCAGTTACCGTGTTTATTCTATTATATATTGTACCAAGTATTGGCATCCGAGCATATATGGAAACAACACAATGAAATGGAGATAAAATGTGTTACAGCTAATTCAAAGCTAAAGCTTGTTATTTATTGGGAGATGAATGTTCAGTTTTTCACTTTGATATTTAGTAACCATTTGCTAGATTGACAAAAATCCATGCTTCTGGTTGCTTCATATAGGCTTAAGGGTTGGCTGTGGAACATGTAAATAAGGGTGCTTACATGAAGCGTTTTGATGAAAAACTCCTTATAGCTTTTGGAGTGTTTTGCATAAATGTTAGAAAATGCAATTTTGAATTATACTTTGGGAAGTAGTGGGACTTCAGTTTCAAAAGCACCCAAGCCTTACTCACAAAATAAAAGTTGTATATGCATAGAAGAGTAAACGGAGAAGAAAGGCTGAAAGCAGTTATTGGAAACTTCCTATATAGGACTCGATTGTTTTAAGCATTTGGATTTGTGTTGGAAATCCTAACACCTATTTAGGCTTTGCTCATATGCAGAGTTATACATGGCATTAGTATTCATTTAAGAACACCTTATACGGTTTAAGTGTGGTGACTTAAGTTATATCATGGGAAAATTTCTGAAGAAGTCTTGTCTATCAATATTTCCTTTATTGTGGCTTCCCTATATTTTTCATGTATTTTTTTGTTCTTTTATTTCATAAATTTTCTGTTAGTTTAAAGTATGTTGCTAGTTTGTTTTGTATTCCTCTATGACAATAAGGACTGAGGGGATGAATGTCACAACAGTAGGTTTAGTCCTTTTCCTTTTGAATGGAATAATAAACTGGGAATGTACATGGGGATGCCAAAATTTGATCCTTGCTTTCGCTGTTTCTGTTGCACCATTTTACATCTGTAGGTGTATTTTCTGGTCTTAAAGAATTAATGTTGATGCATTTTTCATACCAACGTACAATCATCACCCACACTTTCCAAGATTGGTTTCATATGGAAATGGATATGTAGTTTGAAAAATCATGAGCATGTAGCATGTCTTTGTGGACTTCATGGGACACCGACAGTAGTTTTTGAAAATTTTAAAAAGGTCCATAGAGTTGTTTTCTTTTCTAAAATGTTCAGGGACACCAGTTGCACACTTTTGGACACCAGTGATGGATGTCAAGACCTCTTCTTTCCCTTCCAGGACGCATTCAGGTCCAGCAGGGTCAGCAAGAAGGTGAAACCTGGTGTACAATCTGATAGATTTGTTGGTAGCAAATCCCTTCGATCTAAATTTTCATAGCTACATCATCGTGGCACCTATGTCAGTTGGTGTCTGTGACCTGGATGTTGATTTGTTATAGAGATTTTCCACTTCCAGCTCATAATTTCACTCAGTCCTTCCAAGTCCTCCTCAGCCATCCTCTAGTTCTTGAAAACATCTAAGAGTAAGTGATGGCATTTTCTTACACAATAACCTTCTGCTCTGAACCTGATTAAACTATTCCAAGCAGCTCTCTTACTTCATCAGTGCATTTCCTTATGCAATAGCCTTCTGCGCTGCACATGATTAAACCTTTTAAAGAAGCTCTCTTACTTACAGTGATATAGTCATGTTCGTTAATTGATCTCTGATTCAACATTCTTATTTCTGTCACATTCATTTTGCCTTTTAATGTGGTTCAGGGCCACCCTTATTGTTTAGTAACTTGCATGTGTTGAGCATAAAGCACTGTTTTACTGTATTGATGAAATGATCACATTTTGCCTTTGATGAAACCTCTCGAGTGTCCAGTTCATCATTTTCTATAATGCATTAGCCTTCTCAAATCTCCATACCTATTTTAGACGACAATATTGACTGCTGTTCTTGTTTTGTTTAAATATTTTTCCAGCTTGCTGCCTCTGCTAGGCTGAACAGTAAACAGTCATGGAAAGAATGGACAGTGATATTGTTACAGATGATGGTGAAAAGACTGAGATATTGAGAGATCAATTTCGCCTCTCTGTTATTTCAATTGCTGAAGAAGAAGCTAAAAAATATCAGATGGAGATTTCTCAACCAGTCATGACCTGCATATTTGACCTAGCTTTTAAATTTGCAGAGCAGTTGGGAAAGGACTTGGAGCTGTTTGCACATCATGGAAACCGCAAAACCATTAACATGGATGATGTCATTCTTGCGGCTCATAGAAATGACCATGTGGCTTCCTTGTTAAGGTCTATCTCCTGTGAAATGAAAGGAAAAGAAGCCCATAATGATAAGAAGCGTAAGAAATCTTCAAAGAAACAAGAAAAGACTGTAACTGATGGTTTGGACATGTGCTAATGGCAAGCAAAGAAGGTATGGAAGTAAAGTTCGCATTGAATATATGACTGATACTAAAATTGGAATGCTTTTATTTATGCCTTTGCAGTGATAAATAGTTTGTGTCCTTTTTCCCAGTACAACTTTATGACCACTATATTCTATGATTATAAATGCTTACATAATGGCTTCATTAATTAAAATAAGTCTCTGAACCTATTAAGGGATGCATTGACATTCTCCATCTAATATCTTGCAATACTTTAGAGCCCATCTATTTACTACCATGTTAGACTAAATGGATATAGGTTATACTAGCTTTCTCTGGGTATGAAACATTTATTTTATCCCTTGCACTTTGACGTTTCTAAATTCATCGTATCTACGTACTACTGTAATGACTAGTTGTTTACTCCCACCAGTTAGCATTTGATTAATGCTTCATTATACTCAACATCACTTGAATTTTACACTTTCGTTTGATAATAAAAAAATTAGAAGTGAATACCTTTAATGGAGTTAGTTGTCAAACTTGTCAGGTAGGCCCGTTCTCTCGTCTCATATTTCATTTGCTTGGTTTAACAAAATTAAGCAAAAAATACCATAATTTGGCCTGGAGATTGATGTTATGTGCATATACTAATCATTTTTCTCTTACAGGTTACTTTTTATTGGTAGGGATATAACGAAATACTGTTACAGGGACGGGTGCTTTTACATAAAGTATATTAAATCTGCTGAAGAATTTAAGTATGATAAATTAAAGAATCATTGAAGTTCTTTCTATATTACCTTTTGAATGATAATCATCGCCATTAGTGAAGCCCAACAATGATTCAAAAATAAGAAGAGTCTAGGGCAATAAGCTTTATTCAATGACTTGCATAGAAGCTTTAGTTTCCTTCTTCTCCTTCACCCCAAAATTTGCCCTAATCTCTTTCCCTTTCTACCACACCTCCCCTTTTCTCTCCGGTCGTTGCATCTTCCCCCTCTAATTATTATAGTAGTCTCAGGCACACACTAGATATTTCCAAGTATTATAGTGGTCCCGTGCTCCTGCTTGTGGTTACATACTTTTTAATTAATGGGAGGAAATTGCTGGATTCATTTGTATATTTTAGTTAGTTCAGAGGGTGCAGTTACTAGGGCTGCCTAAGGTAGTCAGGGTGCACATCGGTAATACAAGGACGAAAGTGAAAGTTCATGTATACTGATATAGTATAAGTTGTACTATATCGGGGTAAGTGTTATAAGGCTCGCATGTGTCAATATGCAAATGTGCTCTGTTTATTTGTGTTAAAATTGGTCACTACGTGATGCAACTAATGGAATACTGCGAAGAGGAACTCACCTTTTGCGTGTAGTAGACAAGGGATCACTAATGACCGCAAAGCCATACTCCCTCCCTCATAAACTAATAGCTCTATTTTGCCAAAAAGTTTGTTCCATTGATTATATTTTTTTGACAAAGGCGGCAGTTCTTCACGTGCCCGAAACTTGAGTGAGTTTTGCCCGAGTGAGATCAGCTTGAATAGCCAGCTCTAAGAACTTTGGAACACTCCCTCCCAAGCCTTGGAGGAGGATGGGTAATGGGCATCCCTAGCCAGGCATTGAGCCGCTCCATTTGCTCTCATACGGACATGGGAAAAACTAGCCACCAAAAAGGAAGGCATGATAGACAAAGCACAAAGCTAAAGCAAATTGGACCATATTACTTAGGACTGAATAGTCTATCCTCTGCTCTTGAAATTGCTGGATCACCCAAAGACAATCCCCTTCGGAGACAATATGGGTGAAGCCCAGGCTTACCACTAAACAAATGGTTCTCATGGCTGCCAATAACTCAGCCCTCCGCAAGTGTAAATCATTCCCTCCCACACAGGTTGGCCAAGATAGGCTCAGCCGGATCCTGGATGTAAACTCCAATGCCTGAAATGCCCAATTATGAGAGAAGATGGCTCGTCAAAATTAACTTTTAACAACCCCAAGGGGTGGGTGGGGGGCATCAGACATTAGCACTCCCTCGCCCCCCACCCCCCAAAGGGCTACCTAGGGATCCATGGAAATCCTTGATATACTAAGGAAATTTCCCAGTCTAGGCGCCATCCTTGGCATGTTTTCCATGATTTAGAGCATTCTGTTGAACTACACTGCCCAAGTGACACCCAACATCATGTCTAACTCCTTAGGGTGCTCCAAGCTCTTCCAAACCTAAATTACATCTATGGGGGATCCAATCTGATCAAACTTTGTCTTACTCACCCAGCTATCTAGCCCCAAAAGCTAGCTACCTAGGGCATTGCAGATTGCATGAGTAGCAGTTTCTGAGGCTTGCCCACACATATCATACATAGCCTCCCTTAGAATACCCCTCTTGGCCAAATTCACCTGAACTAGGAGAACATTTTTGCATAGTTTTCAAGAAAACAATTTAATTTTGTTAGGAACCGCCATACCTCAAAAATCATTCTAGAACTTCATCACTTTCCTCCCATAAGAGCATCCGCCCACATTCCCCATTCCCCCTCCAACTGAAGAAGTTGCCCCTCTTGCTCCCCACCCACACAAGAGCATCCTTAGGGAAAGAGGGATGCCTAAAATTTTACTCGCCTCGTGAGGGTGGAAAGACTCACAAGAAGCCTAGTCGATCAGCTCGCTTACCTTCATGTTCATATCAATTGGAGCTGAGGGAGGGGGGATGGGCTACGCTCCATGCTAAGGGAGCCACCCTTCTTGCCATACTTTAATGTTGTTGCCATTACCCAAACTCCAGCATAGACCGCACTCCAACATGTCTCTGCCAAATAGAATGTTCCTCTAAATCTAAGAAGAATTCTGGAGGAAGTGGCATTGGCGAAAGTATTTAGCTTTTAGGTCATTGGAATACAAAGAAAGCGGGTTTGATAAAATCTTCCATCCCTAGATGGCAAGGATGGTCAAGTTTAACATCTTGAGGTTACAAAATCCCAGTCCACCAAAAGCACTTGGCTAGCACATCTTGTCCCAGCTAAGCCAAAGCAATTACTTCCTTTCACCCTTAGCATCACACCAGAAATTGATAACCTGACGGGCAATGTCTTGAATAATAGTGCATGGAATTCTAAAACATCCCATACCATAGGAGGGAATCGCTTGGGCCATTGATGTAATCAGAACCTCTTTGCCCGCTTGAGACAATAATAGGTCTTTCCATCCAAAAGCTTTCTTCCATACCCTTTCCTTTCCTTCAGCTCGCTGTTGTCCTTTCCGACCCAAGAGGGCAGCCTGAGATATTTCTTGTGGTGCTTTGCCTCCCGAAGCCCCAAGCCACTAATGATCAATTCCCTCATGCCATCTGGAGTGTTACTGCTAAAGAATATCCGGGTCTTATCATAATTGATCTCTTGCCCAAATGCTCTGCTACATTTATCAAGGATCCCCTACACCTGGATTCATTCGCCCACCGTTACCTTATAGAGGAGGAGGGAGTCATAAGCAAATAGATGGGAGACTGACGAACCTCCCCTGGTAGCAGAGACCCCAGAAATTATCTTCCTCCTCTCCGTGTTCAAAAGGAATGCAAAGGGGCCTTCGGTGCACAATAAGAAGAGATAAGGATAAAATGGGTCTCCTTGACGCAGGCCCCGAGTGAGTTGGGCAGATGCTGCAAGACCCCATTCAGCAAGATTTCATAGCTAAGGGACTCCACGCAATGCCATCACCATCCTGACCCATCGGTCATCAAAACCGAGCTTCAACATGATTACTCTTAGAAAGCCCTAATCGACCATGTCGAATGCTTTGTTCATGTCCAGCTTCAAAACCATCTACCCCACTTTATCCTAACATTTGTTCCTCATCGAGTTGAGTGACTCAAAGGCCACAATGGTGTTGTCGCTAATTTGACATCTCGGGATGAAGGCACTTTGGTTCTTGAAAATGATGAGGGGTAGCACACTTTTCAGGTAATTAGCAAGAACCTTAGCTATGAGCTTATACGTCAACTGACAAAGGCTGGCATGGCTCACCTCTGGAATCATAACAATATATGTGTCATTGAGATGGGGAGAGGGGGACAACATCATGAGGAACGCGAATCTGCTGGGGAGGGTATTTCGCTCAGCACCGATTGGCCACCAATGGTTGCTTACCACGTCACAAACGCCAGCAGATTCACGGAGACGCTCAATCTGGACGGCATTTGGGTTCACGGCGTGGCATTTGGGTTCACGGCGACATGGAACCGAGAATTGGTTCACGTTCACGGAACCGGGAACCCGGTTTTCTAACAACGACGAAACCAGAACAAAGAAACCCCGCCTCTCGTACAGAAGACGCAAATCAGAACAATTCAGAAAAGCCTGGGACTTTTTTCCCGCCTCTTGTACTTCCTCTTCATCGACCGTCGCCACCGGAATCATCCACCGTAGTGCCTCCCTTTTGATTGATCATGAACAAGAGCCGCCGGAACTGGACTTATCGCATAGATCGGAGCCGAGGAAGATACTCATTCATCTGTTTTCGGCACCCATTGCACTCTACCTCAATGTGAGTCATCCTCTGGTTGTCCACCTCGTCTTTGTTCCTAAAGCTCTTGGTTCGTCGTCTCTTTGTTCCACCTCCTCTTTGCTCCTGAAGCTCTTGGTTCCTCTGGACAAGGAGTAAAAATCCTTTCAGAAAAACAACCTGTTCCGGTGTCATCTCCTGACTGACCGCCCTCTTACTCTTCTTTTCCCGCTTCTCATAGCTAGGCGCAATACAATCAGGGAGAAAGGGAGATAGAGTCCAGATGAAATGAGGAGAGGAGGGACGATGCCCTTCAATTCAAAAAATGCTCCTAGTGGCTGCAAAAATCTGCTGTAGTTGAGGACGACAATTCAGTGACTACGAGGGCTACTGCAATCATAGATATGATTATGCGGCTCTTTTATGTTGTTGTTGAGGAAGACAATTCAGGGGTTGTGCTACATATTGCAACATATCAACTCTACCACTTTTGAACTGCAGTTAGTGGTAAAGGTAAACATTTTATGTTTATAATCTTATGTAGGCTGTGTTTTTTTAAGATAAAGCTTGTAACGTGCTATGTTCATACCCCCTTTTTTTTAGAATAGATAATACGGATAAGATTGAGGAGGATCTCTGCAGGTATATGTTGCTCTGTTTTTGGTGAAACGTTGCAATATTATCGGGCAACGCTGCAACGTTGTAGCATTATTGTTGCAACGGTGCAGCAATAACGCCGCATCGTTGCAGCGTTATTGCTGCAACGTTACCGAGAAACGCTGCAACGATGTAGCAATAACGCTGCAACGCGGCAAAGATTATCACTGCAACGTTGTAGCGTTATTGGTGCAATGCTGCAACGTTATCGGGCAACGCTGCAACATTGCAGCATTATCACTGCAACGTTGTAGCATTATTGGTGCAATGCTGCAACGTTATCGGGCAACGCTGCAACGTTGCAGCATTATCACTGCAACGTTGTAGCGTTATTGGTGCAATGCTACAACGTTATCGGGCAACGCTGCAACGTTGCAGCATTATCACTGCAACGTTGCAGCATTATCACTGCAACATTGTAGCGTTATTGGTGCAATGCTACAACGTTATTAGGCAACGCTGCAACGTTGTAGCATTATTGCTGCAACATTACTGCATTAATGCCACAACATTGTCGCATTAACGCCGCAACGTTGCAGCAATAACGTTGTAGCATTATCACTGCAACGTTGCAGCACTATTGTTGCAATGTTATCGAGGAATGGAGCAACGTTGTCGAGGAACACAGCAACATTGTAGCATTATCGCTGCAACATTGCAGCAATAACGCTGAAACGTTGTAGCAATATCGCTATAACATTGCAGCATTATCGCTGCAACGCTGCAATGTTATCGAGGAATGCAGCAACGTTGTAGCAAGAACGCTGCAACGTTGTTGCAACGTTGCTGCGTTCTTCTATAACGTTACAACAATAACGCTGCAGCATTGCAGTGATAATGCTACAACGTTGCAACGTTATTGCTGGTGATCTGATGTTACACTTGGGTTCTGCCGGCCACTGAGTGATTGGGCAAGGTAAATTGTTTTCAGTTGCACATTTTGATTTATCTTTTACCCGTTGCAATGTGATTTAAAAAAAAGTAGGTGGTTACAATGCATTGGGGAGAAAAGAAGAATTTAGGGTTTCAACATGAGATAACATGCTGAATTTCTTATCACTTGAGTGCGATCCATTTTGTGTAGTATGATATTGAGCTGAATCGTTGTTGCCCATGAGTTGGAAACATGTATTGGCCCTTGTAGCATATAAAATGGAGTGAAGACTTATGAGTATTTGGTTAAAAGATTTTGTTTCATGATTGGTTATTGGCTTCCCTTATTCCTTGTGAGAAGTAATACTTATGAAATGGTATGTGATTCATTCTTATTTAATTGTGTAGGCTTCAAATGGAAGAATTGGAAGTGGACCTCGGTAAATCAAGTGATCCTACGAGAAGAAAAAAGAAGGGAGATATGGGAGCCAGAAGTTGGTATGAGATTTTCTTCCGAGGAAGAAGCATATGAGTTTTACAATAAGTATGCCCGAAATGTTGGATTTAGCATTCGTCGAGCCAGCTCCCGTACAAATGTGAAAGGTCAACGGTGTTATAGAAGATTTTGTTGCTCCAAAGAAGGTCATAGACTATTTGATAAGAGATGGGAAAATCCAAAGAATCCTCGACCAGAAACAAGAGTTGGATGTGAAGCCCAATTGGTCATCAATTTGCAACAAGATGGTGCATGGCGTATTCGGACTTTTGAAGAAAAACATAATCATGAGGTCACAAACCAAGTCTATGTTAATAGGCTAAGGTCACAAAGGAGAATGAGTATTATTCAAGTTGTTGCTGCAGACATAGCAGATGGTTTAGGGATACGCCCAAGAGAAGCAGTTGAATTTATGGCTAAGCAAGTAGGGGGGTTTGACAACCTTGGCTTTATTCAGGAGGACTATAATAATTACTTACGTACGAAGCACCAAAAAACAATTAACCAAGGAGATGCTTTTGCCATAATCAAGTATTTGAAAGGGAGGCGTACTCAAAATTCCTCATTTGAGTATAGCATGCAATATGATGAGGATCATAAAATAACAAACTTCTTTTGGGCAGATCCGGTTTCGATTATGGATTATCATCATTTTGGAGATGTTGTTTGCTTTGATACCACATATAGGACCAACAAATATTGTCGTCCATTTGGTCTGTTTGTGGGTTTAAATCATAATAAGATGACCATTATTTTTGGAGCAGTTTTATTATATGATGAAACCATCCAAAGTTTTGAGTGGTTGTTCAAGACATTCAAAGATACAATGGGTAGTCATCCGAAGACAATTTTAACTGATCAGGATAAGGCAATGGCTAGTGCAATAGCTTCGGTTTTACCAAATACCCATCATCGTATTTGTGTGTGGCATATGTATAGGAATGCCTGTAAGCATCTTAACCACTCATTTAATTTAGTTATTGATGGCAAGAAGCCATTTGCCCATGACTTCAGCAAATGCATTTATGATTATGAGGATGAAGAAGAATTTTACACAGCATGGGATAATATGCTTGAGAAGTATGAACTTTATGGAAATGAATGGCTAGAAGGGCTATTCAAAGAAAGAAAGAAATGGGCAATGGTTTATGGGCGACATATGTTCACAGGTGATATGAAATCCACATAGAGGAGTGAAAGCATGAACGGTATTCTAAGAGGATACTTGAAATCTGAGCATAATTTATGCAGGTTTTTTGATCATTATGAGAGGCTATTGGCTGATAGACGTCGTAAAGAAGGGAATGCTGAATTTAAGATGAAACATAGCATGCCAATTGTGACTGTTCATTCTCGGATCATGAAGTATGCTTCAAGTGTTTACACACCAGTAATATTCAAGATGATCGAAAAGGAATATTTAGGTTGCCTAAACTGTGTTGTCATAGAGGTTGTTGATCATGGTGTGATGAAGGAGTGTACAATTGAAATGGATCAAACACATCGCAAACACATTGTCAATTATGACCCATCAACCAATGTAGTTGATTGTAGTTGTAAGAAGTTCAATTTTGTGGGTATCTTATGTCGTCATGCATTTAGGGTACTTGATCACTTCAAGATACATGAGTTGCCTCCACATTATGTTCTGAAAAGATGGACCAAAGAAGCAAAATCCGATAGTGTTATTGATCGTCGTGGTTCTATAATTGAAGCAGATCCGAATGTTGCTCTCATGAGGAGGAATAATGATTTATGTCTGGCTTTTAGAAATTTGACAACAGAAGCAACACTAACTGAGGATGCAACTTTAATTGCCCTAAACTATGTGGATACAATTTTGAAGGAAGTGCGAGAGTGTAATAATCGTGTACTTTCACAACAACCCGATGTCATCTCACATGGTAGGGTTTGTGATAGCCAGCATGATTCTTTTGGAGTGGACATAACTTGTAGTGGAAGTGGCAAAGCACAAGTTGATGATTTTAATGATAGTGCAACTTCCCCACTAGTTAAGGGTTTCAAAGTAAAACAAGGAGGAAAGCGAGGTGGTCCTAGGATCAAAAGTTGTCTTGAGAGGATTAAGAAGAATAAAACACTACCCAAAAAGAAGGCCACCAGATTAAATATGGACAATTGTTGTATCTAGGTATTATGTTTTTGTTTTTAGTGATTGACTTGTACACTAACCTTAGCTAAATACATATGTTTGAAATACGCTTTTCTATGGTGTAGGAATTAACCAATGGACTTCCAAGTGATTACATGCAAACTCAACTTAGTCAAATAAATTCCCAACCGGAGACTTCTTTGCATAGCCAATTACCCGCAAAGATCACTGACCAACATGGTTGCAAAGATGATGAATTTATTATTTGTAAAACTCCTAATCTTTTCCTTTTAGTTATCATCATTAATATACATATGTATAACTTCAAATCTTAGCAGCTAAATATGTTTACAGATGCAAGATGTTTCTATACCTATGCAAGGGAATTTGATCACTAGCAACATAGATACCATTGGAAGTAGGCATCACTACTTAGACCGAAGTAGCTCTCAACAACCTAACTAGGTTGGATATTGTATTTGAAAGATGCATATTATATGTTTATCAAATCTTAATCCTTAGATTGAGCATACTATAGTTTTGTTTATGCAGGTGGAAGCTTGTTTTTGTTAGGGGATGGAGTTGTCAAGACTGCTATCCTCATTATACGTACATTGCAGTTTCGTCTACTTATTGTACAGAATGCTTGAACATACAATACTTGTGAAGCATTTTTTGGAGAGGATAAGGGATTTTTTTGTGATAGTCATGTATTTAGCAACTAATCAATTTTTTTGTAAAAACTACACATATGCAAGTAGAAACTTGGTAGTTTTTTGTGCAAAAAGGATACAGATTAATAATCAGATATTGCTCGTACGTTCTATTTTTGTATTATTGTTTGGTACTTCACAGCAGTTAACACTTGATAATATATTCTATTATTTTTCTATATCAAGCAGCACTTTACTTACTCTCCCAACAGTGACCAAAGAAGACTAATTTACTCATTAATTTCTTATTCTTTTTAGTGTTATATCTTGCACCTTGCCTTCACCTGCTTTGAAACTTCATAGTCGTTACCTTAGGCCCTTTTTGTTTATCTTCTTTTCTTTTCTAGTAAATGAGGTTTAGTGAGGTTTAGTGGATGCTTATGGTGATATTCCATCAATTGATTCAGTGTGTCATATTATAGTATCTAACTTGCAATCTATGTATATGTTTGGAACTCCCATGGTCTCACAGAGGGTTGATTTGGAATATGTGAAGTAATGACGTGATGGGGGATTTAAATAAAACCATTTCAGGACATGGCTTGGAAAGTTCTTTTAATGTTCGAGAAATGATGTCTTATTGCTTCAAGAACCTTTCTCCAGGTAATTCTTTATGTGCTTGTTGTCTTTTGATATGTCATGTTTATGTTTTTCATATGTTGTACTGATGTTTTTCTCTGTTTAACTATGTTATGTGCGGTCATCAATTGCATGATGCGATGTTATCCGTAAATGATAAGAATGTACTGGATATACCACTGCAACTTTTTTTTTTTGCAATATAAACACTATCATGGTTTATCCAAATGACTGTTGTTGTTGGATTGGGATGTTTTTCCTTTTGGGATTACTTGAAATAAACTTTTCTTGTTTCGGGAACAATTCTTGTTGGAACAGTTTGAAAAATCATGACTAAAGGTACTGGATGCCATTTTGTTGGTTATTTCATTTCAGCATCCTATCATTTGGCTGCAATATTTGTTTAATCATAACACCTTATGTTGGATTTGTAGTTCATGAAAAAAGCAGGCTTTGTTATCTACATTCTCACAAACACCATGTCAATATGTTTTTTTCCATGTTGTTTGGAAATCATTAAAAAACCAGACGATGAATTCAAAACAAGTGTTATTTATCACATACAATTTGTCCGCTATCTTGGTAAAACTTCGAAAAATATTAAGAGCTATTCGTAGCCATTTTCCTCAACCACCTGAAGATATTTTTAAAGAAAATCCAATCGACAAGTTTCTAGATGATCCTGATTTATGTGAAGACAAACTTTCTGATATAGCTGCTACATAAAGTAATGTAGAATCTATCATAAATAAAGTGTTTTCTGATAAAAAAAGGCCTAAAAATTTGTGAAGCGTTGGCTGCAACAAGGTACACAATTTATATAACTCCATTTAAATTTATATTGAAGTTTTTTATTCAAATTAGTCAAGATTTTCTCTGACCAAGTGCCTTTAAACTGACTTTTATCAGTTTATTAAGCTCAAAACATGAAGTCCAATTTTAATTTCAGATCGATTCAATGCATTTTTCTCGACGTGTTCAAATTTGCAGTTGTGAGCGATATCTGAGTCAGACAAAGAACCTTTACTACTTTCTAGCTCATGCTGAAGAAATTAATGCAACATATAAATGGACTGGTTTTGTACTTACTAAAGAAGGTGAAGATTTTGTTGAGCAACATGTAAACCTATTGAAATATGATTTAATATACAACCCCTTGCACTTTGACAGCTGGAAGCGGCTTGCAACTATCTATGATGAGGTAAGCGATTTTGTGTTTAGATAAGCATCAATTCGAGTTGTCTTTGCTGACATTATTGCCAAATGATTTTATAATTTTTCAACTATGACATAATGAGGCATTCTTATTCAGGAGGTAGATTTGCTGCTGAATGATGGCAGCAAGCACATAAATGTTGTGGAATGGAGAAAGCATCATTCTTTACCTCAGAGAGTTGAAGTTAGTTGAAGAAGGGCTAGGAGATGTTCGTTAATGAGTGTGGTTGTAGCAACAACTCCTTCTCAGAAGGTAAGTTTTACAACCTTAGTAATTTATTTCTGTTGATTGTTGTTTCATTTGCTTATAATCCCATCTGATTTCTTAATGTGATCATATTCAGAGTTAGATGCACGAGTTACTGGCGCTAGTGTATTATGACAGCCTTCAGAATGTTGTTCCATTTTATGAGCAAAGAACTATTGTACCAAAAAAGAATGACGTCTAGATGTTTCTTTGCCAGAATTATATGAAACACTTCAAGAAAGCTTCAGAGTACAAGTATGCTATTGCCAATCCTGACCTGTATTCCTTTGCATGTCCCTGATCAACAAAGTGGAATGTTAATTTTTTGCATCTTTTTATACTGTAGGCCTGACTGGCTGCATGCTTTCTACTTGGGTAAACTTTGTGAAAAGATGAAGTACCCAGCTGCAAAGGCATTTTCTTATTACCAGAAAGCTCTCAACTTGATTAATTCTGCTGTAGATACTGTTTATAGGATGCATGCTTCGCGTTTGAAGTTACTTTATAAAGGTGGAAAGCAGAATATGGATGCCCTTCAGGCTAGTTTTCTCAGAGCCTTTTGTCAATGTTTTATTTGTTGGATCTTCACTACAGGTGGTAATTAGTTGAGAAAAACAAAAGCTCATTAATTTCTTTTCCCCTATTTTGAGTAATCTATTGCACCTACTTTTATACTATATGCAAATGATGTTTTGTCAATATTTTCGTTTTTATTTTTAGCACCATCTTTCATAATTTTAGTTAGACCAACTGGAATTGCGCCTTGGCTGAACAGCAATAAGAGGCACCTTCACAAGGTCTTCAGTTTGAATGTCTAGTACTCCTAGTGGTTTCTTATTCTAGCCTGAAAGGTGTTAAAGCGGCAATGCATATAATTTATATCGACAGATATGCTCATCATCCTAACAACGTGACTTGATGAGAAAGGGTGTCTTATACATCACCTATTTGAGATTTTTTTCTGTTGGATGATATAGATTGCCTATAGAATGTTGGGATGGATCTCCAATAATGTCAAGAAAAACCATTAGCTAAGTTACTGAATTCGTCAACAAAAATATTGGTAACGGTGGAGCTGTGAATGAAACTAACATTTCCTCAAGTCTGAGAGAAATGTCAGTGAATGCTATTGTGTTTGTGTCTGCTAAACTTGAAATATTGATATTCATTTTTGACATAACTGTTGCCTTATCAGGTTGTTACTGCACATTCCTTCAGTCAGTCAACTAAGGATACTGTATTGAAGATATTTGGTTGGAGTGATGAGGAGCTTCATTTTCGTATGACTGCTAAAAATAATATAGAAGCTGGCTCTGAGAAGAAACCAAAGGATGATGAGCTACCCCAACTGGAAGAGGCCTGGAACATCCTTTTTAAGGATTGCCTTTCAGCTCTTAAAATTTGTGTGGAAGGTGAGCTCAAACATTTCCATAATGCGAGGTATAAGATGGCTCAAGCCCTTTACAGAAGTCGTCAAACTGGGGACTTTGAACATGCTAAGGATGAACTCTCATTCTGCTTCAGGTCTTCTCGTTCTTCATTTACAATTAATATGTGGGAGATTGATGGGATGGTTAGAAAGGGCAGGTAAGAGTAAAACCATATTGATAGCTTCTGTCTTTCTATTTCGGTGATAAAGGAAAATATTTCACTAATTTTTTTTAATAAACAGGTGGAAAACTCTAGGTCTTGGTGGAAACAACAAGTTTCTGGAAGTCAGTTTATCTGAAAGTTCGCGAAAATTCATCACTTGCATCTGTAAATACACCTTGCTTTATATGAGCCTCCTAGAGAAGACCAGGGACTTCTGCACTCTTGATTGGGCATACACATCTCTTAGAACAGATAGAAGGGTAATAATGAAGGGTTTATGTTTGTTACGGTATTGACACATCTACTTAATGAGAATTTGCAGCTAGAGGATGATTTGATCGTATGGAACGGGAAATCTTGAGATATCTTCCCATGTTTATTGACAAATAACCGAAAGAAGAAATGTAATTTATATTATCTCTATTCCCAGTAGCAAAATAGATATAACTGGTATATTTCCAGCATGACCTATCATGCTCACATTATAAAGATGGACATAGTTGTATCACTTGCCGAACCCCTGTGATTTTCCATGATCAAGGTTTTCGTGATTGTCCCTTAGTGAGTTTGTCTTTTTAGCAGTTTAGTTTGAATTGTCTAAGGCAGTAAACATAGAAGTGAAAAATCTAAAAATTAGACAGAGTCAATACAAATAACATTTCCGACAGTTTTTTGTTTCTTAACTGTGATTTGATAGTTATGGTTGGCTGGACTGATATCCCAATGGTGTTGTTTTAAGGTTAGAGTGACAGACATAATTAATCGAGTTGGAGAATGAAGTCCTCACTCAGATTTAAAATGTCTGCTCTTTCAAACAATTTATATATAGAAAAAATAATATTATTGCAGATCCACGAGTATTAGAAGAAAAAATAGGTGACATAATGATCTGCAGAACCAGAGAGACCTTTGAATTGGAACTTCATTTTCTTTTCCAAGGAATCAAACCCTAATTTGCATATATGGTGACGTCTATAGACACAATAAAACAATCGCATGAAAATATTTACTATAAAATCACTAAAACGTTGCAGCCTTACCGCTGCAACATTGCAACAATAACGCTGCAACATTTCAGCAATATCACTACAACGTTGCAGCGTTATCGCTGCAATGTTGCAACGTTATTGAGGAACGCAGCAACGTTGTAGCAATAACTCTACAACATTGCAGCGTTATCATGGCAACGTTATCGCTGCAACATCGCAGCAATATCGCTACAACGTTGCAGCGTTATGACTGCAATATTGCAACGTAATCGAGGAACGTAGCAACGTTGTAGCAATAACGCTACAATGTTGCAGCAATATCGCTACAATGTTGCAGCAATATCGCTACAACATTGCAGTGTTATCACTGCAACGTTGCAGCAATATCGCTACAATGTTGTAGCGTTGTCACTGCAATGTTGCAACGTTATAGCGTTACGCGGCTACGTTGTAGCAATAACGCTACAACATTGCAACGTTATCGCTGCAACGTTGCAATGTTATCGCTGCAACGTTGCAACGTTATCGCTGCAACATCGGATCAATAACGCTGCAACATTGCAGCAATATCGCTACAACGTTGCAGCGTTATGACTGCAATATTGCAACGTAATCGAGGAACGCGGCAACGTTGTAGCAATAACGCTACAACGTTGCAGCGTTATCGCGCAATGTTGCAAAATTATCGCTGCAACATCGCATCAATAACGCTGCAACGTTGCAGCAATATCGTTGCAACGTTGCCGCGATAACTCTGCAATGTTGTAGCGTTATTGCTACAACGTTGCAACGTTCCTCGATAACGTTGCAACATTGCAGTGTTAACGCTGCAACGTTGTAGCGATATTGCTGCAACGTTGCAGCGTTATTGATGCAATGTTGCAACGATAACGTTGCAACGTTGCAGCGATAACGTTGCAACGTTGTAGCGTTATTGCTACAACGTAGCCGCATAATGCTATAACGTTGCAACGTTGTAGCGATATTGCTGCAACGTTGTAGCGTTATTGCTACAACGTTGCTACATTCCTCGATTACGTTGCAATATTGTAGTCATAACGCTGCAACGTTGTAGCGATATTGCTGCAACGTTGCAGCGTTATTAATGCGATGTTGCAGCGATAACGTTGCAACGTTGCCACAATAACGCTGCAACGTTGTAGCGTTATTGCTACAACATTGCCGCGTTCCTCAATAATGTTGCAATATTGCAGTCATAACGCTGCAACGTTGTAGCGATATTGCTGCAACGTTGCAGCGTTATTGCTGCGATGTTGCAGCGATAATTTTGCAATGTTGCCGCGATAACGCTGCAACGTTGTGGCGATATTGTTTCAAAAGTGATATGAGCATTTTTAGTTAAAACATGTGATAATTATTTATAAAATTATCGTAAATAATTTTATCAAAATACGTTCATATCACATACCAATTGAGGACAATACAAAAAGTTTGAAAGTTTAACAAATATAAATATTTCTAGTTCAATAAAAAAAAATTCAATAGTTAAATTAAGTTTTAAAGATGGATAAAAGGTGAAAAATATGGGTACATAGGTAAAAATAAAAATTCCTATCGTTACTGAACCTACTGTATACAGTAATACAATTTATAAATATCAATTAAATTGGAGATAAAGGTACAGAGAAGGCCGAAAGAAATGGGAAATGATGTACATGATTTGCAAAGATTTAAGCTTGTGGCAAAGTCGTTTATAAGTTTGCAGAATTTAAACCGAAGATCAGTTTGAACCAAATTTGCCGAACAAGTGAGAATTTAAAGAAAGGCACGTCCAAAATAGATAGATAAGCCACTTGCAATTTTTTGTACACTAATCTTTAACAAGCAACGCTAATTCATTGGGCAATGGCGCATTAATCAATTATCCCGTATCGATCAATATGATTAGAAAGAATTCACGGAAAGACGAAGACTGAACCAGTGCAACCAGAGTACGAGGTGGCCTTCTCCAGATCTTTATTAACCTGTGAGAGACCTCAAGCGTGATGCGACTTTAATCGGCGAAAAAGAAAGTATCACTATAGACGTCCATGTTTTGATGTTACACACTGTTAGGCCATTAAAAACCCCCATTTCTTTTATAATTGCTCCCTTACAGCAAAACACTGCAGTGGAAAAGATTCCTG
Organism: Saururus chinensis; assembly: GCA_035235625.1. Lineage (NCBI taxonomy): Eukaryota > Viridiplantae > Streptophyta > Magnoliopsida > Piperales > Saururaceae > Saururus > Saururus chinensis. The sequence continues at coordinate 33,734,916 of CP141143.1, forward strand.
AAGTTTCGATTACCACAAGGGCAAAATGTTTGAACAACTTATCCTGTAAAAGAGCACAAATTAAGTAGGTCTAGTCTGTAGATATTAAATTACACGTCTTTGCTGCAAATTCTGCTCAACAAATTCTAGAAACTCTGAGGCAATGTTTATAATGAAAGGACACTCTAGCACTGGGAAAACTTATTAGTCAACAATAGGAAAAACTCCCACAAAGACCTTTTGTCTGCATATCTATTTTTCCCTCGGAATGACTGGAAATCCAGTTTGTACAACTAGCTGAATCTCTTCTGAAGAATTTCTTGGCCTATTCATACAAAAAAAGGAACAATATGAATAAAAACGTGAAAGTAGCAACACCATTAATTGTTAATTAAGAGATCAACAATGATGATGACGCAGACTCAAATAAATATCTCCATATCTGATTTTAAGTTCAGAATATTTCTTTTTTCACATACAAATTAAATCAATACTAATTGCCCAGTTCATACTCAGACGTGTTGGTATAGTGTCAACAAATAAAAGTTAACTGGAAATGTTTCAGAAAGTATACTGGGAATTTAACTACTTGATTTGATAATGTTAACTATAAATGTTTCAGAAGGTATTGAGATTATTGGGTCTGTTTGAACCCAACTCAATATCCAGTGGCTATGACCATAAAGCAAAACTTTCAGGGGATCAACTAACCAAAAATAAAACGCAAAGCAAAAATTGTTTAATCCATTTCCGACTCCATCTAAGCATATCATCCTAAGTAGCTAAAGACAACAAATTCAACTTATATAGATAGGCAACATTTAAAAAAAAAGGAAATTTCAACTTGACCTGCTCCAAGGTCGGAAACATGATCACATTCCATGATCCAAGCCGACCAAAATTAGGGATAAATACTTTGTAGAATGCCAAAGGTCCCTGAAGAAACAGCAGGGCAGCTTTAGGTTACAAATTTCACATCCTATTCAGTTTCATGATACAGAAAATACCAACTACCAACTAAATAACTTCAAAGAAAGGAAGCTATCTCAAAATAGGAAATACGTCATTTTTCAAAGTCTTGCTGAAGCAGTCTAGTGTATTTTTGTATGTTGAGTCTCCCATCAACAGTGGAACCAATACACACTGCAAAGAACCCTGCTCCTAAACCATCCAATAGATGCGTAATAACATTATCTGTAAAACCTGGAATTTTCAGAATTGTCTGCATTAAAAAAAACATTAAAAAATTGTGATAAATTGCAGAATGCAGAAATATATTAGGCTAACACAGAGTAAAGATCAAATATTGTATAAGTTATACCTCTTTCACTTGATCATAACTGGCAATCTCAGCAGCATTAATAATGGCATTTCGGGCAATATTAGGCCCAATTCCAGTCCATAAGGCTCCAAATCCTTCCTAAAATATGGATCATTTTTTAGTTGAGTCCCGTTAGTATGAGCCCGGGCTCACGCGCGTCGGCGTGCGCCCGGGCTCATTGGGCCGTCGGATTTACATCCGACGGCCCATCAAACTCACGGGGCACTTTAACCCGTGAGTTTGATAGGCCGTCGGATGTAAATCCGATGGCCCATTGAGCCCGGGCGCACGCTGGCGCGCGTGAGCCCGGGCTCATACTAACTTTTCCCTTTTTAGTTATATTGTTACTTGTTATGACATGATTAGAATGAAAAAGTTAGTACATGTTTGATAACTGTTGAATAAGCACTTAATGCACCAGAAAAACGCCTAGGTACACCAGGAGGAAGCGTCCCATCAGATTGAAGGCGAACCTTCACAAGATCTGTTGGATTGGCCACAGTGATTGCTATAGCACCTGTTTGACATTAAAATTGAGAAAATCAATGAACAATGAGTTTACACCTAGTAGATTGCGCCAAGATTTTGTTTTTGTTGCTCCAAAGCATGAATAAAAACATTGCTAGTACTCATAACACACCAGTTGTAAGCGCAGCAAGTATCTTTTTGGATAATGGAGCATCGCCAACAAAATCCTTACCAACATAAAAGGATTTAACCTGCACAATATTCCAGCATGACATCAACACATAAAAAATGTCAATATAACTATTGAATGTGTAGGCAATCAACTGGAGAAAGGGCCCAAGACATACTGGTTCGTATAACCCAATCCGTAGCCCTCCATAAATACACTGACGATGCAACCTTAGTACAATGCCCTTCCATAGAGCCACCAAACCTTCTTCCCTTGCTATTGTCGCAACAGTACCCAACATTCCCTTGTATTTTGGTACTCCAACATCTCCTGAAGCAGCTTTTTTTTGAAGCTGCAATCTGACTTTTGCAGTATCCAAAGGGATTGTGCAAATCTGTACAATGGCCACAACAATGCATTCACAAAAATGCAGAAGAAACATAAGAAAATAATGAAAACTGCCTCATTTCAAAATGATAAAGATGCCAATGGTAGAAATGAGTATGGCAAGAAAATAATTACCGTCCATACATCAGAATCTGTGACAGAGATAATATGTCAAAAACATTTACCATTGGAATCAACCACAGGGGTACTCTCCTGTGTATTCAAGGGGCCAACACTTTGTATCCAAATAACATTTCCAGATGAAACTTCAAGTGCCATTATGATAGATCTCCTCGGGAAAGCCAGGAAGAGGCGACCATTGTTTCCTGGAGCCACTGTAAAAATGTTGTCTACTTCACTAAAATCCTGTATCCAGTTATAGTGAGGCTTCTGAATAGACAAGGAATAAAGCTGACCTTCAGTATTTACCATCTGCTTGAGCAGGATGAGAATGGTGAAAAACATTACAAATTCAAATGATGGGGAAGGTGAAAATAAAAAGAAATGGACGGTAATAGCGGAAAGATAAATGAGGAATGAAATGTAAAATAGGTTTAATGAGACCTCACATGGAGACTTCCTTGGCAATGATCTATAACAGGGGCTGAAGTGAAATAACAATTGGTCACATTCTCCTTGCAGCCTTGGCTATAGCCAAACCGATGGAGTACAGGCCCTGAACTCCAAAGATGATGCCCATGCAGCCTATATGCAGAGTCCCCTATTTTTGACGTTGATATATAATGACAAACTCCAAAATGCTTATGGATATTCCAACAATTTCGCCAGAGCCTCCCCTAGCTGCTTCTGGACCAAACAAAACTTCCACAACAAGTTCACCAGACCCTATTCTTGAAGGCCAAAATTTTAAAACTCTGCCTTCTGCGACCAAATATATTTGCTAAAGCAGTTGGTCATACTTGCATAATCAAACCTCTAAAAGTGACATTTCAATCTACTTGAGCAACAAATAAACCATCCATTGAAAACCTGAACAAGATGAGCTAAAAACTATAGGTAGGTAAAGAAGTTACCTGTGCACTATTTCCTTTAACTTCTCGTCGAAAAACTGTAAGATTAGCAATACAAAATCCTTTCAGAAAAAGATAGTTGTCTTCTTGGACTGATACTGAAACAATGCTATATTATATAGTAATATCAAAAGATAGTATAACAACAAAACGTTCCTATCTAAACAAGATTAACGTATATGAGTCACAATTTTAACTAATATGGTCCATTGGAAGAGAGATGAAACCTATCAAAATAAATGCTAAAATGTACCATCAATATAGTTTTCATCATAAATATATAAACTTTAAGTTTCTTACCATCACGTAGAGGTTCCTACTCATTCAACATAGCCTCTCAAGATCTCTGCAGCCATTACAAGTCTCAAGCGCTGAGAGATATCTTCCTAAAATAGTTGAAACAATTAATATTGCATCCCCTCACTTTGAATGAAGGTACAAAGAAGAAACTAAAATAGATATCTACAATTAGGCCATATACCTGAGTAAAATCAACCGGCAGTCCAGAACTAATGCAATAGACTGTACGCATGAGGAAGAACCCACAATCAACCCCGTTGCCTTGATATGGTCCCTTTTGACTATTGATCTTCCACTTCTTAGGATTAAAATCCTTAAGGTGCTCCTCAAGTAATACTCTTATGTTTGCAACCTAGACATATTAGCTGAATTAGTTTAAAAGCCATCACTAAAAAGACATTTTAACTTAATCATACAATTACTCACCAATTTCCTCACATTCGGAAGCCTTTTCTTATGGCCATACCCTGGCATTGAATCAAACCGTTTCACTTCACCCTCGGTCACATCTACCACCAACAAGTGGAAATGTGCATTGTCACATAGTGGTATGAAGATAATGTCAGGGCAATCTTTATCAGCTCCAAAACAAGTGGTCGCCAGGTCATCCATTATGTCTTTTGCCACATCCTTCTGTTGCAATTGGTGTGGATTTGACTTAGTCCATAACCTAACTTAATCCAATAAATAGACAATATACTATTGACCATACCTAGGTGAAATAATATTGCAAGGCAAAGCTCCCAAAGTGGCATTTGGGAAAGGCATTTCCAGTTGATCTAGAGGCCCTCTGCTCTAGCATATACATATATGCATCTATAACCTACATGCATCGAAACATACATTTAATATATAAGCAATATTGACTAGTTAAGATGTAAAAGGGAGAAATTGTAGTCTTACATTAGAGGATATGTACTCCGCCTTCAACATATCTATCAAGTCTTTGTCATCGACAACAACCCCCGCCACAGAGTGGCTCCCGTCTTTAATGAATTTTTCAATAGTATCTTGGTCCCACTTAGTCAAATTAGAGAGGGGATTGCATAAATTTATCTTCAATGGCTGGCGAAGGCTGGTAGGGACTATTTGCTTGGTTGAGGGCTGGGAAGAAACAACAATTGTTGTAGCCTCCACGTCTTCAATCAATGCCTTATTCTCCCTCTTTGTTCTCTTCGTCTCTTGTGTAAATGGAGTCCCATACTTCTTGGTTTTATATTTCACCCGTACAGGCCTCTTCGATGGACATTCCACATTCTCAACACCCCTATTCTTATATCCATCTCCCTCCTCATCCTTCTTTCTCTCATCCCCATCTGGCCCTTCCTCTCTCTTACCCACCTCTTGCTCCTCTCCCCCCTCATCTCCTCCATCCTCTCCCCCCTCCTCTCCTTGGTCCTGTCCCCCTCCTCTGCCCCATCATCTCCCCCTCCTCTCCTTCCTTCTCTCCCCCTCCTCTGCCCCATCATCTCCCCCTCCTCTGCCCCATCCTCTCCTTCCTTCTCTCCCACCTCCTCGCCCCCATCCTCTCCTTCCTCCTCACCCCCTCCTCTCCCCCATCTTCTCCCCCTCCTTTCCCCCCTCCTCTTTGTCCTCTACTTCCTCTCCCCCCTCTTCCTCATCTCCTTCCTCTACCTCCGCCTCTTCCCCCTCCACACCCTCACCTCCCACATCATCACTCTCCTCTCCGTCATCTTCATTAGCTGCTTCACCACCTTCCTCCTTGTTCCCAGCTCTAGGGGGTGAGGCATGCCTCATCTTCTTCAGTGGCCTCTTCACCAAATGATTGGCCATGCTTTTAAATTTTAAAAAGTTTTCTGAAATGGTGTCAATTACACCATGTAGCTGGCCTGTATGGTAACCCTCCTCATGCAATATATACATGGCACTCTACACAACTCCAAGTGCAGAGGACATATTCTCTATGGAGGACTTCAAGACCAATAGCCCTCCCCCACTATCCTTCCCCTGCTCCAGAGCCTCGACTCCTACCTTCCTTTTCTTTGAAGTTTTTCTTGCCCCTTCAAATAGATACGACTCATTTGCAGCAGGAACCAACACAGATAAAACCTGCAGTTAACATATGCACAATGATTTAACATCCAACTTTCAATAAAATTAAGAGTTGAACAACTCTTAAAAAACTCTCAAATAATTCATTATATATATTATCTTGTTGCAATTACCTCTTGTGGTCTCACATATTTGAACAATTGTGCATATCTACCCACCGACCTGTGGTGTGTTCCCTCTTTTTCACCCTTCACAAGGCCACAATTTGGCCATTTGCAAAATCGGGGTAGCTTCTCCGGCATAGGGGATATGAACATCCGAAAATGCTCAAACACCCACACCTATGACATATAATAGATATGCATTAGTATCTTGTAGCTCCCACATAAAAATGAAATATAATTATATGTACAAAGTATAAAATACCTGTAGGACAAATGCGGCTCCAATCAATGATCCGTATCCCTCAAACTTGCCTTCCTCCTTCAACACAAGCTTCCTATGGAGGGCTAAGGCTGAACTTACTAAAAAGTCATAAATGGCTTGAGGCCAGTCATACCGATGGAGGTTGCCCATGTCTTCCACCAGGTCAACTAACTCGTTCTTGACCACATGGTTGGTCTGAGGAAATAGAAGGCATACAAAAATGTGCAAGACGATCAATCTTGCACAATCCTCCATTGATTTAGAATCGGTCTTGCCTTGTAACAGGTCCAGTTTCCTTTCAATTTTAGACCTTGTAACCTTCTTCCCAAAATGGCGCTTACAAAAATCACCCCTCTCTCGTTTTTGGCCGAATACCACCCGATCGCCCCCCATTTTTAGGCCAGTGATGAGGGCCACATCCTCCACAGTAAAGTCCACTCTGTGTCCCCTGAATGTGACCCCAGGTTGAGCCTCAGACCAATAACCCAAAATAACTTCAAACAGTGATGCCTGACAAATAATGGTTATGGCATCAAGCAATTTGATGAATGGGGTCTGGCCAACCAAGTTCTTCACCTGCGGTATGGTAGAGAGAATGTTGATTGACTTTGCTAGTCCCATGGGGGTGCAAGGGACTTTTAGTGACTCACGCCTAATATTTTTTAACCCTACTGCAAGGCCTGAGCTCCTCTTCTTCATTTCAAAAACTTCTGCATAGATATCCATGGATGAGTACGAACGTATATAGATGTTTAACAAAAGTATTTAGTATACCCCATGAATAACATAGCCATATAATTCAATATCTTATGAGTAGAGATCTCAATTCAAGAATCATTTTTACTTATGAATCTTTTAAAATGAAAAAGAAAATTAAAATAGTTGGTGAAACATACTTCAATAAGCTTGTTCAAATGTTATAACAATAAAGCCAAATCATTATACAAATCATGTTATAAAGTCTTAGCAATTATACGATAACAATTTACTAATAATGCTAACATGGTTTTAGCAATAATGCTTGGAAAATGTGGCACATACTTAATTTATTGATAATAGGATTATCATCGATAATGCTAAAAATATAAGAGCAGTCAAGCTTAAGTCAAAGTCATAAAGAAAGACGAAACACAGGGGTAAACAACATGAAAAGGAGTTAAGACCAAGCTAAACAATAATCATGAATGTAAGCCACATTCACAAGCAAATGCACAAATGAGATGCCTGTATGTAGTTTGTAGCATTAAGCAAATATCTTTAAAAGTGATGTGAATGGCGATCAAAATATGAACAATCTGACCATATGAGGGATTTCAAAGTCTCACGTCCTAAGAAAGAGATATAATTGACAAAATAGCTCACAACATAGACCAACAATTGAGCATCGAAAGACAATTTTATAACAAACATTAAGAGGTTTTTTTTGAGCAATTGAGCGTGGCAAACTGAAAAAGAAAGAAATTCATAGAAGAACAAAGTGACTATTATTCAACAGACAAAAATAACCAAAAAGTTGGACAGACCCTAATCAGAAAAATTAAAAACAAATGAATATGGCAGCATGGAGCAAGTCCCAAATGAACAAAAGAAAACAACGTCCAAATGAAAGCACATTACTGCTCAACTAGACACAAATGCAATGAACCAATTGAGAGATCGGATAGAAACAGAGCACGAAATACAGGCGACCCCCGCACCATGCTTCACCAACATATACAGAATAAGCAGGGACTAGACAGAGAAAATTAATGCAGAAACACAATGATATAAGAGACAGATGAAGAGATATTTGGCATTACTATTTGGGAGCCGCTGCGACTTCCTTGGTTCCGGTAGTGCCGGCCAATCAGGAGGGAGGAGGTGTGAGAGCCAGGAAAAAGGGAGGCTTTTCCGGCAGCTAAGTGGTCGCGGTCGATCAAGAGGGTGGCGCTCCGACTTCCTCGGTTTCGATGGTGATGGTCGATCGGGATGGAGGAGGTGTGAAAGGCAAGAAAAATAGAGGGTTTTCCGGCTGCAGTTTGGTCACTGGCGATGAAGAGGGAGGCGCTCTGACTTCCTCCGTTCCAGCGGTGACGGTCGATTAGGAGGGAGGAGGTATGACAGGCGGGAAAAAGGTTTGGGCTTTTTCTCCCGATCTTCTCTCTTGTGTTCTTTTGACTAGTTTTCCGGCGGGGATTTGGTCAAGGTCGAGTCTATGCGGTGGCGATCAAAAGGGAGGCGCTGCAAGGGCCGGTGGCGATCAAAAGGGAGGCTTTGCAAGGGACAGTTCCGGTGGTACTTCGAAAGGGAGGCTCTGCAGTGGACAGTTTCGGTGGCGATCAAGAGGGAGGCGCTGCAGTTCCGGTGGCGACGTCGACTCCGAGGGAGCAAGTACCAGAGGCGGGAAAAAAATCACTGAGCTTCTTGATTCGCGTCTACTGTACGAGAGGTTGGTTTTGATTACCTGGTTCTGTCTTGGTTAGGAACCCGGGTTTCCGGTTCTGTGTCTATTAATTTAAACGTGACCCAAATCCCAGTTCCGTGAACGTGAACCAATTCTCGGTTCCATGTCGCCATGAACCCAAATGCCATCCAGATCTGCTAGCGTTTGTGACGTGGTAAGCAACCATTGGTGGCTAATTGGTGCTGAGCGAAATACCCTCCCCAGCAGATTCGCGTCCCATCATGAGATCGGAGGCACCCGAGGACCACGTCACTCACATGAGGTCCAACAATTGACCAAAATTTCTGGAAGAATGCTGCAGGTAAGTTATCGGGTCCAGGGGTCTTACTACCATCCATTGTTTCAAAGCATCAGTTACCTCCTCCTGATTGAAGTTTGCAAGAAATTTCAAGTTCATATCTTCTGAGACCTTTGGATTGATTTTCTCCAAAACTTCCCCCTTATCCTAGCAAGTCGGCCTAGCAAAGAAAAAGAGACCATGGAAGTGGCCTCTAAAGACCCCTGCAATATCCTGATCCTTAGTGGTGCAGGAAAAAATTCCCATGATTCGATTTTAACTCCTCCGATCAGAAGCTCTAGCATGGAAAAATTTAGTATTCCCATTATTGGATTTTGACTCCTCCGAACAGAAGCTCTAGCATGGAAAAATTTAGTATTCCCATTATTGGATTTTGACTCCTCCGAACAGAAGCTCTAGCATGGAAAAATTTAGTATTCCTATCTCCGTCCTTGAGCACATGACCTTCAAGTGTTGATGAAATATATTTCCTCCCTTAGATACAGCTCATTAAGCTCCTATTTTAGTTCCTGCGCTATCGCCAGGTCCTCATTTCGTCCCTGACACTTCAACTTCTCCCCTCACCTTTTAGCCTGTTGAATTAATGTAGGGATTCTCCCAAAATTTTCCTTGCTCCAACACTTGCTGTCTACCGGAACTGAGCCTCTGAAGAAAACTAGAGGCACCACTCCCAACCATGGCCGCCTCCCAAACTTCCCCCACAATGTTGGAACAATCTTTGTCCCGCAGCCACATGACCTCAAATATGAAAGGCTTGATCCCTGGCAGTTGTACCCTCCTATCCCAAGACACTATTAAAATTAGGGATGCCACTTGGGTTGGATGTTTTGAGAAGCTCAACCCAGCCTGATCCCAATGGGTCTAGTTTGGCTTTACTAAATGGTAAAATAGTTTAAATGCCGGTTTAAAGGTTGACCAAACAATTTAGGGTTTGGTCGGATCTGGCGTTTACTTGACCCAACCCTACACTATTCCTATTTCCAGTAACACTCTAACTGTCAACAAACAACCTCTCGGCCCCCTCCTCTCCCATGTGCTTGCAGCTAGGGGTGGTAGCAAGGTAGGTCAAGCTTGGCCTATGGCACACCTTGAGTAAGCGAAGCTTGCTCGGGCTCGCCAACCCCCGGTGAGGCTTGTGGGCCATGCCGGGCTTGCATGTGGGTTGGTCCACCTATTATTTAATAGGAAAGTGTCTCAGCCTGCGCTAGGCCTAAGCTTGGCCTGGCTCCTTCCAGAGCCCTTGCCTGGCTCCTCAACTATAGACTGAGCTCCTGGTCCCTCAAGCCATGTCTCCAAATCCCCCTTTCCCTCTCCTCACCTTCTAACTCCCTCACTAACATTGCTCCTACCCAGATCGACACCCCTTTCTTTTTTCTCCCCTTCTAGGATTGCAGGCTATGGTTCCCCAATGGGAGGAAAAAGTTTTTCCTGCTCCATGCTCGCCATGAGCCAACCATAAGGAAAGTTGAAGGACTATTTATCCATGAGATCAACAACTCAAATGGTAGCGTATGTTAGCATCAATGATAATAATGCTAATGTGCACTAGCATATGCATCGTCGATCTTAAAATGAACTGTGCCTAAGCGTCCCTTATGCTGGGTCTCATAGTGAAGAAGGCACATAAAAAAACATCTTCCTTGGCCCTTGTATGCCTCGAATGATATTGTCGATGTTGTCAATTCCAATTTGCTTGTGACGCATTGAATCATTGTTGGAAATTCTTAAAACCTTACTTGTTTCATTTCTTCTTCTTCTTCATGGAGTACTTTTCTTTGATTTGTTGTAGATCCTGTTGAGTGGTGTACTCAAATTCTTTGTTTTGTGTTAGATCTGAAAACATTTAGCAGCATAAGAATGTCAATCTTGTTTTGTCCTTTCTCAAGCATTGATTCATTTTCAAATCCTTTTTACTACCAAACATCTCATGTCTATACTCATGCTTATGAGTTTTTCTATTTTGCAAGCACCAACAACTTTGATCTGCCTCAAGCCTCTTCTCTCGACGTGATCCCCTTCTCCGATGGCTTTGATCTCGTTCTCTCGACGCAATCCTCCTCAAGCCCTTTGCTTTCCAGTGACATTGGTATGAAATTAGCTTATCTCATCGTCTATCTATCCCTCCAATCCTCCCTCTCCATTCTGCCAGCGACTTATTCATCTTGTACCAGAATTTTTCAGCTGAAGAGGAGAGGAAAAGCATATCCAGAAGCCTACAAGAAATAGAGGAATGGCTTTACGAGGATGGGGATGACAAGTCTAAAAATGTATATACATGTGGATTGGAGGAACTGAGCAGGTATTCCCTGCATGATGATTTTAGTTGTTTCCTCTTTGATTCTTATTTTTCCATTTTTTCTTAATGTAGCTCTCTTGCCTATCAAAAGTTGGTCAAACCTGTTTCTTGTATTACATTTGTGTCAGGTCGGGTAAGGTATCCAGTGGAACCATTCTACCATGTGGCTATGCAAAGTTACATTCATGTTTTAATACATACATTCAAGTCAAAACCTGAATTTACTCAGTTTCAAACACGTAAAAACCATTTAAACGTATCAAATATTGAATGGATGCATCTACCATGTGGCTCATGGAATGATTCGAATAAATAATTTTTTGTCAGGTCGGGTCAGGTTAGGTTATGGTCATTTTGGTTAGGCTATATGCTATTCAGGTTGGGTCACATTTAGGTTTTCATTTTACTAAAGGGGTCGGGTTTGGTGTTAGGGTTTTATCCTTTGACAAATTTGGTATAGGAATCGGGTTTTATTTTCTTAAATGATATCAAAGTTGGGTTTTTCAAAGCATGATTTGAACTGGCATTACTAATTAAATTGTCTCAAACTTTCCTTTAGCTAAGCTAAAGCGTTTAACAATTTATTACGTTAAATAATAAATAAAAAAAGAAATTATAGCATGGGCCTCAAATGTGAAAATTTATCCAAAATGGACATATGTTTGTTTTGAAAATATGAATAAAAGAATCTTCACTAAAGATCCCAAAATGTCCTTCTTGTTATAATGTCGCACCCTGCCCAAATTCCTTGCCCACAGCTCCCTTTTGCTCTACACCCCTCCCTTCCGCCTTTGCTTTTTTCTCTGGGTCCCTCACCTTTGCCTCTTCAATTTGCCTTCTTCTTCATGTCTACCCCTCCGTTTCGCCTTCTCCCTCTTTTCGCTAAATTAGAAAACCAACCCCCCTATTCCCCTTCACAACCTAGCCTTCCCTTTTGCCTTCTCCCTTATCTCTAATGTCATTGTCTTCGCCTTTGTTATGCCCTCTCCCTTGTCACTGCCCCTCCCATGCATGTACCAACTACTAGTTCTTTTGGTATTGCATCAACAAATATTTGAAGTAGACGAACTACCACTATTTACTAAAAACAAGCCCCCATGCAGACCTTTGAAACCCAGCAATCTCCTATAGCCCACCTCAACCCATCCCCCCTACAAGCCATTGCAACTCAACCCTCCTTTGATGGCCAATGCAACCTAGGCCCCCCTATAACCCATTGCAATCGAGCCCCCCTGCAGACCATTGTAACCGAGCCCCCCCTTGCAAGTTGTAGGTTGACGCAACTCAACCCCCTATATTCACCATTACAACTCTACCTCCTCCTCGCAGGCCATCGCAACGTAGCCCCCTTGCAGGCCATCACAATCTAGCCCCCTCGAAGGCCGTCACAACCAGATCCTCTTTATAGGCCATTGCAACCTAACCCCCCTCTGTAGGCCATCACAACCCAGCCCCCTATTCCACATCTCAACCCAGCCCCTAATAAGTATAAAAATATATCTAATTAATATGCCTTTTTACCTTGTTTACTAGTATAGTATTAGGTTAATTTAAGATTAATTAGGGTTAGTTTATGTTAAGATAAATATTAATATTTTAGTTTAATTATTAATTAATTTGGGTGCTATTAGTAGTTTAGGTATGTATGTGAATCAAGTTGGGATTTTGTATGTACTACATGTCTAAAATGTGTTTTTTTATGTTTTGTAGGTAAGATGTGCTTATTAAAGTCCTTGAAAAATGTGCAAAATATTGGAAACACTCTTGACATGCTTTAAAATGATATGGGCAACTTTTTGTAGTTAAAATTTGTTAGAAATTAATGTAGATGTGAAGAAAAGAGTTTAGTTAATATAGTAGAAAATTGGACAAGAATATGGAATGTCTAGTTAATAGACCTAGCTTCCTCAATAGAAATTGGATACGAAACTAAACAAAAATATTTAGATTGCAAAAATAATATAGTAGTTCAAATAAGCATTCAAGTCGTTCGAACGGGATAACATGCAGTTTCCTATTTTAGGCTAGTTTTGAGACTTTTTCATATTACACTTCCTCTTATGACTCTTATGTCTATATAAAGCCATATAGGGCTCAAATTTGATGATTTCTATTAGATTTTTTTATGAGAATATGGGAGAAGAAGATGTATAAGCATTCAAAGCTTTTTAATGGAGATTCAAGACTCTTATTCTCATGCAAGACTAAGTTTTCTTTTACTAAAGAGTTGATGAAGGTATAGATAAATTATAATTTTTTTCTTTTAAAACTATATTTTAGTTGTGATTAATGACAATTGTATGATAAGGATTTCCTGTTTAATGGAAGAACTTTTCATGTTTATTCAAATTTATGTTAATTTATTATTTTGTAGATGATAGATTGATATGGTTTTGAGATTTACATCAATTCTAATTTTTATGATTTAGATGAAATGATCATGTAATAATTTTAATATTTATATAATTAATAAATTGGATGAATTATACTAAGATTAGATGAGTCATGCCTATAGTTTAGTTCAGTGTAGATGATTTGTGATATTGTCAAAGATAGTTCATGTCATGGATTTAGTTAATAATTCTTTCTAAAGTAATTTTAGTTTGTAGATGAGAATACTTGTTCATATTTACAATTGATTTAGATTAAAGGTTAAAATTTTGTTATAGTTCTATAATAGATTCGATTTCCTAAGTAGTTTTTATTTTATTGATCTCTTCCATTTAATCTAGTTGCTTATTTTTTAAAAAAAATTTAATGTTAAGTTATTTTAGTTTTTAATTAATAAATTCTTAAATTAGATTTAGTAATTAATTCATTCATCCCTGAGGTTCGACAATCTTTAAATACTTATCTTAGTATGATTACTTTTTACATTTGCAAAGAGTTTAATTATAAACTATTAAATTTTTGGCAAAATTAATACTATACCAAGGTCAAGGAGTTCCTTATTGATGGAATGATCACATTGGACACAAGGAATAATAGAAATTTCTATGTCCTTGAATTTAGGTGTTGTGTCATATTTTAATAAAGAACTGACTTGTTCAGTGAGAAAGACCTTTTCAGACACTTATGATCTAGATTTGCACTTCTGGGTATAAAGATCTTTAAGAAATTTAGCATACATAGGACTTTTTAAATAGCCTAAAGGAGGGGGAAATTAATTTTGACTTGTTTGAAGGTTTCTAGAATTTCCTCCATCCTAGTTGAACGCTTGCCAAATGGCAGAGCCACGTCTAAGCATTGGGGAATTAGGGCCTTAGGCATGGAGGATCCTTTCGAAGTGGTCTTCGACTATGGCTCTGAAGAACAAAGAGGAGGGATAGACTCCTTATGTAGTGCACTAACTTCTGCTTGAGGCTTATTGGAGGATGTCCTCTCTAACTTCTTAGTCCTATAGTCTCTCACCGATATATCTTTAACCTTATTGTCAACAAGCCTCCCACTCCTAAAGATCCTTATGGACTGAACTTATTCATTAGATGGAAGAGCTCTCTCTACCCAAAATTGACCTTTAGAGTTTTATAGAGGTTAATTTGGCAACATCCACATCTCTATCTTGTTAATAGAAATGGTTAGTTGATAGATTTAGGCTTCTATCTTTGTGATGAACTGGGTATGAGAATGAAGGATTTGAGAATGAGATTGTAGCTCTCGTAATGCAGTTAAGACCTTCTCTTCAAAACTTGAATCCCAATTTGGTTAGGGATATGGGGGTTGCACTTGCAATTGACAAATAAGGGCTAGTGGCACTTGGTATTTATGGTACGTGGCTGGTAGAACTTGAAAGGGTGGTCTAAGGGATTGGTTACAACTTGCCCCTTGGTTAGGGATCCCCCAAGAGAAGTTAGGGTGATTTCTCCACCTTGGGCTATATGTGTTTGAAAATAGATTGTGTTTTAGCCCTAAGGATGGATTGGGTGGCATTCAAATGATCTTGGATAAGCTCTGGAAAATCAGAGGTGGAGGGGCACTCCATGATAGTATGGACTGGGCTAAGGCATATCATGAATGTGTCATGAGTGAGGGGGCGAGTTCAAGTCATAAGGAGATCTAGTTTTCTACTCAAAGTATAAACTTTGGAGGAGAAGTATAATGAGCTTTTGATTTCATATAAGCCACCCTAGATGGGGCATTATTTAAGGTGGATGGTCTGATCTCATTTTTATTCATCGTAGCATGTTGAAGGAAATTTTCACTCAAGTCATCAAAAAATTTTTACACCTCATTTTTCATTTTTTAACAAAAAGGTGCACCTACAACTCGCATCAATAAGGTGGTGATTTTGTTTAGTAAAACTCTCATAGAAGCATTGCACTAATTGCTACTCAGGGACAACATGATGGGCACACCTCCTAAGAAGGTCCTTAAGTCTATCCCAACACTAATGGAACTGATTGGTGGGAAGTTGGGCAAAAGTGGTTATGACCTTTCCTATTTAGTTGGTATTGCCATGGGGAAGTACTTTTTAAAAAACTCTTGTAGCATCTATCCCCATGTTGTGATGGTGTCCGATTCTAATTAGTGGAGCTAGTCTTTAGTCTTATCTTTCAATGTGAAGCATTTGAATGACATTGGGCTTAATTTTGTAATATTGAGCAGCGACCGTTGGCCACCAATGCATGAAGGAGAGATATATTTATTGGTAGTGTAAATACTCTCTTAGGGCTTTGAGAGGTGCATCTACTAATTGATGTTTATTCATGATGATGGTAGGAGTTGTGGGAGAAGTAGTGGCAAAAATGGTAGAGTTGGTGGGAGAGTGGGTAGGGATGAAGGTCGAGGGCAACTTAGCTCTCCTAAGAGTTCACTTAGGCTCAGGGTCAGGTGGTGCTAATAGGGGGAGCAAGGAGCGACGACCACTCATATACCATAAACACACTAAACAATGTAAGCCGTAAAAAAAATAAGCAAAACCTAACTAAGAAACTAAAAATAAAGAGAGATGATCTTGCAAACCGAATAGAAGAACCATGCTTGTCGATGTCCCCTTGCGGCTACAAGTGTAGAGAGCACGATCTTTAACTCAACCTACAAGATCAAAATAAAATATAGTAAGTAGTTAAGAATTAACCTGAAAACTAAAGTAAACAGAAACTAGAACTATCCAAACTACTAATTTAGTAACAATACGACGTCATCCCTAGCAATGACGCCAAAAATTTGATCGTTTATAATTAAACCCTTTGCAAGTGTACAAGAAAATAATATTATGATAAGTATTTAAGGGTTATCGAACATTAGGGATGGATGAATTATGTACTAAATCTAAGTAAAGAATTCATTGATTAAAAACTAAAAGAACTTAATCTCAAATTTAACAAAGAAAATAAGCAACTAGACTAAAAAGAAGAGATCGATATGATAAAAATTATTAAGAAAATCAAATTCATTATAGAACCATAACAATTTCTTAATCTTTAATTTAAATCTAGTGTGAATATGAATAATTATTCTCAGCTTCAAGATAAAATTACTTTAGAAAGAATTATTAATTAAATCAATCACATGAACTATCTTCGACAATACTACAAATCATTTACACTAAACTAAACTATAGGCATGACTCGTCTAATCTTAGTACAACTTATCCAATTTATTAATCATATGAATATTATAATTATTACATTGTCATCTTATTTAAATTATAGAAATTATAATTGACGTAAATCTCAAAACCACATCAATCAATCATCTACAAGATAGTAAATCAATATAGATTTGAATAAACATGAAAACTCTTCCATTAAAAATAAAATCTTTGTCATATAATTATAATTATCATTAAACACAACTAAAATCTAATTTTTTTTTTAAAAAAAACTAAAACTTATCTATAGCTTCATCAACTCTTTAATAAAAAAAAATTTAGCCTTCCATGGTAGAAGAAAGCTATTGATTTTCTCCATTAAAAGCTTTGAATCCTCCTCCAGTTCCTCCCTTTTTCAATTCAAAAAATCTACTGGAATTCATCAATTTTAAGCCTTATATTGCTTTCTACAGGCATAAGAGTCATAGGAGGAAGTCTAATGTGGAAAGGACTGAAAACTGGCCTAAAATAGGAAGTTGCACGTTATCCCATTCCAACAACCTGTGTGCTTCTTTGAATGGCTATACTATTTTTGCAATCTGGACAGTTCTGTTTAATTTCATATCAAGTTTCTGTTAAGGAAGTTAGGTTTGTTCACTGGACAGTCCATATTCCTGTCCAATTTTTTACTTTGTTCACTAAGCTATTTCCATCACATCCATATTAATTTCTAAAAAATTTATAACTCAAAAAAGTTGTTCATGTCATTTTAAAGTGTGTTAGAGCATTTTCAAATATTTTGCACATTATCTAAGAACCTCAATAAGTGCATCTTACCTACAAAATATAAAAAAATATTTTAGACATGTAGTACATACATAAAATCCCAACTTCATTCAAATACATGCCTAAACTACTAATAGCATCAGATTAATTAATAATTAGACTAAAATATAATATCTATCTTTACATAATTAAACCCTAATTATCTTTACTATCCACCTACATCCCTTTCACAATCCATCCCCCTACAGGTCATCGCAACCTCCCCTCCTACGTCCTTGCAACCCATTCAAGTCCACAATTCCATCACAATAAATCCATACAACCAGCCCCTCATTCAAATGAAATCATAAAAAACTCAACAAACTTCTATTGAGAGCAAAGATGGAAGCCAGGGCAAAGATGGAACCTGGGGTGGATAGTAGAGGTTGAGGCAGAGATGGAAGTCGAGGATAAGAGGTATGTGAGCCGGAGAGGGATGCGAGCTGGAATTGCTACATTAGGAGAGGGAACCAGGGTGGAGAGGGACACTGGGCAGAGAGCGAGTCGGGGTGGAGGAGAGTCTGGGGCAGTGAGGAAGCTAAGGAAGAGGGGTAACCATTGTGATTGGTTTATAAGGGTAGATGGAGTTTTTTTGATAGGCAGAAGGAGAGGGAGGTGAGCTAGAGAGGGAAGTGGGGAGGAGAGGGAGCCAAGGTGAAAATGTTGCTGGTAAAGAGGGAACGGAGGCAAATATGCTACATGCGGAGAGGGAGTCATGTGGAGGAGTTTTGTGCATTTTTTAGGGTTCAACATGTAATTTAGGGTTTTGGCCCCTATTTTAAAGTTTTGACACTTGTGAGAGAGCTTTCAGTTGAAAAGTGGTTTTACGATGAGTTGAGGGCTTCTATGGGCTTGTGCAGGGGATCTCGTGCAAGTAAAGGAGGTTTTGGCTTGCAATTTGTAGTTATGGCATGTAGAGAGGGAGTTGTTGAAAAAAATTTTAAATAGAAAAAGGCAGAACAGAAAATGCAGATCATGTTTTGCTTCTGCCTTGCGGAAGAGGGAAAACCCTCCTCCTTCAATTAGTGGCCTAAGCACTCTGTTGCCATCATGGTGTGGCCCTGTCTTGGTCCGTTGTTGTGCCCTCCCTCTTCCCTCTTTTCTTCTTCGCGACCCCTTCCGGTATTCTATGTTTTTGGCCCAAAACCATTGCTAGAGCTGGCATTTGTTGCTCCTTGTCGACAGCCAATGTCTGCCACTACCTCTCTTGTCTCCTCAATGCCCTACCCATACCCATGCCCCTAGCCACATTTTTGTGGGCATTGGCGGAACCATGACCAACGCCCACCACTGGTGACCTCGGTAAGTAGGGGCTTCGGTTTCCTGTAATTGAAGGCAACCTTCTAGCTGCCAACTGATGAGCCCCTGTGTTGTCTCAGCCTTGACCCTCCTCAACCACCCTTTTAGGGTGCACTTTTGTCCTTGGCTGCCCATGCACTTGTCATTGGTGGCATTTGAGTTGTCATGCAGCTCTTTAGGACTGGACACAATCCATCTAAACACCAATTGAGCTCTTTGGGACCAGATGCGGCACCCCTTGTGCACCTTGGACCATTAGAATCATCACCAACACTGCCAGCGTTGCATGTCTCAACAACGGACTTATTCAGGCAATGAGGTTGGAGACTTTGAAGTTGATAATTCCACATTAGCATGCTTGTATGTTCGAATGCATGCTAGGAGGAAGGAAAACAAATGTTTGTGCCACCTAATATTGATGATATCACATGTATTAATATGATATGAGATCGTATGAATGAGAATTGAATTGTACATCTATTGGAATGATGATATTTGGTCTATTCATATGTTCATTAAGGGATTATAAGCATGCTAGCTAGATGAATTGGCTGAATGTTTATACAATGAGATGCATACTTGCTAGTTAGATGGATTGTCCTCATGTTTGTGTGATGAATCGTATGCGACATGTATGATCGATGGATGGTAAGATGTGTTATATTGGTTATGCATGGATTGTGTTATGGAACCGTGGGTGATTAAGTGTATGATCTCGATGATTGTGTGCCTGATGGGTTAGGGTTAGTTAAGACGGGATCAAATTTTGAAGTAATGAGTAAGAGACTTCAGGGTTATGGGAGTAGACAGACTTAGGGTTAGAGTTGCCAAAGGATTGTGAGTTAGTAAGACTGCATAACATAATTTTACCTACATAACAAACGTATTATAAATCTAAATATAATGTAAAAAAAGTAACTTAATGATGAGTGTTGAGGCTTTAGTTAGCTTTGATGGATTGAGTTTCATGTTTTGTTGCTAGCTGAAGATTAGTTGACTATACACTTGTGGGATTGACGTAGCCCATACCCTTTAGGGTTTTGTCTTAGTGCTATGTTTAAGCTCAAACGTTTGTTGCTCTTTTGATAACAACATAAGTTTTTGTCCAAGAGTGGCACCATAAGTTTCGGCCCAAGAGTGACATTGTATATTTTTGGCCCAAAAGTGGCACTGTAAGATTTTTGCCCTTAGTTGGCACTGTATAGCCCTTAGTTGGCATGGTATGGCCTAAGAGAGTGGACATTTGTGCACTCAGGTAAGAAGTATCATGGATCTACGCTTACCTATTTGATCTTTTGCCCCATGAGCATCAGTGTACCTTGCCTTCTGAAATAGTTTGGTGTATATGTTCCTCCCTGAAGGTTAAGGTGACACACTAGTGGCATTCCTTTTATATGACATTAGAACTAACTAATGCGTAATTGGCTCTAGTTGTTGACTATATGTGTAAGATTGTAGCGTAAGGCCATAGATGTGAGATTATAAATGTATAACTACAAGTGTAAGGTGGTAAGTGTGTGATAGTAAGAGTATCATGGTACAGGGTTTGTGTAAGAATAATGCAATAAAAAGATTCATAAGGTTGTAAGGTTTAAGGAGAGTGTTAGGTTTATCCTAAGGCTATGTTATCATATCATTTTTATTTTATTGTATGCTACTATTATGTGAAGCTATTATTATGTGGCCATGACACTTCTTCTTTATGCATTTGTTTGATTCATGCCTGTAATGATTAAATGTTGGGTTTCAACTAATTTACCAATTTTTTGGTTGTGTGGAATTGAAGTGAATGTGTTTTTGTGCATTTAAAGTGAATGTGTGAGGAGGATTATAAAATTGTTTTCACAGAGTTCATATTTTTGTCATTTTTTACCAATTTACAACTGTTATATTGCAAAATTTGTCAGTGATATTTGATGGAAAATAGTTTAAAAATCCTGATGCATGACAAGAGGGGTGACCATTGCGATGGCTTTAAAAGGGAACTGGGAGTTGTTTCAATCGACAGAAGGAGATCACTATGCAATATGACAATTTACTATGTGCAAGGGTATAAATGTTAAGTTTTCAAATCAAGTCACACATGTGAGTCTGATTTGTATTAAATGACCCTGCGCCTTACCTTCCTCGAGTTTCTTTATTAAACCCATGCCCATTTTGGTTAACTTTACCCTCTCTCATTCCAAAAAGAAAATTTCCCAAAAAAAATGAAATTATAGCAGGGGCCTCAAATGTGGAAAATTATCCATAAAGGCATATGTCTATAAAAAAATTAAAGAAGAAAAGAAAGAAGAAGTTCCGGAGAGAAAACTCCTACTCGAAGTGATTATCTCACCTAAGCAGGCTCCTCTTTAAGTAGAAGTGGGAGTTCAAGCTTGAAGTAGAAAGTACAATCAGCCTTCTCTCTAACTATTTGTATGTTGGACTAGGGTATGGGCTTGGGCCCAATTTGGTCCACGTTGTTTGTGGTTCGGGTAAGCCGGTACGGGCCAAGGGGTCCAAATTTAGTGGGGGTTGTCTTGCCGACCCCACACGAACCATTGTGACACAAATTCTAATGGGACCCACATTCATCACACACGCACACTAGACATGTGACTAAGATGTGCATTAACACGTTGTGGGGCCCGACTTACAAATTAAGTGTCGATGGTCGAACCCATGGTTAGCAAGGGGTCGACCTTGTCGTGGGCTTTGAGAAGCAGAGCCCACTCCCGTTGTGTCAAACCCTCTAAGAAGAACCCAAAAATTTCAGTAGGAAGTCCATTTAATTAAGCCCACTTAAGAAGCCCAATTAAGAGAGGACTAAGATGGATATTTAAGGGAGATTAAGAGAGGAGAAGCCCTAAGCATTGGGTCACCCCCCTCTTCTCGTCTCTCCCAATCCGCCCCCTTCCTCTTCCCATTGGTGCGGCCTCTCTAGGTATCACAGCAAAAACCTGCTGGCTAGCCCCTCATTCTCCTCTCTTCCTTCACTTGGATGTGATGATTGAAGGAGATCTATCTCCTTTCTAGTTGGGGCTTCAAAGACAAGGCTTGGGATGTCCTATTTGTTGAGATTTCATTCCAAGAAGGGTTAAGAGGGATCTAAAACCCCATCCCTCGCTTATTCAATTGTGCTCAATTGTAATTGGACAACCATGTGAAGGCTAGAGGATGTCCAAGGGGCTGATCATCCCAAGGTCAGTGTGTGCTCCTATATTTCAGTTTGAATATATGCATGCTCTTGATTGAATGGATTATTGCTTATGTAAAGTGTTTATCCATGTTTCTTGTGTAGTTAATTAGTTGTAAGAAGTCATTTTTATGCTCTGCGCCTTCCCCTTGACCCAAGGATTGTCACACTTTTACTGGTCAGCCACTCTACAATGGCATTGGAGCCAGATTGGGGGAATTTTTGTGATTGGTCAATTTATTGGGATTTGTACATTTGGCACATGTAGGGGCAAAAGGGTAAATCGACTTGTGTGAATTTTTTGCCCAATAAATTTTTTTTATCACTCTTTGCTCACACACACTCTTTCTGCTCCAATAGAGTTAATTAATTATTTTTTGTGAATTAAATTAATTAAGTGGATTAGAATATAGTGTAAATTGGCCGATTTAGCCCTAGGGGCGTTTTGGTCAATTCACAAGGGCACCCTAGGGCTAATTTGATAATTTCACACTAATATTTTTTTATAGAAAATTAATAATTACAACAACCCTAAGAGGTGTTTGTTTGTTGTTTGGTGCTGATTGGGTGTGTTTAAGGGGTTTCATAAGCCATAAACACATAATTGCATAATTAGGGTGACATTCCATAAGGGGACTTAAGTGTAGTTAGGGTTTTCATTTAATAGTGACTTAAGCCTAATTTAAGTGCAATTAATCTAATTAAATGAGAATAATATACTTGTCCCTTTGCTTTTGTTAGAGTATGTGAGTCTAAACAATAATTAGCTAAGAAGCATTTGGCCATAACGTAGTATTAATTCTTGTCTTTTTGCCTTATTCTTTATAGTTGTAAAATGGCTTCCAAGATGGTCACCTCTGAATTAAGAAATATAGAGAAGCTGAATACTAATAATTACTTGGTGTGGAAGAGGAGGATACATTATATCCTCACACTCTCTGATCTTGCTCATGTCATAGAGTAGGTCATTGGGCCATTGCTAGAGAATTGTTTAGCTGTACAGAAGAAGTCTTATGACAAACTGAAGGAGATGACAACAAGGTCAGGTCTACCATTTTAACTTTTATAGAGCCTAAGATGGAAAGGCTATTTAAAAAGTATAATACTGCCAAAGAAATGGTAGAGGTTGTATCTATGAGGTATAGGGAGCAAACTGAGGCTCATAAGAGAATGTTGCACTCCAAATACCATAATTCTAGGATGGAGGAAGGAGATGATGTAAATGAGCACTTGAGTGTCAGTTCCATCATTGCTAATGACCTAGAGACATTATATGACCTCATCTCTGAGCGAGTCCAACTGTTTACTCTGTTAAACAGCCTCCCCAAGTCTTGGGAGAGTATAGTGGTGTACCTAAATATGAGCGACGAGAAACTAACAATGGAGGCTCTGACTGCCAAGCTTAGGCTTGAGTAGGAAAGGATGAACCATGTGAATGCTTTAGGTGATGCTATTGCCAACTTGGCACAGAGCTCTAGTCGAGGGAAGAAATGTGGGCAGGAGCGAGGACCTTCAAAGAAAAAAGCCTTTAAGAGAAAGGGGAAGAAGCCTTAGAACAAGGGCAATGGCAAGGGGAATAACAAACTCCAGGGTGCCATCTTCAAGTGTGGCAAGGTGGGCCACTTCAAGGAAAACTATCCCAAGATGGATGACCAAGCAAGCAACAACAAGGGCAAGGACAGAGAAATGGTTTGTGTTATCTCAGAGGTCATGATAGCTGATATGAAGGAGAAAACTTGGTGGTTGGATTACGGAGCCACTTTGCATGTGTCTTATTCTAGGGGGTCCAGGGGTAAGATGATTAATCTCATACCAAACTAGAACAAAGTCTTTATGGGGAATACCACATACTGCGTGGTGGAGGCCATGGGGACTTACCGAATCCCTCTGAAGGAAGGGTCTATCCTGGTGCTTACATATGTGCTTTTTTGCTCCATCCATCATGAGGAATTTGATTTTAATTCTTGTTTTGAACGAGAAAGAATTTAAAGTCAGATTTAAGGGGAGTAAAGCCATGATGAGCAAAGGTGGATCAATATTTTTTACTGCTTCTTTAGTTGATGGACTTTATTGTTTAGATGTAATGGGCTCACTTATTGCTAATGAAATAAGTTCTTCTGATTATATTGTATTGTTTATGGAAGATGTCATATTGTAGAATATGTGTTTGTTTGATGCAAATGTAGACAAATTATGTAAAATCCCTAAACTTGAACTGGTTTATTTTATTTTATTTAATTACTTTTGTGTGCTTTAATGCTAATTCTAATTAGTTTTGGACTATTTTCAAAATTTAAGTGGTTAACAAAGTTTTTAACCAAATGTTTCTTCACATTTATGGTTTTTAAGTTAATTTAAGTCATTTGAGATTTTTTTAGATTTTAAAAAAAATTTACTATTTTTTCAAAAAATTAGGGTTGGTAGGACCTACCATGGGCCCCCCCCAAGGGAAAAATTAGGATTTTTTGCCCTAAATATCCCTAATATAAATCTAAGACCCTAGGTAATTATTTTAAAATTTTTAAACATAAAATTATGTTTCAAATAAGCAAGTTTTGCCATTTTTAGTATAAAACGTTATATATACCCCACTAATTAACTAGGTCTACCCCCACCCTTTACTATAAAATGAAAGGCCCAACCACTTTTCCAATTGGAAAAGAGCTAAGACATGGAGCTTAAGAGCCTACTCCTCATTTTCTTAAAGGAAAAAGGAGATTAAGGTATGATTTTACTTATTGTTCCATTAATCCATTAGGGTATTGCTTATATCTTTCAAATCTCTTCTTTTACTTTAGATTAATCTCGATTTTTACTCAAAAATTACTGATTTGGGTTTCTATTTTAAAACCTAATATTTAGAATTTCTTTTTTGGGTCTCTTGAACCTTATATCTACTTGTTCTTAAAGGTTTTAAGTGTTTTAAAATCGAATTTATGAAGTATTAATAAAAATCATATTTTTGGGTAGGTTCTAAAGGTATTTAAGGAGCCATTTTGAATCAAGAACTCACTGAAAGGTAAGTGTTTTAGTCTCAAACATTGCTATGATTCGGATTTAAGTTTTGATTTGGTTTTGAAATGAGTTTCATGATTATAAGCTTAATGGTGATTTGAGAAATGTTTGATTTTTACTGAAATTTCTTAGGGTTTATGGTTAGTAATGGCTAGATTTAATGTTCTGGGAGCATGGATTGGATTATAATGAAGTTTGAGGATGTTATTTGATGATTTATGAAGTGTATGTGAAGTTTTGGGTTGGAATTCGAAATGGGGAAAAAGAACTAGGATCTGCTATCATGCTGATTGAATGGCCTTGTAGGCCGATCGAACGGCCAACCATTCAAATGACCTTGTAGGCCGATCAAAAGGCTATATTGCAGTTTTGGCTATTTTATTTTTTTTGCTTCTTTTTATGATTTCACTATTAAATATCTTTTCTTATGTTTATATACAGTAATTTGAGCTAGAATGAGCCACTGGAAGGGCATGTTGTTAATGTTAAAAATTACAAAGAGTATTTAAGTCTTATGTGAAATTGTATGTTGTTGACTACACATGTTATGATTGTTTATCTTAAATTTATGATTGGATGATTCTTTATGTTTTAAGTATGATTCTGACAGGATTATAACATGCTAATAAACTGATATGTCTTCATATAATGTCATTAAATTATGGGTGAATGATAGGGCTATGTCCAGATTCAAGTGTGGTGTGAATATGCCCGTATATATTTAGCATGTAGTTACACCTAACTTAATTGATGGTTTTTGATGGAATCCATGATTAGATGTTAATGTGCATGTATGGTATGATGATAAGTTAATTACAATGCATGTTCAAATACTTAGAATTAAATGTTTTTACCACGTACATATACATGTGGGGGATGATTATGATGATGTTTAGTATTATGATTTTAATTTATACATGAGGGGCTTATGAGAACATGATTTATGAATAAGTTCCATGAATACTTTGCCCACATATGTACCATGTTGCATGCATCAAGAATGTATTTCTAATTGAGACATTATCAAGTTTAGTCGTGATTGATCAATTGTATGCAATGATGTGAGATTGCTTGCCGAATTAATCAATTGCAGGCTTATCAGAAATTGGTTTGCCCAAAAGGACATAATTTCAATTTGAGTTCCTGTGTGGAACATAGATACTCCTCGGTTTGAGTCGAGTTGATATTTAGTTGAGATGAATGAGGGACGTGTTGTGTACTTGTTCTGCGGTTGAGACTTCTTGAGATAGTCATCTAGACCCTGAGAATCCAAATAGGTAAGATTTCGTGCACTGGCTACCACGTGTTCTAGGTTCCCTATGTGGGAATTCGGACTCTTACCACGTGTTCTAGGTTCTTTGTGTGAGATTCGGACATTCTTTAGCAAGGATTGTCCAGGGTGAGTAGACTTAGGGGTTGATTACCCGAAACACCTTATGTTTCCTGTGTGGAAACCAGACTATGTCCAGCCTGCGTGGCTTGATTGTATTTCTCTCCAGGATTGAGATATTAACCATTTATTGATGATGCATGTGTATAAGATAATATTATGCCCATATTACATAGGTTGTGTGGGGATAATTGTGATTATGTGACACATGTGAATGTGATTTATTATACATGATTTAGTATTGTGTGATTGAGACTCCTATCATGCAGGGTGAATGATCTAGGAATGGATGATATGAATATGCATTATGTGATCATGTGTTGAAGACACGTGTTATGTAGGTGGAATGTTATAAAGGAGAATGACTTGATATGCATGATTATGGATGTAATTGTGTGAGAATTATTTATTATGTAGGATAGATGTTATGTCATGATGCGATTATGTATGTCATGATTAGTATGTATGAGATACAGGTATGCAGGATGATTGCATCTGAATAAATAGGCGTATGGTAAGGGATTTAATTAGAAATGGTGTTATCATGTTAAATATTGATCTAAATTACTATGTTGATGTGTCGTGACTATTTTCTTATTAATGTTACTGTATTTCAAACCTTACTGAGTTTTGTCCACCCCTCTTTTGTGCTTTGTTTTGGGGCTGCATAGTACGACATGCAGTTAATGAGGGACGATAGGGATATACATGGGAGTAGGTGTGGACGCCTTTAGATATTGTTTTGTCTTCTGATTTATGCTATTATTTTTATAGAACATCTTTTATGGATGATAATGTTTTATACTCGTGTATACCTAATGCTTTTAGACTTGTCTCAAATTTTCTGGTTTTGAGCCATGTGCCAGCTCAGGATTTTAAGTATGTGGGTTATTATTGATGATTTATTTTAGAATTATTATCGTCTTTTATTATTACTTTATTTCTCTTCCTCAAAGGACTAAAGATGTGCGTCTCCATGTGTGTTAAATACCCGATTAAGGGGTTAAAGTCTTCCATAATGCAATCTAGTCGCCCCCATATGGCTCGACTGGCCCCTGGACCGGGTTCGGCTTAGGTTGGGCAGATGCCAGGGTGTGACAAATTACATAGGATGTCGAAAGCAGGGATGTTACCCAAAATATCCAAAGACTTAACTCATGTATTAGGATTGCTTATCAGGAAAGATGAGAAGGCAATCCTTCCAAAAGGGACAAAGGGCAAATGAATTGTTAAGGGTAGTTCATTCTGATAACTGTGGGCCCATGAATGTTCATACCCATAGAAGGATGACCTATTTCATCACCTTTATAGATGACTATTTAAGATACAGGTACATATATCTAATAAATAAGAAATATGATGCCTTAGATAAATTCTATAAATTTAAAGATGAGGTAGAGACCTAGTTAGGCAGGAAAGTAAAAAGCCTGAGAATTGACAAGGGTGGCGAGTACACCTCTCACATGCTTAAAGATTATTGTACTAATCAAGGAGTAGTGCATCAGTATACCCTACCGTACACTCCACAGCAAAATCGAGTGATAAAAAGGTGTAATAGAATGCTTATAAATATGGTAAGGTCCATGTTAAATCACTCTGAGTTAAGAACCAACTTTTGGGGTGAAGTTTTAGACACCGCAGAGTACATCTTTAATCATGTACCCACAAAGGTAATCCAATGAACACCTTATGAGTTATGGATGGGTTGATGTCCGAACTTAGGGAACCTTAGAGTGTGGGGGTCCAGTGCACACGTAAAGGTGCCTGACCAGCATAGGTCTAAAGTGGACCCTAAGATTATAAAGTGTAACTTTATTGGTTATTGTGATTACTCTAAGGGGTACAAATTTATAGTTCACCATATGGATGGGACATTAGGGGTAATTGACTCTACAGACACTTATTTCTTAGAAGAAGAATTAAACCTCAGAATACCTAATGAAAGAGTAGATTTGTTCAAGATTGTAAAGGAGACTGGTCCTAGTACTACCTTAGAGGAAGTAAATGGATTAAGTCAAAACCAAACCGAACAGGAACCTAGGGCATTGGGGAAAAGAAGACCTTCAACACAATTGAGAAACTTTTATACAAAGCTAGGAGAAGACAACATCACATTAGTTGAACCGTTCTAGATGACCCGATTACCCTTCAGCAAGCATTAAGTCTTCTAGATGCTCAAGAATGACATAATGTTATTCATGAGGAGATGGATTCTATCTTAAAGAACAAAGTCTGGGAGATAGTGGATCCACCTGGAGGGCGGAAGCCTATTAGGTGTAAATGGATCTTCAAAAAGAAGCTTAAGGCACATAGGTCAATAATCAAGTACAAAACAAGATTAGTGGCCAAAAGGTTTACCCAAGTGTATGGGATAAATTTTAAAGAGACATACTCGCCTGTGTCAAGATTTGACTCAATCATATATCTCTTGGCATGTGTTGCTTACTTTGATTTAGAGCTGCACCAAATGAAAGTAAAGATTGTCTTCCTAAATGGAGATTTAGAGGAGGAGATTTACATGGAATAACCTAAGGGTTTTGTAGTTCCTTGAGAGGAACACAAGGTGTGTAAGCTGATAAAATCATTGTATGGCCTAAAACAATCTCCAAGACAATAGTACTTTACTTTTTACAAAGTAATTAGTGAGTATGGGTTTATAGTGACTAAGCACAATCATTGTGTCTATACCTTTCGGAATGAGACTAGGTATATGATGTTCTCACTGTATGTAGATTACATACTCTTGATGGAGAATGACTTAAGTATGATTGTCAGTCTAAAGGAATGACTCAAAACCCAATTTGAGATGAAAGACACGGGTGAGGCATCCTACGTCCTTTGGATGAAAATTAACAAAGATAGAAAGGCTATAAAGCTTAGCGTATCTCAAGAATCATACATAGAGAGCATATCAAACTCTTCAATGTCATTGGTTAGAAGACTATTGAGTCCCCTATAAAAGGGTACAGTGTTGTCTAAGAATATGGCTCCTCGAACTACGGAAGATAGACTCTAGATGGAATCAGTGTCATATGCATGGGCTATTGGTAGCTTGATGTATGTCATGACTTGTAGAAGACCTGATTTGAGCTTTGTGGTAGGCTTGCTCAGCCATTACCAAGCAGACCCTGGACTTCAACATTGGCAAGCAGTGAATGGGGTATTTTCGTACCTTTTAGGGTCTAAGAGTTTAAAACTCACTTATCAGGCAGAGAGTCTATCATTGACTAGATATAGTGATTTAGACTATGCAGGTGATCTTGATGACAGGAAATCTACTACCGGATTTGTCTTCATGTTTAGAGGCGGGGCTATATCTGGGCAAGCAAGAAACAAAAGAGTGCTTCTAAGTCTGATGGAAACTAAGTTTTATACATGCAGTATTGTAGCTAGGCATTATGGATAAAAGAGTTTTTAGTAAGATTGGGGCTTGAAAA
The DNA here is from genome assembly GCA_035235625.1 of Saururus chinensis. Lineage (NCBI taxonomy): Eukaryota > Viridiplantae > Streptophyta > Magnoliopsida > Piperales > Saururaceae > Saururus > Saururus chinensis. The sequence continues at coordinate 33,764,721 of CP141143.1, forward strand.
TTGGACTAATGCTCCTGTCTAGATTTATTGTGATAATTTGGAAACCGTGTCGACACTTAAGAATGGGGAGATCAATGTCAGGGGTAAGTACATTAAGGTGCATTACTATTACATTTTCGACATGCTACAGAGGGAAAAAGTGGTAGTGAGTCATATTCCTACTAGTGAAATGTTGGTGGATCCATTCACTGAGGTCTTAAAGACTGATCTATTTTCTAAGCATGCTCATAGTATGGTCTTCGAGAAGATTAGCGCAAGTCGCTGTTAGACCATATGTGCCCTTCACCCATAGAGGGGGATGTTGGACTAGGGTATGGGCCTGGGGCCAATTTGGTCCACGTTGTTCAGGGCTCGGGTGAGCTGCTTCAGGCCACAGGGTCCAAGGTTAGTGGGGGAGGTTGTGCCGAGCCCACATGAGCCATCATGATATGAATTCTAATGGGACTCGCATTCGTCACACACGCACACTAGGCATGTGACTAGGATGTGCATTAGCACATTATGGGGCCCAACTCAAGAATTAAGAGTCGATGGTTAGACCAGTGGTTAGCGAGGGTTTGACCCTATGACAGGCTTGGCCCACTTCTGAGGAGCATAGTCCACTTCTGTTGCGTCAGACCCTCTAAGAAGAACCTGGAAATTTCAGGAGGAAGTCCATTTAATTAAGCCCACTTAAGAAGCCTAATTAAGAGAGGACTAAGAAGGGTATTTAAGGGAGATTAAGAGAGGAAAATCCCTAGGCATTGGGCCACCCCCTCCTCTTCTCCTCTCTCCCAATCCGCCCCCTTCCTCCTTCCATTGGTGTGGCCTCTCTAGGTTTCGGAGCAAATAGACTCACCTCCTTTTGATATCTCTTAGAATATTATGGTGTATAAAGGAATTTAGAGTAGAAACATAATATTTTGTTCTGTGTGCCATCATTGGAGTAGGACTATAGGCACAGAAGGGGATTTGAGGAGGGAGGTGGTACAAAGGAAGGGGGGGTAGGGTCAGTAACATGTGAGGGGGAGGGAGAAATGAGGCAAATTTTGTTTGCCTTCTTCATTGATCTTTTGCCTAAAATAGTAGGCCTAGTTTCCTACGATACAATCCAAACCATAGAATAGAAATAGAATAAGGGCTAACTCGGACCAACCCAAAATATAGACAACTAGGGCCTAACCCAACCAACCTCCAAAATAAATAGCCAATATTGGCCTCAAGCTAGGCTTTATTTAAAGAACTCCAATTGAATGCCTACTGAGAAATGTAGTCATATCATTTCACCATGCTCATGTCATAGGCCTTGTCCTCAAGGTGTAAAATTAGGAAATTTGTGAAGAAGCTCATCCTCAAGGACCCAAGTTGCATCTTCCAAGGGACAATTAAACGAAGCAACCAAAACTTCCTGGACAATGAGGCCCCAATGTCGCACTCATCATTTATAACAATAGAAGCCAAAAAGTAAGTTAAATGAGTGGCCACCATGGCAGGCGGAGGGGAACTAAACACCTTGGAAGGATCCCTGACAAATCAGCAAAGGCGGGATACTAGGAAGATGATATGCACTTAATTATAGTTTGTAGCCGACAAGTCCTACCCATTAGATGATGGGATATGGTCCATAGAAGCTGGGGGCAAGCTTGGCTATGGCCGGCTAGTAAAAGGACAATTAATGGTATGACATGAAGTTGACATATATTATAGAATCACCAACTTCTAACTCATGCTCGGGGCACTAAACATCATATACTTGCTTCATGTGGTTCTAAGAAACTTGTATATTGGATTTGAGGCAGCGAAGGAGTTGATCCTATAAGTACAACATCTAATCCACCTTGTGAATAGTAGAACGATTAGGCATGTTAGTTTGTGAACTATGTGTGTGGCATAGTCAAACCAAAAAAAATATAGTGTTTCTAACTCGCAATTAAGTTATAAGATTTATCTTCCCCTTTTAAAAAAATAAGCATATATTTTGTTCAAATTAACATGCCTAATTCCAATGTGTTCTAATAAAATTTTGTAATCAAATTAGCAAACAAACACACAAGACGTTTTACATGCAAAATCAATCAAGGAAAACCATGGGATACTCTGTCCCGATCAACTATGTAGTATGTAAACATGAGATTACATAATTACTAATTATAAAGACAAAAAGACTTTTTTCTCCAAACAATTGGTTCTCCACACCACTCTTGAATTCTCAATCAACTACTCCTTCGTTGTTTACTCTCATAGCTTGATCTCCTCCTCCTTTGTACTCTTTGATTAAAATAGATCTTTCATCTCCTCATTTAGAATAAATCTTTTTTCTCTTGGTTTTGTCAACAATAGTCTTCAGCAAATACTATGTCTCACGTATGATCTCATCTCACCTATAATTACTCCTTTTGATTTATGGTTAAGATTTTCTCGGTCTAAAAGACAACTCTCTCAAAATTCTAATAGAGCAACTCCACACAAGTTTTCTAAGTCATCTATTTTCTTTCCATTATGTCCCAATTGTGAGTTTAATATCTATCTAATAACATAGTAGATCACTAGATTTCTCTTAAAACTAGCACTCCAGGAAATAAAAATTAAAAGTTCTAGCCTCTTTGCCTAAAATTTTTATATGTAACATAATTAAACTAATATTCTCTCAAATCTCACTCATGATATATCAATCATCATCATTCAACCCGCAAATCAACACAATAAGTTACATAGAAAACCCCAACTAGGGTAAAAGAACCACAACAATTCAAAAAGAACCAAATCCATTCACTATAAACCAAAATTTGCATGAATATAAGTAAGGAACAAACCTTGTTTAGACACTAACACAAGCTTCTCTTGTTTAGATCGTTGTTGTTAGCCTTCAAGTCTTCTTATTTATACACTTAAAACTTTCTCCTCCTTGCCTAATCTCTATCTCCTAATCTTCAATAAGCACTTATTGTGGTATTGGCTTTGGCCTTGTTGAATCCTCCATCTTCTATTGAAGATTTACTACAACACACCTTTCAGATCTTCATGTTTTAACTCCTTTGTTGTCGATTATCTTCTTCAATTCTCCATAGATCTTCAACTCAAAGCTTAAAGTGAATTATCCTTTAGAAAATAATAAGAAATATGTAAACCCTTTTTCTCTAATCTCCTCAAGGTTTTTCTTTCTAAAATTTTATGATTTTATAACATTTATATAACTTCTTACAGTAGTATTCATCGAAAATTTAAAAAGACATATCATAATTTATTTGTCATGTAAAGATAGTAAATAATATTATAATAACATATTGTCTGATGATTGACATATTGTTTGAAATATAGTACAATATATCCTAATTTTTTACTCGATTGTACTATATATGTATATACTTTATTAAATCTTATTTCTATAATATATCTAAATTTTAATACATATCACATATAAATATAAGTGTATAATGTGTCTTTAAATGTTTATTTATCAACAATATATATCATGTATGATATAAGCCAATCCTTAATACATAAACATTATATATTTTTTAATAATATATATATATATATATATATTATAAATATAATAATTGTATACATATATATAAGTATCAATATGTATTTATATATATTATAAAATAAATTTATAATTTTCATTTAAGTTAGAGTTAGAGTTTGAGTCAGGTTTAAATTTTATTAGTGACGAATTAAATTAAGCTAAAATATAAAAAATATTCAAATTCAAAGTAAGTCATATTCAAGTTAAATCGAGTCTCAGGCACTAAGCCATACCAGTTGAGTCGAGTCTACTCGACGCTCCTGTGCTAAGCTCGTTAGCGCCGCTATATTTATCTCACTAAAGCCAAAAACTAGAATATACTCCAGCCTCCACCTCCACCTCCATGTGTGGCCATCAATTAATCTGCACCAATGGCCGGTAAGCTTCTTCTTCCTGACCGCCAAAGATTCCTTCCTCCAATATATGCTCCAAGTCCAATAGAGCCAGCGATTGGGAGTGTGCGTGTAAGAGAGAGAGATGGAGAAGGAGGAGGTGAAGCTGGTTAATGGCGGGGTCGCGGGAACTGGGTTGGTCGAAGTCAATCCAAAGCCGAGCAAAGGGCTGGCTTCCAATCTGGTAAATGTGTTAGAAAGGTTTGTGGTTTGGGCGATGTACGATTCCTCCAAGCCCCACCATTACTTAGCAGGGAACTTTGCTCCCGTTGTCGACGAGACGCCCCCATGCAAGGACCTACCCGTTAGAGGGCACCTCCCGGTATCGGAAATTTCGAATTTCTATATCACCCTTTTTAGATATAGTTCTTTAATCTGTTGAATTTCTATTTTTCATTCATTTTTTCTGGTTTGGATTGAGGGTTGTAAGCTGAAGTGTGGGAGATGATGAGTTAAGGTTGGTGCAGGGATGAGTGACTAAAAATTGAATAGTCTGATGGGTCGTTCTTTTGTCTTCTTGTTTTAGTGAAGTGAGAACGAGGAAATGGAGTGACTTAATTTTGGTGAAGTGATGGGAGACTAGAAATTGAAGCTCTTGATGACAATTTCCATTGGATTTTTTGCTGTAGTGAAGTGAAAGCAAAGAGATGGATATGATTTAGTGTTTTCTTATTTGAAGAAGCAGCCAGCAAATGCAAGAGTAACATGTAAAAATTTAACAAAGGACAAAGGACTCCATTTACAGGGAATGTTAGGCGATAGTAATAGCAGCATACAGTGGGTCTAGCTTTTGAGACCTGATTTTGCCAAAAAAAATATAAAAAAGAGATTAAAAATAATTGAAAAGAAGAAACATCCTTACTCGGCTAGGCTGATATCTGCTTTGAAAGGACAGCTGGTAATGTAACGCACAGATGTTCATGACGTTTTATAATGAGCAGTATGTGAATCAATCTTGTCACGTTGTACTTTTTGCTTGCTATCTTATTCTAAACTGGTGTTTGATCTGGCATGCACATAGTTTCAGCTCTAATCTGGAAGTTTGCATTCTGCTCTATTATTATTATTGAATGGAAACGAGAATTATTTTGGTTCTGGATTAGCTTTGAGTACTATTAGGTTTGACTATTTACCGATTTCAAGACCTTTGGGTCTCTGTTTTTCTTTCCTGCAGTTTGATTGATTTAGTCTATCATTTGTTTTTTTAGATGGCTGTTAAGCTAAATTGTTATTCATTTTTCTTGTTTGTGAACTTCATATAATGATGGGCAATAGGTGTATGGTCTGTTAAAGGCGTCATTTTATCTACTTATGAAAGCTATGTTATTTTCATACATTCCACTGATAATTAATATTTTGGCCAAGTTACGGAAATGAGATGAGTTCATTATACAATTTTCATAATTGACTTTTAACATTTTTTTTGTAAATTGCTTCTCTGAGTTATCATGTGTCAAAAACTCAAATTCTTTCACTGAATTACCTTGTAGCTTGAAAGCAGTGAGAATCCCTCATGTACAGTTTAACCATTGTATAGTGATTCATTTAAAAGTAAGCCTGATGAATGTTGTGTACAGCAATAGGAATCCCTGTACGGTTTTACCATTATATAATGAATCCCAATTAAAACTAAGCCTAAGGTAGGTTGCCTATTCATCTTTGCAGGGTATTAGGAGTATAACGCATATCATATGTAACTTATCATAACCATCTTCTTTGATATTGTTAATTTTGACGTCATAGGATTGTAGGAAATAGCTTCTGGAGTGATTGCTTTTCTAATTTTTTTCAGTGTTCTTTCATGTGTGAAAACTGAAAACTTTTTATAGGCTGCGATTTTTATTCTTTTTTATTTGAAATTTTTTTTGTATGAGAAAAAGTACGATCTCAATGAATTTTAGTGGTTGAATAACTCAGTTCTCTTCAAAACAAACTTAAGTATGTTAAAGTGTAAATCAAATTCAGGTGTGATAATTGAAGTCAAGATACTACTCTACTGCAGATGGTTTTATACCTGTATCTTTACTCTTCCTTTGACGCCAGTTTGTATTTATCGAAATGTATCAGTCTGATTGGTAGTATCTTCTTAATAGGAATGCTTGAATGGAGAGTTTGTTAGAGTGGGCCCAAATCCAAAATTTGCTCCTGTTGCTGCGTACCACTGGTATGTTTGTACTTTTGGACTGAAACTTGTAGGTACCGTGGAAAAAGAACTTTGTATAGCTTGGCATTGTACTCTAGGCATTACAAATATCTTACCTTCCTGGTTTCCAATATAACGAAAGACTGTTCTAGCTGAATTTTTAGCATTTGCTAGTCTTCAGAATCTGACTGTTTTTCTTACACTTATTTTGCATGTCTGCAGGTTTGATGGAGATGGGTGAGTCCTTTTTCTCTTTTCATTTTTCCTGAAAAATGAATGGTTGCTTAAGCTGTTTATATGTTTTACTTGCAAATGCTGATTTTGGCCGCAGATCTAATTGTTATGACTCTTTGAATTTTCACATGAATCTTGTAATTTGTGAAAACAATCCAGCAGCTCACTTTGATCGTTGTTGGATGTTTTGGGTTATTTCTTTCTTTGATATTACAGAATGGTTCATGGCATGCACATTAAGGATGGTAAAGCAACTTATGTTTCTCGTTATGTGAAAACTTCACGTCTTAAACAAGAGGAATTCTTTGGAGGACCAAAGTTTATGAAGGTAAGGCAATCAAAACTATATTTGTAATATTCTTCAATTATTCTTCGATGTAAACATGATCTTTATCGCTGAGCAAGGAATGAGATCTTATACTTCCCTCCCAATAATACGTTAATGTGTTTGTAGATTGGAGATCTTAAGGGGTTATTTGGATTGTTTATGGTTAATATGCAAATTCTTCGAGAAAAACTTAAAGTTCTGGATGTTTCATATGGAACTGGGACAGGTTTGTCCTCATATCTACACAAAAGTCGTGGTTTCGTTTTCTTCCTATTATCCATTTTAACTAGGAATAATATGATACGCATGTAAACTTCATTCACCAGGTAACACTGCCCTCACTTATCATCATGGAAAACTTCTGGCCCTTTCTGAAGCAGATAAACCTTGTAAGTTTCTTTTATTTTCTCATCCCTTCAACTATTAGTTCTTTTTTGTTGTAAGCTTTCTTCTGATTGCTAAGGAATGATCGTTTTGAAAATTTATGTTATATGAAAGCTTATTTGGATTCGCCTTTCTTTTATTTCTGAAGTGGATGTGGTGCCTTCATTTAAAATAAGGGGAGTGTCCTGATTCAGAGAGGAAATCCCAAGAAAAGCATAAATTTTTTCTCCTTGTAGAAGAAACCAAATTTTCTATATTTGAAGAGGCTAATTTTATTGGTAATTTTTTTGAGATGAAAGCCTGTAAAAGTTTGAAAAAGCAAAACTGTGTGAAGGCAAACAGAAAAACAAAAAACATTCATGTCTCCCATTTCAAATGAGGGGACATTGTGGCAGATCAGCGGACCTGCATTTTCTTCACTAAATTTGCGAAGTAGAAAGTGGACTTCTGCTGCTACGATTTCAAATTTTATATGATGGGAGAACAGATTTATATAGTCCATATACATTGTCAACAAAAAAAGAACAGATTTTTGTCCCCATCAGTTTATGAAAGAGCATGCTGTTAATCTGCTACCTTTCCATGATAAATGAGAGAAAAGGGCTGGCATTTATCACTTGATAACCTAATCCTCCTTGTTTTTCCCTTATCAACTGGAAGAGCAGGAAAAAGTGGGGCATTATGTACCCTCCCCACTGTAAAAACCCAACTAAAAAAATGGAACCGTTTGTGACTGCAAGTATTCTCGGAAAAATCTATCTCTTAAGATGTTATTCAACTATCAATTATCCTTAGAAGAAGTTCTGCATCATGCCTGAGATTATTTGAGTTCTAGGCCTACATACAACTTGTAATAAATTATTGCTGTCAATAACAACATGGGTTTACCTGATGTCTTGAACCAGGAAATTTCCTTCCTTTAGTTTATGCCTTTTCTGTTAGTTAACTGGTCTTCAGAATATTTTGTTAGGCTGTTAATGAAATAGAAGAGGCAGATTATTAGCTATCTTTTAGACTGTCGCACAGAGCCTATCTTACACTCCAGATTCACTCCTAAATTTGTTATAGCTGAACATGGTTTTAGGGCAAAATGCTGGTTGATTATCATTTTTGATGTAGAAACCTCCAGTAACCTGTTATAGGGTAAAGGCTGTAATTTTCTCCATCTTAGCCAGTGTGTTTGGTGCAGTGGCAAGCTTCAGTTTCCTTGAAATCCATCAGGTCTAGCCAGCTGCGTATATAGGATTTCTGCCACACAGGGGCCATGAACTATGTTAGAAGGGACGCCTTGTTAATAGGGTTGCAAATGGTTTTTTAGGGTTGCTAACAAGGCAGAAGTCTAAATAAATAGACCAGGCCTAACATCCTAAACACCACCCTAACCGGGCCCACATAAATTGGTAAAAGAGCTTGCTACTTAATGACGCTGCTCATTTTGGAGAGATTTTAGACATGGCTTCTTCTTACTAATATATTGGTTTTCAACTGAAAGTGTCCCAAGTAGACTCAAATTATGAAGCAATTAAAATAATATCAACTTGAATGAGAAATGTAGGATGAGTTGGGGTTGTATAAAATTACAACACTTTGAACAAGAAAGAACATTGGTGTTCTGTTAAGTGGGGTATTTGAATGCTTTTCTAATGATAGGTCCTAGGTAAACTTAGATTTGATTAATGGGTTTCGTTGGTATCACTGGAGAAGTCCTTTTTATTGGGAAGCGACATTGGTGAAGAGACCTAGAAGTTGTCAAGAATTTAAGAGTTGGTGGATTTGTCACTAAATACATGTAGCCTGCTGGGAATTAGTGGACATTAATTTTGGGAATAAAGGATCAGATCAGCCTCTTTTGTTTGTAAAAAGCCAAGTAAAAATTATGAAGAAAGGTAGAAGATCTCCAAAAGCTCAAAGGTATTGGAGTTGGAAAGAAAATGGAGATTTGACTCAGACCTCTTGAACTGTCACCTTTGATCTTTTGAACTTAAGGCTTTTATAACTTGTTAGTACGGATCATTCATCTATGTCCATTGGCCTAAGATGAGTGTGCATTATTAACCTTGATCGGACAGATGGACAAGAAGCCACCATAGACCAGTGTCTTCTAAGTGGTGGGCCTCATAAGTGGGCTAGCCCTATGTTTGCCCATGGTCAAACATTAATGTAGGACAGTCTATGGTAGCCTGAAATAGAACCCTAAATTGTCATGAATACAGAGTAATAGGTCAAATATATATGTGAGCACTGTTTCACAATCACCTTTGAATGTGGGCTCACCTCACTGTATTTTGCTCTGCCTGTACCAACCTGGTCCATTCTTGAGCTGAACATGGTCTGATACGTAAAATGGGTTATTACAATAGAAGTGTAGCTTACAGGTTGCTATAGAAAACGGTTGTGTCATAAAAATGCAAAAAGGTGTGTGTGTGTGTGTGTGTGTGTGAGAGAGAGAGAGAGAGAGAGAGAGTAAAAGGTGTCATGGACAAACAAGATAGTAATAAAGTAGGACAATAAAAGAAGTGGCAATGTATGAGAGGTAAAGACTGGACAAAATAGTAATAAGGTAGGATTACTAGTGCAAGAGGCGCTGGTGGTACTTATTGGAAATGGTAACTTCCCATTTTTGATTCTGTTTCACAAATATTTTTTCCCTTTGCCTGTTTTGTATCTTTATTTAAGGCAATTTTTTCCATCAAGACTTATCAAACTGAAAAAAACCCTTTACATCTAAAAGTTTGCTCCATAAGAAGATTGAGTGTATAAAATCCTAATTGGTATTGAAAAACACAATGGATGCCTTTTGCCTTTCAGTAGCTATGAGTAGCTTTAAATTTATTCTTCTTGCTGTGTGGAATTGAACTGGCGCAACATGCACACACACACAAATGGGGTGAAGATGGTCAAAAGAGGAGTACAAGACAATTTTTATGTGATTCAGCATTCTTGCCTACATCCACAGCTCACAACAATTCATTATGATTTTAGAGGAAAAGTAAAGGGAAAAGCATAGGTGGTCGTACAACAAGCAAGCTTAAGGGTCAACAGCACAGTATGAAGGGCCCCAAAATACCCTTAAAAGTTTGAGTTCCACATGCTACCGGTCGATCACAATAGTCAACTAGTCGACCTCCAAAGCTTCTGTGTGCATTGGTCAATGCACCTTCAGCGTGACTGCAGTGCTATTGTGACCACCGGTCTATCCTCTCTTCTAGCTACTAGTTGATCAGTATCTTTAACCGCTTCACATAGTATGCAACTGTGATCACCTGTCCTACCTTCTACAATCACTGGTCGAATGGTCACTTCATCTATCGGGCAGAAATGCTATGTGCTAATCAGGATTTAAAATACCCAACATTTCTTGTTTCAATTGCAACTGCAGAATTACTTAATATGTTCAGATGGAACATTGATGGTTTATCTGATTAATAAATAGGCTGGAAGGTACCTAGCTATTTTTCTTTTTCACCTTATTTTTTATAAGAGTTTCTTGGAGATCCTTTTTGAACATATGAATATGTATTCAGACGTACTTCTACCTGATCTGAGATATACTGAGTGTAAAACCATTTTTTCTTCTTGACCTTAGATGTGCTTAAAGTTTTGGAAGATGGTGACCTCCAAACTCTGGGGATGTTGGACTATGACAAGAGATTGTCTCATTCATTCACAGCTCATCCAAAAGTGGACCCTTTCACTGGTAAGAAATTATTTCACTGCAGTTATTTAGTCTATTCATAATCACAGAGTTCTAATTAAAGCGACCTTTGTAGTGCAGATGAAATGTTTACCTTTGGGTATTCACATTCAGCACCTTATTGTACATATCGAGTTATTACTAAAGATGGTGTCATGCTTGATCCTGTACCCATAACAATACCTGACCCAGTCATGATGCATGACTTTGCCATTACTGAAAACTATTCCATCTTCATGGATCTTCCTTTATATTTTCAGCCTAAGGTACTCATAGTAACTCTTTTATTTTATATTTTATTTGTCGATCTTGGTAAGCACTTAATGCAAGATGCTTGTAATCATGATGCAAGTACTTATTTAATATAGGAAATGGTCAAAGGAAAACTAATCTTCACATTTGACCCCACAAAGAAAGCTCGATTTGGTATCCTTCCTCGATATGCTAAGAATGAACTTCAAATTAGATGGTTTGAGCTACCAAATTGCTACATATTCCATAATGGTTTGCTTTCTTGGTCCAACTTTCTTTTTCAAAAAGATTCCTCTGTGCATTTCCAGATTTCTTCTTTTTTATTTCTTTTCTGATATTGCATGCACTTTCTTAGCTAATGCTTGGGAAGAAGAGGATGAAATAGTTTTGGTCACATGTCGCCTTGAGAATCCTGATTTGGACATGGTCAGTGGTTCTGTGAAGGAGAAGCTTGAAAATTTCAAAAATGAGCTGTATGCAGTTTGAAGCATAAATCATTTTTTACTCTTAATTTGTTTTCCTTTTGCACTACTCCAACTATTCTCTTTCTATTATTTCAGGTATGAAATGAGGTTCAACTTAAAAACTGGTCTTGCTTCACAGAAAAGGCTCTCTGTTTCTGCTGTTGATTTTCCACGGATCAATGAGAGTTACACTGGCAGGTAATTTTGAATCTATCTAAGACTATGGTTGACAAAATGTTGTGTCTCGCATTCATTAGGATTTATTTGCTTTAGTTGACTTGCTTTAATTGTATGTCTGGCCCATAAGGCCCTGTTAGACATTTTCGTTCATGTTAAGTAGGTGATTAAGGCCCAGGCCCATATGGCGGGCAAACTATGTAAGACTTAACACTTTTTTTCCTTCCATTAAGCAAGAATTCAGCTAACCCCAACCCCTTCTCTTTCCCGAATTGTCTTCTTCCCCGGCCCTTTCATCCCCCTCTCTGCTTGCATGTCATGATTGCGGGTGGGTCTTTTGTATCACGTTCTTCCAACATTCCTATCTCTTTTCTGTGTACCAAACACAAAAACATTTGTGGTTGGAGCATTATATGTCATAATAGAGTGCTTCAATTTCTTTAAATTTACTATTATGAATTATGAACAATGTAATTGTGACTGTGAGGACTGCTTTGACAGTTATAATAATTATTATTTTAGAATATAGATATAGGTTACAGATAAGGAATTTAGTGTATGTATGTCAAAAGATAATCTATCTCTCTTCCTTTTTTTAATATTGATTTCTTTCATAACCATCATTTATACCCAGGAAGCAGCGTTTTGTCTATGGTACTATACTTGACAGCATCACTAAGGTGAAAGCCATAATCAAGTTTGATCTGCATGCTGAACCGGAATCAGGGAAATCAGAACTTGAAGTTGGAGGTAATATCCAAGGAATTTTTCAGTTGGGACCTGGAAGATATGGTTCAGAAGCAATATTTGTTCCTCGTAAGCCTGGTGTGGATTCTGAAGAGGACGATGGTTACTTGATTTTCTTTGCACATGATGAAAACACAGGGTGACATTCTCTCTCATCTCTGCATTATAGACATTGATAAAATACTTATTTTGGCATACCATTTGATAGAACACTTAAGTCTGAATGAGGTAAGGAACATAATTGTGGATGATCAGCAGGTGTTATGTATGGCCCCAAATAAGTTGGGATAATGTGTATTTTGGTGATGATGAAGTGCTCAGAACTCAAAAGCTTTTGACCAATTTAGTACGAACTCTACTAATGGAAACATTCAAGTAACTCAAGGGGGTGCTACGCAAGTCCCTTGCAGCCACAATTTTTAAGATTAAGTGCAGTGGCAAATCTGTGATTCAATTCTGAAGTGTATCAACAAATTAGAAAAAATGATATCTTAATTTTGAAACAGTCGAAAAGGTACTTATCGATGTTTTATCACATTGGTATATTTTCCTTCAGGAAATCTGAGGTCAATGTGATCAATGCCAAGACAATGTCACCCGATCCTGTTGCAGTAGTTGAACTACCAAACAGAGTACCATATGGATTCCATGCTTTCTTTGTCTCAGAGGTCAGTAAACTAGTATTTTGATTTGACAACTGCTAGTTTATCAATTTTTTTCTTTCAACTATTAGATGGCAGATAGAGTTTTATTCTGGCTTTTGGTATTCATTCAGGCCCATACACCCTTTTTTGACCCATGCAGTTAGAATACATAAGCATTAGAATTTAAAGAACTAAACAGAATAATATAACAACGCAATTGCTGAAATCAAAATTGCAGATATCAATATATAATTTGAAATACAAAATTTTAATGGATGTGGGTAAACATTTAAGCAATCTCATCTTTATATATCTGGTTCATGGTCAGCTTGGCCACCTTGCAAGTAAATATGGGCCATATTATTCGCACATCCCCACTCTTCTAAGGTTTCTCTTTTCTTTTTCTTTTGTTATTATTATTTTTATCTCACACACCCTTACACACTTTATGCCAATAAGATTCAATCCTGGGACCTCTCCCACAACCACAGGAGAGATCCAACCAGCCTGACTAAGGTGGGCTTGGCCTTGCTTTTTTTATATCAAGTGGGCATTGTCTTTGTTGCTTGGACCATCTTATTTTTAAAGCTGTCAGTGTTCAGCATTAAATATGCTTTCATATTGAAGAATTTCTGGTCTCCACAGTTTTTTTCCCATCTCAGCTGAACAAGGTCCTCAAGAAATTTCACTGGAGAGTAGACTACATAAAGTACTGAGAAGAGAAACGCTAGGTCATACTTGCCCAAGACCACTCCCTGTGCATGCAACACGATGCATGCAGGCCTCATGGCCACACGTGCGCCCTTTGCTATAATCCTGGCATGCATGGACCGCTAATTCCAGGGAATGAGCATGCATAGCATTTTCCCAAGAGAGGCTATGGACACCATCCTTCCAACATTGTGAATGTTCAGCCCAGTTTTATTTCACTTCAGTGCTAACAATTTAGAATGGAGGTGGACAAGGCCTGCATATCAGTGCCATTCGAAATTTGTGAAAATTCCGCCATATAATTGTTCATCTTTATGTATTTTGTGGCCCCATAACTGTGGGGCCCATGGGTGGCCCACAATTGAGACTGTAGAGATTGGAGGGAAGATGGACTTTTGGAGGACCAAAACGCTCTACTTATGATGGTCATCATGGCCTTCAGTATGAATGAACCTGAGTCTTTTGGCCAGCTGTCCAATAAGTTTGGAGAAATGAGAGTATGTGGAATTTTGACCCGTAAATTTTTCTCAGAAGGGAAGCATGTTGTGAACATTGTTGTGCAAATTTTGTGTGCCTTATTAGCAGTGGTTCTTATTCTCTTGCGCCTATCTTTTTTAGATGCTCTTCTGCTAAGATAATTGCAAATATTTTGGACAGGAGCAACTCAAACAACAGAAAATCTGAATGATCATGCTTTCGAAATGTTGAAGAATATGCTGATACTCTTCAAGTTCAAGAGATTTAAACGAATGCAGCTTGTATATTATTTTCATATGAAGGTGTATTAAGAGAGGCGTATGTCTTCTCATATCCAATTACTAATAGAATGCAATATGTATCAATTGCTGTTTCTTTTTCATTTCGATGCACCTGCCCTCAAATCTGCTACTGACTATATACTTCTATAATGCTTAGCTATATTTGCTTATGCCTTTGAAGATACACAAGGAATCTATAAGCCTCCGTCTAGTGGTGTTATGCTTCATGCCTTACGCCCACCTTCCATCTTCTTGAGACTTATGTAGAACCGGGGGAAGCGACTTGTGTCTCGTGTGGCCCGATCAGATGGAACTTACTAAATCTTTAGTTGAACAGTTCGTGTCCTGCCCATTTTAGGATTTGCTGTTAAAGAATGTCCAGCCAATTAATAAGTGAGGGTAGGTGCCTTTCGGCCTTGTGTTTTCGTCCTCAGCATTCCAACCCTTATGGTAATAAACTAAATTTTTGTCTCGTAGCTGTAGTGTCCAACTATCATTCACCTACAATTGTGAGAATACTTCATGCTACTTTTTGTGGGTCAGATGCCAAGTCTATTTGGGTGGCTAACCCAACCGACATTTTTGATTAAATGAAAATGCAGACTGCTTGCATCATGTGATTAAGGATGGTCGTGGATGTCCATCATCCAATGTCCAAGACGTGGCCCAGTTGTCTGTAGTTGTGTCCTGCCATTTTTTTTGTTCACTATTATCAACAACGGACACATGAAGGGCCTTAACCAGCCATTTGTTAATTTTAAATGTACCCTTAAGTATCAGTTTTGTGTTTGCAATCCTTTCTCCACAACTACATGTAAGAATCATTTTCTTTGTACTTGATTTTTTAGCAATTTAAATACATTTACGTTAATGTTACATATTTCTTTATTACAGTTAATTACTAGATATGTGAGGCAAATTTAATAGTAATACTACTATAAGTAAAGAAGATAATATGTATAAGTCTAAATTATTTTTAAATGTTAACTTAATACAAATATTTTCACCCCTCAGCTGCCCTACTTGGTTGTAGTTGTTGACCACCTCTATTGATCTCTTCAATTGCCTCAATTACATAATTGGTTATGTCTATGGACAATGGTTATGTCCACTGGATAAGAGGCTTCACTTGCAAATATAACATCAGTGGTCAAATTGTTAGCAGACACAAACATGGGCAAGACATGTCGGCTAACTATTTGGTTGAGTACCATCCCTACATGTGATTTCAATGGACAATATTGAGAGTTAAATACCTTTTACTTTGTTGTGGGTCACCACAATGCCTCTAGTTCAAATATCTCATAAGGCAACAAATCATAAGATGTGACCTATATGCACAAAAAGCTAACAACTAAAGCTAGCACAAAACATTAATGAATCACCACAAAAATTAACACGAGATTTTTTAACATAGAAATCCAAACTAGGGAAAAAAGCATGCAACATATCCCTTGATTGAAACTTATGCAATATAAAGATACAGATATGAGCCAAATATATAAGTTCATTATGACATAGTTCCAAACTAACATAACACCAAGCATCTATAGCCCCTCTCAATGAACATGGGCATCCTCATACTCAATGTAGAACTCATCCGAAGCACATGCATGACATGACATGCAGCCCCAAAATAAAACTACAAATAAAGATATGTGGGTTTAGTTCAGAAAAGGTTTTTAATATAGAATGTAAACTCATGAAAATATTGTATATATTCTCAATCTATACATGCATCATATATTCATTCTCTAAACATGTATATCATGAAATAATTCACATTCTATAAACACATAATTATACTACATATACATCATGACAAAATTCACATTTTATAAACATATATTCATGCGACATATGCATTGTGATGTAAAACACATTCCATAAACACATAATCATGTCACCTGCACAAAATGGGTTCACTCATTGGTCATGACCCAGATTTTTAAAAGTATTTTTAAATAGCATGAACAATCAAAAAAAAATTTCTTTCTTAAATATAAAATAAACCATTCAATTAAATATTCAGGTCATGATAACTAGGGTTCACAAATACGAATATCAAATCATATGATATTATTACACGTTTCAAAATTTAATAAAAACAACACATCCATCTAAGTATAAGTTTGTTACCCATCTAAAAATAAATAACTAAGTTTACTCTCACGCCAAAGTTACACTTACGTACCGAAATTGTAGAAACGAGGAACTTCATCTAGTGTTCGCCTTCTGGTTTCACTTGTCATGGCTTTAATTAATATTTTTTCGATTGGGCCAACATCACTTGATGTTAGTTGCCTGCATACTCATTAGACAACATCTCCAATGTTTCCAACAAGATAGGATCCAGACATAGTTCTACCTAAAACTACACTATCCTAAAAAGCATAGCATCACACATGCAATGCTTAAGTATTTTCAAACAACCTACATTTTATGCAAGTCTTTTAATCGTTTCACTTGTCTAATTAATAAGCAATATCAAATAATGTTATTAATTATCTCACATTCCTTATTCAATAATTAATACTATTAATATTATTCAATCGGAGATAACTCACCCCTCGAGAAATCTCTAGACAAAAGACTTAAACATTGGAGTATACTACTTTAACAGCAACTTGACCCAAATCCCTAGGGCTCTCAATAGCTTGCTACAAATCTAGAGAAGAGGATCCCAACTGTGCTCATGGACACAGATTGGCAAGAAGCACAACCCTTCATGATGCTCATACAACTTCACTTTTCATACGTACTATATGGTCCTAGGAAGACCTGCGGGAGACCTGCAGTAAAGACCCTCTGGTCAATATCCAAACCGTCGTGGCAATGAAGAAGTATATCGCAATCTCCACTATTCCCCAACTCTATGAAAAAAGTCTTTTAAGACATTACCAATGTATTCATAGAAGCCTCATGTATCATCCAGAAATTTTCTAAATTCCCGAAGTTGACCTCAAGTAAATTAGGGTATTAGACCCCTTGACCTTTCGTGAGAATAACTTTATCATCAGTTAGAAGTGATAACTGAATCCTATATGGATGGAAAGTAGACATAAATAGCTTCGAAAAGCCACCAAGAACGCTTAAATCGAAGTTCAGATGTGGGAGATATGGTCATTCGAAGTTGATCATAACGTGTAGGGCCCGTTTACCTGAATTGGACGCATAATTTGTCCATTTAAGTTGCTATACGAGCCCGATTAATTAGTATTTCAAAATTATATTTGAAGGGCCCAATTAAGTGTCCTAATTGGGGGAGTTTTGGCTGAACTCTTAGAGGGATTAGGGTTCATAATCTCTACGCTTATAAATAAGTAATTATGGTTCTTAGGGGGGATCTTTTTTTTGGGACAATTAAGCAAAGGAGGAGGAGCCATCATTAGAATTTTCCGGAGAGCCTTTGGCAAGGCGTTGAAGATAGGGGATCAACGACAAACACTGGTGTTTTGCAAGGTAGGATTTTCAACTTCATATTAATTTCATTACATTAATACAGTCCATTGTTTCAACATGGTGCAAAAAGAATAGTCACAACTAGTGCACCGGCCGGCGTCCAAATATGAGAAACGGAGAAGAGGAGGGGGTTTCCGTCCTTGGCGGAGGCTGGACAGCCATCTGTCGGCAGTGGACCAGCACTATGGGGATCATCGCTTGACGGCGATCCATCGACATCTGGCCTAGCGGTCATCCGAGGCGGCTGCAGCCACAGCCATGCCGTTTGGCACTAAAGAGGGAAGGTAGAGCCCTTGGGCTCCGGGCGGATGCAGGGCAGTCAACTACCGGAAGAGGAGATTGGGTCTGTCATATTTGCCGCTTGGCAGCAAATTGGATAACCTTTGCCTCGGTTTTGGCCATGGCAGCTGCTACGTCTGCCGGAAGTCCTGTTTGTGGATGGAGAAGGGCAACTGTGTGGAGCGTCAACACCGGCCGACAACCACTGGACAGAAGCAGGACTGGGTTCGTGAGGTTTGCCGCTTGGAGGCAATCTAACCAGACCCAGACTTGCTCCTAGTCATGGCGCCCGTTGCACTCGCCGGTGGGCAGAAGATGTGATCGTTTCATGGGTAGTTTTCCGAATTTGCAATTGGCGTCGCACCGGACGGAGGATTCAGAACCGGAAAGCAGATCTGACTATTCTCCGGTGGAAGGATTCCTCCGGTCACTGGAGAGCCCGATTGGCAGCGCTTGGATTGAATCCAAGCACCACCCGCAGCCCAGCGGGCATCTCCACGAGGAAGATGACCTGCAGGCAGGTGTGCAGGTCCAGCCCGTTCTAGGCTAGAACTGTACACCCAGCCCGGTTCTGTTTAAAAAAAAATTTAAAAAATAAGTGAACCGGGTCCGGTTCAAGGGGGTAAAAATGTCAAACAAATTCTAGAAAAATACTCGAGGACCCCAAGAAGTGTGGGAGTATTATGACTAAGTTTTAGACCTGGAAAAAATGCCAGAGACTATAAAATAACCCTTTTACCCCTTGTAGTTAAATTGTCATGTAAAAACCACTTACCCGACTTTGGGGCTCCGGTTCAGTAGCCTATGAGTGATCTTAAAAATTGAAAAAATTCTTAGTGAGAGTGTAATGGATAACTTAATCATACACCAAACTGAAGAGTGAGGAAAAATCCCAATGAGTGAGTAATTGACCATTTTGCCCTAGAGTTAATAGTAAACCGTTAAGTCAACCAAGGTCAGTTCAAGGGGTTTACAACCTTGCCACATGCCAAGAAAATTACACCAAGTTCATGAAGTCAAGTAGTACCTTTGAGTTCAATTTTTGACTCATTGGACTTCAATAAGGCCTTAAAGCAAATAACAAAAATACCCCTTTGATTGGACCCGCCCACATTCGTGTGAATGGAAGCGCAGGATAGTTTGAGAATAGAGCCTCCTGAGAGGATAATGACTTAAAATAAATAAAAGAGTTGCGGTATGACCAAAACTAATAACCTAGTCAACAAAGAGTTAAGGTACCTTATAGTGATGTTAAATAGCTTCAAAAAAAAGTGGTGTGACCAGTAAGTGACACGGGAAACAAGGGGAATAACCCTAATTTTTAGGGTTTAAGGCAATGTATTACACGTGTCCGCAACTTTGTACATGAATCAACTAGAGTATTGAATATGTAACTCGTGCGATACATTTTATCTAAATTATCGGGCTTGAATTCGCTGAGCCCTAGCCCTGCAAATGAGTGCAATAGGCCTTCATTTATTATTAATGCACTTGTGTGACTGCATGTTATTTATGTTAATTATTTTGATGCATGCTTTATTATTGATACATTAATTGATAACTTAAGGTTAACGAAGACTAATAAGAGATATTGGTTGTCTTTTGATTTGGGGGAGAACACCTAATCAAGATAAAGACTAAAATACCCTCATTAGGGTTGGGACCGGTTCATGGAGTGAATGAGACCCTAATATAGAATTTTACCTTTGTTAATGAACCGAGGGTGGTTATGAGAGTTTACCCGAGTCTCAAGGAGACTATTAGGGTTTGGGTTGTTCTCTGAGTCATAGCTTAGTCGATGAGCATTTGTTGGGCCGATTCACAAGGTGAAGAGTACCCAAATGGTTGGACGAGTACTTGACTAGATGAAAATAATCTAGTCTAAGTTTCAGATGCTTGAGGGAGTCAATGGTCATAAAGACCTGAGGCTTCTATGGATACATTGGTAATGAGTGGAGCCGGGGAGAGGGGGGACCGGGAGGGGGGTGGGGGGCCGGAGGATGCCGTCGCCACCGTCATTGTCTTCCTGCTCCCCCCCCCTCTCCCCCCTGCTCCAGTACCCCCTCCTTCCTCCCTCCTCTAATTTTCAGAGGGGTGGGAAGGAGGGGGGCGGAGCCAGGGAGAGGAGGGATCGGGAGGGGGTGGGGGCCGGGGAAGGCACCGCCGTCTTGCTGCTATGCCCCCCTCCTTCCCCTCCTCTAATTTTCAGAGGGGGAAGGAGGGGCAGAGCCGAGGAGAGGGGGACCTGGAGGGTGGTGGGGTTGGAGGACGGTGGCCCCACCGCCGTCCTCCCGTTCCCCGGGTTCCTCCCCCTGCTCCTTCCCACCCTCCTCTGATTTTCGAGAGGGCCGGAGGACGGCTCCCCCTCCCCCCGCTCAGCGCCCCCCCCTTCTCAGGTGGTTCACCGGGGTTTTTTTTTTAAAAAAAATAGCCTTTAGCAACGCTAAAGCATTTTTTTAAATTTTTTAAAATGTATTAGCAATGATTTACAAAGCGTTGCTATTACCTTTAGATTTTTTAATATTCTATTTTTAGCCACATTTTAAATAAATATTTTTTCTTAAAAACTTTATTCTATTAGCGACGTATACTTAAACTTCACTAATAAGGATTCATTAGCGACACTTATAGATATACTTCGCTAATAAGTTATTTTTATTTTTTAAAAAAAGTTTTTTCTATTAGCGACGTATAGAATAATGTCGCTAATAACTTATCATTAGCAACGTTTATTATACTAATAGCGACGTATAATATGTGTCGCTAATAGGCACTATTAGCGACGCTTTGTCTTATGCGTCATTAATAGAAAATAGCGACGACACTATCAGCAATGCTTATAGTGACATTTTTTATGCATCGCTAATAGTCATTAGCAACGCTTAAGGAACTATTAGCGACACGTAAATGCATCTCTAAAAGTCCTTTTTGTTATAGTGACAATTATTTCCAAGATGAGGCTTTAAAATAGATGATTCCTTACTTGAAAGTAATCAGATCGAAATTATATACTTGTTTCAAGTATTCATGGTTACTTCTTTTTAAAAATAATTATGTGTTTTTAAGAGAAGATTGTTTTTAGAATTTTTATTTTCTTGTTTTGTTTTTTTATTAGCTTTGGATGTTTGTGGATATCATTGTTGCAAACCCTCACAAGACACAACTCGTCTAACTAGCAACACGTAGGGGTCTAAAGGCTTATTGCATATGCTAAATGCAATTGTAATTCTTTACGAAAGTGACATTTATTTATTTTTCTAAATTAGTTGTTTTATTTTATTTTATTTTGCTCAAGGACTAGCAAAATATTGGTTTAGGGGTATTTGATACATGCGAAATATATCCAATTTATCTCCCTTTTTACCTTATTTGCTAGAATAGTATTAGGCTAATTTAGGGTTAATTATGGTTTATGTATGTTAAAATAGATATTAATATTTTAGCATAATTATGAATTAATTTGGGTTCTATTAGTAGTTTAGGCTGTATTTGAATCAAGTTGGGATTTTATTTATATAGTACATCTCTAAAATATATATTTTATGTTTTGTAGGTAAGATGCAGTTATCAAGAACCTTGGACAATGTTTGTAATAATTCAAATACTCTTGACATCCTTTAAAATAATTTTGAAAACTTATGAATGTTGAGGAAAGAGAATAATGAACATAATAGAAAACTAGACATGAATATAGAGTGTTCAGTGAACAGACTTAGCTTCCTAAATAGAAACTGGACACAAAACTGAATAGAACTGTCAAGATTGCAGAAATAGTATAGTCATTCAAACAGGCATGAAGGGTGTTCAAACAGGATAACGTGCAGTTTCATATTTTATGCCAGTTTTGAGTCTTTTTCCTATTAGCTTCCTCCTATGACTCTTATGCCTATATAAAGCCATATAGGGCTCAAAATAGAAGAATTCTAGGAGATTTTCAAAAGAGAAAAAAAGAGAAGAAGATGAGGGAGCATTCAAAGCTTTCAATGAAGATTCAATAGCCTTCTTCTACCATGCAAGGCTAAATTTTCTTTTACTTAGGAGTTGATGAAATTATAGATAAGTTTCAGTTTTTTTTTAATTTAGATCTCAGTTCTAATTAATGACAATTGTATGACATGGATTTCCTTTTTTAATAGAAGATATTTTTATGTTTATTTAAATCTATGTTGATTTATGGTCTTATAGATGATAGATTGATGTGGTTTTGAGATTTACTTTGATTCTAATTTTTATGATTTAGATGCGATGGTAATGCAATAATTTTAATGTTCATATGATTAATAAATTAGATGAGTTATACTAAGATTAGGCAAGTCATACCTACAGTTTAGTTTAGTGTAGATGATTCGTGCTATTGTCAAAGATAGTTCATGTCATTGATTTGATTAATGATTCTTTCTAAAGTAATTATAGCTTGTAGCTAAGAATACATATTCATATTCACACTAGATTTAGATTAAAGGTTAAGAAATTGTTATGGTTCTATAGTGGATTTAATTTCAAGTAATTTTTATTATATCGATCTATTTATTTAAGTCTAGTTGATTATTTTCTTTGTTAAATTTGAGGTTAAGTTATTTTAGATGTCAATCAATGAATTCTTCACTTAGATTTAATAATTAATCCATCCATCCCTAAAGTTGGACAACCCTTAAATACTTATCATAGTACAATTACCTTGTACACTTGCAAAGAGTTTAATTATAACAATCAAACACCAATTTCTTCTATCATCCATGATTTACCTTTGCTCAATACAAAAAATTAGAAAGAAACATGTTAAGTGACCATTAACTATATATGTATAGTTCATCAAATAAACAAGCCACAATTTAGTGCTCCAGTCACCACTCACCGGAAGTTTGTGGCTAGAAATAAATCTACCAAGATAGGTCATTGATAAATTTGCACAAAGGGGTCCAAAACTGTAAGAAGCATGAATATGTCGAAGGTAATGGAGAAGAAGCAATTAGCAATTAGATAAATGAAGAAACAAATCAATTATATATGATTTTTCACATCAATGACACATACTTTCATACAGATATGTGACAAGAAAACAGGACCATTAATAAATTGCAAAAAAAAGGAGACATTTTTGGAAGAACGGGTCACACAACCATAGTCATCCCTGGGCATATGCTCACATTCTCTCTCAAATAATGTTTTGCAAGCTGCTTATTCCTTTATTTCATATACAGTAAACACATTGCACCAAGCTTATACGCCTATCAACTATCTAAGGAAGATACATAAAAGTTCATACCTTTGGATTAATAGAACCAGAAGATGCGAATGAGAAGCATGCATTGTAAATAACTAGGTCAATATCAATAGTGCTGATACTGAACAAAACACATTAATAGTGGTTAAAAAAACTGTTATCAACAACCTGAAAAGTTGCGGCCCAAAAAAAGATTAAGCGCAGATATCCTATTGACAGACCCACAATTTTCAGTTCATTTTGCATATAAAAGGAAAACATGCACCAATCATGTATTGAGATAGATAAAAAATACCTATTGCCTACAATACCTCTTAAGGACCAACATCTTCATTTTCTTTTGTCTAAGTTCATAGTTCTCCACCTTGACACGGAGGGAAGCTGTTAAGACACATCTGCCTCTGCTAGCTCAATGCTGATCTTATCCAAACCATTAGATTATGTCACAATTCCCATTATTTTTCCTGAGGACAGTCATTCCTATATGGATGTGTTTTGGGGAAGACCAACAATCCTCCTCTGATGATACGAACAATATGCACATAATGTAAATAGCACATTATTCATATGTTAATATAAACATGGCATATTATCTAAAGCAAGCATACAATACACAAATTCATTTCTTCAAGGTAATCATCTTTGCTCTCAAACTAGAAGCTCAAAACCAAACTCAACAAAAATGAACATATACACCAAGAACAATGATAGCTGAAAGGCCAAACAAATAGCAGTAAATGTGCTAAAACATAAATTAAAAAAAATGCATAGCAAGCATAAGCACATACCACTACATATGTTTATATTGTTATTGAACATTATTATACATATAAAAAACATATATTAAGAAGTTGAATAGTTACAATGCACAACAAAAAGAGCAACCTCCTGCCAAAAAGTACACAACAGAGTTCATCATGTTCTAAATAAGATAATGGCTTAAATCTTATGTGTAACTTCCATCAAAAATAGGAAGCATTGGACAATTACCATTAAAGGATCTCAACATTAGTCAATATAGCTCCTCAGTATCTCCACAGACATTTCATCTTAAATTCTTGGAGATATCTTCCTACAATAGTAGAAACATAAATTTTTTGTGAGCATGCTTTGAATGAAGGAACAAATAAGAAACTTAAAAAGCGATATACAATTGACCCATTACATCATTGAAATCAACAGGCAAACATGTACTAATGCAATAAACAACCCACATCAGGAAGAACCCGCAATCAACCCCGTTGTCTTGATATGGCCCCTTTTGACTTAAGATATTCCACTTTTTAGCATGAGGAATCCCAAGGTGAGACTAGAGAATTATTGCAATGTTGTCCTTCTAGGATTCACAGAATTGCTTATTTAGTTTCATAGCAATATAATAAACCATTTTTCACTGGCTGAGTCATACAACTACTTACCAATTTCTTCACATTGGGCTTCCTTTTCTTGTGGCCATACCTGGTCATTGAGTCAAACCATTTAACTTGAGACTTTATCACATCTATGATCATCATGTGGAAATGTGCATTGTTGCGCATTGGAATGAAGATGACATCAGGTTTTTTCTCTCTTGTCCAAACCATGTCTTCGTGTATCCCTCTATCTTGTCCTTCTCCACCTTCTATGGCAATGGGTGTGAATCTGACTCTGACGACTGCTATTTTATAATGATATACCATATAACATAGCTTCATCCAACACGTGTAAATTATATCCACGTGATCAAACATGATGGCCGTCAATGCATATAACACACGAAATAGGATATATTTTGTATTCAAACTAAACATTGGAGTAATTACAAAGCCAAAATATTACATCAAATTCATGGAACATCGTAAGATTTAATTACATGCCTATGATCACTATGCATAGAGCAGATAGTTATACAAAATTGAGGCATATTATGCCTTTACATACTACTCACAAAGTAATTACAAAGATTATATCTAAAGCAGCTACCACATAAATTGTTTGGATAACTTTTCATCTCCTATCTCTATATTAGTTGTAATTCTTGCATAATCTGAGGGTGGGTGAGTATGTTTATACTCAGCAAACTGAATTAAAATCTAATTTAATGCTAAGTAGAAAACTCATAACGGTAATAATTTTTGCTAGAATAGAGTTTATTTCAAAAAACATTAGTTCATCTTATGATGATTTCCGTAGTCGTGATACTGAACGGCATTCCCCTTGACGCTCATGGGGCAACTGGAAGCTCAGTAAGTGAGGACCTTTCCCATGATGCTCCACACCCATTTGCACACCATACTGATTATTTTTCACGGTAGATATCTAGATAAAATATTACAATCCTAGGTTTAACCCCAGAATTATCCAAAAAATGCAAGTAGCATGACACAAATCAGGGTATATAAAACATAACACGCGTAAGAAATTTTTTAGAAAAACTCAAGCAAATAAGTTTTTAGTGCATAAAATTTTAACAATACGAGCAGAGCATAAGCTAGAGTTTAAGACCCCTACCTCAAACTTGAAGTGCAAAATTCAAAATTGAAAAGGTGCCAAATGGAAAAACCGATCCCTCCACTGCTTCTGACATAATTGATTTAGCAGGAAACGACTCTTGAATCATTAGGACTCAGAGCGATGGAGAAATGAGGGAGAGAAGTTTCAAAATGAGTAGAAGAGAGAATGGAGAGCCGAGCCTATTTATAGGATGGGTGTGCCACGTTATGCGCTTGTTACGTGTTGCGCCAAGACGCAACGCGCATCATGTGGAGCGGTGCCTATCTTAGTGCAAAATGCGCATCATGCACACGGAACGTGCGCCACCTCATTTTTTTAAATTATTTTTATTATTTATTTTTTTTAAAAGTTTTTAAAAATTTAAACATGCATAACTTTCTCTCTTGGACTCTATTTCGTGCATTCTTAGTATTGATGGACTCGTGTCAATGAGCCTTATTAAACTAGACTGTACATGGGGGGTTTTGCTGCACTTTTTAAGTGGATCCCACCCATATGGCATGTTTCTTGATGTGGTAACTTCTGGCCCTGGCATCCAATTTGAGCGGTTTAAGGCCCATTACACTCATCTTTCAGTGCTCTAATCATATCATTATGAAAACTTATCGAGTAAACTCTTTAATTAATTATAACTTGATAAAAACTCGAATAAAAGCATTATTAGAGATAGAAAATCACATCCAAAAATCAAGGTCGTTACAATGACTTAGGCCTATCCTAATGTAATCCAAAACATATACACTAGAATAGGGACTAAACCTGGCTAAGATAATATTACATGAAGAAGTTCCCAAAGTGGCAACTGGGAAAGGAATTTTTGGTTAATTTCTTGGCCCTCTCCTCAAGTATATACATGTATGCGTATATTACCTACATGCATTTAATATTTAAGCAATATTGGATACTTAATATTAAAATGCTAAGTAATTATACTTACACTTGAGGAGATGGACTTCGTCTGAAGCATATCTACTAGATCGCTCTCTGCAATAACCACTGTCATGGAGTAGCTCCCGTCTTTAATAAATTTGTTAAGGGTTTGTTTGGATTGGTGGAAAGTGGGTGTAAGGAAAAGAATCTTCTTAAAATCCTCTCATTTCCACTATTTGGTACAATGGGGAAAGAGAAACTAGAGTGAAAACTGAGAGAAGATGGATGAAAAATTTGCTCAAAAACTTTCTACCCATCAATCCATGGATTTTGGGAGAAAATCAGCGTACTAAAGACTTATGTCTTGCCGCTACTACCACCACCATCACTGTCACCGCCTCCACTACTGCTATTATTGCTACCACCATCACCACCGTTATTGCCACCACCACCACCACTGTTGCCATCACCACCCCCGCCACTGCTGCTACTACCACTGCCGCCGCCGACACCACCAAGACCGCTGCCACCACTACTGTTGCCACCACCACTGCTGCCACTGCCGTCACCGCCACCACTGCCACTGCCACTGTCATTGCCGCCACCACCACCACCACCTCCGCCGCCATCACCACTACCACCACTGCCACCAATGTAGCCGCCACTACCACTACCACTGCCGCCGCCGCTACCACCGTTGCTACCACCACCACCATTGCCCCACTACCACCATTATCACCGCCACCATAATCACCACCTTCACTACTACCACCACTGCCACTACCACCACTACCACTACCGTCACTATCAATTTTCTCTTACATCATTTATGCAACCAAACAGTGGAAAATTTTTAGGAATCTTTTAGTTTTTCCTTCACCTGGATTCACTTTCTCTTTTTCTTTCCCTTTCTCCTGGTTTCCACCAATCCAAATAGATCCTAAGGGTATCTTGATCCCTCTCACTCAAATGAGAGAGAGGACTGCATAGTTGGATGCTTAGGGGCCGAGTGAGGATGGTGGACCTAGTTTGTTTAAGTGGGGGTCTGTGAATAAACTAGTATTGTTGCAGCCTCCTCCATAATCAATGGTTTCTTCACCCACTTTTTCCCCTTCTTCTCCTGCATGAAGGGTGTACCATACTTCTTACATCTAAACTTCGACCTTACAAGCCTCTTTGATGGGCCATCTACTCCCTGAATAGCCTCATCCTTCTCTCCCTCCTCCCCCTCCTTATCCCTCTTTCTCTCCTCCACATGCTCCTCTCCTTCCTCATCATTCTTTATCTACTCCCCTTGCTTCTCTCAATGCTCCGCTCCCTGGGCTTGCTCCTCTCTCTTCTCCTTTCCATGGGCTTGCTCATCTCCCTCCCCCTACTCCTTCCCCTCCCCTCGCTCCTCTCCCTCTCCTTGCTCCTCTCCCTCCCTATCCCCCTCCACCTCCTCATCTCCTTCATCATGTACCTCCTCCCCACTCTTCTCTCCCTCCTCCTCCTCATCTCCCTCATTATTGCTTTCCTCCCCATCTTCTCCATCATCCTCTTCACCACCATCCTCCAATCCCTTCATGGCAGCCTACATAACTCCAAGCCTAGAGGCCATATTCTCTATGGAGGTCTTCAAGACAGACAATCCTTCCCCACTCTCATCCACATCATCCACCACCACCTTCCTTTTCCACAAAACTTCTCCTACCCCTTGAATGAGATTTTCCTTGTTTCGTGCAAGAACCAAAATTGGCACAATAAGCACTCAATGTGTGGGCAGTAAATATTAGCCTGCAAACATATGACTTGAACATATGTTAAATACTTGAAGAATAGTAGATTATAAAAATTACCTCTCCAATTCACAAATGCTTGAACAACTGAGAATGGTTGCCCACTGACCTACGGTGCTTTCCCTTTTTCTCATCATTAAGTAGGCCACAAACTGGCTAGTTGCAAAAATGGGGAAATTTGTCTGGCACAGTCGAGACAAACATCTTGAAGTGCTCAAAGACCCAAACCTAAAACATAAGGGAATCTCATTAGTATGATGTAAATCTTATACAATTAGGTAAAAACACTTATTAATTAAGTAGAAAATATCTGGAGAACCAATGCAGCTCCAATCAAGGAGCCCCAACCCTCATACTTGTCAGACTCCTTCAACATCAGCTCACATGACATGAGAAGGATGAGACTACCAAGTAGTCATAAACAGCCTACATCCAGTCATACATGTGGAGGCTGGTCAAGTCATCCAAAAGGTCCACCAACTCATTCCTGGCCACTTTGTTGGTTTGTGGAAATATGAGGTATGCAAAAATGTGAAGGATGATCATCCTAGCACAGTCCTCCATTGAGTCAGTGTCGGCCTTCATCGACAAGTTCTCCAACTTCTTCTCAATCTCTCCCCTGCTCACCTTGTCCTAAAAATACTGCTTATAAAAACCACTATGTTCCCCACTATCATGGCCCAAAACAATTTGTTGGTCCCCCATCCTCAACTCTGTTATCAAGGCCACATCATGCACAATGAAGTTCACGGTGTGTCCCTTTATTATAATTCCAGGTGTGGTCTCTGACCAATATCCTAAAATGACTTCAAATAATGACTGGAATGTTATGGTGATGGCATCCAGATGCCTTACGAAAGGTGACACCCCAATTAGGCTTTGGATTTGTGGGGAGGTAAAGACAATTTGTACTGACTTTGAAAGTCCCTTTGGATCACAAGGGACTATAAGAGATTCTCTCTGCTTCTTAGTAGGACCCCTAGAAGGTTCACAATCCCTCTTAGACAATTCATATTTACCGACATCAATAGATATAGATGGATAAGGAAATGGTATAACATAAATAATGCTAATATGTTTTAGCAATAATGCTAAAGTCTTACAACTTCAAGAAGAAGCTAATTAACAAAGTTGGTTAATTAAACTTCAAGAATAATGCTAAAACATTTATGCAATAATGCTAACTGTTGTAGCATTGTTGTTAATGTCTTACAACTTCTAAATTATAATTGCATCTATTGTGATTTCAAGTAAGTAATATTTTTAGTTTAGCTTAGGATTCTTTTATAATGAAGCATATAAGCATTATTGCTAAAATATTTTAACAATGAAGCTAAAGTCTTACAACATCAAATTTATGACTACAGCCTAAAAAAATTCAAGTAATCATTTTAGCTTAGGAATATTTTATAAGAATCAGATACTAAACAAAAATGGTGAATCATTCTATCAAAAAAATAATTATGTCAAAGTTGGTGAATAGGTCTATCACAACGATTTAGCATTATTGTTAATGTCTTACAACTTCAAAGTTATAAGTGCATCCTAATTGAATTGAAATAAGTAATTGCTTAATCTTAGGATTCTTTTATAATGAATCAGATAATTAACAAGGTTGGTAAATCAAACTTCAAGAATAATGCTAAAACCTTTTAGCAATAATTCTAGAACGTTTTAGCATTATTGTTAAAGTCTTACAACTTCAAATTTATGAGTGGAGCTCAAATAATTGCAAATAAGTAATCATTTTAGCTTAGGATTATTTTATAATGAAGTAGATAATGATTATTGCTAAAACATTTTAACATTATTGCTAAAGTCTTACAACTTCAAAATTTATGAGTGCATTTGTCATAACTTCAATTATGTAATCATTTCAACCTATGAGTATTTTAAAATGAAGCAAATAATTAATTAGTGGTAAATCAAACATCTATAATAAAGCTAAAACATTTGAACATTATTATTGATGTAGTGACATTTACAAGTCCAACTTAAATAATTTCAAGTGCATAGGATTCATAAAATGAAGCAGAATTGGGTAACATTTGGGATGAAAAATAACCTACTTCATTTCCTTGTCATCTTCTATCAGAATTCAAAGGACTACAACAATTGTTGTGGAGGATACACAACTATTCAAGGACAAGGAAAAAACTTCTTAAACAATTCATAAATTCAAGAATTGAACAAACAACAACCATAAGAAAGATGAGGGTATCAAAAATTTTATCTACACACTGAAAAAAAAATAAATAATACATCACTTAATTATGATAATGCTCTCAACATAAAGCAATCTCAGAGAAGGGGAAGTTATTGAAATTTTCAAAAATATAACCTTTTATTCAAAATAAGAGAAAAAATCAAGTGCACATCATTCATGGAGTAAGGACACGAAGTACACAAAGTAAAGTAGCATATAAATCTTCAAACACCATGCATTCAAATATACAAAAAGCACAACATATTATGTCCATATATGAGTTCCTATCAAACCCTATTTTATGAACACCAAAGCCATACAAAGAAGAAAATATCTTAAATCATGACAGATCTAGCCTCACCTAATGCTAAAACAACAAAAAAGATAAAAGAACTTGCTCTCTAGCGTGGTTCACAAAGAAAGAAAAATATGAAATCCCTTCTTAGGCCAAAAATCGGGAGAGAGAAGAGAAACGACTCACTTTGTGACTTCACATTATTAAATGCACAAAAATATCCTTTTCATGCCATAAAACTTAGACTATCACTCAGCTTCCAGTCAATACAAGGAAATAAAGTCCATCAACCTATTGGTCAGTAAATTCGCGAGTAGAAACTAACATGGCAATATGCATCCCTCTCTGAGTATAAACATCATTAGCCTTTGCCTAAGTTGTTTTGGGACATACGAATGGAAAACCCAATCCATCTATTCCAACATTTTCTATGTTAAATACTAATCATACTTTTAGCACATAATAGATGACCATTTGAACAAAACAATCAAACAGTTGTACAAACCAAAACTAAAAATTGTATATAAGATAGAACAATCAATCCACAAAAAAGAACAAAGACAAATATATAAATACCAAAACTTTGTTCAAAATCAGACCTACCATCTAAAGTCTGAATGAAGATACTTTGAGACCGACTCAAAGGTACCTCTAACGAAAGGGATGCAAAGGGGGTAGGAGGGTGCTCATGAAGTGGATCATTTAGTGATACAAAGATCACTAGTGCTATGCAACATGCATTTCACCTATTGATAAAAATCCAAGCTTTTCTACACAGATCACCCAAAAAAATCAAATCTTTCGGGAAAATTATACAAAATTTAACAGCTTCAACGTGTAAGAGATGGAGGGTTGGGATCAACAATAGAGGGGAGAGCTGAATCGAACAGAGAGGCAAGGGAGAGTGAGGGGGGAATTGAT
Source organism: Saururus chinensis (assembly GCA_035235625.1). Lineage (NCBI taxonomy): Eukaryota > Viridiplantae > Streptophyta > Magnoliopsida > Piperales > Saururaceae > Saururus > Saururus chinensis. The sequence goes on from CP141143.1 coordinate 33,796,685, forward strand.
GGAGGCTGGAGGTGGGAGATTGAGGGGATGTAGGAGAGTGAGGGGAGGCAGGAAATCTAGAGAGGAAAGAGAAGGGTGGAAGGGCGAAAAGAGAGAAGCGAGGGACAGTGAGGGGGAATGGACGAAGGCCGGCAGTGGGAGACTTGGGGGTGCAGTCAGAGGCCGGAGGGGAGATATTGAGGGGAGGTGGGAGAGTGAGGGGAGGCAGGAGATTAAGGGGAGGGAATATTTGGTTGAAAGGGGGGAAAGAGAGAGACGAGGGAGGCTAGAGGCGGGAGGTTGAGGGGGGAATGGAAGGACGGATGTGGGAAAATGAGGGGAGGCGGGAGACTAGAGAGAAAAGAAAAGCAGGGATGGGGGAATGATAAAGCCATAAGGCCCTTACAGTAAGGGTGAGTTGATATTACTTTTTCCTAATATTAAGGGTCTATTTATTTCTCTCACTCACGTCTGAGCTAAATAAGTTGCTAAAAAGGTAGCTAAAAGCCAACTAATCGGCGTGGTTGTTTGAAACTCATGTTGCAGGCTGATTTAGCTGGCAAATTAGATAATACATTGTTACATCGTCTTGGCGGATGGATTTTTCATCTGATATATGCGCGATCTCAAACAACCCCAACCTCACCCCCGGGCATCTCCTCCCATGGCGATCACAGCCCCCTCTCATCCCCCGCCTCCACTCCCCTTCTCTCCTCATGATCCCCCATCCTCTTCCATTCCACCTCCTCTTCTCTTCTCGACTCTTCTAAAAAACGGGCACCACCAACCTTGTTTTAGAACAAAAAAGGATCTACTGTTAGCCCTAGCTCTTCTCTTCTCCTTTCTTCCCTTCACTTGCTCGATGCCACACCTCTTCTTCAGAACTCCACAAGTTCATACACAATGTGTGGGTCAGGAAAGGACTTGGAGACTCTTTCTCCAAATGCCACTTCACCCAAGCACCCAATCACTTAGCTTCAGGCACTAAGAACCAATGCTGAAATTCTAGCAAGTCCCATGTGAGTATAATTAGCAAGAGAAGAGAAATGGTGACATCTTTCTTCCACTCAATTGTAGAGTGGTCGGACCAGCGGAAGCAAGGTGGGATGGGGGTGGCACACCTATCAAAATTCCAACTTTACAATCAATCTACAAGAACATGCATGTTGTGCCCGGTTTGGGCACCAGTGTTACCTTGAACAATCACGTAGGAAAGGGGAAGGAAGGAAGAAGAAAGGGGAGAAGAACTAAGTTTTCGATTGCCTAACCTAAGCAAGGGAGGAGAGGGATGACTTATATAGGGAGTCGTGCCTTCTCCTTGGGAGTCATGCCAGCTAGTGGGCCCGGTTAATTCGTGGGGCCACTAGCTAGTCCAATACAAATAAATGTCATACTACCTACTTATTACATAAGCAAATACAAAATAAAGTAACATAATGCAATCAAATAAGAGGTAAATAGAGCAGAAACAGAGCCCGAGTAAACGTGCACAATATTTCACCATGTTTCCGCTATTCCCCTTGACCTCAAGGCGACCATGCTGGGTAGTGAGCCATGAACTAGTCCTCAGACATCCATGTAACATCCTCAAGGGGTTGACCCTGCCAAGAAACAATCACCTCTATAATGATATGACCAGAATGGCAAACCCGATGCTTATCAAGCACCGAGGCTGGAACATGATCTACAAGTGGGGCCGGTCCCATCAAAGGAGGAGGTGGAGCATCAGTGGCTAAGGAAGTGTCACCCACATAGCAGCGAACTCTGGAGACATAGAAAACTGGGTGAACCAACGAGTCGGGCAGTAGAGCAAGACGATATGCCATCGGACCAATGCGCTCCACCACTGCATATGGTCCATGGAAACCGGGGGCGAGCATGGAATACTCTGGCTGGAACAATGAGGTCTAATGTTGAGGAAGGATTGAGACATAAACCAAGTCACCCACAGTGAACTCCCGATCAGTGTGTTGTTCATTATAAATCTATTTCATCCAGTTCTAAGCGGTGGCTAGGTTCAACTTAAGCCAGTGAAGAGCCTCACCCTGTGTTTGTAACATATAATCTACCTCGGCAACAAAGGAGCGGTGAGGAACATATGATAACACGATTAGAGGTGGGCAGCCATACAATACTTTGAAAGGAGTGAACCCTGTGCGAGTGTGAAAGGCAGTGTTATACAACCACTTCGCCCATGGAAGAAGTTGGAGCCACCAACGGGGCTGAGACATGGTGAAACAGTGGAGGTACTACTCCAAACAGTGGTTCAGCGCCTCGTTTGGTTGTCTGTTTGTCGATGATAGGTTGTGCTCATGTGGAGAGTAGTGCCCTATAATGCGAAGAACTCCTGCCAAAACTGAGATATAAAAATCTTGTCGCAATTAGAAACAATAGTACGAGGCAAGCCATGGAGCTTAGCGACCTCCTGAACATATATCTCTGCCACCGTCTTGGCAATGAAGGGGTACCCAGAGCGCAAAAGTGCACATACTTAGACAACCGATCCACCACCACAAGGATCACTGACTTGCCTTGCACCAAGGGCAGGGCCTCCACGAAGTCCATCGAAACATCCTCCCAAACCTTTCTGGGAATGGGTAAGGGCTGAAGTAATCTGGCAGGAGATGTCGTGGTAGCCTCGGCTCTCTGATATACGTCGCAGGCGACAACATAGTCCTAAATAGCCCGTTGAATGCCTTGCCACAGAAAGCTCTAGCTGACTCACTTATAGGTGCAAAATACCCCTTCGTGGCCGGCCAATGGAGTGTCATGAAAGTGGGAGAGAATGCACTCGTGAAGGTCATCAGCATCGGGCACCCAAAGGCAATCCTTCCAAAAAAAAAGGTTATCCACAATACAAAGAAAGGGTAACCAGTAGGGTCTGCCTGGAGAAATGCAATCAACGTCTATGTCGAAGGATCCTCGCGTTATGCCCATCTCAACTCAGCAATAAAGGGGCAGGACGGAGTAGAAAAGGGCCATGCAAGAACTAGAGGTAGAGCTATGAGAAAGGGCATCGGCCACAATGTTGTCCGACCCTTCCCAGCAATTTACTGACCCACCTTTGCTATGCTCGAGTGGACACCCGTTGCTTAAGGAAGTACTTCAAGGGCTGGTGGTCAATGTGGATAAGGAAGTGGTGGCCGAGCAAGTAGGGTCTCCATTTGTCCTATTCGAAGCCATTCGTTGTCTTGATTGGAGATGGAATGCACCTAAGGAGCTCCGACGTATGTGCTCATGCTGCCCTCTCTATACAAGGCCACACCTTCATCACTGACCTCTTCTTACTACCAACAAAAGGAGCAGACGTGGTGTTAGGGGTTCAGTGACTACAGGAGCTTGGTGACATGGTGTGGAACTTCAGAGAGATGATTATGGATTTCGAGGTCCAGGGACAGTGGGGACTGATTTAAGGGTCTTAGCCGGGCACCCTTCTTTCCTCCCAATCAGCGAGCTTCTTCTTCTTGTTCGCACCCCAGGGGTTCCTCTTGCAACAAAGACCAGCAGTCGAGGTACACCAAGATGAGCTGCCTCCGAATCTTCTTGACTTATTGGTGAGCCATCATGATGTAATTGCCGAGCCCAAGGACCTTCCACCAGTGCAGCCTCATGACCACCACATTCCCATCATTCTCATGACCACCACATTCCCATCATTCCTGGTGCATCTCCAGCCAACGTCCGCCCTTAATGCTATCCACATATCCAGAAGGTGGAGATCGAGTGCCTCGTTGCTGATATGCTTCAGTCCAGCATCATCTGCCCTAGCATGAGCTCCTACTCCTCCCTGATGCTGCTGGTTGAAACCAAAAGGAAGTGTCGCCGTCCAAGTGGAATGCGGCTATACTCAACTGTTCAGCCTTAGAGTGCATCCCCTAGTAGGCGAAGAACTTCTCCGCCTTGAACAACCACTCCATCCTAGGTTTGGTGTCTCCATCTACAACCTAGTCGATGGTGCCAAAGTGCATGGGGGCCAGAGGAAAGCATGCATCCCTATCTACTGTCGCCCGAGGGCCGGGGCAGCGTAGTTCGGGGGCCTAGGACAGCTCACCCTTCTCCACATTGCCAGGCTGTGGCCTAGCAACAATGGTGCTGGGGGCGCTGCCTGCAACTGAGCGACGGCCAGAGTCAAGGACTCGATCTTGGTAAGGATTTGCCCGAGTGCAGGAGCGCTGAGGGTCTCAGGAGCCATTTTTGGGCTGTCCGCTGCGACCTCGGCCTCCTTCTCAGGCTGAACTTCAAGGGCTGTGGATGGCTGTTTGCCTCGTGCCATGGCCAGAGATCATGATGGCTTTGATACCAATGTTGTGCCAGGTTTGGGCACAAGCAATACCTTGCACAATAACGCAGGAAAGGGAAAGAAAGGAAGAAGAAATGGGAGAAGAACTGAGTTTTCTATTAACTAACCTAGGCAAGGGAGGAGAGGGACGACCCATATAGGAAGTTGTGCTTTCTCCTTGGGAGTCATGCCAGCTAGTGGGCCTGGCTAATTATGGGGCCACTAGCTGGTCCAATACAAATAAATGTCATACTACCTACTTATTACATAAGCAAATACGAAATAAAGTAACCTAATGCAATCAAATAAGAGGTAAATAGAGTGGAAAGAGAGCCCAAGTGAGCGTGTACAACAATGCATAAAAACTCAATTCAATTAGCAGTATAACATCATCCAATCAATGATCATGCATATAAGAAATCAAATTGGTCAATAAAATACTGACCTTGGGCATTCTAGCCCCTTGCATGCCCTTGAAACAATTAGCCCATACTCTTAGATCACAAGAAACAAGCGTAGGGATTAAGGATTACCTTTATGTGTTTATCCCTCACAAACCAATGCTCTTGGATTGAAGAATTTCAGCAAGGATGCAAGCCCAATGAATCACCGAGTCCACCCACCAATGGAGGAGAGTCTTCTCCTTCAAACAGCCCACCAAAGAGGTGTAGGAGAGGGGCGGCCAGCAGCGGATTTTCCTTCTCCACTTGTGCAAACTGAACCAAGGAGAGAGGGGGTGGCAAGATTAGGACAGAGGAGGAGGGAGTGGGGTGGCCCAAAGATAGGGCAACCTTCTCTCTTGCTCTCCCTTAAATACCCATTCCTTTCCTCTTTTAATCAAGCCTATATGTGGGCTATTCTAAATGGACTTTCCTGCTTTAATTCTTCCAGTCTAACTTGAGGGTCATACACAATGGGAGCGGACTCTGTCTCTCATAGCCCGCGGAGGCTTAGACCTCCTACACATGGCCAAGTTCACGATAGGGTTGACCCCTCGATAACCACAGGTCCCACCATCAATATATAATTCCCATGTATGGGCCCCACAATGTGTTAATGCACAACCTATTCATATTCCTAGTGTGTGTGTGTGTGTGTGACGTAGGCGGTTCCCAATTAAATTAGTGTAACGAAGGCATATGTGCAGTTGGCGCGACCACCTCCACCACCCTTGGACCTTGTAGCCATTACCGGCTCACCTGGACTGCAACAACGTTGGACCAAAACGGGCCCGAGCCCATACCATGGTCCAACATCAATTGCAATGGTGACATCTTTTTTCCACTTCTCAATCAGTCTTCGACTTGGTCATTTCAAGCACCGAAAAGGGATGCCTCCTCCACCTTGTCCTCTTTTCTTCAAAATCTTGATGCAAAGAGAAAACTTACCCTAGGCACAAGGCACCCCCAATGTCCGCTCTTCTGCCACCAAATGGTGGAGCTCAGCTTTGCGTGAGAAGAACTTGCAAGATTTGGCAGCAAGCAACAAGACCTCATATGGGTCTTTCTCAAAAAGTTATTTGTCATCCAGGAATCACATGGTGGCTAGAGCTCTTGGGTCTATGGATTCGAATGACTATTATGAGTGTATAGAAACTTATGCATCTATGTTAGGGAATAAAGGCGGTCCTAAACCCAGCACAGAAATTCCCAGACGCAACAGAATAATCGTTGGGGGCAGCAGACATGACACAAGCAAAGCAATGCAACACAAAGATTTAATGTGGTTCGACAATATGCCTACGTCCACACCCACACCCAGTCCACTATATTTAGAGAAAATTACAATGGAGAAGATGAAGAAGAAGAAGAATACAAGAAAACATCCCCCTATTTTCTCTCGCTAAGCCCCTTTTCTCCCTTGAATAGATTGCAGCCTTGTCTGCTCTATTTTTCTCACATACACTGTTCGCTCCCTGACTCTTTCCCCTATGTCAAAACCTCGTCCCAGACCCTTAACGGAATAAACATTCTCACAGAACTGATCTTTCCAGAATTAACATTGGAAGAATATATGGAACAAAGTCTGAGATCCAGAAACTACCCTTATTGAGTTGTTCCCAAATCCATGTGCGTGTTGTCAATCTTCCTAGAAATCAGGCTCCATATCTAACAATCTCCCACTTGGAGACTGATGGGCTTCATCTTCTTCTTCAACATTCTCCCACTTGAAGCTAGCAGTCTTCAAGCCTTCAAACCTCAATTTGGACAAGCAATGGGTGTGGGATGACCAGTCCTCTAGTGTAAAAGACCAATGAAAGTTGAGCATGACCTCAACTTCTCCATGGTGACAACCTTCGTCAACATGTCTGCCGGGTTGTCTTTGGTGTGGATCTTCTCCAAATTCACTTCCCTCTCTTCTACAAGCTCCCGAATGAAGTGATACTTGATGTCAATATGCTTGGTTCTTGAATGGAATGCTGAATTCTTGGCAAGATAAATAGCACTTTGACTATCTGAATGCAACCAACATTTACCCTGCTCCTTACCCAATTCCTTCAGGAATGCCTTTAGCTAAATCAACACTTGCATGCCTCTATAGCTGCAACATACTCTGCCTCAGTAGAAGATAAAGTGACTATCTTTTGAAGTTGTGACGGCCATGCTACTGCTCCACTCCCAAGAGTAAATACGTAGCCCGTGGTAATCCTCCTGGAGTCCACATCACCGGCCAAATCAGATTCCACATAACCCAGGAGCTTAATGTTTGAACCACCAAAGCATAAACTCAACTGTGATGTACCTTTCAAATACCTTAGGATCCACTTCATTGCCTCCTAGTGCTCCTTTCTAGGATTAGTCATAACCTTGTCACTGCTCCCATTGAATAGGAGATGTCTAGTCTAGTGCAAGTCATAGCATACATAAGAGAACCCACTTCTGAAGCATAAGGAATACTCTCCATCTTTCTCCGCCGCTCTAGTGTGGTTGGGGCCTGATCCTGAGAGAGTCCAAAATGTGCTGCAAGAGGGGTGCCAACTAGCTTAACACCCTGCATGTTGTACCTTTGAAGTACCTTCTCAACATATTATGTCTATGATAGTTTCAGCACTCTCTTCTTTCTGTCTCTAGTAATGCGCATGCCAAGAATCTATTTTGATGGGCCCAAATCCTTCATTGCAAATTCATGAGACATTCTCCTCTTGAGATTCACAATCTCAATCATGTGGGATCCTGCAAAAATCATATCATCGACATGCAATAGTAGTATAATATAGGAGGTACCAAAAATTTTGAAATAGCAACAATGGTCAAAATGACACCTATAGAACCCAATTGCCTGCATAAACCCATCAAACCTTTTATACCAATGTCTTGGAGCCTGTTTCAAACCATGCAGACTCTTCTTCAACTTGCAAACCAAATTTTCTCTACCTTTTTCGATGTACCCATTTGGTTGATATAGGTAGATCTCTTCCTCCAAATCACCATGAAAGAATGCAGTTTTCACAACTAACAGCTCAAGGTGGAGATCCTCCATAGTTACTATGCTCAAGATTGTCCAGATGGTAGCAATCTTCACCACTAGAGCAAATATCTCTATGAAATCTAACCCATGCTTCTACTCAAAGCACTTGATGACTAGTCTGGCTTTGTAACGCTTGTTTCCATTGTCCTCTTCTTTCAACCTGTAGATCCATTTGTTGTGCAGAGCCTTCTTCCCTTTTGGCAGTTGAGTCAACTCCTAAGTGTTGTTTGAGGACAATGAGTCCATCTCATCATCCATGGCATGCTCCCACTCAATAGATGAATCTATGCAACATGCCTCCTCAAAACTTTCAGGCTCTCCACTATCTGTCAACAACAAATAGTTAAGACTAGAGCCATATTTTGGATTTGGCTTACTTACCCTATCACTCCTCCATTCAGCCGGTGTCTGCAAAGGAATTGTAGAGGATTGTGGGACATGAGATACTTCCTGGCTAGAACTGGCTTCATCTGCATTTCCTGCTTTATCAACTGAGGATTTGTCTACCTTAAATTCTACAAACTAAGATTTTCTTTCCCCTTTTGTAGATTTTGTCGGTCTTTGTACAAATCAGACTCATTGAAGACAACATCAATACTTCTAACGACCTTTTTTTTCTTTGCATCCCATAGCTTGTACCCATAACTATCAATCCCATAACCAATAAAATAGCACTTGCTCAGATTTGAGTCATGTCTTCCCCTATGTTCTAGCTCCACATGTACATAACCTGCACATCCAAACACCAATAAGAAATCATATTTTACCTCCTTCCCTTTCCATGCCTCCTCGGGCAGTCCACCATCTAGGTTGTAAGATGGAGATCGGTTGATCAAATATGTCATTGTGTCTATGGCATAGGTCCAAAATGATGATGGCAGACCTGCATTGAGTCTCATACTCCTAGCCTTCTCCAAGATTGTCATATTCATTCACTCTGCCACACCATTTTGTCTTGGCTATCTTGGGGTTGTAAGAAGTCTTTTAATCCCATGTTTGTCACAATAGGATTGGAACTCCCTACTGCAGTATTCTCCTCCATTATCGGATTTCAGGCACTTCAACTTTAATCCTGTCTCATTCTCAACAAGAGTTTTCCATTTGACAAACAAGTCAAACACATCTAATTTATTACAACAATAATAAACCCAGAGCTTACGAGATGCATCATCAATAAAAGTTGCAAAGTAAAGAGCACCGCCAAGGGATTGTACTTGAGCCGGACCCTAGACGCCCGTGTGTACCAACTCCAAATGTTCTGATTTCCTTTCCTTAATGGCCTTTGTGAAGGTAACCTTTCTTTGCTTTCCCATAACGCATTCTTCGTAGAAATCTGGATTTACCTCCTTCAAGTCAGGAAGCTTCCCCTTGTTCATCATAACTTGCATCCCCTTCTCACTCATGTGGCCCAACCTTTTGTGCCACATTGCAGAGTCAACAACTAACGATGCCACCGATATAGAGTCTTTATTTCTACATGAGAACAAATACAATGTCCCAACCTTTTTCACTTTGGCTACAATAAGGGAGGCTCGAGTCATACTCCATGTGTCACTGATAAACTTTGTAGCCACTCCATTCATAGCCAATTGACCAATAGATATCAAATTTTTCGTTAGATGAGGCACAAGTCTAACATCTTTCAACACAAATATTGTACCATCCTCCTACAGCAAACTTATATTCCCCTTACCAATCTGATGTGCCCAACGTGGGCACAATCGATATCAAGGAGATTCACGTAGTGAAAGGGGAGAAGCAAGGAAGAAAGGGGAGAAGTTCTGAATAGTTACAATAGCATAATCCCAAAATAGAGGAAGGGATCGCCCCATATAGGGGACGACCAGTCCCCTAGGGAGTCGCACCCAACCCAAACTAGGCCGACCTAGTTCCCTAGGCAGACACACCATTTAGTGGTTCGTCTAGCCCGGACCACTAACTAAACCAATAGTGTCTTGCATTTGAATACCAAAGCAAATACTAAACTATTACAATAAGAAATAGTTCCAATGCCAAGAAGTAAAAGAAATAAACTAGAGTCTGGGAGTCATCTGAGAGATTGGGCCATCGTGTACAACACTCCACCATGCTTCCGCTAGTCGCCTTGTTCTCATGGGACCAAGACAGATATCATACCATAAACTCATCCTAAGGCATCCACGTAGAATTTTCAAGCGGCTGCCCCTGCCAAGAAATCAGAACCTCTATAATAATGTGACCATAGTGATGGACCCGACGCTTCTCAATCATCAAAGTAGGGACAGGGTCGAACGGCAGAACCAGGCCCATCAAGGGAGGGGGAGGAGCACCCACAACCAAGGACTTGTCACCCACAAATCACCGCAGATGGGATACATGAAAGACAGGGTGAACCAAAGAGCTAGGGGGCAAGGCCAGGCGGTAGGCCACTGAACCAACACGCTCCTTGATAGCATAGGGACCATGGAAACGGGGAGCAAGCTTTGAGTTCTTGTGCTGAAACAAGGAGGTCTGTCGATGAGGAAGAACCGACACATAAACCAAATCACCCACCGCATACTCACGATTAATGTGGCATCGATCATAAATCTGCTTCATCCGGTTCTGGGCAGAGGATAAATTTTCCTTGAGCTGATGTAAGACCTCATCGCGCATCTGCATCATATAGTCCACCTCAGTCATAGAGGAGCGGAGAGGTACATACGATAACATAGTCGGTGGCGGCCGGCCATATAGCACCTCAAACAGAGTGAAACCGGCTCAAGTATGATAGGCAGTATTATAAGACCACTCTGCCCATGGAAGAAGCTAAAGCCATCGGCGGGGCTGCATCATAGTAAAGCATTGAAGATACTGCTCCAAGCAAGGCATGGTAGTCAACACAAAACTGCCATGTACTGTCTTTCTTTCGAACTAGCAACACCGGAAACGAGTAGGAACTAATGCTAGGACGGATGATCCCGGCTTGGAGCATGTCCGCCACAAGCTTCTCAATCTCTTCTTTTTGTATGTGAGGGTAACGGTAAGTGCTGACATTGGCCGGGGCTGCTCTAGGAATGATGGGAATCTGGTGGTCGTGAGGACGGATGGGAGGGAGTCCCTGCGGCTCTGCAAACAAGTCCTGATGGGCTGCTAACAACTCCTAGAGATCTCGAGGTATCTCGTTCTGAGTCACCTCAATAGTGGCGCGCTACTGCAAGAGGAGCCCTTGGGGGGCAAACCGGAAGAAAGAGCTCGAAGACTGGGCTAAGAGGAGGGTGCCCGGCCTAGAGCCTTCAATCCGAACCCACTGTCCTTGAAGCTCGAAGTCCATCACCATGTCCCGAAAGTTCCAAACCACATCACCAAGCTCCTGCATGCCCAACACCACATCCGCCCCCTTCATAGGCAGCAAGAAGAGGTCGGTAACAAACATGTGGCCTTGGACAAAGAGCATAACCTGAGCACATACCCCAGTGCTCCTAAGGTACTTCCCGTCGCCAATCAAAACGTCAAATGGCTTAGAATCTGAGACAAAACACCCTAGCATATGGGCTACCTTGTCGTTCATGAAATTATGAGTAGACCCGTTGTCGATCAAAATAGCCACTTGTTGCCGCTTGAGGTAGCCCTGTACTTGCATCGTGCGTGGAGTGAATACCCCTGAGAATGCATGGACTGAGATTTTGGGCAGCACATCATCAGGGGAGAATGAATCAGCTCCGTCTGCCCCGACACCGTCATCATCGATCTCCTCCACGAGCAGGCTGCCCTTAATAGAACAGCGATGCCCTGGAACAAACTTCTCGTCGCAGCAAAAACACAGCCCCTTAGACCGACGTTCGTCCATCTGAGCCGGGGTGAGGCGTCGAACAATCTGGCTGGATGGGGCGGTCTGCTGGCTAGGGCGGCCTAATGCCAAGCTGTTGGTGGGCGCGGCCAAGGGGTTGGCGCTAAGGGCAGACCGAGGTAAAGGCCCAAGCTGCCCGCCTCTATTCTGCCTAGCCAGCTTTTCCTCCTCGATGCGGGCATGGCGCAAGACGTCCCGCATGCTGGTGCAAGGGAAGTGGCGCATCTCCTCATAAATATCAGGCTTTAGGCCACGCTTGAACGTACCCACCAAGGCGGCCACCGGCCATTCAGGGAGGTGGTTGGCCACCTTCATAAACTCTGTATAGAATGCACGAATAGTGATGGTTTGGCGCAGGGTGGAGAGCATCTCGTTGAAGTCCTGGAATTCATTCAGCCCAAACTGAATACAGAGATCGTCGAAGAAAGCGGCCCAGGTGGGGTAGCTCACCTCTTTCTTGAAACTCTAGAACCAAACTGAAGCATCCCTGTCGAGGTGGAAGGCCGCTATGCGTAGACATTTAGCTTCAGAGTGTATCCCTTGGTAGGTGAAAAACTTTCCCGCCTTGTACAGCCATTGCACAGGCTCGTCGTCCCTATTGTAGCGGGGAAACTGTAAGCGAGCCAAACGGGGCTCAGCCCCCCCTCATGGTCCTCCACAGTGCCCGAGGTACTCATCCCACTCATCCTCTACGTTCTGGAATAGATTTGGAGGTGGCGGCCTCACTGGAGCATTTTCCCGAACACCTGGTGTGCCTCACCTGTCCCAGGTCTGGCGCCTCCCATCCAACGCATGGTTGTTAGTGCCAAACCGCACCGGATCCATGGGAACTCTCATGCCATTGTCTGTCTGTGCTAGAAGGTCAAGACCACCCTTCTCTAGGACAGCAAGGGGCGGCCCAGGCAAAAGATGCGTTGCGCGCATAGCCTGTAACTATGCAGCTGCCTCGCCCATTGCCTCCACATTGTCCATACGTATGTTCAAGGATTTCAAAGCTGCCATGATTTTTGTCAGAGTGGGCTCACTAGCTGCCGCAGGAATGGCCTTCCGGCTGTCCGCTGAAGCTAAGGCTAATACCTCTTTCTCCGAAAGAACCTCAGGGACAGCGGTAGCTTGCTTGCCTCTAGCCATGGCTAGGGATCATAAATGCTCCGATACCAATGATGTGCCCAACGTGGCCACAATCAATATCAAGGAGATTTACGCAGTGAAAGGGGAGAAGCGAGGAAGAAAGGGGAGAAGTTCTGAATAGTTTTAATAGCATAATCCCAAAATAGATGAAGGGATCACCCCATATAGGGGATGACCAGTCCCCTAGGGAGTCACGCCCAACCCAAACCAAGCTGGCCCAGTTCCCTAGGTAGACATGTCATTTAGTGGTTCGGCTAGCCTGGACCACTAACTGAACCAATAGTGTCTTACATCTTAATACCAAAGCAAATACTAAAGTATTACAATAAGAAATTGTTCCAATGCCAAGAAGTAAAAGAAATAAAGTAGAGTCTGGGAGTCATATGAGAGATTGGGCCATCGTGCACAACACAATCACATCACAAGTATTATTATTGCCAATATGAACTTTTCCAAGATTTGCAGCAACATAACATTCAAGTAACTCTTTCTTGCTAGTAGCATGGAAAGATGCACATCAATAATCCATGTATCAAGTCTATCTTCCATTGACAATATCATACATTCAGAATCACAAGTAAGGTTCACGGTATTTTTACCTCCCTTGTCATATTTTGGGCGGGGCTGTGCAATCCCGTTCCATATGGCCCGCCTAGCCACAATTCCAGCAAGTTCCATCTCCCTTGCTGTTGCGAGACTTGGAACTCCCTCGCCGGGATTTTCCACGACCACCTTGCTTTCCCTGTTGTGATCATCGACCATGATCATCCATGGTCAAGGTGGAGCTAGTGGAAGAATCACCATCCTTTCGTCGAATCTCCTCCGCCAACATTTGTGGAGCAACATCACTCAATGTCAGATTTATGTTGCCCTTTGAATTGAACACAGCCGTCTTGAAAACACTCCAACTATTTGGCAAAGATTTTATGAGGCAAATGGCCTGTACATCCTCCGAGAATTTTACACCCACTGCATCTAGCTGATTAGTGAGTTTGTGAAATTCATTTAGATGATTAGCCACGCTAACATCTTCTGACATCTTCAAATCCATAAAACTAGTAACTAGATGTGCCTTGTGTGCCGAAGAACTTCCTACATACCTCTCCTCCAATAGATCAAACAGTTCCTTCATCGTTTTCGCCTTCAAGATATTTGAAGCGGCTGACACAGAAATTGCAAGACGAATGGCACAAAGGGCTTTTTGATCTAGTAATTGCCAATCCTCCTCCGTGGTGTCTTTGGCCTTCTCACCGGTAATCGGGCGCCATAGGTCTTTCTTATATAGGTAATCTTCAATTTGCATCCTCCAAAATGCATAATTCTCACCTTTGAACTTTTCAATTTTGTACTTGTTGTCATCAGCCATCTCTACCCCAAACCTAAGCTACCACTTGTTAGGGAATAAAGGTGGTCCTAAACCCAGCACACAAATTCCCTAATGCAGCAGAATAATCGTTGGGGGCGACAAATGTGACACAACAAGCAAAACAACACAACACAAAGATTTAACATGGTTCGGCAATATGCCCACGTCCACGACCCACACCCAGTCCACATTAAGAGAAAATTACAATGGAGAAGAAGAATACAAGAAAATATCCCCCTATTTTCTCTCGCTGAGCCCCTTCTCTCCCTTGAACAGATCGCAGCCTCGTTTGCTCTGTTTTTCTCACATACACTGTCCGCTCCCTGACTCTTTCCCCTATGTCAAAACCTTGTCCCAGACCCTTCCCGGAATAAACATTCTCACATAACTAATCTTTCCATAATTAACATCGAAAGAATATATGGAACAAAGTATGAGATCCATAAACTACCCTTATTGAGTCGTTCCCAAATCCATGTGCACGCTATCAATCCTCCCAGAAATCAGGCTCCATATCTAACAATTCTCCAACAAAGTCGTAATTTGGGCAATGTGTGTATGGGCAGGCAAATTCGGGGGCATTTGGTGGTTTCCGATATGGGGCTCTGTCCGTTTTTGGGCAATCAGTTTTTGGAATTCTACTATAAATTCAGTCTCCTGGGGGAAGCCCGCCAACTATTTGGAAGTATGCCTGAACAGAACCTGTTCAACTGCAGTTCGATGATGGGGCTGCACTAAGTAAAGAGATTACTAGGAGACACTACGGCCATTCTATATGATGGTTGATGCAGGGGTCCAACCCGATCATTTTGTGTTTCCCAAGGTTTTTAAAGTGTGTTTTGAGTTGAAGAACTACAAGGTGGGGGAAAGATGTGTACAATTACATGTTGGGTATTGGAATTGGAGGGAATCCGTTAGTCCAGAAATCACTTCTTGATATGTATATAAAATGTGGAAGGGTGGATGTTGTAAGCAAGATATTTAGCAAATTAGAGTACATAAATGTTGTGTTGTGGAGCATGATGGTTTCAGCATATGTGTTAAAGGTGGTTTTAAACGAGCTCTCAAGTATGGGAAGCATTTTTCATGCTCCCTCTTCAACGTGAGCCGAGCATAAAGAATGCCTCAAAAGAGTCCAATTTCAAGATCGACGGCACACATGTTAGCGCACATTAGCGTCTGATTAAGATTAATTAGATGCTTCTCAGGCATTCCTTATGCTCGGCTCACTGTCAGAGCGGAGCATAAAAAACGCTTCCTCAAGTATGAAGGTTGTTGGAGTTTAAGTACAACGAGTAACATGGAATTCAATCATTGCAGGTTATTCCCAAAATAGGCAAATGTTTCAAATTTAAATGTGGATTCAGCTAATCTAGATTCAGCTAATTCCGCTTCAAACTAAGATAAATCAAATAATTAAGTTTTCAACTAATTCAGATAGTTTTTCACATTATTAATATATATCTTCAAAACAAAAGTCTAAAATGTAAAAAGTTAAAACAATTTATCACTTATATAAAATCAAATAGTAAAATATTATAACCTTATGATTAAAGAAACCTTTATAATATACATTACTACCAAGCATCCACACTTCAATGTTTGTTCAAGATTAAAAAAATTATTCTAAAATTAATCTAGAATCTATAAGTAAGATACAATAACAATAATGATTTTACTTACTTTGCTTTGGTCTCAATCCTCATTGTTGCAAATAATTTTCTTTAATGTAATATTGAGGAGACAAAGTGCTAGACTTGGAATTGAAAGCAGGAAGAGTAAAATTATTGTATTTAATAAATATAAACTTCAAATTACAAAAGTAAAACACTGTAGTTAAATAACATTTAAGGTAATGAAATTGAAGTTATATAATTCAACCTATCTAAATCAAACAATAACATATTTCATTCAAAATAGCATATGCTTAAAATTACAAAAGTAAAACACTACACTTAAATAACATTTAAGTTAATAAAATCAAGTTTATACATTCCAATCAAGCTAAATCAAACAGTAACATATTTCATTTCGAAATAGCATATGTTTCAAATTACAAAAGTAAAGCACTACATTTAAGTTAATGAAATCAAGATTATACATTCCAATCAAGCTAAATCAAACAATAACATATTTCATTTAGAAATAGCATATGCTTCCAATTATAAAAGTAAAAAATGCTACACTTGAATTACATACAAGTTAATGAAAAAAGGATTATACATT
This sequence comes from Saururus chinensis, assembly GCA_035235625.1. NCBI lineage: Eukaryota > Viridiplantae > Streptophyta > Magnoliopsida > Piperales > Saururaceae > Saururus > Saururus chinensis. The sequence goes on from CP141143.1 coordinate 33,812,942, forward strand.
CCAATCAAGCTAAGTCAAATAGTAACATATTTCATTTTGAAATAGCACATGCTTCAAATTACAAAAGTACAACACAACACTTAAATAACATTTAAGTAAATAAAATCAAGATTATACATTCCAATTATGCTAAATCAAACAGTAACATATTTCATTTCGAAATAGCATATGCTTAAAATCTAGATTATACAATGCAAGCTAGCTAATCAAACAGTTATAAAATACATTGCAAACTTTAAAAGTAAAAGTCAAGCAAGGGGAAGTGAAGAAGGGTAACTGCAGTTGATCTGCGAAAATTCTTTTGAAAATGCAAGTGAAAAATTGGAAGGGGAAGTGAAGAAGGGTAACTGCAGTTGATCTGCAAAAATTCTTTTAAAAATGCAAGTGAAAAATTGGAAGAACCCTAGAAATCTGAAGGCTGGTGGACAAATGAGCAGTGAAGAGAGAAAATTCAACATGATAACCCTCAAAAGAATAGGCTCATTGTCATTGTTCCTAGATCGCGCTGTCATCCATGTCTTAAGTCTTGGTTGCACACTTGTCAAAGAAGTGGTCAGACTTCACAAAGGAGAAATTGCTCGTGGGAGGGCAGAGATAGTGACTTAGTCGTGTAGCTCATGGTGACGTTGTTGTTGATTTGAATCTCCGGTAGGCAGCGATGGATTCATGATAGATATTTTATGGTAATCGAATTGGAGGACAAAATTAAAATGAAGAGAAATGGTTTTGGGTCAGTCGATTTGAGGAAGTAAAAAAGGGTAGTATAGTCTTCTTACTCGTTATGTTACTCGTTATGTTATTATATAGTCTTCTTATTCCTTAAATATAAACTCCACGATAGTGAGATGTTAATCATACTATAATATACATCAAATTGGAGTACTATAACCTTTCATATTTTGACTATTTAACCCATGCTTTTAATATGTATTACCCTCATTAGAATTAAATTGAAATAAATTTGAATTAGATTTCAGCTATCTTAAATTAGATCTTCTTTCCTAGATTGAGTTGGATTTAATATTTTGATTGCAATTAAACTATGATTAGTTTCTTATGCTAGTGGAATTAATTTCAAATTCTCTTATAAATTGTAATGCATTGCTTTCTCTCTCTCTCTCATTCTTCTCTCCCCCCTTTTCCACTAAATTTTCTTTGTATAGATTGCGGTCTACATTATTGGTATTGGAGTGTTCCCTCCTATGCCCTTTGCCCTCCCACCCTCCCCATTCCTCAGGAACACTTGCAAGTTTCGGTGCATATTTTCAAGCTCGTACCTTGATGGAGACAATCCGTATTACCCGTATGTGTCAAAAGAAATTTTTGCATTAGCAACAAGTTCTATAGGGCCCCCAATCTTCTTCTTCTACTAGTGCACTCACCACTATGGGGTGTACACCTGCTATTTCAACCACTATGATTCCTCTTAAGTGGTTATCCCAGGCTAAAATGGAGGCTGGCTGCTCAAAGGGCTTATGTTATAATTGTGACAAAAAGTATGCCCTTGGCCACCGATGTAAGACCCTTCATGCTTATGTGGTTGAAGATGTGCCTCACCCCGTGGATTCTCCAGACCCTGTGGCTGAGTTTGACCCCTAGACGCTTTGGTGAATGATGTCGACCCATATTTTTTGTTTCATGCATATGAAGGTGGTAATAATCTTAACACTATGCGCATCAATGGTCAAATGGAGAAACAATGTGTCATGGTTCTTATCAATACAAGTAGCACCCGTAGTTTCATTAATGAAGTCGTTGCTAAGGAGTTGGGTTTGCAGATCATTGGATGTCATACTTTTGATGTCATGATCGGAGACGGTGTAAAGCTTCATAGTATGGGGTTTTATTATAAGGTGTGCCTGCTTACTCAAGGCCTTACTATCATGTTTGATTTCTACGTTCTGCCTATCAAGGGGCTAATATCGTTCTTGGCATAGATTGGTTAAGCACTTTGCGAAAGGTCAAATGGGACTTTGAATGCATGCAGATGAGCTTCGAGATTGATGGAGTCAAGCGCATCCTTACGCTCAGCCTTCGGATAAGCTACAAATTATTCAATGACCTCAACTAATGTATGCACAAGTTCTATAGCCGTTTGGAGTCAACAAGAGTATCGACACTTCCCAGCCTTGATAGTAAGGCTTGGCAAAAGCTATCATGCCCCGACACATGCCACCCCAAGCCAAACCCGGTCCAAGGAGGAAGCAGAACGTGGTACAACAAGGTGGAGTTGAATTGCAGAAGACTTAACCTATCCTTGGGTAGAACACACTATGGAGTTGCACACGTATACTTTGTACAAAAGTAAAATGAGCAAACAAAAAACTACTAATAAAAGCATTAGTCCACTCATACCCACATACTAGTTATAAATAAGCCCACACATGGCTAAAATAAGTCTAAGCCAACAATGGCTAAATAGAAATGTGAAGTAGAATCAAGTATATATATGATATATGATATCTCTCAACATGACATAGACAAGCTAATTTAAAACCCAACATGTCTATGCATTCCATCAATGATCGATGTCATCCACCTCCACATAGAGCCCATCCAAACAACTTGCATGGCACGACATGTAGCCCCAAAACAAAATATAAACAAAGGGTGGTGAGCCAAAGATCAACAAGAATTTTAATGCGAAAAGTAAATTCATAATACACAGGCATAATCAACCTAACATTCTTCCCAAAAACAATGATTATGCCCATTTATCATGGAATAGTCACATAAACTTGTGCTACCTATGCATCATGTCATACTTTACATTCCATAACATATACTCATGCCACCTGCTTGTCATTATATCTATAACATATCTCATCATCAACACATAGTTATGCCACCTGCATATCATGTTATATATAACATATTTCATCAACTCATAGTCATGTCACCTGCATATTATGCTATATATAACATATTTCATTAACACATAGTCATGTCACCTGCATATTATGCTATATATAATATATTTCATTAACACATAGTCATGTCACCTACATATTATGTTATAACCCACATTCCATAAACCCATATCATGTTACATGTGCATCATGGGTTCATCCATAGCTTATAACACATATACACCTCATGTGTAAACATATGAAACTTAATATCATAATCACATCCTGCATGAATCATTTCTCAACATAAACATATCATGTATATTCATTTCTCAATATAAACATTCACCTTGCAACATCAGGTGCATCAGCCACATACCATCCTGCATATCCATGCAAATCATATCATAATCACATGTAAAATAAGTTTCATTGTTCCTACACAACATATGTCAATGAGCATTAACTCTCATACACATGCAATAAATCAATGGTGAATGTCACACAAATGAGAAAATATAATCAACCTGCTAGCCTAGGACAATCCCTAGCTAGGAAGGTTTGAATTCCTAAGAAAATAAAAAGTAGAGAGGTTTGGGTAGGTTCCCTAATTGGGAAGATACCCCCTACTCACTTAGGACAATCCTTAAAAAAGGAAGGTCAAAATTCCAAGATGGAAGAGTAGAGCAACCTGCTTGCCCAGGACTAACTTTGTAAGGAAAAGTCTGAATTCCTTAACAGGAAAACTAGAGTAGTGTGGTAAGCTGGTGCACACGGACATATCATCCTGGATTTTTAACATCAAGATAACTCATCAAATAAAGTCGCATAAGGAGTCTGCTTCATCTCAACTGAGGGAGGGACCACGTTTAAGAAGGAATGCAAAACAAAATCATGTCCTTCGAAACCCAAAACCAATTTGATAAGCCTCTAAATGATTGATCTAACATCTAATGGCATCCAATTACATCCAATCAATCAATCATGGCTAATAACGATTGAGCTTGTTTGTAAATCATTTTGATTATGCATACAACATGGTACATACGTGAGCAAATGATAAATGAGTCTAAGTACAAGTAAACATGCTCAAATCAGTCCACATGTGAATGGAACATGGTCCATTTATGACAAATAGAATCAAAATTATCTACATAAGAATATACATAAGGGGTAGTGTGTAAACCTAAGCAAAGACATGTGAAACATGAATAAGCTATAATCAATGTTATATATGCAAGTATCCATAATCTTATCATAGTCCTACCCTACTAGAATCATGGAGTAAATGTGATAAAAACATCGAAATAAGAGTTCAAGTACAACATCATTTTAAACCTAGACAAGTATAAGCATCACCATACTTAAACTAAAAGATGAGAAACATGATTCACTTAAAACTAATATAACATGTGCATTCATATATACATAATCATGGCTAAGACCTACTGAAATCATAAAGTAATTATGAAGAACTAATCAAACATAGATTTTTAACATGTAGAATATCATACTAAAATTAAACAATTATAGCATAAATCATGCTTCAACTAAATCATAATTTAAAGAGGGTCCTCATGCAATCACAACAGCATGTATAGGTAATCATAAGTCATTTTAATCATAAAGAATTAGATTTATGAGAAGAGAACAAGAAATAGTTGAAAATGCTCAAATTAGGCCAAAACACCATTCGGGTCTATTGGCGTTTGATTGGCCTGGCAAGCCATTCGAATGGCTGGCCATTTGAACGCCTATTGGGCCATTCAAAAGCCCTTAACAGTTCATTTTTTGCCCATTTCCTAGTTCGTTTTCAACCTTCCGAAATTCAAACTAAAAACATTCTAAAATTTAAGATAAGTTCCAAAATCACTATAGAACATCACAATATCAAAATATTACCCTAGAACACGATAGATCTAATCATTTTCATGCTTAAACATAAGAAAAAATCCATAAATAACATGCTTTTAATAAATTGCCACTAAAGCACAAACCCATATAGATCTAAAATCATGCATTCCCATGGACAAAACCACACAAAAGAAAACTCTCTTACCTCTATGAAGCCCTTGGATCTACGAAGAAGCTTTAATCCTCAGGAAATCCTACCCAACAAATTAAAGTTTTTGTGAAAACTTAATTAAAATTAACTAATAGGCTCACATCAACTTGAAAAGAGGTAGATTGAGAATATCCTTTGGTTAAAAATTAAAATCACCCATTTAGGGATTTAAATAAAAATTAAAAATAAGATTTTTAATAGTAGAAATCAAGAATCAAGATGGGGGAAATGAAGATAAGAAAAATTAAAACCAAAATCGAAAGATTAGGGGTGATTCGGGCAAGAAAACACACCTTAATCCATTTTTTCCTCTTTGAGAAATTGGGGTAGAGCACCTCCTTCTCCCTTGCACATCACTTCCCCAAATGGGTAAGTGGCTAGTGTTTTCCTTAAATAGTAATATTTTGCATTATGTTTACAAACTATTAGGCTATAAAATAGGGTAAAATGCCCTAAGTTGCTAATTAGGATTATTTTTGAGCAAGAAATGAATTTAATCATTCAAAAACCTACTGAAATAAATTAATAAGAGTTTAGAGGGTTAAGAGGGTCACACATTGTCTAATGTGGACGTGGAGCCCATGGCAGGGTACACACCTTAATTTTGGAAAAAATACAATAAAATCCCATAAAATCTACAAAAATTAGATAAATCAAGTTTGACACTAAAATTTATAAAAAGTGGAATTAAACTTTATTTAAGTCATAATTACTAACTCTTAACCCCAAAATAAAGTCAAACTAGTAAACAAGTAAAACCACACAAATTTACATAATTAAAATAAAATTAAACCGGGTGAAAGTTAGAGATCTCACAGAAGTAGTGGTGGAATGATATGTCTCACCCTCATTATAATTAAATTGAATTAAATTTGAATTAGATTTTAATTTTCTTAAATTAGGTCTCCTTTCCTAGATTAAGTTGGATTTTGATATTTTGATTGCAATTAGACTAGGATTAGTTTCTTATGCTAGTAGGATTAATTTCTAATTGTCTTATAAATTATAGTGCACAACCATGTGCTAATCAATTAATGAAAAAATCCAGCAATTAGTTTAGTTAATTAGTTTTTGCTCTTTCTCTCATGTTTCTATCCCCCTTTTCTCCTAAAATTTATCTATGTAGATTGTGGTCTACATCAGTTTTATACCATTAATCTCTATTACCTCTATCTGACTCATCCAGACCCAAAAAAGCCAAAGATATCATAATCTTAGTCCCTATTTTTCTATGTTATATTAATTTTGACTTTATAATATTATAATTTGCACTCTCGAATTCGTGCATTCTCAGTATCTTTATAAAGCTTTTGACGAACCTTATCAAATAAGATCTCATGTGACTATGTTTTCTCAAAAAATTTTGTAGGCCCAACATATATAACACATTTTTTAAATAATAATTTTTTTATATTATATTATAGATATTTATATAACTTTTGCATAATTTTGTAACATCCCTAATCGTAGGTATTTTTTTTACTTGTGTGTGTGTTTATTTCATTGCTTGATTGATTTGAAATCGTATGATTATCATGTTTTTGATAACCAAATAGGGTAAGGGGTCTGTCCTTAGTGAGAAGGGGACCAGTTGGGAATTAGAGGGTCCCACCTTGGAAAAAGGGGGGACCAATTTGTCTATAGAGGGTTCGGCCCTCTAAGAATGGAATTTGAGAGAAGGAGAGTCCAATGGAATGAGGAATATGATAAGAGTGTTTTAATTGGAGCAACTACTATATTGTAGGGGGAAACTCCTATAAAATAGAGCAGGCTTGGCTATAACTCTAGGGGCGAGTCCTAGAAGTTAGGGAGGGCTGACAAAGGACTCCAAGGGGGACACACAACCCTATAGTTTGGTCCTCCTGATTGGTTTAAACCCCTAAAGAATAGGAGGTTTGTTATAAGAAGGTTTAGGGGGAGGAGGCACAATTTTTGTTGTAGTCTCTTCTTTCCTCACTTTCTTCCATCCAAAAAACACACCTTCAGCCAGCAACCTTTGGAAGGGAAAATTCAGCACTTTTGGACTTAGTTTAGAAGCGGAAGCATAGGAGCGAGGATATAAGGCTTTGGAGGCGGGCTGGTAAAGGTAGGATTCAGTTTTTACACCTATAATCATACTGATTTGGATGATGTATTTCAGCCGTAGTTTGACCCCTATGATGCTGGATTTTTTATTTCATATTTCAGCCTAATTCAATCTCTTATGATTCTGGTTTTGAATATTTGTCTCAGCCCTAATCTAATCTTCTATCATGCTAGATTTTGTCATTCATTCAAGCCTTAATTCGATCTCTCATGATGCTAATTTTGATTCTATATGTTAGCCCTAAGTCAACCTCTTATGATTCTAATTTTGATTACATATTTTAACCCTAATTCAATCTATTACCAAGCTAAATCGAATTATGAGTTTTGTCCGCAATTCAATCTATTACTTTGCTGAATTGAATTAGAAGTTTTAACCCTAATTCAATCGAATACTTTGTGGAATTTGAATGTAATATTTAGCCCTAATTCATGCTAATACTTGCTGAATTTGATTAAAAGATTTAGCCCTAATTCGTGTCATTACCTAGCTGAATTTGATTGAAAGTTTCAGCTTTAGTTAGTGTCATCCTCTTGCTGATTATATCAATTTGCTTCAGCCCCAATTCAGTCCATTGACATGCTGAATTAGGTTGTTCTATCTTAGCCTTAATTTGATTTATGTCTTGCTGAATTAGGTTGCTCTATCTCAGCCTCAATTTGAATTATGTCTTGTTGAATTAGGTTACTCTATCTCAACCTCAATTTGAATTATGTCTTACTAAATTAAGTTACTCTATCTTAGCCTCAATTTGAATTATGTCTTGCTGAATTAGGTTACTCTATCTCAACCTCAATTTGAGTTATGTTTTCTTGAATTAGGTTATTCTATCTCAACTTCAATCTGATTTAGGTCTTACTGAATTAGGTTATTCTATCTCAGCTTTAATTTGATTTAGGTCTTGCTAAATTAGGTTATTATATCTTAGCCCCAATTTTATTTATTGTCATGCTGAGTTTATTAATATATTTTACTCCTAATTCAACAAGTTGTCATGCTGAGTATGTCAATTGGTTTTATGTGTTTATACTGAGATCAAACCCTACTTGCATTGATCTAAATCTTTGGGTTTTACCCACAGTCTTGCTGCAACCATAAATTGTCATATACTGTGATTAATCTTTAATCTGTTGGCATCAGGTGTTTGAGTCAAAGTTTAAGTAAGCTCACTGTAATAGCCATGGCGGCACTTTAGGCATATGTGGCCCCCACACTTTTGAGACATTGGTTCCTAGCTCTTTGAGCACTTCACGTGCATCTAGGTTTTTTAGCATCATGGAAGGCTTTTCTACCTCCGGCTAATGTGCCCATGAGCACAGTTGGTACCTACATCTCTAGGCTCATGGCTAATCTAAGTGGATCTCTAGGAATGTTAGGATTTACTATTAGCATGCAGTTACTCCTTTGAGCAAGAGTCTGTATTCGGTCAACAATAAGTAAATTGCTTCCTTAGCAAAGTCCACTTTCAATTGGGTTGCCTTTGTCCTTTATTATTTAGACGTCAAACCCTATGAGTCATGTTTTTAAATAAACATATAGAGTGTCATATGCAACTCATTCTCTATGTGACCCCTTTTGTTTCAATGCACATCTCCTTGGTATGACTATGAGTAGTTTTTCATGCATCTTATTGAGTATTAGTGGAAATACTCACGCATCTCTACGATGCAGGTACAAATCCAGACTCAGAGTAGCAGTTTCCATTAGCGAGCGATACACAGTGGCTAGTAGGGTAGACATATGGATTTATTAGGACTATAGGTTTGTTTTCATGCTATTTTGTAATTAGGTATTGTGTTGCCCAAAATATTAGTTCATGTTATTTCCTTATGTTATTGCACTTGTACATGGATGAGCTATGATCCTAGATTATGATTAATATATTTCATTAGGTAAATTATTTTTATTTTATGTGATGCTTGGCTATGTCGTTAACACCTTGAGTTTCACATTGCCTCTATGTTCATGAGAGTGAAAACTCGAGGTGTTACAATTTTTAACATCTTTGAAAAACCCACAAAGAGCTCTATCAAATGAGACCCACTGTCAAAATAGTTTTCAATGTAAATAACGACCTTCATGCCACAAAGTCCTTTTATTTAGCTTATGAGATTTGGATTCACAATTGCCTACTACGAGTGTGTATGGGTTGGTATAGAACTTGTGTGTATAACTAATGTTCATTATGATTATTACAACAATGTAGTGTAACTATAACATGCAAGAGTATCTATCTATCTATCTATATATATATATAGATAGATAGATAGATACTCTTGCATGTTATAGTTACACTACATTGTTGTAATAATCATAATGAACATTAGTTATACATATGTATGTATGTATACATATGTATGTACATATATATATATATACATACATATGTATATATATGTATGTGTATATATATATATATAGTGATGGAATAATATGTCCCACCTTCATTAGAATTAGATTTGAATTAGCCAACTTTCTTAAATTAGGTCACCTTTTTTAGAATAATTTCAATTTGATATTTTGATTGCAATTAGACTAGGATTAGTTTCTTATTCTAATAGGATTAATTTCTAATTCTCTTATAAATTGTACTTCACAACCAGTACTAGTTAATCAATGAAAAAATTCAACAATTAGTTTAGATACTCATTCTCTCATTCTTCTCTTCCCCTAAAATTTCTCAGTGTAGACTGTGGTCTACATTAGTTTTATATAATTAATCTCTATTTTACCTCTATTTGACTCATCCAAATCCAAAACGGCCAAAGATATCATAATCTTAATCCCTATTTTTTATGTTATATTAATTTTAACTTTATAATATTATATTTTATAGCTTCCAAACTTGAATTTGTGTATTCTTGATATCGTTAGAAAGCTTTTAACGAACTCTATCAAATGAGATCTCCCATGCCTATGTTTTCTCAAAATTATTTGTAGGACAAACATATATAACACATTTTTTAATAATTATTTTTATATTATAATTTATATATATATAAATTTTGCATATCTTTAACTCATTTGAAAAACCCACAAAGAACTCTATCAACTAAGACCCACTATCAAACTAGTCTTCAATGTAAATAACGACCTCTATGCCGCAAAGTCCTTTTACACCATTGTCTTTGCCGAACTATAATATTATATTTGGCTTATGAGATTTAGATTCACAATTGCCTACTATGAGTGTGTATGGGTTGGTATAAAATTTGTGTGTATATATATATTATTTAAAATATAGTGGTGAAATGATATGTCCCACCCTCATTATAATTAAATTGAATTAGATTTAAATTAGATTTTAGCTTTCTTAAATTAGGCCTCCTTTCCTAGATTAAGTTGGATTTGATATTTTAATTGTAATCAGACGAAAATTAGTTTCTTATTCTAGTAGGATTAATTTCTAATTCTTTTATAAATTGTAGTGCACAACCATGTGCTAATCAAAGAATGAATTTTTTTAGCAATTAGTTTAGTAATTAGTTTTTACTCTTTCTCTCATGCTTCTCTCTTCCTTTTACATCAGTTTTATACCATTAATATCTATTTTACTTTATTTGACTCATCAAAAGCTAAAAATGTCATAATCTTAATCATTTTTTTATGTTGTGATAATTTTAACTTTATAGTATTATATTTTTAGAACTCTCAAACTCAAATTTGTGCCTTCTTGGTATTGTTAGAAAGCTTTTGATGAACTCTAACAAATCAGATCCACATAATTATGTTTTCGTAAAAAAAAATTAAAGCCCAACGTATATAACATATTTTTTAATAATAACTTTTTATATTATATTATATATTTATATACTTTTTACATGTTTTTAAGACCTTTGGAAAACCCACGAAGAACTCTATCAAATGAAACCCACTCTCAAACTAATCTTTAACGTAAATAACGACATCCATACCACAAAGTCCTTTTATACCATTGTCTTTGCCGACCTATAATATTATATTTGGCTTATAAGATTTAGATTTACAATTGCTAACCTATATTTGACCTAAATATTACAATCAAATCCAAAAAAGCCAAAGATATCATAATCTTAATCCCAATTTTTTTATGTTATATAAATTTTAATTTTATAATATTATACTTTACACTTCCAAACTCGAATTCGTGAGTTCTTGGTATTGTTGGAAAGCATTTTGACGAACTCTATCAAATGAGATTTCACATGACTATATTTTTTCAAAATTTTTTACAGGCCCAATGTATATAACATAATTTTTAATAATAATTTATTACATTATATTATATTATATATTTATATAATTTTTATATATTTTTAATGCCTTTGGATAACCCACAAAGAGCTCTATCAAATGAGACCCACTCTCAAATTAGTCTTCAATGTAAATAACAACCTCCATGCCACAAAGTCATTTTATATCATTGTCTTTGTCAACCTATAATATTATATTTGGCCTATAAGATTTAGATTCACAATTGCCTACTACGAATATGTATAGTTTGGTATAGAACTTGTGTGTATAACTAATTTATAATATTGATTGTGATTATTAAAAGTATATAAAGTAACTATAATAGTTCAATATATATATATATATATATATATATATATATTATTTTTAAGGGAAAATTATATAAATAATAATTTAAAAAAATATTTACCATTTTAGACCACTTTTTCCCAAAGTGGTGTTCCTTTTTGACATGCAGGCGCCAGCCAAGCAGTTGGCGCCTGCGTAGCTTTTTTTTTCTAATTTTTAAGTTGATTTCATCGTTTAGAAGGATGAAATTGGTTTTAAGCTAATTTCGTCCTTCTAAACGACAAAATCGGTTTAAGCTTGACCTGATTTCGTCGTCTGATTTCGTCCTTCTAAACAACGAAATTGCCACACTTATCCCATTTTGGTGTTCAATTCGTAATAATACTGATTTCGTCCTTCTAAAGGACAAAATCAAATTATTTTTTTAAAAAAAACTATTTCAAACTAACTTTATCACCTGTCCTGTTCATTCATTCAATACATACACAATATATACACAATTGCATTCATTCCTCCCATTCCATGTATAACAAATATAACATTAAAGTACATCATAGACAAGTATCAAATATATTACATCACAAGTCAAAAAAATGTTTAGTTTAAAATAAACATATAAAAAAGGTAAAAGTCATAATCTCCTATGTCCTCGACCTTGTCCTCAATGGTGTTGTACGAGCTCCTCATGATCTGCCTCTAACTCTGGTTGTGGCTGTGGCTCCGACTCCAACTGCGACTCTAGCTCTGGCTCTGGCTCAGCATAAGTAATAGATGGTACAACATGAGCTGGCCGATGTCATCTATAATATAAAATCGAATCTGGCTAAGCTACATGTGCAGTGACCGGAAATGATGAACCTGAAGGAGAGCTATACACTGTCGATGAAGATGGAATATCGGGGAATAAAGAGTGCATTGGCTGTGTCTGAGTGGCCTCGTCGATAGGATAATCTATATGAACATCCGTAATCACCGACTGAAGCAGTGGCAAGCTACGAAGGACATCATCATGCTCTCTAAGCATCGACTGACATGATGCTGAAAAGTCCTCATGCAAAGTACAAGTGTTAAGTGCGTCAGTCAAATGTGCATGTGTACGTCGAACTAGACAAAGCTATAAAAAAATAAAGTAAATATTAGATAAATAATTAATAAGAAATAAGAAAATAATATATGTCTTAATTAACAAAGTTGTACTTACCAGAGCTACCTTAGACGCTCCCCTAAGCTGATATGTCATCTACTCTACATCATCGCGCTGTAAAATATATCATCGTGCAATTGGTAAATACCACTACATATAAGCACTACGAACATCCCGCAATGTTGTAGCCATCTCCCCTCTGATAATAGTGGCTCTCCTATCCTCCCATCGAGTGATATATGACGCATGATGTAAAGTCTAATCGGTAATATGGCAGCCTTGTCGAGTGACTCGACGGTAGAAGGTGGGACCCCTTGCTCCAGGTTAAACTGGAACATTATACTATCCGGCACATACATCTCTCTAATCTCGTAACATATCAGCGGAGTTCGAGATAGCCACACCTCTCGATCGTCAGTGCATAGAGGAGGTAACACAGCCAACACGTCCTCTGAGTACGGTTGCCAAATAACCTATACAATATATAAAGATAATTTAGTTTAAATAACGACAAATTTTTTTAAAATCATTACAAAAAAAGTTCAACACGACAATAAAATTACCTGATATGGCCGCTGGTGGTCTAACTCCCCTCTGTACAATCGAAGGACTCCTTGTGGATTTTCAGTTCTCTTTTTCCGAACATTCCACCTTATGGAGTTAAATTTAAAAAATAAGTTCAGCATATGTACATAAAACGTTGCTAAAAAATGTAAGTGTTAAACATAAGTACAGCCTACCTCACCCCTAATGGAGCACCCTCAACTAAGCGACCCATCTCAGCACTTGGTTGTCCGACATGTAAGTGCTCCCAGACCATAACTATGTCAGAAAATATGATAACAAATATTAAAATTAAAGAATTATACGTGACCAAAACACCATTTAAAGTTAAGCAATTTTTTACCTAAAGAAGGGTCAGACAGCTTGCAATTCCCAAGGTCATGGCCTGACATGTTTTCCCTAACTCTCAGTATAAAAATGCAAGAGTAGCACTGTCCCATGACATGTCAAAGTCCGCAAGGAGGGAGAGATATGACACATGTATGTGGCTGCTCGTGGTATCCGTAAATATCGTGGCTCCAAGTAAATGTAATAGATAGGTTTGTGCATGTTGCTCGATAACTATCTCCGTAGCATCGGCTGGGAGCTCTCGAAACTCCTGTAAGAATCATCATAGGCTCACTCAACTACCACTCATCACTGTAGTAGGAGGAGCTCTACCAAGGAGTCTAACTAATATATCCACATGAGCTCCTCCTATCATGCCTATTACAGGATGTCCATCGATGCGAAGTCCTAATAAAACTGCCACATCCATGAGAGTGATGGACATCTCTCCATATGACAAATGAAACATCTGTGTCTCCCTCCTCCATCTCTCAACGAGAGCTGTCAATAGAGGCCAATCGAGACGGACATACTCTAGATGAATGAAATGGCAGAATCCCGCTCGCTCGATATAAAGTAACATACGCTCATCTATGGGCCAATGCTGGAGATATTTAAAATGTTCGGTGCACTCAAGGCACCCGGGGTCCTATAATAAATTTTAAAATTATAACATAGAGTACTATATTGTCCAAAAAAAATGAAAAAAATTTTAAAAAAAAGTTATCATACCTTTCCTCTCTAAATAGAAGCAGACCTATGTGACTCCTGCTGTACGAGTAAAGAAGCATCACTCGGGCCTGGCCCGTAACAAGGCTCTGCATGATCCATATGATCTGTGGAAAGTTAAGATCATATCATTAATCGTAAGGAACATATGCGCTCATACCTAAAATATAGAATAAACAAAGAGATTGATTATATGTTTACCAATCAACAGGAGGGTTTCTACATGATTTACTATTATGCCCACTTTGTTTACACCTCCCGCATTTATATCCTCCTCTACCATCTCTCTCCATAGTTCTACGGTCCATTGTATTCTTAATGCGAGTAGACTGTGGGCGACCGGGTTGCCTTATTGCTATCGGAGGGTATAACACAAAAAGTATATCCCTCTCCCAATACTCCCGACCACGAGGAGAATAAAATTCTGTTGAGTACACATTTTTATAAGTAGGTGTGTAAAATAGTGATGCATGGATTGGCTCCCGCCACTTTGCCCACATGGCGATAAGGTGCGAGTAAGGATAACCATAAACTTGAGGGATGTTGCATGTACAAGTATGCATCGCAACATTTACCATAACCTTTTGGGCACAAATTGATGTCACTTCATACTAACCCCTATTGATCCTATTAACTATATACTCTCCAATTTTTCTTGTTTGCTCTCTCAATATCGCTTCAACTTTGGGAGTAAATGGGGTGGCCACGGTAGAGACGACAGAAGATCGTTTGACAAAAAATTTTATGACCCGATAAAAGATAGTGAGCATTATGACCTTCGAAATAAATGAGGCACTGCACTACCTATGATTTATGCTAAGCTAGGCATTCTGACATGTGTGGTCACCTTTGTACGTCTTCAATTTAAAGTACCCATCACCCCTTTTTATTTAGTCATGCACTCTCCAAAGGCAAGTGCTATCAATGCACTTCACTGTATACTCTGACAAATTTATTCGTACAACCTTGTATTCGACATGATTTTGAATGGAAAACTCTTGCAAGGCTATAACAAATACTATTTTATTCTCAAAGATGCGGCCAACATATAACTCATCTTCGTTTTGTTGGTCCATATCCATTGTAGAATTAACTACCGCATCTATCTCCTCATCTGTGATATGTGCATAGAGTGGCTCCACTTTATAGTACAACAACTCTTCATCATCTACATTATATCATTTGCAGCAATAGCATTGTCTACCGCATCATCCCCCCGCCATCAACCATTTGTTGAACGCTTTCTTCACCTCTGACCCCTTCTTCATTCATGTCAGAATCTTGTCCACTTGCTTCGTCAATATTATCTTCACCTTCATTAGCCTCATTTTCATCAATATCTTCATCATGGACATATCCCCCCCTACATATAAACATCGCATATGTATTAAATTTCATATGCCTAAAAAAGTTATATTCATTTATGAATATATATTTCACCTTTGATTGGATGGTCCAGCATTGGTATGACCAACATACGTATAGGGGTAATGAATGCCTATCGAACTTTGAGTTTCATACCATGCACCACTTTGAGACATTTGAACGTTAAATGGCTCGTGTGCATGCGTTATGGACCTTCCATATTACACACAAAATTTAAAATTTAGCTAACATATTTTCATTAATAATTATAAGATTCAAAACGTATTCACAACTAAATCAACTTTACCTCCAATTAGGTCCGCTTCCATCGTAAATAGGGGTAGATGACCTATGACATTCATTTGAAGCTACTGTCATAGATAAATTTCCTTCTTCTTCGTTGTCCACCGGCATTTGCATATGTCTTTCATTGTTCACATTTCTATCCGAGCTCCTGTGTGAGCTCCTATCAAGCTCCTATGTGAACTACTTCGCCTTTCACTAGGCACTCGGGCCTCTTTTTTGAGAAATAAATCGAAAACAATTGTGTGACACAAGTGGTGAAACATAAAACCCATTGATGCATCATCATTTATGCATATTAATGTCATTCTCGAACTATACAATGAAATATTACATTTGATAGTAATTTTCCATCTTCTTCTATCCCACCCAACCTTGCTTGCTACTTGCATCTCAAATTCATCATACGTAGACGGTTTCTTAATTAATAATCCTTTTGTGCGTCTGTCATAGGTAAGTATAAAACTAACCATTTCTTCTGTCATCTCTATTCACTTAATTCATAAACAATAGATTAAATTAATATTAAATTAAACAATTGTCTCAAAACTAAGAGGCTAAAATTAGATTAAGCAATTGCCTCATATATCAATGAGTGATAATCATACACTTTATTCTCATACACTTCTTCAAACATTACATGATTTACATCTACCATATTGATAAAAATATTAAACTATTACTGACATCTACCCTATCCAAACTATTACTAACTCATATTCTCTATTAAATTAGGCTTTGATTTTAAATAAACTGAAGTAGAAATTCAATACTCATGAATCACAGTTAAGCCTATAAAACACCTATATTTTATCATTAAAAAGAAAAACTATAAAGCATTAGACCTACATAAGATTGAAAGACAAAGAACAAGACAAGTAGCCGCTTATTTGCTATTGAATCCCATAAAAATGCCAATTAGTAGAGGCATAAAATACCACAACAATATTTAAATGAAACCAAGAGATTTTCCAAGTATATAAGCATGGTAACCGACATATTTTCCAAGTATATAAGCATGGAAACTAATAGATTTTCCAAATATATAAGCATATCATGAAGACTTTAAATTAATAAGCAAATTTCCTAATCAATGAAATTAAAATAGTTGTAAAACAACACAACTTTAAAGCAATAATCCTAAAAAACAAAGATTTAATACTTTCTTTGTGTTCAGCTTAGTATAAAAATATAAGACTCAAATTTATCTTCTTGACTGACCGTACATGTAGCAAACATAGATGTCACTTAAATTTTCAAATTAGAGCAAATTAGGGTACCACGAGCACGGTGACAGGGCGGATTTGGCGCAGTAGAAAGAGCGGGCGACGAGAACGGCGGTGGGGCGGAGGAGGCGGGATTGGCGGGAGGGCGGAAGAGGCGGGATTGGCGGTGGGCTAGACGACGGAAGCAAGATTGGCGGCGGAGTGGACGACGAGAACTGGAGGTAGGTGGAACGGACGATCAACATCAGAAAACGCGATTGGAGGTGGAGGCGGAGTCGTGTTAAAATGAAGATGATTTTGTCGTTTAGAAGGACGAAATTGATTTCGTCCTTCTAAACGACGAAATCAGCATGGTCACGATAGAAGTGTGGTAATTTCATCGTTTAGAAGGATGAAATCAGCGTTAAGTGGTTTTAAACTAATTTCGTTGTTTAGAAGGACAAAATCAGCTTAAAATCAATTTCATCCTTCTAAACGACGAAATCAACTTAAATTTTTCTTAAAAAAGTCACACAAGCACTAGTTACTTAGCTGACGCTTTCGCGGCAAAAGGGAACATTACTTTGAGAAATATTTGCCAAAGTGGTTTAAAATAGTAAATATTTTTTTAATTATTATTTATATAATTTTCCATATTTTTAATATATTTTATTTTATCTCATATAATTTATATTTATATATATATAATATATTCTTACTAATATTTTTTAATGCTTAATTATGTCCATAAAATTTTTTTATAATAAATTTATTATAATAAAAAAATAAAAAATACTTCTGTTAAAAAAATACGTCAATATCTTATTTTATTTTTTAAAAATTATTAATAAATAAAATTTATTATCAATAATTTTAAAAAATGAAGTAAGATATTAACGATTTAAAGTACGTTTTTCAACGTTATAATCTGTCAATACCATCTGTTGAAGTCTATTTACGCCAAATAATATTTTAATTTTACCACACATTCGAGGTTTTTGTCTTTCTGACGAATGACACGTTATGTCATGCGGCTCATGCCTCCTACCTAAGGCATAGGGTCAAAAAGGCCCTTCTATGGCGTAAAGGTCGAGGGGCTCGGAAGATAGCTGCACAAACCTAAAACTGTGCTCCTCTTTCCTCCGTTCTAATTTCGATTGGCGGATACTCTTATGCTACCAGAGAGGAATATCCCAAGAGCATTCTAACCGTCCAATCTCAATCCAACGTCCTAGATCAAAAGCTAATCTCTCCATATAATATTTGACTTCTCCCTCCTCCGACTGTTCTGCCGCTGCAGAGCTCGATTGCCTCGCCATTAATGGCTTTCTCCGCCGTAACCGTGGCATCCTCCTGCAACCTAGGTTTCCGGCCCGTCTCTCCCCTCCGACCCCGCTCCTCCGCTTCCCGCCTTCTCAGATCCTCCAGTCACCTGAACCCGATCAAATCCCACCACTTTGATCGTCAAAATCGGATCTTTTCGATTCCAAATGCGTCGAAAATTGGCCATGAAACCGTCGCCTTCTCTACTCCCAAGCCAAATCCCCTCTCCCCGGTGGCATCTCGGCAGTCCACCGCCGTCGTGCACGCCTCCGCTGCTGCCCCCGCGGCTCCAGCGTCGGAGCCGTGGCAGGGCGCAGCGATGAAGCCACTCATCGCCTCCATCGCGACCGGGGTCATCCTCTGGCTCATCCCGGCCCCGGCCGGGGTGACCAGAATCGCCTGGCAGCTGCTGGCGATCTTTCTCGCTACCATTGTCGGGATCATCACGCAGCCGCTCCCGCTCGGCGCCGTCGCTCTGATGGGCCTGGGCGCTGCCGTGCTGACCAAGACCCTCCCCTTCACCGCCGCATTCTCCTCTTTCGGCGACCCCATTCCCTGGCTCATTGCCCTCGCCTTCTTCTTCGCCCGGGGCTTCATCAAGACGGGACTCGGCAACCGAGTCGCCTACCAGTTCGTCTCCCTCTTTGGCAGCTCCTCCCTCGGCCTCGGCTACAGCCTCGTCTTCAGCGAGGCCCTCCTCGCCCCGGCCATCCCTTCCGTCTCCGCCCGTGCCGGAGGCATCTTCCTCCCCCTCGTCAAGTCCCTCTGTGTTGCCTGCGGCAGCAACGTTGGAGACGGCACGGAGCGCAAGCTTGGCTCTTGGCTCATGCTTACCTGCTTCCAGACGTCCGTCATCTCATCGTCCATGTTTCTCACGGCCATGGCTGCGAACCCACTGAGCGCTAATCTCACTTTCAACACGATTAAGCAGACAATCGGGTGGACGGATTGGGCCGTGGCTGCAATTGTGCCTGGTCTGGTGTCTCTGATTGTGGTGCCTCTGCTACTTTATGTGATCTATCCACCGACGGTGAAGACCAGCCCCGACGCACCAAAGCTTGCCAGGGAGAATTTGGAGAAGATGGGGACGATGAGCAAGAATGAGATTATCATGGCGGCTACTCTGCTTCTTACGGTAATTACAAACCATTGCTTTGATTTAATTATAGCTGATGTTTTTATTTGGGTTTGTGAATTGGTATTGCTTGGCTATATTTGCTACATGTTTTAATTGGGATTATTTGGTAGGGTGTATGGTTTAATTTTTTCTAGATACTATATTAAGTTCAGTTTAATAATTTAGTCGTGCTTTATATGAGAGATAAGAGCTACTTAGCTATAACATTCACATTTTATTAAAGGCAAATAAACGTTTTACTTGGACTGTTGAGTACAGGATCCCAATTCTCATGTTTAGATACCTTCTCTTTGCTGTTTTGAGTAACCCCGATATTTCAGTTACTATTTTCTTGAATGGTTGGATTTATCACTTCATCTGAGTTAGAGGAAAACATGAGAATTAGGCCCACTATCTAATTCTCATGTTTAGTTGTCCTAATCATTTCGCTGCTGTGTAATTAGGTTCCCTCGAGTAAAGGATCATGAATTCATTCAGCTGTTCTGGACTTAGGCATATGAATATAGTTTGACTTTGTTAAATACAATACAGCAGTTCCTGTCTGTTTACATAGTGGTATGCCCTTTCTCTGCAGGTCGGCCTTTGGATTTTTGGTGGAATGTTGAATATAGATGCTGTTACTGCTGCTATTCTGGGATTATCTGTCCTACTAATTACTGGTGTTGTAACATGGAAAGAATGTCTTGCTGAGTCAGTGGCCTGGGATACTCTCACCTGGTTTGCTGCTCTCATTGCAATGGCTGGCTATCTTAACAAATATGGTTTGATATCTTGGTTTAGTCAAACTGTGGTCAAGGTTAGTTTCCATATTTGATATTTAAACTCTGCAAAGTGCATACCATCTGGCGTACAAAAGAAACTATGGTTACATATTTTGCAAATATTTTTATATAGAGCATCTCTGTTTCCTTACTATTCTCTGGTGTAACATTGTGCTTTAATCATTAGGATCATAAATTTTTCCCGTTTTTCTGGTTCTGAATTCGAGAGAAGCCAGTATGAACGGAGAAGAATGAGCAGGTAGAAGCAAAACCTTACTTGTGGGCTCACTGGTAGTCCACAACTGTGAGCTTGACCACGGATGATTGAAAGATCACCAGGTGAACTAGGGAACCCACAAGTTTTGCGTACATTCATAAAGTGGGCCATACATGAATTTCAACAATTGAAATGGAGTCAAGATCTGTTGAAGATTTGGTAGGCCAAGATGGAAGGAACTTAATCTCAGAATAGGGCCAAATTTGTGGGTATGCTATGCTAATGACGATTTCCCAATATCCCTTGGCCAACCTCTATGGCGACACCTGTGAGACCCACAATTTAGGCTTTTGATTTTATGTGCCAGTTTTTCTCTCATCATGTCTCCAGTTCTTGATGAATTGGGTCTGCATATGATTTTTTTAATTGGCTTGATGTGCCAAAAATATTATGAATTTGTTGTGGACCGATGTCCACAATGCATGGTAGCCAAGAAAGGGGATGAGAAAGTAGGAACTAACTGAGGACTAAGACAATAGGTTAATTTTTTACCTATTCAAATTAGGGCATAGCCATTATAATAAATAGACCTCTTAACGGGCCTCTTAACAATTAACTTAAAGCCCGCTATTATTAATCAACTAAGGACAATCTCTTAATGGCCCCCCTAACAGTAACCCTAAAGCCCATTATTAATAAACAACTAAAGACAATAAACCTAATTAGTAAGCACTACTGGGCCTAATACTAATCTACCTAATGTAGCCCATAGGCAGAGCATTGCACCCTTATTTCAGAACACATCATTCTACCATGCTTTGCTTCACATCACCTTATTTTTGAGGTGGCCCAAAAACTCCTAACATTGGGTCCACCATAGCTCTATTGCGAACAACCAGTCTAGAATTGTTGATGAGACAGGTAGAAGGATGCAAGGCACTGCTGCCAATGCTCGAAATGACACATGAAGAAGCCAAAAGAAACATATCGAAAGTACAGTCAGCAAATGGTGGTTAAGAAGATATGAAGCTGTAAGAGCCGAAAATTTGGGAGCTAGTGCATTTTTGTTATTGGCAAGGATGATAGTAGAAGGAAGTGGTGGCAGATCATGAGAAGAGGCACGTCTTGTTGGTCGTAGGATAACAGTGAACTATGTGTGAAGATGCCCAACAAGCAATGAGTCACCAATAGAACAACAGGGTGGCCATAAATAGCACACAGAGGGCATCAAACAGCATAAGTAACAAGTTCAGATTGGTGCCAACGATAGCAATCGGCATAGTAGGTAGTGGGACAGAGGTGGTCAAGGACTGATGCACCTGAATGTTGAGGCCAATGAAAGCCATGGTGCGGGTGGATCAAGAAGCACAATGGCCACAATCCCTGAGCAAAGATAACCTAAGAGAAGTCGAAGTTGGGATGAGAGCTGGATCAGGCGGACCCATACATGCAACGAAATAATTTTCATCTTCCCGTGTTAGGGCAACCAGAGAGCATAAGTGCATGGTGGCAAAGAGGACGTTCCAATTGGGGAAGAGATGGTGGTGTAGTGGAATCACGACCACTATTCTTCAGTAATCAGCCTGAAGTTGAAGCCCGCGTGAAATTGCGGCGGTTGTCCTGTCAGGGCCTTGTGTTTGCATAGTGCATTGAGAAGAAGCCCTAGTGCTGTCACCACCCACTGCAGCTTGAGGCGCCGATGGCTGGAGCTCAAAGGCAAGGCGGCAGAGGCAGTCAGTCGGGATCTCATATTGGAGGAGCCATAAGATGTAGGTTGCAGTGGCAAGGGCCCAATGGGCCTCGTTGTGGAGCAAAGAGGCAATGTTGCTGCTAGCTGTGATTCGGAGGAGAGCGGCTGTCGCTGCTGGAAATGGGTTCCAATCGCCTCCGATGATGACTAAGACAGTTGTAGCATGCCCAAGCAAGATCGGATCTGCCTCTTGAGTGGGCAAAGCAGCAGCTCTTGTGGGCTCCCATGACATCTCTGTCTAGCAGAGACAATCGAGGACACTAATTGGGGTCGCCTTCACCAAAGAGGAGAGCAGGCTAGAGAAGGCGGCAACGGACGAGCGGTCATGATTAGGACGGGATTCTCGGACTTGAAGGATCCCACGAACAGGATGGAAGCCCGGAGGATTTGGTCCAAGGACTGTCTCCGTTGCACAAAGAGAAAGGGGGGTAGCAAATATCGGCCTGAGGGAGGGAAGGTCGGGGTCTGGTGGCAGGCAGAGTGATCAGTGGTGAGGGCAGTTTCCAGTGACAGCCGTGGAGGGTCCTTGAAGGTGAGTTGGTCATACTTCACCCGTTTGATGAAGAAGATGGAAAATCCCTGTACTGCACGAAGGGGTAGAAGTGTGGGAGTGTTGGCGATCCTTTTAGTTGCTTGCCGAAAACCTTGTGGGGTAGAAGTGTGGGAGTGCTGGCAATCCTTTTAGTTGCTTGCCGAAAAACTTGTGGGGTACTCAGACAGAGGAGGCAGATGTTGTCGCCTTCATGCAATGGTAGTGGGAGGTCAGGTAGAGGATCCGATGGCTTTGGCAAGTGTAGTGGCCAAGGAGTGGCTTGGGCAAGCCAATCCACCTACACCATGACAACATTCGGGTGAATCAGTCCCAGACCACCTCATTCTTGCTATCGCCTTGCTATATTTGGCACAAATCTGACCATGTTAGTGACTCTGCCTGATGTCCTTTGTGGGCTGTCTCTTGCCACCCTGCTGTTTTAGTGGTCTCGTTACTTGTTGGGGGTCTTCACAAACAGTCCATTGTTGTTTTGTGACCATCCAGACTTGCCTCTTCTCATGATTTGCCACGACTGCCCTCTACTACCGTCCTTGCCAATAATGGAGATGACATGCTTACAAATTTTGTGTTAGTTGCAAACATCATCAACTGTAATTGTACTTCCTTGACATATTTTTTATAGCTTCTTCACATGTTTTTTCGAGCATTGGCCACACTGCCTTGCATCCTCCTACGCGTCTCATCTATAATTTGAAGATTGACATTTCGCAATAGAGCTATGGTGGGCCCGATGCTAGGAGTTTATAGGCCACTTCAAGGACAAGGTGATACACAAGAAAAGTGTGGTGGAATGTTATGTTCTGAAATAAGGGTGTAATGCCTTGCCTATGGGCTACATTAAGTGGATTAGTATTGGGCTCAGTTTTACTTGCTTATTAGGTTTATTGTCTTCAGTTGTTTATAAATTACAGTCTTTAAGGTTATTATTAGGGGGCCAGTTAAAAGATAGTACTTAGTTGATTATTAATAGCATACTATTAGTTCATTGTTAGGAGGCTCATTAAGAGGTCTATTTATTATAAGGGTTATGGCCAAATTTGAATTGGTGAAGAATTAATCTATTGTCTTAGTTCTCTGTCTTTTTCTTCTCTCCTTTCCAGTTGTCATTCCATTTTGGACACCAGTCCACAATCAAATGTCAACTAGGATGTTGGTAGGTCATGCTTCCATGTAAAAGCAAACTGGTTTTGTTTGCTACCAGCTTTGTGATGGAAGATGACCATATCAATGTTTCATATGCACCACCATCTCATGAAGCCAATCCACATAATTGGAAAGGCGCATGATGAAGATGATGATGTTTTTGTCTCATTGTTCCCTCTTTGGATGGTTTTATCAGGATGAGCGGGCATTCTGCATGCAGTGTAAAAACTTGCCTATAGAATTCATGCTGCTGGCCCTAGATAGCTGGGGTAGGACATCTGTGGTGGTGGTGATGATGATTTAGGTTGCCAATTCTACATGTTTCTAAATCCAAGGATGCTTCGAAATTTGCTTGCATGCTGTGTTAGTTGTGTATTAATGTGTCATCATGACACACTATTTGATGGTTTAATGTGTAAATGGTTTGTGACTTTTTTCTTGCTCTCTTGTCATAATTAAACAGCCTTCTTCATTTGATTTCTATTATAAGTTCTCCGTGGTCTTTAATGTATATTTGTCAACCTTGATTTCAAAATAATATTCAGCATTAAAATGCTGATTATAGTGTTCACTGCAGTGGTGTTTGGAATGAACCCAAGTGTACCTTCCTTGTATTTAAAACTTTCATAAAATTTTAGTAATAAACAATGTTAGCCTGGCTTTAAAAGTGTGAATGTGCTTCTTTAAGTCATTGCTTGGTGTTGGGTAGCATAATCTGTTATCAACAATGATGTACTGATTATCTACTGTGAATAAGCTTCTGATGCTTATTATACCATTTGCAAATTTGAGGCTCCTTACCTTCCCAATCACATTCCTTTTTCCTTTTTCTTTTGCGAAGAAACTTTTTTTATTTCCATAAATCCACCAGACATGCATTAAATGCAGCTCTAGATGCAAGTTTGATAGAAAAGGACTATGCTGATTTCAATAATTATGCTAGTTGAGTTTCCTATTAACATCCATTTTTTCGGTCATGTCTAATGATAAATTCATTCTTGTTCCCATCATTTCCTTTAAATTCCCATGTTGTTGGACTCATGAAGAGATGTAGAGATAGCTTTTGCTTCATTACTTCCCAACTAGATGGACTGAATAGACCCTACATCCAGAGGATCTCTTTCACATGGTTACAGACTTTTGCTATTTCCCTGGTTTTAATGAAACTGAATCTACTGTAAATCTACTTGGTACCCGTTTTAAATGAGTCAAAATTACATGGACTATTTTGAATCTTTGTCAAAAGATTAATTAAGCGAGAGGTAGGAAACATGCTTTACTAGCATGAATATGTTGGTGAGATTAATGTAGAGTATATTTTTATTACTAGACTCTGGACTATACATTGAGGATATTGTTGGGTACCTCATATGTCAATTTTGTTGCTGTTTCAATAGGTCATTAGTATGAAGGAGAATGGTTTAATTTATCAACTGCATACTTTTAGTTCTATTTAGCTATTGTTCGTTTTGTGGTTCTCATGTCTTTCACTCTTGAGTTGGTCATCACAGGCTTTGCTCTATGTACAGTTTGTAGGTGGGCTTGGACTATCATGGCAGCTTTCGTTCGGCATCCTGGTTCTGCTATACTTCTACTCGCATTACTTCTTTGCCAGCGGGGCTGCCCACATTGGCGCCATGTTCACAGCATTCCTATCAGTCGCAAGCGCCTTAGGCACCCCACCGCTCTTTGCTGCCATGGTTCTTTCCTTCTTTTCAAACCTTATGGGTGGCCTCACCCATTATGGGATAGGGTCCGCCCCAGTCTTCTACGGTGCAGGTTACGTTCCCCTGGGAAAATGGTGGGGCTATGGTTTCCTCATTTCAGTTGTCAATATCATTATCTGGCTTTGTGCTGGTGGCTTCTGGTGGAAGACCATTGGCTTGTGGTAAATACCCTTTTGACCGGCATTGTTTGCCCCATGTATTATTGTTTTCCCATTTTTTCCCTTAACTGTTAATGGGGCACACTTTCTGGTGTAGTCTTAAATCTTTTTTTTTGGAAAATGTTTTTGGCAATGGTGGAGGATAGCTGGAGAAGCTGATTGGCCGAGTTCTGTTGGAGGATTGGTGTATTGAACGTTTTTTGTATCAGAAATTTTGATCCTGCAGGTGAATTGCCTGGCAGTTGAGTGTAATAGGTTTGGCTTATTCATCTCATGTTCTATCGTTGATGTGTTAAAAATAAAAAATCCTTAACATGAATGGATCGTATAAACCCAGGCAGGCGTTGGATTGATATATAATGGCGCACATTAATAGAAAGATGGGCGGGTAATGCAAACTTGTTTGCGCTTGGGTAACATAAAATCCTGCTGCCCGAAGGTGTGAACCGAGGCTCATATTAATAAGAATAATTAAAAATATAAATTAAAACCTCACAATAGTCAGAGATCCCTTGTGAATGGTCCGGTAGCAGAGTGTACATTGCAAAGCTTTGAGCCCATCATCAGTTGTGGGGCGTTCTATCTAAGTTTCTCGTGACATGAGCTTCATAGTGAGAGTACTAATGTACCAGTTGTGATAATGGCGATTCTTTGATAGCGTGAGGGAGCACTCCCTGGCCAATTGACAAAGTGCTGATCTACTATGACTGATTGACACGGTGATGGTCCTATCCCACCAATTAGCCTCCAAATGCTTGTTGATGTGTTACACGTTGTGTAAAATTGAGATTTTATTAGGGAACCAAATTAACGTGACAATATAGGAAAGTTTAGTCAGACTACTGAATCAGATTCTTTCTGCTAGCATAGGACTGGGTTTACATTGGTGAGCGTGGACTAGGACATCACAAAATCTGATGGCACACATTGTTCCATGGCAGGCTGGTTGGAATTACCCACCAACCCTCTCTATTAATGTGCACCATGGATTTCTGCATGATGATTCGTGATGTCTAGGCTCATGCTCACTGGTTAATGACCATTTCTTCATTGCACATCACAGAAATGTAGTAAAAGTTTACTCAGACTAATAAATAAGATTATTGTTAAGTTCATGTTGGTGAGCGACTAGGGCATCACAAAATCCCATGGCACATATTGTTCAATGGCAGGTTGGTTTGAATCATAGCGTGCACTTTGTATAATATTGCATACATATATTGTGTAATATTTCGAGTCTTCTTTACAATGCTTGCATACATAATATTATGTAATATTATAAATAATTTTTATAATATATATTTAATATATAATACTTTTACATTATTTATATATGCCCTAATACATATTACAAATACCTCGTAACAGTAAACTAACTATAAGAATCGTTAATATCAACGGTTCACGTATTAATGCACATGTGCTTACACTATCGATCTCGTAAATGATCAGTCGTCGCATGGGTAACGGACGCTGCGGTCGTAAAAAAATCTTCCTAGGAGATAATGGAAGGATCCGGAAGGAATGCTTTCTGTTGCTGCCACTTTCATTAATGCTAAAGACTCGCCTCGTCTGCTGGACCACAAGAAAGATACGTTACACATTAGTTGTGACCCAAGTCTGAGGCGGAGAATCAGATGCGCCACACAAACAGTGACGTGACTCCAGTTTTTTTGTCTGAACAGAAGAAAAATCGCTAGGGCCCACTTTAGACAACTTCTTACTCTGTCCGCACATGCCTGTTGTGGTACCTAAAATTTGTGTGCCACTAAAGTGCATGTGCATATGATTAGCGTATATGAAATATGAAAAGAAAAAAATAGAATAATCTTCTTACTAAATTTATTTTGGTAAGTTTTTCCTATCTGAGAAAGCAAATTGTAATTTCAATAAATTTTTTTTATAAAACTTAAATTGTTAAAATATTTTTTAAAATTTATTAATTTGTTTTTAATATTAATAGAATAATAATATTGCCCCTAGGGTTTACCCATCCTAATTTGCATTTAGAGATTTTTTCCAAAAAAATTAGTGCCACAAGGATGAGGCTGGTTGGTCGTGCATTGGCCAAGGCTAGGCCATTGCCAATGCAACCCCCAAGGATTCACCTATCCCCTTGTGGTAAGTTTTTTTATGTTAATTTCTTTTAAAAAATTGGCTATTGGACCCAATAAACTCCCTAGTATACCATTTCTCATTTACTCAGTTATACCATTTATTGGGGAATGTAGGGGTTTTATGGGGTCCAAATAACCGTGTTTTAAAAAAATTGTCGGTCACAGTCCATTTCTATTATAGTTGGAGGCATAGACCCTCCCTGCAAGGGAGTGGTGGTGGAGGACAAGGCATGTGTGTATTTTGCTAGTGGAGGGGACAATCTCTTAGGTGGGTGGGGTGTAATACCCTTGAATTTTGTTTTAGAATTTTTAGAGAATTTTTGGAACTTTTCGGCTCCATTTGATGGAAAACAGACAAATAGATAAGCGAGAAGGTGGACTTGCAAGATGATATAGGCTAGGTGTTAGCCCCTTAACTTGCTAGATGGGAAAAGGGGGTGGCTACCCCCTTACTTGGCAGTAGACAACCAAGTTTGCTAGGTAACATACAACCTAGCTATCCCCTTGGGCATGGATGGATGCTGGGACAGTATGGGAGATGTTCCAGACAAGCTACTCACCTTGCGAACTAGGCTGAGTAGGAGTCCTTGCACGGGCGGGACTCTAGCAGCAAAGCTGGGCGCTACTTGGACTTAGGAGAAGACTCCTAAGGTAGACATGTTTCACCTATGCAGGACTGTTGCGTTCCTTGCGCAAGTAGGAGTTAAGGCAGTGGATTCCTAGGATGGATAGGACTCATACAAGCAAGCTGGCTATGCTCTTAGGGCCGATAGGAGTTGGGGTAGCTGGTTTCCTTGGATGGACAGACTCTTGGAGGCAGCAAGGCATTAGACTCTTAGCCGAAGATGGAACTCTTGTATGTTCCCTGATTTGGGCCAGGGGCGGATTGCTTATTGGGCTGAGAGTTGGTCAGGGTGAGAACTCTTGTAAGGGTGGGTTTTGTACTCCTAGTAGCATTAGGACGGCCAACTTCAGGCCGAGTCTATTTAAGGGGGAGAGTAGGGCGGCTATGGTTGGTTGGTGATTGGTTTTGTTCATGCACATCAAACCAGGTTGCTGAGAGAGAGAACTCAGACTTGGTAGATCAACCTTGCTCTCTCCCTACCTTGTGTATTTCGACGGACTGATTTACATAGCTTGGACAGAGACCCTTGCACCAGGACACTCGTGTGTTGTTGGCTTGCTATTTGCTTGTGTTTCCCTTGTACATACGAGTGGGAAGGGAAGAGAGTGGTTGCTAGTTGTGCGATGTAGCTAGGCCATCACGTGTACGAATGCTAGGCAAAGCTTCGCGCCCGTGAGACTAGGCCAGGTGCAAACCAATCAAGCTCGTTGGCCCATATGTCAGGTTTCTTTAACACCAAGTTAGGGATAACCCCATCATTGGTATTAATTTGATTTATCTTGATTTGATTTTACCAAATTTTTTAAGTTTGGAAGGAGAATTAACCAATTCATACAATTGTCATGTAAAGGCAACCCCCCTACAAATGGAGGCTACCTGCCCCCTCTCCTCATTTCTTTTTCCCCTTGGCCAAAATCCCCCTCTCCCCTTCTCTCTTGTGGTGGCTGAACCCTCTCTCCCCTGTCTCTTTCTCTACTTGTCCCCTCTCTTCTCTCTATTCCTTCCTCTTGTTGCTTTGCTTGATCATCTTGGTACCATTAAACTTCTATTGAAGCACTTTCAAGAGTCTTGGGATTGATTCATTAAAGCATCAATTTGGAGGAAATTCATTATGACTTGGTGCACCATTAGAGAAGCTTTTTAGAGTATTTTTTATCAATTCGAGGTAGATTAAACTGAATCCCCATTATTTTGATGTTCGTGTGATTTAAAACATGGTTATTGGGGTTTTGATTATTGAAATAGAGTTTTGTTAAAGCAAGAGGCTTTCTTTTCTTACTTATTCAAGAATCAAATTTTTAGAATCGGATTTCAAGGTAAGTGACTTCTCACATCTGAGTTGCTTTCTTATGGGTATTGTAAGGCATGTTTCAAATGATTAAGCTTATGGTTTGTTAAAATATGTTTCAATTGATTACTACATGATTTGATAGGCTATTTCTATGTCTTATTTATTGAAAACATGATGTTTGGATTTAGTGGTTGATTCTTAGTCTGTATTCATGTCTATTATTCTAAACTATGATGTTTTTGAATGCTCTTAAAGTAATATATTTTAGATGCCGTGTGAATAACTGATATTCACTATGTCCTTGGAATGACATATTTTATTCAAAGATCTTCTTGAACTTTTTTTATTTGAAATTTCTTTGAAATTATCTTGACTCATTACCTTCAGGCTATTAAAATTTTAAGATTTCATGGAGTTTTACTTGGTCAAAGAGTCTTTTCATGTGCTTGATTTTTTTCCAGTTGACATTAATCCGATTTTTGGAGTTTGAATGGGCTTGGGAAAATTAATGGAGATATGCATTCATGTCTATTGTGACATGGTATTTTTTGAGATTTTACCCAAACAAATTGAAATTATTAGTTTTTTCTTGTAATTTGTGGTGTTCCAAATTAACAAATATGTCATTTCGTATTTTGTGAATTTTCCCAAATTCATTTGGAATTGAATTGCTCCCAAAATTTTGAGACCTATTAATTTTTGTTATCCATTCAACATAAAAAGTTTGGATTGATTTGGAGTCATTTTTATTGATTTGTGCCAATTGTACTCGACTATATAGAAATTCTAGAACTCTACAGCCATATCCAAAATTCTAAAATAAAATTTAATGTCAGACCATACTCCAAATTTATTTTTAGTCTCTAATTTGGGTTACGTTCGAGTGCCAAAGTTTGTTTGAGGGCAATGGACATTGCTATATCAACTTTGTCAGCCTCATTGGTTGACACTTCAACCAAACTAATAACTTTCAACCAAATCAATAACTACTGACCTAACAAGCTGGAGCTCGCCCTCTCTTGCTCGGGCACTTTCAACATTTGCCATTGCCTAATGTTGGCCATTGGCCAAGGTCCTGCTCAACCCGCCGCAATCCTCTTACCATCTCCATAAACTAGTATTGCAAGAACCAATTCAATGAGGTTATAAAATAGGATCACTAAAATGATCCTAGAAACAACACCTAACCTTATCGAAATTGAATTGAAATTGAGGAAGGGTTTTCTTCCTTTGGGGTGGGTTTCGGCGTATACATTTTTGGAAGTTGTTCAATGACTAGGAAAGGTATGGCCAACCACACTCGCATGTGGCATTGAAGGTTGGTGTGAGTTGGCCATTCGAGATGACATGTGAGAAATAGGATAAAGGGCAGGAGGGAGAAGAGGGACTGCTACCTCAAGGTGGGAAGAGTTTTTCATGTTCCCCTATGACAATGAGCCTAGCGCAAGGAACACATATAAGCCCTTGATATTTGAAATTGACGATGTGCATGCTGGTGCATATTAGCACTAATACTAGTTATGCTAATGTGTGTTGTCGATCTTATGGATGAATGACTCCCATGTGTTCCTTACATTGGGCTCATTGTTAGAGTGAAACATTAAAATGTATCTAAGAGGTGATTCCTACTCCTACATAATTAAACTTGGGGAGGGTAGTTTAAAATTTTTCTTTCTTTTTTTATTTCTAAATCAAGGCGTATAAAGGGGGGTATGTGAGGTTATGATGAGAATTTCTTCAATAAATACCTTTTTAGTATTTATACATATATAATAAAAAATATATTTCTCTCTCTCATGCATAATTTGAAAGAGCTTTCTGGTTGGTGCCTTAAAGAAAAATTACCCTAAGAACAATTTATTATACAAAATAAGCAAATCAGACACTCTTTATGAGATGTAATTTTTTCCAAACGTAAACACTTTATGGAATGAAGGGAGTAATAAAAAATAGTTAGTAACTAGATCTTGAAGATATGTGGCCATGTGTGGTCGACCAAATAAAATAAAGTATTGTATACAAGATTTAAATTTTTTTTTTTTTGTGATGGGGAAGGAGGCATTGCCACATAATAGTTTTTCATGTGCTCAACTTTGATCATGAGCACAACTTAAAGATTATACGGGAGTCTTGATATTTGAGATCGATAGTGCACATATTTAATACGCTAACGTATGTTTAATATGTGTACCGTTAAATGGCGTTGGGAAGGATTCCTATAATTTCTTATGCTATGTTAATTATTAGACGGGAGGATGCTTCCCATCGCCACTGAACTATGGCCGGAATAAAAAATGGGCTGGTGCTTGGTGAGCTACGGCCAAGGCCAAACTCCGGCTCGGCTATACCTCGCCTAGTTTAACCTCGCCGGAATTTAGGTGTTCGGTGGGTGGAAGACGGCCACCATTAAGAATTAAGATTCACTTGGACGTCGGAATAGCTTTTTAGAAAAAAAAAAAAATTAAGAAAAAGGATTTCCTCGGAGTATGTATGACCGCAGGCTGGACTTTTGGGTTGTTTCCTGGGAATGTTGAACCGAGGAAGGTATACCAGCCTTTTCTAGTCTTAATAACTAAGGAACTCCTACGTACGCTCGCAACGAGCCACAGGCGCTATGTGGTGCAGACAGGGAACCCACATAGGGGGCCTACGCAATGCCGCAGGCGTGTTGCGAGCGTTCCTGTTGAGCGAGTGTACATACAGTTTTTTACATGCCACTTGAGGTTCTCTTGGCACAGGCTCTTCTGTTGTTTCAGCTTCCTTGCTCCTTCGCTTTCCTGACTGTATATGGAAATCTAGCAATATCTGAGAGAAGATGCCAACTTGCTTTCACATTTCCGGTGTTCTTCATCTCGTCCCTTGGCCTCTGTCTTGGATACCTGCAAGGCATGCTGCTCGAGTAGCTTGTGCGTTCTGTTGAGCTTTGATGATTTTAAAACGTGCTCTATTTCAGCATTTGTTTCCCTGAGTTGTTATCTTCGGTAGAAGTTCTTTTAGACAGTGGAATTGTAAATTATGATGCGATACTGTATATGTTCATTCGGGGAGAAATTCACAAGAGCTCTTCAGTTCTTCATAAAGGACATAAGGTACTCTTGTTCTGCTTCTTATGAATTCTGTTTTTTGGGACGGATTAATTCAATGTGTTAGTAAAACTAGCATGTTTCTGGAGATAGAACGAATGAACAATGATAATGGGAATATTCTTGTGATTTCTTGATTAGGCTTGTTTTCAAGTTGGATGAGCTGGGGCTGGAGATAGAACAGATTGCTCTTCCAGCTGCACTGGCCTTAACAGCTGATCCCATTGCCTCTCTTGTTGATACGGCATTCGTTGGCCAAATAGGTATCTTGTTAATCTTCCTTGTAAAAAGTGACTGATTCCATCCTATGCCTTGTGTGATATCATTTGGTTCGTCCATTACATCACCTGCTTGATCTGGCAAGCCGGAATATTTTGGCTCTTCCATTCATTATTGTGTGAGGAAGGGGTTCTGGCTAAAAACCTCCTGCTCTCTTCTTGCATGAAGCATCTTCCTTTATTTTGTTCATAACAAATGGGGGAATAGAATCCAATTGTTGTTGGAAAGGCATTTCTAGGCTAAGCCACATAGGTATGACAATGATGACAACTGTGATGAACTTTAGTCCATGGATGTCACAGCTAAGTACGCTAGATAAAGGTCAAGGTTCATAGATATGTGATGAAACTACATTATGCAAACGCTGTTAATTTGTAGGGCCTTTTTTCCAGACTCCAACCATCAATGGTGTTTACATGTGAAGTTTGACTTTGCTAAAGCATTTTTGGGTCATAGCATATCTCATTGATATGACTTCTTGATTTATAATTTTCTCATAAATCAAAGTTAAAATGGAAAAAGATGTAAGTTATTGGCAAGTGACACCACATCCTTAGAGTACTTCCTTTGCTTCTCCGTACACATTCAATCTTGGACTATCCTGCCAACATTTTGCAGGCCCAGTTGAGTTAGCTGCTGTGGGAGTTTCCATTGCCATTTTTAATCAGGTGTCCAAAATAGCTATTTTTCCACTGGTTAGCATTACTACAACAATTGTCGCAGAAGAATCTGCTTGTAAGATCAGTGCCAAAGAAGAGAATGAAAATTTGGAGAAGGGTTTGCTCATAAATAGTGAGATGAAAGAATTAGCCCCAAGAGCAGGTATAGAAATATTGTTCAGTCTATTTATAAATCAAAGATATCACTATAACTAATAAAAGAAAAGATCATTGTGCATACAAATAATTGGTTTGATCTTGTTGGTATTTATATTTCCGCTTCTGATTTTATGTTTCTTCAATGTGTAACTAGAAAATAGTGAAGAGGAAGTGACAGACCCCTTGCTGTCTGTTGGACTTCACAATAAGACCAACTTCGGTATTGAGAGTAGACACATGTCTTCTGTGTCATCGGTACTGGTGATCGGAGGAGTGCTTGGTTTTCTACAAGCTATGTTTCTGATTTTAGCTGCAAAACCTGCCTTAAATTTGATGGGAGTTAAATCTGTAAGTCCAAGCAATAAAAAATATTGTAAGTTGGACCGCATTAGTATGCGCTTGTGCATCTACAGGCTTGAACGCCAGGCACATCCTGGCTGTCAGATAGCCATCCAATGGTGCAAGTTAATTAGGGGTCGCTGGGATCTGATGATGCGTGGAAATCAAGGGGCAGGCAGATTTAAATCACTTGCCTGCCCTGCCCCCCAGATTTGCTCATGCTATTGGATGGCAATCCGACAGCCCGCAGATATGCCGTTGCATCTTAACTTTTTCCATATCTGTAAACTTTGGTTGCTATTTTATGATTCCATGGCTTTTATTAAAAAATCTTTGGGCTTAAAGGGATAAAGTAAGAATGATTTTGATCTTTGAGATGCAACATACTCAAAACCTCTTGTTTGAATAGGATTCGCCAATGCTAAACCCAGCACTACAGTATTTGACACTGAGGTCACTTGGTGCACCTGCTGTCCTATTATCTCTGGCTATGCAAGGGGTGTTTCGAGGATTTAAAGATACAAAAACACCTTTATATGCCACTGGTGAGAAAATTGGCCACTAGTTGCATATTATTTACCCACTAATAGGATATTAGCAATTTCCTTTATATCTCCTATTCTGTTCAACTTACCTTAGTGATTCATTTTCAGTGGCAGGAGATCTGACAAATATCATTTTAGATCCGATATTTATGTTTGTGTTCCATTTAGATGTCAAGGGTGCTGCCATTGCTCATGTTATATCTCAGTAAGTGTATTCTACATCCTCTATCTCTAGGCTATCCATATAGTTCTACCCCTGTTGTCGTTGATTAGCTTATGCTTGACAGTTTGAAATAGATCTTGATGACAGTGAAGAATCATGTCTTTATTTTGCCATGCACTTGTATGCATTTTCTAGAAACTATCCTTGTGGAGGACATAGCCAAAGGACTGGAATGTTACATTAGGTTTTACAGTAGGCCGCTCAGCTACTTGAACTTTCACATCAAAAGATGATCCAAAAAAATCAAGCACTTGATCCAAAAAGCTAAGTTTCTGGTGAAAGAATTATTAATGAAATCCAAACAGCACAAAAAAATGTTGCAATGAGTTTTTTTTAATAATCTTTGTTTTCTTTGCAACGTTTGATGTATGGAGAAGGATCATGCCCCACAAGACCTTTTCCACATAATTTGCACTATTCGCTATTGCCATTTCTCAACTTTCTGCTATTAATTTTTTTTCCTTTTTTGGGTCCAAAAAGAAAAACATCTTCCTGGTTGTTATTGCCATGTGCCCTCCTCATTGAGGATGAAGGATGGCAGTGTTAGTCCATGTTTGTGGATATTTTTTGCCTTTAAAAAGTGGATATGTTTTTAACTAAACTTGAATAAACCTTAGGTACACTAGCGAATGTTAGTGCGATCTCTTCTAGGTATCAGAAGCCTCTAAACTAATTCATATTATTTCTTCCAAAACTGATAAATTTTGTCTGGTTTTTTATGCAGATATGTAATTTCTCTGATTTTGCTGTTAAGATTAAAGACACAAGTGAAGATAATCCCTCCTAATTTCAAGGACCTGCACTTTAGTCCATTCCTTAAGAATGGTATTTATATCAATGGTCCTTACTTGATAAAGTTGTTGAATTTGGTTTTTTCTGAAATTTCACCTTCTTTTACTGCATGATCAGGGTTTCTACTGCTTTGGAGGGTTATAGCTGCAACCCTTTGCGTGACCTTGGCAGCATCTATGGCTGCCCGAATGGGACCGATTATCATGTCGGCTTTTCAGATCTGCTTACAAGTTTGGCTAGCCACATCTCTTCTTGCTGATGGACTGGCTGTTGCTGGACAGGTTTAAATTCCGTTTTTCTCTCTTTATCATCAATATGAGAAAAAATTTATAAAAATTGTTTGCTTTAATGACACTGTCTTCATCATTTGTATGAATGGCAGGTATTACCCACATAAGCTAGTAGTAAATAGGTGCTATCGAAAACTAAGAGCACAAACATCAAGAAAATAATATATATTAAAATAATATCTTTCAATATGGAGGAGGTTTGTAATCTTTTGGCTATGGGTATTGGGATTATATTTAAAAAATATTGTCTGTAATAGTTGTGTGAATCATATCTCGATTTATAAGGCAACCAAAGTTCATGGAGAGTTTCTCATTCTTAGTCAAAATTATTATGTACATTTTGCAGAGGTTGTAGCATGTTCTAGTGGTCTGCTGTCTAGTTGCTTGCCTAACTTTTTACGGTCTACCATAGTGTTTTTTCATTTTGTAATTTCCATTTTTTAGTTTCAATACCCTCTGATTTTGTCTTCTACATCAAGTTACAGTGACCTATTAGTCGAAGTCCACAGCACTAAGAATTACAAATAATAATGAACATATTCCCTCTGTCATATTAAATTAACTAATTTTAAAAAATCAAATAGGGCAGAGGGAGTATAATGTTCGAAATGATAATCTCATGCATTGGACCAGCAATATACTCCCTCTGGCCTGAAATAATAACTACATTTCATTTTCGAAAATGCACTAAATTTAGTTCATTTTAAAAAAAACTAAATGTAGCTATTAATGTAGGACAGAGAGAGTATATGTTTACGTGGAAAACATGTTTCCATCTTGAAGGGCATTTACAATAAAAGAAAATGTTTATATCCTTCTAACTTCTTATCCTTACATGTCCTTGTTTCTTGATAGTGACATAAGAGTGGTTGACATAGTTCTAACAGTTAAAAAGTTGTTAAGTATGTTATGTTTAAAAATCAACTATAGTAGTTCTCTCTCTCCCATCATTTCTTTGATCTACTTCCCTTTCTATTTAGATTATTCAATTTTCTTGGAGCAAGAGTACACATAAAAATTGGTAGCCTTTATTTTTCATTTTTTAGGCAGTACTTGCTACCGCATTTGCCAAAAAGGACTTTGATAAGGTTGTCGCCACTACTTCACGAGTGTTGCAGGTATTTATGTTAATTTAATGCTAATGTTGCTCTTTTTCTTTATAATATTTGAATTTTAAATTCTAGAATTGGCTCGCGATATATTCTATTAGCTTTGTGATGCTTATGTATTATTGATTTTACAGTTGGGCCTCGTCCTAGGGTTGTTCCTTTCCATTGTTATTGGCATGGGATTGCAGCTAGGTTCAAGGCTATTCACCAAAGATATTGATGTGCTGCACTACATACACATAGGCATCCCAGTAATGCCCTTTATGTATTCCCTAGATATATGAAGATTACAATGAACCTTTTAATGTTTTAAGCTGTTTTACCTAATACATTCCTTATTTCATCAGTTTGTTGTTGCTACACAACCAATCAATTCCTTGGCATTCGTTTTTGATGGGATCAACTTTGGAGCATCAGATTTTGGATATTCTTCATACTCTATGGTAAGAGAAGTACTTGGGAATATATACACAGCAATATTTATCTTTTCTTCCATTCTACTAACAATGGAATTTCTCCTATTCAGATCCTTGTTGCTCTTGCAAGCATATTTTGCTTGGGATTTTTTTCCATCAACTTTGGCTTCGTTGGAATCTGGATTGCTTTGTCTATCTATATGAGCCTACGGGTGTTTGCTGGGCTTTGTAGGTAATTTCCCAGTTCTAATGTGTGCTTTAATTGGGGTGGTTTGCCCTTTTCTTTGTGACTTTGACCTCGTGTGTTTTAATTGGGGTGGTTTGTCCTTTTCTTTGTGACTTTGACCTTTGACTAGATAGAATTGGCTGATTTACAAGAGAGTCAATTTTCCTATGGACATAGATACAGACAATCGATTTATTTTGTTTCTTTAGGTTGGAAAATTATAGTTTTTCAACTAATCTATTTACAAAACCCTCTAACCCTCACATGGAGGTTAATTTATAGTTGGATATGAGAGTTTAATATATGGCGATAGTGGATCAATAGATTGTTCTTAAAATTAATATTTTGTATAAGTAAGAATTAAGAGTTTTAAATTTTATGCAGAAAGATTTCTACTAAGCATGTCATTGATTACCCTAAAATCTATGTATACATGATCATTATTTTATCTATTAAACCACAAAGTATGTAACAAGCATACAACAATTTAACGTGAAAAACTCCAACTAGGGTAAAAAAGTATAACAAACTCTCAAAGGCCAAATCAATGCACTAGATGGTATGACACTATATAGATATAAGTGAGCTACCAATCTTTGTTGTTGGCTCTAACCCAAAAACCAATTTTCCTTATATCTCCAACAAAACTCCTTCTAGTTGTTGGCCTTCAAGTCTTCTCTTCAAGCCTAAAATTTTTTATTTCTAATTGCTTTGTCTTTATCTCCTTCTAGTCTCATCAAACAAGCTCCTCTTATTCTTTAACTTTAGCCTTAAATTTTTTAATTCTCCATTAAAGATTGTTGCAATTTCTCTTTGATTTTGTCTGTGTAAGAATTTTCTTAGTTTTGTATCTTCAAGAAACTACCATTAGCATAAGCATGAAACTCAAAGATGATCTTCTTTTGAAAAACTATGGATAAGGATCCCTCTTTCTTTTTAATTTCGTGTTTACCTAGCCTTTATATAGTATATTAAGTCGGATTAAGCATTGGACTTCAATTACCAATGAATTCTCTTCCAGAACGACTTAAACTAGGCAACTAAACTAAATGTCGATCGATCATTTGATACAGTCATTGATCGATCACTATTTTAATTAAGGTACGACACTACAAGCGATTGATCTGTTGATTCTGTAATTGATTGATAAACTCTTAGCTTAATTATTTATAGTCTTTTTTCAAGTGTATATCGATCAATTGGTTAAGTGTAAAGTGCAGCGATCGATTGAATAGAATTTTTACTCTTTTGCCCTAATTCAGTTTAAAACTCCCAAATTAACTTAATTCACTCATTTTAAGCTTATATAAGTGAATTGTGTATCAATACTCTATTTAGTCTTCAACCTTAATATATAAGAATATATCTACACTTATTTTTCAAATCAATCAATTCTAAATTCAACTTGATAAAAATTTGTCATTGTTTTGATCATTAAAATTAACCAATTACAATATATATGTCTTATATGTCTTTTCAGGATGAAGAGGTGGGCCATGTGTGACCCACTTTTCTCTCTCTAGCCAAAACATGTAGGAATATGAAGTATATTGATGAATTATTTTGTAGTAGCTCGAACTTCCGAGAAACAACAGTTATCTAACATGGTAGAGGGCCCCACGTTGTGGGTTTGAGTCCCACTAGGCATAGATGTGCCACTAATGTGTGTACATGTGCAAAGCTTGATGGATTCTTACATGTGCAAGGATGTGTTAGAATATGAAGTAAATATATAAATATTTAATTTCTAAACAACTCAAGCTTTTGGGAAAGACTAGTTATATGACAAAACCCTCCACATTAGCATTGGAAATTTTTGTTAGATAGATTCACTGTGTAAGTGTAAGTTTCCCTTCCCTGTAAATATTGTTTGCAATGTTGTCATACTAAATCTAGGTTATATATGTAGATATTGCATGTGCTAGATGTACATGGCTTCTACCATTTTTTACCTAAAATTTCAATTTTGTAGACACAATACACAAGAATGGTCATTCTATCTATCAACACACTACAAAATAATTGAATTTTATGACTATCCGATTATGAAAATTTTTATTCCTTCTATTTTGGTTTGCCATTTGAGTTTATATCTCTTTTGCAAGGCATTTTCTTTTCTATCCAGTGCCGAAGTTTCTACTTCCAATTATTAGCATTTGTTGTTTATTTGAAGTTTCTTTTCGTTTGCTCTAGTGTAATTATAAAAGTTGTCACCTAACTACCAAGAGCTCCTTTTTCCATGAAAATTTTAGGAATTTTTGTATCATCATGTGTCCAACTTGTAGTTAGAATTGTGATCAAATGACATGTAGATGGATGTTT
The DNA here is from genome assembly GCA_035235625.1 of Saururus chinensis. Lineage (NCBI taxonomy): Eukaryota > Viridiplantae > Streptophyta > Magnoliopsida > Piperales > Saururaceae > Saururus > Saururus chinensis. The sequence goes on from CP141143.1 coordinate 33,853,345, forward strand.
GTCACCCCAACTCGAAGTGCCTTTTTGATGCATTCTTCTCCATCAATAAACAATGTTAATTTAAAACACATTTCACACCAATAAAAATTTTAACTTTAGAACATATTTGTTTGTAACCAAGATCACTTTGAGACCACATTTTACATTTAGACACAATTGTTGGGTGTCAACATTGTTTTATGTGTTAGTATTACTGATATCTTGTTCTTTCTTTTTGGCAGGATAGGGACAATGACCGGTCCTTGGACATTCCTTCGGTGTTGATAGATGTTTGAATTCTTTCTTGTTATCTTTCGCTATGAGAGAATATATTCTATACCATAATGCCCTTAATTGCAAGAAGGCTTATCAAAGTGATACAATGATATATGTACATAAATAGTGACACGATGTGTTGGCAAGTAGTTGTCTAATAAAAATAAAAGAACAAAGACTAAACCAAATAACATCTAGAAATGTAACCACCAGACATATCCATCTAGAGTCTTTATAAAATCATTGAGGGGCCGAAGAAACCAATATCCTAAACAATTGTCTATAGCATGTTAGCCAAAGCATTAGCAACCTGATTTTGTTCTCAATAGATATGCATAATAGAGCAATTAGCAAATGTAGAGACAATTTCTTTTAAGTCCATGACTATGTTTTTAAGGTTTTGACATGGATAGTGATATATACTTAACGAATCTATCCAACAAAACTCTCTAGTTAGGTTTTGGTTGGATAGAACATGTCGGCTTTATACAATACGCACTTATCCCTTGTATATTCAATTCAACCAAAACTCAATTGGAATTTTTGTTGGGCAAATTTGTTAGGTAAATATCAATTTTCTTCTAATATATCAAAGACACATGTTTGGTATTCCAAGGTATGGACCCATATAGTCCTGTCAACAAAACCCAATTTGAATTAGTTTGTTTGGTTTCTCAATTTCTTCTAGATTTATGCTGTGACATTTACAATGACTTATGAGAGCTTATAACCCATTCAAACTTAAGTATACATCTATAATTACCTTAGTTTTCTAAATTCAACAAAGATCATGACTTCAACCAATTTACATGCACTAATCATCGAATTTAGTTCTCCAAAGCTTTTACTTGCATTCAATTTTCCATAAATACTCAAGATTTATGCAGTTATTGATATTACCTCAATTTCCACCGGTCTTGGAGCTTGCAATCCTATCATAAAGATATATTCTCAATTTTTTTGTTTCCTCCCGAAACAAACATCAAAACTCACTCAAATTATCTCTCCCCCGAGTGACTTACCTCTTGGAAGTTTAGAAATTAAGCCTGAGAAAAATGGAGAAGCTTTATACTCCATCTGTCTTATAATAATAGCTATATTGAAAAAAAAAGTGGTTTTTATTTAAGGGTGAGACCCGCATCTAAGAGAAAAAAAAAACTTATCATATTCTTTTTTAAGTTCTTAACCACTTAAATTTTAAAAAATAAAGTTATTAATTTAAGACTGAGAAAGTATATAAAAAAAACCCACATAAAAATATGATAATGCTTCAAGCCCACCGCCTTGTCTCTTGATAGACCAACGCCTTGACCTTGAGATGTTGAAGGATGTGTGAGTAGACCCCTTTTTTCTCCAAAATGTCCAAAAAAAAAACCAAAATTCTCCCTAGATTAATATATTATTTTGAATTTATTGGGTGCTACAATTATATTGAACGTGATTAATGAGCATAGGGCAAAAAGACAAAAAAATTCCAAGCATAGGAATTTGACGGGCTGGCAACACAATGCAATATACTTGATTTCCTGATGTAGTAAGAATGGTCACAGCGGGCCCAAAGTGAAGCTTTGTCAATGAGAATGTGCCAAAATAATTCACAGAGCCCGATCTAAGGCAAGGACTTACTAGAGCTTATGTGTAGACTTCCTTCATTGTTTGGAGAGCAAACCAATGCCCATTTTAGTGGATGAAAGCTCTTTATACAGTTTCCTCTTGACTAAAGAAAATTATCCATGATAGAGCTAGGCTAAGAGGAGATAGAGGAATGAAACATGAAGTGCATAGCCTAGTAGATGTGCATGCTAGATAGGAATGACTTTAGCTCTGGACGACCCACATAGGAATAGAATTTCTTCTTCCAACGAGCAAAAGCAGTTTGGAACTTAAAGATCAGTGGCTGACACACACCAAGACGAAGAGTGGTTGAGAATAAGGGAAGTCTCAAATAGCGAACATGAAAAGCACCCTTTGGGAAGCTAAGCAAACTACTAGAAAAGAAATTGTGACATGCTTATTTGGCATATGACCTGAAGAATATGAAAACTTGTGAAGGGCAATCTTGATGTCGGAAGGGGAGTCCTAATTCTCACTGGAGAATATAAGAACCTCATCAGCAAATAAAAGATGATTAGAGGGAACCAAAATACAACCGAGTGTAGTAGTCCTCTTCGAGAACTATGATGGCTTGCATTGTAACAATCCTGAATTTTTTTAAAACAGTTTACAATTTATCAGAGTGCAAAAATTTTGTATATTTCTTTTGTCTAAAATGCAAAGCTAAAAAAATTAGTACGTAGAAAAGCCTAGAATTGTGTTTTTCGAGTATATAGGTAATACACATTTTACTAATATTATAAGGGTAAAGTGTTCTAAGGTAAGCTAGGTCTCATTTGTGTGCATACCATCTAGAAAAGCCCTAACAAGTGCATAACAAGTTGGACTCTCCCAGCTTTATTACAAACCATGTACTACCACAATAAGAGTAAAATCCTACTATGCTCCATGTCAGTCTTTAGCCTCCCGGGGCTCCTCAAATAAACTTGCATTACTAGGATGCTAAGTACATACATATTTAATAGACAAATCATACTTTGTAATCACATCAAAGTAAGAGAATATCCTCGTGAGACATGTTGGGCTAGACAATCAACCATAATTGTTACTACCCTATAAAGTTCACAATAGGACACATGAATCTACACCCCAGAGTCCTTCAGTAACCCGTTTGATTGGCTAACCTACGCGTCTATGCCATGAAAGAGAAGTGAAAACAGCGGCAGTGAGATATCATACCCATGAAGTTCTGATACTCTAAACAAATATATGTGATAAACCTTTGAAGGTTGATAGCCCCCTGCAAAAGGACCACCCTCACCAGCATCACGTAAGTCTTTCGAGGACCTTCTCCTCCGCATGTACATGTGCAACTCATTTCGATCAACACTAAAAATTAGTTCACGTGCAACCCACTTCTCCAGGTTCCACCTCTCATATAGGAAAGATTTTTAAATGCGCCTCTTTATAATGAACCCCCTTTTGTAGAGGAGCGCATGGCCATAGCTAACCGGATCCACCTGGTTTTTATTACCACAAACCCATCTACAATAAGGCAAAAGTATATGGTCGAACGGCTCTACCATGTAGCCGTATATATGTCTATTCATATTTAAACATGTAAACCGAAATTTATGTTTATCTTATTCACTTGTAAATATGTATAAATTTAACTTGTCACCCATCAAAAACACATTTCTACCACGTAGCCCATACAATGGTTCAACTGGATAATTTTTCCAACAACAACCATCTCATTATAGTATCTTCACTCGTACAGATATCTGACTTCTCGCTGTTTAGGAGAACTATTGGGACCTTACCAACTGAGCTGGAGATGTGTTGACCATTTGAAAGATCTGTCGACCATTTGAAAAACCCCAACCCATTCTCTATTTTTCTTTTCCAAACACAGAAGTCTAGCCAAACTGACAAGAAAGAGCCATCCCCAAACTTCCCAAATGACTTCTTGCATAAAATACTCACGCCAACGCACTCAACATGTTTTACACCTTACGTCTGCACTACCCGAGACTCACCCGGCAAAGAGTTACACCCTAAACCTTTGAATTTTTACCTTAATACTGATTCAAAACTTCAAAATCATTGATAAATAACAACCCTACATATCGAACACTGGTTTGCACTCTCGACATGTTGAATAATGTGTGACATGACTTTCGACATGTTGAGATTGTATCGGCAGTTCCAATTTCACTTTATAAACTTACGTTAATGCTCATAAAATACTTAATATTCTCTAATCGTCACAGGCATAGCCAAAAGAAAAAGAAAAGTGGAGGGGGTTAGCCTTCAATGACAATAATTATTAGTCATTTATTTTCATAACCAGTGATGGAAATTGTAATTATTTCGTTTTTGTCTCTAATATAATCTAATCATTTCTTGTTCTCCTCACTTTTGTTCTTGGGGCTTTTGCCCTACTCACATATTTCTTTTTTAAAAAAAGAAGAAGATTTCTATGTCACTACAAGCTATGAATGCGTGTTTATATACTCGTATGGGTCCAATACGATGATCAAAAACCAAAAATGTTGAGCTCGTTTTAGTACAAATATGCATTGATTTTTGTGGGTATCTCCTTTAACGTACACTTAGATAGTATGGGATGGATTAGTCAAATGAAAATGTTACATGCACTTTGACACAAGAAGACTACTTAAATGGTGTGGAATTAATTACTTGATTGGAATCATAATGTGCTCGCACACAGGAATGCTCAGAGCATGCTCACAACGACACATGTCTGCACCCTAATTTGAAAGCTGCCTACAAAACATGAATCATGGATATGGCACTTGGCATGATATGAACATTATTTCTATAATGAATGCGTTTATCTGCACGACATTAATTCTTCAATACCTAGTTTCTTATTTACCTGTTCTAACTTTTTTGAAGGAAAATGATATTTTTAGATAAAAAATTCATACATGAGTTTTGATTGGTACATAAATGTGCGCATGTGAACTTTGTATTGGGCCTATTTGTGAAACCCAATCAAAACTCTTGTGTAAGTTTTTGTTGATATTTTTGTTGTGGAAATGCCAGTATCATTTTTAAATTTTCTCATATATACTCCACACTATATGATACATTTTTTTACTTGGACCCTGCCACTTTTTGCCTCTTCTTCTCCAATGTCAGCACACATGAACCAGCACCAGTAACCGGCCAAATGCTCATGTTTAAAAGAATTGTCTCGATTAGAAGCAACTGGCAGTGATAGGAATTTTGCCAGAGTTCTGGCTAGTGGAACAGCCAAAGCTTCAGTTGGAGGAGGAGAAGGATGACTAGAGTTGTTTCTGCTAGAGTTGTACTAGAGTTGCCACCGCTAGAGTTGTATGCCAGAGTTGTCGATGTTGTTTGAGTTGGGGTGGAAGGTGTGAGGTTTTGTTGAGGTGGGGTAAGAAGGGAGAGAAATAATGGTGTGTTTGGGGTTTTAAAGAATAAAAAAAATACAGAAATTTTGTTGAAAATGGGGTACTGAAGGGATTAATGGGGTTCAAAAAAATGCGCTCTCCTATTTTGGGTTGCTGCCTTCAACCCAAAAAGCATGATGTTATAAGTCCCTTTAACATTTAAACAATCAAATATGAGGTCCATTTACATGAAGCTAGGCTCATGTGCGACCACATGAGTCGGGGCATCTCTAGTCATCTGTCTAACGACTCATGTTACTCAAAGGTTAGGTAGCCTTGAGTAATGTACACCTTCAAATCTTGATCCGACAACACGCAATGCCTTGGCTCATGTAGTCGTGTGTGTGCCCAAGCTCATGTAATCTTTTTTCATTAAATATATATATGTCCCAAATACTATTTATAGGCAAAAGATATCTTGACTTGTGTGATGGAATTATGAACTCATTTTATTATTGTTGTTATCAATAAATCAAATATGTATTAGCTCAAAGTAAGGAATAAAAGTAATACAAGAGAGCAATGAATCCTCCCTAGCCCTATGCTGAAACTACCTATAACACAAATGAACTCCCCCAAGAACAAGATAGAAAAACATAGGGAGAAACCACACTGAGAAGAAATAGAAGACTGAAGGTAGACTTTTGATAATTGTAGTATGTGACATCTTTCTTAATCATGGACTTATTAGGCCCTGCTTAGGCATTCCCTTGCTACAACATATTATTTTTGTTGGTGTCAAATTGTTGTACCTTGTGACTTGATCGATGGTAGGAATACTCCAAACTTCAAACTAGACTTACTTGTATGGTAGTTGAAGTGCTTGATCAATTCCTTGGAGAAAGACTTTAAATTCTAGAATACATTGTAGAAAATATACTACAACACACTTTGCATTAAGGAGTGTTTTTACTTTTCTAAAAATAGTATTTGCCTCCACCAATCTTGCCTTTTGGTTTATAATAGGGAATTTCACAAACCTATTCTCAAGATACAGTGAAGCTTTCTTCATTTGTTTGTAATTTACACTCTTAAATACAAAGCTCTAATCTCCTTTGGAACAAATAGCCAAAACCTTGTTTTCTCTTCAGTAGCAAAGAGAAATAAAGGCAATTTGATGAAATTCATGAGAATAAATCAAATCTCTCTTTTTTTGAGTGAAAAAACTCTCCTTATATGATTATGGATAAAATCCCTTCCAAAAAGACACAACCTTTCGTTCAAAACTAGAAATAAAACTAAAATTATTTGAATTAATTGTTAGACTGATCGATCACCTTGAAGAGCAATCGATCGTTCAAAAGACTATAATTCCATCATTTTGCATTTTAAACTGATTGATTGACAGTTTCTTTGATCGATCAATTGATAAAAGGATTGTTAAATGATTTTCATGTCCCAATTGATTGAATAATAAAATGATTGTCAAAAATTTACTCGGCCTAATAGATCGCCTCTTAGGCTAATCAATCGTTGTAATAAAATTGTGAAAAATTTAAACAATCCCCCTCCATTTTCAAAATTTTACAATTTCCTACCATTTTGAAAATGTAAGAACATGGCCAAGATTGATGCATAAATGAAGGTGTCTTACAACTTGAAACTCTACTTAGTAAATGCATAGCAAAGTTACCTGGATAACATATATAGTAGAACACTGTCCTTGATATAACTATCCATGTTGATCAACCTGGTTTGTATCACACACCGAGTCCTTAGTTCTTTTAGGATATAATTTATAGCCGACACTATTTTAGCCTTGTGTCTGTATCTGGATTTCATAAGCGATCTAGAGACAAACCCTAGTCTCATAGGAAAAGACCTTATTTTCACACTTATATACGTAGACTTATCAAAGATGTCCCTGCAACTTAAACACCCCAACCTTATAGTTGTAAGTTTATTAAGAGCACAAATTTCAACCTCCATTTTATACATTACAAGTGCCAATCACTTTACCTTGCGATGACTTAATATTTTTTTTAAGTACTTGTCTTTATAACTTATGATGTACTTTACTATTTCAACTTGAGAACTTGAATCTCTTGAAGTGAAGAGTTTTCACCAAGAGTGATAATATTTAAATGAGTTTCAATCCCATACCAGCTAATGTTTGTAATACCATATTCCTTGCAAGTCCATTTGTGAAAGGATCAGCTAAGTTTTAACTTGATCTTAAATAGTCCATCATTATCACTCCATTGGAGAGTAACTCTATGACATAACTATGTCTTAGTCCAATATGTATGGACTTTCCATTATACACCTTACTATACACTTGTGCTAGTGTGGACTCACTATCACAATGTATAAAAATAGGTGTCATTGGTTTAAGCCAAACATGAATTTCTAACAACAAATTCCTCAACCATTCAGCTTCTTTGCTTCTAGCATGTAAAACTACAAACTCTTATGCCATAGTAGAATCTATTGTAATTATTTGTTTCTTAGATCTCCAAGAAATAGGTCCTCAACCAAGAGCAAATACCCATCTACTCGTTTATGAATAATTATCATGGTCATTAATCCAACTAACATCCGAGAATCCTTCTAATACAATAGGATATCCACTATAGAAAATTTTATAGTTCAATATTCCTCTCAAGTATTTCAATACTCAATTTATAGCTTGCCAATGTAGATAACTAGGATTACTAGTATATCTACTTAGTTTCCAATTGAAAAAGCAAGATCCAATCTTGTGCATGTAATTGCATATATCAAGCTACCAATTTCTCTTACATATTGCAATTAAGAAAAACACCAGACAATATTGTTTAATAATCCTTATTTCCAATATAATATCAGCAACACCCATATCTTTCATTCCAAAGTTTGATGACAAAAGCATTTGGTGTCATTTATCTATCAATATTAGTCCCAAAAATAGCATGTTACCAACATATAAGCAAATTATAATACCTTTACCATCATGAAACCTACTATAGAAGCACTTCTCATATTCATGAATTTTAAATCTATTTGTTATTACAACTTGGTCAAAATTTTCATGGCATTGTTTTGGAGCTTGCTTGAGACCGTATAGGGACTTTATAAGTTTACACTTTATGTTTCGTCCCTTTATTACAAAACTTTCCAGTTGTCTAGGTTCCTCATCCAGCTCACCATTGAGAAAAGTTGTTTTCACATCCATTTTATTAATCTCAAAATTATGAATAGAGACTAAGATTATTAATATCCTTATTGTGGATATTCTAGCTACCGGGCATATATTTATCAAAGTAATCAATACCTTCATTTTGGGTAGAACTCTTTGCGTAACACCCCAAATTCTAGGTAATTTTTTTCTTCCTTTGCTTGTATGTGTGTTTGATTCGTTTTCTGATTTGCTTTCAAATAGTATGATTGTGTTGTGTGCATATAGGTTATGTTTTTGGTCCAACCCTTGTGAGGAAGGGGGTAGGCCAGTTAGGGTTCAGGGGTCCCGAACCACTATAAGGGGGTCCGGCCCACTAGAATTGGGTTTTTTAGTAATTAAGGGAGAGTCCTAGTTGGGAGGACACTCAAAAGGAGGATGAGGGAGCAGCCCCTATATTGTAAGGGGCGGCCCTTAGTTTCTAGGGGGCGACCCCTACAAACTAGGGGGAGGTCATTAGTGGCTCTAGGAGGAGTTCCTATTTTATAGGAGGGGGGATATAGGATGCTCATGGAAGAGTTCACCCACATTAGTGAAGGGGATTTTATAAAAGGAGAAAGGGGCGGGACCACCCTTTTTGGCTTGGTTCGACCTACCTCTTCTACTATATTCTCCCTCATCTTCTTTCTCCTAGCAAGGACTTTCATAATTAGTAGTTTTAGAGGGCACAAAGTAGCCATCTTTGGATTGAATTGAAGGCCTAAAAACATAGGAGCAAGAGCTAGGAGCTTTGGGGACGAATTGGTAGAGGTAGGTGCATCTTTTTACACTCTTAAGCATGAGATTTTGGTAGATGTAACTCAGCCATAGTTCAGCCTTGCTCTAGGGGATTTTTTAAAATCATGAATTAGCCTTTATTAGTCTTGAATTATTGTGATTTTATCTCTTATATATATGGCTGGATTATGCATACATGATTCTGATTTATGTCAATTATATTAGCCCTAATTCGTGCAAGCATGTTGTTAATTTTTGTCATCTATCTTAGCCCTATATTATGCGTGAATATTTCTGATTCTAGTCATGTACATTATCATTAATTTGTGTACAAGTTTTGCTGAATTTAATCCCTAGTTTGTGGACTTAAATTTGGCCATACTTTTGCCTATTTAATCCTTGACTAGTGGCCCTAGGTTGGGGTATACTTTTATCATATAAATCCCTGATTTGAAGTCTTGGTTTAGGCTTTACTTTGGTCAATTAAATTCCTGATTTGAAGCCTTGGTTTAGGTCTACTTTGGTCAATTAAATCTCTGATTTGGGCTCTTGGTTTAGGCCATACTTTTGTCAATTTAAATCCCCGATTTGCTACCTTGGTTTAGGATATAGTCTTGCCTATTTATCACTTGATTCTCAACCTTGATTTAGGTCATAATCTAGCCTTAGTTTATGAGATATTTATGCTTATTGAGCTTTTGAATTTCAGCCTAGGATGTCTTTGAATTTCAGCCTATGTTCTCCTTTAATTTCAGCCTTATTGTGATATATCTTATATTGAATATTGATGGTTGTATCAACTTGAAAGTCTCAATGCTAGGTGGCTGACTTGAGTTGTTCATCTCGACCCCAATCTGATTCATTATATTGTTAAATTAGCCAGTTCATCTTAGGGCTGCATCTCGGTTCGGTTCCGGCGGTTCCTACTAGAACCAAACCAAACCGAATTAAGGAACCGAGATACACGAACCGAACCAAATCAAAATACGAAACCGAGATATAAAAACCAAACCGAACCGATATGAGAACCGAAACCGAACCAAAACCAAATAAAAACCGAATATTTTAATTAAATTACTTTAATTAATCAAATTCAAGATAGAAACAATACAAAATTGCCAAAAATGCAACCTGTCATTTATCATACAGGTTTATACATAAAAATTTGATAAAAGCCTTTGGCTCTGCCCTCTTCAAAAGTCTTTCTTCTACCCTCTTCAAAAGTCATTCTTCTTAGTGGACTGAACATCACTCCTGACATAGGAAAACCAAAAAAATGTAAACTACTAAACTAGTGCTTGATGCTAGCATACTACATAATTAACCTAGATAGAATTCAGCACTCTTTGTAACGCCCGAGATTTTTCATACATTTTTCTCAAAATTCAAGAAAATTTTTTGCAATATAAATGCTATAAATTGGGAAATACGAAACTTGTGAAAACAATTTTATAATTTACAACATAATACATCAGTTTTTCCCATCCAAATCATTACTCATGCGATCAAACATTGTACGGCCAAACCAAACATCCACAGGCGCTACTTGAAAACAACCGTATGGATAAATTGCTATGATCATAGACTTTAAATACAAATCCCTCCCAGGCATCCCTGAGTGCAAGTCCCATAATAGTTCACAGTCTAATCCAAACGAAAGTCCAGACTATATAAACACTTGTTTTCTCATCTCACCCAATACAAGAGATCGTGGCACAAACAAAACTTGTAGTGAGTCAAGAATATACCTTAGTCAACGAGAATCAATCCACCTCAGAAGCAAGCATCCATCTCCAGGAGCTCTCCGCACAAACCTTCCATACAACGGGGCTAAAAAGTAGGGTAATGAGTATTTTCATACTCAGTAGGAAAATACCCAGTAGGGGAGTTCTAAACAGTGAACTCAGTAAATCCATACATAGATGTGTTCATGCAACTCAAACATGAACAAACAGGCATATCATAATCATGGACATACGCATACAGTCATACCAAATGCACCATCGTGCACAAAGCATACCATCAAATTAAACTTACACAAGCACCCTTATCCAGGGTCTTTCAAACTTACTTGTATCATCGTATGCATACTCATACAACTTACACATACTTGTACAACCTTACTCGTACAGTCTTACTCAAAATCATACACTTACTGTCTTACTCAGAAACATACTCTTACAATCATACTCAATACTCTTATAGTCTTACTCATACTCATACTCTTACAGTCATGCTCATACTCATACTCTTACAGTCGTGCTCATACTTATACTCTTACAGTCGTACTCATGCTCATACAATTATACTCATACTATCGACCACTGAAGCTCATTACAACTAATGAGCTCCAACGTCGAAATGGAAAAGAATGCCATTGGGGCATTACCTTAACCTTCGGGGAGTGACCAGACACCATGGACTTTTTCAAAGGTAAGGCACATCAGTGCTCATGGGGCATAAGATCAAACAGGTAAGAGCAGGTCTATGATACTACTTACCTGAGCGCACAAATATAAACACCCATACACAAGGGGTCATAGAGTTGCCCACCATAATGGGTCTTATAGTGCCATAGAATTGCCTACCATAATGGGTCTTATAGTGCCATAGAATTACCCACCATAATGGGTCTTATAGTCCAAAGAATTGCCCACCATTATAGGTCTTATAGTACCAGTGCCACTCTTGGGTGGAATCATACAACGCTCTCAATAGAGCATAAAACGTCTGGGCTTATACAACACACAGACCAAATAGGAAACATACGTCACTCTCAACAAAGCATCAAATGTCTAGGCTTATATAGCACATAGACCAAAGTCGAAAACATATGTCACTCTCAACAGAGCATCAGACGTCCGGTGCTCTATATAACACACAGACAACATCCCGTAGGATAAACACCATGGCAAGACATGAGAAATGCTCAGCCGACTCATTATCGGCTAGCTCAAACACGAAACTTAATCCATCGAACCCTCAGGTCTCAAACTTACAATGCTATCATTAGTTGTGCTTATAATTCAAGTTTGAATTAAGTAATTTATGCGGTACAATTATGCCACACAAGCACTCAAGCATACCGTGCTCCACTGAGCAAACCAAAGCTGAGCCCGATCCAAAACCCAAGTTTGTCAGGGCAACAGACTTCACTTAACCTGTCCATATCATGGACAAAACTCATCGTACATCAAAATCCTTACAGTCTTACAATCTCCGCCATCTACCTTATGGCCAAAACATCTTACTCGGAAGTCCTTAGACTAAGCTCCTCAGAATCAAACCCAGTTATACCCTCTTACTAATACCTCACTTATTATGCTTACTTTTCACTTCATAATCTGTATGTTATGCATGTACAATTATGCATACTCTTATTGTCTGACAATCCCCCAACATGCGCTCTGATCCGAAACAATCCTCTCAAATCCTCACCTGCCATACTCATATCCTCTATCATCTATCATACGCTTACACATCCATATCTAAATCCATACCATACACTGTCACTTCTTACCATCCATAGCCTATACCTCTGCCCACATGCACATACACATATCCATAGCATAGGCAAATAGCCATCATACATATGTATGTCCATCACACATATGTATAACACACATACTTTCATACATACGTAGCTTACCAACATACTTGCTAGCCATCACTAGTGCATACATACACATTTATACATATGTCAAACATACATGATAGCCATCACTAGCACATACATACACATCCATACATACTTCAAACATGCACGCAAGCCATCACTAGCACATGTATAATCCATACATACTTCAAACATGCACGCTAGCCATTACTAGCACATGCTCAATCAATATACGAAACTTACCAACAAACACACTAGCCATCACTAGCACATAATCAACATACGAAACTTACCAATAAACACACTAGCCATCACTAGCACATACAGACTTCCACATGCATCAAACATACTTACAGCTCACATGCATGTCATATGCATTTCAACAAACCATATAATCATGCTTACATGCACATCATGCAATTGGATCGTTATTTAACATCCAAAGCATGAAATCATACAATCCTAGCATGCTGCTACTCAATCAAAGCATGCTATCATGAAATTATGAGTTCAAAGCTCCCCTACCTTGTAATCATGACATTTGATGGTGAGCACACAACGGTGGCGGCATCGGTGGCGGAGTTGGCAACCAAAAACATTGCCAATTCAGAGAATTGCTGTCCTAAGGGTTTAGGAAATGCCAGAAATAATTACAGCCAAATAGGGTGTCAGAAGTCAATGCGGCAAAATCCGCGACCAATGGCAGCACACTAGGGCGGCCGGGAGAAATGTCATACCAACATAAGTGGCGGTGCGACCAGAAGTCAATGGTGTACTCACTGAAGATTGGCCGGTAGCTAAGAAGTACTTGGCCTGCCACACGACATTGAAATTAGCCGTGGATAGCACCCAATGGCGACAATTTTGTGTCAACAAGGGCCCACATATGGGTGAAGAGTGTGGGGCGATGTTCAAGGATAGAGGAGAGGTAGTGGAGGACTCTGACGTCAACTCCATTCTGTGGCAGAGCCAACCAACGGTTAGGCAGCACAAATACGATGCCTAAATCCAAAAGCACACGCATGGCCACATGCACACACGGCCAAAAAGTGTCACTCTAGGGGGAGATGGGTCGGACGGTAGCGGCTCAAGGCCCACGAAAAGGCAACTGAGCTAGGGCGAAGAAGTGGTGGCCAATCGAAGTGGCGACATTGCCGATCGCCACCCACAACCAATACACGTGGTGCGGGCGGCTGTGCATCTTGTACAGTATAGGGCAAAGACAAGCTGCCCATTCTGAGCGGAGGTATAATTGAGCCAAGTGGGGCTGACCCTCACCGTCGCCGAGCCGGGGCAAAACCCACGATGGCCAAATGGCCCACAACTCACCAATGGCAATGACCCGAGACGCACCCAAAGCGTCTAATCGGGCAGAGCAAGTCAATAGGGCGAAGCGGGGTCAGAAACAGTAACCCCCTACTGACACTAGGTCGAGGTAGGTTGGACAGAGTCCGTTCGATGGCCAGAGGATGACCGGAAACACACCGGCGTCTTAAAAAAAAACCACGAACAGTGATAGGAAAATGTGACCAAAACCCGACCAAAGTACCAGTAACTCACAGTGGAGCGAAGAAAGCATGGCAGCGGCTTTAGCTAGTACCTATGGGTTCCTAGTGGCCAACTAAACATAAGTCTAGTTGAGGGCGGCCGCAAACAACATCAAAATCGCACCCCCATGGCTCAAAAACGGGATTTGAAGGAGAGAAAAATCGAAGAAAAGTTTGGTACCTCGTGGAGGAGAGAAGAGGCCATGACGGCGGTCATAGCTGGTACCTGTGGCGATGAGGCAAAGAGGATTCTGACAAGAACCAGTGGAATCAGATGATGGAGGAGGGAGAACGGAGCGACTAGAAATGGGCTCGGGTTTCTCACATATTACTAGACGCGAAAAAAGTTTATGGGCGTCGAAACATATGGAATCCGGATTACGGATTTCAATTTATATACTCTTTTTAATTTTTCCATTGATGTTTGATAAGTATGAAATATATATCTATTTTATATGCTTTTTTACCTTATTTGCTAGTATAGATTAAGTTAATTAAGAGTTAGTTATAGTTTATTTAGATTAAGATAAAAATTAGTATTTTAGTTTAATTATTAATAATTTTATAATTATTAGTAGTTTAGATGTGTATGTGAACAAAGTTGGGATTTTAATTATATTGTACATGTCTAAAGGATGATATTTTATATTTTGTAGGTAAAGTGCGCTTATCGAGGTACTTGGACGATGTTTGAAATAATTAAAAATAGTCTTGACATGCTTTAAAGTGATTTGGACAACTTTTCAAAATTATAAACAAGTTAAAAATTAATATGGACATGAAGAAAAGCTTAATGAACAGAATATGGACTGTCCAGATTGCAGAAACACTGTAGCCGTTCGAACGCTTGAACTGAGTTTTGCTTCAAAATCACGTTCCCGATCGAACGGTAAGTGACCCTGTCCCTAACACGCGTTAACCTCCCGATTATGCGTTGTACCTCCAAAATTTGTGTTGTAAGCATGTAACTAGGCCCGCGGCCCCAGACCCAACTCTATAGGTATAAATATGGGGTAAAATATACAAATATAAATACGCCGACGTGTCATACTTTCCAACCGAAAATGACCAGAAAAATCCCATAAAATTGTAGAAATATCAGGGACCTTACACTCTTATTGCAAACAAACATCTATTACAACACTCTTATCCTAGTAGGTTGATTTGCTGCTTTTAAATTGATGGTCATTGGATCACAAAAGGAAGCTTTAACATGCATTTCCCGAGGATCACATTTGATATAATCAATACCACAATAAAGAGTTGTTGAAACGAATTAAATCCAAAAATGTGAAGCCACTTGCATTCCGTCAAAGGACTTTGAAAACTGAAATTACCATGTGAATTTCACTTAAAAAGGTTTTCACAAAAGCATGCATGATAACTCTTTTGAAATGGAGAAACAAAGAGATTTAAAACGGAGAATCATTTAATCAGTTGTGTTTCACTTATAATTGTGGTTTATTTCACAATGATATGCCACTAATATTTCAGTATAGTACAACGTCTTAGAACATGGTCCAAAAGTTATAGCCAGTGACGAAAATCACACCATAAGAATAAAAACATAAAGATGCAAAAAATATAATCAAAGAAAAAGAACATGATTCAAAAGAAAAGAAAAAGCTAGCCAATTTATAGCAGTTTCTCACGCATTCAAATATCAAATTAAACAGTGTTCATGACAAATCAGAGCGATAGTAATAAACTAGATGCATCTAGGATGTCCACAGGAAATAACTAATACTGATCAATTTTTAATGACAATAATACTACCCAGAGAAAGTCCAGGGACTTTTTTTCCTATTTTTACCATAATTGGAACCTTTTCATTGTTTAGGAAGAACATAAAAATAGTTAAATACAATGTCAGCCAGAGCACACATCGGATAAAAAATTAATATTCCAACAAAAAAAGAAACTCATTTACACTAAAAATTTAAAGTAAGAGAAAAGAAAAAAAGTGAAGTCTTGTTTTATACTATCTATTTGACAGAAAAAAGAGGAAAGGAATAACAAAATGGGACCTTTTCGAGCTGGTTCATGAGGGAGATGAGGAGGGTGTTGGTGATTTTGGTCTTCTCCTTGGCCGGAATCTTTAGTGCCCGCTCCATCACATACAATCGATCTACCCAACGAGCAGAAAACTGTCGGAGTTTGTCGATGGGAGGAGGCCGGGAGAGGAGGTGTCGAGTCTGTCAACAGGTTGTGTTCTTCACAGCGGCCGGTGAGGAGGGAGATGAACTGTCGGAGGGAAGCAGGGAGCCACCACATCGCCCCGTCCGCTGGGGGAGAATGGGAGAAAATGTTTGGGCGGATGCAAAATTAGGGTTGGGAAGGTGTAGAAACGAGTATTTTTATATGGGTAGATATGTTGGTTCGGTTCCGGTTTTGGTTTTTTTTCTTAAAACCGAACCAAAATTTGCTCAGATTTTTTAAGAATTGAACCGAAACCCAATAAGGAACCGAACCAAACCGAACCGTTAAATTTGGGTTTGGTTTTACCCGGTTCGATTCAGTTCCGGTTTTTTGGTGCAGCCCTAGTTCATCTCAGTACAAGTCTTAGTCATTGTTATATAGATTTAGTTCACATGTTTCAGCCCTAAATCTGCCTATTATCTTGCCAATTCTGAGAGTCGGTTGCATTCATGATAGGTTGTGTTTAGTATTTGATTTTTGGTTGCATTAAGACATATGTTCATTCAGCATTGTGTTAGTTCACAGTAATAGCCATGGTGGTAATCTTTTAGACCTTTGTGGTCTCCGTTTCTTTGGGACTTTGGTTCCTTGCAAATGTGTAAACTAGGTTTTTGAGCATCATGGAAGGCTTATCTATCTCTGGCCAGTGTGTCCATGAGCACAGCTGGTATCTACATCTCTAGACCCATGGTTGATCCAAGTGGATTCCTAGGGATGTTAGGAATTCCCTACTAGTATGCAGTACTCCTTCTGAACGGGAGTTAGTTTTTCATATCACAATAATGAGTTGTTTTCTGAATGGTGTAGATATCAGTTGAGTTGTTCAAGTTTGCATTAGTTAAAGGCTAGTTTAGAAGTGTTATTTATTTGATAACCAGTACTCTGTATATTACCTTCGTGTGGTACTTTTGTAGGATGTTTTGCATTGTGTTGACATATGATTTCCACTATTTTTTGTACATTATCATAATCTCTTAATTAAGGGTTGTTTTTCATGCCACCTACTGAGTATTTGTAGAAATACTCATGCATCTTTTGATGTAGGTTCAACACCCGTTTCAGAGTAGCAGATTTTCTTAGCAGGAGTTGCCCAGAGTTAGCAAGGTAGATTCTCCACAGCCAGTAGAACTTTTGTTTCTATATTTCATGCTAAATTGTGATAAGGCATTGTGTTGCCATTAGATTTCTAATCATGTTATTTTGTTGTGTTATAGTACTTTCACTTGGCTGAGCCAAGATCCTGGTTAATGGATATTTTATTTTAGTAGGTAATTTATTTTTGTGTTGTGATGTTGGCTTCACAAGTTAGCACCCTGAGTTTGCATTGCCACATGCTTATGTGAATGAAAACCCAGGGTGTTACACAATGTCACGCCCCGGCACATGCCACCCTAACTTGAACTTGGTCTGAGGAGTAAGTGGCACGCAGCGTGACCAAGTAGAGTTGGAGTGTAAAAGACTTAACCCATCCTTGGATAAACATACAACGGAGTAAGTGCACAAGACCTTTGTGAAAAAATAAATAGAATATTATAAAGGACTACTTAACAATCTTAGTCCACTCATACCTACATTATCTAGTTATCACATAAAAATAACAAGCCTTAAGGCTAAATATGTCTAATCCAACAAAGGCTAAACATAAAGTGAAGTAGAATCAAATGTATAAGTTTGACATAACATAGATCCAAACTAATATAAAACCAAGCCTTTATAACCCCTCTTAATGAATGTGGCCATTCTCGTGCTCAACATAGAGCCCATTTGAAGCACCTACATGGCATAACATGCAACCCCAAAACAAAACCAGAAAGAAAAAATGGTGAGCTTAGCACAGAAAGGGTTTTTAATACGGAATGTTTAACTCATGAAAACGTTACATGCATTCTCAATCTAGACATGCGTCATATGTTCATTCTCTAAATCTATATATCATGAGATAATTCATATTTCTTAAACACATAATCATGATACCTTTACATCATGATATAACTCATATTTCATAGATTCATAATCATGTTACCTACATATCATGATGTAACCAACATTCCATCAGCACATAATCATGCCACCTGTGGACCATGGGTTCATCCATAGTTCATAAAACATATACATATCATGTATAATCATATGAATCTCATTATAACAATCACATCCCGCATGAATTAATTCTCAATATTTGTATCGTGCATAATCATATATCAATATACACATTTACCATGCAAAATCAAGTATATTAAAACATACCATCCTGCATGTTCATGCAAATCCACACCAAAATCATGCGTGTGACATAAGAATCTTTATTCCTACACAACCTGTGTTAATGAGCATTATATCCTATACACATGCAATAATCATTAGGTGAATGTCTCACAATTGAGAAAAATCAATCAAATACCGCTCACCCAGGACAATCCCTTGAGGAGAAGGTTCGAATTCCTAGAAAAGAAAATTAGAGCAATTCCTACTTACCCAAGACAATCCTTGGGAGAAAGTCTGAATTCCTAAAAAGGAAAACTAGAGCAACCTCGTAAGCCGGTGCACATGGACATACTATCCTGGAGGCAACATGTCCTCAAAGGAACGCAAAACTAAACATTGTCCTTATGCATATGAAACCAATTCGATAAGCCTCTAAACGATTAATCTGACAACCAATTGCATACAATCAATCAATCACAGCTAATGACGATTAACCTCATTTATAAATAATTTTGATAATGTATGCAACATGATATATACATGAGCAAATGATAAATGAGATCAAGTAGAAGTAAATATTCTCTAATCTGTCCACATGTACATGAAACATGGTTTATTAGAGTCAAATAAAATCATATGTCTATGTAAGAGTGTACATACATAGTAGTGTTCATACTTAAGCTAAAATAACCTATAATCAAAGTTATATGTGCAAGCATTCATAATTTATCATAGTCATATCATACTAGAATCAAGGAGTAAATGCAAAGAAAATGTTGAAATACCGAATAAAGATAAATATAACATCATGTTAAACCTAAATAAGCATAATCATACCCATCCTTAAGCTAAATCATAGTTCAAAGAGGGTTCACATGTAATTACTGTGGTATTTATAGGTAATTATAACTCATCAGTCATAAAGAATTAAATTTATGAGAATAGAATAAGAAATGACCAAAAATTCATAAAATAGGCTAAAATCACAAAATTGTTGTGTTGCTATTTGAATGCCTTGTCAAGCAGTTCAAATGGATGGCCATTCGAATGACCAAATAGCCCATTCGAATGACCGTCAGCCCGTTCGATTGGTTAGAACAATTCACTTTTTTTGTTTGTCTTCAACCTTCCAAAATTCAAATAAAAAATATTCTAAAATTCTATGTAAATTCAAAAATCATAATAGAATATCATATAATCAAAATCTAACCCTATAATATAATAGTTCTAGTCATTTTTATGCTTAATCACAATAAAATAACCACAAATCGAATGCTTGTAACAAAACACCAATAAACCTCGTAATGAAGCAAGAACTGAAATCAATCTACAATCATGCATTCCAATGAATAAAACTACACAAGGTAAAACTCTCTTACCTCCATGAAGCCTTTGAATCCACGAAAAAGCTTCAATCCTCAAGAAATCCTACCAAAAATTAGGGTTATTATTGAAACTAAATTCAAATTAACTAATAGACTCAAATCAACTTGAAAGTAAATAGATGTAGAATATCCTTAGGTGTAAAACGAAAATCACCTAAATAAGGTTCTAAATTGAAATAAAAAATAATATTTTTAATGGAAGAAAATCAAAATCAATACAGGGGAAATTAAGATAGGAATGATTAAGACCAAAATTAGAAGATTGAGGGTGATCATGGGTAGAAAACACACCTTAATCCAAGTTTCTCCTTTGGGAAATGAGGGTAGAATACTTCCTCTCTTTTAACATAGCCCTTCCCCATTTGGGCAAATAAGCTAGGGTTTCCTTAAATAGTAAGGGTTTTAGGTTGGGTAAACAAACTATTGGGCTAAAAAATTGGTCAAAAAGCCCTAAGTGGCTAAATAGGGTTATTTTTGGATTAAAAATAAATTTAATTACACCCAAACCTACTAAGAAAATAAAAGAAGATTAGAGGGTCAAATGGGTCGCATGTTGTCTAACATGGACGTGAGGCTCATGGCGGGGTTCGCGCCAATAATTAAAGAAAGATTAAGATAAAATACCATTAAATTAGTAAAAATTAGATAAATCAAGTTTGACACTACAACTTATAAAAATTAAATTAAACATTATCAAATTCATGATTAACTAACCAATAACCCCAAAATCAAATTAAACTGGCAAACAAGAAAAAATACTCAATTTTACACAATTAAAAAGTAAATAAAACTAATTTAAAATTAGAGATATTACACTCTTTGCCACAAATCCAACCTTAAATTTATGAATGGTTCCATCAATTTGCTTTTATTTTTGTAGAATCATTTGCATTTAATTATTTTTTAGCTTGTAAATCAACACGTTTCCAAAATTTATTACCTATTACGGAATACATCTCTTCATTTATAGCTTTTTTTTTAAAAACCTACATTCTGAAATTTTATAGCTTCTTAAAATGTAAGAGGATATGAGTCAATTGATAAGATAAATTTTGTTTTTTGAGAAGTGTCTTCTCTTGTTCCTTCAATCAAGTAGATCACAAAATCTGGACAAGTATTTTGTGTCCTTATTCTTTTACTTATTCTATGTTTAACTTGATTATTTGTCTCTTTTTCTCTCTAGTGTATATAGATCATCATTGAAATTGCCTTTAATGACTCACCTTCAATACTTAGAGTCCACAATTCTTGGAGTTATAGTGAACCTATTTTCATTAAAGATCGCATCTTTTAATTCAAGAATAATGCTTATTTCAATAGACTCATTTGATTCAATAACCAAAAATCTATATGTTTTACTATGTTTTGCATAGCCCAAGAAAATGCATTCAATGCCTTTATTTCATAATTCTTCCTCTCATGTTTGGGTATGCAAACAAAAGTTCTACACCTCCAAACCTTCAAGTAATTAGAATTAGGCTTTATTTTCTTTCATAGTTCATAGGGAGTAACTTTCGTGTTCTTTTGAGAAACTCTATTTAGTATGTGACAAACCATTAACAATGTTTCTCTCCAATAATCTATTTGATCTCTACAAAGGTGTTGAACCTGCCAATGCCTTATGGGACCAACATTACATGATCTCCAAATCATACTTAATCAACTCGAACTTAAGAAAATGGAGATGAATGAATCTATTGTGGTTTCCCCCATAATGGAGAAGGTACCTCCTTAATGGAAAGATTTTAAGAAAAGTTTTAAGCACAAAAAAGAGGAACTTTCCCTTGAGGAATTAATCTCTCACCTCACACTTGTGGAAGGAACTAGAGTTCAAGATGACAAAGAAGAGTACAACAACTCCAATGTGCATGTCATGAAAGAAGGACAAAAATACAAATTTGAGTGTATGAATGTGATGTGTGTGCATAATTGTACCTGACAAAAAATGTAGATTTGAGTTTTCCTTTTATTCCACCTTCAGAAGTCATTCTTTAGACTGTAAACTTACTCATAATATACATAAATGACATTATTTTGATTACGTCAATAAGCCAATATATGACATAAGGATACTTATGTTCTTACAAGACTTGGATTCAACTCTTAAGGCCATGGTACAGATTCTATTCGGAGTCTTGATGGAGTCACAATTAAGTCATGTTGGATTTAAGTTTTCAATTACAGACAATTTGTACATTTATATTGATTAAATTAAAGCAAAATAAAAAAAATATTTGGTCTAAAGTATAAAAGACCTTCAGTATCATAAAAAGGTAGGAAGAACGCACTAAGAATATGATCACTGGAAACCCATGCATGCCATTGGTAGGCCATGCTGAGCTGATGCAAAAGGGTCAATGCTGACACGCGCCAGTGCGTGTGTCAGTGTTGACGTAGTGGGGATTTTTTCCAGCCATTATATGTGCACTACGTGGTGCACATCTAACGGTACATAAAAGTTATAAATAAAGGAGGGGAGGACTTCCAACTTGTCCCATATTTTCTCTCTTCCTCTCCTTTGAGCTCAACCCGTTTCTAAGCCGTTTCTCGTTCAATTTCTTTTGTTCCAAGCTAATTTGAGGATTCTCCACGTCGTAGAGGGGTTTATTTTTTGAGTTAGCTACTCTAAAGCAAGGAAACAACCCAGGGTAAGGGGAGGCTCCATTCACTACTTTAGGGCTAGGAAGAATTTTTTCTAGTGCAAGGGGAGGCTCTGTCCGTTGCTTTCGAGCCGAAAGGAGAAATCGTCCCGACGCAAGGGGAGACTCTATCCTTCGCTCCCGAGCCTATAAGGAGATCTTGTCCCAGTGCAAGAGAAGGTTCTGCCCATAGCTTGTAAACCCAAGAACGAGACAAGGTTTAGACCGCTTGTTGTTACTCCGGTCAATTTCAAGGACGAAGGGTAGGTGATTTTAAGCTCTAATTTCGTGCTATGACTAGGCGCTCTATTTCATAATTTATTTCTCTTAAATAAAATATTATTTATAAAATAGATTTTATTTAGGGTTGACATGCACTAAAATAATGGCATCGTGTACGCCTCTTAGTGGGATTTTGTTGTGATATGTCCGTTAAAATATTCTTATTATATGAAATACATTTACGAATGATTTGATTGTGTTTGAAGGATAGTTATTTGGTTTAAAGCACAAAAACTATGATCGGTTTTGAATGGTAGCTATTGGGTGTAAAGTCCAAAAGTTATCTGAGTTATGACTTCTAGGTACCACCTATTAAGGCATATGGCACGCCCATGAAGTTAGATATCGTGGGAAGATGTTATTCATTCTGATCGCGTTGCCCCACGAGCACGGGTGTATGTTGCTCCGGTATTGGTGGCATTTTGTGTATCATGTTTTATCCAATTCTGAATTGTTTATCGAATCCTGGCTATGAACAAATTATTCGAGTTTATAGGATTCTGCGAAGAACTATGTTGTGTAAATTTTCATATAAGAAGTGTGTTGGATTCGGTTAGTCGATAATATTATTTTCAATCGACTTTTGAATGCAAGTTATTATGATATATTTATTTATGCTTTATGTTTTAGCCTGTTAATAGAAGTTAATTCTGTCTACTGAGTATATTTATACTCACCCACCCCTAGACGTTGCAAGACCGAATGAAGAAGTTGATGTCAATGAAGATTGCCGGTAGAACTTTGAAAGATTTATGCTTTATCACATTCTTTTGTTATGTATTAATTTTGAATGTGCATGACTTTGATTTTGTTAAAGCACGATAGGCCTTATTTTGTAAAGTTTTTATAATTATCTAAATTAATGAATAGTTACTCTTCTGTGCATGGTTGATCTTGACCCACTTATAATTATGAATTGTCGGCACTCCAACCTTTAAAGTAATTTTAAAAGTTGGAGTGCTAGAGATGGTGACCTCCAACTTTATATCGTTTATCCCTAGATTTCTTCAATGCTTGTCGATGAAACTACCTAAGGTGTTGTTAAATTCATCATTTTCATATATCCATGTTTTTTCTTCAAATTCTATAAGTTTGTCATGACTAGTTGATGAGAATAGCTCTTTCCTAGGTTCAATCAGCTTGACATCCCCCTAATTGAGAAAAATGTCTAGGCCCCATTGTATCAGGGGAAGCTTGAACAATAGTGCGTCATGAACTTGAAAATTGTGTCATAGACCTGGCACTAAGTCAACACCATCCTCCTTTGTCATAGAGTCCTCAAGATCTGCTGCATGGCTTGACGGGCTGGGAAGGCATGTCTTCTATGGGTTGCAAGTTCTGGACATGGAAGGCTGAGAGTAGGAGCAGTTTGCAAACATGTTTATTAAGTCAATATGAAATTATTGGTGGGGGTGGGGGTGGCGGTGGGGGAGTGAGCTACTATAATAAATAAAATACCTTCATTGTAATATTAATATCAATAAAAGGGATAATGTAATGCCCTTGAATTTTCTACGATTTTATGTAATTTTTTGTTAATTTTTTAATTATTTTTGATAGAAAAATATAATATTTTAGTATATTTGGCCTTAGTATTTATACATATAGAGTCGAGTGTAGGGTTCAATTGTAGGCTACGAGCTAGGACTACTATACCTTCATTATAACATTACTATCAATAAAAGGGATAATGTAATGCCTTTGATTTTTTTTATGATTTTATGTGATTTTTTGTTAATTTTTTAATTATTTTTGATAGAAAAATATGATGCTTTAGCATATTTAGCCTCAGTATTTATACATGCATAGTCGAGTGTGGGGCTCAACTGTAGGCCACGAGCTAGGACGCATGCTTGTGACACGAAAAGAGAAAGAATGAGAGATAGGATAAGAGAGATAAAAAAAGGAAGAAAAAATAAGGAAAGACGGAACAGGCTCAAACCCATTTGAGCCCATTCTAGTAAGAACTGGATAGTGCACCCCCTTATGAGGAAAGAGGAGAGAGGGAGAGCACAGATGAGAGAGAGGGTGAGGAAACTGAAGAGAGAGAGGGTAGAGAGAAGAGAGGATGAGAGAGAGAGGAAAGTGGAGAGAGAGAAGGCAGTGAGAGGGAAGAGGAAAATTTTTAAAAAAATAAAAATAAGCTTATTAGTGACGGTTAGTAAAGAGAGTCGCAAATACACTATTTATCCTATTTGCGACACTCTTTACTTAGCGTCGCTAGTACTAAAATTTATTAAAAACATTACACTATTTGCGACTCTCTTAGTAGTTGCGACACTTATGTTTCAGTGTCGCCACTACTTAAACTATTTACAACGCTCTCTACTGAGAGTCACAAATACTTACATTTATTTGAAAAAAAATTACACTATTAGCGATACTTAGCAACATTGCCACTACTTAAATTATTTGCGACACTCTTTGCTGTGCGTTGCAAATAGTTTAAGTAATGGCGATGCTGTCACAAATAGTGTAATTTTTTAAAAATAAATGTTAGTATTAACGACACTCAATAAAGAGCAAGATGAGAGAGGAGATGAGAGAGAGGAGAAAGAGGGAGAGGATAGAGAGAGAGAGAGTAAAGATCGTCGCAAATAGGCTTGTTTATATTTTTTAAAATTCCTCTTCCCTCTCTCTCCTCTCTCCTCTCTCTCTACACGCTCTCTCTCCTTTCTCTGCTCTCTCTTCACTCTCTCTCTACCCTCTCCCATTTCTCCTCTCTCTCATCTCTCTCATCACCCTCCCTACCTCTTTCTCTCGTCTCTCTCTCTATGCACTCTCTCCTCTATGCACTCTCTACCCTCTCTCTCTTCACTATCTCTACCCTCTCTCTCCTTTCTCTCTATGCACTCTCTCTTCTTGTCATCTCTCTCTATTCTCTCTCTACCTTCTCTCTCTATCTACCCTCTCTCTCCTCCCTCTTCTCTCCTCTCCCTCTTTATGCACTCTCTCTCCTCTCTTCTCTCTCTCTACCCTCTCTCCTCTCCTCTCTCTTCTTCTCTTCTCTCTTTTATTATAAATTATATTTTGAAATTAATAAAAAAATTTAAATAAAATATATTAGTGATGACTGTGAAATTAAGTGGCTAATATCCTACTTAGTAGCGATGCGTCACTACTACCTAAGTAGTAGCAACACAATTAATAAGTATCGACAATATATTTTTTTTATTTTGTTTTGTTTTTAAAATATAATAATATAATCAAATATGATAATATAATAAAAAAAATTATAAAAAATATAAATTAATTTCTTACCCCGTCTCTTTCTTTCTCTTTCTCCTCTCTCTCTCTACCCTCTCTCTAGCTCCTCTCCTCTCTTTCTTCACTATCTCTCTTCCTCTCTATTCTCGCTCTTCCCTCTCTCCTCTCTCTCTTCTTCTCTTCTTTCTTCACTATATCTCTTCCTCTCTATTCTCGCTCTTCCCTCTCTCCTCTCTCTCTCTTTTTCTCTTCTTCCTTCACTCTCTCTCCTTTATTATAAATTATATTTAAACTTAATAATAAATTTTATTAAAATATATTAGCAACGGTTGTGAAATTGCGTCGCTAGTATCCTAAGTAGTAGTGACGCATAAGTATATACCTTGCGAAAACTAAGAGTAGTAGCAATGCAATGTAATAAGCGTTGCCAATATATTTTATTTTAATTTTTTTAATTTTTAAAATATAATATTATAATAAAAATCCCAACAAATATAAATTAATTTCTTCCCCCTCTCTTTCTCCTCTCTCTCTCTCCTCTTCATTCTCTATCTACCCTTTCTCTCCTCTCTCTCTATGTAGTCTCTCTCCTCTCTCTTCTTTTCTATCTCTACACTCTCTTTTTACTCTCTCTCTTATATTATAAATTATATTTTAAAATTAATAAAAATTAAATAAGATATATTAGCGAAGCAATTTAAGAGCTTCGTTAATATATTTTTTTAAAATATAATAATATAATAAAAAATCCAAAAAATATAAATTAATTTCTTCCCCCTCTCTCCTCGTTTTTCTTTCTTTCTCTCTCTTCTCTCTCTCTTCTCTCACTCTCTCTAACCTTTCTTACCTCTCTCTTGTCTCTAGCTCCTCTCTCTTTACTCTCTTTCTCCTCTCTCTTTCTCTCTATTCTCTCTATCTCCTCTTCACTCTCTCTACCCTCTCTTCTCTCTCCCCTCTCTCTTTTTCTCTTCTCTCTCTCCTCTCTATCTTCACACTCTCTCTCCTCTCTCTTCCTCTCTCTTCTTTCTCTCTTCTCTTTCCTCTCTCTACCTTATTTCTCTCTCTTACTCTTATCTCATGATCTCTCTTTCCTCTTGTCTCTCTCTATCTACTCTCACTCTTCTCCCTCCGCTCTCTCTTCTCTAGATTTCTCTCTTCAGTCTCTTTCTCGTCTTTCTCTCTCTTCAGTACTCTCTCATTTTTTCTTCTCTTCACTCCTCTCTCTTCTCTCTCTAACACACTTATGTACGTAAACGTGAGCCCTAGCTCTAAGGAGTAGGGATAAAGTAAAAGAATTTTATTTATTATTTATTATTTATAAAAATAACAAATACTAACTAAAATATATTATATTTGAGAAGTTTATTCTAAATTTTTTTAATATTTATTATATATCTTATATATAATAAATAAATAATAAATAAAATAAATTAATAAAGCTATTACCGATGCTTTTTAAAAAGTGTCAATAATAGTATTATTATTAATGACATTTTTTTAAAAGTTTCGCTAATAGTGGTGCTATTAGCAACACTTGTATAAAAACATCGCTAATAGTGGTATTATTAACACCTCTTGCTAATAGTATAACTATTAGCAATGCTTTTAAAAAAATGTTGCTAGTATTAATACTATTTGTAAAGCTTTTATACAAGCATCACAAATAGTTCTAAATTTTTTATTCTTATTTAAAACTTATAACTATTAGTAACGCCTTTTCGAAATCAACACTAATATTACAACTATTAACGACATTTTTATACAAGTGTCACTAATAGTGCATGTATTTGAGACGCTTTATAAAAAGTGTTGCTAATAGTATTAGTATTAGCGAAACATTATAAAAAGTATTGTTAATACTTTTTCACTACAACAAAACTAACTATTAGCGACGCTTTTAAGCGTCACTAATAATACTATAAACGTCACTAATATGTATTAGCGACGCATAAGAAACGTCGCTAAATGCGTCGATAAAATTGCCGTTGCTATTACATATTAGCGACGCACAATAACAAACGTCACTAAAAGTATGTATTCACGACGTATAATAAACGTCACTATTAGTATACTATTAGCGACACTTTTTATTAAGCGTCGCTAATAATATGGTATTAGCGACGTTTACCAAACATCGCTACTAAAAATAAATTTTTTATTAATATACAATTTTTTAAAATATAATTTAAAAAAATTAAAAACTAGTATTAGCGACATTTATGTAAACGTTGCTAATGTATATAATTATTTAAATAAAAAAATAATTTTATTACAATTAACAACATTTAGAAATGCGTTGCTAAAAGTATTAAAAAATAAAAAAAATAAAAAACTTTATTAAAATAATTAAATGGAACAAAGCATTGACCCAGTTTGGAAGTTGACCCGCGTCACGAGTTGCCTGCACCCGCATCGCGGGTCGCCTGCACCTAGTGCGCGGAGCAGGGCGGGGTGGGAAGCGGTGCTCGGGCCTTGCTCACCGGCACGGGGTGGGACGACGGGCTTGGGTGGGATGGCGGGCTCGGGTGGGCTCGGCCAGGATGGTGGGCGCGTGGCAGGCTGCCATGCGCTGGGTGGGATGGCGGGTGTGGGGTGGGACGACATGTGCGGGGAGCAACGGGGCATGGTGCTAGGACGCTACTCACCAGCACGGGGTGGGACGGCCGGCTCGGGCGGGACGGCATGGGGACAGTGGGCGCGGGGCGGGACGGCATGGATGGGTAGGGACGGTGGGCACAGTTCGGGCCGGGACAGCATGCGCGGGCCGGGACAGCGGCGAGGGTCAGGATGGCAGGCGCGGGGCGAGCCGGCATGCATGGGTCCGGATGGCGGGCATAGTGCCGGAAGGGACGCTGGGCGGGGTGTGGGGAAGGGAAGGGAAGGGAAGGGAGGAGGGCTGGGGGAGGAGGGACGATGTCAAAGCCCGGCTGCGGCGGCGGGGGGCTGGAGGCGGTTGGGCCGGGACAGTGGTGGAAGGGAGAAGCGCTAGAGGAGAGGTGGCGGAACAGCTGTGATGGAATGGAAGAAACGCGGGGGTCGGGAACGAATAAATACCACGCGTGCGATTTCGCCCATGCAGTATTTTTATTTCGCCTGCACGGGAGATTTTCATTTCCCACACGATATTCCGTTGTAGCGACGTTTCATAGGAAACATTTACGTATTGCGACGTTTATCATGAAATGTCGCTAAAATGTAGACATATTGCGACGTTTCGAAGAAACGTTGCTACTACATTATATATTGCGACCTTTTTATCAAATGTCACAATTGGTATCCATTTGCGACACATTTTTTGCATCGCTATCACTATCTCTCCCTTCCCCTCATCTATCTCTCCCCCCTCCTCACACCCTCTCTCTCTCTCTCTTCCCTCCCCTCTCCTCTCTCTCCTCCCTCTCCCCTCTACCTCCTCTCTCTCCCTCCTACTTCCCTCCCCTCTCCTCTCTCTCCCTCCTCTTCTCTCCCCTCTCCTCTCTCTCTCTTCCCTCCCCTCTCTCCTCTCTCTCTCCTCTTCTCTCCCCTCTCCTCTCTCTCTCTCTCTCTCTCTTCCTTCCCCTCTCCTCTCTCTCGCTCTCTCTTCCCTCCCCTCTCCTCTCTCTCGCTCTCTCTTCCCTCCCCTCTCGCTCTCTCTTCCCTCCCGTCCCCTCTCCTCTCTCTCTCTCTCTTCCCTCTCTCCTCTTTCTCTCCTATAATGTTAATTTTTTATTTTTTAAAATTAATTTTTAAAATTAATTTTTTAATTTAATTAAAATACAATTCTGCTTTCCCTCCCCTCTCCTCTCTCTCCCCTCTCCCCTCTTCCCTCCCCTCTCCTCTCTCTCTCTCTCTTCCCTCTTCCCTCCACTCTCCTCTCTCTCTCTCTCTTCCATTCCCTCTCCTCTCTCTCTTCCATCCCCTATCCTCTCTCTCTCTTCCCTCTCCTCTCCTCTCTCCCTTTCTTCCCTCGCTCTCTCTCTTCCCTCTCTCCTCTTTCTCTCCTATAATTTCAATTTTTTGAAAATTTGTATTCTTTAAAATTTATTTTTAAAATAAAAAAATTTAAATTAAATTAAATACTAATAGCGACGTACATCTCTATACGTCGCTACTAGTACACATATTAGCGACGTATAGGTGGACATGTCGCTAATACATGTACTAATAGCGACGTATAGATCTATACGTCGTTATTAGTATTTTATTTTATTTTAATTTTTTAATTAAAAAATAAAAAAAATTAATAAAATTTTTTTAAAAATCAAAATAAAATTATTAGCGATGTTTATTTGCAAAAGTCACTATTGTTGAAACTAGTAGCGACGTTTATACAATTGCGTCGTTAATAGTTTTGAAATTTTTTTTAAAAAATTAAAATATATATCTTTTAGTGACGCTTATAAAAGCGTCGCTAATAACATAAGTATTAACAATGCATAAATTAAAGTGTCACTAATATACTACTATTAGCGACGCTTATTACTATGCATCGCTAATGCTATTTTTTTGCGACAGTTTTTTATATTTCGTTAATATAACTTTTTAGCGATGCATAGTATTGCGACGCTTATATAAGTGTTGCTAATACCCAAATTTGTTGTAGTGAATGACATGCCTTCTTTGTACTTGAAAATATAATAAATTTTAGGTGCATTGTGTCTTGGTCTGAAAATGCATATGATTACATCTGACAATATTCCTAAATTATTGCAACTTGTTTAATCTCTATAGCTTATTGGATAACCCTTATAGTTGTTTCGTTGTTTACAAAGAGGCACTTCATTTGGCAGTAATAGGAAAATTCACTAAATACATTATACCATCTTTAAAAAAATGATTTTTTTTGTAAGAATGGAACATTGGGGTGTCGAATTAGAGGAAGCTATTTCAAACAATCTCAAATACTTTAAAGGACAATAAGAGGTACATAATAGGCCTTTTCTATAACTTGTACATTACTATAATTGCATTGCCACATGTAATTTGTTGTTCGACAAAAGATTCTTCCCATTTCTTGATGAAGTATGTGTCAGCTTTCTTGGGGGTGGACTCATACTATGAGTGAAGCCAAAGAGGAAGTTGTGCAGGCTATCATTGAGTTTGTTACATGTTCCACGTATCTTGTCTCTTAGTTTTGTATAAATCATATTATATTTTGAAGCTTAATTATCAAAACAAGAAAATGAAGGTTGATTCTTCTTTCTTGATGGTTGTGGCAGTTTATTTCCAATTCTTATTTATTTCTTTTTCACCTATTCTGTGCTATTCATTCTAGCATGATCCCTTATGCCCTTATCAAGGATACTCTTTATGTAAGTCCATAATTGTTTGACTTTTATTTTTGAATAGTTCTTGATAGATTTCAAGCCTTACTTCTTTGAGTTGCTGATAAGTATGAAATATATATATATTTTATATACCTTTTTACCTTATTTGCTAGTATAGATTAGGTTAATTTAGTATTAGTTATGATTTATTTAGATTAAGATAGTTATTAATATTTTAGTTTAATTATTAATAATTTTATAGTTATTAGTAGTTTAGATATGTATTTGAACAAAGTTGGGATTTTAATTACAATATACATATCTAAAGTACGATATTTTATGTTTTGTAGGTAAAGTGCGATTATCAAGGTACTTGGACGATGTTTAGAATAATTAAAAATAGTTTTGACATGCTTTAAAGTGATTTGGACAACTTTTCGGAGTTATAAACAAGTTGGAAATTAATATGGACATGAAAAAAAGCTTAATGAACAGAATATGGACTGTCCAGAAAAACTGTCCAGATTGCAGAAACACTGTAGTAGTTTGAACGGACATCCAAGGTGTTAGAACGGGATAATGTGATTTTGAAGAAAAACTCAATATAAGCGTTCGAATGCGCAGTTTCCTTGTTTGACCCAAATTTCAATCCTTTTCATATTGGACTTTTTCCTACGGAACTTATGCATATAAAAAGACATATTTGGCTTAATTGGAGGATTCCAGTAGATTTTAGGAAGAGAAAAATGAAAAAGAAGATGGAAGAGAACTCAAAGCTTTTAATGGAGATTCAAGTGCTTTCTTCTACAATGGAAGGTTAAACTTTTCTTATACTTAGGAGTTGATGAAGCTATAGATAAGTTTTAGTTTCTTTTCTTTTTAATCTAGATCTCAGTTGTGAATGATGACAATTATATGATAAGAAAATTTTTTTAATAGAAGAGCTTTTCATGTTTATTCAAGTCTATGGTGATTTATTATACTGTAGATGATAGATTAATGTGGTTTTGATATTTGCATCGATTCTAATTTATGTGATTTAGATGAGATGGTCATACAATAGTTTTAATGTTTAGATAATTAATGACTTGGATGAGTTATACTAAGATTAGACAGGTTATGCCTATAGCTAGTTTAGTGTAGATGATTCGTGCTATTGTCAAAGATAGTTCATGCCATGAAAGTTAATTAATGATTCTTTTTGAAGTAATTCTAGCTTGTAGCTGAGAATACTTATTCATATTCACACTAGATTTAGATTAAAAGTTAAAGAATTGTTATGGTTCTATTGTGGATTCGATTTCCTAAGTAATTTCCATCATATTAATCTCTTGTTTTTAAACTAGTTAATTTCTTTCCTTTACTTAATTAAAGTTTAAGTTTGTTTTAGTTTTCTATCAGTAAATTCCTCTTTAGATTTAGTGATAATTCATCCGTCCCTGAGGTTCGACAACCCTTAAATACTTATCCTAGTACAATAACCTTGTACACTTGCAAAGGGTTTAATTATAAACGATCAATTGCTGAGAAGAAAATGCCTTTATAATTTGAATCTCTTAAGCTTTTATCCTTGAAACATAATAAAAAATTGTAGACTTCTCAATTTTGTGCAACTCTTGTAACATGTATGTTTGATGCTAGTATAATCCTAGATGTCATTCAATTGAACTAATTATTTGTTGGGTATTTTCTTAAGGACTGGCTTACTAGCAAGCTAAGTTTTCAATTATTTGTAGTTGTTCACAAAGGGCTAACTTATTAGATATATTTTGGGTCCTATCATTTATTTTTGGATCTTCAAAACCATTACCCATTTGAATGATCAAATCGATCCTCTCTTAAGCTAACTAATGGAAAATGTGAACTGATATAAATTCTTATATTTCTAAGAAAAGTCTTGCAATGTGTTTCTCTTGCAAGGAAAAATGATCTGTGTAAATTTATCTTTTATCTTTTATCTTTGGTAGTTTGTTATTTCTTGCTTATTTGTGTTACTTTGGATATCTCAAAGGTTGAGATGCTAAATTCTATAAATGAAGATGTTCATGATTCAGTAAAATTTAGCTAGAGTTATCCATCTGGAGTTGTCGCTGAAAATAATCTTGTTGTTGGTGTGCACATATTCAAACAGGAAAGTCAAGGTAAATTTTATTATTAATAATATATTTTATGTTTTTAATTCTTTAATGTGGGAGAAAAGCTCATCCATCCTAATTCCTAATAAATGAGTTTATATTTTAGGAATGTGCAAATATCATTCTCTAAATATCACTTGTCATAGACAACTATGATTAAATTTTATGTTTTGATGATGTAGCTATGATTTTTATATGTATTAATTTTTTTAAACAATTTTGGTTTATATTATTCATGAGGTAATATTTTGATTTTTATTGATTTCTTTGTTAGTGGATTATTCTTGAACATGTAGAGAGAGGGTGAGGGAGACAAGAGAGAGAGAGAAAGAGAGAGAGAGGAGAGGAGAGAGAAGGAGAGAGGAGAGAGGGGAGAGAGAGGGATGAAGAGAGAGAAAGATTGGAGGTTTAAATTTTAATTATAAATTGTTTTTTATAATTTTTTTTTTAAAATATAATAACAATGCATAACAATATGTGTCATTACTACCCTAATATAGTAGTGACACATAATAGCATACATCACTACTAATGTATGTAGTAGCAACGTATATTGCTATGCGTTGCTACTACAATTTTTAAAAAAGTAAATTTAAATAAAAAAGAGGGAGAGATGGGGGAGACAGAGGAAGAGAGAGCAGAGAGAGGGAGAGAGTGAAGAGAGAGAGGAGGAGAGAGAGTGAGGAGAGAGATATGATAATTTTTTTAATTATAATTTATTTTTTTTAAAATTTAAAATAATAAAAAATTTGATATTAGTGATGCATAGGTGTATACGTTGCTACTACTATAGGGCAGTAGTGATGCATAGGCGTATGCGTCGCTACAACCCCGACATAGTAGTGACGCATAACTTTATACATTGCTACTACATAGTGTAGTAGCGACGTATAAACTTATGCGCCTCTACTAGTTTCTTTATTTTAAAAAAAAATAATTGAAAAGAGATAGAGGGGAGAGAGAGAAGGGAGATAGAGAGAGGGAGAGAGTGAAGAGAGAGAGAGAGCAGGAGGAGAGAGAGAGAGAGGAGAGGAGACAGGGTGAGGATAGAGAGGGTGAGAAGAGAGGGAGAGAGAGTGAGGGGGGAGGGAGAGAGAGAACTAGAAGGAGAAAGGGGGAGAGAGAGGGGGGAGAGAGTGACAGGAGAGAGAGAGAGATTGGGAGAGAGAAGGGGAGAGAGGGGGAGAGAGAGGGGGGAGAAAGTGAGGGGAGAGGGAGATAGAGAGTGAAGGGGAGAGGGAGATAGAGAGTGAAGGGGAGAGGGAGAGGGAGAGGGAGAGAAAAGAGAGAGGGGGAGAGAGTGAGGGGGAGAGAGAGGGGGAGATAGTGTCGGGAGAGGGAGATAGAGAGTGAAGGGGAGAGGGAGAGGGTGAGGGAGAGAAGAGAGAGAGAGAGAGGGAGAGAGAGTGAGGGGGAGAGAGAGAGAGGGAGAGAGGGGGGTAGAGAGAGTGCGGGGGAGAGAGAGAGGGAGAGAGGGGGTAGAGAGAGTGAGGGGGAGAGAAAGAGGGAGAGAGGGGGGTAGAGAGAGAGAGTGAGGGGGAGAGAGAGAAAGAGGGGATGAAAAAATTTTACCTATAAATTATTTTTTAAAAATTTTAAAATAAAAAAATATATAGTAGTGATGCATGCCCCTATGTGTTGCTAATACTCGTGTATAGTAGCGACGCATACCAGTATGCATCGCTACTACCTTATGTAGTAGCAACATGTACTGTTATGCATCACTATTACAATTTTTTTTTAATTTTAAATAAAAGAGCGGGAGAGAGGGGAGAGAGAGGAAGAGAGAGAGAAGAGAGAGGGAGAGAGAGGGGAGAGGGGAAGTGAGAAGAGAGGGAGAGAGAGTGAGGGAGAGAGAGATAGAGAGTGAAAGGGAGAGAGATTGAGTGGGGGGAGAGAGAGAAGAGAGAGAGGGGAGGAGAGAGAATACGAAATTATACATTATTTTTAAAATATTAAAAAGGCTATTAGTAATGTATAATAGTATGCATCGCTAATAGTCTTGAGTAGTAGTGACGTATATGACTATACGTTGCTACTACCTAATATATTAGCGATGTATACATATATACGCCGCTAATGAGGTATGTATTAGCGACACATACAATATACATCACCAATACAGATACTAATAGCGACACTTATTATGATTGTTGCTAATAATAATTGATTTTTTAAAAGAAAAAAGGCTATTAGCGACGCTCGTATGAAGAGCGTCGCGAATAGCTTATTCAAGCAAAATTTTACCTGCTTATAAAGACGGCCCCCACCCCCCTCCCCCCTACTATCCTTGTGCACCTTGTAGCTCTGCCGTGCACCTCGCTGTCCACCCCCCTCCTCCCTCTCCCCCTGCTCCGCCCCCTGCTCTGATGGGGACCGGAGCTTGGCGGGGTGGTGCGGTCCTCCGGTTCCCCACCCCCTCCTCCCTCCCAGTACCCCTTCTCCCCACTGTTCCACCCCCTCCTCCCCCCTCTGAAAATCAGAGGAGGGGGGTGGAGCTGGGGAGAGGGGGGGCCTAGAGGGAGGAGGAGGGCCAAAGGACGGCGCCGGCCCCCCACCCCCCTCCTCTCCCTTCCCCAGTGGGCCAACCACCGGGGAAATTTTTTTCAAAAATTTTATCTTTAGCAACACATATAAAAGTGTTGCTAAAGCATTTTTTATTTTTTACAATGTAGTAGCGATACTTTTATAAGCATCACTACTACATGAAATTTTTTTAATATATTATATTATTACCAGTGCTTTAAATAAGTAATTTTTTGAAATAAACATTAATATAGTAGCGATGCATACTTTGGTGTCGCTAATAAGGACTTATTAAGGACACTTATAATTATGCATCATAATAAGTTATTTTTATTTTATTTTTAAAATTGTTTGCGATGTATAACAATGCGTCGCTAATAATACTCATTAGTAGTGCTACAAAATATGCATCACTAATAATTTGTAAGCTTTAGCAGCAGTAAAAGTTGCTGCAAATTTTCTTATATTTTAAAATATTTTTTTCCACAAATTTATAACATCCCAAAAAGTCATAATTATAGTTTTTATTTTCAAAATTTATTTTTGTCATAAATGGTGTATAAATAAATTTTCATTTTAAATATATGTTTTTGAAACAAGTAAATTTTGTACCAAAAAGGTTAATAAGTATATATTTTATTTAAAGAAATAATATTTTGTGACAAGTTTGAATTTTGTTTTAAAAGGTAAATATTTTTTATTATGTATTATTATTTGTGGTACGATTGTTGCAAATAATGTTATTGTATATTTTTTAAACATGAAATGTTTTAGCAACACAGTTTATATAATTTGCAACAAATTATTTTCTGCCAAAATTTGAAGCTTTTGCGACAAGTTGTGTTTGGTTGCAAAATACTTTTTGAGACGAGCTTTTTGCAACAATTTTGCAAAGAATATAATTCTATAGTAAATATTCTTTTAAAATAATTTTTAAATTTTTTGCCAAAAGAATTAGACATCCAAAAAACAAATTTATTGCATTGTGAGATGGATGACTATCGTCCACTTATTGTTGCGGCACCTAATTTTGAAATCACGAACCCATGCTCTCGCCATTTACAATAGAAAAGGCACTTGATTTGGACACACAAATGACGTTGAAACACATGTAGGCATCTGATTAGTTAGCCGCCTAAAAAGCATGCTGAATCTGGATAAGGCAACTGGCATGATAAGAGCACTAACTTCCATTTCTCGTCCCTGCATGCCTTTAACCGAAAAAAAAGCACGATAAACAGAATTCCTCATTATTCTACTTACAAATTGTGGCTACAATATTGTTTTCGTTTGTAAGCAATCAGAAGGCAGCATTTTATTTCGTTGCATCATGCGAAAGAAGGCATTATTTATTAGCGGTGATGGAAAACTTGCGTGTACCAACATCTTTCGAGGTGGTTTATATACATGACAAGCTGGTAGGCAAAGAGCTGTGGCCATCACACGAGAGAAGTTCGACTGTTCGAGTTAAGCTCCTGTTTCAAGAAAGAAACCGTAATTAAAAAGCTTTGGCTGAGGAAGTACTGTCAAAGTGTACTACTCTTAAAGGTATGAACTCCCATGGCCATCATTCATATCACTTGTTGAGTTCCTGTAGCAATGTGTGTGTCAAGTGTGCAAGTATAAATATATATAAAAAAAAAATTAACATAAGTTTGCGAACGTATGCGCCAAGGAATTTTAAGCTATAAGATCAAGATCCGATAGTGTGCATTACTCAAAGGCTGCCTGGCCTCTTGAATTACATGAACTCGTCTTAATATGAATAGTGTTTCAACTACTACGTTTGCGACATGCTTTGCATTGATA
Organism: Saururus chinensis; assembly: GCA_035235625.1. Taxonomy (NCBI): domain Eukaryota; kingdom Viridiplantae; phylum Streptophyta; class Magnoliopsida; order Piperales; family Saururaceae; genus Saururus; species Saururus chinensis. Next base: position 33,891,267 of record CP141143.1, read on the forward strand.
GTATGGCTGTACATGGCCAGAATGGGGCTATGCCATCAATGCGAGCGTTCTGTAGAGATCACTGGTCTTAGCATTTTTTCTGCATGGCACACCTCCATTTGAAGCTCGTGGGTCCCTTTTAAGGGTGACCCACAAGCCTCACGGGGGATATCTTCACCTGGCAGTCCGTTTATGTTGGTTCTTGTGAGTCATCAATGGTCCTGGCATTTCTTCATGCACTCTGATACACAGTGTAGGAGATAATTTTGACAATAACTTATTGATTAGTTGATTTGAAATAACTAATTGATTTAAAATTTAAACATAGTCAAGTCAAGCTCAAGCTCAAAATTGTCCAAGGTTCCTTCTTATTCTAAACATATTCAGCTTGACCCTGTTGTATGATTTTATAATTTTAAACTCTTTTTTCACTCCAAAACCGACACTGTCGCTCTAGCTCTTTAGAATTAGCGAATGTCTAGCCAAGGACCCTAAATCCTGATATGGGATTATGATTTGATGGCTCAGTTGCTTGAGTTTTAACTATAGTTAATCTTACTTTTTTTTCATTTTTATAAAGTTCATCTTACTCTGAGTTGAACACAACAACATTTTGTAAATTTATATTTCTATTTGTTTAAAAAGTAGTGTACTATTTGCACGATTGCTTACATTTTTATATGTAATAAAGCACATTTTATTTTTATTTTTTTTATTATTTTCAGTTTTATATCGAGTATGAGCCTTGAGTTTAATTTAAAACATTGATATGCTGGTCCATTTTACATAAATGTGGGATGCTAAATAAACTTCTTTCCTCTTCAAAAATGTAAAATAGATAAAAACTATATAACAAGAATCCATAAAAGTCGATTGAGGTGATCAATCTTATATGTCATAGACTACCCAATAAATCTTTCCAACTGGGTTTCGGTTAAACAAGACATGTGTGCCTTACATAAAGTTTACATGGGCCCATATTCTATTTACCCAAAACCCAATTATAAGGGTTTGTTAGGTAAATTTATTAAATAATTATTATTTTTCTAATTAAAAACATGTTAAGTAAAGTGGTGCATGCCCATAGGGTTTCTTCGAAAGTTCCCAAATTCCAACCCCTTCGTCCATCTATTATTTATGCTCTCTGTGGTACTTTTTCCCACCTTATTGGACAGTTGTTAGAGCTGTTCAACTTTGACTAAGCTGCCTTCAATGGCAGACTGTCTTTGACAGCTTTTCCAAAAGAGGGTAGGTCGAAACTGAGGTGATTGGTAGCAAATGCAAATCGCACAGGCTCTTCTCTCGTAAGGAACCTCAATGTGGGGATTGTAGACACACAGCTGGTCCCACCTAATGTGAATTGAATCCGGAGTTTGGACGGACATCTGCATAAAGACAAAGAAAGTTATATTTGCGCTGCCTTTAAACGATACCACCCAAATCAACAATTCTCTGCAACACTAGAAGAAGCAAATATGTAAATTACTACCTCCGTCCTTAATTTATTTAGTTTTTTTTAAAAATATATTTTTTAAAAATATTAAAATAGAGCTATTAATATGGGACGGAGGGATTATCTTAGTTTAGTGACATATTACTGGTATTTTATCATCACATTATGTCCTACTAACAGAGCATCTAGGAAATAGATATCCAACCAATTTTTGTAGAGGACGAATTTATCAATCCATGTCATGAAATGAATCACCAAAAAAATAAAATAAAGGAAAAGAATGGGATTTGGAATTGGGAAAAGTAGATCATGCTTTGTTAAGGAACCGTTGATCATGGAGATCTGACGATGAACCCACGAATGCATCAACCAATAAAATAATCTACATCAATGTGTTGGATCTCCGTGATTAAGAGATTAGTGAAGCTTCACAAGCGATCTGCTGTACTAGGTAAATAGTTTGGTTCCTTGTATGTGAAATTATTTTTGAAAAATTATTTCATATGGCTGGTCCAACTTTAAGCCACCCAAAGTGAATTTCGTGTTGCAGAAAAAAATGGATCTAACCATATGAAATACTCATTCTTTCCCATATTAATAGCTTTATTTAAAAAAAATATTTGTTCTATATTAATAAGCACCACTTGGCTCAATTTAAATGGCTAAATACTTTTAAAAAGTCTTTAAAATTATTTTCCATTCCCTTAGGTCTTAGCTATTCTCTCTGTCTTAAAATATATATTTTACTTAGTTTTTAAAAATGAACTTAATCAATTTAAATGACTAAATAATTTCAAAAAGTCTTTAAAATAATTTTCCATTCCTCTAGGTCTTAGTTGTTCTCTTTGTCTTAAAATAGGTATTCTATTTAATTTTTAAATATTAAATAAGACACTTATTTTAAAATAAAAGGGGTATTCAATAAAAAATATTTTTTAAATAAAACTATTAAATAGAAAAAATTAATCAGATCATGGCATCGTACGAGGAAATAGGTTTTGTTCCCTGAACACTTTTCCCACCACGTGTCTACATTTAGCGACGCGCTCGGTATAGTGCCGCCCAAAATACAAAACAATAATTTAGCCTGCAAAATTTTCTTTTTTGCTTTTTTTTTTTTGTTCTAGGGGGACGGGGAAGGAATTTCAGCTTGCTGAAACAAGGGTTAAACGAGGGATACGAGACGAGGAAAGAGCGTACTAGGCGGTGATCCGGTCGCCAAAAAATCAAAGAAAAAGCCATTTGGTACGACTCTTGTCAAGATTTTAATGACAAAAATTGACGAATGATATAGTGCTTTTTGGTCAGTTGAATGCATTTTTGTAATCTTGAACGTTGTTTAATAGGTTTGGACAGTGATTCCGGACCGGTCTTAACGCAGTCCGGCTTATATGCCGTTCACTCACTTTCCACTCACTGACAGCACGTAGTTCCAAAAGCACACGAAGAGTACGGTGCATTAAATTATCTGAGAGGATTGGTTGAGGAGTTGGACTGGGAAGTGCATCTGGGACAGGACTTACCGAGTCAGGCATATATCCCTCTACTGCACCCATTTCCACGCACCTGAAGATATATAAATGCGTATTGCATGGGAAAGTTTCCTGCCATGCTGGAAAGACGTTGCTTTCTTCCTGTGAAATAGCATTTCAGTTCATCAACTTGTGCTTTTCTTTGCGAATTGAACGGAAAAATTATCCTACTACGGTAGGCAATGTGTTTTTAACTTCTTTTTGTTTTGCCTTTAATATGTTCTTTGCATGCACGTAACAAGAGAGCTTTCTGGTGAGGGCCCTTGATTGCCACTTCCCAGTAGGATAAGCTTTCATCGGTGGACATGAAGTAGCTTATCTGTTCTCTGCAACGGCCTTGTTATTGGGTCCTCGGCAAGAGACGAAATTCTGTTACCATTTGGCAACATTTTAGTTGATTGTCAATTTCTGGGCCCTTTACAGTTAGTTATCTTGTGATTTGGACTTGCTATCAGTTGATGCTTTAAGCTAGAAATATGTGACTTGCCTCATCTTGATCTGTCACACGTTTCATTTTATCTCAGTTTATCTGGAAATGTGCTTACATTGTGTTGCAGTTGTCTTTTTAGTCTTCTGCTCTTCCTATATTGCAATCATAAACAATCACATGAATAGGGAACTGATATTTCTATTCTTCATTAATCACTGGACAGAGTGACACTTCTCAGTTTATCTGGAAATACACTTACATTGTGTTGAAATTGTCTATAGTCTTTTACTCTTCCTGTATTGCAAGTATACACATGAACAGGAGCTGAGTTTTCTATTTTATACTAACCATTGGACAGACAGACCTCAAAGTTCGGGTACAAGTTTGAGTTCACAATTTCCTTGAGGTTCATCGCCGTTGAAAATTCAGTGTGACAATGCCAGAAAGTACTGATATACGTCCAACAACGAGGAAGATACGACCATTTAGAGTTTTTGTAAATGACATAAGGTAATCCTGCAATCTTGGATGATAATATTCTTCTTAAGTATGACACTGTATGCCATGGTTCAAGATGTTTCAACTGCAAAAGATCCTTAGCAGAGTAAATAGCATGACATGCCAACTTAGCATAGATAACTCTTAACTTAAAGAAAATAATTTCATTTGGCCTTTCTTTTTGACGGTTCCATGACTCATTCAGCCATTTGATTTTCCTTAATTTTCAAAATTAAACTAATGCTGGTTTGAAATCTAATTGGTTTATGATTGTTTGATTAGGCTTATCTTCAAGTTGGATGCACTGGGAAAGGAGATAGCCCAAATTGCAATCCCTGCTGCACTGGCTTTGGCAGCTGACCCGATTGCTTCCCTTATTGATACAGCATTCATTGGCCACATAGGTTCGCCTCGTTCATCGATTGTGCATTTGTACATAAGTTTTTAGCTTAAGTATGGTGATTTTGCTATAATGGTGATACAAACACTTTCTGGAAAATGTTTGTTGTAGACAAGTTTGTGTCTGTGGCTTGTGTGCACTGTCCAAACTCCGAAGAATCTTAGATGATCATTATACATGGCACTAAGGATCGTTTAGTTTTCCTTAACTGAGTTCGTCCTTTACTTAATAATTAAGGTGCTTAATTAGCTGAGCCAGCTCGCCGAGCTGAATTGGTTTGGATTCATGGCTTGAAACTTAGCTTGTTGTGCCTAGCTTGGACAACCTTGGCTATGCTTGGCTCAGCTAATAAATTTATTTATTTATTTTTGTTATATATTTAAAAAAATTAACATGAGCCGAGACTCATATGTTTCGTGAATCATAGACCATTTGATTGAAATTTGATAACGAGCATAAATAGAATGGCCGACTGGGTGGCATAATTAAACACGCATGCCCTCTATATGAGTGTTGTTGGATCAAAATCCAATGCGCTGTGATGCTCGAGCTCGTAAAAACATGCGTGAGCACCAGCTCATACTACATAGACTCAATACATTTCCGCCACAAAATTTACACACTTAAGATACTTTTAGATATGTATCATCATAAATTTTGTGTAAAAAAAAGTTTATTTGAATGCATTTCTCCTAGTAGAAAAATAATTACGATTATCAGATAATTATGATATTAATTAGGTATAAAAATTTAAAAACCTTAATAATGCCTCGAAGGCTCGATTTTCTCAAACTCCATTACATGTTGATTAGAGCCTTGAAGCCATATTGAGCTTAAATCAAGCTTTACAAGGTTTGGCTTGTTCGGCTGGCTCAGCTAATTGTTATCACCCTACTTAACACCTATTTAATGTTTGGAAAAACAAAACAAAATAAAATAATTTATTTGATATTTGGGTGTACATGTACCCTGCGTCTATCCCTTTTCTAGGCCCCATCTTACATTGGGCCATTATTATTCATTATGGAGTTTGGTGGGCTTTCCCACCTGCAAGAGCCAGACAAAATTTAAGGATATTAAATAAGTTCTAGTCAGATATCTACAGCACCTTTATGTCTATTTGGCATCACTCATTCAAGTTGGGAAGAATTTTTTTATGCTCCGGAGCCATTGATATTTAAGATTTAAGATTGATAACGCACATTCTAAGTACATTAACGCTAACATATATTAGTATATGTATCGTTGATCTTGTGGATCAACGGCTCCCATGCTAAAACAGTAGGGATCATGACAAATTCTTCACAGTAGGGATCATGACAAATTCTTCCTTTGGAAGTTGTAGTTTGATCATTTGTACTTGTAAATAAATCTTATATTTCAAGTTAGAAAATAGTAACATTCATCCAACTCGAAATTCCTGGCTTGAATCTTGTGATGGAATATTCTAATTAATGATTCAGCTCTTAGTTCATTTGATGTTTCTGCAAAAGATATAACAAAAAAATCTTCTTCTTTTTCTTAATCTTTCTTTCTTTCCTTGTTTTTTTTCAAATGGTCATTTGCAGGTCCAGTGGAACTAGCTGCTGTAGGAGTATCTATAGCATTGTTTAATCAGGCTTCCAGGATTACAATATTTCCACTTGTTAGCATTACAACATCCTTTGTTGCAGAAGAAGATGCCTGCAGGAACATCGCCGGTGAAGATCAAAGTAAAGGCATGGTAATTGGTTCTCATGATAAGGAAACTGATGAAGACCCTGAAAACAATAGTGAGGATCACAGTCAAGGCATGGCAATTGGTTCCCATGACAAGGGAACTGATGAAGATCCTGAAAACAATAGTGAAGATCAAAGTCAAGGCATGACAACTGGTTCTCAGGACAATGGAGGTGATGAAGACCGTGAAAGCAATAACAAGAGTTGTACGAGGGAAAATGAAGAAGTGAATGATGTGGAGAAGGGTATCCTGCCGGGGAGAGCTGAAGAAGCAAGCTCAAGCAGTGAGGCAAAGAGGGTTGACAAGGCAACTGAAGAGGAAAACGAGAAGAAGGAAAGTAATTTTCCTGTGGACGTTGAAATGAATAAAATGGTCACAAGTATAGGTGAGATACTCATCTTCTTGGCCTTCAATCCTATCTCACGTATTTACACAAATGCCATTTCAGGCTTCATGATCTTCGTAAGTAAGAACCACCTCCATAACCCACCATGGATGGAAAGAAAGGGCCACTTGTATAGAGTAATAAAATTCAACCTTTTGAAGAATTAGAGGTGTGGGAACCATGCCTAAAATTATTTGAGCAGGATTTAGGAAGCAAAAACGCTTCATGCCTTGGCTACTTACATGGAATTATATCTTTGTTTGTGTCCATTGAATATGACATTGGGATACAATGGTCTAAGAGGCCATGTTGCCCTACCCCTTTTAATCAGGTCCTAAAGACACAGACACCATTAGATATTAAAAAAAATTCATATTTTCATTCAATTTTTTTTTTTTTTTGTAAAAAATTTGATATGATGTTTGTTATGTATCCAGATAATAGCTCCATCTCATTTACACATCGCCATACAAATCGCAAGGATCAGAAAGCTACGCACATGGCATCAGTCACATCGGCATTAATAATAGGGGCAGTGCTTGGTATCCTCCAAGCTATCTTTCTCATTTTCACTGCAAGGCCTCTTTTAAGCATCATGGGCGTGAAATCTGTAGGTTCATTCAATTTTTATTAAACAGCTTCCATTTACTAGTTGAAAAATGATTTCACAGTGGGCATTAGTGATATAAATATAAATATTGCTAGATCATAACAAGAACTTAATGTGCATCATGTTTGGACAGGGTTCCCCTATGCTAAGTCCTGCCCTGAAATATTTGACACTAAGATCTCTAGGTTCACCTGCTGTCTTGTTATCATTGGCCTTGCAAGGGATTTTCCGAGGGTTTAAGGATACAAAAGTACCTCTATATGCCATTGGTAAGGAAAACAACTATCTTGATCACTCATATTAATAGTTAATGATTTACATAAAATATCATTATTAATCCTGCTTTGCTATGTTCATGCTTCTATTCTGTTGATTGATCTAACTTCAGTGGCTGGAGATGTGGCAAACATTATCTTAGACCCAATTTTCATATTTGCCTTCGAGATGGGGGTCAGTGGTGCTGCCATTGCTCATGTTCTTTCTCAGTATGTACAATCCTTTGTCACTTAATTTAATAAGAGATTGGTTCTTATTTAATAGAAAATAACACCCATGAAATCTACTCAACAGACCCTTCTAACTGTCCACATAGCCTCTCTTATATTATGAATAAGAAAAGTGATATACATCCAATAAATTTGTTCAACAAACCGTTCCAATTGGGTTTAATTGGGCAGTTAGATTTATGTCACTATCCTTATTCATTATATAAGAGAGTCTATGTATCTATCCAGAATTAGAATCTAAGGAAAATAAGTAAATTCTTGAGACCTTTTTATATCCATGGACAAATTTATCTTGCATTATACACCACAAATGGGCCACATGATTTACAGGTCTAAGGCTCATTACAGGTACTTGATCTCACTGATCCTACTGCTGCGATTGATTAAACGTGTCGAAATCATGCCTCCCAGTTTCAAATCTCTTCAGCTTGGCCGATTTCTTAAAAGTGGTAAGCTTGGTCGATTGATCATATAGAAACATATGATCCATTTCTATATATTGAAAGGAAAAAATTTCTGGGAATTTGGATCTGAACTGACTAATTAGCATCCAAAACGCAGGTTTTCTACTGCTCTGGAGGGTTATTGCTGTCACCTTCTGTGTGACATTGGCAGCATCCCTGGCTGCCAGACAGGGGACAACTCCAATGGCAGCATTTCAAATCTGTTTGCAGGTTTGGATGACTACTTCACTTCTAGCTGATGGGTTGGCCGTCGCCGGGCAGGTTAGCTACTCATGCAATCAGATTTTGTGTTTTTGCCAAATTGATGCGTAACTCTTACATTTATTGATCCTCTCCAGTTTTTTCTTTTTTTCACCTTCTGTAGAAAAAAACAATCGCAAAACGAGAACAGTTTATGTTATGGGCAATGAGTCAAAATCAGATTCTCATAATTAAAAGAGCACTGGTTTGAGTGGGTCAATGGGGCCGAGTGCTCTCCCTGTCATAGTGGAATCTTCTTATACTAATATATTTCAGTACATGATAAAAGAAACTTAAAGAAAGTACAAAAAGAAAATTCAGTACATGATTAATCTCCTTATACTAAGAAATTTCAGTTCGACTACATAATTTAACAACAATATGGTTGATCCAAAAATATGCAGAATATCTTAACATGCCGACAAGTTCAATTGTCATGTTTTCCCCAATGACTAACTAGGACTGGTCCAACATTTTAACATCTTCGACATGTTCTTGGCTGATTAACTTTAAACGTTCTTTTGCCAGGCAATACTTGCGAGTGCTTTTGCAACGAAAGATTATGACAAGGCATCTAAAGCAACATCCCGCGTACTACAGGTACCAATTACTTGCAAAATGAAGATCATTATCTCATTTACCCATTTTATGTTCTCATTTCCTATAACCCATTTTGTTCTTGTTCATATTGCAGTTGGGTCTGGTTCTAGGTGCAGCACTAGCTGTTCTTGTTGGTATTGCGCTGCGGTTCGGCTCAAAAGTATTCACCAAGGACATGCATGTTATACAACTCATATGCATAGGCATCCCAGTATGTCTTCTATCGATTTTCCAACTACAAAATAAGAAAAAGCATACAACTTGCTATCACAGAGCCCTGAATTCGATTATAAGACTTCTTAATTTCTGGACATTGTTGCAGTTTGTTGCTGCTACCCAGCCAATTAATTCCTTGGCGTTTGTGTTTGATGGAATCAACTTTGGTGCATCAGATTTTGCATATACTGCTTACTCCATGGCAAGTACCTTTTATTTCTTTTAGCAAAAGAGAAAAATAAAAGAAAAAAGTACCGTTGATTTCCTGCTTTTGTGGGCAATTGGTGACTTAATTTCTCACATTGTAAAGTGTCACAAATTCTCCTTTCAGATTCTTGTGGCTATTGCCAGCATCATATGCTTGTGCCTTCTGTCCAAAAGCTTCGGCTTTGTTGGTATCTGGGTTGGATTGACCATATATATGGCATTGCGTACCCTTGCTGGTTTTTGGAGGTAATTGAGTTTTGTCCTAAATTTAACCATTAATACTCATAATCCCTCCGTCCTAAATTACCAGCTCCATATCACTTTCCCAAATGTAGGTATTAATTAATATAGGATGGAGAGAGAGTATTAGTCTTTTTGTTATCTATACTACAATATTTAATCGTCTTGTGACGTGTGATCTATTTCTTATGTATCTATTCTTTTTTTTGTTTTTTACCAGCATGATTTTATGCATCTAGGCTTTGTTGGTCAATACCTGCTCATACCATTTTTACATTGAGATTATAGATTATAGTCGGCATATCCTGCACATGTGAATGTCATATATATGGACATATAAGAATCAAAAAGTTTGTAGAACAACATAATCAAGTTTGTTAAGTCTTGTTAGTATGTGTCTGGCACATCTGGCATGGCTTGCATTGGGTGCATGCGTGCCATCGATCTTGATCCAATGACGCCTATTATGATAGAGGCAGGTGGGTCTTAATCACCTGCATGCGCCTCCAAATTTTTTTTTCTATTGGTTGAAGCATTTAGAATTTTATCACAAAATTTTGCCATACTATACTTGCACTTGTTCTACTCTCACATGTCATATACTATACTGGGATATCCTAGTCTTGTAGGGGCTCCCAAAACCTAAAGAAAAAGAATTGTAGTTTCATGAAGTAGAGTTTCTAATAATCCATCAAGAGTGCACATGTCTGGTATTAGAAAATAGAAGGGGGTTATGTGCGAGACCATTTTCTATATTTTATGGTATTTTATTGTTAGATAAGAGTGTGTTACGGAGGAAACTTTTGATTGAAGAACTATACCTAGCCTTATAGCAATATATAATTGATTTCATAATACACTTGGAGGATTGACATTAATCTAGCAAAGCCAAAGACAAGGCTTTGTATGCAAAATGCAAAGTTTGTAATTTGTACAAGCATTTGTATGTCAATTTCTTTATACATGTGCACCATAATATGCTGTTAAATACGCCCTCGTCCCACATGTGATTTTTTAAATAAACTCATTTTAGTTTATTTTGAAATATATATATATATATATATATATATATATATATATATATATATATATATATATATATATATATATATATATATATATATATATATATATATATATATATATATATATATATATATATATATATATATATATATATATATATATATATATATATATATATATATATATATATATATATATATATCAAGAGAGCGGGGGGGAGGGAGGGAGTTCTTATTTCTAGTAAAATTTAGGAATTCATATAAGCTTGACTTAACATTTTCAACTTTGCAGACTTGGGACTGCCACTGGACCATGGAGATTCCTTCGGACTTGATTTCTTCCTTTTTCCTGAAGTCACCCTCAGCTTTATATATATGTTACAAATGAGTATTTGTATCTATCAGTTTCATGTTATATGTATTGAATTTTGAATGCTTATTATGTGAAAAATATGATGAAAAATAGATGATAGTCCTTCTCCCTTAATAGCTTCATTTAGCAAAAAAGTCTTTTTCATATTAATAACTTTATTTTGTTCACTATAAAAGGTTAGGTACTTAAAAAAGAGTATCATAAAGTTTTTTTTAGATGTGGATTCTACTATTCAATAAACACTATTATTTTTTCAAATGCAACTATTAACATTCGAGAGAGGGAGTAATTGGTACCAAACATACGCCGGTAAGAGAAAAGCCCCACCAGTAATAGCATTTCGAAGGCAATCATGAATGTGTAGAAAGGTTTTTGAAAAGGGAAAATGCATAAGATAGGCCCCTTCGACAAGTGACTTGACAGGCATCAGGGGACCCATAGGTCAAAGCCAACATGAGTTATCTGTCTTGTCTGCCACCCTTTTGCAACATGTTGAGCCACTTGGTAAGTCCCTATCAGAATGAGAAGTATTTTTTATGCTCCACTTCCCCTGAGCCTAGCGTAAGGAACACCTCAAAATTGTTCATCTACGAGATCGGCAATGAACAGGTTAGTACACATTAGCTTTAGTAGCATAGACGCTAAGGTGCACTATCATGTACACTATTAATCTTAAATATCAACACTTCCAAGGCATTTCTTATGTTGGATTCATGTAAAGTGAGAAGCAAAGAAAATGCTTCCATGAGAATGTGGGAAAAATTTCTTTCTGTTAATATTCATGAACTAGGGTAATAGCAAATTAGTTTGAAATATGTATATATGAAAATAAACTACTTATGTAATTAGGCTATCCACACTTATTCACAAAATTAATTGGCCATTCTATTGTCCTTCTATTTACATTACTTGAACCGTGTCACTAGTTCTTGAAATGTGGAGGCATTGGGAAGGGAGGCAAGAGCAAGGTCACTCGTGGGTTTCTAATAGTTATCATCTGTAGGCTTGGGTGTGATTATATATAATGCCAACGAATTTTCTAGATTTTGTTTGGAGTTTTAGCCTATCTATTTGAGATTTATTTGATTAAATTGTCGAAGTTGGGCTTGTGAGGACCATTAGGGTCTGTTTGGATTGGTGGAAACGGGGAGAAAGGGAAAGGGAAAGAGAAAGAGAAAGAGAAAGAGAAAGTGAATCTAGGTGAAAGAGAAACTAGGAGATTCCTAAATATTTTTCACTGTTTGGTTGCACAAATGATGTTAGAGAAAATTGATGGTGACAATGGTGGTAGCGGTAATGATGGTGGTGGCAGTGGTGGTGGTTGTGGTGGCGACGGTTGTAGTGGTGGCAGTGGCAGCGGCGGTGGTGACATTGGTCATGGTGGTGGCGGTAGTGGTGGTGGTAGCAGCGGCAGTGGCGGCGGCGACAACGGTGGTGGTAGCGGTGGAGGCTGTGGCGGTTGTAGCAGCGGCAGTGGTGGTTGTGACAGTGGCAGTGGTGGTGGTTGTGGCGGCGGCGGTTGTGGTGGTGGCAGCGGTGGTGGTGGTAGCGGCGGTGGCATCGGTGGTGGCAGTGGCGGCGATGGTGGCAGTGGTGGTAGTGGTGATAGTGGTGACGGTGGTTATAGTGGCAGTGGTGATAGTGGTGATGGTGATTGCAGTGGGGGTAGTGGCAGTGATGATAGCGGTGGTAGTGGCGATGGTGGCGGCGGCAGTGGCAGCAGTGGTGGTGGTGGTGACGGTGATGGCAACAACAGTGGTGAAGGTGATGACATTGATGGTAGCGGTGGCTACTGTGGTGGTAGTGGTGGTAATGATGGTAGCGGTGACAGTGGCAACAATTGTAGTGGCGATAGTAGTGGTGGTAGCAGTAGCAGCAGTGGTAGCAGTGGTGGTGGTGAAGGTGGTGACAGTGATGGTGGTGGTAGTAGCAGTAAGACATAAATGTTATGTACAATGATTTTCTCCCAAATTCCATGGGTTGATGGGTGGAAAATTTTCATCCATTTTCTCTCACTTTTCGCTCTAGTTTCTCTTTCCCCATTGCACCAAACAGTAAAAACTGAGAGATTTTAAGAAGATTCTTTCCTTTCCCCCGTTTTCCACCAATCCAAATAGACCCTTAGAAGGACCGGATGGAACCTGATCTCTCTGTGTGGCCAGCACATATAGGCACAACCCCCTCTAGGTTGCGGATCCCTAGGGGAATGATACAAAGTCGGCAAAGACTCCTAGGCCACTTTATTCCCTGTTGCAGCACTACTCTAATGCAATTTTCCTAACATTGAAACTATGTTACTTCTACTTCAAGGAAGGCATATTTTCCAATCAATTTTTTAGATTTGATCCTATCTTATATCTAGGACAAAATATCATATTTACATTGTGAGGACTCAAGAGTTTTGACCATTATGTGTTGTCCGATTAATCAGCAAAGGTATATTTAAAATTAAGGTCTAATACCCATGTGATAAAAACTAGTCTCTGACTATATGGTATAAGAACATGAAAAAGGGAGTTCGAATGTTTTTTCAAATTTTTAACTTAATTTTGAAAGTTATCGGTGCACTATGCATTATATTAAGTGTGTAATAGCCACCATTCATATCTTTACTAGATTTACAACTTTTAAATTAATATAGAGTTTTTTCCATATTACCTAGCTCAATATACAAATATTCTATATTTCCTGGATTTTAACATTTAATCCCATATGACCTGGTTTATGACAAATATACCCTTAGGTCACAAATAAACTCATACCAAGTTCTTATCTCATTATTGATGACGAATTACCGATGATGGCACAAATTTGTATAAGCAAAATCAAAACATACAACATATAGAAAACAAAGCACCCACTTAAAGATGATCGATAGAAAGTAAAAAATTTCTTTTTCTTAATCATGTGTTCCTAGTAAAAAAACATGAAAATAATAGAATTCAAAATGGGGAATCGAAGGAAGCCACTTTAGTGCTTGCTGAATTGCAACAAAGAGATTGTTCTGACAATCTAGAAAATTGGGTTGTGTACTTAGAACAGATTGAAGGACTCTTGAGACTTACCGCATATGGGGATTGGACGCGGCAAAAAGAAAGGATTTTTGGGAGTACAACGAATCTGAAGCAAATCGGGTGGAGTACATCCACTTTGCATGACTCGCGAGACTTCCGAGAATGCTAGAACAAGAGGATGGCTCCCACTAAACGGACCAAAGATCTCATGCTCTGCATGACCCGTGTCCAAAACTTAATCCATATCACATATACAATAACACGATATGTCAATAAAACGTATTATTGATAATACGATATGTATTCTTTTAGTTGACAACCAGTAATATGATATCCTCTATATCGCATATACGATAATACGATATTCGCCATGAAATGTTATTGATAACACGTTATTCGCCATAGCGTGTTATCGATAACACGATATGCCAACAATGCATGTTATTGATAATACAATATACTATGATATCTTCTATAACGCATATACGATAACACAATATTTGCCAAAGCATGTTATCAATAACACAATATTCAGTATAGCGTATCAACAATAACACAATATTCACCATAGTGTGTTATTGATAACACGATATTTAGCATAGCGTGTTATCGATAACACGATATGCCAACAAGGCGTGTTATTTATTTGCCTCTATATCACATATACTATAACATGATATTCGCCATAGCGCGTTATCAATAATACGATATGCCAACAATACATGTTATGGATAATACAATATGCTACAATATCCTCTATATTGCATATACAATAATACGATATTCGCCCAAGCATGTTATCGGTAACAAGATATTTGCTATAGTGTATTATTAATAACACAATATTTGCCATAGCGTCTTGTCGATGACATGATATTCGCTATAGTGTATTATTAATAATACAATATTTGCCATAGCATGTTATTGATAACACGATATTTGACATAGCATGTTATCAATAACAAGATATTTTTGCCATAGCATGTTACCGATAACACGATATTTGTCATACTGTGTTATTGATAATATGGTATATTGCATATACTATAATACGATATTTGTCATAGTGTGTTATTGATAACATGATATTCATCATAGCATGTTATCGATAACACGATATTCACCAATATTTGTTATTGATACAATTGTTCATCAAATCAGGGATGAAAACCTCTAAGATCGTGTACATGCTTACATAAGATGTTCTACATAATAAAAATTGCATACAAAAAACCATACTAGAGTCCCTCTTTGCACAATAGTGTAGGAGGTTATCATAGCTATTCTACAATGCCATTCCTTAACATCTACATCATTCTCCATTCTTATATATCCTTGTTTTCCCTAGATAGTCCCTCAATATTCATTTTTGGAATTGTAGTGTCATCTTGACCTCCTTTGTAGGGATAAATAGTTTATGTAGTTAGAAATTTTTAGACAAAAATAAGAGAAGAGCGATTATGGAGGTCGACAATCACCGAATAGAAATTTGAATTTTTTGTTGATGAAAACTATTGGGCGAAAATCACAAATTATCACTGAGCTCCGATCTCTTTTTTATGCGTCGTCACAAATGGTTTACACTATTTTAAACCCTAACCCTTGTTGTAGGGGTATTTTTGTCCAATTTTTTTAAATATTGTGTAAACCCAGGTTCAATGGAATGTTTTTTACGAAACCAGGGAATATAGAATATTTGTATCTTAGGCCATGTAATATGGAAAAAACTCCAATAAGGATCAAATTACTGATGTAATATGTAGCATACTAAAATAACCTTAATTGACATATATGTCAAATGCAAAAAATTAAAAGCAATTAAACACAATGCACAATTTTTTTTTTACATAGAAGCCCCTTTTGAGAAAAACTACAAGACCTAAATAGAATCCAAACAATATTAGGATAAAATATCAAATAAGCTATTACTTACCTTATATACATTCTTATTTCACACATAGACCTTTTCAAGTGAGGTCTATAAGTATTCTAATTTTCTATAATTACAAATAATAAGTGGGAAATATTCTAATTTGCTATCTGTACATTTTGATTTCACACTTGACTTCTTCAAGATTTTATTTATTGCCAAACATAACATGGAATGATCGATTGCCTGTGGAACAATTGATTGTTTCAATCCACAGTTTCCTTAAATAGGTTATTCTTTTATTCCTATTAGAGGTAGATTTTCTTAGCCAACTTAGGGAGCTATATAAGAGGTTTAAACGTGGGAAAGAGAGAGATGAAGACTTAGAAAACCTAGAGAAAAAGGATAAAACTTTACTAATGAGTTTGAGAGTAAATTGGTTTCCTTGATCATGTTTCTTTCAACTATAATCAAAAGAGTGATTTCAGTTGAATAAGAGCACTAAATACTTGAAGAGACTAAGTGTTTGCTAAGAAGATCAAAGGGAAATGATTGTTCAGGCTAAACAGATTTGTCATGAAGATCTAAATCAATTAGAAGCAAAACAATGTGTAAAGACCAGGCTGGGGGAAGTAAACACCTAGAGGGTGCTAATTTTAGAGTTTATAGTGGTGAAGAGTTAGCCGAGTGAAGAAGAAAAAGGTCTTTGTCTTCGTAAACGTATAACTTTGTATCTCAATTTACTTAATGCATATTTGTCTCTTAGTTTTTCCCATGTTGGGTTTTTCATGTAAAAAATTCTTATGCTTTTATTTTACTTTGATTTGCATGATTTCACCGAACACATAGGAGTTTCGCGCTTTAGATAAAATTTAAGTTTAGTTTTTATTTACAAAATTGAAAATATATCTTTTAACTTAATTGTGAGTTAGAGGCACTTTATCTTTCTTGATTTATTTTTTCTACTCTCCCTACAAACGAATATGTATTTCTTTTCACACTTTGATTATAAGCAAATTAAGCTTTAAAAAAGTGTTAATCCCAAGTTTTTAGATGAACACCCACCAAACTCCTTAACAAATTGCCCACAGATTTGCTGAGCACCTCTGTCTAACCATTGGTTTGCAAATGATAATTATCGTTGGAATCAAGAGATGAACACCCACCAAACTTTTCAAAGAATGCTAAAAATGATTCAAGATATGAGTATTCCGATTAGATACAATTAATAAAGGTAAGCCATGTAACCGATATATCTTGTGAAAAAACAATAATGCAAGATGAGATATATCATTAGTCTTTTTACAAGCCAAAAAATGTGTCATCTTTGAAAATATGTCAACAATCATATAGATAACATTCATACCTCTATGAGTATGTGGAAATCCAAGAACAAAATCTATACTAATGTTAGACATTGGTTGTTGAGGTGTAGGTAAAGGCATATACAATCCAACAGTAGTTGATGTTCATTTACTAATACGGCATATATAACACCTCTCAACAAATCTATACATTTCCTTGCCTATAGATGGCTAAAAATAAGAAGAAGAGCAAGTTGGAGTATCTTATCTCTTCCCATGTGACCTTCATCATGTAATTCCTTTATAATCTTCAAATGCATGCCCGTGTATAGGAACTTATAGTTGATACCTCTGAAGAGAAATCCATTATGCATCAAATTATCAAATTGCTTCCCTGCTTCAATATCAACCATAAGTTTAGAAAAGAAGGCACCAACAAGCAATAATGCCCGAAAAGAATCAAAACCTAAAACCTGAGAACTCATAGTAGTAAGCATGTGCAATGACTCAAGGCATTTGCAACTCTATTTTGAACCCCATACTTATAATTGAGCACAAAAGTAAACTTCTACAAATAAGATGTCCAATGTGTGCATGGCTAGCAAATAATTTCTCGTGGATATTGATATGCTTGAGAGCAGAATGATCATAATAAAGTACAAACTCAACAATAGTCAAATAATGCCTCCAATGTCAAAGTGCTTGAACAACAACATAGAATTCTACATCGATCATAAGCACTATATCTTCCTCTTGCATTTGATAATTTTTCACTAAAGTAAGCAACTCAGTGGCCCTCTCGACTTAGGACTACTCTAATACCAACCTTAGGCAAAGGCAACACAAATGATGAAATCATTTTTTCTTTAATAAGATTAAAGGACTTTTTAGCTTCATCATTCCAAGCAAAAGATCTTGACTTCATTCAATCAGTGATAGGAGTCATAATGATAACTAAAGTGTGGAATAAACCTCTTATAATGAGAAGCCAGTCCATGAAAACTTTGTACTTCAAGTGCATTAATAGGTCTTGGCCATTTCTTAACTTCATCAACTTTACTTTTATCCACAACTAAAATATCTTTAGACACATTGCACCTAAAAAAGAGACAAAATCTCGCATGAAAGAACATTTATTGATAGTTGCAAAGAGTTTCTCCCTGCTAAAAATAGCTATCGCATCTTGAAGATGTTATAAGTGAGAATCAAAATTAGAATTATTTATGAATATAGAATCAAAATTAGAATTATTTATGAATATATCATCAAAATTGCCAATGAATAGTCCAAGGCTTGATTCTATTCAAGGCTTAATTCATCACTTTCATAAATGTACTTGAGGCATTAGATAACCCAAATGACATGAGCAACCACTCGTACAATCCTTCCCTTATTTTGAAGGTTCTCTTCCATTCATCACCGGTCTAATTCGAAGATGATAGTATCCGTTTTTCAAATCTAGCTTGCTAACTATAGCACCACCACTTAATTGATCAAGAAAATTACCAAGACGGGGAATAGAAAGTGTTACATAATACTAATATTGTTAATAGCATGACTATACACTCACATACACCAACTACCATACTTTTTAGGTATACACAAAGTTGGTACAACACACATACTCAATCTCTCTTTACTAGGTCTATTGCTAAGTAACTTGTGGACTTGTCCTTGAAGCATGCTACTTAGGAATCATCTTATAATGTAGATGATTAGGGGTGTAGATCTTGATATTAGGTCAATTTGGTGTTGGATATCTATAAGGGGTGACAATCGATTGGGTAAGGACTCCGGAAAAATATTTTGAAACTCCTCCACCATAGGTTGAACCTTTATAGGAATTTCCTCACATTTATTAATGTCCTTAGACACCAAGACATAAACAAAATCATCTTACTTCATTTCCTCAATACATTTTCCCTAGATAAAAGAGTCACCTCTTTGTTGTTTTAGGGCTTAACTACATCATCTTTATGAGAATCAAGAACAATCTTAGTGTTATTCCATACAAAACTTGTATTCTTACGATCATCATGCACGACATGCTGATCATATTGTCATGGGCATCCAAGTAATAAATTACTAGTATCAATAGCAACAACATTGCATTATATTTTATCCTTGTAGGTAGAACAAATAGAGAATGAAACGAAACAACGTCAATTGAAGCTTTTAAATAACAACTTTAGCTACCACTTTGTCAGAGCATCCCAAATTAATTACAAGTTGACAAACCTTACTTCTAATAGTGCATGTTGTATGGAATATATTGTTTCTCAACCAATGATCACCCTTAATCTCCTTGAAAAGAAAGCAAAGGCAATATGTCACCAAAGCTTCCTCATGGTCACCTTCCACTACCTCTTCATCTTCTTCATCCTTATCACATATGAGGCTAGTGTAATCAAAATCAATATCATCAAAATCATCATTTGTCACGCCCGAAGTTTTTCCACATATTTACTTTAAAAACTTTGTTAATATTTTATTTTGAAATACGGATATAGATCAAATGAACCAAGCAAATTCCAATGCATATGAAAATAATTTTTATAAATTAATTTATTTTACAACAAACAACTGTTCTCAGGCATGACCTAAAATAAAAGCGTACGATCAAAACCTACCATGGCCATGGGTTTTAAAAACAAAAACCTCCCAGGCATCTCTGAGTACAAGTTCTTTCACAGTTTGAGAATAAATCGTACACAAGTCCAATAGATAACATAATTTTCTCACCTTAGTCAAAACATGAGATCGTAGCACCAAACTCCACATAACTTCACTGTAATTTCGCAGCACTCCAGGTTGAGGAAGAATTATCCACCACGGGAAAAGTCCAACCTCAATAGCTATCGATCGACCTGCAAAAGCCTCCAGTCGAAGGGGCTAAAAAGATGGGGTGAGTATTTTCATACTCAGTAGGGGAAAAATGAATCAATGAACTCCGTAAGTTCAAATATAGTTGCTTCCATGCAATCACACATGAAGCAAAAAGAATAAGAAGTATAAATATTGTCACACATACAAATCATCGTGCAAACCGAACTTACACTTACTCATATATCAAGCTCTTACACTTACATTCTGAATCAGTCTTACTCATACAAATGTATGCTTACACTTACAACATATACCTACTCGTACGACCTTATTCGTACGAACTTACTTGTATGACCTTACTCGTACAATCATATACTTACACATAAATGTACTCTTACATCTTCCTTAGAAGCTTACACTTACACTTACGCTTACCGTTTGAATCAAAGTCTTACAAACTTACTCGTACAACATACTCATACTCATAAACTTGCTCTTATTGTCTTCCAAGAAGCTCACGCTTACTCTAAATCTTACACGTACAACTTACTCAGAATCTGAAACATACACTTACTCTTACGATCGTACACATACTACCGACAACTGAAGCTCATTACAATTAATAAGCTCTAGCGTTAGAAAGGAATGGAATGCCACTGGGGCATCACCTTAACCTTCGGGGAGCAACTAAACACCATGGACTTTTCCGAAGGCAAGGCACACCTATGCTCATGGGGCATAGGATCAAACAGGTAAGAGCAGATCCATGATACTACTTACCTGAGCGCGCAAATGCCCACTCTCTGGGGCCATACAGTGCCAACTAAGGGTGGAAAACATACAATGCCACTCTTGGGCAGGAATCTTACAGTGCCACTCTTGGGCAGAACATACAGTGCCATCGGTAGGTAGAAAACATACAAAGCCCACGAAGGGCAGAAACTTACAGCGCTCTCAACAGAGCATCAAACGTCTGGGCCGAATACAGTACCAAGACTAAACCCACAGGAAAACACCATGGCTAGACCAGAAAGGACGCTCAATCGATTACTTATCGACTGACACAAAACGAAACTTAATCCGTCGAAACCCTCAGTCTCAACCTCACAACGTTATAAAATTAGGGTTACTTACATTCAAGTTCATATTAGGTAACTTATGCACGTACAATTATGATCGGAACGACTTCCATCTTACAAATCTCTACAGTCTTACTTTAACTCATGATCCATACTGATAATCTTACCATCATACACTTACGACCTTACAACTTACAACATTTGCCTTAAAACTGGATAGTCTTACTCAAACTCTTCAAATGAGACCCTTTTTTATCTAAGTCCTGTCATCAAACCCTTACTAATTCCTTACCCATTATTCTTTCATTAGAATTCATATTACGTATATTATGCCTGTACAATTATGTCGTTCTCTCTTACTAACTCACAATCCCCCAAGATGTTCAAAACCTTAAGTCTTCTAAATCCTTACATTGCTTACGTTTTCTGCTCAATGCTTTGACGTACCACCCGAGTCAATCCAAACTAATCCTTCAATCTCATCAAATCTAACTTTCACTTGTCAATCTTACGTCTTTCCTCGCCGACATACAATCATAGTATCCACATCATAGCCCACGAAGTACTCCTTCACCAAACATACAATCGAACACTTTTTCTCGTACCATCAATCACTTACCACCAGTCCACAACGAAGATCACATACTCTTGTCACATGCATATGATTCATAGCAACTTACTACGTGCCCTTAGTCTTTACTAATGTACGCATACAATTCACACACATACAAATGCTTTTCTAATCAGCATAAACATGCAAAATATTCAATTATAAACTCCTAGCATGCTACTACACAATCAAAGCATGCTATAATGAAATTATGAGTTCAAGGTCCCCTACCTCGTAATCCACATGAGTTTGATGGCGAACAAACAACGGTGGCGGCGTCGATAGCGGAATAGGCAGCCAAAAGCATCGCACTGAGAGAGTTGTGTCCTGAGAATTTTCAAAGATGCTGGAATTAATCTCGATAAAGTTAGATTAATTACACTCAAAGCATAAGACTGTGTGCACTAGGGCAGGCAGATACAAGGTCGTGCCACTAGAAATGGCAAGAACGACCACAGAATAGGGGCTAACTGATTGGAGGTCGGCCAACGGTTTAAAACACTTTGTTGGCAACAAAACATGATAATGGGCCGCGGGCCACACCCAATGGCAGCAATCCCGAATCATCGAAGCCTCACGAGGTGCTGGAGGGCTTTAATGGTCATACTGCCTAGTGGTGGAGACATTTCCTAAACATACGTTGAGGCACTAAGGCCTGGCGTAAGAAGCTGACAAAGGCGGCGCCATTTCTAAACGCTACCCACAACCAACTCATCGTACGGATAATTGTGCATTAAGCACGGCTTACGGTGGAGGATATGACACGACATCGGTCAAGCCTTCAATGGGTCGAGTTTAATGGCTGATTGTGTTACTTCCACTTGGAAGGATCTGAATTCGAGGACTCTTTCCTCATATGTTCCGGGTTGTGTGTAATAGAAAGTGGGGGTGCAAATGTAAATTCGGGCCAGAAGTGCTGGCCCTAGCCGTCACTGGGCCGGGGTAGAGCCCATGTGGATTGGATCTGTAGCCTAAGTTCACGAAATCCCAAGCTAAACACGTTGGCTTGGGTTGGAGCGGGGTCCATTAGCAGCAATCAGAGATGTATCCCAAAGTTTAGGGACGCCTGGTGTGTGCAGAAGACATGCAGAGGAGGCCGGGAGCGGCGGCCCTTTAATGATATTGGGTCATGCCGACATCTATAGCTATCCGCTAGCCGATGTCGGGCAGCAAAATAGCCGGTCAGAGAATTGAAGAGACCCGATCTAATTGGGACGATAGTGTGCCGAGTTGGGGCGGCAGACACGCATCGTCGAGCCACAAATGGCCAGACGGTGGTTGGGGCTAAACTTGGGAGAAGACGGGACCCGACAGTCACCAGATAGTGACAAGTCAAGTGGATGTTGGCCCAATATCATCCAACATCTGATTGCGGAGGTGATGTGCCCGATGCAGGAACAATCGGTACCTAGGAGAATTGCCCAGGAAAGGGGAGAAATATTGAAGAAAGGGGAGAAGTTTGAGAATCACCAAATTGCATAACTGGAAAACAAAAGTCAAGGTCGGCCCTTATGGGAGATGACCCCCCCTAGTGAACCGGACCAACTAAACCAACCCAACCCGGTTCATACAATATAATCTAATTAGCGGTTCGGCTAATCCAAGCCCTACTGAACCAATAAGTAAAAGACTACAATCACAACTAAATAGTCAAGGCAATAAAGTAATAAAAGGAGTCTGGGTATTGTGCGCAATCGTGCACATCACTCCACCACGCTTCCGCTAATCGCCTTGTCTGCAAGGCGACCATGCTGGATAACGAGCCAAGAAATCATCCTCAAGCATCCACGTCGCATCCTCCAAAGGCTGACCCTGCCAAGAAACCAAAACCTCAGTAACAATACGATCCGAACGACGAACCCGCCTCTTCTCAAACACAGACGCAGGGGCCGGAGCCGGAGCTGGAGGCAGAACAGGGCCCATCGAAGGCGGAGGCGATGCATCCACAGCCAAGGTACGGTCACCAACAAACCTGCGAAGACGAGGCACATGGAACACAGGATGGACCAAGGAATCAGGCAGCAAGGAAAGGCGGTAAGCAACCGCACCAAAGCGAGCCTCCACTGGATAGGGACCATGAAACTTGGGAGCGAGCTTGGAGTGCTCGGGCTGAAACAAGGAAGTTTGGTGTTGTGGTAAGACAGAGACATAAACCAAGTCACCAACTTGGAACTCCCGATCAGTCCGGTGGCCATCATAGAGCTGTTTCATCCGGTTTTGAGCCTCGGCCAGATTCATCTTCAAGTGCCGCAAGACCTCATTGCGGGTTTGTAGCATATAATCCACCTCCGCCACCTTAGAACGATGAGGAACATATGACAAAATAGTAGGGGGAGGGCGGCCATACAACACTTCGAAAGGAGTGTAGCCCGCGTGCGTGTGATAGGCAGTATTATAGGACCACTCTACCCAATGAAGAAGCTGCAGCCAATGGCGAGGCTGCGTCATCGTGAAGCATCGTAGGTACTGCTCCAAACACCGATTAACGACTTCCATCTGTCCATCCGTCTGAGGGTGATAAGCAGTGCTCATGTGAAGGGACGTACCTTGTAAGGCAAAGAACTCTTGCCAAAATTGAGAAAGGAAGATACGATCACGATCAGACACAATGGTACGAGGCATACCATGAAGCTTTGCTACCTCTCGAACATACAGGTCCGCCACCATTTTAGTAGTGAAGGGGTGACCTAGCGCGCAGAAGTGAGCATACTTAAACAGACGATCAACCACCACCATAATCACCGATTTACCTTGCAGCAGTGGCAAGGCCTCCACAAAGTCCATCGATACATCCTCCCATACTTGGTTCGGAATGGGTAGGGGTTGGAGCAACCCAGCTGGAGAAGTGGTAGCAGCCTTGGCGCACTGACAAGCATCACAAGCGGCCACATACTCATGCACAGCCCGACGAACTCCCAACCATAAGAAACTCTGGCTGACCCGCTTATAAGTGCAAAAACCCCCCTCATGACCAGCAACTAGAGAATCATGGAAATGAGATATAATGCGACGACGAAGATCAGAAACATCAGGAACCCAAAAGCGATCCTTCCAGAACAACAGATCATCCTGCCAAGTGTAAAACAGACGGGCTGCTGGGTCTTGCTGAAGGGCAGCGATCAAAGCCTACGTTGAAGTATCCAAGCAGTAGGCCTGCTTTAACTCATCAATAAAGGGACAAGAGAGTGTGGAGAAGGCAAGGCACGACCCCGGGGCCGGTATATGAGAGAGAGCGTCAGCCACTGTGTTCTCTGAACCCTTCTTGTAAACAACTTCATAATCATACCCCAAAAGTTTACTGACCCAACGCTGCTAAGACGGAGTGGACACCCGCTGTTTGAGGAAATACTTCAATGGCTGATGGTCAGTGCAAATCAGGAACTGGCGACCCAAGAGGTATGGTCGCCATTTGGTGATAGCATGGATGATGGCCAGCATTTCCTTCTCATAGACGGATAGTGACAAGGAGCGGCCCGCCAGAGCCTTGCTGAAGTAGGCGATGGGACGCTCATCCTGTAACAAAACTGCCCCTAAGCCAGCGTCTAAAGCATCCGTCTCTACCACAAACGGGCGGCTGAAATCAAGCAGAATTAAGACTGGGGCGGAGGCCATGGTGTGCTTCAATCCGTCAAAGGCCTCCTGGGCATCCGGCGTCTAAGCAAAAATGCCCTGTTTGAGCAGCGCTGTCAGAGGCCGAGCCAATTCCCCATAGCGACTAATGAAGCGCCGATAGTACCCGGTGAGGCCAAGAAATCCACGAAGTGCCCGAACACACGTGGGAACAGGCCAAGACAGCATGGCGGCAACCTTGGCTATGTCGGTGGCAACACCATTCCCCGATATAATGTGGCCTAAATACTCCACCTGCGGACTGCCAAAGGAGCACTTCAAATGTTTAAGACAAAGAATTGTCACGCAGAATAGAGAAAACCGACCTGAGGTGTGTCAAGTGCTCGGCCTACGATCTACTGTATACCAGAATATCATCAAAGAAAACCAAGATATAACGGCACAGGAAGGGACGAAAGAGATCGTTCATGAGGCATTGGAATGTGGATGGGGCATTAGTCAACCCGAACGGCATAACCAAGAACTCGAAGTGGCCGTCATGAGTCCTGAAGGCAGTCTTGTGCACATCGGCGGCATTCATGCGAATCTGATGATAGCCCGAACGCAGGTCGAGCTTACTAAACACCGTAGCACTGGTCAACTCATCGAGTAACTCCTCAATCACTGGAATCAGGTACTTATCCTTCACAGTAACGACATTGAGGGCGCGGTAGTCAACACAAAAGCGCCATGTACCGTCCTTCTTACGCACAAGCAACACCGGCGACGAATAGGAACTTGTACTGGGCCTAATAATTCCTGCCTGAAGCATATTGGCCACTAGACGCTTGATCTTTGTCTTCTAAATATGTGGGTAGCGATAGGGACGCACATTGGTTGGGGCGGTACCAGGGGTAATCGGAATCTGATGGTCATGGGCGCGGTGAGGCGGAAGTCCCTGTGGCTCAGCGAACAAGTCTTGGTAATCGGTCAACAGCTCCTGGAGGTCGGGCTGTATGATATCTTGAGACACCTCAATGACTGCACGCTGCTGTAAAAGGAGCCCTTGGGGGGCGTACCTAAACAAGGTGCTCGAAGGATGGGCGGAGAGCAGAGTGCCCAGCCTCGAACCTTCCAATCTAACGCGCTGTCCCTGTAACTCAAAGTCCATCCACATCTCCCAAAAATTCCAAACAACATTGCCTAGCTCCTGAAGCCACTGTACACCTAACACCACGTCCGCCCCTTTGGTCGGCAACAGGAAGAGATCAGTGACAAATGCATGGCCTTGTATAGACAAAGTAACTTGTGCACACACCCCATTGCTCCGGAGGTGCTTGCCATCTCCAATAAGTACATCAAAGGGTTTGGAGTCCGATATGAAACACCCAAGGAGGTTGGCAACCCTCTCATTAATGAAATTGTGAGTAGAGCCACTGTCAATCAGGATAGCTACCTGTTGGCGCTTGAGGAACCCCTGGACGCGCATCGTGCGAGGCGTAAAAGCCCCAGAGAACACATGCATTGATATCTCCGGTAAGAGCTCATCACCGGCGGATAGGGCAGAGCCGTCAGAACCCTCGGCGCCTTCATCAACTTCTTCCACTAGAAGGCTGCCCTTAACATAATAGCGATGCCCGGGCAAGAATTTGTCATCACATCTGAAACATAGTCCCTTCGAGCGACATTCCTCCATTTGAGCCGGAGTGAGATGTCGCACGATAGGACCAGCCGGGGCGGATAGCTGGGTGGGCCGGCCAGGGGCAGCACTGTTGGGAAGTGGAAGCACAGGAGTCACGCTAGGAACAGAACGGCCCAATGGTCCAAGCCGCCCCCCTCTGCGCTGTCTGGTCAGTTTCTCCTCTTTGATGCGAGCGTGGTGCACCACGTCCAGCATGTTGGCACATGGGAAGTGCCTCATCTCTTCTGAAATTTTGGGCTTGAGGCCGCGCTTGAAGGTACCAACCAAGGTGGCCACCGGCCAGTCAGGCAGTCGATTGGCCACCTTCATGAATTCAGTGTAGTATGCACAGATGGTGGTAGTCTGGCATAGGGATGACAACATCTCATTAAAATCCTGGAACTCATTAGGCCCAAACTGAACACAGAGTTCATCGGAAAAGGCCGCCCATGTAGGGTAGTGCACATATTTCTCAAAACTCTGGAACCACACCAATGCGGCGCCATCAAGGTGGAAGGCTGCGATGCTCAAGCGCTCTGCCTCGAAATTAGTGCCTTGGTAGGCAAATTTTTTTTCAGCCTTATACAACCATTCCACTGGATCACCATCCCCGTTGTAGCGAGGGAACTGCAGGCGAGCAAGGCGTGGTTCAGCACCCCCTCGCTGTCCCCCACCCTGCCTAGGGAAATCGTCCCACTCCTCTTCAGTGTCTTGAAACTGGTTCAGGTGGGGCGGTATCATATGGGCATTTTCACGAACACCCGGCGTGCCTCGCGTGTCGCTGGGCTGGCGTCTTCCTCCCAACACGGACTGGCCAGTGCCATAACGCGCATGATGGGGCTGTACTCCGATGTGGATGCCGGTCGGCACTGGGGGGTCAGGGAGGATCGGCTCAGGAGGCTGCGAGGGCCCGCCCCTCTCCGAAGTAGAAGCAACTGGTACAGGCCGAATAGAAGGATCGCGTGCTTCCATGGCGGTTTGCAGCACGTCCAGGGTGGCCTGTTGTACCTTCAGGTTGGCAACGTCTGCAGTAAGGGTTTGCACCGCCAAGAGAATCTCTGTCAGCTTGGCGTCGCTGACCACAGAAGTGGCCTTGGGGCTGTTCGCTGGTGCCTCCTTCTCTGAAGGCGCCTCCTGCATAATAGCCTGTTTGCCACGAGCCATAGCCGGGGATCGCAAAAGCTCCGATACCAATAATGTGCCCGATGTAGGCACGATCGGTACCTAGGAGAATTGCGCAGGAAAGGGGAGAAATATTGAAGAAAGGGGAGAAGTCTGAGAATCACCAAATTGCATAACTGGAAAACAAGAGTCAAGGTCGGCCGTTATGGGAGACGACCCCCCCTAGTGAACCGGACCAACTAAACCAACCCAGCCCGGTTCATACAATATAATCTAATTAGCGGTTCGGCTAATCTAAGCCCAACTGAACCAATAAGTAAAAGACTACAATCACAACTAAATAGTCAAGGCAATAAAGTAATAAAAGAATTTTGGGTATTGTGCGCAATCGTGCACAACAGGAGGATGGATGCGGCCCACGAAAAATTGCAACTTTACTCTAATGTGGGTCGGTCAATTGAACGAGTCGGGACAATTGATGCAAGAGGCTAGACCTCGGCACCTCGCCGTCGTTAGCTCGAGGCGGTAAACCCGAGGCCGAACAATGGGTGGCGGCCAGCAGTGAAAACTAATGACAAAAATCATCGGATGAGGGAAAATTTCGTCTGGATTGGCATCGGGCAGAGGGAAGCAATGGCTAGGGCGGCAGCCGGGGGAAACAGCCTCACCGTCGCCGGATCGGGGAAAAGGCCAAAGGTCGGTCACCGCGGCTGGGCACCGGCGGTACAGCTGGCGGTCGCAACACCCCGCAACAGAATGGAACACTGCCCGTCTATATTTGAAAACGACGGAAGAAGAGGTGGCTGATAGGGGAGACGGTGGTCCGGTTTGGGGGGTGGTGGTCTTGTCATTGTCGGGCCGGAAGAAAGCCAGAGGCCCAGTGGCGGCAGCCGGAGACCAGCGGCACAGCCGCAGGTTGCAGTGAACATAAAAAAAAAAAAAAACAGAGGTGGGGTGGTTTTTACCTCACAACGGCGAATCGGGGGCGGGGAGGCCGGGACGATGGTGGTCGGAGGATGGTCTAGCCGGGGCGGAACCATGGCTGCGGGGTGGTGGCCACGCAATAGGCAATGGCGGTGAATCGGGGCAAAAATCAAGATCTGGCGGCTCTACTGTGCTGAAACGGGAAAGAGGAAACAGGCGGCGGTGGCCGGCGGGGAGGCCAGGATGCCGTGGCCGGAGGACGCTCTGGCCGGGGCAGAACCGTGGCAATGGTTTGGACACCATGCAGCCGGCGGCGGCAGCGATTCGGGGCAAAAGCCACCTCAAATGTCTTTGTTGGGCAGAAACTGAGAAGAGGGGAGTGGAGCGGCAGCGGCCGGCCTGGCTAGGCCAGGCCAGGGAGGCGGTGGTGGCGTCGCCAGGCCATGGCCAGGCTGGTGGAAGCCAGCGGCCGGCGGTGGTGCCACCTCTGGCTTCACAAAAGCAAGGGAACAGTCCACTGTTCCCTCGCGGTCGGGCACGGAGCGCCCGATCCGCATCTTATATATATGTTTTTTTTCTATCCGTTTATGTTCTCACGCGTCCCATCCGATTTTCACGCCAAAAAATTTTTGGGATGCGTCGAGGCCCATGACCTACGACTAAACACCACTCTTGACTCTTATGGTCACGAGGTTTACAAATACGGATACGCCGGATCATAAATTTTTTTTATCAAAAATACGAGCAGAAAACTGCAGAACATTGCAGAAATTGCAAAAAATTATAGAAAATTTAAGAAAAAATTACAGAAAAATTGGGGATGTTACATCATTCTAATGATGTTCAGTAAATAACCCCTTATCCATCCGGTTATTTTGTGGACAATCCAGCGCTCTATGTCCAATTCCTTTACATTTGCGTTGCTCCAATACTACTAGAGGCTCTGGCAGTGTTTTGAGTACACTGTACTATAGCCATAGAAGTGGTATTCATATTATTGAAATTGGTGGTGGGCATCGTAGCTAGATAGCTACATCCGTTCGTTCCATATCGGTGGCCAATAGGCCCTTGTTGCTTCTCCACATAAAATGCTCTAGAATGTGCTTCTGTCAAAGAGTATATATGAAACAAATTCAAGGTCTCTTTAAATTTTGACATATACCTCCAATATAACAAGACACAAGTTGTTCCTTTGATTTAACCAAGTTATTCTGGTGTATCAATTGGAAAAATTCTTTGTTGTACTCATCAAGTGTCTTTGATCCTTGTTGTAAGTCTTGCAAACATTGATACATCAATTAGGCAAAGTTGTATGGTAAAAAGACTTTTCTCATATGTTTCTGCAACCTTTTCCATTTAACAATCTTCTGTTTACCTTGGTGTAGACATGTGGATTTAAGTTGTTGACACTTGAGTCTGAAAATCTTGGAAGTGAGTCACTACCAAGGGAACACTCTTATCCTCCAGGACCTAGCTCATTAAAATGAAGAATGTCTTTTACATTGACAACATGATCTAGGAACTGTTTAGGCTATATCGTCCCAAATTCAAAGGATGTTAATCTTCAAACCTACCTCTCCCAATGCCTATTTTCCATCTCCTTGCATCTCACAGGCACGTAAGCCTCCTATCTTCTTGGCACTCATGGCAGGAATCAACCAAATGGAGTAGCATTGGTGAATGAGTTTTCATCTTTAGCATCAATATCTACCTCATCATCTTTGACTGCTTGACCCAAATTAGGGTTTTGGCAAGCAATGATATACAAGCGTTAGCTACTCAACTTGTCGTGACATCCTTACTACTTCATCGCGATCCTAGATCTCATCAATTTCTGCAACATATCCCCAATGCTACTGGCGCAACATGTTGGACCTGCGTAGGCCACCAACTGATGCAGGGTGAATATTGATGAGAATCACCTCACTAGATGAATCCAGCTATAGACATGAATAACCTTCCTTGCTCATGAATTACGTAAGTAAACTCACAAAGTAGAAGACAAAAGGATAGAGGAAAAACTTTCTTCTTTTTCAACAATATTTCAGAGAAAATTACATGCCAATGACTTGCATTAAACAATCAAACTTTTGTATAAGTCATAGTGGAATCAAATATAAATTAAGGAGTCCAATCTAATACTAAATAAGGGCTAAGCAATCAAAATTAGATAAATTAGACTAGGAAAAGCATAAATAAATAAAAGAACATGAAATTAAGTCTCTTACTAAAGAAAAAGACTCAAAAGAAAGCAATCTGGAAAGAGAGATCAAATCCAAAAGAGAATCTTGACTTATCCCGGAATTAAGCAATCCATCATTAACGTTACTATTCAAATGATATCAAGGATCAATTAATTGTTCGACAGACCAAGCAATCAATGACATTGCTGGAACTGGACATGAGGTAAGTGATTGATCTATCGAAACATCTAATCAAGCTTTAAGGTTACTGGTGTAACGACCTATTTTCCAATTATGCCTAACCTGAGGGGTTAGGAGTAATTATATAATTTTTAGTTAAGGTTTAGAGAGTTTCAAGAGATGAAATTCTCGTATATGTGTAGAGCTTGAATTAACAAGCGTAATGAATCGAACAACATGCAAAACGGTCGGGATCAAAAGTTATGATCTCAAGAAGCATGTCACATGGCAGGATCCACTTAAAAAGTGTTGAATATCATGCCCATCTGTGGTCTAATTTTGAAGGGGTCGATGATACAAGTCCAATGGTACTAATAACGAATAATTCCGACTTCGGGGTTGGAAGTTATCACATTTTGAAGTTGGGATATTATTTGAATAAAATAATATGAGATATATATTTAAAAAAAGAAAATGACAAAATGATCTACGTCATTGATGATGCCAGCATTTGGCATCATCTATGCAGCCCAGCATGTGGCGCGGTGCTTCATGGCAAGGGGGGCCCGAGGGCCTGTGTCATTAAGGGCCATCCTGCACGACGCGCGATGGTCAGCTCATCTGCCCGCATGAGGCGGGCTGGCTCCAACAAGACGAGCTGGAGCTACACGGCGTGACAGGGAGCAGCACATGGCGAGTGCATTGAATGACTTGCAGGTGCATGACGCATGGCACGCATGCATGCATTTGTCTTTCGTGCATTCTTGGGCATTCCTCTATAAATTGGAATCCCGTGCAACTTCTAGGAGAGATTTTTCCAGCTAATTCTGAGTCCATTTTCATTTATTCAAAAGGCTTTCCTAGCTAATTCGAGGATGATCTACACAAAGGCATGGTCTATTCCTTAAGTTGGCATCCCTAGAAGGGGGGAACAACTCAAGATAAGAGGAGGGTTGTTCTCCACCCTCGTGCCCAAAGAGAGAGAAGCGGCCCAGTGAAAGAGGAGGCTCCACCCTCCGTCATGGGCTGCATCGAGAGAAGTGGCCTGGAGTAGGGGAGACTTTGTCCTCCACCGAAAGGCCACATAGTGTGAGAAACGTCCCCTGGAAAGGGAATGCTTTGTCCATAGCTTAACAAGCGCAAAAAAATAAAAGAGTATCCAGGTAAGGGGATGTTCTGTTCGTAGCTTATGAATGCAAAAAAAGAAAAAAATATATGAATAAAGGGAGGTCCTGTCTGCTGCCTCGGGCACAAGAAGTGTGAAGGGTCTCCGGGTAAGGGAAGGTTATGTCTGCTGCCTATGAGTGCGGTAAGTGCGAAGTGTGTCTGGGTCAGGGGAGGTTATATACCTACATGCACTAGAAGTATAAAGTGTCTCCGGGTAAGTGGAGGTTCTGTCGGTCACCCCTAGAAAAGGGGAGTGTTTGTATGTCGCCTTCAGGCACTAGGAGAGAAACAAGTTAGAGTAAGAGGAGGCTCTATTCGCCGTCTCCATATCTGAAGGGGAGGACACCCTGAAGAAAGAAGCATTTGCAAACGCCGTTACTTCTCAGGATATTAGGGAAGTAAGCATTTCTATACTTTTGATTTCATACACAATTATGTGTGCTTTGCTATGATTTGATATGATATGATGTGTGATGATATTCTTTACTTTGATCTATTTTGCTATGCATGATTTGTTATGGGATATGCTTTGATTTGATCTGATATGATAGAATATGGTCGGATAAAATCTGATATGATGTAATGTGATTTGCCCTGATGTGTTCTGTTTTACTCCATGGTAGAGTGGGATGTGTGATTCTACTAGTGTTTTGCTCCGCTATATGATAAAGCGAGATGTGTGATTTCTCTGATTTATTGGCTTCCGTTTGACTCCGATGATTTATGAGGTTTTTGTATGACTCTGATTAAATATTTGGATATATGTATTTTGACATATATATTTTCGTACTCCCAGATGCATATAATAGTCGTTAGGCAAAATTATATTTGGATCTAATCGTATTGGAATAACATCATGGATGTTATCTAATATGTATGTTGCAACCAACGACATGACAACATTGGCCTGATCTAAATTAGAATAAAATATAGGTTAGTTCTAACCTACGTGCAACGAAGTGCTAAAGGTCCATAGCGCATAGAGGAACATTATGACCCTTGAACTCAGTCTCCGCCGCTACTAGTTTGGTTTTAATTTTTGGAAACCCGGAGTTTGGGTTATCTTTGTGAACCCTTGGCTTGGGTCAGATCTAAGGTTGGGGTTGGGGCGTTACAATTGGACAATGTATGATTGATTCTTCAAGATATTTGACTCTGCAACGCAGACTAGTAATAGGCAAGTGATCTCTCTCTTGGCCAAAATCATTCAAGAAATTATTGTGAACTCCATTCTTCTAGTCCCATTACTCCATATACTTCAAACCAACTGATTTACATCACCCACTAGAAGCTTTCTTACTACAGATCTTCAATAATCAACTTATGGCTCTAAATCCTCAGCTGACTCATTTGTTTATCTTCAAATGATTGGCTCCCTCAAATAGTCAACTATGACCAGCCCCAACTTAGCTTTTTCTATGAATTATGTTTGCCAATTTATGCACTATCGTGCACGATCCACCTTGATGTTATGATGGGTACTTCAACTCTTGAACCTCAAATTTTTTGGGCACAAAAAAAGAAAATGAAATGAGGCTAAAGCATACAGTATCTAGAGAAGTAACCACCCAACATATCCATTTGGAGAGTTTATAAGCTCATTGGGGGGCCGAAGAAACCAATATCTTGTCTATAGCATAGTTAGCCAACTCATCATCAACCGTGTTCTCCCCCCGATAGATATACATAACATAGCAACTCGCAAATGTACAAACAATTTCTTTAATTCCATGAATAATTCCTTTAAGCTCCCAATTAGTCTTCGAAGTGTCAGAGAGAATATAAGATATTAGATTTTGTGAGTCCCCTTGTATAACGACCCGAGAAAACCATAAGTAGTGTAAGAAACTGACACCCAATAAACAAGCATATCCCTCTGCAATAAGAGCTGAATGAACTAGAAGAAGAACTACAAGACCAGCAATAAACCATCCATAAGCATCACGGATAACAGCCCCAGTAGAAGCAAGTCTGGAACTTCTTTTGTAAGCACCATCAAAGTTTAAGCAAATAGCATGAAAGGGGGGTGGCCTTCATCGAATAAACAAGTTTTAGAGCGATGCCAAGGACAGTGGGCTCCATTCCATTGGTGGTAGATAATTTTATGCAATCTTAAAAGCTTCATAAATTGTCCTTTTATAGCTTTAATATCAGCCCTCTTATTTGGAAACACTGCTTCATTACGGGCTTTCCAGATAAGCCACATGAGAATCATATAAGCTTCCATAACTGGTAAGCCTCAATTCAACAAAAGTTCCGATCTTTCTTTTGAGACCCTTCTTGAACTTTGATTGGGACGTTGGTCCTCACACTTGCCTCTCTATCACTAGCTACACGTTTTCGTTGCATAGTAATCCCTATTCTTGGGGGGTCTAAAAAGCATGTAACTGTTTCCAGTACATCTCCCGAGGCTGAGTACTGAGTTGCACCTCCTTGGCCAGCCGAAGATTCAATTTAATAGGCTTGTTTGACATATATCACAGAATTACCCCATGTCTCACAGTCAGGCGAAACAAATTGATATTTGTGTTCATTTTCTTTGAGAACATGTACTTAATGGGATCGGATACCGATCTTTTCACCAAGACCTTGCCCAGCCCGCCTTTGATCTTCGAAGCAGGCTCATTCTTTAAAATTTCCCTCCTTCAGTTTGAGGGGGAATATGAGACAGAAAATAGCCTTTAATAGTGGTGTAAACGGATGGACACGGACGCAGACAAGCCATGTCCGCATCAGTCCAATTTTATGCCGACCATGTGCTTGTCCGTCCGCATTTATCCATGACGGACACGGAGGAAACAGACAGAATGAAAGTAAAAGTTTAATGTATATTACTTTGTTCTCAAATTAAGGGCAGTTATTAAAACAATAATTAAAAAATAAGTTATAATAATAGTAAGATAGTATAATCTAAAAAATAAATAAATAATAATGTTATAGAAGACATGTGAGAGTATAATATGTATTTTTTACAATTTTTTTATGACGCTTAACTATGTGACATAGGTTAATAATTTAGTATAAATTAAAAATAATAAAAATAAAATATATCGTTGGCGGACACGGACGACTGCAGACACGGTCAACCCTTGTCCACGTCCGTCCGTATTAGGGATGGACAAAAAATAATATTGTCAATTTTAGTACGGACAGACGCAGACACGGACGGACACCGGACAGACGGATACTATTTACACCCCTAGCCTTTAAGATTTCGCATTTCAAAAATAAATTTGAAATTAGCTTTGTTAACTTTCCCTCCTTCACTCCTAAGATTAAGGAAGAGTAGAAACCTAGGATTTCTTTATGTATAGAAATTAAACTACCATATTATTATGTGAGTATAATATCCCTCATTGTATAGATGTAAACATTATTTAAGAATTGCTCCTATAATGAAGAAGAAAACCCACGCCATTGACTGGGTTTTCTCACATGATATTCATGTCAGCGGACTCGTTTGGAAGACCTATCTATTGCCTTCTATCCTTAGAACAACTTCCAGGGAAATAGATGTACAACGTGTCTCATCCTTCCTCATCTCTTTCCTGTATCCAAATTTTCATTCACGGAAACCTGGAATTTGTTGAAGCAGGCGTGCGGTGGTTGAAGAACTGGCTGAGTTCGGAGCCTCAGTGTACACAAGCGTTCAAAACAAGTCAGAGCTAAATGAATGTTTGCAGGAGTGGAAAGATGTCGAACTCAGGGGTCATTGGCTCGGTTTGCGATGTTGCTTCTCAACCTGCCAGAAATAAGCTGATGCAGGATGTGTCCACTGCGTTTGGAGGGAAGCTCAACATGTTGGACTAGGGTATGGGCTCGGGCCCATTTCGGTCGACATTCCGGGTGAGCTGGAATGGGCCACAGGATCCAAGGGTGGTGGGGGAGGTTGCACCAACCCAACAAGAAAGTCATTATACTAACTTGATTGGGACCCGCATTCGTCATACATGCATACTAGGCATGTGACTAGGATGTGCATTAACACGTTTTGGGGTGAGACATGTGAATTATGTGTCGATGACGGGACTCGTGGTTAGTGAGGGGTTGACCCTGTCACGGGCTTAGCCGTGTGCAAGGGGTCCAAGCCTCCACGGGCTCTAAGAGTCAAAGTCTGCTCCTGTTGTGTATCTAGTTAAACCGAAAGATTAAACGAGGAAGCCCAATTGAAAATAGTCCAATTTAAGAGCCCATTAAGAGGTGACTAGAGAGAGGGTATAAAAAGGGAAACAAGGGAGAGGAGGGGATGCCCTAGAGCAGTCCCCCCCACCCTCTCTTTTTCCCCTCCTCTCTCCCAATCAGCCGCCCCCTCTCTTCTTCCCTTGGTGCGGCCTGCACAGAGCTTGGGAAAACTTTGCTGGCCGCCCCTCTCCACTCACCTCTCTTGCTCCCTTGGCGAGCCAATTGAAGGAGAAGCATCTCCTCCTTGTGTGGGACGTGAAGGCTAATTCTTTTGGGGCATTCCTTCCTGAAATCTTCAACCAAGAGTGAAAGTTTTGAGGGATCAACATATATAAGAGGTAATCTCCTATCCCTCTTGCTATATATCTTGTGTATGTGAAGAGAAAATCAAAGGATTCAAGGGTGTGCTAAGGGCTGGACAGCCCAAGGTCAGTATGTTTTGGCTTCCAATTTGATTTTCTTTATACTTTCTTTGCATTGGATGGTATATATTGCTTATTAATTAGAGTTAATTTCCATGTTTGTGTAGATTAATCTTAAAGTTTGAATTTTTATTGGTGCGCTACCCCCTATCCACCATGCTTCTGCTGAGCCATCCACTCTATAGTGGTATTGGAGCCTAGGTTGGGGTCGTTGGTTGCTGATTTGATTGAAATTCATTTTGATTTACCCGATCTAGGGTTTTGTATGCTAGAAAAGGGGGAATAAAAAATTGATTAATCTATATGTACCATCCATAGGATTTTGATATAAAGTTGAAATTGAATGCATATTGGACTGATATGAATGTTTTGCATGCTGGAAATCGGGTGATTAAGAGTTTAATTGTTATTTGTGCGATTGGAAGCATATAGGGGCATAACAGTCATTTTGGCCTTGTGCTATTTTGCCTAATTTAATTCTCTGATCACGTTCTGCCCACACACCCACTTGCTGGTAAGCAAGATTAAATTAATTTATCTTGATTATATTTAATTAAATTTGTGGTTTAAAAGGTGTGAATTGACCGTTTTAGCCCTAGGGGCATTTTGGTCAATTCACACTTGCTGTAAGTGTGCTATTGTTTTTCTTTCTTGATTTGTTTTTCATTGTGTTGAATAATCATTGAAAATTTGTTGGGTGCAAACTTTTGGTGTGTCTTTTAAGGGTGAAAAGACCAAAATAGCCCTAGGGCTATTTTGGTAATTTCGTACCAAAATTTTTTTATACAGAAAAATAAAAATTCCAGCAACCTATAAAAGTGTTTATTTCTGTTTTATGTGCTGATTTGGATATTTAGTGGATTCTAAAAATCATAAACACGTAAATAACTTAATTAGGGTAACTTCATTAAGGGGGTTAAGGGGTAGTTAGGGTTTACATTGGAAAGTGACCCAAACCCTAATTAAGGTGCACCTAAACTAAGTAACTTAGTATAATTACTCTTTTGTCCCTTTTCCTTATTATTAGATTGAGAGAGTCAAAACAATTATACCTTAAGAAGCTGTTGGCCTTCCATAGTATTAATTTCATGTTCTCTGCCTTTTTTTCCTTTGAAGTTGCACAATGGCTTCCAAGATGGTCACATTAGAACTAGGAAAGACTGAAAAGCTAAATGCTGGCAGCTATCTGGTGTGGAAGAGAAGAATACACCGGATCCTAACTCTTTCTGATCTTGCTCATGTCATAGAGCAGATCATTGAGCCACTGCCATAGGGTTCTTCAGCTGCTCAAAAGAAAGCTTATTAAAAGATGAGGGATGATGACAACAAGGCTAGGTCCACCATACTAACTTTCATGGAGCCAAAGATGGAAAGGCTCTCTGAGAAGTACAAGACTGCCAGAGAGATGCTAAAAGCTATTTTTGTTAGGTATGAGGAGCAGACAAAAGCTCATAAGAGGATGCTACACTCTAAGTACCAGAACTTCAGGATGAGGGAGGGAGATGATGTGAATGAGCACCTGAGTGCCATGTCCATCATTGCTGATGACCTGGAGACACTGGATGACTCTATCTCTGAGGAAG
The DNA here is from genome assembly GCA_035235625.1 of Saururus chinensis. Classification (NCBI taxonomy): domain Eukaryota; kingdom Viridiplantae; phylum Streptophyta; class Magnoliopsida; order Piperales; family Saururaceae; genus Saururus; species Saururus chinensis. The sequence continues at coordinate 33,929,841 of CP141143.1, forward strand.
TCCAAGTGTCTACACTGTTGAACAACCTCCCTAAGTCTTGGGAGAGTGTGGTGGTCTACTTCAACATGAGTGACCAGAAGATTACAATGGAGGCTTTGACTGCAAAGCTTAGTCTTGAGCAGGAAAGGAGGAACCATGTAAATGCTTCAGGTGGTGTTACTACTGCCAACTTGGCAAAGAACTCTGGGGGAGGCAAGAAGGGTGGATAGGGGCCTAGTCCTTCTAACAAGAGAGCATTCAAGAAAAAGGGGAAAAAACCTCGAAACAAGGGTAATGGTAAGGGGAATAACAAACCCCAAGGAGCATGCTTCAAGTGTGGCCAGGTGGGCCACTTCAAGGCAAATTGTCCCCAGAAAGATGACCCATCAAACAACAACAACAAGGGCAAGAACAAGGACATCGTGTGTGTTGTCTCAGAGGTGATGATTGTTGACATCAAGGAGAAGACTTAGTGGTTGGATTTAGGGGCTACAGTTCATGTTTCTCATTCCAGGGGAACAAGGGGTGAGATGATTAACCTCATGCCAAGCCAGAATAAAGTCTTCATGGGCAACAACACTTACTATGAGGTGGAGGCCATGGGGAACTATAGGATTCCTCTGAAGGATGGGTCTACTTTAGTGCTCACTGATGTACTCTTTGCTCTCTCCATCAGGAGGAACCTGATTTCAATTCCTGTTCTGACGAAGAAAGGGTTCAAACTTAGGTTCAAGGGAAGCAAGGCCATTGTGAGTAAGGGTGGGACTGCACTCTTTACTGCTTCTTTAGTTGATGGTTTATATTGTTTAGATGTAATGAACTCTCAAGAATCTAATGAAATAAGTGATTTTGAGTATCTTGTATTGTTTGTGGATGATGCCCTGCTGTGGCATATGCGTTTGTGTCATGTGAATGTAGATAAACTACATAGGATTTCAAACACTGGGTTGTTGCCCAAAATATCCAAAGACCTACGTGTGTGTGAGGGTTGTTTATCAGGAAAGATGAGCAGGAAATCCTTCCAAAAGGGACAAAGGGAAAATGAACCGTTAGGGGTGGTTCATTCTGATATCTGTGGACTCCTAAATATACAAACCCACAGAGGGATGACTTACTTCATCACGTTTGTAGATGACTATTCAAGATACACGTACATGTATCTAATAAACTAGAAGTCTGAAGTTTTAGATAAATTCAAGGAATTTAAAGCTGAGGTAGAGACTCAGTTAGGCAGGAAAGCAAAAATCCTGAGGATTGACAGGGGTGGCGAGTACACCTATGACCTGTTTAAAGATTGTTGTACTGATCAAGGAATAGTTCATAAGTACACCCTACTGTACACTCCACAGTAAATTGGAGTGGCATAAAGGCATAATAAGACGCTTATGGACATGGTAAGATCCATGTTAAATCACTCTAAATTAGGAACCAACTTCTGGGGTGAGGCTTTAGACACCGCCGTGTACATCTTAAATCGTGTACCCACAAAGGATGTTCAATGGACACCTTATGAGTTATTGACAGGTCGACATCTGAACTTAGGGCATCTTAGAGTGTGGGGGTCTAGGGAACATGTAAAGGTGTCTGATTAGCATAGGTTAAAGTTGGACCCCAAGACCATAAAGTGCAACTTTATTGGTTACTGTGACCACTCTAAGGGGTACTGATTTGTGGTTCACTACACAGATGGGATTGTGGGGGTAATTGAGTCTAGAAACTATTATTTATTATAGTAAGAATTAAACCCTAGAATACCTAGCAAAAGAATCAATTTGTTTGAGGTTGTTAAAGAGGCTGGTCCTAGCACTTCCCCAGAGGATGTAATTGGATTAGATCAAAGACAAACTGAACCAGAACCCAGGGTATTGAGGGAAGAAGACCTTAAACATAGTTGAGGGATTTCTATACAATGTTAGGGGAAGACAACGTCACATTAGATGAACTTGTTCTAGATGACCCGATTACCCTTAAGCAAGCTTTAAGTCTTCCATATGGTCGAGAATGGCAGAATGCTATTAAGGAAGATATGGACTCTATCCTAAAGAACAAGGTCTGGGAGTTAGTGGATCAGCCTAAAGGGCATAAGCCTATTAGGTGTAAATGGATCTTTAAAAGGAAGCATAAGGTAGATGGGTCAATATATAAGTACAAAGCGAGATTAGTGGCCAAAGGGTTCACCCAAGTATATGTGATAGACTTTAAAGAGACATACTCTCCTATGTCAAGATTTGACTCAATTATATATCTTTTAGCATTCGTTGCTTACTATGATTTAGAGCTGCACCAAATGGATGCAAAGACTGCCTTCCTAAATAGAGATTTAGTGGAGGAGATTTACATGGAACAACCTGAGGATTTTTGTAGTTCCTGGAGAGGAACACAAGGTGTGCAAGCTCATAAAATCATTGTATGGACTTAAACAATCTTCAAGGCAATAGTACTTCACTTTTAACAAGGTGATTAGTGAGTATGGGTTGAACGAACATGATCACTGGGTTTATACCTTCTTAGATGGGGCTAGGTATATGATGTTGTCACTGTATGTAGACAACATACTCTTGATGGGGAATGACCTATGTATGATAGTAAGTTTAAAGGAATGACTCAAAACCCAATTTGAGATGAAAGACATGGGTGAGGCATCCTACATCCTTGGGATGAAAATTGACAGAGATAGAAAAGCTAGGAAGCTTAGTATATCTCAAGAGTCATATAAGGAAAGCGTTCTCAAACACTTCATTGTCATTGGTTGGAAAACCATTGAGTCCCCTATTTACAAGGGTACCGTGTTGTCTAAGAGTATGGCTCCTCGGATTGAGGAAGACAAACTCCGGATGGAGTCAGTGCCATATGCGTAAGCTATTGGCAGCTTGATGTATGTCATGAACTGTACGAGGCCTGATTTGAGTTTTGTGGTAGGCTTGCTGAGACGTTACCAAGAAGACCCTGGACTTCAGCACTGGCAAGCGATGAAGAGGGTATTTTGGTACCTCTTAGGGTCTAAGAGTTTAAGACTCACCTACCAGGTGGAAAGCCTGTCATTGGCTGGATATAGTGATTCAGAGTATGCGAGGGATCCAGATGACATGAAATCCACTGCCGAATTTGTCTTCATGTTTGGAGGCGGGGCTATATCGTGGGCAAGCAAGAAACAGAAGAGTGTTTCTAAGTCCATGATAAAGCTGAGTTTTATGCAAGAAGTATTGTAGCTTCCCAGGCAGTATGGATAAAGGAGTTTCTTACAAGATTGGGGATAGAAGACTAGACTGATGCTCCTATCCAGATTTGTTGTGATAATCTGGCAACAGTGCTGACACTTAAGAATGGGGAGATTAGTGCCAGGGGTAAGCACATTGAGGTGCATTACTATTAAATCTTTGACATACTACAGAGGGGAAAAGTGGTTGTGAGTCATATTACTACTATTGAGATGTTGGCAGATCCATTCACTAAGGCCTTAACAACAGATCTATTTTCTAAGCATGCTCATAGCATTGGTTTTCGATAGGACTAGCACAAGTCGCTGTTGGACCATATGAGCCCTTCACACATAGTGGGGGATGTTGGACCATAGTATGAGCTCGGGCACATTTCTGTCCACATTGATCAGTTCGGGTGAGCTAGTACGGGCTATGGGGTCCAAGGGTGGTGGGGATGCTTGCGCCGACCCCATAGGAACCATCGTTACACTTACTTGATTGGGACCCGCATTTGTCACACACACACACACACACGGCATGTGACTAGGATGTGCATTAACACGTTGTGGGGCCCAGACACAGAAATTTTGTGTCGATGGTGGGACTTGTGGTTAGCGAGGGGTTACCCTGTCGTGGGCTTGGCCATGTTTAGGGGGTCCAGGCCTCTGCGGGCTCTAAGAGTCGGAGCCAGCTCATTTGTGTATGACCCTCTAGTTAAACTAGAAGATTAAACAAGGAAGCCCAATTGGAAATAGCCCATTAAGAGGTGACTAGAGAGAGGGTATAAAAAGGGAAACAAGGGAGAGGAGGGGATGCCCTAGAGCAGTCCGCCCCCTCTCTTTTTCCTCTGCTCTCTCCCAATCAGCCACCCCCTCTCTTCTTCCTCTCCTCTCTCCCAATCAGTTCTTTTGGGGCATTCCTTCCTGAAATCTTCATCCTAGAGTGAAGGTTTTGAGGGATCAACACATATAAGAGGTAATCTCCCATCCCTCTTGCTATATATCTTGTGTATGTGAAGAGCAGCGAATCGAAGGTTTCAAGAGCGTGCCAAGGGATGGACAGCCCAATGTTAGTACGTTTTGTATTCCAATTTGATTTGCTTTATACTTGCTTTGCGTTGGATGGTATATATTGCTTATTGATTAGAGTTAATTTGCATGTTTTTGTACCTTAATCTTAAAGTTTGAATTTTTATTGGTGTGCCACCCCCTATCTGCCATGCTTCCACTGGGCCATCCACACTACACAACATACTGGTGAGAAATACAAATATACCCGATACATGGCAAGAATGCCCAAATCCACTGCACTCAAATCAATAGCGGGTTTCTTCTTGAAAATTTACACGTCCAAACCCACTGCACTTGAATCAATGGTGGTGCATGTGAATTGTGCCCATCAATTATATCATGAACTTCAAGTCCCTTTAGTTCCCAAGAGGACCTTCATAAACAATAATGTAAGTGATAAAAATCCATAATCTAGTGATCAGCTCCTCTAAAAAAAACTTCGATCACTATGTGGAACTGTAGAAGTAGGTGAATAATGTGAGAACGGGCATATACAAGTCTACAGAAGAACATATTGCAGAGGACTTCTCCTTCCTAATGAATGCTAACTTTGAATCTGCCTACCACATGTCCTCAGTTGGCGGCATTATCTATATTAGTAAACTCTGTGACTCATTCTATGAAGCTGATAAATGTATATTATTGATGTCGGTTAGTTGGCATTGAAGTATACGGAGCATTAGGATCTCACAAAGAAAAATCATATTTTTTTCCCGTGATCGATCGGCACTTATGGGCAATTGATTGGGATAGTGATCGATCAATACTCTATGCGGCTTAGTGTAAAATAAAGCCCAGAGCATGGTGATTGATCACTTCTACAACAATACTGTTTTTAAGTCCTTTTTGGATAAGGATTTTGTTACAAATTGGTTTCTTGTAAGTCTTTTGCTTTCTTAGGAGTCTTTATTCCACATTACTTTGATTATTTAGGGATTTTCTTATTAGTTTTTTTAATTTTATTTAGTTAGTCATAAAGTAGTTAGATATTAGATTCTTTTATTTACAATTATGTCATTAAGAGTTTTATAAAAGCTTGACTCTTATATGGAGGGCATAGTTATGTGTTTTCTAATATATTGAAGAAAAAGAAGAAGAGATTATTCCTTTCTCATTTATTTTTACTCTATTTTATGTGAATTTGTCATTAAAATTGGCGAGAGAGAAAGGTTGTGTGCATAAGTAGCCCGATTTGTTGAACAATGTTCATCCCATCAATTCAACCCTACATCAGTTGGTGGCCTTATATAGGTCCAACTCGCCACCCGATGCATGGAGGACAAGTTGTAGGAATTGATGAGATAATTAATCATGATGAAGTAGCAAGATTGTCGTGATAGGAGCAGTTGACACTTTAGATGGTTGATTTGATAACCGTCGTTGTTCGCCAAAACCACAACTTGGCTTAGCCCAATGACCAAGTTGAAGATGATGAGACAGAGGATAATGTTGTTGATGAGATTCCTTTTTCTGATGCTATTGTACATCGTGATGAGGAGGTAGATAAATTGCCTCAACGCAAGGCCGGTTAACATGGGTGACTCTTGCCATGAGCGCCAAGGAGACTGGAGGCTTACATGCCCTCGAGATTAGATGATATGGCAAAACGGCACTGAGAAGCCAGTTTGAAGATTGACATCCCTGAATTTTATGGGAGGATGCAGCCCAAAGAGTTCCTAGATTATGTTACCAATGTAGAAGACATCCTTAATTTTAAGGAGGTTCCGGAAGACATGTGTGTTTCCTTGGTAGCGACTCCCTTTCAAGATCAAGTGACCGCATGGTGGCAACAAATTAAATCAACTAGCGCACTCCAAGGCAAGCCAAAGATCGTTAAATGAGAGAAATGCATGAGGCAAGATTTTCTATCCTACAACTTTACCCAAGTGATGTATCAACGACTACAAGACCTACAACAAGGGTAAAAATTGGTAATGAGTACACTAAGGAACTATGTCAATTGTTACACAGTAATGAGTTGGTTGAATAAGAGGAACACCTTGTGTCTTGTTATATTAGAGGTATACATATATACTTGAAACAGACCTTGAATTTGTTTCATACTTTTTCGTTATCAGAGGCGTATTCTAGAGCACTCTACTTGGGAAAAATAAGACCTCATTGGCCACCTGTTTGGGATGACCAGTGACATTTTTTTATCCACGCCGGTCGCCACCTATTTTGGGAGTGTGCAATCCCAAGAACTACTGAACGAAGAGATAGTGGAAGGTGACTATGGAAAAGTTTTGGTGACATGTTGCCTTTGCTTTACCCCAAAGGAGGTAGAAAGTGATCGTTGGTTGAAGAATAATATATTTCATACTACTTGTACTATTGGGAGGTAGGTTTGTCATCTTGTGATTGATTTGGGAAGTTGTGACAATGTAGTGGCTGAAGAGGCTGTTTAAAAGCTTTAATTGAGCACTACATATGATCCATCCATGCACACTTTCTTGGCTGAATAAAGGAAGTGAGGTACAAGTCTCTAAATGATGCTTAATCACTATCTCTATTGATTCTACATATAAGGATAAGATATGGTTTAATAGTATTGTTATGGATGCTTGTCACTTGTTGCTTGGGTGTCCTTAACAATATGATCGATGTGTAATGCATGATAGTTGTAAGAACATATATAACTTTGTTTGGAATAATGCAAAAATTATTGTTATGGTCCGAATCGGCTTACTAACGGGATGTCCATAAAAATGGTTGCATGTGCAGCAGCACTCCCATAAAGATGAGGTGGTTAAAACCCATAACAACAAAAATGGGACTCTTTTGTCTAGGAGAAAATTTCTTGAGGAATTGAAAGGATATGATGTTGTTTATGCATTGGTTTCTAAGCAGGACAATGAAGGTGAGGATATTCCCGAAGAGGTTAAACCATGTTTTCCAGAAATTCAATCTGATGGGTTCCCGCCCCTTAAAGACATTTAACATCATATTGACCTTGTGCTAGGATTTACACTTTCTAATCGTCCCCATTATAGGATGAGTCCCAAGGAGCATGAGGAGCTTTAGTGACAAGTCCTTGAGTTGTTGAGTAAAAGATATATTAGAGAGAGACTGATAAGTATAAAATCCATATCTATTTTATATGCCTTTTTACCTTATTTGCTAGTATAGATTAGGTTAATTTAGTGTTATTTATAGTTTATTTAGATTAAAATAGATATTAGTATTTTAGTTTAATTATTAATAATTTTGTAATTATTAGTAGTTTAGATGTGTATTTAAACAAAGTTGGAATTTTAATTATATTCTACATGTCTAAAATATGGTATTTTATGTTTTGTAGGTAAAGTGCACTTATCGAAGTACTTGGACAATGTTTTGAATAGTTCAAAGTAGTCTTTACATGCTTTAAAGTGATTTGGACAACGTTTCGGAGTTATAAACAAGTTGGAAATTAATATGGACACGAAGGAAGCTTAATAAACAGAATATGAACTATCCAGGAAAATTGTCCAGATTGCAGAAACACTGTAGCCGATCGAACGGGGTCACTTACCGATCAATCGGGATAACGTGAATTCAGACAAAAATACAGTTCAAGCGATCGAACGGGCATGCAGGGCGATTTAACCGCATAACGTGCAGTTTCCTAGTTTGACCCAAATTTCAATCCTTTTCATATTGGACTTCTTCCTACAGAACTTATGCCTATAAAAAGACATATTTGGCTTAAAATTAAAGGATTCAAGTAGATTTTCTAAGGAGAAAAAGGAAGAAGAAGATGGAAGAGAACTCAAAGCTTTTAATGGAGATTGAAGTGCTTTCTTCTACCATGGAAGGCTAGACTTTTCTTTTACTTAGGAGTTGATGAAGCTATAGATAAGTTTCAGTTTCTTTTCTTTTTAATTTAGATCTCAGTTGTGAATGATGACAATTGTATGATATGGATTTCCTTTTTAATGGAAGAGTTTTTAATGTTTATTTAAGTCTATGTTGATTTATTGTCTTGTAGATGATAGATTGATATGGTTTTGATATTTGCATCGATTCTAATTTCTGTGATTTAGATGAGATGGTCATACAATAGTTTTAATGTTCAGATAATTAATGACTTGGATGAGTTATACTAAGATTAGACGGGTCATGCCTATAGCTTGTTTAGTGTACATGATTCATCCTATTGTCGAAGATAGTTCATGCCATGGAAGTTAATTAATGATTCTTTTTGAAGTAATTCTAGCTTATAGCTGAGAATACTTGTTCATATTCACACTAGATTTAGGTTAAAAGTTAAGGAATTGTTATGGTTCTATAGTGGATTCGATTTCCTAAGTAAATTCCATCGAATTAATCTCTTGCTTTTAAACTAGTTGATTTCTTTCTTTTGCTTAATTTAAGTTTAAGTTCTTTCTAGTTTTTAATCAGCAAATTCCTCTTTAGATTTAGTAATAATCCATCCGTCCCTGAGGTTCGACAACCCTTAAATACTTATCCTAGTACAATTACCTTGTACACTTGCAAAGGGTTTAATTATAAATGATCAGAGACTGATTACTTATCTTAGTGATTCTTCAAATAATGATCATGTCAATTCAAAGGCGAATTCTTTCAAGTTAGGGGAGGATAATGTAGATCGTTTACATTGAAGTATATGCAACATTGGGATCGTTTAAAGAAAAATCATATTTTTCTCTCTGGCAATCGATTGACGCTTATGGGTGATCAATCGGGACAACGATCAATTAGTTGCCCTTTGCGAGATATTGGGACTCAGTGCGGCTTAGTGTAAAACAAAGCTGAGAATAGGATGATCGGTCGTTTCTATAGCGATACAGTTTCTAAGTCCTTTTTGGATATGGATTTTGTTACAAATTGGTATCTTTTTAAGTCTTTTACTTTTATAGGAGTCTTTATTCCATATTACTTTGATTATTTAGAGATTTTCTCATTAGCTAGTTTTCTATAATTTTGATTGGTTAATCTTAAGGTAATTAGTAATTTGATTATTTTATTTATAATTATGCCATTAGGAATTGTATAAAAACATGGCTCTTTTATGGAGACCATAATTTTGTGTTTTTTAATATATTAAAGAAGAAGAAGCAAAAGAAATTACTCATTTCTACTTTATTTTTCTTTTAATTTTTGTAAATTGGTCATTAAAATTCGTGAGAGATGAAGGTTGTGTGCACCTCGATGCACTGAAATAATGTTCAATAAAATGTTTTTAAATTTCTATTTACAATTCTATTTTGTGTTAATTCATTGCTGATTTGGGCTATTTATGTTTTGAATAAGTTAGTTGGACCTTAATTGAGTTTACATGTCTAAACAGGCTTCAACAAGATACAACTGGAAGAGGAAGTTAAGCCCAACTACCCAAAGCTATTTAAAAGTCAAGAATGGGCTCCTAATGGACTAAACATGCATGGAATGGTCGAACACAACCTTGTGGACCCATTTGATTTGAGATTTGTATGAATAGAACTAAATTATGAAAGAAGTTGATTCGGACAGATTGACACAGCCTTAGTATTTTGATCATATCTTTTTATGTATAATACGGATTGATACGATTCTGGTGGCAATGGAAAGAAGACTTCCGTGGCTACAAGTGTTATTTCAAGAAGAAATTCCAAATTCCGAAGGTATATGGGTCTAATCAGGCAATAAATCAAGATAAAATTTGGAGATATGATTTGACTTTCCCCTTTGAAGTAACCCCTTCTTTTCCTATAAATAGAGGGGTGGACGTGATAGATGGGGCATTCTCTCCTCTTTGGAGCTCTCTTCTCCTATTTTATTCTCTTATTTTGCATTTTTGTTTTTAGTTTTATTGTAATGGTTTTCTAAAGCTCTCAAGCTAAGGCTAGGAATGAAGCTTGTACTTGATGTTTAATGGATACTTTGATTCAAGTAAGTTCTTTATCATTTTAAATTGATGTTTCATATTTAAAGAGTTTATAATCTATATAATTATTTGATTCAGCGATGACGAAAGGCATGTTGAATGCTTATAATTCCCTGTGATTATACACTTAATACTTTCACGTAGTAAACAATCAATTACTATTGTTCTGTTTCAAAGTTCTTTAAAAGATAAATTTTCCGATTGAGACAAATTTTCATTTGATCTTAATTGAGTTATCATTTGAATGAAGTATACATTAGAGATTTATTACAAGTGGATTTTTGATGCCTTAGCACTTTCTCTTTGAATTGTCTCTTATTATCTATTTCATTTTTCTTCTCTATTCTATTCTCTTCGTAATAGTTTTCTGTGTCACACAAGGCTTTCCCTGTGGATTGACCTTGTTTACTATAGTTGACAAGTAAAAAAAGAAATCTGAACTAGACTCCTTCATAGTCTTAGTTTGGACGTAACACCAAATTGGCGCTGTTGCCGGGGATTGCAACGTGTGACAAGAATCCGTTACGAAAAACTTACTCTAACTTTACTAATTCTCTAACTTTTATTTTTGTACACTAACTCTTTAAATTCAGTCATTTACTTTATGTCATTTACTTTTAGTACTTCAATTTTGTAATTTTTCTTTTTTTGAGACTAGAGGCACTACCCACGTTACTACCGAAAATTTTTCGGAATCAAACGTGTACCTTGATAGTGCCTTTGGCCATATTTTTTTTGCAATTTTAATTTTTGTCTATTAACTTCTAACCCTCTAACTTTTTAATATTTTGTTATTTAATTTTTGTACTTTTACTTTCGTTTGTTATTAAAAAAAAATTGTTGTTGCATGTTCACATGGGTGCGTGATAATTCTGGACGTTTGAAAAGAGTGAACAAATCTTTTAAAAATTATCTTTATTTTGATACAATAGAGGATCTAAGAACTAATGAGGAACTAAGAAGTAATAATGGGGATAATAATGCACAAAATATTCAAGTTAAAACCTTGCGTGATTATTTGCAACCAACTAGATCAAGTTCTTCTTGCATAATTTTTCCAACTAACGTGGGTGGTTTTGAACTCAAGCCGGGTGTAATTTAATTACTACCCAAATTTTATGGCTTAGATTTAGAAAGCCCATATTTGCATTTAAAAGAGTTTGAAGAGGTTTGTGCAACTTTGCCAAACCAAAATATTTCAAATGATGCTATTAGATTAAAACTCTTTCCTTTTTCTTTAAAGGAAAAGGCAAAAAATTGGTTGAATTCTTTGAAGCCAAGATCCATTGGATCATGGCAAGAAATGCAAAGAAAATTTTTGAAAAAGTTTTTCCCCACCCATAAAACTAATACACTTCGAAAGAATATCATGAATTTTTCACAAAAAGAAAATGAGACTTTCTTTCAATGTTGGGAGAGATTTAAAGAACTTTTGTTGTTATGCCCACATCATGGATATGAAACATGGCATACAATTAGTTTCTTTTATGATGGCTTATCTTCTCAAATGAGGCAATTTGTTGAAATGATGTGTAATGGAGAGTTTTTAAGTAAAGAACCTGAGGAAGCATGGGACTATTTTGATGTGCTAGTTGAAAATGCTCAATCATGGGAAGATTCTAATGAATTTGAAAGTAGTAATAAAACCAAATCTAATGGGGCAACTAAGGGGGGCATGTACCTTCTTAAAGAAGAGGATGATGTAAAAGCAAAAATTACAAGTTTAACTAGAAAAGTTGAGGCTATAGAACTTAATAGGGAAAACATGTCTAAAGCTTCTCAAAAAATATAAGATATTTGTAGTATATGTGAGAGTGATGGACATCAAACACAGGATTGTCCAACAATCCCTGCTTTTCAAGAAGTGTTACATACTCAAGCAAATGCTATGAATACCTACAAAAGGCCTTTCTCTTCTCCTTATTCTGAAACTTACACTCCTAATTGGAGAAATCATCCCAACTTTAGTTGGAGAAATGAGTCTAATGTGCAGGTACCCCCTTCTTCCTCAAATTATGTTCCACCACAAAAGAAGACTCTTGAAGACACATTGCAAATATTCATGCAAAGTCAAGCAACAATCAACAACCAAACAATGCAAGCCATCAATGACTTGAAGACTTCTATCACTCAATTGACCACAGCTTTGAGCACTCAAGAAAAAGGAAAGTTTCCTTCTCAACCTCAACCAAATCCTAAAGGTCAATTTGTAATTGAAAATTTAAATTCTTCAAGTTCACAAGAAGAACATGCTAAGTCCATCACCACTTTGAGAAGTGGAAAAGTCATTAACAAAGACATTCAAATGAAGGTTGTTGAACCTAAGGAGTCTTTGAAGTCTAAACATGGTGATGAACTTGACAACTCTAATTGTGTTGCTCCAATTCCTCCTCCTTTTCCTCAAAGGTTACAATCTTCCTCTAAATTGGTGCCAAATGGTGACATTCTTGAAATTTTCAAACAAGTAAAGATTAACATTCGTCTCTTAGATGCCATTAAACAAATCCCATCTTATGCTAAATTTTTGAAAGACCTTTGTACAATCAAGCGTAAGCTACATGTACAAAAGAAGGCATTTTTGACAGAACAAGTAAGTGCAATTTTGCAACAAAACACCCCACCCAAATATAAAGATCCTGGTTGTCCAACCATATCTTGTATAATTGGGAATTATAAAATTGAAAAAACTTTGCTTGATCTTGGGGCAAGTGTTAATCTCTTACCTTATTCTGTTTATGAACAATTGGGACTTGGTAAATTGAAGCGCACAAGCATTACACTTCAACTTGCAGATCGCTCAGTTAAAACACCAAGAGGAATTGTTGAGGATGTGCTAGTACAAGTAGAAAAGTTTTACTTTCCTGTTGATTTTATTGTTTTGGACACACAACCAGTTTTGAATGCTTGTACTCAAATTCCTGTCATATTAGGCTGCCCATTTCTTGCTACTTCTAATGCTTTTATTAATTGTAGAAATGGTGTTATGAAGCTTTCTTTTGGAAATATGACTTTGGAACTGAACATTTTTAATATTTGCAGGCAACCAGGAGATGATGATGAGGATGTGCATGAAGTGAATCTTTTAGAAAGTCTTGTTGATGACATGGCCACTATTTCTTCATTTTCTGACCCTCTTGAAGCATGTCTTTCTTATTTTAACTTTGATGATGATGTTATGATTAATGATGTAAATTCCTTGTTGGAGTCAACTCCATTATTGGATACTGATAGGTGGAAGGCCCGCTTTGAGGAGTTACCTCCTTCTAATAGCGCTCCTCTCCCCTCAAGTGTCCAACCACCCAAGCTAGACTTGAAACCCCTCCCTACTGAACTTAAATATGCTTATCTTGGTGAGGGAGAGATATTTCCTGTGGTTGTCTCTTCAATGTTGGATAGGGAGCAAGAGCACAGGTTGCTCGAAGTCCTTAGAAATCACAAGAATGCCATTGGGTGGACCATTGCTGATATCAAGGGGATTAGTTCCCTGATTTGTACACATAGGATCTTCATGGAAGAAAATGCAAAACCTGTGAGACAAATGCAACGGAGGTTAAACCCCAACATAAAAGAGGTAGTGAGAGCAGAGGTTCTAAAATTATTGGATGTGGGTATCATTTACCCCATTTCTGACAGTCCATGGGTGAGTCCCACCCAAGTTGTCCCCAAAAAGTCTGGAGTGACAGTGGTAAAGAATGCTAATGATGAGTTAATTCCCACTAGAGTCACCACCGGTTGGCGGATGTGCATAGATTATAGAAAATTGAATTCTGTCACTAGGAAAGACCACTTCCCCTTGCCATTCATGGACCAAATCCTAGAGAGGGTAGCCGGTCATCAATTTTATTGTTTTTTAGATGGTTATTTAGGATACAACCAAATTGAGATTGCACTTGAAGATCAAGAAAAAACAACCTTTACATGTCCATTTGGTACCTTTGCATATCGAAGGATGCCGTTTGGATTATGTAATGCTCCTGCCACATTCCAAAGGTGCATGATGAGCATCTTTAGTGACATGGTGGAGCGGTTTTTGGAAGTTTTTATGGATGACTTTTCTGTTTTTGGTAATTCTTTTGATGATTGTCTTGATAACTTAGAAAAAGTTTTGGTGAGATGTGAAGAGAAAAATCTAGTTTTAAATTGGGAAAAGTGTCATTTTATGGTTACTACTGGAATAGTACTTGGTCACATTGTTTCTGTGCAGGGAATTCAAGTGGACAAGGCAAAAATTGAATTGATTGCTAATTTGCCTAGTCCAAAGTCCATAAAAGATGTTAGATCCTTTCTAGGGCATGCCGGTTTTTATAGAAGATTTATCAAGAATTTTAGTGTGATATCTAGACCATTGTGTAATCTTCTATCTAAAGAGCATTCTTTTGAGTAGTCGGATGCATGTGAAGAAGCTTTCACAAAGCATAAGAACATGTTAGTGTCCGCACCCATCATGCAGCCCCCGGATTGGACCCTTCCTTTCGAAATTATGTGTGATGCAAGTGATTATGCCGTTGGGGCTGTTTTAGGGCAAAGGAAAGATAAGAAACCTTGCGTAATTCATTATGCAAGTAGAACTTTAAATAGTGCCCAAATGAACTACTCCACCACTGAAAAAGAACTTCTTGCTGTAGTATTTGCACTTGACAAATTTAGATCCTACTTGATTGGCTCTTAAATTATCATTTTTACTGACCATGCAGCTTTGAAGTACCTTTTGAGCAAACAAGATACAAAGCCCAAATTGCTCCGATGGATACTCCTACTCCAAGAGTTTGATCTCACAATCAAAGACAAGAAGGGAGTAGAGAATGTGGTGGTGGATCATCTTTCCAGATTGGAATTTTCTGATTCTTCAGAAAACATTCCAATCCAAGACACATTCCCCGATGAACAACTTTTTGTCGTCTCACATCCTCCATGGTATGCCGACATTGCCAACTACTTGGTGACAAGTAAAGTTCCCCACCATTGGTCTCCTCAAGATAAAAAGAGATTCTTCACCGAGGTAAAGCATTTCTTTTGGAACGACCCCTATCTCTTTAAGTACTGTCCGGATCAAATAATAAGGAGATGTGTGCCTGATTCTGAACAAGTAAGTATCATCTCTTTTTGTCATTCTGAAGCTTGCGGTGGTCACTTCTCCTCTAAAAAGACCACCGCTAAAATTTTGCAATGTGGTTTTTACTGGCCGACGCTTTTCAAAGATGTTCATGAATTTTGCAAAACTTGTGAAAGGTGTCAAAAGATAGGAGCCATATCTCGTCGAAATATGATGCCCCTTAACCCCATATTGGTTATTGAGATTTTTGATTGTTGGGGCATTGATTTCATGGGACCTTTTCCTCCTTCTTTTGGCTATGTTTACATTTTAGTTGCTGTCGATTATGTTTCTAAGTGGATTGAGGCTATTCCAAGAAAAACCAATGACCACAAAGTCGTTGTGCGCTTTTTAAAAGAAAATATATTTTCAAGGTTTAGAACACTTCGAGCCATTATAAGTGACGGGGGGTCACATTTTTGCAATAAGCTTTTTGAGGCTTTGTGAGGAAGTATGGGATTACCCATAAAGTAGCTACCCCCTATCACCCACAAACAAGTAGACAAGTTGAGATTTCTAATAGGGAAATTAAATATATTTTGCAGAAAACGGTAAATCCAAATGGTAAAGATTGGTCTTTACGGCTAACCGATGCTCTTTGGGCTTACTGTATGGCTTTTAAAACCCCAATTGGCATGTCTCCTTACCATTTGATTTTTGAAAAAGCTTGTCACTTGCCTGTGGAGTTGGAACATAGGGCATATTGGGCAATCAAAGCTTTAAATTTTAACTTTGATAAGGCTGACTTAAATAGACAATTGCAAATCAATGAGTTAGAGGAAATTCGACGTGATGCTTATGAGAGTTCAAAACTTTACAAAGAGAGAATGAAGGCTTTTCATGATAAAAATATTTTACGAAAAACTTTTGAGTCATTTCAAAAGGTTTTATTGTACAACTCTAGACTTCATCTCTTTCCAGGAAAATTAAGATCACGTTGGACAGGTCCTTTCATTATAAAAACTGTTTTTCCTTATGGAACTGTTGAAATTGAGAACCCAAAAAATGGTGATGTTTTCAAAGTTAATGGCCAACGTTTGAAACCTTTTTTAGACCATTTTGTCCCTGAAGTTGAGTCTACACCTCTTGAAAATCCAAATTATGAGGGTTGATTTTTTTTTTCATGATTTTTCAAAAAAAAAAAAATTTACATTGAGGTCAATGTTTAGTTTAGGATTGGGGGTGTAGAAAGAGATTTTTCTTTTATGTTTTTAGTTTTACTTAAAAAATGAAAAATTGAAAAAATTAATTAGATTTATTTTATTTTATGTTTTTTTGCTTATTTACATTGATTCTTATTCTAGATATGTGACTTTATTTAATGACATCAAACTACTTAGAATATGACTTGACAGATTTAATGATTTTGAGTTCTGATTACTTCATATTGGTTTCTTCTGCTCCTATTTTGAAAAGTAATAAAGCAAGACATTTGCCTAGGTGAGAATTCGAGCCCTTGATTATGGTCTTACATCTTGGTGGATATCATTGAATCTAAGTAATTATTTTCTTATGAGAGTAAAACTTTGGCATGATCTAGTAGTATTCATGTTATCATGATAGAGTTTTGAGCATTCCCTATTCTTGGTTTGTAGAACAGTCAAGGACTTTTTGTTAACACAATTCAAGTTGATTGTATAATGTGCTCAAGAAAAAAATGTGAAAATTTTTTTGTAAAGAATTAAAGTCACTCTATTGAGTAGACCGGGACTCGGCGTGCCTCACTAAGCATAGGGTGTTCGAGTCAAAAGGTAGAGTTGACTAATTTATGACATGCATAGCCTTGAAGCCTATTTGGTTTAAGTTATTAAGCCTGAGGGGTGCTTTAACACCTAGTGCCCTGAGCCAATTGGATTGGGGGTCACTGGCCTAACACTTGTTACATGGATCTTATAGAAAGCTAAAAAGGCTAAGCCTTACACATGTCATGTGAGATGAGCATAAAATTCTAGTAAGACACTATGCAATTATATCTTGAATGAGTTGTCAGGAGATCTAGGGTGTTTTACTTTTCAAGGAAAGTTTTACATGATTCTCTATTATGATCTCTTGAAGATGAATGGATGCCAATGCCTATTTTTAGTATTAAAATTGAAATTGCTGAGTGGACATGAGACACATTGAGTTGTTTGATTCATAAGAATGGGATTGTATAATTACTTAGCAATGTTTATTTTTCTAAAACTATTATGTATGTATGAGTACATGCCACCAATATGAAGTTGTTAGAATGAATTATTGTTTCAGAAGACAAGTTATATTATGCATGATTGATTTTACTAAATGAAGTCACATGTTTAGGAGGAGTTGATATGTAAATTTGACGTGGTTTTTAAATTTTAATTTTCTTTTATCATTCTAGTTTTGAATTTTGTGGGTAGATTCACTGCAAACCCTCACGAGACACAACTTGTCCACTGGCGTAAGCTAGGGGTTTAAAGGCTTGTTGCATATGCTAAATGCAATCGAGATTTCCTGTGGAATTGGAGTAGTTAGTTTTATTTTCTATTGTTTTAATTTTTGTTTTGCTCGAGGACTAGCAAAAAGTAGGTTTGGGGGTATTTGATGCACTGAAATAATGTTCAATAAAATGTTTTCAGATTTCTATTTACAATTCTATTTTGTGTTAATTTATTGCTGATTTGCGCTATTTATGTTTTGAATAAGTTAGTTGGACCTTAATTGAGTTTACATGTCTAAACAGGCTTCAACATGATACAACTGGAAGAGGAAGTTAAGCCCAACTACCCAAAGCTATTTAAAAGTTAAGAATGGGCTCCTAATGGACTAAATATGCATGGAATGGTCAAACACAACCTTGTGGACCCATTTGATTTGAGATTTGTATGAATAGAACTAAATTATGAAAGAAGTTGATTCGGACAGATTGACACAGCCTTAGTATTTCGATCATATCTTTTTATGTGTAATTCGGATTGATACGATTCTGGTGGCAATGGAAAGAAGACTTCCGTGGCTACAAGTGTTATTTCAGGAAGAAATTCCAAATTCCGAAGGTATATGGGTCCAATCAGGCAATAAATCAAGATAAAATTTGGAGATATGATTTGACTTTCCCCTTTGAAGCAACCCCTTCTTTTCCTATAAATAGAGGGGTGGACGTGATAGATGGGGCATTATGTTCTCTTTGGAGCTCTCTTCTCCTATTTTCTTTTCTCATTTTGCATTTTTGTTTTTAGTTTTATTGTAATGGTTTTCTAAAGCTCTCAAACTAAGGCTAGGAATGAAGCTTGTACTTGATGTTTAATGGATACTTTGATTCAAGTAAGTTCTTTATCATTTTAAATTGATGTTTCATATTTAAAGAGTTTATAATCTATATAATTATTTGATTCAGCGTTGACGAAAGGCATGTTGAATGCTTATAATTCCCTGTGATTATACACTTAATACTTTCACGTAGTAAACAATCAATTACTATTGTTCTGTTTCAAAGTTCTTTAAAAGATAAATTTTCCGATTGAGACAAATTTTCATTTGATCTTAATTGAGTTATCATTTGAATGAAGTATACATTAGAGATTTATTACAAGTGGATTTTTGATGCCTTAGCACTTTCTCTTTGAATTGTCTCTTATTATCTATTTCATTTTTCTTCTCTATTCTATTCTCTTCGTAATAGTTTTCTGTGTCACACAAGGCTTTCCCTGTGGATCGACCTTGTTTACTATAGTTGACAAGTAAAAAAAGAAATCTGAACTAGACTCCTTCATAGTCTTAGTTTGGACGTAACACACGCCTACAACCAAATTTGTTAAACGATATTCATCCCATTTTTATCAAAAAATAATTTCCAAAAAAATTTGAATATTAGTACTTATTTTGGATCAATCGCAATCTAAAAGCTTTTAAGCACAAATAATTAGACGCAGTCACTTCTTTACCAGTGGGTTCTCTAAGTGAATTCATCATTCACTATTTCACATATCCTATTTTAGTGGTCTAATGTGTGTTGCCCCGGATTTATCCTGGTCATCTTGGACTTCTCAAAGAAAAATGAGATTGCTCGTCGATTCTTCAAGATCATTGTTAACGCCTTTGTGTCAGACATTTGGGATGGGAGGAATGTTAGAATTTAAATAGGCGCATTGAGAATGAGGTCAAAACTTATGTTGGAGCCCCTTATTTTTCTATGCTTTTTTATATGTTTCCTCATTTGTGATTCTTTTGTAAAATGCAATTTTCTTCTTTTCATGACTCATTTGAGAGTTGTTCTTCAAAAACATCTTTCACTATTAAAATCCTAGTTGGTTCATTAATACAAGAATATGCCTTAGCACAATCTGCTGAGAAGGGTAATTGGCTGCTCGTTCATCTAATGAGAAATGTTTTTTATGCTCCCCACTAACAATGAGTCTAGCGTAAGCTGCACATAGGAGCCATTCATCTATGGGATCGATGACACATATACTAGCACCCTGTCATGGGCAACGAAGCGTACTATCCATAACACATGCTGGGACGCACACACGTGTAGGCGCATTGTATATTAAATGTGCATGTGTTGCAAGAATTACTTGCAATGTTGCATACCCTATATGCAGGCATTGTGGGGAAGTCCTAGAACACAACATGTGTGCACCACATTGAGTAGAAAGCAAGCAACGATGTGCACACATAGTTGACCATATTGGGCCACTTGGTTGGCTCGAATGTCTTTGAAGTTTTAAGATGTCCCCTCCCCCCTAAATAGTACTAGAGAGTCTTGTGGAGTGTTTTTAGGGCCGTTTGACAAATTTTGGAGGGACCATGCCCATACAGTCACTTTGGCTACCACCCTAGCAAAATGCAAGAAATCTCTTACGGTATATAAGCGGGACTTCATGAGCTGAAATGCATAAACTATTGGTATGATGCGTAACTTTACAACAGCTGTCACGGAAGGCCAGAAAGGCTTATTGGATTACTAGCCATCATGTCAAGAGGCCGGTCCACTAGGGGATGGGGCTTTCTAACCCACGGTTCAGCCGTCTGGCCTTATGACCTTATTGGAAAGAACAGCCTTTGCTTGCACATGATTGAGATAAAGTATTCCAACATCCGAGTTGCCTAAGTTGGTTTTGTATATCGTAAGACTGTATCCCCCTCCGGCTAGCTCGCTTGGGGAATGTCTCGGTACGCCCAAATGTCTGTCTTTTGATGGATTAGTTACTTGGGTTTGCGGGCTAAATGTTTGTCAAATGATATGAGGTTATTACCTTGATGAAGAAGGCTGACTCTCTTGGCTATTTAGCCTTCTAAATACCGTATAGATAGTTGTTTCCCAAGCACCTCCATGACAAACCGCTAGTATCAGTATTACTGACACTAAGTGCAAAAAAATGCTTCTTATCCCATCAATCACCATTTTCTACATACCGTTAACGGTGGACCCTCCATCAACAACGATGACTTTGACCTATGATATATGAAGCTACTAGCGGATTGAGGAATGTCACACCACATATCAAATCTCCTTTACCTATGCAAAACTCCTCATAGGAGTCCATGTGATCAAGGCAGCTACTAGTTCCTTGTTTGCCAAGAGCTATCCAAACCCAAAGAACAAAAATTACAAGTATGGTCATACCATCCCTAGCTGTAAAACTTAAGGTTTAGCAAATATAAATTTAATGTACCATACTGAGGAAAAATTATCTAGTGGAACCATTGTACGGGACACATGGTATATATGTCTTTTGAATGAGTGACACGTTTGATGAATTTGTACGTGTTTAAAACTGAGTAAGATGAGGCACAAATTTTGGATTACGTGTTTAAAGATGAATAGACATATGTACGGACACATGGTAGAGTGGTTCCACATGATACTTTCTCCATACCGAGGAATAATAATTTAAAATTTTTTAGTCCTCAACTCTGAAGCCATTTGAGATAGTCCATTAGAAGTTTCAACGGAGTCAAAATTGAGTCATGTATTAGAATTCTAAATATATTATGATAGAACTTAATGCAAGAGATTTAGGCATACCTGTAGCCATTAGAACCTTCAATGAAGTTTTCTGCTAATCTTCTTCAGAACCACAATGTGTTTCTGCTTTAGAATTTAACTTAGAGTAATCTCGCTTAAGGCACCGAATTAGGATGGCTAATAGTGTATTTATAACTAAACTAGGAAATCATTGTTAAGAACCCTAGAATCCTGACCGTCCATCCATAGGTCATCCAATGGTTCAGATTTGCCACTTAAAACTACAACTTAATTGGTATTCTGACTTAGGCCCATTACCCAGAAAGTTTTAAAGCCCAAAACAATGTCAATTGAGACAGTTGGGCCACTTTATGTTTTATTACAAAAATAAAGCCCAACATTCTCCCACTTAGCACAACTTCTCAATTGAGCCATAGAAATAATGAAATCTCCCACTTGGCTCAATTAAACTAAATTTGAGAAAAATATTTTAGTTAAAAAATAGCCAAGTGGGTAATGGGAAACTTTATAATGACTTTTGTATGAGCATATTGTCACGGCCGGGGTTTTCGAAATAACATTTTGAAAGTAAATGCAGCGAAAAATCCGAGTAAATTTTTTTTGGTCAAATCATGCAAACCATCGGCTAAAATAAACCCCAATCCGTGACTACTGTTTTTCAACATACTGATAATATCAAACCATGAATAACCATAATAGTTGATAGAATTCATTAAATAAAGAGCCAGGTCTCGTCCATGTGTAAAGTCTGATAACCAACAGAGAATAACAAATAAAGTATATAATGGCAACTCTCGTGCCTTATTACAATCTAATGAAAATAAAGCAAATCCTACTCTGAAGCAATGAGTCTCGATCCACGAATCCAGCTACTCCGCTACTCTGCTACGCCTCTGAGATACCTGCATCACAGAGATGCATGAGTATATCCACTTATACTCATAGGATCAAACAAGTTTATAAAACCCATTGAGTGAGTATGGTTTCTAATTATTACCCATAAGCCATAGATAATTATCTTGGTATTATCTAGCTCTATTATAACTCAGTCCTCAACCCGTTCTCACAGTGTTAAGGCCTTAAAAGAATCAAGTCTCAATATCAGAGACTAAACCATCAAAACAAATAAAACTGATGCAGAGGTTAATTTCTGCAACAACTCAGAATGCTAGACTCCAACCATGGAGTAGACTGCTTAACAACAGTTTGACCCAAATCCCCATAGCTCTCAATAGCCTGCCACGAAGTTGGAGAAATGGATCCCAACTGTGCTCATGGACACAGATTGGCGAGAAGCACAAGCCTTCCATGATGCTCATGCAACTCCACTTTTTGTATGCACTATATGGTCCTGGGAAGACCTACGAGAGACCCACGGTAAAGACCCTCTGGTCAATACCCAAACCGTCATGGCGATGGAGAAGCATATCACAATCTCCACCACTCCCCAACTCTGAGAAAAATAAGTCTCTGTAGACTTTTCAAATAAATTTCCAAGGAACCTAAGACAATATGGCTCAAGGTTCCGCATCAAACAAGCACAGTCCAAAATAATTTATTTAGGTCACACGTTCGCTCAAATGAACGACTACGTTCTCACACCGTTCATTAACCCATAACCACCCCTGAAGGTATATTAGTATGTTCAAAATGTTAATGTGGGTACTATCAGTCAATTAAAACCCCTCATGTCCCACAACAAGGTTTTAACTAATTATTTATTATTTTTCACCATTTATAAATATATACTAGTAGATGTATTTTAACAAAATACAAGAAATTAAGGTAGTTTGGCCTGAACCGGCCCAATTCCCTTTGAACCGGACCGGCTCAGGGGTAAATAATGGATGGGTCGGCCAAACTGCTCCCCGACCCATCGTCTTCCTCACAACGCCCCTGCCGAATCAAACAACAGGTAGACCAGAGCAGAGGAAAATCTGGCCGGCGTTCTTCCGCCAGACTTTCTGCCTTGGTCTTGCCGGAAAATCTGCCTTGACCCCCCAGCCCTTCTGGGTGATTCTTACGGAGCCAACCCAAATCTCGAGCTTCTAACCATCTCACCCCTGTCCCATGCACTCAGAGGAGAAGGCGGCGGCTGGTGAACAGCCGCCGGTCTAGCGAACTGCTCCTTCCGGGAAAATCCACCGCCCACCCCTCAGCTCTTCTGGGTAAATCTTTATGACACCCAGCGCCACCTCCGACCTCTCTGTCCCATTCCCTGCCACACGCAGGGAGATGATGATGCCCTAGCGGTGAACACTCTCCCATTCGGCAGCCCAAGGCTGCCGGAATTATCCTTCTTCTATGCTCCTTACATCACTACGGAACCACACAAGCGTTTAATCCTTCAGACTCTGCCGGCTGACCCATTTGTAAGCACGAGCGAGTGAAACAGAGACACTTCTAAATTTACTAGTGGGTGAAACAGAGACTCTTCAGCCGGTGAGTCTAAGCAGCAAGACCTTCTCCGTTAACCCCAACCCTGGTTCGCCGGTCTCGTCACAATCTTCGCCGTTGCAGCAAGTTTGAAAAGAACGGGCAGCAGAGATTTCTTTCAGTGTCCCCTGCTGCCACAAATAAGGTAAACCGACCCAGGGGAAGCCAAGGGTGACTCCATCACTTCTCAGCCACCCCAGGGAGTATCCGTTGGCTATCGGGCAGGATGAATGAACTACTCATGGGTCTGCCCCTCTGTTGAAATGAGGGGTAAGCATGGATCAACCAGCCTTCAGAGGAGTTTTTCTCGGCGTTCAGCAGTGCCTGGATTACTCACCCGGGCTTTGCTGGGATGGAAAATATTTCCAAAGCATTGGCCGAGCCATGCTCGCACTATCTTCTCTATTAAATTTTGGTTGAAAGGAGTAACAATCATGCATTTATATTCAAGCAAATTCCCATGTTTGGAGATTATAAACAAGGATCCTACCTTTCCTGGCAGTGTCTTTGTGCAGGCTCCTCCTCCTCGCCTTCTTTTCCAACGACGAGCCCTCTTTTCTAGCCACTAGAATGTCGAAGCCCTCAGCCTTAATGGCTTTCTCACAGCTTATGAAGAAGGAGATGGAGGCTAGGGTTTATTTGAGGTGGGTTTAAATAGGAAAAGGAGGGGAGAAGCCTTGTTCTATAAGGAGAGGGTAGTGGTACGTGAAGCCAATTACCCCTATGCCAAGTCATTTTAAAGTGGTCCGCACAAGGTGACTCTACCCAATTAAGCCCCTAATAAATAAAAACTCTAACTATGCTAATTCTTCTTTAAATAATTCCTAAAAAATTAGAAAAAAAACTGAAAAATTCAGAAAATTACCTAGAAAATCTTGGATGCTACACATACAATTTTTGAAAAAAACAATACCCTTCGAACTGTATGTGGTAACTTTATACTCTTACAAGATGTCATAATCACATGAATCAAGGCGGTTATGTCATCAGAGGAGAACATTCCCTTCCATGTATCACAATGCAACTAATTCATTCTTTTTTAGTGCTATATGTGGCAAAATATATTTATGAGTGAAGGCATGCTCCCACTCATTTTGCAAATATTGTCTCATACTTAAGTGCACTGAAAAATGAGACACCACGAGAAAAGAAACTATAACTGCTATGATAAATGAGTAAAGTCCAAAAGTACATAAACAAAATCAAATGCACGATGAGCTAATAAGACCCATACGATCCACATGACTCTTAAACAGGGAA
This sequence comes from Saururus chinensis, assembly GCA_035235625.1. NCBI lineage: Eukaryota > Viridiplantae > Streptophyta > Magnoliopsida > Piperales > Saururaceae > Saururus > Saururus chinensis. The sequence goes on from CP141143.1 coordinate 33,954,700, forward strand.
GGGGGTAAGCCCTTAGTCATTGGATTAGCAACCATAAGCTAAGTACCTATATGCTCAATAACAAATGTCCCTACTTTAACACGATCCCGAACAACAAGATACTTGATGTCGATGTGCTTACTCCGACTTCCACTCTTGTTGTTTTTTGTGAAGAACACAATAGCACTATTATCACAGAACATCTTTAACAGCCTAGATGTGGAATCCATAATAGTAAGTCCTGTGACAAAGTTCATCAGCCCAGTAACATGTGAGGTGCCCTCATAACAAGCAACAAACGCATCCTCCATAGCCGATGACGCTGTAAGGGTTTGCTTAATACTTTTCTAAGAGACAGCACCGCTTGCCAAAAGAAAAATATAACCCGATGTCAACTTTTTCGAGTCAACACAACCAACAAAGTCTGCATCTATATATCCAACTAGCTCCAAATGATCAGAATGTCTGTATGTAAGCATGTAATCCTTCGTTCCTTGTAGATACCTCATAACCTTCTTTGCAGCTCTCCAATGATCTAACCCTGGATTTTTCTGGTATCTACCCAACATTCCCATAGCAAAGGCAATATCAGGTCTTGTACAGACCTCCAAGTACATCATACTACCAACTGCTGATGCATAAGGAATTTCTTTCCTGCTTTCCAATTCCAAAGAATTCTTTGGACATTGGAACAAGCTGAATTTGTCACCCTTCACAATAGGAGCTGCACTAGGTGAGTAGTTTTCCATGTTAAACTATTTCAGAACTTTATAGATATAGGCCTATTGAGACAACCCAAGGATCCTTCTGGATCTATCACGATAGATCTCAATCCCTATGACATATGATGCCTCTCCTAAATCTTTCATGTCAAAGTTCTGAGAAAGAAACTACTTAGTCTCATGCAACATCCCTATGTCACTGCTTGCAAGTAGAATGTCATCAACATACATGACTAGAAACGTGTAACGACTCCCACTAACCTTAAGGTATATGCACTGATTAACAATGTTCTCCTTAAAACTAAATGAAGTAATAACATCATTGAACTTCAAATACCACTGTTGGGAGGCCTGTTTCAGTCCGTATATTAACTTCTTGAGTTTACAAACCAGATGACTTCCTTTATTTGAGGTGAATCCTTCAGGCTGAGTCATATACACCTTCTCCTCAAGATCCCCATTCAAGAACGCCATCTTGACATCCATTTGATATAACTCTAAGTCAAAATGAGCTACAAGGGCCAAAGTAACTCTCAATGAATCCTTCATAGAAATTGGAGAGAAGGTTTCATTATAGTGAACACCATCTTTCTGAAGAAAACCTTTGGCTACAAATCAGGCCTTATATTTGCTAATGTTACTAGATGGATCTAATTTAGTCTTATAGACCCATTTTCAACCAAGAGTCCTGGCGCCTTACGATAACTCTACGAGATCCCAGACTTGATTATCAGTCATAGATTTCATCTCATCCTGCATGGCATCATACCATTTGCTAGAGTTATCTCCAGACATGGCCTATGAATATGTATTAGGATCTTGAATGAGTCCAACATTCTCGTCAGACTCTTGGAGGTATACAACATAGTCAGAAGGGAGTGCAGGTTTCCTTACTCTTGAGGACATTCGAAGTCCTATTTCATCAATAAGCGGAGATGGCTATGCAATAGGAACTCTAGCAACTTGTTCCTGAGGGGATGGTGAAGGAATGAGAAGCTGCTCTGGAATCACTATATGCGATGCAACATGTGTTCCTCCACCGGATGTGGGTATAACGATTGGAACTCGTATTTCCTCAAACACAATGTGTTTAGGGGAAATACTCCCATTGAAGTTGTCTTGCTCAAGAAAACGTGCATTCCATTCTTCGACTACTATAGGGGTGTGAGATGGACAATAAAACCTATAACCCTTAGACCTTTCTGCATAACCAATGAAAAATCCACTGAAGGTCTTAGGGTCAAGCTTCTTCTCAATTGGATTGTACACCCTAACCCAAACAAGACAACCCCAGATGTGTACATGATCTAAACTAGGTTTCCATCCATTCCATAGCTCAAAGGGTGTTTTAGGAATGGCTTTAGATGGAACTCGATTTAAAATGTACACGGTTGTCTTTAAGGCTTCACTCCACATATTGAGAGGAAGAGAGGAGTTATTAATCATACTCCTTACCATATCCATCAAAGTACGGTTCCTCCTTTCAGCAACACCATTTTGTTGTGGTGTGCTTGGTACTGTGTATTGTTCAACAATACCATTTTCCTTTAGGAACAACGCAAATGGTCCAAGTTTTTGTCCACTCTATATGTACCTACCATAGTATTCTCCTCCTCTGTCTGATCTAATAATTTTGATACTCAATCTAGATTGTTTCTCTACCTCTGCCTTATAAGTCTTGAAAGCATCAAATGTTTCAGACTTTTCATTTAAGAGATAAAGATAAATGTATCGAGTATGATCATCTATAAAGGTAATGAAATATCTTTGACCATTCAGATTGGGAGTACTAAACGGTCCACAAATATCAGTGTGTATGGTGCCTAATTTTTCATCATGCCTCTTAGCACCCTTAGAAAACTTATTAGTTTACTTTCCCTTTATGCAGTCTATACATGTCTCAAGATCAGTAAAGTCAAGAGTTTTTAAAACTCTTTCTCTTACTAATCACTTTAAGCGGTCAATAGAGATATGCCCCAACCACCTTTGCCATAACATAGATGAGTTCTTTTTAATAACACTTCCTTGCACAGACATCATAGATTGTTCAAAGGAAACATGCAAAAAGAGATAATATAGTCCATCAATCAAAAAACCAATACCAATGATGATTGAATCTTAAATAATCAAAAATAAGGAATTTATAAACTGAAAATTAAAGCCATGAGGCACAAGTCTTGATATAGAAACTAAGTTTTTAGAAAAACTTGGAATATAGAAAGTTCTCTCTAAATCTAAGGTGTATCCTGTATGGAGAACAAGTCTATATATCCCCACACCTTCAACCTTCGAACACATCTTCTTTCTTGAATAGATGTTGTGTTCCCCATCATTTGCTTTCCTTAGACTGAGAAACCCCTCTATGACAGTAGAAACATGGATTGTAGAACCAGAGTCAGTCCACCATGTATTATTATGATGAGAATCAACATAATTAGATTCATAACACACTAAAGACATGAAATTACCTCATTTCTTGGCAAGCCACTTCTAATACTTAGGGCAATCTTTCTTCATGTGTCCTTTCTTCTTGCAGAAAAAAGTATTTAGTTTCCTTGGTGATACCAGTAGACTTCATTGGCACACCTTTACTAGCTTTCTTATTTGGAGCACCATGATTTCCTTTCTTTTGTCCTTTATGAGAAACTAGATGGGCACTCTCTAGCTTCTCTTGCTTAAGTCTCCCCTCTTCCTGTACACACATACTCAGAAGGTCATTAACTGACCATTGAGTATTATGTGTGTTATAAGAGATCTTGAATGTCCCATATTGTGTAGGCAGGGAGTTCAGATTAAAGTGGACCAAAGAAATGTCATCAATCTTTATTTTGATGTTGTTTAGCTGATTAGCAATATCACACATCTGCATGATATGCTCTCTCACCCCTTTGTCATTTGTTAGCCTCATGGATGACAACTTGGACATTAAGGTGTTGGCCAAGGCTTTATCAAAACTCTTAAATTGAGGTTCAATAGCTTTCAAAAGTTCTTGGACTGTAGCGCATTCTGGGATGGATCCCCTAATGCTTTTATTTATATGAGACCTCATGAGCATCATGCTTAAGCGGTTAGACCGCTCCCACTTTTCAAAAGATGCTACCTCACTTGGCGTACTTTTTTTTGTAGGAATGGTGGGTATATCCATACGAAATGCCAAATCCAAGTCCATGCACCTTAATAGTAAAAGAATTTTTTCCTTCCAATCCATAAAATTGTCCCCAGACAATAATGGAAGGTGCTGATTAGGGTCAGAAATAAAAAATAGATAAGTTGCAATAAAAGAATAAATACATGCAAACATTAAAGAGGGCAAAAAACAATAACATAAGTATGAAATTACCAATGCTAAAAGTATTTAGTAAAATTGTAAACCTCCCTTTGGGCAAAGGTTGCAATCTGCATCAAAATTACTAATCCGTATATAAACAAATATTTATTTTGTCTCATGATAAGGCTGGTGGGTTATACATAAAATATTACAGGAAAATCCCACACCTTTGGGCATAGGGATTCACCCATGTTAAAATATATAACCCTCCACCCCATCATAGTTATGTGACGATAACTACCACCTCCCTTTGGGGCCGGATGACAATCTTTGTCACATAATCAAAATTTGATGACAACACAATATTTTTATGTATGTGAATCTATGCACGCTATGGTAGCATTCTATATGATTCACACGTTAACAAATAACTTTGGATGCTTTGGCTACTCCTAAATCATCTCAACGGACGTGGGAAATGAATTTGTGCTAATCACCTTTTCAAAAAACAAAATGAATGCAATTAATTATCAAACAATTAAAAAAATATACATATACAAAATTGATAAGGGCATTAATGTCATTTTTGTCATCAGGCTTTTGGGATTTGGCCAGGAGTTCCATCTCAACATACCACAATTAAAAATATAGTCCAAAGTCCTTATACAGTCCTTTTTAAAAAAAATTGCACAAGTTAGAAGTTATATGCCCCTGAAATAGAAAAAATATACATTAATTCTTCATGACTGCATCCGCCTCCATATGTGGTCCTTGAATTCTGGTGTCGCTTACAATATATATAATGTACACTCTCTCTCGAAGTGAAATTGGCTGGCCTATGACATTAATAAAGCCTTAATCATGATAATTAAAAAACACATCCATAACATACATGCAATCAAAACTGTATATAAAAAAATAAATCCAAAAAGGAAATAATTTTTTTTTTTGGCCCCGGAATGGACCAAAACGGGTCTAGAGACCCGGTTTGGGCCGAGTCAACAACTAACCCGCGCCACGGCTGACCCGTGATGCGGGTCAGTGAAAAACCCGCCCGGGCGCAGGTTAGAATAGACCCGTGCCCAGTGCGGGTCAGCGACAACCTGTAGAAGTAGGTCGAGGCGACCCGCTTCTGCAGGCAAGGGTGGCGGAGGAAATTTTCTCCCCTCCGCCGTCCAGCGAAGCCCGCCACTATCCAAAATTGTGGAAAACGTGCCGCCCAACGGTGGCCATCACAAATCCGGTGGATCTTATCGGTGAGCGGCGGCCCATAGGGGTGCTTTAGAAAGTCACAGTGCGTGGAAAAATCCCAGCAACTATGCAATTCCACCGTCGGTAGCCTAGGAGGCCAGAAATCATTCTGCCCGATGGTGGAGGTTCGAGATCTGGCCAATGATACAAGCAATTGACGGCGTCCGGCAGTGGCTCTCTAAATTGAAACCGACAGTATCAAAACCAGAGGAACAACGGTTTTGTGCACAGTGGCGGTGCCGGCTAGCTCTCAAACACGGTGAGGAGGCAGCGCTAGCTAGCGCCTGGCAGGATCAAAGACAGGGGGCAACGGACGAAAGCCACAACTGCTGGAAAAATAGAAAACTGACGCGCAGAGACAGAAAAAATCAAATTTTTAGCCGCCGCCGGACTGTGCGATAGAATCAGGTTGGCCGGTGCAGCGGCGGTGCCGGCCAGACCCCAACGCCTGACGACGGTAGCTCTGGCCTGCGCATCTGCTCTGTCCTGCAGTCCGGCGATTATCCGATAGTCGCTAGGTTGTAACAACAGTTTTAAAAGCCCAAAATAGTGTCAATTGAGACAATTAGGTTACTTTATGTTTTATTACAAAACCAAAGCCTAACATATTACACTTGAAAATATCAATTTTACTTCAAATAAATTTACAAGCTGGAGTGACCCTACTATTGAAGATATGGAGCCATTTTCATTGGCTGACTGAATCAAGCAATTCCACGACCGTTATTTGGATGGCAGATTAGACACTTTTCTTTGTCAACTCAGAAGGTCTTCATAACGCAGACAATTTTCTTAGACATCAACATCTCAGCACGTTAGTTTAGAACCTATGAAGAATTCTGAAAGTAGCTGTAAGCAGAGTCTGGCAAAGGTGGGCCATGGTGGTAAAGCCCGTACTTGCACAATTGAGGAAAACTTTGTGGGTAATATTGTGCTGCTTCTAAAATTTGTGGATCTAGAGAATAACTGATGTAAACATAAAATTGAATTGTGGGATACCTATAAATATTTGTAAATCATGATGAGACATGTTCCGAACTTTCAGATCGAAAAGATCTTATACGGGCTCTACCTTGGTCGATTCCTACGTGTTTCTATTTTTCTCTCTTTATGATGTAGTTTCGGTTGAAGAAAATTGTAAAAAAATTCGTAAGTATTTTGTTAAGCAATTGTTTTGTCTCACTGCTGCGAGTTGTTCAACAAATGGTTTTTAGTTGGTTTGGTCCACTGAAAATGGCTTGGTTTGTGGGCTCTTGAAACTTACAAAGCCCACATCAGTATCCACACTCCATGGCATTCGTGTCTTGGCTAATGTGAACTTGAGTGGTTTATACCTTATGCTAATAAAGGGGCTCTTTGGGTGTAAAATTTGGGTACAATTCCATCGATTTTGCCCCAATTCCATCCAAAATAACCTGAATTGTGATTGGGTGTAGAAGGTGGGTGGAATTTTTAATTTCACCAAATAGTTGAGCCCACGAGGTGATTCCGTTGATTCTAGCTCTGAGCCCCCCCTTAAAAATTAAAGATTATGTTATTTTTCAATTGTTACCCATCATATCGATTTGAACATTAAGAAACGAGTTATATAGGTGGGGCCCACTTTAAAAGTTATAAATTACCTACTCATGTGAGATATTGTTTGATAACTCATCAATACAAGCACAATAGTACCAAGAACATGCACTTCCGAGTTAGGGAGAGACAGTTGTGTTAATTTGAAGTTTTTGAAATGAGTTTGACAAGACGTCCAAATTTATTTTAAAAAATTCCATTACTGATGTAGATCAGTAGTCATTGATGTATATGGAGCATTGAGATTGCACAAAGAAAAATCACAGTTTTCTTTCTGGCAATCGATCAACGTTTATGAGCGATTGATTGGGCTAGTGATTGATCGATCATTTCAAGTGATCGATTGGCACTCGGAATGGCTTAAAGTAAAATGAAGCTGAGAGGTTGCAATCGATCTATTTGGAGATCGATTGCTTTGACAATGATATAGTGCTGAAATTCTATTTGGATCAGGATTTGAGTTTAAATTGATTTTTTTAAGTCTTTTTTTCCCTAGGAGTGTTTATATCATATTCATTTGTTTATTTAAATATTTTCTCATTAGTTTTCTCTAATTTTGATTAGTTAGACATAAAGTAGTTAGAGATTGGATTCTTTAATTTATAATTATGCCATTAGGAGTTGTATAAAAGTTTGGCTTCTTCTTGGATGCCATAGTTTTGTGTTTTTCTTATTATTTTGAAGAAGAAGAAGAAAGATTAATTCTTTCTCCTTTATTTTCCCTCTATTTTCCATGAATTTATCATTGAAATTCATAAGAGATAAAGGTTATGAACGCATATAGCCGGATTTGTCGAATGACATTCATCCCATCAATTTAGCCCTACATTATTTGGTAACCCTATGTAGGTCCAACATGCTACCCCGATGCCGTGGAGTGACACTACAACAAAAACACTATTAGCGACGAAATAAAAAATGTCTCTAATATATTTTTTAATGTGTCACAAATACTAGCACTATTTGCGACACTTGATAATAAGCATTGCAAATAAAATCAGTTTTTAAAAAACTAAAACTTTTTAAATATTTGTCATGCTTTCAAAAAAGCGTCTTAAATAGTACTAGTTTTTTTAAAAAAAGTTAGAACTATTTGCGAACCTTTTAAAAAAGCATCACACTTATATTATATTTTATTATATATTTATTCTTTTAATATATAATATAAAATAAATAAATATGAAAAAATTTTAAATTGATTTCCCCTACTTTCTCCCTTCTCCTCCTTAGAGCTGGAGAAGGAAGAGAGAGAAGAGAGAGGGAAAGAAGAGAGAGTGTGAGAGAGAGATGGATAGAGGCCGAAAGAAAAGGCGAAGAGAGAAACATAGTAGATGCAAATATAAGAAATTCAACAATGACCAGCGGGACGGTCGTCGGACTATGGCAGGAGGAGAGAGTAGAGAGCTTGAGAATTTAATTTTAATTCCTTTATTAATATTATATTTTAAAAATAAAATAAACTAAAATAAAAGATATTAGTGGCACATATTCCTATATGTCTCTAAACTTTTTTATTTTATTTTTATTATTTTTAAAATATGATATATAATAAAAATGCCAAAAAATTTAAAATTAAATTCCTTTACTCTCTCACCTCTCCTCCTCAGAGCCGGGGCTTATGCTGAAGCGCGAGAGAGAGAGAGGAGGAGAGAGAGAGAGAAAAGTGAAGACAGAGAAGAAGAGAGAGAAAGAGAAGAGAGAGAAAAAGACGACTGAAATAAGAGAGAGTGAAGAGAGAGAGAAAGGAGGGAGAAAAGAGAGAGACGAGAGTGAAGAGAGAGGAGAGAGAAAATAGAGAGAGATGAGAGTGAAGAGAGAAAGAGAAGAGAGATAAAGAGAGACGAGAGAGAGAGAAGAGAGAGGAGAGGAAAGAGAATGTGTTATTAAAAATTAAAAAAAGAAGTATTTGCATCATATGTGCATATGTGTGGCAAATACCTTAGCTAGTTGTGACACATAAGCACATGCATCACGAATACCTACGGTATTTGCAATGAATAAGCATATGTGTGGCAAATACTTTGTTTTTTTATTTTTAATCATATAAAATTTTAATATTTAAATATTAAAGAAAAAAATATGAAAACAGTGAGAGAGAGGGAGATGTGAGAGAAGTGATAGAGAGATAAGAGAGAGAAAGAGGTAAGAGGAGAGAGACAGGGAGGGAATGAAGAGAGAAGAGAGAAGAGAGAAGAGAGAGAAAAAGAAGAGAGAAGAGAAAGAGAAGAAAGAGAGATAAAAGAGAGAGAGTGAGGAGAGAGAGAGATGAGAGAAGAGAGGGGATAGAGAGAGAAGATAGAGAAAGAGAGGAGAGAAAGGAGAGATAGAGAGGAGAGAGATAAACAATTAGGAAAATTTAAATAAAATAGTATTTCTGACGCTTTTTTATAAGCGTCGCAAATAATCACCCTATTTGCAACGCTTATTCAAAAATCATCACAATTGCTATACTATTTGCGACGCTTCATAGATTTATGGTTTTTTTAAATACAAAACTATTGGTGACGCTTTTAATACGTGTCGGTGATACATGAACTATTAGCAACATTTTCATAGAAGCGCCGCCAATAGCGTAGGTATTGGCGACAATTCTAGGTGTCACAATAGTATAGGTAGTAGCAACGCTTACAAAAAAGCGTCGCTAATACTCTTTTGTTTAAATACAATAAATCTCTCTCCTATCCTCTCTCTCTTGTCTCATTATCTTCTCTCCCTCTCTCCCTCCCTCCTTCCCTCTCTCTCTTTGTCTCTCTGTCTTTCCCACTCTTCCTCTACCCCTCTCTTTCTTCCCTTTTTTGAGATGCTTCAAATTGAAGCGTCACAAAACAGGAGCCCGCACTATATAACACCCCCACCCCATACCCGACAGCTCCCCAGCCCCTTCATTGCTGTCACCGCCTTGCCAGCTTCCTCCGTTGTCGTTGGCTGCCCCCGCTTCTCCCCGACCCGGTTCTGCCCCTGTGGCGACGCTCCCCTCCCCCCTCCCGCCTGCACTGTCCCCCAATGTTTGAAGAAGAGGAAAAGAGGCGGCGGCATCGGACCCGGCTCAACCCCCAGATTCCGGCGCCACCCCCTCTTCCCCCTTTCCTCTCCCCTATTCCCCTCCCTGCCCCCTTCCCCAATTGCCAAAGGAGGAGGAGAGGGGGCATACCCGGATCCAGCTCTGCTGTCGGATTTTGGCGCCACCCACTCCTCCCTTCCCCCCTCATGTCTCCCTCTCCATTGTTCCATCCCCCTTCCATTGCCCCCTCCTTTGGCGCCAAAGGAGGTCGAGAAGAGGGGCAGCACCGGACTGCCATGGCTGCCAGATTCCAGCGCCATCCCCCCTTCTCCTCCCCACCCCCTGTCTCCCTAGTCCCCCCCTTAAAATCTCTCTGTCTCCGCCCATTGTTGGGATATACAAATAATCGTTTATATATATATATTTTATTTTTTACTTATTAGAGATGCAAAAAAAGCGTCGCTAATCATTTATTTAAAAAGATATGTATTAGAGAGGATTTTTAATCTCTGCTAATAATATATTATTAGCGACGCTTGTAAACAAGTATCACTAATAACACATTATTAGTGGCGCTTAATTTATGAAAATATCTTTTATTTTATTAGAGACATTTTTTATAATGTTGCTAAAAAAACCATTAGTGATGCTTAAAAATGTTGCTAATTATATATTTTTAATTTTTTAAAATTTATTTTTATATTAGTGATGCTTCAAAAGCATTGCTAATAATATATTATTAGTAACAGTTTGTAAAAAGCATCGCTAATAGCAGTACTAGAAGCGACACTTTTTCATATGCATCGCTAATGAGCAATTGCGACGATCCTATTAGCGACACTTTTTAAACATCGCTAATAGTCATTAGCAACACTTTTATAACTATTAGCAACGCTTAAAAGTGTCTCTAATATTCTTTTTTCTTATAGTGGACGTGTTGCAGGAATTGATGATATCAATGATCACGATGAAGTAGCAAGGTTATTGCAAAAAGTTGAAAAACGGACGCTCCATATGGCTATCGTTACTTGCCAAAACCCCAACTTGGCTTAGCCCAATGATTAAGTTGAAAATAGTGAGCAGGAAATTGATGCCCCCAACGAGAATCCTTTAGCCAATGATACCCTACATGGTGATGAAGAGGTAGACTAATTGCCTTGCCTCAAACTCCCGCTACGAGCGCCAAGGAGACTAGAGGCTTACATGCCCCTGAGATGAGATGAGATGATATGACAAATCAGTGCTAGGAGGCCGGTTTGAAGATTGACATCGCTGAATTTCATGGGCGGATGCAGCCTGAAGAGTTCCTAGACTGGGTTGCCAATGTAGAAATGCTTGATTTTAAGGAGGTTCCAGAAGACACGCATGTTCTGTTGGTGGCGACTCGTTTTTGAGATCAAGTAGCCGCATGGTGGCAACAAATCAAATCTACTCGTGCGCGCCAAGGCAAGACAAAGATTGTGGAATGGGAGAAGTTGAAGATGCATATGAAGTAAGACTTTCTGCCCTACAACTTTGCTCGAGTGATGTTTCAGTGATTACAAGACCTACAACAAGGGTCAAAATCTGTGTATGAGTATACTAAGGAATTCTATTAATTGTTACCCCGTAATGACTTGGCTGAATCAGACGAAGAACTTGTGTCTCTTTATATTGGAGGTTTGTGTCAAAATATTAAAAAGTTCTTAAATTTGTTTTATACTTTTTCTTGCTGGAAGCGCATTCAAGCACTTTACTTGGAGAAGCAGTAAGGCCCCATTGGCCACTGCTTTGGGACGCCCAGTGGTACTTCTCTAGCCGTGTTGGCCGCCACTAATTTTGGTAGTGTGCAAGCCCCTTCTAAGGCAGCACCTCAAAGCACTCAGAACACCACTAAAGCCTCTACAAGTGCTAGTCCAAAGTGTTTTAAATGTGGTGGAATGGGTCATAGAGTGACATATTGTCATCGCAATAACCAGAATGGTAAAGGGTTATTCACTAAATATGATGAAAATTCTTAACTTAATAATGTTTATTGCGATTACACTAATCTTATATATGATGAGGAAGAACTACAGGATGAAGAGATAGTGGAAGTGACCACCTAGAAGCTTTAGTGACATGTTGCCTTTGATTGGCCTCTAAGAAGATGGAGGGTGATCGTTGGTTGAGGAACAACATATTTCACACCACTTACACTATTAGGAGTAAGGTTTTTCATCTTGTGATTAATTCGGGATGTTGTGATAATGTAGTGGCTGAAGAGCTTGATGAATATCTTCAACTGAGCACAACACCCCATCTGCTCAAGAAAGGAAGTGAGGTACAAGTCTCTAAGCTATGTTTAGTATATTTCTCAATCTGTTTTACTTATAAGGCATTACAACAAAAAGGACTATTATGGTCATACAAGCATCGCTAATGACTATTAGTGATGCTTAGAAAGCATCACTAAATGCATCAATAAAAATGGTGTCGCTATTGCTAATTAGCGACGCTAAGAAAAATCATTACTAATAGTCTTCTATTAGCGACATTTACTTTTGTGTCACTAATTATTTTCGTTTTGGCGACGATTTATTAGGCGTCACTAATAGTCTATTATTAGGGACGCTTAAATTTATGCGTCTCTAATAATTAATAATTAGCGATGCTCTAATATAAAAATATTTTTTTAAAAAAAATGCCTTATTAGTGACGCTTACAAAAGCATCGCTAATACAAAATAAAAAGTAAAAAAAACAATGAAATCCCACCGGTAACGGAGGGGATTTCGGGGATTGGCTCCGGAGTCCAATAGGAGAAGGGGCTCCATACCATCCTCCTCGGATTGGAAAGGGAAGGGGTAGGGAGGGGGAGGAGGGGAAGAGAAGAGCGGTGCTGCTCTTCTCCTCCTCGTCCAAAACCGGGAGGGAGGGGTGGATTACGTGAAAGAGGGAGAGGGAACAAGGGAAAGGGATAGGTGGGGGGGGGGGGGGAAGGGGGAAGAGAGGGGCGGCGTGGGAGGGGGGCCCCTCCCCTCACAACTGAGGAAGTGGGTGGGGAGGGAGCAGAGTGGAGAAGAGGAGGGCAGCAGAGGGTGGCTGGGGGAACGTGTGGAGGGGGCCGGACTGGATTTAGGGGCACTGACTGGGTTCGGGCGGAAGATGTGGGGCGCTGGGGCTGGAATGGATCCGGGGTGGTGGGGGGAGGAATGGATCCTGTCCGGCAGGTGGAGTAGAGTATGCAGTGTGGTAGGGGTGAAATGGATTGGGGCAATGGGGGCAAAATGTATCTGGGGTGGCAGGAGGCGGACTAGATCGGGGCGGGGGGAGCAGTGGGGGGGACGGGGGCGCACAGGCGGGGGAGGCGGTTGGAAGGCTGTGGGGGTGGGAGGGGTGGATGGGTAGAAGGGGAGGCGATTGGGATATAATAAGACCGCATGGGTGAAAATCGCCTGCGCGGGCGAATATATATTTGCCCGCAAGGACAATTTCGCCTACACGGTCGAAATATCGTCCGCGGGGCAAAATTTTTGCAACATATTCTTTGTAACGACGCTTAGAAAGCGTCGCAAATAATAATAATTTGCGACGCTTTTTCTAAGCATCACAAAGATATCAGTTTTTACGATGCTAACTTAAAAGTGTTGCAAGTATTCATATTTGCGATTTTTGTTAATCGTCGCCTCTAGTTGATATTCTTTCTCTCTCTCTCTCTCACCTCCCCCCTTACTCTCTCTCTCTCTCTTCCTCTCTCTCCTCTCTCTCTATCTCTCCCTCTCCTCCCTCTCCCTCTCCTCCCTCTCCCTCTCCTTTGGCTCTCCCTCTCCCCCTCTCTCTCTCCTCTCCTCTCTCTCTCTCTCCCTCTCGTCCGCTCTCTCTCCCCCTCCCACTCCTCTCTCTCTCGCCTCCCTCCTCACTCTCTCTCCCTCACTCTCTCTCTTCGATCTCTCTTCTTTCTGATCTCTATCTCCCACGCGTGTTAACATGAGCCCTGTCTCTCTAAGGATAAGAGGGGAGAGAGTAAGGGAATTTAATTTTATTTTTTTTGAGATTTTTTAATTATATAATAAGTTTTAAAAATAATAACTATAAAATAGAAGTCCTCCCTCCCTCCCTCTCTACTCTCTCTCTACCTCACCTCACCTCTCCTCTCTCATCCACTTCTCTCTCTCATCTCTCTCATCCACTTCTCTCTCTCATCTCTCTCATCATATATCCTCTCTCTCTCTCTCTCTCTATATCCTCTCTCCTTTTCTCCTTCTCTCTATATTTTAAAATTAATAGAAATAAATAATAAGGTAATAGCGATGCAAAGGGATATGCATTGCTAATACCATGGTATTAGTCGTGCATATTCGTATGCGTTACGAATACCAAGATGGTCTAATATATTTTATTTTATTTATTTCATTAATTTTTAAATATAAATATAATAAAATATCTAAAAAATCAAAATTAAATTAATCCCTCTCTCTACTCTCTCTCTAAACACTCTCTTTTCTCTCCTCTTTTTCATCAACTTCTCTCTCTCCTCTCTCTCTCTATATCCTCACTCTCCTTTCTCTCTCTATATATTTTAAAATTAATAGAAATAAATTATAAGGTAATAGCATAGCATAGGAATATGCATCCCTAATACCTTACGTATTAGCAATGCATGAAAATATTTGTCAGATATTAGTGGCGGATAACTTGGTATTAGTGACGCATATTCATATGTGCCACTAATATGTTTTGTTTTTTTATTAATTTTAAAATATTAAATATAATAAAAAAATAAAAATCAAATTCGTCCCTCTCTCTACTATCTATCTCTTCTCTGTCTCTCTCCTCTCTCTCATCCTCTTCTCTCTCTCCTCTCTCTCTATATATCCTCAGTATCCATTTTTTTTCTCTCTCCCTATATTTTAAAATTAATAGAAATAAATCATAAGGTAATAGCGACACATAGGAACATACGTCGCTAATACCCTTGATATTAGCGACACATAGGAATATGCGTCACTAATACCTTTGGTATTAGCGACGCATTTTCCTATGTGCCACTAATACTTGGAGTATTAGTGACACATATTCATATGGTTCAATGTGTTCCATCCATATATCCAGCCACCTGTTGAGTGTGACTCTAAATACTTAATGCTTCACCATTTAGATCACCCAGTCAATGAAGTCCTCCCCCTTACCCTAATGAGAGATGCTCTTGAAATAACTTTACTACACCCTGGGTTAGAGGAGTCCAATATTTTGACCCATCTTTGGAGGAGGCTCATAGCCAACTAGCGGCTACTAATGTTCCTAAGTCTTCCTCTTGGAAGCTCCAGGTCGAGCCCTTACCTATATAAGCCTCCCCACCTCTTAAGTCCTCCATAGAGTCGCCACCTAAGCTTGAATTGAAAAACTTACCCAGTTCTCTCAAGTATGCCTTCTTGGGACCCAAGGATACTCTTCCACTCATTATTTCCTCTAGTTTGACTAGTGACCAAGATAGTAGATTGCTTACTGTCCTTGTCACACATAGGAGAGCCATAGGATGGACGGTAGCTGACCTTAGGGGGATTGACCCATCCATTTGGATGCACAGGATCCACTTAGAGGATAAGGCCGAACCCTCGAGAGAAGGACAACGGAGGTTGAACCCTAACATGCGGGAGGTAGTCATGAAGGAGGTGGTCAAGCTTTTAGATGTAGGTATCATATAACCTATCTCTAACAGTGAGTGGGTGAGTCCTACCCAGGTTGTTCCCAAGAAGTTTGGATTCACTGTTAAGTCAAATTCGTCAGGAGAGTTAGTCCCTACTAGGGAAACCATAGGGAGGAGAGTGTGTATAGACTACTAGAAGTTGAATTCCATGACCCGAAAGTACCATTTTCCCTTGCCATTCATTGGCAGGTCCTAGAGAAACTAGTAGGTTAGGACTTTTGTTGTTTTCTAGATGGCTACTCAGGGTATAATCAAGTACCTGTGTTTTCGGGGGATCAGGAGAAGACCACCTTCACTTGTCCGTTTGGTACATTTGCTTATCGACGTATGCCATTTGGTTTGTGTAATGCTCCACTACATTTCAGCGTTGCATGATGTCCATATTTTCTGATATGATTGAAAAAAATTTGAAAGTTTTTATGGATGATTTTTCTGTTTTTAGTGCTTCATTTGACAAGTGTCTCCATAATTTATTTCTTGTGCCTAAACGTTGTGAGGAGACTAATTTGGTTTTGAGTTGGGAAAAGAGTCATTTTATGGTTCAAGAGGGCATTGTTTAAGGTTATGTTGTTTCCAAACGTGGTATTGAAGTAGATAAGGCCAAAGTTGACCTTATAGCTAACCTGCCTCCCCTGTAAGACAGGTTCATTCCTTTCTTGGCCATGCTGGTTTCTATAGGCAATTCATCAAGGACTTTAGTAAAATTACTCAACCATTGTGTCATTTGTTGGCTCAGGATGTACCTTTTGATTTTGATGATGCTTGTATGAAAGCTTTCACCAAGCTTCGTACACTCCTCTCTACCACCCCTATCATTCAACCCCCTGACTACTCCCTACCCTTTGAGATTATGTGTGATGCCACTGACTATGCTGTGGGCGCAGTCCTTGGCCAAAGAGTGAACAAAGTCCCCCATGTCATTTATTATGCTAGTAAGACCCTTTCTGATGCCCAATTGAACTATACCACTTTAGAAAAGGAATTGCTAGTTATTGTCTACTCCCTTGATAAATTCCAATCATGCCTTTTAGGGTCTAAAATCATTATCTTTTATGACCATGCAACCTTACACTACCTTCTTTCTAAGAAGGATATAAAGCCTAGGCTCATCCGATGGATTTTGCTCCTTCAAGAGTTCGATTATGAAATTAAAGACAAAAAGGGTGTTGAGAATGTTGTGGCTAATCATTTGCCTAGGATCTTACTTGAGGAACCTTCCAACCCTGAACCACTTCATGATTCTTTCCCTGATAAGCAACTCTTTGTTGTTTCTACCACTTCAACCCCCTAGTTTGCCCATATTGTTAATTATCTTATCGTGGGTCGAATTCCCTCTAATTGGACTAAAAAAGACAAGGATTTATTATTTTCTCATGTTAAGCACTATTATTGGGATGACCCCAATCTTTTTAAGTTTTGTTTTGACTAGATTATTCGCCGATGTGTGCCTGATAATGAATTCCATAGTATTCTCACATTTTGTCACTCTCACACCTGTGGCAGTCATTTTGGGGAAAGAAAACAGCTGCTAAGGTTCTTCAAAGTGGATTCTACTGACCCACCTTGTTTAGGGATGCTCATGGGTTTTGTAAGTCTTGTGATAGATGTCAGCGACTAGGGGCCCTTTCTCGAAGAGACATGATGCCTCTCCAACCCATCCTCATTGTTGAGATTTTTTATGTTTAGGGAATCGATTTCATGAGACCATTTCCACCTTTTTTTTGCTACACTTACATTTTGGTCGCCGTCGATTATGTCTCCAAATGGATTGAAGCCATAGCGATGAAAACCAATGACCATAAGGCTGTGGTGGTATTTCTCAAGGAACATATTTTTTGTTGATTTGGTACACCTAGGGCAATCATTAGTGATGGGGGTAGCCACTTTTATAACCGTTCTTTTGAATCTCTTCTTCGCAGATATTTTGTCACACATAAAGTTGCCACCCCCTACAATCCTCAGACCAGTGGTCAAGTAGAGGTGTCCAATCCAGAGATTAAGAAAATCCTTGAGAAAATAGTGCGCCCTGATCGAAAAGATTGGTCCATGTGTCTTAATGATGCCTTATGGGCATATCGGACCGCTTATAAAGCCCCCATTGGCATGTCCCTTTACCGTCTTGTTTACGGTAAGGCGTGTCACTTACCCGTTGAGTTGGAGCACCATGCTTTTTGGGCCATTAAATCATTTAATTTTGACATGGAAAAAGCCGGTTCCCACCGCAAACTCCAACTAAATGAATTGGAAGAGATGCGTCATGAAGCTTACGAGAGTGCCAAATTATGTAAACAAAGGACTAAGGCTTTACATGACCACTTAATCCATCTAAAGTCCTTTGAACCTAACCAAAAAGTTTGGCTCTTTAATTCTAAATTATGCCTCTTCCTAGTTAAGTTTAGATCTCGCTGGGATGGCCCCTATGTTGTTACTCAGGTTTTCCCTCATGGAGCAGTTGAAATCTCTGACCCACGAGATAATCAGGTTTTTAAAGTTAATCGTCAGAGATTTAAGCCTGTCATCGAGAGAGATATTAAGAGCGGTGACATTGACTCCATTGATTTGATTGATCCACTAATACATTAAGGGAGTGCACACGGTCTGGCTGAAGACGATAAACTTAGCGCTTCTAGGGAGGCAACCCTTGTTTTATTAGGTTTGTTTTTATGTTTATTTTCTCTCTATTTCTTTAGTTTTAGTTAAATTTACTTTATTTAATCCATGTAGTGATTGTTTTTATTAAGTAGTTTTAGTTGATTAACTGGATTTTTATTTTATTTTTATTTTAATTTTTTTTTAAAAAAAGTGTTTAACCATTCGATTAGGACTCTACCCGATCGATCGGTCCGATTGATCGACATGAATATCGTTCGAATGATCTGGTGGTCATTAGAACGTCCAGTTCGGCTGGCACTGTGTTTTCCTCCACTGCGTTGTCTCTCCTTTCCGCCATCCTCTATCGACATGAATGCCGTTCGAACGGTCGGGTGGTCATTAGAGTTGGCGCTGTGTTTTCCTCTGCTGCGTCGTCTCTCCTTTCCGCCATCCTCTGTAAACTTTCCGACGAGCTTTTTGGTCAGAAAATTGTCTCTCCCCTCCGATTTTTCACGTATAAACCATTTCCGGAGTCAATTTGAGCAGAATTGGCCTCTATTTCACGCCGTCCCTCTGTTTCTTTGGTAAGCCGTAAATTTGATTTTTGAATTTTTCTTTCAATTTTTGACCAAATTAGATGAAATTTTATGTGGAAATTTGTTAGAATCGACTTGGATATTCTATGTTCATGATTTGGTACAGTTTGATTGAATGAATGATGCATTGTATAAGTTGGATTTTGAAATTTTCATTGCACACTGTCTTTGTCAAAAATTCCAATTTTTTTGACTTTAATGAATCAGTTTATATGTACTTGCTTTACTAAAGATGCTCAATTTTCACTTGTACATATTATACTCTGATTTGGGACATTTCAGCTCATTTTTTCCTAGGGGTATTTTTGTAATTTGACATTATTGGCTGTGTACAGATTTTTTTCTGCTTTTCAGTCACTTCCCTATCACTTTTAGCACTTCTTTTTGAGCTTTTTGTAGATCTATGGTGCATGGTTCTCGTTCTAAAGCTCCAAAGAAGAGGAAGGGCGGCCCTTCTACTTCGCGTGCTTCATCTTCTACTAATGCCACTACCAATCTACCTCTTCGTGCTATTGTTTACGAGCAACAGGTGGAGTTTGTCCCCACCATTACTGCCGCCCAGTCATAGCGAGAGGATTGGCGCTCCTTTTTCTCACAGATTGCAGCCCCTGATGCTTGCGTACATCATGAGCAGGTTCGATCTTTCTATGCATCTGCCTTTCTTAATGAGAGGGGATATATTGTCAGTACTATTGGAGATGTTACGATCACTGTCACCTCAAATCTCATAGCTACAGTGATGGGTCTCACTTGCTTGAACTTCACCTATCCCTCTTTTGCTGATTTTGCTTTTCCCGATGAGTATACTATCACGAGGACTCTTATGGGGCAAGAGCGAGGCCCATCCCTCACATATGGATTTCCAGCTTCTCTCATGACGCGGGACTATCATTTTGCACATCTGATATTGGAGTATCACATATGGTTCCACCGTCATGAGATGGTTGACTACACCTTATCTCGCCTTCTGTATGTTCTGGGTCGTGTAGAGCAGATTCACATTGATTTTCACTCATTTGTCTTTGCACGGATGGCAGATATAGTATCTGGACTAGTGGATGCTTGATTAGCTTTTCCTTTCCTTTTGGAGCGGATTTTTGTTCACTTTCAGTTGGATTTTCCTTCATATGCACCCACGAGCCGAGGTTTAGGGGTCATTTCCTAGGCGACCCTAAACCGGATGATCACACATTGTCCACCTTGACCAGCATTAGACTAGAAGAATGAGGAGGAGCTAGCCACAGAGGCCGTATCAGAGGTTGCAGCTGAGCAGAACATTCCACAACATTCTTTTGCTCACGACTCTTTCCTTCAGATGGAGCATCGTCTTCGAGCACATATTGATTCTTCTCAGGCGCAGCTTCAAACGAGGCTTACTACACATATAGATGCTCAGATGACTGAGATGAGGGGACTTATACAGGGATTGGCTGATTTGATTTGTAGAGCTCCGGCAGATGCGGATGATAGTGACTAGAGTTCTACTGATGCAGATGATTCTGATGATGCTTATACTAAGCTATGCAAGGGCTACTTTTCTCATTTCTTATCTTTTACTTTATTTGGTTTTTTGTTGTTATCTCTTTTCTGGGAGCTTGGTATTTTAGGTTTGCAAAAATGTTCCTTACATGTTTGTTTTTCATGCTTTCTCAATCCTATGTACTTCACTTTTCAGATTAGTAGATTAGTTCTACATTTAGGTGATATCTTTATTTCCCTCTCTTACTTATTCTTGTCATTGTAGTACATATTTTCTTTAACATTGAGGACAATGTTTAGTTTAGGTTTAGGGGTGTAGAAAGATAATTTTCTTTCTTATTTTTCTTTTAGGATGTTTTAGAGTTTTTTTTTGTTTTTCTTTTGTTTTTCTTTTCTTTTATGTGTTTTTTATCACTTATTTTCTTTTAAAAGCATATGTCTGTTTTTAAAAAGATCAATTTCATAAAGAAAGTTCAAGTAATTAATTAAGTGATGAAAGTGATTGAGTGAGTAATTTCTATTTTATTTTCTTTATCTTGGATAATTGTGCTTATATTTTTAAATCACATTTCACACACTTGAAACTTGTAGGAATATAATTTTATGATTTATTACTTGTAATCTTAGTGGGATATCTTTAACTGAGCATATTTTTGAAAACATGGTAATTGAGTAATTTTTAATGTTTCATGATAGATCATTATGCTTGGCTATTATTTGAAAAAATGGGATAAGTGTATAATGAAAAAAAATTGAATGAAAAAAAAAATTGAAAAAGAAACAAAAAAAAAAGATAGATTGAATGAAAAAAAAATTGACGATGAAGGAAAAAAAGAGTAAATGTTTGTTTCTTTTTTCACTGAGTAACCGGGCTTTGTGCCTAGGCAAGTAAGTATAAGGGATCGCATTAAAAGGTGAAAAGTTGAGATAAATTCTTTTATGACTTATTTTATTTTATAGCCTTTATAGTTCGAGTTATTAAGCCTAAGGGGTTTTTCAATACCTAGTGCCTTGAGCCAACTGCATTAGGGACACTGGCCTAACGCTTGTTACATGAACTATTTAGAAAGCTTAATAGAACTAAATATTGCACAAGTCATATTTTGAGGTATATTACGCTCTTATTCCCTAAATTTAATTGAAATTTGAAGGCCATTACATGAGGTTTGATTATAAGATGTTAAAGATTAAAGATTGTCATCGCTATATTTTTAAGTTAGTGAACTTTAATGAGCTTGGTTAATGGGTCACAAAATATATGCTTGTTAATAAAAAATAGAATTGTATGACTACAAAGTTTCTACACTTCATGTTTTTGAAATGTATATATGTAGTTGCACAATTATTTCTAAGATGGGTTATAGAATGAATTATTCCTTACTTGAAAGTGATCAAATCGAAATTATTTACTTGTGCAAGTATTTATGGTTGGTTCATTTTAAAAATAGTTATGTACTTTTAAGAGGAGATTATTTTTAGAATTTTTGTTTTTTTGTTTTGTTTTATTTCTTTTCTTAGGTTTAGATGTTTGTGGGTATCATTACTGCAAACCCTTATGAGACACAACTTGTCCAACTAGGAACAGCTAGGGGTTTAAAGGCTTGTTGCATACGGTAAATGCAATCGTGATTCCCTACAAAAGTGGCATTTATTTTTTTTTCTAGATTAGTTGTTTTGTTTTTGTTTTGCTCGAGGACTAGCAAAATATTGGTTTGGGGGTATTTGATAAGTATAATTTATATATTATTTTACCCTTTATTATTCTATTGTCTAGTCTTATTTAAGAGTTAATATACTTTAAATAATTATAAATTTAATTTAATTAGGTTAGAAAAAGCTTGTATGATGTTTAGAAGTAAATTGGCTTACTTATATTATCTTTGTGCAGATTCTCCATTGGCGTTCGATCGGGTTCTCACACCATTCGATTGGCTAAACGTGATTTTGAAGAAATATACAGTACAAGCAATCGAACAAGCATGCAGGGTGATCGATCTGGATAATGCGCAGTTTCCTAGTTTAACCCAATTTTCAATCCTTTTCATATTAAACTTCTTCCTACAGTTCTTATGCCTTTATAAAGACATAATTGGCTCGAAATTAAAGGATTCCAATAAATTTTCTGAAGAGAAAAAAAAGAAGGAAGAAAACTCAAAGCTTTCAATGGAGATTCAAGTGCTTTCTTCTACCATGGAAGGCTAGACTTTTCTTTTACTTAGGAGTTGATGAAGTGATAGATAAGTTTTAGTTTCTTTTCTTTTTAATTTAGATCTCAGTTATGAATAATGATAATTGTATGACAAGGATTTCCTTTTTAATAGAAGAGTTTTTCATGTTTATTCAAATTTATGTTGATTTATTGTCTTGTAGATGATAGATTGATGTGGTTTTGATATTTACATCAATTATAATTTCTGTGATTTAGATGAGATGGTCATACAATAGTTTTAATATTCATATGATTAATGAATTGGATGAGTTATAGTAAGATTAAACGAGTCATGCCTATAATTTAGTTTAGTGTAGATGATTCGTGCTATTGTCGAAGATAGTTTATGCCATGAATTTAATCAATAATTCTTTCTGAAGTAATTCTAACTCGTAGCTAAGAAAATTTGTTCATATTCACACTAGATTTAAATTAAAAGTTAAGGAATTGTTATGGTTCTATAGTGGATTAAATTTCCAAAGTAAATTCCATTATATTAATCTCTTTCTTTTAATTAATTGATTACTTTCTTTTGCTTAATTTTAGTTTTAAGTTCTTTTTAGTTCTTAATTAAAAAATTCCTCTTTAGATTTAGTGATAATTCATCTGTCCCTAAGGTTCGACGACCCTTAAATACTTATTCTAGTAAAATTACCTTGTACACTTGCAAAGGGTTTAATTATAAATGATCAGTCGCCTCGAAGACATAAGTGTAGAGAGCATAGTCTTCAACTCAACCTACAAGATCAAAATAAAAGAGAGTTAGTAACTAAGAATTAACCTAAAAACTAAAGTAAACAGACACTAAAATTAACTAGAACTATCATAACTACTAATTTAGTAATAATACAACACCATCCCCGGCAACGGCTCCAAAAGAAGTATGTACCAATTTCCACAAAGAATGCTAAAAATGACTATGAAAATGAATATCTATGTTAAAAATAATAGACAGTGGCAAACCATATAAACTATATACCTCCTAAAAGAATATTAATACAACATGAAATGCATCATTGGTCTTCTGGGAAGCAATGAAATGGACCATCTCTAGAGAATCTATCAACAACCACATAGATAACATCCATTCTTCTTTGAGTATGGGGTAATCCAAGAACAAAGTGCATACTATTGTTGGACCATAGCTAAGTTGGGGTAGGAAAAGGCATGTATAACCTTGCATTAGTAAATGTCTCTTTAACAACATGACATATATGACACCTCCCAACAAATCTATACACCTCACTGCACATAGATCGCTTGAAATACAAAAAAGAAACAAGTTGAAAAGTCTTATATCTTTCCATATGACCATCATCATGCAACTCTTTAATGATCTTCAAGCTCAGGTTACAAGTAGGAACACATAACCAATTACTTTTGAAAAGAAAACCATCAGAAAACAAATAATATGACTTCTATCCTGCTTCAAATTTAGACAAACTTTAGTAAAGAAAGGATCAACAAACAATAACTCTTGAAGCAAATCAAATCCTAATACCTGAGTACAAATACTAGTAAGTAAGCATGGTCGATGACTCAAGGCATCTGCAACCTTGTTCTAAACCCTAGACTTTTGATTAAGCACAAAAGTAAATTCCTGCAAATATGATGCCCATTGTGCATGCCTAGCAAACAATTTCTTTTGGCTATTAATATGATTAAGAGAAAAATGATCAAAATAAGGGAAAAACTCTACATGAATCATATAATGCTTCCAATGTCAATGAGCTTAGACAACAACATAAAATTCAACATCATATGTGCTATATCTTCTTTGTGCTCCTGATGATTTCTCATTGAAATAAGCAATTAGACAAACCTTTTGACTTAGGACAACCCCTATACTAACCTTTGAAACATCACAATGTAACACAAAAGGCTTGGCAAAGTTAGGTAAGGCTAACACATGTGTTGAAATAAGTTTTTCTTTAATAAAAAAATGTACTTTCAGCTTTATCACTCCAAACAAAAAATACTAACATCATACAATCAGCAATGGGAACCATAATGGTACTGAAATGTGGAATAAACCTTTGATAAAAAAAAGCCAACCCATGAAAATTCCATACCTCATGTATATTAGTAGGTCTTGCCCATTGCTTCATTGCATCAACCTTACTCTCATCATAGTTATACCATTCTTTGAGACAACATACCCAAGGAAGGGTACAAAATCTCGCATGAAAGAAAAATTGTTAATAGCTGCAAAAAGTCTATCTTTAAGAAGAACAACTAAAACATCTAGTAGATGTTGTAATTGATAATCAATATCAGAGTTATAAATAAGTATACCATCGAAATAGACCACCACAAATATGTCAATAAATTGCTAAAGAGTTTGGTTCATCACCCTTATAAATGTGCTAGGGGTATTTGGCAACCCAAAAGGCATGACCAACTACTCAAATAACCATTCTCCTGTCTTGTAGGCTATCTTCCATTCATTATTTAGTTCGATTCTAATTTGATGTTAACTACTTTTCAAATCCAGCTTGCTAAAGATAAAAGCACCACTCAACTGATAAAGTAAATCATCAAATCAATCATGTATCGCACATCGATCATATTGCCAAGGATGCCCAAGTAACAAATGATAAGCATCCCTAGCAATAACAATACACCACATTTTATCTTTATATGTTGAACCAATAGAGAAAATAACTAAACATCGTTTAGAGACTTGTACCTTACTTCTTTTCTTCAGCCAAGAAAGTGTGTATGTATGGAAGGTGATGGTGTGTAGCCACCACATTGTCACAACTTCCCAAATCAATCACAAGATGACAAACTTTGCTCCCAATAATGCAAGTTGTGTTGAATATATTGTTCCTTAGCCAACGATCACGCTCAACCTCTTTAGGGGAAAAACAAAGGTGATGTGTTACCAAAGCTTCTTCATGATCACCTTCTACTATCTCTTCTTTGGTTCTTCATCATATGTAGGGTTAGTGTAATCAAAAGAAACATGATTAAAGTCATAATTCTCATCATATTCAGTGAATAATCCTTTACCATTCCGGTTAGCTTGTTGACCCAAAGCGAGGATAATCTACCACTCAATGACCCATTCCTCCACATTTCAAATACTTTGGACTAGCGCTCGTAGAGGCTTTGGTGGTGTTTTGAATACCTTGAGGTGCAGCCTTAGAAAAGGCTTTCACACTACTAAAATTGGTGGCGACCACCGTGGCTAGAAAAGTGCCACTGGTCCTCCCAAAGCGGTAGCCAATGGTTAGCTTGTTGTTTTTTCAAGTAGAGCACTTTACAATTTGCCTCTGATAAGGAAAAAAGTATGACAAATTAAAATTGAAGGTCTCCTTAAGGTTTTAACGCATACCTCCAATATAATGAAACACAAGTTGTTCCTCCGATTTAGCTAAGTCATTACAGTATAACAATTGGTAGAACTCCTTAGTGTACTTATCCACTGACTTCGACCCTTGCCGTAGGTCTTGTAATCATTAACACATCTCAGACAAAGTTGTAGGGAAATAAGTCTTGCCTTATATGTTTCTTCAATTTCTCTCATTCAACTAACTTTGGCTTGCCTTGGTGTTTGTGGGTAGATTTGATTTGTTGCCACCATGCGGCTACTCGATCTTGAAAGTGAGTTGCCACCAAGGGATCGAACATGCCTATCCTCCATAACCTCCTTGAAATCAAGGATGTCTTCTACATTGGCAACCTAATCTATGAACTCCTTGGGCTATATCCCCCTATGAAATTCAAGAATGCCTATCTTGAAAACGGCCTCTCAGCACTAATTCGCCATATTATCTCGTCTTGGGGGCATGTAAGCCTCCAGTCTCCTAGGCATTCATGGTGGGAGTCACCCATGTTGACTGGCCTCGCAGAGAGGCAATTAGTCTACCTCCTCATCACCACACAGTGTAGTGCTGGCGAAAAGATTTTCACCATCAACATCAACCTCTAGCTCATCATCCTCAACTTGGTCATTCGGCTAACCCAAGTTGGGGTTTTGGTGAGCAATGATAGCTATCAAATTAGCCGTTTGAAGCGTCAACTGCCCAACTTGTCGTGACAACCTTGCTACTTCATTACGATTATTGATCTCATCAATTCCTACAATAAGTCCTCCATGGCATCAGGGCAGCATGTTGGACCTGAGTAGGGCCACCAATTGATGCAAGGCTGGATTGACGGGACGAATGTCGTTCGACAAATCAAGCTATAGACGCATACAACCTTCATCTCTTGTGAATTTCAATGTCAAATTAAAATAGAAGGAAAATAACTGAAAAAGAATAATCTCTTCGGCTTCTTCTTCTTCCTCTTTAATATATCATAAAAACACATAACTATGGCCTCCATGAAATAGTCAAGCTTTTATACAAGTCCTAGTAACATAATTATAAATAAAAAAAACTAATCTCTAACTACTTTATGACTAATCAATCAAATTAAGGAACACTAATAAGAAAATCCCTAAATAATGAAAGGAATATGGAATAGAGACTCCTAGAAAAATAAAAGATTTGAAAGTAATCAATTTTGACTCAAATTGTTATCCAAAGCGAACTTGAAAACCAGTTTGCCGTTGTACCAATTGGTCACCAGCAAGGCCGATTAATCACCAATGCTCTTAGCTTTGTTTTATACTAAGCTACGCAGAGTGTCATTTGATTGCTCATCGCGACCGATTGATCCCTTGAGAGAAAATACTAATTTTTCTTTATGCGATATTAATGCTCCATATAGTTCAATATTAACTGATACATTTTAAAATTTCTAGAAAAAATACACAATAGGAGGCTCTGAATTGCGTAGAATATTAATTGTTTTAAGGAAATATCTAGCCCCTTTGGTAATCTAAATTGTTGTGGGGTTCTTAAGAAAATCATTTTCCTAAGATAATTAGAACCTTGAACGTTTTGCACTCAGCAAATGTGAATAATCCTTTTGTTCCCTCCTAAAGGCTTTGTGAAAGAGTTGGTTAGAGAATGCTTTTTATGAACACACCAAAAAACTCTTGAAGAGACATACACTTGTATTTTTTTGTAAAACCACATATAGAAGACAACCTTAAGTAAGAGAGTTATTTAACCATCAAAAATTTAAAGAGACACGACTATGAACAATCACATATGACCCATGGAACAATTGAACTAATGAAATTGATTCATGAAAGTTTGACTGATCAATTGTACATGTTATGCGATCGATTGCAAATCTTACTGTAAAAAAATTTTAAAACGCGTAGAAGACGAATCAATCGATTCTCACTTCCAATCGATAGGACAAGCCGTTATGATAAAAGTTCAACACTTTTTTGGCGCATATTACTAGCGCACAAACTGTATATGTGGATGGTGATCGTTTGTGACACCTGCGCGTTGGTATGGGTGTCTTGCCTTGACGTTAACATGGGAGGAATAATTGGGTTTCTAGGCCATAGGTGATTATTTGGCCTCACCATTGCATTGACGTTAACATAGGCGTAAAGTAGCTTTCTAGGCCCTGGTAATTAATTGGCCAATGCATTCATTAATAGACAAGTGGCTTGGCTAAAATGTCGCTTCAGAAGTCGACTTCTTTTGTCTTTTTGAACTGTTGGTATCTATATCACATTCACTTGTTAGTGGTTATCTTGGAATCCCTTCTGTAATTCTTCACATAGAGGGTATGGGTGAAGCAAAGAAGAGGTGGAGCCTAGAAGGAGCAACTGCTTTGGTTACGGGCGGGACCAAGGGAATTGGGTGAGCCCAATATCGTGTTTCATGTTTCTTATAATTTCTTTAGATTGATAATGTTTGTGGTGAATGTCACCATTCCATTCTGCTGATTACTGAAAATCATGTCGAATAACAAAAAATCCATGTGACTCAACTGCTGGTTTCTTTTTCTTGCATTTGCTGTTAAAGGTAAGCAGTAGAAACTTGAAAACTGTTAATGGAGGTACAAAATCATTCCCTAGGCACCCATACATGAAACTAGTAGTTATTGCTTGGCCGCATTTTGGATTTTGCTTTCATGGAAAAGTGGAATGTCTTGAGGCAGGCAGGCTGTGGTTGAAGAATTGGCTGAGTTCGGAGCATCGGTGTACACATGCGCCCGGAATGAGTCAGAACTAAATGAACGTTTGCAGAAATGGAGAGACGCCGGACTTAGGGTTGTCGGGTCAGTCTTCGATGTTACATCTCGGCCTGCCAGGGAAAAGCTGATGCAGGAAGTCTCCACTGCATTTGGGGGCAAGCTCAACATCCTGGTGAGGAACACAACTACACAAGTCACCTGATACACAATTATCTTTCATAATTTCAGTTGACTCCTCTATCTAAGAATGCAATTAAGTGGGTGCTTGGTACTAAAAATCAGAAAGCCCAGTCTCATTGGAAGTATAAGGTCTTCGCCAGAATTGGCATTCTTTAAGAGAATTACTCCTGGGGTTACGGAGGTTAGCAAGTGATTCTCTGGCAGATACCATATCAACAATTTAGCTACAAGTTTAAGGACTTCGCTTTTTAAAAAATTGATGCTTATTGAATAAAAATAGAGATCCAAAGAGGTTTAAAGGAGAAAATACAGTAAATAGTAGCTTACTTAAATATGAAAGAAAATTTAAGTAATCTATGGTTTCCAGTATTTTTCCTTAACATCTTCTGAAGTATATTTTTCTACCAAAAATGTTTCCCTGACTGGCTCTATGAACAGCCTTTTCTAATCTTCTCCACCCCCTTCTAATCTAAGTTTGAGTTCATATTTGTTAAATTGTGTCCATTAAGATGGCATTATTGAAGGACCCAAATGGTACTTTTTATGTCTTTGGTCAACCATAACGTTAGTAAATAAAAAACTAGCCCATTCAACTATGCCCAAATCAGGTGATTGGGTAGAAAACTTTGTCTATGCTCCCCACTTACCATGAGCTTAGTGTAAAGAATGTTCAAGTGACGTTCATATGTAAGATCGGAGATGCACATATTCGCGTACGTTAACATGTGCACCGTCAATCTTAAATATCAACAGCCCTCATGCATTTCTTATATTGAGTTCATGGTAGATGGGGAGCATTAAAAATGCTTCCAATCAAGTAGGGACTAATTAAAAAAAAGTTCAATATGTGGATGCAGGTGAACAATGTTGGAATAGGCATGTACAAGTCTACAGAGGAACATACAGCGGAGGACTTCGCCTTCCTAATGAGTACCAACTTTGAATCTGCTTACCACATGTCCCAGCTTGCCCACCCTCTCCTCAAAGCCTCATGTAATGGACGTATTGTGTTTGTATCCTCAGCTGGCAGCATTGTCTCCATTGGCAAAATCGGTGGCTCTGTCTATGCAGCTGCCAAAGGTATATTACTCAATGTGCAATTATTGTTCGATTAAGTAGAAGAACTAATTGAACTGGGATAAGTATGTGGATAATTCAATTCACATTGAAATCATAAATGTTTGGAGTGATATAATATGCGAATATGCTTATTATATCACTTATCTTAAGCAATATCATGGGGCAAAGTTGATGATGCTTTGTATTTTTAGGGGTTGTTTGGGTATAATTTTTTTTAGATTTTTTAGAATTAATTCTAATAATTTACTACATAATAAGAACTACTGTTAGAAATGAAATTTTTTATAATAAATTAGGATGTCGCGTGAAACCTATTTTTAAAACTTGAAATTAATATAACTCTCTTTTTTGAACTTAGATATGCATGTTTTTAGTACTATTGTACTATTAAATTTGAGCCTTATCAAACAAGATGCAACATGAGTAAGGAATTTTGAACTTTTAAGTAAGTCCTACCTATTTATGATACACTTACCAAAGCTCAAATAGATATGAGGGGTAATAATATGTAAAATAACAAACAAAACTATTTTAAAATTGTAGTTGGGAGCCAAAATCGACGGAATTACCTAGCAAAAGATTTTTTATTCTTGTTAATTCCTACTAAAAATGGCATGAAATCAACTTTCGA
Source organism: Saururus chinensis (assembly GCA_035235625.1). NCBI lineage: Eukaryota > Viridiplantae > Streptophyta > Magnoliopsida > Piperales > Saururaceae > Saururus > Saururus chinensis. Next base: position 33,984,987 of record CP141143.1, read on the forward strand.
ATAGAATTTTTAATTTTGCCCACCTTCTACACCCAATTACAATTCCGATTATTTTAAAGGAAATTGAAGCAGAATACATGAATCTTAGACAAATTTCACACCCAAATAACCCTTTAATTTGATTAGGTTCAACATGAACCACAATCTGTCTCAACATGAACCACACTTGACTTGTTCTATGTTTTACCTAGTTTAAAATGGGAAGTGTGAAAACATGCATGAACCCCAAAAATGTAAATAGTTCAAACTAAGATTATATTTTACAACTCCCTCTTTTAGTAATGTACTTGGGTAAGGTAGGGCATACACTGAGCAGATCGCCCAGCTGCCGTTTGAATAATATCCATTGTTAAATCTTGATTTGATAGCTCAAGATGCAATTAGCGCAACATTAACTTTTTCCTTATTGATTCAAATTCTTACGTAGTAATGGAACCGATCTGGACGTCAAATTAGCTTGACTTGTTCAATGTTTTAGGTAGTAATGTCAGAACATACATAAACCCCAAAATATGTTATTGGTTCCAAATAATATTTAATTTATTAATTAATTACTTCAGACTTACATAATATGATATAAATTATAATTATCGACTTTAAACTTGCACCTAAAGCCGAGTTTGCGCTGGGGCCTTTCTCTGTGTTTTCATTAATTCGAGTTACTGGCCAATTTCATTGGTTGCATTTTTTTCAATGTAGTTCTTAATTTTTTTTTTCATTGTTCAATATTTGTCATTAATTTGCTCGTCCTACACATTCAAAATACGTCAGGAGCTATCAATCAAGTGACGAAGAATTTGGCATGTGAGTGGGCCAAGGACAACATTCGGACTAACACTGTCGCACCATGGGCCACACTTACACCATTAGCTGAATCGGTAATCTTATTCTCTTCTCTTCTTCCTCTTTGGCATTTCTCTAACTCTATTTTCACATCAAAACTCCCCTTGTCAGTTAGATTCCTTGCTTTCTAAGTAGATGTAATGGTGACTCAAAATTGATATTTGTAAGTCTAATATATTAAGAATTTTAATACATGACACGATTTTGACTCGGTTGAAACTACGAGTGGACTGTCTCAAACAGTTTTGGAGTTGAGTTGGACTATAAATTTTAAATTATTGTTCCTTGGTATGTAGATTAAATTTATATTTGCTAAACCATGCTTGTTTATTTGTTCAATGGTTTTGGATAGCTCTTGGCAAATAAGGAACTGGTAGATGCCTTGATTGCACGGTCACCTATGAAGAGGTTTGCGCTGGTAAAGGAGATTTCATCTGTGGTGACATTCCTTTGTTTGCCAGCTGCTTCATATATAACAGGACAAGTCATCGTTGTTGATGGAGGGTCCACCATTAACGGTGTGTAAAAAATAGTGATTTATTGGATGAACGAGCTGCCAATTATACTTTTCAGTATATTGTGCTAAGATGTGGTCTTGTATAAGTTAACCAACTGGGTTTTTTAGTAGTGTTAAAGATTGATTGTAAAGGGCTCTATTATTTTAAGAACGCGTCTATTTCCCCATAAAATGCTTAGAACCCCCAACAAAGAAATTACTTAATGCAGGGGCGCTTAAAAAATGGCCGCTTTCTTAAGAATTGCATTTTACAAGATTCTCAAATAAGTAAAGATGGAAAAAGAAGAGGTTGCTACATAAATTTTCACCTCGTTCTCAACACGCCCAATTAAATTCTAGCATTCCTCTCATGCCAAATGTCTGACACAAAGGCGCTTAACAAGATCTCGAAGAATCGACCAGCAATGTCATTTTTATTTGAGATGTTGAAGCTGATCAGGATAAATACTGCGCAACGCAGATTGACCACTAAAACGGACTAGATGGACCACTAAAATGATGAAATAGTGAATAAGTCTCTGCATCGTATTTACGCTTGAAAGCCTTCAGATTGCGATTGATCCAAAACAAGTACAAATAATTAATCAAAATTTTCAGACCATTGTTTTCAGACCGATGTGATACATCAAGCACAAATAATCTAATTAAAATGGTTCTTGAGAAATAGGCCATGTGGGTGGTCCTCATGTCAGACGCCCTGAACTCCGAATTCCTCAATTCTAGCACAATCACTTTCAAGTTCTTGTTTCTAAGGAGCTACCTCGTAAATGTACATGTGTGCGGCATGCATGGAAGGTAGTATCAATCGACATGTGTATTGGCTTACATGTACCCATATCGGTCATCATTGATATACATTACACAAGGCAATAAACTTGATACACATAAAATATAGATATGTTTATCATGTACTGGCCATATCGTATCAATATGGCCATTATGTATTGATACCTATGGACATGTGAACAGAAAAATAACATGATTTTTAGGACTAGCTCCCTTTACTAAGTATCAAATATTGACTGGCTCTTTATCCCTAGTTTATTTTCAAGCGACTCCTATAACTTCATTTGAAACTTTATGCAAATACAATATTATTACAGGTTTGCGATCACCAATTATGAAAAGTTTTTTAATGACGTAAATGCCTTGATGTTTCAATTTTCTCTCTTTCTTCTCTTTGGTCTTTTTCCTGCTTTTGCCAGTGCTTTTCTTTTAAGCATCTCTTGCATTGTTGCTAATGTGTCTAAAAACTTCTTACAACTTAAAAAGTATACACACAAGCGCATGTAGCGAAGTTATAAAGTGCATGGAAAATTCGAGGTCAATCCCCCAAGGAATGTTGATTTTGGAAAAAAAAGTAAGAAATTATTAGTAATTATTAATCTGACAAAAACTGCACCAAAATTATCCAAATAAGATTTTAAAGGGTTTGTATTTGAAAACATAAAGTGATTAAACTAAAAGCTTAAAAGATCTTAAGTTGAATGAATAAACAAGGAATTGAATCCATATTAATTCCACATGTATATTTTCGCTTCAAATCCAAATTCATAAAATACCAAAGGAAATCTCAACTTTATATTGATCATTTTTTAAGTGTTATGTATACAAAGATCACGAGTAATCAAAGGTTAATAATTTATATGTGTATGTATAGATTATAATTCATACCCAATGATAATATAATAAATTAGTATGCTTGACACAATAATTAAAATAAAACTTATAAGGTAGAACATAAACATATTAATCCACAAATCAAAATCGAAACTAGAGTTTAGGAATTAAAAACATGCTTCATAAATATGTCATCTCAGCCCTAGTTAAATGGGTTTAGAATCCCATTGCTATTGATTACATAGAGATTAATTTGAAGCTCATAGATGGAAACGAAGAAGGTATTAGAACCGCCCCTTCACTTCTCTGCTCCACACCTCGATCTTAGCAGCAAGAATTTCTGCTCCAGGTCTTCTCCTCCTTTTCTTTACCTGGTGAGTTTTTTCCATATTGCTTGGCCAAAGAACATAATATTCATATTTCCTGAATTTCCCAAAAAATACCAACAAACCCAAACTTACACGATATAAAGAAAGTTTTAGACATAATTACCCCTAGTCAAGGTTTAGGGTTTTATATCTTGTAAACCTATTACACAGTCACATTTACATAGAAACGACTTCATAGACCGGCGATTTCTCAGTGAGAAGCGAATACGCAGCCTTGTTCCGATTTTCGACCCATCTCACCTGCGATTTTGACAATCCAAGCAGTGGCAAGTGAACACGTAGCGTGAGTACCAATTTTCGACCCATCCTATTGGCGATTTCAAAAAACTCCAGTCAAATTTCTGCACAGTCTAATTTTTCTTGTTTCTGAGAGAAGATTTAAAAAAAACTCCAGCATGAGTTCCGATTTTCTTGTTTTTGCAAGAAGATTTTGAAATTTTCCACCCCAAAACAAGTTTCGGCTGTGAAGAGAGGTTCCGTCGGACTATATACTGATGCGATCCCTATAAAGCAGTGAATTTGGAGAAAATCACTAGCCGATTGAGGGGTTAATCCGGCTTGGATCAATTTTGTGGTAAGGCCTTTCTCTAGCTCTAGATTGTATGTTCGTATGCATGATTTTTTATATTTCATGTTATGGAACACACAAAGTAGTCACTACATTTATCTTCGCAGTAGCCTATCGTGTGATCAAGTATACGATAAGTAATATATCGTGTATTCAAGAATACAGTAATCAATATAGATGTCTTCCTATCGTGTATACGTAGCATACATAATGTGTCATTAATAACATGACAAGCGAAAGATGACATTCAAGTGTCGTGCTATTGTGTTAGAGAAGGTATCATATCGTGTATCCGATAATACAATATATAAACATAGCATGTATAAGCAAGTTAGTCACATAATGTGAATCAATGCAACTATTTGATTTTGGTCATGACCTATATATATATATATATATATATCATCTTTTATAGACAAAAAGTTAGAAGAATACAGTCAAATAGTAGAATCATTGAAGGCATCAGAAGAGAAGAAGAAGAAGAAGAGAATTTATGGGAGGAGACTAGGTCTGGGAACAAATAGTTTTCCTGCTAGACTTTGACTTTCAAAAGACCTCATTGAATCGAGGCCAGGATGAGACTGGGTTCTACCCAGTATACGATTGCGATGCAATAATTTTCTCTAGGCCGGTCCTGGACATCCTAATAGGCGAATGCTAGGACAACTCATTAGAAGTTTTCAACATTTGGGGGAAAATACTATCCTTGACAGTAGAAGAAGTTACCTTGATAACGGGTTTGAGTGCGAAAGGGAACCCTTTGAAGTTGGAAAGTGTTGAGGAGAAGGCTGCACAAGGCAAGGGGCAATTCTTAAAAAAGTTCTTCCGAGGGAAGCGTCCGGAGAAGAATATGATTGAAGACATTTTGAAAGAAGTGGCTGACAACAGACAAATTGTCTCCGACGAGGACTAGCATGGTTAGCAATTGTGGACATGGGGGCCCTCGTTTTATTTACACAGAGAAACAAATCTGTATCCCCATCTCTGTGTGATTTCATAAATGACCTAACAGTTGTGGGGAGGTAGAATTGGGCTAGGGCTGTCCATGATATGTTGATTCGAGACATATCATCAGCCCATAGAAACATTATGAGCAGACAAGATGAGTGCTCCGCCACTATCGAAATTCTCATTGGGGGTTCATTTGTGCTCTAGGTAAATCTCATCTTATCAATAACACGATGTGATCAATTAGCATATTATGAATAGCACGATATGATAATCACACTTTGTGTATATGTCATCTGAATCACAAGATAGCATGTGTATTGTGTGTATGAAAACACGATGTGTAACACGCAAGTATACTTATTATGTTATCGGTAAGACAATTTAGTACTCTATTGTGTATACAAAATTACACGATCTGAGACTAGTGTTTAATCGATAACAAGATGAGGTGGATAAACGTGTTATCCATGGCACGACATACATGATATTTGTACACTACTGATCAGATTGTTTTGCCTTGTCCACTAGGTGTGGTTTTTTTAGCATACATCTATATGGGCTCCAACTGGTCTGCCATGTAGCCCGAGGTGCAAGCGGTGGCCCAGGTTTAGACAACTGTTGACTGACGTGGAGAAGGCCACAAAACATGACCCGGCCAACGAAATGGCTAGGAAGAAGCTACTGACTCATCGCAGGATGAAGAAGCTTTATGATGAGGTATTCATGTGGCTCAAGCGAGATTCACAAGTTCTTATAAAAATAACTCCAATTGCCGAAGAGGCCCACTTTACCGATGGCCAAAGGGCGGCCTCGAAGGCGAAGAAGGCGGGCACTCAGACCATGATACATAGGATAACGATACCCATTCAAGCCCAATGTGGCCAAATGACAAGGCAATTCCAGGCCGGCCAAGTCGTCATTGACTCGTTCGTCATGCCAGTAGATGTCATGACTGAGATTTGTAATGTTGTTTTGGAGAAGTCAGTTTTGTACATGGAGCGGTATTGGAGCATTGATAGTCTTGAAGTTGCGCTCCAGCAGGTTAAAACAGATCTGGAGGTGGCAACAAGCCTAATAGAACAGATTCAACCCCTACCTGAACCGGAGACAGAGCAGCCGCAGGAACCCCCTCGATAGGAAGTTTGACATGCAGCAACCCCTCTTCCAAGAACCAAAGGAGAGACATCGGTTTGGATCAAGCCTAGAGTTTCTACATCGAGAGAAGTTGTTCACCGATCTGCTCTTGAAAAGCAAAGATTACCTGTCCCTCTGTCACGCCCCGGCGCTGCCCGACCCGAGCCGAACCCGGTCCAAGGGCCGGTCAAGCGCACAGGGGCGACGAGGGGAATTGAGATACGGTTTAGCGGAAGACATATGCCCTAATTACGGGCGATCTAACAAAATTACGGAGTATGCACACCACTTTGAGCAAGAGTAAATAGTAGAAGTAAAAGAGTTTCTTTAACTCTAAGATAAATTGAGTCTCAAACCCACATGCTTAGTTAAACCATAGCCCACCCTAGGCTCTAAAATAGGTCTTAAGCAACACAAATGTTTAAAGTAGCATAAACCAAAGTAAGAACCACACACAAAGGTTCTAATCAAAATAGCATAAACAAGGGAAACAATCCCCATAAGGGGTCTCCACGATCACGTCCATGTCATCTCCGATCTTTCCTCATAGAGAGGATCTTGACCATCTGTGTGTCGCGCCATGTAGCCCCAAAGCAAAAACACAAGAAAGAGGGGTGAGTTTAACAAACTCAACAATGGTTTTTAATATAACTATCATCGTCGGAAACACAATAGCATAGCACTATAATCATTCAGATCAAAGATTGACAAGATGTATCATTTTTTGATCACTCATACACATCACCTAAACTTGGATTATAGTGTATAATCCACATAATGTCATTTACATCATATCAACCTGCATGAGATATATCTCTAACATACATATCAAATCGTGCCTCAACATCATATCAACCTGCATGAGATGTATTACTAACATACACTTCAAATCATGCATCCACATCATATAAACCTCCATGAGATGTATCTCTAACATACATTTTAGATCATGCATCCACATTCTCATTCATCAGGCACGTATAAGTGTCTCTCACACACTAGTCTAACATGCAAGTCCATACACATAGAGAATAAACTTGCTCCTCAAGGCCAACGCCTTCGAGCAACTCCTGCTCCTCAAGGTCAAAGCCTTCGAGCAACTCCTACTTCTCAAGGCCAATGCCTTCAAGCAACTCCTACTCCTCAACGCCAACGCCTTCGAGCAACTCCTGCTCCTCAAGGCCAACGCCTTCGAGTAACTCCTGCTCCTCAAAGCCAATGTCTTCGAGCAATTCCTGCCCATCAAATCTAAACTCCCGGGCAACCCTGCTTGTCAAGACTAAAGTCCCAAGCAACAATACCTGGTAAGCCAGTGCACTCGGACAAACCATCAAATCAAAACATGTCCTTTCGGACCAATCAAGTTTCGATTAAGCCATGACCGATTAATCCGGCACGCAATTTCAACACATTGCACCCAATCGGTCAAATTTGACTAATCTCATTAAAGCCTCAATTGAAATCCATTTTCATGATGCATGCAACATGGTACATATGTGGGCAAAGCATACATGAATCCTAATTCATGATAAGTACTCTCATCAGCCCCTCATGCATCATTCATAATCATAATATCAATCCTCATCATCATCATTAAACCCCACATGTGTGTGTACCTAGTAGAAGCACTTTACTCAATGCATATCAACATGTTTGTAGTTAACTCACTATCACACTACACATGTGCATTAACATATAACCATGAATTCCAGCGGAAATCATAGGAGAAGAATCATTAAAATCATAACTCAAATCAAAGCTCAACCACAAGCTAAACACATATAAGATCATTCACTTCATCCTTAAGCCATGACATTCACTAACATTTCACACATCAATTAACCACATCCTAACATGACATAGCAATTCATTAGTATGTTGTAGCTCTACTGAAAATATACTTAACCATAGTGAATCAACCATTCATAACTTCAAGATGGCAATTCCAACATCATACATCCAACCACAAGCCATCCCACATAAGTCTAACTATATATATACCTCAACTTCATAACCTCAATGGTATGCCTTTCCAGTAGCATACTATAGCTCAAAACACTCTACATTCATATGAAAATGACATATTAAAGTATAATCACCGAAATAAACATCATGCACATAATACAAAATCTGCTATGTAGTCGTTCGAACGCCCAGAAGGGCCGTTCGATCGGCTAAACGGTAAAATTTTGAATTTGCAGTGTTGCCATTTGAACGCCCAGGATGGCCGTTTGATCGGATAAACTGGAAATCTATCGAACTGACAGTGTTTCCGTTCGAACGCCCAGTAAGGCCGTTCGAATGCCAACAAGGCAGAATCGACCTTCTTCTTACTTTCGAATTTTCAAACCGAAACTTCATTGATAAATCTTAAAATCTCCATCTAACAACCTAAATGCCAATAAAATTCCACCATATCTTCCAAAAGCTAATCCACATCATAACAAGATAAAACCCTATGAAATCGGGATAAAAGATTAATATTTACTAATCATGTCATTAAAGCACTAAATCAAGTAATTCCATTCAAAATAAACCACAAAATCAAGAGTTTTACCATATGAAGACTGAAATTTCGAAAGTCCATTACCTTATCCCTTGATTAGGCTTGGATTTGATGGTCACCCTTCTTAAAAACCTTAAACACCTTCTAATCCGGGCCTAATTGGGGAATTAGGTCTAACCTCCCCTTCTCAGCCTATTCCCCAAAATGGGAAAGGCTCAAGTCTTTCCTTTTATAGTAGGTTTTGAGATGTGCATAAGTAATTAGTGGGGTATAAATAGAAAAATAGGCTAAAAATGGGTAATTCGACTATTTGGGCACTAATTAAACCTAGAAAAATGATGAAAATTTTTGTAAACACTTTTGTTGATGTCTGGGTTAACTTGGTCCAAAAACCTAAATTTCGACAGTGGGGCCCATAGGGGGTCCTGCCAAACCCTAATTTTTGGAAATTTAGTAAAAATTCAAAAAAATCCCAAAAATTTAGATTTGATTCAAAATCACTTAAAACCAATAATTGTAAAGTTGATTTTGATTAAAACCATCAGAAACACCATTTATTTATGAAACCACCGAATTAATAAGAAAAGGAGTTAACCAAGCAATAACCGATAATTAAAAAGAAACGAAAACCGGTTTAAGATCAGGGATCTTACACCCTCAATCTATCGACAAGGATCTTATTTTGCATAAGTACATTTTAAATTATATGACAGTTTCCATTTTCGTGTTAGTATGAGGATAATTGTTTCATCGATCACAGGCAAACACACATAGTCGTTAGATAAGAAAACGATATAGTAGTGATCGTGTGATTGATAACAAGACCGTATATATCAATGTATTTCTTTCAATACAATAGGTGGACATAGTGTCATAAAAAACATGCTTGCTTCGTGTTGTGTATTTACTAATACGATTTTTTACCTGCCTCCCCAATAATGAAGAATAAGGGTCTAAAGGTTGAAAGGACCGTAATAACAAGATTCTTAGGAAAATAAACGATGAAGTTGTTCAATCCCAGGAGGAAAAGGAACAATCCCAGGAGGAAAAAGAAGAAGAAAGCGAAAATAAAACTGAAAATAAAGAAGCAGTGCCTCAGAAACAAATAAAGCTTACAATAAAGAAGTAAAAAGTTTTAGATGTTGGCCCTATCACACCCCCTCCTACCTCCCTACCCAGGAGGATGAGGTACACAGTGGCTAATTTATTGGCTTATGGATCTAAGGAAGAGGGACTAGACAAAAAGGTGGCCATTGAGGGCTTGAAGAAGCCAAATGTATACAACAACTACATTGAAGAGAAGATTGCAAAGATAGGATGCATGGATAGTGAAGTGCAGAAGGCAAAGCCATTGGATGAAGTTCCATTGACATTCATCCCTAGCCCATATAATAACCCTGCACTAGAGGCAAAGTCTTTGACCCCAAATATGGTGGGCTCAAATGCTGCCAATAGTAGTGCCACTATATTGGATACCCCTCCAGTTGATCAAGAACTACTAGAGAGGGTCCGACAAGTGATAGACGTGGAAGAGCACGCTAAGCAGCAGAAGAACAAGGAGGTCGCTTTGGTGCTACATGATTATCTTGATATAAAGATGGTGTTCCACATGGAGAGTATACAAGTTGAAGATCAGGAGACCATCTAGGATTTCTTGGCGCACCCATACAAGGAATGACCCATGGTGATGCTTCTTCACATTGAGTACGTGTCTTTGCTTAGACAGGAGTACAAAATGAATGAGGTGATATCGTATTATTGAACATACATTTTATTCCATAGCGTGTTATGAATCACATGCTAAGTAAAAAGAGGTAAAGGCCACTTCTATTTATCGCTTTTATTGATGATACGAAATGTCCTCCTATCATTGTATGAATAATATGCTAAGTTTCATACGATATATATTGTATCACTATTGTATTTGTGATTACACGACGTAATTTACAACGTTTTATTAATTACGCAATATATTCACATGTCCTGTTGTGATTGACATGACTCGTCAATCGTCATGTTATGACTACCACGATTAGTTTGTTAATGATTCTAGGTCATAGACATTTTCTACCAACTTTTGGAGGAGCGCAATGCTAGAAATCCCAACCTTTATCCCAACTATTTTGTCAGCAAGTTCGTGAGTCAACACTATTATAACAATGGGATGCAGCACTGCCCAGAGGAATGCTCCCCAAAATCATTTGCAACTTGATGAGGAAACTGAATGTTAACATCGAGAGTGGTTTCATTCTGATCTACGTCACTGGGCATTTTCTTTTGCTATTTGTCCACTATAGGGACAATAGGTTTAGGTGGTATAACCCACTAAAAGGTGATCACAACCACCACTTTCCAAAGGTGGACCACATTAGGAAACGTGTTGCGCATAAAATGGAGATGATCCTACACATAAAGGGTGCAGCCAAGTGGCCAATGACGAAGATTGACAAATGCCTATATCAAGAGACCAACAAATATTGTGGTGTGTTCATCTTGTAATATATAGAGAAGCTCGCCAGAGGAGTCCTTCAACCCAATTTTTCCCAAGCAGAGATCACAAATTTGGTTAGGCCTCGGATCTGTGTGGCAATTCTTGGGGGGCGAATCGATCTAAGTGGATGAATTGTAATAAGGCAATACACATTATACAATTTATACAAATACAATACACAATTTGTAAATACTCAATTGTTACTGACAATACACAATTTATTAATAGACAATTGTTTTTTTTCGATTCCATATCGTGTAATCCTTTACGCGAATTGACTTTAATTGTGTAACTGATGACACGACTTATGTACATTTCTTATTCAAATGTTCAACATCGTGTAAGCAACCCGACACATATATGTAAGTCGTGTTATTAATTACACAAAGACGTGTTAAGTCGTGTCATCGTTAAGTCAACCTCAGTAATATCATGTTAGTACGAACACGATTGTCCCGTTAGTGTTGTGTCCAATTCTACGACCTATATTAATATTGTGCCATGTTATTGTGATGAGCATGTCTTCGAATCCACGACTAGCAAATTATTGTATCACTGATAATGCGAAAAAAATGAGTATGCAAAAGAAATTATAGTAGACAACGGTGTATGGGGAAAAAGATATAACTTTTATTAATATATTTCTTTACACAATAGTAGTCCATTACAATGATACTATTCTTTATAGAAAACAAACCAAAAATCCCGCAATCCACCACGATCTACGTTCCCCTTCCACGCTCCGTTTGTAGGTTTCAGCACTTGTTTCCTAGAGATCATCCACCACCAATTGCAAGGGAGAGATAAAACACAGTCAATGAAATAATATAAAATTTCTGGAAATTTTCTAGAGGAGAACGAACACCAACTATCTCTATGTCCACAACCTAGTCAGCCACAAGATTAAAAAGCGATAGACAACCGGGACATGGAAACTACTTCCGACTAGGAGTGGTCCAAACCTAGCGACAGATGAGGACTTCAAGGGGTGACTCATCCGCCAATTGGGTTTGACAAGCTCATAGCCGGTGTAATTTACATAGCTAGATCGGGCGGCTTTTTAATCGATGGCCTAACCGTGCTATGCTCATAGAGACAGATGGTATTCGATCCGTCCCGATCATTATCCCAATAGACTTTCAGCAGTCTAATGTGGGATATTGGAAACAAATGCATGATTAATGCCCTCGAATAGGAAACAAAATGAGTCTTCGGAACTTGAGCCTTCATTTAATGTTATTATCGTGTTATCGTTATTACGACATTAAGTATATCTTGTCATTGGTGACACACAATGAAGAAAATAATTAAATAGACAACTGTTTTACTTCGATACCCTATTGTGTAATCTGTGAAAGCATATTGTGTTTGCTAGCACGACTCATGTATGTGCCATTAATGTAAGATTTATATCGTGCAATTTGTGTTCATTAATTATGTAATCAACTACGAGATCGTGTTCAATCATCTCAGTCGTATGGCCGTTCATGTAAGCAACACACGACCTCTATTGACATCGTGTAAGTAAACACATAATTGGTCCTCTAGTCATGTATACGATTAGATGACCTATATATCTGTCATGTCAGATGCTTGTGATTAGTGAGTCATTGAAACCACAACTATCAGATAATCGTGTCACGAGAAATGCATTAAGGATAATTTTGTCCAAAACAGTATCGGAAGACAATTGTGCTTGGGAAAAAGATCTAACTTTTATTAATAATTTTCTTTACACAACAGTACTCCTTTACATCCAAAATACTCATCTTTATAGAATTTAAAATTTTTAAATATATCCCTCAATCGACCATCATCTGCGTTCCCCTTCTGTGCTTTGTGTGTTAATCGCCCACTGCCAACTGCAACTAAGAGAGAAAAAACTGTGAATAAAATATAAAAGGATTTCATAGAAGTTTCGACAGAAGAATGTACACCAATTGTCTCCATGATCACAGCCTCATCAGCCATCAAATAAACTGCGATTAGACAATCGGGACATTGATGTTACACTCGACTATGAATCACCTTCCCTAGAGGTAGATGAGGACTGCACGGGTTTACTCATCTTCCAACTGGGGTAGGTGAATTCAAGGTCGGGCGTAATTTCAATGGCCAGATTGGCCCATGCTTTATTTGGTGGTTTGACCTTGTTGTGGCCATGGAGATGGATGGTGTTTGATCCGTCTCGAGCAAAAACCCGGTAATCTTCTGGCAATCTCCCGATTCGCGTCTTGACCTAACCGGAGATCCAAATTTATAATGGCTGATTTGAGTCAATTCCAACACCGGAAATTGGAAATGGTTGTGTTGTTAATGCTAGAGAATTGGAAACGGATGTGAGTTTAATGGTAGCGAAACGGTATGACTGTTCAAAAATGGAGTGATGCTTCAAAAATTGTTCGTTAATTTAATGTTACTATCGTGTAATCGATTATACGATTTTAAAGCATAACGTGTGATTGGTGACACACAATGTAGAAAAAACATTACATTCATTGAATCTCTTATCATGTAAGTGGTAACACGTACAACCTTTTACTGTGTTATTAGTTAAACGATATGTATACAGTGTAGAATGTTTACAAAAAATCAAAATAACGTGTTATCAACAATACGATTAGTTAGTTAAGCATGTAACTCATAACACGACTATACAATGACATTTCCTCCAGTAAGCTAAAGAAAGGGGTTAGAAAGGCAACCCCGATTGGTGTTCCTCTGTTGAACGTCGTTTTCATACTCTTTTGGTCTCCCTCCTTTGGCTTGTAGCTAGACCATTTGCCACATTCGAATGTTCCTCTTGTGTGTTGGTACATCGTTTGCGGTTGTAACCCAACTACACGCATGCTTTACATTTTTGTGGGGCTTTGACCTTTGGTTGCAATTCTATCCAATTTTTCCATGGACTTGAGTGGGATAGGTGGGTTGAATGTAGGCAGAACTCTAGTCGGTACCCACTGGTGCCTATCTGCTGTTGGGTATACTGGCTCTTGATATGTCAATTTATATGTTTCTGTAGAGTATCATTTTTCGTAGTAGTCAGACACATAGAAGTGTTTGTGATCAATTGCTATGATTGCAATGTTTACACGGTAGCCCCAGATGTTGAAACTTGTCACATGTGCAGCTATGTTTGACCAGATTCACAACATCTTGTTCAGTACATATCGTGTAAATGAGAACATGATACATAGTAAATGTCGTGTTAGCGATTACATGACCTGTAACACTAACCATATGATCGTGTAAGTATAATAGATAAACTTACATGACATAGACAATAACGTATACATGTACATATGATATAGACAATAACGTTTAAACATATTGTACCTAGTGCTATAGCGAGTTAACCTTAAATTCATTGATTAACACAGGAATACATGCACATTCATTGCTTCTTCTTCGTCTCTTTTTGATGTGTTTACGTGCAAATGGGGTTAAATCTTCAATCATATTCTGTCCGTCTATCCAACATTTATCAAATAATACGGTTGTGTGCTCCCTTATATGCTCAATTAATCAAGTTATAGGCATCAACTTGACTTTTTTGAACAATGCATTGGCACTTTTAGACTTGTTTGAGCTGAGGGTTCCATATCTTTTTCCTCGAAATGCAACATTTTCCCAGTGCTCTAAACCTATCTTATTTATCAAAACAAATGCTTCAGGATTATGTTCTTTAATGTTGTTCATTGTTTCATCAAACACATTTTGTCTGATAGTTTTGGTTGCGATATGGAGCTGGTTCTTTAGGTAGTTGTCCTCAAATCTATCCAGCATGTTTGCTGCCATGTGGCAAATACAATATCCATGGTGTGTAGATAGAAAAAACTACTTAACAGCATTTGCCAAGCCCTTCATCCTATCAGAAACAATTGTATCCAACTCGAGTGGAGGATCAGGAAATAGATAATTTATAAGCAATTCAAGAAACCAGCAATATGTTTTCTCACACTCGTTCTCATTCATTGCAAATGCAACACTTAGCATATTATTGTTCCCGTCGAGTGTAGTTGCTATTAATAGCTTTACATGATACTTTCCCTTCAAGAAAGTTGCATCTACCATTAGCAATGGACTCAATTTGTTTTGAACACTCTTACAACAAGCCCAAACATCCAAAATACTCCTTTGAAATAGTAATGCCTATAGGTCTGGGAATATCACATGAACTGATTGGAATAACTACACTTCCTGGATTTTCATATTCTATATGAATTATGTAAGCAGGAAGTATGCCATAGGATTTGTTTGGGTCCTCATCTATTCAATCAGTCAGTGCTTTTACCTGCACGACCAAATATTAAGTTGTTAACATTCTTATACCACAAGTTCATGTAGCGTGTTCCCGATCACACGACAATGTTTGTAGTCGTGATATCGTAAACTTGAATTGATTAAGCATCATGCTTATGTTAACACAATATATAACATGGTCGTGTTATAAGAAAATCCGACGGTATGCTTATCGTGTGCCTGATAACACGTCATGCTTAAATTTTGTATTATGGAACACACACTTCAAGGATTCTCATAAGTTTATATTACCTGGGCACCAACATTTCTTGTAGTTCGCAGTTATGCCCCAGTGCTTCGAAATATAACTTGCTATACTGTTAGGTGTAATGTCTACTGAATCTTTAAACAACTCATAACATTTTCTCGCAATCCAAAGGTGCAATGCTAGAGGATGGTCATGCACTACAACAAAAAAGACTACTAGCGACGCATTTATGCGTCGCTAATAGTCCAAAAAGCGTTGCTAATGCCTATTAGTGACGTATAATAAACATCGCTACAACGTCGAAAAAAGTCCCATCGCTACTATCAATTAGCGACATATACAAAAAGCGTGGCTAATAAAGCATATTAGCGACGTATACTATATGTCGCTAATAATATCTTATTAGCGACATATATTCCCTAGCGTCGCTAATGATAAGCTATTAGCAACGCTTGTTTTACGTCTCTAAAAGAAAACTATTTTTTTTAAAAAATAAAAATAATAAATTATTAACGACGCATATACTTAAGCATCGCTAATAAGGACTTATTAGCGACGCTTATGTATACGTCGCTAATAAGAAAAAAAAATTTAAAAAAATAAAAAATAACTTAATAGCGACGTATAGTGAAAGCATCACTAATATGTCATTATTAGCGACGCTTTCTATACGTCGCTAAAAAGATAAAAAAAATTTAAAAATCAAAATTAAATTAAATTTATAATATTAATTAAATCAAAATTAAATAGTGACGCTTTTTAAGCGTCGCTAATATTATATTTTATTTTTAAAAAAAATCCCGGATGGGCCAAGCCTACCGGAGAAGGAAGAGGGGCCGGAGGACGGAATCCGGAGCCCTGGCTCTGCCCCCCTCCTCTAAAAAATCAGAGGAGGGAGAGGGGGAGGGGCAGCTAGGGGAGGGAGGGCGGGTGGCGGGGGAGGGGCAGGCGGGGAGCGAGGGCGGGCAGGCGGGGGAGGGTGGGGCAGCGGGGGTGGGGGGAGTGGGCGGGGGAGCGGGGCGGCTAGGGGAGGGGTAGCCATTGGGGGAGGCTGGGGGGCCGGCTGGGGGAGGGGGTGGCCACGGGGGAGGGGGGTCTTTGGGGAGGGGGCATGGTTGAGGGGGGCCGGCGGGGAGCGGGGGGCGAAGCGGGTGGGAGGCCATGAGGCGGGCGGCCGGATGGCGAGGAGCCGGGCAGGGGCCTGGCTAGGGAAGGGGGGGCAGAAGCAGGAGCAAGTGGTGGGGGAAGAAGGTGGGAGGGTGGCGCGGCGGTGAGGATATCAGAAGGCAGGCGGCCAGACGGCGAAGCTGCCAGGTGGGAGGCCAGAAGGCGAGCGGCCAGGTGGGACGGCAGTGCAGCAGCGAGGAGGCCAGAAGGCGGGTGGCCAGACGGCGAGGCGGCAGTGAAGTTTTTCCTGTGCGGGGGGGGGGGGGGTAGTTATATAATGCGCGGGTGAAATTTGGCCCGCACGGGGAAATTTCGCCGTGCGTGCGAAATTTCGATCGCGGATATTTTTTTTAAAAAAAATAAATTTAGTGACGCTCATACGGAGCGTCGCTAATGCTATTGTAAATGGTGATGTTTACAAAATAGCGTCGCTAGAAACTTTAAGCTTTTTTTTTTAAAAAAAAATTACATTTACTATTAGCGACACTCAACCTAGAGCGTTGCTAAAAGGTGAGAATTTTATTAAAAGGAAACCGATTAATATTAGCGACGCTCATACATGCGTCGCTAATAGTCAATGTAATTGCGACAGATATGAAATAACGTCGCAAATACATATACTATTAGCTATGCTATACTATGTCCGTCCCTAAAAGTTCAATTTTTACCCCCCCCCCCTCTCCCTCTCTCCTCTCTCTCTCCTCATGCTCTCTCTCCTCTCCCTATCTCTCCACGCTCTCTCTCCTCTCTCTCTCTCCTCTATATCTCTCTCTCTCCTCTCCTCTCTATCTCTCTCTCTCTCGTCCTTCTCTCTCTCTCCTCTTCCTCTCTCTCCTCCCTCTCCTCTCTCTCTCCTCTCCTCTCTCTCCCCTCTCTTTGCTCTCCCTCTCTCTCCTCCCTCTCCTCTCTCTCTCCTCTCCTCTCTCTCCTCTCTCTCCCCTCTCTCTACTCTCCCTCTCCTATCTCCCTCTCTCTCTCTCTCTTCTCTCCCCTCCCCTCTCTCCTCTCACCCTTTCTCTCTCCTCTCTCTCTTCCCTCCCCCTCTTTCTCTCTCCTCTCCTCTCTCTCTCCACCCACTCTCCCGCTCCTCTCTCTCCTCCCCCTCTCTCTCCTCCCTTCCCCTCTCTCTCTTTCCACCCTCTCTCCCTCCTCCCTCTCTCTCCCCCCTCTCTCCTCTAATTTTAAATTTTTTTGATATTTTTTTATTTTATGAAATTAATTTTAAAAATAAAAAAATTAATTTCAAATACTAATAGCGATGTATAGTTGTATACATCGCTATTAGTACATGTATTAGCAATGTATAATCATATACGTCGCTAATACGTATACTAATAGCAACGTATATTATTATACGTCGCTATTAGTATTTTATTTTAAATTATTTTTAAAATAAAAAAATTTAAATTTTTTTTAAAAAAATATCAAAATAAAATCCCTCTCTCTCTATTCCCTCCCCCCTCTCCTCTCCTCTCCTCTCTCCCTTCTCTCTCTCTCCTCCCTCCTCCCTCCTCCCTCCTCTCTCTTCCCTTTCCCCTCTCCTCTCCTCTCCTCTCCTCTCTCTTCCCTCTCCTCTCTCTCTCTCTCTTCCCTCCCCTCTCCTCTCCTCTCTCCCTTCTCTCTCTCCTCCTCCCTCCTCCCTCTCTCTCCTCCCTCCTCTCTTTCTTCCCTTTCCCCTCTCCTCTCCTCTCCTCTCTCTCTCTTCCCTCTCATCTCTCTCTCTTCCCTCCCCTCTCCTCTCTCTCTCTCCTCCCTCTCTCTCTCTTCCCCCTCTCTCTCTCCTCCCTCCCTCTCTCTCTACCCTCCCTCTCTCTCTCTCTCGTCCCTCCTCTCTCTCTCCTCCCTCCCTTCTCTCTCCTCTAATTTCAAATTTTTAAGGATTTTTTATTATTTAAAATTAGTTTTAAAAAATAAAAAAAGAATTAAATAAATATACTAATAGCGACGTATAGTTATATACATCGCTATTATACACATAGTAGCGGCGTATACTCGTATACGTCGCTAATAGTAGTACTAATAGCGACGTATAACCCAATACGTCGCTATTAGTATATTATTTTTATTTTATTTTCTTTATTTTATAAGTAAAAAATTTAAGAAAAATTTAAAAAAATCAAAATAAAATTCTTCTCTCTTCCCTCCCCTCTCTCTTCCCTCTCCTCTCTCTCTCTCTTCCCTCTCATATCTCTTTGTCTTCTCTATCCTCTCTCTCTCTCTCCTCTCTCTTCCCTCCCATCTCCTCTTTCCCTTCCCTTTCTCTCTCTCTCTCTCTCTTCCCTCACCTCTCTATCTTCCCACTCCTCTCTCTTTCTTCCCTCCCCTCTCTCTCTTCCCCCTCTCTCTCTCTTCCCTCCCCTCTCGCTCTTCCCTATTGTCTCACTCTCTCTCCTCTAATTTGAAATATTAGATTTAATATTATTGAAAATTAATTTTCAAAAATAAAAAAAGAATTAAATAAAAATACTAATAGCCACATATAGTTATATACGTCGCCATTAGTACACGTAGTAGCGATGTATACTCATATACGTTGCTACTATATGTACTAATAGCGACGTATAAAACTATACGTCGCTATTAGTATTTTATTTTTATTTTATTTTCTTTATTTTAAAAATAAAAAAATTAATTAAAATTTTTAAAAAAAAGTCAAAATAAAATTCTTCTCTCTTCCCTCCCCTCTCTCTCTCTTCCCTCCCCTCCCCTCTCTTTCTCTTGCCCCGTCTCTTGTCTCCCCTCCCCTCTCCTCTCTCTTCCCTCCCCTCTCTCTCTTCCCTCTCCTCTCTCTTTCTTCCCTCCCCTCTCTCTCTTCCCCCCTCTCTCTCTCTTCCCTCCACTCTCTCTCTTCCTTCCCCTCTCCTCTATCTTCCCTCCCCCCTCTCTCTCTTCTAATTTCAAATTTTTAATTTTATTTTTTTATTTTAAAATAAAAAAATTATAAAAATTTAAAAAAATCAAAATAATATTCTTCTCTCTTTTCCCTCAACTCTCTTTCTCTCTCTCTCTCTTCCCTATCCTCTCCTCTCTCTTCCCTATCCTCTCTCTCCACCCTTTCTCTCTCCTCCCTCCTCCCTCTCTCTCCTCTCTCTTCTCTCTCTTCCCTCCCCTCTCTCTCTCCTCTAATTTTATATTTTTTTGAGATTTTTTTTATTTTTTAAATTTAATTTGAAAAATAAAAAAAATTATTTAAATACTAATAGCAACGTATATTTGTATACGTCGCTATTAGTATTTTATTTTAAATTAATTTTTTTATATAAAAAATTAAAAAAACAACTAAATAAAATCCCCCTCTCTCTTCCCTCCCCCCTCTCCCTCTCTCCCTTCTCTCTCTCTCTCTCTTCCCTATCCTCTCCTCTCTCTCTCTCTCCTATCGTCTCCTCTTCTCTCTCTCTCCACCCTTTCTCTCTCCTCCCTCCTCCCTCTCTCCTCCCTCCCCTCTCTCTTCCCTCCCCCTCTCCTCTCCTCTCTCTCTCTCTTCCCTCCCCTCTCTCTCTTCCCTCCCCTCTCTCTCTTCCCTCCCCCTCTCTCCTCTAATTTCAAAATTTTTTGAGATTTTTTTTATTTTTTAAATTTAATTTGAAAATAAAAAAATCATTTAAAATACTAATAGCATCGTATATTTGTATACGTCGCTATTAGTATTTTATTTTAAATTATTTTATTATATAAAAAATTAAAAAAACAACAAAATAAAATCCCCCTCTCTCTTCCCTCCCCCCTCTCCCTCAATCCCTTCTCTCTCTCTTCCCTATCCTCTCCTCTCCTCTCTCTCTCTCTTCCCTATCATCTCCTCTCTCCCTCTCTCTCTCCTATCGTCTCTCTCTTCCCTATCGTCTCTCTCTCTCTTCCCTATCCTCTCTTCTCTCTCTCTCTCTTCCCTATCCTCTCCCTCTCTCTTCCCTATCCTCTCCTCTCTCTCGCTATCTTCCCTATCCTCTCTCTCTCCACCCTTTCTCTCTCCTCCCTCTCCCTCTCTCTCCCCTCTCCTCTCTCTCCCCTCTCTCCCTCTCTCTTCCCTCTCCTCTCTTCTCTCTCTCTCTCTCCACCCTTTCTCTCTCCTCTCTCTCTCCACCCTTTCTCTCTCCTCTCTCTCGCTCCACCCTCTCTCTCCTCCCTCTCCCTCTCTCTCTCCACCCTCTCTCTCCTCCCTCTCCCTCTCTCTCTTCCCTCTCCTCTCTCTCTTCCCTCCCCTCTCTCTCTTCCCTCTCCTCTCTCTCCATCTACCCACACACTATCACTCCTCTAATTTTAAATTATTTATATTTTTTATATTTTAAAAATAAAAAAATAATTAAATAAAAATACTAATAGCGACGTATAACTATAGACGTCACTATTAGTATTTTATTTTAATTATTTTTTATTTTTAAAAATAATAAAACTTAAAAAAAATTAAAATAAAATTTTAATAAAAAATAGGTAGTAGCGACGCATATGACTATGCGTCGCTCCTACCAAGGGTAATAGCGACACATTTTATCATGCGTCGCTACTACTATTAGGTAGTAGCGACGTATAGCATATGCGTCGCTATTAGTTCTTATTTTTTAATTTTTTTTAAATTGAGAATTATTAGCGACGCTCATTTTTAAATGTCGCTATTGTTGAACCTAGTAGCGACGTTTGTAAGCATACATTGTTAATAGTGTTGAAATTTATTTAAAAAAAATTTGAAATATATATCTTTTACGTATTAGCAACGTTTGGAGTTATGCGTCGCCAATATACTATTATTAGCGACGCTTAATATTATGCGTCACTAATATTTGTATTTTTTGCGACGGTTTATTGTATGTCGTTATTAGCACTTTTTAGCGACGCATAGTATTGCGATGCTTACATAAGCGTCACTAATACCCAATTTTGTTGTAGTGTCAGTTGACTTCCTTTGAGTTCCACATGAATGGTTGAGCACTAATTTCGTGGAAGTCACATGCTCTCCTATATTTGAAGCCCTTATGTACTAGTTACATGAATGATTGAAGCACTTTGCGGCATACGTATTCCTATTTTCATCCACAACACGGTAAGTGAAATTTGTCTTTATTGGTAAGTCGATCAAAACCCTCTTGAAATGCAACAGGCTTAAAAAATGTGCACCCTTTTCAAGGAGTTTTTGGTAATCCTTTGTTAGCTCACCTTCACTAATATTCGGTTCCAACAGGTTAAGATCATCGATTATCTCCCAATTTGCCTTGTCCTCAATGTTAAAGTTATTATGGAGATATCTCACTG
Organism: Saururus chinensis; assembly: GCA_035235625.1. Classification (NCBI taxonomy): domain Eukaryota; kingdom Viridiplantae; phylum Streptophyta; class Magnoliopsida; order Piperales; family Saururaceae; genus Saururus; species Saururus chinensis. The sequence goes on from CP141143.1 coordinate 34,006,924, forward strand.
TTTTTTAATTCTTCATGGTGAGACATACTTTTTCTGCGAACTATATCATTCTTGTTCCATTGATCATCACCCCACACTTCTTCAAATTCTTAACAATCGTAATTTCAAGGGCTATATGGGGGTTCATTGTTATCAAATGAAGTCCTTGTCACACCCATTGTTGGCGACAATTCTTATAATCCAGTCTGATTGATTTCTATCACAGGTTCTGTAGTCATTGGATTGATGTAAAAGAATGACATGGATTTGTTAAGGGCAAATTTCCCAGATCTCCCAATTTGCATTGGATATTAATGTGTTAATAAATATATGATATAACTCAACATCGTGTATTTAGTTACACTCTTACAATTCATATCGTGTTAACGATAACACGATAGGATTACATGTCGTGTTATTACATCTACGCTGAAAATCATTATTGTTATATTGCATGTGTTGCATCATCTTATGTGACAAAAACAAATCATGTTATTCCTTCAAACGATATGCTTTGAACAGAATACTATATGTTCTATATCGTGTGCTCGAGTACACGATAAAGTACATTTTCGTGTAAACTTAAAATTGATTGTTACTTGACAGTTTCAAAAGTAAACTTTGTATCATTGACTCCCGTTTGCATTATGAAATTAGAGCTGGGCTAAGCTATTATGACTGGTGATTTAACTCTATTGAATATTTGGTTCTTTTTTACTTATGGTGATTTGTCACCTTTGTTGGGCACTTTCATCTCGGCATACAATGATAACACCTCCTTATTTGCCTTCTTATGAATAGAGAACACTGATTGCAAGTCCTCATCATCTTGTAATTTATATATCATTGATGATTAGAAAGATGAAATTAAATACTTCAAAGTCACATTACCATTGATGGCAAGTGGTGCTTTGATTTGAAGCAGCGGCTTGCCGAACCTCACCGACAGATCAATGTTCATCAACCATGCATTTCCACCTATATGTATGCCATCATTGCCTACCTCTCTATTGTAATATATGCAAATTCTAATGCTATCCATAATAGGTATAGAAGGGTGATCAAATATGTGAAATGAAGCCTATGGAGCCCTCAACAACTTCTGGGGTGTAAAAAATTATTTTTTAATGAACTACGACACTCGCTGGTGAGTCACCATCGGTCATCTCCCATCGGTGACTTTCGTTAGCTGCAGATGAATCCCAGCACACCGGAACGGTCCCACACTGGTCTGGTATTTATTTATTATAATATATTGGGTAGTGGGTTTATTTAAAATCTACGGGCAATTTTGTCCATAAACAAGTAATATAACATTTATTTTTAAAATCTAGAGAATATAAAATATTATGTTTTTCGTCTAGGTAATATGGAAAAAAGCGGTTGATGCTTTTTATTTGATTTTTATAGATTCTCAACTTTGGAAAATACCTGTCATTAATCCACTCACAACTGATTTCCTTTTTTCAGAGTTCGTTTTAGAATTGGGTGATTGCGTGTGACCCATGCTCGGGCCCACTTAGCTTTTGTCCCAACGTCGAGCTAAAGACTGACTCTCGTTGTTCTTCTACAACATCTAACCAACACCTCATTTGATGCAGAACAGATGCATGCAAGATAGAGATCCAATAAGTACACTCAATTTAGCGCTACAAAAATTAAAATTTATACTAATTTGGTAAACGAAGTTGAGAATGCAAGCAGGATCATAAGTGTCATAATCCAATTCTTCATACTGCAAGCAGCCGGCAGATTTCAAAGTTTGAAGAGAGAGAAACTGGAATTCCCTAAGACTATAACAAATAATTCATTCAGTAAGGCATAATTAAACTAGCAGGTAAATGAGGCAGAAAGAACAAGGCAGCAGTTTCTTAATCAAGGTCACAACCAAAGAGTTCGAATAAGACAATGCTAAACACCAGTCACACAAAGGAACATGATATTATTTTAAATAAAATAAATATATTCTATTAGAGAGGAAAGAACTTAGCAGTTTACGAGAAGTTCACAACCTTTGTGAGACGAGGGTGGATGGCGACGGCAGTTGGTGATGGAGGAGGGAGTCAATGACGGCAAAGATGGGCTGACGATGCCGACAACGAGGTGATAATGAATGGTGGAATGGCCTGGACAGCAGTAATGGGAATAAGATTTGGCGATCACAGAATGTGGAAAGGTGGTCCAACAACGACAACAGTGGCGTGTTGGCATCAACAGAAAGGGGTCCATGGTAATGGACGCTGGTGGACTGGTGCAACGTAACTTGAAGGAGGACCAGAGGAAGAGGATAAGCAGAACAAAAGTAGAAGCCTTGGAATCGACACAAGTTACCTTACCGGAATCACCATTGATGGGGATGTCGATATGCTGAACCAGTGTAGATGGATGGGATGGAATAACCCTTCCTTGAAATCACCACCTAGGACTGTTCCGCCGGAATCACCACTAGGGAGATGGCTGCCGGATTCACCACTTGACCCGGGTTGTTGTTGGAATCACCACCAAGAGTAGAGTCTGAATCACCACTGACTGTACTCGAATTATCAAGAATAAAATTTAATTCATTTGCAAGCCAGCCAACTATAATATAGTTTTGATCCTTTTATAGGATGTTACATAACCAAAATATTAAACCAAAAGTGTGTTTCATCCAGATACCTCCTCACAAAACTCAGCAACAATAAAAAAACCATCCTGGTGTAATATCCCTAAATTTTTTTATATATTTTATTATATTTTATTTATTTTTTTGTTAAAAAGTTTAATGCTTCAATATATTTGAATTTATATATTTTACTCAGCATATGTACCCATGGAGTTAGATGTGAGGCTTAGTGACAATGAGGGCAGCCCCCAATAGCTTGGAATCCCTGCCTCCGTCCTCCCCAACTTCATTTTGGTTTTTCCCAAACTAGACAACCAACCGTATGATTCTTCTGTTTGAGCATATAGGCTACTGCCGTCTTCCTTGCAACCATCATGGGTTTTGCCCCAACCTAATGATAGTGGTGGGGCCATCCCTCCAGGGCCTTCTATGCCTCCCCCTCACTCCTCTCTGCACTGAGTCTATGTGTCTCTCCCATTTTCTATTTCAGCGGTTGCCAATAGCCAGCCAACCTCTGGCTTGCCGCCATGGGCTTTGCCTTGTGATGGAGATGGTAGTGTCCAACTACTTCAGGCCTAGCTCTGCCACCCTCCCCTAGACACTCCACGTGTGCACTTCGCCCCCTATTTTTTAGTTCTCTATGCTTTTTTGGCTACTTGAGAGCCTGTCTCAGCCATTTACTGCCAGACCTCTCTCTTTTATGATTTTTGAAAGTTTGATATTCATCTAAATGGCTTAGCAAATCACTAGATTGTACCTAACCCTAATACTTTGACAAAAAAACAATTAAGAGTTCTAACCTCTATGCATATTGATTTTACCAAAGTTACAAAATAAATTAACCCTAATCTCTATGTATTAATAGTCATGTTTATCATCAACTAAACCATCAATAAGAAAAACACAAGTACACGTGATTTTTATGTAGAAAACCCATACTAGGGTAAAAAACCATGACAACCTCTCAAAAGCTAGATCAATGCACTAGCAATTATGACCTTTACATCAACACAAGTAAACCATTAGCCTTTCGTGAAGACTCTAACCCAAACTCCTTTTATTTAGATCTCCTAAAACTTTTTTTATTGCTAGCTTTCAAGTCTTCTACTCCTTGCCTTAAAGATTTTCTACTCCTTGTTTTGCCTTTGTTTTCTTAAAACTTCTTCAAACAAGCTCCTCTTGTTTATGACTTTAGCTTTGAGTCTTTAATCCTTCATTGAACTTAGCTAACTCTCCTATCATATTTATGTATGTGAAAAACTCTTTTTCCAGTTATGTGTTACCCAAGCAATCGCTATTAACATGAACTTTGAAGCACAATGATGATCTATTTTAGAAAACTATTGACAAAGGATTTCTCGTCTTTTCTCTCTTAATTTCTAGGTTTTTCTCTCTTTAATTTTTTGTTTACCTAGCCCTTATATAATCAATTAAGTTGTTTTATGTGTTTGACTTCAATATGGAATGAGATCTTTTTTGGAATGGCTTAAACTAAGTAACTAATACAAACAACAATCGATTGTTTCAAGCAGCAATCAATCACTTACTATTCTAATTATGGTATAACTCTTCAATGGATCGATATATTACTGAGAGCGATTGAACAATAAACTATCGACCAAAATTTACACATTTTGATTTAGGTGGTAATCTATTGATTCCTTCGTTCATTTTGCAGTGGTCGATTGATGTAAAGTAAAATTTCACAATTTACACTAATTTAATCTAAAACTTCCATATTCACTTTAATTTACTATTCTTAAGTTAAACTAAGTGAATTGTGTATATGAGTGTATGCAAATAAACCTTTTACATTTGACAATTAGCTTAGTCTTCAACCTTAATCAATAAGAACATGTCTGCTCCTATTTTTCAAGTGAATCAATTCAAAATCTGACTCAACAAGAACTAAATCTTGTCAAATTTATAAGACTAAACTATATATGAAGTTTAGACATTCTTTTGATCATCAAAATTACCCAATTTACAATACATGTGTCTCATATATTCTTTCAATATCCCTTTTAGCTATTTTGTGACAAAATAATACAAGTTTAAAAATTAAATAAAAAATTACAACACTAAACACTTAGGCTCAATTAGGACTATTTTGAATTGATATTGAAAAGCCTTGTATAACCTGTACTTATCTTGCACACTTACAAAAAATATTTGCATAGTACTGCTCAAATATACATGAAAATATGCACTTTGATTTTCATTGATCACCCTTTTGAAACAAATAGACAAAAAGTGAATCAATAATCAATGAAAAATCTAAGATAAGCACATCCAAGTCATAATCATCACCACAAGAGATGAAAATTAAATAAACAATAAGATAAGCGTGTCCGTCACATATGCACTAAGATAATCAGTTTTAAAATACATCCTAATGTCACATAATACAAAAAATGAATTGACAAAAGTCTCAATATATGAATACATAAAAAAGGTGAATAAAAATGTTGTGAACGTCCCAGGGGTCTATCACTGGGGTCAATGTGATAGTAGGATAGGTTTTAATTATGTCATTGTGTAATAAGGGCATTTAGGTCAATAGGTTAATTAGAGTATTAGTATTTTTCTTTTAATTAAGTTATTGGGCTTCCCTAAGTTGATTAGTGAATGAATTATTGAGTCTCTTGTTTCTCCCCTTTCCTCTTTGCTCCCTCCTTCATGGCAGCTATGCCGCACCCTCTCCCCTTTCTTGACCATCTTGCTCTGCTCCCTTCCCCAACTTCGGCTGGTGGACCATTGTGGACACCGGTTCACAACATTGGTATCAAAGCCGAATGGTCTATGGGGCAACAGGTGGAGATGCTTCTGAAGGCTCTTCCTTCCCCGGACTTGGCTACCATCTTGGAGATGTGTGAAAAGCTTTCAGCTTCGGTTCACAATCTTCTAATGGCTAGGACAACAACCACGCCGGCCAAGGTGTTACCGTGGGCTGACCCAACACCTCTACCATCTGCCAACGTGCTGCCTTGGGCTGAACCCAAAACCGTAAACGAACCTCTGCATGCATGCTCTCTAACCCCAATGGGCCGCATCAAATAGGTGGCTCTCAAGTCCAACGATGGTAAGGCCCCCAGGAAGCAGCTGGCCACCAAGGCCGTTAGGAAGTCCGCACTGACCTCTGGCAACGTGAAGAAGGCACACCATTTCTGCCCTAGTATGGTGAAGAAACAAGAAGCGTGCAAGACAATCATCGCTGGGTCTTCCTTTGCCTCTGCCTGTTCTCGTTCCTGGGGAAGCTGGGGGACAACGAGTTCAGGCACATGCTAATGGGGATTCGGAGGCAAAATGGGGTGGTGGAAGATGGCATCCTCGTCAACCAAGGCTCCCGCACAGCCCTCTCCTTCGTCACCCTCCGTTGCAATGGCAAGCGCGAGTTCAACTCCGGACTAATTACTGGAGAATGGGGGTAGAGATTCCACTACACCACCATCTCTTCTTCAACTAGAACTTCATCTTTTATCCGCCATGATAGAACTTCCAGCCATCGCCCCATCATCTAAACCCTGGTCACCTCCTTTGCCCATTCCCCTCCAATCAGATGCCCACATTGGCTCGCTAGGAAGAAATTTCGCTGCTCTTGCCATCTTCCTCACCTAGACCAACTTCTCTTCTGTCTGGCTTACCAATCCATTCCGGTGAAATCTTCCATTGTAGAATTTTTTTCGGCAATTTCTCAATGGATAATTGGACCCTTCCTCTAGTCCCTGTGAAAATCTCTCTCCTGGCTCCCTTGACATCAATTGTTCCAATCGTGGCTATGGCAATTTCTCGTCGGATCAATATGGAGGATGTGTTGCAGCTCGGGATTTTTTATTGTGAGAATTCTAGTTGATTTGGGCTTTTGTGGAAGGTTTTCGATTTGTAGAGGGATGTGCATAGGAATTCCTTGAATCACGATTCAACAACACCTACTTCCTCTCTACCTCGATGGAGCCGATGCAAGCTGTCAATGATGAGAAATTTCCCCAACATTTGTGGCCAAATCTATGCCACAATCATAATGAAAATTTCCTTCCTTCTGAATAGCAACATGGACTCAAAGAGATTTGCTTCCTGGAGATTACCCTGATCTTATAGGAATTTCCTTTCCATATGGTTTTGCTTTCTTTGTTTGAAGTGTCCCTATTTTTCGATAAAATCTTCAATGGGAGGATTTTTCTAGAGAATTATTGGTGGTAAATTGGCTCTTCCTCACCCCAGATTTATGTTTGTACTCTCGGAGATTGACGTTCAGGACATAAAATCTCAGTTGTGAGATACATGCGACTCTGGTTATTTGTTGGATGCCCTAGAACTGTCTCGTTCTTTCCCTGTCTCAGTGCAGATCGCCCATTCCGGGTTTTCCCCTGTCCCATGCCATCTTGACCTTCCCACAGACATTCTGCACCAGACTATGATTACTAAATTTGAAGCTACAAAAATATTGTCTACAGCTGAGGTGTTGTTACATTTGAAACAAGACTGTGAAGAAGTCAAATTCAGATTTGTTTTACTTTTCAATTGTAGTATACAAGGTCAGTCCACAAGGAAAACCTTGTGTAATAAAGAAAATAGTTACAAAAAAATAGAGGAAAAAAACTTAAGAAATAAAGAGTAGATGAGTATTGAGGGAATAAAGAGTTAAATAATCAAGAACTATAGTAAGCTCGATGCTTGGAGTTTAGGGCAACCTCGAAGACGAGGTGATGCGCAAGCGAAGCGTGGTGGAATGTTGTGAACGTCCTAAGGGTCTATCACTGGGGTCAACATGATGGTAAGATAGGTTTTAATTATGTCATTGTGTAATAAGGGCATTTAGGTTAATAGGTTAATTAAGGTATTAGTACTTTTCTTTTAATCAAGTTATTGGGCCTTAGGTGCTTGTTAGTGAGCCCATTAGGATTATCTATTTAAGTGTAAGGATTTTGCCCTAACTTTATTAGTGAATGAATTATTGAGTCTCTTGTCTCTCCCCATTTCTCTATGCTCCCTCCTTCATGGTGGCCATGCTGCACCCTCTCCCATTTCCCAGCCATCTTGCGCCGCTCTCTTCCCCAACTCCGGCTGGCAAACCATTGTGGACACTGGTTCACAATAAAAACATAATGATATCAAGAAGCATATCACCATTGCCTTTGATAGGAATAGTCACAACTACTCCACTAGCAACAGTAGTCCCTATTAATTTATATAGCTTTCTAACATTTTGATTCTTCATCACCACCATTATCCCTTTTGTAACTTTCAACACTCCACTTGTTGCATTAAACTTGCAACCAACTGTATCTAATGCTCCCAAAAAGATCATATTCATATTCAAATCAGGAACATGTCTAACTTTAGTATGTGTTGGAAATATGTCATTAAACATCTTAATTTTTATAATTCCTACTCTAATGGTCTTACAAGTAGCATTATTCCCCATTAGAACAAATCCACCATCAAATGACTCCTAAGTGTTAAACCAATCAACATTAGGACATATGTACTATGAACAACTTGAATCTAAAATCAATGAATTATTAAAATAATTCAAACATAAAGTGACATATAACACATCAGTCTCAAAATCATGAAGTCGATCCTCCGCCACACTAGCCTAACTAGAAGAAGCCACATTTTTCTTATTCTTCTCTTCGTCCTTGCGCTTTTGACACTTTTTTTTTATGTGTCTTTCTTTTTCGTAATAATAGCATTCAATCTTTTTCTTTCCCTTTAATTTCTAGCAATACCTACTACCGTTAAATTCATTGTTCTTAAATATTCCTCTTCCCTAATTATTTCCTTGAGCCACAAGACTTCAGCTTACGAATCCTCAAGATTAGGCCTCTTCCTCATCTCATTTGATAAGAGATCAGCCATGACATCTTTCAACTCTATCATTTCCTTTTCATACGATAGTGTTGCTATCATATGTTCATATGAAGGTGGAAGAGATACTAGAAGTAGTAGTGCCTTATCCTCATCTTCAACCTTAACATCAATACTAAGCAACTGAGAGCGTGTTGAAGTGTTTCAACAAATTTGTCCCTTTTGTCACCCCGAAAGCTACAATTGTTGCTTGAAGAGTAATTAGCTTGTAAAAGATTTTGTCATATATAAACTCTCTAATTTTGTCCAGAGTTCTGGAGTTGACTCCTCATCAATAACATTGTATAATACCTCATCAGCAAGACAACGAAAAATAATGCTTACCGCCTTCATCTCCAACTCATCCCAGTCATCTTTACCCATACTTTCTAATTTTTTCAATTTTCCATACAACGCTTTTAATAAGTCATGTTATATTAGCAGATCCTTAACCCCTTCTCTGCCAAAAGTCAAAGTTACATTTTCCAACAAATTTTTTAACTTTAAATTTGTTAAACACCTTTGATACCATCATAAAAAGAACTGCCTTGAACCTAGGCTCCGATACCACTTTGTAGAATTTCGACAATAGTATAATCTAAGTATAAAGCAGAAGAAAAATAAAAAATAAATAAAGCATGACACGAAATACACATAGTTCGACAAGGTTCCTACATCCATAATCAGAGAGTGTCTTTCCACTTTTACTTGAGAAATAACCGAATGAGTTACAAATTTTTCAAGTTGCCCCTTAAGACAACAACCTTTCTAAAACCCCTTTTTCTCACCTTTCTCTCTCACATAAGACAAGAAAGAAGAATGCTCACATAAAAATTAAAATATAAAAGAAATAATGAGTCCATATTCAAAAAGAAAGAATAAACATGGGTATATAAAGATACATGGTTTTTCTTATGAACTCACCTCCATAGTGAGCCATAAAGTGAGTCCGAGTCCAATCGGACTCTTGTCCCCAGGCTGGATTTCTGACATGTACAACAGGATGCAGCTCCATTTGCCCCTTTATTCCAATCTTTTGAGCCATCATATGTTTTTTCTGTGCACCCGTGTATGTGATGACGATTCGACCAATAATTGCAAGCCTGCAGCAATACTTAATTAATTGGCAACTTTGAAATGTCTCGTTGTTCCTTAATTATGGAAGTAACTTCTTATCTTCTTTCCTCTATCTTTATATAAGAAGGTGTTCATGTAGCTCTTTCCCATATTGTTGTATCCTTTTATAGGAAGAATGGGGAGGTGGAGCCTAGAAGGAGCAACTGCATTGGTCACTGGGGGGACCAAAGGAATTGGGTGAGTCCAATTTAATAATGTTTCATGTTTCTTATTTCCTCAGATTGTTAAAAGGCTATGGTCACTGTTTTGGTAAATATTGCATTAGAAATCGGGCCTTGGTGTTGCCTGCAAATCCTTACATGTAAAGGAATAGATCATATGCCGAGCACTGATATCTAGCAAGGTATAACTTCCAGGTTACTTAAACAGAAAATTTCTTGTGAACTCACAAACGAACGCGCAATATTGCGTTTGCAGCATGGGCATGAACCATCAGATCATGCATGCGCCAAATGTCAGGTGTCATAACCTGTTCGGTTTTCAGATCCACACTAGCGAAGTCAGTGCTCAAGCTTCCTTAGCCGCTAATCACATAAATCTGATTGCGTAGCTGCTAGTGCACAATTTCCTCGTAGTGTTTTTTTACTTTTTTAGAACTCATGGCAACATGGAATTTCTTGAGGCAGGCGTGCAGTGGTCGAAGAACTGGCCGAGTTCGGAGCCTCGGTGTACACATGTTCCCGGAACGAGTTGGAGCTAAATGAACATGTGCAGGAGTGGAAAAATGCCGGGCTCAGGGTCATCGGGTCGGTCTGCGACGTTGCTTCTCGAGCTGCCAGAGAGAAGCTGATGCAGGATGTGTCCACTGCGTTTGGAGGGAAGCTCAACATCCTGGTGAGTAAAAAAGGCTCATTGAAGTAATAGCGAAATTGGTAAGGTGACCACAAATAAAACACGAGAATCCTTCCAACTTAATTTACTGTTGAAAGTATCACTCTTCGTAACAATTTTTTAGAAAATTAATATGCGAATTAATGTGGTGTTTTAGTGGAAAAAAGGCAATTTGATTGTATAGTTCGTGTACATGTTCCGTAATCAGAATACCTACAAAGGTCATATCCCCTACTTTCTGTGGATGAAAATTTTGTTACGCCTTAAAAACTTGTTATTCTGAATTCTTGGGTTCAGGAATTCCTCTATAATTTAAGTGACACGATAAAAACTTTTTCTATTTTTTTATTAACGGATTTATGTATTGGATTCTACTCGCCTATGGTTGGGAACTAATGATTGGTTTGGTCTACAAAGATTTTGGATTTGCTCATAATGATCAAATTATATCCAGTCTTATTTCTACTTTTCCCGTCATTCTAGATACAATTTTTAAATATTAAATCTTCTATTATTTAAATCGTGTATCTCCTTCACTTGTAGTGATTTATCATTCAATGAATAAATGAAGAACTCATTTGATCCGCTGAGCACGTCCAAACCCAATTCACAGAAATCAAACCAGTGGTGGTGATTCTATTCAGTGGGGATTAAGGTGTGAATTTTGAAGGAGTCATAGAATTGCAGTGGGGTGGGTCCACTTTGACATTTTTGCAGTATGAAACTGCATCTGAATGGTGCCCATCAGTTTTTTCTTCAAATCCCCTTAGTGCTGCATTATTGAAGGAAAATAATTTTTACACAACACAATGAATTTTGATCGGACTTAACAACTGGGCCTGCCCACCCACCCATTTGTTAAGTCCAATCAACACAAATGAAAATTTTCGTTGTGTAACCCAAGTGGGCCTTTTAACGACCTTTCAAATACAATAGTGTAGGGTTCGGATTGGCTATGAGGCAGTCGCACCTGATTTGGTGTGAGCGGTCAATCAACCCAGGCCTGTTGAAAATTTTTCAGGGATATTTTCACCCGATGGGTGTTGATTGGCGAAAATTGGGTGGGAAAAACTCAGCCTTTCTGAAATGAATAATGTAGTTTATGATAAAATCTAAAATCTTTCAAATACACTAAGAAATGCTTCACTATGTGTATGCAGGTAAACAATGTGGGAAGGGGCGTTGACAAGTCTACAGAGGAACACACAGAGGACGACTTTGCCTTCCTAATGAGTACCAACTTTGAATCTGCCTACCACATGTCCCAGCTCGCCCACCCTCTCCTCAAAGCTTCTGGTAATGGAAGCATTGTGTTTCTGTCGTCCGTCGCTGGCCATGTCTCCATTGGCAAAATCGGTGGCTCATTCTATGCAGCTACCAAAGGTACTGAACGTAATAAGCATTTGTAAATACTGAATGTTTGGAATCATCACTACTAGTACATAACTAGAATAAATTGAGGATTAATTAAGCAATGCTCTTTTCATTTTTTTTTTCTTGCTGTATTGAACTTGGATTGGTATCCTTGTGCGTTCATCTCAGCTGGAGGACAAAACATTTAGTGGAGCTGATCTTTGTTTTTTTTTTGGTAATTTAATGGAGCAGAGCTTGACATTCAATTAGCTCAGCTTGTTTATTGTCTCACATTGTCTAAAAACCTACTCACTCTATCCTAAATTAATAGATTCATTTAGTTTTTTAAAATAAATTGATTTTAGTTTATTTTAAAAAATTAAATGGAGCTATTAACATAAGAGAGGGAGTATAATGTTAGAAACCCTACAATTGTATTGGCTCGAAATAAGATTTATAATATTTATCAATTTCATGTTCTTACTTGGTGTGATAAAACTATTGAGTTATAGATCAAGTCAAATAAATATTATTCATAACAGTCCAATCATTTCAAATTCTTACTCAGCATGATTGTAGACACTCAAATAAGATTTGTAATTAAAAATATTGAGTTATTGCTGCTCCTACCCCTCTTGTTATCTCCTACGAGACATTGGACATATAATAATTCTGAATCAAATCTCTTTAGCAAGGCTATTTATGTACATTCAATGTACTCTACGGATAGAGGCTCTAGATTCTTTGAGTGAACTTTGGACCATTTAAAATCTTCCTCCATATTTGATGCTTAAGCAATAGCATTAATAAAAGAGGTAGACCTACTAGCAAGTGCTTTGAAGCTATGTCCATTTATCAGTCCCTATATGAACAACTATGCCTTCTTTTCTCATTACCTACAACATATTGTAAAAATTTCTAGAGTTGCACAAACTACTTTTTATATTGTAATTAGTCATGTTTATGTGAGTTTAATATCTTTCACTAGAGGATCACCATAAGTACTTGCAGTGGTTTCTCTTATAGTAGAAATTTTCCCTTTATAGTAGTCCTAATGTTGTTTCATTTTTTAATATATAGCATTTTCCTATCCTTATATATAATCAAATTGGTCGTAGGAGCCATCAATCAAATAACAAAGAATCTCGCATGCGAATGGGCCAAGGACAACATTCGAACAAACTCTATTGCGCCAGGGTTTACACTGACCCCATTAACTGAACAAGTAATTTTTATCATTTATGTCTTCTTTTTGCTTGTCATCAAAATAAAATTCACCTTTAGCTCCAAAACATAAGTCAATTAGAATCCTTACCTAAAGTCATAGTCCATGGTGACTCAATATTAACAACTGAAATTTTAAAAAATTTGTGAAACTTGATTATCTAAAGTAGTCTATTTTGACTTGATATATTTATTTTATGTAGATTTTATTATTTGCACAAAATAAAATAAACTTATGTTTAGTTATTTATTTACTTTCATTTGACTTGATATTTTCTGGCTTGATATGTTCAGAATTATAATTCATTACTCAATTTTGACCCCGTTGATACAATGAATGCCTCAAATAAATTTGGGTTTGAGTTCAAGTATGGACTTTCAATATAGCAATCCATAGTGTGGTAGATTTAATTAATATTTGTCAAAACCTTATTTGAGTCTAGCCATATATGTCTGGTTGTATAGTATTTGGAAAACAAGGAGCTGGTAGATATATGGATTGCACGAATTCCCATGAAAAGGTTTGCAGAGGCTAAGGAGATTTCATCTGTGGTGACATTCCTTTGTCTGCCAGCTGCTTCATACATCACAGGCCAAGTAATTACAGTTGATGGAGGCTTCACTGTTAACGCTGCGTAGATATTGGTGATTCTATCTTATGAAGCAACACACAATATTTCTTTGCAATAGATTGTGTTAAGATGGTGCTGTTTTGTATAAATGAACCTGAACCGGTTGTTATTTTTATTGTGTGGTAAGAAAAATATAATCTATGTTTTCAAAGAAGTACGTATTTTTGTTTGAATGAATGCATATCATTTGACTTGGGTTTCATTGGAAAATAGAAGGTTTTGCGCAATAATTCTATATACCAACTTACACTATATATTCCGATGCCCTTCGTTGAAGGTACCACGTCCTTGGATGGCCCATTTGTAGCCGACACTGATCCTGATGTCATTTGCCTTTGTCACTAAAGTCTTTAGAAGTCCACTTAGACGAATTCCGTAATTTTACCTGTAAATGCGAGAGACAAAAATTATTCCATTTTTCTTATCTTGCTACCTGTCACGGGCGCAAAACTTTGCGTAGCGTTCGCACATGTGATGGCCTGGCTAAGCCACACAACTAGTAACCACTCTCTTCCCTTCTCACTCATATGTGCAAGGGAAATACAAGCAAATAGCAACAACACAGCACAAGTCCGTCCTAGTGCAAGGGTCTATGCCCAAGCTATATTTCACTCCGTCGAAATACACAAGGCACGAAGAGGGCAAAGGCTGATCCACCAGGCTAAAAGCACTCTCTCAGCTCCCTAGTTCACTGTGCATGAATAAATCCATCACCCATCAATCAGCCATGGCCGCCCTTGCTCTTCCCCTTATATAGACTTCAGCCCAAAGGCCAGTCCTTATGCTACTAGGAGTTACAAAACCCACCTATATAATAGCCCAACAAGCAGTTTGCCGCAGCCTAAATCAGGAAACCTATAGGGAGTCTGTCTTCAACTAGGAATCCAATGGCCTGCTGCTTGTAAGAGTCCGATTCGTCCAGGGTACAAGCTGCCTTGACTCCTACCCGAGCAAGGAGTGCAATTGTCTTGCATAAGTGAATCATGTCTGCCTTATGAGTCCGTCGCTAAGTCAAAGTAGCGCCTAGCTTTGCCACAAGAGTCTCGTCTGCACTAGGTCTCCTCCTCAGCCTGCTCCACAAGGCGAGTAACTTGTCTGAAACACCTCCAATGCAGATCTAGCATCCATCCATGCCCAATGGGCTTGCCTAAGTTTTCTGTCATCCAAGCAACTAAGTTGTCCACTGCTTACAAAGAGGGTTGCTGCCCCCTTTTCCCATTCAACAAGTTAGGGGTCTAATAGGCCTCCCCCACGTGAATCCTTTGAAGCCCTTGACTTCCCAGGTACACCGATTGAAGCTCTTAAGCCTTCCACCACACTGAACCCGTCATGCAAGTCGCCAACACTTCTCATCACACCACAACCAAGTCATCTTCCACCCAGCCTAAGTCATCCTTTGGCCAAGTTTGGGCAACACCTGCTACTCCCAAATCCTGCTAACCTCTCCATCAGTCCGCCCCTTGGCTGCTTCAATAAGCCAAGGTTTGGTGAGTCCGCTCCCCTCCTTCCTTCGAATTCTCAATGACCCAAAGCTGCCCCCTCAAGCGGGGACTCCAGCAACTAAACACATTCCATTCGCTGCAAGGGGCTCATCTGGGCTACCTCCTCGTGCTCAAATTCCTTCTCCTCTTTAGCGACATGTGCATTCAGGCTTTCCTACTTTAGATAGACTTTGGCACGGTGCGGCCCATCACATATGAAACAACCACCACTATTGTTTGGCCGGCCAGACTTCTCGCTACCCTTCACTTCACCACCGTTGCCACCCTTGCTGCCCTCCTTGTTGGATGATTCGCTTCCCCATTTTTCTTTGCTAGCTTAGCAGGAGTTCATTTGAAATCTGCAAGCTATCAGCCGTTGTAATCGATGCAAGAAGGTTCTCCACTTCCCTCCGTCTCAGCTCGTTCTGAGCCCACGTTTGCAAGCCTGCCATGAAGTTGAATAGCTTGTCATCCTCCATCATGTTTGTCACTCCCATAATTAGTGATTGAAACTCCTTAACATAGTCCCAGACTGCCCTCGTATGCCGGAGGTTCCTCAACGTCTCTCAGGCCATCCAAGACATGTTTTTGAGATGGAACTGCGCCCGCAACTCCCTCTTGAACGCCTCCCACGTCCCTATCTTTAGCCAGCCCACAGCTGCATCATCCTCCAACCGCGTCCGCCACCACAGCTTTGCATCCCCTTCAAGGTACATCACTGCCACAGTAACCTTCTCCCCCTCTTAAGTATGGACTAGCATGAAGTAGCTTTTCATATCCCAAAGGAAGTTTCTGATCTCCTTGGCACCTCGCGTCCCAGCATATGCCTTTGGTTTAGGCACCTTTGCTTTCTTCGTAACCTTCTAAGATGAAGTCTCGCCCCCATCTCGGGATGGAGTGTTGAGAATTGCCTGCTGTAGTACCACCACTTCATCTGCTAGCTCGCTAACCTTTTGCACTCGCTGCCTCCTCTACCTTTTGCACTCGCTGCCTAAGGTAGTCCATCATCGTAGCCACATCAGCCTCTAATGTGGTGAAACAGGCTGCCCCTTCAGCCATACTGCCTTCTTCCATAGACTCGTCAAGGTGTGGTGCAACTTCAAGAAGGGACACTCGTTGGTCAAAGAGGGCCAAACGCTAATTGATGTTACGTAAAGAGGTTTTGACTTCAGGCAATGTCCCGTTCACTATGGCCATCACATCCACCTTCACCTCAATCTCAGCAATTCAAGCCAACATTGAGCTTGTAATCAGCGCTGTTTGTTTTCCAGCAACTCATCAAAATAAGGTAATAATGCAGCAGGGATCTCCAATCTGTCCAGTAACAACCCATCAAGGAATTCACCTCTTTGGGTCGCAGAGACCGTACAGAGCTTTCACCACCTTCGGGTATCCCTGTAATAGAACCAACTATCACATGCACAAAACTTTGCCTAGTGTTCTCACACGTGATGGCCTGGCTGCGCCGCGCAACCAGTCGACACTCTCTTCCCTTCCCACTCGTAGGCATAAGGGAAACACAAGCAAACTGCAATAACACAACACAAGTCTACCCTGGTGCAAGGGTCTCCACCCAAGCTATATTTCACTCCGTTGAAATACACAAGGCAGGGAGAGGGCAAAGGTAGATCCACCAGGCTGAAAGCACTCTCTCTCAGTTCCCTGGTTCGCTGTGCATGAACAAATCCATCACCCATCAATCAGCCATGGCTGCCCTTTCTCTCCCCCTTATATAAACTTCAGCCCAAAGGTAGGTCCATATGCTTCTAGGAGTTACAAAATGTAATACCCTACTTTTTTTATTACGTCTAACCAAGGGGGTTAGAGGTAATTAGTGATTTTTTTAATAAATTATAGATAGTTTCAAAGGTTGAAACCTCCGTATTTGAGTTGAGCTTAAAATAACGAGCGTAACGAATCAAAGAACGGGCGAAATGAAGGTCGGGACCAAAAGTTACGACCTTAGAGAATTATAGAAAATGGGCAGGACCCACTTAGAAAGAGCACAATTTATTGCTTTAAGTAGGTTAATATCAAAGGGCTCGTCGATACAAGTCCAACGGTACCTAGAATACGTAAATCCGAATCCGAGGTAGGAAGTTACGTGCGTTTGAAGATTTGGATTTATATAAAAAAATATATAAAAACTTAAGAGGCTCGTATGACCGTGGTGCACATAATGCACGGCAGTGACGCATGGTTGCCATGTGCGTTATGCATGGGCATCACACTGCACATGCACGGCGATGCGCACCGCTCATTTCCATAGGCGGCGCCGTTTCGGTGGCTCGATGGCCTATTTATACCCCATTTCTTCCCCTTTTTGAATTAGAACTTCCTTCTCCCTGTTTCTGACCATTCTGAGTCCAATTAAGGCCTTTTAAGAGGTGTACTTAAGTAAATCAAGCATGTTCTACGCAATAGAGTGGTCATTTCTTTGAGTTGGAGATCGTATGAGGAGGAAATGCCCAAGAGAATGAGAGGTCCTGCCTGTTGTCCTCGAGAACCGATAATCTTCTTTTTCTCTGTTTCTGGGCATCTTAGCTCCGATTTAGTCCATCCAAGTGGCATTCTTTACTAAATCGAGTATGCTTTTTGTGATGGAGGGGCCCATTCTCTGAGTTGGGGATCGTATGAAAAGAAAATACCCCAAGACAAGGAGAAGCCCTGCCCGTTGTCCTCAAGCACTGGAGAAAGAAAAAAGAGTCAGAAGTAAGACAGGGTTCTGTCCGAAGTTTCCGGGCCACAACTAGAGAAGCAATCCCGAGTAGGGGAAGTTCTGTCCGCTGCCCACTGGCGCAAAAAATGAGAACCTCTGGCAAGGAGAACATTTATATGTAGTATTTTAGTGCAAGGCAAGGAACATATGGAGGCTAGAGGAAGCTCCTTCTACTACCTTTGAATCCTAGGGGGAGGACGCTAAGAAGGAACGAGTAACTCTAAATACCATTATCTTATGAGACATGATGAGAGTAAGTATTTATGACATCCCGTTTAAATTATAGAGCTGCATGTGCTAAATTAGAATGTGTGCCATGATCCTTTGTGCTCTAAGCTGCTATGCTTTAGATGTGACATGTTTATGTTCCGTCTTGCTCTAGGGTAGAGCAAGACGTGTGGTGTGTGTGTGTGTGTTCGGTCTCAGCTCAATGATAGAGTGAGACGTGTGTATGTGGTTTTGATCCCGCTCTGTGGTAGAGCGAGATGTACGATTTCATTGGCTTATTGATATCTGCTTTACTCTGATATATGACGAGTTTTTGTATAACCCCGAATAAATATCAATATATACGTATTTTAACGTATATAATTTTATGATGCTTGTTGCATGTATTAGCCATTAGGCAGAACTACGTTCAGATCTAATCGTGTTAGAATAATATCCAATGCGTATGTAGGCAACCAACGGAAAGGCAACGTTAGCCCAATCGAAATTAATTATAAGTATATGTTTTATTTTCTTTTACACGCAACGAACTATGAAGCTTCGTTGTGTATATGTGTTCGTTACAACCTGAGTCTACGTACAGGGAAGCCTTAAAGCTCCGTAGTGCGTAGATGAATGTTTTACCTCTTGGACACAGACGATGATTCCTGGCTCAAGGGGAAAAAAATTCTATTAGTAATTTTGTGGGTCTGGCTTAGGTCGGGTCGTTACACAAAACCCACCCATACAAGAGTTCTCACCCTGACCAACTCTTAGCCCAACAAGTAGTCCGCCCCAACCCAAATCAGGAAACCTATAGGGAGTCCATCTTCGACTAGGAATCCAACGTCCTGCTACCTGTAAGAGTCCGATTTGTCTAGGGAACAAGCTGCCTCAGCTCCTACCGGAGCAAGGAGTGCAGTTATCCTACATAAGTGAATCCCATCTGCCTTAGGAGTCTATCCCTAAGTCCAAGTAGCACCTAGCTTCTCCTCAAGAGTCCCGCCCATGCTAGGTCTCCTCCTCGGCCTTCTCTACAAGGTGAGTAGCTTGTCCAAAACACCTCCAACGCTGCTCCAGCATCCATCCATGCCCAAAGGGCTTGCCTCGGTAGTCCGTCACCCAAGCAACTCAATTGTTTGCTACCAACAAAGAGGGTTGCCGCCCCCTTTTCCCATTCAACAAGTTAGGGGTCTAACACTACCTAACTTAGGTAATCTCATTCCCACTGTGACACCCCGACCCGAAAACCAACCCGGGATGGGGGTCTGAAGACGATAAAAACCAAACCCAGAACCAAGAGTAGCACACTCTGAGTATGAGAGTCTTCTCGTTCCTCTACACGCTACGGAACTTTAGCGCTCCGTTGTGTGTAGGCAAGAACTGGCCTAATTATATAATTAATTCGGACCGGGCCAACATTGCATTGCCATTGGTTGCCTACGTACATATCAGATAACATCCACGATGTTACTCCGATACGATCGGATCCGGACGTAGTTCTGCCTACTGGCTACTACATACAACCGGCATACCAAAAACACATACGTATAAAATATGTAACTCTGAATATTTAATCGGAGCTATACGAAAGCCCGATAAAACACCGACAACACACATCTCGCTTTACCATAGAGATGAGCACCACACAACCAATACGAAAACCCGATAAAACACCGGCAACACACATCTCTCTATCATAAAGACATGCATCACACAACCACCACAACATGTCTCACTCTACCCCAGAGCAAGACCATCACAACATTCCTCACTCTATCCTAGAGCAAGACCATCACATTCACACGTCTCGCTCCATCACTGAGCCGAGACCACATACATCACACGTCTCGCTATATCACTTAGCCGAGACCACACACATCACACATCTTGCTCTATCATAGAGTGAGACGGAACACAATTATAGGTCTCGCTCTATCACTGAGCCGAGACCGAACACACACACAACAAGTCTCTCTCTAACCCAGAGCGAGACGGCACACATCATGACATAAACGCATAGCATATAATAATATAAACACACGCACAACCTGTCTCTCTCTAACCCAGAGCAAGATGGCACACATCATGGCATATAAGAATAGCATACCATAATATAAACACACGCTCAACCTGTCTCTCTCTAACCCAGAGCGAGACAACACACATCATGGCATATAAGCAACACATATCATAATATAACACATGCACAGCCCATCTCTCTCTAACCCAGAGCGAGACGGCACACCTCATAACTATCCCATGTCATTCTATAATTAAATAGAAGGTAAGAAACCCTTACTCCCCTGATGTTACACGAGGCCATAGCTTTTGCTCCCGACCTCCTTTTTACGCGTTCTTTGGTTCATCATGCTCGTTACTACGAGCTCTACCTGGATACGGGGATTTCACCTAATGAAACCCCCTAACACTGACCCCAAATTACCGAATTACCCTTAACCTACTCAGGTTAAGTGTAACCGAAAAATGGGTCATTACATTCTTCCCCCCTTAAATGACTTGCGTCCTCGCAATTCGCCCAGACCAAACTCCACAACCCTACGAAATCCAGTAATTACACAAATAGCCAATACAAACAACATTCTGATATTTTAAATATCGAAAAACAACTTGAGAAACACGATCCGAGAACCACTCGGATAACACTTTCAAAAGCACAACCCGATAGTTAAAAATTGGGTAACACTAACATAAATATTATCCGAGACTTCATACTCAAATAGAACAAATCCAAATCCGATAATTACGATTGGATTAAACACTCAAAATTAAAATTCAATAATTTGAGATTAGATAAACCGTCACGACATAATCCGATGACACGTGACTGGATAAAACACTTGAATCACAATCTGATTTTTACATCAAAAATTAGATAAATTAATATGCAGAGTCAAAACTCGTCAAATCCACAAGCTCACACCTGAGCCAAAACCACAAACTCACACCGGAGTCAATACTCGTAAAATCCACAGACTCGCACCTGAGTCAAAACCACAAGATCACACCCGAGTCAAAACTCGTAAAATCCAGAAGCTCACATCCAAGCCAAAACCACAAACTCGCGCTCGAGTTAAAACTACAAGCCGCAATACCCGACGGCCTACCCTCGGCACTCATGGGGCAAACGAAGGCCACTTAGGGACAGAGCTTTCCCACGATGCTCTACCCTGTGCATGACACTTGCCGATTTATTTTCTTGGTGGGCATCATCACTCTATGATTATTTCATGTTCAAAAGCCCATGAAATAATCATCACATGTACGTACAATCAATCACAAACCATGATACCCAATGGCCTACCCTCGGCACTCATGGGGCAAACGAGGGCCACTTAGGGACAGAGCTTTCCCACGATGCTCTACCCTATGCGTGCCACTTGCTGATTATTTTTCTCAGCGGGCATCTATAAGCCGCGTACCCTACGGCCTACCCTCGGCGCTCATGGGGCAAACGAGGGCCACTTAGGGTGAGAGCTTTCCCACTATGCTCCACCCTATGTGCGCCACTTGCCGATTATTTTTCTCGGCGGGCATCCACATATACGTCCACTACACCAAGTGGTACGTACAACATATCACATCCCAATACAAGCTGCGATACCCAACGGCCTACCCTCGGCGCTCATGGGGCAAACGAGGGCCACTTAGGGACAAAGCTTTCCCACGATGCTCTACCCTGTGCGCGCCACTTGCCGATTATTTTTCTTGGCGGGCATCATCACTCTATGATTATTTCATGTTCGAAAGCCCATGAAATAATCATCACATCATTCAAACATAGCAACATCCATGCTAAAACAGTTCAAATTAAATCACTGTATGAAAACCAAAATATTCAGTGGCTTGTACGAAGTCAAATCACATCATTGTATGAAACAAAACATTAAGTGGCTCATACGAAATCAAAACACATCAACACTCACGTACCATCGTACGCACCAAATCATTTTTCAGAAAACATAATTTTCTTTCTGACAATAGAGCCATAAATCTGGCTCGATCAAAAGATCGTCATAACAACCAACCTTCAAGATTCAATCCCACTTTAAACAACCATTCTACGTTCACATCCCAACTCAAAGACACATACCAAGACAAAACAGACTTGAAATTAAACCTTTGTCTCAATATACACGTGGATTTACTTAAGGGATACTCATCTACGCCGCATGTCCCATAACACGGGCGTTCGATGGTTTCCGCTTAGTAATTCTACTGGCCATTGAGACGCTTTTATAATTTCAAATCATTTTTCAAAACACATAAGGTTTGAAATTAAATTTTTAGAATAAACTACCAGTAGACTCAATTGTAGAGTGGTCTACCCACATTGCGTGTCCCATACCACGAATGTTAGGCAGTCCCTCTTTGGGAATGCTACTGGCTTTCGAAATAACTTCGCCTTAAGTAAAGGCGAACTTTCAAAATAAGAACATTTTGAAATTTTATTTCGAAACACTGGCAGAACTATCCTTAGAGCGATTCACTAACATTGCGTGTCCCATACCACGAGTGTTTGGTGGCTCCTCATAGGGAGTTCTACCTTTTATCAAAATAATTTTCTTAATTTGTCAATAAATTCTTCGAAACACTGGCATAACTATCCTTAGAGCGATCCACAAACACTACATGTCCCATACCACGAGCGTTTGGTGGTTCCTCATAGGGAGCTCTACCTTTTATCAACATAATTTTCTTGATAAATTCGCCTTAAGCGAATCTTTTGAAATACCTATGTTTTGAACTTCATCGGTAGAACAAATCCCAGAGCATTCCACCGCACATCCCCTACTGTGGGTGTTTTGGTGGTTTCTCATAGGTAGTCTAACCGTCTTCCAAAATAATTTGAAGTCTGTTCTTAAATTTCAAATCATTCAAAATCGAAGTTCAACACATGAACCATTCGAAATTGAAGTCACTTAAAACATTTTCAGAAATCGTATAATGTGTTTAGAACACATATTTCTAATTGAATTTAATTCAAAATCGAAATTCGCATAAAACCCGATCAAGCTCACTCAGACAGAAATTTCAAATAATTCCTAACTCGAAATCAAAACTTATAAAATCGATGTTCACGTCAAATACCTTACAACACATGCAAGACAAAAATTGTAAATCATTTCTGATTCAAAATCAAAATCCATAAACTCGGAGTTCACATTAAATCCGATAAATTACTCATAGGATAGAACATTCACAATCGGAATTCACCTTGAATCCGATACAACACATAAAGAATGAAACGTTCACAATCGGAATTCTTCATAATTCCGATATAAAGAACGAACAGTCACAATCGGAATTCTCTCTAATTCCGATATCACATAAAGAATGAACAGTCACAATCGGAATTCTCTTTAGTTCCGATATCACAGAATGACGAAATCACAATCAGAGTTTTCTATCAACTCCGATACAACACTTGTCAAATTGAAACTTTAGATCGACTTGACCCTCACAAAACAGAACTTCAAATCAAACTGAAATTCCGAATAAAACTTTAGGTCATCACAACCATCTTGAATTTGAAGCAAATCAAAATATTATTGAAAATATTTTTCTCTCGTAGGCAGAGCAACGCTCCGATACCATTTGTGACGCCCTAACCCGAAAACTGACCTAGGCCGGGGGTCCGAAGACGATAAAAACCAAACCCAAAACCAAGAGCAGCACACTCTGAGTGTGAGAGTCTTCTCGTTCCTCTACATGCTACGGAACTTTAGTGCTCCGTTGCGCGTAGGCAAGAACTGGCCTAATTATATAATTAATCTGAACCAGGCCAACGTTGCATTGCCGTTGGTTGCCTACGTACATATCGGATAACATCCACGATGTTACTCCGATACGATCGGATCCGTACGTAGTTCTGCCTACTGGCTACTACATGCAACCGGCATACCAAAAAATACATACGTATAAAATATGTATCTCCGAATATTTAATCGGAGCTATACGAAAGCCCTATAAAACACCGACAACACACATCTCGCTTTACCATAGAGATGAGCACCACACAACCAATATGAAAACCCGATAAAACACCGGCAACACATATCTCGCTCTATCATAGAGACGAGCATCACACAACCACCACAACATGTCTCACTCTACCCCAGAGCAAGACCATCACAACATTCCTCACTCTATCCTAGAGCAAGACCATCACATTCACACATCTCGCTCCATCACTGAGCCGAGACCACATACATCACACGTCTTGCTATATCACTTAGCCGAGACCACACGCATCACACATCTTGCTCTATCATAGAGTGAGACGGAACACAATCATAGGTCTCGCTCTATCACTGAGCCGAGACCGAACACACACACAACACGTCTCTCTCTAACCCAGAGCGAGACGGCACACATCATGGCATAAACGCATAGCATATAATAATATAAACACACGCACAACCCGTCTCTCTCTAACCCAGAGCAAGATGGCACACATCATGGCATATAAGAATAGCATACCATAATATAAACACACGCTCAACCTGTCTCTCTCTAACGCAGAGCGAGACAACACACATCATGGCATATAAGCAACACATATCATAATATAACACACGCACAGCCCGTCTCTTATTAACCCAGGCACACCTCATAACTAGCCCATGTCATTCTATAATTAAATAGAAGGTAAGAAACCCTTACTCCCCTGATGTTACACGAGGTAGCGGTATTCAGGAAGCTCGTTTCTAGGCGTCCTCCCACTAAGATCTGGAGACAGTGGACAGAGCCTCCTCTAGCCCCAGCACGTTCTTCCCCTTCCACCGAAAGACAACCCGACCAACTCTCCCCTTTCCTGGAAACCTCGTTTTCTGCGTCCATGGGCGGCGGACAGAACCTCCCCTACTCGGGGTGTCCTTCACACGTCATGGCCCTTCGGTGGAGAACGGAGCCTCCCCTACATCGGGCCACTTCTCTTGATCTGGCCCGGTAACGGACGACGGAGCCTCCTCTCTCTCCGGGCCATCTCTCTCTCACTCTCGGGGCAGGAGGGCGGCAGACATGGCCTCCTCTTGCCCCAGGTCGTACCTCCCTTATAGGAGCGCCAACTCGAGGAATGGACCATGCCATTACGTAGATCACCCACAAATTCGCTAAGAACACCTCAAGAACGGAAGAAAACGGACTCCAAACAAGTCGGAAAACTCCCCCGAAAAATAGAACGGAGTCCAGTATTTAATAGAGGAGGAGCCGAGAGCATATGAAATGCTCTCGGGGATGCGTGCGCCACGCGTCGTGCGCCTGCGCGGCGCGCAACGCGCAGGCTGCGCGCGTGAAGCAAGTGGCCGAGCACTGCTCTCGCGCCACGTGTCGCGAGGGGCCCGGCCCCGTGCCGCGCGGGCCGACGCGCAGCTCCCGTGCGTCGCACGGGAGCCGGCCCGCTACGCGGGCTCTGTCCCACGTAAGCGCGGGACGACAAACGGATGACCATGCGTCGTGCGGGTCACCGCGCGGTCCCCCCGTCAAGCTGCGCCGCGCCACGCGTCGGGCGGCACGGCTGACGCCAGCCGCTAGTGTCATGATGACGCCAGCTATTTTGTCCTTTATGATTAAAATAATATATTTTTTACATTATTTTAATCCAAAAATATCTAAACTTCAACGCGCGATATCTTCTTAGCCCGAAGTCAGAATCGCGCGTTCTACGCACCGATGGACTCGTATTGACATGCCCTTCAAAACAAGACCACACATGGATAGGTTATCCCGCTCTTTTTGAGTGGGCCCCGCCCATGCGGCACGCTTCCAGAGGCTGTAGCTTTTGCTCCCGACCTCTATTTTGCACGTTCTTCGGTTTGTCACACTCGTTATTACGAGCTCTACCTAGATACGGGGATTTCACCTAATGAAACCCCCTAACACTGACCCCAAATTACCGAATTATCCTTAACCTACTCGGGTTAAGCATAACCGAAAAACGGGTCGTTACACCTACCCCATGACATATCAACAAGGGGAAATGATGGCAAAGTAATTCAAACCATCACCATTAGCAAAACATCAAATATCAAGTGTCTCCATCTTATTTGATGTCCAAGTGTTTGCTATTACCCGTTAACTTACTTCTTATTAATCTTACATGCCTTACGATTTTATCCCTTACCCAATCTTAGGAATAGAATAACCAAAATCAACATACAAAGATGATTCAACACGTCATCAGCATGCATTTATCATACCTTAATCATATGCAATGCCCGTTAACATTTTAACCCAATGCATCATGCAAAATTAACGTTATACCCTTACAGTCAGCTTAATCACACGATATGACATATACCCTTACATACTTGTCCTTTCCTAAATCATCATTATGTGGTCTAAGGCTATGTATATGAATTTAAAGAGACATTATAACGGAGGATTTCATACCTTGAGTAAAATGGGTAATTGATGTACATAATTTACACGTATGAGCTTTACATGTTGCACAACTCTAATTACTGACTTTCATGACTTCAAATTTTTAGGTAAAACACCTAGTGCAATCCAATTTTATTGAAATTTAGACAAAATAAGGTTTTAAAGGGTCTAGGGCCTAAAATTAAATCTAGGGGTCGATCTAAATTAAAATTTTAGTTTTTCTAAAATTATGGGAATTACTGCATATTACAGAATTTCCTAAATAATAAAATCTAAAAGGATAACCTTGCGCTAAAGTCACCAAATCAATGAGAACTTTTTATGCTAGATAGAACACTCATGAACATTTCCTTTAATAAGTTTGGGAGAAATCAAAGTCGAATTGGATACAAAAAAAATCTCAAGATGCCAACTAACAAAACTATAAATCTAGAAAAATACAAATTATAGAAATTCTAATAAATCCATGTCGTTAGCAAAAAATCCCCAAAATTACGAGATGAAAATAGACACATTATTGACTCCTGCATAATTTTCTATTTGATCCAAAACCAAACCAACATATTCCAGACAACTTGACCCCAAGCCTATTGACCTTCTCAATTAACAAAGCTCTTGACAATCATTATTCCAACCATGAGACACACAACATCAGCCATTATAATGATCATATATTAATTTAAGCACATGTATGCAGTCATAATACATGAAAATTCTAACTTTAATCATAGAAAAAATACCTAAACATGCAATCTCATTCAAGCATATATGAATTAAGCAAATACATACAAAACATTTCCAAAACCTAGATTATGCATGATCTATAGAAGTGTAGGTACTCCCTACCTCCTTCAATGAAGAAAAAAATCCTCTCTAAAGCTTTTTATCCTTTCTTAGACTAGGTGGAAGGTCCTCCATCTTCTCTAAGTTGGAAAGATGCAAGGATGGTCTTGAAGGCCACCAATTACCAAAGATGGAGGGCGGCTAGGTCAAACAAAGAAATCAAAGAGAGGGGTGGCTAGGTAAAAAAAACAGAGAATAGAGATGGGAGAGCGCTGGCTGAACCAAGGGAGAGAGGGTGGTAGGAGGGGGGGGAGAGAGCATACGGGAGTCCTTTATTGGAATATCACCTACTTTTGCTAGGATTCCTCCTATATGACCTTCCCAATCTAAGCTCTTTAAGGATTTTCCCTATTTTAGCCCTTTATTCCAAATATGGAAGATTACGGTATCTTGGGTAGTTGGTGTCAAAGCAAGGTTCTACGCAAGCTGGTTGGCCAACAAGGCAGACACCTAGGCCCATCTAAGGCCCACTTGTGATTAAAGTTGATTCTTGATCGAAGTATCCTTAAATAGATCACTCTTAGCCCCTACTCTTCTAGTTAGGGCTTGATGGGTAAGTCTAGGATAGTCTCATCCACCAGGAGACACTCTTGTACACAAGTCACTTCGGTCAAGTCATGCAGGTGGGTCCGATAACTTACCAAGAAAGAACATAAGGTCAAAATGGTGTGTTTATCCCTTCCCGAACCTCCGGTTAGGGTTTTTGGATTTCAATTAGCCAAATGACTAGGTTGTCCATGGTACCCTGCAACCTCAGCTTAAATTAGGGAAGTTCATGTCCCTTGCCCCTAATGGTCAATTGAAATCTAAGCTTTTGTCATAGTGTAGTTTAACTTAAGGGGTTTAAAATCTCTCCAAAAGTTAATGAACTACAGTAAATTATGCCGAATTTTCATGGTGTTACAAAAGCACCTTGATGGGTCTCGGGTTGAGCAGACCCCTACTTGTGCATTAAATAATCAAAGTCAAGAAAATTTAAAGCAAATATTTAACTATGCATTAAATCTTTTATAAATAATAACTAAAAATGAAACAATGAAAATTAGCTAAATTTGAACTCTGAGATTCGATAAGTGTAAATGATCAGTGAATGAGATATCGTTAAAACGCTCCTATAGGAAGGAATGGTAAATAATATACTCAATGACTTACTCTCTCAAGACAAATTAACTAAACAATCAGCATATATAGTTTTCTCCTAAGAGATTGCCTCATGTCTTTATTCTCTTCTAAAAATTATTGGAGCAGCCAAGGGCATCTAAATTCGCCATTAATCATGAAAGTAGAAGTAAAAGTTCAAATTTAACAATTAGAAGCAAAAATTGGAATGTCAACACATAGTGAATCATTTCTACCCAAATTTTTACTTCAACAACCGAGCTTGACATATAGCCATAAAAATGATAGAATTCAAATATTGTTCCACCATTATCAATTATTTGACAAGCTGATTCTAATTTCTCATATTTCTTTTCCAATTATCTCAAGGTGTTTTGTCTTTCCATTTAAAACTATAAGTCATTGGAGGAACGTTAACCCCATATGCTCATCATAATATAGGTCAAACACGGTAAATTTTAATTATTTACTCGCAAGCGTATGAATCTATAGTAGTTAAGCAGCTAAATCGAGTGTCGATCCCACATAGACTTCAAATTAGAAAATCAAATTTAATCTAACTCAATGAAACACTAATCTAGTTAACAAATATAAAGAAAGTAACTTGACTAAAGTAACTAACAAAAGCAAATAAGATTCTAAAGGTAATTAAACTATCCAAATCAAAATTCTAAAGTTTTAATATAAGAATAAGAAAGCAATGCAAAATAAATAAAATACTATTAAATAAACAATATACTATCAAATAAACAAAACACTAGGGCATAGGAATCCACATTCATTAAATAAAAAAACTCAAAAGTATGATCAATAATTTTTTTTTTGACATCATCTCATAATAATCTAGAATTCAATCTTCGTTATTATGGAAAATATCATTATTAGGCTCTCATGTGTAACAAAAAAAAATTGTTCCTCCTCACTTCAACGGATTGAAATCATGTCATTAATTGTATCCACAAGTTGCAAATCACAACTAATACCCAATTTCAATATTAAACAAGACAAAACCAAGTAAAAAACCAATGAGAAGCAATTTAAATCATGAGAGAAGCATAACTAAACTCATTTCCAAATCAATCTCATGAATTAACGAGGTAGAAATAATTAACATTAAATCCTTCATTAAGAAAATTAGTCAAGTATCATAATAATGAAATTCTACAATTTAATAAAGCTTCATTCATGCCCTAGCAAAGAGTTTTAGCTACTCATTGACCTAAGAAATAAAATCTCAACTTGAAAAATTGAAAAGAGACTTATAAGATGTGAAAAAGATGGAAAATTTAAAAAAACATAGTTGCTACAGTACCATGAACAGTAGCCATGGTTTACTATTCATCTTTTATAACTTCTGGCTTATGAACAGAGTTGCTATAGTACCCCCGCAGACTGGATTTGCTTTTTTCTTGCTCCTTCGGCTTGGGACTTCAATTCTCTTGCATTCAAAGTGTTCTCTCCTCAATTTCGAATGATGGGATTGAAGAATTTTGCCTCTCGTTCGTTGTATTCTCCTCCTTCCTCTTTTGCAATTTTTTGTTGTAGTGTTTAAATAATTTTCTGGATAACACCTCTTTCCTTGTTTAAGTGCCCAAGTTCGTCATCCAAATGGTAGTCCTCTGAGCCAAAGGTCACCGCCACAGGGTGTTGTGCCTGTGGGTTCTCCTGCCTAGCACGGTAAGGCTAAAGCACTCCCGTTAAAGTCCGCATGATGTGTGTCAACCCTTCAATAGCGGTTAACATGTAATCAACTTTTGGGTCTCTAGCCGTGTGATCATCATTAGTGCCGATGTGATTCTATCCAGCCATCTACACAACCACTGGACACTAAATCACAAGGCCTAATTGCACAAGCAAACACAAGCATACAAGCAACACAAACAAGCAAACAAATATTCAAGACAAACAACTAATGGATTCCACATCGCTAGTTATGTCTAATATCCTTTATCATATCACACCCCATTAACCCTTAAGACTCATCACTTATCTTATTTACTCTTGGATAAAAAGGTGCTTCGATACCAAAAACTTTCTATCACACCCAAACACCCACTTGATCCGAGCCAAACCCGGTCAGGTGCTGTTAAAGTGCACGGGGGTGACAAATTGATTTATAAGCTATGGAAGACTTAATTCCTCTAGCATATAATTTATGCATAAAAAGTGCGCACCTTTAAATCTTTGTACAAGAGAAATAAGTAAAATAAAATAGGACTTTAACTCTGGAATGAATCCTTAATCTCAACCCACAACTTAAAATATTGAGCCGACAAACAAGATCAACCATACATGATGTTCTATTACCATGACATAGTAAATAAGAAAACATAACAAAGTCCATAGGCATCTAAGCCTACTCTCAAGCACTCCCCGACCCTTCTTTATATAGAGGATCTTGCTCGACTGCATGTCGCACCATGCAACCCTAAAAAAAACACAAAAAGTGGGGTGAGTATAAACTTAGAAAGGTTTTGGAAATGGTAGTGGTAAATCAAAAAAACATCTACGACACATCAACATGGTCTATCAGATCTACATATCACATGATATCGTATTTCTGATTACTTCATTTACCATAACCATACTACTCGTAAACAATTATCTTGCATACAGTATCTCAAACATACTACTCGTCACATGAATAATCACATTATATCATGCACATTCAACCTGCATGAAGAGTGTCTCAGGCACACCATACCCATCCATGCATACCCATTCTACTTCATAATATTCAACCTATATGAGAAGTGTCTCTAACACATAATCATATCATGCATATTCATATTATTTAACCTGCATGAGAAATGTCTCTAACACATAATCACATCATGCATATTCAATTTTCATTCATACATAGATCATTCACCATGCACAATAAGTTTCTCAATCACATTATACTAAACCATGCATAATAAATCATATTCACATGTGCCACATATTCTCAATTATCTCTACACGACCTGTGTAACCTTAGCATAATATTATCCCATATACATGCATCATCAACAATGGTGAATGTCTCCATCATGGAGAGAAAAACAAGCATACCACCCACTCTGGACGTAGTCTAATTTCCTAATTGGAAACCTAGGGCATTGCCCACTCTGGACATAATCAGAATTGCTTACGGAAACCTAGGGTGTTTGGGGTAGTCAGCCCCTCTGCTCACTTTGGACAATCCAAATGGAAGGTTTGAATTCCTTACGAAAACCTAAAGTAGTTTGCTTGCTCTAGACAGTCCTGGACGGGAACGTCCGAATTCCACAAGGGAAACCTAGAGCAGTGTGTTCACCCTTGACATCTCTATAGTGGAAAAGTCCGAATTCCACAAGGAAAACCTAGAACACGTGGTAGCCGATACATAAAGGCATATCACTCTAGATTCTCAGGGTCCAAATGACTCAATAAATAAGCTTCAACAGCATCCATCTCGACTCAACTCAATCCGGGGAGGATCCATGTTCCAATTAGGAACTAAAATCGAAATCATGTCATTTCGGACCAACCAATTTCTGATAAGCTAACGATTGATAAATCCGGCAAGCAATTTCACACCATTGCATCCAATCGATCAACCACGATGAAGTCATATTCGTAAATTCATTTCATAATACATGCAACATGGTATATATAGGGGTAATACATACATCAATCTAATTCATGAAACGTGTTCCCATAAGCCCTACATGCATTATTTCTAATCATAATATCAATGATCACCATAATTATCCCCCACATGGGTGCATACGTTGTAGAAACATTCAATTCTAAGTATATAGACATGCATTGTAAATAACCCATAAACATACCACACACATGCTCTTTAACATTTAATCATGCTCCTTACAGAAATCATGGGTGAAAATTATCGAAAAAAACAATTCGAATCCAGTGCAACTTCATGCTAGACTTATGTAAGTATATTCATACTACACTTGAATCTAGACATGACATCATCATTCACCCATAATTCAAGCATAATATGTGAAGACATAAAAATCCATTCTCATGCTATAACCTTGCTAGAATCTTACTTAAAATATATGAAATCATTCAACATGGATTCAAGATAAGGAATTACCACATGTTTAACCAATTAACATGTAATTTACATAATACTTAAACACTTATCATAGTTTCCTACATCAAATTTATAGCCTTCTAATAGCTCATCCTAGCATAATTTACTCATCATAAACATAAGAAATGATATTTAAAAGTAAAAACACGAAAATGAGCAAAATAAGAAAAATCACAAATCTATTGTGTTTGCGTTCAAACACCCAGTAGGGCCATTCGAACGCCTAGCCGTTCAATCGGCCTACATGGCTATTCGATTGCCATAACTAAAATTTTTGGTTCATCTTCTTTCTTTCGAACCCAAAATCGTAAATGCACATAAACATCATAAACCTTAAAATCTCACTCCCAAACATCATAATAATGAAATCCATATTTATGAAATAGTAAATCTAGCCATTTAGAATTAATAATACTAAGAAATCATAAGAACAATTAAGCTTTTCCAAATCTGCCATTACAGCTCAACTTCATAGAAACCCATATAAATCTCCATCAAACATCAAATCTGAAATCACAAACCTATTTAAGACGAAATCCCTTACCTTTAGTGAGCTTCTTGACCTGAAATCAATGCTCCAACACTTTTAAATCCTACCCACAATAAGGTTTTTGTTAATACTTGCATAAATTCGCTTAAAAATACTTAAATATCTTGAAAACTTGTAGATATAGGGTTTATTGAGTTCAAAAATGAAATTCCTTTCATAAGGGTTTGAAATAGATATTTAAATTAGTAGCTTTATGGGTAGAAATCAAGATTAAACCTCGACAAAATGAGAGATTTGAAAAGTTTAGGAGAAACCCTAATAAATTAGTAGAAGATTAAGCTAATATTTACCTTAATCGTCTTTCTATCTTTAGAAATGGGGATTAAGGCTTCCTATGCTTCAGATTTCCAGTCATTTCCAATTAGAAAAGTGGTTTTGGCTTTAGGGCAAACTTAACAAATAGGTAAGATATAAATAGAATTTAATACTAAAAACAAAAAACTTGCTTATTTCAAGTCCGAATTGATGTCTAAAAATTTTAAAATATTTAATTACTGTCTTAAGATGTTGTTAGGGTCATTTGGGACCTATTATTCCAATTTTCCACATAGGGCCCACGACAGGTCCTACCTCTTAGCTTTTCTGGAAAATATTCAAATTTTTAAAAAATTCCAAAAAAATCTCAATATACTCATCTTAACGTAAAAACCATCAAAATGAGGGAAATTTTGATTAAAACCTTATTTAACTACTTTAAATTCAAAATAAGTCAAAACCAATCAAATTTAACATTGAACCATAAAATAAAATAAACCAGTTTGAGTTAGAGATCTTACACCTCATAGTCATCTTCACTCATACTTTCTGGTTTTTTTGATTTTTCATACAACGCTTTTAATAAGCCCTATTGCTCTGGCATATCCTTAACCCTTATCTACCACAAGCCAAAGTTATTTTTTTGATTAAAATTTTAATCTTTAAATTTGCTAAACCTTTTTGATGCCTTCATGAAAAGAATTGCTGTGAACTTGGGCTCCAATACCACTTTGTAGAATTTTGTCAATAGCACAATTCTAATATAAAAATAAAAATAAAAATTAAATAGAACAAGACAAGAAATTTACACT
The DNA here is from genome assembly GCA_035235625.1 of Saururus chinensis. Taxonomy (NCBI): domain Eukaryota; kingdom Viridiplantae; phylum Streptophyta; class Magnoliopsida; order Piperales; family Saururaceae; genus Saururus; species Saururus chinensis. The sequence goes on from CP141143.1 coordinate 34,041,014, forward strand.
ATGACTTGAGAAAGAGAAATAACTAGATGAGTTACAAGTCTCTCAAGCAACCCTTTGGGATAACTCTCTTTTAAACCCCTCTTTCTCACCTCTCTCTCTCTCTCTCACATAAGATAAGAAAGAAAGATTGCTCACACCAAATATAAAATACACAAGGAATAATGAGTCCAAGTGCCAAAAGAAAGGATCAACATGGGTAAATACGGTTATATGGTTTTTATTATCAACTCACATCTCCAGGCTGGACTTGTGTCTTGATAAGTTATATACAACAGGATGCAGTTCCCTTGGTCCCTTTATTCCAATCTTTTGAGCCATCATTTGTTTTTTCTGTGCACCTGCGTATGTAATGACGATTCGACCAATAATTGCAAGACTCCAGCAATACTTGACTAAGTGGCAATGTTGAAATATCTCGTTGTTCCTTAATGATGGAAGTAACATCTTATCTTCTTTCCTCTGTCTTTATATAAGGTGTTCATGTAGTTCTTTCCCATTGTTGTATCCTTCTATTGGAAGAATGAGGAGGTGGAGCCTAGAAGGAGCAACTGCTTTGGTCACTGGGGGGACCAAAGGAATTGGGTGAGTCCAATTTAATGTTCCATGTTTCTTTTTTCTTCAGATTGATAAAGGCTATGGTCACTGTTTTGGTAAATATAGCATTAGAAATGACGCCATGGAGTTGCCTACAAATCCTTATCTGTAAGGGAATAGGTCATATGCCGAGCACTTATATCTAGCAAGGTATAACTTCCAGGTTACTTAACAGAAAATTTTCTTGCGAACTCACAAACGAAAGATGAGAAACCCTGAGCGCAATATTGCGTTTGCAGCATGGGCATGCGAACTATCAGATCGCGTATGCGCCGTAATGATATAATGTACAGTATGTACACATGCAGATACAAATTTCCTCGTAGTTGTTTTTTTAGCTTGAGGTAATCCAAAATTGCACTCATTGAAACATGGAATTTGTTGAGGCAGGCGTGCAGTGGTCGAAGAACTGGCCGAGTTCGGAACGAGTTAGAGCTAAATGAACATTTGCAGGAGTGGAAAGATGCCGGGCTCAGGGTCATCGGGTCGGTCTGCGATGTTGCTTCTCGAGCTGCCAGAGAGAAGCTGATGCAGGATGTGTCCACTGCATTTGGAGGGAAGCTCAACATCCTGGTGAGTTAAAAACAGACATACGCCTGATACAAGGCAAAAACACCCAGCCCTATTAGGATCAAGACTCATTGAAATAGTAGCGAAATTATTATGCATCTAACTTAATTTGCTCTTGAAAGTATCACTCTTCATAATAATTTTTTAGAAAATTAATATGCGAATTAATGTGGTGTTTCAGTGGACAAAAGGCAATTTGATTGTATTGTTCGTGTACATGTTCCGTAATCAGAATACCTACCAAGGTCATATCCCCTACTTTCTGTGGAAGAGAATACCTTGGTCCCCTTTCAATGGAAAATTTTGTTACGCCTTGAAAATTACACTTCCAAACCCACTTCACAGAAATCAAACCAGTGGTGGTGATTCTATTCAGTGGGGTTTAACGTGTGATTTTGAAGGAGGCATAGAAATGCAGTGGGGTGGGTCCACTTTGACATTTTTGCAGTCTGAATTCGCATCTGAATGGTGCCCATCAGTTTTTTCTTCAAATCCCCTTAGTGCTGCATTATTGAAGGAAAACATTGTTTACACAACACAATGAGTTTTGATCGAACTTAACAAGTGGGCCTGCCACCCCACCCACTTGTTAAGTCCAATAAAAATATGTGAGAATTTTCGTTGTGTAACCCAAGTGGGCCTTTTAACGACCTTTGGAATACAATAGTGTCGCACCTGATTTGGTGTGAGCGGCCGATCAACCCAGGCCAGTTGAAAATTTTTGGGTGTTGATTGGCGACAAATTGGGTGGGAAAAACTCAGCCTATCTGAAATGAATAATGTAGTTTATGATAAAATCTAAAATCTTCTGATTAGGTACACTAAGAAAAGCTTCACAATGTGCAAGCAGGTAAACAATGTGGGAAAGGGCATTTACAAGTCTACAGAGGAACACACAGAGGATGACTTTGCCTTCCTAATGAGTAGCAACTTTGAATCTGCCTACCACATGTCCCAGCTCGCCCACCCTCTCCTCAAAGCTTCTGGTAATGGAAGCATTGTCTTTCTGTCGTCCGTCGCTGGCCATGTCTCCACTGGCAAATACGGTGGCTCAGTCTATGCAGCTACCAAAGGTACTGAACGTAATAAGCATTTGTAAATCCTGAATGTTTGGAATCACCACTACTAGTACATTAATAGAGTAAATTGAGGATTAATTAGCTATGCTCTTTTCATTTGTTGTTTTTTTTTTGATGTATTGAACTTGGATTGGTATCCTTGTGCCTTCATCTCAGCTGGAGAACAATACATGTAGTGGAACTGAGCATTTTTTTTTGGTAACTTAATGGAGCAGACCTTGATGTTCAATTAGCTCGGCTTGTTTATTGTTTCACATTATCGAAAAACCTACTCACTTTAGCCTAAATTAATAGTTCCATTTAGTTTTTAAATTGAACTAATTTTAATTTATTTTGAAAAATCAAATGATGCTATTAATACAGGACAAAGGGAGTATAATGTTAGAAGCCCTACAATGGTATTGGCTAGAAATAAGATTTATAATTTTTATCAATTTCATATTTTTACTCGTGTGATAAAAATATTGAGTTAAAGACTATGTCCAATAAATTTGGTTCATAATAGTCAAATCATTTCATATTCTTGCTGAGCATGATTGATGACACTCAAATAAGATTTGTAATTAAAAATATTGAGTTATTGCCACTCCTACCCCTCTTGTTGGACATATAATAGTTTGGAATCAAATCTTTTTAGAAAGGCCATTTATGTATATTCAATGTACTTTACTGATAGAGGTTATAGATTCTTTGAGGGGACTTTAGACTTTATAAAATCTTCCTCCATGTTTGATGCTTAAGCAATAGCATTAATAAAAGAGGTAGATCTACTAGCAAGTGCTTTGAAGCAATGTCCATTCATCGGTCCCTAAATGAACAACTCTGCCCCTTCTTTCTTATTAGCTACAACATATTGTGCAAATTTTTAGAGTTGCACAAACTTGTTTTTATATTGTAATTCAGTTATGTTTATGCAAGTTTAATATCTTTCACTAGAGGATCACCATAGCGCTGATAGTTGTTTCTCTTATAGTAGAATTTTTTCTTTTATAGTAGTTCTAATGTTGTTTCATTTTTTAATATATAACATTTCCTATCCTTAAATATAATCAAAATTGGTCGTAGGAGCCATCAATCAAGTAACAAAGAACCTCGCATGCGAATGGGCCAAGGACAACATTCGAACAAACTCTATTGCGCCAGGGATGACAGTGACCCCATTAGCTGAACAGGTAATTTTTCTCATTTATGCCCTCTTTTTGCTTGTCATTAAAATAAAATTCACCTTTAACTCCGAAACACCATAAGTTGAATAGATTCCTTACCTAAAGTCATAGTCCATGGTGACTCAATATTAACAACTGAAGTTTTAAAAAATTTGTGAAACTTGATTAGCTAAAGTACTCTATTTTGACTTGAAATATTAATTTTATATATTCTTTCTTATTTGCACAAAATAAAATAAACTTATGTTTAGTTATTTATTTACTTCCATTTGAGTTTATATTTTTTGTCTTGATATATTCATAATTATAATTCATTACTCAATTTTGACTCCGTTTATACAATGAGTGTCTTAAATAAATTTGGGGGGGAGGGGTTGAATTCGAGTATGGACTTTTGATATAGCACTCTTTAGTGTGGTAGATTCAATTAATATTTGTCTTGCCATGTCTGGATGTATAGTTTTTAGAAAACAAGGAACTGGTAGATATATGGATTGCACGAACTCCCATGAAGAGGTTTGCTGAGGTAAAGGAGATTTCATCTGTGGTGACATTCCTTTGTCTGCCAGCTGCTTCATACATCACAGGCCAAGTAATTACAGTTGATGGAGGCTTCACTGTTAACGCTGTGTAGAAAATGGTGATTATATTTTATGAAGCAACACACAATATTTCATAGCAATAGATTGTAAGAAGGTGCTGTTTTGTATAAATGAACCAGAACCAGTTGGTATTTTATTAGTGAGGTAAGAAAAATATAATCTATTTTTTCAAAGCACTATGTATTTTTGTTTAAATGAAAAGTTTTTTCCATATTGCCTCGCCAAAGAATAAAATATTCTATATTCCTTGGATTTTAAACGGAAATGTCATATGATCTGGAATAACACGACATAAGTTATAATTTGGACTAAAATACCCCTGACCGAAGGTAGGGTTTTATATCGTGTTAAAACCCTCACAAAGTAGCATTCAGTGTCATACGACTTTAGACGCTGGCAATTCCTCCTAGTGAAAACTCCATCCCGATTGAAAACTCACTTCCGATCAGAAAGTCCCTTGATTGAGCACCGTGTAAGCGGCATGTGAGAAGATTTTGCGACCTATCCAACCAAAACATCGAAGATTAGGGATTTTCTGTTCTTGAATGAGTTTGAGTTTGCGAAGAACGCATTTTTGAACGAGGGTTTCTCGTAAGCTGAGTTTTGAAATTGTACACCCCAAAGCTAGTTCTTCTTTGTAGCGCGGATTAGGTTTGCGGCGATTTCAGAAAAGCAACGGCCAAAAGAGTGTTCAATCCGGCTCGGAGAACAACAACGGAGGTTTTGTGGTAAGGCATTTTTGATATTTGTATGCATGATTTTTGATTTAGCGTGTACTCAAACACAAGACATAGGCAGTCAAATCAAACTATTGTTGCGTCAGAAAGATGATACGCCATATATCGTGTGCTCAATAAGATGGTGGAAACACGATGTTTAACCATAATGATGTTGTGTATGCGAGGGCCACTTAGCGTATGTTCGATTACACGATACATATACTTATCATCGCTATAGAAGTTATTAGTTAGAAAAAGTGTGAACCGACATGGCTATTGATTATGGTCACGACCTATTGTTGATTGACATATATATATCTAATTTTTTAGACGTAAAGTTAGAGTATTAAATCAAATTGCGGAGTCTTTGAAGGTTGCAGAAGAGAAGAAGAGAATCTATAGGAGAAGACCGGGTTTGGGAACGAATAGTTTTCCGGCTGGACTGCGTATATCAAAAGACCTTGTAGATTCATGTCCGGGATGCAAGGCAATTTTAGTGAAGTCTGGGTTCTACACAGTATATGATTGCGAACCCATCATCATCTCTAGGCCGTTGTTGGATGTACTCATTGGTGATTGTTGGGACGACTTACTGGAGGTCTTTCAACATAAAGGGCAAAAGACTACCCCTTATAGTGGATGAAGTGGCTATGATCACAGGGTTGAGTGGAAAAGGGAACCCGTGTAAATTGGAAAGCAGCGAGGGGAAGGCTGCCCAAGGCAAGGGGGAATTCTACAAGAAGTTCTTCCAAGGGAAGCGGCCGGAGCAGACAGGATTGGAAGAATTGTTCAAAGAAGTGGCTGCGGAAACAAGGAATGTTTCAGACAAGGACTTAGCACGGTTGGCTATCGTGCACATGGGTGTCCTCATGTTATTCACGCAGAGCAATAGAGCCATATCCCCAACTCTATGTGATTACTTAGATGACAATGTCCGTCGTGGGGAGCTACAATTGGGCAGGCGCCATACATGATTTGCTGATGAGAGGCATATCGGCAACCCACTGGAACATCATGAGCAGACAGGACGAGCATTCCGCCACAACCGGAATTCTCGTAAGGACTTCATTAGTGCTCTAGGTAACTCTCGTCTGTTTTATAATACGCTAATTCTAATATCATATTTATAATGACACAATACGTTTCACAAAGATGAATATCGCCTCATCGGTCACATGATACAACTCTCAATCGTGTTATCGGACATACAACATTTAACTGGCACGTAGACATATCGTGTTCTCAAAAACATGACTATGTTATAGTGAAGTTACTAAACATTTTAGTCTAATGTTTATATTCTTTTGTATTGTCCACCGCCAGGTATGGTTTCATGAGTATATGTCCATATGGGCTCCCAGAGGTCCTCCATGCAGCCCGAGGTGCAAGAGGTGGCTCGGATTTACCCAACTATTAAGCGACGTGGAGAAGGCTAGTAAACTTGACCCGGCCAACGAAAAGGGGAGGAAGAAGATTCTAGCTCATCGCCGGATGAGGAAGTGGTACGAGGATGTCTTCATGAGGCTGAAGCCAGACTCACAAATTATTATGCGCATCACACCAATTGCCGAAGAGGCGCACTTGATGGATGTCCAAAGGGCGACCCCGAAAGCTAAGAAGGCGGTTACGCGGCCTTTCCGAACAATGAGACCTGGCCATGCCCCCCACGGCGAGATGTCAGGGCATGTACATTCCGGCCATGATATCATTAAATCATTCGTCATGCCAGTTGATGTCATGACGGGAATATGTGAAGTTGTTTTGGAGAAGGCTATTCTATATGGTGATCGGGGATGGAACACGGATCAAGTTGTAGCTGCACTCCAGCATGTTAAGGACGATCTAGAGGTGGCAACTAGCCTCATAGAATAGATGCAACCCCCTAAGGAGCGAGATACAGAACAGCTGCCTGAACCCACTCAGCTGGTGGTCGCCCAAGCATCAACCCCTCCTCCGAGAACCAAAGGATCACCTTCGGTTCATTCAAAGGCAAGAACTTCAAAATCAAGAGAAGGGCACCAACCATCTGCCCCCGAAGATCAACCAGTACAAGTCCCTCAGCCGGTGGAAGAGGGATTCATTTTAAGTAAGTATGGCAGTTTAATGTATTGTGTTATGATAGAGGATATTTGTGTAGTTGAGTACACAATAAGAGATCATATCATTGAGTAAGAAAGACGATGGTTGGATTGTCGTGTCATCGATCACACGATCATTGATATAGTAGTTGTGAGAACCATCTCTGCGTGGTCATGTGAGCATGAGCACGATTAGGCTTTCTGTCGTGTTTCTACGAATACGATAAGATGATTATTGTGTTTGTAAATGATGACTTGTGTGGATATCGTGTGGTTACTAACACGATTACATACTTCTTAAATACAGAGAAATGACAACTGCAAGCTGCCACCAAATCGTAGAAGAAGATTGGTTCGAAGTTGAAAAGGACCGTAATAACTAGATTTTTGTCGAAGATAAATGCAAAATTCATGGAACAACCCCAGGATGTCGAAGAACAACCGTGGGAGTTAGAGGAACCGGACCTTCCCCGGGATGTCGACGAACAACCGAGGAACCAGACCTTCCACTTGAGGTCATGGCTCAAGTCTGCGATGTGCCAGAACAACCCAGTGAGGGACCCATAGACCAACTGGAGATTCCGGAACAACCCTTGAAGGGACCGGAAGCACCTTAGCAAGCAAATAAAGGAGCATCACCCAAACGAGTAAAAATCAGAGTGAAGCGGAAAGCTTCTCCAGGCCCTCCCATTGTACCTCATGCGCAACAAAAGTCGAGGTCCACCATAGTTGATCCATCAGCTCAAGGTCAAGAGCCGGTGAAGAAAGTTGCAGCTCAGGTAGTGAAGAAGCCGAAGCATTTCAGTAGCTACGTTGATGAGAAGCTAGCAAAGTCTAGATACAGTCACCAACCTCGAAAGCCTGGTGACAAACTACCTCTGGCTTCGGTCCCTAGCCCAAGCATTATCCATCAGGCACATCCAAAGTCTCCCACCCCAGAATCAGCAGCCCTAATCACAGTTTCTAGTGAAGGCACTATATTAGATACTCCTCCAGTAGATGCAGACGTAATGGAGAGTATCCGCAATGTTGAAGATGTCGAAGAAGATACTGTGACTAAGACAAACAAGGAGGAGACAAGTTTGCAGCCGAAGGACTATCTTGACACAGAGTTGGTGTTCCACCTGGAGGTTCAGGTCCTGGCAATTAAAGAAATTATCACAGAATTTCTGTCCAACCTATATAAGTCGTGGCCCGTAGAGACACTCCTCTACACCAACTACCTATGTCCATTAAAGCAGAAGTGCATAACGAATGAGGTAATATCTATTCATTGCTCATATGTTTTAAGCTCTATCGTGTTATCAATCAAACGACTGAATATCTTATGCATATTACAATGAATTATCATTTTATCGATTACAAGACATAGAATCATATCGGTGGTTTTCATATACGCTAACTATCGACTTGTAATTGCTGAAGTAAAACTAGCATGTTAATTAATACATGACTTGTGAATAAGTCGTGCGATCGTAAACACGGTATAGACACTAATCGTGTAAAGTCATATGACGATCAGTAGCATATAGTGTCATTACTCACACGTATGGTATTGTGTAGGTCATCGACGTCTTCTTCCAACTACTAGATGAACGCAATATGAGAAATCTAGGCATGTACCCCAACTATTTTTTTGGCAGGTTCGCTATTCAGCACTACTTTAATGTTGGCACTAGGGAAGGGCCGGCGGAGAAGGAGGGCAAACTCTCTAGCATATTGTTGAGAGGCCTGAATGTTAACACGGAGAGCAGTTTCATTCCTATTTACGTTAAGGGCCACTTTCTATTGCTTATTATCTGCTGCAGGGAGAAGCGATTTAGGCGGTACAATCCTCTAAAGGGTAAGGGTGATCACAGTCACCACTTTACCGAGGTGGACAGTGTTAGGAAACATGTTGCTAATGGAATGAGAAGACACTTAAGATAAAGGGGGCTCAGACGTGGCCACTGACTAAGATCAACAAATGCCCATACCAAGAAACAAATGAAGATTGTGGTTTGTTTGTCATGTACTATGTAGCGAAACTCGCAGGGGGAGTCATTCAGCCAGATTTTAGACAGCTCGAGATAACAGGCTTGGTTAGGCCAATGATATGCACTGCTATACTTCGGGCCTTAATCAAAAAGGAATTTGATCTGGATATAGATGAATTATAAAAAAGACCAATTATTTTGTAATTAATTACTTTGACCAATTATTTTGTGATTAATGACTATGACCAATTATTTTGTAATTAATTACTATATCAATTATTTTGCACTTAGTTGTTGTACGAATTTCAAATGGTGTATAATCAATCAAAAGATTTGTATCAATATCATGTATTCAATATCGCGATACGGTAGTACACATATATCTGATCGTATTATAGTTCTTACGATCGCCTATTAGGTCGTGTTATCGCATACATGCCTACTCGTATTAGGTCATGTTATCGTTTACTTCACATCTCATATTATGACGTCTGTGACCAACATTGATAGCGTGTTTGTAAGCATACAATCGTGGCTTTGTAAACAAAATAGCATGCGACCTCCTGGGACAGACCATTCGAGACATTGCTATAGCGCCTGGTAGCGTACTTCCCCCACCAGATGAAGGCGAGCCCCTTATCTAATAGGGGGAAGATACACCATCAGGCACAAAAGCAAAACAAATTGAGTTGGCATGCAATCTCCTTGCAGAATCACCAGTCGCCGCTATAGCATTCTCCTGAATGATCCGTCTCGCTAAGAACCAGTGAGTAAGTGTTCAGCAAACCCTAAATTGCCATCTATCGAATAGGGCGGGGATGTGACAAATCATTGGAGAAATTAATATATTGACGTCTAGTGAATCATGCCTACGACAATTTAGTATTTTACGACAATTACGGACTGCCAGGTAATTGAAGGTATTGATGCCTCGGGAATAATGCCTCTACAATTTGAAAATTTCGAACATGGAATTGTCGTGTGTTCGAGCACACTATATGACCAATATCGTGTAAGTAGTAACACATCCAACATATACATTATCCACTATGTACAACATGTCGTGTTTTTAGGAACACGTTAATTACATATTTCGTGTTGATTATAACACAATGCATATGCAAAAAAAGTTAGCTGAAGAACGGAGGTGGAAATGGTAAGCCTAATCGTGTAATTAGTAACATGATCGCCTATTTGGTCGTGTTGTCATTTACACGATACACATATACACTACACCCTACGTACAACATGTCATGTTTTTAGGAACACATTAATTACTTATTTCTTGTTAATCGACCTCCTTCGGCTTGTCGTTGGGATCAATATTGATAGCATGTTAGAAAGCAGAAAATCGTCATGTTACTACTCTCAATATATGGGAAAGACAACTTTCAATGGGAAGAAATATACAACTGTTATTAATTTAGTACATCCAAAAAATGAATCTTTACAGAACTTTAAAAATACAAAGATAATAACAATCTGGCTCATCGCCAGTGATCAGTTGGCGTGAGATCTCCTTGTAGACTCTCGAACCCAAGCGACGGATCATTAGGGACATTGATATATTGTCGTCTAGTGAACCATGCCCACCTTTGGATATAGGCGAGGAACATATATGAAGGCGGACCGATTCGCCAGCCACCGCTAAAGCAATCTCCCGAATGACCCATCTCCGCAAAGAACTAGTGAGTGAGCATTCTGCAAAACCTAAATTATCGTCTATCGAATAGGGTATGGATGCAATGGATCATTGGAGAAATTGATATATCGCCATCTAGTAAATCATGCCCACTATCAGATATAGGTGGTGATCATATCTGATGGTGGGCCGATTCACCAGCCGCTGCTACAACAATATCCCGAATAATATGTCTCCGCGAAGAACATCATCGTGAGAAAGTCATTGCTAAATTGCGGTCTAGCGAACCTTGCCCACATCGGATATAGGTCACGACCGTATTTGATGACGAACAAATTCACCAGCTGCCATTAGCATAATCTTTGCGAAGAACCAGTGAGTGAGTGTTCTGCAAACCCTAACCCTAATATATATATAGGTAGGGTGAGACGGTTACGGACAACCAGGTAATTGAAGGTATTGATGCATCAGGAATAGCACCTCTGCAATTTGAAAATTACAAACATGGAATTGTGGTGTGTTCGAACACATGATATGCCCAATATTGTGTAAGTGAATGACACTTTGGCATTGTGTAAGCAAAGGAAACTTTGACATCATGTAAGCAAAGGAAACTTTGACATCGTGTAAGCAAAGAAAACTTTGACATCATGTAAGCAAAGGACTCTTTAACATCGTGTAATCAAAGGACACTTTGACATAAGAATTAATAATTAATATATATTATCACGTAATTAGTAACATGTACAACATATACATTATCCCCTATGTACAACATGTGTTTTTAGGAACACATTAATTACATATTTCGTGTTGATTATAACACGATGTATATACAAAAAATTTCATCTGAAGAACGGAGGTGGAAAAGGTAAGCCTGATCGATGCTCTCCCTCCTTATGTCATTTGCGTACGCTATTATTCAACCTCCTTCGGCTTGTCTTTGGTACATTTGCCACATTGGAGGGCCCTCCTTGTGCACTGGTACATCGTTTGTGGTTGTGACACAACTGACCGCATGTTCCACATTTTCATGGGGCTTTGAGAGGCAGTTGTGACTCTATCCGATTTTTTTCGTGGATGCCCCCGCTGCTTTTGAGGGACAGGTGGGTTGAATGTAGGCATAACTCTAGCCGGTGCCCACTGTGCCAATCTTTCGTTGGGTGTAAGGGCTCACGATAGGTCAGTTTATACATTACAGTAGAGTACCATCTTTCACAGTATTCAAACACATATAAGTGTCTGTTATCGATTGCTACGATTGCATGCTTACATGGTAGACCCAGATGTTGAAACTTTCCACATGTGCAGGTACGATCAACCAGGTTTACCACATCCTGCGAAGAAAAGATTGTGAGTAAGAGAGCACGATAAATGAATTTATCCTGTTCTTGAGTACATGACGTGTCTTATGATCATTACATAAAACCCATCGACTTACACATTGAAGGACAATAACGTGTGTAAACTAACACGCTATGTATCCCTAATGCATAAACGAGCACAAGCTATGTACGTCGCAGTATGAATGCAATGTACCTGGTGATGTAGCGAATTAACCTGGAATTCATACAGTGACATGGGCAATACAATCACATTCGTTGCTTCTTCTCGCCTATTTTCGATGTGTTTTCGGGCAAATGGGGTTAACTCTTCCATCATATTCTGATTGTCCGTCCGACGTTTTTCAAATAATGTTGTTGTGTGCTCCCTTGTGTGCTCAATTAAATGCGTTATAGGCATCGATCTGGCTTTTTTGAACATTGCATTTGCACTTTTAGACCTATTGGAGCTGAGTGTCCCATATCTTTTCCCTGGAAATGATGCATTGGCCCAGTGATCCGAACCTATCTTATTTAGCCATGCATATGCTTCCGGATTATGTTCTTTAATGTTGTTCATTGTTTCATCGTACACATTCTGTCTGAATGTTTCGGCTGCAACATGGAGCTAATTCTTTAGGTAATTGTCTTGAATCTGTCTAGCATATTTGCTGCCATGTGACGAATGCAATACCCATGGTGTGTAGATGGGAAAACTTCTTCACAGCATTTGTCAATCCCTTCTGTCTATTTGAAACGATTACATCCAACTCGGCTGGAGGATCAGAGAATAGATGATTTCTAAGCAACTCAAGAAACCAACACCAAGTTTTCTCGTACTCATTCTCAACCACTGCAAATGCAATGCACAACATATTATTGTTCTCATCCAATGCAGTTGCTATCAATAGTTGTCTAGGATACTTTCCTTTCAAGAAAGTTGCATCAACCGTTAGCAACGGCCTCAAGGTTGTTCTTATGGCTCTCGCAATGGGACCAAACATCCAGAATACTCTTTTGAAATCGTACTCACCCATAGGTTCGGGTATGTCACACGATCTCATTAGCACAACTACACTTCCTGGATTTATATATTCTATCTGCCTCCTATAAGAAGGAAGTAAGCGGTAGGATTCATCTGGGTTACCATCTATTAAATCAATCAAAGCTTTACCTGCACGACCAAATACAATTTACTGGCTTACATCGTGTTCCGGAACGCATGACATTTTATGTTTTCATGTGATCTGAATCCATGCACGATGCCTAATCATGTTTATGGTAACACGATATGGACATATGTCGTGTGGGTCATAACACGATATTGACATACGTCATGTGGAAACACGATATCGACTATAGTTTATGCGTGTAAATGATAACACGCTAGACTAATGTATCGTGACACTAAATCAACACTTAGTTTCTTCTCATGCATTACCTACGCGCCAGCATTTCTTGTAGTTCGCAGTTATGCCCCAGTGCTTCGAAATATAACTTGCTATGCTCTTAGGTGTAATGTCCACAGAGTCTTTAAAAAGGCCATAACATTTTCTCGCTATCCAAAGGTGCAATGCTAGGGGATGGTCAGCTGACTTCCTTTGGGTTCCACATGAATGAGTTGGCACTAACCTCGTGACAATCACATGATCTCCTATATTTGAAGCCCTTATGTACCAGTTATAAGTTTCATTGGAGCACTTTGCGGCATACGTATTCCAGTTTTCATCCACAACACGATATGTAAAATTTGCCTTTATTGCTAAGTCGATCAAGACCCTCTTGAAATGCAATAGACTTAGAAAATGTGCACCCAATTCGAGGAGCTTCTGGTAATCCTTAGCTTGCAAGCTACCAGTTATTAGCTAGCCGTCATCAATATTCGGTTCCAACATGTTTAAATCATCGACGGTATCCCAATTTGCCTCTATCTCAACGTTGACGTTACTAGGAACCTCACTGTTTCTAAATTCTTCGTGGTCGGACATACTTTCCATGTCAACTATATCATTATCATACCACAGATCCTCAGCCCACATATTTTCAACTTCTTCGCCTTGTCCACTGTTGTAATTACAAGGGTTGTATGGAGGTTCGTAGTTATCAAATGAAGTCCTTGGCCCACCCATCAATGGCGCCAATTCCTTTGATCTATTCTGATTGACTTCTATTTCAGGTTCTGTACTCGCTAGATTGGTGAAAGATGATTGACATGGATTTGTTGAGGGCAAGTTTCTCAGTTCTCCCAATCTACATTGCACATTATCATATTAAAAAAATACAAAATCAGTTGACATCGTGTATTCTGTTAACACGCAAACATTTCAAGACATGTTATCGAAACCACGACATGGATGCATGTTGTGATATTATATCTATGATGCAACATATAATTGCTCTATCGCATGTGTTGTCACGACCTGAGATTTTATAGAATATATAAAGAGTTAAAAAGTAAAATCAGAGCTTGCTCGGGTCGCAACCATAAACGTAACACCATAAACGTAACAAGAAATATTTTATTCCCCAGGAAATATACTGTCTGTGTACAAACACATAGGCAAAGAAATAAACAAGTCTTCTCAAGCCAAAAATATGAACATATACTTAGAAAATTATTGGTGTAATTGTAGACTCTGTGGTCACCAGTTGAAGCTCCCAAAAAGTATCTTTATTGCTTTCTTCTACACCCGTCTATTCCACACCGGGTCCTGCAAGGTCTGGGGGGTGGTGAGTATTTTAAACTACTCAGTAGGGGTACTTATCCTATTAGACATAAATATAACACTTGGTAGTTTGTAAATAACAAGGTAAATAGACAATACTTTTTGAAAAAGTTGTAAGGGTGTGCCTCTCACCCAAAAACTTCCCTAGGGCTTCTTCCTACATATCGAAGATGCTCCTAGGGTTTGTATTACTATTAAAGAATTTGCTGCGGGTACAAAACAGCGACCTCTTACTCCTCTACTGATTTTTCGTAAAACACACCGTGCTTGTAGAGGGAAGAGCTACCTGTGCTCATGGGGCGTTGGGATCTAGAGAGTAGAGAGTTTTCCCATGATACTCTCTACCCTAACGCACATAGCCTTGATAGTTGCCCTTCGTTAGGGGCGAATCAGGGATCTTGCCCTTCGTTAGGGGCTCACCAGGCTAATGTGCGTACTGTGTATCTGATTCCAAACCGGATTTCCCTGTGTATTCTCAATTATAGAACTCTATCGGTACGTCTACTAATTTGAGTTCCAAACAATTAAATTTCTTACATGCCCGCCTCAAACGGGAATTTCCTTCTCTTTTTCTTCTTCTACGAAGATCAACCTTTCAAAATCCTAGCCTCGCCTTTACAAGTCATGGTCGTGTTACTGACAATGATTTATAAAGGTAGGGTTAGTCGCTCGTTCCAACAAGACAGTTACCCCTTCTCTATCTCATCTCAGCAACTCAGTGGTCATGATTGTACGCATTTTCTAAAATTATTTTAATAGAGCAGCAATTCCATAAAAACCATATTTCAATCTTACCATACTTTAAAATAATGGCGAAGCTAGATTTTCACATATAACATAAAGCATAATTCAAAAGATAAACATTTAATAAATCAAGTATACGAGGCAATTCTAAAACATACACGAAAATTAGCTAGAATTATTCATATAAACTTTCAAAGACAACCAATGTAAGTATTTATGTCGTAAAAGAGGATAAAAGCCCTTACCTCGAATTTCATGCAAGAAAATAAATGATACTCCGAGTAGGCCAAAATTAAATAGCAGATTTTAGGGCTATAGAGATCTCAAAATAGAAAAATAACTCCGCCATAATGTCCAGCACGCTCGATTTTGGTAGAAACGCCTCTTAAATCACTTAAATCGGACTTAAAACGAGGAATAAATGAATGAAAGAAGTTTGGAATGAACTGAATCAGAACTGATTGCTTTATATAGGAAAACGGAAGTGACGTGCGTCTGACGCGTGTCACGTGTCTGACGCATTACTGGCACGCATCTGACACATGTCAGTGACTCGTCTGATGTGCGTCAGATTCTGACGCATTAAAAATAAAATATATTTTTATTTTTAACAAAGTTTACAAATATCGTAACTTCTTACCCTGATATCAGAATTACGCGTTCTTTGTACCGATGGACTCGTATTGACGAGCCCTTCAAAACTAGACCAAAGTTGGATAGGTTATCTCATATTTTTAAATTAGGTCCTGTCCATACAACATGTTTCCCGAGGTCATAACCTTTCGTCCCGACTTCCGTTTCGTGTGTTCTTAGGTTCGTTATGCTCGTCTCACCGAGCTCTATTTAATATACTTTATAAAAAATTATAAAAAAAATATTTAAAAACTTACGAATATTACATGTGTATATCGTGTAATTACTAATACGATATATTACAGGTCGTGTTTATAACTTCGCACGATATGATTTACCCTTAACACGATAAGTTCAATATCGTGGTCTCGAGTACACGAAATATACCAATTGTGTATAATCTAAAGATTCAATATTGTTGTTACCTGATACTTTCAAAGGTGAACTGAGTTTCATTGAATTTGGTATGAAATCCGACATTAGTGCTGGGATGAGCCATTACGACGGGTGATTCAGTTCTATTGACTGTCTGGTTCCTTTAAATGGAAGGTGATGGTGATTTATCACCGTTGTTGGGCTATTTCATCTCTGTATACAACGATAACACCTCCTTATTCACCTTCTTATGAATGGAGAACACTGATTGAAGGTCCTCATCATCTTGTAATTCATATATGATGGATGATTGGGAAGATGGAATTAAAACAAGCATTACCAATGACGGAAAGTCGTGCTTTGACTTGCCCCAGCAACTCACCGAAGCTCACCGAAGAATGAATGTTCATCAACCGTGCCATTCCACCGATATACATGTCATCATTGCCTAACTCTCCATTATAATGGATGCAAATACTGATCCTATCCATGTTCGGTGTGAAAGACTGATTCATTTCTGCGAAATGTAGCTTT
Source organism: Saururus chinensis (assembly GCA_035235625.1). Taxonomy (NCBI): domain Eukaryota; kingdom Viridiplantae; phylum Streptophyta; class Magnoliopsida; order Piperales; family Saururaceae; genus Saururus; species Saururus chinensis. The sequence goes on from CP141143.1 coordinate 34,057,774, forward strand.
TGGAGCACTCACACAACGTCAGCAGTCTCAAAAAATACTTTTTCCTTATTCATCGACTCACGCCGGTGAGTCACCACCGATCAGCACCCGCTGGCGAGTTCCGTTCACCGCCGATGACTCCTAGCCCACCGGAATGGCGCATCACTATTCCGTTGTGCATTTATTACTTTCTACATTAAGGGGCTGTTTGGGTACTAAATCCTAAGAAGATTCAGTCGATTCAGTGTCGATTTAGCACTGAATTTTTAGAATCATGTTTGTGTACAAAAGCTGTGTTGAATTAAAAATTCAGTACTGAAGTTAGATTCAGGTCGTTTCAAGCCTGAATCGGCCTGAATCACTGATTCACCTCACGAGGTGATTCAGTCGATTTAGTCTCCTAATCACCGTTTTAAAAATTATAGATTCTATATTTTTCAATGGTTATTATTCATATCGATTTGAGCCTCGATAAACATGCCATATAGGTAGGGCCCACTTTAAAAATTCAAAATTACATGCCCTTGTGGGATCTTGTTTGATAGAGCTTGAATTTAGAAGCGTAATGGTATGAAGAACGTGCATATCCGAGTTCGAAAGAGAGAGAGAGTTATATTAGTTTAAAGTTTTAAAATTGGGTTTGACGCAACATCTGAATTTATTCTAACAAATTCTCTTACCAAACGTAATTTAGTTTCAGCAGTGAATTTTTTGAATTAATTCACTACTGAATTAATTCGCTACTGAATTAATTCAATACCCAAACGACCCCTAAAACCTGTTATAGTGGAAACCTAAGGGCATTTTGATCCACAAATAGGTCATATGACATTTCCGTTTAAAATCCAGGGAATATGAAATATTTCATTCTTTGGCCAGACAATATGAAAAAACTCGTAAATGAATGCATATCATTTTACTTAGATTTTCTTTGGTAAATAGAAGGTTTTGTGCAATAATTCTATATACCAACTTACACTATTTATCCAAATGCCCTTCGTTGAAGGGACCCCTTGGATGGCCCATATGTTGCCGCCACTGATCCTAAGGGCATTTGCCTTTGACACAAAATTTATTCTATTTTTCTGATCTTGTTGCCCAACCTAGGTAATCTCTATCCACCCCATAATATATCAACGAGGGGAAATACTAGCAAAGTAATTCAAGCCATCACCATTGACAAAACATTAAATATCAAGTCTCTCCATCTTATTTGATGTCCAAAGTGTTTGCTATTACCCATTAACTTACCTCTTGTTAATTAATCTTACATGCCTTATGATTTAATCCCTTACCCAATCCTGGGGATAGAATAACCAAAATAAACACGCAAAGATCATTCAACAAATCATCAGCATACATTTATCATATCTTAATCATGTGTAATGCCCCTTAACATTTTAACCCGATGCATCATGCAAAATCAACATTATACCCTTACAACCTACTTAATCACACGATATGACATATCAATAAGCTGCCCTTACATACATGTCCTTTCCGAAATCATTATTATGTGGTCTAAGCCTATATATATGAATTTCAAGAGATATTATAACAGAGGATTTCATACCTTGAGTAAAACGGGTAATTGATGTAGACAATTTACCCATATGAACTTTACATGTCGCAAAACCCTAATTACCTACTTTTCTGACTTCTAATTTTTAGGTATAACACCGAGTGCAATCCAATTTTATTGAAAATTAGACCAAATAAGTTTTTTAAGGGTCTAGATCCTAAAATTAAATCTAGGGGTCAAACTAAGTTAAAATTTTAATTTTTCTAAAATTCTGGAAATCACTGCATATTACAAAATTTCTTAAACAATAAAATCTCAAAGGTTAACCTAGTGCTAAAGTCGCCAAATCAATCTGAACTTTTTATGCTAGATAGAACACTCATGAACATTTCCTTCAAGAAGTTTGGGAGATCAGAGTCGAATTGGATACAAAAAAATCTCAAGATGATAACTATCAAAACTCTAAATCTAGAAAAATACATATTATAGAAATTCTAATAAATACATGTCATTAGCAAAAAATTCCCAAAAATTATGAGATGAAAATAGACACAATATTGAGTTTTGCATAATTTTCTATTTAATCTGAGGGCAAAACAACATATTCTAAACAACTTGAACCCAACCCTATTGACCTCCTCAATTAACAAAGCTCTTGAAACTCATTATTCCAACCATGAGACACAATACCAGCCATTATAATGATCATATATTAATTTAAGCACATGTTTACAGTCATAAACACATGAAAACTCTAACTTTAATCATGGAAAAAATACCTAAACATGAAATCTCATTCAAGCATATATGAATTGAGCAAATACATAAAAAACATGTCCAAAACCTAGATTCTTCATGATCTATAGAATTTTAGGTACTTTCTACCTCCTTCAATGAAGAAAAAATCCTCTCCCAAGCTTTTTGATCCTTTCTTATACTAGGTGGAAGGTCCTCCTTCTTCTCTAAGCTAGAAAGGTACAAGGATGGTCTTGAAGGCCACCAATCACCAGAGAATCGAAAAGAGAGATGGAGAGAGGGGAGGTTATGTTAAACAAAGGGATCAAAGAGAGGGGAGGCTATGTCAAACAAATGGATCAAAGAGAGGGGAGGCTATGTCAAACAAATGGATCAAAGAGAGGGGAGGCTATGTCAAACAAAGGGATCAAAGAGAGGGGCGGCTAGGTCAAAAAAAGAGAGCAAAGAGATGGGAGAGGGCTGGCTGAACCAAGGGAGAGTGGGTGGTCGGTGTGGGGAAAGAGAGAGCATACGAGAATCATTTATTGGGAGAACTCCTACTTTTCCTATGAATCCTCCTATATATGACCTTCCCAATCTTAGCTCTTTAAGGATTTTCCTTACTTGAGCCAATTATTCCTAATTTGGAAGATTATGAACTCTTGGGCAGTTGGTGTCAAAGCAAGGATCTGCGCAGGCTGGTCGGCCAACAAGGCATACGCCTAGGCCCATCTAAGGCCGTCTTACGATAATGTTGATTTTTCATCAAAGTTTCCTTAAATAGATCACTCTTCGCCCCTACTCTTCTGGTTAGGGCTTGATGGGCAAGTTTAGGAGAGTTTCGTCCACCAGGAGTCACTCTTGTGCACAAGTTACTTGGGTCAAGTCATGTAGGTAGGTCCAATAACTTACCAAAAAAGAACCTAAGGTCAAAATGGTGTGTTTCTCCCTTCACGGACCTCTGGTTAGGGTTTTCGGATTTCAAATTGCCAATTGACTAGGTTCGTTACAACCTGGATTTTTAAAACCCTTTTTAAATAAAGGACACACGATAAATCATGATAATTTTTTTTTCTTAATCACAAAACAAATCATCTGATGAAATATCCAAGTTGTAATAACTGGGGTTCACATTTACAAATATCAAGACATATGATATTATTACACGTGTTAAAATTTGATAAATTGCAGGTTAACCCTCTAAGTTGGCTCTCACGCCAGTAATCGCAATGACTTACATGATTACAGAAGCAAGAAATTAGATCTCACTAGTGAAATGTCGTCCTCAAACACCCACCAACGTTTCAATCTTGCAACGTCACCATCTAAAGAACATGCAAGCAAAGAAGACCAAACAACAACCAAACATCTCCTCCCCTTGGAAGAGTGTTTCAGAAGAATAAAAGTAAAATTTAATATTTTTCGGATTGGGCCAACTCATTAGACAACATCTCCAATGTTTCCAACAAGATCGGATCAAAGACATAGTTCTGCCTAAAAATACACTATACTAAGAAGCATAGCATCACACATGCAATGCTTAAGTATTTTAAAACAACCTACATTTTATGCAAGTCATTTAATTATTCCACTTGTTCTAATTAAACAAGCAATATCAATCAATGCCATTAATTATCTATTGAACCATTGTTTGATATTCTGCCTAAAACTACACTATACTAAGAAGCATAGCATCACACATGCAATACTTAAGTATTTTAAAACAACCTATATTTTATGCAAGTCATTTAATTATTCCACTTGTTCTAATTAAACAAGCAATATCAGTCAATGCTATTAATTATCTATTGAACCATTGTTCGATAGTTAATATCCCCATCTAATCTCAATCACAGACAGACTCATCAGATGTCAACTTAAGTGACAAATAATAAACTCACCATAGACCACCCTCAAAGGTAAATCCATGACTAAACACCCTAGAATGCACCTGGCCCTTGGAATCGACCAGGAAGTACCATCACCCCTCCTAGCCCACGAAGGACCTGACCGGAGTGGAAGGGCATGGCCCACAACTACACCTAAACAGAAGTGGCAGAAAAAGCCAACCAAGTAGGATGCTAGCTAATCCAATTGCGTGTACACTAAAAGATCCTTAATAGATTTGTGGTGAGTCTAGCTCATGCAAAGCTCCCTCCAATGGAGAGGTGCAACTATACGATCAAATCAGCGGCTCCTCAATAGAGCTAAAACTCAAAAAACCATTCTGAACCCTATCTTGATCATCAATAAGCCAGGATTCTGAATGACAATCCCAAACCCTATTAATCCCTTCTAGACTAGGGTTTTAAACTCGAAACTGTCATTGGTTCATCACCAAGGCAATTCGTCAGATCAAAGGCTTTGTTCACTCTATGAACTAGTCTAGGACCACTCTGAGGTATTTTAGTCTTTATCTTGATTAGGTTTTCTGCCCAAACCAAAGCTATCCACCCCATTAATTAATCTTTCAATAATTTTAAGCTAGTGATAAGTTACTATCAGAACATCAATAGCAAATATCGAAACAATGAACAACATGAAAAATCAGAACCACAGGTCCAAGCAGATCATAATATCAATAATCAAATTCAATAATGATATTAGAATTGTTCAAGCTCACGTGCCATAACCCTCCTTGGGTTAACTTATTAAATCTCTATGAAAATAGATCGTCATGCACCTAAGGGCATTAAGGTAACTATTTAACATTGGATATGGTCCAATCTGCTCTCAGGTAAGTCTTTAACCTCTCAAAAGGTTTTACTATCACATTAGCCCATTAATTTCATCAACGCGAATACATGGCGGTCCACTCATAAGGGTATTTATGTCCTTTTGTTCAGGGCTTCCGTGAACCCTAATGGGTCCAAAACAAATCCAAGGTGTACACCTTGACGTTATGAACCTGAAATAATTTCCTTGCTGTTTAACGGGGTCGTAAACCCCTAAAACCAACCCCAATTAAATTAATTATTTCACTTTAACCCTAGGGGTAAAATAGTCAATTATCTACTTAAAAGGATTTTCCGACCTAGTGGCTTTGTCTAAATTTAGGATACTCACTAGAATCTCACTGGGATTTTTTTTAATTTTCAAATCCACTCATAGGCCCCTAAACCAGAGCTCCGAAGTCTGGTCACTAATTATTATTAGTCTACGCGTCAATTCACAAGGGTAAATTGGTCATTTTACATACTTGGAGATTTTTCCTAAACTTGAAACTTGGTCAATACACTTGGCATATGCTCATAGTCATTTATAATTTTTTCTAAATTTTCTGACTATGTTATCGGCCTATTGAACTGGACCTGGTTTAGTCGGTCAATTTTGGTTTTTTTATTACATCGGACCGAATCGGGTTGGGTAACCCGACTTAGTCCAACGGTCAACGACCCGCATTGCGAGTCATCTTCTCCACTACCAGCCAGAGGCCGTTCGGCGTTTGGTGGCGCCGCCAGCACCCCGGCGGAGGAGGGGGTGGCCCAGGGGTTCCTGGAGATTAAAATTTCACGTTCTTAGCCTTGTTTAAGGAGACTCTCCGAGCCCTTTTGACGATCTAAAAGGTCGTTAAGAGATTAAGGGCCAAAATAACTTAAAATCAGTAAAATAATTTGTTGGGCCCAAAAATGCAATGTGGGTCCTAAAAGTAAATCTTCAACCAAGAAAATTGAGTTGTTACACTTACAATTCTAAGTTTTCAATTCATTTTTGTAACGCAATATGAAGAGACGTTAAGAGAAACTTTTGGTGGAATGATATTAAATGGGATATCACAATATTTGTTTCAAAATTCCTTGTTTGCCAACCCATCAAAGTGAAGTATTAACCATCATGTGGACCATTTTAACCTTCTCCAGTACCAAAATCGAAGTGGGAGGATGGAAAATCTGTACTTTAAGTACAGATTGGTTTTATGTACTCAAAAATAAATCTGGCCGTTGATTTGAATATCAAGGCCCTTCGGGAGTCCCATGTAACCCAGCTCTCCCTCAGCCTCTTTGTCTCCCTTCTTCTCTCTTATGAACCCACCTCCCTCACAGCTCGTAGAAGCATTCCGACCGCCACCACGATAATGGCCTTTGGCTTGGCCGACCATGTCCTCAGCTCCGATGACCATGTCTTTCACTCCGACGACCACATCCTTGGCTCCGACGACCACGTCCAGTCCTTCACAGTTGTATTGATGTACTTTTCATGTTCTCCAGGTCCATCCATCCTCCAAACTCTAATTTTTTTCCTTTTGAAACTTTATTTATGTTCTTCTTTCTTGATTTTGAGCGTCGATCTAGTTTCGCTTGAGCCAAAGTTAATGCTGATGGTGTGGCTGAGGATGATGATATCCACAGATGCTTCTATTCCATCAACCATAGATGAAATTATAGCCATGGGAGACTAAATGCTTTCTTTCCTTCAAAAACACATGAATATGCACCCCTTATCGACGAGATGTGGAAACATCTTGCTGGTAGGGAAACATACAAGAGAAAAAATGAGCTCCATTTCCTTCCTAATGTTGCATAGTACTTATTAGATAAATTATGCTAGAGCCCTGTTCGAACTTAGTCAATCCCTACTATTGCCTACAAACATATCATAAGTGGGTTAGTTTGGCAGAGGTTAATTGTTACCGTAAGACAAGGGTGCAACTGGTAATCCTCAACTTTGATAAAAATGTCATCTCCCACTACGAAGGATACTACCCAATATTTTAGGTGGATAGATTGATTCAAGGGGATAAATTAAATTTTCATATTTGCTAGCATAAAGTGGATGAGTTTAGAAGGCAATTTTGTAATTAATAAAGGTAGAGGGATTGATGTTGATATTCTTATTCAGAAGATTATAGAAAATGAGATCCCTTTCATCTGAAAATTTCCAAGCTGATGCAACTGAATACCCCCCCCCCCCCCCCCCCAATAAGGTGTGGATGAACCTAGATTATCCCCATAGGCAAGAAACATTTTCAAGCTATGCTACAACAAAATGTAGTATTAGCTTTTGAGCAACGCAAAATCAAGAATCGCTAAAATAAGCTATTTGTGAAGTATATTTAAGCGTCGCAATAAACTCAACTATTAGCGACGCATAAAAATATACATCGCTAATATGTGAGATATACTTTATAAGTCACTAATATGATTTATTTTAATTCTTTTCTTATTTTTAAAAATTAATTTTAAAGAATAAAAAATCTTAAAAATTGAAATTAGAGGAGAGAGTGTGTAGGGAGAGAGGAGAGGGAAGAGAGAGAGAGGGGAGGGAAGAGAGAGAGAGGAGAGGGAGGGAAGAGAGAGAGGAATAAGATGGAGAGAGGAAGAGGAGAGAGGAAGAGGTGAGAGATCGAGAGAGGGGAGAGAGGAAGAGGAGAGAGATAGAGAGAGAGATAGAGAGAGGGGAGAGAGGAGAGGGGAAAGAGAGGAAATGAAGAAAGAGAGAGAGAGAGGGAGGGAGGAGAGAGAGGGGAGGGAAGAGAGGGAGAGTAATTTTATTTTCATTTTTTTAAAATATTTATTAATTTTTAAATTTTTAAAATAAAAAATAATATTAAAATACATTCTAATAGGGACGTATACTTCTATTCGTCGCTATTAATATATGTATTAGCCACGTATAGGAATATATGTCGCTAATACCTAATTTATTAGCGACATATACTTTATACATTGCTAATAAGATTTCTTTTAATTCTTTTTTATTTATTTTTTAAAATTAATTTTAAAGAATAAAAAATCTTAAAAAATTGAAATTAGAGGAGAGATAGTGTGTAGGGAGAAAGGAGATAGAGGGGAGAGGGAAGGGAGGGAGAGGAATAAGATGGAGAGAGGAAGAGGAGAGAGATAGAGAGAGGTGAGAGAGGGGAAAGAGAGGAGAGAGAGGGGAAAGAGAGGAGAGGGAGAGAGAGAGAGGAGAGGGAGAGAGAGAGAGGAGAGGGAGAGAGAGGGGAGGGTAGAGAGAGAGGGGAGGGAAGAGAGAGAGGGAAGAGAGGAGAGAGGAGAGAGAGGGGAAAGAGAGGAGAGGGAGAGAGAGAGGGAGGGAGGAGAGAGAGAGGAGAGGGAGAGTAATTTTATTTTGATTTTTAAAAAATTTTTAATTAATTTTTATATTTGTAAAATAAAAAAAATAAATTAAAATACATACTAATAGCGACATATATTTTTATATGTCACTATTAGTATATGTATTAACGACATATAAAACTATACGTCGCTAATACACGACATATAATTTTATACGTCGCGAATATGATTTATTTTAAATCCTTATTATTTTTTGAAATTAATTTTAAAGAATAAAAAACTTAAAAAATTGAAGTTAGAGGAGAGATGTGTGTAGGGAGAGAGGAGAGAGAGGGGAGAGGGAAGAGAGAGAGGGAAGGAAGAGAGGGGAGGGAAGAGAGAGAGAGGAGGGAAGAAAGAGAGGGGAGGGAAGAGAGAGAGTGGAGAGGGAAGAGAGAGAGAGAGGAGAGGGAGGGAGGGAGGAGAGAGAGAGAGAGAGAGAGGGAGAGAGAGAGTGGAGAGGGAGGAGAGAGAAGGAGAGGAGAGGGAGGGAGGGAGGAGAGAGAGGGAAGAGAGAGAGAGAGAGAGAGAGGGGGGGAGGAGAGAGAGGGAGAGAGAGAGAAGAGAGAGAGAGGGGGAGGGAGGGAGGGAGGAGAGAGAGAGGGAGGAGACAGAAAGAGGGAGACTGAGAGAGGAGAGAAAGAAGGGAGGGAGAGAGGAGAGAGAGAAGAGAGAGAGAGGAGGGAAGAGAGAGAGGGGAGGGGATATGGATTTTTTTTTAATGTATTAGCGACGTATACTCATGTGCATCGCTAATACTACGTTGTATTAGCGACATATAGGTGTATACATCACGAATACAATAATTTATTCATGACGTATATCTTAAACATCGCAAATACATTGTAATAGCGATGCTCATTGTGAGTGTCGCTAATTATATATATTTTAAAAAAATATATATAACGCAAGTGAAATTTCCCCGCACAGGCAAAATAGTGCCCTCTTATAATTTCCCACCCCGGTCCCCCTCGCTGACCCCCTTGTTCCCCACCGCCGACCCCTTGGTTCCCCTTCGCCTCCCCATCGACCAGCCGCCTTCCTGTCATCTCCCCTCCGCCTCCGGTGCCTCCTCTCCCCTCATCCCTCCCCCTTGCTCCGGACCACTCCCCCTGTTCCGCCGGAGAGAGGATGGCTGTAGCAGGGGAGAGGAGGGCCGGAGGATGTCACCGCTAGTGTCCCCTCCCCTTGCTCCAGTCCCCCCTCTTATTTTCAGAGGAGGGGGCATAGCCGGGGAGAGGTGGGACCGGGAGGACGGCTCTACCGCCGCTTGCCTCCCGCTCCCCCTGCTCTGCTCCCCACCTCCCCTTCTCTCCCTCCTCTGATTTTTAGAGGGGGGGGAGGGAGGGGGCAGAGCCGGGGAGTGGGGTGTAATGCCGGAGGACAATGGTGTGCCGCCGCCGTCACGGTCCCTCCCCCCTTGCTCCGGACCCTCCTCCCCTTGCTCCCCACTGTCTCCCCCTCCCCCTCCCTCCCCCCACCCTTGCTCCGGACCCCCTACTCCCCCCTCTCCCTTCCCTGGTGGGCCCGGGGCCCACCCAGGAATTTTTATTAAAATACCTCTTTATGGACACATCTATATGCGTCGCTATTTGTTTTTAAATATTTTAAAATGAATTCGTAGTTATTACATTTATTTTTTTTAATATTATAATATTAGTTACTCTTTGAAATTTTTTGAAAAACTTTAATCTATTAGCGACGTATAGAAAAGTGTCGCTAATAACTAATTTTTTAGCGGCACTTCTCTATATGTCGTTAATAAATTATTTTTATTTTTTTAAATGGTTATTCTATTAGCGACACATATAAAAGAGTCGTTAATAGTTATCATTAGTGATGCTTAAAAATAAGTGTCGCTAATAATTATTATTAATGACGTATATATACGTCACTAATAATCAAGTATTAGTGACGCATATTTATGCGTAGCTAATAATCAATTATTAGCGACGCTTTTATATACGTCGCTAAAGGGTCATATTAGCGATGTTTTCGGTTATAAGTCGCAAATAAACAATAGCGACGACACTTTTTTTAACGTTGATAGTTACGCTTATTATACGTCGCTAATGACTCATTAGCGGCACAAATAATCCTTTTTTTTGTAGTGAAGTTTCATATTTCTATATTTCTTTGGATCGTCCTGTATTTACCTCCTGTGGCATTGGAATAACTGCTTGTATAGTTGCTTTGGTAAATTATCCATCACCAAGCATGTGCAGTTTGACTTACAAACTTAATGTATGATCTCCTGAGTGAATTGAAAGAGATATTTTTATGTTTCAAGGTCTCTACGGACTTGGTAGAACCAATATTCCTGTTTATGATGGATCGTGGACTGCATGGGGAGCAAACATAGACATATGAGTGGCCTCTAATGCTTGAATCTTGTCTGTCAAATACTGTTGTGTTCCACTATGTCAGGGAACCTCATGTTGCAATGAGTTAGGTGCATGTAAATTGTTGAAGTATCCAACATTTTCTTTTACTTTGGGGCCTGATTTTGTTCATTGTATTGGCACCACCACTTTGAAGCAGTTACTCTCCCTTTTTCCCTCCCTTTTGGATCAACAACTTTTGGTAATTTCACAGCTTTGTGCACTGCATATTACTTGGGGAACTCTTTATAAATATTTTTATCTATCATGGGTAAATGAAAAATATTGCAGGTTATTGCAATTGTGTAGAAATACTCATTGGTATTGGTGCAACTAATGTTGTTTTTGCTATGGTCAGAACTGATATATGTGCTAGGATCCTTATGTTCAACTCTGGTCACTCTACTCATTAGAGCTTTAAAGCCAGAAGATTCTCAGCCATTGTTTTCTCTAGGTAAGCTTAATTACATAGAATAAAATATAGTCTAGCCCCTTGCCCTCATATAAATTTCTCCCCATTACAAGGGCTCCTTTTAATCAAATGCTCTATATGCTTCTCGATGGTCTTGTATTGGTACTGCAACAGGAAAAAGATACCAGCATGACATTAACCTTTAACATGCGCTTCTCCTGATAGATGCAAGTACTTACAGTCCGCAAATTTATAATTTTACTTGTACATTAATTTTTTTTGTACAAAAATTTTACACAGCCTTTTCAAATCTAGCATCCTATCCATCTAATTTAATTATTACAAGTATTATAACAAGTTTTAAAGAAGAAGTCGAGGGCAGGGAGTCTAGAACAAAGCTTGACGATTTCCATTGTTTAGGAGTTGGAACAAAGTCCCCTGTAGCTCGCTTCCCTAATTTCACATTGGCATGAACTTGGCAACAACTGAAGAAGAACCTCCCATATGATAGGATCATCCTTACATGTCATCTTTTCAAGAAGAGCTTCTGCTTCTTCAAATCGAGATGCACATCCAAGAGAACCTATTACACATGCATAGTGGTTGGCCAAGGGCTGAATGACAAGATCATTTTCCATCAAATTGAAGTATATAATTGTTGAACCAACCAATCCAGAATGGCTGCATGTAATTAGAACTGAAATAAAAGTTATATCTTCAGGTTTCCCTCCTTCCTCAATCGTCTTGTCAAAAAGATCCACAAGTCTCTCACCATTGTTGTCCTTTGCATATCCCTGTACCATCTCATACCATGAAACAATGTTCTTAGTAGACATACTATAAAATAGACAGCGAGCCTCATTTATATTTCCAGACTTTGCATATATATCGATTAAGGTAGATCTGACGTATACATCATACATATATCCATCTTTTAATATTTGCCATGAACTTGTCTTCCTTGAGACAAAGAAGATAGCCTTGCACATGAGCTGAACAAACTAGCATAAGAGAACTATGTCGGAAGTATGCCTTAAAGAAAGTGAATGTTTGACTTTGAGAATGAAGAAACAAACATCCCATCAGAGAATTCCAAGCATGCACAATTTTTTCTTGCATCCTATCAAAGATAGACTTTGCTGCATTCACATACCCACATTTGGAGTACATATCCACCAATCCGCTTGCAACAAAAAACATCTAACTAGAGTAACCTCCTAGAACTAAGGATTACAACAAAAGTAGTTCTATTTGGGGGGACATTCTTGAATTGTATATCATGAAACAATTTTACTGCTTCCTTGTGATAACCTTTCCGGCAATATCCACTAAGCATGGCATTCCAGAAAGCTGTGCTTAGGCTCAACATCTTATCAAACACTTGACGGGCAGTTTCAACATCTCCCGACTTCACACATGCAACATCATCTAGTTTAAAGCCAAAAAGTTGCATCCTTCTTCGAAGGTTCTGATGCTCTATCACTTAGGCTTTTTTGGCCATATCCCGCAATCAAAACATTCCACGAGACAACACTAACCTTTCACGATGCTTCAAACTTCTTCTCAGCACTGATGATATCACTGGACTGTGCATACATGTCAATTAATGAATTACTTACATGAATGTATTGCAAAGATACACAACATCTAAAATTAGGGAGAAAGAAGCAACATAACAAGATGGAGAGATGGATGAGAGAGCGACCTATTTGAGACGAGATCTGGAATTTGGAGACGGGAGATAAGGTGGCAATGGGAGGGGAAGAGATCAATGACCCACCCACAGCAAGAGCGAAGTAGCAACACTGGTTGAGCTACTCGAGCTGGGATGGAAGAGATATCCCAAATGCAGAGGCGAGAAGAATGGTCTAGGCAGATGGAGGGTCGATTGAGACAAGGGAGGGCAGCTGGAGGTAGTAATAGAGCGAGGATTGGGAGGGAGAGGGCCGTAGAAGGATCAGGGCAGATTGAAGTGTCAACAAGAGGAGATGGATCGACTGGAGGGTGGGGATGCCAGTTAGGGTGGGTGGCCTAAATAGGTCGTAATATCACCATTGATTTCTAAACAAGTGATCAGATTTGAATTTGAGTGCAGGCAGCACTCAGTACTTGAGTTTAGATTTTCTTTTCCCATCATATAAAGATTTACATTTTACCTTCAGCTTTTAGCAGAAATTTTAGAAAGCTATTGGAACGTCAATGCATCTCAGCACCGCTATTTACTCTCAAACCAATGGCTAGTTGAAGACTTGAAGTGCACTTAGCACCGCTATTTACTCTCAATCCAATGGGTAGTTGAAGTGCACTTAACGAAAATTTGCAAAACATTTAATTCTGCCTCTAATCAGAATTTTTAAATTTCATCCAGCCACCGACTTTGGAATTATAGCCAGCTTCGGGTTTTCCAGTTCAACAGGGCAAAATCGTGCTAAAAGGGCAAATTACAAGTCAACCAGGGAAATCCCAAAACATATTACATGGCTTGGAAACTGACCAGCTGGCCGGGCCAGTTTTTAAAAGAAAAATTATTTTTCAAACCCTTTTTCTATGATCAGTGCACATAAAGATACGAATATGGTACATAAAAGGGCATTAATTCCTAACAACTTTTGCATGACCAGTTCCGTAACTAGCCCACATGAGGCTCAGGACATTATACTTAAGGAGGCACATTATAGAACCAGTGCACCCTTATTTACCATAGCGAGAACCCTTTGTGGGCTTCATTCGTATCCCATAAAAGAGTGCCCCAAAAAGAGTATAAAGAAGCTTGGTATAAGAATCTACAAAGAAAAAATTAAATTGGTGACAATATAAGGGAAAATTATATAATTAATAATTAAAAAAATATTTATTAAAATAAATCACTTTGGAAAATATTTTTCAAAGTGGTGTTCCTTTTTGCCACGCAGCTGGCGCCTGCGTGGCTTCTTTTTTTTAATTTTTAAGTTAATTTCGTCATTTAGAAGGACGAAATTGGTTTTAAGCCGATTTCGTCCTTCTAAACGACGAAACCATTTTAACTTGAACCGGTTTCGTCGTTCGGAAATACGAAATCCACTTAAGCTGATTTCATCGTTCTAAACTATGAAATTACCACACTTGGGGCCATTTCCGCGTTCGTCTGGCAATAATGCTGATTTCTTGTTCTAAACAACGAAATCAGCTTAAGTTGATTTTGTTGTTTTGAACGATAAAATCATCGTCGTTTTAGTCGTGAATCCGCTCCGCCTCCAGTCGGGTTTCCAGTCAAGTCTTCCAGTCGATCCAGCGTTCCACTCCGCCGCCTCCAGGCTTCCGTTGCCCGGCCCGCCACCAGTCTCGCCTCCTCCGTCCCGCCGCCGGTCCTGCCTCCTCCTCCCCGCCACCTTTGTTGTCGGCTCCCCGCGCCAACTTCGCACCCATTCCATGGTACCCTAAATCCCTCATTTTTTTAAATAATTGCTTTAAAAGTATGTTGATTGAAAGTCTATGCTTAAATTAAATATCTATTGTGTGTCTAAAGAATATGGTTTGTGACATTGCATGGTTTGTGACATTAATTCGGTAATTTGGTGTAATGTGCAATTTGGATGGTTTAGTTAAAAATGAGCATATTTTGTTGAGTGGCTTTAGATGCTTTTTTTTACCGCTTATATGGTTTGTGACTTTGCATGCTTTGTTGCATCAATTGTGTAATTTCATTGATTAAGAAATTTGCTCATTAATTTAAAGTCTTCATGATATTCTTATATACTTGGTAAATCTATTGGAATATTGTTGCAGTATTTTAAGACTCTATTGATTGACATTTTTATTTAAAATCAAAGCTTAATTTAATAGTGAATATGAGTTAGCAATAGTTTGGTTAGGGTAGATGTTAGTATTAGTTTGCTTAATCTAATATTAATTTAATTTATTGTTTATGAATTAATTGAATAGAAATGACAAAAGAAATGGTTAGTTTTTTAGTTACCTATGACGGACGTATGGAAGGATTATTAAATAAAAAACTGTCGACGTATGATGAATTTGAGATCCAAGTAGCAAACAAGGTTGGGTGGGATCGAAGAAGATGAAAAATTACTATCAAATGTAATATTCCGTCGTGCGCATCGAGGATGACATTAATATGTATAAATGTTGATGCATCAATGGGTTTTATATTTCTCGAAAAAGAGGCCCGAGTGCCTAGTGAAAGGTGAAGTAGTTCACATAGGAGCTCGCATAGGAGCTCACACAGGAGCTTGGATAGAAATGTGAACAATGAAAGACATATGAAAATGCCAGTGTACGACGAAGAAGAAGAAAATTTATCTATGACAGTAGCTTCAAATGAACGTTATAGGTTGTCTGCCCCTATTTATGAAGGAAGTGGACCTAATTGGAGGTAAGATTGATTTAGTTGTAAATACGTTTTGAATCTTATTATCCTTTAATGAAAATACGTTTAGCTAAATTTTGAGATTTTGTGTGTAATATGGAAGGTCCACGACGCATGCACATGAGCCATTTAGTGTTCAAATGTCTCAAGGCGGTGCATGGTATGAAACTCAAAGTTCGATGGGCATTCATTACACCTACACATATGTTGGTCATACTCCTGCTGGACCATCCAATCAAAGGTGAAATATATATTTATAAATGAATATAACTTTTTTAGGCTTATAAAATTTAATACATATGCGATGTTTATATGTAGGGGGATATGTCCACGGTGAAGATATTGATGAAAATGAGGCTAATGAAGGTGAAGATAATATTGACGAAGTAAGTGGAGAAGATTTTGACATAAATGTAGAAGGGGTTAGAGGTGAAGAAAGTATTCAACAGATAGTTTACGGCGAGGGGGATGATGCGGTAGAAAATGTTATTGCTGGAAATGATATGAATGTAGATGATGAAGAGCCGCCATACTATGAAGTGGAGCCACTTCATACATACATCACAGATGAGGAAATAGATGCAGCAGTTAATTGTACAATGGATATGGACCAATAAAATGAAGATGAGTTATATATTGGCCGAATCTTTGAGAATAAAGAAGCATTTGTTACAGCCTTGCAGGAGTTTTCCATTCAAAATCATGTCGAATACAAAGGGGTGGTGGGTACTTTAAATTGAAGACGTACAAAGGTGACCACACATGTCGGAATGCCCAGCTTAGCATAGATCATAGGCAGTGCAGTGCCTCCTTTATTTCGAAGGTCATAATGCCCGCTATCCAAGCCGAATTAACTCTCACACCAGGGGATATTATTCAAAGAATGAAGGAGAAGTATAATGTTGACATATCTTATAAGAAAGCATGGGCAGCAAGGAATATGTGATTAAGGTTATTTATGGAGATTGGGTAGAATCATATAAATTGTTGCCAATGTACCTAAGGGCGGTGCAAGAAGTGAATCCTGGCACCTACTACCGCTTAGAGGATGATGAAGTACATCGTGCAGATGGTGGCATATGTAGGAGATTTAAGCGATTGTTTTGGGCATTTGAGCCGTCTATAGCAGGGTTTCGACATTGCATCCCTGTGATTGTGTTGATGCCACTCACTTGTATGGCAGATACCCCGGTGCTCTTATGGCTGCAACGACTATAGATGGAAACAATGAGTTATTTCCTCTTGCATTCAGGCTTGTCGGGAAGGAAGATGGAGACAATTGGAAATGGTTTCTAATGGAACTGAGGGCTCTTATACTGATGGGCATGACGAACATTGTCATTATTTTAGATCGACATAAGGGGCTTCAAAAGTCTGTGCCTGAGGTTCTTCTCGAGCCTCTGTACCACCATCGTTATTGCATCCATCACATAAAAGTAAATTTTAAGAAGTTAAAAAATGATACACTGACGGACTTGATTGGGGTAGTAGCTTATGCACTTTCAAGAGAAAAGTTTGATGCTAAAATGGACTTGATTGGTCAAGAGAGTCCTAGGGCAAAATATCTCCTCTTAGGAGGAGAATTGCATCCTGCACAGTGGTCCCTTGCCTACGGTGTTTTTATGACATTTGGCATGACGACTACAAATATGGCTGAAAATTTAAATAGCGTCTTGAAGGGGGCATGAGGTTTACCCATGCAGGCTTTAATGTCAGCTATCTTTTATCAGCTCATAAAATTTTTTGTTAAACGATCTTTTGATGCCTCTGCCATGGCCACCGCGTATACTCCCAGAGTGGAAGCTATATTGAGAGAGCAAATAAGAAAAATTGGGGAGTATATAGTTAATAGGATCAGCAGGGGTCAGTACGAAGTGACATCAATTCGTGCTTGAAAGGTTATGGTAAATGCTGCAATGCATACTTGTACATGCAACATCCCTTAGGTTTATGGTTATCCTTGCTTGCACCTTATCACCGCGTGGGCAAAGCGTCGGGAGCCAATCCAAGCATCACTATTTTATATATCTTCTACTTATAAAAATGTGTACTCCGCAGAATTTTATTCTCCTCGTGGTCGGGAGTATTGGGAGAGTGATATACCTTTTGTGTTATACCCTCTGATAGAAACAAGGTAACCCGGTCGCCCACGGTTTGTTCGCATTAGGAATACAATGGACCGTAGAACAATGTAGAGAGATGGTAGTGGAGGATATAAATGCGGGTGGTGTAAACAAAGTGGGCATAATAGTAAATCATGTAGAAACCCTCTTGATTAGTAAACATATAATCAATCTCTTTATTTATTCTATATTTTAGTCATGTACGCATGTGTACCTTTCAATTAATGATATGATCTTAATTTTTTGCAGATAATATGGATCATGCAGACGTTTCATGCATAACAAATAGATGAGAGGTATGATAATTTTTTTTAAAATTTTATTTTATTTTTTTTAATGATATAGTACGCTATGTTATAATTTTAAAATTTATTATAGGACCCCGTGTAAGATCCCTGATCTTAAACCAGTTTTTGGTTTCCTTTTATTATTGGTTATCGTGAGATTAACACGTTTTCTGATTTATTCGGAGATTCCATGAATAAATAGTGTTTATGATGATTTTAACCAAAATAAACTGTAAGATTAGTGGTTTTAAGTGATTTTAAAATAAATATGAATTTTTGGGATTTTTCTAAATTTTTACTATTTTTTTGAAAATTAGGGTTTTGGCGGGACCCCTGTGGGCCCCACCGTCGAAATTTCGGTTTTTGGGTCAAATGAACCCAGATGTCTACTTAAGCCCATACAAAAATTTTCAGAATTTTCTTAGGCTTAATTAGTGCTTAAATTTGTAAAATACACATTTTTAGCCTACTTTTCCTATTTACACCCCATAACTTACCCATACATACCCCAACCCCTACTATAAAAGGTCAAACCTGAGTCATTTCCATTTTTGGGAATAGGCTAAGGAGGAGAGGTCAAGCCTAATCCCCAATTAGGCTCGAATTAGAAGGTGTTTAAGGTAAGCCTACTCTAATTAAGCACTAAACCCTAGCTTTCTTCTTAATCTCTTCTAAATCTACCATTTCCCCTTCGTTTCAATTCATTTTTGGACATCAAAAACTACTGATTTATGTTTTACTACAAACCCTATCTTTCAAAATTCGATTTTTATGTTCAACAAGCCCTAGATCTAAATTTTAATTAGGAATTTCTTTGGTAAATCGATTTTTAATGGAGTTTAATTCAAACTCAATGTGTTTGTAAGGTTTTCAAGAAGGGTGACCCTCAAATCCGAGCTTAATCAAGTGCTAAGGTAATGCACCTTCAAAATTTCAGTTTATCCATAGTAAAACTCTTGATTTTTGGCTTATTTTGAATAGAGTTGCTTGATTTGGTGTGTTAATGACATGATTAGAAAATAGAAATATTTAATCTCAATTTCTTAGGGTTTTGTATTATTATGATATGGTTTAACATTCTGGAAGTCATGAAGGACTTTTGATGATGATTAGGGTGTTAGATGTGGATTTGAAGTGTTATCAATGGTGTCTTGGTTTGAAATTGTGAAAGGAAGAAGATGGTCTGTTCTGCCTTGTTGGCGTTCGAATGGCCCTTCTGAGAGTTCGAACGGCAACACTGTCGGATCGGCAATTTTCCAGTTCAGCCGATTGAACAGCCTACTGGGCGTTCGAATGGCCAAACTGTGAATTTTGAATTTTTCCCGTTTAGCCGATTGAACGGCCTGAAGGGCGTTCGAAAGGCTACACAGTAGAATTGTGTTCTAATGCATGATGTTTATTTCAATGATTTCACTTGAGCTTGCCAATTTCATATGAATGTGGAGTCTTTTAAGCTATATTATGCTACTGGAAAGGCATGCTATTGAGGTTATGGAGTTGAGATATATGCTTAGCGGTTTGTGGAATGACTTATGGTTTGTGGCATGATGTTGGAATTGTCATCTTGAAATCATGAATGGTTGATTCCTTATGGTTAAGCATATTTTCAATAGGACTACAACATATTATTGGTCTGATTTGTCATGATAGAATGTGGTTAGTTGATGTGTGGATGTTGGTGAATGTCATGACTCAAGGATGAAATGAATGATCTTATATGTGTGTAGCCTTTGTGGTTGAGTCTTGATTGGAGTTATGATTTCAACGTTTCTTCTCCTATGATTTCCGCTGGAATTCATGTTTAGATGGTAATTCATATGTGTAGTGTGGTAGTGAGTTTAATTTTCAAGCATGTTGGCATGCATTGTGTGGAGTGCTTCTACTAGTTACACACACATGTGGGGTTAAATGATGATGTTGAAGCTTGATATTGTGATCATAAATGATGCATTAGGAGCTGATGAGGGCACTTATCATGGATTAGGATTCATGTATGCCTTGCCCACGTATGTACCATGCTGCATGCATCATGAAAATGGATTTCCAATTAAGGCTTCATCGAGGTTAATCGAACTTGACCGATTGGATGCAATGTGGTGAAATTGTGTGCCGGATTGATCGGTCGTGGATTAATCGTAAGCTGATTGGTCCGAAAGGACATGTTTTGATTTGTGTTCCGGTGTGGAACGAGTGCACTCCCCGGGTTGAGTCTAGTTAAATGGAGTTAAGTAGGGATGAGTTGTGTACTTGTCTTGCGGATTGAGATTATTTATGATTCGCTGGACCCTGAGAATCCAGCTGGTTTGTCCGAGTGCACCGGCTTGCTAGGTGTTGTTGCTTGGGACTTTAGTCTTGACAAGCAGGGTTGTCCGGGAGTTTAGACTTGATGGGCAGGCGTTCCTCGAAGGCGTTGGCCTTGAGGAGCAGGAGTTGCTCGTAGGCGTTGGCCTTGAGGAGCATGTCTATTTGATAAGTGTTTGCTCGAGGGCTCCGGCCTTAAAGAGCAGGTTTAATCTCTATGGGTATGGACTTACATGTTGGACTAGTGTGCGTGTGTGACACTTATACATGCATGATGAATGAGAATGTTGATGCATGATGGAATATGTATGTTAGAGATACATTCATGCAGGTTGTGATGATATGATGCATGATGGAATATGTATGTTAGAGATACATTCATGCAGGTTGTGATGATATGATGCATGATGGAATATGTATATTAGAGATACATTCATGCCGGTTGATTATGATATGATGCATGATGGAATATGTATGTTAGAGATACATTCATTCAGGTTGCTATGATATGATGCATGATGGAATATGTATGTTAGAGATACATTCATGCAGGTCGTGATGACGTGATGCATGATGGAATATGTATGTTAGAGATACATTCATGCAGGTTGATTATGATGTGATGCATGAGGGAATATGTATGTTGGAGATACATTCATGCAGGTCATTATGATGTGAATGGCATTATGTGGATTATACACTATGATGCAGTTTTAGGTGATGTGTATGTGTGATTAGAAAATGATGCACCTTGCCAATCTTTGATTTGAATGATTATATTGCTATGCTATCGTATTTCCAATGATGATAGTTGTATTAAAACCATTGCTGAGTTTGTTAAACTCACCCCTCTTTCTTGTGTTTTGTTTTAGGGCTGCGTGGTTCGACACGCAGACGGACAGGATCTCCTCTTTGAGGAAAGGTCGGAGATGACTTGGATGTGATCGTGGAGATCTTTGGTGTGACTTCATCTCCTTTGGTTTTATGCTTTATATTTAGAACCTTTGTGTAGGGTTCTTTGTTTTGGATTTATGTCACATTTTACAGTTGTGATGCTTATGACTTATTTTGAGCCGGTGTGGGCTTTAGTTAACTAAGCATGTGGGTTTGAGATTAGTTGTTTACTTTGTGATAAGCAACACTCTTCCTTTCCTTCTTATTTACTCATGCTCAAAGGATTGTGCGTACTCCGTAGTTTTTGTTAAATCGCCTGTGGTTAGGGTTAAGTCTTCCGCTAAATCATTTCTCAATTTTCCTTCGTCGCCCCCGCGCGCTTGACCTGCCCTTGGACCGGTTTCGGCTCGGGTCGGGCATCGCCGGGGCGTGACACCCCGGGTGCCTTGAGTGCACAGAACATTTTAAATATCTCCGCCATTGGCCCATAGATGAGCATATTTTACCTTATATTGAGCAAGCAGGATTCAGCCATTTCATTCATCTACAGTACGTCTATCTCGATCGGCCTCTATTGACAGCTCTCATTGAGAGATGGAGGAGGGAGACTCAGACGTTTCATTTGTCATATGGAGAGATGTCCATCACTCTCATAGATGTGGCAGTTCTATTAGGTCTTCATAGCGATGGACATCCTGTAACAGGCACGACAGGAGGAGCTCATGTGGATATATTAGTTAGACTTCTTGGTAGAGCTCCTCCTACTACAGTGATGTGTGGTAGCCGAGTGAGCCTACAATGGCTCTTACAGGAGTTTCGTGAGCTCCCAGCCGATGCTACAGAGATAGTTATCGAGCAGCATGCACGAGCCTATCTATTACATTTACTTGGAGCCACGATATTTGCGGATACCACGAGCAGCCACGTGCATGTTTCATATCTCTCCCTCCTTGCCGATTTTGACATGGCTGGTACTTATTCATGGGGCAGTGCTACTCTCGCATTTTTATACCGAGAGTTAGGGAAAGCATGTCAGGCCATGACCTCGGGGATTGCGGGCTGTCTGACCCTTCTTCAGGTAATTAATTGTGTAACTTTACTTGGTGTTTTAGTCACATATAATTCTTTAATTGAAATATTTGTTATCATATTTTCTGACATAGTTATGGTCATGGGAGCATTTACACATCGGACGACCAAGTGCTTAGATGGGTCGCTTGGTCGAGGATGCTCCATTAAGGGTGAGGTAGGTTGTATTTATGTTTAACACTTACTTTTTTTAGCAATGTTTTACATACATATGTTGAATTTATTTTTTAAATTTAACTCCTTAAGGTGGAATATTCAAAAAAAGAGAACCGAAAATCCACAAGGAGTACTCCGACTATACAGAGGGGAGTTAGACCACTAGCGGCCATACCAGGTAATTTTAATGTCATGTTGAACTTTTTTATGTAATGATTTTAAAAAAATTTGTCATTATTTAAACTAAATTATCTTTATATATTATATAGATTATTTTGGCAGCCGTACTCAAAGGACGTGTTGGCTGCATTACCTCCCCTATGCACGGACGGTCAAGATGTGTGGCTATCTCGAACTCTGTTAATATGTTACAAGATTATAGAGATGTATGTGCCGGATCGTGTAATGCTTCAGTTTAACATGGAGCAAGGGGTCCCACCTTCTATCGTCGAGTCTGTCCATCGCATCACTCGATAGGGCCGCCATATTGCCGACTGGGCTATACATTATGCGTTGTATATTGCTTGATGGGAGGATAGGAGAGTCACTGTTATTAGAGGGGAGATGGCAACGACATTGCAAGATGTTCGTAGTGCTATATGCAGTGGTATTTACAAATTACACGACGATATATTTTACCGCACGATGATGTAGAGGAGATTACATATCAGCCTAGGGGAGTGTCATAGGCAGCTCTAGTAAGTACAACTTTGTTAATTAAGACATATTTTTTTCTTATTTCATTTTAATTATTTATTTAATATTTAATTTATTTTTTTATAGCTTCGTCTAGTTCGACGTATGCATGCAAATTTGACTGACGCACTTTATCACCTGTACTTCGCGCGAGGAATTATCAGCAGCATGTCAGCCAATGATTAGAGAGTCTGATGATGTCCTTTGTAGCTTGCCACTGCTTCATTCGGTGATCATAGATGTTCATAGAGATTATCCTGTCGACGAGGCCGCTTAGACGCAGCTGATGCACTCTTTATTCCCTGATATTCCATCATCAACAACAGCGTATAGCTCTCCTCCAAGTTCATTATTTCTGGACACTGCACATGTAGCTTAGCCAGATCCGATTTTATATTATAGACGACATCGGCCAGCTTGTGGTGTACCATCTATTACTTATGCTGAGCTAGAGCCGGAGCTGGAGTCGCAGCCCGAGCCGGAGCCTGAGCCGGAGCCAAAGCCACAGCCAGAGCCACAACTAGAGCTAGAGGCAGATCATGAGGAGCTCGTATGCCACCATCAAGGATGAGGCCGATGACCAGGTCAAGGATGTAGGAGATTATGACATTACTTTTTTTATATGTTTATTTTAAACTAAATATTTTTTCGACTTGTGATGTAATATATTTGATACACATCTATGATGTACTTTAATGTTATATTTGTTATGCATGGAATGGGTAGAATGAATGCAATTGTGTATGTTTTAAATGA
The DNA here is from genome assembly GCA_035235625.1 of Saururus chinensis. Lineage (NCBI taxonomy): Eukaryota > Viridiplantae > Streptophyta > Magnoliopsida > Piperales > Saururaceae > Saururus > Saururus chinensis. The sequence goes on from CP141143.1 coordinate 34,081,527, forward strand.
ATGAACAAGGATAGGTGATTAAATTAGTTTCAAATAGTTTTTTTTTAAATTAAGCTGATTTTGTCATTCTAAATGATGAAATCAGCATTGTTGCTGGACGAACGCAGAAATGGCCAAAGTGTGGTAATTTTGTCATTCAGAATGATGAAATCAGTTTAAGTTGATTTCGTCATTCCGAACGACGAAACCGGTTCAAGTTAAAACTATTTCATCGTTTAGAAGGACAAAATTGATTTAAAGTCGATTTCGTCCTTCTAAACGACGAAATCAACTTAAAAAAAAAAAGTCACGCAGGTGTCAGCTGCTTGGCTAGCGTTTCCGTGATAAAAAGAAATACCACTTTAAAAAATATTTTCTAAAGTGATTTATTTTTAGTAAATATTTTTTTTATTAATATTATTTATATAATTTTCCCAAAATATAAAGTAAGGAGCATATTCATATTATTTTACATTTTTTTGGCAAATATAATCCGTTTCGTTGGCTCCAGTCACGGAAACCCGTCATGCTAGACACTTTCTTTTTAAAACATTGCTTCCAGTAAATGCCAATTAGTTATTGAACGCATCGATCAGGACTCTATGTCCCAACAATGACATTCTAGTGTCCAGAATTTCAGTACCATGAAATCTTATTTGCTTAAGGAACTAGAGAAAGATAAGTGTAAAATGACGTTGTTATAAGAGAATTTCTAGCCATGAAGGCCAGCTAGTCAGAACTGCAGTCAGCTGCTCTGGCTAGCATTTTCCTTCTTATAATGTCCCTCGCTTTTAGAATCCATTTACAGTGAATCCTCCATCAACTGCAACGACCTGGCCTGTGATGTAGGAAGCAGCAGGCAAACACAGAAATGTCACCATTGATGACACCTCCTTGGGTTCGGCAAACCTCCCAAGAGGAGTCCGGGCGAGCAAGGCTTCACGGACTTCCTTGTATTCGTCCATCATCACCTACTCATTATCCAAGAAAGGCAAAAACAAGTATACCGAGCAAATCAGAGTCCATTTAGACATGCCCAATTAACGTCTGAAGAACTGTAAAATTGAGCCTGTAAGGGGAGTCTTACTGCTTCTGTCAATGGAGTCACTGTGACCCATGGCGCCACAGTGTTAGTCCGAATTCTGTCCTTTGCCCACTCGCATGCCAAGCTCTTGGTCACCTGATTGATGGCTCCTGAGACCCATTTTGAAAGGTTTTCAAGTAGTCTATGAGTAGCCTTCAAGTTGTGAGCGGTCAATCAAAAGGAAAAGGAATATATAGTTTTTTACCTTTAGCTGCTGCATAGACTGAGCCACCGCTGGTGACGGAAACAATGCCGCAAACTGAGGAGACAAACACAATGCTTCCATTACCAGAGGACTTGAGGAGAGGGTAGGCGAGCTGGGACATGTGGTAGGCAGATTCGAAATTGGTTGCCATTAAAAAGGACAAGTCTTCTGCTGTATGTTCTTCAGTTGCCTTGTGTTTTGGTGTTCCTACGTTGTTCACCTGCCTCCCACATATTAGGTCTCTTGATCTCACTTAGGCCCATTCAGTTCTGTTATTTTCAGTGGCATCTAATTAATTTGACTAGATTAATATGATTATATTACTCAATTGTCTTGTGCAGATCAATCCAAAGATAAATGGGTGGACGTAACCAGGATTTCAATAATAGGGGCCGATAACTGTAGTTATGTAATAGAAATGTTTTCTAACCAGTTCCGTGACCAGCCCACATGGGCTCTCTAGAACATGGTACATACGAGTCTACTGATTTATATGTACCTTACTTCGGAACCCATGTGGGAGGTCACGGTGCAATGGTCACGCTAGTTGCGTTGTTTATGTAAATGATCATTTCCCATACCCTCTCCTCAAATCTTTCTAAAAGTAATTTTTTTAAATAAATATTAAAATTTAATTTAATTTTTTAAACTTCTATTTGAATTATTAATTTACATTTTCGTAAAATTGGCCTTTTTAACCTTATCAAGTACCAAGTTGTGACAATTACATTCTTGCATTGGAGTTATATTTTATAGAGTTGTAACTTGCAACTATATATTATTGAGGAGAGGGACAAAGGTCATATTTTCATTATAAATGACCAAATAATAAGATATATATTTACATCAAGTCAACAACAAGAAGAAAAGAAAAGATAAATACACACTCACAGAAGAGTTTTCATTTTTTCCTCTCACAATGAGGCCAGTATAAATTACGTATGGGGAGTCGTTAATATTTAAGATTTATGATGTACACATTAGCATTAGTTATATTAATACTAATATGTACTAATGTGCTGAGTTGGAAAAATAGATAAGTGACAAGACAACTAGCAATTCACATGCCCCAAATTACAAAAATTGAATGTATTTTAACATATATAGTGCACTTAACCCACCTACTTATCTACTAATCCTCCTCACTTTAAAGTTAATTTTTTTCCTACCTCTCCCTTTCGTGGCACCTCCAAGCCCCAACTCCAGTGCCCGAGGAAACCCCTTGTCCCCTCTCCCTAGTCTATTGGTCCCCTTTCCCTAGTCTATTGGTCCCCTCCATTGCGGGACTAGGTACACCCATCAAGTACTTGGTATGAATGAGGTTGATAGTGTTGTCAACACCAAATGGAATATTTAGGAATGAGTTAAGTAATAACAAAGGAAGAAATAAATGACTGAAAATGCGTTTAATATTGTGTATGAGTGAGATATTTTAGTTTTTATGGCTGGGGTAATTGACAAAGTGGCAAGTGGGACAAAAATAAGGTAAAAATAGAGGCATCCATTTGTACAAGGATGAGGAGTCTGTCACCCCTCATTTTATCCCTCTATATTGTCAGTAGTTATCTACCATTTAAAAATATATAAACAGTGAATATCTAATTACTCTCTTAAAGAGGTGGTGGTAAACTCCCCATCTTTCGTATAAAGCCGTAAAAATTTTTAAACTTTAAGTAGTTGGGCCTCACCAGGATGTTGAGCTTCCCTCCAAAAGCCATAGAGACATTATGCATCAGCTTCTCTCTACAAGGTTCAGATGTAACGTCACAAACTGAACCAGCAACTTGAAGTCCTAGATTTTTCCACTCTAGCAAGCGTTCACTCAGCTCTGACTCAGTTCGTGCGCATGTGTATACTGATGCGCCAAACTCAGCCAACTCTTCTACCACGGCTTTTCTGTTTCAAAACCCCAACTCGATAAAGCGAATCCAAAATTCTGTAAACCATTAGAGGAGTAGTTCTAACTTCATGTTTGAAAATAAAAAAAATAACAGAGAGAGAGATAATCCATCAAATTGTGCTCTATTTCCTACAGGCATTCGAACTAACCATGTTTTGATGCCAAGAAGATGTACCGGCAAAAGGGCTTCTTTCAAATAAGATGAATAGATGAGATGTACAAATTATATATGATCCCATTTTGGATACGTAAGCCCTCTTGATTGCATCTTCTTAATCACACTTTTAAAGCAGTAGTAAAATTGTACGAGTATTTTTAATTTAGTAGGTGTGACACGGATTGAGATTTAAAGAATACATTTGAGGTGGGTCCACAAAATTTTGATCCATTCCGATAAGTGCACCCATCTATTTAACCTCGTTAAATTTCAGCAACTAAAATTATGTTAAACTTTAGCCAACGTTAATGAATGGGTCTCACTCGTCAAATGAAGCTCAAACTTCACCTAAACCGTAGCCACTTGCCTTTACACTTGTCCCCCAGACCCTCTTGATCTGTATATGAGCAATTCGTTTTAGGATATAGAAAAGGTACCAGTCATGATCGAGGGTTTTTTATGTGCCATGTAATGGGAAAGTTCTTGTTTGTATGAGTTTGGGCATTGAATTTACAAGGATAAAATTGCTATATCTTTTTATTATTTGAAGACAGCAGCAATGATAATCCCTCCTTCCCATAATAATAAGGGTGACACTTATCACCTCAAAGAGGGAGCAATATGCTTTCCTTTTGTTTGTTTTTAGATTACGGGACCAATAAGTTTCTTAAGCGGGAACAAGTTATATATTTAGTTACTCTGTATAAACTGAGAAAAAATTCAGAAACGAGAGAACTTATAAAAGATGGTGCGGCTTCAACTGACCCGATTCCTTTGGTTCCCCCGGTGACTAGAGCAGTCGTTCCTTCTAAACGCCACCAGTTTTTGGCTTCCCCCATTATCTTCTGTACTCTTCTATTCTCTTTCTCTCTACTCTATGTGTCTCTCGCAGTCACTCATTCACTCTCTCTGATTGGAGAAACGCTGCAAAAACAATGTGTGATGTGAATCGAATATGAAATGGCCGAAATGCACGTAATGCTTATATAGAACGTTAAGTATGAATGATACATGCGCATTGGCATCGATAGATAATGGCATCAAGACACCGGATTACATATTCTATATGATTAAGAAAAAGAAATATTACAAGTTGAAAGTGCTATTTCAACAGATACCCAACTGTTGACTGCATTTGCATTTTCTGCCGAATGGTTGTATGAAGCAGCATCTGCGATAGTGACCTTAGAGCAAACAATTGGAAGTACTTAATTCTTCTTGCCGTCTTAATGTTTGCGGCCTGCGAGAGAAAGATGTCTTGTTTTTGGAGTATTTTGTATGAGAAAGATGCTGCCGATTCAATATTTGGACTTGCAAGTTTAAGTGCTTTTATGTTGTTGAGGAAAGTAAATAATAATGTTGTCACATCTGATTTTCACAACAGACGCTCCCAGCCCCCATCAGCACGATGTTTTTCCACTCACCCACCGCCACCGGCTCCCCTCCCCCACCCCCCCCTCCTACTCATTGGGACTCCCACTCAGCCCCTCCCCCTCAATGGCCTCCTCCTTCTAAGTCCAGCCTCCCTCCTTCCACCTCCTTCTTTGACGACACTCACGATGTTCATGATCCTTCTCATCAACTCATTAACTTGGTACCCGTTAACCTAGGTAACTTGGTTAACCTATGTTTCGCTCTCTCAATTCTACATTCATCCCTGAGCCTCTCCATTCCACTTGCACTAAAGCCTCTTCCATCCTTAACTCACACTCACACTACAACAAAAAAAACTATTAGCGACGTATTAACATATATAAATATATGTCACTAATATTTGTATTATTAGCGACGTATATTCCATACACCACTAATAGTATTAATTTTGATTTTAATTTTTAAAATATAATAATATATAAAAAAATTTAAAAAATAAAAAATTAATTAATCTCCTTCAACTCTCTCCTCACTCTCTCTCCCTCTCCTCTCTCTCTTTCTCCCTCTCCCTCTCATGTCTCTCCTCTCTCATGTCTCTCCTCTCTCTCTCCCTCTCCTCTCTCTCTCTCTCTCCCTCTCCTCTCCTCTCCTCTCTCTCTCCCTCTCATCTCTCTCCTCTCATCTCTCTCCTCTCTCTCTCCCTCTCCTCTCCTCTCCTCTCTCTCCCTCTCATCTCTCTCCTCTCTCTCTCCCTCTCCTCTCTCCTCTCCTCTCTCTCCCTCTCATCTCTCCCCCTCTCCTTTCTCTCTCTCTCCTTTTTCTCTCCCCCTCACCTCTCTCCTCTCTCTCCCTCTCCACTCTCTCACTCTCCCTCCTCTCTCTCTACACACTATCACTCCTCTCTCTCCCTCCTCTCTCTCTCTCCCTCTTCTCTCTCTACTCACTATCACTCATTTTATTCAATTTTTAATTTTTAAAAATAAATAAATAAAATGAAGTAAATACAATTAGCGACGTATATTTCTATACATTGCTAATAGTGTATATATGTATTAGAGATGTATAAAAATATACGTCGCTAACACCTGTATTATTAGCGACGTATATTCTATATATTGCTAATAATATATATTTTAATTTTTATTTTTATAATATAATAATATTAAACAAATAAAAATTTAATTAATCTCCCTCCCCTCTCTCTCCTCCCTCTCCTCTCTCCTCTCCCCCTCCTTTCTCTCTCCCTACCCTCTCATATGTAGTCTTACTATGAATTTTAATTTGCGAACGACATAAATGATGATTGATAATGAAATTTTTTTGGCTTTTAGGTGTTAGTGCACAGGCGCTTGAAGTTGACCTAAGCTGAGTCTGACGAGGAGATTGTCCAGATAGCCGAAGTGCTGAAAAATTTTCTTAAGGGGGACCGGATAATTTTTGATAAATCCGAGGTCCCCGTTGATGGTGCCCTGCAAGGGCACTACAACAAAAAAGATTATTAGTGATGCTTTTAAGCGTCGCTAATAATAGTAAAAGCATCGCTAATAGTCATTAGCGACGATTTTTAAGCGTCGCTACTTACGTCGATAAAACACGAGTCGCTATTGCTCATTAGCGACGCTTACATAAAGCGTCGCTACTAATATACATTAGCGACATTTATTTATACGTCGCTAATAATTTTAGTATTAGCGACGTAAAATAAACGTCGCTAATAATGAATTATTAACGACGCATAATACTTATGCGTCGCTAATAATGACTATTAGCGACGCTTTATTACACATCGCTAATCTAAAACATTATTTAAAAAAATAATAATAACTTATTAGCGACGCACATATCAAAGCGTCGCTAATAACTAATTATTAGCGACGCTTTGTGGTGCGTCGTTAATAAAAAAATAATTTTTAATTTATTATTAACGAAAAAATCAAATTCTTTTTTAAAAAATATTATGTATTAGCGACGTTTCTGAAAGCGTCGCAAATACTTAATAAAATTTAAAAAAAATAAAAAAAGTCTTTAGCGACGCTTAGAAGTGTCACTAAAAACTTTAGAAAAATAAAAAAAAATCCGGCACCGGAATCCGGCGGATATGCCGGATCCGGCGCCGGTGGGGTGGGTGGCTGGATTCCAGTGGGGAGCCGGAATCCCGTCCTCCCTCCCTCTCCTGGGGGGGCGTGAGAGGGGGAGAGAGGGCCGGATTCCGGCAGGTCCCAGCCTCCCTCCCACTGCCCCTGATCCCCCCCTCCTCTGAAATAGAGAAGGGGAACAGAGGCCAGGGTGGTTGACCCGGGGAGAGAAGAGGGGAGGGGGGGGCTCGGCAGTGTGAGCGGGGGAGAGAGGGCCGGATTCCGGCCTCCCTCCCGCTGCCCCTCTCCCCCAAATCCGCTCCCAAGCCCCCCCTCACGGAAACAGAGCAGGGAACAAGGTGGCTGACCCGGGGAGAGAAGTGGGGGGCCGGGGGCGGGGCGGATCCAGGGGAGAGGTGGCAGCGGGTGGGAAGCCGGGCTTGTGGGTGCCGGGGAGAGAATGCCAGAGGCAGACGCGGGCGGCGGAAGTATGGGGTGGGGCACAGGAGGGGAGGAGAGGCCAAGAAGGGGGCCGGAACTGTGAGCGCCGGGGGACAGATGGGGGGTGGCCGGGATCGGAGCGGAGTGGGGTTGCCGGGGACGGAATGGATTGGGGTAGCCGGGGCCGGACGCGGGCGGCGGAAGTGGCTAAGGGGTGGGGCACGGGAGGGGAGGAACTTCCGGGTGAGGTGGGGCGGACGGAGGCGCACGGGCGGCGGCCAAGCGATTGACGGCGGCAGAAGGGCAGCGGTTGACAACGGCAGAGGACGGGCGGCTGATGGCGGAAGAGGGCAGACGGCGGACTGCGGAAGAGGGCAGACGGCGGCGGCTGGAGGAGAGAAGGCGGAAGCCTGTTGAACAAAAACACCCGCGCGGGCGAAATGTTCCGCGCGGGTGATATATATTCGCCCGCGCGGGGCGAAAATTTTGCCCCGTGCGGAATATTTTCGCATCGCGCGCGTGCAATGTTTTCTATCGACACTTAGGGACCGTCGCAAATGATCCTTTGCTACGCTTCAGCTAAGCGTCGCAAACTTTATACATGTCGCGATACGTTTTTATTTGTGACGCTTATACATAAGCGTCGCAATACGTTTTTATTTGCGACGCTTATACATAAGCGTCGCAAAAGAGTTTAATTTGCACTATTACTCCTCCCTCTTTCTCTCTCTCCTCCCTCTTTCCTCCTCTCTCTCTCCTCTCTCCTCCCTCTCTCTCTCTCCTCCCTCTCTCCTCTCTCTCTCCTCCATCTCTCTTTCCCTCTCTCCCCCCTCTCCCTCTCTCCTCCCCCTCTCTCTCCCTCCCTAGCTCTCTCCCCCTCTCTCTCTCCCCCCTCTCTCTCTCCCCCCTCTCTCTCCTCCCTCCCTTCACTCACTCCACTCACTCTCTCTCTCTCCCTCCCCCTCTCTCTCTCTCTCCTCCCTCTCTCTCCCTCCTCTCTCTCCTCTCTCTATCTCCTCTCTCTCCTCCCTCCCCCTCTCCTCTCTCCCTCTCTCATCTAATTTCATTTTTTTATAATTTTTTCTTAAAATTAATTTTGAAAATAAAAAAAGTAAATACTAATAGCGACGTGTAGAAATATACGTCGCTATTAGTACAGGTATTAGCGACGTATATATTTATATGTCGCTAATACACGTAACAATAGCGACGTATATTTCTATACGTCACGATTAGTATTTTATTTTATTAATTTTTTTATTTTTTAAATAATAAAAAAATTAATAAAAAATTTTAAAAAATCAAAATAAAATTCCTCTCACCCTCCCTCTCTTCTCCCCCCTCTCCCACTCTCCTCCCCCCTTTCTCTCCCTCCCCTAGCTCTCTCCCCCTCTCTCTCTCCCCCCCTCTCTCCTCCCTCCCTTCACTCACTCCACTCACTCTCTCTCTCCCCTCCCCCTCTCTCTCTCTCCTCCCTCTCTCCCTCCTCTCTCTCCTCTCTCTCTCTCTCTCTATCTCCTCTCTCCTCCCTCCCTCTCCTCTCTCCCTCGCTCCTCTAATTTCAATTTTTTATAATTTTTTCTTAAAATTAATTTTGAAAATAAAAAAAGTAAATACTAATAGCAACGTGTAGGAATATACGTCGCTATTAGTACAGGTATTAGCGACGTATATATTTATACGTCGCTAATACATGTAACAATAGCGACGTATATTTCTATACGTCACGATTAGTATTTTATTTTATTAATTTTTTTTATTTTTTAAAAAAAAAAATTAATAAAAAATCAAAATAAAATTCCTCTCACCCTCCCTCTCTTCTCCCCCCTCTCCCTCTCTCCTCCCCCCTCTCTCTCCCTCCCCTAGCTCTCTCCCCCCCTCTCTCTCCCTCCCCTAGCTCTCTCCCCCCTCTCTCTCCTCCCTCCCTTCTCTCAGTCCATTCACTCTCTCTCTCTCCCCTCACTCCCTCCTCTCTCTCTCCACCCTCTCTCTCCCTCCCTCCCCTCTCTCTCTCTCTCTCTTCGCTCTCCCCTCTATCCACTCTCTCTCCCTTCTATCTCTCTCTCTCCTCCCTTCTCCTTCTCTCTCCCCCTCTTTCTCTTCTCCCTTTCTCTCCCCCTCTCTCTCCCTCTCTCTCCTCCCTCTCTCTAATTTTTTTTTATAATTTTTTAAAAATTTTAAAATTAATTTTGAAAAAAAGAAGTAAATACTAATAGCGACGTATATCAATATACGTCGCTATTAGTACATGTATTAGTGACGTATAGGACTATACGTCTCTAATATATGTACTAATAGCGACGTATATTACTATATGTCGCTATTAGTAATTTATTTTAATTATTTTTTTCATTTTAAAAAATAAAAAAATTTAATAAATGAAAATAAAATTCCTCTCTCTCTCTCCCCTCCCCTCTCTTTCTCTCTCTCCCCTCCCCTCTCTTTCTCTCTCTCCCCCTCTCCTCTCTCTCTCCCTCTCCTCTTTTTCCCTCTCTCTCCTCCCTCTCTCTAATTTTTAAAAATTTTTAAAATTAATTTTGAAAATAAAAAAAGTAAATACTAATAGCGATGTATATGAATATACGTCGCTATTAGTACCTGTATTAGCGATGTATAGTCCTGTACGTTGCTACTATATGTACTAATAGCGACGTATATCACTATATGTTGCTATTAGTAATTTATTTTAATTCTTATTTTTTATTTTAAAAAATAAAATAAAAATTAAAATAAAATTCCTCTCTCTCCCCTCCCCTCTCTTTCCACCTCCTCTCTTTCCCTCTCTTTCTCTCTCTCCCCCTCTCCTCTCTCTCTCCCTCTCCCTCTCCTCTTTTTCCCTCTCTCTCTCCCCCTCTCCTCTCTCTCTCCCTCTCCTCTTTTTCCCTTTCTCTCTCTCTCCCTCTCCTCTTTTTCCCTTTCTCTCTCTCTCCCTCTCCTCTCTTTGCCCCTCCTCTCTCTCTCGCTCTCCTGTCCCTCTCCCTCTCCTCTCTCCTCTCTCCTCCCTCTCCCTCTCTCCCCTCCCCTCCCCTCTCTCTCTTCCCTCTCCTCTCTCTCTCTCTCCTCCCCTCTCCCTCTTCCCTCCCCTCTCCCTCTCCCCTCGCCTCTCTCTTCCCTCTCCTCTCCCTCTTCCCTCCCCTCTCCCTCTCCCCTCCCCTCTCTCTCTCCCCTCTCCTCTCCCTCTCTCTCTCCCCTCTCCTCTCCCTCTCTCTCTCCTCTCCCTCTCTCTCTCCCCTCTCCTCTCTCTTCCCTCCCATCTCTCTCCTCTAATTTCAAATGTTTTAGATTTTTTATTCTTTAAAATTAAATTTTAAAATAAAAAATTAAAATTAAAATACAATACTAATAGCGATGTATGCTGATATATGTCGCGATTAGTTCATCGCTATTAGTATTGTATTTTAATTTTATTTTTTTATTTTAAAAATAAAAAAATTAATAAAATTTCTCTCTCTTCCCTGCCCTCTCTCTTCCTTCTCCTCTCTCTCCCCTCCCTCCCTCCCTCTCTCTCTTCTTTCTCCTCTCTCTCTTCCCTCCCCTCTCCTCTCTCTCTCTTGCCTCTCCTCTCTCTCTTCTCTCTCTCTTTCTTCCCTCCCCTCTCCCTCCTATCTCTCTCTCCTCTCTCCTATCTCTCTCTCTCTTCTCTCTCTTTCTTCCCTCCCATCTCCCTCTCTCTCTCCTCTCTCTCCTATCTCTCTCTCTCTCTCTTCTCTCTCTTTCTTCCCTCCCCTCTCCCTCCTCTCTCTCTCTCTCTCTTTCTCTCTCTCTCTTCCCTCCCCTCCCTCTCTCTTCCCTCCTCTCTCTCTCTTCCCTTCCGTCTCTCCTATCTACCTACACACTATCTCTCCTCTAATTTCAAATTTTTAATAATTTTTATTCTTTAAAATTAATTTTTAAAGTTAAAAAAATATTTAAATAAATATACTAATAGCGACATATACATGTATACGTCGCTATTACTATTTTCTTTTAATTTTTTTTTATTTTAAAAAATAAAAAAAATTAATTTTTTCAAAAAAATTAAAATAAATTTTTAATAAAAAATAGGTATTAGCGACGCATGTAACTTGCGTCGCTACTAACAAGAGTAATAGCGACGCACAGTTCAATACGTCGCTAATACTATTCAGTAATAGCGACGCATAATAATGCGTCGCTATTAGTTCTTAATTTTTAATTTTTTTATTTAAAATTGGTAATTATTAACGACGTTTGTTGATAAACGTCGCTATGGTTTCAACTATTAGCGACGTTTGAAAAAATACGTCGTTAATGGTTTTAAATTTTTTTTAAAAAAAATTAATAGATATACCTTTTAGGGACGCTTATGTAAACGTCGCTAATAAGCTATGTATTAGCGACACATATTTGTAAGCGTCGCTAAAAGGATAGGTAGTAGCGACGGTTTTACTTATGCGTCGCTAATAGACTACCATTAGCGACGCTTAAGATTATGCGTCGCTAATAGCAATTTTTTTTTGCGACGTTTTATATGTCGTTATTATCACTTTGTAGCGACGCATATTATGGCGACGCTTAAATAAGCGTCGCTAATACCCAATTTTGTTGTAGTGGGGGCAGAGGAACATATAGAAGTAGATACGAAGTAGGTGCCTCGGAGAGCTAATGAAACAATTATTTCTTTTGTTGATGAGGTGCGGCAAGGGGGAATTGGACAACCACATTCTACAATGGGACAAAATGTACATAGCTAATTGGACTGGATGAAGGACACATTAGTCAAGCTTGTTGGCACAATTGACCGGTTGGAGGCTAAGGTAGACAAATTGTCTCGAGATGTTTCAGCTTTGTTGTCCATGAATGGAAGGTCAGTAGACCCATTTGAGGTTACTTACATTATATTAATTATTATGACTTCTTACTACTGTTAAGTTTTATTATTTTTGTAATTCCACAATAACCATACTAAGGTTTACAATATTTAATACTAACCAGGAAGGGAAGGATGTTTGAGTTGATTTTGTTGATGAAGATGAAGCCCATCAATACCCCATCAATGAAGCCCATCAATACCCCATCAATGAACCTTCTTGTTCGAAGGTTAGTGAATGCAAACTTTTTTGTCATATGAAGGACATTTTTTTGCCTCAATGTTATACTTTGCTTTCTTAAGTGCCCCACATTGTCCTAACATTGTTATATTTTGATTTACACTTCTACTTATGCGTGCATGCCTTTATAGGAAATCGTTGTAGATGAAGTTCACCCATTTGATGGTGCAATTGGTGTGGATGGGGTCGATATTGGGAGTGATGCCTCAAAAGTCAAGGAGATTGTGCCCCCCGATGTCCAGGGTAGGAAGAGGACTACTAGCAAATATGTAAGGACCCCTTATATGGCACCAAGGAGAAGAAAGAGGAGATAGGTGAGGGGCCCAAGTGAGGTTGAAGAGGAAGATACTGCTGGCGAGCCCTTAAACGACGACGATGTTCACTGTAATGGAGAAGAAGATGGGCAGGCTAACATTAAAATGACGAACCATTTACTGGATCAAATTGAAGATGGAGGAGATTCAGTTACTGCCAACCCAGCTAAGGGACAAACTCCAGCAGGGCAAGAAGTCCACAAAAGCAAGATATGAGGACTCGTTGCACTCTTAGAGATAGACTTGCTGGAGTTGTCATGTCCTAAACCCCATGTCCTAACACCGGAAGAAGATAAAACCCTTTGAAAGAGCCCCAGGAAGGGTTGGATCTCTGAGTGAGTTCATAGTATAGTATTATGTTTGATACACATTTTATTTCATATTGATCAATTTCATTTACATAAATATGTGTTGACATTCATGTCATTCATAATTGATCAGCCGACCAACAATTTGTGGAATCCAGCTGACATCCAAATTTATACGGTCCATTATGCAGTAGCATAGGTGGCTTCCAGATAATGTATGTGTGAATTTGACTTGTATTAGTAGTTGGTTGTGTTGCACACAATAATAGTTATTCTGATTTTTATAGATATTAAATACGATACTCATTCGATTTTCGCTTCCTCTGATATAACATATTGATGCGTATGTGCTAGCTTTGCAGAAGAAGGCACTTGGTAACCCAACTAATAAGCAAGCCTTCCATCTTGTCCATTTTATGGTAGGTCTTCATTTGTTTCTAATTTCATATTTAATTAACAACTGCCAACTACTTCACTGACGTCTGTTTCTAATTCAACAGGTTCTTATGAAGATGGATGCATCTTCACTCCTCAGCCTATATGCATTGATGAAGGAAAAGGAAGCAAATTTCTCTAGGGCCGCCACTGCAGAAGCATGGTCTGAAGTTCCAACCAACATGTTGAAGTCGTTGAAAGTGAACAAAAAAGACCTCTAGGAATATGAGGTCCACCACTTCCCTCTTCATGTAAACGGTAACCATTGGAGTCTCATTATTCTTGACTTGAGGAAGGATGTCCTATACATAATGGACCCATATTACTCTAGCGTTGAGGTAGAGCAGTACTACAAGAAATTGGCGATACTCAAACATGTTTTGCCAATAGTTTTGTTGAAGTTGGGATATGAAGTAATTGCTACCTTGTGTCTCCCGGTGAGAGAGATAATCGGACACCCACAACTAATCAATAACAATGATTGCAGTGTCTACATATGCATTTATATGTGGTACCTATCACATGGTTACCAATTTAGCTTTACTGGAGAGGATGTGCGCATCAAGAGGCATAGGGTTGCATGCCAAATTCTGCAAAATTCCATATGAAGGCGATTTTATAGTTAGTAGATGTGGCTTAACTTTATGGTGTTGTCCTTGACTACGTGATTTGGTGTGTGTTTGACTATTGGTTCATAGGAATAATTTATTGGGGCATATTAGTTTTTTTAATGTTGATTGAATCTTGAATATATTTGTGTTGGTACTTGACTATATTAATTTAATGGTTTATGTAAGTTTTTGGTTGATGAATGGTGAGATATCAACATTCTTTGAATGAAGTTGTTCTTATAAGGGCCGAAATTGTAGATGATAATGGCCATGGGTCATTGCTGTATTTGATGGTACGATATGATTGAGATATTGTTCCGCATTGGTTAAATTTGTATGAATTTTAGCATGTGCAGGAATGAAGTACGTTGAGCAGTTAAAGATTTGTTATTTGTCATTGATAAAAATCCATGCGTTCAAATAACATTTGATTGGCCCATGATATCCCTTTGTAAAGGAACTCAATTAAGGCATGCCTTGACTCTTTGCTTGGGGAAAAATAACGAGATTGTTATTAATAACTTGTACTTGAAGTATTGCTTTATGAAATAATTAAAAATGGTAAGTGGACATCGGAAAGTTGAAAGCCTCCTATATCTACGTTATACAGAGAAGACTACATGACAATATAAACTCATCACTAGCGACTTCAAGACATATCACTGAAGAGCACCGTGCATATTAGCAACTTTGAACACACATACACTGCCACATCATGTCCATTACAAGAGCTCAAAATTCATTTTATACATGGCTTCACATAGAAATCTGGATCCTTGAATATGCTAAATGATTTTGTCAGCTGTGGTTAAATCATCTATTTGCATAGGGTTGTTCAGTCTATTCATATCAGAAGTGTGTTCTGCTCGATTGTATAATTACACAACATTGCACTATTACACTCTTCCTCTCTGTGCGTTACTTTACGTGTTCAAGAACAATCTGTCAAAAGATAACAACTTAGACAACAAAAAGATGTTGAGAATTGAAGTTTGTGCACCTGGAATTTTTGGTTGATTTGCCAAAATATTGTGCTCTAATCCGAATTAAAGGTTTCCAAAATAAAGATCTTGCATATTACAATGGTAAGACTTTGTCCACTGAGATCGTTCACTTGCACAATTTGTCTTCAAGTGTACATGCATTGGGCTTAGTCATTTTCTCATTTTATTCATTCTCTTCCCCTTTGGAGTTAGAGGGCTGATATTCGTCTGGATTGGACATGTCTGACGCTTCTTCCTCATTTCTTTAACACCCACCTTGTCGACTAGATGTGGGACTTGTGTAGATGTTGACAACTTTTGGTTAGCATGAGTTGGTCATGGGGGCGGGACAGGAGAAGGAGGGGGTGTAGCTGTGGATAAAAGAGTAGGGCCCCCAACCGGGTTCTCTCCAATTACCGCAGTACAAATATTGTGATAGTGACCATATTGTTTGCACTTACGACATTGTACTATCCTTTTTTCTTCACCTCGAGAGAAAATCTGCTTCTTCTTTATCCGGTCCGGTCGTGCCTTCTCTTTGGGAGGACTCAACTTAAGGCTCTTCATATCTTCAGGAGTCTCCTATCTTTTATGTTCAAGGACCGGATAAACTTCCTTACTATAGATTTTCCTATAAGTTTCCATTGTGTAGAACGGAGAGCAATTGTCAACATAATTTAGTGTTCGGTGGCCACATGCTGTCAACGCATGTTCGCAAGGCAACTCCATTTGTTAAAACTTTCCACATGTACAAGTCTTTGTGATAAGGTCAACTTGATCATCCCCTCTTTCGGACTTAGTTAAGACCTCATGGCCACTTATGGGATAATACATCATACCTCTAGCTACTTCATTACACTTCTAAATCTTGCCTTCAACATATTTAGTTAAGATTTCAAACGGATGGCCTCAATGATCATGACAATGGGGAAGTGTCGCTGCTCCCTAAGCATTCCATTGAAGACTTCGCATGGGTTGGATGTGACTATATTATACCTGGGCAATGGAAAGTAAGCACTAACCCACCATGACTTATCAATTCCCGTTAACCATTTGTAGGCATCGCAATGATATTCATTTCTTCCATATATGTCTCAGGCCTAAAAGCTATTGCTGCCCTGAAGAAGTTATTGTTCAAGCATCTGTCTTCGAAATGTGCAAAAATGTATTGAGATATGTGAAATGCACAATATCCATGTGCGGCATGTGGAAACATTTGAGCTACTTGTGATGTGATTGATCTATGCCGATCAGAAAGTATCACTAGGCCCTCCAAATAATCACGGCAGGTTTCCAAATGTGCAAGGGCCCAGCCTCATACATCATTATTCTCTCCTTCTTCGATAGCACAAGCAATTGGGTATATATGGTTCTCACTATCCAAAGTAGATATCACGAACAAAGTCCCTTTGTACCTTCTTTTCAAGACTGCGCCATCTATGCATATAACCCGTCGCATGTACATCTTGAAGTTCTCCATGTCTGCTCCAAAGGAAACAAAGCATCTCTCGAAGGTCAGGTCTGATGAGTCATACCAGAGAGCAGCCGGATTTGCCCTCTCCAACTCATATAAGTAGGCAACCAACTCGGCATATGATGACTCATATGATCCTCTTAACTTGTTAAATGCCGCAACCTTCGACCTATATGCCTTCGAATAATTCATCTTCACTCCATATTCCAAATCAACATCAACTTGAATATCCTTTGGAGTATAAGCAACATGTTTCCTAAGTCATTTCACAATTGAGTCATCAATAATACCCGCTTTTGCTTGTTTATGATCTCCTCCAAATATTGGTTTTCCACATGTATGAACATTGTTCATAGCTTTCACTTTGAGGATACTACACCCATTAGTTATCACAGCATGTAACCTCCATGGACATCCCGACACATTGCACACAACTGTGAATTGAGATTTATTTGAATATTTTACCTTGAACTCAAAGTTTTTGTGCGTAGCATACTTATGTACATGTAGCTTTAGAGAGTCCTTATCCATAAACTCTTGGCCAAGTAGAACTACCTTTGGATCTTTACCATAGTCATACAAATCAACCTCCATAGCCATGTTGTGCTCTTCATTCACACACACCTCCGCATCTAATCTGCTGAACGATTATATTTATATCACTATTAGAATGAGGTTATAAGTTAGGTATAATCAGTTAACTGACTACATAGGATATGATATGACCTTTGAAGTTGTCCTGGTACCAAAGGTTTCCCAAAAATGGTACTTGATGATGGTGCTTTCCCCCTCCAACCACCATCTCTATCATTTATGAGTGACAATGTTCCATTTGCTCTTATTGGAACTTCATCATCCCTGCATTTGACACCACTACAAATTTACTACTTATTGATAAATTAGCAAACAAATAGATAATAATAAGGATTTAATATTTCATACCACTTTCTTTCAGTCATGTTAATGTTCATCACTTTATTTAAGTTTGGAAGCGGACCTCTTCCACCTTCCGTACTTACGGCAATCACATTTTGACCATTTCCATACCAAATGTCATCATCTCCTCCTTCAATGTAGACATCATCATCATAGTCATACAATTCAAATTTATCCCATTTAATGTCTTCCTCATGATGATCTTGTCATCCATTGTAGATGACATCTTCTACATCAATGTAATACATTGTTTTTGGCCCACTTTCTTCATCATTAGCTCCTCCGGCATCATTACCCTCATTTGAGTTGGCCACAATCTTCTCAATATTTGAAATGTTCACCTTATCCACTTCAACCCTTGCAATCGGGACATTCACTAGTTCTTCATCCGAATCAGATTGCAAATTAAAGTAAACAGGAGGAGCTTTCTTTGCCTCTAACTCCCTGGCCTCACATAGTAAGTCATCTACTTCTGAGTCGTCACTCAAATCCATTGTGTTGTTGTCCAAAATGTCCCTATCAGCCCACCACTTGCCAAATGATCATTGAGTTATTTTGCATCCCTCACTCCTACTTCCTTCAGTTCCACCTTCAGGTTCACTTCATTTGCATATCTGCTATGGACTTCGGCATCATTCAACAAAATTGACTAGTTAACCATTGGCTCAAATACATCAAAATTTGGATCACATTCCTGTAACACATGTACAAGTCGCACTTTGGTTATTATCAATGGGAGACCATCGTACCTGGTCCTCGCAGAAAACAATGGAGAGTCCTAGTATCATGTATTTCTGTTGGGGGTAGGTCCAAAGGGATTGCCAAAGGATATGTAAAACTCATCTTCAATGAGTATTCCTTGCTACAACATCCTATTACTTTGTAAACAATGGTCACCAAGGATTCATATGTCAATGAGCTTCTAACAAATATGAGATCTGACTTGGCGTTGGAGCTATCATACTTGTGTTGACTTGCATCCCACTCTCCCCCCCCCCCACACACACATAACAAAGGCTGCTCATTGGTATCCATCTGAACACACCCAAGAGTTATATCAATTAGGCAATAGAAGTTATGAGTTGATACTTATCAGTCAATGCTTTCCATCTCAAAATTGAAAGAAGTTTGTGTTTACGTTCTTCAATTTGATTTTTAACCTCAATCATTCCTTCCATATTACAACTGTACATGCGTCACACATACCCTATAAGTGCCTCCGAAAGTAAAGATTCAATGTACCCGAGAGTTACCTATGCTAGTCACTACTAGTTATCAGTTGAGCCAGATTAGTTAAAGCTTTTGCCGACCTTCTCCACACCCAAAAATTTGCTGCCTTTCTTGTTTCATCTTGAGAGCATAGCAAGTAAGAACTAGCTCATGCACAAGTAAAAATATTAATATATTCTCCACATCCAATGTTACCATTATTCCTCCATGAGTTAGGGTACATATGGGGAGGATGCTCATGGACATCCACCCGTCAACCTATAGTCCCATGATCTGCCGGTAGGGAGATGACAGTATGGGAGACGAGAATATGGCTCCATAAGAGAATACCTTAGAAGTTAGCATGGGAAGAAACATTCGGCTATTAAGAACTAGTGGGGGTGTTTCACAATTTTCACATTTATGACGAGGGATGGCCCATTTCTGTTATATGTAGAGTGCGTGTGGACAACTCAAATGTGGCGAACTATCTTGATTCTCGTGATACACAAGGAAAATATGTAGCTAAATGTATATATTGTACATAATAAGGGGAAAAGTTTATATGAGCCTGGGCTCACGTGCGACTACTTGAGCTCGTGCTCTATGGGCCGTTGAATTTACATCCGGTGGCCCATAATACTCACGGGTTTAAATGGCCCATGAGTATTATGGGCCGTCGGATGTAAATCTGACAGCCCATATGATCCCAGGCTCACATAGGCAAGCGTGAGTCCATGCTCATATAAATGGGACTCTATTATAAATGCCCCAGTCATCGAAAATAACATTTGTGAGACTCTGAAGGACAATGCACGAACTAAAGATACTTGGGAAATTGAAGTATATGCGACGGAAACTCCTCCCTCGTGTTTTAGTTTACTTTCAAATTTTGTATCTTTACCATATATGAAGCTTTTACTCCTCCCTCGTGTTTTAGTTTACTTTCAAATTCTATATCTTTACCATATATGAAGCTTTTACTCGTCCCTCGTGTTTTAGTTTACTTTCAAATTTTGTATCTTTACCATATATGAAGCTTTTACTCCTCCCTCATGTTTTTAGTTTACTCCACCCTCGTGTTTTAGGTTACTTTCCAATATAGTATAATAATCGTAAATGAAGCTTTTAAATAGAAGCCTTCACTCCATCAAAATATCTCTTTGCCTTGGTGAATTCTAACCATCAATATTGAATTTATTTAACTCTATCTGTGTTTTTAACGACGTCTATGGGAAGCTGTAGCTTTTGATTTTAATTTTAAAGGTTTTTATATAATATTTACCTTCAAGATTATAACAACCACTAAATTGTATATGAATGCATTAAAAACTATTTCTATTTCCACCAATCCAATCAACATAATCAATAAATAAAGACAATGCTAACCCTGAGAAACATTCACTTCTGCAATATCAACTAAACTGTACACAAAGGCATTTTCTAAACATTAAAAACAATTTCATATACATTATCATGTGCAGCTTGTGATTACGTGTAATTGATTTGGAAAATAATCAATCATGCACATTGCAAAGTTTAATTATTAGGATGTGGTGGTGGCAAGAGGAAGTATAAAACAATCATAACTATCAATTCAGACAATGAAGATGTTAAATTTGATGTGGGAAACATAGATATTGTGTATACCATGTCTATGTTCCCCATCTTAGATTTAACAACTTCATTGTCTGAGTCAATAATAATGATTATTTTATACTTCCACCTGCAACCACCAATGCCTATTGAAGAAACTTTGTTATGTGCAGAATGTTTGCTCTCCAAATCCATCCCATCTTTTGATCTAGCCAAACCACTCTAAACACTATGAAGTTGTCCGACACCTTGATGTTGGCCTCCACTGACTTGTTCTCTACACTAGCTTCTCCTCCGCTGCCCCACGCATGCCTCGGGGAGGTAGAGATATAAGTGTACTATGGTGAAGTGAAGAGATAGATTTAGTCGAAATCAGTTAACTACCAGTCAACATTTAATCGAAACTAGTTAACTATCTTCTAACCATATAAACTAGGTTATATGGTATCATCGTCACTAAATATTAAATCACATCATACTCATGATAGTATAACACAAATTGCGCAAATCGAATGACCACCCAATGTACTTCAAAAAATATTAGCCTCCTACCATCTACTAGTCAACAGTTAGGATACATCAGTTAACTTTGTTTTAACCATATAAACTAGGTTATATGTCTCCTCCTCGCTAGGTATCAGATCACATAATACTCAGGAGTAAAACTAATTGCGTATATTCTTCTTACTTACCCTAACAACAAAACATATATATTCATTTACTTACTTTCCATCTATTAATATATATTACAAGCATACTAACTAAGCACCAAACACACAAGATAAAGTTGACATATTTACTTAATAACACTCTTATTTATCCACCCATATGTAAACATAACTATCACAAATCTAATAACCTCCCAATGTACTTCAAAAAATATAAGCCTCCTACCATCTACTAGTCAACAGTTAGGATGTATCAGTCAGCTTTGTTTTCTTCCATCTACTAGGTCATACGGTATACTACTCTTTATATATTAGATCACATCATTAAAACCTACCTCGTAAACCCATCTTCAGCAAATCTAATTACCACACAATGTACTTCGAAAAAAAAGCCTCCTACCATCTACCAATCAACAGTTCATTTGATCAATTAACTATGTTTTAACCATATATTATAGGTCAGGGGGTCTCCTCCTCGCTAGATATCAGACACCATTTAAACCTACCTTCTACACCTATCTTCCTCAAATCTAATTACCTCAAAATATACTAGGCCAAAGTTAATCAACCTACCATATACTAGTCAACATCTAGGTTGTATCAGTTAACTTTGATTTGCCCATAAAACATAGGTCATATGGTCCCCTCCTTGCTAGATATTTGATCACATAATAAAAACCTACCTTTTCAACCTATCTTGCTTAAATCTAATGACCACACAATGTACTTCAACAAATAATACCCTCCTACCATCTACCAGACAATAGTTAGGATGTATCAGTTAACTATGTGCTACCCATGTAAACTAGGTCCAATTGTCTCCTCCTTGCTAAATATCATGTCAAATCATTAGTTAATCTAATCATACAAGCAAAATACATAATCCATTACTTTTACCCTTAATTTGTTTATTATACAACCCCGGAAGAACATAATCCATCATAAACTATCAAAATACAACCATACATTACAAACCCAATCGATACAATCAAACCGCCCATTTGATGGGAAATTAAAGCCAATAACCAAACCCAAAGAAAACAAATATTGAATCCTGTTTCTCTCATATATTTTTTAACACAAACTATATAACTAAATATTTCACAAACTAAATAATTTTCACCACAAACTAACATTACTCTGCCAAGTCACAAGACCCCGATCAGCACCCCTATGTTAGTGAAAATCAAACCAAACACAAATCGCCCTACTTTTAACTAAACATTGCACAATCACGAACTACACATACTATTACATATACTAAATATAAAGAAATATCTTTGTAACCTATATTTGGACTTTAACAAAGCAATATTTCAAAAAATACACACCTTGCGACGACAGACGAACTAGGTTCGATTGTGTTGGTGCACGATCTAAGCAAACAAGGGACCTTCTTCGACTGGACGGAGAGGATGTGAAAATGATGAGGAGCAGATGGCGGCTTCCGTATCTAGGAGAAGATAATGGTTGAGACGGGGAAGGAGGAGAGGAGGACTGCGGCTCTCGTATCTAGGTGAAGATGATGGAGGAGACGAGGGAGGAGGATGGCGGCTCCCTCTCCGGGAGCCGCCATCAGGTATTTTCGTCTCCCATGAGGGATTTTCTCTTTTTATAATATAGCCTAAGGGTATTATCGATAATTCAAGCGTGTGTGTGGGAAAGTGGAACGTGCGTAAGTCTAATTTTACAAAATCGAAGTACCTGGCCTATTTTTCTATTTTTGACATTTGTTGAGTCTATTTCTAAAAGAAATTGTATATATTTAGGCAAGGACAGTTAAATTTGCAAATGTAGACTTGAGCATGTTCGAATAAGCCACATGTGTGCCAAAAATACCGAAATTGTCCCTCTGTCATAATAAAGGTGAAAATGTTCATCCTTTCTAACCCGATGATTTCTTCCTGGATAAGCTGCCTCCCTCATCTCCTCCTCCAACACGCTTCAAAGAGGAGAGGTGTTGTTACATCTGAAACAAGACTATGAAGAAGTCAACTTCATATTTGTTTTACTTGCCAATTGTAGTAGAAAAGGTCGATCCATAGGGAAAGCCTTCTGCAACAAAGAAAATTGTTACAAAGAAATAGATGAAGGAAAAATTAAGAAAGAAAGAGTAGAATAATATTGAGGCAATAAAGAGTCAAGAAATCAAGATGAGAAAACACTAAGGCATTAAGGATCATTGTAACATCTAATGATGTTCTTCATGTATCACGTTATCTCAGTTAGAATCAAATGAATATTCTATTTAACTGGAAGATATGAACATTAAAATTAAAAATAAAGATAGAAAATGCTTTGGATAGATGAAGGACAAAAATAATTATTTCTTTAAGAGTTCTATGTATCCGAATCACAAAAGATCAAGAAGGAGAACCTTCAAGCATCTTATGTATCCAAATCACAAAGAAACAAGAAGAAGAATAATATTAAATAAAAATCACTTTAAATAAATAATACTTGAAACAATTGATGAAATATGAATAGAACTCCATTAGATTGTTACAAATCACCTCTAGCTTTAGCTTGAGAGCTTAGAAAGCCATTACAATAAAAATGAAAACAAAAATACAAAAGAAGAAAAGAAAAATAGGAGAAGAGAGCTCCAAAGAGGTGAGAATGATCCATCTATCCCATCCACCCCTCTATTTATAGGAATAGAAGGGGTTGCTTCAAAGAGAAAAGTAAAATCATATCTCTAGATTACATCCTGATTAATTGTTTGATTGGTTGCTTCTTTGGCAATGAATAGATTCTAAATCAATCACATAAATCAATGATTTATTTAGCAAATAAGTATCTTTTAATCTTCCTTTAGTTATCCAATCAGCCTCATTGTCTTTCCTTATGTGTATCAATTACAACCAATGAAAATATTTTCCATGTGCTAGCCTCGGGTTAGTTAACTAGTTGTCGTATTGCATTCCAAATTCAACACATAAATCTTTGGAATTTGGAATTTCTTCCTGAAATAACAAATGTGGCCACAAAAGTCTTCTTTCCAATTCCACTAGAATCGTATCAATCTGAATTACACATAGAACGATATGGTAAAAATTCTATGGTTGTATCAATCTGTCCGAATCAGCTTCTTTCGTAATTTAGATCTCTTGATGTAAATCTCAAATCCAACGGGTCCACAAGGTTGTGTTCGACCATTCTATGCATGTTTAGACCATTAAGAGCTCATTCTTGACTTTTAAATAGCTTTGGGTAGTTGAGCTTCACTTCCTCTTCCAATCAGATCCTGTTGAAGCCTGTTTAGACATGTAAACTCAATTAAGGTCTAGCTAACCTATTCAAAACATAAATATCCTAAATAAGCAATGAATTAATACAAAATAGGATTGCAATTTGAAATGTAATAACAATTAATTAAACATTATTTGAGTGCATCAAATACCCCCAAACCTACTTTTTGCTAGTCCTCAAGCAAAACAAAAATTAAAACATTAGAAAACAAAACTAACTACTCCACTTCCGCAGGAAATCTTGATTGCATTTAGCATATGCAACAAGCCTTTAAACCCCTAGCTTACACTAGTGGACGAGTAGTGTCTTGTGAGGGTTTACAGTAAATATACCCACAAAATTTAAATAATAGAAGAAAATTAAAATTAAAACCACATCAAATTTACAAACCAACTCCTCCTAAACATGTGACTTCATTTAGTAAAATCAATCATACATAATACAACTTGTCTTCTTAAACAATAATTCATTCTAACAACTTCATATTGGTGGCAAGTACTCATACATACATAATAGTTTTAGAAAAATAGGCATTGCTAAGTAATTATACAATCTCAATCTCATGAATCGAACAACTCAATGTGTCTCATGTCCACTCAGCAATTTCAATTTTAGCACTAAAAAATAGATAATGACATCTATTCATCTTCAAGAGATTATAAGAGAGAATCATGCGAAACCTTCCTTGAAAAGTAAAACACCCTAGATCACCTAACAACTCATTCAGGATATAATTGCATAATGTCATACTAGAATTTTATGCTCATCTCACATGACATGTGTAAGGCTTAGCCTTTTTAAGCTTTCTATAAGATCTATATAACAAGTGTTAGGCCAGTGACTCCCAATTTAGTTGGCTTAGGGCACTAGGTGTTAAAACACCCCTCAGGCTTAATAACTTGAACCAAATAGGCTTCAAGGCTATGCATGTCATAAATTAGTTAACTCTACCTTTTGACTTGAACACCCTATGCTTAGTGAGGTACGCCGAGTCCCGGACTACTCAATAGAGTGAGTTTAGCTCTTTACAATTTTTCATTCTTTTTTCCACATTTTTTTCTTTTTTTTTCTTGAGCACATTATACAATCAACTTGAATTGTGTTGACAAAAAGTCCTTGGCTGTTCTACAAACCAAGAATAGTGAAGCTCAAAACTCTATCATGATAACATGAATATTACTAGATCATGCCAAAGTTTTACTCTCATAATAAAATAATTACTTAGATTAAATGATATCTAACAAGATGTAAGACCATAATCAAGGGCTCGAATTCTCACTTAGGCAAATGTCTTTCTATGTTTTTTCAAAAAAGGACCACAGGAAACCAATATGAAGTAATCAAAACTAAAAATCATTAAATCTATTAAGTCATGTTCTAAGTAGTTTGATATCATTAAACAAAGTCACATGTCTAAAAGAAGCATCAATGTAATAAGCGTTTAACATAAATCTAATTAATTTTTTTCAACTTTTTCATTTTTTAAGTAAAACTAAAAGAACATGAAAGAAAAATATCTTTCTACACCCCCAAACCTAAACTAAACATTGTCCTCAATGTATAAGAGAAAGCAAATGCAATGCTTAATAAAAGAAAAGAGGAAAGAAGAGATACTATATTGGTTGACATGCTCACGTACATAGCTATCAAAAGAAATATAGTTAATAAAGCACAAGCATTATCACAATAGGGTAAATCAATAATGAATCTTATAAGCACACCCTAATAACGATTAGGGCAATTGACAAAGATAATAAACTAAAAACTAATTAAAAAAACTAAGTATTAAACAAAAATAACTATCAAAACCAAAAGTGGGTTGCCTCTCAGGAGCGCTAAGTTTACTGTCTTCAGCCAGACACACCTCCATCGAAACTTATTCAAGGTCCTTTAAAGCAATTATCTTCTCTTTATCAATTTTAATCAAATCAGAGTGAGTTAAGAAAATATTTAGTGGATCATCAGAATAAATAAAAGAAAAAACATCCTCTACTAGACTCTTAACCATGTCAACCTCAAAAGTATCATCAAAGTCTGATGGTTGTCTACTGGCATTAAATGCATTTAACTCACATGTCAAGTTACCAAAAGAAAACCTCATCACTCCATTCCGACAATTTATTAGAGCATTAGATGTAGCAAGGAATGAACGACCCAAAATCATAGGGATTTGAGAAGATGCATTTGAAACCGGTTGTGTGTCTAAAACAATGAAATCCACTGGAAAATAAAATTTGTCCACTTGAACAAGGACATCTTCCATTTTTCCTCTTGGGCTTTTGATTTAGTGATCAGCAAGTTGAAGTGTTATGTTGGTGGGTTTCAAATCTGCTAGACCTAATTGCTCATAAACAGAATAAGGTAAGAGATTAACACTTGCCCCAAGATCAAGCAAAGCTTTTTCAATTCTATAATTACCAATTATACAAGATATGGTTGGACAACTAGGATCTTTATATTTTGGTGGGGTGTTTTGTTGTAAAATTGCACTTATTTGTTCTGTCAAAAATGCCTTCTTTTGTACATTTAACTTACGCTTAATTGTACAAAGGTCTTTCAAAAAATTTGCATAAGATGGAATTTGTTTAATGACAACTAAGAGAAGAATGTTAATCTTCACTTGTTTGAAAATTTCAAGAATTCACCATTTTGCACCAATTTAGAAGAAGATTGTAATCTTTGAGCAAAAGGAGGAATAGGAGAAACACAATTAGAGTTGTCAAGTTCATCACCTTGTTTAGAATTCAAAGATTCCTTAGGTTCAACAACTTTCATTGGAATGTCTTTGTTAATGAGTTTTCTATTTCTCAAAGTGGTGATGGACTTAGCATGCTCTTCTTGTGAACTTGAAGACCTTAAATTTTCAATTATAAATTGACCTTTAGGATTTGGTTGAGGTTGAGAAGGAAACTTCCTTTTTCTTGAGTGCTCAAAGTTGTGGTCAATTGAGTGAATGAAGTCTTCAAGTTATTGATGGCTTGCATTGTTTGGTTGTTGATTGTTTCTTGACTTTGCATGAATTCTTACAATGTGTCTTCAAGAGTCTTCTTATGTGGTGGAACATAATTTGAGGAAGAAGGGGGTACCTGTACATTAGACTCATTTCTCCAACTAAAGTTAGAATGATTTCTCCAATTAGGAGTATAAGTTTCAGAATAAGGTGAAGAAAATGACCTTTTATAGGTATTCATAGCATTTGCTTGAGTATGCAACACTTCTTGAAAAGCAGGGATTGTTGGACAATCCTGTGTTTGGTGTCCATCTAATCGTTTATAATTAAACCCTTTGCAAGTGTACAAGGTAATTGTACTAGGATAAGTATTTAAGGGTTGTTGAACCTCAGGGACGGATGAATTATTACTAAATCTAAAGATGAATTAAGTAAAGGAAAGAAATCAACTAGTTTAAAAACAAGAGATTAATATCATGGAAATTACTTAGGAAATTGAATCCACTATAAAACCATAACAATTCCTTAACTTTTAATCTAAATCTAGTGTGAATATGAACAAGTATTCTCAGCTACAAGCTAGAATTACTTCAAAAAGAATCATTAATTAAATTCCATGGCATGAACTATCTTCAACAATAGCACGAATCATCTACACTAAACTAGCTATAGACATGACCTGTATAATCTTAGCATAATTCATCCAAGTCATTAATTATCTGAACATTAAAACTATTGTATAACTATCTCATCTAAATCATAGAAATTAGAATTGATGTAAATATCAAAACCACATCAATCTATCATCTACAAGACAATAAATCAACATAGATTTGAATAAACATGAAAAACTCTTCCATTAAAGAGAAAATTCTTATCATACAATTGTCATCATTTACAACTGAGATCTAAATTAAAAAGAAAAGAAACTGAAACTTATCTATATCTTCATCAACTCCTAAGTAAAAGAAAAGTTTAGCCTTCCATTGTAGAAGAAAGCACTTGAATCTCCATTGAAAGCTTTGAGTTCTCTTCCATCTTCTTCTTCCTTTTTCTCTTTAGAAAATCTACTGGAATCCTCTGGTTTCAAGCCAAATATGTCTTTTTATAGGCATAAGATCCGTAGGAAGAAGTCCAATATGAAAAGGATTAAAAATTGGCTAAAACTAGGAAACTGCACGTTATCCCGTTCGAACGCCTTGCATGCTTGTTCGAATGCTTGAACTGTATTTTCTTTAAAATTACGTTATCCCGATCGAATGGTAAGTGACCCTGTTTGAACGCCAATGAAGAATCTGCAAAATAAGCCAATTTAATTCAAATCATCATGGAAGCTTTTTCTAACCTAATTAAATTTAATTTCTAATTATTTAACCTATATTAACTCTTAAATGAGAATAAACAATAGAATAATTAAGGGCAAAATGATGTATAAATTATACTTATCACCATCACTCTCACATATACTACAAATATCTTGTGCTTTTTGAAAAGCTTTAGACATGTTTTTCCTATTAATTTCCATAGCCTCAACTTTTCTAGCTAAACATATAATTTTTGCTTTTACATCATCCTCTTCTTTAAGATGGTATATGCCCCCCTTAGTTGTTCCATTAGATTTGGTCTTATTACCACTTTCAAATTCATCAGAATCTTCCCATGATGGAGCATTTTCAGCTAACACATCAAAATAGTCTCATGCTTCCTCAGGTTCTTTACTAAAAAATTCTCCATTACACATCATTTCAACAAATTAACTCATTTGAGAAGTCAAGCCATTATAAAAGAAACTAATTGTATGTTATGTTTCATATCCATGATGTGGGCACAACAACAAAAGTTCTTTAAATCTTTCCCAACATTGAAAGAAAGTCACTTCCTCTTTTTGTAAAAAATTCATGATATTCTTTCTAAGTGTATTAGTTCTATGGGTGAGAAAAAACTTTTTCAAAAATTATCTTTGCATTTCTTGCCATGATCCAATGGATCTTGGCTTCAAAGAATTCAACCAATTTTTTGCTTTTTCCTTTAAAGAAAATGGAAAGAGTTTAAATCTAATAACATCATTTGAAACATTTTGGTTTGACAAAGTTGCACAAACCTCTTTAAACTCTTTTAAATGCAAATATGAACTTTCCGAATCTAAGCCATGAAATTTGGGTAGTAATTGAATTACACCCGGCTTGAGTTCAAAACCACCCACATTAGTTGGAAAAATTATGCAAGAAGGAGAACTTGATCTAGTTGGTTGCAAATAATCACGCAAGGTTTTAACTTGAATATTTTGTGCATTATTATCCCCATTATCACTTCTTAGTTCCTCATTAGTTCTTAGATCTTCCATTGTATTAAAATAAAGATAATATTCAAAAGATTTGTTCACTCTTTTCAATCGTCCAGAATTATCACGCACCCATGTAAACATGCAACAACAAAAAATTTTTTTTAGTAACAAACGAAAGTAAAAGTGAAAAAATTAAATGACAAAATATAAAATGTTAGAGAGTTATAAGTTAATAGACAAAAATTAAAATTGCAAAATAAGGCCAAAGGCACTATTGAGGTACACATTTGATACCGAAAATTTTTTGGTAGTAACGTGGGTAGTGCCTCTAGTATAAAAAAAAAAAAATTATAGAATTTAAGTACTAAAAGTAAATGACATAAAGTAAATGACTGAATTTAAAGAGTTAGTGCACAAAAATAAAAGTTAGAGAATTAGTAAAGTTAGAGTGAGTTTTTTTTTGTAACGGATTCTTGTCACATGTTGCAATCCCCAGCAACGACACTAATTTGTTGTTACGTTTGAACCAAGACTATGAAGTATTCTAGTTCAGATTTCTTTTTTTACTTGCCAATTGTAGTAGAAAAGGTCGATCCACAAGGAAAACCTTGTGCAACAAAGAAAATTGTTGCGAAGAAATAGAAGAAAGAAAAATTAAGAAAGAAAGAGTAGAAGAATATTGAGGCAATAAGGAGTCAAGAAATCAAGATGAGAAAACACTAAGGCATTAAGGATCATTGTAACATCTAATTATGTTCTTCACGTATCATGTAATCTCAATTAAAATTGAATGAAGATTCTATCTAACAGGAAGATATGAACATTAAAACTAAAAATAAAGATAAAAAATACTTTAGATAGATGAAGGACAAAAAAACAATTGTTTCTTCAAGAGTTCTATGTATCCAAATCACAAAAGATCAAGAAGGAGAACCTTCAAGCATCTTATGTATCCAAATCACAAAGAAACAAGAAGAGGAACAATATTAAATAAACATAACTTCAAATAAATAATACTTACTTGAAACAATTGATGAAACATGAATAGAACTCCATTAGATTGTTACAAATCACCTCTACCCTTAGCTTTAGAGCTTAGAAAGCCATTACAATAAAACTAAAAACAAAAATATAAAAGAAGAAAAGAAAAATAAGAGAAGAGAGCTCCAAAGTGGAGGGAATGATCCATCTATCACGTCCACCCCTCCATTTATAGGAATAGAAGGGGTTGCTTCAAAGAGGAAAGTGAAATCATATCTCTAGATTTCATCTTGATTGATTGCATGATTGGTTGCTTCTTTGGCAATGATTAGATTCTAAATCAATCACATAAATCAATGATTTATTTGGCAAATAAGTATCTTTGAATCTTCCTTTAGTTATCCAATCAACCGCATTATCTTTCCTTATGTGTATCAATCACTACCAATGAAAATATTCTCCATGTGCTAGCCTCGGGTTAGTTAACTAGCTGTTGTATTGCATGCCAAATTCAACACATAAATCTTTGGAATTTAGAATTTCTTCCTGAAATAACAAATGTAGCCAGAGAAGTTTTCTTTCCAATGCCACTAGAATTGTATCAATCTGAATTACACATAGAACGATATGGTGAAAATATTATGGTTTTGTCAATCTGTCCTAATTAGCTTCTTTTGTAATTTAGTTCTCTTGATGCAAATCTCAAATCCAACAGGTCCACAAGGTTGTGTTTGACCATTCTATGCATGTTTAGACCATTAATAGCTCATTCTTGACTTTTAAATAGCTTTGGGTAGTTGGGATTCACTTCCTCTTCCAGTTGGATCCTGTTGAAGCCTGTTTAGACATATAAACTCAATTAATGTCTAGCTAACCTATTCAAAACATAAATAGCCCAAATGAGCAATGAACTAACACAAAATAGGATTGCAATTTGAAATGTGATAACATTTAATTGAACAATATTTGAGTGCATCAAGAGGCTCGTTGAGTGCAATGAGAATGTTTGAAGAATGAGACAAACATAGGTCGGTAGGTTGGCGAAGGGTGGATATCTAAGAGCCTCCAGAATGATGCCCTATTTCTTGAAGGCAATGCATAGGTAGTCTGTAATGAAGGGTGGCTGGACAGGAACAATGGTGAGGTAGGAAAAGGAGGATCGGTTATGGTTTTTTACTTGTGGATGCATAAATATGGTGGGGGTGTCAAGAAGATAAAAGAAAGTCAACACATTTTTTGGTGTGCTATCAAAGTAAGTAAGGCCAACATATATGGTGAAGAAAGGGTCGACGATAGCATTAACGATAGTGTACATCTAATAACTAATAGGGCTTGAAAGAGGTAAATGTTAGAGATATGCATTTTCTTTCACTTAGAAACACTTATATGGTGGGTGTGAGGCATTTTCAAATAAAAAAAATGAAGCAAAAGATTGAGTGTACTATCAAAGTGAAGAAAGTCAACATACATGGTGGAAAAAAGGAGGGCAAAAGCATTAACTGATTATGGAAAACTGATAATTGGTAGTGCTAAAAAGAGGTAACTCTCGTGTACATTTTATGTTTACTTGAGGAAGCACTAATGGGGGTGTGAAGCATGTTCAGATGAAAGAAATGATGCAAATGATTGGTTGTACAATCAAAGTCATAAAAGGAAGTATAAATGGTGAAAAAGGGAGCTCAAAAATATTAACTGAAAAGGAAAATCTAATAACCGGTAATGCTGAAAAGAGGTAACTCTTGGGTACATTTAATATTTTTCTCTTGGATGGACTAATAGGAGTGTGAAGCATGTTTAGATGAGATGGATACAGATGAGCAACCTATGTTATGTGTGTGGTGTGGGGTGGAGAGTGGGGTGCTAGCGGACACAAGTATGATAGCTACAATGCAAAGTCTGATTTGATATTTGTTAGAAGCTCATTGTCATACGAATCAATGGTGACCATAGTACACAATGCAATAGGATGTTGTAGCAAGGAATACTCATTGAAAATGAGTTTTACATATTCTTTAGAGATCCCCATGAACCTACCTCCAACGGAAATACAAGATACTAGGACTCCCCATTATTTTCTACATTATGCTAAGACAAGGGATAATGGTCTCCCATTGATCATAACAACATCGAGAAAAACAAATGGTTTACAGGAATGCCAGCTGAAATTTGATGTCAGACAGGGGATTAACAAGTCGAACATGTAAAATGTTGTTGCGGAAGTCCCTAGTAATCATGGGAAAGAGGTTAACCTAAAGGTATAAGTGAAGGATTTAGGAGGGAGTGAGGGCACACAAAGCAATCAACCATTGATAAGTGTGGGGGTAGATGTGGACACATCGTAGAATACTACAATGGATTTGAGTGATGACGCAAAAGTAGATGACTTATTGCGTGAGGCCAAGGAGATGGAGGTACAAAAAGCTCCTCCTTACTTATATTTACAATTCAATTTTGATAAAGAACTAGTAGAGGTCTTCATTGCAAGGGTTTAAGTTGATGATGTAAACATATCAAAATTTGGAGAGCTTGTGCCCAACACAATGGAGGACAATGTTGCAGTTGTTAATGATGGATGGTAAGATCATCAAGCGGAAGACATGTATTAGGATAAATTTGAATGGCAAAATTTTGATGAAGATGCCTACAGTGTAGGAGGAGATAATGACATTGTGGATGCAAAAAGATTAAATGTGATTGATGGAAGTAGGGATGTTGGAAGTGGACCTCCTCTGACATTAACTAAA
Organism: Saururus chinensis; assembly: GCA_035235625.1. Taxonomy (NCBI): domain Eukaryota; kingdom Viridiplantae; phylum Streptophyta; class Magnoliopsida; order Piperales; family Saururaceae; genus Saururus; species Saururus chinensis. Next base: position 34,114,556 of record CP141143.1, read on the forward strand.
GTGGTAAAGCCAGAAATGAGAGAAAGAAAGAGGTAAGAAATGTGAATTATTTGTGTGAAAATCTATGTAATTGCAAACTTAACCATGGTCAGTAACTAGGCACTCGGGCCACTTTTTATATAAATAGCTCGAATATAAATACATGAGACAAATGGTGAAATATTTGTCTAAATGAAGCCTCATCATCTACATGTAGTAGTCCTGATCTCGATCTAAATATCGAAAGGTTATACTTCATAATAATTTTTCATCAACTTCGATCCCACCAAACTTTGCTAGCTAATTGCATCTCAAGTTCATCATAAGTAGAATTCTTATTGATGAATAATCCCTATGTTACCCGTTCAAGGTAAAGCATAAAACTAACCATTTCTTCCACCATCTCTATTCACTTAATTCATAACTAGTTAATATTAAAAATAGTACATTAAACAAATATTTAAAATAGCTACTTTACTTAATGAAATATGAGATTAATCTATTACTCAAACTTAACCAAGCAATTCCACTCAAACAACAAAAATCGGACAAATTTTTTTTCATCAAAATCTGTACCTCCTAATGTAAAGTCATCATAGCACAATTCCACTCCTTTAACATATGAACTTAAAAAAACAAGAAAACAAAACCACACACCATAGCATAATTCCAATAGAAAATCATAAACCTCATAATCAAAATACGATTGAACGAAAAATAGCACTTGTGAAGATTCAATTACCCCTAAAACCACACAGAAACTACAACATGGAAAAATATAGCTGCACACAATTTCAATTCATCCACATCCACCGTGAAAACGGAAAACATCCACAGTTAGAAACTATTCAAGCAACAAATTGAACAACTTTGCCAAGACATATTAGCAAACGCAGCGGATATGAAGGTAGGCTGCAGGCGTATTCGCATTGCATCCGTACTCAAGACGTATCAGATACGGGTATGTTCTAGGAACCCAATTCATCAACAACAAAAAAAAATACTAGATCCCTAATCATCCAAAGGATACAAGGTCATGAGCTTGTGTCAAAAAACAGCATAGATTAAAACTTGAGTCACCTTCCCATTCCGATACAAGAAAAAACAATTTACAAAAACAGGGGCAAAAATCGGAACATAGATCCAAAAATCTACCAGCACATGGCCTAAAATGCATTAACCAGATCTACATGAAATGCTAGCAGATGACCAAATCAGGAGGAAAGGAGCAAGGGAGGTAAGACGAGGGAAGTATAGGTACCTTGTGGTCGACTCGGAGGCATAGGTGGGGGTACCGATGTCATAAATGGTGAGGAGAAGGAGGCAGCGGTGGATGGAAGTAGATCGGATTGACGTGAGCATGGAGGTGTCAAATTTGGGCAATGATCAGCGGCAAACAGAGAAAATAGTCACTAGCACCAAGTGCAAAAAAGGAAGAATAGTCGGGAGGGGGAGGGGAACTAGCAAGCGAGTAAGTAGAGTGAATTTTGTCCTTCTAAAGGACAAAATAGGCTTTTAAGAGGATTTCGTTCTTTCTAAGGATGAAATTAGCTTTAAGTTGATTTCGTCATTGTGAAGGACGAAATTGACTTAAACCCCACCCATTTCAGCCAAAAACCAAAAAAATGTAAAGTGAAGTGATTTCATCCTTGTGAAGGACAAAATTGCTCTAAAGAGGATTTCGTACTTCTAAATGACGAAATCAACTTAAAAATGCTCAAGGATGAAATTTGGAAGAAATTAAAAAAATAATCATTAGGGACGCTTTCCAAGAGCACCGCTAATACAAAACATATTAGAAAAGGGAATATTGTGTATTGGCGACACTTTCTAAAGTGTCATTAATATGTAAAACAATTAAAAATATATATAAAACAGTCATAAGCGACGCATTTGAATGTGTTGCTCATAACTTTCAAAAATTTCAAAAACAAATCTCGCCGGCGGTGGGATGACTAGAGGGGCATCGGCGCCCATCCTTCAGCAAGGATAGGGGATGTGGGAAAGCAGAGGAGGAGGGGGGCCTGGGGTCGGCGCCGTAATCCGGTGGTAGAGCCGGATACAGTGCCGAGGGGTGACCGGAGGGAGGAGGGAGAGCTGGAATCCTGCGTGGAGCGGGATTCTGGTCCCTAGAGCCTCCTACTCCCGTCATATAGAAGGGAGGAGGGGATGACCGAGGTGAGTGGGGAGGGGGAGCCGGATTCAGGCCACGAGAGCCCACTCCTTCGGTCGGATAGAGGGGAGGCAGACAGTTGGAAAACAGAGAGGGAGGAGGGGGTGACCAGGGAGAGGGGAGATTTAAATGCTGCTCACGGCTAGAAGTAATGCAAACAATTTTTGTCCTCATTTTTTTTGTAATTTGCGATGCTTTAAAAATACTGCAAATTCTACTTATTACGATGTTTGTATATAAATGTCGCAATAAGCATGACATTAGCCAATTTGTATGTAAACACTGCTAAAAATAAAAAAATAGAGAAATGAAAAAAAAATGGAGAGAGAGAGGGGAAAGAGGAGGGACAGAGACAGAGGATGAGAGAGGAGAGAGAAGAGAGGAGGAGAGAGGAGAGGATGTGAGCAAAGAGATAAGAGAGGAGAGAGAGAAGAGAGGATGGGGGAGGAGAGAAATAGAGAAGAGAGGGTGAAGAGAGGATGAGAGAAGAGAGAGAGAAGAGAGGGTGAAGAGAGGATGAGAGAAGAGAGAGAGAAGAGAGGGTGAAAGAGGAGAGTTGAGGATGTGAGAGAGAAGAGAAGATGAGAGAGGAGAGAGAAGAGAGGAGGATGAGGAGAGAGAAAAAGAATGAGAGAGAGGAGAGAGAAAAAGAATGAGAGAGAGGAGAGGGAGAGAGGATGAGAGAGGAGACAGAGAGAGGTGAGGGAGGAGATAGGAGAGAGATGGAGAAGAGAGAGTATGAGAGAGTAGAGAGGATGAGAGAGGAGAGAGAAAGAAGAGAGAGATTTTAAAAAAATAAGCCTATATTGTTACACTCAATAAAGCGTCACAACTATTATAACTATTTACAACGCTCTTTACTAAGCATCACAAATAGTAACAAATATTTAAAAAATAGTTTTATATTATTTGTGATGTTCATAAGTAGCATCACAAATAGTATAAATAGTAGTAATGCTTATGATTTACCGTCGCTATTGTTTTATGTATTTGCAACACTTCATTTAAGCCTTGGAAACAGTATAAAATTGTTTTTTAATAATCGTTACTATTTGCAATTCTCAGTAAAGAACGTTGAAACAAGATTAATTTCTTTTAAATCTATGTCATCTTTCTCGCTCCTCTCTCTATCTCTCTCTCTACCCTCTTTCGCTCTCTCGTCACTTTTTCTCACTCTCCTCTCTCTACACTATCTCTCTCTTTCTCTCACTTCTCTCTCTCCTCATCTCTCTATCTCTCTTCAATCTTTCTCTTTACCCTCTCTCTCTACATCTCTCTCATCCCTCTCCTCTCTCTCTCTTCACTCTCTCTCTCCTCTCTCTCTCTCCTCTCTCTCTCACCTTCCTCATCCTCTCAGCTCTCTCTACCCTCTATATCTCTTCACTCTCTCTCTACTCTCTCTCTTCACTCTCTCTTCTCACTCTCTCTTTCTCTCTCCTCTCTCTCTCTTTCTCTCTCCTCTCTCTACCTTCTCTTTTTTCTCTCTCCTCTCTCATCCTCTCTTCTTAAAAAATATTAGTGATGCTTTAAAAAATGTGTTGCTAGTACCCTAAGTAGTAGCGACAATATACATATGTGTCACTAGTACCTAGGGTACTAGGGACAATTTCATAAGCAGTGCTAATTAATATTTTATTTTTATTTTATTTTAAAATATAATAATATAATTAAAGAATCATAAAAAAATCTCTCATGCTCTCTTGTCTTTCTCCTCTCTCCACTCTCCTCTCCTCTCTCTCTATACCCTCTCTCCTCTCATTCTTATTGCATATTATATTTTAAAATCAATAAAAAATTAAAATAAAACCTATTAGCAACGCTTTAAAAAATTCGTCACTAGTCCCTATAGATATGCATATGCATCGTTACTACCTAGAGTAGTAACGACGCAATTTAATAAATGTTGTTAATGAATATTTTATTATAGTTAAATCCCAAAAACTCTAAATTAATTACTCTCCCCACTATGTCTCCTCTCTCTCTCCATCTCTTTCCCTCTCACTCTCTCTCTTTCCACTATCTCTCTCCTCTCTCATCCAATCTTTACTCTCTCTCATCCTCTCTCCTCTCCCCCTCTCTTCACTATCTCTCTCACCTCTCCCATCCTCTCTTCTCTCTCTTCAGGCTACTCTCTTCAATCTCTCTCTTTCACTCTCCTCTCCCTCTTTTCACTCTCCCTCCTCTCTCATTCTCTCTTCTCTCTCTACTCCTCTATCTCTTTCTTTCTCCTCTCTCTCTCACTTTCTCTACCCTCACTTTTAGTAGCTAATGAATATTTTGTTTTAATCTTTTTTATCAATTTTAAAATATATTAATATAATTAATAAATCCTAAAAATTGAAATTAATTTCTGCCCCCTCTATGTCTCTTCTCTATGTCATCATCTCTTCTCTCTCTCTCCTCTCTCTCCATTCCCTCTCCTCTCTATCTTTCTCTCTCCTCTCTCAACCTCTCTTCTCTCTCTACACACTCTATCTCTCTTTCTCTCACCTCTCTCACTCTCACTCTCTCTGTACTCTCTGTTTTATTATATATTATATTATACAAATTAATAAAAATAAATAAATAAATAAAATGTATTAGAGACGGTTTGAAAAATACCTTGCTAGTACCCTAAGTAGTAGCGACGCCATTTCATCAGCATCGCTAATGAATATATTTTTCATTAAATTTAAAATAGATTAATATAATTAAAAAATGTTAATAAAAACAAAATTAATTTATCCTTCCTCTATGTCCCCTCTCTCTTGTACTCTCTTCTCTCTCTCACTCTCTCTCTCCTCTCTTCACTCTCTTTCTCTCTTGCACGCTACCTCTCTCTCTCTCTCTCCTCTCTCATCCTCTCTCCTCTCTCTCTCTCTTCACTATCTCTCTCTCCTCTCTCTACGCTCTTGCTTTCTCTCTCCTCTCTTTCTCTCTTCACTCTCTCTTTCCTCTCTCAACCTCTCTTCTCTCTCTACCCTCTATCTCTTTTACTCTCTCTTTGCAATCTCTTTCTTTCTCTGTCCTCCCCCTCTCTTTACTCTCTCTCTCCTCTCTCATTCTCTCTTCTCTCTCTACCCCCTCGCTTTCTTTCTACCCTCTCTCCAATGTCTTTTATTATATATTATATTTTAAAATTATTAAAAAATTAAAATAAAATGTATTAGTGACGTTTTGAAAAATACGTAGCTAGTACCCATGGTAGTAGCTAATGAATATTTTATTAATTTTTTTATCAATTTTAAAATATATTAATATAATTAAAAAATTCTAAAAAAATCTAAATTAATTTCTTCCCCTTCTATGTCTCATCTCTCTCTCTCTCATCGTCTCCTCTCTCCCTCTTCACTCTCTCTCTCCTCTCTCATTTGTCATCCTCTCTTCTCTCTACCCTCTCTCTCTTACTCTCTCTCCTCTAGCTTTTATTACATATTATATTTTAAAATCAATAAAAAAATTTAAATACAACGTATTAGCAATGCTTTAAAAAATTCATTGCTAGTCCTTATGTAGTAGCAACGGATATGCATATGCGTCAATATTGCCTAGGGTAGTAGCAACACAATTTAATAAAGGTGGTTAATAAATATTTTATTTTAGTTTTTTTATTAATTTTAAAATATAATAATATAATTAAAAAATCCCAATAACTCTAAATTAATTTCTCCCCCCTCTATGTCTCCTCTCTCTCTCATACTCTCTCTCTTCTCTCTCTCTTATCTCTTATCCTCTCTTCACTCTTTCTTTCTCTTCACTCTTTCTCTCTGCACACTCTCTCTCTCGTCTGTCTCTCCCTGTTCACACTCTCTCTCTTCACTCTCTGTCTCTCATGTCTCATCCTTTCTTCTCTCTCTCTCACCTCCCTCATCCTTGCTTCTTTATCTACACTCTCTCTCCTATCTCCCTCTTCACTCTCTCTTCTCTCATCCTCTCTTCTCTCCCTACCCTCTCACTCTCTCTCTCTCTCTCTTCTCTCTTTCACTCTCTCTACCCTCTCTCTCCATTATATATTATAATTTAAAATCAATGAAAAAATTAAAAGAAAATGAATTTACGCTCTTTGGAAAATGTATCGTTAGTACCCTAGGTAGTAGCAAAGTAATTTCATTAGCGTCACTAATGAATTTTTTAATAATAAAATTTAAAAATCCCAAAAAAATCTAAATTAATTTCCCCCCTCTATGTCTCCTCTCTCCCATCATCTCTTCTTACTCTCCTCTCTCACTCTCTCTTTCTCTCTCCTCTCTCATACTCTCTTCTCTTTCTCTCATCCTCACTTCACTCTCTCTCTCTCTCGTCTCTTTCCCTCTTCACACACTCTCTCTCTCCTCTCTCATCCATTGTTCTATGTCTCCTCTCTCTCACCTCCCTCGTCCTCTCTTCTTTCTCTACCCTCCCTCTTTCCTAACTCTCTCTTCACTCTCTCCCTCTTTACTCTCTCTTTCTCTTCTCTCCCTACACTCTCACACACACTTTCTTTCCTCTCTCTTTCACTCTCTCTCTCCACTCTCTTATTATATATTATAATTTAAAATCACTAAAAAAAATTAAAAGATAATGAATTTACAACGTCCCCCCGGTCCCCCACCCCCACTCCCCTCCTTCCCCTCTCTGTTTACAGAGAGGGGGAGGGGGATAGCGAGAGAGTGGGGAGCGGGAGGGAGGAGGGGGGGCCCTTCCCCATCAACAACTCCCCCTCCCCCGATGCCCCTCCTCCACCCGCACCCACTCCCTCTCTGTAAACAAAGAGGGGAGGGGGGAGCGGGAGGGAGCTCCCCCATTCCCAACCCCCACCCCCACCCCCATCCCCCTCCTTCCCCTCTCTGTAACAGGGGGAGGGGGGGGGGACGGGGAGAGGGTAAGGGAGCGGGAGGGAGGGGGGTCGAATTCCAGCGCCCTGTCAGAATCTGGCCACCTCCCTCTTCCCCGTCGGGCCCAACACCGGCGGGATTTTTTTCTTAAAAAAATTGGTTTTTAGCGACGATATCATTATCCATCGCTAATAATATATTTTTTAATTTTTTTTATAGTAGCGATGTTTATCAAGTATCGCTAATAACTTTTCTTTAGCAACGTATATCATTATGCATCACTAATAATATCTTTTTTATTTTTTGAAAAAATTATTATTGAATATTACCAACGTATAATTTAGTGTTGTTAATAAGATATATTAGTGACGCTTATAATGATGCGTCACTAATAAGCTTTTTTTTATTTTTTTACATATTATGAAATTAGTAGCGACGCATAATTATGCATCCCTACTAACCAATTATTAGCGACGTATAGATATGTGTTGCTAATAACCTATTATTATTGACACTTAATTATGTATCGCAAAAGCAAAATCATTAGCGATGTATAAATATATGTCACTAATGTTAGACTTTTAGCGACGCTTTAAGTGAAGCATCGCTAATGTGTAGTAGCGACTATAAGATGGAGAGAGAGAGATCACAGGAGAGAGAGGAAGAGAGAGAGGAGGGAGAGAGGGGAGAGAGAGAAAGGAGAGAGATAGATATGAAGAGAGAGAGGGGAGAGAGAGAAGAAGAGGAGAGAGTTGAAATTGTTATTATAAATTATTTTTTAGATTTAAAAAAAAATAAAAAAGTTCTTATTAGCAACGCATACAAGTATACATCGCTACTAACTTCGGGTAGTAGTGACACATACATATATGCATCGCTACTATTCTAGTGTAGTAGCAACACATATTTGTATGTGTCACTACTACCCCAGGTTAGTAGTAAGGAGAAAGGAGGGAGGAGAGAGAGGAGGAAAGATGAGAGAGAGAAGGGAAAAGGGAGAAATGGTATTGAAGGAAAAAATGTATTTTTAGAAAGCACTTCTTTTGCTCAAACCCAAAAACCTGAGCGACAAAATTCAAATAGATTATTAGCGAAACAAGCAAAGTAAATTGTTTACCAAGATGGCTGAAACATCTTTGGAATGACACCTATTGTTGCTCACGCATTTCTGAGGACCATAACTTAAGTTTCCTCTCGTTGTCCCCTCATACACTCACAGGGAATGCTTCAACAGGCACGAGAATTAGGGAGTGATCTTCCTTAATCTGCTCCGATTCGAGTCTGACAAGTCGCTGCTAGTTGGAAGGTTGAAGATTGGAAGGGTGGAGTTTGGGTAAGGCACACACCTGAGTGACAAAATCCATCTGCGTCGCCAATACGGTAGAAGTGTCTAAAAACGATGAGAGAGAGGAGAGAGGAAGAGAGAGAGAAATGAGGAGAGAGAAAAGAGAAAAGAGGAGTGAGGGAAGAGAGAGGGAGAGGAGAGAGAAAATTGGAGAGAGAGAAGAGAGAGAGTGGAGAGAGAAAGAGTGGAGAGAGAGAAAGAGGGGAGGAAAATTTTTTCACTTATAAATTATTTTTGAACATTTTAAAAAATAAAAAAATTTATATTAGTGGAACAAAATCGTATGAGTTGCTACTACCTTAGGGTAGTAGTGATGCATAATTGTATGCGTCGTTACCAACCTAGTATAGTTGTGATGCATAATAGTATGCTTTGCTACTACCCGAGTATGGTAGTGACGCATACTACCTTATGTAGTAGCGACGTATACTATTATGTGTCGCTAGTACAAATTTTAAAAAAAATAAATAAAAGAGAGGGAGAGAGGGGAGAGAGAGGAAGAGAGAGGGGAGAGAGGAAGAGAGAGGGAGAGAGGGGAGAGAGGGGAAGAAAGAGAGGAGAGAGAGGAAGAGAGAGGGGAGAGACGAGAGAGAGTGAGGAGAAGAGGGAGAGGGAGAGAGGGGAGAGAGAGGATGAGGAGAGAGAGAAAGAGGGTAGAGAGAGGATGATGATGAGGAGAGAGAGAGAAAGAAGGTAGAGAGAGAGGATGAGGAGAGAGAGAGACAGAGGGTAGAGAGAGAGAATGAGGAGAGAGAGACAAAGGGTAGAGAGAGAGGATTAGAAGAGAGAGAGAAAGGAGAGAGAGGGTAGAGAGAGAGATAAGGGGAGAGAGCGAGAAGAGAGATAAAGAGGAAGAGTGAGAGGAGAGAGACTATAGCGACACATACTTTATGTGTCGCTAATAACTAGCGTATTAGTGACACATATTATGCGTCGCTAAAAACTAGAGTATTAGCGATGCATATATTATGTGTGGGTAATACATGTTTTTTAATTTGCGCGGGCGCAAAATTGTAACCTTGCGGGTCCCTCTTTCCTTTTGCTTTGCCGTCCTCCGCCATGTCCCCACCACCATCCGCTAGTCCCAGTTCCCTACCTCCACCTCCCTCCTTCACCTACCTCTATGTTCACAGAGAGGGGCGGCCACCCCCTTCCTACAGTCCCCTCTCCCTCCCCTGCATCCTGTCATGGGGTAGCAAAGCGAACTTTCTACGACACGTGCTAGGGCGCACACATGTGTGGAAGTGTTATATACTAGGTGCGTATGCATTGCGGGAACTGCCCTTAGTGTTGCACATCATGTATGTAGGCGTTGCGGGGAAGGCCCGTAACGTTGCGCAACATGTGTGCGCAATTTGCGCAGAATGCACGCAACGATGCGCACACATAGTTGGCTATGTTGGGACACATAGCTGACTAGCACATATTTGGATTCTTAAGACGTCCCCTGCCCCCTAAATAGTATTGGACAGTCCTTGGGAGTGATTTCGGGCCGTTTGGCAAACTTTGGAGAAACCATGCCTGTACAACCACTTTGGCTGCCAGTTCAGCATAGAGAAAATCTCTTATGCTATATAGGGAGGGACATGGCGAGCTGAAATGCCAAAGTTGTTGGTATAATGCCTAACCTTGCAACCAATGGACTCAGATGGCAGCGAAGGCTTGTTGTGTTGCTAGCTATAATGCTAGAAGCCCCATTATAGAGAGGGGAAAGAGTTTCCCCTCTCTGTTTACAGAGAGGGGAGGGGGGACAGGGAGAGAGGAGGGGAGCGGGAGGGAGGAGGGGGAGCCGGATTCCGGCCATCTCCATCTTCCCCACTAGGCCCGTCACCAATGTGTTTTTTTTTAAAAAAAGTTAGGTTTTTAGCGATTTTTTTTATAGTAGTGACGCTTATCAAGAGTCACTAATAACCTTTCATTAGGGACACATATCATTACGCATCACTAATAATATATTTTTTATTTTTATAAGAAATTATTATTTAACATTACCAAAACATAATTTAGCATCGTTAATAAGATATATTACCGACGCTTATAATGATGCATCGCTAATAAGCCTTATTTAATTTTTTTTACATATTATTAAATTATGCGTTGCTACTTACCAATTATTAGTGACGTATAGATCTATGCGTCACTAATAATTTAATATTATCAAAGCTAGATTATGTGTCACAAAAGGAAAATCATTAGCGACGTATATATCGCTAATGTTAGACTTTTAGCGACCCTTTAAGTTAAGTGTCAGTAATGTGCAGTAGTGACTGCAGTTTTATCGACATATGTAGCGATGCTTTTTATGCATTATTAGCAATGCTTACAATACTATTGACACTTAAAAGCGCCGCTAATAGTTAGTTTTGTTGTAGTGTATTTATGATAAAGTTTGAAAGAAAAAGACAAGCTGAGTCCACATTATGTTAGACCTATCTATTTCTACAAGGAAAAGCTGTACAAAACCATTATTCTTTGTATCCATAGACCAACTCCCAAGTTAATAGGTGTACAACACGTAAAGGCTAAAATTTCCATGCAGTTTAACTTGTCTCTTATCTTATTTGAATAGATATGATTCAGCCATCATCAATTTCTTTTGATAGTATGCTTAGCCATCTAATAGACAAATTCTAGTAAGGCTTGTGGGCCTGGGGAGTGCAAATTCGGCCTACAAATGCATGAATGCAGAAAAACCATTGAGCCATCATCTATTTGAAATGTATCGTTCATCCTTGTTGATGGATGTAATTCTTTGTCCTTTTAATTCTTGGGTATATAAAGTACATTATACTCATGTAATAGTATATATGAAGGTGCTCATGTGGCCTTTTCCTATATTCTAGTATGTGCCCTCAATTGAATGAATGAGCAAACCAAAGAAGCGAAAAAGAGGTGGAGACCTCTTGTTGCAGGTCGTTAGTTATCTGCTCATGATTCTGAACCCATCTGTTTTTCATAAAATTGTTTGCTCCCGATAATATTCACTACAAAAAAAAATGGTCAACAGCGACGCCTCAATAGTAAGTATCCACGATGGCTACATGCCTTAGTTGACAACTATTATTAATTATCTATAACGGTTTATGACAGCTGTCATTAATGACCTCACCACAACACTTCCTACCCATTTTTGAACATCAGTGAAGGCTAAGTAGGCCATTGCTGATGAGCCACAACGATAGCTACATTTAGCCATCGTTATTAATTATCTACGATGCACTAAGTCTTTAGTTGTCACTATTATCATTTATCTGCGACGCCATCACATAAATTCTCTCACATGCTTTCCAACATTAGTGATGACTAAATTTAGTCAGTCACTTGTGATTTCCCCTCTCTGCCACATTTCACTCCTCCTCGCCCCTACCCTGCCATATTCCCCCCCCCCCCCCCCCCCCATTTCCTCTCTTTCCCACAAAAAGCTTCCACCCCGTCCTCCTCCCCCTCATCTTCTCCCTCCTCTCTCTGCCTTTGGATTCCTCATCCACCTCTAGCCGGAACCTCCAACCTACCACCTCTTCTCTCATTCTCTTCCTCTCTCACTTATAACAAAAAGGACTGTTAGCGACACTTTTAAATGTAATTAATAGTCGTCGAAGTGTCATTAATGATTATTAGTGACACATAAAAAATATCGCTAAATACGTTGATAAAAGTCCAGTCGTTAATGCTAATTAGGACGCTTATGGCAAAGCGTCGCTAATAGCTACCTATTAAGCAATGCTTATCTATATGTCGCTAATATCAATTTTTTTATGACACTTTCTAAAGCGTCGCAAATAGTAAATTATTAATGACGCGTATTGACATACGTTGCTAATAATTAATTATTAGCATTACTTTATAAAGCATCGCTAATATTAAAAGATATTGAAAAAAAATTAAAAATTATTAGAGACTTATTTTTGCATTGCTGAAAATAAAAAACTTTATTAGTGACTTTGAAATAAAAAATAAATATTAAAAATTATTAGTGACGCTATGAAAAACATTGTAGCAATGCTTATAAAAGCGTCTATAATAAAATAAAATAAAAATTATTTAAACAGTTTATAGTGGCGCTTTAAAAAACCCTTATGGGAGTACTTGTGGGGAATGGACCAGAGGCATGGAAGAGGGTGGGTGCTGGGTGGTGGAAGGGGGAGATGAAAGGGGGGCAGAAGAAGATGGGGGGCAGGGGGGAGGGTAGAGGGCAGGGGTGCATACACCGCGCGAGCGAAAATTTGGTTCGTGCAGCTGAAATTTAGCCACGCAAGTAGAGTAAGCATCGCTAATGACTCACTTATTGTGGTGCTTAGTAGGAAAGTGTCGCAAATATTATACTTCCACTTAAGCGTCACAAATAATACTATTTTTAAAGAGAGTTTTAAGGGACAGAGAGAGTGAGAGTGAAGCGAGAGTGAGGAGAGCAGAGAGAGATGGTAGAGAGAGTGAAGAGTGATATGAGAGAGGGTGGTAGAGAGAGAGGAGAGAAAAGAGGGGGTAGAGAGCGAGTGAAGAAAGAGAAAAGGGAGAGGGTATGAGAGAGGGTAGAGAGTGTGAAGAGAGAGGAGTGAAGAGAAAGGGGAGAAAGAGACAAAGAGAGATGGTAGAGAGAAGTAGAGAGAGAAGAGAATGATTTAAAAAAATAAATTAAGCCTATTTGCGATGCTATGTAAAGAGTGTTGCAAATAGGTATTGTAGTTGCGACATTTATGGTTCAGAGATAGAGAGATTGAAGAGAGAAATGGAGAGAGAGTGAGTGAAGAGAGAAAGAGGGAGAGAGAGTGAAGAGAGAGAGAAAGTAAAGAGAGAGATAGAGTAGAGGAGAGAGGAGGGAGAGAGGGAGAGAGAGAGGAGAGAGGGTGGAGAGAGAGGGGTAGAGAGAGGAGAAAGTGGAGAGAGAGGAGAGAGAGAAGAAAATGATTTTAAAAAATAAATTAAGCATATTTGTAACGCTATGTAAAGACAGTCACAAATAGGTATTGCAGTTGTGACGCCTATTTAAGTGTTGCAATTACTATACCAATTTGTGATGTTCTCTATAGAGCATCGCACATACTAATATTTATTAGAAAAGATTTATACTATTTGTGATGCTAATTAAGGAGTGTCACAAATAGATATAGTATTTGCAACACCTACGTTTATACATTGTAAATATAAAACATATTTGCGACGCTCCCTTATAAGTGTCTCAAATAAAATTATTTTTAAAATAAATAAAATCCTCTCTCTACCCTCTCTCTTCTCTCTCCCCTCTCTCTCCTCTCTCTTCTCTGTTCTCTCTCACCTCTCTTCCCACTCTCTATAACACCTCCCTCCTCATTCTCACTCTCTCTCCTCTCCCTCTCTCTTTTGCTCTCTCCCCTTCTCTCTTTTTCGCTCTCTCCCCTTCTCTCTATTCCTCTTCTCTCTCTTTCTCCTCTCTCCCCTCTTTCCCTCTCTCTTCCTCCTCTCTCCCTCTCTCTTCCCCTTCTCTCTCTTTCTCCCCCCTATCTCTCTTATTTAATATATTATTTTTAGAAATTAATAATTTTTTATTAAAAAATGTATTAGCGACGCATAGAAAAATGCAAAGTGACTACATTAAGTAGTGGCAACGCATATGCATATGTGTCACTACTACGCTAGGTAATAGCAATGCATTTTGCAATGCATCACTAATATTATTTTTTAAATTTTATTTATTAATTTAAAAATATAATATATAGTAAAAAGTTATCAAAAAAATCTAAATTTAACTCCCCTTATCTCTACTCTCCTCACTCTCTCTCCTCTCTTCTCCCTCCCTCCCTCTCTCTTCTCATTTATCTCTCCTCTCCTCTCTTCTCCTCTCCCTCCCTCTCGCTCTCCTCTCTCTATCTCTCTCATCCACTCTTATCTCTCCTGTCTCCCTTCTCTCTCCCTCTCTCTTCCCCTTCATTTTCTTTCGCCTCTCCACTTTCTCTCCCTCTCTCTCACTCACTTTACCTCTCTCTTCCCCTTCTCTCTGCCGCTCTCTTATTATATATTATCTTTTAAAATTAATAAAAAAATAAAAAAATATATTCACAATGCATAGCTAAATGCGTCACTAATTCATAGGGTAGTAGAGAATGCTAAGGTAGTAGTGATGCATTCTGCTATGCGTCACTACTATTTTTTTAATTTTTTTTATCATTTTTAAATATAATGTATAATAAAATCCTCTTTCTCTACCCTCTCAACTTTCTTCTCTCTCAGCTCTCTCCCCTCTCTCTACCTCTCCATTTCTCTTCTCTCACTTTCTCTTTCTCTCTCCCCCTTCTCTTTTTTATATATTATATTTAAAAATAAATAAAAGTTTTTTTTAAAAATATTAGCAAAGCATAAAAACATGCATCGCTACTTCATTCAGTAGTGGCGCGATGCATACACATATGCGTCGCTACTACGCTAGGTAGTAGGAACACATTTTGCCATGTGTTACTAATATTATTATTTTTAAATTTTGTTTTGTAATTTAAAATATTATATATAATAAAAAATTTCCCAAAAATCTAAATTAAATTCTCCCCCTCTATCTCTCCTCTTGGGGTAGAGTTTGGAAGCAAGATTGAGTGAGGACCCTCTAAGTTTCATGCTGAATTTTTTTTGTGGATAATATTTATATACATACATATATATATATATATATATATATATATATATATATATATATATATATATATATATACGTGCACATGTATGTATATATATATATGCACATGTATGTATAGACATACATATATGTATGTATACACAAACATACATATATATATGTTGAAAAAAAATGTCAGTCTTTGTGCTTCGCTCGCTGTCTCTGAAAGCTGGTTTTCTTGAGTGTCCTGTGCTTCAAAATTTCAGCTTCTATCACTGATCACATTGTAGAATTTGCACCTTTCCAGAAAAAAACGGAAGAATGGACAACAGTGGAGGTAATAAAAGCAAGTTTATTTACCATTTCATTTTGCCATTTAAACTTGTAAAATTATGTCACTGATCACATTGTAAAAGTTTCCCCTTGGATGAGCCATGCTTATTGTTAGACGTTGAATCCCTCTTGAGATTCTTCTCTTTTGACCTTTTTCATTTTTGTATTTAGGATGTTTACCCTTTTTTTATTTTAACTGTTTGGACAATGGGTTCTGATGTGTGAAGAGAGACTCAGACGGGTCCAACAAGCGTAGCGCACAACGGGAGTTACCAACAACTTAATTTAAATGGTGATTATCCATGATGGGGAGTCAGATTGTTTTCATTGTTATTTCAAAACTTGGTTGTGAAAGGTTTTTCCAGGAAGTTATTGCTTTTTGTAGTTGAGTGCTGATAATAAAGCCCTGCTTATGATGCTATTAGATGATAAGTACATTGGTTAGCGTTTTTGTTTTACTTTTTATATACCTATGTGCATGTGGTCGGTTCAAGCCTAACCACCTCCCACATGATGTTGGCTGTGCAGGGTGATGTAAGCACCTGAACATCATGCCGATGTCAGGTAGGGGATGGCACCTAGGTCTGTGGAAAGGGCTCTGAAGAGGGAGAGAAATGGCCAGCAAGATAAATCAGATGACAACTTTTGTTGACAAGAACACCACTAGCTCTTTGAGATACACATTATTTGATTGCAAGCCATAAGCCCCTTCCCCCTCTTTGCTTTTTATACTATATCTTGATTATGTTGGGCTTTGTTTTGTAATAAAACATAAAGTGGCCAAACTGTCTCAATTGATACTGTTTTGGGCTTTTAAAATTGTCTAAGTAATGGGCCTAAGTCAGAATACCCATTAAGCTGTAGTTTTAAGTGGCAAATCTTATTCATTTGATGACCTATTGATGGACGGTCAAGATTCTAGGGTTCTTAATAGTGGTGTTCAGGTTTAGTTATAAATACACCAAGAGCCATCCTAATTCGGTGTCTTAAGTGAGATTACTCTCAGCTAAATTCTAAACCAAAAATACTATTGTGATTCTGAAGAGGATTAGCAGAAGATCAAGCTTTGTTGATTCTAATTTTTTGGCCGATAGAAATTTTTTTTCAGTCATTGTATTTTGTTTTGGCTTATTTAGCAATAATGTATACTGTAACTGGGCAATTGTCGGACAGCCGCTGGACTGCAGGCCAGAGCAAACGCTCTAGCCAGAGCCGCCGCCGCCAGGCATTGGGCTCTGGTCGGCACTGTCGCTGCGCCAGCCCTCCTGATTCGTTTGCACAGTCCTGCGGTGGCTAAAAATCAAATTTTTTGTTCACTGTGAGCGCGCCGGCTTCGTGTTTTCCTGCTGCTGTAGGTCTCCGGCCGTCGCCTTGATTTCGATCCTGCATGGCGCTGGCCATCGCCGCCTCCTCACTGTGTCTGGGTACTGGCCGGTGCCGCCGCTGCATTTAGAACCATTTTTCCAGTAGCTTACCGTCTTGTTTACGATCTGCCGCCAGTAGCCGTTGTCGTTGATAATCGGGACCGGATTTGGAACCTCCGCCATTAGGCGGAACCCGGGCACAGTCAGTGATTTTTCATCATACTGTGCATATTTTTGGAACACTTGCTTCGTTCGCGTCGCTCCGTTCTTTTGCTGGGTATGAGATCGCCGCCTTCAGGCGGTGAGTTTTTTGGCTTTTCAGACGTCGTTGGGTTTCGCTAGACGGCGGCGGGGAGAAAATCTCTTCCACCACCCTTCAACCTCTCTGTCGAGTGGTTGAAGACAACCGCGCCTCAACCCTCTTCTGCGGGTCGTCGCTGACCCACACTTGCACGGGTCTGTCCTGAACTTTTGAAAGTTATTGATGCTCAATTCAAGAGTTTTGATAAAGCCTTGGCCAGCACCTTAATGTCTAAGTTGTCATCCATGAGGCTAACATATGACAAAGGGGTGAGAGAGCATATCATGCAGATGCGTGATATTGTTAATCAGTTAAATAACATAAAAATAAAGATTGATGATATTTTTTTGGTCCACTTTATTCTGAACTCCCTGCCTGCACAATATGGACCATTCAAGATCTCTTATAACACACATAACACTCAGTAGTCAGTTAATGACATTCTGAGTATGTGTGTTCAGGAAGAGGGGAGACTTAAACAAGAGAAGCTAGAAAGTGCCCATCTAGTTTCTCATAAAGGACAAAAGAAGGGTAATCATGGTACTTCAAAGAAAAAAGCTAGTAAAGGTGTGCCAATGAAGTCTACTGGTATCATAAGGAAACCAAATTCTTTTTCTGCAAGAAGGAAGGACACATGAAGAAAGATTGCCCTAAGTATCAGAAGTGGCTTGCTAAGAAAGGAGGTAATTTCATGTCTTTAGTGTGTTATGAATCTAATTATGTTGATTCTCATCATAATAACACATGGTGGATTGACTCTGGTTCTACAATCTATGTTTCTACTGTCAAGGAGGGGTTTCTCAATCTAAGGAAACTAAATGATGGGGAGCAAAACATCTATTCTGGAAATAAGATGTGTTTGAAGGTTAAAGGTGTGGGGACATATAAACTTGTTCTCCATATAGGATACACCTTAGATTTAGAGACAACTTTTTATATTCCAATTTTTTCTAAAAGCTTAGTTTCTGTATCAAGACTAGTGCCTCATGGCTTTAATTTTAAGTTTATGAATTCCTCATTTCTGATTATTAAAGATTCAGTCACCATTGGTTCTAGTTCTTTGAATGATGGATTATATAGTCTCTCTTTGCATGTTTCCTTTCAACAATTTATGATGTCTGTAAAAGGAAGTGCTATTAAAAAGAACTCCTCTATGTTATGGCATAGGCGGCTGGGGCATATTTCAATTAACCGCTTAAAGCGATTAGTAAGAGAAGGAGTTTTAAAAACTCTTGACTTTACTGATCTCAAGACATGTATAGACTGCATAAATGGAAAGCAGACTAACAAGTCTTCTAAGGGTGCTAAGAGGCATGATGAGAAATTAGGCACCATACACATTGATATTTGTGGACCGTTTAATACTCCCTGTCTGAATGGCCAAAGGTATTTCATTACCTTCATAGATGATCATACCCAATACATGTATCTTTATTTCTTAAATGAAAAGTCTGAAGCATTTGATGCTTTCAAGATTTTTAAGGCAGCGGTAGAGAAACAATCTGGATTGAGTATCAACATTATTAGATCAGACAAAGGAGGGGAATACTATGGTAGGTACATAGAGAGTGGACAAAAACCCAGACCATTTGTGCAATTCTTGAAGGAAAATGGTATTGTTGCACAATACACAGTATCAGGCACACCAGAACAAAATGGTGTTGTTGAAAGGAGGAACCGCACTTTGATGGATATGGTGAGGAGTATGATCAGTAACTCCTCTCTTCATGTCAATATGTGGAGTGAAGCCTTAAAGACAGCCATGTACATTTTAAATCGAGTTTCATCTAAAGCCGTTCCTAAAATACCCTTTGAGCTATGGAATGGATGGAAACCTAGTTTAGATAATGTACACATCTGGGGTTGTGCTGTTGAAGTTGGGGTGTACAATCCACTTGAGAAGAAGCTTGACCCTAAGACTGTTAGTAGATTTTTCATTGGCTATGCAGAAAGGTCTAAGGGTTATAGGTTTTATTGTCCATCTCACACCCCTACAATAGTCGAAGAACGGAATGCATGTTTTCTTCAGCAAGGCAACTTCAATGGGAGTATTTCCCCTAAACACATTGTATTTGAGGAAATACGGGTTCTAGTTGTTATACCCATATCCGGTGGAGGAACATATGCTGCATCACCTATGGTGATTCGAGAGCAGCCTCTCCTTCCTTCACCACCCCCTTAGGAACAAGTTGTTGAAGTTCCTATTGCACAGACACCTCCACCTGTTGATGAAATAGGACTTCGAAGGTCCTCAAGAGTAAGGAAACCTGCACTCCCTTCTGACTATGTTGTATACTTCCAGGAGTCTGACAAGAATGTTGGACTCATTCAAGATCCTATTACATATTCACAGGCCATGTCTAGAGATAACTCTAGTAAATGGCATGATGCCATGTAGGATGAGATGAAATTTATGGATGATAATCAAGTCTGGGATCTCGTAGAGTTACCACAGGGTGCCAGCACTCTTGGCTGCAAATAGGTCTATAAAACTAAATTAGATCCATTTGGTAACATTAGCATATATAAAGCCCAACTTGTAGCTAAAGGTTTTCTTCAAAAAGATGGTATTGACTATAATGACACCTTCTCTCCAGTTTCTACAAAGGCTTCATTGAGAGTTATTTTGGCCCTTGTAGCTCATTTTGACTTGGAGTTACGTCAAATGGATATCAAGACGACATTCTTAAATGGGGATCTTGAGGAGGAGGTGTATATAATTCAGCATGAAGAATTTACCTCAGATAAAGGAAGTCATCTAGTTTGTAGACTCAAGAAGTCAATATACGGACTGAAACAGGCCTCTCGACAGTGGTATTGAAGTTCAACGATGTTATTACTTCATTTGGTTTTAAGGAGAATCTTGTTGATCAATGCATGTACCTTAAGGTTAGTGGGAGTCGTTACACATTTCTAGTCTTCTATGTTGATGACATTCTACTTGCAAACAGTGACTTAGGGATGTTGCATGAGACTAAGTAGTTTCTTTCTCAGAACTTTGACATGAAAGATTTAGGAGAGGCATTCTGTGTCATAGGGATTGAGATCTATCGTGATAGATCCAGAAGGATCCTTGGGTTGTCCCAATAGGCCTATATCAATAAAGTTCTAAAACGGTTTAACATAGAAAACTGCTCACCTAGTGCAGCTCCTATTATGAAGGGTGACAAATTTGGCTTGTTCTAGTGTCCAAAGAATTCTTTGGAGTTGAAAAGCATGAAGGAAATTCCTTATGCATCGGCAGTTAGTAGTATGATGTACTTGGAGGTCTGTACAAGACCTGATATTGCCTTTGCTATGGAAATGCTAGGTAGATACCAGAAAAATCCAAGGATGGATCATTGGAGAGCTACAAAGAAAGTTATGAGGTATCTACAAGGAATGAAGGATTACATTCTTATCATTTGGAACTAGTTTAATACACAGATGCAGACTTTGCTAGTTGTATTGACTCGAAAAAGTCGACATCGGGTTATATTTTCCTTTTGGCAGGCGGTGTTGTCTCTTGGAAAAGTATTAAGCAAACCCTTACAGCGTCGTCGGCTATGGAGGTAGAGTTTGTTGCTTGTTATGAGGGCACATCACATGCTACTTCGCTGATGTACTTTGCCACAGGACTTACTATTATGGATTCCATATTTAGACCGTTAAAGATGTTATGTGATAATAGTGCTGATGTGTTCTTCACGAAGAACAACAAGAGTGGAAGTTGGAGTAAGCACATCGACATCAAGTATCTTGTTGTTCGGGATCATGTTAAAGAACAGACAGTTGTTATTGAGCATATAGGTACTGAGCTTATAGTTGCTGATCCAATGACTAAGGGCTTACCCCCTTCTCTATTTAAGAGTCATGTAGATCGTATGGGTCTTATTAGCTCATCGTGCATTTAATTTTGCTTATGTACATCTGGACTTTACTCATTTATCATAGCAATTATAGTTTCTTTTCTCATTGTGTCTCATTTATCAGTGGACTTAAGTATGAGACAATATTTGCAAAATGAGTGGGAGCATGCCTTCACTCATAAATATATTTTGCTACATTAGTACTCAAATAGATTGAATTAGTTGCATCATGATACATGGAAGGGAATGTTCTCCTCTGGGGACATAACCGCCTTGATTCATGCAATTATGACATTTTGTAAGAGTATAAAGTTACCACATACCATTCAAAGGGTATTGTTTTCTCAAAAAATTGCATGCGCATACGAAAGTCATTTTAAAGTTTCCCATTACCCACTTAGTTATTTTTTTAACTAAAATATTTTTCTCAAATTTAGTTTAATTGAGCCAAGTGGGAGATTTTATTCTTTCTATGGCTTAATTGAGAAGTTGTGCCAAGTGGGAGAATGTTGGGCTTTGTTTTGTAATAAAACATAAAGTGGCCCAACTGCCCAATTGACACTGTTTTGGGCTTTTAAAACTATCTAGGTAATGAGCCTAAGTTAGATACCCATTAAGCTGTGGTTTTAAGTGGCAAATCTGAACCATTGGATGACCTATGGACGGACGGTCAGGATTTTAATAGTGGTTTTCTGGTTTAGTTATAAATACACCATTAGCCATCCTAATTTAGTGTCTTAAGCGAGATTACTCTCAACCAAATTCTAAACCAGAAATACTGTTGTGATTCTGAAGAGGATTAGCAGAAAATCAAGCTTTGTTAATTCTAATGGCTACAGGTATGTCTAAGTCTTTTGCATTAAGTTCTATTAGATTACAAATTCCCCTCCTCTCTAATCCATGGCAGGTGGGGATATGCCATTTTTGTTAATCTTTACAGGTAAAATGCGAAGGACCCATATGGGAAATTAAGGGAGCATTTCCATTGGCTATCACAAATGGCTGCTTATTTTCTTCTTTCTAAATTATGTTTGAGACCTTTTACACTTGTAAAAATGACCATTGATGGCTCTCATGTATCTTGCTTTAAAACTCAAGTTGTTCTTTGGGATCTGCATTTTATTAATTGCTATCATGATTTGTTTGCTATTTATTAATTACTTATGTTTTCTTGCGAGGTAAATTTGGAGATCCTTGGTATAAGAAACTTGCCAGTTGGTCAAAAGGGTAGCTTCTTACTTTGTTTCTGTTAGCAAGAGTCATCCAGACATGTTCTTCAACACTAAAACGAGTTGGAGTATATTTTATGAGACTTTGGAGAAACAAGTGTCTTCCTTCCATTGTGAAAGTTCAAGAGCAACAAGTGTCTTCCTTCCAATCTCCAAACAACTTCATCTTATCAAAGGCACCCAGTAGTTAACTCTGTTAAGCCGCAGTTGTATGGCAATATTTTAGCTAAATGAAGTATAGACACATGATTAAGCTGAATTAAGTAAATGACATGTATACTGAATTATATTGATTTTTTTTCTCTTCCTCACCGAGTGTGTAGGTTGTAAAATACAGTAGTTTTTGTTGTTTAATATTTTTTATGGTGGATATGTAAAAATTTAAGGAGTTTGATTTTTTAAAATTATTAGTTGCATAATTTCTTGAATATGTTGAATTTAAAGTTGAGATAAATATGGTTAGAAACTAGATAGAAAGAGCTTCAATATACCACCAAGAATGTACATATTAAAGTTCGAATGAGTGAGATATGACTTATTAAAGTTCTATATTATACAACAGACTTGTTTACTCGAATTGGACTTTGATTTGGGTCTTTTACTTAGCATTTTAGTCCCAGTTAATTTGCGTGACGAGAATAGGGATTTCATGGTCATTTTGGGCTATCGAATGGTGGTTTAGTAGCCCAAGTTTTATGCGTGATTAGGGACCCTAATCCTCATCACCTATAAATATTTCATAAGGGCCTTAGTGAAAGAGTTTTTGGAACTTTTGGAAGTGGCTGAGTTTTTTGTGCCCTAGGTTATCTCAAGATGAGTAAATTTGAATTATTTTTCATAATTCCTTTTGTTTTGATTAGGAAATTAAAGGACTTTCATTCCTATTTCTAATCATCATTCTCATGTCTCTTTCTATAGCAATCTCAAAATTTCTCTTACTTCATTCAATTTGTAGAACCCTAAAACATTATTTTTAATTCAAAACCTTGTGCTTCATGATTAGATTTCATTAGACACAAGAAACTGTTTGAAATCACTTGTTTATCACAATTGTAAGCATCTAGTTGGTAAAGATCATTGTTTATGTTTAGAGCTAATGAAAAACTTAATCTTTTCGATTATGGATCTTTTGATCTAGAAGGATTGTAAGTGTTTATTTGCCCTAGTGGTAAGGGGTTCTTATTTTGAGAGTGATTTATTGCATTTAGACCTTGTTGGATGATGTTAATCATGCTTTCTAGTGAAGTATTACTATGTGAATTGATGATTCTCTTTGAGAGATTTTGATGTTGTTTATGCATGCTTTTGCATGTGTTTTTTTATAATTAAGAGTTTAGAATTGATTCCATGAAGAATTATGATGATTGATTACATTGATTTTTGGTTAAAATTCATAGTTTTTTTGTAACTGTGTTTGGCCAATCAATCAGCCCTAGTGGGTGATCGATTGGCTATATGTATTGTGATCGACACATCATTGTCGATCCATGGGTCAGATCAGTGGCACTTACTTGATGTAAGATCCCTAAACCCTAAAACGGGTTTATTTAATTTATTTAGTTGTTATTATGTGGTTTAATGTTAGATTGGGTCGGTTTGACTTATTTTTTAATTTAAGGTGGTTAAAAATGGTCTTAATCAAAAATTTATTCACTTTGATGGTTTTTATGTTAAAATAAATCAATTCAAATTTTTCTGGATTTTATAGAATTTTTGAATATTTTTTGAAAAGTTAAGGCACGGGTCCCACCATGGGCCCCACGCTTGAAAATTGGAATGATGGGTCCCATAAGACCCTCAAAAGATCTTATTTTAATAATTAAGTATTTCAAAAAATTTGAACTTCATTTTGGACACAAAATAAACAAATTACCTATTTTTAGTATTAAATTCTATTCGTAGCCCAAAATCATACTAGGTAAACCCCTTGTCTTACTATAAATAAAAAGGCACAGGCTCATTCCCATTTGGGAAGGGCGGGAATCAGGAGGCTAAGAGGCCCTAATCCTTATTCCATAAGAGGAAAACTCGATTAAGGTAAGATTAACTTGATTTCTTCATTAATCACCTAGGGTTTTTCCTAATCTTTCTTAATCTCAAATCTCCCAAAGTTAAATCTTGATTTTTACCACTAAAGTTTCTTATTTTGACCTCTATTTCAAACCTCCAAGAAGGGATTTTCATTGTGGAAGAAAACAAGCCCTAGATCTACAAGTTTTGAGTGATTTAGGCTTTATTAATCAGATTTATATAAGAATTAACAAAACCTAGTGTGGATAGGGATTTGAAGAAGTTGGAGCAAAGATTTCGGACCAAGAAACTCACTAAAGGTAAGGGTTTCTTCCCAAAATAGATCTTTGTTTTCAGATTTGAAGTTTGGTGAAGGTTTATGTGGGTTTGCATGAAGTTGAGCTTAAATGGTGGGTTATGCACAACCTAATCTTTCTTGTGATTTCTTCGTGTTTTAGTTAACAAATGACTAGATTTATCATTTCGTAAGATTTAATTTTATTATTATGATGTTTGGGTGTGAGGTTTGAATGTTCATGGTGATTTTGTAAAGTTTCGGTTTTCAGTTCGCAAGGAAGAAGACGAACCAAAGCCATTGTGTTGGTGTTCTAATGGCCATACAGGCTAATTGAATGGCTAGGTGTTCGAATGGCTTTCTAGCCGATTGAACGCCCAAACGACAGTTTTGCCACTTGGGTCATTTTTGACCATTTTCATGTTTACTTCTTAATATCATTTATGATAATCATGATGAGTGATTTTTACTTGGAAATGATACTGTGAGGACATGAATATTATGTTGAGAGCTATGATGGTGTTCAAGTGTGAAATTGATTACATGTTATTCGGTTTAGCATGTTATGATTTCAAATCCTAAATTCATGTTGAGTAATTCTTAATGTTTTACTTAGGATTTTAAGCAAGTTTACAACATGATAATGAATTTGTATGCTTTCACATATGATATTAAATTATGGGTGGATGATAGTTCCATGTCAAGCTTAAGCGTAGCAATGAGTATGCTTACCTAAGTCTAGCATGAAGTGGTATTGAACTTGGATTCATGTTTTTTGATGATTTTCACTCATGATTTCAATAAAGAGGAGAAATGTTTAAAATATGATAGTATGTGTGTAGTATGTCAATGGGTTGTTTGTAACGCATATTCCTATGCTTAGGATTGAATGCTACTACCATGTACACACACATGTGGGGGTAATTATGGTAATTATTTGACACTTATTATTAGAAATGATGCATGTATAGCTAATGGGAGCACGTTTCATGAATTAGGATTCATGTAATTATTGCTCGCGTATGTACGATGTTGCATGGATCATGAGATGGGCTTACGAATGAGATTTTATCGAGATTAGCTGTGGTTGATTGATTGGATGTAATTGTGTGATATTGCTTACCAAGTTAATCGATCGGAGGCTTAACGATTCACTTTTACATTTGAATGGACGGTGTTTTACTTCCCTAAATGATGGGTTTTCCTCCCCGGGTTGAGAAGAGTGTCAATGTTCTAAGGAGATTAAGTTATTGAGATTATCTGGACCTTGAGAATCTAGGCTAGTTTGCCCGAGTGCACCGGCTTACCACGTATTTTGTTTGGGACATCGGTCTTTACAAGAAGGATTGCTCAAGAGTTTAGTCTTGATAAGAGGGATTGTTCAAGGGCTTCGGCCTGGAGGAGCAGGTCTATTTGGTATAGGGTTGCTCGAGGGCTTTGGCCTTGAGGAGCAGGTTTATTCTTTCAATTTTATGAAACACTCACCATTGTAGATTGTGGTCAGTGCATTAGAGGCACATCTCATGTAGGTTGAATGCTAATGAATGAGAGTAATTATGCATGATAAGTTGGTGATTTTAAGACACTTTTACATGTAGGATGAATGTTTATGGATATGCATGAATATGTATAGTGTGTTTGAGACACTAGTCATGCAGATGAATGAGAATGAACATGCATGAATATGTATGGTGTGCTAGAGACACTCTTTGTACAGGATGGATATGTTTATGGTTTAGTGTGATTATTCATGCTATGGATACTATGTTTAGATATTTTCAAGCAAAATAATTACTTATGGGTGAGTATGGTAATGTAATAAGAATGTGATCATAAAAGAGATGAAATATGATGTTTGATGTGATAGATTGTGTAGAAAGCCATAATGTTTTCTAATTTATCATTTTAATGTTCAAAACCTTGATGAGTTTTATGCTCACCTCGTTTTCTATGTGTTTTCTATTTTGGGGCTAAATGGTGTGACATGCAGACGATTAAGTCCCTCCTTATGAGGCACGTGCAAATGGTTAGGAGTAGGAATGGGAGCCTAAAGATCTTACTATCTTTACTTTTTTATTCTGCTAGTGTTCTAAAATTTCATGTTTGGTTGATTTTGTCTCATACTTTATTAGTCATTGTGGCTTTAGACTTATTTCAGATATTATGACTTGAGCCATGTTTGACAACTTAGCATTGTAAGATTGTGGGTTCAAGAGTTGAAGACTAATTCAGAACTGATGTCCTTTGTATTTTACTTATTTCCTCTAGCACAAGGATAAAGTGGTGTGTTACTCCATGTGTGATATACACGTTAGAGGGGTCAAGTCTTCCGCAAGTTGTTACTACGTCGCCCCCGTGCACTTCGACCGGGTTCGGCTTGGGTCGGGCGGGTACTGAGGCATGACAACTGTGTTGGTCACAATGTTGCCAATTGATTGACTGTGATTGGGGCAATATTGTTGATTGATTGCGATCACCCACGCAGCAGATCCGATTTTTGTGTTGGTTTTACTTCTTTTGAGCCGATTGATTGACTGAGGAGATTCAATCAATAGGCACTCTTATGAATGGATAATGTGGATATCCTACAGTTTTATCCTCATGTTTTTTATGCTCTTTTGCACATAATAGTTTAAGTACAATTAATGTATATTAGAGTAACTTATGCATATACATGTATATGAGATTATCTTTATAAATTTATGTTATATGTATCATGTCTTATTCCATATGATCTTATCTACCGAATTATGCCTTAACATGATTTAGTATGATTATTTATGTTTGTGCATGTAATTATGCTCTATGTTCCATGCATCATGAAAATAGTTTGTGAACTATGTTTAATCGTGATTAGCTAAGGCTTTCCGTAGTTTTCAAGATTAGATGTATCAGGTTTGAATAAATAATTTTTCTATCCAAAAGGGCACAATTATTTGTTTGAAAGGGTAGGGTTTTTCATTCCGAAAGGGTATGTTTTTTCTTCCCCAGGTTGAGATGACTTAGATTATTATATTATTGAGACATCTGGAGCGAGATCCAAGTTGGTTATGTCTACGTGCACTGGCTTGACCAAGGATTATTTTCAGCATATTCGATTTGGAATGTTAGGTTCATGCATCAAGCAACCAAATTTTTTGTTGTTACTCTTATTTCTATTATCTTGAGACTCACTTTGGATGCAATTTTCTAAGATTAATTACATTGATATGGTTGTGCATGGCTTTTGATGCACTTTTGAGATTTATTTACACTACGGTTCTATAAGAAGTTGCTATGGATATCATGTTGAACTATGCATTAGGATGTTAAGGTCAGTTTTCAAAACCTTATGGGGTTTATACTCACCCTTCTTTTGTTTTGGGAATCCTTTGGGATCCCCTGTGTGATTTTGTCATGTAGGTACTCAGCTTGAATTATTTTTCCAACATGACAATAACTAAAGGAATGCTAAAAAGGGGATAGGTTCTCTTAAGAATAGTTAGGAGTGAATAAATTGAAGGAACATAATATAAACTTCATATTTATTGATAGTATTTTCTTTCTAGTTATGGTAGATTTTTCTTTCATAGTTGAAAGGCATATGCTTATGCCATTGCACCAAGATTTTTGTATAAGAATGCTTAATCATAATTATCATAAAAGTAGTTTAGTTTCTTTTTAGTATTATTTAGATTTTTTTTTAAACAAAGCGGTGTCACAATTGTGCATTCTGATTTAATCTAGGTTTCGGTCAAAAGTTGTCACATCCTCTCACTGGTTTGGGTTGGGGGGTGACATAGGTGTATAACATTGAGTCGTAACAAGCTTGATTTTTTATAGTTTTTTTGTGCTTGTGTCATTTGCAGGTTTGCAGCATAGGAAGCTTCAACTTGAGCCTGAGCTTCTTTGCTATACCAATTGAAACATGTATAGAAATTTCTTTATGGTTTTTTTGTAAGGTATCCTCTTGTTTGTTTGTCCATCTTATCTACTATTTTTCTTGTGTTACCTACTTGTCAACATTATTTACTAAGCTCTCACGCTCACTGTAATATCTCTAATTTTATTTTATTTCCCTTTTAATTGTGTGGATTGTGTTTGTCGGTTTAAATTTAATTTGTTAGTGTTATGGGTTAGTTAATTATAAATTCTTAAGGTTTAATTTCATTTAAGAATATTAGTGCCCATCTTGAGTTACCCAAATCTTTACCTATTTAAAAGTATTTTCTTTTACTTTTTTCCTTCGTTAAGAGAGCGAACCCCACTGTGCGACCCTTGTCCGTGTAGGCAGTGTGCAACCCGTTTCAATCTCGAACCAGAATTTTAGTGTTTTATTTAAGTGGGTTTAGGTGTGATTAAATTCATTTTTGACTAAAAAATACCCTAAATTGGTAACTTAGGCCGTTTTCCGCTATTTTCCAGGCCAATAATTCATATTCCCAACCCAAAACCCTTACTATATAAGGAAAACTCTAGCCATTTTCTAAACGGGGAGGGCTGTTTAGGTGGAAGGCATGCTCTACACCCATTTCTCAAAGAAGAAATCCTTGTTAAGGTAAGTTTTACCCTTACCCCCTAATCATTCAATTTTTGGTCTTAATCACCTCTATCTCCATTTCCCCTATTTTGGTTTGATTTTCCTTCATCAAAATCATATTTTTAATTTTATTTTGGAAACCTAATTAGGTTTATTTCATTTATAACCCAAGGATTTCTTAGATCTATCTTCTTCCAAATTGATTTGAGTATATTAGTTAGTTTAAATTATGTTTAACTAAAAACCCTAATTTTTGGGTAAGATTTATTGAGGTTCAAGTTCATTCAAAGGATTCAAAGGCTTATTAGAGGCAAAACGTTTTTTTACCTAGAGTAGTTTTCTTCATTGGAATGCATGATTATGGGTTCTATTTGAGTTTTTCTTCATTATAGTGTATAATGGTGATTTGTTAAAAAATGTAATTTACGGTTATTTTGGTATTATTAAGCATGAAAATGATTAGATCAATTA
Source organism: Saururus chinensis (assembly GCA_035235625.1). Taxonomy (NCBI): domain Eukaryota; kingdom Viridiplantae; phylum Streptophyta; class Magnoliopsida; order Piperales; family Saururaceae; genus Saururus; species Saururus chinensis. Next base: position 34,143,796 of record CP141143.1, read on the forward strand.
TGTTCTAGGCTTAGGTTTTGATTATATTAGGTTCTATGATATTTTTGAATTTATATGGAATTTTATAATGTTTTTGGTTTAAATTTTGAGAGGTGGCAGACAAACCAGAATAATGAATTGTTGCCTGCATTCGAAAGGGCTATCTAGCAATTTGAATGGCCAAACAGAAGAATGTGGAAAATGATTATTTTTTAGGACTTTCGGCTATTTCTTGTTATTTTCTCATGATTCTAACTCTCTATGACTATGATGAGTTATGATTACTTCTAAATGTGATCTTAATTATATATGAACTTTCTTTCAATTATGATTTAGCTTAAGCATGAAGATGACTATGCTTGTCTAGGTTTTACATGATGCTCTATTTGTTTTAAATCCTTATTTTGATGATTTCTTTGCATTTTCTCCATGATTCTAGTAGATTATAACCATGATGAATTATGAATATTTGTACATGTCACATGGATTATAAATGATTCATGATCCACAAATTTTAGTTTAAGTATGAACACTACCATGTATGTATACTCTCGCTTACACTTAGATGATTTTATTTGTCACAAAAGGACCATGTTACATGCACATATGAACTTATTAGAATATGTTTATTCATGCTTACATTCATTTCTTTCCTCACATATGTATGATGTCGTATACATTATGAAAATGCTTTAAAAGCAGTGATTTCTAGTGTTTACCATGATTAATCGATTGGATGTGACTAGATGCCATTATATTTTTGGATTAGACGCTTGGAGGATTATTGAATTGGTTTTACGTTCCTTGTGGATGGGATTTACTTCCAATGGACGGGGTTTTCATCCTTTGTAGATGGTTTCTACCCGGGTACCGGGGGATGTATATTTTACACTTGAGAATCAATGTTGCTTTGTCCATAAGCACCGGTGTACCGGGGGATCTTGTTGCGCCCCAGGATTTTACAGAAGCACATATAAAAATTTAAGTAAAAATATCGGAGTTTCCTTTGGCTCGTAACTAGAGCTACTCACCATAAGCATGATATAAAATAACATTTACCTAGGAATATACTATATGTGTACAAATACACAAGCTGAGAAATAATAAACTTCTTAATCTGATTTAAGTGTGGTTGAAAAGCATAGAAATTATCTCGACAACTCCCAAGTAGGCCCTTCTATCCACACATTAGGCTTCGTCAGATTCTGCAATGTCTGGGGGGTGGTGACTATTTTAAAATACTCAGTAGGAGATTTTATACTATCAGACATAAAGTAACATATGGCAGTTTCAAAAACATATAGTATAAATAATACTTTTTATAAAAATAGGGTGTGTCTCTCATCCGAAACCACCCTTAGAGTTTCTTCCTACATACTAAAGATGCTTCGAGGGTTTGCAAGCTCTAATGACTTGCACTAAGTGTCCCAAACACCTATTCCATCCTATGAACTTTGTTGCTGGTACGAAGCAGCAACCTCTTACTCCTCCATGGATGATCGCAAAAACACTTCGTGCTTGTGGAGAGAAGAGACACCCGTGTTCATGGGGCACCAGGATCAAGAGAGTAGAGAGTCTTCACATGATACTGCCTACCCTAGCGCGTGTAGCCTTATCAGTGGTTCCCACCCTTTGTTAGGGGCTCATCGAGGTTCCCGCTCTTTGTTAGGGGCTAATTAGGCTACAGTGTGTACCATGCCTCCAATTCGAAACCAGATTATGACTATGCTCTCATCCATTCCACGGAGCTCTATCGAGGCGCCAATTGACAACTCCAAACAAACAAACAAAGCAATCCTGAGTTCCCATACTCATAAAGGGCAGATTTTCTTTCAAAACATCCCATCCCAATGTTTATCTTTTCAAAAACTCTAACTTCGCCTCTACAAGCCATGGGAGTGTCCCTAATAACGGCTACAAATATAGGGTTAATCGCTCATCCAACAAGATGGTTACAATTTCTTCATTCCATTTCAGTAACTCGATCACCATGATTGTACGTATTTTTGAAAATAACTTGATAGTCATCCTTCTACAAAGAATCATTCTCGAAAACCGTTTTTCAAATCTACTTTAGTCATTATTAATTAGAATAGTGGCGAAGTTAGATTTTCTATATTTCATATGCTACCACATGTATAGTTCATAATCAAATTCAGAGGATAAACCATTCGATAAAACAAATATATGAGGCAACGATAAAATAACAGTATATAAATCATATAATAAGAACATATATTATATAATCTACAACCTACTCCAACGGATAACCATTTGATAAATCATCTACGTGCAAAAATCATAAAACATAACTTGAAACGACCACTAACACTTAGTATGCTAGAGTCATATATATATATATATATATATATATATATATATATATATATATATATATATATATATATATATATATATATATATATATATTAAGTTCAAAAGACATCCAAAGTAAACATTTATGCCATAAGATAGGATAAAAACCCCTACCTCGCTCTCTGCGTGAGTTTTAAGAGGATGACTCTAGCTCCGTAAACTCGGACGTCTAGTTTTTTGGGCTCTAAAGTCCTACTCTGAAACTGGTGCTGATCCTGCATCAAATGATGCATGAGTATTTCCACAAATACTCAGTAGGTGGCATGAAAAACCACCCTAAAATAGAAGATTATGATAATGTACAAAACAATAGAAATCATCTATCAACACAATGCAAAACATCCTGCAAAATAGTACCACATAAAGGTAATATATAGAATAATGATTATAAGATAAACTACTCTCTCAAACTAGCAACTAATGCAAACTTAAACAACTCAACTAATATCTACACTGTACGGAAAACAACTCATTTATTGTTATATCAAAAATCGACTCCCGTTCACAAAGAGTATTGCACATAAGCAGGGAAATCCTAACATCTCTTGGGATCCACTTGGATCAGCCATGGGTTTAGAGATGCAGGTACCAGTTGTGCTAAAAAACACACTAGCTAGAGGTAGATGAGCCTTCCATGATGATCAAAAACTTGGTTTGCGCCTTTGTAGGGATCCATCGTCCCAAAGGAGCAGAGATCACAAAGCTCTAAAAGATTACCATCATGGCTATTGCAGGTGAACTAACACAATACTGAATGAACATATGACTTAATGCATCCAAATATTTAATACTAAACACAACCTATCATGCAAGCAACGAATTCTCATGATTGGCAAGATAATAGGAAGATTTAGGACTTAAGTATGTGAACTAATCAACATGACAAGGACTCAAACTTATGCTGAGATAACTGACCAATTCAACATTATAATGAAAAGGGTTTGGGGCTGAGATGAACAACTCAAATCAGCCACCTAACCTGACCAATTCAGGTTGATACAACTATCAATATTCAACCTAAGGTATATCACAATCAAGGCTGAAATACAGGGACAACATAGGCTGAATTTTAGAGGCATCTTAAACTAAAATTCAAAGACAACATAGGCTGAAATTTAGAAGCTTCTTAGGCTGAAATTTAGAGACTCAAAGGGAATGAATACATCATGAACTAAGGCTCAAAGGTCAGGAATTCAATCAACAAGATTACAACCTAAATCGAAGTTGAGAATCAAGTATTAGATAGGTAATAATACAACCTAAACTAGGGCTAAAATTTGGGTATTCTCTCAGCATGATTACAACATAAAACAAGGCTGAGAATTTGGTATTAATTTGGCCAAAGTAGAGCCTAAAACAAGGCTTCAAATTAGGGATTTAAATAAGCAAAAGTATAGCCTTAAACGAGGCTAAAAATCAGGGATCTAGATAAACAAAAGTAGAGCCTAAACCGGGGTCTCAAATTAGGGATTTAATTGACTAAAAGTATGGCCTAAACTAAGGCCACAAACCAGGGATTAAATAGACAAAAGTATGGCCTAAACTAAGGCTACGAACCAGAGATTAAATTCAGCAGAGTTATATTTAAATTATGGATAATATACATGACTATAATCAGAATCATTCATGCCTAACATAGGGCTAAGATAGATGACAAAAAATCAGCAACATGCTTGCATGAATTTTGGCTAATATACTTGACAAAAATCAGAATCATGTATGCAGAATTCAGCTATATATAAAAGAGATAAAATCACAATCATTCAAAACTAGTAAAGGCTGATTCATGATATCAAAAAAAGCCCTAGAGAAAGGCTGAACTATGGATGAATTACATCTACCAAAATCTCATGCTTAAGGGTGTAAAAAGAAGCACCTAGTTGTACCAATTTGTCCCCAAAGTTCCTAGCTCTTGGCCCTAAGCTTCTAGGCCTTGAATTCAATCCAAAGGTGGTTGCTTTGTGCCTTCTAAACTTCCTGGTTATGGAGGTCCTTACTGGGAGAAGGAAGAAGATGGAAGAGGTGGGAGAGAAGGGAGCCCAAACCAAGCTAAAAAGAGAGGTCTTCCCCCCTCCTTTTCCTTTTATAAGCACTCCCCCTAGTTCTAGGATTTTTGTGCCAATAGGAGGGCTGACGTAAAGTGGGTGGACTCTTCCATAAGAATCCTATATTTCCCCCCTCATATTAAGATAGGAACTTGAATTAGAGTCCTAATGATCTCCCCCTTCCTAGTAGAAATCGCCCCCTAGAAAGTAGGGGCCGCCCCCTACACTCTAGTGGCTGCCCCCTCATCCTCCTTTGAGTGTCCTATGACCCTTGGACTCTCCCTTAATTTATAACAAACTAATTCCTTTAGGACATCCATCTCCAAGCATGATTAGGACTTCCATCTCCTAGCACGATTAGGACTTCCAACTCCTAGTATGAGTAGAAATTCCAATTCCTAGTACAATTCGGACTTCCAACTCCGAGTAAGAGTAGGAATTCCAACTCCTAGTACGTTTAGACTTCCAACCAAAGTTAGACCCCTAAATCCTTGAACCCTAAGTGGCCTATCCCTCTCGCACACAAGGTTAGACCAAAAACCTAACCGGTTAACACACAAAACAATCATAGGGTTTGAAAGCAAATACGGGCAGCTACTCGAACACACACACTAGCAAAGAAAAGAAAAATTTTACCTAAAATTCAGGGTGTTACAGTTTGGACTTAACACAACTCAAAATTTGGTAAAATAAGTTTGAATACGGGATCAAAGGATGTCTCAAGAGGTTTCTTCACTTTGGAGTGATCAAATCTTAAAAATAAGCCCTCCATCGCGTAGAACACACTCGATTTAGTTAAGAACATTTTTTAAATGGACTAAATCGGATGTAGAATGACCAAAAATTGTACCGACTGCGAATTTTCAGTATGATTTCTTGCCTCTAATAAAACTATTTTATGAGTTTTTAATTATTTTAAATTATTTAGAGGCAGATATTTGGAGATTTTTTATATGGGTGTGATAGAGCTGGGTGAGACAAGCGTAATGAACCTAAGAATGCACGAAATGGAGGTGAGGAATGAAAATTACAATCTCGGAAAGCGTACCACATGGGCAGGACCCACTTTAAAAGTATGAGATAACCTACCCATATTGGGTCTAGTTTTGAAGGGCTCATCGATACGAGTCCATCGGTACCAAGAACGTGCAATTCCGACTTCGGGATAAGAACTTATTGCATTTTGAAGTTTGAATTGTATTTCATTGAAATCATAATAAAATATTAAAGAAAGCACTGAATAGCTGACTCCATCAGCTCTGAGCCGAGACGAGCCGTAGTGGAAGCTGAGCTGAGCCGTGCTAGCTGTGGCATGGAACCTCATCTGCGCGAAGCACAGTGGAATGCGTGTGCTAATCTTTGCGGCAATGCCGTGTGCGCATCAGGTGGCACTGTCCACTTTTGTGGTCTAATCACAACGTGCCATGTGGCGCAAGCTCCTGCGTGCTTACCTGGCTTATATCGTATGCTCGCTCATTCTTCTCATATAAATTCTCATTTCCATTTATTCTTTTGGAAGAGTTTTTAGAGTCGTTCTGAGTCTGTTTTCCTCCATTCAAAGTTCTTAGCTAGTTCAAGGGTGTTATGTGGAATGGAAGAATATATTCTTTGGCTTAGTGACCTTATAGGGGGGAAACATCCCGGGGAAAGGGGAGTTTTTGTCCACCACCTACAAACACATGAAGGGTAAAGTGTCTCCAGGCAAGGGGAGGTTTTGTCCGTCACCTACAGGCACGGAAAGAGAAAACTGTTCAGGGTCAAGGGGAGGCTCTGTCTGTAGCCTACGAGCATGGAAAGAGTTTTTGGAGTCGATCTAAATCCGTTTTCTTCTGTTCAAGAGGCATTCATACCTAAATCGAGCATGCCAGATGTCATGGCTGGGTTATTTTCCTGGTTGGAGACCTCTAGAACCCCAGAAGTGGACTTCCAATTTTGTGGTGTCTAGTTTATCGATTTCGAACTCGTGCGGAGAGCGAGGTAGGGGTTTTCATCTTTTCCTAAGGCATGATTATAAACTTTGGTTATGATTTTAACTTATTATTTGTATGACTCTTGCATGTTATGCGTTAGAGATTACTTTCAAGTTATGATTTATGATTTCCACTCATATATTCGATCTGTTGAATGGTTAATCATTGAGATAGAACGTAATTTATATATCGTATGTTTATAATGCTATTATGTATATTCGATTAGTCGAATGATTGGCCACTGGAAGCGGATATATTTTATACACTGCGTGCTTTACAATTGCCACATCTATGATAGTTTAATCGAATGTTTATCCGTAGATATTGATATAAATTATACACGTTGGAGTGTGTGAGATAGAGACAAACTAGCTTCACCACTGTTTTCATTGCGAATGAATACAATATGTTTGAAAGACAGTTTTAGAGGACTTGTCCTTGTTGAAAGGAGAATTCTCAAGATTATTTTTGAAAAGATGTATAAGCATGGTGATCGAGTCACTGAAGCGGGAAAAAGAAGGGGTAACTGTCTCAAATGAGCAACCAACCTCGCCTTTGTAGTCATTGATAGTGATGCTACATGGCTTGTAGAGTTGAAGCTAGGGTTTTTAAATAGGTAAACATTGGGATAGAATGTTTTCAAAGAAAACAACCATTTTTAAAGTTTGGGAACTCTAAGGTATTTTGATGATGAGTCTGGGACTCAAGAGTGTTGGTTGTCCGGAGCTATTTATGGGGGCCCCGATAGAACTCCGTTGACTAGATAAGGGCATAGCTAATCCGGTTCAGAATTAGATGCACGATACCTATTTTAGCTTAGTGAGCCCCTAACGAAGAGAAAGACCCTTGATTAGCCCCTAACGAAGCGTACCTATCAAGGCTACAGCGCTAGGGTAGAGAGTATCATGGGAAGATTCTCTACTCTCTAGATCCAGGCGCTCCATGAGTACGGGTGGCTCTTTTATCCACAAGCACGAAATATTTTGAGATAATCTGTGGAGGAGTAAGAGGTCATTGCTTTCTACCCGCAACAAATTCCTATTAATAATATATGTCTAGGACATTAGTAGTAAGCCGTGAAAGCTTACAAACCTTAGAAGCATCTTCAATATATACGAAGAAGCACTACGGGTGGTTTTGGGTGAGAGGCACACCCTATTTTTATGAAAATTATTATATATGATATGTGTTGTGAAACTACCATGTGTTTAAATCATGCCGAATAGTATAACTCCCATACTGAGTATTTTAAAATACTCACCACCCCCCAGACTTTGCAGGACTAGACGAAGCTTAGCGTGCAAGTAGAGGGGCCTACTCTGAGTTTTATTTATGTGATTTCAAAGATTTCAACCGCACCGAAACGAGTAAGAACTCTCATTATTTTTCTCTTGTGTGTTTGTAGAAAGACCATGGTTCCTAGGGATATTACTATTTTATTATTGCATAAGGCAAGCGGCTCTAGTCATAGCCCCGGGTTAACTCTGATACTTTTATGAAATGAAATTTTATATGTTTCCAACATCCCGAGGTGCGACAAAAACAATGAAAATGAAGTCTGGATTAAGAAAAACTTGAAACGGGTATTTATAGGACTGTAGCGTGCCAAAACAGTGGCGCTGCACCGCCAAAAATGGCGGATCTGCTATTTTTTGTGTCGGTGCCCGCCATAATGCGCCGTGTGGGTCAAATTAAAATTATTCCTTAAAACTAATTTTTTTAAAAAAAGAATTGAAATAAATTATATTAGCGACGTATACTCATATACGTCACTAATATTACCCGTATTAACAACGTATCATTCAATACGTCACTAATATATTAGTATTTATTTTTTTATTTTTTATTTTAAAACTAAAAAAACATGTAAATTTTTAAAAAAAAATTAAAAAATTACTCTCCCTCTCCTCGCTTCTTTTTTTCCCTCTCCTCTCTCTCTCCCTCTCTTCTCTCTTCTCTCTTTTCCCTCTCTCCTCTCTCCCTCCTCTCTCTCTCCCTCTCCTCTCTCTCTCCTCTCCCTCTCTCTCCCTCTCCTCTCTCTCCTCTCTCTCTCCTCCCTCCCTCTCCCTCTCCTTTCTCCCTCCCTCTCCTCTCTCTCTCTCCTCCCTCCCTCTCCCTCTCCTTTCTCCTCTCCCTCTCCTCTCTCTCCCTCTCCCTCTACCCTCTCTCTTTCCCTCTCCTCCCTCCCTCTCCCTCTCCCTCTCCTCTCTCTCCCTCTCCTCTCTCTCCTCTAATTTCAAATTTTTAAGATTTTTTATTCCTTAAAATTAATTTTTAAAAATAAAAAATTAAAATTAAAATAAATTATATTAGCGACGTATATTTATATGTATCGGTAATATTACACGTATTAGCGATGTATAATTCTATACATCACTAATATACATGGAAGGCCGTATCGGCTGATACATACCCGTATCGGCCGATATTGATACGGTACGCATATTGATATGGTGTGCCCAGATTTTATCAGCACAAACACCGCATTTCACCCGTATTGATTCGATCCGGCTCGATCCACTGCAAAAGGGCAAGGCGATCTGCAGAGGGAGAGTGCAATCGGAGAAGATAGAGGGCGGTGTTGTCTTCCTTCCCTCTGATTCGCCGAGATAGATGGTGAGAGTGGCAATCTATCTTCCCCATTTCCAATCTGTCTTCCTCAGCTCTAATCTGTCCAGAAATCGCCCCTGGCCTCCCTATACGTGGGCACTCACCGGCCCGTCTTCCTCAGCTCTGATCTGTCCAGAAACCAGCTTTGGCTTCCCTATACATTGGCACTCACCGGCCTCATCTTCCCCAGCTCTGATCTTTTCGGAAACAGCCCCTGGCCTCATTGTCTCTTACTCTCCTCTTTGTTGTTTGCTGGACTCGTCTGCTCAGCGCCTCATGAAGCTCATGATTCACGAACCAATGATATTTGGTTTCTTATAGGAGGAAGTGGTTTGTTTTTTTTTCCCACTTGTGTTTTCTAGTCGTTTCCTTTCTCTAATCATGGTCAAGTCAATTTTGTATTGTCTTGTTTTGTGTGTATGAATCAAGGATGAAAAACTGAAAGAATTTTCTTAGTGTTTAATAGTCGGGACTCGGGAGTTGCCTCTCTGCGAGCTGTTCTCACCGCAATCCTGAATGCTCTGAAGGTTGTAGAACAAGAATGTAGTACAAAATTGCCTTGATGATCTCTGCATTTCTTTCTTTTTACCGCTTCAAGAAATTGATACATCACACACCTCTAAGCATCCACATTTTGTTCTAAGTTGGCAATGTGTTACTTTTGAACGCATGAAACCAAGTGGGCATAGCAGGATTCAAGAGATATTATCATACTCCTATAATGGTAGGATACTTATCATAAAATGTGTTTGAAGTTTGCGTTTGAAGCTACAATTTTCTAATCTTATTCTATGGATACCAAAGCAACAACAACGAAAAGCAGGTAGAAGGAGAAGGAAAAATAATTTCAGTTCAGGGATTCAAGAAAGAAGCTAAATACTGAGATCTAGAGTTCTTGCAGGTGTCTGGAATAAATTTGCTCCAGATGAAACATGGATTTATTTCTTTATTGGACGCAGCATCTATTCTGATAGTCTGAAATAGATTATTCATTACATTAGCACTGTCGCCATTTGGCCGGAGGAATCAATGAGGTACATACCAGTTCCCATCACCTGCACACCTTCATCTCTAGATTTCTTAATACAATGTTTTATTTAAATGGTCATCATGAAAGCTAAGATTCCTGTTGTCCAATACTTCCTCTTCGACAAAATAATGAATGAGTGTCCAATCCTGTTTCAGCTCTTGTCTTGACCGTTTCTGGCTAGGGGGAAATTGAGTTTCACGTATTTCAGTCATATGTTGTACTGGGGATGTGCACAGATTTGCTGGCTTGTTTTCGCCCACAAAAACCCTTCAGCTCCAATCTATCTGCCGGCGTTTGTGAAAGGGTATGATCGTTGTGGTAGGCATTGTATTTTTACCCCTTTCATGGGGCACTTCATTATTATTACACATGTATAGTTGTAAATATTTGACATTTATATTAGAGTTGTATGTATATCCTAGTTTCATAGTTTTGTTCTCTTTCTTTTTTACTGTGTTTTTCATTTTGTGAGGCATCTGGGCATATCCCACCTGCTTAAGATCTTTAGGGAAAAAAGGGGGGGAATATGTGGATTGGCTAGGCAAAAAGAGGTGTGCTAAAGCAAAGGAAATGGCCAAATTCCCTTTCTACACCTCTGTTGTGAGCCTGTTGCAATTCTTGCAGGATCCTTTGAAATTATCAATTATCACACTTCCACCCATTGTGGTGGGAGGGGCCAATTAAAGCACGCCACTTGGGAAAACACATAAGAATCCGTATCAGTTTTCCACGAATTTTCCCATGTGGCTGAAGTTGATAGGCCCCTCCCACCACAATGAGTTATCCCATATGGCTTCACAGCTAATCTGAAGCCGTATCTAGTGGCACTATGACATGCTATTTAAGTCTTCGGACAAGATTTTCTTGTGCTTTAGAATCCTTGAAATTATAATCAGGCCTGGATTTGGGACTCTGTATGTGAAATAGATAATTTCATCCCAAAATTAATCCTCTCCACCTCCGTCCCCTCCTCTCCCTGGGACGAGCCTCTCTTCCCACTCCACCACTAGTGTAGCTCTCACGATCCCCAAATAGTTCTATTCTGCTTCGGCTGCTGATCCTTTTCTCAATATGATTGAAGAAATCTTCTTGATCATCTCCCTCTGCTTGGACCAGCCCATATTTTTGGTTAGCATCTTTGAATTGCTAATCGGACATGCTCTTTGATTGATTCTTTTTCCTTAAAATTAAAACTTCAATAATTTCATTATGTGTGGTTATTTTGTATGATGGGGACGGGAGCCAGTCACAAGGCTGGCTTGGACCACAAGTATGATAACAATACAAAAAAATTGCATGTTCTTTTTATCATGTAAATCTAAGTGTTTGATTGAATATTAATTAGTTTTTTTTACTTGAAGGGCTGTTAGTACTTAGGGTTTTCAAGATGGCACCAAAGGAGAAAGAGCTTGACATTGGGTGGAATCATGGTTCAAGGATTGGTGGATGGCGGCATAAGACGCAATGTAATTGGTGTGGACGTATCATGGCCGGGGGAGGTGTCACACGATTAAAGGTTCATTTGGCAGGTTTAGGTGGTAATGCCCAAGCGTGTCCAACATGCCCAAAGGAAGTGAAAATGAAAATAAGAGAGCATTTGGGAGGAAGTAAGAATAAGCAAAGTGTGAACATAGTTGACATTGATGATGACAATGTGCATGATGATGAATTGTTGATTAGAGAAAGAAAGGAATTAAAAGAAGCAATGCATGAAAGTCAGGCATTTGCACGTCAAGAAGAAGAGGATATGTTAAGGGGTGCCAGTGTATCTACAGGTCTGCGTAGAACTCAAAGTGTGAGAGAGGCTTTTGACAAAGGACATGTTGGCTCAAGATCGAAGGAGAGTAAAATGGGCAAACAATCGCTATTAGCTGATCCATACTTGTTTAGGTTAGAAAATGCCAAACAAAGTAGGTTGGATGAGACATGGCTAGGGAAGGAAAGGAAAAAAATTGGCAAAGCTATTTCAAAATTTCTTTTTACAACCATATTCCAGCTCATGTATGCAATTCTCCCTATTACAAGACTATGGTTAGTGAGATTCAAGATGCCGGTGCAGGTGTGAAAGCTCCAACTGCAAAAGAAGTATATGGAATCTACTTGGAGGAGGAGATTCAAGAATTGAAACAACATATCAATGGTATGAAGAAAACTTGGGAAACATATGGAGTCACTATTATGTGTGATGGTTGGACTGGAACAACAAAATTGAGTATCATCAATTTCTTAATAGCATCGGCAGGTAGAACTATTTTCTTGAAGTCAATCGATGCTTCAAATAAAGTAAAAGACTATAAGTACTTGTCTAAGTTGATGGATGATATAGTTGAAGAGATTGGTGAGGAAAATGTCATACAAATTGTTACAGATAATGGATCAAACTACAAGAAGGCAGGTAAACATCTTGAAGCAAAAAGAAAACATTTATATTGGACCCCTTGTGCTGCACATTGTATAGATTTGATGCTAAAAGACATTGGATCTAAGGATAAGATGAAAAGTACAATGAAAAAGGCCAAAACAGTAACTAATTTCATCTACAACCACTTAGGGGTATTAGCATTGATGAGAGAGTTTACATCTGGAGAGTTAGTACAACCAGGTATTACACAATTTGCTGCTAACTTTGTAGCTCTTTCTAACATTTTAAAACAGAAACAAGGTCTGAAAGCCATGTTTGCATAAGAAAAATGGTTTAATCACAAGTTGAATGAGACAAAACAAGCAAAAGAGGTTGAAGATGTTGTGTTGAGTAACAGTTTTTGGGATGCTGTCAAAGAGATGGTTGTCATCTTAGAGCCCATTATAAAAGTATTAAGAATGGTTGATGGTGACAAAAAACGTACAATGGGATATATATATATATATATATGAGGCTATGAGGCTTTGTAGGAAGGCTATAGAAAAAACTACAAGAGATCATAAGCAATATTGTGATATCATTGAAGATAGATGGAACAGACAACTTGTGCATGATTTACAAGGAGCTGGTATATATTTCTCTTTTTAATTAGTAAATATTTACACTTAACTTTATCTGTAATTTATCTTTTTAACCTTGTTTTAGCTTTCTACCTTAATCCTAAATATCAATATAGCAAAGATATTGCAATTGATGATAGATTACTGCGATGCTTACAAAGAGTAATTGAGACACTAGAACCAAATATAGATCTAGCTATCAAAGCTTTTTGACAGGTACATTATGATAACTTATAATATTTTATAATTTATGAAACATTAAATAGTATCTCACATTAGTGTGTAAATTTTATTTTGTAGGGAAGGATATTTAGACAAAGAGAAGGCAGTTTTGGTTCAGCTATGGCCATGAAATCTTGGGAAACTACAGAACCATGTAAGTTATATATTGTTTGTGGTTCTTAGATTATGTCATTTTTATCTCTAAAATAATAATTAAATTGGTTTCTAAATTTTAATCTTATAATTTTAGCTGAGTGGTGGCTTGGTTATGGGATGGATTCCTGATTTAAGAAAGATTGCAGTTAGGATCCTTTCACAAACAACTTCATCGGCTGGATGTGAAAGAAATTGGAGTACTTTTGCCCTCATTCGTACAAAACAAAGGAATCAACTATCATACAAAAGATTGGAACAATTTGTATATGTTCATTACAACATGCGCCTTAGAGTAAAAAATCTTGAGATAGATTACAAGAGAGAAGAGGGTTATTATTATCCAATTGATTTGAGTCATATATTTGAAGAAGATGACCCATTCAATTCATGGTTAGCAGAAATTTGGGAAACTGTTTTGGATGAGGCAGGGGAGCCACCACGAGCACCTAGTCAATTAATAGGTGCACAAATGGGTGTTGATGTTCATGAATGGGTGAACAATTATTCTAGTACAGTAACAAGGACAATGGAAGATGATGATGATAATTTTTATGACATGATGAAGACCCCTACAAGAGGAACAATAATAGAATCAAATTCGAATTCTTCTAGTGCTAATGGTGGTGGTGGTCAAATTGATGGTGGTGATTGTGAAGTGGATGGTGGTGGTCAAGGGGGAGGGGGTGGGGGTGGGGGTGAGGGTGGGGATGGTGGTTGTCACGACCCCGATTTTTTAAAGCATTTTTAAATCGCACGAACGGTAGGTAGCAAATTTTTTTTTTCTTTAAATACAAAACAAACCCTTCGATTAAATATCCAGGTCATGATAACTGGGGTTCACAAATACGAATATCAAATCATATGATATTTGACATCTGAAAATTCATAAAGACCAACTCATCCATCTAAGTACAAGTCTGTCACCCGTCAGAAAATAAATAACAAGTTGAATCTCACGCTAAAGACACACTAACATACCGGAGTTGCAAAAGCGCAAAATCTTCTTCTTGTGCTCACCTTTCTTGATCTCACCTGTTGTCACCTGGAGAATCTGCAACAAACCAAACGAAACAACCACAACAACAACAATGGAATCTCTACACTTTCAGGAGAAGAGCTTCCAAAGGACAAAAGGTTTTATTAATATTTTTTGGATCAGGCTAACATCACCCGATGTTAGTTGCCTACGTACTCATCAGACAACATCTCCAATGTTTCCAACAAGATCGGATCCAAATGTAGTTCTACCTAAAAACTACACTATGCTAAGAAGCATAGCATCACTCATGCAATGCTTAAGTATTTTAAAGAAACCTACCTTTTATGCAAGTCCTTTAATCGTTTCACTTATCTAATTAACAAGAAATATCAAATATATTATTAATTATCTCTCGAACCATTGTTCGATAATTAACACTAACAAATTTGTATTCATTTAGAGACAACTCGCCCGTCGAGAAATCTCCAAACACAAGACTCCAACATGCAAAACATCAATATACAGTGGCACATGTAAAGTAATATACAGAGCACTGAATATAACATAGCTCAGAAACATGGGCTAACCTTTAAGAAATAAAGACCAACACAATGCACAAGACAATGGACACCGTTCAAGAAACAATGCACTAATTGTTACCTGAAAAATACTGACTCCAGCTCAAAGGAGTAATTGTATGCTAATAGAAATCCTAACATCTCTAGAGATCCACTTGGATCAGCCATGGGTCTAGAGATGTAGGTACCAGCTGTGTTCATGGACACACTGGCCGGAGGTAGATGAGCCTTCCATGATGCTCAAAAACCTGGTTTGCGCATTTGCAAGGATCCATCGTCCCAAAGAAACGGAGACCATAAAGGTCTGAAAGATTACCGCCATGGCTATTATCAGAAATCCTAGCATCTCTAGAGATCCACTTGGATCAGCCATGGGCCTAGAGATGTAGGTACCAGCTATGCTCATGGACACACTAGCCGAAGGTAGATGATCCTTCTATGGTGCTCAAAAACCTGGGTTGCGCATTTGCAGGGATCCATCATCCCGAAGAAACGGAGACCAAGAAGGTCTAAATATCCCCCATGGCTATTACTGTGAGCTTAAACTTTGACTTTGAAAATATCCCATAACCACCCTCAGTTCATTAACCAACGTAAAATTCTATGTCAAGGCCCCGTTCACTCCATGAACTGGTCCCAACCCTAAAGAGGGTATTTTTGTCATTATCTTGATTAGGTGTTCTTCCCCCAATCCAAAGACAACCAAAATCTCTTAATTAGTCTTTACTAAGCTTAAGTTACTGATATAACTTAAAACATTAATAATAAAAGCATACATCAACATAAATAACGTCCATTCACACCAATGCATAAATAATGAATAAGGGCCCATTGCACTCATTTGCAGGGCTAGGGCTCAGTGAGTTCAAGCCCGATAATGCAGATAACTCTAACGTATTGCACGAGTAACGTATTTAATACTCTAGTCAATTGTGGTACTTGGTTGCAGACACGTGTAATGCACTGCATTAAACCTTGAGAATTAGGGTTCTTCCCTTTATTTCCCGTGACACTATGACCTGACAAGGTCTTCATGTCACTTACTGTTCACACCCCTTCCTTTTGAAGCCAGTTAACGTCATTCTAGGGCACCCTAACGCTCGGTTGCTAGGTTATCCGTTTCAGCAGGAATAGAATATACTGCCCCCTAAGGGCATTATGGTAATTCCACCACTTGGGGGTATACTACCCTCCCTTGGTTCATTTGGTCAACTCACTACCCTTTTGTTGATTTACGTCATTGACCTCTCACAAGACTCCACTCTCAGACCGACTCACGCTTCCATTCACACGAGTGTGGGCGGGTCCACTCAAAGGGGTATTTTTGTCGTTTGGTTTAAGGCCTTAATAACATCCAATGGGTCTAAAATTCAACTCAAGGGTACTATTGGCCTTCATGGACTCTGTGTAATTTTCCTGGCGTGTGACGAGGTCGTGAACCCCTTGAACCAACCCAGGTTGTCTTGACGGTTTACGATTAAACCTAGGGACAAAAAGGTCAATTACCCACTCACTGGGATGTTTTCTCACCAAAAGGTTTAGCCTATAATTATATTACACATTAAACTCTCACTGAGAATTTTCTCAATTTTTAGATCAACTCATAGTCCCCTGAACCGGAGCCCCTAAATCTAGTCACTAATCATTATTTTACACTTCAACTCATAGGGGTAGTTTAGTCATTTTAAAGACATTGGAAATTTTCCCCAATTTGAAACTTGGGCACCGCACTCGGAATACATTCATGGTCATTCAAAAATTTTCCAAATTTTTATGAACAATATAACTCACTGAACCGGACCAGGTTCAGTTAGTATTTTTTTTCAAAAGGCCAGACCGAACCGGGTTGGGTTAGCCAACCCGGAACGGGGAGCACAGACGACCCGCGGGGTCATCTTCCCCATGACCGGCCAGAGGCCTTTTGGCCTCTGGCGGCACCGCCCCTCACTATGGTGGAGGGCTGGGCGGCACACAGCCCTCGAACTTCCGGAGCACGGCAGAACCGACAAGCTCGATCTCGTTGCTGTCCGGTGGTCCGCCGACGGCCAAAACGCCGCTTTTCTCCTTTTTTTCTTTTTTTTACAGACGGCGATGCAGTCACGGCCAGTGCCAGCGCGGCCCAGGCCGGTGTGTCCGGGGCCGTTCTAGCCTGGGCTGGCTCTGCCAGGACCGGCACGGCCTGGCCAGCGGCTTCCCTTTTTTATTTTTTTTCTCTGCAACAAACCAGCGGTCTGCACAGCAGTAGCCGAAACTGCCACCGCCAAGGTCGCCGGTGCCAGGGCCGATGCGGTCCGAGACATGGCCGATGCGGCCGGAGCCAGCGCCGTCACGGCCAAGGGCCAGTACAGCCCTTGCGACAGGTCTGGCCAGAATTTAATTTTACTGTTCATAGGAATAGTATATGAATAGTATTTTTGCAGAAATCACTATTATTATCATTCAAATCAATTAATAAAATCTATAATAATTGCAACTTGAAATCCTACCTCCGTGGCTGAGTTGACGTCGATCCACCACCACCAGAGCCTTGTCAAAGTTGTGCCGGAAAATTCTCTCATCTCCTTCACTGCCCAAAAACTACCCAAATCGGACAAAAGACCCCCAAATTGTGCCATAAGAAGGCCTTTTATAAACATGGGGATTAGGGTTCCTAATTCCTCTAGAATTTTGGGTAATCCTCCCCAATTAGGCCACCTTATTAGGACCTTAAAAATTAATTTCGAAATTATAAACAACCGGGCCCGCAAAACAACTTAAACAGGCCAAATACAGTCTAAATCGGGTAAACGGGTCCTGCACGATATGTTTAACTTCAAACAGTCGTATCTCCCTCATCCAGACTCCGATTTGCGCGTTCTTGGTGGTGTTTCAAATCTCTATCTGTCTACTTTCTAATAGAATTAGTTTCAGCCACAAATTCTATCTAGGGAGAAAGTAATTCTAATAAGAATGTCAATGGGTCAAACACCCTATTTTCCACGTATTTAAATTTCGAAACTCGAAAAAATTAGGGATATTACATTCTTCCCTCCTTAAAAGAATTGTGTCCTCGCAATTTACCACAGCCAACCCTTTCAAGCTCAGCCTCTAACTCAAAAGCCGTTCTACCATTTCAAACCACATCAACTGCAACTTATAATTTAAGTAGGACAATACTTAATAACCCACAAAATTCAGGTTATTATAATGGTAGATCATCAAGTCATATAGTTTTTACTGAAGAACAATATTTTGATCATGCCACCCAAGATCAAGACCATAGCAGTAGGTGTCATCAGAATTTGAGTTCTTATAGAGGTAGACATGGAAGTCAATCACAAAGGCATCACCATGAGCGATATGACCAACCTGCTTCAGTTCAACATGATACTAGTTACAACCAACCTTCACCTTGGGATAATATTGCACAAGGGATTCAAAATATAAGTGTTGGGGTGAACCAACTTGCATATGGATATGGACATGATGGATATAATGCACAATCTTCTTCATACAATAGTTATGGTTCTTGATCTCAAAATGATTCTCAGTCTCAAACTTCAAACTACCCAACATTGGTTCACAGTTCTTCGACAATGCACTTTGGATGGAGTCCTCAACTTTATCAGTTTTATAATGATCAATATCTTCAACATTATCATAATTATATGAGTTGGGCTCAATATTGCAACCATGTGAATCAATTAAATCATCAAGACTCGGTAAATGATGACAATAATAGTTATGAGCATCCTCGTAACTCTTTTTGGATTTGAGAGGTATACTAATTTTTAAAAGGTTTTGTGAATTTCATATTACCATAGTTCTATATGTTTTTCTAACCCAGTATATTTGCTTTTGTAGGCTTGGATGAAAATACTATGGTCTACGGATTCTACCTTTTAAGTGTTTCAATATTTGTAGTTGTATTGACATTATAGTATTTTTAATTGATAATACATTGATGATATAATATTCTATTATGTTATATTGTTATGTATATTATACTTTAAACTAATTTATATTTTCTTATGGTGTTATTACTCATTGATTGTGGCTCTATATTCAATCATATATTTTAGTGTCTTGATATCCTCTAAATAAAGTATTATAGTGATATATTATTAGTTATGATATTTTTTTATGTATATCAAAGGGTTTACGACCATATCGGCACGTACTAAGCGTATCATCAACGCGTACCCGTATCCATAGTTATCGATACTGTCAGCCGTATCCATACTGCCTTCCATGCTAATAGATGTATGATGCACTGAAATAATGTTCAATAAAATATTTTCAAATTTCAAATTGCAATCCTATTTTGTGTTAAGTCATTGCTTATTTGAGCTATTTATGTTTTGAATAAGTTAGCTCGACCTTAATTAAGTTTACATGTCTAAACAGGCTTCAACAGGATCTAACTAGAAGAGGAAGTGAAGCTCAACTACCCAAAGCTATTTAAAAGTCAAGAATGGGCTCTTAAAGGTCTAAACATGCATGGAATAGTCGAACACAACCTTATGGACCTATTGGATTTGAGATTTGCCTCAAGAGAACTAAATTAGGAAAGAAGCTGATTCGGACAGATTGACACAGCCATAGTATTTTGACCATATCATTTTTTATATAATTTGGATTAATACGATTCTGGTGGCAATGGAAAGAAGAATTCCATGGTTACATTTGTTATTTTAAGAAGAAATTCCAAATTCCAAAGATTTATGGGTCGCATTTGGCATGCAAATGGTGGAGAATCTTTTCATTGATTATGATTGATACACATATAGAAAGACAATGAGGCTGATTATATAATTAAAGGAAGATTCAAAGATACTTATTTGCTAAAAAAATCATTGATTTATGTGATTTATTTAGAATCTAATCGTTGCCAAAGAAGCAACCAATCTGGCAATCAATCAGGATGCAATTTAGAGATATGATTTGACTTTTCCCTTTGAAGCAACCCCTTCTATTCCTATAAATAGAGGGGTGGACGTGATAGATGGATCATTCCTTCCTCTTTGGAGCACTCTTCTCCTATTTTTCATTTCTTCTTTTATATTTTTAGTTTTATTGTAATGGCTTTCTAAGCTCTTAAGCTAAGGCTAGAGGTGATTTGTAACAATCTAATGGAGTTCTATTCATGTTTCATCAATTGTTTTAAATAAGTATTATTTATTTGAAGTGATCTTTATTTAATATTGTTCTTTTTCTTGTTTCTTTCTAATTTGGATACATAAGATGCTTCAAGGCTCTCCTTTTTGATCTTTTGTGATTTGGATACATATAAATCTTTAAAAGATAATTATTTTTATCCTTCATCTATCCAAAATATTTTCTATCTTTAATTTCAATTTTAATGTTCATATCTTCCGGTTAGATAGAATTTTTATTCGATTCTAACTGAAATAACATGATACATGAAGAACATCATTCGATGTTACAATGGTCCTTAATGCATTAGTATTTTCTCATCTTGATTTTTTGACTCCTTATTGCCTTTATACTTTTCTACTATTTCTTTCTTAATTTTTCCTTCCTCTCTTTTTACGTAACAATTTTCTTTGCTCCACAAGGCTTTCCCTGTGGATCAACCTTGTCTACTACAATTAGCAACTAAAATGAATCTGAATTTGACTTCTTCATAGTCTTGTTTCAGACATAACAACAAATTGGCACCATTGCCGGGGAATGCAACGTGTGACAAGAATCCTTTACGAAAAAAAAACTCACTTTAACTTTAATAATTCTCTAACTTTTATTTTTCTACACTAACTCTTTAAATTCAGTCATTTACTTTATGTTATTTACTTTATGTCATTTACTTTTAGTACTTAAATGCTGTAATTTTTTTTTAAAGACCGGACGCACTACCCACGTAACTACCGAAAATTTTTCGGGATCAAATGTGTACCTTGATAGTGCCTTTGGCCTTATTTTGTAATTTTAATTTTTGTCTATTAACTTCTAACTCTCTAACTTTTTATATTTTATCATTTAATTTTTGCACTTTTACTTTCTTTTGTTACTAAAAAAAGAATTGTTGTTGCATGTTCACATGGGTGCGTGATAAGTCTGGACGATTGAAAAGAGTGAACAAATCTTTTAAAAATTATCTTTATTTTGATACAATGGAGGATCTAATAACTAACGAGGAACTAAGAAGTGATAATGGGGATAATTGCACAAAATATTCAAGTTAAAACCTTGCATGATTATTTGCAACCAACTAGATCAAGTTCTCCTTCTTGCATGATTTTTCCAACTAATGTGGGTGGTTTTGAACTCAAGCCGGGTGTAATTCAATTACTACCCAAATTTCATGGCTTAGATTCAGAAAGCCCATATTTGCATTTACAAGAGTTTGAAGAGGTTTGTGCAACTTTGCCAAACTAAATTGTTTTAAATGATGCTATTAGATTAAAACTCTTTTCTTTTTCTTTAAAAGAAAAGGCAAAAAATTAGTTAAATTCTTTGAAGCCAAGATCCATTGGATCATGGCAAGAAATGCAAAGAGAATTTTTGAAGAAGTTTTTCCCCACCCATAAAACTAATACACTTAGAAAGAACATCATGAATTTTTCACAAAAAGAAAATGAGACTTTCTTTCAATGTTGGGAGAGATTTAAATAACTTTTGTTTTTGTGCCCACATCATGGATATGAAACATGGTGTACAATTAGTTTCTTTTATAATGGTTTATCTTCACAAATGAGACAATTTATTGAAATGATGTGTAATGAAGAGTTTTTGAGTAAAGAACCTAAGGAAGCATGAGACTATTTTGATGTGTTAGCTGAAAATGCTCAATCATGGGAAGATTCTAATGAATTTGAAAGTTATAATAAAACCAAATCTAATGGGGCAACTAAGGGATGCTTGTACCTTCTTAAAGAAGAGGATGATGTAAAAGCAAAAATTACAAGTTTAATTAGAAAGGATGAGGCTATGGAAATTAATAGGGAAAATATCTCTAAAGCTTCTCAAAAAGCACAAGATATTTGTAGTATATGTGAGAGTGATGGACACCAAACACAGGATTGTCCAATAATCCCTGCTTTTCAAGAGGTGTAGCATACTCAAGCAAATGTTATGAATACCTACAAAAGGCCATTTTCTTCTCCTTATTCTAAAATTTATACTCCTAATTGGAGAAATCATCCTAACTTTAGTTGGAGAAATGAGTCTAATGTGCAGGTACCCCCTTCTTCCTCAAATTATGTTCCACTACATAAGAAGACTCTTGAAGACACATTGCAAACATTAATACAAGGTCAAGCAACAATCAATAACCGAACAATGCAATCCATCAATGACTTGAAGACTTCTATCACACAATTGACCACAGCTTTGAGCACTCAAGAAAAAGGGAAGTTTCATTCTCAACCTCAACCAAATCCTAAAGGTCAATTTGTAATTGAAAATTTAAAATTTTCAAGTTCACAAGAAAAGCATGCTAAGTCCATCACCACTTTGAGAAGTAGAAAAGTCATTAACAAAGACATTCCAATGAAGGTTGTTGAACCAAAAGAGTCTTTGAATTCTAAACATGGTGATGAACTTGACAACTCTAATTGTGTTGCTCTAATTCCTCCTCCGTTTCCTCAAAGGTTACAATCTTCCTCTAAATTGGTGCCAAATGGTGACATTCTTGAAATTTTCAAACAAGTGAAGATTAACATTCCTTTCTTAGATGCCATTACATAAATTCCATCTTATGCTAAATTTTTAAAAGATCATTGTACAGTCAAGTGTAAGCTAAATGTACAAAAGAAAATATTTTTGACAGAACAAGTAAGTGCAATTTTATAACAAAACACCCCACCAAAATATAAAGATCCTGATTGTCCAACCATATCTTCTATAATTGGGAATTATAGAATTGAAAAAGCTTTGCTTGATCTTGGGGTAAGTGTTAATCTTTTACCTTATTCTGTTTACGAGCAATTAGGTCTAGCAGATTTGAAACCCACCAACATAACACTTCAACTTGCTGATTGCTCAATCAAAAGGCCAAGAGGAATAGTAGAAGATGTCCTTGTTCAAGTGGACAAATTCTATTTTCCAGTGGACTTTATTGTTTTAGACACACAACTGGTTTCAAGTGCATCTTCTCAAATTCCTGTGATTTTAGGTCGTCCATTCCTTGCTACATCTAATGCTCTAATAAATTATCAGAATGGAATGATGAGGCTTTCTTTTGGTAATTTGACATGTAAGTTAAATGTATTTTATGCCAGTAGACAACTATCAGACTTCGATGATACTTTTGAGGTTGACATGGTTGAGAGTTTAGTGGAGGATGCTTTTCCTTTTATTTATTTTGATGATCCACTAAATATTTGCTTAACTCACTCTGCTTTGATTAGAATTGATAAAGAGAATATAATTGCTTTGAGGGACCCTGGATGAGTTTAGATAGAGGTGTGTCTGGCTGAAGACAATAAACTTAGCGCTCCTAGGAGGCAACCCACTTTTGGTTTTGATAGTTATTTTTGTTTAATAGTTAGTTTTTTATTTATTTATTTTCTTTGGTTAGTTTTTAGTTTATTATATTTGTCGATTGCTCTAATCATTATTAGGGTGTGCTTATATGATTCATTATTGATTTACCTTAATGTGATTCTGCTTGTGCTTTATTGACTATTTTTCTTTTGATAGCTATGTACATGAGCACATCAATCGATATATTATCTCTTCTTTCCTCTTTTCTTATATTGCAGCATTAAGGACATAGTTTAGTTTAGGTTTGGGGGTGTAGAAAGAGATTTTTCTTTTATGTTTTTAGTTTTACTTATAAAATGAAAAATTGAAAAAAATTAATTAGATTTATGTTTTTACTTATTACATTGATGCTTATTTTAGACATGTGACTATATTTAATAACATCATACTACTTAGAATATGACTTGATAGATTTAATGATTTTGAGTTCTGATTACTTCATATTGGTTTCTTGTGCTCTTATTTTGAAAAAAAATAAAGCAAGACATTTGCCTAAGTGAGAATTCGAGCCCTTGATTATGGTCTTACATCTTGGTGGATATCATTGAATCTAAGTAATTATTTTCTTATGAGAGTAAAACTTTGGCATGATCTAGTAGTATTCATGTTATCATCATAGAGTTTTGAGCTTCACTATTCTTGGTTTGTAGAACAATCGAGGACTTTTTGTCAACATAATTCAAGTTGATTGTATAATGTGCTCAAGAGAAAAAAAATGTGAGAAAAAAACAATGAAAAATTATAAACGAATAAAGTCACTCTATTGAGTAGACCGGGACTCGGCGTGCCTCACTAAGCATAGGGTGTTTGAGTCAAAAGGTAGAGTTGACTAATTTATGACATGCACAACCTTGAAGCCTATTTGGTTCAAGTTATTAAGCCTGAGGGGTGCTTTAACACCTAGTGCCCTGAGCCAACTGGATTGGGAGTCACTGGCCTAACACTTGTTACATTGATCTTATAGAAAGCTTAAAAAGGCTAAGCCTTACACATGTCATGTGAGATGAGCATAAAATTCTAGTAAGACATAATGCAATTATATCTTGAATGAGTTGTCAAGTGATCTAGGGTGTTTTACTTTTCAAGGAAGGTTTTGTATGATTCTCTATTATGATTTCTTGAAGATGAATGAATGTCAATGCTTATTCTTTTAGTGTTAAAATTGAAATTGATGAGTAGACATGAAACACATTGAGTTGTTTGATTCATGAGATTGGGATTATATAATTACTTGGCAGTGTCTATTTTTCGAAAACTATTATGTATATATAAGTACTTGCCACCAATATGAAGTTGTCAGAATGAATTATTATTTAGGAAGGCAAGTTGTATTACATATTATTGATTTTACTAAATGAAGTCACATGTTTAGGAGGAGTTGATTTGTAAATTTAACGTGGTTTTAATTTTAATTTTCTTCTATCATTAAATTTTTTAATTTTGTGGGTATATTCACTGCAAACCCTCACGAGACACAACTCGTCCACTAGTGTAAGCTAGGGGTTTAATGTCTTGTTGCATATTTTAAATGCAATCAAGATTTCCTGCGGAAGTGGAGTAGTTAGTTTTGTTTTCTATTATTTTAATTTTTATTTTTCTCAAGGACTAGCAAAAAGTAAGTTTGGGGGTATTAGATGCACTGAAATAATTTTTAATAAAATTTTTTAAATTTCAAATTGCAATCCTATTTTATGTTAAGTCATTGCTTATTTGGGCTATTTATGTTTTGAATAGGTTAGCTGGACCTTAATTGAGTTTACATGTCTAAACAAGCTTCAACAGGATCTAACTAGAAGCAGAAGTAAAGCCCAACTACCCAAAGCTATTTAAAAGTCAAGAATGGGCTCTTAATAGTCTAAGCATGCATGGAATGGTTGAACACAACCTTGTGGACCCGTTGGATTTGAGATTTGCATCAAGAGAACTAAATTAAGAAAGAAGCTGATTCGGACAGATTGACACAGCCATAGTATTTTCACCATATCTTTTTCTGTAAAATTCAGATTAATATAATTCTGGTGGCATTGGAAAGAAGACTTCCGTGGTTACATTTGTTATTTCAAGAAGAAATTCTAAATTCCAAATATGTATGAGTTGAATTTGGCATGCAAATGGAAAGCTAGTAAACTAACCCGAGGCTAGCACATGGAGAATCTTTTCATTGATTATGATTGATACACATAAGGAAAGGCAATGAGTCTAATTAGATAACTAAAGGAAGATTCAAATATACTTATTTGCTAAATAAATCATTGATTTATGTGATTTATTTAGAATCTAATCGTTGTCAAAGAAACAACAAATCAGGCAATCAATCAGGATGCAATCTGGAGATATGATTTAACTTTTCCCTTTGAAACAACCCCTTCTATTCCTATAAATAGAGGGGTGGACGTGATAGATGGATCATTCCCTCCTCTTTGGAGCTCTCTTCTCCTATTTTTCTTTTCTTCTTTTGTATTTTTGTTTTTAGTTTTATTGTAATGGCTTTCTAAGCTCTCAAGCTATGGCAAGAGGTGATTTGTAACAATCTAATAGAGTTCTATTCATATTTCATTAATTGTTTAAAGTAAGTATTGTTTATTTGAAGTGATCTTTATTTAATATTGTTCTTCTTCTTGTTTCTTTGTGATTTGGATACATAGAATTCTTTAAAAGATAATTATTTTTATCCTTCATCTATCCAAAATATTTTCTATCTTTAATTTTAATTTCAATGTTCATATCTTCGTGTTAAATAGAATTTTCATTCGATTCTAACTGAAATAACATGATACATGAAAAACATCATTAAATGTTACAATAATCCTTAATGCCTTAGTGTTTTCTCATCTTGATTTCTTAACTCTTTATTACCTTAATACTATTCTACTATTTCTTTCTCAATTTTTCCTTCTTCTATTTTTTCGTAACAATTTTCTTTGTTGCATAAGGCTTTCTCTTTGAATTGACTTTGTCTACTACAATTGGCAAGTAAAATGAATCTAAATTTGACTTCTTCATAGTCTTGTTTCAGATGTAACAACAATGTACTAATAGCGACGACGTATATGAGTGCTATTAGTATTTATTTTTATTTTTATTTTTTATTTGAAAAATTAAAAAATTTAAAAAAATTACTCTCCCTCTCTTCTCTCTTTTCCCTCTCCTCTCTCTATCTCTCTCCTGCCTCTTTTCTCCCTCTCCTCTCTCTCTCTCTCTCCTATCCTCCTTCTCTCTCTCTCTCCTTTCTCTCTCCTTCTTCTCTCTCTCTCCCTCTCCTCTCTCTCTCTAGCTCTCCTCTCTCTCTCCCTCTCCTCTCTCTCCTCTCCCTCTGCTCTCTCTCCTCCCTCTTCTCTCTCCCTCTCCTCTCTCTCCTCCATCTCCTCTCTCCCTCTCCTCTCTCTCCTCCATCTCCTCCCTCCCTCCCTCTCCTCTCTCTCTTTCTTCCTCTCTCTCCGCTCTCTCTTTCTCCTCTCTCTCTCCCTCTCATCTCTCTCTCATTCTCCTCTCTCTCTCCCTCTCCTCTCTCTCCTCTCTCTCCCTCTCCTCTCTCTCTCCTTTCCTTTTTTAGTTAAAATATATATCTTTTAGCAATGTTTATATAAATCATCGCAAATAGGTCAACTATTTGCAACGCTAGGAATAAAGCATCGCTAATAGCTGACTATTAGCGACGTATATATTTATGCGACGTTAATAGTTAATTTCATTGCAATGTTTTCATGTGTCGCAAATAGGTATTTTTAGCGACGCTTGTGTTTGCGTCGCTAATAAATGTGTCGCTAATACTGTACTTTGTTGTAATGCTAGCCTTAGCTAGAGGGCTTAGCACATGATTACAATAAAGCTAAAAAATAATAACTACAAAATGTTATAAAAAATAGGATAAAATTTTGCCAAATAGGAGGAAATGATGCCTCTACTATATTCACCCATCTTTTTATATGAGTAGAAAGAGTTGCTTTATTAGGGTAGGTCCAATCATATTCCTTCATTGTTTCCTGATTTATTGCTTAATGGGTTGCTTCTTTGGCAAGGATTAGATTCTAAATTAATCAAATAAATCAAAATTTTATTTATAAAATAATTATCATTTAGTATTCCTTTAGTTATCCAATCAACCTCATTATCTTTTCTTATGTGTATCAATCATAACCATTGAAAAGATCCTCTACGTGTTGGCCTCTGGTTAATTGACTAGTTGTTCATTTGCATGTCAGATTTGACCCATATATCTTTAGAATTATGAATTTATCTTGAAACAAAGATTGTAGCCTTTGAAGTTATCCTTCTGATGCTACTAAAAGCATATCAATCTTAATTTTATATTAAAAGATAAGATAGAAATACTAAGGCTCCATTAATATGTCCAAATCAATTTCTTCCTGAATTTTGTTCTCTTGATGTAAATTTGAAATCTAATGGTCCACAAAGTTGTGTTCGACCACTCTATACATGTTTAGACCATTAAGAGTTCATTCTTGACCCTTTAAAATCTTTAGGTAGTTGGGCTTCACTTCCTCTTCAACGTAAATCCTGTCGAAGCCCGTTTGGACATGTAAACATTATGAAGGTCCAATTTACCTATTTAAAATATAAATAACCCAAAAAAGTAATGAATTGACACAAAATAAAATTTTAATTTAAGATTTAAAAGCATTTAATTCAATATTATTTCAGTGCATCAATAATTGTTTGATAAATTTCATCAGAAGAAACTTGTTGTATAAGAGAACAAGCCTTCTCCTACATAAGATGCGTCTTCATGTGAGAAGTAGTAATGCAAGAATATGATGGAGTAATGGGAGACTAAAAGAAATTTGTTGCCTTCTTAACAATAGCGCTAGGTGTGTGAAACTTATTTCCTAGAGAATCCTCCATAACATGAATAGAATTATAAGAACTTATGAGTCATATGTCTAGTTTATTAGTTGATTTCTTTGTCAAAATTATGTCAAGAAATCATATGTAATGAGTCTTTGAGTCTAATTTGAGGTTGTTTTAGTCAAGTTAGATTTGGAATTAATAGACTTTAAAAATAAGAGTAAATATGTTCTTATGGATCAAGGTGAATGACTGAAGAATGCGAAGGGTTTTGAAGCTTATTCATATCACATTGGCATATATAAATCATTTTAAAAAGGTTAAAAAGTGATTAGGTAAAAATATCAAAACATAGGCAAAATGTTCGATCACTACAAATTATGAAGGTGAGTGATCGATCGCCTGTTGATTCATGCTTGTTCAAAACAAATCTGAGAGTTATCAATCAACCACTCTACTACAGATTGATTGCTCTACAACTGATCGATTGATTGAAGACTCGTGCACAGTAAAAATAGTGACCGATCTATTAATATTTATAGCAATCAATCGTTTCAAGAATAATTTAGCTAAATTAAGACCTTATGATTTTTATTCATTCCTTATTTAAGTACAAGTCCTAAACCCACTTAGTGAGCTATATAAGGGTTATAAATCACGAAATTGAAGAAGAAAACTCATGAGAGAAAAGAGAAAAAGGTTTTACACCTTTGCCTATTGTTTTCCAAAGGAGAATTCACTTAAGCTGTGTATTGAAGATCCATGATGAATTGAAGAAGGCAATCCACAACTAAATGAACTAATACATAGAGTATTCAAAGAAGAGTTGAAGTATGTCTTCTAGGGAAGAATAAAGATTTTCTTAACCCCAAAGTCAAGACAACAAGCTCATTGAAGACTAGAATGAGATAGAGACAAGGCAAGGAGGAGAAAGTTTTAAGTACTTGAAGAAGACTTAAAGGCCAATAACAATGATTTAAAAAAGGGGAGCTTATATTAGAGTCTAAACAAGGTTGGTGATTTGCTTGCGTCCATGAGTCTAATTTCTAGTACATTGATTTGGTACCTTTGGAACTGCCATAGTTTTTTATCCTAGTTGGGGTTTTCTATGTAAATTACTATGTTCATGTGTGGATTTGTTGATTGATATTTTAAGAGTGATATTGAGTAAAAATTAAGTTTTAATCATTTTCTCTTAATAAAAAAATTTACGAATAGAGGCTAGAACTCTTAATTATTACTTGTTGAAAGTGCTAATTTTAAGAACAATCTAGTGATCCGCTACGTCAATTAGAAGGATATTAAACTCTCAAGATTTGTGGCAAGTATTATGAGAAACAATAGAATGAAAAAATGTCATACAAAGATCCCCATCTAAAAGCCATGTGTAGATTTTTGTGTGAAGAAAGATTCTTCTCTATATAACTCTTGATTATATATGGCTAAGGCTTTAGCTTCCTCCATAATAAGAACATCATTAAATGGGCCATTCTTCAATAATAGATGCTAGTGTTGAAGTTCATACTTGGCATTGAGAATTTGGTTCTAAACCTGCCCACACTTATCTTTGAACCATTTTTTTAGCTTTTTCAGGAATTTTAACTTATGAACTAAATACACAAGGGATTACCACGACACATAGAAGAATATGTTGAAGAAACCAAAATCGCAAAACCCCTCCATGCTCATCCAATAATTAAATAATCTAAAAGGCTTTTTTCCTAGAATGGTTGGCCGAGTAATATCAAGAAATAAGGGATAGTGGTTAGAAACCTCATGAAGAAGACAACACACCACTCTCCCTAGAAATCTATTAACCCAAGATGAGTTGCAAAAAGCTTTATCAATCTTAGAAACAATCTTTCTATAGCTCATACTTATAATTAGACCTAGTGAAAATTGAGTTGCAATTATCCTCAAGTGAGCCAGCAAGAACACTAGAATTAACCTCAAATAAATAAGATGGAATAATATTACCCTCAATTTTCTTGTGTGAATGAAAGATAGAATGAAAAGCCCTAATCAAAAGCTAGGGAAAAGCAGTAATAGAGGCATGATGACCAATCCAATTCCAAAGATGCCTACAACCATCTAAGAAATTGCTTGAATAGACAAAAGTACATTCAAAGTAGAAATTGTCTGAAAATCTATTAATCAAATAATGAATATATTGTGTGTCTTCGTTCACTTTACGAATATAAATCAAAGAAGCATCATATCCAACCAAAATTATTTCAGAAGAAGAAGACATATTAATACCTAAGAAAGACCAAAGAGAACTTATAGAAAATTTAATTTGTTTGAACTCAACTTCCTTAACTCTGGTTTCACTTAGACCCAAGATACCCATAGGCTGACAATTAATTAAGTTGCGAACATAAGAAACCTTATTTAAATGATTCAATCCACGAATATTCCAATAAACAAGACACATAAAAGAAGTAAAGAATTTTGGCCTTTAGCTAGGCTAGATCTGAGCTCTCTGTCATAATACTGTTGATTATTAAGGGCATTCTTGATAGTTTTTTTCTTATTTCTCTTGGCCTTCTTGCTACTCACCTCCACAAATTCAGCACACTGCTGATCATTCATATTAGGGGATGCAAGGGAAATTTGCAAATTTTCATTCAATAGAATATCATGATCATGAGAAGAAACTTGAGACGGAGAGGCAATAATATTAGCAACACTGTCCCCTAAAATCAATGTTTTCAGGACTCTTCACTACTTCATCACAAATTGAAAAAGGGGATGCAACGCATTGAGCATGTACTATCATCATTCTCTCAGTATTGTCAATAGGAATATTTGGCTGATCACTTTTATAAATAATAATATCTCTAGAGAGTAGCCGGTCACATGCATCTCTAGGAGAACGATTAGGGCTATTAGAACTTCCTAGACATTGTTGAAAATCAAGCTTTTTTTTACTGCTCTAACAGTTGGTGTTGTGCAAGAGATTCCTCTGAGTTAGGGTTACCAGCCTCCTGAGGCAAATTCGGCAAAGGCCCTTGATTTGAATTTCTCTGAACCCAAACATGGGATGTATTGCAAGAATCCATAGAATGATCAAAGCATTTGCATTTTGTACAAATGTTAGGCTTCCATTCGTAATTCACTTCTTGAAAAAATCTTCAGTCGTCCTTACAAGGGATATAAACTTGATCACGTAAATTGCATGCAACATCAATTTCAACACAGATATGAGCAAAAGCTAATCTCTCTGTGTTTTTGGTGAGTTGGTCTATACTAAGAGGGGAGCCGATAAAGCTTGCAATACGATCCAAGTTCTCATAACTCTAATACTGAATAGGTAAATTAGAGAGTTGAATTCAGACAAGAATTGTATTAAGAAGATAATGCACAACTTTAGTATTTGTAGACCTTTCTTTAGACTGGGACCTTACAGCAATTATCTTCATTCTCGAATTTAAATAGAAAAAAGCTATCATATAAAGAAATAATATCACAAGTCTTATTTGTTTTCCACATTCGTACGTTCTACAGCAGTGTTAATCCCCATGTAGTAAGTTGTGCACCCCAAGAGATAGCTGATAAGAGTATTT
This sequence comes from Saururus chinensis, assembly GCA_035235625.1. Lineage (NCBI taxonomy): Eukaryota > Viridiplantae > Streptophyta > Magnoliopsida > Piperales > Saururaceae > Saururus > Saururus chinensis. The sequence continues at coordinate 34,175,582 of CP141143.1, forward strand.
TTCCAACGGAGACCTTCCGCTTCCATCTTGTCCACATCAGTTTCGATTTCAAGAGAATTCCAAGGCTCAGGTTAATCTGGCAAGGATATTTATTATCTGGTAGAATGAGTTTAAAAGAGGCTTCTCCATGATGATGTAGAAATAGTTGCAACCACCATGAGGAAAACTAGAAGAGGAAAAAGGGTACAACCAGGCCAAGACTTAATCGCCGATCACTTACCTAAAATAGACTCCGCTGCTTGGGTTGGCCAGAAGCACCTTGCTTACCAGTCCCTCAATCCATTTTTCAATTTCAGCTTGATGAATTTTATTTCTACATGAATGGCCGTGCCTTAGTCTCCATGTAATTATGTAGTAACCATATAAAAAATGCATCCATCATATAATTGTCTACCTGATTAATGTATCTCTGCATCAAAGGGTGCCTTAGTGTCCCCTTCATAGTAAATTCTTGGTTCTTTTACTAGAGCTGTAGCAATCAGTGCGAGGCAAGATTCAGGATGTCAGTTGCAAAGAGAAAAGGCATTCCATGGATATACGTGGACGTTCAACGTTCTCATGCAAAGACAATGTGCCAAAGGTCCTCTTTCAGCCAGTCTTATCTCTACCCCTATGTTGGATTTGATAAAGATTGTGTGATGGACCCATTGGAAGACCTTAAGAGCTCTAGTGGTGTGATTGATATTGGATTGGAAGACCTTAAGAGCTCTAGTGGTGTGATTGATGTTGGATTTGATAAGATTGTGTGATGGACCCATTGGAAGACCTTAAGAGCTCTAGTGGTGCGATTGATTAACTGCTTAAAGGAAGACATGATACATGTGCACGTTACGAAAAACTTATACTCCCTCCATCCTATATTATTGGCTACATGTGGATAAATAGTAATTTTTATTAAATGGTGAAACCTGCACCTACTAGAATGTAAAATAAGCTTACGAAACTCTTTTTTAAGTATTTAACTACTTAAATTGAACAAAATAAAACTATTAATATGGAACAAATTGTTTTAACAAATAGAGTTATTAATTTAAAATAATCAGGTATAATTTTTAATACTTGAATAACCAAACCTTTTGACCTTGCAGGTAAAAAATTGAAGGACTCCAAACAAAGACAATGTGGGATTTTATAGTCCTGTTGGTTTGGATGATGCTTTCCATTATCATACCTGGAATATGGACTGCTCTGGAAAAGCTACCTCTTTTTAATTTTTAGTTACCTAACATATGCTTTGCACAAACATCCAGCCACACCAAGATGTGGAAATAGGTAAGCATCCAAGAAGGCAATAACAGCTCCCAAGTGTGAATTAAGCTTTCTGAACATTTTTAACTTTTATTTCTACTTAAATTTATGTACAAGTTGTTAGATGTGCCGTTGTTGCTTACTTGTTGATATCTCTTTGTCCATTTCTATGTTTTATACTTCAGCTTCACTCTTCTTAGTTGCACTATGCTTTTCTTGCATATGTGGATCCTGTCGCTGCCTTAGTTTACGAGCATTAGTGAAGCCATATATTTAATTTATTGTTATTATCTTTGTTAAATATGGCATAAATCGATTTTATCTTCAGAATTAGGTTATGTTAATAAATGAAGTAGCAGCAAAATCTAAATGATTGCCCCTTAAATAAAAATATTTTATGGTTCTGTTGGAACTGGCTCTTTTCCTTGTTGTTGGCTGCAATAAGTTTCTTTGAAAGATGTCGGAGGAGATTTGGTTTTTACTGATCACAAGCTTCATTTTCCATATTATGCTTTCCCACAAATTTTTGAAGCATAATTTTCATTTGATTGGGTGACTTTTTGAGTGTTGGTTTTGAGCATGTTTTCATTATATTGCTAGAGTTTCTAGGTTTTCTAGGTTTCTCCTATATTGCTAGAGTGAAACCTATGCCGTCTTTCTCTCTCTCTCTCTCATGTCTGTGTGGGTTCCACCTTGAGGACTACTACAAATCTCATATCAGATCAAACTGCAAAAAGGGTGGGTCAAGTAGCTTGTATTGCAGAGCTGTGAACCCTTATCTAAGAGGCAACAAGCATCTGTCTACTACATAACTGAATGCTTTACAGCAAGACTGGAAGAAAGATATTAGATTAATGCTTCAATCCATGTTTAATGTAGGAAAAGACAAAGTTTTCAAATCATTTTGTCAGTGAAATCTCAATTCTGAAATATGTTTTATGTTTTAATTAATACTCCCTACTCTCTTATTGATCAATGTCTGTAGTCGAATATTTTTCTCTTATCCACTGATATAAACAGCTCATTAATCAGTTGTTCGCTATCTATGAGGCATTCTATGTGGAAACATTTAGAGCATTGGGGACCAGGCACCTCAGGATGAAGTTAAAAGGCAACTAGGACTTCTCTAAACCTTATCTTCACTTTCATCTAACAAAGTTCTCTTTTTCCGGCTTGGCACGTTGTGTATCTCTTTAAGCATCATCAGCCAAATTATGTTGACTGCTAGAGTTTAATTTTCTCAAGATTCCACACTAGGTACGTGCATCTATGACTGTGAAGAACAGACAAGAACTTAGTCCGCTCCCAAATTTCCAAACATCTTTCTGTAATCTTTATCAATATATCCATATAATGATGTGAAAGTGGAATGCTGACATATATTTGCCTGTTTTAGTTGTTTCCCTATGTTGAGTAGTTGAGGCATAAAAGACTTATTGTTTGTTTCTTTTACTGTTTCTTCTTAAATGAGTCCAATATTGTATAGATAAATTGAACATTATGAATATAAATCTTTGTTATCAGGTTTATATAATATATATGATTTTTTTGTAAATCATGATCAATAGCAGCTATCCACAACTGTCGGTGAAAATTGAATAAATTTTTAAAAAAAAATTATTATTAGCGACAATTGTGGCCGAAGATATTTTCACACACTATCATTCGTTGGCCCTTGACCCGAACCCGGTCCAAAGAGATATGACAAAGAAGCGACAAAGTAAATATTAACCTAAAACTAGGCTAAATCGAAGTACACGATACTCCCTTTATGAAAAAAGTAATTAATAAAAATAAAAAAAATTAATTAAAGTCTCTTACGTAATCACATGCCCACATAATCATATAAGAACATAATAAGTGTTTAAGCCTTAAAAGGCAACAAATATTTCTAGGATCATCAAACAAGGCTCTCTCATAATATGTAAAGTATCAAAGTTATAACATAAGTTATCAAAAGTCTATCCCAAAACAAATAAAAGTTATCCCCCACTCCAAGTGCATCTAATTGCCTTCATGCTTGCAAAATAAATCATCCAGAGCACTTACATATCACAACCATACAACTACAAAACAAAACTACACAAATGGGCTAACTTTACCTCAATACGGATTTGAAAACATAAAGCTCACATCAACACTAAAATATAATTCTAAAGAAGCATCATATAAACAGGTGTTAACAACACAAGAGCACGTCAAACCCCTCACACATTCAACATGTAGGAAATATCTCATTCAAGAATCACACTTATAGGAAAAACTTGTGCGTCATGTCTCAATTATATTTTATAATCTACAGACACAACTTTTTGATTAAACTATCATAATCCATATATTGCATGATTGAGTATCACATTCCACGCACATCATGTATGACGAAGTGTCAGAATCCATACACAACTTGTGTAAATATAAACATCATTATTCCTACTCACACGGCTCGCGCAACGAAAATTTTAATATTTTCTTTTTTTCTATTTTCAAAACTTTAAAATATAATATTTTTATACCTTGAAGTTGGAATCGCGCGTTCTTGGTACCGATGGACTCGTATTGACAAGCCCCTCAAAATTAGACTGTACATAGGTAAGTTTTGTACTTTTAAAGTAGGTCCCGCCCATGTGGTGTGCTTCCCAGGGTTGTAACTTTCGCTCCCAACCTCCATTTTGTGTGTTTCTAGGTTCATTACGCTCGTCTCACTGAGCTCTATCACACCCATATAAAACCCTTTAAATATCTACCTCTAAATAATTTAAAATAATTAAAAACTCATAAAATAGTTTTATTAGAGGCAAGAAATCATACCGAAATTTCGTAGTCATTACAATCTACCTCCTTATAGAAATTTTATCCTCGAAATTTGCACCTTGTACTCATCGAAACATTCAGGACACTTCTCCATCACTTTTCTTTTTAACTCCCAAGCTTCTAAGTAACTTCCTCTGATAGTCGTGCTACCCTAACCCTTTCCATAATGGAATCTCTTTTGCTCGAATGCCCATTCCTTATAATCCAAACTTCTGATCGATCTTTCTTCTAAAGACAATTCAATTCAAATTCTAGGGCAACTACTGTCTAGTCCAAGGCACATCTCACTTGTGCTTCCAAAGTATGGACACCTAAAGCATGTCTTAACTGCTATAAAGCCGAGGAATGATGCTAGTCTTTAAGCCATTAGTCCTACTATGTCCAAGCTTACAAAGGTCCTACCACACTTCCGTTACGCACTTTGATGAGCTTCGCCGAATCTAATCAATGTTGCAATCACTCAGGCTTCTCCAACCAATCCTTCAACATGTTTGTGTTCTCTATTACACAACATATTTTCTTTGTCCGAAACATCCTCTCTAACTAACTACCCATCCATGAACGGAAGGTCATACTGATCCTTAGGCTGATACCAAATTCTCCCTTAAGTCCCTGCTACAACTTGAAATATAAACTGACTATCTTGCTCCAAGATAATCGATGATGGCACTTCCTATCGATCTATCTTTCACCTACCTCCTTACCTGAGATTTAAAGAAGCCATCCTTCTCAGATGTAGAAGAACTACGCTCACACTTAATCTACTATTGCCAAAATGGATTCATAACTTTACTTCGTCCTTGGCCACCGCATCTTGATATTGTTGGTACTCAAACACTAAGCCTTCCTCCATAAAGTCCTCGTCGTCCTTGGTAAACCTGAAATCAAATTCATAGCAATATACACTTCCTTTATTCTAGGGTTTCCATCGATTGATTAGTACTCGAACCTTCCTTTCGTTTGGCTTTGACCTACTGACATTTACACTCCTTAAAACATCCTCTATTATATCCTCTTTAATTTCATTCCATTCAACCTAAAATTCTTTTTCAGGTTCTGATACCTCATCGTTCCTCCTGGCTAGATAGCATACTGAGATCTATACACTTTACACAATAGCTTCTTCCTTAGCTCAAGTATTGTCAGAATCTCTACTTCGTATCCGAGGTCAATACTTTCATCATAACTTTGCCAAGGTTAGGCTTTCTACATAATGCTCGCACTTCCTTATCTTCTTTCTATGGCGTCGAGAGGAATTCACCCAATGCCCACTTCGCCTCTAAATTAACCTCAGGAATTCTCTTATTTCTAGGCCACACATCAGGTTAAAAACTTACCGTTTTCTTCTAATAACTTCCACTCCTTCACAAACAGTTGAGCAATCCATTCTTCGATCGTGTGACTCAATGCATCCATTACTACTTTCTCAATCCGCATCCACACACCCAATGTAAAGCACACATTAACACTATCAAAACCATCTCAGCAAATCATCCACATACACTAATTACCCTTCGATCATTTCACACAAGGTCCTTAAGATAAAATAGTTTCATGCCTAGTTCATTCAGCATACAACCATCCATCCGATGCTTCAGAAGCGGTACTCCTTTCTTTTATACTAGTTCGAAATAAAGCTCTTGAGATATCTCTTCTTGCATCCTCAGTCGATGACATTGAGATCTTGAATGACTCCAAGAGAACATCTTGACCGATTGTAGCTGATCGAAGAGATCCGTCTTCCTTCTTCACTGAATCACTTGCGCTCCTCTAGAAAAAATTCTTAGATGGATAAAGTCTTTGACTAAATGATCTTAAAGTTGTTCTGTTAATCCTCTAAGATCTTCTACGCCAACTCTTTAATGTGTCTTTGAAAAGTACTGGTAGCATGTCCAACTACTCCAAACTCATCTCCTTTGCTTCGTCGTAAATAACTACAACAAAGGTAAGTCTAACACCCTTCACCCAGCTATTTCTATACTTTGTGGCAGATACAACACACTGACTTGAGCTATCTTGAATTCCTTGAAACACTGAGCTCCCTTTTCCAATTTTTTTTCTCTCTTCCATAACCTAGTCACTTGTCAGAAGAGAAATCCCTTTCCTTTGACGGTCATCACAAAGTTGCCTTCATCGTCCTGTCAAAAGATATCTCATCTTTCTGTCCGTTGAAATTTTCATCACCTTAGAACTCTTTCCACTTCAACAGTCCAGTTCTCAACCACCTTAGAATCACCCTATCCTGTAAAGCTCGAGAAATCTTCTTCACTCTCTCTAACGAATGATCCTTCTCACTACGATTATTCTCAACAGAATAATTATAGTCACTTTAGCAACAACTGGAGTTAGGCTTAAACCACTGCACTTAATTCAGCATCTAGCATCTTCAACCAATCATTTTCCACATCATAAAAATAATGATTCCTATAAAGGTCTTCTGAACCACTAATTCTTGAATTGATAATGCAACAAAAGTCAAGTCATCTAACCTTGTCTACCTCCTCCATGATAGAAACCTCCTTGGGGTACTACTCGATTGTAATCACCTTGCATTAATAGTTTGTTCCACACACACAAACAATTTTTTCTACACTACTCTTTCTTAAAATGAGACGTGTGTTTTACAACACCCCGCTCACTCATTTTCAAAATCAAAACATGCAAAATCCTTCCGATAGTAACAATTATTATGGGGCAACAAAACCATAAAAATAGAAAATCAATTGTTGTTTATAACATATCTGGAAGTATTTGCATAACAGCGCTTTTGATTAGCTATTTCAAAAACAGTATTACACTATAGCAGCTCAACCAACCATGGAGCTGCCTACTAACTCCGCATGTCCCATACCACGGGTGTTTGGTAGTTTCTCCGCAGTAGTCCCACAACCTGCCTAGACATGTTACCAAATTATTTGCGTTGACATATCTTGAAGCGTACACATAACGACACTTCTGAGTGGCCGCTAGTACTAACGTCCCATACCACGAGTATTTTGTAACGCTTCAAAAACAACTTTACACTAAACAAGAGCAACAAACCTTGGAGCCATTCATTAACAATGCATATCCCGTACCACGAGCGTTTGGTAGATTTCCCCTTAGTAGTTCCACAACCTTACAAGATATATCACCAACAAAACTATGTTTATTAATTTACATGCTACACCCCTTGACTCGTACGAAAAATCAGTCTAGACTCAACATAATTTTTCACCTCATGTATTTGTAGACAAAGTTCCTAGTTGTTTCGATACCAACTGTTGCACTACAGGATTTTTTAGAAACATAAAAAAAAATTTACAAAAATATCAGAGTTTATCCGGGCCCACGACTCGAGCCGATCACCATATGCGATAATAAAATAATAATATCCCCAAGAACAATGGTCCGTTAACAAACACAAAAGAGAAAAATAATAAGGAGAGTTCTTACTTGTTTCAGTGCGGTTGAAATCCTTAAAATCATATCGATAAAACTCGGAGTAGGCACGTCTACCCGCACACTAAGCTTCGTCGAGTTTTGCAAAGTCTAGGGGGTAGTAGGGGAGTTTATATGATCAGGCATGAATAAACACATGGCAGTTTCACAACACACACACAGATATATATATATATATATATAATATTTTTCATGAAAACAAAGTATGTCTCTCACCCAAAACCATCCCTAGAGCTTCTTCCTACGTATCGAAGATGCTACTAGGGTTTGCTAGCTCTCACGGCTCACTATAAATGTCCCAGACATACATATTAATAGGAATTTGCTGCGAATACAAAGCAGTGACCTCTTACTCCTTCACATACCATCTCAAAATATTTCGTGCTTGTGGATAGAAGAGCCACCTGTGCTCATGGGACGCCGGGATATAGAAAGTAAAGAGTATTTCCATGATACTATCTACCCAAGCGCGCGTAGCCTTGATATGTGCCCTTCGTTATGTGCATCTGATTCCGAACCGAATTAATTGTGCCCTTAACTAGTCAACGAAGCTCTATCGGGGCGCCCAATAATAGCTCCAGATAACCAAAACACTCTTGAGTCCCAGACTCAATCAAAATATCCTAGAGTTCCTAGACACCAAAAAGGGTTATTTTCTTTTAAAGCATTCTATCCCAATGTTTATCCTTTTGAAAACCCTAGCTCCACCTATAGAAGACATGAGAGAGTCACTATCAATGACTACAAAGGCAAGGTTGGTCACTCATTCCAATGAGATAGTTACTCCTTCTTTGTCCCTTTTCAGTGACTCGATCACTATGCTTATACGTCTTTTCAAAAATAATCTTGAGAATCCTCCTTCCAACCAAAACGAGTCCTCTAAAACTGTCTTTTAAACATATTGTATTCATTCGCAATGAAAACAATGAAGAAGCTAGTTTGTCTGTATCTCACACACTCCAACGTGTATAATTTATATCAAAATCCACAAATAATCATTCAATTAAACTATCTTATATGAGGCAAACGTACAGCGTGCAGTATATAAAACATATCTACTTCCAGTGGCAAATCATTTGACTAATCAAATATATATAATAGCATACGATATATAAATCATATTCTATCTCAATGATTAACCTTTTGATAGAACGAATATATGTGCAAAAATCATAAATCATAACTTGAAAAAATCTCTAACGCATAACATTCAAGTGTCATATAAATAATAAATGAAAAACACAACCAAAGTTTATAATCATGCTCTAAGAAAGGATAAAAGCCACTACCTCGCTCTCTTCTCGTGAGTTCAAAGTCAATTAACTGAACACCACAAAATTGGATGTCCACTTCTAGGGTTTTGGAGGTCTCCAACTAGAAAAATAATCCCACCATGATATTCAACACAGTCGATTTAGTTAAGAATGCCTCTTAAACAGAAGAAAATGGACTCAGATCGACTCCATAAACTTTTTTGCCGTGCCCGTAGGCTACGGACAAAACCTCCCCTTGGCTCAGAACACTTTTCTCTTTTCGTGCCCGTAAGCTATGGACAAAACCTCCCCTTAGCACGGGATACTTTTTTGAAAACACACCCATAGGCGATGCACATAATCTCCCCTTCCCTGGAGACATTTTACCCTTCACGTGCCCATAGGCAATGGACAAAACCTCACCTTACCCTAGGATGTTTCACTTATATAGGGTGACTAACTTGAAGAATGGACACTTCCATTGTGTAGAGCACCCTCGAATTAGTAAAGAATGCTTTTTGAACGGCTCGAATCAGTCTTAAAAGGTGTGAGAGACAAAGAAAAGAAGTTTTGGAATGAATTTCAAAATGAAAGAGAATGGGTTTATATAGAGGATTGAGGTTGACGTGCGTCAATCATGAGTCAGACGCGTGAAGCATCAATTCACTCATCTAACATATGACTGACGTGCATCAGATACACCTTAGACTTCTGACATGCACGTCAGGATGCGCATCAGTTTCCTGACTCATCACTGACCCTATATAAGGGAAACATCCTAGCAAGGTAAGGTTTTGTCCGCTACCTACTGGCGCGTGAAGGGTAAAGTGTCTCTGGGGAAGGGGAGATTCTGTGTGTCGCCTACGGGTGTGTTGTGAGAAAAGTATCCAGGACCAAGGGGAGGTTTTGTCCATAGCCTACGGGCACGGAAAGAGAAAAGTATTCCGAGTCAAGGGGAGGTTCTGTCCATAGCCTATGGGCACGGAAAAAGAGTTTTTGAAGTCAATCTTAGTCCGTTTTCTTCTGTTTAAGAGACATTCTTAATTGAATTGAGCATGCCGGATATCGTGGTGGGATTTTTTTTGGGTTGGAGACCTCTAGAACCCCAGAAGTGGGCATCCAATTTTATGGTGTCTGGTTTATCGGTTTCAAACTCACACAAAGAGAGAGGTAGGGGATTTTATCCTTTCTTAAGGCATGATTATAAACTTTGGCTGTGTTTTTAACTTATTATTTACATGACTCTCGCATGTTATGTGTTAGAGATTACTTTCAAGTTATGATTTATGATTTTTGCATACATATTCGATCTGTCAAATGGTTAATCGTTGAGATAGAATATGATTTATATATCGTATGCTATTATGTATATTGATTATTCGAATGATTTGCCACTGGAAGCGGATATGTTTTATATAATGCACATTTTATGATTGCCTCATATATGATAGTTTAATCAAATGGTTATCCGTGGATTTTGATATAAATTATACACGTTGGAGCGTGTTAGATAGAGACAAACTAGCATCGCCACTGTTTTCATTACAAATGAATACAGTATGTTTGAAAGACGGTTTTAGAGGACTCATCCTTGTTGAAATGATGATTCTCAAGATTATTTTTGAAAAGACATACAAGCATGGTGATAGAGTCACTGAAGTGGACAAAGAAGGGGTAACTGTCTCATTGGAATGAGCGACCAACCTTGCCTTTGTAGTCATTGATAGTGACGCTCCCATGGTTTGTAGAGGAGGAGCTAGGGTTTTCAAAAGGATAAACATTGGGATAGAATGTTTTAAAAGAAAATAGTCATTTTTGGAGCCGGGGAACTCTAAGATATTTTGATTGAGTCTGGGACTCAAGAGTGTTTTAGTTGTCTATAGCTATTGTTGGGATCCCCGATAGAGCTCTGTTGACTAGTTAAGGGAACAATTAACCCAATTCGGAATCGGATGCATACTACCTATTTTAGCCTGGTGAGCCTCTAAAGAAGGGCAAGACCCTTGATTAGCCCCTAACGAATGGCACATATTAAGGCTACGCGCACTAGGGTAGTGAGTATCATGGGAAGACTTTTTACTCTCTAGATCCCGGTGCCCCATGAGAAAGGGTGGCTCTTCTCTCCACAAGCACAAAATATTTTGAGATGATCTGTGGATGAGTAAGAGGATGCTGCTTTATACCCGCAACAAATTCTTATTAATATATATATATATGTCTGAGACATTTGTAACGAGCTGTGAGAGCTTGCAAACCCTAGTAGCAACGTCGATACGTAGGAAGAAGCTCTAGGGGCGGTTTTGGGTGAGAGACACTCCCCGTTTTCATGAAAAATACTATATATGACATGTGTTGTGAAACTGCCATGTGTTTATTAATGCCTGATTGTATAAACTCCGCTACTGAGTATTTTAAAATACTCACTGCCCCTCAGACTACCTATTTTATCAATGTGATTTCAAGAATTTCAACAACACTGAAACAAGTAAGAACTCTCCTTATTATTTTTCTCTGGTGTGTTTGTACACGGATAGTGGTTCCTGGGAAATTATTATTATATTATTGCATAAGGCGAGCGGCTCTAGTCGCGGGCCCGGGTAAACTCCTATATTTTTGTGAAAAGAAAATTTTAAATGCTTCCAAAATCCCGGGGTGCGACACAACAATAGCAATAGACCTCTTACTGACGCTAATACTTTCAATGATGGTTAGAGGCATTTTTTAGTGATAGTTTGTGATTGTCGCTATAACTTTTTTTTATAGTGATTAAACTATGATATGCACTATCTTAGTCTTTCATGTTGCGGTGAATTAAATTTGCCAATTTGTCCACTATCCATGCAATATTCACCTTAATGTCAATAATAGAATTTTCCTAGGAGACCTGTTAATATGTGCCCTACTCATATCCGCCCCCGTGCATATCAGCCGCACAATTTTCATAGCTCGGCCCATGGTAGTTAGGGTTGGGCGAAGTGTGGGCTGCCTGTGGGTGGCTTGCAGGCCCATGCTAGTGGGCCTAGCCCGGCCTAGTACCCCAGTGGCTCTTAACCCTTGGTGGTGGCGGCATTTGCCCAATGTGTTCGGGGCTTAGCCCCCAATGACCAGATCGGAGCATTGCCCAATCATTTTTTAAAAATAAATTTAAAATAATCTATATGTTTACAAAATTGCCCTTCCCCACATATAGACAATTCTAACCCCAATAATTATAATTATTTTTAATTATAATTAAGTTCTCACACTCTCAATCCTCAAGATTCAAGTTTTCAATTCTCAAGATTTCTCATCCTCCATCAAGTGGGCAACCACCAACTCAAGTCTAAACTCTCAAGCATCAAAGTAAGTAAATTTGGTTTAAAATTTTAATTTTTAGTTTAATTTGCATCTTATTTCTCTTAATATTTTTTGAAGAATATGGCATCTCATCCTTAATCAACCTACAATGCTTCCTCCACCTCGGTCACCCCCCTAAGTTTGATTGGCAATTTTCTTGAAAGAGGAATTCTCAACATAAACGAAGCCGACTACGAAGGAATTCCACCAATGCCTTCGAGGTGGGTAGAAAAAGAAGTGGCAACCTTCTATGGTGTAGAGCCATATGAACAAAATTATGGTGAATGGCCCTAACAACCCCAACAAGTTCATCCTCAAATCCGAATGCAATTATTGTAAAGTATTCTAAGAGTGGGAATAGGGGGAGGAGGGGGTACCAGACATCTTCTTTACCATACTAAATCATGCTCCTCCAAGCATGGACAAAAAGACCCCTAAACAAGCACAATTAAGTTCCATGACCGCCTTTTCTACCTCTCTTAGTAGTTTTTCTTTCAATCAAGATACAAATTGGAGGGAATTCTTGAAGTACATTGTATGCACAAAGCAACCCTTCTCTTTCACGGATGACTCCAAGTTCTAGATGTACGTGAAGACTTCTCTCTCAACGTGTCCTTCAACAAAATCTCGTGCACCATATTAAGGAGAGACATTTTCAAGCTACATAAGGAGTACAAGGTAGAGCTTACGAAAACCTTACAAAGAATTCTAGGTAAGATTGTTCTAATTTCCGATATTTGGACTAGTATTCAAGATATCAACTATGTATGTGTTGCCAATCATTTTATAAATGAATCATGAACATAAAATAAGAGAACAATATATTTTAACATCCTAGAATATCCTCACACCTCTTCAATTATTGAAAGATCAAGGATGTATGTTTTAAATGAATACTCAATTAAAGCTAAAATTATGTCTATAACTTTAGATAATGCCTCTAATAATAATTTAGTGTTAGAACTTTTAGAATCACATTGGACCAATAGAATCAAATATATTTCTTGTTAGATGTACATGTCACATAATTAACTTATTTGTTTAAGATGGTTTCAATATAGTAAAACCTCATATTCAATTAATTAAAAATATTTTGTTAATATCACCTCTTCACCCTTTAGATTACAAGAATTTAAAAAATTATGTAGATTACATGGTAAGAAATATACAAATTTTCAATTAGATGTTCATTATAGGTGGAAAAGAACTTGTTTAATGTTAAAATCTTATGAAGGATTTGAAAGTTTATTTATGTGTTGGGCTATAGAAAAGTTGCCTCATCTAGGACTTAATGAAGGTCATTTTGCTACATCTATTTGTTTGATACATTTGTTGTATATCTTTTATAATATTACTAAAGATTTATTCAAAGTTTACTATCTTACTTCTAGTTCAATTCTAAACCATTTGTATGGCATAATTGATGCATTTGCAAAAAATGACCTTGTAATGAAAATGGAAACAAAATTTAATAAATATTTGTCTCCTATCACTTTAATTTATTATTTAGGGATTGTAATGGATCATAGGGTTATACAAGAAATTGTACAAATTTTAATTGATGGTATATGTGAGAACATGAGTCCCTATACCGATGAAAATGATAGTATATAAAACTGTAGAAACTACTAAGTATTCTTCATATAATACATATGAAATAATCCATGGGTCTAAGACAAAATCAATCAACTACTTCTTCTATTCAAATACATCTTCCATGTAAGACTAAGTATTGGATGTTACTTCATAAAAAAAAACAAAAATATAGTGATAATAGTAATGAATTAACTAGCTATTGAAATATTGATTTGAAATTCATTATGTCCTCCCAACAACTTTGTAAAATGGATATTTTAACTTGGTGGCAGACATTAATGAAGTTATTATCCTGTTTTGTCTACCTTAGCTCATGATTTAGTACCCCTCCCCTCTCACGAATGTCCACAATAGCATCAGAATCTACTTTTAGTGCAGAAGGTAGGGTGTTAGATGAAAGACAAAGTCAACTAACAATCCAATAGGCGGAGGCATGCATTTGCTAAAAAAATCCGCTGGACGCAGAAGAAAGGGCACAAACTCCTAATTTTGAAGAAGAAATAGGAGAAGAGATAGAAAACTTGACAACCAATAATTAGCTAATAATGAATTTTTTTTTGTATTTAAGTTTTTAAATTATAATTGTAAATGATAGGTGGGTGGGTGGGAGCCAAACTGCTAGGGATGTACTAATTCTATAATTATGCAATTATAATATTCACTTTGTAAGTTACAATTCTATTGTATAATTTAATAAGTTATTTAATAAATAATTTAAAAATATATTTTTTATTTTTTAAACACAAGGAGTGAGGGGGCCCAGCCCACAACCTTTCATAAGTAGGCTATGGGCTGGGGCCCCCACCTTGCCCTTCGGGTAGTGCCCAGCCTGGTCTGTCCACTGACTAGGCCTAAGCCAGGACCAGCCTAGTCCTCCCAAAATGGGCAGCAGGTTGGCAGGGTTTAGGGTTTAGGGTTTAGGGAGCCATGCCCGTGCCCACCCCTAATGGTAGTAGGGGCAGAAAACCCACTTGCACATAGAGCAACCAAATCGTGATATGCTAGATGAGAAGCGTCGAGGTGCACAAGCACCCGGGCACTTCTTAACTATTCCATTCACTTGCTACATGGTCTACTTGTGTCATAGTCTCTTTCTTGTGGTATGAGAAGCAAGCAATTGTTCTCAGCTTATACAACTACCGTAATGTAGTATTGGGGTCTGACATGTACTACTACTAAGGTTTTGGGAAGAGTTTTTAATGCTCCTCATAGATAATGAGCTTAGTGTAGGCCATGTATGGAGCCCTTGATAGTTAAGATTAATGACGCACACATTAGAGTATGTTGGCATCAGTAGTATTGACATTAACATATACTAGTGTATGTGTTGTTGATTCCGTGGATAAAGGGCACCAATGCGTATCTTATGTTAGGCTCATTATCATTAGGGAGGAGTAAAAATTGTTCCAATGTATTGTGGTTTTTGCATCTCCTTTGCCATATGAAGGTTTTACTATCCTTGGTTCCTACACTATGATATGACAATGTTAATATTTTATAAAGAAAAATGATATTCCTCCCTCACTTTCTTTATACCAAAATCTTACTTTAGCCTTTGATTAGATAAAATAAATAAATTACACCTAAGAATACAAAGATTTACTTTTTTCAATTTAATTAATAATAAACTTTTAGTATAAAAAAAGTATACTACTAAAATCAGCTGCCTTTCACATATATCTAAGAACCCCATGTCTTATAGTCGCATGACACATGGGGATTTGACATTAATTTTATTTAAGAACATGTGCTTCTTGGGACAATCAACGTAGCACACATCTACCTAGTGTGGGTAGGGTTGCTGAATATGATGCGGAATTAGCTATGGGCATTTGAAATTCAAAGAAATTACCGTTGCCGACCTTCCATCCTTGACTCTAAAGATTTCATTAGAAACCTAAAATCTCAAAAAGAACTCTATTTCCCCCCAATTAATAGTCACTACCCGAAAAAAATTGTTATATTTTTACTGCTCAGCACCCCATTGGCCCTCACTATTTTGTTACGGCCCACCCCAACACCCCATTCCTTCTCTTTCATTTCTTCTCAAGTACCGGTGTCGGCAGCCTATTATGAGTGCTAAGTGTTCTCTTTCTCATGCGGCCGACACTCAGCCGCCCCTAGAGTTAGAGTTAAAGTTAGGGCCAGGCTGCATGCGACAGTCAGAGTTGGGCTAGATCTGACCTACCGGCAAGCATGCAATAGGGGGATGGAAGAGCCGCCTACAAAGCCGAGCCTGCAGCCCGAATTGAGACTACATGGTTGCAGTACTATACGAACAGCTAGATCAAGCTGTTGGTGCGGCTACAGTGTTGCAAGGCAAGATTTGGCCTAAAATTAAGAGGGAAGAGGAGTAGGGTGGCTGCCGTCACTACCATCGTAGCCGGAGTTGTAGAAGAGGCTAAATATGATACTTTTTTATAATTCAAAATATATAGGGTAGGGAGGGGTATGCTTGGGCAGTTTTTTTAATGTTTTTTGTGTACAAGCGACTGGGGACTCTGAGCATATTCTGAGGGGAAATAAACGTGTTTGTATAAAAATTTAATCACCATATTATGTGAGATAGTAAAAAAAATTATTGTATACATGGAAATATTATTTAAGACATGTAATAAAGAAAACCAATGAGAGGGCTTTGTCGCATGATTCATGTGGGGAGACACATTTGGAGGGCCTACCTAATTTCGATGTAAAAGTAGTACCAAACATTATTCCACTTGTCCTTTATTTTCAATCTTTTGTAAGTAGATACCATGGAGCCATCATTTCTGGTCAAGTTATAGTAGGGTTTGTGGGCCCTGGCGAGTGATGGATGGTTTGTTCTTCAAATATGATTACAATAATACTAGACTAAATGATAACGTTGAAATGTCTCGTTCTGAATAAACCTAATTAGACTATATAACATATGAAATGCTTTAAATATGCACATAATTTGATAATGTTGCCGCAGACGGAACCAGAATTACATCTCCAGGGGCCAACAGATGAATAAAATTTCTCATATAAAAAATTAAAAAATAATATTATGATTTAAAACTGTTGACATCGAGGATGAAAACATATGGATTACAAACTTTGGTTCCATTCTATTTATAATACCTTATAAAGTTTTCTTGGCCCCAAGAAATGAATAAAATTTGTCATATAAAAATTGAAAATAATATTATGATTTAAAACACTAGATATTGAGAGTAAAATCATATAGATTAAAAAATTTTGGTACCATGTTATTTATTATACCTTATAAAGTTTTAATTAATTAGATTCACAAGTTTGATAGCCTTTTAGTACATTATGCTGCAAAGCCACCAACATCTCTTCATAAAAGGAGAATTATCACCGTCGTTTCTTTTTATTGTAATTATTCATCTCCATAAGGAGAATGGTCTCCTTAATACTCTTAGGAATCCAATCAAAACTTAAAACCAATAGTTCATCTTCTTTATTTTTTATATATTTATTATAATTAAGTAAGACTTTTCCTTCCCTCTTTTACTAATTTGTATTTTTTCTTTCTTATCTCATTTACTTTAATGCTCAGCTACATAGCCTATAGAAGTAGGGCACATAAACTTTTTTAAGAATAGCAGGGAGGCCATGGCCGCCGAGCCTTGCAATTTAGTTCCGTCTCTAAATGTCATAAATAGACTCTAATATATGTAAGAGGATATATACATGTGGCATAAAATGACCCAACTACTCTTAACACTTTTTTCTTCCACTCGAACTGCCGTAACCCATTTAACCCGTAATGACCTATGTCTAAACGCCTCATTGGCCTTCGAGCCCAATTCTTCCCCTGGCTCCACCACGACAACTGCAAATTGCCTTCAATGTTGTTGTCCCCTTGACTTTGCCTCCACCACATCCTTTGTCAGCTCCTTCTTCTCGTTTTCTTCCTCATTTTTGGCATTTGGTGGGAGTAGATGCCATTCAAATTATGGGCATTACAAAAGTCGCAAAATTCTTAGGCGTTGTGGCTCCAGCAAAGCTGAATTTCACTTAATCATAACCTCAGTTAATTCTTGAACATGTTATGGCTCCATTAATAGCGTTTTTTAACATGGGAGCAACATAAATGTTGGATTTTCTTTCTTTACAAGTCTAAAAATTTAAAATTGAACGCAAACATCTTGAAGGACTTAATATCAGTAATAGATTTTATTTTTACTCAATTTGGATTTTTATCAAGAATGTGTCTAACTTAACCATCGAGCACCAACATATGGTAACCAACAATAGGATGTTCCCACATCATATTCGTGGAAACTGGGTAAACCAGAAATCTTTTTAGAAGGCATTTTGAGGGAATAGATATGGAAGAAAATGGTTATTGCCTTCGAGTACCCATTGGACATATCATGTACCATACAACCAGAAGAAAGCTGCATGCAGCTCCCGTAGATCGTCTAGACTAGGACCTCCCGAATGGTGTCAAAGGAGATGTCAACAACAGCCCACACCCTTAGCATGCTGCTTGCATAACCGGAGGAAGTTCACATTCTTGATAAGAACCAACGACAACAACACCTGCAACTCTGCCCTCATTTGTTTTTCATGCAAAAACAACACAAATGTGTCTCAATTAGCACAAAACCCTCAAGTAACAATGAGACGTACACGGGTTCCATTTCTTGTGCCGTCGATGCCATTAGAGATCACATATGTTGTGGAAGCCCTGGCAGCCGTACAAGGAAATATCTCCACCCAATGGTTCTAAACAAAATTTTATGTACCAATGAAAAGAGACTAATCAATATTAATTTCAATCAGTTGAAGTATTTGGACAAAGCAATTGATCCCTTACAAGCTTGAAATAGGCTTACAGCATCCACCAAGGTCTCTACCAGGGCAAGGCTATTAATGATGACCATGTTAGTACCCCTAGGGGCCTCAGTAACAAAGCCTATAATAGTTTAATATCCATTTAGATAGCTTAGCAAATTATTAGATTGATCCTAACTCTAATATTTTAATAAGTAATTAATAATTTTAGCCTCTTTATGTAAGAATTTTATTTAGCATCAAAATCAATTAAATTTAATCTCTACACATTCATAATCATATTAATCATTAACAAAACCATCAACATGAAAAGCATACATATTATGTTGAAAACCCAAACTAGCGAAAAAAATCATAACAGCCAAATTAACGGCTAAATCAATGCACTAGTAAGTATGAAATTTACATTAACACAAACAAACCACAAACATATTGTGAAGACTCTAACACAAATTTCTTTTATTTAAACTTCTATTTTCTTTTATTACTAGCCTTCAAGTATCCTTTCCTAAAGTCTTGAAGTTTTTCTTATCCTTACTTCCTCTTTGTCTAGCCTTTTTAAACAAGCTTCTCTTATTTATAACTTTAGACTTGAATCTTCAATCCTCCATTGAACTTGGTTAACTTTCATCTCAGGTTTATGTGTAAAAAATTCTTTTTTTTTTCAGTTTTGTATCACTTAAGTAATCACCATTAATATGAACTTTGAAGAACAATGATGATCTATGGTGGAAAACAATAGACAAATAATTTCTCCTCTTTTTTTCTCTCAATTTATATGTTTTCTTCTCATCAATTTCTTTTCTACCCAGCCTTTATATATTTCATTAAGTTGGTTTAGGTGTTTGACTTCAATTAGGAATAAAATCACTTTCTGAATAACTTAAAGTAGGTGAATAACATAGACAATGATCAATCGTTCATTGTTCTAATTAGGGTATCACTCTTCAGTTGATTGATCTATCAATGTGAGTGATTCATCGATAAACTCTTAGCCAAATTTTACATAATTTGATTTAAGTACTGATCAATCAACTCCTCTTATCGTTTTACAAGGATGTATTGATGCTTAGTAAAACTTTGCAATTTATCTTAATTCAATCTAAAGCTTCCAAATTTAATTAATTTATTCTTATTAAGTTAAACTAAATAAATTATTGAGTGTGTGAAAATAAACATTTTACATTTGAAACGTAACTTAGTTTTTGACCTTGATTGATAAAAACATGCTTGTTGTTATTTTTTAAATCAATCAATTCCAAATCCAACTCAACCATTTAGTCAAATTCCTAAGATTAAAACATATATGAACTTTAAATAGCTTTGATCATCGAAATTAGCTAATTTATAATACATATGCCTCAAATGCTCTTTCAGCCAACTAGTTTTGGTCCCATACATCTGGGGAACATTTTTAGCTACTTCTCATAGCTAAGTGCCTCCTTGCCACCTCCATATAGGCTGGGCAGCCATAGGGACCTATCAATCTAGGCTATCTTCAGTAGCTTTTCATGGATGTCCATGCCAGTTCCAATAGCTTGGACCACTCAATTGACCTCTCTAGGCCAATGACTGGTGACGGTGCTACTGAGTGAGGAGCAAGACCACCAGCAAAGAGGTAGGAAGGGCGGTTGTGTAGTCGGATGGGGGCAGAAAGACGGTGGTGAAGAAGAGAGTTGATGGCTATAGAAGTGAGCAGAGGAAAAGCTAGATCAAGTGACAGTGATGCAAAGAAGAGAGTTTATGATCGAAGAAGCGGGGTAGGTGGCAAACAAAGCCAGATCATGTGGGGGAGAAGATGGAGGAGTGCCTTTTTGGTTGGTAGGTGAAAATATTGGAAAATTTACTTCAAACTTTCACAAATTTACCATTTTCTTAACCTTCCTTGCAATAGAGTAAACAAGTTTCCAAGTTTTCTCCTTCTACCTAGAATCATATGTCATGCCCCACACAACCCCTTAACTCGAACCTAGTTTATAGTAGGATGACGAAGGCACAATGAAGTTGAAAGCTAACCCTAAACTGGGCTAAATTGTATTACACAACACTCCCTTTGTGTAAAAGCAATTAATGAAAGATAAAAGAAATTAAGTATAGTATATTACACTTATCTCATAAAACATAATGCCTCAAGCCTTAAAAGGTAACAACATGTTTAAGTTATCAACAAGACTCTCCATAACATGTAAAGTAGCAAAGTTCTAACATGAGTCTACCATCAAGACAAATGAACTAGTTATCACTCCATATGCATCTATTCACCTTCATGTTTGTAAAATAACTCATTCTGAGCACATGTATGACACAAGTATATGTCCCTAAACAAAACAACACAATAAGGGGTGGACATAGCTTAGTAAAGGTTTAAATAAAACATAGAGCTCACATTAACACCAAAACATAATCTATAAGAAGCGTCATACATGACTCATGAAACTGGTGTTAATAGCACAAGAGCATATTCATTCCCTCACAACTTGTGGGAATATCATTCATGCATTACATATCCATAAGCAACACTTGTGCATCTTGATCTCGATTATATCTCATTATTACTCACAAAGCATGTGTGTCTACTCAAATTTTATAATTCATTCACATCCTACATGAACAAGTATCATAGTCTACAATCATCATGTATAATCAAGGTCTCACAATCCATATACAACCAATGTAAATATAAGCATCATTATTTCCATACATGTGTTCATAAGGATTATAGTTCCTACACAACATGGGTAAATTGTATGATGTATCTCTCTCAATAGAGAAATCAACCAGCTCACCCTAGCCGAAGTTGGAGAAGACCTTCTCACCTTGGAAACCCTTAAAAAAGGAAAACCTAAGCACTTTAGGCAAATATTGACTAGAAGTGTTCCCTCATAAGCTCATGTGCACTCACAAATTAGCTTTGATTCTCAACTCCGGAAGGGTACAATAGTTTATCACATTATAGCATTCCGTTCTTCTCACTAGAGGTGGAAACTTGCCCTTTCAAAATGAAGAACTTTGCCCATTGGACAGAAAAACCTACCCATTGGATAGAAAACTAACAAATGATCTCCGATATAACTAATCAACAAAACTATGGCACCCAATGGCTAATTACAGTTAAACATGGTTAATCATGGCTTAACTAACCATTTTCATGATATGTGTGACATGATACATAAGAAAACAATGCTAAATGTATGTAAGCATATGTAGTCATAGACTAATCATTCTTATTATTCAGGTTACATGGCCCATATATGGCAAATAAAATCATATAAGCATAAATAAACATAAACATACATGGTCATATTCATAAACAAGCTACTCCATATTGAACATGGTTCATACATAATTAATGTCGTGCGAGTACAAACCATTCATACTTCAACATGGTTACATTCTACTCGTGATATGAATTAATCATGAAGAATTCATCAAAATCCAACTTAAAATTTAGCATATACTAATTTGTCCTCATACTAGCTTAAGTAGACATTTTAGTATAATTATAGCATGTAACTCGTTTATTTTAGGAAAAATAGCAGATAAACTCCAATTAACTTGAAAATTTACATAAACACACATAGTAGTCTTAATTACAATATAAATAAATATCATAAGACAATAGTCACAAAAAATAATTTCTATTATTTAATTAATGAGACTATGTAGTTCTACTTAGAACTGACAACCTTCAAATGTACAACTATGTCATTGACTTACTAGGCTCCAAATGACTTAAAATTTTTACAACATGCTAATACAACGTATATCAATCAATAAGAAATTAATGGAACAAAAAATCATATATTTTCATCTCTAAACATGCTTCTAGACTCTAATACAGAGAATTGTATTATTGTACTGCTTGCATCCCAACAGATATATAATAAATACACTTTATTTTGGAAAAATCCAAAAAAAAAGGAATATGATCTAGAGATGATAATCTACATACAAAAAATTAGAATAAAAGTATCTAAAATGAAGTCATGAATCCAAAGTAGAGATTAAAACCAATTCGAGTATATATCCATTCTTCAAGAACATGATTTTAGTCACAAACATGGTGTTAATGCAAGTAAAACCTCATCAAACAAAAGCCTATTACCTCAAACAAGATTATTTATGTAACGACCCGACACGAGCCGGGCCCACAATATTACTAATAGGAAATTTTCTCTTTCCTTGAGCCAGGAATCTTCGTCTGAGTGCGAGAAGTACAACGTTCGTCTACGCACTACGGAGCTTCAAGGCTTCCCCGTACGTAGACTTAGGTTGTATACACGACGAAGCTTCATAGTTCGTCGCGTGTAAAATAGAATAAAACATATTATTATAATGATTTGGATCGGGCCAACGTTGCCTTGCCGTTGGTTGCCTACGTACATATTGGATCTTATCCCAATACGATCGGATCCGAACGTAGTTCTGCCTAATGGCTACTACATACAACAAACATCACAAAATCATACGCATACATATATCCAAATATTTAATCGGAGTATACAAACACTCATCATATATTGGAGTCAAGCGGAAGTTAATAAATTAACGGAATCGTACATCTCGCTCTGCCACAGAGCTGGATCAAAATCTCATACACATGTCTCGCTTCATTACTGAATCGAGACTAAGCACATTACCCGGCTTGCTCTATCACTAAGCCGAGACCGGATTTACACATCACCTGTCTCGCTCTACCCTAGAGCGAGACAACACACATCATGACATATAAGTACATATCATGGCTTATAAGTACACATCATGGCATATAAGCACACATCAAGCATATGGGTCATAGCATAGCACATACGCCGTTCTATAATAAAAACGGGAGATCAGAAAAGCTTACTGCCCTCATGTCTCGTATAGTAGCGGTATACGGAGTTGCTCACATGAGCATCCTTTCCTTCAGATCCGAAGATATTAGACGGAGCTTCCTCTAGCCTCCATACGTTCCTTGTCTTGTACCGAAAGGCTACGTATAAATATTCTCCTTGCCGGAGACTCTTCTCATTTTTTGTGCCCATGAGTGGCAGACAGAACCTCCCCTAGTTTGGATTACTTTTCTTAACGTAGCTTAGCAACTCCGGACAGAATCCCGTCTTGCTCCAGGCCCATACTTCTTGTTCGTTGCTCGAGGATCACAGATGGAGCCTCTCCTTGTCTTGGGGCATTTCCTCCTTATACAGTTTCCGAATCAAAGAACAGACCTCTCCATCGTGTAGAACATACTCGATTTAGTCAAGAACGCCTCTTGGACCGACTAAATCGGAGTTGGGATGGCCAGAAATAGAGAAACAAAGTTGGCCAGTACGGGTAGAACCTTTCCTTGTCTTGGGGCGTTTTCTCTTCATACGATTGCCAACTTAGAAAACGGAACCCTCCACCACGTAGAACATACTCAATTTAGTCAAGAACGCCTTTGAATCGACTAAATCGGAGTTAGGATGGCCAGAAACAGAGAAAACGAAGTTGGTTGATGCTCGAAGATAACGGGCAGAACCTCCTCTTGTCTTAGGATGTTTCCCTATCATACGGACTCCGAATCGAAGAAAGGGCCCCTCCATCGCGTAGAACACGCTTGATTTAGTAGGAAATAGGTCTTGAATGGCCTTAATCGGCCTTAGAATGGTCAGAAACAGAGGAAAGGAAAATCTGACTGAAAAACAGGGAGAATGGGGGTTTATAAAACCCCCGGCACGCCGAAACCGCGGCGCCCTTGTTTCGGCTGTGGCGCCAGCCGAATTTGCGCGCAGTCGCGAGCCGCGCGTGGAACCATGGCATGTGAAACCACGGTGCCTGTGGTAACACGGGCACGCGTTGCACCGCGCCGCGCCGCGCCAGTTCGCGCTGCGGCGCGCCGGCTCACCTATTTTTTATTTTTATTTTTAATAAAACTTCAAATGCGTGTATCTTCTTACCCCAGATTCGGATTCTTGCGTTCTAGGTACCGTTGGACTCATATCAACGAGCCCTTCGATACAAACCCACTTAAGGCAGCAAAACACACTATTTCCAAGTGGGCCCCACCAATATTGCACATTTCTTAAATGTCGTAATTTCCGGTCCTGACCTCCGTTTTGCGTGTTCTTTGAATCATTACGCTCGTTATGCCAAGCTCTACTTGGCAATGGGTATTTCATCTAATGAAAACCATTAACATTAATTTTAAATTACCGAATTGCCCCTAACCCTCCCGGGTAAAGCGTAACCGAAAAATGGATTGTTACATTCTTCCCCCCTTAATAGAATTGCGTCCTTGCAATTCACCTAAACTACTCTTCTAAACACAACAAAATTCAGTCATTATTTAAGCACAAATCACAGATAAAATTCTGATAATCTAATATCGGAGGAAATCTTCACAAAGAAAATTTAATAGTTCACAAACGTATGAAATAGTTTATACAAAATTTGATAATTTAGATCAAATAAAAACATCACAACATAATCCGATAACTTATGACCGGATAAAACACTCTAAAACACAATCTGATGCTTATGTCAGGATCAAATAGATTGAAATTCAAACTCAAAACACAAATGGCAATTCTGGATTAATCAAATCCCGTCAAACACAATTCAAAACACTTCCTTTATCCGTTACTCACAATTCGACAATTTGATCGAAAAATCGTTTCACAAATTTCAATATTTTATTTCAAAGTCAAATAAATCTGATATGTCGTTCAAAATCAGACATATCATTCTTTCAAAGTTCAATAATTCGATCATTCACAAAATCTGATAAATTGGTCATAAATGAAATCCAATAGTAAATTCAAAATTGGATAAATCATTATTCAGGAATCTGAAAACACAATCATAGAATGTCGCAATACCAGACGACTTACACCCGCGCCCATGGGGCGGCGCGAGACAGAAAGGAAGGGATTTACCCATGACATCCCAGTCCTGTGCGCGCCAGATGCCAAATTTGGCGGTATCCAAAATCATAATAATTCTTAGTTCCGAGAAATCGAGAACTATTGAGACGACACGATTGCCCAAAACTCGGAGAAATTTTCTAAAAGAGGAGATGATTTTAAAGTCAGAGCTTCATTTTCATAAAAGTAGTAGAAAACTTTTAGCAAAACTTTGGCGAGTCAAAATCTTGGTATAAATTTTTACTCAGTAGGTCGAACTAAGTTCTAAGAATATGTTTTGTGCACATAGGAAAATATTGTGTCATCTTTCTTTTGAAATCATTCAAAAAATCTGAAAACACGATCACAGAATGTCGTGATACCAGACGACTTACACCTGCGCCCATGGGGCGACGCGAGACAAAAATGAAGGGATTTACCCATGACATCCCAATCCTGTGCGCGCCAGATGCCAAATTTGGCGATATCCAAAATTGATAGCTTTTGGGCTTTATACCAAATAACTATCCAGACGGTCCGAAGACCCAAATCATCGAAATCTTCATCGTCACATCAAATTCAAAATAATATTTTCAATAAAGCAGATTTGAAATCAAAATTCATTTCAATACACTCGTGGAATCAGCCTTGAAGCTATTCATTAACACCTTATGTCCCATATCATAGGTGTTTGATGATTTCTTCTTAGCAATTCTACAGGTGATTGAGATAAATTTACTAAATTTCACATCCGTTTTTAAATAACATGGGATTTGAAATTAAGTTTTATATTAAATCCATCAGTAGATTCAACCTTAGAGCAATCCACTAACGCCTGATATTTCATATCACAGGTGTCTAGTGATTTCTCTTCAGGATTTCCACTGTTTTTCAAAACAGATTTTTAAAGAAACTTCCAAAATACACATATTTCAGAAATGAGATTCGTATAAATACATCAGTAGAATTTACTGCAAAGTTGTCCACTAACACCCCACCTTCTATACCATGGGTGTTTGTTGGTTACTCTGAGATGGTTTTACTGCCTTTGAAAATAATCAAAATATTTTCTAAAACGGACAATTTGAAATCAAATTTCAATACCTGAGTAGAATTAACCGTAGGGTTTTCCACTAGCGCTTCATGTCCCATACTATGAGCAGTTAGCGGTTACCTCGTGGTAATTCTACCGTCTTTGAAAACATATTTCAAATCATATTTTGTTTAAATACCCAAGTAGAATTAACCGTTGAGTCTTCCACTAGCGCTACATGTCTCATACCATGAGCAATTAGTGGTTACCTCTTGGTAATTCTACAGTCTTTGAAAACATATTTCAAATCATATTTTGTTTAAATACCTGAGTAGAATTAACCGTTGAGTCTTCCACTAGCGCTACATGTCTTATACCATGAGTGGTTAGCGATTACCTCTTGGTAATTCTACCGTCTTTGAAACCATATTTTAAATCATATTTTGTTTAAATACCCAAGTAGAATTAACCGTTGAGTCTTCCACTAGCGCTACATGTCTCATACCTTGAGCGGTTAGTGGTTACGCTATGGTAATTCTACTGCGGTTTAAAATACATTAAAATCGAAGTCGTTGAAAATATTTAAAAAGAATTATGTAACGAATTCTAAATCTTGCTTAGCTAATTGGACTCTATTCTGAATTTTGCCACATTTTTCACACTTCAAGTTCTTAATAGCCTATTTAAGAAGTTTTAATTTCTTGACAAAAATAAAGAGAGGGTTACCACATACCACAATACTCCAAGAGGAAGAAATCAAGTCCTTAAAATCATCAAAACACATCCAACAGTTAAAAAATCTAAAAGGTTTATGACTTGGAAAAGAAAGAAGAGTAATATTAATGTGAAGAGGGTGGTGATCTTAAACTTCTAGGAGAAAACAATGCACTACCATGTCAGCGAATATGTTTATCCAATCAGCATTGTGGAATTCTCTATCAATCTTAGAAATAATATTTTTACAACCAGTATTTTTATTATTGCAAGTAAAAGAAGAATCCAAAGTCAATTCCAAGAGGCCGGCAATATGAACCAAATTATTAACTTCTTAGAAGTAAGAATTATGGATAGGACTACCCCTAGTCTTTAGTCTCTAGGATGAAAAATGGAGTTAAAATCACAAATAAGAAGCCAAGGGGAGGAAATGAAAGTAGATTGGTGAATTATCTAGTTCCAAAGATAGCACCTGTCATGAAGAAAGTTGCTTGTATACACATAGGTTCACTCAAAACAAAAATTAACAAAGATTCTGGTGATAAAACAATGAATACATTAAAAATCCTCATATAACTTCCTCGTAAAAATAAAGAAGCATTCCATCCAATCTAAATTCTATCAGAAGAAGAAGAAAAATACTTATTGATAAAGACAACAAATAATTAATAGAAGTTCAAATAATTCATCATTTTTGTTCTTGAACACAATTCTCATTGAGACGAAGAACACTCATAGAGTGTTGTAAAATTAAGGAATAGATAAAATTCCTCTTAATAGACTATTAACAGCTCTTTTATTAGTGACCCAATACAAAGCGTTGCTAAGAATTACTATTTGTGACTCATAAAAAATGTCACAAAAAATAACTATTTTGGATGCTTTTAAAAAAACATCACAAATAAGATAAGTTCAAAAAAATAAGAAATGTAGAACTATTTGCAATGTTTTTTTAAAAGTGTCTCAAATAGTGGTACTATTAGCAACACTTATAAACTACTATTTACAATGCTAATAATTTGTTTAAAATATGTATTAACAATGCTTTTAAAATCGTTGTTAATGCTATATTATTAACAATACTTAATTTTGGAAAATGATTTTTATTTTATTACCAACATTTTTTAAGCATCGCTAATAAAAATTTAAGCGATGTTTACAAAACATCTCTAATAATATTTTAATTTTTAAAAAATATGTTTTCATATTAGCAGCATTTAAAAAGTCTCGCTAATAATATACTATTAGCAACGCTTTGTAATAAGCACTGGTAATATTAAAAAAACTTATATTTGTAACATAAGAGAAAGCGTCGCTAATAACAATACTAGTAGCGACACTTTTTTATGTGTCGCAAATGAGTAGTTGTGATGGGACTATTAGCAACACATAAAATCGTTGTTTATGATCTTTTTTCTTGTAGTGGATGAGGGTTGGCCTTGTCCAAGGTCATACCTAAATTCTTCGTCAAAAAGCTTAAGATGCCTTTTGTACTTTTTTTCCTCAATTTTTTTTATGACTTCGAGGAATTTGTCATTGTCTAATTGAGCTTTTCGTGAGATGATCAATATCATGAGAAGAAGATGCATCATCAATATCTCAATCAATACCATTAACAACGATAGACAAATCAATGTAAAGCTCTCCACTAAGCAAGGATATATTATCATTATCATTATCATTATCATTAATATGAGGAGAATTTTCTAAAGATTGAACCTGATTCTTTCCTATGCTAGAATTAGAGACCTAATAGTGGGAAGGGATATTCTAAATGTCTGGAGGAGATTTCTGATTCCCAGGACGAACAAGAGGAGATGATGCACTTCTAAGGATCATAGGTAAATGATGAGTTGTAGGAGACTGTTTCTGAGAATCAGGCTGATGAAGAATTTCAACCCCGTCATTGGATCAAATCTATTTTGGCTTACACAATTTGATTTATTAACAACTGGGAAGCTTATAACAAATCTTCCTAATTGTTAGAACCATAAGCATGCTCTGGTGCTGATGTAAGAACAACCTAGGTCTAGGATGTGGTGCAAGAGGAGGTAGAGTGATCAAAACATCTGCATCTAATGCATATTGGTAGTTCCCACTCATGAAATTTCGTAAAAAAAATTGTCCCATCTTTGCCTTGAAATTTTGATAACGAAAAGAATAATCAGCATCAATCTCCACACAAATTCTGGCAAAAGATAGTATTTTCCTGGTTTTGGTTAATTGATCCATGTAAGAGGGTTTCCAATAGATCTAGCCCTAGGTTTTCAAAGGTCCAATAATATAAAGGAAAATTAGGAAGTCTAATCCATATAGGGAGAGAGTATAATAATTCACAAATAGGTTTTATCTTAGTAGACCACTATTTCAGAATAAGGGGACATTCAAAAAATGACCAGATAAAATCCCAGGACTTTCAAACAATCATCTTCATTATCAAACTTAATATAAGAAAAAGTCATTGAATAAAGAATTAATTTCAAAAGTCTTACTTGTCTTCCACATATGTTTCAACAACCAATTTCAATTTCATATCATAAGGTCTGCGTCCCAAAGAATAGCCGATTAGAGTACGTTGCCAATGAAGACCTTAGCCTTCGATTTCATCTTCATCAATGGAGATTTCCAAGGAGCTACGAGAGTCTAGATAATGAGGCAAAGTAAATTCTTCCCTTGTTGAATGGTTTTGAAAAAGGCTCTTATAGGATGATGTACTGATAGAGGAGGACACCATGAAAGGATATGGATGAAAGAGGGGGTCGAGAGGATGATAAAGATGGTGTTTTGGAGGAGAAGTGGCCAGCAAAGGTGGCCAACGGCCACCCACAAAGAGAGGACGATGGCAAGCAATTAGGAGAAACCTAATTGCCCTATCCTACAATTTCGGAGTGCACATCCCTTCCACTATGGTTTCTTTGTATTATGTAGTGAAAGTTTGGTTTTTTGGTATTAACTTTAATATATGTGTGTTTAAGTTTTGTATTATGGTAATTGAGCATTACATTTAGTATTCTACTATTCAATTTTTGCTATTTTGGATGGTTTAAATTTGTTCATCTAGTATTTGGTATTCTACATGTCTACCTTTTGGTATTTGGTCTTCTTTTACTTCTCCCTCTTCTCTTCTCAACTTCTCCTAGGCCACAAAAAGACTTCACCGGAGTCCCAACTTGCCCTTTAGAAATGGTTGTACATCAAAACGAGAAGAGAGATATCTGGGATTTCAAACTATGTTTTATTCTTGTGGGTTTGTTGTATATGGAGGGTCCTAATAGGCTTTTGGCCTCTGTATTGTGAAGTGGCAAGAAGGATATACTTTGTGGAATGAGAAGAGCTTGTAGGGCACGGATGACTAGGAGGATGCATGGGACGATGATGTTGTGTGGAGCGAGAAGCCCATTTAGAGTGATGGAGAGGTAGGGAGAGGATGGTGAGACTGAAATATTTATCTTTGTGGAGCTCTTGTGGCTGGTGAGGGTAGAATTTGGAGTGGATCTTCATATTTTTGCATGGCTAGACTTACTGTCTGGCTAGAGGAAGAAAAGCACCAAGGGCAGACAAGGTCATTTTTTAACACAAGCTGCCAGCCTCACATGTATGCAAGTTTAGTTTGGGAAAGAGTTGCCTACATATTTATGTCCCTGGAAAAAAATCCAAGCAAAATGGTGCTTTACTGGAGCTACAACGGCTAAGAACACCACGACAATTGCAATAGAAATGGTTGGATCAAGTCTAGTCCTGCTAAATGCCAAAAATGAGAAGGAGGACGACGAGGATGTGAAGAAGAAGAAGAAAAAGAAAAAGAATGTTATCTTGGCAAAGCTAATGTGAAGCCAGAGGCAGCAGAATATATAGTTGGAGCAAAGGTAGGGGGGCATCAATAGTAGCAAGGGTAGAGCTAAAGGTGGAACGGGCCTGGGACATATAATACGAGGTTAAGCATAATTAGTCTAAGTCTAGTTAAGTTATTTATGCATTAAGTTATTTATGCCACATTTGTGGCCTCTTTAATGTGCAGGTATATGAGTGAGATCTCATGCAAGTTGCGTGTCCATTTTGTGGACTAGGTAGGTTAAGTCCATTTATGTCAAGAAAAATACTTTCGCAACATCAACTTTTGCACGATTAAAAACCTACGTCATCATTTTCAAATTATTGATGAGTGGGACCTACTTTAATGAGTCTCACTCATCAATGATTGGAAAATGATGAAGTAAACTTTTGACGTATAAAAATTGACGTCAGCATTACTCTTATCTCAAACACACCTCAAAATATCCCACGCCGAGGTCTTAGCTGAGACTTGGCCTGCCCCCATTTTTTACTGTTTTGATAAACTTACATTAAAATCACGTGGTAACTTGCCTCTATTATATATATGTAGGTGCTCATGTGGTCTTTCCTCTAAGTAGAATGGCCAAAACACAGAAGAGGTGGAGCCTGGAAGAAGCAACTGCGTTGGTCACAGGGGGGACCAAAGGAATTGGGTGAGCAGAATTTAATATTCCATTTTTTTTAGATTGATATTTGGTCTTGGTCAAGATAGCATTAGAAATGCTGTTTTGGTGTTGCCTACAAATCCATAAATGTTGGAAATTTGGGAATATAAATGGTCTATAAATATTGAAGATATGACATATGATGCATCATAGACATGTGGAACTCTGATCGCTAGAAGGGTGTCATTTTCAGTAATTGTACGATAAATGATGCAAGTATGTAATCCTAAAGTGCGCTAGCAGGTTGCGTTTTCTTTTGACTCAGTAGGAATTTGAGGTTATCCAGATTTACATTCATGGAAATTTGGAATTGTTGAGGCAGGCGTGCTGTGGTTGAAGAACTGGCTGAGTTCGGAGCCTCGGTGTACACATGCGCCCGGAACGAGTCAGAGCTAAATGAACGTTTGCAGGAGTGGAAAGATGCCGGACTCAAGGTCATCGGCTCGGTCTGCGACGTTGCTTCTCAAGCTGCCAGAGAGAAGCTGATACAGGACGTGTCCAATACATTTGGAGGGAAGCTCAACATACTGGTGAGAATTACAAGACATACACATGACACAAGGCAAAAATGCCCAACTCCAATAGGACCATAACTCATTGAAATAATAAAGAGTGTCCCTCTAACTTAATTTACATACGAAAGTAACAATTCATAAAAGAATATGGATATTCAGACCCAATTTTTTCTATAATTCCCTATTTCTTTTTTATCCTACCTTCCTTTATTAAAATCTCCTTAACCTCTATATTTAAAAAGTTCTTACCCTATTTCCCCCTTCTTTTCTAGTCTAGGTTCGGTCGCCAGCGCCGAAGGCTTGTCCTTGCCTCCACGGCTAACATGCCGCCGCTGCGGCCAGCCAGATTTGGCTGCTGGCCGTAGCCAAACCTGGCTGGTCGCAGCCAGATTTAACTATAGGTCATGGCCAGATCTAGCAGGCCAGATTTGGTTGCAGTGGGCCTGGACCAGATCTCTCGTTGAAATTGAAAATAATCTCTCCTTGAAAATTTACATTCCCAAATCCACTGCGCACAGATCAATGGGTTTTGACGTGTGAATTTTGAAGGAGAAAACCAAAATCTGATGATCAGCTACACTAAGAAAAGCTTCACCATGTGGAAGCAGGTGAACAATGTAGGAACGGGCCTATACAAGTCTACAGAGGAACATACAGTGGAGGACTTCGCCTTCATAATGAGTACCAACTTTGAATCTGCCTACCACTTGTCCCAGCTCGCCCACCCTCTTCTCAAAGCTTCTGGTAATGGAAGCATTGTGTTTCTATCATCAGTCGCTGGCCTTGTCTCCATTGGCAAACTCGGTGGCTCAGTCTATTCATCTACCAAAGGTATATCACTGAACTTAATAAGTATTTGTCAATCTGAATGCTTGAGATCACCACTGGTCATAAGAGTCAATAAATTCTGCTCATAAGAGCCATGGATGACACTAATATAAGATATGTAGGTATTTGAGAGGTAGTGGTTTCTTTTATTTGTAGAATTTTTCACTTTTATAGTTGTTCTCTTGTCTTTTCATATTTTAATGTATGGCATTTGCTCATCCATTAATATAATCAAAATTTATCTTAGGAGCCATCAACCAAGTAACAAAGAACCTCGCATGTGAATGGGCCAAGGACAACATACGGACAAACTCTGTCGCACCATGGCTCACAGTGACACCATTAGTTCAACCGGTAATTTTCTACTTTATCTTTTCCTTTTCCTTGGTATGATTCTAAAACTCTACTCTAACTCCAAAAACTCCTTAAGTCGATTAGATTCCTTAAAGTCAGGGTAAATTGTGACTCAAAATTAACAACTGAACTGTTAAAAAAAATCGTGAAACTTGATTAGCTAAAGTACTCTATTTTGTCTGCTTATATATATTGTATATAGATTTACTTATCTGCTCGTAATAAGATGAACATATGTTTAGTGATTTATTCGCTTCAACTATGGTATATTTAGAATATAAATACATGACTTGATTTTGACTATGTTGTTACAATGAGTGTTTGAACAATTTTGGGGTAGAGTAGTGCAGACTTCTATATATCACTCCATAGTGTAGCAGATTTAATTTATTTTGAAAAACTAAATAAAGATATTAATGTGTAACAAAGAAAGTATTTATGGAAACCTTATTTGAGTTTGGGAAGGGCTAATATAACCTTATTTGGATTTGTATAGTTTTTGGAAAAGAAGGAGATGGTAGATGAATGGATCACACGAACTCCCATGAAGAGGTTTGCAGAGCCAAAGGAAGTTTCATCTGTGGTGGCATTCCTTTGTCTGCCAGCTGCTTCATATATCACAGGTCAAGTAATCACAATTGATGGAGGGTTCACCATTAACGGTGCGTAGAAAATGATGATTCTTCTCATGAAGCAGCACAAAATTTTTCTTTGCAGCAGATCGTGTTATGATGGTGTGGTTTCTATAAATAAACCAGTTGGCATTTTATTATTGATATTAGATAAGTATACTCTATGTTGATGAAACACTATATATATTTTAGTTTGAATGAATGGATCTAATTAGCAGGGAAGGTTTTGTGCAATATTTACACTATTCATGTAATGATGGTAATTTTAACCAATAACAGTTTTGCTTTATAAATAGAATATTATGTTTATCAAGCACTATATATATTTTAGTTTGAATGAATGGATCTAATTACCAGGGAAGGTTTTGTGCAATATTTACACTATTTATGTAATGATGGTAATTTTAACCAAGAACAGTTTTGCTTTATAAATAGAAGATTTGACAAAATATAAATGAGGCCTTAAGAAATGACATAAATGTTCATAAGTCTTAACTAATTCTAGAAGCCAACTAATGCACATGAGTGCCACAAAAAGACACCCTTGCCTCTGCCTTCTTAAACATAGAAAACTCTTCTCCCTTGGCACCCATCAATAAATTGTTTCCCTCACTCTCCATTCCCTCACTCTTTGTTCTCTCACTTCGGTCACTCTTTGCCTAATAGCTCGCACTCTAGTCCACCTCTTATATTCATAATTATTGTGATGCATAGCTGAATTGATGGGATAAACATCTTTCGACAACTATGGCCATGGCGCTCACAACCTTCCTCTTTTGCGAATTTCAATAACAAATTAATATAAAATAAAGGGTAAATAAAGGAAAAAGAAATAATTTGTTCTTCTTCTTTGAAATCTTAAAATAACACAAAACTATGGCCTCCATGAAATAGTCATGCTTTTATACAACTCCTAATAGCATAATTGTAAAAAAAGAAACCAATATTAACTACCTTATGACTAACTGATCAAAATTAAGAAAAATTAATAAGTAAATCCCTAAATAATCAATGGAATACAGAATAAAGACTCCTAGGAAATTAAAAGACTTCAAAGAAATCAACTTGAATTCAAATTCTTATCCAAATAGAACTTTGAAACCGTATCATTATAGAAGCAATCAATCACAAACACTCAGCTTCATTTTATAGTATGCCATTTCGAGTGCCGATCAATCGCTAAGGCCGGCCAATCGATCATTGTCCCAATCGATCAACCATTAGCACCAATCTATCACCAAAGAGAAAAATATATTTTTTCTTTGTGCAATCCTAATGCTCCCTATATTTCAATGCAACCAAGTCTACATCATCCTCCCTTGGCTTGAAAGAATTCGTCCTCAATTTCACATGATCATCATCTAAATAATCACAAAAATAAGAATTGAGATGTTTAATTAACATTGAAAACATCATAAGTAAGAATGTGACTAGGAAGCTTGAGTCGATAAGCATTAGAATTAATCTTTTAAATAATCTCCAAAGGCCTAACCTTCCTTACTAATAATGTATTGTACTTGATAATTAGATATTTGTCTTTGGTCAATACAACCCATACAAAATTACCAATGTTAAAGTCCACAGATCTTCTTTTTAAATTTCCAACTGCTTTATACTTATCATTACATACCTGCAATTTCTTAAAAGTATCAGAATGAATATCCTACAAGAGTGATATAAAGTCTTTAACTCGGTCATTTAACCTCTTCACATCTAGAATAGGAACTATATCCAATGGAGAGTGAGTACAAAAATCACAAATAATAGTAAAAGAACCAAAGCATTTACTTTGATTCACACTCCTGTTGTAAGCAAATTCAGCCTTATATAAGTATTAATCCAAATGTTTGAGATTAGTACCAACCAAGCATCTAAATAAGTTTCCTAGGGATCAATTAACTACCTTCGTGTGCCCATTCATTTAGGGATAGTAAGCACTACTAAAGTCTAGAGAAGTATTTGTCAATTTTCATAGAGAATGCTAAAAATAACTCAGAAAAATGAGTATCTCTACAAAAAACAATAGACAATAGTAAACTACGTAAACGATATACCTCTCAAAAGAATAACAATGTAATATTTAACACATCATTTGTCTTTTTTTAAGCAACGAAATGGACCATCTTCGAGAATCTATCAACCACAAAGATAGCATCAATTCCTCTTTAAGTACAAGGTAACCTAAGAACAAAGTTCATACTAATGTTGGACCAGGTTGAGTTGGGGTAGGCAAAGACATGTATAATCTGGTATTAGTAGATGTCCCTTTTGTCATATGGCATATGTGATACATCACTACAACAAAAAGGAATATCAGTTACACTTAAAAAATCGTCGCTAAAAACTACTATTTGCGACGCATATTAAAGTTTCACAAAATTTATAATTATTAGCAATGCTTTTCCCTAAACATTGCAAATAGTACAACTATAAGCAAAACATTTTAAAAAGCGTGTGTCACAAATAGGGGTACTATGAGCGATGCTTTTTAAAAAGCTTTGCTAATAGTTATAATTTTAAAAAAAAATAGAACTATTTGCGACGCTTTTATAGATGCGACAAAAATATAATTACTAATAGCAATGATTTTATTAAAGTATCGCTAATAGTTATACTATTTGGGATGCTCAAATAAATATGTAGTAAATAAAATAAAATTATTTTAAAAAAAATAGTTAAGACTAGTAGCGACACTTTTTAAAATTGTTGCTAATAATACTACTATTTGCAATGCTTTTTAAAAAATGTCTCTAATTATTTTATTATTTTATTTAAAGTTTAAAAAATTATATAAATAAAATATATTTTATTTAATAATTATTATTTTTATATATAATAAATAATAAAATTCCCCTATATTATCACTACTCATCCTTAAAGCTGGAGAGAGGAGAGAGAAAGAAAGTGAGAGAGGAAAAAAGAAGAGAGTGAGGAGAGAGTGAGAGAAGAGAGAGAGTGTGAGAGAGAGGAGAGAAGGGAGAGGGATAGAGGGGAGAGAGAGAAGAGAGGATGAGAGAGAAAGAGGAGAAGAGAGAGGGAGGGAGAGAGGAGTGAAGAGATAAGAGAGAGGAAAGGAGAGATAGAGGAGAAGAGAGAGGGAGGGAGAGAGGTGAGAGAGAGGAGATGAGAGATAGAGGGGGGAGAAATTAAAGTTTAATCATTTTTGGGAATCTTTTAGATATTATATTTTTAAATTAATAAAAAAATTTAAAAATATATTAGCTACACATTGCAAAATGTGTCACTAGGGTAGTAGCGACATATATGCGTGTGCAAGTAAGGAGCCAGTGATAATGCAACCTTAATTTTACATTGTGAAGGAAGTTCCTAAGGAGGGTAGACATTCAAATTTTGAGGACAAAATTATTTTAAGGAGGGTAGAGTGTAATAACCAAAAAATTTGAAAAGTATTTTTTAAAATTTTTTTACTTCAAAAGTTTACCTAAATATGTTTTTCTTTCATATTTGATTTATTTTGGAGTGTCTTTATGTTTCATAGGCTAGAGACTTGGTTGAACCTTTAAACATTAATAGATCCAACCCGTTGGCTTTAGGGTTTCTAGCCCTAGTACCTTATAAATATTATATATATTGCTAGATATAGATCTTTGACCTAAAACAATTGGTTCAGAATCTAGACTCGAAGACAAAGAGAATACACCTATGAATAACTAAAATGATATTCGGATAGTTGAGATATAACCATTTACAAAAGGGGTGTAGTACAATTCCCAGCCTACATGAATTTTCATAGGACCAATGGCCCAACTAATCAGATTGTTACTCCCCATTCTCTCTTCATTGGTGCCAACAAGTAGTTTCGACCAAGTTGCTTGACCTCTAAACCACTTAATCTTTGACACAAAAAATAACTCCTAAGTCTTGCCCAATCAAAATACTTTTGACTTGTCACTCTAACCACATTTGGTTAGAGAAGAATTTTAGCAAAATAAACATAAAAATGGGGGAAAAACCTCTTCACTCCCCTATAACATGTCTTTCCATCTCCATTGTGGTACATCTCTATTCCTCTCTCCCCTCTTTCTCTCTCCTCATGTCATTTTCTCTCTCTAGAGTTGTCTTTTTCTCTCAATTTATTTGTCTCTTCTTTCTCCCTCAATTCGTAATCTCTTTCGTTCAATATTCTCTATATAATTTTTCTGTGATAGATTGATTAGTTAAAGATATATTGTAATCAGTTTATTAGTGATTAGTTTAGTGGTCAGTAGAATTTTCTCATATCTCATAGGAACCAGGTTTGCAAAAATTGAGCTCGATTCAAATATCATAGGTAAGGGAACCGATCAATTATTCTAGATTATTATGAATGTTTATTAAAACTATTAAGGACTATATAATATTAGGATATGGCTTGATTGATTGCAGGTACGATTTGGATTTTTGTCTATTTTTCTTGTATTATCGTGAATATTTAATTAGCATGATATTCTCAACTTTGTATTAGAAAGTCCATAAGTCACTTTATACATGTCCAAATTTTATTCAATTTCAACCATGATGGGATCATAATTAGACATAGCTTCTGGGATTTTTTGGGAATTTTCGGAAGCATCTGGATAGGTCATAAGACTGAATTACTCATTTGAATTCTATTATTTTTATTCTGCACTGAAGTCTGAATTTTTAGGTACAAGACTTTCATTTTGACTTATTAATATAAGATTTGGCCGATGGGAAACAATCCAATAACGTATATTAAAGGCACATTGCATCCGTTTTTTTTATGAGAACAATTTTGTCTTTGAGCCAGTGCTTCATGCATACGGATATTACTTAACATGCTTGGCATTTAAAAATGTTGTATGTCATAAAATTTCGGCCAGTTTTCTCAACAAAAGAGACTACCTAGTCACAACATAAGAATTCAGCTTTTCTATTGCTTCTCTTTTGGAACTTTATTATCCATAAAACGTTGAGTTGCCTCTGCTTTTAACAATTCCTTTTGAACTGTTTAGTTAACTACTTCATCTAAATGCTTAAGTTGTTGGGGGATAGAATAATTCCTTACATAAAAACTTTAACACATCTACTCCCCTGTACACGAATAAGCATTGCATGTGAATGCGGGCCTGGAAGGACTAAGTAATTATGTCAACATTGATAATAGAAGTATTGACTGAATTCAGAGTCTAGAATAATAGGAAGTATCTAGTAATAGAGAACAAACCAGTTATTAGATTTTTTCATAAAAAAAGCAAAATGGATGGATAAGGCATTTGCAATGTAGAAAAGTTTTTCACATAGTTTTGTTTGCATACCTCTAGAAAAAGGTGAAGAAGACAAGAAAAGGGCAACTGTCCTTGCTGTTAAATCTAGGAGTCTACAATCAAAAGTTTACATTTGCGTATTTGGATCACTCCATATTTGTTTCATAGCAAGCCAAACCAGATCCTGAGCTTTTCTACTCTCATATGTTTATCCATCTGCGATGGTTGCATGTACCCATCACAGAAAATTGTCAACAGCGATGGCTTAAACATTTAGCCATTGCTGATATGTACAATTAGAGACAGTTTTTTGAGCAAATACTATTGAGGCGTGGCTGGAAATATTTCTGTGATGGGCAGGATTACTGCACGTCGCAAAAAACTAATCAATAGCGACGGCTACATTTAGCCATCACTATTGATCCAACATACAATTAACTTTTTTTTGGTTATCAGCTACAGCTAAATGGTTTAGTCGCTCTAATAGTAACTATTAGCGACAGTTTTTGCATCCATCGCATATAATATATAACTAATGATGGCTAAATGCTTTTGCTATCTCAGTTGCAAGCTAATAACAATGACTGCGGAAGGCATTTTTTGGTGCATCGTTGTTGACCCTTTTTTTTTGTAGTGCTTCTCAATCAAGAAATTTTGAAAATCAATTCTCAAATAGAAGTTAACTATATAGCCCTGCGTCCTATATTAATTAATAGCTTTATTTGGTTTTTTAAAATGATTAATTTATTTATTTTAAAAAACCAAATGGACCTATTAATATAGAATATATGGAGTATTTCTAAAACTTAGGGCCATGTATTTTTTTTTCCATTATGGGTTTTCTCGTGGGCTCATTTGCAATTCTCGGCCCAACCTAGTATGTTTAACTAATTCCCTTAGTGAGCAAAACCCAAACCTTCACAAAACAATTAAATAAAATAAAGATATAAATAACAAAAGGTCGGGTGTTACATTGTGGAGATCACTCTCTAAGTTGATGTTTCTATTTAGCATCATCTTTGCAAGTTGTTATTTAAGAAAACTGAAGGAAGAATACTACCAAAAAAATTGATGAGTAAAATTTATAAAAGATGAATGGTTACCCCCATATGGACAAGGATTATTTTCAAGTTTCAACTCATAGAAAAGATATAACATCTCAAGCACTTTCCTAAACTAGCCATGCTTAGGTGTATTCCTAGAAATGTACTCCCTCCATCCTACATGAATAGCTCCAATTTACAAAAAAGTTTGTTCTATATTAATAGCTCTATTTTATTCAATTTAAGTGGATAAATACTTGAAGAAGAGTACCGTAAGCTTATTTTCTTTTCTCTTAAATGTGGGGTTTACCATTCAATAAAAATCACTATTTTTCTGAATGTAGCTATTAATGAATGACTGAGGGAGAATGTAAGTTTTGACTATTCCTAGAAATAGCCTTAGGCACGTTAATTCCTCCACACATGCAGCTCAAAGGACCCCACCCCCCTTCTATTTTATCTCTAGCAACCCACTGAACCAACACTGCCCAACATTTGCATCCAATTCTGTGCCACCACCTCCTCCTATTCCACCCTTTCTTCCTTCTCTCCCCTTCCTTTTCCTCCTTCTCTGCCGCACTACCACTTCATCTTCCTGTTCTTATGCATGATACTTTTCTGCCCCTAGCTCCTCCTCGCTTTTCTCCTTCTTCTTCTCCTCCTCCTCCTTCCCATAATAGGACTATAAATTACCTATGGAACCATTTAAAATTTTGATTTTTTACTTTACATGCTCCAATCTTTGAAAACAAACGCATAAAGATGTTCTAACTACTGAAAATCAACAATGGTTTTATTTTTACTTGATTCAAGCTTTCTCTAACACCAAACAAACCTCATACTTTTATTATTGGAGGCTCACGATTACACATTATTGATAGCTGACAACAAACAATCAACAGTCGACATATAGTCATATAGTATGTTGTTATATTGCCAATTTTTCTATATTTCTAATAGCCAACAGTTGACAACCTATAGTAGTAGAAGTTTAAGGTTTGCTCGGTGTACATTGAAGAAAGCTCATAATCAAGTAAAAATAAAACACATTACTAATTTTAAGTAGTTGAACATGTTTATAGGTTCATTTTTATAGATTACACTTTCTAAAAAATAAAATTTTAAATGGTTCCACAGTTGGTTTATGGCTACTCTTGCCTAATTCAAGGAAGGAGGGGGTAAAGGTTGAGAAGAGGGGGGAAGAGGGGATGATGAGGTAAAGAAAAAGGAGGAGGAGATAGCAGAGTATGAGGAAGAAGAGGAGGAGGAGATAGTAGAGTATGTGGAAGAAGAGGGAGGAGGAGAAAAAGGAAGAGGAAGCAAATAAGGAGGATGAAGAAGGGAAGAAGGCAGAGAGGCAGAGCTAGTGTGGCGATGGAAGAGGTGGTGGGGCAAGAAGG
This sequence comes from Saururus chinensis, assembly GCA_035235625.1. NCBI lineage: Eukaryota > Viridiplantae > Streptophyta > Magnoliopsida > Piperales > Saururaceae > Saururus > Saururus chinensis. The sequence goes on from CP141143.1 coordinate 34,217,170, forward strand.
TGGAGGCTAGGCAAGCCTTATTCAAGAGGTTGGTAAAAATGAAGTAGAAAAAGTGGTTATTTAGGTAATTGATAGTCTCGTGTTGTGAAGGATTCAAGTGCATAATACTATTTTTAGAAATAGTAAAAATATATTTTTTTAGAAATATACAAGGCTAATTCTGAAAAGAAAAATAATATTTTTATTTACTTTTTCTATAATAAAAGCGTACTGGAGCATCAGATTGGATATGAAAAAATAAATCTCCTATGTTGCTAAGTGTGACTTACCTTTTATATTTAATTAAAGGCTTAAGTGGACTTTTAATAAACAAAAATTAAAATAAGAATATCAACTTAACTTAAAATGCTCTAAACTCTATTATTTATTCTCGGAACTATCTCTATCCTTATTTATTTAGATTCTGGAACAAGTTGTCAGGTTAATAAATTCTGTTTGTAAGCATTTATTAAAAGTGTTCCCACATTGTACGGATACTTGGGACCAATTCTCATCCCTTCCATGGCGAAGTTGTTTTTACGGTGCTCCATGTGCTGTGTCAACGGCTCGGGCTCAACGAAAACGTAAAAGCGAATGTAATTGCTAATATCTCTCGAAGCTTGCGTACGCTCGCATCGATGGCGCGGGCCCATGCGGCCTACTCAACAGGCAAAAGTGATCAATACGTAAAGATGCCATCTTTCCTCCAACAAAGTCTTCATCTCCTTGAGGCATCACCAGTCATTCTTACACAGCTTTTGCTGCCACATCAATCAAATGGCTTTTGCTCTTGTCGGGCCAATCCTGAATGCCCTGAACCCCCTGTTGACACAAGAGGTGCAATATGTTTTGGGTGTGGAGGAGGAACTTCCCAAGCTGAAAGACACGCTGTCCACAATCCTGGCTGTGCTTGAGGATGCAGAGCGCAGGCAGTTCAAGGAAAAGGCCGTGAGAGACTGGCTTGAGAAGCTGAAAGACGCTGCTTATGATGCGCAAGACATCTTGGACAAGTGTGCCATCAAGGGCCTCCGGGTTCATCTGGGTGGTTGGCAGAGGCGTCGCTCCAATTGGGTAAGTAGGAAAATTTTACCTTGTTTTCGATATTTAAGTGTCATACCTCGTCGTAAAATGGCAAGGAAGATAAAAAAATTTCAGGAAAGAATGGATGCAATAGATTCAGACAAAAAGAAGTACCATCTGAGTGCAGGTGCAATGCCTGACAGGCAGATTGAGAGTGATGACAGAATACCCACAATTTCCTCACTCTCAGAGCCTGAAGTTTATGGAAGAGAGAATGATGTAGAGAAGATTGTGGACTTATTGTTAAATGCTTCCAATAATCTTGCTATAGTTCCTATAGTGGGCATGGGAGGTTTGGGGAAGACCACTCTTGCTCAATTAGTTTATAACCACACAAGGGTGGAGAGCCATTTTGGGATGAGGATGTGGGTCTGTGTCTCTGAGGACTTCGGCCTCAAGCGTCTGATAAAAGCCATCATGGAATCAGCCTGCGAAAGAGTTTCTGATCTTACTGAGTTGGATCCGATGCAAAAAAGCCTAAGAGGCGCTCTAGAGGGGAAACGCTTTTTGCTTGTTCTTGATGATGTGTGGAATGATGATGAAATCGTGTGGGAACCTTTGAAGCAAACTTTGACGTCTGGTGCTGATGGGAGTGCCGTTATTGTGACCACCCGGATGGAAAGAGTGGCGTTGAAGATGTGTACACTTGAAAATCCCTATCGACTGGGAATCTTGGATGATGTGCACTGCAGGGATTTGTTTGAGTGGAAGGCATTTGGTGGTGGGAGAAGAGAGAAGAAGCAAATTCTTGTCCAAATTGGTAGAGAAATTGTGCACAAGTGCAAAGGTGTTCCCTTGGCAGCGAAAGCGCTTGGAAGCCTTCTCTACTTCAAGACTGAAGAGAGGGAATGGTTGCTAATCAGGGACAGTGAGATTTGGGAACTTCCTGAGGATGAAAACAAGATTTTGCCCATTTTAAGATTGAGCTATGACCACTTGCCTCCACAACTAAAGCAATGCTTTGCCTATTGCTCTGTATTCCCCAAAGATTCAATAATTGAGAAGAAAAAGCTAACAAGATTGTGGATAGCTAATGGTTTCATTTGCTCAAGAGGAAACGTGGAGCTGGAAGATGTTGGCCACCAGATCTTCAATGAGATGATATGGCGAACCTTGTTCCAAGATGTAAAGCAAGACGACTTGGGCAACATAATATCGTGCAAGATGCACGACCTTGTGCATGATTTAGCACGATCTATTACGCTAGATGAATGTCTGATTATGGTGAAAGGCAAAAGGCCAAGTGCTTCAAACAGAACTAGACATGTGCTTTCATGCAATCATGATTCTTTGTCAGATATTAATGAGAGTCTACTTGAAGTAAAAAAACTGAGGACAGTGATATTAGATTCAACAGATCATAACAGCATGGGAGATATCAAGTATATCAAAGACTTCAAACAACTGCGTGTGCTAGATTTAAGTAAAGTTGCTGATGAAAAGCTGCCTCATTCAGTTGCAGAATTGAAGCATTTGAGGTACCTTGATGTCTCTAGATGGATGATGAAAACACTGCCTGAATCAATCACACATTTGCAATTTTTGCAAAGCTTAATTTTGAAAGACTGCAATAAGCTTTGTAAACTTCCGGAAGGATTGCCAAACATGACAAATCTTCGCCATCTCGATGTCACTGGATGCGTATCACTGGAGTACTTGCCTAGCAACATTGGAAAGCTGTCTCTTCTACAAACATTGCCAGTCTTCATTGTGAGTGCGAATAGGGGACTTGAATTAAGCCAACTGGGACATTTGAACCTAAGGGGCGAGCTGGCTATCAAGCACCTTGAGCGAGTGCGAATTGGGTCCCTTGACAGAAACAACAAATTGATCAATGGGCAAATTCTTGATGGCCTAGTATTGTCCTGGAGGATGAGTGGCAGTTCCTCAGGGGAACAAGCAAATTCAGAGCAAGTGCTGGAAAGCCTCCAGCCTAATGCATGTTTGAAGAGCTTGGACATTGATGGCTATGGAGGCACCAACTTGCCCCAGTGGCTGAAGCAGGTCTCAATGCTTCCAAATCTGGTGTCACTTTCGCTTACACATTGCAATATGTTTCAGACTCTCCCAGTACTAGGTCAGCTTTCACTCCTTAAGCACTTGAACATAATTCAAATGGATGTTCTTAGGCGCATTGGAAGAGAGTTCTACGGTGACACCCCCACGGCGTTTCCATCACTAGAGAAGCTAATCATTGGATCAATGCCTAATTTGGAGGAATGGTCGGTAAAGAATGGAATGCAAGCATTCACTCACCTTCTCACCTTGACCATGATCCAGCTTCCTAAGCTCGTAAATATTCCTCAAGGGCTGCTGCGAAACTGTTGCCATCTCCAGTACCTAGTAATGCTCGGTTGCTCCTTCAAGACTTTGGAGGCAGAGCTAGACAACCTTGTTGCTTTGAAACGCTTGCAAATTACAGATTGCCAAGAGCTTGTTTGTTTACCAGAAGGTTTTGGAAACCTCTCTAGCCTCCAAGAGTTGGAGATTACCAAATGCATGAGCCTGAAGTGTCTTCTCAATGAGGATGTTCTGCTATGCCTGACTTCCATCAGAACGCTGTCAATTAAAAGCTGCGAGCAGCTGACTTGCTTGACTGATAACATGAGACAACTCACAGCCTTGAACTACTTGGGCATTTGGGATTGTCCCAATCTGGTAAGTCTGCCTGAGGGTATAGAGAGCATCAAGTCCCTCAAATCTCTAGACATTATTCGATGTGACAAGCTGAATTGCTTGCCAGAGGTTGCCACCACTCTGGAAAGCTTGCGTGTTTCTTGCAGTCTGATCCTGGCAGCTTCGCCTGAGTGGGTGGAGAAGCTCACATCTCTCCAAAATTTGTTCCTATACAACTGTGGGAGTGCTCTGCCGTCTTTGCCTGAATGGCTGCACCAACTGACTGCATTGAAAAGACTTCATATTTATGGGGCAAGCCCTGAACTTGAGAGCCGATGCAAGGAGGGAGAAGGGGAAGATTGGCAAAAGATTGCCCATATACCAAAAGTTTGCATTTTTTTAGCATGAATGAATGTGAACATATAAGCATGTTATTGCTTGTATCAGTTGTATGGATAGCAAAACGGGTAGTTTTCATTTTAGAATAGGTCTATGTGTACCCCAATAATCCATTTAGTACCCTAATAACCCCATAAAAGCATTCATAAATTTACGAGTAAAGCAGGATACTGAGGAGATTATTATGGTACATATAGACCTATTCTTCATTTTATTGATAAGAGGAAATTCAATATGGTATTTGACAGAAGTAGGGCCACATATGGCACACAGAAGGCAAGAAATTATCATTTAAATATAGTTTTTGTCACAAGGCCTGGAATTCACTATGATTTCATATGCTTGGTGTGGCTTGAATATCCTCGGCAATCAGCAGCCTTCTCACTCTCTTAGTGTGCACATGATCACAAGGGAATGCACACACACTAAAAAGAATAATGGAAGTGAAGGAAAAAGGGGTCTAGCCCAAAAAGTCTTTCCGCACTTAATGTTGTGCAAGTACTTGGTTCAAATCTTAGTGCCAAGACTCAAACCCGCTCTCATATGAGCTTACAAGTTATTCCGCCCCCCCTTTTATACTCTTTGGCCGTTGCCAAATGGTTACATGAGCCCCATGACTTAGCCCACTATGTTGTTTGTAACCATACATAACTATCTGTAACCACCTATGGTTATGCACAAGAGTGTGTAGGTACTACTCGGGTAGCAAGCAGCAACCATCAACTACTACTCCCACATTCCTAGTGGATGCACTCGGGTCCTAGTGGGGATCATGTTGGTTAGTTATGCAACTGCCAACCTTAGCACATCACCCATGTGCCAATGAGGAGGAAAAGACATGGCCATGAACCCAACATGCCCTCCATGCACCCTCTATAACTTTGCATGTGCGTTAGGTTATTTCCATCATTCGCGCATTAGCTCCTCCCATATACCACAAACCAATGGGATTACAAACCCTCCCTGGCTAAAACTATTGACGTCTTCATTAAATCCCATACTTCCCCAATGCCCCGATTGAAAAGCTTGACTTCTTGTAGCCAACTCCTCCCAATACACCACAGCTAGGTAATAGCATTGTACTTCCCATGTGCCTCTTCATCTGTCATTTTAGCCACCTCAGCGGCCAACATTATGATTTGAATTGCCTCTTTAGCCAAACTACCTTTCAAAGACTCAACCAGATGGGGAGCAACCTCTAGAATGCACATACGCTGGTCAAATGCCCCCAAACATTCCTGAATTTGACACAGAGAGGTTTGGACTTCCGCCAATGTGTCATTCCTGATAGACATCGCATTCACCTTCACATCAAGCTCTGACATATGAGCTAGCATTGAGCCTATTATCGACAAGCAAACTCTCTACCTTTAGCAACCCGTCGTGTCTTTAGGACCTCAACAAAATCCTTTAGCTTTCTTGAATCGAGCCCATCCAAGAGTTATACCCACCAACGCTTTTCCTCAGCTACCAATTGTCACAAGGCCTAGAATTTACTATGATTACACACACCTTACATGGCCTAATTGCCCTCGGCAATCAACAACCTTCTCACTCTCTTAGTGCACACACTATCACAAGGGAACACAATCACGCTATAATGAACAACGGAAGTGAAAGAAAAAAGGGCCTAGCCCAAAAACCTTTCTGCACTTGGTGTTGTACAAGTACTTGGTTTGAATCTTAGTCCCAAGACTTAAACCCACTGTATATCATACGAGCTTACAAGTTTTCCCCCCTTTTATGCCCACTGGCCACAACTAAGCGGTTACAACATGACCCCTATGACTTAGGCCACTATGTTGTCTGTAACCATACATAACCGTCCATAACCACCTACAATTATGCACAAGAGTGTGCAACAACCAATCGGGTAGTGGATAGCAACTGTCAGCCACTACTCCCATGTTCCTCGCTGTTTGCCCCTCAACTTTTTCCATAGGAAGGGGGCAGCTACCCCCTAGACTTGGCAGCAGACAGCCAAGTCAGCCAGGCGATGGACAGCCTTGGCATAGCCCCTTGAGCTTGGACAGATCATTGGAGTAGGTTGGAGATGTTTCAGACGCTTCACTTGCCTTGTGGAGCAGGCTGAGGAGGAGTCCCTGTGCGGGCAAGACTCTACGTGGTGTGTTGGGTGCCACTTCTTCCTAGGGACGGACTCCTAAGGCTGGTAGGACTCATACATTCAGCTTCGCAACACTCCTGGCTCGGGTAGGAGGTGATGCACAGGTTTCCCTGGACGGATGGACTCTAGAAGACAGTAAGGCACTGGACTCCTAGCTGAAGACGGAATCTTGCTTAGTTTCCTGATTTGTGTTGGGACGCCCCTATTGGGCTGGGAGGGTTGGGATAGGGAGGGACTCTTGTATGGGTTGTGCTGTTGTAATCCTAGCATGATACGGACCAGCCTGTTGGCTGAGTCTATATAAGGGGAGAGGCAGGGCGGTCATGGCTGGTGCATATGTTGTGAAGATGAACTAGAGAGCTCTACGAGATTGAGCACAACGACTTGGTTGATCAGCCCCTGCTCTCTCCTTGCCATTGTAACCGACAGACTGAGTTTACATAGCACATGGCGAAGCCCCTTTGCACCAGAGACGATTGTGTTGCTGATTTTTTATTCCCCCTTGCGCATACAAGAGGGAAGGTCCCAAGAGTAGGCTGCTAGTTGTGCATTATAGTCAAGCCATCACGGGTGTGGATGCTAGGCAAAGCTCTGCGCCTGTGACACTCGCCATGATGCACTCAGGTCATAGTGGGGATCATGCTGGTTGGTTATGCAACCGCCAGCCTTTGCACATTGCCTATGTGCCAATGAGGAGGAGACATGGCCGCACACCTAGCATTCCCTCCACGCTGTCACGGACTGCGTTCCGGGCACCCTACCAATTCCTTTTTTGCTTTACTTCCATGTACATTTCTTTCAACCGTCACGGACGTGCCTCTTGGGCAGCCGGCCATGCGGCGCTTGTAAGCCAAAGGCCCACTAAGCAAGCCTATGCGTGGGAAGAGAGGTTTGCCTTGCACGGATGTGTTGCACAAATCACTTGATGACATTTATGCAAAGCAAAGAGGTAGGTGGCAGAAAATGAGTCACATGGAAGGAAACGAATGAACACAAGCATGGAAAATGGATGCATTCACTATCAACATGTTTACAAGCAATGGGTGCAACAACACTATGACTAACAGTATAACTACTCACTCCCCCCTATATAGCATAAGAGATTTTTTGTATATGGCTGGAGTGGCAGTCAAAGTGGTTGTACGGGCATGGTGGCACCATAAAACAAAAATAAAGAAAATACATGAAAATAAAGAAATGTACATGGAAGAAAAGCAAAAAGGGAATTGGTAGGGTGCCCAGAATGCAGTCCGTGACAACGCGCCCTCCATACCTCTGCATGTGCGCTAGGCTACTTTCATCATCTGTGCATAAGCTCCTCCCTTATAACACACACCAACGGCGTTACAGTTTTATAAGCTTGATAAAAGTTGTAGTCCTCAGAATTACATCATATTGTACAACTGACTTGCCTGTTGCCACCCCACTTTCTCGGCAAGTCACCCAACTAATATCAACTTTTTATAAGTACGTGTAAATTTCTCCTTTTTTTCTTAGAATGATGCTACACTGACATTAATATGTACAAGTAAGGAACTTGCTTCATCATCCAAATAATGTTGATTAGTAGGTCCATAAAAGTGGTCCCTACTCATCAAACGTGCTTAAATGAAGTATGTCCTTGACATATCAAACTTAACATCACTAAAGCATTTTTCAATTTCTCATCTCTTAGAAAAGCCACACAATCTTCTTCCATTATTGCACACCTCTTCTTTAGTGGGTAGTAGCATCGACATTACCACTCACTCTACCTTTTTTTGGCATTGCTGTTGGGTGGAAGCAGCGGAAGCCTTGTGGTGAGCCCTTGGCATGGAGGTGAAAAAATTACAATTTTAAGTCCCTCACAAGCAATTCACACACTAATCACAACAAGGATTAAGATCTACTAACTTTTAGGGGCTGAACCCCAAGAACATGACCAATCAAACACCTACAAGAAAAGCACGACATTTTATATAAATTCAATTATAATCAAGGGGGATCAAAGCTACCTCTTTGATGATTGTATGAACAAGATTACCGCTCAACATAATGTGTGAAAATAGATAAATCGCCCTTTAAACTCATGTTGACGTAGTCCAATACCTCTTTGCATGCTACCCAAGGTGCACTACACGAGGGAGAATGACTCTCTAGGTCACCACATGAGAGAGGGAGAGAAGCGAAAGTCGGCAGCTCAACCCTCACCAAAGGGGAGCCACGATCTTGATCACAAAGAGGTCGAGAGAGGGAGGGAGGGGCTGCCTCTCTCTCCTTCACGTCAGAAGGGGAGAGGGGCAACTATGAGAGAGAGGGGGGACTTGAGAGTGATGTGGGAGAGGGGCTAGAAGTTATAGGTAGGGCTTCCCCTCGTTAGTTGGACTTGGGCTTAGGCCCAATTAGTCTCATTTGGACGGTTTTTCTTTAGTGGTGTCTCATTCATGTGTACAGGCTTGAGTCCACAAGCCCATGGATGTTGAGCACATCACTCATGCCCATGCCCATGGGGTGGCCGAACCCTAAAGCCCTCGAGTGGGTCCCACATTGGGTCACGTACATTTGGGGGCCCACATAGTGTCTATAATGCGTGCACAACTATATATATATATATATATATATATGTGTGTGTGTGTGTGTGTGTGTGTGTGTGTGTGTGTGTGTGTGTGTGTGTGTGTGTGTGTGTGTGTGTGTGTGTGTGTGTGTGTGTGTGTGTGTGTGTGTGTGTGTGTGAGTGCGACTCGGGCCTACTAAGCCTAGGTGACACATGTACGAAGTCATGGGTTCACCCCCATGCACCTAGATCCCTTGATCCTTAACCGGTTCACCCTAGCCAGGGCCAAGCCCATAACGTAGTCCAACAATGGCATCCCCACCTCATCCATGGCTAGATCGCCATAGGCTGCTCTGGCAAGTGCTGGCCATGGCCGGATGTCACTATGGTCATAGCCTCAATTGCTAGATGTAGAGTTATGGCCATAATAGATTTAGTCAGATCGGTACAACAACTATGACTGAAGTGTAAAAGGGGACAATAGTGCCTCCGCTAGAAAAAGCAGGACTAGCGGCACCACCATTAGGGAAGTTGACCAGAGGTGGACGAGGGATGTAACTCTTGTCGGAGCATTGTAAAATAAACATAACTAATTGTTCATAAAGCTAAGTATTTTTTACATTTTTCAATAAGCATAACTTAAAAAGTCTCAATTGCATGCAACCTAAATTAGTATTTACTTAAGCATGAAGTTAATCTTTCCAACCTATTTTCCTGCTCTTGTTGCTTGAACTCTTTACTTAAGCATCCACGAACTCCAGAATGTGTGCACCATTAGTGCATAAAAAGAAAAAAATGTCCCTAGAGGAATGCAAACTTTCGTAAGCCCCAAGGGTAAAACTAAAAACTAAAAAAAGTGCGCAAAACCATATACATACAATAATGATAATTAATTAAATAATAATACATCCCTATGCAAATAAAAAAGAGAAATAATAACTCAAATATTCAGAACCGTTAATAGCCAAAACAAATTTGTGATGCTACAACACCCTAAACTAGGCATGTGCAATGCAACATTAGAGAATTCGCTAAATTTCTAAACTAAACCACGTGATTATGAGTTTAACTGTTGGACTTAATTTTTTAGTAGAGTAACTGCCTAAGCACAAGGAGTTTAGGTCTAGTACCTCCATAGATAGCAAGTAGACATAATGAACTTCCTAACCCACCAAGAATGCAAAAAATATAGTTCAGGTGAGAGACTTATAATTGTTTGAAGTTGGATATAACATGCTTGGCTCATTTACCCAAATCAGATAGCTTGGGTAAAATAATTGTTTACTAGTTATTCAGGGTAAAATAAGTGTTAAAAGTTTGGTTCAATAGGCCTTATTAGGCTGCCTAATAGAAGTTGATTTGACCCAAATTAAGAATTTTAATCTCAATTAATATAATCATTTATCAAGGGTGCATCTTAGGGGGAGCTTTTTGGGGCATTTTAAAGAGAGGGAACCACAAGAGAAAGAAATTTCCAGTGATCAGACAAGGGGTGTGGCTAGCAGCAGAAGTGAAGAGCAACCAATAAGAAGACCGAAGATTTGACAAGTCAGATGCCTAGCCTCAACTCCATTTTATTTACAATATGTTTGAGAGAATTAATTACTTTTGATAAAGATGATTAAGTTACTACAACAAATAGAATAGGTCTATACGCACCCCAATAAACCCCTCATTACCTAATAACCCTATAAGGCCTATTAAGGGTTATGGAAAAAAAAATTTCCAAGAAAAGCAACTTCCTAGGAGAATTATATTTCCGTGGAAATAAATTATTATAGAAATTGAAATTTCCATACATGGTTAGGGGTTTATTTAAAAAAATTTCTAGGAAATGTTTTTAATATATATTTTAAAAAATTACTAGATAAAAAAACCTGTGTTAATAGAAAATATTATATTTATGTAATGAGGTGACCTTTTTATTTATGTCCTTTTACACCTTTTTTTAATGAAGGAACCTTTTTAGTGAGTAAAAAACACGCAATTTACTGTCAAAAAAATAACATAGGAACTAAATGATAAAAAACTTGTCAAAATTAAGGTGTCCTCCATCTAGTTAATTGACCGTGTTTAAGTGCGCTTTCCTGTAATGAGCAGGATGGTCTTATGGTAAAATGTGAGGTTTATCCCTTTTTCTTTAACCAATGGCTTGCCTGCGTGTAATGTGAAAACAATGTTTTGGGCTTGCACTATTGAGTCTATTGCAGGATGTGTCTTGCGCAGAGGCTAGTTGCATGCTGTATCTTGTATTTTGCATATGCTATAGTGACTCAATCACACGTAGTTAATATCCCAAGACAAAAAGAAATGTTATCCTTTCTTGCCCGCTTAGTTGATAAAATCCTAGCTCTGCCCCCAGGGAAGACCTAAACAGAAAAACAGCTCCACGCATATCCCAGACATAAAAATATGTAAAAGTAGAAAAGGAAGAACAGTTGAACTCATAGCAAACAAACATCAAATGTCAAAAAAGCCCCCACGAATATATGGATTGGCCAAACTTATAGTAGAAGCTCACAGCCAAATCAACATTTTCATTTGAAAACACTCACTAGATCTGTCTGTGCAGAGGATTAAAGAAGCCTAGACATAGAATCGTATACATTGGAAGTAGGAAATTCTAAAAAATAACTCACAGTAATATGAACCATAAGGTTAAGTCGCTTTAGGAACCCCTGATCTTCCCTTTCTCCTCACAAATTCTCTCTCTCTATGTCAAGCTCACGCATATCTTCTTCTCTTTTTATTTTCGTGGAAACATAAGATGAAACAGATAGGAAATTTTTAACTAAGACATTTCAAATGAATGATTCTGACAGCAGTAGGAGGAATAACACCATTTTTTGTAGTTATTCATACACCAAGAGAATCATTTTTTTTCCTCCTTCTTTATCCTGATTCCAAACAATCCTGAAACATAATTGCCTTCCAGGAGAATATATTTGTCCTCCAGGAGAACATAATTGTTCTCCAAGAGGATCTATTGATGCACCTCAAACTTATGAGGAAGGTTCAAATAATTTTGCAAAATTATTTATGCATTGGTGTACTTATCAAGTTAAGAATGAATTTTCTGAAACAAAATTCATGCACATTAGCTCCTTCAACATCAAATGTTATTCGTATAGAGGTGTTTGGCTGCAGGGATGCAACTATCCATAACATCTCTCTCTTAACATGGGATAACTTAAAAACAATGCAGTGCTTTTGCTAGCAGCTTAAATTAGCTATGTATAATCAGCAGAAATAGATGAGATGGAGAAAGAAGTTTAGAGTCTTTCCTTAACCTTCTCAAGCCCCACAGCCAAACAGCCCCCATTTAGACTGCTCATATAAACTTACATATCCAAGACCTTCTAGCAGTTATGACTTACATTAGCTATAGATTCTCCAATTGCTGACATGCATATATGCACTCCACATAAACACCCTCGCTTAGTATATAAATTAGCCTATAAAAAATGCAGAATCCCAAAGAACAATAGCACTCCAGCATTGATTTTGTTATCCTTCCCCAACTCCACAACCACCTGGGCTGAAAACAAATTGGTTCTAGTTAGCTAGGTTTCCTTTGCAGTCGTATAATATAAATGAAGCCATTATAGCATAAAACACAGGACGATCAACCAGCTGTAAGTCTTTTTTATGAATGCTAGCAATAAGGAAACTCGCCACCCCAGTAAAAACCAGCAGCCCCAACTGCAGATATTCCCTTGCTCTTTAGTGCTTCAACAACAGTTTTTGCATCCTCATATCCCTTATCCTGATAATTAAACCACAGAGTACAGTGATCAACATTCTAAGGGACCCCCAACAGAAAGGTTCAACTTTAACTTTAGAATTTCGAAGTCCTTGAAAAGAATAAAATCTAACGATACAAAGCAAAAGGCCTATTATCTACTCTTACAGAAGTGAGAAATAGTCAACAAAATGGACCTCTTAATTCTGTAGTACTTTCAGAAATTGATGCTTGGCCAATTAGATAGAGACTAATAATATATACCCACCGGTCCATGTGACTTCAACCAGTCTTGAATGCTAGAGATTTCCCCAGGAACATAGGAATCGCCATAAAAAAAATCAGGAGCCACCACATAGAATCCGGAAGCTGCAACTTTATCTGCAAGCTTCCTAGTGGGCAAAGGAATTGATCCCATCAGCTATCAGAAAATGTAACATAAATATTTGAACCCGAGTATAAATTAAGAAAAAGAAACCCTCATGCTGAATTCCTAAAGATGATACAAGACCACAGAATCTAGACAAACTTAGTCCTGATGAAAATCAGTCCCCGATGGGCCATCACAAGATTTATGACTTAAGAGATACACTACCTATAACATACTGTATTTTCTTTCAAACCAGCCTAGGCATTATCAGGAATGTGATTAAAAACAGGTCCAAAAGTAAACTGCCATCTATTTGTGTACAATCTATTTTCCTAAGAACTTGCAGCATAATCAACAAATTCAGTCGCATAATCGCTCCAATTAACATTTTTTTATGCTTTGTACCATTTGTTTTTACAAGGAAATTCATACCATTTATGGAGTTAATAGATATTATACGTCTGATGCTGTTATTAACCAAACAACTCCCTATTTTGCTTTTAAAGTTATTAGTTCATCCAAACACCTCTATCCCTGTATCTTGTCAGCATAAAAAAAATACGGATTTTGAAACAAATTTATCTGGCACGTAAAAGTAAAATTTTGAGAATAGCAAAAAAAGATATAAAAAATCAGAGGATACTGAAATTATATAAAGCCATCAAAATAAGAGGATGGCTAGCTTAGCTCACTAAAGCTGCGCCAATCATGGTCAGGGAGCCAGAGTGAGCCACTTTTTTTCTCAAAATAATACATACAAAAAATGAAGAAGATGCAATCACATGAAAGCAGACCATTTCTGTAGATGGGATCAATCATATCATAGCTGGGAAGTTGCTCGACCCTCTCATTGCCGGAAGAACTGCTGAGTATCATTTGATTCATCTGGTTGCCGTTATTCATTTGGTTCCTCATATCATGCAGAGAAATGCAAAAAAAAAAAACCGAAATGATGGCGAAGGGTGTACCGATTCCGGCAGCCAAGGTGCAATGCAGCTCGATCAGAGATGGAGATCGAGAGAATACCGGAGAGAGAAGTTTGGAGGGGGGGCGGGCTCCAGAGAATTCTGAGTGCAAGAGAGGAAGGACCAAACCCGACGCTCGAGAGAGGAAGGACTAAACCCGAAGCTCGGAAATAAAGTTTCCAGAGAGCCCATAAACTCGACAACTCCTCATGAATTTATAAGTAAAACAGTGTAAGGGATAAGTGGGCTGTACGACGGTTAAGCATGGCATAAAATTAAATGTAGCTAGTTCTGTTTAGAGTTCTGTTGCCAATTGAAGCTGCCAGCGCACTGCTTCTGCTTGTGTTGACCAGAGATTATGCACTTATCGTGGAGAAAGGCCTATGCTTTCTGCAGATTTGGCAATGGTGTGACCATCAACCAGCCCCTTGCTGGGCGTAGGTGAGCAGAGCTGTTGCAGTAAGGGAGGGTTCCTCCCTACTTCACTGCTCTAGCCGGAGTGCCTCCTGAGCAAACTTAACTCCAAGCTAACCCTCATATCCAGCAAAAGACGAGCATCGCACACTAATGTCCCGTCAAACCGCGGCCATGGCGATATTGATGTCGACTGTGAATGGAGAGAGAGGGAAAGGAGGCAAAGCCTTTTGATCCTTGGTGTAACTCTGGCAGATCCCCAATGGAGACGGGACTCAGGCCATTGGAGTCATCACCTTATGGCGGTTCGATCAGCCAGGTCCTTTGTCAAGTGGCGGTGGCGACCGGGTGGCGTGCCCACTAGAAGCTTGTAATCGGACGAACAGGAGGGGAGAATAGTCAGAAAGTGAGGGATTTCTAGGGGAGGGCAACATGGTGAGGTTTGCTATCGCCACCCAATGACGGCCAAAGGCAAACCCGGCTACCGATGATGGGCTTTTGGGCAGTTGAAGGCTAGGTGGACTCTTTAGTAGGCAGAACACCCGCCATGGCCGTGTTCTGAGTCTTCTACATAACGGAAATGACTTCATTCGTTAACTAAAAAAATGAGAGGAACATTGAACCAGGTCTAGTTTTGTGGGTCATATAAATATGCAAAAATTTATTAGGAAAGTGTGAAGAGTTCTCATACTAAGTCTCTAACCCAAGGAAAAATCCCTGAAGCTATGAAAGGACTATTTGCCTTTATAGATGAACCATGGTTCAAATCCATATGGGATGGTCCAAGAGTCAAGTTAAAATGGGGGAATTCTCAATGAGAAGTGAGGGTGTGTCACCCCCCAAATTTTTTTTTATTCTAGTTTATAATTCTTTTTGTAAAATAAGACATGATGTAGTTAAATAAATAAAGCAAGAGAATTAAAATGTGATAACAAATCAAGACTGAAACCTTTTAGGGGCATGAGTGCTTGTTTTCACAATCTGATGCAATTGGATTAACATAATAATCACTTGACTAATTAGCTAAGTTAAACACAAGATCACTAATTGGGCAATTTATAAAAAGGAAAACTATGTTGCATGTGAAAATTGGTGTGTGTCATTAATCATGAGAGACTTGATAGCACCAAGGGGAGGGGAGAGGACACCTAATCAATATAAAAACTAAAAATATCCTCAATGAAACTTGAGATCGGTTCATAGAATGAACATGGTTTTGACTTGGCAACTCACTTAGTTAATTAACCAAGGGTAATTATAAGTTTTTACTTTTGTCTTTTGATTACTGATATAATTTGAAATGTCTATTATGAGTATTATCTCATTGGACGAATTGTGTATTTGTTCATGTCATTGCACCTCTCCAATGGTCGGAGAGCTCTGCATGAGTCAGACTCAAAACCAATCTTCACAAGAAGTTCATTGATATCTTTCTTGGTTGATATCTTGCACTACTTCTATTAAGAAGCAATTGTGTAACACCCCAAAATTCTAAGGAATTTTCTTTCAATAAAATAATTTTAGGAGTTAAATTTTTGCCATCGAATTAAACCAAACCATGATAAGAGCTTTGATTTACCCCTTGACTATTAGGGGCAAGAGGCCAAAACTTTCCCTATTTAGCAAAGAATGCAGCGTTGCATAGTCAACCATGTCAACTCCACTAATTGAAAATCCTAGAACTCTAATCGAATGTTCAAAAATGGGAAAATACAACACTTACATCGAATGGTTTATTTTAGGATAGTGTGTGGACTTGCCTATGTGACTTGACCCTAGTGACCCAAAAACGAGTGTGCATTCGTGAACATAAGGGACTTCTTGGAAAGGAACCCAACAATACCCTAGCATTGTTGTAGAAGTTATTGGAGTTAAATTGGAGACAACTAGATGAAAAATGGGTCTAAATGAAGGAGTTAGGGCCTCAATGATTAGGTGGGTAAATGGGCACTAGGTGGGGCAAGGCATACACCTAGTTGGACCACTGGCCCACCACATGTGGCTTTGCCACCAAGTTTAATAGAAAATCAATATATTCCCATTTAGGTAGGAGATGGACTTAAATAAGGAAGGGTCATTTGTTGATTGGTTGAGAGTGAGATTGAGAAAGATCTAAACTAGGAAAGTTGGTCAAAGAAAAAGACCCCTCTATAAAGAGGCCTCCCCTCTACTCTAACCCCCCCACTCCCTCTTAGTAGTTTGCTCTACCCCTCCCTCTCTTTCTCTCTCTAATTGCTCCTTGTCCCTTCTCTTCTCTTCCTTCTCCTTTGGTGGTTAAAATTGAAAATAAGGCACTTGAAAGAGGAAGCATGCCAAATCACCCTAGAAGCTCTTAGAGAGAATTTAGTTAAGGTAGGGACTACTCTTCATCACCCCTAGAATTGTGATGCTAGGTTGTATTCTATGCTCTCTTTGCTTGATTATGTGATGTTTGATTGAATACTATTGAATTGCATACAAAACATGTGGTAGAGTTTTATGCTTTTAAGAAAAGTTGAGGTTTTTCTATATGAGCATGTGATCCATGGCTAGATCATGTTAGGTCTTAAGTTGTTCTGAGGATGATGAGTTAATATACTATAATAGAGTTCCATGGTATGTATTGTTGATGTCTTAATGTATTGATTATTGAGGATTGCATTGGGTGTTAGACTAAGTAATTTTGTGTTAAAAGTTTCGCCTTGATTTTCATTGTGCACTTTTAAAGGCCGAACTGTTTTAGGACCTTTTGGTGCTCAAGTTGATTTAAACTTTTTATGGGATTTCAAGGATTTTTTAAAACTTATCTGGTCAAAATTTCAAAGCTTTTCATCAAGTTTTCATGGGTCAACTATATCTTCTTGGCCCTAGTTTTCTACCGATTGCCAATATCTGACTTCAAAGTCATGTTTCAGTGTTGAATTTACCGAATTTTTCATGTATTTAATTTTAATTAATAGATTTTTTGAAATAAAAAAAGGTCCCAATTTTTCAAATTTTGTAGTTAGTAGTTCAACACGGTTTTGAGGACCAAAACGTGTTAACCAATCCTCAAATTTTTTAGAGACCTTTTCCTATGAGTTCTTAATCTAATGCAAAAATCTTGAGTCAAAGTGGATCCTTTTTAGCCGAGTTATGGACTTACGAGTCTTGACTGTAGAGGAAAATTTGCACTATGTAGTAATTTGCATATTTATTTAGGAAATTTGAATGTGAAACAATGTCAAATTATGGTTTTGGGGAATTAGGGTTTATGAGTAATTTGTCTATTTATTGAACCCAATGTAATCAACTGTTTTATCCTCCAAATTAATACATGATCAATTTATTTTCACACATTAAAAGTGACTTAATGTTGTCTGGGGTAGCATATGTTGATGGGTAGATCTTATGTAAAGATAATCATATGGGTATGTGGGATACAAGGGTACATATGGTAATTTAGAATTTCATGAGGGATTTATGCATGAGAAATGTGGTTTAAGAAATGGTACATGTTGATGCATGGTCATGATATGTGAATATTATTGTTGTCTACCTTTATTGTATGTCTAATATAATGATTTAGGATTGGGTAAGGGATTGATCATAATGTGTAGACAATTAACAAGTGACAAGATAACACCACGAAGATTAACTCAGTGAGGATAGTGAGGCTATTATATTGTTGCCTAACTAGTATTCCACCAGCATTAACATGCCATGAGGTGAGAATCAAATTATACATATTTTGGTAATAATATAATAAATTTGGTAAATAATTTTATGCCAAGTTCACAAATGAAAATTATATAAAAATCATCCAAGTGGACTCCTGAGTACTTGTTGAAAATGTAGGTAAATACTTTGGTGCCGAATGGGTAGAGGCAATTCATGTTTGTAGGCCTTTGGGTCAAGGGTGGTGCTGGGAAAGCATAAGATTAATGTTTATTTTTTTGTAAATCTAGGTGTAATTTACTTAAAAAGGTTAGAAAGCTAATATGTCTTCAAGTTTATAATATACAGTCTATTTTAATTAGGGCACGTGGGTAGTCTTGATAGTTAATCTCATGATTATGTGTTTTTCTTGGTTTAATAAATTATGTTTGACCTTGATGACTAAAAGTATGAAATTTGGGTATGTTTATTGGAATGATGAATATGAGAATATGTTATGGTGATGTGATTTAGCATGTGCAGGACATGACATTTCATATTGCATGAAACGGAATTGCATTCATATTGATATGAAGCATATAGTTGCATGTGTATGTTCTAGGGTACATGTAGGATGCACGTATGTCATTATTAGCGTAGATGTAGGGCAAACCTAGTGAGCTTTGACTCATAGGTGGTTTTCCACCACACCTATTTTTTTTGTACGCACAAGTATGTAATGTTCCTATAGAAGATGACTGTGAGGACTCTACCATACTTAGAAGAGTACTTATTTGTAATAATTTGAGTAACAGAAAAAATAACTCACTACTTCAATTCCTCATAAAACTACTTATTTGTAATAATTTTGATAAAATTATTTTTATTGTATTATTCGAATTTGTCCAGGGAGCTTAGTTGTGACAAATTGTATGTCTAATTTTTCCACTTTAGGAAAGTCTTTGATGGCTAAGTTGGGTGAAGACACTTCCTTATGAATTATAGGGTTTCTCTCTGGATGATGATGCCCCTTAGAGGATAATCGATGGTAGGTTATATCATCTCTCACTTTAGTCTCTCTAAGGGACTAGAGGGTTATATATTTTGGAATTTGTGAGATGATTAATTGAATCTATTTTAATTGATAACTGAAACAAGCATATACAGAAGTGTTGGCTTTGTTCAGTTACCTAACTAGGTATTTAGATACTCAACATCCTTGTGATACAAGTTCTTCATGTAAGGACTAGTAAAACTACGACTAAGCAATGTGGGATTAAGGATGACATAGTATTAGTAGGATTTAGTTTCCTCAATTTAGCAATTTATTGAGTAGTTATAATAATAGTGTGAGAGTCAATGATATTTGGTTATTTATTTTCATATCAATGATAGACTTGTACTTAGATAAATAGCCATGTTATTTACAAATTTTGGAGACACATAGTAATATAATATATTTTAAAATTCATATTTATAAACCCCAATTATCTTGGCTTGGATAGTTAATAGAGTATTTGCCTTCTTGCTTTAAAATTTTTTTTTCTCATAATTTATTGCACATGTTATTTTAAAAAAAGTTTTGAAAATCCAGGTCGTGACATGCAACCAACTAGTCCCTTGCACTAGTCATTTGGATTCTACTACTAACCTAGACAAGAGGAATTTTGGGACTTTTACCATATTAAGGTCACCCTCATCCTTCTTTGTTGTGCACGATAAAATCATAATCTAAATCATACTTAAAGTAATTAAATTGATTACAACACAAAATTAAGCTACACTATATGAATTACATGTTATGCATCAAATTTTCTCATACTTACCCTGAAGCTCAGATTCAAAAAATAATACTGAACTCGGATGTTGTAACCTAAATTTGGAGAAATATACATGAAGTAATTTTTAGCCCTTTCATAGATAAAACACATCTTCAAAGGTCTACTAGAAGATGTTAACACCTCAGAAGAAGTTTATAAAGTCAAAGGAATTTTACCAGAATTTTACTGGAATTTTCTAAAAAACACTCCTATATAATTTATATTTATTTAATAAAAAATATAAGTAAATTAGCATGCATATTTAGATTCAGATTAATTATTCTGAGAAATTTATTACACATCAAGAAGTTGCAGTAAAAATTTCAAGCCTATCTAATAGATAGAGAAGAACAAGATGTGTATGTAGTCAAATTAGCAACCGCAACATGGTTTTTGAGACAACTGTACAACAATTTTTCAGATTAAATTTCTTTAAGATAAACTTCAGTAAGTTAGAAACAAGCAGTATTTGATGGGTTATTTTTCAGAAGTCTGAGGAACAAATAACGAATATAGTTTGCATGCTGGACAATGTTGGAATTCAACTAAAGTGTAATTTTATGCAAAAATAAAATAAAATAAAACTAGAATATAGATAATTTGGTCCCTAAACTTGGATTCATACCTAATCATCAAGTCAACAAGATATGAAACATGAAAATTATAGAAATTCAGCCATGGAAGATCTCAGAAGAATCAAAATATGAAGAGAGGTATTATTTCAAGTAACTAGAAGCAAGAGTTTATGGATACTTAATTAAAGAGACAAATAGAATTATGAATAGAATCTCAAAATTAACAATCATATCAGAATCCAAATACTTTGACATGATTTGATAGAGAATCAAATGCCAATAATCAATTTCATACTATATCATGTAGTAATCATGAAAACAATGAAAATACAACAAAATCAACTCATGCCCATAAACATATAGGCATAGTTTCATAAACAAAATATTCTTCTGACATAAAATTAAGAAGAAGATTCCTTGTCTTGATAAGAAATTCTTCAACTATGCTCTAGCCTTCTCCTTGGTCAAAACCCTAGAAAACATATAATTTTTAATTCCTTGTTCTACAATTTAAGCTACAAGATCAAAGACCTAGGATATACACATCACTACTCATTGATACATACCCAAATCAGTTGGGACCAGCATGATATCCATAGCAGATGGGACCAGCATGACACATGGGTTGGATCAACACGCACCATGTACCAAAATTTTGATATTTTATGCTTACATTACAAGTTATTATAAAATTATAGTACAACTATAATTGCTAACAAGATCATAGATTTCATAAGCTCCTAGACTATAATTACTTGTCGATCTCAAAGACTCGCTCAACCTCTTATGCATGGTTTTCATTATTGTAGAGAGTGAGGATGTTTGTGTATTATGTGTGGGCATTGTATGTGCTTGAGGAGATTGGTGGTGGCATACAATGATCTAAGATACTAGTCGCTCTGCCCTTTTTAGTTAGGTCCTACTTACTCAAGCACTTTTGTTGAAAAAAAAATGGAAAAAAAAAGTCATGGGGAATTAAGAAAATACCTACTTTTGGCTGGACTCAATGGTTGGACCCTTGTTTTTATGCATAAGTTTGGGAGTTGGAACCATTATTTGAGCAAAACCTTGCATGGTATTTATTTTCCCTAAGCATCCATGTCTTACCGCGTACTTGGAATATGTTTACTTGCTCGGATTCTACTTTGTAATGATTCTCTATAACAACAGCTAATATGTTGTGCACGATGACCAGTCTTTCAGATGACTCCCCAGTCTCTACTTTATTTTTTTACTTTTTGGCATTGAAACTATTTCTTACTGTAATAGCCTAATATTTGCTTTGCTTTGGTATTTAGATGTAAAATACTATTGGTTCAGTTAGTGGCCTGGGCTAGCCGAACCACTAACTGGCGTGTCTACCTAGGGAACCAAGCCGGCCTAGGTTGGGTTGGGCACGACTCCCTAGGGGACTGGTCGTCCCTTACATGGGGCGATCTCCTTCTTATTTTCAGTTATGCTATTGAAATTACTCAGACTTCTCTCATTTCTTCCTTGCTTCTTCCCTTTCACTGTGTGAATCTCCTTGATATTAATTATGCCTACACCGGGCACATCATAATAATCTCATCAGGTCACCTCAACCTCACATTCCTTAGCATATCTGCCTAGGGACTCTTTCATATCTTGGTTGATACTTCATGTCTTCCTCACCATGAACTGCCTCAAACAAAAGTTGTTTCCTTGGTGAATAGGCATATCCTTGGTGAATTGGCATATTCTTCCATTGTTGTTACTCAGTAGATTCTTATTTGCATTTGCCATAAATTTTACAATGGTTCTCTCTACATGATCTGCTCGAATTTTTCAAAGTCTAACAAAAAAGGGGGCTTGTACTGCAAAGATCTTTATAAATGCCTTCATCCACTTCATTTGCAAGGAAAAGAACTCAAGAATATTTTCCGCCATTGAAGCACACAAACGCGTCTTACTCGCCATGAGTCCAATCGTACATTGTTACATTTCCCCATTTGCTTTCTTCTCTTCATGTATTCTCTTTTTTGAAAGATATATGGCGGATGTAATCTCAAATTGCTCATGGCATTTCATTTCTAGTAATGGAAGTTTTGAGATTCTGTAGCAAGAGATATACCACTAAATTGGTTTTTCTCCCTCAAAAATCAAAATAATAAAAGAAGGTCTATCCTAGTTAAAAAATATACATACTACCAGTAATCGCCACAAGAGCAAACTCCTTCCTCAAACCGGTGGAAACGATTGATATCTCTTAGAACAATAGTTCTCCCAGTGCACTTAGACACAAACTTAACTGCTGAATGACAATCTCCACATACACGTAAATTCTTCATAACACGTATTGGCCTCTCTTTTGGGAAGATAAGGAGTGCAAAGGCAATGGCCAATCTTTCGCTATGATAAGCAATTGCCTGTTTCTTCTCCTCACCATTTAAATCACGTAGCACAAACCTTGTGTCAGCAATATAGCCAGCCCTTTCCATCTCCTCCCTCAATTCATCCAGTTTTTCATAAATTTCTCCTGCCATAGGATGGGACTGGTCACCTGATGCAAAGGTATGTACTCTATTCCCTTCCTCAACCCAGCTTAAACCGGTTTCTTTCCTCACCCCTCGATCACGCATAACCTTTCTAGCCCTTGCCGCGTCTTCCCACTTACCTGCTGCTGCATAAGCATTTGATAGCAACATGTGCATCCCTGAGCTCATAGACCCCAATTCAGATAGCTTGTCAGCTGCATAAACTGCAGTTTCTGTGTTACCATGGATGCGAGAACCAGTCAACAGCGCACCCCACACTGACTCTGTAGGGTTGATCGGCATTTCTGATATAAATGAAACAGCTTCATTCAATTTGCCTGCTCGGCCAAACATGTCCACCATGCTCGCATAGTGCTGCGGAGAGGGATCAATGCCACATTCAACCATCATCTTGAAATACTTACAACCTTCTTCAACAAGCCCTGCATGGCTGCAAGCGTATAACAAACACAGGAAAGTAATGAAGTTCGGTTTAACACCACAGAACTCCATCTTACCAAAGGTTTCAAACGTTCTCTTGGTGTGACCATGTTGAGCAGAAGCAATTAGAATCGAATTCCATGCCCCTAAATTTCTCTCCAGTAATTCGTTGAACACTCGGTAAGACTCATCTACCACTCCACACTTCGAGTATAAAGAAATCAAAGAGCTACCCACAAAGCATGACGAATTAAAACTGGTCTTTACACACAAACCATGTATCTGAGACCCCAGTTCCAAAAGCGTCAAGTGGCCACAAACCCTAATCACACTAGAAAAAGTAAAATCGTTAACATCCAATTCTGCAGCCAAAGCCTCCTTGAACAGTTTCAGAGCCTCCTCGTCCTCGCCCATTTGAGCGTATCCGTATATCATCCCACTCCAAGAAACCACGTTCTTCTCGGGCATATCATCAAACAGCTTACGCGCATCTCTGATCTCACTGCATTTTGCATACATGTCGACCAAAGAGCTACTAACAAATACATCGGACGAAAATCCAGTTTTCAGAGCGAGACTGTGTATTGACCTCCCAATCTCCGGTCTCGACATCATCGCGCACGACTTCGTCGCGCTCGGGAAGATGTGGTCGTCGGGACGGATGCTGCACCCAAGCATCCGCCTGAATAGCCCAAGCGCCAGCACAGGAAGCTCGTTCTGGGCATAGCACGAGATGACCGAACTCCATGAAGCAACGGCCTTCTCGGATATTTCATCGAACACGTTGCCGGCGTCACAAGGACGCTGGCATTTGGAGTAGAAATTGACTAGATGGTTGGCAAGAAGGGTGTGGGCCCCGACGCCGAACTTGACGACGCGCGCGTGGAGCTGCTGGCCCCCGGCGAGGGAGCGAGAGGCGGTGACCGACTGGAGTAGGTTGCAGAGGTGGCGGGGAATGGACCGATGGTCGGATGAGGAGGACAGGTGGGCATAGGCGGAAATGTGTGGGGGTATTTTGGGAATTAGGAGGGAGGCTGAGGAAACTCTGGGTGACAAAAACATGAGCTTTGGGAACTCGCCGCCTGTTGGGCATGGTCCCCCTCCACGAATTGGGCCTGGGTAAATAGGCATTAGAGCTGGAGTACGTTACTGCCTAAAAAAAAAAAACACTGTATTTAGGGTGAGAAGTCTTATTTCAGCCACCCTACCCTATTAACGCATACCGTTTCTAAATATGTAGGATAGGTCAGAGGTGACAAACTCCTTATTTATATAACTAGGATGGCACATTGTGTGCCTGAACTGAATGCACACAGGACGCATAATTTTAACAACTTGGCTCATAATATTTTAGGGGTAAGACAAGTTTGAATTATCGGTTTACACCTTATCTATCTAGCAACAGAGTCGTATCCCTCCTTATTTGACATGAGTCATTAGATCATGATCTGATGACTTGTATTCCATTGCATATTTTTCAATATAATACCTGGCACATTGTTTGTTTTCATATATATGTTATTTAAAGTTAAAATTAAGAAAAATTATTTATGCAATATTAGTGCTTGCCGTCACTGACCACACTGGCCTACAAACCAGTGAGTAGTGGCCGATAAGGAGTTGCTGCTTGTGGTTGCATATGGGGCAAAAATAGCAAATACTATTCCTTCTATCTCAAATTAATATCTCCATTTGACAAAAAAAATTGTTCTATATTATTAGCTCCATTTTGTTTACTTTAAGTGTCTGAGTACTTAAAAAAAGTATCATAAGCTTGATTTCCCTTCTCTTAAACATAGATTTCACCATTCAATAAAAATTATTATTATTTTAAATATATTTATTAATATGAGATGGAGGGAGCATTTGTCCATAAAAAATCTAACATCAAAATATGTTGTATAATAGTTGTGATACATTCAACTAGTTTAATGTGAGATTTTTGGAAAATCACTGCCCTAACTAAAATAGAGGGAGTCCAATTGTAGAAATGGCTATGTATGCATCATTATCCTCTTTTGACAAGATTGGCCCTACAATAATAGTAATGATGCATATAATAAATTGTAGGGACATTAACTTATAAAGACAAAGAAAATTAACTAATTCCAAAAAACTACAACAACCACTTCAATTATCATAAAGTGTCAAATAGCCACCCTTCATAAAGCCTTTTCACTCTCATCCTTTGTCAATTTTGAATTAAACCTCTGACGTTTTCTACTCCTTCCTGCGGTGATTGCTCCTCCTTCCTCTAGTGATTTGCTCCTGTATCCTCTGGTGATTTGCTCCTCTGTCTTTTAACAATTCTCTCTTCCATCCTCTGACGATTCTCTCATCTTTCCTCAAGCGTATT
Source organism: Saururus chinensis (assembly GCA_035235625.1). Lineage (NCBI taxonomy): Eukaryota > Viridiplantae > Streptophyta > Magnoliopsida > Piperales > Saururaceae > Saururus > Saururus chinensis. Next base: position 34,242,695 of record CP141143.1, read on the forward strand.
TTTTCACTACATTCCACTGCCACTGTTTGACAGCTGCCTTGCAATCATTACCCTAGAATCCATTCTTAGTTTCTTTAGAACTTGTCTCTTCCGAGGTAATCTCCCGTTGCTATCCATAATCTATCAAGTATATCACAAAGTTTTTTGCACATTTTGTCCATTACTCCATTGCAATGGAGAGGTCTTTCTCTTTGCTTGAGGGGAATGTTAATGATTGTCTTTGTTATTTTTTTTTTTTTTTTTTTTGCAGGATTCTACTATTTTCATAACTCTTTGTCTTTCTCTTTTGCTTTTGGGGAATGTTTTCATATCTTGTCAATTTTGAATCGTCTTGATTTTCTACTAGATCTGGTGGTCTGTTTGTGTTGTAGTTTTCTAATGATGATTGTATGAAATGTTTGTTATACACTATTATATATAGGGAAAATTATTTAAATAATAATTAAAAAAACTTATTCACCACTTTGGACCACTTTGGGAAGTGGTATTCCTCTTTGCTACACAGCTAGTGCTTGCGTAGTTTTTTTTTTAATTTTTTAGATTATAAGGACGAAATCAGGTTTAAGTTGATTTTGTCCTTCTAAAGGACGAAACCGGTTTAAAGTTTATAAAACTTAATCCGATTTCATCGTTTAGAAGGACGAAATCACCTTAAGGCAATTTTGTCCTTCTAAACGATGAAATTGCCCCAATTAAATCATTTCGGCCTTTGGCCATTCACTTTTGAACCAAAGCCAATTTTGTCCTTTTGAAGGATGAAATCATCATTGTCTTAATCTGCTTCTGCTTCTCCGCTCTAGTTCGCATTGCCTTCTACTCAATCCGCCTCTCCGCTCCACCGTGCCTTTTCTTTCTACTACGCTAGATCCGTCCCGCCGCCGTGCTCGATCCCATCCTCCGGTGTCGCATTCCCAAATCTCGTCCTCCGTCGTGTTTCAAGTTCATTTCCCTTAAATCTACCAGTTTTATTACCCTAATTTCCCCTAAATTGAATAGCTTGTATGAGTCTGCGTTTTGAGAGTTTTTTGTGTCATTTACCTTGTGTTCAGTATTTTGTTCAGCTAGTAGAGGTTTATTTCTATTGCTGGGGCTGGATTGGGTTTGCTCTGTTTGTTCGTTCTCATATAGAATTTAGTCTCACAGGTCCTTTTACACTTCTATTTTTGACTTCTTTTGTAGATACATTTATGTTGCTGTGAATCAATTATTTATCTACTTATGTGGTTTATTTTGGTTCATACTTTTTCTTCTTGCTCTTTTGTTAGTTTGTGTGCTTACCCATTTCTGCTTGATGGTGATCCACTTGCTCCATTATTGTTTGTTGTGGTCTTTTATGCCTCTACTGACTGACATTTTTATGGGATTCAATAGCTTATAAGCGGCTACTTGTCTTGTTCTTCAACTTTCAATCTTATGTGGGTCTAATGCTTCATAGTTTTCCTTTGTTCTATAGGCTTAATTGTGATTGGTGAGTATTGAATTTCTACTAAACATTTTTTCAACTTCTGATGTAATATATTTGATAAATATTTCTATTTTAAATTTGTTTTTATTCAATGATGTTAATAACTTCAATGTTATCTTTATTATGCATGGAATGTGTAAAATGAATGAAATTGTGTATGTATTGAATAAATGAACAGGGATAGGTGTTAAAGTTAGTTTAAAATAGATTAAAAAAATTAATTTGATTTCGTCCTTTAGAAGGACGAAACCAGTACATAAGCCGCTAATTGGGAATGTAGATTTCTAAGTTATGTGATTCCGTCCTTTAAAATGACGAAATGTTCTTTGGCACTTTAAAATGACGAAATCTTCTTAGGCACTTAGAAGCAAGTTGATTTCGAAATCAGGTCAAGTCTTTTTAAGCATCTAAAAAATTAAAAAAAAAGCCACACAGTCACCAGCTGCTTGGCTAGCTCCTACGTGGCAAAAAGGAACACCACTTTAGGATTATTATTTTTTAAATAATTTTTCCTTATATTTATATTGTTGTGTTCTGGCTGTTATTATATGGTGTTTTAGATGCTATTATTTAGTCAATTCTGCTCTAGGTTTGAGATTTATCCCAAATAGAGCTATATAACAAGTGTAATATGATTATGCTATCACTAGAACAAAAAGAACTATTAGTGATGCTTTTAAGCATTGCTAATAGTCCCCCATGCATCGCTCATGATTACTAGCGATGCTTAAAAAGTGTCGATAAATTGTCGATAATAATCCTGTCATAACTGTTCATTAGCTACACTTTTAAATAAGCATTGCTAATAGTACAACATTAGCGACATTTTATTTTTTACTCACTAATATTAGTTTTTTTTGTGACGCTCTAAAAAGTCTCTAATAATAGATTATTAGCGACACTTTTTATAAAGTGTCGCTAATAACCTATTATTGGAGACACTTTCTAGAGCATCGCTAATAAGTTAACAACTTTTTAAAACCTTATTAGCAAGTTTGTTATCTGTCGCGAAAAGTGTTTTAGAGATGTTTTGAAAAATGTGGCTAATAAAAATAAAAAAATGTAATTTAAACAAGCATCGCTAATAACAGATTATTAGTGACACTAAACCATATGTCACTAATAATATATAATTAAAAAATAAATAACATTAGCTACACTTTACTAAGCGTGGATAAAAGTAAAAAAAATCCCACCTTCTTTCTCCTCCCCCTCCAGCAGCCTGGAGGGGTTGGAGGCTAGGGCCACGGTTTGGGGGGGGGGACATTGAAGATGCTGGGGGCAGGAGGAGGAAACATGGGGGGAGGGAAGGGAGAGGGGTGGTGCCGGAATTTGGGGACGGAGTCAGATTCGGTGCCACTCCTCTTCACCTTCTCCTCCGGTGCCATAATCCAGGGGCTGCTACTCCTCCTCTTCATGTACCACTCCGAGCTCCACAAGGAGGAGACCGTGGAGGGTGGCGGCAGCCGTCTAGGATGAGGCGGCCAACTTGGGGTGACACAAAACTTGGGAGAGGGAGTCAAGGAGGGCCAGGGTGGACATGCGAGAGATGACAGTGTTAACGGTGGGCTCGATGTGTTTCAGCAACCAGTGCACGACCTCCTCATCGGACCTGTTGCAGAGCTCCGGCGTGAGTTGGAATAACTTCATGGCATAGAGGGTCGGCAGGCACGCACGGCGATCCTTCCTTGTGGAGCCACTGGTCTTGGGCCAGCTGGGCCTGCCCCTTTGGCCACCGCTCCCAACTTCAAAGGATCTCAAGGGTGCAGGAGTACGAGTAGAAGCGTGCACAGGAGGAAGAGGAGGAGGCTTGAAGACGATTAGAGGAGCGGAGGAGATGGGGACGATGTTGGGGAAGCAGTAGGTGATGAAAGCCAAGGAGGTTGACGGAGAAGAAATAGAGAGGGGCACGAGCGGCGATTGGGGGAGGAGGAGAGGGTGGTGGGGGAGGGGAGGAAGGGGTTGCTAGGCAGCGCCACTGGCATAGTAGGTGGGGAGTTTGGAGCAGGTAAAAGAAGGGGCAATGGGAGAGGAGGAGGGCTTGAGGGAGGAGGAGTGGCGAGGGGTGGGCTTTGGAGCGCATCATGGATGGTCGTGGTGGGGCCGGTGGGGGATTGGATGGGATATGCAACTCCTAGTGCGATGGCGGATTTGTCAGTGAAAGAGAAGGGCCAGATGCGGTTAAAGAAGGCGAGAGAAATTTTGCCTACACTTAGCTATTTGCGACACTTTAATTTAAAGCATTGCAAAAAGGAGAAGAAAGAGGGAGAGGAGGGACAGGAGAGAGAGGGAGAAGAGAGAGAAAGAGGAGGGAGAGGGAGAGGTGATAGAGATAAAGAGAGAGACTCTGAGAGAAACAGAGAGAGAGACAGAGAGTAAGGGGTAGAGAGAGAAAGGAAAGAGAGAGAGGAAAGAGGAGAGAGAGAGTGAAGAGAGAGGGAAGAGTGAGAGAGAGAGGAAAGAGGAAAGAGGAAGAAGAGAGAGAGGGGAGAGTGAGAGAGAGGGTAGAGAGAGAGAAAGGGAGGAAAGAGGAGAGCGAGAGTAAGTAGAGGGAAGAGAGAGAAAGAGGAGAGAGGTAGAGAGGGAAGGAAAATGTTGAAAGAAACAAGGATATTAGCGACACTCAAAAGTGAGCATCGCTAATAGAACATTAAGTGGCGACACTTATTCTTAAGCGTTGCCACTAATAATACTATTAGGGGCGCTCACCACCGGGCGTCACTAATACTAATGCTTTTCACTCCCTCTCTCCTCTTTCTCTCTCTGCCATCTCTCATCCTCTACTCTCTCTCTCCCTCCTTTCTCTCTCTACACACTTTCTCTCTTTATTCTCTCTCCCACGTGTGTTAACATGAGCCCCGGCTCTGAGGACGATAGGGGAGAGAGTGCGGGAATTTAATTTTAATTTTTTTATTTTTTAATTATATAATATATTTTAAAAATAATAATATATCAAATAAAATAAATTTAGTAGTGACGCTAACGATAAAGTGTTGCTACTACCCTAGTTTTTTGCAACGCTTATTCCTAAGTGTCACTAATACCTAAGATAGTAGTGATGCTTTATCCTAAACATCCTTACTAAATTTATTTAAATTATTTTTAAAACATATGATATAATTAAAAATACACTTATTCCTCTCTCTCCCCACTCTATTCTCTCTCTCTATACTCTCTCTATTTTTTTTTAAAAAAAATTTAATAATATAATAAAAAATTCTAAAAAATATAAATTAATTTCTTCCCCCCTTTCGCTTTCTCCTATCTCTCTCATCTCAATCACTCCACTCTCTCCTCTCTATTCTCTCACACTCTTCTCTATACCCTCTCGTCTTTCTTCTCTTCTAGCTCCTCATCTCTCTCTATCTCTCACACACTTACAAGCATAAACATGAGCCCTACCTTTGAGGAGTGAGGATAAATCAGGGGAATTTTATTTATTATTTTATTATTTATTATATATAAAAATATTAAATATTAAATAAAATATATTATATTTAAGAAGTTTATTTTAAAATTTTATAATATTTATTTATTACATATACAAATAGTAAATATTAAATAAAAAACTTTATATTTAAGATGTTTATTTTTATATTTTTTAATATTTATTTATTATATATATGTATTTATTAAATAAAATTAATTAATAAAGCTATTAGTGACATTAATAAAGAGTCATTAATAGTTGTATTGTTAGCGACACTTTTAACAAAGCATTGCTAATAAGCTTAGTATTTTTTTAAAATAAATTTATTTTATTTACAATGCTTTATTAAAAGGTGCTAATAATAGAACTATTAGTGGCGCTTTTAAGAAAGCCTCGCTATTATTAATACTGTTTGCGACGCTTTTTCAAAGGCGTCACTAATAGTTCCATATTTTTTTATTTTTTATTTTAAATTTATAATTATTAGTGACACTTTTTGTTAAGTGTTGCTAATAGCACAACTATTAGTGACACTTATAAAAAAATGTCATTATTGTTAAAACTATTAGCGACACTTAAAAAAAGTATTACTAATAGTTATATTTTTTTCTTTTTTAATTAAAATATATAAATTTTAGTGATGCTTTTATAAAATGTCTCTTATAGCACAACTATTAGCTACATTTATTATAAAGTGTCACTAATAGTTGTAATATTAGTGATGCTTTTTGTTATGCATCACTAATAGATGTACTATTAGCAACACTTGATATAAAGCATCGCAATAGTTGATCTGTTTGCAACGCTTTTTTAAGTGTCATAAATAGTAGTTTTTAGCGACGTTTTTCATTGTGTCTCTAATAGTACATTTTGTAGTGAGTCCTACAATTTTATATTCATAACTGGTTTTCACATGGCAACATGATCATGCTACCCTGCCATTTCATATTCATAATTGTTTTTCATAGGGTAGCATGATCATGCTGCTCTGCAATTTCGTATTCATAATTGGTTCTCAAAGGGCAACATGATCATGCTGTCTTGGAATATTTTTAAGAATTTCAACTAGATTTATTGAGAGGATTAAATCATTAGCTTACTAAGTGCTATTTTTTTGTTGTATCATTTCTTCTCTAGAGTTTGATATTTATCCCAAATAGAGCTATATAAGAAGGGCAACATGATCACAAATTATCAATGGGGCAGCATGATCATGTTGTCCAATGATTTGATATTCAGAATTGGCTTTCACAAGGGCAACATGATTTGTATAACTCCTCTTAGTATTATGTTCAATGTAAACTTGTTTCGGGGCAAAAGATGTTGTCTTTGAGTGTAATTGATGCTTGTTATTAATTTTACTTTATTTTAAAAGAGGATTAGTGCTTGTACTTTTTTGAAGATTGAATTGATTAATTTTGGTGATCTGATTTTTATTTCTGTTATATTGTTTTATTATTAAACTTATATTAAATTTGTGTCTTAGATTACAATCATGGTTCAATTTAAAAGAAATCTACAAGCGTTGTGCAATGTTTTAGAAAAAGCTAGTGGTTATTTTGATAATGAAAAATTAGAGTTGTTAAGAAGGATCCCTTTCTAGGGAATTGTCATAGCTTTTTTATATGGAAAAATAATAGCTAGTGATTGTAAGAAATCCGATCAAATTTTAGAAAAAAATACTAAATACATTTTAGACTACGACAAGAAAATTCAAAATAGGAAGAAGATTGCTTGAATTCATAGAATATGATGTGTCCACTACATTTGGAATCCCAATGGGTAGGGGTAAACTCTTTAATATAGATAGTAAACGAAAACCCAACACACCATTTACACAAAGGGTTTTCCCAGAAGAAATATATGAAAAAGATTCATTGACAGTAAATATAGTCGGTGATGTTCTTCCTAAAAACTTATTTGGATTAAATTAACAAGAAACAGACTCAGTTTGGCTTATATTTTTGTACACATTAGTTACACTTTTTTTCCTACAAGGGGAACTCAAGTGAATTGGTTGTATATAAGAGCCATTGAAGACATTGATTATATGGCTAATTACAAATGACTAACCATAATTGCAAACAAATTGATTTTTTCCATATCAAAACATTTTGAAACCAAGAAAAATATTGGAGGAAGTCAAATAACATTAATCGTAAGAAAAATCTATTATTTTGAAATATTTATTTATGTATGATTATTGTATGAGAAACTAACAATGATAGTATATTTTTGCAGTATTGGTTTTGTGAGAGCATATGATTCTCATTCAAGAAAAGGTGAAAACAATCCTAGAAGAAGAAAAAGAAACAGTGGATTCTTCTTTTGAGGAGCAACAATTATAGATAAAGAGGCCAACTCAATAAAAATGCCAACTTCTAAACCTCAACCACCTAAACAACATATGACACCAAGCTCAATAGTTGATAGAGTAAAGAATAGGATAAAGAGGTCAAACAAAAAATCAAAAGAAGACACAATCCATGTTTACCCGAAGGTCAAAAAAAGAAGAAAGACAAATGATGATGAACAAGTAGGACAAAATAAGAAAGGATTTATAAGAAAGGATTTATAAGAAAGGTATGTAAGTATGTAAGATTGGATGAGAAAATGAAGATTGATGAAATGAATAAAATTGGAGACATATCGTGAGTAAATCAATAATGCACTTAGTTTTTTAAGATTAATGATGATGAATTTAATTGTGCTACTATTTTTGTCATTTAATTCTAGATCAATCATTTGGAGTTGAGATAAAGATGGAGTAAATGTCATTTTAGGTGACATGGACCAAATAGTTGATGACGAAGAGATTGGGAGTAATGTAAGTTAAAAATTGGTTTGTGTTATTTATATTAATAATAAAATTTATGACTAATTAAAAATTTAAAAAATAAATGATATGTCACTGATTCAATTTCTGAAATATTAAGGAGAAAAAAGGAAAATAAAGAGTCAACTAATGAATATGTCTTCTATAGCTCATCTTGTTTTGTGAGTAGTTATTTGTTTAATATTATTTATTTTTCTTATAAATTTGGGTGTGTATGCTTACTATTGTATTGTCTAACAATTTGGGTCCAGTATACTAAGATTTTTTTATATGCCTAGCAATTTCCTTATAAAAAGGGTCTAGAATTAACTTGAATGATCATGTTGTTCAAATATTTTTATGCAACTTAATGTATATTCCTTATAGTCTAAAGTAACATGAACATGCTCTTCTACAAATTCATGTCAACAGTTGATTATATTTTGTGGTTACATATAATTTTTTTTATTTTTTTTTAAATCATTAAATTACTAACTACTAATTCATAAAATTGATATATGACTTCATTATAAATAAACAAATGAATTGGTGGAGCTTTTTTGTTCAAGCACTATAAAGTAAACCAGCTTGCTCAGTACCATATGTTTCTAGTTCACTCAAGTATACTTCAAAAGGATGGTACGTCCATGGGTCATCGTCCATGGGTCATTGGCATTTGCTTGTTTATGATACCCACGAAGGCTAATGGAAACATTACCACTTGATGAGACTAAATATGGAATGTATAACACCTTCAAAGTAGATGCATGAACTTTTATAAGTATTATTCATGTTAAAGTTAAACAAGCCAAGCATTGTTAACTTCTTGTAAATTAAAATGATATTTAATGAAATATTAGATTGACATATAAAAATGATTATGTTGGTATAGATGGATTACAATAAATCATATGAGGTTGAAGCAATGAAAGGCCAATTTTCACCCCTAGAACTGCAATCAACTTTTATAGATGTGGAAAATATTCCACAACAATACCCAAATTCGTAAGTTTTAAAAAAATTCTCATTACAAAGAAAATTTTGTTAAATTTATAAAATAGAAACTCCTAAGATTGAACTTTGATCATAACTAAACTGGTAAATCGCCTTAACTTAATAATGCATAAGATGATTCCATGGCTATGCGGCTAATTAATGCTTAATTATTTGTGTAGATATCGGCCATGGACATCAACTAGGAGAACTACAAGCTCGACCTGTCCGTGATCAAGAAGGAGAACCATGAGGAAGAACAATTTTCCTTTTTTTTTCTTTGTATGCACTATGTAGTAGGTAGAAATTTTTTCTCTTCATTACCTTTTGAGAAGCACCAACTGCGATATGGTTTCTATTCTTTACAATTTCATGACTCTTGCAAATTCTTGGTATTATATCTCTCTTTTGATTTATGCTTTGTCTATATTGTAATCTTATAAATATACATAAGGACATCATGATAGTGTTGTGGTTGAAAAAGGCAAAAAAACTCGTACAAGGACGAAAATTTTAAACTCTACTTGAATTTTATTATCTAAATGATCATAAAAGCGTAAGGCATTAACCACATTAACTATTATAGAATTTAAAAATTTAATAACATATTTTAATAGGACAACATGATAGTACATTTCCAGAAAAAGGAAAAAAAAGTACAAGGACAAAAATTATAAACTCCACTTGAATTCTATTATTTAAATTATCATAAAAGTGTAAGGCATTAACCACATTAGCTGTTATCAAATGTCAAAATTTTAATACTATATTTTCATTGGACAACATAATAGTGTTGTGGTAGGAAAATAAAGAGAAAAAAGTGCTTCTAAAAATTTCATATTTCTTCACTGGATATAATAAGTTCTAAAAATAAATTTTCAAAGGATTCATTATTAATCATAAGAAACAATATAAATGCTATATATGTGTTAACAATCATTAATCAATTTGACCTAATAGAAAAGAAGTTAAAAAAAAAACAAGTCAAATGTAAACATAAAATTTAATAAAAAATTGAATCAATGTATTTAAATTGGTTCTTTACAACTATTCTTGTTATGACACTAACTTTTCCGCATGTCATCTCACAATAACATTTACCTTTAAAATAAGCATTTGTCCAATTGTCATATGGAAAATCATCTAAGAAATCTTTAACTTGTTGTCTACCCTCATTTTTCAAATCATCCAACAACCTATTGAAGCGTGATAGTTTTGGAGCATATACACAACCCTTAAACAATTTAACCATATTTTCACGGAATTTCTTTAATCATCCTTTCAACTCGTCTTTCAAATTGTTCTTTAGATGATGCAAATAGAATGAATGATCAAAATAAGGTTAAACATTGGTTAAGGTAGAAATAAGCCCATTGTTACAATATGATATAATTGTAAACTAATGTATAGGATCTAAAATTAACTTCAATTGAAACAAAAACTATTCCCAATCATCCCTAGTCTTGTCTTCAACAACAACAAAAGCAAGTGGAAATATACTTAAAAAATTAAGAAAATGGGACAATTAAAAAACCAAGAATGCAACAGGAGTAAGAACAAGTCCTTTCCATTACATAGCTAGTTCAAATTTACTGTCATAAAATATTTCACTTAGCAAGTTTTCTTTTACATCACCAAGGTATGCTACACATTTCATATAAAAAAATGGCAAAATTAAAATCCAAGCTTCTCTACAATTCAACAAGCCAAAAAATATTTGCAGAGAGAAAATGATGGAATAAATGGCCAACGCTAGAGAAAGAATCATTTGAAACATGGGGATATCAACATGAAAATAGTGAATCGGGCAAGGTAATGACCTTCAGCACAATAATAATTTCTTATATATCTTATATTTCAAACATATCTCTAGTTTTAGTCCATAATCACAAGGATTGTTCAACATTAAAGGCTTGCTATATAAGTAGGCACATAAATAGTTTCATAAAATACTTGATGTAGTAACAACGTGCAATCCTTTATACATTTCATTGACAGTCCACTTTTAACCCTTTATAAGTAGGCCTACTGACAGTCCACTTAGAACATAATAAAGTCAAACTTTTATAAACAAATATTTGAACTGCTTCTAAGATCATATAAACTTATTTAATTAACTGCCAGTATAGAGCAAATAACAACTAACAGAGGCATCTTGAACCCTTGAGAAACATTAAGACTGCTACAATTCTAAGAAGCTACTAAACTACTAAAAAACATACTTAAAAATCAAACCAACATATAGTAAAGCTAAAAAAATTGCAAATATTTTACCTTGATTCCCATTTTTGTTGGTAGCCGCCAACATCATTCCTTTGTAATAACTTTCCAAATGAGTACCATCTAAATACAAAATAGGACGACAATATTGAAATCCACAAATACTTGCATTAAAGAAATGAACGCCCTTAAAAAATGATTACTTTCACTATCAACCTCTAATGACACCTACAAAGTTTTCCCACAAATCGTTGTCTACCACTATACCTACCCCATTCCTATTTGACTCTTTACCTACAAAAAATAATTTAAAGCCCTCATATAGCTCCCTAGCCTTCTCTCTTACAAACTTTGTTTATGCAAGCAAACTATATTAACCCTAGTACACTTAAGTATCTCTACTAACTACAATCCCTTACCCTTCAAGGCCCCAACGTATCAAGTTGCTACTCTAATCTTACACTCATGAACTAGCTTCTTTACCCATGTTCGTCTAATCCAATGCGAGTTGCCCACTTCTCATTGCAACTAGGCGTTGCTGCAATGTGTAGCTTCCATGGGACGCCTTAGCCAACCTTTGCTCACTTATCATTGTACATGGGTTTTGGCACAACGTGTCACTTTTAGGGAACGTCCTAGATTTAACTAGAATATATAGTATAAGATCCATGGAGATTGACAAAAGTTTTATAGCTAGCTATCAACTTGACGAAACTCTCCTTTATTCGGGCTTGGGACTAGAATTCTGAAACATGCTGTTTAAAGTAGCATGCCTAATTCCAATGTGTTCTAACAAAAATTTAGCGATTTGATCAACAAAAAAATAACCAAATTAAATATGTACTATATAAACCCAAAATTACATAATTACTAATTACAAAGACAAAAGACTCATTTTTCTTCAAACAGTTGGTTCTCTACACTACTATTGAATTGTGAAGCATCCACTCCTTGGTTGTTTACTGGCAATAGCTTGATCTTCTCCTCTTTTGTGTTTTTTGATCAAAGTATATCCTTCATCCTCTTCCTTGGAATGAATCTTCTAGTCTCTTGATCTTCTCAACAACACTCTTTAGCAAACATCATGTTTTACATGTATTTTTTGCTCTTATCTCACTACTAATCACTCTTTTTGATATATGACTGAGATTTTCTCATTCTAGAAGACAACTCTCTAAAAACTCCATTAGAGCAACTTCACACAAGCTCTCTAGTTTATCTAGGTCTTCTCTCTTCCTCCATCACATTCCAATTTTTTTTTATAGACTCCCAAGCCCTAAAAGTAACAAGACTCCAACTTGGAATCTAAATCAAACCAAAAAATCTTAATTTAGGCTACTTGCCGCTTAATCGATCGATCGTTTCCACATGACAATCAATTGATCCCTATTCTTTTACCTCATGACTCTTCCATCAATTGATCATTTAACCTACAAAAGATAGCTTTGCCATGGCTTCTTTATAAAAAGAATGTTTTCACGTATCGATCAATCGTTCATAGAAGTAATCGATCGCTCATACAGTGTCAGGGATTTAGCTACAGTTCAACAACGATCTGTCATTCCAACTTGGTGATCGATTGGTATGACTGTTTTGATATGTCAATATTCAAATCTCCAAACCTCACTATTCTTTCACCTGGGGTCTCTTCTACCCTAAAGTGTGTAAATGTGATGTGTGTGAGTGTTTTTACCTATCAAAAATATGGATTTGAGGCCTCTTTTATTCCACATTTAGAAATAAATCTTCAGTCTATAAACTGACTTAAAATACATATTAATGACATTGTTTAGATCACGATAATGTGCTGATACATGACATAATGAGACTTATGTTCTTACAAAATATATTTACTATAATAATATTTGTATTGAAATACTTAGTTACTTGTTTGTATATAGTGGAACCTTGGCTTTCATACCAATTGTGGCGACCTAACTTTTTAAACAACTTAAAAGTTGAAATCTTGTCAATTTGTAATCAAAAGGGTGCCAGGATCAACCGTGTACAAAAGAGTAACTTTTCATTAATTTACATAATTGCAAAATTTATAGAACATTACTTAGCATGCCTGAACAAAATCAAAGTAGTGCAAATGTACATAACATATAAAAAGAACTTGACAAAGTAAATCCAAAGTGTAGACCTTTGGATGTAAGTTCTATGGGTCATCTTCATTAAAATTATCTTCGTCGTTCAAACTTCTAGCGTCTGAGGGTGGGTGAGTATATTTATACTCAATAGGTAGAGTTAAATTCTAATAACATAATATAACATAAAATATAATTTAAGACTAATATAATATATTTTAATAATTCACATAATTAATATGTGAATGTCAACTTTAAATTACTCAAAAATCCTTGTGGACTAACAGAATCCAAATACACTTCTTTTGCTAAAAATTAGATAAAATAGTCCTTCACAGAATCCAGTGAAATTCTAAGTCAAATAGAATCCGATAACTAATTCAAAGTCAAATAAATTATCATTCATAGAAGGCTACTTATAAGTTATAATGAAGTGACATACATCGCTCTTAGGGCAACATGATGAGAATGTAAAGGATCTTCCCACAATATCATATTTCATGGGTGCCCCATATGCCTTAATAGGTTTTACCTAAGAATCATAACTCCAATTGCTTTTTGGTTTTATACTAAATAACAACCCTTCAAAACCAATAATAGGTTTTAGGTTTTATACCAAATAACTATCCTTCAAATTTTATCAAAATCATTGGTAATAATAATAAGAGAAATTTATTTAAATAATATTTTTTTAAAAAATATTTACCAATTTAGACTACTTTGAGAAATATTTTTCAAAGTAGTGTTACTTTTTGCCATGCAGGCGTCAGCTTTTTTTTTAATTTTTTTTAATTTCGTCCTTTAAAAGGACGAAATCAGTACTACACTAATTTCATCCTTTTAAAGGACGAAATTAGTACTGTACACTAATTTCGTTCTTCTAAAGGACTAAATTAGTATTGTACACTGATTTCGTCCTTCTAAAGCACAAAATCAGTCATTTTATGCACAGTATCAGTACCTTCTCTCCCCAACCCTCCTCTCTCCTCTCCACTCTCTCTCTTCACTCTCTCTCTCCTCTCTCTCTTCACTCTCTCTCTCCTCTCTCTCTTCACTCTCTCTCTCCTCTCTCTCTTCACTCTCTCTCTTCACTCACTCTCTCTCCACTCTCTCTCTCTTCACTCACTCTCTCTCTTCACTCTTTCTCTTCACTCTCTCTCCTCTCTCTCTTCTCTATCTACTCTCTCTTTCTCTCTCCTCTCTCTCTTCTCTCTCCTCTTTCTCTCTATTCACTCTCTTTTCTCTCTCTCCACTCTTTCTTCTCTTTCCCTTCTCTCTCTCCTCTTTAAGAGAATAAATAGAGAGATAAAGAGGAGAGAGGGTGGAGTGAGAGAGGAGTGAGTGAAGAGAGAGAGAATGGAGAGATAGAAGAGAGAGATTGTAGAAAGAAAGAGGAGAGAGTGAAGAGGGAGAGAGAGTGAAGAGAGAGAGGGGAGAGAGAGTGTGAAGAGGGAGAGAGAGGAGAGAAAGAGTGAAGAGGGAGAGAGTGGAGAGAGAGAGAGGAGAGAGAGTGAAGAGAGAGAGAGAGTGGAGAGAAAGTAAGGAGAGAGAGTGAAGAGAGAGAGAGAGTGAAGAGAGAGATAGAGTGAAGAGAGAGAGAGAGAGTGAAGAGAGAGTGAAGAGGAGAGACGAGGGGAGGGGAGGGGAGGGGAGAGAAGGTAGAAGGACGAAATCAGTACACAGTATTAATTTCGTCTTTCATCCTTTAGAAGGACGAAATCAATAAAATGATTGATTGTACAGTACTAATTTCGTCCTTTAGAAGGATGAAATAAGTGAAATCAGTGCACAGTATGAAATCAAAAAAAAAATTTAAAAAAAAGCCATGCAGCAGGCAGCTGGCGCCTGCGTGGCAAAAAGCAACACCACTTTGGGAAATATTTCTCAAAGTGGTCTAAATTGGTAAATATTTTTTTAAAAAATATTATTTAAATAAATTTCCCTAATAATATTATATATAATAACAAAATTTCAAAAAGTCTAAAATTAAATTCTATTTCTCTAACACTCTTTCTCCACTCTCTCTCTTCCCCTCTCCTATCTCTCACTCTTTCTCTCTCCTCTCTCCTCTCTCCACTCCCACTCCTCTCTATCCCTCTCTATTTCTCTCTTCCCCATCTCGCTCTTTCCTTCTCTCCCTTTTATTATATTTTATATTTTAAAACAAATAAAAAAATAATATGAATAAAAAAATTTATATAAAGAGGGAGAGAGGGGAGAGAAAGAGGATAATTTAATTTAGATTTTTTGAGAATTTATTATTATACATTACATTTTAATATGAATAAAAGAAATTTCTTCTTAGAGGTAATTGATTTGTAAATACCTAGGTTAGTAGCAACATATTTTTCTATGAGTCGCAATTATCTTTTATTTTAATTTTTTTTATTTATTTAAAAATATAAGATATAATAATAAAATGAAGAGAACGAAAAAAGTGGAGAGAGAGAGGAGAGAAAGAGAGAGTGGGAGAGAGAGAGAGAAAGAGAGGAGTGATAGAGAGGAGAGAGAGAAGAGATAGAATTTACTTTTAGTTTATTTTTTATTATATAATATATTTTAAAAGTTAAAAAAATTAAAATTAAAGGTAGTAGCAATGTATAACAAAAGGTGTAGCTTCTAACATAAGTAGTAGTGACGCTTATGTGTATGCATTGTGACTAAGCTAGATTAGTAGCGATTCTTACGTATAAGCGTCACTACTACCTGGGTTATTAGTGACACATATTTATATATGTCATTATTACCATTTATTTTAATTTATTTTAAATATAAGTTATAATAAAAAAATTATTAAAAATCTAAAATTAAATTCTATCTCTCCTCTATCCTCTGTCCTCACTCCCTTTCTCTCTCTCACACACACAATCTCTCCTCTCTCTCTATCTCCCTCTCCACAGTCTCTCTCTCTTGTAACAACACATGGTGGAATAATGATATTAAATAAAAAAATTTAGACCTGATGATTAGTTTGAGCTTGCAACCTGCCCATAGTATGAGTGAATAATATATTTCCTTGTTGATTCGAAATCTGGCATCTCATATATCAAGAGGGATGCACGTGCGCAGTGTCCGGAAAGGGGCACGAATTAAGGCATAAATTTTAAAATTTGTAGATTATTTGTATAGTATATAATTATATATATTTAATATAAATATACAAATTGGATTAAAAAATTTGTTCATTAGAAAAAGGGATAGAAAGGAGAAAGAGAGAGAGGGAGGGAGGAGAGAGAAAGAAGAGAGAGAGGAGAGGGGGAGAGAGAGATCAAGAGAGAGGATTTTATTATATATTATATTTTAAAATTAATAAAAAAATTAAAAATAATATAAAGAGGGATAGAGGAGGGGAGAGAAAGAAGATAATTTAATTTAGATTTTTAAAATTTTATTATTATATATAATATTTTAAAATATATAAAAGAAATTAAAATTAAAATTAGTAGGGATGCATAACAAAATGCGTCACTACAAACAAAACTATTAGCGACGCTTATGTGTATGCATCGCTACTAAACTAGATTAGTAGTTATGCATACGTATAAGCGTCGCTACTACCTGGGTTATTAGCGACGCATAATCATATGTGTCGTTATTACTTTTTATTTTAATTTTTTTTATTTTAAAAAATTAGATATAATAAAAAATTTATAAACACTCTAAAATTAAATTCTATCTCTCTCTCTCTTCCCTATCTCTCCTCTATCCTCTCTCCTCACTCTCACTCTCTTTCTCTAACACTCTCTCTCCTCTCTTTCTATATCTCCACATTCTCTCTCTATCCTCTCTCTCTTCCCTATCTCTTCTCTATCCTCTCTCTCTCTCTCACCTTCTCTTCTCTCTACTCCCTCACTCTCTCTTTCCATCTCTCTCTCAAAATTCTCTCACTATATTCTCTCTCCCTTTTATAGTGTATTATTGTTTAAAATCAATAAAAATTGAAAATAGATAAAAGAAATTATAAATAGAGGGAGAGAGGAGAGATATAGAGAGAGGAGAGAGAGGGTGTGATGTGCCCGAGGTGGCACAATCGGTACCTTGGAGTTTCACGCAAGGAAAGGGAAGGAAGAAGGAAGAAAGAAGAAAGGGAAGAAGAAGATGAATATTCTATTGCATAACCAACAAAGAAGAGAGGGGGCGACCCATATAGAGAGCCGACCCACTCACCTGGGGAGTCGTGCCAGCTAGTGGGTCTGGCTATCCTGCGGGCCACTGGCTAGCCCAATACAGTTATTTCTCCTAATACATAAGCAAATATAAGGGGAAATATAAAAAAGTTGCCTAATATAATGAAATAACAAGAAAATAAGTAGTCTGGGTGATCGTGCAAATCACTCCACCACGCTTTTGCTATTCACCTTGACCTCAAGGCAACCAAGTTGGATAGCTGTCGAAGAACCTTGTCCCGTGTCTGGAGCATATAATCCACCTCAGCCACATAGCAGCGATGAGGAACATAAGATAACACGGTCGGGGGTGGGCAGTCATACAACACCTCAAAAAGAGTGAAACTGGCATGAGTGTTATAAGTGGTGTTATATGACCACTCTGCCCAGGGAAGAAGCTGAAGCCATCTGCGGGGCTGAGACATGGTGAAACAGCGGAGGTACTACTAAGCATCGGTTTACCACCTTTATCTGGCCATCCGTCTGTGGGTGATAAGTGGTGCTGATGTGGAGAGAAGTGCCCTATAAATCGAAGAACTCCCGCCAAAACTGAGATATGAAGATCCAGTCATGATCAAAGACAATAGTGCGAGGCATGCCATGTAGTTTGGCCACCTCCTGAACATAGAGCTCTGCCACTGTCTTGGCGGTGAATGGGTAGCACCAAAGTGAGCGTGCTTGGGCAACCAGTCCACCACCACCAAAATCACTGACTTGCCTTGCTCCAAGGGCAAGGCCTCTATGAAGTCCATCGAAACATCCTCCTAAACCTTATCAGGGATAGGCAAGGGCTGAAGCAAACCTCTAGGAGAGGTCATGGCGGCCTTAGCTCTCTGATAGACATCGCAAGTGGCCACATACTCTTGGACTGCAGGTGAATACCCTGCCACATAAAGCTCTGGCTGACCTACTTATAAGTGCAGAATGCTCCTTCATGACTGGCCACTGGAGTGTCATAGAAGTGGGAGAGGATGCGCCTGCAAAGATCATCAACATCAGGTACCCAAAGGCGGTCTTTCTAAAAGAGAAGGTCATCCCGCTATACAAAGAAGGGACGAGCAGCTAGGTCGACCTGTAGAGCTGTAATCAGGGCCTGTATCTGAGAATCATCAATGTATGCCCGCGTCAACTCATCAATGAAGGGGCAAGACGAAGTAGAAAGGGCCAAGCACGATCCTGGGGTAGAGTTGCGAGAAAGGACATCGGCCACGGTGTTTTCTGACCCTTTCTTATACATGACCTCATAATCATAGCCAAGTAACTTACTGACCCACCACTACTATGATAGAGTGGACACCCGCTACTTGAGGAAGTACATCAGGGGCTAGTGGTCAGTGCGGATTAAGAACATGTGGCCAAGTAAGTAAGGCCACCACTTGTCGACGGTGAGGACAATAGCCAACATCTCCTTCTCATAAGCAAACAGGGACAAAGAGTGGCCATCCAAAGCCTTGCTGAAGTAGGCAATGGGGTGCTCGTCCTGCAGCAAAACCGCCCCTAGACGCGTCTCCAAAGCATCTGTTTTAACCACAAAGGGCCGGCTAAAATCGGGTAAAATCAGAATGGGGGCCGATGCCATAGCCTGCTTCAGCACTTTAAATGCCGCTTGGGCAACCTCATTCCAACCGAATGCCCCATTCTTGAGAAACTTTGTAAGGGGCCGAGTAATTTCCCCATACCAGCTGATGAACCGCCTATAATAGCCAGTGAGGCCTAGAAAACCCTGTAGCACACGGACACAAGTAGGCGGCAGCCACCTTTGACGGGTCAGTGGAGACACCATCCCACGAGATGATATGTCCCAAGTAATCAACCTATGGGCTGCCAAAGGAACACTTCGAACGCTTAAGAAATAAAGAGTTATCTCTTAGAACAGAGAAGACCGACTTGAGATGCTCCAAGTGCATCGCCCATGACTAGTTGTAAACAAGGATGTCATCAAAGAAGACGAAGATGTAGCTGCAAAGGAAAGACTTGAAGAGATCATTCATGAGGCTCTAGAAGGTGGAGGGGGTGTTGGTCATCCTGAATGGCATGACGAGAAACTAGAAATGGCCATCATGAGTCTGGAAGGTGGTCTTGTGCACATCGGTAGGCTACACCCAAATCTATGATATCCGAAATGAAGGTTGAGTTTACTAAAGACCTTTGTACCTGCCAGCTCATCCAGAAGCTCCTCGATCATGGGTATGAGATATTTGTCCTTGACGGTGATGGCATTCAAGGCTCGGTAGTCCACACAAAACCGCCAAGTACCGTCCTTTTTACAAACTAGCAACACCGAGGAAGAGTGGGATCTTGTTCTAGGGTATATGATACCAAACTGAAGCATGTCAGCCATGAGACGCTCTATCTCTAACTTCTGAATGTGAGGGTAACGGTAAGAGCAAACATTGGCTGGTGATGCCCCAGGAATGATGGGGATATGGAGGAAGAACCTTCGGTTTAGCAAACACATCTCGATGCTCTGCCAATAACTCAAGAAGAGCCAGAGGTGGCACATCCGGAGCACCTCGACTATTGCCTACTGCTATAAGAGGAACCCTTGGGGTGCAAACTAGAAGAAAGAACTCGATGACTAGGCTGAGAGGAGGGTGCCCGGCCGGAACCCTTCAATCTGAACTTGCTGCCCCTGAACTTCGAAGTCTATAACCATGCCCCTAAAGTTCCAAACCATGTCACCAAGCTCCTGTAGCCACTGAACTCCTAACACCATGTCCGCCCCCTTTGTGGGTAGTAGGAAGAGGTCGGTGATGAAGGTGTGGCCCTAAAAGGCGAGGGCGGCATGAGCACATATGCCAGAGCTCTTGAGATGCTTCCTATCACCGATCAACACATCGAATGGCTTCGAATCGGACACGAAGCAGCCAAGACGTTGGGCCACCTTGTCATTAATGAAGTTGTGGGTAGACCCGCTGTTGACCAAGATGGGCACTTGCTGCCGCTTCAGGTGGCCTTGAACCCGCATCATGCGAGGAGTGAATGCCCCTAAGAAGGCATGTACAGAAATCACAGGCTGCAAGTCATCATAGTGGGAAGAGTCTGTCATGTCCTCCACATCCTCCACGTCCTCTTCCTCGATCTCCTCCACGAGGAGGTTGCCCTTGATGGAACAACAGTGTCCTGGAATGAAATTCTCATCACAATGGAAACATAGTCCCTTGGACCGACTCTCCTCCATCTGTGTTGGTGTAAGATGACACACAATCTGGCTTGACAGCAAGGATGGCTGGCCAGGTTGGCCTGGCGCTGGGCTATTGTTCTGGCCGGCAAGGGGGCTAGCGCTGACACTGGAACGAGGGAAGATCCCAAGTCAGCCCCCTCTCCGTTGCTGGGCCAACTCCTCTTCTTCAATTCGTGCATGACGCACGACGTCCTGCATGTTGGCGCATGGAAGGTGGCTCATCTCCTCAGAAATCTTGGGTTTGAGACCTCTCTTAAACGTGCCCATGAAGGCGGCCACCGGCCACTGGCCAGTAGGGAAGGCGGTTGGCCACCTTCATGAACTTCATGTAATAGGCCCGGACGGTGGTGATTTGGTGTAGTGAGGAGAGCATCTCATTGAAGTCCTGGAACTCGTTTGGTCCAAACTGAATGCACAGCTCGTCAGAGAAGGCGGCCCAAGTGGGGTATTGCACCTCCTTTTTGAAACTTTGGAACAAAGCAGAAGCATCCCCGTCTAGGTGGAAGACCGCTATGCACAACCGTTCAGCCTCCGAATGCGTTCCCTGGTAGGCAAAAAACTTTTCAGCCTTGTACAACCATTCCCCTGGGTCGTCGTCCCCATTATAGCGTGGGAACTGTAGGCAGGCCAAACGAGGTTCAGCCTCTCCTCGTGGTTCTCCGCGAGGTCCTGGGTACTCCTCCCATTCGTCCTCCATCTCTTGAAACAAGTTTCTAGGAGGCGGCATAATTGGGGCATTTTCTCGAACACCTAGCGTGCCTCATATATCCCAGGCCTGGCGCCTCCCATCCATTGCTTGGTCAACTATGCCGAAGTGCATAGGACTTGGGGAAAGCTCATATCCCTGTCTGTCGGTGCTAGGATGTCACAAGTGTTCAGTTCAGGGGTCTGGGATGGACCCCCCTTCTCCATGACAGCAGTTTGTGGCTTGGGCAAAAGAGGTGCTGAGCGCTCTACCTGGAGTTGAGCCATGGCCATGCCCAGAGCATCAACCTTGGCCATGCCCATGCTGAAAGACTTAATCTCTGCCATGATTTGTGCCAGAGTAGGTTCACTGGTGGTCTCTAGAATTGTCTTCGGGCTATCAGTTGAGGCAAGAGGCTCCTTCTCAGGTGGGACTTCCGGGGATGCGACTACTTGTTTGCCTCATGTCATGGCTAAGGATCGTAAAAGCTCCAATACCAATGATGTGCCTGAAGTGGCACAATCGGTACCTTGGAGTTTCACGCAGGGAAAGGGAAGGAAGGAAGAAGGAAGAAAGGGAAGAAGAAGATGAATATTCTATTGCATAACCAACAAAGAAGAGAGGGGGCGACCCATATAGGGATCTGACCCACTCACCTAGGGAGTCGTGCCACCTAGTGTGTCCGGCTATCTTGCAGGCTACTAGCTGGCCCAATACAATTATTTCTCCTAATACATAAGCAAATATGAGGGAAATATAAATGAATGTAGCCAAATATAATAAAATAACAAGAAAATAAGTAGTCCGGGTGATCGTGCACAACATGTGAGAGAGAGTGAGAGGATGAGAGGGAAGCGAGAGGAGAGAAAAAAGAGATTGAGATATGATTTTATAAAAAAATGATTTTATCATCAACACTTAAAGAAAGCATTGCAAATAGTATAACTACTTGCGACACTTATATATAAGTGTCGTGAATAATATGTTATTCACGAAGTTAGTCAAAAGCATCGCCAGTAATCCCCGTGTGTTATAAGTACCCCAACTCCCTCTCCCCTCTCCATTCCCCTTCACCGCTACCACCCTCAGACTGTCGTGTCGCCCTCTAGTCTGCAGCCACCCGGGCTCCCCCAGCCTCCTGCCAAAGTGGTCCCCTTTTGTGCTCCTCATGCCGCTCCCTTCTTCTCTGCTCCGGCTGCCATGGCCAGAGCCCCAACCAGCCCCCTCCATCTCCCTTGTCCCCCTTCTACTCTGCTCCGGCTAGAGCCTCCTTGCCCCCCCCCCCCCCCCCCACCCCCCCCCCCCCCGCCTTCTTCTTTGCTCCGATTGCCTCCGGCAAGAGCCCCTCCCCACTCTCATACCATTGGCCCCCTTCTCTGTTCCGGCCGCTTTCGATTGGAGCCCCGCCCCCTTCTTCTTCGCTTGAGCAGCGCCCCTTGTTCTTCTTCTCCCCCCAGCCCCCTTCTTAAGTGGCTAGAGCGAGTTGTCCCTTAGGCCGCCGCCCACCGACCCCCCTCACCGAAATCCCACCGGAGATGGGATTTCATTTTATTTTTATAATTTTTTTCTATTAGCGACGCTTCTAAAAACTTTGCTACAAGTTTTTTTATATTTATTTTTTTTATTAGTGACGCTTATAAATAGGGCTGCAAATGGTACCTATTTTACCGTTCTATCGTCTGTACCGTTCCGGTAAGAAGTTAAATGGTATGGTTAAATTATTCGATGGGTAAATAAGAGGATAATTTTATCTAACCATTATCTTAATGGAAGGTAATGGAAAAAGTTTTTCCATACCCGTCCTGTTTTTCAATACTCGTTTGTCATATTATATATATATATATATATATATATATATATATATATATATATATATATATATATATATATATATATATATATATGTTCTATGCATCGCTACTACCTATTTTTCTAAATAATTTTTAATTAATTTTTTTCTCCCTCCCACACTATCTCTCTCTCTCTCCCTCTCTCCTCCCTATCTGTCTCCTCTCTCCTCTTTCTCCACTCTCTTCTCTCTCTCCCTCTCTCTTTTTCTCTCCTCTATGTCTCTCTCTCCTCCCTCCCTCTCTCTCTCTCCTCTCTCTGTCTCTCTCTCACCCTCCCTCTCTCTCCGTAAGGTCCCGATTTTTCTACGATTTTTTTACGATTTTCTACTATTTTTTTGGTCATTTTGGCTGGAAAATGTGACGCGTTGGCGTATTCATATTTGTGTATTTTACCCTATATTTATACCCGTAGAGTCAGGTGTGGGGCTTAGTCGTGGGCCGTGGGCTTCGCCAAGCGCTTACGGAGCGAATTATTGAGGTACAATGCATAACCAGTAGGTGAACGTGTGTTGGGGACATAAATATAAAAATAAAAAAAAGAGTGAATAGTGAAATCACGGCTTAAACAGCCATGTCCAGTAAGTTTCATTCTAGAAACTTACATATGAAAAAAGATGTCCAGAGAGAAAGGAGAGAAACCCGAGCCCATTTTCGATCGCTCTGTTCTCCCTCCTCCATCGTCAGATTCTGGCGGTTCTTGTCAGGATCTGCTTTGCCTCACCGCCACGAGTCCATAGGTACCGGCTATGACCTCCGCCACAGCCTCTTCGCTCCTCCACGAGGTACCGTATTTTTCTTCGAGTTTTTCTCTCCTTCAATCCCGTTTTTGAGTTGTGGGGGTATGATTTTGATGTCGTTTGCAGCTGCCCTCAACTAGACTTATGTTTAGTTGGCCGCTAGGAACCCATAGGAGCTGGCTAGAGCCACTGCCATGCTTTCTTCACTCCACAATGAGCTACTGGCACTTTGGTCGGGTTTTAGTTATGTTTCCATCTCACTGTCCGTGGGATTTTTTTGAGATGCTGGTGTTTTCGGTCATCGTCTAGCCACGGGATGGACTCTGTCTAGCCTACCTCAACCCAGTATAGGTAGGGGGTTACCGTTTCTGACCCCGCTTCGTCGTCTAGCCACGGGTCATCGTCTAGCCATGGGTCGTCGTATGATTTTGGCACGATGGTGCATTTGGTATGATTTTGGCATGATGGTGCATTTGGTATGATTTTGGCACGATGGTACATTTGGTATGATTTTGGCATGATGGTGCATTTGGTACGATTGTATGCGTATGAGCATGATATTGATATGCCTATCTGCTTTATGTTTGAGTTGCATGAATGCATGTATTTATGAACTTAGTGAGTTCACTGTTTTGGATTCCCATATTGGGTATTTTCCTACTGAGTATGAAAATACTTATCACCCTACTTTTTAACTCCGTTGTACGGGAGGTTTTGCAAGTTGTGCGGAGAGCTCCTGGAGATGGATGCTTGCTTCTGAGGTGGATTGATTCCCTTGGACTCAAGTATATGCTTCACTCACCGCAAGTTTATTTGTGCCACGAACTCTTGTATTGGGTGAGACAAGAGTTAAGATATGTATGTATTCTGGACTTTTGGTTGGATTAGACTATGGACTGTTATGGGACTTGCACTCAGGGATGCCTGGGAGAGATTTGTATTTAAAGTCTATGATTATAGCAATTTAGTCGTACGTGTATTTTTGAGTAGTGCCTAAGGATATTTGCTTTGGCCGTACGATGTTTGACCCTATGATGGAAATATTTAGATGAAAAATTGATGTTTAGTGTTTTAAATTATAAACTATTTTATCAGGTTTTGATTTTGTCATTTTTCCTCCGATTTACAGATGTTATATTGCAAAAAGTTTTCATGAATTTTAAGTAAAATGTATGAAAAATCTCGGGTGTTACACTATCACCTCACTCTCTCACCTTCTCTCTCTCCTCACTCTCCCTCTCTCTCCCTCAATGCACTCTCTTCACTCTCTCTTTTATTATAAATTATATTTTTAAATTAATAATAAATTTTAATAAATAAAATATATTATTTATAAATAGTGATTTATTAACACTAGTTTTTATTAAAAATTTAATATTTATTTATTGTATATACAAATAGTAAATATTGAATGAAATATATTTATATTTAGAAAGTTTATTATAATTTTTTAATATTTATTTATTAAATAAAATCAATTAATATAGCTATTAGCGACGCTTGTCAACAAACGTCGCTATTAGAAATAGTATTTGTGACGATTATTTACAAGCATCGCTACTAATTTAAATTTTATATTTTTTTAATTTTTAATTCAATACTATTAGTGATGGTTTTGTTACTAATAGTAGCACTATTAGTGACGCTTGTGTATATGTGTCGCTATTGAGAAAGCTATTAGCGATGCTTATGAAAAACGTTGCTAATAGTTATATTTTTTCTTTTTATTTATTTAAAATATGTATCTTTTAGGGACGGGTATATGAAGCGTCACAAATAGAGAAACTATTAGTGACACTTATAATAAAGCGTCGCTAATATGATTAGTATTAGAGACGCTTTAAGCTAAGCGTCACTAATAGTTCAATTTTTTGCGATGCTTTTTTATACGTTGCAAATAGCTAAGCATCGCTAATACTCCGTTTTGTTGTAGTGATTCATTTTGATTGTGGGGAAGGATGAACAAATGTGAAATATTGAACAATGAAAAAACAATAGAACAACTATAAGGGGAAATATTGTACCAATAAAATTGGCCAGAGACTCTCAAATACCTATGTGTATGGTATGTGTTAGCAAGTTGAGCTACTACAAATCGAATTAATGGAAACACAAAGCAAGACTACAGTGCCAACATGGCATTAATGAGCCAAGTGTTTATGCGAATTATTAGTTGATATATATATTTTATAACTTATTATGTATGACTATGAAGTAATCAATTAATAAACTATAATATTATTTGGAACCAATAACATTTTTTAGGGGTTTGTGTATCTACTTAAAACATAGAACATGCCATGCTAATGTGACGTCGAGATTCTTTCCACTACTTCCGCTACTATGTAAGAATCTGAATGAATAAGGAAAAAGTTAGTATGTCTGTATGAAGAGTGGGGAACATTGTGAGCTGTCGGATTGAGAATCGACAATTCATTTTACTTAAAGAGGCTATGTACATTGTGCATGCATTCCCTACCCGATATTATGAGTACATAAAAGAAAGTCTCATAAAATATAATCTAATTTTGAACCTTTGACATTTGGTTACTATCAATTTAAAACTACGTAAACCATAGAATATGTCAAGAGAATTTGACCTCTCACAATTCACATGAGCACAATATCCCACCATGGTTCACGTTGAGCCACTATTGTGGCTCACGTTGAACCGAATCAAATTAAAATTTTGTCCCCATTCATGTTGTTCAAGATAAGTGATATAATCAGCATTTTCCTCCTGTTAGGGGTTATGGAAAAAATAATAGGAAAATAAGTTTTCTTAGAAAAAGACATTGCATACGGTTAGGGGTTATAGAAATGTAGAATAGGAAAATTTGTGTTTTCCGACCCCTGGAAATGAGGGCAGAAAAGTGACATTTATTTCCCGACACCCCCCCAACCTCTGGAAACAAAATTTCCCGATTATCGGGTTTCTTCTCTCTGCTTAGCCTCTCGTCCCCTTTATTTTGTTTATCTGGGTTTCAGCTGCCATCATCCCTCAATTGAGCTCCAGCCTGATCTTCTTCGACTCCGATGTAGGCTAGGAGCTCCTCTAGTTCAGCCCTTAGTGGCCATCGTTTTAGAGGACACTCAACAACAAGGTCTAAGAGCTCTACTGCATGGAGTACTCCGATCCGGGAACCCCAGAGAAAGGGAGGGTTTAGGTGGGGAATTTCTGCTGGGAGCTCTACTGCCTGGAGCATGACATTCAGCCCGATGGCCTCATGCCTAGGTAATTTTTTCTACTTTTTTATGAAATTTTCAGGGTTTTTTTGTGAGTTTAGATGCTTTTGATTGTGTTGTAATTTTTTCTAATTTGAAGAGTTTTGGTTAAGAGGGAGGTAATTTAGTAAAATATTTTTTCTAATTTGAAATATATTTAGTAAACTATTTTTCTACTCACAAGCATGCAAGTGGCTTGACTAAAAAGACAAAAAATAAGTATCAAAGGACCTAAATATATTATACCTTATAAAGGTAATTTTTTAACTAGTTTGTTTTTAAAGATATACATTAATAAAGTTTTTCAGGAAAATTTTTCAAATGAACCCCTAACCATGGAAATATTTACTTCTATGAAAATTTATTGTCTTAGAAATATAATTTTCCTAGAAAAGTTACTTTTCTTGGAAATATTTTTTGTCCAAAACCCCTAACAGGCCCTATTTGACTCCAAACATTTATGATTTTTATGTAAATGAGTCCAGATTCTTATCCCAGGACAATTAATTCTTTTACATAATCAAAAAATAATTGTTTAATTAAGTAATACAAGTTAATGTGCACGGGCATTTGCACTTGTTAATAACGAACAACGATTTTCACTTAGCATGTAAGTGGATGCGTGCTATGGTCATTTCCCTATTTCTACCTATAAATGTTAAATAGCAAAATTATTGATATGCAGTTGAGGTGACGTGATATCTATTTAAGCTCCATACAAAAGATACAATAGAGCAAAATGACATTTTTACACCGTAGATACTACAAATAATACATTTTATTTGCATTTTATACTTCTAGATATTTGGTAGTTTTTGTCAAAAATAAGATCAAATATCATTTACTTTCTTTCACATTCTTTACTTAAAAATATTATGTATTACTAAAATGAACATATAAAAAGGACAAGAAATGCCCACTTACACAAACTACCTAAGAAAAGTGTGTAAAAAATAATAATATAATAGCTTAACCTCCCCCACTTCTAAGATAAAGTAAGTAGAAATTTAGAATCCCTCTGCCTATAAAAATTGAACCACTATACTAAGTGATACCATGAAATTCCAGATTGTATACAAACAATATTTAAGAAATATAGTGAAGAAGAACAACCACGCCATTTACGGGGCTTTCTCACATAATTTATATGAGCGGACAAATTTGGAGGGCCTATTTTAATTTGGTAAAAATAAGTGGTATTGAACCATGAGAAATTATTAGGTACGGTTATGCGTATCACAAAAGTCGTTCTCATCATCCATTATTAGGTGATGAAAAGACGTAGGACAAAAATGAAAATGACGTGTGTGGGCATGTTCACCACCCATCGGTGATGAGCATGAATTTCATGTACATGTCACGGCTAAACATTGCATCCAGTTCCACTTGTCCCTTGATTCCTATCTTATGTGCATAGGCACAATTGAACCATCATCTGTTTTTTGGGTGCACCCTCGTAAGTGGTGACGATTCGACCAACAAATTCTTAAATGCAGCATTATTTTACAAGAATTTTACAACAAATTCTTAAATGCAGCATTATTATTCACCCTCGTAATGTTGAAATATCTCGTCCTTCCTCATCGATGGAAGTAATCTCTTTCCTTCTTTCCTCTATATATAAGAAGGTTTTCATGAAGCTCTTTCTCATATTTTTGTATCCCTTTGACCGGAAGAATGGCCGAAGCAAAGAACAGGTGGAGCCTAGAAGGAGCAACAGCGTTGGTCACAGGAGGGACCAAAGTAATTGGGTGAGCCCAATTTAATATTTCATGTTTCTAATTTCTTCAGATTGATAAAGGTTGTGGTCACTGCTTTGGTAAAGATAGCATTACAAATACATGCATGTATGTAATTTTCAAGTAAACTCAATTATAAAAGAAAAATGAACAACACTGTGCGCAATAATGCATTTGCAATACGTGCTCAGGCATGTGAGCTATCAGATCATCTACCCTTGAGCTTATAAATTCACATAATAAGAGCTTCTCCATCGAAGTCAGTAGTCAAATTTCCTCGTGGGCTGGTGCGTTATACAAATTTTCATTCATGGAAACTTGGAATTTGTTTAGGCAGGCGTGCAGTGGTTAAGGAACTGGCTGAGTTCGGAGCGTCGGTGTACACATGCGCCCGGAACGAGTCAGAGCTAAATGAACGTTTGCAGGAGTGGAAAGATGCCGGACTCAAGGTCATCGGCTCGGTCTGCGACGTTGCTTCTCAAGCTCTCAGAGAGAAGCTGATGCAGGATGTGTCCACTACATTTGGAGGGAAGCTCAACATACTGGTCAGAAATACAAACTTAATTTACAGATGAAAGTAACAATTCATAACTTAATTCAGACCATATTTTTTTCCTTAGTTCCCGATTTTTTTTTCATCCTACCCTTCTTTATTAAAATGTCCTTCATCCTCCATATTTAAAAAGTTCTTACCTTACTTTTCTCTCTTTCTCCTGCCTGGGTTCAGTCACTAGCGCCGGGCGCTTATCCTCGCTGCCACGGCTAACACGCCGCCGGCCAGATCTGGCCACAGCTAAATCGCCTACCAGATCTGGCCACTGGCCGTGGCCAGATCTAATTGTAGGCCATGGCCAGAGCTCACTGTGGCCAGCCAGATCTGGCCGGCTGCGGCCAAATTAAACTTGTGCGCACGGTCGCACTAGGCCTGTAAGAAGGGCCAGAGCCGTTGTTGCCAAAACTGTAGCCGGACATATCGCTGCCGGAGAAAGGAGTGGGGTTAACATATCGGGGGAAGCACTGGTAAAAAAAGGTATCTAAAATATGAGGGAAGATGTAAAGAAAAAACATATTTTCACTTTAGTTGAGAGAAACAGAAAAAAACCAGCCTGAATAAAACTGTTCTTCGTAAAAATGTGCAAATTAATTAAATATCTCGGTGGTAAAAAGGCAGTTTGATTGCAATTGTTCGTGTAAATGTTCTATATTCAGATGTTAGGAGGCAATTATGGCTCATTTAATGTTTGGTGGGTTGGTGGAGAGGAAGTAGAAGTGGGTCAGGGAATTTACATAATTTTAAGCAACTTGCATGGAAGTTCTCATGTGTCAATTGTCATGTGTGTAAGACTATTTTTACAAATTACTCTAATTAAAATCCGTTGGTCGTATTCCTTAGTTACTGTTTTGGAGGCATACCTTGATCACCTTTCAATGGAAAATTCTCTCTCCTTGAAAATTTACATTCCCACTGCACACAAATCAATGGCGGTGACTCCATGTACAATGGGTTTTGACGTGAATTTTGAAGGAGAAAACCAAAATCTGATGATCAGCTACACTAAGAAAAGCTTCGCTATGTGGAAGCAGGTGTGGAAGCAGGTGAACAATGTAGGAACGGGCCTATACAAGTCTACAGAGGAACATACAATGGAGGACTTCGCCTTCATAATGAGTACCAACTTTGAATCTGCCTACCACATGTCCCAGCTCGCCCACCCTCTTCTCAAAGCTTCTGGTAATGGTAGCATTGTGTTTCTATCATCAGTCGCTGGCCTTGTCTCCATTGGCAAACTCGGTGGCTCAGTCTATTCATCTACCAAAGGTATATCACTGAACTTAATAAGTATTTGTCAATCTGAATGCTTGAGATCACCACTGGTCATAAGAGTCAATAAATTCTGCTCATAAGAGCCATGGATGACACTCATATAAGATATGTAGGTATTTGAGAGGTAGTGGTTTCTTTTATTTGTAGAAATTTTCCCTTTTATAGTTGTTCTCTTGTCTTTTCATATTTTAATGTATGGCATTTGCTCATCCGTTAATATAATCAAAATTGTTCTTAGGAGCCATCAATCAAGTAACAAAGAACCTCGCATGTGAATGGGCCAAGGACAACATACGTTCAAACTCTGTCGCACCATGGCTCACGGTGACACCATTAGTTCAACCGGTAATTTTGCTACTTTATCTCTTCCTTTTCCTTGGTATGATTCTAAAACTCTACTTTAACTCCAAAAACTCCTCAAGTCGATTAGATTCCTTAAAGTCAGCATCCATTGTGAGCCAAAATTAACAACTGAACTGTTAAAAAAATTCATTAAACTTGATTAGCTAAAGTACTCTATTTTTTCTATTTATATATATTTTATATAGATTTACTTATCTGCACGTAATAAGATGAACATATGTTTAGTGATTTATTTACTTCAACTATGGTATATTTAGAATATAAATACATGACTCAATTTTGAGTATATTGTTACAATGAGTGTATGAAACAATTTAGGGGTAGAGTAGCGTAGACTTCTATATATCACTCCATAGTGTGACAGATTTAATTTATTTTGGAAAATTAAATAAAGCTATTAATGTAGAACAAAGAAAGTATTTATCAACACCTTATTTGAGTTTGGGAAGGACTAATATAACCTTATTTGGATTTGTATAGTTTTTGGAAAAGAAGGAGATGGTAGATGAATGGATCGCACGAACTCCCATGAAGAGGTTTGCAGAGCCAAAGGAGGTTTCATCTATGGTGACATTCCTTTGTCTGCCAGCTGCTTCATATATCACAGGTCAAGTAATCACAATTGATGGAGGGTTTACTGTTAACGGTGCATAGAAAATGATGATTCTTCATGAAGCAGCACAAAATTTTTCTATAAATAAACATAGAATAATCGCAACAGATCGTGTTAGGATGGTGTGGTTTTCTATAAATAAACCAGTTGCCATTTCATTATTGAGATTAGAAATTTATATTCTATGTTTTTGAAGCTATATATATTTTTAATTGAATGAATGGATCTAATAACCAAGGAAGGTTTTGTACAATATTTCCATATACCAAGTTCTATTCATGTCATGATGGTAGTTTTAACCAAGAACAATTTTGCTTTATAAATAGAAGATTTGACAAAAATACAGATGAGGACTTAAGAAATGACATAAATTTTCTTAAGTCTTAACTAATTGTAGAAGCCAACTAATGCACATGCAAAACCTACACAAGTGCCACAACAAGATGCCTCCTGCTTCTGTCCTCCTAAAACGTAGAAAACCCTTCTCCCTTGGCACCCATCAATTAATTGTTTGCCCTTACTCTTGGTTCCCCCACTTCAAGTCAATCTTTGCCTAAAACCCCACACTCTCGTCCACCTCTTGTATTCATTATTATTGTGATGGAGGGTTAAATTGATAGGATAAAAGTCATTCGCCAAATCTAGCTATAGGTACTGATAACTTTCCTCTTTTGCAAATTTCAATGATAAATTCACATAAAATATAGGGTAAATAAAGGAGAAAGAAATAATTCATTCTTCTTCTTCAAAATCTCATAATAACATAGAATTATACTCTCCATGGAAGAGTCATGCTTTTATACAACTCTTCAGGGCAAAATTGTAGCTAAAAGAAATAAAGATCTAACTACCTTGTTACTAATCCATCAAAATTAAGGAAAATTAATAAGAAAATCCTTAAATTATTAACGAAATACAAAATAAAGACTCCTAGGAAAGCAAAAGACTTAAAAGAAATCAACTTTAATTTAAATTCTTATCCAAATGGAACTTTGAAACCGTATCAATATTGTAGAAGTGATCAATCACCAACTTTAAACTTCATTTTATACTAAGCCATTTCGAGTGCCGATCAATCACTGAGGCCGATTGATTGATCATTGTCCCAATCAATCGACCATAAGCACTGATCTATTGCCAAAGAGAAAAGTATGATTTTTTTGTGTGATCTCAATGCTCCATATATTTTAATACTAACTAGTCTGAATCATCCTCCCCTAGCTTGAAATAATCTGCCCTCGAAGTCATATGATCATCATTTAAAGCATCACTAAGAAAATAAATGAGATGTTTAATTGACATTTAAAATATTAGAATTGAGAATGTGACTAGGAAGCTTGAGTCGATAAGCATTAGAATAGTTTTTTTTTTTAACAATCTCCAAAGGCGTAACCTTCCTTACTGATAATTTATTGTACTTGCTAATTGGATATTTGTTTTTGGTCAAAACAGACCAAACAAAACCATCAACATTCACTACAATAAAATGACTATTAGCGACGCTTAACATCACTAATAGTATTATAAGCATCGCTAATAGTATTATAAGTGTCACTAATAGTTATTAGTGATGTATAAAAAGTGTTGCTACATGCGTCGATAAAACTGTAGTCGCTACTATTCATTAGTGACGCTAATTAAAAGCGTTGCTAATACTATAACATTAGCGACGTTTATCTACACATCACTAATTATTTTACTTTTGTGACACATATTAAAGTGTCGATAATATTAAATTATTAGTGACACATAATTATAAGCGTCGCTAGTAATCGGTTATTAGTAATGCTTAACTATGCTTCGCTAATATAAAAATATTTTTAAAAAAATAAAAAATAACTTATTAGTGACGCTTAGTTATAAGCATCGCTAATAATTGCTTATTAGAGATGCTAAATTATATGTTTGTAATTAAAAAATATTTTAAAAAAATAAAAAATATCTTATTAGTGAGACATAATAATAAGTGTCACTAATAAGTCGTTATTAGCGACGCTTGCTAATAAGTCCAAATTTTTTTAAAAAATAAAAAATACACTTTAGTGACACTTTTAGAGTGTCGCTAAAAAACTAACTTTTTTTTTAAAAAAAGACCATCGGTGGCAGGACCGGAGGGGAATGGGGAGGTGGCTAGATTCCAGTGGGGAGCTGGAATCTATCCCCCTCCCACTCTTCCGCTCTCTCCCCGGGTTGCCCCCCTCCTTCCCCTCTGTTTTTCAGAGGAGGGGAAGGAGATGGGGGGGGGGGACCAGGGAGAGGGGCCAGATTCCTGTCGGGGGGGGGGGGAAGGGAATTTTGGCTCCCCGTTGGAACCCGGTCTATCAAGCCCCGGTATTGCCCGACCCGAACCGAACCCTATCCAAGGTACAATCCAGTGCACAACGGCAATGGTATTGAAAACGGTTAAAGAAATAGTAGAAAACTTATGCCCTTACCACAGGCAGTCTAATTAACGGAGTTACGCACTACTTTGAGCAAGTGTAAATAGGTAGAACCAAATGAGTTACGCAAAGTCTAAAGTAAATCACAAATCTCAAACCCACATACTAATAATCCATAGCCAACACACTTCGCTCAAAACAAGGTCTCAAACAAAACTAAAGATATAATATATCATAAGTCTGAAACAAGAACTATTCCACAAGGGTTCTAACATCATAACAAGATAAATAGAGATGCAAAATCTAGTGGCGTCCACTCCTACTCCTAAGCTCTCCCTGACCTTTCCTCATAAAGTGGATCTTGTCTAACTGCATGTCACGCCCTGCAGCCCCAAAACAAAACAAGGAAAGTAGGGTGAGTTTAAAAACTCAATAATGATATAAATACAACTATAATAATCAAAAAACACGTTGACATGACAATCTAGTAATTCAGATCCAAAATTAACATGTTATATCACTTTCTAATTATTTACTAGTTAAAACCCCTATTTAACCATAAACGTAAGAACAAGCTTATATAAGACATACCTATCAAGTTAAGTCATAAATATTTAAGTTATAACCTAACATGCATCCTACATAGGTATTTGTACATATTTACTCAAGTCAAACATGATAATCCCATAAATCACATAAGAAGTGTCTTTCACACCCTTTTTTGATCATGTAACCATATCACATAAACCTGCACAATAGTGTCTCATTTACACACTTTTTTATCATGCATTCATATCACATAAACTTGCATAATAGTGTCTCAAGCACACAATTTCTAATTATGTACTCATATTGCATAAATCTACATAATAGTATCTCATTCACACATTTTCTGATCATGCATTCATATCACATAAATGTGCATAATAGTGTCTCAATAGCATACTTTTTTATTATGCATTCATATCACAACAACCTCATTCACCCTGAACGACAAATATGTCAAACACATGATACACAATTATGCATAGTATTCATAATAAACATGCAACAATACAAATGGTGAATGCCTCCATCAAGGAGTAAACACAAGTATTGCCACACAGGCAGGACACGGTCAAGGCCACGAAGGCGAGACGCGGTCCATTTTCCACATAGGAAAGATAAGAGGTCAGGGTAGTTAGCCCCGAAAGTTGCTCGCTTGGACAGTACACACAGTAAAGTCTGAATCTCACACAGAGAACCTCAAGCAGGTGTGTTCTCCCCGAGACATTTCCTGCAGTGGGGGAGAGCCGAATTTCCACATAGGGAACCTTAGAACACGTGGTAGCTGGTGCATGAAACGTACCACTCTGGATTCTCATGGTCTAGATGACAATCTCAATAATCTCATCTACAAGACAAGTACACAACTCGTCCCCACATAACTCAATTTAACTAAATTAAACCCGAGGAGTATACATGTTCCACACCGGAACTTAAATAAAAAATATGTCCTTTCGGACTAACCAAGTTCCTATCAAATCACCGAGCGATTAATCCGGTAAGCAATCTCAACCATTGCATACAATCAATTAATTCCGGTTAAACATCTATAAAACTTCATCCGTGAATACTGATCCATGATGCATGATAGCATAATACATCCGTGAGCAAGACCTATGTGGGTTCTAACACATAGAACATGCTCCCAATCAGTCTCCTCATACATCATAATCAAGGCATAATTAACTACAACTTCATAGTAGATTCCTCATCTGTGCGTGTATTTATGCATAATCTAAGCACATGACCAATGCTTGACATAAACTCATAAAATAATATACGCATGCTTAAACACATTCAAAACAATGATTCTAAACTGAAATCAAAACAAAATCCACTATAAAACTTAAATCCGTCCATGTAAAATCGAACATTCACTCTCACAAACATGATTTTTTCACACATTAAGCCACAATATGATCACATCCATTACCCATAAACCATCTCATTATAAGAGAACGCATCTCACCCTTTTTCATATAATATCCTTACTAGATTCATATTCTAATCATAAGAATTCCAACATTTAAAAGTTCAAGGTACTTCAATATCAACTTGCATAATTATCAATATAATATAATGCTACATGACCACATTTAAACACATTCCATAAACTTCCATCATCAATACTACACCTACAGTAGCCTAATTTAATCGTAACACACTTCCCATAACCATTAGAATCATCAAATGGAGTAAAACATTGAAATGAGAATAAATTTAAAAAATATTGTATAATCGTTCGATCGCCCTGCAAGGGCGTTTGATCCGCTAAACTGAAAATTTACCAAAAATATAGTGTTGCTGATCGATTGGCCTAGTAGGCCGTTCGATCGCCAACAAAGCAGTTTTAAGCTTCGTCTTCATTTCAAAAATCAAAATTGAGAAACTATGAAAATACCTTCAAATCTTCATCCATGGTATCAAACACTATAAAAAAACTCACCAAACTTTCCAGAACACTAATCTAAACAATTCTAAGACAAAGCCTTAAGAAATCAAAGTAAAATATTAGCATTTACTAAGCCTACCATTAGAGGTCAAATCAAGCAAAATCTACTTCAAATAACATCATAAAAATTACGATTTTTACTACCCAAACTTGAGATTGAAGAACTCATTACCTTTCCTTGTTGATTTGGGTCGAAATAAACCTTCAATCTCCTCCAATACCTTTCGAAAACACGATTTTAAGTTAACATACAACTAATCTCAATTTAGCTTTGAAAAACAAAAAGTTAACATTATAAGCCTAAAAATGAGATTTTGAAGGTTAAGGTTGGGTGAAGAGAGGTAAAACAATAGTTTTATGCTTTTCAAATTGGGTTAAAGTAATGATTGAAGTCAAGATTAAGAATTAATTAAGAGAAAAATATACCTTAATCCCTTTCTAATTCGGGCCTAATTGGGGAATTAGGCCTTAATTGCTCTCTCCTATCCTATTCCCAAATTGAGAATGGATCAGCCCTTTTTATTTATAGTAGGGCTTGGGGTAAACCTAATGAATTAGTGGGGTATAAATAGAAATTCTAGCTAAAAATAGATGTTTTGATGATTTGAGAACTAATTAAATCAAGAAAAATTCTAAATTTTTTTATATAAGCTTGTTTTGATGTTTGAGTCAATTTGGTCCGAAAACCTCAATTTTGTCGGTGGGGCCCAAAGGAGGACCCGCTGAACCCTAATTTTTGAAAATTTTGTAAAAAATAAAAAAATCCCAAAAATTTAGGTTGGGCCAAGAAACACATAAAACTAATAATTGTGAAGTTGGTTTTTTATTATAACCTTTAGAAACCCATTTATTACTAAATTTAATTAGAAAATGCTTAAACTACACGATAACCGATAAATAAGATTAAAATAAACCGGTTGAAAAATTGAGAGTCCTTACACAGTCCCTACCCCCTACCTCCTCCTGCTCTCCCCCTCTCTCCCCAGGTCCCCCCCTCCTTCTCTTGTGTTTTGCAGAGGAGGGGAAGGAGATGGGGATGGGGGGGAACCAGAGGAGAGAGGAGGAGCGAGAGGGGGGTGGGTATTGGATTCCGTCAAGAAGCTAGAATCCAGCTACTGAGGGGGTCCCAGAGAGAGAGAGAGGGGGAGAGGGAGGGAGGAGGGGAAGGAGTGGGGGAGGAACCGGGGGGAGGAAGGAGAACGCTGGCAGGAGAGGGGCCGGGGGGCAATCTCCGGTCAAAGAACTACTATTTGTGATGCAAAAAAAATATCGCATAAAAATAACTATTTGGGATGCTTTTAAAAAAACATCACAAATAAAATAAGTTTAAGAAAATAAAAAATTCAGAACTATTTGTGACGCTTTTTTTAAAAGCGTTGAAAATAGTGTTACTATTAGCGACACTTATAAACAACTATTTGCAATGCTAATAATTGGTTTAAATATGTATTAACAATGATTTTAAAATTGTAGTTAATGCTATATTATTAGCGATGCTTAATTTTTGAAAATATTTTTTATTTTATTGGTGATGTTTTTTAAAACATCGCCAATAAAACTTTTAGCGACGTTTAAAAAACATCTCTAATAATATTTTAATTATTTTTAAAAATATATTTATATATTAGTGACGTTTAAAAAGTGTCGCTAATAATATATTTTTAGCAACGCTTTGGAATAAGCATTGCTAATAATTTATTATTAGCGACACTTTTAAAGTGTCACAAAAAAACTTATATTAGTGACATAAGAAAAAGTGTCGCTAATAGCAGTACTAGTAGTGGCGCTTTTTTTATATGTTGCTAATGAACAATTGTGATGGGACTATTAGTGATGTACAAAATCGTTAATCATAGTCTTTTTTCTTGTAGTGGATGAGGGTTGGCCTTGTCCAAGGACATACCCGAGTTCCTTGTCAGAAAGCTAAAGAATAGGAGTGTCCTTACCAGGTGCCCTTTTTTATTTTTTTCCTTAATTTTGTACTCATTACTTCAATGAATTTGTCATTGTCAAATTGAGCTTTCGTGAGATGATCAATATCATAAGAAGAAGATACATCATCAATATCATTAGCCACCATAGACAAATCAATGTAAATCTCTCCACTAAGCAAAGATATATTATCATTATCATTAATATGAGGAGAATTTTTAAAAGATTGAACTTGATTCTTTCCTATGCAAGAATTAGAGACATGACGCTGGGAAGGGATAATCCATCTGGAGGAGACTTTTGATTCCCAAGATGAACAAGAGGAGAAGATGCACTTCTAAGGATCATATGCAAATAATGAGTTGTAGGAGATTGGTTTTGAGAATCAAGCTAAAGAATTCCGACCCTATCATTGGATGGAGTATGTTCTGGTTTACCATAAATAACAACTTGATTCATTAACAGTTGGGAAGCTTCTAGCAAATCTTCTTAATTGTTAGAGCCATAAGCATGCTCTTGTGCTGATGTACAAGCAACCCAAGTCTGGGATGTCATGCAAGAGGAGGGAGAATTATTAAAAAATATGCATCTAGTGCATATTGGTGGCTCCCACTCATATGAAATTTCCTAAAAAAATATTGTCCCATGTTTGCATTGAATATTTGCACACGAAGAGAACAATCAGCATCAATCTCCACTCAAATTCTAGCAAAAGGTAATATTTCCCTTGTTTTGGTTGATCCATATATAGAGGGTTTCCAGTAGAGCTAGCCCTAGGTTTTTAGGGGTCCAATACTATAAAGAAAAATTAGGAATTCTAATCCATATAGGGAGAGAGCTTAATAATTCACAAATAGGTTTTGTATTAGTAGACCACTTTTTCATAATAAGGGGATATCCAGCAATTGATTAGATAAATCCAAGGACTTTCAAACAATCATCTTCATAATCAAAATTAATAAGAAAAAGTCATTGGATAAAGAAATAAATTAAAAAGGCTTACTTGTCTTCCACATATGTTCAACACGCGATTTCAATTTCTTATAATAGGATCTATGTCTAAAAGCATAGCCAATTAGAGTATGTTGCCAATGAAAACCTTAGCCTTGACTTCATCTTCATCAATGGAGAATTCCAAGGAGTTATGAGAGTCTGGATAATGAGGCATAGAAAATTCTTCCCTTGTTGAATGGTTTTGAAAAAGGCACTTCTAGGATGATGTAGTCACAAAGGAGGACACCATGAAGGGATATGGATGAAAGAGGGGGTCGAGAGGATGAGGAAGTTGGTGTTTTGGAGGAGAAGCAGCCAGCAAAGGTGGCCAGTGGCCACCCACAAAGAGAGGACGATGGCGGTGATTAGGAAAAATCTAACTGCCCGATCCTAGCTACAATTTTGGAGTGCACATCCCCTCCACTCTGGTTTCTTTGTATTATGTAGTTAAAGTTTGGTTTTTTGGTATTAGCTTTAATATATGTGTGTTTAAGTTTTGTATTATGGTAATTCATCATTACATTTGGAATTTTGTTGTTTAATTTTTGTTATTTTGGATGGTTTAAATTTGTTTATCTAGTATTTGGTATTCTACTTATCTGCCTTTTGGTATTTTATCTTCTTTTACTTCACCCTCTTCTCATCTGCACTTCTCCGAGGCCACAAAAACACTTCACTAGAGTCCCACCTTGTCATTTAGAAATGGTTGTACATCAAAACGAGAAGAGAAATATCTAGGATTTAAAACTAAGTTTTCTTTTTTAAGGTTCGTTGTATATGGATGGTCCTAACAGGCTTCTGGCTTCTACATTGAGAAGTGGCAAGAAAAATATACTTTGTGGAGTGAGAAGAGCCTCTAGGGCACAAATGACCAGGAGGATGCGCAGGATGATGATGTTGTGTGGAGTGAGAAGCCCATCTAGAGCAACGGAGAGGCATGGAGAGGATGGTGAGACTGAAATGTTTCTCTTTGGAGCTCCTGTGGTTGGTGAGGGTAGAGTTGGGAGTGGATCTTCCTATTTCTGCAGGGAGAGACTTACAGTCTGGCTAGAGGAAGAAAAGCACCAGGGGTAGACAAGGTCATTTTTTAATATAAGCAGGGAGCCTCACATGTGTGCAAGTCTACTTTGGAAATTGGAACAGAGTTGCGTACATATTTATGTCCCTTATAAACAATTCCAAGCCATAGTAGGCTTGGACCAGAGCCATCACAGTGCTACACTTAGAGGAGTGGTCAAAACTGCTGCTGGATCTATCACCACTAGAGAAAGGGGTGGGGTTGACATACCGGGGAAGTACAAAGAAAGGGGTAGGGTTAACATACTGGGAAGTACGAATAAAATAGATGGGGAAAATATAATTGCCATATAATTGTCCTTGCAGGTTAGTGCCATTGATGTTGCTGTCCTCTAAAACCAGTTTCTACCTAAGCTCTGAATACAAAACTTTAGTAGTACTTGCTAATTATCATATATTAATTAATGTGTAAAATTCACCATTGTTAGTTTTTTAATAAGGGTTTTAGACATTAACTACAAAAAAATTTAGTAATATATTATTAACTCTAAAATTTATATTACGACAAAAATACCCCCAATCGCCCTCCTTCTCACCCCCAATATCTGACACTTCATCCATTCTTCCCACGCTCTCTGTCTCCACCTGCTGGTCATAATTCATCCATCCTTCAATCATTTTCTTCCTCCATTTTTCTTAATCATCAAATC
Source organism: Saururus chinensis (assembly GCA_035235625.1). Lineage (NCBI taxonomy): Eukaryota > Viridiplantae > Streptophyta > Magnoliopsida > Piperales > Saururaceae > Saururus > Saururus chinensis. The sequence goes on from CP141143.1 coordinate 34,283,625, forward strand.
CATTTTCTTGATTCATCGTCTCCTAGTCACTCCACAATTACTGTTTTGAATACATTGATTCTTACTTGCTGTTGCTTTGATGTCTAATGCACCTGCCAAGTGCTTTCTTGCATGGGCTTTACAGGAGAATTAGACCTTCTATTACTATCTTTTGTTGATTTCAAGACTACCCATCTCCTCATTTTACTGCAATCATTAACATCAGTTTGTGGCTGGATTTTCAAGCCTTTTGTCGGCCTTTTCCCCCCAGCTGATTCTTCATTTTGTGATATAAATTGTGCAAGATAAGTTAATGGGCATGCTCTCCCTATCAATTTGTTGATACCCATTTGAGGAATCCTATAGCTAAGTTGATTTCTATCACAATTTTGTTTGATCCTTCTAGCCGGACTTCACCATCCGACGCTCAAGTGCATCCACCTTGTTTGTCAGGAATGCCCTCTCCACCTCCTTCGCCACAATCTCCACAACAAAAAACTAAGGAAGAAGAGTAAATATTTACTCTCTTTGTTATATACAAAGAGATAAATTACTCTCTATGTTATGTACAAAGAAAGTAAATATTTATTATCTTTATTAGGAGGGAGATGCTGAATTTGCTACAGACAAAGAGATGGATGAGGAGACATGAAGCATGGAGTAAATATCTGAACCAAGGAAGAAAGGGAGCAACGATTTAGATGGAAGAAGAAACGATTTGGATGGAGGAGGAAAAGAAAGAAGAAAAAGGGGAGGAGGACGCGGTGGAGGAGGGTGTGGTAGAGGAAGTGCCAAAGTTTCTATGGACGGAGAAGGAGATGGAGAAGAAAGACCTAGAACATAGAGGAGTGATCTAGACTAATGAAGACAAAAGAAAAAAAAGGGAGGAGGTCGTGGTGGAGGAGGGTGCAGTGGAGGAGGGCGCGGTGGAGGAGGACGTGGTGGCAGAAGGTGTGGTGGAGGACAGCATAGCGACTGAAGGCGTGGTGGAGGAGGGCACGACGATGGAGGTACCGAAGCTGATATGAATGGAGTTTGAGATGGAGGAAAAATAAGCAAATTTATAAAGAAAAGAAGCGAAGAATCTAGATAAAGGTAGAAAGAAGAAGAACTGGAAGCGTAAGGGAGAATAGAGAATGGTAGACTTGTCAAAAAATAAAATCACGTGGCCTTAAAATGGATTTGACAAACTTTTCATACCTCCTGTCAAATAAAGACTGTTCACAGGAGCAGGCACCAGTTTTTTCTTTTTAATAATTTAATATTTTACTAATTAATATTTGTTTACTTTAATGTTATATATTATTGCTTTCATGCTATTTTTTATGGTTTGTTTAAATATAGGATGTACGCTTAATCTTCATTCTCTTTTGTTAAAAAAAAAATTGAGGGAAAATATAGCTAGACTATCTTGGAAATGTCACTGAGACAAATAAATTGCCCATTTTAATGAATGATTAAGGACAGTTTGTGGGCCATAAAGCAAAAGGTCTATGCAAGTACATTGACATAGCGGCAAGGATGATCGACATCCTGCTACTTGTTTGTCACTCGATTAATTAAAAGTAATGTACAAATTAATTAAAAGTCTCAGTGGTAAGAAGACAATTTGATTGCATAGTTGGTGTAAATGTTCCATATTCAGACGTTAAGAAGTAGGAGCGGTGGCAAAAGAGGTGCTGGTGGTTGCGGCGAAGTAGGTGGGAGGGCACGGTGGGAGGCAGTTATGGCTCATTTAATGTTAGGGAGGTAGGTGGAGAGGAAGTAAAAGGGGGCCAGGGCATTTACATAATTTTAAGCAACTGCTATGGAAGTTCTCATGTGTAAGACTATTTTCGCAAATTACTATAATTACAATCCATTGGTCGCGTTCCTTACTGTTTTGGAGGCATACCTTGATCACCTTTCAATGGAAAATTCTCTCTCCTTGAAAATTTACATTCCCAAACCCACTGCACACAAATCAATGGCGGTGACTCCATGTACAATGGGTTTTGACGTGTGAATTTTGAAGGAGAAAACCAAAATCTGATGATCAGCTACACTAAGAAAAGCTTCGCTATGTGGAAGCAGGTGAACAATGTAGGAACGGGCCTATACAAGTCTACAGAGGAACATACAGTGGAGGACTTCGCCTTCATAATGAGTACCAACTTTGAATCTGCCTACCACTTGTCCCAGCTCGCCCACCCTCTTCTCAAAGCTTCTGGTAATGGAAGCATTGTGTTTCTATCATCCGCCGCAGGCCGTGTCTCCATTGGCAAACTCGGTGGCTCAGTCTATTCATCTACCAAAGGTATATCACTGAACTTAATAAGTATTTGTCAATCTGAATGCTTGAGATCACCACTGGTAGCACAGAAGTACAGTAAAATGAAGATGAATGAAGCTTTGCTCTTTGCATCTGTGTTTTTCACTATTTTGAACTTGGCTTGATCTCCTTGTGCCTTCAGCTCAGGTGGAAGTCAATACATATATTGGAGCTGAGCTTTTCCTCTTTATTTTTTGTTCTTAACGGTTTTGGTAACTTAATGGAGCTGAGTTTGACGTCAATTAGCTTGATCTGTAATTTCTCTCAAATCGTTCAAAATACCTATAACGTTAGAAGCCCTACAATTGTATTGCCTAGATTCATATAATACAGTTATAGTTGCAGACTTATAGAGTCAATTAAATTCGGCTCATAAGAGCCATGGATGACACTCATATAAGATATGTAGGTATTTGAGAGGTAGTGGTTTATTTTAAATGTAGAATTTTTCCCTTTATAGTTGTGCACTTGTCTTTTCATATTTTAATGTATGGCATTTGCTCATCCTTTAAAATAATCAAAATTGAACTTGGGAGCCATCAATCAAGTAACAAAGAACCTAGCATGTGAATGGGTCAAGGACAACATACGGGCAAACTCTGTCGCACCATGGATCACGGTGACACCTTTAGTTGAACTGGTAATTTTTCTACTTCATCTCTTCTTTTTCCTAACTATGATTCTAAAACTCTACCTATGTCCAAAAACACCTTAAGTCGATTAGATTCCTTAGGTAAAGTCAGGGTACATGGTAAGTCAAAATTACCAACTGAAAAAATTCGTGAAACTTGATTAGCTAAAGTACTCTATTTTGTCTGTTTATAATTATTTTATATAGATTTACTTATTTGCACATAATAAGATGAACATATGTTTAGTGATTTATTTACTTCAACTATAAATACATGACTCGATTTTGACTCTGTTGTTGCAATGAGTGTATGAAACAATTTTGGGGTAGAGTCGGAGTGTAGACTTTTAGTATATCACTCCATAGTGTGGCAGATTTAATTTATACTCCATTCACCCAACATTAATAGCTCTATTTGGTATTTCAAAATGAACTAATTTTAATTTATTTTAAGAAATTAAATAAAGCTATTAATGTGTAACAAAAGGAGTATTTGTCAAAACTTTATTTGCGTTTAGGAAGGACTAATATAACCTTATTTGGATTTGTATTGTTGTGGGAAAAAAAGGAGATGGTAGATGAATGGATTGAACGAACTCCCATGAAGAGGTTTGCTCTCCCATGAAGAGGTTTGCAGAGCCAGAGGAGGTTTCATCTATGGTGGCATTCATTTGTCTGCCAGCGGCTTCATATGTCATAGGTCAAGTAATCGCAATTGATGGAGGGTTCACCATTAATGGTGCATAGAAAATGATGATTCTTCTCAAGAAGCAGCACAAATTTTTTTTTTGCAACAGATCGTGTTAAGATGGTGTGGTTTTCTATAAATGAACTAGTTGGCATTTTATTATTGAGGTTAGAAAATTATATCCTATGATTCTGAAGCACTATATATTTTTTTGTTTGAATGAATGGATCTAGTGACCAAAGAAGGTTTTATGCAATATTTCCATATACCAACTTCTATTTATGTCATGATGGTAGTTTTAACCAAGAACAATTTTGCTTTATAAATAGAAGATTTCACTAAAAGACACATGAGGTCTTAAGAAATGACATAGATTTTCATAAGTCTTAACTAATTATAGAAGCTAACTAATGCAGATGTTAACTCCTACACGAGTGCCACAAAAAGATGCCCCTGCCTCTGTCTTTTTAAAACATAGAAAACCCTTCTCCCTTGGCACCCATCAATAAATTGTTTGCCCTCACTCAACATTCCCTCACTCTTCGTTCCCCCTTCAAGTCACTCTTTGCATAACACCCCATACTCTTGTCAACCGCTTGTGTATTCATAATTGTTGTGATGCAAGGTTAAATTGATGGGATAAAAGTCATTCAAAAAATCCTGCTATAGGCGCTGACAACCTTCCTTTCTTGCAAATTTCAATGACAAATTCACATAAAATAATTAATTATTTTTCTTCTTTTAAATTTCATAATAACATAGAACTATGGCCTCCATGGAAGAGTCATACTTTAATACAACTCTTCAATGCAGAATTGTAAATAAGAGAAACCAATATCTAACTACCTTAAGACTAACCAATCAAAAGTAAGGAAATTAATGAGAAAATCTCTAAATAATCAAAGGAATTCAGACTAAAGACTCCTAAGAAAGCAAAAGACTTAAAGAAAATCAACTTAAATTTAAATTCTTATCCAAATAGAACTTTAAAATTGTATCCTTGTAGGAATGATCAATCGCCAACTCTCAGCTTCATTTTATACTAAGCCATTTTGAGTGTCGATCAATCACTAAGGCTAACTAATTGGATGTTGTCCCAATCAATCACCCATAAGCACCGATCTATTGCCAAAGTGTAAAATATAATTTTTTGTGTGATCTCATTGCTTCATATATTTCAATGCTAACTAGTTTACATCATCCTCCTTTGGCTTGAAATAATTCACCCTCGAATTGACTTGATCATCATTTAAAGAATCACCAAGAAAATGAATGAGATGTTTAATTAACATTGAAAATATTAGAAGTGAGAATGTGATTAGGAATGTTGAGTCGATAAGCATTAGAATTAATCTTCTTAACAATCTCCAAAGGCCTGACCTTCTTTACTAATAATTTATTGTACTCACCAACTAAAAATTTGTTTTTGGTCAAAACAGATCATAAAAAATCACCAATGTTAAAGTCCGCATGTATTCTTTTTAAATCACCATCTGCTTTATAATTATCATTAGGCACTTACAATTTCTTAAGAGTATCAAAATGAATATCCTACAAGTATGATATAATGTCTTTAGCTTGGCCATTTAACCTCTTCTCATCTGGAATAGGAGCTAGAACCAATAGAGAGTGAGGATAAAAAACACAAACAATAGTACAAGGACTAAAGCATGTACTTTGATTCACACTCTTGTTATAAGCAAATTGAGCCTTATATAAGTGTTGATACCAAGATTTGATATTAGTACCAACCAAGCATCTAAATAAGTTTCCTATGGATCAATTAACTATATCTGTCTGCCCATTTGTTTGGAGATAGTAAGCACTACTAAAGTCCAGAGAAATATTTGTCAGTTTTCATAGATAATGTCAGAAATGACTCAAAAAATGAGTATCTATAACATATATAAATAATTGATAATAGTAAACCATGTAAATGATATAACTCTCGAAAGAATAACAATGTCACATGAAACACATCATTGATCCTTTTATAAGCAACAAAACGGATCATCTTTTAGAATATATCAATAACCACAAAGATTGCATCAATTTCTCACTCAGTACAAGGTAACCTAAGAACAAAGTTCATACTAATGTTGGACCATGGTTGAGTTGGGGTAGGCAAAGGCATGTATAATCTGACATTAGTAGTCCTTTTAGCCATATAACATGTGTGATACCTCCTAACAAATTCATACGCTTCCTTGCCCACGGATGGCTAAAAATAAGAAGAAGAAACAAGTTGAAAAGTAGTATCTCTTCCCATATGACTTTCATCATCTAACTCTTCAATGATCTTCAAGCATAGGCTACAAGTATAAACACATAACTGATTGCCTTTAAAAACAAACCCATCTTGTAACAAATAATTTGATTTTTGTCTTGTCTCAAATTCAGATAAAATCTTAGCAAAGAAAAGATTGACAAACAATAACCCCGAAATAAATCAAACCCTAAAACTTGAATACACATACTAATAAGTAAGCATGCTCGATGACTCAAGCCATTTGCAACCTAGTTTTGAACTCCAGACTTATGATTAAGTACAAAAGTCTACAAATATGATGCTCATTGTGCATGTTTAGTAGATAATTTCTCTTAGCTATTAATATACTTGAGAGAAAAATAATCAAAATAAAGAATAAACTCTGCATGAATTAAATAATACTTTAAATGTCGAAGATCTTGGACAACAAAATAAAACTCAACGTCATAGGCACTATACCTTCCATGTGCACCTGATAATTTCTCACAAAAATAAACAATATGACAACCCTCTGAAATTTGGACAACCCCAATACCAACCTTCAAAGTATCACAATGTAATTCAAATGGCTTGGAAAAGTTAAGTATGGTTAACACTGAAATAAGTTTTTCTTTAATAAGAACAAATGCACTTTCAGCTACATCACTTCAAACAAAAGACCCTAACTTCACACAATCAGTAATGGAAGCCATAATGGTATTGAAATGAGGAATAAACCTCCGATAGAAAGAAGCCATAATTATATTGAAATGATGATAATGTTTCATTGCATCAACCTTACTCTCATCGACAACTATTCCATCCTTTGAGACAACAAACCCAAGAAAGACTACAAAATTTCTCATGAAAGCCTCTTAATAGATGCAAAAAGTTTATCCCTCCAAAGAAAAAGTAAAACATCTCTTAGATAATATAAGTGAGTATCAATATCAGAGCTATAAATAAGTATATCATCAAAATAGACCACCAAAAATTTGCCAATAAATGGTCAAAGAGCTTAGTTCATCACTTTCATGAATGTGCTAGGGGCATTTTAAAGTTAAAATTATAAAAAAAATATTCAAGCAATATTAGTGTTTGCCATCATCAACCACACTAGTCTGCAAACCAGTGAGTAGTGGCCGATAAGAAGTAGCTATTGGTGGTTGCATATGGGCAAAAATAGCAAACACTACTCCCTCCATCTCAAAGTACTATCTTCATTTGACAAAAAAAATTTGTTTTATATTATTAGCTCCATTTTATTGAATTTAAGTGACTACGAGTATCCTAAGCTTAGTTTCCCTTCTCTTAAACGTATGTTTCCCCTTTTAATAAAAATTATTATTTTTTAAAATATATCTATTAATATGAGACAGAGGGAGTATTTGTCCATAAAAAATCTAACATCAAAATTTATTATATAATAGTTGTGATACATCCAAATATTTTTATGTGAGACTTTTAAAAAAATACTACCCTTACTAAAATAGAGGTGTCCAATTATAGGAAAGGCTATGTAAGCATCATCATCCTGTTTTGACAAGGTTGGCCCTACAATATCAGTAATGATGTATATAATAAATTTTAACATAATATTTAGACAGTAAACACCTCAATTAGTTCCCCACTCCGATTGTAGAAAAGACAATTAACCTCTTATGAGGAGTAAATCTGTTGGGCAGCGTCGCGGTGAGCCTAAACCAGACCTCCTTATCCCAGCTAAAGAAGCCTATAAGACAAGATACCCGGGTGTGAAAGAATACTTGTTTAGATACATTTTTTATCTACATTAATAATTTTTTTATTTTTAAAAGTATTAAAAATACAAAAAAATATATAAATAATAATTAAAAAATATTTACCATTTTAGACCACTTTGGGACAAGTGGTGTTCCTTTTTGCCACGCAGGCGCCAACCAAGCAGCTGGCGCCTGCGTGGCTTCTTTTTTAAATTTTAAGTTAATTTCATCATTGAGAAGGACGAAATTGGTTTTAAGCTGATTTCATCCTTCTAAACGATGAAATTGGTTTAAAACCAATTTCTTAATTCTAAACGACAGAATCAGCTAAACGATGAAATTGCCACACTTATCCCATTTCAGCATTTGGTTCGTAGCAATACTGATTTCGTCCTTCTAAAGGACAAAATCAAATTAAATGTTTTTTAAAAACCTATTTGAAACTAACTTTATCACATGTCCCTATTCATTCATTCAATACATACACAATTGCATTCATTCCACCCATTCCATGTATAACAAATATAGCATTAAAGTACATCATAGACAAGTATCAAATATATTACATCACAAGTCGAAAAAATATTTAGTTTAAAATAAACATATGAAAAAGGTAATGTCATAATCTCCTACATCCTCGACCTCGTCCTCGATGGTGCTATATGAGCTCCTCATTATATGCCTCTAGCTTTGGCTCGGTATGTGGCTCGGGCTACAGCTGCGGCTCTGGCTCAACATAAGTAATAGATGGTACAACACGAGCTGGCCAATGTCGTCTATAACATAAAATCGGATCTGGTTGAGCTACATGTGCAATGACCAGAAATGATGAACCTGGAGGAGAGCTATACTCTACTGATGAAGATAGAATATTAGGGAATGAAGACTGCATCGACTGCTTCTGAGCTTCCTCATCAACAGGATAATCTCTATGAACATCCGTAATTACTGACTGAAGCAGTGGCAAGCTACGAAGGACATCATCATGTTCTCTAAGCATCGACTGACATGATGTTGAAAAGTCCTTGCTCGAAGTACAGGTGTTAAGTGTGTTAGTCAAATGCGCATGCATACGTTGAACTAGACGAAGCTATAAAAAATTAAATTAAATATTGGATAAATAATTAATAAGAAATAAAAAAATAATATATGCCTTAATTAACAAAGTTGTACTTACTAGAGCTACCTCAGATGCTCCTCTAGGCTGATATGTCATCTCCTCTACATCATCAGCGTAAAATATATCGTCGTGTAATCGGTAAACACCACTACATATAAGCACTACGAACATCTCGCAATGTCGTAGCCATCTCCCCTTTGATAACAGTGGCTCTCCTATCTTCCCATCGAGCGATATATGACACATGATGTAAAGTCCAGTCGGTAATATGGCGGCCCTGTTGAGTGATGCGATAGACAAACTCGATAGTAGAAGGTGGGACCTCTTGCTCCAGGTTAAACTGGAGCATTACACGATCTAGCACATACATCTCTATAATCTTGTAACATATCAGTGGAGTTCGAGATAGCCACACCTCTCGACAGTCAGTGCATAGAGGAGGTAACGCAGCCAACACGACCACTGAGTACGGCTGCCAAATAACCTATACAATATATAAAGATTGTAATATCCCTAATTTTTCTGCAATTTTATGCAATTCTCTGCAATATTTTGTAGTTTTCTGCTTGTATTCTTGATGGAGAAATTTGACGCTTCCGCGTATCCGTATTTGTATTATTCACGACTATAAGAGTCGGAAGTGGTGTTTCGTTGTAGGTTATGGGCCTCGATGCATCACAGAAATTTTTAGCGCAAAAAATGGACGGAAGGTGTGAGAACAGAAGCAGAAAGAAAGAAAGGGAATCAATATATATATATATATATATATATATATATATATATATATATATATATATATATATATATATATATATATATATATATATATATATATATAACGGATTGGGCGCGCCTCAGTACGCCTGACCCCGCATTGTGAACAGTGTGAGGCTTCACTGGCCACGGCCTGGCGACGCCTCCACCGCCTCCTTGGCCTAGCCCCGCCCGCAACCGCCGCCCCTCTCCCTCTTTCCCGTTTTCGTCCCAGGGACCATTTTTGGAGAGGTTTTCACTGAATCCGCCATCGTCTCCGCCTGCATGGACGCCACCCCACAACCACAGCTCTGCCCCGGCCACCGTCGTCTCGGCCTCCCCACCCCCGGTTCGCCGTCGCGACGTAAAAAACAGTTTCGCCTCTCTTTTTCCAGTTTTCTATTCAGTACAAACTGTGGCTTTGCCACTGGTCGCCGGCTACCGTGGCCCAGCCTTGGGGCTTCCCCCAACCCAACGCCAACAAGTCTACCACCCCGGCCGCCGTCTTGGCCGTCGTGTCCCTTAGTCCCTCCGCCCTATTTCGAACGGGATCAAAATCCCTCCTTTTTCCCATTTCTTTGCGTTGTGAACGACGGTTGTGCCATTGATCTCCGGCCATTGGCCTTCTCCCAGACTGGCGACGGTAAGGCTGCTGCCTTGGATTGAACCGCTGCCTTCCAGTTTTTCACCTATTCTTCCGCCCTTTTCTGGTTCAGATGGAACATTTATTTATTTTTGGCTATTTTTCTGTGCTGAGTTATTGGAGGAGCTTGGCTCACCTCACCTACTCCGTCTTGAACCGACGATAGCAAGGTGTCGAGGTTTGGCCCTACTCGCCTCAATCGGTTCCGATTCATTTGTTTGGCTGACCTACATCATCAGAGTATAGTTTTCGATCGTGACATTCATTTTCTGCTATCGGATGTTGGACGACATCGAGTCAATGTCCATTTGACTTGCCACAATCCGGCGACTGCCAGGTCCTGCCTTCTCCCAGGTCTAGCCCCCGGCCATGTCGGGCCGTTCATAGCTTGGCAAGGCGTGTTTGTCGCCCCAATTTAGTGCACTATTGCCCTACCTAAATCGGGTCTTGTGTCTCTTCAATTTTCTAATTGGTTGTTCTGCTGCAGACAATTGCAGATGTCAGCTTTACCCAATAATGGAAAGGGGACGCTGCTTCCTACCTCCTCTGCACATCTTCTGCACACACCAGACGTCCCTAAACTTTGGGATACGTCTCTGATTGCTACTAATGGGCCCCGCTCCAACCCAAGCGAACGTGTTTAGCTTGGGATTTCGTGAACTTGGGCTATAGATCCAATCAACATGGGCTCTACCCCAGCCCAGTGATGGCTAGGGCCAGCACTTTTGGCTTGAATTTACCTTTGCACCCCCACTTTCTATTACACACAACCTGGAACATACGAGAAAAGAGTTCTCGAATTTAGATCCTTCCAAGCGGAAGTAACACAGTTATCTGGTCGAATTATATGTGACCAAAATACCATTTAAAGTTACACAATTATTTACCTAAAGAAGGGTAAGACAACCCGCAATCCCCGAGGTTATGGCTTGGCATGCTTTCCCTAACTCTCGGTATAAAAATGCAAGAGTAGCACTACCCCACGAATAAGTACCAGCCATGTCAAAGTCCACAAGGAGGGAGAGATATGACACATGTACGTGGCTGCTCGTGGTATCCACAAATATCGTGGCTCCAAGTAAATGTAATAGATAGGCTCGTGCATGTTGCTCGATAACTATCTCCGTAGCATCGGCTGGGAGCTCTTGAAACTCCTGTAAGAGCCATCGTAGGCTCACTTGGCTACCACACATCATTGTAGTAGGAGGAGCTCTACCAAGGAGTCTAACTAATATATCCACATGAGCTCCTCCTATCGTGCTTGTCATAGGATGTCCATCGATGCAAAGTCCTAATAGAACTGCCACATCCATTAGAGTGATGGACATCTCTCCATATGACAAATGAAATGTCTGTGTCTCCCTCCTCCATCTCTCAATGAGAGTTGTCAATAGAGGCTGATCGAGACGGACATACTGTAGACGAATGAAATGGCCGAATCCCGCTCGCTTGATATAAGGTAACATACGCTCATCTATGGGCCAATGGCAGAGATATTTAAAATGTTCGGTGCACCCAAGGCACCCGGGGTCCTATAATAAATTTTAAAATTATAACATAGCGCACTATATTGTTCAAAAAAACAAAACAAATTTTTAAAAAAGTTATCATACTTCACCTCTCCAAATAGCTGCAGACCTATGTGACTCCTGCTATACGAGTAAAGAAGCATCACTTGGGCGTGGCCTATAACAAGGCTTTGCATGATCCATATGATTTGTGAAAAATTAAGATCATATAATTAATCGTAAGGAACATATGCGCTCATACCTAAACTAAATAAAGAGATTGATTATATCTTTACCCATCAACAGGAGGGTTTCTACATGATTTACTATTATGCCCACTTTGTTTACACCTCTCGATTTATATCCTCCTCTACCATCTCTCTCCATAGTTCTATGGTCCATTGTATTCCAAATGCGAACAGACCGTGGGCAACCTGGTTGCCTTGTTGCTATCGGAGGGTATAACATAAAAGGTATATCCCTCTCCCAATACTCCCGACCATGAGGAGAATAAAATTCTGTTGAGTACATATTTTTATAAGTAGAAGATGTGTAAAATAGTGATGCCTGGATTAGCTCCCGCCGCTTTGCCCACACTGCAATAAGGTGAGACCAAGGATAACCATAAACCTGAGAGATGTTACATGTACAAGTATACATCGCAACATTTACCATAACCTTTCGGGCACAAATTGATGTCACTTTGTACTGACCCATGTTGATCCTATTAACTATATACTCCCCAATTTTTCTTGTTTGCCTTCTCAATATCCCTTCCATTCTGGGAGTACAAGTACCTCGATAAGTGCACTTTACCTACAAAACATAAAAACATCACATTTTAGATATGTACAACATAATTAAAATCCCAACTTTGTTCAAATACATATCTAAACTACTAATAACTATAAAATTATTAATAATTAAACTAAAATACTAATTTTTATCTTAATCTAAATAAACTATAACTAACTATTAATTAACCTAATCTATACTAGCAAATAAGGTAAAAAGGCATATAAAATATATATATATATATATATATATATATGTCATACTTATCAGTGCCACTATCTACTGCGGCATCTGAATCTGCCTTTAGTATAGGGGGTAGAATTATGAGTGATTATCGTAGTAGTCTCTCTTCGGAGACCATAGAGGCACTGGTTTGCACACAAGATTGGTTACGTCCGCTATATGATAATGGGGGCCTCGAAGATGAGAATGAAAGCATTGATGAGTGATGGTAAGCATTTTAATCTTTCATAACTATCTTATTTGTTTAATACTTCATTATTGCTTTTTTAGTCTTTTTGCATGTTACAGCTAATTGGTTTTACTATTTAATAAAATTATTATTTTTCTAAGTATAACAATTGATATAGAATAGACGAAGTGTTAATTTAAGCTTGTATGCATGTTGATAGGAACCTAGAAGCTCAGGGATTGAAGAACTTGGGAAATCAAGAAAATTAGAATGCTTTTTGTATTTGACATCTAGTACTAATTTTGAGGTATGTAAACTTGTGATATATGGGTTACCAAAAAAAAATTGTGATGTATATGTTGCTATTCTTGAGTTTTAGATTTTGATATCAACCTAAATGTCTGTGACACAACCAGAAGATGGGATTGGGGGTGGCTATCTTAGGTAGCATCCAAAATTCGAAACCAATGCATGAATTGTTTGGAATGTAGTTAGTTGTCAATTTTATGTACTTTTTTTGGAAAATTTACTCTTTTTCATTTTTAGGTTGACTGCATTGAATTTTCACTCCTAAATGTTTCTATAGATTAAAGATCTACCTTTGTAATGATTTAAAAAGAAAGTATTGCATAAAAAAATGGAAAGAGTTCAAAACCTTTTACTTATAAATTTTTTATTTTTGGACTACCGCTGAATGAAGCTCCTCAAAAGCAGCGTAGCACTCAGAAATTATGTTTGAATTGTTGCTGCATAGAATTTAGTTAAGCAGCCTTAAAAAACCAATTTCATCTTTCTGAATGACAAAATCAACTTAAATATTTTTAAAAAAACGTAGGTGCCAACTGCCTAGGTGGCAAAAAAGAACACATATTTCCCAAAGTGGTTTAAAATAGTAAATAATTTTTTTAATTATTATTTATATAATTTTTCTTTAAAAATAATTTATTTTAAAAAACCAAATAAAGTTATAGGTGTGGGACGAGGAGTATAAATGAGGTGGCACCCCTAGAGGAGACCTGTGGCCCAATGATGCACTTGATTTGGTCTAAATTAAAAGGTTCAATCCTGAGTGAAGAGGCTGCCTGAAAGGTCCATTTCTTGACTTAGGAGAGGAGACCTAAAGTGGTGAAAAGGGTTGCTCTATGAAAAAAGTTGGTTTGTGCCTTAATTGCTCTGATGTCATTTTTTTAGCAGAGAAAGAAGTTTGAGGCGAGGCTAGAGGCATAAGAAGCTCTTTGCACGATTGGATCAAGCCTAGAGCAAAAAAGTAATTTGAATGTGAGTCTAAATGAGGAGATCAAAAAGCGCAATGGAGATGGAAATGTGGAATTTTTCACCGGAGGCAAAGTGGTCCTAGCCTTATCGTTCGCCATGAAAATCCTATTCTGGAACTACCAAACCCCTACAAAGTTCGTAGCCTCCACTAGATGGTGCAAGGCAAATGTCATGAGACTTAGTGTTTCTATTGGAAAATCGCCTAGATATTCGAGGTGTCATGATTTTAAAGTCAAGTTTCAACTTTAATGTTGCGATTGGAGAGACAAGAGAAGACCGAGGTGGTGGCCTGACTGTTTCTTGGGAAATTTGGCATATGCCAGCTTGCTTATTACTTGAAGTCTGATATTGTCATTAAAATTTTTAGATTACTCCATCTCTATTGTGTTAAATTCTTTAATGAACAATTGGAGTTTGGCTTTTCCAACAGGTATTGTGTAATACCCAAGAAATTTAAAATATGATGAATTTTCTATGGACTTGTCCGCACATATAGTTGCATCACTTGTCCTAGATTGAGCAGTATGGAGGATCGACAAGTAGCAATTTTTCCATCACCATGTCATATTTGCAGCTTTGATTGTAATATATGTTGATTCAGTAAAGAAGTCTCCTATGACATTTTTTATTAAGAAAAACGGGACTCCTAATACTTTGCGTTTTCAAGTATGGGTCACAAACTGGTCTCAGATTCTTCATACCCATTATCTATAAGCAAATTACGGTTATTACTTAAGAAAGAAGTTGTTAACTTTAATATCTCGCCCTTTTCTTCTTTTTGTTTGGTGAAAAGTTAGGTTTGTTAGCTACTACAATATGAATCGTTGCATGTAAGGCTGCTAACGAGTCAATCTAGCTTGTCGAGCTGAACAGGCTCGGCTCGGTTCGACTTGAATTTGGCTTGGCTCGAATGAATCAACTCAAGTTCGATTCAAACTCGAAAGTAAACGAGCTGATCTCGAACATGGGCTAACTCGAATTGACTCGACTCGAAACCTGATTGGTTCAACTCGAGATTGACTCGAAGCTTGGCTCGAATTCGACTCGATTTGTTATATTTCACTTCTTACATATTAATATATTATACCTATATTATATAATTTTTTTAACTTTTACCTTTCATATACCCATAATATTCTATGTTATTTTATACTAATATATATACTATATATATACATTAATATATAGTATATAATATATTATATATTATTGTATATAATATCCATATTATGTTATTATATTTGAAATAAATATAAATCCTACTACTAATAAAATTGAGAATGTAGGTATAAAAAATTATTTTATTCCTATTATACCCTTATTCATCTATATTATATATATTATTAAATTTTTAAATACTACCTTTAATCATTCTAATCTTAATAAATATAAATATGTAATTTTACTTGCATGTTCTTAATTTAACTAATCATATTGGTCTTTTTTGCTTATGTTTGTACGATTGGACTTCTCTTAGTAACTAATAGATCACTAATTGATTCTTTCTCACTCTCACACACATATGTGTATGTGTTTGTGTGTGTGTATATATATATATATATATATATATATATATATATATATATATATATATATATATATATATATATATATATATATATATATATATATATATATATATATATATATATAAAATTTTAATCACAAGTCACGACTACTATAAAATATAATTGAATAGAATCAACCATTGGCTCCTCCCCTGTATTTATAAGCCATAAAATAAATGGAATCAACAATGGGTCCAAAATTTTTACTTGTGATTTGTAATGTTTATCTTAACTCTGTCAAAACTCTTTCACACACTTGCGGAGGCTCCAACTCTATAACATTGACTTCAATATAATGAGTAAATTATATAAAATAAATCATATAATTTTAAAATTTTAAAATTCATATCAATATTTTATATACGAATAAAAATATTATAAACGTCATCTTTGTACTTGGTACTTGCCAACAAGTATACAATAGTCATCTTGCCATTTTAGGGCGATTAGTCTTTAATAAATCAGCCACCAAATCCCTCTTATAATTTATGCGAGCTTTCAGATATTGATTTGATGACTTGCGATGCACTAGACACGTATGAACAATTTCCTATTAATACATATACATGAGTGTCTATCAAAAAATATATTTGTACATACACATAATATATTATTTTCCAATGATCTTCTGTTTCATATGAAACGACATGGATGATCAACGATGTATTAGTTCATGTATATTATTTTATATCTGGGGTAAGCTATCGAGCAACCTACTTTTTATCCATCTAACGGTGAGCCAAGTACAAGTCTCTCTACCTCTAGCTCCGCATATAGTTTACCATCTCCCAGTGGAGTCGAGCCATCTACTTCTCTAAGACCAGTTCCTAGGGATCCAGATAAATCTTCTCCAAAGTGGCATAAGAACTACCTAGATTCTATTCCTTTGATCTATCTACTTCGTTTAATCTATCTATATTCCTTTAATAATATATATATATATATATATATATATATATATATGTATATATATATATATAATTATAAAGACATATATATACATATATAATAAATTATTTACCAAATATTAATATATATACATATATATATATATATATATATATATATATATATATATATATATATATATATATATATATATATATATATATATATATATATATATATATAAATTGTAAAAGCTAGATATTTGAACCTCTATTTTACTTGGGCCCAAATGTATAAAATGAGAAAAAATGGACCACCAGACTGGTTGGTCTTCTGTTTGGAACCAACCGGACCAGTGGGTCTTCCTCAATCCTCTTACAGCACTTAGCCACTCACGGCTTACCTAAGTGATAAGTTAACAAATGGAGCCCTGGAGTCCTTAGTTCTTACTCCTTAGACTAAGGGCAGCGAGCAGTGGAGCATAAAGCCGGCGTGGAGGTCCAGAGGATTGAGGACGTCGCACACCGCCCGCCGTCGCGGAGGTCTAGAGGAGTGAGGACTGAGGACAACTCACACTACCTATCACCGTGGAGGTCCAGATCAGTGAGAAAGCCGCCCACCACTTTAGAATTCTAGAGGACATCACATACTGCCTTGAGCTGATCGGAGTCGCCCATCGGTCATCACCTTCTTCAACACTAGACATCAGGCACTGCGCTTGAGTTCTCCCTCAGGTAAAAACCATTATTTTCCTTTCTAAAGCCATCTTCTTTATAGGAATCACACTCTTCTATTTTATTTTATTTAATATTTTGTGTTTTTTTTGTCTTAAGTATTTTTTATACAATGATTCTGCTGGGAGTTTGACTAAGGGAGGGACCACTACGAAAAAAAAGTTTTCCTTTTTGCTACTTTCATCAAAGTTTGGATATTTTTTTTAAGTTTAAATGTCTTTGTTCTTTTTAGTAATTTTTCAATGACGTACTGTTGTCTCTATCCTTCTTGAATATCTATAGAATTATTGTATTTACTATTCTCAAATATCAATGGTGAAGTATGTATAACTTTTCTTTTATTTTTGGGTAACTTATTCAATCTATACTGTTGTCTTTCCCCTTATTAAATATCAAAGGCTATTGACTTTATGTAGACACTTACCCGTTGACCATTCCAAACCTTCAGTAGTGGGGATCGCCATTAAACAAGTTTTATGTATTTCCCTATTTCACATACTTTTAATATTACTTTTATCTTTTCCTTATTTTATTTAATATTATTTTTATATTCTCTTCCTTTTGTCTTTTCTATTTACAATAGTCAAATAGACACTATCCATATACTTTTAATATTATGTTTGTTTGTTCTTTATCTTATTTAATATTATTCTTCTATTATGTCTTTCTATCTTTTGTAGTTACAACAGTTAGATGGATCCTGCTTCATCAAATCCATCTTCAGAAACTCCAAATGTTATTGATCCACTAGCCCAAGAAGAAAATATAGATACGCAAGTTATGGAAGTTGAAACTAAAAATGCACAAGGACAGTCTATAGAAGAGGTAGAGAGATGAAATGTTAATGGAAGAAAGCGTTCTTGTGCATGGAACATATTTACTCAAGTGAAAGTGCAAGATGAAGTGAAGAACAAATGCACTTATTGTGGGAAGCTATTTAAGGTTTCTAAGTCGGGATGTACAACACAACTAAACAAACATCAGACCAAATGCCCAAAGTTAAATAAAGGAAAGAGGTCAAAAGGAGATAGCATTTGTCAAAGATACAAATGAAGAGGGTGAAGAGGTGGTAACAATCTCAAGCTATAAATATGATAGGCACAAGGTTAAAAGAGTGCTTGCCATGCTTATGATTATGAATGAGAGACCCTTCAAATATGTAAAGAGCAAGTTGTTTAATCTATATAGCAAGTATTTGCAGCCCCATCATGAGAAATGGTCTCGCCACACAATCCGAAATGAATGCATGATCTTGTATGCTAAAGAGAAACAAAAGTTAAAGAAAAAATTGGCAAGTGTGGAGAGTATTTCCCTTAATGACACTTGGACTTCAAGGACTACTAAAGGATATATGTCACTAATTGCTCACTTTGTGGATAATGAGTGGAAGTTGCATAAAAAAATCTTGAAATTTAGGTACTTTCTTGCTCCCCATAGTGGGAATGCTATGGCAAATAAAGTGACTAATTTCTTGGAAGAGTGGGGTATAGAGGGAAAGGTTTTGACCATTACTTTGGACAATGCCTCTGCAAATGATAGCATGGTGAAAATTCTCAAGGAAGGCATTCCTTTCATTTCTTCGTATGAGGTTAGAGAGCATTATATGCTATTTGAATTAAAAGGTTTGTTTTATATCCTTATTTTTGTTTTAATTTCACACTACATTTTGTCTAAATATAGGCTAGAGAGCAGATTTTTCACGTGAGGTGTTGCACTCATATCCTAAACTTAATTGTGCAAGATGGATTGAGCCACATCAAGGATATCATAGAAAATGTGCGCGAGTTTGTCAAGTACATCAAAAGTTTTGAAGCACGAAAGGAGTTTGAAACGTCTCTTAAGCAGGTGAACTTGTCTAGCAAAAAGGGTTTGTAGTTGGATGTTACAACAAGATGGAATTTGACTTATTTGATGGCAAAGGCTGCAAGAGTGGTGCGCCTAGCTTTTGTACACTTCAAAGGATTAGATGAAAATTATAAATTGGAAGACCTATGAAGAGGTTGAGGATCTCTTGGAAGTATTTTATTCAGCCACTCAAACGTTTTCGGGGAGCAAGTATCCTACCTCTAACCTTTTCTTGCTTGTGGTCTATAGGGTAAAGAGAAGTTTGATTCTATGTTTAAAAAGAAAAAAATGGAGAAGAGAAGTTTCATCTATGAAGCTTCCGATCATAATCAACTTGTGTTAGACATGGTGGAATCAATGAAGCGGAAGTTTGATAAGTATTGGAAAGAATGTAGCTTGATGGTGGTGGTTGCTTGTGTATTGGATCCAAGGTACAAAATAACCATGGTTAGGTTTGCATTACATAAAGTCTACAATGAGTCGGAGAAATTGCATGAAAGTATGACCAATGTTCAGAGGGCTTTGTTCCATATTTATGCATTCTATGAAGACAAGATGCGCATTAGACGTTAGGAAGCTGAGGCACTTGCTTGCCTCTTCTAATCCGCCTTCTCCACCTCATGGTGATATTCAAATGGATGTTTATGATGAGTTTAGTAAGTTTGTTGTGGAAGAGGGAGAATTAGAGTTGCAGAAGTCAGAGTTAGAGGCATATTTGGAAGAAAACAAACATCAGATACAAGCATAAAGTGGGCCAACTTTTGAGGTTTTGGATTATTGGAAAACGAACTCAGCTAAATACCCTACATTATCAATGATAGCATGAGATATCTTAGCAGCGCCTGATCATTTATAATTACACCCTTTGCAATTGTATAAGGTAATTGTACTAGGATAAGTATTTAAGGGTTGTCGAACCTCAGGGACGGATGAATTATTACTAAATCTAAAGAGGAATTTGCTGATTGAAAACTAAAAAACACTTAAACTTTAATTAAGTAAAGGAAATAAATCAACTAGTTTAAAAACAGGAGATTATATGATGAAAATTACTTAGGAAATTTAATCCACTATAGAACCATAACAATTTCTTAACTTTTAATCTAAATCTAGTGTGAATATGAACAAGTATTCTCAGCTACAAGCTAGAATTACTTCAGAAAGAATCATTAATTAAATTCCATGGCATGAACTATCTTCGACAATAGCACGAATCATCTACACTAAATTAGCTATAGGCACGACCCGTCTAATCTTAGTATAACTCATCCAAGTCATTAATTATCTAAACATTAAAACTATTGTATGAACATCTCATCTAAATCACAGAAATTAGAATCGATGAAAATATCAAAACCACATCAATCTATCATCTACAAGACAATAAATCAACATAGACTTGAATAAACATTAAAAGCTCTTCCATTAAAAAGGAAATCTTTATCATACAATTGTTATCATTCACAACTGAGATCTAAATTTAAAAAAAAAAGAAACTAAAACTTATCTATAGCTTCATCAACTCCTAAGTAAAAGAAAACTCTAGCCTTCCATTGTAGAAGAAAACACTTTAATCTCCATTAAAAACTTTAAGTTCTCTTCCATCTTCTTCTTCCTTTTTCTCTTCATAAAATCTACTGCCATCCTCTGGTTTTAAACCAAATATGTTTTAAATATCGTCCAAGTACCTCGATAAGTGCACTTTACCTACAAAACATAAAAACATCACATTTTAGATATGTACAATATAATTAAAATCCCAACTTTGTTCAAATACATATCTAAACTACTAATAACTATAAAATTATTAATAATTAAACTAAAATACTAATTTCTATCTTAATCTAAATAAACTATAACTAACTGTTAATTAACCTAATCTATACTAGCAAATAAGGTAAAAAGGCATATAAAATATATATATATGTCATACTTATCAGTGCCACTATCTACTGCGGCATCTGAATCTGCCTTTAGTATAGGGGGTAGAATTATGAGTGATTATCGTAGTAGTCTCTCTTCGGAGACCATAGAGGCACTGGTTTGCACACAAGATTGGTTACGTCCGCTATATGATAATGGGGGCCTCGAAGATGAGAATGAAAGCATTGATGAGTGATGGTAAGCATTTTAATCTTTCATAACTATCTTATTTGTTTAATACCTCATTATTGCTTTTTTAGTCTTTTTGCATGTTACAGCTAATTGGTTTTACTATTTAATAAAATTATTATTTTTCTAAGTATAACAATTGATATAGAATAGACGAAGTGTTAATTTAAGCTTGTATGCATGTTGATAGGAACCTAGAAGCTCAGGGATTGAAGAACTTGGGAAATCAAGAAAATTAGAATGCTTTTTGTATTTGACATCTAGTACCAATTTTGAGGTATGTAAACTTGTGATATATGGGTTACCAAAAAAAAATTGTGATGTATATGTTGCTATTCTTGAGTTTTAGATTTTGATATCAACCTAAATGTCTGTGACACAACCAGAAGATGGGATTGGGGGTGGCTATCTTAGGTAGCATCCAAAATTCGAAACCAATGCATGAATTGTTTGGAATGTAGTTAGTTGTCAATTTTATGTACTTTTTTTGGAAAATTTACTCTTTTTCATTTTTAGGTTGACTGCATTGAATTTTCACTCCTAAATGTTTCTATAGATTAAAGATCTACCTTTGTAATGATTTAAAAAGAAAGTATTGCATAAAAAAATGGAAAGAGTTCAAAACCTTTTACTTATAAATTTTTTATTTTTGGACTACCGCTGAATGAAGCTCCTCAAAAGCAGCGTAGCACTCAGAAATTATGTTTGAATTGTTGCTGCATAGAATTTAGTTAAGCAGCCTTTGTCCTTTTTGTTGGGTGCCTAAAGTACAACAGAAACAGTTTGACACCGCTTATGGACATAATTTTTCTCGAAGTTCAAATCTTAGAAAGCTGTGCTAACTTAGCATAGACTTTCTTTTTCTTATTAATTTTTGAGGCCAAAGTAAACACACTACTTACACCAATTCATGAAGTTTGATGCTACTTTGAATATGTCCATATGTATAAATAGACAATGAAAGTTTGGTGGTTGCTAAGCTGACATTTGTAACTTATTTAATGTTATAAGTGAGAGAGGTTATACCTGAATAATTTTTTATGAGGTCTCTTCTTGACTGTGAAAATTAAGATATGTGTTTATCTATTTTTATCAGACTTGTCTTACCAATTAATTTTTATATTTGTAGGCAATGCACACAACCGGAAATATGTTACTCCTATGGTCCAGATAGTGTTCTAATCATGAATGTTTTTGTACTCACAAGAGTAATCAGATCTGGAATCTATGAATTGGCGTTGTCATGGCACTTTGGTGACAAATTCAATTTTTTGTGGATTATTATGTTAGAGATTTGAACAACATTAGCTAAATTTTTGGTGACCAGTGAAAGGTTTTTGTGGGTAATTTATTAACTCTTAATTAAGCCATAGATTTTGAAGTGATATTTACAACTTTAATAGAATGGAATTATAGTTGTTATATTTTTCTTTTATTTTTGTAAAGTTGATGTGATTCTGTAATTGATATGGTTTTTTATAAGGAAAAATAATTTGTGTTGTAAATAAGATTCGAGCTCAATTCGAACATAAGTTCAAACTGGTATAGTATATTTTCGAGCTCGAGCTTAAATCGAGTTTCGAGTTTTTGGCCAAACCGAGCTCGAGTTAGGCTTCGAGCTGTTCGATTGAGCTTTAGCCAAGTTTTTGAAAATTGAGTTTGAGTTCAAAAACTTCAAAACTTAGTTTAACTCGGCTCGTTAGCACACTTAAATGCATGTAGACTGCAAACAGATATTAGAAGGGTCCCTGTCGAGCTACCTGTCACTAGCTTGTATTTCTTTTGAGTTAAGATACTGCACAAAAACATTTCTCCGTGGATGTTACACCTACAAACCCTTCATGGCATTGGCATAACTATGTGCATGTTAGTGAATCATGTACCCAATACATTATGGCAATACTATGTGTATGTTAGTAAATCACGTACAGAAACATACATGCACAAGCATTAACATAAGATAGGATTGATGAAATACCTTCATCTATGTATCATTACCCTTCTTATTATCTTAGGTAATGAAACTAATTTATACTTATTACATTTATGATAAAATTCATGGTTACAGATGGTCTCAGATTGCATCTCGCCTACTAGGACGGACAGATAATGAAATTAAGAACTTCTGGAATCCGACGTTGAAGAAGAGGCCTTAGAATTCTGATGACAAGGCCTCCGACGACAAGTTGACGGATTGGGCATCACTGAATTAACACGCTTGCAAGTGTTTGGCCGATGCCTACCTTTAGTTGATGGACCCCAGTTCCACCACCTCTTTTCTATTACATATATAGTCTTATAAATTATGAAATACTTAAGTGTGAGGGTGTTGACCAGAGCCTTGGAGAGACGATTTTTCCGATATTTGAGCTGAAAAAGGAGGTAATTCTTCAAGTTTAAGGAGTACGAGCTTGAAGACCAAAGGACTTGGATAGGATCAATATCTATAAATAGTTCTCTAGTCCTTTTGCTTTTAAAATGAATGGATCAATGGTAAGAAGGTAAGATCGATCAGTGGGTAATGACAGCATCTTTTAAGTGAAAAAGGAGTGAGTTTGATGAATAATTACTGAACTCTGTCTGCGAGGGTTTGAAGAAAACTAGGTGAACCATTGATATGGTCTTAGACACGTCAAAGCGGGTGCCGTCTATGCTTGGTAAAAAAATAATTAGGTGAAAGTTGGGAACAACTTTACTAAAGATCATAAGACACTCTTAAGCTATAGTAGGGGTCCTTCCTAAGAGTATAGACGTACTTAAGGGGTCTCTAAGACAACATGCACAAGGTGTGTGTATGCAGTGTGAGGAGTCTTTGAGCAGAGCATTGATATGTGTGAGATATCCTTCCTCACTGTATTGATTTGTGCAAGGAGTCTTTACCAAAGGTGTTGACCAAAAAAGGTTTCCACCTATATCGATATTCAAAGCATCGTTAGCATTGCCCTCTGTGAGGGGTTAGGAGAATCGAGATGTCTTTGCTCAAAGGTGTTGACTTGTGTGAGGGTTTTATACCCAAGCGTTGGCTTGTGTGAGGAGTTAATTTTTAGTGACCTGAGTGAGGGGTTAACGAGAGAGCCTATATATGCTTCTGGTTGCTGCTGGCCAATGGGTATGATTTAAAGTCATTTTTCTTGAGGATTACTACGGTGTCCCTAGTCTAAAAAGTTAATTTAGAACTATAAGATATGACCTTTTTATTATTTATACAGGAATTTAAACTATTGGATGTAAACTACGAGACAATCAATCACATAAATAAAAAGGACACAGAAGACTTTTTTAATGTAGAAAACTACGCGACTAGCCAAGGTTGATTAAGCAATGCATAGAAACCAGAACAAACTTTCGTTACCAAATTTAGAACTACCTACTAGACTCTCCAAGACTAACACAGTCCTTGATATTTATAAAAGTTGTATTTTTCTCCTCTTTTGTATACTCTTTTTCTTACCATACTCCATCTTCATATGCAATCTTCAACAACTTATTGAACTTTGTGCGTGATGATACCTTGCGATTGTGTAGTTCCTTCAACTCATAGCTCACTCTCTCACTTCACAGACCAACTATGAATCAAGTACTCATCTCTCTTTTTATAAAACCTCTAAAAACTTAAAGGTGTAAAGGATTCTCTATATAGAACAATTTTTCCACACAAAAATAAGTCATGTACACCTTCAATAAGCTTAAAAAAATATTTCACTTATGTCAAATTTATCATCCCATTGCGTTTAATCTAAGTCGGATCCTATATTTGTGTTTTACAAGAAGTAATTGATATTCGAAAGTCCTACATTTGGAAAAATGCTTTGAGAAAAAAATATCATAATTCAAAAATTGTCAAGGGCATAAGATTTTGATCTTAGTATTTTATTTTTCTTTTAGAAGAATTTTTGTAAATTGAGTAAAACTTGATGAGAACTGTTTCTTTGCTTAGAGTCTAGAGGAATGTGTGTATATGCCTTAGGAAGACTATTCTGGGACACCTCTCCCTACTCTTTGATGCCGTTACTTTTCATTTATAGGATTTACTATTACTTAAATTTTGTGTGTTATTTCAGCAAAGAATACAAACATCGCGGTGGCCGGAAAAGAGGGAGAGGGCTGCATCTATACTATAAGAAATGAGAGGGGGTAAGAGGGGAAAAAGATAAGAGACAAACAATAAATTATTCATTGGCTAATTCCTTAGGGCATAACTCTTGCATTTAAATAAACAAACTCACCAATAGATACGTAAGGCCTAATACCTTAATTAATAAAATATTAATAATATTAATTAACTTAATTATTTAAATATTTTTATTAACTAATAATATAATTAAACCCTAGCCTACTTGCATGTGTATGGGTCCATGGCCATGTTAAGTAAATGATGATCCATATCCCTTGCAATTGGGTAAGCTCTGCTCACAATGTGCACAATCAGACAGACGAAGAAACACGAAGTCGACGGAAATAGTGAACCAAGAGGCCGGTGTCTAAGATGAAGGGCGGTGTTCTGGGGTATAGAGCAGCTTGACGACGGAAGGATAAGAGGCTGAGAATACTAACTTGACAGGAAGTGAGTCCATAGCCGTGCAAGTAAATGATGATCCATATCCCTTGAAATTGGGTAAGCTAAGTGTTTGGAAAATTAGCTTGACATTAGCGACCCACTACTTGCTACCGCGGCATCAAAAATCCAATGCCTTGCGTGTTGCAGACTTGCAGGTGAGCGCTGTGTCACGACCAGATCATCCACTGGTGGTGCGTTCTCAAGAAGGACCCAAGGAGGAGCAAGCTGCTGGCGTTGTCTTCAACAAGGTCATCCACTGGTGGTGCGTTCTCAAGATTGTCCCCAATAGAGATGTGTGCAGACACAACTGGAACCGGACGCAAGATTTTCGCAGAGAGGGGGTAGATTCACATTATCCAACCCAAGCTGCTCACGATTTTTCATGGATGCGGTTGAGGCACAGCTATGGCGCAGACCGGAGCAACTGCTGCGGTTGAAATTGGGATGTGAGGAAGAGCCCTGTTGTGGGGCTGTTGGGAAAGGAAAACTTGCTGGCGAATCTCATGGCTGAGCCCCAAGATGGCAATTTGACCTTGCTGGTGACCAACCAGAACATGCATGACGATGCAGGGAGAATGGCCGAGATTTTTGGCAATGAATGGGGTAAAATTGCTGTCGTCGAGAAGGGTGGCCTGATCTTCCACCCACTGAGCAGGGAGAATCCAGTTTGACTGCCCGGATTTGCGTCAGGCAGGCATGAGCGTGGGCCGTGATCAATGGTGAACGGAGGATGGAAAGCTGGTGGTCGAAAGGTATAGCGTGGACTACAGATGGACGATGGTCGTCAGCGAGTTGGTGAACCAGAGGATGGCGGCGATGGTGCTGCTGGAGGCAGCTAGGCAGCAACCGAAACAATCTGGAACCAGAGGATGGCCGCCATGCAAGGGAGAGGAAAGAGGCGGTGGGGGTGGGGGTGGGGGATCAGCTGCTCGAAAGTGGTTGGACTAGCGAAAGCGAGGTGGGATGGGATGTCACACCAATCAAAATTCTATCTTTAACAATTAATTTACATAAAATGCATAAAATTCAATTTAATGAACAATATATCATCATCCAATTAACCCCTTTTACGTCCTTAAAACAATCAACCCGTACTCTTAAATTATAAAAAACAAGGCATAGAGATTAAGAATTGCCTTTGTGTATTGATCTCTCCCAAACCAATGCTCTTGGATTGAAGAACTCAGCAAGGATTAAGCCCAATGAATCAGCAACATGCCTCACCAATGGAGGAAAGTCTTCTCCTTTAAACAACCCGGCAAAGAGGTGTAGGAGAGGGGTGGCCAACAACAGTTTTTCCTCCAACCTTGTACAAGCCAAACCAAAGGAGAGAGGTGGGGTGGAGGGGGGGCAATTGGGAGAGATGAGAAGGGAGTGGGGTGGCCCAAAGATAGGGCAACCTCCTCTCTTGCTCTCCCTTAAATGCCCCTCTCTTTTCTATCTTAAGAGGGCCTATATGTGGGCTGTTCTAATTGGGCTTTCCTGTTCTAATTCTTCTGGTTTAACTTGAGGGTCATACACAATGGAAGCGGGCTCTATCTCTCAGAGCTTGTGGAGGCCTAGATCCCCTACACACGGCCAAGCCCGCGACAGGATCAACCCTTTGCTAACCACATGTGCTACCATTGACATATAATTCGTGTGTCTGGGCCCTACAACATGTTAATACACAACCTAATCACATGCCTAGTATGCGTGTGTGACGGAGGTGGGTCCTAATCGAATTAGTGTAACGAAGGCACATGTGGGGTCGGTGCGATCGCCCCCATCACCCTTGGACCCCATGGCCCATACCAGCTCAACTGGATTGCAATAACATTGGACCGAAATGAGCTCAAGCCCATACCTTGGTCCAACATCCCCCACTATAGGTGAAGGGTGCATATGGTCCAACGACGACTTGCGCTATTCCGGTCGAAAACCAATGCTATGAACATGCTTAGAAAATAGATCTCTCATTAAGGCCTTAATGAACGAATCAACTAACATCTCAATAGTAGAAATATAACTTAGTCATTTTTCCCTCTGTAGTATGTTGAAGATGTAATAGTAATGCACCTCAATGTGCTTACTTATGACACTGATCTCCTCATTCTTAAGTATCAACATTGTTGTCATATTATCACAATAAATTTAGACAGGAACATCAGTCTAGCCTTCTAGCCCCAATATTGCTAAAAACTATTTTATCCATACTGCCTGGGAAGCTACAATACTGCATGCATAAAACTTAGCTTCCATCGTAGACTTAAAAACACTTTTCTATTTCTTGCTTGCCCACGATATAGCCCCACCTCTAAACATGAAGACAAATCCAGCAATAGATTTTCTGTCATCTAGATCCCCTGCATAGTCTAAATCATTATATCCAGTCAATGGCAAACTTTCCGCTTATAAGTGAGTTTTAAACTCTTAGACCCTAAAATGTATCAAAATACCCTCTTCACTGCTTGCCAGTGCTGAAGACCAGGGTCTACTTAGTAACGACTCAGCAAGCCTACAAAAAAATTCAAATCAGGTTGTGTACAGGTCATGACATACATCAAGCTGCCAATAGCCTGTGCATATGACACTAACTCTGATCGGAGTAGGTCTTCTTCAGTCCGACGAGTCATACTTTTAGACAACACCGTACCCTTGTAAATAGGGGATTCAATAATTTTCCAACCAATGACATTGAAGCGTTTGAGGACGCTCTCTATGTATGACTCTTGAGATATAGTAAGCTTTCTAGCCTTTCTATCTGTGTCAATTTTTATCCTAAGGATGTAGGATGTCTCACCCATGTCTTTCATCTCAAACTGGGTTTTGAGTTATTCCTTTAAACTGACTATAATACTTAGGTCATTCCCCATCAAGAGTATGTCATCTACATACAATGACAACATCATATACCTAGCCCCATCCCAGAAGGTATAAACAAAATGATCGTGTTCATTCACTATGAACCCATACTCACAATCACCTTATAAAAAGAGAAGTGTCATTACCTCGGAGATTGTTTAAGGTCATACAATGATTTTATAAGTTTGCACACCATGTGTTTCTCTTTAGGAACTATGAAACCCTTAGGTTGTTCTATGGAAATCTCTTCCTCTAAATTTTCATTTAGGAAGACAGTCTTTACATCCATTTGGTATAACTCTAAATCATAGTAAATAACACATGCTAAGAGACATCTACTTGAGTTAAATCTTGACACTGGTGAGTATGTCTCTTTAAAGTTCATCCCATACACCTGGGTGAACCCTTTGGCTACTAATCTCGCTTTGTACTTATCTATAAACCCATCAACCTCAAGCTTCTTTTTAAAGATCTATTTACACCCAATGGGCTTTTGCCATTCAGTGGATCCACCATCTCCCAGACCTTGTTATTTAGAATAGAGTACATCTCTTCCTAAATGGCATTCTGCCATTCTTAAGTGTCTGGAAGACTTAAAGCTTGCTCAAGGGTAATCGGATCGTTTAGAACGGGTTCATCTAATGTGTCGTTGTCCTCCCCTAGCATTGTATAGAAGTCCCTCAATAGTGTTGAAGGTCTTTTTTCCCTCATTTCCCTAGGTTCGGTTTGGTTTTGATATGATCTAATTACTTCCTCTAGGGAAGTGCTAGAACCAGCCTCTTTAACCATCTTAAACAAATTGACTCTTTTGTTAGGTATTCTACGGTTTAATTTTTCCTCTAAGAAATAATCATTTTTAGACTCAATTGCCCCCACTGTCTCATCCATATGGTGAACCACGAATCGGTACTCCTTAGAGTGGTCATAGTAACCAATAAAGTTGCACTTTATGGCCTTGGGGTCTAGCTTTGACCTATGTTGATCAGTCACCTTTACGTGTGCCCTAGACCCCCACACCTTAAGATGCCCTAAGTTTGGACGTCTACCCATCCATAACTCATAAGGTGTCCGTTGGACTAGCTTTGTTGGTACACAATTTAGATGTACATGGCGGTGTCTAAAGCCCCACTCCAAAAGTTTGATTCTAACTCAGAGTGATTTAAGATGGACCTAACCATGTCCATAAACATCTTATTACGCTTTTTTGCCACTCCATTTTGTTGTGGAGTGTACAGTAGGGTGTATTGATGAACTATTCCCTAGTAAGTAGTCTTTAAACAGGGGAAAGGTGAACTCGCCACCCCTATTAGTCCTCAGGATTTTTACTTTCCTACCTAACTGAGTCTCTACCTTAGCTTTAAATTCCTTGAATTTATCTAAAGCTTAAGATTTCCTATTTATTAAATACATGTACCCATATCTTGAATAATCATTTATAAATGTGATGAAATATATCATCCCTCTATGGGTCTAAACATTTAGGGGCCCACAGATATTAGAATGAAGAGTTCATTTGCCCTTTATCCCTTTCGGAAAGATTGCCTGCTCATCTTTCCCGATTAGCAATCCTCACACACACAAAGGTCTTTGGATATTTTGGGTAACAATACAGCGTTCAACATCCTATGTAGTTTATCTACATTAACGTGACACAAACACATATGTCATAGCAGGGCATCATCCACAGACATAATAATATACTTAGAAGCACTTATTTCATTAGATTCAGAAGAGTTCATTACATCTAAGCAATATAAGCCATCTACTAAAGAAGCAGTAAAAAGTATAGTCCCACCTTTGCCCTGTTGCCCACAGTGAATTTGCTCCCCTTGAACCTAACTTCAAACCCCTTCTTGGTCAGAAGAGGGGATTGAAATCAGGTTCCTCCTGATAGAAGGAGCAAAGAGCACATCAATGAGCATTAATGTAGAACCATCCTTGAGAGGAATCTATAGTTCCCCATAGCCTTGACCTCGCAGTAAGTGTTGTTGTCAATGAAGACTTTGTTCTAGCTTGATATCAGGTTAATCATCTCTCCCTGGATACCCTGGAGTGAGAAACATAAATTGTAGCTCCTGAGTCCAACCACCAAGTCCTCTCCTTGATGTTAGCAATCATAACCTCTGAGATAACACACATAATCTCCTTGCTCTTGCCCTCGTTGTCATTGCTTGATTAGTCATCTTTCTGGGGATAGTTAGCCTTGAAGTGGCCCACCTGGCCAGATTTGAAATATGCACCTTTGGGTTTATTATTCCCCTTTCCAGTGCCCTTTTTCTAAGGTTTCTTCCCCTTCTTCTTGAAAGCTCTCTTGTTAGAGGGACCAGGTCCCTGTCTACCCTTCTTGCCTCCACTAGAATTCTATGTCAGGTTGGCAGTAGCAGCACTCCCAGAAGCCTTCACATGGTTCCTCTTTTTCTGCTGAAGCCTAATCCTAGTAGTAAGAGCCTCCATTATGATCTTCTGGTCACTCATGCTGAGGTAAACCACCACACTCTCCCAAGACTTTGGGAGGCTATTCAACACTGTAGACACTTAGACTCCCTTAGAGATGGGGTCCTCTAGTATCTCTAGGTCATCAGCAATGATGGACATAACACTCAGGTACTCATTCACATCATCTCTCTTCCTCATCTTAAAGTTTTGGTACTTGGAGTGTAGCATCCTCTTATGAGCTTTTGTCTGCTCCTCATACCTAACATAAACAACTTCAACCATCTCTCTGGTAGTTTTGTACTTCTCAAAGAGTTTTTCCATCTTTGGCTCCATGAAAGTTAGTATGGTGGACCTAGCGTTGTTGTCATCATCCCTTAGTTTTTTATGAGCTTTCCTCGAGCAGCTGAAGCACCCTCTGGGAGTGGCTCAATGATCTACTCAAGGATGTGAGTAAGATCATAAAGAGTTAAGATATGGTGTATCTTTCTCTTACACACCAGATAGTTGTCAGTATTCGGCTTCTCAGTCTTTCCTAATTCTGATGTGATCATCTTGGAAGTTATTATGTAACTACAAAAGAAAAGGCAGAGAACATGAAATTAATACTAAGGAAGGCTAACCATTTCTAAGAAAGTAATTACTTAAAAAACTCTTAATCTAATAATAAGGTAAGGGACAATTGAGTATATTATGCTAATTTACTTAATTTAGGTGCAGCTTAATCATTGTTTGGGTTACTTTCCAAAAATAACTCTAACTACCCCTTAACCCCCTTAAGGAAATTACCCTGATTTTTATAATCTCCTAAACACCCAACTCAGCACTTATAATAGCAAATAAATAATATTATAGGCTGCTGGAATTTTATATGTCTGTCCAAAAAATTTTTTGAGTAAAATTACCAAAATACCCCTAGGGTTATTTTGGTCTTTTTACCCTTAAATACACACCAAACCCTTGCACCCAACAACTTTTCAATATGTATTCAACACAATGAAATACAATTTAGCACAAAAAAGTGGCAACACACACATAGCCTGTGTGAATTGACCAAAATTCCCCTAGGGCTAGAACGACCAGTTCACACACCTTTAAATACACAAAATTAATTTATTCTAATAAAAATAAATCAATTAACTCTTGCTGAATAGCAAAAGGGTGTGTGGGAAGAATTTGATCAGAGAGAAAAATTGAGCAAAAAACCACAAGGCCAAAATGACCTTTTTGCCCCTATATGCATCCAAACATACAATTCTCAATTAAATTCAAAATCACACACTTTCCAGCATGCTCATCACCCAATACAGTCCAATACGCATTCAATTTGAACTTAATATCAAAATCCCTATGCTTGGAACTTATAGATTAATCAAATTATCAATTTCCCAAATCTAGCATGCAAAACCATAGACCGGGTAAATTAAAAATGAATTTTGATTAGATCAGCGACCAACAACCCTATCCTTGTCTCCGATACCACTATAGAGTGGTCAGACCAGTAGAAGCAAGGTGGGATTGGGGTGGAGTACTAATCAAAATTCTATCTTTAATAATCAATCTACAATAGCATGCATAAAACTCAATTCAATGAGCATTATATCATCATCGAATCATTAATCAAACATATAAGAAAATAAATTGGGGCAATAGCATAATGGCCTTGGGCATTCCAGCCCCTTGCACACCTTGAATCAATCAGCCCATACTCTTGAATCACAAGAAACAAGCGTAGAGTTTAAGGATTACCTTTATATGTTGATCCCTCACAAACCAATGCACTTGGATTGAAGAACTCAGCAAGGATTCAAGCCCAATGAATCAGCAACACATCCCCCCAATGGAGGAGAGGCTTCTCCTTCAAACAGCCCACCAAAGAGGTGAAGGAGAGAGGAGAAGAGGGGCGGCCAACAACAATTTTTCTTCCAACCTTGTGCAAGCCGAACCAAAGGAGAGAGGGGGGTGGCAATTGAGAAAGAGGAGGGAGTGGGGCAGCCCAAAGATAGGGTAACTATAAGAACTTTAAATTTTATTTATCATTTAATCATCATTATGTGGTTTAAGCCGTTTCTAATCAATTTTAATTTTTTTCAAAAATAAAGGTGATTTCCAATGGTATTAAAGAAAAATAACTTCACATTTTTGAGTTTTAAGTAAATTTAAATAATTTGTGAAATTTTAGGTATTTGTAGAATCTTCTCAAAATGTTTTAAAAATTAGGGTTTGGTGAGACCCATTGTGGGCCCCACAACCAAAATTGGGATTTTTAACCCAAAACATCCCTAACATTAAACTAAGACATTAGAAGATTATTTCATAATATTTTTTATTCTAATTAGGGTTTAAATAGCCAAATTACCCATTTTTAGTTGTGAATTCTATTTGTACCCCCATATTTGATTAGGTCTAACCCTTTCCTTACTATATAAGGAAAGAGGTTACTTCTTTCCCATTTAGGAAAGGGCTGAGCTTAGGATTAAGAGGCCTAATCCCCATTAGCCCAAAGTGGGAGGAGATTAAAGGTTTGAATTTCTTAATCTTTTCTTAATTTATTAGGGTTTTTATAAACCTCTTCAAATATCATTTTTCTCCATGGATTAATATTGTTTTTAAGACATAAAGTCACTAATTTGGATCACTACTTCAAACCCTAGTCTTCCTAATTTTATTTTTGAGTCCCTAAAGTCCTAGATCTAAGTGTTTTCAAATGATTTTCATGTTCTAAGTTGGATTTAGGTAGGTATTAAAAATAATCATATTTTTGGGTTGGTTTTGGTGAAGATTAAGGAGTTATTCCAACCCAAAGAGTCGTGAAAGGTAATGGGTTTAAGCGTCAATCTTGCTGCATTTTCAAATCTTTAATTTTATGTGTTTTCTTGAATGGATTCCATGTTTAGTGCTCTAATGGTAGATTAGTAAAAACTTAATTTTTTGTATTAATTTCTTATGGCTTTGATTGAAAATGTGTAGATTTAGCATTTTGGAAGTTTTAATTAGATTTTTTATGAAGTTTAGAGCTTTGATTGGAGGTTTTAAGTTCTATTGATGGAGTCTCGGTTTGGTTTTCATAATGGAGAAAATGAACCAGATCTGCTAATATGACGATCGATTGGGCTTATAAGCAGATCGATCGGCAATACAATAGATTTTGGTCATTTTAATTCCTTTGTTTATTTTGATATTTCTACTCCCAAATATTATTTCTCATGTTCATGTGGGTTGATTTAAGTTAGAATAAGTTACTAGAAGGGTATGCTAGTGATGTTCGAATTTATGAAGAATATTTGGGTATTATGTAGAATTACATGATGTTGGTTAAACATATTAGATTTGTTAACTTGAATCCATAATTGAATGGTTCCTTCTGTTTTAAGCGTGATTCCAATAGGGTTATGGCATGAGAATGGACTGATCTATCTACTTATGATGTGACTAAATTATGGGTGAATGATTATGCCATGTCTAGCTTCAAATGTTGTATGAATATGCTTATATGAATTGAGCATGAGATTTTACTTGATTTGAATGGTGGTTGCCAATGGTTTTCTGACATGATTATAGTTTGGATCCATGATTAGATATTAGAAAAGCATGTGTGTAGTGCCTTGTGAGCTATTGTCAAAGCATGGTCATATGCTTAGGAATGTATGTTGTATTTCAAACACACATATGCAGGGGAATTAATTGTGAAATCGTGGTTGTTTATGACTCGAATATGATGCATGTGGGGAATGATGCAAGCACATTCTATGTATTAGAATTCACGTAGAGATTGCTCATGTATGTATCATGTTACATGCATCATGAAGCGGATTTCGTGAATGAGACTTTACTGATGTTTAGCCATGGTTGATTGATTGGACATAATGATGTGAGATTGCATGCCGAATTAGTCAATCATTGGCTTAATTAGAACTTGGCTCATCTGAAAGGACATGATTTTGATTTGAGTTCCTGTGTGGAACATGGATACTCCCCGGGTTGAGTCGATTTGAGTTATGTGGAGATGAGTTGTGTACTTGTCTTACAGTTGAGATTCTTGAGATAGTAATTTAGACCATGAGAATCCAGAGTGGTATGCCTTCGTGCACTGACTACCACATATTCTAGGTTCCTTGTGTGGGAATTCGGGCTCTACCCACCGTAGGCGATGGCTAGGGTGAATACACCTACTCTAGGTTCTCTATGTGAGAATTAGACATCCTTGGCCAGGATTGTCCAGGGCGAGCAGATTTAAGGGCTGACTACCCCGACCTTTATATTTCCTGTGTGAAAATCAGACTATGACCCACCTATGTGGCCTTGACTATGTCTAGCTTGTGTGGCAATGATTGTATTCATTCCTTGATGGAGGCATTCACCATTTGTTAATGATGCATGCGTATGAGATTATATTATGTCAGGTTTGCACAAGTTGTGTAGGGATAATGTGACACATGTGGATATCATTTATTGTGCATGATTTAGTATCATGTGTTTGACATGTTTGTCATGCAGGGTGAATGAGCTATGGAGAGGATGAGAATTGTATATGCATGATCTGAATTATGTGATTGAGACATTGTTCATCCAAGTTTATATGATATGAATGCATGATCAAAAAATGTGTCAGTGAGAATCACTAGTTATGCAGGATGGATGTTAGGTCATATTATGATTATTTATGCCCTAATTTTGAGATATGTGTTATATGCATGCTAGATCTTTTACTTATGGATAAGTAGGGGCTTAGTAAGGGGATGATCAGAAAAGAAGTATAACATGTCATTTATGGATCTGAATTGCTATGTTGTTGTGTTGTGATGATTTTTTTATTAAAGTTATCGTTTGCAAACCATAACTGAGTTTCGTACTCACCCCTCTTTCTGTGATTTGTTTTGGGGCTGCACGGTGCGACGTGCAAATGAGCAGGATTCCTGATATGAGGGACGACATGGGCACACATGGGATTAGCCTTGGTTGCATCCATATGATATTTTATTTTTTGATTTTCTCATTGTTGATATTAGAGAACATTGTGTGGTGGATTATATATCATGCCTGCATTTATCTGTTGTTCTTAGACATGTCCAAACTTTTCTCATTTTGAACCATGTGTAGGCTCTCAAGTCTATTATGTGGGTTGGTGTGAGAATTATGACAATTTTATTATCCTCTTTGTTATCCTTATTTCTCTTGCTCAAAGGACATTAGGTGCGCTACTTCGTTAGGTGAATTGCCCATTAGAGGGGCTAAGACTTCCATAGTATGTTAATCCGTCAATTTCTATTGCCCTTGCGCACTTGACTGGCCCTTGGACTGGGTTGGATTTGAGTCGGGCGGTACTGGGGCGTGACAACAATCTCCTCTCTTGCTCTCCCTTAAATACCCCTCTCTTTCCTATCTTAAGCAAGCCTATATGTGGGCTGTTCTAATTGGGTTTTCCTACTCTAATTCTTCCAATTTAACTTGAGGGTACGGGAGAGGGCTCTATCTCTCAGAGCCTGCAGAGGCCTAGACCCCCTGCACATAGAAAATCCATCGATAGGGTTGACCCCTTGCTAACCATGGGTCCTACCATCGACACATAATTCGCACATCTAGGTTCCACAACATATTAATGCACAACCTAGTTGCATGCCTAGTGTGCGTGTATGATGGAGGCGGGTCACAATCGAATTACTATAACGAAGACACGTGTGGGGTTGGAGCGACCGCCCCCACCACCCGTGGCCCATACCAGCTCACTCGAACCACGATAACATTGGAACAAAACGGGCCTGAGCCAACCTTGGTCCAACAGTTGTTGCCCTTACCAAGTGCTTAGAAAAGAGGGGTAGCAGCCAAAAGATGGAAAAACCCAGGCAGAAGTCCATGGCAGTGGTTTTGATGATGGTAGTGGCTTGCGAGACAAAGAAGGAGTCATTGTGGGTGGGGTGCTTGCAGAGCCACCCTTCATGGCCTT
This sequence comes from Saururus chinensis, assembly GCA_035235625.1. Taxonomy (NCBI): domain Eukaryota; kingdom Viridiplantae; phylum Streptophyta; class Magnoliopsida; order Piperales; family Saururaceae; genus Saururus; species Saururus chinensis. The sequence continues at coordinate 34,320,656 of CP141143.1, forward strand.
GGGTCTCCTAGATGAGGAAATGTAGGCCCTCGACGGCCTTGTAAATTGCCCAGTTCCTGATGAGAGACACAAGAAATGATCCATGGCTTAGTCCGGCCAATTTGGAGCTTCATTTCGACGGTCGAGCGGGGTCCAAGGTGATGGAAGGCCCTTTTGAATGTTATAGGCTCCAAAAGAATGGATGGAGAGCAGCCATGGTTTCTGTAAGTAGTTGTATCATGCTATTAATTTGGTCAAACAATGCCATAAAAGTATCTATGTCATGGCTATTGAGAGCATCTCCATAGGTAGTCTTGCGAACATTAGGGTATTTTAGTCGAGAATATAAAAATATAACGACGTGGTAGCCAAAAAGGAGGAGAGGGTGGCATGTCCCTTAGAAGGAAAGGGGAGACAAATAAGAAAGGGGAAAAGGTAAGATATAGATAATAAATTATTCATTTGCTAATTTATTAGGGCATAACCCTTTTGCTTAAGTACATAGGCTCATAAGCTCGCTAACCGGTGCCTAAGGCCCAGTAATTTAATAAAAAAATACTAATAATATTAATTAACTTAATTATCTAAATATTCTTATTAACTAATAATATAATTGAACCCTAGCCTACTAGTATGTGGGCCTCAGTGGTAGACCCTTAGGATGGGTCAAAACAGTGTTGTATTCTTGCATAGAATACAAGGTGTGGTGGCCGGAAAGAGGGGTCACACTACTTTGCTTTTTAGTACTTTGTTTTTATGCTTTGATATGATGTAATGTAGGATAATTTGGACTGGATTGTAACAAGCCAGTTGTGAGCTTGTCTAGTTGGTTGGCGCACCCTCCTTTTGGGAGTTGCCCCCCTTTATAAGGGAGTTTTTTCTTTGTTTTTCCAATACATAGAGAAAAGAACTTTGCTTCCTCCCTCCTTCGCCTTCTCTCTTCCCTTTCTTTCAATCATAAGCTAGGTACTATTTGTATTCCAATATGGAATACAACATTGGTATCAAAGTCTCTTACCGGAGCTATGATTGACCTCCCTCATCTGCCGTACAATTTGGATCCATCGACCAAATCTAAGAAGAAGGCCACCCAACCCTTTGAGAACGAGGCACCCGAATTGTTCTGGAAAATGTCCCAACGAACCCACATTTCCAAAACTTGTCTAGAGAGTTTGAAGATGATTGGGAGGACTTCTCTGGTCCTTGAAGAGGGCAAGTAGGTGGTGTTGAACTCCATCTAGCCTGACTATAGTTGCCTCAGTATAATGGAGATGAGGATCCTGTAGTATGACTTTACAAGGTGGAGAAATACTTTGCCTATGAAGGAACCTATTTAAATGAGGAACACCTTCAGATAGCCACTTTCTAGATGGATAGGGATGCCTTTGTATGGTTCCAGAGCTATAAGAAGGAGATTTGCTTTCTGACATGGGTTTCTTTCTCCAATGAACTTTGTGTTCAGTTCGGTCCCAATGAGTTTCAAGACTTCAACTACATGCTTTCCACACTCCATCAAATTACTACAGTGCATGCCTATTACTTAAATTTCATGAAGAATGCCAACAAACTACCTGACTAGCCGGTTGTAGCTTTGATAGGCACGTTTAAATGGGAGCTAAAGTCTGAGATATTATATGAGACGCGCCACTTTCATTGCACTTTTATATGAGAAGTAGTGCATCACATCCCTCCCTACAAAGAAAGGGGGACATCCCAGCCATATTCAATGGCATGGGCTTGCCTTAGCGTCAGTGTTAGGCCCATCCTTAGTGTTTGAGTCCACTTCTAGCCAGCCTAGCCTATCTTCCACCATGCCCTTTTGATTCACCACTTTACACCTACTCATATGGAAGAATGACTATAATGACTTTGAATTTTGGCACTCTTTCTCGCCTCCAATAAAGATAATGTTAGATTTTTTGAAGAATTTTTATTATTTAAAGGTGATTATTTAGTGGGTTTTCTTGAAGATGTGATAATTCATTGAAAAATGTGCACAACGGGTATTGAACCGCTCAAAATGAACATCAAGTTGTAAGTTATGACCTTGGAAAGCATTCAACGTGGGCAAGACCCACTTGAAAAGTGTGGAATATCCTACCCATTTGTAGAGTTTGTTGGTACGATTTCAATAGTGCCAAGAATGGACGAATCCAAGTTTGGGAGAGGAAGTTATGAAGTGTAAAGATTTTGAAATGTTTTCAAAAAAATAATTGCGTAAGGCTAGAGTCAGGCACACTAATGTAATCAATGACTTGTGGCATCAGTTGATGAGATGTGCATTGGCCCGTGCTACATGGTGGCTTGCTGGGAGAGCACCAATCCGGGCCTTATGCACTATGCATTCTCCATGCATCCAGAAGCCCTTGGCACATAGTTCCTCGCGCAGAGTTGACTCATGTGGCTATAAATAGTGCACGAGGGTCACTTTTTTCCAAATTTTCCCTCCCACCTCCCCAAACTTCATTTACTCATTTCTAAGCCGTTTTATGTCCAATTTGTGTTGTTCAAGAGGTATCCTTATATAAATCAAATGTGTCAAACGTCGTGGAGTAGTTGTTTTTCCAATAGAGAGCTTAATTTCTAAAAAATATCATTTAATTACGGAGAGTTTTGCTAGTTCCTCTTGAACTTGCATAGAGAATATCCCTTCTTAATGCATAAATGTTTAAATAGGTTGTCTTCATAAGACTCTAGTATACTAAGTGTTTGAGTTACTTTCAATGTAAGTTTTATGATTGTTGCATACGTTCGGTTTATCAAATGAATATCCTTTGAAGTAGGATATGAATTATTTATTGTATGTTATATAATTCTATCATATATTCAGTTTATCAAATTGATTATACTTTGTTGGATATGAATTTTGCACGATGATTTTTATGATTGTGTCATACATTTGTTTTATCAAATGATTATCTTTTGAAGTTAATTATGAATTATGCACTTTGATTTGTGTGAGACAGAGAAAATCTAGCTTCACCAATGTTTTAATTGTGAACGAGTAAAGTATGTTTGAAAGGCCGTTTTAAAGAATTATTCCTTGTTAAAAGGATGATTCTCAAGAATACTTTTTAAAATACAAACAACCATGGTGATTGAGTTACAGAATGAGATAATAAAAGTGTAACTATTTTATTGGAATGAGTGACTATAAGATCTCTAACTTTAACCTGGTTTAATTTTTATTTAATTATGTGATATTGTGTGGTTTTACTTAAATTGACGATTTAACTTGATTTTAGGGTTAGGGATTATTAATTATGGTTTTAACAAAGTTTAATTATATTTTTATAAGTTTTAATATCAAACTTAATTTATCTATTTTTTATGGATTTTATGGGATTTCATTGTATTTTCCTTAATTATGGGTATGGACCCCGCCCACATTTGCATTGAATGGCATGTGACCCACTTAACCCTCTAAACCTTTATTAATTTGTTTTAGTGAGTTTATGAATGATTAAACATATTTTTAGCCTTAAAATAACCCTAAATAGCTACTTAGGATGTTTTTACACTATTTTATAGCCCAAGAATTTGTAACGTAACCCAAAAACTTACTATTTTAGAAAAAACCTAGCCACTTACCCATTTAGGGAAGGGTTGTGTAAGGGAAAAGGAAGTTCTTTACCCCCATTTCTCAAAGTAGAAAAATAGATTAAGGTACATTTTCTAGCCCTAATCACCCATAATCTTTCGATTTCGATCTTAATCCTTCATATCTTTATGTCCCCCAATTTGATTCTTGATTCTTCTACTAAAAATTTTACTTTTAATTTCAATTTCAAACCCTAAATGAGTAATTTTTATTTTTAACCAAAGGAAATCATAGATATGCATTAGAGAAATTTTTAATGATTTTCAACTGCACCATAGGTCTTAAATAAGAAACCTTGTTTATTTTTCTCCTTGTGTGTTTGTACACAAATGATATATTTCCTTGGAAATGGATTTTTTATGCTTTGCTTACAGTAAATCTTCCAAGTTGTGGTCAGGGCAAATATATATATATATATATATATATATATATATATATATATATATATATATATATATATATATATATATATATATATATATATATATATATATATATATATATATACATATATATATATATATATATACCTTTGGGCTGGGCCATGACAAGGGCCCTCCAAAGACATATTCATCATGTACGACGAAAAGAATGTGTTCAGCCACAATGCTCAGTCTTGGGCAACTTGCTTATGGAGGAGGTGGAGGACCGGAATGGCTACTTAACCATTGATGAGCCACCTTCCTATGATGGAGTTCCGCTTGAGATTTCAACATATGCCTTCTTTGGAGCCTTCACTCTCATACTATGAGGTTTTAGGTCTACCTTTAGTGACAAAAGATCTCTATTCTCATTGGCAGCGGCTCCACTCATAACTTTATGAATGACAGAGTGGTGCAATGGTTTGGGTGATTCGTGTTTGATTCAAAAGCCTTTGATGTTCTAAAAGGGGACTACAAACACCTTCGAAGCATTGGTGTATATGCACAGGTGTTCCTCTCCATCTAGTGCTATAACTTAGTCACCAACTTATTCTTGATACCCAAGAAGGGGGTGAATGTTTTGTTCAGGGTCCAGTGGTTACAGGAACTTGAGGACTTTGTTTGGAACTTTAGGGACAGGATTATGGTCTTCCATGTGCATGAACAACCAATATGGATTCAGGGCTCTCGGATTGGAACATTACATTTTGCTAGTCAATGAGTTCTCTTTTTTGTTTCACACCACATGGCCTCTTTCTACTACAACATGCCACCGCTGAGGTGAGCTATGCCACCTTGCCAAATAATCTACAAGCTCTTTTGGCTAAACATGAGGATATTTTATATAATCCTCAAGAATTTTAACACAATTGTTTTTTTAAAATTTATAAAAACTTTTGCAATATAACTACTATAAATCAGGAAAAATTAAAGAATTTTATAATTTAAAACATCAAACATAAATTTCTCCCATATAAAAAATTCCAAATCAAATATCATATGGCCAAACCCAACATTCTTAGGCGCAACTTGAAAATAAACATATGAAATAAATCACCATGAACATGTGCTTAAATACAAATCCATCCAAGGCATCCATGAGTACAAGTCTTGTGAGTTTAATATTTATCTAAGAGAGTCTAGTGGATCATTAAATTGCTCCTAGTCTGATTATCTATGAAGATAAAGACTACGAGTTCTAGCCTCTTTGTGTAGAATTTTTAATACATAGCGGAATCAAACAAGTATTCTCTCTAACCTCACCCACAATGTATCAATTAATAAACTTCAATCATTCAATGATCATCATCAGACCACACATGAACACAAGAATTTAATGTGGAAAAGCCTAACACAATTAAAAAACTATGATAGTTCCAAAGGAACTATATCAATGCACTAGAAACCAAGATGTTACATTGAAACAAAGAAACCAACAACCTTGTTTAGACTCTAACACAAGCTCCTCATATTTAGATCATTGTTGTTGGCCCTCAAGTCGTCATCATTGTCTTGTCTCTATCTTCTTCTGGCCTTCAACAAACACCTCGTATTATATTGAATTTGGCTTTATGAAATCTTCAATTTCCTATTGAAGATATATTGTAACTCCTTTAAATTCTCTGTGTGTAACCTCCTTTATATTTGGATTATCCTATTCAATTCACCATTAATCTTCAACTTAAAGCTTGATGTAAAAACCTTCAACAGTCTTTAGTCTTCCACCTAGATCAATAAGACCACATCTACTCCTATTTTTCAAGTTTGTAAATTCTAAATCTAATTTGACCATAACAACCTCAAATCAAATTTTAAGACTCAATACATACACACAGTTTTTAGACAAAATTTTGACAAAGAAATTCGCCAATAAACTTAAAATATTACTTATATATTCTTACAGTCTCCTCATTTGGATATTTCTTATCAAAACAATACAAATTTGAAAATGAAAAAAAATTACAACTCTTAACATAGTGCATTGACTTTTGAATTGTAAAAAATATGACTAGACACTACAAGGACTCAACATAGACTCAATTAACTTGAACTTATTTATTTGGAATTAGTCTTGAAAGACCTTATATCTGTATTTATCCTAAAAACTTAAAATTAAATTGATTTGCATAGCCCGGTTCAATCAATTATAAAATAAGTACTTTGATTTTAATTAATTACTTCTCCCCTTCTTGACATAAATAGATAAAAAGTTAAAGCAATAATTAATAAAAAAATGCATTAAAGCTAAATCAAGTTCAAACCATCACTAAAAGACATGAAAATGCATAGAAATATCAAGCCATCACATATCCCAAAATAAAATCAATTTTAAGGTACTTCTCATCATCACAATGGAACATAAATGAACTGAACAAGTGTTTAACCCAAGGAATACATGAAAAGTGATACAAATAAAACAAAAATACCAATCAGTTGCTGCATCATCATCATCACTCTACTCTCCTTCATTACTTGCTTGTGGAAGTAGGGATTTGAGTAAGCGATCCAAGTTTGTATGCCTATGAAACACAACATCCTAAAATAATCTAAACATAGCAATACTCACTGGTTGATCTGGATCATCCATAGGTGTTGGTGGCTCTCTTGCTGCTCCCTATGGCTCATGATCTTCACCCTGATGGTGAGATAACACCCTCCGAAGCAGTCCAAGGTCAATCATTCTTATCCTAGTTACAATGGGCTTTGCTCTAGATATCCTCACATGAACTACTGTAAAAATCCTGCACAAGTTGTTAGGATAAGGTAAACATCTCATGATTGTGGCCATGTAGGAATGTCATAATCCTCCCAAAAATAATAGAGGGCAGATCCAACTCAAGATGTGGCTATTTCAGAAGGTGTAGAATTTGTGCCATCGTCCTATCTACTCTCTCCTTCCTAGCCCTTGATATGTCATACTGATCAATGACATGAAGAAACATGAAGTCTCATGTCGTAAAATGTGCCAACAAAGATACCTCAAGCTTTGGTCCTCTCAGCAATCTGAGCAAAATAGTAGTCAGCTCATTATCTAGTGGAAAGTCATATATGTTAAACTATAGAAATGTGAGCTCTCTCCTTTCACAATTAATCACATCAGCAATGATGTAAGGTGTAACTCTCACCTAAAGTCCTCTGACAACTCCTATGAGTAAATGATCATTCTCCAAAAAGAGTGATTCATACCATTGTCCAACTAACCTAGGGTGTACATGCTGATAGGATGTAGAAATAATGGAAAAACAATCCATCCAATATGGTGTAGCCTCAATCCACCGAACAATAGTCTCTAGATGTATATGTACTAAGCTCCTCTCACATCTAATAAGCCTCAACCTGTCTAACCTACTGCTTGATGCCCCTAGGTCCCCTAAACCTAACTCGATAGTCTTTTGCTTCTTAGCTCTCCTATCTAGATTAAATGACAATAAAATAACCTAAGGATAAGCATAAATCAGGAATAATAAAATAATAATAATAAACATACTAGAATTTCAAAAAAGCATTGAAATGTGTGCCAAAAATTCAAATTTTGAATTTTATATTAACCCCCAAATTTTTTTATGGGAGAATGACTCCAAATTTGAACTAAGGTAGATCTAAATGAGTAGATCAAACTTTCTAACTCAACCAATAGTTTCAAAAATGGTTTCAGATAATATTTGAGGAGATCAATTTTGAAGAATATTTGATTACATTTGCATGCAAAATTACTTAGAAAAGTAATTTCAAATGTTTGAGATGGTTTAAGGTCAAAAAGGGGAAAATAATAAAATGATAGGTAGAACAAACAATCCCTGCAAAAAAAATTGGAATCAAACGATTGATCAATAATAGATTTTACCATGTGCAAAATGAAGTCGAGAGTTATCGATTGATTGCTCTTGTGAATCAATAGATCTATTGAAGTATCATGTGCTAAATAAAAATTGAACAATCAATCGTTGTTTGGAATGTTTAATCGCTTCAAGGGTAGGTAACACTAACTAAGTCATTCCATTTTCAATTTCTTTCCTTAATCAAGTACAAGACCTAAACCGACTTAAGAAGTTATATAAGGGTTAAGAAATCACAAAATTTGAAAGAGGAAAACCTAGAGGAGATTAGAGAAAAAGGGCTCATATTTTTTGCATGTTGTGTTCTAAGGAGAATTCACATGAAGATTTGAGTTGAAGATCCATGGTGAATTGAAGAGGCCAATCCACAACTATAGGATATTATATATTTAAATTTCAAAGGAGTTGTAGCATATCTTCAATGGGGGAATAAAGATTCCACAAGGCTAAATTCATAGCAAGGGGTGCTTGTTGAAGGCTAGAAGAAGAAAGAGACAAGGTAAGGAGGAAGAAAAGTTTTAAGTGCTTGAGGAAGAAAACATGAAGGTCAACAACAACTATCTAAACAAGAGGAGATTGTGTTAGAGTATAAACAAGGTTGATGGTTTGCTTATGTCAATGTAATGTCTTGGTTTTTAGTGCATTAATTTGGTTCCTTTGGAATTGTTGTGGTTTTTTACATGTGTTAGGGTTTTCAACCTTTAATTATTATTCTTATGTGTGGATTAAATGATGATTATTAAGAGGTGGTTGATTGATTGATACATCATGAGAGTGTGCTTTGAGAGAATATTTACTTATTTATGCTTAATAAAAAAATTCTACCTAGAGGGCCATATCTCGTAGTCTTTATCTTCAATAGATAATCGGACTACGGGTGATGTGGTGATCCGCTAGGTTATAAGACGGATATCAAACTCACAATTGGTATATGAGGTTTAATTATTAAAAATGTGAATTTGTTGCATGATATCAATCAGATTTGTCATGATATTGCTTTATAACCTTGCTTAAACTTCCATAATTTGATTTCTTATACTACATTTCTTGTGCTACTGTTTAAATTTTGAATTTTGCTTAAGTTTACTTGTGTTTCTCTTACAAATACTTGATTAGACTTGCTTATTTGTGCACCCTAGATTACTATTTTCTTCTTTTATTATTTTTCTTTGGTTAAATGCTTAAATTATGGTGCTTGGTTTGTTTTTGTTGGATTAAATTCAATGTCTAGTTTGAATAACCTTAGGAAATCTAATGAATACACCTCCTTTGTTTGATGGCTAAAATTTCTCATATTTGAAAAATAGGATGAGAGCATTTATACAAGTACTTGATGGGAATGTCTAGAAAGCAGTTGTTAAAAGCTTAAGTCCTCCTATGACCAAAGATAAGGAAGAGAACTCATTTCTAAAAGATGAAACTTATTGGGATAAGAATAATTACAAACTTGCTAATCAAAATAGTAAAGTCCTTATAATATTATTCAATGTCATAGGAAAATTACATTACAATTGATCTCTAATTGTTTAGGAAAAATTGGCAAAACATACTGAGTGAATTGAGGGTTGAAGGTGTATAGGCTACAAATATTGACTTTAGAGTTTCAGAGCATTATAATGAGTGAAGAAGATATAATTTTTGAATATTATGCTAAAATTTTAGACATATTCAACGCATGTAATGAACTAAGAGAGCATATACCTGAACATCTTGTTGTGAGAAAGCTATCAATGTCCTTGTCCTCAAAATTTATAATTAAAGAGGTTGATATTAATGAATTTAAGAAAATTGACATCTTAAAAAGAGAGGAGTTGGTTGGGAACCTTAGGACCTTTGAGATACAAGAAGAGTCCTATGAGAATAAAAAAAGAGTTGTTCAAAAAGTTAAAGGGAAAATAGAATGCCTTAAAAGAATCTAGAAGAACTTCCAAGAAAAATATAGTGTTCAACACCTTAGATGAATTTGAAGAGTCTGAGATGATGAAGAACTAATATATTTATTGGCTTCAAAAAATTCATTAAATCTTTAAACTTTAGATTTGGGAATAAGGGACAAACTTCTAGAAAGAAATAAGGAGAGAAGAGAGATGAGAGGCAAACTAAACTAGACAAGGAGAATTTGAAATGTTTTAAATGTAGTAAGTCAAGTCACTTTGCTGTTGATTGTCTTTACATGAATTCTAAAAAGTCTTTTGATAATAAGTTGAATAAATCAAAGAGGTTTGATTATAAGAATAAAGGAAAGGTGTTTCAAGCAACTTACTTTGATGAGAGCTATTCAGAAGAAGAAGAATTGTGCAACTATTTTGCATTCCATGCAAATACGAAAGATAATAGTTCTGAAGAAGATTCTCATGAGTCTCTTGAAGAGAACTTAAGGTATGAGGTTGATTCTGATGAGTTTAAGGGATTCCTCCAACAATTCTTAGTATTGACTAAGAAAACTAAAAGCCTTGAGAGAAAGTGAAAGAAGAAAGATGATGAACTATTTTTGTCTTCTCAAGAGGCAAATATGTTAGTGGGTTGAATAACAAACTTAAAAGAGAAGTGAATGACCATATGAAAAACCTAGAGAATGAGAAAGAGAATTTTAGTGCTCTCAATTGAGAACTCATGTCCTCTAAAGAAAAATTAGATAGATTCAAGAGTGTGGAAAAAAAGTTAGAAACTATGCTTAGCGTTGGTCAAACCAACAAAATAGGCTTAGTTTTAAAATTTACCTGTCTACCCAAGAGTGAATGGTGGAAGGATAAGTTTTACTAATTTGGTTGTGTGTGTGACCGTACTGGGAGAGAATGCTCAAAGAATTACCCTTTCAAACTTGGGTCATAGAAGAATAAGAAGAAGCATAATACTCCCATCACCCCTAAGTTGCCTAACTAAGTTTATGACAAGAAGATAAAGATAGTGTGGGTGAAAAAGTTGATGTTTAAGCCATGAAGGATCAATTTGGAAAAGCAATGAAGTATACTTTAAATTGCCTTAGAAATGGCGGCTAGGCAAAGCTATGGAGTTTTGCATCTCTAAGTAAGAGATTTTAATTTGTATCAATGATTACATTTTTTCTATCATTTGGACATTCATGTTTTTTGTTTTATCGCAATTTACTTTGTTTATACATGTCTAAAATTCATGATTTTGAATTGAAAAAAATAAAATATGACCAAAAAGACAAAAAAACTAGTGTAGCTTTTGCTTGTAGTAATGAATATAATCTATGGTTGCACTTAGATTAAAAAAGAATTGATTACAAAATAATAAAAAAGAGCTCAACATTGCTGATTTTTGTTGTTTCATTTTTAATTTGAGTTCTGAATGTCATGAAATTTTAATTTTGATGGGAAATATTATTAAGATTTCATTAGATTTTTTTTCAAAATTTTTGAATTTTCCCAATTTTTATTATTTTCTAAATTTATTCAAGAACAATTGATCAATTGACTCTAGCAATTGATTATTGGTTAAGGTTTTTGCATCAAAACTAGTTTTTAAATTTGATTTCATTTCAAGTATATTTCATTCCAAACTCTTCCAATGAGTGCTTAGTGGCAAATAGAGGCGAATTAAAGTGTGTTTGAACAATCGAAGACCACTTTTTCACATCAAAATCAACAATTTTATTTTGGACAAGGTGAGTTTTAAAACTAAAAGTTTGTTTTTAGTTGATTTTTAGTGTTTTGTCATGCCTTGAAACTAATTTTATGTTGGGATATGTGGTGGACATGTAACTGCCATATGTTACTTTATGTTTGATAGTATAAATTTTCCTACTGAGTATTTTAAAATACTCAAAAACCCTATATATTGCACGATTTGATAGAGCTTAGTGTGTAGGTAGAAGGACCTACTCGCGAGTTTTCGAGATAATGTCAAAGATTTTCAACTTCACTTAAATTATAATAAGAAGTTTTTTTTTTCAGCTTGTGTATTTGTACACATAAAGTATGTTCCTGGGTAAAGGCTGTTTTCAAATTGCTTATGGTAAGTAGTTCTAGTCGCAAGCCCAGGGAAACCCTGATATTTTATTTTAAATTTTTATATGTGCTTTTGTAAAATCCCTAGGCATGACAATTGGATTATACACAGAGATTTCAAAGGACTTGCTGCATATTTTTAATGGGAGATTGAAGTTTCGTGAAGCCAAAAGTCAATACAACAAGGGGTGTGTATTGAAGGCTAGAAGAAGAAAGAGACGAAGCAAGGATGAAGAAAAGTTTTAAGTGCTTGAGAAAGAAGACTTGATGGCCAGCAACAACGATCTAAACAAGAGGAGTTTGTGTTATAATCTAAACAAGGTTGGTAGTTTGCTTGTGTCAATATCATTTCTAGTTTGTGGTGCATTAATTTGATTCCTTTGGAATTGCCATTATTTTTTACTTGTATTAGGTCTTTCCATGTTAAATTATTGTGTTCATGTATGGATTGAATAGTGGTAATTGAATGGTTATTGGTTGATTGATACATCATGAGAGTGCGCTTTGAGAGAATATTTGCTTGTTTTCACTAAATAAAAAAATTATGCATAAAGAGGCCATACCTTGTAGTCTTTATCTTCGGTAGATATGCAGACTAAGGGCCATATGGTTGTCCGCTAGGTTATTAAATGGATATTAAACTCACATTATACATATATGATTGACAACTAAAGCTCATAATAATTAATAAGCTTTAACATCGAAATGGAAGAGAATGTCACTCGGGCATCACCTTAACCTTACGGGAGTAACTAGATGCTATGGACTTTTTAGAAGGCAAGGCACACCTAGGCTCATGGGGCATAAGTTTAAACACGTAGGAGTAGATCCATATTACTACTTATCTAAGCACGCAAATGCCCACACTCTAGGGGTATATAGTGCCAACTAAGGGCCATACAGTGCCTACTAATGGTGGAAATCATACAAGGACACTCTTGGGTAAAATCCTATAGTGTCATATATGTTTGGAATCATATAGTGCCTACCAAGGGTAAAAACAAATAGTAGTCTCAATAGAACATCAAATTTCTGGGCCTAATACAACACCAAGATAAAATCAAAATCATACATCGCTTTCAACATATCATCAGACGTTGGGATTAGATACAACACTAAGATAATATCCCAAAGGATAAACATCATGATAAGATATGAGAAATGCTATGCTGACTAATTATTGGCTAGCTCAAAAATGAAACTTAATTCATTTAAATTGTAAGGTCTCAAACTCATAATGCTATTATATCAGCTTTTCTTATAATTTAAGATTGAATTAAATAATTTATGTAGTACAATTATGCCATAAAAATTCTTTGATCTTACAACCATCCACTGACCATTACAAAGCTGAGCCCATTTCGAAACTCAAGTATGTCAAAACAACATAATGCACTTAACCCATCATTCTCATAACAATAATTCATTATATAACAAATCCGTGAATATTCATACATTCTCCACCATCCACATTATAGCTAAAATATCTTACACAAAAATCATCAAACTATGCTCTTCATATCTTTTTTTAGTTATGAACCTCTTACTAATACCTTACTTATTGTTCTTACTTTTAACTTCATAATATATATTTTATGCTTGTACAAATATGTTGTGCACTCTTACTAACTGATAATCCCCCATAAAGGCTCCAAACCCTAAATCTGCTTACTTACCGAACCCCTAATTTACACTTCAATCCAAACTAATCTCAACCCGTTAAACATACATCCTCCATTTTTTGACATACGGTTACATATCCATATCAAGCTTCATGTAAAACCCCTCCACCACAACTTATCCAAAGCACATACCCTTGCCCCCTCACACATACACATCATTTAAAACATAGCTTATTAACATACTAGCTAGCTGTTACGTCTGAAACAAGACTATGAAGAAGTCAAATTCAGATTTATTTTACTTGCCAATTGTAGTAGACAAGGTCGATCCACAGGGAAAGCCTTGTGCAACAAAGAAAATAGTTACGAAGAAATAGAGGAAGAAAAATTAAGAAAGAAAGAGTAGAAGAGTATTGAGGGAATAACACGTTAAGAAATCAAGATAAGAAAACACTAAGGCATTAAAGATCATTGTAACATCTAATGATGTTCTTCATGTATCATGTTATCTCAGTTAGAATTGAATGAAGATTCTATCTAACCGGAAGATATGAACATTAAAATTAAAACTAAAGATAGAAAATACTTTGGATAGATGAAGGATAAAAATAATTGTCTCTTCAAGTTTTCTATGTATCCAAATCACAAAAGATCAAGAAGGATAGCCTTCAAGCATCTTATGTATCCAAATTACAAAGAAACAAGAAGAAGAACAATATTAAATAAACATCACTTCAAATAAACAATACTTACTTGAAACCATTGATGAAACATGAATTGAACTCCATTAGATTGTTACAAATCACCTCTAGCCTTAGCTTGAGAGCTTAGAAAACCATTACAATAAAACTAAAAACAAAATTACAAAATGAAAGAAGAAAATAGGAGAAGAGAGCTCCAAAGAGGAGAGAATCCCCCATCTATCACGTCCACCCCTCTATTTATAGGAAAAGAAAGGGTTGCTTCAAAGGGTAAAATCAAATCATATCTCCAGATTTCATCCTGATTGATTGCCTGATTCGACCCCTATATCTTCGGAATTTGGAATTTCGTCCTGAAATAACACTTGTAGCCACGGAAGTCTTCTTTCCATTGCCACCAGAATCGTATCAATCCGAATTATACATAAAACGATATGATCAAAATACTAAGGCTGTGTCAATCTATCCGAATCAACTTCTTTCATAATTTAGTTCTATTCATACAAATCTCAAATCAAATGGGTCCACAAGGTTGTGTTCGGCCATTCCATGCATGTTAGACCATTATGAGCCCATTCTTGACTTTTAAATAGCTTTGGGTAGTTGGGCTTAACTTCCTCTTCCAGTTGTATCTTGTTGAAGCCTGTTTAAACATGTAAACTCAATTAAGGTCCAACTAACTTATTCAAAACATAAATAGCCTAAATAAGCAATGAATTAACACAAAATAGGATTGCAAATAGAAATTTGAAAACATTTTATTAAACATTATTTCAGTGCTTCAAATACCCCCAAACCTACTTTTTGCTAGTCCTCGAGCAAAATAAAAATTAAAACAATATAAAACAAAACTAACTACTCCACTTCCGCAGGAAATCTCGATTGCATTTAGCATATGCAACAAGCCTTTAAACCCCTAGCTTACACTAGTGGACGAGTTGTGTCTCGTGAGGGTTTGCAGTAAATATACCCACAAAATTCAAAACTAGAATGTTAAAAAAAAATAAAAATTAAAACTACGTCAAATTTACAAATCAACTCCTCCTAAACATGTAACTTCATTTAGTAAAATCAATCATGCATAATATAACTTGTTTTCTGAAACAATAATTCATTTTAACAACTTTATATTGGTGGCATGTACTCATACATACATAATAGTTTTAGAAAAACAGACATTGCCAAGTAATTATACAATCCCATTCTTATGAATCGAACAACTCTATGTGTCTCATGTCCACTCAGCAATTTTAATTTTAATACTAAATAGGCATTGACATCCATTCATCTTCAAGAGATCATAATAGAGAATCATGCAAAACCTTCTTTGAAAAGTAAAACACCCTAGATCACCTACCAACTCATTCAAGATATAATTGCATAGTGTCCTATTAGAATTTTATGCTCATCTCACATGACACGTGTAAGGCTTAGCCTTTTTAGCTTTCTATAAGATCCATGTAACAAGTGTTAGGCCAGTGACTCCCAATCTAGTTGGCTCAGGGCACTAGGTGTTAAAGCACCCCTCAGGCTTAATAACTTGAACCAAATAGGCTTCAAGGCTATGCTTGTCATAAATTAGTCAACTCTACCTTTTGACTCGAACACCCTATGCTTAGTGAGGCACGCCGAGTCCCGGTCTACTCAATAGAGTGACTTTAATTTTTTTTCATTCTTTTTTTTTCACATTTTTTTTTTTGCTTTTTTTTTTCTTTTCTTGAGCACATTATACAATCAACTTGAATTGTGTTGACAACAAGTCCTCAATTGTTCTACAAACCAAGAATAGTGAAGCTCAAAACTCTATCATGATAACATGAATACTACTAGATCATGCCAAAGTTTTACTCTCATAAGAAAATAATTACTTAGATTCAATGATATCCACCAAGATGTAAGACCATAATCAAGGGCTCGAATTCTCACTTAGGCAAATGTCTTACTTTGTTTGTTATTTTTTTTTCAAAATAAGAGCACAAGAAACCAATATGAAGTAATCAGAACTCAAAATCATTAAATCTGTCAAGTCATATTCTGAATAATATGATATCATTAAACAAAGTCACATATCTAGAATAAGAATCAATGTAAATAAGCAAAAATATAAAATAAAATAAATCTAATTAATTTTTTTTTTAATTTTTCATTTTTTAAGTAAAACTAAAAACATAAAGAAAAATATCTTTCTACACCCCCAAACCTAAACGAAACATTGACCTCAATGTAAATTTTTTTTTTTTTTTGTTTTTTTTTTTTTTGTTTTGTTTTTTTTTTTTGATGAAAAATCATGAAAAGAAAATCAACCCTCATAATTTGGATTTTCAAGAGGTGTAGACTCAACTTCAAGGACAAAATGGTCTAAAAATGGTTTCAAACATTGGCCATTAACTTTAAAAACATCACCATTTTTTGGGTTCTCAATTTCAACAGTTCCATAAGGAAAAAGAGTTTTTACAATGAAAGGACCTGTCCAACGTGATCTTAATTTTCCTGGAAAAAGATGAAGTCTAGAGTTGTACAATAAAACCTTTTGAAATGGCTCAAAAGTTTTTCGTAAAATATTTTTATCATGAAAAGCCTTCATTCTCTCTTTGTAAAGTTTTGAACTCTCATAAGCATCACGTCGAATTTCTTCTAACTCATTGATTTGCAATTGTCTATTTAAGCCAGCCTTATCAAAGTTAAAGTTCAAAGCTTTGATTGCCCAATATGCCCTATGTTCCAACTCCACAGGCAAGTGACAAGCTTTTCCAAAAATCAAACGGTAAGGAGACATGCCAATTGGGGTTTTAAAAGCCATACGGTAAGCCCAAAGAGCATCGGTTAGCCGTAAAGACCAATCTTTACCATTTGGATTTACCGTTTTTTGCAAAATATTTTTAATTTCCCTATTAGAAATCTCAACTTGTCCACTTGTTTGTGGGTGATAGGGGGTAGCTACTTTATGGGTAATCCCATACTTCCTCATCAAAGCCTCAAAAGGCTTATTGCAAAAATGTGACCCCCCGTCACTTATAATGGCTCGAGGTGTTCCAAACCTTGAAAATATATTTTCCTTTAAAAAGCGCACGACTTTGTGGTCATTGGTTTTGCTTGGAACAGCCTCAATCCACTTGGAAACATAATCGACAGCAACTAAAATGTAAACATAGCCAAAAGAAGGAGGAAAAGGTCCCATGAAATCAATGCCCCAACAATCAAAAATCTCAATAACCAATATGGGGTTAAGGGGCATCATATTTCGACGAGAAATGGCTCCTAACTTTTGACACCTTTCACAAGTTTTACAAAATTCATGAACATCTTTGAAAAGCGTCGGCCAGTAAAAACCACATTGCAAAATTTTAGCGGTGGTCTTTTTAGAGGAGAAGTGACCACCGCATGCTTCAGAATGACAAAAAGAGATGATACTTACTTGCTCAGAATCAGGCACACATCTCCTTCTTATTTGATCCGGACAATACTTAAAGAGATAGGGGTCGTCCCAAAAGAAATGTTTTACCTCGGTGAAGAATCTCTTTTTATCTTGAGGAGACCAATGGTGGGGAACTTTACCTGTCACCAAGTAGTTGGCAATGTCGGCATACCATGGAGGATGTGAGATGGCAAAAAGTTGTTCATCGGGGAATGTGTCTTGGATTGGAATGTTTTCTGAAGAATAAAAAAATTCTAATCTAGAAAGATGATCCGCCACCACATTCTCTACTCCCTTCTTGTCT
The DNA here is from genome assembly GCA_035235625.1 of Saururus chinensis. NCBI lineage: Eukaryota > Viridiplantae > Streptophyta > Magnoliopsida > Piperales > Saururaceae > Saururus > Saururus chinensis. The sequence goes on from CP141143.1 coordinate 34,338,510, forward strand.
TTGATTGTGAGATCAAACTCTTGGAGTAGGAGTATCCATCAGAGTAATCTGGGTTTTGTATCTTGTTTGCTCAAAAGGTACTTCAAAGCTGCATGGTCAGTAAAAATGATAATTTGAGAGCCAATCAAGTAAGATCTAAATTTGTCAAGTGCAAATACTACAGCAAGAAATTCTTTTTCAGTGGTGGAGTAGTTCATTTGGGCACTATTTAAAGTTCTACTTGCATAATGAATTACGTAAGGTTTCTTATCTTTCCTTTGCCCTAAAACAGCCCCAACGGCATAATCACTTGCATCACACATAATTTCGAAAGGAAGGGTCCAATCCGGGGGCTGCATGATGGGTGCGGACATTAACATGTTCTTAAGCTTTGTGAAAGCTTCTTCACATGCATCCGACCACTCAAAAGAATGCTCTTTAGATAGAAGATTACACAATGGTCTAGATATCACACTAAAATTCTTGATAAATCGTCTATAAAAACCGGCATGCCCTAGAAAGGATCTAACATCTTTTATGGACTTTGGACTAGGCAAATTAGCAATCAATTCAATTTTTGCCTTGTCCACTTGAATTCCCTGCACAGAAACAATGTGACCAAGTACTATTCCAGTTGTAACCATAAAATGACACTTTTCCCAATTTAAAACTAGATTTTTCTCTTCACATCTCACCAAAACTTTTTCTAAGTTATCAAGACAATCATCAAAAGAATCACCAAAAATAGAAAAGTCATCCATAAAAACTTCAAAAAACCGCTCCACCATGTCACTAAAGATGCTCATCATGCACCTTTGGAATGTGGCAGGAGCATTACATAATCCAAACGGCATCCTTCGATATGCAAAGGTACCAAATGGACATGTAAAGGTTGTTTTTTCTTGATCTTCAAGTGCAATCTCAATTTGGTTGTATCCTGAATAACCATCTAGAAAACAATAAAATTGATGACCGGCCACCCTCTCTAGGATTTGGTCCATGAATGGCAAGGGGAAATGGTCTTTCCTAGTGACAGAATTCAATTTTCTATAATCTATGCACATCCGCCAACCGGTGGTGACTCTAGTGGGAATTAACTCATCATTAGCATTCTTTACCACTGTCACTCCAGACTTTTTGGGGACAACCTGGGTGGGACTCACCCATGGGTATCGAGAAATGGGGTAAATGATACCCACATCTAATAATTTTAGGACCTCTGCTCTCACTACCTCTTTCATGTTGGGGTTTAACCTCCATTGCATTTGTCTCACAGGTTTTGCATTTCTTCCATGAAGATCCTATGTGTACAAATCAGGGAACTAATCCCCTTGATATCAGCAATGGTCCACCCAATGGCATTCTTGTGATTTCTAAGGACTTCGAGCAACCTGTGCTCTTGCTCCCTATCCAACATTGAAGAGACAACCACAGGAAATGTCTCTCCCTCACCAAGATAAGCATATTTAAGTTCAGTAGGGAGGGGTTTCAAGTCTAGCTTGGGTGGTTGGACACTTGAAGGGAGAGGAGCGCTATTAGAAGGAGGTAACTCCTCAAAGCGGGCCTTCCACCTATCAGTATCCAATAATGGAGTTGACTCCAACAAGGAATTTACATCATTAATCATAACATCATCATCAAAGTTAAAATAAGAAAGACATGCTTCAAGAGGGTCAGAAAATGAAGAAATAGTAGACATGTCATCAACAAGACTTTCTAAAAGATTCACTTCATGCACATCCTCATCATCATCTCCTGGTTGCCTGCAAATATTAAAAATGTTCAGTTCCAAAGTCATATTTCCAAATGAAAGCTTCATAACACCATTTCTACAATTAATAAGAGCATTAGAAGTAGCAAGAAATGGACGGCCTAATATGACAGGAATTTGAGTACAAGCATTCAAAACTGGTTGTGTGTCCAAAACAATAAAATCAACAGGAAAGTAAAACTTTTCTACTTGTACTAACACATCCTCAACAATTCCTCTTGGTGTTTTAACTGAGCGATCTGCAAGTTGAAGTGTAATGCTTGTGGGCTTCAATTCACCAAGTCCCAATTGTTCATAAACAGAATAAGGTAAGAGATTAACACTTGCCCCAAGATCAAGTAAAGCTTTTTCAACTCTATAATTTCCAATTATACAAGATATGGTTGGACAACCAGGATCTTTATATTTGGGTGGGGTGTTTTGTTGCAAAATTGCACTTACTTGTTCTGTCAAAAATGCCTTCTTTTGTACATGTAGCTTACGCTTGATTGTACAAAGGTCTTTCAAAAATTTAGCATAAGATGGGATTTGTTTAATGGCATCTAAGAGAGGAATGTTAATCTTCACTTGTTTGAAAATTTCAAGAATGTCACCATTCGGCACCAATTTAGAGGAAGATTGTAATCTTTGAGGAAAAGGAGGAGGAATAGGAGAAACACAATTAGAGTTGTCAAGTTCATCACCATGTTTAGAATTCAAAGACTCCTTAGGTTCAACAACCTTCATTGGAATGTCTTTGTTAATGACTTTTCCACTTCTCAAAGTGGTGATGGACTTAGCATGCTCTTCTTGTGAACTTGAAGAATTTAAATTTTCAATTACAAATTGACCTTTAGGATTTGGTTGAGGTTGAGAAGGAAACTTCCCTTTTTCTTGAGTGCTCAAAGCTGTGGTCAATTGAGTGATAGAAGTCTTCAAGTCATTGATGGCTTGCATTGTTTGGTTGTTGATTGTTGCTTGACTTTGCATGAATGTTTGCAATGTGTCTTCAAAAGTCTTCTTATGTGGTGGAACATAATTTGAGGAAGAAGGGGGTACCTGCACATTAGACTCATTTCTCCAACTAAAGTTGGGATGATTTCTCCAATCAGGAGTATAAGTTTCAGAATAAGGAGAAGAAAATGGCCTTTTGTAGGTATTCATAGCATTTGCTTGAGTATGCAACACCTCTTGAAAAGCAGGGATTGTTGGACAATCCTGTGTTTGGTGTCCATCACTCTCACATATACTACAAATATCTTGTGCTTTTTGAGAAGCTTTAGACATGTTTTCCCTATTAATTTTCATAGCCTCAACTTTTCTAGTTAAACTTGTAATTTTTGCTTTTACATCATCCTCTTCTTTAAGAATGTACAAGCCCCCCTTAGTTGCCCCATTAGATTTGGTTTTATTACTACTTTCAAATTCATTAGAATCTTCCCATGATTGAGCATTTTCAGCTAACACATCAAAATAGTCCCATGCTTCCTCAGGTTCTTTACTCAAAAACTCTCCATTACACATCATTTCAACAAATTGCCTCATTTGAGAAGATAAGCCATTATAAAATAAACTAATTGTACGCCATGTTTCATATCCATGATGTGGGCACAACAACAAAAGTTCTTTAAATCTCTCCCAACATTGAAAGAAAGTCTCATTTTCTTTTTGTGAAAAATTCATGATATTCTTTCGAAGTGTATTAGCTTTATGAGTGGGGAAAAACTTTTTCAAAAATTGTCTTTGCATTTCTTGCCATGATCCAATGGATCTTGGCTTCAAAGAATTCAACCAATTTTTTGCCTTTTCCTTTAAAGAAAAAGGAAAAAGTTTTAATCTAATAGCATCATTTGAAACATTTTGGTTTGGCAAAGTTGCACAAACTTCTTCAAACTCTTTTAAATGCAAATATGGGCTTTCTGAATCTAGGCCATGAAATTTGGGTAGTAATTGAATTACACCTGGCTTGAGTTCAAAACCGCCTACATTAGTTGGAAAAATCATGCAAGAAGGAGAACTTGATCTAGTTGGTTGCAAATAATCACGCAAGGTTTTAACTTCAATATTTTGTGCATTATTATCCCCATTATTACTTCTTAGTTCCTCATTAGTTCTTAGATCCTCCATTGTATCAAAATAAAGATAATTTTCAAAAGAATTGTTCACTCTTTTCAATCGTCCAGAATTATCACGCACCCAAGTGAACATGCAACAACAAAATTTTTTTTTTTTTTTTAGTAATAAACGAAAGTAAAAGTGCAAAAATTAAATGACAAAATATTAAAAAGTTAGAGGGTTAGAAGTTAATAGACAAAAATTAAAATTGAAAAAATAAGGCCAAAGGCACTATCAAGGTACACGTTTGATCCCGAAAAATTTTCGGTACTAACGTGGGTAGTGCCTCCGGTCTAAAAAAAAAAGAAAAATTACAGAATTTAAATACTAAAAGTAAATGACATAAAGTAAATGACTGAATTTAAAGAGTTAGTGTGCAAAAATAAAAGTTAGAGAATTAGTAAAGTTAGATTGAGTTTTTCGTAACGGATTCTTGTCACACGTTGCAATCCCCGGCAACGGCGCCAATTTGTGTTACGTCTGAAACAAGACTATGAAGAAGTCAAATTCAGATTTATTTTACTTGCCAATTATAGTAGACAAGGTCGATCCACAGGGAAAGCCTTGTGCAACAAAGAAAATAGTTTCGAAGAAATAGAGGAAGAAAAATTAAGAAAGAAAGAGTAGAAGAGTATTGAGGGAATAACACGTTAAGAAATCAAGATAAGAAAACACTAAGGCATTAAAGATCATTGTAACATCTAATGATGTTCTTCATGTATCATGTTATCTCAGTTAGAATTGAATGAAGATTCTATCTAACCGGAAGATATGAACATTAAAATTAAAACTAAAGATAGAAAATACTTTGGATAGATGAAGGATAAAAATAATTGTCTCTTCAAGTTTTCTATGTATCCAAATCACAAAAGATCAAGAAGGATAGCCTTCAAGCATCTTATGTATCCAAATCACAAAGAAACAAGAAGAAGAACAATATTAAATAAACATCACTTCAAATAAACAATACTTACTTGAAACCATTGATGAAACATGAATTGAACTCCATTAGATTGTTACAAATCACCTCTAGCCTTAGCTTGAGAGCTTAGAAAACCATTACAATAAAACTAAAAACAAAATTACAAAATGAAAGAAGAAAATAGGAGAAGAGAGCTCCAAAGAGGAGAGAATCCCCCATCTATCACGTCCACCCCTCTATTTATAGGAAAAGAAAGGGTTGCTTCAAAGGGTAAAATCAAATCATATCTCCAGATTTCATCCTGATTGATTGCCTGATTCGACCCCTATATCTTCGGAAGTTGGAATTTCGTCCTGAAATAACACTTGTAGCCACGGAAGTCTTCTTTCCATTGCCACTAGAATCGTATCAATCCAAATTATACATAAAACGATATGATCAAAATACTAAGGCTGTGTCAATCTATCCGAATCAACTTCTTTCATAATTTAGTTCTATTCATACAAATCTCAAATCAAATGGGTCCACAAGGTTGTGTTCGACCATTCCATGCATGTTAGACCATTATGAGCCCATTCTTGACTTTTAAATAGCTTTGGGTAGTTGGGCTTAACTTCCTCTTCCAGTTGTATCTTGTTGAAGCCTGTTTAAACATGTAAACTCAATTAAGGTCCAACTAACTTATTCAAAACATAAATAGCCTAAATAAGCAATGAATTAACACAAAATAGGATTGCAAATAGAAATTTGAAAACATTTTATTAAACATTATTTCAGTGCATCACTAGCCATGTCTAGCGTACACATGGTGCACATAAATCAAACATACTTTTAGCTCATGTGCATGTAATATGCATAATCCAATATATTGTAATTTTTCATCTTTCCCTCTTACATCATTTAATCGGATCATCTTATATCATCCAAAGCATTAATTCAAATAAAACTAACATATTGCTAAATATTTAAAGCATGTTATCAAGAAATTGCGAGTTCAAAGTCCCCTACCTCATAATCCATGAAGTTCAATGGCAAGCACATGACGATGTTAGCGTTGGCAGCAACCGAGTAGAGAAAGCTGTTGTCCAGAGGTTTAGGAAATGCTGAAAGTAATCACAGAAAGGCAGGGTGACAAAGGTTTGTGTGGAAAAAGTAGCAATCTAGGGGATCGCTCTAAGGGCTGCTGGGAGCAAGGTATTGCCAACAAGGAGTGACATGTGCCAGCTGAATTCGAGGATGGACTAAATGAAAGTCTGTCGGCAACTAACAAGCACTCAACTGACCTTAAGGCCCCGAAATGGATGTGGACAACACCCAACGACAATGATTTTGCATTGCCAATGGTACACAAAAGGGGTGGAGGATGTGGTAGCTCATGGATCAAGGAGTATTGGATGAGGTTCTAGCAGTCAAATCCAATTGGTGGCAAAGAGGTTCTAGCGGAATCATATAGTCAAGAGGCCCAAAAGTGGCCACATGCACACGTGGCAAGGAGGGCACCTATGGAGAAGAAGGGCTGGGCGATGGCAGTCCAAAGCCCAGAAAGGGGAACTGAGCTAGGGCCAGGAGGTGGTGGCCAATCAAAGTGGCAACAATGTGAATCGCAACATAGTGCCAAAACAATTGGTGTAGGCAGCTAGGCATCTAGTACTTCGGAGGGCAAAGGCTATGTTGAGTCGAGCAGAGGCACAACGAAGGCCATGAGACTGTCATACTTCGAAGGCTAAGAGTTTAATATCCATCTAATTGACCTAGCTAATCACTAGACGACTCTTAAAAGTAAGACTTTGACAAGTATGAATTAACCATTCTAGCCTTTATACACATTATTTTTTATTATGCAAAAATGATTAAAACCTAACGTTCTCTCAAATCTTACTCTTGAAATATCAATCAATCAGCCACCAAGCAATCCACATATTAATACAATAATTTACGTGAAAAAACCACACTAGTTCTAATGAAACTAAATTAATGCACCAAAAACCAAGACTTTCATTAATAAAAGCAAACCACTATCCTTGTATATACTCTAACACAAACTCCTCTTATTTAGATCATTGTTGATCTTTAATTCCTCTCCCCATGCATTTGAAATTCTCTCCTCTTTGCCTTGTCTTTGCCTTTTTTTAGTCTTCAAAAAGCACCTATTGTTGTCTTGACTTTAGCCTTGTGAAAATTTTTAATATTCCATTGAAGATATGTTGCAACTCCTCTTTAAAATCTTTGTGTATAAGCTCTTTTAGTTGTGGATTGTCTTCTTTAATTTAATATGGATCTTCAACTCAATGCTCAAGTGAATTCTCCTTTGGAAAATAATCAACAAAGGTGTAAACCCACTTTCTTTTTTCTGATCTAGGTTTTTCTAGTTTCATATTTTGTGATTTCATAATACTATATAGCTCATTAAGTCAGTTTAGGACATACTTGAATAAGGAATGAATTTGAAATCAGAAGGCTTTAATTCGGGCAACTAGTCCTTGAAACGATTGATTGTTCTAAACATTGATCAATCAGTCACTATTTTTAATATGCATCATATTTTAATTGATTGATCGACTATGAGAGCAGTCAATCAGCCAATAAACTAAACATATGACTCATATGTTCTTACTATCTTCCACTTTGGATATTTTTTATCTAAACATTATACATTTAAAAATTAAAATAAAATTATAACTTGTGACATAGTGCATTGACTTTGAAATTATACAAAATAACTTGTTACTACAAAGACTCAATACACATTAATTTAGAATTGAGGTTAAAAAGCCTTGTAAAAACCTGCACTTATCCTGCACACTTAAAATCAAATTAATTTGCATAACACTATCCAATCAATTATAGAGTTTAGCACTTTGATTTTCATTAATTACTTCTCCCAATTATTCATATAAATAGACAAAAAATTAAAGTGATAACTAATAAAATTTTTTAAAAAAGGCTCCATCAAGTTATAACCATCACATAAAGATGTGAAAGTAAAGTAAACCATTGGACTAACACATGTCCAACATTGATCGCATAATAAAATTAGTTTTAATAGTACACCTCACCATCACGATGAAACATAACCAACCTGAACAAGTTTTAACTAGATGTAATACATGAAAAGTGATAGAAATAGTAAGCACATAAATTTGTAGCTGCATCATCATCTCGACTTTGCTCCCCCTCACTATCTGCTTGTGGAAAGCAAGATCTAATCAAGTAATCACAGGCAGTAATCTACTGAAACATGGCATCCTGAACTCTCTATTAATGACTAATCGATCATCATCTGTAGGTGGTGGTGGATCTAATGCTACATATGCTCCCTCTGTTGCATCCTATGCTCAATGGGGCTCAGATCATCACCCTGATGTGATATAGCATCCTTCAAACTACTTTGGGGTCTATAGGTCTCATCCCAATAAAAGTAGGCTATGTCTTGGGCACTCTCACATGCACCACTTTGAAAATCCAGCATTAGACGTATGGATATGATAACATCTCATGTGTGTGGCCATGCATAAACTCCAAGACCCTCCCAAAGATGATAGAAGGTAAATCAAGCTCCAAATGAGTTTATGCCAGGAGGTGTAGCAAAATGTAACGCCCGAGATTTTTCATCCCTTTTTCTCAAAACTCATAGAAATTTTTTTTTTTTGTATAACATCTGTAAATCGGAGGAAAAATGACGAAACCAAAACCTGATAAAACAGTTTATAATTTAAAACTGTAAATATCCACATACGGTCAATCATTGTACGGCCAAAGCAAATATCCTCAGGCGCTACTCGAAAACAACCGTATGAATAAATTGCTATGATCATAGACTTTTAAATACAAATCACTCTCCCAGGCATCCCTGAGTACAAGTCCCATAACAGTCCACTAACTGATCCAAACGAAAGTCCAGAATAAACATCTTGTGTTCTCATCTCACCTAATACAACAGATCGTGGCACAAATAAACTCGCTATGAGTCAAGCAGATACCTGAGTCAACGGGAATCAATCCACCACTGAAACGAGCGTCCATCACTAGGAGCTCTCCGCATAACCTGCAAAACGTCCCGTACAACGGGGCTAAAAAGTAGTAGGGTGAGTATTTTCATACTCAGTAGGAAAATACCCAGTAGGGTAAACCCCAAATGGTGAACTCACAAGTTCATAATCACATGCGTCATGCAACTCAAACATGAAGCAGTCAACATAATATAATCATATCGTGCACATATGCATACGATCATACCAAAGGCACCATCGTGCCAAAAATCATACCAAGGCACCATCGTGCCAAAATCATACCAAGGCACCATCATGCCAAAATCATACCAAGGCACCATCATGCCAAAATCATACTATCCAATCAACTTACACAAGCACCCTTATTCAGGGTCATACAACTTACACAAATACCCTTATCCAGGGTCATACAAACTTACTCGTACCACCGTATGCTTACTCATACAGCTTACACAAACTTGTACGACCTTACTCGTACAATCAGACTCGTACGACCGTACTCGTACAGTCTGCACAAAATCATACTTACTGTCTTACTCAGAAACACATTCTCACAATCGTGCTCAAACTCTTACAGTCGTGCTCATACACATACGCTTATAGTCCTGCTCATACACACTCTTACAGTCCTGCTCATACACACTCTTACAGTCCTGCTCATACACATACGCTTACAGTCGTACTCATACACACTCTTACAGTCGTACTCACACTCTTACAGTCTTACTCCTACTCATACACTTACAGTCCTGCTCATACACACTCTTACAGTCTTACTCGTACACATGATCGTACACATATCAACGACCACTGAAGCTCATTACAACTAATAAACTCCAGCGTCGAAATGGAAAAGAATGCCACTGGGGCAACACCTTAACCTCCGGGGAGTGACTAGACGCCATGGACTTTTTCGAAGGTAAGGCACACCAATGCTCATGGGGCATTGGATCAAACAGGTAAGAGTAGATCCATGATACTACTTACCTGAGAGCGCAAACATAAACACCCACACATAAGGGGTCATACAGTTGCCCACCATAATGGGTCTTATAGTGCCAGAGAATTGCCCACCATAATGGGTCTTATAGTGCCAGAGAATCGCCCACCATAATGGGTCTTATAGTGTGATCGTTTATAATTAAACCCTTTGCAAGTGTACAAGGTAATTGTACTAGGATAAGTATTTAAGGGTTGTCGAACCTCAGGGACGGATGGATTATCACTAAATCTAAAGAATAATTTGCTGATTGAAAACTAAATCAAACTTAAACTTTAATTAGGTAAAAGAAAGAAATCAACTAGTTTAAAAGCAAGAGATTAATATGATAGAATTTACTTAGGAAATCGAATCCACTATAGAACCATAACAATTCCTTAACTTTTAATCTAAATCTAGTGTGAATATGAACAAGTATTCTTAGCTACAAGCTAGAATTACTTCAAAAAGAATCATTAATTAACTTCCATGGCATGAACTATCTTCGACAATAGCACGGATCATCTACACTAAACTAGCTATAGGCATGACCCGTCTAATCTTAGTATAACTCATCCAAGTCATTAATTATCTGAACATTAAAACTATTGTATGAACATCTCATCTAAATCACAGAAATTAGAATCGATGAAAATATCAAAACCACATCAATCTATCATCTACAAGACAATAAATCAACATAGACTTGAATAAACATTAAAAGCTCTTCCATTAAAAAGGAAATACATATCATACAATTGTCATCATTCACAACTGAGATCTAAATTAAAAAGAAAAGAAACTGAAACTTATCTATAGCTTCATCAACTCCTAAGTAAAAGAATAGTCTAGCCTTCCATTGTAGAAGAAAGCATTTGAATCTCCATTAGAAGCTTTGAATTCTCTTCTATCTTCTTCTTCCTTTTTCTCTTCCTAAAATCTACTGGAATCCCCTAATTCTAAGCCAAATATGTCTTTTTATAGGCATGAGTTCCGTAGGAAGAAGTCCAATATGAAAAGGATTGGAATTTGGGTCAAACAAGGAAACTGGACGTTATGCCGATCGATCGCCCTGCATGCCCGATCGATCGGCTACACTGTATTTTCATCTGAATTCACATTATCCCGATCGATCGGCTACAGTGTTTCTATTTTTCCGGACTATTCATATTTTGTTCATTAAGCTTTCCTTCGTGTCCATATTAATTTCTAACTTGTTTATAACTCTGAAAAGTTGTCCAAATCACTTTAAAACATGTGAAGACTATTTTCAAGCATTTCAAACATCGTCCAAGTACTTCGATAAGCGCACTTTACCTACAAAACATAAAATACCATACTTTAGACATGTAGAATATAAATAAAATTCCAACTTTGTTTAAATACACATCTAAACTACTAATAACTACAAAATTATTAATAATTAAACTAAAATACTAATATTTATCTTAATCTAAATAAACTATAATTAACTCTAAATTAACCTAATCTATACTAGCAAATAAGGTAAAAAGGCATATAAAATAGATATAGATTTCATACTTATCATAGTGTCATTGCCACTCTTGGGCAGAAAACATACAGTGCCACTCTTGGGCGGAAACATACAACGCTCTCAACAGAGCATCAAACGTCTGGGCTTACACAGCACACAGACCAAATCAGAAACATACGTCGCTCTCAGCAGAGCATCAGACGTTTGGGCTTCACACAGCACACAGACAAAGTCAGAAACGTACATCGCTCTCAATAGAGCATCAAACGTCTGGGCTGATACAGCACGCAGACCAAATCAGAAACAACGTCGCTCTCAGCAGAGCATCAGACGTCCAGTGCCCTATACAGCACACAGACAACATCCCGCAGGATAAACACCATGGCAAGACATGATAAATGCTCGGCCGACTTATTAGCGGCCAGCTCAAACACGGAACTTAATCCGTCGAACCCTCAGGTCTCAAACTCACAACGCTATTAATAACATTCTCATAATTCAAGTTTAACTTAATTATATTATGCGGTACAATTATGCCACACAAACTCACAGTCCTCGACTGGTCAAACTGAAGCTGAGCCCGATCCGAAACCCAAGTTCGTCAGGGCAGCAGACTTCACTTACCCGTCCACATCATGGACAAAACTCATCGTACAACAAACCCTTACAGTCTTACGTACTTCGCCATCCATCTTATGGCCAAAACATCTTACACTGATATCCTCAAATAACGCTCCTCAGAGCTAACCCAGTTGTTGCCCTCTTACTTATATCTCACTTATTATACTTATTTTTCACTTCATAATCTGTACGTTATGCTTGTACAATTATGAACACTCTTACTGTCTGACAAACGCTCAACATACCATCCAACCCAAACTGATCCATTCTAATCCCTGCCCGTCATACTCATATCCTCTGTCATACGCTTACACAACCGTATCCAAATTCAGACAAACCTTCTGTCACCTCTTACTGTCCATCGCTCATACCTCTGCCCACATACACTACGCATAACCAAATCATAGGCAAAAGCCATCATACATACGTATGTCTCACACATACGTACAACATACACATATGGTCATACATACATAACTTACAAACATGCACGCTAGCCATCACTAGCACATAATACATTCATACATACGTCAAACATGCACGCTAGCCATCACTAGCACATGCATACCTCAAACGTACATGCTAGTCATCACTAGTACATGCACACACATTCATACATACTTCAAACATGCACGCTAGCCATCACTAGCGCATACATAATCCACATCCATAAAACGTGCATACATCTCATGCATATCAATCATGCCATACAATCATGCTTACACGCACATCATGCAATCGGATCGTTACTTAACATCCAAGCATGGAATCATACAATCCTAGCATGCTGCTACTCATTCAAAGCATGCTTCATGAATTTACGAGTTCAAAGCTCCCCTACCTCGTAATCATGACGTTCGATGGCGAGCACACGACGGTGGTGGTGGAGTTGGCGGTCAAAACTGTTGCCTGGCTGAGAGAGCTGCTGTCCCGAGGGTTTTAGGATGCACCGGAACTATCACTGCCAAACAGAGTGTCAGAAATCAATGCGGTAAAACCTGCAATCCACGGCGGCACACTAGGGCGGCCAGGAGAAATTTCGTGCCAACATAAGTGGCGGTGCGACCAGATGTCGAGGGTGAACACTCTAAAGATCGGCCGGTGGCTAAAACGTGCTCAGCCGGCCACAAAGACGTCGAAATCGGCCGTGGACAGCACCCAACGGCGACGATTTCGGTCAACAAAGGCCCACATATGGGCAGAGAGCGTGGGGCAACGCTCGAGAATCAAAGGAGAGGTGGAGGACGGCTCTAGCGATCAACTCCACTCAGTGGCAAAGCCAACCGATGGTTAGGCGGCACGAATGCGGCGCCTAAACCCAGAAGTACACGCGTGGCTACATGCGCACGCGGCCCAAAGGGCGGGGGAGAGGGCTGAACGGAGACGACCCAAGGCCCACAAAAGCCAACAGGGCTAAGGCCCTTAGCTGTGGCCAATCTAAGCGACAACATCGCCGATCGCCACCCACAACCAATACTCATAGTGCGGCGGCTGTGAATCTCGCACGGTAGAGAGCAGGGGGAGGGTTCAAGGTCGAGCAAAGGCTATGAGGCAGTCACTGGCCAAGGCCTGAGCAGGTGAACTCGTCCACCTTCTGTCAAGGTAAGACATACAAATTCTTGCCCGAGGCCGTCCGGTACCGACGGCGTAAAATGGGCAAGAAGGGTCAACGGCACACATGCCGGTAAGGTGGACTAGCTGCGGCTACGGGCCGCAAGGCTGAACAAGACCCAGAGGGGTGGCCCATTGGCATCACCGGGCTGGGGCGGAGCCGAACTAAGGTCCGCCAAATCAAATCCGGCGTCCGACTGATAACGTCAGTCACAACGTCCAAAACGGGAGTAGGCCAAAAATAGGGGACGACCGGGGAAAACCCATAAGGGCGAAGCGGCCAAGGTGGCAGCGGAGCTGGCTGGGGGTCGGCCTTGCGGTCACTGGACCACGGCTGGCCGGACGGAGGCCGAGCAGAGCCGTCTTCGGCCAAAGGTAGCAATTCCTGATGCCGGTAGTCCAAAACACACGGACCAAAACCAACGGCTCGGAAGATCTGGTCAGAGAGAAGATGGAGGACGGAGGTGAAATTGGCCAGGGAGAGGTGGCTCAATCGCTTCGCCGGACCAAGGTAAGGGCGGACAAAGGTCCGGTCGGTGGTGGCTCGCCTCCGGCGGTCCCAATTCATCCAAAACAGTTCGCCGACGAAAACAGAGCAGAGAGGGGGAATTGGGACGGGGCGGCGGAGCGGAGGCTCACCGGGCCAGGAGGGGTGTCCTCCCGCCGTCGCCCGCCCATGGCGGAGCCGTGGGCGGCCGGCCGGCCCTCGCCGGCCCACGGCGGCGGCGAAATCCAAAAACAGACAATGGGAAGGCTAACCGAAAAAGTCGGGGCGGAGCGGCCGTGGGGCCGGGACGGCGGCTCCCCTGCCATCGCACGGCCGGGGCGGAGCCGGTGCGGCGGCCCACTGGCCCACCGGCGGCTGGCGGCGGCCAGGCACAGTGAACAGGCAAAAAGGGGGGGCGGCGCACTGTTCACCCAACCGAACCAGTGGATCGGGATCGCGATCCCGATCCCGATCCCTCTTTTTTATTTTCTTTTCTTTATTTTTTCCAAACGTACGCTCAACGCGCGTTAACCCACTGGTTATGCATCGAACCTCCAAAATTCGCGCTGTAAGTGCGCAGCGAGGCCCGCGACTAAGCCCCACACCCGACTCTACGGTATAAATACGGGGAAAATACACAAATACCCATACGCTGAAACGTCACATTTTCCTGCCGAAAATGACCAGAAAAATGGCAGAAAAATCCCAGAAAATCGTAGAAAAATCAGGGACCTTACACAAAAAGGTCATCATTATGTTTGCTCTCTCCTTCCTAGTAGTCCAAACATAATACTGAGTAATCACATGAAGTAGTTAAGTCTTTTGTCATTGAATGTGCAGACAATGAAACCTCAAGCTCAGGACCTCATGACATACCAAGTAAAGTGGCAGCAACTCACAGTTTGGTGAAAAGGAATATTCAACAAATGGAAATTTGAGCTCTCTCCTCTCACCTCTTATAACAGTGGCAATAAAGTCATGTGTCACTTTCACATGAACTCCTCCAACAACTCCCACTAGTGCACCATCATCCTCTAAGCAGAGTGATGCATACTATTGTCTAACAAGCCTAAGGTAAACTCACTGCCCTGAGGTGAAAATGATGAAAAAATAATCTATCCAATATTGTCTATCCTCTATCCAACCTACTACAGTCTCTAATGGTATATGCACTAGACTCTTCTCATATCTAATTGGTCTAACCTGATTTGAACCACTGCTAGATCATTCAGGGTCCCTAGTGCACGACTCAACTATCTTTTATTTCTTTGCTCTCCCCATCAAGATTAGCTGACACATAAAGCAACTTAGAGCTAAGCATATACTAGGAATAAAGATATATAAGGAAGAAATGACATAGAAGTTTAAACTGCATTGAAACGTGTACCACATATTCAAATTTTGAATTTAAAAATGCACAAAAAATCCTTCATGTCAAAATGGCTCCAAATTTGAACCTAATGTAGATAATGATGAGTAGATTGACTTTGTTCACTGGAAGAACATCCAATTTTTATGCTAGTCCCCGATTTCGAAAAAAAACCCAACTAGGTTAAAATTCTTGAAACCACATGAAAATTTTCATCAAATCTTTAAGTTTTAATAGATCAGAACACGTGAAAATTTATGCAAAGCTAGATCATCCTATGTCTAAACATTTTACCAGTTCAAATCTCAAGAAAAAGGATATGAATTCACATAAAAAATAAACTTTGGTTCGGAGCATACCTTTGGCCAAAGTGAAATTTATAAAATTTTTCATGTAAATCTAGCATGGAAGCGAGCAAAAACACCTCAATTCATCATCTTTCACGCCCTTACATGCTTTGGAAGTGTTTGGCTAAAAATGGAGAAGAAATGAGTTATAACCAATTTTAAAACTGAGGTTTGGTGTGAAAAGCCAAACCAGCCATTGATTAATCGCTTGGTAAAAATTGATTTTTATTTTTAATAATGATAAAAATTGTATTAATTTCAATAAATTCCTAAAATTATTTCAAGTCATTTCATATCAAAATAAAAAATTTCTAACATCTAGAACTCAAGTTAAAAATCAAACACTCAAAATTAATAAAGTGGAGCTATTTTTGACAATTTTTTTAATCAAATCACCTTTAATTTAAGTTCATCCATTAATTATGTTCATTAACATGTTGGCTTAGATCACTTATCCACATTGGTATATTATTGCCTATTTTATTCTCTTCTTCTTGACACATTATTCCTCTTATAATTTTTTTTTAAGAAAAAATACCAATGTAGTGAACTCTTGTCTCTTTTAATCTTGATTTTTGCAAGATCACTCTAAACAAGACTCACAAGTTTTTTACACCCGAGTAAAGACTAAGATCACATTTTTTGACATTTTTTAATTACAATCTATGTACATGTTTTTCTGTAAAAGACAATAAACAATAAAAAAGCTCATAATCAACATGATTTTAAGACGGAAACAAAGGCTTTTTGCTGTCAAAATGGGGGTGTTATGATTCATCTTAATGGAATTCCACCAGAGTTGGAGGAACTTTATCTTGGAACCTCAAATGAGTATAGGTCTTTCCGTGATTGTGTCAGAGGTTATAATAGCCTATTTTCTTTCACATCGATCTGTGCTGAGATCGATGAGAGTGTCAAGAATATGAGGTTGGAAAATATACCTATCTAATTCATGGTCAAATTTACCATTCCCTCCACTCTCTACAACCAACGGATTTGGGTCCCCGCTTCTTGCAGCTGTATTTTTATGATACAAATCATGAGGTAGAAAATCACATGTGCTTAATGTCGAACTTGTCCCCGATATTGGTACAAAAGATTATTAATATTCGTAATATGAATCCTCGTGCACAGTTTTTGCTGCAGCTTAGACATGGGGGATGTTCGTGAACTAAGAATTGGTATTCAAAAAAGTTGTGCTAATGATCAACATGTCTACAATGCACCATCTTCATCTCAAGTGGTTGCTATTTGGATCGAAGGAGATGAGGTAGCAGGTGAATGAGAACAACATATTATTGTTCATGGAAAACAAGGTGAATCATATAAAGTTCAGTCTTATTATGGGCGTTGTGACTCTTTGCAATACCCATTGTTGTTTCCAAGTGGAGAGACCGGTTGGCATGCTAGGATTAAATGTCTTTGTTTGGCAAATTTAGCATATCCAAATAGCATTGAGCAATTTGAGCAAGAATTACAAGTTGAAGGCCAACTCAGAGAAGACACACTGATGTGACTTGTAGAGAATATTATGCCTATTTATTCCAGAATGAGATCTAACCTGTCATGGAGTATTATCAATGGTGGGCGTTTATTTCAACAATATATAGTTGACATGCATGTGAAAATCGAGACAAATAGATTGAACTTTATACAACATAATCAACGTGCTTTAAGAGCCAAATTTTACCAAGGTGTAGTAGATAGTGTCGCTGCTGGGGAGATAGAAGGAAGAAGAATAGGTAAATGAGTTGTGTTACCTGCGTCATTCATTGGTCGACTACATGCTATGAGACGAAGATATTTGGATGCAATGACTCTTGTTCAAACATATGGTAAACTAGATTTGTTTATTACAATGACATGCAACCTAGAATGGCCGGAGATTACCAATCATTTGAAACCTAGAGAAGTTGCATCTAATAGTCATGATATTATCTCAAGAGTTTTTAAGGACAAGATAGATGAATTGAAGGACCTTATTATAAAATCAGGTTTCATGGGTAGAGTTATTGCTCACATGGATGTTATAGAGTTTCAAAAACGAGGGTCGCCACATATGCACTTATTGGTTATAATGGCAAAAGAAGGCAAGATAATGGGCACTAATACATATGACAAGTTTGTTTGTGTAGAAATTTCAAAAGTTGAAGAAGATGCATTATTACAAAGCTATGTCATGAAACACATGATGCATGGACTTGTGGGATTTCTAGAATGAACTCACCATGTATGACACAAGGAGGTTGTCATTTTAGATATCCTAGGAGATTTATAGATGCCACTATAGAAGGTGATGGTTCATACCTAGTATATAGGAGACAAAACAATGGTTCATCTATATATGTGTGTGGTCACACGTTGGATAATTGATGGGTTGTTCCTTACAATCCGTTTTTGTTGATGTGTTATGATTGTCACATGAATGTTGAGGTATGTTCAAGTATTAAGACAGTAAAGTACCTTTTTAAATATATATATATATATATATATATATATATATATATATATATATATATATATATATATATATATATATATATATATATAAAGGGTCATGATCATATTGATGAACAACTTACATGTTGATGATGTTGATGAAATTAAGAGTTATCAAAACGCACGATGGGTATCTCCACTTGAAGCAACTTGGCGAATTTTTGCATTCAACCTTAGTGATAATCATCCAGCTGTTATCAATTTGTAACTTCACTTACCAAATAAGCATATAGTCTCTTTTTATGATAGACAAAATGTAGTTGATTTTCTTGATAATGAGGTGAATTGCCAGACAATGTTGACAGCTTACTTTGACAGAAACAAGGTTGATCCACATGCTCGTAAGTTACTCTACCGAAAATTTCCAACCTTTTATGTGTATAGTTGTCAAAATCGTTCATGGGATCCTCGAAAATCTGGTTTTGCAATTGGTAGAATAAATGCTACAAATCTAGTTGAAGGAGAGAGATATTATTCAAGGCTTTTGTTGAATCTTGTTCGTGGAGCAAAATTGTTTGATCATTTGCTATGTGTTAATGACATGTAATGTAAGACATTTCGTGAGGCAGCACAAATGATGGGATTATCGGTTGATGATAATGGCATATTACTATGTTTGAAAGTGGCATCAACGTTCTCAATGTTAGCTTCTTTAAGAACATTGTTCGCAACAATTTTAGTATTATGTGAACCTGTTGACGTGCAAAAATTATGGGATACGGTGTTTTTGGATATGTCTGATGACTGTGTTTTCACAAATGGAGTTTCAGACACTGTACGTGTTGCTTATGTTCTGTCAGAAATTGGTGAGTGTATTGTGCATTTAGGTCGTTCTTTAGAAGATTTTGATTTACCAAGGATTGAAATTGATTCTTTTAGATATAGCCGAACAAGGGAGGTCATCGAGGAGGGATTAGTTCCAATATCCCATCAAGATTTGGAAGCTATTAATTGTTTAAATGAAGATCAATGAAGAGCATATGACATAATTATTGCACGAGTGGAAGCTAAGTCCACAGGTGTTTTCTTCATTGACAAACCTAGTGGGATGGGTAAGACTTTTCTTTTATAGAGCTATTCTTACAACAATTAGGCAACAAGGAATGATCACACTTGCAACAGCAATCTCTGGGGTTTCCGCATCAATCTTGCCTGGAGGACGTACTTCTGCTCATGTTATATTTAAGATACCGATTGAGATTAGCATTAATAGCTCATGCAATATTTCAAAACAAAGTGGCATGGCACAATTATTTACACAAGCCGCTTTGATTATATGCGATGAAGCAACAATGACAAAAAGGTATGCATTTGAGGCATTGGATCGTACACTCCAATATATACTAGATTGTTCAAAACCTTTTGGTGGAAAAGTGGTTGTGTTTGGTGGAGATTTTTGATAAGTATTGTCAGTGGTTCCCAAAGGTACAAGAGAAGAGATAGTTGATGCATGTTTAGTGCGCTCAAAGATTTGGCAAACTATTGAGATATTGCCTCTCACTAAAAATATGCGAGCAAAGAATGATCCAGATTTTTGTTCATATTTACTTCGGATTGGCGATGGAGATGAAACATGTGTTCAAGACGATTACATTAGAATGTCATCTGATATGTTGACAGAAGCCACAAATTTTGATAGTGGAACTTGCAAATTGATTGCAGAAATATACCCATCTTTAGAAGCACGAGTTTTGGAATCAAGTTACTTGGGAGAGAGGTGCATATTGACAACAAAAAATGAATATGTTGATCAAATAAATTCAAGAATCGTTTCGATGTGCAATGGAAATGCAGTAACATACTACAGTTATGACACGACAATTGACAATACAAATAATCTTTATCCACATGAGTTCCTTAACACACTTACTCCTAATGGCTTGCCTCCACATAAATTGGTACTCAAGTAAAATTGCCCAATTATGTTATTGTGAAACCTCGATCCAAGGAATGGTTTGTGTAATGGAACAAGGTTGATTTGTATCAAGTTTGATCATAATATTATACACGCTCAAATTGCAATGGGGGAAGAAATATTTTTTTGCCAAGGATTCCACTCATGCTAGCAAATAATGAAAAATGCCCATTTAGATTTAACCGTAAACAATTTCTAATAAGGCTTGCAATTGCAATTACTATTAATAAAGCTCAAGGTTAGACAATTGAAAATATAGGATTGTACTTACCGGAACCTATTTTTCACATGGCAAATTATTTGTTGCTTTGTCAAGAGGTACTTCTAAGTCGAAAATAAAAATCTTGATCAAACATTCTTTAGATAATACTATACCATCGTGGAGTGACACAAAATGTTGTATTTAAAGAAGTGTTTACCAAATAACTTGTGAATTGTATAATAATTTGTCTTCATTTTTGTTTATTTGGATTTAGATTATTGTTTAGTAATAACATTTACATTGTTTACTATTTTTCTCGGTTTACAATGGCAATGACCTGCATTCCAATATCTAAACTATCAACAAGTAAGGTTCAATGGACAATAAAATGTCTAATATTAAAAAAGACCAAAATACACTCGTTTGACAACTCAAAGGATTTTGGAATCGTTATGAACATACATGTTATTGATGAAGAGGTCAATCCCTAAAAACTTCCTTACATATAATTGTTGTTCTTCTTGTTTGCAATAATTTACATTTATGTTAATCCAAAGTTAATTGAATTGTTACATAAATGTTTTGATGGAAGTTGGTCTTTACTTGTTTATCTATTTTGATAGGGTTTTAGAATTCAATTATCGGTTTTTAATGAGTTAGTTGAAGCATTCAAGACTACTACCTTGGAAGGTAAAATGTACTACATATTAAATGGGTTGATCAAATGTTCAACTCCAAGATATCAGTGGGGTACAACTAAGAATGAGATAATTATTCAGAAGCGTACAATAATTGTTCTTGTACCAGATGAATTTGCTATAACGACTTATGACAATTGTGTAATAACTTGTCTACATGCACTTCAAGTCCCAAAAAATATACAAGAAACAATAAGTAAGAACACATACTTGAAAAGTAAAATCTTCACATCTATTCATTGAGTAAACGTTTTGTTTCTTTCTTTTGGCATATATACTTGGAGTTCTAATTAGCATTGGTAATCGAACGATTGTACGCAGACGTAATGGAACTGAAGTAAATCGTCAATCACTTGAGTTGATTGATCAAAAGTAAATTCACTACCTAATTTCGTAATTTATTATATGTTAGTTTTCTAAACATTTTTCTTTCTAGGTATATAATGCCGATTTCATTAAGCTTAAAGAGATATCATAGAAAATAATGTGCTAATTCTTGAGGAATGTAGAGGCGGTTACCCAATTATTTATTTAACAGCTGTGCGAGTCCAAGAATTTTGAGGTATCCTTATTTTGTTGACAATCTAAGGTATTGCGTGAACAACTCTTATGTATAATATTATTTTACTATTATATTTATAAAGCGACTAACCTTATCATCAACAACTTAGACCAAAATAACCATCAACCCAAGGTTTGAAGCGGCTATAAAACTTAAAACTTAGTAAGATTTTTCCTAAATATTTCCATCGTAAAAAAAACCCAAATGTTTGCTTTAAACTAAATTATTCAATTTATCTATTTTTTTTGTTAAAAAAAATATTTTAGGTACTTCAAGAATATGTCAGAAATTTTAAATATGGTGAACACATAGATGTCACGTTGAAACAGTTTGAAACACCTGTGAAACAAATTATAGATATCATGAACATTAAAGAAGACTTGCTTCATGTTGTTTTACTAGCTCTTTCGATAACGTATGTATAATTATCATTTTTTCGTTATATATGTATATATATACATATTCATATAAACAATGAAAGAGGGAAAGATGTTTGTAATATTTAACTTTACTTTTATGCCCTTCTTTAGCTTGAGTTTGTTGTTATTGATGTGTGGGTTTTAAAGATAAGTTTGGATCAAGATATTTGGTACATTGCATGCTCAAAATGCAACAAAAAAGTTAGCAATCATCATAATGTTAATGCGTGTGATAAATGTCATGTTACTCCGATAGTGAAAGTCCATAGGTTTATTTCATATTTATCTTCGTCTATTTAATATCGTTTCACAATGGTCATAATTGTTTTGTTATTATTATTCATATATAGGTTTTATTTCTGAGCAAATATAGGAGATAGTATTAGTAACATGTGGATAACTGTTTTCAATGCACAAGCAAAAAAAATGTTTAGATACTCAGCCAATACAATGCATAATTTAAAGGTAACCTCTATGATATGTTATATTATTTAATAATATACTTAATTTATATTTATACATATCAGTATAAAAGTTAATATATGCTTTTGTTACGTTATGAAGGTATCTAAGAGCGTGGATTCAAAACAATTATAGATGAAATCATTTGGAAATCATTTATATTTATCCTCAAAATAGATCAAAAAATTATTATAGACGAGGTTGTTAGGTCGACCACATGTGTCTTGGTTATAGAAACCAAAAAGGGTACTTTTGTTGTCCCAAATGTGTGTAACCTAAATTTGTATATCAATCTATGTTGAGGTTATTCTTAATTTTAATGTTTGTTTGGTTTTTATTTCTAGGTACAATTGAACATGAAGATGACAATGTTTCCCCAGCAAAATAAATTGCACCTTCTTTATTTTTTACTATTTAACTTCTATTTGTTTTTTTACTTTTATAAACTATTGGTTTTTCTTATATATCCCTTCTGACTAATTTGGACAAATTAGATTGTAACACTTGGGATTGTCATGATTTATGATCGATCTACGTAATTTCTAACTTCATTTTTAAATAACCTTATTAGGCACAATAACAAATGCAATATATTTGTGTTATTTAGAAAAGTATATAGATTTTACCATAATAATAACTTTCATGTTTGTCCAATATATGAGAATGGTTACTCTTTTAAACATACATTAGCTTTCATTTTAAATATACTAAAAACGATGACCATAAAATGACTACTCTCATAGTTTTTTGTTAAATCCTATCTATGCATTCAGTTAAGGGGCACTACGTTGTTCAACTTTGTTAGAAAATACAAAAAGTAAAAAAAACATGTCAAAGTAATGAGCTATAGATTTTAGTTATACAATAGTTATAATCACTTATATTTAAGGCATATATTTTCAACCTACTTTTGGCTAAAAAAATTGTTTATTATTTTGGTTGGAACAGCTAATAGCTCACTCATCATTGGAATAGTAACACAAAAAGTAAATTACACTCAGTTTAAATCTTCTATTTGCCACATTTGCTATACAACATTTTTTATTATACCAATTTTAGATAAAACTTATGCCATTGTGTTCTATAAATTTAAATTAATTCAAAGATACATCAAATTTGTCAAACTTGTAATACATTTTATGTGGTAAACTATGCTATATTTATACAACAAAAAATATTGTACATTGTTGTTTACCGTAAAAGTTTTCACATGCTTTTTGTGCATGCACTATTCCTAGTTTTACTTAAAGAGGCTATTTGCTCTATGCATGCATGCACTACCCGATATTCTGACTACATAAAAGAAAGACTCATAAAATATAAACTTATTTTGAACCATTAACATGTGGTTACACTATCAATTTAAAACTAGGGAAACCATGGAACATGTGAAAAGAATTTGATCTCTATCTCACAATTCACATGAGCACAATATTGAACCTTGATTCACGTTGAGCCACTATTGTGGTTCACGTTGAACCTAATCAAATTAAAAGTACAAACAATTGTTGACTTTGTCCCCATGCATATTGTTCAAGATAAGTGATATAATCAGCATTTTCCCATACTTTGTGTATTATATGACTCCAAACATTTATGATTTGTATGTAAATGAATCAAGATACTTATCCGAGGACAATTAGTTCTTTTATATAACCAAACAATAGTCATTTATTAAGTAATACAAGTTAATGTGGACGTGCATTTGCACGTGTTAATAAAGAGCAACGATTTTCACTTAGCATGTAAGTGGATGCATGCTATGGTCATTTTCCTATTTCTACCTATAAATGATAAATAGCAAAATTGTTGATATGCAGTTGAGGTGATGTGATATCTATTTCAGCTCCATACAAAAGATACAATAGAACATAATGACATTTTTACACCATAAATATTACAAATAATAAATTTTCTTTACTTATATATATATATTTGATAGTTTTTGTCAAAAATAAGATCAAGTGTCATTTATTTTCTTTCACGTACTTTACTTAAAAATATTATGTATTATTAAGATGAATATATAAAAAGGACAAGAAATGCCCACTTCCACAAACTACATGACAAAAGTGTGTAAAAAATAATAATATAGTGGCATGAAAATTTTTGAGTTGCTAAGTTCATGTGCCTATTATAGAGCATCATTGTTTCTGTTGATTCTCACAACTAAAGAAATTAAGAAATAAGAGACATGAATGGTAATATGCAACCCACCAATAAAAAGTATAGCTCTCAAAGTTCAGGTACTACTCCCTAGCGAATACCCATTTATTATGTCTCTGTCCCTTCATTCCCTTAGGTCTTAAAGGTAATCCACTTAATGTAGGGGATACTTGTTATGACTTTGGAAAGCACTTGGGTGGCTATACGTATTAGAGCATAAGAAATTACAAAGTATATAACTATATGTCTTATAATTTAGGAACACTACAAAAAATGTAGCATTAACAACGCTTTTATTAGATATGCAAATATAAGCATCGCTAAAAACTGATATTTGCGGCACAAAATAAGCTTCATAAAATCAATAACTATTAGCGATGCATAATACCAAGCGTTGCTTTTACTATAATTATTAGCGACGCATAATACCAAGCGTCGATAATATATTTCTATTAGCGACGCATACAACAAACGTCACTAAAATATATTCATTTTTTTAAACAGAAAAAATTATTATTATTAGCAACGCTTTATCCAAAGTGTCACTAATAGTTTTAATAATAGTGTCACTTATTAAAAAGCGTTGCTAATAGTTATGAATTTAAAATAAATAAAATAAAAATTATTTGTGACACATTGGAATATACATCACTAATAGGTTAGGTATTAGCAACACATATTATTATGCATCGCTAATACCTAGTCTATTAACGATGCATATTCCTATGCGTTACTAATACTATTTATTTTATTTCTTTTTTATTTTTAAATTTTTTTAAAAAAAATAAAAAATCATAAAAAATTAAAATTAAAGGAAAAATAATGTGTAGAAAGAGAGGAAAGAGAGAGGAGAGAGAGAGGAGTGAGACAGGGAGAGAGAGGAGAGGTAGAGGGAGAGAGGAGAGAGGAGAGAGAGAGGAGAGAGAGGGATAGAGAGGAGAGAGAAAGGAGAAGGAGATTAATTAATTTTAAATTTTTTAAGATTTTTTATAAATTATTATATTTTAAAAATAAATAAAATAAATAAAATAAATATTAATAGCGATGCATAGAAATATTTGTCACTAATAAGGTAGTTATTAACAATGCATATTGTTATGCGTCGCTAATACTATTTATTATTATTTTTTAAATTAATTTTTAAAAATAAAAAAATCATAAAAATAGAAATTAGAGTAGAAATAGTGTGTAGAGAGAGGAGAGAGAGGGAGAGAAAGGGAGGAGAGTGAGAGGAGAGAGAGGGAGAGAGAGAGAGGAGAGGGGGAGAGAGGAGAGTGAGAGGAGAGAGAGGGAGAGAGAGAGAGAGAGAGAGAGAGAGGGGAGAGAGAGGAGAGAGAGAAGGGAGAGAGAGGGGAAGAGAAGAGGGAGGAGAGATATATATAGAGAGAGGAGGAGGAGACCAAGAGAGAGAAAGAGGAAGAGAGAGAGAGGGGAGGGAGAGAGATGAGAGGGACCATGGGAGGAGAGAGAGTGTGTGTTATGAGAGAGGAGAGGAAGGTTAATTTATTTTTAAATTTTTAAGATTTTTTTATAAATTATTATATTTTAAAAATAATAAATAAGTAATAAATAAATATTATTAGCGATACATAGAAATATGTGTCACTAATAGGCTAGGTATTAGTTACGTATAACAATTTGCATCTCTAATACCTTGCATATTAGCGACGCATATTCCTATGCGTCACTAATAATATTTATTTTATTTTTTATTTTAAAATTAATTTTTAAAATTTAAAAATTATATTAAATTGAAATTAAAGGAGAGATAGTGTGTAGAGAGAGAGGAGAGAAGGAGGGAGGAGAGATATCTAGAGAGAGAGGAGAGGGAGAGAGAAAGAGAAAGAGAGAGAGAGGAGAGAGATGAGAGGGAGAGAGAGCGAGGAGAGACAATGTGTGTTATGAGTGAGGAGAGAGAGATTAATTAATTTTTAATGTTTTAAGAGTTTTTATAAAGTATTATATTTTGAAAATAAAAAATAAATAAAATTATTAATGACTTATAGAAATATGCATCACTAATAGGCTAGGTATTAGTGATGATTAACAATATATGTCACTAATATATAGCTATTAGCGACACATATTCCTATGCGTCACTAATAGTATTTATTCTAATTTTTTTATTTTTAAAATTAATTTTTTAAAATAAAAAATTGAAATTAGAGGAGAAATAGTGTGTAGAGAGAGAGGAGAGAGAGAGGGAGAGAGAAGAGGAGAGGGAGAGAGAAGAGAGGGAGAGGGGGAGAGAGAGGAGAGAGAGGGAGGGGAGAGGAGATAGAGAGGAAAACAAATCTAATTTTTGATTTAAAAATTAATCAAAAAATGAAAAATGTATAAGAGGGAGAGAGAGGGAGGGAGAGGGGAGAGAGAGTGGGAGAGAGAGGGAAGAGAGAGGAGAGAGAGGGGGAGAGAGAGGAGAGAGAGGGGGAGAGAGGGAGGGAGGGAGGCAAGGGAAAGAGGAAGGGAGAGAGAGGATGGAGAGGGGAGAGAGAGATGGAAAGAGAGAGAGGGGGGAGAGAGAAGACAGAGAGAGGGTGAGAGGAGAGACAAAGAGAAAGAGAGAGAGAGAGAAAAGGTGAGGAGACAGGAGAGGATTTTATTTTGAAAAAAAATGTATTTGCAATGCTTATGAGTAAGCGTCGCAAATATGAGCCTTATTGGCAACACATAGTAACAAATGCCACAAATGTGAAAATTAATTGTGAATGAATAAACATAACAAATACGAAAATTATTTGCAACGCTTACAAATAAGCGTCGCAAATAATGTACCATGTTGCAACATTTATATGTAAACGTCGCAACAAGTTCTATTTTAGCAACGCTTAACAGCGCATCACTAAAAGTTCTGCTCGCACGATTGAATCGTGCGAGGTTTATTAATTCACCCGCGCAAGTGAAATTTCGCCCATGTGGTATTTATCTCGCCCCCCCTTTTTTTCTCTATAATCCCCTACCGTCGGTCAACTCCGCCCTGCCGCCTCCTCCTCAGGCTCTGCCCTGTTGCTGCCACCCCGGCTTAGCCACTGCCAGAGCCCCCCCGGCCCCCGCGCTGGCTCCACCTCGCCCTCCTCGGTCCCCTCTTTTCTCTTTAATGCCCCCTAGAGCCACCTCCAGCTCTGCCCCACCGTCACGGATCATCCACTGCCATAGCCCCTTGCGCCGGCTCCGCCCTCCCCGGTCCCCTCTGTCACGCCTCGGCGTTGCCCGACCCCAGCCGAATCCGGTCCAGGGGCCGGTCAAGCGCGCGGGGGCGGCGAGGGAAAATTGGGATACAGTTTAGCGGAAGACTTAACCCTAAATACGGGCGATCTAACAGAAATACGGAGTATGCACATTCCTTTGAGCAAGAGTAAAAAAGTAAAAAAGAAAGAGAGTCACTTAACTCAAAATAAACAACTAGTCTCAAACCCACATGCTTAGTCAACCATAGCCCACACTGGCTCTAAAACAGGTCTTCGACAACACAACTGTGAAATGTAACATAAATCCAACAGAGAACTATATACAAAGGTTCTAAACAAAGCATAAACTAAGGAAAATAAGTCACATAAGAGTCTCCACGATCACATCCAAGTCATCTCCAATCTTTCCTCAAAGAGGAGATCCTATCCGTCTGCGTGTCGCACCACGCAGCCCCAAAGCAAAAACACAAGAAAGAGGGGTGAGTTTAAATAAACTCAACAATGGTTTTTAATATAACTATCATCATCGGAAATACGATAGCATAACAATAAAATCATTCAGATCAAAGATTGACAAGATATATCATTTTTTGATCACACATATACATCACCTAAACCTGCATCATAGTGTATAATCCACATAGTGCCATTCGCATCATATCAACCTGCATTGAATGTATCTCTAACATACATATCTAATCATGCCTCAACATCATATCAACCTGCATGAAATGTATCTCTCACATACATATCAAATCATGCCTCAACATCATATTAACCTGCATAAAATGTATCTCTCACATACATATCAAATCATGCCTCATCATCATATCAACCTGCATAAAATGTATCTCTCACATACATATCCAATCATAAGTCACATCATATCAACCTGCATGAAATGTATCTCTAACATACATATCCAACCATGCATCATATCATATCAACCTGCATGAAATGTATCTCTAGCATACATATCCAACCATACATCAATATTCTCATTCATCATGCATATATAAGTGTCGCACACACACTAGTCCAACATGCAAGTCCATACAAATAGAGAATAAACCTGTTCCTCAAGGCCGGAGCCCTCGAGCAAACACTTATCAAACTGACATGCTCCTCAAGGCCAAAGCCTTCGAGCAACTCCTGCTCCTCAAGGCCAACGCCCTTGAGCAACTCCTGCTTATCAAGACCGAAGTCTCAAGCAACTCCTGCTCCTCAAGGCCAACGCGTTCGAGCAACTCCTGCTCCTCAAGGCCAACGCATTCGAGCAACTTCTGCTTATCAAGACCGAAGTATCAAGCAACTCCTGCTCCTCAAGGCCAACGCCTTCGAGTAACTCCTGCTCCTCAAGGCCAACGCCTTCGAGCAACTCCTGCCCATCAAGTCTAAACTCCCGGGCAACCCTGCTTGTCAAGACTAAAGTCCCAAGTAACAATACCTGGTAAGCCGGTGCACTCGGACAAACCAGCTAAATTCTCAGGGTCCAGATAATCATAATAATCTCAATCTGCAAGACAAGTACACTACTCATCCCTACATAACTCCATTTAACTAGACTCTACCTGGGGAGTGCACATGTTCCATGAAGGAATTCAAATCAAAACATGTCCTTTCGGACCAATCAAGTTGCGATTAAGCCATGATCGATTAATCCGGCATGCAATTTCACCACATTGCATCCAATCGATCACATTCAATTAATCTCGATAAAGCCTCAATTGGAAATCCATTTTTATGATGCATGCAACATGGTACATACGTGGGCAAGGCATACATGAATCCTAATTCATAATAAGTGCTCTCATCAGCCCTTAATGCATCATTCATAATTATAATTTCAAGCTTCAACATCATCATTAAACCCCACATGTGTGTGTACCTAGTAGAAGCACTTCACAAAATGCATATCAACATGCTTGAACTTAACTCACTACCACACTACACATGTGAATTAATATCTAATCATGAATTCCAGCAGAAATCATAGATGAAGAATCATTAAAATCATAACGCAAATCAAAGCTTAATCACAAGCTAAACACATATAAGATCATTCACTTCATCCTTGAGCCATGACACTCACTAACATTCACACATCAATTAACTACATCTTATCATGACATATCAATTCATTAGTATGTTGTAGCTCTACTAAAAATACACCTAACCATAGAGAATCAACCACTCATAACTTCAAAATGGCAATTCCAACATCATATATCTATCCACAAGCCATTCCACATAACTTTAAATATATATACCACAACTTCTAACATCAATAAAATGCTCTTCAAGTAGCTTATTATAACTCAAAACACTCCACATAAACATAGAAATAATATTTTGAAGTAGATATGTCGAAATAAACAACATACATAAAATTGTAAATTTCTATAGTGTAACCGTTCGAATGCCTTGCAGGGCCGTTCGATCGGCTAAACAGGTAAAATGCCAAAATTGTAGTGTTGCCATTCGAACGCCCTACAGGGCCGTTCTAACGCCAACAAAGCAGTTTTGGTCATCTTCTTCATTTCAATTTTTCAAACCGAAACTCTATTAATGAATCTTAAAATCTCCATCTAACAACTCAAATGACATTAAAACTTCACAATACCTTCCAGAATGCTAATCCACATCATAACAAGATAAAACCCTATGAAATCGGGATTAAATATTACCATTTACTAATCATGCCATTAGAGTATTAAATCAAGTAAACCCATTTAAAATAAACCACAAAATCAAGAGTTTTACCATAGGAAAACTGAAATTTCAAAAGTCCATTACCTTATCCCTTGATTTGGCTTGGATTTGATGGTCACCCTTCTTGAAAACCTTACAAAGACATAGAGTTTGAAATTAACTCCATTAAAACCGATTTAACAAAGAAAACCCTAATTAAAAACTTAGATCTAGGGCTTGTTGAACATAAAAATCAGATTTTTAGAGCTAGGGTTTGAAGTAAAGATGCAAATCAGTAGTTTTGACGTTTAAAAATGAATCAAAACAGAGGGGAAATGGTAGATCTAGAAGGGATTAAGAGGAAAGCTAAAATTTAGTGCTTAATTAGAATGGACTTACCTTAAACACCTTCTAATCCGGGCCTAATTGGGGATTAGGCCTGACCTCTCCTTTTTAGCCTATTCCCCAAAATGGGAATGGCTCAAGTCTGCCCTTTTATAGTAAGTTTTGGGGTTACACTACTTAAATCTGAGAAAATTCTAAAATTTTTTGTATGAGCTTAAGTTGATGTCTAGGTTCATTTGACATAAAAAACCCAAATTTCGATGGTGGGGCCCATAGGGGGTCCCGCCAAACCCTAGTTTTCGGAAAAAAAGTAAAAATTTAGAAAAATCCTAAAAATTTATATTTGATTCAAAATCACTTAAAACCACTAATTAAAAAGTTGATTTTGATTGAAACAATCATAAACACCATTTATTTATGAAATCATCGAATAAATCAGAAAACGTGTTAACCTCACAATAACCGATAATTAAAGTGAAACGAAAACCGGTTTAAGATCAGAGATCTTACACCCTCTTTTCTCTATAATCCCCCCAGAACTGGCTCTGCCCCTCCGCCGCAGTCACAGATCATCCACTGCTAGACCCTTTCCCGCGTCAGATCTGCCTTCCCCCTCCTCCCTCCCCCTCCCCAGTCCCCTCTTTTCTCTGTAATCCCCCTAGAGCCGCCTCCGGCTCCCCCCTTCCCTCTCTCCACCCCTCTCTCTCCCCGGTTACCCCCCCAACTCAGTATCACCCGCTAGCAGCAGATTATTTTTTTTATAATATTTAAGTCATTAGCGACGCTTATGGAAAGCGTCACTAAAGACTGTCTGCATTTTTTTTAATTTTTTTTCTTACTAGCAACACATATTTAGGCGTCACTAATAGAAAAATAATTATTTTTCATTTTTTATTAGCCACTTTTTTATTATTTTATTCAAAATTTTATTTTAAAATTTTTTTTATTATTAGTGACGCATAGAGAAGCGTCGCTAACACCTAACTATTAGCGACACTTATGTATGCGTCGCAAACAATACTTTTTAGTGATGCTTACCTAAACGTCACTCATGTTGAAGACTATTAGCGATGCTTAATGATAAGCGTCACTAATAAGTAATAGCGATGACAACTTTTAGCGACGCTTTTATAAATATCTCTAATACGTATTAACGACGCTTATAACACTATTAGCGATACTTATATGCGTCCCTAATATTCCAATTTGTTATAGTGAAAAAATATTATATGCATAGTGTGGTAAAATATTTCACCTTTTTCTTTACTTTAATAATACTATAGATACCTTTGGTAGCTGAGCCACGGAGTTTGCCAATGGAGACAATGCCGCCAACTCAGGATAAAAATACAATATGTCCATTACAAGAGGCTTTGACATGAAGGTGGCCGAGCTGGAACATGTGGAAGGCGAAGTCCTCCATTGTATTTTCCTCTCTAGAGTTGTATACGCCGGTTCCCACATTGCTCATCTGCTTCCGCATAATGAAGTTTTTCGTACTGTGGTTGATCACCAGATTTTTTATTTTATCACTTAATTATTATTTCAAGTGGTCCTTGTGGATATTAAGGTGACTTGAAGATATAACGATGGGGGTGACTTAAATATATATAACTGATGGGCACAATTCAAATGCAGCACCATTGATTTGTGTGCAGCGGGTTTGGTCGTAAACATTTTCAAGTAGAAACCCACTATCGATTTGAGTTATGGTCATAAATAATGGATTTGGGCATTCTTGCCATGTAAGAAATAAGCTTTACTATTTGAAATTGGCGTTGTAGCTTATCCTCCCCCACTCCCAAGATAACGTCACAGTAGAAATCTAGAATCCCTCTGCGTATAAAAATTGAACCACTATATTATGTGATACCATGAAATTCAAGGTTGTATACAAACAATATTTAAGTAATATAGTGAAGAAGAACAACCACGCCATTTACGGGGCTTTCTCACATAATTCCTGTGAGCGGACACGTTTGGAAAGCCTATCATATTTTGATAAAAAAAAGTGGAATTGAACCATGAAAAATGATTAGGTACGTTAGCCATGTCACAACAATCGTTCTTATCACCAATATGTGATGAAAATATGTTCACCACCCACGGGTGATGAGCATGAATTTCGTGTACACTTTACGTACCGCAAACAAATAAATTAATGCAAATTTCATCTATTTGTTTACAGTTTCACTATCCAATATTAAAAATTACGTTTAAAAAAAATATTAATTTTTATATAATGATAAAACTCACATCTAAAAAAAAAGAAAAATAAACTTATGATACTCTTTTTTAAGTAATTTTTTTTTACCCACGCCATTCATCTGGTTTTCTCACATGATATTCATGAATGCAGCATTATTTTACAAAGTGGCAACGTTGAATTTATCTTGTCCTTCCTCATCGATGGAAGTAATCTCTTTCCTTCTTTCCACTATATATAAGAAGGTTTTCATGAAGCTCTTTCCCATATTGTTGTATCCTTGACTGGAAGAATGGCCGAAGCAAAGAACAGGTGCAGCCTAGAAGGAGCAACAGCGTTGGTCACAGGAGGGACCAAAGGAATTGGGTGAGCCCAATTTCATATTTCATACTTGATGTTTCTTGTGGACACTGTATTGGTAAAGATAGCATTGGAAATGGTTTCTTTGAATCCATGTTTGGTAAGTGAATAGAAATGGTAGATATGACATATGATGCATATATCATAGATATGTAGGAACTTAAAGCTAGAAAGGTATCATTTCCTGTTTATTGAACCGAAAATGATGCATGTTTGTAATTTTCAAGTAAACTCAATTATAAACGAAAAATGAAGAATACGGTGCGCAATAATGCATTTGCAATACTTGCTCAGGCATGTGAGCCACAAATCACAATGACCTGGAGGATCCGAACCTTGAGCTTGTAATTTCACATAAGAAGAGCTTCACCATCTAAGTCAGTAGTCAAATTTCCTCGTGGGCTAGTGCGTTATACAGATTTTCATTCATGGAAACTTGGAATTTTGTTGAGGCAGGCGTGCAGTGGTTAAGGAACTGGCTGAGTTCGGCGCGTCGGTGTACACATGCGCCCGGAACGAGTCAGAGCTAAACGACTGTTTGCAGGAGTGGAAAGATGGCGGACTCAGGGTCATCGGTTCGGTCTGCGACGTTGCTTCTCGACACTCCAGAGAGCAGCTGATGCAGGATGTGTCCACCGCATTTGGAGGGAAGCTCAACATACTGGTGAGAAATACAAATATACCTGATACATGGCAAGAATGCCCAAATATAATACAAATACCATTCATGAGATGGATGGTGCAATTGACCATGCACATGTTAGAAAATATTAGAGTCAGTATCAATGAGACTAATGAGACTAACCTGTATTTAGCATGTACACTATCGATCTCAAAAATAAACGGTCTCCTTATGCTCAGCTCATGACTAACAGGGAACCTGAAAATATCTTCGGTACCCAAATGGGCCTTCTAAGGACCTCTAAAAACAATGATAAAATCCAAAACCTTCTGATCTGCCATACTAAGAAAATCTTCGCCACATGGAAGCAGGTGAACAATGTGGGAACATGCATAAACAAGTCTACAGAGGAACATACAGCGGAGGATTTCACCTTCCTAATGAGTACAAACTTTGAATCTGCCTACCACATGTCCCAGCTCGCCCAGACTCTCCTCCAAGCCTCTGGTAATGGAAGCATTGTCTTTCTGTCATCTGTCGCAGGCCTTGTCTCCCTTGGCGAACTCGGAGGCTCGGTCTATGCAGCTGCCAAGGGTATTTCACTTAACAAATGATTATTATTTGATTAAGTATTAAGACTCATTTGCATACAAATCATAAATGTTTGGAGTCATATAATACGCATTGTACTACTAAATTTATTAGCTCAACGTGAACCACGGTCGTGGCTCAGCTAATAATGAGGTTTTGTTTAAGAAGGTGTTTATATACAGTCCAATAATCCCTTCAATACCCTAATAACACCATAAACCCTTTTAATGAATATTCTCTTCATCCTAAATTAATAGGTGTTCCAAATTAAAAGCTCCATTCTGTTTAAATTTAAATATTTTGTATTTAAAAAAGAGTATTATAAATTTATTTTCCCTTCTCTTAGAAATAGTAAAAATTATTATTATTTTAAATGTAGCTATTAATATAAGATAAAGGGAGTATATGAATAAAGTGTAGTAGTAAGGGGATTATTGGGGTACACATAGGTGCATTCTTTGTTTATTCCTTCCTTGCTGCACTTAGGTGAATACACTACCCATCAAATTCCATTGACTTGTTTTATGTTTTACCTAATTTAAAGTCAATAGTGTCAAAACACGCAATAACCACAAAAATAATGGTCCAAAATAAGTTCATATTTTAGGAGTCACTTTTAGTATGCACCCAGAATATCGGGGAGGGCATCCATGCACCAGGCATGTTGCCCACCTTAACATGCATGTTGGATCTCTATTTGACAACTCACAATTTGCCCCTTGTGTGCCAGCTCACTATCTTTTTCATTCTTGATAACTTTAGGTTCTTACATGGTAATGAAACTGAGATGAATGTCAAATTAGCTTGACCTTGTAAGTAGTATTATCATAGCATCGTTCATAAACCCGAAAAATGTTATTGGTTCCAAATAATATTTAATTTATTAATTGATTGAGTCTCATTAACATGCACTGGGCGTACAACTGCTGGGGCACTTCTTATTTGAGTGGGTTTTCTACCTCCTATCACACGACAACAAGACTTTTTTTCTATTGTATTTTAAATATTCAATAATTTGCATTTGCTCATCCTTCAACACAATCAAAATGAGTCACAGGAGCTATCAATCAACTGACAAAGAACTTGGCATGCGAGTGGGCCAAGGACAATATTCGGACTAACACTGTCGCACCATCGGCCACTTTTACACCATTAGTGGAATCGGTAATTTTATTCTCCTACTCTTCTAATGTCAATTAGCTAGTATTGAAGCATATGGAATAATAGGTCCAAAGGTGTCATATCCCAATGTTTTTAGGAAATTTCAAATAATAAAATTAAAACAATTCCCAATAAATAAAGAAATGTGGGAGGTCTTTAGTTTTGGGCTGATCCTCATATCCGACGCCTCTAACTCAAAACTCAATTTTCGCCCAATTGCTTCCAAATTGTCACTTCAAAGGAATTTCCTATTAAATGTGTATGAGTGTGGTAGGCAGGGAAGGTTGTATTAATTGCTACGTTTGCGCATCAGCCTATATGTACGCACATTGGTTGTTATCAATGAAATACATAGTGGATGAACCTGATATACATAAAATATTGATATGTTCAATATGAGCAGGCCATATTTTATTGACGTGGTCGTTACCTTTTGACATTGGCGTACTTGTGAGATTGGAAAAATAACATATAGTGTTTAGCATTAGGTCCTTTGACTAAGCATCAATTATTGAGTGGCTCCTTCTTACTAATTCATTATCAAGCGACTTATAACTTCATTTGAAACTTTATTCAATGACAATATAATTACATGTTTGCCATCACCAATTATGAAAAGCTTCTTAGCCATAAATGAACTTATTAAGCTCCATATCCTTGGCTCTAAATTTTTTGGATCCATATAAATTTTTTCATGTAGATCAGCATTTGAGAATGTTGTTTTAACATCCTTTTGAATAAGTTCCAAATCCAATGTGGGACAATGACTAGAATAATATGAATTGATGCATGTCATTCTTAGAACTTCATCATAAATAAACAAAAAGAATTGGTGGAGCTCTTATTGTTAAAGCACTATAAAGTAAACCAACTTGCTCAGTATCATCTGTTTCCAATTTGCTTATTTATGATACCCATGAGGGCCAATAGAAATATTACAACTCGATGAGACTAAAATATGGAATGTATGACGCCTTCAAAGCAGATGCACGAACTTTTACAAGTATTATTCATGTTAAAGTTAAACAAGACAAGCATTGATATCTTCTTGTTAACTTACTCAATTGTAGGATAGATTGTAGGGTATTTATGTGCCATTACACGGATGAGATTATAAACAATCATCAAAATTTTTTGTTTAAAATGTACAAGGAGGAAATAAGGTAATTCAAAGCTAGAATAATATAGGAATTTGTGTCAGCTCCTGGACTCTCTAAAACTCCCAAGACATTACAAGAACATGAGGACATTACACGTGAAGGTATGAAAAGGTTAGTAGTTTCAGGTAGGGATGCTATTATTCGGGTTGGGTTTTGCCAAACCCGAACTTGATACCATTTAAGAAATTGTAAACCTGAATCCGACCCATATAGTTATTTGGGTTAAATTGGGAAACCCAAACCAAACCCGTTAAGGTCGGGTCAGGTTTTATCAAAATAAAAGAAATATATAAAAAATTTATATTTATAACCTTATTTAGGTTGGGTTTTGTCAAACCTAAAGCCGATACCCTTTAAGAACTGATAAACCCAAATTTGACCTAAATAGTTATTCAGGTTGAATTCAAAAACCCAAACTCGATCTATTAGGGTTGGGTCAGATTTTACTATATACCCGACCCGAGTGGCATCCCTACTTTTAGCCAGTTCTAACAAATAAGCCAAGCTCAGTTTATTTCAACTAGTTTTTAAATGAATAATTGGCTTGATGGGCCTATATACTAATACCATCTATAAAGGCTCTTGTGGTCATTATCTTGATTATTTTTAAAAATTTAACTATTGAGATTGTATCATGATTGTTCTTAATATTCATTGTATATAAGGTGCTACAAGTTACCTCTTACTATAATGCTCTTACACTGATGTGATCTTACACTAGTGCTTACAATTTTCAAGGCAAATTAATGGATGGATAGTTGATAGTAGTCAAGAGGCTATCTAGGAGTTTCCAACAACCCATACAAGAGTTTAAAATGAGGTTACACTCATATGCAAACTTCAACATAGAAATCTTGTCTGTCTTTTGGGCTTGTCTTCTGGGCTTCTGTATTCAAGGAGACAAAGGACACATGGCTCTTTCGCAAGTTCCTTTTTGGAAAGCTTTCTAGATCCTAATATTTTCATTACTTTAAGATTACATATTTGATTGATCTAGAACTACTTACAGATAAGAAGAGGCGTGGACTATTAGGTTGGCCAATATGAATGAACATTGTTGAGGGCATTATTTGTGGCTGACTTACCTTCATCATGATTCCAGGTTAAAGATAATTCACAGAGATTTGAAAGCTAGTAACATCTTATTGGATGAGGAAATGAACCCAAAGCTTTCAGATTTTGGTATGGCAAGGATCTTTGGAGGAGACCAATCTCATGAAAAAACTGATAGAATTGTTGCACATAGTATGTCAAGCTTGCCTTGATAGAACATAAAATTTCATTTACTCTTCAACTTGATGCAACCCTCCTTTATTCGGGCTTGGGACAAGCATTGTCAGACCAATTGTTTAAATTAGCATACCTAATTCCAATGTGTTCTAAGAAAAATTTAACGATTTGATCAACAAAAAGTAACTAAGAATTTTTATGTGAAAACCCAACTAGGTAAAAACCATAGAAAACTCTGTCCAGATTAATTATGTACTATGTAAACGTAAAATTATAGAATCACTAATTACAAAGACAAAAGACTCATTTTTCTTCAAACAGTTGGTTCCCCATACTACTATTGAATTGTGAATCAACCACTCATTGGTTGTTTACTAGCCATAGCTTGATCTTCTCCTCTTTTATGTTTTTGATCAAAGTAGATCCTTCATCCTCCTCCTTGGAATGAATCTTGTAGTTTCTTAATCTTCTCAACAACACTCTTTGGCAAACATCATGTCTTATATGTATTCTGTGATCTTATTTCAACTCTAATCACTCTTTTTAATTTACGGCTGAGATTTTCTCATTCTAAAAGACAACTATCTAAAAACTCCATTAAAGCAACTCCACATAAGCTCTCTACGTTATCTAGGTCTTCTATCTTCCTCCATCACATTCTAATCTCTTTTTATACTCTCAAGCCCTAAAAGTAACAAGACTCCAACTTGGAATCTAAACCAAACCAGAAAATCTTAATTTAGGTTACTTGCCGCTTAATCGATCAATTGTTTCCACATGGCAATCGATCGATCAATGTTCTCTTACCTCATGACTCTTCCATCAATTGATCATTTCGCCCTGCAAGAGATAGCTATGTCATGGCATCTTTATGAACAAAGTGTTTTCTCATATCTATCAATTGTTCATAGAAGCAATTGATCGCTCATATAGTTTCAGAGATTCAACTACAGTTTAGCAACGATCTATCATTTAAACATAGTGGTCGATGGGTATGACTGTTTTGATATGTCAATATTCAAATCTCCAATCCTCACCGTTCTTTCACTTGGGGTCTCTTTTACCCTAAAGTGTGTAAATGTGATGTGTGTGAGTATTTTTACCTATAAAAAATATGGATGTGAGGCTTCCTTTTATTCCACAATCAGAAATAATTTTTAAGTCTATAAACTGACTTGAAATACACGTTAATAACATTGTTTAGATCACGATAATATGCCAATACATGACATAAGGAGACTTATGTTCTTACAAAATATACTTAGTTACTTGTTTGTACATAGTGGAACCTCGGCTTTCATACCAATTGTGGTAACCTAACTTTTAAAATAAGATGCCTCTACAACATTGAGTGACCTTAAATTAGTTAAGATCGCTCTTTGAACAAATGAATTCAGGGAGAAACAACCATAGAATGGGGGACATCAGTTAGGAGGATGGGTGGAAATTAGAAGAGAGGAAGGGAGATGGGTGTGGGGTGAATTGGAACCTCTCCCCCCACTCATTAATAGAAAGGCGGCCTTTTTGGTTGTACACCATGTAGAGCATCCAATGGTCAACATGCGGCATGGCTTGGCCATGCTATTGGTTAACCTGCGGGGGTTGCAGGCCAAGCCTGCCATTGTTGTTGCTAGCGTTAGTGTGTTGTCACATAGTTTTTTAATTTTTTTTTAAACCTCAAAATTTCAAAATGGAATCTCTTCACCCTTGATTCTGATTGCCGTATTCATCAAATTGTTGGGCTCATGTTGATGAGCCCTACAAGACAAGAGCCCAAAGGGTATGTTTTCTTTCCAAACTAAAGTGGGGCCTACCTATGACATGCTTCTCAGGACCATACCCTATGATCCCGGTGTCAGATTTACTTATTATTGGGCTCAATACATTCTTCTCTCAGAGCCCTACTAAAAACCTTAAAGCTTCTATTAACGAATCGAGCTCAAAACTATTCAAATTCAAGAAAGACTGTTATTGGGCCCAAATGACCAATATTTTAAAACATGAAATTTTTGAGATTTTAATATTCATCTAATCAACCTAGTGGATTACTAGATTGCTCTTAATACTAGTACTTTGCTATGTAAGAATTAAAAGTTCTAGCCTCTTTGTACATAATTTTTTTATTAAGAAAAAATGATTCAAACCTAATGATCACACAAATTACACTCTCAAAACTATCAATCA
Source organism: Saururus chinensis (assembly GCA_035235625.1). Taxonomy (NCBI): domain Eukaryota; kingdom Viridiplantae; phylum Streptophyta; class Magnoliopsida; order Piperales; family Saururaceae; genus Saururus; species Saururus chinensis. Next base: position 34,378,856 of record CP141143.1, read on the forward strand.
ATCAACACATAAAGACAACAATTTACATGGAAAACCTCAACTAGGGTAAAAACTCATGGTCATTCCAAAGGAACTAAATCAATGCACTAGAAACCAAACTTTTACATAGACAAAAGCAAACTACCAACCTTGTTTAGACTATAACACAAGCTTCTCTTGTTAAGATCGTTGTTCCTGGCCTTTAAGTATTATCAAAGCACTTAAAACTTTCTTCTCCTTGCCTTGTCTCTGTCTCATTCTTGAATTTAACAAACACCTCTTGTTGTCTTGACTTTGGTCTTATGGAATCCTTCAATTTTCCATTGAAGATATATTGCAACTCCTCTTTTTATACTTTGTATATAATCTTCTTTAGTTGTTGATTGTCTTCTTCTATTTACCATAGATTTTCAATTTAAAACTTAAGTGATTTCTCCTTTGAAAAATAATAAGCAAAGGTGTAAACCCTATTTCTCTTTTCTACTCTAGGTTTTCTACTTTGAAATTTCATAATTTTATAACCCTATGTACCTCATTAAGTTAGTTTAGGACTTGTACTTGAATACAAAATGAAATTGAAATCGGAAAGTCTTAATTCGAGTAAATTTGCCTTGAAACTAACGATCCTTCTAAACAATGATCGATCGGTTGATGTTATTTATGTGCATGATACATCAAGCGGTTGATCTATACCTCTCAGCTTCGTTTTACACAGGTATGAATTAACAAGAGATCGATCATTATTCTCTTCATTGTTTGCAACAATCGATCATTTTGTTAAATTTTTACATTTTTGCCCTGTTTACCCTAAATCTTTCTACAACCTTTGAATTCACTTCTAAAATTTTTCCTAGTAATTTTTCTTTGCCAATGTGATCTAAACAAGCTTTAATACTCTTCACATTCTTCAGTCTTCAACCTTGATAAATAAGAGCACGTTTGCTCCTATTTTTAAGTATGTTAATTCCAAATATGACTAGACTACAACAACCTCAAATTAGATTCTAAGACTCATTATATAAACAAGGTTTCTTTACATAATTTTAACGAAGAAATTAGCTAATAAATTAGACATATGACATATATTTTTACAATTTCTGGGTGTTAGAGTGTTAATCTGAATGTTGTCCTTGGCCCACTTATGAGTTAAATACCATTCAATTCTATGAGGTTCACCACAATGCCTCTAGACCAAAACCTCAAAGGTAGAGAAGTACAAGTTGTGGTTTCCTTTACTCAAGAAATTACTATCCAGTAATGTGGAATATCAACAAGTAAACATACCACAAAAAATAAAAAAAATTTGTTCGTAGAAACCCAACCGAAAAAAAACCACACAACTACTTTGAGTTGATTTATAAATGCATAATGAAGTTTAAGAACTTACAATACTTAAGTTACTAGCCTACCAACCTAGAAGTCCATCTCTAATTGACTTAGCCACCAAAGTCAACATTGGTATTTTTTGAACTTGTCTTTCTCTTCTTCTTCATTAGAGCAATCCCTTGATCATTGTAAAGCTTTAATCAAAGTCCATCATGATGTACTCATGTAATCCCTTTTGATTGTGATGTGATTGTGACTCTCACAAACTCATTTTTTCAATTCATAAAGATATATATTATGAATTGAACACCCACTTTTCAATAATTTTATCTCAACATTTTTCACAACGTTGATACAAAAAATTAAGCAAAAAACTCTTTGCTTTTTCCTCCCAAAAAATCCTTCCACCTATATCAAATTTGTCATTCCTTGATCCTTATATAGTGGTTTAGGTCAATTAAAGTCGTTGTGTATTAATAGGAACAAAATTGTTCCTAGAATGACTTATTTTAAATAATGACAATATATTCTGATTTATCTTTCCACAAGGGAATCATTTTTTCCTTGTTCTATTTAGAAATCCTAACAAACCAATATTCAATCATTTTCAATAGTGCAATCAATAGTTCACTATTCTAGTCCTAATAAAACCAACTCTAATCGATCTATTCCAATGGATGATTGACCATTCACTCTTCTGGAAAAAAATCTAAAAACTCATTCCGGCCAAATCAATCTCTCTTCAAGGATGATAGATTGCTTTTGAACATATTTGCGATTTTTGTCCCTTTTTATCCATTCCTTTCCCAATATCACATATGATGTTTTCTATAAAAATCATAAGTGCTTGTGCCTGTGTGTGCATAATATTTACCATTTTGTATTCAACCTTCAATCACTTTAATAAAGTCTTCACTTGAAACATCAAAACATGTCTGCTATAATTTTTTAAAGTATTTCAATTCCAAATTTGACTCGACACATCACTAATCTAGTTGAACTTCATATGACTTAAATTATGCACACAAATGGACATAGATTTTATCATTAAAATATAACCAATTGTAATATACATGCCTCATATGTTCGAACACCACTTGTATTCCAAGTTCTTCATCACTTGATTGATAGATCAAAAGGATGAAAAATTGTGAAATATTGAACAATGAAAAAACAATTGAACAACTAGAAGAGGAAAAATTCTACCAATGAAATTGGCCAGAGACTCTCAAATACCTCTGCGTATGGTATGTGTTATCAAGTTGAGCTACTATAACTCGAATTAATGGAAACACGAAGCAAAACTACAGTGTAAACATGGCTTTAATGAGCCATGTTTTTGAAAATTGTATGTAGATATTTATATTTTATACCATATTATGTAAAACTATGAAGTAGTTAATTAATAAATTAAAAATTTGCAATCACTAACATTTTTGGGGTTTATGTATCTACTTAAAACATAGAATAGTTCAAGCCAATGTGGCGTCGAGCTCTAATCCACTACTGTGTAAGAATCTAAATGAATAAGCTATGGTCATTTTCCTACTTCTACCTATAAATAGTAAATAGCAAAGTTGTTGATATACAGTTGAGGTGATGTGATATATATTTAACCTCAATACAAAAGAGCATAATAATATTTTTACACCATAAATACTACAAGTAATACATTTTCTCTACATTTTATACTTCTAAATATTTGGTAGTTTTTGCCAAAAATAAGATCAAATATCATTTACTTCTTTCACATACTTTAATTAAAAGTATTATGTATTATTAAGTTGAACATATAAAAAAGGACAAGAAATGCCCACTTTACTCAAGCCCCCCATACTTTACATACCCTAAAAATATTAAACAAATTACTAAATACCCCCCCCCATCCCCCACTATTCATTTTAATTTTATTTATGCTCTTTCATTGCCCCATTCCCAATCTTCCCCCTTTAATGTGAGCTCTTCTGTCTCCAACGTCGCTTGTGGTTCCTCTTTTCCGACCATTTTCTTCCTCTTCCTCGTCTGTGGCTTTTTTTCACAATATTTTTTCCTCTCCCCCTTGCCTCGGTGCTTATCTGAAAAACTTCTAAATGATTTCTCACGGGGAGTAGTCACTGCCAAAATATGCAGAATTTAACGGGGAACTACTGCCTTCGTGCAAATAAGTTTTATATGACGGATAGTATCCCCCAACAAGAAACCTTCAAAAAATTTTAAAACTTTTGGATAGTTTCTGGCAGGGAGAGGTCACTGCCACAATATGCAGATATTGACGGAGACCTTTATTCTCAATATAATGCAATTTAATTTGTCAAGGATATCCCCCGCCACGAAACTTAAAAACTTTTGAAAAACTCCTTGCGGGAGGTGATCACCGTTGCAATATGCAGAATTTGACGGGGACTTAAGGCCTCCATCCAAATCAATTTTATTTGGCGGAGGGTACCATGCACCAAAAAACCTCCAAAAATTTTGAGGTGTTGGGGTGGCAAGAGTAAATTTATAGGGGAGTGTGGGAGGTACTGACTTGTAAAAAAAATGTTTGTTATTTTTTTTTGTGGGGGGGAAGGGGGGGCTCTAAGCATTTTTTGAGGGGAAATAAACATGTTCTTTAAAAAATATAGTGAAGAAGAACAACCCATGCCATTTACGGAGTTTTCTCGCATAATTCATGTGAGCAGACACCTTTGGAGGGCCTATCTTATTTTGATAAAAAAAAAAAGTGGTACTGAACCATGAGAAATTATTAGGTACAGTTATGCATATCACAAAAATCGTTCTCATTACCATGAGGTGATGAAAACCCGTAGGCCAAAAATAAAAATGACATGTATGGGTGTGTTCACCACTCATTGGTGATGAGCATGCATTTCGTGAATGGATAGTGATATTCCCACAACAATAACACCCACAAAAACTCACACAAGCATTTTGATTGGATTGCATAAGTGGGCCTTACACAAAATTCACTTGGGCCATGTATCTAATCCAATCAAGACACATGTGTGTGTTTTTGTTGTGTGTTTTTGATGTGAAAATATCATTTTCCTTTCATTAACACTTTGGTTATGTATTAATTTCTTTAAAACCTTCGTTGCCATCTACCAGTAGAACACCTAGGCTAATTGCTAAAAATTGCATATAGCTTCACTTGTCCTTGTTTTCCAATCTTATGTGAATACAAAAAAATAAATTAATGCAATTTTAAGCATGGTCTTTTTCATCTGTTTTTTTACACTTTCACTATCTATATTAATAAGTATATTTAAAAAAATAGCTTTTTTTTATTTAATGATGAAACTCACATCTGAAAGAAGGAAAAATAAACTTATGATACTCTTTAAGTACTAGATTGAACAAAATAAAATTATTAATATGAAATTTTTTTTTTACAAAATGGTGCTATTAATTTTGGACCGAGAGAGTAGATATAAAGGCATTCATGGGGCACCGATGCCCATATTCTTGTATATGCCTTCCTCTAGGAGAAGAAAGGCCAACTTAAACAACCATATTGTGTAAACATTATTCTTGTATATGCCTTCCCCTTACTCCTGGTTACCTTAAATGATATTCATGTGAGCGGACTCGTTTGGAGGACTTATCTATTGCCTTCTATCCTTGGAACAACTGCCAGGTTAATAGATGTGCAACGTGTGTGACATCTAACAGCTAAACATTGCATCCATTTCCACGTGTTCCTTAATTCCTATCTTATGTGAATAGGTACCATTGAGCCATCATCTGTTTTTTCGGTGAACCCTCGTCTGTGGTGACGATTCGACCATCAAATTCATGTGACAAAGTGGTAACGTTGAAATATCTCGTCCTTTCTCATTGATGGAAGTAATCTCTTTCCTTCTTTCCTCTATATATAAGAAGGTTTTCACCTTGACTGGAAGAATGGCCGAAGCAAAGAACAAGTGGAGCCTAGAAGGAGCAACAGCGTTGGTCACAGGAGGGACCAAAGGAATTGGGTGAGCCCAATTTAATATTTCATGTTTCTAATTTCTTCAGATTGATAAAGTTTGTGGTCACTGCTTTGGTAAAGATAGCATTACAAATGGTTTCTTGGAATCCATGCATGTAAGCAAATATAAATGGTAGATTGATATATGATGCATATATCATGAATATGTAGAACACTTAAAGCTAGAAAGGTACCTGGTTGTTGAACCGAAAATGCAGTATGTATGTAATTTTCAAGTACACTCAATTATAAACGAAAAATGAAGAACACGGTGCGTTATAAATTCACATAATAGGAGCTTCACCGTCGAAGTCAGTAGACAAATTTCCTCGTGGGCTGGTGCGTTATACAGATTTTCATTCATGGAAATGTGGAATTGATTGAGGCAGGCGTGCAGTGGTTAAGTAACTGGCTGAGCTTGGAGCGTCGGTGTACACAATCACCTGGAATGAGTCAGAACTAAATGAATGTTTGCAGGAGTGGAAAGTGGCTGGCCGGCCAAAGCGTGGCGGTTTCAAGGCCTTCGAGATGGGCAGAGTATAAAAATCGATTTTTTAATTAATTAACTACACAAAGAAGTATGCAATTGCAATTTCAAAAGTAATAATATATCCAAATCAAAGCATGAAAGTTATCAAAATGAAAATTGGGATCAAATACTCACGGACCTTAGGCTGATCAGCCTCAAGCACGTTCTCAAGCCTACAAACGGTCATCCATTTGCAATTGAACACAATTGAAGAAACGATGAGGTTTTTACCTCTTATGTGTAGATCCCTCTTTAGCCTTGATCTTAGCTTGAAATCTCACTAAAGGAATGCCCGAAAGCCTCTTCGTCGACGCCCCAACTAGCAAGGAGCATGATCTCCTTTGTTTGCTTCATCAAGGAGTAGAGGAGAGGAGATTAGAGGGGACGACCAGCAAGTTTTTCTACCAAAAACTAGAGAGGCCACACCAAGGGAGAGAGGAATGGGGCGGATTGGGAGAGAGAGAGGAGTGGGGACACACCAAAGGGTTAGGGCTTCTCCTCCCCCTCTTTTCCCTTTTATACCCCTCTTAATCCCTCTTTAATTGGGCTTTTAAATGTGCTTAATAAGTTAGGTTTTCCTAATAAAATTTCCGGGCTTATCTTCGAGGGTCTGACACAATATGAATGGGCTATGTTTCTCAAAGCCTGTGGAGGCCTGAACCCCCTGCACATGACCAAGCCCGCAATAGGGACGACCCCTCACTAACCACAGGTCCAACCATTGTCACTTTATTCTTGAGTCGGGCCCCACTATGTGTTAATGCACATCCTAGTCACATACCATGTGTGTGTATGTAACGTATGCAGGTCTCATTAAAATTAGTATCACAATAGTTCATATAGGGTCAGTGCAACCACCCCCACTAACTGTGGCTCGTACCTGCTCACCCGGATCGCAAATGATGTAGAACAAAAAGGACCTGAGCCCATACTGGGTCCAACAATCGGCTCAGTCCGCAATGTTGTTTCTCGACCTTCCATAGAGAAGCTGATGCAGGACATGTCCACTGTATTTGAAGGGAAGCTCAACATACCAGTAGGAAATGCAAATATACCTTATACATGGAAAGAATGCTCAAATACAATACACATACCATCCATAAGATCGATGGTGCAATTGATAGTGCACAGGTTAATGCACATTAGAGTTAATATCACTAACACTAACCTACACTAGCATATACATCATTGATGTTAAAAATAAACGATCTTTATCTCTAGATGTTCCTTATGTTGGGCTCATGATGAACAGGGAACTTGAGAATCTCTTCTTTACCCAGCTAGGCCTTCTAAGGACCTCTGAAAATAATGATAAAATCCGAAACCTTCTCATGCTATACTAAGAAAATCTTCGCTATGCAGAAGCAAGTGAACAATGTGGGAACATGCATATACAGGTCTATAGAGGAACATAGAGCGGAGGACTTCGCCTTCCTAATGGGTACCAACTTTGAATTTCCTACCACGTCCCAGCTCGCCCAGCCTCTCCTCAAAAGGAAGCATTGTGTTTCTGTCAGCCGTCGCTGGCCTTGTCTCCCTAGGTAAATCGGGAGGCTCAGTCAATGCAGCTGCCAAAAGTATATCACTTGACAAATGATTATTGTTTGATTAAGTATTTGGGCTCATTTACACACAAATCATAAATGTTTGGAGTCCTATAATACGCAAAGTAAAGGAAAAAGCTGATTAAATCACCAATTTTAAGCAATTAGAGGACAAAATGGATGATGTTTTGCACTTATTTTATCAGCTCAACATGAACCACAGTCGTGACTCAGCAAATAATGAGGTTGTTTTGTTTAAGAACGTGTCTATATGCAGTCCAATAATCCCTTCCATATCCTAATAAACCCATAAACCCTCTTAATAAATATTCCCTCCATCCTAAATAAATAGCTCTATTTAGTATAAAACTTGTTCCATATTAATAGCTTCATTCTCTTTAAATTTAAGTGTGGTATTTAAAAAAGAGTATTGTAAACTTATTTTCCCTTTGGGTTTTATCATTTAATAAAAATTACTATTTTAAAAAATATAACTATTAGTATAGGATGGAGGGAGTATATAAATTAATAAAGTAAATTAATAAGGGGACTATTGGGGTGCATATAGGAAGCATTCTTTGTTTAATTCCTTCCCATGTATGCTGCCACTTGGGTGATCTAATACACTAGCCGTCAAATTCTATTGACCTGTTTTAGTTTCACCTCCTTTAAAGTCAGCTGTGTCAAAACATGCAATAACCCCAAAAATGACAATGGTTCAAAATAAGGTATTATATTTTAGGAGTCACTTTTAAGTATGCACCTAGAATATCGGGGAGGGCATTCATGCACCGGGCATGTGCCCACCGGCCTGCATTTTACTTAACATGCACGTGGATCTCAATGCAACAACTCCCGATTTGCCCTCGTATGTGCTAGCACACTAACTATTTCATTATTGATAACTTCAGGTTCTTGCATAGCAATGGAACTGAGATGAATGTCAAATTAGCTTGACCTGTTCTATGTTGTAAGTAGTATTGGCATAACATCGTTCATAAACCCCAAAAATGTTATTGGTTTCCAAATAATATTTAATTTGTTAATTGATTGAGTCTCGTTATTATGCACTGGCTGTGCAACTGCTCAGGCACTTCTTAGCTAGCAGATCATGATCTGCCGCCTCAAGGGTTAGGTGGATTTTCTGCCCCCAATCATACAACAACAAGACTCTTTTTCTATTGTCTTTTCAATGTTCAATAGTTTCCATTTGCACATCCTTCAACACAATCAAAATGAGTCACAGGAGCTATCAATCAATTGACAAAGAACTTGGCATGTGAGTGGGCCAAGGACAATATTCGGGCTAACACTGTCGTGCCAGGGGACTTTTACTCCATTAGTAGAAGAGGTAATTTTATTCTACTACTCTTTTGATGTAAATTAACTAATATTAAAGTATATGGAATAATGGGATCACAAAAAAAAACAATTTCGGGTTGGGTATCGATCTACTATGATAGGTAATTGATGGATTGGTCAACATAAGGGATTGAACGGTACTATGTGTAGCTCTGTGTAAAATGAAGTTGAGGGCATTGGTGATCAATAGGCCATCATGCTAGCGATCGATCGCTACGACTGAGTTGGTTTCAAATTCCTTTTTGGATAAGACGTCTAAATATATTTCTTTCAAAGTCTTTTGCTTTCCTAGGAGTCTTTATTCTATATTGCTTTAATTATTTAGGGATTTCATATTTTATTTTCCTTATTTTTGATTAGTTAATCTTAAAGTATTTAGAGATTAGTTTTTATATTTATAATTATGCCATTAAGACTTGTATAAAAGTTTGGCTCTTTCATGGAAGCCATAATTTTGTAATTTTTGATATATTGAAGAATAAGAAGAAAATATTTCTTTCTCTTTCATTTTTTCCTCAATTTTTTATGAATTTGTAATTAAAAATCGCATGAGAAAAAAGTTCTGTGTGCATGTAACCAAATTTGTCGAAAGATGTTTATCCCATCAATCCAGCCCTGCATCATCTTCTTTCTCCTTGGCATTTCTCTAAAACTCTATTTTCACATCTAAAATTGCCCTAGCTTTCTAAGTAGCATTACAACAAAATTAGGTATTAGCGATGCTTATATAAGCGTCGCAATAATATGCGTCACTAAAAAGTAGTAATAATGACATATAAAAAAATGTCACAAAAAAATCAATATTAGCGACGCATAAGTGCAAACGTCGCTAATATCAAACCCTTTAGCGACGCTTAAGTGTACGCATTGCTAATACATAGGTTATTAGCGACACTTGCGTAAGCGTCACTAAAAGATATATCTATTAATTTTTTTTAAAAAAATTCAAAACTATTAATGACACATTTTTTCAAACGTCGCTAATAGTTTCAATAATAGCAACGTTTATCAACAAGCGTCGCTAATAATTCTCAATTTTAAATAAAAAAATTAAAAATTGTGAACTAAATAGCAACGCATGCCCTTGGTAGTAGCGACGCATAGTTAAATGAGTTGCTAATACCTATTTTTTAAATATAAAAATTAATAACAACGAGGGAGGGCGGAGGGGAGAGTGAGATAGAGGGGGAGAGAGAGGAGATAGAGAGGCAGAGAGATGGAGGAGAGAGGGAGAGGAGAGAGAGAAGGGAGAGGGAGAGGAGAGAGAGAAGGGAGAAAGGGAGGAGAGAGAGAGAGGGGAGAGAGAGAAGGGAGGAGAGAGAGGGAGAGAGAGCTAGCGGCGGGAGGGAGATAGAGTGAGAGAGAGCTAGGGTTGGGAGGGAGGAGAGAGAGGGAGAGGGAGGAGAGAGAGAGAGGGAGGAGGGGAGAGAGAGGGGAAGAGAGAGAGGAGGGGAGAGAGGGAGGAGAGAGCGAGAGGGAGAGGGAGAGAGAAAGAGGGAGGGAGAGAAAAATATTTTAAAAAATAAAAAAATAAGTAGTAGCGATGCATAGGGCTATGTGTCGCTACTATACTTATGTAGTAGCAACAAATAGCCCAATGCGTCGCTACTGACTAAGGGTAATAGCGATGCATATTTCTGAGCGTCGCTATTACCCATGGTACTAGCGACACATAGAGATGCGACACTACTGCCTATGTTTTAAATAAAAAATTAAATGAAAACGAGTTTTAAATAAAAAATTAAATGAAAATGAGAGGGGAGTGGAGGGAGAGGGAGGAGAGAGAGAGAGGAGAGAGAGAAGGGAGAGAGAGAGGAGAGAGAGAAGGGAGGGAGGAGAGAGAGAGGGGAGAGAGAGAGAGGGAGGAGAGAGAGAGCTAGGGGGAGGGAGAGAGAGAGAGGGAGGAGGGGAGAGAAAGCTAGGGGAGGGAGAGAGAAAGAGAGAGAGCTAGGGGAGGAAGGAGAGAGGGGAGAGAGAGCTAGGGCCGGGAGAGGGGAGAGAGAGTGAGAGGGAGGAGAGAGAGAGGGAGGAGGGGAGAGAGAGAGGGAGAGGAAGGAGAGAGAAAGAAGGAGGGAGAAAAAATATTTTAAAAAATAAAAATATTAAGTAGTAACGCATAGGGCTATGCGACTTATGTAGTAGTGACGCATAGCCCGATGCGCCGCTACTGACTAAGGGTAATAGCGACGCATATTTCTGAGTGACGCTATTAGCCATGGTAGTAGCGACGGATAGATATGTGTCGCTACTACCTATGTTTTAAATAAAAAATTAAATGAAAACGAGAGGGGGGTAGAGGGAGAGGAGGAGAGAGAGAAGGGAGAGAGGGAGGAGAGAGAGTGAGAGGAGAGAGGGAAGGGAGAGAGAGAGGAGAGAGGGAAGGGAGGGAGGAGAGAGAGTGGGGGGAGAGAAAGAGGGAGGAGAGAGAGGGAGGGGAGAGAGAGAGCTAGGGGGAGGGAGAGAGAGAGAGCTTGGGGAGGGAGGAGAGAAAGAGAGAGGGAGGAGGGGAGAGAGAGAGATAGGGGAGGGAGAGAGAGAGAGAGAGAGCTAGGGCTGGGAGAGAGGAGAGAGAGGGGGAGGGAGGAGAGTGTAATATCCTGAATTTTTCTGAGTTTCGAAAATTAAATATGTGAAAAATAGGGTGTTTGACCCATTGACATTCTTATAATATCCTGAATTTTCTTGAGTTTCGAAAATTAAATATGTGAAAAATAGGGTGTTTGACCCATTGACATTTTTATTAGAATAACTTTATCCGTAGATAGAATTTGGGGCTGAAACTAATTCTAGTAGAAAGTAGAGTGACAAAGCTTCAAAATGCCATTAAGAACGTGCGATTAGGAGTTCGTATAAAGGAGATATAATTTTTAAAATATTTATTTTCTAGTTATACCGAAGTTTAAATTATAAGCTAATGTGCACTTGTGGGACCCAGTTATAATAAGAGCTTAGCTATTAATTACCAATTTTAATTTCGTTAGTTTACCTAATTTAATTAGAAATTAGGGAGAGGGATTTCGATCAGACTAAACTTTTCGGAGCCCTAGCCTATTAGGGAATTAGACGTTATATAAGGGAGGGAGGTACCATCTTTTTGAGGGGGGCCGGGTCGCTCTCTTGGCTCTTCTGCCGTTCTCTTCTCTCCCCAGCCATTAGGGTTGACCGGGTTTATGTAAGTGCCATCATTCCCATTGAAGCCATCAAAGTGGAGCAAGCCACAGCGCTGCAAGAAAGCCTGAGGAGAAACCATCAAGGTAACGCTCTCTGACGGACATGTCAAGACCATTGGAAGGAAACCAGACCGGAGAAGAATATGCAAAGAAAGAAAGAAGAGGAAAGATGAGGAGAGTCGTGAGCTATAGGCTGCTAATCCTTTGAAGGTTAGTTTTCTGTCCTTGAATAAGATAATGAACGTCCAGTTCGTTGGCTTAGTTCTTTGCTACTAGCTTGATTTCTTGCTGCATTAAAGATAACACCATTACTTTAAAGGATTGGAGTGGAAGAGAGAACTCAGAACTCCAAATCATGCACGTTCTGAGTCTAATACTAGTATGATATGCCTGCCTTATTATGTGTTAACGTCATGTGTTTTTCTATATGCTATGCTTGAACTTTATTTGCACTAAGATATTTTCCTTCATGTAGTTCACTCCTCATGTATTTTTTTGACCGTATTAGATTAGAAAACCCAATATTCCTGCCAGCGACTTGCCTTGTTAGGTGGTCTGTTGACAAGTACCATTCCGAAATACGTTGAGGGATGTGAGATTTAATCACACAGAGACTTAATTTGGTTGGGTAAATTAACAAACAGAAATCATGTTTGAACTAATATGATTTATTTGACTAGGGACGGGTAAATTTATTTGGAAGAAAAGTTTTGACTGTTATAAAACAGAGCATCGTTTAATCTGTTTCAACAGGCAGGAGGTTGGAGATGTATGTCTTGTTGTTTGAACCGAATTATTTAATCTGGTTCGGTCCAGGAAAAATAAAAGAGGGATCATTGAACCAGGTCCGGTTCAGGGTGCTAAACCTGTCAAAATAATTATATAAAATTACTAATGTATTTGGAGAGGGGTAGGAGTGCCTTGACCAAGTTTCAAACCAGAGAAAATTTTCAATGCCTTTAAAATGACTAATTTACCCTTGTGAGTTTAAGCGTAGAGTAATAGTTAATGACCAAACTTCGGGGCACTGGTTCAGTGGCTTATGAGTGATCTTAAAATTGGGAAAATTTTCAATGAGATTGTAATGGGTAACCTAAATTTAGGCCAACCTACAAGGTGAGGAAAAATTCCAATGAGTGGATAATTGACCCTTTTGCTCTTAGGTTTAATAGTAAACCGTTAAGTCAACCTGGGTCCGTTCAAGGGGTTCACGAACCTGTCACATGCCAGAAAAATTACACAGAGTCCATGAAGGCCAGTAGTACCCTTGATTTTAATTTTAGACTAATTGGATGTCATTAAGGCCTTAAACCAAAGGATAGAAATACCCTTTGAGAGGACCCGCCCACATTCATGTGAATGGAAGTGCAGGTCAGTTTGAGAGTGGAGTCTCCTGAGAGGATTATAACTTAAAATAAATAAATGGGCAGTGAGATGACCAAATGGCCCAAGGGAGGTGTACCCCAAGTAGTAAAATTACCCTAATGCCCTTAGGGGGTAGTATGTTCAATTTCCGCTAAAACGGATAACCTAGCAACCGAGCGTTAGGGTGCCCTAGAATGATGTTAAATAACTTCAAAAGAAAAGGGTGTGACCAGCAAGCGACACGAAGACCTCGACAGGTCATAGTGTCATGGGAAAATAAGGGGTAGAACCCTAATTCTCAAAGTTTGGTAGTGTATTACACGTGTCTGCAATCGAGTACATCAATCAACTAGAGTATTAAATACATAACTCGTGCAATACGTTAGGGTTATCTGCATTATCGGGCTTGAACTCGTTGAGCCCTAGCCCTACAAATGAGTGCAATGGGCCCTTAATCATTATTTATGCATTGGTGTGAATGCATGTCATTTATGTTTATTATGTTGATGTATGCTTTTATTATTGATGTTTTAAGTTATATCAGTAACTTAAGGTTAATAAAGAGATTTTGGTTGTCTTTGAATTGGGGATAGAACACCTAATCAAGATAATGATTAAAATACCCTTTTTAGGGTCGGGACCAGTTCATGGAGTGAACTGGACCCTGACATAGAATTTTACCTTGGTTATTGAACCGAGGGTTGTTATGGGATGTTTTTGGAGTCAAAGTTTAAGCTCACAGTAATAGCCATGGCAGATATTTAGACCTTCTTGGTCTCCGTTTCTTCGAGACGATGGATCCCTGCAAATGCGCAAACCAGGTTTTTGAGCATCATAGAAGGCTCATCTACCTCCGACCAGTGTGTCCATGAGCACAACTGGTACCTACATCTCTAGGCCCATGGCTGATCCGAGTGGATCTTTAGAGATGCTAGGATTTCTGATAATAGCCATGGCGGTAATCTTTCAGACTTTTATGGTCTCCGTTTCTTTGGGATGATGGATCCTTGCAAATGTGTAAACCAGGTTTTTGAGCATCATGGAAGGCTCATCTACCTTCGGCCAGTGTGTCCATGAGTACAGCTGGTACCTACATCTCTAGACCCATGGCTGATCCAAGTGGATCTTTAGAGATGCTAGGATTTCTGTTAGCATACAATTACTCCTTTGAGCGGGAGTCGGTATTTTCAGGTAACAATTAGTGCATTGTTTCTTGAACAGTGTCTATTGTGTTGGTCTTTATTGGTTAAAGGTCAGCCCATGTTTCTAAGTTATGTTATATTCAGTGCTCTGTATATTACTTTACATATGTTCTGCATGTTGGAGTCTTATGTCTGGAGATTTCTCGAGGGGCGAGTTGTCTTTTGGTGAATACAGATTTGTTAGTATTAATTATCGAACAATGGTTTGAGAGATAATGAATAACATTATTTGGTATTGCTTGTTAATTAGATAAGTGGATTGATTAAAGAACTTGCATAAAAGGTAGGTTTCTTTAAAATACTTAAGCATTGCATGGGTGATGCTATGCTTCTTAGTATAGTGCAGTTTTTAGGCAGAACTACGTCTGGATCCGATCTTATTGGAAACATTGGAGATGTTGTCTAATGAGTATGTAGGCAACTAACATCGGGTGATGTTGGCCCGATTCGAAAAATATTAATAAAACCTTTTGTCCTTTGGAAGCTCTTCTCCTATAGGCGGAGATGCTTCATTATGGTTGTGGTTGTTGTTGGGTTTGCTTTATTGCAGATTCTCTAGGCGATGACAAGTGAGACCAAGGCAGTTGAGAACAAAAGGTTTCTGCGTTTTTGCAACTCCGATACGTAAGTGTACCTTAAGCGTGAGAGTCAACTTGCTATTTATTTTCAAACGGGTGACAAACTTGCACTTAGATGGATGAGCTGCTCTTTATGAATTTTTAGACGTTAAATAATATTGTATGATTTGATATTCGTATTTGTGAACCCTAGTTATCATGACCTAGATATTTAATCGAATGGTTTGTTTTGTATTTAAAGAAAAAAAATTTTCACTACCTACCGTTCGTGCTATTTTTAAAAATGTTTTTAAAAATCCGGGTTGTGACAGAGAGAGAAAGAGGGAGGGAGAAAAAATATTTTAAAAAAGAAAAAAAATAAGTAGTAGCGACGCATAGTGTTATGCGTTGCTACTACCTATGTTTTAAATAAAAAATTAAAGGAAAATGAGAGGGGGGGTGGAGGGAGTGGAGGAGAGAGAGAGGAGAGAGAGAAGGGAGAGAGGGAGGAAAGAGAGAGAGGAGAGAGAGAAGGGAAAGAGGGAGGAGAGAGAGAAGGGAGAGAGGGAGGAGAGAGAGAAGGGAGAGAGAGAGGAGGGGAAAGAAAGAGGGAGGAGAGAGAGAGGGTGGAGGGGAGAAAGAGAGCTAGGGGAGGGAGAGAGAGAGCTAGGGGAGGGAGAGAGAGAGATGCTTATGAATAAGGGTCGCTACGGAGAAGCTAATAGCGACGCTCGTAAAGAGCGTTGCTAAAATATTTTTTTTAAAAAAAATTTCGCTATGGGCGAAATTTCGCCCACTCAGGGAATGTCACGCATGGGCAAAATTTTGCCCTTGCCTTATATCTACACCCCCCCCCGGTATTTACCACCACCGCCTTGCTGCCTGGCACCTTGCCGCCCCACTGCCCGACTTGCGTCCGCCGAGCCGCCCCTCCTGTCCTCCCTCCTCCGTTGACCACCCACCGTCCGCCGCCCTGCACCACCAAGCCGCCAGTCCCCGCTTCCCACCCCCTTCTCCTCTACCTCCTTCCCACATCGGCACCCCCTTTCCCTCTTGCCGCCCCCCTTCTCCCCGGCTCCCCCTCCCTCCCACTCCCCTCCTCTCTCCTGCTCCTGCCCATTCTCGAGCTGGATTACGGCAGCCCCGCCGAAATGCGGCCCCCTCCCGCTACCCCCTTCTCCCCAGCTACCCACTCCCTCCCGCTCCCACCCTTTCTCGAGCCGGATTCCGATGGCCCCGCCGGAATCCGGCCCCCTCCCTCCCACTCCCCCTCTCTCCCCAGCTCCCCCTTCTCCCCGGGTCCCCCTCCTCTCTACCCGGCTCCCCCTTCTCTCCCCAGCTCCCACTCCCTCCCATTCCCCCCTTTTCCCCAACACCCCCTCCCTCCCTCCCGGCTCCGGCTCCGGCGCCCCTTGCTCCCTCCTTCCCACTCCCCTCCCCCTCCTCTCTCACTTGGTCCTCCCCTCTCTCTCGCTCCCACCCTTTTTGAGGGCAGATTCCGGCGGCCCCACCGGAATCCGGCCCCCTCGCTCCCTCCCACTCCCCCTTTCTCTCCCTAGCTCCCCTCCCTCCTGCTCCCCCTCCTCTCTACCTGGCTCCCCCTCTCTCCCACTCCAGCCCTTTCTGTGACGGATTCCGGCAGGGCCGCCGGAATCCAGCCCCCTCCCTCCCGCCCCTCTCCCCTCCCTAGGATCGCGATGGGGTCAATTTTTTTAAAATTGTAAGGCTTGTAGCAACGCATACCTATGCGTCGCTACAAGCTTTTTTATTTATTTTTTATTTTTTTCTCATTAGCGATGCTTATCAAGGCGTCGCTAATACATAATTTTATTTTTTAAAAATATTTTTCATCTTAGCGACGCTGGAAAATCGTCGCAAATAAAAGCCTTATTAGCGATGCATACAATTTTGCTTCGCTAATAAGATATTTTTTATTTTTTTTAAATTATTTTTTTGCTTTAGCGATGTATAGATAACGTTGCTACTAATTGATTATTAGTGACGTAAAAGTTAGACGTCGCTAATAATTTATTATTAGCGATGTATTGATTTTATTAGCGACATATAAATATACGTGCTAATACTGCCTATTAGCGACGTTTTATTTTATGCGTCGCTAATAGGTAATAGCGACGACACTTTTTTTGACGTTTATAGTGATGTTATTTATGTGCCGCTAATAGTCATTAGCAACGCTTAGAGGACTTTTAGCGACGCATAAATGCATTGCTACTAGTCCTTTTTGTTGTAGTGTAGACTCCATGGTGACTCAAAACAAACAAATGACTTTCTAAAATTGAATGAAAATCAATTTGCTAAAATATTCTATACTATCTCCATATATTTATTTGTGTATTGATTTACTTTTGGACAGCTTAGATTAATTTGTGTATTTATTTGCTTATTTATTTCAAGTAAAATTGATATATTTAAGCCTAATATATTAAGAATTTTAAAGTGTGACTTGATTCTGATTTAGTTGAGACTATAGTGGAATGTCTCAAACGGTTTTAGGGTCGAGTCCATGGATAAATTTTTAAAGTATTATTCCTTCATATGGTAGATTAAATATATATTTTCTTAACCTTAAATTCTCTTAGCCTCACATTTTCTGTTCTGTGGGTTTGGATAGATATTGACAAGCAAGGAACATGTAGGTGCCTTGATTGCACGGACTCCAATGAGGAGGTTTGCAGAGGCAAAGGAGGTTTCATTTGTGGTGACATTCCTTTGTCTACCAGCTACTTCGTACATCACAGGTCAAGTCATCACAGTTGATGGAGGGTTCGCCATTAACGGTGTGTAGAAATTTAAAGTGATTCATTGGATGACCGAGCATCCAATTATCCTTTTCAGCTGATGGTGCGAAGACATGGTTTTGGATAAGTTAACCAACTAGTGATTCATTGGTTGACTGAGTAGCCAATTATCCTTTTCGGCTGACTGTGCCAAGACATGGTTTTGTATAAGTGAACCAACTGGAATTTTAGAAGTGAGATATTTTTATTAATTAGGACTATTGTTTTAATAGGAAAGCAAGGCAGGCATAAGGGTCTCCATACATGAGTAATAAAAAGAAAAATATTGCATTCTACATGAGACTCTCAAATGAGGAAACATATAAAAAAGCATAGTAATAGTTCGACCTCATTCTCAACACACCTAATTAAATTCTAGCAATTCTCTCACTCAATGTCTAATACAAAGGTGCAAGATCTTTAATAATTGGTGCCCACATTTCTTATAGTTATTAGTTATAAACTAGTGCTTCGAAATATAACTTGCTTACTTTTCAATGCAATATGTACTGAATCTTTAAACATCCCATAACATTTTTTTGTAATTCAAAGGTACGATGTTAGAGGATAGTCAGTTGATTTTCTTTGTATTCTACATGAATAGTTGAGCTCTAACCTTATCATAGTCACTTGATCTATTTTATCTGAAGACCTTATGTACCAGTTTTAAGACTTATCGGAGTACTTTGTGGCATAAGTATTCATCTTCTCATCCACAACACTGTAAGTGAAATTCATTTTTATTGCTAGGTCGATCAAAACCCTCTTGAAGTGTAACCGGCTTAGAAAATGTGTGCCCATTTTGAGTAGATTCTGGTAGCCCTTTGTTTACAAACTACAATTCATTAGCTAGCCCTCACCAATGTTCTCTTCAAATAGGTTGCAATCATCGACTATCTCCCACTCTGCCTCAACCTCGTTGTCAAAGTTAATGGGTACCTTGTTGTGTCCAAAATTTTCTTGGTTAGACATATTTTCCATGTTAACTATATCATTCTCGTTACATTGATCATCACCTCACACTTCTTTCAAATTCTTCATCATCATAAATACAAGGGCTATACGGGGGTTCATAGTTATCAAATGAAGTCCTTATTGTACCCATTCTTGGTGATATTTCTTCTAATCTAGTCTAATTGACTTCTATTACATATTTTGCATCCATTGGATTGATGTAAGAAGAATGACATAGATTTATTGAGGGAAAATTTCTCAGTTCTTCCAATATGTATTGGATATTAACATGTTAATCAATGTACGATATAACTCAACATTGTGTATTTGGTTACACGCTTACAGATTATATTGTGTTAATGCTAACACGGTAGGAATACGGGTTATGCTTTTACATCTACGCTAAAAATAGTTAGTGTTATATCACGTGTTGGTTGCATCATTACTTATGTCATAGAATAAAAATCATGGTTTTTCTTCACACGATATACTTTGAACTAACACAATATGTTCAATATTGTGTGCTCGAGTATATGATAAGGTACACTTGTGTAATCTAACATTCATTGTTACCTTATAGTTTCAAAAGTGAACTGTGTATCATTGACTCATATCTGCAATATGAAATTAGAGCTGGGCTGAGCCATTACTATTAGTGATTTAGCTCTATTAAATGTCTGGATCCTTTCTACTGATAGTGATTTGTCACCATTATCAGGCACTTTTATCTCGACATACAATGATAACACCTCCTTATTTCCCTTCTTATGAATGGAAAACACTGATTGCAGGTCCTTGTCTTCTATAATTCATATATAATATATGGTTGGGAAGATGGAAGTAAATACTCCAAAGTCACATTACCATTAATATCAAGTCGTTCTTTGACTTGAAGTAGTAGCTTGCCAAACCTCACCAACGGATCAATGTTCATCAATCGTGCCTTTCTACTTATATACACGCCATCATTGCTTACCTCTTCATTGTAATGCATGCAAATACCAATCTTATCCATAATGGGGGTTAAAGGGTGATCGAATCCGCAAAAATGAAGCCTTTGGAGCCCTAAATAGCTTCTGGCTATAAAAAAATAGGTTTTTACTCAACAAGGGTGCGACGCCCATTATTTTAAAATGATATAATAAACATCATAATTCCGTTTGACACATGTAAATGATACTCATGACCAAACGTGATGGTCATCATTCGGAATAACATCCAAGAACATACACATAACATCATATTTAATACACAATATGTCAGAGTAACTGCACAACCAAAACTTTATATATATCACAATTATTATCAAGTACACTGAGCATAGTAAAATTTATTTTGCATGCCTAAGATCACCATACGTAGAGCTTATAGTTCTATATAATTGAGGCATATCAGGCCTTTACATATTGGTCACAAAATAATTAAAAAAAAATCTAAAACAACAACCACATAAAGTATTTGGAAAACTCTTCCTCTTCTACCTCTATTCTAGTTGCAATTCCTACATAATCTAGGGGTGGGTGAGTATTTTTGTACTCAATAGGTCGTGTTAACATATAAAGTAATGCTGCTAAGTAGAAAATTAGTGAAATAAACATAATCTTTATCTTTGGCTCGAAAAATTTATTTCAAAAACAATTCATAAACACATTTAGAAATCATCATTTCGTCTGATGATGATAAATCTAGAAGTTGTGATACCGAACAACGTTCCCTTAGACACTCATGGAGCATCAAAAGGCTCGGAAAGATAAGAGTTTTCTTATGATGCTCCACACCTATAAGTGTGTGCTAGATACCGATTATTTTTGTAGTCGGTATCCGGACATGACACGGTAATCCTAGGTTTTTACCTTAGAATTACCAAAAAATGCACACACCAAAACATAAAATGGCGTTTGCAAAACATTTCACAACTATAACATTTCTTAGAAAATAAACCAAATAAGCATAATTGAACAAGAATGATTCACAAAAATTAATTCTATAAGCAGAGCATGAGTTTAGAGATCAAGACTCCCTACCTTGAACTTGGATTATAATTTCGTATTTGAAACAGGCTTCAGACAGAAAAACCGACCCCACCGCTGCGTCTGGCAGACTTGATTTAGCTGAAAACGACTTTCAAAAGGCTTAGAACAGAAGAAAAGAAGTTTGAGGAGTGGTAGCAATGTAAAAATCACCGGGGTAAGAGATTCTAGTTTGAAATTTATAGCCAAACCCGTGAAAAATGGGAAATGGAACATACGAGCTATTGCGTAACATAGTTTTACCACATGGACTACACAAGTTGCGCGGGCATTCCTAGTGACAGGGGGACACCACACTGCCCCGTGTGCGACTTCGTCACAGTGCAATCGTGGTTGATGCTTAGTTGATGCAATGCTTGCGTTAGCCCCCCATAAAATTATTTTTTTATTTTTTCAAAATTCAAAACTTCCAACAAGATCTAATACGTATGGTTTTTATATGTTTTGTATGCCCATTTACCTTATTTACTAGTATATAATTAGGTTAATTGGAGTTTGGATGTGTTAAGATAGGTATTAGTAGTATGATTTAATTATTAAATAATTTTGGTGGTGTTAATTGTTTAGGAGTGTATTGAATGAAATTGGTGTTCTATATATGTCTTACACATTTGAAATGTAATCGTTTATGTTTTGTAGGTAATGCATATTTCTCGAGGTACGTGGACGATGTTCAGGAAATTTACAACACTCTTGACACACTTACAAGTGATTTAGATATCTTTTTGGAGATGCGGATACATTGGAAACATATATAGACGTGAATATAAGAGCTTAATAAATAGAAAATAAACTGGAATAGTAAAATGGACTGTCCAGTCAACAGAGGTTATCTTCCCGAACAACTTCTTGAACTGAAATTGGACAAAATGTTCATATTAAAGTTATTTGATATTGGGTGAAATTCAGTACAAACTTGAGCAAATAAATTGGGCATTTGAAAACCTATTTCAATTAAATCAATGAAGAACATGTTTGAAGTTTAAAATCAAAGAATGAGAACTGATTTTGATTCAATAGAGGGGATTTTTGTAGCGGCCACTATTCAACTCGACCCAGAAAATTTCAAAGAGGAAATTCATGAATAAGTTTATTGGATTATGATGAAATGCTTGGTACTTGTTGATGTTATGATCACATATGTGTATATAATGTAAAACATAGACTAGTGTTGGCAAGTGGAAGAAATGAAGGAGTAATCAGTCATTCATTAATAGCAGAAGCTCCAACTGTGTTGAAGAATTGTTACTTGTGATGATGGAGTCGTGATGGAAGAAGCTAAAGACCAATGGGAAAAGGAGGATGCCCTGCCATCGAATTCAGTCGTGAATTGAAGAAGAAAGGTATTGTTGTGAACTGGGAAGTTGAGTTATGAGAACAAAGGCGTACAGAAGATGGAGTTGAAGATCATGATGAAGAAGAATTAAAGGTTGTTGAGGTTGTGTTGAGAGAAGAAGTATGTTTTTTATTGGAGTTCAATTGAGAGTCAAAATGGAAGTCTAGAAATGAAGAAACATGAACAAGTGTGAGAAACTGGAGCTAGAGTCGTCATGGAATACAGAAGACTTAAGCCCGATGAATACAGTGTGGATCCATACGAAACAGCCAATAGTAACAAAAACAGAACTTGTTGTTTTAATTGGAAGGCAATGCCTATTCAATTTAAGAGTAGCCCAATAAAATTCTATACAAGTTGCTTTAAGCAGATTGAAAAAACAGACAAGAAAATAACATAAAACCGAGAGGGCTCCATGCTAGCATGTAGGGATGATAAGAAAATTTCCATAATTCAAGTTTCTTAAAGCTAAAGTGAATGGAGCAATCCAAGTTATTTTTTATTTTTTTTCCTTCAATCCTTGTAAGGCTCTTTTCAAATCTTTTAAAAGAAATTTTATTTCTTATGTTAATGAGTTGCTAAAATTCTTTACTAGGGTATGGATGCAGCTTTATTAAATTATAGAAGACTTGATTAAATTTTCTTAATAGTAGATTTAATGTTAATTATTTTTACTTCTTTAATTGATGAGATTAATTTGGATATGAGTTAAGACATGCTTCTCTCATGATTTTAATTGGTTCTCATTAGTTTCTTACTCGCTTTTGTCTTGTTTAATATTGAAATTAGGTATTAATTGTAATTTGTAAATTATGGATATAATCAATGACTTAATTTTAATCCGTTGAAGTGTGGAGGAACAATTTATGTTTTTATTACACATGAGAGCTTAATGATAGTATTTTTCATACCAACGAAGATTGAATTTTAGATTATTATAAGATGAATATAAAAAAATGATTAATAGTCATACTTATGAGTTTTTATGATTTAATGAATGTGGATTCCTATGCCCTAGTGTTTTGTTTATATGATATTTCAGTTGTTTTGCATTTCTTTCTTATTCTTAGGTTAAAGCTTTAGAATTTTGATTTTGATAGTTTAATTGCTTTTAAATTTTTATTTGCTTTTGTTAGTTACTTTAGTCATGTTATTCTCTTTATATTTTTTAACTATATTAGGTTTTACTTGAATTAGATTAAATTTAGTTTTTCAATTTCAAGTCTCTATGGGATCGGCCCTCAATTTAGCCGCTTAACTATTATAGATTTGTGCGTTTGTGAGTAAACAATTAAAATTAAACAACAATATCTTTCCAACCACAAGTCGGAATCGTGCGATCTTGTTACCAATAGACTCGTATGAGTGAGCCATACAAAATAAGACCACACATGGGTAGGTTATCCCATATGTTTTTAGTTGGTCCTACCCATGAGGCACATTTCTAGAGGCCATAACTTACAACCCCGATCTCCAAATAAGCAATTCAAGATCTGTTACGCTTGTCTTTCAATGCTCTAACACATTAAAAAAACTCATTGAGTAAAATCTTTATTAACTTCAACTAAATAAAAATTTGAATATAAACATTATTAGAGACAGAAAATCACCTTTGAAAATTAGAGTCATTACAAAGGGCACGTGCAACTGAGTCACTGTCGGTCACCTCCTGCTGGAAACTTTCGATTAACGCTAATGAATCTTAACCCAGTGGAATGGTGCCGCATATTTCGGTGTTCATTTATTATAATATATTGGGTAGTGGGTTAATTTAAAACCTAAGAAAAGTTTCATCCATAAATAGGTAATATGGCATTTGTGTTAAAAATCCAGGGAATATGGAATATTCGATTCTTTAGCCAAGCAATATGGAAAAAACTCTTTTTCTTGAGAATAATTTGGATATAATCCTAACGAGCACATGATAGACTACTGAAATGGACTAGATAAAATAGGGAATGATAGATCCATTAGGAGAACCCACAAGTAAATGAGAGTCTTTGCGTCTTATTTACACACTTGAATGCCTTTAGGTTGCGATAGAGCCATGGTGTTTTAGCCCAATGTTTTCAAAATTTTTTTCAGATCAGTTAGATATATTAAGTACAAATAATAAAAATAAAACAATTCTTGATAAATGAAGCAATGTGGGAGGTCTTTAGTTTTGGGGTGGTCCTCATATATGATGTCTCTAACTCAAAACTCCTCAATTTTAGCCCAACTGCTTCCAAATTTTTACTTCTAAGGAATTTCCTATTAAATGTGTATGAGTGTGGTAGGCATGGAAGGTTGTATTAATTGCTATGTGTTTGTATCGGCCTATATGTATGTATATTGATTGTTAGTGATAACATACATAGGGGAAGAACTTGATACACATAAAATATCCGTATGTTCAAATGAATTCGCCATATTTTATTGACATGGTCATTACCTTTTGACATTGGCGTACTTGTGAGCATGGAAAAATAACATGTAATTTTTAGGATTGGGTCCTTTGACTAGTTAAGCATCATTTATTGAGTGGCTCCTTCTCACTAATTCATTATCAAGTGGCTCTTATAGCTTCATTAGAAACTTTATTCAAAGATAATATGATTACAAGTATGCCACCATCAATTATGAAAGTTTTCTAGGCCATATGTGGACTTACTAAGCTCAAGATCCTTGGCTCTAAATTAGTTTGATCCATACTAATTTTTCATCTAGATCAATGTTCAAGAATATTGTTTTAGCATCTATTTGAATAAGTTTCAAATCCAATGTGGGACAAGGGCTAGAATAATATGAATTGATACACGTCATTCTTAGGGTTTGTTTGGTTGTAGAATCTTTGTAAGATTTTATCGATTCTGCCCTAATTCCATCTGGAATTATCAAAACCCTGGTTGTGTAGAAGGTGGGGAAAATAAAAAATTCCACCCAAAAGTTGGAAATAATTCTGCCCAAAAGTTGGAATTAGCTCATCGATTTTGGGGCATTTCTATTTGGAATCAATGAATCACCTGGTGAGGTGATTTCATCGATTTCAGTTCCCAACCTCCCATTTTATAATAAAAAATTAGATTATTTTTTAAATTGTTACCTCTCATATCAATTTGAGCCTCAACAAAGAGGATCTTGAGCATATATATATATATATATATAGTTTATTAAATTCATGAACGTCATCGAGGTATTGGTAAGCCCAAATGACATCACCAAAAACTCTTCACATTGTTCAGTCTTCCACCTTGATCAATAAGAACATGTCTGCTGCTGTTTTATAAGTTTGTCAAATTTAAATTTGACTCAACCATAATAACCATAAATCATATTCTAAAATCATTACATAAACAAAGTTTTTTGACATAATTTTGACAAAAAAATCAGCCAATAAACTAGTAATATAACTCATACGTTCTTACAATTCCAGGGCATTACAATGTTAGTTTGAATGTGTTCCAAGACCCACTTATAAGTTAAACACCCTTTAATTCTATGAGGGTCACCACAATGCCTCTAGCCCAAAACCTCAAAGGTAGAAAACTACAAGTTGTGGCTTTTTTTACTCAGGAAATTACTATCTAGTAATGTGGAATATTAACAAGCAAACATACCACAAAAAATATGTAATAATTTTTTTTTACGTAGAAACCCAACTGGGAAAAAACCGCACAACCACGATGGGTTGATTTATAAATGCACAATGAAGTTTAAGAACTTACATGACCTAAGTTACCAACCTCTCAACCTAGAAGTCCATCTCTAATTGACTTGGCCACTGAAGTCAATGTTGGTACTTTTTGAACTTGTCTTTGCCTTCTTCATTAGGACAAGCCCTTGATCATTGTGAAACTTTAATCAAAATCCATCATGATGTAGCCATGTAATCCCTTTTGTGTCAGATGTGATTGTGACTCTCACACTCTCTTTACCAATTCATAAAGATATTATGAATTGTACACTCACCTTTCAATAATTTTCTCTCAATTTTTTCACAAAGTTGATAGAAAAAATTAAGCAAAAAACTCTATATTTTTTCCTCACAAAAAATCCTTGCTCCTGTCTCAAATTTTTTATCCCTTGATCCTTATATAGTGGTTTAACTCAAGGTCATTCTGTTTAAATAGGAACAAAATTGCTCCTAGAATGACTTATTTTAAGTAACGACACTACTATTCGATTTTATCATTCCATAGGGGAATTGATCATTCTTTGTTCTATTTATAAATCCTAACAAACCAATCAATCGTTTTCAATACTGCAATCAATAGTTCACTATTCTAGTCCTAACAAAACTCACTCCAAGCGATCTATTCCATTGGCCGATCGACCATTCACTCTTATGGAAAAAAAATCTAAAAACTCATTCAAGCCAAATCAATCTCTCTTCAAGGATGATAAATCACTTTTGAACATATTTGTGACTTTTGTCCTTTTTTATGCATTCTTTTCCCAACACTCACATAAGATGTTTTCTATGAAAATCGTAAGTGTTTGTGCGTGATATTTACCATTTTCTCTTCAACCTTCAATCACTTTAATAAAATCTTCACTTGAAACTTCAAGACATGTTTACTCTAATTTTGAAAGTCTTTTAATTCTAAATCTGACTCGACACATCACTAATCCAGTTAGTTTTCACAACACTTAAATTACACAAATAAATGGACATAGATTTGATCATCAAAATACAACCAATTGCAATATATACGCTTCATATGTTCTAACACCACTTGTACTCCAAGTTCTTCATCACTTGATTGATAGCTCATGTTACTCATTTTGATTGTGTTGAAGGACGAACAAATGTGAAATATTAAACAATTAAAAAACAATAGAACAACTAGAAGGAGAAAAATTCTACCAATAAAATTGGCTAGAGACTCTCAAATACCTCTTTGTATGGTATGTGCTAGCAGGTTGAGCTGCTATAACTCCAATTAATGGAAACACATGTACAAAGCATGACTCCAGTGCAAACATGGCATTAATGAGCCAAGTGTTTATGCAAATTGTAAGTTGATAATTATACCATATTTTGTATGACTATGAAGTAATCAATTAATAAATATTATTTGGAACTAATCAAATTTTTTTGGGTTGATGTATCAACTTAAAACATAGAACAAGTCAAGATAATGTCACTACAACAAAATGTAGTATTAGCAACGTATTTATTAGCAACACCAAATCAAGTGTTGCTAAAAATAACTATTTGTGACGTAACAAAAAGCGTCGCAATAAAGACAACTATTAGCAACGCATAAATCTATATGTCGCTAATAGTCAGATATTAGCGACGCTTTATTATAAGCGTCGCTAATAGTTGACTTATTGGTGATGCTTTATATAAATGTCACTAAAAGCTATATATTTTAAATAAAAAAAGAAAAAAAATATAACTATTAGTGACACTTATTATAAGCGTAATTAGATCTGCTATTAGCGACGTTTAGCATAAACGTCGCTAATACTTATTAATTATAATAAAACTACAAAATAAAATAAAAACTTTTAGCGACGTAGAAATATACGTCGCTAATAGTATAAGTATTAACAACATATGTTTCTATACGTCACTAATACGATTTATTTTATTTTATTTTTTAAAATTTTAAATTAATTTTTAAAAATAAAATATCATAAAAAATTTAAATTAGAGGGGAGAGATAGATGGAGGGAGAGAGAGGAGAGGGAGAATAATTTTATTTTAATTTAATTTTATTTTTTTTAAAATAAAAAATTAAAATTAAAATACATACTAATAGCGATGTATAATTTTATACATCACTATTAGTATAAGTATTAGCGACGTGTAATTATATACATCACTAATATAATTTATTTTAATTTTTTTAAATATTTTTAAATTAATTTTAATGAATAAAAAATCTTAAAATTGAAATTAGAGGAGAGATAGTGTGTAGGGAGAAAGGAGAGAGGGAGGAGAGAGAAGAGAGGGAGAGAGAGAGGAGAGGCAGAGAGAGGGGAGAGGGAGGATAGAGAAAGGGGAGAGGAGAGGCAGGAGGGAGAGGAGAGGGAGAGGGAGAGGGAGAGAGAAGAGGGAGAGAAAGAGGAGAGGAGAGGGAGAGAGAGAGGAGAGGGGGAGAGGGAGAGGGAGAGAGAGAGAGAGGGGAGGGAGAGAGAGAGGGGAGGGAGAGAGAGAGGAGAGGGAAGAGTGAGAACGGAGGGTAATTTTATTTTGATTTTTTTAAATTTTTTTAATTTATATTTATATTTTTTAAATAAAAAATTAAAATTAAAATGCATACTAATCGCGACTTATAATTTTATACATCACTATTAATATAAGTATTCGTGACGTATAATATTATACGTCGTTAATACGTGATGTATTAGTAATGTATAATTCTATACGTCGCTAATATGTGATGTATTAGTGACGTATAATTCTATACGTTGCTAATATGATTTTTTTTATTTTTTTAATATTTTCAAATTAATTTTAAAGAATAAAAAATCTTAAAAAATTGAAATTGGAGGAGAGATAGTGTGTAGGGAGAGAGGAGAGAGCGAGGAGAGAGAGGAGAGGAGTAGAGAGATAGGAGAGAGAGAGGAGAGGTAGAGGAGAGGGAGAGAGAGGAGAGGGAGAGAAAGAGAAAGAGAGAGGAGAGGGAGAGAGAGAGAGAGGGGAGGTAAGAGAGAGAGAGGAGAGGGAGAGAAAGAGAAAGAGAGAGGAGAGGGAGAGAGAGAGAGGGGAGGAAAGAGAGAGAGGGGAGGGAAGAGAGAGAGAGGAGAGGGAGAGAAAGAGAAAGAGAGAGGAGAGGGAGAGAGAGAGAGGGGAGGGAAGAGAGAGAGGGAAGAGAAAGAGAAGAGAGGGAAAGAGAGGAGAGAGGGAGAGAGAGAGGGGAGGGAAGAGAGAGAGAAAGGAGAGGAGAGGGAGAGAGCGAGGGGAGGGAAGAGAGAGAGAGAGGAGAGGAGAGGGAGAGAGAGAGGGGAGGGAAGAGAGGGAGAGAGAGGGGAGGGAAGAGAGAGAGAGAGAGAGGAGAGGAGAGGGAGAGAGAGAGGGGAGGGAAGAGAGAGAAGAGAGGAGAGGGGATACAAATTTATTTTTTTAAAAAATAGGAGTATTAGTGACGTATATGTGTATTTGTCGTTAATACTATGTTGTAGTAGCTATGTATATATTTATATGTTGCTAATTTTACATTGTATTAGTAATGATTGGATCTCTGAATTCATATCTTTCCATTTTTGTTTAATTAGGACCAAGAAATAATGGGGAACTGTTTTTGTTTAATTAGAAATAGGTTGCTTGAAGAATTGATAATGCTGAACTGATAGAAGTGCGACCTTCTATTTTCCCATGTTATGCTTTTCACATTTAGAAAGAAACTCTACGTTTTTGAATTTTGTGATAACAATGATAAATTAAATGCTTTATTTTTGTTGTTGAAAGGTTTTGTGGGAAGTTAATGTGATTCATACATCCCTATTTTTGCTTCATTAGAAATTGGAGTATCGAGAAGTTTTTTTTTTCTAGATAATTGCACATTTTAATCGACAGGATCATTTCCTTATAGTTGGGCTGGAAAATATTTGGTATTTGCCGTTTATTGTGTGTGTATGGCACTCACTGAGCCCCAATGTTTGTTCATGAGACTTGTCCCATTTTTCTCTCCAGTTCCACCAAGTGTGGTGTGAGGTTGCCGAGGAAGCCAATCCTTTCTAGCAAACTGTACGGGGAGGTGCCTCTCACAAAGGTAAGCCTTCAAATCTCTCTTATTAGCAAATAAGTTCATCCTCTTTCCACCTTGAATTACTGAACTTAATATGGGTAGTAGTTTGTCAGCCTTCTTTGCTTTAATTTGCCACATACTACTTGCTTAGATTTTGCTAATTAACCATTTAGTTCAACTACTCGATAGGCATTGGTTTTATATTGTAGGTTACATTTTTTTTTTCTAGTAAGAGTTGCATCCGGCTTCATTCCTATTAAGAAGAAAAAATGCTTCTTATATTTTGTTTTAAATTAGTTATGCCCTATTTTTATTGATTGTGCAAAATTGTTATTTGTATGTTCATGCCTATCAATTTTTTGGTCTATGAGACTATTTTGTATATTTTCCTCTAAATGTTCAAAGGTATTAGCGATCATGACAAGTTGATTGGATCAACTTACTGTGATTTTCAATTCTGGTCATCCTAAGAATGCAATGCTATACCATTGCAGTTTCTTTTGCAAATTGAAAGTTAATGTGTTAAATTTGTATTATTTCATGACATCTACTTTTAATGTAGTGATATCGTATTTACTTACGAACTGCTGCTTAAATAATATGTTTACAGGTATGGCTCTAGGATGGAAGCAAAACTTATGTAATAAATCTGAGGACGAAGAGTGCCCACATACACCAAAACCTTCTTCTATTGATGTAGGTACTATGTGTATTCGTATGTTATGTTATTGTCCATTTACATTACTTACACAAATTGGATGTCTCTTTATAGGATCTTCTCAGAAAAGAGGTTGTTGATCAACAAAGCTTTACATGATTTGGTAAGATTGATGTTTGCTTTCAATGTAGGAAAAAAGTAATGCAGGAAAAAAGGGTAGAATTGCATTGAAAGTCCAACATATAGGGGGTCAAAACCATTTGTTTGTTATTTGTAGGAGATGGTAATTTTTGTCACATATTGTGTAATTGTGTTTGAAATATCATTTATTTGTTGCACTTAATATTTAGTATCTCCCATTGAATGATACATCGAAAAGACTATAAGAGTAGGGAAGAACAACATTCAATGATTGATTTGTATAAAAAAACTCACTACTCAAGAAAGAAAGGTGACTTCGTGAGCGACGAGGCTAGGGCGTTGCATGTAAGACCTAAAATGTATAGTACTATGAGATGCATGTATTAAGCACAAACTTATAATTCATTTTATTTTTCTCTAATGACTTCTTGGCGCACAAATGTACTTGTAGGATTGGATGATTAAGGAAGTGGACAACGTTGCTTTAAGTGACGATGATACTCTTGTAGAAACACCAGACCAGATAGCGTTTAGGCTTATAGGGGAGTGAAAATATTACGCCCGCGGACATGGAAAGGGTGAGGTGGCCCTATTGCCCTCATCAAGGTAGGACTTGGCTTCATGACTTGAGGATGCTACACAAATAGCCCAAATGGCGGAAACGACAGCCTCTCAAGTACGTGAGATGGTGGGAGAATATCAAGAAAGGTTAGTACGTCAAGAAGCTTTGTGTGCAAAACAAAAAAGTTAGATATCTGAGCAAAAAAGTCAAATATCTGAGCAATGGAGTCAACTTTATGCTCTTCAAAGTCAAATGGACATGTTGATGGCATTCATGAAAGAGCAACAATGCAAGCGTTGATTATGGCAATTAGCTCTCTTGCAGTGTTCTCATTTGCTCTTTCTTAGTTATTTGAATCTAATATGTTGTAATATGTAGTGGACATTTATTGCATAGTACTATTGTAGTAATCTAGGCCACCTTTCTACATTCATGAAATAGCATCAAAGCAAGCGTCAAAGAAGGTAATCTAATTGACCATATTTTTCTCAATTTCAGATGATGTACAACATGCTTGATAATGGGAAAAATCAAATCAGTTCTATGGCATTCCTTATGTCAAATCAAATTATGGCATTCCTTATGTCTTGGTAAGTTAGTGGCTATTGTCAGTTATCTATTCAATTGATGTCACTTTCCTATCATGTTTATGGTCATATGTGCCATTTCATGCATTAATAGCTCAATTTGGTAAGTTCAGTGGTTGTTGATTTGTTTATGCTGCTTTCAGTTAGATCGCATTCATAAAGTTCTTGAATGCATAAATGAAATACATCGCCTTTGTGCCATTCTTGGGATGGATTTTGGGAAGATTGTGAGTGAAGTGCATCCAAAGTTACATGAAACTAGCCTGGGAAAACAACAAATATTAGCAATAATACATTAAATGGTCTAGCGCAATCCATTCATCAATTGACGGTGAGAAAAAAGATAGACAACAAAAAGTAAGATATTACTGTAGTTTGCCTATTCTTTCTTATGTTTTTCATATATCATATTTGTTCAGCTTTTGCCATTAATGGACACTTGAAAGTGACACTTGCTTATATGCTTGAACTTTGGAACTTAATGGATTCTTTTGATGACAAGAAGATTTGTTCTGCCAGAGTTGTTAGCATCCTTGGCTCATCTGAAAAGGAAATTATTGGGTCTGACATACTTTTAAGTGGAGATGATGGAAGAGGTATGCTTTGATTCATTGATTCCTCTATTCTACTCTTAAGGTTCAAAAAATTACTTAATTTTTCAATGTTCCCTTAAAAACATGTTGACAGGCATCAACTGAGGTTGAAAGACTGTCAAAATTGAAAGCCAGCAGATTGAAGGAATTGGTTCTCAAGAAATGATCAGAACTTTGAAGAAATATGTAGAAAGGCACATATCGAGCCTGTCATGAGCACAGATTCTAAGAAGACCAATGCACTCATTGACTTAGGTGTGAATTTATGGTTCATATGCTGCAAAATTAACAACTAGATGCTTGTTTTATGAAATGTTTAAATTTTAGGTATCGTGGATCCTTTTGAAATTCTCACCAAAATTGAGACACAAATAGTGAAAGCAAAAGAAGAATCGTTTAGCAGGAAAGATATATTAGACAGGAATGAGAAATGGCTGCTGCATGTGAGGAAGAAAGTTAGCTTGAAGAGTATAGCCAAGTAAGTAAGTTGTCAGTAAGCACTAAGAATTATGCTTCAAAAGGCAAAAGGTGCATATCATTAAAGAAAATTACCTTCCATGGATGTATTTTTAGAAAAACATAATTAGATATTTTGTTTCATTGTATTTTCCAACTCATCAATCCAAATTTTAAAGGTCTCGTAAATGTGCAGGACGAGAACTGCTATAATGTTAGACGTGGGGCCCATGTTGACCTCAAGCTTGTAGAACGAGCCCGAGTAACTATCACAAAGATTCTATGTGTTTTATTTCCTTGTGACTTAACATTTATCGTCTAATGTTCAGTTTTTGAGTGATATGACGAACTATTTGAATCCTCTGTTTTGAACTGAATCCTCTATTTAACTATTATTACCTTTTTGAATTTTGTGCAGAATTAGAAGAAATTGCAGGATTTGCGACTTACGGAGAAGGAAGCATTGTATGGCTCTAAACCTAGTCCAAAAAGAAGTAATAGCTTTAGGAAGTAGATTGCTTCTTTTTTTTAACACAATTCAAATTTTTTTATTGGCATTGTCGGCATTTTCCTTCTTTCTCATTCATACATTGCACTGATCTCATTACCAGCATTCCCTCATTATTGTTCTTAAATATTGGGTTTTGCCTCCTATATAACTTTAGATCTTCAATTCTGTTTTCATCTACTAAATCTATGCTCCTGCATCCTCCCTCATACCTCATATGTTTCTTAGGGCATTTCAACATCTCCATTTTATCTGGTCGAAGTTCCTATTATATTCCTTGCTATCCAAGATGATTATCTAATACTTCATTATCAAATAGCTTTTTCCTGGATTTAGTATAATGTGCTGATGTTTTTCTTATTATCCATATGAAGTAGTCATTCTTTGGAATGCGATAATAAATTGGTTAATCAAATATCTTCAGTTGTTTGATTAACCGGGTATAAACTAACTTTCCTTGAGGTAAACTTTCGTCTTTAACTCCAGTCATAGTTGTAAACTTATCTGTATTTAAATATTACTAGGAGTTGATGAAAAGCGCTTAGATGAGTTTCCCACTAAACTGCCCAAATATTACTGTACCTGAGCAATAAATTGGAAATTTGAGGATAATATGACCCTTATCAAGCCTGGTGTGAGCATAATAAGAGGAGAATAAGTGTATAATCTAAGAAAACGGTTTACTGGACACAATCTAGTGTGCTGAAGTAAAACTTATAGAAGAGTTTACTAGACACAATATAATATGAATAAAAAGACTTCTGATTGCACTATCAGGCTTGGAACGTGATTGGCAACTATATTTTTCCTTTACCTTGAAACTACCTAATAAGGTGTTGGTTTCAGGAACGTGATTGTATTTGTCAAAGTTGCCATCTTTCTTCCCAACTCACTTTCTATAAAGAAGCGTATTGTATCTAAAGTTTCTTTTAATGGAATAGTGTATCTAAAGTTGAATTAGGAAGTTGTATTTATAATTTTATGACAATATTAATGCATTATACCACAGATTACAAATGAAGGACTTGGTAAACTTGATTAATTGATTGTTCAATATTGCTTGTACTTGTGCCAGATCAGGGAACTCTATAGATTCTTTGGGAAATCTTTTTTAATAGAAATAACTTTTTTTTTGTGGTTGTAAATTTATGTTTTTGTTAGTTGTTTTTTTTCTTGATATGTGGGAGATTATCTCTCTTGTTTCTAACATAATTTTGCTGATTTGTTCAAGTATGAGCTGATGCTTTATTATCTTTCATTATTTTCAGGTAACACGATCTATTGGTGATATATATATGAAAAATATTGAGTATAATAGAGAGCCCTTACATTACAATTTGAGCCACATGATCATTTTGTGATTTTTGCATCTGATGGGCTATGGTAACATTTGAGCAATCAAGATGCACTTGACATAATTAAAGATGAATTGTCAATTCTGATTCTTGGAGTAAAGCAACTAAAGATAGAGGGAAAGAAGTTAAGATTGAAGAGATACATGGAAATTTGTTCATAGCATTACTTGTGAGTGGTGTTGTATTAATTTGACCACAGGAACAATGGTTATTCAAATGGAACATCAAATATTGTAACCATGAAAGTAAAATTAATAATTTTTAAATTAATTCTTTTCACTAAGCAAAATTTGTCAAACCAATAGTGGCTGCATCAATGCTTGAAAAGTAGTGCATTTAGGAAGAGGGGAAGGTGATTAATATAGTTGCATTAGTGACAGTTTTCTAGAATTGATTTATTTTATTTTTTATATTAAATAATTTTTTGCGATGCATTTATAATGTTGCAATAAATAATTAAATTAGCAAATAAATTTTATTTCATATTTTGAAGTATTTTTAGCGACACATGCCTATTTGTGCTATAAGAATACTATTAGCAACGTAAAACAAACAAATGTCGCTAAAACTCTTCAAAATAGCGACACATAAGTTTTTCCCAGAGCAATTCTATACTTATATTAAGGAAAATAAAGAATTATTAACGACGTATAGTTGCATCCCTATTAATAGTATAATTAGCAACATATCTATCTGTTGCTATTTATGTGAGTAATTGCGACGTAAACATATTCGTCACTAGTAGATTCACTATTAGCGACGTATATAAGATTCGCAACATATATATATGTCGCTAATAAGATTCGCAACGTATAGCTAAATTACTTAATAAAGCTATTAGCGACATATATATACATTGCTATATGTGTTAGCGATGTATATATATACGTCGCTACAACTTATTAGGGATGTATACTTATTCGTCACTAATAGTAGCGACATATCTTATTCATCACTAATGTGGAACTATTAGGGACATATTTTATATTATTAGCGACGTATATCATACGTCGCTAACGACAATTATTAGCGACACTTTTTAGTATTTGTCGCCAATCAGCAATTGCAACTCCACTTTTATCGATGCTTATGGTGACGCAGTTTATATGCTGCTACTACGCATTAGCGACGCATAGCTTAGTATTAGCAACATAAAATTACATCACTAATACTCTATTTTGTTGTAGTGTGTGATGTCGAGCTCAAATCTACTATTATGTAAGAATTTCAATGAAATAAGGAGAAAGTTAGTGTGTCCGTAGCATGCGTGGGGAACATTGTGAGATGTGGGATTGAGATTCAACATCTCATTTTACTTAAAAAGCATTCAGGTAGGCTTTCTGATTTATACACGCATGCCCTACCTGATATGCTGAGTACATACTAAAAGAAAGACTCGTAAAATATAATCTTATTTTGAACCATTGACATTTTTTGTTACACTATCAATTTAAAACTAGATAAACTATGGAACATGTAAAGAGAATTTGACCTCTAGCTCACAATTCACATGAGCGAACTATCCAACCTTGGTTCATGTTGAGCCACTACTATGGTTCACCTTCAACCTAATAAAGTTAAAAGTGCAAACCATCGTCAACTTTGTCCCCATGCATGTTATTCAAGATAAGTGATATAATCAACATTTTCCTCTACTTTGCCCATTATATGACTCCAAACATTTATGATTTTTGTGTAAATGAGTCCAGATACTTATCCCAAGACAATTATTATTTTACATAACCAAACAGTAATAGTTTATGAAGTAATACAAGTTAATGTGCATGTGCATTTGCATTCGTTAATAAAGAGCAACAATTTTCACTTAGCATGTAAGTGGATACGATCAGCTATGGTCATTTTCCAATTTCTACCTATATATGACAAATAGCAAAATTGTTGATATGTAATTGAAGTGATGTGATATCTATTTAAGCTCCATGCAAAAGTGACAATCGAACATAATGACATTTTTGCACCATAAATACTACAAATAATACATTTTGTTCGCATTTCATACTTCTAGATATTTGGTAGTTGTCCAAAATAAGATTAAATGTCAATTTTTTCATTCACGTACTTTACTTAAAAATATTATGTATTATTAAGATGAACTTATAAAAAGGACAATAAATGCCCACTTACAAAAAATTACGTAGGAAAAGTGTGTAAAAAATAATAATATAGTAGCTTAAAAATTTTTGAGCAGCTAAGCTCATGTCCCAATTATAGAGTATCATTGTTTCTGTTGATTCTCACAAGTAATGAGATTAGGAAAGAAGAGACGTAAATGGTACTACTGCCCCTAGCAAATACCCACTTATTGTGTCCCTTTTACCTCATTCCCTTAGGACTTCTCTTCTTTAAGGAAATACACTTAACCTAGGGGATACCTGTTATGACTTTGGAAGACACTTAGATGGCAATACGTATTAGAGCCTAAGAAATTATAAAACATATAATTATATGTATTGTAATCTAAGAAGGATATTATAGGCATAGTATGGTAAAATAGTAGCATAGATACCTTTGGCAATTAAGCCACAGAGTTTGCCATTGGAGACAATGCCGCCAACTGAGGATACAAACACAATACGTCCATTAGAAGAGGCTTTGACGTGATGGTGGGCGAGCTGGGACATGTGGAAGGCGAAGTCCTCCATTGTATGTTTCTCTATGGAGTTGTATATGCCAGTTCCCACACTGTTCACCTGCTTCCACATAATGAAGTTTTTCTTAATGTAGTTGATCAACAGATTTTTTAATTTTATCGCTGAATTTTTGTTTTCAGTGGTCCTTGTGGATATTAAGGTGACTTGAAGATATCTGATGGGCACAATTCAAATGCACCACCATTGATTTGTGTGCAGTGGGTTTGGACGTGCAAATTTTGAAGGAGAAACCCACTATTGATTTGAGTTATGGCCATAACTAATGGATTTGAGCATTCTTGCCATGAAAGAGAAATAGGCTTTACTGTTTGAAATTCAATGATATTAATTTTCAAATTGGCGTTGTAGCTTACCTTCCCCCACTCCTAAGATAGCGTAACAGTAGAAATCTAGAATCCCTCTGCAAATAAAAATTGAACCACTATATTATATGATACCATGAAATTCAAGATTGTATACAAACAATATTAAAGAAATATCATGAAGAAGAACAACCACGCCATTTACGGGGCTTTCTCACATAATTCATGTGAGCGGACAGGTTTGGAGGGCCTATCTTATTTTGATAATAAAAAAAGTGGTATTGTACCATGGGAAATTATTAGGTATGGTTATGAATATCACAAAATTCGTTCTCATCACCAATAGGTGATGAAAATCTATAGGCCAAAAAAGAAAATGATGTGTGTGGGTATGTTTACCACCCACTGGTGATGAGCATGAATTTCATGTACACTTTGCATACCCAATAATTTCTTTAGGACACCTTGGCTAAT
This sequence comes from Saururus chinensis, assembly GCA_035235625.1. NCBI lineage: Eukaryota > Viridiplantae > Streptophyta > Magnoliopsida > Piperales > Saururaceae > Saururus > Saururus chinensis. Next base: position 34,416,971 of record CP141143.1, read on the forward strand.
GAAAAATACTTTAACAATGCGAAATTTTACCTGTCAAAACTTTACTTCATCATTGCTACACCATTGATGAGTGGGTCTCACCTTTGCAAAATAATGAAGTGAGGTTTTGACGTATAAAAATTCACATCGCCATAGCATTACTCCTGGCTAATAGAAGTATAGCAGGTATGCCATCCGTAGGCCGAAAGTTGCATCTAGCTCCACTTGTCCCTTTTTCCCAATCTTATGTGAATACAAACAAATAAATCAATGCAAATTTTAGCATGGTCCTTTTTATCTATTTTTTTACACTTTTACTATTTTATATTAATAACTACACTTAGAAAAATAATAATTTTTATTTAATGATGAAACTTACATCTAAAAGAAGCAAAAATAAACTTATGATACTCTTTTTTAAGTACTAGATTGAACAAAATAGAACTACTAATATGAAATATTTTTTTGTGTAAAATAGAGCTATTAATTTTGGACCGAGAGATTATATATAAAGGCATTCATGGGGCACCCATGCCCATATTCTTGTAACTGCCTTCCTCTAGGGGAAGAAAGGCCAAATTAAACAACCATACTGTGTAAACACTATTTAAGAAACACTCCTATAATGAAGAAGATTAAACCACGCAATTATTCTTGTATATGTCTTTCTCTTACTCCTGGTTTTCTCACATGATATTCATGTGAGCGGACTCGTTTGGAGGACTTATCTATTGCCTTCTATCCTTATCCTTAGAACAACTCCCAGGCTAATAGATGTACAACGTGTACGCCATCTAACGGCTAAACATTGCATCCAGTTCCACTTGTCCCTTAATTCCTATCTTAAGTGAATAGGCAACATTGAGGCATCATGTGTTTTTTCGGTGCACCCTCGTCAGTGGTGACGATTGGACCAACAAATTCATGAATGCAGCATTATTTGACAAAGTGGTAACGTTGAAATATCTCGTCCTTGCTCATCGATGGAAGTAATCTCTTTCCTTCTTTCCTCTATATATAAGAAGGTTTTCATGAAGCTCTATCCCATATTGTTGTATCCCTTGACCGGAAGAATGGCCGAAGCAAAGAACAGGTGAAGCCTTGAAGGAGCAACAGCGTTGGTCACAGGAGGGACCAAAGGAATTGGGTAAGCCGAATTTAATATTTCATGTTTCTTATTTCATTAGATTGATAAAGGTTGTGGTCACTGCTTTGGTAAAGATAGCATTACAAATGGTTTCTAGGAATCCATGCATGTACGTGAATAGAAATTGTAGATATGATATATGATGCATATATCATAGACATGTAGAACACTTAAAGCTAGAAAGGTATCGTTTCCTGGTTAATGAACGGAAAATGATGCATGCATGTAATTTTCAAGTAAACACAATTATAAACGAAAAATAAAGAACATTGTGCACAATAATGCATTTGCAATACGTGCTCAGGCATGTGAGCCATCAGATCATCTAAGCCCCACAAATCACAATGACCTGGCGGATCCTACCCTTGAGCTTATAAATTCACATAATAAGAGCTTCACCATCGAAGTCAGTAGTCAAATTTCCTCGTGGGCTGGTGCGTTATACAGATTTTCATTCATGGAAACTTGGAATTTTGTTGAGGCAGGCGTGCAGTGGTTAAGGAACTGGCTGAGTTTGGAGCGTCGGTGTACACATGCGCCCGGAACGAGTCAGAGCTAGATGAACGCTTGAAGGAGTGGAAAGATGCCGGACTCAGGGTCATCGGGTCGGTCTGCGACGTTGCTTCTAGACACTCCAGAGAGAAGTTGATGCAGGATGTGTCCACCGCCTTTGGAGGGAAGCTCAACATACTGGTGAGAAATACAAATATACCTGATACATGGCAAGAATGCCCAAATACAATACAATAGTGCATATCAGAGCAATGAGACTAACCTCTATTTACCATGTACACTATCGATCTTAAAAATAAACGGTCTCCAAGCATTCCTTATGCTCAGCTCTTAAAAATCTCTTCGTTACTCAAATGGGCCTTCTAAGGACCTCTAAAAACAATGATAAAATCCGAAACCTTCTAATCTACTATACTAAGAAAATCTTCGCTACATGGAAGCAGGTGAACAATGTGGGAACATGCATAAATAAGTCTACAGAGGAACATACAGCGGAGGATTTCACCTTCCTAATGAGTACAAACTTTGAATCTGCCTACCACATGTCCCAGCTCGCCCAGCCTCTCCTCCAAGCCTCTGGTAATGGAAGCATTGTGTTTCTGTCATCTGTCGCTGGCCTTGTCTCCCTTGGCGAACTCGTAGGCTCGGTCTATGCAGCTGCCAAAGGTATATCACTTAACAAATAATTACTGCTTGATTAAGTATTTAGGCTTATTTACATACAAATCATAAATGTTTGGAGTCATATAATACGCATTGTACTACTAAATTTATTAGCTCAACGTGAACTACGGTCGTGGCTCAGCTAATAATGAGGTTTTGTTTAAGAAGGTGTCTATATACAGTCCAATAATCCCTTCAATACCCTAATAACCCCATAAACCCCTTTAATGAATATTTTCTTCATCCTAAACTAATAGCTCTATTTAGTAAAAAACTTGTTCCAATTTAATAGCTCCATTATGTTCAAATTTAAATATTTTGTATTTAAAAAAGAGTATTACAAATTTATTTTCCCTTCTTTTATAAATGGTAAAAATTACTATTATTTTAAATGTAACTATTAATATAAGATAAAGGGGGTATATGAATAAAGTGAGGTAGTAAGGGGATTATTGGGGTACACATAGGTACGTTCTTTGTTTAAGTCCTTCCTTGCTGCACTTAGGTGAATACACTACCCATCAAATTCCTTTGACTTGTTTTATGTTTTACCTAGTTTAAAGTCAGCAGTGTCAAAACATACAATAACCACAAAAATAATGGCTCAAAATAAGTTTATATATTTAGGAGTCACTTTTAGTATGCACCCAGAATATCGGGGAGGGCATCCATGCTCCGGGCATGTTGCCCACGGGCCTGCTTTTTACTACAATGCATGTTGGATCTCTATTTGACAACTCACAATTTGCCCTCTTGTGTGCCAGCACACTATCTTTTTCATTCTTGATAACTTCAGGTTCTTTCATGGTAATGAAACTGAGATGAATGTCAAATTAGCTTGACCTGTTTATGTTGTAAGTAGTATTGTCATAGCATCGTTCATAAACCCGAAAAATGTTATTGGTTCCAAATAATATTTAATTTATTAATTGATTGAGTCTCATTAATATGCACTGGGCGTACAACTGCTGGGGCACTTCTTATCTGAGTGGGTTTTCTACCTCCTATCACACTGACAACAAGACTTTTTTTCTATTGTATTTTCAATATTCAATAATTTGCATTTGCTCATCCTTCAACACAATCAAAATGAGTGACAGGAGCTATCAATCAACTGACGAAGAACTTGGCATGCGAGTGGGCCAAGGACAATATTCGGACTAACACTGTCGCACCATCGGCCACTTTTACGCCATTATTGGAATCGGTAATTTTATTCTCCTACTCTTCTGATGTCAATTAGCTAGTATTGAAGCATATAGAATAATGGGATGGCAAGAAAGAAAAAAGACAATTTCGGGTTGGGCGATTGAACAACTTTGATAGGCGATTGATCAACTATGATAGACGATCGATCAATGGGTCAACATAAGCGATTGAACGGTACTCGCGTGGCTCTCTAATATGAAGTTGAAAATATTGGTGATCAATAGGCCTTCATGCTAGCAATGGATTGCTACAACTGCAACTTGGTTTCTAATTCCGTTTTGGATGAGACTTTGAGTCTGAATAATTTTCTTTTAAGTCTCTTGCTTTCCTAGGAGTTTTTTTTTCATATTGCTTTAATTATTTAGAGATTTTATGGCTTATTTTCCTTATTTTTGATTGGTTAGTCCTAAAGTATTTAGAGATTAGTTTCTTTTATTTATGATTATGTCATTATAAATACATTGAAGAAAAAGAAAACATTTCTTTCTCTTTTATGTTTTCCTCTATTTTCTCTAAATTTGTAAATGAAATTCGTGTGAGAGAAATGTTGTCTGCACCTGTAGCCGGATTTGTGGAATGATGTTTATCTGCATCATCTTAATTCTTCTTGGCATTTCTCTAAAACTCAATTTTCACATCAAAAACTCCCCCACCTTTCTAAGTAGACTCCATGGTGACTAAAAATAAGCAAACGACTTTCTAAAATTGCATGAAATGCAATTAGCTAAAATATTCTATACGATCTCCATAATTTTATTTGCATATTGATTTACTTTTTAGACAAATTAGATTAATTTGTGTATTTATTTTCTTATTTATTTCAAATAAATGGATATTTTTAAGCCTAATGTATTCAGAATTTTAATGCATGACTCGATTCTGATTAAGTTGAGACTAGCTAGGAATGGACTATCTCAAACGGATTTAGAGTTGAGTCCAAGTATAAATTTTTAAAGTATCGTTCCTTGGTATGGTAGATTAAATATATATTTGCTCAATCTTATATTCTCTTAGCCTTAAATTTTCTGTTCTGTGGGTTTGGATAGATCTTGGCAAGCAAGGAACTGGTAGATGCCTTGATCAAACAGACTCCTATGAGGAGGTTTGCACAGGCAGAGGAGGTTTCATCTGTGGTGACATTCCTTTGTCTACCAGCTGCTTCCTACATCACAGGTCAAGTCATCACAGTTGATGGAGGGTTCACCGTTAATGGTGTGTAGAAAATTTTAGTGATTCATTGGATGACCGAGCAGCCAAATATCCTTTTCAGCTGATTGTGATAAGACATGGTTTTGTATAAGTAAACCAACTGCAATTTTAGAAGTGAGAGATGCTTATTAAGGACTATTGTTTTAATCGGAAAGCAAGGCAGGCGTGAGGGTCTCCATACATGAGTAATTCAAAGAAAAATATTGCATTTTACAAGACTCTCAAATGAGAAAACATATAAAAAAGCATAGTAATAGAAGAAGAGATTGCAGCATAAGTTTTAACCTCATTCTCAAGATAGCTACTTAAATTCTAGCATTTCTCATGCCAAATGTCTGATACAAAGGTGCAAAATCTTTATTAATCGGTGAGTAACGTCCTTTTTCCTTGAGAACAATTTGGGTATAATCCTAAGGAACGCACTATGGACTACTAAAATGGACTAGATGAAATAGGGAATGACAGATCCAATAGGAGAACCCACAAGAAAAGAAGAGTCTTTGCATCTTATTTATACACTTGAAAGCCTTTAGATTGAGTTAGGTCCAAACGTGTCAAATAATAAAAATAAAACAATTCCCAATAAATAAAGAAATGTGGGACGTCTTTAGTTTTGGGGTGGTCCTCATATCCGACGCCTCTAACTCAAAACTCAATTTTCGCCCAATTGCTTCCAAATTGTCACTTCAAAGGAATTTCCTATTAAATGTGTATGAGTGTGGTAGGCAGGGAAGGTTGTATTAATTGCTACGTTTGCGCATCAACCTATATGTACGCATATTGGTTGTTATCAATGAAATACATAGTGGATGAACTTGATACACATAAAATATTGATATGTTCAATATGAGCAGGCCATATTTTATTGACGTGGTTACCTTTTGACATTGGCGTACTTGTGAGCTTGGAAAAATAACATGTAGTTTTTAGCATTAGGTCCTTTGACTAAGCATCAATTATTGAGTGGCTCCTTCTTACTAATTCATTATTAAGTGACTCTTATAACTTCATTTGAGACTTTATTCGATGACAATATAATTATATGTTTGCCACCACCAATTATGAAAGCCTTCTTAGCCATAAATGGACTTATTAAGCTCCATATCCTTGGCTCTAAATTTTGTCGATCCATATAAATTTTTTCATCTAGATCAGCATTCGAGAATGTTGTTTTAACATCCCTTTGAATAAGTTCCAAATCCAATGTGGGACAATGACTAGAATAATATGAATTGATGCATGTCATTCTTATGGGCTGTTTGGGTGTAGAATTTTAGTAAAATTTTATCAAATCTGCCCTAATTTTAACTGGAATTATCAAATGGGTACAGAAGGTGGGCAGAATTTCAATTCCGCCCAAAAGTGGAATTAATTCTACCTAAAAGTGGAATTAGTATAGATACCTTTGGTAGCTGAGCCACTGAGTCTGCCAATGGAGACAATGCCGCCAACTCAGGATACAAATACAGTATGTCCATTACAAGAGGCTTTGACGTGAGGGTGGCCGAGCTGGAACTTGTGGAAGGCGAAGTCCTCCATTGTATTTTCCTCTCTAGAGTTGTATACGCCCGACATTGTTCATTCGCTTCCACATAATGAAGTTTTTCTTAGTGTGGTTGATCACAAGATTTTTTATTTTATCACTTAATTATTATTTTAAATGGTCCTTGTGGATATTAAGGTGACTTGAAGATATAACGATGGGGGTGACTTAAATATATATAACTGATGGGCACAATTCAAATGCACCACCATTGATTTGTGTGCAGCGGGTTTGGACGTAAAAATTTTCAAGTAGAAACTCACTATCGATTTGAGTTATGGTCATAAATAATGGATTTGGGCATTCTTGCCATGAAAGAGAAATAAGCTTTACTATTTGAAATTGGCGTTGTAGCTTACCCTCCCCCACGTCAGAGTAGAAATCTAGAATCCCTCTGCGTGTAAAAATTGAACCACTATATTATGTTATACCATGAAATTCAAGATTGTATACAAACAATATTTAAGTAATATAGTGAAGAAGAACAACCACCCCATTTATGGGGCTTTCTCACATAATTACTAATTCCGTTTTGGATAAGACTTTGAGTCTAAATAGGATTTTTAAGTCATTTGTTTTCTTAAGAGTCTTTATTCACTATTGCTTTAATTATTTAGGGATTCTATGGTTTATTTTCCTTAATGTTGATTGGTTAGTCCTAAAGTATTTAGAGATTAATTTCTTCTATTTATAATTATGTTATTAGGATTTGTATAAAAGTTTGGCTCTTTCGTGGAAGTAATTTTTGATATATATATATATATATATATATATATATATATATATATATATATATATATATATATATATATATATATATATATATATATATATATATATATATATATATATATATATATTAAAGAAGAAGAAGAAAATATTTCTTTCTTTTCTATTTTTCCTTTATTTTATGTGAATTTGTCATTAAAATTCATGCGAGAGAAAGATTATCTATGCCTATAGCTGGATTTGTCAAATAATATTCATCTCATAAATCCAGCCCTGCATCATCTTCTCTCTCCTTGGCATTTTTCTAAAATACTATTTTCACATCAAAAACTCCCCTAGCTTTCATAGTAGACTCCATGGTGACTCAAAATAAACAAATGATCTTCTAAAATTTCATGAAACTCAATTAGCTAAAATATTCTATACTATCTCCATATATTTATTTGTGAATTGATTTACTTTTTAGACATATTTGATTAATTTGTGTATTTATTGGCTTATTTATTTCAAGTAAAATTGATATTTTTAAGACTAATATATTCAGAGTTTTAATGCATGACTCGATTCTGATTTAGTTGAGACTAGGAGTGGACTATCTCAAATGGTTTTAGGGTTGAGTCCGAGTATAAAATTTTAAAGTATTATTCCTTGGTATGGTAGATTAAATATATATTTGCTAAACCTTATATTCTCTTAGCTTCCCATTTTTGTTCTTTGTGTTTGGATAGGTCTTGATAAGCAAGGAACTGGGAGATGCCTTGATCACACAGACTCCTTTGAGGAGGTTTGCAGAGGCAAAGGAGGTTTTATCTGTGGTGACATTCCCTTGTCTACCAGCTGCTTCGTACATCACAGGTCAAGTCATCATAGTTGATGGAGGGTTCACCGCCGGTGGTGTGTAGAAAATTATGATTATCCTTTTCAGCTGATTGTGCTAGGACATGGTTTCGTATAAGTGAACCAACTGGAATTTTAGAAGTGAGAGATATTATTTAAGGACTATTGTTTTAATCAGAAAACAAGGCAGCGTTAGGGTCTCCATACATGAGTAATTCTAAGAAAAATATTGCTTTGTGCAAGAGACTCTCAAATGAGGAAATATATAAAAAAGCACAGTGATAGAAGAAGAGGTTGCAACGCAAGTTTCGACCACATTCTCAACACGCCTAATTAAATTCTAGAATTTCTCTCACGCCAAATGTCTTGTACAAAGGTGCAAGATCTTTAATAATCGATGAGTAACATCTTTCTTCCTTGAGAATAATTTGGATATAATACTATGGAACGCATGTAGTAGTACTAAAACAGACTAGATGAAATAGGGAATGATAGATCCAATAGGAGAACCCACAAGTAAAAAAGTGTATTGCATCTTATTTATACACTTGAAAGCCTTTAGATTGCGATAGATTCAAGGTCTCATAGGCCAATGTTTTTAGGAAATTTTTTCATACCAGTGTGATATATTAAGTACAAATAATAACAAAAAAACAATTCCCAATAAGTAAAGCAATGTGGGAGGTCTTTAGTTTTGGGGTGGTCCTCATATCTGATGCCTCTAACTCAAAACTCCTCAATTTTTGCCCAATTGCTTACAAATTATTTCTTCTATAGAATTTGCTATTAAATGTGTATGAGTGTGGTAGGCATGGAAGGTCGTATTGATTGCTATGTGTGCATATTGGCCTATATGTATGCATATTGGTTATTACTGATAAAATGCATAGGGGATGAACTTGATACACATAAAATATCGATACCTTCAATATGAACCAGCCATATTTTATTGATGTGGTCATTACCTTTTGACATTGGCGTACTTCTGAGGATGGAAAAAATAACATGTAATTTTTAGCATTGGGTCCTTTGACTAAGCATCAATTATTAAGTGGCACCTTCTCACTAATTCATTAATAAGTGGCTCTTATAACTTCATTTGAAAATTTATTCAAAAACAATATGATTACGTGTTTGCCACCACCAATTATGAAAAGTTTCCTAGGCCATAAATGCACTAATTAAGCTCAAGATCCTTGGCTCAAAATTTGGTTGATCCATTTAAATTTTTTCATCTAGATTAGCATTCAAGAATATTGGTTTAACATCCATTTGAATAAGTTCGAAATCTAATGTGGAACAATGGCTAGAATAATATGAATTGATACATGTCATTCTTAAGGGCTACTTGGGTGTAGAATTTTGGTAAGATTTTGTCAATTCCGCCCTAATTCTAGCTGGAATTATCATAATCCTGGTTAGGTGTAGAGGGTGGTAAGGATTAACAAATTTGCCCGAAAGTTGGCATTAATTCTGCTAGAAATTTGATTCTAGGAAATTTCTATCCGAAATTAGCCGGAGTCCACGAATCACCTCGTGAGGTGATTCCATTTATTCTGGTTTCGAGCCTCCCATTTTAAAATTAAAAATTCTCATATTGATTCGAACTATATATATGTGTATGTGTGTACATAAATATATATATATATATAGACATACTATTTATTGAATTTGTGAATGCTATTGAGGCATTGGTGAGCCCAAATGGTATCACCAAAAACTCATAATGTTTGTATCTTTTTCATAAGGCAGTTTTGGATATATCATCTTCTTTGATTCTCAATTCATTATTTTTGAATTTAAGGACAATCCTTGACAATACTTTTGCTAGTAGTTAATCAAATAAATTGGCCATGCAAGGTAGAGGATACATGTTCTTAATGATAACTTGGTTGATTATTATATAATTAATAAACAATCTTTTAGACCCATCTTTATTCTTAAAAACAAAGAAGCAGTGCTCCCAAGGGGAAACACTTGGTCAGATAAACCCTTTTTATAACAACTCTTCAAGTTGGGTCTTAAGCTCTTTCATTAACTCTACCAGTAAGGAGCCTTAGAAATAGGTAGTGCTCTTGGAACTAAGTCCATGGTGAAATCCACTTCCCTCCTTAGTATACAAGGTAATTACCTTGTAAAGATATCCCGAAACTCTCTCACTACCAATATCTCTTCCAACATGCCCTTCTCCTTCGTCATCTCTACTATACTAGCCAAGAAAGCAAAATATGCTTTTCCAATCAAACTTTGAGCATTAATTGATAAAATAAAAAAAGTGTTTCTCATCAAATCATCCCTTGAATTCTCAATTTCAAAATTATTGGTAGACATAATTCTATTCTTCTCAACTTACACTCCACCATGGCATTGTAAGTAGAAAACCAGTCCATTCCCAAAATGGTATCATAATCAACCATATCTAAGATGAGTTGATCAGCGCACAAATTCTTTCCACTCAATTCAAAAATCACATTCTTTAAACTTTCATCCACTAGTATCAGTTTTCCTAGTGGATAGTAAATAGAAAAAGACACATTTAGCTTACTTTTAGGATGCTTAACATCATCCACACACACTTTAGAAACAAATGAATGCAACGCACCAGCTAATACAATAGTTTAGCTAACCGGTTAAAGAAGGGAATGGTACCTTCAAATACCACATTATCCCTTGCATCTTCAACCTACAAAGCAAACACCTACACTCTCGTCCTCTTTATACCATCCTCATTCGAGTTCCTGTGTGTTCCCGAGTTCCTTGGGGGCATGGTCAAGCAATGTGTCTTAGTTGCTTACAAGTGTAGCATAACTCAATCTCACCATAATAGGTTGCTTAGAAATATTTTTTTAATGAAAAGACAAATCCCAACATGCTCAACGTACATGTGTGGTATGCGTGGGTAGGATGTGCAGGCGCCACGTGTGTTGCACCATGCAAAATGGCTGTGCCACCATTTTTTAGTGGCCCGGTGCTGCCATTTGAGCTATATAAAGGGCTTTTAGGGTTTTTTAAAGATCAGACTTCATTTTCTCTGTATCTGGTCATTTTAAGTGTGATTTAGACTATTCTAAAGGCGTACTTGACTAAATTGAGCATACTCTTCACAGTGGAAGGGTCCCTTCTTTGAGTTGGGCACTCTAAAGAGAGAAAATAGCTCCGGGAAAGAGAGGCTTTGTCTATTACCAATGAGCACAGAAAGTAAGAAGCATCTCCATGTAAGGGGAGGTTCAATCCACAAACTATGGTTTCAAAAGGTAAGAAGCATCTCCAGGTTAGGGGAGGCTCTTTCCGACACCTGCAAGCATGCAAAGAGTGATAGACCCTAGGAATGCATAGTGTTTGTCTATAGCCTTCAGGTGCAATGTGTCAACCTTGGCACCTACCAAACTGAGACAAACTTGGTCCAATGGAAGATCGGTGTGTGCGGTGCGACAAAGTAATGTTCGATGTGGAAGAGTTAACCCCTAAATCGGTTAATTCATAATTAAGTATTAGTTCACGCAATACCCACATATTTAGTCCACTTAGCCCTCTCATGGCTTAAGTAATAGTCTAAGCTCATATATGCTAATATGAGTCTAAGCCGATCCCGATAAGTAGAGTATATGAAACATAACTAAATATACATAAAACTCAAGTATAATAAGCAATGTAAATGATCATAGAGCACAAGTTCTCTAAAGAGGCCCTCCTATGCCAAATCATCAACCACCGGTTCCTCATAAAGTGAATCCTGACCACCTGTATGTCATGTCATACAACTCCAAAACAAAAGAAAAATGCTTTGGTGACATTGAAAAGCAACGTTAAAAAGCTACTTCATCATCTTAAAACCATTGATGAGTGGGACCCATAAAAATAGATCCCACTCATCAACGGTTTTAAAAAGATGAAGTTGCCTTTTGACGTTGATTTCTCAACGTCGTAATAGCATTACTCAAAACAAAAATATGAGAAAGAGGGGTGAACAACAACTCAACAAAGTTATTAAATTATGGAAGAAAATCCAAAAGACATAACAAGTAAATCACATAAGGTTTATCACATTATCACACCCATTCATCATGGGACATCCATATAACCTATGCATTTATATCATGACTAACCCTTCATAAGCATCTACTCATGATAACATTATTATATCACCTACATACTATATTGTATGGCATATAATAATATCACATCATTCAATTCACTTGCATCACATGTTGTCACCCATTGCATCTCATCATAAATGTTCTATGCCTCCTGTGCTTAATGGGTTCAACATAACATCACATTTATCATACACCACATGTATAACATAATCACGTCCTACTTGAGTGCCTTTCACTACAACAAAAAGTACTATTAGCGATGCACACTAAACGCCACTAATAACTATTAGCGATGTATAATAGTCCACTAAATGTCGAAAAAAATGTCGTCGCTATTGTGTATTTGCAACATATAAACAAAAAAGTCGTTAATACTCGTTAGCGACATATATATAAACGTCGATAATAATTGATTATTAGCATCGCTAATAAATTATTTTAATTTTTTAAAATGGTTATTCTATTAGCAACGCATAAATTATATTTTAAAAAGAATAACAAAATTTAACAAATAAAATGTAATATTTATAATATACTGAAAGTTTAATCTATTCTTAACACTAGTTTTTATTGAAAATTTAATATTTATTTATTGTATATACAAACAATAAATATTAAATAAAATATATTATATTTATGAAGTTTATTATAATTTTTTAATATTTATTTATTAAATAAAAATAATTAATAAAGCTTATTAGAAATGGTATTTGCGACGCTTATTAATAAGTGTCGCAAATAGCATTCATAATAGCAACACTTAATTACAAGCGTTGCGAATAGATTTATTAATTAATTTTATTTAATAAATAACAAAAAAATAAAAAAAATAAAAAAAAACTTCCTAAATATAATATATATTTTATTCAATATTCACTATTTGTATATATAATAAATAAATATTAATTTTTAATAAAAAGTAGTGTTAATAATAGATTAAATATTTACTATTTAGATATAATATATTTTAATTCTTATATTTTATTATTAATTTTAAAATATAATTTATAATAAAAGAGAGAGTGAAGAGAGATAAGAGACGGATCGAAGAGAGAGGAGAGAGTGTCTAAAGAGAGGGGGTGGTGAGAGAGTGGGGAGAGATGGAAAGGGAAGAGTGAGATGGAGAGAGGGGGTGAGGAGAGAGAGAGGGTAGAAAGAGGGGGGAGAGAGAGGAAAAGAGAGAGGATGAAGGAGAGAGATAGGAGAGAGGGAGGAGAGAGGGAGAGGAGAGGGAGAGGAGAGAGGGAGAGGAGAGAGAGGGGTGAGAGAGAGAGTGGGAGGAGAGAGAGTGAGAGGAGAGAGGAGAGGAGAGAGAGAGGAGAGGGGGGAAAGAGAGGAAAAGAGAGAGGATGAAGGAGAGAGAGAGAGGAGAGAGGGAGGAGAGAGGGAGAGGAGAGGGAGAGGAGAGAGGGGGAGGAGAGAGGGAGAGGAGAGGGAGAGTGGGAGGAGAGAGAGTGAGAGGAGAGAGGAGAGGAGAGAGAGGAGAGGGGGGAGAGGAGAGACGGAGAGAGGAGAGGGAGATTAATTATTTTTTAATTTTTTATAAATTATTATATTTTAAAAATAAAAAATAAAAATAAATATTATTAGCGACATATATATGTATACATCACTAATATGATAGTTATTAGTGATGTATAGTAATATATGTTGCTAATACCTGTACTATTAGCTACGTATAGTCCTATACGTCAGTAATAGTATTTATTTTTTTAATTTTTTATTTTTAAAATTAAAATTTTAAAAATAAAAAATTATAAAAAAATCGAAATTAGAGGAGTGAGATAAGAGAGGAGAGGGAGGGAGAGAGGAGAGGGAGGGAGAGAGGAGAGGGAAAGAGAGGAGAGAGAAGAGGGAGAGAAGAGGAGAGAGAGAGTAGAGAGATGGGAGAGGGAGATTAATTAATTTTTATTTTTTTAAGATTATTTTATAAATTATTATATTTTAAAAATAAAAATTAAAAAATAAAATAAATACTATTAGCGACGTATAAGAATATACGTAGATAATAGTATAGGTAGTAGAGACATAAATTATTATACATAGCTAATAGTATTTATTTTATTTTATTTACTTACTTTTAAAATTAATTTTTAAAAATAAAAAATTATAAACTATTGAAATTAGAGGAGAGAGAGGAGAGGGAGAGTAGAGTGAGGAGAGGGAGAGAGGAGATAGAGGAGAGGGAGAGAGAGAGAGGAGAGAGGAGAGGGAGAGAGGGAGAGAGAGAGGAGAGAGAGGAGAGGGAGAGAGAGGAGATGGAGGAGAGGAGAGGAGAGAGAGAGAGAGAGAGGAGAGGAAAAGGAGAGAGAGAGAGAGAGGGGAGGGGAAGATAAAATAATTTGTTATTTTTTAAGATTGTTTTATAAATTATTATATTTTAAAAATAAAAAATAAAAAAATATTATTATTATACATCGCTAATACCTACACTATTGGCGATGTACATATCTATACATCGCAAACTGTATATATTTCATTTTAGTTTTTTATTTTTAAAATTAATTTTTAAAAATAAAAAAAATTAAAATTAGCGGAGAGAGAGGAGAGGGAGCGGAGAGAGGAGAGGAGAGGGAGAGAGAGAGGAGATAGAGGAGAGAGGAGAGGGAGAGGGAGAGAGAGTAGAGAGAGGAGAGAGAGAGGAGAGAGGAGAGAGGAGAGGGAGAGAGAGGAGATAGAGGAGAGAGGAGAGGGAGAGAGAGGAGAGGAAAGGGAGAAAGAGAGAGGTGAGGGAGAAGAGAGAGAGGGGAGAGGGAGATTAATTAATTTTTAAATTTTTAAGATTTTTTTATAAACTATTATATTTTAAAAATAAAATAAATACTATTAGCTACGTGTAGGAATATTCATCGCCAATACCTATACTATTATCAATGTATATATCCATATGTCGCTAATAGTATTTATTTTATTTTATTTTTTTTTATTTTAAAAAATAAAAAACTGAAATTAAAGGAGAGAGAGGAGATAGAGAGAAGAAATGGTAGTGAGAGAAAGGAGAGAGGGGATAGAGAGAAGAGATGGTAGCGAGAGAAAGGAGAGAGAGAGGGGATAGAGAGAGAGAAGAGAGGGTAGAGAGAGAAAGTAGAGAGAGAGGAGAGAGAGGGGGATAGAGGGAAGAGAGAGTAGAGAGAGAAGGGAGAGAGAAAGGGGAGAGAGAGGGTGAGGAGATAGATAGGGTGAGGAGAGAGAGTGAGGGTAGAGAGAGAGAGTGGGAAGAGAGAGAGGGTGAGGAGAGAGAGAAAGAGGATAGAGAGGGTGAGAGAGAGAATCAGGAGAGAGAGGGTGAGGGTAGAGAGAGAGGGTGAGAAGAGAGGAGAGAGATGTAGAGAGAGAGACAATGAGGAGAGATAGACAAGAGAGAGAAGGTAGAGAGAGAGAATGGAGAGAGGGGGTAGAGAGAGGAGAGAGAGTGTAGAGAAAGAGAGGGAGGGGAAAAAGTAAAAGAAAAAAATATTAGCGACACACTAAATTGAGCATCGCAAATAGAAAAATAATTGGCGACCCTTCGTAATAATGTTAGCGACACCCAGAACTGAGCATCGCAAATAGTATATTTTCTTTTAAACAATTCATACATTAGCAACAGTTGAATGATAGCGTCGCTAATATCACTGCATTAGTGATGCTAACTTTTTATGGTCGCTAATGTATTTACTATTTGCTACGCTTGGTTAGGAGCATGGCAAATGGGAACTTTTTGCAACTCTTTGATGAGTATCGCTAAACATATCACGTGGGCGGTAATTCAGCGGGAAACTTTGCACTTGGGTAAATTTCCGCCTGTACCTTTATATGCCAACACCTCTGGCCGCTGTCCTAACTATGAAACCCAAGCGTCTTCTCTCCTGTCCTCCTCCGCTTCCACCTTCTTCACCTTCCTTCGTCCCTTCTCCTTCAATGGTGTGGATAGGAAAGGCAGCATCTTTGGGTCCGAGGATGACGATCTATCCAGCATCTCCGACGAGCTGGACCAGTCACCTGTGCCGGACACAACATTGTCAAAAGAGGAGGGCATGAAGGGAGATATGTTCGAACAGAGAGACGAGGAGCTCCGTTCGAAAGATGGGGCGGATGATGACTAGCTACGTGGGGAGTTCTGCCACCGGATGATGACTAGCTCCGTTCACTGTCATCTGCCGCCATTTTATTTTTCGCCATTCCTCCAGCCACCGGTTATTGGATCCTCGCTGCCCGATGGAAATTTTTTTGAAGGCTGGGAGCCAGCGGGCTTCACCAGATGACGGAAGGCGGAATTAGACATGCCAGAGGAGTCGTTTCAACCTCTCTGATGGGTCGCCTCAACTCACTTTTGCAAGTCGTTGTTGACCCACCACCCCCGCTCCACGCTGGTGCGAACCACCCCGCGTGGGTGCGCACGGCCCCACACCCTGCATGGGTCAGGTGCCTAACCTGCAGGTCATTCTTGACCCATTCCAAACTGGGTACTGACCCAGTTTGGTGACTTTTTTTATTATTTAATTTTTTTAGTGACACTCATACATAGCGTCACTAATAGATTTTTTTTATATACTATTAGCGATGCATTTATCAAGCATCGCTAATAGTGTTAAATTATTTTTTTATTTATATATAAATTATTTGTAATATTTTTTAAAATTATTATATACACTAGCAACACTTACACAAACGTCACTAATACTATCCTATTTGCGACGTTTAATAATAAGTGTCGTTACTAATAATTTATTTTAATTAATTTTTTTTAAAAAAATTATATTTTTAAAAAAATATAAAATATTTCTTATTAGTGACACTTTATAAACATTGCTAATACTATATTATTAGCGACGCTTAATAAAAAGCGTCGCTAATACTATACTAATAGGGACGCTTTATAAGCATCGCTAATACTATACTTTTAGCAACGCTTTAATTAAGTGTCGCTAATATGTAGTAGTGATGACAGTTTTTTTGACGTATATAGTTACACTTTATATGCGTCACTAATAACTATTGGCAACACTTACAGTACTATTAGCGACACTTTTTAAGCGTCGCTAATGTCAATTTTGTTGTAGTGAAACCATCAACATACTACATCCATGCCTTCGTAATTTCTCTCATCTTCATGTTTTCTATTATGGTTTCTTTTTACTAAAATCATAAATAAAATACGGTGAAAACTTCAAAAAACATAAGTCCAAGTGACCTACAACTTCATGCAACTTAGGTAAGCATAATTTAATTATCACTACACTTAAGCTAGACATGAAAATATAGTTCACCAATAATTAGCACAACATGTGTACGCATACATGCTCATCCTCATAATTAAACTTATTTAAATCATAAATAAAACATGGAAAATTCATGAAACATGTAATAAGGATAAGGAGAGTATTATATTAAAATCCAACAATATAGAACCTAGTTTATGCTTGAACTATATCATAGCTTTTAAGTTAGTATTCATGCATTTACAGTAACATTTTAAGCAAAAATAACTCATTATAAACATAAGGAATGAGATGTATCAAAAGGAGAATAAGAAATGGACAAAGTACTCAAGAAGTCAAATCTATCATTTGGTTGTTCGAATGCTTGGTCATTTGATTGGCTAGACAGCCATTTGGATGCCTATAAGGCTGTTTCAATGCCCTTGATAGTTCAAAAATTGGTTTGTCTTCAACCTTGTGAACCCAAAACCGAAAATACATAAAATTGAAAAGAAAACCCCAATATTACTTTCAAACCCCAATATTTGAGTCCATATCGAAGCTATATCACAAATCCTTACCCAAAGTTAGGGTTTGGTTAATACCTTATTAAATTCGAATATTAAAATTAACCACATTGAAAACATATAAATCTAGGGTACCCTTTGCTTAAAAACAAAAATTCCTAGATTAGGAATCGAAATATGAGATGAAATCAACATTTTTAATAATGTAAAACAAGAATCAACTTTGGGACAAAATGAACTTAAGAAAGATTAAAGGAAATCCAAAAGATTAGAGAAAAATCAAGGCTTAAGCATACCTAAATCGGGTTTTCTCTTTTAGTAGGGGGATTAGGGCAGTTCTCAGCCTCCAATATAAGCCCTTTCCCAATTGGGGATCGGGCTCAAACTTTCTTTTGTCAGTAATACATTGGGGTATAAATACTAAAAGATGGGGTATTAATAAAATTTAGTACCCTCAATAGGTAATTTTATTCAATTTAAGGTTAAAATAAATCTTGAAAATGTTGAAACTCTTTAATCATAAAATAACTCAAGTTTAAGGTCTTGTGGGACCCTCACCACCAAATGTGAACATGGGGGCCCACGATGGGACCCATGCCCTAAATTTACGAAAAAATCCCCAAAAATCCTAAAAATAAGATAAATTGACTTCATCGTAGAAACTTATAAAAATGAGAGAAAATCTTATTAAAACCATCATTATCAATCTTTAACCCCAAAACAAGACAAACCAACCAATTAAAACAAAACCACACAATAAGCATATAATTAAATTAAAATTAAATTGGGTTAAGGTTAGAGATTTTACATAATGAAAGAAATGTTTTAGAGTAAGAGGAGGTACACCATCTTTGAACTTGATGGGGAGGACGCCCTAATTGAAGGGGTAACTCCTTCGAGGAACTGTATGGGAGTAAGTGTTTGTGACCTTCTAATTTATTATATAATTATAATAACGTATATGAATCTAAATTAGTTTGCTTAAGATGCTAAATAATACATATGATATGTTCCAATACGATGTGTTATGATTTGTTTTACTCTGATTCTATTTGTTGTGAAGTGCTCTTTTATGATCTGATATGATCTATTTTTAAAATTTTTAAAATAATTTATAATTAAAATTTTATTTGCTCTCCCCTCTTTCTCCCTCTTCACTCTCCTCACTCCCTCTCTTTTAAGTCACTCCACACCCACTCTCTTCTCTCTCCTCCCTCTCTCTCCTCTTTTCTCTCTCCTCACTCCCTCCTTTTTCTGTCTTTTTTTAAATAAACATTTGTAGTAGCGATGTAGACGGATCTGCTATGCTACTACCCTTAAAAGTTTTAAAATAATTTATAAATAAATTTTTTTTCCTCTCCCCTCTTTCTCTCACTTGTCTCTCTCCTCACCCCCTCTCTTCTTAGTGTCTCCTCATCCTCTCTCTTCGCCCTCTCTCCCATCTTTCTCTCTCTTCTCTCTCACTCCTCACCCTCTCTCTCCCCTGTTCTCTCTCTTCTCTCTCACCCCACCTCCTCTCTTCTCTCTCTCCTCACCCTCTCTCCCCTCTCTTCTCTCTCCTCACTCCCTCTCTTCTCTCTCTCCTTATACTCTCTATCTCTCCTCTCCTTCTCTCTCTCCTTATCTATCTCTCTCTTCCCGTGCTCTCTTCTGATCACTCTCTCTCTTTTATTATAAATTATATTTTAAAATTAATAAGAAAATTTAAGAAATAAAATATATTATATATAAAATAGTGAATGCTTAATCTATTATTGACACTACCTTATATTAAAATTTTAATATTTATTTATTATATATACAAATATTAAATACTGAATTAAATATATTATATTTAAGAAGTTTATTTTAAATTATTTAAATTTTATGTATTATATAATTATTTATTAAATAAAATTAATTAATAAAGCTAATAGCGATGCTTGTAAATAAGCATCGCTATTATAATTGCTATTTGAGATGCTTGTTTAAAAGCGTCGCTAATATTTCTAAATTTTTATTTTTTTAATTTAAATTAATTACTATTAATGATGCTTTTATTAAGTGTCGTTAAGAGCATAACTATTAGCAATGCTTTATAACAAGCATCACTTTTGTTAAAACTATTAGCGACGCTTAATAAAAGCATCGCTAATAGTTATGATTGTTTTCTTTTTTTAAAAAAATAAATATCTTTTAGCGATGCTTATTTAAGGCGTTGCTAATAGCCTAACTAATTAGCTACGTTTATTAGAAAGCATTGCTAATATTGTTAGTATTAGCAATGCTTTAAATTAAGCGTCGCTAATAGATGACTATTAGAGACGCATATTATTATGCATCGCTAATAGTTCATTTTTTTGCGATGATTTTGTATGTTTCACAAGTAGTAATTTTCAGCGATGCTTTTGTTTGCGTCACTAATAGTATATTTTGTTGTAGTGGGAGTCTCATAATGGTTGGGTCATGCCTTAAGATTAGCATAGGCTGGTCATAGTTCTTATCATGAAGATTTATTTCATTTGAATATAGTTAGGAAGTGGATGGATATTAAAAGAATGGGAATCAAGGAGTCTTTGTGATTGGTGTGTCAAAGGAAGGTTAAACCAAGTTTGAAGGGATTTGTTCAAATCAAGAATCCTATGTGGCATGGAGTCTCAAGTTGAGGGACCTGGTGGAGTGTTTGTATGAAGATTTACTTGCAATACGTAGACCTAGATTTTTGGAAGTTTCTTTTATTTATTAGCCAATAGGATTCAAGCCTTTGTTATTTGCTTAGTTTAGGATTTCTTTATTGCTTATATAAGCCCATAAGGCCTCTACCTGTAGTTTGCTTTTGGTTATTGATATTTTGAGTTGCTTATCCAACAGAGAAGAAGATATTAATTTTCTTTCGCTATCCCCTTTGTTTGAGTGTTTTCCTCAATTCAAGTGCTTCGAAAGAAACTCTATTGTGAGAAAGGTTGTTAAACTTGTTAGCTGGATACATCGATGAAATATCCTCTTTTCCGCCCTACATCACTTCCTTTTTGATTTCCACCTATCCTCCTAACCTTTTCTTACCCAAATTTGATTCTTCAAAGAGCGATCTTAACTAATTCGAAAGTGCTCTATGCCATTGAGGGGGTCAATTTTTTGAGTTAGCTACTCTAAAAGGGGCCAAAAGCGGAAACATTTCTAGCAGCAGGAGAGGTTTTTCTCGCCACTTCCGAGCCCATAAGAAGGGTTTGTTCCAAACAAGGGGAGACTCTACCTGCTACTCTCTGTGCTAAGAAACAATACACCCTGAAATAGGAGGAGGCTTCAAAAGCTAGCCGTTATTACAGTCAAATCCAAAGGGTGAGGGTAGGTGGCTTTAACCTCTAAATTTGAGCTATAATTACACTGTAAGATTTCATAATTCTTTCATAAAATATTAGTTTGAAAATGGGTATTGACAAGCAGTCATACGACCTCTTAAATTATAGCGTCTATTACACCTTTTAGTAGGATTTCATCATGATAGAGACTTTAAAATATTATTATTATTTTATGGACATTAAGAATTATTTTGATTAGATTTGAATGATAGTTATTTGGTATAAAGTCTAAAACATATCATTAATTTTAAAGGGTAGTTATTTGGTATAAAATCTAAAATCTATCATAGTTATAACTCCTAGGCACTGGTTCATATAGTGCGCTAGCGATAGAATGAAAATCATATTTTTTCTTCACATGAAATGCTTTGAACTGAACATGATATGCTCGATATTGTGTGCTTGAGTACACGATAAAGTACAATCTCATGTATTCTAACATTAATTGTTACATGATAATTTTAAAAGTGAATTGTATATCATTGACTCGTCTAGAATATGAAATTAGAGTTTGGTTGAGCCATTAATAGTTGTGATTCAGTTCTATTGAATGCCTGGTTCTTTTCTATAATGTTGATTTGTCATCATTGCCGGGCTTTTTCATCTCAACATATAATGATAGCATCTCCTTATTTGCCTTTTTATAAATGGAAAACACTAATAGTAGGTCCTCGTCGTATTGTAATTCATATATAATAGATGGTTGGGAAGATTGAAGTAAATACTTCAAAGTCACATTATCATTGATGGCAAGTAGTTCTTTTATTGGAAGTAGCAACTCACTGAACCTCACCGATAGATCAATGTTTATCAACCGTACCTTTCCACCTATATACACACCATCATTGCTAACCTCTTCATTGTAATGTATGAAAATACCGATCCTATTCATTATGGGGGTTAAAAGGTGATCGAATTTGCCAAAATGAAGCCTTTGGAGCCCTGAACAGCTTCCAGCACTAACACAAAAAGGACTTTTAGTGACGCATTTAGGCGTCACTACTAGTCCTATAAGCGTCGTTAATGATTATTAGTGACGCATAAAAAACGTCGCTACATGTGTTGCAAAAAGTGCCATCGTTATTGCCTATTAGCGACATATAACAAAAAGTGTCACTAATAGTTCATAGTAGCAACGTATATTATACATCACTAATAATTTATTATTAGTGACATATAATATATGTTGATATTAATTAATTATTAGTGGCACTTATTTTCTAGTGTCGCTAGTGATTAGTTATTAGCGATGATATTGTATATATCGCTACTAATAAACTATTTAAAAAAAATTAAAATTACTTTTTAGCAACATATAAATCTATGCGTCGCTAATAAGTAATTCTTAGCGACGTTTATCTATACATCGCTAATAAAAAACTATTTTTAAAAAAAATTAAAAAAACTTATTAGAGATGTATAACTCTATGCGTCAATAATAAGTCTTTATTAGCGGCGTTTGTGTATACGTCACTAATAAAATAACATTTTTTTTAAAAAAATCTTATTTAACACGTCGCTATTAATATAATATTAGTGATGCAATAAGTGACCTTTAGAGACACTTTTATATGCGTCGCTAAAGACATAAATTTTTTGAAAAAAAAATCCCCAGTGGGCCACTAGGCCCACTAGGGAAGGGAGAGGGTGTCAGAGGACAATGGGGCACCGGAATACGGCCCCCTTTGTCACCCCTCGTAAAATCAAAGGAAGGGGGGGCAGAGAGGGGGAGGCAATGAAATGGAGGAAGAGGAGAGAGGGGGAGGAAGGGAGAGGGGGAGGAGGTGGGGTGCTAGAATCTGGGCAGGGGAACCAGCTTCCGGTAGGTGGGACCCCCTCCTCAAGCAGAGGCAGTGAAAGAGGGGGGAGAAATGAGGATGGGAGGGGATGAAGGGAGAGGGGGGAGGGAAAGGTGGAGGGTGCCGGAATCCGGTGGGGGACCCAGATTCCGGCAACCCCTCTTCCGGCGGCAGCAGGCGAGGGGAGGAAGGGAGGAGGGTGGCAGGGAGGGAGGGAGGAGGGGGTGTGGTGCAGGAATCCGGCAGCCGAAATCAGACGGTAGCGGTGGGGTTAGGGCAAGGGGAATGAAGGAGGGTGGGGGGAGGGGAAGGGAAGGGGGACAAGGGAGGAGGGGCAGGAGGGGAAGGGTGGAGGGCGGAGGCGGAACCGGGATGCGGCGGCAGAGGCCTAGAGGCAGCTGTGCCGGGATGGTGGCAGCAGGGTGGAGTCGTGGCGGAGGCGGGGTGGAGTCATGAAGGAGTCGGGGTGGAGAAACGGCAAAAGCAGGGTGGAGGCGCGGCGGAGACATGGCAGAGGAGGGGTGGAGGAACAGCGGGGGTGGAAGAGGGCTGTGGGATGGGAGAAGAAGAGCGCAGGAGCAGAGGGGGGGAGTGAATAAATCACCAGCATGGGTAAACAAAAATTTCCCGCACTGGCGTACATTTTAGCGACGTTTCTTTGGAAACATTGCTAAAATGTTAACTTGAAGAAACATCACTAAAACTTTCACATATTGCGATGTTTCTTTGTAAACGTCACTAAACTTTCACATATTGTGACGTTTCTTCAGAAACATCGCAATTGGTAAATATTTGTGACACATATTATACGTCACAAATGATATGGTGTTTTAGCTCTCTCCCTCCCCCCTCTCTCTCTCCCTTCCCCTCTTCTCTTTCTCCCCTTTCTCTCTCTCTATCCTCTCTTCTCTCTCTATCCCCTCTCTCTCTCCTCTATCTCTCCCTCTCCACCATCTCTACCTCTACTCTCTCTCCTCTCTCCCTCTCTTCTCTCTCTCTCCTTTCTCCTCTCTCTCCCCTCTCCCTCCCTCTCTCTCTCCCCTCTCTCTCCTATCTAGATCTCGTCTCTCTCTCCTACCTCCCCTCTCTCTTTCCCTCTCTCTCTACCACCCCTTTCTCTTCCCTCTCTCTCTTCCCTCTCTCTCTATCTATTTTAATTTTAATTTTAATTTTTTAAAATTTTAAAAAGCCATTAGCAATGTATACAGATCTATGTCACTAATATATTACTGTATTAGTGATGTATACATGCATATATTTCTAATACACCAAAGTATTATAGACATATATATGTATGAGTCACTAATACTCTTCCCTCTCCCTCTCTCCCCTCCCCTCTCTCTCTGTTCCCTCCCCTCTCTCTCTCTTCCCTCTCCTATCTCTCTTTCCTATCCTCTCTCTCTCTTCCCTCTCCTCTCTCTCTTTGCTCTCCTCTCTCTCTCCCCACTCTCCCCTCTCTCTCTTCCCTCCCCTCTCTCTTCCCTCTTTCTCTTCCCTATCCTCTCTATCCTCACTCTCTCTATCTATTTTAATTTTATTTTTTTAAAATTTAAAAAAGTCATTAGCGACGTATAGTTTCATTCGTCACTAATACTATTGCTAATACACCATAGTATTAATGACGTATACATGTATACGTCACTAATACTCTTCCCTCTCTTTGTCTTCCCTCTCCTCTCTCTTTCTGTTTTCCCTATCCTCTCTCTCTCTTCCCCCCCTCTCTCTTCCATCCCATCTCTCTGTCTTCCCTCCCATCTCTGTCTTCCCTCCCTTGTCTCTCTCTTCACTCCCCTATCTCTCTCTTCCCTCCCCTCTCTCACTCTTCCCTCTGATCTCTCTTTCTCTTCCCTATCCTCTCTCTCTCTTCAATCTCCCCTCTCTCTCCTCTCCTCTCTATCTCTCTTGTCTGCCCTCTCTCTTCCCTCCCCTCTCTCTCTCCCCCTATCTCTCCCCCTCTCTCTTCCCTCTCTCCCTCTCTCTCTCTTCCCTCCCCTCTCTCTCATCCTTCTCTCTCTTCCCTATCCCCTCTCTCCTCACTCTCTCTATCTATTTTAATTTTAATTTTTTTAAAATTTAAAAAAGCCATTAGCGACATATAGTTGCATACATCGCTAATGCTATTGTGTATTAGCGATGTATACAACTATACGTCGCTAATACACTAGTGCATTAGCGACGTATACATCTATACATCACTAATACTCTTCCCTCCCCTCGCTCTCTTCCCTCTACTCTATCTCTCTCTTCCCTCTCCTCTGTCTCTCTCTTCCCTCTCCCCCCTCACTCTCTTCCCTCTCCTCTCTCTTTCTCTCTTCCCTATCCTCTCTCTCTTCCCTCCCCTCTCTCTCTCTTTCTTCTCCTCTCCTCTTTCTCTCTCCCCTCTCCTCTCTCTCTTCCCTCCCTCTCTCTCTTCCCTCCCCTCTCTCTCTTTCCTCTCTCTTCCCTATCCTCTCTCTATCTATTTTAATTTTAATTTTTTTAAAATTTAAAAAAGCCATTAGCAAAGTATAGTTACATACATCGCTAATACTATAGTATATTAGCGACGTATAAAGCTATACGTCGCTAATACACTATTGTATTAGTGACATATACAGATATATGTCACTAATAAACCATAGCATTAGCGGTGTATAAATGTATGCATTGCTAATACTCTTTTTTAAAAAAATATCCCCCATCTCCTCTCTCTCTTCCCTCCCCCCTCTCTCTCTCTTCCCTCCCTATCCTCTCTCTCTCTCTTCCCTATCCTCTCTCTCTCTCTCTCTCCTTCCCTCCTTTCTCTCTCTCCTCTCACTCTCTCTTTTATTATAAACTATATCTTAAAATTAATAAGAAAATTTTAAAAATAAAATGTATTACATTTTAAAATTTTGAATCTATTATTGACATTGCCTTTTATTAAAAATTTAGTATTTATTTATTATTTATACAAATAGTCAATATATAAGAAAATAAATTAAATTTTAAAAAAATTATTTTAAATGTTATTGATTTTTTAAAAATAATTATTTATTAATTAGTGATGCATGGTTAAAAGTGTCGCTATTAGCTCTAAATTTTAAATTTCTTATTTTAAATTTAAAATTATTACCGACGCTTTCTAACATGCATCGCTATTGTTAAATTTATTAGCAATGCCTTAAGAAAAAGCATCGCTAATAGGTTTGAATTTTTTTTAAAAAATTAATAATTAACTATTAGCAATGCATAATATAAAGCGTCGCTAATATGTTTTGTAATAGTGATGAACAATTTTATGCATCGCTAATAGATTCACTATTAGTGACGCTTAATATTATGTGTCGCTAATAGTGAATTTTTTTGTGACGATTTTTTATATGTCGCTATTATTAGTTTTTAGTGACGTTTATTATTGCGTCACTAAAAAAAGTTTTGCTAATAGTGCATTTTGTTGTAGTGTAGACTGCAAAAAAAAATGTGTTTTCACATAACAAGGGCACTTGCTAGTCAGTCACCTCCTGATGGCACCTTTTGACTATCGCTGATGAATTCCAACCCACTGGAACAGAGTTGAACTATTCAGGGTTTAGGGTGTCATAGCCCATTGTTTTTAGGAAATATTTTTCAGATTAGTGTGATATATTAAATACAAATAATAAATTAAAACAATTCCTGATAAATAAAGCAATGTGTGAGGTCTTTAGTTTTGGGGTGGTCCTCACATTCGATACCTCTAACTCAAAACTCCTCAATTTTCACGGAAAGGTTGTAATAATTGCTACACGTGTATCGCCTTATATGTACGCTTATTGGTTGTTACCAATAAAATACATAGGGGAACAACTTGATACACATAAAATATCGACACTTTCAATATGAACTGACCATATTTTATTAACATAGCCATTACCTTTTGACATTGATGTATTTTTTAGCATGGAAAAATAACATATAATTTTTAGCATTAGGTCCTTTGACTAATTAAGCATCAATTATTGAGTGGTTCCTTCTCACTAATCCATTGTCAAGTGGCTCTTATAACTTCATTTGAAACTTGATTCAAAGACAATATGATTACATGTTTGCCACCATCAATTATGAAAAGTTTTCTAGGCCATAAATGGACTTATTATGCTCAAGATCCTTGGTTCTAAATTCGGTTAATCCATACAAATTTTTTCATTTAGATCAACGTTCAAGAATGTTGTTTTAACATCCATTCGAATCAGTTCCAAATCCAATGTGGGACAATGGCTAGAATAATATGAATTGATACATGTTATTCTTAGGGGCTATTTGGTTGTAAAATCTTTGTAAGATTTTATCGATTCTGCCCTAATACCAGCTGAAATTATCAAAACCTTGGTTGGGTGCAAAAGCTAGGTAGAATTAAAATTTTTGTTTGAAAGTTGGAATTAATTTCGCCCGAAAGTTGATTCTAGGGCATTTCTATCCATTATAAGCCGGAATCAACTAATCACTTCATGGGGTTTATTTCATCGATTTCGGTTCCCGACCTCCCATTTTAGAATTAAAAATTCTATTATTTTTCAATTGTTACATCTTATATCGATTTTAGCCTCAATAAAGAGGATCTAGAGCACATATATATCAAATTTATGAAGTTCATGTATGCCGTCAAGGTATTGGTGAGCCCAAATGACATCACCAAGAACTCTTCACAATCTTCAGTCTTCCACCTTGATGAAGGATAACATGTCTGCTCCAATTTTGCATGCCTGTTAATTCAAAATTTGACTCAACCACAAAAACCTGAAATCATATTCTTAGACTGATTACATAAACATGTTTCTTAACACAATTTTGATAAATAAATCAGCCAATCAACTAAGTATGCAACTCATATGTTCTTATAATTCAAGGGCATTATAGTGTTAGTATGAATGTGTTCCTTGGCCCACTTATGAGATAAATACCCTTCAATTCTACGAGGGTCACCACAATACCTCTAGCCCAAAACCTCAAAGGTAGAGAATTTCAAGTTGTGGCCTCCTTTACTCAGGAAATTACTATCTAGTAATGCGGAATATCAACAAACAAACATACCAGAAAAAATACACAAAAGTTTTTTCTGGTTAGAAACCCAACTGGGAAAAATTGCACAATCACTATGGGTTGATTTATAAATGCACGATGAAGTTTAAGAACTTACAAGATTTAAGTTACTAACTTCCCAACCTAGAAGTCCATATCTAATTAGCTTGGACACCAAAGTCAATACTGGTACTTTTTGAACTTGTCTTTGTCTTCTTCATTAGAGCAATCCTTTGATCAGTGTCAAGCTTTAATCAAAGTTCATCATGATTTACTCACGTAATCCCTTTTATGTGTGATGTGATTGTGACTCTCACACTCTCTTTTCCAATTCATAAAGATATTATGAATTGAACACTCACCTTTCAATAATTTTCTCTCAATTTTTTTCACAAAGTTGATTGAAAAAATTAAGCAAAAACCTCTTTATTTTTTCCTCACAAAATTCCTTCCTCAAATTTGTCATCCCTTGATCCTTATATAGTGGTTTGAGTCAATTAAAGTCATTGTGTTTTAATAGGAACAAAATTGTTCCTAATGACAATACAGTACAATTTATCATTCCATATAGGAATCTTTCTTTCCTTGATACATTTAGAAATCCTGACAAATCAATCACTTTCAATAGTGCAATCAATAGTTCACTAGTCTAGTCCTAATAAAACTCACTCCAATGGACCTATTCTATTGGACGATCGACCATTCACTCTTTTGAAAAAAAATCTAAAAACTCATTCAAGCCAAATCAATCACTTTTCAAGGATGATAGATCATTTTTGAACATATTTATGATTTTTGTCCTTTTTCATCCATTCTTTTCCCAACACTCACATAAGATGTTTTCTATGAAAATCGTATGTATTTGTGCATGTGTGTGTCTGATATTTTCCTTTTTCTCTTCAACCTTCAATTACTTTGATAAAGTTTTCACTTTAAACTTCAAGACATGTCCACTCCAATTTTTAAAGTTTTTTAATTCCAAATCTAACTCAATACATTACTAATCTAGTTGGACTTCACAACATTTAAATTACACACACAAATGGACATAAATTTGATCATCAAAATATAATCAATTGCAATATATATGCCTCATATGTACTAATACCACTTGTATTCCAAGTTCTTCGTCACTTGATTGATAGCTCATGTTACTCATTTTGATTGTGTTGAAGGACGAACAAATGTGAAATATTGAACAATAAAAAAACAATAGAACAACTAAAAGGAGAAAAATTTTACCAATAAAATTGGCGAGAGTCTCAAGTACATTTGTGTATGGTATGTGCTAGCAAGTTGAACTACTATAACTCAAATTAATGGAAACACAAAGCAAGACTCCAGTGCAAACATGGCTTTAATGAGCCGAGTGTATGCAAAGTGTAAGTTGATATTTATATTTTATACCATATTATGTAAGACTATGAAGTAATCAATTAATATATTAAATATTATTTGGAACTAATAAATTTTTTTGGGTTTATGTATCTACTTAAAACATAGAACAGTTCAAGCTAATATGACATCGAGCTCAAATCCACTACTATATAAGAATCTGAATGAAATAATTAAGGAAAACTTTAATGTGTCTGTAGCATGCATGGGGAACATTATGAGCTGTTGGATTGAGATTCGACAGCTTATTTTATTTATAGAGTAGGCAGGTAGGCTATGTGCTCTGTGCACGCATGCCTTACCCAATATTTTGAGTACATACCAAAAGAAAGACTCATAAAATATAAACTTATTTTGAACCATTGACATTTTTGGTGGCACTATAAATTCAAAACTAGGTAAACTATGGAACATGTCAAGAGAATTTGACCTCTAGCTCACAATTCACATGAGCACATTATCCAACCATGGTTCACGTTGAACCACTACTACGGTTCATGTTCAACCTAATCAAATTAAAAGTACAAACCATCGTCAACTTTGTCCCGATACATGTAGTTCAAGATAAGTGATATAATCAGCATTTTCATCTACTTTGAGCATTATTTGACTCCAAACATTTATGATTTTTATGTAATTGAGTCCAGATACTTATCCTAGGACAATTAGTTCTTTTACATAACCAAACAATAATCTTTTATTAAGTAATACAAGTTAATGTGCATGCGCATTTGCACGCGTTAATAAAGAGCAACAATTTTCACTTGGCATGGAAGTGGATGCATGCTATGGTCATTTTCCTATTTCTACCTATAAATGATAAATAACAAAATTGTTGATATGTGGTTGAAGTGATGTGATATCTATTTAAGCTCCACACAAAAAGACAATAAAACATAATGACATTTTTACACCATAAATACTACAAATGATAAATTTTCTTTGCATTTTATACTTCTAGATATTGGTAGTTTTTTTGAAAAATAAGATCAAATATCAATGTTTTTCATTCACATACTTTACTTTAAAATTTTATGTATTATTAAGATAAACATGAAAAAAGGACAAAAAATGCCCACTTACACAAACTACCAAGGAAAAGTTTATAAAAAATAATAATGTAGCAGCTTAAAAATATTTAAGCTGCTAAGCTCATATCCCTATTATAGAGCATCATTGTTTATGTTAATCGTTATAACTAAAGAGATTAGGAAACAAGAGACGCAAATTGTAATATGCAACCCACCACGGAAAAGTATGATTCTCAAAGTCCCAGTAGTGCCCCCTAGCAAATACCCATTTATTGTGTCTCTTTCACCTCCTTCTCTTAGGATTTATCTTCTTTAAGGAAATCTACTAACGGATACTTGTTATGACTTTGGAAGACACTTAGATGGCCATGCGTATTAGAGCTAAGAAACTACAAAATATATAACTATATGTATTGTAATCTAAGAAGGATATTATAAGCATAGTACGGTAAAATAATAGTGTAGATACCTTTGGTAGCTGAGCTACAGAGTTTGCCATTGGAGACAGTGCCGCCAACTGAGGATACAAACACAATACGTCCATTACACGAGGCTTTAACGTGAGAGTGGGAGAGCTGGGACATATGGAAGTCGAAATCCTCCATTGTATGTTCTCTATAGAGTTGTATATGCCCGTTCCCACATTGTTCAACTGCTTCCACATAATGAAGTTTTTCTTAGTGCAGTTGATCACGAGATTTTTTATTTTATCACTTAATTATTGTTTGCAGTGATCCTTGTGGATATTAAGGTGAACTTGAAGATATATCTGATCGGCACAATTCAAATGCACCAGCATTGATTTGGATGCAGTGGGTTTGGACGTGTAAAATTTCAAGAAGAAACCCACTATTGATTTGAGTTGTGGTCATAAATAATGGATTTGGGCATTCTTGCCATGAAAGAGAAATTGGCTTTACTACTTGAAATTCAAATCTATTAATTTTGAAATTGGTGTTGTAGCTTACACTTCCCCACTCCTAAGATAACGTAACAGTAGAAATTTAGATTCCCTCTGTGTCTAAAAATTGAACCATTATATTATGTGATACCATGAAATTCCATATTGTATATAACAAACAATATTTAAGAAATATAGTGAAGAAGAACAACCACACCATTTACGGGGCTTTCTCACATAATTCATGTGAGCGGACACGTTTGCAGGGCCTATCTTATTTTGATGAAAAAAAGTAGTATTGTACCCTGAGCAATTATTAGCTAGGGTTATGTATATCACAAAATTCGTTCTCATCACCAATATTAGGTGGCCAAAAAAGAAAATGACGTGTGTGGGTATGTTCACCACCCATTGGTGTTGAGCATGAATTTCGTGTACACTTTACGCACCCAATAATTTGTTTAGAACACCCTGGCTAAATAGATGTACAGTAGGTATGCCATCCTCAGGCCAAGAGTTGCATATAGCTTCACTTGTCGGTTTTTCCCAATCTAATGTGAATGCAAACAAATAAATTAATGCAAATTTTAGCATGGTCCTTTTCATATGTATTTTTTACACTTTTACTATCTTATATTAATAATTATATTTAGAAAAATAGTAATTTTTATTTAATGATGAAACTTATGTCAAAAAGAAGGAAAAATAAATTTATAATACTCTTTTTTATTACAATTTTGGGTTGGGCGATTGATCAACTGTGATAGGTGATCAATTGATAGGTCAACATAAGCGATTGAATGGCAATCTGTGTGGCTTTATATAAAATGAAGTCAAAAGCATTAGCGATCAACTGGCCATCATGCTGGTGATCGATTGCTACGACTGTGAGTTGGTTTCTCATGCCATTTTGGATAACACTTTGTCTAAATAGATTTATTTTAAGTCTCTTACTTTCCCAGGAGTCTTCATTCTCTATTGCTTTAACTATTTAGGAATTTTGTGGTTTACTTTCCTTATTTTTGATTGGTTAGTCATGAAGTATTTAGAGATTAGTTTCTATTACTTATAATTATGTCCTTAGGACTTATATAAAAGTTTGCCTCTTTCATGGAAGCTATAGAGAATATGTTTTTTTATATATATTGAAAAGAAGAAAATATTTCTCTCTTTTATCTTTTTCTCTATTTATGTGAGTTTGTCATTGAAATTCACGTGAGAGAAAAGTTGTGTGCGCCTGTAGCCAAATGTGTCGAATGATAGTATCTCATCAATCTAGCTCCACTTCATCTTCTTTCTCCTTGTCATTTCTCTAAAACTCAATTTTCACATCAAAAATACCCCTACCTTAATTTCTAAGTAAACTCCATGTTGACTCAAAATAAAAAAAAATGACTTTCTAAAATGCATGAATCTAAATTTGCCAAAATATTCTATACTATCTCCATAAATTTATTTGTATATTGATTCACTTTTTAGACAAATTAGATTAATTTGTGTATTTAGTTGCTTATTTATTTCAAGTAAAATGAATAGTTTTAAGCCTAATGTATTCGGAATTTTAATGCAAGACTCGAATCTGATTTAGTTGAGACTAGGAGTGTACTATCTCAAACGGTTTTAGTGTTGAGTATAAATTTTTAAAGTATAATTCCTTAGTATGGTAAATTAAATATATATTTTCTAAACCTTATATTCTCTTAGCCTCGCATTTTATGTTTCGTGGGTTTATATAGATCTTGAGGAGCAAGGAACTAGTAGATGCCTTGATCACAAAGACACCTATGAGGAGGTTTGTAGAGGCGAAGGAGATTTCATCTGTGGTGACATTCATTTGTTTACCAGTTGCTTCCTACATCACAGGTCAAGTCATCGTAGTTGATGAAAGGTTCATGATGTACTGAAATAATGTTCAATTAAATATTCTCATATTCTAAATTGTATTCCTATTTTGTGTTAATTCATTGCTTATTTAGGCTATTTATGTTTTAAATATGTTAGTTAGACCTTTATTAAGTTACATGTCTAAACAGGCTTCAACCAGATCCAAGTAGAAGAGAAAGTAAAACCTATCTACCCAAAGCTATTTGAAAGTCAAGAATAGGCTCTTAATAGTCTAAATGTACATCGAATGGTTGAGCACAACCATGTCGACCTGTTGGATTTCAGATTTACACCAAAAGAACTAAATTCAGGAAGAAGCTAATTTAGATAGATTGATATAACCTTAGTATTTTAGTCATATCTTCCTATGTGTAATTCAGATTGATACGATTCTGGTTGCATTAGAAAGAACCCTTCCATGGCTACAATCTCTATTTTAGTAAAAAATTCATAATTCCGAATCTATATGGGTCAAATCCGGCATGCAAACTGATAGCTAGTAAACTAACCTTAGGCCAGCACATGAAGAAAATTTTCATTAGTTGTGATTGTTACACATAAGAAAAGACAATGAGTTTGATTGAATAACTGAAGGAAGATTCAAATATACATATTTTCTAAATAAATTATTAATTTATTTGATTGATTTATAATCTAATCATTGTCAAAGAAGCAACTAATCAGACAATCAATCATGATGCAATATAGAGATATGATTGGACTTTCCTCTTTAAAGCAACCCCTTCTACTCCTATAAATAGAGGGGTGGATGTGATAGAGACATCATCCCCTCCTCTTTAGAGCAGTATTTTCTTATTTTTCTTCTCTTCTTTTGTATTTTTATTGCAATGACTTTTTAAGCTCTTATGCTAAGGTTAGAGGTGATTTGTAATAATCTAATAGAATTTTATTCATGTTTTATCAATGATTTCAAGTAAGTATTGATTATTTGAAGTGATATTTATTTAATATTATTCTTCTTCTTTTTTCTTTGTGATTTGGATACATAAGATGCTTGAAGGCTCTCCTTCTTTATCTTTTGTAATTTGGAAACATAGAATTCTTGAAGAAATAACTGTTTTTATCCTTCATCTATCCAAAATATTTTTTATCTTTATGTTTAATTTTAATATTTATATCTTCCAGTTAGATAGAATTTTCATTCGATTCTAATTGACATAACATGACACATGAAGAACATCATTAGATATTACAATAACCCTTAATGCCTTAGTATTTTCTCTTCTTGATTTCTTAACTCTTTATTGCCTTAATACACTTCTACTTTTTCTTTCTTAATTTTTCTTTCCTCTATGTTTTTCGTAATCATTTTCTTTATTGCACTACGCTCTCCCTGTGGATCGACCTTGTCTACTACAATTGGCAAGTAAAATAAATTTGAATTTGACTTCTTCATAGTCTTGGTTCAAACATAACAACAGTTCACTGTTAACAGTGTGTAGAAAACTATAGTGACTCATTGGATGATCGAGCAACCAATTATCTTTTTTAGATGATTGAGCTAAGACATGGTTTTGTTAAGTGAAACAACTGGAATTTTAGAAGTGAGCGATGTTTATTAAGGACTATTGTTTTAATCGGAAAGCAAGGCAGGCGTAAGGTCTCCATACATGAGCAATTCAAAGAAAAATATTGCATTTTACAAGAGACTCTCAAATGAGGAAACATATAAAAAAGCATAGTAATAGAAGAAGAGGTTGCAACATAAGTTTTGACCTCATTCTCAACACGCCTAATTAAATTCTAGCATTTCTCTCATGCCAAATGTCTCATACATAGGTTCAAGATCTTTAATAATTAGCGAGCAAAAAAAATACTCAAATGTTTTTTCATGTAGAAACCCAATCGGGAAAAAACCACAAAACCACTATGGGTTGATTTGTAAATGCACAATGAAGTTTAAGAACTTACAAGACATAAGTTACCAACCTCCTAACTTAGAAGTCTGTCGCTAATGGACTTGGCCACCAAAGTTAATATTGGTACTTTATGAACTTGTCTGTCTTCTTCTTCATTAAAGCAATCTTGTGATCATTGTAAAGCTTTAATCGAAGTCTATCTTGATGTACTCATGTAATCCCTTTTTTGTGTGATGTGATTGTTACTCTCACAAACTCTCCTTTCCAATTCATAAAGATATTATCAATTGAACACTCACCTTTCAATAAATTTCTCTCAATTTTTTCAATAAGTTGATAGAAAAAATTAAGCAAATTTTTTTTTATTTTTTCCTAAAAAAAATCCTTCCTCCCATCTCAAATTTGTCATCTCTTTGCCCTTATATACTGGTTTAACTCAATTAAGGTCATTGCATTTTAATAGGAACAAAATTGTTCCTAGAATGACTTACTTTAAGTAACGACACTACAACTCGATTCATTGTTCCACAAGGCAATCAACTGTTCCTTATTCTATTTAGAATCCTAATAAACAAGTCATTCATTTTCAATAGTGCAATCGATAATTCACTATTATAGTCCTAACAAAACTCACTCCAATCAATCTATTCCAATGGATGATTGACCAATTATTGTTCTACAAATAAATCTAAAAACTCATTCAAGCCAAATCAATCGCTCTTCATGGACGATAGATCACCTTTGAGCATATTCGCAAATTTTGTCCTTTTTTATCCATTCTTTTCCCAACACTCACATAAGATGTTTTCTATGAAAATTGTAAATGTTTGAGCGTGGGTGTGCATGATATTTACTTTTTCGTCTTCAACCTTCAATCACTTAAATAAAGTCTTAACTTGAAACTTTAAGACCTATCTGCTCCGTTCTTTCAATTCCAAATCTGACTCGACACATCACTAATCTAGTTGGACTTTACAACACTTAAATTACACACACAAATAGACATAGATTTCATCATCAAAATATACCCAATTGAAATATATATGCCTCATATGTTCTAACACAACTTATATTACAAGTTCTTCTAGAACACCACATGTTCAGATTGCGCTTAACCCAAAGGGTTAATAGTAATTACATAAAATTTAGATAAGTTTTAAAGGATTTCAAGGGATAAATTTCTAATATATGAGTAGAGTGCAAAATAACGATCGTAATGAATCAATGAACACGTAAAACGGAGGTCAGAAACGAAAGTTACGGCCTCAGGAAGTGTCCTATATTAAATAAGTTTGGGATAACATATCCGTGTGGGTCTAGTTTCAAAGGGATCGTCAATACGAGTTCATCGGTACCAATAATGCGCGATTCCAACTTCGGGATAAGAAGTAATCGTATTTTGACATTGGAATTGTGTTTAAAGAAAGTAATAATAAAATATTGAGAAAAGGACACAATAGATGACATCAACAGCTAGAGCCGAGCCACCAAAATAGCACAGAGTGGTGGGGCCATGCTATTGCGGCTGTCCCCGAGACGCGGGGCCAGTGCAATCATACAGTCCATCGCGTTGTGTCCGGCGGGCGCATCATCACGCGGTGTACATACGGTGATGCAGTGCGGTTCATGCACCTTGCATAGATGCATGCACCATGTGCACCAATTACAAACATGGTCCAATGGATGCGTGACATGTGGCATGGATCCGTGTGAGTGTATCACTTTTCCTTCGTACCGTCGCACACCTTCTACTATAAATTCTTATTTCTGCCAAAACATTGGAAAGAGTTTACTGGGTCATTTTGAGTCTATTTTTGTCCATTCAAAAAATGTTCTTAGCTAATTCGAGGGTGTTCTATGCCATCAAAATGTCTGTTCCTTGAGTTTGAGACTTTATAAGGGGGAAATGCCACGAGGTAAGATGAGACTATGCCTGTCGCTCTCAAGCACCTAGGAGAGAGAAGTAGCCCTAAACAAGAGGGGGCTTCATCCTCTATCATCGGGATACAATGAGGGAAATGGCCTTGAGTAAGGGAGGCTCAGTCATCCACCTAAGGGCCACGCAGTGAAAGGAACATTCTTGGGTTAAGGGAAGGTTTTGTCTGTAGCCTCTGGGTACAGAAAAAGAAAAGAGTCTCCGGGTAAGGGGAGAGGTTTGTCTGTCATCTACGGGCCTATAGAGAGAAAGGTGTCTCCGAATAGGGGAAGTTCTGTCCACCACCTATAGGCATAGGAAGTGTGAAACGTCTCGGGTTAAAGAGAAGTGATGTATGCTACTTAAGAAATATTCCGAAACTAGAAGAGGTTCTGCCCGCCATCTCTAGACTTGAAGGAGAGGACACCCAGAGGAAACGAGTAACACCGAGCGTCGCAACTTTCAAAACTACATGGGAGTAAGCATTTCTAACTTTTTGATTTTATATGATTTATATGCATACATATCTTAATTAATAATATTAGTTAACGTATATGATTATATAAATGCATTTTTTACTTATGATATATGTTATGCTCTGATCTGATGTGCTTTGATATGTCTTAATCTAATATGATCTCATAAGCTCTAAAATGCTCTGTTTAATCCGAGATGTTCCAATTTCTTTTGATATGATATAATATAATTTAATAGGATCTAATATAAGCTAATATGCCTTGTTGTGTGTTATGCTCACTTTTGTGATCGAGTGAGATATGTGTTCCGTTGATTTATTAGATTCGGTTCAACTTTGATGATTTATGAGGTTTCCGTTTGATTTCAGATGATTTATTCGAATATAAAGATATATGTAATTTAACATATATGATTTTGTGATGCTTGATGCATGTAATAGTCATTAGGCAGAACTATGTTCGGATCTGATTATATTGGAATAACGTCATAAATGTTATCTTATACATACGTAGGCAACCAACAGTACAAAAACATTGGCTTGATCTAATTTAGTTATAAAACTAAGTTTATTTTGGTCTATGCATAAGAGATTGAAAAAACTATGTAAGTGCATAGAGGAATGTTACGACTCTCGCACACAGTCTGTCTCTCCAGGCAGGTTGGTTGAATTTTGATTTTTATAAAATTTTTAATAAACTCCGATTTTGTTTTTCGAATAACCCCCGGTTGAAGTAAGTTTATTAGGTTGGGTTGTTACATCTTCATCTCTTGATTGATAGCTCATGGTACTCGTTTTGATTGTGGAGAAGGATGAACAAATGTTAAATAGTGAACAATGAAAAAACAATAGAACAACTATAAGGGGAAAAATTCTACCAATAAAATTGGCCAGAGAATCTCAAATACCTCTGTGTATTGTATGTGTTAGCAAGTTAAGCTACTATTAATCGAATTAATGGAAACACAAAGCAAGACTACAATGCAAACATGGCTTTAATGAGAAAAGTGTTTATGCAAATTATTAGTTGATATTTATATTTTATAACTTATTATATAAGACTATGAAGTAATCAATTAAGAAGCTATAATATTATTTGGAACCAATAACATTTTTTGGGGGTTTATGTATCTACTTAAAATATAGAACAGGTCAAGCTAATGTGACGTTGAGCTCAGTTCCACTACTTCCACTACTATCTAAGAATCTGAATGAATAACGAAAAAGTTAGTGTGTCCGTAGGAAGAGTGGGGAACATTGTGAGCTGTCAGATTGAGAATCGACAAGTCATTGTGAGCTGTTAGATTGATAATCGACAAGTCATTATGAGTAGATAAAAGATAGACTCATAAAATATAATCTTATTTTGAACCATTGACATTTGGTCACACTATCAATTTAAAACTAGGTTAACCATGGAACATGTCAAGAGAATTTGACCTCTAGCTCACACTTCACATGAGCACAATATCCAACTGTGGTTCACGTTGAGCCACTACTGTGGTTCACGTTGAACCTAATCAAATTAAAAGTACAAACCATCGTCAACTTTGTCCCCATGCATGTTGTTCAAGATAAGTGATATAATCAGCATTTTCCTCTACCTTCCACATTATATGACTCCAAACATTTATGATTTTTATGTAAATGAGTCCAGACACTTATCCCAGGACAATTAGTTCTTTTACATAACCAAACAATATTTTTTTAATTAAGTAATACAAGTTAATGTGCATGTGCATTGGCATGTGTTAATAAAGAACAACGATTTTCACTTAGCATGTAAGTGGATGCATGCTATGATAATTTTCCTATTTCTATCTATAAATGATAAATAGCAAAATTATTGGTATGCAGTTGAGGTGATGTGATATCTATTTAAGCTCCATAATAAAAGATACAATAGAGCATAATGACAATTTTACACCATAGATACTACAAATAATACATTTTCTTTGCATTTTATACTTCTTTATATTTGGTAGTTTTTGTCAAAAATAAGATCAAATATCATTTACTTTCTTTCACGTATTTTACATAAAAATATTACATATTATTGAGATGAACATATAAAAAAGACAAGAAATGCCCACTTACACAAACTACCTACGAAAAGTGTATAAAAAATAATAATATAGTAGCTTATCCTCCCCCACTCCTAAGATAACACAAGTAGAAATTTAGAATCCCTCTGCGTATAAAAATTGAACCACTGTACTAAGTGATACCATGAAATTCCATTGTATACAAACAATATTTAAGAAATATAGTGAAGAAGAAGAACCACGCCATTTACGGGGCTTTCTCACATAATTCATATAAGCGGACAAGTTTGGAGAGCCTATCGTAATTTGGTAAAAATAAGTGGCATTGAACCACGAGAAATTATTAGGTACGATTATGCATATCTCAAAAATTGTTCTCACCACCAATATGTGATAAAAACACGTAGGCCAAAAATGAAAATGACGTGTGTGGTAATGTTCACCACCCATTGGTGATGAGCATGAATTTCATGTATACTTTGCGTACCTAATAATTTCTTTAGAACCTTATTGCCTTCTACCTTATAGAACACCCTGGCCAATAGATGTACTACATGTATGCCATCCGCAGGCTAAAAGTTGCATATAGCTCCACTTGTCCCTTTCTCCCATTTTAATGTGAATACAAACAAATAAATTAATGCAAATTTTAATATGGCCCTTTTTATCTATTTTTTTATATTTTTACTATCCTATAATAATAATTATATTTAGAAAAATAGTAATTTTTATTTAATGATGAAACTCACATTTAAAAGAAGAAAAAATAAACTTATAATACTCTTTTTTAAGTACTAGATTGAACAAAATACAACTATTAATATAAAATATTTATTTTTGCCAAATAGAGCTATTAATTTTAGACTTAAAGGGTATATATAAAGGCATTCATGTGGCACCATGTCCATATTCTTGTATATGCCTTCCGCTAGGTGAAGAAAGGCCAAATTGAACAACCATATTGTGTAAACATTATTTAAGAAATAATCCTATAATGAATAAAATTAACCCACCCCATTGACATGGTTTTCTCACATGATTTTCATGTGATCGTGCTCGTTTGGAAGACCTGCCTTCTATCCATAGAACAATTCCCAGCTGGTTAATAGATGTACAACGTGTATGACATCTCACGGCTAAACATTGCATCCAGTTCCACTTGTCCCTTAATTTCTATCTTATGTGAATAGGTACCATTGAGCCATCATCTGTTTTTAGTGTGCACCCTCGTAAGTGGTGACGATTCGACCAACCAATTCTTGAATGCAGCATTTTACAAAGTGGTAACGTTGAAATATCTCGTCCTTCCTCATCGATGGAAGTAATCTCTTTCCTTCTTTCCTCTATATATAAGAAGGTTTTCATGAAGCTCTTTCCCATATTTTTGTATCCATTGACAGGAAGAATGGCCGAAGCAAAGAACAGGTGGAGCCTAGAAGGAGCAACAGCGTTGGTCACAGGAGGGACCAAAGGAATTGGGTGAATCCAATTTAATATTTCATGTTTCATATTTCTTTAGATTGATAAAGGTTGTGGTCACTGCTTTGGTAAAGACAGCATTTACAAATGATTTCTTGGAATTCATGCACGTAAGTGAATAGAAATTGTAGATATGATATATGATGCATATATCATAGATATGAAGAACACTTAATGCTAGAAAGGAAAGAAAGGTATCATTTCCAGGTAATTGAACCGAAAATGATGCATGTATGTAATTTTTAAGTAAACTCAATTATAAATGAAAAGTGAAGACACTGTGCGCAATAATGCATTTGCAATACGTGCTCAGGCATGTGAGCCATCAGATCATCTAAGCCCCACAAATCACAATGACCTGACGGATCCTACCCTTGAGCTTATAAATTCACATAATAAGAGCTTCACCATCGAAGTCAGTAGTCAAATTTCCTCCTGGGCTGGTGCGTTCTACAGATTCTTATTTATGGAAACGTGGAATTTGTTGAGGCAGGCGTGCAGTAGTTAAGGAACTGGCTGAGTTCGGAGCGTCGGTGTACACATGCGCCCGGAACGAGTCAGAGCTAAATGAACGTTTGCAGGAGTGGAAAGATGCGGGACTCAGGGTCATCGGGTCGGTCTGCGATGTTGCTTCTCGACCTTCCAGAGAGAAGCTGATGCAGGATGTGTCCACTGCATTTGGAGGGAAGCTCAACATACTGGTGAGAAATACAGATATACCTAATACATGGTAAGAATGGCCAAATACAATATTATCGCTGGTGCAATTGACGGTGCACAGGTTTGTGCACATTAGAGTCAGTATCACTGACACTAACCTGCATCAGTATGTACGCCATCGAGATTAAAAATAAAAAATAAACCGAATCTATATATTCCTTATGCCGGGCCATGATGAACAAGGAACCTGAAAATCTCTTTGTTACCCAAATGGGCCATCTAAGGACCTCTGAAAACAATGATAAAATCCGAAACCTTCTGAGCCGCTATACTAAGAAAATCTTCGCTATGTGGAAGCAGGTGAACAATGTGGGAACAAGCACATACAAGTCTACAGAGGAACATACAGCGGAGGACTTTGCCCTCCTAATGAGTACCAACTTTGAATCTTCCTATCACATGTCCCAGCTCACCCAGCCTCTCCTCAAAGCTTCTGGTAATGGAAGCATTGTGTTTGTGTCATCCGTCGCTGGCCTTGTCTCCCTTGGCCAACTCGGAGGATCGGTCTATGCAGCTACCAAAGGTATATCACTTAACAAATGATTATTGCTTGATTAAGTATTTGGGCTCATTTACATACAAATCATAAATGTTTGGAGTCATATAATACAAAAAGTAAAGGAAAAAGCTGATTAAATCACTAATCTTAAGCAATTAGAGGACAAAGTGGACGATGCTTTGTACTACTTATTACCTCAACGAGAACCACGGTTGCGGCTCAGCAAATAATGGGGTTGTTTTGTTTAAGAACGTGTCTATATGCAGTCCAATAATCCCTTCACTATACTAATAATATCATAAACCTACTTACTGAATATTCCCTCCATCCTTAAATTATCCCTCTATCCAAAATTAATAGCTCTATTAGTAGTTCCATTCTATTCAAATTTAAGTGTTTGGTATTTAAAAAAGAGTATTGTAAAAATATTTTACCTTATGTTAGAAGTGGGTTTTATTATTCAATAAAAACTACTATTTTTGAAATGTAACTATTGATATAGGATGGAGCAAATATGAATAAAGTGAAGTAAAAAGGAAATTATTGGGGTGCATATAGGTGCATTCTTTGTCCTTTCCTTGCACTTACGTGAATACACTAGCCGTCAAATTCAATTGACCTGTTTTATGTATTACCTAGTTTAAAGTCAGCAGTTTCAAAACATGCAATAACCCCAAAAATGACAATGGTTTAAAATAAGGTTATATTTTAGGAGTCACTTTTAGTGTGCACCAGAATATTGGGGAGGGCGTCCAAGCACCGGGCATGTTGCCCACCCGCCTGCTTTTTACTTAACATTTACGTTGGATCTCTATTCGATGACTCACGATTTGCCCTCGTATGTGCCAGCACACTAACTTTTTCATTATTGTTAACTTCAGGTTCTTACATAGTAATGGAACTGAGATGAATGTCAAATTAGCTTGACCTGTTCTATGTTATAAGTTCTATGTTGTAAGTAGTATTGTTAGAACATCTTTCATAAACCCCAAAAATGTTATTGGTTCTAAATAATATTTAATTTCTTAATTGATTTAGTCTCGTTAATATGCACTGGGCGTAAAACTGCTCAGGCTCTTCTTAGCTGGCAGATCAATATCCACCGCCTCAAGGGGTAGTTTCTGCCCTCTATCACATGACAATGAGACTCTTTTTCTATTGTTTTATCAATGTTCAATAATTTGTATTTGCTCATCCTTCAACACAATCAAAATGAGTCACAGGAGCTATTAATCAACTGACGAAGAACTTGGCATGCGAGTGGGCCAAGGACAATATTCGAACTAACACCGTCGCACCATGGGTCACTTTTACACCATTACTGGAATCGGTAATTTTATTCTCCTACTCTTTTTTATGTAAACTAGTTAATATTAAAGTATATGGAATAATGGGATTGCACAAAGAAAAAAACACAATTTTAGGTTGGGTGATCGATCAGCTGTGATAGGCGATCGATCGATCAGTCAACATAAGCGATAAAATGGTACTCTACGCATCTTTGTGTAAAACAAAGTTGAGAGCATTGGCAATCAATCGGCCATCATGCTAGCGAACCCTATGACTGCGAGTTGGTTTCTAATTCCACTTTGGATAGACTTTTAGTCTAAGTAGATTTTTTTTTAGTTATTTGCTTTCTTAGGAGTCTTTATTCCGTATTGCTTTAATTATTGAAGAATTTTATGATTTATCTTCCTTATTTTTTGTTGGTTAGTCCTAAAGAATTTTAAGATTAATGTCTTTTATTTATAATTATATCATTAGGACTTGTATAAAAGTGTGGCTCTTTCATGGAAGCCATAGTTTATTCTCTTTTATTTTTCTTCTACTTTCTGTTTGTCACTGAAATTCGTGTGAGAGAAAGGTTGTGTGCGCCTATAGTCTAATTTATCGAACGATGTTCATCCAATCAATCTAGCCCACATCATCTTCTTTCTCCTTGGCATTTCTCTAAAACTCTGTTTTCACATCAAAAACTCCCCTAGCTTTCTAAGTAGACTCCATGGTAACTCAAAATAAACAAATGACTTTCTAAAATTTCCTTAAACTCAATTAGCTAAAATATTCTATACTATCTCCGTATATTTATTTGTCTATTGATTAACTTTTTAGACAAATTTGATTTTTTTTGTGTATTTATTTGCTTACTTATTTCAAGTCAAATTGACATTTTCAAGCCTAAAATATTCAGAATTTTAATGCATGAGTTGATTCTGATTTAGTTGAGACTAGTAGTGGACTATCTCAAACGGTTTTAGGGTTGAGTCCGAGTATAAAATTTTAAAGTATTATATTCTCTTAGCCCTGCATTTTCTGTTATGTGGGTTGATAGCTCTTGACAAGCAAGGAACTAGTAGATGCCGTGATCGCACGGACTCCTATGAGGAGGTTTGCAGAGGCAAAGGAGGTTTCATCTGTGGTGACATTCCTTTGTCTACCAGCTGCTTCGTACATCACAGGTCAAGTCATCACAGTTGATGGAGGGTTCACCGTTAATGGTGTGTAAAAAATTATAGTGATTCATTGGATGACCGAGCAGCCAATTATCCTTTTCAGCTTATTTTGCTAAGACATGGTTTTGTATAAGTGAACCAACTGGAATTTTTGAAATGAGAGATGTTTATTAAGGACTATTGTTTTAATCGG
The DNA here is from genome assembly GCA_035235625.1 of Saururus chinensis. NCBI lineage: Eukaryota > Viridiplantae > Streptophyta > Magnoliopsida > Piperales > Saururaceae > Saururus > Saururus chinensis. The sequence continues at coordinate 34,461,630 of CP141143.1, forward strand.
AAAGAAAGGCAGGAGTAAGGGTCTCCATGCAGGAGTAATTCAAAGAAAATATTGCATTTTACAAGAGTCTCAAATGAGAAAACATATAAAAAAGCATAGTAATAGAAGAAGAGGTTGCAACATAAGTTTTGACCTCCTTCTCAACACGCCTAATTAAATTCTAGCATTTCTCTCATGCCAAATGTCTGGTAAACAAGTTCTTTAATAATCGGCGGTCAACATCCTTTTTCCTTGAGAATAATTCGGATATGATCCTAAGGAACTCACAATGGACTACTAAAACGGACTAGATGAAATAAGGGAATGATCAATCCAATAGGAGAACCCACAAGTAAAGAAGAGTCTTTGCATCATGTTTATACAATTGAAAGCCTTTAGATTGAGATAGATCCAAGGTGTCATAGCCCAATCTTTTTAGGAAATGTTTTTTGGACCAGTGTAATATATTAAGCGCAAATAATAAAAATAAAACAATTCCCAATAAATAAAGCAATGTGGCAGGTCTTCAGTTTTGGGGTAGTCGTCATATCCAGCACCTCTAACTCAAAATTTTGCTTCTTAATTATTACTTCAATGGAATTTCCAATTGAATGTGTATGAGTGTGTTGGGCATGGAAGGTCGTACTAATTTCTATGTGTGTGTACTGGCCTATGTGTATGCATATTGGTTGTTACCGACAAAATATATTGGGGATGAACTTGATACACATATGTATGCATATTTGTCTGCGAGAGTGTAACATTTTATTAAAGATATTAATTTAATATCAATTCTAATTTTGAATATGAAATAATACAAAATTTTTGTTTGGAATATGCTTCAAAGATGATTTTCTAAAGTTTTTTTTAAGCAAATATGTTTAAAAAAAGTAAAATTACTAAAGAAAAACCACAAAATACCCGTAGTATGGAAGACGAGGTGTTAGTAGATTTCTCTAAGGTTAGGTCTAATGGTAGATCTAATATGAAATTTAATTTCAAATCATCTAAATTTTGAAAACTGAATTAAAATTTAGTAAATTTGTCTCAATCGCCTATGAAATTATTAAGAAGAAACCATCAAATACTCATAGTATGGGACATGAGGCGTTAGTGGATAGCTTTAAGGCTGATTCTGCTAATGTATTGAAATAAATTTTGATTTTAAGTCCTGATTAATCTGAAATGTTTGTTCTGAACTTGATTTAATAATGAAGTTTTTCGATGTTTTGGGTGTTCGGACTCTCTGGATAGTTATTTGGTATAATACTCAAAAGTTATTGATTTTGGATACTTATCGATTCTTGTGCACACAGGTGTGGAGCATCAGGGGAATGCTCATATCCTTCTAGTCTCCATTGCCCCATGAGTACAGGGGTAAGCTATTCAGTATCACTTATTTAAATAAAAATATCTATCAAGAGAAATAATCAATTTTAGCACACACAGGTGTGGAGCATAATAGAAAAACTGTTATCCTTCTGGCTCTTATGGCCCCATGAGTATAAAAGTAAGCCGTTAGATATCACTACTCTCTGAATGAATGAATGATTTATTAAATTTTAAAAGAGCAATATGTCTGATTTTGAATGACATATTGGATATTTGAATAATGATTTATCCAACTTTGGATTAATTATTGGATTCTATTTATGAATGATTTATCAGATTTTGATAAATGATTGGTTTACCAAATTTTGAAAGAATGATATGTCTGATTTTGAATGACGATCAGATTTTTGAATATTGATTTATCCAACTTTGAATTAATTATTGGATTCTATTTTTGAATGATTTATCAAATTTTGATTAATGATTGATTTATCAAATTTTGAAAGAATTATATGTCTGATTTTGAATGACGTATCATATTTCTAAATAATGATTTATCCAAATCTGAATTATTTATCGTATTCCATTAATGGATGATTTATCGAATTTTGAATCAACTATCGGATTTTATAAATGATTGATTCAGTTCTTGGAAAGAAAAAAGATATTTGTTTTGATTTGAAATTGTTTTAAGAAGAGAAGAAGAACTCCTTTTTTTGTGTGAATTAAACTATTGATTCAAGGTTGTTACAATTGTACCCCAAAGATGACCTCTAACCGTAGAAGGGATATACACGGTTTGATGACTTGACTCTAGTTAAAGCATCAGTTCAAGATTAAGTATCCTAGAGGAATCTCTGGAAAACTTGTTTGCTTTGATGATGCAAAAAATATAGTTCAGCATCTTCAAGCACAGAGGTCCAAGTCTAACTCCAATCACTTAAGTGAGTCTAATTATTTTGTTGAAAATAACCGTAGTGAGAAGAACAATATATTAGAGCAAGTCATGAAGATTTCTCCATCCCTACAAGATAGGATTATCCTGAGGTGGCCAAGAAGTGGACCTTTGAAGTTGAAAGAGTTTTAAAGCAATTAAGGTTCCAACAGATAGAAAGATGTGACATCTTTTGATATGATGGATAAAGTAACTTTTTTTTGGTGATTGTCAACGAAAAGGAATTTCTCTTCTAACAAGAGTGTAGTTTTGGAGAAAGGAACGTAGTAAGAGAATTCACACTTTTGTGTTGTATCATCCATTTACAAAAATGGTTGAGCCAACACTACAACAAAATGTAGTATTAACGACACATTTATTAGCGACACAAATCCAAGCGTCCCTAAAAATAACTATTTGCAACGTATAGAGAAGCGTCACAGTAAAATAAACTATTAGCGACGCATAAATATATACATCGCTAATAGTCAGATATTAGTGACGCTTAGTTAAAACGTCACCAAAAGGTAAACCTATTGGCGATGCTTTATACAAACGCCACTAATATATATATATTTTAAAATAAAAAAGGAAAAATATTATCACTATTAACAACACTTTTTTTAAGCGTCGCTTATAGTTATTAATTTTAATAAAATTAAAAATATTAAAAATAAAATAAAAACTTTTAGCGACATATAGAAATATACATCACTAATAGTATAGGTATTAGCGACATATATTTCTATACGTCGCTAATAAGATTAACTTCATTTTATTTATTTATTTTTAAAAATAAAAAACTCATAAAAAATTGAAATTAGAGGAGAAGCAGAGAGAGATAGAGAGGAGACGGAGAGAGAGGAGAGATTGGAGAGGTAGAGGGAGAGGAGGGAGACGGAGAGGAGGGAGGGAGAGAGAGGAGGGAGAGAGAGAGGAGAGAGAGAGGGGAGAGGGAAAGGGAAGAGGCAGAGAGAGGACTGGGAAAGAGAGGAGAGAGAGGAGAGGGAGACAGAGGAGAGAGTGACGTATTAGCGACATATAAATATACATTGCCATAATTTTGATATTTTAGCGACGTATATGGCTATACGTCGCTATATCTTTTATTATTTAGCGACGTATATCAATATACGTTGCTACAAAGTATATTAGTAGCAATGTATATAATATACGTTGCCATATTACTACAAATAGCGACGCTCCTAGTGAGTGTCGCGAATAATATAATTTAAAAAAAAACCTGATTACATGTGCAAAATTTTGCCCGCAAGGCAAATTTTCGCTCACGGATGAAATTTCACTGCGGCATAAAAAAATGCCCCCCGAGTCCCCTTGCCCTCATGCGCCCTATTGCCGCTGCCACCGCCCCACCTTCTTGGCCACTCCCCCATTACCAGCACCCTCCCCCCCACCCGCCGACACCCAACCATCCACGCGGCCCCTCCCCGTCCAATGCATCTTCCCCCATCTTCCCTCCCAGTTATTAATAGCGACGTATATGTATGCATCACCAAAAGGCCCTATTAGCGATGCTCTTTGTTATGCGTCGTGAATAGTCAATTGCGACGACACTTTATGCGTCGCTAATAGTCTTTTTTATTATAGTGCAACGGTGTTCTGCATACCTTGCTGTGGTTATTTCCAATGAAGAAAAGGAGATTAGTTTGGATTAGATAGACATGGTATGAGACTGCACCAATATTTTTTTTCCTAATGAACTATTAAGTCTATCACCAATAAGAGAAGTTACATGGTAACTTCCCCTAAGTAACTTCTCTTAGGTACCACTCCTACTCCCAAGGCACCCTATAAAATGGGCACAACATAACTTAGAGAATTGAAGTGACAACTTAAGATCTGCTAGGCAAAAATTTTATTCGTCCAAGCATCTTCCCTTGGGAAGTGCTAGTAATATTGAGGAAAAGGAAGACGGACTTCTTCGACCAGCTATAGTCATCCAAGGTGTTCTCTAGAAGTGACAAGATATGTGTATCTTTGCCTAAGGACTTGAGATGGAGTCAATGATTTAAGATGGAGTAATAATAGACCCCACCAAGATAGATGCAAAAGGCCCAAAACAGTCTTGGAAACTAGAAATTTTTTTAAGGTCGTGCAAGATATTACCGAAGATTCATCAATAAAGTTTCAAGTATCGTTGTACCTTGAATGAAGTTGATAAGAAAATGAATAAAGTTTCATTGGGATAAGGCATATGGAAATAGTTTTTCTAGAACTAACAACATAGCTAACAATTGAAATATCTAAATCGAAGTAAGAATGCATCACTATGGATTTTGTTTTAGATCACCCAAGATGATGCAGGCTCATGAATCTACTTAGATAATTGTAGGTCAACTCGTTAAGAGTGTATATCCAATACTTCTGAAAATGACACACTCTATAAATTTTCTAGCAAGGTTGTATGTAAGAGAAATTATGAGTCGATGTAGAGTGCCATCATCGATCATTTCAAAGTGAGATAGTCGATTTACTTCTCAGTTTTGACAGGGACTTCAGGAAGAATTAGGCACCAACATAAGGATCATTACAACCTTTTGTCAACAAACAGATTGTTAGTCAGAGAAGACGATTCAGATAATAGAATATATGTTGTGTAGGTTAGTGAAGCCTAAGTTACAACATAGTGCGTATAAGGTGAAAGTCATTGGTGTGTAGCAGAAGTGCTGCAAAATCATTCAAAATCTTGGACAAGGAAGGCCCAATGACTTATAGACTCGCCTTGGCCCATAGATTGATGTATCAAGACATATTTCATGTGTCCACACTTTGGAAAGATGTTCAACATCCTTCGCATGTCCTGAAATAGAAAGTAGTTGCCCTAAAACAAAGTTATTTTTGGTAGAGAGATCAATCAAAACTTTGGATTGTAAGAAACCGATGTATTGAATAAAAAGGATTACGTTATGAAAGTGCTATGATAACAGCACTCTCAAAGGAAGCAACTTAGTACTTAGAAGTTAAAAGATGAAGAAGTGTCCCAAAATTTTTGGTGAGTAAAGGGTGGAATTTCGAGGACAAAAATTATTTAAGGTAGTAGATTGTAATGACCGTGAATTCTCTGTACGATTTTATGCCACTAATAAATCTAATTTTTAAATTATTTAGAGGTATTTATGTAGTGAGATTTCCTTAGGACATGATGGATCTCTAAATAAACAAGTGTAATTAGCCTTGAAGCGTGCAAATCAGATTTCGTGGTCAAAAGTTATGACCTCGGGAAGTGTATTTTATAGGCGAAACACACTTGAAAAGAGCAAGATAATCTACTTTGAGGGGTCTTGTATCGTAGGGCTCGTCAGTATGAGCTCAGTGGTACCAAGAACACACAAATCAAGAAGATGCAGGTGTGTGATGTTAGAAATGTTTTTTTTAAGAAAAGAAAAATCATGCCATGCACGAAGAATGTGAGGTTTACAGCGGGCGCGATGCACATAACACATGGGCACCATGCATACAATGCAACCTCAAATGGTAGTTCCGCCAATTTTGGGAGCACAACATGCCATTTGAGCTATATAAATGGCTTCGCACTAGTTTTTGCATATCATACATCATTTTCTCTATTTCTGTTCATTTTGAGTCAAATTTACATTGTTCAAAAGATGTTCCTGACTAAATCAAGCGTGCTCTAAGCAATGGAAGGGTCCATTCTTTGAGTGGGCACTATAGTGTGGGAAAATAGCTCTAGGAAAGAAGAGGCTTTGTTGGTCGCCTACGAGCACAGAAATTGAGAAGTGTCTCTAGGTAAGGGGAGGTTCTGTCTACCGCCTATGGGCACAGAAAGTAAGTAGCTTTTCTGGGTAAGGGGAGGTTTTGTCTAACACCTTCAAGCATGCAAAGAGTGATAAATGCTGTGAAAGGGGAGTGTCTATTTGTAAACGTTCTGGAGCAAGAGGAGGTTTTGTCCGCCATCTCTAACCTGAAGGGGAGGATGGCCTGATGGAAAGAGTAACTCTAAATGCTGCTTACATTTGAGAAACTTCAAGGGAGCAAGTATTTTTGACCTTCTTATTTAATATATAATTATATGAGTGCATGTACATCTTAAGGTGTTAGCTTATGATGCTAAATAATATATATATGTTATGCACTAATCCGATATGTTTTACTCTTATTCTATTTGCTCTGAAATGCTTTGTTTTGATCCAATGTGTTTTGATATATTCTTATCTAATATGATGTTGTAAGTTCTGATATGTTATGTTGTGATCTGATATGCTCTGTTCTGATCTTATATAATCTGATATGGTCAATTTGAGATTTGATATGATTTGTTGTGGTCTAATATAATCCAATATGCTCTGATGTGCTTTCTTAGCTCTGTCATAGAGCGAGATGTGTGATTCTGCTAATTTGTTAGCTTCTCTTCGACTCCAATGATTTATGAGATCTCCATCCAACTCCAAATGTTTTATTAGATTATAAGTATTATGACTTAATTAATTTTATGTTGCCTAATGCATGTATTTCCCGTTAGGCAAAACTATGTTTGGATCTAATCATATTTGGAATAACATTGAAAATGTTATCCAATATATATGTAGACAACGAATAGTACAACAACATTGGCCTTATCCAAATTAATTATAAATATATACTTTATTCTAGCCTATGTGCGGGGAAGTGTTGAAGCTCCGTACAACTCTCATACACAGATGATGCTTTCTCATTTATAGAAGATATTTTTAATTCAAGATTTTTAGACCCTAGGTCAAGCTAGGTCATTACAAAGGAATCCTTCATCATTTTCTACTAGAAAAGTGCTTGTCCGCTCGTCATGAAATTTCACAATCTCACTTTTTGATTTTGCCTCACAATCATTGCATCAAACACCTTTTCCATTTCTTCTATCCACTTTTCAGCTTCCTCTTGCTCACCTTCACTATTAAAGGATGGATTCATCTTCTTGAACCTTTCTAAGGTGGTCGAGTTCACCATCTCATTTCCACTTCTTTCTTTTTCCGTTGAGTTATTCAGATTTCATAAGCTTGAAGCTAGTTTGGATAGGTTGAGTTTGGGCTTAAAGGGCTTGTGTCATATTATGAAACATGTTCATCATTCTAGTGGAGATCAAAGCAATATCTACGTTTAGCTCATAATTGCCTACCTCACACAATTCGAGGTAGTGGGTGCCAAAGGGTACTCGAAATCAAAGATGTACACTAAGTTTCTAACTTTGCCCCATCCAATCAATTACAATTGTAATGTATCATAGTTTTTAGCATATATACGGATTAAACATTGTTCTCTAATATCCAGTTGTCAAGCTGCGGATTTTCCAAACTCTTTTACATAAAAAAAAGTCAATGAAAACAAAATTTTCTTTTTCTAAAGTCATTTTTTGTCAATTATTTGGCCAAATTATCCTTTGGGTGACTCACACGTTTTGGAACATAGAAATATTTAACCAATCATATCCATATATAGGATAAGGTTAAATCACACATAAATCACACAAGGTCCTACCCAAGTACATACCGAGATCCATCACATATACAGTCAAAAGTAATTAGCACCCACATGCCTTTCTTCAAATTGCATACCATACTAAAAGTTTTCTACCAAAGATAAGAAATTATATATCTTAATACTAGCCTAACATATATAACATTCATTTTCTAAAATTTACCCCACAACCAACTTGCTATTGCAAGACTCAATGATGTGTTGGCTAAGTCACCGATGCCCATTGGTAACCTCCCGACGAGTCAAACACTTTCCAACATTGGGATGACAAAGATAACCATCCTTATCGATGTCTCAACGTCACTGCTAGTGACCGATTAGCACACTAACATATTGATGCTTATCAGTGTCACCAACTTATTAATAGACGTGTAAAAGGTCGAAATAAATAAAAAAACTATCACCCGTGTTCAAAGTTGCTCCAAAAATATGTTGTAAAATGTTACTTCGCATATACTATTCCTTAACAAGACAATAGGGTAATTTCATGGAGTTAAATACTCATTTGATACAAATATCATGATCATCATAATAGGAACATCACGAAAGTTCATGCATTCATGCTTTAACACCCAACAACTTTGTAATTCAAATCGTGCATGCATATCTCATGATAAGTCATATTACAAGGTTAGCAATCCGACCTCTTTTTTGTCAATTAAATCAAGATCTCCACAAATCCAATCCTTCTTCCCCTTGCCACTAAACTTTGACATGTTGTAGTCCATCACTTCCTCCCAAAATTGGAGAATCCGTAGGATTTGGGTTAAGGTTTGTTAAAGGTATTTATATGAGAATAAAATAATTGAATTCTAGTGCTTAACCACTTCATGGAACCACTTGAAACCATTTTTACGTGTAGTTTGATACCCATCGATAAGATTGCTATATCATCATCTATGCATCGAAGGTTGCCAACAACATTTTCTCGGCTTCATCGGTGATTTTACCGATGCGTCAAATCTTTTTTGATATTGAAATTATAGTTTCTTCATTAGGTTAATAGACATGTCGGTACTTGCCGATATAACTTTTATTCTTACTAAAATTATAACAAACTGCATGTTTTTACAACTTTATTTATTCTATTATTTATCAAAGGGGTTCAACAATTTAAAAATAGAACATGATGCCCTATGACACGAAAATCACAACAACTTTGAGGTTGACTTATGAATATATGCATATCAATTCCTCAAAGAAATTATGGGTATCACAAAATGCATTTGAGTTGTTGGCGAGCCCTTGGAAAAACAAACTCATAGTACTTTTTTGTTCATCTTGGAAACCGTTTTTAGATGGTGTGTGATTACACCCAAAACCCCACTAGTGAAAATTCTGGGAGCAACTTTGGATTGGGTTCTTCAAGAGTTGATATAGTCATCATCTAGTTCTCAGATATGAACCACTATAAATCTTATGCGTGCATTCATGTTTAGTTTACTTGCAAATTTGTATATTTTCATGCTTAGATTTATTGTTTTCTTGCGCTCTGACATGTTTATATTGGTAGATTTATTTTAAAAGATTTTTACTCGTGAATGGTTTGTCCGATTAGCTTTAGTGTCTAAGTTTTTAATTGGTTGTCCTTTTCATTACCTCCCCCTCTAAGAACTTAGCATTGTGGACATATATTTCAAGGTCCTAGTGACAAAGCCCAACTTTTTTTTACCACTTTGTGTGGCTATTTTGATTCATTTTTGCAGCCCTATTTTGGCTATTTAACTTTTTCTTACTATATGTTGACTAGTTCAACCAATATTTGACTTATTATTGTCTAATTCAAGTTTTCATATATTCTTTAGTTTGAACTTTTATCATCTATTACAGAGGCTAAAATTTGGGAAAATAGAAGTTAAAAATAGAGTCCAGAACCAGTGGAAGCTGGATTCAATGAAGAGACAAAGGAAGCAGATGTTATAGTTGAAAAAGGGAGAGAAAGTGGAGGCAAGACTCTATGAAGGGTTAATTGGTTGTGGTGTGGGAAGAAGCATTATCATAGTGAAGAGTGGGATATGTTGAGGCAGAGAAAGGGACTCTTGTGAGGTAGAGAGAGAGGCTATATTGAGAAGAGGATTGTAGAAGGATGAAGTAGGTTGGATGGTGCAACTTGCAAGAAGTGTTAAATCTTTGATACATTTAAGACACGATGGTGGAGGAAGTAGCTAGAGTTAGAGAAAATGGAGAATGGTAAGAAGTTATCTTAGACATTAAATATTGCTTAAGTTTTGTTCTGCTAACTCTAACCTCTAAAGATGGACCAAGAAAAAGAAAGAATACCAATAAGAAGGGTCAAGGAAAGGAAACTCAAGCTAGTGTCAATAAAAGGAAGGTAACAAATGCAATAAGAAGTGAGAGTCAAACCAGCAACATCCATAAACAATAATAGCAGAAATTCGGAAGGAAACAAAGAATAAAAAAAGACTGAAGATATAAGGAAAGAAGAATTAATGAAGGGAAGGATTGAGGAGCAAGACAGATGAAGGAAAAGTAAAGGAGAATAAGAAGGAATAACCTATTTAGGGTAGAACTTAATGGCTTAAAGAAGGAAAGAAGAGTTATGTCTAGTGTGTTTAAATAAGGACAGAGAATTATAGAAGATGAAGGAGAAGAATAAAACGAACTAGAGGCAAATTCATTCAATCTCATCATCCAAAATCATCTAGAAAAGAGTTTGAAAGCAAGAGAATTAAAGACCAAATAGAAGGAGCCAAGCAACAAGCAGAAGAAAAAACATCATCGGTATTGTAGCAGTTCAAAAATTTTCACTTTTTTTTATATTTTCTTGTAAAGTTGTACATTTCTTTCCACTTAATTTAATGGAGATTATGCTTTTAGTTCTTAGGTTAATGAGTAGCTAAGTTTTCCATCTAAGGCTAGGATGAAGCCTTATTAATTTGTCTGGATTAATAATTATGAGAGTTGATGAAATTTATTTTACAAGTGCTTTAATGTTTTTTTGTTCTACATATTTTCAATTAATTAACTCTATTTTGTATATAAGTTTAATCATGTCCTTATTATTTGAGGTAGTTTTTATTAGTTAGTTTCTTAGATTTTTAACTCTTGAATTAGGGTTAGGTATTAATTGTGATTTGCTTCTTGCGGATACAATTTGGACATAATCTTAATCTTATTAAGCAAAGGAGAACATAATTTTTACTCTTGAAAGTATGCTTAATGATGATATTTTTTTGTAATAATTGGGATTGAATTCTAATGTGTTATGAGATAGTATGAAAATTGAATAAATAATCATGGACAAGACTCGATACCCATACCCTAGTAGTTTGGTTAATTAGATATTCAAGTTGTTTGATATTACTTTCTTAGTTTAAATTGATTCTCAGATTTTTCATTCTTGTTAGTCATTTGATTTATAGTTTTGGCTAGGGCTGCCAACGGAACGATATAGTTTCAGTATAACCTATTCCATTACCATAACCATTTCTGAAATCTTTATCCATAACCATTCCATTAAGTAAATGGTATAGGTACTTCCATAATCGTACCTTCCACTAATAAACGGCTGGTTAATCGGATAACCATTATCCATTACATTTTTTAAAATTTACTAAAAAAGCTAAAATAATTATTTTGTATTCACTTAATTAAATATTAATAAGGTAAAAAACTAACAAAATTACTACTCTTATTTATAGTTGTTGCAAATAAATTGTAAAGATTAAACATGAAACATAAATGGATACATACATACATACATATATATATATATATAGAAAAAATTTATATGAACCCGGGCTCATATAATCCTATGTGAGCCCGGGCTCTATGGGCCATCAGATTTATATCCAGTGGCCCATAATACTCATGGGTTAAACCAATGAGTATAACCCATGAGTATTATGAGCCGCCGGATGTAAATCCGGCGGCCCATAGGGCCCGGGCTCACGTAGGATTATCATATAAACGGGTCTATATATATATACTACTTATTTTTTAATAATTATTTCCTATTATATGAGTCCAGCTTCAAGACATCCATCTAGTGCCTGTTTAAGAAGAATCCTAATGTGAGAATAATAATTGTTTTCTTAGAGCCATCTATATTTAAATGTGCATTAAAAGCCAAAATGAGACCAATGTAGTGATGCTCATTATCCATTAGTGTCTTTTTTAAGCAATGTTTTAAAACCCAACCAGGGAGCCTGACCCAGATTAGTGGTCTGGCCAATGTTTTAAAAACTGGGTCAGCCTGGCCAATCCAACCAGGCTCAATTGGACCTAGTTGATAAATCTGATAGGTTCATTTACTTTAACTAGTTAAGTTAACCCGACCAGGTCAACACGACCCAGTCGGTTGAACCGCCAACCCGCTGCCTGGGCAAGACCGATTTAATACTCTCATGAAAAAAATTTATGTTGGAAACGGGTTTCCAACTCACATTCTGTGAGAGCCCATCAGCAAGCCTAACCCACAAGGCTGCAACAAGTTTGTTTATACACATTTTTATTTTATTTGATATTTATCTATTTTACATTGCTCAAAAAAAAAATCTCCATGGTGGGATTTGAATCCATGTCATGATAAAAATAACATTTACACTCTTACCAACTGAGTTACAATGATTTTGTATGAATATTGTACCTAACTATTTATTCTAATATAGGAGAAAATCAAGTCAACCTAGGTTGACTGGTGGTTGAACCCAATTAACCCGGCTTGACGACCAATCTAGGTCAATGGCCAGGCCAATTTTTAAAACATTGGGCTGGGTTAAGTCAACCTAGGTTGATCAGATGATGACATCATCACCTAAAAATTTTAAAATAGTTCCTCATATTTTAGATAAAGTTTCACTTAAACCTATTCAAAGTTTCACTTAAACTTATTTGGTCATTCAAAACTTATTGATTCCAACCAATATCAATAACTAAATCATTCTAAATTTTGCAATCTCATTTATAAACATGATTTGTAACATAATTATGATTTCAACCAACATATATCAAATATCAAAATAAACCACTTATACCACTCATTCAAAGTTAAGCCAACCAACACTCAAACCAAGCTAATCAAGATGAGCCAAACAAGAGTTTCATTCTATTAGCCCAAGTTCAAGCTTTGATTTGAGCTAAGTTGAGTCTAGCCTAGAGTAAAATAAAGCTGACTCAACAATCCTACTCCAAACCCACCAATTATTTTCTAACACAAACAAACATTCCACAATTTTAATTATTAAAAACATAAAAAAGACTCATGTGTTTGAGTTATCAAAATTAAATCTAAATTCACCTAAGAATTCTAAACATATTTTGTACAAACTGTCTATGTAGCTAGTTATGATTTTATCACATATGATTAAAGATGAATTGTAACCTAATGAGACCATAAAAATTAGACAAATGAACCAAATAGAAAACATCAAAGTGAAGTTAGTTTAAGAGAATATAAATTATAAATAGATATTTTTTTATTAAAAAAATAGAGTTGGATATGAAATGCCAGAAAGAGGAAATTATCTTCTAAGTAGTAGCTTGTAACAACTATAGTAAATAGTTGAAAGTAGTTAAATAAATACAATAAATATTTAGATTTGAATTATATCTTTGTTGAGTAAATCACCGTGGTGAATCATGACATGAAGATTACTTTAAAAGATCATAAGTCAATCTCTTTTGAAATTAAACCACTTAAGACTAACAAGTGTATATATATATATATATATATATATATATATATATATATATATATATATATATATATATATATATATAAAATATGACAAACGGGTAACGGATAAACGGGTATGGAAGAACTTTTTTCATTACCTTCCATTAAGATAACGGTTGGATAAAATTATCCTCTTATTTACCCATCGAATAAATTTAACCATACCATTTAACTTCTTAACGGTACGGTACAGACGGTAGAACGGTAAAACAGGTACCATTGGCAGCCCTAGTTTTGGCAACTTTACTTCTTTTATTTATTTCACTTTTCACTCTTGTTTTAGGGTTTTTAAAGTAGGTGATTACTTTATAATTCGTTAACTAGATAAGGGTTAGACTAGATTAGATTAAAATTTAGTTTTTCTATTTCAAGTCTCTATAGGATTGACCTCAGTTAGCTACTTTTCTACGTCTGATTCATGCTCTTGTGAGTAAACAATTAAAATTTAACAAGTTTTTGGTGTCATTGTCAGGGACTTGTAAAGGAAAAAAAAAATTAAATCTAAACTAAGTTTACCCTTCTACTAGTTTTAACTTAGGGTTTAAAAAAAATGAGAGAAAGAAAGGGGTGAAAGCAAAGGAGCATTAAAGAGAGGGTTAGTCATGTTTGACCACGTGGCTACTTGATCAACCCTCAAGAGTAGTGAAATTGAAAGATCTTCCATTCACAATGGGAGATAACAATGCAGAAGCCAAACCCCTTAGGGAGCTATTTTCACAAGTCTCCATCAATCCTCCATCGTGCATAGTATTGCCCACCAGCACTACCACACACTTTGAGTTGAAAGCTCAAGTCATTCAAATTCTTCCCACTTTCCATGGTCTTGATAGAGAGGATTATTACATGCATATAAAGGATTTTCTTAAACTATGTGCTACATTCAAGTTTCAAAAATTTCTAATGAGTCGTCCATTTGCTCTTGTTTCCTTGCTCGTTAAATTCTCTTCTAGTGAGGTCTATTAATTCATAGGAGGGACTTGCTAGCACGTTCCTTTCAAAAAATTTCCCAATGTCCAAAACCAATGCTTAAAAGAGAGGGATAGCTGACTTTTTTCAAGAGGAGAATGAAAATTTTTATGAGTCAGGAGAGGTTTATGGACTTGCTGTTGAAGTGCCCCCACCATAGTTTTAAAACATGGTGGTTTGTGCAATATTTTTACAATGGTTTGACTCAAATACACCATACTATGACTGAATCCATGAATGGTGAGTGTTTCTTGAGTCTGAATGATGATGCAATGTGTAAGTTCCTAGAGGGTTTGTCTAAGAGGTCCCAACAATGGGAATTCTCAAACCACAGAGAAAAACCAACCCAAAGCCCTAGGAGAGGATGCTTATATGAAGTAAGGGAATATACTGATATGAAAGATAGGTTAGACCAGCTAACCAGAAAAGTAGAGGCCATGACCCTTTCAAGAAACATGAATTCCACCAATGAAATTCAAAATAAAGTGTGTTCTTTGTGTGCCAGTCCAATGCACACTTCTCAAACATGTCCATCTATGTTAGGTTATTTTGAGTGCTTTGCTTAGCAACATAATGCACTAAACAATTATGGTAAACCATTTGTCAGCCCCTTCTCTAAAACATGCATTCCCAATTAGTGAAATCATAAAAAGTTCTTCGAGAGTTAGCATCCCATTAATGGAGCCAAAGCAACAGATGTCCACTAAATTTAGGCAGTACAATCCATCCTACACCTTTTTTCCCAATAAGCTCCTCAAGTTATTGTACCACCTTGTTAGCATTCATCACTTGAAGAGTCTCAAAACATTCATTCATTCTACTATCCAAGCCATATTAAAATTGAAAATTTCTAGTCAAATAAACACTCAAGCCATAGCCAAACTATAAAGTCAAATCATTGAGTTAGCAAGTCATGTAGGGGAGAGGGAGAAAGACAAGTTTCTTAGTCAACCTTTACCTAACCATAAAGGTCAATATGCTATTAGTAATGTTTCAAGTTCATCACATGACCAGGGGCATGTCTACTTGATCACCATTCTTAGATATGGGAAACAAGTTGACAATCTTGTTAAACTGTCTGAAGAAGAGGGAATTGAGAATACTAAGTCAGAGAGTGATAAACAAGAACCCAATGCCTCCCCAATTGTTTTTGCTGACCCCCTAGTTAGGTGTTTTGTGCCTAAAGCCCAATTTCCTCAAAGAGTAGTCAATCCTAAGAAAAGTGCATAGTTTGGAGATATTTTAGAGGTATTTAAGCAAGTGCAGACAAATATCTCATTCCTTGATGCTATCCAATGAGTGACCTCTTATGCTAAATTTTTAAAAGACTTGGTAACAGTTAAGAAGAAAACAAATGTTCCTAAGAAGGCTTTCTTAATAGAGTAAGTCAGCTCTATTATTCAATATAAATTCCCTATTAAATATAAGGACCCTGGTTTCCCACAATTTCAAGCAAGATAGGGGATCATCACATTGAGTGGGGCTTTGTTAGATTTAGGGGCTAGTGTGAATTTACTTTCATATTTTCTGTATGTGCAATTAGGATTGGGATTGTTGAAACCTACATAAATGGCAATTCAATTAGCTAACAGATCTCTAAAAATTCATTGAGGTGTTATTGAAGATGTTTTGATTAAGGTTGACACATTTTACTTTCCAATGAACTTTGTAGTCCTTGCTACATTCAATGCTTTAATAAATTGTCAAAATGGAGTGATGAAGCTTCGTTTTGGGAACTTGACATGTGATTTGAATGTATTTGATACAAGTAAACAACCATTAGACCTAGGTAATACTTTTGATATTAACATGATTGAGAGTCTGGTGGAGGATGTTTTTCATTTCATTTATTCTGATGATTACTCACTCTTATTTGATAAGTAGAATTGACAAAGAGATGATGATTGTTTTAAAGGACCCTAGATGAGTTTAGATGGGGGTGTGTCTGGTTGAAGATAGTAAATTTAGCGCTCTTTGGAAGCAGCTCAACTTTAGTTTTTTTTAGTTATTTTTGTTTAATTTAGTAGTTAGTTTTTTCATTTTCTTTAGTTAGTTTTAGTTTATTATCTTTGTTGATTGTTCTAATCATTTTGAGTGTTCTTATATGATTCATAACTGATTTCCCATGTGTGTTTGTGCTTTATTGACAAATTTTCTTTTGATGACTATGTATATGAGCATTTTAGTTTTAGGTTTGGGGGTATAGAAAGTGATTTTTATTCTTTTATAGAGTTTGTGTCTTAGTTTTAGTGAAAAAAATGAGAAAATTGAAAAATCTTTCAGAATTTTTTTTAGATTTTTCTTATTTTAGATTTTTACTTATTTACATTGATGTTTTTTTAGACATGTGACTATGTTTAATGATATCAGATAGTTTAGAACATGTTTGTATGACTTGAGGAATTAATGATTTTTAGTTCTAATTACATCATGTTGGTTTTTTGTGCTCCTATTTTGAAAAAATTAGAAAAATATTTGCCTAAGTGAGAATTTGAGCCCTTAATTATGGTCTTACATCTTAATGGATATTATTGGATCTAGATAATTATTTTTTTATGAGAGTAAAACTTTGGTATGATCTAGTAGTACTAAAGTTATCATAATAGAATTTTGTGCTTGACTATTCTTGTTTTGTAGATTAGTCTAGGACTTTCTATTATCATAATCAAGGTTGATTATATATTATGCTCAAAAGAAAAAAAGAGAAAAAAATTGAGTGAAAAAAATAAAAAATTTGTAAAGGTAGAGTTGACTAATTTATGACATGCAAGCCTTGTATCTATTTGGTTCAAGTTATTAAGCTTGAGGGGTGCTTTAATACCTAGTGCCTTGAGCCAACTAGATGGGGAGTCACTGGCCTAACACTTGTTACATAGATCTTATAGAAAGTTTAAGAAGACTAATCCTTACATATGTCATGTGAGATGAGCATAGAAGTCTAGTAGCACGTTATGCATTTATATCATGAATGAGTTGTTAGGTTTTCTAGGTTGTTTTGTGATTCAAGGATGGTTTTGCATGATTCTCTATTATTTTCTCTTGAGGATGAATGGATGCCAATGTCTATTTTTTTGTTAATGCTAAATTTAAATTGTTAAGTGGACATAAGACACATTGAGTTGTTCAATTCATGAGATTGGATTTGTATAATTACGTAGCAATGTCTATTTTTAAAAATATTATGTATATATGACCACTTGCCACCAATTTGAAGTAGTTAGATTGAATTATTGTTTCAGAAGACATTGTTATGCATTGCCCTCATTTATGATTGATTTTATTAAATAAAGTCACATGTTTAGGATGAGTTAGATTTGTACATTTTCTATGGCTTCAATTTTATTTTCTTTCATTTTTTTAGTTTTGAATGTTAGGGGTAGATTCACTGCAACCATCAAAAGACTACAACTCGTCGAATAGTGTAAACTAGGAGTTTTATGGCTTATCGCATATGCTAAATGCAATTGCGATTACATGTGGAAGTGGAGTATTTAGTTTTTTTTCTCTTATTTTTATTTTATTTTGCTAAGAACTAGCAAAATATAGGTTTAAGGGTGTTTGATGTGCATGGTATTTATATATTTACTGGGCCTTTTTATCTTACTTGCTAGTGTAGGATTAGGTTAATTTAGGATTCACTTATGTTAAGATAGAGATTAGTAGTTGGTTTTAAATATTTTTGGAGATAATGGTAGTTTAGGTGTGTATTCAAATTAAGTTGGGATTTTATTTATATATTACATGTCTAAATTATGACTTTTTATATTTTGTAGAAAGGCAAGTAAAGATGGACCAAGAAAAAGAAAGAACACCAATAAGAAGGGTCAAGGAAAGGTAACTCAAGCTAGAGCCAATAAAAGGAAGGTAGCTAGTTCAGTAAGAAGAGGAGACTCAAACAAGCAACGTCCATAAACAATGATAACAAAAATTCGCATAGAAACAGTGCATGAAAAAAAATATATGGATAAGGAAAGAAGAATTAAAGAAGGAAAGGATTAAGGAGCAAGAAAGATGAAGGAAAAGGAAAGGAGAATAAGAATAAATAATCTATTTAGGGACAAAATTAATGGTTTAAAGAAGGAAAGAACACTTTTGTTCAATGTGTTTAAATAAGAACAGAGAATTGTAGAAGATGGATGAGAAAAATTGAATGAACCAAAGGCAAATTTATTCAATCCCATCCTCCAAACTCATCTGGAAATGAGTTTGAAAGCAAGAGAATTAAAGTCCAAATCAAAGGAGAAAAGCAATAAGTAGAAGAAAAAATTCAGGGCGCGGATATTGTAGTAATACTATACAAAGGCAAGAGGTTGAAGACGATGAATAATAACCCATGAGTACTGTTCATTGGTATCATAGCAATTCAAAACATTTCAAACTTTTTTTATTTTCTTCTAAAGTTGTAAGTTTCTTTTCACTTTTAATAGATATTATGGTTTTAGTTCTTAGCTTAATGAATAGCTAAGTTTTTCATCTAAGGCTAGGATGAAGCCTTGTTAATTTGTATGGATTAATGATTATGAGAGTTGATTAAATTTCTTTACTTGTGCTTTAATATTTGATTGTTCTACCTATTTTCAATTGATAAACTCTATCTTGGATATAAGATTAATCATGTTCTTCTTATGATTTGAGGTGCTTCTTATTAGTTAGTTGCTAGGATTTTAAACTCTTGAAATAGGTTTGGGTATTCATTGTTATTTGCATCTTTTGATACAATTATGGACTTAATTTTAATCTTTTCAAGCAAAGGAGAATATAATTTTTACTCTTAAAAGTATGCATAATGATGATATTTTCCACAATACATGGAATTGAATTCTAATGTGTTATGAGATAGTATAAAATTGAATCAATAATCATGGACATGACTTTTATAAATTAATTCGTGCGAATTCCCATGCCTTAATAGTTTTGTTCATTAGATATTTGAATCATTTGATATTACTTTCTTTGTTTAAATTGATTCTCAGAGTTTTGATTCTTGTTAGTTATTAGATTTAATTTTGAATTATATTACTTATTTTTTATAGTTTTGGTCACTTTATTTCTTTTATTTACTTTGCTTTTCATTCTTACTTGCTTTAGGATTTTTAAAGTAGGTGATTACTTGATAATTTGTTAACTAGATTAGGGTTAGACTTAATTAGATTAAAATTTTATTTTTCAATTTCATGTCTCTGTGGGATTTAGCCAATTTTTTTAGCCTTGATGCATGTTACGTGTAAGCAATTAAAATTTAACAACAAAACACATTTTGTATATTTGGGAAAATGAACGCCAAGAGAGAAAACATTGCTGCATTGTAAGACACACACATCCAAAACTATGACAATATCACGTATGTTACTAATTTACTATTAAATATAAAAAAATTAAAGAAAATAGAATTCTAGGAATTTTTTTCTAATTTCCCTACCTTAAGCTATGACATCATTAAATAATCGAATCGTGGTTGGGCTGCCCAAGTTATGTGGGTTAATCTCGGCCCAACTCTATTTTTAAAAAGGGCAAAAGTTTTAAATATGCATGTTAACTCTATTTTTAGTCAAATAAGATCATGTTGAATTTTCACAACTCTAAGTTAGATATGTGCCCCTCTCTCAACCCTTTCATTAATTTGCTTTTTTTATTAACAATCAAATCTGCAGCCTATTTTTGACAATATTAAATCCCAACTCTGTGGCCGCATCTAAGATGTGTGTGAGTGCCTTAGTTGTACAAACAAAATAAAAAAAAATTAAAGGTCATATTCTTCAAAGCGATTAATCAATGTTCAAATTATTGTGTGAAGAACTCAAAATCTTCAATGTTTTAACAAAGTATTCCCATTTCTCAACTTTGTGCCCTTTTCTAACTTTTTTGGCACATACCTTCATGGCTCCATCTATTGAACATGCCATTTCAAAATGGAAAAGGCATGACTCTTTGTGTACTGTGGTCACTGAGTGTTACCTCTTCTTGTCTGCCATGTAAGAACATATCTGTTCATAAGTCATGTATTGGCTTATTATCATGATCAAAACAATGTCATATATGTGTGTAATTTTGAGTCATGTTAAGCATGAAGATCATATTAAAAAGTTGGAGTTGAAGGAAGACTCAAATTGGTGTTTCATCAAGTAAAAACACACACATTACATTCACACATTGTAGGGTAAAATATAACTTAGGTGATAGTTTAGTTGAGAAATGAAGACTTTTCAATAAAGTTTTAAATTTTTGTTTAGAGCGATCGATCTCTGTTTGAATTGATCGATCAACCTTGAATGTCTTTGCAAAGGTTCTCCAAAATATATAACCGAATGATCACTAGTTTATAATAATAGATCGGAGGTTAAAAGTTTATATTGGAAATGTAGCTGAGATGATTGCAAATGTTCACTATGAAAAGTTTGAGTGAACAATAAAAGGAAATGATTGATTATCGAGTGGATTGATCGATCGCTATCATGCGGAAATTCGTAAATTTGATAATTCCGGGTTGATTTAGATTCTTAGTTGGGTTAAACTTCCTTTTGTGACTTGGGGAACATGAGAAGAGAAGAGATGAATGCTTAGAAATCTTAGAGAACTAGGGTGAAGTTTCTCTAATGCTTTTAAGAGAGAATTAGTATTCTAGTATTTTATATTTATATACTTTAATAAAAAAAGTGATTAGAAGTGAGATGAGAGTATAAAAATACATGTGTGGCATGGTGTTTTGTTGAAGATTTTTATTGAGAAGATTAAGGAGAAAGAGAATTCATTCTAAAGGAGGAGGACATAAAAGATCTTGATTAATAAGAAGCCCAATGAAGAGACAAGATCAAGCTGATGCTAGTAAATAACCAAGAAGTGGTTGATTCGAGTTAGAGTGGTGTGAAGGACTAGCCGTATAGAGAAAAAAGAGTCTTTTGTCTTTGTAAATGATAATTCTGTAATCGTTGGTTTACATAGTAGATAATTGATATGGATAAAGTGTCACATGGTTTTCCCCTCATTGAATTTCCAGGTAAAAATTCTTGTGTGTTTGTTTGGTAATTTGTTTGCTAATTTTGATAGAACACATAGGTATTGTGTGCATGCATTAAAGTAAAATCGTAGGTTATTTTGTTTTAAAAGGGAAGATAAATCTTCTAACCCAATTGCAGGTTAGAGGCACTTTAGTTTTCTCGGTTTGTGTGCCACGCACTCATAATCAGAAACTAATAAGTGGTAACCAAGGTGATTTTTTATTTTTGTGGATTGAATTTTTAATTACTATAGAATTCAAAAATATGCTTAGCTTGTCTTTATTTCTTTTAAATTTTTTTGTGGCTATGAATAACCATGTTTTTGATGAGATGAAAGTGTCGAGATCAAAGTTTTGTGTTATAGAATTAAGAATTTCAAATGTTTACATGATATATCTTTGTGTGATGATAGGAACCATGATTTGCTTTTTAAAATTGAAAAATTAAAAGAGAAATTGAAAATTTTAAATGCAAAGTTGAAAGAGTTTGTCAAAGGCAAAGAAAAACATAATAAAATTCTCTCTTTTGGGCAATTTGGAAGTGATAAGAGTGAACTAAGGTATATTGAACATAAGAAGTCTAATTCCCTAGGGTGCATTGAGTTTGTTAAGGCTAGCAACTTGGAAGATAATGGTGCTAGTTCTTCTATTTCCAAACCTTTGGCCAAAACATAATTGCCTAATAATGAACTAGTGACTAAATTTCAACCTAGCAAAAATAAATTATTGAAGAGGCCACCAATTGTTAAAGAGAATGTTTAAATTGACTTTCTATGACAAATCACATTGTTGAATAGAAACTTGAGAGAACTTAGTGCAAAATTTCAAAATCTTCGATATAGGGCTCACACACATGATTCACTAAGAAACTTTCATAAGTTGAATACTCATAATATTTATCACAAGAAAAAACAAAGATTGATTTCAAAAACACTTGGGAAAGAAAAACATGAATGGTCTTCAAGAGTTTATGAAAATAAAGACAATTTGGGTTAAGAAAGAAGATGTGAAATGTAATTTTGTGCACACCGTCATGAAAGTTCAATAATCTAACATGTAGTACCTAGATGGTGAATGTTCAAAACATATGACTAATGATAAAACTAGGTTTGCAAACATGATAGAGAAATACAATGAGAAAGTTACTTTTGGAGATGAGAGTACCATAAAGATAGATCAGATAGACACACTAAGAGTTTTTGGATTGTCTTATTTTGACAATGTCTTATATGTAAGTGGTTAGAAAACTAATATCTTACGTGTTAGTCAAATTTGTGATTCTAGATTTGTTATGAAATTTAGAAAAAAATATGTTGTATCATTGATAAATCTAGAATGACTTGTGTTAATGCTATGAGAGAGCTCATGATAATTGTTATATGTTGGATTTTGTTTATTTTGCTAAATTGTCCTTACTTAATAATACGTTTTTGATACATCAAAGATTAGGACATGTTAATTTCATATATTTGACGAAAATAATAAAGAATAAGATCATTAGAGGTGCCCGAATTTTGAAAACTCTTAAAAACCTTCTATGTTGTGCTTGCGAAAATGGTAGACAATCAAAATCCCACCACAAGAAGATGAAATATGTATAAGGACTAAGTGACCTTTGGAGTTGATATAAATGGACGTCATGGAACCTATACAAATAGTTAATGTAGGTGGAAAGAAGTATATCTTGGTGATAGTAGACTTATAAAGATTTACATAGGTAGATTTCCTTAGAGTGAAGTCAAATGCTTTTGAAGCATTCAAAACTATTGCCTGACCATACATAATCTAAGTGGACTAAACATCAAGACTATTAGAGTGAAGTGAATTCACTGATTTTAGGTTTAAAGAATTTTATGACAATTTGGGATTTACCACGAGTTTCCCCTAAAGTCTCACAGCAAAATGAAATTGCTAAGATAAAGAATAAGACTGTCTAAGAGATGGCTAGATTGATGCACAATGTGAAGAATATATCCAAACACTTTTGGGAAGAAACTGTGAGTACTGCTACATACACCCTTAATAGTCTATTTGAGATCTGGCAATATCCAAGCACCTTAGAGTTGTGGAGAGGAAAGAAACTCAATATTAAACACTCTAAGAGTTTTTGGAAGCCCTCGTCACATCTTGAGAGATAGAGATGCTTTAAGAAAATTTTATATTAAGAGTATTGATGGGATCTTCCTTGGTCATTCTTTGACGAGTTGAGCATATAAGGTGTTTAATAAAAGAATTCAAACTGTTATGGAATCTTCTAATGAGATTGTGAATGATGCATAAATCTTTGAAAATGAAAAAGTTCAAAATGAGAAAAGAAAATAAAAGGTCAATGATTATTATGAATGTGACGACTTACCTAAAGATTTTAGTGATGCAATTAAGAAAGAACAATTATAGGTGGAATTTCAAGATGATGATCATATCCATGTCTCTAAAGCTCATGATGATGCACATGAATCACATATTCAACATGTTCAAGTACCTAATTGGGTTAAAAGAGATATCAATGAATGAGTGAGAACAAAACATCAATTGGAGGAACAAGTAAACTTTTCTTATTATATGTCTCTCACATAACCAAAGAAGATTGAAGCACTTTAGGATGAGAATTGGATCAATTGAATGCTAAAAGAATTAGGTCAATTCACAATGATTGATATGTGATAGGTACAACATGGATTTACATGAACAAAATAGATGAATAAGGGAATGTTATCAGAAATAAAGCCCGGTTAGTTGCTCAAGGGTGCACACAAGTGGAAGGCATAAATTTTGATAAGGCATTTTCTTCAATTGCTAGACTTGAGTCTAATAGATTACTTCTAGGAACGACTTGTCATTTAAGGTTCAAGTTGTTACAAATGAATATTAATAGTATCTTTTAAAATGAGAACTTGAAAGAAGAAGTGTATGCAGAACAACTTAAAGATTTTGTAGAGCCTCATCACCCAAATGATGTATATGAATTGAAGAAAGCTTTGTATGGATTGAAATAGGCTCATAGAGCATAGAATGACATGTTAACACAATAACTAACAAAACAAGGCTATGTAAGAGGCGGTGTTGATAAAATGTTATTCATCAAGAAGTTTGGAAAGTATGTTGTGATGACAGATTTATGCTGATGTTATCATTTTTTAATCTACGAACAATAAGCTTGTCAAATCTTTCACAAAAAAGATAAGGAATTTGAAATGAGCATGAAATGTTTTACTAACTTATTTTTTTTGTTTGCAAGTACAATAGAATGAGTCAGGAATCTTCATATGACAATCAAAGTTTGCAAAAGATCTTGTGAAGAAGTTTGGATTGTAAGAGCAAAACATGTCAAGCCACCTATGTCCCCTTCTATGAAGTTAAGAGAGGATGCCTCATGTAAATCTGTTGATGAAACCATGTATAGAAGCATGATAGGTAGTCTCTTATATTTAACTGCTAGTTGCCCAAATATTCACTTAGTGTAGGAGTATATTTTAGGTATCAAGTTAATTCTAAGAAATCACACATAATTACAATAAAAAGAATAATATAATATGAGTAGATCTATAGGGTATGGTTGTGGTACCCATTTGACATTACTTATAAACTAGGAGGATATTTAGATGTAGACTAGATAGGGAATGTAGATGATAGGATGGGTACTTTGTGAGGGCTTTTTTATGTAAGGAATTGCTTAGTCTCTTGGCACATTAAAAAACAAATTTGTGTTTCATTATCAACTCCATAAGTTGAATACATAGTTGGTGGTAGTGGATGCACACAAATTATGCATATGAAACAAATGTTAATTAATTATAGAATTCATAAAGGCATAATGAATTTATATTGTGATAATCTAAGTTCAATCAAAATTTTATGAAATCTAGTTCAACACTCTCATACAATGCATATTGATATTAGGCATCATTTTATCCGAGATTATTAAGGATCAAATTATAAACTTATAAAATAATTCAACAAAGTTTTAATTGGCTAACCTTTTCATAAAAATTATTGGATTTTAATAGGTTCTTTAATTTTAGCAAAATTATTAGACTTGCTTGCCCATAATAGTTTTATAAGAAATTTTTGTCCCGTATTTTACTTCAAAATTCTTTGGGACACAAAACTAAACAAACAATTTTCAATTATTTTTATTTGTTTTTTGGTTGTGTTGTTTATTTTACTTAGTTTGTATTGTTTGTGAAAAAGAAAAGAAAGCAAAAAAAAGTATTTGCGTTTTTCAAACAAATAACATAAATATCACAAGACATACACTTGACTAGTGAAATATTGCACATAGTGGATCACACATGGAAAACATAATTAATACAATTTTAAGCCAGCGGGACATTTGTAAATCATTTAAATAGATTTGTAAGATTTATGCTAGTACTTTATGCACTATTGATTTTCTCGTAGACTAAGTACTCACTATGGGAATTTAAAATCATCTATCGAGATAGGTGCATAATATGGTTGATTTATTTCTAAACTCTAATGATATGAAGTAGTAAAGGGTAATTGAGTGCTTTAGCTTCCTTTTAAAAATTCTTATGTGTTTGTTTTGGGATTTGTTTGTTAATTTTGATAGAGCATACAGGAATTGTATGCATTAACTAAAGAAAACATAGGTTATTTTGTTTTTAGAGAGGGAGATAAATCTTGAAACTCAATTGTAGGTTAGCAAAACTTTGTTTTTCTAGGTTTGTATTGGCACACACTCATAATCACAAATTATGAGTATCTTCATCATGGGTTAGTGGTTGGCAGGGAAGCCGGTGTGTATCTCGAAAGGGAAACACATCCCAAAAAGTTTCACTCTTTGAGAGATATTTCTCTGGGAAGAATGAGAAGTTAGAGATGAAGAGGGTGGATGCCCTCTTAGAGGACTTATGAAAGGAAGACGAGGATGGCTACACAGATGACATCGTCCTATTATGCAACCTCCACATGTTCAACATTGTATCGTTTCCCCATAACAACAATGCAGTGGGGAGGGATTTGTACTGCTATCTCATTGAGATCTCATCTCTCAATGATTACAACTAGATAGAAGCCATACAGGAATTCCAGTGGGACTCCATCACAAATTGTCATCTCACCTTTAATAAGAGAATGGATGGAGGAGCATTTTGCGGTTCGCTGATTGGGGTTGCAACTGTGCTCCAAGTAACTACTCTTTTATTTTGTATGTAAATATTTATATTGTTAATTCTGTAGGTGTGCTCCAGTTATTCACTTGTCTGTTTTGAAATGGTTTGTACTATGTATGGTTGTTCGAGCATGAAGCAGCTTTTCTACCAGTTGTCCTCTCTATGCTGCTAAAGTTATTGAAGTGGACAAAGGGGAAGGAGGAGAGTAGAATGGTTGGGTAAGAGGTGACCAACAGCAATAGGAGATGGTACTTTTACAAGAATGTTCTTGATTTGATGACTTCTTATAGGGTAACGTCCTCTGTTTTAGTTTTCAAATTTGCCTTTTGAAAATATTTTAAAACTATTGTAAAAATTTTATTTCATCTGTGTCAAAATGTTTTGACAACCTACCTAATTGACACATTTATCAAAATATTTTGACATATTTGTCTAAACATTTTGATAAATGTGTCAATTCACTTTGACATAGTTGTCAAAACATTTTGATACATTTGTAAAAAAAATTGGGTACCATACCCAAATATTTTGACCCATTAGTCAAATCATTTTTACAATTATGCCCAAACATTTTGACAACTATCACCTAACATTTCGACAACTATGTTAAAACATTTTGACAAATATGTCAAAATATTTTTACACATTTATCAAATCATTTGGGCACAATTGCAACACGCAATTCTGGTTACTAAATTTACACTATCATTCCTTAAAAGCTAGATTATTTTGGATCTTATACCTATCAAGAGTGAGGAAGCTCTCATTGGGATGGTCAGTAGGACCATGCATCATGTGGAATGGGGGACAAAGCAAGTTAGGTTCAATCTGAAGGATGCTAAACCACTTGGCCATCACTTGGGATTCCTTGATTGATGCACTATTAGTTTATGTAGAATTGGTTGGGACACCATATGAAAACATCGTGTTGAGGCTCAAGGCCATAGCTACTATAGTAAAAGGGTTGTAGCAATTTAGTGAGGGAGAGAGGCTAGGTCCTTCAACCTCTAGCTAGGAAGAGAGCCATGGAGTCACCTCATCCTTTAGATGGGGAATAGTCCCACTCGAGAATAGCCCAATCCCACCTAAGCAATTGTTAGTCCATCCCCCCGCCCCCCCAAAGAAGAGGGCAACCCCTCCCAAGATGAGGGGAGAACCACCCAAGAAGAAGAGAGGCCCACCCAAGAAGAGGGCTCCAAGGAGGCCGAAGAAAAAAGCTATGAAGAGCATAAAAAATCATGCCATGGAGCCCCTTACTACTTAAGAGACCAGTCCTACAGAGGAGCTTGCTCATGAGGAGCATGTATATGAGCCATATGAGGAGCTACGACCTGCTAATAAGCTACTACCGGAGGAGGAGTCCCTGCTAATAAGCTACTAATGGAGGAACTCGTGTCGGAGGGGACCACCATTTCAGAGCCTAGAGTCATAGAGTTATATTGAGGCCTTAGGCATACAAGAGCGGCCTTTGAAAATCAAGATTTATTGTCCACTTAAGAATTTTAGTGAGAAGGACCTAGGGACCATTAGAAAGTTCATGACAGACAGGACCTAATATGTTGTTGGGGGTTGTTTCGGACAATGATTTGGTGGATATGCTTAGGGATGCATATATTTCATCTAGTGCATGCATTTTAAAATTTTAATAGCCTCATTGTACCTCTTAAGTTGCCAACATTGCTTAAAGATTAACTTTTTTCTTTCATGGATGCAGGTTGTTGATATGAATGTGCATATGTTTTAGGAGAGTGCAAATAAATTATCCACAAAATATCCTTGAAATGCCAGTTTGGAACCTTAATAATGCAATACTATCTAAGCCATGACCTCTTCTATGTTATGTCTACCTAATGCGAAATTTCCAAATGTATATGAAGTAAATTTGATTGCCTTGTTGTGCTATTGATACAGAAAAATTTGTCAAGTGTAGCCAATTTGGCAAGGACCTCATTTGGAGTAGATGAATAAGAAATTTAGTAAGATTATATCTCCATTCCGATGTGTGATATCAACTTCCATCTCATGGTAATTGGCATGCAAAAGGAAGAAATCAAATGGTTTGACTCCATGGCAAGTCTGGACACATGAAGAGGTGGCTTATCATTAGAAAATTGGTAATTAATTAATTGTTAGTTACATTGATTGGAATTGTTTGTTTCATTTTAATAAATTATCTTTTTGTTGGCATTGTACAAATCTAAGTCTATATTTATGTAAAACCTAGATGGATCAAACTTGAGGACCACATGGGGGTTGCATACATAAAATTATCAAGGCTCCTTAGTCAGAAGGGTTCATATACATCTAATGGAGTTGATTGTGGATTTTTCTCATGTACAATGTACATTGCAGAAGTTCCCAATTGCCTGTTGATGAGGCTTATGTATATGGGCCAAATTTTACTCAACTTTCTTTCTAAATGCTCTAATTTAATTATTCAATTATTAACATGGGTAGTTATCACCAATTTTTTCAACTATGCTAGGGTTTACATATCCTAGCATTTAGACTACACATGGTAACTGAGATCATGAGAGGCTTTATTGATTGAACTTATGGATACATGGAATGGTGATATGCTTTCTTTGTGCAATGTCAACATGATTTTCATTGGATGGAGATTGATGTATAACATATTTTCTAATTGTTAAATGATTATATAATATATTTCTTAATTGTTGGATGATTGTATGATATATTTCTTAATCGTTAGATGATTATATAACATATTTTTTTCATTATTGGATGACTCATATAACATACTATTTAATGTAATATTTATAGAGATATCCAAATGTTTTTACATAATGATTTGACAGATGTATCTAGACATTGTAACATGTGTCCAAATATTTTAACATGTGTGCAAAAATTCCTCTAGAGCACATTGTTCCATCTCCTTCTAGCACACACCTCAAACAATTTTATAAGTCTATGTCAAAATATTTTCACATAAGTGTTAAAATGAATTAATAGATGTATCACAATGTTATAACATTATTCCCAAAACATTTTGACATGTGTGTCAAATTCTTCAAGAGCACAATGTCCATATGCTTTTAGCACATACGTCATGACTAGTCACAATGTTTGAACGTTAATCTGGATATGTTTTAACAACAATCTAAAAATGTTTTAACGATGTTGATAAAACATTTTTTACAATATCAAAAAGTACTAAGAAGATTTTAGAATAAGCGTAACACCACTTTTTAACACCAGAAGGGCAAAAGAAAATATAAATAAATGATAACTTCAAAGAGAGTTGTGAAAATAGGATTAACAAAAAACCAAGTGCTAAGAAACATTTTAATAAAAAGCATTTGTAAGACATAATACACTTATAAATCCAAAGAGGATGATGATGGCAGGTTGAGATAAGAAACCCAAAATAAAAAATGATGCCTTCTTACAAAGATATATTCCTGTGGATGTCATATTTGATGGGATGTGGATATAGGTAGAGCTAGGAGTAGGAGGAGAACATGGGCATGAAGGTAGATATGGAGAAGGTATTGAAAATGAAAATGATGAATCACAACATGGAGAAGGTAGGAGGAAGGGGCCGGCCATGGCAGATGGAGGAGGAAGCAGCTGGTGGTGGGAGATGGCGAAAGGCTTGAGATGGTTTGGCTAATGATGGGTAATTAGAGAAAAAAGGTGTTCTTTATAAGATGTATAAAAGATGTTGTTGGGTTAGTGGATCAAATAGAGGAAGACGTGAGGGTGAGGGCAAAAAGGTTAGAAAAAGGCAAATATATAAGAAATGGTAATTCATATCCAAAAAATTCGAATTTAAGAATTCTTTACACAACGACCTAAACTTTGGTAACACCTTCTGTTCTTCAATAAAAAAAAGACTAACAAATGAATTGATTCGAGCCTTGATGGGCAACCAAATTTGATAGGCTATGTGGGGTTAAAGTGGTTTGGTTGGGTACTGCTCAACCCAAAACCAAATCCAAGCTCCAGTCAAGTTGTTTGCTCAGTATCACCCCCACTGGGCCTAGTGTAAACTATGAATGAAAATTGTTGATATTTAAGATCGATGTTAACCCACACTAGCACCTATTAGTGTGGGGTCTCTTCCCATTGAAGAGGGGTCTCTGACAACATATTTATCCCATTTCACAAAGAATTGCCCCCTCCCATGATAATGGACATGACAACCCTTGAGTCCACACCATTTTTGCTATGCTCAGATCCATATCCACTGCTCTGCAACCCCAGGAGCTCCCTCCTATACTTCATAACAGTCCCGCATTGTCATTCCTGGCCGTATGAAATTTGTTTTCTCATTATAGGTATAAGTTGGCCCCTCCTAAAATAAAAAGGTCGCTTTGGCCGAGTGGTTAAGGCGTGTGCCTGCTAAGTACATGGGGTTTCCCCGCGAGAGTTCGAATCTCTCAGGCGACGACCTGATTTTTTACCCTTTATCGATTCACTTTTACGTTTCACCCTGTCCACGTGAGTGAGATAACTAAGAGCTGAGATGCATTGATTGCATTCCTAGACAACCACATCTTTCGGCACATGTACATGACGTGGTACTGTACCTTCTCCTCTTCATTTTGTCTGATCAGCAAGTTGCACTTGCAATATCATCATCATACCTGCCATGAACCAGCAGTGCCCTCGTTTTAAGTGCTGCTACTTGCTTCTTTCATTTGTTCAATTGATTGTGATCCTGCCGTGTTCACAACATCTTTATCATAAGTCAGAAGACTCCAAACCATAAGAGTCATGGCTGGCTGCATTAAGTGATAGGTTTCTTGCATCTTTCGTTTGAGCACTTGATTGTGATCTTGCCTTTGAACAGGAAAATCCTTTCATGTATCTTTGTCATGGTAAGTGTTTCCTATCAGACCTTTCCACTCCATCACTCCTTTCTTGGGAATCATTGTGCTATCCTTTTCTAAGGTAGTTATGCTTTTAATATTATCTAATTGATGTTCCATTATTGGACTTTTGGAATTAATGGTTTGGGTTAGCAAAGTTAAGCTATGCGAAATGGATATGACAACCACTGGAGAAATTTGCATCTTTGTGGACCAATTAGATGCATGTCGGCACCCACTTTAATTTCAAGCAGACAAGTTGTCCTATGAAATCACATCTCCATCTCTTTTCATGTCACTCATAAATCAGATGGAGACTTCTCTTTTACATGTATAGATGTGATAAGACATGACAATTTTGCCACTTTCCAGTGATTAAAGCTAATAGCTTCTCAATAGTAATGCCATTGTATGTCATTTAGCTAGCGCTAATTGAAAGAAATAATGTTAAATGACCTCTGTTAATGACGTGATAATGACCTATATTAATGTCATTTTTAGTCATTTTTTTTAGAAAAAAAAGCTAAAACAAGTTTAGGAAAAGCATACTCTGTCAGTCCCATATTAATAGTTATATTTAAAAAATATATATTTATTGAATGTAAATCTTACATCTAAAACAAAAAAAAATAAGTTTATGATAATCTTTTTTAAGTACCATACTACTTAAATTTAATAAAATAGAACTATTAATATATAATTTTTTTTTTATTAAATATAGCTATTAATTTAGGATAGAGCGAGTATTATAATTTGATGACTTTTACACCAAGGTAAAATGGACAAAAAAATATTAAAGAGGATCACATGAATGTATGATATAATATGGATTAGCCTTCAATTTTCTATACGGAGTGACTAATGTGTTATATTGATGGTGGGCTCTACACATGCTATACTTAATCAAATGGTCATGAAACATAACTAGAATTTCTGGGTGATAACGAAAGCCAAAGATGAGAAATTAATTAAGTTACTACATCGTAGTTTATATCTTCCCATAAATAGCCCTAAGCTTTAGGGTATTAACCAAATTGTGTGAAACTTTTGGGTAATTGCACTCATAGATTAGCACACGTGAGTAATGCCACACAAGTGCCAGCAAAAGACCATGATGTATCTGCATCAGCCTTCTCCAAAGTGTTCTAATCAAAAGGGTTTTCAAGAAGTTGTTTCAAATGCTTGGTTCACCTCAGTTTCCGGCTCGCCTCTGTTCTTTTAATTCTATAAACTTAAGACAAGCAAACTTGTTACTAAAGTGTGGAACTGAAAGAGTTTGGATAATATTCATATCAGGCACGGCCAATCTTTCCGAGAACTTCAAAATGTTCAATGACTTCTTAGAGATGGTCATTTTAACAAGAGTTTTTTCCATATTGCCTGACCAAAAAATACAAAATTTCATATTCCTTAGTTTTCACAAAAAATGTCATCATACCCGGACTAACATGATAGAAGGCACAGTTTGGACAAAAATACCCCTGGTAGGCGTCAGGGTTTTATATTGTGTTAAACACAAACAAAGTTGGATTCACTGGCAAACGACTTCCCAGACTGGTGATTCCTCAGTGAGAAGCCTTTGTTCCGATCTTTGACCCATCTCAAAGTCAATTGCGCCATTTGGAGCAGTGATAAGCATTCGCACAGCATGAGTGTAAGTTTTCCGACCCATCCAACTAGCGATTGCAAAAAACTCTAGTCGGTTTTTCGAAGATTAGGGTTTTTTTTGGAAGGAAATCGTGAAAAACTCTGGCATTAGTTTTGTTTCATCTTACTTTTGGAAGGTGATTTTGAAAATATCCGCCCCAAAGCAAGTTTCGGCTATGTGCGAGGTTCTGCCTAACACGATCCAGGTAAAGGAGTGAACTTTGGAGAAAATCACCGGCCGATCAAGGGGTTAATTAGGCTTGGATTAGTTTTGTGGTAAGGCCTTTCCCAAAATCTACATTGTATATTCGTATGCACAATTTTTGGTATTTTGTGTTTTAGAATACACGAAATAGGTATTTGCAACTGCTTATCATGTTCTTACGGATACAATAAGTTATATATTCTGTGTGCAATAAGACGATGATCAATATTCCAAGTGTTGCATTATCATGTGTTCGATAATACGCTAAGCAATATGTTGTGTAAGTAATAACACAACAAGTGACACACGATAATCAACTTTTGTGCTATCATGTATGACAGTTCCTCCTATCGTGTATCCAATAACACGATATATCTACTTAGCGTATATAAGGAAGTTAGTTACATAATGTGAATCAACCCGACTATTGATTATGGTCACAACCTATTATTGATATATATATATATATATATATATATATATATATATATATCCAATTTTGTAGACGTAAAGCTAGAGTAATATAGCAAATGGTGGAGTCAGTGAAGGCATCAAAAGAGAAGAAGAAGAGAATCTACGGATGAAGACCGGGTCTGAGAACGAACAGTTTCCCCGCTGGACTCTGTCTGTCAAAAGACCTTGTAGATTCATGTATGGAATGCAAGGCTATATTGATGGAGACTAGGTTCTACCCAGTATATGATTGTGAGCTCATCATCATCTCCAAGCTGCTCTTGGACGTTCTCATTGGTGAGTGCTGGGACAACTCGCAAGAGGTCTTCAACATTAGGGGCAGAATACTACCCCTTACAGTGGATGAAGTGGCAATGATCACGGGTTTGAGTAGAAAAGGGAACCCGTGTAAATTAGAAAGTGGCGAGGGGAACATTGCCCATGGCAAGGGGCAATTCTACAAGAAGTTCTTCCAAGGGAAGTGGTCGGAGAAGAATGCACTTGAAGAAATCTTGAAAGAAGTGGCTGCCCAAACATGGACTGTGTCAGACGAGGACTTAGCACATTCAGCTATCATGCACATGGGGTCCTAGAGTTATTCACATAGAGCAACAGATCTGTATCCCCAGCTTTGTGTGATTACATAGATGACCTATCAGTTGTGGGGAGCTACAATTGGGCTGGGGTCATGCATGATATGTTTATCAAAGGCATATCATCAAGCCACCGGAACATCATGAGCCGACAGGATGAGTGCTCCAGGTAACTCTCGACTAAATGATAGCATGATGAATTCGATTATTGTAGTTCTAATGACACGATAATTATCCACACACACGTATATCGTCATCTCGCTAACACGATATCATGTCTATTGTGTTTACAAAAATACGATGTATAACACGCAAGTATAGTTATCGTGTGATCAGTAAGATGATTGAGTAACACATCGTGTATATTACATCACACGGTAATGGACTAGCGTGTACTCAATAACACAATGAAGCCATAAGCGTGTTATCCATAACATGACATACTTATCATTTGTACACTACTGGCAAATTTCTTTTGTCTTGTCCTCCATGTATGTTTTTTTTAGCATACCTCTTTATGGACTCACAATGGTCCTCCATGTAGCCCGAGGTGCAAGAGGTGGCCCGGGTTTACCCAACTATTGAGCGATGTGGAGAAGGCCGCAAAACTTGACTTGACCAACGAAAAGGGGAGGAAGAAGCTACTTGCTCATCACTGGATGAGGAAGTGGTATGAGGAGGTGTTCATGCATCTGAAGCCAGATTCCCAAGTTCTTCTCTGAATAACTCCAATTGCAGAAGAGGCCCACTTGACAGACGGCTAAAGGGCGGCCCCCAAGGTGAAGAAGGTGGACATGCAAACAATGATTTAGAGGACAATGAAACCCATCCATGCCCACCGCAGACAGACGTCAGGGCATTTATAGTCTGGCTAGGACATCATCAAATCATTTGTCATTCTAGTGGATGCCATGACCAGGATTCGTGACGTTGTGTTGGAGAAGGTTGTATAGTATGAGGAACGGGTATGGAGCATTGAGAGAGTAGAGGCTACGCTCCAGAGAGTTAAAAATGATCTAGATGTGGAAACAAGCCTCATAGAACACATGCAACCGATAGTTGTCCACCATATTATTGTTCCCATCTAGTGTAGTTGCTATTAATAGCTATCTAGGATACTTTCCCTTCAAGAAAGTTCATCTACCGTTAGCAATGACCTCAATGTTGTTCTAAAAGCTCTCGCAACAAGACCAAACATCCAAAATACTCTTTTGAAATCATACCCACCTATAGGTCCAGGAATATCACATGCTCTTACTGAAACAATTACACTTCCTGGATTTATATATTCTATCTGCTTTCCGTAAGTAGGAAGTACGTAGTAGGATTCGTTTGGGTCCCCAACTATTAAATTAGTCAGTGCTTTACCTGCACAACTAAATACAGTTTAATAAATGTTATACGACATGTGCAATCATCATGTTCTCAATAACACAACATCAGCTGCAGTCGTGATATCATAAACCATGATTGATTACTCATCGTGATCATGTTAAAACGATATTTACATAAGTCGTGTGAAAACAAAATGCAAGTGTATTATTAGCGTGTGATTGATAACACAATAGACTAACATATCGTCTTACTAAATAAATGCTTCAATTAGTCTAATACATTACCTGCGTGCCAACATTTTTTGTAGTTCACAGTTATGCCCAATTGTTTTGAAATATAACTTGTTATGCTCTTAGGTGTAATGTCTACTGAGTCTTTAAACAAGTAATAGTATTTTCTCACAATCGAGAGGTGCGATGCTAAGGGATGGTCAGTTGACTTCCTTTGGGTTCCACATGAATGGTTCGGCACTAACCTTGTGACAGACACATGCTCTCCTATATTTGAAAACCTTATGTACCAGTTACAAGAATGATTGGAGCACTTTGTTGCATATGTATTCCTATTTTCATCCACAATACGGTATGTGAAATTCACCTTTATTACTAAGTTGATCAAGACCCTCTTAAAATGCAATAGGCTAAGAAAATGTGCTCCCAATTCGAGGAGCTTCTGGTAATCCTTTGCTTGCAAACTACCTCTCATTAGCTAGCATTCACCAGTATTTGTTTCCAACAAGTTTAAATCATCAACTGACTCCAACTCTGCCTCCGCCTCAATGTCGGCGTTACTAGGGACCTTGCTATTTCTGAATTCTTCATGATCAAACATACTTTTCATGTCAACTATATCATTATTGTTCCACTAATCGTCACCCCACATTATTTTAAATTCATCACCATCATAATTACAAGGGTTGTATGGAGGTTCATAGTTATCAAATAAAGTCTTTATCGCACCCATCGTTGACAACAATTCCTCTAATCTATTCTGATTGACTTCTATCCTAGGTTCTATAGTCATTGGATTGGTGAAATTAGATTGACATGGTTTTGTTTAGGGCAAGTTTCCCGGTTCTCCCAAACTGCATTGCATATTATCATGTTAAAAAGAATGTGACATAACTCTACATCGTGTATTTAGTTACACGCTTACAATTTTATTCGTGTTACTAAAACTACAATATGAATGCATGTCATGTTATTACATCTACGCTGAAAATCATTATTGATATATTGCATGTGTATGTTGTATCATTACTAATGCGATATATTATAAATCATGTTTCTTTCTTCACACGATATGATTTGAACATAACACAATATAGTCTATATTGTGCGCAAGAGTACATGATAAAGATCAATCTCATGTATTTTAAAGTTTCGTTGTTACCTGATATTTTCAAATGTGAACTACTTTTCATTGACTCCGGTTTGAAATCCGACATTAGAGCTAGGCTGAGCCATTACGACTGGTAATTTTTCTAAATTGACTTTCTGGTTCCTTTCTACGAATGGTGATTCGTCACTGTTGTCAGGCTCTTTCGTCTCGGCGTACAATGATAACACCTCCTTATTTGCCTGCTAATGAATAGAGAACACTGATTGCAGGTCCTTATCATCTTCTAATTCATATATCATGGATGATTGTGACGATGGAATTAAATACTTAAAAGTGATAATACCATTGATGGCAAGTCGTGCTTTTCACTTGAAGTAGCAGCTCCCTGAACCTCACGGATGGATCAATGTTCATCAACCGTGCCTTTACACCTATATGCACACCATCATTGCCTACCTCTCCATTGTAATATATGTAAATACTAATCCTATTCATAATTAGTGTAAAATGGTCATTGAATTCATGAAATGCAGCCTTTAGAGACCTCAAATAACTTCTGGGGTGTCAAAAAATAGTTTTTTAATGAACTACGAAACTCACCAAGGAGTCACCATCGGTCATCTCCCAGTAGCAACTTTCGTTGGCTGCCAATGAATCCCAGCACACTGGAACGACACAATACTATTCCGGTGTTCATTTATTATAAGATATGGGATAGTGGGAAACCTAAGGGCAGTTTTGTCCATAAACATGCCATTTAGCATTTGCATTTGAAATCCAGGCAATATGGAATTTTTTATTTTTTGGGGAGGCAATATGGAAAAAACTCTTTTAACAATGATCTTATTTAAGCAAAGCCAAAGTTGGAGCCATTTACCATAATGAAGCTAGCATTGATTAGGCCTCCTACCATAAATAATCAAGGGTTAATTTTCTTATTGTCGGTGACAGATGCACAAAATTTTCCCCTACTATGGCCAATGGCAATTTTTCTTCTAATTATATACCTTGAATCAAAGATAGCCCCAATGCTGCCCTACCCGACCCAAACCCGGTCCAGAAGCCGGCCAAGCGCGCGGGGGCGACGAGGGGAATTGAGATACAGTTTAGTGAAAGACTTAACCCTAAATACGGGTGACCTAACTGAAATTCGGAGTATGCACACCACTTTGAGCAAGAGTAAATAAGTAAAAAAGAGAGTCACTTAACTCAAATAAATGACTAGTCTCAAACCCACATGTTTAGTCGACCAAAGCCCACACTAGCTCTAAAATAAGTCTTAGACAACACAACTGTATAAAGTAACATAAATCCAACAGAGAACCATACACAAAGGTTCTAAACACAAAGCATAAACCAAGGAAAATAAGTCACATAATAGTCTCCACGATCACATCCAAGTCGTCTCCGACCTTTCCTCAAAGAGGAGATCCTGTCCATCTGCATGTCGTGCCACGTAGCCCCAAATCAAAACACAATAAAGAGGGGTGAGTTTAAACAAACTCAGCAATAGTTTTTCTAATATACTATTAGCGTCGGCAAATGACTGCATAATAATATCATGATTCAAACCAAAGTTTGACAAGATGTAACATTTTCTTATCACACCTACATATCACTTAAACCTGCATCATAGTGTATAATCCATATAGTGTCATTCACATCATATCAACCTGCATGAAATGTATCTCTAACATACATATCAAATCATGCCTCAACATCATATCAACCTGCATGAAATGTATCTCTAACATACATATCCAATCATGCCTCAACATTATATCAACCTCCATAAAATGTATCTCTAACATACATATCCAACCATGCATCTCATCATATCAACTGGCATGAAATGTATCTCTAACATACATATCAAATCATGCATCACATCATATCAACCTCCATCAAGGAGTAATCACAATTTAGTGTCACACAGACAAGGCCACGAAGGCGTGTCATGGTCCAAAATTCTACACAAGAATTTAAGAAATTTGGGGTTGTCAATCCCAAGGATGTCCCATTCTCACACAGAGAATCTAGAGTAGGGGTGTTCGCCCAGGGACATCTCCTGCGGAGGAGAGAACCCGAATTCCCACACAGGGAACCCTAGAACACGTGGTAGCGGGTGCACACGGCATACCACACTGGATTCTCAGGGTCCAGATGACACTCATAATAATAATCTCAAATCTGCAAGACAAGTACACAGCTCGTCCCCACATAATTCCATTTCTCTAGACTCAACCCAGGGAGTACATTCATTCCACACAGAAACTCAAATCAAAACATGTCCTTTTGAACCAATCAAGTTTTGATTAAGTCACGACCGATCAATCCGGCACACAATTTCACCACATTGCATCCAATCAATCAAATTTGATTAACCTCAATAAAGCCTCAATTGAAAATCTATTTTCATGATGAATGCAACATGGTACATACGTGGGTAAGGCATACATGAATCCTAATTCATGATAAGTGCTCTCATCAGCCCCTAATGCATCATTCATAATTATAATATCAAGCTTCAACATCATCATTAAACCCCACATGTGTGTGTGTACCTAGTAGAAGCACTTCACTCAATGCATATCAACATGCTTAAAATTAACTCACTACCACATTGCACATGTGAATTAACATCTAATCATGAATTCCAACGGAAATCATAGGAGAAGAATCATTGAAATCATAACTCAAATCAAAGCTCAACCACAAGTTAAACACATATAAGATCTTTCACTTCATCCTTAAGCCATGACGTTCACTAACATTCACACATCAATTAACCACATCCTAACATGACATATCAGTCCGTTAGTAGGCTGTAGCTCTACTAAAAATATACTTAACCATAGAGAATCAACCATTTATAACTTCAAGATGGCAATACAAACATCATACCTCCAACCATAAGTCATTCCATATAACTCTAAATCTATACCTCAACTTCATACCTCAATGGTATGCCTTTCCAGTAGCATACTATAGCTCAAAACACTCTACAGTCATATAAAATTGGCATATTAAAGTAGAATTACCGAAATAAACATCATGCACTTAATATAAAATCTGTTGTGTAGCCATTCGAACGCCCATGAGGGCCGTTCAATCGACTAAATAGGAAATCTGTTGAACTGACAGTATTGCCGTTCGAATGCCTAGGAGGACCGTTCGAACGCCAACAAAGCAGAATCGACCTTCTTCTTCATTTCGAATTTTCAAACCGAGACTCCATTTATAAACCTTAAAATCTCCATCTGACAACCTAAATTCCAATAAAATTCCACCATAACTTCCAGAAAGCTAATCTACATCATAACAAGATGAAACCCTATGAAATTGGGATTAAATATTACCATTTACTAATCATGTCATTAAAGCACTAAATCAAGTAAATCCATTCAAAATAAATCACAAAATCAAAAGTTTTACCATAGGAAGACTGAAATTTCAAAAGTCTACTACCTTATCCCTTGATTAGGCTTGGGTTTGATGGTCACCCTTCTTGAAAACCTTACAAAGACATAAAGTTTGAATTAAACTCTATTAAAACTGATTTAACGTAGAAAACCCTAATTAAAAAATTAGATCTAGGGCTTGTTGAACATAAAAATTAGATTTTTAGAGCTAGGGTTTGAAGTAAGGATGCAAATCAGTAGTTTTGATGTTTAAAAACAAATCAAAACAAAGGGGAAATGGTAGATCTAGAAGTGATTAAGAGAAAAGCTAGGGTTTGGTGCTTAATTAGAAGGGACTTACCTTAAACACCTTCTAATCCGGGCCTAATTGGGGATTGGGCCTAACATCTCCTTCTCAGCCTATTCCCAAAATGGAAATGGCTTAAGTCTGGCCTTTTATAGTAAGTTTTGGGGTGTGTATGGGTAAATTGTGGGGTATGAATAGAAAAATAGGCTAAAAATAGATAATTTAGTTATTTGAGCACTAATAAAACCTGAAAAAATTATAAAAATTTATGTAAAGTCTTATGTTGATGTCAGGTTCATTTGGTCCAAAAACCCAAATTTTGACGGTGGGGCCCACAGGGGGTCCCGCCAATCCCTAATTTTTGGAAAATTAGTGAAAATTCAAAAAAATCCCAAAAATTCACATTTGATTCAAAATCACTTAAAACCACTAATTAAAAAGTTGATTTTGATTAAAACCATCATAAACACCATTTATTTACGAAACCACCGAATTAATAAGAAAATGAGTTAACCATGCAATAACCGATAATTAAAAAGAAAAGAAAACCAGTTTAGAAATGAGAGTCCTTACATTAATGATAATGACATTGGTAAAGGCACTACAGGTTTTTATGAAGAGCTCTTATTATCAGATTGAATCACATAGGTTTCCTGCTAGCCGATTGCATGTTGCTTATCCTCTTAGTGTAACAATAACCTTATTGCCTAATTTCTAAGGAAGAAATTAAAGGGACAATATTTTCCTCTAGCAATAAGAAATCTCCATGCCAAATGGCTTTTATAAATAATTTATACTCCTTTTTGGATTATTGTTCAATGCCTTGTTTATATGAGCCCGGACTCCCCATGCTCAAGCATATGCTCGGGCATCACATGTAGTCAAATTTTTATCCAACAACACACATAACTCAGGGGGCATATTAATTTTTGCCCCTTTGAGATATTGGATATTGATATGATGGCTCATGATATCCAGGCTTACGCTAACACGCAAGAGCCTGAGCTCATACAAACTTTTTCCACTGTTAAAAATAATATTTGTTCAATTATTCATGCTTTCTTTGGAAATGGGAAAATGCTCGAATATATTAACTATTCCTTCCTTGCCTTGATCGCAAAAGAAATAGCAGCTACCATCTTAGACATATTGAGGCCATTATCTCTTTGCAATTTCATCAACAAGGCTATTACAAAAAACATGGGAAATTGTCACACCCCAAGATTTTGGAAGCATATGAAATTTCTTTCCATAAAAATATCGGAGTTTACCCGGGCCCACGACTGGAGCCACTCGCCTTATGCGATAATATAATAATCATTTCTTCAGGAACCATAGTTGGTGCGGTTGAAATCCTCAAAATCACATTGATAAAACTCGGAGTACATCTACCCGCACACTAAGCTTTGTTGAGTCCTGCAAAGTCTGGGGGTGGTGAGTATTTTAAAATACTCAGTAGGGGAGTTTATACGATCAAGCATGAATAAACACATGGCAGTTTCACAACACATATCATATACAATATTTTTCATGAAAACAGGGTGTGCCTCTTACCCAAAACCACTCCTATTGCTTCTTCATAAGTATCAAAGATGCTTTTAGGGTTTGTAAGCTCTCACGGCTTACTACTAATGTCTCAAACATATATTATTGATAGGACTTTCCTATGGGTACAAAGCAGCGATCTCTTACTCCTCCACAAATCATCTTAAAACATTTCATTCTTGTGGATAGAAGAGTCACCCATGCTCATGGGGCGCCGGGGGATCTAGAGAGTAGAGAGTCTTCCCATGATACTCTCTACCATAGCGCGTGTAGCCTTGATAGGTGCTCTTCATTAGGAGCTCACTAGGCTATTGTATGTACCATGCATCAGATTCCGACCTGGATTAATTGTGTCTTAACTAGTCAATGAAGCTCTGTTGGGGCGCCCAACAATAGCTTCGAACAACCAAGACACTCTTGAGTCCCAGACTCAATCAAAATATCCTAGAGTTCCCAGACTCCAAAAAGGGCTATTTTCTTTTAAAACATTCTATCCCAATGTTTATCCTTTTGAAAACACTAGCTCCGCCTCTGCAAGCCATGGGAGCATCACCATCAATGACTACAAAGGCAAGGCTGGTCGCTCATTCCAATGAGATAGTTACCCATTCTTTGTCCCACTTCAGTGACTCAATCATCATGCTTATACGTCTTTTCAAAAATAATCTTTAGAATCCTCCTTTCAACAAGGATGAGTCCTCTAAAACCGTCGTTCAAACATATTGTATTCATTCACAATGAAAATAGTGGCGAAGCAAGTTTGTCTCTAGCTCACATGCTCCAACGTGTATAATTTATATCAAAATCCTCATATAAACATTTGATCAAACTATGATATATGAGGCAATCGTAAAGCATGTAGTATATAAAATATATCCACTTTTAGCGGTAAATCAATCGACTAATCGAATAATAGCAATATAAACATATGATATATAAATCATATTCTATCTCAACGATTAACCATTTGACAGATCAAATATATGTACAGAAATCATAAATCATAACTTGAAAGTAATCTCTAACGCATAACGTACAAGA
Organism: Saururus chinensis; assembly: GCA_035235625.1. Lineage (NCBI taxonomy): Eukaryota > Viridiplantae > Streptophyta > Magnoliopsida > Piperales > Saururaceae > Saururus > Saururus chinensis. Next base: position 34,504,864 of record CP141143.1, read on the forward strand.
GACATATAAATAATAAGTTAAAAACACAACCAAAGTTTATAATCATGCCTTGAGAAAGGATAAAAGTCCCAACCTCGCTCTCCGCGTGAGTTCGAAGCCGATAAACAAGACATCACAAAATTGGATGTCCACTTCTAGGGTTTTGGAGGTCTCCAACCAGGAAAATACCCTACCACGATGTCCGACATGCTCGATTTAGGTAAGAACGCTTCTTAAACGGAAGAAAACGGACTCAGATCGACTCCAAAAACTCTTTTCCTGCTCGTAGGTGATGCACAGAACCTCCCCTTGACCCGGAACACTTTTCTCTTTATGTGCCCGTAGGCTACTTACAGAACCTCCCCTTTGCCAGGAACACTTTTTTCTTTCCGTGCCCATACGCCGGACAAAACCTCTACTTCAGCTAGAACATTTTTCTCTTTCCATGCCCGTAGACTACGGATAGAACCTCCCCATTGCTCAGGACACTTTTCTTATAAAACGTCCATAGGCGACGGACAAAATCTCCCCTTGCCCAGAGCCACTTTACCCTTCACGTGCCCGTAGGCGGCAGACAGGGGTGTTTTCCATACATAGGGTCACTAACTTGAAGAACGGATACTTCCATTGTCTAGAAAACCCTCCAATTAGCTAAGAATGCCTTTTAAATGGAATTTATAATTTATAAGAAAACATCGTGAGCTGACGGCGTGTCGCGCGCACATGTGCGTGACATGCATTGCACATTTATTGGCTAAACCTGTGGCACCGCCATGCTTAACACGCATGTGACACACGCTTATGCATGGTGCGTGTGAACCACGTGGCACTGTCGTGCATCTACCACATGTTGTGCAGGTTCACGCGGACCCATTGTGTGTCCCGCGCACATCCCGTGACTGTCCGATCGCGCGGCCCTGCATCTCATAGACGACTGAGATCGGGTGGCGCAGTGCAATGCACTAAAGATTCAACTCTGGCTCGGCTCGGATTGGCTCGACTTGGCTCGCTGATGTCATCAATTCTATTATTTTATTAAAAAATAATTTCAACTTCAAAATGCGGTAACTTCTTATCCTAAAGTTGGAATCGAGCGTTCTTGGTACCAATAGACCCATATTGACGAGCCCTTCAAAACTAAACCCCACATGGGTAGGTTATCTCATACTTTTAAAGTAGGTGCCGCCCATGTGGCATGCTTCCCGAGGTTGTAATTTTCACTCCCAACCTCTGTTTCGTGCATTCTTAGGTTTGTTACACTCGTCTCACCAATCTCTATCACACCCATATAAAAACTCTCCATATATCTGCCTCCAAATAATTTAAAATAATTAAAAACTCATAAAATAGCTTTCTTAAAGGTAAGAAATCAACCAAAAATTCTCGATTGTTACAGAAATAGAATCTCTTGTTCTCCCTCCAATTATTAGTCATAATCAAGCTAGCTTTCTCAAAGGGAGAAAGATTTCTAATAACATTTTTCATGCCCATGAATTAATTCAAAACTTTCATTTAAAGAGAGGTCCCAAGCATTTATCTATTATGATCAATCATATAAAGACGTTTGATAAAGTGAAGGGCTGCTGGCGCTGGACAATATGAGGTGTTGGTTTGTGAACTATGTTAGTGGCATAGACAAATCAAGAAAAATAAAGTGCCTATAACTCACAATTAAGTTATAAGATTTATCTTCCCTTTTTTAGAACAAAATAATCACAAATTTTATTTGAATTAATGTACCTAATTCTACTGTGTTCTGACAAAAAGGTTGCAATTAAATTAACAAACAAATACACAAGAATTTTTTCGTAGAAAACCAATTAGGAAAAAACCATAGGACACTCTATCTAGACCAACTATGCACTATGCAAACCTAAGATTACAAAATTACCGATTACAAAGACAAACAACTCTTTTTTCTTCACACGGTTGGCTCTCCGCACCTCTCTTAAATTCTAAATCAACTACTCTTTTATGCTATATGATCAATGTCAATCTCTCATTTCTTCCTTTAAAATGAATTTCTATTCTCTTGATTTTCTTAATTAATAACAATCTTTAGCAAATACCTTGTCTCACATGGGTTTTTGTGCTCTCATTTCACCTCCAATCACTCTTTTTGATTTATGGTAGAAACTTTCTTATTCTAAAAACCAATTCTCTCAAAAGTCAATTAGAGCGACTACACACAATCTCTCTAGGTTTCTATGTCTTTTCTCTTCTCTCTATCACATTCCAATCCCTTTATATAGACTCCCAAGTCCCCAAAGGAATATAATTTCAACTAGGAATCCAAATCAAATTGAAAAGGATTAATTTAGACAATCTATGCTTAATCGATCTATCATTCCATACAGTGATCTATTGCTAAACTCTCGACTTCATTTAACAAAGATTGTCTTTGGGTACCAATTAATTATTCATAAAAGCAATCAATCGCTCTTGATCTTTTCAGAGATTCTACTACAGTTCATCAACGTCAATCGGTTCATTCTGGTGATCAATCGATCTAACAAGATTTTTGAGTTTTCAATATTCAAACCTCTAACCCTTGTCATTCTTTCACCTAAGGTCTCTTTTACCCTAAAGTATATGACTATGATGTGTGTGCATATTTTTACTTGACGAGAACACTAATTTGAGTCTTCCTTTTATTCCACTTTCAGAAATCAATCTTCAGACAAACTAACTCAAAATACACATTAATGACATTGTTTTGATCACAGAAATCAGATCATACATGACATAAGGACTATAAAGTATTTGACAGTGAGTTTTTTTACCTCTCCATAACTCATAAGGGGTTTGGACTGTACCAAATCTTAAATAGACTCTATTGAGGGTGCATGTTGCACTATTTACAGTTTCTACCAAAAAATATTTAGCCAAAATTCTTTTCATTTAGGATAACCTTTTCCATTTCTTGAATAGTCTTATTCTTCCTTTTAGCTATTCCATTTTGTTAAGGAGTTTTAGGGGCTGAGAACTCTTGAAAAATTCCATGTTTGTCACAAAACTCTTTGAACCTAAAGTATGTGAATTCATCACTCTATCATTTTAATGTTTTGAATGTGTAGTCCACTTGTGTTTTGTATGATAAGGGAAATTATTTTGAATGCTTCAAAAGTATTTGACTTTTCTAGAAGAAAATCTACCAAAGTGAATCTTAATAGGTTATCTCTTATCACCAAGATGTACTTTTTACCACCTAAACTAACTGTCTGCATTAGTCCCAAAAGGTCTGTGTGTATCAATTCTAATGTTCTCTTTGTTTCCACATATTTTATCTTCAAATGATGGGATTTAGACTATTTACCCTTTTGATAAGCACCACATACAAATATTTCAAGAGTTTTCAAAATAAGAGCACCTAAAATGATTCCTTCCCTTGTTATTTTTGTCAAATCTTTGAAATTCACTTGTCCTAATCTTTGATGTCATAAACAAGTATTATGAAGCAAAGATAAATTTGCAAAATAAATGGGATCAAGCAAGTAGCAGTTATCATGAGCTCTTAAACTTTTCGCACAGGTTATTCCAGATTCGTCAATGATATAACAAGCATTCTTTATAAATTTCAGTATAAAACCAGAGTCACAAATGTGACTAATGCTCAAAAGATTAGCCTTTAAACCACTAACATATAAAGCATAATCAAAGTTAGGCAATCCAAAAACTTTCACAGTCCCTATCCCATCTATTTTTACGATACTTCCATCTTTAAAGGTAACTTTTCCATTATACTTCTCCACAAAATTAGTAAACCTAGATTTGTCATTTGTCATGTGCTTTGAAGATCCACTATCTTAGTACAACATGATAGAATATTGTATTTTCATGGAAATGTGCAATTATTACATTACAAGTCCTCTTTCCTTATCCAAATTGTCCTGGTTTTCACAAATTTTTGAAGAGAACTCAAGATTCTATCATGTTTGGCATTGTCAAGATTTTTTTGATTCACTTTTTGTTCTTCCTTGTAATAACCATTATGAGCAAACTTATGAGAGTCTCTTAGTGAATCATGTGTATGAGCCCTATGTCAAGATTTTGAACTTTTGCACTAAGTTCCCTTAAGTTTATTCTCATCCATTGAATTTGCTAAGCAAGTCAATTTTAACATTATATCTCACTATTTGTGGTTTCTTCATTAATTTGTTCTTATTTGACTCAAATTCAGTCACCAGTTCCTTCTTTAGCAATTATTTTCCAATTAAAAGTTGAGAACTTAAGGTACTAGCTCTATTATTCCACAAATTTTTTACCTTAATAAATTTCGTGCATCCTAAGGAATTTGTGTTTTTATGACCCACATACCTTAAACCACTTTTATCACATCCCAATTAACCACAAGAGAGAATTTTATCAAGTTTTTCTTTACCTTTGACAAACTCTTTTAGTTTAGAATTAGAGGTTTTCAATTCTTCTTCCAGTTGTTCTCTAGAAATTAAAGATTTTTTATATTGCATAAGGATTTGTCATGCACAAGTTGAGCATTCTCTTGTTCCACAGCATAAAATTTGGCTCTAAGCATCTTCAATTCATCAAACAAATGATTATTCCCAGCCACAACAAAATTAACACAAATAAAGACAAGCTAAGCAGGTTTTTGAATTCCATGACAACCAAAAGCACAATCACTCCTCAATCATAATAGAAACATCCCATAAATACTCAAATATCTTCAGCTACCACTTGTTGGTTTGTGAACTATGTGTGTGGCATAGACAAATTGAGAAAAATAAAGTGCCTCTAACTACAATTAAGTCACAAGATTTATCTCCCCTTTTTAAAATAAAGTAATCACATATTTTAGTTGAATTAACGTGCCTAATTTCATTGTGTTATAACCAAAAATTTACAATCAAATCAACAAACAAACACACAATAATTTTTACATGGAGACCCTAGCAAGTAAAAACTACGAGATACTCTGTCTAGACCAACTATGCGCTATGTAAACATGAGATTACAGAATTACCAATTACAAAGGCAAAAGACTCATCCTTTTTCTTCACACGGCTGGTTCTTCACACCACTCTTCAATTTTGAATAACCAACTCCTTAGTTGTTTACCAACATAGCTCGATCTTCTCCTTCTTAAAGCTCTATGATCAAAATAGATTTTCATTTTCCTCCCTTAGAATAAATCTTCTATTCTCTTGATCTTCTCAGCAATAATGTTCAGCAAACACCATGTCTTACATGTGTTTTTGTACTCTCATCTCATCTCTAATCACTCTTTTTGATTTATGGTAGAGATTTTCTTATTCTAGAAGACAACTCTCTCAAAACTCTATTAGAGCTACTACCCAGAATATCACCAGGTTTCTAGTTCTTTTCTCTTCTCAATATTATATTCCAATCCCATTATATTGAGTCCCATGTCCCAAAAGGAATATGACTCTAGGTAGGAATCCAAATCAAACTTGAAAAGTTTAATTTAGGTAACCTATCACTCAATTGATCAATCATTCCTCAGGGTGATTGATCACTCCATGTTACTCTTCCTCATGACTCTTTTATTGATCAATTGTTCGACCCCACGATCGATCACTAAACTCTCAACTTAGTTTAACAAAGAGTATTTTTGGGTACTGATGAATAGTTCACTAAAGTGATGATCGCTCTTATAGTTTTCAAAGATTCTACTATAGTTCATTAGCGATCCATTGGCCCATTGTAGCGATTGATTGGTCTAACCAGAATTTTTATTTTTCAATATTCAAACCTCCAATCCTCACCATTCTTTCACCTATGGTCTCTTTTACCCTAAACTGTGTGAATTTGATGTGCGTGTGCATTTTTACCTGATGAAAACATGGATTTGAGACTTCCTTTTGTTCCACCTTCATAAATCAATATTCAGACTTAAATTCACTCAAAATACACATTACCTGATGAAAACATGGATTTGAGACTTCCTTTTGTTCCACCTTCATAAATCAATATTCAAACTTAAATTGACTCAAAATACACATTAATGACATTATTTTGATCACAAAAATAAGCCAACACATGACATAAGGAAACTTATGTCTTACATGGAGTGCCACCAATGCATAGATTCATTTAATGTGAAAACAACCTCCTTCATCTCAGGTGTTGCAAAGCACCTTCTTTTTCGATGCTAACAGCCACTTTCATTGACATGTGACAATTGGTAGTTGACAATTGATAGTTGTTGAGTTTTAAACCACTTTTATTATTTTGTTCATCTATTGGGTTTTTTTATATGATTCATTATAAATATTGAGGGAGATATAGTCACTTGTATGATGTCTTCAAGGCCTTTTACTACAATAAATATGCCTATTGACTCTTACGTGTCAATTGCTATTTATTCCGAGCACTATTTATGGAAGTATGAGGTTTGTTTGTTGTTGGAAAAAGCTTAAATCCAATTTAAAATAAAACCCAGAGTTGTTTTTGAATAGTTGAATATATTTATAGGTCCATTTTTATGATTTAATCTTGTAGAAAAAAAAACCAAATTTTTAATGGCTCCACTCCCTAGTCTCATCGATTTTCAAGAAGGAGGAAGAGGAGTTTACGGTGAATGAGAAGGATGGGAGGGGGAGGGGGAGGATGAAAAGGAGGAAGAAGAGCAAGAGGAGGAGGAGGTGGACAAAGTGGAACTGGTAGCAGAGGCAAATGAGACATAGTTGGTGTCGGCGGCTGAGGCAAAGGCAGTGCAACAAGAGACAAAGTCGGTAGAAGAGGCAACAAAGCTAGAGCCAATGGGAAAGGGATGACACTGGGTTAGTGGAGTAAAAAAGAAAAAAGGGGGGACTACTTTAGACATTCTCTGCCATATGTGTGACACTTTATATGTAGGTAGGGCCATTTCTAGAAATACTAAGAAGTTGGTGGTATTTCTTTGAATGCATTGTAGTTGAAGGTCTTAAAATACAAAACAGAAATTGCACTAAACAAATGGGGTTAGGCAAGATCCCTACCTATAAAAAATGAGGATGGGCATTACAAAATTGCCCTTAATAAGATACAAGACTGAAAATACGTAAAAAACCAATCCAAAACACTATGACAAATAAATTTGAAAACCAAGCAAGACATTATCTGATTCTCTGATTCAGATACTCCATAATCCTGCACTATTTAAATATCATAAGCCTCTAAGAATTTTGAATTGTTCTTGAAATGGAATCGTCATAAAGATATCAAATTCTCTTGAGACTAGAATGAGAAGCAAGGAAGTCTCAAAAATAGTGTTTGCCTCACAAAAAATGCAAACCACACATATTGGATTAAGGACTCGTTTGGGTACTGAATCGGTTCACGATTCAGTCGATTCTATCACGATTCAGGGGAGAATCGTCTGAAGTCTGTTTGGATAATGAATCTAAACTGAATTAAAAATTCAGGCTGAAACACGATTCAGACGTGTTTCAGTCCTGAATCACTGAATCTCCTCGCGAGGAGATTCAGTCGATTCACGAAAACGCGTGAAAATAGAATCACGCGTTACGGCATATTTCCAGCCGTTACCCCTGCCCCCTCGTTAAAATTTTCTCCAGTGAAAACCGATTCCTTTTCTTCCATTTTACGGATCGATCGTCTACTTGCTGAGTTTCTGGCGGCACATGCTCGTCGGTGTTTCGGCCGGCGCTGCTTATCTCCCTCCGGTGTCTTGGCCGGTACCAGCTCTTCTGTTCGTCCGGCACCGCAGCAAAGTTTTGTCGTCGATTTCTCTCCGTGAGGTCGTCTGCAGTTCTTCCGGTGCGGCACATCTGCGATTCGTCACACCTTCAACCCAAAATCCCGGTCCTCAACAGCTCGCCCATCATCTGCTGGTGATTTCGATCCCGCTCTTCAGCCGCCTTGATATGATCGGTCGACAGGTACCTGCTCGTTTGTTCATCCTGCACCGCACCGAAGTTTTGTCGTCGATTTCTTGCTGTGAGGACGTCTGTAGTTCATCCAGTGCAGCACATCTTCGATTCGTCACATCTTCGACCTAAACTCCTGGTCCTCGACAGCTCGCCCATCATCCGCCGGTGATTTCGATCCCGCTCTTCAGCCGCCTAGATCTGATCGGCCGACAGGTACGCCATTTTTTTCTCCTTTTCTTCTCTTGTCAAATGATTTCCCCTTTTCTTCTTGATCATTTGCTGTGCTAAATTTTTTCACCACATTTTGATTAGGACGATTCCCCCAAATCTCAGTATTATGTTTTCATTATCTGCTTTCAAAAAGGACTGCCTTTTCATTCATTTCTTCACCCATGGACCGTCACTGATCTGTGTTTAGTTTTGTTTGAATTTTTAGGCCCTCACGTAGCTCTCATTATATTGACCGACAATTCCCTCAAAGCTCACTGGTATGCGATAAAAAAAATTTCTTGATCTGTGTTGAATTTTTTTTTCGATCCTTCTGGCACTGATCTCGTAATAATGTTTTATTTATATGATCAGATCTGCTATGATCCATTTGTCTATGTAATATTGTTTAATTTATGTGATCATAGGTAGTGACCATACATACGATCCAAAGACCGGGCTTTTCCCTCTTTGCTGACCTTACAAATTGAAATCCAAAGTACGCCCCTTTCACATTTTCATCTTGGTCAATATCTTTCCTATGTAATTTTTGGCCGGTCTCTGGTTCTGATGCAAGAGTTTGTTAAGATTTCTGTTTTCATGATTACAAGTCTCCTCCTAATTACTGTCAGACTGCATGGGAGGATGCAGCTGGTGCTTGCTGCAATTTCTCATCTTCATTGGCACTATTGTTAGATTCAATGAAGAAGATTGTGTGAATTTTTTTCCTAGCTGCAGTCATTTTTGCTAGACGTCCCTTATAGTAAACCGCCAACTCTAATAGAGCTGAGACTTACATCTTTTTGCTTTTTGATCTTTGTGCAATGAGATGTTTTTCCTTCTCTGGAATTCTATTGTGTAAAAATTGGGCAAAAAGGCTACAAAACTTTAAAAACACTAACCGGTTTGGCAATGTGTTCCACTGCCTGGAGTGCTTGTAAAAACTGATTTTCAATATGCTTGTGATTGAAATGTGAACCACCATCAGCCAAATATTTTGATTTATTACCTCAGCAGAAAATAGCTGAAAATACATGGAACATTCTTCTGCAATAAATGGATTAATAGTAGATGTAGTTTATTTTATTGTCAAGTTCTTTAAAGCATTTATTGGTGTGTTGTGATATGTATTTACTAATTGTCATGATGCGATTGGACCATGATTGAATTTGTATATAATTGGAATGATGATTAGATGTCTATTTATAAAATGTTAATATGCCGTGTTTGATATGTTATGATGTTTGTGGGATTGATTAATTGTGGTGATGCATTAGTCATAAATTTTAATTTTTTTTAGACTATGGCTACACCATCCGCTCGAGTAGGAGGATCCCCAAAGAAGTTTCATAAAAAGATTGATTGGCATAAGCGGGAACATTATGCTTTTTTGAGCCACATGGCATTTGCTATCAATAAGGGATACAGGAAGAATAATACACTTGACAAGGAAGGGTGGGATCTAGTGATAAATAGGTTGAGAGATGAGAATGAAATTAATGTCGACTTTGCTATATTGAAAAATCATTATGACAAAGGTAGAAAATTGTGGCAAGGGTGGAATGAGCTCAGGGGTTACACTGGACTTGGCTGGAATGAACTCACCAACACTTTCATATGTCCCCCACACGTGTGGCTGAACTTTATCAAGGTCATAATATGTGAACTCTAAATTTTTTTGTATATTTAATTTGAATTATAATTCTAACACTTTGTTTGTCGTTGCCTCTTGTAGAGACATAAGGATTGTAAACGGTTGAAGAATTGGGGGTATGACGTCGAGGCCGAAGCCAACCTTTATGCTGTCTATTCAAACAATCATGCATCTGGCCGATGGAAGGATTCTGGTGTTTCTGATACTATCCCCCACATTGATAATGCTTCAGTCCCCTATAGTGATCCAAATGTAGCCCCCCATTCACCTCCAACTTCAACCCCCACTACAACTCCAACTGTGAACACACAATCTCAACCGGATGCAGAATCGTCTGAATGGCCAGCAGGTACTCCATGGGCATATGATCCGTATAATCGGGCTGTGAATGACTTGATTGCTGAGGACTTGGGAGTTGACAATCAGGCTCATGAGGGAGTGGGGAATTCTACTACTTTGCCATGCATGGGTAGGACAAATCAGCCACAAGCACATGGTTCCACTACACAGGCGACTGGTGCAAGCCCGTCACAACCTACTCCACCCCCCTCAAGGAGGGTTCAAGGTAATAGGACACCAGCTACCAGCCAGCGAAGTACAAAGAGGAAACAATCAGAGGTGGAGGTTTCATCAGGGTTGCAAGCTTTGTCCGAAGCCATGAAGGATAGGAATGAGATTGTTCGAGGGAATAGGGAAGAAGAAATAGATGATTATGACAAGTGTATTGATTTGTTAGAGAAACTTCCGGGTTATAATGACGACGACGAATTGTACTCGGGTGCACCATCATTCTTCCTAGATAAGAATTTTCGTCGCTTGTTTCTTGCTATGGGGCGTGACCCGGTTCGTGCAGAGAAATGGCTTCGTGTGCACTACAGGGATCATAGACCGAAGCATTAAATGATATTTGTGCAATGAGATCGGACATGTTTTATTTCTTTTTTGTGACTTTGTTGACTTTAAGTTATTTCATTTCCTAGAGAACATGTTTTATGATGGTGTTTTTTTTTATAACTGAACTTTATAATACCAGTTTATGGTTATCAGTTATGAGAATGGCATTATATGAGAGGGATGGGTGGTAATGTTATTTAAATTTATGTTCAATTTGATGGATGTGTGTGGTTAGGTGAAGTAGATGTGTGATCTTAAGGTATATGTGATGGATGTGTGTACAGGGTGATGACTTGTTTTTAAAGTTTGTTTTTATTTTGATGGATGTGTGTGGTTGGGTTAAGCATATGTGTGATCTTAAGGTATATGTGATGGATGTGTGTACAGGGTGATGACTTGTTTTTAAAGTTTGTTTTTATTTTGATGGATGTGTGTGGTTGGGTTAAGCATATGTGTGATCTTAGGGTATATGTGATGGATGTGTGTACAGGGTGATGACTTGTTTTTAAAGTTTTTTTATTTTGTTGGATGTGTGTGGTTGGGTGAAACAGGTTATTGGAAGTTGTTCCTATGGGTGAAGCAAGCTTGTTTTTAATATGTGATGGATGTGTGTACAGGGTGATGTAATTTTTTTCAAGTTTGTTTTTAATTTTATAGATGTGTGGTTGGGTGAATGGATATGGTATAAATGTGATGTATGCATGTAGATTATAATGTGATATGTACAATTATAGAATGGGTGTCGTATAAATGTGATGAATTATAGATGTATGATATAAATGTAATGAATGTGTTTAGGTTACGTAAGTTATAATGTGATGTGCACAGGTTATTATAAGATATGAATAGATAATATTGTGTGTGGGGTCTTACTATATGTTTTTTACTTAATTTTTAAGTATATGATGTTATATTGGATTTTAATATGGAGTTATTTATCAGGTACTCAATTAGATGGATCTTTATATACACAATGATGGGGAGGAAGATGAAAGAGAAATATTTGATGACGACGACGAAGATGACACATTTGGACAAGAAGATTTTATTTTGGATAATATTATTGCACAGGTTGTTGAAACTATAATTCCGCCTCCCCCAAGGAATGCAATTCATACACATCCAGATCGGGGTGATGAGCTTGTGTACGATATGCTAAATGGACCAGATACAATTTGTCATGATTTATGTAGGATGAATAAGAAACCATTTATGAGATTGTGTTGGGAGTTGGAGCAATTGGAATTAAAGCCCACAAGGCATGTGACAGTGGCAGAACAACTGCGATCATTCTTACAACTATTGGGACATGCTCATGGGCAGCGAGTGGTGGGACATATAATGTCACATTCAAGTGAAACAGTTAACCGCAATTTGCATAATGTTCTGAAGGTGCTTTATAAATGGTCTAGTACAAAGATCAAACCACTTATACCTTTATCCCAAACTCCCTTATATATTTCAGGTAGTCCTCTGTTTTATCCTTGGTTTAAAGATTGCGTGGGAGCTATAGATGGTACACATATCAAGGCAAAAGTTCCTCCGTATCAACAACAAGCATTTCGAGGTAAAAATCGTCAAGTCACACAAAATATTATGGCTATATGTGATTTTAGCATGAGATTCATTTTCGTAGTGGCTGGTTGGGAAGGGTCAGCTCATGACTCTAAGGTATTAGAAGATGTGCTTTTACATCCAGAGAGCTCAGGTTTCCCAAGGTTACCTCCTCATAAATATTTTGTTGTTGATGCTGGGTATCCAAATAAAGAGGGATTTTTGGGACCCTATAAAGGTCAGAGATACCATGTTCCAGAATTTCGAAGGCGTGGCCCACAAGGAAGAATTGAGAAGTTTAACCAAATTCATTCTTCTCTCCGAAACATCATAGAGAGAACATTTGGTATGTGGAAGGAGAGATGGAAGTTACTTGAAAACATTCCAAAGTATCCATTTCCTATTCAAGTGGCATTGGTGAGGGTTTCAATGGCACTACATAATTTCATTCAAGAACAACATAATGGCGCTACCAACCCTGATCTTCGAGATGTGCTTTGCACTAGTTGGGAAAATGAAGATGAACATGTAATGAATGATGAAGTTGAGGGGCAAGATGAAGCACCTGTATGTCAGGATGACAGGGTTATGTCAACTTTTCGTGATGAACTTCGGGATGCCATCGGTCACCATTATCAATTGCCTTCAGTTGGTGTACGACGTGGACGACATCAATGTTAGGTCAATTATATATTTTTCCCATATTGTACTAATGCTATTTATTTTTGTAATGAAATGTAACTCCTATGTGATAATGATGTGAACTTGTATGATTAGAGGTAGCATAGGGTACACATCAATGATACACTTGGTAAGCACCAAAACAAACCCTTTTTTACACATTAAAAATATTATAATCATATATCATTATAATAGTTTTTAGAACATCATAAGACCATATAAGACTATATCATTATTGCGGCAATATTGAAGCAATATTGCTACAACACTACAGCATTATCGCTACAATGATGCATTAATATTGATTCAATGTGGGGCCAATACAACTACGCATCATTATTGTTCCGTGTCCCTGTTGTATAATTTTTTTAAATATAATAAATAATAAATTAATAACGTGTCGATATGTATCTACCGTATCGATATAGTACAAGCCAATACAACCGATACACATCGATTTTTACGTAGGGCGTATCACCCATAGTATCATACCATATTGGTCTCAATTGTGTACAATGTCGGGCATATTATTGTTGCAACCATATACAATCGCATACATCGGGGTATATTATTGGTATTGCACACTAACCGCGTACAAACCCTAAACCGCCTATATTTGTCATATGTTAAAAAATTCAACGATTCCAAAAATTATACAAATTCCTTACCCAAACATGATTCTATCAAAATAATTCCATTCAAAGGGTATATTTGTCAATTTACCTAAAAATTTCAAAGATTCTAACCTGAAACCCAATTCACTATCCAAACATGATTCTATCTAAAAAATTCTGTACCCAAACGAAATTCTGTTTCTCTACCGAATCGACTGAATTAATTCACAAAAATTCTGATTCGCTACTGAATTAATTCAGTATCCAAACGACCCCTAAATCTAATCAAATATGAAATCTTAGTTAAAATCTATCAGAGAAGCAAGGAATAGAATAATTGTTGCTCACCATGTTCTCCAACAATACAGTCATCAAAGGGAGGAAACAAAAAGTAATTGTATATCTTATTCCTTCCACCATATCCCTAGCTTCAACAACCATACTTGTAGACATTCCATCGTGTAGTGATTAAAACATGGGGAGATTTTGCCTTCACTATTTCTCATCACCTTGCCACCACTAGAGTGACCAGAATTACCCTTGGAAACATCATTAACATTTAACTTCCAAAATCATTAAGGTGGTCTAATCCAATGCATCCTTTTGACCTTAGGGGCCTTAAAGGATTTGATATAAAGATTAAGACCATATGCAATATTAGATTCAATAGAAGACAACAAATGAAAAGTAGGGGCAATATCGGCCATCAATCTAAGATGACCACAGACTAGCCACTCTACACTTCTGTATGACAACTTTTTTACTCAAAGATAGTACAAACAAATAAGATTTCTCCTTCCTAGTGGCTTGAGCTATTGGGAAATACAATTATCTAACATAGTATAAAAGCTGCAATTTTGGGAGGTCCTAAGTTTAAGTCTTGTTGGAGGCATTTACACCCCATTTGTGTTTTGTGTTGCACTTAATAGACGCTTGCACGTTAGGAGTATTAGAATATGTAGTAAATAAACAATATTTCCCTTTCCTACTGGCTTGAGCAATTAGGAAGCATGGTTATCTTACATTTTCACCATCAAATTTTGTTGCACAATGAACTTTGCATAAAAACCAAATGATAAGAAGAGAGGTAAGATAGATGAGGCTATTAACAACCATTCTCTGAGATTCAATAATGAGAAGAGCTTGAAAAATTCCATTGAGATGTGTAACACAGTTCATATAGATTATGAAAATAAAAACATATATGAGACATATGTTTTGTACATTAGCTAATTTTGATGATCAAAATAATATCTAAGCTTCAAGTATATTTTAGTCTTAGGAATCTGACTAGATGTTGTGGTCGAGTTGGATTTGGAATTATTTGACTGAGCCAAGTGTCAAAGGTAAAAGGTTTATTTTAACACACTAACATACACAAATCACTTAGGAATAATTTATTTAAGCAATTATGGAAGTAAGGAAAAATTAGGGTAAAATGTTAAAAATTACTATGCATCAATCGATTGCTGCAAAATTAACTAGAATAATCAATCAATTGCCCCATGAATCATACTCTGTAAAATTTGGTCAAGAGTATATTGATCGATCACCATAAATCAGAGACCATAGGGGATCGGATCTCTTGGAATAGTGACCATGATTGTTGCTTAACTCAATCAATCATTGTTTAGTAACTCACCTAATTTATGCATTCCTAGAAAGAGCTCATTTTTAATTGAAGTTTAACACCTAAATTGACTTAATGAATTTCATAAATGTTATCTAAACGCAAAAGTGAGAGAGGAAAACCTCAAATTTGAAAGAGAAAAGTGGAAAAGTTCTTTTTCCATTGTTTTCCCAAGAGATCATCATTATACTTATGAGTTTAGTTTTAATGGCGATTGTTTGAATGACACAACAAAAAAGAGCATCTTTCACACACAAAAAACCCAAAGGATAGAGTCAGCCAAGTTCAATGAGAGAATGAAGACACATGTTTGAAGTCATAATCAAGAGGAGCTTGATTGAAAAGGGTAGAAGAAGATGAAGACAAAGATAGGAGGAAAAATCTTCAAATTTTGAGAAGAGTAGACTTGAATGTCATAAAAAAAAATAGAGGGAGATCTAATCAAAAGAGAAGTTTAGGTTAGAGTCATCACAAGAGGTTGGTAGTTGATTTATGTCATGTAAGGTCTTACTTGCTATTTTATTGATTTTAGGCCAAGAGTAGATGTCGTAGTTTTTTACCCTAGTTGGGGTTTTCCACAAAAAATTTGTGTGTGTTTGTGTGCTTCCATGATTTTTGGTTTAATTGATTATTAGAATAATATTGATTGCACTTAGAGATTAAGTTTTATTGTTTCTTCTTCAAAACAGATTCCTAACAATAGTGGCTAGAGCTCTTAATTCTTACTTGTTAAAGTACTAGGGTTATGAGCGATCTAGTAATCCACTAGGTCGATTAGATGGGTATTAAAATCTTAGAATATGTTTGCACACATGAGAAGAAACATCACCTATGTTTAGAACATGATCCAAAGTCTCATATTTTGGGTTGACACAATAAGTATATATGGACACGGATTCAACCCACATGATCGATTGTTCTCTTCCATGGGCATCTTGCCAAAACAATTCAAAATGACAAAAAAAGGAATTTTCCAACGTAAGAGAGAATGTCATGGCATCATGAAAACTTGTTGCTGGTTTTGATGACATCAAACCGGATTCCAAGCTAATTTGACTATCAATTTCCTAGTAGTTTCAAGTTTTCATATTTGCCCACTGGAGTCATGAAAAGAATTTTGAAGAATGAGTTTTCTCATAGACCAAATTCTTTTCCAAGTTCTACTCAACTTGTATTTCCTTGTAGACTCTAAAACTGAACTGGCCTTAGTATATCTTTGGCTCATAAATTTTGCACAAGAGGAGATATTTTGAGTTGGTTGCCATAGAAACTTACAATCAAGGGCTTTAATATCTTGAAGCCTTCTAATTACTATTCCTTCTTCAACCATCAACTAATCCACACATGAACACAGTAATTTACATGGAAAACCCCAACTAGGGTAAAAAATCACAACAGTTCCCAAAGAACCAAACTAATGCACTACAAACGAAGACTTTACATGGACACAAGCAAACCACCAACTTTGTTTAGACTCTAATACAAGCTCCTGTGTTGTTGGCTTTCATGTTTTCTCCAAGCACTTGAAACTTCCCCCTCTTTGCCTTGTCTCCGTCTCCTACTAGTCTTCATCAAGCACATCTTGTTGTCTTGACTTTAGCCTTATGGAAATTTTCAATTTTCCATTGAAGACATACGCAAATCCTCTTTCAATACTCTATGTATTTGATCCTTTAGTTATGAATTGTCTTCTTCAATTCACCATAGATCTCCAATATAAAACTCAAGTAAATTCTCCTTTGGAAAACATTAAGCAAAGGTGTAAACCCTCTTTATCTTTTCCTCTCTATGTTTTCCACTCTCTAATTTCATGATTTCATAAGCCTTATATAGATCATTAAGTCGGTTTAAGACTTGTACTTCAACAAGAAATGAAATGAAAATTAGAAGGTCTTAAACTAGGTAAACTAATATTGAAACGATTGATTGTTTTAAACAATGATCGATCAGTCACTGTTTTTAATGTGCACAATTCTTCAATCGATCACTCCATAACTCTCAGCTTCATTTGGCATAGGGCTGAATCAACAAGCGATCAATTGTTTACTCCTTCACATTTTGCATCGATCAATCATTTTGCCTATTTTTTAACATGTTTGCCATTTTTACCCTAATTCCTTTTGAAACTTTTATAATCACATCTTCACCTTTTCCCAATGACTTAGTTATGCTAATGTGATCCAGTTATGCTTCAAAACCACTTATATTCTTCATTTTTTACCATGATCAATAAGAACATGTCTGCTCCTATTTTTTTAAGTCTATCAATTCAAAATCTAACTTGACCATGACAACCTCAAATAAGATTCTAAGACTTATTACATACATATAGTTTCTTAACATAATTTTGACGAAAAAAATAAGCCAATGAATTAGACATGACACATATGTTCTTACATAGCCTTGTTGCCTTTAGGGCCTTGGACCACCACCATCCAACCCATCTCCCCCTCAAGTGGCCCTCTTTGCCACATGTGCATGTGGTTGCGTGTGCAATTTAGGGTTTAGGTACAACTATCACACCAACTAACCACTCTGCCACTGACTGACTTGACCATCAAAGCCCTCCTCCACCCCTCCTTTGTCCATGAGCACATACACATGCCCTATGCCCTTCTTGTGAACCATAGTTGACATGAAATTAAAACTGTTGGCTGCTATCTGCAGCCAATTTTTATATCTTGTGGCCAGTCAATACTTCTCAGCCTCAAACCAACCTTCAGTTAATCCATATCGACTTCTTATTGTACTTGCCATTTCTTTTGGCATGACCCTTGCTCTTAGTCGCCCTTAGTGCACCACTATGGATCGCGAATTTTGCTGCACAGACTTTAGCTACTCCATCTTGTCATGATTAATTATGGCTCTTTCTAAACCTAGGGATAGTAGATCTCTCAACTAGGTGATGCTTTTAGCCGCCAACTCCACTACCGATGCAGCCACCATTGAGTGCTCGCCATCAAACATCATGGATTATGAGGTAGGGGACTTTAAACTCATAATTTCAAAATAGTATGCTTTAAATGTGTAGAAGCATGCTAGAATTATATAATTTAATGTTTTGGATGATCAATGATGATTCAATTGTAGGCTATAAGAGGAAAATTTAATGTAATATAGTATGTTTAATTGTGCATCTAATGTTCATGTAATTCATCAGTATATATTATGTATGTGAAATATGTGCATGCTAGTGATGGCTAGCAAGTATGTTAGTATGCTGTGTTGAATTACAAGTATATGATGTGTAAGTATGATGAAGTATGTGTATGGGATACAAATATTTGATGGACGTATGATGGGTATGCGCATATGCGAAGAATATGTTTAGGTGTTTGGGGAAGATGCATGTGCAGTGTATGGTGAATGGTGGCAGAAGGTTTTACATGGATTTGGATGTGGATTTGTACAGTATGATAAAAGGCAGAGGATGTAATTTTGACAGGCAAGGATTGGAGTGGATGAGTTTGGTTTGGATTGGATTGTACATTGGGGGTTTGATAAGTAAGCAGACTTAGGGTTTGGTGCCTTATGGGGGATTGTTATATAGTAAGAGTGTACAATATATTTGTACAAGCATAGCGTACATATTATGAAGTGGAAAGTAAGAACAGTAAATGAGGTATAAGTAAGAGGGTTCTAACTAGGGTTGGCTCTAAGGAACTTAGTTTGATGATGTCTGAGTAAGATAATAAGGCCATAAGGTGGATAGCGGAGAATGTATGAATAGGTACGGATTTGTTGTACGGTGAGTTATGATTATGAGTTGGATGGGTTAAGTGAAGTATGGTACCCTGATGAACTAGGATTTCAAAACAGCTTAACTTCAGATTGGTCAGTAGAAGACTGTAACATAGAAGAATTTTATGGAATAATTGTACGTGCATAAATTACTTAATTTAAACTTGAATTATAAGCAACGCTAATATGATAGCATTGTGAGTTTTAGACCTAAGGGTTTGATAGATTAAGTTTTGTGTTTGAGCCAGCCGATGATTAATCAGCTCAGCATTTCTCATGTCTTATCATGGTGTTTATCTTACTTGATGTTGTCTTAGTATTGTATCTAAGCCCAAACATATGATACTCTGAGAATATGTTTTCGATTTTGTCTTGGTGTTGTATTGAGCTTAAATGTTTAATGTTCTATTGAGAGCATTATATATTTTGCCCTTAGTTGGCACTATATGTTTTTGCCCATGAGTAGCATTGTAAAATTTTGGCCTAAGAGTGACACTATATGACTTCCACCTAGGGTTGCAAAAGGGCTGGGCCCTAATGGGCCAGGGTTGGCCCAAGCCCGACCGAAAAAAAAAAATTTTCAAGGCCCTGCCCAAGCCCGTAGCTAAGGTTAAAAAATTTGGCCCAGCCCAAAATTTAGACGGGCTCAGGCTACAAGCTTTCAGGCCGAAATGGAAGTGATATAATTTTTTTAACTTCAAGTATTTTACTATCTGAGATGATAAATCTATATATTGAGTAGAGAAATAAATATAAGAGAAGTTTAAAAATTAAGTTATTATATAAAAACTTCATTGTATTCTATTTGATAAATAAAAATAATTACATTCTATTTGGTATGGAGTGCATTCCATTTGGTAAATAAAGCTTATTGTATTCCATTTGGTATTGCATGCTAGGCTGGGCTTTTACTATTTTTTTGTTCATGCCAGGGTCTGGCCCAAAAATTGTTGGAATTTTATATTTAAAGCCCGGCCCATAACCTATTTTTTAAGGCCCAAGCCCACTTATTTTTGGGCCGGACCGGGCTTGTCGGCCGGCAGTATTATTTGCAGCCCTACGTCCATTGTCCCTTAGTTGGTATTGTATGACCCCTAGAGTGTGGGTATTTGTGCGCTCAGGTAAGTAGTATCATGGATCTACTTCTTACTTATTTGATCTTCTGCCCCATTAGCATAGGTGTGTCTTACCTTCAAAAAAGTCTATGGCACATAGTTACTCTCCGGAGGTTAAGGTGATGCCCGAGTGGCATTCCTTTTCATTTTGATGTTGAAGCTTATTAATTATAATGTACTTCAATCATCAATAATATGTGTATGACAGTATGAGTAAGTATGTAAGTTTTTTAATAAGTTTGTAAGATTATGAGGAAGACAGTAAGTGTAAGACTCCGAGTAAGACTATAAGAGTAAATTTCTGAGTAAGACTGTAAGAGTATATTTTTAACAAGACTATAAGAGTAAGAATTTGAGTAAGATGGTATGAGTATGATTGTAAGAATATTTTGAGTAATATTGTACGTGTAGGAGCAAGTGTAAGAATGGTATGATAGTATGTGTTGGTGCATGATGGCTATATTATGTGGCTTTGTTGCATTTTTTATGCTTTATGCTTCATGTTTAAGTTGCATGAATGCATCTATGTATGAACTTACACAGTTCACTTTTTAGAACTCCCCTACTAAGTATTTTCTATTGAGTAGGAAAATATTTATTTTCCCTATCCTTTTAGCCTCCATGGTCATAAGGCTTTTGCAGGTTTATGATAGAAAGCTCCTGAAGATGGACGCTTGTTTCTGTAGGTGAATTTAATTCCATTGGCTCAGGTATACTCTTTGATTCATTTCAAGTCTTTATTATTTTTGTCACAATCTAATGTATTGGGTAAGATGAAAAATGAAGGTGTTTATACTCTCTAGACTTTTAATTTAGATAAAACTATGGAATATTTATGGGATTGTACTCAAGCATTCCTGTGATAGATTTGTATTTAAAGCTCATGATCATGGAAATTTCTTTCATATGTTTCTTTTTTAGTAGTGCCTGGGAATGTTTAGTTTGGTTGTATGATGTTGGATTGAAAAGAAAAAAATTTATATGGAAAAAACTGATATGTGATATTTTAAATTATAAAACTACTTTGACAGGTTTCGTATTTCATCATTTTTCCCTATTTATAATCATTATATAGGAAAAATAATTTCTTGAAATTTTAATAAAATGCGTTAAAAAATCTTTAGTCTTACATATAGTATTAGGTTAATTAGAATTTATTTATGTTAAGATAGATATTAGTATTTTATTTTAATTATTAATTAATTCACTGTATATATTTAAATCAAGTCAAAATTTTATTTATGTACTACACATCAAAAATGTTATTTTTTATGTTTTGTATGTAAGGAGCGCTTATTCAGGCCCTTGGACAATGTGCAAAATATTTTATGACATTCTTGACATATTTATAAGTGATTTGGATAACTTTTCAGTCTCACAAACACGATGAAAATTAATATGGATGTAAGAAAAAGAGATTAATGAACAGAGCAAAAATTTAGACAGGAATATGGATTGTCCAATGAACAGAGTTAGCTTCCTGAACATAAACTAGAGACAGAATTGAACAGATTTGTCCATATTTTAGAAATAGTGTACCTAATTGATCTGCCAGCCAAGTTAATATATGGCATAATACGCAATTTCCTACTTTAAGTTGGTATTGAGTTCTTTTCTAACTAGAACTTCTTCCACACCTCTAATTCCTATATATAGTCATATGAGGCTCATATTTGAGGAATTCCAATAGATTTACTAAAGAGCAAAATGGAGAAGAAGATGGAGGAGCAATCAATGCTTTCAATGGAGATTCAACAACTTTCTTCTACCATGCAAGGATAGGGTTTTCTTTTACTTATGAGTTAATGAAACTATAGATGAGTTTTAATTTCTTTTTCTTTTTAATTTTGATCTCAGTTGTGAATAATTACCGTTGAATAGCAAGGACATCCTTTTGAATGGAAGAGTTTTCATATTTAATCAAATCTATATATGTTGATTTATTGTCTTATAGAAGATAGATTGATGTGGTTTTGAGATGTACATCTTTTCTAATTTCTATGATTTAGATGAGATTATCATGAAATAGTTTTAATATTTATATGATTAATGAATTGAATTAGTTATATTAATATTAAACGAGTCATGCCTATAATATAGTTTATAGTTGATGATTCGTACTATGGTCAAAGATTTTTCATCTCATGGATTTAATTAATGATTCTTTCTAAAGTAATTCTAGCTTGTAGCTGAGAATAATTGTTCATATTCACACTAGATTTATATTAAAGGTTAAGGAATTGTTCTGGTTCTATAGTGGATTCGATTTCCTAAGTAATTATCGTCGTATTGCACTCTTGTTTAGTTTAGTTGTTTACTTCCTTTGTTTAATTTAAGTTTAAGTTCTTTTAGTATTTAATCATCTAATTCTCTCTTAGATTTAATAATTAATTCATCTACCCCGGAGGTGTGACAACCCTTAAATATTTACCCTATTATAATTACCTTATACACTTACAAAAAGGTTTAATTATAAACAATTATAGACATTATTTGATTCATCCTAAATTTCTTTTTTATTCTCATTATTCTGCTCTCAGATGTATCAATATCCAAGAGAAATTGTTCACGAGATATGCATAGTAGGCATCTTATTTATAGGAGTTTACTTTTGTCCTCAAGCATAAATCTGGAGTTGAAGATGGAGTTGTAGATGCCTTGAGTCATTGCACATGCTTGCTTACTACTATGCATTCTTAGGTGTCAGGTTTTGATTTTTTTTCTTTGGAATTATTACTTGTTGATCCCTTCTTTTCTATAGTTTTAGTTGATGTTAGGCAGAGAATAGGTCCAATTATTTTATGCATGATGACTTTCTCGTTAGATGCATTCAACTATGTATTCCTATATGCAGCCTGTGTATGAAGATCATCAAAGAAATACATGATGAAGACCACATGGGAAGAGATAAGAAATACTAACTTGTTTCTTCATCTTACTTTTAGCCCCCTATGCATAGGAAAGTGTATAGTTTTATTGGCAAATGTCATGTTGCCAAGGGACATCTACTAATATTGGTTTCTATATATGCCTTTACCTACCCCTAAGCCACCTTGGTCTAACACAATCTTAGACTTTGTTCTTGGCTTGGCACGTGCACTGAGAGGAATAGATGTTATATATGTGATTGTTGACAAATTATATAAGATGACACATCTCGTGGCTTACAAAAAGACTACTGATACATCTCATGTTACATTATCATTCATTTGGGAAGTATATTGGTTACAAGACCTATTTTTGTCCATATTGACTAACATTCTTTATGGAAATTGTGACATATATCACTTAATTTCAGCAATGTTTATTATCATAAAACATATGGACAAATGAAGATAGTCAATAGATCTCCAGGTAACTTGTTAAGGAGTTTGGCGGGTGCTAACTTAAAATATTAAGATCAACACTTGTTTAAAGTTGAATTTGAATATAATCAAAGTGTTACAGAAGTATATATTTTAGCTCTTTTACTATTTTATTTGGCGTTAACCCACTCTCACAATTGGATTTGGTTTTAATTCTAAATGTGAAGTGATCAAGTGGCTAGGTTGAAGACTTTCTTACTAACTTGTAGGATATTTATTCTAATATTGTCAAGAAATTACATGTACACTAAATATAAAGTTGTGGGCCATCAAAAGAGATGGTATGTGGAGTTTGATGTTGGAGGCTTTAGTTGTGTTGTTTTGACCAAAGATAAATTTACAGCTGGGGAATACAAAAAATTATCTACAAGGAAGATTGATCCTTTTTAGATCATTAAGAAAATCAATCCTAATGTTTAACATTTCAAGCTTCTTAGCCACTTCATACTTCAAATGTGTTTGATCTTGAGTACCTCATTCTTAATTATCTTGGTGATTCTTCAGATGATGACTCTTTGACTTCGAGGGCCCAGGGAGGATGATACAAGTCAATTAGCTTTGAGGTACATGAAAAATGAGGATTGGAAACATGATTTCACAATAGTGTATCACCCAATAATTGATGGGTGTGCAATCGATCATTTTCCTGTAAGCTTTCACAAAATAGTCCAACACCTTGAAGGATTGATCAGGGTCAAGAAGTGATCAATCAGACATTCATTTGTTCATCTTGTAACATGAATGGTTGATCAGTACTTAAAAGCAATCAATTGCACTATTCCAGGATAAGTTAGGATTTCATTTTAGATTTGAATTCTTATGTTTGAATTCCTTATTTATGGTCTTTTTCTTTGAAAGTCTTAGTCCCATGGGTTCTTATTTAGGATTTATTTGACTTATTTTCTTTAATTTTGATTGACTAATTGTGATTTAGTCTTAGATCACTCTTCTTTTTATAGTTTGTGTCACTAGAACTTATATATATGTAGTTGATGCCTCATTAGAAGCCATGACTAGGGAAGAAGAAAAAATTATTTCTGTCTTTTTTCCTCTTTTTTGTGAGTTTATATATATAATTCATGAGAGAGGAAGGTTGTTGCATTCCCATAGCCGAATTGATCCTGTGAAGTGCTTCCCATCAAGATCCACCCTCATCACCTAATAAAGGATTCATTTTGAAAGTAATTAACACATGGTAAAACAAGGCAAAAGATTCCTTATTATATATGTGCAATGCTACATATTTCAAGATATAGACGTTCCCATGTTTCTACTTACTTCTCAGCTATGGCAGCTTTACCTGCTTTACATTCTTTTTTTCTACATCCATCTTTTTCTACGTAGGAAAAGACTATAAAAATAAAAAACAAGTACATTTTGCATTTTTCCTATTATAAAAGTAGCTGTCCACACTTCTCTTTGGACATCTTTTATTGTTGTCTCACAATATCAAATTCCCCAAATGAAAGGTGGTCGCTTACAGGAGAAAGAACAAGTTGTAATGATAAGTGGAAGAATGTGGTGTACAAACCTATCTGTTTGTGGATGACATTTTATTGAGAACTCCGCGAGAGCTCATAGAAAATGGGAGACCCAAGATTCTTTCAAAAAATACATTTGTTGAAATAGGGTATTGCCTCAAGAAGGGTGTATAGGTATATATTTATGGGAAAAGGAAAGCTTGTTGGGTAATTTGCAAGGGAAAGAAATTGAAGAAAGAAAAAGCGAAGGGGCCCCATGTCAATGAGATGGAGGTGGCAACCCATATGATTCTACTTGGAAATCAAGGAAAGGAAAAGAGGATATATCTTCCATCAAATCCTCCAAGTCCCACTCCCCCATCCTTAAGTTTCCACCTTCCCAATAATTTCCATTCACAACATTATCACCCTTACTAATGTTGTGGTTGTTGTCGATGTTGCTATTATTACTCATGTTTTGACTAAGGTGGTGGTTGTTACTGTCTCTATCACTTGTGTTAATAGTAGCCATATTCTCATCCAGGCTTATACTCTCCAATGGGGGAATAAAAATTTCATCCCCTCCTCCCATGTCACCACCCCCTACGATACCACCATGCCCACACAGGCCATTGCCAAGACTGCCTGCTTGTGGTAAGCATGTGGGCACATTGAAGTAACTTGCAGCCAAGTCAGCCATGGAGTAGCTGTTATCAAACTCTGGTAACTGGTTTAAGCCATGGCCTATACTCATGTTTTGCATTCCTGATGAGGCTGACGATGACGACGAATCCATATACATACACAAGAAATCGTGGTCGTTCATGGACGCTAGTCTGCCCACAACTTCTCTTGGTTCAGACGAGTCAGAGTTGTTCGGTGAGGAAGAAGATGAGGATTTAAGCCTCTTCTTGATCGTCGAATTCCAGAAGTTCTTAATTTCATTATCTGTCCGTCCTGGTAGGCGAGCTGCAATCTGAGACCATCTATAACCATTGAAATGATCATAGATGTAATATAAATTAGTTTCATTATGCATACATGAAAATATGTCAGCAATCCTATCTTATGTGGATGCATGTGCATGTATATATCTGTACATAATTCACTAGCATGCACATAGTTATGCAAATGCCATAAAAAATATGAATGCATTATTTTTTCTGTGTAAGGGTTTGTAGGTGTAAACATCCATGGAGAAATTTTTTTGTGCAGTATCTTAACTCAAAAGGAATACAAGCTAGTGACAGGTAGCTCAACAGTGACCCTTTTTATATCTGTTTGCAGTTTACATGCAACGATTCGTATTGTAGTAGTTAACAAACCTAGCTTTACACCAAACAAAAAGAAGAAAAGGACGAGATATTAAAGTTAACTTCCTTCTTAAGTAATAAATGGTGACAAGTAAAAGTGATAAATTATCCTTAATTTGCTTACAGTCTATGGATAGTGGGTATGAAGAATCTCAGACCAGCTTGCGACCAAGACTTTAAAACGCATAATATCAGTAGCCCCATTATTATGCGCACGGTGTATACTGAGGCATGTGCACTAGATGCGTACATGCTGGAACCCCACATCTGAAGCAAGCTGTCAGATCAAGATCCAACAGCTCATATTCAAGGCATGTGCACTAGATGCGTACATGCTGGAACCCCACATCTGAAGCAAGCTGTCAGATCAAGATCCAACAGTTCATATTCAACCCAGGCACTTTTCTTTATCGATATAAAAAAGTCATAGGAGACTTCTTTACTGAATCAACATATATTCAAAGCTTTAGATATGACATGGTGAAGGAAAAATTGCTACTTGCTGATCCTCAATACTGCTCATCAATCTAGGACAAGTGATGCAACTATATCTGTGTTAAACCACAAGTCCCTAGAAACTTAGATGCCCATGTATGTATGTCTTGTCAACAAGTCTTCGCCCAAGTTAATTTGCTAACGGTTTCCCTGCTAACCACTAGACACAATTTAGTGTATTCATTTTCCTACTACAATATATTTATGTGCATTCCAAGCCAAAATTTTGTGTATGTGAGGGAGAGAAAGAGTACCTGTTACCAAGGATAGAGTGCAAGTGGACAATCAATTCTTCCTCTTGGGGGGAAAAGGCTCCGCGCTTGAGGTCTGGGCGCAGGTAATTGATCCAACGAAGACGACAGCTCTTGCCACACCTCTGCAGGCCTGCATTCCTGGCAACATCACTCCAACATCCCTGCCCATTGTTGAGCATGTAGTTCATGAGTTTGTCGTCCTCCTCAGGTGACCACAGGCCCTTCCTTAACTTAGTGCTGTTGGTGTTGGTGTTCTTGGCAGGAGTGTCCGGCTTCCTCATCTTCAGGGCTTTCAAGTATTTTTATCCCAACTAGTTTGACAGAGATGAGAACAGATTATTTATAAAAAGGGGTAGAGAGAGAAAATGGTGGAGGGACAAACAAGGCTTCATCGAGTGGCGAAATGGGTGATAATGATGATGGGGACGGGTGTTGGGCTTGCTTAGGAATTGGAATAGAGAGAGAGGAGAGGAGAGAGAGAGAGAGGAAAGTGTCATTGTGTTTGTTGTTGGGTCTAGCTGCAAACGGTTTGGAAGGGGACCTTAGAAGCCGAGAGAGAGAGATGGGTGGTCTTCTTTTCTTTGACTCAAACTCTTGTCTTTTTCGATGCATTTTTCTTCACTCACAAGGTAATCATCATAAAGAGAGAGGTGTAAGCGGAGAGGAGATAGAAGAGAGGGCAAGAGACACACAAAGAGAGAGAGAGATTGTTTGATAACCAAGCTAGATATTTTTGCTTGGACTTTACATAATCTCTTTCTCTTCCGTCATATGTATCCTATTTTCATGTATAAAAATGATGTACATGAAGCCCGGCATGTACATACGCAGATATGTTGCATGCCATTGAGAGCAATGATAAATGCTTGCTTTGAGGTATGCCAGCTAGAATTATGAAGGCCAGTCCATTATATACATGTATACACACTAGAGAAGAATTTTGATTAATGCATTGTGTAATGATCAAGTCTGTATACATGCTCTGATCTACCAATATTCAAACAAAGCATATAATACTATTTCTTTGTACGTTTTGGCCCTTTTCATCGGCCATTTACATGTGAATATAACCTCAAGGGATTGATTGGCACGTGAAAAATGATAAAGAGGATGGGAAGAAGAATGATGCCTCATTTGTACTGAAAGGAGAATTGGTGGGTAGTTTAATGGGAAGATGGTCATCATGTAACGAAAAACAAGCAACACGAAAAAAATTAGAAAAGACCTGAATTTGTGGTGGTTGTCAAGGGACAAATTGGCTTTTTGACAAGGCAGCCTCGTCCTGGGCCACTGCGCGTAGCGTGCATGAGAATTGTCGGGCATGTCGTGTCTGGTATGTGTTTTTTTTTCTCTCTTTGGTGGTAAGCTTGTTTTGCAAGGAAAAAGAGAATGAAAGCTCAGGAAATGCTTAACTAGGAGTGTATCAATGGAGCTTTCAATGAAGACTAAGCATTTCCTAGGAGTGTATCAATGAAGACTAAGGAATCAACTTGTTCAGAAGAGATAACCAACTCATAGTGAACCTCGATCATGCGGAAAATTATGGATACGAAAGAAAAAGACAGAGGAAGAGTAGTCTTGATCAATATAATCAATATATGTAACTGATCTTTCAATTCAAATCCACATTATTTAGTTATTACGGATGATAATTGACGTGCCAACCTCAGATAAGAGTGATTAAGATTTTGAAGGAAAATCATCGTCCGGCAAATCACTTACTGAAGCAACAAGACACCTCTCCCATTAGTGTCTTTTATTTTTTAATTAGCCACATTTCCCAAATTGAAGTGATTTATTGATAATAAGGTTTGAAAGTTACGACCAATTCAATTGGCATTATCACTGACAAAGCATATTTGTATTGTTCCACATATTCTGGGGATAAGTTAATTACATTTGAGTTGCACGCACACGGTAATTTCTACAGTTGAGGAGATACGCTTCCAGCTCACACCCACCAGCTATAACTTTCCATATCTCTAAATCTAGGCAGCTGAATCTTCTGCACCCGTGTTCTGCTCTTAAGAATATATCACACATGGTTCTCTTCAGCTGGTTGGAGAATCCTTAGCAATCAAGTCTTTAAAATTCTAATTATGTAACCACTGTATCTTCTGTAATATTGGGTGATCTCCTGATTGCTGGCAAACTCTGTCACATATGAATAGCTCTATTTGGGTTTTTTCAAATGAACTATTTTAGCTCATTTGAATAAAACCAAATGGAGCTATTAATATGGGACAAAGGGAATATAATACAAGCAATGACTCCAGTAAAACATCAAGTGAGATTCGAAACCTTTTATGGTATTGAGAGTCTGGTCATCCTCACCTTCGTATATAACAGCGACACCCCTTTATCTTCTTCCCCGTCTACTGCCTCTCATTCTTCATATTCTCCAACCTCTCTTCTGCTCATCCCCACCCTCATGTCTACCTTGGATTCAGGGACATGGCCGGGAAAATCGGGGTAAATTTATGTTTAATGCTGAAAAAAAAAAACATGATGAGTGCTTTTTGTTTTTCAACTAAGGGAAAAATACATTAAGTATATAAATATTTTTTTATTTTCTTCGTCCTCATGTAATAAGTCTTTGTTTTTCCAAAAATTCCACCCCATCATTAAAGACTAAGTCAATTTCACGAGAAAAAATTAAATATGATATTTATATCACTTCAAGACTTAGGAGTTTAGACTTTCGTATAGTCTAGGAAATTAAATTAGAGGAACTTGCAAAACTTCCGTAGAATTTGATGAGCTTTCCTTTCTACTACAACAAAAATACCCCTTTGCAACTTTTTTTTTTGCAACATATAAATTTTGTCGCTATTAGTAACCTTTTGCAACAATTTTAGGAACTTGTCGAAAAACTCCATACATTTGTAAAATGAGAGTTTGTTTGCGACAAGTTGGTCATTTCGTCGCTAAAAGTAAGTTCTTTTGTGATGAATTATGCATCAGCCCAAACAAAAACCCACTTTTTGTGATGAAAGATCAAAAGGTCTAGCTTTTTAGCAATAAAATGTGTAGTTTATCACAAAAATTTTCATTGATGTTTTCCTAATAATAATCATTTTTTCACAAAATGCTTTTGCAACAACTTTTAGCAATTGTCGCAAAAGTACTACAACCAACCATTCTGCTACAAATAAAAAATTGTCCCTAAGAGACACATATAGGGAAAAATTTTGAAATTCATCACAAAATGATATACTTGAAAAAACAAGAGAGCATTTGCAATAATAAGCTTAAATCGTTGCAAATACCACCTGATTATTTGAAATGAGTGCATAGTTTTGCAGCAAATGGTATCAATTTTTGGAACAAAATTCAAAATGCATGCGTCCAAAATAGGCTTCACTTTATGCTATTTGAAAATAAGAAGGTAAAAGCATACATAATTATCTATTTGCGAGAATATAAGAAATTTCTCACAAAAATGTACACATTTTGCAACAAGTTGGCTAGTTTGTGGCAAGTAGGATTTGTTTTTTGCAGCAAACTTTAAAACTCATCTCAAATAGATTTAGAAAAAATAAATAATAGTTCGAGTGAGTAATCATTTTTTCAAATAGGTTTCTCACTAAATTAAAAAACTATAAAGATATTTTATATGTATATATTTTTCAAAACCTTATTATGATTATTTTTAATGATTTACCAAACATGTAGTTGGTGATCTTTCCAAATAAAATCAAAACTTTTATAGCTTTTTAAATAATTTAAATAATTTTTTTATACATGATTAAAGTTTTTTTCCAATATAAAAAGTTATATATATATATATATATATATATATATATATATATATATATATATATATATATATATATATATATATATATATATATATATATATATATATATATATATATATATATATATATATATATATATACATATATATAACCATATACCATTTATAGGATATAATCAATTATATGGATATAATTGTTATTTTGTAAAAAATAATAATTACATAAATTGATTAATATGTGATATTTTATAAATGATTAATATTTAAGAAATGATAAGTAATTATATCCTACAAATGGTATATGGTTATATATATATATATATATATATATATATATATATATATATATATATATATATATATATATATATATATATATATATATATATATATATATATAGGGAAAAGGTTATATGAGTCGGGGCTCATATATGCCTATGTGAGCCCAGGCTCTATGGGCCGTCGGGTTTACATCCGATGGCCCATAATATTCATGGGTTTTATGAGTATTATAAACACATGAGTAATATGGGCCGCCAGATGTAAATCCACCGGCCCATAGAGCCCGGGCTCACATAGAGATATATGAGCCTGGGCTCATATAAACGGGACTCATATATATATATATATATATATATATATATATATATATATATATATATATATATATATATATATATATATATATATATATATATATATATATAAATACCACATAATATTTTCAAGTATTTTGGTCCATTAATCCCTCCATTCTTTCTGTATTGTATGCTTTACAAACGATCACACTTCAAGTGAGTGTTTAAAATTTATTTTATACTCTAGTGATATAAAATAGTTTTTTTACGCTAATTATAAAATTAAATACTTGATCAAAGATCAACTAGGCCACTAAGGGGTTCTGTCTAAGAGTGTGCCCATAGCACAATTACCTCCATATAACTAGTTGCTTCTTACAAATACTCTTTAGCCAAATGTATTTATTTTATTAAACTAAAAAATAGTTTATTGTTTGTCGTATTATTGTTGAGTTTGCAACATATCATATATAATTATAATATGTATAACTTTTCCACTATGATAAGATTGTACTCAACATCTATTGTCACCTTGGTGTCTAATTCTCCATTGTCAACAAATAAAAGTAATGCAGATTGATGAATTAGGTGGGGTAAGTTTAAGTTGATTGTTTATTTTTATTTATAATAAATATTTTTTTATCATACAATTTCATTTATTTGAACCAAATAACATAAAAGTATACCAATAAATATAATTTTATGTATTAATAATATCATTAAAAATAATTTTTCATTTCATAAATCTATTTATTTGGAAAAACTAATTTATTAATATAATTATAATCTATATTAATTTTAAGAAAAATTATATATTTGTGGCTAAAAATCTATTGTAATTATTAATTTTATTTAAAAAATGCTCATCTGTTAATACATGAAATAATACAATGAGCCATTATATCATTTGAGCTAGATGAGCCAGGCGTATCTTGGTGCAAAGGTGATGTCTTTTGCTTATCTTCCTTTTAATTTGATTTGTTGATTTGTCTGTAAAATTCTTGGTTCTTGTTGTACTTGATCCATTATAACATGCTCAAGCAAATGTAGTTTTGTAAGACGATGCCATTTAGTTTGTATTATATGTTTGTGTATGCCTAAGCCACCCATACTTACCTTCTTGTTTCATGCCAATCCATTAACTTCAACTTTTCACCTTCTTTGATACTGTTTATCTTAATCATCTTTTCTATTTCACAATTTTATAATGGCATGAATTGATTACTTAAAATGATTATTGAAATGTCTTTATGTTACAATTTTAGATAAAATCCCCAATGAGATCAATAGTTATTAGAATGTTCGATGGTTTTTAGACATGAATTATAGGTCCTTAGATGAGACATTCCTATGGTAAATTATAGGATGTTTGGTTGTAACTTCTATTTTATAGCAACTTCTCCCACAAATTTGGTAAAATTTTAAATTTCTAAAGGAGCTCAAGGCACAACTGCAATATTTGATGGATAAAGAATATATTCGATTGAGTGCATCTCCTTCGGGAGCACCAATCCTCTTCATCAGAAAGAAGAATGGTTACCTTAGGTTTTGCATCGATTACTGGGTATTGAATCAGGTAACCATCAAGAACAATATCTCTTGCCACATATTGATGATTTGTTTGATCAATTGCAACAAGCTCAAGTATTCTCTAAGATTGATACGAGATCAGGCTATCATCAACTCCATATTCGTCCCGATGATGTGTCTAAGACTTTCGGGACACATTATAGGCACAATTCGATGTGGTTATGCCTTTTGGTCTCACCAATGCACTGGCATCTTTTATGGACTTGATAAATAAGGTTTTTAGGTCTTATTTGGATTAGTTTGTCATTATCTTTATGCATGCCATATTGATTTATTCAGCTAGTAAAGAAGAGCATAAGGAGCACTTGAGGATTGTCATGCAAACTTTGAGAGATCACAAGTTCTATGCAAAGTTTGACAAGTATAAATTTTGGTTGGAAGAAGTGCAACTCTTTGGCCATGTTATCTCTAAGGACAGTGTAGTGGTGGATCCATCTAAGGTGGAGACGGTATGAGGTGGGAGCAACCTAAGAATGCTTCCAAGGTCCAAAGTTTCCTAGGTCTTGCTAGATACAATTAGAGGTTTATTGAGGGTTTTTCTCGCATTGCTACTCCTATGACTAAGTATACAAGGAAGAATAAGAAGTTTGAATGGAGTCAAGCATTTAAGGAATGTTTCTAAGAGTTGAGGAAGAGGTTAACCTCAACTCCGGTCTTGACTTTTCCTTCAAGAAGTAGTGGATTTGTGGTCTATAGCGATGCTTCACTTAGATGTTTGGGTTGTGTGTTAATGCAACACTAGAAAATGGAAGCTTATGCTTCTCGATAGCTTAGAGTGCATGAGAAAAACTATCCTATACATGACTTGGAGTTAGCGGCCATGGTTTTTTTATTAAAATTTTGGCAACACTATCTTTATGGTGAGAAGTTCGAAGTGTTCACCAACCATAAGAGTTTGAAGTATCTTTTCACACAAAGTGACTTAAACATGAGGCAAAGATGATGGTTGGAATTCCTTAAGGATTATGACTTCACTATCTCCTATCATCCCCCGAATGCTAATGTGGTGGCAGATGCCTTGAGTAAAAAATCAGCCACTTCGGTAGCTTATGTGCGCGTGCAAAAATGCCTCTTGTATGAAGAGGTCATAGAGCTTAAATCGGATTTAGCTATAGAGGATACACGTAGATGGTTCATCAACCTTTCCATAAACTCTAGCTTGGTTAATGATGTGGTGGAAGCTCAAAAGATGGATGAGGAAACACAAGCCATGAAGGCTACTTTGAAAGAGAAAACGGTGATCGACTTCGAGGAGATAGTCAATGGGAGCTTGACTTATGGGGGACAATTGTGTGTGCCCAACTCCGCGAAGCTTAAGGAGCATATTTTATCATAGGCACACCACTCTAGGTTCTCCATCCATCATGGGGAACCAAGATGTACCATGACATGAAGAGGAACTTTTGGTGGAGCAATATGAAGAGAGACATCACGTCCTTTGTGTCTAAGTGCCTATATGTCAGCAAGTTAAGGTAGAGCATCATCATCCGAGTATACTATAGCCCTTCCCATACCAGAATGGAAGTGAGAGAACATAGTGATGGATTTCATTTTCGGACTTCCTAGATCTCTGAGTGGTAACGACATAGTGTGGGTCATTGTCGATCAACTCACCAAGTCCACACATTTCATGGAGATAAGGATGACTACTCCCTTGAAGATGCTGGCTGCCCTATATGTGAATGAGGTTGTGCCACTGCATGGAGTTCCTGTGTCTATCATTTTCGACTGTGATCCTCACTTCACCTCCCAGTTTTGGCAAAGTTTCTAAAAGGCCTTAGGCACATCGTTGCATCTAAGCTCATCCTATCATCCTTATACCGATTGGCAATCAGAGAGGACAATCCAAACTCTTGAAGACATGCTTCAGGCTTGCATCCTTGAGTGGAAAGGCATTTGGGAGTAACACCTACTTTTGGTAGAGTTTGCTTACAACAACAGTTATCAAGTGAGCATTAAGGTGGTACCTTTTGAGGCATTATATTGGTGTTAGTGCTGATTTCACCTTTGTTAGAGTGAGGTCGGGGAACATCTTCTTACCAACTCATTCGGGAGAAGATCAGACTCATTCGGAAGAGGTTGCAAATGCAACAAAGTCAGCAAAAGAGCTACACCAATAAGAGGTTGTGAGACTTAGAATTCGATGTGGTTTATCATGTGTTCTTGAAAATCTCTCCTTCCTGTGGTGTGGTACACTTTCGCAAGAAGGAAAAACTATCTCCTCGATTTATCAAACCCGAAGTCCTAGAGCACATTGGCACTGTGGCATGTAGGGTGGCTTTACCTCCTCAGCTCATGAACATTCATAACGTATTCCACGCTTCACTTCTTTAGAAGTACAAGTCAGATCTATCCCATGTGCTAGTTTTGAACCGTTGGAGCTTAGGGAGGATCTATCTTATAATGGAGGCGTCAGTGCATATATTGGACAAGAAAGAAAAGACCCTTCAACACAAAGTGATCCTATTGGTGAAAGTCTTATGGCGGAATCACAAGGTGGAATAGGCCACATGGGAGCGAGGAAACGAAGTGAAGGAGAAATACCCTCATCTTTTCGCCACTGGTCGATGGTGAATTTTGAGAACAAAATTCCTATGAAGGTGGGTAGGATGTAAGATCTCTAACTATTAACTCAGTTTAATTCCTTTTTATTTATGTGATTTTGTGTGGTTTTGATTATTTTTTTGTTTGATTTGATTTTTGGGTTATGGGTTAGTAAATATGGCTTAAATAAGGTTTAATTGCATTTTTATATGTTTTAGTGTCAAACTTGATTTATCCAATTTTTATGGATTCTATCATATTTTTTCTTTAATTAAGGGTGCAGATCCCACCATGGGCACCCATCC
This sequence comes from Saururus chinensis, assembly GCA_035235625.1. Taxonomy (NCBI): domain Eukaryota; kingdom Viridiplantae; phylum Streptophyta; class Magnoliopsida; order Piperales; family Saururaceae; genus Saururus; species Saururus chinensis. Next base: position 34,540,450 of record CP141143.1, read on the forward strand.
ATGTTGGATGGTGTGTGACCCACTTGACCCTCTAAACTTCTATTATTTTATTTCAGTGAGTTTTGATATGACTAAACTCATTTCTAGCCAAAAATAATCATAATTAGTCACTTAGGACATTTTAACCTATTTTACAGCCCAATAGTTTGTAAACCCAGCCCAAACCCTTACTATTTAAAGGAAAACTCTAACCACTTGCCCATTTAGGGAAGGGCTGTGCAAGGAGAAGGAGGTACCCTACTCCTATTTCCCAAAGAATAAAAAATAGATTAAGGTGTGTTTTCTTACCCTAATCACCTTTAATCTTTTAATTTTGGTCTTAATCCTTCTTATCTTCATTTTTTCCGAATTTAATTCTTGATTTCTTCCATTAAAAATCTTATTTTTAATTTCAATTTAAAAGCCTAAATGGGTGATTTTCGTTTTTAACCCAAGGTTATTCTAGATCTACCAATTTTCAAGTTGATTTAATCCTAATAGTTGATTTTAATTAAGTTTTAACAAAAACCCCAATTTTTGGGTAAGATTTCTTAAAGATTAAAGTTTTTTCATAGATCTAAAGGCTTCATAAAGGTAAGAAAATTTTATCTCATGTGGTTTTATCCATTGGAATGCATGATTATGGATGTATGTGAGCTCTTGCTTCATTTTGAGCTTTAATGGTGATTTATTAAAAACATGTTAGTTATGACTATTTTCTTGTAATTAGACATGAAAATGATTAGATCTATCATGTTCTAGGGTTAGATTTTGATATTATGATGTTTTATGATGATTTTAAAATTTATCTTGAATTTTGGAATATTTTTAGGTTGAATTTTGGAAGGTTGAAGATGAACCAGGAAATGGCTAAAAAGTGAAGTGTGATGGCTGATCGAACGGGCTGAACAACCATTCGAACAGTTCAAGCACTCTAATGGCCCGGCAGGGCATTTGAATGGCCAAACAACATATTCTGACATTTTGGCTTTTTTGTACATTTTCGTCCATTTCTTGTTCTCTTCTTGAAAATATAATTCTTTGTGATTAAAGTGAGTTATTATTACCTACAAATGCTACTGTGAATGCATGAGAAGCATCTTTGAATTATGATTTAGCTCAAGCATGATTAGGGCTGTATTTCTTTAATTTTAGTACGATATTCTATTTGGTTAAAATTCACACTACAGCAAAATGTAGTACTAGTGATGCATTTATTAGCGATGCAAAACCAAGCATCGCTAAAAACCACTACTTGCAATGCATAGAAAAGTGTCGCAAAAAAATGAACTATTAGCGACGCATTTTCTTACGCTTTATTATAAGGTCGCTAATAGTTCCTCTATTAGAGACATTTTACACAAACGTCGCTAAAAGATATATATTTTAAATAAAAAAGAAAAAATCATAACTATTAGCAACGTTTTTTTTTAAGCGTTGCTAATGGCTTCCACAATAGCGATGCTTGTTCAAAAGTGTCGCTAATAGTCATGCTATTAGTGACGCTTTTAAACAAGCATCGCAAATAGCATTGATAATAGCGTAGCTAATAGCTTTATTAATTAATTTTATTTAATAAATAATAAATAAATATTAAAAAATTTGAAATAAACTTCCTAAATATAATATATTTTATTTAATATTTACTATTTATATATATAATAAATAAATGTTTTTTTAATAAAAAGTAGTGTCAATAATAGATTAAACTTTCACTATTTATATATAATATATGTTATTTTTAAAATTTTCTTATTAATTTAAAATATAATTTGTAATAAAAGAGAGAGAGAGAGAGAGAAGAGATAGTGCATGGAGAGAGAGAGTGAGGAGAGAGTGAGAGTGAGGAGAGAGAGAATGAGGGAGAGAAGGTGAGGGGGGAGAGAGAGGGATCGGAGAGAGAAAGAGGAGAGAGAGGGTAGAAAGAGAGTGAGGCGAGAGATAAAGGGAAGAGTGAGATGGAGGAGAGAGAGGGTGAGGAGAGAGAGGGAAGAGAGAGAGGAGAGAGGGTGAGGAGAGAGAGGGGAGAGGAAAGAGGGAAATTTTTAATTTTTTTATATTTTTTATTTTAAATTAATTAAAAAAATAAATAAATACTCTTGTTATTAGTGACACATGAATATACGCTGCTAACTTATATGCAGCGTCGCTAATAACCTCGGTAGTAGTGACGCATATTTATATGCATCACTACTACCTTATAATTTATTATATTAATTTTAAAATATGTAAAGAGAGAAAAAGGAGAGTGGATATAGAGAGAGAGGGAGGAGAGAGGGAGGGAGAGAGAGGGAGAGGAGAGAGGAGAGAAAGAGAGAGTAGAGGGGGAAATTTTAATTTTAATTTTTGTATATTTTTTATTTAAAATTTAAATAAAAAATAAATAAAAATGTATTAGCAACACATATAAATATACTTCACTAATACTCTTGTTATTAGTGACGCATACATCACTAATACCCTTAGTATTAGCAACACGTATTTGTATGTGTAGCTAATAACCTCGGTATGAGCGAAGCATATTATATTAATTTTAAAATATGTAAAAAGACAAAAAAAGCGAAGATTTAGAGAGAGGGGGTGAGAGGGAGAGAGAGGAGAGAGTAGAGAGGGGTGAGGAGAGAGAGTAGAGAGAGCGGTGAGGAGAGAGATGGAGGAGAGAGGGGGTGAGGAGAGGGAGAGTAGAGAGAGGGGTGAGGAGAGAGAGTGGAAAGAGAGGGAGAGAGAGGGGGAGAGAGGGTAGAGAGAGAGGGGGGTGAGGAGAGGGAGAGTAGAGAGAGGGGTGAAGATAGAGAGTGGAAAGAAAGGGAGACAGAGGGGGAGAGAGAGAGGAGAAAGAGGGGAGAGAGGAGAGGGAGAGAGAGAGAGAGATGGAGGAGAGAGGGAGATGGAGAAGAGAGGGAGGAGTGAGAGGAGAGAGAGAGAGAGGGAGGAGAGAGGGAGATGGAGAAGAGAGGGAGGAGTGAGAGGAGAGTGAGAGATGGAGGAGAGAGGGTAGAGGGTAGAGGGTAGAGAGAGATGGAGGAGAGAGGGAGAGGGAGCAGAGAGAGAAATAGAGGAGAGTGGGAGAGAGAGAGAGAGAGAGGGAGGGAGAGGGAGAGGAGAGAGGGAGATGGAGATGGAGGAGAGAGGAGAGAGATGGAGGAGAGAGGAGAGAGAGGGAGGAGAGAGAGGGAGGAGAGAGGGTAGAGAGAGGGAGGAGAGAGAGGAGAGGAGAGAGGAGAGAGAGAGTAGAGGGTGGGGGAGAAGGCAATAGTATTTGCGACCGCGCGGGCTATATATATTCGCTTGCGTGGGTGTTTTTCACCTGCACATGTGTTTTTCGCCAAATCCCTCCCCCTTCCTCTCCTCCCCTCGCCAAAGTTTGCCCTGCTTCACCCCAACCGCTCCTCCCCTCTTGTGTCTCACCCACCCCCTGCCTCCCATGCGCCCACCCACCCCTCTTGCCTAGTTGTGCCCGTGCGCCACTCATCCGACCCGCTTGGCCCTCTCTCCTTGGCCTCCCTCCTCCCCCCCCTCTCTCCCCAAGTCCGCCCATGCTTCCCCCTCTCTGTTTCAAAGGAGGGGGCAAATCCGGGAGAGGGGGAGGCTGGGACTGTGGGGGTCCCGAATCTGGCCCTCTCTCCCTGGCCTCCCTCCCACTTTCCCCTCTCTCCCCGGGTCTGCCCACCTCCTTCCCCTCCACTGGAAAACAGAGGGGAAGGAGGGCGGGTGGACCCCCCTCCCTCCTTCCCTCCCGCTCCCCCCCGGCCCTCAACATGGGAGGGGGTGGGAGGGAGAGGGGGGGGTCTGGATTCTGGATTCCTGCCGGAATTTGGCCACCCACCCCACCTCCTCCCTCTCCCTGGGTCGCCCCTTGTCTCCCTGTTCATCACACTCCCCGGCCAACTCCCTCTATGCCCCAACATCCCACAGGCGCTAGTTTCAGCACTTCCACCAAATTCTGGTGCCGCTCAAATCATCCCACCTACCACAGAATTTTTTAATTTTTTTTTGGTATTTTTAAGAATAAAGGCTTTTTTATTTTTTTAAAAAAAATTATGAAGTATTAGCGGCACTTCATAAAGCGTCGCTAATGCACAATTTTTTTATAAAAAAAATATGTTTTTCCATTAATGAAACTTTAAAAACTATTTTTATTATTTTTTAAATTTTTTATTAGCGACTCATAAAAAAAGTCAGTAATAATCAATTATTAGCTGCGCTTATATCTATGCATCTCCAATAAACTGTTATTTATTTTTTTTAAATAACTTGTTATATTAGTTATATTTAGTAAAGCGTCGCTAATAATCAATTATTAGTGACGCTTTAATAATTTACTATTAGCAACGCTTTATTATGCATTGCTAATACTAAAATAATTAGTGACACATTGATAAATGTCGCTAGTGTTGCACTATTAGCGGCTCTTTGCTTAAGTATCGCTAATGAGCAATAGTGACTCGTATTTTATCGATGTATTTAGCGATGCTTATAGTTTTTTTGTTGTAGTGTCATGTTTGATGACTTCTTCATAATTAGTTGATAATTCCAATACATTTTTAACCATGATCATGTATGTATGCTTGCACATACTATATTAATTTTATGTAAATTATGTTTCACATATTTTAACTTTAGGATGAATATGTTTATACTTGTCTAGGTCTAGCATGATATTATACTTGTCTTGAACTTGTATTTTGATGTTTTCTACATATTCACTCCATGATTTCAGTTAGATAGGGCCATAATAGAATTATGGATGCTTACATATATAACATTAATTATAGTTAGCTCATATTTCTCATGTTCTGCTTAGGTTTGGACACTATCACTTATATACACTCTTACTTGGACATTTATGATTTTATTTGACACAAATAGACCATGTTTTATGCACATATGGATTAATTTGAATATGTTTATATACTTGGACACATTTAACATTTTTCTAAGTATGTACCATGTTGCATGTATCATCAAAATAATTTATAAGCAAGGTTAATTGTGATTAGTCATGTTTGATTTGAGCGGATAAAATTGGATGTCCTTGGTTGCCCAATTAGTCGCTCACAAGCTTATTGAATTAGTTTTGCATCTGAAAGGACAGAGTTTTACATTTAATGGACAGGGTTTAAAGTTCCTTTGAGGATGGGTTTCCTCCCCATGTAAGAAGAGTGCAATGCTATAATAAGTTAAATTGTTGAGTTTATCTGGGCCTTGAGAATTTAAGTTGGTTTGTTTGTATGTACTGGCTTACTAAGGGTACTTCCCCATTAGGGAACTTACCCAAATTGCTCATTTCCTATTTAGGAGTTCGAACCTTCCTTATTAAGGATTGTCCAGGGTGAGCGGTCTGCTTATGTTTCGGCCGATTAAGTATGGTTATTTTCTCAATTGTGAGACATTCGCCAATTAATTATGTATGTATATGGCTATAATACTCATTAACATAGGATGTGTATAAATAATTATGTTTATGTTATACGTGGTTGTAGAATGGATTTGTATGGATATGCAGGATGGTATGTGGTTACTATACTTGATTTTGCAGGATGAATGTTTATATTGAGAAATGATTATGCATGATGTGAATGTTGAGAAATGATTCATGCAGGATGTGATTATTATAATAGTATTCATATGTTTACACATGATGTGTATTTGTTTTATGAGCTATGGATGAACCTGTGATGCATAGGTGGCATGATATGTGTTTTTGAAATATGAGTTATAACATAATATATAGGTGGCATGACTGTGTTTATGAAATATGTTATATATCATGATATATAGATGGCATGATTATGTGTATATATAATATATTTAACATGATGTATAGGTGGCATGAGTATATGTTGAAGGAATGTGGATTAGAACATGATGCAAATGTGGCATGGATATATGTGATTTGTCCCATGATAAATGGGCATGGTAAGTGATTATGTGATGGATGTTATGTTGATAAAGCCTATGATGTCATTATGAGTTCACTTTCTGTATTAAAACTTTTACTGTGCATTAGCTCACCCCTCTTTGTTTTGTAGTTTTGTCTTGAGGCTGCATGTCATGCCATGCAGGTGCTTCTAATGGGCTCTATATTGAGCATGCGGACAACTGCGTACTTTGAGAGAGGCTATGGCTGAATAAGGCTATGTTAGTTTTATTTATGTTGATGTTGAGATATATATACATTTGACACTACTTCACACTTTAATTAGTCATTGTTGGCCTAGACCTTGTTAGTCATTGTTGACTTAAACTTATTTAGCCATTGTGGGCTTATATATGACTAGTTGATATGGGCATAAGTAGATTAATACACTAATTAGCAGTCCTTTATTTGCTCTATTTACTTTTGTATAAAGTGTTTGCGCGCTACTCTGTTGTGTTCACCCAAGGATGGATTAAGTCTTCTACATTTCAACTCCACTTAGTCGAGTCACATGCCGCTTCCTCATTGGACCCGGTTCGGTTGGGGGGTGGCGTGTGCTGGGCCATGACCTTTCATAAAAATCAAATCTTTAAAATAATTTCTCTACACAATCACATGAACAAAGGCATTCAAAAGTAATATTCACATGCATGAGGCAAAATAATCAATTAGAATAGAATAAAGGAGTGATACAACTGACCTTTGGGGCTAATCAGCCCCCAAACACTTTAATCCTTCACTCCAACACCAGATTTAACAATTGAACACCAATTTAATTAAAATAGAAAATGGGAATACCTTTAACTATGTGTAGAACCCTCAAAATCCTTGCTTTGGATTGTAGAATTCCTTTGATGGAATGCCCTAGCCATTGCTTTGATGTTTCTTAGTGATGCCACAATTCTCTAGACGTCCTCCAAGAGAGGAGAACCACGAGGGAGAGGGAAGAGAGGTAGCGGCAAGCCCTCTCTCTTTTTCTTCTCTTGTTTTAGGGCAACACACAGTAAGGGAGAGAGTAGAAAGAGACAATAAGAGAGGGGGACGTGATGGGGGAGACAAATAGGGGGAACGTGATGGATTCCTCTCCTCTCTCTCATTAGGTCTCTTTTAAGTCAATCTCCTATCCTCACCCTACACAGGCCTTATTATATAGGCCTCCAATATGAATTTGAATTCTACCCTAGTCACATGCCTAGCTTGCATGTATGATGGATGTGGGTCCCAATAGAATATGTCACGATCGTTTATGTGGGTGAGCGCAACTGCCCCCACTATCCTTAGACCTTGTAGCCCGTATCGGCTCACCCAAACCGTGAACAAAGTAGACCAAATGGGCCTAAGCCCATACCATAGTTCAACAAAATAGTCCATATTGTGAATTTCCTAATTTATTGTCTCCATGTCCTCCCTACTTGATTCCTTGTCTGTGTAATTTATGTATGCTTCTGTAAAGTTTTTTTTGGCCTAGGTTAGATACTCACAGAAGAGATAATTAGGCATGGTCCCCACATAGCCTGCATGATCACTAGCACGGTTAGACAAAAGCAAAAAACTGGTAAACAAGAAACTCTTCTTTGAGATAGCGGGTAGAGGTTCCGAAAGATCTGCACTAATGCTCAGGGAAGAAATGGCTTTTTTATATGTGTGTATGAGTTGAATCTATGAGAATGTATGGGGGGTTTGGTGAATCATAGTCTAAATATCATGTTGATGGAACGTCTAGGGTGAAATCCAGTTCAAGATGTCGATCCATCTGGAGGTAAAACTGATCACACACATGAAGTGTAGATTGTTTTATTTTAATAAAATGTAATTAAATAGGTAAAAATAAAAATTTTGTACATGCAATGATACTACTAATTTCCAATAAGGGTTCGATTGGCCTTCAATTGCAAAAAAATAGTCACAATGTGAAATCCCTTGGGATCATTCACATTCAAACATTGGATTGTTACTTTACTCAACTTTGTCAGAGATCGCTCGCATATAGCATTATCGAGAACAATTCGGTTTTAGAGGGTTGCTTACGCTTGTTTGCATTCAAAATGGACTGGGCAAGTTGCGAGTCTCGTAATTTACTTAAGTAAAAAATGTGTCAAATCTCTTCTCAAATATGGACATGAGTTCCCACCGATCTAGTGAATTATAAAAGAGTGCTTGGTCATGTAAAACGGGCTTCTCTCCTTTGTTTTCCACTGAAAACCAAAAAGTCACAGAGAGAGACATCTTCTCCTCCCTAACTTGCACATGCATTGTAGTTCATCTTTCAAACTCCAGTTGCATAAATGCCTCTACGATTTATCATTCATAATCAATTGAATGGCGATTTTTTCAATGAGATAAGTGAGAAAATCAACCTCTGGTTGAAAAAAGGGAGAGACTATTTGAGTCCTTTTTGGCAGTTCACATGTATGCAAGCCTATTCGGAGAATTACTGAAGACATGCACACATTTTGGGCATTTACATACACGGACAGTCCATTTTTAGCAAATCCCCATGAGTGCACCATAGCTTGATACGTAGAATTGTTTATAAATAGTAACTGGATATTCTATCAAAAAAATAAAACTAAATGAATATGAGCTATTCGTTACGGTCTCTCCTTTCTCTTGGTGTCAGGTTGTGGAAGCTTGCAAGTGTGTTGTGTTTGTCTTCCATATGCAATATTCCCTTACTCATATATGGGATGCATTACATTTTTTTCACATGGAATTAATGCATTAATTTTAAGAGAACAATATGCATTAATTTTTTCAAGTGGGAGTTTTTTTTTTAACAAAAGATGTAGTTTCTTATTCATGCTTAAAATTCTTTTATTGTGAAAGAGTTACGTTAATGGTATGTAGTGTGGGAGAATTTTGTAGAGTCTTGCGTTTGTGCTTAAAATTAGCGCAGAAATTGCTTCCAATGAGTTTGTATCTAAGTGCATTGATGTATGTATACGCACCCTTTGGGACGATTTGTTTCCTTTAGGCAATAATGTTTAGTGCAACTTTTATACTAAAAGGAAAATGGTGTTTTACTTATCAAAAACACACAAGTTACATGAGCTTTGATTAAATTGGATAAGTACGCCCGAGTACACTTTGTGTGAAGCCCACTTGTGAACTCCAACCAAACCTTGTGTAAGTTAACTCGTGTGAGTTTTTGTGACTGTTTTGGTTGTGTGAATATAATTATCTACATTAAAATAACCCACTTGTGAGGAAAAGCTTTACCCCTCCGTCCCATACCGAAAACTTTATTTTGAAAAATAATATTTTTTATTAAATGGTGGGACCTACAGCTAAGAGAACAAAAAATAGCTTCAGAAATACTTTTTTAGGTACCTAGTCACTTAAATTAAGCCAAATAGAGCTATTAATATGACAAGGAGGGAGTAGTATTTTAGTGCTCATAAATTGTGGAGTATGCCCAATCTTGGCCATGTCCTTCCTCCGGCTAGGTCCTTTTGCCATAAGCCAAAAAGAGGTTTAATAAAGATATCATAAGCATATTTTACATTTGTTTTGTATCTGGTGAAGATTGTCAGCCGGAGCCGGTACTATACTTCTACAATGCAATCACAAAGACCTGCGATGGTTGATATAAAATACATCCAATACGCAGTCTGGTGGCCCCTATCAACAGTGACACCTCACCACATGAACTCAATGTTCACGGGCACGAAAAGTCATCTGTGTCTTGCTCCTTGCCAAGATCCTTCTTTTTTCAAGTATTGAGCCCGTTGCCATCATTTTTTAGAAACAAAGATATTTTGAATATCATAGAAAAAATTACCATATAAACCTCTGAGTCCCAGACTCATGATCCCAGTGAAATGGACGAAACAAGAATATTACCATTGTGAAGATGTTTGCAGCCATATAAAGGATTGCCAGGAAAATCCAACTGGTATTATCATCAATCTTCGAATGTAGGATAATGAAATAAAATGGTATGGTGTAGTATCTGAACTCTATTAGTGGTGCAGGGATAAGGACTGCACCACAAGCTAGAAAAAATAGCAAAAGCCATATCTTCTTCATTGTTTTTCCTGCAAAATGAGAAGTCCATTAATAGGTTGAGGACCAAAACAAGGTACAACATGAAAAATCTCCTTAAAAGAACTACTGATTCCATCTTTCTCACCTAAAACATTAAAAATAGACAGCCATGAATAAACGTAAAGTGGGACCAGAAGATACTTCATCAACCAATGCGAATTAAGCTTTCTCCAGATGTAAAACGGATAATGCCGGTTATCAGCAAGAAGGTAGGGATGGGCTATACTGTACATACCAATTGAAGAATATAAAGCAAGACAACCAATAGAGGCAATTAGTTCAGATGGGATGTGAGCTTAAAATACCAAAATAACAATTGATTATTTCAACCTAGAAACTAAGAGCTAGAACAACAATATGGACAATTAAGAGAAGGTGTATGCCAGCCAACTCCAGTAGCTTATGACTCCTACCTAAAAAAATGTATTGAAAACAACCCGGCATTAAGAGCCAATAGCAACATTGAGAAGTGAAGCAGTTTGTTCGTGCAGAACAACTGGAACAATGACGTGGCTTGGCTTAGATTAAAATGGACAGGGCATGTGGCAGCAGCTGCAACAAGACCAAAGTAAAACAACTGGGCAAAATGTGGAGATACTTTATGGGCATCTTTGGCACCTGCAGAATTTTACAGAAGTAGTTCATCACCAATGTATACCACATCTTCATTCTGTATAAAGACTGAGCTGATGATGAAACATAAGGAGAAACAAAAATACGGCTTTTCTGCAGTACAGACTTATGGTTCATATGATATTCTTGGTTTAAAAATGCTCTAATCAGGTGGCTGCTCAACCACAGGACTCTCTTAACAAACACTGTATATGACTCTACAAAGTAAAAACATGGGTAAATCACAAAACCATCTTCGGTAAGTAGATTCATTTTTGGACAGCATATCACATTCTCTAATTTCCATCAATAAGTATAATGACTTGCGCACACACAGCCACCAATAAAGACTGTATGATCATCTACTTTAGTGCCAAGTAAAGACATTTTTTCCTAGCTAAAAGCTGAATGCATGAGAAAGTATTTCATACAGTACCAAGTACCACACTTCCATTCAAGATGACAAAAACTACAAATGCAGATAATATCAAGATAAATGGGGAGAAGGACCCCATTATTTTCCACTTTAAACACCACATTCTTGAAAGAGTTTCTTGGAATTCTTTAACCAAACCTGCAACATAATTATATAACATAATGAGAAGAAGCATTATTCCTTTAATATTTACAGCTTGAAGTGATAGGAAGGTGAGAGAAAAGTCACTAGCACTAATTTCAAAATATGCAAATGAAGAACTCCAAAAGAGTATCTGTGTATACAATCAGAAAATTATTCAAGTGTATGGGCTGCTGGAAGTGGGTATTCACTGATAAAAATATGATAAAATCCATTAAAAAATTTCAAACCTGAATTGCAACCTAATGAGAAGAATCTCAGTTTGGACAATGGAATATCTTCCGTATTTACAGAGGTATACGATTTTCTCTTTCTCAAATCTGAACTCACTAGTTCATTCTTCTCATTTACTAGAGCAGCTTTTTCTTCACTTGACATACTAGACTCATCTGGTCTCCCGTGACCTTTTTTAGTTAAGACTGTGATATAATCAATGGCTCCATTGGTTGCAATAAACAACATCCAGATTACGTTTGTTTGTCGGATAAAAATAGACAAGCTTCCAAACTGAGTAAAGAAAGAGGAGTATAAGTAGGAAATTCAAAACATGTGGATGTGTCTGCGTATGTATATGCAAGAAAATGAAAGGCAATCAAGAAATGACAAATTCGTATATGCCAATAAAAAATTAATAAATACTTATTCATCATATGTCATCAAAAGTAATTAATTGCCTCAATTAGCCCGAATTTCCATAAACTAACAAAATGTAAAAAATAGGTGGATTCTACCATGACTACAAACACATACTGAAGCATGCTTCAACTTATTTATGTCCATTGTAATTCCATTGTAGCATACCTAAGCATCTGGAATGAAGGTCCCAAGACATTTTGTAAAACTGAATGCTACTTATTTTTGCATTCCCCACTATTCAATAAGGTACAGTGAATCAATAGAATTTTTAAACTTGAGGGTTGTACAACTTACTAAATATTTACATCAGCTTCTAGTTTAGAATTAGATCTCTCTCAGCAGTGACAAGAAAGCAACAGATTCAGCAAGGGGCTATGGTAAAACTAAGTCTATAATATGGCTTAGTAATTTGTTTCTGTGATTCATTATTTAACTCCATTTCACATATGACAGTATAGACTAAATAAGTTGAAGGAACCCTAAGAAAGGTTCGTTGATATATATTATCATAGAAGAAACTATAAACCCAAAGTCAACATATTTATAAATATCTATTCATAAAATGAAGCTTGTTGGAAAATACAGTTTATATTCATCAATATGATAAGAATAAATGTTACATTTGAATGCTACCTGTGAAATTTAAGATAAAGAACTCTTAAAGCTTCTACATAGAATTTACCATCCCACTAAGCCAATGGTGTCTCTTCAGACAAGCTAGATACATAGCAAGAACTGCAGTTAGTGATGCCACATCTGTATAGTAAAGAAATGTGAAGAACCAATGAATGGGATAGAGACTTAGCACGGTAGTGAAAACCACTGCTCTTCTTAGACTCATAGCCGGTCTCAATTGAGTAATTATATCAAATATCAAAACACTGCAAATGACTGCAAGTACACCATTTGTTGAACGAAGAATTATAGTAGAACAACTTTCAGAAAAAGACACATGTCTTCTGGTTGCCCACATGGCTGGAAATGAACAAGCAACATGGATAAGTGAGAGGCAGTACCTGATGAAGTTTTAGAAATGCAAAAGTTATATTCACCACATAAGGAAATAAAATTTATGCTTCACCTGTACTCCATGAAATAAGCAATATTGTAGCATAAACTTAAGGCTCTGATATGTAGGAATATACAAAAGAGCTGTCCTTCCGAAATTAATATAAATCCAAATGCAAGTACTTACAAAAATCTCATATGCCTTGAAGCTTCTTGGTGTTTGACCAAGGATGCTAATAAGATGAGATAAGTCAAGCTTGACTGGCTAAAGCACAGTTCTTTTCCCCCATGAGATGAACTTTGGTTTAAACAAAGCTCGAGCTTGGCTCAGCTTGACTAATTTAATATTTTGTTTTTGCAGTTCTACAGCTCTACTAGCAAAAATCATTATCCTGATCACAAACTAGGACCTTATATAGTATGTAGTCCTACAATGAAAAATAAAATATCAAGCTACAAGCTATTTGAGCCTTGCTGATCTCATCTGGGCCAAACTTGAACTTGCTCGTTGTGCCAAAACTTTGGGCAGCAAGTGATTATTATTTAATTATCTATGCAAGGACAGAGCCAGGAAAAAGGCTCTAGGATGGCCACTATAGAAGGTCACCCCCGCTCTGTCCATGTATCTATGCTGACGTCCTGCTGAAGTGGTTGACACAATATGACATAGGAAGAGACAGAGATAGCTTGCTGAGCCGATGAAAAGAGGAGTTGGTAGATAAGGAGATAGTGAAGATTTAAAGACAATAATAAGCATGGCAGATACACGCCAGCTTTTGTTTTTTACAATTTTTTGAAATGATTTTTTTCCTACTTGGACATAATCAGCAATTCTCTTTCTTGAGCACCTTCAGAGGATATCGAAAAAGAACAAACAAAATGTACACAATAAAAAGCACTGATATTGTTCAGTTCTATAAATTCAAGTGTCCAAACCAAATAATCTGGTTGTATATTCTTCTTCATCTTAACCAACCTAGTTTCAAGTTTGTTTCATTTTTCACTTAATTACAACTTTTGACTTGATTAGGAGCGCTATTAATATATCATATATGAAGGTTTCTCTATCAAACTCAAAATCCTACAATCGTAATCTGCTTCTCATTCAATCTACTAAATTAACTTAAACTTGGTAGCTTCTGAGGCTCTTAAAACTATTTACGAGAAGGACATGCACAACCTGGCACGCTGAATTAGTCAAACATCTCATACATCCTTAAGCACAACACTACTAAAAGAAACAGAAAGATTTCAAGGCTTTGCCAAAGCTCAACCGAATACAAGTCTTCAACTTTAGCGTCGAAAACAAAGTTTATAAGCAACAAACTTAAGATAAATGATTTAAAAACCCAACAATGAGGCCATTGTCGCTAATGTATTCGCAAAAATTCAATCTAACTCACAAATTGTGACTTAATCGTAAATGGCTACTAAACCATCAATTTGAAACTTACAGGCCAGGGGGAGTGGTGATCATGGGGTCCCAGCTTTTGAAGTTCCCCTTGCAATACTGCTGAGCCTGGGGAATGTGAAAGATTTCATCCTACAAAACATAAAAAAAATAAGAAGTAGCAGAAAGCATCATCATGAGAAAGAGGCAGCAAAGATGGACGAGGTGGGCGGAGGAAAAATCGGTGAAGAGTGACGAGTGCTACCATGTAAGGTTCAGGAACGATGCGGTTGACCAACACAGAGATCGGAAGAACCCATGAGCCGACGATGGCGGCCACGGACATCCGGCCCATCCATTTCCCCCTCATTGGGTGGTCGGTGGTGCAGATCGGAAAGAGGACGGCGACGAGGTGGGGCGGCGACGGCGAAAGATGAAAGGCGAGCAGAAGACAAGGGCAATGCCAATGTTTTTGCAGTCGAACCCGGATTAGGACCCGTCCGCTCGGACTAGCTTCAACCAATGATTTCTGGTTCAACAGGCTAGAACCGGCCAGTCTAGTTGACATATTCGTCTGCTTCTTTTAATCCTTACCACTCGGTAGGGGTAGATAATTTTTTTGTGGCCTAGGAGTGTTAACTATGCTGAGTATCGTGGAGATTATTTGGGCTTTAAGTTTGAAACTTCAATTTTAAGTTTGAGTCAAATTCGTGTCAAACTTGAGTCGAGTCGAGTCGAATTTGTATCAAGCTCAAGTCGAGTTGAGTCAGGTCAAATTATTTTACCTTGTGATCATTACTTAGATTTTATAATTGGTGGCGTAAAGGTAGTTAGAAAAACATTACTGATACAAATATAATTAGAAAGAGGTCTAATATCTTAGGATTAAAAAGCCAAGTGAACTAGTTTTAGTTAATTTTGATTTTCTAATTTAGATAATCATTACATGACGAAGGGAGTAAAGTTTTATAAAAAATAGTTCTAATTCTCATGAGACATATTATCCATTTCTTCCAACAAAAAACTTGAGGTTGTTGTACATAAAAAAAGTAAAAGTAATATGTTTAATGAAAGGAGTTGAAACTTGGAAGACATGAAATGCTAACTTGATGTTTGATTTCATACGTAAAAAGCCTACTTCATCATTTTAACACCAAGTGGACTAGGCTTTTTACATATGAAACCTAAAGTCACTAGAAAGTTTTTCAATCTTTATATATATTGTATAATATATGTATGTATATATTTGAAAAAATAATATACATTATGAAAGTTTAAGTTTTTTCAAGGTTCGAGCTAAGTCAAACACAGATATGTTTGAGTTTGGTTTGACTAACTTCAAGTTCGAGCTTGAAAGTGAGTTAAGCTGAGTTGAATGTAAGTTGAGTCAAGCTTTTGAACTTGCTTTAACACCCCCAGCTAGGCTTGGCTCGGCCCTAACCCAACTTGTAAAAATGTAAGTTAGGGCTGAAAAGACAAAAGACCGACTAAAATAGGGTCAAGATAGGACTAAGGGCATAATGCTCGCAAGATTGTTTAGTTTGTCTACAAGTACAAAAAGTTATATTTTTCCTTATTCAAATAATCACATATAGGGGATGTAGCACCCCGGGTTTTCATTCACATAAACATAAAAGCAATGCAAACTTGGGGTGTTATCTAACATAGCTAAGCATCACATAACATTAAATAAATTACCTAATGAAGTATGATAATCATAAATCTAGGATCACTCAGCCATGTGCAAGTACATTAACATAATGAAATTACATGAACTAATATTCTGGGCAACACAATGCCTTATTACAAATCAACATGGAAATAAATCCTAATATCCTAATACCTTTATAAATCTACCCTATTAGTGTATTGCCTGCTAAAGAAACCCTGCTACTCTGGATCTGGTGCTGAACCTGCATCACAGAGATACACAAGTATTTTCACTAATATTCAGTAAAATGCATGAAAAACCACTCATAGTCATAACATGGAGATGATGGATATAAAAACAACAGAGATCATTAGATAATGATCTGCAAAATACCAGAGAGATGTAAAATAATTCATAAGACACTAAATGTCAAATTGAACCATAACTCGTAGGGTCTGACCTCTAACTAATAAAGGACCAAAGCAACCCAAAGGAAAGTAGACTCTGCTCAAGAAACAATTTACTTATTATTGCCTGAATACCGACTCCTGCTCAAAGGAGTAACTATATGCTAATAGTAAATCCTAGCATCCCTAGAGAGCCACTTAGATCAGCCATGGGCCTAGAGATATATGTACCAATTGTGCTCATGGACATGTTAGCCAGAGGTAGATGAGTCTTCCATGATGCTCAAAAACCTAGATACGTGCAAAATGCTTAAAGAGCTGGGAACCAAAGTCCCGAAGGTGCAGAGGCCTCATGGACCTAAAGTGCCACTATGGCTATTACGGTGAGCTTACTTAAACTTGGACACAACACATGACATAATGCAGCCACATGAGGCAAAGGGATTAAATACTAATCACAGTATATTATGCATGCAACCAACTGACATAATCAGCACGTTATCAGCTGATTTAGAACTAAGACATGTGAGCCTAATCAACAAGACAACGAATCAAATTAGTGTTGAGATGAACTAATCAAATCAATAAAATAATTAATTAAATTGGGGCTGAGGTGAACTATTCAAATTAGCAAACCAACATAACGAATCAAGCTAAAAAAACTAACAACATTTAGCATGACAATAAATCAAATTGAGGCTGACACATTTAAGCAACATTCAGCATAATAATAAATCAAGTTGAGGCTAACAAAACTAGCAACATTCAGCATGATAAGGAATCAAGTTGAGGCTAACACAAATAGCAACATTTAGTATGATAACAAATCAAGTTGAGGCTGAAATAACTAGTAACATTCAACATGATAATAAATCAAGTTGAGGCTGACATAACTAGCAACATTCAGCATGATAATAAATCAATTTTAGGCTGGAATAGATTAACAAAATTCAGCATATCAATGGACCAAATTGGGGCTGAAACCAATTGGTATAATCAACAAGAGAATGGCACAAATTAGAGCTAAAACCTAATAATGAAATTAGGAATATAGTGGCATGATTTGGGTCTAAAACCTAATGGTGAAATCAGCAATATAGTGGTACGAATTAGGGCTAAATCATATTGATGAAATCAGTAATATAATACCACATACTAGGGCTGAAAATTATGGATCAAATCAGCAAGAGTATAGCAACATTTAGGGCTGAAAATCATAGATCAAATCAGCTAACGAGTAGAGCACAAACTAGGGCTAATAATCATGGATCAAATCTGAATCATAAGAGAATGAATTAGGGCTAACATATAAAATTAAATTCAGCATCATGAGAGGTCGAATTGGGGTTTAATTGAATGACCAAATCCAACATGATAAAAGATCAAATTAGGGCTAAGATAAATAATCAAAACCAGAATCACAAGTGATTGAACCAGGCTGAAATATGAAATCCAAAACCAGCATAATAGGGGTTGAATTAGGGCTGAAAATCATCATCCAAACTAACATGATTATGTATGTAAAAACTGCATCCTCCTTCTACCAACCTACCTCCAAAGCTTTGTGCCCTTGCTCCTAAGCTTCTACCTCTAAACTGAATCCAAAGGTACTGACTTTCCTCCTCTAGAAGCTGCTGGGCGAAGGTATGTGTTTTTGGATGGAAGAAAGAGAGGAAAGAAGAGGCCGGAGCAAAAATTGTGCCCCCCCAAAGCCTTCTTATAACAAAATTCCTATTTTATAGGGGGTTAAACTAATCAGGACGATTGGACATAAAGGGGTTGATACGTCCCCCCTCCTAGAGTCCTTACCCCCCTTTCCTATTTTCAAGGACCTGCCCCCCTAAGAGTCTTAACCATCCCCTATTTTGTAGGGGCCGCCCCCTACAATCTAGGAGCCGCCCTACATACCAAATCCTTAGCCTATTCCTCATTCTTTTGGACTCTCTCCCTCTCAAGTTCTAATCCTAGAGGGCTGAACCCTGTCCCCCTTTTTTCCAAGGCCAAACCCCTTACCCTATGAGGTTAACAAAATATGTCAATCAAACAATTTCAAATCAAACAACCAAAAGAAACAAGCACACACATAAGTAAAAAAAATTATCTACGGTTAGGGATGTTATAGGGGATGATTGGATTATCTTTTTCATGATAGAAAGGTACTTCTAACACTGAAAAATAGATTTCAAGTTTAATTGTGTATGAAAGACCCATTTCCTAATGAAAGGCATAAATTTTATAATAAAAAAAGGCAAAAATGGGCGGAAATGAAGCATTTTTGGTGCATCCAACATATGGAAAATGGGTGGAAATGCTTCCTTTTTGCCCATAGTGCATTATTGTCTCTGTTGGGGAAGCTTTGCAAGAAAGGAACATTTTCCTTTTATATATTTCTCCACTTCTCCATGTGCTAGGGGTGCTAACGAGCCCACTATTGGGCTTGCTCGGTTTGAACTCAAACTATTCAAACTTGGCTCGAGCTCAGCTCAAATAAGCTCAAATCTTCTAGCTCAATCTCAGCTCAAATGAAAATCCATAAATCGCCTAGAGTTCAAACTTGAACTACAATAAGACAATCACGAGCCGAGGCTTGACTAGGGCTAAAAAACAAATAGTAAAATATATCTAATTCTAATGCATATAAAGTATTTCACATAGTAAGATGCTTTTAGTATTAAATAATAATAAATATACTTCAATAAATATTACAACTACACTTCAAACAACTAACTATAATCACTAGTAAAGAAGAAAACTATAACAAATTAGTTTGAACTACACATACTCCAAAAAGTTAGCATTACCATATTTCTCTCTTTACGTGCATATAATCAATCAAAATATAAAAAAAAATAGAAATCCATGTAGGCAACATTGTCATCTAATTATTCGTATCTTATTTTCTTTACATGCTTATAAAACACTTAAAAAGATACAAAAACATAAACCCACATAAAAGAATTGTTCTTGACCCTTAGTATGTCTCCAAAAAGAGAAACAATCTATAAATTGAGGTTGATCCCTTATGTGTGGTCTTATTTTATAGTGTTCATCAATAGAAGTCTAACAGTACCAATAATGAGTGAATCTGGCTTCGAGAGGGCGAGTTATGATTGTTTAAAGTTAGAAAACTAATTTGAATTTAAAATAGATAAGAATAACAATAACAAAGGAAAAACTCTGGCAGTGTACAACCAGCATTGAAGCGTGATGAGAGTCAAAGCAATGCAAGTAAGCGCACTGCACCACCTTCCTCTAACATTTACCCATCTTTAAACCTTCTTTTTCATGTTTCAAGGCAGTTTTATACCTAATTTAACTTGCTCAAAGTGCATTTCTAGCTACATCAAGGGCTCTCTATGCAATGGCAATAAAAGTTTTATGAGTTAACATCTCAAGAGAGGGGAAAATGTCAAGAAGAGGAGGAAACGACCCAAGATAAGGAGAGGCTCAGTTCGCCTCAACCTAGGATGAGGAGAAGCTCCATCTGGCATGACCAAGACCTCAAGAGAGGAGGGCAAGAAGTTTTAATTTTTAAGTCAATGTTATGATTATCTAGATTTCAAAGGATTCTTCTGGGGCTATGCTCACAACTCTATTTTTGAAAATCTATGCTCATAATATATTAAATTCTATTTTGAAAAGATTTTTTATCCGTTGAATGAAATATTTTGGGTCTTTGGACTCTCTGGGTAGTTATTTGGTATGAAGCCCAAAAACTGTCTAGCTCTTGTAAGTTTAGTCCGAAGTAATTTTCAAGCTCTTATAAGAAACTAAAAACTTATCAAGCACTTGTAAGCTCTTGAAGCCCAAAAACAAAAATGCATTTTCTTTGTTCAGTCATCTTCATTGTTGGCCTTCAATTATTCCTCCTTTGAATCCGTAAAGCTTTCCCTCTTTGTGTTCTGTCTTCGTCTCCTTCTAACAACTCAATCAAAGACTCATTCAATTGTTGATTCACCTTTGAGATTCTTTAACTCCTTTGAAGAATTTGTTGTGGCTCTTCTTTTTTTTGCTATGTGAGAATCTTATCTTTTAGTTGTGTGTCTTCCTAAATCCACCATTAACATGTGCATGAAGCTTTTGATTAACTCTCTTGGAAAACAATGGCAAAAGAACTCTCCTTCTTTCTCTATTATTCTCAAGGTTTTCCTCTCTTCAAATTCCTGGTTCTTTAGCCTTTATATAGGTTTCTAAGTTGGTTTAAGACTTTGACTCCAACTAGGAATAAAATCTTTCCAGAAAGCTTAAACAAGGCAACCATAACTGGTAGAAATGGATCATTCACTGTTTTTAATAGGGCACGACTTGGCTAGCAATCCATCCATCTCAAGGGAAATTGATTGATAAACTCTCGGTTTGTTTTTACAAAGGATTGTTTCAGGTGCCGATAGATCGATTCATCCTATCTATGTTGCAACGATTGATCAATTCAATACTAATTTTATAGTTTTGCTCTTTTTACCCTAATTCAGTCTGAAACTCTCTAAAATCACTCCCTAAGCTATTTTAAGTGATTTATGTATGAGATTTTGTGCAACATTAATCATTTTTACCCTCAACACTCAGTCTTTAGTCTTGTTCCATAAGAACACATCTACTTCTATTTTTCAAGTCTGTCAATTTCAAATCTGACTCGATCACAACTAAATCTAGTCAGATTCCTAAGACTGATTACATACACAAAGTTTTGACATAGTTTTGATCAACAAAATTAGCCAATTACAATAAATATGCCACATGTGTTCTTTCAACCAACCTCACTTGGCTCTAGCATGTTCATGAATTAGGATATCATGGGAAATTGTCTTTCCTTATATTTCCCACTACCCTATGAGCATGAGTGTAAGTCGTTTAGTATCAGGACATTATGCAAATGATTTATTGGATTTTGTGAATGAAAGATTTATTTGATTTATCATAATCAGTTGATGAATGATTTATCTAATTTTGTGAATGTTTTATTTGATTTTATGAATGAATAATTTGTTTGATTTGTCATCGATTTTATTTTATATGTCAATTTCTTATATTTGAGTGTATATTAAGCTAAAAATACTTAAGCATTTCATGGATGATGTTATGCTTATTAAATGGCCTTAGTGTTCAAGTAGAACTACGATTGGTTTCAATCTTATTGAAATAATATTAGAGATATTATCTAATAAGTACGTAGGTAACCAGCATCCTAGCAATGTCTGCCTGATCCAAAAAATATTAATAATTAGTCCTTTGATTCTTTTGAAAATATTCTAGTGTCAGAGGATTGTTACAGCTCTCGTTCACAGAGGATGATCCTTGTGGAAAAAAAGAAAAATTTTATTCCATTAATTTCACCACTGGGTCAAGTTTTGTACTTGAATTTAAGGTGTCTATAGACCCCGACGTGTTACAGGAGCTCTTTATCTATGACTTGCGAAAACCTCCAAAAGTTATGGGCCAAAAATAGAAAAAATGAGTATTTTGGTTCTAATTAGTGAACAATGTAAGTCCATACATTGTTGCATTCATGAGACATTAACATAAAATAGGAATAACATAGCAATCAAAGTCTCACAATATGAATATTTGTACTCATACAGATACAATCTTACCATACATTCTTACACTTATAGTCTTCCTTTTACAGTCTTACTCAATCTCTTACACTTACAGTCTTGCTTATACAGTCGTACTCATACAATCTTACTCTTACTCGTATAGTCTTACTCTTACCCATACAATCTTACTCTTATGGCGAATAATTTCACTCGAATTGATCAAACTAAATATGTTAGAACTAACTAAGATCATTAAACTTTTACTAATACCTTATGTTCATTATGCTCTAGTTCATAATAAGTACATTATGCTTGTACAATTATGACATGGAATCTTACTATTTCACAATCTCCTACGTAAGGTCGAAACCCAAAGTTTGCTTACTCACTGAACCCCCAAGTCTTTTACTTATTGCTCCAACTTTCGATCCAATCTAAACCAACCTTCACCCATCAATCCATATAAAAATCCACGCATAATCAATCCTTCACAACTTACAATCCATCGCACATGCATCTGTCCATCACACATACCTATGTTCATCACACATATATTTCGCATACCCATAATTCATCACATAACTTACCAGCATATTCATTAGCCACCCTATCTAGATACACATAATCCAAATACATAAATCATACTCATAGTTTACATGCTCGTCATATGCATAATCAAGCATACAATATTTTAGCATTTTCTTTTCTTACACCATGCAAATAGATCATTATTCAACATCCAAAGCATTTAATATTAATAATCCTAGCATGCTGCTAATCAATCAAAGCATGATATTGTCAAATTACAAATTCAAAGTCCCCTACCTCGCAATGCACATGAGTTTGATGATGAGCACGCGAGGGTGGTAGCATCAGCGGTGGGATTGGCAACCAAAGGCATCGCCTAATCGAGAGAGAAGTTGTTGTCATGAGTTTAGGAAATGTTGGAGGTAGTCTCGACAAGACGAAAAGTTTAATTGCACTTTGGGCAGAGAATTGGAGGTCCATAATTGTGCACAAAGGGAGGCCGGGAGGAGGGTTGTCATGCCCTGGCACGTCTGTCCCCGTGCCAAACCCGGTCCAAGAGGAAAGCGGCACGCGCAGCATGACGAAGTAACGTCGGTTTGCAAAAAACTTGACCCCTACTTGGGTAGTTCACTACGGAGTTGTGCACATCCAATTTGTATAAGAGCGAAATGAGAAAATTAAAGGACTACTAAATGAAAAATTAGTATATGCATCAAACCACATACTTAATCCAAAATAGCCCACACATGGCTCAAGTATAAAAGTATAAGCCCAAACCGGATAATAAAAGTCTAAGCCGACATCGGCTAATAGAGTGTAAAGTGTAACCAAGTAGATAAAAGTCTCAATTCAAAATGCTACATAAGCAACCATACATCTCAAGATCTCCAAGTGACCACTCCTAAGCAACATCATCACCCATATGCTCCACAAAAAATCCATCCGGATCCCCTGCATAGCACGACATGCAACCCCAAAATAAAAACACAGCAAAGAGGGGTAAGCCACAAGCTCAACAAGGGTTTTTAAATACGGAAAGTAAATTCAAGATGACATCACAGGCATAAACACAAAATACTCATTAAACAAATACTTCATCATATCCATCCATCCTGGAATATCCACATAAATTGTGCATTCATGTCATAATTTACCATCCATATGCATCTACTCATGCCATATGCACGTCATACTATCTCTAAAATATCTCATGAACACATTCTCATATCACACATCATCATATATTCAAGTCATCTGCATATCATGCTATAACCCATAACATCTCACCATCAAATCCTCATGCCTCTTATGCGTCATGGGTTTAACATAACTCATATCAATCATACATCATCATGTGTACACATAATCATATCCTGCATGAATGAGTTCTCAACATCAACATATCATGCATATCTATTTTGTAATGAAAACATTCACCCTATAATTCAAGTGTCTCAAACACACTATCCTGCATATCATGCAAATTAAGTCATAAACACATGAGTCACATATCCCTACACAACCTGTGTAACTAGGCATAATAATCCATTCACATGAAACCAAATGGCTCATAATTGAGTAAAAACAATCAAACCCCACTCACTGAGATGATCCCTTGCGGGGGAAGGTCTGAATTCCTATAAAAGGAAACTAGAGCAGATTGGGTAAGCTTCCCAACTAGGAAAGTACATGTTGTTCACCGGCACAGTCCCTTGTCAGGAATGTTCGAATTCCACAAAGGAAACTCAAGCAGCATGCTTGATGTGCTCGAAGCGGCACAATCGGTACCTTGGAGTTTCATGCAAGGAAAACGAAAGAAGTAGGAAGAAAGGAAGAAGAAGATGATATCCAATTGCATAACTGAAACAAAGGAGAAGGGTCAACCCATATAGGGAGATGACCACTCCCCTGGGGAGTCGAGCCAGGCACAACCCACTCTCCTAGGGAGTCATGCTAGCTAGTGGACTAGGCTTTCCCGAGGCCACTAGCTAGTCCAATGACAATTCATCATCCAATTACATAAGAAAATACGAAGCTAATACATAAGAAAATAGCCTAATACCCTATAATAACAAGGAAATAAAGTAGAGTCTGGTAAACGTGCACAATACTCCACTATGCTTTTGCAATTCGCCTTGACCTCAAGGTGACTAAGTCGGGTAGCGAGTCAGGAACTCGTCCTCAGAAATCCATGTGGCATCCTCAAGGGGCTGACCTTGCCAAGAAACAAGCACCTCGGTAGTGATCTGACCCAAACGGCAGACCCAAAGCTTATCAAGCACCAAGGCCAAAATAGGATCTGAAGGTTGGACCGGTCCCATCAAGGGAGGTGGAGGAGCATCAATGGCCAAGGACGTGTCACCTATGCAATGACACAGCCTAGAAACATGGAAGACAAAGACAGGGTCGACTAAGGAGTCAGGCGATAGAGCAAGGATGTAAGCCACTAGGCTGATACATTCCTCCACAGTATAGGGACCATGGAAATGGGGGGCGAGCTTGGAATGCTCAGACTAAAAGAAGGATGTTTGGCGCTGAGGCAGAACAGAGACATAAACCAAGTCACCCACCGCGAACTCCCTGTCAGAGTGCTGACCATCATAAATTTGCTTCATCTGATTATGAGCAAAGGACAAGTTCACCTTGAGCTGTCGAAGAACCTTGTCCCGTGTCTGGAGCATATAGTCCACCTCCGCCACAAAGGAGCAATGAGGAATATAAGACAACACTATCGAAGGTGGGCAGCCATACAGCACCTCGAAGGGAGTGAAACCGACACGAGTGTGATAGGTGGTATTATAGGACCACTCCGCTCAAGGAAGAAGCTGAAGCCATCTGCGGGGCTGAGACATCGTGAAATAGTGGAGGTACTGCTCGAAGCATCGGTTGACCACCTCGATCTAGCCATCCGTCTGTGGGTGATAAGTGGTACTCATGTGTAATGAAGTGCCTTGTAAAGTGAGGAACTACCAAAACTGAGATATGAAGATCTGGTCACGATCGGAGACAATAGTGTGAGGCATGCCGTGTAGTTTGGCCACCTCCCTAACATAGAGCTCAGCCACTGTCTTGGTGGTGAATGGGTGTCCCATAGCGCAAAAGTGAGCGTACTTGGATAACTGGTCCACCACCACCATAATCACCGACTTGCCTTGCACCAAGGGCAAGGCTCCACAAAGTCCATCGAAACATCCTCCCAAACCTTATCAGGGATAGGCAAGGCCTAAAGCAAACCTGCAGGAGAGGTAGTGGTGGCCTTAGCTCTCTGACAGACATCGCAAGCGGCCACATACTCCTAGACTGCCCATCGAATATCATGCCACAAAAAACTCTGGCTGACCCGCTTATAAGTGTGGAATGCTCCTTCATGACTGGCGACTGGAGTGTCATGGAAGTGAGAGAGAACACGCCTGCGAAGATCATCAACATCTAGAACCCAAAGGCTAGTGGTCATTGCAAATCAAGAACCTGCTACCAAGTAAATAAGGCCGCTATTTGTCGATGGCAAGGACAATAGCCAGCATCTCCTTCTCATAAATGGATAAAGACAAAAGCGGCCAGCCAAAGCCTTGTTGAAGTAGGCAATGAGGTGCTCGTCCTGCAGCTGAACCGCCTCTAGCCCAGTATCTGAAGCATCGGTTTCAACCACGAAGGGGCAGCCAAAATTAGGTAAAATCAGTACAGCGTCCGATGCCATAGCGTGCTTCAACTAGTCAAAAGCTGCTTGGGAAACCTCATTCCAACCGAATGCCCCCTTTCAGAGAAGCTTTGTAAGCGGCCTAGCGATCTCCCAATACTGGCTAATAAACTGCCTATAATAGCCAGTGAGGCCCAAAAAACCCCGGAGCACATGAACATATGTGGGTGGCAGCCAAGAGAGCATGGCAGCCACCTTTGATGGGTCAGTAGCAATACTGTCCCGAGAGATGATATGGCCCAAGTAATCAACCTGGGGGCTGCCAAAGGAACACTTCGAATGCTTAAGAAATAACAAATTAGCTCTCAGAATAGAAAAGACCAACCTGAGATGCTCCAAGTTCTCTGCCCACGACTGGCTGTAAACCAGGATATCGTCAAAGAAGACCAATATGTGGTGGTGGAGGAACGGCTTGAAGAGATTGTTCATGAAGTTCTGGAAGGTGGAGGGGACATTGGTCAGCCCAAATGGCATGACGAGGAACTCAAAATGGCCGTCATGAGTCCGAAAGGTGGTCTTGTGCATGTTGGCTGGCTGCACCCGGATCTGTTGGTAACCCGATCAAAGGTCGAGTTTACTAAAGACCTTTGCACTAGCCAGCTCATCCAGAAGCTCCTCAATCACGGGTATCAAATACTTGTCCTTGACAGTGATGGCATTCAATGCTCGGTAGTCCACACAAAACCGCTAAGTACCATCTTTCTTGCGAACTAGCAATACCAGAGAAGAGTAGGAACTCATGCTAGGGCAGATGATACCAAACTGAAGCATGTCAACCACGAGACGCTCAATCTCTGACTTCTGGATGTGAGGATAACGGTAAGGCTGAACATTGGCTGGTGATGCCCCAAGAATGATGGGGATATGGTGGTTGTGCGACCTCACTGGAGGAAGTCCCTGTGGTTCTGCAAACACATCTTGATGCTTCGCCAATAACTCAAGGAGATCCGGGGGCTGCTCACCCTGAGGCACCTCGACTATTGCCCGCTGCTGCAAGAGGAACCCTTGGGGTGCGAACCAAAAGAAGGAACTCGCTAACTGGGCTGAGAGGAGGGTGCCCGGCCGGGACCCTTAAATCCGAACCTCCTGCCCCTAAACTTCGAAATCCATGACCATGTCTTGAAAGTTCCAAACCACGTCGCCTAGCTCCTGTAGCCATTGAACCCCTAACACCACGTCCGCCCCCTTTGTGGGCAGTAGGGAGAGGTCAGTGATGAAGGTGTGGCCCTGAATGGCGAGGGCGGCCTGAGCACAAATGCCAGAGCTCCTGAGATGCTTCCTATCTCCAATCAACACATCGAAGGTCTTCGAATCCGACACAAAGTAGCCAAGACTTTGAGCCACCTTGTCATTAATGAAGTTGTGGGTAGACCCACTATCAACCAAGATGGCCGCTTGTTGCCGCTTGAGGTGGCCTTGAACCCTCATTGTGCGAGGTGTGAAGGCCCCCCAGAAGGCATGAACAGAAATCTCAGGCTACACATTGTCATAGTGGGACGAGTCCACCCTGTCCTATGCATCCTCCTCCTCAATCTCCTCCACGAGAAGGCTGCCCTTGATGGAACAACGGTGTCCTGGAATGAACTTCTCGTCACAATAGAAACATAGTCCCTTAGACCGATGCTCCTCCATCTGGCCTGACGGTGGTGATAGATGGCTAGGTCGGCCTGGCATTGGGTTGTTGTTCGGGCCAACAAGGGGGTCAGCGCTGACACTAGAATGTGGGAAGGTCCCAAGCCGCCCCCCTTGCCGCTGTCGAGCTAGCTTCTCTTCCTCAATTTGTGCATGGCGCACGATGTCTCGCATCCTAGAGCACGGAAAGTGGTGCATCTCTTCAGAAATCTCGGGTTTTAGACCTCTCTTGAATGTGCTCACCAAGGTGGCCACCGGCTAGTCGGGAAGGCGGTTGGCCACCTTCATCAACTCCGTGTAATAGGCCCGGATGGTGGTGGTTTGGCGCAATGTGGAGAGCTTGTCATTGAAGTCTTGAAACTCATTTGGGCCAAACTGGATGCACAACACGTTAGAGAAGGCAGCCCAAGTGGGGTAGCGCACCTCCTTTTCGAATTTTTGGAACCACACATAAGCGTCCCCGTCGAGGTGGAAGGCTGCTATATGTAGCCGTTCAACCTCTGAATGCATTCCCTGGTAGGCGACAAACTTTTCAGCCTTGTGCAGCCTTTCCACTAGGTCATCGTCCCCATTAGGAGGTTCAGCCCTTCCTCATGGTCCTTCGAGGGGTCCCGGGTACTCCTCCCAGTCGTCCTCCATCTCCAGAAACAAGTTTCTGGGAGGCGGCCTCATTGGAGCATTTTCCCAAACACCTAGTGTGCCTCGTATATCTCAGGCCTAGCATCCCCCATCAATAGCCTGGTCGATTGTGCCAAAGTGCACAGAACCATGGGGAAGGCGCATATCTCTGTCTACCGGTACCGGAAGGTCAGATTCAAGAAATTCAGGAGCTTGGGATGGCCCTCCTTTCTCCATGACAGAAGGTGGCGGTATGGGCAAGAGGGGCGCTGCGTGCTCTGCCTATAGTTGGGCCACGCCAGACCTAGAGCCTCGACCATGGACATGTTAACACTCATGCCCATGCTCAAGGATTGGATAGCTGCCATGATTTGTTCCAGGGTGGATTCGTTAGTGGTCGCTAGAACTGTCTTCAGGCTGTCCGCTGAGGAGAGAGCCTCCTTCTCAGGTAAAACCTTTGGGGCCACGACAACTTGTTTGCCTCGTGTCATGGCCAGGGATGGTAAAAGCTCCAATACCAATGATGTGCCTGAAGCGGCACAATCGGTACCTTGGAATTTCATGCAAGGAAATGGAAAGAAGTAGGAAGAAAGGGAAGAAGATGACTATCCAATTGCATAACTGAAACAAAGGAGAAGGGTGATAATTTATAATTAAACCCTTTGCAAGTGTACAAGGTAATTATACTATGATCAGTATTTAAGGGTTGTCGAACCTCAAGGACGGATGAATTATTACTAAATTTAAAGAGGAATTTGTTGATTAAAAACTAAAAACAACTTAAACTTAAATTAAGCAAAAGAAAGGAATCAACTAGTTTAAAAGCAAGAGATTAATTTGATGGAATTTACTTAGGAAATTGAATCTACTATAGAACCATAACAATTCCTTAACTTTTAATCTAAATCTAGTGTAAATATGAACAAGTATTCTCAGCTACAAGCTAGAATTACTTCAGAAATAATCATTAATTAAATTCCATAGCATGAACTATCTTCGACAATAGCACGAATCATCTACACTAAACTAGCTATAGGCATGACTCGTCTAATCTTAGTATAACTCATCCAATTCATTAATTATCTTAACATTAAAACTATTGTATGAACATCTCATCTAAATCACAAAAATTAGAATCGATAAAAATATCAAAACCACATCAATATATCATCTACAAGAAAATAAATCAACATAGACTTGAATAAACATTAAAAGCTCTTCCATTAAAAAGGAAATCATTATCATACAATTGTCATCATTCACAACTAAGATCTAAATTGAAAAGAAAAGAAATTGAAACTTATCTATAGCTTCATCAACTCCTAAGTAAAAGAAAAGTCTAGCCTTCCATTGTAGAAGAAAGCACTTGAATCTCCATTAAAAGCTTTGAGTTCTCTTCCATCTTCTTCTTCCTTTTTCTCTTCAGAAAATCTACTGGAATCCTCCAATTTCAAGCCAAATATGTCTTTATATAGGCATAAGAACCGGAGAAAGAAGTCCAATATGAAAAGGATTGAAAATTGGCTAAAACTAGGAAACTGCACGTTATCCCGATCGATCGCCTTGCATGCCCGTTCAATAGCCTGTACTGTATTTTTCTTCAAAATCATGTTTAGTCGTTTGATACTAAAAACGCCTCGTTCGATCGGCTACACTGTTTCTACAATCTGGATAGTTTTTCTAAACAGTCCATTTTCTGTTCATTAAGCTCTTTCTTTCATGTCCATATTAATTTCCAACTTGTTTGTAACTCCGAAAAGTTGTCCAAATCACTTTAAAGCATGTCAAGACTATTTTAAATTATTCTAAACATCGTCCAAGTACCTCAATAAGCATATTTTTCCTACAAAATTTAAAATATCATATTTTAGACATGTAGAATGTAATTAAAATCCCAACTTGATTTTAATACATGCCTAAACTACTAATAACTTCTAAAATTAATTAATAATCAAACTAAAATATTAATAACTATCTTAATCTAGATAAACCATAACTAACACTAAATTAACCTAATCTATACTAGTAAATAAGGTAAAAAGGCATATAAAATAGATATATATATATTTCATACTTATCAAAGGGTCGACCCATATAGGGAGACAACCACTCCCCTAGGGAGTTGCACCAGGCACAACCCACTCTCCTAGGGAGTCATGCCAGCTAGTAGGCTAGGCTATCCTGGGGCCACTAGCTGGTCCAATGACAATTCATCATCCAATTACATAAGAAAATACTAAGCTAATACATAGGAAAATAACCTAATGCACTATAATAACAAGGAAATAAAGTAGAGTCTGGTGAACATGCACAACAGTGCTACCCAGGACAATCCTTGTAGGGGAGAGTTCGATTTCCACAAAGGAAACATAGAGCACGTAGTAAGCTAGTGCACATGGGCATACCATGCTGGAATCTCATGGTCCAGATAAATTTAATAAATTAACTCATACTACAATTAACTCATTTCAACTCAAGGAGGTATCATGTTCCCAAAGGAACTCAAAACAAAATCATGTCCTTTTAGATCCAAACCGATTTCAATAAGCCTTCAATTGATCAATCCAACAATCAATTGCATCCACTTGCACCCAATCAATCAAACACGGCTAATCTCAATTAATCTCATTTATAAATCATTTTCATGAGAGATCCAATATGGTACATATGTGAGCAAATGTTAAATGTGTCTAAGAGCAAGTGAACATGATCAAATCAATCCCCATGTGCATGAAAATGGTCCATTTGTGTCAAATAATCATTACAAATAACTACACAAGTGTGCACATAAATGGTAGTGTTCAAGTCTAAGCTAAAACATGTGAAACATGAACAAACTATAATCAAGGTAGTATGCACATGCATCCATAATTTTATCATAGCTCTACCTTGCTAGAATCATGGAGTAAACATGATGAAAACATTGAAAATAAGAGTTTAAGGTGAGTATTACATCATGCTAGACTTACACAAGGATAAACACCACTATACTTAAGCTAGAGCATAGAAACATGATTCCCCAATAATTAATGTAGTAAGTTCAAACATAAATGTGCATCCACATGGTTAATCCTACTAAAATCATCAAGAAATCATGAAGTTGTCATCAAACATGAATTTAGGACAAGTAGAATATCTTGCTAAAATTAATCAAACATAGTCTAAGACATACTGATTTAAATCATAAATTTTAGGATGCTCTTCATGTACTCCTAGCAACATGTATAGGTAATAATAACTCATTCTGATAATAAGAAATTAGATTTATGGAGAGAGAACAAGAAATGTCCAAAATATACAAAGATAGCAAAAAATGTCGTTTGGCCATTCCAACATCCTGTTGGGCCGTTTGAGCAGCCAAAGAGATCGTTTGAACGGTAGGCCATTCGAACTCCTATTGGGCCATTCGAATACCCCTAACAGTTCAAATCTAGTTCGTCTTCAACCTCACGAAAATCAAACTAAAAATACCCATAAATGCTAAGAAAATTCTAAAATCACTCCAGAACTTCATGATATCAAAATACAAGCCTAAAGCTGGCTTGATAGATCTACCATTTCTTAAGTTAAATCAAAAGAAAATCAACATAAAAGTCATGTTTTTAATAATCCACCATTAAAGCACATAAAAAGCAAGAACCTACTTGAATCCATTCGAACACGAATTCCAAAGCATAAAACCACTTGAGATGAAAACCCCTTACCTTCAAGAAGTTTTTTGGTCGAAATCAAGGCTCTACTCTTCAAGAATCCCTACCCAATATTAGGGTTTGGTTAATACTTAATCAAAATTGACTATTAAGCTTAAATAACCTTGAAAACTAGTAGATCTATGCTTTCCATTGCTTAAAAACGAAAATCCCTCTTTTAGGGTTTGAAATCATAACTAAAAATAATATTTTTAATGAAGTAAATCAAGAATCCATTTGGGGGAAGTGGGAATAGGAGATATTAAAAGAAAATCTGAAAGATTAGGGCTTAAAACATACCTCAATTAGATTTCCCTCTTTGGCAACGGGGATTAGGGCATCACCTTACCTCCTAGCACAACCTTTTTTCCAATTGAGAAATGGGCTAGGGCTTTCCTTTTATAGTAAGTTATTTGGGTATAAATACTAAATGTTGGGCTATAAATGCAATTATAACACCCTAAATGGCTAGTTAGGCTCTTTTTAAGGCAAAAAATGTGTTTAAAAATTCTGAAACTCATTAAAATGAAAAAAATGAAGTTTAAGATCATGTGGGACACTCACCGTCCAAACATGGATGTGGGGCCCATGGTGGGGTCCACGTCCTAAATTTATGAAAATTCCCAATAAAATCTCAAAAATTCACTAAAAATAGAATAAATTATATTTGATTATTAAAATCCATAGAAATAAAATCGAACCTCATTAAAACATCATTACCAAAGAACAAAGACTCATTTTTTCTTCAAACATTTGCTTCTTCACAACACTCTTGAATTCTAAATCAACTACTCCTTAGTTGTTTACCAGCAATAGTTTAATCCTCTCCTCTTTGTGCTCTTCGATCAAAGTAGATCTTTCATCTCCTCCTTAGGAATGAGTCTTCTCTTTTTCTTGATCTTCTCAGCAGCAATCTTCATCAAACCACATGCCTCACACATGGTTGTGTGCTCTCATCTCACCTCTAATCACTCTTTCAATTAAGATAGACATTTTCTCACTCTAGAAGACTAATTCTCTCAAAACTCCGTTATAGCAACTCCACACAAGCTCTCTAATTTTTCTAAGCCTTCTGTCTCTTTTTCATCATGTTCCTATTCCTTTTTACAGACTCCCTTGTCTCAAAAGGAATATGACTCAAACTAGGAATCTAACTCAACCCAAAAACGGCTAAACTAGGCAACTCTGTGCTTCATTAATCAGTTGTTCCATAGAGCAATTGATTGATCCTTGTTCTTTTAGAACTACTACACTTTCATCGATCAATCTCTCAACTACATGATCGATCAATAAACTCATGGCTTCATTTTCAATAATAAATTTACAGGTGTTGGTCAATCGTTTACTAGAACGATCGATCAATTTTACATGTTTCAAAGATTTCCTATAATTCATAACCGATCAATCGTTATTTTGAGGCAATCGATCACTATGAACATTTTTTTGATTTTTTAATATAAAAACCTCAAACTCTCACCATTCTTTCACTTAAGGTCTCTTTTACCCTAAAGTGTGTTAATGTGATGTGTGTGTATATTTTTTACCTGTTGAAGCATGAATTTGAGTCTTCATTTCACTTCATCTTCATAATTCAAATTTTAGACTTAATTGACTCAAAATTACACATCAATGACATTGTTTTGATCATAAAAATAACCTAATACATGACATAAGGACACTTAAATTTATGCAATCTCCCTTTTTGGCTATTTCGTGACAAAACCCCACAACCTGTTATTTGAAAATAAAAATTACAACTCCATAGTTCATAATCAGATGTAGACAAATTATCCAACAATGACAATGACTTACTCCCTTAATCTGAAACACTCTAATCATATTGTAGTGTGGTATTCAACTTGCACATTAAAAACTAGACCCTACCTACATAATATTGTTCAAAGAACCAAGTAAATATATAATTTAAATGTTCAAGTAAGTAAATGATTAATCAAGTTGTAACCAAAACAAGAATTTTTACTTTTTATCAATTCAACTTAGATCTTCTTTTTCAAGCTCTCTGTTTGCTCTACATGCTCAAAATTTATTGAGTTCCCCAGCCCAAATTTCCCCCCCTTTTGTTACAAATAAACAATAGAAAATTGAGGTAAAGAAGGTAGGAAAGTAGAGAAAAACCATGTAAACAATTTGAAACCACATCTAGAATTAATTTTAGGATAATCAAGCAAAAACTTATTGAAAACAAAGTGTGTTGTTTACCATAAAGCATTATTACATGTGAACATATTATCCAAGTTTCATAATAACACATTGTGTGTATCCCACGTTAGCATAACATAATCTTATTAGCCACTTGACTAAAAAATCAGAATTGTAAGTTCAAAGGGTCATAATAAGAAAGAATGCAAAAATGTTTTTCTTCAAATTAAAGACTATATCATAATCATTCAAAACAATCATCAAGATATTAATAGATAATATAGTAAAAAACAAGTTTTCTCTTCCACTACTTTAGCAAATGATTCCATTGAGAAACTTAGTTCATGCTCGCAATCATTGATTTACATTGAAAAAGCAAAAGATACAAGCAGCAATACAAATTTCTATTTCTTTGGTTGTCATTCTCTATGCCCTTTGCCTTTTTCTTTCTTTTTATATTTGGACTTTTAATGGTTTTTTCCTAAGTTCTCTTGACCATGCATTATATATTTTTGTCTCATTCTATACCTTTTTCAGTGTCAAGTGGATGGTAGCTTTCATGTAACAGTTATATGCAACCCTATCCATCATCTATATGATAACTAATTATGACAATGTTTACACTAAGTTTTCAAAGAAATTATAAACATATAAAATCTCATCCATCATGCAAAGGAATCTAAACTACTCAACTACCTTATACTACCTTATAGCATCATAGTCGAGAAGTAAATCAACCATATTACATTTAACCTAGTAGATGATCTTGAATTCCCATAGTTAGTACTAAGTCTTTCATCAAATCAACAGTGCATAAAGGATAAAAATGAATTTTACGATTTTACTCAATTGATATTCAATTAATCTTTTTTACATAAGATGGTATTCATCATGCATTACATGTGTGACCCATTATGTGGGAATTTAGACTCTTCCCATCACAAGAGATGTCCAAGGTGAACACACTTGCTCTAGGTTCTCTGTTTGAGATTCGGACATCC
Organism: Saururus chinensis; assembly: GCA_035235625.1. Lineage (NCBI taxonomy): Eukaryota > Viridiplantae > Streptophyta > Magnoliopsida > Piperales > Saururaceae > Saururus > Saururus chinensis. Next base: position 34,575,539 of record CP141143.1, read on the forward strand.
TTAGCTAGAATTGTCTAGGGTGAGCAGACTTAGGGGCTTACTACCCCGAACACTTTAGGTTTCCTTCGTAGAAATTGGACTATGTCCAGCCTGTGTGGCATGATTGTATTTCTCTCCATAATGGAGACATTCACCATTTGTTGATGATGCATGTTTATGAGATAGCATTATGCCCAGGTTACACAGGTTGTGTAGGAATAATTGAGATTATGTGACACATATAAATATAATTTATTATGCATGATTTAGTATCGTGTGATTGAGACTCTTATTGTGTAGGGTAAATGATCTATGGATAAATGATATGAATGTGAATTATGTGATTACGTGTTGGGGACATGTGTTATGCATGTTAAATGCTATGAAGGAGAATGGTTTATTACGCATGATATGAATGTGTGTTAGAGACGTTGTTCATGCATGTTATATATGATGTTTATGCATGATGTGGTTGAGTAAGAATCACTTATTATGCAGGATGGATTTTATGTTATATTGTGATTATTCATATCATGATTAGTATGTATGAGATGCTTATATGTAGGATAATTAATTATGGGTAAATAGGGGTATGGAAAGGGAATTAATCAGAAATGGGAATATTGGTGAAATGTGGATCTTAATTACCATGTTGATATGTCGTGGTTGTTTTTTATTAATGTTACCGCATTTCAAACCTTGCTAAGTTTTACTCACCCCTCTTTCTGTTATATGGTACAACATACAGTTGATTAGGATTCCCTGTATGAGGGATGATCGGGATATGCGTGGGATTAGGCATGGATGCCACATGATGTTATTCTGTCTTCTGATTTATGCTATTATGATCATAGAACACTTTGTGTGGATGATTATGTTTCAGACTCGTGTTTATCTGATATTTTTAGACTTGTCTAAGATTTTTTGATTCGAGCCACATGTTGGCTTAGGATGTTATGTATGTGGGTTGAGAGCAAGGATTTATTTCAGAGTTATTATCCTCTTTTATTTTACCTTATTTCTCTTACACAAAGAACTTAAGGTGTGTGGCTCTGTGTTTGTGTTAAATACTCGATGTAAGGGATAAAGTCTTCCACAATGCAATTTAGTCGCCCTTGTGTGCTTTGATTGGCCCCTGGACCGGGTTTGGGTCGGGTCGGGAGGGCGCCGGGGTGTGACATTTTGCTCCCTATGGCTGGCCATTAACAATGTAAAATTGCCACTATAGGCTATTTTCCTTTGGTAATTTTGACATCTTGTGGCCGGCTGAGTGCTTCTTAGCCGATGGCCAACCTCCATTTTGGCAGGACCCTGCTTTAGGTCCACCCCCATTTTGGTAGGACTGTAACGACCGTGAATTTTTTGTATGATTTTCTGCCTCTAATAAAAATATTTTTGGGTTTTTATCAATTTTAAATTATTTAGTGGTAGATATTCAATAAAATTTCTTATGGGTGTGTTAGAGCTCGGAGAAACAAGCATAATGAGCCTTGAAGCGCGTAAATCAGACACTGGGGTCGAAAGTTAAGGCCTCAGAGCTTGTCACATGGGTGGGACCCACTTGAAAAGGGTGGGATAACCTACTTGTGTGGGGTCTAGTTTTCTAGGGCTCGTCAATACAAAGAAAGCAAGAATTGGAGTTCAGGAGAGAAAGTTACGCGCATTTAAAGATTTTGGATTGTTTGAAAAAAATGAATAGAAAAAGAAGCTTTATTGTGTTAGACTGGTGCCAGCCGATGCATCAATGCAATGCGTCAGCGTGACACTCAACACACATGTAACATATGCCATGTGGCACACTAAGCACGCACCGACTAGGGCCTAAGCACATTGCACTGCACTTCATGATGAGTAGCATCCAAACTGCCTCATGCAGCGTATAAATAGGCGTAAGGGGTTTCAGTTTTTCCAGTTTTCTCTCCCACACTCTTTAAACTTCATCTCTCTTGTTCTAAGTCATTCTAACTCTGATTTGAGTAGTTCAAGATGTGTTCTTAGCTAAGTCGAGTGTGCCAGACGTCTTGGCGGGGCTATTTTTCTGGTTAGAGACCTCTAAATCCTAGTAAGTGGACATCCAAATTTGTGGAGTCTAACACGTCGTCTTCAAACTTGCGCGGAGAGTGAGGTAGGGGTATTATTCTTTCTTACGGCATAATTATTGACTTTGGCTGTCTTTTTAACTTAATATTTACATGACTCTTGCTTTCCATGTATTAGAGTTACTTTCAAGTTATGCTCTAGATTTCCGCACATATATTTGATTTGTCAAATGATTAATCATTGAGATAGGATATGAATAATATATTGTATGTTTATAATTCTATTATGTATATTCGATTAGTCGAATGATTATTTGTTGGAAGCGGATATATTTTTTATACTACATGATTTCTGATTGCCTCATATATAATAGTTTTATTGAATGTTATTCGTGGAATTGGATATGAATTATACATGTTGAAGTGTGTGAGATAGAGTAAATCTAGCTTTGCCACTGTTTTCATTGCGAATAAATATAGTCTGTTTGAAAGATGGTTTTAGGGAACTCATCCTTGTCGAAATGAGGATAGTCAGGATTATTTTTGAAAATACGTACAAGCATGGTGATTGAGTTACTTGAATGGGATAAAGAGAGGGTAATTGTTTCGTTGGAACGAGCGACCAACCTTGTCCTTGCAGTCGTTAATAGTGATGCTCCCATGGCTTGTAGAGCGAGAATATGGCTTTTGAAAGGATAAACATTGAGAGATGATATTTTAAAAGAAAAACTACCCTTTATGCATCTAGGAACTCAAGAATGTTTTGGTTGTTTGGAGCTATTGTTGGGCGCCCCAATAGAGCTTCATGGATTAGATGAGGGCATAGTTATAATCCAATTTGGAATCTGATGCACGGTACCTATTTTAGCCTAATGAGCTCCTAACGAAGGAAAAGACCCTTGATGAGCCTCTAACTAATGACACCTATCAAGGCTATGCGCTAGGGTAGAAAGTATTATAAGAAGACTTTCTACTCTCTTGATCCTAGCGCCCTATGAGCACGGGTGGCTCTTCTCTCCACAAGCACAAGCTGTTATGCGATGATCTATGGAGGAGTAAGAGGCTACTACTTTGTACCCAAAGCAAAATTCATAAGATGGAGTAGGTGTCTAGGACACTTGTAGCAAGACATGAGAGCTTGTAACCTATGAGCATCTTCGATACATAGGAAGAAGCTCTAGGGGTGGTTTTGGATGAGAGGCACGCCCTATTTTTATGAAAGTAATATCTATATTACATGTTTTGAAACTTTCATGTGTTACTTCATGCCTGATAGTATAAATGTAAGATCTCTTAAACTCACTTTTTATTGTGTGAATTGTGTGAAATCTTGTTGGTTATTGGTCTAATTTAATTTTACAGGTTAGTGTAATTATCAATTTATCAAGGTTTGATTTCCTTATAAGTGTATTAGTGTCAAGCTTGATTTACCCAATTTTTACGGATTTAATAGTATTTTCTCATAATTTTTCCTTGTTTAAAGGAGTGGACCTTGCTATGGGCCCCACATCCGTGTTGGACGGTGTACAATCCATTTCAACCTCCAACCTTCGAGTGTTTTATCTAAGTGGGGTTGATTGAGATTAAATTCATTTTTAAGTCAAAAATACCCTTAATTAATCACTTAGGGCATTTCCCCTATTTTTTAGCACAACAGTTTCTATTCCCAACCCAAAACCTTCACTATATAAGGAAAAACCCTAGCCCTTTTGCCAAATGGGGAAGGGCTGTGTTAGAAGGGAGGAAATGCTCCACCTCCATTTCCCAAAAGAGAAACCTTGATTAAGGTATTGTTTTATCACCATGTAATCTTTGGATTTTTGGTCTTAATCACCTCTATCTTCATTTCTTCTATATTGATGCTTTATTTGCTTCCATCAAAATCTTGTTTTTAATTTCAGTTTAGAACCCTAAATAGGTTATTCTTGTTTTTAACCTAAGGATGACCTATATCTATATTCTTCCAAGTTGATTTGAGTCTATTAGCTAATTTTAATTTGGTTTTACTAAAAACCCTAATTTTTGGGTAGGATTTCTTAAGGTTTAGGATCGTTCAAGAGATTCAAAGGCTTGTTAGAGGTAAGGGGATTTTACCTTGAGTGGTTTTTCTTAATTGGAATGCTTGATTATAGGTTTATTTGAGCTATTGCTTCATTTTGATGTATAATGGCGATTTGTTAAAAGTATGTGATTTATGGTTATTTTGGTATGATTAAGCATGAGAATGATTAGATCCATCATGTCCTAGACTTAGATTTTGATTATATAATGTTCTATTATAATTTTTTATTTATATGAAATTTTGATATATTTTTGGTTTGATTTTCAAGAGGTTGAAGACAAATTAGAAAGTGAACTGTTCTACCATTTGAACAGGCTAATAGGCCGTCCGAACAGCCTGTCAGGCCAATCGAATGTCCATACGGCAGTTTGGTAAAAATGGCTTATTTTGTGGAATTTTGGCCACTTCTTGTTCTTTTCTCATGATTCCAATTTTCTATGACTATGATGAGTTATGATTACCTATAAATGTTACTTTAATTGCATGTGAACCTTCTTTGGATTATGATTTAGCTGAAGCATGATTATGACTATACTTGTCTAGTTTTAGTATGATGTTCAAATTTTTTTAAATCCATATTTCAATAATTTCTTCACAATTGCTCCATTGTAGGTCATAACCATGATAAATTATGGATGCTTGCACATGTGACATTGATTATAGGTGTATCATGTTCTACATGTTTTAGTTCAAGTATGAACACTACCATATATGTATATTATTGCTTATGCTTACATGATTTTAGTTGTCCCAAATGGGCCATATTACATGCACATATGGACGGATTAGAGTATGCTTATTCATGCTTACTTTAGTTAAACTTTGCTCACATATGTATCATGTCGCATGCATTATAAAAATGTTTTATAAGCGATGATTTTCCATGTTTAGTCGTGATTATTTGATGGGATGCAATTGGATGTCATTGTTTGTCGGATTAGCCGTTCAGAGATTTCTTGAAATGGTTTTACTTCCAAAAGGAGGGGGTTTTGTTTTACCCTTTGCGGACAGGTTGCCTCCCCAGGTTGAGAAGAGCATATTTGTTATATGAGTTAAAACTGATGTGTTATTTGGACCCTGAGAATCTAAGCTAGTATATCTGAGTGCATCGGCTTTCCAGGGGGAATCTCCTAGTTAGGGACTACTCTAGTTTTCCTTTTTAGGAATTTGAACCTTCCCATTAGAGATTGTCCTGGGTGAGCAAAGGGTACTTTCCCAGTTAGGGAACATACCCAAACCGTTCTAGTTTTCCTTTTTTAGGAATTCGGACCTTCCCCACAAGGGATTGTCCTAGGCTAGTGGGTCTGCTTGTGTATCAACTAGATTAAGCAAAATTGTTTTATTAATTGTGAGACATTCACCTAATAGTGTTTTTATGTGTATAAAATTTAATGATCATTGACACAAGTTGTGTAGGATTAATTATGCTTATGTTACACATAGTGTGCTGTTGTGCACAATGACCAGTCTCTCAGATGACTCCCCATACTTTACTTTATTTCTTTTACTTCTTGGCATTGGAACTATTTCTTATTATAATAGCTTAGCATTTGCTTTGCTTTGGTATTTAGATGTAAGACACTATTGGTTCAGTTAGTGGCCCGGGCCAGCCGAACCACTAACTAGCATGTACACCTAGGGAATTGTGCCAGTGTGATTTGGGTTGGGCACAACTCCCTAGGGGACTAGTTTTCCCCTATATGGGGTGATCTCCTTCTTGTTTCCAGTTATGCTATTGAAATTCCTCAGACTTCTCCCCTTTCTTCCTTACTTCTCCCCTTTCACTACATGAATCTCCTTGATATAGATTGTGCCTACACCAGGCACATCATGTGCATGACATGATTGTACTTGAACGTGCAGGATGGAATGTGATATGATATAATTGATTATGTAGGGTGAATGTGTATATTGAGACATGATTATTTAGGATGTGAATGCTATAATGAGATTCATATGATTACATGTGAAGTGTATGTGTTATGAATTATGAATGAACCTATGATGCACAAGTGGTATGAATTTGTTTATGGAATGTGATTTATATCACGATGCACAGGTGGCATGAATGTGTTTATGGAATGTAATTTATATAGTGATGCACAAGTGTAGAGAATAGATATATGGTGCATGTTTAGATTGGGAATGCATGTGGTTTTTTCATGAGTTTATGGTTTGTGGTTTTTGTTTTGGGGTTACATGTTGTGCCATGCAGGTGTTCAGGATGGTCTCTATGTAGATCATGAGGATGGATACACACCATGAGAAGGGCTAGATTTGTTTGGGTTATGTTAGATTTGTCTTATGACATGTTGAACTTATAATTGACTTTACTTCACAGTATGGATAGCCGGTGTTGGCTTTAGAATTGTGTAGCCCTTGAGGCTTGCTATTATGTTCTTATCTAGATGATGTAGGTATGTGTGGACTAAGATTGTTAATTAGTCTCCTTTATATTCCTCTATTTGCTTTTGCACAAAGGTCATGTGCGTGCACTTTGATGTGTTCATCCAAGGTTGGGTTAAGTCTTCCGCAACTCCTTACACTTCACTTGGTCGCACCGCGTACCACCTCCTTGGACCTAGTTTGGGTTAGGGGTGGCGTGTACAAGGTGTGATAATAAACACTCCTACTGAGTATTTTTAAATACTCACAGCCCCCAAGACCTTGCAGGACCTAATGAAGCATTAGTGTGCGGGTAGAAGGGCTTCAAAATTTTAGATGTAATTTCAAGGATTTCAACAACACTCAAAACAAGTAAGAACTCTTATTATTTTTCAGCTTGTGTGTTTGTACATGGATGATATATTCCTACAAAAGTTACTATTTTATACCATGCTTATGGTGTGAGGTTCTCCAGTTGCGAGCCTGGGAAAACTCTAATATTTTTAATAAAATTATATATGTGATTCCAAAATGGTGGGGTGAGACAAGGACCCTATTTTCGGCTGTCCTTGAGCATCGTCATAGAACATGGATTTTGTTGCCCATTTTATGTCACCATGTTTTGCCAAGATTACCTTCGGCATTCTCTAAACCTTCAGGATAGCAGCTCTCTTAACTAGGAGATGCCTATGGTAGCCAATTCCACCGCCGATGCTGCCATCGTCATGTGCTCACCATCTAACTTGCATAATGCTGGGAATATGGTGAGTTAATGCTTTGGATGTTAAATGATGATCTACTTGCATGATGGAAGAGGGGGAAAAATGAAATATGGTATGTTTGCTTGTGTATATGATGTGCATGTAAGCTATGAGTATGTGTTAAGTATATAGATTGTGTATGCTATTATGGTAACTAAGGAATTTGTGGGTAAGCAATGTGATGAATTATGGTTACATGACATGTATGTATGATGGATATGTGATTGTGTTTGGATAGATGTATGTGCAATGGACTGTAAGTTGTGATAGAGGGTTTTACATGAATTTTAATGTGGATCTCTATTAGTATTTTGGATGTGAAAGGGTGTATAATTGACGGGCGAGGATTGGTTTGGATATGATCGTATGTTGGGTTCAGTAAGCAGACTTAGGGTTTGGGGCCTTTATGAGGGATTATAAAATAGTAAGAGTGCACAACATAATTATACAAGCATAATGTAGGTATTATGAATTGGAACATAACAATAAAAAGGTATTAGTTGTTAGAACATATGTGTCACACGTTAAGTTAATTGGTTAATTTCTTTGACAAAATTACTTCAGAATCTTGAGTATATAATTTGTCTTAAAATTTGATTAGATGTAGTTGTGGTTGAGTCAGGTTTGGAATCGATGGGCTTGAAAAATAGGAGCAAACATGTTCTTATCGTTGAAAAGTGAAAACTAAAAGATGTTGATGTGTTGTAAAGCTTATTCAGATCACATTCTCATACTATAATTACTTGGAGAAGTTTTAGAAGTGATTTCAGTGGTTTTAGAAGGATTTAGGATAAAAAGGGCAAAATTATCAATAAATAGTACCATCGATCGATCACTGAACAATACACAGTGTGAAGCAATTGATCGGAACTTGTATAAGCTTTTTGTTCAATGAAGCTGAGAGTTTATTGATTGATCACTTTATCGACTGCTCAATCGCTCAAGGAGTTGTGGCTTAAGAAAATAATGAATGATTGATCGTTGTCTAAAATAATTGATCACTAACAGTTTTAGTTGCCCTAAAAAAGCTATTTAGATTGGATTTCTTTCTTTGTTGAAGTTAGAGCACCAAATCTTTTTGGAGACCTATATGAAGTATAAAAATGATGAAATTGAAGAGAGTAAAACCTAGAAAATGGTGAAGAGAAGATCAATGGTGAATTCATGAAGCTGATCCACAACTAAAGAAGAGATTTCACACTGAAATTTCTGAGAGGAGTTGCAAAAATTCTTTAATGAGAGATTGAAGAACCCAAAGGCCAAAATCAATAGAACAAGAGGTGCTTGTTGAAGGCTAGAAGAAGACAAAGACAAGGCAAGGAGAGATTAAAGTTTTAAGTTCTTAAGGGAGAAGACTTGAAGGCCAACAACGAAAAGAATTTATGGAGATCTAAACAAAAGGAGTTTGTGTTAGAGTCAAAATAAAGGTTAATAGTTTACTTTTGTCGATGTGATTGTCTTGTTTGCTAGTAGTGCATCGATTTGGTTACTTGTTAGGACTACCATGGTTTTTTACCCGAGTTTGGATTTTTCACTTTAAATTGATGTGTGTTCATGTGTGATTTGAATGTTTTATGCTTTATGGTTTGATTATTAACTAATCATGGGTGCGCTTAGAAATTAGGTTTTTATTGTTTCCGTTATATAAGAAATTTTATGCAAAGAGGTCATGTCTTGTAGTCTTTATCTTATTAGATAATCGGACTAGAGGCAATGTGGTGATCCCCTAAGTCGATTTGACAGATATTAAACTCACGTTAGTAAGAGCTTAATGACAAGAGATAGACTAGAGGGGATTAGTTTGATGATTTCCAAGGAAGATTATTTGGTCATAAGGTAGATGGGGTGGAATGTTTGTGTTAGTGGAGAGTATGTTAAATTAGTATGTTGGAATGTAAGTTCAATTATTGTATGAGATGAATGGGTTAAGCTAATTATGCAACCCTAATGGACTAGAATTTCGAAATGGGCTCAACTTTGGTTTGGTTAGTTCGAAGGTTGTACGACAAAAGAAATAGTATTCGAAAGGTTTATATGAGTTTTAAAATTATAATATCATAGAATAAATTATTTAAGAAAATAATTATGATTATAGGTCAAGAAGTAAAGAAATTATGGTGTATTTTGAAGGTAGGAATTATGTCAATGAATTGCGAGTAAAATAGTGTTTTCACTATCATTGGCATTCAACGTGTCAATGGACTTACCGATGGAACAATAATGCATTTGTTGGTGACATTCGACGTGTCAATAGACTCATCAATGAAACTATAATATTACTGTCGGTAAGGTTTAACACATCGGTGATGTAGGAACCAATTTGTCAACAGTTGCAGAATTATTAATAAAGCTATTTTATGCAGTTTTAGAGTTGCTTATGCACCAAAATTTGGTTCCTAGACTTTCTCATAAATATCTTTGACAAATCTTTGACTCAAAGGGGTACAAACTCTCTGACTTTAATAGAGAGCGGTGGTATAGGGTGTGTCATGGAAGTGGGAACAAATTTGTGGAGATCACTTCTTCATTTTGATTCAGAGGTTGGTTTGCTAACCTTAAACTATGATATTAAGTCAAGAAAAGCATGTTTTGTGAACATTAATAAAGTATCATGAATGCTAAGGATGAATTTGAATCAGGTTTGTAGGTGATATTCTTTTATTTTTTATCTTGATATTTTCATATGAGTAGTTTGTGTTTAAGTAGCAAAACATGCTCATGTTTGCCTAACATGATCAATGAATCTAATGGATTATATGGTTATATTTCATGGAAGAAAGTTATTTCATTGATTATAGAAATGTTTTGCAATTTCTATTCATTGGTGGAGTCATTGACATATTGATGATGTTACCAATGCAAAAGGAAACAATGATTACATCGATGACTTACCAGTGGCTCACTAACAGTGATGTAGATGTGTTGATGAGAATGAATTTCCTCTTCCATTCCACTACCGGTAAGGGGGGTTTGACACGTCGATGGGTTACCAATGGTCATCGGTGACCTTATCGGCGTTTAGTGAGTCCAATGACGGTGTTTTGGTGAGTCTTTAGCCACATTGACGGAAGAGTTTGGTATGAAAAAGGGCAAGGGTCTTCCGGCTCTCCAAGAACGGGAGTTATGTAGAACTGCTTCCCTGGCTCAGTAGTTGTGTTCAAATGGACTCGAGCATTAAAAGATAATTGGTCCCACGTAGTGAAATACATGAATTTCGGTGATCGTGGAAGTCAAAACTTCAACCACTTGGATCCATGAGCCCTTGTGGTCCTTAGCTTCATAACATGGATGAGGCAGGTAGATTTCAGAGTATCTAAAGTCAGAATGTAGGTAGCTCATAGTCTCGAGAGGCAAGATTGTACTCCAGGACTATGAATATCGTGTCATAGAGGACCTATGACTCTCACTTAAGAAGTTGGAAACATCTAAGTGATTGTCATGTTATATTGAAAAGGATTGAAGATGAATGCTTATTTATTATGCTTCTAATGATTGAAGTATGATGTACTTGATGATGACTTTTCACTATATCTCCTCCTTAGAATGTAACTAAAATGTGATTATTGAAGTATTATAGTTATTGTTTAGCCATCCCACTGGGTATATTTATATACACAGCATTCGTTGTCGATGCAGATTCTTTAATTAGAGGAATAGTGGGTGGGACACTTGTCTGAAGCAAGGACGTGAATTTCCTAGATCTATGTAGGATTTATTTCCTGAACTTATTAGTGATTTTTAATAAATGTGTGTAATTCTTAAGACATAGGCATGAGAGTGTCAATTACGTATAGTTATGTATATGATATTCATTGGTATGTACATAGGCAAAACTGTGTGAGATTTGGTTGTAATTTTTATTGTGTCATAAATATTTAAAGACATGATGGTTGATTATCGTTATGTTCAAAAATGAGTTAGTCACGCCTTGGAATGATATATTTGTCAAAGGATTGACAAATGATTTCATAAAAAAATTTGCTTCCACTAGATTACATTAGAAAATGAATTTGAAAAAATTTAGAGACTGACATAATTGTACCTGCAGAAATTAAACTAATATGATAAAATTGTGAGTATGAGACCTTAGGGGTTCAATGGATTCAATTTTGTGTTTAAGCCAGTCGATAATTAGTCAGTTTCGTGTTTCTCATGTCTTCACATGGTGTTATCCTGCAAGATGTTGTCTTGGTGCAATATCTAAGCCTAGATGTTTGATACTCTATTGAAAGCACCATATGTTTTGTCAATAATGTCTTGATGTTGTATTTAAGCCCATACGTTTGTGCACTATTGACAACATTGTATGTTTCTTCCTATAGTTAGCACTATAAGATTTTTTGCCTATAGATGTCACTATAAGATTTACGCCCAAAAAGTGACATTGTATGATTTTCACCCTTAGTAGGCACTATATGGCCCCCTGAGTGTGGGAGTTTGCTCACTCAAGTAAGTAGAATTATAGATTTTCTCTTACTTGTTTGATCTTGTGCCCCGTGAGTATAGGTGTGTTTTGCCTTCGAAAAAGTTCATGACATCTAGTTGCTCCATAGATGTTAAAGGGATGCCCCAGTGACATTCCTTTCCTTTGGTGCTAGAGCTGATTAAATTGTAATGAGCTATAGTTGTCGATAGTAAGATTGTATAAATATGTGTATGACATATGAGTAAGTTTGTAAGTGTAAGATTTTGAGGAAGCTTGTAAGTGTAAGATTTTGAGTAAGATTGTAAGTGTAAGTTTCTAAGGAAGACTGTGAGTGTAAGTTTTTGAGTAAGACTGTAAGTTAGTTAAGGGTGTATGGTAAGATGGTATGTGTATGAACATGGATATTATATTGTAAGACTCTGATGTGTTATGTATGTCTTCTTCATGTTAAGGTTTCATGAATGCATCTATGTATGAACTTATAGAGTTCACTTATTAGAAATCTCATACTGAGTATCAAAATACTCATTTTTCCTATTTTTAGCACAATATATTCCAGAGGCTTTTGCAGCTCTTCAATTGAGAGCTCTTTGGTATGGATTCTTGTTTCTATTGGTGGATCGATATCTGTTAGCTTATGCATACCTTTGACACAATACGAGTCTTTATTATTTTCCACAATCTAATGTATTGAGTAAGATGAGAGTTGGTTATGCTTATTCATTTTTTTGGACTTGTATATTGGATTATAGAATTTAGACTCTTGTCGTACTTATACTTAGTGATGCTTGGGATGTATTTGCGATTAAGCTCAAGGACATGGCTATTTATTGTGTATGTTTTCATTTTTTATTCACACCTTAGGATGTTTGGTTTGGTCATAAGATGATCTAAAAAAAATTGTGCAAGAAAATTCAGGTATGATGAATTAAAGTTATAAAATTGTTTTGATAGGTTTCAGATTTTGTGATTTTTCCTTATTTACATTTGTTATATTACAAAAAAATGTGAATTTTAAAAATCTCGGGCGTGATAGGGGAGAGGTGGAGGGGTGTTGGTGGTCAAATCTAGCTGGTCGACTGTCAGCCGACACAAATGTCTTTACCACAAAACATACATACGACAACATGCACATGGGGCCAAAGAAGCAACAAAAGGGGGAAAGGGGCTATTAGTGGGTTCGGAGGCCATGACGATGCCTAGGTTTGTTGGCCAACTGCTTGGGGGTTTGTAGCTGATCGTCGAAAGCCGAAACCATCGGACTAAGGTTGGCAACAATGGTTCTAGAGTCTGACGCCCTCAAATGAAGTGTTGGGGGCATGAGTATGGGTCGGGAGGTAAGGAAGAGCTGCACAGGAGCAGCCCTAGTTGACGTCATGGAGGCCGTAGCCAGATCCATTCATGTGGCGGGCAAAAATGGCTACCAGATAGCACGAATATATGTTGTCCCTGGTAGCTTTTGGTGTAAAATGCAGAGGGGAAGGCAGTAAATGGGCCGGAGAGGGGAGAGGAAAGCACGGGGAGGGAGGTATGGGGCAGAGATGGAGTGGGGGGCAATGGCTTGCCAAAAACGGCCAATAACAACAACAAAACGATTCTCTGGTGGTCAATTCATATAGCAAATAGAGAAAAATAGGGGAGAGGAACAATGTGGATTCAATAGAAGGGCTGGGAGGGGGTGGTGATGGCTAGGTGGAGCAAACTCTAGTGGTAGACAGTGATGAACAGACAGAGAAAAGAGTTAGGTTGTGATAGACACAAGGAGTAGTGAGGAGTGGCGGCAGTTCTAGCTAAAACCATTGTCATTGTGGTGGCCGAGAGGAGCCAAATCCAGTGGAGGACAATAAATTTTCATTTATCCCCTCATTTACAATATGCAAGTCCAATATTCATGTCGAAACTGCTATTTTACTAGCCCAAGTGCCCCAAACTTGCCGAAGTCCACCTTTTCCACACTAGAGCCTTCTTCCATGCGTCTAAGACCTCTTTTACGCATCAAAGCCTTACTTGATGCGCCAATGTCTTATAGTGCAAACTAAACTTTTTTTCCTCTCTCATTTTCTCTTCATTTTGCTTTTGATTTTCTTGTTTTAACTATGAAAAGCTTTTGTGGCACTCCAAGGCTCATTACCAATGCCTCACACCTGGTTCTAAGGGTACTAATGTCAAGGGAAAATGCAAAAAATCATATATGCCGAAGCATTAAATTTTCCCAACAAAAAATGAGCAAAAAATAGCAAGAAATTATAGAAAAATGTAGAAAATTGTGAAAAAATTAAGATCATTACATATCAATCAATGCATCATTATTTGTAAGGTTGTTCAGCCTTAGTAGGTAGTTAATGAAATATTTCCCATTTCCTTCTCTCTTGTCTTCTTCTCCTTCCCCTTCCTCACCGCCAAGCCCTATTGTGCCTTGGGCTTGGGCACAACACTCATCTAAAAAACCTCAACAACTTCAAAGCATATAGTCAAATCCAAGGATAGTCGTGAGAAGGCTAAAAGCTTGAAATTCCATTCAAACAAAGAACTCCAAACCACTTGAGTGGCAAATATTCATGTGAGTTCCTCATACTTCAGTTTAATTTAAAAATCTTTGTAATGGCTATTGGTTAGCCTAAACCATGTTGGGAATGGGATAGGTTTGTGGTTAACCTAAGAAAACCAAGTGTGTATGGGTTGTTGGTGAGCCCTTGAGAAACGAACCTCTAGTGGTTCTTGGCTAACCTTAGAAACTGATTGTTGATGACTTGTGGGTGAACCAAAAACCAAATTAATAGAAAGTCAAGGCACCTTTGGATTGGGTGCTTTGCAGTGTTTAAAAACCTAACCTAGCCATTGACTTGTTCAATTAACTGGTTCAGTTTAACCGGGTTTGATTGGATGGGTCAACTGAGTCGGCCAAATGATGTCCCGCAACCCTTTTTCTATTCCCCTAAAAAGACACAATATGGTACACACTTTACTGCAAGAACACCAATAAAAATCCAGGGAAAAAGATAATGCCAACTATTATCCTAAAAATATAATTATGAGTTCTAACATTGAAATGCCTATCAATTAAACATCGATGTCAAATGTCACTAGTTGTAGATATGACCCACAATGCACAATTTAATTTCCTATTTTTTTCCAATTACAAGTGTAACACCCAAGAATTTTCTAAATCCCCTGTATTTAGCCATGTAGAAATAAGTGAGATTAACCCTTAGATTTTCTCAATATAATAACTTACTCTATATGTGGATTTTGGATTATGAAACTTTATTATTAAGAAGTTGACAAAATAGCTTTGAAGAGACACTTAGAATGCATTAATCAGAGTTCATATGAAGAAGTTATGACCGCTTAAGTTCGGACTTGGGTATTGATGGAAAGTCATCATTGTGTCGATGATCGCAATGTTGAAAATTATTGTTATTGTCACTAGACCACAAACATTTCTGCCAAGTGTCGATGATTGTGGACAATTACGTGGTTTGGCTAAAGAAACCACCAAGCCTGATTTTTTTTATCATTTATAAGTATACCCTTTGTCAGCGTACAAGGTAATTATATTAGGATAAGTATGTAAGGGTTGTCAAACCTCAAAGATGGAAGAATTAATTATGAAATCTAAAAGATAATTCATTGATTGAAGAATAAAACAACTTAAACTATAATTAATCAAAGGAAAGTAATCAATTAAACTAAACAAAAGATAGCAATATGATAGAAATTACTTAGGAAATTGAATCCACTATATAATCATAACAATTCATTAACCTTTAATCTAAATCTAGTGTGAATATGAATAAGTATTCTCAGCTACAAGCTAGAGAGGCTTTAGAAATAATCATTAATTAACTTCATGATATAAACTATCTTCAACAATAGCATGAATCATCAACACTAAACTAAACTATAGGCATGACTAGTCTAATCTTAGTATAACTCATCTAATTTATTAGTCATATAAACATTAAAACTATTGCATGATCATTTCATCTAAATCATAGAAATTAGAATCAATGCAAATCTCAAAACCACATCAATATATCATCTACAAGATAATAAATCAACATAAAATGAATAAACATAAAAACTCTTCAATTAACAAGGAAATCTTTATCATATAATTGTCATTATTCACTACTAAGATCTAAATTAAAAGAAAAAAAATTGAAACTTATCTATAGTTTCATCAACTCATTAGTAAAAGAAAAATCTATCCTAGCATGGTAAAAGAAGGCTCTTGCATCTCCATTGAAAGCTTTAATTGCTCCTTCATCTTCTTCTCTTTATTTCTCATTAAAAAATCTACTAAAATTCCTCAATTTCAAGCCCCATATGATTTTATATATGCATAAGAGTCATAGGAGGAGTTCGATTGGAAATTAACTCAAAATTGGCTTAAAATAGGAAATTACGCATTAAGTCATTCAAACAATTATGGACAAATTTGTTCCATTCTGTGTCTAATTCTTGTTTAGTAAGAGTCTGTTCATTGGACAGTGCACAAACTTGTCTAATTTTCTACTCTATTTATTAAGCCCTTTCATTCACGTCCATATTAATCTTCTATTTGTTTGTGACTTCGAAAAGTTATCCATATCACTCATAAGTGTGTCTAGTGTTTTGAATTATTCCTCATATCATCCAAAGGCCTCGATAAGTGCACTTTACTTACAAAACAAAAAGAATCACATTTTAGATGCATAGTACATAAATAAAATCTCAACTTGATTCAAGTACATGCCTAAATTACTAATGGCGCCCAAATTAATTAATAATTAAACTAAAATATTAATATATATTTTAACATAATCAAACCCTAATTCACTCTAAATTAACCTAATACTATACTAACAAATAAGGTTAAAAAACATATAAAATAGATATATTCACACTTATCAGTTTTATACTAGAATTCCGTTCACTTTCCCTTATGAATACCTTTTCAGGCCTTTTGACTTCCCTTTTCTTCCAAAACTTCTCAAAATGAAGAGGGAAAAGATAATGGTTCTCCAAATCGAGACGAATCAAGGGAGGGAGTAAATTATATAGGGATTGGTTGACATCCCATGTAGGAAAGAATTTCTATTGGGAAAATTATATAAATAATGTTGAAAAAAATAATTACCTAAATAATGGAGAGAGAAAAATATTTCCTATAATGGTGTTCCTTTTAGTCACACGTGCATGGCTTTTTTTTTGTCCTTGCGTAGCTTTTTTTTCTTTCATGATTTCATCCTTTTAAAAGACAAAATCAATATTATAAGGATGAAATTAGTACACTTACCTACAATGGTCACAAAGTACTGCTTTGTTCTTTAGAATGATGAAATCAGTACACTTGCCCAACTGGTGACTTGCCAAGTACACTCCAATGTACTAGAAGGACGAAATCAGTAATGGTGGTCTACAAAGCACATTTCCAATAATGTACAAGGACGAAATCAATATAATGTACATCCTTTAGAAGGATGAAATCTATGTTAAATGAGTTTTGTCCTAAAAAAGGTGATGACGCTTGCATGGCAAAAAGGAACACCATTATGGGAAATATTTTTCTCTCTCCATTGTTTAGGTACTTTTTTCAACATTATTTATATAATTTTCCTATTTCTATTTGATAAAATAGGTTGGATTGCTAACCTTGAACCCTCTATGGACTTAAAACATAGAAAATACAAGATCTTAAGAATTGTGGGCTTCTCAAATTATTGTGAATTCATAATTCTATGTTGAATAACTAATCTTGTTACCATTTAATGACTTTGAATGTACAATTTGAAGTGTTTATATGCTTGATGATGAGTATAAAATCATGTTATGGTTGGTTTCTAAGATTTGTGTCATGTTGATGATATGAGATCATGTTTTTCAATTCATGATGATTATATGTTCTTAAAAACATAGTTTTCCATGATGGATTGGTCACACGAAGTGAGGATTAAATCATGTTATTTGTTTTGAGAGATTTGGGTAAACTAGAGTAGTATGTTGTTTTCTTCATGATCACCGATACAACCACTGACAAGTTGGTGGCAGTGGTGATGGAAGGAGGTGACAGTTTAATATCCATCTAGATGAGTGTAGTGGATCACTATTTTACCTCTAGTTTAATTATCTTTCAAAGATAAAGTCTATGAGTTCTAGCCTCAATATGTAGTAATTTGTTTTGAAGTATAATAAACAAACCTTAATATATAATCACCATAAATGATTAATCTATCTATCAAAACAAGCCTGCACACCACAATAATCACCCAAGGATTTAACGTAGAAAACCAAACCTGGGTAAAAAAAGACGATAGCCTCATAAGGCCTAGTCAATGTTCTAGTAAGATATGGAACGTATAAGACACAATAACTAACCAACCTCTAGACTTGACACAAACTTCTTTGGTTAATCTTCTTCGTTGTTATTGTTGGCCTTCAAATCTTCCTCTTTGAATACTTGAAGCCCTCCCTCTTTGTGTTTTGTTCATCATCATCTTCTTCTAGTAACTCAAGCAAATGTTTAATCTTTGTTTGTTTATTCACCTTTGATATTCTTCAACTCCCTTTGAAGAATTTGTTGACACTCCTCCTGTATTTGTTGTGTGAAAATTTTCTCAATTTAGTTGTGCACCATCATCAACATATGCTTGATGGTTTTTGTAGATTCTCTAGAAAAATATTGAGTAAAATACTCTCCTTTCCTCTCCAATATTTTCTAAGTTTTCTTCTTTTCAAATTCATCATACCTTAGCCTTTATATAGGTCTCAAAGTCGGTTTAAGTTATTAATTGCAACTAGGAATGAAATCTCTTCTGGAAAGGCTTTCTTAAGGCAACTAAAACTGCTAGCGATCGATCATTCCAAACAACGATAAATCATTCATTGTTTCCTTGGGGCACAATACTTTGAGCGATCAATCTATCAATGAAGAGATATAAACTCTTAGCTTCATTTTACATGGGGCTGATCCTCCTCCTGATTGATCTTTTGATTGTGCGATCGATCGATGTATCTCTTATGTGCAATAGTTCAAAAGCGATCGATCGATTTGTCTAATGTTTGTTCCAGCGATCGATTGATGAGACTATTTATTTACACTTTTACCCTTTTTACCTTAATTTTGTCTAAAACCTCCAAAATCACATCTGAAATTTTTCCAAGTGAATTTTGTATGAGAATGTGTACTTAATGAACTTATTTTTCATCAACATTCTTTAGTCTTCAGTCTTGATACATAAGAACATGTCTGCTCCTATTTTTCAAGACCAACAATTCAAAACCTAACATGACCACAACTACATCTAGTTAGATTCATAAGATTAATTACATACGGAAGTTTTGACATAGTTTTGAACAATGAAATTAGCCAATTACATTGCATACGACACATATTCTTTCAGGAGGAAGATAAAGTACTGCCATTGTTGCATTAACATTATGTAGCGCATCGATGTTCATCTGGTCATCAACAGTGAGATTGATGCGTCGATGTGACATCTATGAGGTAGGCATCCATAGTCCACCCATTGTTAATAAGGGTTCAACATATTGATAGGACATCGGAGGTCGTCGATGCCATGGCTGACATGTTGGTGTGTTTATCGATGATACATCAGTGCATAATATTCTTAAGCATGATTTGTGATAATGTACATGCTATTACTAAGCATTATAATTGCATGATTTTCCTTATATTTGGTTGTATGATTGAATGTTGTTGAGCAGGCATTATGTTAGGATAAGTAAGCCCTAATGCATGCATGAATCCTTGTAATAGGTAGTCACCCCTTGGCCTTCACATTTCTACACTCAAGGACAAAAGATCCTAGTGTATAGTTGGCTCTAATAGTGAGTCATTTTAGCCAAGTAGATGAAAGGGTATTGTATGAAATAGGATAATGGTCTTCCAACACTCAAAAGTGAAAGTTTGTATGAACATCTGCTCCCCCAGGCTTGGGAGTTAGGTTTGTGTGTAGTCGCTCCCCTAGGCGTGAGAGTTATATTTACATGTAGAGCCACTCCTCCAACCTTGCTTGTTAGGTTTGAACGGATTAGAGCATAGAAAGATGACCAGTCCAATGTAGTATAATACAAGAGGTTCCAATGGTCATGGAAGTCAAGATCTCGACCACTTGGGACTGGCTTCAAGAAAAGGCTATGGTCAAGTTTGTGAGTAGTTTATGGTCTAGTGAGGGTGATTGGACTCCTAAACATGGTTATTGTGTCATAGTGATTCTTCATGGCTTGCACTCAGTGAGGGAGAATTTGAGTGTGGTCACAGTGTTAAAGTGATTATGTTCTTATGTTCTGGTTTATTCATGATTTTGCATTTACTTGACTAATGCATGTGTTGCTTCAATTGTTATTATACTACCATTGTATGTGGTTCTTTTTTAGTGATCCCACTAGGTATATTCTTAACATTCGTGTGATGTAAGTACCTTACAGGGTTAAAGTTCCTTTAGAAATCTATTTGTACAGCAAGGACAATGTTGCTAGGCCACTTAGCATATTTAAATATTTTCTTACTTAAAGATAGATAACTTTACGCACATGAGTGCCAACCTATTTATATTTGTGCATATCAAGATATTCAAACATGTACTCAGGCAATACTTGACAAATGCATTTGTTGCTTGAATTGTTATTATACTACCATTGTATGTGGTTCTTGTTTAGCGATCTCCCTGGGTATATTCTTATACTCAACATTCATGTGATGTAAGTACCTTGCAGGGTTAAAGTTCCTTTAGAAATCTACTTGTGTGGCATGGACGATGTTACTAGGCCACTTGACATGTTTAAATATTTTCTTACTTAAAGATTGATAACTTTAGGCACATGAGTGTCAACATGTTTATATTTATGTATATCAAGATATTCAAACATGTACTCAAGCAATACCCTGTTCAATTTAAATTGTGATTTTACTTGGATTACTTTTGTACTATGATTTAGCATTAGTATGTTCAAAACATGAGTGGCTCATACCCCTAGATATCTTATCAAATGTTTTGAAAAATGAGTTTCCAAAGCTCGGGGCATGATAACAAGACTTCTTGCCATGTGCAATCCTTGTAATAACCCTAAATTTTTAAAACTATTTTTTTACCATTAAATGGAGTTAATGTTAGTTTTGATAATAATTTCTTAATTTAGTTGAGCTTATTATTTTATAATTTTTAAGTGTATGTTAGAACTTGAAGAGATGAGTGTAAACTCGTCGATACGAGCTCAACGATACGAAGAACGCGTGAATCCAAGTTTGGGGTGAAAAGATATGGCCATTTAAAGTTAGTAACTTTTTAAAAAAATAAATAAAATAAAATAAAAAATTGTCATCAACATAGGGCATGACGGGAGCACACAATGCGCAATTCCATGCATTGCATGATGCACAATGAAATCGTGCATTGCATGACGCACGATGACACCTCATTTCTCCCTTCTCTTCTTATTTACCCTATTTTCCAAGTCATTTTAAAATGGTTTAGGTCCGTTCAAAAATTATTTCTAGCTAAATCAAGAGTGTTCTTGTTGTGCCCAGTGTAGGCACAAACGATACCTCGAACTCTCACATTAGGGAAGAGAGGAAGAAGAAATGGGAGAGAAATACGAATAATTCTATTACATAAAGGAAACACGAGGAAGGCGATGACCATTATAGGGAGTCGCACCCTCACTCCTAGGTAGTCGCGCTAGCTAGTGGGCCCGGCTATCCCGCGGGCCACTAGCTGGTCCAATACAGTTATTCATCCTATTACATAGAAAATACGAAGCAAATATTAAAGAAAATAGCCTAATACAATGCAATAAAAGGGAAATAAGTAGTTCAGGGTGATCGTGCACAACACTCCACCACGCTTCCGCTATTCGCCTTGACCACAAGGCGACCAAGCCGGGTAGTGAGCCATGAACTCATCCTCAAAGACCCACGTGGCATCCTCTAGGGGCTGACCCTTCCAAGAAACAAACACCTATGTAATGATACGGCCAGAACAGCGGACTCAACGCTTATCAAGCATCGAGGCTGGAATAGGATCGAAAAGCTAGACCGGTCACATCAAAGGAGGTGGTGGAGCATTAGTGGCTAGGGAAGTGTCACCTACACATCTACAGAGTCTGGAGACCTGGAAGACGGGATGAACTAAGGAGCCAGACGATAGAGTAAGACGATAAGTGTAACGACCGCGAATTTTTGGTTTGTTTTCTTGCCTCTAATAAAACTATTTTATGAGTTTTTAATTATTTTAAATTATTTTGAGGTAGATATTTAGAGAGTTTTTATTGGGTTATGATAGAGCTCAGTGAGACGAGCGTAATGAACCGAAGAACGCACAAAATAGAGATCGGGAGCGAGAGTTATGACCTCGGAAAATGTACAATATGGGCGGGACCCACTTTAAAAGTGCGAGATAACCTACCCATGTGTGGTCTTATTTCGAAGGGCTCGTCGACACAAGTCCATCGCTAACAAGAACGTGCGATTCCAATGTCAAGGTTGGAAGTTATCGCATTTTGAGGTCAGGATATTATTTGAATAAAATAATATCATTCTGGATAGGATCTACAACGTAGTGGATAAGATTGCTAACAAAGCGGATAGGATTGATGATGTAAGTGGATAGGGTTGACGATGAAGTGGATAGGGATGTTGGATAGGATTGCTGACACAAGTGGATAGGATTTATACGTGTCAACCTTACATCTATCCAGTTTTTCTATAAATAGCAACCACATCAACCAGTTTAAGGGAAAGGAATTCTCTCCCACGTTTTCTCATTTTTCTCCCACATTAAAAAATTTCTATTCTTCGTTTCTCACTCGTTTTAAGTCCGATTTGAGTCGTTTAAGAGGCATTCTTACCTAAATCGAGCATGCCAAATGTTGTGGCGGGGTTATTTTCTTGGTTGGAGACCTCCAGAACCCCAGAAGTGGACATTTAATTTCGTGGTGTTCGGTTTATCAATTTCAAACTCGCACGAAAAGCAAGGTAGGGGCTTTTATCCTTTCTTATGGCATGATTATAATATTTGGTTGTGTTTTTAACTTATTATTTATATGACTCTCGCATGTTATGCTCTAGAGATTATTTTCAAGATATGATTTATGGTTTCTACACATATATCCGATCTGTTGAACGGTTAATCGTTGAGATAGAATATGATTTATATAGCGTATATTTATAATGTTATTATGTATATTCAAATAGTCGAATGATTTACCGCTGGAAGTGGATATGTTTTATTCTACATGCATTATGATTGCCTCATACGTAATAGTTTGATCGAATATTTATTCGTGGATTTTGATATAAATTATACACGGTGAAGCATGTGAGATAGAGACAAACTAACTTCGCCACTATTTTCATTGCGAATGAAAACAGTATGTTTAAATGACGGTTTTAGAGGACTCGTCCTTTTTGAAAGGAGGATACTCAAGATTATTTTTGAAAAGATGTATAAGCATGGTGATCGAGTCACTGAAGCAGGACAAAGAAGGGGTAATTGTCTCATTGGAATGAGCAACCAACCTTGCCTTTGTAGTCGTTGATAGTGACGCTTCCATGTCTTGTAGAAGCGAAGTTAGGATTTTCAAAAGGATAAACATTGGAATAGAATGTTTTAAAACAAAACAGCTCTTTTTGGAGTCTGGGAACTCTAGGATATTTCGATTGAGTCTGGGACTCAAGATTATGAGTCTGGGACTCAAGACTATGAGTTTGGGACTCATGAGTGTTTTGGTTGTCCGGAGCTATTGTTAGGCGCCCCGATAGAGCTCCGTTGACTAGATGAGAGCACAATTAATCCGGTTTGGAATCGGATGCACGGTACCTATTTTAGCCTGGTGAGCCCCTAACGAAGGGCAAGATCCCTGATTCACCCCTAATGAAGGGCAACTATCAAGGCTACGCGCGCTAGGGTAGAGAGTATCATGGGAAGACTCTCTACTCTCTAGATCCCGGCGCCCCATGAGCACAGGCGGCTCTTCTATCCACAAGCACGAAATATTTTGAGATGATCTGTGGAAAAGTAAGAGGTCGCTGCTTTGTACCCGCAGCAAATTCTTATTAATATATATATATATATATATATATATATATATATATATATATATATGTCTGGGACATTGGTAGCGAGCTGTGAGTGCTTGCAAACCCTAAAAGCATCTTCGATACGTAGGAAGAAGCTCTAGGGGTGGTTTTGGGTGAAAGGCACACCTTGTTTTCATTGAAAAATATTATATATGATATGTGTTGTGAAACTGCCATGTGTTTATTCATGCCTGATCGTATAAACTCCCCTACTGAGTATTTTAAAATACTCACCACCCCCCAGACTTTGCAGGACTCGACGAAGCTTAGTGTGCAGGTAGAAGGGCCTACTCCGAGTTTTATCGATGTGATTTCAACCGCACCGAAACGAGTAAGAACTCTCCTTATTATTTTTCTCTTGTGTGTTTGTACAAGGACTGTGGTTCCTAGGAAATTATCATTATATTATCGCACTAAGGCGAGCGGCTCCAGTCGCAGGCCCGGGTAAACTCCGATATCTTTCTGAAAAGAAAATTTTATATGCTTCCAAAATCCCGGGGCGCGACAATAAGCCACCTGGCCAATATGCTCCACCACTGCATATGGACTATGGAAACAAGGATTTCTACTGCTAAGGGAGGACAGAGACATAAACTAAGTCACACACAGCAAACTCTCGATCAGTGTGATGGCCATCATAAATCTGTTTCATCCAGTTCTGAGCAGAGGATAAGTTCTCCTTAAGCTGGTGAAGAACCTCATCTCGTGTCTGGAGCATATAATCCACCTCAATCACAGAGGAGTGGTGAGGGACATAAGATAACACGGTCGGAGGTGGGCGGCCATACAACACCTCAAGAGGAGTATATCCTGTGCGAGTGTGAAAGGTGGTGTTATACGACCACTCTACCCAAAGAAGAAGCTAAAGCCATCGGCAGGGCTAAGACATAGTGAAACAACGGAGATAATGTTCCAAACAAGGGTTCACCACCTCCATCTGACCATCTGACTGTGGGTGATAAGCGGTGCTCATGTGGAGACTAGTGCCCTGTAAAGTGAAGAACTCCCACCAGAACTAAGATATAAAGATCCTATCACGGTCAGAGACAATAGTGTGGAGGTATGCCGTGGAGTTTGGCCACCTCCCAAACATAGAGCTCTGCCACTGTCTTGGCGGTGAATGGGTGGCCCAATGCACAAAAGTGAGTGTACTTGGATAGCCGATCCACCACCACCAGAATCACTGACTTGCCTTGCACCATGGGCAAGGCCTCCACAAAGTCCATCAAAATATCCTCCTAGTCCTTGTCAGGAATGGATAATGGCTAAAGCAAACCAGCAGGAGACATTGTGGCAGCCTTAGCTCTCTGACATACATCACAAGTAGAAACATACTCCTATACTGCCTGTCGAATACCCTTCCACATAAGGCTCTGGCTGACCTGCTTATATGTGTGGAATGCTCTTTCATGACCGGCCACAAGGGTGTCATGGAAGTGAGAAAGAATGCACCTGCGAAGATCATCCAATCAAGTACCCAAAGGCAGTCCTTCCAAATGAGAAGGTTATCCCGCCACACAAAGATGGGACAGGCTGCTAGGTTGGCCTGGAGAGCTATAACCAAAGTCTGTGTCAGAGGATCCTCAACATAGGCCTACCTAAACTCAGCAATGAAGGGGCAAGACGAAGTCGAAAGAGATAGGAACGAACCGACAGTAGAGCTGCGAGAAAGGGTGTTGGCCACAGTGTTGTCTGACCCTTTCTTGTAAACAACCTCATAATCATATCCAAGCAACTTAGTAACCCACTGCTGCTGTGCTGAAGTGGACACACGCTACTCAAGGAAGTACTTCAAGGGCTAGTGGTCAGTGCGGATCAAAAACCAGTTGCCAAGCAAGTAGGGGCGTCATTTGTCGACAGCAAGAACAATAGCAAGCATCTCCTTCTCGTACATGAACAAGTACAAGGAGCGACCAGCCAAAGCCTTGCTGAAGTAGGCAATGGGGCGCTCGTCCTGCAACAACAGTGCCCCTAGGCCCTTCTCCAAAGCATCTGTTTCAACCATGAAAGAGCGGCTGAAATCAGGGAGAATAAGAACAGGGGCCAAGGCCATCGACTGTTTCAGCTCATCAAAGGCCACTTGGGCAACCCCAGTCCAATTGAATGCCCCTTTCTTTAAAAGCTCTATAAGGGGCCGAGCAATCTCACCATAGCAGCTGATGAACCTCCTATAGTAGCCTCTGAATCCCAAAAAACCTCGTAGCACATGGACACAGGTAGGTGGCGGCCAAGAGAGCATGGCGGCCAATTTCGATGGGTCAGTGGCAACCCTGTCTTGAGAGATGATGTGTCCCAAATAATCAACCTGTGGGCTTCCAAAAGAACACTTCTAATGCTTAAGAAATAATGAGTTTACTCTCAGAACAGAGAAGATAGACCTAAGATATTCCAAGTGGTCTGCCCAAGACTTGCTATAGACGAGGATATCATCAAAGAAGACCAAGAGGAAGCGACAGAGGAAGGGCCTAAAGAGGTCATTCATGAGGCTCTGAAATGTGGAGGGGGCATTGGTCAGCCCGAATGGCATGACTAGGAACTCGAAGTGGCTGTCATGAGTTCGAAAGGTGGTCTTGTGCACATCGGGTGGCTGCACCCGAATCTGATGGCAACTTGATTGGAGATCGAGTTTACTGAAGACTATGGTACCAGCCAGCTCATCCAAAAGCTCCTCAATCACGGGGATGGGGTACTTGTCCTTGATGGTGATAGCGTTCAAAGCCTGATAGTCAACGCAAAACCACCAAGTGCCGTCTTTCTTACAAACCAGCAACACAAGAGAGGAGAAGGAGCTAGTGCTAGGGTGGATGATACCAAACTAAAGCATGTTGGCCACAAGGTGCTCTATCTCCCCCTTCTAGATATGAGGATATCGGTATGAATGGAAGTTGGCCGGAGAGGCCCTAGGGATGATAGGAATATGATGGTCATGAGGACACACTGGTGGAAGGCCCTTCGGCTCAGCAAACACATCCTTATGCTCCGCCAATAAGTCAAGAAGATCCTGAGGTAGCTCGTCTTGATGTACATCGACTGCTGCCCGTTGTTGAAGGAGGACCTAGGGCACAAATTGGAAGAAGGAACTCGCCGGTTGGGCTGAAAGGAGGGTGCCCAGTGGAGATCCTTGAATCCAAACCCGTTGTCCCTAAATCTCAGTCCATAACCATATCTCTAAAGTTCCAGACCACATCCCCAAGATCCTGTAGCCACTGGACCCCTAGCACCACATTGGCCCCCTTCGTGGGTAGCAAGAAGAGATCACTGATGAAGGTGTGGCCTTGGATGGAGAGGGCAGCCTAAGCACATACTCCGAAACTCCTGAGATGCTTCCCATCACCGGTCAAGACATCGAAGGGCTTTGAATTTGACACAAAGCAGCCAAGTCTCTGAGCCACCTTGTCATTGATGAAGTTGTGGGTGGAACTGCTGTCGATCAAGATGGCCACGTGCTACTGCTTTGAGGTGGCCTTGAAGCCGTATCATACAAGGAGTAAATGCCCCCAAGAAGGCATGAACAGATCTTGGGCAGCATGCCATTGTAGTGGGAAGAGTCTGATCTATCTGCCACATCCTCCTCCTCGATCTCCTCCACGAGGAGGCTGCCCTTGACTGAACAACAGTGCCCTGGGATGAACTTTTCATCGCAGCGGAAGCATAGCCCCTTGGACTGATGTTCCTCCATCTGTGCCGATGTGAGATGACGAACAATCTGGCCTGGCAGAGGGGGCTATTGGCTAGGGTGGCCTAGCACTGAGTGGTTGGTCAGGGTGGGAAGTGGGCTAGCACTGACAGTAGAATGTGGGAAAGGATCAAGCCGCCCCCCTCTCCGCTGCCTAGCCAATTTCTCCTCCTCAATTCGTGCATGTCGCACAACATCCCACATACTAACACATGGGAAGTGGTGCATCTCCTTCAATATCTCCGGTTTGAGCCCTCTCTTTAACGTCCCAACCAAGGCTGCCACCGGCCAATCGAGGAGGCGGTTGGCAACCTTCATGAACTCCATGTAGTAGGCCCGGAGGGTGGTGGTTTGTCGCAGCACTGAGAGCATCTCATTGAAATCCTGGAACTCATTGGGGCCAAACTGAATGCACACATTAGAGAAGGCGGCCCAAGTGTGGTAGCGCATCTCCTTCTCAAAACTCTAGAACTAGATAGAAGCATCACCATCCAGGTGGAACGCAGCTATGCATAGCCATTCAGCCTCGGAGTGCATTCCCTGGTAGGCAAAAAACTTCTCAGCCTTCTACAACCACTCCACTGGGTCGTAGTCCCCATTGTAGTGTGGGAACTGCAGGTGGGCCAAACAAGGCTCAGCTCCTCCCTGTGGCCCTCCACAAGGCCTCAAATACTCCTCCCGGTCATCCTCCATCTCCTGAAACAAGTTTCTAGGTGGCTGCACCATTGGGGCATTCTCCCGAACACTTGGTAGGCCTCGTATATCCCAGGCCCGGCGCCTCCCTTCTCCAGCATGGTCGATGGTGCCAAAGCGTGGAGGAGCCTACGGAACACGTGTCTCCCTATCTACCGCTGCCTGGGTGCCTAGGCAGCGCTGTTTCAGTGCCCGCGAAGCTTCTCCCTTCTCCAAGTTGGTGACCAACGATCTGGAAAAAAGTGGCGCTGAAGATCCTGCCTGTAGCTGTGCAATGACCATGGTCAGGGACTCAATTTTGGCCATAATCTGCGCAAGGGCAGGAGCATTGATGGTCTCCGAGATAATTTTGGGGCTATCCGTTGAAGCTTCGGCCTCCTTCTCTGGCTGAACTTCTGGGGCCATGTCACGCCCGAGGTTTTTCCTTACATTTAATTAAAAATCTTATAAATAATTTATTTCAAAATACGGATGTAAATCAAATGAACCAACAAAACTCAAAATGTGTGAAAACAGTTTTCATAAATTAATTCAACATACAACAAAACTAAAATTCTTAGGTGTGACCCAAAACAAAAACATATAAGTAAAACTCGCCATGGCCATGGTCTTTAAAAACAAATACATCCCAGGCCTTTCTGAGTACAAGTTCTTCAACAGTCTGTGTTCTGATTCATATATAGATACACAAGTCCAAAAAATAATACATTTATCTCTCACCTTAAATAATACAAGAAAGCATGACACTTAAATCCACATAGCCTCACTACGATTTTGCTGCACTCTAGGTCGAGAAAGAATTGTCCACCACAGGGGGAAAATTCAGTCTCAAACAGCTATCGATCGACCTGCAAAAGCCTCCGGAAGAAGGGGCTAAAAAGATAGGGTGAGTATGTTCATACTCAGTAGGAAAATACCCAGTAGGGGAAATATAAATCAATGAAGTCCGTAAGTTCATATATAGATGCTTCCATGCAATCACACATGAAGCAAATAGAATAAGAAATATAAATATGGTCACGCATACAAATCATCGTACAAGCCGAACTTACACTTACTCATATATTATGCTCTTACACTTACACTCTGAATCAGTCTTATCAGCTTACTTGCACAAATGTATGCTTACACTTACAATATACACATATTTGTACGACCTTATTCGTATGAACTCACTTTTACAACCTTACTCGTACAATCTTACTCTTACACATAAACTTACTCTTACTGTCTTCCAAAGAAGCTCACACTTATACTTACGCTTACGCTTACACTTACACTTACACTTACCGTCTGAATCAAAGTCTCACCAACTTACTCGTACAATCTTACTCATTCTCATAAACTTACTCTTACTATCGTACACATAATACCAACAACTGAAGCTCATTACATTTAATAAGCTCCAGCATCGGAAAGGAAGGGAATGACACTAAGGCGTCACCTTAACCTTCGGGGAGCGACTAGACACCATGGATTTTTTCGAAGGCAAGGCACACCTATGCTCATGGGGCATAGGATCAAATAGGTAAGAGTAGATCTACGATATTACTTACCTGAGAGTGCAAATGTCCACTCTCTGGGGCCATACAATGCCAACTAAGAGTGGAAAACATACAATGCCACTCTTGGGCAGGAATCTTACAGTGCCACTCTTGGGCAGAACATACAGTGCCATCTGTAGGCAGAAAACATATAGAGCCCATGAAGGGCGAAAACTTAAAGCGCTCTCAAAAAAACATTAAAAGTTTGGGCCAAAATATAGCACCAAGACTAAATCCTGCAGGATAACACCATGGCTAGACCAGGAAGAATGCTCAATCGATTACTTATCGACTGGCACAAAACAGAACTTAATCCGTCTAAACCCTTAGTCTCAAACTCACATCGTTATCAAATTAGGGTTATTTACCATTCAAGTTCATATTAGGTAACTTATGCATGTACAATTTATGCTCAAAACTACTTCTGTCTTACATTCTTCAACCAACAAGACTAGAAATACACCCGTTCAGAAGTTCCAATCCACAAAAGTAGCATTCTTTACTTAACTCATCCCCCACCCTTTCCCTTACAACCTTATTGATCTCTGCATAGTCTTACTTGTCGAACTCGAATTCCATACTCACACTCTTACCATCAAATACTTACGGCCTTACATCTTACACCATCCGCATTAAAAATTAAATCGTCTTACTCAAGCTCCTCAAATGAAACCCTTTACACCTAAGTCCCATCATCAAACCCTTATAATTCCTTACTTATTATTCTTTCATTACAATTCATATTACGTACATATGTATGTACAATTATGTTGTCCACTCTCACTAATTCACAAATTCCTCCTGCTATTAAGAACCTTAAATCTTCCACATCCTTGCATTGCTTACATCTTCTGCTCAATGCTCCAACGTACCACCCGACTCAATCCAAACTAATTCTTTAATCTCATCAAATCCCACCTTCACTTGTCAATCTTACGAATTTCCTTGCCCGACATACAATCATAGTTTTCACGTCATAGCCCACGAAGTACCCCTTCAACAAACTTACAATCAAACACTTCTACTCGTGCCCATCAATCACATACCACCAGTCCACAACGAAGATCACATGCTCTGGTCACATACATATGATTCATAGCAACTTACTATGTGCCCTTTGTCTTCACTAACATACGCACATAATTCATATACATACGACATGCTTTTATAATCAGCATAATCATGCAAAACATTAAATTATAAACTCCTAGCATGCTACTACACAATCAAAGCATGTTATAATGAAATTACGAGTTCAAGGTCCCCTACCTCATAATCCACAGGAGTTTGATGACAAGCAAACAATAGTGGCAGCGTCGATAGAGGTATAGGCGGCCAAAAATATCGCATTGAGAGAGTCGTTGTTGTCCTAGGATTTTCAGATATGTTGGAATTAATCTCGATAAGGTTAGATTAATTGCACTCAAAGCATAAGATTGGGTGCACTAGGGCGACCGGACACAAGGTTGTGCCACTAAGGATGACAAAAGAGACCACATAATAGGAGGTGACTAATTAGAGATCGGTCACGAAAGGGGTGAGGTTCGCCAGCAGTGGTCCCCTAAACAAACTTGAGAGCATTAACGTTAGAGAGTGTGGCCGACAAAGGTGGCGACAATTCTAAATGCCACCCACAACCAAAACATCGTTCGGATGATTGTGTATCAAGCACGGCTTACAGTAGAGGATACGGGCACGACATCAGTCAAGCCTTCGATGGGCTGAGTCTAATGGCTTACAATAATACTTCCCTTGAGAAGAATAAGAATTTGGGAACTATTTCCCGTAGCTTCTAGGTCATGCGTATCAAAAGTGGGGGTGCAAGGGTAACATCGGGCCAAAAGTGTCGGCCCTGGCCGTCACTGGGCCGGGGCAAAGCCCATTTTGGTCGGACCTGCAACCCAAGTCCATGCAATATCAAGTGGGACACATTGGCTTGGGTTGGAGCGGGGCCCATCAGTGATAGTCAGAGACGTACCCCAGAGTTTAAGGTGTCTGGTGTGTGCAAAAGACATGCAGAGGAGGTCGGAAACTACGGCCCCTTGCTGATATTGGTTAAGCCAAAATCTGTAATTGTCTGCTAGCCGATGTTGGGCAGCAGAACACCCAGTAAGAGAAAGAAAGATACCCGATTTAACTAGGGCAACAGTGCACCGAGTTGGAGTGCAAACACGCACCACAAGGCCATGAACAGCCAACGGGGTGAGGGGCCGAACTCGGAATACGGCGGTGATCTAGTAATCACAAACCGCTACGAGCTGGGTGGACACTGATCGGTGTTCGTCTGAAGTCTAACGGTGGCGAATCGACACCACTAGACTGAAAAATGTGTCTCGTACTAAGTGGAGCAATGGGGTTGAAGAGAGGAGAATGGGCACAAGAGTCTGTCATCGGCTTGAGGCGGAGCCGGTGATGGTGAGCTTGAGCTCCTCCGACTAATCACAGCCACAGAAAACAAAAGGGAAAGAAACACGATCTGTCTAGATCAGAAAAATAGCGGATGAAGGGGTGACAGGCTAGGGAAGGTGGTGGTTTAGTCCAAGGCGGCGGCCTTGCCGTCATTGGGCCGGAAGAAGGCCAATGGCCGGAGACCAGCGGCTTAGTCGTGGTTTGCAATGCAGAGAAAAGGGAAAAGGAGGAATTTTTATCCCGTTCGAAATAGGGTTGATGGGCCTGAGGGAGGCGGTGGCGAGGGCGGTGGCCGGGGCTGCAGCCTTGTCATCGCCAGACCAGGGAAAGGCCAAAGGCCAGTCACAGTGGCTGGCCATCGGCGGCCGCAACACACAGTGACAAAATAGAACAAATAAAGAAAAATAATGCTCAGTCCAGATCAACAATGAAGAAAAGGAGGCATCATGGACAGGGAGGTGGTGGTCCGGGCTAGGAGGTGGCGGCCTTGTGATCGCCAGACTGCGAGAGAGTCAAAGACTAGCCAATGGCGGCCGCATCACACAGAAACAACAAAAAAAACCAACACAAAAATAGGGCAATGACATTTTACCTCACGACGGCAAAGCACAGGAGGGGAGGCCGGGACGGCGGTGGCTGGAGGTCATCCTCGCTAGGGCGGAGCAACAACAGCAAGCTAGTGGCCATGCAGGCAGGGACGACGACGGATTGGGCAAAAATTATCAAAAATAGTCACCGGGCCGAAAACGAGAAAAAGGGAAGGAAGAGGGTGGCAGTCGGCAGGGCCAGGCCGGGGAGGATGTGGCGGTGTCGCCAGGCCGAGGCCAGCCCAGCGAAAGTTGGTGGCCACCGGCGGTGCCAACTCCAGCCACACATAGCGAAGGCGCTGCCCCCCCCCCCCCCCCCCTTTACTGTTAAAATGCGGGTCAGGCGTGGAGAGGCATGCCTGATCCGCTTTATGCATTTTTTTTCTTTTTCTTTTCTTTTTTCTCGTTTCTGTTCTCCCGCGTCTCGTCCAATTTTTGTACCAAAAAATTTATGTAATGCATCAAGGCCCATGACCTGCGACCAAACACCACTCCCGACTCTTATGGTTGTGAATATTAGAAATACGGATACGCCGAAGCATTAAATTTCACAATTAGAAATACGAGTAGAAAGCTGCAGAATATTGCAGAGAATAGCAGAAAATAGTAGAAAAATGCAAAAAAAATACAAAAAAATCAGGGATGTTACAGGCCATGGCAAGTTGCTTGCCTTTCACCATGGCCAGGGATCGTGAAGGCTTCGATACCAATGTTGTGCCCAGTGTAGGTGCAAACAGTACCTTGAACTCTCACATAGGAAAGGGAAGAGAGGAAGAAGAAAGGGGAGAGAAACCCGAATAATTCTATTGCATAAAGGAAACATGAGGAAGGGGATGACCCTTATAGGGAGTCGCACCCTCACTCCTAGGTAGTTGCCCTAGCTAGTGTGCCCG
Source organism: Saururus chinensis (assembly GCA_035235625.1). Lineage (NCBI taxonomy): Eukaryota > Viridiplantae > Streptophyta > Magnoliopsida > Piperales > Saururaceae > Saururus > Saururus chinensis. Next base: position 34,609,075 of record CP141143.1, read on the forward strand.
GCTATCCCGTGGGCCACTAGCTGGCCCAATACAGTTATTCATCCTATTACATAGCAAATACGAAGTAAATATTAAAGAAAGTAGCCTAATACAATGCAATAAAAGGGAAATAAGTAGTCTAGGATGATCGTGCACAATAGCTCTATGCACTAGAAGGGTTATTTTCATAAGTTGACTTCTCTAAGATAAGAAAACTTCAAAGAGAGACGTCAACTATGATAATTAAGATTGTAACAAGTTAAGGTAGGGGGTTTTAATTTCTAAATTTATGTTTTACTAAGATTAATTATGTTTTTCAAAGAAAATACCCTTATGGGGTTATTCTCACTCTATTTTGAAATACTCTTTATCTTTAAATGAACTTTTGATGTTTTGGGTCTTTGGACTCTCTGTGTAGCTATTTGGTATAAAGCCCAAAAACTATCAATTCTAGATATCACTACACTTGGCTCTGGTGTGCATAGAAACTGGGATATTATGGCAAAATCCCTTTCCTTTTGTCTCCTACTACCCTATGAGCGTAGGTGTAAGTCATTTGGTATTGTGATATTATGTGATTGATTTGTATTATGAAGAACATATACTTTTGAATGATTCTAAGAAATATTTTCTTCTGAATGATTATCTATATTTGTGAAAGATATTTATATCTTGTTTAACATGAATTATTTTTAGAAGCATGTTTGTAGAACTTAATTCAGAATATTAAATATAAACATACTCACCCAACCCAGATTTTGTAGGTGCAGCTGTAAATTTTGGAATCAGTGAAGAAAAGCTTCCATATTTGATATGTTTAGTCTTTGTTAATTTTATCTATGGCGACTTTTGTATAAAGGCATGTTATGCCATCTTTTGAAACTTTGTATAATACAATGTATATTATAGTTACTCTTCTATAGTTGGTGATCCTTGGCACTTAGTAATAAATCAATGTGTTTTTAATGGTCGTTTTGTTTTATTTTATTTTACTTTATTACGAATTTTGATTGGGTGTTACAATTCTGCCCACTCCTACTCTAACGTGCATATCCATGATGAGATAGAAAAATGGATGTTATCATGCTTTCAACATCTTCGGCCTGCCTACCTCTTGAGTGAACTCCTTTGACCTACCTCTTCCTCAACATCCCCTGTAATCTACATGCTTGGAAATCATGATGCCTCCACCGATTATAGAGCTCCCCCTCGACATTCTTTCTCCTCTGTCTTCAAAGAGGGCAGAGGGCTCTAAGGTGTAAATGTGGATAGGGGGCCGGACCCCAAAGGAAAGGGAGATGTAGTCGGGTGTTAACAGACTCTGCACTTGTGTGGGAGTGGATGCAGACCGGAGGAGAGGGAGACTTGTTGCTCATTGACCGCTACATAGGGATTTTGGGGGTGGGGGATCATGTAAGGATTGGCTTGGGATACTCAGTCATTGGTTTGACTAGTGGGTGTCATATGACTCAGTCGAGTCCATCACGCCCCAAGAACTAGAAGAATTACCCAATAGGTATGGTTGAACTCGGTGGCTGGTCCAGATTTTAAAACACTAGTGCTTTGAGAGTTCGCATACAAGCGTCGTCCAATTCTTATCATTCAAACCATACTATAAATCTTTTATGCATTGTGCGCTTTACTTTTAATTGTTTGTATGCACGCTTCATATTTATTTTCTTGTGTGCCTGAATTGTTTATGTATGATAGATTTAATTTGTAAGCACTTCCGCATGTGATTTGTTTGGCCAATTAGTTGCAAACTTTTTTCAAGTGGTTGTCCTATATACCCTCCCTTTAGGACTTTACTCACCACATGTGCATTGTGCGCTTTACTTTTAATTGTTTGTATGCACGCTTCCTATTTATTTTCTTGTGTGCATTAATTGTTTATGTATGATAGATTTAATTTGTAAGTGCTTCCGTGTGTGATTTGTTTGGCCAATTAGTTGCAAACTTTTTTCAAGTGGTTGTCCTATTCACCCTCCCTTTAGGACTTTACTCTCCGCATGTGCATTGTGCGCTTTACTTTTAATTGTTTGTATGCATGCTTCCTATTTATTTTCTTGTGTGCATTAATTGTTTATGTATGATAGATTTAATTTGTAAGTGCTTCCGTGTGATTTGTTTGGCCAATTAGTTGCAAACTTTTTTCAAGTGGTTGTCCTATTCACCCTCCCTTTAGGACTTTACTCTCCGCATGTGCATTGTGCGCTTTACTTTTAATTGTTTGTATGCACACTTCCTATTATTTTCTTGTGTGCATTAATTGTTTATGTATGATAGATTTAATTTGTAAGTGCTTCCGCGTGTGATTTGTTTGGCCAATTAGTTGCAAACTTTTTTCAAGTGGTTGTCCTATTCACCCTCCCTTTAGGACTCTAGTGCACTTTCGTTTTTAGGTTATGTTGATTTTGACTTTATTATATCTTGCACTCTCTAACTATTCATACATTCTTAGTATCATTAAAATACTCTCGATGAGCTCTATCAAATAAGATCCCACATGGCTAAGTTTTCTTGATTTTTTTGTGGGTCCTGTGTATACAACACATGATAGTTATTTTTTATATTTTTGCCTATATTATATATGTTTAGATGTACCCATTTTTAATGCCTTTGAACGGAAGAGCTCTATCAATACCTATAACATGTTATTTAGCTTATGAGATTTGGACTAGCAGTCGCATACTTAAGGTGTATTTAAATTAATATAGAGCTTGTGCATATAATTTATGATCATTATAATCCTAAAAGTATGTATTATAATTATAACATACACCATAGACCTTTATTCAATACATACTTTATTTTTAATATATTTTATCTTATCTTATCTAATATGTACGTACTAGCAAAAATACACACACATTATGATGTAAATACATATTAAATAAGATAAAATAAAATAGATTAGAAATAAAATATATATTGAACAAAGGTCTATCTTGCATACTATAGTTATAATATATTGCTTTGAGAATTACAATGATCATTAGTTTTTTACACAAGCTCTATATTAAATCGTATAAACTCGTAGTATGAAATTGTAAATCCAAATCTCATAGGATAAATATTATGTCATAGGTTGGCGAAAGCAATAGTGTCGAGGAACTTTGTGTCACATAGCATGTTATTTATATTCAATACCAGTTTGGCATCATGTCCCATTTGATAGAGCTCTTCTAAGGTTTTCAAAGGGCATTAAAAATTGGCAAATATACATATATATAAAAATATTATTAATAAATATATTATATATGTGGGGGGCCTACAAAAAACTTTGTAAAAATATAATCATGATCTCATTTGATAGTACAAGATGTAATATTATAAAGTTAAAATTAACATAACATAAAAAATAAAAAAAATAATTATAAAATTTTCGACTTTTTGGGGATTAGAATAGGTCAAATAGGGGTAAAATATGGATTAATGGTATAATACATGGGTCAAATATTTGATTTTTGAAAATCTATAATATACTAATTTATTTTATATTATAATAATAATACTAGTAAGAATGTATATGCATTAGCCGTGTAAATACATATTAGATAAAATAAAATATCTATTAAATAAAGGTTTCATTTATATACTATAGTTACAATACGTTTATTTAAAATTCACAATGATAATTAGTTATACACATAAACTCTATATTAACCCATATAATGATAAAAAATTACATCATGAAGCACATTATTCAAATTCATGACCAATTTAGCTACAACTTTCATTTAATAGAGCTCTCGGAGGTATTTTAAGGGCATTAGAAATATATAAATTTATATATATTATGTACAAAAATGTAAAAAAATATTAATGAGAAGTGAATATAATATGTGGGGCCTATAAAAGAGTTAGTAAAAACATAGTAATGTGGCATTTTATTCGACAAAGTTCCTCTGAAAATCTAAGTTCCGAGTGTAAAATATAATAATATAAAATTAAAATATATATTAATTATGATTTAATATTTTTAATTTAAATTAAGATGGTAAAATAGGGGTAAAAAATAAGAATTAATAATATAAAATATAGGTAAAATAGTTTAAATTTGAAAATTTTATAAGACTCTAATTTATTTTATATTATATATAATAAAAAAAAATAATAATAAAATAATAAAAGTACGATGATATAGATTAGAGAATGATATGATATGTGTAATTTCCATTTTTGCCAGTTCAATATAAATTATATGAGTGCCAGCTCCGGCCCGGGCAAATCTCAGTCCGGGGCTGGCGGGAAATCCTCTGCTAATACCCTAAGACCTGCTGCGGGGCTCCTCACTTCGCCCGAGTTCTCTCCATGGCGGAAATAGAAGAAGAAGAGCAGCTCATCAGGGAATCCCAGGGGAATTCCCTGTCAGCTTCCTCGCCCCTTGGCCGGGTGATGACCCCTCTCCTCGACTCCCGCGTCAAGCATCTCGAAACCGCCATTTCCCGCGTGGATTCTGTATCCCAGAAGAGCTCCGGAGGTTTTATTCTGACGAGTTTTTTTCCTGTTACAGTGTTTCCTTTTAAGGGTTTTGAGTTTTGATTGGGTCCTGACTCCGTGGCGGCGTGTTTTGTAGCCTTGTTGGATGATTCTCTGCGCTTTATTAGGAGCTGTGCGAGGGGCTGCGTGGAGAGAGAGGAGCCGATGGATCAGATACTCGTTCCTATGATTGAAAGTGTGAGAAAAAACTTCTTTGTGATTGTTATTAGTTGTTTTGTTCTTGAGGGAATATGCAATTTGAAATGAGAGGTAGGAAGGAGGAAATGGAGGATCTTTTTATTGGCTTTTTTTTGTGTGAAGTTGGTTGGTGTTTTCTTTGTTTGAAACGGTTAAATTATTTTGGTAGAGTTTAATTGTCATTAGGATCAACTGCAGTTTTAGCAAACTTAACTTGCTTTGTGGCAAGAATGGGATGGGGGTGGGGGAACGTTTAAGTTTAACTATTTTGAATGAACTCAACAATGTGCAAGCAGGAGTTGCAGGGTGTGTTAATGGATGCAATAATCTAAAAGAAATTCGAGATTGTATTGGGAGCATTATAAGGGGACCGGGGAGAATGGGATGGGTGTGGGGTCAACGTCTCATGAGTAAAGTCAGCATTGGGTTAGTTGCTGCCGTTTTGTAAAAGAATAAAATCTTTAAATTTCCTTGGATCGGGAAATATATCTCTCCCAGGATGAACCTGAGCGATTTAGAATATAATTGTATTTCACACTCACCCTAGACACTGGACAAATTGCCATTTCATCTGCACAAAATCTCCTGTTTCATAGGCTTATAGTTTTGAAGCATTAATTTAATTTGACGAATTATTGGAGCAGTTAAAACCTTTAATTTCTATCTTTGTCGCCTATGAAAGACAGTTACTCAGCAGTTGAGTTGCTAATATTGTATGATCGACTTTCATATTTTCCCTATGTAATATGCCTGTGCTTTCTTATTTTACACATTTTCAGCAATCTCTTCTTTTGAAATTCAATCTCCAACTTTTTTTTTTCTTTTTTCTTTTTTCTGATTCAGTCGTTGAGGCATAAAAGTTCAAAGCACTGCAAGCACGCTTTGGTTCTTCTTAAGTGGTTACTTCAAGATGAACTTCTTTTTGAAGCACTTCTAAGTGATCTTGCGAAGATTATAGCCACAAAAGAAGATAACTACATTATCCTTGGTTGGTGTTTCTTAGTACGTGAATTTGTTGATCATGAGTTAAATGCAGATCAAAATTCTGATGTGATTGGAGGTAAGCTTTGTTTTTTTGCTTAAAATATATAATTATTTGGTGGGTGAAGAATTTGATCTGGTTTCTTAAGCTGTATTACATTATGTTGCTATGAAGGGAAGTGTCATGACCTGGATTGTTAAAGAGCATGTGTGGTAAATCATGAGGATCTATTTTTTACAACAAGGCAAATACTTAATTAACTATCCAGGAAATGATAACTGGAGTTTACAAATATGAATATTAAAACATATAATATTATGACATGTATCCGAAAATCTATTAATAACCAAGCCATCCATCAAAGTGTAAGTCTGACATTTGACTAAAAATTAACAACCAATTAAAGTTGGATCTCATGCCATTATTATAATAAACACTAATTTGTTGAAATAATGGAACTATATCCTACTAGTACCAAGTCATCTTCAATCAGCAGCTTGGTCCTAATTCATCTAGTCCTCACATGAAGAACCTGCATCACTAGGATGCTAAGTATATAAATAACTTATGGATAACATAATAAAGTCAATAAATTTAAGTTATGAAATACATTTTATCTAGGATATTTGAGGATTCCACTTGTCCCAATTTAACATTAAACAACTCTATTGTTCTCACAAGCCCTTGAAGTATAATTTATAACCCCATGTAATCCCTTGGCCAGATAGACACATTAAATATCAACCTAAGTAACATATAATATCATGGACCATCCTCTTAGGGGTCCCATCTATAATGAAACCTTGGAATTCACTAGGAAGTGCCATGACCCAATCTAGCCCCTGAAGACTTGGCCAGAGTAGGAAGGTTAGGCCCACAATCACTCTAGAACAGAAATGGTGAGAAGTGCCAACAAAGTATGATGTTTGCAAACCTCGACTATGTGTACACTAAATTATCCTATGAAGATTGGGTGTGAGCTTTGGCTCACATAGGCTCCCAACATTGGGAAGTGCAACGAAATGGCTAAATCTATAGCTCATTCAACAAGCTAGGACTCAAAATACCCATTCCGATCTCTATGAATCTGCCTGCAACTAAGGTGAAAACCCATAACTATCCTTTGTTCTTTAACCAAGTGAGTTGCTAAGTAAGGGCCCCTATTCAAATTTATGAACTGGTCTTAGACCCCATTGAGGGCATTTTAATCTTTATTTTGATTCGATGTTCCCCCCAATCCATAACTATCAAGTCCCTTTTGCTTAACCTTCATTAATCTCAGCATATTCATAAATTATAAGCATATTATCAATTATTTGTGTCAAAATTAAGATGGCCATCCCATATTTTATTGGCCCACTAGAGTCCCAACGGACAACATTATCATGGTTCAAGCTGAATTGTTGTATTAGGAAGCTCATTGTACTCATTTATACGGCTTGGGCTAGAAAAACGATGTAATTCAAGCCCAAGGCAGAAAATAGTTCCTTTGTACCATGCTAGGTATGTATAAACTCCACTGGCAGGTTCACGTATAGTATTACATACTCATGTGCTAGGCTGCTCAAGCCCATGGGTTAATGGTCAAATTCCTGGGTTGGCCCACAAACCAACCTATGGGACTACTGCTTGCGGTTAGATGCGCAACCAAAATTGCGAGCATCTAGCCCTTGGCCAAGTCTGCCAGAACCCAGCTTGCAAACCTGCCAATTTGATCATCAAGCAGTTGGGTCTGCCATCTTGCGGCCAGAAGAGGGCTGTGCCATGATTTCCTCCTCTTAGCCCTGCTGCCTCTTGCCGGCCAAACCCTTGCAAGAGGGGGTCGCATCGAAAACCCCCTCTTGCTAGCCAGCCCTAGCGCTGCTAGTTGGCACCGAGTGTGGCTGGCGATTGCACAGCTTGCGGATGGGTAGTGCCTACCTGGCCGAAGAGCAGTCCGGTGCCAACAATCTCCGCCAAGGCTTTCCCCCATTAAAAATAGGAATTTTCATTCCCAAACTACCAATTCCATTCAATTAAGAGTAATTAACCATAATCAACATGAAAGAATTGGAGTTATTAAGTGATCCTACCTTGAGGGTTGAGTTGATGTCAATCCAGCACTTCCAGGGCACCCAAAATCCCAAGTTTCCTCCTCTCAAAGCATTCTAGGGTTCTCCAATGGTGAGCAATTAAGGATGGGATTAGGGGAATAGGCTTAATAAATAAGGGGAGTTGGGGTTTCTAATTGGGAAAGGAGAAAGGGCAGGAGAGAAATAAATAAATAAAAACTCTCTTTCCCATACGACTCCCCATAGAGGGGGGCTGCCTTCTACAAGGGAGGCCCCCAAGTGGCCCTTCCCCTCTGCCTAACCCAAATTCTGCTCTTTACACCCCATCTTAAAAAAATTATAAAAAAATTCAAAAAGAAAGAAAGAAAAATCAGGAAAAAGATCCAAAAATTACCTGAAATTTCTGGTTATTACTGGAAGCTTGGTTTAATGAGCATTTAACCTGAGTTTCTTGTTTTACATCCATAAACACGACCTAAATTTTTGTTATTTCCTGGTTAATGCTCAATTAATTAGTGCTGAACTATAATATTTCAACTTCCTTTAATTAGATTGTTGTCATTAGCTTTTTCATATTTGATCTGAAGATTGATTTCTTTACAATATATGTGAGTACATGGTTACGTGTTACTGTGAGATAATCGGTAGTATGAAATGAGCGGAAAGTGGCTGCAAAACACCTAAAAGCTTGGTTAACTGTGTTGGTATTTTTTCCGGAAATTGCCTGCTTAAAAATGGTCTTTCCATGAGTATCTTACACTTCCTTGATACGGAATTGATGATTTCAACTTCATCTTGAAACACAGGGAAACAAGTAAAACGGAGAGGGTGTTTGAAGATACTTTCACCGTCCATCTCTCAACTTATGTCCACTATATGCAGAGGAAGGTTGAGCTTCGTTTCTTGTCATATATGAGTTCTGTTACATTCAAATCGAGTTTCACATATGTTCAAACCCCCCATGCTTTAGTTCATACTTAAAAGGTTGTGAAATAAATCTTTATGATAATAAATATTGTCTTTTCTGAACAGTATGCTCTTGCAATCTATCCTGCTGAAATTATTATGTTGTTGATATTGAGACTAACTCCTTTTGGTTATGGGTTTTTAGCATTGTGCAGAATGGCTTTGAATTGCCCACCCGGCTTTCGGTTGCTGCTGCAGATTGCATGTTAGCCCTTACTGTAGCATTGGCACACGAGACCTCAGTATCCACGGTTCCAAGTAGCAGATCGGATGCATCTTATCGGAATGCAAATAAACATTTAGTCAGTTCAGTATCTGAACCTACGGATAGTGGCAGAATGGAGGTTCATACGCACAGTTGCAATTTGCATTTGTTAGGGGATGTGGGAGCTGAGATTTTACTTTGGAATCATTTAGATGATCTTGTTACCATTGTCCGGAAACTTCAGGCAGTATGTTCTGAGTTCTACTACATGTTCTGTTAGAAAATAAAACATTCTTGCGTGGACTTTTTTTCCATGAATATTATTTTCTAACTTGGGACTTTTTTAGTGGAACAGGAAGAGTCGGCATTTACATGCAATGGCATGTAATGTAGTACTTAAGTGGTTATTGGACATAAAAGACCACTATTATTCCCTTAAAGATGAGGCAGGTCTTAATTTAAGTTTTTGTTTGTTTAAATGTTTTGGTTCTTACTCTTTTCATTGCTTTTCAATAAACTTTTTGAATATTTTAAAGCAGGTGGAAAGGTGTTTAAAGAAGGACTTTCACTATTGTCTTCTTGCTGGAAGCATTATGGTATTCTTTTACACTTGGACAATCCCAAAATTTCCCAGCTCCATAAGCAAATGTTAGACCAATACATGTCTGCCATTCAGGTAAACTTTTGTTGACTTGAAGTTGCTGCTTTTTGCAGTGGTGCTTGTGCCATGGTAGTTGTCACAAGGCCCGGAATTCACTATCATTTCACACGCCTTGTGCGGCCTGAATGCCCTAAGCAATCAGTAGCCTTCTCTCTCAGCACACACATTATCACAAGGAAACACATGCACGCTACAAAGAACAACGGAAGTGAAGGGATAAAAGGCCTAACCCACAAACTTTTCCGCACTTGATGTTGTACAAGTTCTTGGTTCGAATCTTAGTGCCAAAACTCAAAACCCATCGGTTCTCATCTCGTATCCCTCTCTTCCTGAGATTACAATGTACTCCCCACCCTTTTATACCAGTTGGTCGTAGCCAAGTGGTTACAAAATGATCCCCATGACTTAGCCCACTATGTTGTTTGTAACCATCTGTAATTACCTGTGGTTATGCACAAAAGTGTGTAGCAACCACTCGGGTAGTGGGTAGCAACCGTTACCCAATACTCCCATGTTCTTTGCCATGATGCACTCGGGTTTTAGTGGGGATCGTGCTGGTCGGTTATGTAATTGCTAGCCTTGGCACATCACCCATGTGCCAATGAGAAGGTGAAGACATGGCCACGCCTTAGCATGCCTTCCATGCACCCTTCATATCTTTGCATGTGCACTAGGTTGCTTCCGTCGTCCGCGCATGAGCTTCTCCGGTATACCACAAACCAAGGGTGTTACAAACCCTCCCTGACTAAAACCGTCGACATCCTCGTCGAATCCCGTACTTCCCAGGTGCCTTGATTGAAAAGTTTGACTTCTCATAGCCAACTCCTCCCATCACACCACAGCTAACACCTTATACTTCTCAGGTGCCTTGATTGAAAAGCTTGACTTCTCGTAGCCAACTCCTATCACACCACGGCTAAGTGATAACCTTGTACTTCCCAGGTGCCCTGATTAAAAAGTTTGACCTCTCATAGCCAACTCCTCCCATCACACCACGACTAAGTAATAACTTTGTACTTCCTAGGTTCCTTGATTGAAAAGCTTGGCCTCTCGTAGCCAACTCCTCCCACCACGGCTAAGTAACACTTTGTCCAAGGACTCCTCTTTGCCCCACTTGACTACTCCAATTAGCCAAGTCCTTGGGAGAACTGATCCCTCAAGTGCGAGTCTCTTCAATGATCCACATCAGCCCCCTTTCTTGAGGACTTCAACACTTGAATGCACCCCAGACGTTGCAAAGGAACTAAGTCCTTATGGTTTGGCTCAGCTTGATCCTCTTCTGCAGCAACTAACACATTTAACCTTTCTCTCCTTGGGCATTCCTTGGCACGGTGTGGCCCATTGCATAGGAAACAACCACCACATTTGTTCGGCCTACTTGGCTGTTCACTGCCGTTGTCCTTGCCACCGTTTCCACCCTTGATGCTGTATGTGCTTGCCAACTTGTCACTTTTCTTCCCATGCCTGACAGAATTCTCCTTAAAATCTACCAAACTGTCCGCTGATGTAATGGCTACGAGAAGGTCGTCTACTTCCCTTTTATGCAACTCATTTTGCGCTTATGTTTGCAAGCCCGACATGAAGTAGAACAACTTGTCGATCTTCTGACATGTTAGTCACTCCCAGCGTAAGTGATTGAAATTCCTTCACATAGCCCCAAACTGTCCCCGTACGTTTGAGCTTTTGCGATGCCTCTCGTGGAAGCCAAGCCACGTTTTTGGGAAGGAACTGGTCCTGCAACTCCTTGAATGTGTGCCATGCTTCAATCCTTAGGCCAATCTATTGCTACGTCATCGTCCAACCACGTCTGCGACCAAAGATTTGCGTCCCCCTCAAGATACATCGCAACCACCGTGGCTTTCTCCTCTTTCGGGGTATGAATCAGCTTGAAATAGCTTTCCATGCCCCAAAAGTAGTTGCCAATCTCTTTGGCACATCGCATTCCCGAGTACGCCTTCAACTTGGGCACCTTTATCTTCTTCACCTTTTGTTAAGATGTCCCTTCGCCTCCATCTCGTAGAGCGGCGTTGATGACTGCCCTCTTCAGCATCAACACTTCGTCTATTCATTTCCTTGAATTTTGCTACCGAATCATTTGGAACTTGCTTCATTCGTTACTTAGGAAATCTGTCGTTTCAGCCATCTCAGCGGACGTTGTAATCTGAATTGCCTCTTTAGCCGTACTACCTTTCAGAGACTCAACCATATCGGGAGCGACCTCTAGAATAGACACACACGGGTTGAATGCTCCCAAGCACTCTTGAATTTCACGCAAGGAAGTTTGGACTTCAGCCATTGTGCCATTCCCCATAGACATCGCATCCACCTTCGCCTCAAGTTCCGACATACGAGTTTGCATTGAGCCTACCATCGATAAGCAAGCTCTCCGCCTTTAACAACCCGCTAAGTCTTTAGGACCTCGACAAAATCCTTAAGTTTCCTTGAATCAAGCCCGTCCAAGAGTTGTACCTACTAGTGCTTTTCCTCAGCTACCAACTCTCAGAAGGCCCAGAATTCACTATGATTCCACACGCCTTGTGCGGCCTAAATGCTCTCGGCAATCAGCAACTTTCTCACTCTCTTAGCAAACACACTATCACAAAGAAACGCGCACACGCTACAAAAAACAACGGAAGTGAAGGGAAAAAGGGTTTAGCCCAAAAACCTTTCCGCACTTGATGTTGTACAAGCACTTGGTTTGAATCTTAGTACCAAAACTTAAAACCCACTGGCTCTCATCTCGTATCCCTCTCTTCCTGAGATTATAATGTATTCTCCACCCTTTTATACCCGCTAGCTGTAGCCAAGCAGTTACAATATGACCCCCGTGACTTAGCCCACTATGTTATCTGTAACTGTTTGTAACCATTGCGGTTACACACAGGCGTATGTAGCAACCACTCGGGTAGTGGGTAGTAACTGTCAGCCATTACTCCTATGTTCTTTGCCATGATGCACTCGGGTCTTAGTGGGGATCGTGTTGGTCGGTTATATAACTGCCAGCCTTGGCACGTCTCCTATGTGCCAACGAGAAGGAGACGATATGGCCACACCCTTAGCATGCCCTCCATGCGCCCTCCATACCTTTGCATGTGCATTAGGCTGCATCCGTCATTCGTGCATGAGCTCCTCCCGTATACCACAAACCAAGGGTGTTAGAGACCCATCAATGAGAAGGTAACGGACTATACAATTATGACATGTAGCCAATCTCCGATCTTTGGGTCACCTATATATGATAAAAAATATTGCAAAACAGTGTGCCAGAGGGTAGTCATCTGGGTGAGTGTTAAATCTTTTTTGATGCATGTTTGTATTATTGAAAGCTGGTATTATGAATATTGAACATGTCACAACCCCCTAAAACAGTTTCTATTGTTGATCTTTTGGAAATAGCAGGGGTCGTAGTACTGCATGTATGTATAGCTATAGGTTTTACTTGGCATATTTCAGGGCCATAGCGTGAGGGATCTTCCTTTTCAGCCCATAAAGAGTGCCACTTGGCATATCCCAAGGGCCTTAGCAGGATGAATCTACCTTATTAGCCTATAAAGGGTGTCACGCCATCCTTATGCTGTGAAAATAGCTCATATATTCACCGTACTTTCTAATATTATATATTATTTTGTTTCTTTCATTTTTTTTGTCCTTTCTCCCTTTTCTCCCTCGGCAACTCCTTTCGCTTACCATCCTCTTTGTCACCTCCCTGTACTCTGTAGGATTTCCACATGTCCATCCTCAATCCGTATCTTCTACCCCTCAAGTCTCCTCTTATTCTAATCTCTTTTTCTATGTTAATTTATACTTTTTTCTTTCATATTCTTCTTCACTTCTCTACACTTTATTGTCCTAAACCCAAACTAGCCCTCTTCGTCTGGTTAGTACTGGAAACTGCCATTATTAAGCCCATCTCTTGTTGCCATGAGCTCCAAATCAAGCGCAAATAACTTGTCTCCAATTTTCAACTGAACCCACTGGACATGCCTTTGATAAAAAATACCTTCAACACTTTGTAACCTCAGTCAAATACTTGTACAAAACTTTGACAGTCAAAATCTCCTTTAATTTCCCCCAGTGCGGCTTGACTGTTCATTTTGCCATAGCATTATCAGCAGTTTGTTTCTCTTGTCAAAAGTCCTGGGTCATTTTTGCGATGTGTATATGTTGTAGCCCCTTGGCTACAAGGGGGTTTGAACATAAGAGAAAGGGGAGAGAGATTAGAGAGAAAGGAGCTAATTAACTAAGCATAACTTCTGAATTCCATTGCTTAATTGATGAGTTTGTAGTATCACAATTTCTAGGCTTCAAGCCTTTCTCTATTTAGAAGTAAATCTAAACTAGGAATTAATGTACTACTAGGAATCTACCACTAATAAATACTTCTAAACTGAAAGCAATAGATAATAAGAATCCTACCTTTAATAAAACATAAACATTAATTGAGTTATACCTAAAATAGATAGACTGTAAAAGGTAATTTCTAACTGCACTGCATAGGAGATTGGCCACATGCCATAACAGTTCACCGGACCTGTAAATTTCAGAAATCCCGTTTGCACTTGTTTTCTTATCACCTGCTGCAGATGACTTCTGTCGAACAACAATAAAAAAATTAATATGTCAAATACACTGGCTAGTAATTTTGAGGACAGAGTCTCATATCAGGTCCACATCAAGTATCCAAGGGTAGAATTAAACTATCAAGAGTTTGAAAACAACATTTCCTCCTTCATCAATGTGAGGAAAACTTGGTGCCAATTGCATTGGATTCCATAAATTCATGGCATCTGGATGCTTGATGCGAATATTGTTATTCCAATTCTCAAGTGGAGTATTTTTTTGCAAGAATAAATGATATTTTCTCTCCAAAAAATGTTTGTATTGATGGATATTTGTTAAAAGTGAAAAATGCATGTTAACAATTTTTTTTACTTGTCAAATTCATGCTTATAGTTCAGCGCACAAGATGAAATTAGTGAACATGCTGGGAGAAGTGGTGGTTTGGAGACCAAGAAGTTTTTTCTAAATTGCCTTTGCCTTCTATTGGGGCGTCTTGACATCAAACAACTTGAAATTGTTATAGCTGAATATGGCCAACAAATAGCATTTCTTCTGATACCTCAGGTTGCTAAGTTCTGTATATTTAAATTCTTTTTAAAGGCATTCTTTAGTACATTCTATTTAATCTTCTTCTGTCGTTCATTTAATTTGACCTTGTAAATGTAGAAAATTGTTTAAAGGTTGTGTGTATGAGAAAACGTTTCCTACAACTCCTAGTTGTGAGAATAGTCACTGTTTTTGTAGTTTCTTGGGATACATCAATGCAGTTACATATCAATATCTATAGAATGCCAAGTGAATTTAACAATCTAGTATGTCTTTTAGCTTTCTTGAATTACAAGTACTACTTTGATAGTTTTTCATATTTTACAGCATAGTCTAATGTCAATTTCATCATTGGAATCAGAATTTCCTTGTTACTAGCTGTAGCCAGTCTATTTATATTTAACGCAGAGATGCTTAGTTTTGTGAAGGCAACTTTGTCTAGAAAATGTCATTTTGACAGTATTTAATTCTTAACCGTTTGTAAAGGAATAAGGTCACCTCAAAGAATGTTTGTTTTTTCAGTTTTTTAATACTCTTCTTGTCAGTTTTATAATACTCTCTCTCCTACATTAATGGTCTGGTTCAAAAAAAATTGTCCGGAAAAAATTGTCTGATTTGTCTGAAACACCATTGGCTTCTCACAATGAGTCTTTCA
Source organism: Saururus chinensis (assembly GCA_035235625.1). Lineage (NCBI taxonomy): Eukaryota > Viridiplantae > Streptophyta > Magnoliopsida > Piperales > Saururaceae > Saururus > Saururus chinensis. The sequence goes on from CP141143.1 coordinate 34,624,360, forward strand.
CATGTTCTGATTACAAGTTCACATGTTCTGACAAGCGTCTCACATGGAAACTAAAGTCAGAGCTTGTGTCTCAAAAGCTCTGCCTGCTCCACGATGGACTGTCTGGAGAGAGAGAGAGAGAGAGAGAGAGAGAAGTCATCCCCCTGTCTGATTCGGACTATTTTTATGGACAAAGGGAGTATATTTAAATATAATGGTGTGAAAATAATTGAAAATGTTTGAAATTAGCTTAAAATAAGAAAGAAGAGTGCAAATACTTGTGATATAATATCAATAAACCTATTATGCATTGATGTTATTAAAATAAATGGAGCACAACAACAAATTATGTAATATATAAGCAATGGTTTTCTGCAATCTGATATAAAAAGTAACATTCTTTCAACTGTTACTTGTACTTGTTCCTTTTTGTGGAGCAAGAGAGGGCAATATAACAAGTTGGTATAACAATGTTATGTTCGGTGCAAGAAACCATTTTCTCCGCTGTGGTGAAGATACACAATTTATGCGCTTTAAGAGAGCAACCTAAGAATTATTTGTCACATGTAAATGCAATTTTAAGTGCAGTTTTTTTACTGTGAGAGAAAACTTGGAGGGTTCCTGAAGTGGGGATGGCAGAGAAAAGAAAGGAGTAATTGTGAGACAGAGAAGAGGAAGGTGAAGGGTGGGTGTAGTGGCTAGAAGGGGGAAGAGAATGCTGTCAGAGTGGTCTGGAGCGGCAGATAATTCTGGAAGAAGGGTGATGTGTTGCGCAGCCTGCAGGTTTTAAATGAAATTGTTTGGAGAGAAAAAAGATGAGATGCATAAAAACTTGAGATAGAAAGAGAGGATAGGGAGGTGGATGATGACTCTTCCGTTGGGAACGTTTATTTGGCACGACAAGAGGGTGATAAGGGCAGATATACTTTTTCACTTATTTATTTCATTCCTTTCTATTGGAAGACACCTAATGGCTACTTGCTATGCAATTTTACAGAAGAAGAGACCGAGAAACATACTTTTGGGTATGTCATAAAAAAACATATTTTTGGGTAATAGAAAAAAGGTCTGTTGGTCCTTCCTAAGGGCATATGCCTCATGTAATGTAAGTATACTCTTTAAGCGTATGCCTTGAGGCATGCATCAAGAGATGAGACTAAGTCTTACTGGACGTCTGTAGCATATTGATGCCTTAAAATACTTTTTAAACACCCTGCTTTGAGATATGTGAAATGCTTTTGAAACATTGATCCTTAGCTGTAAATTTGTGCACTGGGTCCTGACCTGTCACTACAAAATTATGGAACACATATCTCAAGATTGATATCAGTGATTTAATTACAGTGTTTTGTTCTGAGGATTAATTTGTGGAATCCTTTCCTGATCAGGCTAACCCAAAAGATTGTAAATGTAAATGTCTCTGATTAAATTAAGTTTCTTCTTTTATAAAGCTTCATTGTCCAGATGAAGATGTAGTGGAGCTTGCTGTGAGCATATTGAAGGCATTCATCTTTAAGGCAAATCTTTCTTTCACCGGAACTACTCCTTATAGCTGTTTTGAGATGGAAGAACTGCTGCCTTTACTGCTTAACCTACTGGATGAAAGAGATAATATTTCACGAGCTGTGGCTTCTCTTGTGGCAGAATATTGCATCATGTATCCTTTTTGCAGTTCTCTTGGTGTTTTATGTTTTGCATTTTGTTAATCTAAACCCTTAAAAGTATTTTCTTGGAAATCTTAACTTAAATCAATCTCTTCAGAAACCCTAATGGTCAATGCCTTTCAGAAATTTTTAAGCGCCTCGATGTTGGAAATCAATGCCAGAGGATGAATGCTATTGATGTTCTTTCTGAACTTATCAATTTATCTTCTGATTCAGGAAAAGCACTTCCTCCATCACTGCAGTACGTTTTAGATTCCACCTGGCAATTGTTGCATAACATCTGTTTTGGAATTTACCGCTTTTTTCTCTGGTATACTGACTTGGAGTCAATTGCTTAGAGAAATCCTTGCACAGCACTTGCTAAAGCGCCTAGAAGTAGAAGATTCTACAGTTCTTGCTCGAGTATCCTACTTATTACCTCGTATTGGTATGTATATTGCTTTATCCTTTTTTCTTCTTTTAGTTTGTTTTCATATATATGTGACCATTTTCATGTGAGAACATTGAGTACGAAAAGTTTGGAATATATATATTTATGTACGAGACAAGCTCCAGAGTCCCCACCCTCACTATGTCAGCTTCATCTCAAAAGATTACCTGGTCAATTTTGCTTTTGCATTAGCTTGCTATGAAGTATATTTGTTAGGGTTGCTTGAGGAAGGGCATAAAACATCTAAATATTTTAAGTGATCTCTAGTTTGTTGTAAGCTTTTCAGAGTCAAGTGATGGAAAGGAACACCTGTCTCTAGCTTTGGTGGCTCAGATAAGGGCCATAGGGCATATGATTACAATGACGAGCCGAAATTCTGCATCTTCATATGATTCTATATCCTGTCATATGGTTGAATAGTGTTACTTGAGAGCTGTTTAAAATGTACTATTTTTCTTGGGAAGATCCGTTAATTTGCAATATGTGTAAGAATACTGATTTCCATTCTTTCTCTTTGTATGTAGATGCTGTTTTTGTGTTGCCTAAATTAGTTCATTACATATACTGCTTGGAAGAAAGAGTTCAGTCATCTGCAAGCAGTGTACTTGTAGCAGTGCTGAAATATCACAGCAAGAATGTTGACGTCGTTCTTTTGCTTATTGACTGCCTCAGGTTAATTATTTCCCTACTTTATTTATTTATTTATTTATATCTTTTCAAAACGTGGAGAAACTAGGACAGTAGGACTGGCTTTATGAGTGGTAAAAGTAAGGGAAAGGTATCTTAGATGGTCTCGAGTAGCAAAACAAGATATTGGTGAGTCCTTTAGTAGATCTGGCTAATGGTTTTGTAAAGTCTTGGAAAGGTCATGTGCAAGGTTTGTAATCTTGTGAGATATCGGTCTTGGTAGGAATTTCGAGCCGAGAGACCATGTAATCAGGCTATTTTTCTGTTACATGGTCTCGGCGAGATCTCGCCAATCTTGGTAAGTTTTCTCCAATATCTTGCCTAAAAACAATAAAAAAACAATTAAAAGGGATGACCTCCGGTTCTCCACTCACAGGTCTACTGTTGGGGGTTCAATTATTTTCATTCAATTATTGATTTAAGTTGGGGCCAATTATTTCCCCTTCAATTATTATATTGGAGCACATATGGAGGATCGGATGGGACCCTGTAAATCTTGCTGGCCCTGTAAATCATGTTTTTTAATTGAACAGTGTAATTTATGTTTATACAAATGTAGTCTCATCATGTTACACTTGTTTTAGATTAGTATTAAGGTTTCTAGATGTTAACGTATATTTAGATTGTCAAAACATATGTAAAATACCTCTTTAGGGTCACTGAGATCATTTACATGATCTTTCTGAGAGCACTCTGCGATCTCGTTTCTTTGGCCAATTGAGACGAGACCGTGATTTGAGATTACGAACTTTGGTCATGTGTAAGGCAAGTATATTTCTGTGGCAGATATTGCTCTTCTTGCTTCTGCAAATGGGTCAAATGCATCTATATGTCCTTATTTAGTTGACAATGAGTTTGTATTTCCTCCTAGGGATCTAAGTCAGCAGTCCGATCTTCCAAAACCAAAAGGCGAAACTGTATCTATGAGTCATGTTTCATTGCAATCAGGTAGAATTACATTCAGTTTGAGGCAATAAGGATATTTTCTTCTATATTCATACATGTACAGATGATGTTAGTGCTTTGGAATTAATTTATCATTGTTTTTGCATGTTTTCCTTGTACTCTGTTATTGTCAGCTTAAATGTGTATATCTTTATTTTTTGCTGCCGTCTAATACCTGGCAAAGGATGAACACTTATATCATGGAGAGCATCCCCGTCTAGATTTTAGTCAGCAAGGAAACTTGCAGCTTTTGCATTGTTGCAAGTTGATGCTTAATAGAGCAAAGTTAGGTCCATATTCTGTATCACCATCTAAATGATCGAGACATGTGGATGGTGGTGATGACTATGTTTAATCATTCAGCCACATTGAGTTGCAATGGAATGTATAGGAGCCTTCCATGAGATACATTGATAAATAGCTAAGAAAATAGTAAATGACTTAATGAATGTGAAGACTTGATATGTGTGCTATCAGTATTAAGCTGGATCAGATTTTGTTTGCCTGAAAAACTCCAATAATTGTTTACAAATATTTTGCAGCCTCAAAAGTGGACCCGGATCGGATTTTCAACCTGATTCCAAAATGGACTGACAAGGTATTCTTATGTTGCTGATGTAATATTTTAACGTTGAGCCTATGATTTGCCTATGCCTACCTTGGCCAACTAAAGAGAGTCTCAGCTGTAGCTGAGCCATCTTGAGGGCTTGAGGGTCAAATTGAACTTCTTGGGTTTGTTAAAGCTTTAGCCAAGCTAAAAAAAAGGGTGTCCATGAGCCAAGTTATCTAGCGTGCAACTCAGGCTGTGAGGCTGTGTGGCTGCATACAATATGAGTTGAGCTGGGTGTTATTCCCACCATAGGGGGTGTAGGCTCCACGTATTGGGTTCATTGAGTCAATTAGAGTGGGGTTACTTTGTTATTAGTGAGGTACTGGTAATTTCTTTTTTATTGTGATTAATGCCTTACAGAGCTTTAGAATTAGCTAGAAGGCCCAGTAGGCCTTCTATTTATTTTAGGGGCTTAGCCCTAATATCATTAGGGAATGAATTGATTAGTCTTCTCTAAACTCCTCTCTCTCTAACACGTCTCTTTCTATTAACCCTTTCTAGCATTGCTGGAAGGCCTTTGTTCCATTTCTCCAACCTTTCACTCACCATTACCTCCTTTATCACCCCAATTCCACCATCCATCATGTATACTCCAACGGGACTCAACATTTCCTATCAGAGCAATCATTTGTGGAGTTTGTAATGGCATCATCTTTTGAATGCTACAACCTCTACAACACCATTTCAATAACTATTCCATCCCAAGGTCAGTGCTATATTCTAACAAGCTTGGATATTTTGGTTCCCAGGAGCTTCTATGCCCATGTTGTTCCGCATGAAGTATACCATCTGCGGTGGCAACAGCACAAGGCTATGGTGGCCATATGAAGTTCCTCACTGTCAACTATATGCAATCGCCTTACTAGGTTTACACTGGAGACTTGCCTTGCCCAATTAACTTTTCTGGAGGAAGCTAAACCCTTATGGAAGGTCATAACACTGGGGTCTGCTTGGAAGCCTCAGCAAGCAGAGCCTAGGCAGGGTAGGCTTAAAATCGGCTTGGCTTGGGCTCGAGCTCAGTTTGACATTAATTACATACATACAAGTTTGTATTTAGCAAAAAATAATGTTCATATATAGATAATTTATACATACAGATTTGAGATGTATGTGTGTGCACGTGTCTGCGCGCATGTGCAGTGCACGTGCGTACATTTCATGTATATATTAAACCCAAAAGTAAAAGAATGATGAAATTTAGAGAAACCATGCATTCTTGCATATCCAAGACTCCAATTCGTCACAACTCGAAGTTGCAACTTTGTTTGTTAACCTTAAAAATGCAATAAAGACCAAATGAGGTACCTTAGCTGGTGTCTGTTTATATCTTCATATTAACATGTTTAACTTTTAGGTCATTAGGATTCAAGTGGTATGGGATAAAGGTAATTGAAGATTGCAAAAATGGTGGGCCGCCAAATATGTGACTACTTTGACGTGTGCAGCCACCATGGCACCATCATAGTTATAAACCTAGTCTGGACATGGCCGTTTGCACCCATTTGACTTAGTTCCAGCCATGGTTTGCTTCTCAGTCTCACTGCCCATCTTGGCTGGTAAAAAATAAGATATCCTGAATAGTTCTCGAAGAAAGTGGGAGATTGTTGACAGCTTTTGACAGAGTACATTATATTCCTGTTGTAATATACTTTTTGGCCAAAAAAGCATGCTGAGCTGCACTAAGATGCTAAACAGGAAGACAGCCTTTTACATGCCACATTGTCACCACCATCATCTCGTCTTAAATTGATCCCCTCTATTCTCTGCTCATCCCACTGCCCTTGCCCCACCTTTGTTCCCCTTCCTTTTCTGCCTCCTTTATTTAGCTCATCCCTCTGCCTTTGTCCCCCTTGTTTTGCTTCTTCCTCTATTCTGATCATCCCTCTGCTTTGGTCCCCCTTGCTTCACTTCCTCCTCTAATCTGCTCATCCCTCTCTACCTTTGTCTCCCTTGCTTCGCTACCTTCTCTATTCTGCTCATCCCTCTGCCTTCCTCTTCCCTTCTCCTACCAACTGCTTCTTAGTCGTCTTTTCATGTTAGCACTTGGCGTTATCTTCTCCATTTTCTCCCCTACAAATTTTTCCGTCTCCTTCCACTTCCTCTATGTTACTTCTTGTACTTGTTCTTCTTTATCCCCCTTGCTTTGCTTCCTCCTCTATTCCACTCATCCCTCTGCCTTTGTCCCATCCTTTGCCTTCTTTTCTTGTAATTGCTTTGGTAGTGTCTCCTCCATCTTCCTCGCTCCAAATCTTGCTGGCTCCTCCCACTTTTCCTCTATGTTACTTGTAGTCCAGCTCCTCCACTGCTTCTCCTCCATTACCCCCTTTTCTTCCTTTCTCCTCCCTCAAGCCCTTCCCTTGACTTTTTTCTCCTCTTGCTCTGTCTCCCACCCCCTCTCTCTTTTGTGCAGCTTCTTTCCCCTCTTTTCCTTAGAGGCATACCTAGGTTATCTTGGTTGTTGGCCCCATCTAACCTGGCCCAACACCCAAACCGGGTTTTGGATTATTTATGATTAAAGGAATGGGGGTAATATTTTGGGACAAAGTAACTTGGGTTATTTACGATTAAAGGAATTTGATTTGATTTTGATTAGGAGATGTTACTTTTGAGTTTGTGTTTTATCTAAAGTTGCTTATAAACATAGTTGGCATTTTGGCCTTCGCTGTTGCTTTAAGGACACATCATCGGCAATTCTGGCTGAAATCCACTCAGACCATCAATCTGGTCAGACCCAAAATTGGATTAGGAATGACTTAATCTGGTTTTTCTAATCGTTCTTTCAATATTTAAATAAATACTTTGCTTCATATACAAGTTATTATAATAAGTTTTGTTTATGGTTCTTATCTTCTGTGTTACATATACAAATTTATGAGATGTTTGGTGTGGAGTTTGTGTAAGGTATCATCGATTCTGCCCCAATTCCATCTGGAATAAACGAAATCGTGGTTGGGCGCAGAAGGTGGGCAAAATTAAAAATTCCACCCGAAAGTTGATTCTAGGCCTTTTTTAGCCGGAATCATTGAATCACCTTGCAAGGTGATTCCGTCGATTCGGGCTCCTATTCCACTGTTTTGGAATAAAAGATTCCGTTATTTTTTAATTGTTACTCATATCGATTTGAACCTTGAGAAGCGTGTCATATAGGTAGGACCCACTTTAAAAGTTCAAAATTGCTTGCCCATGTGGGATCTTGTTTGATAGGGCTCAAATTTAGGAGCGCAATAGAACCAAGAATGTGCATATCCAAGTTAAAGAGAGAGTTATATTAATTAAAAGTTTTAAAAATGGGTTTGACTCAACATCCGAATTTTATTCTAAAAAATTCCATAACCAACCATAATTCTCATTTGGCGGTAGATTATTAGAATTAATTCCAAAAAATTCTACTTCCATTTCTAAAAACTTCTACACCCAAACAGCCCCTTAATATTGTTTTATGATGCAAAGTATTATACTTATGAATGATAAGGCACTTAATTGTTTAGGAAAGATTTTATCATATTTTGAAAAATAGAAGGTTAATACTTGAAGTCTTGAACTAGTTTGGATTGGATGATTCCAGCTTTTTAGTTGAAATCAACCTGATTCCAGGTAGATTATGTGCAAAATGGTTTTAGGTGATAGCAATGCAGTCAGTACCCATTTTGAGTTGAATCGGCCAATTCAATTGATTCAAGATGTTGGCTATCCATGGTGCAAAAAAGACAAATTGCAATGGTTGAGGTGATGCGACAAATGACCTTGAGGGGCCTTAGTGGAGAACCTCAAATTATTTTTAGGTAGAAACGAATGGTATAGAGATGCATTATAAAGTGCTGTAGAGGGTTTTGTCTTTTGTACAGAGGCAGAGTGAACCTGTGCATACAACACAAACTAGTTAGATTAGATGTTGATCATGGTCTTGTTTATGATATTTTTGTTGATTTTGCTTATATATGTTGGATTGCTTATTCATAGTTATATACTGCTGTGACATTGTAGGATGATGATTGGAATGCTTTGATTGAATCTCTGATGGATAAGATGTTTTCAGAACCATCAAATGCTATAATTGTGCGATTCTTGAGTCACATAAGTGAGAAATTGGCAGATGCTAAGGTTTTGGTGTTAAGTCGTGTTGTATTGCATATGCAATCACAGGAAGAGTAAGATATATCCTGCCTGAATCTCTTTGTTTTGAAATAAAGCTTGTTATAGCTCTGTGAAATCAGCCTTTATTCTGGTGCAGATTGGATGAGAGGTCATTTGCAAAATGTGGCGTTAAAGCCTCCAAAATTGGCAATCCAAATGAACTGAAAGATGCACTATTCAATCGACTTTGCCCAATGCTGGTTTTGAGGATGCTGCCAATGCGAATTTTTTCTGATATTAATTGCCATTTAATGTATGGACACCTGAATATGGATAGTCTGAAGGGTATGTTTTTAATCCCATATATTACAAGCCACAGCAAAGCATACGTAGTACTTTTTTCGATTCTGAAAAACTCTCGTTTTTTCAGATAGAAGAAGTTTTGATCTTGATAGTCATGTTTGCGTGGCTTCTCTTCTATTTAACAGGTAAGCTTCGAACCATTGGAGCTTAATTTTTTTGTTTTCAGTTTTACGCATATCATGATATGAATTAATCCGGTTGTTCTCTATTCGTGTTTTTTTACAAATGGAAACAGGATGTTTAATTTATTGGAATTTGAAGACATCCGTAAACTTGCTGCAGAACTGTGTGGGCGTCTTCATCCACAGGCAAGTCACAGTGGACTTTGTCATCAATTACTGGATTAAATCTCACCATCATTTATATATGATGGTACATTTCTGAGGCACTTTTTCTTGAAATTAGTTGGTAGAAGTGTGAGTTATATAAATGGGAGTTTACTTATTGACTTCACGAATCAACAGAGAAGTCTTTAGTTGCTCAGTTTTCAGTGATCAGCGGGTTCAATATATTGGTTCTCTACTTATTTAGGTTATGCTCTTATTTGGTTTGAGGATCTTGTAGGTTTAATGAAAAGCATAAGTAAGCTTACATATTTGCATGCATGTAGCAGGCATTCTGAGCTCAGCTTGTTTGCATGCATTTAGCAGGCACTCTGAAAAGAATTCAGAGTGCCTTTAACCAAACATGTTTACATCTACATGTTTACGAGTTTAACCAGCCGATGTTAAAGTAGTATATTCTTAAATGAAGTTTTAAGTTGTTGACTTGGATCTTGATATCATATTTTCAGGTGCTTTTTCCAATTATATTGTCTCGGTTACAAAATGCCACAGAGAGTAAGGATGTACTGAAGTTGAAGGCATGCTTGTTTACAGTTTGTACCTCGCTTGTGGTAATATATTTTTTTGTACGTCTAGTTCATTGTCTGTCTCTGAACTTCTGGTTTATAGTTGATTCCTTGTTTGATGGTCATCAATTTTAGGTTTGGGGAAAAGATGCAGTTTCACATCCTGCCAAGTTGAAAATGCAAGAAATACTGGAGAAGATATTATTGTGGCCATCTCTAGACAACAGCGAAGGTGAATGAGTATTCTTCTCTGTTGAAGGGCATTCTACCTACCTGTCAATTTGAAATATTGTTCTTGATACTGTTTAAGCAGGGCTAACTTCTACCTTTGCTTCTGTAGTTTCTAAAGTCCAGCATGGGTGTATTGACTGTCTAGCACTAATGATATGCACTGAACTACAAAGTTTACAGCGTCAAAGAGATCCATCTGAGAGTAAGACCATATTCTATTTTTTTCTTGCTAGGTACGCAAAAGTGTATTAGCGCAATGGAAGGATACACAAGATTAAGCGAAGGAAATACAACCCTCCCCAGACCCTAGAGCCAAACAAGGCTTCAATAAGGAGAAACAAGCATAAACAAAACCCAAATTAGAGAAAACCTAAAAACAAGGGAAAGTAAAAAAAATTAAATCAGGCTATTAGAATTTTTTATTCTTTCTATGAACACCCTTATTCCCTTTCTTCCCTGAGTTCTTGGAAAACTGTTTCATGAAATTACTTAGAGTGATGTTCAATCTGTCATCCTCTTCTAATTCAAAATCATCCTCTGAGTGGGTTGTGGGCAACTCTTGCAAATTTATGGCCCAATTAAAAGAATTTGACGCCTGAGCTCCATTAGGCCTAGAGAGATCCATTAGCAACTTGACTCCGTCCATTCGGTTGGTGATTCTGGTTGATCTCCTTGGGGCAATATGATCCTCTCTCAACAAGGGATAGGTGTTGATGTAGTGATCCGTCGGAATTACGGCGGACTGACCAGAAGTTCAACTTGGTTAGCCAAATTAGTTAGTGTAGGATTTGTTACAGCCAGGTTGTGACGACAGAATGGACTGAGGAGATTTGCATGTGAACGTATTATTCTCTACAGCTGAGCTGTCTACAGGAATAGGAATCCATCGAGCTTCATTGCTGGATGGAGAAACTTCTATATTAGACATGTTGCTGATTGGAGAACCTCTCATATGAGACACCTTAACTGCAACAGCTGGTGAGATCACATGGAGAGGAACTGTTACCTGCAAATTTGTAGGAATTGACTCTTGAAAGCCAGCTATTGCTGCCCCCACATTTGTAGATCTTGAGAAGCAGCTACTGGGTTAATGACTTGGGGACCCACAAAGGGGACGAAAGTGGATTGCATAATGGACTCTGATGTGGCCCCCACAGAAGTCGGCTCTCCCAACAAGCTAGAGGGACCTCCCATGGCAGATCCATATTGCAGGCTGCTATCACCAACTAGGTTGCCATTATCTGGCCTCCAAATTTCTCTGACCAGACACATTTGCTCGACATGATTGACTGACAAACATGTTTAGCATGAGTTAGGCTTCCATTCGTACTCAAGTTTGAGGGAATGAAGAGCCATCATCACAATCAGTTGTGACATGCTTCAAATATTTAGAACTTGGAGATATCTCAATACACACCTGAGCATAAGTCAAACGCAATCTGCTGGCTGTAGACAAGTCTCGACTCGGTGGGGACTCGAGATTACTTGTGATCATGCTCATAGAGTTCTTCAACCAATACTGGATTGGAAGATGCGGAAATCTTATCCAGATAGGGGTCTTTTTTATGATTGCCCTGACCTGTTTGAAACCTGGTTCCCACTTCCGGAGGATCAGCAGTCGCCCACCAATGGTCCAAATCACGGAGTTCAACACTTTCTCACAATCCTTTCACTTGTAAACTTGAAAAGTAAAAACCCTTCAGCCAAAAGGAGCCCGACAAGTTCCATAGCTTTGTCGAGGAATTTTTTAACTACACAAAGGATGGCCTTTTTCCTAGCACATATCTGACCAAAGTGTTCTGCCACCGTTGCGCCTCTTTCAAGAAGATTGGCTTGGATTTTGATGGAAGGCTGGGAGAGAAGTTCTGGGTAATGAGGGTGGAAGATGCAGGAGAGGGGGAGAATAGATTTCTCGAACACAAGCAGATGAGGAGGCTGCCATGGCGACGGCTGCTGTCTACATTTTTCTATTATGGCTCAACATTCAAGAGAGGAAGTTTGAACTTTCCGTCGTGTTTTTTCCGTATTCATGGAATTCTAAACTAACTCGAACATGACATACTCTTGAGCTCTGTAGATAGGCCCTGGTTGATTGTAGTTCAGTTTAAACGATTCCAATTCAAAGGTTTACAGAGAGTAGAGGTTCCTATTGGATACTCTTATATGCAATGATAAAAATTTTGTCTACTTTTGTTATAGATTTGTATACAGTGGTTTCTGTCTGGATACCGTGGTTTCAACCAACCCATTCTACTGTCTGTGTTTTGATGTATATATATGTCTATTTACTCTTAAAAAAACAGGGTATGCAGCTACAAAGAGTTCGGTCTTAAACTATGTAATCAAGCAACTCACTTGTGGTTTGGAAGTCCCAAATTTAAGCCATATGGAAGGTCAGTCAGATGACAGATTGACAGCTACAGATGAAGCACAGACTGAATCGACAAAACCTATTCCTTTTCGTCTGTGCATGGCTAACATCCTTATTAGCTCTTGCCAGAAGATATCAGATTCTGGCAAGCGTTTGTTTGCCCAAGCAGCACTTCCACACCTTGTTCAGTTTGTTGAGGTATATAGTCTGCAGGTCTATATGTTGCACTATTTCTTTGGTATGTACTGCAATTTTTATTTTGCTGAATCTGTTTTCTATTATTTTTGCATTTACAGATAACTACCAATTCGGAAATCAGAGCAGCCTGCATACAAGTTTTATTTTCATCTGTATACCATTTGAAATGTGCAGTTCTTCCATATTCGTCTCAGCTGCTGAAGCTCTCCATAAAAGCTCTTAAGCATGGATCAGTCAAGGTAGCAGATGTGAGCCTTCTCTTTATGTGAATATGCTGATGGCAATTTTGTGCACTGGGTCTGGGGTTCCCATTATTTTCACCTATATATATTTGATATACATATATAAATGCATTTCTGTGTGTATCAGCGTGCATGTTAGGATTTCTATATTATAAAGCAGTGTGATGCCCATCTTGTCCATGATAAAATGTGGACAAGGACATCGGTTTAGTAGACTTAAAATCGTGACCTCTAATCTCAGAGCATTTCTGGGCGTTTATCAGTGTTGTGATTGTTTATTGTCACATTGTTATGGGATGGCCATTTATTGGTATGATAAAGTTGATGAGTGTAAAATAGGGGTGTTTTCTTCTTTGCTACTTTGTATTTGGGTAGATTCAGTATTTTTGTCGGAGAAAGCCCCTTATCCTTTTTTTGTTGGGAATCTCAGGAGAAGATTGCTGGGGTGAAGCTAATGGCGTCTCTTATGGGCAGTGAAGATGAGTTCGTTGAAAGTATATCAGAGGGTCTGTTCGAAGCAAAATCAGTACTAGGAAGCATTTCTTGTACCACTGCTTCTGCTGAACTAAAACAGTTATGTGACAAATTGCTTGTATGCATGAGTCCCTCCTTCAAAGGTTTAAGCGGCATTCTCTGATAGTAAATTTCACCAACGTACAGCGTGTACATATTTATGTCCTGTATTTTTTATGCAAGTATCTGCATGTCAATTAATGTTTTATGGAGATCCCTGTAGACAATTTTTATAAATTAACAACCACAGAGGTGTCACAGCCCTACTCGATGGAAAGGCTACCATGCGGCACTTGCAAAGCTTTTTGCTTGGTAAGTCAGCCTATCGAAGAGAACAAGAGTTCTTGCAGGCAAGGCGCTGTGCGGATCACGTGTGAAGGGCCTTGCAACGCAAGAGATAAGGGGAAAAAGAGTGACACATTGCAAAGAAATAAATGAACACAAGCGAGAAAGTGGATTGCATTCACTATTAACGTGTTTACAAAGCAATCACAACCATTCAAGCACTATCCTTCCCTTATATAGCATAAGGGATTTTTCGGATATTGCTGGAGTGGCAGCCAAAGTGGTTCTACGGGCATGGTTACATAAAAGTAAAGGAAAATGCATAAAAATATAAAAACATAAAAAAAGACATTAAAAGGTATTTACAAAGGGGTTTGGACCAGGTCTGTAACATTCTCCCCCACTCAATTCTGTTGACGTCCTCGTTGACGCTGCTGCTAGAGGTAGGCTTTGGCTTGATGCTGCTGTTGGAGGTAGGCTTTGGTTTGTTGTGCTTGTTGAATGGTGAGGTCGTTTTCGGGTTCCCAGCTGTGTGGAAGGCCCCGTCACTTGATGAGGAATTCTTGTACTTGTTCTTTGCCACAGAGAACTTCGCGATCCGCCAAGACTTCTTCTAAGACTCGAACGTCGGAGGTGACCTTCAGGTTGCCGCGATCAATCTGGTTTCTGGAGGGGTCTTCAGCATCGGCATGATATGGCTTCAGACGATTGGCGTGGAAGGTCGGATGGACCTGATCCAGGCTGGTAACTATACTTGATAAGAGGCTTTCCCTACCCACTTAGTGATGGGGACGGGACCTTCATACTTACGAACAAGACCTCGATGGAGCTGCCGAAATATCTTCAATTGGGTTGGATTCAGTTTGACAAGAACCAAATCTCTCACCTTAAATGTGTAAGGCTTTCGGCCTAAGTCGGCCCACTTCTTTGCTCTTCGACACGCTTTCTCGAGATAGGCCTTTGCAATGTCTGCGTGGAGGTGCCAATCCTTTGCTAGGTGGAAGGCAGGCGGGCTGTTCCCTATGTATCTAGTCGCTAGAGTAAGTGGTGTTGCCGATTGACGCCCAATGGTAAGTTCAAAGGGGCTATGGTTGGTGGCAGAACTCTGTTGGAGGTTATAGGAGAATTGAGCAATATCAAGTAGATTCGCCTAATTCTTTTGATTGGCACTGATGAAGTGGCGAAGGTACTCTTCGAGGATGACATTGATGTGTTCAGTCTGACCATCTGTCTGGGGATGTATACTAAAGGAGAAATTTAACTTTGAACCCAATAGCTTGAATAACTCTGTCCAGAAACGACCAGTGAACCGTGCATCGTGATCACTCACAATGGTTTGCGGTACTCCCCAAAGTTTGACAATATTTTTGAGGAATAAGTGTGCCGCTTTTTCAGCCGTACAGTGCTTCGACGCTGTGATGAAGGTAGTATGTTATGAGAAGCGATCGACCACAACCAAGATCGATCCATAGCCGCCGACCCTTGGTAAAGCGGAGATGAAGTCTAGGGAGACACTCTCCCATGGCCTGTCTGGCACGGGTAGTGGTTCCAGAAGGCCACGAGGTTTGTCCTGTTCAACCTTATCCTATTGGCATGTGAGGTAGGTACGAACATACTCTTCGACATCGTCGCCCATGTGAGGCCAAAAATACCCCCTTTCCAAGAGAGCTAAGGTGCGGTGGATACCTAGATGTCCAGCCCACGGTGTGTCATGGAATTCCATAAGGACATCCTTCCTAAGATTGTCAGCCTTCGGCACGTAGAGGTGCTTCCCTTTTGTCATCAGTAGTCCATCTTCCACCCAAAACTTACGAGTTTTTCCCTCAGTGACTTGCTGGAGAAGAGAGGGTGCCAATGTATCTTTGTTTAGTGCAACCCAAATTCGAGTATGTAGGTCGCTTCTATACTGGCTGACACGGCCCAACTTGTTTAACTCGATAGTGGCAAGATCATCAGACTCAGTCTTCCGGCTCAACGCATCGGTGACAGTGTTGTCTTGGCCAGGTAAGTACTCTAGGGTGAAGTCAAATTCGGCAAGAAAATCCTGCCAACGAGCTTGTTTCGGAGAGAGCTTCTTCTGGGTTTGGAAGTAGCTGGCAGCAATGTTGTCGGCCTTGATAACGAATTGAGAACCTAGCAAATAATGTCGCCAAGTGTGAAGACAATGAATGATGGCTGTCATCTCCTTCTCTTGCATGGTATACCTTCGCTCGGTCTCATTTAGTTTGCGACTCTCGAAAGCTACCGGGTGTCCATCTTGAACCAAAACACCTCCGATGGCGTATTCAGAGGCATCCGTTTGCATCTCAAAGGGCTTCATGTAGTTAGGGAGGCAGAGCACAGGGTCTTCAGTCATAGCCTTCTTTAGTTCAGCAAAGGCCGTTTGGCATTTCTCAGACCAACACGAGGGACGATCTTTCTTGAGTAAGTCAGTCAGAGGGGTGGCTTTTTGTGAGTACCCTTGAATAAACCGCCGATAGTAATTAGCCAGACCAAGGAAAGCTCGCAACTCTCACACCTTAGTCGGGGTAGGGCATTCATCAATTGCATGAACTTTCGATGTATCCATACGAACTTGTCCACCTCTGATGATATGTCCTAAGAATAAGATCTTCTCTTTAGCAAAAGAACATTTCTCCAACTTGACGTACAGTTGATTGTACCGGAGAACTTCAAAAACAGTCTTCAGATGATCAAGGTGCTCTTCTAAAGTCTTGCTGTAAATGACAATGTCATCTAAATAGACAACCACAAACTTGTCGAGGAACTCCCGAAAAATATCATTCATCAAGGTGCAGAACGTAGCCGGGGCATTCGTTAGTCCAAAGGGCATGATGAGGAACTCAAAGGCCCCATAGCGGGTAATGCAAGTGGTCTTTACTTCGTCCCCTTCAACAAGTCGAACTTGATAGTACCCCGAACGTAGATCCAACTTTGAGAAGTATCGGGCATCTCCCAGTTGATCAAAAAGGTCAGCAATGAGTGGAAGGGGATATCTGTTCTTCACCGTCAACTTGTTAAGGGTATGGTAATCAATACACAAACGCAAACTTCCATCATGTTTCTTTTAGAAGAGGACTGGAGATCCAAAGGGTGCTTTAGCGGAACGGATGAAACCTGCTTCAAGAAGTTCGTCAAGTTGTCTTCGCAATTCTGCAAGCACGGGTGGTGCCATCCGGTAGGGGGCGCGAGCTGGAGGCTTGGCACCCGGTTCTAGCTCAATTTGATGATCAATAGCTCTCCTTGGTGGGAGGTGTTTGGGAAGGGCTTTCGGCATCACATTCGCATATTTCGAAAGGACCGCCTTAACTTCTGGATGAGTAGGCGCATCATCCGGCGATTGATCCTCCATTCGCATGGCGACAATGTAAGTGGACTCACTCTTCCTCAAGCCCTTGTCAAGTTGTATGGCTGACAAGTGCTCAGTCGTGGGCTTGTCCTTTTGAATGGCTGGGACCATGCACGGGCTGGATTTGTTGAACATGCACATCGATCCTAGGTGTGGCATCGGCACCACACTTGCACCTTGTAGAAAGCCCATCCCCAAGAGAACCTGAAAATCATCCAAGCGAACAGCCATAATATTAATTGTCCCAGACCAGTTTCTGATGGAAATGGGAACATCCTTAGCTAATCCAGTTATAGGGTGAGCTTCGGAGTTCACGACCTTCATCTGGCTAGAGTCTTTTACTAACTGTAACCCAAGGCACTTGATCTCATTGTTGGAGACAAAGGTGTGAGTAGCTCCAGTGTCGACCATGGCTTGAGTTGGGACTTCATTTAAACAAATCCCAATATACATCAAACCTTTAGCCTGAGAGGGTTTGGTTACATCTTGTCCCTTGAGTGAATTGATCAATCGTAATGCCCCCATCTTTGGTTCTGCCTCTTCGTCGCTAGATGCCCCTTCAGTGGCAGCTTTAAAACTTGATATTTGAGCATATAGGGTGTTGAGTTCTTTTTTCTGTGGGCAATGTCGAACAAGGTGTAGACCATTACAAAGGAAACACGCAAGCTTGCGTGGTTGAAATGCTACGTTGTTTGTCCTTTGTCCCTTATTCCTGTAAAAAGGTCTCCTCTTGCCCATCTTGCCCTTGCCTTTATCTTGTCCCCCGGTGAACGACCCTTGATCTTTCTGGCCATATCGGGTATCCCTCTGGTTGGCTGTGTTCTTTCTCAAACAGCCTTCGTTAGTATTGTCGGTAAGGCATTCTGCTTCTGTAACGGCAGTGGTCAAATCCTTTACACCCCGCCTGTTTAATTCAGTCTGAACCCACGGCTTGAGTCCTTCCAAAAAGAAAAATAGCTTATCCTTCTCAGACATGTCACTAATGTCCAGCATGAGGGCAGAAAATTGCTTAACATATTCCCAAATAGTCCTTGTCTGTTAGAGACATCTAAGGTTTCTCCGAGCAATGAACTCAACATTTTCAGGAAGAAATTGAGTCTTGAGTTGACTCTTCAGCTCCTCCCATGTCTCAATCCGGACTAGGCCTCTTGTCATCTCATCATACTTAGTCCTCCACCACAGCTTGGCATCGTCGGACAAATACATGGTGGCCATAGCCACTTTTGCCTCCTTATTCTCTGGGTTAACAACCTGAAGGTATTGCTCCATATCGAACAAAAAGTTTTCAAGTTGCTTAGCATCTCTTGCCCCACTGTATGGAGTGGGTTCTGGCACTTTGGGGCGTCTCTGTCCGCCCATCGTACCCAGATGTTCTTGGCGAGCAGCATTGCGCATGAGGAGCGACACCTGGGCTGCCAAGCCACGAATCTTTTCCTGTAAGGAAGCCACAGTCACTTGTACATCATCGCGAAGCTCATTGATCAGCTCGTGATTCACCGAACTCGAATTACGGTTCCTTTCCTCCCATGTTTCTAGGGAGTGAACCTTATCATCCAGCTTGTCGAAATTGGTTGCAAGGGAAGCAAGCTGCTCTTCCACAGCTTCCACACGCAACAACGTTTTCGACGTCTTCGATGGCATGGGGGCAGGCTCTTCCACCCTGCTTGCTTCAACCACCGACTTCGGCATCTCTTCCGAAGATTGAATGTCAAAACCAAGGCTCTGATACCAACTGTCACGGCCCTACTCGATGGAAAGGCTACCGTGCGGCACTTGTAAGGCTTTCTGCCCGGCAAGTCGGCCTATCGAAGGGAACAAGAGTTCTTGCTGGGCAAGGCGCTGCGTGGATCACGTGCGAAGGGCCTTGCAACGCCAGAGGTAGGGGGAAAGGGAGTGACACATTACAAAGAAACAAATGAGCACAAGCGAGAAAGTGGATTGCATTTACTATCAACGTGTTTACAAAGCAATAACAACTATTCAAGTACTACCCCCCCTATATAGTATAAAGGATTTTTTGGATATTGCTGGAGTGGCAGCTAAAGTGGCTCTACGGGCATGGTTACATAAAAGTAAAGAAAAATGCATAAAAACATAAAAACATAAAGAAAAACATTAAAAAGTATTTACAAAATGGTTCGGACATTTAATACTCCCCGTAGGCCACAGCTGCTGACTACTTAGTCTACTTTGTCCCAAACGTTGAGATAGAGGACTGTGAGGTGGTCTGCCGGTGTAATATCAGGGAGTTGTTTGCAGGTGTCCGTCCTATAGAGTATGGACTCCCAGCTACGCGATTCATTATATGCGAGAGCAGGGCTGAGTGTTCACACCGGCAGACGCATAGTTGACCTGCTTTGTGCATATTAAAGACACTAGGACGTGCAACACACTGCACCCAGAAGAGCCCAGAAAGCGTTGATTTCTTCGAGTTCAGAGAGACTAGGTGTTCTCTGAGCGGGTTCCAAAGAGGGCCTCTTGTCTGTCGAAGAAGTCTTCATCCTGATCTAAACACTGGGCCTTATCAAAACACGTCCGTGATGCATGCAGTGGGGTCTGGTATGTGAAGTTTGAAGGAGAAACAACTCGAGTGGGAATGTGTAAAACTTTTCTAGGACCAGCAGTTTTCCTCCACAACACCCTGCTCGGTCCTTGACAGTGACTTCAGAAGTGTGGCCTTCGTGCTCCATGATTATGAACGTGAGGGCAGGGGATGTCAAGTGAATAGTCCTGTATATCTCCCACCAATTGGAGATAGACCAAAAGGCATTCCCAAGCACAAATGGGTCGGCAATCTGTAGGTGTTTTATACCTAAGTGCACGTTGCTTCATCCTGCCAGTTACGAGCTGTCAAAACTCAACCCAATCCACATGCCTAACTCGAACCTGGCCTGCCTAACCCATACCCCACCTGACCACACTAATATAAGTATTAGTGAAGGCCAGAGGGCCGCCGCACTAGCTCTGCCCTGGCCGTGCAAAGGTAGGGGGGCCGCCGTCCCGGCCCCACGGCTGCTCCGCCGCTCTGTTCCGCCTCTTCCCTTGGTTAGACTCTCCCCTCTCTGTTTCACTTGTGCCGCCGCGAGCCGGCGAGGGCCGGCTGGCCGCCCACGGCTCCACCATGGGCCGACGATGGCGGGAGGACACTCCTCCCGGCCCCTGACAGCCTCAGCTCCGCCGTCCCGCTCCATTTCTCCCTACTGCCCCTGTTTTTTGCCCCCTCTGTATCGTGCGGTTCTGCCGCCGCCATGGGCCGGCACAGCCCGACCGGCCGGCCACGGTTCCGCCCTGGGCCGGTGACGGTGGGAGGCCATCCCTCCCGGCCCGGTGGGCCTCTGCATCGCTGCCCCATCCTATTTCTCCCTCTCTGCCATGTTCTGCCGACGCACTGTTTTGGGCAAACAGTGGCCGCCGGCAGTGATTCGTGGCTGATTCGGCCTTCCTCCAGCCTCGCCTTGCTCCGGCGAAGGTAGTGGACTACACCCCCATGCCCGGTTCCGCTTCCGCCCTCCCTCTTTTCTCCAGCCAGTACGTTTTATTGTACGATTTTCCGGTGGGTTGTTGCCGCCATCATTGGCAGGTGAGGGTGACTGACCACTATGGGCTCCGCCCTCGGCCTGGCGATGGCTCAGGGACGGCCCCACCCACCTGGACCGATTCAGCCTCCGTCCCCATGGCCGCTCCGCCCTTATGGGTTTTCCCCGGTCAGCCCCTCTCGGTTTGGCTTTTGACGCCATCGGCATTGGCCGGTAGTGGCCGAATGGCCACTGAGGTTTTCGCCTCAGTCTAGTAATGACTAGAGACGGTCCCACCTCGCATGGTTTGATTGCCTCTGACCGGTGCCTTCCTTGTGGCCTGTAGCCGCAATGAGTTCCGCTCACCGGCAATTTGCCCGTTGACCCTTCTTGCCCATTTTACGCTGTTGGTACTGAATGGCCTCGGGCAAGAATTTGTATGACTTACCTTGACAGAAGGTGGACGAGTTCACCTGCACAGGCCTTGGCCAGTGACGGCCTCATAGCCTTTGCTTGACCGTGAACCCTCCCCTTGCTCTTTGTCGTGTGAGATGCACAGCCACCCGCACCATGGGTATTGGTTGTGGGTGGCGATTGGCGATGTCGCCGCTTAGATTGGCCACCGCTAGGGCCTTAGCCCTGTTGGCTTTTGTGGGCCTTGAGTGGCCTCCTTTCAGCCTTCTCCCCCGCCCCTTTGGGCCGCGTGTGCATGTGGCCACGCGTGTGCTTTTGGGTTTAGTCGCTGCATTCGCGCCGCCTGACCATCGGTTGGCTTTGCCACTGAGTGGAGCTGACCACTAGAGCTTCCTCCACCCTTCCTTCATCCTCAAGCATTGCCCCACGCTCTCCGCCCTTATGTGGGCCTTTGTTGACAGAAATCATCACCGTTGGGTGCTATCCACGGCCGATTTTGACGTCTTTGTGGCCGGCTGAGTACGTATTAGCCACCAGCCGATCTTCAGTGTACACCCTCGACATCTAGTCGTACCGCCACTTCTGTTGGCACGATATTTCTCCCGGCCGCCCTAGTGTGCCTCCGTGGATTGCGGGTTTTACCACATTGATTTTTGACACCCCTTTTGGCCGTGATAGTTCTGGCGCTTCCTAAAATCCTCGGGACAGCAGCTCTCTCAGCTAGGCAACGGTTTTGACCACCAACTCCACCGCCGTTGTGTGCTCGCCATCGAACATCATGGTTACGAGGTAGGGGAGCTATGAACTCGTAAATTCATGAAGCATGCTTTGAATGAGTAGCAGCATGCTATGATTGTATGATTCCATGCTTGGATGTTAAGTAACGATCCGATTGTATGATGTGCGTGTAAGCATGATTGTGTGGTATGATTGATATGCATGAGATGTATGCACGTTTTATGGATGTGGATTATGTATACACTAGCGATGGCTAGCAAATATGTCAGTATGCTACGTATGTGTTATGCATGTGCTAGTGATGGCTAGCGTGCATGTTTGGAGTATGTATGAATGTCTGTGCATGTGCTAGTGATGGCTAGCGTGCATGTATGAATGTTTGTGCATGTGCTAGTGATGGCTAGCGTGTATGTTTAATGTATGTATGCATGTGCTAGTGATGGCTAGTGTGCATGTTTGTAAGTTATGTATGTATGATTGTATGTGTATGTTATACGTATGTGTGAGACATACGTATGTATGATGGCTTTTTGCCTATGGTATGGTTATGTGTAAATGTATGTGGGCAGATGTATGGGCGATGGACAGTAAGAGGTGGCAGAGGCTTTGTTTGAATTTGGATACGGTTGTGTAAGCGTATGACAGAGGATATGAGTATGACGGGCAAGGATTAGAATGGATCAGTTTGGGGTGGATTGTATGTTGGGCGATTGTCAGACAGTAAGAGTGTTCATAATTGTACAAGCATAACGTACAGATTATGAAGTGAAAATAAGCATAATAAGTGAGATATAAGTAAGAGGGCGACAATTGGGTTGGCTCTGAGGAGCGTTATTTGAGGATGTCAGTGTAAGATGTTTTGGCCATAAGAGGGATGGCGAAGTATGTAAGACTGTAAGGGTTGGTTGTACGATGAGTTTTGTCCATGATGTGGACGGGTAAGTGAAGTTTGCTGCCCTGACGAACTTGGGTTTCGAATCGGGCTCAGCTTCGGTTTGACCAGTCGAGGACTGTGAGTTTGTGTGGCATAATTGTACTGCATAATATACTTAATTCAAACTTGAATTATAAGCACAGCTAATGATAGTGTAGTGAGTTTGAGACCTGAGGGTTCGACGGATTAAGTTCAGTGTTTGTGCTGGCCGCTAATGAGTCAGCCGAGCATTTATCATGTCTTGCCATGGTATTTATCCTGCGGGATGTTGTCTGTGTGCTGTGTAGAGCACCGGACGTCTGATGCTCTGCTAAGAGCGATGTTGTTTCTGATTTGGTCTGCGTGCTGTATAAGCCCAGACGTTTGATGCTTTGTTGAGAGCGATGTACGTTTCTGATTTTGTCTGTGTGCTGTATGAAGCCCAGACGTCTGATGCTCTGTTGAGAGCGAAGTATGTTTTCGGTTTGGTCTGTGTGCTATATAAGCCCAGACGTTTGATGCTCTGTTGAGAGCGTTGTATGTTTCCGCCCAAGAGTGACACTGTACGTTTCTGCCCAAGTGGCACTGTATGTTTTCTACCCAAGAGTGGCAATGACACTATAAGACCCATTATGGTGGGCAATTCTCTGGCACTATAAGACCCATTATGGTGGGCAATTCTATGGCACTATAAGACCCATTATGGTGGGCGATTCTATGGCACTATAAGACCCATTATGGTGGGCAATTGTATGACCCCTTATGTGTGGGTGTTTATGTTTGCGCGCTCAGGTAAGTAGTATCATGGATCTACTCTTACCTGTTTGATCCAGTGCCCCATGAGCATTGGTGTGCCTTACCTTCGGAAAAAGTCCATGGCGTCTAGTCACTCCTCGGAGGTTAAGGTGTTGCCCCAGTAACATTCTTTTCCTTTTCGACGTTGGAGCCTATTAGTTGTAATAAGCTTCAGTGGTCGTTGATATGTGTACAATTATGTGTATGAGTACGACTGTATGAGTGTGAGTACGACTGTATGTGTATGAGCAGGACTGTAAGAGTATGTATGAGCAGGACTGTAAGAGTGTGTATGAGCAGGATTGTAAGCGTATGAGTATGAGCACGACTGTAAGAGTATGAGTACGATTGTGAGAGTATGTTTCTGAGTAAGACAGTAAGTATGATTTTGTGCAGACTATACGAGTAAGGTCGTACGAGTTTGATTGTACGAGTAGGTCGTACAAGTAAGCGTACGATGGTATGAGTAAGTGTATGACCCTAGATAAGGGTATTTGTGTAAGTTTGATTTGGTATAATTTTGGCACGATAGTGCCTTTGGTATGACTTTGGCACGATGGTGCATTTGGTATGCTGTATGCGTATGTGCATGATATGATTATATTATGTTGACTACTTCATGTTTGAGTTGCATGAACGCATGTGTTTTTGAACTTATTGAGTTCACCGTTTGGGATTTCCCCTACTGGGTATTTTCCTACTGAGTATGAAAATATTCATCACCCTACTTTTTAGCCCCGTTGTACAGGAGGTTTTGCAGGTTATGCGGAGAGCTCCTGGAGATGGACGCTCGTTTCAGCGGTGGATTGATTCCCGTTGACTCAGGTATCTGCTTGACTCTCTGTGAGTTTATTTGTGCCACGATCTCCTGTATTGGGTGAGACAAGAAGTTAGGTGTTTATTCTGGACTTTCATTTGGATGAGTCTATGGACTATTATGGGACTTGCACTCAGGGATGCCTGGGAGTAATTTGTATTTAAAAGTTTATGATCATAGCAATTTATTCGTATGTGTGTTTTCGAGTAGCGCCTGATGATATTTGCTTTGGCCGTACGATGTTTAACTGTATGATGTTTTAAATTATAAAATGTTTATACAGGTTTTGATTTTGTCATTTTGACTCCGATTTATGGAAACAAAATTTCTATGAGTTTTAAGAAAAAAAGGATGAAAAATCTCGGGCGTTACATATACTAACGAAGGGTTAGTAGACCCTAATGCATATGTATGAGACCATGTGATGTGATGTTTTGGTCACCCTAAACTTGTAAGAACATATGAAACATATGTCTAGTTTATTGGCTAATTTCTTTTCTAAAATGATGTCAAGAAAGCTCATGTATGTATTGAGTCTTTGAATCCATTTGAAGTTTTTGTGATCAAGTCATATTTGGAATTGACAAACTTGAAAAAAAGAAGTAGGTGTGTTCTTATTGATCAATGTAAAAGGCTGAAGAATGTTGAAGGGTTTTGAAGCTTATTCAAGTCACATTCACATATAAAAATCACTTGGTGAAGTTTCAGATTTGAATTCAAATGTTTTAAAAGGATTTAGGGTAAAAAAGATAAAAAAAGTAAATTTACAGTCAAAATGATCAATCTATGCAAAACAAGGCTAATCAAATGATCGATCGCAGCTTGAATCAGCCTTGTGCAAAATAAAGCCGAGAGTTATCCAACAATCACTCTCATAATCAATCGATCACCTGAAGTATCATGCACATTAAAATCAGTGATTGATCGATCACTGTTTAGAAAAATCAATCATTTCAAGGACTCGTTACCTTATTTAAGACATCCCGATTTTAATGTTATTTCTTATTGAAGTACAAGTCCTAAACCGACTTGATGAGCTATATAATGGTAATGAAATATTTAAATTTTAGAGGGAAAAACCTAGAGGAGAAAAGAGAAAAAAGGTTTACTCCTTTGCTTATTGTTTTCCAAAGAAGAATTCAATTGAGCTTTGAGTTGAAGATATATGGTGAATTGAAGAAGATAGAGACAACTTGTAATGCACTAGCTTGTAATGCAACTTAAGGAGTTACAGCTTATCTTAAATGGAAGATCGAATATTTCTATAAGGCCACAGTCAAGGCAATACGAGGTGCTTATTGAAGACTAGAAGAAGATAGAGACAAGGCAAAGAGAAGAAAGATTCAAGTTCTTGAGGAGAAGACTTGAAGGCCAGCAACAATAATCAAAACAAGAAGAGTTTGTGTTAGAGTCTAAATAAATTTGGTGGTTTACTTGTGTCTATGTAAAGTCTTAGTTTCTAGTGCATTAATTTGGTTCTTTTGGAATTCTCGTATTTTTTTTACCCTAGTTAGGGTTTCTCACGTAGATTGTTGTGTTCATGTGTGGATTGAATGATAGTTGATTGATTGATATGTAGTGAGTGAGATTGGAGAGAACATTGGATTTTAATTTTTTTACTTAATAAAAAAAGATTATGTGCAAAAGATTCTAGAACTCTAAATTCTTACATGTCACAGTACTAGTTTTAGGAGCAATCTAGTGATCTACTAGGTTGATTAGACGAATATTAAACTCTCATAATTGATGTATTTGACTATAAGGTAAAAGATTTTTAGTGTTATATTGATTCCTCAAGTCATCCACTTAGCCACATAGAACAGAAGGGCATGGTATAAAAATAATCATGGTCTTTTGGCTCTCTAAGGATGAAAGAGCCACTCATCTAGACTATGAGTTTAGTTTGAATGGAGTAGGGCATTAAAAGATGATTGGACCCTCATATCATCATTTAAGAGGTTTCGACGATTATTATTGTTGGGATTTCGACACTAAAGTCTATGAGGCCCAAAGAGTCCTTACTTTATGTTGTGGATGGTGTATGATAGACTTAAAACAAAGACTAAGGTCAAATTCTTGGTAATCTAATATCTAGTTGAGTAGGCACTCTTAGTGTATATGAATTTAATCTCTTTGTTATTTGTATTGGTTTTGACAACATATTCTTACTTGGTATATTCTTCTAACTATTTGTTTTCAAATAGATTGTAATTTCATTCAAGTATACACACATACTCAACATACTTTTTAGTGCAGATTCTCTAGAAAGAAGACATTTAGATGTATCGGGAGATTGTCATTTAATAATTCATTAGCATGTACATATGTAATAGACATGTACATTATTATAGATGCTATGAGTATTTTAATATGATAAATATTTAAATATTTTTTTATAATACAATCCAACAAGTATTTGTGAAAGTTATGATTATCATAGATTATGATATATACTTGATCTACTACCCTTGTTATGCCCCCTCTTTTCTAGCGACTGCCTTGTTCAACAAGCCAATGACCCTGGTAGGTTTCCCTTCTACTGGATTCGTCTTTCTCATGGATTGCCTCCCAGTCACTGCCTTTTCTTTAGCGTCCAAAATATTCCTCAACTCCACTGTACAACTCCTCCAACGAGCAAGAAGCTTGTTCAAACCTTTCCATACCTTGAGGATCTCACCGCCGCTGTCCTCTTCTCCGGCTCTTGCACCCTTCATCTCCTTATCAGAAACCACCCCATCTTCCACTTTCTCCTCCCCCCACCCGACGGCCGGGGCCTCCCCATTGGCCGGTAGCTGAATCGTCTTCGCTTAATCATCGTGTCCCGGTTCTCCAACATTCCTCACCGATGAACAACTACACCTCCAACAAGACACAATGATCTAAAAAATTTGAAATCCAAATCTCTTGACCTTCACTCCCCTCCCAAGTATCTGATACTCGAGAATTCCGGGCTAGGACGATCAACATCTCCCTCTGTCGCCGCAACTCCATCACTTTCCAGTGCAAGTTCGAGTGCTGCATCAGCACGAACAATGGACTCGCCACTGGCCTGTACTCTGGCATCAGCCTCCCGGGCTTGTACCAGACCCCGCAAGAGTTGCACAGCGACTTGGGCCCCATCGACCCCATCCTCCACTATGGCGTCATCTCCGTTGCGCAATGCATGCACTTCCTGGCTTCTACCTCCCCTGCCGCCGAAGATGAAGATGATGGAGCGGCAGAGCCCGAGGCGGAGCCTCCTTCCTTTCTCCTCGGTTTGATCATCTCCACCGGGATCGTGCTCAGCAAAGCCGGCGAGTGGAGAGGGGCCCAACTATTTCCCAAGGCCCCCACCGCTCTGGAGCGTTTGCTCCTGGCCCGGCTAGGGACATATGGGTCCGGGTGGACGCTTGGGTTCCTGATCACCCTACACTCGATGATGGCGTCGGAATAGATAGAGGAGTCGGAGAAGGAACTTGGACAGCCATCTAGGTCGCCATTGAAATTTTGCACGAGAACAACCTCCCGCTGGTAATTGACTTGAGCCCAGTTGGGCCCGAATCCGGGAACCCGCCCAGCCAACAATTTGTGATGTTGGTGACGGTCTCTATTGCGCAGACATGGTCATCCCTGACACTAATGTCGAACAGCGCCATCGGGCCGGAGTACACGCTGTAGAAACTAGCATCACAGTAGAGGAGGACGAAGCCTCCGCCAGCAGCCGGAGCGAGGCCATAGAGGAAGTCCCTGACGCTGGAGATGGATGAGAAGGAGATGTTGGGTAAGATAGGGAGGGAGAGGGCCGCGCCACCATGCCAGAGTAGGTAGAAGATGGACTGGGGCTCCTTAGCCGGTAGAAATCCCGCATTCCGCCCTGGAGGATACGATGGCAAGAGTGGAGGCAGAGCCTAGTGCAGAGGCCGGGGACACCATGGCTAAGAATGGGAGGAGCACGGCTAGGGCGGATGCGGCGGCGCTGGTGGTGGAGTCATTGAACGAGTCTCACAGGTCTGATTGCGGACTGGTCTTCATTGGGGGCAACGTTCTCAACAACACAAAGCAACGAGCCAAAATTAGTATTTTACTATTGTTAGACGTGCAAAAAAGAGGCGTAATTACTATCTTAATAAAAATGATAAAATTTAGATATGGAGCTATTAATATAGGACGGAGGGTGTACAAACTAGTGGCTTTCCCTGTTAATTCTGGAGAGCAAAAATGTGGTCGTTTTTGGGCAAGGTTTGCGGGCTTGTTTTCGGTACTCCTCATATTGCAAATCTTGCCACTGCACGAGATTGTTACAAATCAACTTGCCATACCTAGGTGAGGGTTCTGCCTTATCAAAATATCTTGTCTTGATCACCATCCACCCTCGCCATGCTGCTGCCCTCCACAAAATCGTCGGCAACTTGCCTTATTCTACCTTGGTTTTCTCCTTTTCAGAAATCTCAGCCACAGATTTGCACGAGATACCAAGGATTTCCCTTGTAATCTTCCCCCGGAATCATCTTCATCGTAGCGAATTTCGGTCTCTCCAACTATCAGCTTCTATAATATCTTCTAGCATGCAATGGCAGCTTCTCCTAGAAGCAGTCCCATTTGCTCCAAATGAATTCTCCACGAGCTTGTTGTGGGTCTTGTCCAACATTCTATATGGAGCGCTTCTCTTGCGTGCTTGCTGCCAAATTCAGTGGAGCAAGTCTTCTACAAGAGCATTGCATGGGATACAGGTGTAGATACATATGTTCTAGGACCACTCCAGTGAGTCCATATTTGTGTCATTACGAAGCCCACCAATGAATGTTCATTTGGCATATTTCCGCAAGCTTCTTCCCAAGTGAAGATATGGAAAAAATAATTATGCTAAATCTTCT
The DNA here is from genome assembly GCA_035235625.1 of Saururus chinensis. NCBI lineage: Eukaryota > Viridiplantae > Streptophyta > Magnoliopsida > Piperales > Saururaceae > Saururus > Saururus chinensis. The sequence goes on from CP141143.1 coordinate 34,653,196, forward strand.
GTCTATCTCTCCTTTCTCACGAAGAGATGTCGTTGTGTACACCGGTACATGCAAGCACCCTTTTTTGCAACCTATTTGTCAACATCGTCTTTTGTTGCTCCATGACCAAGTGCCTAGATTTGGGCAACAGGCCTCAACTATACAAGGTCACGAGATTCGAGATCTTTTTTCGGCAAAACAATGCAACCTTCCTGGTTGTAATTTCTCAACAAAAAAAATTGTGATTTCATTGCCTTTCTTGCCACAATTTTGGGGATTGACGGCAATCAACGAAGTGATTTAATGGTGCTGGCCGGCTGAGCTATACTTGGATGGAAGGATGAACCCCAAGATGTGTCACCATATTCCATGGCCTTTGCTTGATCTTAAACTTGAAATTTATGTGCCTCTAGTGGTTGCGACTTGGGGCCAGACCTTGTTCAAACTTTGCGGGGTCATTGCCGGCCACTGTGGTGGAGATGGGATGGGGGAGGAGGAAGAAAAACTGCAATTTTTCTTTTTTTGAATAAGCAGCTTATAATATCCGTATCCATTTAAAAAAAACTTAAAAATCATTAATTTTGCAATACAATGCTGCATGAGTTTTTGCAATAGTGAAGAGAGGAAAACAATAATAATTCCTTCTTTAAACTTCGCACCAAAAGTGAAGGAGGCAATGAATGTCGTCAACCCTTTTATGTTAGCCTTTACCCACCAATCACAAAATTTGAAACCTAAGTTGCCCTTCTTGTCGCCTATTCACCAATACCAACTTTTGCTGTCGCAGAGCGGCTAATTCTTTTTTGCGAGATCTTGAACCTTTGTCTTTTTGGCCAAAACTCACTGGCTTTCTGGTTGTGATTTTGCCAAAAAAGGGTCGTAATTTCTAGCTAAGCTATCTTGAAATGGCCGAAATCATTGCCTTTCTTGTCACATTTCTCAACTAAAAACAAAACAATTTTACGACCTTTTTTCTGAAATTTTAGGGAGTAGCAATGATTGATACGGCGATTTTGTGGCGATAACAAGTTGAACTAAGTTTAGATGGAAGGATCCAACATAAGGGTCATATCATCGCTTTCATAGCATAACTAAGTTTAGGGTGACCTTTTCTCTGTCTATCTCCCCTTTAATATGTTTCACCTCAGAATTTAAACTTGATCCAACATAAGGGTCATACTAAGCTGCCAACATGGTGAGAGGAACGAGGAAGAAGGGTAATTCTTTCATTTTGAACAAATAATTTTATTTTTGTAATTTTAGTGTCCTTACAAATGATCCAAAATAAGCTAAAAGTTTAGCAATAAAATATTAGACAACAACAATTTTTTGTTATTACATCAACCAGAGATGATTTTCAAACAGTATTTAAATAGCTTTTATCATACAAGGACACTAATGACTTCAAAAATGCATTAAAGTCCACCCGCCATCAATTTTATCATTGAAGGACACTTGAAATTTGATAATGATAAAATATCTATCGTACCCATACCATTGGAGTAGCCAAAAAGAATGTCAGCGCCCCCATGGCCCATGTTGGCCAGACATATGGCCAACGTAGACCAGCAGCCTGGCCATGGCCATAGAGTTTTGGCCTGGCCAGAGCAAGCAAGCTAGCGTGTTGGCCATCAACCTGGACGTGGCCATCCTGGCCAGGTGAGGCCTGGCCACGGCTAGCAGCTCCGCTGGCCTTGGCAGCTCCCGCCATGGCTAGAGTAGGCTAGCCAGTAGCCTGGTGATGGCCGCTCACTTCGGTAGCCGTTCTTTCTATGCAAGCCTCCTATTTGATTCACGAAAAATTTTCTTTTACGTGCCTGTGCAAAAGATATTCTCACTCATATTTTAGTCTACTTTTTGGGGCATTGCCTATCCAGTTATGTGTTTGACCAAGGTATGGGCACCTTTTTAGTCTATTATTGTTGCAGTCAAGGTGAGCCGATATGGGCCACGGGGTCTAAGGGCGGCAGGGGCGGTCATGCCAACCCTATTAAACTATACTAATTTGCTTGGGAACTGCTTACGTCACACACACATACACACTAGGTATATAACAAAAATATACATTAACACGTTGTAGGGCCCATACGAGTGAATTATATGTCGATGGTGGGTTCCGTAATTAGTATGCTTTGAGAGACAGAGCCCACTCTCATTATATCTGAACCTTATGTTTAAGTGGGAATTTTAGCATGTAAGCCCATCTCTTTGAAGCCCATTTTTAAGAGGAATAAGTGAGGGTATTTAAGGGAGAAAGGGAAAGGAGAAGCCCTAAGTTTGGGCTGCCCCATTCCCCTTCTCCTCTCTCCCCAATTCTACCCCCTCTCTCCCTTGGTGGTGCGGCCTCCCTTTGATTAGGGATGGCCACCCCCTCCTGCTCCCTCTTTCTTCCTCTTGCCTTCTCCTCCGGCGTGTGGTGAAAGATTAGCTCACTGATTTGGGTGGGGCTTTAAGGATATGAGTAGAGGCTTTGATTGCTGAGATTGAATCAAAGTTCAAAACAATTAAGGGACCAACACAAGAAAAGTAACCCCCATTCTCTATTTTTGTTTCTTGTGACTTTGGAGGGCAGGCTGAATGATTCAAGGGCATGCAAGGGGCTGGACAGCCCAAGGTGGGTATATCCGTGCTCCTTAATTCAATTCTATATTATGCATGTTCTTTGATTAATGATTTATTACTTATACATGTGTGTATATATGCATGTTTGTGTATAGATTGCTGTAAAACTTTAATTTTTGATTGGTGCACCACCCTCAGGCTCGTGACCGCCACGCTTCTGCCGGCCAACCACTCTACAGATATTTCATAGTTTGAATGGCTAGTACGCTTTGTTATTAACACTGGCGGTTCCATCTTCAAATCTGTACATATCAAAACTGCCTAGCAACTTTGCTCCACACCACATGGACACCTAACTTTCCTTGACCTGAACTTGGGATCCCGATATCTTTCCGAACACCAGTGAGGGTGATGATGGAATCTTTGGCCTTGTTGACACAGGCATCTTGCCAGAGGTAGAGCTTCCGTGATGATGGATTCCATTCACGCATCTGTTGGTGGCATGGATCAGTGAGAATGGAGTCCGAGTGTTACCTTTATTGGAGATGGTAACGACATGGAAATAGCATCGGACAACCGGGCACAATAACATATAACCAATATGGCTCTTCCTCTCAAGCTGGCTTCTTAAAAGTAAATGAGAACCATCGTGCCCTCATTTGCGTGCCCAAAATCAACAGTAAAATTTTACTATATTGTAAAAGTGTAATATTTTAACTTTTAAGTTTATATGATATTTTTTTGTTGTTTAGATATGTTTGACAAAAATTCTTGGTTAATAGCAGATTAGAGCCAATAATATCAACACAGAGAAGAAGTAGAAGGAAGAATTCTTTTGAATCCTAAAAACTTATTTTTTTTTTATGATTATATGAAATGTAAAATTTTATTCCTTAAAAAATCTAAATCCTTAGCATGGGGCGAGAAATTCACATCCAGCCAGAGGCCTTCCAGCCTTCACCATCCCATGCATCATCATTCCCATTTGCCATAGCCAGGAGTTCTCTGTTTATTGCATTATATTAATAGGAAGTACACAACTCCATATAAGCTCTGGGCTCCCCTATTACGGCGTCAAACTTTTCTTTACTAAGGTTCCCCTCGTTTTTACTTAGGTAGCAGTACAAACCATATAATAAAAATCAAAATGCAAAATGTAAATTTCATAGAGTGGTAATACCTGTCAAGAGAGGGCGGTCTGACTCACTACAAAATCAGAACACTCTAGTGGGGAATATTTAGCGAGGGTTAAAAAATATACCCACTAAAACAAACTTATAGAAGGGGCAGTTCATAACCTGCTGTGAGTAGTGGCCGTTGGAGCCCTCTTTGTCCGGAGTCTTGGAAACCTGCCACTCAAAGCCAAATGTGCGACTCCAATAGGAATTACCTGTCATTAAAGATAAGGTACCCGCAATCTCAATCCTCATTGACAACGAGGAAATTGGTGCAATGTGGGGAAATCACAATCTCTCTCACGCCATCTTCAAGGAAGATCCAAATTGGGTTATCTCCCTGCTACTATCATCAATTGCGCTAGAACAATGGTGGGTAAGGGCTGAAGACACTAAAAGGACTCTGAAAGTGGCCATTTCTATCTTCGCTACTAACTATAGTTATGTGAATCGTCTTATATTTTCTACTTCTGTTTCATACCAGTTTTTTTTTTGTAGCAAGACCATGAACTTCCTTCGATTTTTTTCCCGTGGGAAATGAACACACTAAATGAAATGTGATCAAGTGAACTAAACGAAAAAAATTATACTTAACTTCTGTCAATGATGGTTTGTCCATCATAGGTTATGCCAAAACTTTTGTTAGGTGATTTTTTTTAAACATACCATTGGTTATTTGCCTATGCTTTAATATACATTGGTTATTTTTTTTCATAATACAAAATGAGAAAGATTGAGAACCAATTTTGACAGAATCAGTGCCTACAAAAGAATTTTTGAGGTGGCCTTCAAAACAAAGTAGAAGTAGAAAAATTCAACTTTGCTTCGGATAGGATCAAATCAATGCATTTCCCCCTAAAATACATAAAATTAACCAAAATACCTATCAAAGTTTTAAGATACTATAACAAAGATCTATTTGAAGGATAAAAATATATTTAGGATCATAACAAAATGTTGCATATTGATAAGTAATTTGGTCAAATGAAAAACAAGTGAAGGGCAAGATTGACCTCAAACACAAATAAAACATACAAGATGCCCACTCTTTACTGTAATGCGATAGAAAACAGGGAAAAACTACCTGCACTTTAAACAGAACAATCAAAATGGCATCATATTCATTATTATTGTATTTGCCTTTAGGGATAATAGCCACAATCATAGAGCAGACCAACTCATGGCAGATTATTAAAGTTAATAGCTATCAAGATAATGAGAAAGTTCTATATAATAGAATCAATGAACTAACCAAGAGCTAGATCAATGATTATCAAAGTTGTTCTCTATATGTCTAGGTAATGCTCCAAGAATATGTAAAACACAGAATATGGAAATACTTCCATATGCATAGGGAAAAAGGATAAGTACAAATGCTTAAAATCCTTTACATTAATTACTTGCATTCCCCATGTTGAAAAAAAAGGACTTTTAGCGATGCATTTATACATTGCTAATAGTCCCCTAAGTGTCGCTAACGACTATTAGTGACGCATATAAAATATTGCCAAAAATGTCATCATTATTGCCCATTAACGACGCATAACACCAAGCATCGCTAATAGTGCCCACTAGCGATGCATGTCTATGCGTCGCAATTAGTAAAACTATGTCGCTAATAATAATTAGCGATACTTATTTCTTGGCGTCGCTAATGATAAGTTATTAGCGACGTTATTCTATATGTGGCTAATAGAAAAACCATTTAAAGAAATTAAAAATAACTTATTAGTGACATATAAGGATAAGTGTCGCTAACAAATCCTTATTAGCGATGTTTTCTTATACGCCGCTAATAGAATAAAGATTTTTTTTTAAAATTACTTATTCAAAGTGCTGCTAAGAATATAATATTAAAAATTTAAATAATATATTTTAAAAAATAAAAAAATGCTTTAGCAACGTTTTCATATGAGTCACTAAAGTTGAATTTTTTTTAAAACAAAAATCGATGCCCACCGGGGAAGGGAGAGGGGGCTAGAGGACGGCAGGGTGCCGGAATCCGGCCCCTCTCTATTCCCGGCTCTATTCCCCCCGGTTCCCCATCTCCACTTCCCTCCTCCCCCTCCCCCCCTTCGAAAATCAAAGGAGGGGGGCAGAGAAGGGGGGAGCCAGAGGACAGCAGTGTCGTCCTCTAGCCCCCGCCCCCCTCCCGGTCCCCCCTCTCTCGGCTCTGCCCCACTCCTTCCCCCCCTCCTTAGAAGATCAAAGGAGGGGATAGGGGGAGGGGGAGGGGGGCGGAGCAGGGGGGACATATATAGGACAGCGGGGCGCAGGCGGGAACAGGATGGATGGGGAGAGGGAGTGGGGAGCTTTTATAAGTGGGTGGAATTTCGCTCGCATAATCCTTTATTTTTTCTAAAAAAATATATATTATTACTAACATTGAGCGTCACTATTAGCTTCTTTATTTGCGACTTATACAGTATGCGTCGTTAATACATACATTTTTAGCGACACACACACACACACATACTGGCACGCGCACGCACACACACACATATATGTATATATATGTCTCTAAAATATTAAGTAATAATGATGTATAAACATATGCGTTGCTACTACCCAAATTATTAGTGACGCAAAATATTATGTGTCACTATTAGTTTTTTTTGTTTTTTAAAAATAATTATGATTCTCTTCTCTCACCTCTCTTCTCTCTCCCTATCCTCTCTCCCCTCTTTCTCTCTCTACCCTATCTCCCCTCTTTTTCTCTCCTCTCCTCTTTCTCTCTTCTCTCTATTCTCTCTCTGCTCTCCTCTCCTCTCTCTCCCTCTCCCTCTCCCTCTGCTCTCTCCTCCTCTCTCCACTATTTCTCTCTCCTCTTCTCTCCCTTCTACTCTCCTCTCTTCTCCCTCTTTCTTTCTCTTCTCTCTCTACCCTCTCTCCCCTCTTTCTCTCTCTTCTCTCTTTCTCTCTACCCTCTTTATCTCTCCTCTCTCTCTTCTCCCTCTCTCTCCTCTCTCTCTTCTCACTCTCTCTCCTCTCTCTATTCTCTCTTCTCTCTCTCCTCGCTTCCTCTCTCTCTCCCCTCTCTCTCCTCGCTTCCTCTCTCTCTCTCTCCTCACTTCTCTATTTTCTATTATTTTTTAAAAATAATTTGTACTATTCACGATGCATAACTCTATGTGTCACTACTACATGATGTAGTAGTGATGTATAGCTTTATGTGTTGCTACTATTATTTATTTAATGTTTTATTTTTTTAAATAATTTATAATTAAAAAAATCTCTCTCTACACTCACTCATTCTCTCTCTTCTCTCTCTACCCTCCTTCTCTCTCTTCTCCTCTCCCCTCTCCCCTCTTTCCCTCACCTCCCTCTTTCTCTCTCCCTCCCTCTCCTCTCTTCTCTCTCTCCCTCTCCCCCTCCCTCCCTCCCTCTATCTTCCTCTCTTTCTCCCCTCTCTCTTTTCTATTAATTTTTTCAAATAATTTGCACAATTCATGACGCATAAAGCTATGCATGGCTACTACACGATGTAGTACCGACATATAGCTTTATATGTCACAACTACCTTAGGGTAGTAGCCACGCATATCTCTAAGCATCGCTACTAACCTAAGGTAGTAGTGACACTTAAATGTATGCGTTGCTACTATTATTTTTTTAATTTATTATTATTTTTAAATTAATTTATAATTTAAAAAATTTCTCTCTCTCTCCTCACTCTCTCTCTCTTCTTTCTCTCCTCTCTCTTTCTCGTCTCCTCTCTTCTCTCCCCTCTTTCTCTCTCCTCTCCTCTCTCCTCCCTCTTTCTGTCTCTTCTCTCTCTCCTCTCCTCTCTTCTCTCCTCCCTCTTTCTCTCTCTTCTCTTCTCTCCTCCCTCTTTCTCTCTCTCTCCCTCCCTCCCTCTCTCACCTCTCTCTTTTCTATTATTTTTTTTCAAATAATTTACACAATTTGCGACGCATAAAGCTATGCACGGCTACTACACGATGTAGTAGTGACGTATAGCTTTATGCGTAGTAGCGACGCATATCTCTAAGCGTTGCTACTAACCTAAGGTAGTAGCGATGCTACTAACCTAAGGTAGTAACGATGCTTAAATGTATGCGTCACTGCTATTATTTTTTTATATATTAATTTTTTTAAATATAATTTATAATTAAAAAAATTTCTCTCTCCCCCTTACTCTCTCTCTACACTCACTCACTCTCTCTCTTCTTTCTCTCTCTACCCTCTGTCCTCTTTCTCTCTCCTCTCCTCTCTTTCTCCTCTCCTCTCTCCTCCCTCTTTCTCTCTCTTCTCTCGTTCTCTCTCTCACTCTCCTCTCTCGTTCTCTCTCTTCACTCTCTCCTCTCTCTCTTCTCTCTCTTGCTCTCTTGATCGTTTATAATTAAACCCTTTGCAAGTGTACAAGGTAATTGTACTAGGATAAGTATTTAATGGTTATCGAACCTCAGGGACGGATGAATTATTACTAAATCTAAAGAGGAATTCACTGATTAAAAACTAAAACAAACTTAAACTTTAATTAAGTAGAGAAAAGAAATCAACTAGTTTAAAAATAAGAGATTAATATGATGAAAATTACTTAGGAAATCGAATCCACTATAGAACTATAACAATTCCTTAACTTTTAATCTAAATCTAGTGTGAATATGAACAAGTATTCTCAGCTACAAGCTAGAATTACTTCAGAAAGAATCATTAATTAAATTCCATGGCATGAACTATCTTCGACAATAGCACGAATCATCTACACTAAACTACTATAGGCATGACCCGTCTAATCTTAGTATAACTCATCGAAGTCATTAATTATCTGAACATTAAAACTATTGCATGACCATCTCATCCAAATCACAAAAATTAGAATTGATGAAAATATCAAAACCACATCAATCTATCATCTACAAGACAATAAATCAACATAGATTTGAATAAACATGAAAAGCTCTTCCATTAAAAAGGAAATCTTTATCATACAATTATCATAATTCACAACTGAGATCTAAATTAAAAAGAAAAGAAACTGAAACTTAACTATAAAGGCTACAGAACTAAGCAAATCATAAAAGAATTTATCTCAACTTTTCACCTTTTGACGCGATCCCTTATACTTGCCTAGGCATAAGGTTCGGTTACTCAGTAAAAAGAGAAACAAACATTTATTTATTTTTTTCATCATCAATTTTTTTTCATTCAATCTATTTTTTTCAACTTTTTTTTCATCTTTTTTTCATAATTTTTTTCATTCTTTTTTTTATACACACTTATCCCATTTTGTTTCAAATAAAAGCTAAACATAAAGATCTATCATAAAATATTAAAAATTACTCAATTGCCAAGTTTTCAAAAATATATGCTTAGTTAAAAATATCCCACTAAGATTACAAGTAATAAGTCATAAAATTATATTCCTACAAGTTTCAAGTGTGTGAAAAGTGATTTAAAAATATAGACACAATTATCCAAGATAAAGAAAATAAAATAGAAATTACTCACTCAATCATTTTCATCACTTAATTAATTACTTGAACTTTCTTCATGAAATTGATCTCTTTAAAAACAAACATATGCTTTTAAAAGAAAATAAGCGATAAAACCAACTTAAAAGTAAAGAAAACAAAACAAATAATGAAAAAAATACTCTAAAACATCCTAAAAGAAAAATAAGAAATAAAAATATCTTTCTACACCCCCAAACCTAAATTGAACATTGTCCTCAATGTTAAAGAAAATATATACTACAATGACAAGAATAAGTAAGAGAGGGAAAGAAAAATATCACCTGAAAGCATAACTAATCCACTAATCTGAAAATGAAGTACATAGGATTGAGAAAACATGAGAAATAAATATAAGTGATGAGCATTTCCCCAAACCTAAAGTATTATATCCCATAAAAGAAGAAAAACTATAATGAGAAAAAAAACTGAGAAAATAAGTAAACAAAGACTAAATGAAGCAAAGAAAATAAACAAAAGGAAAAAATATATATCAAAAACATGGGTTGCCTCCCAAGAAGCGCTAAGTTTATTGTCTTTAGCCAGACATTGCCAAAATTCTCAAATATATCAGGGCAGCTGGTAGATATTAGCATTGGCTCTTCTCTTAAGTCTCCAAAAAGATGATGTAGAAAAATTAGAAGGCATGACTTGATTATGGGCTGATGCTGCAAAAGATGCACCTCTATCATAAGCATCAAATTTAAAATTGTCTACCATAAAACATTTAGCATTAGAAGTTGCAGGCAAATGGTTAGACACATCAAAAACATTTAGTTGCACTTTCATGTTCCCAAAAGTCATCTCCATTAACCCCGTCCTACAATTTATGCATGCATTAGCTGTGGCAAGAAGAGGATGACCTAGAATGATAGGAATCTGATATGTGGGGTTGGCACCGGTTTCCATATCTAAGACAAGAAAATCAACAGGGAAAAAGAACCGGTCAACCTTCACTAAGACATCCTCAATGACTCCTCGAGGCTTATGCACAGAATGGTCAGCTAGCTGCAAGGTAACTGATGTAGGCTGCAATTCACCTAACCCTAGTTTCTCATACACCTAGTAAGGGAGTAGATTGACACTCGCACCAAGGTCAAGGAGGGCTCTATGGATGGAGTGATGGCCTATGACACAAGAAATAGTGGGTACTCCAGGGTCCTTATACTTAGGTGGGGTGTCAAACTTCAAAAGAGAGCTAACTTGATCGGTGAGAAAGACCTTCTTAGACACATGGGTCTTGGATTTACGCTTTTGAGTGCATAGGTCTTTAAGGAACTTAGCATAATTAGGGACTTGCTTAATGGCTTTTAAGAGGGGGAGATTAATTTTGACTTGTTTGAAAGTTTCAAGAATCTCATCAGTCCTAGCTGTGCTCTTTCTAAATGGTGGGGCCATGTCAAGACACTGAGGAAAGGGTGCCCTAGGGATATAAGATCCATCGGAAAAGGTCTTAGACTGTGGCTTTGAGGAAGGGGAAGGAGATACAAACTCCTTCTCATGTGGTGCACTAACTTCTACTTGAGGTTCATTAGGGGCTGCCCTCTCTAACTCCTCACTCCTATCATCTGTCACTGGTATCCCCCAACACTCTTATCAACAATCCTCCACTCCTAAGGGTCATTATGGACTGAACTTGTTCATTAGATGAAGGGACTATTTCTACTCCACATTGACCTTTAGGGTTTTGTTGGGGCTGACTCGGCAATGTTCCCATCTCTTGCTTATTGATAGCATTGGCTAGTTGTCCAATTTGGGCTTCTAACTTTGCTATAGATTGTGTGTGAGAGTGGAAGAGTTGGGATTGAGATTGAATGCCTTGCAGGGCACTCAAAACCTTTTCTTCAAAACTTGGACTCCTATTGGGTTGGACATACGGAGGTTGGACTTGAGGTTGGTGGATATGGGCTGGTGGGACTTGGAATGGGGGCCTAGGGGGTTGGTTACCCATAACCCCTTGGTTTTGTGTCCGCCAAGAAAAGTTAGGATGATTCATCCACCCAGGGTTATATGTATTTGAAAATGGATTGTTCTCAGCCCTAGGGAAGGATTGGGTGACATTCATATGGTCTTGGACAAGCTCAGGAAATTGAGAGGTAGAGGGGCACTCAATGATAGTATGGGCTGGGCTAAGGCATATTTTGCATGCATCTTGAGTGAAGGGAGTGGGCTGATGTGTTGAAGTCATAAGAAGGTCCAGCTTCCTACTCAAAATATCAACTTTGGAGGAGAGGTCTAATGGGTTTTTGACTTCATACAAGCCACCCCTAGAGGGGGCATTGTTCAAGGTAGATAAACCACTCTCATTTCTATTCAACGCAGCATGTTGAAGAGAATTTTCACTCAAGTCCTCAAAAAGTTTCCATACCTCATTTTCATTTTTTAACAAGAAGGTACCCCCACAACTTGCATCAACAAGATGACGGTTTTGTTCAGGAAGACCCTCATAAAAACGTTGCACTAATTGCCACTTAGGGATAGCATGATGAGGACACCTCCTAAGAAGGTCCTTAAGTCTATCCCAACTCTCATGGAATTGTTCAGTGGGAAGTTGGGCAAAAGTGGTTATGGCCTTTCTCATTTGGTTGGTCTTACCTATGGGGAAGTACTTTTTAAGGAACTCTTGTTGCATTTGGGCCCATGTTGTGATAATATTTGGCTCTAATGAGTGAAGCCATTCCTTAGCCTTATCTTTCAATGTGAATGGAAAAAGGCGAAGTTTAACAGCTTCATCGGTTAAATTTGAGAGCTTAAAAGTTGTGCATATATCCAAAAAGTCATCTAGGTGCGTATACGGGTTTTTATTATTAAGCCCATAAAAGAATGGAAGCATTTGAATGACATTGGGCTTAATTTCATAATTTTGAGCAGCGACCGCTGGCAACCTAATGCATGAAGGAGAGGTGTACTCATTGGGAGTGTAATATTCCCTTAGAGCTTTAAGTGGTGCATCTACTAACTGATGTTCAGCCATGATGAGGGAAGAAGTAGTGTGGGTGGAGGAATTGGTGGGAGAGTTTGGGGGTGTAGGGATGTAGGTCGAGGGCAACTCAGCTCTCCTAGATGTCCGCTCTGGCTCAGGGTCAAATGGTACTAATCGGGGGAGTAAGGAGCGACGACCACGCATACACCACAAACACAACACACAATTTTAAGTGTAAAAAGGGGTAGAATAAGCAAAAACTAACTAAAAAAAAGAACTAAAAATAAAGAGAAAAAAGGATCTTGAAAACCGAAGAGAAGCACTATGCTTGTCGATGTCCACTTGTGGCCACAAGTGTAGTGAGCACGATCATCAACTCAGCCTATAAGATCAAATTAAAAGAAGGTAAGAAACTAAGAATTAACCTAAAAACTAAAGTAAATTGAATCTAAATCAAACAGAATTATCCTAATACTAATTTAGTAACAAATCAACACCGTCCCCGGCAACGGCGCTAAAAACTTGATCGTTTATAATTAAACCCTTTGCAAGTGTACAAGGTAATTGTACTAGGATAAGTATTTAATGGTTATCGAACCTCAGGGACGGATGAATTATTACTAAATCTAAAGAGGAATTCGCTGATTAAAAATTAAAACAAACTTAAACTTTAATTAAGTAGAGAAAAGAAATCAACTAGTTTAAAAATAAGAGATTAATATGATGAAAATTACTTAGGAAATCGAATCCACTATAGAACCATAACAATTCCTTAACTTTTAATCTAAATCTAGTGTGAATATGAACAAGTATTCTCAGCTACAAGCTAGAATTACTTCAGAAAGAATCATTAATTAAATTCCATGGCATGAACTATCTTCGACAATAGCACGAATCATCTACACTAAACTAGCTATAGGCATGACCCGTCTAATCTTAGTATAACTCATCGAAGTCATTAATTATCTGAACATTAAAACTATTGCATGACCATCTCATCCAAATCACAAAAATTAGAATTGATGAAAATATCAAAACCACATCAATCTATCATCTACAAGACAATAAATCAACATAGATTTGAATAAACATGAAAAGCTCTTCCATTAAAAAGGAAATCTTTATCATACAATTGTCATAATTCACAACTGAGATCTAAATTAAAAAGAAAAGAAACTGAAACTTATCTATAGCTTCATCAACTCCTACGTAAAAGAAAAGTCTACCCTTCCATTGTAAAAGAAAGCACTTGAATCTCCATTAAAAGCTTTGAGTTCTCTTCCATCTTCTTCTTCCTTTTTCTCTTCATAAAATCTACTTGAATCCTTCAATTTTAAGCCAAATATGTCTTTTTATAGGCATAAGTTCCTTAGGAAGAAGTCCAATATGAAAAGGATTGAAATTTGGGTAAAACTAGGAAACTGCATATTATCCTATTCGAACTCCTTGCAGCCCGTTTAAACGGCTACAGTGTTTCTGCAATCTGGACAGTTTTTCTGGACAGTCCATATTCTGTTTACTAAGCTTTTTTTCATGTCCATATTAATTTTCAACTTGTTTATAACTCCGAAACTTGTTTTCATGTCAAGACTATTTTGAACTATTTCAAACATCGTCCAAGTACCTCGATAAGCGCACTTTTCCTACAAAATATAAAATATTATACTTTAGACATGTATAATGTAATTAAAATTCTAACTTGATTTGAATACACATCTAAACTACTAATAACTACAAAATTATTAATAATTAAACTAAAATACTAATATCTATCTTAATCTAAATAAACCATAGCTAACTCTTAATTAACCTAATATATACTAGCAAATAAGGTAAAAAGGCATATAAAATAGATATATATTTCATACTTATCATCTCCTCTCTTCCTCGTTCTCTCTCTTTTCTCTCTTTCCTCTCTCTCTCCTCTCCTCTCCTCTCTTCTCTCTCTTCCCACCTATCTCCCTCTTTCTCTCTCTTCTCTCTCTCTCCATCCTCTCTCCTATCTTCCTATCTCTCTCTCCTCTCTCCTCTCTCCTCTCTCCTCTCTCTCTCCCTCCCTTCCTCTCTCTCCCCCATCTCTAGTTTTTATTAAATTTTTTAAAATAATTTACACTATTCGCGATGCATAACTCTATGTGTCGCTATTCCACGATGTAGTAGCGACATATAGATTTATGTGTCGCTACTACCTTAGGGTAGTAGCGACGCATATCGCTAAGCGTCGCTAATACCCTTGCTACTATTATTTTTTTAAATAATTTATAATTAAAAATAATTTTTCTCTCTCCTCACTCTCTCTCTACACTCATTCTCTCTCTCTTCTCTCTCTCCCTCCATCCCTCCCTCTGTCCCCTCTCTGTCCCCTTTCTCCTCACTCTCTCTCCCTCACTTTCTCTCTCTACCCTCTCTCCCCTTTTCCCTCTCTCTCTACCCTCTATTATAAAACTACATTTTATTAAAAAATTAATATTTATTTATATTATATATAAATAGTAAATAATTAATAAAATATATTATATTTAAGAAGTTTATTTTTACTTTTGTTTAATATTTATTTATTAAATAACATTAATTAATCAAGATAATAGGGTCATTTGTAGACAAGCGTCGCTATTATCAATACTATTTGCGATGCATATTTACAAGTGTCGCTAATAGTTATAATTTTTTATTTTTATTTTTTGAAATTTATTACTATTAGTGATGCTTTGATTAAGCGTCGCTAATAGTGCACGTATTAGCAATGCTTATGAAAAAGCGTCGCTAATAGTTATGAATTTTTTTTATTTTTTAAAAATGTATACCTTTTAGCGAAGCTTAATCCAAGCCTTGCTAATAGAGTAACGATTAGCGACGCTTAACTTAAAGCGTCACTAATATCATTGGTATTAGCGACGCTGTAAATTATGCAATTCTAATAAGTGGCTATTCGCGACGCATAATATTTTACGTCACTAATAGTTATTTTTTGGGCGACAATTTTATATACGTGGCAAGTAGTTGTTTTAAGCAACGCTTGTGTATGCGTCGCTAATAGTAAGTTTGTTTGTAGTGTGAAGCTTGAACAACAAGCTTCCGAACATGTACACATAGATACATGTTTCTTGTTACATCTATTTTAGAAGATTCTCAAATCATTCATTTGTTAGATAATAACAAAAAGATTGTAGCTTTAAAGAATCAAAGACCCTAGAGGTGAACTCTCTTGCTACATACAACGAATTGACATAGTCACTCTATTGAGGAAGGGTCAAGTTAGATAGCTTAGGTAAAGGAAACGGCAACTAACATAAGTTTTCACACAGGCCGGAAATTTTACTTGTTTATTCAGCGGCATGTGATATGTTTGAAACTCCGATGGATGAATGAATGACACCACTTTCATAACCTGAAAGAGACCATGTAAGTTGGTTTCTAACAAGATGAAAATATTACTAAATATGACCAAATATGCACATCCTACGATGTATTATAGGATTCACTTTAATATGATTAAATAATAACATACTACTTAGGTATAGACTATTTGTGTGTGCCCCGTCACCACCTTCGGCACAATTAGGAGAAGGCAATGCATTGAGAAACCATGGGAGTTTCTCTCTGAAGTGAGGCATAGATGGTCAACCTTGGTGCAAATCAGAGTGCTGGAAGCACTGAAATAAATGTATAGATCATTATGTCCAAGATATTATTCCAAAGTTCAGACAATGAAAATGGCACACCTAACCCATATACATTCTACTTCCTAGAGAAGAAATCTCACTGATTTTGCAGTTTATAAGAAAATCTCATAGCTTGTATTTCTTGTTAATAAAATTAACATTTTCAGCATATTTTTAATCATCTTGGTCATTCATATTCTAGTATTCGCAATTCCTACTTCATTAGGGTATATACATTGCCCTGTTTTTAGAATTTCCTTGTTTTTCAAATACAACAGGACCATTAGTAAGATGAAGAACAATAGTTACTCTTCTGTAAAAAAAATGCTCATATATTATACTGGAGACTTAACCTTCTATATCAAGAAAGTGACATTTTAAGGGTGATCTTTTTCAACCAACGTCTATCCTAAAGTGCAACATATCAAAAAATAGGAAAGTAGATCTCTATTAGCATGTATTGACTCCATTGAAATATGAGATAAATATTTTGATAATCCCCTTTCTATAAGCTTAAACTATTGGGACACAATGGTTATATAACATAGTATCGGAGAGCCAGGTCCTTGTCTCAAACTCTACTGGAGGCAAAAAGCTCTCTTAATCTTAACATTTTCCGTCCTCTTAGATAGATCCATGATGAAGCTAGATGGATGCTTGCATGTGGAGAAGTACTCAAACATGAACTATATATTGATAATTCGTTTCCTAAAAGCTTAAGCTCTTGGGAAAGAATAGTTATTTAAAATCAATAGGTTCCTGCAGTTTGCAGAAATAGCTGCGTAGCTTCTTACATCATATGCACAATACTAAATGCTATTAAGTTGTCAAAAAAGGTTTGTACCTCATATGGTAGAGTGTTAGAATCACATTGACTTATAGAACATAACTGGTTTGTACGTGGAGTATTCCATTAATGACTATAAGCTCTATGTTAAAAGAAAGATTAGTTTCATCAATACCATAGGGATATTCATATACTAAATCCACTGGACTGTTTTACATAATGCTTCGTTCTTTTTCCTTTTCTTTATTAAGCATTAAGCTGATATTGGCCTTGGATATCTGTGTCTTTCAATTATCCAAGCGCAAGTTGAAATTTTAACTCAAGAAGTGTCACAAGTTACATCATTATATACAACATAATAAGTTAACTAGAAATATGTGTGTTATGAAAATAAGTTAACTAAAAATTAAGTCAATTAAGCATGAGTATGTGTGGAGCATATAAGTATCTTCTTAAGTCATCTTTGGTATTTCAAAGATACCTTCCCTCAAATTTTATGGAAATGCTTATGAATTACATGTATAAGTTTATGGTTTCTATCATTTGACTTGGTCATTTATGTTGATTATTTACTTTTGTAATTTTTGTCTAAAATAGTAGTTATAATTTTGTAAATAATACAATTGATGGATAAAGTTGGATTAATAAGTCTAGAAGGAAGGTGTGAAAAGATTCATAGACCTAGCCATAGAATGTGGGGCATGTATAAATGGGAAGTTGAAATGCCCATGTAGTAAATGCAACAATGTGTTATATCAAGACGAGGTTACAACCTTCAAACACTTGATATGAAATGGTATTCTACAAAGCCACACAATTTGGGTTTATCATGAGGAGAACTTATTTAGCCAAATAGGTAGTTCAAACTGCAAAAATGCAGAGGATGCTAGAGTTAATTTTCATGACACAAGTGATGATATGTTGTCTATGTTGCATGATGCATTTGGAGTCCATGAAGATCCACTAGATAGTTTTGATTATGATACAAATGACATACCCATAAAACATTAACACAACTTTTATAAATAGTTAGAAGAGGTTGAAACTAAGGTGATTTGAGGGTGTACAACACTCACAAAGCTATTTTTTGTTCTTAGACTATGACATATTAAATATCTAGGTGGATGGGGTAACAAGTCAGTCACAATGTTGCTTGACTTGTTACATGAACTACATCCGAAAGACGAAAACCTACCTAAGATATTTGGATAATGTAGGAAAATTATATCAATATTGGGACTTGAGTACAACATGATTGATGCAAACCCAAATATATGCATGTTGTATTGGAAGGACACGGCTGACCAAAAGGTATGTTATGTATGTGAGACACCTTGTTGGAAGACTATAGAAGGTGATGAAGATTGTTGAACTAGAGATTGTTACTCAGGCAATAAATGCCCTTCGAGTAACGTGGGCCGTTAGATATTAATTTGGCTATCCAAAGAGCATGGGCTCATGCTGTCGGGCCTCTTATAAATAGTATATATATCTATACACATAGAATTTTGAACTAAGACCCAATGGATTATAATCTAGACTCAAAGATGAAGAAAACACACTAAGAACACATAAAACGGACTTTTGATGGCAAAAATATGACAATTTGAAGTTTGGGGTACATTAGAGTTTAGAGCCTACACAAGTTTTGAGGTGGGACCTGCATAAGTACATGGGACCACTGCCAAAATTCAACCCAAATGAGCCGAGATAACTTCATAAATGAATGCTTAGGATTTTGTAAACAAGACTTGAAATTGTTAGGCAGGAAGCTTCCAAAATCTTTTTGATAGCCCATAATCGTAATCTTGTCAAACAAAATTTTGCCTGATAAGGTCTCAGTAAAACTGTCATATCTCCTATCCCAAAATTTCAATTGATACAAATATGAATGATTCTGAAAGCTTGTTCAAAGGCCTTATAAATTATCTCTAATACCTATTTCTTGATTACAATGGTTTGGAGGTCAAATTCCGTATCCAATCAGAGTTCAAGTTCAAGAAACCAAGACTCATCCTACTCCCTAATTTCTCTCAACCTCTTAACCAACAAAGACTTTTACCCTCAACCACTTTTGAAAAATAACTAAACAGAATTTGCTGAGATAATATGCTCTTTAACCATTTGAGGATTTCTGGGATATTACCCCTTATTTATCCACTATTTTCTTTTGAAAGAGGGGGGGTAAAAATCACCCAAAATTGATAAAGGTAGATTTTCTTTTCTTGGAGTCTATAAAAGGGGCAAGGAAAAACCCCCACCACACCCCTCTCACTCACCCTATCTCCCTCTAGGCTGGTATGACCTCCCTTTCCCCTCTCTTTCTCTCTCCTCACATCATTTTCTCTCTCTAGACATCTCTTTCTCTCTTCTTTTTCTTTCAATTCAAACTCTCTTCAATTCAATCTTCTCTACTTAATTCTTCTATGTTAGACCAATCAAAATCACTCAAAATGAGTTTAATAGGGATCTATTAAGTGATTAGTCAATTTTCTTTGATTTTATAGGAACCAAGTTCGCAAAAGTTGCACCTAATTCAGAAATCGGAGGTGAGGTGACTTACCGATGATTCTCACCTTTAATGAATGTTCATTAGCAATATAAGGGTATTTATAATTATTATAATAGGTTTTGATTTATTTCTTGTTTGATTTGGGAAGTTTGCCTTTTTTTAATGTTTGTAATTTTTAATTCACATAATATTTTTGGCTAGATCATGGGAAATTTATAAGTAATTATATACTAATAAAAAAATTATGAAAAGTTAACCATGATGTGATCATATATAGGTGATTTTATGTAATATTTTTTGGAAATTTTAGAGACCTTTGGTTGTGTAAAAAGACCAAATTATCCCTCAGTCTTCAATCATTTTTACATTGTTAATATGATTGATTTTTGGGGTACAAAAATTTATATAGTTTGCTTATTACTCTAGTAGTGATCAATAAAATTTCGTGAATTTTCTAGATAATTTTGATTTTATACAATTTAATATTTAAAGACATGTTTTGTTACTAAATATATGTAATTCCATTTAGTTAGTGGAAATTGCATGAATATACTTTTTTAATATTTAATTGCTTTTTTTGATGATATGGAATTATGATGCATGATCTCTCTCTTATATATATAAGTGTAGGTGATTAATGTGTATTTATAAATATGTATAAAAGTATGATGTACATGAGTAGATATGGATTTCATGGAATACTTATTTTTTATTATATGATTATGTGATGCATTTAGAAGCATTCTTAGGCATATAGTTAAATTTATTACCTTTTTAACACTATTTTACATGTATTACATAAATAGTATTTAGACAGCTATTTCATTATTGTTATAAGAATTATTCTATGATATATACATGATAATATTTGGAGTTTAGGTGCATGCATAAGAATCTAACTATTTTAGTAAATTTTAATGTTATTTTCTATGTATTACTTGAATTGTATGTATAAGGCTATCTCCTACGTGTTACTATAAAATTTTCTCTATGGTAGGCTCATAAGAGTATATAAGTAATTATTATTATGATGCTGAAGATGTTCTTTAATATTAAATGACTAAGTGTATAGATGTTGTGCGTATTTGGCATATGCATTTTGCTATATGTTGTAAGTTAAATTTAATATAGGAATCATTTTAAGGCATCATATGGTGAAGTTGGTCTCTGTAGATGCAAGAGCCGTCCTACATTGAACAAGTGTGATGTCAAGGTGAAACCTTAGGTGTCCATGGTATAGAACATGGGCATTTGGGCATGAATCTCTTGTCATTTGTTCATTAGTAGTTGGTAGGCACTAGGTCTTGCCTACACGGTACTTAGCAACACTTGCATGTTTGGTTTGACTTGGAAATTCTAGGTCAAACATCTTAGTTAGGTTGTGAAGATGGCTTTATTTTCATAGTAAAGGTAAACTCTAAAGTTTTATTTGATGTTGAAAATGGTGAATCACTAAGAAACCTAATAGGATTATGCAATAACTTGGGTACTCACACGACGGAAAACTCAATCCTCTTCCATATCTTGATTAAAAATGGTGCTTGACACATGTAATTTGAATGATAAAATACATTAATTTATGAAATGTATGGATTCTTGTGAGATTTGTAAAGTTTTATGGTTTGTTGTTTACTGTTTACTTTGATTGTGTGATGGTTTGGTTAATTACGAAGTTTCTTAGTCTTGATTTGAATTTTAGTTGGAAAACATTAGTGCCTAACATGAACCACCAAGTTACCACATTAGTTGTTGTAAATTCTATATAATTCTTTATATTAAGGAAGGGGCCCTAGTCCAGGACCCACATTGTCACGCCAATTTTTCCACCATTGACCTTCACTTGACATCTTAGATGGGCTTGGGTCTTATCACATTTATTTTAGTCTATTTCTTAAGTAGGTTCACTTATTATTTTGTTGAGCCCATTCTAAAGCACACTTACTCACCCTAGTATAAATACTCATATTGGTCATTCCTCCTAATTGGGGTGGGCTGAGATTTTCCTAGGGTTTGGAGTGCTCTACCCCGTCTCAAGAAGGGAAGGCTCAATCCAAGGTAAATCACTCATATCTCTCTATGTTTTTCTAGTGTTTTTACCTTTAATCCCATGTTCTTCTCCTCTTGAATGAGATTCCATCTTTTTTCTCCTCAGGTTTTTTTTTATCCATGTTTTAAAACCATAGATTCTTGTTTCTTGCTTCTACTCTTAAGATTTTCGTTTTGGGCATAAGAGGATGGTGAATCTATCTTCTATTAGTGATTTTGAGTCTCTAATTGGTGGAAATGTGAGATTTTTACTTAGGGCTAATGTGACTAAATTTGTTAGGTGGGGATTCCTTGAGTTTGGGAGGAGATTTGATGTAAGGGGTTTTTGTTTGATGAGGTTTTACTTGCATTAACTCCATGTTTGTTGTAGATTAATGTTCTTGAAGTTTATGTATGTGTGAGCTTAAATCTTCTTAAATGGGTGATTCAATGTTGTTTTGGCATGAATATCAATGAGTGATGTTAGATCTATTATGTCTAAGGGTTAGATGATGATTACTTGAAGTTTTATGAATTTTTATGGAATTTCGGGATGGGTTTAAATTAGTTTCATGGAAAGAAAAAGGTGTTTTAGGTTTTTGGACGGATGGATTGATTGCCCAGGTACGAGGATCAATTAGCCAAATAGTAGAATTTGAATGCTACTATATGATCAATAGCCAAGTTGGGCCAATCGATTGGATGGCTGATCAATTTCCTAGGAGGCCCTCTCGATTGACAAAATAACAAAAGGATTGTTTGATGTTTCTTTGTGCCCAATCAATCACCCCTTGAGTTTGATTGATCGGCTAAGTAGAAAAATGACTATATGCTTATTTTTAAGCTCGATTTTGATCGTTTCTTCATGTCTCTTACATGCCACTAGTAGAGTATGATCAATGCCGAAGTAGGAATGCTTGCACACTTACAATATTGATCATGTATAAATTATGTTCCACATGTTCTAGCTCATTTATAAATATGACAACTTACGTTTACACATAGTTATGCTTACATGATCTCATTAGTCATGTATGGACCATGTCTCATGCATGAAAGAGCTGCTTATTAGCATGACTACTTATGCTTACATGCAGTTAACAATATTCATATATGAATCATGATGCATACATTATGAAAATAATTTGTTTAACCATGTTTAATCGCGATTATATTAGTGTTCTAAAGTTTTCTAGATTAGTTGTATCAGGGATTTGAATGAATTGGTTTTACGTTCAAAAGGGCAGGGTTTTCTTCCAATGGGTATGGTTTTACTTTTGAAAGGTTAGGTTCCTCCCTAGGTGAGAAAAGTAGAATGCTATAATGAGAAAACTATATAGACTTTTGGAGTAAGCTCAAAGCTGGTTTATCCATGTGCATAGGCTAACCAGGGGTACTTATGGTTTACAGGATTTGCCAATTACTTTTAGTCTTTCCTTTTAAGGAATAATGGGTAAGTATGGATTCAATATCTTCAGGTACAAGGATTTCTTCATCAATGATTTATAGATTATTATGATTCTTAATTACATCGGTTTTGTGTATGGATTATGATGCTTATTTACATAGGTTGTGTCTGCATCATGACACTTGATTATGCAGGATGAATATATTTATGACACTTGAATGCATAGGTTGTGTGCACGGGTTATGTTACATGAATGAGACATTTGCACATGTTTTATATATAAGGGATTTGACCTGCTTTTGTATTATTAACACAAATTTTGCATAAGGTTTAGGCTATGCTTCTTAAGGATCATGTGTTTGTGTTAATGTGAGCTCTATGTTTTCTAACCCTTACTGAGCTAATCTCACCCCCATTTGCCTTGTTTTGTTTTGGGGTATCCCTCGGGGATCCTTTGCATGGTTGTGCCATGCAGGTGTTTGGGATGATTTATTTTACAAGTCTGGAGGGGATTAGGTGTATACAGAGTGGGGGATAGTCTACATGTTATAGGGTAGTTTTTATGTTGATTCTTGTTGTAACTTGTGACACTTAACCACAATGTGGGAGAGCCTTATTTATGTGTGTGTTGGCATATAATTTTTGTTGCCTTTTTAGGCTTGAAACTCCTTATGTTCTCATGAAATTGATGTGGGTATTGTGAATATAATAGATTTCATTTAATTTTCATTATCTTCTCGTAATTACTTTTGCATAAAGTGAGTGTTGTGTACTTCGATTTAGCTTAGGTTTTGGGTTAGAACACCTCTCGTGACATCTTCACCATTCCACTTTGGCCTTGTTTGGGTCAAGTGGTGTGGCTGGGGCATGACAATTCTCATGTCCCAAATGTTATGAAAAGGATGGGGGTCCGATGTAGGGTATAAGACCCCAAATCCCTCCCACGTTTTTTCCGCCAAGATTGAAAGTAGGATAACCTAGCGGATAACAAGATTGAGCCTAACCTTAGTACATTGACAAGTAAGAAATAAAGACTTCTAGAATTATTTTGCCTAGGAATTTGTTTTGCAAAAGGCTTAATATTGAGTTTAATATCTGTGTAATCAACCTAGCGGTTCACTATATTGTTCTTAAAACTAGTCCTTTCAACAAGTAAGAATTAAGAGTTCTTGCTTCTTTGTACATAATGTTTTATTAAGTAGAAATGATTAAAACTTAAACCTCTATACAAATCTCACTGTTGAATTATTAATCAATAAACCATCAAGCAATCCATACATGAACACATTAATTTATGTGAAAAACCCTAACTAGGGAAAAAAACTATAGCAATTCCAAAGGAACCAAATCAATGCACTAGAAACCAGATTTTTACAATGACACAAGCAAACCACCAACTTTGTTTAGACTCTAACACAAACTCCTCTTGTTTAGATCGTTGTCATTTGCCTTCAAGTCTTCTCCAAGTACTTGAAACTTTATCTTCCTTACCTTGTCTCTATCTCCTTTTAGTCTTCAATAAGCACATCTTGTTGTCTTAACTTTAGCTTTAAGAAAATTTTCAATATTCTATTGAAGACATGCTGCAACCCTTCTTTGAATACTCTATGTATTAGCTCCTATAGTTCTGGAGTGTCTTCTTCAATTCACCGTAAATCTTCAATACAAAGCTCAAGTGAATTGTCCTTTGAAAAATAATAAACAAAGGTGTAAAACCTCTTTCTCTTTTCTCATCTAGGTATTCCTCTCTTAAATTTTGTCATTTCATAACCCTTATATCGCTCAATAAGTCAGTTTTGGACTTGTACTTCAATAAAGAATAAAATAGAAATTGGAAGGTCTTAAATCAAGTAAACTATTCTTCAAATGATCGATTATTCTAAACAATGATCAATCGGTCACTATTTTTAATGTGCATGATTCTTCAATTAATCAATCAATTGCAACGATAACTCTTGGCTTCATTTTGCACAATGATGAATCAACAAGAGATTGATCTTTTTGTCCTTCACATTTTGTAGCGATTGATCATTCTACCTATTCTTTTGACAATATTGCCCTTTTTACCTTAAAACCTTTTGAAACCTTTGTAATCACTTTTTGACTTTTTCTAAATGATTTATGTATGCCAATATAATTTGGATATGCTTCAAAACCCTTCACATTCTTTAGTCTTTCACCTTGATCAACAAAAATACGTTTGCCCTTATTTTTCAAGTCTGTCAATTTTAAATCTGACTTGACCACAACAACCTCAAATCAAACTCTAAGATTCATTACATACATATGGTTTCTTTATAATTTTGACAAAGAAATTAGCCAATAAACTAGATATATGACTCATATGTTCTTATAACCATAAATCATATAAGCACACAAACAAACACACGACTTTATATGGAAAACCCTAACTAGGGTAATAATCCATTATAGCCTCACAAGGCTAAATCAATGCACTAGTAAGTAAGACATTTACATAATGTAAACAAACCACCAACCTCTCATGAAGACTTTAATACAAACTCCTCTTTTGTTTAGATCCGTCTATGTTTTTGTTGCTGACCTTTAAGTTTTCTCCTCCTCAATTCTTTAAACTTTTATCTTCCTTGTTTTGCCTGTCTTCTTTTAGCCTCTACAAACAAGCTCATCTTGTTTATGACTGTAGCCTAGAGTCCTCAATCTCCTATTGAACTTAATTCTCCCCTCATGTTTTTTTGTGTGTGAAAGACTCTCTTAGTTGTGTGTCACTCAAACATTCACCATTAAAACTAAATGCTTAAGCACAATGCTAATCTCTTTGGGAAACAATGACAAAAGGACTTATCCTTTTTTCTCTCTCAAAGTCTAGGATTTCCTCTCTTCAGTTTTGTATTTACCTTATATAGTCCATTAAGTCGGTTTATGAGTTAGACTTGAATTAGGAATGATTTCTTTCTCATAATACTTAAACTAGGCAAGTTATACAAGCAGTAATTGATCGAGACTAATTGTCACACCAAAAAAATTTAAAACCTAAAAAAATAAATTAATAAAATACACCCTAAACTAGGGCATGAGTCAAGTGTCTTAACCTAGCTATCAAACCATACAAGATCCGTCAACTGCAAGCAAAATAGCTTTAAAAATTGTCCATTCTTTGCAATTTCTTTAAGTGACCCATACCTACATAAAAGATGTAGAGGAAACCCCAAGAAAAGATTCCCAAAATATGAAAAGAAAGGGTGAGTAAATCCCAGTAAGGAAATAACCATAATCACATGTATTTATGAATATTCATGAACATCATGCGAATATACATCATTCAACAAGATATAATTCAATATCATTTCCAAAGAATAATACCCATAATTGAACCTCGTTCATTCCGATATCATTTAAATGTAATAGTAACCGTCATTGAACCCAGTTCCATTCAATTATCATTTCAATGTAATAGTAACCCCAATTGAGCCCCATTTAATTGAATTATGTGCCAATAGAAACCACTGTGCCAACTATGCAATCACAAGACATGGCTGAGTCGACTATGCAATCTTAGCAAAAAGACAACTGGAGGGATTTGGGGTCTTGCAACCTAATTTGGACCCCCATCCTTTTCAACACTGTTAGACATTGAAATATATACATTCATAATTGTATTTTTTCATTCAACTATCATGTATCAAGCACCATTTTTAATTAAGAAAGGGGATCGAGTTATCCATTGTGTGAGCTATTACCCAAGTTATTCCATAATCTTGTAAGGTTTCTTAGTGATTCCCAATTTTCATTGCAAACAAACCTGTTTACCTTTACTAGGCAAGCAAAGTCAACATTTTACCTAACGAACATGGTTAACCTAGACTTGCAAAGGTTAGTCCAACCAAGTACGCAAGTGTCGCTGAGTATCATGTAGGCAAGACCCAGTGCCTACCAGCTACTAAGGAAAAAACAACAAGAGATCCCTCCCACATGCCCACATTTCATGCTGTGGGCACCTAGGGTTTCACCTTGACATTGCCAATGTGCAATGTGTGACAGCTCTAGAGTTTACATAGACCAACTCCACCACATGGTAGAGGTCTAACTCATGACACCCTGAAATGAAACATATATTAAATTTAAATCACATATATAGTAGAATATAGGTACAATCATGCAGATGTCAAATACACAAAAAATCTATACATGGAGTCATTTAATATTGAAGAACATATCCAACATTGTTATAATAAATACTCATATACTCTATATGAACATATCATGGAGAAAAGTTAGTAATAACATGTTTCAAATAGCCTTATACATACAATTCAATTAATACTTTAAAAATAGAATTAAAATTCACTACAATAATTAAATGCTTAAACATGAACCTAAACTCAAAATATTATCATGAATATAGCATAGAATAATACCTATACCAATTAGAAAATAACCATATAAATACTATTTATGTACACGTACACTTATACATATGAATATAATAATTATTAATTACCTATCCATATAAAAATATGAGAGAGAGGTCATGCTCACTAATTTCAGATCTTCAAGCATAAAGAAATATGGGTTAACATAAGATTATTCACATAATTTTCCTAACTGTAAGAAAATTCACATTTTAGTATATAAAAATATACCTTTAAGGATTAGATTATTTAAAATCACATGGATCTCAAAAACTCATGAAATTTTTACCGATCATGACTAAAGTAATACAAAGATTATATAAATTTTTACACCCCAAAAATCGATCATTAGAACAATGTAAAAATGATTGAGTGTTGAGGACTCATTAGTCTTTTGACCCACCCAAAGGCCTATAATAATTCTAAAAACATTATAGAAAATCAACATAGGTATGACTACATCAGGTTTAAAGTTTAATACTTTTCAACAATTATGTAATTCCTTATTGATTTTCTAATATCTAGCCAAGAATACCATACGAATAAATAAATCACAAAAATTCAAGAAAATAGGAAAATTACCAATTCGAATAAACAATCAATCAAAAACTATTATAATAATTATACAAGCCCTAATTCTACTAATGAGCATTTAGAAAAGTTAAGATTCATTGGTAAGTCCCCTTACCTCCAATTTATGATTTGTGAATGATTTCTGCAAACTCGGTTCCTCTGGAAATAAAAATTATACTAAACATTAATTCACATTACTGATGAAATAAATGCAAAGGAGAAATCTATCATAAGAAAGTTTATGAGTGAGTTTAAATTAATAGTGCTTCGATTGAAAGAGAATGAAGGAGAAATTGATAGAAAATGAAGAGAGAGAAAGACACGAAGAGTGACGAAAAGACATGAGGAGAGAGAAAGTGGGGCAGAGATGGGAAGGCCGTACCAGCCATGTTACGCCACATGCCCCTTGACTCGAACCCTGCCAAAGTGGAATTGTGAAGGTGTGATGAGAGAAGTTCTAACCTAAACTCAGGCTAGATCAAAGTACACAACACTTCACTTTGTGAAAAAGTAATTACCGGAAGATAAAATAAATTAATTGAAATATATTTGTCATTCACAATATCCACATTAATCTCATAAGAACATAATGGAGTCTCAAGCCTGAAAAGGCAACAACAAGTCTATGTAATCAAATATTGTTCTCCCACCACATATAAAGTGTCAAAGTTATGTCACAAGGTTACAACCATATTATCATAAGTCTATCCCATCACATATAAGAGTTATCCTTACTCCATGTGCCCCTAATCACCTTCATGCTTGAAAAATAAATCATCCTGAGCAATTGCATGACACAACCATACAGAGGATCCCCAAGGGATACCCCAAAACTAAACAAGGCAAACATGGTGTGTTTAACTCAGTAAGAGTTTGAAAATATAGAACTCACATTAATACCAAAATATGATCCTTAAGAAGTTTAAACTAAACCTTATGTAAAACTGGTGTTAATAACACAAAAGCATGTCAAATCCCTTACACTAAAACCTATGCAAATTTCCCATTCATGTGACATAACCCACACATACAACCTGCATTCAAGTGTCATAAATCCATACACATCCTGTGTAATCATGTGTCATGATCTATACACAACCTATGTAAATAAGAATCATAATACATATACATAACTTGTGTAAATAGGCATCATAATCCATACACAAAATCTCTGTAATCAAGCATCATAATAATCGATAATTCATCGATGAAGAAATCTTCGTACTCAAAGATATTGAATCCTTGCTCACCCGGTACTCTTAAGAATGAAAGATCAAAAGCAGTTGGCAAATCCTATAAACCAGAAGTGCCCCTTGTTAGCCGGTGCAGATGGATAAACCAGCCTCGAGCTCGCTCCAGAAGTCTCAATAGTTTTCTCATTATAGCATTCCGCTCTTCTCACTTAGGGAGGAACCCCACCCTTTCAAACATAAAACCTTGCCCATTGGATAGAAAACCCTACCCTTTTGGACATAAATTGATTCATTTAAATCCTTGATACAACTAATCCGAAAAACTCCAGAATTCTATGGCTAATCATAGTTAAACATAGTTTAACAAATCATTTCCATGATGTATGCATCATGATTCACACGTGAACAATGCCAAGTACATGCAACCATAAGTTGTCATATTAATAAACAACCCTATCATGTAGTAGATGTGGTCCATATGTAGCTAATGAGATCATGTAAGCATAAGTGTGTGTGAAAGTAAGTTGCCAAGTTCATAAATGACCTAAAGTGCATGGAACATGGTTCATATATGATTAATGTCATGAATGTGCAAACATTCATACTTCAACATGATTATACTCAACTAGCGACATTTAAGAGACATGAAAAAACCATCAAAATCTTGCTTAAAAATAAACATATAGTCATTCTTCCACTTAGCTGATTGATCGGGCACAAAGAAACATCAACAAACATTCCAATGTTTTGCAGATCGATTGGCCCTAGTAGAGCTATCAATTGGTTAGCCATTATTTGGAATATGTCATTTGGCCAATTGATTAGCTTGACAGGGCAATCGATCGGTCAGCCCAGAAACCTAAAAGTATTTTTTCCTTTGCACAAAATAGATTCAAAGCCATCTTGAAATTTCATAAAAATTCATGAAATTTCAAGTAATCATTATCTATTCCTTGAATATGATAGATCTAACATCACTCATGCATATTCATGTCAAAACACCATTAAATCACCCATTGAAGAAGATTTAAGCTCACACATCCATAAACTTCAAGAACATGAATCGACCAACAAACATGGTGTTAATGTAAGTAAAATCCCATCAAATGAAAGACCCTTACTTCAAATAAGATTGTAGACCCTTCAATATTATGCCAAGCTTGAGGAATCCCTACCCAACAAATTAAGTTACATTAGCCTTAAGTAAAAATATCTCCTTTTTACTAAATAGAGACTCAAAATCACTAATAGAAGATAGATCCATCATCCTCTTATTTCCAAAACGAAAATCACAAGAGTAGAAGAAAGAAACAAGAATCTAGGGTTTTAAAACATTGGTAAAAGAATAAACTTGAGGAGAAGAAACATGGAATCCCAATAAAGAGGAGAATAACATAGGATTGAAGGTAAAATATGAGAAAACATAGTAGAGATTTGAGTGATTTACCTTGCATTAATATTTCCATTCTTGAGAAGGGGTAGAGCTCTTCAAAGTCTTCAAAAATCTTAGCCCACCCCCAATGTAAGGAATGACCAATGTGCATATTTATACCTAGGGTGAGTAAGAGGTCTTTGGAATTGGCCCAACAAAGGAGTAAGTGAACCCACTAATGAAATGAAATAGAATGAATGTGACAAGGCCCAAGCCCATCTAAAATGTCAAGTGAAGGTTGATGACCAAAGGGGTTGGTGTGACAATGTGGATGGACGTGGTTCCTAGAGTGGGGCCCACTTCTTAATATAAGCATTTACGTAGAATTTATGACAAATAATGTGGTAACTTGGTAGTTTATGATAGGCACTAATGTTTTCCAACTAAAATTAAAATAAAAACAATAAGAAAATTCATAGTTAAACCAAATCATCACACAATCAAAGCAAACTGTAAACAATAAACAATAACAGTAAATAGTAAAAACTTTACAGATCTCACAAGACAAATGGGAGAGAGAGGGGCATGTGAGAAGGGCTAGGATTTTCTTTGCCCCTTATATAACTTTTTCAAAAAGAAATTCACCCTTAACAAAGAGAGAGAGAGATTAGCAACAAGTTTTGATTGGCCAATGGTGGGTCCCACCTTGAAACTCGTGTAATACTAAATTGTAATGTAGCCAAAACATCAAATGGTCTAATCTCAGCCATCTAAAGTCTGGTTTAGTTATTTTTGGGTGTATTCTCTTCACCTTCGCATCTAATTTGCAATCCAAGGTTTTAGATTAAAATTCTATGTCTAGTAAGAGATATATTATAAGTAACTAGGGTCAGAAACCTAAAGTCGACAAGTCGGGCCTACCAATCACTAAATATTTGGTTAGATCCTTGCTCAACAAACTAGTACACATACTTAGAATTCAATAAAACATGACATCAGAACATTTTCCTAAGTTTAGTGGTAAAAAAAATTGTTTATTAAACATGTTTATACAATACTGGGACGACAATGTGACAAAACATTATGAGGTCAATATTCAAAGTAAGAAAATGTTTAAAATTTATTTTTTAAATTTTAGGTTATTACACTAACAATGATCAATTGGTCACTATTCTAATTAAGGTAATACTCTTCAAATGATTGATCTCTCACTTGTGGCGATCAATCGATATACTATTGGCAAAATTTTACACTCTGATTTAGGGGCCGATTGTTCGATGGATATTGTTCATTTTGAAGCAATTGATCAATCGATGCGCATTAATTTTTCTCATTTTACCCTAATTTTGCCTTAAACTTCTAGAATCTCTTACTTGATATTTCCTAAGTAAACCTAAGTGATATGTGTACGAGAGTGCATGCAAAGAAATCTTTTACCTTTGACACTTAGCTTAGTCTTCAACCTTTATCTTTAAGAACATGTCTGCTCCTATTTTTATAGACAAATAATTCCAAATCTGACTCGGCCATAACTACATCCTACATCTAGTCAAATTCCTAAGACTAAAATGTACATGAAGTTTAGATATTGTTTTGATCATCGAAATTAACCAATGTATAATACATATGCCTCATATGTTCTTTCAATTTCCCCTTTTGTCTATTTTATGACAAAATACTACAATGTCATCTAAAAAAGAAAATTACAAATCATAGTGCATCAGTGAAATTCTTGACAGTTGTTTAACCGTTGACAATGACTATCCCCATAGCCTATGACACTCATATCTATTGTGATGTAGCCTTTCAACCTGTAATCATCTTGTAAATCACAAACATAAACATACCCACATAATACAATTGAAAAAACATCTAAATAAAAAACTTTAATGTTCAAGTACTTGTGACATATGACATTCAGATTCCATTAAGTTTTCTCTACACTGAATGTCATATGTCACAAGTACTAAATATTGACATTTATGGCACGAAAAATCGAGAAAGAATTTATTGCAGAAGATAACGGAGAGAAAAAGGAAAAAAAAAGGAAAACGGGCTCAAGCTCGGCCAAGCTAGATCTGGACTTTTCTGGAAGAGTGATGACCCCCCCTCCCCAGTTTCTCTCTGTCCCAACCGCCACCGACCACCAGTTGGCTGTAGGGCTGGCACAGCCAGCTCCGCCTTGGCCATGTGACAGGAGGGGCCTCCGCCCCAGCCACCATGGTCGCTCTGCCCTCCACCGTTTTTCCCTAGTTAGCTGCCTCTCTCTCTCTGTGCATTGTATTTCTGCCTCCACCATGGGCCGGGGCCAGCTGCCCGGTCACAGCTCCGCCTTGGGCCAGTGACAACGGGAGGCCTTCCCTCCCGGTCTCCTGGGCCTCTCCTCTGCTGCCCGCCCTCTTCTCTCCCCTCTGCTCTATTTTGGTGAAACGGAAGCCGGCGGCGGCGAGACATGACCGACAGGACCTTCATCCGGCCCCACCTGGGTTTGGCAAAGGTAGTGGGTCTCCCCACCCGAACCAATTCCTCCTCCTTCCCCTCCGTTTCTCTTCTGCTCGGTCTGGACACCCGTTTGTTTTCAGTTTGATTTGTTGTATTTGTTCGGGACTGCCGGTGCCGGAAGTTGCTGCCTTTGGCTAAGACAGCTCCTCCTGGCCTTCGTCTGACCGGCCGCGGTCCCGTAACAGCAAGGTCAACCCCTAGCCAGCTCCACCGCCTCCTTGGCCGCTTTGCCCTCGCTGGTTTCCCCCGGTCAGTCCCTCATTTCCCCTGTTTTTGCTGTGTTTGAGTTCAAGTTCACCGGCTGCCACTGTTAGCCGAACGCCGGGCATGACCCACCACACCTTTGTTTGGCCTCTCTCCGGCTTGGCAACAATGGTGGATGTTTCCACCTAGCCTGGTTTAGCCTTTGTTCCATCTATTCTGTTGGAACGAGATCCGTCACTCGCCAATTGTTGTGCTCATCTACAAAAATTGAGCCTTTACCCTCACTATGTTTTGATTCTCGGATGAGCTGCCGAAAATTGTTGTATGCCATTTGGCTCCACCTTGGATCGGTGATGATGACATGCCGCTCTGGCCTAGACCGCTATCTTGTCTGCCCCCATCTTAGCCGCTGCCCGGAATGGGCTGCTTTCCCTTATGCCGTTTCCTAGTGTGTGCAGCGTGAACCGGTTGAAGGAGGACCGTTCTGCTACAACTATGGGCCATGTTTGGCTAGCCTTGTCTTAGTGACAGCCCCACCTAGGCCAGTTTGACCTCATCTAACCCTAGCTCTTCCCTATGGGCCATAGCCCTAGCTAGTTCCGCTCACCGACATTTCCAGTCATTGAACCCTCTTGCCAATTTTATGCCATCGGTACTGGATGGCCGCTGGCAAGATTTTGTATGACCTATCTTGACCGAACGTAGATGAGTTCACTTACATAGGCCTTGGCCAGTGATGGCCTCACGGCCTTTGCTCGACCCTAAACCTTCCCTCTGTCCTCTGCCGTGTGAGAAGCATAGCCACCCGCACCTATTGTTTTGATTGTGGGTGATTTGCGATGTCACCGTTTCGATTGGCCACCATTAGGGCCTTAACCCTATCGGTCTTGGGCCACTTCCATTCAGCACTACCTCCCTTATGAGCTTTGGGCTCTAGCCCTCTCCCCTTCCCCTTTGGCCACGTGTGTATGTAGCCGAGCATGCTAGTTAGGGTTAAGGTGCCGCTTCTGCGCCACCTGACCATCTAATGACTCTGCCATCGTTAGGATTTGTCCACCAGAGTTCTCCACCTCTCCTCCATCCTTGAGTGTCACCCCACACCCTCCACCCTTATGTAGGCCCTTGTAAACGCGAAATCGACGCCGTTGGGTGCTGCCCATGGCCAATTTTGACGTCTTGTGACTGGTTGAGTATTTTTCAATCGCTGGTCGAATTTTAGTGTGTACACCTAGACCTTCGGTCGCACCTGCCACTCATTAGCACAACCTTTCTCCCGGTCGCCCGTAGTGTGCTGCCGTGGATCACGGATTTTACCCTGTTGACTTCTGACACCCCATTTGGCTATGAGTGCTTCTAGCAATATCTAAACCCTAGGGACAATAGCTCTCTCAGCTTAACAATGGTTTTGACTACCAACTCCACCATTGACGCCACCATCATCATTTGCTCGCCATCAAGCATCATGAATACGAGGTAGGGGAGCTTTGAACTCATAATTTCATGATAGCATGCTTTGAATGAGTAGTAGCATGCTAGGATTGTATGATTCCATATTTTGGATATTAAATCATGATCTGTTTGCATGATGTAAGATAATGAATTATGGCATGTTGATACATATGATATGTATGTATGCTTTATGGATGTAGAATATGTGTGTGCTAGTGATGGCTAGCGAATATCTTAGTATGCTACGTAGGTGTTTTATGGACATGCTAGTGATGGCTAGAGATTGTGAGTTAGTTACGTATGTGGGCTCTGTGTGGGCAGAAGTTCGGGCAACAAACGATAAGAGATGACTGAGGGTTGGTACGAAGTTGGATGTAGATTTGGATGTATAAGCATGTGATAAAAGATGGCGGATGTAAGATTGGCAGGCAAGGATTTGAGCGGATTGGTTTGGTTTGGTTTGGAGTGACGTCAGGGGTTTGGTAAGTAAGAGAACTTAGGCTTGGAGCCTTATGGAGGTTTATTAGATAGTAAGTGTTCATAATTGCACAAGCATAATATACAAATTATGAAGTGAAAAGTAAGCATAATCAGTGAGGTATTAAATAAGAGGGACAACGAGGATTTGCTATGAGGAGCTCAGTTTGATGACGTATGTGTAAGATGTTTTGGCCATAAGGTAGATGGTGGAAACTGTATGATTATGTAAGGATTTGATGTGAGGTGAGTTGATCATGATATGGACGGGTTAAGTGAAGTCTACTGCCTTGACAAACTAGGGTTTCGATCGGGCTCAGCTTCAGTTTGATCACTCGAGCACTAAGTTTGTGTGACATAATTGTACCGCATAATATATTTAATTTAAACTTGAATTATGAGAAAGCTTATAATAGCGTTGTGAGTTTAAAACCTGAGGGTTCGACGGATTAAGTTCCGTGTTTGAGCTAGCTGATAATGAGTCGGCTAAGCATTTCTCATGTCTTGCCATGGTGGTTATCCTGCAGGATGTTGTCTGTGTGCTATATAGAGAACCAGACGTTTGATGCTCTGTTGAGAGCAACTGTATGTATATTTTTGATTTGGTCTGTGTGTTGTATTAAACCCAAATGTTTGAAGCTCTGTTGAGAGCGTTGTATGATTCCTGCCCAAGAGTGGCATTGTATGATTCCCCCCAAGAGGCACTATATGATTTCTGCCCAAGAGTGACACTGACACTATAAGACCCATAATGGTGGGCAATCATATGGCACTATATGACCCCTTATGTGTGGGCAATTTTATGACCCTTTATGTGTGGGTGTATGTTTGAGCACTCAGGTAAGTAGTATCATGGATCTACTCTTACCTATTTGATCCTGTGCCCCATGAGCATAGGTGTGCCTTGCCTTCGGAAAAGTCCATGGCGTCTAGTCACTCCCCGGAGGTTAAGGTGATGCCCTAGTGGCATTCTTTTCTTTTTCGATGCTGGAGCTTATTAGTTGTAATGAGCTTCAGTAGTCAATAGTATGAGTACGATTGTAAGTGTATGTTTGAGTAAGACAGTAAGCGTATGATTATACGAGTAAGGTCGTACAAGTATGTGTAAGTTGTATGAGTGTGAGTATGAGTATGAGCATGACTGTAAGATGATGATTCTGAGTAAGAATGTAAGTGTAAGTTTCTGAGTAAGACTGCAAGTGTACGATTCTGAGCATGACTGTAAGTATATGATTTTGAGAAGGATTGTAAGTGTAAGATTGTACGAGTAAGGTCGTACAAGTATGTGTATGGTATTGAGTATGCGTACAATGGTAAGAGTAAGTTTGTAAGATGTTGATTAAGGGTATTTGTTTGAGTTTGGTTTCATGGTGTTTGCATTATTATATGCATATGTATATGATTATTATTACATTGACTGCTTCATGTTTCAGTTGCATAAACACATGTATTTTATAAACTTATTGAGTTCACTGTTTAGGATTCCCCTATTGGGTATTTTTGTATTGAGTATAAAAATACTCATTACCCTACTTTTTTAGGCCCATTGTTCGGAATGTTTTTGCAAGTTATGTTGGAGTGCTCCTGGAGATGGATGCTCAATTCTGTGGTGCATTGTTTCCCCTTTTGATTCAAGTATATTTGACTCAGTGAGAGTATATTTTATGCCACGATCTGATGTGTTGGGTGAGATAAGATTTAAAGTGTATGTATTTTGGACTTTTAATTTGGACCAGGTAGTGGACTGTTTATGGGACTTGTACTCAGGGATGCCTAGGGGTTATTTGTATTTAAAAATCCATGATCATGGTAATTTAGTTGTACGTTTATTTTCGAGTAGCACCTGAGGATATTTGCTTTGGCCATATGATGTTTGACCGAATAACGATAAATTTGGATGGGAAAATTGATGTTTAGTGTATTAAATTATAAACTGCTTTGACAAGTTTTGATTTTGTCATTTTCCTTCAATTTACAGTCATTATATTGCAAAAAATTTTTGTAAATTTTGAGAAAATGTGATGAAAAATCTCGGGTGTTACATAACCTAAGTGCATCCACATATTATGGTCAGTTATACCTTGTCTTAAATTAGTTTGATCCATTGGTTTGTGATTTTTAACCTTCATTTCTTCATTTTAATATTTTAGTTCACTTTTATTAATTTTTTAAAGAAATCACCATTGTTTAACCCTTATCTCTTTAACTCATGAAACTCTTAAGGTCTTTCTTATTCAAAAGAGACAAATTTATTCAAACTCTAGTAATGTGACGCCCCAGAATTTTTAACACATTTTTTAAAAATTTCACAGAAGTTTTTTGCAATATAATGGCTATAAATAAGGGAAAATGACAAAAAACAAAACCTGTGAGAGCAATTTTATAATTTAGAACATCACACATCAATTTTTTCTATCAAATTTTTTGTTTTCAATCAAACATCTTGCGATTGAACTAAACATTCTCAGGCGCTACTCAAAAACAATTATACGAAATAAATTACCATGTTCATGGTCGTTAAATATAAATCTTTCTCAGGCATCCCTAAGTACAAGTCCCATAATCAGTCTATAAACTAATCTAAATTACAAGTCTAGAAAGTATAAACACCTTTATTTTCATCTCACTCCATACATCAAATTGTGGCAAAAATAATAAAGACTTGCAATGAGTTAGAAGGTATACCCTAGTCAATGGAAATTAATCCACCTATGAAAACAAGCACCATCTCTAGGAGCTCTCCGTCACAAATATGCAAAAGCCTCCCAAACATCAGGGCTAAAAAGAAAGGGGACATGAGTATTTTCATACTCGGTAGAGGAAATCTAAACAGTAAACTTTGTAAATCCATACATAGATGTGTTCATACAATTCAAACATGAAGTATAAAAACATAACAACACAACAGAGCCACGTAATATAACAATTATGCACATACACATACCATCTTACCTCTCTTACACTTGCTCTTACGCTTACAACTTTACTAGTACAATTCTTACACTTACAGTCTTACTTATACCATCTTACTCTTATAGTCTTGCTCAGAAACATACGCTTACAGTCTTTGCCAAGCAGACACATACCACCCTGACCTGAACCCAGTCCAAGGAGTAAGTGGTACGCGGTGCGATGAAGCTAAGCTGAAGTGCGAAAGACTTAACCCGTCCTTGGGTGAACACACAATGGAGTAAGCACACAAGCCCTTTGTGCAAAAGTAAATAGAGAATTATAAAGGACTAGTTAACCATCTTAGTCCACTCATACCCACATCATTTAGTTATCACATAAAAATAACAAGCCTCAAGGCTAAATGTGTCTAAGCCAACAACGGCTAATCATAGAGTGAAATAGAGACAAATGTATAAGTTCGAAATAACATAGATCCAAACTAGCATAAAAACTAAGCATCTATAACCCCTCTCAATGAGCGTGGCCATCCTCATGCTCAACGTAGAGCCTATCCAAAGCACCTACATGACACAACATGTAGCCCCAAAACATAACCACAAACAAAAAGGGGTGAGCTTAGCTCAAGTAGGGTTTTTAATACGGAATGTGAACGCATGAAAACATCACATGCATTCTTATTCTAAACATGCATCATATATTCATACTCTAAACTTGTATATCATCATATAATTCATATTCCATCTACACATAATCATGCCACCTGACATAACTTATATTCAATAAACATATATTTATGCCACTTGTGCATCATGATGTATAGCACATCCCATAAACACATAACCACGCCACCTGCACATCATGATATAACCCACATTCCATAAACACATAATAATTCACCTGTGCATCATGGGTTCATCCGTAGTTCATAATAAAAATACACATCAAGTGTAATTATATGAATCTCATTATAACAATCACATCATGCATGAATCAATTCTTAATATTCATATCATGCATAATCATATCTCAATATGGACATTCATCTTGCAAAATCTAGTGTATCAAACACATACCATACTACATGTTAATGCAAATCTATTCCATAATCACATGTGTAACATAGGCATCATTGTTCCTACATAAAATATGACAATGAGCATTATATCCCTTACACATGCAACAATCATTAGGTGAAAATCTCACAATTGAGAAAAATTAATCAAACCTGCTTGCGCAGGACAATCGCTTGAGGGGAAGGTCCGAATTCCAAAGAAAGAAAACTAGAATGGTTTGGGTAGGTTCCTTGACTGGGAAAGTACCCCTTGCTTGCCCAGGACAATCCTTGCGGGGAAATGAAAATCCAATTGTGAAGCAAGTAAGAACTCCTCAAATCATCTTCTCTCTCACCCTTACACTCTCTGGAAGAGTTTGGAGTTCAATAAAAATGAAATGAGCTATGGCCAAATTTAAAATCGAGTTTCAGAATGAAAAATGCGACTAACGATTGATTGATATGATCGACCTATCGATTCTGGAATAAATTTGATTTTTTATTTTTTGAAAATAATAAATTGTAAATTTTCAAAAAATCCAAAAAATTCTAATAAATTCCTACAAATTATTCAAGATATTTCCCATTAAAATAAAAAAATCTACACTCGAAAATCAAATTAAAAATCAAACACTAAAACATTAGCAAAGTTGAGCTATTTTTTATGATTTTGTAATTAAATATCTTTTAATCTAAGTGCATCCATTGATTATGTTCATTAATACCTTGCCTTAGATCAGTTAACCCCATTGGCATATGATTATTAATTTTATTTTCTTCTTTTTGACACATTAATCATCTTTTATTAATTTTTGAAGGAAAACCACCAATGTAGTCTTGTCTCTTAATCTTGAATCTTGCAAAATCACTCTTAACCAAATTGACACAAATCTGTTTAGACCCTAGTAAAGACTAAGTTTCTATTTTTAAACTCTCTTTTGCTAGAATTTATGTACATGATTTTCATGAAAAGATAAAAAAACAATAAAAAAGCTCATAATCAACATGCCCATGCCTTTTTTCAGAGTTATAATATTTTCCTCAATTCATTTTTGTAGGCTTGGATTTTTCTGAATCCTCTCTACTTGTATCGTTTATTTATTTTTCATTAATTTTTATTGATGTCAAGTGGATGGGAGTTTCACACTATCTTAGGCCGACCTAAGTAGGTAGCCCTTCCCCATCATCTTTACGAAGGCAACTTCATTATCTAAAGAGATATTAAAGTACATAGAACTCATAAACATTGAAGTACATTACATAGAATTTTATTTCCTTTGAATTCTAAATAGAAATCTGTTGTGCACGATTGTGCACGATGATCATATTCTCTTTTATTATTTTATTTGCATTGAACTATTTATTCATTATTGTAATACTTTATTGTTCGTACTGTGTGGTTCAGTTAGTGGCCCGGGCTGGCCGACCCACTAACTGGGTTATCTTGTAAGAACTGGACCGGTCTGGTTCAGGTGGCCTGGTTCCCTAGGTTGTCGTCTCCTATATGGGGCGGCCCTTGCTTTTGGTTGGAGTTTATGCAATTAAAAAACTCTTTATTTTCTCCCCTTAATCCTTTACTTCTCCCCTTTCCCTGCGTAGATCTCCCAGGTACCGATTGTGCCTACACCGGGCACATCTTTGGTATTAGAGCTCTTACGATCCTCGGCCATGTCTCGTGGCAAACAAGTTGTTGTGCAAGAGGTGCCTTCAGAGAAGGAGGCACCTGAGTCAACGTCAGCGGACAGCCCGAAGGCCAATTCTGCGACCAGCGATGCCAAGCTATCAGAGCTCATTGCGGCGGTGTAGGCTCTTACTGTAGATATAGCCAGCGTGAAGGTACAGAATGCGTAAATACTGGCAACGCGCATCACTCCCATTCTACCTGGGCCAGTCGCTGGTACTCCGGAGAAGGGCAGGCCCTCACAGCCTCCAAAGCCGACCCTTCCCGACCCCCCAGCTCCGGCCGGCATCAACGTGGGGGTGTTGCCATACCCTGCGCACTATGGCGCTGGCCAGCCAGTGTTGGGAGGAAGACGCCAGACTTGGGACATGCGAGGCACGTCAGGTGTTCGTGAAAATGCTCCTATGATGCCGCCCCCTCCCAATCAGTTCCAAGACGCAGAGGAGTGGGACGAGTATCCTAGGCATGGTGGGGGACAACAAGGGGGCGCTGAACATTGACTTGCTCGCCTTCAATTTCCTCGCTACAATGGGGATGATGATCCGGTGGAATGGTTGTATAAGGCGGAAAAGTTTTTCTCCTACAAGGAACAAACTCAGAGGCTGAGCGCTTGCGCATCGCAGCCTTTCACCTGGATGGAGACGCATCCGTTTGGTTCCAGAGCTTTGAGAAAGAGGTGCGCTACCCTACATGGACGGCCTTTTCCGACGAACTCTGTATTCAGTTTGGGCGTAATGAGTTCCAGGATTTTAACAAGATGCTTTCATCCCTGCACCAGACTACCATCGTCTGTGCATACTATACCGATTTCATGAAGGTGGCCAACCGGCTGCCAGATTGGCCGGTGGCCGCCCTGGTGGGCACCTTCAAGCGCGGCCTCAAGCCTGAAATTTTGGAGGAGATGCGGCATTTTCCATGTGCCAACATGCGGGACGTGGTGCGCCATGCTAGCATCGAAGAGGAAAAACTGGCCAGACAGCGTAGCTTGTGTCACGCCCCGGCGATGCCCGACTGGAGCTGAACCCGGTCCAAGGGCTGGTCAAGCCACGGGGGCGACAAGGGGAAATTAAAAAAAATGGTTTAGCGGAAGACTTAACCCTGAATACGGGCAATCTAACAAAATTACGGAGTACACACATTCCTTTGAGCAAGAGTAAATAAGTAGAAAAGAAAGAGAGTCGCTTAATTCCAAAATAAATGACTAGTCTCAAACCCACATACTTAGTCAACCATACCACACTCTGGCTCGAAAATAGGTCTTAAACAACACAACTGTATAAAGTAACATAAATCCAATAGAGAACCATACACAAAGGTTCTAAACATAAAACATAAACAAGGGAAACAATCCACAAAAGAAAGTTCTCCACAAATCACGTCCATGTCATCTCCGATCTTTCCTCAAAGGGGAGATCCTGTCCGTCTGCGTGTCGCACCACGCAGCCCCAAAGCAAAACACAATAAAGAGGGGTGAGTTTAAACAAACTCAGCAATGGTTTTTAATATAACTATCATCATCGGAAACACGATAGTATAGCAATATAATCATTCAGATCAAAGATTGACAAGATGTATCATTTTCTGATCACACATACACATCGCCTAAACCTGCATCATAGTGTATAATCCACATAGTGCCATTCACATCATATCCACCTGCATGAAATGCATCTCTAACATACATATCAAATCATGCATCACATTGTATCAACCTGCATGAAATGTATATCTAACATACATATCGAATCATGCATCACATCATATAAAGCATACCTCCATCAAGGAGTAATCATAAACAGCGTCACGAAGACGGGAACACAGACAAGGCCACGTAGGCGTGTCATGATTCAAATTCTACACAAGAATTTAAGAAGATCACATCATATAAAGAATGCCTCCATCAAGGAGTAATCACAAATAGCGTCACGAAGACGGGAACACAGACAAGGCCACATAGGCATGTCATGGTCCAAATTCTACACAAGAATTTAAGAAGATCACATCATATAAAGAATGCCACCATCAAGGAGTAATCACAAATAGCGTCACGAAGACGGGAACATAGACAAGGCCACGTAGGCGTGTCGTGGTCCAAATTCTACACAAGAATTTAAGAAGATCACATCATATAAAGAATGCCTCCATCAAGGAGTAATCACAAATAGCGTCACGAAGATGGGAACGCAGACAAGGCCACATAGGCGTGTCATGGTCCAAATTCTATGCAAGAATTTAAGAAGTTCGGGGTTGTCAATCCCTAATTGCTGCTCACCCCAGACGATCCTGGCCAAGGATGTCACATTCTCACAAAGAGAACCTAGAGCAGGGGTGTTCGTTTTGGGACATCTCCTGCGATGCGAGAAGTCCTGAGTTCCCATGTAGGAAACCCACGAACACATGGTGGCTGGTGCAAAGAGCATACCATACTGGATTCTCAGGGTCCAGGTTCGACTGTCTCAATAAATAAATCTCAACCGCATTAACAATTCAGAACAACTGAACTTGACTCGACTCAACCCGAGGAGTGCACATGTTCCACAAAGGAACTCAAATCAAAACATGTCCTTTCGGACCAATCAAGTTTCGATTAAGCCAACGACCGATTAAACCGGCACACAGTTTCACCACATTGCATCCAATCGATCAAATTCGATTAATCTCGATAAAGCCTCAATTGGAAATACATTTGCATCCACTTAACTAGACTCAACCCGCCTCGGAGTGTGCACATAAAAATACCTCTATGTCGACTCTAGTCCTCACATCCCATACCATGAGTACTCGTGACGCCATAGAAGCAAATTTAACTAAGCACTAGTGCAACAAACCTTAGAGCTATCCATCGACATAATGTGTCCCATACCACAAGTGTCTAATAGTTTCTCTTCAGCTGTTCCACACAGCCGATGAATTTCGATTAACCAACGGTAAAACCTCATTCATGAAGTTCGATCCATGATGCATGATGTCATGATATTAAACCAAAGATAAACCATGAATTCCATTTAACTAGACTCAACCCGACTCAGAGTGTGCACGTAAAAGTACCTCTATGTCGACTCTAGTCCTCACGTCCCATACCATGAGTATTCGTGATGCCATAGAAGCAAATTTAACTAAGCACTAGCGTAATGAACCTTAGAGCTATCCATTGACATAATGCATCCCATACTGCAAGTGTCTAATGGTTTCTCTTCGGCTGTTCCACACAACTGATCAATTCCGATTAACCAACGGTAAAACCTCAATTGGAAATACATTTTCATGATGCATGCAACATGGTACATACATGGGCAAAGCATTCATGAATTCTAATTCATTATAGGTGCTATCTTCAGCCCTTCATGCATCATTCATAATCATAATAGCAAACCTCATCATCATCATTAAACCCCACATGTGTGTGTGTGCACATAGTAGAAGCACTTCACTCAATGCTTATAATTCACTCACCATTACACTACACATGAGCATTAACATCTAATCATGAATTCCAGCGAAAATCATAGGAGAAGAATCATTAAAATCATAACTCAAATCAAAGCTTAACCACAAGCTAACCACATATAAGATCATTCATTTCATTCTTGAGTCAAGACATAACACTAGTATTCACACATCAATTAACCACATCTTAACATGACATATCAGCCCATTAGTATGTTGTAACCCTACTGAAAATACACCTAACCATAGAGAATCAACCATTCATAACTTCAAGATGGTAATTCCAACATCATATAACCAACCACAGGCCATTCCACATAACTCTAAATATATATATACCACAACTTCTAACATCAATAGAATGCTCTTCAAGTAGCTTATTATAGATCAAAATGCTCCACATAAACATAAAAATGATATTTTGAAGTAGATATGTCAAAATAAGCATCATACATAAAATTGTCAATTTCTGCAGTGTAGCCTTTCGAATGCCCTGCAGGACCGTTCGATCGGCTAAACAGGAAAAATGCCAAAATTGCAGTGTTGCCGTTCGAACGCCTTGCATGGCCGTTCGAACGCCAACAAGGCAGATTCAACCTTCCA
The DNA here is from genome assembly GCA_035235625.1 of Saururus chinensis. Lineage (NCBI taxonomy): Eukaryota > Viridiplantae > Streptophyta > Magnoliopsida > Piperales > Saururaceae > Saururus > Saururus chinensis. Next base: position 34,697,540 of record CP141143.1, read on the forward strand.
GAATGCTAATCCACATCTAAATGTCATTAAAAGTCCACCATAACTTCCAAAATGCTAATCCACATCATAACAAAGATAAAACCCTATGAAATCGGGATTAAAGATTACCATTTACTAATCATGCCATTAGAACACTAAATCAAGTAACTCCATTCAAAATAAACCACAAAATCAAGAGTTTTACCATAGAAAGACTAAAATTTCGAAAGTCTATTACCTTATCCCTTGATTAGGCTTGGATTTGATGGTCACCCTTCTTGAAAACCTTACAAAGACATAGAGTTTGAATTAAACTCCATTAAAACCGATTTAACAAAGAAAACCCAAATAAAAAACTTAGATCTAGGGCTTGTTGAACATAAAAATCGAATTTTGAGATCTAGGGTTTGTAGTAAAGATGCAAATCAGTAGTTTTGATGTTTAAAAATGAATCAAAATAAGGGGAAATGGTAGATCTAGAAGAGCTTAAGAGAAAAGCTTGGATTTGATGCTTAATTAGAATAGACTTACCTTAAACACCTTCTAATCCGGGCCTAATTGGGGATTAGGCATGACCTCTCCTTCTCAGCCTATTACCAAAATGGGAATGGCTCAGGTCTGGCCTTTTATAGTAGGGTTTGGGTTATACTAACTGAACTAAGGGGTGTAATTAGAATTTTGGGCTAAAAATGGGTATTTTACAAATTTGAGCACTAATTAAATCTGAGAAAATTCTAAATTTTTTTGTATGAGCTTAAGTTGATGTCTGGGTTCATTTGGTCCAAAAACTCAAATTTCGATGGTGGGGCCCACAGGGGTTCCCGCCAAACCCTAATTTTTGGAAAAATAGTAAAAATTCAGAAAAATCCCAAAAATTTACACTTGACTAAAAATCACTTAAAACCAGTATATGTAAAGTTTATTTTGATTAAAACCATGAGAAACACCATCTATCTTTGAAACCACAGAATAAATTAGAAAACGTGTTAACCATGTAATAACTAATAATTAAAGTGAAATGAAAACCGGTTTAAGATCAAAGATCTTACAGCTTGGACCATTGGCTTGGTCTGTTCTCAGCGCCAATCCCTTGAGCATGCCCCCCAGCAGTTCCGCACCTAGCCACCCCAACCAATTGACCGTTCCAGCAGGTCCGATTGTACGATGCCTCACACTGGTTCAAATGAAGGAACGCCGTTCGAAGGGGTTATGCTTTTGATGTGATGAGAAATTTGTTCCCGGGCATCGATGTTCTGTCAAGGGCAGTTTGCTAGTGGAGGAAATTGATGACGATGGTGAGGGAACAGAGGGTTCTGCACCATTGGCGTTAGAGGAGGTCTTACCGGAGATTTCAGTTCATGCTTTTTCAGGGGCATTTACTCCTCGCACGATGCAAGTATAGTGGTACCTCAAGTGGCAATAGGTAGCTATCTTGATCGATAGTGGTTCTACTCATAATTTTATTAATGACAAGGTCGCCCACCGGCTTGGGTGTTTTGTATCGGATTCAAAGCCCTTTGACGTGCTAATTGGCGATGGCAAGCACCTCAGGAGCAATGGGGTGTTTGTGCAGGTCACCTTGTCTGTCCAGGGCCACTCATTTGTCACCGATCTCTTCTTGTTACCTACCAAAGGGGCAAACATTATGTTAGGCGTACAGCGGCTACAGGAGCTTGGCGATGTCGTTTGGAACTTTCGTGAGATGTGGATGGATTTTGAGCTCCAGGGGCAGCGCGTCCGGTTGGAAAGCTCTAGGCCGGGCACTCTCCTCTCCGCCCTTCCTTAGAGCACTTTGTTTCGGTTTGCCCCCCAAGGGCTGAATGTAAGGTCCCTGATTTTTCTACGATTTTCTGTGATTTTCCTGCTATTTTTCTGGTTATTTTCGGTGGGAAAATGTGACGTTTCAGCGTATTTGTATTTATGTATTTTTCTGCAATATTTTTACCCATAGGGCTTAGTCGTGGGCCGCAGGCCTCGCTGTGCACTTTCGGTGCAAGTGTTGGACTTATAACGCGTAAACAATGAGTTAACGCGTGATGGGGATACGTTTGGAAAAAAAAGGAAAGGATCGGGCTCGGGTTCGGCCGAGCCAGATTTGGAATCCTCCGGAAGAGAGCCACCCCCCCCCTTCGGTTTCCTTGCCCCAGCCACCGGCGCCCGCCGGTGGGCCTTAAGGCCGCCGCCGCTAGCTCCGCCTCAAAGGTGCAACGACGGTGGACCTCTGCCCCGGCCCCACGGGCGCTCCACCCTCTGCCGGTATTTTTCCCCGGTCTCTCTTTGCACACTGTTTTGGTTGTTCCGCCGCCGTTGTGGGCTGGCACAGCCCGACCGGCTCCGCCCTGGGCCGGCGACGGCGGGAGGCCACCCCTCCCGGCCCGGTGGGCCTCCATTCCGCCGCCCTGTCCTCATCCCCCTGCACCCCTGTTTTTCCGCTGCCTCACTATTTTTGGCGAAACAGTGGCTGCCGGCGGCGAGCCACCGCCGACTGGACCTCCGTCCAGCTCCGCCTTGGTTCGGCAACGGCGATGGGCACCTCTCCCGGCCCCAGTGGCCTTTGCTCCACCACCCTACCCATTTTCCCCCTCTCTGCCCTATTTTGCCAGTGCACTATTTTTGGAAAATAGTGGCCGCCGGCGGCCATTCGTGGCCGATCGGACCTCCGTCCGGCCCGGCCTGAGTCCAGCGAAGGTGGTGGACCACCCCACTTAGCCTGGTTCCATCTCCTCCACCGTTCTCTCCTCCACCGGTGCATTCCGGCTTTGATTTTCGCCAAAACTACCCAAAGCCCCCCCCTTCGTTCTGGCTGAGCCTGAGGAGCGCCGCGGGCAAGCCGCTGGCTAACCTCGGCCTGATGATGGCCAGGTGACGGCCAGGCCGCCTCCCTGATGCTGTCCCAGCTCAGGTTCACCGACCCTAGCACTATTCCGGTCCGCCTCTCCCTCATCTCCCTGTTTTTGCCGTGCATGAGTTCACTGGCTTCCACCGTCAGCTGGACACTAGACGTCGGACTTGACCCACCAGACCATTGTTCGGTCTCTCTCTCCAGCCTGGAAATGATGGCGGATGTTTCCACCCAGCCCGGTTTAGCCTTCATCCCATCCGTTCCGCTGGAACGAGATTTGTCGCCGGCCGGTTGATGTGCTCGTCCACAGAAAACCGAGCCTTTGCTCCTCACTGTGCAATTTGTCCGGCGTGTCGCCGTTGACTTTGGCTGTCACCTTTGGCCGGAGATAGCTCCTCCTGGTCGCTAGGGCCACGATGGAGTCAGCCAGAGCCACCAGTAACCCCTGCTCCTTTGTGCCCAAGGGTTTTTCACCCGTTTTGGGTCACTGTAGCATCTCCTCTGGACGCTTGTAGTTGGGTGGGTCTTAGCCTAGAGATGGCTGGCCGCCCTAGTGCGGCACCGCCCCTCTTCTTCGGCATGAGGTAGGTTCCCCCTCTGCCAATGATATGTGTTTGACCGCACTATATAGAGCGCCATGTTTTGCCCTCTTACCGTCCTACCTCCACCGGACACCTTTTGGCCTCTAGTTGGCCTACCTCGACACGATAATGGCAAAGGCCATCTTTGTCGGTCACCACCCATGGTATGGCCCTACCGCCATTCATAGTTTTGGGTCGACACCGTGTAGCCCTCTCTCCCCTCCCTTTGGCCGAGTGTGCAAGTAGCCGCGCGTGCGGGTTAGGGTTTAGGTGTCATTTTGGCACCGCTTGACTGTCGAATGAGTCTGCCATTGTTTGTATTTGTATGGCCCTACCCCATATTTATACCCATAGAGTTGGGTGTGGGGCTTAGTCGCGGGTTGTGGGCCTCGCTGCACGCTTAAAACGCAAATTTTGGAGGTACGACACGTAACTGGGAGGTGAACATGTATTGGGGACATAGATGTAAAATTTAAAAGATTAACTATATATATGTTTTCATCCATCGGATTCCACAAAGTGACTTCCAGTAAAATTTCACGTCCAGAGAGAAAGGAGAGAAACCCGAGCCCATTTTCGGTCACTCCATTCTCCCTCCTCCATCATCGGATTCCAATGATTCTTGTTAGGATCCGCTTTGCCTCACCGCCATGAGTCCATAGATACTGGCTATGACCGCCGCCATGGCCTCTTCGCTCCTCCACAAGGTACCGAGCTTTTCTTCGGGTTTTTCTCTCCTTCAATCCCATTTTTGAACTATGGGTGTACGATTTTGATGTCATATCACAATATCAACTAGACTTATGTTTAGTTGGCCGTTAGGAACCCATAGGCGCTGTCTAGAGCTGCTGCCATGCTTTCTTCGCTGTGTGGTGAGCTACCGGCACTTTGCTCGGGTTTTGTTTCTAATTCCATCTCATTGTTCGTGGGATTTTTTGAGACGCCGGTGTGTTTCCGGTCGTCGTCTGGCCACCGGATAGACATCGTCTAGCCTACCTCGACCCAATGTCGGTAGGGGGTTGCCGTTTCTGACCCCGCCTCGCCCCTATTGCCTTGCTCCACCCTATTAGACGCTTTGGGTGCATCTCGGGTTGTTGCCAATTGGCGAGTTGTGGACCATTTTGCCATCATGGGCTCTGCCCCAGCTCGGCGACAGTGAGGGTCAGCCCCACTTAGCCTGATTATACACTCCACCCAGAATGGGCTGCTTGTCATTGCCCTATACCATGCGAGATGCACAGCCACCTACACCATGGGTTTTGGTTGTGTGGTTGTGGGTGGCTATTGGCGATGTCGCCGCTTTGTTGGGCCACAGCTAGGGCCTTAGCTCTGTTGTCCTTTTGTGGGCCTTGGGTCGCCTCCTTTCAGCCCTCTCCCCTGCCCCTTTGGGTGGCGTGTGCATGTGGCCACGCGTGTATGTTTGGGTTTAGGCACCGCATTCGCGCCGCCTGACCATCGGTTGGCTTTGCCACCGAGTGGAGTTGACACATAGCCCTCCTCCACCTCTCTTTTGTCCTCGAGCGTTGCCCCACGCTCTCCGCCCTTATGTGGGCCTTTGTTGACACGAAATCATCGCCATTGGGTGCTATCCACAGCCGATTTCGACATCTTGTGGCCTGCCGAGCACGTCTTAGCTACCGGCCGATCTTTAGTGAGTACACCATCAACTTCTAGTCGCACCGCCACTTATGTTAGCACGACATTTCTCCCAGCCGCCCTAGTGTGCTGCCGTGGATCATGGGTTTTGCCGCATTGACTTTTGACACCCTATTTGGCCGTGATTGTTTCCGGCACTTCCTAAAATCCTCGGAACAACAGCTCTCTCCACTTGGCAAAACTTTTGGCCGCCAACTCCGCCGCCGACGCTGACGCCGCCACCGTCGTGTGCTCGCCATCGAACATCATGATTATGAGGTAGGGGAGCTTTGGACTCGTAATTTTATGATAGCATGCTTTGAATGAGTAGCAGCATGCTAGGATTGTATGATTCCATGCTTTGGATGTTAAGTAACGATCCGGTTGCATGATGTGTATGTAAGCATGATTATATGGTATGTTGAAATGCATATGACGTGCATGTTGGTTGTAAGTATGTTGGATGTATGTATGTGCTAGTGATGGCTAGCGTGTTTGTTGACAAGCTTCGTATGTGTATGCATGTGCTAGTGATGACTAGCGTGTATGTTTGAAGTATGTGTGGATTATGCATGTGCTAGTGATGACTAGCATGCATGTTTGAAGTATGTTTGGATTGTTCATGTGCTAGTGATGGCTAGCGTGCATGTTTGGAGTATGTATGGATTATTGCTAGTGATGGCTAGCGTGCATGTTTGGAGTATGTATGGATTATGCATGTGCTAGTGATGGATAGCATGCATGTTTGGAGTATGTATGGATTATGCATGTGCTAGTGATGGCTAGCGTGTATGTTTGACGTATGTATGCATGTGCTAGTGATGGCTAGCATGTATGTTTGAAGTATGTATAAATATGTATGTATGCACTAGTGATGGCTAGTGATCATGTTTGTAAGCTACGTATGTATGACCGTATGTGTGATAGACATACGTATGTATGATGACTATTTGCCTATGCTATGGATATGCGTATGTATATGTGGGCAGAGGTATGGGCGATGGATAGTAAGAGGTGACAGAGGTTTTGTCTAGATTTGGATATGGATGTGTAAGCGTATGACGGATGACAGAGGTTATAGGTATGACGGGTGAGGTTTGTCAGACAGTAAGAGTGTTCATAATTGTACAAGAATAATGTATAGATTATGAAGTGAAAAGTAAGCATAATAAGTGAGATATAAGTAAGAGGGCGACAACTGGGTTGGCTCTGAGGAGCTTCATTTGATGATGTCAGTGTAAGATGATTTGGCCATAAGATGGATGGAGAAGTATGTAAGACTGTAAGGGTTTGATGTACGATGTGTTATGATCATGATGTGGATGAATTAAGTGAAGTATATTGCCCCGACGAACTTGGGTTTCGGATCGGGCTCAGCTTCGGTTTGATCAATGGAGCACGGTATGCTTGAGTGCTTGTGTGGCATAATTGTACTGCATAATGTACTTAATTCAAACTTGAATTATAAGCACAACTAGTGATAGAGTTGTGAGTTTGGGACCTGAGGGTTCAACGGATTAAGTTCCGTGTTTGAGCTAGCTGATAATGAGTCGGCTGAGCATTTCTCATGTCTTGCCATGGTGTTATCCTGCAGGATGTTGTCTGTGTGCTGTATAGAGCATTGGATGTCTGATGCTCTATTGAGAGCTACATATGTTTCTGATTTGATCTACGTGCTATATAAGCCCAAACGTTTGATGCTCTGTTGAGAGGATGTACGTTTTTGACTTTGTCTGTGTGCTGTATGAAGCCAATTGTCTGATGCTATGTTGAGAGCGACGTATGTTTTTGATTTGGTCTGCGTGCTTTATTAAGCCCAGACGTTTGATGCTCTGTTGAGAGCATTGTATGATTCCGCCCATGAGTGGCACTGTATGTTTCTGCCCAAGTGGCACTGTATGTTTTCTGCCCAAGAGTGGCAATGGCACTATAAGACCCATTATGGTGGGCAATTCTATGATGGGCAACTGTATGACCCCTTATGTGTGGGTGTTTATGTTTGCACGCTCAGGTAAGTAGTATCATGGATCTACTCTTACCTGTTTGAACCAGTGCCCCATGAGCATTGGTGTGCCTTACCTTCGAAAAAGTCCATGGCGTCTAATCACTCCCCGGAGGTTAAGGTGATGCCCCAGTGGCATTCTTTTCCATTTTGACGTTGGAGCTTATTAGTTGTAATGAGCTTCAGTGGTCGATAGTATGTGTACGATTAAGCGTATGAGTATGAGTACGACTGTAAGAGTATGTGTACGAGCACAACTGTAAGAGTATGTGTATGAGCACGACTGTAAGAGTATGTGTATGAGTACGATTGTGAGAGTATGTTTCTGAGTAAGATAGTAAGTGTGATTTTGTGTAAGCTATACGAGTAAGGTCGTACGAGTATGATTGTACAAGTAAGTTCGTACAAGTATGTGTAAGTTGTATGAGTTGCGTACAGTGGTATGAGTAAGTTTGTAAGACCCTAAATAAGGGTGTTTGTGTAAGTTTGATTTGATAGTATGATTTTGGCACGATGGTGCATTTGGTATGATGGCATGATGGTGCATTTGGTATGACTGTATGCATGTGCGTGATTATGATTATATTATGTTGACTGCTTCATGTTTGAGTTGCATGAACGCATGTATTTATGAACTTAGTGAGTTCACTGTTTTGGATTCCCCTACTGGGTATTTTCCTATTGAGTATGAAAATACTCATCACCCTACTTTTTAGCCCCGTTGTACGGGAGGTTTTGCAGGTTTGTGACGGAGAGCTCCTAGAGATGGATGCTCATTTCAATGGTGGATTGATTCCTGTTGACTCAGGTATATGCTTGACTCACTCCGAGTTTATTTGTGCCACGATCCGATGTATTGGGTGAGATGAGAAAACAAGTGTTTATATTCTGGACTTTCGGTTGGATTAGACTGTAGACTGTTATGGGACTTGCACTTAGGGATGCCTGGGAAAGACTTGTATTTAAAGTCTATGATCATAGCAATTTAGTCGTACGTGTGTATTCGAGTAGCGCCTGAGGATATTTGCTTTGGCCGTACGATGTTTGACCTATGATGGAAATATTTAGATGAAAAATTGATGTGTAGTGTTTTAAACTATAAATTGTTTTATAAGGTTTTGATTTTGTCATTTTTCCTCCGATTTATAGACGTTATATTGCAAAAATTTTCCTTGAATTTTAAAGAAAATGTATGAAAAATCTCGGGTGTTACAGTTACCCTCGTTCCCCCTACCTCTTGCTATACAGGGCTCTTCGCAAGTGATTCGCACAGTGCCTTGCCAAGCAAGAACACTTATTGTACTCAAAAGACTGGCTTGCAAGGCGGAAGGCCTCACAAGTGTTGCACGGTAGCCTATCCATTGAGTAGGGCCGTGACAATGGGCAAAATTATCACGCCCCGGCACCTTACCAATCCGAACCAGACCTGGTTAAAGGGAAGGTTGGTGCGCAAGGTACGACGGAGTACGCAAAAGACTTAAGCCCTCATATGGGTGAATCATTATGGAGTGGCACACCATACACTTTGTACAAGAGAAACGAGGAAAAATAAAGGACTTCCCATAAGAATTAGTCCTCACCATACCCACATACTTAGTATCACTTAGCCTGCTCACGCTTAAGTCATAAAGTTAACATGAGTCAATAGGCCAAGCTAGCAGGTAAAGTATATAGCATTACCAACATGATATAAGACTCAAGATAGCATGTAACATAGATAATCAAGGAACATAAAGTCTCTAGGCATCCTCTCCTAAGCCAAACAGCCCACCGCTTGCTCCTTATACATGGAATCCTAATCACCTGCATGTCATACCATGCAGCCCCAAAACAAAAACATACGAGAAAAGGGGTAAGTAAAAATGCTCTGCAAAGTTTTTATACTACGAGAGGATAAATTCAAAATCATATATGCATCACAGATATTCCACATAAAGTTTATCACATAAACATAGTCATGCATCATGGGACACTCACATAACCTGTACATCTCTATATCATGACTTACTCATCATATACGCATACTCATGATATCATCCCCATATCACAATATCATCTCATTCATGATCCATTCTCGATGCATACATTCATCCTGCATATCATTTCACATGTCATATCACAATATCTTGTTATTCATAATCCATTCTTGATGCATACATATATCCTGCATAAGAGTGCCTCAAACACACATAGCAAGTCAATTATAGGCATTCTCAACTATAAATATTCACCCTACTTGAAAAGTGTCACTAACACACTATCCATAATCATACATATTAAACATAATCCACATGTCTTACATAAACTCAATTATCCCTACACAACCTATTTAATTAAGTATCATGTCACATACACATATAACAACAAATATAATTGGTGAATGTCTCGTATAATAGAGAGAATAAACCTACTCATCAAGGCCAAAACCCCCGAGCAACCCTATATTAAGTAAACCTGTTGCTCAAGGCCAAAACCCTCAAGCATCCCCATATCAAGTAAACATGCTCCTCAAGGTTGAACCCTCTAGCAACCCCTGCCCATTAAGACTAAACTCCTGAGTAACCCTGCTTTTCAAGACCAAAATCCCAATCAGCTATATGTGATAAGCCGATGCACTCGGATATATCACATGGATTCTCTGGGTCCAGATATTTCAATCAATAACAATATAACGTTTCGCTCTTCTCAACATGCAATTAACTCATCTTAACCCGAGAAGGTACACTGTTCCTAAAGGATCTCAAAATGAAATCATGTCCTTTTTGGACCCAACCAATTCGATAAGCTATCAATCAATTAATCTGACAAACAATATCACCCAATTTCATCCAATCGATCAATTACGGCTAATCTCAATAAATCTCATTCATGAAACTCTTTTCATGATGCATGCAATATAGTACATATATGAGCAACACTATATGGATCCTAATACATGATATATGCTCTTATCAGTCCATATGTACATCATTCATAATCAATATGTGTCAAATAATCACCACAATTACCTCTACATAGTGTAAGCAAAGCAATAGTGCTCAAATCTAAGCATTGACATACGTATCATGATCAAACCCTCATTATATAATATGCATGCTTTCATGATTCTATCATGGTTTCTTACTTGATCAACACCATAGCTTTCAAGATAAAATTCATGTCTTCACAGTAACATTTACAAGTAAAAATAGCTCATCATAATCTTAATCAATAAGATTTAAGAAGAAGAATATGAAAATGAACAAAATACACAAAATGATAAAACTGCCATTTGGCCATTTGATTGGACAACTGACAATTTGATCGCCAATAGGGCCGTTCGAACATTTGTACCATTAGATCTAGTTCATCTTCAACCTTGCAAACCCAAAACAAAAAATACACAAAATCAAAAAGAACATTCCAATGTCACTTCCAAACATCATAAAATTGAAATATAAGCTTAGGAAATAATAGATCTAGTCATTTATCAACTAAAACATAAGAAAATCACTAAAAAGATAAATGTTTACTTAATCCACCATTAAACTCAACATAAATAAAAACCTATATAAACCATTCCAAACCACAAATCTGAAACATAAGCCCGTTCAAGATTACCTTCAGTGAGCTTTTGGTCCAAAATTGAAGCTTCAATATTCTCAAATCCCAACACAAAGTTAGGGTTTCATTAATACATTATTAATTCTAATTACTTAAGCTTAAATCACTTAAAAACTTATAGATCTAGCATTTTCTTTACTTAAAAATAAAAATCCCTCATTAGAGGTTTGAAATATAGATTAAAAACAGAAACTTCACTAAGTTAAAACAAGATTCAACCTTGGAAAAGATGAGATTATGAAAGATTAAGTAAAAACCTAGAGATTAATCAAAAATCAAGACTAATCTTATCTAAATCAAACTTTCCTTCTTTGGTATGGGGATTAGGGCTTCTCAGCCTCCCAGGTCTCAGCCATTTCTAAATGGGAATGAAGCTGGGATTTTCTATTCATAGTAAGTTGTGGGGCATATGTATTAAAAATTTGGGTACAAATAGAATTTTGTAGTAGGTAATTTGCTCATTTTAGGTCTCTAAAATGAAATTTAAAAATTTTGAAACTCATTAATACTAAAATAAGTTGGGTTTAGGGTCTTGTAGAACCTTCACCCCAAATCATGAACGTGAAGCCCCACAGTGGGACCCGCGCCCTAATTTTGGAAAAATCCCAAAAATTCCCTAAAAAACACAAAAATTTAGTTTAGTATGGAAACTTATAAAATTAAATAAAAAACTCAATAAAATAATCATTGTCCCCTTTTAACCTCAAGATAAGACAAACCAGCCTATTAACACTAAAACCACATAATTACAATATAATTTATTAAGATAGATTGGGTTAGGGTTAGGGATCTTACAAAAACTACATATGGATTCAATCTTGTTATAACTAATATTGGAGATGTTATTAGATGAGTATGTAGGAAACAAACATTTTAGTGATGTTAGCCCGATCCAAAAAATATTAATAAATCTTCTTGTTCTTTTAGAAACTCTTCTCCTGAGGGTAGAGAGGTTCTATTGTTATTTGTTTGTATATGTGAACCCAGTTATCATGGCTTGGATATTTAATCGAATGGTTTATTTGTATTGAGAAAGAAAATAAAAATTTCCTCATGACTTATTATTAGTGCTATTTAAAAATAATTTTAAAAATTTTTGTCGTGGCACTTACACATTAACCATTTTAAGAACTCTAAATGTTGTAGATATATACAAGCACAAAAGTGAAACTAAATTGATATATTGCACCATTGATTAATATCCCTAATTGCTTCCAAAATGAACAAAAAAAATAGGACAAATCATATTCATTGAGAGAAATTGAACACAAAATTTCGAGTCAATAACTCGATATCCCAATGCCTAGATGGAGAAGAGAAAATTAGAGAAATAACTACCATTTCTATAGACGAAATTACAAATCATATTAAATGAGTATTTGGCTACTAACTCAGTTGGTAAAACTCTTCGACGTTCTTCATTCAGACTTACATGAATATTGGTAGTTCTATAAATTGCTAATACAACAACCACACCCACTAAATGTCAAACTAATTTTCCACATAGGTCTACAAACTGAATTGCAAACAAATAAGGCAATAGACATTCGTCCAAAGATTGTTGACATATCAACCAACAGAATTAGATCAATTGGCATGTACTCCAAAGACGGAAAACTAATGAACATACGCAAATAGCTACAAGCAACTAGAGCTACTTACAAGTGAAATGAAGGATTGATGAGGTTAACCCATAGAAGGTGATAGATGATATGCTTCAAAGATGTTGCTATTGGCTGAGCATTGATCTACCAGAGTGACTTTGGCATCAGTGTCAGATGGATGTAGGCATCAGCATTATATAGGCATCCATCGACATCAGTATTAGATAGGTGTTGGCATCGACATCGACATCATATCAGGGAGATCTTCTAGGGAAGACAGAGTGGGAATGGTTTAAATTGTGCAAAAAAATGAAGTTGGATTGTGGGAGAAAGGGTGTGGATCATCTGCTTTCTCAGTCGAAGGTCTAAAATAGAATTGGAGAAGAAAAACCCCTCACATGTTTATGAGGAAACATTTAAAATTTGGCACCGATGCAATAAAAAGGTGTTGTGTGGTATATTCTAATTTAAAAAAGACTTTTGTAAACTAGAACACTTATTTCATAATAGAAGTATTTCTTGATCTAGGAATAGTTAACATGTAGGTTTTAAAAACCCACCTATCTCCTAATTCTTATAGCTGTGTGATCAAAATTACACGGTTGGTATGCATAAGGCGCATATAATCATAGGACTTTAGTAATCAGGAAAAATTATTCAGTGGTATTGTTGTACGCGACGCATGATAGATATACCTTTTGAATAAGTGACACGTTTGATAAATTTATATGTGTTTAAAACTGAATAAAATGAGGTACAAATTTTGGATTACATATTGAAAGACAAATAGACATATATATAAATGGGAAAATTATTAAAATAATAATTAAAAAAAATATTTACTAAAATATACCACTTTGGGAAATATTTTCCAAAGTGGTGTTCATTTTTGCCACGCAGGCGCCAGCCAAGCAACTGGCGCCAGCGTGGTTTTTTTTTAATTTTTAAGTTGATTTCGTCATTTAGAATGACGAAATTAGTTTTAATACGATTTCGTCGTTCTAAACGACAACCTTTTATTACTTAACCCGGTCTGAACGACGAAATCAACTTAAAGCTGATTTCGTCGTTCTGAACGACGAAACTGCCACACTTGGCTAATTTCAGCCTTCAGTGTGGGAGCAATACTGAATTCGTCATTTAGAACGACGAAATTAGCTTAAGTTGATTTCATCGTTCTGAATGATGAAATCATCGTGGTTATAATTGCGACTCCGCTCCGCCTCCAGTCGCGTTCCAATGCATTGGTTTTTCGCTCCGCCGCCTCTGCCGAAGACTTCCAGTCTGCTCCGCCGCTTCTGCCGACGTCCGGACGCCGCCATTCCCGCCGCCGACGTCCGGACGCCGCCATTCCCGCCGCCGACGTCCAACCCGCCGCCGCCGACGTCTAGCCTGCCCCTGCCCACGTCGAGCCCGCTCCCGTTTCATTTTTCTGGTGCGTGTCCTTTTTTTTTATTTACCTCTTTTTCAATCGTTGTAATACATCTTTTGTATGTTACATTGAAGAAATTTATCTTTTGTATGCTACATTGAAAAAATTTGAAGTTTTGATTGTCCCGTCATTGAGCCCTAGTTTTAGAAGTATTGTTCTCAGTCGTTTTGTGTGTTTTTTTTGTTTAAGATTATTGAATTGAGATGGATTTTTAATTAATGAGTTTTTGTTTTTTAAGATGACAAGTCTCTCAAATTTTGGAAAATGAGGAGGATTTGAGTTTTTGAACATGTTTTTATATGGTTTGTGACATTGCATGCGTTATTGCATTAATTGTGTAATTTTATTGATTAGGAAATTTGCTCATTAATATAAAGTATTCATGATATGCTTATATACTTAGTAAATCTATTCATTTCTATGCGTATATATTTTGAAAATATATTGGTTAGGGTAGATATTAGTATTAGTTTGCTTAATCTAATATTAATTTAATTTATTGTTTATGAATTAATTGAATAGAAATGGCAGAAGAAATGGTTAGTTTTTTAATTAACTACGACGAACACATAGAAGGATTATTAATTAAGAAACCGTCTACATTTGATGAATTTGAGATGCACGTAGCAAGCAAGGTTGGGTTGGATCGAAGAAGATGGAAAATTACTATCAAATGTAATATTCCATCCTATGGATCGAGAATGATACTAATGTGCATAAATGATGATGCATCAATGGCTTTTATGTTTCACCACTCATGTGACAAAATTTCTTTCAAGTTATTTCTCGAAAAAGAGGCCCGAGTGACTAGTGAAAGGCGAAGTAGTTCACATAGGAGCTCTCACAGAAGCTTACACAGAAGCTTGGATAGAAATGTGAACAATGAAAGTCATATGCAAGTGCCGGTGGACGACGAAGAAGAATGAAATTTATCTATGACAGTAGCTTCAAATGAACGTCATAGGTCATCTGCCCCTATTTACGATGGAAGTGGACCTACTTGGAGGTAAGGGTTAATTTAGTTGTGAATACGTTTTCAATCTTATTATCCTTTAATGAAAATATGTTTAGCTAAATTTTGAGATTTTGTGTGTAATATGGAAGGTCAACGACGCATGCACACGAGCCATTTAGCGTTCAAATGTCTCAAGGTGGTGCATGGTATGAAACTCAAAGTTCGATGGGCCTTCATTACCCCTACACGTATGTTGGTCATACCGATGTTGGACCATCTAATCAGAGGTGAAATATATATTTATAAATGAATTCAACTTTTTTAGGCTTACGAAATTTAATACATATGCGATGTTTATATGTAGGGGGGGATATGTCTACGGTGAAGATATTGATGAGAATGAGGATAATGAAGGTGAAGATAATATTGACGAAGTAAGTGGAGAAGATTCGGATATGAATGTAGAAGGGGTTAGAGGTGAAGAAAGTGCTCAACAGATGGTTGACGGCGAGGGGGATGATGCGGTAGACAATGCCATTGCTGGGAATGATATGAATGTAGATGATGAAGAGCCGCCGTACTGTGAAGTGGAGCCACTTTATGCACACATCACAGATGAGGAGATAGATGCGGCAGTGAATTCTACAATGGATTTGAACCAACAAAATGAAGATGAGTTATACGTTGGCCGCATCTTTGAGAATAAAGAAGCATTCGTTACAGCCTTGCAGGAGTTTTTCATTCAAAATCATGTCGAATACAAGGTTGTACGAACAAATCTGGCAGAGTATACAGCGAAGTGCATTGATAGCACTTGCCCTTGGAGAGTGCACGGCTCAATCAAAAGGGGTGGTGGGTCCTTTAAATTGAAGATGTACAAAGGTGACCACACATGTCGGAATGCCCAGCTTAGCACAGATCATAGGCAGTGCAGTGCCTCCTTTATTTCGAAGGTCATAATGCCCACTATCCAAGCCGAATTAACTCTCACACCAGGGGATATTATTCAAAGAATGAAGGAGAAGTATCATGTTGACATATCTTATAAGAAAGCATGGGCAGCAAGGAATATGGCGATCAAGGCCATTTATGGAGATTGGGTAGAATCGTATAAATTGTTGCCAATGTACCTAAGGGCGCTGCAAGAAGCCAATCCTGACACCTACTACCGCTTAGAGGATGATGTAGTACCTCGTGCAGATGGTGACACTTGTAGGAGATTTAGACGGTTGTTTTGGGCGTTTGGGCCGTCTATAGCGTGGTTTCGACATTGCATCCCTGTGATTGGCATTGATGCCACTCACTTGTGTGGCAGATATCCTGGTGCTCTAATGGCTGCAACGGCTTCAGATGGAAATAATGGGTTATTTCCTCTAGCATTCGGGCTGTCGGGAAGGAAGATGGAGACAATTGGAAATGGTTTCTAATGGAATTGAGGGATCATGTACCGATGGGCATGACGAACATCGTCATTATTTTAGATCGACATAAGGGGCTTCAGAAGGCAGTGCCTGAGGTTCTTCCAGAGCCGGATTACCACCATCGTTATTGCATCCGTCACATAGAAGCAAATTTTAAGGAGTTAAAAAATGATACACTGACGGACTTGATTGGGGCAGCAGCTTGTGCACTCACAGTAGAAAAGTTTGATGCTAAAATGGACTTGATTGGTCAAGAAAGTCCTAGGGCAAAACATCTCCTCTTAGGAGGAGAATTACATCCTGCACAGTGGTCCCTTGCACACGGTGGTTTTATGACATTTGGCATGACGACTACAAATATGGCTGAAAGTTTAAATAGTGTCTTGAAGGGGGCACGAGGTTTACCTATGCAGGCTTTAGTGTCAGCTATCTTTTATCGGCTCATAAAATTTTTTGTTAAACGATCTTTTGTCGCCTCTACCATGGCCACCCCATATACTCCTAGAGTGGAAGCCATATTGAGAGAGCAAACAAGAAAAATTGGGGAGTATATAGTTAATAGGATCAACAAGAGTCAATACGAAGTGACATCAATTCGTGCCTGCAAGGTTATGGTAAATGCTGCAATGCATACTTGTACATGCAACATCCCTCAGGTTTATGGTTATCCTTGCTCGCACCTTATCGCCGTGTGGGCCAAGCGGTGGGAGCCAATCAATGCATCACTGTTTTACACATCTTCTACTTATAAAAATGTGTACTCCGCAGAATTTTATTCTCCTCGTGGTCGGGAGTATTGGGAGAGGGATATACCGTTTGTGTTATACCCACCGATAGCAACAAGGCAACCCGGTCGCCCATGGTCTGTTCGCATTAGGAATACTATGGACCGCAGAACAATGGAAAGAGATGGTAGAGGAGGATATAAATACGGGAGGTGTAAACAAAGTGGGCATAATAGTAAATCATGAAGAAACCCTCCTGTTTATTGGTAAACATATAATCAACCTCTGTATTTATTATATTTTTTTAGTTACGTACGCATGTATTCCTTACGATTAATGATATGATCTTCATCTTCCACAGATCATATGGATTATGCAGAGCCTTGTTACGGGCCAGGCCCGAGTGACGCTTCTTTACTTGTAGAGCAGGAGTCACATAGGTCTGCTGCTATTTGGAGAGGAGAGGTATGATAACTTTTTTCAAAATTTGTTTCATTTTTTTTTGGTTGATATAGTACGACATGTTATAATTTTAAATTTTATTATAGGACCCCGGGTGCCTTGAGTGCACCGAACATTTTAAATATCTCCGCCATTGGCCTATAGATGAGCGTATGTTACCTTATATCGAGCGAGCGGGATTCGGCCATTTCATTCATCTACAGTATGTTTGTCTCGATCGACCTCTATTGACAACTCTTGTTGAGAGATGGAGGAGGGAGACACAGACGTTTCATTTGTCATATAGAGAGATGTCCATCACGCTCATGGATGTGGCAGTTCTATTAGGACTCCGTATTGATGGACATCCGGTGACAGGCACGACAGGAGGAGCTCATATGGATATATTAGTTAGACTTCTTGGTAGAACTCCTCCTACTACAGTGATGTGTGGTAGCCGAGTAAGCCTACGATGGCTCTTACAAGAGTTTTGTGAGCTCCCAACCGATGCTACAGAGATAGTTATCGAGCAGCATGCACGAGCCTATATATTGCATTTACTTGGAGCCACCATATTTGCGGATACCACGAGCAGCCACGTGCATGTTTCATATCTCTCTCTCCTTGCCGACTTTGACATGGCTGGCACTTATTTATGGGGCAGTGCTACTCTCGCATTCTTATACCGAGAGTTAGGAAAGGCATGTCAGGCCATGACCTCGGGGATTGCGGGCTGTCTGACTCTTCTTCAGGTAAATAATTGTGTAACTTTACTTGGTGTTTTAGTCACGTATAATTTTTTAATTCTAATATTTGTTATCACTATTTTATGACATAGTTATGGTCGTGGGAGCACTTACACGTTGGCCGACCAACTGCTGAGATGGGTCGCTTGGTCGAGGGTGCTCCATTAGGGGCGAGGTAGGTTGTATGTATGTTTACCACATTACTTTTTAAGCAACGTGTTATGTACATATGCTGAACTCATTTCTTAAATTTAACTCCTTAAGGTGGAATGTTCGGAAGAAGAGAACCGAAAATCCACAAGGAGTCCTCCGTTTGTATAGAGGGGAGTTAGACCACCAGCGGCCATACCAGGTAATTTTATTACCGTGTTCAACTTTTTTATGTAATGATTTTAAAAAAAATTGTCGTTATTTAAACTAACTTATCTTTATATATTGTATAGATTATTTGGCAGCCGTACTCGAAGGACTTGTTGGCTGTGATACCTCCACTCTGCACTGAAGGTCGAGAGGTGTGGCTTTCTTGAACCCCTTTCATATGTTATGAGATTATAGAGATGTATGTGCCAGATCGTGTAATGCTCCAGTTTAACCTGGAGCAAGGGGTCCCACCTTCTACTGTCGAGTTTGTCCATCGCATCACTCGACAGGGCCACCATATTACCGACTGGGCTATATATCATGCGTCGTATATTGCTCGATGGGAGGATAAGAGAGCCACTATTATTAGAGGGGAGCTGGCTACAACATTGCGAGATGTTCGTAGTACTTATATGCACTAGTATTTACCGATTACACGGCGATATATTTTACCGCGCGATGATGTAGAGGAGATGACATATTAGCCTAGGGGAGCATCTGAGGTAGCTCTAGTAAGTACAACTTTGTTCATTAAGGCATATATTATTTTCTTATTTCGTTTTAATTATTTATCTAATATTTAATTTATTTTTTTATAGCTTCATCAGATTCAACATACTAATGCGTATTTGAGTGATGCACTTGTCACCTGTACTTCGCGCGAGGACTTAGCAGCAGCATGTGAGTCAGTGATTAGAGTGTCTAATGATGTCCTTCATAGCTTGCCACTACTTCATTCGGTGATCACGGATGTTCATCGAGATTATCCTATCGACGAGGCCGCTCAAACGCAGCCGATGCACTCTTCATGCCCTAATATTCCATCATCATCAGCAGCATATAGCTCTCCTCCAGGTTCATCATTTCCAGACACTACACATGTCACTCAGCCAGATCCGATTTTATATTATAGACGACATCGGCTAGTTCGTATTGTACCATCTATTACTTATGCTAAGCCGGAGCCCAAGCAGGAGCCTGACATGGAGTCGCAGCCTGAGCCCCAGCCCCAGTCGGAGTCGGAGCCAGAGCCAGAGCCACAGCCACAACCAGAGGTAGATCATGAGGAGCTCGTACACCACCGTCGAGGACGAGGTTGAGGACGAGGACGTAGGAAATTATGATATTTGTTACTCGTCTATGATGTACTTTACTTATATTTGTTATGGTGATATTCGTGATAGTGATATTTGCTATGGTGATATTTGTTATGGGTGGAATGAATGTAGTCGTGCATGTACATCTGTGTTTTGAATGAATGAACAGGGGCAGGTGATAAAATTAGTTTTAAATAGTAATTTTAAAAAAAATTAATTTGATTTCGTCGTTTAGAAAGACAAAATCAGCTTAATTTGATTTCGTCGTTCAGAATGACGAAATCAGTGTTGTTTCGACACCGAAGGCTGAAAGTAGCCAAGTATGGCAGTTTCGTCATTCAGAACGATGAAATCAGCTTAAGTTGATTTCGTCGTTCTGAACGACGAAACTGGGTCAAGTAATAAAAGGTTTCATCGTTTAGAACGACGAAATCGTGTTAAAACCAATTTCGTCGTTCTAAACGAAGAAATCAACTTAAAAAATATAAAAAAAGCCACGCTGGCGTCAGCTGCTTGGCTGGCGCCTGTGTGGCAAAAAGGAACACCACTTTGGAAAATATTTTTCAAAGTGATATATTTTGGTAAATATTTTTTATTATTATTTTAATAATTTTTCCTATATAATTTTATACTAGAGGGGTTCCACTAAATATTTTTTCGATAATAAAAAAATATAAATAAAAAAACCAAAGCAATGCCATGGGAGGTGACATATGACTAATAGCAACTACCCTTCACATTTCACATGGCCGAAGCCCAATCAGAGCTACGGCCAATGAAGAGACACCACTCCCCATTCGCACAGCACCTGCTGGTCAACACCGGCACAGCCCTCCCCGAATAATAAAATATTAAAATCAGCCCCATTTTTCAGAAAATTATATATGCATCCCAAGCACAGAATCCTGTTCCAGAGATTTCTCCGTTCCTCCAATCTCGACTTCTTTGTGCCTCAATTGTTTCGATCGATTTGGTGTTCTTGGGGATTCTCGGTTTGTGAAAGAAAAAGAGGAAGATGCTCCAGCTGCTGTTCGCGGTGGCCTTCTCGGCGGCGCCACTCACTCTCTACGTGCCGCCGGTGAGGAGTCTGAACCTGTTCGTGGAGACGGTGGAGGTCATCTTCCGCCAGACTGTCGTCTACATCCTTCGGGCCTACCCCCGCTTCCGCTTTGCATTCTCCCGCATCCTCAATTCCCTCCTTCCCGTTCGCAGGTAGACGAGCCCGCATGCTTTTCTCTCTTTTTTCTGTTTTCTTCTGATTGGGCATCTGGGTCTCTGTAATTTTAGTTTTGTTTTGCCTTTTTTAGTTCAGTAGATCGGAATTGAAAGCTATGGTAGTAATGGTGCCGGCTTTCTCCTTGGATTGTTGTAATTGAATTGATATACGTGTACGTGGTAATGGGGGTTTTTCAGTTTTGTCCCAGAGGAATGATAACAATAAATCAGTACAATCTGAGGAAACATGAAAATGAATCAGATGAACTTATGAATTTTCTTTTTTTCTTTCAATGAATTGATTTCTGTTAATTGTGGCCAATTCGGATTAAATTGCGATAAGTTGGTTTTTACCTCTTTTCATGAAAAACAAAATGGTTTGATGGTGCTTTAGTGATAGAGGAATTAGATTGGTGTGGTAGTGAATTCAATAGATTTCTTGCCTTTGGATCTATTTCTTGGTTTTTTATTTGCTGGAGGTAGTTTAGCCGGTGATCATAAAATTGTTGCCGAGTGTTGGTTTTGCTCTTAATTTCTTCTTTGTTTTTGTTCTTTGAATCTTGGAGAGATGTTGAAAACTTTTATTGGGAATTCTGTCCTTTTTGCTTGCCAAAAAATAAATTCTATTATTATTATTATTATAAGAATGCCCAGGAGTACTCTTATATTTATTTTGTTTATACACTAATTTTCTTAGAATATGACTTATATTTCTAATTTTTGCTCCGAATGCCAAAAAAATTCATTCCCTCCGCCTCATATTTAAGTGTTATATATTAACTAATATTAATTTATTTCAAAAAGGAAAGAAGAAATTATTAAATTAATAAAAATTACACATGCCATGTAATCTTCAGATAGTCAGAACATGAGAGGCAATACGAGGCGAGGCGAAGGCGCCCACGGATTTACTCATCATATTGGATCTTATAGAAAGCGCTGTGTGTGGCTTTATTCTAAAGCAAAACAATTTGAGCCTGTTCATTCCTGTTTGTGTAGATATCCACTGATTGAGTAATCGTCTTATTTCTTTTCTTCAATTGTTTCGTTTCATTTCCTTACATTTTTCATGACGCTGTTTTTTTTTTTTTGCTACGCATATTTTTTTACTGGCTAGTATATGTAGATGGATGCAAATTTTCAGTCTCGCTCTCTTTGGGAAAAACGTTTCCTTTGCCGGAAATTGATAAGTCCCAAATGTTGGTGGTAGTGAATTTAAATAACTGGCCAGCGTGAAGGTAAGAGGCATTTTTAACGTTTCAAACTCACAATAAGCTCAGCCACAAAAATACATAAAAGCCTTTTATGAGATCGACGATTACTTATATTAAGGGTTAAAAACTCTTTCACGAGAGCACTGAGAAGCTGTTTTGACTTTTGAGTAATAAGGACAAAAAAAAGTAAAAGACGTTGAACTTTATGGGAATGAGCGGAATTTCACGGATGCGGCAGGGTAGGGTCACGGATAGAAAACGGACACCCCACAACGGGGGCGACCACGGTTACCGAGAATTAAAGTCGTAAGCAGATAAATTGATGTGGTGGGTATTTTAGTGTTGCATGTACCGCATAACCGGCTTTTTTATTTAGAATTGGAAACTTCTTTCTATACAACACTTTGAACGATGTCATCAGATCCCGCGGTAAACATGGGACTCGGTGAGCCAAACGCAATACATTTTCTTTTTTACAATACCCTATTTTGAATAAAGAACTTTTCATAATACACGGGGATAGTTAAATGTTAGAATTTTTTTTATATTATTTGGCCAAAGAATAAATTTTTTTATATTTTTTGGATTTTAAACACAAATGCTATTAAATTTGGAATACACGATATAAGGTAAATTTTGGACAAAAATACCCCTAAAGTTAGAGTTTTATATTGTATAAAACCCTTACAAAGTTGCATTCACAAGCAAACAACGTTAGACTCTGGCGATTCCTTCGTGAGAAGACTCCATTTTAATGTTCAACCTATCTCACCATCAATTTCGTCATTTGGAGCATTGCGTAGCATTCATGCGGCGTGAGGGCATATTTTGCAACCCATTCCACTAGCGATTACAAAAACTCCAGTCAATTTTTTGGAGATTAGGGTTTTTGTTTCCAGAAGGAGATTTCAAAAAACATTTCAGTGTTAGTTCGTTTCATCTTATTTTTGTGATGTGATTTTGAAACTTTATGCCCCAAAGCAAGTTTCGGCCATATAGCGAGGTTTCGTTTGACGCGATCCCGGTAAATGAGTAAACTTTAGAGAAAATCAGTAGTTGATTGAGGGGTTAATCCGGCTTTGATTAGTTTCGTAGTAAGGTCTTTCCCAAAATATACATTGTATATTTGTATGCACAATTTTTGATTTGTTGTGTATTAGAACACACGAAGTAGGTAGTCGAACCAACAAATCGTGTTTTTAGAAATACGATAAGTCATATATTGTCTGTTCAATAAGACGCTAGCAACATGATATTCAACCATTGTGATATTGTGTATGAGTGGTCCTCTTATCGTATATCCGATAACACAATATATATACTTATCGTATATAAGAAAGTTAGTTAGATAATGTGAATCAATGCGACTATTGATTATAGTCACGACCCATTGTTGATATACATATATTTATCTAATTTTGCATACATAAATTTAGAGTATTACAACAAATGGAGGAGTCAGTGAAGGCAATAGAAGATAAGAAGAAGAGAATTTATGGGAGAAGACCAGGTCTGGGAACGAATAGTTTCCCCGCTGGACTCCGTCTATCAAAAGACCTTATAGATTCACGTCCAGGATGTAAGACTATCTTGGTGGAGATTGGGTTCTACCCAATATATGATTGCAAGCTCATCATCATCTCCAGGCTGGATGTTCTCTTTGGTGAGTGTTGCAATGACTCATAGGAGGTCTTCAGCATTAAGGGCAAAAGACTACCCCTTATGGTGGATGAAGTGGTAATGATCACGGGTTTGAGTGGAAAAGGGAACCCGTATAAATTGGAAAGTAGTAAAGGGAAGGCTGCCCAAGGCAAGGGGCAATTCTACAAGAAGTTCTTCCAAAGGAAGTAGCTGGAGAAGACGAAACTTAAAGAAATGTTGAAAGAAGTAGCTGCTGACACATGGATTGTGTCATACAAGGACTTAGCACGGTTGGCTATCGTGCACATGGGGGTCCTGGTGTTATTAACACAAAGCAACAAAGTCATATCCCTAGCTTTGTGTAATTACATAGATGACCTGTCAGTTGTGGGGAGCTACAATTAGGCTAGGGCTGCGCATGATATGTTGATGAGATGCATATCATCAGCCTACCAAGACATCATGAGCAGACAGGAAGAGTACTCCGCCACGGCCGGAATTCTTGTTGGGGCTTCATTTGTGCTCAAGGTAACTCTTGTATTATAGATATCACGATGATTTCTATTTTCGTCTTTCTAATGACACGATACTTCTACAAACACATGTATATCAATTATCGCTCACACGATATCAAGTCAATCGTGTTTACAAAAATACGAGGTATAACATGCACGTAGAAATATCGTGTGTATGGTAAGATAACTAAGCAGCATATCGTGTATATAACGTTATACAATAATCGACTATCATGTAATTGATAACATGATGTTGTCGCAAAGTGTGTTATACGTAACATGACTAAATTGTTAGACTTACACTACTAACTAGTTTGTTTTATATTGTCCACCAGGTATAGTTTTATGAGCATACATCCATATGGGCTCCTAGTTGTCCTCCATGTAGGCCGAGGTGTAAGAGGTGGCTTGGATTTACCTAACTTTTGAGCGACATGGAGAAGGCTGACAAAAGGCGAGGAAGAAGGTACTTGCTCATCATCGGAGGAGGAAGTGGTATGAGGAGGAGGTATTCATGCGTCTAAAGCCAGACTCCCAAGTTATTATGCCAATCACACCAATTGCCGAAGAGGCCTGCTAGATGGATGGCCAAAGGGCGACCCCGAAGGTGAAGAAGGCAGGTACACACACAATGATACATAGGACAATGAAACCCGTCCACGCCCACCACGGCTAGACATCAAGACACATACAATCCAGCTTGGACATCATTGAATCATTCATCATGTCAATTGATGTCATGACTGGGACTTGTAATGTTGTTTTGGAGAAGGTTGTTCTGTACGGGGAGCGGGATGGAACACTAAGAGAGTTGAAGTTGCACTCCAGCAAGTTAAAAATGATATGGAGGTGACAACAAGCCTCATAGAACAAATGCAACCCCCACAGGAACTATAGACAAATTAACCACATGAACCCCCTCAACCGGAAGTCCCTCATGCATCAACCCCTCTGCCAAGAACCGAAGGTTCGCCGTCAGTTTTGGTCAAGTCAAGAGCTTCAAAATCTAGATAAGCTAGTCAACCATTTGCTCATGAAGAGCTACCAGTCTCTGTCCCTCGGTCAGTGGACAAGGGATTCATTTTGAGTAAGTACAACATTGTAAACTTTCGTGTTCATATGGGGATAATCGTGTAATTGAGCACATGATAACCTCAAAAGTCATTATTTAAGTAAGATAATTTTGTTGTGATCATGTGAAAGATTACACGATCATTGAAATAGATGTTTGTTAGGAAAATGATCTGGTTATGGTCATGTGATCATTAACACGATAAGGCCCTTTATCGTTTTTCAGCCAATACAACATGGTGATATATTGTGTAATATAAAACATGATGGACTTGCATATTGTGTATGTACTAATGCTATTTCTTATTTCTTATATGTAGAAAAAAGGCAGCCAAAACTGCCTCTCCAATAAAGAAGAAGAAGGGTCCGAAGTTGGAAAGGACAATGATAACAAGATTTTTGATGAAAATAAATGAAGAAGTTGTACAATCCTGGCCCATCAAGGAAACAATTCGGGAGAAGAAGAAAAGAGCCAGGAGGTCCAAGATCAATCCTAGGAGGTTGAAAGAGAAACCGAGGAGGTCCAGGAACAACACCTAGAGATCAAGGAACAACCTTGGGATAGACAGGAATAACCCCTGGAAGGACCGAGACAACACCGGGAATCAAATAAAGAAGAGGAACACACAAATAAAGAAGAAGTTCCTCAACAAAAATTTAAACTGAGATTAAAGAGGACAGTTGCCCTGTCGTACCTTTCCTACCTCCAGTACCCCGGAAGCCTAGGTACACCCTCATTGAACCACTTGCTCAAGGTGAGGAGTCAGCCAAGAAGGTGGCTACTCAGGGCTCAAAGAAGACGAAGCTTTTCAATAGCTACATAGAGGAGAAGCTAGTCAAGTTTGGACCCACGTAAAATATAGAACAAAAGGCAAAGGCAAGTGATGAATTTCCTTTAGCATCTGTCCCTGGCCCCCCTCCAGCATAGCCAAAGTCTCCCACACCAGAAGTGGTGGGCTCAAATGTTGTCTCCAGTAGTAGCACTACATCGGGTACACCTCCAGTTGATGAGGAAGTACTACAGAGTATCAGCAAGGTGATTGACGTGGAAGAGCACGCTGCGCAACAGACGAAAATGGAGGAGGTTTATATGGTGCCACATGATTATCTTGACACAGAATTGGTGTTCTACATTGAGATTCAAAAGACTGAAGATAAGGACACCATCATGGATTTTCTGGCGCACCCATATAAGCAATGGCCCTTGGTGACTCTCCTCTACACCGACTACCTATCTTTGTTAAAGTAGAAGTGCATAATAAATGTGGTACTATCATTTATTGATGATACATTTTAAGAAATAGTATGTTATTAATCACATGATAATGGAAAATACAAAAGTGAACATTTATATATCGCTTAATCGGTAGCATGCCATTTGTTCATATCGTTTTTTACATAATACGTTAAGTTTCATCTCAATTGTTGATATATGCATAGCGTGTTGGTTAATACACAACTTGTAAGTTTGTTGTGTTATCGATCTCACGATATAACCACTTATTGTATGATGAATGTCACGACTTGTCAATCATCTTGTCATGACTAACATGATTGGTTTGTTGTAGGTGATAGACATCTTCTTCCAAATACTTTAGGAATGCAATTTGAGATATCCAGGCACCTACCCCAACTGTTTTTTCGGCAAGTTCGCCATTCAACACTATTTTAAAGTTGGGACAGCTAACGGTCCAGTGGAGGAGGGACAACTCGTTGGCCTATTGTTGAGAGGGTTGAATGTTAACATAGCGAACAGTTTCATTCCGATCTACATCATAGGCCACTTTCTCTTGTTATTGTGTGATGCAAGGAGAAGAGGTTTGGGTGGTACAACCCACTAAAGGGTGAACACAACCACCACTTTGCAAAGGTAGACAAGATAAGGAAACGCGTTGCACAGGGAATGGAGAAGGCCCTTCACATAAAGGGTGCAACAAAGTGGCCAATGATTAAGATCAACAAATGTCTGTATTAAGAAACAAATGAAGATTGTGGTATCTTCCTCATGTACTACGTAGCGAAGATGGTAGGGGGCGTCCTTTAGCCTAATTTTAGACAAATGGAGATAACAGGCTTGGTCAGGCCTTAGATCTATGCTACTATTCTTCGGGCCCAAATCGACAAGGAATTTGATCTGGATCCAGATGAATTGTAATTAGACAATTGACATTTTACATTATTTTCTGACGAAACATCATTAATTGATAACTTTATTTTCTTATGCCATATTGTGTAATTCTCCTCTGGAACTGAACTATTGTTATCCTGTTTGTTTTTAAATGAAGCCTCATTCAGTCATGTGTTCAAATGCCACGTTATTACTTAGATACAGCCGGCCGTTGACAATATTGTGTATTTGATCAAACAATATGCAACACTGTCGTATATTTGATCAAACGACATGTAACACTGTTATGTATTCAATTAAATGATGATGTCATGTATGATCGGTCTCGGAGTCAGCGGTCAGTCGACATTAGATCTCCTTGCAAACTCCTGAATCAGGCAATACAAATGTAACAAAACATTCGGGACATTGAAATAACACCAGTGGATGAACCCGTTCCTATCATAGGCTGCCATCATAGGTTTGGGAGGATTGCTTATGACGGATGACACGATCACCATCTGGTAAAATAGCAATGTCCCGAAAGTTCCATCAAGGCACATGTGATCTGTGGGCATGCAATCAATTGCTCTGTCTCATCCTCCTCTCGTCTTCGGTAAGCACATGGGTCACTATTATTTATATAGGCAAGGTGATAGGGTTACGAACCCCCCAGTTATTGAAGTTATTGAAACACCAGAAATTGTGGTGATTATTCGGGAATGACTCCTCGGGAATTTAATAAGAAAACCGTAAATTGTGGTGACACTTCAGGAATTGGGTAGTTAATATCATGCAATTGTCGTGTGTTCTATCACACTACATGACCAATATCGTGTAATTTTTGAAATGAGTATCAAAAGAGGACATATCGTATGTTCTTATTGTGTAATTATCAACATGTAACCCCTTTGGACTTGTTGCCGATTACACGAATATGTATATAGTATACCATCTATACACAAACAACAACATATCGTGTTCTCAAAAACACGTTAATTACATATGGCGTGTTGTTGACGACATGATGCATTGTCAAAACATTCAGTTGAAGAATGGGGGTGGAAAAAGGTAACCCTAATCAATTCTCCCCTTCCTTATGTTGTTTGCCTACTCTATTAATCGACCTCCTTCAGCTTGTAATTAGGACATCTAGCCCATTGGGAGGTTCCCCTTATGCGCTGGTGCATCTTTTGCAGATGTGACCCAAGTGCCCGCATGCTCCACATTTTCATTGGGCATTGACCTTTGGTTGTGACTGTAAGATCTCTAAACTCTAACCGGTTTAATTAATTTTATTTAGTTCTTATTATATGGTTTAATGTTAATTTGGTTAGATTTAACTTATTTTTAAATTTAAGGTGGTTAACAATGGGTTTATTCAAATTTTCTTCACTTTGATAGTTTTTATGTAAATAGAAGTGAATACAATTTTTTTTGGAATTTTTAAAAAATTTGGCTATTTTTTTAAAAAAGTTAGGGGGTGGGACCCACCGTGGGCCTGTTACGTCCAAACTAAGACTATGAAGGAGTCTAGTTCAGATTTCTTTTTTTTTACTTGTCAACTATAGTAAACAAGGTCGATCCACAGGGAAAGCCTTGTGTGACACAGAAAACTATTACGAAGAGAATCGAATAGAGAAGAAAAGTGAAATAGATGATAAGAGACAATTCAAAGAGAAAGTGCTAAGGCATCAAAAATCCACTTGCAATAAATCTCTAATGTTTACTTCATTCAAATGATAACTCAATCAAGATCAAATGAAAATTTATCTTAATCGAAAAATTTATCTTTTAAAGAACTTTGAAATAAAACAATAGTAATTGATTGTTTACTACGTGAAAGCATTAAGTATATAATCACAGGGAATTATAAGCATTCAACGTGCCTTTCTTCAACGCTGAATCAAATAATTGTATAGATTATAAACTCTTTAAATATGAAACATCAATTTAAAATGATAAAGAACTTACTTGAATCAAAGTATCTATTAAACATCAAGTACAAGCTTCATTCCTAGCCTTAGCTTGAGAGATTTAGAAAGCCATTACAATAAAACTAAAAATAAAGATGCAAAATAAGAGAAGGAAATAGGAGAAGAGAGCTCTAAAGAGGAGAGAATGCCCCATCTATCACGTCCACCCCTCTATTTATAGGAAAAGAAAGGGTTGCTTCAAAGGGTAAAATCAAATCATATCTCCAGATTTCATCCTGATTGATTGCCTGATTCAACCCCTATATCTTCGGAATTTGGAATTTCGTCCTGAAATAACACTTGTAGCCATGGAAGTCTTCTTTCCATTGCCACTAGAATCGTATCAATCCGAATTATACATAAAAAGATATGATCTAAATACTAAGGCTGTGTCAATCTATCCGAATCAACTTCTTTCATAATTTAGTTCTATTCATACAAATCTCGAATCAAATGGGTCCACAAGGTTGTGTTCGACCATTCCATGTATGTTAGACCATTATGAGCCCATTCTTGACTTTTAAATAGCTTTGGGTAGTTGGGCTCAACTTCCTCTTCCAGTTGTATCTTGTTGAAGCCTGTTTAGACATGTAAACTCAATTAAGGTCCAACTAACTTATTCAAAACATAAATAGCCCAAATCAGTAATGAATTAACACAAAATAGGATTGCAAATAGAAATTTGAAAATATTTTATTAAACATAATTTTAGTGCATCAGGGCCCCACGTTCAAAATTGGGATGTAGGTACTAAATGACCCAAAAACATCTTATGACAATAATTAAATGTTTCAAAATTTCTAAACATCAATTTGGCCTTAAAATAAGCAAGTTTTTCATTTTTATTGTTAAATTCGATTATACCCCACTTATTTGTTTGGTCTATCCCAAAGCATACTATAAATAGAATGACACAACCACTTTCCCATTTGGAGCCCATTTGGAGAAGGGCTGGAATCTATAGTTTAGGAGGCCCTAATCCCCATTTTCCAAAGAAGAAAAGGTGATTAAGGTAAAATTAGCTTAATCTTTCACTAATTTCTTAGGGTTTCTCCTCAACTTTCTAAATATCTTCCTTTGCCAAGGTTTAATCTTAATTTCTACCCATAAAGTTACTGATTTTAACCTCTATTTCAAACCCTTATGAAAGGAATTTCATTTTTGAACTCAATAAACCCTAGATCTACAAATTTTCTAGTGATTTATGTTTTTTTAATCAGATTTATACAAGTATTAACAAAACCTTATTGTCGGTAGGATCTTGAAGGTGTTGGAGCATTAATTTCAAGTCGAGAAAGTCACTGAAGGTAAAGGATTTCATCCTAAATAGGTATGTGATTTTATATTTGAAATGTGGTGGAGTTTTATGTGGGTTTGCATGGAGTTGATCTTTAATGGCGGATTTAGAAAAGTTTAATCTTTCTTGGATTTCTTAGTTGTAAATGGCTAGATTTACTGTTTCCTAATAATAGATTTCATTATTATGATGTTTGGGTATGAGATTTGAAGGTTTATGATATTTATGTGAAGTTTCTGTTTTGAATTCAAAAGGAAGAAGACGAGCTAGAACTTCAGTTCTGGCAAACGAACTACCATGCAGGCTGATCAAACGGCCCCGCAGGGCGTTTGAACACCAACACAGCAGTTCTATGATTTTTGGTTATTTTGCTCATTTTTAATGTTTTCCTCTTAAGAACCATTTCTTATGATTTTGATGAGCAATTTAGGCTAGGTAAAGCTACTAGAAAGATATGAATTTGATGTTGGAAGCTATGATGAATGTTTAACTGTTGAGTGGATTACAAGTTATTCGATTAAGCATGTTGTGATTTCTTGTCTTTAATCTATGTTGAATAATTCCTCATATTTTAAGTATGATTCCAGCAAGGTTATAGCATGAGAATGGATTTGTATGCCTTCACATATAATGACTAAATTATGGGTGAGTGATGGTGCCATGTCTAGCTTCTAGTGTAGTAATGACTTGTGTTTACTAAAGTCTAACATGAGATTGCACTTGATTTGAATTGTGTTTTTCTATGATTTTCACTAATGATTTCAGTAAAGAGCCATGTTTAGATGTTAAAAAATATGTGTGTAGTATGTTAATGGGATGTTTATAATATATGTCCATATGCATAGAATTAAATGTTTCTACCATGCACACACATATGTGGGGGTTAATTATGGTAATTGTCGATACATATGATTAGAAAAGATGCATGTATGGCAAATGGGGATCACATTTCATGAATTAGAATTTATGTAGTCACTGCTCACGTATATAACATATTGCATGTGTCATGAGATGGATTTATGAATGAGACTTTATCGAGATTAGCCGTATTGATTGATTGGATGCAATTATGTGATATTGCTTTCCATGTTAATCAATTAAAGGCTTATCGATTTGGTTTTACGTATCTCAAGGACTAGTTTTTCTCCTCAGATTGAGAAAAGCGGCAATGCTATAAGGAGACAAATCTATTGAGACCATCTGGACCCTGAGAATCCAGCCTAGTGTAGGCAAGTGCACCTGCTTACTAGAGGGTTCTCTTCCCCATTAGGGAATTTACCCAAACTGCATAATTCCTTCAGACTTTCTAATTGGGGATTGTTTGGAGTGAGTAGGGACTGCTTAAGCTTTGGCCGATTAAGCATGGTTGTTTTATCAACTGCATGATTATGATTGTGTGTAGAGACACTTCTCATACTAGTTAAATGTGATAGATTTGCATGATATGATTGTGTGGTAGAGATACTTCTCATGCAGGTTAAATATGATGGATATGCATGATGTGATGGTGTGGTAGAGATACTTCTCATGTAGGTTAATGTTTATGGATATGCATGATGTGATTGTGTGTTGGAGACACATGTCATGCAGGTTGAATGCTATGAAGGAGAATGAGTATGCATGAATATATATATATATATATATATATATATATATATATATATATATATATATATATATGTATATGTTTATGGTATGCTTGAGACATTCTTCATGTAGGATGGATGTTTATGTCATAATGTGATTATTCATGCTAAGAATAATATGCTGGAGATATTTGTATGCAAGATAATTACTTATGGATAAGTATGATTAACCAGAAATTGAATACTATATGATATGTGGTTATTTTTCTAATTTACCGTTTCCATATTCAAAACCTTACTACGTTTATACTCACCCCACTTACTGTGTTTTCTGTTTTAGGGCTGCATGGTGAGACATGCAGTTGATCAGGATCCTCTGTATGAGGAACGTTTGGGGAGTTATTTGGAGTAGGCGTCGATGCCTCGAGACTTTGTTATGTTTTTCAGGTTTACTATACTATGATGTTAGAACATTATATATGGTTGATCTTGTTCCAAACTCTTGTAACTCTTGTGGTATTAGACCTATTTATGACTTCCTTATTTAAGCCATGTTTTTCAGCCTAGTATTCTAAGTTGTGGGTTAAGACTTCAAAACTGTTTCTAATTTAAAGTCCTTTATACTTTTAATTATTTCTCTTGCACAAAGATTTAAAGGTGGGCAACTCTGTATGTGTAATTTACTTGCTAGAGGAGTTAAGTCTTCCGCAATTTAACAATTCGTTGCCCCCATGTACTTCGACCATCTCTTGGACTAGGTTCGGCTCAGGTCGAGCGGGCACTGGGGTGTGACAGTCTCTATCCGATTTTTTCTTTGATGCCCCTACTGCTTTTGTGGGATAGGTGGGCTGAATGTAGGCATAACTCTAGCCAGTGCCCACTGGTGCCTATCCTTCATTGGGTGTAATGGCTATCAATAGGTCATTTTATATACTTTAGTAGAGTTCTATCTTTTGCAATAGTCAGACACATAGAAGTGTCTATGATCAATTGCTACGATTGCATGCTTATATGATAGCCCCAGATGTTGAAACTTTTCACATGTGGAGGTACGTTCAACCAGATTTACCACATCCTATTAAGAAAATATCGTGAGAATGAGCTCACGATAAAAAACACTATGTCATCAATGACATGACCTCATAAGGTTTGCATACCATCGTATAACTAAAATAAACACACTAACACGATATGAACAATTAACGTATAAATATACAGATGCTATGTACATCACCGCATGAATGAAATGTACCTAGTGATATAGTGAGTTAACCTAGAATTCATATATTGATACAAGCAATACAATCACATTCCTTGCTTCTTCACACCTGTTTTTGATGTGTTTGCAGTCAAATGGGTTTAAATCTTCTATCATACCTATTTGAGTTGAGGGTTCCTTATCTTTTTCTTGGAAATGCGACATTGGCCTAGTGCTTTGAACCTATCTTATTTATCCAACCATATGCTTCAGGATTATTTTCTTTAATGTTGTTCATTGTTTCATCATACACATTTTGTCTAAAAGTTTCGGCTACAATATGGAGCTGGTTCTTTAGGTAGTTGTCCTTGTATGTGTCCAACATATTTGCTGTCGTGTGATGAATGCATTACGTGTGGTGTGTAGATGGGGAAATTTTGCTTAACAACATTTGTCAATCCCTTATGTCTATCAACAATGATTGTATCCAACTTGGCTGGAGAATCAGATAATAGATGATTTCTAAGCAACTTAAGCAATCAACACCATGTTTTCTCGCACTCATTCTCAACCACTGCAAATGCGATGCATAATATATTATTGTTCCTATCCAGTGCAATTACTATCAATAGTTGTCCAGGATACTTTCCTTTCAAGAAAGTTTCATCTACCAATAGCAACGACCTCAGTGTTGTTCTGAAAGCTCTCGCAATTGGACCAAACATCCAAAATACTCTTTTGAAATTATACCCACCTAAAGGTTCGGGAATATCACATGATCTCACTAGAACAACTGCACCTCCTGCATTTATATATTCTATCGACTTTCTGTAAGCTGGAAGTATGCAGTAGGATTCATTTGGGTTCCCCTATTAAATCAATCGATGTTTTACCTACACAACCATATACACTTTACTAAAGGTTGTAGTCATGAGATCGTAAACCATGAAAGATGACTCATCGTGTTCATGGTAACAGGATATTTACATATGTCATGTGAAAACAAAATGTGAGTGTATTATCATCATGTTATCAATACCATGATAGACTAACATATCGTGACACTAAATCAATGCTTCAATTAGTCTCATACATTACCTGCATGCCAGTATTTCTTGTAGTTCATAGTTATGCCCCACTATTTCAAAATATAACTTGCTATGCTCTTAGGTGTAATGTCTATTGAGTCTTTAAATAGGCCAGAACATTTTCTTACAACCCAAAGGTGTGATGCTAGGGGATGGTCAATTGACTTCCTTTGGATTCCACATGAATGGTTTGACACTAACTGTAAGGTCCCTAATTTTTCTATGATTTTTTATGATTTTTTTGCTATTTTTCTAGTCATTTTCGGAAGGAAAATGTGACTCTATGGTGTATTCGTATCTATATATACATACCCTGTATTTATACCTATAGAGTCGGGTGTAGGGCTTAGTCACAGGCTACGGGCCTCGCTGCGCGCTTACGGTGCAAATTTTGCGAGTACAATGCGTAACCAGTAGGTGAACACGTGTTAGGGATGTAAATGTAAAAATAAAAAAGAGTGAATAGTGAAATCACGCCTTAAATAGCCATGTCCAGTAAGTTTCGTTCCATAATCTTACAGAAGAAAAAAAGACGTCCAGAGAGAAGAGAAAACCCGAGCCCATTTCCAGTCGCTCCGTTCTCCCTCTTCTGTCGTCAGATTCTGGCGGTTCTTGTTAGGATTTTCTTTGCCTCACCACCACGAGTCTATAGGTACCGGTTGTGACCGCCGCCACGGCCTCTTCACTCCTCCACGAGGTACTGAACTTTTCTTCTTGTTTTTCTCTCCTTCAATCCCGTTTTTGAGTTGTGGGTGTATGATTTTGATGTCGTTTGCGGCTGCTCTCAATTAGACTTATGTTTAGTTGGTCGCTAAGAACCCATAGGTGCTGGCTAGAGCCACCACCATGTTTTCTTCGCTCTGTGGTGAGCTACTGGCACTTTGGTCGGGTTTTTTTCTATTTCCATCTCATTGTCCATGGACTTTTTTGAGACGCTGGTGTGTTTCTGGTCATCATCTGGCCACCAGATGGACTCCGTCTAGCCTACCTCGACCTAGTGTCGGTAGGGGGTTGCCGTTTCTGACCCCGCCTCGCCCCTATTGCCTTGCTCTTCCCGACTAGACGCTTTGGGTGAATCTCGGGTCGTTGCTATTGGCGAGTTGTGGGCCATTTGGCCATTATGGGCTCTGCCCCGGCTCAGTGACAATGAGGGTCAGCCGCACTTGGCCCGATTATACCTCCGCTCGGAGTGGGCTGCTTGCCTTTGCCTTATACCGTGCGAGATGTACAGCTACCCGCACCACGTCTATTTGTTGTGGGTGGCGATAGGCAATGTCGCCGCTTCGATCGGCCACCACATCTTGGCCATAGCTCAGTTGCCCTTTTGTGGGCCTTGGGCAGCTACTGTCTGACCCGTGTCCCCCTAGAGTGGTCCTTTTGGCCGCGTGTGCATGTGGCCACGCGTGTGCGTTTGGGTTTAGGTGCCGCATTCATGCCGCCTGACCATCGGTTGGCTTTGCCACCGAATGGAGTTGACACAGAGCCGTCCTCCACATCTCCTCTGCCCTCGAGAGTTGCCCCATTCTCTCCGCCCTTATGTGGGCCCTTGTTGATGCAAAATCGTCGTCATTGGGTGTTGTCCATGGCCAATTTCGACGTCTTGCGGCCTGCTGAGTACGTCTTAGCCACCGGTCAATGTTCAGTGAGTACACCATCGACTTGTAGTCGCATTGCCACTTATGTTGGCACGACATTTCTCTCGGCTGCCCTAGTGTGCCGCCGTGGATCGCGGATTTTACCGCATTGACTTCTGACACCTCGTTTGGCCGTGATTGTTTCTGTCACTTCCTAAAATCCTCGAGACAGCAGCTCTCTCCACTTGGCAAAGCTTTTGGCCGCCAACTCCGCCGCCGATGCTGCCACCATCGTGTGCTCGCCATCAAATGTCATGATTACGAGGTAGGGGAGCTTTGAACTCGTAATTTCATATTAGCATGCTTTGAATGAGTAGCAGCATGCTAGGATTATATGATTCCATGCTTTGGATGTTAAGTAATGATACGATTGCATGATGTGCATGTAAGCATGATTATATGGTATGTTGAAATGCATATGACATGCATGTTGGTTGTAAGTACGTTGGATGTATGTATGTGCTAGTGATGGCTAGCGTGCATGTTTGAAGTATGTATGGATTATGCATGTGCTAGTGATGACTAGTGTGTATGTTTGACGTATGTATGCATGTGCTAGTGATGGCTAGCGTGCATGTTTGAAGTATGTTTGGATTATGCATGTGCTAGTGATGGCTAGCATGCATGTGCTAGTGATGGCTAGCGTGTATGTTTGAAGTATGTATGGATTATACATGTGCTAGTGATGGCTAGCGTGTATGTTTGACGTATGTATGCATGTGCTAGTGATGGCTAACATGTATGTTTGAAGTATGTTTGGATTATGCATGTGCTAGTGATGGCTAGTGTTCATGTTTGAAGTATGTATGGATTATGCATGTGCTAGTGATGACTAGCGTGTATGTTTGACGTATGTATGCATGTGCTAGTGATGGCTAGCGTGTATGTTTGACGTATGTATAAATGTGTATGTATGCACTAGTGATGGCTAGTGAGCATGCTTGTAAGTTACGTATATATGACTGTATGAGTATGTTATACGTATGTGTGATAGACATACATATGTATGATGACTAATTGCCTATGATATGGATATGTCTAAGTGTAAGTGGGCAGAGGTATGGGCGATGGACAGTAAGAGGTGACAGAGGTTTTGTTTGGATTTGGATATAGATGTGTAAGTGTATGACAGATGATAGAGGATATGAGTATGACGGGCAAGGATTAGAATGGATCGGTTTGGGTTGGATTGTATGTTGGGCGATTGTCGTACAGTAAGAGTGTGCATAATTGTACAAGCATAACGTACAGATTATGAAGTGAAAAGTAAGCATAATAAGTGAGATATAAGTAAGAGGGCGACAACTGGGTTGGCTATGAGGAGCTTCATTTGATGATGTCAGTGTAAGATGATTTGGCCATAAGATGGATGGCGAAGTATGTAAGATTGTAAGGGTTGGATGTACGATGTGCTATGATCATGATGTGGACGGGTTAAGTGAAGTCTGATGCCTGACGAACTAAGGTTTCGGATTGGGCTCAGCTTCAGTTTGATCAGTCGAGGATTGTGAGTTTGTGTGGCATAATTGTACCACATAATTTACTTAATTCAAACTTGAATTATAAGCACAAATAATGATAGCGTTGTGAGTTTGAGACTTGAGGGCTTGATGGATTAAGTTGCGTGTTTGAGCTAGCCGATAATGAGTCGGCTGAGCATTTCTTATGTCATGCCATGGTGTTTATCCTATGGGATGTTGTCTGTGTGTTGTATAGAGCACCGAACGTCTGATGCTTTGCTGAGAGCGACGTATGTTTCTGATTTGGTCTGTGTGTTGTATAAGCCCAGACGTTTGATGCTCTATTGAGAGCGATGTATGTTTCTGACTTTGTTTATATGATGTATAAAGCCCAGATGTCTGATGCTCTGTTGAGAGCGATGTATGTTTTCGATTTGGTCTGTGTGTTGTATAAGCCCAGACATTTGATTCTCTGTTGAGAGCATTGTATGATTCCGCCCAAGTGTGGCAATGTATGTTTCTGCCCAAGTGGCACTGTATGATTTCTGCCCAAGAGTGGCACTGGCACATAAGACCCATTATGGTGGGCAACTGTATGACCCCTTATGTGCGGGTGTTTATGTTTGCACGCTCAAGTAAGTAGTATCATGGATCTACTCTTGCCTGTTTGATCCAGTGCCCCATGAGGATTAGTGTGCCTTACCTTCAGAAAAGTCCATGACATCTAGTCACTCCCCGGAGGTTAAGGTGTTGCCCTAGTGGCATTCTTTTCCATTCGACGTTGGAGCTTATTAGTTGTAATGAGCTTCAGTGGTCGATAGTATGAGCAAGACTATGAGAGTATGTGTATGAGCACGACTGTAAGAGTATGAGTACGATTGTGAGAGTATATTTCTGAGTAAGACAGTAAGTGGGGTTTTGTGTAAGTTGTACGAGTAAGGTTGTACGAGTATGACTGTACGAGTAAGGTCGTACAAGTATGTGTAAGCTGTATGAGTAAGCATATGATTGTACGAGCAAGGTCGTACAAGTATGCGTATGTTGTATGAGTAAGCGTATAATGGTACGAGTAACTTGTAAGACCCTGAATAAGGGTGTTTGTGTAAGTTTAATTTGATGGTATAATTTTGGCACGATGGTGCATTTGGTATGACTTTGGCACTATGGTGCATTTGGTATGATTGTATGCGTATGAGCATGATATTGATAGGCCTATCTGCTGCTTCATGTTTGAGTTGCATGAACGCATGTATTTATGAACTTTGTGAGTTCACTGTTTTGGTTTCCCCTACTGGGTATTTTCCTATTGAGTATGAAAATACTCATCACTCTACTTTTTAGCCCCTTTGTACGGGAGGTTTTGCAGGTTTGTGCGAAGAGCTTCTGGAGATGGATGCTCATTTCAGCGGTAGATTGATTCCCATTGACTCAGGTATATGCTTCACTCACTGCGAGTTTATTTGTGCCATGATCCGATGTATTGGGTGAGACGAGACGTTAAGATGTTTATATTCTGGACTTTCGGTTGGATTAGACAGTGGACTATTATGGGACTTGCACTCAGGGATGCCTGAGAGAGATTTGTATTTAAAGTCTATGATCATAGCAATTTAGTAGCACGTGTATTTTTGAGTAGCGCCTAAGGATATTAGCTTTGGCCGTACGATATTTGACCCTATGATGGAAATATTTATATGGAAAATTGATGTTTAGTGTTTTAAATTTTAACTGTTTTATCAAGTTTTGATTTCGTCATTTTCCCTCCGATTTACAGACATTATATTGCAAAAAATTTCTGTGAATTTTAAGGAAAATGTATGAAAAATCTCAGGCGTTACACTAACCTCATGACAGTCACACGATCTCCTATATTTGAAGCCCTTATGTACCATTCACAAGAATGATTGGAGCACTTTGCAGCATGCGTATTCCTGTGTTCATCCACAACACGGTATGTGAAATTCTCCTTTATTGCTAAATTGATCAAGACCCTCTTGAAATGTAACAGGCTAAAAAATCGTGCGCCCAATTCGAGGAGCTTCTGGTAGTCCTTTGCATGCAAATTGCCTGTCATTAGCTGGCCTTCACCAATATTCGATTCCAACATATTTAAATCATCGATTGTATCCTACTTTGCCTCTACCTCAACATCGGTGAAACTGGGGGCCTCACTATTTCCAAATTCTTCGTGGTCATACATACTTTCTATGTCAACTATATCATTATTATACCACTGATCATCACCCCACATATTTTCAAGTTCTTCACATTCTTTACTATCGTAATTACAAGGGTTGTTTAGAGGTTCATAGTTATCAAATTAAGTCCTTGTCCCACCCATTGTTGGCCACAATTCCTCTGATTTATTCTGATTGACTTCCATCCCAGGTTCTGTAGTCATTGGATTGGTGAAAAATGATTGACATGAATTTCTTGCGGGCAAGTTTCCCATTTCTCCCAATCTGCAGTGCACATTATCATGTTAAAAAAATGCAACATCACTCTACTTGGTGTATTTGGTTACACGCTTACAATTCAAATTGTGTTACCAAAACCACGATATGAATGCATGTCATATTATTACATCTACACTAAAAATCATTATTGATATATCACATGTGTATTTTGTATCATTACTAATGTGATGTATTATAAATCATGTTTCTTTCTTCACACAATATGATTTGAATGTCACACTATATCATGTGCTCGAGTACACAATAAAGATCAATCTGGTGTATTCTAAAGTTTCATTGTTACTTGACTGTTTTGCACGATTGTTCATGGTGATCATACTCTCCTTTATTATTTTCTTTACATTGAACTATTTATTCATTATTGTAATAGTTTATTGTTTGTACTGTGTAGTTCAGTTAGTGGCCCGGGCTAGCCAACCCACTAACTTGGTTATTTTGTAAGAACTGGACCGATCTGGTTCAGGTGGTCCGGTTCCCTAGGAGGTCATCTCCTATATGGGGCGGCCCTTGTTTTTGGTTGGAGGTTATGCAATTGAAGAACTCTTTATTTTCTCCCCTTTCCCTGTGTAGATCTCCCAGGTACCAATTGTGCCCACACGGGGCACATCATTGGTATCGGAGCTCTTGCGATGCCCGGCCATGGCTTGTGGCAATTAAGATGTTGTGCAAGTGGTGCCTTCAGAGAAGGAGGCACCTGAGTCAATGTCAGCGGACAGCCTGAAGGCCAATTCTGTGACCAGCAACGCCAAGCTATCAGAGGTCATCGTGGCGGTGCAGGCTCTTACTACAGATATAGCCAGCGTGAAGGTATAGAATGCATAAATCCAGGCAGTGTGCGTCACTCCCATTCTGCTTGGGCCAGTCGCTGCTACTCCGGAGAAGGGCGGGCCCTCGCAGCCTCCAAAGCCGACCCTTCCCGACCCCCCTCCTCCAGCCGGCGTCAACGTGGGGGTGTTGCCATACCCTGCACGCTATGGCGCTGGCCAGCCAGCGTTGGGTGGAAGATGCCAGACCTGGGACATGCGAGGCACACCAGGTGTTCGTGAAAATTCTCCTATGATGCCAGCCCCTCCCAATTAGTTCCAAGACGCAGAGGAGGAGTGGTACAAGTATCCTAGGCATGGTGGGGGACAATGAGGGGGCGCTGAACCTCGACTTGCTCGCCTTCAATTTCCTCGCTACAATGGGGATGATGATCCGGTGGAATGGTTGTATAAGGCAGAAAAGTTTTTCGCCTACCAAGGAACAAACTCAGAGGCTGAGCACTTGCGCATCACAGCCTTTCACCTGGATGGAGACGCATCCATTTGGTTCCAGAGCTTTGAGAAAGAGGTGTGCTACCCTACATGGATGGCCTTTTCTGACGAACTCTGCATTCAGTTTGGGCCTAATGAGTTCTAGGATTTTAACGAGATGCTTTCATCCCTGTGCCAGACTACCACCGTCCGTGCATACTATACCGATTTCATGAAGGTGGCCAACCAGCTGCCAGATTGGCTAGTGGCTGCCCTGGTGGGAACCTTCAAGCGCGGCCTCAAGCCTGAAATTTCGAAAGACATGCGGCATTTTTCATGTGCTAACATGCGGGACGTGGTGCGCCACGCTCGTATCGAAGAGGAAAAACTTGCCAGACAGCGTAGGGGAGGCGGCTTGGACCATTGGCTCAGTCTGCTCTCAGCGCCAATCCCTTGACTATGCCTCCCAGCAGCTCCTCACCTGGCTGCCCCAACCAGCCGACCGCTCCAGCAAGTCCAATTGTACGACGCCTCACACCGGCTCAAATGGAGGAACTCCGTTCGAAGGGGTTATGCTTCCGATGTGATGAGAAATTTGTTCCCGGGCATCGATGTTATGTAAAGGGCAGTCTGCTAGTGGCAGAAATTGATGATGATGGCGAGGGGACAGAGGGTTCTGCACCCTTGGCATCGGAGGAGGTCTTACCTGAGATCTCAGTTCATGCTTTTTCAGGGGCATTTACTCCTCGCACGATGGGAGTACAAGGGTACCTCAAGCGGCAACAGGTGGCTATCTTGATCGACAGTGCTTCTACTCATAATTTTATTAATGACAAGGTCACCCACCATCTTGGTTGTTTTGTATCGGATTCAAAGCCCTTTGACATGCTCAATGGGGATGGCAAGCACCTCAGGAGAAATGGGGTGTGTGCGCAGGTCACCATGTCTGTCCAGGGCCACTCATTTGTCACCAACCTTTTCTTGTTACCTACCAAAGGGGCGAACATTGTGTTAGGTGTACAGTGGCTACAGGAGCTCGGCAATGTTGTTTGGAACTTTCATGAAATGTGGATGGATTTTGAGCTCCAGGGGCAGTGCGTCCGATTGGAAGGCTCTAGGCCGGGCATTCTCCTCTCCGCCCTTCCTGCGAGCACCTTGTTCCGGTTCGCCCCCCAAGGGCTCCTATTGCAGCAGCGTGTAGCCCTCGAGGTGTCTCAAGACAACATGCTGGCCGATCTCCAGGAGTTATTGACCAGCCACTGGGACTTGTTCGCTGAGCCGCAAGGTCTTCCTCCTGCCCGCTCTCATGACCATCAGATAACTATCATACCTGGAGCTGCCCCGACCAATGTGCGACCGTATCGGTACCCACACATTCAGAAGTCTGAGATTGAGCGACTCGTGGCGGATATGCTTCGGGCTGGGATTATCAGGCCTAGTACGAGTTCCTACTCGTCGCCGGTGTTACTTGAATGGAAGAAGGATGGTACATGGCATTTTTGTGTAGACTACCGCGCCCTGAATGCCATCACTGTTAAAGATAAATATCCCATTCCAGTGATTGAGGAGTTGTTGGATGAGTTGACAGGCGCCACAGTATTCAGTAAGCTCGACCTTCGTTTGGGTTATCATTAGATCCAGATGAAGGCCGACGATGTGCACAAAACTGCCTTCTGGACTCATGACAGCCATTTCGAGTTCCTTGTTATGCCATTTGGATTGACTAATGCCCCCTCCACATTCCAGTGCTTTATGAACGACCTCTTCCAACCCTTCCTATGCCAGTATATATTGGTATTCTTTGATGATATTCTAGTGTACAGCTGGTCATGGATGGACCACTTGACACATCTCAGGTCCTTCTTCTCTATTCTACGAGACAACTCTTTATTTCTTAAACGTTTGAAGTGCTCTTTTGGCAGTCAACAGGTGGATTATTTAGGCCATATTATCTTGGGGAATGGTGTCACCATCGATCCAGCCAAGGTGGCTGCCATGCTGTCTTGGCCCACACCCCAATGCGTTTAGGCGCTCCGTGGGTTTCTGGGCCTCACCGGGTACTATCGGCGGTTCATTAGTAGATATGGAGAGTTGGCTCGACCTCTGACAGTGTTGGTCAAAAGGGGGGTCTTTTCTTGGACTATGGCTACTTAGGAGGCCTTTGACGGGCTGAAGCAGGCTATGGCCTCTTCCCTAGTCTTGATCTTGCCTGATTTCAGCTGCCCTTTTGTGGTCAAGACGGATGCATCAGATGCGGGGTTGGGGGCGGTTCTTTTACAGGATGAGCATCCCATTGCCTATTTTAGCAAGGCTCTAGCGAGCCACTCCTTGTCTCTGTCTGTGTATGAGAAGGAAATGCTAGCCATCATCCATACAGTTACTAGGTGGCGGCCTTACTTATTGGGTCGTCGGTTCGTAATTCGCACAGACCATCAGCCATTGAAGTATTTCTTGGAACAGTGGGTGTCAACTCCATCTCAACAGCAGTGGGTCAGTAAACTTTTGGGCTATGATTATGAGGTTGTTTATAAGAAGGGTTCGGAGAACACAGTGGCCGACTCTCTCTCTCGCATACCTTCCCCGGGTTCTTGCTTGACCTTCTCCATGTTTTCCTGTCCGTTTATTGAGGAGTTGAAGCAAGCCTACATAGATGATGCTTCGACGCAGGCTCTGATCATTGCCCTCCAGAATGATCCTGCTTGCCACCCATTTTATGCTTGGCAGGATGACCTCCTATTTTGGAAGGACCGGTTGTGGGTTCCAGATGTTGCTGATCTTCGCCACCGCATTATTTCTCATTTCCACGACTCTCCAGTGGTCGGTCATGAGGGAGCTTTTCGCACCTATAAGAGGGTCAGCCAGAGTTTCTTGTGGTTGGGGGTTCGCCGGGCAATTCATGAGTATGTGACTGCTTGTGATACTTGTCAGAGAGCCAAGGCAGCCATGACTTCTCCCGCCGGGTTGCTCCAACCCCTCCCCATTCCGGATAAGGTCTGGGAGGATATCTCGATGGACTTTGTCGAGGCCTCGCCTCTGGTGCATGGCAAGTCAGTGATCATGGTTGTGGTCGACCGTCTGTCAAAGTATGCTCATTTCTGTGCATTGGGACATCCTTTCACTGCTAAGACCATGGCTGACCTTTATGTACGAGAGGTGGCGAAGCTTCATGGTATGCCTCGCACTATTGTTTTTTATCGTGATTGTATATTCATTTCTCAGTTTTTGCAGGAGTTCTTTGCTTTACAGGGTATTTCGCTTCATATGAGCACTGCTTATCACCCGCAGACAGACGGGCAG
Organism: Saururus chinensis; assembly: GCA_035235625.1. NCBI lineage: Eukaryota > Viridiplantae > Streptophyta > Magnoliopsida > Piperales > Saururaceae > Saururus > Saururus chinensis. Next base: position 34,741,974 of record CP141143.1, read on the forward strand.
ACTAAAGTGGTTAATCGTTGTCTAGAGCAGTACCTGCGGTGTTTTACGATGACGCAGCCTCGCCGCTGGCTTCAGCTTCTTCCATGGGTGGTGTGGTCCTATAACACCGCCTATCACATGCGTGCAGGCTTTACTCCTTTTGAGGTGTTGTATGGCTGCCCCCCACCAATGATCTTGTCTTATGTACCTCATTGCTCTTCTATGGTTGAGGTGGATTATATGCTCCAAACTCGCGATGAGGTCTTGCGTCAGTTGAAGATAAATTTGGCTGCGGCTCAAAACCAGATGAAACAGCTCTATGATGACCGCCGTACTGATCGGGAGTTTCAAGTGGGTGATTTGGTTTATGTTTCTGTTTTGCCACAGTGCCAGACTTCTTTGTTTCAGCCCAAGCACTCCAAGCTCGCCCCTCAGTTCCATGGTCCATATCTTGTGGAGGCGCACATTGGTCTGGTCGCTTACAGCCTCACATTGCCACCTGACTCTGTGGTTCATCCGGTGTTTCATGTGTCCCGTCTTTGCAGGTTTGTGGGTGACAGGTCTTTGGCTGTGGGTGCTCCTCCTCCGCCCTTGATGGTCCAGTTCCACCATCAGACCCGGCTCCTGCATCTGTGCTTGAGAAACGGCAAGTCCGTCGTTCGAGTCGCATTGTTATTGAGGTTTTGGTTTCATGGCGGAGTCAGCCATTGGAGGATGCTACATGGATGTCTGAGGATGAGTTTTTGGCTCATTTTCCAGCCTGGTTGCCTTGTAGACAAGGCGAATAGCGGAAGCGTGGTGGAGTGTTGTGCACGGTGATCATACTCTCCTTTATTATTTTCTTTGCATTGAACTATTTATTCATTATTGTAATAGTTTATTGTTCATACTGTGTGGTTTAGTTAGTGGCCCGGGCTAGCCGACCCACTAACTGGGTTATTTTGTAAGAACCGGACTAGTTTGGTTCAGGTGGTCTGGTTCCCTTGGAGCTTGTCTCCTATATGGGGCGGCCCTTACTTTTGGTTGGAGGTTATGCAATTGAAGAGCTCTTTATTTTCTCCCCTTTCTCCTTTACTTCTCCCTTTTCCCTGCGTAGATCTCCCAGGTACCAATTGTGCCCACACCGGGCACATCATTGACAGTTTCAAATATGAACTATGTTTCATTAACACCAGTTTGAAATCCAACATTAGAGCTCGGATGAGCCATTACGACTAGTGATTTAGATCTATTGACTGTCTGGTTCCAATCTACTGATGGTGATTTGTCACCATTGTTGGGCTCTTTCATCTAGGCATACAATGATAACACCTCATTCTTCTTCTTATGAATGGAGAACACTAATTGGAGGTCCTCATCGTCTTATAATTCATATATCATGAATGATTATGAAGATGAAATTAAATACTTCAAAGTCACATTACCATTGATGGCAAGTCGTACTTTGACATGAACCAGCAGCTCACCGAACCTCACTAATTGATCAATGTTCATCAACTGTGCCTTTCCACCTATATACATGTTATCATTACCTACCTCTCTGTTGTAATGTATGTAAATACCGATCTTATCCATAGTTGGTGTAAAAGAGAAATCGAAACTACGAAATGCAGCCTTTGGAGCCCTCAAACATCATTTGTAGTGTCAAAAAATGTTTTTTTCTTGCTGAACAATGCTCATCAGGGAGTCACTGCCAGTCACCTCTTGCCGGTGACTTCTATTGGCCGCCGATGAATCCCAGCATGCCAGAGCGATGGAGAACTATTCTGGTATTCATTTATTTTATAACATATGGGATAGTGGAAACTTAAGGGCAATTTTATCAATAAATAGGTCATATGGCATTTGTGTTTAAAATCCAGAGAATATGAAAATTTTCATTCTTCGGACAGAGAATATGGAAAAACCTCTAATTTTAAAAATCAACAACATATATATAAGTGTACGTTAGTTTGACACTTATGTATACTAGGGGTGCCTTATCAATATCATAGATAAATGACCCTCAAACATTCTTTACGTTAGATTTATGCTAAGTAAGGAGCATTAAAAACTCTTCCCATTCCAAAACATGAAAATCAAACAATCATTTCGTAGTTACCTTGCATTCAAACCAAAATGCAAGACGAGGATCTCAAACCCCAACTTCGCAAGTAATATCCCTAGAGCTTGACATTTATTGTGAAATCCTACTCTTTGTTTATAATAACAACTTTATTTGATAAGATAGTTTATTTTGTTTTTTTATTAGGTATTTAAATAAAATATTTTAAAATTTTATTTTTCTTAAATGTAAATTTTACAATTTAATAAAAATTATTTTTAAAAAAAAATAATTATTAATATAAAATAAAGAAAATATAATATATAATCGGGCTCTAAAACCAGCAAAGAGGGATTACGCTTTACCGGTTAGGAAAGGAAGATTAGGCACAGCCAAGAAGCTTGGTCTGATAGAGCCAAGCACCTGTGCTCTTTCCCAAACACCTGTGCTCTTCTGCGCTTGGACCCTGTGGTATCGTCGGTCACCCTTTATATGCCATTCTTATACAATATTACTTTCAACTATAATGAGATAAAGCTAAGACAGTTTCGTAGTGCCGCCACTAATCCCCATATTTGGCTTTTCTCCCAACACAAAACTTCAGCATCACTAGGAGTAACAGTTGAATAGTGCCAACCCAGGCCCAATAAATGTGGTAAGCTAGGACTGTGACATGCAATATTATGAGGTGTGGACACACGGCACAAGTAATGCACTAGTAAAAAAATTAAATACTTAATGCTGATTATCACAAATGCTCTAAAAATCCTCAACTATATTCAAATTTAAAACTAATTGTCTCAAATGTCCCATGCTGCAAATCAAAATATAATAAACTACTTAACACTCTTAAAATCAAGTTATTCAAGTATAAAGAAGCATCTTAACAAGCATCTTTGCGATTATATATTTCTTCCTTCTCATAGTAATAGTTCTCTGTAAGTTTTTAAAATGTATCATCATATACGACCTCATGCTATAGATAAAAACATGACAACAAGTGCGTTTGCAAAGTAAGGAAAAAATTCATTACTGAAACAACACAGCAACAATCAAGTTAAAACAGCACAAATTTCACATTAGTTCACAATTTGATAGACAATAAGAATTCGGGTTTCACCCCAAAATTATATAATGAAGATAAGAGTTTTTCATGTTTTTCTCTTACAATAAGTTCAACGTAAATAATATAAAAGAGACCTTGATATTTAAGATTGACGATATATATGTTAGAATACATTAATATCGGTACTACTTGTACTAATGTATGCCAGTTTTCTCTGTCAATGGGTTATAACGAACACACAAGAGACCTTGATATTTAATATTAACGATGTATATATTAGAATATATTACTAATACTACTAGTATTAATGTGTAATAGTATATATACTACCAATCTCATAGATAAAGAATGTGTACACTGTAGATCTCATAGATGAGGAGTGTTCATGCATTATTTACATTAGGCTCATTGTCAAAATAGAATAAAATATTAAAAATAATTATGTAAAAAAAGATAATCATTATACTAAAACATCTGAACAACAATAGCCATAATATCACAAGTTTCAGCATTTAGTTCACTGCTGATTGAGAGGCAGTAAGAATTCTCAATCACCAATAGAACATTTTACAGTTGTCATCAATGATTTCAGCACTTAAGCCCTCTGAGAGAAATCTTATCATTCAAATCAGTTTAGCAGCTTTCCACTTCAGTGCCCCTGTGCCTAGGAAGTATTTAGGTGCGTGCCACAGGCATATGACAGAGCCCCACTAAAGCAATTCCTAGGATACTTTTCAGTTACTCTCATCCTTCTTAGGCAGCGATTGCACCATTTAGTTATATAACTTAATGTCCAACATAACACATATGCACAACATACATTTCAATTTCATCATTTACCATTTTCTCTATTTTTTTAATAGAGTTTTTTCTATATTACCTAGCCTAAGATATAAATATTTTATATTTTTTAATTTTATAAAAAGTATTCTATAGAATTTGTGTTTACACGATATTTTTAAAAAATCAGACCAAAATACACATGCAATAAGTGTTAGGATTTAAAATCATAAAAATCAGTCGTGACGATGTATAAGTAAAGAGGAGATCAAGGCTCAGTGGCGATTTGAGATCATCGCTCAGCAATTCCCATCAACAACGAATTATGATTTCTATCTGGTGATTGTTGACCTCTATCACTTTATCGACGATCACTCTTTTATGATTTTTTTCCAAAAACTTTTAACCACATAAATTGCTTATCCCTACAAACACTACAACAGATACTGATTTTAGTGACGCATATATTTGCAATGCACAAATATACGTCGTTAAAAATGTCTATTAGCGACGAATATATATATGTCGCTATAAGTGTCCCATTTAATAACGCAAACTAGTAAGTGTCGCTATTACAAAATCTAATTGTAATGCCTATAAAATAAGTGTCGCTAAACAAACTCCGGACCCTCCACAATACCTATTAGCGACATTTCACATTATACGTCACTAATAAGTTAAATACTGACGACACAAATTATTATACGTCACAAATACATACATGTTTTAGCGACATGTACATATTGTGCAGCTATTAACAATATTTAATATTAATTTAATCAAAAAAATTGAAAAATAATTGAGGTGAGAGATTTGCAACGTATAATAACTTGTGTAGCAAATAAATTTTTAGCGACAAATAGTAGTATCCGTCGCTAATAAAAACATAGTTGCGATGTACTTATATAACCATCGCTAATAATTTTATTATTAACTACGTATATCCTATGCAGGCTAAAATCTCTATGTAATAGCGATGAAGATTATATGCGTCGCTAAGATATCTGATTTTCTAATGATATGTTGTCAAAAATATTGTTTAATTATACTGATACATGATATGTAAATACCCAAAAATAGGATAGTTTATTTAATATTCGGTGGCACAAGCCCAGGCATTAATCGTTGTGGGATTGAAACTCGACCCAACACGAAGGCATGCATACTGCATATCCCATGATTTATTTACGTGCACCACATAATTTTATAATCGTTATATTTATATCCCCCAAGGTACGGGGCTCCCAATGAGGCGCTCAAACCTAACATCACATGCATCAAAATAAAGAAAATAGGTACAAATAAAATATTAGTCCCGACTATTAGTTTGAGCTCCCAACATGTGTGCGCTATTAGTGAAAATACATTTTGTCATCGATCTGAAATCAGACGTCTCATAGAGCAGTTGGGGCACGCATGTGCTAAGTTTTGAAAGATACGAATATAAAAACTTGTAGGATATTTATAAAGAATATTAATACATATATATACATTGAATATTAAAATTTTGAGTAAAATCAAGTTTTTTAAAAAATAATGGGTGGTATTTTCGATGCATATGTAGTTGCATTGCAAATATTGTATGTTATTCATGATGTATAAATTTTATACGTTGCAAATAACCATGCTTATTAGCAATGTATAAAGTCATATGTCATGAATATCCTATGCTAATAGCAACGTACAACGCTATACGTTGCTAATTAGGTTCATAATAGCGACATATAGAGTGTATGTCGCTAATAAGACTAATTTTTTGAACAATTATTTATCTAAAATATCTTTTAGGTATACAAATACACAATATATAATTACAAAAAAAATTAAGATAATTTATTTAATATTTGGTGGTGGAGGCCCGGGCATTCAGCGCCATTGGATCAAATTTTGACCCGATGCTTGGACATGCGTATCACATGTCCCATGAGTTATTTAAGGGCGCCGTTTAAATTATCGTGGAGTATATATCCCCCAAAGTACAATTTAAGGAGCTAATTAATAGGGCCCCTTATCTAAACAAATAGGCCCACATTTCCCTTGTTACACAATTAGGCCTACATCCCCCACTAAAAGGTCAAGGAAAATTAGGGTACTGTTATTTTATTGGTATTTTTTCCTATTAATATGCCCTTAACACATGTATGTTACTCGCATTAAGGCTGTACAATGTTAATGTCATGACCTGGATTTTTAAAAGCATTTTTTAATAGCACGAACGATAAGTAGTGAGATGTTTTTTCTTTAAATACAAAACAAACCCTTCGATTAAATATTCAGGTTATGATAACTGGGGTTCACAAATATGAATATCAAATCATATGATATTATTTAACGTCTGAAAATTCATAAAGACTAGCTCATCCATCTAAGTACAAGTCTGTCACCCGTCTGAAAATAAATAATAAGTTGCCTCTCATGCTTAAGGTACACTTATGTGCCGGAGTTGTAGAAACGCAGAAACCTCTTGTGCTCGCTAGCCTTGGTCTTACTTGTCGTTGCCTGGAGAATCTCCAACAAACAAACCAAACAACAACCACAACCACAATGGAGCATCTCCACCTACAGGAGAAGAGGTTCCAAAGGACAAAAGGTTTTGTTAATATATTTCGAATCAGGCCAACATCACCCGATGTTAGTTGCCTACGTACTCATTAGACAACATCTCCAATGTTTCCAACAAGATCGGATCCAGACATAGTTCTGCCTAGAAACTACTATATCCTAAGAAGCATAGCATCACACATGCAATGCTTAGATATTTTTAACATACATTTTAGTAAGTCCTTTAACCGTTCCACTTGTCTAATTAACAAGCAATATCAAATATTGTTATTAATTATCTCACATCTCCTGTTCGATAATTAAAATTATCAAATATGTAACTCAGAGATAACTTGCCCTTTGAGAAACCTCCAAACATAGTACTCCAACCTTAGAGTAGACTGCTTAACAGCAGCTTCACCCAAATCCCCAGGGCTCTCAATAGCCTACCACGAATCTGGAGAAGAGGATCCCAACTGTGCTCATGGACACTGATTGGCGAGATGCACAAGCCTTCCATGATGCTCATACAACTCCGCTTTTTGTACGTATTAAATAGTCCTGGGAAGACCTACGGGAGACTTGCGGTAAAGACCCTCTGGTCGATACCCAAACCGTCACGGCAATGAAGAAGCATATCGCAATCTCCAGCATCCCAACTCTAGGAGAAAATGTCTTATAAGACATTACTAATGTATCCATAGAAGCCTCAAGTCTTTATGACCATTGACTCCCCCAAACATCTGACTTAGACTAGATTATTTTCATTCAGTCAAGTATTTATTCAACCAGTTGGGTCCTCTTCACCTTGTGAATCGGCCCACTAAATAGCTCATCCAATGAGCTATGACTCAGAACATCCCAAAATCACCCTCGGTTCATTAACCAAGGTCAAATTCTATGTCAGGGCCCCGTTCACTCCATGAACTGGTCCCAACCCTAAAGAGGGTATTTTAGTTATTATCTTGATTAGGTGTTCTCTCCTCAATCCAACGACAACCAAAATCTCTTGATTAGTCTTTATTAACCTTAAGTTACTGATATAACTTAAAACATCAATAATAAAAGCATACATCAATATAATCAACATAAATAACGTGCATTCACACCAATGCATAAATAATGAATAAGGGCTCGTTGCACTCATTTGCATGGCTAGGGCTCAGCGAGTTCAAGCCCAATAGTGTAAACAACTCTAATGCATCCTGTGAGTTATATATAAAACATTTTAGTCATTCGATGTACTCGGTTGCAGACACTTGTAATACATTGCCCTAAACCTTGAGAATTAGGGTTCTACCCCTTATTTCTCATGACACTGCAACTCGACAAGTTCTTTGTGTCACTTACTGGTCATGCTCCTTCCTTTTGAAGTCATTTATAGGGTACCCTAACTCTTGATTCACTAGGTCATCCTTTTCAACAGAAACAGAGCCCTTAAGGGCATTAGGGTAATTTTACCACCTAGGGTATGATACCCTCCCTTGGGTCATTCTAGTCATTTTAGTGCCCCTCTATTGATTTAAGTCATTAACCTCTCACAAGGCTCCACTCTCAGACCGACTCACGCTTCCATTCACACGAATGTGGGCAGGTCTACTCAAAGGAGTATTTCTGTCATTTGGTTTAAGGCCTTATGACATCTAACTGGTCCAAAATTGAACTCAAGCATACTACTTGACTTCATAGACTCTGTGTAATTTTCCTGGCATGTGACGGGGTCGTGAACCCCTTGAACCGACCTTATTTAATAGTTTACAATTAAACCTAGGGGCAAAAAGGTCAATTACCCACTCACTAGGATTTTTCCTCACCAAAAGGTATGACCTATAATTTGGTTACCTATCAAAATCTCACTGAGAATTTTTATAATTTTTAAATCCACTCATATGACCCTGAAACAGAGCCTTTAACTTAGGTAAGTTAATATTGTACGATAATTAACTAACAAGGGTAAAAAGGTCATTTTACAACCTCTGAGATTTTTTCCTGAGCTGAAACTTTGTCAGAATACTCCCACACCTCTCAAGGTTCAACAGTAATTTTCTAGGAATTGTTCCACACCTAAACCCTACTGAACAGGACCCGGTTAAATTTATTTATTTATTTTTTTCAAATTAGACCAGACCGAATCGGGTTGGAAAACCTAACCCAGTCCAGCGGCTGATGACCTGCATCGCGGGTCGTCCTCTCCGCGACCGGCCAGCACTATTCACTTTGGCCTCTGGCAGCACCACCAGCACTACGACGGAGGAGGGGGCGGCCTAGGTGTTCTCGAACCACTGGAGAACGGCGGAATTGACAGCATCTGTTCTGCTGTCACCTGGTGGCTAGCCGGTGGCCAAAGGCTGCCCTTTCTCTTTTCATTTTATTTTTAACTATGAGGCAGCAGAAGAAGCCACCACCACCGATGACGCTGCTGTAGCCAGGGCCGCAGCTGCCCAAGCTACTGCAGCCAGGGCCGGCTCAGCCGGACTTGCGCAACACTGCCCTGTCCCTTTTTTTTTTTAAAAAAAAAGAAAAGATCCGGCGGCTTGAACAGCGGTAATCCACCACTGCCAAAGGTGCCGGAGGCAAGGCCACCCCGGCCAAAGCTAGGGCCGCCAAGGCCTGGGTCAGGCCGCTACTGTTCCGGCTACCAAAAAAAGAATCAATTACTATTTACAAAAATACGTGAACAGTAATTGTAAAGATCAATATAATTTTTATTAAAATTAATTAAAACATCTCCATTGGTCTCAAATCGAAATCTTACCTCTACAGTCGTGTTATTGTCAATCCACCGTTGCCAACGCTTCGCTAGAGTCTCGCCGAAAAATTTCCTCATTTCCTTCACCGTCAAAAGCTCTCCCCCAAAAAGCCCTAATTAATTCTTTTTATAGGCATGCCATTAGGGCTCCTAAACCTATGAGAAAGTGGACCCCAAAAACACAATTTCGGAATAGTAAATAATCGGGCCCACAAAATAACTTAAACGGCCGAGTTGCACATTTAAATCGGGTAAACGGGCCCTATACAATATGTTCAACTTTGAATAGTCGTATCTCCCTCATCGGGACTCCGATTTGAGCGTTCTTGGTGGCGTTTCAAAGCTCTTTCCGTCTCTTTTCTATCCATATAGGATTAAGCCATCACTTCTAACTGATGATCAAGTTATTCCTAAGAGAAGATTAAGGGGTCCTATACTCTAATTTCCTTGTGTACAACTTTAGGAATTTAAAAAATTCTCAGACGTTATAGTTAATTACTAACACATGTTACTAAGGGGCTCAACTTGGATCTATCTACCTGCCTGGTTAAACTATGTGTGCCATCGGATAAAGGCATAATATCTTTTTCCTTATGGTATTATAATATGGAAATTTATTAATTATAAAAATAAAAATTGAGAATAACACTTGTAATTAGTGAAGTTTGGTACTCTATTGTAATTTTACTTGGGGGTAGGAGTTAGAGACCCACATGCTATATTTGCTTGACGAATGAAGACATGACATGAGCCATAAAGCGGCAACTTTTTCACACCCGCGCCATTCGTTATAGAGCTTCCCGCGTTCCTTTGCCATATGCTCCCGGGACCACAAAACTTGTTCCCCTTTCCGTCTGGTCTCGGCATTCCTCCGCCTGACCATCTCCCTATCACAAGATCGTCAATACTCAAGGAGCTCAGCTCGGTCCCACTTACGGAGACCGAGTGGAAATGTGAAATTCCCGCGACGATCTCACTCCCGGCATCCGCCTCCTTTGGCTATAAAGCTCCAGGCTCTTGCCTGTCCCACCGTCTTCTCCCGGCCATCCTCCGGCTGATACCTCACCCCAATTGCAGCACAACGCCAGATCCCGAAGGACCCCTTAGCGGTTAGGGGTTAAGGCTTGTCGGTGACCGGCACTAGGCCTAGGTACTTGGTGCAGCGTGGGGGAATTTTTTTTTAAGCTACATTACATAGAATACCATCATGTAGCAATTTGTGGTAGCTGAATATTTGGGTTGGGTAATGGGAGTAATTTTGATGATTTTTGTTGAAGTCTGTGGGTGATGATTTTAGATGTAATTTTAATGCTGTGTTGGATGTTTATGCTTGTTTATTCAGGTTAAGTGAAATCACATACTATTCTATTTTTCGCCTAGATCAATTTGGATTAACATGTTCTTCAAAATGGCTGACTATCATTTTCCTTTGCGTCATGAATTCAGTTGACTCAATCTAAAGAGGTGTCATGCGGTATTTGGTGTTTGCATCGTTCTTTGTTTCTCACATTAGGCGTTCTGACATTGGTTCCTTGCCACTCAATTTCTGAATCGTCTAATTCTGTTTCACAGACCAGACGATGAGATGTTTATATTTTTAATTGCTTTGATATCATTACAGTTATTTTTGTTGGGTAGTAATTGGGTCTCTAAATTCATATCTTTCCATTTTTGTTTAATTAGGACCAAGGGATAATGGGGAACTATTTTTGTTTAATTAGAACATAGGCTGCTTGAAGAATTGAAAATGTTGAACTGATAGAAGTGCGACCTTCCATTTTCCTGTGTTATGCTTTTCACAGTTAGAAAGACACTGTACTTTTTTGAATTTTGTGATAACAATGATAAATTAAACAATTTTTTTTGTTGTTGAAAGGTTTTGTGGGAAGTTAATGGGTATTTGATATTCATACATCCCTATTTTTGCTTCGTTAGAAATTGGAGTATCAAGAAGTTTTTTTTCTTAGAAAATTGCACATTTTAATCGGCAGGATCATTTCCTCATAGTTGAGCAGGACAATATTTGGTATTTTCTCCTCCCAATTGCGATTCGTGGATATTTGAGTTTGGAAGTCTCAATGCCTTTGATTGAGGTGAGGTTTTTCTTCAAAGAGTTGTGTAGCAAGATACTACAATTGAAAGTATTGGAAAAACTTGACAAAGAAATTATATTACTACTATGCAAGCTCGAGCGAGTGTTTCTCCAGCCTTCTTTGATGTCATGGTCCACATTTAGCGATACATTTACCTTTATGAAGCGATATTAGGTGGGCCCGTTCAATACCTTTGGATGTACCCAATTGAAAGGTATGAATATGTATTGAGTGTATAATTATAATTGGATATATTTGAATTTAACATGTCATAATAGGTTCTTCTGTACTCTGAAACAATATGCATGTAACAAAGCACGACGGGAAGGATCAATAGCTGAAGCTTACATTGCGAATGAAAGCCTCACCTTTTGCTCCATGTATCTCAAGGGTATTGAGACTATATTTAATCATGAACAACATAACCACGATAGATGCCAATCCCAATCATGGGTTGGTCATTCTGTTGTGCACAATGATCCACGATGATCCGATTCCATTTTATCTCTTTTATTTATGCTGCCTTAAACTATTTATTATTGTAATAGTTTAGTTTGCTTTGGTTTGGTTTAATTGTAAAACGATGTTGGTTCAGTTAGTGGCCCGGGCTAGCCGATCCACTAACTGGCAGGTTCACCTAGGGAACCGGACCGGCCTGGTTGGGGCTGGCATGACTCCCTAGGGGACTGGTCGTCCCCTATATGGGGCGGCCCTCTCTTGTTTTGCTGGTTATGCAATTAAAGAACTCAGATTTCCTCCCCTTTCTTCTTTCTTCCTTCCCTTTCACTTTGTAGACATCCTAGGTACCGATTGTGCCATTCCCAGGCACATCACATTCTGTCTTCGAACAAAATGTACGTCCTCTAGGTTTTGGAACTTTTCACCAACTCAGCCCAATGGAGATCAGAAAGGCTCGATATTATGTGTTGAATAATTGTACTGAGATAGAGAATTACTTTTGGTAAGTGAACCTACAATTGCATGTACAAATTATATTGAATTTGGGAATATAATACGTATAGTATGTGTTCATAATTTCTATGTTCAGTGACCACAAGATAGAGTTAATGCCCCACCATTCTCATAGTTGTCAACAACAGCAAGAAAATCAATTTAGTGATTGGTTTGCTAAACATGTAAGTATCCATACAAATTTATATAATAAAACTTCTTCTGATAATATATGAAGACTATATTGGGTTGGTTTGTTGTTCAACTAATGTTTTCCCAACTGGTAGAACACTTACGCAATCAAGGTCAGTCAACAACTACCAATGAAGAGTATGCATTAGTGTGTGATCCAGATTTATGAGTAACAAGATATACAGGGTGCATCGTGAATGGGATGAGGTTCCATATGAATGAACGTGAAAAAAACCGTTGTACACAAAATAGTGGTGTCATTGTTAGTGGGGATCACCAATCAAACCCTATGGATTTTTATGGTGTCTTGACAAACATTATTGAGTTACAATACTTGTTTGGATTTTGGGTTTTTCTATTTAAGTGTGAATTGTGGAATATTGGAAGAAAGGCGGTATTCACACAGATGTCCTCTTTACAACTATTAATACATCTGACACATGGTACAAGGATGATCCGTTTATTCTAGCAAATCAGGCTAGGCAAGTTTTTTATGTCAAGGGCACTAAACTGTGGGGCAATTAGCAAATTGTGCAAGTGTTGAAGTCAAGAAACATATTTGATGTGATGAAAGTAGAGGAAGGAGAGGGGCCTACCAACATTGAGCGAGCAGAGGGGCTGGCTACCCCTATATCTTAGTTCCCGTGAGGGACTCAAACTGTGTCCAGAGCAGGCAATGCCTTAGGTTTTCGGTTAGGAAATTGGACTACATTCAACCTTTGTGGCAATGATTCTTTTACTCCTTGATGGAGTCATTCACTATTTGTTGATAATACATTTGTATGAAATAATATTATACCCAGATTACACAAGTCGTGTAGGGATATTTGAGATTATGTGACACATGTGGATACACTTTATTAAGTATGATTTAGAATAGTGTGATTGAGACACTTATTGTGCAGGGTGAATGACTTATCAATGAATTATATGAATTTTAATTATGTGATTATGTGTGTTAGAGATACTATTATGCGGGTTTATGTGATATGAATGCATGGTCAGAAAGTGTGTGATTGAGACACTATTATGTAGGTTTATGTGATATGAATACATGATTAGAAAGTGTGTGATTGAGACACTATTATTTAGGTTTATGTGATATGAATGCATAATCAGAAAGTGTGTGATTGGGACACTATTATATAGGTTTATGTGATATGAATGCATGATCTAATGGTGTGATTGAGACACTATTATGCAGGTTTATGTGATATGAATGCATGATCTGAATTGTGTGATTGAGAGACTGTTATGCGGATTTATGGGATGTGGCTACATGATCAGAAAGTATGTTAGAGATACTTCTCAGGTGGATTATGTGTGATATTATCCTTGATTTTGGTTGGATAAGGATTACTACTTATACAAGATGGATGCTAAGTTATAACTTGATCATTTATGCACAGAGTTGATATTGTAAGGTCCATGATTTTTCTACGATTTTTTTGCTATTTTTCTAGTCATTTTCGATGGGAATATGTGACACTTCGGTGTATTCATATTTGTGTATTTTTTCCCCATATTTACACCCATACAGTTGGGTGTGGGGCTTAGTCGCGGGCCGTGGGCCTCACTGCGTGCTTACGACGCAAATTTTAGAGCTATAATGCATAACCGGGAGGTGAACGCATGTTAGGGACATAAATGTAAAAATAAAAAAGAATGAATTGTAAGTCACGGCTTAAAAAGCCGATCCAGTAAGTTTCTTCAGAAGATAAACTCAATGTCTAGTGAGTTTTGTGAGAACACAAGTGAGATTCCTGCGCTTCGTTCTCCTTCCTCCGTCATCGAATTTTTCCGATTCTTGTCAAGATCTTCTTTGCCTCGCCACCACGAGCCCGTAGGTACTAACTATGACTGCCACCATGGCCTCTTCGCTCCTCCATGAGGTACTTTTTCTCAGTTTTTCTTTCCTTCAAATCCCATTTTTGAGCCATGGGGGTGCGATTTTGATGTCATTTGTGGCCGCCCTCAACTAGACTAATGTTTGGATAGCTGCTAGGAACCCATAGGCGCTTACTAGAGCCGCCACCATGCTTTCTTCTCTCTGCATTGAGCTACCAGTACTTTAGCCGGGTTTTGTTACTATATTTCATTTCACTATCGGTGGCATTTTTTTTATAGGCCGGTGTTTCTGGTCGTTATCCGACCACAGGACGGACTCCGTCCAGTCTATCTCAACCTAGTGTCAATAGGGAGTTGCCATTTCTAACCCCGCTTCGCCCTATTGCCTTGCTCCGCCCGATTAGACGCTTTGGGTGCTTCTCGAGTCATTGCCATCAGCAAGCTGTGGGCTATTTGGCCATTATGGGCTCTGTCCCGGCTTGGCAACAGTGAGGGTCAGCCCCACTTGGCCCGATTATACCTTCGTTTGGAATGGGCCTCTTGCGTTTGCCCTATGCCGTGCGAGATGCACAGCTGCCCGCACCGCGTGTATTGGTTGTGGGTGGCGATCGGTGATGTCACCACTTCAATCGGTCACCACCTCTTGGCCATAGCTTAGTTGCCCTTTTGTGGGCCTCGGGTCACTACCATCCAAACCCATCTCCCCCTTGAGTGGTCCTTTTTGGCCGCGTGTGCATGTGGCCATGCCTATGCTTTTGGGTTTAGGCACCATATTTGTGCCGCCTGACCGTCGGTTGGCTTTGCCACAGAATAGAGTTGATACTAGAGCTGTCCACTACCTCTCGTTTGTCCTCGAGTGTCACCTCATGCTCTCCGCCCTATTGTGGCCCTCGATGATGCAAAATCGTAGCCGTTGGGTGCTGTCCACGGTCGAATTTGACGTCTTACGGTAGGCCGAGTACATCTTAGCCGCCGGCCGACCTTCAGTGAGTACACCTCAACATCTGGTCATACCGCCACTTATATTGGCATGAGATTTCTCCTGGCCGCCCTAGTGTGCTGCCGTGGATTACGGATTTTGCCGCATTGATTTATAACACCCCGTTTGGCTGTGAGTAGTTCTGGCACTTCTTAAAATCCTCAGGACAGCAGTTCTCTCAACTTGGCAATGCTTTTGGCTGCCAATTCAGCCACCGATGCTGCCACCATCATGTGCTCGCCATCAAGCGTCATGATTACATGGTAGGGGAGCTTTGAACTTGTAATTTCATGATAACATGCTTTGAATAAGTAGCAGCATGCTAGGATTATATGATTGAATGCTATGGATGTTAGCTTATGATCCATTTGCATGATGTAAGAGGATGAATTATGCCATGTTGAAATGCATATGACATGCATGTTGGTTGTAAGTATGTTGGATGTATGTATGTGCTAGTGATGGCTAGCGTGTTTGAAGTATGTATGGATTATGCATGTGATAGTGATGGCTAGCGTGTTTGAAGTATGTATGGATTATGCATGTGATAGTGATGGCTAGCGTGTATGTTTGAAGTATGTATGGATTATGTATGTGTTAGTGATGACTAGCGTGTATGTTTGAAGTATGTATAAATGTGTATGTATGCACTAGTGATGGCCAGTGAGCATATTTGTAAGCTACGTATGTATGTCAATATGTGTATGTTATACATATGTGTGATAGACATACGTATGTATGATGGCTATTTGCCTATGCTATGGATACGCGTATGTGCATGTGGGCAGAGGTATGGGCTATGGATGGTAAGAAGTGACGGTGTTTGATATGGATTTGGATATTGATGTGTAAGCGAATGACGGATGATAGAGGATATGAGTATGACAGGCAAGGATTGGAATGGATTGTTTTGGATTAGAGCACATGTTGGGGCATTGTCAGACAATAAGAGTGTTCATAATTGTACAAGCATAACGTACAGATTTTGAAGTGAAAAATAAGCATAATAAGTGAGATATTAGTAAGAGGGTATAACTGAGTTTGATTCTGAGGAGCTCAGTTTGAGGACTTCCGAGTAAGATGTTTTAGCCATAAGGTAGATGGCAAAGATTGTAAGACCGTAAGGATTTTTATATACAATGAGTTTTGATCATGATATGGACATGTTAAGTGAAGTATGCTGCCCTGACGAACTAGGGTTTCGGATTGGGCTCAGCTTCGATTTGATCAGTGGAGCACGGTATGCTTGAGTGCTTGTGTGGCATAATTGTACCGCATAATTTACTTAATTCAAACTTAAATTATAAGTAAAGCTAATGATAGCGTTGTGAGTTTGAGACCTGAGGGTTCGACGGATTAAGTTCCGTGTTTGAGCTAGCCGATAATTGGTCGGCTGAGCATTTCTGATGTCTTGTTATGGTGTTTATCCTGCGGGATGTTGTCTATGTGATGTATGGAGCACTTAGACGTCTGATGCTCTGTTGAGAGCGATGTATGTTTTTGATGTTGTTTGTGTGCTATATTGAGCCCCAAACATCTGATGCTCTATTGAGGGCGATATATGTTTTTGATTTGGTCTGTGTGCTATATAAGCCCAGACATTTGATGCTCTATTGAGAGCGCTGTATGATTTTTGCCCAAGAGTGGCATTGTATGATTATGCCCAAGAGTGGCACTGTATGATTTTTGCCCAAGAGTGGCACTGTCACTATAAGACCCATAATGGTGGGCAATTCTATGACACTATAAGACCCATTATGGTGGGCAATTGTATGACCCCTTATGTGTTGGTGTTTATGTTTGCGTGCTCAAGCAATTGTATCATGGACCTGCTCTTACTTGTTGATCCTGTGCCCCATGAGCACTGGTGTTCCTTACTTTCGAAAAAGTCCATGGCATCTAGTCACTCCCCAAAGGTTAAGGCGATGCCCCAGTGGCATTCTTTTCTGTTTCGACGTTGGAGCTTATTAGTTGTAATGAGCTTCAGTGGTTGATAGTATGAATACAATTGTTTGAGTATGTGTACGACTATAAGAGTATGAGTACGTAAGAGTATGTTTTTGAGTAAGACAGTAAGTGTATGATTTTGAGTAAGACTGCACGAGTAAGGTCGTACAAGTAAGATTGTATGAGTAAGGTCGTACAAGTATGTGTAAGTTACATGAGTAGGCATATGATTGTACGAGTAAGGTCATATAGGTATGTGTATATTGTATGAGTATGCATACAATGGTACGAGTAAGTTTGTAAGACCCTGAATAAGGGTGTTTGTGTAAGTTTTATTCGATGGTATGATGTTAGCATGATGATATGCGTGATTGTATGTGTATGAGCATGATTATGATATGCTTATTTGCTTCATGTTTGAGTTGCATGAATACATCTATGTATGGATTTACTGAGTTCACTATTTGGAACTCCCCTAGTAGGTATTTTCCTACTGAGTATGAAAATACTCATTACCCTACTTTTTAGCCCCGTTGTTCGGGAGGTTTTTGTAGGTTTGTGACGAAGAGCTCCTAGAGATGGTTGATCATTTCCATGGTGGATTGATTCCCTTGGACTCAGGTATATGCTTGACTTACTATGAGTATTATTTCTGTCATGATCTAATGTATTGGGTAAGATAAGAATTAAGATGTTTATATATTCTAGACTTTTGTTTGGATTAAACTGTAGACTGTTATGGGACTTGCACTCAGGGATGCCTGGGAGAAATTTGTATTTAAAGTCTATGATCATAGCAATTTATTCGTATGGTTGTTTTTGAGTAGCTCCTGAGGATGTTTGGTTTAGCCGTATAATGTTTGATCGAATGAGTAAAAATTTGTATGGGAAAACTGATGTGTTATGTTTTAAATTATAAAACTATTTTCATAGGTTTCGTATTCATCATTTTCCCGGATTTATAGCAGTTATATTACAAAAAATTTCTGTGAATTTTGAGGGAAATGTATGAAAAATCTCGGGCGTTATAGATATATAGGTTATATGCATGTTAGAGTTTTTACTTATGGATAAGTAGGGGTTTAGTAAGGGGATGATCAGAAAAGGGTGTACAATGTCAATTATGAATTTGAATTGCTATATTGCCATGCCTGATGGTTTTCTTATTGTTGTTGCCTTATTCAAACCTTACTGAGTTTTATTCACCCCACTTTCTTTGTTTCTGTTTTGGGGCTTCATAGTTCAACGTGTAGTCGGACAGGACCCTCTATATGAGGATTAGTCGGGGAGAGCATGGGATTAGGCGTGGATGCCTCTAGACTTTGTTATATTTTTTTATTTACTTTGTTATGATAATAGAACATCTTGTATGATGGTTCTTGTTTCAGACTTTTGTTTATGCTATGTTTTTATATCTGTTTGAGACCTTGATTCGAGCCAGGTGTGTTGGCTCAGGATTCTAAGTATGTGGGTATAAGACTTGTGGAGTAGTTCAAAGTTAAAGTCCTCTTTTATTCTACTTATTACTCTTGCTCAAAGGTCGTTCGAGGTACGTAACTCCGCTAGTTAAACTGCCCGTAGGAGGTGCTAAGTCTTCCTCTATCCTTTAATCTCGTTCAATTTTTTCGTCGCCCCACTCGCTTGACCAGCCCTTGGACTGGGTTTGACAGGATCGGATGGTGCCGGGGCATGACAGTCTTTACCACGGATCTCTTGCAGGTCTTCTTAGGAACATACAGTACGTATGAAAAGCGAAGTTGTATGAGCATCATGGAAGGTGTCACAGGCACAAAGCTTTGCCTAGCGTCCACACCCGTGATGGCCTGACTGTAGCATGTAGCCAGTAGCCTACTCTAGCGACCTTCCCCCTCGTATGCGCAAGGGGAACAAGCAATCAGCCAACATAGCCATCTTTGGCGCAAAGGGCTTTGCCCAATGCTATGTAAACTCAATCCATCGGTTACAATGGCAGGGAGAGGGCAGGGGCAGATCCACCAAGTTGTTGCTCAATCTCTCAGAGCTCTCTCTGGTTCGTCCTCACCAATTCTCTATCAGTCATGGCTGCCCCATCCTCTCCCTTATATAGACTCAGCCTTGGCTAGTCCGTATCACACTAGGAATATAATAGCCCAACCCAATAATACAAGAGTCCCTCCCTGTCCCAACTCTCCCAACCCAATAGGGGCATCCCAACACAAATCAGGAAACTAAATAAGAATCCGTATTTGGCTAGGAGTCCAGCGCCCAGTTGCCTTCTAGAGTCTATTGATAAGTATGAAATCTATATCTATTTTATATGCCTTTTTACCTTATTTGCTAGTATAGATTATGTTAATTTAGAGTTAGTTATGGTTTATTTAGATTAAAATAGATATTAGTATTTTAGTTTAATTATTAATGATTTTGTAGTTATTAGTTGTTTAGACATGTATTTAAATCAAGATGGAATTTTAATTACTTTCTACATGTCTAAAGTATGGTATTTTATGTTTTGTAGGTAAAGTGCGCTTATCGAAGTACTTGAACGATGTTTGGAATGATTAAAAATAGTCTTCACATGCTTTAAAGTGATTTGGACAACTTTTCGGAGTTATAAACAAGTTGGAAATTAATATGGATACTAAGGAAAGCTTAATGAACATAATATGAACTGTCCAGGAAAACAGAAACACTGTAGCCGATCGACTGGGCATGCAGGGTGATCGATCGGGATAATGTGAATTCAGACAAAAATACAGTTCAAGTGATTGATCAGGCATGCAGGGCGATCGATCGGCATAACGTGCAGTTTCCTAGTTTGACCCAAATTTCAATCCTTTTCATATTGGACTTCTTCCTACGGAACTTATGCCTATAAAAAGACATATTTGGCTTAAAATTGGGGGGATTCCAGTAGATTTTATAAGGAGAAAAAGGAAGAAGAAGATGGAAGAGAACTCAAAGCTTCTAATGGAGATTCAAGTGCTTTCTTCTACCATGGAAGGCTAGACTTTTCTTTTACTTAGGAGTTGATGAAACTATAGATAAGTTTCAGTTTCTTTTCTTTTTAATTTAGATCTCAGTTGTGAATGATGACAATCGTATGATATGGA
The DNA here is from genome assembly GCA_035235625.1 of Saururus chinensis. NCBI lineage: Eukaryota > Viridiplantae > Streptophyta > Magnoliopsida > Piperales > Saururaceae > Saururus > Saururus chinensis. The sequence goes on from CP141143.1 coordinate 34,762,235, forward strand.
TTTCCTTTTTAATGGAAGAGCTTTTAATGTTTATTCAAGTCTATATTGATTTATTGTCATGTAGATGATAGATTGATGTGGTTTTGATATTTTCATCGATTCTAGTTTCTGTGATTTAGATGAGATGGTCATATAATAGTTTTAATGTTCAGATAATTAATGACTTGAATGAGTTATACTAAGATTAGACGGGTCATGCCTATAGCTAGTTTAGTGTAGATGATCCATGCTATTGTCGAAGATAGTTCATGCCATGGAAGTTAATTAATGATTCTTTTTAAAGTAATTCTAGCTTGTAGCTGAGAATACTTGTTCATATTCACACTAGATTTAGATTAAAAGTTAAGGAATTGTTATGGTTCTATAATGGATTCAATTTCCTAAGTAAATTCCATCGAATTAATCTATTGCTTTTAAACTAGTTGATTTCTTTCTTTTGCTTAATTTAAGTCTAAGTTTATTTTAGTTTGTAATCAGCAAATTCCTCTTTAGATTTAGTGATAATCCATCCGTCCCTGAGGTTCGACAACCCTTAAATACTTATCCTAGTACATTACCTTATACACTTGCAAAGGGTTTAATTATAAACGATCATCTATCCATGCAGGGAAACTAGTGTATCACCTCCTACCTGCATTAGGAGTCTGGATACGCTACAAGACTGTCTCCTAGCAGCCTTAGGAATCCATCCCAAATGGGTTGTGGCACCCAGCAGGCCACCTAGAGTCCTACCCGCGCAGGGACTTTGCCTCAGCTTGCTCCACAATGTGAGTGTGCATCTGAAACTATTCCCACACTACTCCAAGCATCCATCCATGCCCAAGGGGCTTCCTAGGCTGTTTGTCGCCCAAGCTAACTTTGTTGTTCGCTACCAAGTATAGTGGGTAGCCACCCCCTAGTCTATGCAAAAAGTGGAAGGGCTAACAGAAGGCTTGTGCTTCTTGTCAATCTGTGTCCATGAGCACAGTTGGGATCCTCTTCCCTAGATTCATGGTAGGCTATTGAGAGCCCTGGGGATTTGGGTCAAGATGATATTAAGAAGTCTACTCCAATGTTGGAGTCTTTTGTCTGGAGATTTCTCGAGGGGCGAGTTATCTCTGAGTGAATACATATTTGATAATATCAATTATTGAACAATGGTTGTGAGATAATTAATAATATTGTTTGATATTGCTTGTTAATTAGATAAGGGAAACGAATAAAGGACTTGCATAAAATGTTAGTTGATTGAAAATACTTATGCATTGCATGTATGATGTTATGCTTCTTAGGATAGTATAGTTTCTAGGTAGAACTATATCCGGATCCAATCTTGTTGAAAACATTGGAGATGTTATCAGAAAAGTATGTAGGCAACTAACATCAGGAGATGTTGGCCCAATCCAAAAAACATTAATTAAGCCTTTTGCCCCTTTGGAAGCTCTTCTCCTAAGGGCGGAAGGGTTCCATTGTTGTTGTGGTGGTTGTTTGGTTTGGTTGGTTGCAAGTTCTCTATGCGACAACAAGTAAGACCAAGATTGACGCATACAGGATGAAGTTTCTTCATTTTTACAACTCCGGTACGTAAGTGTATCTTTGGCATGAAAGTCCACTTAGTTATTTATTTTTAGACGGATAACAGACTTGTACTTAGATGGATGAGCTATTCTTATTGAATTTTAAAATGTGTAATAAGATCATATGATTTGATATTTGTATTTGTAAACCCCAGTTATTATAAATTGGATATTTAACCGAATGGTTTATTTTGTATTTAAAAAAAAATTCTCGTGACTTATCATTTATGCTATTTAAAAAAGCTTTTAAAAATCGGGGTCATGACAATTATTATATAAATAAATGTATGATTTAAAATATTTGATGATGTGATTGAAGTATCAGTTATTCACTAGTAAGGGTTAATGAACCCTAAGTCATGTGTATGAGACCTCATGATGTGATGAATGTGATTAATAGGTACCCAAGACAATGCATTAGGCACCTAAGGTCAAGAGTTTCTTAGAGCCTTAGCTCCTCAATGATTCATTAGCCACGTATTCGAAAAGGGTATGGTATGAAATAGGACCAAGGTCTTCTGTTCTCTAAATATAGGAGTTATGTAGAACTACTACCCTAGCTTGGGATTTGAGTTTGAATGACCAAAGCATTAAAAGATAATTGGTCCTGCACAGTGCTCTAAGATCTCTAACTTTAACTATGTGAATTGGTATGGTTTTACTTGTTTGCCGCTTTGACTTGATTTTGGGGTTAAGGGTTAGTAATTATGATTTTAACAAGGTTTAATTTTGCTATTATAATTTTTAGTGTCAAAATTAATTTATCTAATTTTTATGAATTTTATGGGATTTTATTGTGACTTTTCCTTAATTAAGGGTGTGGACCCTACCATAGGCCCCACATCCACATTGGACGATGTGTGACTCACTTGAAACCTAAAACTCATATTATTTTATTTTAGTAGGTTTTGGAATGATTAAACTCATTTTAGCCCTAAAAGAACCCTACTTAGCCACTTACGGTGTTTACCCTATTTTATAGCCCAACATTTTGTAAACCTAATTGAAAACCTTACTATTTAATTAAAAACCCTAGCCACATGTCCATTTGGGGAAGGGTTGTGCAATGGAGGAGGTGCTCTAGCCCCATTTTCCAAAAAGGAAAAATGGATTAAAGTGTGTTTTCTTTCCCTAATCACTCCTAATCTTTTGATTCCTTCTTATCTTCATTTCTTCAATTAAAAATCTTATTTTTAATTTTGATCTAAAACCCTATATGGGTGGTTTTCGTTTTTAACCAAAGGATAATCTTGATCTACCTATTTTCAAGTTGATCTAAGCCTATTAGTTAATTTTAATTAAGTTTTAACAAAAACCCTAATTTTTGGGTTCTTGAGTATTAAAGCTTCTTCGTAGATCCAAGGGCTTCATAGAGGTAAGGGAATTTTCTCTTATATGGTTTTATCCATTGGAATGCATGATTTTATATCTACGTGGGTTCTTGCTTTATTTTGTGTTTTAATGGTGATTTGTTAAAAGCTTATTATTTATGACTATTTTCTTGTAAATAAGCATGAACATAATTAGATCTATCATGTTCTATGGTTTGATTTTGATATTATGATATTCTATGGTGATTTTAGGATTTATCTTGAATTAGAATTTGTTTAAATTTCAAAAGGTTGAAAACAAACCAGAAAATGGGCAAAAAGTGAACTGTTAAGGGCATTCGAATAACCCAATAAGCATCCAAACAACAAGCCGTTTGAACTGTCACACCCCAACATATGCCACCCCCAAGCCGAACCTAGTCTAAGGAGGAGTCTGTAAGATCTCTAAACTCTAACCTGTTCATTTTATTCGATTAAGTAATTATTGTGTGGTTTAACATTAACCTTGATCGATTTTGACTTATTTTCAAAATTTAAGTGGTTAAAAATGTTTTTGGATCAAATTTTATTCACCAAGATGGTTTTTATGTTAATATAAGTCAATAAGAATTTTTCTCAATTTTTAGGAATTTTTTACTATTTTACCCGAAAAGTTAGGGGGGCGGGACCCACTATGGGCCCAAGGTGCAAAATTAGGATTATACATCCCAAATGACCCTAACAACTTCTTAAGATAATATTTAAATATTATAAAAATTTTAAAAATCGATTTGGGCTTAAAATAAGGAAGTTTTCCATTTTCAGTGTAAAACTCTATTTATACCCTACATATCGATTAGGTTTACCCCAAAGCCTTCAATAAATAGAAAGGCTTAGCCACTTTCCCAATTGGAAAGGGCTAAAAATCTAGAGCTTAGGAGCCCTAATCCCTATTTCCCAAGAAAGAAAAGTGATTAAGGTAAAGATTAACCTAATCTTCCACTAATTTCTTAGGGTTTCTCCTAAACTTTTCAAATCACTTCTTTTAACAAAGTTTAGTCTCGATTTCTACCCACAAAGCTACTAATTTGAACCACTATTTCAAACCCTGATGAAAGGAGTTTTATTTTTGAACTCACTAAACCCTAGATCTATGATTTTCAAGAGATTTAGTTAATTTAAATCATATTTATAAAGGTATTAACAAAAACCCTATGTTGGGTAGGATTTGAAGGTGTTGGAGGAGCGATTTCAAGTCAATAAGCTTGTTGAAGGTAAGTGATTTCTAAATGTGGCTTTGATTTCATATTTGAGTTTTTCTAGAGTTTGAAATGAGTTTTCATGGATTTGACCTTTAATGGCAGATTTAGTAAAGCTTAAATATTTCTTATGATTTCTTTGTATTTTTGGTTGTGAATGGCTAGATTTATTGTTTCCTATGCATGGATTTTATTATTATCATGTTTGTGAATGAAATTTGAAGGTTTATGATGTTTATGTGAAGTTTCAATTTTGGATTCGAAGTGGGGAAGATGAACCATAATGTCCGTTATGGCAATCGAACGGCCAGGTGTTTGAACGGCCCTATAGGGCATTCGAACGCCAACACTGCAGTTCATCTATTTTTGCTATGATGAGTAATACATGCTAGGATAAGCTACTGGAAAGGTATAAATTAGATGTTGGAGGCTAAGATGAATGCTTAAGTGTTAAGTAAATTTTATGTTATTCGGTTAAGCATGTTATAAACTCTTATTTTGAATCTATATTGAATGAGTCCTCATATTTAAAGTATAATTCTAGCAAGGTTATAATATTAGAGTGGAATTATATGCCTTCATATATTATGATCAAATTATGGGTGAATGAGGGTGTCATGTCTAGCCTCACGTGTGGTATGAATATACTTACATAGGTCTAGCATAAGTTTGCACTTGATTTGATAATGTGTTTTCTGATGTTTTCACTCATGGTTTAGTAAAGAACCAAGATTAATTGTTAAAGAGCATGTGTGTAGTATGATGATAAGTTAATTACAAGGCATGTCAATATACTTAGAATTGAATATTTCTACCAAGTACCCACACGTGGGAGATGATTATGATAATGATTGATGTTATGAATATAAATTATGCATGAAGGGTTGATGGGAGCATGTTTCATGAATTAAGATTCATGTACATATTGCCCACGTATGTACCATGTTGCATACATCATTATATAGATTTCCGAATGAGACTTTCTCAAGATTACTTGTGGTTGTTCAATTGGATGCAATGGTGTGAGATTGTGTGACGGATTAATCGATTGTTTGCTTATCGAAAATTGGTTGGTCTGTGTCACAACCCGGATTTTTAATAGCATTTTTAAATAGCACGAACGGTAAGTAACGAGATTTTTTTTTAATACAAAACAAACCATTCGATTAAATATCCAGGCCATGATAACTGGGGTTCACAAATTATATGATATTATTTCACGTATAAAAACTCATAAAGAATAGTTCATCCATCTAAGTACAAGTTTGACATCCGTCTGAAAATAAACAACTAAGTTGACTCTCATGCTAGTGAAACACTTACATACCGGAGTTGCAGAAACACAAAAACTTCAACTAGGCACGCCTGTCTTGGTCTTACTTGTCATCGCTTGGAGAATCTGTAGCCAACCAAACGAAACAACCACAACAACAACAATGGAATCTCTTTGCCTTCAAGAGAAGAGCTTCCAAAGGACAAAATGTTTTATTAATATTTTTTGGATCGGGTCAATATCACCCGATGTTAGTTGTCTGCATACTCATCAGACATCTCCAATGTTTCCAACAAGATCGGATCCAGACGTAGTTCTGCCTAGAAACTACTCTATCCTACGAAGTATAACATCATATATGCAATGCTTAGGTATTTTTAACCAACCTATATTTTAGTAAGACCTTTAATCGTTCCACTTGTCTAATTAACAAGTAATATCAAACAATGTTATTAATTATCTCACATCCCTTGCTCAATAATTAATACTATCAAATCTGTAACTCAGAGATGACTCATCCCTCGAGAAATCTCTAAACATACTACTCCAACCTTGGAGTAGACTGCTTAACAGCAGCTTGACCCAAACCTCAGGGCTCTCAATAGTCTGCCATGAATCTGGAGAAGAGGATCTCAACTGTGCTCATAGTCACAAATTGGCGAGAAGCACAAGCCTTCTATAATGCTCATACAACTCCGCTTTTTGTACATACTAAATAGTCCTCGGAAGACCATTGTGGCAATGAAGAAGCATATTGCAATCTCTACCATCCCAACTCTAGGAGAAAATGTCTTATAAGATATTAGTAATGTATCTATAGAAGCCTCGGGTCTTTATGACCATTGACTCCCCCAAACATCTAAACTTAGACTACATTAATTCCATCCAGTCCAGTATCTGCTCAACCATTTGGGTCCTCTTCACCTTGTGAATTGGCCCAATAAATAGCTCATCCACTGAGCTATGAATTAGAGAACATCCTCTAACCACCCTCGATTCATTAACCAAGGTAAAATTCTACGTTAGGGCCCTGTCACTCCATGAACAGATCCTAAACCTCATTGTGGGTATTTTAGTCTTTATCTTGATTAGATGTTCTCCCCCCAATCCAATGGCAACCCATGTCTCTTAACTAAACTTCATTAATCTTAAGTTACCGATATAAATTACAGCATCAAAAATAAAAGCATGCATCAGCATAATCAACATAAATAACATGCATTCACACTAGTGCATAAATAATGAATAAGGCCCGTTGCACTCATTTGTAGGGCTAGGGCTCAGCTAGTTCAAGCCCAAGAGTGTGAACAACTCTAACGGTTCCCACGAGTTACATATATAACACTCTAGTCGATCGATGTACTCGATTGTAGACACGTGTAATACATTGTCTTAAACCTTAGGAATTAGGGTTCTTCCCCTTGTTTCCCATAACACTGTGACCTATCAAGGTCTTTTGAAGCCATTTAACTCCATTCTAGGGCACCCTAATGCTTGGTTGCTAGGTTATTCATTTCAGCGAAAACAGAGTATACTACCCCCTAAGGGCATTAGGGTAATTCTACCACTTGGGGTATGCTACCCTACCTTGGTTCATTTGGTCATCTCACTGCCCATTTATTTATTTTAAGTTATAATCCTCTCAAGAGGCTCCACTCTCAAACTAATGACATAGGCAAAATCAACATAATACTCATCACATAATCAATTCAATGCTCATTTATCATGGGCACATAAATTTGTGCATTTATGTCATAATTTACAATCTATAAGCATGTACTTATGCCACATGCATGTCATGCTATAATATATCTCATCGACACATAGTCATGCTACATACATATCATACTATAATAACATATTTCATCAACACATACTCATGTCACTTGCATATCATACTATATATAACATATCTCATCATCACATAACTATGTCACCTGCATATCATGCTATATATAATATTTTTCATCATCACATAGTCATGCCACCTGCATATCATGTTATAATCCACATTATCTCATCATCATATACTCAAGTCACATGCACATCATGGGTTCAAATATAGTTCATAACACATATATACTTCTTTTGTAAACATGTGAGACTCATTATCATAATCACATCGTGCATGAATCATTTCTAAACATAACCATATCATGATATCTATTTCTAGATAAAAACATTCACCTTGCAACATTGTGTATTAACCGCACACATCATCTTGCATATTCATGCAAATCATAATATAATCACATGTGTAACATAATCTTCATTGTTCCTACACAACCTATATCAATGAGCATTATCTCTCATACATATGTAACAATAAATGGTGAATGTCTCACATTTGAAAAAAAATAAACCTGCTCATTAAGGTCGAAACCCCGAGCAAACTGCACATCAAAGCCGAAGCCCTAAGCAAACTACTCATCAAGACCAAAGCCCTGAGTAAACCTGTTCATCAAGACCGAAGTCTCAAGCTAACTATATGTGGTAAGGCGGTGCAGACAAACATACCATCCTAGATTTTTAAGGTCCAGATAAACTTATCAAATAACACATATATCATTCCATTCTTCTCACCTGGGGAGGAATCCCATCCTCAAAGGAACATAAAAAATCATCCATTGGATGTAAAACCTCATCCTTTCGAACGTAATACTGAATTGATAAACCTCCGATCAATTAATCCGACAACCAATGACATCCAATTTAATCCAATCGATCAAACACGGCTAATCACGATTACTCTTGTTTATAAATTATTTTCATGATATATGTAATATGGTACATACATGAGCAAATGTTAAACGAGTATAAGTAGAAATAAAAATGCTCAAATCAGCCCACATGTAGATGAAACATGGTCCATTCATATCAAATAAAATCATAAACATCTATACAAGTGTGTACATAAGTGGTAGTGTTCAGCCTAAGCTAAGACATGTAAAACATGAACAAGCTATAATCAATGTTGTATATACATGCATCTATAATTTTATCATAGTCCTATCCTGCTGGAATCATGAAGCAAATGTGATAAAAACATCGGAATACGAGTTCAAGACAAGTATAATATCATGCTAGACTTAGACAAGGATAAACATAATCATACTTAAGCTAGAATATAAAATACACGATTCTCTTAAAATTAATATAACATGTACAAGTATATATGTACATCATCATGGTTAAACTTACTATAATCATCAAAAAAACATGAAGTAGCCATCAAATATAAATTTAAGACAAGTAGAATATCATGCTAAAATTAAACAAATATAGCCTAAATCATGCTTGAGCTAAATCATAAATTTCAAGTTAGTACTCATGCAATCACAACAACATTTATTTGTAATAATAACTCATTTTAATAATAAAGAATTGGGTTTTATAATAATAGAGTAAGAAATGACCAAAATACACAAATAGCTAAAATGACAAAATATGTCGTTTGGCTATTCGAACGCCTGTCAGGCCGTTTAAAGGCCAAGTCATTCTATTTGCCAAATAGGCCATTCAAACGGTCGGCATTTTGAATGCTTATTGAACCGTTTGAATGCCCTTAATAGTTCACTTTTTGCCCACTTCAGATTCAATTTCAACCTTCCGAAATTCAAACCAAAAACACCCAAAATTTTATGATAAATTCTAAAATCATCATAGAACTTCATAATATCAAAATACAACCTATAACATGATAGATCTAATTATTCTCATGCTTAATCACCAAAAAATAAACATAAATGACATGTTTTTAACAAATCACCATTAAAACACAAAATAAAGCAAGGACCCACATAAACCTTCAAGCATACAATCCAATAGACAAACCCACACAAGATGAAATCTCCTTACCTCTATAAAGTCCTTGGATCAAGAAAGAAGCTTCACTCGTTAAGAAATCATTAATAGGTTTAAACCAACTTGAAAATAGGTAGATCTATTATCTCCTTTGAATAAAATAAAAATAACCCATTTGGGGTTTAAATTTTAAATTAAAAATAAATTTTTTTATAGAAGAAATCAAGAATCTACTTAGGGGAAATGAAGATAAAAAGATTAAGACCAAAATCAAGAGATTATGGGTGATTAGGTCTAGAAAACTCACCTAAATAAGATTTTCCTATTTGAAAAATGGGGGTAGAGCACCTCCTTCTCCCTTGGATAGCCCTTCCCCAAATGAGTAAGTGGCTAGGGTTTTTCCTTAAATAGTAAGGTGTTGGGCTATATTTATAAACTGTTGGTATGTAAAAATGGGTTCAAATGCCTTAAGTGGCTAATTAAGGTTATTTTAGGGCTAAAAATAAGTTTAATCATTCTAAAACTCACTTATATAAGATAATTAAAGTTTAGGGTCATGTGTGTCACACGCCGTAGAGATAGGGCCCATTGTGGGGTCCACACTTTAAATATAGTAAAATTATAATAAAATCTCATAAAATCCACAAAAAATTAGATAAATAAAGGGGAAATTTATTAAAATAATCATTAAAAAAATATTTACTGAAATATACCACTTTTGGGAAATATTTCCCAAAGTAGTGTTCGTTTTTGCCACATAAGCGCCAGCCAAGCAGCTGGCGCCAGTGTGGCTTTTTTTTTATTTTTTAAGTTGATTTCGTCGTCTAGAACAACGAAATTAGTTTTAATACGATTTCATCGTTCTAAATGACGAAACCTTTTATTACTTGACCCGGTTTTGTCGTTCAGAACAATGAAATCAACTTAAGCTGACTTCATCGTTTTGAATGACGAAACTGCCACACTTAGCTAATTTCAGCCTTCGATTTGGGAGCAACACTGATTTTGTCATTCTAAATGACGAAATCATCGTGGTTATAATCGCAACTCTGCTCTGCCTCCAGTTGCGTTCCAGTGCATTGGTTTTTTGCTCCGCCGCTTCTGTCGATGTTCAGACGCCGCCATTCCCGCCGCCGACGTCCAGCCTGCTGCCGCCAATGTCAGTCTGCCGCCGCCTAGGTCTAGCCTACCACTACCCACGTCGAGCCCGCTCCCGTTTCATTTTTCTGGTGCATGTCCTTCTGTTTTTTTTTATTTACCTCTTTTTCAATCGTTGTAATACATCTTTTGTATGTTACATTAAAAAAATTTATCTTTTGTATGCTACATTAAAAAAATTTAAAGTTTTGATTGTCCCGTCATTGAGCCCTAGTTTTAGAAGTATTGTTCTAAGTCGTTTTGTGTGTTTTTTTTGTTTAAGATTATTGAATTGAGATGGATTTTTAATTAATGAGTTTTTGTTTTTTAAGATGACAAGTCTCTCAAATTTTGGAAAATGAGGAGGATTTGAGTTTTTGAACATGTTTTTATATGGTTTGTGACATTGCATGCGTTATTGCATCAATTCTGTAATTTTATTAATTAGAAAATTTACTCATTAATATAAAGTATTCATGATATGTTTATATACTTGGTAAAGTTATTAGTTTCTATGCATATATATTTTGAAGATATATTGGGTAGGGTAAATATTAGTATTAGTTTGCTTAATTTAATATTAATTTAATTTATTATTTATGAATTAATTTAATAAAAATGGCAAAAGAAATGGTTAGTTTTTTATTAACTACAACTGATGCATAGAAGGATTATTAATGAAGAAATCATCTACATTTGATGAATTTGAGATGCACATAGCAAGTAAGGTTGGGTTGGATCGAAGAAGATGGAAAATTACTATCAAATGTAATCTTCCGTCCTATGGATCGAGAATGATACTAATGAACATAAATGATGATTCATTAATGGCTTTTATGTTTCACCACTCATGTAACAAAATTTCTTTCGAGTTATTTCTCGAAAAAGAGGCCCGATTGACTAGTGAAATGCAAAGTAGTTCACGTAGGAGCTCGGATAGAAATGTGAATAATGAAAGTCATATGCAAGTGCCAGTGGACAACGAAGAAGAAGGAAATTTATCTATGACAGTAGCTTCAAATGAACGTCATAGGTCATAAATGCTATATTGATTATGTCTATGTTGTCATTATTAATTTACTTCAAATGAAATATTTCCCAAAGTGGTATATTTTGGCAAATATTTTTTTTATTATTATTTAAATAATTTTCCCTAAATAAAGTTTGTTATTAAAACTTATAAAAATAAAATTAAACCTTTTTAAAACTATAATTACTAACATTTAACCCCAAAATTAAGTCAAAGTGGGAAATTTAAGCAAAACGACACAATATTACAAAATTAAATAGAAATTAACCGGTTTAGAGTTAGAGATCTTACAAGAACAACCTATAGAATGACCAGGCATTCAAACAGCTTGCCAGGCCGATCGAAGGCCAACACAACAAAATTGTGTTTTGGCCTATTTTTGTGTATTTTTTACCATTTCTTGTTCTCTCTTATAAATTTAATTCTTCATGATTAAAATGACTTATGATTACCTATAAATGTTGTTGTGATTGTTTGAGGACCATCTTTGAATTATGATTTAGTTCAAACATGATTTAGGTTATATTTGTTTAATTTTAGTATGATATTCTACATGTTATAAATTTATGTTTGATGACTTCTTCATAATTACTTATGGAATCATTGCATGAGGACCATCTTTGAATTATGATTTAGATCAAGCATGATTTAGGCTATATTTGTTTAATTTTAGCATAATATTCTGCATGCTATAAATTCATGTTTGATGACTTCTTCATAATTACTTGCAGAATCATTGCATGAGGACCATCTTTGAAGTATGATTTAGCTCAAGCATGATTTAGGCTATATTTGTTTAATTTTAGTATGCTATTCTGCATGTTATAAATTCATGTTTGATGACTTCTTCATAATTACTTATTGATTCCAGTAAGTCTTAGCCATGATCATTATATATGCTTGCATATATTATATTAATTTTAGGTAAATCATGTTTTCCATATTTTAACTTGAGTATGGTAATGTTTATACTTGTCTAGGTTTAACATGATATTATACTTGTCTTGAACTCGTATTTCAATATTTTCATCACATTTACTCCATGATTCTAGTAGGGTAAGACTATGATAAGATAATTGATGCTTACATATATAACTTTCATTATAGTTTGTTTATGTTTCACATGTCTTAGCTTAAGTTTGCACACTACCCCTTATGTACGTTCTTATGTAGATAATTATGATTCTATTTGACATAAATGGATTATGTTTCATGCACATGTAGATTGATTTGAGCATGTTTACTTATACTTGGACTCGTTTAGCATTTGCTCACGTATGTATTATGTGGCATGCATCATGAAAATAGTTTATAAATAACATTAATCGTGATTATATGTGATTTGGTCAATTGTTTAAAATTGGATGGTATTGGATGTTGGATTAAATTGTTTGAAGGCTTATTAAATCAGTTTTGGGTCCGGAATGACAATTTTATTTTGCACTCCTTCGAGAACATGGTGCCTCCCCAAGTTGGGTTGAGATGAGGTAATAACGATGTGAGTTTATTTATTAAGTTATATAGACCCTGAGAATCCAAGATGGTATGTCTGTATACACCATCTTACTACATGCTCTAATTTTTCTTTGTAGAATTCGGACTCTCCATGCAAGAGATTGTCCTTAGCAACTGCTCTAGTTTTTCTTTATGAAATTTGGACTCTCCCCACAAAGCTTGTCCTTAGCGAGAAGGTTACTTTAGTTTTCTTTTGTAGAACTAGGAATAGTGCACGTGCAAAAGCACGTGAAATTTTTTATATAAAATAATAAAAATATAATATATTTTTTATCGTAAAAATATAAAAAAATTAACCACATAAAAATATATTACATATACCAAATATTTGGTGTATTGTTGAATCAAATTTAATTTGAAGAACAGAATGTCATAAGGTCAAATTGAAGAGCGAATTAAAAACATATGTATCAAATATAACTGATTATAACTATTGTACGAGTAGAATCGATTTCACATTACTTTTACAATTTGTTTTTAATTATTTTATTTGAAATAGAGTTACATATAAAATAAAACCTAACACATAAGTAAACATCTAAATGTTCTATTATTTTGATAGATGGACTAACAGCAATACACTAAAACTAATAATTTTTTGTATTTTTTTATATAAATATACATTGTGTAAAATAATAATTATTCAAACACGATGCACAATCATCAAAGTTATTATAGTATTGAAAAGTATAAATTTTCTTAAAAGAAACATGGCCAAACATGTAAACATGAAATCACATTCACATATGACCATCATAGGAAAACAAATATAAATCGTAATCCCTAAACTTTAAATTGTAAACCCCAAACCATAAACAAAAAATGGACGAAAACGAGTACGTAATATAGAAGTCTTTAAAACGACAAGTCTAATCAAATAATATAACAATGTAAATCTATAAATTATGTAGATCGAATGTAAGTTATGACAATCTCATGTTTAACAACCTAGTTTGTCTAATTTAGAGAGAACAGAAGTATATGATAAGCCAATAGTCTATAAAAGCAAGTAAGAATAAAGAAGTTAAATAGCTAAAATTAATGAAGTATAGTTTATGTTGATGTAGAATCATTCTCATCTTCATGTTCAACTGTACCTGCAAATAAAAACCAAACAAAGATTTAAAAAAGACCTTCGACATGCAGTGAGAAACGAAACTGAGCAACAAACATTTAGGTAAAAAAATACCCTTTTTGGTTCTTGTAATTGAGACACATGTAGTTGACCTAACAACTTCGTCTGCAATAATTTTCTGATCCATTTTGAGGACAAACATAAATGATTTCCAAATGAGTTCACCTATAATTGCTCTGAAGCCACGCTCATTAGAAAGCTTCACAATATTAAAAATGAATATATTAACTTTTCATCCCATAATTTATCATTTCAACATAGCACATTTTTAGTATCATAAACATATCATAGATGTTACCTTTAAATTATGCATTGCATCAGCTGAGTATCCAAACATTTTTCTGCTTATGTATCAAAAATAGTTATCCACATGTTGCAAGTATTGTCTCCTATATTTGCTCGAAAATAAAACCTATATACAAATAATAACAAAATAGTTATGAGCGTTAGGAAATGATTTTAAATCGGCAAAGCTATATGTGAAATATACTTGTGAACATTCACAATTGGAGTAACATGACATTTGTCACATGCATCAACATTATGATGATTGTTAACTTTTTTGTTGCATTTTGAACATGCAATGTACCAAATATCTTGATCCAAACTTATCTTTAGAACCCACGCATCAACTGCAAAAAATTCAGGCTAAACAAGGAAATGAATGTTTAGTTAAATATTACAAATATGTTTATTCATTTATTTGTCTATATAAATATTTACATATATAACAAAAAATTGAAATTCTATACAGGTGATCAGTCAGAGGAAGTAACATAACTTTAACCAATTCTTCTTTAATGTTCACAATATCTATAATTTATTTCACATGTGTTTTCAAACCATTTCGGCGCGAAATCTCTATGTCCACCATATTTGAAACTTGTTGCATATTCTTCGAGTACCTAAAATATGTTTTGAATCAAAAAACATATAAATACAAATGTTTACTTACAAACAATTACGTGGTTACAATTTAATTAAAGTGATAACTATTTATAAAAAATCTTACCAAGTCTTAAGGTCTACAGCTGCTTCAAACCTTGGGTTGATAGTTTTTTTGTAACAGTTGTTGAGGATAAGGTTAGTCATTCTACAAATATAAGACCGAAAAAATAATATATATATGAGTTGTTTATGCAACACATAAGATAATTTAATCAAATAAACTTGCTTTAAATTTGGGTAAATAATATAGCATACCTCGAAATTCTTGGACTCACACTACTATTAAATAAACAATTGGGTAATTGCCACGATATTCCTCAAGAATTGGTACATTATTTTCCATAATATCTCCCCATAAGCTTATTGAAATTGGCATTGTACAACTACAAACGAAAATGTTTAGAAAACAACCTAGCATAAACTGTGAACTCAATTTGTGAATTTCATTTTTATCAATCAACTCAAGGGATTGACGATTAACTTTAGTTCCATTAGGCCTGCGTACAATCTTTCGATTACCAATGCTAATTACAACTCCAAGGACATCTATCAACAAACATGGATAAAAAAATTAACTAAATGCATATATATGAAGATTTTGTTTTTCTAGTATGCGTTCTTACTTATTGTTTCTTGCGTATTTTTGGTGACTTGAAGTGTGTCTAGCCCAGTAATTCTACAATTGTCATAACTCGTTATAGCAAATTCATCTGGCACAAGAACAATTGTTGTACGTTTCTGAATAATGATCTCATAGTCAGTTGTACCTCATCCATATGTAGCAGCTAAACATTTGATCAAACCATTGGATATGTAATACATTTTACCTTCCAAGGTTGCTCTCTTGAATGATTCAACTAACTCATTGAACACTGACAATTGAATTCTAGAACCCTATAACAATAGATAAGCAATAAAACCACAACAAACATTGATATGCTTATGAAATAATTCAATCAAACAAGGACTAACATAAATGTAAATCAATGTAATTATGAATGATAAATAATTTGAGGTACTAACCTTTTCATCAACAACGCATATGTTCATAACGATTCTAGAACCCTTTAAGTTGTCAAACGAGCGTATTTTGGTCTTTCCAATATTAAGATCAATTATTATGTAACTCACAAGCTATTTGGTAAACACTTCTTTAAATACAACATTCTGTGTCGATCTATGTGGTATTGTCTTATCCGAAGAATGTTTGATCAAGATTTTTATTTTCAATTTAGAAGTACCTCTTGATAAAGCAACATATAATTGGCCATGAGAGAAAATAGGTCCAGGTAAGTACAAACCGACATTTTCAATGGTTTGACCTTGAGCTTTATTTATGGTCATCGCAAATGCCAATCTTATTGGAAATTGTTTACATTTAAATCTAAATGGGCATTTTTCATTATCTGTTGACTTCATAGGAATCCTTGGCAAAAAAATATTTCTTCCATTATATTCCCCTGTTGCAATTTGAGAATGAATAACATTATGATCAAACTTGATACAAATCAACCTTGTTCCATTACACAGTCCATTACTTGGATCTAGGTTTTGCAATAACATGATTGAGCAATTTTCCTTGAGTACTAATTTATGTGGAGGTAGGCCATTAGGAGTAAGTGTGTTAAGGAACTCATGTGAAGAGAAATTATTTGTATCATCAATTGTCGTATCATAACTGTAGTATGTTACTGCATTGCCACTACACAACAAAACAATTCTTGCATTTAATTAATCAACGAATTCATTCTTAGTTGTCAAAATGCACCTCTCTCAAATAACTTGATTCCATAACTTGTGTTTGTAAAGATGAAAATATTTCTGCAATCAATTTGGAAGTTCCTATTTCAAAATCTGAAGCTTGAATCAACATATTTGATTAAATATGAAAGTAATCATCTTGAACACATGTTTCATCTCCATCGCCAATCCGAAGTAAATATGAACAAAAATCTGGATCATTTCTTACTCGTATATTTATAGTGAGAGGCAATATCTCAATGGTTTGCCAAAGCCTTGACCGCACCAAACTTGTATCAACTATCTCTTCTCTTGTACCTTTGGGGACCACTGGCAATACTTGTCGAAAATCTCTACCAAACACAACCACTTTTCCACCAAAAGGTTTTGAACAATCTAGTATATCTTGGAGAGTGTGATCCAAGGCCTCAAATGCATACCTTTTTGTCATTGGTGCTTCATCCCATATAATCAAATCTGTTTGTACAAGTAATTGTGCTAGCCCACTTTGTTTTGAAATATTGCAAGAACTATTAACACCAATGTCAATCGGGATCTTAAATCTAGAATGAGCATTACGGACTCCTGGCAAGATTGATGCGGCAACCCCAGAGGTTACTGTTGCAAGCGCAATCATTCCTCTTTGTCTAACTGTTGCAAGAATAGCTCTATATAAAAAAGTCTTACCCGTCCCACCAGGACCGTAGACAAAGAAAATACCGGGTAATCTAGATTCAACTCGTACAATAATTATGTCATATGCTTAATCTTGATGCGATATTGGAATTACTCCCTCCTCAATTACCTCTCTTGTTCGACTATACCTAAAAGAATCAAGTTCAATCTTTGGTAAATCAAATTCATCCAAAGAACGTCCTAAATTCACAACACACTCACCAATTTCTTTCAATACATAAGCAGCACGTACGGTATCCGAAACTCCACTTGCAAAAACACAGTCGTCAAACATATCCAAAAGCAGAGTGTCCCATAATTTTTGCACATCAACAGGTTTGCAGAATACCAAAATTGTTGCAAATAGTGTTCTTAATAAAGCAGGCATTGAGAACGTTGATGCCTCTTCCAAACATAGCAATATATCATTGTCATCAAGCAATAATCTCATCATCTGTGCCGCCTCACAAAACGTCTTACATTGTATGCCTTCAACATATAAAAAATGTTCAAATGACTCTATTTGACAAACGTGATTCAATAAAAGTCTTAAATAATATCTTTCTCCTTCAAATGGATTTGCAGTGTTTATTCTACCAATTGAAAAACCAGATTTTCTCGGATCCCATGAATGGTTTTGACCATTATAAACATAAAAGGTGGGAAATTCTCGATAGAGTAATGTCCGAGCATGTGAATCAACCTTGTTTCTTTCAAAGAAAGTTGTCAACATGGTTTGACAGTTCACCTCATTACCAAGAAAATCAGCTAAATTTTGACCATCATAGAAAGAGATTGTATGCTTATTTGGTCAGTGAAGTTGCAAATTGATAACAGCTAGACAATTATCACTAAGGCTGAATGTAAAAATTCGCCAAGCTGCCTTGGGTGGAGAACCCACCGTGAGTTTTGATAACTCTTTATCGCATCAACATGTAAATTGTTCATCAATTGCACAGAGATATAATCATGACCCTTATATATATTTGTAAAGGTACTTTACAGCCTTGATACTTGAACATACCTCAACATTCATGTGACAATCATAACGTTTCAGCAAAAAAGGATTGTAAGGAACAACCCATCGATTGTCTAAAGTGTGACCACGTACATATACAAACAAACTGTTGTTTCGTCTCTTGTATACTGGATACGAATCATCACCTTCTATAGTGACATCTGTAAATCTTCTGGGATATTTGAAACGACAACCTCCATTTGTCATGCATGGAGAGTTTATTCTTAAAATCCCACAAGGTCCATGCATCATGTGCTTCATCACACGCCTATGTAATAAAGCATCTTCTTCAACATTTGGAATTTCAGCACAAACAAATATGTCATATGTATCGGCACCCACAATCTTGTCTTCTCTAGCCATTATCACCAATAATGCATATGTGGTAACCCTTATTTTTTAAATTCAATCACATCAACATGGGCAATAACTCTACCATGAAGCTTTCTTTTATAATAAGTTCCTTCAAATCATCTATGTTGGCCTTAAAAACTCGCAAAACAATATCAGGTCTATTGGATGCAGATTCTCCACGTTTCAATTGGCTAGTAATCTCAGACCATTCTGGGTTCATGTCAATGTAATAAATAAATCTGATTTACCATATGTTTGAACAAGAGCCATGACATCCAAATATCTTTGTCTCATATCACGTGGTCCTCCAATGAATGATGCTGGTAAAACAACTCATTTACCTATTCTCTTTCGCTCTGTCTCCCCAGCAACAACACTATCTATTACACCTTGGTAAAACTCTGCTCTTAAAGCACGTTGATTTTGTTTTATAAAGTTCAATCTATTTGTCTCAATTTTCACTTACATGTCAACTATATACTGTTGAAATAATCGTCCACCATTGATAATACTCCACGAAGGGTTTAACCTAATTTGGAATAAGTAGGAATAATATTCCCTACAAGTCACATCAGTTCATCGTCTTTGAAGTTGGACTTGAATTTGTAATTCTTGCTCAAATTGTTCTATGCTATATGGATATACTGAATTTGCTAAACAACGACGTTTAATCCCAGCATGCCAACCAATCGCACCACTTGGAAACAACAACGGGTATTATAAAGGGTCATAGCATCCATAATAAGGTTGAACTTTATAAGATTGACCTTGTTTTCCATGAACAATAATTTGCCTTTCTCGCTCACCTGTTTCATCATCTCCTTTGATCCAAATAGCAGCCACTTAAGACGAAGATGGTGCATTGTAAACACGTTGATCATGAACACAACTTTTCTAAATACCAATTCTCAAGTCACGAACATCCCCCATATTGCTAAGTTGCCGCAAAATTTGAGCTTAAGGATTGATTTCAAGAATTTTAATAATCTTTTGTACCAATGTCGGTAACAAGTTCGTCATTAGACATATGCAATTTTCTACCTCATGATCTGTGTCATAAAAATATAGTTGCAAGAAACGTGGACCCAAATCCTTTAGTTGTAGAGAGTGGAGGGAATGATAAAATTTGACCATGAATTCGATAGGTATATGTTCCCACCCTCATATTATTGACACTCTCATCGACCTAAGCAAGAATCGATGTGAAAGAAAAAATGCTATTATAAGCCCTGACACAATCACGGAAAGCCTTGCACTCATCTGAGGTTCCAACATAAAGTTCTTCTAACTCTGGTGGAATTCCATTAAGACTAATCATAACACCCCCATTTTAACAGCAAAAGGCCTTTGTCTCTATCTTGAATTTTTTTGCTCGACAATATTCACAGTCAACATCTAGGTCTATACAATGAACTCTAGCTTTCTTTCTCAAAATTTTTGACATTGAGGGCAATTCAAATAATTCCATTTCCAATTGATTGTATCCAATGTTAGTCAATTCCGTATCGGTAGTGAGAGAATCACGAGTAACAACAATTTGACCACCCACTTGGTCTGTCAATAGGGAAGATCTAAAAATGTTATCCCAAAAGCAAGTGCGAAAAATCTAAAAGAAAGCCATCAAATGTAAGTCAATTTACCATTGTTTATATCTAGAAGTTGATCATCAAGGTTTGTTAAAGCACTGCTTCTATTGCACACCTGAACTCAATGAAGTCCTATTTTTTAGATTCAAATGTTCCTTTATAGCAATCCTATTTTTTCTACAGTAGATAGTTGAGCATACCACGCACGTTTTCTAGTGTTTTTTGCTTCTCTATTTGATGTAGATGTCTCCGACACCATCTAAGACATTTGAGAAACCCAAAAAAAATTCCCTAATAACATACGTATAACATATGTCTTAGGTAATATCATTTTAATAAAGGGTGAGCATTTTATATATCAAAGATCCAACCTATTTAATTGATGTAATAAGATTTTTTTCTTCTGTATAAGAATACTATACGATTTGATATTCCATATGAAACAAATAAAAAGAGAAGTATACAAACATATTTATATAGAAGTGAATGATACCATTAATACTTAAATTTTTAAAAAAAGCATGATAATCAAATAAGAAAAATCGAAAGAATATCTAATGTATAATAACAAGTAGGACATCTATATAGTTAAGCATATCTAAATAAAAAACAAAGAAGTTTCCCAAATAGGAATGTTATATTCAAATATTTATATATACTAATTATTTCATATATAATAACGAGCAATTGTTTTCCCCACATAAACAAAAAACACAAATATAGAAGGGACAATATCTATGTGTAAGCAACAAATGTATCATATATATTAATGTAACTTATATGAATAAACAGTCAAACATATATTGTCACATATAAGTAGAAGTAAGGGCGAAACGTACCTATCCAACGTAGTTAAAAATAGCGACCACAAGTAATAATTTGATTATACACCAGCGAACTATAAGAAAATGATGTAGATATGAAGTCAACAAAGGGCGTATGTTCTTTAATACATATTAGAATGTAGTCACAATAAAACCGACTGATACGGTATAAAGTAGTGTTATCAAAAGATGATGTAAGTATTATTTTTTTGAAAACACAATTCTTTGGATAAAAGATAGGTACAACTCATTGTTAAAAGAGAAATATTACACCATCATATCACACGTTTATATAATAACTATGTCGATCTTGTAAAGAAAAACTTTAAAAATTTCAAGAAGTTAAAACCTATACAATAGATTTATTTCGAGTTTGAGTGCAATACCTCTTATAAGACACCAAAAGAAGCAAAGAAATTTGATTCAACAAACATGTGGGGGTGAAACTTCTAAGTTGTGAAGACATGTACCAAATGAAGAACACATAGGTGTGGCAACAAAGAGTTTGTACTCTATTCAATTACCAAAAATTATGCATTTATTGTATGTCATAACTTATAACATTAAATGATGAGTAATTGATTATCATGGATCATGGTGAAACTTTCCATGTTCCATAATTAATAGAATGTGTGGTTTAGAAACTCTAATTACAATCATTGAATTTGTATTCATCACATTAATTGATATAGTAATTGTACCATGACTATTCATGTTAATGTTAGGATTAAGCAATATCTGAAGTGTGTACCGACAATATATTCAATAATAATCAATTGCAATGCATTAAATAAATATATGATTCATACATACTATCTCAAATCAAAGGTATTAGCAACATTATGTATATAAAATAAATCAAATAGTATACATAAGTGTTTAGAGATAAAATTAATGCTAAAATGGTATCTTTTGCAAAGCTATTTAAAATAGTAATTAAAGCTTACTTATAGGTATGTCCAAAAATTGGAAGCTATTAGTTAAATAGGAGGATTACTATGATGAATTCTTTTGTAACGTTTCATCTATTAAAACCAATGTATAATTATAGCATGTATTTTACTCTCACGCACACTTTGTATTTATTATTTTCCCACCTTGAAACGTTCATAATAAAAAGATCATTTTTGAATTCAATATAATTTATTGCAACGCCAATTATGGTTCTATTATTTATGCCATGTTTATTGGTATTTAAATACATATAGTAGTGGGCATTTAGAAAATTTTAATCATCATATATGCATGTATGTATATGCTTTTGAATTAAATCATATTTTCTTTAATAGTGTATTCGTAATATATTATGTTGAACGCATATTCAGCATTGAAGTATGATATTCGTCATCAAAAGACCCTTTTATATATGAATCTTATTTTCCTTCAGTTCCATACCTTGAAGGTACATATTTGTCGGTCACTATTTTGATTTTATATGGTAGTTGTGAGGTAGGGTTTTTGGCCTAAATTATTAATTAATAATACCCCATACCTTAATAAAATATACCTCAGAAACTAACCAAAATTACATCCAAAAGCGTAGCAAAGGAGGGATATGAATAAATGGCATTTTCATCCACCTATGCCAAACTGTCCCGGACCTTATTAATTTTGACCCCAATTCCCGGAATACCCTATAAAATGCCTATAATTTCATGAAAAATGAATTACATAAGCACATAAATACTCACTCATTCATGGTCTAATTATTTAATTTTTTTTATGAATTTTAAAATGTAATATATACTAAAAGAGAGAGATAAGAGAAGAGTGAGAAGAGAAACATAATGAGAGGAGATAGTGAGAAAGAGAGAGGAAAAGAGAGAGAAAGAGAGGGTAGAGAGAGGAGAAAATTTTATAATAAGCTTATGCAATAAGCATTTGCAATCTTTGTTCTCAGTTTGGGAAAATTGTAACTATTTGTGGCATTGAATTGAAAAGTTATTAATATTAAGCTTATTAGCGGCATCTTTTTTAAATGTGGCTAGACATTGATGATGTTGGATTAATTTTATATAATGGATGACTGGTTCGAAAGGGACCCTTACGTATATTGGAGGTTGGTCCAGTCTATTGTTATTTAATTATGCTTATTTTGTCCTAGGTGGGTTTGTTCAGTGTGTTATTACTTCATGGCATACATAGGGTTGGTTAGTTCATATTTGGAAGGATGCAACTTCGTGATTGCCATAGTTTCTAGTCATCTAAATTTTTTGCACATGGATGTTGTATATATAACTAATAAATATAAAAAATGACATATACAATTGTTTGTTCCATAATAGAAACCATTAATTTAAAGGAATGAGAGTCTAGTCTTTATCAAACTCAGTATATGCGACATATTATACATGCTTGGAAATATGTTATAATATGTATGTGATATGCGATGTTGAACACCATTGAAATCAACGTGTCGGATTTTACATCACTATTTTAAAATTTAAAATGCATGATAAAATATGACCAGTTGTGGCTTATATAAGTACATCAAATCTATTTATGCAGTATACATATTTTTTACATAATTACGAACATATAGTATTCATGTGTAAGGTGAAGACAAAATAATAATTTCCTATATCAAATGGGTAACAACTCGCATAATTAGATACACAAGTAACAAAAATAATAAAAGAAAAAGTATCATATATTATACCAGTCTTTTTTAGAACAAAATAAAAGTAAAGTACTTGCCTAGTATTCAGCATACATGGAAAAATAAACATACGTTGTGCAAAGAAACTAAATACTCATAACAAACACTAAAATAACTCGGGCCACCACACAAATTTCAAGTCCTCTCATCGTCTTGCAGACGAACAAGGACTCGATTTTCAACAATCCACCTGCCATTATAGTTTGTCGGATCTTCACCACTATGAGGAATTGGATGAGCGTTGTAACCACTCATGAAAAGCATAATACCAGGCTCACAGAAAGAATACTCTAGTTTCACAGTTCTAATGCTTCTATTAATTACATCACAAAAGAATACCTCCTTTTTTGTAACCAAAACGAATACATCAAGCGAGTGTATAGACTATTGTTTATTTCAACATTCTTGGTGACTAAATCTGATATAGGAAAACTTAGATCTTCAGCCCAAACCGATTTTTTCCAACAATCTAATGAATAAACATTCATGACCCCTCCAATAAGAGAGACAAGGTCAAAGACGTCCCTCACGGCTCGCTAAAACCAAAATATGATTCCCAACAATTCTTATGACATTGGTAGGTAGTTCAATATAAGCACAATCACAGGTGTCCATGTCAAAAACAAAAACCTTTGTTTCATCTATAAGCAAGTGCACATACTTACCAACACATATGGGTGGTTCTGATCTAACTGAAGCGAAATTCACTGTTTGATTCACCAATATGTTTCTACCCCCAATTGTCAGAACTAAACACTTCGATAAGATAATTGTCATGCTTGTCAGATAAACATAATCTAAATATCTTATAACGGTAGCCATTTATATGATTTTCCATAACAGCATAAGCAATTGACATATACCTCAATCTAGGACTTGGAATAAGAACCCAATCTCCAACCATTAGTCGAACAATGTAGTACCTATCTGTGCATTGAGCAACATTTTTACATAGAACTAACCCACTGGTAGTGGTTGCTAAAAAAATCATGTCTTCAGGAAAAAATAATTCCAAATTAGTATCTATTGCAAGTGAAGGGTGAAATGGAAGGTAACTTCGAAACACCTGCATCATTGAAGGAAATAACCGTATGTTTGATGATGAGTAGAACACAACTCGACAATAGAGCACGTCTCCAACCTTTGCAAACCATCTTACAATGCTTAAAATTAAACCCTTGTTGTTCTCAACAAAATCTGAAGAGTAAGTGATTCTAACAAAGACCGGGTGGGAAAATAATTTCCACATTCAGCTTGTTCCAAATACAATAAGACTTGGTCCATTGTAACCTAAAACAAAAACAAAATACAATCAGTTTACACGATTAATATGATAAAGTATAATCGAATCACTAAATTCAATTAAAAAAAGGTTAAGACCAATATCAATAGACTACACCATTGAGCAATATCATGGGTATGTTAAATTATTGTATGTATATATATATATATTAACATATCAATGAGCCTTATGCCGGCAGCAGTCATACATGCAGAGATTGCAGACATGGACGCTTCTAATATTGAAGGGAAAGTGCACCAGAACGAACTCCCTAAACTTATTATAATTGCATTTAGCCACATGGGAATTTTAAAATTAAGACATAATCCCAGTTGGATGAAAACAATAAATTCCCTGTGCCATCTATAAGTAAAGACACTGCCTTATGATAGGTTCGCTAGCCAACACTAAGAAATTAGCCATCTCTAAGTAAACAGATTGACTTGTTGTCCATGATTGAATACTTTCCATCTTTTGGCACACACATCTTTTTAGTTTTCTCTTCATTTTGTTTTGTTTTCTCGTTGAGTTTATTAATAGGTTTTTAATAAAAAAAAATGAATATGGTCAAACACAAAAAAAATTATGTAGCTTATTTATTGCTATTTAAAATATGCTTGTCTTGACGGGATTCTAGTCGCAAGATGATCAAGAAGTTATCAGTTTTATACGATTCAAGGTGGTAAGTTTATGGACTTTTCTACTATGGAAGTAGAGGGAATCCTCTGCCCGATACACATTAGTAAAATAGAAACCACCCCCTGTGCCACAACCTTGCTAGTAGTGTTCTGGAGCTTTTTATCGAGGCCGGGGGGCAAATACAAATGAATTAGTTGGGGAGTCCCTGTCTAATTGAGCAGAATTTTTCAGTGGCATGACCCCGCCAGATACAACTAAATCACATGGGGTCTTCAAGTCCCCATGGAAATCCCCAATCACAAATCTCCATAATAGTATAGGTTCTGGCAGGGGTGCCCCCCATAAAATTCTGCATAGATTTCTTGTTTCCCATCATAGTTATTTATATTTGAATTTTGCAGAATCTATTACTACAGTAAAAGATTTAACTTTAGATTCTTAGTTTACCTATGTTTTGTTTATAATGATGTGGATCAATGTTGCGTACGATGATATGTTATTTACAACTTTAATTTTAAAAAACGTTGCCTTACACTAAATGCTAGATAAAATGACTTATACAAGTCAAACCACACAAGCAAAACACTAAATCAAGTCGCTTTGTATCATCCGTGTTGCATATGCAATGAGTACCAATTAGGGCCATACGACGCATAGCCATCTCCGTACAAGCTGACCCAAAAAGCTGCACCCTCGTTGACGTAATAAATCAATTGTTATGCCAACACCCTAAATTATCATTTTCGATGTAGCATGCGCAAAAGTGGCCTATGCTACATGACTTTCCAAGTTGAAACTAACCGCAAGGCGTATAATTTGAACTAAGGTACACAATTTTTTTAAAATTAAGAGTGAACTTCAGTTTATGTTATAACAGATATCCGTATCATGCCAGTAGGTACACATTATCATACAACACTGTGGATATGGTATATCATATGGATTTATGAAATCAATTGGATGACACTATAATAATTGAAAATTTAGAATAATCATGACACGTTGAACTCAATAAGAAATGAGCTATCCATTTTTTCTTGTTAACGTGGAGAATCGCAACATGAGTCTTATATCATAACCATCATTCAAATCATTAGCATGAACAATCTAACATTGTCATTTAAACGAACGGTGATCTTCTTAACTTCACAGCCACCAGATAACACTAATCCCTGAACACTCACAATTAGCCTTCTATCACAACTAACAAAGGAAATTTGAAACCAGTTTTAAAATCATCTATCAATTTATGTAATAAGATAAATGAGCTATACATGGTTGTTGAGGACACTATAATACTACTCTACTAATGAAGCAAAATGTGACTTAATTCAAAAGGCATATACATAAATACATACATATATATAGATAAAATTATTCAAGGAATATCTCACTCACTCCAGCCCTAAGAAGAGATGGTCACATATATAGGAAAATATTTAATAGAGACCCAGCCAACTACAAATTTAACGCAGATAGCTCCACAACACGGCCAAGACCAAGACCTAGTGGATAGGGTTCCATTTCCATATGTATGTACGTCTGATAAATCAACTAAATTCAACTTCAGCTTGTGAAAATAAACCTACGCTTATTTTGACGGAAATCATAAACCAATATATGTGCCACTATAATCATTTGAATTGGAATAAGATGCCCGCTAACTACAAATATAGGAAAATATTTAATAGAGACCTCACCAACTACAAATTTATAGCTCCACAACACAGCCAAGACCATGACCTAGTGGATAGGGTTCCATTTGCATATGTATGTACGTTTGATAAATCAACTAAATTCAACTTCAACATGTGAAAATAAACCTACGCTTGTTTTGAGGGAAATCATAAACCAATATGTGTGCCACTATAACTATTCGAACTGGAATAAGATGCCTCCACCTACATGCCTTATCTAATCCTTGCATTTACAACAAGGATCGATGGTGATGTGCGAACCATACAAGGAACAATGTACAAAACAACTTTATAAACATAATAAGTATAGTATCCCGCGTTGAATCAAAACGTAACCAAAACGTTATTACTCTAAGTCAACAAATAAAGTGAGCTTTAAAATGGTACAAATTTGGAGCGCAAAGTATAATACTCTGTTCAACAATCCACTGTTCGCTACACACCAAACCATAGTCATACATCCATTGGCTATTGCCACTTCCATGCCTATGCAATGACAAATAAAAAGAAAGGTAGTGCCAACCCAAAGTTAAATACACAAATATATTATGTTGGGCATGACAAATTAGTCCTTTACAAATCCACCATACCCACATTTGCCTACAATATTCACAATCAGAAACAATGGCTTACTCCACCATTGGCCCATACGAATTTTCTTTCATACCATACACATCACATCGGATCCCATTAACATTCTAATAAATAACATCTATTATTTGTAATGGAACAACAGGACTATACACGGTAATTAAACAAACACAATTGAGCCCTGGTCACATAAAATTAGACGCACATAATAATAATCTATCAAATCTTAATCCAAACATGACATCTCATGGCACGACGAAAATAGATCTAGTGATTGGTCAAGCACATTAGGCAAAAAACCCTACCTCACATCTACCATATAAAATCACAATAGCGACCGACAAATATGTACCTTCAAGGTATGGAACCGAAAGAAAAATAAGATTCGTATACAAAAGGCTCTTTTCATGATGAATATCAATAATTTAAAAGCTAGAATAATGACAACGGGTTGGCCTCAATAAGATTTGTGCAGTCCATTTTTCCTTGATAAATTGAAAAAATGTAACAAGAATTCTAAACCCTCACCATCAATCGAACCATCAATGTGAGCAACCAAAATTTGTCATTTTAGAAAAACTTGATCTTCTCAACAATTCAAAATCAGATATTTCAAATTGCTCATTGCCAAGAGGAGTTTGTTGTCCGTTGCTAGGACTAAGAGGATGCAAACTTTGAAGAAATCCATTGAACAAAAGACAAACCAAATTGGAGTAGTCATATTCACGTGACACAAATGACCACCACAACCAAAACTATCTGCAATCAATGAGCCAAAAGCAGGAATATATTTAAACATATACATATATAAAAGTAAATTTTATATTTTGAAATATGCAAGGGCATGCAAAAATCTGTTTGTAAGCTAGCTCTTTATACAACACTTCCAGATCTTAAGTCTTCTTCTATAAGCATTCCAACGCTCAACATAAGCAAGCATTCGTGCACAATCCATTTTTTAGGTGACCCCTAAAGCTTTTTAAAAAAAAACAAAATCTAAAGCTAAGTAGCTAAGTAAATGTAGCAGAGACTGTTTAAATAGTTGCAAAAACTATCAACAAACCAATAAAACAATGCAAAGATATATTGAATTATTACTACGCAGTCCAAGACAATTTTAAAAAAAAATTTAACTAAAGAACTGACCTAAGAACGCTTTTAAAGTAAATGTTCATACTCAGGATGAACGTTTTTTCTAGACCTCGAGACATTGGCTACCAAATATATTGATCCTTATCTTTAGAATATGTTGCATCTGGAATTTCATGGTAAATGGAGAGTAAATCATCCATGTACTTTATCCATTAAATATCTATATTTAGAAATTTTGAAGAACATGGAAATACATGTCCGAACGCTACTTCTTTTTACACCACTTGCATGGCTTAGGCCTTCTTCTGTAAGTATTTCAATGCCCAACAGAAGCAACCACCCGGGGGTTATCGATCCGTCGGTTCTTCCCGAAACTACAGAAAAAAGAAAAAGAAAAATTAGTGCATAAGTTGGCGCGCAGTTAAATAATTACACAAGAAAAAGATCATTGTACACACTAATTAGATTCTAAAGCCATAGAATAATCAAACAAGGCATGAAAACTCGAAATAAAGTTTCCAATTTCTATGAACCCATCAAACATGAATTTAAAATAAGAAATTAAATATGGAATCCCAACCAAATTTCAAGAATCATGCCATGCTAAAACGCTCAAAGAAAACAAGTTTGAATAAATAAAATATATTGCATACCACACATAACGACCATATCGTGCAATCATATTCATTACAAACAATCAATTAATAAGAGATTTTTTATATTGCACACAACCTTTGTCTACAAATATATAATTTGATACAAAAGGGACAAAACAATTTAAAGCAAAAATCTCATATATGAAAACATCAAATAAATATAACAGGAAGGGACTAAAATAAGACAAATCTTTCCTTTGCACTACCATCAAAAATTATGATAAACACCAATAAAATAACACAAAAATATATCTAATCAAAGAAAGTAAGGACATCTAAGTTAGATCTTGAGATCTAATTCACCTAAATCTCAAGCTGCCAAAACCAAAAGAATTTCCATATAACAAAGGTAACTGAACCCAGAAATCATAGCCTTGATCCGACAAAAAATAAAGGAAACATAAAAAAGGATCGCCTGTCAAATTTTGAAACTAAACTCTCCATCTACCCAACAGCAAACACATATGTACGTAAATGACACAAATCAAATTTATTTGGCCTGGGTCAAACTACAGCGGATCCCAATTAAATCCACGAAGCAGGATGGCGTGAAGGAATCCGAAAGGACATGACAGGGGGAACCGAAAAGGTAGGACAGTGTAATGCAATAATTTTGAAAGAAGATAAAAAGGCAGGAAACTATTCGTAAACAATCCAAAACCGCCATGCACCTACCAATAACAAAGGATTTAAATAAATTTGACAGTGTAACTAACTTAACGAGGCGTGAAAACATCCATCTACCAAATAAAAAACAGCCCAAATTAGTGTCACAATAATCACGGGCAATCAAATACGATTGCATAACTGTTGCGTCTATTAACATGCCATATACTAATTGAACGAACCTACCAAATAAATCAGTTCACAAAAAGATCACAATAATTAATTACAACCCGTAACAACGCCAATACCAAAATTATCCCTAGAAGCGAATCCAATTTACAAACATCATCGTACAAAACCAAAACATAAGTATGGAGGACATTTTTGTCCAGCATGATAAATATATTTATACTCAACGTGATAAATCATATCATTAATTACTAATGCCCTGTACCTTAAATATAACCAGAAACTAACCAAAATTACACCCAAAAGCATAGAAAAAGAGGGGATATGAATAGAGGTCATTTTCGTCCATTTATGACAAAGTCTCTCCGAAGCCATTAATTTTAACCCCAAATTCCTGGGATACCCCTATAGAATACCTATAATTGCATGGCAAATAACTATACAAACACATAAATACTCACTCGTTCGTGGACTAAACTGTCATACGCTAGTTTTCAAATGTCAATTGCCCATGGCTCTTGTTATGGATAGCTAAGGGTATTTTCATCCACAAGTGGCAAAATGTCACGAACACCATCAATTTTGGGCCTAAATTCCCACTATACCCCTATAAAACAAATATAATTACATAAAATTTAAATTACAAGAACACATAAATACCCATTCCTTTGTGGCTTAAACTGTAAATCGCCTCTTCCAAAAGTCAAACTCACCGTGGCTCTTTTAGGGTGGTGGAGGAGGAAAAATTTTAAATGAAACTCGAAGCCAATACGGCACTGACCATCATACATAATACATATGACCATAACATGCATCTAATGGTTAGAGTTTCATTCATGCATGTATGCATGTCTGATTAATCAACTATATCCATCTTAAATTTTTAGGGACAACACCTATACAACAAATGCTAAAAAAATGGCATTAAAAAATTTAAAAATAATATCAAACATATATTTGTAACATCAAAAAACACAATCATAATACCAATATTTGGCATGAAGTAACTACAAAATACACAGTCTATCCCACGCATCCAATTTTCAAAGTCTTAAGTAGAATAATCCTTATATGGCAACCATATAAAAGAACTGCATTAAAAAAATACTCTTAGCATATAAAAAAAATCTAACAGATATAATAATACCCCTATCTTATTATAAATAAATTATGCAAGACATAATGAAATATACATCAATTTTTCTGAACCAAGCATCATCTCGTAAAGTGGATCTAAAAACCATAGACAAAAATGTAGCAAAACACACCGCCATTTGCAAAACATCATAGAAAACCAAATGGCCACATGAACTAAAATAATTCTTACCAAAGCAATGAATAACCTAGAAAATCTATATCAGAAACCTTTAACCAATAAACTAAAAGCTCAATATCCTACATGTATAATACAACAAAAATAACATAATTCCAAATTTGAAAACTAACTACATACCAAATTCGTTGTCATGAACTACACAAAATTGAGCAAATAGAAACGAGTTTCAAAATCTCCCAACTACGAAATGGTAACGGCCGAATATAGTTTGGTTCCTCTCATTATATAACGACAAAGACTATAATTTCTTTGGTCCAAATTTCCACTTACCTACAAAATAAAAATCCACAAAATGCAACAATTAGTAACTATAATATTGCAGATCACATAAAATAGTAACCCCAATATCGCTCATGAGCACAAGAAAATAATATTTGAATGGAAACTACAATTCGGGCACAACAATGACACGACTCCTTATAAAAAATATATATAGCTACACTTCAAATTTAAAGCTTACACTTATATATCAATAGCTCTAAATAACCACTCATAAAAAACACTAAATATCATAAGATACAACCCAAATCCTAGAATTACCATTAACAAAATAAACTTAACAGGAAGTCACAAGGAACGCTATCATTGCTCGCAAAAATTACAACCACCAAACCCCAAAAGAGCAACTAAACACATAGGTCATAGACGGTGGGCAGCGGTGAGAGAGGATTTGTGCTAGAAATGGGTCACACCAAAAATCACTTAAATCTATGTAAAATTCTATTTATATTGAAAGAAGTTGAAAAGGAAGGTTAAAACGTGTACCAATTAAATTGAATGAAGTTGAAAAGGCATGAACAATTTAACACATAAAAAAAATAAACTTAAAAGGCATGAAACGTTTCATTAAAGGCAAGAAATGCCCCCCTCTTAAATGTAATCCAACTCAAAAGGTAAGAAACGCCCCCCTCTTAAATGTAATCATACTCAAAAGGCAAGAAACACCCCCCTCTTAAATGTAATCCATCATACAACCTCAGCCAAAAATGGCATCCATTAACATGCCATAAAGTAATTAAATCAACCTACCAAATAAATCACTACCCATAAATATCACATTAATTATTGACAACCGATAACAATACAAATACCAAAACTATCCCCAAAAACAAATTTAAATTATGAACATCATAGTACAAAACCGAAACATAAGTATGAAGGACATTTTTGTCCAACGTGATAAATTTATTCATCCTCATAAGTATAATTAATTACTAAGATCCCATACGTTAAATATCCCCGGAAATTATCCAAAATTACATCAAAACGAGTAGGAAAAGGAGGGATATGAATAGAGGGCATTTTTGTCCACATGTGGCAAAGTGTCTCGGATGCCATTAATTCTGACCCCAAATTCCCGGGATACCCCTATAAAACACATATAATTCATAGAAAATTAACTACATAACCACGTAAATACCCACTCCTGCATGGCATAAAAGGTCATTCACCAGTTGGAAAAAGTCAAACTGGCCGCGGCTCTTTTTATGAAGAGATAAGGGCATTTTCATCCAAAAGTGGCAAAGTGTCTCGGACACCATTAATTTTGGGCTTAAATACCCATTATACCCCAGCAAAATATGAATTATTACATAAACCTTCAATTAAGAAAACACGTAAAAACCCATTTCCCTTGTGGACGAAATTGTAAATTGTACATTGAAAAGTCAACATAAAGTCAAACTCTCCGTGGCTCTTTTAGGGTGGAGGATTTAGACCTTCTTTTCTAATGATTGTCCTTAGCGAACAGAGAAGGTACCTTCCCAATACGGGAACCTACCCAAAGCTCTAATTTTCCTTTTATAGGAATTTGGACCTTCTCCTCAAGGGATTGTCCTTTGTGAGTGGGTTGATTATTTTTCTCAATTACGAGACATTCACCATTATTTTGTTGTATGCATATGGAATATAATATTCATTTACACAAGTTGTGTAGGAAGAATAAGGCTTATTTTACACATGTGATTATAGTATGATTTGCATGTATATGCAGGATGATGTAGTTGATGCACTTAATGTTGCAGGGTGAATATTTTTATTCAGAAATGAATATCATAATATGTTTATGTTGAGAAATGATTCATGTAGGATGTTATTATGATAATGAGTTTTACATATTTACATATGAGGTGTATATGTGTTATGAGTTATAGATGAACTCATGATCCACAGGTGGTATGATATGTGCTTATAGAATATGGGTTATAGCATGATATGTAGGTGAAATGACTATGAGTTGATGGAATATATTATATATAGCATAATATGCAGGTGGCATGACTATGTGTTGATAAGATATATTATAGATAACATGATATGCACATAGGAGGAGTAGATGCTTATAAAATGTAAATTATGACATGATGCACAGGTGGCACATAATGATTATTCTATGATGAATAGGCATAGTTATTGATTATGCCATAAATGCTATATTGATTATGTCTATGCTGTCATTATTAATTTACTTTCTATATTAAAACCCTTACTGAGATTTGACTCACCCCTCTTTGTTTTGTGTTTTGTATTGAGGCTGCATGTCATTTCATATTAGGCTTTATATTGAGTATGTGGATGGCGTCGATCTTTAAGAGTAGATTCATAGAGATGTTGAGTTCTATGTTAGCTTGTTTATGTCATATTGAAATATATATATGCACTTGACTCTACTTCACACTCTTATTAGCCATTGTTGGCTTAGATTCTTGTTAGTCATTATTGGCTTAGACTTATTTTAGCTATGTATGGGCTTGTCTATTACTAGTATGTGGGTAAGAGTGGATTAATGCTTCAAGTAGTAGTCTTTTCTTTGCTCATTTTGCATTTGTACAAAATATACGTACACAACTTTATAGGTTGACTACTTAAGGATGGGTTAAGTCTTCTGTAATTCAACTCTACCGTTTCGTACCGTGTGCTCCTTTCTCCTTAGACCGGATTCGGTTCAAGTTAACATGTGTCGAGGCATGACAAGTGCACTAAAGTCTATGAGCATTTACTTCATGGTATAGATAGGGTGAAGCAGGCATCATAAATATTAAGTTTGTATCATGATGACATAGTATCCAGTGAAGTAGAGCTCATGAATGAGGTCATCGTGTTTATAAAACCTTAAAATGAGATTGTTTTATGAAAATTTAGTCTTGATGAGACAATGTATGTTTGATTGTTGTTTATCTTGATCCTTGAAATGATTTTATCAACAAGATATTCTTAGTGTGATGTTTTATTTAGGTTGTTCTCTCTCAAAATTTGTATTATCATTTATATAGCTCTCTAAGTTGGTATAGGTATTTGAATTGAAAAAAAAATTCAATTATCAATGGCTTAATTAGAAGAACTAGTCCTTAAAGTGATCGATTGTTTCAAATAGCGATCGATCATTCATTGTTTATTTTGCGTATGACACTTTAAGTGATTGATCGATTAATCAAGGTGATTGATTGATAACTCTTAACTTCATTGTATACTAGATGTAATTAGGTATCAATCGATCGTTATAATCAATTGTATGTCCAACAATTGATCGTTTTATTTTTATATTTTTACTTTTTTACCCTAAAACCTCATAAATTACTTCCTCGACTTCTCCAGGTGATTTTGATATGCAAATGTCATTAGAATAAGATTCATAAACCATCAATATTTTTTAGTCTTTTATCTTCAAATATAATAACATATTTGCTCATATTTTTTAAGTCTTTCAATTCTAAATCTGACTCGACCACAACAAGCTCTTGTCAAATTTTAAAACTCATTGCATACCTAGGGTTTCTAAACATAATTTTGATAAAGAAATTAACTAATAAACTTAACATATAACTCATATATTCTTATATAACAAGCCACTATCTCTGACTTAGGTGAGTGGTGATGTGAAAATATAAAATTATCTAAGTTGAGACCTAATCAAACAAATATAATAAAACACACAAGTTTAATGTGCTCCACCGAAAGAAAGTTCCAATATAACTTTAAATAAAGTTAAAATAAACTTACCCACAAGCAAAGCCTTTGAATTGTTCCCAATGTCCTCTCCTCAAGCCTTCAAGAGGATTACAAGCAATTCATAATTGCTACAAAGAACAAGAGAAAGAAAAAATATTTATGTTTTTCTCTCTCCTCTCACAAAAGCCAAAAGAGCCGACTCTCTTCATTAGTCTCGTACCACACAACTCTCTCCACTAGTCTTGTACCACACACCATGTATTGTATTTACAAAAGTGTAAGTTAATTGAAAAGTAAACTCCTAGTTTGAACATTTTTAACTTCTTTCTGAATTCAACTCATACTCAAAACACAACAAATCGCATTGATGTCATGAATTGAAAAATATTCTGACGCAAGGCATATGTGAAATGTACTCAGATCTTCACTTTTATATGACCTATAGGGATATCACCCCTCCTTTGAGTCATACACAAAGTAGACAATAGAAGTTTGAATATTTTTGGATAATCAATCACATTTGATTGGCTTGTAAAAGGTTTATGGATAGTCAACTACTTTAGTTTGCCTTCATTCGTACATTGGCTAATTGATAAGGTATCTAAAAACTCATGAATTTCATTTGATTTGCAGCTCAATTTTTAGTAGAAAATAGTTAAATGGTTTTTAGTAGTTATGTGTTTTTTGCAAATGATTGAGCATACACACCAAACATCACTTCTAAGTGTATTTAGCCACACAAAAATCATATTCATAAAATAGAAAATCCCCAAGGAACCCATTTAAGAACTAGTGTTTTATAACAAGTGATATTATAATGGTAAACATTCATAAAACTCTAAACCAATACTTATAATACTTCAATCAAATAGATAATAATATACATCACATCAAACACAAGTTTTATAGTAGAAACCCCATACCTCTCTTGGTAACTTAAAATATACACTATAATATAGTTTTTAAGTACAATAATCATCTTCCTAAGTATAATCACAATCCAAATATTTTACTTAATGATCTAAACTCCAACTTTACCCACCAAAGATGATAAATGAATCACTTTCTAGCGATTCAACCACATACTATGAATCAATAAAAAAAAATTAAGGTCTTAGAGTCTTGAGTTTATCACCAAGAGAGATACAAAAGTAGAAAATTCACTAGTTTGAAGGTTATTAAGGTTCCTTAGACAATGGACAAGACATCTTTAAGTTTAGGTTATCTCATAACACTTTTATTTATTGTGAAGAAGGGTTTAAAAAAGAATATGACCCAATTAAAAATCAATTCAAACTAAATTGAGTAATTTCCCTCAAGGGTGATTAATTGGGCAATCGATTAGACATAATAAATTGATCCCAAGAACAAGAGATCAATTGTGTTCTAACTTACAAGAATTTTCCTATAACCAACCTGGCCCATGGATCAACTGATCAACCTAAAAAATATCTTATATTCAAACTCAATTCTTTCTTTCTAATTTCATGGAAAACGTTAACAAAATATTAAAAAAATAAAATAAAAAAATACTATCCAAGTATATATATGCCTATAATTTTGGGCACTTAGCATAAACCTTCACAAAAGGCTTGACTTAGGTTTAATCTCTCTTAACCATCAATCTTTAAGCTCCATTACTTACCTTAATAACTTAAACAACCTTAAAAATTCTAAGTTATAAAGTAAATTCACTAAATAAAACTAACAAGTATTTTTATGATAAAATAAGCCAATACAATATATGTTATTCCCATATATATTAAACCCTTTAATTACCAAAAAAACGCATATTGTGCATTTAAGCATTAACTTTGATTAATTGAAGTTTTTCTAAATACTTTATCATCTCTCTCCTTCTCTTCACTTCCCATATTCTCGAAAATCTTCCCTATATTCTCCCCATTTCTTTCTTCAATTCCCTTAAATTTTTTAATTCGTCTCAAATCCTTTTCTTTTTGGTCAATTATTCTCCTATTTGGTCTAAATGCTACTAAATTCATGCACTTCCCCATGCTATTCGTGGCACCTACAGGTTCAAACCACATTGCATACACATATTAGTGATTGCAAGAATATTTTAAAAGACACGAGTAGAAAGACAAAAAAATATGTTACATAGTTAAAAGAAAAATACAAAACGATGATAAGATTAAACTAAATGTACAGATGAGGTAAATACTGGTAAGAGAACTATTCATCCATAGCATACTACGGTGCACCCTTTCAAAATAGTTACCTGTCAACGACAACAATAACACAACAAAGTTTGACAAATAGAAGTGTCTACTTCACATCATATGTTTTCTATGACCCATCATTTAGTTATCACCCCTTTCATCTCTTCTCTCCACATAAACATCTTGCAGCTTGTAGAGCAAAGTATGTGAGAATAATGTCAGCACCAGCTCGTTTAATTGACATAAGGGATTCCATCATGACTCTCTCCTCATCGATCATCTTCAGAACCCCACCAGCTTTGATCATAGAGTACTCACCTGAAACCTGAATCAAAAGGAAAACAAGAATGAAATGGAGGCCAGAACTATAGAAGAAAAATATTGCAAAAAGATGTTATTTCCAGAAACAGTTCACACTTTTTAAGGTATATAACGAGACAGAAAATGAAGAATAAGCAGGAAGAAGCATGATACAGGGATTTCAGAAGCTTTGGTAAAATGTATTTAGACATCTGATTCGAAGAGAGGTTTATGAATGTCATGTACCAAAAATGGACCATTGTGGAGCACAAGTTGACAAGACCCTCCAACCAAACTGGGAATTTATAAAGTAATAACATTTATCCTATCCAGGAGCATCAAACCTTTGGCATTGCATGTAAGATAGAAGTCACTGACTTTCATGTAATTGTGTAGCTACAAGGAATTTAAAATGCCTACACTTTCCGCTAACATTTATTCTAAGCTAATATAAGCTTTTCTCGAAAAGTTAAATGTGCTCTCTGGTCTAAAATAAAAGTAAAAACTTTGTTCTCAAACTCGTCAGATTACAGACACAATAAATTTATTTCTTAGAAGGACAAGTTGGATATTTGAAGAATGTGGTGAATTAGAGATAGCTTACCCCTGCCCAGCCTGACCTGTCAAACTTTTGACAGGATAAGATATAATGTTTTGACTTTGGTAAACAATTTGGAATCATGGGTCAACACAAAGAACTAGTCACGTGAATATAAAAGTATGCTTCCATATCTGATTAAAGTTTCCCAAGTCCATCTAGTGGCCAACCCAATGCACTTGTTGGGCTCTACAGCTCCTCAACCAGGAAAAACAGATCAGCTATGCAGAATGTCTAAAAATATCAACTCTTTAAAGCCAGGTTCACAGAGAAGAGAGATAACATTACGCTTCAGGAAAACTTACATTTTGATTAAAAAGATGCGGATTATGCCATGTAAAGCAATTGCTTTAGCACAGACCTAACTTATGATGGTTATCTCACACTCGGTATTAAAATTTATCCTTCAGTGGATTTAATATTGGCACATATAACTGCAGTATCATGCACTCAAATTGCAAATAGGTATTACAACTGACTTCGGTGAAATAGTACCAAGCATCACAAAAATAACTACACCGATAAGTTAAACTTATTAACAAATAGAGCATTGTTGTAAAACTACTACCATATTGCAGGACAAAAAAGCCATCTGATCAGAGTTGCCCAAAAAAGTGACCAATATGTCTACCACAACCAACTAAAAGGAAATTGGCTATACATACCAAGTAGCACAAATATGGACAAAAGCTTAAATACTCCCTACATAAAAAAGGGCACATTGCTGCTAAATAGAAAGAGACACAGGTGTTATGCCTGAGTGAAGGGTACAAATTAAGGAGTCACATCTACTCCAAGGTGATGCGGGCATCAAATCCAATAATTCAGATTTCATTTAGTTCTAAAGTATATAATTTTTACTTGGAAAAGACTTATTTATTTAGGTTTGTTTAATTAACAGAGATCTTATGTTAGGACTTTAGATATAGATTTGATTTGATTTTCTCATATTTTGAAGTCCACCATCCGGTGGTTGTGTTTCCGATTAGAGCAGCAATCTTATGTACTTTGGACTTTAAACATATAGATTTGACCTGATCTGATTTTTTTATATTTAGAAATCCACCATCTGGTGGTTTTGTTTTCTATTAGAGCAGCGATCTTATGTACTTTGGACTTTAAACATATAGATTTGACCTGATCTGATTTTTTTATATTTAGAAATCCACCATCTGGTGGTTTTGTTTTCTATTAGAGACCAATTGTAAGCCTATTTAAAAGGCCCCAGTCTTCAATGCAAAGGAGCTAATGATTGGGTAGTATTAAGTTGAAGAGTTATCTTCTTCTTCTAAGTTGGTGGACTCCATCGACCCTTCTGGTGGACTCGGGGAGCTATCTCTGTCCAGTGGACTCTGGCGGAAATCCTTGGTTGATTCCAAGGTTTGATCCCACTTCCCCATTCCCTCCTCCCTCTCAATTCTCCCTAAAATTACCCAACTACCCTTTTCCCTATGCTGTCCCGCGTCACAAGGGACACAAATGATATCATGCTGCATGCTGCTAGCCAGTCAGAACTGAAGCAGTTCTCCACTTAGCTTATAAATTCACATTAACGGCTAGTGAACAAATGCCACCCATTGTTTTTAATAAGGAGATCCCTGATTATCTTTGGCTGATGTAGCATGTATTGAGCAGTAAATTTCCAAAATCAGATTTGAACAAAGATCACCACACCACCTGATATAAAGTGGGCGATTCCTTAAAAACAGGAGACATTATTATTGTCCAAATTTTAGTATGAGTAAAAAGATGATTATAAGATATTAAATTTCTAGTTTTGCCATCAAAGGACCAGCCAAATGTTTAGATAAAGATCCTACTTAAGCTCCAACTTTCTAAACTCAATTATATACATATTATAAAGAAGAGATCCCTGGTTCGAGCCCCAGTGGCACCTAAAATGTGATCAGTATCAAAGAAGAAGATCCCTGGTTAGATAACAGAATCAGCTAAGATATGTGAATATCACAACCCTGACACTTCTGATAATCTGCATTTCTCATGGAATACTGATCCAATGTAGAATTTTTCAATTTGTTAACATTCTCACAGGGTTGAGCAATTCAAAACAGATGGAAGATGAAAATGCTACTTTATCTTATAGCTTCTCCCTAACAAGCTCTTTTTGGTTCTTACAGTGGAGATTTTGAGAGCATTAAAAAGAAATGAAACTTATGATTGGAAGGACCTAGAGGACAGTAGTGTTATTTACAGCACTCCTTATGCCTGAACTTCAGATGTAGGAAGGAGAGTTCTTAATGTAGCAAAGAGTGAACCTTGTTCAGAATGAATGTTGAAATTGAACTATTAATAACTACCAAAAAAACAGAAAATGAACTATAAATGGTAATTCCAGGTGCATATACAATGATACACCAGTATTTTCTTGATCTTCAGTAGTGAAGACTACATATACAAAGTGATTATGCAGAGATAATATTAGGCTATTTTGGTAGCAACATGAGGACCAATTTTGTACAGAAAAAACTATGTTCGTTCTGTTATTCTTTCACCTACGAATAGTAAATGTGCTTTTACTAAATTGACAACAAATTGGAGCACTGCTGTTTATTTATAACAAAAAATGTACAGCTATTGACAGAAGCCTTCACAAATTTCAACTTGACAATCAGAATTTACAAAAAGTAAACTATAACATTTTTCAAAGTGAAATTTAAACCGATTAACCTCTTCATCCTAAATTGTTAAATTTATTGATCAAATCCACATCAGAAAATCATGTGTACGTTTTTTAGTTTAAGACTTTACATTATTATCCAATATCATTTTCTTCCAATTTCTATTTTCAAATTTAGTTTTCAATGGCTAGAAATATACTAAAGTTACCTGATATGCTGCAATTGGCAGAGGGGATTTTTCACGTAGAAGATGTATAATGTCCAAATATGGCATAGCTGGTTTAACCTGAAAAGTATATAGAGATGTCTCATCATTAACAAAAGCAACAAACCCAAAATTTAAAGTGCGATGCCAAATCTGATATCTTAGGAATGGTTACCAGAAGAATATCAGCTCCTTCAGCTTCATCTGCTTGCAGTTCAACCAACGCCTCCCTTTTATTTGCTGGATTCATTTGGTAACTGCAATATCCATTACATAAGAAACGTAATGTTTTGGGTTTCATGTTAATAACAAACAACACTAAAACTAAATTTCTTATTATAGCAGAATCTCCTACGTTTTCTTGTCTCCAAAGCGTGGATTTGAATCAAGAGCTTCTCTAAATGGACCGTAAAATGCACTAGCATACCTGTACATACAAATACAAGTCTGACATTTAGCCATTTGAAACACAGTATATAGAATAATGTTAGATGAGTGCATAAAAGAATCACCGTAGTTACTTGGCTGTATAGGACATTATCAACACATCCTGGAATCCTTCAGCATCCAAAGCTGCTCGAATGGCTGCCACACGACCATCCATCATATCACTGGGACTTACTACATCTGCTCCAGCTCGAGCCTATTTTCCACACAAGAATAATTAAACCATTGCCGTTTTATTAATAATAGAGGTCATAAATACAATACTACAAAAGGCCCTCAATTACCTGAGAAACAGCTTGCTTGCATAATTGGTGAACAGTTTCATCGTTCATAATGACTCCTAATAGAATGCCACATAAAAATATTGATGAGTAATGTGCTTTGCACTTTCCAGAATAGTTTTTATACAGCTAGCCTGCTGAAAAATATCAACATCTAAGCCTCTAAAACACACAAGTCAATTGTCTTGTTAGGAAAGCAGGTGTTGCTTACAAAGTCAATTTGTAAAAAGACAAACAATTACCATCTTCTCTTACAATGCCATCATGTCCGTCAGAAGAATAAGGATCCAAAGCAACATCCGTGTAAACAACCTGAAAAATATAGAGCCCACAACAATATGTTTACAGGTTTACACATGTGCATAGCCTGCTTAATTGAAACAAAAGCTAAAAAATGCTCACTCACAAGATCAGGGTACTTGTCTTTGAGCAAGCAAATTGCACGAGGCACTAAGCCATTGTCATTGTATGCTTCATCGCCTGTAGGAGACTGAAAGTGAAAGCGTTAAGCGTTATATACTTTATTAAGCCACTGAAGACATCATGCACAGAAGGGGCAAAAACAGCAAGATGACCTTCAGTGCATCAGGGATCTTAGGAAAAAGCACAACACTGTTAATGCCAACATCGCGTGCCTTGTAAACCTGCAATCACATAGTATCTATGCATCTTAGAAAGACACCAAGATAAATCTTAGCCTAAAGCTCTGTAAAAAAAATCATAATGAAATATAGACACAGTTTGAGCTTCATAATGAAGACATCAAACATCTTTCTAGATGAAAGTAAGTTGTTGTATCAGGCTGTTGAGGAAGAGTGAAGTTGGAATAATGAGTCAAAGCTATTACAATCAAATCTAAGAAGCATTCTAAAACTGTCTTTTCTGCACTGCCATGCACCATGCTCCAAAGTTTTGCTAGTCAAGAGACTACCGCAGCTCTGTAAATGTATGAACTTGTATATGGACATAAGAGAGACTAAAATGGTCTATCTTTAAAATAAAGCCAAGTTATAAACACAATTAGGCAAACAATCAGGAGATTGTACCATACTCCATGAGAAAATTACTTGATTAAGCAAACTATGTCATCACACATTAATCAACAACATACTGAAGTGGTGTTTTACAGTCTTTTCCTCTGAAATGCTCTCTGTTAACCATTGGGTAGCATAGGGATCTTTTACGTGCATAAACAAGTTTTCAGATGTTTCATCCGCTTACATAAGCCAATTCTTCAGAAAAGTGAACTTTTTCAGGAGAAAAGCATGCAAACATTTAGCTTATGAAAAATAGAAAGACATTATCACAAACAGATCAGTTACCTCCAGATCAATCCTTGTAGAAGAATATCTATTGATAAAATAAAATAAAAAACAAAGTTCCAAAATATGAAGCCTTATCTAAATAGTATTTTATAATAAAGAAATTGACAACATAATCAGACCTGATAAACTGAATATCCAGCACTTAACCGTTAAATTTGTCAAATTATCAGTTTTTTCCATTAAATAATAGCTTCTATAAAAACAAATTCTCAAGGTAATGCAACCTAAAAATCTTGGGGACTGAATGTCACTTTATCATTGGCCAGATAAGTACAAAGAAAATGGGACTTTTCTCATTAACATCATGATCAACGAATCCATTATTAAATAATCCAACCTGGATTACCATCACACAAATATGTATTTGACATGTAGCATCAAAAGGCATCATATGAATCATATATTTCCCATAGATTGTGGTCGCCGTATGGTACTAAAATTCAGAGATTGAAGAAACCTAGAGGAAATAACTTTTATGTCTCAATACTAAGACAACAACAACGGAACCAGATCCCCCCTGCTTCGA
Source organism: Saururus chinensis (assembly GCA_035235625.1). Classification (NCBI taxonomy): domain Eukaryota; kingdom Viridiplantae; phylum Streptophyta; class Magnoliopsida; order Piperales; family Saururaceae; genus Saururus; species Saururus chinensis. The sequence continues at coordinate 34,806,595 of CP141143.1, forward strand.
TAATTTTCTCTATGTTCATACTGATAATTGGCAATTAGATGGGCATACACAATACTTCTGGCATCACAAGCAAGGATAAGGTAACTATCATGACAATAATAATTGTGATATTAAATTACAATTTCGCATTTACTGTGCCCTAAGTTTAGAAGATCATGTTATATGAAATTATAAAAAAAAAGATAGTTTTATATATGATCATAATTGCAGGTGACAAAGAGTTCATTTATTTATCAGATGTGTACTCAGGTCTTCTACCTCTTCTAGAAGTCCATGTCTCCAGCCCAGTCTATAACAACCGGGCATGGCACCAATTGGAGTATCTTCTTCACCTGCAACACAATTTTATATTAAGAACTGTGCTTTCCATCCCAGCATAAGCAAGAAGGAAGTGGTTAAAAACAGATTTTGGGACAATCAACCTTCATGGAGAAAGAGAGGAAGAACAAAATCTGCAGGAGATAAGCTTGTTTCCTGGAAAGACGCTCTCAATGCAGGAGACTTGCGGTTGCGACGTGGCCGCCTTGTAAGTGGCTATGATAAAACAAAATATAACAAGTATTTCAGTCAAGAAAAAGATCACTCTAACAATTTTGGGGTCTCCAACATTGAAGAGTTCCCTTCAGATGGAGGTATTCCTGTCACTTGCATTGTCGTACCGGCTAAAACGAACCAGAGTTTCTTTGAACAAGCAACTTTTCACATGAATATCATTTGGCTGTTCATCTGGTGTCAATTTATTAGTCTTAGCATCCCGGATATACCCCTTACAAATTTACTTCAAAGCTCAGTAAAAATGTGAGTATAAAAGATCCGCAAAGGTCAAGACATGACACATACAAGAGAAGGGACCACAGGGGTTCCGGTGGGTGCAGCAGCTTTAGGTGGAGGTGGCGGTGCTTCAGGGACATTGCCTGCAACAACTGCCGCTTCACATTCTTCGTTGCTTATCCCGGAGCTCTTCAAAGGGGAATCATTTCCATGACTAGCTCTAATGACCGAGATTCTCCTCGGCTCAATGGGACGCCCAACAGATAGATAGTTCTTGTTCGTCGGAAACTTCAACTTGACTTGGCTCCTCCCGTCCAAGTTCTTAATGCCTTTGATGCTTGTTGGCGAAATAGAGACAACACTAGCCATGAGCTTAATTCAATCCCTGGAATTAAAAACTTCATTTATTAAACAAGAAAACGAATTATTATTGGTGTTTCTATCAATTGAGAAGTTACAATGCATAACTTGATTGCTAGACTAGGGATTCCCGAAATTCACACATTTCTGACATGACTTCCATATATGATATGAACTAAATCTATATACCTATTCTCGGTAAAGCTTAAAGACCAAGTCTAAGACCATGATTGAGAAGAATTCCAAAATATAGAAAATTCTTCAAGCCAATCTACAGTGCAGCCTACACAAGAATCACTGGTCCAACTAAGTGCAAACCCCAAATTCACAAATTGAAGTCAAGCAAGCCCCAAGAAACAAAACTGGGTCCAAAGAAAACTGAACTGACAATGAGAATCCTGAGCGGAAATCTCACCTGGAAGTGGAGATGCAACGTACTGGCAGCTATGTGAGAACGACACCAAGAGAGGGTGATGAAGACCTTATCTGGCTGAAAGCTCAAACGTAGGAAACGCAGAGGGAGAAATCGTGATAGATTCAGCTGAATCCAATGGATGGTTGACAAGTGGTGTTGGGAGGGGTAGGTCAAGCTTGGCGGGACATGCCTTTTGATTGAGTAGACGGAATTTGTTGTCGCGGGATCGGATACAAGCCCACTTAGCGCGTCTAAGTCGTGATCCCTTGAAATAAAGACTAATGGGCCTGCTAAATTGGTCCCTTTTATATATTAGACAGCCCTTTGTATAAGCCCGGCTTTACGGGGGCATCGTAGGCCTATCAGATTTTGACACAACGGCAAACATAACTCAGCAGGCAAGTTTGAATACTGTCGGACCCCGAGCAATTTGAGATGCCTGGGCTTTCATATATCTAAATAGTTCAAAGGTTACATATCTAAAATAACTAATTTTTAAATTTTTATTTTTATTATACTTAATATATTTTTATTTTATAATTTCCTATCTATTATACTCATTGAAACATTTAAATAATCTTAAAATATTATAAACTTTATATGGTAAGACCATGACATGGTAGATCCATAATATAGTGAGCCTGGTAGACTTGCAACATGGACAACTCATAGGCCACAACACACGATACCCACAACAGGGTCTATGTTCTGGGCGGGCTCACAAAATCGTGAGATAATGGGCCCTTGACATTGGAGGCATGCATACACTTTAGAAGGATAATATTGATTTTTCGTAATTCAATGGATATAATAGATGTGAAATTTTAGAATAGAGCAAGTTGGATATAATAGAAATATCTTGGGCATAATAAAAAAAGTTTAAAAATTAGGTATTTTAAATTCTTTCCCTAGTTTCAATACTATTGATTCCCGTTTGATAAGGATGTTAATAATGAATTAGTACAACAAATCCCTCTAATCAAATTACATGTTTGGTTTTGATTGAGTGGAAAAAGTGGGAATCATATGATTCACTTTTTCTAAATCCAACCAAAACCAGTCATCTCACCAAAGGATAGTTTTATTGTACAAATTCTTCGTAAGAATATTATTTTCCTTTTGATAACTTTCACTCTAAAGTATATAAAGGCTGAAAAGCATAAAAATGTTTACCACTTCAAAATAGACGAATAATGATGTGCCCCTAAGGGATGGGGCATAGGGTACCTTGGTGTGAGAGACAGAGAAGAGGGAAGAGGGAGACATAGAGAAGAGAGGAGAATCAAATATATACTAAGAATGTGTCTACATGTAAAATATATCTATTTAATATACCTTTTTACACTCTATGTTAGCATAGTTTTAGGTTAATTTATAATTAATTATGGTTTATTAGAGTTGTGAAAGAAATTAGAAGTTGCAGTCATTTATTTATTAAATTGCCACAAATTGTTTGATTAGGCATGTATTTGAATCAATCCAAGTTTTTAGTATTGTTACATGTCTAAAATATGGCCTCTTATGTTTTGTAGGTTCACAAGAGCCATAATTCATCTTGTGACGACCACCATTTCATATGATATAATAATCTTGTCCAACACGTGTAATTATCATGCACATGACTAAATGTGTCGACTGTCGGTGCAAAACAATCACAAATTTATCAGTTTTCATTAACATGATCATCATATAATATAACAAAGTCATTGCACAACCATAAATATTTAAAAACATAAATACCAACTAACATAGTCAATAGAACATAAAATTATTATACATGCCAAGCATCACCATGAGTAGAGTTGATAGTTATACAAAGTTTATAATTCTCTGGGCACATCGTGCCTTTACACATCAATCATATACATAATTACATAGTTTTCTATCGCAGCGAACATATGATTCATTTGGAAATCTTTTCTTCTTTCACTTCTGCCCTTCCTGCATCACCTACAGAATTTGGGGGTGGGTGAGTATATCTATACTTAATAGGTTGATTTAAAATCTAAAGAAGTGCTAAGCAGAAAATATTCGAAAAACTATTATAGTCTTTTTCGTCAATAAACCAATCAATTCAAAATTAAATCCACCCCATGCTCATGGGGCAATAGAGGCCACATAGAGAAGGAGTTTTCCTATGATACTCTTGTAATATCCCTAATTTTCCTAGGTTTCTAAAATTAAATACGTGGAAAATAGGGTATTTGACCTATCAATATTCTTAGTAGAATAACTTCCTCCATAGATAGAATTTGTGACTCAAACTAATTCTATTAGAAAGTAGACAAGAATAGCTTCGAAATGCCACCAAGAACGTGTGAATCGGAGTTTGGATGAGGGAGCTACGATTGTTCAAAGTTTGTATTGTATAGGGCCTGTTTAGCCGATTTAGACGCGTATTTGGCCTGTTTAAGTTGTTTTGCGGGCCTGGTTGTTTATAATTCCGAAATTAATTTTCAAGGTTCCAATTAGGTTGCCTAATTGGGGTGGATTACCCAAATTCTAGAGGGGTTAGGAATCCTAATCCTCATGCTTATAAAAAGGCTTTTGAGGGCACAATTAAGGGGGCTTGTTTTTGGTGGAGGAAAGGAGAGAGGGCGAAGAAGGCTGTCGAGGGAATTTTTTGGCGAGGCTTCAGCGGTGGCGGATCAACGTCGACTCAACCAGTGAGGTAGGATTCTTATTTATGATTCCCATTTGTGGGAGTGTGCTTAGGTGTTAGTTTAGTAACGTTACTCCATTAAAACTTCCTATATGTATGAACTATAAAGAGAATGGACTGCAATTAGTTTTTCTCATGCAAGGCGATAGGTGTGGGAATTTATCAGTTCGCCCATGGATGATCTTGGTTAAGTCAAACTATTAAGTAGGTATATATATATATATATATATATATATATATATATATATATATATATATATATATATATATATATATATATAATAACCGAAGTATGGCCCGGCCTGACCGATGCCATTGGAATCGTCCCATCACAGTGTAGCCGGAACAATACCATGGGCACTGTTGGACGACGGGAGGACTCCTTTGGAGGCCTGGTGGTGGAAGGGATGGGACTAGAGATGCTGGCGAGTTCAGCCACGGATGGGGAGAAGCCACCTTCGGCAAGAAATTGTTTGATTTGGCCTGGAACTCCCTGACAACCCTCCGGTTGAAAATTTTCAGTCGCCGGAGCGAAGAGAGGACAGCCAGTGGCAGTTGCGAACACACCTCGTACTGAAGGAAGGGATAGAGGATTGAAGCAGTTGTTCAATGGAGGTTCAGTGACCATGGGCTGTCGGACAAAGGATGGAATAGAGGCTGTGATTAGTCTCTGTTTTCCCCGTCGCCGGAAACTGTGGGATTGCGGTGCAACTAACACCAGTGGCGCCAGTGATATATCTAAACGTACCCAGGGTTGACGAAGGGAGCTACCGGCGGTCCTGGGTGGCCGGACAACCGGCAGCTCATAGTCTGCAGCCGCCCTCCTCCAAGGACGCGGTCGGTATATAAAACATAAGGGGCAGCCTTTTGGCCGCCGGCCGGACATCGGACGACAGCGGGACTGACATTGTTGGTTCCGCCATGCTCTGACAATCCGGGGGTTGTGTGCCACCCATCCCTCCACCACGGTGGGGGCGGCGCCACCAGAGGCCGGCCTCTGGCTGGTCGCGGGGAAGACGACCCCGTGGGTCGTCTATGCTCTCCGGACCGGGTCAGCTAACCCAACCCGGTTCAGTCCAACTCCCTAAAAAAAACAAATTACACTCTAACCCTGAACCTGGTCCGGTTCAATGAGATAGAGTTGTCAAAAAAAAAGGGAAAAATTATGAATGATTATTAATGTATGTTGAGTACTCCAACTAAGTTGCAGACCAGGGGAAAATCCCAGAGTCTCTAAAATGGCCAATTTACCCTTATGAGTTGATGTGTAGTATAAGGATTAATAATCAGACTTCGGGCTCCCGTTCAGGGGCCTATGCATGGATTTAGAAATTAAGAAAAATCTCAGTGATAGTTTAATGTGTATCCTAAATTTGGACCAGGCCATAAGCTAGGTAAAAATCTCAATAAGTAGAGATGTGACTGTTTTACCCTTAGGGTTAAGGTAAGATGGTTAATTGAACCGGGGTCGGTTTAAGGGGTTTACAACCCCATTAAACGGCAAGAAAATTTCTTCGGGTTCATAACATCAAGGTGTAAACCTTGAGATTAGTTTTGGACCCATTGAGGTCTAGGGAAGCCCTAAATAAAAAGATAGAAATACCCCTATGCAGACTGGCCCGCATTTGCGTGGATGTTATTAACAGGCCAATGTGATACTGAAACCTTTTGAGAGGTTAAAGACTTACCCGAGAGCACAGAGGACCATATTCAATGTTGAATAATTACCTTAATGCCCTCAAGTGCATTATGATGAGTTTTTTTTAAGAGATTCAATAAGTTAACCCAAGGAGGGTTAGGGCACAAGAGCTTGAGTAATTATAATTGAATTTGATTACCCAAGGAGGGTTACCTTAATGCCCTCAGGTGCATTATTGATATTATGATCTACTTGGACATTTGTGGTTCTAATTGTTTATGTTGTTCTTTATTTCAATTTTTGGATATTGATGTTATGATAGTAACTTATCACTAGTTGAAGATTATTGAAAGAATAATTGTTTAGATAGATAGCTTTGGATTGGGTGAGAACACCTAATCAAGATAAAGACTAAAATACCTTAGAGGGGCCTGCAACTAGTTCATATAGTGAACAAAGCCTTTGACCTGACGATAAGCATTAGTTGATAAACCGATGGCAGTTTCTAGTTTTAAACCCTAGTCTAGAAGGGACTAATAGGGTTTGGGATAGTCATTCAGAATCCTGGCTTATAGATGAGCAAGATAGGGTTCATAATAGTTTCTTGAGTTTTAGCTCTATTGAGGAGCCGCTGATTTGACCATGTAGTTGCACCTCCCCATTGGAGGGAGCTCTGCGTGAGCCGGGCTCACCATAGATCTATTGAGGATCTTTTAGTGTACACACAATTGGATTAACTGACTTCTTGCTTGGTTGGCTTTTCCCACCACTTCTGTTCAGGTGCAGTTGTGGGTCATGCCCTTCCACTCCGATCAAGTCCTTCTTGGGCTAGGAGGGGTAATGGTACTTCCTAGTGGATTCCAGGGGCCTGGTGGATTCCAGGGTGTTTTGTTATCATTTGTCACTTAGGTTGACATCTGATGAGTCTGTCTATCATTGGGATTAAACATGGATATTAATTATTAAATAATTATTCGAGAGATAATTAATAACATTGATTGATATTGTTTGTTTAATTAGAACAAGTGGATTGATTAAAGGACTTGCATAAAATGTAGGTTGCTTGAAAATACTTAAACATTGCATGTGTGATGCTATACTTCTTAGTATAGTGTAGTATTAGGCAAAACTACGTCTGATGAGTACATAGGCAACTAACATCGGGTGATGTTGGCCCGATCGAAAAAATATTAAATTTTACTTTTGTTCTTCTGAAACGCTCTTCCAAGGGGAGGAGATGTTTGGTTGTTGTTTGGTCTTCTTTGCTTGCAAGTTCTTTAGATGAGGACATTGTGAGATGAGGACGTTGGTGGGCGTTTGAGGCCGGCATTGCACTAGTGGGATCTACTTTCTTACTTCTGCAATCTTGTAAGTAATTGTAATTACTGGCATGAGAGCCAACTTTACTTGGTTATTTATTTTCGGAAAGATGACAGACTTGTACTTAGAGGGTTAACCTGCTATTTATGGAATTTGACACGTGTAATAATATAATATGTTTTGATATTTGTATTTGTGAACCCCAGTGATCACGACCTAGATATTTAATCGGATGATTTGTTTTGTGTTTAAGAAAGAAAAAAATTTATCGTGATTTATCACGTGTCCTTTATTTAAAAAGGGTTTTAAAAATCCGGGTCATGACAACACCCGGAGCATGCCACTTTGCCGATTAGTTTTCTCGGCAGGCATCAAAACACTATAAAAATTCCTGATTCTCAAGCCAAGGAACAACCAATTGAGTGTTAACCAAAATACAAGGTAGCACATGCAAAAATCAAATCACAGACATAATATATTTCCCTAAAATAAGTCACATTAACACACCCAATCAAAATAATTCAGAAGAGTTAACTTTGATCAGCAAAGCTTGTGTTTAGCGTTTAAAACCCCCTACCTTAAACTTAGGTATAAAATTCGTAAGTGTAGAGGCCTCAGATTGTGAAAACGACCCCACCATGGCCTTAGATGGAGAATGCCTCTTGAACAAACTAAATCGGACTTAAAATGACTCAAAAATAAAATAAATGGGTTTGGATAAGCAAAAACCCTATCTCCCCCTTATATAGGGCATGACGTGCCAAAATTGCGGTGTTGCACTGTCAATTTTAGTGGTGTTGCTTGTCATGTGCGAAATCAAACATAAATTGACAAAAATAGAAGATATGGGTCTAGATAAGCAAAAACCCTATCTCTCCCTTATATAGGCCATGTTGCGCTAAAACTGCTGGCACGTTCTGCCAATTTTGGAAGCACCTAATGATTTCATGGGCACCGAGCGTGGCACCTGTGCATTTTGCTCATGACATCCTCGCAGGACGCACGTGGAATTTATTTATTTTTCATTCTTATCTTCAAATGCCCGGATCTTTGTACCGCGGACTCATATTAGTGCGTTCTTGGTACCGTTGACCTCATATCGACGACCCCTATGAAAATAGACAACTCAGGTAGGTTATCCCACTCTTTTCAAGTTGGTCCCACCCATGAGACACACTTCCTAAGGTTGTGATTTTCTCTCCTAGCCTCTATTTTCTCACATTCTTTGACTCTTTAAGCTCGCTTCTTCGAGCTCTACCACAATCTTATAATAGCTTATCACATAACAATCTTTAGCTAATTAAAAGTTATTTAAAACTCTAAAATTTTCTTATTAGAGGCTACAAATTTTAACAAAAATTCAGGGTCGTTACCATCAACCCCCCCCCCCCCCATAAGGAAATTTTGTCCCCAAAATTGAACCTTTCAATTCTTGAAAAGTTCCGAATATTTCTTTAGTATTTCACTTTCTAATTCCCACGTCGCTTCTTCACAAGAGTGGTGTTTCCATAACAACTTTACCAACAATGTCCTTTTCCCTCTAATCAAATTACATATTGGGTTTTGATTGAGTGGAAAAAGTGGGAATCATATGATTCACTTTTTCTAAATCCAACCAAAACCAGTTATCTTAGGAAAGGATAGTTTTATTGTACAAATTCTTCGTAAGAATATCATTTTCCTTTTGATAACTTTCACTCTAAAGTATATAAAGGCTGAAAAGCATAAAAATGTTTACCACTTCAAAATAGACGAATAATGATGTGCCCATAAGGGATGGGGCATAGGGTACCTTGGTGTGAGAGACAGAGAAGAGGGAAGAGGGAGACATAAAGGAGAGAGGAGAATCAAATATATACTAAGAATGTGTCTATTTCCCCTAATACGCGTAAAATATATCTATTTAATATACCTTTTGTCACGCCCCGGCAATGCCCGACCTGAACTGAACCCGGTTCAGGGGCCAGTCAAGCGCGCGGGGCGACGAAGTGAAATTGAGAAAACGATCTAGCAGAAGACTTAACCCTAACCACGGGCGATTAACAGAATTACGGAGGACGCACAATCCTTTGAGCAAGAGTAAATAAGAAAGAAAGAAAAAGTGTTGCTTATCACAAAGTAAACAACTAATCTCAAAACCCACATGCTTAGTTAACTAAAGCCCACACCGGCTCAAATAAGTCTTAAGCAAACATAACTGTAAAATGTGACATAAATCCAAAACAAAGAACCTTACACAAAGGTTCTAAACATAAGCATAAAACCAAAGAAAATAAGTCACACAACGATCTCCATGATCACATCCAAGCCATCTCTGACCTTTCCTCAAAGAGGAGATCCTGTCCGTCTGCGTGTCGCACCACGCAGCCCCAAATCAAAACACAAGAAAGAGGGGTGAGTTTAACAAACTTAGCAATGGTTTTTAATATCACTATCAACATTGAAAATACGATAACATAGCAATAAGATCATTCAGATCAAAGATTTACATGGTGCATCATTTTCTGATCACGCATACACATCACCTAAAACTGCATCATAGTGCATAATCCACAAATTTTCATTCTCATCATAACATCCTGCATGAAATGTATCTCTAACATACATATTCCATCATGCATCATATCATAATTCAACCTGCATAGATGTATCTCTAACATACATATTCCCACATGCATTATATCATAATCAACCTGCATGAATGTATCTCTAACATACATATTCCATCATGCATCACATCATAATCAACCTTCATGAATGTATCTCTAACATACATATTCCATCATGCATCACATAATAATCAACCTCCATCAAGGAGTAATCAGACGTTGGTGTCACACAGACGGGACATAGACAAGGCCACGAAGGTGTGTCATGGTCCAAAATTCTACACAAGAATTCAAGAAAGATCGGGGTTGTCAATCCCTAAAAATCTGCTCGCCCTGGACGATCCTGGCCAAGGATGTCCCATTCTCACACAGAGAATCTAGAGCATGGGTGTTCACCCAGGGACATTTCCTATGGAGGGAAGAGCCCGAGTTCTCACACAGAGAACCCTAGAACACGTGGTAGCGGGTGCACACGGCATACCACACTGGATTCTCAGGGTCCAGATGACACTTATAATAACATTCTCACAATCCACAAGACAAGTATACAACTCGTCCCCACATAATCCCATTTAATTAGATTCAACCCGGGAAGTGCACTCGTTCCACACAAGAACTCAAATCAAAATATGTCCTTTCGGACCAATCAACTTACAATTAATCCACGACCGATCAATCCGGCACACAATTTCACCACATTGCATCCAATCGGTCAAATTCGATTAACCTCGGTGAAGCCTCAATTGGAAATCCATTTTCATGATGCATGCAGTATGGTACATACATGGGCAAGGCATACATGAATCCTAATCCATGATAAGTGTTCTCATCAACCCCTAATGCATCATTCATAATCACAATATCAAGCTTCAACATTATCATTTAACCCCCACATGTGTGTGTACTAGTAGAAGCATTTCACACAATGCATGTCAACATGCTTGAAATTAAACTCACTACCACACTACACATATGAATTACCATCTAAACATGAATTCCAGCGGAAATCATAGGAGAAGAAATGTTGAAATCATGACTCAACCCAAAACTCAACCACAAAGGTTAAACACATAAAAGATCATTCATTTCATCCTTGAGTCATGGCATTCACCAATATTCACACATCAACTAACTACATTCTATCATGACAAATTAGTCCATTAATAGGTTGTAGTTCCACTAAAAATATGCTTAATCAAAGGGAATCAATCATTCATAATTTCAAGATGACAATTCCAACATCATGCCACAAAACGTAAGTCATTCCACAAATCTCTAAGCATATATCTCAACTCCATAACCTCAATAGCATGCCTTTCCAGTAGCATAACATAGCTTAAAATACTCCACATTCATATAAATTGGCAAGCTAAGGTGGAATCATCAAAATAAACATCATGCATTAGAACACCAATTTGCTGTGTAGCCGTTCGAACGCCCTTCAGGCCGTTCGATCGGCTAAACATAAAAATTTAAAATTCACAGTTTGGCCGTTTGAACGCCTAGCAGGCCATTCGATCGGCTGAACTAGAAAACTGTCGTTCTGACAGTGTTGCCGTTCGAACACCCAGAAGGGCCGTTCGAACGCCAACAAGGCAAAACTGAACTATCTTCTTTCTTTCGCAAATCCAAACCGAAACACCATTGATAACACTTCAAATCAACATCTAACACCCTAATCATCATCAAAAGTCCTTCATGACTTCCAGAATGTTAAACCATATCATAATAATGCAAAACCCTAATAAATCAGGATTAAATATTTCTATTTTCTAATCATGCCATTAACACACCAAATCAAGTAACTCCATTCGAAATAAGCCAAAAATCAAGAGTTTTACCATGGATAAACTGAAATTTTGAAGATCCATTACCTTAGCACTTGATTAAGCTCGGATTTGAGGGTCACCCTTCTTGAAAACCTTACAAACACATTGAGTTTGGATTAAACTCCATTACAAATCGATTTACCAAAGAAATCCTTAATTAAAAGTTAGATCTAGGGCTTATTGATTGTAAAAATCGAATTTTGAAAGCTAGGGTTTGTAGTAAAACACAAATCAGTAGTTTTTGATGTCCAAAATAGATTGAAACAAGGGGGAAATGGTAGATTTAGAAGAAATTAAGAAGAAAGTTAGGGTTTAGTGCTTAATTAGAGTAGGCTTACCTTAAACCCCTTCTAATCCGGGCCTAATTGGGGATTAGGCCAGACTTCCCTCCTTAGCCTATTCCCAAAAATAGAAATGGCTTAGGTTTGCCCTTTTATAGTAAGGGTTGGGGTATGTATGAGTAAGTTATGGAGTGTAAATAGGAAAAGTAGGCTAAAAATGTGTATTTTGCAAAGTTAAGCACTAATTAAGCCTAATAAAATTCTAAAAATTTTTGTATGACCTTAGGTAGATATCTGGGTTCATTTGACCCAAAAATTGAAATTTCATCGATGGGGCCCACAGGGGTCCCGCCAAAACCCTAATTTTTGGAAAAATAATAAAAATTTAGAAAAATCCCAAAAAAACATATTTGATTTAAAATCACTTAAAACCACAAATCTTAAAGTTTATTTTGGTTAAAACTATCATAAACACCACTTATTTTACGAAATCACCGAATAAATCAGAAAACGCGTTAATCTCACGATAACCGATAATTAAAGAAAACCAAAACCAGTTTAGAGATGAGGGTCCTTACACCTTTTTACCCTCTATATTAGTATAGTTTTAGGTTAATTTATAATTAATTATGGTTTATTAGTGTTGTGATAGAAATTAGAAGTTGCAGTCATTTATTTATTAAATTGCCACAAATTGTTTGATTAGGCATGTATTTGAATCAATCCAAGTTTTTACTATTGTTACATGTCTAAAATATGGCCTCTTATGCTTTGTAGGTAATGAGGAATATGGATAACGTGTGAGATAATCACAAGAGCCATAATTCATCTTGTGACAACCGCCATTTCATATGATATAATAATCTTGTCCAACACGTGTAATTATCATGCACATGACTAAACGTGTCGACTATCGGTGCAAAAAAATCACAGATTTATCATTGCCGCCGGTGGCAACAGCCTGAACATCATCGACAAAAATGGTCTATTCATCGCTTTATGATGCTTGCCGGCCAATTTTGCGATCGTCACCTGGCCAAATCCCATTGGTAGACCCGCGAGGGGTGCTTATCATTTAATTAAAATATAAGCTTATAATATTCAATTTATTACTTGTACATCTCTGATAAGTATGAAATCTATATCTATTTTATATGCCTTTTTACCTTATTTGCTAGTATAGATTAGGTTAATTTAGTGTTATTTATGGTTTATTTAGATTAAGATAGATATTAGTATTTTAGTTTAATTATTAATGATTTTGTAGTTATTAGTAGTTTAGATGTGTATTTAAATCAAGTTGGAATTTTAGTTACTTTCTACATGTCTAAAGGATGGTATTTTATGTTTTGTACATAAAGTGCACTTATCGAAGTACTTGGACGATGTTTGGAATAATTCAAAATAGTCTTAACATGCTTTAAAGTGATTTGGACAACTTTTCGGAGTTATAAACAAGTTGGAAATTAATATGGACATGAAGAAAAGCTTAATGAACAGAATATGGACTGTCCAGATTACAGAAACACTGTAGCCGTTCAGACGGGGTCACTTACCATTCGATCGGGATAACGTGAATTCAGACAAAAATACAGTTCAAGCGATCGATCGGGCATGCAGGGCGATCGAACGGCATAACGTGCAATTTCCTTGTTTGACCCAAATTCCAATCCTTTTCATATTGAACTTCTTCCTACGGAACTTATGCCTATAAAAAGACATATTTGGCTTAAAATTGGGGGATTCCAGTAGATTTTAAGAGGAGAAAAAGGAAGAAGAAGATGGAAGAAAACTCAAAGCTTTTAATGGAGATTCAAGTGCTTTCTTCTACCATTGAAGGCTAGACTTTTCTTTTACTTAGGAGTTGATGAAGCTATAGATAAGTTTCAGTTTCTTTTCTTTTTAATTTAGATCTCAGTAGTGAATGATGACAATTGTATGATATGGATTTCCTTTTTAATGGAAAAGCTTCTCATGTTTATTCAAATCTATGTTGATTTATTGTCTTGTAGATGATAGATTGATATGGTTTTGATATTTCATCGATTCTAATTTCTGTGATTTAGATGAGATGGTCATACAATAGTTTTAATGTTCAGATAATTAATGACTTGGATGAGTTATACTAAGATTAGACGGGTCATGCTTATAGCTAGTTTAGTGTAGATGATCCGTGCTATTGTCGAAGATAGTTCATGCCATGGAAGTTAATTAATGATTCTTTTTGAAGTAATTCTAGCTTGTAGCTGAGAATACTTGTTCATATTCACACTAGATTTAGATTAAAAGTTAAGGAATTGTTATGGTTCTATAGTGGATTCAATTTCCTAAGTAAATTCCATCATATTAATCTCTTATTTTAATATAGTTGATTCTTTTCTTTTGCTTAATTTAAGTTTAAGTTTGTTTTAATTTTCAATCAGCAAATTCCTCTTTAGATTTAGTGATAATCCATCCGTCCCTGAGGTTCGACAACCCTTAAATACTTATCATAGTACAATTACCTTGTACACTTGCAAAGGGTTTAATTATAAACGATCAATCTCTAACGATACTATAATGGTACCTTAATCGCCGGTTTGTTGTTGATCCACTGCTGTCAGAACCTCGAGCGCTACTCATTGTCATTGGCCGCCTTCACCGAAAAACCATCTTCCGCCAAAAAACCATCTTATTCTCTCCCCTTCTCTAACAGCAAAAACTCAGCGCCCCCCTAACCCCCCCCCCCCCCCCCCCCCCCAAATTAAGTGTCCCTAATCTCTTTTGGGATTAGGTTCCTAATCTCCAAAGAGATTTGGGTCAATAAATCTCCACTTAGGCCACTTAATTGGGCCCCTAAAACATAATTTCGTAATATTAATTAATCAGACCCGTATAGTGATATAAACGGACAATTCACGCATCTAATTCGGGTAAACGGACCATACATATTATAATCAACTTTGAATGGTCGTATCTCCCTTATCCGAATTCCGATTCATGCGTTCTTAGTGGTATTTCGAAGCTCTTTATGTCTACTTTCCATCCATATAGGATTCAACTATTACTTCCAACTAATGATCAAGTTATTCTTATGAGAAGGTCAAGGGGTCCAACACCTTAATTTCCCTATAGTCGACTTTGGGAATTTAGAAAATTCCCAAACGTTACAATTAAACTATGGACAAAAATTAAAATCTCTTTACTTAGATATGACAAGATTTTTAACTTTTTTTAGCTAACTTATCCTAAGGCAATCTATGGTGTTTTTCCTAATTTATCCTTAAAAGCTTAAACAACAATCTTCTTTGCCCACACTCTCTTCATCTTTTTTTTTATAAACTTTGTGGTGCAACTTAGAGGTAACATGGGTAGTATACTTCTTCTCATTCCTCTTTGACCTAATTTTGAAAGGATAATTTTTGGGACACTCTCTTTTACAATGGGAATCACTATGACATATGTCACACATACCTACAATACCGGAACCTATCCTTCCTCCTTTTACTCTTGACCTAGGTGGGTTGTACACTATCTTAGGGTTTTTGTCACTCTTTTTTGTATTCACAAAGATAGTTGGTTTTACTAAGGTGGTAGATAAGTAGTTCCTAAAACCTAAGCTCATCTTGTTGTTTTGGTCAATGCTCAACATGGTTTCCCACTTCTTACCACTCTGAAATCCATCTAATTTCTCTTTAGATGACATAATTTCTTTATTGAGAGCATTAGACTTCTCATTTTTACTCTTTAGGTCTTTTTTAAGGTCACTTACTTCTCTTTCAAGTTTGACATTCAACTCCACTAACTTATTTTCCTCTTGAGAAGACAAAACTAATTCATCATCTTTCTTTTCCAACTCTTTCTCATGACTTTTGGTTTTCCTAGTTAAGATTAAAAATTATTTGAGGAATCCTTTGTATTAATCAAAATCAAGGTTAGACTCTGAGTTCTCTTTAAGAGAAGTAGACTCATTAGACTCATCTCCAAAACTCTCTTCTTTTATCCTTGGATGGAAGGCTGCATAGTTGCACATTTCATCTTTTTCAAAAGAACTCTCATCAAAGAAATTTGAATGAAGCACCTTGCCCTTTCTCTTTTTATCTAAACCCTTTGATTTCTTAGGCTTACATCAAAATAATTATCAGAATTATTGTTAGGACAATCAACCGCAAAGTGACCTAACTTACCACATGCAAACACTTCAAATTCTTCTCGTTTGTTTTGCCTCTCATCTCTCTTGTTCCCTTGTCTCTTACCAGAATTTTGACCCTATTCCCAAACCTGAAGTTTTGAGTTTTTATGAATTTCTTGAAGTTTTTAGCCAATAAGAGCATTAATTCTTCATCATCTTCAAACTCTTCAGATTCTTCTAAGGTATTTATAGCTTTATTCTTCTTGTAAGTTCTCATAGATGCTTTTAGGGTAGTTTATTTTCCCTTGGATTTTTCAAACAACTCTTTCTTGTTTCCACATGACACTTTAAGAAATCAAAGCAAAGAAAATTATAAAAGAAGCAAACTAACAAATTAGGGCACACAAATAAGCAAGTTATCAAGTGATTAAAGAAGAAAAAATACGCAAACATGGCAAAATTGAGAAATCAAACTTTGGCACAAGTTATCTAGTACTAGAAATCAAAATATAGAAAGATTAAGCAAAACAATAATGCATTAGCATGCAAAAATAGATGATATCATAGAGCAGACTCAATTTATCAATGAAAACCTTCAGCTACACTTGTGAGTTTAATAGGCGTCTAATAACCAAGCGAATTACCACATTGCCCAGAGTCCTATTATCTATCGAAGATAAAGATTATGAGATATGACCTCATTGCGCAAAAGTTTCTTATACAACAGAAACAATGAAAACTTAATTTCTATGTGCACTCAAAATTAATCAATCATCAAACCATAAAGCATGCAAACCACATTTGAACACACAACAATTTAACATGAAAACCCAAACTCGGGTAAAAAACCATGACAGTCCCAACAAGGACCAAATAAATGCACTACTAGCAAGCAAAACAAATATATGACATAATCAAACCACCAACCTTTGTTTCTACTCTAACACAAACTCATTTTGTTTAAATCTCCGCAAATTTTTGTTGTTGCTAGCCTTTAAGTCTTCTCCTCAAACAAACTTTAATTTCTCCTTGCTTTGTCTTTGTCTTCATCTAGGCTTGAAGAAGCTCCTCTTTTTCTAATGACTTTGGCCTCTTGGTTCTTCAATCTCTCATTGAAGATTTTTTCCAACTACTCTCTAAAATTTCTGTGTAAAATCTCTTCTTTAGTTGTAGATCAACATCATGAATTCACCATTGATCTTCTCTTCACACTCCTTTGTGAATTTTCAAGGAAAATAATAAAGAAAAGGTATATCATTTCTTCCCCAAATTTTTCTAGGTTTTATTTTTTTCAATTTCATCACTTCTTATTCTTTATATAGGTCTTCAAAATGGTTTGACACTTTAGTTTTAGCAAGGAAATAAATCTAATCCAAAAAGGCTTTTTTAGGGCAACTAAAATTGCTAGCGATAAATCATTATGATCATCATCCACTATTTTTTGAACATACAACTCCTTGAGTGATCAATTTATCAGCAAATTGATCGATAAACTCTCAGCTTTATTTTACAAATGACTAATTCAAGTGTTGATTGATTGTTTCTAGGGCCAATTAATCGATTCATCAATTTGTTTTAACTATTCATCAGTAATCAATCAATTCAATCAATACATAACTCTAGCGATCGATCAATGATACTGTTTAATGATAGTTTTGTCATTTTTACCCTAAAACCTTTTGAAACCTCTAAAACTTCTCTCAGTAATTTTAGTATGAATATGTGAACTGAATATGCTTCATAACCCAACAACATCCTTTAAGCTTCAGTCTCGATCTATAAGAACATGTCTGCTCCTATTTTTTAAGCCCATCAATTCAAAATATGACTCAACTACAACTACATCTAATTAGTATTATATACTTAAGGTTTCTGACATAATTTTGATAAAGAAATTAGCCAATAAACTTAACATATGACACATATGTTCTCACACACTTATGTTATTACAGTGGGATGGCTGACCAAGAATCACATGCAATGACAATTTATACATCACAAACAATCATCATATATATGCAAGATTCATTTTAACATTGTGGTAGCCCTCAGGAGTCCAACCACCCTTATTGAAGTGCCCACACAAGGTCTCTAAGACTCAATAGCCATATCTAGGAGTCCAATCACCCTCACTAGACTATCATATACCATAACTCAACTTCATACTATTCCTGAACCCAACACCCAACTTTATCCATGCTATAAAGCAAAGGCCCATAAGGGCTCATTGACCCAAGTAGTTAAAATCTTGACTTCTAATAACATCAAAACCTTTGTATTGTATTGTGCTAGATCATTCATCTTTTTATGCTATGATCCATTTGAATCTATCTCCCAGGCCAGGGGAATGACTTTAACAAACAAACTCTTATTTTTAGAGAACCGAAGACCATGATCCTTTTTCATATCGTACCCTTCCTCTATGTGGCTAAAATGACTTACTTTTGGAGCTAACCAAACACTAGGATCCTTTGTCTTTTAGTCTCTAATGAAATGGTCAAGGGGTGTTTATCTATTACAAGGATTCATACATGCATAGGGTTTACTTAACCTAATATCATACAGATACATATTATTATATATTATCACATCCATCATATGAGAAAATCATGTCATTATATAACTTATAAATAGCATATATTTCATCTAAAAATATGTTTGAATTCCATGAACTAATGCACCATATCTTCAGTGTGGGTGTTGGTAACCACTGATGTCCCATTGATGCATCAAACCCTTACTGACAATGTAAAAGATTGTAGAAGCCCATCTCATAGACACCACAACTGATGTGTCTACCAAATTGCTAGTGGCTAGATTAACACCGATGCAGCACAACGTGTTGGTGCTGGTACTACTCATCTTCCTCCATTTACCAACGTCATCACCAACATGTTGATAGCCATGTCAATGATCAGGAGAAAAATGAACTCTATAGTGGTTCATCCAATGTTCTCATACATCAAACACAATTCTTACTTTATTTGAACCATTACCCTCGGTGTAAAACCATGATTTTTGTCATTTGATCATTGAGAATCGAAAATATTATCTTTTATTCTAAGCATGACATAATTCTCAAAAAATAACTTTAGGATGTATTAAAAACATCGACAAGCATATGATATGATCAAATCATCTATTAAAACCATTAAGTAGTAACAAGGTTAAGAATCCAACCTTTTCTCAATAAAATACACTTGGTCTCTAGAATTCTATTTTTTTCTCTTCCTCCTTTGGACTTCGATGTGCCCTAAGTATCTCATTTTGACTAGAAGTCATATTCGGAAAAGGTTAGGGTCATAGGATATCAAAGGGTATTTATAGGAGAATAAAATAATTGAATTCTTATACATAACCGCATGTAATTGTTTCTTATGGCAGTTTTGAGCCCGTCAGCACATTTGTCACAATTCATTGCGGAACACCTTTTTTTGTTGCATTGATGGTCTTTACAAATACATTGTTTCCACATGTAAGCAAGTTGGTTTCACGTGTAAATATTTGACATTTAAAAAAATAACAATAATAATTTCATCACTGCTATTAAGGAAATTTTGAAGATGGATTTTGTTAGTCACATTGACAAAATTCATCATTACAATAAAGTGCAAGTAGTTTGTTCAAGTTTGAATTTGTCAGTTATGTCCACAAAATAAGGTTAATAGTTATATTTTGTCACTTCAAGTGACAAATCAATCAAAAATAACAAAAAGTTGTGCACGAGACAAATGCCACATTGGCACCTTTGTGGCATGTTAGAAAACCATTCTAGTAACTATTTTTCTCTCATCTCTAGTTTTATAAATATTTTAAGGGAAAATTATTTAAATAATAATTACTAAAATAACCTACTTTGGGAAATATTTCCCATAGTGGTGTTGATTTTTTCCACATAGGCGCCAGCCAAGCACTGGTGCCTGCATGGCTTTTTTTTTAAAATTTTAATTGTTTTTGTCCTTTGGAAGGACAAAATCATCGTTAAGTTAATTTCATCCTTTCCAATGACGAAATCATAATTCATTACTAAGATTTCGTCTTTCTAAAGGAGGAAATCTAATTTCGTCCTTTAGAAGGACGAAATCTAACTTAACATTTCGTGAGGGTGGCCCCCACCGCAAACCGAATGATGTAAACTCTGCCCACCACCGCGTGCATCATGTATGCCTTGCCGGATGAGTTGATCGACTCTAGCAGTCTCTTGTTGAGCTCATTCACCTCCTCTTCCCCAGCCTTGCCCACGGACCACATTATAGAGCTCTCAGGTTCCAAGAGGAGCACTTGCAACCCTTGAGCTTGAGTGGCTATGCTCCTCAAGTGAAGACATAAATCTTGCATTTGAAAGGTGGGTGAATGAAACCTCGAAGAGAGCAGAAAGTATCCCAAATACTGTGTCCTCTCCCATCTTCCCGAGCTACTCCTTCCACCTGAGTTTTCAGCACATGGCTATATTAACTTAAAACAAGATGACAAAGCATAGGAGATGATGTATATTGTTTGCACCAGAACATACTTGGTATGCTGATGTGCTGAACCCGAACTGGAAGCCATGAGGAAAGTCATTTCTGCTAGCAAATGAGCACATGCAGATCTCTACTGACAATACAAGGAGTGACAAACAGAAAATAGGGAGAATGTTTTGAGAAATAGCCATTTCTTTTATGTTCCTGCACATCAAGACGTTAACATAAAGAGCCAGCTAGCCTTTTGACAGAACAGGAGAAGATAGAGGGTGAGAATAAACTAATTATCCTTTCCGATGATTGCATTTACTTAGTTATATACTAGTTGATGCAATTTTTTATTTTAGTGGAAAGGAACCGACCGGAGGAGACTAGGGAGTCTTCAGTGGGTAGAAGCAGAGATAGAGGTGGGCTTGACCACATTGCAAACGTGAAAGTGCAAGCAACGCGTCAACAAAGGATACAGAGTAATTTAGTTGTGAACTGTGGTTGGTAGAGTTTACACGATCTGGTTTGACCCTCAAGAGACAAAATCAAATTTCATCCTTTAGAAGGAAGAAACCTTACCACAAATTGCGATTTTGTCGTTGGGAAGGACAAAATCAACTTAATGATGATTTCGTCCTTAAAAAAAAGCCACACAAGCGTCAGCGCTTGGTTGGTGCCTACATGGTAAAAATCAATACCAGTTTGGGAAATATTTCCCAAAGTGGGTTATTTTGGTAATTATTTCTTTTTTAATTATTATTTAAATAATTTTCCCTAATTTTAATAAATGTTTATTCAATAAATTACCCAAGGTAATATTGCAATTTACATTTTAAATGGAGTGCATTTTCACATCTGAACAAATCAAACACCCGATGAGTTATTGTGTGGTAAAAAGCTTAGAGCTAAATATTTGAAAGGAATTGTTACATTCTCATATATAGAGAAAATTAAGAAAATTTGATGGTAAAAGTGACATTGGTATACTTTTGAGATATGCCACCACTAATAGAGCTTACAAAGCATATAATCTAATAATAAAACTATAATAGAATTGTATAATGTTATGATTGATGATGTTTTGACACCTTAGAGCATCTCCAATGGCATATGCCTTTCGGCTTCTATCGTGTCCCCTTTGAAGTCCCACTTGGGACTACACACTCCAATGGGAGGTGGCCATATCTCATGTGGATATGGTGCCCCAAATTACATGTGTTACAACTGACACCTCTCCTTGTCGGATGTTTTTTATTTTACTTTTTCACATTGCATCATTTCAATTATCATTTTTCACCGATGACCGTTGTTTTTTTGTGTGTGTGTTTTTTCCTTTCACCTCTCTTCATCTATAAAAAATCACCTCCTCTACTTCTATTTCTCATTCATCTCACGTATTATTCTTTTTCATTTTAAACTCTTCTTTTGCTAATTTTTCTCCAACATTCTTCCACTCCTAGATTCCCCATACACTCAATTATTTGATGATGATTTTGGAATGAAAGTGCCCTAAGTTCCACAAAAAAAACTTTTGTTTGAGGTGCCAATTGCAACTTAGAAGAAGATGTTGTTCTTATAAGTGCATGGCTCATGAATATTAACATGGATGTGATGCATGGAAATGAGCACAAAGAAGAAGCCTTTTTGAACCGAGTGACAGAATACTATTATGCCAATAAGCAATTCAAGATTGGCTCTTTATCCAAGATGCTAAAACAACATTGGGTTAAGATTCAAGCAAGTGCAATCAAATTTTGTAGATGTATTGCATCTATAAATTCTAGAAACCAAAGTGGCACAAGTGAACAAGACAAGGTAAGGTCATTTTTATAAATGTTAAATAAATAAGATTATTAGACTATCTTCTCTAAAGGAAAAAATATATAAATAATATTGGAAAAATAATTACCTAAATAATGCAGAGAAAAAACTATTTCCTATAATAGTGTTCTTTTCGCCATGTAGGCACTAGCACTTGGATGTATTTTATTTAATTTTTTATGAGTTTTGTCCTTTGGAAGGATGAAATTTATTTTACATATATTTTGTCTTTCTAAATGACAAAATTAATAGTATTATTGCAGGCTAGCATTATGGGTAAATATATTGATTTCGTCATTTAGAATGGCGAAATTAGTACAATGTGGGCAAGTGTACTGATTTCGTCTTTTAGAAGGGTAAAAACTGTGTAAAATGCTAAAGGGCAAAACTCATGATTTTTTTTTAAAGAAAGCTACATAGGCGCGAGTACCAGACTAATTGATGCCTATGTGGCGAAAAGGTACACCATATTGGGAATTTTCTCTCTTTGTTATTTGAGTAATTATT
The DNA here is from genome assembly GCA_035235625.1 of Saururus chinensis. Classification (NCBI taxonomy): domain Eukaryota; kingdom Viridiplantae; phylum Streptophyta; class Magnoliopsida; order Piperales; family Saururaceae; genus Saururus; species Saururus chinensis. Next base: position 34,829,371 of record CP141143.1, read on the forward strand.
ATTTTTTAATATTTTTTTTATTTTTTTTCTTCTCTAAATTTAATTGAGATATATTAATTTTTAGATTATATATGCAAAGAAAATATATGAAGAATTATATGGATCAAAATTCAACTTAGAGTATGCTTGGAATTGGTTGAGACATCAATAGACATGAAGGCACCTTCTAAAAGATCAAAAACTTCTTTTGTCGACTGCTCCTTATCTTCTAAGCTATCCTCCCTGCAAACCTCCCCACATTGATATGTATGATCCACTTCGAAGAAAGGCCGAGATGCTCTTAGGATGACGATACATAAGAAGCAAGGAGACGAAATTGAATACAAATAAATGGTTTTAAGCAAAAAAATGTAATGCTTTTATAAAATGCAATTGAATGCAACTTAAGCTCAATCTATTTATAAAAGAAAAAGAAAGGAAGGATGTGATCTTACTTTGACCTCATGGGCTAATATGGTATCTTCACATTGTGAAGCCATATAGAAATGAAGGGTCCTCTGATGGTCCTCTACTATGAGAAAGTTAAATAGAACTTCCTAGGCCAAACAATGAAGATACAAATCAACTTATTCAGTTTTAATATTCAATGGATGAACTAATTAAGGTAGGAAAAGTAAATGCTAAACATGTAGCCCAAAAGGAGCACATGGAGACGACATAGAATAAGGACCTTTTATATTTGAAAATTTTAGTTATGTTTCCAAAACTACCCCTATAATTTTTAATATGTTTGTTTTGACTTTTGAGCTCCAATTAATCAAGCTAATGAGAGCTAGGATTTCGTTGCTTCTTCATACTATCACATAAAAGTATGAAAGATAACCCACCAGGATGGCCACATTAGCGTCAAAAGAAGCCCACACATACACGCTAAGGGAGATGGGAACCATTGAAGGATTTTACATGCATCTCTATGTGAGGGTCCCATTGTGCCTTCCTCCAAGCCATGTCCATCATAGTACTTGCTACATCCCAAAAGATAAGTATCTTTCAAAGAACAGAGTTATAACTTATTAATCTCAAATGAGTTTCATACGCAATACATAATGTATGTTGAAATATATTTTCTTTTGAAAGGGGTATATGCATAATTTGTAACTTATAAATAATATTTTCTTATTAGTTTATCGGTTACTAGACATGATTCATATACAAATCTCTTATAAATCAAATTCACCAAATATGTATTATCAAATATAAAAGTGATTGATTAATGAAGGGAAAATTTTTTAAATAATAATTTAAAAAATATTTACCAAATCAAACCACTTTTAGAAATATTTCCCAAAGTGGTGTTGCTTTTTGCCACGTAGGCGCTAGCCAAGCAGCTGGCGCTTGCGTGGCTTTTTTTAAGGACAAAATTAGGTTTAAGGTGATTTTGTTATTCTAAAGGACAAAATCAATTTATCGGTTTATAACACTTAACCCGATTTCGTTCTTTAGAATTCGTCCTTCTAAACAACGAAATCACACCACTTAATGAATTCAACACATCGGGTTGACCACCTAAACTAATTTTGTCCTTTTAAAGGACGAAATCATCTTCTTTTAACTCTAATGCCTCTGCCTCCAGTCCTTTTCTGTCTGCCTCCGGTTTGCTCCTCTTTCGTGCTTCAAAAGGCAGTCCTCCGCCTCCGGTTCCCATCATCTGCCCCGCCACTATGTTTGTTGGTCGTCTAATTTGAGTACCGCCAACTAGATCCCATCCTCTGCCAGCCGTGCACAGTTTAGATCCCGTCCTCCACTAGCCACGCACAGTTTAGATCCCATCCTCCGCCATCATATTTGAGTGCTTTCCCTAATTTTAGTTTAGGGATTTGGTTGATTGGGCATTTAGATATGTTAAAGGTAAAATTGTTGTTATTTTTTAATAAATTATTTATGCATTTAGATTTGTTGGCAAATTGTCTTGGAGTGTGTTTACTATGATCAGAAACTAGCATTGTAAGATTTTTTATCATTCAAAATTGTTGAAATTGGATTGAAATTGAACTAGTCATATGTCTTTGTTCTTAAAATACCAATTATAAATGAACATGAACATGAACATGGATGAATATGATAAAATGTTGTTTTGAAATTCATAATCTATAGAATTATTGGTCCTTTTAATTTCCATTTTTTATATATCTAGAATGGTTGTTTTGTCCATAGTTTGTCTTTATTTTTTTAACGAACTTTTGTCAATAGTGATTAGTTTACTTCTATTTACATGTTTTTTTAGCTCAGCTTATATCTTCATTTGGTGCTTAACCATAGATTGGCACTTCATATGAGATGTCGTTTAGGTGGTGAATGTTTAAAAAATATATATTCTAGGTGGAGAATGGTTGTTTTGTCCATACCTTATCTCATGTTACGTTAAATAAAGTAGTTATTTTGAGTCAATTGTTTAATCCAATATTAATGTAATCTATTGTTTATGAATTGAGTAGAGATGGCAGAAGAAATGATTAGTTTTTTACTTAACTATGACAAATGCACAAAATGATTATTAATTAAGAAACTGTCTACATATGATCGAAGAAGATGGAAAATTACTATAAAATATAATATTCTAACATATAGATCAAGAATGGCACTAATATGTATAAATGACGATGCATCAATGGGTTTTATGTTTCACCACTCACGTCACATAATTTCTTTTGAGTTATTTTTCAAAAAAGAGGTCTGAGTGCTTAGTGAAAGGCGAAGTAGTTCACACAGGAGCTCACATAGGAGCTCTCACAGGAGCTTTGAAAGAAATGTGAACAATGAAATGCATATGTAAATGCCGATGGATGATGAAGAAGAAGGAAATTTATCTACGACAGTAGCCTCAAATGAACGCCATAGGTCATCTACCCCTATTGACGAAGGAAGTGGACCTAATTGGAGGTAAGGTTTATTAAGTTGTGAATCCTTTTTTAATCTTACAATTATCAATGAAATATAGAATGCTAAATTTTGAATATTGTGTGTAATATGGAAGGTACACATTGCATGCACACGAGCCATTTAGCTTTCAAATGTCTCAAGACGGTGTATGGTATGGAACTCAAAGTTCGATGGGCATTTAATACCCCTACACAGGCGTTGGTCATACCAATGCTGGACCATCCAATCAAAGGTGAAATATATATTCATAAATGAATACAAAATTTTAGGCTTTAAAGAAGGGATTAAGTCATATGAAATTTAATACATATGCGATGTTCATATGTAGGGCGCTTATGTCCATGATGAAGATATTGATGGAAATGAGGCTAATGAAGGTGAAGATAATATTAGCGAAGCAAGTGGAGAAGATTCTGACATGAACGAAGAATGGGTTAGAGGTGAAGAAAGCGCTCAACGAATGGTTGACGGCAAGGGGGATGATGCCATAGACAATGCAATTGCCGCAAATGATATAAATGTGGATGATGAAGAGCTGTCATACTATGAAGTGGAGCCATTCTATGCATACATCACAGATGAAGAGATAGATGCTGCAATTAATTCTGCCATGGATATGGACCAACAAAACGAAGATGAGTTATATGTTAGCCGCATCTTTGAGAATAAAGAACCATTTGTTACAGCCTTGCAGGAGTTTTTCATTCAAAATCATGTCGAATACAAGGTTCTACGAACAAATTTGTTAGAGTATATAGTGAAGTGCATTGATAGTACTTGCCCTTGGAGAGTTCATGGCTCAATAAAAAGAGGTGGAGGGTACTTTAAATTGAAGACATACAAAGGTGACCACACATGTTGGAATGCCTAGCTTAGCACAGATCATAGGCAGTGTAGTGCCTCCTTTATTTCGAAGGTCATAATGCCCGCTATCCAAGCTAAATTAACTCTCACACCAGGTGATATTATTCAACGGATGAAGGAGAAGTTTCATGTTGACATATCTTATAAAAAAGCATGGGTAGCAAGGAATATGGCAATCAAAGCTATTTATGGGGATTGGGTGGAATCATATAAATTATCGTCAATGTACCTCCGGGCGGTGCAAGAAGCGAATCCTGACACCTACTACTGCTTAGAGGATGATGAAGTACCTCATCCTAATGGTGGCATGCGTATGAGATTTAAGCAGTTGTTTTGGGCATTTGGGCCATCTATAATGGGGTTCCGATATTGTGTCTCGGTGATTGGTGTTGATGCTACTCGCTTGTATGGCGAGTATCCTTGTGCTCTTATGGCTACAACGGCTGTAGATGGAAACAATGGGTTATTTCCTCTAACATTCGGGCTTGTCAAAAAGGAAGATGGAGACAATTGGAAATGGTTCTTAATGGAATTGAGGGATCATGCACTAATGGGCATGACGAACATCGTTGTTATTTCAGATCGACATAAGGGGCTTCAGAAGGCCGTGCTTGAGGTGCTTCCAAAGCCCATGTACCACCAGTGTTATTGCATCCGTCACATAAAAGAAAATTTTAAGGAGTTAAAAATGATACACTGACGAACTTGATTGGGGCAATAACTTGTGCACTTATTGTAGAAAAGTTTGATGCTAAAATGGACTTCATTGGTCAGGAGAGTCCTAGGGAAAAACATCTCCTCTTAGGAGGAGAATTGCATCTTGCACAGTGGTCTCTTGCACACGATAGTTTTAGGAGATTTGGCATGATGACTACAAATATGGCTGAAAGTTTAAATAGCATCTTGAAGGGGGCACGAGGATTACCCATGCAGGCTGCAATGTCAGCTATTATTTATCGGGTATTAAATTTTTTCATTAAACGATCTTCTGTCGCATATGGCATGGCCACCCCATATACTCCCAGAGTGGAGGTGATAATTAGAGAACAAACAAGAAAAATTGGGGAGTTATATAGTTAATAGGATCAACAACAGTCAGTATGAAGTGATGTCAATTCGTGGCCAGAAGGTTGTGGTAAATGCGGCGATGCATACTTGTACATGCAACATCCCTCAGGTTTATTTTTATCCTTGCTCGCACCTTATTGCTGTGTGGGCAAAGCGGTGGGAGCCGATACAGGCATCAATGTTTTACACGTCTTCCACTTATAAAAATGTGCACTCGACACAATTTTATTCTCCTCGTGGTCGGGATTATTGGGAGAGGGATATACCTTATGTCTTATACCCTATGAGAGAAACAAAGCAACCCGGTTTCCCACGGTCTATTCGCATTAGGAATATAATGGACCATATGACTATGGAGAGAGATGGTAGAGGAGGATATAAATGCGGGAGGTGTAAACAAAGTGGGCACAATAGTAAATCATGTAGAAACCCTCCTGTTGATTGGTAAACACATAATCAATCTTTTTATTTATTCTCTATTTTAGGTATGATTATATGTTCCTAACGATTGATTATATGCTCTTAATTCTCCATAGATCATATGGATCATGTAAAGCCTTCTTACAGGCCAGGCCCGATTAATGACAATGTACTTGTACAACATGAGCTACATAGGTCAGCTTCTATTTGGAGAGGAGAGGTATGATAACTCTTTTTAAAATTTGTTTTATTTTTTTAGATTATAAATTACGTTGGGTTATAATTTTAAAATTTATTATAGGACCTCGGGTGCCTTGAGTGCACTGAATATTTTAGATATCTCCACCATTGGCCCGTAGATGAGCGTATGTTACCATATATCAAGCAAGCAGGATTTAGACATTTCATTCATCTATAGTACGTTTGTCTCGATTAGCCTTTATTGATAGCTCTCGTTAAGAGATAGAGGAGAGAGACATAGACGCTTCACCTGTCCTATGGAGTTTTGACCATCACACTTATGGATGTGGCAGTTCTCTTAGGACTTCACATCGATGGACTTCCTGTGACAGGGCACGACAAGAGGAGGTCACTTAGACTTATTAGTTAGACTCCTTGGTAGAGCTCCTTCTGCTACATCCATGCGTGGTAGCCGAATTAGCCTTTGATGGCTCTTAGGTGAGTTTCGTGATCTCCCATCTGATGCTACGGAGATAGTTATCGAGCAGCATGCATGGGTCTATTTATTACATTTACTTAGGGCCACAATATTTGTGGATACCATGAGCAGCCATGCACACGTGGCATATATCTCCCTGCTTACGGACTTTGACATAGCGGGTGCTTATTCATTGGGCAGTGCTACACTTATATTTTTATACCGAGAGTTGGGGAAAGCATGACTGGCCATGACTTCTGGGATTGCAGGATGTGATTTTGTCACTTTAAATATGTTTTTACACATAATTTCTTACATTTTTTACTTTAATCATATTCTGTGACATAGCTATGGTCGTGGGAGTATTTACACATCGGTCGACCAAGTATTGAGATGGGTCATCATTAGTCGTGGGTGCTCCATTAGGAGCGAGGTAGGGGATATTTATTTTTAATACTTTAATTTTTGTAGGAAGGTTTTATTCACTTATATTGAACTCATTTTTAAAATTTAACTCCTTAAGGTGGAATGTTAGGAAAAGGAAAACCAAAAATCCACAAGGAGTCGTCTGATTATATAGAGGGGAGTTAGATGACCAACGGCCCTATCAAGTAATTTTATTTTATGTTGAACTTTTTTTGTAATGATTATAAAATATGTAAGATTATTTAAACTTAATTATCTTTATATATTGTATAGGTTATTTAACAATCATACTCACTAGAAGTATTGGCTGTGCTACCTCCTATATGCACCGACGGTCGGGAAGTGTGGCTATCGCCATTGATATATTACAAAATTGTGGAGATGTATGTGCTAGATCATGTAATGCTCTAGTTTAACTTGGAGCAAGTGGTCCCACCTTCTACTGTCGAGTTTGTCTATCGCATAACTCAATAAGGCCACCATATTATGGATTGGGCTACACATCATGCATTATATATCGCTCGATGGGAGGATAGGAGAGCTACTATTATCCATGGGGAGATGGCTACAACATCGCGAGATGTTCGTAGTGCATATATGTAGTGGTATTTACTGATTACACGACAATATATTTTACCACGTGATGATGTAGAGGAGATGTCATATCAGCCTATGGGTGCATTTGAGGCAGCTTTGGTAAGTATAACTTTGTTAATTATATAATATTATTTTTTTATTTCTTATTTATTAGTTATCTAATCTTTAATTTATTTTTTTACAGCTTCGTTTAGCGCAACGTACACATGAGCATTTGACTGACGTAACTAACACATGTACTTCGGGTGAGGACTTTTTAGCATCAAGTCAGTCGATGCTTAGAGATCATGATGATGTCCTTCGTAGCTTGCCACTGCTTCTGTTGGTGATTACGGATATTCATACACATTATCCTATTGACAAGGCTGCTCAGACATAGTCAAGGAACGATTCATTTAATGATATTTCATCTTCATCAGCAGTGCATAGCTCTCCTCCCCATTCATCATTTCCGGTCACTGCACATGTAGCTCAACTAGATCCGATTTTATATTATAGACAACATCTATCACGCCTTGGCATTGCCCGACCCGAGCCGAACCCAGTCCAAGGGCCAGTCTAGTGCACGGGGGTGATGGTATTGAAAAACGGTTAAAGAAATAGCAGAAGACTTATGCTCCACCTACGGGCTGTCTAATTCAATGAAGTTACGCACTACTTTGAGCAAGAGTAAATAAGTAGAACAAAAGAGGAGTTTAAATCTAAATTAAACCACAAGTCTTAAACGCACATACTAATAATCCAGAGCCAACACACTTAGCTCAAACAGGGTTTCAAACAAATCTAAAGACATAATATATCACAAGTCTGAAACAAGGATCACTCCACAAGGTATTCTAACATCACAACAAAATAATCAGAAAAACATGCAAAGTCTAGAGGCCTCCATGCCTAATCCCAAGCTCTCCTCGTCTGTTCCTCATACAGAGGATCCTGTCTGACTGCATGTCATACCATACAACCCCAAAACAAAAAACACAGAAAACATGGGGTGAGTATAAAAACTCAATAATGGTTTGAATACAACTTTAATAATCAGAAAACACGACGACATGGCAATGTAGCAATTCAGATCCAAAATTTACATGTTATACTACTTTTTTATCATACTTTTACATCACATAAACTTGCATAATAGTGTCTCAACTACACAATTTCTAATTATACATTTATATCACATAAACCTGCATAATAGTGTCTCAACCACATAATTTCTGATTATGCATTCGTATCACATAAACCTCTGATTATGCATTCATGTCACATAAACTTGCATAATAGTGTCTCCATCACACAATTTTATATTTATTTAGAATTTCATATATACTGCATGAGAAGTGTTTCAACCACACATTCAGATCATGCATTCAACATCATATAAACCTGCATGAGATGTATCTCTAACATACATTTTAGATTATTTAGAATATTACATATACCGCATGAGAAGTGTATCTACCACACATTCAGATCATGCATTCAACATCATATAAACCTGCATGAGATGTATCTTTAACATATATTTTAGATTATTTAGAATATCACATATACCGCATGAGAAGTGTATCTACCACACATTCAACATCATATAAACCTGCATGAGATGTATCTCTAACATACGTTTTAGATCATACATCAACATCATATAAACCTGCATGAGATGTATCTCTAACATACATTTCAGATCATGCATTAACATTTTTATTCATCATGCATGTATAAGTGTCTCACACACACTAGTCTAACATGCAAGTCCATACACAAAGAAAATAAACCTGCTCTTTAAGGCCGAAGCCCTTGAGCATACCCATATCAAATAGACATGCTCCTTAAGGCTAATGCCTTTAAGCAACCCCTACTCCTCAAGGTCAAAGCCTTCGAGCAACCCCTGCTCCTCAAGGCCAAAGCCTTCGAGCAACTCCTGCCCATCAAACCTAAAATCTCGGGCGACCTTGCTTGTCAAGACCAACGTCTCGAGCAACAGTACTTGGTAAGCCAATGCACTCGGACAAACAAGCTGGATTCTCAGGGTCCAGATATCTTAATAACTAATTTCATCCGCAAGATAAGTACACAACTCATCCCCACATAACTCAATTTGACTCGACTCAACCATAGGAGTATACATGTTCTACACAGGAACTTAAATCGAAAACATGTCCTTTCAGACTAATTAAGTTCTAATTAATTCATTGAGTGATTAATTTGGCACGCAATCTCCATCATTGCATACAATCAATCAATTCTGGTTAAACATTGGTAAAACTTTGTTCATGAATACCCATCCATGATGCATGATATCACGACACATCCGTGAGCAAGACCTATGTGGGTTCTAACACATGGAACGTGCTCCCAATTAGTCCCCTCACGCATCATAATCAAAACATAATTAACTACAATTTCATAGTAGATTCCCCATACGTATATGTATTCATGCATATTCTAAGCACATGACCAATGCTTTGACATAAACTCATGATGCAACATACACATGCTTAAATACATTCAAAACAATGATTCCTAACTGAAATCAAAGCAAAATCTACTATAAAGCTTAAATCCATCCATGTGAAATCGTACGCTCACTTCTACAAGCATAATTTTTCTCCACATTAAGCCATAACATGATCACATCAATTACCCATAAACCATTCTCAACCATTCTCATTATAAGAGAACACATCTCATCATTTACCATATAATATCCCCATTGGAAACATGTTCTAATCACAAGAATTCTAACCTTCAAAGGTTCAAGGTAATAAAATGTTAACATGTATAATTATCAACTTATAACACCACATAACAAATACTTAAGCATACTTCATAAGTCTCCATCATCAATTCCACACCATTCCAGTAGCTTAATTCTAACATAAAACACTCTCCATAAGCATTGGAAGCATCAATTTGAAGGAATACACCAAAATAAGCATGAAAATCAAAATGGGTAAAAACTGTTGTGTAGCCGATCGATCGGCCTGTAAGGCCATTTGATGGGATGGCCTTAAAATCGGCCAAATATATAGTGTAGCCGATTGATCGGCTTGGTAGGTTGTTCAATTGTCAACAAAGCAGCTTCGAGCCTTCTTCCTTTTGAAATTCAAAACCAAAACACCATTGAAGAACCTCAAAATCTTCATCGCAAGCCTCATACATCATCAAAACTCAATCAAACATTCCAGAACACTAATTTAACTCATTCCAAAGTAAAACCCTAAGAAATCAAAGCAATATATTATCATTTAATAAACCAACCATTAAAGCCTTAATCAAACAAACTCATTCCAAATAAAACCATGAAAATTGAGATTTTTACTACAATAAAACTAAGATTTGAAGACCCATTACCTTCCTTCTTGGTTTAGTTCGAATTAAACCTTCAATCTCTTTCAACACATTCCAAAAACACGATTTTTAAGTTAACACACATCTAAACTCTATTAAGCTTTGAAAATTAAAAGTAAACCCTAAATCTAGAGCTTCGGAAGCATAAAAACAAGATTTTGAAGATTAGGGCTTGGAAAAGAAGAACAAAACAGTGATTTAATGCTTTCAAAATGGATTGAAACGATGGGGAAAGACAAGATTAAGAACATTTTAAGAAAACCCCAAAGATTAAGTAAAGATTAAGCTAAACTCACATCTAATTGTTTCCCTTTTGGGCCTAATTGGGGATTAGGCTCCAATCTTCTGCCTAAGCGTATTCCCAATTTGGGAATGACACAACCCTTTTCTTTTATAGGAGGGGTTGGGCTATACCTAATTAAAATGTGGGGTAGAAATAAAGTTTTTAACTAAAATTAGATTATGTACGTGTTGAATGAATGAATAGGGACAAATGTTAACTTTAGTTTAAAATAATTTTTTTAAAAAAATTTAATTAGATTTAGTCCTTTAGAAGGACAAAATCAGTACATAAGCCGCTTATTTCTTCTTAAGTTGCAAAGTTACATGACTTCATCCTTTAGATATAAGGTGATTTTGTCATTCTAAATGACGAAATCGAGTTAAGTGTTATAAACAAATAAACCTATTTTATCATTTAGAAGGACGAAATTAACTTGAAAATGATTTTGTCTTTCTAAAGGACGAAATCATATAATTTTTTTTTAAAAAAGGCTATGCAGGCCCCAACTGCTTGGCTAGTACTTGTATGACAAAAAGCAACACCACTTTGGGAAATATTTCCCAAAGTGGTTTGATTTGGTAAATAATTTTTTTAATTATTATTTAAATAATTTTCCATAATATATTTGATAAACATTTCTATTTTATATTTGTTTTTATTAGTTGATGTCAAGAACTTTAATGTTATGTTTGTTATGCATGGAATGTGTGGAATGAATGAACAAGGTGATTATGTACGTGTTGAATGAATAAATAAAGACATGTGTTAAAGTTAGTTTAAAATAGTTTTTTTAATTTTTTTTAATTAGATTTCGTTGTTTAGAAGGACTAAATCACCATAGAAGCTATATATGGCGATTTCATCATTTAGAAGGACGAAACCGCCTTAAGGGGATTTTGTCATTTTAAAGGACAAAATTGGGTTAAGTGTTATAAATTGATAAACCGATTTCATCGTGATAAACCGATTTCAACATTTAGAAGGACAAAATCAACTTAAACATATAAATTATTTTTTAAAAAAATTACACAAGCGCCAATTTGTGTGGCAGAAAACAACACTACTTTAAGAAACATTTCCAAAGTAGTTTAATGGGAAAATTATTAAAATAATAATAAAAAAAAATATTTACCAAAATATACTACTTTGGGAAATATTTCCCAAAGTGGTGTTCATTTTTGCCACGCTGGCGCCAGCCAAGCAGCTAGCTCCATCGTGGCTTTTTTTTTTATATTTTTTAAGTTGATTTCGTCGTTTAGAATGACGAAATTGGTTTGAATAGGATTTCGTCGTTCTAAACGACGAAACCTTTTATTACTTGACCTGGTTTTGTCGTTCAGAACGACGAAATCAACTTAAGCTGATTTCGTCGTTCTGAACGACGAAACTACCACACTTGGCTTATTTCGGGCTTGGTCGTGGGAAGAACACTGATTTTGTCGTTCTAAACGACGAAATCAAATTAATTTTTTTTAAAATTACCATTTAAAACTAATTTTATCACCTGTCCCTGTTCATTCATTCAAAACACAGAACACAAAACACAGATGTATATGCACGACTTCATTCATTCCACCCATAACAAATATCACCATAACAAATATCACTATCACGAATATCACCATAACAAATATAAGTAAAGTACATCATATACGAGTAACAAATATAATACATCACAAGTAATATCATAATCTCCTACGTCCTCGTCCTCGACGGTGGTGTATGAGCTCCTCATGATCTACCTCTGGCTGTGGCTCTAACTCTGGCTCCAACTGGGGCTGGGGCTTGGGCTCGGGCTCCGACTGGGGCTCGGGCTTGGGCTCCGACTAGGGCTGGGGCTCTGGCTGCGACTCCATGTCAGGCTCCTGCTCGGGCTCCAGCTCAGCATAAGTAATAGATGGTACAATACGAGCTGGCCGATGTCGTCTATCATATAAAATCGGATCTGGCTGAGTGACATGTGTAGTGTCTGGAAATGATGAACCTGGAGGAGAGTTATATGCTGCTGATGATGATGGAATATCAGGGCATGAAGAGTGCATCGGCTGTGTCTGAGCGGCCTCGTCGACAGGATAATCTCGATGAACATCCATGATCACCGAATGAAGTAGTGGCAAGCTACGAAGGACATCATTAGACAATCTAATCACTGACTCACATGTTGCTGCTAAGTCCTCGCGTGAAATACAGGTGACAAGTGCATCACTCAAATACGCATTAGTATGTCGAAGCTGACGAAGCTATAAAAAAATAAATTAAATATTAGATAAATAATTAAAACGAAATAAGAAAATAATATGTCTTAATTAACAAAGTTGTACTTACTAAAGCTGCCTCAGATGCTCCCCTAGGCTGATATGTCATCTCCTCTACATCATCGCGCGATAAAATATATCGCCGTGTAATCGGTAAATACCAGTGCATATAAGTACTACGAACATCTCGTAATGTCATAGCCAGCTCCCCTCTAATAATAGTGGCTCTCCTATCCTCCCATCGAGCAATATACAACGCATGATATATAGCCCAATCGGTAATATGGCGGCCCTGTCGAGTAATGTGATGGACAAACTCAACAGTAGAAGGTGGGACCCCTTGCTCCAGGTTAAACTGGAGCATTACACGATCTGGCACATACATCTCTATAATCTCATAACATATGAGAGGGGTTCGAGAAAGCCACACCTCTCGACTGTCAGTGCAGAGTGGAGGTATCACAGCGAACAAGTCCTCCGAGTACGGCTGCCAAATAATCTATATAATATATAAAGATAAGTTAGTTTAAATAACGACAAAATTTTTTAAAATCATTATATAAAAAAGTTCAACACGGTAATAAAATTACCTGGTATGGCCGCTAGTGGTCTAACTCCCTTCTATACAAACGGAGGACTCCTTCTGGATTTTCGGTTCTCTTCTTCCGAACATTCCACTTTAAGGAGTTAAATTTAAGAAATGAGTTCAGCATATGTTCATAAAACGTTGCATAAAAAGTAATGTGGTAAACATAAATACAACCTACCTCGCCCCTAATGGAGCACCCTCGACCAAGCGACCCATCTCAACAATTGGTCGGCCGACATGTAAGTGCTCCCACGACCATAACTATGTCATAAAATAGTGATAACAAATATTAGAATTAAAAAATTATACGTGACTAAAACTCTAAGTAAAGTTACACAATTATTTACCTGAAGAAGAGTCAGATAGCCCGCAATCCCCAAGGTCATGGCCTGGCATGCCTTTTCTAACTCTCGGTATAAGAATGTGAGAGTAGCACTGCCCCATGAATAAGTGCCAGCCATGTCAAAGTCGGCAAGGAGAGAGAGATACGAAACATGCACGTGGCTGCTCGTGGTATCCGCAAATATGGTGGCTCCAAGTAAATGCAATATATAGGCTCGTGCATGCTGCTCGATAACTATCTCTGTAGCATCGGCTGGGAGCTCACGAAACTCCTGTAAGAGCCATCGTATGCTCACTCGGCTACCACGCATCACTGTAGGAGGAGGAGCTCTACCAAGAAGTCTAACTAATATATCCATATGAGCTCCTCCTGTCGTGCCTGTCACTGGATGTCCATCAATACGGAGTCCTAATAGAATTGCCACATCCATGAGCATGATGGACATCTCTCCATATAACAAATGAAACGTCTGTGTCTCCCTCCTCCATCTCTCAACAAGAGCTATCAATAGAGGCCGATCGAGACGAACATACTGTAGATGAATGAAATGGCTGAATCCCGCTTGCTCGATATAAGGTAATATACGCTCATCTATAGGCCAATGACGGAGATATTTAAAATGTTCAGTGCACTCAAGGCACCCGGGGTCCTACAATAAATTTTAAAATTATAACATGTCGTACTATATCAACCAAAAAATAATGAAACAAATTTTAAAAAAAGTTATCATACCTCTCCTCTCCAAATAGCAGTAGACCTATGTGACTCCTGCTCTACGAGTAAAGAAGCGTCACTCGGGCCTAGCCCGTAACAAGGCTCTGCATGATCCATATGATCTATGGAAGATGAAGATCATATCATTAATCATAAGGAATACATGCGTACGTAACTAAAAAAATATAATAAATACAGAGGTTGATTATATGTTTACCAATCAACAGGAGGGTTTCTACATGATTTACTATTATGCCCACTTTGTTTACACCTCCCGCATTTATATCCTCCTCTACCATCTCTTTCCATTATTCTACGGTCCATGGTATTCCTAATGCGAACAGACCGTGGGCGACCGGGTTGCCTTGTTGCTATCGGTGGGTATAACACAAACGGTATATCCCTCTCCCAATACTCCCGACCACGAGGAGAATAAAACTCTGCGGAGTACACATTTCTATAAGTAGAAGATGTGTAAAACAGTGATGCATTGATTGGCTCCCGCCGCTTTGCCCACACGGCGATAAGGTGCGAGCAAGGATAACCATAAACTTGAGGGATGTTGCATGTACAAGTATGCATCGCAGCATTTACCATAACCTTGCGGGCATGAATTGATGTCACTTCGTACTGACTCCTGTTGATCCTATTAACTATATACTCCCCAATTTTTCTTGTTTGCTCTCTCAATATGGCTTCCACTTTAGGAGTATATGGGGTGACTATGGCAGAGGCGGCAGAAGATCGTTTAACAAAAACTTTTATGAGCCGATAAAAGATAGCTGACACTAAAGCTTGCATGGGTAACCCTCGTGCCCCCTTCAAGACGCTATTTAAACTTTCAGCCATATTTGTAGTCGTCATGCCAAATGTCATAAAACCACCGTGTGTAAGGGACCACTGTGCAGGATGCAATTCTCCTCCTAAGAGGAGATGTTTTGCCCTAGGACTCTCTTGACCAATCAAGTCCATTTTAGCATCAAACTTTTCTACTGTGAGTGCACAAGCTGCTGCCCCAATCAAGTCTGTCAGTGTATCATTTTTGAACTCCTTAAAATTTGCTTTTATGTGACGGATGCAATAACGATGGTGGTAATCCGGCTCTGGAAGAACCTCAGGCACTGCCTTCTGAAGCCCCTTATGTTAATCTGAAATAATGACGATGTTCGTCATGCCCATCAGTACATGATCCCTCAATTCCATTAGAAACCATTTCCAATTATCTCTGTCTTCCTTCCCGACAAGCCCGAATGCAAGAGGAAATAACCCATTATTTCCATCTGTAGCCGTTGCAGCCATAAGAGCACCAGGATATCTGCCATACAAGTGAGTGGCATCAACGCCAATCACAGGGATGCAATGTCGAAACCCAGCTATAGACGGCCCAAACGCCCAAAATAACCGTCTAAATCTCCTACAAGTGCCACCATCTGCATGAGGTACTACATCATCCTCTAAGCGGTAGTAGGTGTCAGGATTAGCTTCTTGCACCGCCCTTAGGTACATTGGCAACAATTTATACGATTCTACCCAATCTCCATAAATGGCCTTGATCGCCATATTCCTTGTTGCCCATGCTTTCTTATAAGATATGTCAACATGATACTTCTCCTTCATTCTTTGAATAATATCCCCTGGTGTAAGAGTTAATTCGGCTTGGATAGCGGGCATTATGACCTTCGAAATAAAGGAGGCACTGCACTGCCTATGATCTGTGCTAAGCTGGGCATTCCGACATGTGTGGTCACCTTTGTACGTCTTCAATTTAAAGAACCCACCACCCCTTTTGATTGAGCCATGCACTCTCCAAGGGCAAGTGTTGTCAATGCACTTCACTGTATACTCCGCCGGATTGGTTCGTACAACCTTGTATTCGACATGATTTTGAATGGAAAACTCCTGCAAGGCTGTAACGAATGCTTCTTTATTCTCAAAGATGCAGCCAACGTATAACTCATCTTCATTTTGTTGGTCCAAATCCATTGTAGAATTCACTGCCGCATCTATCTCCTCATCTGTGATGTGTGCATAAAGTGGCTCCACTTCATAGTACAACGGCTCTTCATCATCTACATTCATATCATTCCCAGCAATGACATTGTCTACCGCATCATCCCCCTCGCCGTCAACCATCTGTTGAGCACTTTCTTCACCTCTAACCCCTTCTACATTCATATCAGAATCTTCTCCACTTACTTCGTCAATATTATCTTCACCTTCATTATTCTCATTTTCATCAATATCTTCACCGTAGACATATCCCCCCCTACATATAAACATCGCATATGTATTAAATTTTGTAAGCCTAAAAAAGTTGAATTCATTTATAAATATATATTTCACCTCTGATTAGATGGTCCAGCATCGGTATGACCAACCTACGTGTAGGGGTAATGAAGGCCCATCGAACTTTGAGTTTCATACCATGTACCGCCTTGAGACATTTGAACGCTAAATGGCTCGTGTGCATGCATCGTAGACCTTCCATATTACACACAAAATCTCAAAATTTAGCTAAACGTATTTTCATTAAAGGATAATAAGATTGAAAACGTATTCACAACTAAATCAACCCTTACCTCCAAGTAGTCCACTTCCATCGTAAATAGGGGCAGACGACCTATGACGTTCATTTGAAGCTACTGTCATAGATAAATTTCCCTCTTCTTCGTCGTCCACCGGCACTTGCATATGACTTTCATTGTTCACATTTCTATCTGAGCTCCTTTGTGAGCTTCTGTGAGAGCTCCTATGTGAACTACTTCGCCTTTCACTAGTCACTCGGGCCTCTTTTTCGAGAAATAACTCGAAAGAAATTATGTGACGCGAGTGGTGAAACATAAAAGCCATTGATGAATCATCATTTATGTTCATTAGTATCATTCTCGATCCATAGGACGGAAGATTACATTTGATAGTAATTTTCCATCTTCTTCGATCCAACCCAACCTTACTTGCTACGTGCATCTCAAATTCATCAAATGTAGACGGTTTCTTCATTAATAATCCTTCTATGCGTCCATCGTAGTTAATGAAAAAACTAACCATTTCTTCTGCCATTTCTATTCAATTAATTCATAAATAATAAATAAAATTAATATTAGATTAAACAAACTAATACTAATATCTACCTTAACAAATATATTTTAAAAATATATACGTATAGAAACTAATAACTTTACCAAGTATATAACATATCATTAATACTTTATATTAATGAGTAAATTTTCTAATTAATAAAATTAGACAATTGATGCAATAACGCATACAATGTCACAAATCATATAAGCTATACAAAAAGCATGTTCAAAAACTCAAATCCTCCTCATTTTCTAAAATTTGAGAGACTTGGCATCTTAAAAAATAAAAACTCATTAATTAAAAATCCATCTCAATTCAATAATCTTAAACAAAAAAACATACAAAAACAACTGAGAACAATACTTTTAAAACTAGGGCACAATGATGGTATAATTAAAACTTCAAATTTATTCAATATAGCATAGAAAAGATAAATTACTTCAATTTAACATATAAAAAATCCTTTACAACGATTGAAAAAGAAGATAAAAAAAAAGGGAAAAAATCGCACTTGGAGCAGGTTGGATGCGGGCAGCGGATGGACTGGATGTGGGCGGCGGCGGCGGGGCTGGACGTCAGCGGACGGGCCGGATGTCGGCAGAGGCGGGCGGTGGATCGCTCGACGGAGGCGGAGCCGAGAGGAGTTCAGTGAGGCGACTGGAGGCGATGCGGATCGGGAAATATAAGCCCGATGATTTCGTCGTTTAGAACGACGAAATCAGTGTTCTTCCCACGACCGAGCCCGAAATAAGCCAAGTGTGGTAGTTTTGTCGTTCTGAACGACGAAATTAGCTTAAGTTGATTTCGTCGTTATGAACAATGAAACCGGGTCAAGTAATAAAAGGTTTCGTCGTTTAGAACGACGAAATCGTATTCAAGCCAATTTCGTCGTTCTAAACGACGAAATCAACTTAAAAAATAAAAAAAAAGCCATGCTAGCGCCTACGTGGCAAAAACGAACACCACTTTGGGAAATATTTCCTAAAGTGATATATTTTGGTAAATATTTTTTTTTTATTATTTTAATAATTTTCCCTAGTTTAATTTGATAAATATTTTTTTTAATTATTATTTTAATAATTTTCCTATTAATGAATTCAACTAATTAAGAACCCCTAACTAGAAATATGCATCATGCATCATTTGTGGTAAACAATCATATTTGCTTAAAATTTAGCAAAATTTATCAAAAAATATAAAATTTAGGGAAAAAACCCCGAATTTTAGCTAAATTCATGATTCAGGCAGAATTTGTAGGCGTCCAAGCAAGAGCTGTAGTATATCCAAACAGTGCCGTAACTGGATAACCTGCACTGTCAACACTCTCGTCAGCGTTGATTTTTAGAGTATTTTTGTTGTTTTGTTTTACCCGTTTTGACATGGGCTCCTTCAGATTCCTCCCTGATCGTAAGAACCCATCGACTTCTCCAGCTGCCGGCTTCTTCTCTTCTGCACTTCCGTGGCACCCCCATGGCTGCCACCGACGGAAATGTTATCGATGATCAGGTATATCTTAATTTCTTTGCTTTTTTTTTTGGTGTCATTCTGAGTTTGATGCCGTGGTATTCTTGGATTTTCTTGGAAAACCATGGGCCGTCCAAAAAGTTCGATTTGCTGGTTTACTGAGGATTGTTGTGTACCAGGTTTTGACAAAGGCGAAGTCGTATGTTAGGACTATAACGTTGAATAGACCTCGGCAGTTGAACGCTCTCTCGTTTCAAATGGTTGGTTGGGTTACTCTCTTTCCATTAAGCGTCCTTGTTTAATTTTTCTGCTACATTTCGGATTATACTTACTGGATGTGTGATTAGTTTAAGGGGTCCAAGATATTTTACCACTATGCCACTCTTTTATGAGCTATAGTATGGGAAACTGATATTAGATTGGAATATTGTTATTCAGATTTCTCGGTTAGTGGAGCTTTTCAAAGCATATGAAGACGATGACAATGTTAGGTTGGTAATATTGAAGGTACTTTAAAGGAATTAGTTTATATTCCTAGTTTTGATTGTTTTTTTATCTCTGTTTCTGGCTTGAGATGATTATCTCCCCTGCTTCTAGGGAAATGGCAGATCCTTCTGTGCTGGTAGTGACGTTGCTGAAGCTATAAGATATCTGCTAAAGGATGGTAATTTTTGGAATTGGTCATGGTAGAATTTTTCTTAATTTCTTTATGAAGTATATATTATTTATGAATTTTTCTCCATTGTCGCTTGAGAAAATGAGAAAAATAGGTTTCATTTTGAATACATCATAGCTTGGATATTTGGTGGTAGGGTTTTGGATGGAGTACCATTCTGCTTACTTTTCATAGCCTTGATAGATTTAATCTACTGTTTCAGGTCTTTGGAAGTATGTTGCAAATTTCTATGGGGATGAATACACTTTACTCTATATACTGTCAACTTATAAGAAACCTCAGGTTGACTGTTCATACGTTTTACATTTTTCTGTGTTTTCTGCTTCATTTTTATCTTATTCTCCTCTTAAAGATTAATTATGCCTGAAGGTTTCAATTCTTAATGGCATTGTGATGGGGAGTGGAGCTGGGCTTTCCATGCATGGGAGGTTTCGTATTGCCACAGAAAATACGGTATATCATCATTTACAATGTCAAATAATGATTCCGTGTTTGTTGTTTGATTGATATAAACAATTTGTCCCTTCCCTAATTGATGAAGCTTTTAGGAGAAGTAATATTTATGATCATTGTGTCAAAGCTCAATGTTCCAGGTTTGAATCCTGGGGGAAGCAATTCTCCTCATTCTCTGTGTGTAGACTTTGTGTGTTCCAAATGTGATGTCTAGTGGTGCTTTCAAGCCATGAGCGTTTTTTCATTGATATAAGTAGCTAACCCTTTATCAAATTATGCTTCTAAGAGAAGGTGCCAACTTAGAGTTTGCTTTCACACCAGAAAGTGGTAAAGCGTACATTTTGCTGGGGTATATTTGGCATTAACATTTTCTGATAATTTAAAGTACTAACAAGTTGTGTTGGCCACCTACTAATAGTTAAATTAATTTGCATTAATAAAATTTTTAGTTAATTTAACTTCCAATCTTCATATGCTCTTGGACATGCTACTGCAAAACCATTGAAAGTAATTGACTCATAATACTTAATCTGTCACACTTTGGAGATTGCTTTCTAACCTTAAGTGCATTTTTTCCATTTTTACTAATTGGCTAAGTTGCCGCTGTTGGTCCTAAATCTTAGAGGGAAACTACTCAGTAGATGGGTTTTGCAGGTCTTTGCGATGCCAGAAACAGCACTTGGACTATTTCCAGACATTGGATCCTCTTATTTTTTATCCAGACTTCCTGGTTTCTTTGGTAACGATTTTGATTCAAATACTGGAACCTAGGCATCTAATATTTTTAATCAAAGCACATAATAACAAAGGTTTTGCTATTGAATTAGCATATTTATTTATTTATTTTAGTACAAGAATAAGCATATTTATTTATTTATTTATTTTAGTACAAGAATAAGCATAAGTTACTCCCAGTGAACCTTTAGCACTACAATATAGATTAGTTATTTTTGATGTCGGCATGAAGGGGTGGAGGAAGCAAAGAAAGGTTAGAGTAGAGCTTAGGATAAAGTGGTGGAATTTGAAGGGTGAATTACTCGATACATTTGCAAAGAGATTGAGAGTGGAAGGAAATTGGCAGTTGGATGAAGAACCAACAAGAATGTGGGGTAACATGGTTAATTGAATTTAAAGTTGGGAAAAGAAGTGCTTGGGGGAAGCGAGGAGGAGAAAAGATGTAAAGAAAGAAACATGGTGGTGGTGTGAGGAAGTGCAAAGAGTTTTCAAGGAAAAGAAATGCTCTTTCAAGGAGTGGCAAAAATATAAAAGTAGAGAGAGTTGGGAGATTTATATTAAGGTTAGAAGAGAGGCCAAAAAGCAGTGAGTGAAGCTAGATTTAAAACGTTTGATAATTTGTATAATAGATTAGGATCGAAGGAGGGGGAGAGGGATATTTATAAGATAGCTGAGTTAAGAGAGAAGAGAAGTAGGGACTTATATCAAGTTAAATACATTAAGAGTGACAATTAAAGAGTTTTAGCAAATGGTGAGGAAATTAAGGAGAGATGGAGGGTATTTTCAGTAGTTTTTGAATGAAGACTATGGTGATGGTCTTGTTATTGAGTCTATTCCTGTTAAGGATATAACTTAATTGTGGAGATTTACAATAGAGGAGGTAGGAGTTGCCTTAAAAAAGATGAAGAAAGGTAAAACACTAGGACCTAATGGAATTCCTATTGAAGTTTGGTAGTGCATTGGAGGTGTTGGCTTAACTTGGTTGACTAAGTTGTTTAAAAATATTTAAAAGTTAAAGAAGATGCCAAAGGAGTGGAGAAGCACCTGTATACCGCTATATAAAAATAAAGGAGATATCCAAAGTTGTACAAAGTATAAGGGTATAAAACTTATGAGTCATACTATGAAGTTACAAGAGAAAGTGGTTGAAGGACGCTTGCGGAAAGTAATTAAGAACTAGTTTGGTTTCATGTTAGAGAGGTCAACAATTGAGGCTATCTTTTTGTTATGTCAATTAGTTGAGAAGTACAAAGATAAAAGACAAAACCTCTATATGACCTTTATTGATTTGGAAAAAACTTATGATATAGTGCCTCGAGAGCTCATTTGGAGTGTTTTGAAGAAAGGAATTATAATAGGTTATATCGATATTATTAAAGATATGTACAATGAGGTAGTATTTAGTGGGGAGAAACTGAGGAGTTCCCGGTTGCAATAGATCTACATCAAGGGTCAGCCTTAAGCCCTTAACTTTTTGCTCTAGTTATAAATGAACTAACTGCACATATACAAAATAGGATACTTTGGTGCTTGCTTTTTTCGGATGTAGTTTTAATTGATGAGAATATAGTAGGGCTAAATGCCAAATTAAAATTGTGGAGGGAAGCTTTAAAATAATAACTTTTTAAAATAAGCAAGACCTTGGAGTGTTGAGCAGAATTCCGTATTGAGATCAATGTTCACCTTCTTGGATCTCTGTCTCATCTCAGTCAGCTAAAGAGACAAGATCTCAGAATGATCTTGGAGAGATCATGTAAAATGATCTTGGTTATCCTAATGAGGTTTTTCACATATGTTTTGACAATCTAAGTAGATATTATCATCTAGAAGCACTAATACTAATATCAAAATCATGACATCATGTGGCTACATTTGTATTAACAAATTTTAGGGTAATTAAGTGGAAACGATGATGATACCCAAAGGTTTATTAACCAAATCAGGTCAACAGATAGGATTCTGCACATGATTTAAGTAAAAATCAAATAGTGCATGAATAAGTTGCTTAGGAGTGCCGCCCATACACTATATTTTTAATGTACCAACCCATCTGGAAATAGTACTTGGAGTCATGGATTGGGGTAAAAAGCCAACGGACTTATGGGTGCATTTCTGTTGGGTTGATTCTTAAAGTTTTTTTTTGCCTTTATTATTTGGTAAGTGTTTTTTATTGAATTTTTCTAGGTGAGTACTGTGCTCTCACTGGTGCAAGGCTGAATGGTGCTGAAATGCTTACATGTGGCCTTGCTACTCACTTTGTCTCTTCCAAGGTACGCTCACCATCTGACCATTGTATATAAGCATACAAAAGAGGGAGAGGGAGACCTAAGAGAACTTGGATGAAATTAATAAGGATATTATGACGATGCTATCTCTTACAAAAGAGCTAGCATAAAACAGGTTATGATGGAGGTTTAAGATCCTTTTTGCCAACCCCAAATTGTTGGGAAAAGGCGCTTCTTTATTATGATTATGATTCTAATTTCCTTAAAATTGGACCACATATAAAGGGATACTATATTTTATAATATTCATTTCTTTGAATCTCAGAAATTGCCACTTTTGGAAGAAGAACTCTTGAAGGTCGATGTTATAGATTTTGATGTGGTTTCTGCCATCATTGACAAGTTTTCACAGCATGTGCGCTTGGAGACCAAAAGTTCATACTGCAGGTGAATATTGGATGTTCCAGTGGTGTATTGTCTCTTATTGACTCAATTAAATACTAATTAAATGGACATAATATGTTGTTTTAAAATGTTGCATAAATAATAATTGGAGCTAATGATAATATTGCCGAAATCTGATGTTTAGATTTAATTTAAATGTGATTTTGACTGCACAAAGTTTACTGTTGTCGCATGTAAAGGGCTGTATGTTGCATATTTTTGTTCTCAGGAATTCATAGAAGCCTTTGTGCTTAAAAGTAATATTTTACTGCAATGTATTTTTTTTTCCATTTTACATACATGGATGTTTCTATAATTATGAGGCCGAGAGTATTTTCATAATTGTGTTTGAGAGGGGTGTCATTCTAGTTTTTAAGTAGGAAGATTCCATGTAGGATTCAACTGGGTTATAAATTAGGATTGGTGATTAATATCTAAATTGGGGACTTTGTTTGAGCAAGTGTCTTAAATTTACTATAATTAGGATCAATGGGCCCTTTGTTTTGATTAAAAAACAGATTTAGCCCTTTAGGCTAGAGGATCAGAGACCTTTATTTATGTAGTTTTACTTCTTTTCGCTCTTTCTTTTTTGTTTTTTTGGATTGAGTTTTATTTTGTCTAGACCTCTTAACTTGTCATGCTCTTTCTCCATTATCAGCAAGTCTATCTTGCGTTTATTCTCTCTCTTCCCCCCTCCCCATCTTTTTTATTTTCATTTTTCATACTACCTTATTCTACTTTTGATATGGACCTTCCAATCCAAGGTTTTGGTTTATTTGATTTTAGGGATTTGGGAAAGGTTGGAAGAAAGGATGAAGCTGTCAGACAATAACAAATGTAGGGGAAAAGTGTGAATTTAAGAGGTTTGGAGGGGAGAATAATTGGATTAAAGGATAAGGAGTTTGATTGATACGTGGTGTGTGCAGCCAAATAAGCAGAAAAGGGAGAAGTAGGAGTCTACTTGGAGAGAGAGAAGAGGAAAGAAGAGTGCTAATCTTTTACTCAATTCTCCACTAAATTTAATAGAAAGGCCTCGCAAGCATGCCATTCATTTATCAAAGCCTGCATACGTTGCTTAATTGAAACAGACCAGGTGGGCACTGTACATAGAGTGGTTTTTAGAGCTTGGGTGCTTTGGAGAAGACGGGAAGGCTGCATGGTCTGACTTGCACAGCTTTTGCAGTATTTTCTCATGCATCCTGATTAGGTGGATAGTCTGCACAATGTCATCAGATGGATCTTTTGGACATCAGCTGCGACCTCATGTTTTATCTTATCAAGAAATGTACACATCAGGGCCCCTTTTGGCCAGCCAACCACCTGATTGGCTAGCCTCACAAACTCAAACCTGATACTGATGCACCAACCCAGTCTGGTGTAGACTGGGTAGGATAGTATCAAAGACCTTGTACTCCATAGGCCGATACCGAATGCATGATGCATCTGTGAACTGCTCCCATGTGATCTAAAGCTGCGTCCAGGTGGTGTATACCACTGTAACACCTCGCCCTCCATTTGAAATGAGGCAAGTAACACCTGATGATCGGCTGGGGTACTTTGGTAGGGGAAGAGCTGCTTTACCACATAAATCCAATTGGTGGGTCCTTGTTGTCCTACTTGGAAAAATCAAGATATGCTGTTTTGCAGTTAGACGCTCTCTGCCAATCTCTAGAGGCCTATAGCAGTCCCCAACTCCATTCCTTTGAGTTCATTGGCACCTGCAATTTGGTTTGGCATTTGTTGAATAGGTCCATTCAACTTGCTACTATGATTCTTTACATGGATTTTGTGCCATCATATTGATTCTGGTAAGTATCAAATACGCTATAGAATCCATGTTATTGACCCCATATGGCTGGGATAAGGTGTTTGATGTTGATGATGATTTGTTGAACAGTGGTGTGCCGAAGCAACCCTAGTCATCAACTTTCGCCTTGAAGTCTACACATCTGGTTGCCCATCTTGTCCGATGACAACTTTGGCATTTGATCAAACAATGGCGTGCATGCTGTAAACTGCACCATTCTAAAATGTTCACCTTTAATGAGCCCCCTCCATTGGCTGCTGAGGACTGTGTCAAGCACATGGCAAGCACTGTACCTCCTGTCTGGTGTCACTGGTGCCCATGGTAGAGGATGCACCATGCAAGTTAATTGAACAATAGTGAGTACTGCATTGTGGCTTATTTCTTTGACAACAACAAGAACTTATTAGGCCCAGGCCAGCCAGTATATTGTTGATCAGCATTTGGACAACATCAGCTGGTAATTGAAGAATAATGATTACTACATTATGAACAGGAAGATTGATAAGAATGGGGTTTGCTTTGACAACAGAAGGTTGTGTTGAAGGGTTCCATGTCTAAGGAAACAAAAGGCCAAAGGCCCGTGACATAATGAATTGTCCCAACAAGGGACATACAATAAGTCATATAAAAAATGACTAGAAATGACCTCACTTAATCCATGAGCAAAGACAGTAGAAATTTCTGGGAGAACAATTTTTGCTTTCAAATTTCGAATCCCCCATCTGTTCTTTTCCCTTCTTATTACCTTTGGCCTCCTCTCTGGACAACAGATTCTGACATTTGGTTATAACAAACTCTGATTAAAAGACAAGACTGCCTTTCCATTTTCCTTGACTAAAAATATCCTCTAGGGCCTGGACAGAAATGCCCGTCACCCTTTGGACAGGCTGTGACACAGGAATTAATACACTAATCTGGGATTAGATTAAGAGAGGCTGAGAGGACTGAAATACCTCTCTGCATCAGTCATGCCTTTGATACTGATTGTAAGTTGTTTATTATTTTGTGTTTGTCTAGTGTTGTGTGGTCATTTCTAGTCATTTTTATGTGAATTATTGTATGTCCATGGTTGCGACAATTCATTATTTCAGGAGCCTTTGGTTTTCTTATAAATGGAACCCTTCGGCACGACCTTCAAATATTCTTTTCTAAATTTATTTTTTGAGGTTTTATGGGGTGGATTCCTGTAAGGGTCTTGTCTTGCTGAACACAGTTTGCCTATCATCAATCTGCGGGATTGGACTTTTTGTGGACTCATCTGTCTGGGAGAAAATAGTGGGACTTAATTTATTATGATTTTGTGAATATGGAGAGCAGATAAGGGACTTGAGCAGTAAAACTGTCATGATTTGACTGGAACTTTCTTTTACACCTAAACTGCAAATTGCAGTCCATATTTATTGGTAATTAGATGATTCTTCCTCAACATGAAATCATCATATTATCATGGCCATTTAGTGCTAGCAACAGCTCTCTAGTTGCCACTTTACTCTAGCTTCCTGATTCTTTCAACAAGTCTGGGACATTATGATCCTTATGGTCATCTTTTGTTTTTGTTTTCTTTTTTTTTGTATGAAAAAAATTAGTCAGTTTGAGTAGGTATTTGTTCTCGTGGTTGGGTGCTATATTAATCTGATTAAGATAGTGTTCTTATGCAGATTTGTTCATGTCAAAGATAAAATATGACTGGAAGGAACGATGGCAATTGGACTAAAAGAAGATTGCATTTACAGTATAAGGGGGGTTTGTTGCATGAGCATTAGGAAGAGAAAAGTTGATTGAGAAAAAAAGGTAAGAGAATAATGGAAGGATGAGGGATATAGCAGTTAAAAAGGAGAGCACGAAGAATCTACATTGTATATTTCATAAACCAAAGTTGTCTCAAAAGCTTGAGCTGTTAAGGAATGGCTCAGCAATGTATATTATGCTTAGATCTGCCGAAACAGACAAACGTAGGCTTATAGATTATCCAACACCCCCTTCACTAACAAGTACGATTTAGCAAATGCAGGTGCATGCAGATAATTTGGATTGTTAGGGGAGGGATCAAAACCGGAACCGCCTGGCTTAGATACCATGTTAGAAACCAAGTTGAAGCTATTAAGGAACAGCCCAACAATGTATATCGAGCCCAAATCAGCCGAAACAGACGATGCAAACAGACTGACATTGTCAATAGTATGATGTTGACACTGAGTAACTCGAGCCATGGCTTAAATTGATATTTGAAAGAACACTTGCTTTATGGCTGAATCTTGAACACCAGCCTAGCTTAACTCCTCTCTGTTGAATGGGTTCTGGTGTTCTTCTTCGAATACTATCGTCTTTACCAAATAGTTGCTCTTTAAAGAATCAATTGCATAAGACAATAATTGCTGCTTTACAGGTCATTATAGTTTGACTTTAAGGTAGCTGCAAATTTTTTAGGGAAAGAATTTCTGGTGTAGGTGAGTAAGATAATTGCTGCTTTACAAGTTGTTATAGTTTGACTTTATGGTAGCTGCAAACTTGTAGGGGAAGCAATTCCTAGTGTAGATGAGTAGTACTGGGAATTCAGTGACTTAAAAAAAAGATGCTAGAAGTGATTTTGGGCAGATAACTCCAGTACTAGTTTTGGTATTTGACAACAGGAAATCTAGCTGACTACAGTCCAGAATTTATATGGACTATAAGAAAAAAAACTAAGAAGAGGGGACATTGCGTAGAGAAAATGAGAGAATTAATTTTATTCACTGGTATTGAGATTGCCTTGTTTTATATTATTTCTAAATGTCATTAAAATTTTAGTTTTGCTGAATGAATGAGAAGTCCCCCACCCCATGTTTTAGCCAACCCACCCTTTTTAACACAGCAGGTGGATATCTATTGTTTGTGTATAGGTGGGGTGGGCTGGCTAAGACAGGGGGTGGTAGACTCTTCATTATTACTGAAATTAGTATTGTCTAACCAGGCCCCAACTCAAACCCAAGCAAGTCCCTTTTGATATGAACCTTATTACTTTTTTCAATTATTACTAAATAAAGCTAAAGAGTAGTATCGGGAAATTAGAAATCTTAGGTGATGCTATTGATAAAAATAAGAAATTGGTAATGGAACTCAGATTATGAATGTCCTGGACTAATTGGAAGATGGAAATTGTTATATAATTTCTTCTATATATGCTTAAGCTCTTAGGAAAGGAATAGCGTTTATAGTATATTAATGCAAACATTGACCTTCCTTGCATGTACAAGCACCGCTAAGCATTGCACATGAACACACATCGGGGGCATAGTTAGAGCTGTATTCAGTAATGTATTTGTTAGGTTATATGGGATTTTGTCGTTCATGTCGGAGTGCGGGATCTTGCTTTGTGGTTAGTCAAATTTAACTTCCACAGCCTGATGCATTTTCTACTAGCCTTTCAGATCAAGCATGGAGCATAGGGTGTCTTGCCCAGTTGATATATTTAGTTTCTGTTAAATCACAGCTTGCCAAGTTATTAGCCTTAATGTGTTGTTTTTCATCTAGTTAGCAGATAGGCTTGATTGATTGACCTATAAAGCGGTGTGCTGCCACATGCTTCTTGTGGTTCACAGTGTCGATCCATCATGGTCCACACTTCGTTATTTTAGCCTTTTGGATGACTTAGCAGTTTACCATCCTTTTCCAGGCTGTGAGCCACAGTTATTTTTGTTGCTATTTAGAGCATTGAACCATGATTGTTTCCTCTCTTTACAATCCAATTTGATGAACCTAGTGTAAGATAACCAAGTTTCCCGAAAGCTCGAACTGTTAGGAAGGGAAAATCTTATTTTTTTCTTTTATAATCTAACACTCCTCACATGTTAGTGTCCACCAAGCGCAGCACATAGAACATAATTGGGGTATAAATGCCTCCAATGACACTTGAACTCAGGACCTCCTTTAACTTGGAGCTCCGATACTATATAAGATAACCAAGTTTCCCAAAAGCTCGAGCTCTTAGGAAGGGAAAATCTTATTTATTTCTTTTATTATCTAACACTGAGCAGCTTCTCTTCAGCTTGCTAGCTGGTGACATTTTAAAAAAAATGGAGGCTCTGCATGTATTATGGAGGTCCTTGTTTTGATCAGCATCCTTGCCTCATTTTGTGCATGTGCAAGCACTTGCATCAGTTAGAATGTGCTTGCTCATGCAGGGGGTGTTGGATAATTTATTTTGTCTGTTTGGGCTGGTCTGGGCTTAATGTCCATTGAACCCTAACAATGGACACTCCAAAATGATTGGTTAGTGTCTAAAAAAAAAAAAAGAAATCTGGAATGAGCTTATATGGGTTTCTTCTGTCAGCGTTGCATCATTTCATCCTGCTTACTAGGAAGCAAGAAATATAAAAATTGGAGTTGTTTGTGTAATTAGATGTATGTTTTTTTTTCCAGCTCTAGTGTTCTGCATTTAATAACACCTGAGGTCAGGTAGACTCTTGGTAAATCTAAAGTTTCCCCATACCTAATTGCATCTCATGAAACTGTCAGAAACCCATTTAGCAATATGTCACTCTTGCTATAGCTGTTGATTTAACCATCATTTTGACTTATGTAGGATGGGTACCATTGATAAGTGCTTCTCCAAAAGATCAGTTGAAGAAATGCTAACTTCTCTAGTGAGTTGAATTTTTTGTCTTATTTGCTAATTCTATCTGCACTATGCTTCTCTGACTTGTTCTAAAGAAAGCATGGTTTTCTATACTAGATTGACTCAACTGAATACATGTATGGACTTCTTAGACAAGTTAGTGAAAATTCTGTACTTCTTACTTAATATGTGCATGGCTCACAATAATGCAACTTGGTATAATATCACTGAGATCTCAGTACTGCTGACAAAAGAAAATGGGGAGGGGGAGGGGTAAAATGGTTGCCTATCTCTCATGAAGAACCTCCCTTCCTCTGTAAATAAAAAAAAAATCTTTTGCTAAATGTATGCATCATACCAGAAACTAGTGGGAAGTAAGTATTGTGCATAGAAGATTGTTTGCATCATAATATTTTATCTGGAGACTTGCGTTTTTTTCTGTTTTTGTATCTAATATGGAGTTCTTGTTTGCATTTTTCCATTACTATCTTATGCGTAGAAGATTATGTGTTACTATTGTAGGAGCAAGAGGCTGCAACTAGAGCTGATGAGTGGATTAATACAACAATTTTGTCATTGAAAAAGGCGTCCCCAACAAGTCTCAAAGTTACTCTTAGATCGGTATGGTTAAGTAATTAGTAGCATCCTTTCCACCTAAGTTGTCTTGCAGATCTGCATTTTTATTAATAATTATTTCATTAAAAAATGTGATATATATTGCCCAATGCATGCCATCTTCACCTTAGAATAAATCAATAGTGTATTATGTGTTGAAAGCATCCATGTCATCCACTAACTCCACATACTTCACGTTTATAGTGTACAATATGTTAGGGCGGAGAAAGCTCATTACAGAGAGGAGGGATAGCCAAAGCCTTGCTCCCAACTCTAGTGCAGTCACTTGTATTCTGATCAATACTTTATCATCAGTAATCCTTATTTGGGTATGGAAGACTGACCCTGAAAATGGAGCCTCTTTGTGGGATGTTTGGCGCAGCAAAAGAGTCTTGGTGCAAGACATGCCCTTTTATTATGGTGACATCCACTGGATGCAGTGTGGCGTCCTGCCTGCAATAAATTGGAGGCTTTCAATCAACTCTGTGTGTGTGACTCCCCTTTAACTATGATAATCAAATAAAGGAAAATGATAATTGCCCAACAAATCTGTCCAACAAAACCCTCCAAAACTCTCACAACTGGGTTTTGATTGGACAGAGCATGTAAGTGAGCTTTATGTGGAGCCTACATCTTCTGTGCAATCCAAACCCAGTTGCAGGGTTTTGTTGGACAGATTCATTGGGTGTATATTACTGTCATCAAATAAAATACCATATGAAAAATGTTATGAAAATAAATTGAGTCACACACACAAGGTTTTTTTAGTGTTTGGTCAACTTGACAATGTCCACTCTTCGGTGTTAGTCCTTCCTGATCACTAGTTTTCTCTAATTGATTGTGTTTAAAAATTCTACACTTAAGGTCCTAGTTGGCTCTTGTTGGACTCCACACTCAAGGTAGTGACCACATAGTTGGCTCCCATGTTTGTGGAAGTAGAACTCCAAGTTGGCTTCCACTCTAACAGGAGGGAAACTCTGTCACACTTCAGGTTGTAACACACTAGTCACACTGACGATAGTGCAACACCAAGCCAACTCTCACCCTTAAGGCAGTGAGTACCAAGTGAATTCAATGTGAACTCTACATGTAGCTTGGATCACCAATCTTCACTTGAATTGATGAAGGCT
This sequence comes from Saururus chinensis, assembly GCA_035235625.1. Lineage (NCBI taxonomy): Eukaryota > Viridiplantae > Streptophyta > Magnoliopsida > Piperales > Saururaceae > Saururus > Saururus chinensis. The sequence continues at coordinate 34,861,043 of CP141143.1, forward strand.
TCTCCTTTGTTGATTTGGGATTAGCACAACTCTTCCTTGGGGCTTTTAAGAAGCCTTTTTGTGTTCAACTAGCCTCACATATATACTTTTACATCCATTTAAATGTTATGGAGCGTTGGTTGTTTTCCCTCCATTTCCAGAATTCCTGAACAGCTAGTTTTTGCTGAGCTTTGGATTCAGCTAGAGGATGTCCATTGGCTCTTCTAATTTGCTAACTGTTCCTTCAGTGGTCAATCAATAAGTTGGGGCAGTCGGCTGGTGCACTTCCAGGAGCCTATTGTCATTTGGGTGGTCGATCAGCTGTGCTTTGATTACAGTAACTTTGGTCATTTGGGTGGCCAACCGGTAAGGAGTTGTCAATTGGTTGTACTGCTACATTTTCGGAAGTGAACTGTTTTCATTTTCTTCATGCTGCTTCTAAAGGTGGTTGACCAGTTACTGAGGGTGGTCAACTGACAATTGTTCACCAGTCTGGGCTAGAAGGATGGATGTGCGCTTCATTCTCTTCATGGCATATTGGATGGCACAATGTTTTTGTTTCTGTTCAAGCTTTGGGGCCATTGATCGATTGGGCATTATTCTTTTCTCATCTAGTTGCAAACTTTTGGCAGTTTTGTCTTCCATATGTCTTTCAGGTGCAGACACTCATCCATTGTCCTTTTGAATTTCAGTTGTAGGCCTGATTCTTCCAGCAATTGGCCCGATGCTTGTAAGTCTTTTGCATTGTCGAGGGTGCATCTCTCTTGCAGTTAATTAGGTGCTTCCTTCAGTCAACGGGTCCTTTGTATCAACTGGAAGTTGATTTATTGGCTTGACCAATAGAAATCCAGTCTTCGTTTTTTAACACCGTAAACAACACCATTAGCCTTGAGATTTGTGCTGATATACAAAAATTACTTTAGCGCAATTCCATCTCATGCAAATGTTAGAAGACCAAGATGAAACCACAATTAAGCAACCTAATCCAAGATTTGGCTTAATTCAGTCCAAACATATAAAATGTGCTAATTATCATCTACACACTTAGATTTTAACAGTCTTGCTAACTTTATGTGTGTTCTTGCGGATAGTCTCCTAGACTTATTTTTGGTTATCCCATATCCTTCTCTATTCTCTACAGCAGTGAACTTGTGCTTATTAGGGAACACGAGTAGAAGAGACTTATAGTATTTAGGATATGTTTTCATAAAATTAGCATTTTTAATATGATGAGATTTGTTGAAAAGGAACTTGAAAATCTCCAGTCTTTATGCCTCTCTTATTTTATTTTTCTTTCATCGGTCAAAATACAAAAGCAATTGATCAAATTATTTGTAAATCAGTTATCTATTTCTTTGTTGCAAGTTGACATAGCATGTACATTGTATATGAAACCTCTTGGTTGATTATTTTATTTTGTAACTAAGCTCTTTTGTTGTTGCATTTTAGATTCAAGAAGGAAGATTGCAGAGCGTAAGTCAGTGCCTTGTTCGAGAGCACAGAATGCTCTGCCATTACCTGCGAAGAGATGTGTCCAATGATTTCTTTGAGGTCCGTCACTGATTGAATTATAGAAGCTAAGTATCATGTGTATTCTTTTCATTGAAGCTTCTGGATGCAGGGATGCCGTGCTCTATTGCTGGAAAAGGACAAAAATCCGAAGGTTGGATCTTATAATATCTTTTTTGTCCTTTTGCCCCAGTTTTCTTTGAATAATTTGCAATCAACTCTTTCCTTTGTTTTTATCAGTGGGAACCTTCAAATCTGGAGATGGTGAGTGATGAAATGGTCAACCGGATTTTTTCCAAGGTAGATGATAAGGACTGGGAAGACCTAAACCTTCCCTCTAGGTCCGGTCTGGCGAGTATAAGGCCACCATCAAAGCTGTAAAGGGTGTTGATTGGCGATACATAATATTCCAGCGGTTGATGGAATATAGGTTGAAGCTGAAGTCATATTTTCCATAGTTCCGGTTGGAATTTCAATATCCCAAAAGACAAATTTTCTAAAGCATTTTGGTGTGAAGTGAAGTTGTTAACATGCGACATTTAATATATTACAACCAAGTTTTTTTAGGGGGGTTTCTAGTTTAAGCCGGTTGCATTATGGGATAGCCTTTCGTATTGGTGGCTCTTTGCATATATATATTTTTAGAAATTGCTATAAGATAATTTAGATTGATGGAAAAAATTGTCTATACATATTTTTGTAATTAACAAATACTCTTTTTAGTGCTTTATAAATCTGCGCTCACGAGGGTCAACGTGAGCCCAAGAATTATTGGCCGTTGAATTTTAATTTAATAATACAAAGGGAAAATTATTTAAATAATATTAAAAAATTATCAAAATCGTGGAGAGAAATATTTTGTTTTCAAAGTGGTGTTTATTTTGGCCACCTAGGCACCAACCAAGCATTGTCACCTGTGTGATTTTATCTTTCCAAAGGATGAAATTAATTCTATGTTGATTTCGTCCTTCCAAATGATGAAATCCCTTCACACTCCTTGGGTGAAAGTGGAAACTTTAAACCGATTTTGTCCTTTGAAAGGACGAAATTCAATTAAAGTTGATTTTGTCGTTATGAATGACGAAATTGACTTAAAATTGATTTTGTCTTTTTAAAAGACGAATTGCTCTCTATTTTTACGCCCGTTCCCTTTCCCCCTTCCTAACCGTTGCAATCCAGATACCTCCAAAAAGTTTCATTCTAGAATTTGTTGCCGCGTTTGTCACTATCCACTGCCGCGTTTGGTATCACCATCTGCCACCATCATTCCCGCAGCCCAAAGGCGGTCCACTTGGGGCCCCTAAGTGCATATCTACTCCGCCTAGAGCCCCGTTGCCCAGAGTTCATTCGGATGCTTGCCCAAATCTGTCCACCCTTCACCATCAGGTCCCATATTTGTCCACTTATTGAAGGTGTTTTTTGATTTTGTATTGTTTATGGTAGATTTGTTGTGGTTTAGGCAATTTAAGGTTCTTTTTTTTTAATTTTGTGGTTTGTAATCAAAGTTAGCATGATAGATTGGTTGAATTTTGTTCGCTTGAAGGGTATATTTTTATATTTCGTATTATATAATCAAAATGTCAAAATTGCATGACATATAGGTTGAATTTTTGTTGATTTAAGGGTCTGTGTTTTGATTTCTTGCTTTGTAATCTTGATGGTAATTTGGAGTGTGATTATATTTTCTTAGTTTTTTAAGTTCGTACATTAAGGGAATGAAATTGTGCTACGAAATTTTGATATGATTTTTGTTGTTTAAGTGGAATTGCTTGATTAAGCTCAAGTAATAGATTAATCTCATATTTGTAGTTATTTTAAAGTAATTGTTTAATGTATTATTCCTGTATTTTTTTTGTTATGAATTAAGTGAATAGATATGACAGAAGAAAAGATTAGTTTTATGCTTCATCATGAAGGACACAAAGATGGATTATTCATCAAGAAACTATCTACTTATGATGAACTTAAGATGAAAGTAGCTAACAGAGTTGGGTGGGATCGAAGAAGATAAAAAATTATTATACAATGTAACCTTCCGATATTTGGATTGAGATTAGGATTACTACGTGCAAATGATGAGGCATCATTTAGACAAATGTTTCACCATTCGTCTTGTGTATTTATATTTAAGTTATTTTTTGAAAAAGAGGCCCAAGTGCCAAGTGAAGGGCTCAGTGTAAGTAGGAGTTCACATAGGAGCTTTGAAATAAATGTAAGCAGTGGAAGGTACATACAAATGCAATTGGATGATAATGCAGAAGAAAATTTATCGATAACAATAGCTTCAAATGAATGTCATGGGTCCTCTACACCTATTGACATGGAAGTGGTCCTAATTGAAGGTAAGGTTTATTAAGATGTGAATCTTATAATTGTAGATGAAAAGTAGGATATTAAATTATGAATTTTGTGTGTAATGTGGAAGGTAATGTGTAATTTTAGATTCTTATAATCAGTTCTCTAATTATCCCTTCTTCTCCCCTGTCTATTCCGCTGCCAACGCCATAAAAGGCCAAGGCAAATGGACGCAGCAAAGGGGCGACGATGGGGCTGCTTCCTACCGCCAGAGTTATGTCCAGATTTTGTGGCGACTAGCTACTGCCTGGGAGCCTTTCTGCACCAGAAGGAGCGACTGGCCTGGCCAGAAGCAAAGGCAGTTGGTAGACTCCGCCGGAACGGATTCTTTTTGCAACGAAAGGCCTTTTGCATGAACTGTTGCATCCGCTTCTTCCATGCAAACGATGGTGGAGGTGTTGCTAGGGCCATTACAAGCCTCTCCAAAATCGCGAGCCTAGCTGCAATCTCGGCAATTTCGTCCTTCCATTGTCTCGTGGAACTTTGGGCTCTGGTACCAATGTTGTGATACAATGCCCACAATGTCTTGGTAACCGGCGTAAGGGAAGGGAGCAGTGTAGGAAGACCGGGAAAGGGGAGAGGGGACGGCATGGCTGCCAGACAGGGAGGAGAGACAGGGGAGAAGAAGGGATAATTAGAGAACTGATTAATCATGCATAATCCCAATTAGGGCATAACCCTTATACTTAAATAGAAGAACTACATGGGCTTACTAACAAGCGCTTAAGGTCCATTAACATAATTAAAAGAAAGCCTAATTGACCTAATTACCTAAATACCCTTATTACATAAAAACCCTAATTACCCTAATACGTGGCCCCAGTGGCAGCCTTAGAATGTGCACAACACATGTAGACTAATTTGAGCATGTTTACTTACACTTGGACTCATGTAATATTTGCTCATGTGTGTACCATATTGCATGCATCATGAAAATGAATTATGAACAAAATTAATCGTGATTAGCCATTTTTTATTATTGGATGCAACTTGATATCATTGGTTACTAGATTAATCAATCGGAGGCTTATCAAATTGGTTTTACATCTGAAAGGATGGGGTTTTACGTCCAATGGACAAGGTTTTACGTTCCTTTGAGGATGGGTTTCCTCCTCTGGTCAGAAGAGCTAAATGATATAATAAGTTATTTGATAAGTTATATGGACCCTGAGAATCTAGCTGGTTTGTCTATGTGACTTGGCTTACTACCAGCTAGGGAACTTACCCAAACTACTTAGGGCTTCCTCTTTAGGATTGCCTAGGGTAAGTAGGTCTGCTTAAGCTACGGTCAAGGTGAGCAGTAGGTCTGCTTCGGCTTGGGATAGTTATTTTCTCAATTGTGAGATATTAATCCTTTATTGTTGCATGTGTATGGAAGATAAAATTTATTGACACAAGTTGTGTAGGAACAATGAAGTTTATGTTACACATGTGATTCTGGTGTGATTTATATGGATATGCAGGATGGTGTTTGTGGTTGATGTACTTGATGTTGCAGGGTAAATATTTGTTATTGAGGAATTGATATGCATGATATGTTTATGTTGAAAAATGATTCATGCATGATGTGCTTATGATAATGAATTTCACATGTTTACACATGAAGTGGATAGGTGTTATGAGCTATATTTGAAACCATGATGCACAAATGGCATGGTCCATGCTTCTAGAATGTGGGTTATGGAATGCTATGTAGGTGGCATGGCTATGTAATGATGATATATGTTATATATAGCATGATATGTAGGTGACATAGATACGTGATGATAAAATATATTATATATAATATGATATGCAGGTGGCATGACTATGTGTTAATTAGATATATTATATATTGCATGACATGCATGTGGAATGAGTATTTGTTATAGAATGTAAATTATGACATAATGCACAGATAGCACATGTTTATGTGATTATTCCATGAAGAATGGGCGTAGTGATTATGTGGTGAATACTTAGGTTGATTATGTTTGTGCTGTCATTATGAATTTACTTTCCATACTAAAACCCTTGTTGAGCTTTGGCTCACCCCTCTTTGTTTTGTATTTTATTTTAGGGTTGCATATCGTGTCATGCAGGTTGTTTGAATAGGCTCTATATAGAGCATGTGGATGGCGTTGAACAATAAGAGGGGATGCATAGAGATATTGGGTTTTATGATAGCTTTGATATCATCCTATGTTGAAATTTTTACACACTTGACTATACTTCGCACTTCTTTTTATCGATTGATGGCTTAGACTTTTGGTAACCATTGTTGACTTAGACTTATTTTTGCCATGTGTAGGCTTGTTTATGACTTAGTATGTAGGTATGTGTGGACTAATGCCTTTAATTAGTAGTCATCTCCTAGCTTATTTTGATTTTGTACAAGGTATACATGCATAATACCATTGTGTTCTACCCAAGGATTGGGTTATGTCTTCTACAATCAAACTATACTTCGTCACACTGCATGTCGCTTCCTCCTTGGAACGGGTTCCGCTCATGGTGGCGTGTGTGTGACATTGGGCACCTCTAATGATCATGTTCTTTGTTTTCACTGTTAAATTTATGAAATTAACATGTTTTAATCTTTAAAGTCACAAATAAGTATTATCAAGGAAGGACAAGTTAGCAAAATAAACAAGATTAAGCATATAACAATTATCATAATCTCTCATACCTTTAATACAAGTGATTCAAGATTTATCAATGATAAAGCATGCTTTCTTAGTAAACTTCACAACATATCCATAATCATGAATTTGACTAGTGCTTAAGAGATTAGCTTTTAATCCACACCCACTTACATACAAAGAATTGTCAAAATTAGTCAATCCAAAAACTCTTAGTGTGCCTATCCCATCTAAGTTTTTGTACTCTCATTGCCAAAAGTAATTTTTCTATCATATTTCTCTACTATGTTTGTAAACCTTGATTTGTCATTAGTCATTTATTTTGAATATCCACTATTTAGGTACTACATGTGTAACGCCCGAGATTTTTTATCTAAATATTTTCATCATAGGGTCAAACATCGTACGACCAAAGCAAATATCCTCAGCTACTACTCAAAAACACACGTACGACTAAATTGCTATGATCATAGACTTTAAATACAAATCTCTCTCAAGCATCCCTGAGTGCAAGTCCCATAACAGTCCACAGTCTAATCCAACCGAAAGTCCAGAATATATAAACACTTGATTTCTCATCTCACCCAATACAATAGATCGTGGCACAAATAAACTCGTAGTGAGTCAAGCATATACCTGAGTCAACGGGAATCAATCTACCGCTGAAATAAGCATCCATCTCCAAAAGCACTCCGCACAAACCTGCAAAACCTCCCGGTTATGTGTTGTAGCTCCAAAATTCGCTCCGTAAGTACGCAGCGAGGCCTGCGGCCTGCGATTAAGCCCCACACCCGACTCTATGGGTATAAATATGGGGTAAAATACATAAATATAAATACGCCATTGATAAGTATGAAATCTATATCTATTTTATATGCCTTTTTACCTTATTTGCTAGTATAGATTAGGTTAATTTAGAGTTAATTATGGTTTATTTAGATTAAGATAGATATTAGTATTTTAGTTTAATTATTAATAATTTTGTAGTTATTAGTTATTTAGACATGTATTTAAATCAAGATAGTATTTTAATTATATTCTACATGTCTAAAATATGGTATTTTATGTTTTGTAGGTAAAGTGCGCTTATCGAAGTACTTGGACGATGTTTGAAATGATTAAAAATAGTCTTCACATACTTTAAAGTGATTTGGACAACTTTTCGGAGTTATAAACAAGTTAGAAATTAATATGGACACAAATGAAAGCTTAATGAACAGAATATGAACTGTCCAGATTGGAGAAATACTGTAGCCGATCGAACGGGGTCACTTACCGATCGATCGGGATAACGTGAATTCAGACAAAAATATAGTTCAAGCATTCGAACGGGCATGCAGGGCGATCGAATGGCATAACGTGCAGTTTCCTTGTTTGACCCAAATTCCAATCCTTTTCATATTGGACTTCTTCCTACGGAACTTATGTCTATAAAAAGACATATTTGGCTTAAAATTGGGGGATTCCAGTAGATTTTAGGAAGAAGAAGATGGAAGAGAACTCAAAGCTTTCAATGGAGATTCAAGTGCTTTTTTCTACCATGGAAGGCTAAACTTTTCTTTTACTTAGGAGTTGATGAAGCTATAGATAAGTTTCAGTTTCTTTTCTTTTTAATTTAGATCTCAGTTATGAATGATGACAATTGTATGATAAGGATTTCCTTTTTAATGGAAGAACTTTTAATGTTTATTCAATTCTATGTTGATTTATTGTCTTGTAGATGATAGATTGATATGGTTTTGATATTTTCATCAATTCTAATTTCTGTGATTTAGATGAGATGGTCATACAATAGTTCTAATGTTCAGATAATTAATGACTTGGATGAGTTATACTAAGATTAGACAGATCATGCCTACAGCTAGTTTAGTGTAGATGATCCGTGCTATTGTCGAAGATAGTTCATGCCATGGAAGTTAATTAATAATTCTTTTTGAAGTAATTCTAGCTTGTAGCTGAGAATACTTGTTCATATTCACACTAGATTTAGATTAAAAGTTAAGGAATTGTTATGGTTCTATAGTGGATTCAATTTCCTAAGTAAATTCCATCATATTAATCTCTTGCTTTTAAACTAGTTGATTTCTTTCTTTTGCTGAATTTAAGTTTAAGTTTGTTTTAATTTTCAATCAGCAAATTCTTCTTTATATTTAGTAATAATTCATCCGTCCCTGAGGTTCGACAACCCTTAAATACTTCCTAGTACAATTACCTTGTACACTTGCAAAGGGTTTAATTATAAACAATCAGCCATAGCGTCACATTTTCCTGCTGAAAAATGACCAAGAAAATAACAAGAAAATCACAAAAAATCGTAGAAAAATTAGGGACCTTACATTCTTCCCTCCTTGGAAAAATTTCGTCCCCAAAATTTCACAATCAACTTACAACGTACAGCTAAAACAGCAAATACCTCAGGGTATCTCTCTCATATATCTGCCTAAACATCCCATGTCACCATCTTTGGAGTATGATACTTGCCACAATATCTTCGCCACACAAATGGCCTTTGTCATCCTCAACTTACCTTGAAAAGATTTGACTAAAGTGATCGCAACTGAACTGGAGATCACTTCGCCTCCCATTAGCATAACTCTCTTATCAGCTTTGAGCTGTCTGAAGCTCTTGCCTGGCTAACTTCAACTTATCCGCACAGTGCCAGACAATTCACATTTGAGCATCTACAGCTCACTTACTTCAGCCCAACATGTCAGCGAATAAAAAATGTCCTTTCATACAAGACCTCCCAAGGGTCATCCAATCTGAGCAAGAGACTTATTCTTCAAAGTCGCTCAGTTAAACACACAACGTCGATGCATAAACGTAGGGATACAACCTACTTCTTCACTGACACCAATCCAACGTACCCCCAAGATCATACTCTTGGTCAACCAAACCTCTTAACCATAAGTTCTGCCAACTCATCCTTGAGTTCATTCCACTCTAGCAAGTCATCCCGCATGATGCCCTAGAGGTACAAAGTTCATGAAGCACTAACTCAACGAACTCCACCATTCTCTTCGGCAAAAAACATGTAAGTCATCAGGAACATGTCCTGAAAATTTCTGACAATGTTTAGCTCTTCTAGACTAATCCCTGAGACAGCTTCTCAAACAACCCGCCAAAAGGCTCTGCAACCTTTACTCGCGCATCGCCTGGCCTTAACAGTTCACCCAAAGCGTAGGGCTCACCATTATCAAACACCCTGGATACTACATTCGAACCTTCAGGGCACACAAACATCACTTGTTTCCAATGACGGTCTACCACTACCCTCTGAGCGGTCAACCAATCATCAAAACCACACCAAACTCACACCCTCCTTCCTCAAAATCGTAACCACCACACTCACTAGTGTTGAAGTAGTTACCTCAAAGGCCATCCACAATCTTGGAGGCTCAAAATCTCATCCTTTTAACCACTCTTAACCATGAATCTTCAGAAGGAGGTGAAAAGAGTATCAATTTCACCACTCACAAACTTCCTTGCCTCCTGCAAAAGGGATTTCAAATCCTTCTGACAATGAAGGTCAAGGAACTATACTCCATCTAGACCATAAGCTGACCAATTAGGAAGAATACGTCTGATAGATTTTCACTAGTCAAAACGTAAGTGGCCATAACCACTCTCCGATCATTCGGAGCTTACAAAACCTCAACAACGTGTTGTGTACTCTTAATTCAACACTAGCAGCATCTGGCTCTCTTAACAGCCGATAAGGTGCTAGCCAACCTTTCCAGAACTCAACACATTCAAAAGCAGCCCATGGCTCTCTTTAGCCAAAAAAACGTGCGATCCAACCAACCAAATCTCTCTGCGGTGGAGGCACTTCGGCTCAACTCTGCCCAACGGTAGAAACAAATGGAATCAAGGGAAAACATTCACCTTGACCCATTCCAACACCAAATCTCAACTTACTCTTACATGCCACGACTTTGGACTTGCGACTGTTATGGACTTGTAGTCAGATTGCCTAGGCTCCGATGCCAACTGTAACACCCGAGATTTTCCATACATTTTTCTTAAAATTCACGGAAAATTTTTGCAAGATAACATCTGTAAATCGGAGGAAAAATGAAAAAATCAAAACCTACTAAAACAATTTATAATTTAAAACACTAAACATCAATTTTTCATTTAAATATTTTCATCATAGGGTCAAACATCGTACAACCAAAGAAAATATCCTCAGGCGCTACTCGAAAACACACGTACAACTAAATTGCTATGATCATAAACTTTAAATACAAATCTCTCCCAGGCATCCCTGAGTGCAAGTCCCATAACATTCCACAGTCTAATCCAATCGAAAGTCCAGAATATATAAACACTTGATTTCTCATCTCACCCAATACAACAGATCGTGGCACAAACAAACTCGTAGTGAGTTAAGCATATACTTGAGTCAACGGGAATCAATCCACCGCTAAAATGAGCATCCATCTCGAGGAGCTCTCCGCACAAACCTGCAAAACCTCTCAGTTACGTGTTGTAGCTCCAAAATTCACACCGTAAGCGCGCAGCGAGACCTGTGGCCTGCGATTAAGCCCCACACCCGACTCTATGGGTATAAATAAGGGGTAAATATATAAATACAAATATGTCATAGCATCACATTTTTCCTGCCAAAAAATGACCAGAAAAAATAGCAGGAAAATCACAGAAAATTGTAGAAAAATTAGGGACCTTACAACATGTTGGAGTGTTGAGCATTCATGATGATGTGCACTATATTACATTTCACATCTTCTTTCTTGACCGAATTATTGTTTTTCACAAACTCTTAAAGACCATTCAAATTTTTATAATATTTTTCATTCCCAAGTGTTTTTTCATTCAACCTTTATTCCTTCTTGCGATAATCATTATGAGTATTCAACATATGAGTGTTTCTTAGTGAATCATGTGTGTGAGCCCTATTTCTAACATTTTAAACCTTTGCACAAAGCTCTCTTAAGTTTCTACACTTCTATGTGATTTATCTTAGCAAGTCAATGTTAACATCCTCTCTAACAATTTGTGGCTTCTTCACTAATTTATTATCGCTAGGCTCTAATTTAGTCACTAGGTCCTTCTTTGACAAATATTTTCTTACCAAAGGTTTTACATTAGAAGAACTAGCACTATTATCTTCAAAATTACTAGCATTAACAAACTTAGTGCATCTTAGGGAATTAGAATTCTTAAGTTCAACATACCCTAGTTTATGCTTATTATTTCTAAAATGTCCTAGAGAGATAATTATATCAAGTTTTTATTTGTCATTGACAAACTCCTTCAACTTTGCATTGGAAGTTTTCAATTCCTCTTCTAATTTTTCAATTTTTAAAAAAAACTCATGTATCTTATCATCACACAAAAATTATCATGCACAAGTTTAGAATTCTCATATTCCATAGCACAAAACTTAGATCTACGCACTTTCAATTCATCAAAAACATATTTTTCCTAGCCACAACAAAATTTGAAATAATTAAAGATAAGCATGTTTTTGAATTCTATGGTAACCTAAAACTCAATAAATCTACAAAAATACAAATGATCGCCTTAGCTAGCACTTGTTTTGTGATTATGAATGTGTGACAACACAAATTGAGAAAATTAAAGTGCCTCTAACTTGCAATTGAGTTACAAGATTTATTTTCCCCTTTTAAAAAAATAAACTATGATTTTGCTCTAATCAACGTATACAATTCCAATGTATTCTATCAAAAAGTTTTGCAAATAAATCACCAAGAAAACACAAAAATTAATTTACATAGAAACCCAACAAGGAAAAAACTATGGGACACTTTGTCTAGATCGACTATGTACTAAGTAAACCAATGATTACAAGATTATCATTACCAAAGAACAAAGGCATCTCCTTTTTTTCCTCAAGACTAGTTCTTCATACCACTCTAATTCTGAATCAACTACTCAGTTCTTTACCGGCATCAACTTGATCTTCTTTCTTCATTGTGCTATTGATCAATCTAGATCTTTCATAATCTTCTTTCTTCTTGATCTTCTTAGTAAATATCTTCAACAAAATACTATGCCACACGTGTTTTTGTGTACTCATCTCACTTCTAATCACTCTTTTGATTATGGTAGACAAACCTAAATAACTAGAAGACTAATTTTCTCTAAAAGCAATTAGAGCACCTCAAGACAAGTTCTCTAAGCTTTCCTCTCTGCTCTTCTCATGTTCCTAACCCCTTTTATAGACTCCCCAAGTCACAAAAAGAACTTTACCTCAACTAGGAATCTAAATTAATTCAGAAAGGTTTAATTTAGGCAATCCTACATCATAGCAATTGATCGGTTCATAGGGCGATCTATTGATACCCTGTATTTTTCACTCAACTTCACACAACGATCAATTAGTCTCACCAAGTGATCGATAACAATCTTTTCGATTAAATTTTTAGTATAATCTTTCAATCTACCGATCAATCGATCCATCCTGGTGATCATTTGATCATAATTTTCTAAAGAACCTTGCAATGACTTCAAGGTTGATCCATTGAGGCAAACCAACGATCAATTCATTTCATTAGGGAGCCGGGTCTTGACTCTTCTATGTGGTATTCATTCTTGTTCAACTCTTGGAGTAAAATCAAGCAGTGGTTGCAACAGCTTGCAAAATCCAACCACTTCACCTACTTCATTGCCCCTAACCCTTTCTTGTACCTCTATTGAAATAGAATGGTTTCATGTTCCTTCATTGATTGGTTATTCCTCTCCGTTTGTATCTCCTTCTCCAATTTCGGTCTTGATTAGTTCAAATGCTTTTGGTTTCAGGAGATACATGGAAGACTAAAACAAATTATAGAAAAAAACCCATGTATATACTATTCGTACTTCAATTTCTCTTTCGTAGTCGTTTCTGTATCATTGCGATCTTTCTAGGAAATTCTATAGGATCAGAAGGAACAACTTGCTCTAACCAAAAAATCAAATTTTTATTTAAAAATGTTCTATTTCTTATGTGCACTTTCACCTAAGGTCTCTTTTACCTTAAAGTGTGTGAATTTGATGTATTTGCATGTTTTTACCTAACGAAACACCAATTTAAGTCTTCCTTTAGATCCATTATCAAAATATTATCTTTAGACCTATAATGACTCAAAAGGCCTAGACTTAGACAAATATGAAGAGAGGAAAATCATTATTTGAGAAAAGAAAAAGGGAGAGACCTTAGCTTTAATTTTCCTTATACAACCATAGATTTTTTAGAGAAATTCTTATGGGTGAGAGAAATTGAAAAGAGTGACACCAACCACTTTTCCACACACAAGAGCTTGAGGAGGAGTAGTATATTCTAAATTAAGGAAGATAGAAGAGTACTCAAGGTGAATTTGTAAGATCCCTGATCTTAAACCGGTTTTTGGTTTTCTTTAATCATCGGTTATCGTGAGGTTAATACATTTTCTGATTTATTCGGTGGTTTCTTGAATAAATGGTGTTTATGATGGTTTTAATCAAAATCAACTTTAAGATTGGTGGTTTTAAGTGATTTTGAAACAAATTTTTTGGGATTTTTCTGAATTTTCACTATTTTTCCAAAAATTAGGGTTTTGGCAGGACCCCTGTGGGCCCCACCGTTGAAATTTCGATTTTTGGGTCAAATGAACCCAGATATCTACCTAAGGTTATACAAAAATTTTTAGAATTTTATTAGGCTTAATTAGTGCTTAAATTTATAAAATACCTATTTTTAGCCTACTTTTCTTATTTACACCCCATAACTTACCCATGCATACCCCAGCCCTTACTATAAAAGGGCAAACCTGAGCCATTTCCATTTTTGGGAATAGGCTAAGGAGGGAGGTCTGGCCTAATCCCTAATTAGGCCCGGATTAGAAGGCGATTAAGGTAAGCCTACTCTAATTAAGCACTAAACCCTAGCTTTCTTCTTAATCTCTTCTAAATCTACCATTTCTCCTTGTTTCAATCCGTTTTTGGTCATTAAAAACTACTGATTTGTGTTTTACTACAAACCCTAGCTTTCAAAATTTGATTTTTACCATCAACAAGCCCTATATCTAAGTTTTAATTAGGGATTTCTTTGGTAAATCGATTTGTAATGGAGTTTAATCCAAACTCAATGTGTTTGTAAGGTTTTCAAGAAGGGTGACCCTCAAATCTGAGCTTAATCAAGTGCTAAGGTAATGGATCTTCGAAACTTCAGTTTATCCATGGTAAAACCCTTGATTTTTGGCTTATTTTGAATGGAGTTACTTGATTTGGTGTGATAATGGCATGATTAGAAAATGGAAATATTTAATCCCGATTTCTTAGGGTTTTGCATTATTATGATATGGTTTAACATTCTGGAAGTCATGAAGGACTTTTGATGATGATTAAGGTGTTAGATGTGGATTTGAAGTGTTATCAATGGTGTCTCGGTTTGAATTTGCGAAAGGAAGAAGATGGTTCAGTTCTGCCTTGTTGGCGTTCGAACGGCCCTTCTGGGTGTTCGAACGGCAACACTGTTGGAACGACAATTTTCCAGTTCAGCCAATTGAACGGCCTGCTAGGCGTTCGAACGGCCAAACTGTGAATTTCAAATTTTTACGTTTAACCGATCGAACGGCCTGAAGGGCGTTCAAATGGCTACACAGCAGATTTGTGTTCTAATGCATGATGTTTATTTTGATGATTTCACTTTAGCTTGCCAATTTCATATGAATGTGGAGTGTTTTAAGCTATATTATGCTACTGGAAAGGCATGCTATTGAGGTTATGGAGTTGAGATATATGCTTAGAGATTTGTGAAATGACTTATGTTTTGTGGCATGATGTTGGAATTGTCATCTTGAAATTATGAATGGTTGATCCCCTTTGGTTAAGCATATTTTCAGTAGGACTACAACCTATTAATGGACTGATTTGTCATGATAGAATGTGGTTAGTTGATATGTGGATGTTGGTGAATGCCATGACTCAATGATGAAATGAATGATCTTATATGTGTTTAACCTTTGTGGTTGAGTTTTGATTTGAGTTATGTTTTCAATGATTCTTCTCCTATGATTTCCGCTGGAATTCATGTTTAGATGGTAATTCACATGTGTAGTGTGGTAGTGAGTTTAATTTCAAGCATGTTGGCATGCATTGTATGGAGTGCTTTTACTAGTTACACACACACATGTGGGGGTTAAATGATGATGTTGAAGCTTGATATTGTGATTATGAATGATGCATTAGGGGCTGATGAGAGCACTTATCATGGATTAGGATTCATGTATGCCTTGCCCACGTATGTACCATGCTGCATGCATCATGAAAATGGATTTCCAATTGAGGCTTCATTGAGGTTAATCGAATTTGACCGATTGGATGCAATGTGGTGAAATCGTGTGTCGGATTGATCGGTCGTGGATTAATCGAAAGTTGATTGGTTCGAAAGGACATGTTTTGATTTGAGTTCCTGCATGGAACGAGTGCACTCTCCGGGTTGAGTCTAGTTAAATGGAGTTAAGTAGGGATGACTTGTGTACTTGTCTTGTGGATTGAGATTATTTAGGATTCGCTGGACCCTGAGAATCCAGCTGGTTTGTCCGAGTGCACCGGCTTGCTAGGTGTTGTTGCTTGGGACTTTAGTCTTGACAAGCAGGGTTGCCCGGGAGTTTAGACTTGATGGGCAGGCATTGCTCGAAGGTGTTGGCCTTGAGGTGCAGGAGTTGCTCGAAGGCGTTGGCCTTGAGGAGTAGGAGTTGTTCGTAGGCATTGGCCTTGAGGAGCATGTCTATTTGATAAGTGTTTGCTCAAGGGCTCCGGTCTTGAAGAGCAGGTCTATTCTCTATGTGTGTGGACTTGCATGATGGACTAGTGTGTGTATGTGACACTTATACATGCATGGTGAATGAGAATGATATGATGCATGATGGAATATGTATGTTAGAGATACATCCATGCAGGTTAATTTTGATATGATGCATGATGGAATATGTATGTTAGAGATACATTCATGCAGGTTGTTATGATGTGATGCATGATGGAATATGTATGTTAGAGACACATTCATGTAAGTTGATTATGATGTGATGCATGATGGAATATGTATATTAGAGATACATTCATACAGGTTGATTATGATGTGATGCATGAGGGAATATGTATGTTAGAGCTACATTCATGCAGGTTGATTATGATATGATGCATGATGGAATATGTATGTTAGAGATACATTTCATGTAGGGTGTTATGATGAGAATGATATTATGTGGATTATACACTATGATGCAGTTTTAGGTGATGTGTATGTGTGATCAGAAAATGATGCACCTTGCCAATCTTTGATCTGAATGATTATATTGTTATGCTATCGTATTTTCGATGTTGATAGTGATATTAAAAACCATTGTTGAGTTTGTTAAACTCACCCCTCTTTCTTGTGTTTTGTTTTGGGGCTGCGTGGTGCGACACACAGACGGACAGGATCTCCTCTTTGAGGAAAGGTTGGAGATGGCTTGGATATAATCATGGAGATTGTTGTGTGTCTTATCTTCTTTGGTTTTATGCTTTATGTTTAGAACCTTTGTGTAGGGTTCTTTATTTTGGATTTATGTCACATTTTACAGTTATGATTGCTTAAGACTTATTTGAACCAGTGTAGGCTTTAGTTAACTAAGCATGTGGGTTTAAGATTAATTGTTTACTTTGTGATAAGCAACACTCTTTCTTTTCTTCTTATTTACTCTTGCTCAAAGGATTGTGCGTACTCCGTAATTCTGTTAAATCGCCCGTGGTTAGGGTTAAGTCTTCCGCTAGATCGTTTCTCAATTTCCCTTCGTCGCCCCCGCGTGCTTGACCGGCCATTGGACCGGGTTCAGCTCGGGTCGGGCATTGCCGGGGCGTGACAGAATCAACAATCAAAAGGAGTTTGATTGAAGATATAGAAGAATACAAAGATGGAATACGAAGAGAAAAGCTTCCAAGGGTGGGTCGAGGGAAACTTGAAGGCGAACAATAAAAAGAAGAGGCGTGAACAAAGAAAGAAGTTTCATTTATGTCAAAAGTCTCTAAAGGTTGGTAGTTGTTCTTAGAGTCTTGTAGGTTTTACTTGTTAGTAGTGCATTGATTAAGCCTAGAGAAATGCTATCATAATTTTTTACCTTAGTTGGGTTTTTTCATGTAAAAAATCTTTATATGATCTTGCATTCTTAGTTTGATTTCTTAAAAGATTATTCATGAATGGTACATAGAGATTAGGTTTTTATTTATACTACATAAATGAATTTCTGCAAAAAAATGTCACAACTCGTAGTCTTTATCTTTAATACACAACCATACTAGGGCAATGTAGTGATTTGCTAAGTTGATCAAACGGATATTAAATTGTCATAGGTTTTTGCAAATGTACTCACAGACAAGTCGGTGATGGTGTTGGCGACACACCAAACATAGAAATAAATTTCATTCTATACCCAATGTTATTAATATGAAAAATACTTTAGAATTGTAGATTTTCATAATGTGTAGACTAGCTGCCCTCAAAGTATATTTGATTTAACAATTGTCTTTTCCATAAGAGTCTAAAGTGACATTTTTGCGTATATCATAGCCTTTTCCACTTAATGTTCATGAGATAAAATGTGAAAAATAAATAGGAAAACATGAGTATAGGCAGATGGAAAAATTAATGTTATGAAGTTGTCTACCACTAGTTACATAATAAAGTAAATATACAAACGTAATTATGTTACAAAGTAATCTAAGTGAACATTATGTCAACTAGTGTCATAACCTCCGTTCCATAAAGAGTGTCCGAATTGTAAATAAGTAAAGTTTAAGGGAGAGCAGGGCCCATAATTAAAACATAGCAAGAAGCACAAGTCTTATTTCTGAAAGTCTACCCATTAAGAATAATGAAAGTCTACCCATTAAGAATAAAGAGGCAAAATAAACACTATATGAAACATCAAGTTTTTCCAAATATAGACACTTTATAGGATGGAGGTAGCATTAACCAATTTGTGGCCATCATATCTTGAGCGAACTGTTACAGTCCTCTACCATTTTGTAGAATACTATATAATATGTTTCTCTATCTTGTCTCTCTATATACTCACTCTGTCCCATAGAAAGTGTCTACATTTAGAAAAACATGTGTCCCATAAAGAGTGTCCAATTTGCCTAATTTGTACAATAGATTATTCTTAATAGGCAATAAAACTTATAATTTTTTGCCATGTTTTAGTTGTGAGCCCACTCTTCCTAAAAAATCCACACACTCGAAGACGGAGGAGTACGTGTTATAGAGAGAGAACTCTCGTCTTGCTTGTCACTTATAACTCTTACTGGGTGAGAAGGCCTTCCCCTCCCACGTTATGTGGCTATGAGTTACTCTATTCCCTTGCACGCATGAACACTTTCACATGGGACCATAGCTACTGATCTTCATCTGAGTAAGAGAAAGACAGAAAGAGGCATGGGAAAAAGGTGAAGGGGGTGTGCCTCAAGAATCAGGTTGTGCGTGGCAGTAAAACATGTGAATTTTCGGACTCGTGAAAATGGAAAATGTTATGAGGTGGCTTTCTTAAATGCCTTCCCTCCTCACTTTACCATACCAATCCCCTCAGCCTCTCAATCCTCCATAAACATGACACTTTCCACTGTGTCATTCCTCCAAAAGACAACTACTAACATACTTGTATAAACCCTAATTCTCCAGTCCAGGCTTTTCATTGGTGGAAAACCCTTTAAAAATCCGTGCAGAAATGAGATCACTGTATATGAAGCCCAATCAATTATGTAATAGATGGCTAAAGCAGAATGAAACGGTGTCGTTAACAATATTAGGCGCTTAAATCATCATCAACATACTTTGTTATTCCTGAAACAGTTGTTGGACTAGTCACTCTAAACAAAAAGGCCCACAAATCTCCAAAGTCTTGAAAATATCCATAATGGGCAACGGTCACATGCGCTTCAATAGGAAACCACAACCGTGACAACATTTAAAACCAAACTACACTCTCACTCACTCCACTACATATTACTTGTCATGCACACCCTTCAGTCCCTCACCTTCATACTCAAACACAGACAACACCCTTTGCTTCCACGTCTGCACCTCTCCCAGCACTCTCATGGAGAACAACAGAAAGCTCCCAATGAAGCCATGGAAAAAAGGCCCAACGAGAGGTAAAGGTGGCCCCCAGAATGCATCGTGTGAGTACCGGGGTGTCCGTCAGAGGACATGGGGCAAATGGGTGGCTGAAATCAGGGAACCCAAGAAGAGAACAAGGCTATGGCTCGGTTCCTTCAACACTGCTGAGGAGGCAGCCATGGCTTACGACGAAGCTGCACAGCGGTTGTACGGGCCTGAAGCTTATCTCAATTTACCCCACCTTCAATCCAGCTATAACCCTCAAAACAAACCTCAAAAGCTCAAATGGTTCCCCTCAAGGAACTTCATGTCCATGTTTCCCTCCTGTGGTCTGCTAAATTTAAATGGCCAACACAACGTCCATGTCATTCATCAAAAACTTCAAGAGCTGAAGAACAGTGGCAGCTTCAGTCAGCCTTCTACTTCAGCTCCTGCTATTGCTTCCTCCTCCAGTAATGATTCAAAATCTGAACTCCCTGTCCAGTATGCAAAAAGCTGCACCGGAAACCCGTTACCCACAGTTGAAAGAGTAGGTGATGTAGCCCCAACACAGCCCACAAGTTGTGAGAGGCCTCAGATTGATCTTCAAGAATTCCTGGAGCAGCTGGGTATATTGAAAGAAAGTGCAACCAATCACAGCGACACTGCTCAAAATCTTCCACTGCCAGAATCACAGGAAAATAATGAACAAGCATCAGACATTGTGGGATTTGAGGAAGCTGCGTTTGACTGGGATGCATTAGTGGAGATGCAAGGGCTACTGGATCATCAAGATGGAGATACAATTTTCCATGTTGACGACATACATGAGGAAATGAGCTTGCCTACTTCCATATGGGATCTTTGAAGCAGGCTAATTTTGGTAGATCATCAAACTCGAAACCCAACTCTTGCCTTGCTTTAAATTGAGATAATAACTTTTGTGAAAGGTATCAAGCGTTATGATAGAATCATGTACTTTGATGCCATAGAGAGTAGAGCAGATTAGAAGTTCATCAGAGTGGATTACATGGTTTTATTCCTTTATGTATCCAGCTGCTTGACTACTTTATTAGATACACTTAAATAGGTAGGGATCATAACCTAGAAAAAGAACTCCTTTTTGAGTTTTTATTTTATTTTACCTTTACAAGGACGATATCATTGACATTAGTTAAAATACATTCCTTCATTTAAAGTTTAGGCCCTCATGCTTTCATTTTGACCGCAACAAACGTAAGTCACAAGTTTCATGATTTATACCAGCATCAGGTCAATCTCTTCTTTTGGCAGCCAATATCCTGAACCAAGCAAATGTTTGATTAGCATTTTGAATACATGTTATATACCTTAGCATCCAAAAGGGTTTAATAAGTTTTAAGTGAAGTGCAGACTCAGGCTGCCCTATGCATCAACAAGGTCATTTTCTTGTTCCTACTTGGTGACAGGAAAGTAGGCTTGCCTTTCATTCATTTTCATACTCGGAAGCACTCAGATATTCCCCATGCTCCTCAAAATACTCCACCAAGCGCTTCAAGAAACCATCATAGGACACAGTTTCTGTGTCACAAACAATACAACACTGTCTCCTAGCACGTGTTACAGCGACGTTCATTCTCCTACGGTCACTTAGGAAGCCAACCTACAAAGACAAAAGTGAAAAGAAAAACTTCAAGCATAACACTAGTTTGGAATGAAACGTTTTAAGTGCTTGCTTATGTGATTGACTTTAAAATGGTGGTTCGAGCTTCTTGTAGAATGTGTCATGTACAAAGTACACTACTTGGTCACACACTTCATTGTGATCTATAACTTCATTATGTTTCAGTTATTGGGTGTAATGTTTTTGTCAAAATGTAGAATAAGATGATATGAAAATATTTCAAACTTACATACAATTTCTAAGTTTCCAAGTCATTTTTTTCAATAAATTATAAGCCGTCTATATTTCCTACTTCCTTGAAAATGAATTCTGCTTCCACTTTATAAATCTCTGTTCCCTTTCTGTCTCACATTCTAGCAACTATGACATCAACTATATTGTGGAAGATGAGATATGGATAATATAACATAAATGATACCTCATTTCTCGAATTAGATCGAACCATAGAAATGATTATGGCTTCTTTTTCTCGGCCCTGAAAGCCATCAACAGTGGATATCTCCATCTCCTTTAGCTTGTCATTGTTGCTTCTCAGCATTTTTAGCAAGACAACCTGCAAAAACATAAGTTTACGAGCAAAAACCTTTGGTTCCATGTTCACATTGTTCAAGTTAAGATTCTATTTTTTTATAATTGATAACTTCATTAAGCAAGACACAACTCTGCCATTTTGTCTCGCAATACCCATCCCAGGTGCAGATGAAGGAAGAGGGTTATGTCAGGTTGACAGCCAGCTATAAAAACTTTTGTCAATCTCTACGGATCTTACGCCTAACAACAAAGGAAGGGAACAACAAAAATAATAGGAACAATATCCCTCAAAACCCAGCAAGATCTAATAATAGCAAAATAAATGTCATGTATCAAATTCAAGCCATTTACAACAAATTGAAGCCAATATCAACTGAATACAGCTTGAGAATGTCTTACAGGCATGATTCAGTCAAAAGATCAATCTGCCTGCCAGTGCAATGCCAAAGCAGAACAATTTTGAATAATAAGAGATGACACCATATTACCTCTAACCAGATTCACCTAGCAAGAATTTGTTTTAATCATTTGTCCCATTTGGCTTTCCAAACCAGGGTCCTGTCAGATCCACATAGGCAGAGGGCCCTTCCTATTCCAGAGCAATTTTGTTACTAAGAACCAGATATATAGAACGACAAACAACAACAAAACGCTATAATGTCTTGCTCATGTAGCATGTAGCCTTTTCTCTTCAATCTCACATTGGTGCGAGCAAACAAAACACAGATAATAGGGGTGAAAGTTGGACAAGGCTTTCCTGAACTGAAAAGCCCAGAACAGAAATATGCTCAGCTTTCTTCCTCTCAGGGCAGCTCTCACATAGGCTTGCTTATGTGAAAAAAAAATGTATGAATCTTGGTTAGGAGCAGTTCTATTAAATACACTACATATTTACACAGGAATCTCATTCAATTTGGGTTCTCAATTCCTGGATCTTATCTTGAGTAGGTTTGGCTTTTCATATTGCGGAGAATTCACTCACTTTAGTTCCCGGTTGATCAAACCCACACAATTTCCACATGTACCAAATAATTCTGACGTGTTATCAGAGTACTAGATTCTTAGTGTGTTGAAATAATACAGAAGCCACACTGATCTCAAATCAAGCGAACTAAGACAGAGATCCCAAGAACAAAATTTTGTGAGATCCATTCTATAGCAAATCGTATGCACGCATCTGCAGATTTACACAATGGCATGTGTTGGATATGAAAAATGAGACAGCTTGTACCTCAAAAGATGGACCTATCACATAGTTGGGTTTGAAAACTACTCCTCTTCCCCAAAAGAAGCCCAGTTACGAATTACCCCAGTAGAGAATCAAGCTTATCTAATATTTCCTTGGAAACAGACTAGTACAATATGAGGCCAAGAAATCATAAAGCCACTAGTCCTTTGTTCTGTGTCATTATTCCCCCTTTTTAACTTCACAATATTCTATTTGACAAAGATTGAAGATATGATGCAAAAATTCCATTTTGTTAATTTTTGAAGATATAATACTTTAAAAACTTCCTTATTGTTAATTTTTTTCGCATTCTTAAATGCAATATCCTAAACCTAGAAATTCAGTTTAGTTAACATAGAACAGGTTTAGTGGACTTTGACCCTAAAGGTATTTTGGTCATTTGATATTTCGGAATCAGCATATCCTATTCAGTCCATGTCAGATTACACCAAATATATGGTCTTGGGCATATAATTCTGATGAATTAAACCTGGAGTATGAATTTGGACAAACTATCCATGAAAGGGCAGTTGACCAGCCCCTATTAGGGGCAAGCTCAGCAATCTTGGACAATTTAGACTTCAAAAAGCTGTTCTGGGTGCTCGTATTTGAACATGACACTCAAAAACCTTTTCTACTTGTCAAAAAGATAAAATCTTATGCATTGGATCCACAACAATGAACTCTAATACACAAAACATTATGAGCATGCCAGTTTCTACATTATTAATAAAAATATTATCAACAAATTGTCAGCACGTAACATGCAGAAAAAACTCTAACATGGTAGTAGTTGGTACTGCTAAAAAAATTAACAAATCCAAGGTATTTTTAACACTTCTGTCCCCATTGACTATCAAATTTGAAAATTTTGCTTCTAGATGTTAATACATGTTTAGATAGTCAAGATCCACATGAGAAAAAATTGTTTTTGGGTCACTGATATCTTTTTCCCCAATATCTCTGATGTATCAAAACTTTAGGTCACAGATCTATCTCTATTATCCGACATTGCAAACCATGGGTGCGACACACATTGTGCTTCTAATGGATCAACCTCACAAGGGCATATTGCCCTCCTACAATTTCCCCAAGTTTGGGGAAATGTCCTTACTGATTGGTTAGACATATATGATCTCTAACAAGCCAAATTGTTTTCCTAATTTCCCATTGACTTATGATGTAAACCCTAGGGTTTACAAGAGGGTTTTAGGAAAGAAGGTTGGATGAAGGGGAAAAGGAACGCCCCTTGCTGGTTCTGCTGAACCAACCCGAGACAAGAGAAATGAAGAAGAGGGCGAGAAGAGGGCGGACAACAGAGAATAGAGAAGAGAAATTAGGGCTGATTTCTCATTAATTCCAATTAAAAGAGCAAAGCCCCTTACATACCAAGCCATGCCACTTACGAGCCTAGGCTTTATTTCCCTACAGCAGCCTAATTAAAAGAAACCCATCAAAGGCCTTTTGGGCCAACCAAACAACATAAAAGAGCCTTTAAGGGCCAGCCTACTAACAACGATTAAAATCCCCTATAACATGGAGATTCATAACAATCCACCACACTCCACTACCGCCTTGACCTCAAAGCACAAAATCAAGAAATTGACCTGAAAACACATCCTTAGAAAGACACGTAGCATCCTCTAAAGCTCGGCCATGCTATGCAACCAAAATCTCTAAAACAAGTTGACTAGAGTAATGGACACAACAAATGTCAACGATAGCACAAGAAACTAATGGAGGAGCATCTAGTTGGAGAAGTGGCGGAGGGGGGCTCTCAAAGGGAAGCATTTTCTATGCTCCACTCTGAGCATGTGCCGAGCGTAAGGAATGCTTGGGAGCCGTCGGATCTCAAGATCGGTGGCGCACACACTAACGTACGTTAGCGTAAGTCGCATAAGTATGACTTACGCTAACGTGCGCTAGTGTGTGCACCACCGATCTCGAGATCCGACGGCTCCCAAGCGTTCCTTACGCTCGCTCACACTAAAGAGGGAGCATGAAAAACGCTTCCCTCTCCGAGACACGAGTAGGATCGCCCACAAAATGCCGAAGTCAAGATACATGAAAACCAGATGAACTTGAGAGCCCTCAGGAAGCTAGATATGATAAGCAACAAAACCCACACGCTGAAGGATAAGATAAGGCCCAAGGAACTAGCGTGCTAATTTAGCACTCATAGGCTGATATAAGGAAGATCGCTGATGTGAATAAAAATTGACATAAACCATATCTCCAATATGAAACTCCCTATCAGTATGATACCCAGCATAAACTTGTTTCATATGATTCTGAGTAGCGGACAGATTTTGCTTAAGCTGTCACAAAAGGGCATCCCGATCCTAAAGAAGATGGTTTAGGGTCAGTGACCCGGTGAGGAACTTAGGCAAGAATAGAGGGAGGAGCATGGCCATAAACCACCTAGAAGGGAATGAAGCCGGCAGCAGTATGAAAAGCAATATTATACGAATATTCAACCCACGGTAGAATTGCAACTATTTACAAGGATTGTCCCCAACAAAGTAGCGAAGATATTGCTCAATCAGTCTACCCATCAGTCTGAGGGTGATAAGCAATACACATATGCAATGTAGTGCCTTGTACATAAAGGAATTTTTGTTAGAAGTGGGATATAAAAATTCCATCACAATCGGACACAATGCATGGGGCATGCCGTGTAGTTTGGCCACATCCCAAACATAAATCTCAGTAACTCCTTAGCGATGATAACTGGATGAGCAAATGGGCTGAAATGGGCATATTTGGATAAACGGTCCACTACTACCATAATAATTGATTTCCCTTCCACCAACGGTAAGGCTTCAATAAAATCCATAGAAATAACATCCCATACACACTCAGGAATAAGCATAGGCTGAAGACGGCCAACAGGAGCTATAGTGGAAGCTTTGGCCCATTGGTAGACTTGGCAGGCAGCCACATAATCATGAACATCTTGGCGAAGTCCACACCACAAAAAACTCTAATTCACTCTTTTGAAGGTTCGAAAATATCCCTCATGTTTGCAGAATGGAGAGTCAAGGAAATGAATGATGAGTGTCATACGTAGCTGAGCATTATTAGGAACCCAAAGATGATCAAATAAAGCAAGTCCCCCTGCAAGATAAAAGAAGGTAAGCATAAAGGATCAGCCCGCAAGAAGACCAATATATCTTGGGCCTCTAGATCCTTGGAATACGCCCGTCAAAGGTTGTCCAGAAAACAAAAGACTAGTCCAGTCAAGGACAAGGCCGGGCTTGGAGCTAACTGGCGCAAGAGGGAAGCTGCAACTGTATCTTGAGAGCCCTTATTGTGAATAAACTCACAATCATCCTCCAATAGTTCTAAAATGCAGGAGTAGAAATCCGTTGTTCCAAAAGGTAGTGACAAGTTGGTGATCAATGTGAATAACAAAGTGCCTACCCAACAAATAGGGTCACCACTTCATAACCGGATGGACAGTAGCAAGCATCTCGCATTTGTATGCTAAAAGTAAAAGAGAATGACCGGATAATGTTTTGCTAAAGAAGGCAATAGGGTGGCTAGCCTATAACAATATTGTACCCAACCCTATTTCAGAAGCATCTGTCTTGACATTGAAGGGCTAAGTGAACTTTTAGTAGGGCTAACACAGGGCAGATGACATGGCTAGATTGAGAGCAACAAAGGCAGCTTGAGCTTCAATAGACCACTTGAAAGACTCCTTTTTGAGCAACAGTCAAGGAGGCTGCATTAGTCTCATAGTGGGAGACAAAGCAACAATAGTAGCCTGTCAACACCAAAAAATCATGCAAAGCCTTAGGTGAGGCAGAAACATGCCACTCGAGCATAGCTGCCAACTGTGCCGGATTTATAGACACTCCATCCTTTGTAATTATGTGTCCCAAATATTCCGCCTAAGTGCTTCCAAACACACTTAAATCTCTTGACAAAGAAGGAATGTTGGTCTAGTAGAGTAAAAACAATTCAGAGGTGCTCTGAGTCTTCCAAAATGGGGTCTATACAAGAATGTCATTGAAAAATACCAACACAAACAGATGAAGATATGGGAGAAAAATTTCATTCATAAGGCTCAAGAAATTAGAGGAGGCATTAGGCAACCCGAAGGGCATGACCAAAAATTCATAATGGCCAACATGGGTTCAAAAGGCAGTCACATGACTATCAGCCGGATGCATCCGGATTTGATGATTGCCTGAACACAAATCAAGCTTGGAGAAGTGTCATGTAGAACCCAACTCATCCAATAGCTCTTAAGTAGGTGGCATTGGGAACTTGTCCTTTAAGGGTAGCGGTGTGAGAGCGTAGTAATCGCCACAAAACTGGCAAGACCCGTCCTTTTATGGACCAATAACACCGGAGAGGAATAAGAGCTAGTACTTGGCCAAATGCTGTCGGCATTCATCATTTCATAAATGAGTTTTTCAATTTCACTTTTCTGGATTGAAATTACCCGTAGGGTTGTAGATTGGCCAAAATTGCACCTGCAAGAATCGGAATGCAGTGGTCATGAGAACAGATGGGGGGTAAGGCTCAGCAAAGAGGGACGCATATGTCTCCAACAAGGCTGCCAAATATTCGGCCAGCACCGGTTGGGAAGAAGGCTCCTGGGTCAAGAACTGTAGCAGCAAACCTGGTGAGAGTATCAAAAGGACCCTACATCCTGAGCAGAATGCAGGGTGCTTGGCGGCAACCCTTGTATGCACACTTGGGGGCCGCCCCATGTATTTGAAGTGCATAATCATCTATCGGAAGTTCCATGCAACATCCCCTAACTTATGTAACTACTAAACTCCAAGAACGATGTCATCACCTTTTGTGGGCAATAGATAGAGATCCATGACAAACACATGCCGCAGAATATGCAATTCAGTTCAAGAACACATGCACTTGCAATGGAGATGTTTGCCACCCCCTATGAGAGCATCAAAATGGGCATGCTGAAAAATAAGGCAACCAAGGCGCTGAGTAACATGGACATTAATGAAATTACGTGTACTACCACTATCAATGAGTACATTTGAGGAAACCCTCTATGCACATAGTCAGAGGTGTATACACGCCAAAAAAAGCATGCAAAGAGATCTCTAGAAGCACCTCTATACCATATGGTGGAGGCTCAGTGGGCCCAATCCACGGAGTAGTCCCATGACTCATCCAAAATCAAATCCGTGGGAGGGGTTTTGCAATGATGCCCACGAGCATAGCGTTCGTCGCAATTGAAGCATAACCCCTTCACGCAACACTCCTCCATCTGGGTTTGAGATAGGAGACCAAAAGGGACAAAAGTACCAGCTATCTGCCACGAACTAGGCCTCTGGGGTTTCCTCCCCATGGCCCTGTGATAACCAGAACAATGGGACTTGTAACCCAGCACTATCAATTCAATTTCTCCTCTTGAATTCACGCATGACAAATGATATCATGCATAGTGGGACAATCACAAGTGATGAACCTCCTTAGCAATTTCTGGTTTCAAACCTCGTTGGAATGTACCCACCAAGGCCTCTTGCATCCAATGGGGAAGGCGAGTTGCCACCTGCATAAATTCAATCTGATAGGTGCAAACAGTAGTAATATGAGATAGAGATGACAAGAGCTCATTAAAATCCGCAAAATTACTAGGGCCAAATCGGGCACACTATTCCTCCATGAATTTTGCCATGTGGGCTCCAACACCTTCCATTCAAAATATTGAAACCAGACTAGGGCATCACCCTCCAGGTGAAATTCTACTATCTGCAATTTTTTTGCCTGGTATACCCAATCAATCGAATTATCCTTGCCAATATACTTGGGAAATTGCATCAAGGCTCGACGCCGTTCAGTAATGTGCATCAGCCTCATGAATTCCTTCTCGTTTCGAGGTGATCGTCGCCCACAAAATCAGCCTCATCATACCCAAGAGCCAGTCCCAGCTAATTCCCAGCTGCCATGTCAGCCAGATTTTGCGGGGCAAGACTCTTGGCCAAGTATCTGGCCGTTGGCACGTGCACAAGTCCAGTCCTTTCACGTCCAGCGTGATTGCAGGCGTGGCTACCGAGCGTATGCCCTACGATCCAACTTTGAGAGGCAGGGCTGATTGCAGCGGCAAAAGCAGGCCACGACTGACACTGGTTTAGCCCCTCTCCATGGCAGCCAAGGATGAATTGCCGGCTCAATTGTCTATAAGTGCATGAACGAAGCTTGTTGCTCGGCATGCAGAGCTCAAAACTCATGGAGAAGGTCCAAAAAGTTTTGCAATAGGGTGGGATCTGTCAAGTGCGGGGAAGAGGGTACCTGGAGACTCATTCAAACAGTTGCAGCAGCCTGGTTATGGGCGGCCGCCCTGGCCAGTCGGAGTGGCTCCCTGGTTAGGGCTGATTGCGGTGGTGCTTTGCTGGGTGGTAGCGGCACTCTGGTGATGGGCTACGGATGCCTCGCCTTGGCTGTGCTTCTCCTTGGCCGCCATCCTTTTGGTTTGGACCATGAACTGTTGCCCACAGTCAGGAAAGAAGGTTGTACGAAGGGGAAAAGGAAGCCCCTTGCTGGTTCTGCTGAACCAATCTGACATGAGAGAAAGGGGGAAGAGGGCAGACGACAGAGAAGGGAGAAGAGGGATTAGGGCTAATTTCTTATTAATTCCAATTAGGAGCACAAAGCCTCATACATACCATGCCATACCACATATAAGTCTGGGCTTTATTTCCCAACAGCCTAATTAAAATAAACCTAGCAAAGGCTGTATGGTCTGACCAAATAACATAAAAGGTCCTTAAGGGCCAGTCTACTAACAATAAATAAAATATCCTATAACATGGTGATTCACAACAACTTACATTTCCCAACTTGACGTCCCATTTCCCATTCCATCATGCTCTGCTATACCTCTATTGCAGTATGTGGTGGAATGATGTGGCAGCCACCTTGTTGGTGATGTGACCGCCGATCGAAATTGTCAGTGGGGAAATACTTTGACTTGTTAAAAACTTGGAATTTCATAAGAATAGTAAAAGGTAGGCGAAGTTTACTACAAACTCATTCCAAATGTACCTACAAATGGGAAATGACCAATAAATAAGAATTGCTTTTGTCTAGTTCCATCCTTCTCTTAGAAGATAACTTCACTAGGTGAGGCATTTTGTACTGTACTATATCATAATCATATTCAAGTAGCACCTTCTTATGCTTCCATTCTAGTCTATTTTGTGCTAACTCTTTCATATTATCATACTACAACTAATGCACCAAATCTCATCAAAACTCCGCATTTAAGAGTGCTTGGGCAAGAGTAGAATTAGGATGGGTGACCTCCTAGCAAGTCCTCACGTTGCACCCCTTTGAGCTCTGTTGTTGTGTCTTGCAATGCCGGTCCCAAGCCTAGATAAAGGAGGCGGCTTGCACCAGGTTGACAACTGCAATCTCTATGGATCATACGCCACAATTTCTCATACTATATGTTAGTGAAAAAAGATGGCCTATCGAATGCATTTCTACTTACTCCTATACATGTATGTCATTTAATAAGGACATGGACAATTATATGAATCCTCACTATCCAGCTGGAAAGCCAATGCCAAGCACATCTTAAACAACCCCAGACAGGGCTGCCCAATCTCAATGGCCATTTTCCTGGGAAGTGGTAAAGATAAAATTAAATGTAAGATGCAGCCTCAGCCTTTTTTATACCAAAGAAAGCATAAAGAGCAAGTTAAACCTGTGCAGCATAGGGGGTTATAATGCCAATATCAGAAGAGTGAACCCCACTTTCAATGAGCCTTTTGGCATGGGAAATGGCAACTGAAGCTTCACCCTCATTCATTGAGCTGTCTTCCTCATCCTTTTTTTCTTCCATATCACACCTATAACCGAAAAAAGAATCACATGAATTACATTATTAATGAGAAATGCAGCAGTAGGTAAAGAATAAGCACAAAGGAAAAGAAAAGAAACTTATAACCAAAACACTCAAAGGTAAGCATGATGTACCCTGCAGTGTCAACTAGAAGAAGTGTTGGTTCCGTTGAAGGAGAACGCTTTACATTCTCAAGATCATATAGCTTATGGCCGGCAACACAGGCATGGGCCTTAATCTGTGAATACATGGATAAGAGCCTAAATTAAATCTAAGTCATAAAGGTTTGTCACTTATAACAAGTTAAAGAATTTGTAGATGGCATACTGGAACTTGGTTGTTAGTAACTACTATTTACTTCAAAACAGATTTGTAGATGGAGCCTGAATAAACATGATAAGGCTTATTGCAGGGTCATAACTTGTGTGTTTTCGGTTTTTTTCTTGCATAGAAAAATGTCAATCAAATTGGTAAAAAAAAGTTTTAGCGCTATAAAATTTGATCCTCCAGAAAAAGAAATGTTCTAATAATTGTATCTTATTGGTCTTGAGAGCTTTAGGGAACATTCTTTCAGTTGATGATGTATATTACCTTACTATCATATAACTCGCGTGAGGACCATGCCATAATTAATTCATGCATCCGATACTGAACTGTGAGCATGGCTGTAACCTTCTCCCCATACAACTCAGCAATACGTTCAAACAGTGTTTTGCCTAACCCTTTCTTTTCAGCCTCAACACTCTGTATTGTTGGGGGAAGTTGAAGATGGTCTCCAGCAAGTATACATCTGGATCCCTGTAAAATTGCACTTGCAGAAACAAATGAAATAAGATACAACATAAGCAATTTACTGCAATTGTGAGCACAACAACACGACCAACCATATACCACAAGTTTTTTGTTAAGCATAAACAACACCTGCTTTCTACTGTACAAAGTTTTCTTTAGAACCACATCATTTATGAACAAGTCCAGGCAATAATTACTTAAAATATACTCTGAGATCTGTTACACAAAAACACATTAGTACCTTCAACAAAGCAATCCAGCATGCCACTTCAAGTGCTTGAGCAGCTTCATCAATTATAACCAAATCAAAGGTAACACCCTCCAATTTGCGGGAAGATGCACCAGTCAAAGTTGCCAACACCACATCAGCATTCTTTATTACATCTGCCACCGCAAGCTGTTGCCTCTTCCTCTCCTCTTTAGCAAGGGTCCTTAGTTCCTTCCTGATATCTCTCTTAGTGTTCTTATCTTTGGTCTTTAGAAGCTTACCATTCAAAACCTGATTATTTAGAAGTATAACATGAACTTTAAAAGAATGACATCTTGAGATTATAATTATTGATTATTTCAGCTTAAATTAGTAACATAAACAATAACATTGCTCACTTTCATCTTGAACATTACAAGCTCAATTACCTTTATTTCCTTGTGTATATCATTTGCTAGAGAATTATTGTCTCCCCGTAATACCTATAAAAAAGTAAAAGTTGTGACTAGAGCAGTAGACACATGAAAATATACTACAACTTGGGTATATATATATACAGAATAATTGCAGTAAAGGGTGCCTACTTGTGCATCAAGTGCACTATCCAACACTTGCGGGAGTAATCGCGCAGGATGGCCCAATCTCACGAGTTTTACCCTGCCCATTGTCATAATTAAGGTAAGTAAAATATAAATAGCAAAAATATGTGATTGCACCAATATAAGGCTCATACATTCATACTTCAGTTCATTGTGACATTATGATTTTTGTCCACCTTAGTGCCTAACTTTACAAGGTTGATCTCTCTCTCTAACTATCCAAATATTACGGTTGTATATAAAACATAAATATTTCAGTTGTGTTTATTAACATGGATTTTGTACCATCATTTTAATTCAGATAAGAGTCAAATATGGTATAGAATCCATGTCGCTAACCGTAGATAGGTGGGATAAGGCATATGATGACGATGACAATGACATAACACACAAACCTTTCAATCATTTAAATAGTACTGCCACAAAAAATCAAACAAGTGCTTCTTAGATTTTGAGCTCATAGACAATACTTGTCATTGCCAAGATAAAAGTAACACTACAGGCAACATTTACACATAGCTAACTCCTAGCTACTTCAGAGCTTCTTTTGGAATGACCTGCCCTAGGGATAGGGTCCCACCTTTAGAGTCTATTACAATTAGGATTTAATTATTAGTAAGAGTATTTTAGAGTAATTAGGAGTTTACTATTATTGGCTTAGGCTAGTGTTAGAGGGCCATTCTGCTTAAGAATTTTATTAGGATTAGGGTTCTTATTTGAGCCTATAAATATGTAGGGGCTTTGCCCAAATTCATTATTCAGAAAATCAATGAAACAATAGAGTTATTTAGTTGATTTATCCAATCCAAAAAAAAACCTTTTTGATTGGATGGGAATGAATGAAGAAATGCTATATTATCCCATGCCGAATCTCGAACCTTGGTTCTTTCCAGAATTAATCTCTTTCCCTAATCCCTCCTCTTCTCTCCCTTTCTCCTATGATGGAAATCTCTTGTAGGCAACCCATCTACAACACTTTTGTAGCCACTAGGATCAATAGTTGTGATAGTTATCAAGTGGAAATACCTGTAAGGGAATAGCCTTTCCACAATGTTGTCAACAGCTATATTGGAAGCAGCACATGCAAGAATCTTTGATCCCCGTTTTACTTCTTGTAAAATAATTTCAAGCACAGTAGTCGTCTTCCCAGTCCCAGGAGGTCCATGCAACAAAAACACATCTCGGGATATAAGGGCCTTTGAAATGGCAGCTTTCTGCAATTACAAACAACAATATCACACATGTGATGGATAAGACATTGTTTTCACAAAAAATCATGCCAAAGGTTTAAACAGTAAAATACCTGTGAATCGTCAAGATACTTGTTAAAGGGAGTATATGTAACTGATTTACTCAATGAACTTGGGACTTTTCCCCCAAATAAGACAGAAATCAAATCAGTTGCTGGCCCTTTTTGGACACCCTTGCTCAGTTCTATCAGTGCATTTTTCATTCGTCGATACGTTACCTAAAAATGACTTATCCGAAAGAAATTTACATACATTATGTCATAAAAAATTGTCCTTAAAGAGCCTAAATGGGCAAATAATACCATAATGCCCTTTTTGTAATAAAACAAAAAAAAGCATCTCGAATCCAGTCATACCTCATTTGCAACCTTTTCAAGGCGCAATGAACCATTTAAACCATCTTCAGGAATATCGTCAAACGCCACAGTGATTGAAGAATCCTGTTCTAAGAAGCAACAAACTTAATACATGAAGCAACAAAACAGCTCATAACTTAACATCAGGGATAACGCCTTTCTAAAACTTAATTGAATGTTACAAGCATATCCAACTCCAAGTAAAGTACCATCTACATCCCTGCATTCTGACTATTACATTCAGATTGTGAAAAGATAATTTACCTTTAGGCGATAGACCACACCTTGTCCTAGAGAACCCGAGCTTGACTCAGCTCTGTTTGGTTTTAGTATGAGAACATCATGTGGACCAAACTGCAAATCAGTTGCTTAAATATTTAAGATGGGAAGATATCATGTGAATCACAAAAGAATTACCATTTTAACTCAATCAGCAATTCGACAATATAATATATGTTAATGAGAACATATAGAAAGCAAAGAAGTCACTAGATGAATTTAAAAGTCAAATGATGAAATAGAACCCTACACAAGATAGCTGGGATAAGTCAATTAAAGAAGCAAATTAATAAAAATTGCATAGATAGAACATTAGAAAAAGTATTGCCATTTAAAAGTCACTAGATGAATTTATTAATTCTTGACACAAGTACGAACCAAATGTGATACTTATGGAAGTAATATTATAAGAAACTTTATGAGAAAGAATGTTTATATTATTCACTTCACCTTATGAGTAGGAAGAACATCTCCTTTGGTAGATTGGAACTCAAGAAGTGCTTTGCCCATCAGCCCTGTCTAAGATCAGACCAAACAAACCCAATATGACATGCAGAATGCTTTACTCCAAATGGAAGGATTTCTTAGACAATAACGAACCAATACCTGTACATCACTACATTTCAAATTTAAAATCGCAGAGCCTTTCTTCTGAGCAAAATCTAAGTTCTTTGATGAGCCCGAGTTAACAGATGATGTAATTTCAGCTTCCTATCACACAAATAATGAAAGACAAGCTGTATCAGTAATTGGATCTACCATATAAAACAGTTCAAATATAGAAACTATATCTATAATTGCTCCCATTATGCATGACAACTCAGCCTCTAAGCCCCCAGTTGCCCTCCTCGCCAAAAAGAGAAAAAGGAAGGCAAAGTTCATTTGATGATAAATTTATAGTAATGTGTCCCACAAGCAATATACATCACAAAGTACACTATACATTCATCCTTATAAACTCACCTTATCAACCTTCCCACTTGATAATCATTGATAAATGGCTTTTTCATCTATCAAAGATTTAGCTATATCCTTTGATGAAATGGGGCGAAACATGATGAGGAGAGTCATCAAAGGGAAAAGCAGAATCTACCCAACTGTATCTACAACGTCTTAGACAAAATTAAATCATACAATATTATCTTTTGTGCCCCATTACCCAGTACCCCCTACACAAATTACCTGTCCCTCCATGGTTCCAAAAAGGTTTCATTCTCTCCAAACTATCAAATAGAAGGATATTAGCAAATTCTACATAAGTCTATGCAAGAAATGGAGATACACATATCAACATCATCATCAATGCCTTATCAACCTCATACAATGCCATTTGAATCCATCATAGACCATTTTTCACATCCACCTCAGACAACCCCAAGTCTTTTCTATCTAGCTCCTTCTAAGTCATTTTGGACATTCCACTCTTCCTTTTGAAGGCCTTCACATACCATTGATCACATCTCCTTGCTCTATTTGTAATCTCCTTTGAACACGATCAAACCATCTCATTTGGTTTCTAATCAATTTATCACCAACCATGGCCACTTCAAAGCTCAACCTTATCGATCAATTTTAATACATTCCCATATAGATTTCTCACTCATCTATCATAGCACGCTTATCTTTGACACATTTGATGCTTTGTCACCTACCATTTTGTAACATTTAACAGTATATGAACCTATCACAATTCGCACTAAAGCTGTTCAACCACGACTGCTCTGTTGGACATCTTCATCTGTTGCATCAATAATTGAGCAGAAGGCATATAAATATATGCTACCATTTTACTCCCTATACGTTCTAAAATGCTTTAAATAATTCTGAAACAATAAATATAGAAGCAAAGAAGCCTATTGGCCATTTCTATAAGTGAAAATTTTAATATCTCCCCCCCCCCTCAAAAGAAAAAAGAAATCAGAAAACAGGCCATAGACTCCTGGTAAATTGGGAAAGAAAGCATACTCGTAACATATTGTCATATATAAACAGCCTATCTCAGCCATAATTTCTTTTCTCTCATGAAATAACACATAATTTCTAAAGCACGACATTTGTCAAGAAATTGGCTATCTACCATAGGCAGGCAGTAGATGAAAAGACATGTGAAAACAGAGAGCTAACAATTGATAGAGTCATGAACAAATGGGAAAGAAAACCATACTTGTGACAGATTGTCATAGAAGCACCTTATCTGATCCATAATTTCTAAAAGATGACACTTAACAAATAAAATGACTACCCAATCATTGGTAGCAGGGCCGTTTGGAGCCATAGGCAGCTTAGACGGCTGCCTAGAGCCCCACCAAAAAGAAGGCCCCATATTATATATGTGTCTCATATATGGGAGGCTTATGTGAGAGATATGGTGAGATATAATTACCAATATAAAAGCGTGTACCTATTAGAGAATAATACAGAGATTTGCTCTGAGTGAGTCATAAAAATCCACAGTTAGCCTTGTCCATTGATCTAGCTAAAACAATGTGGGCATTCAGGTAAAATCTGCACTTTTGCCTGGAGATCTTGCAAAAACATTCATAATAATGTTCTGTCTGAGGCTACATGTGATTTGCATGGAGAGGCTGTGGAATCTGTCGACCATGCCCTTTGGAGTTGTGCCAAAATTTCTGGAATTTGGGAGGTAGAGAGTTGGATTTAGAAAATAAAACTTAGACAAATTAATTCTATAGACTGGATATATAGATTTCATTGGTCATTGTAATTTTGAAATTGATTAGGAGATGTTCTTCACCAAGTCCTGGTTAATCTCAAACCATAGAAACAGATTGTGGAAAGATGGTAAATTGTTGGCTGCACACATGAATAAGACAATGGAAGGTGAATGTTTGGATTGGTTTATTTCCACTAGTGGTGCCTCTGATTCTAAGAAAGTGTGATCTCGGAATGTCTGTTGTGGACCCCCCCCCCCCCCCCAAAAAAAAAGAAAAACGTCATAAGGTAAAATTAGTTGCTATGGTTCGGCGGGTAGAATTGGCAACCCGACATGAATTTCAGATTTCAGAAGGTTATTTTTTAAAGCAAAAGCTCATCGGTGATTGTGGTGTTTAAAAATCTATCCCTTGTGTAGTCATGGTGGCGAAAATAAGTTGAGAAATTTATTAGTAAAAATAAGTCCAATCAGAGATAAAGATATAATTTTCCTAAAGATGAAAATTCTTGACATTTTTCAACTGCACATTGCATTGAATATTACCACATGGAGAGATGGTAGAGAATAGTTGTGGCCTTCAAAAGATTTCGATAAAGTATCTTGTTTATGTTGCAAGTTGGTTAATTCAGAACCTAGCACAAAGAAATTAGATAAGAATGAACTATAGACTGGAAAAATCTTGGTATTAAGCTTAATTACATAAAACCCTCGTACTAAATTTAGCATAAGGCCTCAAATAGTGTAGAGTCGGCCCTGATTGGTAGTAGGTTAAAAAGACCTTTTTGAAGAAGAGAGCTAACAAGCGATAGAATTGCGGAAGATTGGGAAAGGAAACCATACTCGCACATATGGATATAGAAACGACCCAACTGACCATAATTTTTAAAGGGCAGCATTTGACAAAGGAACTGATTACCAATCATTGGCAGTAGAATAAAAGACTGTTTGAAAACAGATTCAAGAACCTATAAGAAGAAAATGCGAAGGTGACGAAGGAAATAAATGGAAAACCTTTTCGATGTCGATAAGAGGGGTCATGAGCGAGACAAACTGTTCCAGGGTAACTGGCGAGGACTCCTTGCCGGTTTTTCCTCCCTCCATTGTAGACGCCAAGCAAGAAGATAGTCCCAAAACCGTTCACAAAACAGAAGCTTGGCGGGGCGCGCTTGCTAGATAATTTTTGCCAATTTGCTCACTGTTTATTCAACTCCGAGGTCCGACCTGACCAGAATCTAATTTTTAGCTAAATTGGACTTACGCTAGGAACTCTATAGAGAGCCCCTTGAGTTTAAAAATTGAAGAAATTATATGCTGGGCCTCAAACGTGAAAAGATGTTCGAAATGGGAGAGGCCTGTTTTGTAAAAACGAGAAAGATAGAATCTTCTGTGAAAACCCCATTTTGCCCTTCTTAATATAATCCCACATCGGGCCCAAAATGTCCTGCGAAAATCCCATCCGCCCTCTATGTGGGGAATATAAGAGAGGCCCTTACTCTATTATTGTTTTGGCCAAACAGAGTATAAATTTACTGTTCTCTAGTTTTGGGTGAACGTAGTATAAATTTACTGTTCTATGCCTATATTGTAGAATAATGGATCTAAAAATGCCAACAAGTAAATTTACTATTCTATACCTATATTGTAGAATAATAGATCTAAAAATACCAACAAGAAAGTAAAACAAGAACACCGAGTATTACATGGTTCAGCCTTCCTACCTACATCCACGGGATCACATATTTCTACTAGATACAGAAATAGTTATAAGAGAATTACAAAGATCTCTTAGCAACGCTCCTCACACAAGATACAAGAAGAAAACTCTAACTTCTTCGTCTCAGAAATTCTTGTTTTCCTTCTCTCTGTGTTGCTCTGCGTTGACCTCTCGATTCCAGGTTAATGGTAGCTCTGGTCTTCTCTGTTATACTCACAAGTCGTTGGACTCTTCTCCACACAAATGTTGTCGGCCTCCTCTTATTATATTTATAACTTAGGTCCTATGAACAAAAAGATCAAACTACCCTTAATGAGAATCTCGTAATTGGGTTTCACCGTCAACAATCTACCCCTCATTTCCTGCTTCTCTCCTCTCTACCTCTCTATAGCTCCCTCAGCCCCTCCCTTCCACCCTTCCCACCTCCCTTCTGCCCTACGTCGTTGTCTTCCGCCCTCTGCTCAGCCATTCTGCTTTTTCCCCTATCTCTAACTACCTCATCTCCACCCTACCATTCCGCATTCCCTTGTTTGCACCCCTTACGCCCTCTACCCATCCCCTTATGCTTTTCCCCTTGTCTCTACCCCTCTGTTTTGCATTGTTCATCGTCTCTACCTCTCCCATGCATGTTAGTTGCATCAATGGGGAGCTAAAAGAAAATAATGGCAATTGTTCACCAAGACAAGGGGCCTTCATTCAAAGCTTGACTTAGACATTGAAAAGTCGTGAAGGCAAAATCCTAAACACATTGAACTGTAGTCGCAATGGCTTGCATTTGAATGCATTGTAATGTATATGGACTTTGTTGTAATGACCTTTTTGTTGCAATGAAGTACTTGCAGAGGCAGTTTTTGTTATGGCCTTACGTGTAATGGCCATGCCATTTAATTATGATGCACTACAATGGCAATGAAGTCAATTGGGATAGTTGTTGTGATGATCGTTGAGATGGAATGTAATGAGATCTGCTGGGAAGGGCATCGAACTTTCAATGACATGAGGCATCAAAATTTCAATGGCATGAGGCATCATTACAAGTACAATTGGCACATAAAATTAGATGGCTAGGTTATCGATAGTAGATCATAATTTTAGAATTGTAGGAGTTGAACAAAGTCATAGGCTAGAAAAATATGCTTATGATGAGAAGATAATTTTTTTATTTCAAGAACTGTCATCTAAGCTTAGAGTTCTAGCATGTTATGGGGGTGTAACTAAGTCTAGTTGCTACGGCAAATCAAAGATACTTGGAGGGGTCAATCATTTACATTATGTCCAAATGGGTAATCCTCTTAGCTCCTTTATGCAAAAAGTGGTTGCATCTTTAAACCTTGTTCCACGAATGAGTCTTTAATTTATATATATATATATATATACCCTATAAGATCTCTATCTTAACTTAGCTTAATTTTTATTTTAAGTATATGAATTGTGTGATTTTGCTTATTTGTTGATTTGATTTGATTTTTAGGGTTAAGGATTAGTAATTATAATTTAAATAAGGTTTAATTTTATTGTTATAAGTTTTAGTGTCAAACTTGATATACCTAATTTTTATGGATTTTATAGAATTTTATTGTAATTTTTCCTTAATTATGGGTGTGGACCCCACTTCCATATTGGACGGCATGTGACTCACTTGATCCTTAAACTTCTATTATTTCATTTCAGTAGGTTTTATAGTAATTAAATTCATTTTTAGACAAAAAAGAACCCTAATTAGTCACTTAACACATTTTTAACCTATTTTACAACCCAACCGTTTATTTATCCAACCCAAAACCATTACTTATTAAAGAAAACCCTAGCTCATTGCCCATTTAGGGAAGGAAAGTGATAGGAGAAAGGAGGTGATCTATCCCCTATAACATTTGGAAATTTTTTAAATTTTCGAAGTTGACCACGTGGAAATTAGGGTGTTGGACCCCTTGACCTTCTCATGAAAATAAATTAGTCAATCATTCGAATTGGTAGCTGAGATTTATATGGATAGAAAGTAGACAAAACTAGATTCTAAACACCACCAAGAACACATGAATTAGAGCTCGGATAAGGGAGTTACGACCATTCGAA
Source organism: Saururus chinensis (assembly GCA_035235625.1). Lineage (NCBI taxonomy): Eukaryota > Viridiplantae > Streptophyta > Magnoliopsida > Piperales > Saururaceae > Saururus > Saururus chinensis. The sequence goes on from CP141143.1 coordinate 34,901,789, forward strand.
ATTGGACATAACATGTAGGGCTCATTTACCCACATTGGATGCGTGAATTATCCGTTTAAGTCACTATACGGGCCCAATTAATTAAAGTGATGGAAATTAATTTTTAGAGACCCAATTAAATATACTAAGAGAGGATTAGTTGCCCTAAACTTCTTGGGGGACCTAATCCTCAAAAGGGCTAATTAGGACTTCTAGGGGGGAGCTTTTCCTGGAGACCAATCGGCGATGAAGCCAGGGAAGAATGTGCATGAAGACCGATGTTAAACAAGGTAAGAGTGCTGAATTCTTCCTAAATTTTATAAAAAATTAGTGTTAATTTAACCTAATTAGGTGCTACGGCTGCCAATTGCTCACACCAAAGGATAGGCAGCTCCAGGCTAAGTAATCGCGGGCTGCTATAAAACCAGTCACAACAGAGGAGGGAAAAGCTTGAATATTTGCCTCCTATGTTGGTACCCATTGTCGGCAATTGGACTGCTGCCCGCTCCCTGCTCCTCCTCTCCATACTTTTTTTTTTGTGAAATAGCATAAAAGAGAAGAGGAGGGGGTGTAGGCTATACCACTGGCGATAGTCTGGCTTTGGGACCAAGGTGGTAGGAATCGCCACTCGATGCTAGACCAAATAGCCCTGGTCCTACGGCCAACCGAGGCGGCAACACTAATGTAGTGCCGCTGTGATAAGTATGAAATATATATATATATATATATATATATATATATATATATATATATATATATATATATATTATGCCTTTTTAGCTTATTTGCTAGTATATATATTAGGTTAATTAAGAGTTAGTTATAGTTTATTTAGATTAAGATAGTTATTAATATTTTAGTTTAATTATTAATTAATTTTAAAGTTATTAGTAGTTTGGGCATGTATTTAAATAAAGTTGGGATTTTAATTACTTTCTACATGTCTAAAGTATGATATTTTATGTTTTGAAGGTAAAGTGTGCTTATTGAGGTACTTGGACGATATTTGGAATAATTAAAAATAGTCTTGACTTGCTTTAAAGTGATTTGGACAACTTTTTGGAGTTATAAACATGTTAGAAATTAATATGGACACGAAGAAAAGCTTAATGAACAAGAAATTGGACTATCCAGAAAAACTGTCTAGATTGCAAAAACAGTATAGTCGTTCGAATGGGGAGTTTAATGTATCAAATGGGATAACGTGAATTCGGACAAAAACACAGTATAGGCGTTCGAACGGGCTTGCTGGGCGTTCGAATGGGATAACACGCAATTTTCTAGTTTTAGCCAATTTTCAATCTTTTTCATATTGGACTTCTTTTTCCGGCTCTTATGCCTATATAAAGACATATTTGACTTGAAATTGGAGGATTCCAGTAGATTTTATGAAGAGAACAAGAAAGAAGAAGATGGAAGAGAACTCAAAGCTTTTAATGGAGATTCAAGTGCTTTCTTCTACAATGGAAGGCTAGACTTCTCTTTTACTTAGGAGTTGATGAAGTTATGGATAAGTTTCAGTTTCTTTCCTTTTTAATTTAAATCTCAGTTGTGAATGATGACAATTGTATGATATGGATTTCCTTTTTAATGGAAGAACTTTTCATGTTTATTCAAATCTATGTTGATTTATTGTCTTGTAGATGATAGTTTGATATGGTTTTGATATTTACATCAATTCTAATTTCTGTGATTTAGATGAGATAGTCATATAAATAATTAATGAATTGGATGAGTTATACTAAGATTAGATGAGTCATGCCTATAGCTAGTTTAGTGTAGATGATTCGTGCTATTGTCGAAGATAGTTCATGCCATGGAACTTAATTAATGATTCTTTCTGAAGTAATTCTAGCTTGTAGCTGAGAATACTTGTTCATATTCACACTAGATTTAGATTAAAAGTTAAGGAATTGTTATGGTTCTATAGTGGATTCGATTTCCTAAGTAATTTCTATCATATTAATCTCTTGTTTTTAAACTAGTTAATTTCTTTCCTTTACTTAATTAAAGTTTAAGTTTGATTTAGTTTTCAATCAGCAAATTCCTCTTTAGATTCAGTAATAATTCATTTGTCCCTGAGGTTCGACAACCTTTAAATACTTATCCTAGTATAATTACCTTATACACTTGTAAAGGGTTTAATTATAAATGATCATACTGGCAGAAGTTCTAGCCATGTAGAAGACCGACAAGCAGGTACCGTTCGCCAACAGGATTGGGCCCAACTAGATTGCCTCTATTGGCCCTTCCCATCGGCCAATGATGGTGGCCAAATGGCTCCACCGATGACCACACTAGCTGGCACGCACGCGTTCACATGATGAAGAAGTCTGAAAAGTGGGCCAACAGGTCTGGCCCGGTACTTGTTTAGGTCCAAGCCAATCTAATAATATATAGAGAAAATTACATAAATAATAGTTTTTTAAAAAATTATTACTTAAATAGTATTTGGTTAGAAATATTTACCAAAATGGTATTGGTTTTTGCCATGTAGGCACCAGCTGGGCATTGGCACCTACATGGCTTTTTTTAAAAAAAATTATGATTATGTCCTTTGAAATTTTCGTCCTTCCAAAGAACGAAATCTGAATTTCATCCTTTCAAAGAACAAAATCTGTATTTGTCCTTTAAAGATAGATTTAGTCCTTTGCAATTGCAAAAGACAAAATCCTTTAATTGATTGTCCTCCCTCCTCTCCTCTCTCTCTCTTCTCTCTCTCTGTCTTCTCTCTCTCTGTTCACTCCTCTCTCTCCTCTCTCAGGTCTAGTGCAGGGTCTTCTAATTGTCTAAAAAAATTGTAAAAATTTATATTGGACCCAAAGATCTTCACTAGTGTTTTGACCAAGTTTCAGCTAAGAAAAAATCCCAATGTCAAGAAAATGATTATTTTACCCTTATACCTAAGTTGAGGTTCACTTTCCCGACTTAGGGACTCTGGTTAAGGGACCTTTGAGTGAACTTAAAAATTGAGAAACTTCTTAGTGAGATTTTAATGTGCACCCTAAATATTGACCAAAACACATACTAAAAAAAATACCAGTAAGTGGGTAAGTGACTATTTTGCCCTTTGGGTTCAAGGTAAACCATCAAGGTCGGTTTAAGGGGTTCACAACCCTGTCACACACCAGGAAAATTACACCGAGTCTATAAAGTCAAATAGTACCCTTGAGCCTAATTTTGGACTCATTGGATGTCAATAAGGTTTTGAACAAAATAACAAAAATACCCCTATGAGCGAACCACTCACATTCATGTAAATGAAAGTGTGAGTCAATTGAGAGAGGAGCCTTGGGAGAGGGCAATGACTTAAAATCAATGGAAGGGTAGTGAGATGACCAGATGACCCAAGAGAGAGCATCATACCCTATGTGATAGAATTACCCTAATGCCCTTGAGGACAATTTATTTTATTTTCACTCAAACATATACCCTAACTTAAAATAATACTGGTTTTTTTACATAGAGGGGTGTGACCAGTAGATGACACAAAGACTTGTATGGGTCACTGTGTCAAGGGAAACAATGGGAAGAACCCTAATTTTCAGGGTTTAAGGCAAAAATATCACACATTTGCAATGCAGTGCATCAATCCACTACAGTATTATATATATAACATGTGTGATGCATTAGAGATATTTATATTTTTGGTCTTAAATTTGTTGAGTCCTGGCCCTGCAAATGAGTGCAATGGGCCTCTATTTATTATTATGGACTTACATGACTTCATGTTTGTAACGACCCATATTCCGGTTATGTCCAACCTAAGAGGTTAGGGGTAATTTGGTAATTTTAGATAAATTTAAGGGGTTTTATGGGGTGAAATCCCTTTATTTTGGTAGAGCTCGAAGTAACAAACATAACGAATTAAAGAACACGCAAAACAAAGGTCAGGAGCGAAAGATACGATCTAGGGAAATGTGCCATATGGGCAAAACCTACTTGAAAAAAGCAAGATAACCTACCCATGTGTGGTCTTATTTTGAAGGGATCTTTGATGCGAGTCCATCGGTACTAAGAATGCACTATTCCGACTTCGGGGTAGGAAGTTATCGAGTGTTGAAGTTTGAGTATTTTTGGATTAAAATAATATAGAGAAATATTATTTTAATCAGAAGAAGACAAAATAGTTGGCATCAGTGCCCGGATCGCAGTGCGACGCCTCATGGCGCGGGGGGGGGGGATGGAGCAGGCCCACATGATCGCGTGGCATCTTTCGTGTTGGGGGCCCGCGGGTCCACTCAATCTCACGGCGTCCTACACATCACATGGCTGGCTGCATGTTAGCCCGCCCATACACAGGCCGGCTCCCGTGCGATGCATGGCAAGCGCATGTGGGTGGGGGAGGGAGGGGTGTTTCATATGCCCATGACTTCTCCTCTATATATTGGATTTCCGTTCAAACTTCTGGGAGAGTTTTTTGACTCATTTTGAGTTCGTTTTTTTTCCGTTCTTCAAGCATTCCTAGCTAATTCGAGGGTGATCTACACAGTCACATGGTTTATTCCTCAAGTTGGTATCCCTAGAGGTGAGGAACAGTTAGGGGCAAGGGGAGGCTCTATCTGCCACCCTCCTACCCTGAAGAGAGATTAGTGGCCCGGGGAAAGAGGGGGTTCGTCCTCCATCACCAGGCCACATCGAGAGTCATGGCCCATGGTAGGGGAGACTCCATCCTCCACCAATGGGCCATATAGTGTGAGAAACACCCCAGAAAAGGGGACGTTCTATCAATGGCTTATGTGCGTGGAAAAGAAAAGAGTCTCCGGGTAAGGGGGGTTCCGTCTACGGGCTATGGACACGCTATGTGTTTAGTGTCACCGGGAGGGTGAGGATCGGCTTGGGGCAAGGGTAGGCTCTATCCGCCGACCTCGTTCCCCGAAGAGAGAGAAAAGTGGCTCGGAGAGAGAGGAGACTTCGTCCTCAGTCACCAGGCTGAACCAAGAGAGGTGGCCCAGAGTAGGGAGGCTCTGCCCCCCATCGAAGGGCCACAAAGTGTAAGGAACATCCCCAAGTAAGGGGAGGTTCTATTTGTCTCCCACAGGCGCAGAAAAAGAGAATCATCTCCAGGAAAGGGAGAGTTAGTTGGTCATCTTCTGGCGCAAGGCGAGGAACATATGAAGGGTAGAGGATGTTTTGTCTGCTGCTATCAGATCCGAAGGGGGAGGATGCCTAGAAGGAACAAGCAACCCTGAATGCCGCTACCTCACGAGACATCAGAAGAGTAATCGTTTCTTACCTCCTGTTTTAATTATAGAACTGCATGTACTAATTAGGATGTGTGCTATGCTATAATCTGTGTGTTTTGTTATGCTATGCCTTGATCTGTCATGTTTAATATGCGTGGATATGATGTGTGCTTCTATGACATGATGTGTTCCATCTTGCTCTGGGGTAGAGCAAGACGTGTGGTGTGTGTTCGGTCTCGGCTCAGTGATAGAGTGAGACATGCGATTGTGTTCCGTTTTGCTCTGAGGTAGAGCGAGACGTATGGTGTGTTCGGCCTCGGCTTAGTGATGGAGCGAGACATATGAATGTGATTAGTTCCGCTCTGGGCTAGAGCGAGGCATGTTATGGTGTCCATGTGGTGCTTGACTCTGTGATAGAGCGAGATGTGTGTTACGCCGATTTATCGGTTTCTGTATATCTTCGATTAAATATTCGGATATATGTATGTGTTTTTGTATGGTTTGATGCATGTAGTAGCTGATAGGCAGAACTAAGTACGGATCCTATTGTATCTAGGGGTGTTCATGGACGTCCATTGTCAATATGTTCGTCCGTGTCCACGTCCATTTTTATATAGAATGGACATTTTTTTTTGTCCGGGCCGGACATGGACACAAACATGAACAAAGTTTTTTGTTCGTACTAATAGGGAGCTACGACATGATATAATAAATGAACACCAGAATAAGACGGTGCCATTTTAGTGTGGTGGGATTCATCGACGGACAACAAAAGTCACTGACAAGAAGTGATCGGCGGTGACCCCCTAGCGATATTCGTTGTTCATAAAAAAAACTATTTTTTGACACCCCAGAAGCTGTTTGAGGGCTCCAAAGGCTTCATTTCGTGGATTTGATAACCCTTTTACACCCATTATAGATAGGATTCATATTTGCATACATTACAACGGAGAGGAAGGCAATTATGGTGATTCGTCCCCCTTTAGAGGCAGTTCTCACTAGCCTCTGAAGGGAGCTGATTCACTATCTAGAATTATTTTAATGTTGCAAATGTTTTGTCGCATTTTACCTAAGTGGTCCTCACCAGCCTTTGAAGTGGTCCTCAGATCGTTAATTTTTTTGTTTGTTTTGTAATACTTTGAATGTAATGGATCACCCTTTTGTAAAGGAATATATTAATAAATGTTAAGTCTTTATCCCAAGCAAAATTGTGTCCAGGAACTATATCTTACAAAATCATCATTATCGCATTTCGGGGACACGATAGTTGTACATATCGTCTCATTGAATACATGACATAATCAACGGGGGTGTGTGTATTTACACGATATGTATGATGGTGTAAATGATCACATGACATACACCCTTGCATTGTATTCCTTACATCACAACACATTAGTTATTATTGTCTGATTGAATACATGACATAATCAACGGGCGTGCGTGTATTTACACAATGTCAATGATGATCGTCTAAACGATCACATGACTACACCCTTGCGTTGTATTCCTTCCACTACAACAAATTAGTTATTATCGTCTGATCAAATACATGACAACATTAATGGGAGTTTGTTTACTTACACGATGTCAACGAATATAGTGTGAACAATGAAACGACATAAATCTGTTTGTTATTCCTTACACAATGTATGGAATTGAAAAAAAATAGTTGTCAATTAATAAACTGTGTATTGTCAGTAACAACTGTGTATTTACAATTTGTGTATGGTATGTGTATAAAATGTAAAATACCTATTGCCTAATTACAATTCATCTACATCCGGATTGAATTCCAGATCAATTCGGCCCCGAAGAATTGTCACACAGATCTGAAGCCTGACCAAGTTTATTATCTTTGTTTGGGCAAAATCAGGTTGAAGGACTCATCCTACCAGCTTCTCTATGTAATACATGATGAATACTCCACAATCTTTGTTGATTTTTTGATACGGGCATTTGTTGATCTTCGTCATTGGCCACTTTGTTGCACCCTTTATGCAAAAGACCCTCTCCATTTCATGGGCAACACATTTCCTTATGTGGTCCACCTCTACAAAGTGGTGGTAGTGGTCACCCTTTAGTGGGTTATACCACCTAAACTTCTTCTTCCTGCAGCGAACAATAAGCAAAAGAAAGTGTCCAATGACGTAGTTTGGAACAAAACCGCTCCTTGTGTTAACATTCGGCCCTCTCATCAAGATGCTAGCGATTTTTGCATGCCTATCCTCCTCGCCATGCTACATCCCAATGTTATAATAGTGTTGTATAGCGAGCTTGCCAAAAAAATAGTTGGGGTAAATGAATAGATTTATCTCATTGCGTTCCTCCAGTAATTAGCAGAAGACGTCTATTACCTACAATTAACAACAAACCAATCGTGTTAGTCATAACAAGATGATCGACAAGTTGTGCATTCATGATACGATAAGTGACTCTATTGTGTAACCATTAACACAATTCATTCAAAGTCATATATTCATCAATATGATAGTACTCATACAGTAAAAATTCAGACAAAACTTAGCGTGTTATTCAAACAACAATATGAAGACATTTCGTGTTACAGATAAAGCGATAGGTAGAAGTTCCCTTTAACTCTTTTTTAGAAATTGTGTGATTCATAACACGCTTTTGCATAAAATGTATGATCAATAAAACAATAGTACCTCATTAGTTATGCACTCCTACTTTAGCAGAGAGACGTAGTCAGTGTGGAGAAGCATCGCCATGGGCCAGTCCTTGTATTTTGTGCGCCAGAAAATCCATGAGGGTCTGTTGATCTTCAGCCCATTGAATCTCCATGTGGAACACCATCTTAATGTCAAGATAGTCAGGTAGCACCAAAGCGACCTCCTCCTGATTCTTTTGCTGCTAAGCATGCTCTTCCATGTATATGACTTTGCAGACACTCTAGTAGATCTTGATCAACTGGAGGTGTATTCGATACAGTGGCACTACTGTCAGCTTCATTTTAGCCCACCGCTTCTGGGGTGGGAGACTTTGGTTGTGGTGGAGGGATAATGTATGGGCCAAGAACAGATACTAGAGGTACTTCATCCTCTGGCTTTGCCTTATGATCTACACTTTCTGTGCTTCTTAACTTTGCCATCCTCTCTTCAATGTAGCTATTGAAATTCTTTGGCTTCTTCGATCCCTGAGCGTCCACCTTCTTGGCTAGCTCTTCACCCTTAGTTACATTAGCAGGTGGATCAACGACTATGTACCTTGACTTCCAGGGCACCAAAGGTAGGAGGGGTGCGATAGGGGCAGCTTCTGAAGCTTTCCTCTTCTTTATTGTCGCTTTATTGTCTTTGGAGGAACTGCTTCTTTATTTTGAGACTTATTTATGTTTTCTTCTTCTTTATTTGCTTCATGGGATTGTTCCTTGACCTCCTAGGTTTGTTCATGGACCTCTCGGGTTTGTTCCTTGATGGGCCAGAATTGAATAACTTATTTGTTTAATTTCTTTAGGAATCTTGCTATTACGGTCCTTTCAACCTTCATACCCTTCTTCTTTATTGGGGAGGCAGCTTTTGGCTCCATCTTCTCTACATATAAGAAGTAAGCAATCACATTAGTACATACACGATATGCACATCAATCATGTTTTGGATGACAAGATGTGTCACTCTAACACCACAACCATATCATTTTATTAATTAAGGATTGTTGAGATAATCGTGCAATCAATCACACGATAGCACCAAGATCATTTTTTGTCACACCCGAGGTTTTTTCACACATTTACTTTAAAATTTTACTAAAATTTCTTTTTCAAAACACAGATGTAAATCAAATTAATTAACAAAATTCAAAACGTGTAAAAACAACTTTCGTAAATTAATTCATCATACATCAAAACTAAAATTCTCAGGCATGGCCCGAAACAAAAACATATAAGGAAAACTCGCCATGGCCATGGTCTTTAAAAATAAATACATCCCAGGCCTTTCTGAGTACCAGTTCTTCAACAGTCTATGTTCTGATTCATATATAGATACACAGGTTCAGAAAATAATACATTTCTCTTACCTTAATCAATACTTGAGATTGTAACACTAAAATCTACAAAGCCTCACTATAATTTTGCTGCACTCCAGGTTGAGGAAGCATAGTCCACCACGGGGAATAGTCTAGTCCAAAAAGCTATCAATCTACCTACAAAAGCCTCCAGACGAAGGGGCTAAAAAGATAAGGTGAGTATTTTCATACTCAGTAGGAAAATACCTAGTAGGGGAAAAATAAATCAATGAACCCTATAAGTTCATATAAAGATGCTTCCATGCAATCTCACATGAAGCAAATAGAATAAGAAACATAAATATGATCACATATACAAATCATCGTACAAGCTAAACTTACACTTATACATCATGTTCTTACACTTACACTCTGAATCGGTCTTATCAGTTTACTCGTACAAGCATACGCTTACACTTACAACATACACATACTCATACGACCTTATTCGTACGAACTCACTTGTACGACCTTACTCGTACAATCTTACTCTTACACATAAACGTACTCTTACATCTTCCTTAGAAGCTTACACTTACACTTACACTTACCGTCTGAATCAAGGTCTCACCAACTTACTCATGCAATCTTATACTCATAAACTTACTCTTACTGTCTTCCAAAGAAGCTCACACTTACTCTAAATCTTACATGTACAACTTACTCAGAATCTAAAACATACCACTTACTCTTACTATTGTACACATACTACCAACAATTGAAGATCATTACTATTAATAAGCTCCATTGTCGAAAAGGAAGAGAATGTCACTGGGGCGTCACCTTAACCTTCGAGGAACAACTAGATACCATGGACTTTTCCGAAGGCAAGACACACTTATGCTCATGAGGTACAACATAAAACAGGTAAGAGTAGATCCATGATACTACATACCTGAGCGCTCAAATGTCCACTCTCTGGGGCCATACAGTGCCAACTAAGGGCAAAAAACATACAGTGCCACTCTTGGGCAGGAATCTTACAGTGTCACTCTTGCGCAGAATATACAGTGTCATCTTTAGGCAGAAAACATACAGAGCCCACGAAGGGTGGAAACTTACAGCGCTCTCAACAAAGCATCAAATGTTTGGGCCGAAATATAGCACCAAGACTAAATCCAGCAGGATAACACCATGGCTAGACCAGGAAGGACGCTCAGTCGATTACTTATTGACTGGCACAAAACAAAACTTAATCCATAGAAACCCTTAATCTCAAACTCACATCATTATCAAATTAGAGTGACCTACCATTCAAGTTCATATTAGGTAACTTATGCATGTAACAATATATTCAGAACTACTTTCATTTTACATTATCCAGCCAACATGGCTAGAAATACGTCCGTTCAGAAGTTTCAACCCACAAAGGTAGCATTCTTTACTTAACTCATCCCCCACTCTTACACTTACAACCTTAACCAATCTCTGCATAACCTTACTTAAACTTGAATTCCATACTGATAATCTAACCATCATACACTTATGGCCTTACAACTTACACCATCCACCTCAAAACTGAATCTTATTACTTGAACTCCTCCAATGAAACCCTTAGACCTAAGTCCTGTCATCAAACCCTTACTAATTCCTCACACATCATTCTTTCATTACATTTCATATTACGTACATTATGTATGTACAATTATGTCGTTACCTCTTACTAACTCACAATCCCCCAAGATGTTTTGAACCTTAAGTCTTCTAAATCCTTACATCCCCGAAGCCTTTAGTTCATTGCTCCAATACACCATCAGACTCAATCCAAACTGATCCCCCAATCTCATCAAGTCCAACCTTCGCATGTCCATTTTTCTTCTTTCCTCGCCCGACATATAGTCATAGTTTCCACGTCATGGACTATGAAGTATCCTTTGCCAAACTTACAATCAAACACTCCCACTTGTGCCCATCGATCACATACTACTAGCCCACAACAAAGATCACGTGCTCTGGTCACATACATACAATTCATAGGAACTTACTACTTACCCTTAGTCTTCACTAACATATGCACAATTCACATACGAACAACATGCTTATATAATCAGCATAATCATGCAGAACATTAAAGTATAAACTCCTTGCATGCTACTACACAATCAAAGCATGCTATAATGAAATTACGAGTTCAAGGTCCCCTACCTCGTAATCCACAGGAGTTTGATGGTGAGAAAATGATGGTGGCGACGTTGATAGTGGAATAGGAAGCCAAAAACATCACACTAAGAGAGTCATTGTTGTCCGATGGATTTTCAGAGATGCTGGAATTAATCTCGATAAGGTTAGATTAATTTTACTCAAGGCAAAATACTGGGCGCACTAGGGACACCGGATACAAGGTTGTGTCCCTAGGGATGGCGAAAGTGACCACAATAAGAGGTGAATAATTGGAGATCGGCCAACAGTTTAAAACACAAGTTGGCCACAATGTTAAAGTAGACCACAAACTACATCCAGCGGTAACAATTCTACAATGTCGAAGCCTCACAACGTGGCAGAGGACTTCGTTGCGTACTTACGGACATAAGGGATGCAGAGGAGGGCTTTAGCGGTCATATTGCCTAGCAGTGGAGTTGTTCCATAAACACAAGTTGAGGCACTAAGGCCTGACATAGGTGGCTGACAAAGGCAACGTCATTTCAAAACGCTTACCCACAATTAAATCATTGTACAGACAATTGTGCATCAAGCACGGCTTACGGTGGAAGATACGGTACGACATCGATTGAGCCTTCGATGATTGAGTCTAATGGTTTACAATAATACTTCCCCTTAGAAGAATCAGAATTCGGGAACTATTTCCCATAGCTTATAGGTCATGCGTATGAAAAGTGGGGGTGCAAGGGTAGCATCGGGCCAAAAGTGTTGGCCCTTGCCGTCACTGGGCCGGGACAAAGCCCATTTTGGTCGAACCTGCAGCCCAAGTCCACGCAATATCAAGTGGGACACATTGGCTTGGGTTGGAGCGGGCCCCATCAGTGAGAGTCAGAGATGTACCCTAGAGTTTAGGGCGTCTGGTGTTTGCAGAAGACATGCAGAGGAGGCCGGAAGCTGCTGCCCCTTGCTGATATTGGTTAAGCTGGCATTCGTAATTGTCTGCTAGCCAATGCCGAGCAGTAGAACACCCGGTAAGAGAAATAAAGAGACTCAATTTGACTAGGGCAACAATGTACTGAGTTGGAGTGCAGACACGCATCGCAAGCCATGAACGGCTGACGGGGCTAGGGGCCGAACTTGGAATTCGGTGGTGATCCAGTAGTCACAAACCACTACGAGCTGGGTGGACACTAATTGGTGTTCATCTGAAGTCTAATGGTGGCGAATTGACACCACTAGACCGAAACTGTGTTTTGAACTAAGCGGAGCAATGGGGCGGAAGAGAGAAAAATGCACAAGTGGTGGTTACTTGCCGTCATCGGCTTGAGATGAAGCCAGCGATAGTGAGCCAAAGCTCTTCCGGTTACTCACAGCCAATGAAATACAAAACAAAAAGAACCAAAAAGGGCAAAAATCTCACCAGGTCTGAAAATGGAGGAAGGAGAGGTGGCTGGTAGGGAAGACGACAGTCAAGTTTGGGGGTGGTGGTCTTGTTGCCGCCGGGCTGAGGTAGGGACAAAGGCCATTTGGCAGCAGCTGGCGGCTACAACACAAACAGAACAACAAAAAGAAAGGGATAGAGTTTTTACCTTGTGGCGGCGCAAGAGGGGCGGGGAGGCCGGGACACCAATGGCCGGAGGTCATCCTTGTCGGGACGGAGTTGTGGCGGCGAGCTCGTGGCCATGCAGGCGGAGGCAGTGACAGATCCGGCAAAAATTAGAAAAGAGGTCACTAGCAGAAAACAAAAATGGGAGGGGCAGGCGGCAATCACCAGTGAGGGCAAGCCAGGGAGGTGGCAGTGGGGTCGCCAGCGCATGACTAACCGTGCAAAAGCTGGTGGCCGGTGGCTATGGCACTTCCTGCACCACAAAAGGAAGGGTGTTGCCCTTCCACTGTTCTGCCAATGGGTCGGGCGCACCGCACCCCATCCGTTCTTTTTATATTTTATTTTTATATTTTTTTTCAGTTTATGATCTCCTTCGCATTGTGCCCTTTTTCTCTCCCGTTTTCACGCCGAAAAATTTCTGTGTTGCATCGAGGCCCATGACCTGCGACTAGACACCATTCTCGACACTTACGATCACAATATTACAAATACGGATACGCCAAAGCATTAAATTTCACCATCAGAAATACCAACAGAAAGCTGTAGAATATTGCAGAGAATAGCTGTAACACCCTGACCTGGAAACCGACCCTGGCCTAGGGTCAAAAAATGATAAAAACCAAACCCAAAATTGGGAGCGGCGAACTTTGAGTGTGAGAGTCTTCTTGTTCCTCTATGTGCTTTGGAACTTTAGTGCTTTGTTACGCATAGGCCAAAACAAACCTAATTATATAACTAATTTGGATTGGGCCAACATTGTCTTGCCATTGGTTGCCTACATATGTATCAGATAACGTCTGGGAATGTTACTCTGATACGATTGGATCCGTACGTAGTTCTGCCAACTGGCTGCTACATACATCAAACTATACAAAAACACATATGTATACCCGAATATTTAATCGGGGTTATACGAAAACCCATAAAGCACCAGCAACACATATCTCGCCCTATCATAGAGACAAGCACCACACGACCACCACAACATGCCTCACTCTATCCCAGAGCAAATCCATCATATTCATATGTCTCACTCCATCACTTAGCTGAGACCACATGCATCACACGTCTCGCTCTATCATTGAGCCGAGACCGAATACACACACAACACATCTCTCTCTAACCCAAAGCAAGACGGCACACATCATGACATATAAGCATAGCATATCATCATATACAAGATCATAGGATATCAAGGCATAGCATATACCCTATCTAGCACATGCATTCTATAATTAAAATAGGAGGTTAGAAACGCTTACTCCCCTAATGTCTCACGAGGTAGCAGTATTCAGGGTACTCATCCTCCCCTTCGGATCCAGAGATAGCGAACGGAGCCTCATCTAACCTCCGCACATTCTTTGCCTTGTGCCAAAAGATGACTGACCAATTGTCCCCTTTATAGGAGACTTCTCATTTTCTACGCCCGTAAGCGACGGACAGAACGTCCCTTTCCCCGGGACGTTTCTCACACTGCGTGGCCCTTTGTGAAGGGTGGATCCTTCCCTACTTCAGGCGATGACCCACAATGTAGCCCGTGACGGAGGACAGAGTCCCCCTTTCTCTCCAGGCCGCTGCTCTCTCTTCGGGGTAGGAGGGTGGCAGATAGAGCTTCCTCTTGCCCCAGGCTGTTTTCCCTTCTAGGGATGCCAACTTGAGGGATAGACCATGCCATTGCGTAGATCACCCTCGAATTAGCTAGGAACACCTCAAGAACAACTCGAATCATACTTAAAATGAGTGAGAAATGAAGAATAGAAGTTTCTGAATATGGGAGAGAACATAGAAACGTGGGAGAGGATTCCGCCCCCCCTCCCAAACTAAATGCTCTGGTCGATATTTATAGAAAAACTAGATAGATGTGAAGCTAACACGTGGTAGATAGGATTGATATATGTCAGTCCTATCCGCTTTGTCAGCAAACCTATCCACTTGCATCGGCAATATTAATTGTTGCGTCATTGATCCTATCCGCTTCGTCGTCAGTCATATCCACTGCGTCATTGATCCTATCCAAAATGAAATTATTTTATTCGAATAATATCCTGACCTCAAAACACGATAACTTCCATCCTTGACGTTGGAATCTCACGTTCTTGTTACCGATGGACTTGTGTCGACGAGCCCTTCGAAATAAGACCACACATGGGTAGGTTATCCCGCACTTTTTATGTAGGTCTCACCCATATGGCATGCTTCTCGGGGCCGTAGCTTCCGTTCCCAACCTCTGTCTCGCATGTTCTTCGATTTGTTACACTCATTACTCCGAGCTCTACCCAGATACGAGGATTTCACCTAATGAAACCCCCTAACACTAATCTCAAATTACTAAATTACCCTTAACCCCCTGGGTTAAGTATAACCAGAAAATGGGTCATTACATTCTTCCCCCTTAAATAAATTGTGTCCTCGCAATTCGCCCAAACCAATCTCCACAACCCTACGAAATCTAGTAATTACACAAATAGCCAGCACAAACAACATTCCAATAATTTAAATATCGAAAAAAATCTTGAGAAACACAATCCGAGAACCACTCGGATAACACTTTTAAAAGCATAACCCGATAGTTAAAAATTGGGTAACACTAACATAAACATGATCCGAGACTTCATACTCGGATAGGACAAAACCAAATCGAATAATTACAATCGGATTAAGCACTCAATCAGAATTTGATAATTTGAGATTGGATAAACCGTAACAACATAATCCAATGACACGTGACCGGATAAAACACTTGAATCACAATCTGATTTTTACATCAAAATTAGATAAATCAATACGCAGAGTCAAAACACATCGCAACAAATCCCAACTAAATTACTGTCAACCACAACTCCAAAACACTGTCTGATTCTTCCTCGTCTGATACTCACAATCCGATAAATTACTTGAATGAACCATTTCAATCAAAGCCGATTATAAATTTAAAATAAGACAGTTTTCTTTTTTAGAAGCACTGCTGAGCAAATCAGCTTGAAACACATAAAAGCATATCAGCCACAATTCCGATTCTCGATCAAACCACATCCACTGACTCACACCTGAGTCAAAGCACATCAAATCCATAAATTTGATTCTGAATCAAATCACATTCACATACTCATTCCCGAGTCAAAACTCATCAAATCCACAAATTCACACCCCAGTCAAAACTCATCAAATCCACAAACTCACACTCGAGTCAAAACTCATCAAATCCACAAACTCACACTTGAGTCAAAACTCGTCAAATCCACAAACTCGTATCCGAGTCAAAACTCGTCAAATCCACAAGCTCACACCCGAGTCGAAACTCATCAAATCCACAAGCCGCAACACCCTACGGCCTACCCTTGGCGCTCATGGGGCAAACGAGGGCTACTTGGGGACATAGCTTTCCCACGATGCTTTACCCTATGCGTGCCACTTGCCGATTTATTTTTCTCGGAGAGCATCCACGTATACATCCACTACACTAAGTGGTACATACAACTAATCATATCCCAACACAAGCCGTGATACCCAACGGCCTACCCTCGGCACTCATGGGGCAAACGAGGGCATCTTAGGGAAGGAATTTTCCCACAATACTCCACCCTGTGCGCGCCACTTGCCGATTATTTTTCTCGGCGGGCATCCACTCTATGATCAATCCGGGTTCTCAGCCCATGAATTAATCATCACATAATTCAAAACATAGCAAAATCCATGCTAAAACAATTCAAATTAAATTATTGTACGAAAACCAAAATACTCAGTGGCTCGTACAAAGTCAAATCACATCACTGTGTGAAACCAAAACATTAAGTGGCTCGTACGAAATCAAAACACATCAACACTCACATACCATCGTACGCACCAAATCATTTTTCAAAAAACATAATTTTCTTTCTGACAATAGAGCCATAAATTTGGCTTGAGCAAAACATTGTCATAACAACCAACCCTCAAGATTCAAATCGCCCTTAAAACAGCCATTCTACGTTCACATCGCAACTCAAAAATACATACCAAAACAAAATGGACTTGAAATTAAAATTTTGTCTCGATATACATGTGAATTTACTTAAGGGATACTCATCCACGTCGCATGTCCCACAACACGAGCGTTTGATGGTTTCTCCTTAGTAATTCTATTAGCCATTGAGACGCTTTTATAATTTTAAATCGTTTTTCAAAACACATAAGGTTTGAAATTAACTTTTTAGAATAAAACTACTAGCAGACTCAACTCTAGAGCGGTCTACCCACATTGTGTGTCCCACACCATGAATGTTAGGCAGTCGACTGCTACTGGCTTTCAAAATAACTTCGCCTTAAGTTAAGACAAACTTTTAAAATATGAACATTTTGAAATTTTATTTCGAAACATTGGCAGAACTATCCTTAGAGCGATCCACTAACACCGCGTGTCCCATAGCACGAGCGTTTGGTGGTTCCTCATAGGGAGTTCTACCTTTTATCAAAATAATTTTCTTGATTTGTAAATAAATTCGCCTTAAGCAAATCTTTTGAAATGCCTATGTTTTGAACTTCATCGGTAGAACAAATCCTAGAGCATTCCACTGCACATCCCCTACTGTGGGTGTTTTGGTGGTGTCTCATAGGTAGTCTAGCCATCTTTCGAAATAATTTGAAGTCTGTTTTTAAATTTCAAATCATTCAAAATCAAAGTTCAACATATGAGCCATTCAAAATTGAAGTCACTTAAAACATTTTCAGAAAATCGGATAACGTGTTTAGAACACATATTTCTGATTGAATTTAATTCAAAATCGGAATTCGTAGAAAACCCAATCAAACTGACTTAGACAAAAATTTTAAATAATTCCTTACTCGAAATCAAAATTTATAAAATCGATGTTCACGTCAAATACCTTGCAACACATGCAAGACAAAAATTTTAAATCATTTTTGATTCAAAATCAAAATATATAAAATCAGAGTTCGCATTAAATCCAATAAATTACTCATAGGATAGAACATTCACAATTAGAATTCAACTTGAATCCGATACAACACATATGAAATAGAACATAATGTTCAAATATCAGATTTCTTACATCTGATCTCACATATGCGAAACAACGCGAATCACAATCGAAGTGTATATTAAATCCGATACCACATGTATAAAATGAAACATTCACAATCGAAATTCTTTATAATTCCAATAGCACATAAAGAATGAACAATCACAATCGGAATTCTCTTTAATTCTGATATCACATAAATAGAACGACAAAAATCACAATCGGAGTATATAAATGAACTCCAACACAAACAAAAACAACCCTTACAAAACAGCACGTTAAATCAAATCGGAGTTCACCTTAAATCAGATGACACATGCGAAAATGTAAAAATCACAATTAGTGTTTTATATCAACTCCGATACAACACTTGCCGAAATGAAACTTCAGATAGACTCGACCCTCACAAAACAGAACTTCAAATCAAACCGAAATTCTGAATAAAACTTTAGGTCATCACGACCCTTATAGAACCACACATTAAATCATATCAAAATTTTCCTTAAAACGATGACACACATATAAAATGGCCATCAGAGTATGAATTAAATATGATAACACACTCATAAAACAAATAGATTCCCATTTAAAAACCTGAATTTGAAGCAAATCAAAATATTATTGACAGAGCATAGCTCCGATACCATTTGTAATGCCCCGACCTGGAAACCGACCCGGGCTGGGGGTTCAAAAATGATAAAAACCAAACCCATAACCTGGAGCGGCAAACTTTGTGTGCGAGAGCCTTCTTGTTCCTCTACATGCTTCGGAACTTTAGTGCTTTATTATGCGTAGGCCAGAACAAACCTAATTATATAACTAATTCAGATCGGGCCAATGTTGCCTTGCCGTTGGTTGCCTACGTACGTATCGGATAACATCCACGATATTACTCTAATACGATCGGATCCGTACATAGTTTTGCCTACTAGCTACTACATGCATCAAACTATACAAAAACACATACATATACCTGAATATTTAATCGGGGTTATACGAAAACCCATAAAATACCGACAACACATATATCGCCCTATCATAGAGACGACCACTACACGACCACCACAACATGCCTCACTCTATCCCAGAGCAAATCCATCACATTCACATGTCTCGCTCCATCACAGAGTTGAGACCACATGCATCACACTTCTCGCTCTATTACTGAGCCGAGACCGAATACACACACAACACATCTCTCTCTAACCCAGAGCGAGACGGCACACACCATGGCATATAAGCATAGCATATCATAATATACAGGATCATAGCATATCAAGGCATAGCGTATACCCTATCTAGCGTATGCATTCTATAATTAAAATAGGAGGTCAAAAACGCTTACTCTGGTAATGTTTCGTGAGGTAGTGGTATTCGAGGTACTCATTTTTAGGCGTCCTCCTCTTCGGATCTAGAGATAGCAAACAGAGCATCCTCTAACCTCCGCACATTCCTTGCCTTGTGCCAAAAGATGATTGACCAACTGTCCCCTTTCTCGGAGACTTCTCATTTTTTGTGCCCATAAGCGATGGACATAATGTCCATTTCCCTAGGACGTTTTTCACACTGCGTGGCCCTTCGGTGAAGGGTGGATCCTTCCCTACTTCGGGCAATGACCCACGATGCAGCCCGTGATGGAGGACGGAGTCCTTTCTCTCCAGGCCGCTGCTATCTCTTAGGGGCAGGAGGGTGGCTGATAGAGCCTCCTCTTGCCCCAGGGTGTTTCCCCTTCTAGGGATGCCAACTTGAGGGATGGACCATGCCATTGTGTAGATCACCCTCGAATTAGCTAGGAATGCCTCAAGAACGACTCGAATCAGACTTAAAATGAGTGAGAAACGAAGAACAGAAGTTTTTGAATATACCCCCCAAACTAAACGCTTTGGATGATATTAATAGAAAAACTGGATAGACGTAAAACTGACACATGGCAGATAGGATTGATATGTGTCAGTCCTATTCGCTTCGTCAATAAACCTATCTGCTTGCATCATCAATATTATCTGTTGCATCATCGATCCTATCCACTTCATCATTAGTCTTATCTACTGCGTCGTCGATCCTATCCAGAATGAAATTATTTTATTCAAATAATATCCTGACCTCAAAACGCGATAACTTCCAACTTTGACGTTGGAATCACACGTTCTTATTACTGATGGACTCGTGTCGACGAGCCCTTTGAAATAAGACTACACATGGGTAGGTTATCCCACACTTTTTATGTAGGTCCCGCCCATATGGCATGCTTCCTAGGGTCGTAGCTTCCGCTCCCGACCTCCATTTTGCGCATTCTTTGATTCGTTACACTCGTTACTCCGATCTCTACTCGGATATGGAGATTTTACTTAATAAAACCCCCTAACATCGATCTCAAATTACTAAATTACCCTTAACCCCCTGGGTTAAGCATAATCGGAAAATGAGTTGTTACAATAGCAGAAAAATGCAAAAAAATGAGGGTTGTTACATTTTCTTAACTAACAACTGTTTCGATAATCATGTGATCAATGACACAATTATCCCCAAATGAACACAATAGCTGAAAATGTCATGTTCTTCAAATTGTACTTACTCAAAATGAAATCCTTGTCAACTAACTGAGGGAGAGGTACTCGTTGATCTTCAAGAGCAGATGGATGAACAACTTCTCTTGATTTTGATGCTCTAGACTTGATCTGAACCAATGGCAATCCTTCAGTTCTTGGCGGAGGGGTTGCTGCATGAGGGACTTTTAGTTGAGGGGGCATGCAGATGCTCTGTCTTCAGTTCCGGTAGGGGTTGCATTTGTTCTATAAGGCTTGTTGCCACATAAAGATTATTTTTAATCCCCTAGAGCACAAATTGAATGTTGCATGTGCTCTAACCCCACTCCCCATACATTACTGCCTTCTCCAAAACAATTTTACAAATCCCGGTCATAACATCTTCTAGCATGACAAAGGATTCAATGACAACTTGGCTGGACTGAAATTGCCCAGACAACTAGCCATGGTGGGCGTGAATAGGTATCATTGTCCTATGAATCATGGTTTGCGCGCTTGCCTTCTTCACCTTTGGGGCTGCCCTTTGGCAATTGGAGTTATTTGAGGATAATTTGTGAATCTGGCTTCATAAGCATGAACACCTCCACATACCACTTCCTTATTCAGTGATCAGCCAACAGCTTCTTCCTCTCCTTGTCGTTGACTTGGTCAAGTTTTGCGGCCTTCTTCATGTCGCTCTTTGGGTAAACCCGGGCCCCGCTTGCACCTCAGGCTACATGGAGGACACTTGGAGCCCATATAGAGGTATGCTAAAAAAACCATACCTAGTGGTCAGTAGTTTACGAATGGCATGTATGTCGTATTATGGATAACATGCTTCACTGCATCATCGTGTTATCATCTACACGATATGCTCCAATCATGTAATGCAATATACATGATATAGTACTAAGTCGTCTTACTGATAACATGATAAGTATACTTGTGTGTTATGCGCCATGTTTTCATACTCACGATACACATGATATCATGTGATTAAGACAATGATACACAAGTGTAATGAATATATCATGTCATTAGTCCTACACTAATCAAATACATCGTGTTATTAATAAGACGAGATTTGCCTAGAGCACAAATGAGGCCCCAACGAGAATTTCAGCGGTGGCGGAGCACTCATCCTATCTGCTCTTAATATTTCTGTGGGCTAATGATATGCCTCAAATCAACATATCATGAATGGCCCCAACCTAATTATACCTCCTCACAACTAACAGGCCATCTATGAAATCACACAGAGCTGGGGATACTGATCTATTGCTCTTTGTGAATAACACAAGAATCCCATGTGCACAATAGCCAACCGTGCTATGTCCTCGTCTGACACAGTTCATCTATTGTTAGCCACTTCTTTTAACATTTCTTCAATTAGAGTCATCTCCGGATGCTTCCCTACGAAGAACTTATTGAAGAATTGCCCCTTGCCTTAGGCAGCCTTTCCCTCGCCACTTTTCAATTTAAATGAGTTCCCTTTGGCACTCAAACCCATTGTCAATGTCACTTCATCCATTGTAAGGGGTAGTATTTCCCCCCTAATGTTGAATAGCTCTTGTGAGTCATCCTAGAACTCACCAATTAGAATGTCCAGGAGTGGCCTATAGATAATGATTGGCTCACAATCATATACTAGGTAGAACCCAGTTTCCACCAAGATTTCCTTACATCCCAGCCATGAATCAACAAGGTCTTTTGAAAGTCGAAGTCTAGCAGGGAAACTATTCATTCCCAGACCTAGTCTCCTCACATAGATTCTCTTTTTCTTCTCTTCTAATGCCTTCACTGATTCTGCCATGTGTTGTATTATTCTAGCTTTACGTTTACAAAATTGGATATATATGTATATCAACAATGGGTCATGACCATAATCAATCGTCGCATTGATTCACATTATGTAACTAACTTGCTTATATGCGCTAAGTTGATATATTGTGCTATCAGATACATGATATGATGCCTTCTCAAACACGATAGCACAACACTTGAATGTCGTGTTTTGCTTGTCGTGTTATTAACAACATGTTATGTATGCTACACAAACATGATAGGATGACATCTATATCAATTATCATCTTATCTAACACACAATATATTACTTATTATATATTTGCGAACACAATAAGCTATTGCAAAGACCTACTTCATGTGTTCTATAACACGAAATCCCAAAAATTGTGCATATGAATAAACTATCTAGAGTTTGAGAAAGGCCTTACCACAAACTTGATCCAAGCCGGATTAACCCCTCTATCGACCTGTGATTTTTTCAAAAGTTTACTGCTTTACTGAGATCATGTCAGTATACTGTTTGATAAAACCTTGCTTCATGGCAGAAATTTGCTTTGGAGCGGAAATTTTCAAAATCACCTTTCAAAAATAAGAAAATCGGAACTCATGCACAATGTTTTTTAAAAATATCCTTTCGGAAACAAGAAAAACACTAATCTTCGGAAAACCAACTAGAGTTTTTCACAATCACCTGTTGGATGGGTCAAAAATCCAAACTCACACTACGTGAATGCTTCTCACTGCTCTAAATGTCGAGATCGATTGTGAGATGGGTCAAAAATTGGAACAACGGCTTCTCACTAAGGAATTGCCCGTCTATGAAGTCATCTCCATGCGAATGCAACTGTCTAAGGGTTTTACACGTTATAAAGCCCTAAACCTTAACCAGGGGTATTTCTATCCAAAAATACCCATATATTGTGTAAGTTAGGGTTTGATGGCATTTTTTGGGGAAACTAGGGAATATGGAATATTGTGTCTTCAACTAGGCAATATGGAAAAAACTTAAAAATCTATATAACTTTATTTTAAATTTTTATGTTAGAACCATAACTCCACGTTAATCTCAATCCCTTAATCACAAGTAGAGTAAAAAACGAAAATGAATAATTGTATAAAAAATACCTCTTAATCACAAGTAAAATAAAAAAATAAAAAAACTACAAGTAGAGTAAAAATTAAAATAAATAATTGTATAAAATATAGCTCCTAATCACAAGTAAAACAAAAAGAACTATTACAAATGATTGTATGAAAAATATATTTGCTTCGATTTGGTATATTTGGTTTGTGGTTTTTGCTTTTCAGATTTTAGTTGTTTAAAAATTAGATTTTAAGTAATTTAACAAAATTTTAGTTCCATTACATTATAATATTAATTGAAACGAATCAAAATGTTATTGCTTTTATAACTTTTGGAACTGTACTGAATCAGGTAAATCTTGTCTCGGTTCTATTTGATTCAATATTTTTTGGTGCAGCCCTAATAAATTTTTAAAACCAAATTGGATCGAGGTGAAATTAGTCCAACTTTGATGGGTTGGGTTGTTGGGGTCTTTAGTTTTTAGGTTGATTGGGTCTTTCATTTTTGGGTTGTTTGGTGAGTTTCGTTTTTTGTGGATTTGGCTAGGTCAAAATGAATATGGACAAATCTATCAGTTGAGGAAGAGAGAGAAAGGGAGAGAAGGAAATGTAAAGCAAAAAATAAAATATGTAATTAACGACAAAAGCACTTAGAGCAAATTCCAAATGATGCAACAAATCTATCTACAATAAGATAATTAGGGTTGTTTGAATATTAAAAGATGAGTTTTGATTAGTTAAAAGTTTCTCAAAGAAAAAATTCTAAGTGAAGAATCATTATGTTCAAGCTATATGTAGATTTAGAAAAAAAGAATCACGTGATTTTCAATTTAACCATAGATTTAAATGGTTGGCTGACATTAAAAAAAACAAAATTGAGTTGAAGAGTTTTTGAGTTTAAATTTGAAGTTCTACTAAACTCAAACATTTGACCTATAGTAGTTGAAAGATGACACATGCAACTTAAAACATATTCTTCTTGTAATTAATTTTTAAAGTCAAATTTGTGGCCAAATGTATGAGAATGTTCAACCTCGAAAGTATGTGCAAGTTCGACTATTGTGAAACCAGACAGAAAGATCTTATTTGATACAATTTTATTTAAAGTCAAACTCATATACCTGACATAGAGATGTATAAATAGAAGTTCCTACATCATTTTTGAAGAGAAGTTAAAAAGTTTCATTGTGTCAGGTTTTCTAACAATAAACAAAAATTATGAATATGATGTTAGCATCTACCAATGTATTCATTACATAAAAGACAAAATTCACTACAATTAACCTACTAATTATCAGTTTGTCCCCAAAAAGTGTCTGTTCCCCTCTCCAAAGAAGTTTAATTTTAAGTCCCCACGCAAGAAAACCTTGGGCATGTCTTACTCTCTCGGGAAATAAGCTTTATTACTTCAATAATTGCATGGTCTAGTGCATTCAATTATTAGGTGCCAATAGAGGATCTATTATAATGAAGGTTTTTTTTGCTTCAGGTAAAGCTAATTTGTCTGAGTCATAATTGTGGCTTTTTTCTAATTTGGGAATGGTAAGGCCGATTAAAGCAAACGAAGCACCCGCTGCACTCACATTGATGGTGCAGGCTCCATGCCCGGACTCACATAGGGCCTACCCCATCAATGTGAGCATCGTGGAAGCATCGCTGGCTGTGAGCGGCAGTAGCACCACCCATTCGAATTCTCTTCTTGCGCTCGTTTGCCCTTCCGGTCCAAACTTTATACCTACTTCATCACCTTTCCCTTTTCTCTTTAACTTTTATAAATAAAAAGACTCCTAGTAGAATGGTTAAGGTCGTGAAAAAACAAGCAAATTCTCATAATTAAAGACTTGTACACACGTAATAATTGATAATTAGAATATCCAAAACCATCTTCCGTTGAGTTTCTTCAACGGATTTACAAAAAACCCAGAAAACACACCATTGGATTCTTTTTTCCTCTTACTACCGGTCGCATTAGCCTGGATATATATTTTAACAGGAGCTCCAAGTTTTGATTTATCTTCCATTTTTGCAATCTCAATAGCCCTTTTGCAAACAGGGAAGATTTGTTTGTCCCAGGAATCCAAAATTATTCCCGAGCCAATGCATCTGTTAAACTGGTAGAAGGCAGCATACTGACCGGCAGCTAAACCCTGATCATCTTCTGATATATGTACCACAGCTGTAACTCCCCGATTTTCAGCATCCGGCTCAATTATTAAGGTACAACCATAGAAGTTTGGACCATGACGAACCTGAAAGTCCTACTATTAGTTCATCATAATAGAAATCCACAACTTTTTCAAAGCTTTTTAAAAAACAAACTCATCAGAAAAGATAAACCTTGTTCATAACAGCATACAATAGACAAGAAACTATTGACTACCTTGCAACGGATATTATCAGGATTGTTTGGAGGGGAACCACTAATCCATTTCAGTGATCCAACACGGAATGTCCTTCGTTTTTTATCCAAAGAGTAATAGTTTCTAGAAACGAAAACTACATTTTTCTGAACATCCTTTTCAACAACATACCTGCATGAATTTTCAACACAATTTGAATTCCTTCCAGAGCCAAAAATGCATGATAAGAAGACAAAAAACGTTAAAACGCAAACAAGATATAAAAATCTATAATTACAATGTACTTAAAATAGTAATAGTTACCAAGGGCCTCCAGGAAGACCTAGACCTTGGCGCTGACCAATAGTATAGAACCAGAAACCTCGATGTTTCCCAAGGAAGTCACCTGTCTCTGCTTCTAGCAAGATGCCTTCCATTTCTCCAATATGTTTTGCAACAAACTCACTGAATTTTACCTAATAAAGACCCAAAAAGAGTGTCCAACATAATTTGCAGCACACCATATACAGTGCACTAAGAAATATGTGCACTGAAAACTGTAGTAAGTTTTTTTCATATTCAACTCTAGGAAGTTAATGAACCATATAACTAAAAGCAAAGAGCAGCTGCTAAACAAACCACAATGAACAAAAAAATGACCGAGTCAACAAGAATAAGGACACCAATAAAAGGTGTTCACATATCTTACAAAGGATGGCATATTTAGCCAGTGCAAATCAGTAACAAAGAGAACATCAGCCAAAACAGTCCACGAACATATTGGTTATGGGCCATTATAGAGGCCCATTAGAATTAGTTTACTTTATTATTAGCTTAATTATGTAATTAGGAAGTTATTTGTAATTTCTTCATAATTATGATTATTAGGATTTTATGCTAGTTGTTTATGCCCATTTAAAATTTCTATTTAATGTAATGGCTCTGCCCTAATTTCACATGGTTAGTGAATCAAATTTGAGATCGGCTCAGTCCCCTTAATCCCTCCTCCACTTCATCTATTTTTACTCCCATTTTCTGAACATTCACCCTCAATATCTTACTTCAATCCAGCCTAATCTATCATCCCTTCTCTGCTAACCCTTAGTTCCTTCTCACCTCCTACAATTTCCTCCAATAGTCACTAATTATCCCCATAGATCCTTTGATCTGGCCTATTTGGATATTGAATTAGCCTTGATTCTACCTAGATTCCATCCCAATTCCACCCGATTCTGTGCCATTAGGCTTCAGTAGAAAAATGCCACGGAATTAAAACATCCGATTTCATTCAGCTTCTGCCCTCGATTCTGTTGTAACACTGAATGTCTTCCAGAGGACATTCAGCAAATTCAGTCAATTCTGTTGCAGAGCCATTATATTAAATAAAAATCCTAAACGGGCCTAAAAAACCTAGCCTAAAAGTCCACTAATCATAATGATGCAGAGAGAACAAATAACTCCCTAATCACATACTAACAATAAAGAAACAAATCCTAATGGGCCTCCATAACGGGCCATAACAGTATTAGTTACTGTTGTCATTTAATGCCTTTAGAAAGGAGTCATAATTAGGATTGCTTGTTGTCATTTAAGTCATGTCAATTGTGGAGTATTGCTGAGAGACAAGCATACATAAATGTCATTGCTTATTTTGGCAGATAAATAATTGAGTTTAAGTCATACACAAGTCATGTAACTGAAGCCCATAAATTTAAAGGAGTTTAATCTTACTATATTTTCTTATGGATTTATTTCTTAACTTCATCTTCCACTTCTGCCCATTTTTTATTTAGCTTTGACCTCTCCGTTTCTTACCCTGCTTCTTGATTTTAATTTCCAAATATGCTTCTTTTTTCAAAAAAATAATCAATTAAGATATTAGCAACTCTGAGGATCCAAGCAGCCTAACTCTTTGGATCCAAATAGTAACTAGGGATTTGCCTATCAATTATAGCCAGCAGTCTTGCATCAGCTAGCCACAGATAAAATAAAAGGGCTATAGTAGCATTTCCACGATATATAATGACAAGTGAAATCCCCAAAAGAAAATATATATCCAAATTTTCATTGGATGTAGGGAATATTAAAAATAGCATGTATGACTATCAAAAAAAAAGAAAAGGAAAAAGAAGAAGAAATAGCTGGTACAAATGCATCTTGTATTTGATACTCAGAATCTGAACTAGGCACTGAATTTCAAAAGGGAACACCTACACCAGTAAGTGTATGCATCTTTACTAACATATACTCTACTTGAGTGAATGAGCATGCATGGGAGTTTGTGGAATGGAAATCTCCATTTATTTCGTTTAGTCATCTCATTATTGATTGATGATTAGATCAATGGATTAGATTAGTAGTTCTTTCTGTAGGAAGTGGGCCCATGAAAGAGGGCAAGGCTATGTAAGGCCGGCCAGTTTGCAAGGTTAATGCAGGAATATTCAGTTACTAACTCTCTCTCCCTCACTAACATGTCCCTTTTTCCATAATCCCCTTCGCCCCCTTTCCGCCTTGCCTGACATGTGTTCGAGCAAAGGCCCTTGAGACCTCCTTCGTCCTACTTTTTCCCTGGACCACACCGTTTTTAACACCTTGTCCCAATTTTTAATGGCTAAACCAAAACAGCACTTCGTCATTTGTTATCGCTGCTTGTATAATAAATTCACTGTACTGAGCTACACATACAATATCAACTATAAAACTACCAATTCTATTTCTCTTGACAAACATGTTCAAGCAGGAAGAATGATTTTGCTCTTCCCACCATTCATTCCTATAGTCATTCACCTATATGCGCATTTTGATTCCTATTAGTACACTAAACTTCTTCACAAAGAAAGTAATAGCAATTTTGTCTTGGAGGATGACCAGATTAAATTTTGAACCTTCTACAATAACAATCTCATAAAATCGTTTTTCTTACACAATGTTGCATCAAGAAGAGAGGCACAATAAGAAAATATAGTCACTGTTTCAACCATAATAAAATCAAATTAAAAAAATGAAATCGTGATGCTACCCTATGAAGCTATATGAGGCATGGTAACAATAACTCCTTGCCTCTATTTATTTAAAATTCTCACTTAAAGAAGCTTATAAGTTTAAAGCAGAGTTGACAGAGACGTCAGACATGGCAGAGAACAGCAATGGGCAAAAACATAGTCCACGAACTAGAGGCAAAAGAGAATTAAAAAAAAGCCAAAAATTTAAAATATTGAAGACTTAGAAATGTATAATGATGCAAGAACTCAAAAAGGTGACCAGTATAGCTCATTTCAAGACTTACACAGAAAGATCCAACAAATAGAGATGACAAAGCAATATTCATGAACTTGCTGATATAAGGAAGAAGCGTAGAAAAACTATAGCACATATTAGGTGAGCCAAAATTGAAAGTGGAGCTGTTTTGAGCGAGAGAAGACCAAAGATGAGAGATATTATGTGATGTTATTACACCAAAAACTACGAGCGGAAGACAACAAACTTGCTTAATTTTGCAGACATAGAAGTATAGAAGATGAAGGACGCTCTCGAAAAAAGGTAGAGATGAATGCCTGGAGTACATCATTGTTAACGAACTATTTTGGGTAACTGAAAATTTAACATATTAATCGGATTAGAAACATGCCTAAATGATGCCTAATGTGTGGAGCATGGTAGCACATTCGACAATCATGGTAGCAAGTCATATACAGAAGCTCTGAGAAAATGTCAGAGAAAATATTATTACAACCATTGACTAGGTGTCAGGTCAAAAATTCACTGATATGCATATAAAGACAAGAACTAAACTATCTTTACTGGGACAACTATTTCAGCAATAGTGAAAAGCAGACATATCTATGTTGTTTCCGCTGATTTTGTGAACATAGATGATAGGGTGCAAAATTTAAAAATATGTTTAGGATATATTATATGAAGGAAAAATGATCAATGAAAAGCCATGAACGGACAGATACTAAGACAAACAGTAGATCTACCCCAAGAATGATCACCAAGCACACATCCAATAGACAAAGGTGGGTGCTTAAGATGTGAATAAGTCAAAAGCGGATAAGATCATATTTTAAAAAAAAATGAACATGAAGGTACAGTGACCACTTAAATAGACACTGTGACACTTTGTAGGGTTCAGGATATAAAATTTAAAGAAGGGTACTTTTGTTTTGTTTCTTTTTCTATTTTATGAGAATTGCATAACTTTTGTTAAAGGGAAGAAAAGAGAGTTACTATTTGTCATGGCTCCCATAGGCGGACTCCTAAAGGTGTGTTAACAGAGTAGGTAATAGGAAAGGGTCATTTGTAAATGGTTTGAAATCCAAGATAACAGATGTAATTGAGTTAAAATGGATAAAAAAACTCGTAATTTAATAGTAATGTTACCATGGGCTATCTTTGGGGAGATCTCTCTTATACTTGGTAGCATAGAGCCTCCTCTGGGAGATGGTATGGTGGTGCCTCTTCACCTCTTAGTGCGATGCCTAACAGTTTGCCCAGAGTGATAAGTAGTTATTTCGTGGAATATGGTACATAACCTATTCAACCATCGGAACCATGCTAAAGGTTAGGCTAGCCACAACACCTAAAAATTATCCTAACCTTATTTTGTTCCAATATCGTTCATGTTTGTACTTTCCAACAATGGATGAGGAGTCTTCCACCCCCTCTCTTATCCACCTCACCCCCACTCCATACAGTCACTAGATATCCACCGTCTGGATATACTGAGACAATGGATATCCACCGATTGTGTTAAGGGGGTGGGCTGGCTAAAAGAAGGGGTGGAAGACTCCTCATCCTCCAACAATTCAGGCCCCTTTACCTATATCAATTTGACACAATCTATGAATCAACCTTGACTTCTCTGCAAAGAAGCATGGATACAAATATAGGACACAAGTACAATACAGGTACAGCAATGCAAAAAATTTCCAAAAAATTAAGATATGATACAGGGGGCTATGTGTATTAATTATTTCTTTTTTATACATTTTTAGGTATATTTTAGGTTAGTTCTTGTACAAAAAGTTTAATTACAATGGAAAATGTACCCATATGGCTGAAATGCAAAATCAAATGCCTCATTTTGCAGGCAGAGTTGTCCAAAAAGCATAACATATAGCTTTGTAACAGTTCTACTTGATCTTTTGAGCAGAAAGGCGCATACCTTCAAGTCATGTAACATATGTTTAATGTTTGATTAATGTTTCCCTTAGAAAGGATTTGATGAAGTAATTTTAGTATGAAAAGCAGGACACACACGCAGTCATATTCAATATACGGATATGATAAGGAAATGATACTTGTTTTGGACTTTGGAGTATCCGTGCTTCAACTTTTTGAGGCCAATGGGATGCAACATGAAGCATAGACATATGATGACTCGTGGAGTCTTGAACTCTATAGCGAGTATCATTAGAGAAAGGGTGAACGATACAATGTCTGGGTTCGGGGTATAAACTTCAAAGATGACTTTTGTTATTTGAATCTTTTTCATGTAACTTTTGTTGAAAGACTAATATTTGTCATGTTTCTTCATAGGTAGTCTCTTGAAAATAGTTCTAATTGAGTAAGTACTAGGTAAAAGTCAGTTTTGGGTAATTTTGAGTCCCAAAATAAGAGATGTGTGAGTTTAAATGAGTGATTAGGTCCGTGTTGTACTCGGACCTAGTAGTAGAACGTGCAGTTCTGTATAATGCTTGGCGGTGTGATGTTATGTTCCGCAGTAGTTAGACAGTAGTTAGGCAATTATAATAACGTGCTCATAGGTAGTGATGTTAGATGCACGTGGCTTTGCTTTTAATTAGTTATTAATCAGTTTTAGCCTATGTAGTTAGTTAGCTTTCTCTATGTAGCTTGATGGCTTAGGTCAGCCTTAAATAGGCTTTGTCGCTGTAATTTTGAATTAATGAAGAATTAGCCTTTCATTCTCTCTGTTGATTTCTCCTTCCCGACCTCTCCAAATTCAGGATCGCACTTGCAAGTGCAAGTGCATCCCTTCCCCTCTCTCTCAACCTAACTTCCCAATCTCTCTCAATCTTCCTCTCTTCCTAATTCTCTGTTTCTCTTGAGTTTGATTCATCAGATCCACATCAACTGGCATCAAAGCCCTCCTTCCTTGGCCTTTCTTCCCCATGGCAAACAGACGAGTTTACGAGAGGAGAAACCAGCCAGTCGGCCAAGAGAACGTCAGGGCAGAACCAGCAATGACCCCAGCCCACCAAGCCGCTGCCACCCAGTCCCCTGCTGTTGCTGGCCCGAACCCTATCGCAGGTCCATTTCCAAACGTGGCAGCGGAAATTCCTCAGGCCGCCACTGCCCAGTCGCCTGCTAGAGCAGGCCAGTCGTCCAACGGCTGGGACCAAATTTTGGGGGCACTATCGGCTTTGCAGGTTCAAACCATGGAAGCAAAGCGACTGTTTCTCCGGGAGTTGAAGGCAGATATTTGGTCGTCTGCAGATCGCCAGCAAGCAACCTTGGACAAAATACGCAAGGATCAGGCGGCTTATTTGGTCGCATTCACAGCAGGGTCAGTGCCTGCTCCACCTCCAGTCGCACTCCCTTCGTCGGCGGCAGCCCGTCCCCATGGCAAGGGACTTTTCCAGTGACCATTTGCAACCCTGTTTCCCTAGGGATCAGGTCGACCTGCACCAAGCCCATTCCCGCAGACATTCACCAATAATGTGCGTATGCCGGCCCCTTCAGCTAGGCCAAGTCGCACCCCGTTTGCATCCATAATGGGCAATGAGCCAACCCCAATTCCTCGGTGGCATGATAATGACATCTACTCAGATGAAGTAGCAGATGAGGGAACTTATGGACCGACTCCTAAGGCAAGCACTGTTTGCCTAAATTTTTCGAGTATTCCGGGGGGGGGGGTCAGCCCCGCCGAGTGGGTCTCATGAGCTGAGCATTTTTTTCACATATCAGGGACCACGCCCAAAACAGGGTTCTCTTGGCTTCCTTCCACCTAAAAGGGGACACACTGGTATGGCTGCAACAACTTGAACAGCGGGAGGGGATAATCACTTGGGAATATTTGGTGGCTGAGTTATGCGCCTGCTTTGGCCCAAATGAGTATAAAGATTTCGATTCTCGTCTGCATAGCCTCTGCCAAATTTCTTCCATCTGGACCTATCAGACTGATTTTGCATGCCTGGCAACTCGGGTGGAATGGACCCCTTCAACCCTTTTTTCTAAGTTCATTAGCGGACTGCGGGAAGATATCTAGGCTGAAGTACGTCAGTTCGAACTAGCTAACCTCCGCCAAGCTATCCGTCTAGCCCGCATTCAGAATGAGCGACTCCAGCGCTTATGGAGGGGCAATCGTTCCTTGCTAGGAACACAACTTACTCTGTCAGCCCCTACCCCTGGCCCTGGCCGACGCCTTACTCATGCACAGATGGAGGACCACCGCTCTCATGACCTCTATTTTAAGTGTGATAAAAAATTTGTTCTGGGTCACAAGTGCAAGCGTCCAGGCTCAATCTTGATATTGGAAGAGGGACTCGACACAGGTGATTGGTCAGCGCCCAATGAGCCAAAGAGTGTTCCAGAGATTTTTATGCATGTGTTTGATGGATCTTATGAACCTTGCACCATTCGAGTGGCTGGATCTATCAAACAACAAGCAGTCTTCATTCTTATTGACAGCGGTAGCACACATAATTTCATTAATGACAGAGTGGCTCGAAGGTTGGGGTGCATCATTCAGCCTTTTACTTCCTTTGATGTGCTTATCGGAGATGGGAGATATTTGCAGAGCAGCAGGGTATCTCTCTATTCCTTTGATGATCCAAGGCCATATGTTTCATATAGACCTGTTCTTGCTTCCTACCAAGGGGGCAGATATTATGTTAGGAGTCAAATGGCTCTAGGAACTTGGACCCATCACTTGGGATTTCAAGCAGCTGCACATGAAATTTTTGTACGGGGATGTGCAAACTCAGCTATGTGGGCAACAACCAAGTACCCTCCATTCAGTTCAGCCTATAAATTCATTTTTAAAAATTGTGGCCAAAGGATTTCTCTTACAATTGTGCACTGACCCGCCCCCCGAGTCCGCAAATATTCCGGAGGATTTGGGATCTCTGCTAGCCGAGTATGAGAGGATTTTTCAGGCACCTACAGTTTTACCTCCAACTCGTCAGCATGATCACCGAATTTATATTCAGCCAAGATGTCCACCAGCTAACGTCCGTCCCTACCGGTACCCTCAAGTGTAGAAAGATGAGATTGAGAGACTGGTACAGGAAATGCTTACTTCAAGGCTCATTTGACCCAGCACCAGCCAATATTCTTCTACCGTATTGCTTGTCTGAAAAAAAAGATGGATCATGGCATTTTTGTGTGGATTATCATGCCTTGAATGCTATTACTATTAAGGATAAGTACCATATTCCTGTGATTGAAGAGTTACTAGATAAATTAGCTGGGGCGACTGTCTTTACTAAGCTGGATCTTCGTTTAGGGTACCACCAGATTCATATGCACCCATCCGATATCCATAAGACAGCTTTCAGAACACATGATGGCCATTATGAATTTATGGTCATGCCCTTTGGTCATCCGATAGAGCTTGATGAATGATATTTTTCGACCTTATCTGAGACTTGTATTGGTGTTTTTTAATGACATCTTGGTTTATAGTCGCTCGTGGTTGGAGCATCTGTAGCGTATTTGTGTAGTTTTGGCTACCCTACTTCGTCAGGATCTGTTTCTCAAAAAATCCAAGTGTGCATTTGGTTCACCATTGGTTGATTATTTGGGCCGTCATTTCAGCCTCAGGGGTGTCAACGGATCCTTCCAAAATTGAGGCCATTGTTCAGTGGCCAACTCCCTCTACTATTTGGGTGCTGAGGGGTTTTTTGGGTTTGACCGGCTATTATAGGTGCTTTATTAAGGGGTACAGAACCTTAGCCGCCCCCTCACTGCTCTCCTCAAGAAGGGGGCTTTCCATTGGACTTCAGAAGCACAATCCTCTTTTGATGCTATGAAGCTAGCTGTCATCACCACCTATGCTTGCACTTCCGAACTTCTCCCAACCATTTGTTATTGACAATGACGCATCCTCGCATGGATTGGAGGCGGTGCTTATGTAAAGGGGCAGACCCATTGCTTATTTCTCTAAGGCAATATCTGGACGTACTACACAGCTATCCACCTGAGTTGGAGATGTTAGCCATTGTTCATGCAGTAACAAAGTGGCGGCCTTACCTTTTGGGGTAGAAATTCATATCCAGCATCATAGCTTGCGTTATTTTTTGGATCAGAGGGTGGCCTCTCCTTCTCAGCAAAGATGGGTATCAAAACTTCTCGGATATGATTATAAGTTAGATTTATCGAAAGGGGAGTGACAACCAAGCTGCTGATGCACTTTCTCGCCAATCAGAGGGGTCTCACCTTACTACTTTATCCAGGCCCACTTTCCCATTTATGGCTAATGTGCTTCACGACTATGAGCAGGATAAGGAGATAGCTTCCCTCATCGTTCGCTTGCGTGATGACCCATTATGTTCACCTCCTTTTGTTCTACAAGGTGATATACTTATATGGCAGGATCACTTGTGGATTCCTGTTCTTCCTCAACTACGGGAACAACTTCATTATTTTCACTCTTCCCCTATTGCTGGCCATGAGGGACAATTTAGAACGTACAAGCAGATTTCTCACAGTTATTGGAAGGCTCTCAAGAAAGATGTCCAAGGTTTTGTAGCCACATGTGATGTATGTCAGCGGGCTAAGGCCCTACTTCCTCTCCCGCTGGATTACTTCAGCCATTGCCTATTCCAGAGCACATTTGGGAAGACATCTCTATAGATTTCATTGAGGGTTTACCCCTAGTTCAAGGCAAAAGTGTCATTTTGGTTGTCATTGATCGCCTATCTAAATATGCGTACTTTTGATCCTTGGGTCATCCTTACACTGCTGGCCACGTGGCCGAAGTTTTCGTTCGTGATATTGCGCAGCTTCATGGCATGCCATGTTCTATTGTCTCTGACCACGACCCTGTATTCCTATCCAAATTTTGGAATTCATTATTTGAGCTATAGGGTACTTTAAAAATGAGCACTGCTTATCACCCTCAAACAGATGGTCAAATAGAGGTTCTTAACCGCTACCTTGAGCATTATTTGCGTTGTTTTGCAAGAGATCATCCCCGTAGGTGGCTTACTCTACTCCCTTGGGTGGAATGGTCATATAATATAGCTTATCACACATCACTAGGATCGACACCTTTTCAGGTGGTTTATGGCAGGCCTCCGCCTACCATTCTCTCTTATGTGCCACACCGTTCAGATGTAGGAGCTGTTGACCAATCATTACAAGAGCAAGATGAAGTCTTACACTCTCTCAAAAGAACCTTGAAATCAGCCCAAAATCGAATGAAACAGGTTTACGATCATTCTCATACTGACAGGGAGTTCTACGTGGGTGATTGGGTTTATGTGAGACTTCAGCCTTATTGGCAAGTGTCAGCACGTTCAACCAGCCACCACAAGCTGTTGCCCCATTTTTATGGTCCATACTTAATTGTGGAAAAGGCGGGTCAAGTGGCTTATAAGCTCGAGCCGCCTCCTACAGCACACATCCATCTAGTGTTCCATGTCTCCCAACTTTGTCGGTTCGTGGGAGATCCATCTACTGTGTCGCCCATTCCACCACCACCTGCTCCACAGTTCACTCCACCAATTCTGACTCCTTCTAGTAGTTACCTTTCTTTTATTATTTTCTATGTTTTATTCAGTGTTGGTTTCTAGCAGCTCAAGCCCCTTAACCTACATCAAGTGCCTTCTGTCATTCACTCATTTCGCATGGAAATGGGATGCAACATGGAGTATACACAAAGGGTAACTCATTATGTCTTGAACTCGAGAGTGAGTTCATGAGTGAAAGGGGTGAATGATGTAGAGTCTACGGTGTTTATCGTACAAACAGAAAGAAGGATATTTTTCTTCTCTTTTTTTCAGTAATCTTAAGACGAATTTCACAGCTTCTCTAGAAGAAACAAAGATTCGTAATGTTCCTGCATGTGTAAAGTCTCAAAAAAAAGTCCTAGCCAAGTGAGTAATAGGTGAATGTCATTTTTAGTGATATAGAGTCCAAAAGAAAAAAGGTATTGTACTCAATTCTAATGGAAAGAACAGTTATCTTTGTGGAGATTTCTCTTATATTTGGTGGCCTAAAAGACCATATGCAAGTCTCTTAGCCTCTTAGTGTGATGCTAAGACTTTTTACTGTGGAAAAACTCCATAGTTATCACATGAAGATGATGCAAAGCCTCTTCAAACATTAATGTGATGCTGAGGTTAGGCTACAGCTATGCCTAGAAGCAATCTTGTCTTTATTTTCTCTAAATATATTAAAGGTTCAGTTTTTAGTGGTTTGACCCTTTTACCTACATCACACAAAGAGGTTAAGAAAATGTTGTCTGTACCAAGGATTTGCAGCAATTCCATGTTTGTACTTTTCTTATAATAATACCCATAACTAAGAAGTCTCAAGGTGCAGTGTCTTTTATCAATGATACAGTAGTAGCAGATACATCTAAATATGAATCTCATAGGAAGCTTGACTTATTAAGGGAAGATTTAGATATTAAAATGTATTAAGACTTTTAGAAGTAAAATGGAATATACCAAATCCAATTTTGTA
Organism: Saururus chinensis; assembly: GCA_035235625.1. Classification (NCBI taxonomy): domain Eukaryota; kingdom Viridiplantae; phylum Streptophyta; class Magnoliopsida; order Piperales; family Saururaceae; genus Saururus; species Saururus chinensis. Next base: position 34,939,109 of record CP141143.1, read on the forward strand.
ACATGGACTAGTTACCACTGCATGACTTAATAACTTAGCTCCACTATTTATGTGAAAGGAGAGATAGGCAAGGATGCTGCTTATAAACCAGGGTTGAGGGAATGCACATTTTGGGTTAGTAGTCTGATCAGTTCATCCCTAATAAAGTGAGCAAAAAAATCGTACAAAACATTGAAAACGTAGTTTTGATGAGATGAAAAAGACAAGGCTGATATAGAAGAAGAAGAGTACTATAAAGTTCACAGAATTGATGATCAGGCCACCGAAAAAACGTAGCTTCAATATGGGATAAGAAAGAATAAATTGGCTTAAATGGTTTAAACATGTATAAAAGAGACTGTCAATGACTCAAGTAAATAAAATGTCATTAGTGATTTGTGTAGGTCCCTAGGAGAAAATGTGAGATGGTGAACCATATATTGAATAAAGGGGTTCTAGCTTCCAAGGTCTACCAACATTTTTATAAGACTATTGATCTTATTTTCCATCCTGATGACAGCCTCTAAAGCTAGAGTCCAACAGTTTCGTCATGGTCCCCACAGGAAAATGGTAGTTAATCTCATCAGCAGACTTACCCCATTTCTTATTATGGGGTTTCTTTGGAAATGTTGTTGTGCCACCAAATACGATAATGTAAAGCCTTCTTTTAATTTTGTTGTTTAACAAATGTGTGACCAAATTAGAATTCTGGTCTCCATTGCACCCCCTACAAGAACATTGTCAAGTTTGGAGACTATTATTGGTGAAAGGTCAAGCTTCCCAGTTCAACTCCTAAAATTATTAGCACCAGATGGATTTGGTCTCCTGCAGGCTGTGGGAAGCTTAACATTGATGGGGCTTGTAAAGGGAATCCAGGTCACTAGGCAGTGGAGGTGCAATTTGAAAATCTGAAGAGGTAATAATTTTATGGTTTCATTGTTATTATGGCATTGCAACTATTATGATGGCTGAAGAGTATGCTATGGTAGAGGATATCCGCTTTCTGATTCGTATCAATTTATTACCTCTAGTTGTTGAATTAGATTCTCTTCTTCTGGTGTCCATGTTTCTCAATAATTATTTTGTGCCTTGGCAATGCAGCATGTTGTTCAGAAGACTTCTGACTTGTTAACCAGTATGATATCAAAGTGTAGCACCAATTCTATGAAGAAATTTGGTGGCTGATTTTCTTGTGTCTCTAGGCTGCTCTAAGCGCCAATCTGGCTTCTTCATTGGAGTTCCTGTTGCTAATGGTTATTGGGCGCTCAAGGGTTTACCTATGCTGGATAGGTTGGAGTTTGGAGAATTCAAATCAGATAGCCTTCTTAGTTGGTGGTTATCTTGCTTTGAACTCTTTTTCTTGGTGGATTAGCGGCTCTATTAGTGTTGTTTTTCGTCAGGGGTGAGGTTTCAATGCATCCGCCCTTTTTTGTACTCTTCTATATCTTTAACAAACCAGTAAGGGTCCCTGCCAAACCCCCACCTGCTAAGGTGTTTTTTCTTGAAAAAGAAAGGTCCCTTGAAGAAGAGGAAGGCAAACAAGAACCTCAAAGAAGATTGTGAGGAAAGGAATTAGAAGTAATCTGAGTTGAAGTGAAAATAGTTTCTCAACAATTGATTAACTGGAGCAAAACCTATGCCATCAACCTCAACAACCTGGGATTAATTTTCGGTTATGTAACTCCCACTCAGACAGTCATGAGAAGTATCTAGATTAAAGGTGGTTGCAAAGCAATTGCATTTAAAGGTATGAGGAGAGGCTCTAAACCATAATCATACTCTTGCTCTTATTTTTTAAATGAATTTTCCTTCATTAATACAATATAGACTTTATACTCATAGATTCTAAAGAAGTTATTGATGCATTAGCCAAGATCCTTTTACCTCCTACATAAAAAAACTGCATTTCCAAAGTGCTAGAAGTTCATGTGGTTCACACCCATCATATTGAGTTAGTTTACATACAACTTTAGTATCAAATGACAATTTCTTAAAATCAGTTTCCCAAGCTGACAACTCTAACTGGCCTGGCTTGATGAACATACAGTGAGTACTAGAAACTTCAAATTCAGGCAAGTTTTCTTTCGCAAATCAAAGAACAAGGTATGGGCAGAAGAAATATTCACCTTCCCCAGAAAGCATATTCCTTGAGAATCCTTCCTATCTTTGTTTGGCAAATCTATCTCAGCAGCAAGCAAGCGCACCTCATCCTGAAATATTTGAAAGACCTACAAGCTAATGATTCATTGTATTTGCATTGGAGATATTCTAGAAATAATTATAAGAGGAGATCACATAGAAAGGCAACAATTCATCACAATCAAGGAATAATTAAGAAAAAAGATAAGGTTTCAATTGTTCCCCAAATTAGAAAAAAAAACAGAACACTCTCTTTTATGAAGGATTTAAGAAAAAAAGATACGGTTTCAATTGTTGTTAATAATTAAAATATAGACAAGAAAACATATTCTTCACAATGTGGACCTGTTAATAAAAGAAACTCTGACAGACCTTTGAGATACACCCAAGGGGGAAAAGTAGTCTCCTCAATTGAGCCTGTGATAGATGTGACAGGAAATATGTCTGATCCTTGACCTGAAACACAAGATGTACTGGTTAACAAATGAATTGATAAACAAATACAACATTGTAAATTAAATACAAAGATCATCAAGATGCTGCTACTTGCTCATCTTTTTGGTGATAAGAAACTATACCATGTCCTTTGATAATTCCAGTATAGAAGGGTCATCCTCACTTTGGTCAATGGATGGGTGCAACACACGAGCATAGTGTCCAGAGGCCACATAATCAAACTCTAAATTATTAATGGCATCCATAAAAGCACCTGTAACAAATTAAATCCATCATAATCAACATATCTTATCTACTTCATAAAATCAAAAGCAGAGTGCAAAAATGTAGGCATACCAAACTTTATTCTTGTATTGCAAAGAATATCAGGATTAGGAGTGCGGCCACAGCGGTATTCAGAAATGATGTAAGATACCTAAACGACAATTAAGAGTAAGCACACAAACCTGCAGAGATTAGTGAAAGTTAGTTACAACTGCATGAAAAAATTTACCACATGATTCCAGTATTCATCGGTCAAATGCACAACTTCCAGAGGAACATTAACCTGTACAGTAAATGCATAGTACCATTACGCATTGTTTCTGCCTGCATAAACTAAAATAGTATTTAACTTTTCTTTAGAAATATGTTATTCTGCTTTGTCAAATGGACAATGAAATAATACACTGCAATTGAAACGATAGAAAACAATTCAAAGAACAAGTATAGGTTCTTAACATGAGAAGTTTTGTATGAAATCTATTAAAATCACTATTGGTAAATCAGACCACTATTGACGACTAACAGGAACACAGCTAAAAACATACTCCTATCTGTCATTAATTGTCTGGATCTCATGGAAGGTCCTTTTCACCTCTCTCATAGTAGATAAGGCCTAGGTAATTTGGTAAAATAGTGGTTAGTGAGGATTATACAAAAAATGCAATGGGATGCATTGATGGTTTTTGTCTTTTAGTACCTCAAACTCAAGGACACTAGAAGGTTAGTTTCCCAAAGCAAAGTCCAAAATTTTAGGGGTCTTTTAACCTCCTTGGGCTGAAGCTTAGCATGAGACATCGATACAAAGCACCCATACACTGTTTTGAGTAAAATCAGACAATTAATACAAGACAGGCATTTTTTAAAATACAGACAATTAAGAACGTACAGAGGGAGCATGTTTTTCAAATAATTATTGTCAGTATACTTGCAATGCAGGGAAACAAACTTACTTGATCACAGACAGTTTTTGCGTATTTAATATCTTCATCCCACGGGCAGGCTGACCAGTAATTCTCAAAATCTTCCTACACAAGTTAAAATACCAAGAACAGTGAAAATTTCCATAAAAGTATAATACCATCTTTGGTCCCAACAGATCTTTTCACAGTGAATTTCACCTTACTCAAGGGACATAGAACGAGGAAAAACAGATTTTGACAACCTGGAAAGTGAGAACAGAAGAAGAAAAAGGAACATGATTGAGTTCTGACAACAGAATGTAAGCAATTACTTCCTCTGTCCCACACTAATTGTTCCATTTTATTTTTCAAGTGAAAATATAAAGAACAAATCACTCGAAATCTGGCAAGAAAAACTTGTCCTCAGCATGTGATGACTAACTCGATAAAGAGCCTCTAACCTTTAAATTTTTTATAAAAATTTAAATAGTCATCATTTAGATAATAGCTATAACAATATTAAAAGAAATCCCATATTATGATCTCCACACCTTAAGTTGAACATTGAATTTCCAAATTTCTGGAAAAACTACGTATTTGACATAAGAAATTCAAACAGACCCGCAGTAATTTGAAGGTTTCTAAATTTTATTACAATTCATGGAAGCAGTAAAACAGAATTTTGTCGGCAAGGTGCAGTAGAACTAATTTTCCTATAGAAGTCTAGTACACATATCCACTAAACCCAAGATCCTAACAAATAGCTGAAAATACTGAAACCAAGAGTCCTTTTACATATAATTCGTCCCATATTAAGTGTCCCATTTGTAAAAAAGTATAAATTTTAAGGAAGGTGAGAAGCACCTTGGACCACAAAAAGACAAAATTCTAACTTAAATCCTCATAACTCTAACTAGCTGCTCCTCTTACTCTAGTAAAAAGCATTTCAGAAGCTTTCTACTTGGCAGGAGCATGAGAAATAGGACACTTAATGTGGGACAAAATGGTTTTTAAAATAAGACACTTAATATGGGACGGAGGGAGTATATATCAAAACCAATGAAGACAAGTGAAAAGCAGCAAAGATGTCGAATTCAAAGTACCTGAAACCATATCTTAAGGTAAAAGGCAGTGCACGAGTGCCCAGCAGCATGGAGAAGCCGGAGGGCAACACTGCTATCGACACCTCCACTAAGAAGAACAGCGACTTTCAGGCGCATCCCGGGCAAGGAACACGACAGATACGGCTCCAGATCGAAATGGCTAGAGGTGGAAGAGAGGGAGGCACCGGGAAGTGGAGAAGAAATGGAGAGAGGTTTTGCGTGGGTTCGAAGCCGCAAGGACTTGTGCAGGTTGAAGAGGGTAGAGAGAAGCGAGGGAGAAGCGTAGATTTTGGATGTTGGGGGGGAGAGGAGAGGGAATGGCGACGCCATGGCTCTTAGCATGGTGTGCTTGCAGCCGGGTGTGGAAGGGGCACAGGGCTTGGGGGTTTGGGGCTTTGGGTAATAAAAAATGGGGAAAATGACCGATAAAGCTTAAAATCTTTGTCCAACTGCACGTTTGGGACGGGCAAGTTCACCACTGACCGTCTGTTTAAGCTGGAAATGAATGGGGGTAAAAATAGGAACTTGACTTTACTCTAATTTGTGGTAAGATAGTTGGTTTAAACTTTAAAGGGCTTGAGAGCTAAGTTGTCTCGGAGAAAATTGGTTGGGTGCAAGTAGATCGATCGGACAACTATAACGAAGAAAGGCATGACAATTGGGAGGCACTTTTGAGAGTGAAAACAAAGATTTTGAGTTGTCTTTTTTTTTTTTGTTTCTTGAGCTTGAAGCTCATGTTGAACGAGAGATTGGAAAATCATTGTAACATTTGAGATTTTTTTAAATTCCCGAAGTTAACCATGTGGAGATTAGGGTATTAGATGTCTTAACTTTCTTATGAGAATAACTTGATCATAAGTTAGAAGTGATGGATAAAACCTATGTAGTTAAAAAGTAGATAGACAGAGCTTGAAAATGTCACTAATAATACATGAATCAGAGTTCAGATGAGGAAGATACGACTGTTCAAAGTTAAATATATTACGCAAGGCCTATTTACCCGATGTGGATAGAAGTCATAAACATACTAGGAGTTGGGAGTCCTAAACGTACTAAGTATTGGGAGTCCTAAATGTACTAAGAGTTAGGTGTCTTAAACGTACTAGGAGTTAAGAGTCTTAAATGTACTAAGAATTAGAAGTTATAAAAGAACTAGAAATTTAAAGAGGGAGACAGTCTTAGCCGGATAAAGACTCCAAGCAAGAAAATGACGCAACTAGAACTTTGTTAAGACGAGATAGCATGCGAGCATAGGACTTCTAGCCCAAGTAGGAGCCCAAGGAGTACTAAGAGTGGTGGAAAAAGTTAGAAGAGGGATCAGCTATACATCTAGTTTGATTAGAACTCTTTTGGGACTATTTTGAGCATATATGTGGGTTGGTTTCTTATTAGTAATGGGGCAAGGATTGTGATTCAGGAATTGTAATTAAGGGAGAGTTCTAGAGGGGGAGGGAACCCAAAAGTTTGAAGAAGAAAAGCCTTATATAAGAAAAGAGAGGGGGGTGGGACTGGGGGAAAAAATGATTAATTTTGGTTTAGCCTCCCTCTTCTCTATCTCTTCCCTCCTCTTCTTTCTCTTAGCAGGAACCTCTATAACTAGCAGCTTCAGTGTAATATCCTAAATTTTTCTGAGTTTCAAAAATTAAATACGTGGAAAATAGGGTGTTTGACCCATTAATATTCTTAGTAGAATAACTTCCTCCCTATATATAATTAGTATTTAAAACTAATTTTATTAGAAAGTAGACAGACAGGGCTTTGAAACTCCACTAAGAATGCTCAAATTGGAGTTTAGATGAAGGAGATACTACTGTTCGAAGTTGAGTATATCACATAAGGCCTGTTTACCCAATTTAGACTGTATTTGGCTCATTTAACTCGTTTTGTGAGCCCATTTGTTTATAATTCCTAAATTAATTTTTAAGGTCGTAATTAGGTGGCTTAATTAAGGAGGATTGCCCAACTTCTAAGGGGATTAGGAATCCTAATCCCCATACTTATAAAAAGGCTTTTGAGGGCACAATTAAGGGGATCGTTTTTGGGTTGAGGAAGGAGAGAGGGCAGAGAAGGTTGTCGAGGGAATTTTTCTGGCAAGGCTTTAGCGGCGGTGGATCAACATCAACTCAGCCACAGAGGTAGGATTTCAAGTTTAGATTATTATCGATTTTGTTATTTGATTAAATAAAAATTATAGTACTTTCTGCAAATAATAGTGTTTTCAACAAATACTGTTCACGTAATGACTTTGATTTTTCAGTTACCAGAATAGCCGTCGGAAAGGGGTTGCACTGGCCATGGCTGCCCTGGCCCTGACCGCGGTGGTCTTGGCCTTGGCCGCAGGGTCTTGTATTTGGCGACCTTGGTGGTGGCGGATTGGCTACCTCCGCCGCCGGGTCATCTCAGTAAAGAAAAAAAAAAGGAGAACCTTTGGCGGTGAAGCATAGCCGCCGCCCGGAGGATGGACCAGGGCTGCCGAAATCATCGGGCAATGGTGATTCGGTCAAGTCTGGTCCATCAACCGGCCGTGGTGGCCTACCGTCATGACGCCTCCGCCGTTCTTTTTTTTTAAAAAAAAAGGGAACATTTTTGGTGGCCGTCGGAAGGCCACGGAGAGGCAGCCGGCCTAGACGTAATAGGATCGCCGCCTGGCGATGATCCGATGGAGCCTAGACCACCACCATGCTGTGGCAGCCAGGGGCGGTGCCGCCAGAGACATTTTTGTCTCTGGCCCGACGTGGGGAAGACGACCTGCATTGCAGGTCGTTGACCCGAACCAAACCGGTCCGGTTTGAAAAAAAAAGAAATAAAAGAAGGGTCAAACCGGGTTCGGTTTAGGGGGATAAAAATGTCAAAAAAATTTTGAAAAATTCCTATTGGACCTTGAGAAGCGTGGGAGTATTCTTAGCAAGTTTTAGACTTGGTAAAAATTCTGGAGACTATAAAATGACTATTTTACCCTTGTAGTTAAATCATCATACAATATTCACTTACCTGACTTTGGGGCTCTGGTTCAATGGACTATGAGTGATCTTAAAAATTGAGAAAATTCTCAATAAGAGTTTAATGGGTAAACTAAATATATTCCAAACCTCATAGTGAGGAAAAATTCCAATGAGTAGGTAATTGACCATCTTGCCCCTAGGGTTAATCATAAACCGTTAAGTCAACCAAGGTGGGTTCAAGGGGTTCATGACCCCGTCACATGCTACGAAAATTACATGGAGTTCATGAAGTCTAGTAGTACCTGTGAGTTCAATTTTGGACCCATTGGATGTCAATAAGGCCTTAAACTAAATGACAAAAATACCCTTATGATTGGACCGGCTCACATTTGTGTGGACATTATTAATAGGCCAATATGATACTGAAGTCGTTTGAGAGGTTAATCACTTACATGAGAACATAGAGTACCGTATCTAATGTTGGATAATTATTTTAATGCCCTTAGGTGCATTACGACTAGTTTTTATAAAGATTTAATAAGTTAACCCAAGGAGGGTTGGGGCACGATAACTCGAGTAATTATAATATCATTAATGAATTTTATTATTGTTATTATGATCTGCTTGGACCTTTGTCGTTCTAATTGTTTATGGTTTTTATTATTTTGATATTTGATATTGATGTTGTAATAGTAATTTATCACTAATTTAAGATTATTGAAAGATTAATTGATTGGGTGGATAGCTTTGGATTGGGCGAGAACACCTAATTAAGATAAAGACTAAAATACCTTAGAGGGGTCTGTGACTAGTTCATACAGTGAACAAAGCCTTTGACCTGACGATTTACCTTGGTTGATGAACCGATGGTAGTTTCAAGTTTTAAAACCCTAGTCTAGAAGAGACTAATAGGGTTTGGGATAGTCATTCGAAATCCTTGTTAATGATGAGCAAGATAGGGTTCAAAATGGTTTATTGAGTTTTAGCTCTATTGAGGAGCTGCTGATTTGACTGTGTAGTTGCACCTCCCCATTGGAGGGAGCTCTGCATGAGCCAGGCTCACCACAGATCTATTGAGGATCTTTTAGTGTACACGCAATTGAATTAGCTAACATCCTGCTTGGTTGGCTTTTCCCACCACTTCTATTCAAGTGCAGTTGCGGGCCATGCCTTTCTACTCTGGTCAGGTCCTTCATGGGCTAGGAGGGGTGATGGTACTTCCTCGTGGATTTCAGGGGCGTAGTGGATTCCAGGGTGTTTCGTTATCATTTGTCATTTAGGTTGACATCTGATGAGTCTGTCTATCATTGGGATTGGACGGGGATATTAATTATCAAACAATGGTTCGAGAGATAATTAATAACATTGATTGATATTGATTGTTTAATTAGAACAAGTGGAATGATTAAAGGACTTGCATAAAATGTAGGTTGCTTGAAAATACTGAAGCATTGCATGTGTGATGTTATGCTTCTTAGTATAGTGTAGTATTAAGCAAAACTATGTCTAGATATGATCTTGTTGAAAACATTGGAGATGTTGTCTGATGAGTACGTAGGCAACTAACATCGGGTGATGTTGGCCTGATCTAAAAAATATTAAATAATACTTTTGTTGTTTTGAATGCTCCTCTGAGGGGAGGAGATGTTTTGTTGCCTGTTTGGTCTTGTTTGCTTGTAGGTTCTTTAGATGGGGACGTTGCGAGATCAGGTCGTTGGTGGGCATTTGAGGACGACTTTGCATTAGTGGGATCTAGTTTCTTACTTCTGCAATCTTGTAAGTAATTGTAATTACTGGCATGAGAGCCAACTTTACTTGGTTGTTTATTTTCGGACAGATGACAGACTTGTACTTAGAGGGTTAACCTATTATTTACGAAATTTGACACATGTAATAATATCATATGTTTTGATATTCGTATTTGTGAACCCCAGTTATCACGACCTGGATATTTAATCAGATTATTTGTTTTGTGTTTAAGAAAGAAAAAAAATATATCGTGATTTATCACATGTCCTTTAAGTAAAAAGGGTTTTAAAAATCCGGGTCGTGACATTTAGAAGGCACAAAGCAACCATCTTTAGATTGAATTCAAGGCCTAGAAGCATAGGAGCAAGGGCTAGGAGCTTTGGGGACAAGTTGGTACAAGTAGGTGCTTCTCTTTACACCCTTAAGCATATGGTTTTGATAAATGTAATTCAGCCATAGTTCAGCCTAGTTAAAGTGGGGTTTTTTATGTCATTAATTAGCCTCTACTTGTTTTGAATGATTGTGATTTTATCTCATGTTTATATGACTGAATTGTGCATGCATGATTCTGATTTTTGTCAAATAGATTATCCTTAATTCATGCAAGTATGTTACTGATTTTTGTGATCTATCTTAGCCCTATGTTTGGCATGAATGATTCTAATTCTAGCCATGTTTATTATCTATAATTTGGGCACAAACTCTACTAAATTTAATCCCTGATTCTTGACCTTACTTTAGGTCATACTTTGGCCAATTTAATCCCTGATTCATGGCCTTACTTTAGGCCATACTTTGGCCAACTTAATCCTTGATTCATGGCCTTACTTTAGGCCATACTTTGGCCAACCTAATCCCTGATTTGTGGCCTTACTTTAAGTCATATTTTAGCCTACTTAATCCTTGATTCATAGCCTTACTTTAGGCCATACTTTGGCCAACTTAATCCCTGATTTGTGGCCTTACATTAGGCAATACTTTGGCCAACTTAATCCCTGATCGTGGCCTTAGTTTAGGCCATACTTTGGCCAATTTAATCCCTGATTCGTGGCCTTACTTTAGGCCACACTTTGGCCAACTTAATCCCTGATTCGTGGCCTTACTTTAGGCCATACTTTGGCCAACTTAATCCCTAATTTGTGGTCTTACTTTAAGCCATACTTTGGCCAACTTAATCCCTGATTCGTAGCCTTACTTTAAGCCATACTTTGGCCAAGTTAATCCCTGATTTGTGGCCTTACATTAGGCAATACTTTAGCCAACTTAATCCCTAATTCGTGGCCTTAGCTTAGGCCATACTTTGGCCAATTAAATCCATGATTTGAAGCCTTAATTTAGGCGATACTTTGGCTAATCAAATCCCTGATTTGAAGCCTTGGTTTAGGCTCTACATTGGTCATTTAAATCCCTGATTTAAAGCCTTGGTTTAGGCTATGTTTTTGCTTATTTAGATCCCTATTTTGTAGCCTTGTTTTAGGCTCTATTTTGGCCAAAGTAATACCAAATTCTCAGCCTTGATTTATGTTATAATCATGCTGAGAGAGTATCTAAGTTTCAGCCCTAGTTTAGGTTGTATTATTGCCTACCTAATACTTGATTCTCAACTTTGATTTAGGTTATAATCTTGCTAATTGAATCCATGACTTTTGAGCCTTAGTTTATGATATATTTATGTTTATTATGTCTATGAATTTCAGCCTAAGATGCCTTTGAAATTCAGCATAATTTATCCCTGAATTTTAGCCTTGATTGTAATATACATTAGGGTGAATGTTGATGGTTGTTTTAGCTTGAAGTTGTCATGTTAGGTGGCTAACTTGAGTTATGCATCTCAGCCACAAATCCTTTTCATTATAATGTTGAATTGGTCAGTTCATCTCAGCATGAGTCTGAGTCCTTGTCATGTTGATTATTCTGATGCTTACATTTATTATTGTTATGTTAAATTATATTAGTAAATCAAGGTTAATAAAGACTAATCAAGAGATTTTGGTTGTCGTTGGATTGGGGGAAGAACACTTAATCAAAATAATCATTAAAATACCCTCTTTAGGGTTGGGACCAGTTCATGGAGTGAACAAGGCCATGACATAGAATTTTACCTTGGTTAATGAACCGAGGGTAGTTATGGGATGTTCTTGGAGTCAAAGTTTAAGATCACGGTAATAGCCATGGCGGATATTTAGGCCTTCGTGGCCTCGCCACCTTTGAGACGATGGATCTCTGCAAATGCACAAACCAGGTTTTTGAGCATCATGGAAGACTCATCTACCTTCGGCCAGTGTGTCCATGAGCAGAGCTGGTACCTACATCTCTAGGCCCATGGCTGATCCAAATAGATCTCTAGAGATGCTAGGATTTTTGATAATAGCCATGACGCTAATCTTTTAGACCTTCGTGGTCTCTGCTCCTTTGGGGACAAACCAAATTTTTTAGCATCATGGAAGGCTCATCTACCTCCAACCAGTGTGTCCATGAGTAGAGCTGGTACCTACATCTCTAGGCCCATGGTTGATCCAACTGGATCTCTAGAGATGCTAGGATTTCTGTTAGCATACAATTACTCATTTGAGCAGGAGTCGGTTTTTTTAGGTAACAATTAGTGCATTGTTTCCTAAACGGTGTCCATTGATTTGGGCATTGTGTTGGTCTTTATTGGTTAAAGATCAACCCAAGTTTCTGAGCTATGTTATATTCAGTGCTCTGTATATTACTTTACATGTGTCACTATATATTGATGTTCTTCATGTTGGAGTCTTATGTCTGGAGATTTCTCAACGGGTGAGTTCTCTCTGAGTGAATATAGATTTGTTAGTATTAATTATTGAACAATGGTTCGAGAGATAATTAATAGCATTATTTGATATTGCTTGTTAATTAGACAAGTGGAACGATTAAAGGACTTGCATAAAATGTAGGTTGCTTAAAAATACTTAAGCATTACATGTATGATGCTATGCTTCTTAGTACAGTGTAGTATTAGGTAGAACTACGTCTGGATCCAATCTTGTTGGAAACATTGGAGATGTTGTCTAATGAGTACGTAGGCAACTAACATTGGGTGGTGTTGGCCCGATCCAAAAAATATTAATAAAATCTTTTATCTTTGTGGAAGCTCTTCTATTGAAGTTGGAGAGATTCCATTGTTGTTGTGGTTGTTTTGTTTGGTTCGTTGTAGATTCCTAAGGCAACGACAAGTGAGACCAAGACAGGCAAGCACAAGAAGAAGTTTTTGCGTTTCTATAACTCCGGTATGTAAGTGTTTCTTTGGCATAAGAGTCAACTTGTTATTTATTTTCAAACGGATGACGAACTTGTACTTAGATGGACAAGTTATTCTTTATGAATTTTCAGATGTGTAGTAATATCATATGATTTGATATTCGTATTTGTGAACCCCAGTTATCATGACCTGAATATTTAATCGAATGGTTTGTTTTGTATTTAAGAAAAAAAAATTGTGACTTGCCGTTCATGCTATTTTAAAAATCCAGGTCGTGATAATCATTGCTATGTGGATTAAGTTCATATTATACTATTATAGTTTTGTGGATTCAAATTGTTAATAGATTAGTAAAATTATATAAATAAAATTAAAAAAAATACTAATATAGTGTTGGGCTAGAAATATTTACCAAAACAATGTTAGTTTTTCCCACGCATGCACCAGGTGTCTTGCATGACTTTTTTCTATTATTTAGGTAATTTTGTCCTTGTGAAAGACTAAATCAACTCAAGGTATGGTGTTCGTTCTTCTAAAGATAAAATCAACTTGCTTTTAAGTTGATTTTGTCATTCAAAACAATGAAATCAAAAGTTGATTTCATAATTTTGAAGGATGAAATCAAGTCTATGTATGCCTTGACCCGAACCCAACTATCTTTTGCCTTGTGCATTATGCCCATTCACTTCTACCGCCACCTTGCATTCCTCCCCTCTTTTTCGAAGTTTTGATCATCTTCCCGCTCTGACTCTAGCCCTCAATCGCTTTCCCAATCTCTCCCTCCCTTCATCTAAGAAAAGGTATGCACTTTCTTTACCCTTCTCTACTATATTGTCCTCTCTAGGGTTTGGTTTGTGTGCCAATTTCTTATACAATGCCTGTGGCGATGATTACTATCGGATCAGTCCATCTATCTCCTATTTTACCTGGTATAATGTTCACATTGCTAATTATGTGGCTGTTTTTATGTAATTTTAAAATCTACTATTGAATTTATGAATATATTGGGAACTTGCCATAGTTTTTTACATGGTTTAAAGTATTTTTTGTGCAATCTTGTAAGCATAGATGAATTTTGGAAAAGAATTCAAATTGGCTACGAGATTAGGGGCACTAATCTTATTGTGTTGATCATATCGGTCTTTTTTCTTAGGCAATTTCTTCTCATGATGTTCAAGTATGTTTTGTCTACTACTTCATTTGGCACGTATAGATTTATTACATGAGAGTGAAAATAAGAAGGAAGGAGGCTATGATTTCCCTTTTTTTGTGCATTTAATACGAACTAAAGAGTATTTTGTTACAAGTTGACTCTCTTAGGTATGTCAGTAAGATCCCTAAATCCTAAACCGTTTTATTTATTTTATGTAGTTGTTATCATGTAGTTTAATGTTGAATTTGGTCGGTTTTGACTTATTTTTGGGAATTAAGGTGATTAACAAGACTTTTAATCAAAATTTTCTTCAGTTTGATGGTTTTTATGTTAGGATAAGTTAATTAAAAAAAAATTAGAAATTTTGACTATTTTTCCAAAAATTTAGGGGGTAGGATCCACTATGGACCCACATTTGTAAATTGAGATGATGGGTCCAACAAGACCCTAAAAACATCTTATGTCAGTATTTAAGGGTTTCAAAATTTTTAGACTTCATTTTAGGCTTAAAATAAATAAAATTTCTATTTTTAGTGTTAAATTCTATTTGTACCCCACATTCTTATTAGGCCTACCTTAATACCTACTATAAATAGAATGCACAACCACATTCCCAATTGGGAAGGGCTGGGATCTAGAGCTTAGGAGGCCCTAATCCCATTTCCAAAGAAGCAAAGGTGATTAAAGTAAAGATAAACTTGATTTTCCATTAATTACCTAGGGTTTCTCCTAAACTTTCTAAATCTCATCTTTTGCCAAGGATTAATCTCGATTTTTACCCTTAAAGCTTCTAGTTTGACCCCTATTTTAAACCTCTATAGAAGGAATTTCATTTTTGAACCAAATAAACCATAGATCTACAAGTTTTCAAGTGATTTGGGCATTATTAAGCGGATTTATACAAGTATTAATAAAACCCTATTGTGGGTAGGATTTTGAAGGAGTTGGAGTATCAATTTCAAGTTAAGAAGCACACTGAAGGTAAGAGATTTCTCCTAAAATTAATAGGTTTGTGTTTTCATAATTGAGTTTTGGTAAAGCTTTAAGTGGGTTTGCATGAAGTTGAGCTTTAATGGCAGATTAAGAAGAGCTTGATTTTTCTTGCAATTTCTTTGTGTTTTTGTTGATAAATGGCTAGATTTATTGTTTTCTAGGCTTAGATTTTATTATGATGATATTTGGGAGTAAGATTTGAAGGTTTAAGATGGATATGTGTATTTTCGATTTTGGGTTCGAAAGGA
The DNA here is from genome assembly GCA_035235625.1 of Saururus chinensis. Lineage (NCBI taxonomy): Eukaryota > Viridiplantae > Streptophyta > Magnoliopsida > Piperales > Saururaceae > Saururus > Saururus chinensis. The sequence continues at coordinate 34,954,257 of CP141143.1, forward strand.
AAAAGATGAACCAAAACTGCAATTTTGGCGTTCAAACTCTTTGCAGGGCATTCGAACGACGACATAACAATTTTTGTCATTTTGGTTATTTTGCTCAATTTTGTGCTTTTCTTCCTAAGTATCATTTCTTATGATTATGATGAGTAATTTATGCTCGAAAGAGCTATTATAAAGGCATGAATTTGATGTTGGAAGCTATGATGAATGTTTAAGTATTATATGGATTACATGTTATTCAATTAAGCATGTTGTGATTTCTTATCCTAAACCCATGATTGAGTGATTCATCATAGCTTAATTATGATTCCAACAAGTTTACAACATGATAATGGATTGGTATGCCTTCACATATTATGATTAAATTATGGGTGAATGATGGTGTCATGTCTAGCTTAAAGTTTAGTAAGGAATATGCTTACTTAAGTCTAACGTGAGGGTGCATTTGACTCAAATTGTGTTTTTTGATGGTTTTTACCCATGATTTCAGTAAAAAGTCATGATTTAGTTCAATAAGCATGTGTGTAGTATGTTGATGGGTTGTTCACAATGCATGTCCATATGCTTAGGATTGAATGCTACTACCGTGTACACACACATGTGGGGGTAATTATATGATTGTTTGACACGTATGATTAAAAATGATGCATTTGCTGCTGAGAGCACGTTTCATGATTTAGGATTCATGTAGGGATTGCTCACGTATGTACCATGTTGCATGCATCATGAGATGGATTTACGAATGAGATTTTTATTGAGATTAGCCGTGTTTGATCGATTGGATGCAATTGTGTGATATTGCTGCTAGTTTAATCAATCAGAGGCTTATTGATTCGGTTTTACGCTAGAAAGGATGAGGTTTTACGTCCATTGAGGATGGGTTTTCCTCCCTGGGTTAAGAAGAGGGGCAATGTTATAAGAAGACCAAAACTATTGAGACCATCTGGACCCTGAGAATCTAGGCTAGTATAGTTGAGTGCACCGGCTTACTAGGGGGTATCTTCCCCGTTAGAGAATTTACCTAAACTACATAATTCCTTCTGACTTTCCAATTGAGGATTGTCTGGAGTGAGCAGGGACTACTTAAGCTTCGGTCAATTAAGTATGGTTGATTTATCGATATGTATGGTTGTGATAGTGTGTTAGAGACACTTTACATGTAGGTTAAATGTTTATAAATATGCATGATATGATTGTGTGTTAGAGACACTTCTCATGCAGGATAAATGTTCTATGAGTATGCATAGATATGTATAGTGTGATAGTTATCATGTAGGATGATTGTTTATAAATATGTATCCATATGTATAGTATGATTGAAACACTTATCATGGAGGATGATTGTTCAAGGATATGCATGATATGTCCATGTGTTTGAGACACTTCTCATCCAGGTTGATTGTGTATGAATAAGCATGATATGTTGGTGTGTTTTGAGACACTTGTCATGCAGGATGAATGTTTATGAAGGAGAATGAATATGCATGAATATGTATAGTGTGCTAGAGACACTCTTCATGCAAGATGGATATGCTTATGGTTTATTGTGATTATTCATGTTATGGATACTATGTTGAGATATTTTCATGCATGATAATTACTTATTGTTGAGTATGGTTAAGTAATGGGAATGTGATCAGAAATGAGATGATATATGATATATTGATGTGATAGATGGTGTAGAATGTCATGATGTTTTCAAATTTATCATTTTGATGTGTAAAAGCATTACTAAGTTTTATACTCACCCCATTTTCTCTATGTTTTCTATTTTGGGGCTGCATGGTGTGACACGTAGACGATTAGGTCCCTCTTTATGAGGCGTGTGTGGATGGTGATTGGGTGTAAGCGAGGAATCCTAGAGATCTTACATTCATTACTAATTATTTCTACAATTTTACTAGAACTTCATGTTTGGATTACTTTGTCTCGTACTCTATTAGCCATTATGGCTTTAGATTTGTTTATGACATTATGACTTGAGCCATGTTTGTCAGGTTAGTGTTGTAAGTTTGTAGGTTGAGATTTGAAGACCATTTCAGAGTTGTGGTCCTTTTTATTTTTACTTATTTCTCTTACGCAAAGATAAAGCAGTGCGCTACTCCGTATGTGTCATACTTGTTAGAGGGGTCAAGTCTTCAACAATTCTTTACTTCGTCACCCCCATGTACTTCGACCGTCCCTTGGACCGGGCTCGGCTCAGGTCGGGTGGGTGCCATGGTGTGACATAAAGTTATATGTATTGGAGCACCTCTTTATCTAAGAGTAAATAAGGTTACGTAATGAGTCTTAAGGGTTAAAGGGGTGTAAGATGATTAAAGATTTAGACATAACTAGCGATGTGGAATTCCATTAGTTGTTTGTCTTGAATGATTGCTTGCTTGATTTTGTTGTTTGTTTGCTTGTGTTGCTTTGAGTTATTAGGCTACATGATTAATGTCTGTTTGTTATGTAGATGGCTGGCTCTAATCATGCAGACACTAATAACCATCAGGGTGCCCGTGACCCAGATTCGATGACATGTTAACTATCATTGAGAGGTTAACACAAGTTGTCCAAGCTAAGCATGCTAGCGGTATCGGTCTGAGTCTATTTTGCTTGAGGGATTCAAGAAGCTTAACCCTCATAGCTTCAAAGGCAAGTTAGATGCTTCTGAAGTGGATAATTGGAGACTCCACATGGAGGATGTACAAAGGAGGAGAAGACTCAACTTGTAGTCTTCACATTTGGAGGCGAGGCTTAGCGGTGGTGGTTGTCCATGGAGAGCAACAATTTTAGGGCCGTGTGGATATTTCCAGGGAAGAATTCTTGTTTGCCTTCAATGACAAGTATTTTCCCCTCCACGTGCGGGAGGAGAAGAAGGAATTCTTGAGCCTTCAGTAGGGATCCATGACAGTCTTTGTCACGCCCTGGCACTGCCCGACCCGAGCCGAACTCGGTCCAAGGGCCAAACCAATGCATGGGGGTGACGGATTGAAAACAATTGAGGAAAATAGCAGAAGACTTGTGCCCCAACTACGGGCAATCTAATTTACAGAGTTTACGCACTACTTTGAGTAAGAGTAAATAGGTAGAACCAAAAGAGTTAAACTTTAATTAAACCATAATCTCAAACCCACATACTAATAATTCATAGCCACACACTTGGCTCCAAAACAAGTCTCAAAGAAACTAGAGACATAGTATATCACAAATCTAAGACAAGGATCATCCACAAGGTTCTAATATCAAAATAAGATAAACGAAGAGACATGCAAAGTTAGAAGCCTCCACGACTACTCCCAAGCTCTCTCTGACCTTTCCTCATATAGAGGATCTTGTCCATCTGCGTGTCACACCACGCAGCCCCAAAACAAAATAATAAAATGGGGTGAGTACAAAATCTCAATAATGGTTTTGAATATAACTATAATGACCAGAAAATACAACGACATGACAATGAAGCAAACCAGATCTAAGATTAACATGTTATACCACTTTCTGATCTTACATTCATATAACATAAACCTGCATAATAGTGTCTCAATCACAGCATTCCTGACCATGCATTCATATCACATAAACCTGCATAATAGTGTCTCAATCACACCATTCCTGACCATGCATTCGTATCACATAAACCTGCATAATAGTGTCTCAATCACACTATTTCAAATCATGCATTTATATCACATCAACCTATATAATAGTGTCTCAACCACACCATTTCTGATCATGCATTCATATCACATAAACCTGCATAATAGTGTCTCAACCACACCATTTCTGATCATGCATTCATATCACATAAACCTGCATATAGTGTCTCAACCACACCATTTCTGATCATGCATTCATATCACATAAACCTGCATATAGTGTCTCAACCACACCATTTCTGATCATGCATTCATATCACATAAACCTGCATATAGTGTCTCAACCACACCATTTCTGATCATGCATTCATACATCAAATTCATTCATCCTGCACGACAAATGTGTCAAACACATGATACACAATCATGCATAGCATTCATCATCAACATGCATCAATACAAATGGTAAATGCCTCCATCAAGGAGTAAACACAAGCATTGCCACACAGGCAGGACATGGTCAAGGCCATGAAGGCAAGACACGGTCAAATTTCCACATAGGAAATGAAAAGGAGTCAGGGTTGTCAATCCCTAAAGCAAAGCTGCTCGCCCTAGACAATCCTGGCCAAGGATGTCTCATTCTCACACAGAGAATCTAGAGCAGGGGTGTTTGCCCAAGGACATTTCCTACGGAGGGGAGAGCCCGAATTCCCACATAAGGAACCCTAGAACACGTGGTAGCGGGTGCACACGGCATACAACTTTGGATTCTCAAGGTCCAGATGACACTCATAATAATAATCTCAAATCTGCAAGACAAGTACACAACTCGTCCCCACATAATTCCATTTCTCTAGACTCAACCCGGGGAAATTTGACTGTGTCTTGCATTCATGGCCTTGACTGTGTCCTGCCTATGTGGCAATGCTTGTGTTTACTCCTTGATGGATGCATTCACCATTTGTATTGATGCATGTTGATGATGAATGCTATGCATAATTGTGTATCATGTATTTGACACGTTTGTCATGCAGGGTGAATGAATTTGATGTGATATGAATGCATGATCAGAAATAGTGTGGTTGAGACACTATTATGCACCAGTTAAACATCGGTTAAACTTCATCCATGAACACTGATCCATGATGCATGATAACATGATACATCCGTGAGCAAGACCTACGTGGGTTCCAACACATGGAATGTGGTCCTAATCAGTCCCCTCATGCATCATAATCACCTCATAATTAACTACAATGTCATAGTAAGTTCCCCATACGTGTGTGTTCATGCATATCTAAGCACATGCCCAATGTTTGACATAAATTCATAAGACAATTTACACATGCTTGAACACATTCAAAATAATGATTCCTAACTGAAATCAAAACAAAATCCACCATAAGGATTAAATCCATCCATGTGAAATCGAACGTTCACTCCCACAATCATGATCCTTCCATTCATTAAGCTACAACATAATCACATCCATTACCCATAAGCCATCCTCATTATGAGAGAACACATCTCACCATTTTTCCACATAATATCCCTACTGGAAACATATTCTATTCATAAGAATACCAGCATTCACAAATTTAAGGTACTTCAACATCAACATGTATAATTATCAACATAATATAATGTTACAAGACAACACCTAAACATAATCCATACACTTTCATCATCAATTCTACACCTCCAATAGCCTAATTACATCATAATACACCTCCCATAACCATTAGAATCATCAAATGGAGCAAAACATTGAAATGTGCATAAGATTCAAAAATAGCAAAAATTATCGTGTAGCCGTTCGATCGCCCTGCAAGGCCTTTCAATTGGCTATACTATAAATTTGCCAAAACTGTAGTGTTGCCGATCAATCGCCCTGGTAGGCCATTCGATCGCCAACACAGTAGTTTTGACCTTCTTCTTTATTTCAAATTTTAAAACCGAAACACCATGAATACACCTTTAAATCTTCATCCATGGTACCAAACATTATAAAAAATTCATCAAACCTTCCAAAAAACTAATCTAAACCATTCTAAAACAAAACCCTAAGAAATCAGAACAAGAAATTAACATTTACTAATCCCACCATTAAAGCACTAAATTAAACAAACCCATTCCAAATAAACCATAAAAATCGAGATTTTACCATAAGAAAACTGAGATTTGAAGACCCATTACCTTGTCACTTATTGAGATTCGGATTTGACCTTCACCCTTCTTTGAAACCTTCCAAAAACATAGTATCTAAGTTAAACTCCATTAAAAATCGGTTTAACATTGAAAACCTTGAAGAAATCTTAGATCTAGGATTTGTTAAGGAAAAAAACGAATTTTGATAAGTAGGGTTTGAAGTAAGGGAGTAAATAAGTGACTTTGATGCTTGAATTCGAATCAAATCAAAGGGAAAATGTTGGATTAAGAATGAATTAGGAGAAGATCTAGGGTTTAAGCTTAATTAAGGAAGAACATACGTTAATCCCTTCTAATCCGGGCCTAATTGGGGAACTAGGCCTTAATCACCTCCTCCCATCCTATTCCCAAAATGGAAATGGCTCAGCCCTTTTTCTTTTATAGTAGGGCTTGGGGTACACTTAATGAACTAATGGGGTGTAAATAGAATTTTGGGCTAAAAATGAGTATTTTATAAATTTGAACACTAATTAGATTTGAGAAAATTCTAAATTTTTTTGTATGAGCTTAAGTTGATGTCTGGGGCATTTTGGTCCAAAAATCTTAATTTCGTCGATGGGGCCCACAGGGGGTCCTGCCAAACCCTAATTTTTTGGAAAATTAGTGAAAAAAATCAAAAAAATCCCAAAAATTCAGAATTAACTAATAACAACTTAAAACTCATAAATGTAGAATTAGTTTTGCTTAAAACCTTTAGAAATCCCATTTATTTTTGAAAACTTCAGAATTTAGATTAGAAAACGCGTAAACCACACATTAACCGATAAATAACATTAAAATAAACCAGTTCAAAAATGAGAGTTCTTATAGTCTTAGCCTATGAGACTAAGTTTGTGGAGCTTGAATACTTCTCACATTGCTTCTTTGGAGATGAGTATGAGTGTGCGAGGAAGTTTGAGGATGGACTGAGGCCCTTCATCAAAGGTTGGGTCGTGCCCTTCTGACATAAGACTTTCACAGAGGTGCTTAAGACTGCCATGGTCGTGGAACGGGACTCAGAGGACTATATGAGGAGGTGGCGGTAGTAGCCTAAGAGGCCAAGAGAAGAGGATACCCATGCCCACTGGAGCCATAAACATCACGATGGTCAGCATGCCAAGAATCACACTACCCACGTGCAGTTGGATGGCTAGGGTCGAAAGGCTAATGCCACTTGCTACCTTTGCAAGCAGCAAGGGCACTATGAGAGGGAGTGTCCTCGTAACACTCATGGTGGTGCACCGAGGCGTCTACCGGTGCCACCTAATGCTGGTCCTAGGCAGCAAAGAGGACCACAGGCAAGGCCCCAGGCTAGACCACCCAATGGGCAGTAGGATGCTAAGGGGAAGAGGTCGGCTAATGAGGGGAAGGTGTATGCTATTTCGGCACATGAGGCGGCCAACTCTTCAGACGTAGTGGAAGGTATGATCACCATTGCCTCTCACTATGCTAAGGTGTTATTTGATACCGGTTCTTACTCATTCATCTCTCTGCATTTTGCTCGTGACCTTGATGTTAATCATAAATTGCTATCCATTCCATTGCATGTGTCTACTCTTTCGTCTCCCCTTCGGGTGGAGGAATATCTTGAGATGGTTTCTATGTGGATTGACGGGCATGAGTTGCATGTTGATTTGATTATCTTGTCTATGCTTAATTTTGATGTGATTGTAGGCATGAACATGATGTCTAAGTATCATGTACATGTGGATTGTTGGGGAAAGAATGTGATGTTTACCTTGCCGGATGTTGAGCCTTTCATCTTCCAGGGTGTTAAGTGTCCTAGTGGGAAATTCTTGGTGTCTTCTACTAAGGCCAAGAAACTTGGTAGAAGCCACCAAATTCTATAATATAGTTTACTATGAAGAAACTTGGTAGTATGAAGCCAACCATATCTTTGTATTCCAATTGGGTTTATAAATATGGGAGTAATAACACAACATAATTGATGCAGATGTGTCCTTTATGTTATCATCATAAAAAAATGGTTATGAATTACGTAAATACTTCTTGATGGCATATTGTGATGTATCTAAGATTTAAATATTTGTTATGAATTAAGTGAATAGAAATGGTGAGAGAAATGGTTAGTTTTATGTTTCACCATGAAGTCATATTAGAGGGATCATTCATCAAAAAGCCTTCTAATTATGAACTTGAGATGCAAGTGGCTAGCAAAGTTTGGAGGGATCAAAGGAGATGAAAAATTATAATAAAATGTCACCTCCGGATATTTGGATTGAGATTGACTCTACTATGTATTGAGGATGAGGCTTCATTTAGTCAAAGGTTTATCATTTGTCTCAAGTGTGCATGTTCGAGCTATTTCTCTAAAAAGAGGCCCGAGTGCCTAGTTATTATAGTGAAGGGGTGTAAGTAGGAGCTCTCACAGAAATATGAGTAGTGGAAGGCACATGCAAATGACAGTGGATGACAATGCAAATGATAATTTGTCTATGACAGTAACGTCAAAAGAACACCATAGGTCATCTACACCTATTGATGATGGAAGTGGACCCAGTTGGAAGTAGGGTTTCGTATGAATTTTCTTTGTGAATATTTTAATTATTGATGAAAATAATAAGAATTTTTTTTGAAATATGTAAGGTACACATCACATGTACATGAGACATTTAGCCTTGAAATGTCACAAGGTAGTGCATGGTTTGGAACACAAACCTCAATAAGTATTCATTACCCCTACACAAGTGTTGTGTTTATAGATGTTGGACCATCCATTCCAAGGTGAAATATATAATTATAAATGAATCTAATAATTTTAGTTATTGAACAACACGAAATTCAATACATGTGTGTTATTCATGTGTTGGGGGGCCCATGTCCATGATAATGTCTCTGAATAAATGAGGGCAATAAAGGTGAAGATAATATTGGCAAAGCTAGTAATGAGAAGTATGGTATGAACGAAGAATGTGTTAGAGGTGAGGAAAATGCTCAATAGATGGTTGACAATGAGGAGGATGATGCAGTAGACAGTGCAATTGCCGCAAATGACATGAATGTCGATATCACATATGAGCAAATAGATGAGGCAGTTAATTGGGTTAGGAAAATGGAGCAACAAAACAGAGAAGAGCTACATGTTGGACGAATCTTTAAGGATAAAGAGGTATTCATCATAGCTTTGAGGGAGTTTTATATTATGAATCATGTCCAATACAATGTTCTTCATGCTAATATGTTAGAATAGATAGTTAAGTGCATTGATAGTGCTTGCCCCTAGAGAGTTCATGGATCAATGAAGAGGGGTGTAGGCTACTTTAAATTGAATACATATAGTGGTGACCACATTTGTAGGAATGTCGAGCTTAGCACGGATCATAGGCAGTATAGTGCATTGTTTGTTTGCAAGGTCATAATACCATCCATCCAAGCTAAATTAACTCTCACACCAGGTGATATTATTAAGAAAAGGAATGAGATGTTCCAAATGGACATTTCTTATAAAAAGGAATGGGTAGCAAGGTATATGGCCCATTAAAGCCATTTATGGGGATTGGGATGAATCATACAAATTGTTGTCAATGTACCTCAAAGCAATACAAGATGTGAATCATGGTACTGTATATGAGTTGGAGTCTACTCAAGTGGATGGTGGTCCATGTTGGAGATTTACGCAGATGTTTTGAGCATTTGGGCTATCAATTCTAGGGTTTAGGCTTTACATCCTAATGATTGGAGTCGATGTCACACATTTATACAGTAGGTATTTCGGATCTCTTATGATGGCAACAACTACAGACGCAATAAGGGGTTATTTCCTTTAGCGTTTGGGATAATATCAAAGGAAAATTATGAAAATAGGAAATTATTGTCAAGTCAAGTTGATGGAGAAGGTACTTACGGATATGACACATGTCACTATCATCTCAAATCGACATAAGGGGCTTCAAAAAGACATGCCTGAAGTTTTTTCCCCTCCATTCTTCTACCATCAATATTGCATCCATCACATCAAGGCAAATTTTAATGAGTTTAAAAATGATACTGGCGAATTTGATTGGGGCAGTTGCAGTCTACTGATAGTTAAACAATTTGATAATAAAGCGGACTTAATTGGTAAGGAAAGTCAAAGGGCAAAATAACTCTTTGTAGGAGAAGGATTACACTCTGAACAATGGTCTCTTGCTCACAATGGTTTTAGAAGATTTGGTATGACGACTATAAATATGGCAGAAAGTTTAAATAGTGGCTTGAAGGGGGCACATAGATTACCCATGCAGGCCTCGGTGTCAGCTATTTTTTACCGAATAGTAAAATTCTTTGCTAAACGATCTTGTGCTTAGAAGGCCATGGTTGTCATGACCCGAATTTTTTAAAACCCTTTTAAATAAAGGACACACAATAATTCACAAGAACTTTTTTTCTTTCTTAAATACAAAACAAATGATTCAATTAAATATCCCGGTCATGATAAATGGGGTTCACAAATATGAATATCAAAACATATTATACTATTACATGTGTCAAAATTTGACAAATAACATGTTAACCCTCTAAGTACAAGTGTATCATTTGTCCAAAAATAAATAGCCACGTTAAGTTGGCTCTTACGCTAGTAATTATTATTACTTACAAAATTGCAAAAGTAAGAAACTATATCCCACTAGTGCAATGTCGTCCTCAATCACCCACCTACATCCTAATCTCGCTAAGTCCTCATCTAAAGAACCTACAACCAAACAAGACCAAACAACAAGAAAACATCTCCTCCCCTTTGATGAGCATTTCAAAGAACAAAAATATTATTTAATATTTTTTAGATCGGGCTAACATCACCCAATGTTAGTGTCTATGTTCTCATTAGACAACATGTAAAGACCCAAATTTTGTTGAATTTTAATTTTTATAATGTGTGCTACTTAAATTATAAGTTGCAATTGATGTGGTTTGAGAGGATGAAGTGACTTTCTGAGTTGAAGGCCAAGCTTGTCAAGTATTGGCTGTAGCAAATTATGAGGACACAATTCTTTTAAAGGGGGAAGAATTTAATATCCCAAAATTTCCTCGGTTTTGAAAATTAAACACGTGGAAAATAGGGTGTTTAACCCCTTGACATTATTGTAAAAATAACTTCCTTAATAGCAGGAATTTTGGTTAAAACCATGTGGTTAGAAAGTAGATAGGAAGAGCTTCGAAATGCCACCAAGAACGTGCAAATCGGAGTTTGGATAAGGGATATACGGCTGTTCAAAGTTGAACATATCATAGATGACCCATTTACCTGATTTAGACATGTATTTAGGCTGTTTAAGTTGTTTTGTGGGCCCGATTAATTAAAGTTGCCTAAGTGGAGAATTTTGGCCTAACTTCTAAGGGGATTATGAACCATAATCCTCATGCTTATAAAAAGATATTTATGGCTTATTGAGAAGGGTTTTTTACCCCTTAGGGGAAGAGGGAGGGAGAAGGTGGTGAACGGCGAGGCTCCGGCAGTGATGAATTGATGACAAACCGGCAATTAAGGTATGAATATGATCACTGGCTTAGTTTCTAAGTCAAAATTTATTAATATTTTATAGGTTAATGCATCAGTGACTAATGAAATTCTAAAGGTAACTATGGAAAAGATAGGCAATTGGCATGTCGGCAATCCTTTGCCGGCTGACTCATTATCAGTCACCAGTCAGACACCATAGTCAAGTCAGTTTTTTTGGCCACTGGTGATTAGTATTTTTTTGGGCATCAGTTTGACCGGAGGGAAGAGAGACACTTGGTCTCTCTTTTTCCCCATCTCCTCTTCTCTGGCTAGTTGGTCGAGGTTGTATTGTGACCATCCTCCGCGAAAGGAAGCCAAAAGTTCTAGATTTACGCTAGTAAAAGTATCACACCCCGTCCTCTGATTGCGCTTAAACAAGAGGGTCAAGGGTAATTACATAAATTTTAGTTAAATTGTAAAGGAAATCAAGGGATGGAACTCAAGTATATAAGTAGAGCTCGAAGTAACAAGTGTAACAAACCAAAGAACACGCGAAATGGAGGTCGGGAGTGAAAGTTATAACCTCGGGAAGCGTGACACAGGGGTGGGACCTATGTATAAAGTGTGAAATAACCTACCTATGTAGGGTCTAGTTTTGAAGGGCTTGTCAATACAAGTCCATCAATACCAAGAATGCACAATTCCAACTTAGGGTAAGAAGATATCATATTTTTAAGTTTTGAAGAAAAAAAAATTAAAATGGTCACCACATGGTAGTGTGCAAGTTGTGAGCGTGCCATGTAGCGGTGTGTCAGAAGTGCGTCAGACATGCGTCAGATGTGTGATGCGTGATTGACATGCGTAGGACATATGTCAAACATGTGACACGCGTGAAACTCGCATTGATTCTTTTCCACTATATATACGTTGATCCTTCAGATTGAAAAACATTTGGAAACTTCTTTTCTTCATTTCTCACTTGTTTTATGTCTGATTTGAGTATTTTAAAGGCATTTTTAGCTGATTCGAGGGTGTTATATGCAATGGAAGCGTTCATTCATCGAGTTGGCAACTCCATAAAGGGGAAACGCCTCGGAGTAAGAAGAGACTCTACCCGTCACCCTCAAATACTAAGGGGAGAGTTTTCAAAGTCATTTTAAGTCTATTTTTTACTGTTAAAAATGCGCTTTTAGCTAAGTCAAGGGTGTTCTACGCAACGGAGCATCCATTCTTCGAGTTTACAACCTTATAAAGAAGAAACACCCAGGGACAAGAGGAGACTCTGCCCATCGCCCTCGAGCCCTGAAAAGAGAGAAGTGGCCCGGAGTAAGAGGAGGCTATGCCTTCCATCATCAAGCTACAACGAGGGAAGTGGCCTCAAGTAAAGGAGACTCCATCCTCCACCTAAGAGCCACGTAGTGTGAGATACATCCCCAGGTTAAGGGGAGGTTTTGTTTGCAGCGCAAGAGCACAAAAAGAAAAAAGTGTCTCCGGGTAGGAGAATTTCTTCTTGTTACCTACGGGCACGAGAAGTGTGAAGTATTCCGAGTTAAGGTGAGGATATGTCCGTCACCTTGAAGCCACAATGAGGGAAACATCCTGGGCTAAAGGGAGTGTTTGTCTGCTGCCTTCAGATGTAATGAGAAAGATATTATGGAGCTAGATGAGGTTATGCCCGCCATCTCCGTATATGAAAGGGAGAACGCTCTGAGCAAACGAGCAATTTCGAATGTTGCTACTTTCAGAACTACAAAGGAGTAAGCATTTCTGACCTCTCGATTTAATATGATTTTTATGTATGCACATCTTACTTAGTGTTATTAATATACTAATTAAGGTTTATGATTTGCTATGATATGTTATATGCTGATATGTTCTGATTTGATCTGCTTTGATATATTTTGTTATGATCTAATTTGCTCTGTTGTAATTTGATATGCCCTGATCTGATCTGATATGATCGGTATGGTCAAATGAAATTTGATATGATCTGATATGATCCAATTATCTCTGTGGTGTGTTCTATTTTACTCTATGATAGAGTGAGAGGTGTGATTCAACTAATTTATTGACTTTCGTTTAACTTCGATGATTCATGATATTTTCATTTGACTCTGAATGATTTATTGAGATATAAGGATATACATATTTTAACGTATATGATTTTGTGTTGCCCGATGCATGTATTAGCCGTTAGGCAAAACTATGTTTGGATTTGATCGTATTGGAATAATATCATACATATTATCCAATATGTACATTGGCAACCAATAGTACAACAATGTTGGCCCAATCCAAAATAGTTATAAAATTAGGTTTGTTCTGAGCTACATGCAGTGGAACGCTAAGGCTCCGTAGTGCATAGAGGAACATTACGGCTCTCACACACAGAGTCTACTGCTCCTAGTTGGTCTCAATTTATATTTTTCTGTTTAATTTGAAATAAACTCCTCTTTTGTTTTCTGAATAACCCCAAGTCCAAGTTGATTTTTCGGGTCGGGTTGTTATAGACATATACACATTTGACTAATGCTATTTTATGTCTTTTATTCTATTTTTTTATAGCTTGGTTTAGCACGACAGACATATACACATTTGACTAATGCTATTAACACCTATACTTTATGGGAGGTCTTATTAGTATTCTGTCATTTGATCATCAGGCACTATAAAGATCTCCTTTGAAGCTTGCCACTACTTCAGTCGATTATTACAGATATTCATAGACATTATCCAACCGACGAGGCAGCTCAATACCACCAAGGCATGCTTTATACATGGGTATTCCATATGCAGCACCTGCCTCTCCTCCTTTATTTTAACAAGCTTTAGCTTTCCATGATGGTCCGTGTCCATCATCTCCGGATGCTTGTGCAGATCCAACCCATCCTCAACTAGTTGAGATGTTGATTATTCTGAGAGTATATACTAGACGACAGTGGGTAGCTCATACAAATCTAATCTCATTATCTTCAAATGTGTGTTTGGGTGATCTATTCGTTATTTATGTTGACTAGGAAGTCCCAGTAGAGCAACTTCATGGCCATGGCCATGGGCGTGGTTGAGGTCGTAGGGTAAGGAGAGGTAGAGCTAATTAGGGTTGCCATACATTTTTGTAAATCTTAAAGTGTACATTTTTTTAACCAAACATTTCTTCTCAAGGAAGAAATATGTTTTCATCCTTCTCAAGGATGAAATCTTCCAAATTTGTTTTTTAAAAAACAACTATAAGGAGCAAGCGCCTAGCTGGTGCTTGTGTGGCAAAAAGGAACACCATTTTGGTAATTATTTTTATTTTTTTGATATTTTAGTATTTTTTTAACATTATTTATAGAATTTTCCCTAATAGTGTCATGCCTCGACTTATGCCACCCCTGACCCGAACCTAGTCGAAGGAGTAAGCGGCACATGGCTCGATGAAATAGAGTTGGAGTTGCGGAAGACTCATCCCATCCTTGTGTGAGCACATGACTAAGTAAGCACACAAGCACTTCGTACAAAAGCAAATAGAGCAAAGTAAAGGATTACTTAACAATCTTAGTCATCTCATACTCACATCATTTACTTTTCACAAGAAAACAACTAGCCTCAAGGGCTAAACAAGTCTAAGCCAACCATGGCTAAATATAGTGTGAAGTAAAGTCAAATGTATAAGTTCAACATATCATAAATAAATCTAACATAACCCTATGCAACATAGACCCTCTCAGTGAACATGGTCATCCTCATGCTCAACATAGAGCCTATCCGAAGCACTTGCATGGCGCAATATGTTACCCCAAAACAAAACCACAAAAGAACGAGGGGTGAGCTTTTGCTCAGCAAGGGTTTTAATACGGAAAGTAAACTCATAAAGATATCATAAGCATTATCAATATAACATTCTTCATATATTCATTCACCATACCCATTCATCATAGGATAAATCACATATATTCATGCACCTGTGCATCATATTGTAATCCACATTCCATAAACATATACTCATGCCACATGTGCTTTATAATGTAAAACACATTCTAAAAATACATAATCACGCCACCTGTGCATCAAATTGTAATCCACATTCCATAAACATATACTCATGCCACATGTACTTCATGATGTAAAACACATTCTAAAAACACATAATCATGCCACCTGTGCATCATGGATTCATCCATAGTTCATAAAACATATACACATCACGTGTAATCATATGAATCTTCTTATAACAATCACATCCTTCATGAATCAATTCTCAATATTCATATCATGCATAATCATATCTCAATATACGCATTCACCTTGCAAAATTAAGTGTATCAAGCACACACCATCCTATATATTCATGCAGATCCGTTCCATACTCACATGTGTAACATAAGTATCATTGTTCCTACATAACCTATGCCAATGAGCATTATATCCTATACACATGCATAAATGAACCGGTAAATGTCTCACAATTGAAAAAACAATCCTTCTCACCTTGACCAAAGCGTAAGTAGAACTGCTCACCTAGGACAAATCTTAGCGGGGAAGGTCCAACTTCCTAAAAGAAAAAACTAGAGCAATTTGGGTAAGTGCCTAACTAGGAAATACCCTCAGGTAAGCCGGTGCATATAAATATCAGCCTAGTTCTCAGGGTCCAGATAACATAATAATTTCTCATATAGGAAATCTGCTCTGTTCAACCCAAGGAGGCAACCCATCCTCAAAGGGACGTAAAACAAAAACCCTGTCCTTTTCAGATGAAAACTCGATTTGATAAACCTCAAAGTAGCTAATCTAGCAACAATGGCATCCAGTTGATTAATTACGGCTAAACACGAGAAATTATTGCTTAGAAATTATTTTTTTATGATGCATGCGCCATGATATATATGTGAGAAAAGTCTAATGAATGTAAGCACAAGTAAGCATACTTAAATAAGTCGCTATGAGCATGTAACATGGTCCATTTGTGGCAAATAAAACCATGTAGTCATAAGCAATAATATATATATATATATATATATATATATATATATATATATATATATATATATATATATATATATATATATATATATATATATATATGTGCATATATATGCTTAGTAGTGTAATGACCAGATTTTCCCGTGGTTTCTACTTTCATTTTTTCGGAAAAAAAATCAAGTTGCTCATTATAATTAGCTTGTATTTTGTTATGTATATGTATAGGTGTTATATTTGGAGCTAAACTATAAATGGAGAGGTTTTGCGTGTAAATTAAAGCTTTGGAGTGAAGAGAGGGTTTCGACACACAAAAAGGGGTTTTGTAACTAAACTATGCCCTTCACACGTAAGTTGAGGCTTTGGTATGTAAAACAAAGCTCAAATATGGAAAGGGAGGCTTTTGGTGCGAAAAAGGCGGGCCCAAAGTGTTTAATAGATTTTGGGTGTGCTAGGGGAGGCTTGGAGCATGTACGGGTGCTGCGACATGTGAAAAAGGAGGCATCACGTGTGTTAGAATTAAAAGTTCTATAAAGATAAGTGGATTGTGGATTTTCAGGCATGACCCTTCTATTCATTCCAGAACCTCCAGAAAAATCCAGTGCATTGTACAAAATCGAGGGCTTTTCCGGACCATTCGTTGTGCCTCCTCTGTCATCAGAATCTATCATTTCTTGTTTGATCCAGCTTCACCTGGCTACCATCAGCCTGGTGGTATTGACTAGAGTTGCCACTATCTCCTCCTTGCTCCTCTTCGTGCTACTAAAATTTTGCCCGTTTTCCACCATTTTAGCCATTTGGAGCATCAAAGCACTATTTGGCAACTGCCGTTCATCATTTTTGGCCAACCATCACCTCTCAACCCCTCCTCCAGTCAAAGGCTTCCTCCCCACACCTTCCTTTCTCCTCTCCAACCATCCCCCATCTTCCGGCTCCCATTTTGCACCTGAAAAATTCACTAACTAGGACAACAAAACCTTGTTGTCTGACGGTCGTGTGGCCTTGCTGGTGGCCGTGGCTAGCCATCGTCGCCTTGTTACTTGTCCTCCTCACCTCCCTACCTTAACCCATGCCCCTGTAGCTCTTCTACATGGGTTTTGGCCTCTGGAACCATGACCGTTGACCTCTACATAGGTTGGTTTTGGCTTCCGACTAGCCCTGTGAGTTTGAGACTTTAGACGTTCAATAGATTAAGTTTTGTGGTTGAACTAGGTGGTGATGAATTAGCTGAGCATTTCTTATGTCTATCCATGGTGTGTATCCTGCGTGAGTTTGTATGTGTGTTGTATTTAAGCCTAGACGTTTGATGCTCTATTGAGAGCACCGTATGATTCTGCCCAATAGTAGCACTATATGATTTTTGCCCAAGAGTGGCACTGGTACTATAAGACCCCTAAAGTGTGGGCGATTGTATGGCTTTAAAGTGTTGGCATTTATGTTTGTGCTCTCAGGTAAGTAGTATAAAGGAACTACTCATACCTGTTTGATCTTGTACGCTATGAGCATAGGTGTGCCTTGCATTTGGAAAAGTCCATAGCATGTAGTACTCTCCTAAGGTTAAGGTGACGCCTAGTGACATTCATTTCGGTCGACGTTGGAGTTGATTAGCTTGATATGAGCTCTAGTTGTCGATTGTAAGTGTATGCGTTGAGTAAGACTATAAGAACAGAACTGTAAGTGTAAGAGTTTGAGCAAGACATTATGAGTAAGACGGTAAGTATATGTATATGTGCACGACTGTATGGTAAGATGGAACATGAGTTCGTGATATGTGTATGATTATGAGCATCATATTTTGAGATACTTTGATTGTTCATGTTTTACTACTTCATGTTATGTTTCATGAATGCAGCTATGTTTTGACTTACAAGTTCATTATTTAGAACTCTCCTACTGGGTATTTTCTACTGAGTATGAAAATACTCATTTTCCCTCTCGTAAATTTTAGATACTCGAGTGACTTCTATGGGTCCCAGCACGAGAGCTTAGTAGGTGGGACTTAGTGATCGGAGGAGAGGACATACTTACAGACTTCAAGTCAATTTTTGACTATTCAGTTTCTTTTGTTTAGTTATGCCACAACCTAATGTAATATTTTGAGTATATATGTATTGGGTGAGTTGAGAGCTTATGCATATATTTTGGACTTGTACATGGACTGCTTACATTTGGATTGTTATCGGACTTGTACTCGGCTATGCATGAGAGATGTATATTTAAGCCCATGGCCATGGCACTTATGATTTTATATGTGTTTGTTTGATCTCACGCTTTGGGTGTTTAGTCTATGTGTTTTGATTATTTGAAAGAAAAATTCAGGTTGTATAGTTTTAAATTGATCATGTGAGAAATATAAAATGTTTTTACATGTTTCGATTTTTGTCAATTTTCACAAATTATAGCAGTTATATTGCAAAACAATTCATGAAATTTGTAGAAAATGGTTTGAAAAACCCAGGGCATGACAAGTAGTGTTCATACTTATGCTAAAACATGTGAAATATGAATAACCTATAATCAATGTCATATGTTCAATCATTCATAATTTTATCATAGTCATATCCTACTAGAATAATGGATTAAATGTGAAGAAAATGTATATATACGGGTTTAAGACAAGTATAACATCATTATAAACCTAGACAAGTAAAATCATATCCAAGCTTAAGCTAAATTATAATTCAAAGAGGGTTCACATGTAAATTCAATGACATTTATAGGTAATCATATCTCATCATAGTTATAATGAATTAGATTTATGATATGAGAACAAGAAATGGTTGAAAGTCGACAAAATAAGCTAAAAAACACAAATGACGGTATAGCCATTCAAATGCCCTATCATGCCATTTGAACGCGTGGCCGTTCAAATGGCCAAACAACCCGTTCAAAAGGTTGTTAGCCCATTCCATCCATAGGAACAATTCACTTTTTTGGTTTGTCTTCAACCTTCCAAAATTCAATCCAAAAATATTCTAATAGTTTAGATAAATTAAAAAATCATTATAAAATATCATGTAATCAAAATCTAACCCTAGAACATGTAGATCTAATCATTTTTACACTTAATCATAATAAAATAACCATAAGTCGCATGTTTTTAACAAATCACCATTAAACCTCAAAATGAAGAAATAAGTCAAGTAAATCTACAATCATACATTCCAATGATTAAACCATACAAGCTAAAACTCTCTTACCTCTATGAAGCCTTTGAATCCATAAAAGAGCATCAATCCTCAAGAAATCCTACCCAAAAATTAAGGTTTTTGTTAAAACTTAATTAAAATTAGTTAATAGGCTCAAATCAACTTGAAAATAGGTAGACTTAGATATCCTTTGGTTAAAAATAAAAAGTTTTAAATTTCAATTAAAAATAAGATTTTTAATAGAAGAAATCAAGAATTGAGATAGGGGAAATGAAGATAAGAATAATTAAGACCAAAAATGAAATATTAGGGATGATTAGGGCAAAAAAATACACTTTAATCCAAGTTCTTTCTTTTGGGAAATGAGGGTAGGGCACTTCCTCCTTCCTAACATAGCCCTTCCCCATTTGGGCAAATAGGCTAGGGTTTCTGGTTTTGGGTTGGGTAAACAACTGTTTGTTTAGAAAATATGTGAAAACATCCAAGTAGCTAATTATGGCTATTTTTAGTCCAAAAAATAAATTTAATCACACTCAAACCCACTGAAATAAAATAATTGAAGATTAGAGGGTCAAATAGGTTGCACGCCATTTAACATGGATGTGGGGCCCACGACAGGGTCTGCACCCATAATTAAGGAAAAATTAGAACAAAATATCATAAATTCGATAAATATTGGATAAATTAATTTGACACTAATACTTATAAAAAGTGAAATTAAACCTTATTAGAGTCATAATTATTAACTCATAACCCCAAATCAAATTAAACCGGCAAACAAGCAAAACCACACAAATTCACAAAATTTAAAATGAAATTAAACCAAATTAAATTAGAGACCTTACAAATAGATTTCCCATTTCCTAGATATGTTATAATTTTGTGTTCGAGATTCATTGGCTCATCATCATGTTTGGCGCTAGAGGAAGGGCAAGAAGCAATCATGGTGGCCAGTGGATTCGAAGAAAATTTTGTCAACCAACAACTAATGCAAATGGTTCAGCATATGTAAAAGTAGATTCATCAATTGCAAAACCAGATGCAATATGTTTCTTTAAGTCTACAGCATCTTGAGGAACACATGCCAAATATTCTACGAATGGTCAAGTGACACCAATTCCTTCGATGCAACCACAACTAGGGTTCAGCTAGGGCGTCAACAATGGAACAGAAAGAAAATGTAAAAGGAGGGTTAGTGAAGATCCATGGGGGGAACTTTGAGTAGCCATGAGGGGTTCTTTGAGGAAATTACCATGGAAGTTTATCTAAGAGCACAGGCCACCTGACCACAGGTAGAGAACTCTATGAGATCAATTAACAATGAGGTAGAAAAAGCCTCATGAACTGCCAACATGACCTTTTCCATATAGGCAAGGAACTGATGGAGTTCAACATGGAATCAAATAGGTTGGCGGTGGTGTCAAAGTCAGGGGCTGGATATGTTAATGAGGTGTCGACAGTGCCTACAGTGACAAGCGATGGATGGAGGGAAGAATATCCTAACTTCATAAAATGATGATGTAACCCTAATAATGGGTAAAAGAGTTAGTCTTCTAATAATTAATGAGGGCAAATTAGAATGGTAACTGTAGACCCAGAAAGTGGGTTGCATGAGTGGTGTAAACACATGAACCAGTGTAACGCCCCATAATTTCAATATTTTGAAATTTAAATGTTTGGGCCCATTACCGAGTTTTAAGGCCCAATAACAATTTTGCTGAAAATTGGACCATTTTGAACTTGATTCGTTCAGAGGAGCCTTAAGATATTTGATAGGGCTCGGCAAGACAAACATATTATCCCAAAAACATATCAAACGGACACCGAGATAGTAGGCTATGGCCTCGAGAAGCATGTAATAGGCAAGAGCCACTTTAAATTAGCAAGAAAACATACCCTTGTGTGGTTTTGTTTTGAAGGGCTAATCGATACGAGTCCAATAGTACCAAGAACACATAATTTTGAGTTCGGGGTAAAGAGTTCGCCCATTTAAAGTTAAAATTTTTGTTTTATATTAAAAACACAAATTTTAAAAAATAATAATAATTACGTCATAACACTGCAGGCCATGGCTGCATGGCCTACAAAATGCAAGCATGGCCTACACATGTGTCAGCATTGACGAACGTGCTAGCGTGCATCAATGTGCGCCATGTGACATGCATCCAATGACTTTCTTTTATTATAAATAGAAGAGGGGCAGACCTTTCCAACTCGCCCCATATTTCCTCTCTTCTTCTCCTTTGAGTTCTGCCCACTGTCAAACTTATAAACCGCATTTCTAAGTCTTTTCTCATCCAATTTCTTCCATTCAAAAACTATTCCTAGCTAATTCAAGGGTGCTCTACATTGTTGAGGAGTTTGTTTTTTGAGTTAGATACTCTAAAGGGGGAAAATGACTCAAGGAAAGGGGAGGCTCCATTCACTGCTTTTGGGGCGGGAGGAAGAATTTATCCTAGTGCAAAAGGAGACTGCATCCACTAGTTTTGAGCTAGAAGGAAGAATTGTCCAGTAGCAAGGGGAGACTCTGTCCACCATATGTGAGCTTGAAAGGAGATCCTATCCCTACACAAGGTGAAGTTCTGCCTACTGCTCCTAACCACGGGAATGAGACAAAGCTCCAACTGCCAGCCGTTACTCCAGCCAATTTAAAGAACAAAGGGTAGGTGGTTTTAAGCTCTAATTTTGTGATACAACTAGGAGTTCTATTTGTAATTTATTTGTCTCATAAATAAAATATTATTTTGAAAGAGGATATTATTAAGGGTGGACATGCACTAAAATAATAGCGTTGTATACACCTCTTAGTGAGATTTCATTATGATATGATTTTAAAATATTGTTATTATTTAAATTATGTTACAAATGATTTTGATTAGATTTGAAGGGTAGCTATTTGGTATAAAGCCCAAAAGCTAGGCATATGGCGCGCCCATGAAGTTGGATATCGTGGGAAGATCCTCTTTATTATGATCCCTTTGCCCCATGAGCACGGGTGTAGGTCGCACCAGGATTGCGACATTTTGTAAATGATGATTTATCTAATTTTAAATTGTTTATCGTATTATGCTTATGACCGATTTATTCTAGTTTATCGAATTCTGTAAAGCACTATTTTATCTGACTTTTTGTATAAGTGTGTAGGATTATGTTAGTCGATAATACTATTTTGAGTCGACTTTTGAATATATATTATTAGGAGAATATTTTATACATTTTTATTTATGCTTTATGTTTTAGCATGCTAATAGAATTTAAGTCTATCTATTGAGTTTAATTATATTCACCTACCCCTAAATGCTACAAGTCCGAATGAAGAAATTGATGTCAATAAAGATTGCCTATAGAGCTTCAAAAGATCTACATTTTTAATTTACTTTACCGCATTCTTTTGTTATGTATTAATTTTGGACATACGCAACTTTGATTTTGTTAAGGCATGATAAGGCTTGTTTTGTAAAAATTTTGTAATTACATAATTTAATAAAAAGTTACTCTTCTATACATGGTTGATCTTGGCCCACTTTTAATTACAAATTGACGACACTCCAACCTTTAAAGTAATTTAAAAAGTCGTGGTGCTACAAGTAGTTTGCACGTGTGGTGGTAACAAAAAATGGTTTTCATGTGGGATGTTGATCTTATGGAAGGTTTATATGTGGAGTGGAGGTAAAAGCTTTACTTGGTTTTGGTATGGGCTGGGAAGTGGTAAAGACTACTCAAAATTATATTGGTTTGGGATTGCTAGTTAATAATCGTAAGAAGTGTTCCTCGTGATCTTCAAAGGATCAAAGGTCATTCAGTTAGGCAGACATTGACCATGGGTTGTCGCCCTTTAAAGGGGCACATGCACATGTGCAGATATGGTTTGTCTAAAGGATCTCATGGGGTATGAAGATTCCAATACTAATATTTATGAGTAGCATGGTATGGCCTTGGCCTTCGTGGATAGTAGAGGAGTAGGCTAACTATCTAGAAGGGATATAGTTTAACTTTAGGAATGAAGTTTGGTTTGGCACCAAGCTCCAAAGGGGTGGTGATCGGTTTGGAATAGAATGTTTTTAAAAAAAAGCATGTAAGGAATAATATAATGGGTAGGTGTGTATGTGGTGAACTTGTAAAACAAAAGGAATTGGAAAGAACCCTAAGTCACTAGTAACGTGAAAAGGTAAAATGGTATTATGTTCAGGATATGAATTTAAATAATGAACCTTGCCAAAAATTCTTGCATTTAATTATAGCTCGTAATCCTACTTTCTACTGAACATACTTTATTATTTTCATACATCATAGTGAAGCAGGTTTCCTGGAAGAGAAGTTGTGGTCCTTCTGCGGGTGGAGGTCATGAGCACAGTGGCAGAAAGATAAAAGACTGTTGTGGATCGTGGGTACGCAGGCACATGTGCTGCCATTTTTTGTATGATATTTGTATATTCAAGACGTGGCTCGGCATATAAGGTCAACTTCATTATGTTGAAAAGTGTTAGTCTAGTAGAGTATGCACTTCTCTTGTTATCCGTATTCATGAGAGCAATTGTCTCAGCAGGATACTAGCTAAATTGATGCTTTAGTTTATATTTAAGCATGACAAATGTTTATTTATGTTTCTAGACTCCGATAATTTTAGAATATTAATTTTAAAATACTGACCTATTACATAACTAATAGTTAAATATATTAAACGTGATTAACAAATAGTGGCAAACACATATGCAAAAGTTATCAAACTCATGCTAGTCAAAATACTAATTTCTTCCACACTGATATCATAGTTTGGCTCTCTAAAACGATGAGGAAGCATACTTCATACTATCCCTACTAGGGCCATTAACGAGCTGAGCTGGCTCATTGAGCAAGTCAGGCTTAGCTTGGCTCAGTTAGGCTTGAACTAAGCTTGACTTGAACTATGCTTGGCTAGGCTTGAACTCTATTTGAGCTTTATATGATTAAGTCGAGTTTGAACATACCCTACTTGACTTGGCTCGATTCGAATGAAACTCGAACTTGAATATGATTTTGAGATTGTTTATAATAATATATATTAAAAAAATAATGCATGTAGATGTATATATTATATAGACATAATTATTAATATAAATATGAAATTACAACAATTACATATATATGTATATATATATAGAGAGAGAGAGAGAGTTGAAGCCATTTTGTGAAGCTTATGTTGAATTTTTATTCGACTTGATGGTCTGCCATTAACGAAGTCTTGAGAGAAGAATAAAGCAAATAAAGTTGAATTAGAGAGAAGGATCATGTTGGATTTATGTTGTGTTGGAAGGAAGTAAGCTGGTCAAAAGAGGAAGAATTGCAATTCAATGGGTTTATGATGTTGCTGCTAGAGATGGATTGCTTCAATAGGGTGGCCGTGGCTAAATGAAGACAAGTTGAAGAAGAAGTTTGCTAACAAGGGAAAGCAGGAGCTAAGGTCATTGTGCTGCTATCCAATTTATGATACTTGGCTAAAATTTATTCTCTAAATCTGTACTGAACATGTTGTTCATCGGATTCTTATTGAAGTTGTCACTGATCACTGTTATTTTCAAGGTTATTATCAAGTTAGCTCGTACTTTAGATAGCATCAAGGTCTCTGGAGTTTGTGCATTGATTGTTTGGATTGTGGGAGAATACAATTCTGTAGGATAGAAGATATCAAGTATATTACCTACCGTGTTTCAGTACCTTCCTCATTGCTTTTCTATGGAGGAGCTAGAGACAGAGCTTCAGATTATTAATTCAACTGCTAAGGTAATTTTCTAGTTGAAGGGAGGCATCTCATGTCTTTTATTGTACAATGAGAAATATAACATTTTTTTTGGTAGATAAGTCTACCTTCAAAGAAAGCATCTAGAGAAGCACGTTGACATCGGGAGAAGAAGAAGTATTATACAAACTACTGAAAACATATTGGTCTAAACCAAAACACCATTGCCCACCTTTTCGAATTACAAGATGGCTTTCTCAACTAATATTGTCAAGGGTAAGATTTTTCAGGAACAGATTAAAAGTTTCTTAATATAAAATTTATGCATAGTTTTATTTGTACTAATTGTAGAGTGGCCAGACAAGTGGAATCATAGTAGGAAGGGGATGGTGCACAGATCAAGATCCAATCTTTAAAATCAATCTACACAAAGTATGCATAATACACAATTGATTAAGCAATAAACATGCATCCAAACATGAATCAATCAAAGAAGAATTGACATGGAACAAAATACCCACTGATCTGGGTGTTTTCAGCCCTAGCACGCCCTCCACAATTGAATCCTTGCACACGAAACACAAGATCAATCAAGTAGAAGATTAGGAGAATACTTTATGTGCAGATCTCTCACAACCTTGCTTGGATTAATGGAAAACATAGCAATGAAGCAGCCCTTGATTTAGCCTCCAAGATCCAAGCCTAGGAGGAGATGATTCTCCCTTAATCAGCCTGCCAAGAATGTTTAAGAGAGGGGAGAAGGAGGGCGGCCAGTAGCAAGATCTCCCCTTGCTTGATCAGGCCGCACCAACCAAAGAGAGGAGGGGGGCAGAATTGGGGAGAGGAGTGTGGCGGCCCTTGCTTGTGCAAAAAAAAAGGGTATCTCCTCCTCTCTTTCTCTCTTTAAATACTCCCCTCCATATTTAGGTGGGCCTAATTTTGGGCTAATCTTAATGGGCTTAATTGTTCTTTTCCTTCTAGTTTCACTAGAGGGTCTTACGCAACGGAAGCGGGCTCTGTATCTCAGAGCTCGCAGAGGCCTGGACCCCCTGCACATGATCAATCCCGCTACAGGGTCGACCCCTCGCTAACCATGGGTTCCACCCTCAACACCTAATTCGTGCATCTGGGCCCCACAACATGTAAATGAACAACCTATTAAATGCCTAGTGCACATGAGTGACGTATGCGGGTCCCACTCGAATTATGTGTAACGAAGGTTTATGTGGGGTTGGTGCAACCGCCCCACCACCCTTGGACCCTGTGACCCGTACCGGTTCACCCAGATTGCTACATCATTGGACCAAGCCGGGCCTAAGCCCATACCATGGTCCAACATCCCCCACTATGGGTGAAGGGCTCATATGGTCTAATAGTGACTTATGGTAGTCCTATCGTAGACCAATGCTATGAGCGTACTTAGAAAATAGATCGTCGTTACGACCTTAGTGAACAGATCAACCAACATCTTAGTAGTGGGAAGATGACTCACAACCACTTTTCCCCTCTGTATCATGTCAAAGATGTAATAATAATGCACTTCAATGTGCTTACCCCTGACACTAATCTCCCCATTCTTAAGTGTCAACACTGTAGCCAGATTATCACAATACAGCTGGACAAGAGCATTAGTCTAGTTTTCTAGCCCCAACCTTGCTAGAAACTCTTTTATCCAAACTGCCTGGGAAGCTGCAATACCGCATGCATAAAATTTAACTTCTATCGTAGACTTAGAAATACTCTTTTGTTTCTTGCCTGCCCACGATATAGCACCGCCTCCAAACATGAAGACATATCCAGCAGTGGATTTCCTATCATTTGGATCCCCCGCATAGTCTGAATCACTATATTCAACCAATGACAGACTTTGTGCCTGATAGGTGAGTTTTAAATTCTTAGACCCTAATAGGTACTGAAATACCCTCTTCACTGCTTTCCAGTGCCGAAGAACAGGGATTGGTAACAACTTAACAAGTTTACCACAAAACTCAAATCAGGTCGAGTACAAATCATGGCATATTGTGCTACACAATCACTTACTTTTTAATTGTTAGTTTCAAGTTAAAAAATAAATAATTTCAATTTATAGTATTTTTTATATATTTAAATATTATTAAATTATAAATAAATATTTTATATTAAATAAATATGTAAAACTTTTATTTTTGGTTGTGTTTCATGCCCCTTTGTGTTAGAGAGTCGATTTGAAGTGTGACCTCACTCAACCCCCATACCATCCCCGTACAGCTAGTTTGGCTATATAGGAGGGGGTGGGTGCTTAGATGGGCTACTGGTGGGCTTGTTCGACTATTACACCAATGCATGCAGATGGTGATGTTGAAGCTGTAGCTGACCCTCGATGGGTGATTGTGGCCTTGCGCCATGGCCACCCCACCATGCCTAGGATGCGTCCTAGTGTGTGGTGCCGCACAGCCATGCCCGGGGAGCCGCAACCTCTCATGCATGGGTGTGGGGCAGGTGCATTCTCGTTCTTGTTTTGTGCTTTGGAGCTTTCATGCGGTGCAGTAGCTGATCGCATTGCTACTTTGGGCTGCTGAATTGACAATGCTTGCAAGTTGCCATGTGCCACATTGGTCGCCACCGCCGAATGCATGGCAGTAGTGGGAAAACTGTCATGGCCGCTGCTTGTGAATGCCGGCAGGAGGCTGGCAATGGCTGGGCGCTCCACATGGAAGCTGCCATGTGAAGTGCCGGCTGCTGCTGGCTGATTTGTTCCTTCCATGCGAAACGCTGGCTGCTGCCTGCGAACGTTGGCTGACTTGGTCCTTCCTTGTGAAACTCTGGCTGCTGCCTGTGAATGTTGGCTGACTTGGTCCTTCCATGTAAAGTTTGGGCTGCTGCTTGCGAATGTTGGCTGATTTGGTCCTTCCATGCGAAGTGTCGGCTGTTGCCTGCGAACGCTGACTGTTTTGGTCCTTCCATGAGAAGCGCCGGCAGCATGCGAACGCTGGCTGATTCGGCAGCCAAGCGTTCATAGTGACGTTGCTTTTTGATCCTTCGATGTCGGCTCTTCCTATCATTGTGAAGCAGAATTCACCAAGTGTTGGATTGTTTACCCACCAATAGGGAACGTGAGCTGGGTTTAGACCATCGTGAGACAGGTTAGTTTTACCCTAGATGACCGTGTCGCGACAGTAACTCAACCTAGTACGAGAGGAACTATTGATTCACACAATTGGTCATCGCGCTTGATTGAAAAGCCAGTGGCACGAAGCTACCGTGTGTTGGATTATGACTGAACGCCTCTAAGTTAGAATCCAAGCTGGACCGGTGCATCCGCTTGTCATCCATTTGCCGATCCGCAGTAGGGACCTCTTTGGCTCCCATGGGCCCGTGTAGTTTGCGCCCCCCTCGCGGGGGACGAGCCGTGCTGGACCGCCTTGAAACGTAATTCCCGTCGGGCAACGAGTTGAATCCTATGTAGATGACTTAAATACGCAACGGGGTATTGTAAGTGGTAGAGTGGCCTTGCTGCCACAATCTACTGAGATTCAGCCCCATGTCGCACAGATTCCCCCCACCACCACCACCTCCTAGAAGGGGTTTATGTCAGCTTGCAAAGGCACAAGTGCCAAATTTTGCTAAGTATGGAGGAGTCTTCATTTTGCTAAGCCCCCACCGTATGTGTGAAACGTTGAGTGCAACTGCCGTAACGTCTGCCCACTAGTGTGCGCAACCTTGCATGAAAATGCCGCAACAAATGCCAACATGTGTGCAATGCTGCTGAGAAATGCCTCAATGCATGCTTACTAGTGTGAGTAACGTTGCGTGAAAATAGTGCAACACATGCCTACTAGTGCATTCAATGTTGCGTGAAAATAGCGCAACGCATTCCCACAAGTGTGTGCAACGTTGTGGAAAAAATGTGCACATGTGTACATGTTGGGGTTAAAAACATCACAATGTGTGCACCATGTTGCAGGCAAATGCTGCAACACATGCCCACAAGTGTGCGCAACATTGCAGGGAAATGCACATGTTGGGTTAAAAATGTCACTATGCGTGCAATGTTGTGAGGAAATCATGCAATGTTGCAGGGAAGTGCCGCAACATTGCTGTGAAGTGCCGCAACATTGCGGGGAAATGCCGCAACGTTGTAGGGAATTGCCACAACGTTGCAGGCAAATGTAGCAACATTGTGGGCAAATTACGCAACATTGCAAGGAAATAAATGCACATGTTGGGGTTAAAAGTGTCACTATGTGTGCAATGTTGCAAGGAAATCATGCAACGTTGTTGTGAAGTGCTGCAACGTTACAAGGAAATGTCGCAATATTGCAAGGAAATGCTACAATGTTGCAGGGAACTACCGTGACATTGTAGGAAGTTGCCAATAGCCTGTGCATATGGCACTAACTCCATCCGGAGTCGGTCTTCCTCTATCTGAGGAGCCATATTCTTAGACAATATTGTACCCTTGTAAATAGGAGATTCAATAGTTTTCCAACCAATGACATTGAAGCATTTGAGGACGCTTTCTATGTATAACTCTTGAGATATACTAAGCTTCCTAGTATTTCTATCTCTATCAATTTTTACCCCGAGGATGTAGGATGCCTCACCTATGTCTTTCATCTCAAACTGAGGCATTCCTTTAAACTGACTATCATACTATGGTCATTCCCCATCAAGAGTAGCCATCTACATACAGAGACAACATCATATACCTAGTCCCATCCTGAAAAGTATAGACACAGTGATCGTGTTCATTTACTATGAACGCATACTCACTTATCACCATGTGAAAAGTGAAGTACCATTGCTAAAGAGATTGTTTTAGTCCATGCAATGATTTTATGAGCTTGTACACCTTGTGTTCCTCTCCAGGAACCACGAAACCCTCAGGTTGTTCCATGTAAATATCCTCCTCTAAATCTCCATTTAGGAAGGCAGCCTTTACATCTATTTGGTGCAACTCTAAATCAAAGTAAGCAACGCATATTAAGAGACATCTAATCGAGGTAAATCTTGACACTGGTGAGTATGTCTCTTTAAAGTCCATCTCATACACTTGGGTGAACCCCTTGGCCACTAATCTCGCCTTGTACTTATCTATAGACCCATCAGCCTTAAGCTTCTTTTTGAAGATCCATTTACACCCAATAGGCTTTCGCCCTT
This sequence comes from Saururus chinensis, assembly GCA_035235625.1. Classification (NCBI taxonomy): domain Eukaryota; kingdom Viridiplantae; phylum Streptophyta; class Magnoliopsida; order Piperales; family Saururaceae; genus Saururus; species Saururus chinensis. The sequence continues at coordinate 34,984,422 of CP141143.1, forward strand.
CGGTCTATCTCCGAGACCTTGTTCTTTAGGATATAGTCCATCTCTTCCTGAATCGCAACTTGCCATTCTAAAGCATCTAGAAGACTTAAAGCTTGCTCAAAGCTAATCGGGTCATCTAGAATCGTTTCATCTAATGTGACGTTGTCCTCCCCTAGTATCGTATAGAAGTCCCTCAACAGTATTGAATGTCTTCTTTTCCTCAATGCCCTAGGTTCAGGTTCAGTTTGGTTTTGATCTAATCCAATTACTTCCTTTGGGGAAGTTATAGGACCAACCTCTTTAACCACCTCGAATAAATCAACTTTCTTGTTAGGAATTCTAGGGTTTAATTCTTCTTCTAAGAAATAAGCGTCTCTAGACTCAATAACCCCCACTATCCCATCCGTGTGGTGAACCACGAATCAGTACCCCTTAGAGTGGTCACAGTAACCAATAAAGTTGCACTTTATGGTCTTAGGGTATAGTTTTGACCTATGATGGTCAGGCACCTTCACATATGCCCTAGACCCCCACACTTTAAGATGCCTTAAGTTTGGACGTCAACCCATCCATAACTCGTAAGGTGTCCGTTGGACTACCTTTGTTGGTACACGATTAATGATGTACATGACAATGTCTAAGGCCTCACCCCAGAAGTTGGTTCCTAACTCAGAGTGATTTAACATAGACCTTACCATGTCCATAAGTGTCCTATTACACCTTTCTGCCATTGCATTTTGCTGTGGAGTGTATGGTAGGGTATACTAATGAACTATTCCCTGATCAGTACCATAGTCTTTAAACAGGTTAGAGGTGTACTTGCCACCCCTGTCAGTCCTCAGGATTTTTACTTTTCTGCCTAACTGAGTCTCTACCTTAGCTTTAAATTCCTTGAATTTATCTAGGGCATTAGACTTCCTGTTTATTAAATGCATGTACCCGTATCTTGTATAGTCATCTATGTATGTAATAAAATACGTCAATCCTCTGTGGGTCTAAACATTCAGGGGCCCACAGATGTCTAAATGTACTACCTCTAATAGTTCATTTGCACTTTGTCCCTTTTGGAAGGATTACCTGCTTATCTTACCCAATAAGCAATCCTCACATACACGTAGGTCTTTGGATATTTTGGGTAACAACCCAGCGCTGGCCATTTTATGTAGCTTGTCTACATTTACATGGCACAAACACATATGCCATAACATGGCATCATCCATAGGCAAAACAATATAGTCAGAAGTGCCTATTTCATTAGATTCAATTGAATTCATTACATCTAAGTAGTACAACCCATCAACTAAAAAAGAAGTAAATAAAACAATCCTACCCTTGCCCACAATAGCCTTAACCCCCTTGAACATAACTCCAAACCCCTTCTTGGTCAAAACAGGGATTGAAATCAGGTTTCTCCTGATGGAGGAAGCAAAGAGCACATTTTTCAAGACTAGGGTAGACCCATCCTTCAGGGGAATCCTGTAGCTCCTCATAGCCTCCACATCGCACTACATGTTGTTCCCCATGAAGACTTTGTTTTGGCCAGGTATTAGGTTGACCATCTCGCCCCTGGTTCCCCTAGAGTGGGAAACATGCACTGTGGCTTCTGAGTCCAACCACCATGTCTTCTCCTTGATGTGAGCGATCATCACTTTAGAGACAACACAAATGATGTCCTTGCCCTTGCCCTTGTCATTGCTTGAATGGTCATCTTTTTGGGGACAATTAGCCTTGAAGTGACCCAGCTGGCCACACTTGAAACATGCACCTTTGAGTTTGCCATTCCCTTTTCCAGTGCCCTTATTTTGAGGCTTCTTCCCCTTCTTCTTGAATGCTTTCTTAGAAGGGTCAGGCCCCTGTCCACCTTTCTTGCCCCCACTAGAGTTATGTGCTAGGTTGGCAGTAGTAGCACCCCCAAAAACATTCACATGGTTCCTCTTTCTTGTTCAAGCCTTAGCTTGGCGGTCAGAGCCTCCATTGTGATCTTCTGGTCACTCATATTTAGATAGATCACTACACTTTCCCAAGATTTGGGAAGGCTGTTCAACACTGTTGACACTTGGATTCCCTCAGAGATGGGGTCCTCCAGTGTCTCCAGGTCATCAGCAATGATGGTTATGACACTCAAGTGCTCATTAACATCATCTCCCTCCCTCATCTTGGAGTTTTGATACTTAGAGTATAACATCCTCTTATGAGCTTCAGTCTGCTCCCCATACCTCGCAGACACTACTTCTAGCATCTTTTTGGTAGTCTTATACTTCTCAAAGAACCTTTCAATCTTAGGCTCCATGAAAGTTAGAATGGTGGATGTTGCTTTATTGTCATCATCCCTCAATTTCTCAAGTGCTTTCTTCTGAGCAGCTGATGCACCATCTGGCAATAGGTCAATGATCTGCTCAAGTACATGAGCAAGATCAGAAAGAGTAAGGATGTGGTGAATCCTCCTCCTCCACACCAGATAATTGTTAGTATTCAGCTTCTCAGTTTTTCCTAATTCAGAAATGACCATTTTGGAAGCCATTGTGTATCTACAAGGAAACAGACAAAGAGCAAAAAATTAGTACTATTTATGGAAGGCTAATTGAATATAAGAAAGGTAAGTGTTTAGACAAGGCTCTTGATCTAATTATAAGCCTAGAGACAAAATTGAGTATATTATGCTAAGTTACCTTATGTAAATTTGCCTAATTGGGGTTTGGGTTACTTTCCAAAAATAGCCCTAACTACTACCCCTTAACCCCTTAAAAGAAGTTACCCTAATTAGGTTATCTATGTGTTTTAAGAATTTAGAAACCATTAAACACCCAACTCAGCACACAAAATAGCAAACAAACACAATTAGTGATTGCTGGGCTTTTAAAATTCTGTCCAGAAAATTTTTGGTGCAAATTTACCAAAATGCCCTTAGGGCTATTTTGGTCTTTTCTACCCTTAAGGGCACACCAAAATTTATCACAGAAGTTTACAAAGTTAATTTTATAGGGAATAACAATTATGAACATAAATTTTTTTAGCATACACAAGGTACATGTAAATTGTCCAAAATGCCCCTAAGGCTATAATGGTCAATTTACACCCTTAAAACCAATTAAATTAATTTATTATAATAACAAATAACTCAATTGACCCTTTCAGACCAGCAAGGGCATGTGTGCTCAAATTGTAACCAGAGAAATAAATGTGCACACCATTATGGCAAAATTACCACTATGCCCCTGCAAGCATACAATCGTGCAATAACTCAATTATAATTCCAAATCATGTGAAACCAGCAAGCAAGACATTCATAAATATTCAATTTATAGTCAATTTCAATCCTATATCAAAAGCCCTTTGATTGGAATGGGTAGATTAATCGATTTTAACAAAAAACCCCAATTCTAGCAATCTAGACCTAGATCGGGTAATTAAGATTGATATTTGAGCAAACCAGCGACCAAACTTCCCCTAAAAAGTCTCCGATACCACTGTAGAGTGGCCAGACCAGCAGAAGTGCAGTAAGAAGGGGATGACGCACAGATCAAGATCCAATCTTTAAAATCAATCTACACAAAGCATGCATAATACACAATTGATTAAGCAATAAACATGCATCCAAACATGAATCAATCAAAGAAGAATTGACATGGAACAAAATACCCACTGACCTGGGTGTTTTCAGCCCTAGCACGCCCTCCACAATTGAATCCTGGCGCACGAAACACAAGATCAATCAAGTAGAGGATTAGGAGAATACCTTATGTGCAGATCTCTCACAACCTTGCTTGGATTAATGGAAAACATAGCAATGAAGCAGCCCTTGATTTAGCCTCCAAGATCCAAGCCTAAGAGGAGATGATTCTCCCTTAATCAGCCCGCCAAGAATGTTTAAGAGAGGGGAGAAGGAGGGCAGCCAGTAGCAAGATCTCCCCTTGCTTGATCAGGCCGCACCAACCAAAGAGAGGAGGGGGGCGGAATTGGGGAGAGGAGTGTGGCGGCCCTTGCTTGTGCAAAAAAAAAGGGTATCTCCTCCTCTCTTTCTCTCTTTAAATACTCCCTTCCTTTCATATTTAGGTGGGCCTAATTTTGGGCTAATCTTGATGGGCTTAATTGCTCTTTTCCTTCCAGTTTCACTAGAGGGTCTTACACAACGAGAGTGGGCTCTGTATCTCAGAGCCCGCAGAGGCCTGGACCCCCTATACACGGCCAAGCTCGTAACAGGGTCGACCCCTCGCTAACCACAAGTTCCACCCTCAACACCTAATTCGTGCGTCTGGGCTCCACAAAGTGTAAATATACAACCCATCAAATGCCTAGTACACGTGAGTGATGTATGTGGGTCCCACTCAAATCATGTGTAACGAAGGTTCATGTGGGGTCGGCGCGACAGCCCCCACTACCCTTAGACCCCGTGGCCGATACCAGTTTACCTGGACCGCTACATCGTTTGACCAAACCGGGCCTGAGCCCATACCATGGTCCAACACTCACTGACATTGGCTTTCACAAAATTGATGTGTTAGTATTGTTTGCTAATAAAAATATAAGTTTCTTTTTGTCTTTTCTCATTATTTTCTTGGAACAGCAACATGTTATGAATTCTTCATAGCATTGTTTATAGTGGAATGGTCCTCACCTATATCCGATGGAGGGCATGACTCACTAGACGGTGATATATCAATGTCTCCAATGATCCTTCACATTTGTGCCCTATTTGGTAGACGGCGATTTAGCAATGACTTTCTCACGACTCCGATAATGAATATTTTTGCAATATATATGAGAAGTTTGCACAGAGATCACTTGCACAGTGATGTTCTTCATAGAGACGTATCATTCGGGAGATTGCTTGAGCGGTGGCTGGTGAATCGGCCCTCCTTGGGATATGGTCCTTACCTATATCTGATGGCGCGCACATTTTGCTAGACGGTGATATATCAATGTCTCCAATGATCCATCACATTCGATCCCTATTCACTAGGCAACACCCTATTCTTTAACTGATAGGTCCGAGAGTCTGCAAGGAGATCACACGCTAATTGATAACTAGTGACAAGACAAATTGTTATTTTCTTTGTATTTTTAAAGTTATGTAAAGATTAGTTTTTTGGATGTAATGAATTAATAACAGTTATATCTTTCTTCCCATTGAAAGTTGTGTTTCCCGTATATTGAAAGTAATAACACGACGATTGTTTGCTTACTAACACACTATCAATATTGGTTGTATGTTCAAACACACAATGGCTCAAAGGTAGCATTAAGTTATGATAATTCTTGAAGCATGTATGCCATAACACGATATGTTTGTATATCGTGTTACCAACCACACAACAATAATACACTCGCATTTTTGTTTTCACATGACTTTCGTGAATATCATGTTAACATGAACACGATGAGTTATTAGTCCCATTTTACGATTGCACAACTACGATAATGAATATTTTTGCTAAACGTGTAATCAATTACACAATATTGGTCATGTCATGTGATCGAACACACGATAATTGCATTCATTTAACCACCCAATTCCCGAAGCGTCACCACAATTTCTAGGATTTCAATTAAATTAGAATCACCAATTCGTGAGGAGTCATTTCTAATTTCCAATTACACTATATATGGAATAATTTCCATATATATTTAACGGTTCGTATCCCTCGCATCCTACCTATATATTTAGAACTGACCTCTGGGCTTACCCAATACGCGAAGAGCACGAGATGGAGTCTGAGAGTCTGTAGGGAGATCTCATGCCCACTAATTGCTGGTGCTGAGACGGAGCCTTTGGGACATTGATATAGCACCAGATGGTAATTTGTCCTATTCAATGGCACAGTCCTAACCAGCCTCTAACGGGGGGCAATTTACTACCCAGTGTTATATCAATGTCGCGAATGTTCTATCACAACTAAATTGATGGGTCCGAGAGTCTACAGGGAGATCACATGCCCACTGATGAGGGCACGATTCACTATCTTCATATTGTTATTTTATTTGTATTTATAAAGTTATGTAACTATTAGTTTGATGGATGTAATGAATTACTAAAATTTAAAGGAAAATATTAATAACACTTATATTTTTTTCCCATTGAAAGTTGTCTTCTCGTATATTAAACTATATCGCTTTGTGTAAAAACAAACACGATACAATAAACTATTATCATAGGTTAATATTTCTGATAGCACGACCTAAACTATTATCGTAAGATCGATGATAAAATGCCCACCAAGTTATTCAAAATAATACGTCAGCGCTCCAAATACATGACATTGGTACATAACGTAGTATTGATTACATGACAGAATAACTGGCCATACGTGTCGATTACACAATAGATACATTCAATGTATGCTCGGTCAAACTGTTGTGTTTTCTCCTATCACACTATATATTAGGGTTAGGGGACGATAGAGCATTATCGTGTGTCCAAACCGAGCCTATCGGTTCGGAGATGATAGAACATTCCAGTGCTTCCAAACCATCGTGTTCACTCCTGTCTCACTATATATTAGGGTTAGGATCTTGCTCTGCCGGCGTGTGTTCGGCACTGAGATGGATCATTCAGGAGATTGCTATATCGGTGACTGGTGAATCGACCCTCCTTAGGATACATTCTGCACATATATCCGAGGGAGGGCAAGATTCGCTATATGGCGATATATCAATGCCTCGAATAATCCATCGCATATCGTTGGGGTTGTTCCATGTTCTTCGCGGGGACTGATCATATGAGAGATTGCTTTAGCGGCGGCTGGTGAATCGGTCTTCCATTAGATATGGTATTTATCTATATCCGACGGAGGACTCGTCTCACTAGACGGCGATATATCAATGTCTCTAATGATCCGTCGCTTTTGTAGTATATAGGTCATCAACATCATATGAAATAGTCATCTAGAACTATATTTCATTTGGTTTAATTTTTGCAACTTTCTTGTGATGATCCTCATGTATGCGATAACACAACCTAATAGGCGATCGTTTCTTTGATTACATGATAACATGACCTAATACAAGGTGGCATGTATGCAATAACATGACCTAATATACGATCGTGAGAACTTCCACGCTATCGGATATATGTGTACTTCCGTTTTGTTCTTTCGAAGACACGACTTTGGTACAAATCATTTGATCGAACATATGCCATATGACATCGGTACATGTATTTCTATTCCATTAGATAATTACAAAATAATTGGTCGAACCGATAATTTTTCAGTTAATCGAAGCATAAAAGAAGTCTATTTTCTTATTACAATTCATCTGCACTTGGATAAAATTTCTTGTCGATATGGGCCCCAAGTATAGTAGCACAGATCATAGGACTGACCAAGATTGTTATCTCGAGTTGTTCAAAATCTGGCTGCATGACGCCCCCTACCAATTGCGCTATGCAGTACATGACGAACAAACCACAATCTTCATTTGTTTCCTAGTACGAGCATTTGTTGATCTTAGTCATTGGCTACAACTGAGCACCCTTTATCTTAAGTGCCTTCTCCATTCCATTGGCAACATGTTTCCTAACACTGTCCACCTCGGCGAAGTGGTGGCCATGTTCACCCTTTAGAGGATTGTACTATCTAAATTGCTTCTCCTTGCAACAGACAATAACCAAAAGAAAGTGGCCCTTGACATAGACAGGAATGAAACCGCTCTCCATGTTAACATTCAAGCCTCTCAACAATATGCCAGAGTTTGCCCTCCTTCTCTGCCGGCCCTTCCTCCATGCCAATGTTAAAATAGTGCTGAATGGCGAACCTTTTGAAAAAATAGTTGGGGTACATGCCTGGATTTCTCACATTGAGTTCATCAAGAAGTTGGAAGAGCATGTCTATGATCTACAGCAAACCAAACATGTTAGTAATGACACGATAGTCAACGGATCGTGCCATCGGCTATACGATGTATAATATTATATTATCGATCACACGAATACGTTACAAGTCGTGTATTAATTAATAAGCTAGTTTTACTTCATCGATTATAGTCAAAACTTAGCGTATTATGAAAACAGCGATATGATGTTTGGTCATCTAATCAATAAAACGATAATTAATTGAACATCTTCGTTAGTTATTCAATTGTTTCATTGATAACACAATAGAGGTTAAAATGTATGAGCAATGAAATGATATTACCTCATTCGGTACACACTCCTGCTTTAACAGAGATAGATAGTCAGTGTAGAGGAGTGTTTCTATGGGCCACGACTTATAAGGGTTCGATAGAAATTCCGTGATAATGTCCTTAACTGCCTCCTTCTGAAGCTCCATGTGGAACATCAATTGTGTGTCAAGATAGTCCTTCACCCGTAGACTGAGCTCCACCTTATTCGCAATACATCCTTATTTGTCATATTCACAGTATCATCATCAACATATATCGCATTTCGGATACTCTCCATTACCTCCGCATCAACTGGAGGAGTATTTTATAAAGTCCTTTCACTGGAGCCAGCAATTGAGACAACTGGTTCCGGGGTGAAAGAATTTGGATTTGCCGGATGGCCATTGTATGGGCCAGGGACTGATGCCAGAGGATATCGTCTCTAGGCTTTGTAGTCTGGGCAATGTGTTCAAACTTGGCTAACTTCTCCTTAACATAGCTGTTGGTAAACTTCGGCTTCTTCGATCCCTTAGCACCAGCAGAAGCTTTCCGCTTCACTCTTAGTTTTATTGTTTTTTTGGAACTGCTCCTTCATTCGCTTCCTGGGGTGCTTCCAGTCCCTTCCGGTAGTGTTCCGGTTCCATGACCTCCCGGGGTTGCTGTTCAACCTCCCAAGGTTGATCTGAAACCTCCAGGTATTCTACCTGTCCCTCTCGGGGTTGCTCCTATTCCACGACTTGTAGGGGTTGTTCTTCGACATCTCTGGGTTTGACGACCTCCGGGGGTTGATCTTCGATCTCCCGAGGTTGTTCCAGGTATTCTGCATTTATTTTTGATAAAAATCTAGTTATTACGGTCCTTTGCAACTTCAGACCAATCTTCTTCTTCAGTTTGGTGGCAACTTTTGGTTGTCGTTTCTCTATATTTCAAAAGTAAGCAGTCACGTTAGTACACACATGATAAACGATTATATCATCTTTTACCTTACACGATAAAATTGCATATCGTATTGATGGAACCACAAAAAAATGAATAATTGTGCTAACGATCACATGACCATAAGCAATTTATTTTCTTCAGTAACATCTACTTCTATACTCATGTGATCGATGACATGACCATAATGTAATCGTCGTTCTTAATGCACAATTGGGTAGTCTACTGTGGCCTTGATTACACGATTATTCTTTTTTGAAACATGATACATTACAACAACGTACTTACTCAAAATGAATTCCTCGTCCACCAGCTGAGGGACTTGTACTTGTTGATCTTGGGGGGCAGATGGTTGGCAAGCTTCTCTAGATTTTGAAGCTCTTGCCTTTAAACGAACCGATGGCGATCCTTCTGCTCTTGGAGGGGGGTTGATGCTTGGGCGACTTCCAACTAAGGGGGCTCAGGTGGCTGCTATGTCTCCAGTTCATCAGGGGGTTGCATATGTTCTATGAGGCTAGTTGCCACCTCGAGATCATTTTTAACACGCCAGAGTGCAACTTCAACTTGCTCCGTGTTCCAACCCCGCTCACTGTAGAGAACAGCCCGCTCCAAAACAACTTCACAAATTCCCGTCATGACATCAACTAGCATGATGAATGATTCAATGACGTCCTAGCTGGAATGTACATGCTCCGATGTCTCACCGTGGAGGGCATGGGCGGGTGTCATTGGTCAGAAAGTATGCGTACCCACCTTCTTAGCGTTCGGGGTCACCCTTTGGCCATCCATCAAGTGTGCCTCTTCAGCAATTGGTGTGATGCGTATAATAATTTGGGAGTCTAGCTTCAACCTCATGAAGACATCCTCATACCACTTCCTCATCTAGTGATGAGCTAGAATCTTCTTCCTCCCCTTATCGTAGGCTGGGTCAAGTTTATCGGCCTTCTCCACTTCGCTCAAAAGTTGGGTCAATCCGGGCCACCTCTTGCACCTCGGGCTGCATGGAGGACCATTGGGAGCCCATATGGACGTATGCTCATAAAACCGTACTTGGCGGACAATACAAAAGAATATAGTCATTAATGTAAATGGTCAGTATTTTTAGTATGACTAATTCATCGTGTTACTAATACCACGCTTTGAGCCACATTGTGTGTCTGGTAACACAATACGTACAGATTGTCTAATGTCATACACACGATATTACACTTAGTCATGTTACCAAGAACACAATATGTCTATGTGCATGTTATATGTTGTATGTCCGATAACATGATTGAGTTTGTATTGTGTGACCTATATGGCGATATTTATCTATTCGTAAACATATCGTGGCATTAATGAGACGATATTAGACTTTACATGGTATAAAACATACGAGTGTTACCTGGAGCACTAATGAAGCCCCAACGAGAATTCCAGCTGTGGCGGAATGCTCATCCTGTCTGCTCATGATGTTCCGGTGGGCTGCTGATATGCCTCTCATCAACATATCATGTACGGCACCAACCCAATTGCAGCTCCCAACGACTGACATGTCATCTAAGTAATCACACGGAGCTGGGGATACAGCTATGTTGCTCTGTGTGAATAACACAACAACACCCATGTGCACAATCGCCAACCATGCTAAGTCCTAGTCTAAAATAGTCCTTGTTTTGTCAGCCACTTCTTTCAACATTTCTTCAAGTCCTGTCTTCTCTTGCCACTTCCCTTAGAAGAACTTCTTTTAGAATTGCCCCTTGCCTCGGGCAGCCTTTCCCTTGCTACTTTCCAATTTACATGGGCTCCTTTCCCCCTCAAACCCGTTATCATAGCCACTTCAACCACAGTAAAGGGTAGTCTTTTGCCCCTTATGTTGAAGACCTCTAGTGAGTCATCCCAACAATCACCAATGAGTACATCCAACAGCGGCCTGGAGATGATGATGGGCTCACAATCATATACAGGGTAGAACCCAGTCTCCACCAATATGGCCTTGCATCCTAGACGTGAATCTACAAGGTCTTTTGATAGACGCAAGCTAGCGGGGAAACTATTTATTCCCAGACCCGGTCTTCTCCCATAGATTCTCTTCTTCTTCTCTTCTGCAACCTTCACTGACTCTACCATTTAATGTAATACTCTAATTTTACGTCTGCAAAATTGGATAAATATATGTCAATCAACAATAGGCCATGACCATAATTAATAGTTGTGTCTATTCACATTATCTAACTAACTTGTATTTATACGATAAGTATATTTATCATTTGCTTGAACATATGCTAAGCGAAACTCTCATACATGATATCATAATGGTTGAACATCGTGTTTCCAACGTCTTATTGAACACACGATATATGACTCATCATCTTTTTGACCCAACAATAGTCTACTTCGACTGCCTATGTTGTGTGCTCTCATACATGCTAAATCAAAAATCGTGCATACAAATATCCAAAATGCCTTACCACTCATTCGGCTGCTGCTTTTCTACAAAGTTTACTCCTTTACCTGGATCGCCGCAAACCCGAAACCGCACTACAAAGAAGAACTACCTTTGGGGCGTACAGTTTAAAAACTCAACTTCACGAACCCGTTCCAAAACTCTTTCTTTGCAAACTTGTTCTAGAACAAAAAACCCTAATCTTCAATGTCTGGTTGGATAGGTCGCAAAATCTTCTCCCACGCCGTGTGAACGAGTAGAGTACTTTGCAATTGGAACGAAGTTTTGAATAGGAACAAGGTTTTCAATCGGAGGAATCACTAGCATTTGAAGTCGTATGCTAATGAATACGACTTTGTACGGGTTTTACACAATATTAAACCCTACCTCCGGTCAGGGGTATTTTAGTCTAAAATTTACCTTATATCATGTTATTCCAGGTCATATGGCAATTCTGTTTAAAATCCAAGGAATATAGAATTTTTTATTCTTTGGCCAGACAATATGGAAAAAACACTTTATCTTAACCAAAGTGACACCCAAACTAGTCAAAAAACTTTCTTATAAAAAGAAACCTCTTCTAAGCAGGCTTGTAACTAAATACATAGAGTTGCATTTCATTAGTGGGCTCTGTTGCACATGAAACAAAAGAGGTTAAGACAAAAGTTTTTGAGAAAGGAAATTGGTCATACTTGGTGCTCACGAGAATTTTGAAGGATTCCATAAACGTATACGGGCTATCATATGTTTATTGATGCAAGCCATCTCATTAGTTCCATTCATTAGCATTTGCATCTGATAAGACGTACAGACTAGTGAAATAGAGTAGCTGTTAATTAATTTAAGGGTTGGTGGTGAATAAAAAGTTGGCAAATAAGACTGATTCATTTAATAATCATGGAGTGAGTACATGATCCCTGAAAGTGGTGATTATAAGTGAATGACTATTCTAATTTTAATTATAGTTGATCACGGAGGAAGCCAATCCAAGCTTTGTCGTTCCAAGAAGTGGACTAGAGATGTTAAAAATACTTCAAAAGTGAAATTTTCTTCAGTTTCAATCATGTTGATAGATGTTTTTTGTAAGGGAAAATTATTTAAATAATAATTAATTTTTTTTTTGCCAATTTGGACTACTTTGGAAAATATTTCTCAAAGTGGTATAACTTTTTGCCTAACAGCTGGCACTTGTGTGGTTTTTTTTTAAAATTTTTATATGATTGAAAGACGAAATCAGTTTATCGATTTATAAACTTTGCCCAATTTCATCATTTAGAGGGACGAAATCACCTTAAGGCAATTTCATCATTCCAAACAATGAAATCACTGCACTTGGCAACCTAACCAAAGCTGATTTTGTCCTTTTAAAGGACGAATTCAGCTTAAGTTGATTTTGTCCTTTTAAAGGACGAAATCGTCATCGTCTTAACCCGCTCCTCATCTCCAGATCGCGTTGTGCATTTTCTTTCTCCTGTGCTTGATTCGCCCTACCGCCGTGGTTCATGTTTGATCACCACTGCCCAGACCCCGTCCTCTGGCCGCCGTGGTTCGTGTTTGAGCACTACCACCCAGATCCTGTCTGTGTTTTCTTTTAGAAGGTTGTCCTCTGCCTTCGGTTCCCACTGTTCTTCCTGCCTCCAATTCCCGTTGTCCATCCCACTATCGTGTCTGCCGATCGTCGGATTTGAGTGCTGCCCCACTGCCGCCATGTCGGCCGATCCCGTCCTCCACCCTAATTTCAGTGTAGGGATTTGGCTAATTGGGCATTTAGATCTATTAAAAGTATGATTTTTTGTTATTTTCTAATAAATTATATGTGCATTTAGATTTGTTGGCCAATTGTCTATGTGTGTTTACTATAATCAGATATATTAGCCAATTATTTATGCATTTAGAGATGTAGCCATATGTCTTTGTTTGAAATTGAACTGAAATTGAAGTAGTCGTATGTTAGTAATAGTTTAATATTTTTATCAATAGGGTAGATGTAATGTTTGAAGAAGTGTATGAGAATATTTATTGTCTTCGTTAGATTAGAGAAGAAATATGTGAAAAAGTGTATGATTATTGCTCGTTGATATATGAGGCAATTGCTTAATCTAATATTAATTGCTTAATCTAATTGTGGCCTCTTTGTTTTGAGACAATTGCTTAATCTAATATTAATTGCTTCGTCTAATTTTAGCCTCTTAGTTTTAAGATAATTATTTAATCTAATATTAATTTAATCTATTTTTTATGAAATAAGTGAATAGAGATGCAAAAGAAACAATTAGATTTTTACTTAACTATGACGGACGTACAGAAGGATTATTAATTAAGAAATTGTCTACATATGATGAATTTAAGATGCAAGTAGCTAGTAAGGCTGGGTGGGATTGAAGAAGATGGAAAATCACTATAAAATGAGCTATTCTAACATATGGATCGAATTTGATACAAATATGTATAAATGATGATGCATCAATGGGTGTTATGTTTGACCACTCGCATCACATAATTTGTTTTGACTTATTTCTCGAAAAAGAGGCCTGAGTGCCTAGTGAAAGATGAAGTAGTTCACATAGGATCTCTCACAGGAGCTCACATAAGAGCTCTGAAAGAAATGTGAACAATGAAAGGCACATGCAAATGCTGGTGGACGATGAAGAAGAAGGAAATTTATCTATGACAATAGCTTCAAATGAACGTCATAGATTGTCAACCCCTATTTACGAAGGAGGAGGACCTAAATGGAGGTAAGGTTTATTAAGTTATCAATCCTTTTTGAATCTTATAATTACCAATGAAAATTAGGATGTTAAAATTTAACTTTTGTGTGTAATATGGAAGGCACACATCACACGCACACAAGCCATTTAGCTTTCAAATGTCTCAAGGAGGTGCATGCTATGGAACTCAAAGTTCGATGGGCATTCATTACCCCTACAGAGGTGTTGGTCATACCGATGCTAGACTATCTAATCAAAGGTGAAATATATATTCATAAATAAAAATATTTTATATTTGGGCATATGAAATTTAATACATATGCGATGTTCATATGTAGGGGTGCATATGTCCACGATGAAGATATTGATGGAAATGATGCTATGAAGGTGAAGATAATATTGACAAAGTAAGTGGAGAAGATTCTAGCATGAATGAAGAAGGGGTCAGAGGTGAAGAAAGCGCTCAACAGATGGTTGATGGTGAGGGGGATGATGCGGTAAACAATGTTATTGCCACAAATGATATGAATGTTGATCATGAAGAGCCACCATACTATGAAGTGGAGCCACTCTATGAACACATCACAGATGAGGAAATAAATGCAGAAGTTAATTCTGCCATGGATATGCACCAACAAAATAAAGATGGGTTATATGTTGGCCGCATCTTTGAGAATAAAGAAGCATTTGTTACAGCCTTGTAGGAGTTTTTCATTCAAAATCATGTTGAATACAAGGTTGTACGAACATATTTGTTAGAGTATATAGTGAAGTGCATTGATAGTACTTGCCCTTGGAGAGTTCATGGCTCAATAAAAAGAGGTGGAGGGTACTTTAAATTGAAAACATGCAAAGGTGACCACACATATCTGAATGCCTAGCTTAGTACAGATCATAGGCAGTGCAGTGCCTCCTTTATTTCAAAGGTTATAATGCCCGCTATCCAAGCTAAATTAACTCTCACACCAAGGGATATTATTCAAAGAATCTAGGAGAAGATCATGTTTACATATCTTATAAGAAAGCATGGGCAGCAAAGAATCCTCCAATTGTATAAAGGGGAGTTAGACCACCAGCGGTCATATCAGGTAATTTTATTGTGTGTTGAACTTTTTTTGTAATGATTATAAAAAATTTGTCATTATTTAAACTAAATTATCTTTATATATTCTATAGGTTATTTGGCAATTGTACTCATCGGAAGTATTGGCTGTGTTACCTCCTGTATGCACCAACGGTCAAGAGGTGTGGCTATCTCGAACTCCACTGAAACGTTACAAGATTATAGAGATGTATGTGCCGGATCATATAATTCTCCAGTTTAACCTGGAGCAAAGGGTCCTACCTTCTACTGTCGAGTTTGTCCATCGCATCACTTGACAGGGCCACCATATTACCAACTGGGCTTTACATCATGCCTCATATATCGCTCAATGGGAGGATAGGAGAGCCACTTTTATTAGAGGGGAGATGGCTACGACATCGCGAGATGTTCATAGTGCTTATAGGCAGTGGTATTTACCGATTACATGACGATATATTTTGCCGCGTGATGATATAGAGGAGATGACATATCAGCCTAGGGGAGGATCTAAGGCAGCTTTGGTAAGTACAACTTTGTTAATTAAGGCACATATTATTTTCTTATTTCTTATTAATTATTTATCTAATATTTAATTTATTTTTTTATAGCTTCATCTAGTTCAACATACACATGTGCATTTGACTGATGCAATTAACGCCTATACTTCGGGCAAGGTCTTATTAGTAGCATGCCAATCGGTGATTAGGGAGTCTGATGATGTCATTCGTAGCTTGTCACTGCTTTAGTCGGTGATTATGGATGTTCATAGAGATTATCATGTCGACGAGGATGCTCAGACACAGCCGTTGCTCGGTTCATTCCCTGATATTCCATCTTCATCAACAGTGCATAGCTCTCTTCCCCGTTCATCATTTCTGGTCACTGCACATGTAGCTCAACCAGATCCAATTTTATATTATAGACGACATCGGCTAGCTTGTGTTGAACCATCTATTACTTATGTGGAGTCGAAGCCGGAGCCAGAGGCAGAGCCGCATCAGGAGCCAGAGCTAGAGATAGAGTTGGAGAAGGCAGATCATGCAGAGGAGCTCGTACAACACCATCGAGGTCGAGGTCAAAGATGTAGGAGATTGTGACATTAGCTTTGTTATATGTTTCTTTTAAACTAAATATTTTTTCAACATGTGATGTAATATATTTGATAAATATTTCTATTTTATGTATGTTTTCATTAGTTGATGTCAATATGCATGAAATGTGTGGAATGAATGAAATTATGTATGAGTTGAATGAATGAGCAGGAACAACTATTGAAGTTAGTGTAAAATAGTTTTTTAAAACAATTCTAATTTGATTTCGTACCTCCAAAGGACGAAATCAACACATGAGCCACACTTTGGGTTGGAGGGGCCAAGTTACGTGATTTCTTCCTTTTAAAAAAAAGTCACACAAGCACTGGTTACTTGGCTGGTGCTTGCGTGGCAAAAAGCAACACCACTTTGGGAAATATTTCCCAAAATGGTCTAAATCGGTAATTTTTTTAATTATTATTTAAATAATTTTTCCTTTTTAAAAAAATTCATATTAATCGTTATTCTAATTTCTAGGAGTGCTGCTTTAAGAATCTTGTGAATAGTAGTTTTATGACTTAATTGCGATTCTTGCTTTTTCTGTATCTTGTGCACTTATTCTGCTATCTTGTGTTTTTTTAGTCATACAACTATATCTTGGTGAAGAAATCAAAGCCCTCAACTAGGCAGTAGTCTTTCAAACAACATTGTGGATGGACTACATATGTTTAATGGAACTGATAGTCATTTAGATGTAGTATTCTCGGCTTTTTTATTATGGGAAATGGGAAATACGTGACAACCTCAACTTTTCCATTGTATTGACTATCCTTAATGTTTCCTTTTTGATATTCAACTGTTTGCTAAAATTTTATCCTTAGGGGAATTGGAATGGTATCAAGCACTTGTCATTTGTTTGTAACCAATTTCTTCCTAATTTTCTCAAGTGGCTTGTTTATTTGTGGTTTTTTTCTTCTGTACCTCAAGAACTCAAAAATGGTAGGATTGGATATAAAAGCAAACAATCACCGGTTGTTTTATGGACAAGCATTGCAAACATATCATCTCTTTGTGCTGTGAACCTCATGCCTTACCGAAGTTTATTGCTTATATGAGGATAGGTGCTCCAATGAACCCGATAGTTTATTGGTCTCTTCCACCTGATGTGTGTTAAATAGGGCAATTAGGTTTTGAATCACTAACTCACCCCCATGTTATATGTGAATTGTCAAATTGTGATATGACAATTTACTATTATCATCTACATATTAAGATATAAATTTTTTCTAATGAAAAAATTAATATGTGCCTATGCATATTTTGAATACGTACCAAAGGATAATTTAAAACTAAGCCTTAGAAATAGATGCAAGATGACATCCAATGCATACTCCTCCGAGATGTCATTTGCACCATCGAGAATATTCCCTATAATGGAACAAATTGATTCAACGATATTCCACTATGGCCAGCTTCCAGGACCACTACTAGCGGCTTGAGTAGCAGCCATAAATATAACACATTCATTAATATTTGAGTTTTTTCCATATTACCTAGTTGGATATACAAATATTCCACATTCCTTGGATTTTAACCCTTAATCCCATGTGGCCTGGTTTACGACAGATATACCCTTAGGTCACAAATAAACCCATACCCAGGTTCTTATCTTATTATTAGTGACAAATTACTGACGATGGTACAAATTTGTATGAGCAAAATCAAAACATACAACATATAGAAAACAAAACACCCACTTAAAGATGATAAAAAAAAGTAAAAAATTTCTCCTTCTCAATCTTGTGTTCCAGAGAACGAACCAGAACCAAGCCACTTTAGTGCTTCCTAAATTACAACAAACAGATTGTTTT
Organism: Saururus chinensis; assembly: GCA_035235625.1. Classification (NCBI taxonomy): domain Eukaryota; kingdom Viridiplantae; phylum Streptophyta; class Magnoliopsida; order Piperales; family Saururaceae; genus Saururus; species Saururus chinensis. The sequence goes on from CP141143.1 coordinate 35,002,562, forward strand.
GACAATCTGGAAAACTGGGTTGTGTTTAGAATAGATTGAAGGACCCCAGAGACTTGCCGCAAATGGGGATTGGACGCAGCAAAAAGAAATGATTTTTGGGAGTACAACAAATTGGAAGGAAATCAAGTGGAGTACATCCATTTTGCATGACTCGAGAGACTCCCGGGAATGTGAGAACGAGAGGATGGATCCCACTAAACGGACCAAAGATCTCACTCTCTGCATGGCCTATGTTAAACACTTAATCCATATCGCATATAAGATAACACAATATATCAATAAAATGTATTATTGATAATACAATATGTATTCTTTGAGCTGACAACCCATAATATGATATCCACCATATCGCATATGCAATAACACGATATTCACCATAGCGTAGTATTGATAACACGATATTCACCATAGCATGTTATCGATAACACAATATGCCAACAATGCGTGTTATTGATAACATGATATGCCAACAATATGTTTTATTGATAATACAATATGCTATGGTATCCTCTATATCACATATAGGATAATACGATATTCGCTAAAGCATGTTATCGATAACACGATATTTGCCATAGCGTGTTATCAATAACAGTATATGCCAACAATGTGTGTTATTGATAATACAATATCTTCTATATCGCATATACGATAATACGATATTCGCCAAAGCATGTTATCAATAACACGACATTCGCTATAGCGTATTATCAATAACACGATATTTGCCATAGCGTGTTATCGATAACATGATATGTCAACAAGACGTGTTATTTATTTTTTTCTATATTGCATATACTATAACATGATATTCACCATGGCATGTTATTGATAACACAATATTTGTCTTAGCATACTATCGATAACACGATATGCCAACAATACGTGTTATTGATAATATAATATGCTACAATATCCTCTATATTGCATATACAATATTCGCCAAAGCTTGTTATCGATAACACAATATTTGTTATAGTGTATTATCAATAGCATGATATTTGTACCTAGTGTGTTAGCGATAACACGATATTTGAAATAATGTGTTATGGATAACACAATATTTGAAATAGTGTGTGATGGAAGTACAATATTTGGCTTAGCGTGTTACCGATAACATAATATTTGCCATAGCATGTTATATAACATGATATGCCAACAATACTTATTAATGATAATACGATATATCACATATACTATAATATGATATTCATCATAGCGTGTTATCGATAACATGATATTCGTCATAGCGTGTTATTGATAACACAATATTCATCATAGCGTCTTATCGATAACATAATATTCACCAATATTTGTTATTGATACAATTGTTCATCAAGTCAGGGATGAAGACCTCTAAGATCCTATTATAGAGTGTCATTCCTTGGCATCTACATCATTCTCCATTCTAATATAGCCTTGTTCTCCCTAGATAGTCTCTCAAGATTCATGTTTTGGAGTTACAATGTCATCTTAATTTCCATTGTAGGGATAAATAGTTTATGTGGTTAGTAATTTTTGGACAAAAATCATAAAAGAATGATCGCCGATGAAGTGAGGGAGGCCGACAATCACCGAATAGAAATCAAAATTTGTTGTTGATGAAAACCACCAAGCGAAAATCACAAATCGTCCACTACAACAAAAAGGACTATTAGCAACGCATTTATACATTGCTAATAGTTCCATAAGTGTCGCTAATGACTATTAGTGACGTATAATAAACGTCGTTATAAGTGTTGCAAAAAGTACCGTCACTATTACCAATTTGCAATGTATAACAAAAAGCGTCACTAATAAGGCGTATTAGTGACGTATAGCTATGTGTCGCTAATAATAACTTATGAGCGACGTATATTTTATATCATCGCTAATGAAAAGCTATTAGCGATGCTTTTTTATATGTCACTAACAGAAAAATAACTTTTTAAAAAATAAATTATTAGCGATGTATATCTATAAGCGCCGCTAATGAGGAATTATTAGCAACGCTTTTATATACCTCGTTAATCAAAAAAGTAAAAGTAAAAAAATGGGCTGACCATGTCCATGACCGTGTCCGATGGACAATCATTCACGGTCACAGTCATGACACTAAATAGTCATGTTAATCAGTCACGGTCAACATTTGACCGTGACCAAATGACTGATTTCCACCCCTAGTAATAGAGTAGTAGGAGTACGTTCATACAAAATGACTCAGTCTTTTTTTAGTTACAAAGCAAAATGACTAGTTACTAGTGAGAGTAAAAGGTAGAACTTTTGTGCCCAAAACAAAAACAAAGGAAATTTATTATATTTGACTAGCCAATCAGCAACTTGATTGGTTGTTTAAAAGTAGCGAGTATAAAAAATAATATTCTTTAAAAAAAGTAGTCTAAAAAATTGAATATTGGTATGGTTCAAAAAAATGGCATGTAGGTCAAGTGTGCCCAACTCAAAGACCCAATGTTAACAAATTTATTATACTATTTTAAAAGTAAAATGGGGGCCATGAGATTTTTGTTTTGGTCTTTGCTTTACCCTAATATTTTAATAATAATGTTAGTTAATTAGAAATAAGTAAACCAAAAAAAAATAATCAAGATAGGTTCAATAGTTACTTGCTTGAGAAATCTGGGGCCTCCTTTTTGTTTATTAGCATTACTTCACAAAACAGCTAATCCCTTTCCTTTTTTGTGTGAGGACACTTGTAGTATTTCTTTTCCTTTCAGCCCAATATACGCTCTTTGAAGCTCATTAGTCAGCATAACCCTCTTTCTCTCAACCCAAAATCCCAATAGCCCATATCTACTTTTTAAGCTATAATTTGCAGTATAATTTATGTTGCCTTAAGCTTAACTCTAATTTTGATATCGGTTTATTTTTTTAGTACGCTAAAGTTTCCTAATTTCCAAAGAACCTTCTTCATAATTGCTTGGTTGTATATAATTCTCCTGATTAATTTTTTACTAGAATAAACAAATTTTAATATAAGAATACAACTATTCTCTCCCTTCTAGGAACAATGTCTCACTTCAACCAAAATCCATTTTTTTTATTTTTTATTACTTTTTCCATGTATCCAACGAATTCTGGTCTGCCTATGTCTAACGCAACAAAAAAGGAAGAAGAAGAAGAAGAAAAGAGGTGGTAGAGGAGGAGAAGAAGAAAAAGAGGAAGGAAGGAGGAAGTTGTGGAAGTGGGGAGGGATAGACTGAGAAGAGGACGCCGCCTAGCAATGGCTCCGGCATTGGTGTGAAGGAAATATGAATGAGGTGAGTATCTATGATATTACTAATATATTTATTTCAACATGGACTAATCTATATATCTAGGGTAGGACGTGATGGCTGAGGGGCTGCAAAATGAAATTGCGCTGAGTACACCTAGCAACTACCCAAGCTCTTTGATTGAACTTAGTGGCAAGAGTCTAGACCAAGGGGAAGTGAGAAACATTTTTAATGTTCCACTCTGAAAATGAGAGCAGCATAAGGAATACATAAGAGCCCTTCATCCATAAAATTGATGGCGCACATGCTAGCGCACATTAGCACTACCAATAGCGCTAATGTATGCCAGTGTAAGTCATCGATCTCAAATATCAAGGGCTCGCATGCATTCCTTACACTGGGCTCATTGTAAGAGGGGAGCACAAAAAACTCTTTCGGGGAAGTGACATGCCAATCTAGCCATAGTTCGACTCATATAGTCATATATCTCCTTATTGTGCGTCATAACTATAAAATAAGATTAAAAAAATAGAAGTAGGGTGGGCTTGCACATCTACATGGTCTCAGTGAGGTGGCCATATTTTTATTCTTAACACAAACGAGTGTCTTTCAACCAAAAAGTAGAAGAATTTTTCATGTTTCTCATTGACAATGAGCTCAATATAAGAAGCACGTAGGTTTCCTCGATATCTAAAATTGATGGTGCATATGCTAGCGAGCATACTAACATTAATGCTAAAATTAACGTTAATGGTACTGACAGTAACATGCATTGTCTTCCCCAAAATGTCATAGGACTTCCATATGTTCCTTAAGCCAGGCTCATTGTGAATGGGGAACATAAAAAATTCTTCCCAAAAAGCCATTTCAAACAACTAAGGAAAGCCATCTCATGATATGAAGTGGTCTGGATCCACCTATCACAAAAGCTCTATCTTTAGTTTACTTTGTGCATAGTATTTGTAAAAAGAATAATTACATAATCTGATGTTTGTTAAAGATCAGCCATGTTGATTGATTGTTTCTTTCATACGTGAATATTTACAGATCCATTTTCAAAAAATTAAAGTAAATAAGCATAAGATCTAGCGTAATTGAGTCTCGCGACCCACACCCTTGATTATTTTTAATTTTGTAAAGGCAAATTAATACATTAGATATTAAAATGAATGCGCATTGTCTTTAGTGTTGAACTTTTTATTTGTAAATCATATTCATACTGATTCAATTGTTTTTATATTAAAAGGGAGCCACAAAAAAGCTCAGCAAACAGAATTGCATCCTTGCCTTAATCCTAATTGATGTTTAATTTGTTGTTCTTTTCTTATTTACGGCTGAAAAATAATAATCCTATTTTACTTTTTTTATACCTAAAAAAAGTGAATTTCCGATTGTCATTGTGCCCACCACCTTCTCTATCTAATAAGAAGTTAAAGTAGGCTTTTACCGTAAAGAAAGAAAATAGAGTAAAAGTATCAATTTCCTGCTCCCATCATAGAGAAGTGAGGAGGAGACAAATTAGACAACTCAATGAAAAGATAGGGGAGACACTAAGGGATATGATGCTGTGAATCTATGGCTTCCCTTCTAATGTCTCTGCGGTACAAGTTGAATGGTCATGGCAGCACCAGTAGTATCATTGGCTTTGAGAAAGCTGCTTCCATCAAATCGCTCTCAGGATCTGCCCACAAAATTAAGCTGACTTACGAGAAGCTCACCTTTCCTTAAATCTGGTTGTGAACTTTTTCTCAACAAAGTACAAGGTGCAGATGGCAACTTGCCCCAAGCTGCCTGAACAGTTGGAAGTTCAGGTCTGCCCCATGGATGAACCATCTTTTTACATTGGGAAGCTGGGTTTCACGTAGTGAAGAAGATGAAAATGACTTTGGGCTAAGTGGCGGTGATGAAGAATTTCATGAAAAGGAAAAGAGAATGATAATGATGATGCTAGTGACAAAGCATTGCTTTGTGAAAAATGGAAAACATGACAAGATACCCTTCACAATAGATTCATGGCGAACAGGTGTAGGAATCCGCAACTGGAGAAAAGGTTTCATGCCTTTTGCGTTTGCCTCTTTAAAACCCAGTGACAGAAGAGTGTACATTAACCGGGCGGAAAGAATTCAGAATTATGATATCCGATCTCATAAAAAAGGCTAACTTGGGGCAGTTTGGCACGCGATCAAACCCAAATGGTATTCATAATTTCGCCAGAAAAACTAGTGTTAGTGATTTAACGACAAGATGTGAAGAGAGGTTCTCCTGTTGTCATGCATCCAATTGTAATTTTGTTTCGGAATTACACTGAATACCAACCTTTTGTAATTGTTTCATGGTTTCATTCAGAAGGCCAGCATATCGTTTGATTGATTTTGGGTGATGGATCGCCGGTGAAGCTTCACTAGCTAGATAATCACAACTCCATTTTGACACCCTTGATGATGTTATCATCTTTGATTATCTTAATTAATTTTCCGTTACCAATTACTTAATAGGCATTCCCTAGCAAGAGGGATCTTGGTGCTGGTTAAAATTAACAATGAAAATATGGTGAACCAATGGGAGTGTTCCCCAGGACAAGAAGATACTATTAACTTGGTGTGATAGGCCCAAAGGCCAACAAGTGATATTTTAATGATGGCGTATTCTTTGTTTTGACCGAGTCTATCTTAATTGATTATTAGTTGATATATTGACGGTTCATTGGCCTAAATTTTTGGAAAAAATCTACCCCAGCTCTTTAGTCTTTCCTCATGTGTGGCTGAAATTTAATGGTTCCTACGCAACAAACACACATGCAGAAATGGACAGAAAGAGAGTCCATGACAAATTTGGAACCGAGGTTGATGGAAGTCGCAACCGTGTCCCGATTTAGCCTTGCTTTATTGAGCAAGAGTGTACGACTTGAATAAACTATGATTCATAGAGTGGTCCCGTTTTGTACTCTGAGATCTTCTGTATCTTTCTCTCTATCATCTCGTACGGTGTCAGGCAGTCCATGACGGGTAAGCTGTAAGCTTCAACCTGTAAGCTGATGCATGCCCTAATGCTCTAAGTAGCTCATGAGAAAGACAGTTAAGTTATGTTGATTAGAGGATAATCTAAGTTAATTGGTTTAAGAGAGTAAGCTCCTGTCTCTGTCATCAAAATAACTTCCTTTCATTTCTGTTTCTTTTTATATAAGAGAACCTCAGCTTATGGTAAAAAATTCAGTAAGAGCACTATCAAAACTTCTTGATATGCCCAACAATCAAACCCTACTAATTTATAGCTAGCTTTCCTTAATAACAAACTGAACATCTTAAGTGAAAATCTATTCTGATCCCACCACAAATTCAAAAATGAAGAAGCTTTTCAGATGCTGACGAAAAGGTTCAGCATTGCCATTTGGAGGCACACATCTTAATGTATATAGCTAGTGAACATGGAAATGAGTAATGAAAGGTGTCCACAAGATTCCGCTTGGTACATGTGAAGAACATGCATGCCAAGTTTGTTTGTATCCTTTTTTTGGTGCAAACATGCATGCCAAGTTCCTGGTAAAACATTTGGGTCAATATTGTACATCTCAATTATATCAGTTTTTTCTCTTCTTTCTTTCAGCTCATGATTGTTGCTAAATACAAGTGTGATTGGTTCATATGTCCAATCAAATTAAGCACCCCCCGGCCTTCGTAATTTATGAACGCGAAGAGCTTAAGCATATGGAGAGGTGCTGAGGCCATGGTAAGATATCTTTCCCTTGAACATGGTGATGGGGACAAAGGAGGCACAAAAACCCAGACAGACGACCGCGCCATTATTAATGCTCACTTTCGTAAATCTGGACCTTCGCCTACCTCGCCTACACGACTGCTGCACAAAATCAGTTGCAGGCAGGTTTTGGCAAGTGACTAGCAGGCAGAATCTATCCAAATCAGTTGCATGATACTCCAGCTGCACAAAATGTTTAGGATGAAGCTTTCCCCCCCCACCGGCCACCAAGTTTCCGCACTACAGAAAGAAACCATGACAACGCCATGGCCAATCTCGCTGCCGTACAGTCTACTGGCTCTCGACATGTCGGCCTGCCTCAGCGTCGACCAGCTAGCCACCGAGCTGGTCTCCACAGACTTCGGCCGGATGCTCCACTCCCCTCCTGCCGCAGTCCTCAACCCATCGTCTTCATCGGACATCGCCACTCTCGTATGCACCTCGTACTTATCAGACCCACCCTTCCCCATTGCTGCCCGGGGCCATGGCCACTCGGCTCACGGCCAGTCGCTAACTCTGAATGGCGTGGTCGTGAACATGAGATCCTTGGGCCAGCACAACAATCGTGGCCCTCGGATCAACGTGTGTTCCGCTTCTATGCCTCCTTATGCTGATGTGGGAGGGGAACAGCTCTGGATTGAAGTGCTGACGGCCACGCTCAAGCATGGGCTTGCGCCCAAGTCGTGGACGGACTATCTTTATCTTACAGTGGGGGGGACTCTGTCCAACGCTGGGATTAGTGGACAAGCCTTTCGAGTCGGGCCGCAGATCAGCAACGTTTACGAGATGGACGTAATCACTGGTACTAATATATTTGTGCAGGAATCTTCTTTCAGCAACTGTAATTTACGAGCTTCCTCTGGCATGACTTATGTTAAAAAACGTTTACGACATAGTTTTCATGTTTTTTGGGTGTCCATGCATGCGATACTTTGTATTCATATAAAACAGGGAAAGGAGAGTTGATGACTTGCTCCAGAGAACAGAGTTCCGAGCTCTTTTATGGAGTTCTCGGAGGGCTTGGCCAGTTCGGCATCATCACAAGAGCAAGAATTGCACTCGAACCAGCACCAGAAATGGTAAGATTTTTTTAAGTTCAAATTGTCCTACGGTCTCCAAAATGGACTCGTGATCAGTTGGTGAAGAAGCCTCACCAAGCTAAGCAGGCTCACCCATTATCGCACAGCTTTCGGCGTGCGAGCTATCATATCAAGAACACCCGTCAGCTAATTGGTGCGCCGCTGAGATTCTCCGTGATCAACTGTCGGCATGGCTGTTGAATCTTCAACAGCCGATCACCACTCTCCAAAATGAGCCCAGTTGGAAAATCTTGATGACACGATGACTGACTGACTGACGAGATTTGGCAAATTTGGCCTGGCAGGTGAGATGGGTCCGCCTATTATACGACGACTTCACGGCGTTTACAAAGGATCAGGAGCATCTCATCTCGCTTGACGGGATTTGTAGCAGGAAGGGGTTCGATTATGTGGAGGGTTCAGTCATCCGCTGCATCGAGAGCCTCATCAACAACAGCACATCTTCTACCGAAGATCACAACGGACTTCGATCCCTTGTAACTAATCTACGTGGTCGTCTCATTTATTGCTTGGAAGTTGCAAAATATTATGAAAATCACGTCCCCTCCAATGATATCGATCTGGTATCACATAAATATTACACTCATTCCCTTTAATAATCTTCATATGTATCATCATTATCATCTTCTTCTTCCGATTATGACATGTTGTAGGTTAGTAACTCAATAACTATTAGCTTTCATCATCAGCTAAGGATGCTGATCATTTTTTTGACAATATATCAAAGAAGGACCCTTTAATGATCCTTTACTGCTCTTGGTAGGAGGTGGAGGAGTTGATTAAGGGATTAAGCTTCATTCCAAGCTGTATTTTCTCCAATGATTCATCGTATCTAGACTTCCTCAACAGAGTCCACAAGGGTGAGCAGAAACTACGAGAAAAAGGACTTTGGGATGTTCCCCACCCATGGCTAAATGTCTTCGTACCCAAGTCTCGGATATGTGATTTTCATTCCAGGGTCTTCAGGGGCATTCTTAACCAGAACCTGACAGCGGGCCCCGTTCTTGTCTATCCCACAAACCGAAACAAGTAAGACATCTTCCATGTGATAATTGATCCATATATCACTGTGTAGTAGACAAGTCACGCATAATTTGAATATGCTTGCAGATGGGACGATAACATGTCTGCAGTGATACCGGATGAAGAGATTTTCTACGTAATCGGGTTATTGAGATCTGCTAATGAAAATTGGGAAGAGATGGAATTTCAGAATAGGGAGATTATAAGGTTCTGCGATGAAGCTGAGATTGGGTGCAAAGAATATCTTCCCCATTACATAACCAACGCGGAGTGGAAACAACACTTTGGCCTTAAGTGGGATAAGTTTCTTGAGCGGAAGAAGCAATTTGATCCCAAGGGGATTTTATCTCCGGGACATCGGATTTTCACTTCACCTCATCAGTAGAAAATGCTTGAGTGATTTGTAGCAGCAAGTCTTTTATTTCGATTTAATCTGACTGTGTGTAGTTTGGCCTTTTGGTATCAAAACTCTATCTTGCAACTCAAAGCTTTTTGTGTTTAGTGTAAACGCACAGTAGTCTTTTACTGCACATCCCATTAATCCCCTAAGTTCTATTTTTGCTGAAACCAATCTTTCTTAATCCAGTATAATATCAATATCCCCAACATATTAATCTCCTGTCAGAGTTCAAATTTAATTCTTCTTCTCTTGAAAAGTAATTTTTAAAGCAATTTTATTAGCGGAAAGAAACAAAGTAGTAAAGCACTACAAGTCAAGCCTCACTAAAAAAACGTTGCATAGAGATGGATCCACACAAAAGAGAAACACGACCCTCTGATTTAACTGAAGCAGTCTTATGTCGAAGATGAGAAGGTGGCACGTGATTAATAAGTCCTGGGCAAGAAAGACATTCTCTCATGTTTAAATTCCTTACAATCTATGACCACATGCATCCATCCAAACCATCTTAAACTAATAAATACCATCCCATCCTGGCAGGAACTTCACGTACGTCTGTGACCTAGTTCGCATGGCAGGCCTCGGAACTGATTCGGGTTTTGCAACAAGAACCTCTCTTAGGTCTATTCATTATGTGACACATAAACTATGCTCAATCCCTCGATATGTTAAAACACACAATGCATGGATGCACTATGTGGTGTGTGGCACAAGGATATCTTAAAATATGTATAATTTCTCCGTACATAAAAAAGGCCCAAGGACTTGATTAACTGAATGACGACCAGCTCGGCAGCAAAGCAAGGATTATGGCGTCGCTCGGCTAAGCGTACCACGTTATGAATGGTGGTATGTGGCACGGCTTGAGACAATTAGAGGCCTACGGTAAGATTTTAAGTGTGTTATTTTTAATATTTAATATAATAATTAAATATATTTTTTTACTGTTTACGATGCAAACTTACTAATTAACTTACTACATTCAAGTTTGGATATAATAAGATATGTCTAGCCTGCACTAGACCACAAGTGGGATAGTGCATCGTAACCCTTAGTTAGATATCATGCTATTATGGCTAGCGGCTTGTCCCCCGCATTAATAACCCCCTTGGCTATCAAATTATGATAATTAGGGACTTTGTCTCATACACTAAGTTGTATTGCTCACTATCAAATTATAGTTAGGACTATAACACACTAATACTCATGCAACTGCAATGTGGACTTGACGCCCATTTACTAATATATCATTTTCAAGAAATAATGTTTGAAAGAGTCTCGTTAGTATGTACCTGATTGCTTCTTACGGGCCTACACGGGGCATATAACATGCCTTTATATCTCAATCCAATGACATACATTAGCAGACATATTTTTAATTATCTACATGCCCCCATGGTCGGGTGCACATGTGGCAAGATGTGCCGAGCACACACTAACCTTTTCCTTTTCCTGTTTAAAAAGCTTCTTTCAAATGATGAAAATATTTGCAAACAAACAAAGACCATCAAAATCAAAACTATGTTTAGAAATAAGAATAGTGCAAAATTAGATTTAAAATATAAAGTAAAGAAGAATATAAATTAAAATTTAGATCATAAAAAGGGAACTACCTCCAAAGTTAAGAGAAATGAGAGTGTGTATCCCTAATTTTTTTGTTAATTCTAAGACTTTTTTGCTCATTTTTTGATAGGGAAATTTGATGCTTTGACATATTTATTTAACGTATTTTACCCAATATTTATACTCATACAGTTATACTCATACAGTTGGGTGCACGGTTTAGTCACAGGCTATGAGCCTCAACGAGCCACAAATGTTTTCAATGCAAAAAAGTAAGAAAACAAAAGAAAAAAGAAGAGGAAAGAAAATGAGAGATAAGAGAAAACAAAGAGTAAAAATAAATGAAAGAAAGAAAAAATGAATAAGACCAAGCGCAAGAGCGCCCGATCTATATTTTCAATGGAACTTTGCCCCCTACTGTGTCTGCCTCTCTGTGGCCACTGGTAGCTGGTGGAGTTCCACTCACGCCTCTCCTATCACTCACTCCTCTCCTATTAGGCCGAGCCAGCACCTCTCCCTTTATCATTTATTCCCTCCAGTGCATAGTCACCACCATAGTACACCTTCATCCTTGGCTGGCTTTTGCTCAATTACGATGGCAACGCCAGCCAGGACCACTACCAATAGCCTAGCTCCTCCCCTCCCCTTGGCCCCCCTCCTCCTCTTTGGCCTAAGTTAGATGTTTTCCCCCACTATTTTCTTTTTACGACGACTACTGCTGGCTAGCAACGGTGAGGAGGCACCCCTCCCAGCCCGCTCCACTCTTTTTCCACCTTGTTTGCATCGTCGAGCCCCCAACTCCCAGTTTTTTTATATTGTGACCATCGTCAACCATTGGCTTTTGGCCAACCTCTAGATGGCTGGACTAGGCTTGATAACGGCCCCATCGGCCTTGGTTCACCATAAACATATTCCTTCCATCTTTTTTTTTTACCCCTTGGCCGCACATGCAATTTGTTGTACATGTGTTTTATGGTTTAGGTGCCACTTTTACCCCGCCTTATCATTGACTAGCTTCGCCACCAACTGGATTTGACCACTAGAACCCTCTTCCCCTACTTCATCATCCTTTAGAACCTAACCATGCCCTCTGCCCCTCTTGTTAATCATCGATTACACAAAATTCACTACAACAAAAATAACTATTAGTGACGCATTTATGCATCACTAATAGTCCCATAAACATAGCTAATGACTATTAGCGACGTATAATAAGCGTCGTTATAAGCGTCGAAAATATTATCATTGCTATTACCAATTCGCGACGTATAACTAAAAGCATAGCTAATAAGGCATATTAGCAACGTATAGCTATGTGTCGCTAATAATAATTATGCGTTGCTAATAATAGCAAAATATTTTTAAAAAAAATTTAAAAATAAATTATTAGTGACGTATATTATAAGTGTCGCTAATAAAGAATTATTAGCGATGCTTATGTATATGTCGCTACTATAAAAAGTATTTTTTAAAAAAAATTAAAAATAATTTATTAGCAACATATATATAAAGCGTCTAATAATTATTTTTAAAAAAAATTAAATGGCGACAATTTTTAAGCATTGCTAGTAATTAATTTTTTTTAAAAATGAAATAGCTACGTTTTTTAAGTGTCGCTAATAATTATTATTTTTAAATAAATAGCGACACTTTTTAAACATCGCTAGTAATTATTTTCTTTAAAAAAAATCAAATAGTGATGCTTTTTAAGCGTCGCTAATAATTGTTTTTTTTTATAAAAAAATCCCCGATGGGCCCGATGGTCCACTGGGGAAAGGAGAGGGGGCCAGAAGACGGCAGGGCATCGGGCCCCCAACTCCTCCCCCTTCCTCTGAAAATCAGAGGAGGGAGAGGGCCAGCTGGGGGGGGAGCGGCATAGGGGTGGAGGGGGCAGCTGGTGGGGGGCATCGGGGGGAGGGGGGCCAGCTAGGGGGAGGGAGGGAGGGGAGAGGGGGGAAGCTGGGGGAGGGGTGGGGGACTAGAGCAAGGGGAGGGCGGGGGAGGGGGGCGGTGTGGGGGCCGGAAGGGGGCGGAGAAGGGGGGATTGGGCGGCAGCTGGGAGACACGACGGCTAGTGATGAGGCGGCGGAGCTAGGGGAGGGAGGGGGACCGGAGCAGAGGGAGAGGGGGAATGAGGCAGGGTGGAGAAGGCGGAGGGGGGACTGGAGGGGTGGGAGGGCAGCGGAGGACGGTAGGCCATGGGTGGAGGGGCAACGGGCGGCTGGGAGACTCGACAGAGGGCGATGGGGCATAGTGAAAGAGGAAGGTGGGGGCGGGGGCCGAAGGATGGGGCACCGTGGGCAGTGGGGGCAAGAGGCCGCGGGATGGAGAGAAGGCGGGGTGGTGAGGCGGCGAGCGGTGGTGGTGGTGGTGGGCGGAAAAATGGGGGAGGAGGTTGGGGTTGTTTATAGGCAGCAGGCAAAATTTCGCCCGTGCGAGGAAATTTTGCCTGCGGTAATTTATTTTTTTAAATTACATTAATGAGTGAGCATCGCTAATACAACAGATCAATGACGTATAAATTATACATCGCTAATACGAGCATTAGCAACGTATTAGCGACGCATAAATTTATATGTAACTAATACAACATAGTATTAGGGACACATAGACATATGCGTCGCTAATATAGTGTATTAGCGATGTATATACTTATTCGTCGCTAATGCTCAACGATATTAGCAATGTATATCCATATACATCGCTAATACGCAAAGGTATTAGCGACATATATGTTGATACGTTGCTAATATTTTTTTTATTTTTTAATCAATTTTTACATAAAAATAAAAAATAAAAAACTTTAAAAAATTACTCTCCCTCTCCTCTCTCTCTCCTCTCTCTCTCTCTCCCTCTCCCTCTCCCTCTCCCTCTCCCTCTCCTCTCACTCCTCTCTCTCCCTCTCCTCTCTCTCCTCTATCTCTCCCTCTCCTCTATCTCTCCCTCTCCTCTCTCTCCTCTCTCTTCTCTCTCTCCCTCTCCTCTCTCTCCTCTCTCTCTTCTCTCTCTCCCTCTCCTCTCTCTCCACTCTCTCCTCTCTCTCTTCTCTCTCCCTCTCCTCTCTCTCTCTCCTCTCTCTCCCTCTCTCTCCCTCTCCTCTCTCTCCCTCTCTCTCTCCCTCTCCACTCACTCTCCCTCTCCTCTCTCTATCTCTCTCCCTCTCCACTCTCCCTCCCTCTCCTCTCTCTATCTCTCTCCCTCTCCACTCTCCCTCCCTCTCCTCTCTCTATCCCTCCCCTCTCACTCTCTATCCTTCCCTCCCCTCTCTCCCCTCTCACTCTCTCTCTCCCCTCCCCTCTCTCTCATCTCTCTCCTTTCTCTCTCCTCTCACCCTCCACACTCTCCCTCCTCTAATTTTAATTTTTTAAGATTTTTTATTCATTAAAATTAATTTTAAAAACCAAAAAACAGTTAAAAGAAATAATATTAGTGACGTATAAAATTATACGTCGCTAATGAATCCCTTATTAGTGACGTATAATTTTATACGTCGCTAATACATGTACTAATAGCAACGTATAAAACCATACGTCGCTATTAGTATTTATTTTAATTTTATTTTTTTATTTTAAAAATATAAAAATTAATAAAATAATAAAATAAAATTCCTCTCTCTTCCCCCCTCTCTCTCCCTCTCCTCTCTCTTCTCTCTCCTCCCTCTTCTCTCTCCTCTCTCTCTTCTCTCCTCTCTCTCTCTCCATCTCCTCTCTCTCTCCCTCTCCTCTCTCTCCCTCTCTCTCTCCCTCTCCTCTCTCACCATCTCCTCTCTCTCCCTCTCCTCTCTCTATCTCTCTCCTCTTCCTCTCTCTCATTCCTCCCCTCCCCTCTCTCTCGCTTCCCCCTCTCTCTCCCTCTCCTTTCTCTTCCCTCTCCTCTCCCTCCCTCCCTCTCCTCTCTCTCTCCCTCTCCTCTTCCTCTTTCCGTCTTATTCCCCTCTCCTCTCTCTCTCTTCCCTCCCCTCTCCTCTCTCTCTCTTCCCTCCCCTCTCCTCTCTCTCTTCCCTAGCTCCCCTCTCTCTCTTCCCTCTCCTCTCTCTCCTCCGACTCTCTTTCCTCCGTCTCTCTCCACCCTCCCTCTCCCTCTCTCTCTTCCCTCCCCTCTTTCTCTCTTCCCTTTCTCTCTCTCTCCTCCCTCTCTCTCCTCCTCTATCTCTTTGATCCCTCTCTCTCCTCACCTTCTCTTTCTCCTCACTCTCACTCTCTCTCCCCATGCACTCTCTTCACTCTCTCTTTTATTGTAAATTATATTTTAAAATTAATAATAAAATTTAACAAATAAAATATAATATATATAAATAGTGAAAATTTAATCTATTATTAAAACTTCTTTATATTAAAATTTTAATATTTATTTATATATAAATAGTAAATATTGATTAAAATATATTATATTTAGGAAGTTTATCATAACTTTTTTTATATTTATTTATTAAATAAAATTAATTAATAAAGCTATTAGCGACGCATATCAACAAACATTGCTATTAGAAATGGTATTTGTGATGCTTATGTAAAAGCATCGCTAATAGTTTAATTTTTTTATTTTTTGTTATTTTTAATTCATAACTATTAGTGACACTTTTCTAAGCGTCGCTAATAGCAACATTATTAGTGACACTTTCGTATAAGTGTCGCTATTACGAAAGCTAGTAGCGATGCTTACAAAAAGCATCTCTAATAGTCATATTTTTTTCTTTTTTATTTAAAATATATATCTTTTAGCGACGGTTATATAAAACATAGCAAATAGGGGCATTCTTAGTGACGCTTATAATAAAGCGTCGCTAATATGATTAGTATTAGCGACGCTTATCTATACATCGTTAATAGTTATTTTTAGCGACGCTTAGCTAAGCGTCACTAATAAATGTGTCGCTAATACTACATTTTGTTGTAGTGATTGATGTCGTTGGGTGTTGTCCATGTTCAATTTCAGTGTAGGAAAAATAAACTCTGATGTTCACCCTTGATTTCCGATTACACCTACCACTTCTTTTAGGCAAGACCTTGCTCCCAACCACCCTAGTGCACCTCTATGGAACATAGATTTTTCTACATAGATTTCTGTCACCCCTATCTTGCCTAGATTAACTCTGATGTTCTATAAACCCTTGAACAATAGCTATTTCAACTAGGCAATGCCTTTTGCTACCAATTCTATTGCCAATGTTGCCACTGTTGTGTGCTCGTTATCAAACTCATATAGATTACGAGGTAGGGGAGTTTGAACTTGTAATTTCATGATAGTATTATAATGCCCCACTTTCTTATTATATCTAACCTAAGGGGTTAGTATTAATAATTAATTTTTAAATAAGAATTAATGGGTTGTGAGGGGTAAAATCCTAGTATATGAATAGAACTCAAAGAAATAAGCGTATCTAATAAAAAATGTGCGAAAAGGAGGTTGGGAACAAAAGTTACGACTTCATGAAATATGCCATATGGGCAAAACCCCCTTGAAAAGTGTGTGATAACTCATATATATGGGGTATAGTTTTGTAGGGCTTGTTGATACGAGTCCAACATAACAAATAATGCACAATTTTGACTTCGGGGTAGGAAGTTATTGCATTTTCACGTTTTGAATTGAATGATATTAAAATAATAAAAAATGACAAATTTGATGACACAAGCACTTGGTGTCAGCCACTCCAGCCAACGCATGGCACCGTGGGGCATACGAGATGCACAGGTGAACTGCATTCAGCAGTGTGCACCATGCATGCGGTAGGCCACATCATGTGCATCACGAGCGTGTGACGCATGACCTGCCAAGTGCTCATGTGATTGCAGTCAGCTCATTATAGGGAAGAGCTATGCATTTTCTGGGAGAGTTTTCCTCTATTTCTAAGCCATTTTAAGTTTGACCTTGTCGAGTCGAGTTGTTTCTAGCTGATTTGAGGATATTGTACACAATAGACGAGTTCATTCCTCAAGTTAGACAATCAAGAGGGGGGAATGACCCAGGGCAAGAGGAAGCTTTGTCATCCGCCGTCGGGTCACAAAAAGAGAGAAGTGGCCCGAAATAAAGAGGAGGTTCCATCCTCTGCCATCTGGCTGCAAAAATAGAGTAACTGCAAGCAGTAAGGGGAGGCTTCATCCTCTTCTGTTGGGTAGTAAATAGATAAGCATCTTGCGTTAAGCAGAGCCTCCATTTGTTGCCTTCGGGCATGTAAAGAGAGAAGTGTCCCATGTTAAGGGAGGCTCCATCTAGCGCCTTTGGAAGTGTAAAGAGATAAACATCCTGGGTTGAAGGGAGACTCCATCTGTTGCCTTCAGGCATATAAATAGAGAATCGTCCTGGGTAAGGGGAGGTTCTATTTGCCGCCCTTGGGCATGAAAAGAGTGAAATGTCCCTAGGTAAGGGGAGGTTCCATCCGCTACCTTCGAGCGTGTAATGAATGAAACATCTTTGGGTAAGGGGAGGTTTTGTGCACCGCCTTCGTGTGCTAAAAGAGTAAAACATCCCTAGGTAAGGGGAAGCTCTATCCACCGCCTTCATGCGTTCAATGAGAAAAACATCCTGAGTAAGGGGAGGTTTTGTCTATTGCATTCGGGCACAAAAAGAGAGAAACCCCTATGAAATGGAAGGTTTTATCCATTACTTTTTGCCACAATGAGAGAAATGTCCTAGGTAAGGGGAGGTTTTGTCTGCCTCCTTCTGGCTAAAAAAAGAGAAATGTTCCAGAGCAAGAGGAGGCTCTACCTTCCGTGTTCAGATCTCAAGGGTAGAATGCCCTAAAGGAAGGAAAAACTTCAAATGTCGTTACTTTCTAAAACCTAAGGGAATTAAGCATTTCTGACTTTCTAATTTTAATGCATATTTATAAATGTATTTGCATCTTAATTAGTTAATTTAAGATGTTGAATGAGTTATATGTTTTGTTCGGATTTGATCTACTCTGAATATGCACTATTCTGATATGCTCTACTTTGTCTGTGAAAGAAAGAGTTTCTGTCTCCAATGATGTATTAGTTTTTGTTTGACTCCAATGATTTATGAGTTTCCTCCTGGCTCCGATGATTTTGTTAGTTTCTCTTTGACTTCGATAATTTATTAGATTTCTTTGTGACTCTGAATAATTTATCAGATTACAAGTATATGAAATACAAGATTTTTTGCTTCCTGATACATGTATTAGCCGTTAGGCAGAACCAAGTTGGGATCTGATTGTATTAGACTAACATCATAGATGTTATCTAATATGTATATAGGCAACCAATGTTACAGGAACATTGGCTCAATCCAAATTAATTATAAAATATAGTTTTGTTCTGGTTAGCATGCGCATCGAAGCTTTGAAGCTCCATAGTGTGGGAAGGAATGTTGCAGCTCTCGCACACAGAAGATACTCCTAGAAAAAAATTACTCTGATGTTTCTAGAACCCTGGGCCGAGTTAAGCAGTCGAGATTGAGGGTCTTTGGGGCCTGGGGTGTGACAAGCATGCTTTAAAGGTTTATTAACATACAAGGATTATGTGATTTAACACTTTGGAGGTTAAATAATGATCCAATTGCATAATGTAAAAGTGAAAATGATGAATTATAATATATTTTATTATGCATATGACATGCATGTAATTGAAAAATATGTTTGATATATGTATACCATATGTATACAGTGAGTTTAATATTTATCTACTCAACCTAGCAGATCATAATATTGCCACTAGTCCAATTATCTCTCAAAGTGCACTCACTATGCATTAATCTATCAAACTTAAAATATTCAATCTGCACATAAACACACAACACTTTTAACATGGAAAACCCAAACTTGGTTAAAAAATCACGACAATTTCAAATGAACCAAATCAATGCATTATTAGCAAGCAAGACAATTACATTAAGACACAAGCAAATCAACAATCTTTGTTTTGACTCTAACACAAACTCTTTTTGTTTAGATCTTTACAAATTTCTTTCGTTGTTGGCCTTCAAGTCTTCTCTCTCAAGTATTTAAAACTTTTCTTCCTCCTTAATTTTTTTTGTCTTCTCTTAGCTTTTAACAATCTCCTCTTGTTGTATTAACTTTTACCTCTTGGATTCTGCAATCTCCCATTGAAAAAATTCTGCAAATCCTGTTTGAACTTCTATAAGAAATCTCTTCTTAGTTGTGGAATAGATTCATGAATTCATAATTGATCTTCTCCTCAAAACTTTATGTGAATTCCCTAGGAAAATAATATGAAAAAGGTAGAAACCCTTCTTCTCCAAATTCTTCTAGGTTTTCCTCTATCAAAATTCATCACTTCTTATCCTTTATATAACTCTCAAAACTAATTTAGGTCTTTGGCTTTAACAAGGAAAGAATTTAAATTCAGAATTACTTATTTAGGGCAATTAGAACTTATAGTGATCAATCATTTCAGACAACGATCAATTATTCACTGTTTTCTAAACATATAATACTTCGAGTGATTGATCGATTCACAAAGTGAACGATTGATAACTCTCGACTTCTTTTTACACAAGGCCAAATAAGTGTGGATCAATCATTTCTATTAGTACATTATTCTGACTGTTCAAATATAGTTTTACCCTAAAACCTCTTGAAACCCTTAAAATTACTTATGAGACTTTTCCAAGTGATTTTTATAAACGAATGTGATCTAAATAAGATTTTGATATGCAGCTGCTGATGAATATTTTTATTTCCTTTGTATCACTTTTAATGTATTTCTTTGTTTAAAACTTGTTCAGTTCATTTATGTTCATTGTGATGATGAGATGTAACCTCGAAACTAATTTTATGGTGGCATATGTGATGGACATGTGACGGTTTGATGATATTATTAATTTTCATGTCTAAGTGATAATTATACTGGTTTGGCTTTAGTGAGTATTTTTATTAATTATTACTTTAACTTTTTGTCTATTTATGTTAAAAAGGGGGAGAAGTGATTAATGAAAATCAAAATGCTTATCTTTATAATTGATTGAACACTAGTATGCAAATCAATTTGATTTTAAGTGTGCAGGATAAGTACAGGAATATATAAGGCTTTTGAAGCTTAATCCCAAACAAATAAGTTGAAGTTAATTGAGCCTATGTTAAGTCTTTGTAGTGTCAAGTTATTTAATACAATTTAAAAGTTAATGCACTATATGAAGAGTTATAATTTTATTTTAATTTTCAAATATGTAGTGTTTTGACAAGAAAAGGCCAAAAGGGGGGATTGCAAGAACATATGAGTGATATGTTAAGTTTATTGGTTAATTTTTTTTTGTCAAAATTATGTGTAGAAACCTTGCATATGTATTGACTCTTAGAATATGATTTGAGGTTGTTGTGGTCTAGTCAAATTTAGAATTGATACTCTAAAAATAGGAGCATACGTATTCTTAATTATCAAGGCAGAAGATTGAAAAATGTTGAAGGCTTTTAAAGCTTATTCAAATCACATTCGCATATAAAAATCATTTGCAGAAGTTTCAGAAGTGATTTCAATGGTTTTAGTGTAAAAATGACAAAATAATATAATTATACATAGAATGATTGATCACTACAATATATGAAAACGAAACGATCAATTGACACTTAAGTTTTCCCTATGCAAAATGAAGTCCAGAGTTATCAATCAATCGCTCTCGTGTACAAAATAAATAGTAAATAATCAATCACTTCAAGGATAGGTTACCCTAATTAAGCCATTCCAACTTCAATTTCTTTTATTATTCAAATACAAGTCCTAAACTTACTTAAGGAGCTATAAAGGGTTAAAAAATCATGAAATTTAAGATTGAAAACCTAGAGGAGATTAGAGGGAAAAGGTTTATATATTTGCATATTATTTTTCAAGGAGAATTTGTATAAGGCTTTGAGTTGAAGATCCATGGTGAATTGAAGAGGCTAATCCACAACTAAAGGACTTTATATACAAAGATTTCAAAGATGTGTTGCAATAAATCTTTAATGGGAGATTGAAGATTCTACAAGGACAAAGTTAATACAACAAGAGGTGTTTGATGAAGGCTAAAAGAAGAAAGTGATAAAGCAAGGAGGAAAAAGTTTTAAGTGTTTGAAGGAAAAGACTTAAAGGTCAGAAACAATGATCTAAATAAGAGGAGCTTGTGTTAGAGTCTAAATAAGGTTGGTGGTTTACTTATATCAATGTAAAGTCTTGGTTTTTAGTATATTGATTTGGTTCATTTGGAACTGCCCTGGTTTTTTACCCATGTTAGGTCTTTACACATTAAATTATTGTGTTCATGTATTGATTGAATGATGGTGGTTGATTGATACATCGTGATTGAGATTTGAGAGAATATTTAATTGATTCTATTGTGTATAAAAATTCTGCACAAAGAGGCAAGAACTCAGTCTTTTTCTTAGTTGATAATCATACTAGCGACAATCTAATAATCTACTAGGTTATTAGATGGATATTAAACTCACAGATTTGACTTGGTCATTCTTAACAATATAACTTTGTTTTATAAAAGGAGTTTTGATATGAAGTTTTGGGTTTAGAAATATCTTCATAATGCCACTATGTACGTGTTAATCAGAGTTTATATGAGGAAGTTATGGTATTAGGGCCTATGTACTATCATAGTTATTGTTAGTAGCCCAGTTGACTTGTCGATGGATATGAGCAATTTTATAATTTTAGCTCAAAAACTACCCAGATTGATAGTTTTAAACCAGAATTTCATCTCTTTTCCCTTATAAGTGAATTTTAAGTCCTTTAAACTCAATTTCTCTTTAAAAACCTTCTCAAAATGAAGAGGGAAAGATCGATGGCTCTCCAAATCAAGAGAAATCAAGGGAGAGAGTATCTATCTATGGAGATTGGTCGGCATTGTGCATGAGGGAGGATTTTAACACTGTGAAATAGGTCAGATTGCAAACCTTATACTCTAATTTAACATAGAATATGCATGTATGATTTAAATTATGAAATCATTTGATATGAAAAATAGAAAAATAGGATTCTTTGTTAATTCCTTTTATAGCAATTTTAAGGAATCATGATTTTATGTTGGATTGCAAGTATTGATTCTATAATTTGGTTTTGAAGCCATTATATGAAATATGTTTTGATTACTTTCTTCACATGAAAGCATGTAAAGGATAATGCATTAAATTTTGTCATGATTATGTTATGATATCATGTTTTTCCCATGTTTAATACTCCATTGATAGTAAGAATCATCATCTGCCATTATGGGAAGGCTATGTTTGGGAAAGATTATGATATGTTATAATATGGAGTTATTTTAGGAAGTTAGGACAATTATGTTATTTTTTCCTTACCATTGACATGTTCATCGACATGTCAATGATGTTATCAATGTAATGGAGGAGATGATAGTACTGATATTGATGAACATCTACACATTTGTGTGTTACCGGCCCATCACCAGTAGTGAGGTCAATGCGTCAATGAGAATGGTTGTCATTTCAATTCCACCGTCAGCAACGGTTCAATATGTTGATAAGTTACCGATAGTCATTGGTGACTTGGCCTACACATCAATGGATTCATCGACAGAAAGTTAGTTTTGGGGTAAATATTAGCAATAAATGCTATAAGTGTTATGATATTATTGTGAGATATAATAACATGATATTGAATGCATGAAATACAATTATATATGATGTTGTGATTGATGATGTTTCGGCATATGTGCTCTTGTGTGTGTGTAAGTCCTTGTAATAAATTGCACCCCAAGATTGTTGTATAAAGGCACTTAAGGACAAAAGGATCCTTGTGTCTAAATCATTCATGAAGTGAGTCTTTAATCATGTAAAGGAAATAGTTTACTATGAAATAAGACGAAGATATTTTGGCTCTCTAAGGATGAGAGTTATGTAGAGCCACTTCTCTAACTTAGGAGATGTATTCGAATAGAAAAGATGATTGGTCCTGATCATGGAAGTAAGGATCTCAACCACTTGGGTCCATAAGCCCCTATGGGTCTTAACTTTATGGCGTGGATGGAGTAGGCAATCCTCAAAATACTTGAAGTCGGTGGAGAGTAGTTCATGGTCTAGTGAGGTGAGGTTGTACTCCTAAACATGGTTACTGTGTCATAGAAAACCTAATGATAACTATGGAGCAAAAGTCTCCTTAGTGAAGTCACACTTTGATGTTTGAAATCATGAGAAAATATTTATAAATGTTATGCTAGTTCCACTTATGCATGGTGATGATGATGTGCTATAGGATATGATAGATGCTAATTTTGTGATGATGTAGTGTAATCATATACATTATTATTAAGTAATACTTGTTTAACCATCCCACTAGGTATATTGGCATACATATTATTCGTGATGCAGATTCCTTATAAGGTTAAAGTTAATTACTTTAGGACTTTAGATGTGTGGCAAGGATGATGTTGTTAAGCCACTTGACGTGTTTAAATTTCTTACTTTAAGGTAGATGACTTAATATACATAACTAATATATTTATATTTGTACATACAAAGATATTTAGACATGTACTTAGGTAATACCCTGTGTGATTTAAGATATGATTTGACTTAGATTATTATTATACTATGATTTATCACTATCACACGTATGCTTGAAAAATGGTTGGCTCATACCACAAGATAACTTATCGAATGATTTATAACAAGTTTTAAAATATTATTTTTTACCATTTTATTTATGAAAATTAGTTTAAAAATCTCGAGTCTTGACATCAACTATTGAGGATTACTACAATGCCTCTAATCCAAAACACTCATTAAGAGCTACAAGATATGACCTATTACAAATATGCGTAAAAAAGCAAAAAGTTATTGCAAGATCTTTGGTAGACTTGTTGGGCGGCTATAAGTGCTGAAGCGCTGGGAGGTGGCATGCACCATGCTCAAGAGAAATCCAAGTTTAGCAACATGGAGGAGTGCAGGTCCTTGGGGAGAGGACTTTCACTTGGGGGGACGGTCCTCCCAAGCACTTGGTTGTTCAGGGGCAGCCACGGTGCATTCTATTGGTATGGAGCACATGAGCATGGATGGAAAATGTAATCAATTGCAAGAGGTGGCCAAAGGGGGAATCTTTGGCCAGGAAAGATCTACTCTAGGTTGTTTGGTGGCAACCACTCAGCATTTTGTCATGTAGATCACAAGTTCATAGGCAGCAGGAGTCTTCACAACAAAGCTAGCTGAAGGGGAGTCTTTGGTTGGGTAAATCAACACTTGGCTGAGAAAGTCAGCCAAGGTAGTGCACAAGGTTCCTAAATGACTAGAGCTATCAAACAACAAACCAATCCGAAGTGGAGCGCTTAACAACTTGGCTGTTTAGGGCAAACAAGAGTGTGTTGCTAGCACAGGTTGTAGGGACAATGGGTAACCGTAGTCGTCCACCACACAATAGGCTAAAGGGGAGTTCTTTTGCCAAATCAACTGTAATGACCCGACTCGAGCCGGGCCCACAAAATCACTAATAGGAAATTTTCTTTTTCCTTGAGCCAGGAATCATCGTCTGAGTGCGAGAGGTACAACGTTTGTCTACGCACTACGGAGCTTTAAGGCTTCCTCGTACGTAGACTTAGGTTGTAACGAACATATACACACGACGAAGCTTCATAGTTCGTCGCATGTAAAACAGAATAAAATATATTATTATAATGATTTGGATCAGGCCAACGTTGTCTTGCCGTTGGTTGCCTACTTACGTATTAAATATTATTCTAATACGATCGGATCCGAACGTAGTTCTACCTAATGGCTACTACATACAACAAGCATCACAAAATTATACATATAAAATACATATCTCCGAATATCTAATCGGAGTATACAAAAACTCGTCATATATCGGAGTCAAGCGGAAGTTAATAAACCAAAAACGTACAT
Organism: Saururus chinensis; assembly: GCA_035235625.1. NCBI lineage: Eukaryota > Viridiplantae > Streptophyta > Magnoliopsida > Piperales > Saururaceae > Saururus > Saururus chinensis. The sequence continues at coordinate 35,027,432 of CP141143.1, forward strand.
CTCGCTCTACCACCGAGTGGGATCAAAACTACACATACATGTCTCGCTCTATCACTGAGCCGAGACCGAGAACACAAATTACACGTCTCACTCTACCCTAAAGCGAGACCACACACGTCATATAAATATACATCATGGCATCTAGGCACATAGCATAATATATAGGCACATAGCATGTCATATATGCACATAGCATGTCATATAGGCACATAGCATGTCATATAGGCACATAGCATAGTATATAGGCACATAGCATGGCATATAGGCACATAACATAGTATACAGACACATAGCATGTCATATAGGCACACAGCATAGTATATAGGTCATAGCATAGCACATACGCCATTCTATAATAAAAACGGGAGATCAGAAAAGCTTACTGCCCTTATGTCTCATATAGTAGCGGTATGCGGAGTTGCTCACATGAGCATCCTCCCCTTTAGATCTGAAGATATTAGACGGAGCTTCCTCTAGCCTCCATACGTTCCTCGTCTTGTACCGAAAGACTACGTATAATTGTTCTCCTTGCCGGAGACTCTTCTCGTTTTCTGCGCCCATGAGCGACAGACAGAACCTCCCCTAGTCTGGATTACTTCTCTTGATGTAGCCTGACAACTCTGGACAAAATCCCATCTTGCTTCGGGCCCATTTTTCTTGTTCGTTGCTCGAGGATCACGGGTGGAGCCTCTCCTTGTCTCGGGGCATTTCCTCCTTATACGGTTGCCGAATCAAAGAATGGACCTCTCCATCGCATAGAACATACTTGATTTAGTCAAGAACGCCTCTTGGACTGACTAAATCGGAGTTGGGATGGCCAGAAACAGAGAAAACGAAGTTCGTCGGTGCATGAAGATAACGGGCAGGACCTCCTCTTGTCTTGGGAAGTTTCCTCATCATACGGTCTCCAACTCGAAGAACGGACAGCTCCATTGCGTAGAGCATACTCGATTTAGTAGGAAACGGGTCTTGAACGGCCTTAATCGGCCTCAGAACGGTCAGAAACGGAGGAAATGAAAATCTGACTGAAAAACAGGAAGAATGGGGGTTTTATAGACCCCCGGCGCGCCGAAACAGCGGCGCCGGGCCGCCATTTCTGGCGGCGCCACGGTTTCGGCGGCGGTGCCCGCCGAATTCGCATGGGTCGCGACCGCGCGCGATCCCGTGGCTCGCGCGGAACCGCGGCGCGCGGAACCACGGAGCCCGCAGTAACGTGGCGCGCGTCGCGCCGCGCCAGCTCACCTCATTTTTCCATTTTTCTTTTTTTTATTTTTATACTTAAAATTACAAACGCGCACATCTTTCTACCCCGGAATCGGATTCGCGCGTTCTAGGTACCGTTGGACTCGTATCATCGAGCCCTTCGATACAAACCCACTTAAAGCAGCAAAACACATTATTTCCAAGTGGGTCCCACCTATATTGCACGTTTCTCAAATATCGTAATTTTCGGTCCTGACCTCTGTTTCGCGCGTTCTTCGAATCGTTACACTCGTTATGCCAAGCTCTACTTGGATACAGGTATCTAATGAAAACCCTTAGTATTAATTTTAAATTACCGAATTACCCTTAACCCTCCCGGGTTAAGCGTAACCGAAAAACGGGTCGTTACATCAACTTACTTGGCTTGGCGAGGCATCCAGGATACAAACTATTGGGGCAGTGTTTGAGCATCATGTGTAGCCAAAGCTGTCCACCACACATCAGACTGAAGCAAATTTTTTGGTTGAAACCATTCCAGACTTGGCTGAGCAAGACATCTAAGGGTGTGTTGCTAGTGCAACTGCAAGGAGCTTGGGAGGCCAGAGTCATCCAATGTACATTGGGTTAAAGGGGAGTTATTTGTCTTACACGCAACTTGGGACTTCGTTGGGAAAGGTCTCCAAGAGAAAGCACCTTGTTGGCATATGGTGCAAAAATAATCTAAGGCAGTAGGCGCTGCCAAAAAACATGAAGGCTGAAGCAAACATTGGCCAAAATATTTGCAGACTTGGTCGTGGTGTGATGGGAATAGTTGGCTAGTTGTTGGACGGGTTCGAACAAGGGGATGGCTAAAGATCTTCAATCGGTGCACTTGAGAATATGGGGCTTTAATGAGGACGCCAAAGATTTCAAGTGGGAGAGGCTTGTTAAACCCTTAGCTGCTAAATAGGCGAATGGGCAGACAAGTACTCAGCCTTGGCATGCAGACACCCAAGGAATGCATGCTCCTGAGCGAGTATGCTCAGTGCAACAACATTGGATAATTGGCGAATAGATTTCCTAGTCTTACTAGGAGTAGGATGTGTTTCCTAATCCTACTAGGATGAAATCTACTACCAAATTAAGCAATCACACAAAATAAAGAAGACACAAGCAATTTTAACATAGAACCACAACTTGGGAAAAACCATGCAACCAGTCCCTCGGCCGATTAATCAATGCACTAAGAAATTAAGACTTACAAATTCTCAATCATTACAATAATGCTATAAGCCTATATCTATGTCCCTTGGCTACCAAAGTTCTTCTTGATACTTTTGAACTGTGTATTGATCTCCTCTTTCCTTAGTACAATCTCTTTCTGTTTTAAGTTTTAATTGAAGTATCTGTTGATATACTTTGTTGTAAACTTTTGTGTATGATGACTCCTTGTTTGATGTGTAGCAACTTACAACTTATTTCATAAACCACTTATAAAGCAAGTTATCTCCCACATTTTTCTAGAAATTTCTCATAAAATAAGAAAGGTGTGTGAAGGATTGTAGAGAAATTCTCAAAATTTCTTCACAAATAAATAAAATTTCCCATTCAATTCTATGAAAGAATTCTAGATTATTTCATCATGCCTTAGGCCTTTTATAAGGCATTAAGTTGGTTTTGGGTATTAAAATTTTATTAGAAACAAAGTCTTCCTAGAAAACTTAAATTAGGCACATTTTGCACCAACTATTGATCATTCTGTGGGTAATCAATCATTTCACAAGGCGATCAATTGTTTCTTGTTATGTTCAAAATCTAACCTAAGACCAATCAATTATTTCTCATGCAATCGTTCCTTTCTTATTCTGGAATCTAATGAGACCCATTCCAATTGATCTTTGTACCTACCAATTGGATGATTGTTGTACTAGAAAAATCCTAAATTTTGTTCCTCGATAGCAACTTCAATTTCTCCATTAAGTCTTCCACCTTAAAATCTTAGAGTACATTTGCCCTAATTTTTTAAGTCTTTCAATTCTAAATTTAAAAATGACTCATCACTAATTAACTCAAAATTTATACGACTTAGTAAATATATATTCAATAGACATAGTTTTGTCCATTGAAATAAAATCAACAAGACACATATGTCACACATATACCAACAATCTTTCTTTAACCTCGCAGTCAATGTAGGACTTAATCTCCTTTCCTCAGAGGAACTCGACTTGCACTCCTCCCCCTTGTGACAATGTGCTCCCTAGCAGTCCATTGTGTCCCAACTTCAAGAATAGAAGAGGGGTAAGATAGAGAGTGGTGGTTGTATGGCATTAGGTGTTTGTATGGAAAAAGGGCAGACTCGCCATAGCCAATTTGCTGGCCAGCTAGTAGTTAGTTACCACCTGCTTCAATCTCTTCTTTCGGTCTCCCTCTCAAGATTTACTCTGATATCAATCTTTTTGGACTTTTTTCTAAGCAAAAATATTTTTTCTGTTTAATTATTAGTTTACATAAGGCTCTTAACATGGTACATATGAGGGCAGTTATATATTAATGGCTTCCATCTCTTAAGTAAAGTATTATAGCTTTTCAAGCAAGCCAGTGGTACGGAACTTTTTATGGGCCTTTGGACCCGTCATCCCTCACTCATGCACCGCACCCCATTTCGCATCGCAGCCACCGTGCAATTCCCACGGCTTGGGCCAGGAAGGCTCTTTTGCGAGGTCTAGTCTATTTTGGCGCACGTCGCATGTGAGCAGGTCTAATTTTAAGAATACGCCATTACCTGTTCACATTTATGAGAATCTGATGACATGAGGTTTACTTTCATCAAATCCTCAAAAAACACTACTTATCACTATTTCCATGATGCCCATGTTTTGACCATATAGTTGGTAGCCGCGAAGTTAAATCATTGAAGATTTAAGTAGAAAAAATACGATCGATCGAAGATTGTTTCTATAGTGTTTATGTCACATCAAACATGTATGGGAGACATTCGTCTAAGGATACCATTAGAGTCTATAGATCCTATAATATGGAACATTAGAAACTTCCAAAGTGAACAGCCAACTAAGAGGATCTGCATCAATATTAAAAAACAGAGAAGTTCCAAAATATCAGACCTAAAAATGGGTCCATTTTTTTTGGAAGGATTTTATTCTACTTTAGATCACTTATACTTCTTCTCTCTCGTTAATAACTTCATTTGTTTTTTTAAAAATTAAATTTAATTTATTTTAAAAAAAATTAAATAAAGTTTATTAATGTAGGACAGAGAGAATATATTATAACTGGCCATTTAAATTTTACTAGGCAAGCAGGTAACATACATATATAAAACAAAACTAAGCATTTTTTATCTCCATCATGACCAAGCTACATTAATTAGGTAACACGAGATGCAGATACAACAAATATCAGCTCCTCTATAGCTCCGAAAAAATCCTCTCCTTTCCCATGTCCAATAGGAAGATCCCATGTCCTATCTTACCATTACAATTCCCACTAGCTATATATACATATGCATCCATCCTAATTATCACGGATTAAGGTTAACAAAAGTGAAGCAAGCATAGACTTGGGGAGATAGTTCCTACCCAATTTGAAGCCAATGGTAAGCAACATCAAACTGTTGTCTCTCCTCCCCTTTCTCTCTCTCTCTTTATATATATATATATATATATATTTATTTATTTATTTATTTATTTATTTATACAAAAGAGGAAAATGTTTTAACCAGTTTTATAATTATCACTAATAACCATGTTACATGGGGCTTCTAATATGGTACATAGAGGTGAATATAGCCTCTACTGATCATGGAGCATGGTCAGACTAGGTGCGTCAAAAGAGTAATGATAAAAACGGTAGCAATACATTAAAAGAAATCACAAATAAAGTAATTTAAGTTTTCTGATTATCATTCAATTTCTCCACAGGAAAAATATGGCAGCCTTGAAGTCTCCAAAGGAAGTGAAGTCGGGGCAGTGTCCAACATTGTAGAAGGATATGTTGACTCTAAAGGAAAGCCTGCCAACAAGCTCAAGCATGGAGGACTCAAGGCCACTATATTTGTTCTTAGTAAGTTCAGATTCTGATGCATAAATGAAACTCTCCAATCAAGTAAAAATTGCCACCATTAAGAAGAACTTTAAACCGTGATAAGATGCTAATCTTAGTGCATAATTTGTGTTACAAAGTTTATTTTGCTTCTAACCATGCCACCACTCATGAATGAAGTGATGGGCGCACTGGAGAACATGGCAAACCTTGGCACCTCGGTGAACTTGGTGACATATTTCTATATCCACATGCATTATGACATCCCGGATGCAGCAAACATGCTTACAAACTACATGGGAACCACCTTCCTTCTCTCCCTTGTCGGGGCCTTCATCTCTGACGCCTACCTCACTAGATCCAAGACCCTGGTACTCTTTGGAACCTTTGAATTTTTGGTAAGTATCTTTTTATAAGTTTTTTTTTCCTTTTTGATTATTTAAATAAAAAATATGTTAATCTAAGCCAGGGTTGGTGCACGCTACCGTGAGCCCAATCATGTGAGCAATTAAATTTTGATTAAATGATAATAATAGAGAATTACTTAAGGGGTAAGCAGGTTTGTATCACCTATTTGCCTATAGAGTTCGGCATAAATAACATATAAGAGCCCTTTATCTATTACGGTGCATACATTAATACACATAAGTGGTAGTACTATTGACACTATTATGTATTAGCATGTGCGCTGTCAATTTCAAATATTAAGAGTTTTTATGTATTCCTTATATTAAGCTTGGAGTATAAAAAATTCTTCCCCATTTAAAATGTGCCCAATGCCTACGCTCAACTTGTTAACTTTTGCTTTAAATAAAACATTGATTTCTATTATACACTTTGTCCTAAATTAATTCTTATATTTAATTTTTAAATTTTAATTTAAAAAATTAAATTTAACTATTAATTTAGAAAGGAAGGGGTATTCAGTAGTTTGTCTTTTCTCGAGATGAGCTGAAGTCCGGCCAGGCCTCAAATGCATTCTTAACAGTGGCAAAATATTTTGTACCAGGGATTTCTACTGCTAGCTATTCAAGCAGGCTCTAAATCACTTCAACCAGCGCCATGTAACATGTTCGACCCAAGGGCCATCTGCAAGCACGTGCACGGCCATCAAAGCACCATCCTCTTCTCCGGCCTCTACTTGGTGGCGCTGGGCTCCGGTGGGGTGAAAGCAGCCGCACCATCGTTGGGTGCCGAGCAGTTCGACGAGAATGACCCCAAGGAACGCAAACATGTCTCTTCCTTCTTCAACTACTTCCTCTTCAGCACCTGCATAGGCTCCTCCCTGGGAGTCACCTTCCTGGTTTGGATCCAAAACAACAGAGGGTGGGGAGAATCCCTCGCCATCTCCGCCTCGTCCCTTCTCCTCGGTCTTCTCCTCCTCGCCGCAGGCTACACTCGATACCGCAACCGAGTCCCCGCTGGCAGCCCCCTTACGCGAGTCTTCCAAGTCCTCGTCGCGGCCTTTAGGAATCGGAGGTCCGATTTGCCCGAGAACGAGACCGAGCTGTACCAAGAGGCAGTAACTGGTGAAGATGCAGCAGAGAGACTTGCCCACACAAGCCAATTCGAGTTCCTTGACAAGGCTGCCATTGCACCACTCAGTGGGGCAGCACCTACCAGCAGCAATGGTAGGTGGGAGTTGTGCACGGTGACACAAGTGGAGGAGGTGAAGGTCCTGATCAGGATGTTCCCAATTTTTGCCAGCACAATCCTGATGAACACATGCCTGGCCCAACTACAAACATTCTCAGTGGCACAAGGGACCACCATGGACAAGAAGCTAGGGAGGCTGGACATCCCCCCAGCCACCCTCCCCATCATCCCCATGATTGCCATCATCATCCTCACCCCCATCTACGACAGGGTTTTTGTCCCCTTCGCCCGCAGGCTGACCGGAATCGAGACGGGCATCACCCAGTTGCAGCGAGTAGGCGTCGGCCTCGTCCTTTCCATCTTGTCCATGGTTGCAGCTGCCATTGTTGAGATCAAACGAAAGCATGTTGCCGGGGAGCATGACCTGGTCTTGGCCAACCCCATGATCACCCCACTGCCCATGAGTGTGTTCATGCTCAGCTTCCAGTTCTTCATCTTTGGCATTGCAGACCTCTTCACTTTTGTGGGTCTGTTGGAATTCTTCTACAGCCAGGCCCCAGCGAGGTTCCGATCGCTCGGTACCTCGTTCTCATGGTGCTCCATGGCCTTGGGCTACTTCCTCAGCTCGGTTTTGGTCAAGGTGGTGAATGCTGCAACCAGGAGCTCCACTGCAAGTAAAGGCTGGTTGAGGGGGAACAACCTTAATCTCATCCATCTTGATTTGTTTTATTGGTTGTTGGCCATCCTCAGCTTCCTTAATTTCTTCAACTATCTCTTCTGGGCGAAGTGGTACAAGTACAAGCGTGATGGAAGTCGGGTTGCTGATGCAGATGCCATCACTGAGGGTTCGCGCTGTGTGGGTTCAGATCAGACCAAGTGACGTGAGTATATTTGTTAAATTGGATGGAGAGAAGAGTGGGTGTCTTCAGCCAGTTATTGTACGGTTGTTGAAGAGGAATTAATTTTCAGTAAAAAAAAGAGAAGAGGTTTGTACACGATTTATAGGGAAGACCCTCGGAGACAAATCCGGGGTAAATCCCTTCAGAATATTACAATAGATCACGTATCTTCTGGGAATATTACATAGAATCACAATATGAGTAAAAAAGGAAGATTGAGATAGAGAAATTGATTCGATTCCCTTAATACGCCCCTGCAAACTCAGGGCGGGTGAGTAGCCATGAGTTTGGTGGTGAGAGTATGAAACTGAGCAATGGGCAGTGGCTTTGTAAGAATGTCTACAAGTTGGTCTTTGGACGGGACATGCCGGACCTGTATGTGGCCAGCGAGTACTTGCTCTCGAATGTAATGATGATCAATCTCAATGTGTTTGGTGCGAGCATGAAATATCGGGTTGGCAGTGAGAGCAATGGCAGATAGGTTGTCGCACAGGAGGATGGGTGTAGTTTTGGAGGAGAGGCCAAGGAATTTGAGAACCATGGAGACCCAGATAATTTCTGTGGCTGTGGCGGAGAGCGCACGATACTCGGCTTCAGTAGATGAGCGGGCAACGGTCGCTTGCTTTTTGGATTTCCAAATGATAAGGTTAGGACCCATAAAGATGCAATACCTAGTAACAGATCGGCTGTCGATGGGGTCACCAGCCTAGTCAGAGTCGGAGTAAGCAGTGAGGGAACAGGGCCCTGGCCGTAATAGAAGACCATGAGAGAGAGTGCCTTGAAGATACCGGAGAATCCGCTTAACGGCCATATAGTGGGAAATGGTGGGGTTATGCATATGTTGGCAGACATAGTTTACGGAGTAGGCAATATCTGGGCGGGTATGGGTAAGGTATTGAAGAGCACCGACGATGCTTTTGTAGTGGGATGGGTCAGGAAAGAGGGGTTCATTAGGAGAGGTGGGAGGTCGTTTGTGGCCGCTGGGAGTAGGGGTGGGTTTACAGTGGTCCATTTGGGCACGATGGAGAATGTCTCGAGCGTAGTGGGCTTGGGAGAGAAAGAGACCATTAGAGGTTGTGGTGAACTCAATGCCAAGGAAGTGATGAAGGAGGCCTAGATCTTTAACAATGAAGGCACGACTAAGAAGAGATATGACATGTGTAACGAAGGGAGCGTGAGAGCCAGTGATAAGGATGTCGTCAACATAGACTATGAGGATGGTGGTTTGGGAACCCTGTTGGTGGAGGAAAAGAGATGTGTCGGCATGACATGACCGAAAGCCAAGCTGGGTTAAGTAAGATGAGAGTTTGGCGTACCATTGGCGGGGGGCTTGTTTGAGGCCGTAGAGAGCTTTGTGGAGACGACAAACATGGTGAGGGTGGGAGGGATCAGTGAAACCTGGGGGTTGGGCCATATAGAGTTCTTCCTCAATGGAGCCATGAAGGAAGGCATTAGAGACATCAAGTTGTTTAATGGGCCAGGCATTAGAGAGAGCAAGGCTGAGGACAATGCGGATGGTATAAGGTTTGACCACGGGGCTGAAGGTTTCATGATAGTCATAACCTTTTTCTTGAGTAAAGCCTTTGGCGACCAGACGAGCCTTGTACCTAGAGATGGTACCATCAGGTCCACGCTTGATCTTATAAGTCCACCGACATCCAATGATGTTGGAATCAGATGGGGGTGGGACAAGGGTCCAGGTGCCTTGACGGATGAGGGCTTCATATTCAGAGTGCATCGCATCACACCATTCTGGGATGTGGGAGGCAAGGCGATAGGAGGTGGGTTCTGTGTCAAGGGGGGATTGGACGGAGAGGGAAAGAGGGATACGGGGTCAGTAGATGCCGGCTTTGCTACGGGTAATCATGTGATGGGTATGGGTGGTAGTGGGGAGAGGTTGGGATGTGGTAGGAGAGGGGGTGGGAAAGACAAGTGGGAGAGGAGAGGGGTGGGGAGAATGAGGAGGAGAGGAGGGGACAGGGGATAGAGAGATGGGAGGTATAGGAGGGGAGGGAGGAGGGGGTGGAGAGTGTGGGGAAGAGGAGGAAGAGGCAGGGGGTAAGGGTAGGGGAGAAAGAAGGGGGTGGGGGAAGTTAAGGGGGGTGAGTTGCGAAAGGGAAAGTCATCTTCCAAGAAGCGAACATGGCGAGAGATGTAGACACGATGAGTTGAGGGATCAAGACAACGATAGCCTTTGGTGGTAGGGCAATAGCCAAGGAAAACACATGGAACAGACCGTGCGTCAAGCTTGTGTTGTGAGTAAGGACAGGTCCATGGATAACAGCGGCAACCGAAGACACGAAGGTGAGAGTAGTCGGGGGGAGTATTGTGAAGAAGTTGGTAAGGGGAGATATGGTGGAGGGTAGGTGAAGGAAGTTGGTTGATGAGGTAGGTGGCAGTATATGCAGCATCAACCCAATAAGTGGAGGGCATGGAGGCAGAGGTAAGTAAGGTAAGGGTAGTTTCAATGATGTGACGATGTTTGCGTTCAGCGATGCCATTTTGTTCGGGTGTATGGGGACAAGAAAACTGGTGAGTGATGCCACGAGAGTGAAAGTGGGCGGTAAAGTGGGAGTTGACAAATTCATGACCATTGTCAGAGCGAAAGGTGGTGATGCGATGGGGGAGGGTGTTCTCGACCATGGATTGGAAGACAAGGAAGGTGTCAAAGGCATCTGACTTCAGTTTGAGGGGGTAAAACCAAGTATAGCGAGAGTAGTCATCAACGAAAATAATGTAGTATTGGTAGCCAAGGAATGAGGTGACTGGAGAAGGTCCCCAAAGGTCAGAATGAATAAGTTCGAGAGGGCGAGTAGTGGAGCGATGGGACAAGGAGAAGGGTAATTTATGAGATTTGCTAACGTGACAACTATTACACTCTAAGTGCTTTATTTTGGTAATAGGGAAGGGAAAAGAAGAAACTATAGTGTTGAAGGTGGCGGAGGCAGGGTGGCCAAGTCGTTGATGCCAAGTGGTGGAGGAGGAGGTTGTGGCGGTGAAGGCACTTGGGGGGGTGGGAGAGAGCGGGTAGACACCATTTCGACTAGGTCCACGATAGAGGAGGTGACCGGTCTTGTTATCCTGGATTGACACATCAGAGACAGAGAAGGTTAGAGAACAGTCATTGTCACGGGCAATTTTGTGCACGGAGAGAAGATTGTGAGCAATAGAGGGTGTGTGGAGGATAGTGGGAAGGTGGAGGGTAGAATGGGGAAGAATGAGAGAGGTGCTACCGGTAGAGGAGACGGGAAGGGATTGACCATTACCTATGTTGACATAAGGAGGGGGACCGGGATAGGGGGAAGGGGAGGTGAGGTGGTTCACATCTGGGGTTATGTGTTCACTGGCGCCGGAATCTAAGAGCCAATCGGAGTAGCGTTGGACACCTCCTTGAGCACTCATGGCTAGGGCACGGTTCCCGGTGGGACCCATATAGGAAGCATTATAGAGGGCGCTGCATTTAATGGCGTTGTGATCAAAGGAGCCACATATTTGGCAAGCGGGGCGTGAGGGACGGAAGCCACCACGCCCACGACCGGAGCGTGGGTAACCCCCACCCCCGCGGCGAAAGTTGGGGCGGGGGGGTCTATAGTGTGTTACAATAGGGGTGGGAAGAATGCCCGGGGCGGCAAGGGCCGTGGAAGCAGCATGGGAGGGGGCCACGGCGGCCGGTGGGACACCCGCGGGGGGGCCGAGGAGAAGGTGTCTTAGAGCTGTTGTGAGGGGACCCAGGAGGGCCTGTGGGCTGGAGGCGGAGGAGTGGTGACCCATGGCGGCATGAAGGGCGGTGGGGTGAGCCAGCGGTGGTCCGGCGGGAGCTGTGGGCTGAAGTTTGAGTGCAGCTTCTTCGGCGAGGAGGAGGTTCCACAGTTCTGCAAGAGGGACGATGGCGCCACGAGCACGTATGCCAGCGGCGAAGGCAGCATATTCAGACGGTAGGCCGGCAAGAGTCTGGTGCAAGAGGTCGACGTCGTTGACCAGTACGCCGATGGCGGCCAGCTGGTCGACTAACTGACGAAGGTGGTCGAGGTAGTCCGCCATGCCCAGTGGACCAAAGCGGCAGCGCCGGAGCTCACCCATGAGGTGGATGACTGCGGCTGGTGAAGCGGAAAGGTAGCGGGCGGCAACGGCGGTCCAGAGATCGGCGGCAGTGGTGTAGGAGAGGAAATGACAGACAAGAGTCGGGTCGATGGTGGCCCAAAGAAACACGAGCAGGTGGTGGTCGGTGGCGATCCAGTCGGAATAGGAGGGCCGAGCGGTAGAGTCTGCCGGCGAAGGACATGGTAGAGAGCCGTCGACGTAGGGAAGAAGGCGGTAGGCGTCTAGAACGGAGGCGGTGGTTGTGCGCCAAACAAGGTAATTAGATCCGTCGAGACGGACGGTGATGAGGCTGGTGAGGTTCGAAACCAAGAACTTGATGGAGGAGGGGACTGTCTGGAGAAAGTCGGTGGCGGTGGGGGAAACACCGGACAGGGGATGACCGGAAGGGGAGGAGACGATGGTGGGTGCGGGAGGGGGTGAAGAGGCCATGAGGGATAAGGGGAACAGACGGAGTCGAAGAGGGTAAGGGGAAGACAGGAGGGTGACCGGAGAGAGAGGGATCGACCACGGGCAGAGGGGTGGAGGGAGCAGAGGCGGCGGAGTGAAGGGAGGAAGGTGCTGGACGAGGAGAGTAGAGGATCAACCGGCTGGAGATAAGGGGAGAGACGGGCCGGAGAAGAGGAATGAAGGGACGTAACGCCGACAGGAACTGGTGGACTGGTGGAGGGTAGCGAGCAGAGGTAGGAAGGCGGGGTAGCGGAGAACGGGAAGACAGAGGCGGGGGTGATGAGCGTCTGCCGGCGATGAGACAGGAGGCAGTGACGGACAGGGGGGAGGTGAGATCTGAGATTTGGGAGCGGTGAAGAAGATGAACAGTGAGAGGAGACGGGATCTGTGAGGAAGTGTACAGGGACAGGGTGGTGGGCTCGAGACGAAAAGTCACAGGAGAGGACAGTGACAGGAGATGGGAGCAGGGAAAGTGCAGAGTGGGAGGCTCGAGATGGCAGTTGAGTGTGACGGAAGGGAATCGTAGGGAAATGGAAGAAGGATTGAGAATCGTAGAGAAATGGCAAAAAGAGAAGTAGAGATGCTATGTGCAGGACGTAGGGAAAGGGCTTTAACCACTGGGCTCCGATACCCTGAAGAGGAATTAATTTTCAGTAAAAAAAAGAGAAGAGGTTTGTACACGATTTATAGGGAAGACCCTCGGAGACAAATCCGGGGTAAATCCCTTCAGAATATTACAGTAGATCACGTATCTTCTGGGAATATTACATAGAATCACAATATGAGTAAAAAAGGAAGATTGAGATAGAGAAATTGATTCGATTCCCTTAATAGTTGTAATTGTTAAATTTTATACTTTAGTAATTATTGCCACAAATGAAATTTATAAAAAAATTGATGGAATCAAAGTCTATACGCTACGAACAATTCACTACACTATAAAAGTACCTCTATATAGCGTATATAGTAAATTAATATTATAGAATAAGGTGATGAAATCCAATAAAGGATAATCCTAATAAATAATTTTTAATATTTTATAAGAAATCCCGTTGAAGAGTATCAATCTTGTTCAAATGGACACATTTTGGTTAAGAAAAAATTGGACTTATTTTGGGTTAAAATAATTAAATAAATTTATCTCAAAAATAATTATCTTATTTACCTAACTTAACCCAACTCGGACAGCAGTGGTGACACACTCGCGAATGTGTGAGTTAGCCTACCTCGATGCATGAATTTAACATGTATCTCCCCTAAAAAAATAAGGTGGCCCAATGGCTTAGCATGAAAGGATATATCAACATTATCACTATTTCTTAGGTCATCCTACTTTTCATAACCTTTAACCAATTCAAATATGTGTTTTCATTCACATGAAAGTTACTAACCCACTTTCTTATAGTAATTGTTTCTAAGAGCTTCCATTGCTCCTTGAGTTGATATATTAGAGGAACTATTTTTAGCTCTACTAGAACGTTAGTTATTTTTTCTATAAAAAATTAAATAAATAATATTAAAAAATTTAATTTCAAAAATAAGAAAGAGAGAAACATAATTTTAAAATGATGTTTGCCCCTACCATGCAAGAGCCAACGATGGCAACAAGTAGGGCTACACGTGGGCCAAGTAGGGCCGGGCCAACGTGAGGCCTTGGCCCTAACCTTAAAATTGATATCCCGGCCATACCTTGGCCCTAGGCAGGCTTTTAAAACACTGGCCCTTAGTGGGCTTGGGCCTAGCTTCAGGCTTTTCAAATTTTTTATAAGAATGCAAATGCAATATTCAAAATAAGTTTTCACTAATAAACAGAATCTTCTTGCGTTAGATTATTTTTATGTCAAACTTATAATCGTGCTTAAAAGTGAAAACAATGTCATCTTATTGGAGAAACATGGATGAAACAAAGAGATATGAAATTAATACAATATAATACAATACAATACAATATAGGATTCAATGAGCTTAGATGGCCTTGACAAGCTACTCTTATTCTCTAGTCAACAACCTGGATAAAAAAAATATAATATAGGATTCAATAAGGCCTCGATACTATATGCTTTAATGAGCTTTGAAAATAAATATTCTCAAAGAATTGACCGTGGTAATTAAATTAGAAATATAACCTCTAAAAGCAAAAAAAATTTGCCTCATTTACCTCTCTCTAGTGTACAAGAACAATGTGTTGTAGTTACCAATAGGTGTCTCTCTAGTGCACAAAAGACATCTCACGTAGTTGTCTAGAACAAGATATAATCTCTACTGTCTATATGTTTGTTTGCATAATAATAGTAGAAAACAACATTTGCCAAAAAGTACATCAAACTAAAATGTTAGAAAGAATATATCTGCGAATTAACTAAAGACATACACTAGTTAAATAACATCCACAAAATGTTTCTAATGATATATCCATAAAAAATTAATACATCTATGCACTAGTTAAGAACAGTAGTTTAGTAAAACAAGTTGCGATCTAAGTCGGGCCTTTTTTTACCATGGCTCTTACCCTACCCTAAATGACTTGGGCCTAAACATTTTTTATATGGCCCTTATTTAGGCCAAAATTTTTAAGGCCCTTATCAATATTTTTTAGGTCGGGTAGGGTCGGGCTGACAGGCCAGCCTTAAAATTTTACTTCCCTAACAATGGGTGTGTGCATTGTTTTGTTAATTTTTTTATAATTTTATCTTTTAAAATGATACAACTAGAATTTCATTCGATCAAAGGACGAAAGCTCTAGTTTCATCCTTTATACACTGATTGGGAAATTACTTATCTTCGTCGCTACAACAAAAAGGAATATTAGTGACACAATCCAAAGTGTCGCTAAAAACTACTATTTGCTTATGCGTCACAAAATTTATAACTATTAGCGACACTTTTATAAAAGCATCACTAATAGTATAACTAGTAGCGACACTTTTATAAAAGTGTCTCTAATACTAATACTATTAACGACTCTTTTAAAAAAGTGTCACCAATAATTATAATTTTTTTAAAAAATATAAAATTTAGAACTATTTGTGACACTTTTCTAAAAGTGTCGCAAATAGTATTAATAAGCGACACTTTTATCAAAGCATTCATATTAGTTGTACTATTAGCTATGCTTTTTTCAAAAGCCCTAAGACTATTACTATTAGCGACGCTTATAAAAAGCATCACTAATAGTTTTATTATTTTACTTTATTTAATATTAAATATTTAAATATATAATAAATAATTTTTAAATTTTTAAAAAAATATAAATACAATATATTTTATTTAGTATTTAGTATTTATATATAATAAATAAATAAGAATAAATAAATAAAATTCTCCTACTCTAGATAGTCCTCCTCAGAGTTGGGGCTTATGTTATGCACTAAGAGAGAATCGAAAGAGAAGAGGGGAGAAAGAGAAGAGAGAGAGGAGAGAGAGAAGGGGAGGAGAGAGTATTGACAAGAGACAAAGACGAGAAAGAGTGAAGAGAGAGATCTAGAGAAGAGAGAGGAGAGAGAATAGGTAGAGAGAGAGACAAGAGGAGAGAGAGATAGAGATGGAGAGAGGGGAGATAAGTGAGGATGAGAGAGGAGAGAGAATTAAAGGAGAGAGAGAGAGAAAGACGAGAGAGGAGATAGAAGAGTAAGAAAGAAAGAAGAGAGAGAGAGGAGATAGAGAAAGAGAAAAGAAAAGAGAAAAGAGAAAAGAGAGGGTAGAGAGCGTAGAGAGAGAATAGAGGATGAGACAGGAGAGAAAGCAAAGAGAGGATGAGAAAGAAGAGAGAGACGAGAGAGGGAAGATAGGTAGAGAGAGAGAAGAGAGAGAGAAAGAGAGGAGAGAGAAGAGAGGGAAAAGAGGATGAGAGGAGAGAGGGTGTGAGAGAGGGTAGAGAGATAAAGGGGAGAAGAAATTAATTTATATTTTTTATTATATTATTATATTTTAAAATTAATAAAAAAATTAAAATAAAATCTAGTAGCGAGGCTTAAGAAATTGTGTTACTAGTACCCTACATAGTAGCAATGTATACGCATTTTTCTATGCGTCGCTAAGATATTTTATTTTAATTTTTAAATTAATTTATGAAATATAATATATAACAAAAGAGAGAGATGAGAGAGAGAAGTGTGGATGAGAGAGGGGAGAGAGACACTACAACAAAATGTAGTATTAGCGACGTATTTATTAGCAACACAAAACCAAGCATTGCTAAAAACAACTACTTGGACACATAAAAATGTGTCACAAAAAAATTAACTATTAGCGATGCATTTCTTATGCGTCGCTAATAGTCATGTATTAGCAACGCTTAGTGTAAAGTGTCGTTAATACTAATCATATTAGCAGCGCTTTATAATAAGTGTTGTTAATAGTTCCCCTATTTATGACGCTTTACACAAACGTCACTAAAACATATATATTTTAAATAAAAAAAGAAAGAAATAATAACTATTAGCGACGCTTTTTTTAAGCGTCACTAATGGCTGTCACAATAGCAACACTTTTGAAAAGTGTCGCTAATAGTCTTGCTATTAGCAATGCTTAAAAAAAGTATCACTAATAGTTATGATTTAAAAATAAAAAAATAAAAAATTTTGAATTATTAGCAATGCTTTTAAACAAGCGTTGTAAATAGCATTGATAATAGCAATGCTAGTCAACAAGCGTCGCTAATAGCTTTATTAATTAATTTTATTTAATAAATATTAAAAAATTTAAAATAAACTTTCTAAATATAATATATTTTATTTAATATTTATTATTTGTATATATAATAAATAAATATTACATTTTTCAATAAAAAGTAGTGTTAATTATAGATTAAACTTTCACTATTTATATATAATATATTTTATTTCTTAAATTTTCTTAATAATTTTAAAATATAATTTATAATAAAAGAGAGAGTGCATGGAGAGAGAATGAGGAGAGAGAGAGGGAGGAGAGAGAGAATGAGGAGAGTGTGGGTAGAGAGAGGGAGGAGAGAGAGAGGGAGGAGAAAGAGGGGGTAGAGAGAGGGAGGAGAGAGAGAGGGAGGGGAGAGAAAGGGATGAGCGAGAGAGGAATGAGACAGAGAGGGGGAGAGAGAGAAAGAGATAGAGAGGAGAGAGAGAGAGAGAGGAAGAGGAGAGAGAGAGGAAGAGATAGAGAGGAGAGAGAAAGAGGAGAGAGAGGAGAGAGAGAGAAAGGGAGAGAGTGAGAAAGGGAGAGATAGAGAGAGGGAGAGAGAGAGGGAGAGAAAGAGGGGGAGAGAGAGATAGAGAGGAGGAGAGAGAGAAAGAGGAGAGAGAGAGAAAGAGGAGAGAGAGAGAGGAAGAGAGAGAGAAGGAGGAGAGAGCGTAGAGAGAGAAGGGTGAGGAGAGAGAGTAGAGAAAGAAAATTTTAATTTTAATTTTTTTATATTTTTTATTTAAAAATTAATTAAAATAAATAAATAAAAAAGTATTAGTGACTCATATAAATATGCGTCACTAATACTCTTGTTATTAGCGACATAGAAATATACATCGCTAATACCCTTGGTATTAGTGATGTATATTCCTATGCGTCACTAATAATGTAGGTAATAGCTACGCATATTCCTATACGTTGCTATTACCTTATAATTTATTATATTAATTTTAAAATTTATAGAGAGAGAAAAATTAAGAGGATATAGAGAGAGAGGAGAGAGATAGGCAAGAGGGAAGAGAGAGGGAGGAGAGAGAAAGGGAGAGAGGGAGGGAGGGAGAGAGAGGAGAGAGGGAGAGAGAGGAGAGAGGAGGAGGGAGGGAGAGAGAGGGAGGAGAGAGCATAGAGCGAGAGAGGGAGTAGAGAGAAAAAGAGGAGAGAGAGGGAGAGAGGGTAGAGAGAGGGAGGAGAGAGGGTAGAGAGAGAAAGGGAGAGAGAGGGAGGGAGGACAGAGAGTGAGGACAGAGAGGGAAGAAAGAGAATGAGAGGAGAGGAAGAAAAGAGAGAGAAAGAGGAGAGAGGGTAGAGAGAGAGAAAGAGAGGAAAAAGTTATAAAAAAATACTATTAGCGACGCTCGAAAATGAGCGTCACTAATAGAACAATTAGTGGCAGCGCTTATGCTTAAGCGTTGCCAATAATAAAACTATTAGCGAAGTTTATTATGGAGCATCGCTAATAGTTTTTTAAAATAAAAAATATCAAGATATTAGCAACGCTCAACAATGAGAGTCATTAATATCACAATTATTAGCGACGCTCCTTGCTAATATCACAATTATTAGCGACACTAATGCATTTGCTTCTCGCAATGCTTCTTTTGAAGAATCATTAAACGTCTTATGCGGGCGAAAATTCACCCGAGCGCGAAAAATAGTCTTTTGTCTTATCAATGGTAACTTTATTATCTCAAGTTTACATAATGCATAGTTGGCTAGATAGACTATCCCATAGTTTTTTATATTAAGAGTTTCGATATAAAAAATTCTTGTATGTTTCCTTCGCTTATTTTTTCATAAGAACACATTGGAATAGTGCATGCTAGCATAAGCAAAATCAAAGTTTAATTTTTTGTTTAAAAGAGGAGGATATACCTTGTAACTCAAATACGGTTAAGGAGCACAATATTCTTGTAGGTTTGTTTACCATACTTCGCAATTACAAACCAACAAGTGTTAGCTTAGGGTCTTTTTACTTATCGTGTGGTTTGATTTTGGTTTTGTTGCCATGAAATTCAAAAAATAATTAGCTTGCCTCTTTTTGTGTCAAATAATGTTGTGGCTAGAAATAATCATGTTTTTTATGAGTTAAAGAAGCTAAAAACAATGTTGTGCCATGGAACACAAGAATTCTAAACTTTTGCATGATAAATCTTTGTGTGATGATAAGAACTATGAATTATTATTGATAACTAAGAAATTAGAAGAAGAATTGAAGGTTTCTAATGCAAAATTGAAAGATTTTGTTAAAGGTAAAGAAAAATTGGATAAAATGCTCTCTTTTGGACAATATGGGAATGATAAGAGTGGTCTAGGATATATGGAACACAATAGCTCTATGTTTGTTAAAACTAGTAAATTAAATGAGAATGGTACTAGTTCCTCAAATATCAAACCCTTGGTTAGAACTCAATTGCATAAGAAGGAACTTGAAGCAAAAATTGAACCTAGCAAAAACATATTAGTAATGGACACCATTTGTGAGAGATAAAATTCAAATTGACTGTTACACCCCAACTTTTTAAATTGCTTTAAAGGTCGGAGCGCCGGCAACTTATAGTAATAAACGGGCCAAGATCAACCGTGTACAGAAGAGTAACTATTTATTGATTTAGGTAATTACAAAAAACTTTACAAAATAAGGCTTATCGTGCCTTAACAAAATCAAAGTTACGCACATACAAAATACATAACAAAAGAGCGTGATAAAGCATAAATCCTTCAAAGTCTACGAGCAATCCTCGATAATGTTATCTTCGTCGTCCAAACCTGCGGTGTCTAGGGGTGGGTGAGTATAATTATATTCAGTAGATAGAATTAAATTCTACTAGCATGCTAAAACATAAAGCATAAATAAAGATGTATAAAATATTCTCATAATACAACGTCGAATTAAATCAATATTGTCGACTAACAGAATCCAACACATTTCTTAAATAAAAAAGTAGACAAAACTAGTTCTTTGCAAAATCCGGTAAACTCGGATAATTCATTTGTAGCCAAAATCCGATAAATAATTCCAAATCGGATAAATCATCGTTAACAGAATGTCGTCGATACCCGAGCGACATACACCCGTGCTCGTGGGGCAACGGGATCAGAATGAAGAGGATCTTCCCACGATATCCATCTTCATAGGCGCGCCATATGTCATAATAGGCGGTACCTAGGAGTCATAACTCCGATAGCTTTTGGGCTTTATACCAAATATCTACCCATCACAACCGATCGTAATTTTTGAGCTTTATACCAAATAACTACCCTTTAAATCCAGTCAAATCATTCATAAACGCATTCCAAATAATAATAATACTTTAATTGACGTATTACAACAAAACTTGCTAAGAGGCGTACACAACACTATTATTTTAGCGCATATCCACCCTTAATCATATCCATTTCAAAATAGTAATTTATTTAAGGTATAAATAAATTATAAAATATAATGCTTATTTGTAGCACATAATTAGAGCTTAAAACCACCTACCTTCGTTAAGCCTACACTTGTAGTCGGTTTAAAAGTGGTGGGCGGCACCTCCCCCTGTGCAGAGACAGTCTCCTTGTCCGACTTGGGTGAGGCGTGCAGAACCTCCCCTAGTGTCGGGACAATCTCCTCATCCGGCTCAGGTGAGGCGGGCAGAACCTCCCCTAGTGTCGGGACAATCTCCTCGTTCGGCTCGGGTGAGGGAGACAGGGCATCTTCTTGCCTCGGGTCATTTCTATCTTTTAGAGGGATTATCTCGAAAAATGGACCCTCTCACGACAACGGGCACCCTCGAATTAGGTAAGTTTAGTTTTTGAACGGGTAAAAATGGGCATGGAATGGTTAAGAAACACATGTTTAAAGTATAAAAATGGCGTGGAACACAACAAAAGAGAGGAGAAATAGGCTATGGGCGAATTGGGAACCCCCTCCCCCTCCCCTTTAAATAGAAGACGCTGCCTGTTGGATGCGCGCCATGTGGCGCACATCCAACAAGGATCAAAAAGGCTAGCCCAACAGTTACCCTGCTGCTAACCACCAGGCTCAACCAGCGGTTAGCCACAGGCTAGCCGCAGGGCTAACCCGTGGGCAAGCCTGTAAGGACCTTCATCTCTAAACCGATTTTGGTTTTCTTTAATTATTGGTTATCGTGAGATTAACGTGTATTCTGATCTTATTCGGTGATTTTGTAAATAAATAGTGTTTGTGATGGTTTTAACCAAAATCAACTTCAATATTAGTGGTTTTAAGTGATTTTAAACCAAATGTGAATTTTTGAGATTTTTTGGAATTTTTACTATTTTCCCAAGAATTAGGGTTTTGGCGGGACCCCTGTGGGCCCCACCATTAAAAATTTTATTTTTGGGTTACATGAACCTAGACATATACTTAAGGTCACACAAAAATTTTCAGAATTTTATTAGGCTTAATTTGTGCTTAAATTTGCAAAATAACCACTTTTAGCCTACTTTTCCTATTTACACCCCAAAACTTACCTATGCATACCCCAACCCTTGCTATAAAAGGGCAAACCTGAGCCATTTCCATTTTTGGGAATAGGCTAAGGAAGGAGGGCGGGCCTAATCCCCACTTAGGCCCGAATTAGAAGCCGATTAAGGTAAGCTTACTCTAATTAAGCACTAATACATGGTTTTCTTCTTAATTTCTTCCAAATCTACTATTTTCCCCTTGATTCAATTCGTTTTTGACCATCAAAAGCTACTGATTTGTGTTTTACTACAAACACTAACATTCAAATTTTGATTTTTACTACCAACAAGCCCTAGATCTAAGATTTAATTAGGGATTTCTTGGGTAAATCGATTTCTATTAGAGTTTAATTCAAACTCATTGTGTTTTCAAGGATTTTAAGAAGGGTGACTCTTTAATCCGAGCTTAATCAAGTGCTGAGGTAATGGGTCTTCGAAATCTCTGCTTATCCATGGTAAAACTCTTCATTTTTGGCTTATTTCGAAATGGGTTGCTTGATTTGGTGTGTTAATGGTAAGATTAGAAAATGGAATTATTTAATCCCGATTTCTTAGGGTTTTGCATTATTATGGTTTGATTTGATATTCTGGAAGTCAAGGAGGACTTTTGATGATGATTAGGGTGTTAGATGTGGATTTGAAGTGCTATCTATGGTGTTTAGGTTTAGATTTGCGAAAGGAAGAAGATGATTGTTCTGCCGTGTTGGCGATCGATCGACCTTGCAGGGCGATCGATCGGCTGAACTGTAAATTTCAAATTTTTACGTGTAACCGATCAAACGGCCTGAAGGGCGATCGATCAGCTACACAGGAAATCGTATGTTGTGCATATGATGTATATTTTGATGATTTCACTTTAGCTTGCCAATTTTATATGAATGTGGAGTGTTTTGAGCCATGTTATGCTACTGGAAATGCATGCTATTGAGATTATGGAATTGAGATATATGCTTAGAAATTTGTAGAATGACTTATGTTTTGTGGCATGATGTTGGAATCGTTATCTTGAAATTATGAATGGTTGTTTCCCTTTGGTTAAGCATATTTTCAGTAGGACTACAATCCTTGTTGGACTGATTTGTCATGATAGATTGTGGTTAGTGGTGTGTGGATGTTGGTGATGCCACGACTCAATGATGAAATGAGTGATGTTATATGTGTTTAGCCTTTGTGGTTGAGTTTTGAATCTAGCTATGATTTCAACGATTCTTCTTCTATGATTTCCGCTGGAATTCATGTTTGGATAGAAATTCACATGTGTAGTGTAGTAGTGAGTTGATTTTCAAGCATGTTGATATGCATTATATGAAATACTTCTACTAGTTACACACACACACACATGTGGGGGTTAAATGATGATGTTGAAGCTTGATATTGTGATTATGAATGATGCATTAGGGGCTGATGAGAGCACTTATCATGGATTAGGATTCATGTATGATTTGCCCACGCATGTACCATGCTGCATGCATCATGAAAATGGATTTCCAATTGAGGCTTCATCGTGATTAATCGAATTTGACCGATTAGATGCAATGTGATGGAATTGTGTGCCGGATTGATCGGTCGTGGATTAATCGCAAGTTGATTGGTCCGAAAGGACATATTTTGATTTGAAGTTCCTGTGTGGAACGATTTGAAATTCCTGTGTAGAACGAGTGCACTCCCCGGGTTGAGTCTTGTTAAATAGAATGACATGTGGGGACGAGTTGTGTACTTATCTTGCGGATTGTGAGAATGTTATTATGTGTGTCATCTGGACCCTGAGAATCCAGTGTGGTATGCCGTGTGCACCCCGCTACCACGTGTTCTAGGGTTCTCTGTGTGAGAACTCGGGCTCTTCCCTCCGCAGGAGATGTCCCTGGGCGAACACCCCTGCTCTAGATTCTCTGTGTGAGAATGGGACATCCTTGGCCAAGATCGTCCAGGGCGAGTAGTATTAGGGATTGACAACCCCGATCTTTCTTGAATTCTTGTGTAAAATTTTGGACCATGACACGCCTTCGTGGCCTTGTCCATGCTCCCGTCTGTGTGACATTAATGTGTGATTACTCCTTGATGGAGGTTGATTTTGATGTTATGCATGTGGAATATGTATGTTAGAGATACATCCATGCAGGTTGATTGTGATGATATTATGCATGTGGGAATGTGTATGTTAGAGATACATCCATGCAGATTGTGATGATATTATGCATGTGGGAATATGTATGTTAGAGATACATCCATGCAGGTTGATTATGCACTGTGATGCAGTTTTAAGTGATGTAAATATGTGATCAGAAAATGATGCACCTTGTACATCGTTGATTTGAAAGATTATATCGCCATGCTATCATATTTTCGATGTTGTCAGTGATATTAAAACCTTTGCTGAGTTTGTTAAAATCACCCCTCTTTTTGTGTTTTGATTTGGGGATGCATGGTGCGACACGCAGACGGACAGGATCGCCTCTTCGAGGAAAGGTCGGAGGTGGCTTCGATATGACCATAGAGTTCTTTGTGTGGTTTATTTTCCTTAGTTATGTTGTTGTTAGAACCTCTGTGTAGGGTTCTTGTTTTGGATTTATGTCATATTCTACAGTTGTGATGCTTATGACTTATTTTGAGCCGTGTGGGCTTTACTTAACTAAGCTTGTGGGTTTGAGATTGTTGTTTACTTTGTGATAAGCAACACCTTTTCCTTCCCTTTTGCTTACTCTTGCTCAAAGGATTGTGCGCACTCCGTGTTTCTGTTAATCGCCCGTGGTTAGGGTTAAGTCTTCCGCTAGATCATTTCTCAATTTTCACTTCGTCGCCCCCACGCGCTTGACCGGCCTCTGGACCGGGTTCGGCTCTGGTCGGGCATTGCCGGGGCGTGACAAAGCCGCTTAGGCGAGCCTCAGGGCTAGCCTGCCCTAGCAGGTCTGAACCTGCCGCAAAGAGGCAGGCCTACTGCCGCTTTGTGGCTGGTGAGCTGACACTGGGCGTCAACCCCCCGCTGACGCCAGTTCATCAGCACTAGCATCATATTTATATTTTTTAGTTTTTTTTTAATTATTTTTAAAATTTTGATTTTAAAAATAAAACAAAATTTTAAATCAGCGCAACTCCCTGCCCCCCGAACTTGGAATCAAGCATTCTTGGTACCATTGGACTTGTATCAATGAGCCCCTTGAAACAAGACCAGACAAGGGCATGTTTTCTGGCAGATTTAAATGGGTCCCGCCTATGGCATGCTTCCCAATACCATAGCCTACTATCCCAGTGTCCATTTAACACGATCTTAGGCTCGATACGTTCGTCTTGTCAAGCCTTATTAAATGTCTTAAGGCTTCTCTAAACGAATCAAGCTCAAAATAGTCAAATTTTAAGAAAAACCGTTAATGGGCCTTAAAACCCGTTAATGGGTCTAAACGCCCGAATTTCTAAACATAGAAATTACGGGGCGTTACATTGACTTGTTGGAATAAAGAACATAGATGAGTAGAAGTCAAAGATGACTTAGCAAAAAGGTTCAAAACCAAGGACATAGGGCTCACACACAAAATTCACTAAGGAATTCTCATAGTTGAAATACTCATTATGCTCATACAAGGAGGAACAAAAGTTGAATGCAAAACTGATTACAATGGATAATCTTGTTAAAACCTCAAGTAAGTATCATCACCCCTCCAAGTCCACGAAGGACCTGATCCGACTGGAAGGGCATGGCCAACAACTGCACCTGAACAGAAGTGGCGGGAAAAGCCAACCAAGCAGGACGTTAGCTAATCTAAATGCGTGTACACTAAAATATCCTCAACAGATCGGAAGTAAGCCTAGCTCATGCAGAGCTCCCTCTAATGGAGAGGTGCAACTACACGGTCAAATCAATAGCTTCTCAATAGAGCTAAAACTCAGGAAACCATTCTGAACCCTATCTAGCTCATCATCAAGCCAGAATCTCGATTGAATATCCCAAACCCTATTAGTCCCTTCTAGCTAGGGTTTTAAACTCGAAACTGTCATCGGTTCATCAACCAAGGCAACTTGTCAGGTTAAAGGCTTTGTTCACTCTATAAACTAGTATAAGACCCTTTGAGACATTTTAGTCTTTATCATAATTAGATTTTCTCGCCCAATCCAAAGCTATCCACCCCATCAATTAGTCTTTCAATAATCTTAAGCTAGTGATAAGTTATAATCACAACATCAATAGTAAATATCGAAACAATAAACATCATAAATAATCAGAACAACACAGGTCCAAGAAGATCATAATATTAATAACTAAATTAAACAATGATATTAGATTGTTTAAGTTCTTGTGCCCCAACCCTCCTTAAGTTAATTACTCATGTTCTTATAAAAATAGTTCATAATGCACATAAGGGCATTAAGGTAATTATTTTACCAAAAACATGATGCTCTCTATGTAACGACCCGTTTTTCGGTTACGCTTAACCCGAGAGGGTTCAGGGTAATTCGGTAATTTGAGATTAATATTAAGGGTTTTCATTAGATGAAATACTCTTAGCCAGGTAAAGCTTGGCATAACGAGCGTAACGATTCGAAGAACGCGCGAAACAAAGGTCGGGACCGGAAATTATGATATTTGAGAAACATGCAATATAAGTGGGACCCACTTGGAAATAGTGTGTTTTGCTACTTTAAGTGGGTTTGTATCGAAGGGCTCGACGATACGAGTCCAACGGTACCTAGAACGCGCGAATCCGATTCCGGGGTAGAAAGATGCACGCGTTTGTAATTTTAAGTATAAAAATAAAAAAGAAAAATGGAAAAATGAGGTGAGCCGGCGCGCGGCGCGCGCCACAGCACAAGCTGGCGCAGTGCGGTGCGACGCGCGCCCGCGTTACCGTGGGCGCCGCGGTTCCGCGCGGGATCGCGTGCGGTCGCGACCCGCGTAACGCGCAGGCGCGACCCGCACGCGAATTCGGCGGGCACCGCCGCTGAAACCATGGCGCCAACAGAAATGGCGGCGCGGCGCCGCGGTTTCGGCGAGCCGGGGGTCTATAAAACCCCCATTCTTCCTGTTTTTCAGTCAGATTTTCATTTCCTCCGTTTCTGACCGTTCTGAGGCCGATTAAGGCCGTTCAAGACCCGTTTCCTATTAAATCGAGTATGCTCTACGCAATGGAGCTGTCCGTTCTTCGAGTTGGAGACCATATGATGAGGAAACGTCTCAAGACAAGAGGAGGTCCTACCCGTTATCTTCATGCACCAACGAACTTCGTTTTCTCTGTTTTTGGCCATCCCAACTCCGATTTAGTCAATCCAAGAGGCATTCTTGACTAAATCGAGTATGTTCTACGTGGTGGAGGGTTCCATTTTTTGAGTTGGCAATCATATAAAGAGGAAATGCCCCAAGACAAAGAAAGGTTCTACCCGTACCGACAAACTTTGTTTTCTCTGTTTCTGGCCATCCCAACTCCGATTTAGTCAGTCCAAGAGGCGTTCTTGACTAAATCAAGTATGTTCTACGCGATAGAGAGGTCTGTTCTTTGATTCAGCAACCGTATAAGGAGGAAATGCCCCGAGACAAGGAGAGGCTCCACCTGTGATCCTCGAGCAACGAACAAGAAAAATGGGCCCGAAGCAAGACGGGATTCTATCCGTAGTTGCCAAGCTACATCAAGAGAAGTAATCCAAACTAGGGGAGGTTCTGTCTGCCGCTCACGGACACAGAAAACGAGAAGAGTCTTCGGCAAGGAGAACATTTATACGTAGTCTTTTGGTACAAGACAATGAACGTATGAAGGCTAGAGGAAGCTCCGTCTAATATCTTCGGATCTGAAGGGGAGGATGCTCGTGTGAGCAACTCCATTTACCGCTACTATACGTGACATGAAGGCAGTAAGCTTTTCTAATCTCCCGTTTTTATAGAACAGCGTGTGTGCCATGCTATATGCCTATATGCCATGCTATGTGCCTATATGCTATGCTATGTACCTATATGCTATGCTAGGTGCCTATATGCTATGCTATGTACCTATATACTATGCTATGTGCCTGTATACTATGCTATGTGCTTATATGCCATGCTATGTACCGATATACTATGCTATGTGCCTATATGTCATGCTATGTGCCTATATGTTATGCTATGTGCCTATATACTATGCTATGTGCCTGTATGCTATGCTATGTGCCTATATACTATGCTATGTGCCTATATGCCATGCTATGTGCCGATATACTATGTTATGTACCTATATGCCATGCTATGTGCCTATATACTATGCTATGTGCCTATGTGTCATGCTATGTGCCTATGTGCCATGCTATGTGCCTATATACTATGCTATGTACCTATATGTCATGCTATGTGCCTATACTATGCTATGTACCTATATGTCATGCTATGTACCTATATGCCATGCTAAGTGCCTATATGTCATGCTATGTGCCTATATACTACCTATATACTATGCTATGTGCCTATATGCCATGCTATGTGCCTATATGTCATGCTATGTACCTATATGTCATGCTATGTACCTATATGCCATGCTATGTACCTATATACTATGTTATGTGCCTCTATGCCATGTTATGTGCTTACATACTATGCTATGTGCCTAGATGCCATGATGTATACTTATATGGCGTGTGCGGTCTCGCTCTAGGGTAGAGCGAGACGTGTAATTTGTGTTCTCGGTCTCGGCTCAGTGATAGAGCGAGACATGTATGTGTAGTTTTGATCCCGCTCGGTGGTAGAGCGAGATGTACGTTTTTGGTTTATTAACTTCCGCTTCACTCCGATATATGACGAGTTTTTGTACACTCCGACTAAATATTCGGAGATATGTATTTTATACGTATGATTTTGTGATACTTGTTGTATGTAGTAGCCATTAGGCAGAACTACGTTCGGATCCGATCGTATTGGAATAATATCCAATACGTACGTAGGCAACCAACGGCAAGGCAATGTTGGCCCGATCTAAATCTTTATAATAATATGTTTTATTCTGTTTTACACACGATGAACTATGAAGCTTCGTCGTGTGTACGTGTTTGTTACAACCTAAGTCTACGTATGAAGAAGCCTTAAAGCTTTGTAGTGCATAAACGAACGTTGTACCTCTCGCACTCAGATGATGATTCCTGGCTCAAGGAAAGAGAAAAATTTCCTATTAGTGAATTTGTGGGCCCGGCTCGGGTCGGGTCGTTACACTCTATTCTCACATGAGTCTTTAACCTCTCAAAATGTTTCAGTATCACATTGGCCTCTTAATTTCATTCACGCGAATGCGGAGCGGTCTGCACATAAGGGTATTTCTATGTTTTTGTTCAGGGATCCCTAAACCCTAATGGCTTCAAAACAAATCCCAGGGGTACTACTAGACATTATGAACCTGAGGTAATTTCCTTGCAATTAAACAGGGTCGTAAACCCCTTGAACCAACCCCAGTTCAATTTACCGTCTTACCTTAACCCTAGGGGTAAAATAGTCAATTAGTAATCTATTGAGCTTTTTTCTCTAGCTTATAGCTTGGTCTAAATTTAGGGTATACATTAAAATATCACTTGGATTTTTCTCAATTTTTAAATCAATTCATAGGTCCCTGAACCGAAGCCCTTAAGTTTGATTATTAATCATTATGATAAGCGTCAACTCACAAGGGTAAATTAGTCATTTTTAATCATCTTGAATTTTTTCCTCAACCTGAAATTGGGTCAGGGTACTCGGCATACATTCACAGTCACTCATTATTTTTTCAAAAAAATTTTGACGGCTCTAACACACAGAACCGGACCCGATTCATAGAGTAAGTATTTTTTTTTCGCAAGACTAGATTGGGTTACCCGGCCTAGTCTAGGGAGCATACAACCAGCATTGCAGGTCATCTTCCCCGCTACCGGCCAGAGGCTGGCAATGCTGCCCATACCGTAGTGGAGGAGGGGCGGCTCAAGGGTTCCCAAACCGACGGCGTATGGCAAAACCGAAGGCATCGGTTTCGTCGCCGTCCGGTGGTCAGCCCATGGCCAAAAGGCCCCCCTTTATTATTTTTTTAGGTTTGCGGCGAAGCCGTGCAGCCTAGGTTAGAGCAGCAGGGGACTCCGCAGCCCGGGCTACCGCGGCCAGCAGTGCCCCTGCGCTAGCCGGCAAGGCCAAAGCTAGCCAATGCTGACATGGCTAGCGGATTTTGTCCCCTTTTTTTACAAGGTCCCGCACGGCAGCAGAGGAACCTACCACCGGCAGGTCATCTCCGGTTGCTTTCACCCAGCGATTGGGGTTCCCGACCAAAAGGAGACCGGTTGGAGCTCAAACTCTAAGGATAAGAGGGGAAAGATTACTGGAAATTAATTTTATTTTTAAAAAAAATTAAAATTATTTCTTTTATTTTTATAATAAAAAATAAAGTAAATGCATTAGCGATGCTTGTCTATAAGCGTTGGTAATACCCTCATTAGTAGCGACATATATCTATATGTGTCGCTATTAATTTGGGTATTAGCAACGTTTCAATCCAAACGTCGCTAACACATTTTTTTATTTTTAATTATTTTAAAAATATAATATTTAATAAAAAAATCTTAAAAATTTTAAACTAAATTTCCCCCTCACTATATACTTTCTTTCTCTTCTCTCTCTCTCCTCACTCACTATCTCTCTCCTCTCTCTCCCTCTCTTCACTCTCTCCTTTCTTCTCTCTCTCTCCTATCTCTCTGTCCTCTCTTCTCTCTCTTCGATCCCTCTCTCTCCTCTCTACATTTTTATTTATTTATTTTTAAATTATTTTTTAAATAAAAACTACAAAAAAATTAAAATTAAAATTTTCCCTCTCTACTCTCTCTCCCCCTCTCTCCACCATCTCACTCTTCCCTTTTTCTCTCTCTCCTCACTCTCTCACCTCCCCTTCTCTCTCCATCTCACTCTTCCCTCTCTCTCTCTCTCCTCACTCTCTCACCTCACCCTTTCTCCCTCTCCTCTCTCTCTTTCTCTCTCCTCACCTTCTATCTCTCCTCATTCTCTCTCTCCTCACTCTCTCTTTTATTATAAATTATATTTTAAAATTAATAAAGAAATTTAAGAAATAAAATATATTATATATAAAAAGTGAAAGTTTAATATATTATTAATACTACTTTTTATTGAAAATTTAATATATATTTTTCAAATAGTAAATATTAAAAAATATATATTATATTTAGGAAGTTTATTTTAAATTTTTTCATATTTATTTAAATTTTATTAAATAAAATTAATTAATATTGATATTAGCGACACTTGTAAACAAGCGTCGCTATTACTAATA
Source organism: Saururus chinensis (assembly GCA_035235625.1). Classification (NCBI taxonomy): domain Eukaryota; kingdom Viridiplantae; phylum Streptophyta; class Magnoliopsida; order Piperales; family Saururaceae; genus Saururus; species Saururus chinensis. The sequence continues at coordinate 35,058,090 of CP141143.1, forward strand.
CTATTGGCAAGGCTTATTAAAAGTGTCATTAATCATTCAAATTTTTTATTTTTTATTTTAAATTCATAAGTATTAGCAACTTTTGTACACAAGCATCACTATTGTTAAGGCCATTAGCAACGTTTAAAAAGAGTGTCGCTAATAGTTATGATTTTTTTTCTATTTTTATTTAAAATATATATTTTAGCAACATTTGTGAAAAACATCACAAATAGAGAAACTATTAGTGATGTTTATAGTAAAGCGTCGCTAATATGATTATTATTAGCGATTCTTTAAACCAAGCGTTGCTAATATATGACTATTAGCAGTGCATCATTTTTTTGCGACACTTTTTTATGCGTCGTTAATACTACATTTTGTTATAGTGTTCATAACTCATAACTCTTATGTAGCTCCTTAAGTTAGTTTAGAACTTATACTTAAATAGGGAATAAAATTGAAATTAGAATGTCTTAATTAGGATAACCTATCCTTCAAGCAATCAATCATTTCAAATAGCAATCAATTATTCATTATTTATTTTGTGCACGATACTTCAAACAATCAATTGATTCACCAGAGCGATTGGTCAGTAACTTTTTTCATTTTATCATTGGGCTGAATCAAGGGGAGTTTGATCATTTACTTCTTCATAATATGCAATGATCAATCGTTCTAGCTGACAATTTACTATTTTCCTCTTTCTACCCTAAATCCTTTTGAAACGAAAGAAATTACCTTTGAAACTTCACTAAGTGATTTTTATATGAAAATATGATCTAAATAAACTTCAAATACCTCTAACATTCTTTAGTCTTTTGTCTTAATCAATAAAAAGATGTCTGCTTCTATTTTTCAAGTTTGTCAATTCTAAATTTAGCATTACGATGTAACCTCAAATTATATTCTAAGAATCAATACATGCACAAGGTTATATTTTGACAAAGAAATTAGCCGATAAACTTAGACATACGACTCATACATTTTTACATTGTTTTCTCTTTAACAAAGAAATGAGAGGGATGAAACTCAAAGTAACAACTGTTATCTCTAGTAAATTAAGATACGAAGAACAAGTTCTTTTGAATATCAGGCACATGTAGGACTTAAGGAAGAAAAAAATAAGAATTCCCATGAGACGAATTAAGAGAACGAGTGTGACACAAATATGATTAGGCCCCAAAGAAGTTGACCACATTGTTGAGATATTGTATATCACTAGTGCCATGATGTGTAGCACCTAAATCAGGTTACTAGTCCAAATCGAACTGGATGGCAGTAGCGGTTGTGGTATTATCCTGAGGAGAAGATGGGATTGATTGAAAACTGTGGCCAAAACGGAAGTGCACTTCATTATGGACATATTTATTGCAAATTGGGCATTGAGGTATGGAGCAAGACTGAGCACCAAAGTGCTAATGAGAAGCCACAAAAAAAAAGACTATTAGCTATGCTTTCAAGCATCACTGATAAAAGTGTTGCTAATGGCAATTGCGATGCTTAAAAAGCATCCTAAAAGCTATACTATTAGCGACATTTTATTATGTGATGCAAAATAAATATTTTTGGCGACACTTTATATTTATGTCGCTAATAGTAAATTGTGCTAATAATATAATATTAGCCTCTGGTGGCACTGAAATCTAGTGGTGAAGCTAAACCCGCTCGGGGCTAGGAGAGGGGGCAAGGATAGGGGAGAAAGGCAAAACAATGGAGGGAGCACGAGGGACCGGTTGGGGTGTAAGAATCTGATGGAGAGCCATACTCCAGCACCTAGAGGCCCCTCCTCCGGCAGCTATAGATGAGAGGGGGGAGCAAGGAAAAACAAAGGAAAGGAGCAAGGGACCAAGGGGGACAAGGGAATGAGGGTGAGTGGGCAGGAGGGAGGAGGGGGTGCGGAGCCAAATTTTGGTTGTGGAGACAGACTCCTACACCTAGAACCCCTTCCTCCGGTATCTTTAATGGAGGGGGGAGAGGAAAACAGAGGGGAGCATGGGGAGGGGGGACCAGGGAGATTGGAGGAGCGTGGGGGAGCCAAAACCTAGCAAGGGAGCCAGACTCTAGAACTGGAGCCCCCTCCTCCAACATCTACAGTGGAGAGGTGGAGAAGGGGAAATAGAGGAGGGAGCAAGGGAAAGGGTGGCAGGGAGAGTGGGGTGTCAAAATTTGGTGCCACTCCTCCCATAGAGAGGAGAGGAGAGGGGGAAGGAGGGGGCATGGCAGACAAGTGATAAGAGCGGTTGTAGACGAGTGGTTGGGGATGAAGCCACAAAGAAGGAAGGAGCAGGGGGTACAAAGGAGGGGGACTTCAAGCACGGTGCTAGTGAAATTTCACCCGACCATGCTGCCCAAATTTTGCCTGTATTGAAAAATTATTTGCAACGCATATCAAGCATCACAAATGTCATTTTTTGTAACATTCAAATTAAACGTCACAATTAGTGACAGAGAAAAAAAGAGAAGAGAGAGAAAAAGAGGGAGAGAGAAGAGAAAGAAAGAGAAGAAAGTGAAAGAGAGAGGAGAGAGAAAGTGACAGAGAAAATAGAGAGAGAATACACACTAACAGAGAAGCGAGAGGGTTAGAGAGTGGGAAGAGCGTGAGTGAGAAGAGCATTTGCAACACTTTTATTTAAGAGTCACAATTACTAGTTATTTAAAAAAAGTACTTGTGACACTTTTGAGAAGCTTTGCTAAATGTGTGTCCATTTTAAAAAAAATAACACAACTATTTTCCACATTTCTTAATGTGTCGCAAATAGTTGTCTATTTGTGACACTTTCCAAGGATCATCGTAAATATTTGTCCAATTGAAATGTTTCTCTTAAAGTGTCTCTAATAATTTTTGTTTTTAAATTACATTAAAACCATCTCCCTCCTCTCTCTCTTCTCTTTTCTCTTCCTCCTCTGTCCCCTCTCCTTTCTCCATCGCCGCTTTCTCCCCTCTCTCCTCTCTGTCTCTTTCTTCTCTTCTCTCTCTCCTCTCTCCCACACTCTTCTCTATCTCCTTGCTCCCACACTCTTCTCTCTCCTCTCTAATCTCTCTAAAAAACTCTATCTCTCTCTTTCTTCAGTGTCATTGCTTGTATTCTCTCTATCTTCAATATCTCATCACTCTTTCTTCTCTTTTCTCCCCTCTCTTTCTCTCTCCTCTCTCCTCTCTCCTCTCTCATCCGTCTCTTCTCTCTCATTTTTTTATATTTATTTATATATTATTTTAAAATAAAATTTTGACATATTTGCAATGTATGAAACTCTCCATAGCAAATACACTATGCATTTGCGATACATAGGTGCATGTCTCACAAATACTTTAAAAAAATTTCAATAAAATCAAACTCGGAGTCAGTGGTTTGCTCTCTCCAATTCACATGCCAGTCTCTTGACGCTGACTCCTATGGCAACTTCCTGGAAAGGGTCCAGGTGAGGGCTCACCATGTCCATGTTGTTACTTTAAACACTTACTAAAGTCGGGGTATGAGACTTTAACCCATATTCTTGGGAATGCCATGCCAACCTCCTTGAAAAAAATTTAAACAAATTATTATCAATCCTCGTAAAAATTAGACTATATATATGGCCTCATGTTTTGAATATTTTTCTGTTCGGAAATTCATACTAATTTGTTTCTATAATCTTATATAATTTAGTACAACCATATATCCTCATTCGTGAGGGTAGATAGAATTTCTTCCCCATTACTTATTTTAACTAATCTACCCCATAAGAGACCTATTTATATAAGCTCGGGCTCATATAAACCTACGTGAGCCCGGGCTTTATGGGTCATCAGATTTATATCCGGCGGCTCATAATACTCATGAGTTATACTCATTGGTTAAACCTATGAGTATTATGGGCCACCGGATGTAAATCCGATGGACCATAGAGCCCGGGCTCACATAAATTTATATGAGCCCGGGCTTATATAAACTTTTTCCTAATAATAATTATGTTAATGGGATGGGATAAGAGATTTCTCATCCTAATCCTAACACTTACGCAGTAACAGACGCAGCCGTCTATGTGATGGGAGCTAAATATCACAACCCAATCCCCGCTCCCCGCTAGCTTTTACTGCACAGGATGGGGCAGAAAAATTAAAGAAGGTGGCCGGGGCCGCTTCAAAAACTAAAACTCTTGCGCCAAAACCGCTGTGACATGCTTCTGCTGCTGTCTACTACTACAACCGTGCAGGGCATATAATCCTGCTCGTACTCACAGCTACGAATAGGAAGAACCCGTTTATTGCCCCGCGTGTCGCAGCTACGGAAACAAACAAACAGGCCCCCACCTCTCCTATACTAAATATGTGTACGATCAGTATTATACAGATTGAGGAAGTTCAGAGAGTGAGGTACTTAAGGAGATTTGTGTGAGGAGTCTTTTGCATGGGCGCTTGTGAACAGTCTTTGATAGAGTCAGAACTGTTGGATGTTGGGTAAGCCGTAGAGGTCTATAAACAGTCAAAGTGCTTTTCCTAATGTATAAAGCGGTTTGGATTAAAATTGACAGCAAGTGCGACGTTAGAGTTGGACGTCGGGTCCTTCCTATCTCTGAGGGCTATACAAACCTGTATCAGATTGATCTTTTTCAAATTTCTCAAAATTCTGGAAGAAGTGTATTCAAAACACCCATGGCTTTGTTAAAGCAATTCACCTTCATGGCCTTATTCATCATGGGGGTCTGGGCCACCTGCGTCATGGCCCGGACTCTGCATGGCACAACTATGCAGATCAGGCATGAGCAATGGATGTCCTAGTATGGGCGAGTGTACCCTGATGATATAGAAAAGGAGAGAAGATTTAAGATATTCCAGAACAACGTTGAGTCCATTGAATCATTCAACAAGGAAGGTGGCAAGTCCTACAAGCTGGCTGTTAATGAGTTTGCAGACCTCACCGTTGAGGAATTTAAGGCCTCACGCAATGGGTTGAAGCCCTCTACGCACAAAGCAAGAAAGACATATCCTTTCAAGTACGAGAATGTGACTGCAGCCCCAATCATGGATTGGAGAAACATGGGTGCTGTCACCCCCATCAAGGACTAACGCCAGTGTGGTAGGCATTTGATTTATCGTATAAGTGCTCCTTCCGTACCATATTTGGTTTTTCAAAATTAACAAAAATTAGTTAATTTTAAAAAGGTAGATGGAGTTATTAATGTGGGATGGAAGGAGTATTAGATATTTAAAATGAAAGCATACTACAATGTACTAATAACTGCTAGCAAATAAAAATATACTCTGTCTAATGTATATTTGTTGCCTGTAACCCTACCAGAGGGCCCGTTGTACAGTTGTGTAATTAAGTTCTTCCTTATAGTTATTTTGAGTCTAATAAATATGACTGTCTAGTGTGTATATTTTATATTATTATAGGAAAAATTAATTATCGAGTTTAATTATAAAGATGTTAAACTAGCCGGTGTGCATTTCATTAGATTCGTTAAAAGGGTAAGTATTTGTCGAGTGGCTTAGTCTGTTGTTGGTCTTATTTTTTTCCGTTCTGATAGGTAGATGTTGTAAGTCTGCATTGATATGCATCTGTAGTTTACTATAATGATCATTATTCTTGAAGACAATTAACCTTGTCACGAACAGGGTGTTGCTGGGCGTTTTCTGCCGTTGCGGCCATGGAAGGAGTGATCAAGCTGAGAACAGGGAAGTTGATCACTTTATCTGAGCAGGAGCTCGTAGACTGTGACATAGTGGACCAAGGCCGCAAGGGAGGCTTGATGGACAGCGCATTCGACTTTATCCGAGACAATGGGGGGCTCGCAACCGAAGCAAACTATCCGTACGTTGGAACTAATGGCAGCTGCAATACACAAAAACCAGCGGCCAAGATCACAGGCCGCGAAGATGTGCCGGCTAATAGCGAGGAGGCACTGTTGAAGGGTGTTGCAAACCAACCTGTGTCTGTTGCAATTGATTCTAGTAGCTCAGGCTTCCTATTCGACTCCAGTGGGATCTTTAATGGGACGTGTGGAACTAATCTGGACCATGGTGTCACTGCAGTTGGCTATGGCACTGCTCATGATGGGACCAAATGTTGGACCATGGTATGGGCTCGGGCCCAGTTTGGTTTAGCGTGTGACGATCTAGGTAAATCAGTACGGGTCACGTGATCCAAGGGTGGTGGGTGCGGACGCGCCAACACCACTTGATCCCTCATTACACATAATTCGAATGGGACCCACATATGTCACACACGTACACTAGACATACATCTAGGTGTACATTTATACATTGTCGGGCCCAGTTGCGCAAATTAGGTATTGGGGGTAGGACACATAGTGTAATATCCCTAATTTTTCCGAGTTTCAAAATTTAAATACGTGGAAAATAGGGTGTTTGACCCATTAACATTCTCATTAGAATAACTTTCTTTATAGATAGAATTTGGGGATGAAACTAATTCTAGTAGAAAGTAGACAGAAAGAGCCTCCAAACGCCACCAAGAACGCACGAATCGGAGTCCAGATGAGAGAGATACAACCATTTGAAGTTGAATATATCGTGTAGGACCCGTTTACCCGATTTAGACTGTATTTGGCCAGTTTAAGTCATTTTGCGGCCCTGGTTGTTTATAATTCCGAAATTAATTTTTAAGGCCCTAATAAGGGGGCCTAATTAGGGAGGATTACCTAAAATTTTAGAGGGATTAGGAACCCTAATCCCTATATTTATAAAAGGCTTTCTTATGGCACAATTTTGGGGGTCTTTTGTCCGATTTGGGGAGTTTTTGGACGGTGAAGGAGATGAGAGAATTTTCCGGCATAACTCTGGCAAGGATCCAGTGGTAGTGGATCAACGTCAACTCGGCCATGGAGGTAGGATTTCAAGTTGCAATTATTATGAATTTTATTAACTGATTTGAATGATAATAATAGTGATTTCTGCAAAAATACTATTCATATACAATTCCTATGAACAGTAAAATTAAATTCTGGCCGGACCTGTCGCAAGGGCTGTACTGGCCCTTGGCCGTGATGGCGCTGGCTCCGGCCGCATCGGCCCTGGCACTGGCAGTCTTAGCAGCGGCAATTTCGGCTGCCGCTATGCAAACCGTCGGTTCGTTGCAGAGAAAAAATAAAAATAAAAAAGGGAAGCCGCTAGCCGAGGCCTCGCCAGCTGTGGCCGCGTCGGTCCTGGTTGTGCCGGCCCAGACCACGATGGCCCCAGACGCACTGGCCTGGGCCGCAATGGCACCGACCATGGCGGCATCATCGTCTGTAAAAAAAAGGAGAAAAGTGGCGTTTTGGCCGCCGGCCGACCACCAAACGGCAGTGGGATCGACCTTGTCGGTTCCACCATGCTCCGGCGGTCCGAGGGCTGTGTGCCACCCAGCCCTCCGCCGTAGTGAGGGGCAGCACCACCAGAGGCCAAAAGGCCATCGGCCTCTGGCCGGTCGCGGGGAAGACGACCCCGTGGGTCATCTGTGCTCCCCGGACCGGGTTGGCTAACCCAACCCGGTTCGATCCGGCCTTTTGAAAAAAAAATTATATACTAACTGAACCTAGTCCGGTTCAGTGAGTTATATTGTTCATAACAATTTGGAAAATTTTGTGAATGACCACAAATGTATTCTGAGTGTGGTACCCAAGTTTCAAATAGGGAAAAATTTCCAATTTCTTTAAAATGACTAAACTACCCCTATGAGTTGAAGTGTAAAATAATGATTAGTGACTAGATTTAGGGGCTCCGGTTCAGGGGACTATGAGTTGATCTAAAACTTGAGAAAATTCTCAGTGATAGTTTAATGGGTAATATAATTATAGGCCAAATATTTTGGTGAGAAAAAATCCCAGTGAGTAGGTAATTGACCTTTTTGTCCCTAGGTTTAATCGTAAATCGTCAAGCCAACCTGGGTCGGTTCAAGGGGTTCACGACCCCGTCACATGCCAGGAAAATTACACAGAGTCTATGAAGGCCAGTAGTACCCTTGAGTTGAATTTTAGACCCATTGGATGTCATTAAGGCCTTAAACCAAATGACAAAAATACCCCTTTGAGTGGACCCGCCCACACTCGTGTGAATGGAAGCTTGAGTCAGTCTGAGAGTGGAGCCTTGTGAGAGGTCAATGACTTAAATCAAAAAAAGGTAGTGAGTTGACCAAATGAACCAAAGGAGGGTAGTATACCCCCAAGTGGTGGAATTAACATAATGCCCTTAGGGGGCAGTATGTTCTATTTCCATTGAAACAGATAACCTAGCAACCGAGCGTTAGGGTGCCCTAAAATGACATTAACTTTCTTCAAAAGGAAGGGGTGTGAATAGTAAGTGACATAAAGACCTTGTCAAGTCATAGTGTCATGGAAAATAAAGGGAAGAACCCTAATTCTCAAGGTTTAATGCAGTGTATTACACGTGTTTGCAACCAAGTACCACGATTGACTAGAGTATTAAATACATAACTCGTGCGATACGTTAGAGTTATCTGCATTATCAGGCTTGAACTCACTGAGCCCTAGCCCTGCAAATGAGTGCAATGGACCCTTATTCATTATTTATGCATTGGTGTGAATGCACGTTATTTATGTTGATTATGTTGATGTATGCTTTTATTATTGATGTTTTTAAATTATATCAATAACTTAAGCTTAGTAAAGACTAATTAAGATATTTTGGTTGTCTTTGGATTGGGGGAAGAACACCTAATCAAGATAATGACTAAAATACCCTCTTTAGGGTTGGGACCAGTTCATGGAGTGAACGGGGCCTTGACATAGAATTTTACCTTGGTTAATGAACTAAGGGTGGTTATAGGATGTTTTCGGAGTCAAAGTTTAAGCTCACAGTAATAGCCATGGCGGATATTTAGACCTTCTTGGTCTCCATTTCTTTGGGATGATGGATCCTCGCAAATGCACAAACTAGGTTTTTGAGCATCATGGAAGGCTCATCTACCTCCGGCCAGTGTGTCCATGAGCACAACTGGTACCTACATCTCTAGACCCATGGCTGATCCAAGTGGATCTCTAGAGATGCTAGGATTTCTATTAGCATACAATTACTCCTTTGAGCGGGAGTCAGTAGTTTTCAAGTAACAATTAGTGCATTGTTTCTTGAACGGTGTCCATTGTCTTGTGCATTGTGTTGGTCTTTATTGCTTAAAGGTCAGCCCATGTTTCTGAGCTATGTTATATTCAGTGCTGTGTATATTACTTTTCATGTGCCACTGTATATTGATGTTCTGCATGTTGGAGTCTTGTGTTTGGAGATTTCTCAACGGGCGAGTTGTCTCTAAGTGAATACAAATTTGTTAGTGTTAATTATCAAACAATGGTTCGAGAGATAATTAATAACATATTTGATATTGCTTGTTAATTAGATAAGTGGAACAATTAAAGGACTTGCATAAAATGTAGGTTGCTTGAAAATACTTAAGCATTGTATGTGTTATGTTATGCTTCTTAGTATAGTGTAGCATTAGGCAAAACTACGTTTGGATCCAATCTTGTTGGAAACATTGGAGATGTTGTCTGATGAGTACGTAGGCAACTAACATCGGGTGATGTTGACCCAATCTAAAAAAATATTAATAAAACCTTTTATCCTTTGGAAACTCTTCTCCTATAGGCGGAGATGCTCCATTGTGGTTGTGATTGTTATTTGGTTTGCTTTGTTGCAGATTCTCCAGGCGACGACAAGTGAGACCAAGGTAGGCGAGCACGAGAGGTTTCCATATTTTTGCAACTCCGATATGTAAGTGTACCTTAAGCGTGAGAGTCAACTTGTTATTTATTTTCAGACGGGTGACAGACTTGTACTTAGATGGATGAGCTGCTCTTTATGAGTTTTTAGACGTTAAAAAATATCATATGATTTGATATTCGTATTTGTGAACCCCAGTTATCATGACCTGAATATTTAATCGAAGAGTTTGTTTTGTATTTAAGAAAGAAAAAAAATTCGCTACCTACCGTTCGTGCTATTTAAAAATGCTTTTAAAAATTTGGGTCGTGACACGTAGTAAGCGTGGGGTCGACCCTGTCGCGGGCTTGGCCGTGTGCAGGGGGGGTTCAGGCCTCCGTGGGCTCTATAAGAAAAAGCCCACACCCGTTGTGTATGACCCTTTGTATTAAGCCAGTATTTGAGCATATAAGCCCATTGACTTGAGCCCGTTTAGTGAGCCCATGAGAGGATGTCTATTTCTGGATCGTGCTATATTTGGAAAGGAAGAGGTTTAATTGAGAGGGAGAGAATAAGGGAGAATATTCTCCCTTATTCCCAATTTGAGAATAGGGCGTCCCCCACCTTAGGTGAATTAAGGAATTGAATTGGAATTCAATCTTCATTCTCTCCTCTCTCCCTTCCCAAGTCCGCCCCCTCTCTTCTTGCTTGGTGTGGCTTTCTCTTGTCCAAGGGCTGGCCGCCCCTCTTCCTCTTCCTCTAGTCTCTTCCTTCCTTCTACAGTGGGTAGTGCAAGTTTGGAAGAGGAGCTCACTGATTTGAGGCTTCAAGGAGAGGCTTTGCTGAAATTGATTCCAAGATCAAGGCTAGAAGGGATCAACACATAAATCGTTGAAGGTAATCCTTGTTTCCTTTGGTTAATTGTGTAGATCTAATGTTGACATGCTAGATCTACCATGAAGGGCGTGCTAGGGCTGTTTTAAGGCCCAGATCTTGCATAAAGATTGGATTTTTATGTGCGCCACCTCTCTCACCACTGCTTTAGCTGCTGGCCGACCACTCTGCACCAAATACTCGCTGGTGAAGAATTCATGGGTCACTAACTGGGGGGAAGATGGGTATATAAGGATGCAAAGGGATGTGGATGCCCCAGAAGGAGTTTGTGGCATTGCCATGGAGGCATCCTACCCCACAGCTTAGACACAGGAGATGGTGCCACCATTCCCGGCCTTTGTGGTAGGTAGATATTGTGGTCTCCAAAGTCTCTTTGCATGTCATATGCTCAATAGTATTGAAACGGCCGGTATGCGTAAATTAATGGAACAACTTAGTTGTTTGCTATTCTCACAAGGAGGCACTGATGCAACATTTGATATTTTTAGGGGTTATTTGGATATTAAATTTTTTTAAAAAAGATTTAGAATTAATTTTAAAATTCTATTGCTAAATGTAAATTAAGTTTAGTAATGAAATTTGTTTGAATAAATTTAGATGTCACATTAAATTTAATTTTAAACTCATATAACTCTATCTTCCGAACTCGGATATGCACATTCTTGACACCATTACGCTTCTAAATTCAAGCTCTATCAAACAAAATCCCATAAGGGTAGGTAATTTTGAATTTTTAAAGTAAACCCTACTTATGTAGCACATTTCTCGTGGCTTAATTTGATATAAGAGATAATCATTGAAAAATAATAAAATCTATAATTTTTAAATTAGGGACTAAGAGACAAAATTGATGAGGTGATTAAGGTCGATTCAGGCTTGAAATGGCTTCAATCAACTTTAGGGCTGAATTTTTTAATTCTGCCCAGCTTCTACACACAAATATGATTCTAATAATTCAAGCCTAAATTGAGGCTAAATTAACTTAATTTTACAAAAATTCAGTACACAAACAACCTTTAATGCCACCTAAATCAGTTGCTACTCTTCATGGGATAATGCCACATGTTCTCCATATTAATATGTATTACAACATTTTGGATTGTTAACAAAAGTTGAGATTTGTCTCTAATGCATCCAAGATGGAAGGGAGCTCACTAGTCCAAATGATAGAAATTAGTGTGGACAATTTAACTAAAGGGTATCCAACTTGCAAAATTTATTTCAAACATGTGTATCCATTGTAATTATAATGAGAAATGCTCTTTTCCATGTTAGTGTGGAAATTCATTTAACTAAAGACCTATTTGGATGGTAAAACAAAATAGTTTAAATGACCTTTAAATAGTATCCCTCCTCCTTAATGAAAATATCCCTTTTGGATATGATATTTTACACTAGCTAGTAATTTAACCCAAAAGCATTTGCCTTTAAAACTAGAAGTGGTATTCAAAGATGCCCTAAAAACTAAAACAATTTAAGCCAAGAAAGAGGCTTAAAATGCAATGTTGTGCACACAGTCATGAAAACTGAACAGTCAAATATGTGGTACCTAGATAGTGGTTATTAAAAATATATGACTAATAACAAGTCTAGGTTCACACGCTTGATAGAAAAACATGATGGGAGACTCACATTTGGAGATGGGAGTACAATAAAAATTGATGGGATAGGAACACTAAGCGGCTCTAGATTGCATGACTTTGACAATGCCTTGTATGTGAGTGGTTTTAAAGTTAATCTCTTGAGCATTAGTCAAATAAGTAATTCTAAATTTGTTGTGAAATTCACGACGAAAACAAATTTTAGCATTAATAAATCTGGAATAGCATTGATCCTATGTACTTTGCTATGTATTCTTGCTTTATAATACATACATGTGGCATTATATACTAAGACATGTTAATTTCATATATTTAACTAAGATAACAAAGAAAACAATCATTAAAGGTGACCAGTCTTGGAAACTCATTAAAACCTTGCATGTGGTGCTTGTCAAAAGGGTAAATAGTTGAAATCCCATCACAAGAAGAAACATGTTAGGAGTGAACAACCCTTAGAGCTGACTCATATGGATCTTATGGGACTTATGCAAGGTACTAGCTTAGGTAGGAAGAAGTACATCTTAGTGATTTTGGATGACTTATTAAGATTTATATGGGTAGATTTTTTTAGAGAGAAGTCGTATATTTTTGAAGCATTTAAAAACATTGCCCTAACAATTAAAAACCTAAGTGGGTTGAAAATCAAGACCATTAGAAGTGATAGAGGAGGTGAATTCTCATGCTTTAGGTTTAAATATTTTTTTAAAACATTTAGTATTCACCATGAGTATACTACAAAAAATCCACAATAGAATGGAGTGGATGAAAGGAAAAACATGACCATATATTTAGGAAATGGCTAGAGTGATCTTGAATGAGAAAATTTTAGTTAAACACTTTTGAGAAGAGGCTATGAGCATTGCAACATACACTCTTAATATAGTCTATTTGAGACTAGGCACAATCCAAACTCATTATTAGTTATCAAGAGGACAACAACCTAGTGTCAAACATTCCAAAGTCTTTGGGAGTTCATGTCATGTCTTGAGGGATAGAGAAGTGTTTGGTAAGTTTCATAGCAAAAGTGATGATAAGATCTTTCTTAGATATTCTTTAACAAGTAGGGCATATAGGGTGCTTAAATAAAAGAACTCAATTAGTGATGGAGTCTTCAAATATCATTGTTAATGATACACAAAATTTTTGAAAACTATCAATTCCAAAATGAGAAAGGAAAACAAAAGGTGAATGATTATTGTGATGATTATGATGCACCTTTTCAGTGATGCAGAAAGTGAAAAAATTCAGATGGCAGAGCACAATGAAGAACTCATTCATGACCATGAAGAACATGAAGTTGCACAAATGACGAGGAAGAGTAAGAGGAACAATAGACTAAACAAGGCCAAGTACCAAACTAGGTTTAGAAGGATCATCTAGAGTCCAATATTATTAGAGGCATCAATCAACGTGTGAGGACATGACATCAGTTGGAGAAACAAGTAAATTTTGATTATTATGTGTCTCTCATAGAACCAAAGAGAATAGGTAAATCCTTACAAGATGAAAATTGGATCAATGTCATGCAAGGGGAGTTTGGACCATTTAAAAGAAATGATGTTTGATACCTTGTTCCAAAACCCAAGGAAATGCAAAATGGATCTATAAGAACAAGACAGATGAACATGACGATGTAGTCCACAACAAAGCCTGATTGGTAGTGTAAGATCCCTAAACTTGAACCGGTTTTAAATTCATTATGTTTAAATACTTTTATGTGGTTTAAGCTGTTTCTGATAAATTTCGATGATTTTTTAAAATAAATGTGATTTCCAAAGATTTTAAAGAAAAATAACTTCATATACTGTGAGTTTTAAGTGAATCCAAACCATTTATTAAATTTTGGAAATTTTGCATATTTTTAAAAAATTATGGTTTAGCGGGACCCCCTGTGGGCCCACCGTCGAATTTGAGTTTTTGGTCCAAAACATCCCAGACATCAAAAGAAGTTACTACAAAAAAAATTTTAGTCCTAATTTTGGTTTAGATGGCCAAATTTCATAATTCTAGTTAAAAATTTTATTCTCACCCCAAGTTTTAGTTCAGTTTACCTCATTCCCACGTATAAAAGGAAATGGGCTTACCTATTTCTAAATTGGGAATAAGATGTGTAAGGGTGTTGAGAGCCTAATCCCCAATTAGGCCTAAAAAAGAAATGATTAGAGATATGTTCTTCTCTAATCCATGCTTAATCATTAGGGTTTTTCCTAATCCTCTTTTAAATATATCTTCCTCTATTGATTCAATCCGATTTCAAACTATTTAATCACTATTTTACTCCTCTATTTCATACCCTGACCTTCAAATTTTTATTTTTATGTTTCCTAAGCTTTAGATCTAGGGTTTGCTTTATGATTTTTATGGGTTTTGCTTAAATGGGTTTTCTTGATTAAGGCTTTATTGGTAGATTTATGAAATGTTAATCTCTTGCCTTTATTTATTAGGGTTTTACCTAAGAATGGGTTTAATTAGCTTTCTGGAATGTCTGAGTAAATTTTGATGGTGTATGAGGCTTGGGATGAAGGTTTTATGGTTCAACAATGATGTTTTGGTTTTGAATTTTGAAAGGAAGAAGAAGATTCGAACTGTGTGTTGGCAATCGATCGGGACAACAGACTAATCAATTGGCCACACAACAGTTTTGCCATTTTCGATTTTCATGCTTATTTCGGTGTTTTTCTCCCAATTTATGCTTTCAATGTTTATGGAGAGCGTTTTATGTTGAAATTAAGCTACTAGAAGGGTGTAGAATTTGTGATAAAGGTTTATGGAGTATGCTTAAGTACTTGTTATGTGAAATTATATGTTGATAGTTATACATATTAACGTTGAATTATCTTGAATCTATGGATGATGGAATTCTTATGATTGAAGCATGTTTTCAGTAGGGATATTACATGGTAAATGATAAGATATGTCAACATATAATGAGAATGGATTGTGGGTGAACGATGTTATTATGTTATAGCTTCATGTGTAGACTAATCATGTTTGTAAGAGTTAAGTATTTAATGTCACATGAACGGATTTATGTATTATGGTAGATTTCACCCTAGATTTCAGTTGGTAATCTTGATATAAATGTGTTTAAGCATGCATGTTTTGCCTTATAAGCTTATATCAAAGCATTGGTCATGTGCTTAGGAAGTGCATGAACACACACATGTGGGGAATTTACTATGAAATCATGGTTATTTATGATTTGATTATGATGCATGTGGGGACTGATGGGAGCATGTTCTATATGTTGGAACTCATGTAGTCTTGCTTATGGATGTATTATGATTTCATGCATCATGGAACGGACTTCATGAATAAGATTTTACCCATGTTTAGTCATGATTGATCGATTATATGAAATGATGTGAGATTGTCTGCCGGATTAATCGATCATTGACCTAATAAGAATTTGGCTTGTCCGAAAGGACATAATTTCGATTTGAGTTCCTGTTGGAATATGTATACTCCCCCGGGTTGAGTCAATCTGAATTGTTAGTGCAATTGAGATTTATTTATTGAGACAGTCAAAATCTGGACCTTGAGAATCCAAAGTGATATGCCTTTGTGCACTGGCTACCTCGTGTTCTAGGTTTCCCCTAGGGAAATTGGACTCTCCCTGCTGCTGGGATGTCCAAAGTGAACACATTGCTCTAGTTAATTCGGACATTCCTGACCGAAATTGTCCAGAGTGAGTAGACCTGCTCTAGTTAATTTGGACTTCCTGTGTGGATTCTCGACAGCGAGCAGAGGGGCTAACTACCCCTACACCCTAGTTTTTCGTATAGAATTCGGATCGTGTCCAGAGCGAACAATGCCCTAGGTTTTCGGTTAGGAAATCGGACTACATCCAAAGCATGTGATATGATTGTATTTCTCTCCATGATGGAGACATTCACCATTTGATGATAATGCATGTGTATGAGATAATATTATGCCTAGATTACATAGGTTATGTAGGGATATTTGAGATTATGTGATACATGTAGATGCGATTTATTATGCATGATCTTGATGTAGTGTGGTTTAGACACTTGTCATGCAGGTGAATGAGATATAGAATGTATAAGATTTATATGAATGCATGATCTGAATTGTGTTAGATACACTCTATCATGCAGGTTGATGTGATATGAATACACGATTCGAATCGTATGATTAAGACTATTATGCAAGTTTATATGATATGAATGCATGATCTGAATGGTGTGAATGAGACATTATTATGCAGGTTTATGTGATATGGTCGCATGATTAGAAAGTGTGTGAAAGACACTTCTCATGCGGTTTATGGTGATATTATACTCAATTTGATTAGATGAGGATCATTACTTATGCAGGATGGATACTAAGTCATGATATGATTATTTATTCCCTGATTTTGATACTAGCTTTTATGTTTATGGATAAATAAGGCTTAGCAAGGGAATGCTAAGTCATGATATGATATTTATTCCCTGATTTTGATAGGTGTCATATGCATGCTAGCTTTTATGTTTATGGATAAATATGGGTTAGCAAGGGAATGATCAGGAAAGGGTATACCATGTTGCTATGTTATGACAGTTTTCTTATTATTGTCACCGTATTTAAACCTTACTGAGTTTTACTCACCCTACTTTCTTTGTTTCTATTTTGGGCTGCATGGTTCGACATGCAGTCGGGCAGGACCCTCTATTTGAAGAATGATCGGGGAGAGCATGGGATTAGGCATGGATGCCCTAGACATTGTTATGTTTTTCTTATTACTATGTTATGATAATAGAACATTTTGTATGGTGGTTCTTGTTTCAGACTTGTGGTTATATTATGTTTTAGATCTGTTTGAAACTTTATGATTCGAGCCATGTGTGCTAGCTCAAGATTTCAAGTAAGTGGGTTTAAGACTTCTGGACCAGTTTAGAGTAAGTCCTCTTTTGTTCTACTTATTACTCTTGCTCAAAGTAGTGCGTAACTCCACTAGTTTAACCGCCCGTAGAACAGGCTAAGTATTCCGCTATCCATTAATCTTGTTCAATTTTTCGTCACCCCCGCGCGCTCGACAAGCCCTTGGACCAGGTTTGGCTCGGATTAGGCAATGCCAAGGCATAATAGGTAGACCTTAGTCCATTAGGTTACTCCTAGTTATGGCTTGCCATTTGAAGTTCAAGGTATATCAAATGGATGTTAAGAGTATCTTTCTGAATTGGGATTAGATGCAGTTGAGGATGTAGGGGATGATTATCTTCTTGAACTACATGATAGTCCTGAACCAGTAGATGTCCACACAGACAATGTTGTGAACCAAAGGTACGTGTGTAAGTGGCACAACATCTTAACAATGGTGTTAAATTGGTATGAAATTCTTCTTTAAACGTTTTCACACTTTTTTCAAAATTGTTTTTACATAGCTTGAAGTTGTTGATACAATTTTTTTACACAAATTGAAATTATTGTCAAAATATTCTTACATATTTTTTGAAATAGTTTGAAATTATTTTAAAAATGTGTTTACACAGTTTGAAATTATTGTTCCAACGTTTTTTGCAGTTTGAAATTGCAATTAAAATGCTTTTACATAGTTTAAATTGTTGTCCAAACATTTTACATAGTTTGACATTGATGTTAAAATATTTTTACACATTTGTGAAAATGGTTTGAAATTGGTGTTAAAAGGTTTTTACACATTTGACAAAACATTTTGAAATTTTTGTTAAAACATTTTTACACATTTATCAAAATGTGTAGGCACAATTGTGAAATCGTTTTATCTATTATGTCAAAATAATTAATTATGCAATTTGTCTTAACAATGAAGGAAACATAGAAATCCATTGCAGTCAAAAGCAATGAGGCGGATGATTGAGATGAGACTATGATACCTTAGTCAATCATGGATTACAATGAAAGGGTCATTTGGTTGGGAGCCGAATTCCATTATATGTCTCAATTTAGGGAAGATCTCGTTGACTGGAACATAAAGATGAATTAACACAATAAATTTGCAAACAGAGCTTGTCATATATATGCTGCCAAATGATTGACAAGAACTATGGGTGGAGAATAAGAGCTTCACATGGGCACAATGGGGTGATGAGTATGAGGTTGGTTTCAAAGCACACGTGGTTTTGGCACTCATTTGAGACATCATGAGTCGGCAACATATAGGTGGATTGCGAGGAAGTTCATGGGATTATATAAAAATTCTCATCAAGTTACAGTGGATTCAATCAAGTCATATATACAAAAGGAATAGGGCTTCACTCCTTCATACAGTAAAGCCTAGCAAACCAAGGGGAGGTTCTATGTGAACAAATTGGAAGAACATATGTGTCAAATGTTATATAATTGGCTAATTTAGTTGATCAAAACTATGTCAAAAACTTGATGTATGTAATTAGTCTTAGGAACCTGACTAGATGTAGTTGTGGTCGAGTTAGGTTTGGAATTGATTAACTTAAAAAATAGGAGCAAACATATTCTTATGGATCAATATTGAATACTAAAGAATCTTGATGGTTTAAGAGGTTCATTAAGCATGCATTATCATCCAAAAGTCACTCAAAATATTTTAGAAGTGATTTTGGAGGTTTTAGATTGATATAGGGTAAAAATGGTTAAACTATAAACCATTGATTGGTTTTATCAATCAATTGTTGGAATAGACACTGAGACAAATCCAAATTCAATGAAAAGAAAAGGTCAACTGGCCGAAGAAAATGAGAGGTGATCCACGATGCAGGGATGCTTCAAAATTTTGTGCCTTCCATTGAGAGATCGGCCATACTACTGAAAACTGCAGAAATCTCAAAGAAGAAATTGAAAAGTTAATTTAAAAAAGTAAGCTTTGAGAGTATGTTGCCTATGATCACCTTCGTGAGCAATACCCTCATTTGGGATCAAGATCTAAGCCACCAAAAGGAGCAACAGAAGTAATTCATGTCTTACATGGGGGAATATTAAGAGGAGTTTTTGCCTCCGCACGAAAGAATTATGTAAGAGAAGCTCTACAAAGCCCATATTTTCATCAACTTTCAACTATAAGTTAGAAGAAAAAGAGACCATAAATCAGTTTATCTGATAAAGACTTGGTTGGAATACACTTCCCCCATGATGATGCATTGGTTATTTGTGTTATCTTAGCCAACTTTGTTGTAAAAAGGGTCTTGGTAGATACAGGCAGTTCCACCAACGTGATCTTTATGGATGCCTTTAAAAGGATGAAGTTGGATGAAAATAAGATAGAGCCAATTCAAACGTTCCTTGTAGGCTTTAATGGAGAAATGTGTCGCCCTAAAGGCACCATTCGCTTGCCAATTATGGTGGGGGACGAGCTGCATCAGTCCACCATGATATCTAAATTTGTAGTTGTAGACTCTCGTTCATTCTACAATTGCATTCTTGGCAAGCCCTGACTCCATGATGTAGAAGCTATTGTCTCTACTTACCATCAATATCTGAAATTTTATATTAGAGATAAGATCAGAATGGTACTAGGAAACCAGTTGATGGCTCGAGAGTGTTATGCAATAGCCCTCAAAGGGAAGGACCAGACTGAATAGCAATTATAGAAGAGGAAACCAATTGGATCCTCCACATTGATTGTTCCTCCAATATCAAAGGGAGTGAAGCTGGACTCACATTGCAAACTCCAGATGGAACATTACTCAAACAAGTCATTTGTCTTGGCTTCAAAGCATCTAACAATGAAGCAGAATATGAGGCTCTGATAGTTGGACTTGAGATGGCAAATCTATTAAGAGCCAGTGTATTGCAAGAATATAGTGATTCTCAACTTGTAGTAAGCCAATTAAATGGAGAGTATACTGCCAAAGATGAAAAAAATGACAACATACCTTCAAAAGGCTCAAGAGCTTTGGAGTAAATTCAAAAAGTGTTCTATCAGTAAGCTCCCTAGAGAGCAAAATGGACATGCAGACACTGTTGCAAATCTGGCCTCTGCCATTGAATTTAACTACAAATACTCAATGCCATTGAGCTATATTGTTAAACGAAGCATCTCACCCCAATTTCAACCAATGAAGGTGTGCCCCATCGAGCAAGCCACTTGTTGGATAGATCCAATCATTCAATACATAAAATATGGTATTTTGTTAGCTGACAAAGCTCAAGCAACGAAGCTAAGAATCCAATCTAGTAAGTATTGTTTCTTAGAAGGAGAATTGTACTAATGATCCTATTCTCAACTACCTTTGCGATGTCTCAACCTAGAGAAGTCTCAGTATGTCCTTGCCGAGATTCATGAGGGTGTTTGTGGAAATCATTCAAAAGGAAGATCACTCTCTTACAAGGCACTAACTAAAGGCTATTATTAGCCCAAAATGCAACAAGATGCTAAAGAATTCATCAAAAAATGCTCAAAGTGTCAAGTGTTTGCTCCAATTTCACATCAGCCACCTCAAGAACTCACCCTTATGGTGAGTCTATGGCCATTTGCCCAATGGGGAATGGATGTTGTTGGCCCACTCCCCAAAGCCCCGGGAAAAAGAAAATATGTGTTGGTCATTGTGGATTACTTAACAAAATGGGTTGAAGCCAAACTTTTTGCTCATGTAAAGGAACAAAATGTCCAAAGTTTTGCTTGGAAGAATATTGTGTGCCACTTTGGAATTCCCAAAGTCTTTGTCACATATAATGGATCCCAATTCAAAGGGTCAGTATTTGGGGATTTTTTAAAGCCTTGAATATCAAACAACATTTATTGTCTCCTTGACATCACCAAGCAAGTTGTCAAGCCGAGATAATAAACCGGACTATTCTTGATAATTTGAAAAATTCCTAGAAAGGGCAAAAGGAAAAAGAGTAGAAGAACTCCCGGGAGTACTTTGGGCATTTCGAACAACCAAAAAGACCCCAACCGAAGAGACTCCATTTTCTTTAGCTTATAGGATGGAAGTTGTCGTACTTGCAGAAATCGGAATATCCACATCTTGCACAATGTTATTTGAAACAAGCAATAATGAGCAACAACTTCGTGAGAATCTAGAGTTCCTCGAAGAAATGAGAGGACAAGCCCTGGTCAGATTGACGTCTTACCAACAGAAGATGTCAAAGCACTACAACAAAAAGATCAAAGGGAAATCTTTTAATGAAGATGACCTAGTATCAAGGAAGGTATTCCATAATACACAAGAGATCAAAGTGGGAAAACTTAGTCCAAATTGGGAGGGACTTTACAAAGTGACTAAGATTAATAAACCTATAACATATTGGCTTGAGGATCTCTAAGGACGAGGAGTGCTCCATCCTTGGAATGTAGAGCATCTAAGGAAATTTTATCAATGACATAAAAACTTATTTTTAATGCAATAAAAATAGTAATATTTTTTTCTATATTTTAGAAATTTTTAAAGTCATCCTAGCTATGTCTAGTCTAAATTAGCTAAAGGAAAGAAGATAAAAGTTAAAGTCATCATGGCCATGTCTAGTCCAAATTGACTAAATGAAAGGCATTAAATGTTAGAGTCATCCTGACCATGTCTAGTCCAAATTGGCTAAAAGAATGACGTTAAAAGTTAGAGTCATCTTAGTCATGTCTAGTCTAAATTGGTTAAAGGAATTATGTTAAAAGTTAAAGTCATCCTAGTCATGTCTAGTCCAAATAGGCGAAGGGAAAGATGTTAAAAGTTAAAGTCAACCTAGTCATGTATAGTCTAAATTTGCTAAAGGAATGACGTTAAAAGTTAAAATCATCCTGACCATGTCTAGTCCAAATTGGAAAGAATGAGACCTAAAAGTTAAAGTCAACACAACTAACTCCAACTCAGATAGACACAAGGATGGATGATCGAGATAAATTTTTCCAGAAACTTATCAAGTAATGCTTAAAGAAAATGCAGAACAAGTCCTATGTCTAAAGACAAAGGACTTGGGGGAGGGGGGGGCAACTGACAAGGATAGTATGTCACTACCTATAGAAATTCGACACGTGGAGTTTGGACTAGTACTTCAAAGGTAAAGCTTTGACTACTTCAAAGTTGTTACAACAATCCCCTACAATCAAGGTACGTGATCAACATGAAACAGTAACAAAATTCAACCATATGCTTTTATATATACCATGAGGTATGTCTCTACAAAAAAGACTTTTTAAAAAAAAAACTTCCTAATCATCCTTCTCACACGGGTGTTAGAGGTGCCCACTCTTTAGATGCATGTTCCTATTCCTGAAATAGCATCATCAGGATCCACTTTCATGTCTTGGGCTGCTCTTAATGAACATGTTTGCTTGCCTTACAATGTCTTCCTAATATAATCAAAACACATCTTTTCAAAAAATTACCACCCCTTCAAGAGTAATCAACATGAATAGATATCTAAATTGCATAAAAGTAAATAAAAAGTACCAATGCCCAATCTAATAGTCCTCTTGTACTCTTGAAATACCATTCTTTCTATACAAATCTAAATAAAAACCCAAACTTTCTATAGTGCATTGTAGTCTTCTTATTTAAAAAGTTGTTTCTATAATATAAATATTTTTATTTTATGTGTTAATAATGTATTTGAGGTTATTAAACTATAAACTATGGATTAGTCAAATTCAAAAATTGTAAATAAAATATTTACATGAGTTAATTATTTTGAAATCTAGGAGCTCAGATCCGAGGATTATAACAATATAGAATTTTGGACATCTAAATAATTTAAAATCTAGCAGATTAAATCTATGAATTTGGATTAGATTTTGAAATTCTATCATTCTAGAATCTAAATTGACTAACCCCCTGTTATAGTTTTTCTTCCTCCCTGTTTTTTTTTCTCATTTTACACTTCAAAATTTTCTGGAAACGAAAAGAGCCAAAATATCACTTTTTTACTATACAAGAGAGGTGAGGTGTTTGGCTAGACCCCTAAATTTACAATTTCAGGTATTACGTAAATATTAATGCATCAATGTATTCCACAATCGCTTTGCGTTGCACACATGCAAAACTCAAAAACCAGGAGCCCAAGACCATCATGTATCACAAGCCATAGAAGCATCTTTCTTTCATAATGCATGAAACACATAGAAGAACCTTTATCTGGATCAAGTTATACCCTACACCTTCCACAGTTGCGAACATGCCATAACTAATTTCAAACCAACAGCGTGCGCCGTGCAGACTACACAAAAAACACACGGACAAGACCACGGACAAATTTACGGATAAGAGCATGCGCAGCTTTATTGGAGTCGTCGGTGCAGCAAGAGGGGTGCACGTGAACATTGCAGGGGACGCACCTGTAGACGAGCCCGTCCAGTCTTCTGACAAACACCGCAACGCAGCTCCGGCCGGGACGAGCTGAACCACAGCTCCAAGAGGTGGAAGTGCTCCTCGGCGCTCATGGTGTCCTCGTATTTTGCACAGTGTTTGTGGAGGTTGAAATCACACTGACGGCAGCGGTAGCGACGACCGGACCCCTTCATTTGGCAGCCGTTGCAGATGTAGGTATGGCAATTAGTGCTCTCCAACGTTAGTATGTGATCATGGGACAGATGACTTATCGTAGGCATCACACTCTTCTCGCTCTTTCCCTCTCTCTGTATCTAGAGCCAACAAATATACATAGGCAACAAAAATAAAAGATAAGTTGCCCTGAAATGCACTTATATCATAGGAAGAGTATTTCTTGATCTCTCCCACAATGCGTGTTATTGTGTGCGCTGTCCCTCTCATGATGGATGAAGCACTCCCATACGTTTTTCATACTTTGACTCATATTATCAAGAGCATTAAAGCGCTTCCTATATTCGAACTAATTTATGAATGCCCAGGATTCGATTCATTGTATGTCCAGTTGAAAAGATATTGAAAAATTAGTATTTATAATTTGTAATGAATTTAATGGAGGATGACTGGAGTCTCCTAAGTAGTTGGGGGAGCAATCCCCTAACGGTGACTAGAAGTGAAGTAGAAGAACGCGTCCGGCTTGACCGGGCTCAAGGTTCTAGCATGGCATATAGAGGCCCTACTATGGTACAATAAAAGTGTTGGAAAATGTTTTCCAGACCGCCAATCACGACCATACTCTTTGACCAGGGAACCTGTACAGAAAGGGAATTAAGATTGGACTTCTTGAAGTTTCCCGCTTAACTCTCCGGTAACTTCTGATTCATGGTCATGAACGATGTTATTTCGATTTCACCGCACCCTCTAATTACTTTTTTTTTCTATTAGAACTTAATACTATTTAAGAAATAATAAATTTAAATATAATTTAAATAGTTATTTAGGTTTAATTTAGAAACTCAAACTTGACTTGATTTCGAGTTTTATCAAAATATATAAAAATATATAAAAAGTTATGTTTATAACTTTATTTAGGATATATTTTAACAAACCCTAACTTAATATTATTTAAAAAATAATAAATTTGAATCTAACTTGAATAGTTATTCAGGTTGAATTTGAAAACTCAAACCTAACCTATTAAAGTTGGGTCGGGTTTCACTATATACCCGACCCGAGTAGCATCTCTAAGTACTGTTCTATTTTTTTTTAATTTTTTTTTATCAATATATTTTGGTAGCCGATGAGATGCTCCAGTACCTACGCAAAAAGATAAAGGAGGGGACAATAGAAAAAAAATAAACTAGGCTCATATTAGGACTAGAAAAAAAATAAATAATAATAAAATATATTAGAGGGTACTGAGATAATTTTGGGGTGAAATAACAATGTTCTTTTGTTAAAGATAGAAAAGTTTAAAATCTTTCACCTACTCTTTGACCAGGGAACTGTACGAAAAGGGAATTAAGATGCGACTTCTTGAAGTTTCCCTCTTAACTCTCCGGTAACTTCTTATTGCTGGTCATGATTATAAGGTTAAGAAGCCAGGTTCTGCTAGAAAAGTCCAAATATATTTTTTATGACAACTTACAGTGATCACCCACCCTGACAAGGGAGAACCTGCTCACCCTGTGGTAATAAGGTATGGTAATTAAAGTTGTAATTTTATTAAGAACGATGTTATTTCCCCGGGATTTCACCGCACCCCCCATTACTTATTTTCCCCATTAAATGATCCAAAGTCTCTCACACTTACCTCACTTCTATTTCCCTAATCTGGTCGCTGCAATATGCCCTGGCTAAACCGTAACAACTGGTTTGGCTATGGCTTGGCAACACTAGGTTGCAGAGCCTGGCCACTATTGGCATGGCCAACGCCTTTCAATGGGTGTTGGCACTAGGGATGCTATCGGGTCGAGTTTGGATCAGTTTGCCAAACTCAAACTTGATACTATTTAAGAAATGATAAACTCAAATATGACCTAAATAGCTATTCAGGTTTAATTTAGAAACCCAAACTCGACCCAATAACTCGACCCATTGGGTTGAGTTTTATCAAAATGCAAAGAAGAATATAAAAAATTATGTTTATAACCTTATTTAGGTTAAGTTTTAACAAACCCGAACCTAATACTATTTAAGAAATGGTAAATCCAAATATGACTCGAATAACTATTCAGGTTAAAAACTCAAACCCGACCCATTAGGGTCGGGTCAGGTTTTACTATATACCCGACCCAAGTGGCATCCCTAAGTGTTGCCCTTCTTTTTTTACTTCTTCTCATCAATTTTTTTTGGTAGCTGATGGGATGCGCCAGCACCTACACAAAGAAATAAGGGAGGGAACAATAGAAAGAAAATAAGCTAGGCTCGCACAGGGAATGGAGAAAAAAAGGCAAATAATAATAAAAAATATTAAAGGGTACATAGACAATCTTGGGGCAAATCACAATGTTCTTTTGTTAAATATGGAAAAGTTTAAAATCTTTCGCCTACCCACCTTAACTAGAAGGAGAGACAAAAAAGGTGGGCATATGCACACTTCTCTCCGATGTCTCCCTACCCACTTCGGCCACTCCTTGCCCTACCTCTCATCTCCCACTCTCCATTCTCTTCTCTGCTTTCTCTCCCACCTTCTCCACCCCAAATTCAAGTCCCTCATCCACCATCATATTTCATATTTTGCAAGGTACAATGGCGATCAGTTAGTTCAGATGGAGCACCACCTTTTGGCACATATCAATGCATACACAAGCATAGTTTCAAGCTTGGATGATAGTTATGTTGGACGCTCATAGTTATGTTGGACGCTCAAATGGCGGAGATGTGAGGCCTTGTACAAAGTCTTCCTTATTGATTCATGGCCAGCCACAACTAGCTACAACACAAGGAGGATGAGGCGAATGGTTCTGATGAGGCATATGGTCTCATGAGGAGGTTGGTTCGGAATTTGGCTATGATGATACTGGCAATAATGGTGATTTAGCTATGGATATTTACTCAATTGTTTTAGGGGCTATCTTTTCAATTAGATTTCTTTTTATTTCTTTTTTTTGTAGTTTTCGTTTCTCTAATGGGAGTTTGGCATTTTAGGTTGGGGGGATCTCATTTGTATCTCCTTCCTTCTCAATCCTTGTCACTTGGCTTTTAGATTCATGGATTAAATATTTTGTTTATGCTCTTAGATAATACTTTTTTCCCTCTTTTATTTATTCTTGTCATTGTAGTATTTATTTTCTTTAACAATGTAGGCAAAGTTCGGTTTAAGTTTGGGGGTGTATGAATATATTTTCCTTAATTTCTTATTTTAGGATTGTTTTAGCTTATTTTTCTTTACTTTTTTCATTTCTTTTATGTCATTTTTATCTCTTATTTTCTTTAAATGCACATGTCTATTTTTAAAGAGACCAATTTCACATAGAAAGTTCAAGTAAATTAATTAAGGGATGAAAGCAATTGAGTTAAGTAATTTTTGTTCTATTTTTATTATGTGTTTATATTTTCAATAACATTTCACACACTTTAAATATGTAGGAATATAATTTCATGATTTATTGCTTGTAATCTTAGTGGGATATCATTAACTGAGCAAGAATTTATTTGTTTAATATTCATCTAATCAACCTAGCGGATCAGTATATTGCTCATAACCATAGTACTTCAATAAGTAAGAAAATAAGAGTTCTAGCATCTTTTGCACATGAATTTATTTTGAAGTAGAAACAACAAAAATTTAATCTCTATGCACAAACATGATTAATATATTATCAACCAAACCACAAACCATGCAAGAACACATAAGTTTTTACATAGAAAACTTCAGCTAGGGTAAAATACGACGACAATAACTCTTTGCCTTAAATCAATGCAATAGCAAAAAGGATCTTACATGACAAATGCAAACTACCAATCTCTCATGAAGACTGTAACATAATTCCTCATTGTTTAGATCTCCCTCTTCTTTTATTGTTAGCCTTCAAGTTTTATCTCCTCAAGTCTTAAGTTTTTTTCCTCTTACTTTGTCTTTGTCTTCTTGTAGACTTTACAATCAAGCTCCTCTTGATTATGACTTTAGCCTTGAGTTTTCAATCTCCCATTAAACTTGGCCAACACTCTCCTCAAGTTTATATGTTTGAAAAACTCTTTTTTAGTTTTGTGTCACTCAATCAATAACCTTTAAAACTAAACTCTTAAGCAAAATGATGAGCTTGAAAGAAAACAATAACAAAAGGACTTCTCCCCCTTTCTCTATCAATTCTATATTTTTCTCTCTTTAATTTTGTGTTCATTTAGCCCTTATATAATTCATTAAGTCAGTTTATGTCATAGACTTCAATTAGGAATAACTTCTTTCTTGAAATGCTTAAACTATGTAAGTTACATAGGTAATGATCGAACGGTTTAAATCGCAATCGGTCGATCACTATTTTAATTAAGGTAAAACCCTTTTGGGGATCGATCCCTCGTATGACAATTGATTGATAAATTATTGGCCAAAATTTACAGTCTGATTCAAGTGACGATTGATCAATGTCACCATTGTTAACTCATAGAACAATCGATGTACAATGATGTTTACATTTGACCTTAATTTTTCCTTAAACTTTCAGAATCACTTAGGTTAATTAATCCTAATCAAAACTAAGTGATTTTCTTATTTGAGTGTGTGAAAATAAACCTCTTACCTTCGGCACTCATCATAGTCTTTAACCTTGAACTATAAGAATATGTCTACTCTTATTTTTCAAGTTAATCAATTCTAAATGACTCACAGCCACAACATCTAGTTAGACTCCTAAGACTAAAATGTACACAAAGTTTAGACATCTTTTTTATCATAGAAATTAGCTAATTACAATAAATATGACTCATATGTTTTTACAAGCTCTCCCTTTGGCTATTTTGTGACAAAACACTTTAAGCATTAAAATCAACAAAAATTAAAACTCTTTAACATAGTGCATTGACTTTCCCTTGTATATATGACTTAACTAAACTTAGACTCAACTAAGACTATTTGGAATTGATCTTGAAAATCCTTATAAAAACTTGCACTTATCCTGCACACTTACAAAAGAAATTGTTTGCATAGCATTGCTCCATCATGCATGAAGATAAGCACTTTAACTTTCATTAACCAATTATCCTCCTTTTGACACAAATAGACAAAAAGTGAACAATAATTAAAGAAAATTTTAATTTAAGCACATCCAAGTCATAATAATCACCATAAGATATGAAAATATAATAAACCAAAATCAAAACATGTCCATCATATATCTAATAAGCAAAATATTTTCATAATACATCCCAAAGTCAAATAAGACATAAAATGAATTGTCACAAGGTCCAAACTAACAAATACTTGAAAATAGTGAAAAAAACATAAATATACATCAAGCAGCGGCAACATCTGGGATATTAGGGGTATCATCATCAATCTCCCCCTCAATATCTGAAAATGGAAATCTATCACGTATCATCCTCCTGACATATCCATCATGTATCTAATAAGCAAAACATTTTCATAATACATCCCAAAGTCAAATAAGACATAAAATGAATTGTCACAAGGTCCAAACTAACAAATACTTGAAAATAGTGAAAAAAAAACATAAATATACATCAAGCAGCGGCAACATATGGGATATTAGGGATATCATCATCAATCTCCCCCTCAATATCTGAAAGTGGAAATCTGTCACGTATCATCCTCCTAACATATGCATAACCGTGTCAAACCTCATCAAGCGAATGTCAACAAAAATTAACAATCTCCACATGTCAATATCTAGCCAAGTCAAATGGCCTAGCAGCAACAACTATCTCCTCATGTTGAACATCTTGATCCTCCTTTGATTATGGCTTGTGTCCCTGAGTGTGAGACATCATGCTCCTCACCACTACAACATCTATTAGTCCCATGTCGAACAAAGTAGGCTCTATGTGTATAAATCCTCAATTGAACTAACGTAAAGATATGGCATAAGATGTAAGGATACAGTAATATCTCTAGTGTACATTCATGCAAGATGTCATCATCTAACCAAATATAATGAAGGGTAAATCCAACTCCAAGTGTGACTCTGACAAAAGATAAAGAATTTGAGTCATCGTGCAATTAACTCTCTCTTTCTTTGCACTTCATATGTCATATTGAGCAATCACATGAAATAAGCAAAAATCAGCAATCATGAATGAGCTAAAATCGATATGTTAAGATATCTTCTACGAGGATACCTAGTGAGACATCTAGTGATCTCATTATTGGATGGAAAGATGTATCCACCAAAGTCTAGATAATGTACGTCCCTACACTCACATCCAATGACATGTGCAATAACTCTAGTAGTCACTCTATTAGTAGTACCTCTTGCTATACCAACTAAAGCATCCTCACCCTCAAAATGAATAGACGCATACCACTTTCTAACAAGTCTAGGGTAGACAACCTGATCGGTAATAGAAACAAAGCAAAAATATTCCATCCAATATGCTCTCGACCAATCCAATCGATGGCAGGCTGATGATCTACGTGTACTACACACCTCTTGCATCTAAGAGGCCTAAGTCTATCTCCAGCAGCTGATTAGTTTCATGCTCACTCAGTCTGACAGCAGTCATTTGCCTCTTTGCTCTCGCCATCTAAAGTTGCAAAAATTATCCTAGGGATAAAAAGAAATACTAGGAACTATGTATAAATAAGTTAAGTACTACTAGAAATACAAAAAGATGAAATAAAAAATTGTGCCCAATATTTTGAAATTTAATGAAACCCTTAAAAACTTTGTCACCCAATTGATTCCAAATTTTAAACAAGGTAGATGTCTAGAATTAACTTTATAACTAATGCTACAACAAATTTTTATCACAAAGTCCCAAATTGGGCAAGTTCTTGCGAAACTTATTTAAAAACTCGATGAAAACACAAATTATAACAGTTCAAATTGCTTGAAAATTGGAAAAACATAGATCTAGACTTTTTAAACTTTAATATCATTTCAAAAACATTGAAAATTATTTTAAAAACCTTAAAAATAAATTTGGAGGCAAACCTTATCTTGGCCACTGACGGATTTTCAAAATTGGCGCTTGATTCCGGCTCTTCTTCATGCTAAACTTGTCAAAATCTCTTATGTCACCTCCCTTGACCTCTTTTGGGTGGCCTAGGTCAAAATGATGGGGTTAATGAGCTTCAAACATTTTACAATTGAATGTTCTATCACAAATAAGGAAACTTATGATCAATCACTAGGTCATATTGATCAATCATTTTTGAACAAATTATTTTTTTAGAAAAAAATAAAAAACATTGAAAAAATTCAAACATATTCCATAATTCAAAACCAAACTTTTCCATCAAAATAAGAGTTTTTGGGCTTCCAGAACTCACAATGAAAATAAAACATCCAAAACAAACAATGTTGAGCTATTTTTAACGAATTTTATTAATTCTCTTTTAATCTTAGTGCATCCAATACCTATTCTCATTTATACCTACCCTTAGATTAGTCAAATCAATTCGTTTGTTACTCTCATTTTTTATTTCTTTATTTAATATTTAATTATTTTTTATTTATTTTAGAAGAAATCACGAATGATTTAACTCTTGTCTCTTTTACTCATGAATCTCCCAAGATCACTATTTTCAATTAAGACAATTTTGTTAAAACCCTCGTAAAGAAATAGTTCTTATTTTTCAACTCACTTTAGCTAGAATATATATATATATATATATATATATATATATATATATATATATTATTTCTAAAAAGATAGGAAAAAATAATAAGGTAAAAAAAATGCTCTTATCTTTTTCTGAGTTATGATATTTTTTCTCAAATTATTTTTCTATAGATGTATTTTTCTTAATCTTCTCAACTTGCATCACTTATTTTTTCATTCTTTTTCCTTGATGTGAAATGAATTGGAGCTTCAGCCTAGCCTAGGCCGACCTAAGTAGGTAGCCCTTCCCCATCATCGTTACAACTACAATTCCATTGAATAATATAATGAAGTAAAATAGATTTATAACCACTAAAGCATGTGTAACATCCAGAATTTTTAGGTAATTTTTTGAATTTTTTTTGGTATTTTTCTATATTTTTTTTAGAATTAATTGATGAAGAATCACCATAGTTAGAGTTTTTATTTATTTTTTAAGAACTTAAATTGGGTAGGGTGACCTAGTGGGGACCACTACGAGGTGACTTGGCGTGGGGGTAATTGGCATCACGTACCATTACCTTCTCCATATAGAACATGCTTCTCCTATCCTTTTCTTATTTAAACCCACCTCAAACAAACCCTAGCCTCCATCTCCTTCTCCATAAGCCTTGAGAAAATCATTAAGGCTAAGGGCTTGGAGGTTCTAGTGGCCGGATAAGGGGGTTCATTGTCGGAAAAGGAGGTGAGGAGGAGGAGCGTGCACAAAGACACCGCCATAAAAGGTAGGATCCTTGTTTATAATCTCCAAACATGGGATTTTATTTGAATATGAATGCATTATTGTTACTTCTCTGAATAAAATTTTGATAGAGAAGAGAGTGCGAGCATGGCTCGGCCAATGCTTTGGAAATATATTTCCATCACAGCAAAGCCCGGGTGAGTAACTAGGGCATTGTTGGACGTGGAAAAAAAAACTCCTCTGCAGGATGGTCTATCCATGCTTACCCTTCGTTTCAACGGAGGGGCAGACCTTTGCGTACTTCGTTGATCCTGGCCGATGGCCAATGAGTACACTCTGGGGTGGCCAAGGAGTGATGGAGTTGTCCTTGGTTTCCCCTAGGTCGGTTTGCCTTATTTGTGGCAGCAGGGACACCGAAAGAAATCTCTGCTGCCTGCTTTTTTCAAACTTGCCGAAATGCAGAAGATTGTGACGAGACTGGCAAACTAGGGTTGGGGTTAACAGAGGAAGTCTTGCTGCTTAGACTTGCCGACTGAAGAGTCTCTGTTTCACCGGCTAGTAAAATTCAGAAGTGTCTCTCTTTCACTCGTTGGTGCTTACAAATGGGTGTATAGATGGGGCGGCCGGTTGAGTCTGACTATGTGGTTCCGTGGTGATGTATGGAGCGTGGATGAAGGATAATTCCGTAGCCTTGGGCTGCCAGACGGGAGACTGCTCACCACCGGGACATCTTCTCCTCCCTACGTGTGGAAGGGAATGGGGCAGAGAGGTCGGAGGTGGCGCTGGGTGTCATAAAAAAATTTACCCAGAAGCGTTGAAGGGTGGGCGGCGAATTTTCCTGGCAGGAGGAGTTCGCTGGACCGGCAGCTGTTCACCAGTCGCCGCCTTCTCCTCTTGAGTGCTTGGAACGAAGGTGAGATGAGTAGAAGCCTGGAGAGTTGGGTTGGCACCGTTAGAATCGCCCAGAAGTGTTGGGGGGTCAAGGCGGATTTTTCCAGCAAGACCAGGGCAAAAAGTCCAGCGGAAGAGCTCCGGCCGGATTTCCTCTGCTCTAGTCTGCCTGTTGATGATTCCGTAGGGACGTGGTGAGGAAGATGATGGGTCGGGAAGCAATTCAACCGACCCATCCATTATTTACCCTGAGCCAGCCCGGTTCAAAGGGAATTGGGCCGGTTCAGGCCAAACTACCTTAATTTTTGTATTTTGTTAAAATATATCTATTAATATATATTTATAAATGGTGAAAAATAATAAATAATTAGTTAAAACCTTGCTGTGGGATTTGAGGGGTTTTAATTGACTAATAGAACCGTTATTAACCTTTTAAAAATACTAATTTACCTTCAAGGGTGATTATGGGTTAATGAACGGTGTGAAAACGTAGTGGCAAACGTGTGACCTAAATAACTTATTTTGGACTGTGCTTGTTTTATGTGGAACCTTAAGCCATAGTGTCTTAGGTTTCTTGGAATTTTATCTGAAAAGTCTGCAAAGACTTATTCTTCCCAGAGTTGGGAAATGGTGGAGATTGCGATATGCTTCTCCATTGCCACAACGATTTGGGTATTGACCAGAGGGTCTTTACCACGGGTCTTCCCAAGACCATATAGTGCGTATGAAAAGTGGAGTTGCACAAGCATCATGGAAAGCTCATGCTTTTCGCCAATCTGTGTCCATGAGCATAGTTGGGATTCGTTTCTCCATATTTGTGGCAGGCTATTGAGAGCCCTGGGGATTTGGGTCAAACTACTGTTAAGCAGTCTACTCCAAGGTTGGAGTCTGGCATTCTGAGTTGTTGTAGAATTAGCCTCTAATCAGTTTTATTTGTTTTGTTGGCTTAGTCTCTGATATTGAGACTGATTGTTTAAAGACCTTAACACTGTGAGAACGGGTTGAGGGCTGGGTTATAACAAAGCTAGATAATGTCAGGATGATTATCTAAGGCATACAGGTAATAATTAAAAATCATACCCTCTCAATGGGTTTTATAAACTTGTTTGATCCTATTGAGTATAAGTAGGTATACTCATGCATCTCCGTGATGCAGGTACCTCATAGGAGGAGGAGCAGAGTAGCGGAGTAGCTGGATTCGTGGATCGGAGACTCACTGCTTCAAAGTAGGATTTGTTTTATTTTCATTAGATTGTAATAAGGCACAAGAGTTGCCATTACATACTTTATTTGTTATTCTCTGTTGGTTATCAGACTTTGCACATGGACGAGACTTGGCTCTTTATTTAATATAATTATATCGACTATTATGGTTATACATGGTTTGATATTATCAGTATGCTGAAAAACAGCAGTCATGGATTGGGGTTTATTTTAGTCGATGGTTTACATGATTTGACAAAAAAAAAGTATTACCCGAATTTTCCACTGCATTTACTTTCGAAATGTTATTTGAAAAACCCCGGTCGTGACAATGTTACAAGGAATCTTATTTCTTTAAATTCTAAATAGAATTCTAATTTTAGTTCTACCAATTGATTACCATGACTCGACTAGAATCCAATCTCCTAAGTCAACTCATATATGAGAATTTTCTCTTAATCTTCACTCATAAAATTCCAATTAAAAAAACTAATATACATCTTTAATTACTTGAAATCAACAATGAGTTTTAGTTTTTTCTTGATTTTGAGCTTTCTTCAATACTAAACAAACTTCATACTTCTACTAAAGGCACCTTGTGCCTTTATGAGTGCAAAGCAAATGTGCACTTGATTACTCATAGGTGTCACTACTAAAAGTGGTGATGATTGATTGTTCGCAGCTCATAGTTCATAGTTGTCAGCTCACAAATGACAACTTCCAACTAAGTGTTAGTACTATTTGGGTAACAATAAAAAGGCGAGTAATGAGCTGTGTTATATCTTTATTAATGAAGGTGTGAGCCGCCATTAATGAAAATTCAAGGTTTGTTCCATGCTAGAGAAAACTTGAAATTAAGTAAAACTAAAATTCAATGTTAATTTTAAATAGTTGAAAAAAATTATAGGTTATTTTTTAAAATTGAAGTTTGTAAAGAAAAAAAATTCAAATGTTTAAATGACTCCATGGATAGTCCTACTGGATTCTTAAAATGAAGTAGAGGCGGAGGAGAAGAAGCAAGAGGAGGAAGGGGAGAAGGAGCAGGCAGCGACAACAGTAGGAGGAGGGCGAGGAGGGGATGGAGGAAGAGGCTAAAGATAGGAGGTTGAGGAAGAGCTAGTTCAATGGGTTGGTTGAGAATAAATGGAAGAAGGAGGGACACTTAGATAATTTCCTGCCACTTTGTGGGCTTTTATATGCATATAATTCTATTTTTGATGTACTTAAAACCCCACTCAACATTTCTGAGATTGTGAGAGAACTCAGGTCTATTTACAAATTTTTGAATCTATTTTATTTGCGGGCACTAATATGGGGCCCATGATGAACATTCAAACGAGTTCCACTCTATTGGTCTTAGTAGCAATATGGGTCATTATTTTAGCAAGCATTTGAAGAGACTTGCGTCGAATGCTGATAACCATATGCCACTTTTGTTAAACAAAATTTTACGAAAGGTTTTGATTGGACAAGAAAAAGTTGAATTCACTTGTTTTAAAGCTCTATATATATATATATCAAGGAACACCAAGAACTTTGGAGTTGGGCTAAAATAAATTTCACAAAGTGGAAGCACACGGTCTTGGCCTTACCTTCAAAGATGATCGCGATAGTGTGGTTAATGCCTCTATTTTCTAGAGCAAAGTTTTTGTCTTTGCATCGGTGAGAGGTCGAAGACATGAAATGATGGGTATGCAAGTAAAAGGGTTTTAATTAGTTATTCGGGCACCAAACAAGAAAAAAGGATGTTTATGGTCTATACACAGTGTATAATAGCATTTGTTCATCTCTCACAATTTTGGGGATTGACGAAAACAATGTTCGGCCACTATGCAGCTTACCATGCTAAATCAATCCACAATGAAGGCTAAGGCTTGGCACACGAGGCTTGGCTTGAGCTTACGCCTAGCATGAACCAGCCTCCTACCCATTATCGTGAATTTAAGATCCTTCAACCTTGAGGATCACTGCAATGCTTCTAACCTAAAACACGTGTTAAGGACTACAACATGTAATCTCTTATGTAAGAACTATAATTACCATGAAAAATTTCCAAGCAACTACACAAGTACATTGGCAATTTTAGCATGAAAACTCAACTGGCAAAAACCACATGACGAATTCCTTGTTTGATTAATCAATATACTATGAAGTTAAGAATTACAAGACTCAATATTATCATAACATGAGAAGTCCATCTCTATGTGACCCATGGCTACCAACGTCCTTTTCGACACTTTTGAATGTAGTCTTTATCTCCTCTTTCACTAGTACAATCTCATGTGTTCTAAAATTTCAATCAAAGTCTACCATGATCCACTTTTATCTTTAACCCTTGTGTGTGATGACTCCTTGTGTGATGTGTAGTAACCCGTAATTGGCAATTGTAATTCATAAAGCACTCATAGGTAAGCCCTCTCATCTCTCTTTTGATAAATATTTCAATGCACAATAGTCATAGAAACATTATTCTCTCAAAGCACTCTAGAGAAGAATAAAAAATGTCTCACTAACTTTTGCTAGCATCCAATTGTGTTTTACCACGTCCAAACACCCCTTACAAAGGCCCTTAAGTTAGTTTTGTTGTTAGACTTTCAATAAGATCCAAATTCCATTCAAAATGACTTATTTTAGGCAAAACCAGGTTCAACGATGATTGCTACAATGCATGATCAATCATTTCTATGTACTCAATTCTAGAACCCTAATTGAATGATTGCTACAATGTTGCTGATTTAACACTACAATAATCAATTGAATGCTATAGTCTTGCTATAGTATCTTGTTGCTAAAGTGCTACTACAACACCTAATTCAATGTTCATTCCCGATAAATCCTATTTCAACCCCAATCATTTTTAGATGAAATTTCTAAACCTATAATTTTCACTCTTTTCATATATTCTTTTCCCATACGCTTATATGATTAATTTATGACCTTCCCAAGTGTGTGATGTATGTGTATGATTCCATACCTATTTGTCCATAAAATCTTCAACCACTTACTTGAGTCTTCTACTTTCATATCTAATTTTCTAAGTCTATAAATTTCAAATTTAAATTGACTTATCACTAATAAACTCAGACTTCATAAAATTTAAAAATACAGATTAAATAGATATAGTTTTGTTCAACGAAATAAAACCAATACTATACACATGACACAAATGTTGTAATAATTTTTCTCTTTGGCTATTTCATGGAAAAGCTCTACAAACTATGAAAATCAGAAAATTACAACTTTTTAACAATTAGTGCATTGATTTTCAACTTGTACAAAATATGACTTGACTTGATTTAACTAGGACTTTTTATGACATTTTGGAATTGAACTTGAAAAGTTTTGTAAACTGTGATGAATCTGTGCACTCACCAATAAATAAGTTTGCATAACATTGTTCCACAAAGCATAACCACAACTTAAAATTTTCAATCATTTCTCCCTCTTTTATTCAGAATTGACAAAAAATAGAGTAGAAATTGTAAAAGTCAATAATTAAAGCACAAAACGTAAAGTAAACAAGTCATAATTGGACAAGAATAACATCCACAATAAGAATCATGTCTAATAATGACAATTAGTTTTAAGATACATCTAAATAGTCAATAAAAGCAGGCATCTCAAACTGAATTAAAACTAGATGCTATACTCACTATTATCAACAATCTCTATCTCAGCTATTGAAGACATTATTGTAAGAATACATGAGTCATATGCATTGTTATTGACTAATTTCTATGATCAAAACAATGCTTAAACTTCGTGCATATTTTAGTTTGAGGAGTCTGACTAGACGTTGATGTGGTTAAGTCAAATTTAAAATATATTAACTTAAAAAATAAGAGGTGGCGTATTCTTAAAGTGCAAGGTTGAAGACTATGATGAGTGTCAACGGTAAAAGGTTTATTTTCACACACTCACGTAAGTAAATCACTTAGTTTTAATTAGGATTAATTAAACCAAGTGATTTTGGAAGTTTAAGGCAAAATCAAGCTAAAATGCAAACATCAGGGTGTATCAATTGATCACTGAGTTAACACTAGTGACATCAATCGATCGACCCTTGAATCAAATTGTGTACATTTTGGCCGAGAATGTAATGATTGATCGACAAATGCAAGAGATTGATTACCCAAAGAGTTTTACATTAATGAAAATAGTGACCAATTAATCATTGTATGAATTGATTAATCGTTGTTTATGTAACTTACCTAGTTTAAGCATTTCGATAAAGAGATCATTCCAAATTGAAGTCTATGACCTAAACCAACTTAATGGACTATATAACAAATAGGTAAACACAAAATTGAAGAAAAGAAAATTTAGAATTTGAGAGAGAAAAGAGGAGAAGTCCTTTTGTTATTATTTTCCTTCAATATCATCATTATGCATAAGAGTTTAGTTTTAATGGTAATTGATTAATTGGCACACAACTAAAAGAGAGTTTTTCACATACATAAACTTGAGGAGAGTATCAGACAAGTTCAATGAGAAATTGAAAACTAAAGGCTAAAGTCATAATCAAGACGAGCTTAATTGTAGAGGTTAGAAGAAGACGAAGATAAAGTAAAGGAAAAAAATTTTAAGACTTGAAGGCCAATAATAAAAGAAGAGGGAGATTTAAACAAAGAGGAGTTATATTAGAGTCTTCATAAGAGGTTAGTAGGTTGTTTGTATCATGTAAGGTTATTCTTGCTTAGTGCATTGATTTTAGGCAAAAAGTAGCTTTCATATTTTTTTACCTTAGTTGGGGTTTTATATATAAAAATCTTGTGTGTTTTTGTGTGATTTGTGGTTTTATTAATGATATATTAATCATGATTGCACATAGCGATTATGATTTTTTTTTGTTTTTGCTTCATAAACAAATTCTTATGCAAAAGAGGCTAAAATTCTGAATTCTTACTTATTGAAGTATTAATTTTAGGAGCAATCTAATGATTTGCTAGGTCGTTTAAATGGATAATTAAACTCTTAATTGGTAGCTAAAGCTTTTAATTGAAAATTTGCTAATAAATCAAGCTATGTATCATGTTTTGCATGTTATGTCTAGCTTGCTTAATCTTACTTATTTTTTATTTTTAGAGATATATTTTACTAGTGTTAGGATTTGATATATAATCATAGTTTGATTGACTTATTTTTCTTAATAGAATTATTTGTGAAGCTCACTGATTTGTGCCTTAAGTGTTACTTTTTTTTGTTTCTAGTGAATAATTTTTGCATTGTGTGAATAAAGTTAGTTCCTTGATTATTTTTCTTGATTTTAATTGTAATGACTTTTTCAAACAACATAATGGCTTAGCATGGGGACTTAAGAAATCCCATGAATTGACCACCCTTGTTAGATGGCCAAAAAATTTTATATTAAAAGAATAAGATAAAATTATTTATTCAAGCTCTTAATTGCAATGCTTGAAAAGTTGTGATTTAAGGTTGGATTCCACCAATGACTAAAGATAAGGATGAAAATTCAATTCTAAAATATGAGAGTTAATGAGATAAGAATGAGACTAAACTTGCTAACTAAAATAATAAAGCCTTTAGTACATTGCTAATCGTTCATAAATTAACATTTTGTAAGTATATAAGGTAATTGTACTAAGATGAGTGTTAAGGGTTATCAAATTTCACGAACATATGAATTATTACTAAATTTAAAGAGAGAGTTTAATAATTAAAACTTAAAAGAACTTAAACTAAAATTAAATAAATAAAGTAATCAATTAAACTAAACGAAATAGGGCAATATGTTGACAATTACTTAGGAAATTGAATCTATTATATGATCATAATAATTCATTAACCCTAAACTAAATCTACTATGAATATGAACAAGTATTTTCAACTAAAAGCTACAATTACTTTTAAAAGAATCATTAGTTAACTCCTTAGCATGAACTATTTTCAATTTAGAACAAATCATCTACCCCAACCCTAACTTTAAGCATGACTTATCTAATTTTAGCACAACCTATCCAATTACTCAATCATATGAACATTAGAGCCAATTACATAACCATCTCATCTAAATTACAAAAATTAAAATCAATGTTAAGATCAAGACCATATAAATCTATTATCTATAAGACAATAAATCAATATAAAATTTAATAAATATAAAAACTCTTCCATTAAAAATAAAATCTTTGTCATAAAATTGTTATTATTCATAACTGAGCTCTAAATTTAAAAGAAAAAAAATTAAAAATTATATATAATTTTATCAACTCATATGTCAAAGAAAAACCTAGTCATACATAGTAGATGAAGGCTTTTGAATCTTCATTAAAAGCTTTAATTGTATATTTATCTTCTCCATTTTTCTCTTTAAAAATTGAGTAGATTTCATTAATTTTGAACCTCATATAACTTTATGTATGCATAAGAGTCGTGGGATAAAATCTAATTAAAAAATAACTCAAAACTGACTTAAAATAAGAAATTACATATTATGTTAATCGATCACCCTGGCTGTCCGATTAAATAATAATAAATATATTCAAGAGCAATTTGTAACAAGCTTTACTAGATTCTAGGGAGGAGGCAAAGAGAAAAAAGAAAAAAAAGGGACAAAAAGAAAAGAAGTGGGTCAAGGAAGGAGTAATAAGTAAAGGTTGTAGCACCATGAAATTTTAGGATAACTCCTTAATTTATTTTGGGAATTCATGGAGAACTTTGGAGGCATTGTGTCACTCTCCAACAGCTTGGTCGCAGCGAGCTCTGGCCCTTTGTGGGCAGATTTAGTCATGACCAGTTCACAGCCGGACATGCCACAGCCGACTCAGTTTTGGCAGCAGTGAAAAAGCTATTTTTTAAACCCTAAAACTAAGCCCAATATGTAAGGGTAAACCGTAGGACCAGAAACACTAGACTTGTGTCCATAGTGGACTACTTAAACACCTATTGTAGTTACCAGTGTC
Organism: Saururus chinensis; assembly: GCA_035235625.1. Classification (NCBI taxonomy): domain Eukaryota; kingdom Viridiplantae; phylum Streptophyta; class Magnoliopsida; order Piperales; family Saururaceae; genus Saururus; species Saururus chinensis. The sequence continues at coordinate 35,098,898 of CP141143.1, forward strand.
GTAAAAGTACTTCTTCGTCGACCTAGTATCGTATTTCTCCAAAACAAAAGGTAACTTCTGGTTCCCTGAGTCTTAACTCGCCAGAATATTATAATTTTTGCGACACCAACAGGACCCATGCAACATCCATAGTTTTAAAAAAGGCACCAAACGAGATGCTAATTTCATGACCATTCACATGCACTGGAGCACGGCCACAGGATCTCAATCTCCCGGCCATATGGCAGTAGGGGGCAGAAAATTATTCTACCGCTAACCACCGGATCATGGTTTGACAGATCAGAAGTGCACCAGCACCAGAGAACTTCTCAACTTTTCCAAAATTTCATTATATACAATTTTTTTTACAATACAAAGGGCTTGAGCGACCATGGGGCAATAGGAAATTGACGAACTATAATTAAAAATGCACCTAAAGGATTATTCCATCCTCGCTACGAGTGCGCATTGGTGCGCCTTAGGCACGTGTCAACTCATTCTTTGTCATATAACACAAATAATAGACGTGAAAACAAATATAAGGAGATATTATAAGCCCTTTTAAATTCGTGAAAATATGAAAATTCAAACTACTGTGATAAATAAATACAAGCTTTCTGATTCCATGTAGCCCAATTAAAAGCCTGAAAAAATAAATTTTCAAACTTATAATAGTACCTTCTGTTAGACATCTTCCGCCAAATAACTTCATTATGTTAGACATTTTCCACCATATAACTTCAGTGAAAACATAATTAGATGCCTCACAAAAATTTCACTGGAATACGTTTTATAAATCTTCTTAGAAATATTAAATTTTAAAATGTGCATCAAATATAATGAATGCTCAATTTTAGTCACTAACAGCCATTTCTACAAGGATGAGTAGTTCGCCACACCCTGTTTCAACAAATGTATCCATATATAAGCAGGATTAAGTCCTAGGGAATATAAATCACACCAATTCAAGTCGTAATAGCTGATACTAGTAGCCTTTTCATTGTGATACTAGAATCTTCCCTTCCTAAATCACTAGTCTACGAGAATTCAATTTGTCAGCTTACAATCTCTCCACACATCAACGGTAATCATGTCAACCCACACCATTTGAGATAGATGATAAACTCCATTCAACAAGTATCCTGATCCAGAGAAACCACAGCTAACTTCGAAAATTATAATCTATGATATTAAAAGCCTACAAAATCCCCTTGATAAAGGCCTTTTCACGAATTTCTAGCTCTCTTTCCTTGTTCTCTAGTGTATTTTTTAGTATGAAACAGTAAGACCAAGCTTTTTAGCAGGTAAAATGATTAAGCAGATGAAACTTCATACGAACCCTATTTTAGAAGAGTAAAAACAAGTAAGGGCAGCCAGCAGAGGCAGATCAGGATGGACCAGCCCAAAGGCAGCATCAACCATACCTTTTGTTTTTGGTAATTTGTCAAATACAATACTTATTGTATATAACCAGGCGTTATTTCTTAGTCCTTGATCCTGGTGGAAAAGAAAGGCCATCAACATTGGTTAATTCAAATCCTTTTGTCAAAAAATAATTACCTGTAAAGAAATTCTTCCACCGTACATACATATAAATTGGAGGACCTCGGCTTCCATAATTTTCCTGACAAGTTCTAACACTAGCATTTTATATAAGAAATACTAGGATGCATATTTTGTCTTATGAAACAGATACTTCATAGCCACCGTTAGGGATGTTGTCAGCATAGGGACAAGAATAAACACCTGGTTTATTAGACTTTATCTATAATGGCCATATTCAGATAATTGTATTAGATTTTACGACCTATAATGGCCATATTCCGTGGTGACAAAGTTGGATTGAACAATGGTACAATAGTAGCTTCTACTGAATCACCTTGTTCCTGAAGAAACAATAATCTATCAAGAAGAATAAGGGTCTCCACCAAAGGCCCTAATGCAGCCCGAAGAGACCAATAGGGCCCAATAAGATCCTGTAGAATACAGAAACATCAATATACCCATATAAAATACGAAGGATCTTTAAATGTTACGCTCTTCAATATAGCTTCAAAAGAGTAACAAACAGAACTTACAAAGAAAGGCAGAGCTTCACTCCATATGCTGTGCAGATCTATTTCATGTGAAAGTCCAAGACCAAGGCGAGATAGTCCAGACTTGCAGAAACCTTCAAAAGCACTGCAGTTGTCAAATCCTATGTTTTCATCTGCATCACCATTTTAAGGTTTTGATATAAGAGACAACCACAGGTGTGCAACAAGGTATGACAATAAGAAATTATTTACCTCTTGAAACCGCCTCACAATTCTGGTCTTGAGCAACTTCACCAGGCAGAGATTTTGTATTTAGCAATTCTGCTGTTTGACATGGCTTTCCATTAACTGAAAGCAAACAAACACTTTCTTCCTCCTGCAACTGAGACTCTAGAGATTTCCTCAACTGCTGCCGTCGAAAAGATTTTCCTTGCCTCCCAATAGATGGACTTGTCAGCATGATATCCGGGTAATACTCCCATAGAACCTTTTCCATAGGAATAAAAATGAAGTTCATCAAGATTTCACAAAAAAAGATAGCAATTTTAGGTGTATTTAGAATAGTCTATAAATAGGTATAATTTTTTTTTTATATTTTGTTTTTGTGCTTTTTTATGCAGTCAATTGGGATTTGGCGGTGGTAGTGATAATGATTATGATCCAGATAAATAAATTAACTGATCAAGGTAATAACATACCATCTGAAAGGCAGCTCGAATAGCATGCACTTCAAAGTTCTGTAGGGCCGCGTTTCTGGTATAGGTTCTCCATCTCTCAGCACTCTGGCAAACAAAAAGACCAGGGTAATTTGAATACTTCTTTTCCATTTCTAGTGCTAAACAAATACATCGACATTACATATTATAATAAACATATCAAATTCTAATTAGGACACACAGAGAGATACATGATCACCTACTTCAAATTTTGATCTGTATGAAACACAATTTAAAACATTCTCAACTTTTCTTATAAAAAAGTTGCTCCAAACTTAAATTTGTGTGTGTGTGTGTCTGTGTGTGTGTGTGTGTGTGTGAGAGAGAGAGAGAGAAAGTACATGATCACCTATTTCAAATTTTGACTTGTATGAGAGACACTATTTAAGACAAGAATGTTCTCATTTCCAAACTTAAAACTGAATACGAGAGAGAGACCAATCTGTCTTGACAATATTTGTAACAAAAATGCAACAGTAAAGAGCCAAAAAAATCACAAGTTATCAAGGCATTAACATTTACTTATCCAGCCATTATAAAACAGAAGACCAGATTCACAACTCTTTTGGATAAAAGGAAAATCTGATCTGCTTCTGTTCCAATCTACAACTGCACAACTCTTTAGGACTCCTTTGACATCTAGGTTTTTGGACTCTTAAGATTTAGATACCTTAATAGGTAACTTTTGGAAACCGACAAGACTGTCCAGTTCAACTAGGTTCAACCAGGACTGGTAACATTTATGGTCCGGTTGCATTGCAAAACTGGATTTTTCACTAGATCATCAGTCTAAATAGAGAACCACGTCGAACCACTCATTTTCCACCCTAAATCATGTTCTGAAAGGTTGTGTTGCTCAAATGTTGTCAAATGGGGTAGTTTTGGAGTTAATTAATGTTAAATTATAATGATAATGGGGATTTGCCTTAAGACCTGCTAGCTGGCATAAGGTCCTCCCAACACACAGTAGACAATTTTGTGCCACCACCATCGAATATTGCTTTACATAATGGTTCAAACTGGGCTGAACCACCACTAGAGCCATGTGCAACCAGAAATTTTCTGATTCATCCTGGGCCGGTTTTATAACATTGGTGACCCAAAGACAAGCGTGCCAACTGTCCTCTTCCAAATGTTGAACAAAAAGAAGAAACAACTGCTTTGTCGCGTAACTATCTACATAATATATGTAATGCAAGAATTTTAACAATATATAAAAGTTACCAGATACAGAAGCAGGTAACATGAAAGTCAACTTTTTATTTTCCAGCGCCAAACAAGTGGACGTAGTGTATAAGGTCTAAATGCTCAAATTTTTAGTCAGATAACCATTAAGAACAGTGAAGGTGTAATCGAAGATTGATGTTTGGGTAGATGCTCATTTTGTGCACTTTAAGAGCTATAATAATAGTATTGAGTCATCCCAAAAGTGTGTTGTAATAAGGTGTTTCATAGCAAAGCACAAGCCTAAACCTTGGAGGTACAACTGAGGTGTACACTTCAGTCATTAGGCACATTCAGCAATAAAGGTTTATACTCCATTAACTCTTTCCCTTCACTTTCCCTGGATTTTTACTATTTTGCTTCCTCAAAAACCTCACCTTAGGCATCCCCTTTCTATTTCTGTCTTTCATCCAAAGTTTTTTTTCCACATTGGCATCCCCTAGTCATGTGTCTTCCCGCTTGGTGCCATTCTTGGTACTGTACATCCTCTCTCACCCCTACTGCCATTACTTATGCAGGAGGAGCACCCTATTGCCTTCTTCAGTAAGGCCCTATCAGGTCTATCCCTCCTCCCACCCGCTTAAGTGAGAGAGATGTTGGCTTTCATGCAAGGAATGATGAAGTTTCAGCCATACCTCCTAGGTCAACACTGCATTATCATGACAGACCATCATTTTCTTAAGTACTTAATGATCAGAGAGCCTCTACTCCTGCACAGGGATAGTGGGTGACTAAGCTTCTATGGTATGATTATGAGTAGTGAAGAAAAGGGAGCTGAGCAGTGGATGCACTGTCTAGGAAGCTTAAGTGCCCTTCACAACATGCCTTGACCACTCCTACCTTCACTTTTTTAGATGACCTCGGCAATCTACATCACAGACCTGGATGTTTCAGACCTCATCTCCCATCTTCCCGAAAAAAAAATTTCACTTACCCAGTCTTCATTTGCCTAATGATTTTCTTCTATAGCGGGGCCACCATTGACTGCCCAAGGACGAGAAGCTGTGGCGTGATATCTTAATTTCACTGCTTGCATGCTGACAGAAGCCACAAGGGGACCTTTCCCATTTACAAGAGAGAATCCCAATTGGCTTGGCGTAGTTTCAAAGGTGTTGTGCAACACTTTGTTGATCAATCTATCATCTATCAACGAATCAAATCGGACTCTACCTCACCAGCCGGCTTACTTCAGTCACTCCCCAGTGGGAGGACATCTCCATTGATTTTGTGGAGGTCTTGTTTATGGTGCAGGCCAGCACAATTGTGCTTGTGGTAATTAATCTGCTATCCAAGTATGATCGCTTCTTTGCACTCTCCATCCATTCCCAGTTAGGATAGTAGCAAAGGTGTTTGATTTAGATATTGCCCATCTACATGGCATGTCATGCACAGTTGTTTGTGTTCGAGATCAAATCTTCTAACTCATCTTTGGCACTACCATTTGCAGGGGCTAGATTCCACATGAGCTCAAGATACCATCCTCAGACAGACAGACAGACAAACAAAAGTTTCTAACCAAAGTTTGGAGTTGAATCTACCTTGTTTTGCAGGGAACCGGTCTAAGACATGGCTATCTTTCTTGCCCCGGGCATAAGGGTTGTATTTCACCACTTACCACACTGCTGCAGGCTGCATCCTTCCAAATTGTCTATGGTCAACCTCCTATAATCCTTTGGTATTCCCACTTGATTCTTCAGTTAGAGAAGAGGATATCTAGAGGCATAAAGTGATCCTACGACAGCTTTACACATGGATCTGTACAAAACACATTTATGATTGCCACCATAGAGATCAAGAGGTTTGAGGTTGAGGATTTGGTTCACCAGCATCACAAGCCCATTTCCATAGTTTTTTGTATTGGCCAGGCAATGTGAAGCTCTCACATTGCACCCATGGCACATACCCTATCCTCAAGCAGATTGGAAGTATGACCTATTGCTTACAATTACCCTAAGATCCCCATATTCATCCAATTTGCCACATTTTGAGGCTTTGAAAGTATGTGAATGACCAATTAATGGTTTCTCCCTCTTTTCGGTTACCTTTGCAGCCATATCAGCCGAGCCCTATTTACTCATGCCATTCTACATCAACGAGCTCAATGTCAAGGGTGTATCGTTGCCAAGGTTCTCCCTTCGAGGCTCCACTAGCTGCCGGTGGATGCATGGGTGGTGGAAGATGATTTCTACCATCACTTCTCATATTGGTTGCCTTGAGGCCAAGGCATTTGTGAAGCATGGTGGATTGTTGTGACCATTATGGATCACCCCAAAGGGTTATCCTCATTCTTGAGCCTCACAGCTGCTTTAGCTTAATTTAGGCCCATTAAGAGATACTCTCCTAGGCTTATTAAGAATTACATTTTCTTTTACTCTCAGCGCTTGATTAATTATTAGATTAGATGTAAAATTACGACTATCTCACTTATGATATTATTCGGGCGCACTTTAGACTTACTCTATGATAGGGGTCATGCCCCATTGTTTGAGGTCACAGAGCTCAACATCTCCATTGGCTATTCCTCTTCTTCCTTTAGCTCTATTCCTCTTCCCTTTTATCCAACATTCACCCTTCCCAAAACCCTAATTCCTTCTCCCCATCGTGCATGTTTCTTCTTTTTTGGCACTCCTTTATTCCCTACTTCGTCCAATTTCCCTAGTTCTTAGTTGCATATCATTAGCCATTTTCTCCCTCCCTCCCTCCCACATAGTTCTCTTATTTAGAATAGAAAGATTTGGCTTTTCATTGTAAAATTTAAATTATTTTGATAAACAGTTGTACATGCACAGAATAAATGTTGATTTTACGTCTATTTTGTTTTTTTTTTAACTGAAGCACTACAATAATTCTCTCATCCATATTGAGTTAGATATGCTTGAAATTATAACATATGAGCCATGTAAACTAACAGTTAGCAATTTCATGAAATATATTAAATACATGCTTTGAAGATGAGAGAATGATACATTTCATAAAGTACATATTTGGTGACAATATAATCATATGCACTAAATATTTCAAACTATAAATTATTATAAGTTTTCATCTCGCCTTCTCTAATATAGAAGTATCCTTCAGGGTTTTTATTGTCATAATTTTTATATCAAAATATTAGTCATCTAATCCATTGCACTTGACCTGACAGTCCTCAGATCAGGCCATCTTCCCCAACCTACTTCCCCTTCCCCAATAGTGCATTGAGTGAGGTCTTCAAAACCAAGAAGGAGGAGGAGAAGGTGTTTCCTCCCCTGCCCATCAGCTGGTTGGCTGACTGCTGTATACCATTACCGCCTTTACTTAATGTGGCACTGTGCTTGGAATCATACAGAAAACATTGAACTGTTTCTTCTTTTCAAATTTCCTACTGAGAAAGTGGTTGATCAATGCATATGCAAGTCTTGTTGGTTGTGCCAAGATAACTATAAGAGGATACTTATTAAACTTTTATTAAATCTGTAGGGCATCCTTTTGCTTTTGCTTCTAAGTAGTTTTACACAAAACAAAGAATAACCAAAGCAAAGGTAAACTTGGAAGGACACATACAATTTGACAATAAAATAAAAGAATTATCTTAAACATACATGCCTGACACGCAAGATCACGCACATTTCTTCCAAGCCATAACTTCAAGGATGTAGAACCATTACTGACTGGAAACCCACATTGTAAGCCATTACTTTTGGGGCAGTCTTCGGAGAGGAGGTTATAACAACAACCAATGCTTACCACCGCTTTAGCTTCTTTACACTCCAAAAAAGTTCTAAGCCAGTAAGGCATGAAAAATCAGTCCATCTCAAAATCCAAAAGTTTGATAAGCACACCAATCTAATACATTAAAGTGCAGAAATCAACCTGAGCATGGTAACTGAAAGATCTCCACAAGCATGGAGCCCCGCAAGCAGCAATAGCCATTCATTTGTCTGATTACCATGAGGATATTGTTCCTTTCCTATGAATGCATCAGATTCCACAGAAGATACAGATGCAGCATCTTTTCCATCACTAAATGGGCCACATTTTTCTTTATTTGATAAGGCAGCAGTCACAGCCTTCAATGTGTCACTTGACAAGAGGTTGCAGGTGACTGCTTCAGGCATGTTCAGTCTTTTGTTCCCTGCTCAAAGAATTCTGCAAAGTTAGCCGCATATTCATGTAAATGAATGCAAAAGGAGTTCATGGGAATTAAGGCCCACCATTTTGAGATTTACAAATTTTAGCAGCATAATGCTTTTTTATTCGCTCAGCCCGTGCATTTGTTACACTTCCATGGTGAGAAGAAGCATCTACTGCAAGAACAGAGAGCTGATACTCAAAGGATAAGACTTGCGCAAGATAACCCTACAACAAAGGAATATATGAACAAAAAGATAGTAGAATACTTGATAGATACATTGGTGAAAATCAATTCCAAAAAAGGATATGCAGCAGATTGAGATGCAAACATTGCCTATATGAGGGTGGAGATTATAACTACCAGACCTGACCAGCACCGACATCTATAATTGTACGAGCTCCAGCATCATTTGCAATAGCATTGATAACAGCAGCTAAAATCTCCACCTGTTTTAATAAAATGAGTGATTAAAGAACACAAAGAATACCTAGGTCTTGGATAAACTACATGAAAGAGTACCATAGAAAAAAGTAGGGAGGGGAGAGAGAGAGAGAGAGGAGACAAAAGTGTGATATTTGATTCAAAAGAAAACTTGGCAAATATGCAAAGAAAGAACTACAAATGAGCATAAAGAATATGGCAATAAGTACAGTAACTCTAGAAGAAGAAGAAATACCTACTTCATGTTTTTTCTTCAGATTCATACCCTGGGACAGAACAGTACCAACTGATGCCACGTGCAAATTAGGTAATATCTGTAATGATTTTGACAAGGTTGCAGTTTTTGTTTAAATAATAGAAAAAAAGACATGAAAATCATAGGGACAACTACATCAACACAAGGAAGAACATCCACACAGTATACGGACCTGTAGTAATAGTAATGCAATATTGCATGCCATTGAAATTGCCAAGAGGGAAGAAAAAGTTTAGATAATCATAATTGTACAATGACTCGGCCTATAACATTAAAAAAATCATTGTCCAAAACATCAATTTAATTCTTTACTATCACAAGAGACCGCTCACTGATTTTTTACCCCTTATGGGCCATGCCCACATGTAAGTCTAATTATTAGAAAATTCATTATTTCAATTGGTAAAATTCAGTGACCCCATAAAAAATGCTCTTCTAGCCATAGCACTTCAACAATGGCCCAAGATACATGCTAAGAGCATCCTAAAAGTTATTGCAAGAATATCTCATATTCAACATGATTTTCATGTAAGGAAAATGTTAACTATACCCAATGATAGCCAATACAAGTTCTAAAGGCAGAAAATTGGCTTGACATACTGTTTGACATGCAAGAAGCACAACTGACTCATTATGGTAGATAATCACAATGTGAACAGTCAATTTAGGGCCCCAGACAGAAGATCAAAAAAGGAATGCAATGTGTTCGTAAAAAGAGAAGCCAATGGTGTGTTGGTGGGATGGCCAGGACCATGCCTCAGGAAATGGAGGTCCTAAGTTTGAACCTCCTCCACTCAGTTGGCCACCCATCCGGTATTATATCCCAACTTACCCGGTGCATATGATGGGTGGGCCTTGTACGTAACCAAGGAGATTGGCAGTGGGATATGGTACTCTAAGAGACCGGTTTCCCTGCCCCTTCTAGTTGGGTCCTATGGACTCAAACACCCCTAGTTAACAGAGAGAAAAAAAAAGGGAGACCTGAAGAAGTATACATTGAATGTAAGAAACAACTCAAAAGGGTTAAACGATTCGGAGAAATCCATGTAATCAACCCCAAACATTTGGGATTGGAGATGACGACAGCAATGATATAAGTGAACCTGGGGTCTAACTCTGCGCAGCCAAATGTAATCAACAGGACAATAAAGATGATAAGGATACATGCATATTAAGAGAGTGGCAAAATTTAACCCAGGGACTAGCTCTGCATAGCCAAATGTAATCAACAGGACAATAAAGATGATAAGGATACATACATATTAAGACAATATCGGAGAGTGAAAAAATTTAGCATGTAAGCAAACACGGAAATAATTTTCCACAATGGACTTTCACAGTTGTGAAGACAATCTGATTGCAATATTATCAAAAGGTCAACTTAATTAATCATTATTTTTTTGTCATGATTCAGGCACTGCTAATTTAATAAATCATCAATTTTATAACAGAATTTAAAGCGAGCTTACATAACTAGCAGAGACATATTGACGTGAAGGATAAGGATTGAAAGGCATATACCACTCTTAGCTTGTTTGGATCTTGAGGAAGAACAAGAGATCTCAATGTGCAAATGAACTCCTTAAGTGATGACGGCCAATGATCCTAGCATGAAAAGCAATTTGAGTATAAATTCCCAGCTGTAAAGAAATATTGTAACAAAACCAACAGCCACATGTGCCTTCTAATGGTACAACGTAAGCAAAATTCTCAGTTGTCACTCTTTTCATACCTACAATCACTAGACAGACAAATTGCAAATATGCCCACGATATAGAATCAAGATTTTTTAATTAGCATTCAGGGAGAGGCAGAACTCAGACAATATAAAGCCTTAAACGCTGCGTACACAAAACTGAAGTTGAAAGACATGATTATTAGTCTCAACTTTGTTGGCATGAGCAATTTACCAGTTGAACAGTTATTCACAGGTACTTCATTTTGCAGGCATTTTTAACATGCAAGATTTCATAAAATAGCAGAAGGAAAAATAAGCTTTTAGATGGAAAAATAAGCTTATGATACTCCTTTTTAAGTATCCAACCACTTAAAATTAACAAATGGAGCAATTAATATGGAACAAACTTTTTTTACCAAATGAAGCTATTAATTTAGGACGGAGGGAGTATTTAACAAACAGATGCCAGCAGAGAATAGCCATCAAAAAAACATGTACCTGGACCAACCCAGATGGAACTTTGACAAGATTTTCCACGGGCTCTTTTCGGAGGCAATCTATCCATTGCTCATCAATGGACTCCCAGAGCCTATCCTGCACAAGCAGTGAACTGGGTGAGAAAAACCCCGTAAGCAATTGCGGAGAACAGCACTGTGTTCAAACAAATTAGATGAATATTACAAAGGATGAAGTAGAGGAGCAAACCTTAAAGAAATTTACGACATGGGCATCCAGGAGATGCTTGTATGGCCTAAGGAAGTCTACAATGGCAGTGATCCATGCAAGAGTTTGAGCTGCAGAATCGCAAGAATGGCCAGGGTGAGCCATCCGAAAGGGTGAGGGGCAGACGGCTAAAGGGGCTTTTGTGGAGAAAAGGAACGACTTTAATCGAAGCACGAGCGAGAAGCCAATGAAGTACACAGACTGCAGCTAAATTTGTTTACTGCAAAAAATCGGAGCGCAGTGCAATTTATTTGGGGGGAGGGGCGGAGGAGTGGCCGGACGCCCGCCGCCGCCTGTTTCTTGTTTCTTGAGTGATGCTACAGGGTAATCGACCCCGTCGCTAAACATGGCGTATAAGAACTCCGGGGTGGTTATTTTGTAGGGAGAATTATTAAAATAATAATAATTACTAATTTAGATTATTTTTGGAAATATTTTTTAAAGTGGAGTTTCTTTTTTCCGTGTCGTATAGTTTTTTTAAAAAAAATTTATATAATTTCATTATTTAGGTTTAAGTTAAAAATGACAAAATCGGTTTAACGATTTAATACTTAACCCAATTTTATCTTTTAAAATGACGAAATCACGTGTAACTTTGAAACTCAAGAAGGACATAAGCGTCTTATGTACAGCTAAATGATGAAATCAAATTAAAATTTTTTAAAAACTCTATTTTAAACTAACTTTAACACCTATCCATGTTTATTCGTTCAACACGTACACAATATTGTTCATTCATTCCACACATTCTATGCATAACAAATATAACATTAAAGTTATTTACATTAACTAATAAAAATAAATATAAAATAGAAATATTTATCAAATATGTTACATCACATGTTTGAAAGAAACATATAATAAAGCTAATACACTCAATGTCACAATCTCTTATGTCATCGGCCTCGACCTCGATGGTATTGTATGAGCTCCTCATGATTTGCTTTCTTTGGCTCTAGGCTCTAGATGTGGCCCTGGCTCTGGCTCTGAATGTGGCACTGGCTCTAGCTCAACATAAGTAATAGATGGCTCAACACGAGCTGGCCGATGTCATCTATAATATAAAATTGGATATAGCTTAGCTACATGTACAATGACCAGAAATGATGAAAAGGGAGGAGAGCTATGTGCTACTAATGAAGGTAGAATATTATGAAATGAATCGTATCTCGATTGTGTCTGAGCAGCCTTGTCAACAAGATAATGTGTATGAATATCCGTAATCATCGACTGAAGCAATGGCAAGCTACTAAGGACATCACCATAATCCCTAAGCATCGACTGAAATGATGCTAACAAGTTCTCACCCGAAGTATAGGTGTTAATTGTGTCAGTCAAATGCTCATGCGTACGTTGCGCTAAACGAAGCTATAAAAAAATAAATAAAAGATTAGATAACTAATAAATAAGAAATAAGAAAATAATATTATATAATAAACAAAGTTATACTTACTAAAGCGCCTCAAATGCACTCTAGGCTAATATGATATCTCCTCTACATCATTGTGCAGTAAAATATATCATCGTATAACCGGTAAATACCACTGCATATATGCGCTACAAACATCTCACGATATTATTGTAAGGACCCTCATCTTTAAACCGGTTTTGGTTTTCTTTAATTATTGATTATCGTGAGATTTACGTGTTTTCTGATCTTATTTGGTGATTTTGTAAATAAATAGAGTTTGTGATGGTTTTAACTAAAATTAACTTTAATATTAGTGGTTTTAAGTGATTTTAAACCAAATGTGAATTTTTGGAATTTTTTGGATTTTTCACTATTTTCCCAAAAATTAGGGTTTTGGCGGGACCCCTGTGGGCCCCACGGTCGAAAATTTTATTTTTGTGTCAAATGACCCTAGACATATACTTAAGGTCACACAAAAATTTTCAGAATTTTATTAGGCTTAATTCGTGCTTAAATTTGCAAAATAACCACTTTTAGCCTACTTTTCATATTTACACCCCAAAACTTACCTTTGCCTACCCCAACCCTTACTATAAAAGGGCAAACCTGAGCCATTTCCATTTTTGGGAATAGGCTAAGGAAGGAGGTCTGGCCTAATCCCCACTTGGGCCCGAATTAGAAGCCGATTAAGGTAAGTTTGCTCTAATTAAGCACTAATCCATGGCTTTTCTCTTAATTTCTTCTAAATCTACCATTTTCCCCTTGATTCAATTCGTTTTTGACCATCAAAAGCTACTGATTTGTGTTTTACTACAAACCCTAACTTTCAAAATTCGATTTTTACTACCAACAAGCCTTAGATCTAAGATTTAATTAGGGATTTCTTAAGTAAATCGATTTCTATTGGTGTTTGATTCAAACTCATTGTATTTTCAAGGATTTCAAGAAGGGTGACTCTTCAATCCGAGCTTAATCAAGTGCTGAGGTAATGGGTCTTCGAAATCTCTGTTTATCCATGGTAAAACTCTTCATTTTTGGCTTATTTCGAAATGGTTTGCTTGATTTAGTGTGTTAATGGTAAGATTAGAAAATGGAATTATTTAATCCCGATTTCTTAGGGTTTTGCATTATTATGGTTTGGTTTGATATTCTGGAAGTCAAGGAGGACTTTTGATGATGATTAGGGTGTTAGATGTGGATTTGAAGTGTTTTCTATGGTGTTTCGGTTTGGATTTGCGAAAGGAAGAAGATGATTGTTCTGCCGTGTTGGCGATCGATCGGCCTTGCAGGGCGATCGATCGGCTGAACTGAAATTTTCAAAATTTTGCGTGTAACCGATCGAACGGCCTGAAGGGCGATCGATCGGCTACGAAAAATTGCATGTTGAGTGTATGATGCCTATTTTGATGATTCCACTTTGGCTTGCCAATTTTATACGAACGTGGAGTGTTTTAAGCTATGTTAGGCTACTGGAAATGCATGCTATTGAGTTTATGGAGTTGAGATATATGCTTAGTGATGGTGGAATGACTTATGTTTTGTGGCATGATGTTGGAATCGTTATTTTGAAATTATGAATAGTTGTTTCCCTTTGGTTAAACATATTTCAGTAGGACTACAATCATTGTTGGACAGATTTGTCATGATAAATTGTGATTAATGGTGTGTGAATGTTGGTGAATGCCATGACTCAATGATGAAATGAGTGATGTTATAGGTGTTTAGCCTTTGTGGTTGAGTTTTGAATCTAGCTAAGATTTCAACGATTCTTCTACTATGATTTCATTTGGAATTCATGTTTAGGTAGAAATTCACATGTGTAGTGTGGTGGTGAGTTGATTTTTAAGCATGTTAATATGCATCATGTGAAAGGCTTCTACTAGTTACACACACACACACATGTGGGGGTTAAATGATGATGTTGAAGCTTAATATCGTGATTATGAATGATGCATTAGGGGCTGGTGAGAGCACTTATCATGATTAGGATTCATGTATGCTTTGCCCACGCATGTACCATGCTGCACGCATCATGAAAATGGATTTCCAATTGAGGCTTCATCGTGATTAATCGAATTTGACCGATTGGATGCAATGTGATGGAATTGTGTGCCGGGTTTATCGGTCGTGGATTAATCGCAAGTTGATTGGTCCGAAAGGACATATTTTGATTTGAAGTTCCTGTGTGGAACGATTTGAAGTTCCTGTGTGGAAGGAGTGCACTCCCCGGGTTGAGTCTTGTTTAATGGAATGATGTGGGGACGAGTTGTGTACTTGTCTTGCGGATACGTGAGAATATTTTTATGTGTGTCATCCGGACCACGAGAATCCGGTGTGGTATGCCGTGTGCACCCCGCTACCACGTGTTCTAGGGTTCTACGTGTGAGAACTCGGGCTCTTCCCTCCGCAGAGATGTCCCTGGGCGAACACCCCTGCTCTAGATTCTCTGTGTGAGAATGGGACATCCTTGGCCAGGATCGTCTAGGGCGAGCAGTATTAGGGATTGACAACCCCGATCTTTCTTGAATTCTTGTGTAGAATTTTGTACCATGACACGCCTTCGTGGCCTTGTCTATGCTCCCGTACGTGTGACGTCAATGTGTGATTACTCCTTGATGGAGGTTGATTGTGATAACATTATGCATGTGGGAATATGTATGTTAGAGATACATCCATGCATGTTGATGTTGATGTTATGCATGTGGAATATGTATGTTAGAGATACATCCATGCATGTTGATGTTGATGTTATGCATGTGGAATATGTATGTTAGAGATACATCCATGCGGGATTGGTTATGATGTGAATGCATGCGGGAATATGTATGCTAGAGATACATCCATGCAGGTTGAATTATGCATTTTTATGCAGTGTTAAGTGATATGAATGTGTGATCAGAAAGTGATGCACCATGTAAATCTTTGATCTGAAACGATCTCATTTCTAAGCTATCGTATTTTCTACGTTGACAGTGATATTAAAAACATTGCTGAGTGTTAAAACTCACCCCTCTTTTGTGTTTTGATTTGGGGCTGCATGGTGCGACACGCAGACGGACAGGATTGCCTTTTTGAGGAAAGGTCAGAGGTAGCTTGGGTGTGATGATGGAGATCATTGTGTGACTTTCCTTCATTTTGTTTCATGTTTTATGTTAGAACCTATGTGTAGGGTTCTTTGTTGTGGATTTATGTCACACGTTACAGTTATGTTTGCTTATGACTTATTTTGAGCCGGTGTGGGCTTTACTTAACTAAGTTTGTGGGTTTGAGATTGTTGTTTACTTTGTGATAAGCAACACCTTTTTCTTCCCTTTTATTTACTCTTGCTCAAAGGATTGTGCGCACTCCGTGTTGCTGTTAATCGCCCGTGGTTAGGGATTAAGTCTTCCGCTAGAATCGTTTCTCAATTTCACTTCGTCGCCCCCGCATGCTATGACCGGCCCTTGGACCGGGTTCGGCTCGGGTCGGGCATGGCCGGGGCGTGACAATTATAGCCATCTCCCCATAAATAACAGTGGCTCTCTTATCCTCCCATTGAGTGATATATGATGCATGATGTATAGTCCAATCCGTACTATGGCGGCCCTGTCGAGTTACGAGATGGACAAACTCGACGATAAAAGGTGGGACCACTTGCTCCAATTTAACTGGAGCATTACACAATCTAGCACATACATCTCCACAATCTCGTAACATATCAATGGCGTTCGCGATAGCCACACTTCTCGATTGTCGGTGCATATAGGAGGTAATGCAATGATGCCTATATCGGCTCCTGCCGCTTTGCCCACATGGTAATAAGGTGCGAGCAAGGATAAAAATAAACCTGAGGGATGTTGCATGTACAAGTATGCATTGCCGCATTTACCACAACCTTCCAGCCACAAATTGACATCACTTCGTACTGACCGTTATTGATCCTATTAACTATATACTCCCCGATTTTTCTTGTTTTGTTTGTTCTCTAATTATCGCTTGAACTTTGGGAGTATATGGGGTGGTCATGGCAGATGCAACAAAAGATTGTTTATTGAAAAATTTTATGACACTAAAGCCTGCATGGGTAATCCTCATACCCCCTTTAAGATGCTATTTAAACTTTCACCCATATTTGTAGTCATTACGCCAAATCTCCTAATATCATTGTGAGCAAGAGACCACTATGCAAGATGCAATTCTCCTCCTAAGAAGAGATGTTTCACCCTAGGACTCTCCTGACCAATCAAGTCAATTTTAGCATCAAGCTTTTCTACTATAAGTGCATAAGATGTTGCCCCAATCAAGTCCGTCAATATATCATTTTTAAACTCCTTAAAATTTGATTTTATGTGACAAATACAATAATGATGGTGGTACATAGGCTCATGAAGAACCTTAGGCACAGCCTTCTGAAGCCCCTTATGTCAATCTGAAATGACAACGATGTTCGTCATGCCCATCAATACATGATCCCTCAGTTCCATTAAAAACCATTTCCTATGATCTCCATCTTCTTTTTTGACAAGCCTGAATGTTAGAGGAAATAACCTATTATTTCCATCTATAGCCGTTGCAGCTATAAGAGCACTAGGATACTTCCCATACAAGTGAATGGCATCAACACCAATCACACGGATGCAATGTCGAAACCCTGCCATAGACAGCCCAAATGCCCAAAACAACCGCTTAAATCTCCTACACATGCCACCGTTAGGACGAGGTACTTCATCATCCTCTTAACAGTAGTAGGTGTCAGGATTCGCTTCTTGCACTGCCCTAAGGTACATTGACAATAATTTATATGATTCCACCCAATCCCCATAAATAGCCTTGATCGTCATATTCCTTGCTGCCCATACTTTCTTATAAGATATGTCAACATGAAACTTCTCATTCATTCTTTGAATAATATCCCCTGGTGTGAGAGTTAATTCGGCTTGGATAGCATGCATTATGACCTTCGAAATAAAGGAAGCACTACATTGCCTATGATTTGTGCTAAGCTGGGCATTCCGACAAGTATGGTCACCTCTGTATGTCTTTAATTTAAAGTACCATCTACCCCTTTTTATTGAGCCGTGAACTCTCTAAGGACAAGTACTATCAATGCACTTCACTGTATACTCTGACAAATTTGTTCGTACAACCTTGTATTCGACTTGATTTTGAATGAAAAACTCCTGCAAGGCTGTAACAAATACTTCTTTATTCTCAAAGATGCAACCAACATATAACTCATCTTCATTTTGTTAGTCCATATCCATGGCAGAATTAACTACCGCATCTATCTCCTCATCTATGATGTGTGCATAGAGTGGCTCCACTTCATAGTTTGGCAGCTCTTCATCATCCACATTCATATCATTTGTGGCAATAGCATTATCTACCACATCATCCCCCTTGCCATCAACCATCTATTGAGCACTTTCTTCACCTCTGACCACTTCTTCGTTCATATCAGAATCTTCTCCACTTGCTTCGCCAATATTATCTCCACCTTCATTAGCCTCATTTCCATCAATATCTTCATGTGGACATAAGCGCCCCTACATATAAACATCGCATATGTATTAAATTTCATATGCCTAAAAATATTATATTTATTTATAAATGTATATTTCACCTTTGATTAGATGTTCCGACATTGGTATGACCAACATACATGTAGGGGTAATGAATGCCCATCGAACTTTGAGTTCCATACCATGCACCGCCTTGAGACATTTGAAAGCTAAATGGCTCATGTGCATGTGTTACAGACCTTCCATATTAAAGACAATTCAAAATTTAACTTCCCATATTTCATTGATAATTATAAGATTAAAAAAAGATTCACAACTTAATAAACCTTACCTCCAATTAGGTCCACTTCCATCATAAATAGGGGCAGACAACCTATGACGTTCATTTGAAGCTACTGTCATAGATAAATTTCCTTCTTCTTTATCATCCACTGGCATTTGCATATGTCTTTCATTGTTCATATTTCTTTCAAAGCTCCTATGTGAGCTCCTGTGAGAGCTCCTATGAGAGCTCCTATGTGAACTACTTCACCTTTCACCACTTGGGCCTCTTTTTCGAGAAATAAGTCAAAACAAATTATGTGACACGAGAGGTTAAATATAAAACTCATTGATGCATCACCATTTGTACATATTTGTCTCGAATTCGATCCATATGTTGGAATAGCACATTTTATAGTGATTTTACATCTTCGATCCCACCCAGCCTTGCTAGCTACTTGCATCTCAAATTCATCATATGTAAACAGTTTCTTAATTAATAATCCTTTTGTGTGTCCGTCATAGTTAAGTAAAAATCTAACCATTTCTTCAATCCTCTCTATTCACTTAATTCATAAACAATAGATTAAATTAATATTAGATTAAACAATTGCCTCAAAACTAAGCAGCTAAAATTAGATGATGCAGTTAATATTAGATTAAGCAATTGTCACAAAACAAAGAGGCTAAAATTAGATTAAGCATTAATATTAGATTAAGCAATTGCCTAATATATCAACGAGCAATAATCATACACTTCTTCACATATTTCTTCTCTTATCCAAAGAAGACAACAAAAATTCTCATACACTTCTTCAAATATTACATTTACCCTTTTAATAAAATATTAAGCTATTACTAACAATAACTCTATATAATATCAAAACTAAATTTGAGCTAACTAAATTTTTTTTCTCGCAATACAATGTTAAAAGCAACTTGTACCCACTAGTAAAGAAATCCAGAGAGTCGAAATATGCAAACGATTATAGAGAAACAGTTGTATAAATGTAAATACCACTTAGCCCAATAGTTAAAAAAATATAAAAAAACAAGCCGTGAAGGGAACTAACAAATTGTTGTGCACGTGCACTTGATTCATTACTTGTCTTTATTTCAGTACACTAGACTATTACTTCTATTTATTTCAGTACATTAAGCTAGTTTCCCTTAAATCAGTGGTTGAGTGGCATTGTTATTGAACTGTGAACTTGTGTTAGGCACGCTAGTGGGCCACAAGATAACTGGGCCCACTAGCGGCATGACTCCCAATGTGGGAGGGCGTGACTCCCCATAAAGGGTCATCTCCCTCCTTGGTTCGGTATGCAAGAATATCAGTTTACTCTTTTACTATTTTATTACTTCTTCCTCTCTTCCCTGCGTAGAACTTGTACCGATTGTGCCCACATCGGGCACATCACTGATATCGGAGCTCTATTGATCCCCGGCCATGACAAGAGGAAAACAGGTGGTTGTCGCTCCTTAAATTCAGCCTGTGAAGGAGACTGAAGTTTCAGCGGAAGTCCCTCACCCGCTACCACGGTCGCTCCAACTGCCACGGAGGATTCCACGTTGTGGCAACTCGTCGCCATGGTGAAGGCATTGACCGTAGATGTTGCACAAATAAAAGCAAACCAGTCAGCGTCCACAGTGTCCAACCTTGCCAGAACCTAGGATGCCACCATGGAAATTGGGGATTCATCTTAGGGACCAAACAGGCGCACCCCTGGTCCTCCAGCCATGGCGGACAGGGAGACATGTCAGTCCCACATTCCCCTACCCGTTGGATCCGTAGACTTGCCTGTTGAAGGTGGACGCCAGGCCTGGGTTTTGCGACGCCCGCCAAGTGTTTGGGCAAATGCCCCTATGATGGTGCCATTTGTTACAGGTCTTCCAGCCATGCCAGACAGGGAGGTAAATCAGCCTCATGCCCCCTTGTACGCTAGGTAGGATGCCCTACATG
This sequence comes from Saururus chinensis, assembly GCA_035235625.1. Classification (NCBI taxonomy): domain Eukaryota; kingdom Viridiplantae; phylum Streptophyta; class Magnoliopsida; order Piperales; family Saururaceae; genus Saururus; species Saururus chinensis. Next base: position 35,119,201 of record CP141143.1, read on the forward strand.
CCGAAGGGGGACATTCGGCCTAGCCACTGCGAAGCACATGATAAGTATGAAATATATATCTATTTTATATGCCTTTTTACCTTATTTGCTAGTATAGATTAGGTTAATTTAGTGTTAGTTATGGTTAATTTAGATTAAGATAGTTATTAATATTTTAGTTTAATTATTAATTAATTTTGTAGTTATTAGTAGTTTAGATATGTATTTGAACAAAGTTGGGATTTTAATTACATTATAAATGTCTAAAGGATGATATTTTATATTTTGTAGGTAAAGTGCACTAATCGAGGTACTTGGACGATGTTTGAAATAATTCAAAGTAGTCTTGACATGCTTTAAAGTGATTTGGACAACTTTTCAGAGTTATAAACAAGTTAGAAATTAATATGGACAAGAAGAAAACCTTAGTGAACAGAATATGGACTGTCCAGAAAAACTGTCCAGATTGCAGAAACACTGTAGCCATTCAAACGGGCATACAGGTCGTTCAAACGGCATAACGTGCAGTTTCCTTGTTTGACCCAAATTTCAATCCTTTTCATATTAGACTTCTTCTTATGGAACTTATGCCTATAAAAAGACATATTTGGCTCAAAATTGGAGGATTCCAAGAAATTTTATGAAGAGAAAAAGGAAGAAGAAGATGGAAGAGAACTCAAAGCTTTTAATGGAGATTCAAGTGCTTTCTTTTACAATGGAAGGCTAGACTTTTCTTTTACTTAGGAGTTGATGAAGCTATAGATAAGTTTCAGTTTCTTTTCTTTGTAATTTAGATCTCAGTTGTGAATGATGACAATTGTATGATATGGATTTTCTTTTTAATGGAAGAGCTTTTAATGTTTATTCAAATCTATGTTGATTTATTGTCTTGTAGATGATAGATTGATGTGGTTTTGATATTTTCATCAATTCTAATTTATGTGATTTAGATGAGATGGTCATACAATAGTTTTAATGTTCAGATAATTAATGACTTGGATGAGTTATACTAAGATTAGACGGGTCATGCCTATAGCTAGTTTAGTGTAGATGATTCGTGCTATTGTCGAAGATAGTTCATGCTATGGAATTTAATTAATGATTCTTTCTGAAGTAATTCTAGCTTGTAGCTGAGAATACTTATACATATTCACACTAGATTTAAGTTAAAAGTTAAGGAATTATTATGGTTCTATAGTGGATTCGATTTCCTAAGTAAATTTTATCATATTAATCTCTTGCTTTTAAACTAGTTGATATCTTTCTTTTGCTTAATTTAAGTTTAGGTTTGTTTTAGTTTTCAATCAGCAAACTCCTCTTTAGATTTAGTGATAATTCATCCATCCCTGAGGTTCGACAACCCTTAAATACTCATCCTAGTACAATTACCTTGTACACTTGCAAAGGGTTTTATTATAAACGATCAGTGCACCAGGTGTTCGGGCGAATGCCCCAATGATGCATCCCCCCAGGAACTTGCTTCAAGAGATGGATGATGACTGGGACGAATTTCCTAGTCCTCGCGGTGATCCTCGGGGGGGAGCAAAACCCCGTTTGGCCCACCTACAATTCCCACGTTACAATGGGGACGACGACCCAGTTGAATGGTTGTACAAGGCGGAGAAGTTTTTCACCTACTAGGGAATACATCCGGAGGCTAAAAGACTGCACATAGCGGCCTTCCACCAAGACGAATTGGTATGGTTCCAGAGCTTTGAGGAGGTGCGCTACCCCACTTGGACTGCCTTCTCCGACGAATTGTGCATCTAGTTTGGCCCAAATAAGTTCCAAGACTTCAATGAGATGCTCTCCTCTCTGCGACAGACATCCACCGTCCGAGCATATTATACGGAGTTCAGGAAGGTGGCCAACCGTCTCCCTGACTAGCGAGTGGCAGCCTTGGTGGGCACGTTCAAGATAGAGCTCAAACTAGAGATTTCTGAGGAGATGCGTCATTTTCCCTGTTCCAGCATGCGGGATGTCGTGCGCCACGCACACATCGAAGAAGAGAAACTAGCTAGACAGAGGCATGGGGGCCGGCTAGGAACTTTTCTGTGGGCTGTTGTGACTGCCGCCCCATCCAGCAGTTCAATTGCTGGCCGCTCTAGTCAACAACCCCCTCAGGCCAGCCCAATTGTCCGCCATCTCACTCCAGCTCAGATGGAGGAATGTCGTTTGAAGGGGCTTTGCTTTTGCTGCTATGAGAAGTTTGTTTCGGGGCATCGTCGTCCCATCAAGGGCAGTCTCTTAGTGGAGGAGATTGATGAAGAGAGGGAGGTGGCAGACGAGCTTGACTCATCGTACTATGAAGACACGCTGCCAGAGATTTCTGTCCATGCCTTCTCGGGGGCATTCACTCCACGCACAATGCGAGTACAAGGTTATCTCAAGCGGCAACAAGTGGCCATTCTGATTGACAGTGGGTCTACTCAAAACTTCATTAATGACAAAGTTGTTGAGCGGCTAGGCTGCTTCGTGTCTGACTTGACGCCCTTTGACGTATTGATTGGTGATGGTAAGCACCTCCGGAGCTCAGGGGTCTGTACACAGGCAGCGCTCTCCATTCAAGGGCACACATTCGTGACAGACCTCTTTCTACTTCCTACGAAGGGGGCGGACGTGGTGTTAGAGGTGTAGTGGCTCCAAGAGCTCGGGGATGTGATATGGAACTTTAAGGACCTGGTGATAGATTTTGCGATTCAAGGGCAACGGGTGAGCCTCCAAGGCTCTCAGCCGGGCATTCTCCTTTCGGCTCAATCGACAGGGTCCTTATTCCAGTTTGCATCTCAGGGGCTACTCCTTCAGCAGCGGGCATTGGTGGATGTCCTGCAAGAGGAGTTGATGCAGGATCTCCTTGACTTATTGGTGGAGTATAGTGCAGTGTTCGCTAAACCGCAGGGTCTCCCTCTAGTGTAGTCGCATGATCACTCTATTCCTATCCTTCCAGGTGCCTCTCCAGCCAATGTCCATCCATACCGCTATCCATACATTCAGAAAGCTGAAATAGAACGTCTTGTGGCTGACATGCTTCATTCTGGTGTCATTCGCCTGAGCATGAGCTCTGTCTCTTCCCTGGTGTTGCTGGTTTGTAAGAAGGATGGTACTAGGCATTTTTGTGTTTATTATCGGGCTCTAAATATCACTGTGAAGGACAAATATCTTATACCGGTGGTGGAGGAGCTTTTGGATGAGCTAGCTGACGCTACTGTCTTTAGCAAACTCAACCTCAAGTTGGGATACCTTCAGATAAGGGTGCAGCCCACTGATGTGCACAAGACCACTTTCCAAACTCATGACAGCCACTTCGACTTCCTTATCATGCCGTTCGGCCTAACAAATGCCCCCTCCACATTTCAGAGCCTTATGAATGGTCTCTTCTGGCCCTTCCTCCGCCGCTTCATCTTAGTTTTCTTCGATGATATCCTTGTCTATAGCAAGTCATGGGGGGAATACTTGGAGCATCTTAGGTTTGTCTTTGCTATTCTGAAAGCTAATTCCTTGTTTCTTAAACATTCGAAGTGTTCATTTGGCAGCCCACAGGTGGAATATTTGGGTCATATCATCTCTCATGACGGCGCCGCTACGGACCCCTCTAAGGTGACCACCATACTGTCCTAGCCATCTCCTACTTGTGTCCGAGCGCTTCGGGGCTTTCTCGGCCTAATTGGCTATTATCGGCAATTCATTAACCACTATGGCGAGATTGCTCGCCCTCTTACTCAGCTATTGCAGAAGGGGGCTTTCAGCTAGTCCGATGCTACCCAAGCGGCCTTTGACGAATTGAAGCAAGCTATGGCTATCGCCCCTGTTTTGATCCTTCCTGATTTCAATCGGCCTTTCGTGGTGGAGACCAATGCTTCTGATGCTGGCCTAGGGGCGGTACTACTTTAGGAGGAGCGCCCCATTGCTTACTTCAGCAAAGCTTTGGTTGGCTGCTCCCTGTCCTTGTTTGTATATGAGAAAGAGATGTTGCCCATTGTCCTTGCTGTCAACAAGTGGCGCCCTTATTTGCTTGGCAGGCGATTTCTCATTCACTGTCCACTCCAGCACAACAGTGGTGGGTAAGCAAACTTCTTGGCTATGATTATGAGGTTGTGTACAAGAAAGGATCCTACAACACCGTGGCTGACGCACTATCTCGCCGTTCCACTCCAGGTTCGTGTTTGGCTATTTCCGGTCCAGTTTGTCCATTCCTTGCTGAATTGAAATAGGCGTATCATGATGATTCTCTTACCAACACATTGATTGCTGCCCTCTAGTCTGACCCTTCAACGTGCCCTTTCTTTGCATGGAAGGATGGCCTTCTCTTTTGGAAGGACCGCCTCTGGGTCCCCGAGGTTTCAGATCTTTGGTAGCGTATCATCGCCCACTTCCATGCCTTCCCCTTGGTAGGTCATGAGGGTGCACTCCTCACCTATAAGTGGGTTAGTCAGAGCTTCTTGTGGCAGGGCATTCGCCGAGCTGTTACTGCTTATGTGGCTACTTGTGATGTCTGTCAGTGTGCTAAGTCCGCCACGACGTCTCCCGCCGGTTTGCTTCAGTCATTGCCCATCCCAGATAAGGTCTGGGAGGACGTTTCTATGGACTTTGTGGAGGCCTTGCCGTTGGTCCTGGGCAAGTCAGTGATAATGGTGGTGGTGGATCGGTTGTCCAAGTATGCTCATTTTTGTGCTCTGGGTCACCCTTTCACTGCCAAGTCTGTGGCGGAACTCTACGTTCGGGAGGTGGCCAAATTGCACGGAATGCCTCGCACTATTGTCTCTGATCGTGACCGGGTTTTCATCTCTCAATTTTGGCAGGAGTTCTTTACTTTAAAGGGCACTTCTCTGTACATGAGTACCGCTTATCACCTGTAGACGGATGTGCAGACAAAGGTGGTAAATAGATGTTTAGAGTAGTATCTGCATTGTTTCACTATGTCTCAGCCCTGCCAATGGCTTTAGGTTCTTTCGTGGGCAGAGTGGTCTTATAACACTACTTACCACACTTGTGCCAGTTTCACTCCTTTTGAGGTGCTATATGGGCGGCTGCCCCCTACCGTGTTATCTTATGTTCCACATCGATCGTCGGTGGCTGAGGTTGATTACATGCTCCAGACACGGGATGAGGTTCTTCGACAGCTTAAGGAGAACTTGTCTTCGGCTTAGAACAAGATGATGCAGATCTATGATAGTCATCACACTGAGCACAAGTTCGCAGTGGGTGACTTGGTTTATGTCTCCGTTTTTCCTCGGCGCTAGACCTCCTTATTTCAGCCCGAGCACAACAAGCTTTGTCACGCCCCGGCGATGCCCGACCCGAGCCAAACCCGGTCCAGGGGCCGGTCAAGCACGCGGGGGCGACAAAGTGAAAATTGAGAAATGATCTAGCGGAAGTCTTAATCCCTAACCACGGGCGATTAACAGAAACACGGAGTGCGCACAATCCTTTGAGCAAGAGTAAATAAAAAAGGGAGAAAATGTGTTGCTTATCACAAAGTAAACAACAATCTCAAACCCACAAGCTTAGTTTAAGTAAAGCCCACACCGGCTCAAAATAAGTCATAATCATCACAACTGTAGTATATGACATAAACCCAAAACAAGAACCCTACACAAAGGTTCGAACATAAAGCATGAAACACACGCAGGTAAGTCACGCAACGATCCCCATCATCACACCCAAGCTACCTCTGACCTTTCCTCAAAGAGGCAATCCTGTTAAATGCGCGTGTCGCACCACGCAGCCCCAAATCAAAACACAAAAGAGGGGTGAGTTTTAACACTCAGCAATGGTTTTAATATCACTGTCAACGTAGAAAATACGATAGCTTAGCAATGAGATCGTTCAGATCAAAGATTTACATAGTGCATCACTTTCTGATCACACATTCATATCACCTAACACGGCATCATAATGCATAATTCAACCTGCATGGATGTATCTCTAACATACATATTCCCACATGCATAATATCAAAATCAACATGCATGGATGTATCTCTAGCATACATATTCCCACATGCATTTACATCATAACCAATCCCGCATGGATGTATCTCTAACATACATATTCCCACATGCATAACATCAAAATCAACATGCATGGATGTATCTCTAACATACATATTCCACATGCATAGTATCAAATCAAACTCCATCGAGGAGTAACCACACAATAATGTCACACAGACGGGAGCATAGACAAGGCCACGAAGGCGTGTCATGGTCCAAAATTCTACACAAGAATTAAAGAAAAATTGGGGTTGTCAATCCCTAATACTGCTCGCCCTGGACGATCCTGGCCAAGGATGTCCCATTCTCACATAGAGAACCTAGAGCAGGGGTGTTCGCCCAGGGACATCTCCTGCGGAGGGAAGAGCCCGAGTTCTCACACAGAGAACCCTAGAACACGTGGTAGCGGGGTGCACACGGCATACCACACTGGATTCTCAGGGTCCAGATGACACACATAATAATATTCTCACATATCCGCAAGACAAGTACACAACTCGTCCCCACATCCTTCCATTTAACAAGACTCAACCCGGGGAGTGCACTCGTTCCACACAGGAACTTCAAATCGTCCCACACAGGAACTTCAAATCGTCCCACACAGGAACTTCAAATCAAAATATGTCCTTTCGGACCAATCAACTTGCGATTAATCCACGACCGATCAACCCGGCACACAATTTCATCACATTGCATCCAATCGGTCAAATTTGATTAATCACGATGAAGCCTCAATTAAAAATCCATTTTCATGATGCGTGCAACATGGTACATGCGTGGGCAAAACATACATGAATCCTAATCCATGATAAGTGCTCTCACCAGCCCCTAATGCATCATTCATAATCACAATATTAAGCTTCAACATCATCATTTGACCCCACATGTATGTGTGTATCTAGTAGAAATATTTCACATAATGCATGCCATCTTGCTTGAAATTAAACTCACTACTACACTACACATGTGAATTTCCATCTAAACATGGATTCCAGCGGAAATCATAGGAGAAGAATCGTTGAAATCATAGCTAGATTCAAAACTCAACCATAAAGGCTAAACACATATAACATCACTCATTTCATCATTGAGTCATGGCATTCACCAACATTCACACACCATTAACCACAATCTATCATGACAAACCAGTCCAACAATGATTGTAGTCCTACTGAAAATATGCTTAACCAAAGGGAAACAACTATTCACAATTTCAAAATAACGATTCCAACATCATGCCACAAAACATAAGTCATTCCGCCATTTCTAAGCATATATTTCAACTCCATAAACTTAATAGCATGCATTTCCAGTAGCCTAACATAGCTTAAAACACTCCACATTCATATAAAATTGGCAAGCTAAAGTGGAATCATCAAAATAGGCATCATATGCACAACATGCAATTTCCTGTGTAGCCGATCGATCGGCCTTCAGGCCGTTCGATTGGTTACAAGCAAAAATTTGAAATTTACAGTTCAGCCGATCGATCGGCCTGCAGGGCCGATTGATCGCCAACATGGCAGAACAATCATCTTCTTCCTTTCGCAAATCCAAACCGAAACACCATAGATAGCACTTCAAATCCACATCTAACACCCTAATCATCATCAAAAGTCCTCCTTGATTTCCAGAATATCAAACCAAACTATAATAATGCAAAACCCTAAGAAATCGGGATTAAATAATTCCATTTTCTAATCTTACCATTAACACACTAAATCAAGCAAACCATTTCGAAATAAGCCAAAAATGGAGAGTTTTACCATGGACAAACAGAGATTTTGAAGACCCATTACCTCAGCACTTGATTATGCTCGAATTGAAGAGTCACCCTTCTTAAAATCCTTGAAAACACAATGAGTTTTGAATTAAACTCTAATAGATATCGATTTACTTAAGAAATCCCTAATTAAATCTTAGATCTAGGGCTTGTTGGTAGTAAAAATTGAATTTTGAATGTTAGGGTTTGTAGTAAAACACAAATTAGTAGCTTTTGATGGTCAAAAACGAATTGAATCAAGGGGAAAATGGTAGATTTGGAAGAATTTAAAAAGAAAACCAAGGATTAGTGCTTAATTAGAGTAAGCTTACCTTAATCGGCTTCTAATTCGGGCCTAAGTGGGGATTAGGCCAGCCCTCCTTCCTTAGCCTATTCCCAAAAATGGAAATGACTCTGGTTTGCCCTTTTATAGTAAGGGTTGGGGTAGGCATAGGTAAGTTTTGGGGTGTAAATATGAAAAGTAGGCTAAAAGTAGTTATTTTGCAAATTTAAGCACAAATTAAGCCTAATAAAATTTTGAAAATTTTTGTATAACCTTAAGTATATGTTTAGGTTCATTTGATCTAAAAATAAAATTTTCGACGGTGGGGCCCCAGGGGTCCCGCCAAAGCCCTAATTTTTGAGAAAATAGTAAAAATTCCAAAAAATCTCAAAAATTCACATTTGGTTTAAAATCACTTAAAACCACTAATGTTGAAGTTAATTTTGGTTAAAACCATCACAACCACTATTTATTTTACGAAATCACCGAATAAGATAAGAAAATACGTAAATCTCACGATAACCAATAATTAAAGAAAACCAAAACCAGTTTAAAGATGAGGGTCCTTACAAGCTTGCCTCCCATTTTCATGGGCCCTATGTTGTCGATGAGCGCATTGGTCTGATTGCTTACCATCTAGCCCTACCTCAGGGCTCAATGGTCCACCCTGTCTTTCATGTCTCCAGGCTGCACCGTTGCATCAGTGACACATCCTTAGCCTCAGATGCTCCACCACCTCTCTTGATGGGCCCCGTTGTCTCTTCAGACCCAGTTCCTGCAGTGCTAATTGATAAGCGTTGTGTTCGCCGCTCCGGTCATATTATTATGGAAGTTTTGGTTTCTTGACAGGGGCACTCACTTGAGGATGCTACATGGATGTCAGAGGATGAGTTTATGTCTTGCTACCCATCTTGGTCGCCTTGAGGACAAGGTGTGTGCGGAAGCATGGTGGGGTGTTGTGCACATGCACTAGATTCATTACTTGTCTTTATTTCAGTACATTAGACTATTACTTCTGTTTATTTCAGTACATTAGGCTAGTTTCCCTTAAATCAGTGGTCGAGTGGCATTGTTATTGAAATGTGAACTTGTGTTAGGCACTCTAGTGGGCCACGAGATAACCGGGCCCACTAGTGGCATGACTCCCAATGTGGGAGGGCGCAACTCCCCATAAAGGGTCGTCTCCCTCCTTGGTTCGGTATGCATGAATATCAGTTTACTCTTTTGCTATTTTATTACTTCTTTTTCCTCTCTTTCCTGCGTAGAACTCCTTGTACCGATTGTGCCCACATTGGGCACATCATCCTGTCAATTTAACACAAAACATACCTCACAAAACACAGGTGTCATTCTCCCCTCATCGTATTTAACTAATCTGTCCCATGTAGCTTTAATTGAAACATAATTTGAGATTAGCCTATGTTGGTTCTTTCCTGCAACATTAAAGGGACCCTTCAAAGCATTACTATTTTGATTAGCCATCTTCTAGTCACTATTGTCCCATTTGGATTCTTGTTTTAAGATTTCTTGACCATTTTTGTCCTTGGTCATTGATGGATTCCAGCCTTTTACCATGGCTTTCTATACATTACCATCTAGGCCTTTGATAAAAGCTCTCATGTTTCTTTTCTAGTAGGAAATTTTTTGACCATCTAACAATGATGGTTGATTCATAAGATTTTCCAAGTCCTTGTGATCATTTGTATTCATGTTTGCCATTAGAACAATCAACAATAAGCAATCAAAGAGCAAATTGAGAGATAATTTACTAGGCAACAAAGGAAAAGCAAATAATCAAAATATTAACAAAAAATCTCTTTAGCTACTACTTGTGAGTTTAATATCCTTTAACTTGAGGATCACCATAGTAGTCCTAGTCCAAAAAGTCTATTGAGAACCTCAAGATATGACCTCTCTAAACTATTAATTTGTAGAAAATTTAAACTACTGTACAATCAAGCACACAAAAATAAAGTAAGCAAGAGACTTATAACGTAGAACCCTCCCTTGGGAAAAACCACGTGGCTAGCACATGGTCAATCAAACAATTCACTAAAAAGATATAGTGTGACATTTGTAAATTCTGAAGAGAATCTTGAATTTTAATTAAAATAGTGTAGAGCAAATTACTCAAGAAAATAGTAATGATGATAAGTAAAGAAGATACATAAATTATTATTTATTTTGCATATCCTAGCTTTGACAGTAAGTCCTGGCACGTTGATGAACCCACCAGTGAAACATATTTTCATTGTTGACAAGGTTCAATGTGTCAATAAACCTACCAAAGAGACAATAATTCTTATGTTAGTGAGGTTTAACGCGTCGACGGACTTGCTAATAAAGCTGTATTTTCTTTGTCGGTAGGGTTTGACGCATCGATGATACTAAAACCAATCTACCGACGATTGCAAAAGTGCTATTGAAGTAGTTTCAAAAGGTTTTTAGAGTCAGTTAAGCACCAAGCTTCAACTTTTAGACTTCCTTATAAATACCTTTGACAAAATTTTGACCTAAATCAGCTGGACTCTCTGACTTTGGGGGAGAACAATAGGTTAGGGCAAGTCAAAGTTTTGGAGAAGGAAGTAGAAATTGGATTTGTGGAGATCTCTCTATTATTTGATCAGAGGCCCGATTGCTAACCTAAAATTGTGATGCTAAAACAAGAAATTCATGTTGATGAATGATGAAAGTGTGGCATATGCTTTAAATTTAGATTTAAACATTAATGAATGATATGATATGTTGCTAATGATATTTATGAATCATGTATGGATATTTCATGTTATGTTGATTAATATCCCTTTAATCTCTCCATGTGATAGTTAAGGATTAAATTAAAGTTGATTACATGATTATATTTGATTCTAAAAATTTATTTTATGATGATATATGATGTTGCATTTTACCCCATCCACCAGTGCATTTGTCGACGTGTTGATGATGCTACTAATGTGGGAAGAAGAAGATTGAATAGTACAGTAAATTATGGCACATTGGTGTCTTATAGATGCATTACCGATAGTGATGTTTGCGTGTCAATGTAGATCTCGATGAGGATGATTCTCCTATTTATTCCACTATTAGTAAGGGATTCAATGCATGATGAGTTATCGATGGTCATTAATGACATGATCGACACATCGATGAGTCCATCAATAGTAAGTTAGACTTGAGTATTTTTAGTAGAAATTGCTATGAATGTTAGGATATTATTATGAGAAGTAATAACATGTTATTTGATGCATGAATTGCAATTATAATGTGATAATATAATGAATTATAATTGGGTGTATGTTCTCTTGTGTGCAAATATCCTTGTAATGGATCACATCCTCAAGATTGATGTCTTTTGGCATATGAGGTCAGAGGAACCCTCAGTGTTTTGGCTCCTAAAGTTAGTCTTTAACTATGTAGACAAAAAAAGTTTAGTATGAAATAGGACAAAGCTCTTTCGGCTCTTCAAAGATGAGAGTTATATATAACTGTTTCCCTGGCTTGAGAGTCATGTTTGAATGGACTAGAGTATTAATAAATGACTGGTCCCACATAGCACAATACAAGAGGTTTCAGTGATCATGAAAGTCGAAACTTTAACCACTTGGGTCCATTAGCCCCTGTGGGCATTAGCATCATGGTGTGGAGGGAGCAGACAGACTTCGGAGTACATGAGGTTCGAATGTGTCATACCCCACACCACCCCTTGACCCAAACCCTGTCCAAGAGAGTGGAAATGCGGCGTGACCAAGTGAAGTGGAAAGAATTGCAGAAGACTTAACCAATCCTAGGTGAAACACAACAATGGAGTGCGTGCACGTACCCTTTGTGCAAAAAAAAGTAGAAGAAGATAAAATATACTATTTAACAATCTTAGACCACACAATACCCACATAATCCAAATAACAACATAATCTCAAGCCTCAAGGGCTACACAAGTCAGAGCCAATATTGGCTAATCTTAGTGTATCATAAAGTCAAGTATAAGTTCAACATAAAGCAAATCTAATCACAACCCAAATAACACTAGCTCTTCTCAATGAACGTGTCCATCCTCTTGCTCAACATAGAGCCCATCTGTAGTACTTGCATGACACAACATATAACCCCAAAATAGAATCCACAAACAAAAGAGGGGTAAGCTTAGCTTGGCAAGGGTTTTGAAATGGAATATAAACTCATGAAAACACCGCATGCATTCCCAATCTAAACATGCATCACATATCCATTGTCTACACCTTTGCATCATGAGATAAATCATATTCCATATACACATTCATGCCACATGTATATCATAGGTTCAATCATAGTTTATAACACATATGCACATTTGGTGCAACTATTTAAATCTCATTATAGCATTCACATCCTGCATAAACATGCCACAATATTCACATTAACCCTACATAATTGAGTGCATAATGTCACATTCCATCTTGCATATTCAAGTATAATCATTCTATACATACCATGTGTAACATAAACTTTATTGTCCATACACAGCTTGTGTCAATGAGCATTATATTTCATACACATATATAAACCATTTGAGGAATGTCTCACAATCAAGAAAACAATACTGCTTAATCGGCGGAAGCATAAGCAGGCCTGCTCATCAGGACAATCCCTAATGGGGAAGGTCTGAATTCCTAAAAAGAAAAACTAGAGCAGTTTGGGTAAGTTCCCTAATGGGGAAAGTACCATTGGTAAGCTGGTGCACATGGACAAACCCCATCTAGAATATACATCAGTTTAACTCATTATAGCATTTCGCTCTTCTCACCAGGGGAGGAACCGTCCATGAGTGATGAAAACCCTATCTATTGGACATAAAACCTCATCTACAAGGGACATAAAACCGATTTGATAAACCTCAAAGTAGCTAATCTAAAAAAATGATGACATCCAATTACATCTAATTAATTAATCACGGCTAAACAAAGAAAATCACCACTTATAAATCATTATTATGATGCATGAGACATGATACATACATGAGCAAGTTCAACAAATGTAAGCATGAATAAGCATAATTTGCTTAGTCTGTATGTGCATGTACTATGATCCATTTATGACAAATAAAATTATATATACATAAGCAAGAATGTATATACATGGTAATGTTCATACTTAAAACTAAAACTAGTGGAACATGAATTACCTATAATTAATGTGGCATGTGCAAGTTTCCATAATTTAGAATGGTTATGACTTACTAGAATCACGGAGGAAATAGAAATAAATCATCAAAGAGTGAGGTGGGGAATATTTTCCCCACCAACTCTCATTGTGAGAGTTGGTGGGAAAAATGATTTTTCCCTCTTGATGTGACGTATTGCACTCAAGAGGAAAACATGCTTTCCTCTCCAAAATGCCTCCCAAATGGTGCATTTGATGGTCTATTTTAATTTGAAATGAGTATTCTTATTGAAAATCACCTTTTGGGTTAATTCAAACATAATTAACCCAAAATTTAATTTCTTTGAGAACTCTCTTCCAGAGGAAAGTTTGTGGAGAAAACCATTTTTTTTCAAATGATATTCTTGTCATTTTAAAGACAAAAGGCAAAAGTGAGTTAAAATTAAATTTCTCTTTAAAATCATACAAATAAATTCTAACCAAACATCTTCTATTTTTTCTTTTTTTTACAAAAATTAATTATAATAAAAATATATTTTATTTTTACTTTAAAGTGCATGCCAAACAAGCCCTAAAAAACTTGTATTATGTCGCTTCTTTTTTATTTGATAACTCTGGTGATCCTTGTTTCTTAGGCATGAAAAGTGTTGGTACTCCAAAGCCATTTAGCAACACATTTTGGCATTAATAAAATAAACATTTGCCATTTTTAGTTGGGGGTGATCTTGAAGTGAAGCACATGAGATAGGGATTCATGCCATTTATGAACAATAATTAAATTTTGCATGACAAGTATATCCAAACAAGATTTTGGGCAATCCTGTTGCCGGCTGCTTTTTCTTTCGTCAATCCAACCGATTTCCACTTGAGCCGAAACTCAGACCCCACCATGTTCTCCGGTTTGGGTCAGCCCCCAATCCGAACGAGCCGGGAGGGAACTTTTCCCGCCATTTCTGCCCACTACAAATCTCGCCCCATTTCCGCTGCACGCTCCCCTCTTTTCCCATTCCAGCCGCCGCCGCCGCCACCACCACGACTGCAAGGGGAGGGCCACGGCCGGCAATGGCCACAACCCCGAAGCTATCCAAGGCCAGATTCCCGCATAGCCCAAATCAGTCCCCCACCTCCGTCCTCTCCTTCCCCGCCACCCCCGACTCCGCCGGTCCCCGCCGTTCTTCGCGCCGTCTGATCACCTCCTCCACCCAAGATGCGGCCAAAGGGGCTGAAGATGCCGAAATGCCTAAATTCATCGAGAGGGTCGACAATTCAGCTCGGAGGCGGCGATCAGAGCGCGACGAGGCTGCAAAATCTCAGCTTTCCGCTGCCTCTGCTGATGTTTCCGCCGAAGTGAAGAAGCGAAAGAGGGCCACCAAGCGGGAGTTAGAGTACGATGGCAGTGACAGGAGGCGAAAGGATGGGAAGCTGAGGACGAAGCCCGTGTATTACAAGAAAGTTGTTTATGATGGAGGGGAATTCGAGGTGGGAGATGATGTGTATGTGAAGAGGAGGGAGGATGCCAGCTCCGACGGCGAGGACCCGGAGGTAGAGGAGTGCCGGATGTGCTTCAAGACAGGAAGGGTACGGATGATTGAATGCGACGATTGCTTGGGTGGGTTTCATCTCAAATGCGTCAGGCCCCCTTTGCAGGACGTCCCTGAGGGGGACTGGATATGTGAGTTCTGCTCTGCTAGAATAATGGGGAAAGAAGTGGAAATGCCAGAGCCTCCAGATGGGAGGAAGAGGCGCAGGACGAATAGGGAGAAACTTCTTTCTAGTGATTTATGGGCGGCAAGGATTCTGAGGTGAATCATGTCATGTGAAATTCTTGAGTTTGTCAATTTTATCAATTTTTATTCAGTTCTTCCAGTCATAAATCCCTTGATTTCAACGAAATTGAGCAGCATTTGGAGAAACCCGGATGGGAACTATTGGTGCAAGGGTCGTTGGTATATTATCCCTGAGGAGACAAGAGCTGGAAGGCAGCCTCACAATCTACGGAGGGAGCTCTACCGGACTAATGATTTTGCTGATATTGAGGTGATCCTGCCTTTGTGTAGAAATCTTTAATACTTAATGCTATTTTGACTTTATACTTTGCAATTTGATTAATATGGAAAGCTATGTACTGCCCCGACTAAAATATCTTGTTTACTGATTGATGATTTAATTTCTTCACTAGTTTTACGTGATAATATAAGGACAATGTAATTTGTTCAAGTTTTGATGGAGAAAATTTCTCGGGGTTTATTGGTTCTAGAATACATTTCTTATGATCGTTTGTCTTTATATAGTTCTGTCCAAATAATTTAAACAAATGAGACATGCATGCTCAAACATTTAGTCTTCAGCTAAATATGTCTCTCAAGGTGTAAAATTCAATCAAGGATACCAGATCCTTATATTCATTAATGTTAAATCAGATGAGTAACATTAGGAGTTCGCCTGGAAAGTGTTGTGATTGATCATTGTTATACCTTCCAGAGTCCTCATGAATATATCTATTTTCTTGTTTGTGGAAGATTTACGGGCTTTACTTAAATGGTTGTGTCACCTTATTTAGTTACTTTCGTATTCTTTTAATCTGACTATTATGTATGGTGAATTTTGGACTTTAACCTATCTAATATGTATGTAGTCCACAAAACTCATATATAATACTGGTGTGTTCTGCAATCCAGCCTTAATCAGGCTGGTTGGATCTCTCTTGGTTGTGGGAGAGGTTTCAGGTCAAATCCCATTGCCGTAAAGTGTGTGAGGTGTGTGAGTCTTATCTATTAATAAAAAAAGGGGATGCTCTCTTCATTTTTCCATGCTCATGTATTTTCACTGATTCATCTCATCATTAATGTACATGCATTTATAAAATAAACTTAGTTTGTACCACTTTAAACTGGCATTATGCTTTCTCTTTGATTTATGGTTCATGTGATTATAGATTATTTTTTTATCCTTATTCACTTTTAATTTCCTTATGGTTTCTGATTCTCCTCTGTTGCATGGTAATTTAGGGAGACTGCAGCAATATAGATTGTTTATTATCCTGTCATGATATTGATTTTTAAATTCACACTCGCAGATGGAATCTATTCTTAGACATTGCTATGTATTGAGCCCAAAAGAATATTCTGGGGCCAATAATGAGGGTGATGATGTCTTTCTTTGTGAGTACGAGTATGATGTTCATTGGCACAGTTTTAAGCGCATTGCAGAAATTGATAATGACGATGAGGTGTGTCTTTACAATATATAACCTTAATAATCTGTTCACTAGATTTGCTCTCTATAATATCATAATTGCACATCCTAATTACAACAACATGGATCCTAACCTGCCATCTGACTCTGATTACAATGTGACATTGTTAGAAAAGATGTTCAAGTGTCATGTACATCACATTACGTTTTTCCATAAATTTTTTAAACTGATTATATAATATTGATCCTGATGCAAGTTTCCTTCGTAAACTGACACTATTACTGCTAGAACTGTAAAGGAAAGGGTAGTGACGAAGATTGGGATTCTTCCAGAGATTCTGAATGTGATAGTGAAGAAGACTCAGGGTATGAAGATGAGAAACCGATGCATTTATCTGCTAGGATAACTTCAGTTCACAAGCATCACTATCAAGAATTTGCAGCGGTATTGTTAGTTTTGCACAAATATTTTGACATCCTTCAAGCCCATATTGTGATTGTTGGAGTATATGAAGCAAGAAGTGATTTCTCCATGCAGAACACAAGGAAAGGGCACATATTTGGTCTCCAGAGATTAGGCTCAAAGAAAATACCCGAGCATGTCAGGTGCCACAAGCAAACAGAACTTGAAAGGGCAAAGGCATCACTGCTATTAGCAACATTGCCTAAGTCACCTCCTTGCAGGAACAAGTGTGAACTATTACCAACATTTTTCTATTTATTTTTTTTATGTTGTTACTATAATGGTTATGCATGTCGATTTAACAGAGAAATGGATGAGATAACATCATTTATCAAAAGCGCAGTCTGTGAAGACAAATGCCTTGGGCGCTGCCTATATATTCATGGTGTTCCTGGAACTGGCAAGGTAAGTTTGTGTTTTTCTGATAGCAACTCTTTTTGTCTCTGAGAATTCTTTGGATGGTAACAGAATATCTCTTCTCGAACTGCAGACCATGAGTGTACTAGCAGTGATGAGGAAGCTACGCTCTGAAGTACATACTGGAAGGCTCAGGCCTTATTGTTTTGTTGAAATAAATGGTCTTAAGTTGGCTTCCCCTGAAACTATTTACAAGGTACAGAGTTTCTGAACACCCACTTCTCTTTCTTCTATAGTTTGTTTACGTTAATTGCAGTATATCTCCAGGTCATATATGAAGCATTAAGTGGACACAGAGTTGGATGGAAAAAGGCTCTTCATCTGTTGAATGAAAGATTTTCAGAGAATGACTGCAATAGCAATGGTGACAACCAAACGTGTGTCCTTCTCATAGATGAGCTTGATCTTCTAGTAACTAGAAATCAATCGGTAATTGTCATATGATCATTTCCAGCTAATGAAGCAAGTTGTACAAATAACTTGGGCATTTTGATAATGTCAGAAGCGCCTTTCATTTCTCTTTGAATGTTTAACTAATACATAATGCATTTTAAAATTTCAGGTTTTATACAATATTTTTGACTGGCCAACCAAACCAAACTCTAAATTGGTTGTAATAGGTGTGTATATGATTACAAATATCTTTTAATGGTTCTCTTAAGTCTTAATTGCCTCTTAGTATATAATAAAGTATGAATGATGAATAAATGTACTCTTCTATGCCCTTTACTTACTAGCTTAAGAGTCCAGTTATTCATCATTGTCCTCAATAATATCAAATCAAAACTAGTGTTCTATTGACAACTTTTAACCAATTGGTTATATGGGTTCAATAATAACATACAGGGATTGCAAACACCATGGACCTTCCAGAAAAATTTCTTCCACGCATATCAAGTAGGATGGGTATTCAGAGGGTATGCTTTGGACCCTATAACCATCAACAGCTACAGGAAATCATTTCAAGTCGCCTTGAAGGCATAAATGCATTTGAGAAGCAAGCTATAGAATTAGCATCAAGGAAGGTACATGTTCTGAATGGGCTTTTTACCTCAAGATATGATGATAATATACGTGACTCATCTCACACTGAGGAAAAACACAGAGGACTTGCCATTATTGAAAAGTCTGAGTACTTGGTCATATTGAAACAAAAAGTGGTGTGCTATATAATATTAAACAATTAGGAAAGCTCTTCTCGCAATTTGGTATGATGTCTGTAGGAGTAGCCTGTTGTGGTTAATTTTTACCCGGTGGGGAAGGGCTAATTAGCTACAAAGGCATTCTACTATGTGTATTATACATAATTCTTAAGTCCCATCAATATAGATTTCAATCACAATTCATCAGTGCATCATTTTTTTCCTTAAAGATATCATTTTAATTTTTTTAATGTGGACAGTATGTGTAGTTTCACTTGATTCCTAGTCTTGTACTTTTTCAGGTTGCTGCTATATCTGGTGATGCTCGTCGTGCACTTGAAATATGTAGACGTGCTGCAGAGCTGACTGATTATCGACTTAAGCAATCATCAAGGCAGTCCACAGTTGCGTCCAATGATAGTAATGCAGGTACCGGCAAATTACTTTATGATTTTGAGGACATATCATGGTTGCCAAGATAAAAAATAGATACACTTTGGAAACACAGAAGCTTAATGTAAAATGCATCTTGAAACACCCAAGGAACCATAGATACACTTTTTATTAATTAGCATCAACACAAAACACCATAGTGATATTCTTGCAATAATCAATGGGCAACACAACTGTGCAGGAGGATGAGCTTGGCTTCCCCTGCACAGTTTATGTTTTAGGAGGATTTAAAATTGGATCAACCCATAGAACTTAAACCAGTAACATCTCCAACTGACTTGGACTGACTAGCATGAATTTGACATTTCCCATCTTGCAAAGATCATTGAAAGGTCTCACATCTGGCCACAGTAGCAAGATAAACTTCACGGAGAGGATCTTGTTGGAAAGTAAAGAAGGTGAGTGCTAGTATCTTGCTGTTCACCAAAGGAGGAGCATCAAAATTAAGAACCTGACTCTTGACTTCTTCTTAGCTTGTCTCATTGTAGGTTCTAACAGTCAACCTCACATGGGACCCACACTAAGCACAGAACCTACCACAAATCTCGGCCACACAATTTTTCGTTGTTAACAACTTTCCTTAAAATCTCAAGGATATTGAGATTCTATCCAATTCTCTCTTATGTCAACTTTTTCTTTTAATAAACTTTCCCTAAAATCTCAGGTCTCATCTAATAATCTTCTTATGTCTATTTTTTAATTAAAAAAAAGAGTTCCTTAACTTTTTCTTATTCAACTTCATCTTACTAAAATTTTTGTTAACTTCCATAACATTCCTTGCAAAAACCTTTCGTGATCTTACGGAGATCACAGCAAGATTTCATTGGTAGATCTTAGGAATATTTTGGCCAACTAAAATGGAGGCTGAGACCAAGACAATAATCTATGATGTTTCTATGAGTATTTTCAGGAGTATCTCCTCAATGTTTTCATGAAACAATTATGGTTTCAGTATTGAAATGTGAAAACTGATAACATAATTCTCTCTTGTAGTCCATTTCCAACTTAGAAGCTTAAGCTGTTGAGGAAAGGGTCTTATTATTTATTTTATGAGCATCGGTGCTACCCCCTCACAAACATGTGGGCCATATGCAACACCACTTCACCTAAAAGCTTAAATTGAGGGAAGGGAGTGGTTATTTATATTCATTACACTAATAGCAGATCTCATATCTAAACATATACTCTCTCCATCCTATATTAATAGCTACATTTGGAAAAATGGTGGTTTTTATTGAATGGTGAAACCCACATCTAAGAAAAGGAAAAATAAGCTTATGATACTCTTTTTTAAGTACCCAACCACTTAAATTTAACAAAATGGAGCTATTAATATGGAACAAACTTTTTTCTCAAATAAAGCTATTAATTTACGACGGAGGGAGTACAAACAAGAACCAAGATGCAAAAAAATGATCTATTCATTTTGTGCCAGGCTTCATAGGGTCACCTTCATGAAATATACAATATAGCAAACCTCTCTTTTATGTCAAATATGTCTTTTGCACAAATGTCACTTGTTTGTTTATGTTATTCTTCATTTCTTGTCACATAGCCTATTCATTTGATTGCTATCACCTTTAAATATCCTTTCTTGAGTGTTTTGTTTATTTGTAATCGTTGGCTTTATGTGCCGATTGTAATCATTGTTATTGTTATTGACTTGTAGCTTGTGATCATCATCACCATTCTTGTTGTTATTATAAATATTGTTACTGTAATATCACTCTTATTATCATCACATCATCATTAGATTCTGATAAGAGAAATCTTTTCATTCCTCAGGGGAGCATCTTGTTGGCATGAGAGATATTGAAGCATCCATACAGGAGATGTTCCAGGCACCTCATATTCTGGTTAATTGTTTCATTCATCTATCATACATCATGCTATGTTCCTCCTCCCTGCTCTACCACCCCCCCGCCCCCCACCCACCCACACACAATTCTAAAATGGAAAAAGGCCCCAATGGCATCGGCTCACATCCATAAATGCACATATAAAACATTGGCACGAACCTAAGCTTTAGAAATGGACATCAGCTGATTCAGTTCAAACTGCAAGAGATTTTCTTCAGTATCACAAAATAAACGTCTTTCTACTTTAGTACATGGATCAGTGGATGTATTACAATGCATTCATTGCCATATGTGAATTTTCTTATAGGTGATGAAAAATTGTTCACGTTTGAGTAAAATAATGTTGGTGGCCATGGTGCACGAACTCTACAAAAGTGGGATGGCTGAAATTACATTCGAGAAGGTCACTTTCTCTTCATTTTTCATTTAAATGGCAGTTCATCTTAAGTTGTTTTCTTTACAGGTTTTCTTCATACTATGTTTTATCAACCTATTTCTAGCATAACAAGCTCAAAGACATCAGTTTCGATATTTTATCCCATTATATTTTCATTTTAGTTGCTCAATAACTTGACTTAAATGTGCAACCTGTTTACATAGTTTGGCAAATAAATCTGAAAGGCATTCTCATGTAGGCCATGACAATTGTAATTCTGCTAGTTAAATCTGACTTCAAATTATATACCAAAGTGTGCAAAGTAGATTTCTTTTCCGTGTATTAGGTCCATTGTACAAAAACTGAGCATCATCCAATCAGAAAACAATTAGAGCCTGTCAATTATCAAGACTTTTCGTGTTGAGTGTCATTTTGCTTATACCTTCCTCAACTTCAAATGATTATCAAGCCATACAATTATCGTGCCTTCCTTAAACATTGGCCTTAATAAAACTAGGTACTTAAAGTGATCTTCTCTGGAGTATGAAAGACCAATTTAGAGAGTATACTGATACTTCAGCCCTTTTTTTACCTTTTAACATGTTTATGGCTATGAGTTGCAGTTGGCAGCAGCTGTTTCTTGTCTCTGCAAAAGCAATAGGGAGACATGCCCCGGATGGGATACACTTTTGACAGTCGGGTAAATTATCTTTCTTTTCTGTGATGTTTCCCTTAAACATTTGTAAACTCAGTGTACTTATTGAGTTTCTAAAAGTTAAAAGTCCTACAATTTATAAATACAAGACTGATTTCTCTTATCTACTTTTTATTGAACAATCAACTTGATGAAAACTATCCCATGACTTTTCTTTCCTGGTATTTCAGCTGTAAGCTTGGTGAATGCAGAATAGTACTTTGTGAAGAAGGTGCAAAGCACAAAGTGCAGAAATTGCAGTTAAACCTCCCAAGGTTAGTTTCTTGTATAGGAAAAAAGTCATCCTTTTGGATTTAGCTTGTTTGATAAATTCAATATATTGTGATTGCAGTGATGATGTTGCTTTCGCACTGAAGGATTGCCCTGACATTCCTTGGTTAGCCAAGTACCTCTGATTTATTGTGATTACATTTTGAAACAATTTGTTCAGTTCATTGTTCCCAGAAAAAGACTATTCCCTGTACCAGTGAACGTTGGTGGGTGGAAGCAAATTTCACTATACAGGTTCAAGAGTTACTACAATATGGCTGCTGCCACTGAACTATTTCCTATCTTTTTTTTTAAATTTATGCCTTTTTTATCCAAGCGATCTAAGATTAGATCATTTACTTTGCATTTGAGTTCTTTCATAATTTTGTTAGATGAGGAAGCCAATTTGAACTGAGATATTGTAGGTGTTCTAGTTAAATTTTTGACAAAACTTTGGGACAACCAACTCTTGATTGCTAAACAGGATTTGGCCAATAAGAATGTAGTATTGACTGGTTTGTTTAATTTTTTTTTATTGCAAAAGCAAATGTTATTTTCTTCAACTATCAGTCAAATTGTTATTGATAATTGGAGGTAGTATTAAATATGGTGTTTTCAGCTATTATCTCTTCTTTGCTTAATCTGAATGCATGCAAGTATTGCCCCTTGAAAGATTGGCCACTGGATGAGAATTTCAGATATTTGATTATTGAGTATCCAGTAGCCTGTAAATGAAGACATATCAATGACAATTGTCTCATCACTTTCTTGTTTTTTGGTTAAATTTACCTTGTTGTGCGAGAACTTATTTTAACTTCTAAAACTGATGAATAATCTATGCCTCTAAATATTCTTGGAATTCATGTAAATATGTGGTTTGCATATTGAGGATAGAGGACTGTTTTAAATTTATGGAAAATTTTGCTTATTGATCTTTAATAAGGGAGTCCCAGGCAACTCTTGCATATACTCCTTCCATCCTTAAATAGGTATCCTATTTGGTTTTCCAAAATATTAATTTATTTTGGAAAACCAAATAGGATACTTATTTTAGGAAAGAGGGAGTATAGCATTAGTTTAAAGTAAAATTTTAAACATAAGAGAAGTTAAAGTATATATTATAGACAACTTTAATCTTCTCAATTGAGCTGAATCGTGGAGGTGCCAAGGAATGAATTTTCACTTTCAAGCCATTACATGGTAATTAGGTTATCAACCTGACCTTTTTCTCTTGACCAAAAGTACAAGGTCTCCAAGATTTTCTCTTTATTTGTTTCTTCCGGGCTTTGAAGTCCCCGAGTGTCTCTTTTACTCGAAGTCAAATTTTGAAAAGATTAGTTATAGGGTGTTAAAGGGTATTTATCGAAGATATAAAAGAGTAAAGGAATAGAATTTTAGTAC
Source organism: Saururus chinensis (assembly GCA_035235625.1). NCBI lineage: Eukaryota > Viridiplantae > Streptophyta > Magnoliopsida > Piperales > Saururaceae > Saururus > Saururus chinensis. The sequence goes on from CP141143.1 coordinate 35,142,624, forward strand.
ATAATTGCACAAATAACCATGTAACCGTTTTTAGTGGCAGTTTCAAAGCATTGGAACTTTATCATAGTTCACCATGTTGGTGGTTTTACCAATGAATTCAATAGAACTGTTAATGTGACTATTGACATGTTGAATTTCATTGACATGCCCACTAATGTGTCGATACTTGTTGACATAAGTATTTAGGCTTTTGTCAACATGAGCACCTACATGTCAATGCGTGCCAATAATTTTTTTCTTGTTTTAGAAATTTATACATTCTTACAAATGAACTTTTTTTTTTGCCAATTTTAAACTTATCATTGTTGTTACTTTCGTCGATGTATTAGTGTTGACATCAAAAACACAAAAAATAATAATTTAAAATAAACAATAAACCCACTATTTTAAACACATAAAATACCTCAAAAATCATGTCACATCTTTCCCTCTTTAAAGAAATTTTGGCCCCAAAATTTTGCTACTCAAGGTTGAAAAGATGGGGGTAGGTCTTCTTTAACTCATCTTTGGCTTCATAGGTATTTTTTCTCAAACTTGGCTTTTCAAAAGTACTTTCACCATGGGAATAACCTTGTTCCTCAAGGTTCTAATTTTTCTATCTAATATTCGCATGGTTTCTTTTTTATAAGTGAGATGGGTTGAAGTTCTATGCTAGTTACATTGATAATATGAATAGGATTTAGAATCTACTTTTTTAACATGGATACATTAAAAATATCATGTGCCTCTACGAGATTAGGGGGTAAAGCTAATTTGTAAGTTGCAAGGCCAATCATTTTCAATACTTCCTTTTTTTCCAAATCTCATTACTCCTTGTATTGGCAAAACTTTCAAGAAGATAAGATCTACCACTTCAAATTCCATATCTCTTCTCCTTAGATCAACATATTTCTTTTGATGATTCTTGGCAGTAAGAAGCATTTGTTTAATGTCTTGAATTTTCTCAACATTGACTTACTACTTCTTTAAATAATTGTCTTTCACCTACCTCATTTCATCTCATGGGTGATCTACAATACCGACTATAAAGTGCTTCTAATGGTGTCATCCTAATGCTAGAATGATAAATATTATTGTGTGAGAATTCTTTGATTGGTAAAAGTTCATCCCCATTCCCTTTCCATAAACACACATGCTTTGAGTATGTCTTCTAGTGTTTTGGATAGTACGTTTAAATTAGCTATCCGTTTGAGGGTGGAAGGCTGTATTAAATTATAATGTTGTTCTCAAAGCTCTTTGAATACTATGCCAATACCTAGATGTAAATCTAGGTTTTCTATCAAACACTATATATAATAGCACATGATGACATCTTACAAATTCTTGGATATAAAGTCTTGCTAACGTTTTAGGTGTTTGAGTACATCTAATAGGTAGAAAATGAGCAAATTTTGTCATGATATCCACCATTATTCTTGTGTTTTAGGAAATCCTACTACAAAGTCTATCGTAATATCTTCTCATTTCCATTGAGGAATCTCAAGAGGATTGAGAATTCCAGTTGGTCTTTGATTTTTAGCCTTCACTTGTTGGCAAGTCAAACACTTTGCTACAAAATTCCCAATATCTCTAATTTTTCATTCTACCAAAATCATTCTTTTAAGTCTTGATTCATCTTAGTCTTGAGAGTTGAATATCTGTCTAATCAAGCTAGTGGATCACCACCGTAAGATTCGCAAGTTCTTGTTTTCCAATTGTTTTATTTGTGCTTGACTTGTAGAATTTAGGGGCTTGACCCTTAAGCCTTACGAGTTAAATAATTATCTAAATAAGTTAAATTTATGGTTGAGACTATTATGGTTAGAAATTAGATAAAAAGAGCTTCAAAATGTCAGTAAGAATGCATAAATAGGAGTTCGGATGAGTGAAATATACCGGTTAAAGTTGTACTAGATGTACCATACCTAATTTAGACCTAAAATTAGGCATTTTACTTAGTTTTTTGGGCCCATTTAAAGTGAGTTACAAGAATAGTAGTTTAAGGGCCAATTTAGGTGGTCCAATGTTAGTTTAGTAGCCCAAACACTAGGGGTTAAGAGCCTTAATTAGATTTTTTTTTAAAAATTTGGTTAAGAATTTGTGGTGCCCTAGCCTCCTTTAAAGTGAATAATTTGATTGTTTTCTCTTTAATCCTTTAATACTTAATGAAGAATTGAAGTTTCTTTATGCTTAATTATAATTTCCATGTATTCCTCTTTTAAACCCCCCAAAAATTTCTTAGTACAAGAACCCCCTAGATTGAATGAAAAACATTAATTTTGTTGAATAGGACCTTTTGATTTAGGACGAATTGAGGGGTTTATCTGTTCTAGAGGTAAGGGGTTTTTGTTTCATAATGTTTTACTTAAATCGTTTTGTCTTTGTTTTGAATTTATGACTATGATTCGGATACTTTTACTTTGAGTTTTGCTCTCAATATTTTTGTAGAAGTACGTTAACATATTTAAATCATATTCTTAATTGTTTTAGATTTTCTAGAATAATATGTATTTCTCATATTTTTATAATACATGTTGTACCATATAGTAGTTCTTTATTTCTGTGTTTAGAAGCATGTTTATGGATGAAAAGGTGTAACGCCTGAGATTTTTCATCACATTTTCCTTAAAATTCACAATTTTTTTTCAAAATAACGACTGTAAATAGGAAAAATGACGAATATAAAACATGTGAATGCAGTTCAAAATTTAAAACATCACACATTAATCATTTTCCCATCTAAATTTTTACGTCATTCGATCAAACATCGTATGACTAAACCAAACACCCTCAAGTGTTACTCGAAAACAAATGTACGAATAAATTGCTATGATGGTAGACTTTAAATACAAATCTCTTGCAGACATCCCTGAGTGCAAGTTCCATAAAAGTCCATAGTCTAATCAAAACTAAAAGTCCAGAAAGATAATAATATTAATTCTTGTCTGACCCAATACATCAAATCATGACACAAACAATATTCGCAGTGAGTCTAGTATATACTTGAGTTTATGGGAATCAATCTACCATGAAAATGAGCATCCATCTCCTGGAGCTCTTCATCACAAACCTGCAAAAGCCTCTCGAACAACGGGGTTAAAAATAGGGTAATGAGTATTTTCATACTCAGTAGGAAAATACCCAGTAGGGGAGTTCTAAACAGTGAACTCAGTAAATCTATACATAGATGCATTCATGCAACTCAAACATGAAACAAACAAGCATATCATAATCATGCTCATATGCATATAATTATGCATATCATCATGCTAAAAGCATATCATCAACTGATCTCACACATACACCCTTAATTAGGGTCTTACAAACTTACTTGTCTAATTGTACACTTACTCATACAACTTACACATACTTGTACGACCTTACTCGTATAATCATATGCTTACTCATATAACTTACACATACTTGCACGACCTTACTCGTACAATTTTCCATTGAATCATACTCTTACAGTCGTGCTCATACTCATACTCTTACATTCGTGCTCATACTCATACTCTTACAGTCGTGCTCATACTCATACTCTTACAGTCGTGCTCATACTCATACTCTTATAGTCGTACTCATACTCTTATAATGGTACTCAGACTATCAATCATGGAAACTCATTACAACTAATAAGCTCCAGCGTTGAAATCGAAAAGAATGCCACTGGGGCATTACCTTAACCTCCGGGGAGTGACTAGACGCCATTGACTTTTCCGAGGGCAAGGCACACCAATGCTCATGGGGCATAAGATCAAACAGGTAAGAATAGGTCCATGATATTACTTACCTGAGCGCGTAAACATAAACATAAATGCCCACACTTTATGGACCATACAGTTGCCCACCATAATGGGTCTATAATGCCATAGAATTGCCCACCATAATGGGTCTTATATAGCCATAAAATTGTCCACCATAATTGGTCTTATAGTGCCAGTGCCACTCTTGGGTAGAATCATATAGTGTCACTATTGGGCAGAAATCATACAACGCTCTCAATAGAGCATCAAACGTCTGGGCTTAACATAACATACAAACTAAATCGGAAACATACATTGCTCTTAACAGAGCATCAGATGTCTAATGCTCTATACAATACACAGACAACATCCTGCAGGATAAACACCATGGTAAGACATGAGAAATGCTTAGCCGACTCATTATCGGCTAGCTCAAACATGGAACTTAATCAGTCGAACACTCAGGTCTAAAACTCACAACGATATCATTAGCTTTACTTATAATTCAAGTTTGAATTAAGTAATTTATGCGGTACAATTATGCCACACAAACTCTCAAACATACTGTGCTTCACTGATCCAACCGAAGTTGAGCCTGATCCGAAACCCTAAATCGTTAGGGCAGTAAACTTCACTTAACCTGTCCGTCTTACAACATAACACACCGTACACCAAAATCTTGTGTATTCATACAATCTCCGCCATCCACCTTATGGCCAAAAATCTTACACAAACATCATCAAACTAACCTCTTTAGAGCCAAACCCAGTAATCACCCTCTTACTAATACCTCACTTATTTTGCTTACTTTTCACTTCATAATCTGTATGTTATGCTTGTACAATTATGTACACTCTTATTGTTTGACAAACCCCCAACATACGATCCAACCCAAACCGATCCATTCTAATCTTCGCCCGTCAATCTTATATCCTCTGTCTTCTATTATACGCTTACACATCTACAACAAATCCATATCCAAATCCATACCAAACTCTGTCACTTCTTACCGTCCATCGCCCATACCTCTGCCCACATGCACATACATATATCCATAGCATAGGCAAATAGCTATCATACATACATGTGTCTATCACACATACATATAACATACACATACTTTTATATATAACTTACGAACATACACGCTAGCCATCACTAGCATATACTCAATCCACATACGAAGCTTACAAACATACACGCTAGCCATCACTAGCACATACATACTTCAAACATACATACAGCTTGCATGCATGTCATATGCATTTCAACATGACATAATTCATTTTCTTACATCATGCAAACATATCATAAACTAACACCCATAGCATTTAATCATATAGTCCTATCATGCTGCTACTCATTAAAAGCATGCTATCATGAAATCACGAGTTCAAAGCTCCCCTACCTTGTAATCATGATGTTCAATGGTGAGCACACAATGATGGCAGCGTCGGTAGTGGAAATGGTGGCCAAAAGCTTTGCCAAGTCGAGAGAGCTGCTGTCTCGAGGGTTTAGGAAGCGTCATACAAAATCATGGTCAAATGGGTTGACACAAATTAGTGCGGCAAAATCCGCAATCCATGGCTGCACACTAGGCGGCCGGGAGAAAGGCGTGCCAACATAAGTGGTGGTGTGACCAGAAGTCGAGGGTGTACTCACTGAAGGTAGGCCAATGCTGAGAAATACTCGGCCGGCTGCAAGACATTGAAATCGGCCGTGAACAGCACCCAACGACGACGATTTCACATCAACAAGGGCCTAAGGGCAAAGGGCATGGGGCGACACTCGAGGATGGAGGAGAGGTGGTGGAGGACTTTGATGTTGACTCTATTTGGTGGCAGAGCCACCCGACAGTTGGGTAGTGCAAAAATGGCACCTAAACCCTAAACCACACACGTGGCTACTTGCACATGTGGACAAAAATTGCCACTCTAGGGGGAGATGGGTCGGACGGTGGCGATCCAAGGCCTACAAAGGGGCAACGGAGCTAGGGCCAGGAACTAGTGGCAGATCGAAGCGGCGACATCGCCAATCGCTACCCACAACCAACACATTTGGTGCGGGCAACTGTGCATCTCACACGGTATAGGGCAAAGGCAAGTGGCCCATTCCAGGCGGAGGTGTAATTGGCCAAGTGGGGCTGGCCCTCGTTGTCGCTGAGCCAGGGCAAAGCCCATGATGGCCAAATGGCCCACCACTTGTCGATGGCAACGACCCAAGATGCACCCAAAGCATCTAATTAGGCAGAGCAAGACAATAGGGGCAAAGTGGGGTCAGAAACAATGATAACCCCCTATTGACACTGGGTCGAGGTAGGCTGGATAGAGTCCGTCTAGTGGCCGAACGACACAAAACCCAACCAAAATACCAGTAGCTCGCAATGGAGCGAAGAAAGTATGGTAGCAGCTCTAGACAATGCCTATGGGTTCCTAGCGGCCAAACAAGCATAAGTCTAGTTCAGGGCGGCCAGAAACGACATCCCCATGGCTCAAAAATGAGAATAAGAGGGGAGAAAAATTGAAGAAAAGCCTGGTACCTTATGTTGGAGAGAAGAGGCCATGGCGGCGGTCATAGCCAGTACCTATGGACTCGTGGCAGTGAGACAAAGAGGATCTTGGCAAGAACCAGCGTAATCCAATGACGGAGGAGGGAGAACGGAGTAACCGGAAACTCACTCGGTTCTCACTCTTATCTCTTTGGACGTCTTGAATGTTTCTGGACGTCAAGTTTTGGAATCCTATTTTTAGATCTAGAATTTATATATATTTTTTATTTTTCCATTTATATCCTTAGTGCGCGGTAACCTTATGTTTACGTGTTGTACCTCTATAATTTGCGTCGTAAGCGCGTAGCAAGGTCCATGGCCTATGATTGAACTCCACACTTGACTCTATGAGTACAAATATTGGGGAAGTACACAAATACAAATACACTGAAGCATTACATTTTCCTGTCGAAAATGACCAAAATAATTGCAGGAAAATCACATAAAATCATAGAAAAATTAGGGGTATTACAAAAGGTATGATGTAATATCCTTAATTTTCATAGTTTTCTAAAATTAAACACGTGGAAATTGGTTATTTGACCCTTTGACCTTCTTCATAGAATGACTTCTTTAATAGATAAAATTTATAGCTGAGACTAATGTGGTTAGAAAGTAGATAGAAAGAGTTTCGTAACGCCACCAAGAACGTTCAAATCGGAGTTTGGAGGAGGGAGATACGACTATTCGAAGCTTAACATATTCTAGAAGGCATGTTTACCCGATTTAGATGTGTATTTGACCCGTTTAAGTTGTCTTGCGGGCCCGGTTAATTAAAGTGGCAGAAATTTATATAAAAGGGGGCTGAAGTAGCCTAATTGACTTAACTTCTAAGGGGATTAGGGTTTCTAATCCCTATGTTTATAAATAGGGCTTCTTAGAGTTCAATTAAGGAACCTTTTGGGCCCTTTAAGGGAGGAAGAAGGTGGTAGACGGCGAAACTCAAACAGTGGTGGATCGACGATAAACCAGCAATTAAGGTAAGATTGCTATCGTAGTCTTCAAGTTGAGATTAGTTATGGTTTTGTTATGTAAATTCGAATGTAAATTACATTATAGTGATTTCTGCCATTTTGATTTACATTAGCACGCAATAACTGTTCTATAATTTCGTTGAACAATGTTATATCACTGTAAAATTTTTTAAATTTGCTGGCCGGCCGGTCCTTTTCACCAGACGTTCAGACCTCCCTTTTTGGTCAAAAACCCCAGCCGACCGGGGTGTGTGTGCAATCGCCAAGGAGAAACAAAAAAAATGAGAGGAGCTTTTTCCGACTAGATCTGTTCTTCTCCGGCCATCTGCTCATTTCCAGACTATGGCCATAGATATGCTAATGGAATCCAAAAATGCTGGCTTTACATTTGTGAGGGAGAACTGATTCCACCGGTCGCGGAGAGCCAGGGGTTTCCGGCGACTAGCTTCTCCCCGTTTTATTTCTTTGGTCATTGAGTTGCAGAGGAATTGTAGGAAGGTTTGGCCGGCCGTTGCCATAGGCCTTCTTCATTTTGACTTAACCTACTTTGGTGGAATCTTCACCTCCTTGATCTAGTGAAGAGTGGTCGTTGCCACTGCCATGATCTTTCTCTCCTCTGTGCCTTTTGATTGAGGCAACAAGGTAGTCGAAGCTGGCGGAACAGGAAGACGGATGACAATTGAATTGGTCTTTGCCTTCTGCTGGGAATGTCCTCCCCTTCGATTAACAGTTGAAGAAGCCTAGGCCACCACCAATAGCTGGACTCTCCGTTTCTGCGGTCGTCTCTACAAGGGAGACGACTGTTGGACCGGGGGATTTAATCCCTGGTCCAGTCAACAAAAAAAAAACAAAAACACAATCTGAATAGGTTTCAGTTCAATAAGTTAAAATTGTCAGAAAAAATTGAAAAAAAATTATAAATGACTATGAGAGTAGGCTGAGTGCCTTGACCAAGTTTTAGATCAATGAAAAATCCCAGAGGCTGTGAAATAACTAATTTACTCTTATGAGTTGAATCATAGAATAATTTTAATGACCCGATTTAGGGGCTCCGGTTCAGGGGATTACGAGTGAGTTTAAAAATTAAGAAAAAAATCCGGTGATAGGTGTATGTGCACCCTAATTATAGACTAATTCATAAGTTAGAAAAAATCCCAGTAAATAGATAATTAACGGTTTTACCCTTAAAGTTAAGGTAAAATAGTTAATTAAACCGGGGTTGGTGCAAGGTGTTTACAGCCTCGTTAAACAGTAAGAAAATTACCTCGGGTTCAGAACATCAAGGAGTACCCCTCAGATTAGTTTTGGATCCATTAGGGTTTAGGGAAGCCCTGAACAAAATGATAGAAATACCCTTATAAGCAGAGAGGACTGACCCGTATTCACATAAATGAAATTGACAGGCTAATTTGATATTGAAACCTCTTGAGAGGTCAAAGACTTACCTGAGAACAGAGAGTACCATGTTCAATATGAGATAATTACTTTAATGCCCTTAGGTACATTATGACCCTTTTTCATAAAAGTTTAATCAGCCAACCCAAGGAAGGTTAGGGTACCAGAGTGCAAATATTTTTAATATCATTATTAAAGTTGGTTATTGATATTACAATCTACTTGAACCTGTGTGGGTTTGATTGTTTATGTTGTTCATTGTTTGTATGTTTACTATTGTTGTTGTGATAATATTTTATCACTAGCTTAAGATTAATGAAAGATTAATCAACGGGGTTTGATAGCTTTGGGTTGGGCAAAAATACCTTATCAAGATAAAGGCTAGAATGCCCTCAGAGGGGTCTGGGACTAATTCATAGAGTGAATAAGGCCTTTGACCTGACAATGTGCCTTAGTTAATAAACCGATGACAGTTTTGAGTTTCAACCCTAGTCTGAAAAAGACTAATAGGGTTTGGGATATTCATTTGGGATCCTTGTTGATGAGCAAGGCAGGGTTCAAAATGGGTTTTCAGAGTGTTAGCTCTATTGAGGAGTTGCTGATTTGATCGTGTAGTTATATCTCCCTATTGGAGGGAGCTCTACTTGGGTCGGGCTCACCATCCATTTATTAAGGATCGTTTAGTGTACACACATTTGGATTAGCCAACATCCTACTTGGTTGGCTTCTCCCGCCACTTCTGTTTAGGTGCAGTTGTACATCATGCTCTTCCACTCCGGTCAGGTCCTTTATGGGCTGAGATGGGTGATAGTACTTCCTAGTGGATTCTAGGGCCGCACTATGGATTATTTCTTTTGGAGGAAGGTCCATGGTGGTTGTATCGTTTGTCACTTAGGTAGACATTTGATGAGTCTGTCTGTCTTTTCGATTAGACGGGGATATTAATTATTGAACAATGGTTCGAGAGATAATTAATAATATTATTTGATATTGCTTGTTTAATTAGAACAAATAGAACGATTAAAGGACTTGCATAAATTGTAGGTTGGTTGAAAATACTTAAGCATTGCATGTGTGATGATATGCTTCTTCGGATAGTGTATTTTTTAGGCAAAACTACATCTAGATTTGATCTTGTTGGAAACATTGGAAATATTGTTTGATAAATACATAGGCAACTAATATCGGATGATGTTCGCCTGATCCAAAAAATATTGATTAATACTTTTGTTCTTCTGGAAATGCTCCTCCGAGGGGAGGAGATGTTTGGTTGCTACTTGGTCTTGTCTTGTTGCGTGTTCTTTAGATGAGGACGTAGCGAGATTAGAAGTCGATGGACGATTGAGGATGAAATCGCATTAGTGAGATCTAGTTTCTTACTTTTGCAATTTTGTAAGTAATTGAAATGATTGGCGTGAGAGCCAACATTACTTGGTTATTTATTTTCGGACAGATGACTTACTTGTACTTAGGGTTAACCTGCTATTTATCAAATTTTGACATGTGTAATAAATCATCTATTTTGATATTCATATTTATGAACCCTAGTTATCATGACCTGAATATTTTAGTCGATTGATTTGATTTGATTTAAAAAAAAATTACAATTTATTGCATGTCCTTTATTTAAAAAGAGTTTTGGAAATCCGGGTCGTGACATGATGTTTGGGTACTTTTTATGATGGATTGATATGCGTGTTATGAGCATGTTATAAAAAATTCAAGTTGTTTGGAGCACAATAAGTCAGTGGCATAGTAGTAAATTTGTAAGTCAACACTTTTAGCAAAACTACACAGTCTCATTAATTAAATGACAAGAATTAATATTCATACTTATTTTTTTATGATATTTATTTATATTGTAATTATGACTATGATGTAGGTTTCTGCAAATTTTCACGTTGATTAGAGTTTATTTCTTATTTTCCCTAAAATGTACAAGTTACATGTTGTGATTATGCTAAAATATCTACTTAAGCTAGTATAAGAATAAATGATATATTGTATTGTTCATTGTGCTACTTTGATACCTTTAGTGTATTTAACTTTATTAAGAATATGCAAGTATATATATCTAAGGTTAATTTAGCAAATCTCTGTTTAATGCATGTCTTAGTATGTATGATCTTATTACTGAATTATGCCCTACTTAAGATAGTATAATTATGCACCTGTAACTATACTTATATTTCATGCATCATTAAAATAATTTGTAAACTATGGATTAATCATGGTTAGCCGAGATTTCTATGGTTGCTGGATTAGCTGTATGAGAGGTTTATTGAATTGGTTTTCTATCCAAAAGGGAAGTGTTTTCTGTCCGAAAGGGCAAGTTTTTGCCTCCCTAGGTTGAGATTATTGAGATGTTCACATTATTGAGAATTTTGGAGTTTGGAGTTTGGAGTTCAGGTTGGTCATATGTCGCAACCTAGATTTTTAAATGCCTTTTCAAATAGCACATACGATAAGTCACAAGAAATTTTTTTCTTTCTTATATACAAAACAAACCATTTGATTAAACATCTAAGTCATGCTAACTGGGGTTCACAAATACGAATATTAAATCATATGATATTATTACACATTTCAAAATTAAATAAGAACAACTCATCTATCTAAGTACAAGCCCGTCATCCGTCTGAAAATAAATAACTAAGTTGACTCTCACGCCAAAGATATACTACTTACCATAATTACATAAACAATGAACTTCATCTTGTGCTCGCTTCCTAGTCTCACTTGTCGTCGCTTGGAGGATCTGCAACCAACCAAAACAACCACAACAATAACAATGGAACATCTCCGCCTTCAGGAGAAGAGCTTCCAAAGGGACAAAAGGTTTTATTAATATTTTTTAGATCGGGCCAACATCACCTAATATTAGTTGCCTATGTACTCATCAGACAACATCTCCAATGTTTCGAATAAGATTAGATCCAGACGTACTTCTGCCTAAAAACTATACTATCCTAAGAAGCATAGCATCATAAATGCAATGCTTAAGTATTTTCAACCTACATTTTATGCAAGTCCTTTAATTGTTCCACTTGTTTAATTAAACAAGCAACAACAAACAATCTTATTAATTATCTGACAACTCCTATCCAATAATTAATACTATCAAATCTGTATACACTCAAAGATAATTGGACTCTCGATGAAATCCCCAAATACATGACTCCAACATTTGAGTAGACTGCTTAACAACAGCTTGACCCAAATCCCCAGGGCTCTCAATAGCCTGCCACGAATTTGGAGAAGAGGATCCCAACTGTGCTCATGGATACATATTGGCGAGAAGCAGAATCCTTCCATGATGCTCATACAACTCATCTTTTTGTACGCACTATATGGTCCTGGGAAGACCCATGGGAGACCTGCGGTAAAGACCCTCCGGTCATTACCCAAACCATTGTGGTGATGAAGAAGCGTATTGCAATCTCCACCATTCCCCAACTTAGGGAGAAAATGTCATCTAAGACATTACTAATGTATCCATAGAAGTCTCAGGTCCTTATGACCATTGACTCCCGGAAACATTCAAGACTTAAACTAGATTATTATCATCCAGTTAAGTATTCGCCCAACCATTTGAGTCCTCTTCACCTTGTGAATCGGCCCAATAAATAACTCATCCACTAAGCTATGACTCAAAGAACATCCCAAAACCACCATCGGTTCATTAACCAAGTTAAAATTCTATTTTAGGGCCCTATTTACTCCATGAATAGGTTCCAAACCCTATTGAGGGTATTTTAGTCTTTATCTTGATTAGATGTTCTCCCCTCAATCCAATGGCAACCCATGTCTCTTGATTAAACTTCATTAATCTTAAGTTACCGATATAAATCAACGAATCAATAATAACACATGCATCAAAATAATTAACATAAATAACATGCAGTCACACAAGTTCATAAATAATAAAAGAAGGCATGTTGCACTCATTTGCAGGGCTAGGACTCAGTGAATTCAAGCCCGTGAATGTAAATAACTCTAACGCATCACACTAGTTACATTTATAATATTCTAGTGGATCGATGCACTGGGTTGCAGACACGTGTAATATATTGCCTTAAACCCTAAGAATTAGGGTTATTCCCCTTGTTTCCTATGACGTTGTGACTTGTCAAGGTTTTCATGTCATTTATTGGTCACACCCCTTATTTTTGAAGTCATTTAACATCATTCTAGGGTACCTTAACTCTTGGTTAACTAGGTTATCCATTTTGACAGAAAGGGAATATACTTCCCCTAAGGGCATTAGGGTAATTCTATCACGTAGGGTATGGTACCCTCCCTTGGGTCATTATGGTCTTTTCACTTCCCTTCTTTTGATTTTAAGTCATTGACTTCTCACAAGGCTCCACTCTCATACTAACTCGCTTCCATTAACACGAATGTTGGTCCTTTACTCGAAGGGTATTTTTGTCATTTGGTTTAAGGCCTTATTGATATCCAATGGGTCTAAAGATGAACTAAAGGGTACTACTTGACTTCATGAACTCTGTGTAATTTTCTTGGCATGTGACGGGGTCGTGAACCCCTTGAACTGACCTTAGTTGACTTAAGGTTTACTATGAACCCTAGGGGAAAAATGGTCAATTATCTATGCACTGGGATTTTTCCTCACTACGTGATTTGGTGAATATTTAGGGTACACATTAATCTCTTACTGAAAATTTCTTCAATTTTTAAATCCAATCATAGGCCCCTGAATCGGAGCCCCTAGATCGGATAAATAAATATCGCATGGTAATTTAACTACAAAGGGGTAAAAGGGTCATTTTATAGTCTCTGGGATTTTCCCCAGGTCTAAAACTTGATTCAAATTGTCCCACACCTCTCAACGTCCAAGGGTAATTTTCTAGAATTTGTTTAACATTTTTAGCCCCCTAAATAGAACCTAGTTCACTACCCATCTATTATTATTATTATTATTATTATTAACCCGGGCCAGTTCAGTTTAGGTCGATGACCCACAACACAAGTCGTCTTCCATGCATCCGGCCAGAGGCGAAAATGCCTCTGGTGGTTTCGCCCCTGGCCGCCATGGCGGGGCGGCGGGCTGGGCTCCACCAGATAGCCACAAGGTGGCGATCTCAATGGGTTTGGCCCCTGTAGCCGCCCATGGCCGGCCGGGGCCAAAGCCGCCTCTTTTTTCTTTTTCCTTTTTATTGTGTACATCGGAAGAAGCCACCGTAGCTAAGGCCAGTGTGGCCTGGGCTAGCGCGGTGAAGGTCAGGACAGCCATGGCCAGTGCGGCCAAGGGCGGTTGGCTTCCACTCTTTTTTTTGTGTTTTTTACGTGCGATGACCTAGTGGCATGCAGCAACCGAATCTGCCGCCACCAAGGCCACTGGAGCCAAGGTCACCATGGCCAGAGACACGACCGCCACATCCAGGGCCAGTGCGGCCCCTTTCTACTACGATTTCGGCGACCAAAATTTTTTATTGTTCACATAATTACGTGAACAGTGTTTGCAGAAATTACTAGTGTTTATAGAAATCACTATAATTTTCATTCAAATCAGTTAACAAAATCCATAATAATCTCAACTTGAAATCTTACCTCCTTGGCCAAGTTGACGTTGATCCACCACCACTAAATTAATCCTCAACAAAAAATTTTATCGGCGGCTCCTTCATCCCTCCATAGTCCAAGCTCTCCCAAAAATCCCTCATGCACACAAGATTTTTATGTGGAAAACTCTAACTAGGGTAAAAAATCATGGCAGCCTCACAAGGCCAAATCAATGCACTAGTTAGCAAGACCTTTACATGACACAAGCAAACCACCAACCTCTTGTAACGACTCTAACACAAACTCCTCCTTTGCTTAGAACTCCCTCTTCTTTTGTTGCTGGCCTTCAAGTCTTCTCATTTCTTGAATTTTTTTTCATCCTTCCTTTGTCTTTGTCTTCTTTTACCTCTACAAACAAGCTCCTCTTGTTCATGACTTTAGCCTTGAGTCTTCAATCTTCCATTGAACTTGGTTGACTCTCTCCTTAGTTGTGTGTCACTCAAATAATCGCCATTAACACTAAGCTTTGAAGCACAATGATGAACTCTTGGGAAAACAATGGCTGAAGGACTTCTATTTTCTCTCTCAAATTCTAGGTTTTTCACTCTTTAATTTCGTGTTTGCCTGGCCCTTATATATTAAGTCTTTTTATGAGTTAGACTTGAATTGGAATGAACTCTTTCTCGGAATGCTTAAACTAGGTAAGTTACACGTACAATAATCGATCGGGGCTAACAATGATTGATTGATCACACTTCTAATTAAGGTAAAACTCTTCTAGTGATCAATCTCTCACTTGTGGAGATGATCAAAATATTCTCTGCTAAATTTTACACAGTCTGATTCAAGGGCCGATCGATGGATGGATCTAGTTCATTTTGAAGAGATCGATTGATGCACAATAATTTTCCATATTTTACCCTAATTTTGCCTTAAACTTCCATAATAACTTAAATTAACTAATCTTAAGTAAAACTAAGTTATTTGTGTACATGAATGTGTGCAAATATAACTTTTACCTTCGCCACTTAGATTAGTCTTCAACCTTTATATTTAAGAACATGTTTATTTATATTTTTAAAGTCAATCAATTCTAAATCTGACTTGAGCACAACTACATCTAGTTAGATTTTTAAGACTAAAATGTACATAAAGTTTAGGCATTATTTTGATAATCAAAATTAGCCAATTTACAATACATATGCCTCATTTATTCTTTCAGTCAATTTAGACAAGGTAGTGCAATAGAGAAGAATGCTTCAATAAATCTCCAATTTTTATACAAATTGAGCCGCACAAGATTCCAATATCTGAAATGACTCACTTGTCAATATGTTTGGGGAGCTCCTAATAGTTGCACCATTTTGTTTGCTATGTTGCCTTTTTTTCTACAGTTTCACCTCAACTCATGGGAAGCTTTACACATGCATGTTGTTGTCGATATTTTTTTATTCAATTTTTTTATTTTAGAAAGATATATTGTGCTATGTTGTCCTTGAATAGGTTTTTTCATTGATTAGCAATTTTGGCATGTGGAACTGATACTCATGTAAAATTTCCATTTTGGGAAATAGTTCCTATTTGAAAAGTTTGGTCTTTTATCTATTTTGTTGTTGGTATTGAAATTGTATTAACAGAAGTTGACCCGAAAAGACAAGAAGTTTGATTGGAGTGAAGAATGTGTAGTTTTAAGGATCTTAAGGAGAAGTTGACATCTGTGCCTATACTTACGCTACCATCAGACACATGAGGTTTCATCATTTATAGTGATGTCCCAATGCAAAGGCACAGGCTTGTAGCATATGCTTCAAGATAGTTGAAGGTTCATGAGAGGAACACATAAATTGGAGCTTGTAGCATTGGTGTTTGCATTGAAGATTTGGAGACATTATTTATATAGGGAAGAATTTGAGGCAAATCATAAGAGTATGAAGTACCTATTTCTCATAAGGATCTCAACATGAGGCAACAAAGGTGGACAGATTTCATAAAGGATTATGATTTGACAATCGTTTATCACCCGAGAAAGGCTAATGTGGTCACATACGTGCTTAGCCGAAAGACTGGCTCAACATTTGCAACTATTTGGATTCGGTATTTGAAGTTACTAGAGGCTCCTTCAGATTTTTAACCAAAAGCCTTGTGTTAAAGTAAAAAAAAAGGTTGGTGTTTTACTTGCTAATAGTGCATTGATTTAGATTGGGTGTGGAACTGTCATAGTTTTTTACTTGATTTGGGTTTACAACGTTAAAATTACTTTGTGTTGCATGTGTAGATTGATTGCTTAAGGTTTGAATGATTGATGCACCGTGAGTAAGTTTTGAGAGAATATTTATTTGTTTATGCTATGTAAAAAACTTTTGTGCAAAGAGGCTAGAACTTGTAGTCTTTATCTTCATAGATAATTGGACTAAGGGCAATCTAGTGATCTGCTATACTCTTCTAGACATATATTAAACTCACAAGTGGTAGCTGGGGATTAATTATTAAAAATTTGATTTTGCTCCATGATATTAATATGATTTGGCATGTTAATGCTTCATAATCTTGCTTAAACTTCTATAGTTTGATTTCTTGTGCTAAGGCTTGAATTCTGAATTTTGCTTAAGTTTACACATTTTCCTCTTAGAAATACTTAATTAAATTTGTTGATTTGTGTGCCCTAGACTGCTTGTTGATTCTCTTATAGTTTTCCTTGATTTAAGTGCTTAAATCGTGGTTCTTGGGTTATTTTTGTTGGATTAAAATCAATGGCTAGTTTGAATAACTCAAAAATAAACATGGGGACTTAGGAAATCCAATGAATAGACCTCCCTTGTTTGCTTGAAAATTTTCTTATATTGAAAAAAAAATGAGAGTACTTATACAAGTGCTTAATGGGAATGCCTGGAAAGTGGTTGTTAAAGGCTGGAGGTCTCCAATGACCAAAGAAAAAGAGGGGAATTATATTCTAAAAGATGAAATTGAATGGGACGAGAATGCGACTAAACTTGCAAATCAAAATAGTAAAGCCCTTAGTGCATTATTCAATGTCGTAGAAAAATTACAAAGCAAGGTGATTTCTAATTGTGTATCTACCAAGGTTGCATGGAAAAAATTGGTAAAATATAATGAGGAAACTGAAGTTGTGAAGGTGTCTAGGCTATAGATGTTGACCTTAGAGTTTGAAAACATGATAATGAGTGAAGAAGAGATAATTTTTGAATAATATGCTAGAATTTCAAACATAGTAAACACATGTGATCAAAGAGGATAGCCTATACTTGACTATCTTATTGTGAGAAAGCTGTTAAGGTCCTTGTCCTCTAAATTCAAAACTAAGGTGACTGCCATTAATAAATCTAAAAAGATTGACACCTTGGACATTGAGGAGTTTGTTGGGAACCTTAGAACTTTTGAAATACAGGAAGAGTCCTATGAGAACAAAAAAGAGTTCTTTGAAAAGTCCAAGGAAAACTTGTCTACCTCCTTAGCAAAACTTACTATCTTTGTGAAGGCAAAAGAGAGTGTTAAAGACCCTAAGATAGTGCATAACCCACCTATATCAAGTGTGAAAGGAGGAAGGGTAGGTTCTAGTATTGTGTATGTGTGTATGACATTTTCTATAGTGAGAACCATACTAGAAGAGAATGTCCTAAGAGTTACCCTTTCAAACTTAGGTCAAAGAAGAATGAGAAGAAGCACACTACCTATAACGTCCGGGAATTTTCTAAATTCCTAAAGTCGTACACGTGGAAATTAAGGTGTAGGACCCCTTGATCTTTCCGTGGGAATAACTTAATTATTAGTTGGAAGTGGTAGCTGAAATATATATGGATGGAAAGTAGACAGAAAGAGCTTCGAAACACTACTAAGAATGCATGAATCAAAGTCCGGACGAGGGAGAAACGACCGTTTGAAGTTGAACATATTGTGCAGGGCCCGTTTACCCTAATTGAACGTGCGAATTGTCCATTTAAGTCACTATTTGGGCCCGATCAATTACTATTCCGAAATTGTGTTTTTAGGGCTTAATTTCTCATGGAATTAGGAACCCTAATCCTATGCCTATAAAAAGAATTAATTAGGGCTTTTTGGGGGAAGTTTTTGGGACGGGAAGGAAGACAAAATTTTCTGGCGCGAGACTCTGGTGAAGCATTGGCAATGGTGGATCGACGACAAATCGACAGTTAAGGTAGGATCTTTGTGTTAGACTTTAAATTAAACTTGGTGGTGGTTTAATTTATTAAATCTTAATGTAAAAAGGGACTTCTGCAATTACTATTCCTATAGTTTTAATGAAAAATTACCTCTGAACAATTACCTCGGAGCGACTGTTCTTCATTCCATAGAACAGTAATTTCGGCCGGTTCTTTCACGCCGGTGGCCGGCCAATCATTGGCTTGACTTAGGGTCAAGGTAGTTAGAATTGCCATAGAACGGCGGGATGACTAGTTGATAAGTATGAAATCTATATCTATTTTATGTCTTTTTACCTTATTTGCTAGTATAGATTAGGTTAATTTAGAGTTAGTTATGGTTTATTTAGATTAAGATAGATATTAGTATTTTAGTTTAATTATTAATAATTTTGTAGTTATTAGTTGTTTAGACATGTATTTAAATCAAGTTGGAATTTTAATTACATTATACATGTCTAAAATATGGTATTTTATGTTTTGTAGGTAAAGTGCGCTTATCGAAGTACTTGAACGATGTTTGAAATGCTTAAAAATAGTCTTCACATGCTTTAAAGTGATTTAGACAACTTTTCGGAGTTATAAACAAGTTAGAAATTAATATGGACACGAAGGAAAGCTTAATGAACAGAATATGAACAGTCCAGGAAAACAGAAACACTGTAGCCGATCGATTGGGGTCACTTACCGATCGATCGGGATAACGTGAATTTAGATGAAAATATAGTGTATCCGATCGATCGGGCATGCAGGGCGATCGATCGGCATAACGTGCAATTTCCTTGTTTGACCCAAATTTCAATCCTTTTCATATTGGACTTCTTCCTACGGAACTTATGCCTATAAAAAGACATATTTGGCTTAGAATTAGAGGATTCCAGTAGATTTTAGGAAGAGAAAAAGGAAGAAGAAGATGGAAGAGAATTCAAAGCTTCTAATGGAGATTCAAGTGCTTTCTTCTACAATGGAAGGCTAGACTTTTCTTTTACTTAGGAGTTGATGAAGCTATAGATAAGTTTCAGTTTCTTTTCTTTTTAATTTAGATCTCAGTTGTGAATGATGACAATTGTATGATATGGATTTCCTTTTTAATGGAAGAGCTTTTAATGTTTATTCAAGTCTATGTTGATTTATTGTCTTGTAGATGATAGATTGATATGGTTTTGATATTTGCATCGATTCTAATTTCTGTGATTTAGATGAGATGGTCATACAATAGTTTTAATGTTCAGATAATTAATGACTTGGATGAGTTATACTAAGATTAGACGGGTCATGCCTATAGCTAGTTTAGTGTAGATGATCCGTGCTATTGTCGAAGATAGTTCATGCCATGGAAGTTAATTAATGATTCTTTTTGAAGTAATTCTAGCTTGTAGCTGAGAATACTTGTTCATGTTCACACTAGATTTAGATTAAAAGTTAAGGAATTGTTATGGTTCTATAGTGGATTCAATTTCCTAAGTAATTTCCATCAAATTAATCTCTTATTTTAAATTAGTTGATTTCTTTCTTTTGCTTAATTTAAGTTTAAGTTTGTTTTAGTTTTTAATCAACAAATTCCTCTTTAGATTTAGTAATAACCCATCCGTCCCTGAGGTTCGACAACCCTTAAATACTTATCCTAGTACAATTACCTTGTACACTTGCAAAGGGTTTAATTATAAACGATCACTAGTCTCAGCCCTGCGCCCAGCTGAGGCGGCAGCTACGACGGCCAGCAGTTTTAAAAAGAATGGGAAGGTCAGAGCCTTTGGGGCACAGGACGGGAGGGGAGTTGCCACCCACTATCGGCGGGGCCAGTGCCATTGGAATTTCCGATTGATGGCGATTCATCCCGGCCTGGCCTTGCGGCTAGGGGTAGGCCGGCGGCTGCCGGCAGATGCTGGCTGCGCAGAGGAACCCAAATTCACTGGCGCCAACAAACAGAAGCACTAGTGCCTGAGCTTCCGCTTCGGAAGCCCCAGCGTGCGCGATTCTGTGGGTGCCGGAAAGCTGGGCCGGTGGCAGTGGACATGCAGTCCAGCCACCGCCCATGGCCTGCAGGCGTCTCCATGAGGAAGACGACCCGCATGTGGGTCAGCGAGTCCGGCCCAATTTCAGGCCGATCTGCTGACCCGGCCCGGGTCGATATATATTTATATAAAGATAAATAAGGAGGGTAGTGAACCAGATCCGGTTTAAAGGGCTAAAAGTGTCAGACAAATTCAAGAAAAATACTCATGCACTTAGAGAGGTTTGGTACTATTCTGACTGAGTTTCAGGACTGGTAAAAATCCCAGAGTCTCTAAAATGACCTTTTTACCCCTAGTAGTTAAATCATCGTGTGATAACCATTTACCGGTTCAGGGGCCTATGAATTGGTTTAAAACTTGGGAAAATTCTCAGTGAGAGTTTACTGAGTAACCTAATTATATTACAAACCAATAAATGAGGAAAAATCCCAGTGAGTGGATAATTGACCCTTTTGCCCTTAGGGTTAATAGTAAACTGTTAAGTCAACCTGGGTTGGTTCAAGGGGTTCACGACCCCGTCACATGCTAGGAAAATTACACAGAGTCCATGAAGTCATGTAGTACCTTTGAGCCTAATTTTGGACCTATTGGATGTCATTAAGGCCTTAAACCAAATGGCAGAAATACCCCTTAGAGTGGGCCGCCCACATTCGTGTGAATGGAAGCGTGAGTCGGTCTGAGAGTGGAGCCTTGTGAGAGGTCAATGACTTAAATCAATAGAGGGGCAGTAAAATGACTGGAATGGCCTAAGGGAGGGTACCATACCCTAGGTGGTAAATTACCCTAATACCCTTAGGGGCAATATGTTCTGTCTCTGATGAAACAGATGACCTAGTGAATCAAGAGTTAAGGTACCCTATAAATGACTTCAAAAGGAAGGGGTGTGACCGGTAGGTGACACGAAGACCTTGACAGGTCACAGTGTCACGGGAAACCAATGGTAAACCCTAATTCTCAGGGTTTAGGGCAGTGTATTGCACGTGTCTGTAACACAACGCAGAAATCCACTAGGCCATTATATACGTCACTAGTGGAATATGTTAATTTACATATCGGCGTGAATTCTCTGAGCCCTGGCCTTGCAAATGAATGCAATGGGCCCCCGTTTATTATTTATACATTTGTATGATTGCATGATTATTTATGATGATGCATGCTTTTGATATTAATGCATTGATTTATATCAGTAACTTAAGATTAATGAAGATTAATCAAGAGACATGGGTTGCTGTTGGTTTGAGAGGAGAACATCTAATCAAGATAATGACTAAAATACCCTCTTTAGGGTTGGGACTAGTTCATGAAGTGAATGGGGCCCTGACATAGATTTTGACCTTGGTTAATGAATCGAGGGTGATTTTGGGATGTTCTCTGAGTCATAGCTCAGTGGATAAGCTATTTAGTTGGCCGATTCACAAGGTGAAGAGGACCCACATGGTTGAGTGGTTACTTGACTGGATAAAAATAATCTAGTCTAAGTTTTAGATGTTTGAGGGAGTCAATGGTCATAAGGACCTGAGGCTTCTATAGATATATTAGTAATGTCTTATAAGACATTTTCTCCCAGCATTGGGAAGGTGGAGATTGCAATATGCATCTTCATCGCCACAACGGTTTGGGTATTGACTAGAGGGTCTTTACCGCGGGTCTCCTGCAGGTCTTCCTAGGACTATTTAGTACGTACAAAAAGCGGAGTTACATGAGCATCATGGAAGGCTCATCTACCTCCGGCAAGTTTGTCCATGAGCACAGTTGGGATCCTCTTCCCCAGATTCGTGACAGGCTATTGAGAGCCCTGGGGATTTGGGTCAAGCTGCTGTTAAGCAGTCTACTCCAAGGTTGGAGTACTTTGTTTGGGGATTTCTCGAGGGGCGAGTCATCTCCGAGTTACAAATTTGATAACGTTAATTATTGAACAAGGGATGTGAGATCATTAATAACATTGTTTGATATTGCTTGTTAATTAGACAAGTGGAACGATTAAAGGACTTACTAAAATATAGGTTGAAAATATCTAAGCATTGCATGTGTGATGCTCTGCTTCTTAGGATAGAGTAGTTTTTGGTAGAACTACGTCTAGATCAGATCTTGTTGGAAACATTGGAGATGTTATTTGATGAGTACGTAGACAACTAACATCGGGTGATGTTGGCCCGATCCAAAAAATATTAATAAAACCTTTTGTCTTTTGGAAGCTCTTCTCTTGTAGGTGGAGATGCTCCATTGTGGTTGTGGTTGTTGTTTGGTTTGCTTTGTTGCAAATTCTCCAGGCGACGACAAGTGAGACGAAGGCAGGTGAGCACAAGAGGTTTCTGCATTTCTGCAACTTCGATATGTAAGTGTACCTTAAGCGTGAGAGTCAACTTGTTATTTATTTTCAGACGGGTGACAGACTTGTACTTAGATGGATGAGCTGGTCTTTATGAATTTTTAGACATTAAATAATATCATATGATTTGATATTCGTATTTGTGGACCCCAGTTATCATGACCTGGATATTTAATCAAAGGGTTTATTTTGTATTAAAGAAAGAAAAAAAAATTTCTCGCTACTTACCGTTCGTGCTATTTAAAAATGCTTTTAAAAATCTGGGTTGGGACACTACCCCTACTACCCTTAAGCTACCCCACCAAGTTTTAAAAGATCAATTAGAAAGAACAAGGAAATCTAACTTAGGTTGCTTTAGGATTGGATAGCTAGGCAAGACTAAAGAGTCTCACATATCAAAGTATGAGATTTTGATGTGTCTATGGTTTAATTCTTTCTATCATTTGGATATTTATGTTTTTTTCAATTTTATCGCATTTTACCTTGTTTTTACATGTCTTTGATTCATAGGTTTTGAATGGAAAAAAAAACAAAAAATAATGGAATATGATCAAAACAAAAAAAATAGTGTAGTTTTTGCTTGAGTTTGCAATTGGCTTTGGTTTGATTTTTAATAAGTTCAGCTCTTGAGATCTATTGAGATTAGTTTTCTTTTAAGCTGAACAGTAACATTATTAGTGGTCAAACATACCTTAATAAAGAGAAGGATACACCAAGGAGAGTGAATATCAATTTGATTTTCTTTTACTTGATGTTGCAATTCTATGGTTTTAAAAACTTGTACACATCATGATGAGACTCAAGTCACTTTTATGTATGAACATCACAATAGAATTCCTAAACATAAGTTGACTTAGGTATTTAGATTTTAGTGCAATCTAGGTGATCAAATTCGAGGATTTTTGGCTAGATTTATATTTAGAATTCAAAAGAAAAGAAATTTTCATGTAATGTACTTCAATGTGTATAAGTCTTATGCACTTTAATATCTCATTAGATAATGAAATAATACTCATAAAGATGATGGGGAAGGGCTACTTACATAGGTCGGATTAGGCTAGTGTGAAGCTCTCATTTGCTTGACATCAAGAAAAATGAATGGAAAAAAAGAAAGAAAAAAAATAAAAAAAATAAATGATGCAAGTAAAGAAGATTTAGAAAAAGCTAAGCCTTAGAAAAATGATTTGAGAAAAAATATCTTAACTCTGAAAAAGACATGAGCATGCTAATTATGAGCTTTTGGTTGTTTCTATCTCTTTAGGAAAATCTTGTACATGGATTTTAGCTAAAGAGAGTTGAAAAATGTGAACTCTCTGAACAAATTTGCCTCAATTTGGTTAAGAGTGATTTCGTGAGATTCAAGATTAAAAGAGACAACAATTGCCTAGATTGGTGATTTTTCTTTAAAAATTAATAAAAGAGGATTAATGTGTCAAAAAGAAGAGAACAAAATTGACAATTACATACCATTGGGGTTGACTAATCTAAGGCAAGGTATTAATTAACATAATCTATAGATGCACTTAGATTAAAAGAAAATTGGTTAAAAAATTGTCAAAAGGAGCTCAACTTTGCTGATTTTCATTGTTTGATTTTTATTTTGAGTTCTTTCTCTCAAATTAAAATGCTTTCAATGAAATTCAATGTTTTTGAGCATTAGAAGTTATCATGAATTGTTTTTTACTGCTTTATAAACAAAAAATTTGATTGCTCAAAGTTTTTAAACCACATTTGTGAAATGGAGTATTTCAAAGTTAAAGTAATAATTAACTAGATTTTTAGACATAATCTTGATTGCTTATATCTTTTTTCATATTGACATGATTCTTTTTAATCTTAAATTTTTATATGGTTGCTTGGATTATTGAACATTTAAATTCTGTTTACTTGTTTATTGGAACAATGTTATGTGGGTATGTTCTTGTTTCTAAATACCACATTAGATATGAATGTCATAGATTAAGGGAGAGAATCAGTGTCAAAGATGATGAACATGTGATATATTATGATTCTTTTAGTTTCAAGTCTTGATGATATATTATGATTGTGTACTTGGCTACTATGTTTAATTGACATTTTCATTAACTTATGACTTTAAATTTTTGTCTATTTATGTCAAAAATGGGGAAAATGATTAATGAAAAACAAAGTGCTTATCTCTATTTGATTGAGCAGTACTATACAAATCAATTTGATTTTAGGTATGCAGGATAAGTATAGGGTTATACAAGACTTTTTAAGCTCAATTAAAAATAAGTTTATATTAAATAAGTCCATGTTAAGTCTTTGTAATATCAAGTTTTTTTGTATAATTTGAAAGTCAATGCATTATGTCAAGAGTTGTAATTTTATTTTGATTTTCAAATATATAGTATTTTGAAAAGAAATCGCCAAAAGGGGAGACTATAAGAACATATGAATTATTTGGCAAGGTTATTAACTAATTTTTTTTTATCAAAATTATGTCTATAAACCTTGTGTATGTGTTGAGTATTAGAATCTAATTAGATGTTATTGTGGTCGAGATAGATTTGGAATTAAAAAACTTGAACAATAGGAGCAAATGTGTTCTTATGGATCAAGATAGAAGATTAAAGAGTGTTGACGATTTTTGAAGTTTATTCAGATCAAATTTGCATAACAAAATCACTTCAACAAGTTTCAGAAGTGATTTTAGAGATTGTAGAAGGTTTTTGTGTAAAAAGGATAAAATGGTAAAAATATAAATAGAACGATTAATTGTTACGCAATATGAAGAAGCGAACGATCAATCGGAATATGATTTCGCCTTGTGTAAAACAAAGCCTAGAGTTATTGATTGATCTCTCATATTAATCAATTGATCTCTTGAAGAATCGTGCACAAAAGAAATAGTAGATGATTGATCACTGTTTGAAACAATCAAACACTTCAATGACTAGTTGCCCTAATTAAGCCATTCCGATTTCCATTTCTTTCTTTATTCAAGTAAAAAAACCTAAACCAACTAAAAGATCTTATAAGAAATTACGAAATTTAAGAGAAGAATACCTAGAGGAGATTAGAGAAAAAAATTTATACCTTTTGCATATTGTTTTCGAATGAGGATTCACATGAAACTTTGAGTTGAAGATCAATGATGAATTCATGAGGCTATTCCACAAGTAAAAGGAGATTCCACACATACATTTCAAAGATGAGTTGATGTATATCTTTAATGGGAGATTGAAGATTCCAAGAGGTCAAAGTTAATACAATAAGAAGAGCTTGTAGATGGCTAGAAGAAGACAAAGACAAAAGAAGGACAAAAGCTTGAGGGAGAAGACTTGAAGGCCAACAACAAAGATTTGTAGAGATTTAAACAAAAAAAGTTTGTGTTAGTGTTAAAACAAAGGTTTGTGGCTTACTTGTGTCAATGTAAATTGTCTTACTTGCTAGTAGTGCATTGATTTGGTTTTGGTGTGGAACTACTATTGTTTTTTACTTGATTTTGGGTTTTTCACTTTAAAATTATTGTGTGTTGCATGTGTGAATTGATTACTTATAGTTTGAATGATTGATACACCATAAGTAAATTTTGAGAGAATATTTACTTATTTTTAATATGTATAAAAATTTTGCGCAAAGAGGCTAGAAATCCTAGTATTTATCTTCATAGATAATTGGACTAGGGACAATTTAGTGATCCACTATACTTTTTTAGACATATATTAAATTCACAAGAAATGATTCAATTTTGGTAGTCAAGGATAGATTAACAAAATTGGCTCATTTTCTGGCTATAAGGATGAATGAGCTGTTGGACTCACTTCTGTACACTCATAAAATTGTTCGTCTCCATGGACTCCTAGTTTCTATTGTTTCCAATAGAGATCCGCACTTTATGTCAACGTTGTGGAGGAGTTTTCAAAAAGATTTGGGATCAGCAACTCACCTCAAGATAACTTTTCACCCTAAGATGGATGGACATTTAGATATAACATAAAGAGAGTTTAAACCAATTTGATACTAAGACGAGGACATTAGCATTGGAGAAGAATTGCCTTCCATTGAGTGACAAGGAGAGGAAGTGTAGAGAATTTTGGAATAAAGAATGGTAGGTGCCAATGAAGGGGAAAAGTCTATAGAGAATACCACCACAAAAGAGGAGGCAGATGGGGAAAGAGTATGGAAATGCCGCCACTATTGTCAACGCCGAGGACATAGAAGTCTCTTCTTTTGTAGAGAGAGCGGGATAACATATTAAGGAAGTTTTCTTTGGGAGCTATATAGAAGATGTTGTGAGGGTAAGAGATCAGACAGAGAGAGATGTGTGGACGAGGGTAAAAAGGATAAAAAATGCACAAAGTTGAGAAATGGGAATTCTTGCAAAAACCGTAAAGAATCAGAATTCTTCATGCAATGAACTAAATTTTGGTAAAACCTTCCTGCATATCACGACAGTTTCAACAACCTTCTCCCTGAGTCCCTGATTTGTCCATAACCTAGTATCATATTAGGCCTCAATGTATCATGTAAAACCCCCATGTATTGGTAAGAAAACTTAGTGAAGCTAGATGCATGCCAGGTCTTTCGCACCTAGTGGGCTCACCACCCCGAAATGTGCCAAGGGGTATCAATGGATTAGGGGAAAAGCAGAATTGCAGAAAGGGTTTGGTTCCTTTTCTATGGTAAGCAGTCAAATTGACCTTAATATATAGAATATCGATGACAACTTAATAATTCCTTAAATAAAATCAAATCAAAATTGACACAATAATTTAAATTTGCTTGAATATCTAGAACATAATAGCTAAATCCTGCAAACTAGACATTGGCAGGACAACCGAGAATAGCGATATTTACGTCTAAAAGGGCCAAGAGTGTGTTATTGTGACCTTTTCGCTCCTGAAGAGTGCTTGGCGGGTTTTTCTTACACTAAAAGTCTCCTTTTCTTACAGAAATGTGTGCACGTTATCAATTGATACTGAGAGATTTTCAATTCAAATTAGCCCCTAAAACATTGCCAATTCAATTATAAACGGCCACTTCTCTGCAGCTTACTTGCATATTTTCTCCCCCATCAACATGGATTAGACAACGAAATCAGAGCACCTGTTTAATTTGGTGCGTAGATATTAGAGGCAGCAGCTGCTGAGTTTCTACCTTAGATGTCTGTTTTAGTTGCTCCTGATGCAAAAATCATGCTCCTTCCATCCTATATTAAAGTGTTATTTGTCAAAATATTTCAAACCCTAAAAGTGCCTCATTAGCCCACTTTAATGTACTCTACTACTAATGAGGAAGCGTCTGAGCTAGAATTTTAAGCTACTTTTATCGTCTTCATGGTCTTGCTTTACCTGCTCTGAATTGTTGTCTAATATGCTTCTGATACTGCTTACATTTCACATTTTTATACAAATTATGCACTTAATATGGGACAAAGGGAGTAGTTTAACCATCATGTTATAACAAAGAGGCAAATTTGCATAGAATGGCAACGACAATAATATTTTATGCCTCATCTATAATAGTTTTTTATCACTGCATCTTAATGAATGAATGACCTTCCACAATTGATGGTGGAAAATTTTGTCTGTACAATAGAAAGAAAAGACATGCATAAATTCTTCCAAGAGGAAATCTGACAGGGCAAAAGTTGCAACTATAGGAGCTGCTGAAGTGAAATAAAATAAAATAAAATAAATAATGGCACACTGGTAATTGACATCATGTTTTTACAGTAGTAAAAGCCTAGATTCTGTCTCTGTTCAAGCATGCCTTTGGCAATCCAAACTCCTTTCTTCTGGAATCGAGATGCTTCCTCCACGGATCATTATGCAATTTGTAATGCAACACCTATACATAAGAAAAACATTATATACCAAACATATTTAAAATAAATACGAAGTATCTATAGGATTTAGGTTTCAAAAGGTCAACAGAATGACAATCGGATAATTATTTTATAATATATTTGCATGTCAAAATGAATTTCAGTTTATCTGCAATTCGAGCCATTTGTTTTGGTCATGAAAAATCTGACATCAATTTAGGTTTTGTTAACTAAAATTCTTTCTTTGGCCGTCAAAGACCTTTATGAAATACCTGAAAGTTGTCTTATATTATTGGTCTGAATTCAAATTTCGCTAGAAAATAAAAGAAAAAAGAATGAGCTGGGTAGTGCACACAAGTTAAACAGTAAAAGCCTGTTTGGGCCCTTCAACTTTTTTTCTTCTCCTCTTATTGCACAATATCCCTTTTAAGTGAAGAAGTGTTGTCGCATTTCTCACAGTATTTTGTTCAACTTCTATTCATCAGCATGAGCTAGTCTATTTTGCACATATTATTAAATGCCCACGACCTACCAAATATTAACTGTAAAGCACATGAAATTTTGACTTCGATGTACCCTTTAAATCATCAGAAGCACAGGAGACACAATCACGAAAAGGCAAAATGATATTGCAGGTCATTTAGTACTTATAATAATATTTGAGATCATTTGGTAACTAGTGTAGTCTATGTTCACATAGATATTTGTTAGTTAACCACCTCTCCTAATAGCTCAAAGGGGAGGGGACTAATCATGCATATCTTATAATATTCTACATCAAGCCCTTCAAACATGAAACTCTCATTTGCTAAGTTTTCTGATGGGTAAGAACTCACACACCCCTTCACACACTAGGCTGCGGGATTCAACCCATGGACCTTTCCCTTCACAGGGAGAGATCCAAACAGCGTAACACAGGATGGATTAGCTATCTTATTGGTTTTTACAAAACATGATGGGCATCCTGTTGAATTCAAAACCCAAGTTGTTCCAAGATCTTTCATGCATAACAATCATTCAGTACGCGAACAAGTGAGACTAATTACAAAGCTTTTGCCACTAGAAATTATCTTGTTCATACAAGTGGCCAAACCAAATTGAGTTTTTGGATTTTTCGGATCAAGCTCGACTATTTGAGGTTCAGCTCGAGTTTGATCGAACATCTAAGAGTTCAATTCGTATTGGTTCAAATGGGAAACTCAAAACTTGAGTTTGGTTCGGGATTGAATGCATGCCACAGGGAGGCTTGAATCCCATTTAACTATTTTTTTACCAAATTTTAGGAATTCTTATCCAGTGCTAATCCAAAGCCTAGATGAAACTATGGATTAAGTACTATATATATTGAAAGATTATAGCAAGTAATAACCATGATTTCATGATGCCCGTGCTCACACAAACACGCATGAGCCTAGGCTCATACAAACTTTTTCAATATAAAAAAAACTATCAAATTAGTACAACTTCTGATTACATATGTATTATGTACCCAATATTTTTAAGTGTATATAGTTGTTGTTATAGACTCTAAATTTTTAAACAAATCTAACTTATTCATATATAACTAACTCATGATATTGAAAATTTTCAATTATGCAAAACTTCAAACTTAGATTCAGCTCATATCTATTTGTTGGAGTCTCAACGGAGTCAAAATGGAGTCACAACTCCCATGTAAAACTTGTAATATATTGCACACAAAAAAGTTTCAAACAACAACGCAAGCTACTTAGCTAATTCTTGCCATAAAAACGTCACTTAGCTAATGAAACAGACTCAGTATTTAGAGTTTTACTTGAAAAGCCAATGAAGTCAATCATGAATTTATGTTAATTTTGAGTGATCGTGGAGTCTCACTCAAAAAACCAACGACTATAGTTAATTCATAGAAGTTTTGAAGTCAAAATGAAGTTTTTAACTATAATTAAATGTGTACATGTGTAGAAAAACCATAATAACCAAAAACTGATGTATTGCATAGCTGAGTCTACAAAGTTTACATAGTATGATTTGTATCTGATGCCCTGATCCCTAAAACATAATACAACTTATATTATTGTATATAAGTTATTGTATATAAGTCATGGTTTGCAATATATTTTATCAGAGATATATCAGTGACCCAAAGATAAGACATATTCGAAATATATCTGACATATATTGGAAATATTGGGAAAAAAATATCGGTGACCTAATTATGATGTTTTCACATGTACTTTGTTAATCTAAGCATGTTTAACATCTAAAAGCCCTAAAACTAATCTCAAACAATCATAACACCATGTGAAGACACTTATACTAACATAAATTACACTTATTAAGTTGAAAATATGATCAACAATAATAAAGAATAACAAGTTTGAAGCAAATGTCAATGATTAAGTGGATAACATGATGGGGTACATCTAAATAAAACTTGGAAGCCTAACTAAAATTAAACTTGGTGTGCATCTAACATGCTGCCAGGGTGAAGTCACAGTATGAAATTGACTGCAGTCACATGTTTGATATGGACTGCAAATGAAGTGTATGTGGCTTGTTGCCAGACTGAAGTCATGGCTGAAATATATTGGATCTGGCTTGCTTCCAACTTGCTGCCAGAATAAAAAAATGAAAGGAGAAAGAGACTGGGGCTGGGGGGTCACAAGTAGGAAAAAAGTAATGGGTGAGGCTTGGAAGAGGTAAACCATATCAGAAATTATCTGCGATATATCTTAAACATCTCATGATATATTGGGAAATATATGTTTTTTTACAATATCTTATAGAGAAAATTATTTAAATAATAATTTAAAAAAATTATTTACCAATTTGGACCACTTTGGGAAATATTTCCCAAAGTGGTGTTGCTTTTTGCCACGTAGGCGCCAGCCACCTGCGTGGCTTTTTTTAAAATTTTTTTTATGATTTTGTCCTTCTAAAGGCCGAAATCAGTACTCTAAAAGGACGAAATCAATATACTCATTCTCTTCCCTCTATTTACTCTCTCTCTCTCTCCTCTTTCTCTCTCTTCACACACTCTCTCTCCTCTCACTCTTTCTCCTCATTCTCTCCACTCTCTCTCTCCTCTTTCTCTCTCTTCACACACACTCTCTCTCCTCTTTCTCTCCTCTCACTCTTTCTCTATTCACTCTCTCTCATTCTCTCCACTCTCTCTCTCCTCTTTCTCTCTCTTCTCTTTCTCCACTTTCTCTCTTCTCTCCTCTTTCTCTCTCTCTCTTCTCTCTCTCCTCTTTCTCTCTCTTCTCTCTCTCTCCATTTTCTCTATCCTCTTTGAGAGAGTGAGTAGAGAGAGAGAGTGGAAGGAGAGAGAGGAGAGATAGAGAAGAGAGAAAGAGGAGAGATAGTGAAGAGAGAGAAAGATGAGAGAGAGTGGAGAGATAGAGAAGAGAGAGAAAGAAAGAGGAGAGAGAGAAAGATGAGAGAGAGTGGAGAGATAGAGAAGAGAGAGAAAGAGGAGAGATAGTGAAGAGAGAGAAAGAAGAGAGAAAGAGGAGAGAGAGAGTGAATAGAGAGAAAAGAGAGATTTCGTCCTTCTAAATGACGAATTTAGAAGGACGAAATCATAAAATAAATTAAAAAAAAGCCACGTAGGCGTTAGCCAAGCAGGCTGGCGCTTGCGTGGCAAAAAGCAACACCACTTTGGGAAATATTTCCCTAAGTGGTCCAAATTGGGAAATAATTTTTTTTAATTATTATTTAAATAATTTTCCCTATCTTATATTTGTAGTAATGGATACAAATATATGAGATATATCTAAGATATTGCGAATATGGTCACTTGTCCTAATATTGTTTTTGCAGTTGATGTGATTAGCCAATTTATGCATGATCCACTAGTGTCACACATGGAAGACATCTTAACTACATAAAATGGAATCCCGATCAAGGAATCTTGTACAAAAGAAATGGTCATCTTCAGGTGGAAATATCCTGTGTGACTAACTAGGTAGGTTCACCAATGGATAGGAGGTCTACTTCTTGGTAATGTACCTTCTCCATAGGCAATTTAGTAATGGAAAAGTAAAAACAAGGTCCGAGGCCAACCACAGATATCGAATATGGACAGTTTGCTGTGGAGGAATACACTTCTATCCGAACTTGGAGTTAAAGTGGATGGTCCAATTACCTTGTGATGTAACAACCATTGAACACATTGCAAATAAGCCAGCTTCTTATGAAGGACCAATAATATTGAAGTGGATTGCCATTTATGTCAAAGAAGCTCCTTAAAAAGGAAATCTAAGTTTCCTATGTCAGGTCCAGTGATCTGCTGGCAGACATAACCACTAGGCCTAAATGAAGACCGGCCATTTGGAAACTCTATCCTAGCTCAGCATATTCAACATTTAGACCCCAGATTGACGGTGAGCGTTGAAGAACCATAAAAGTGGGCAGACATAACAGGGCCCACACTGCTGGCTGATTGCCTAGTCCATAAGCAAATGCTTACTTAGAAGACCAGGGTTTTTTTTTTTTGGGTAACAAGGAAACTAGAGTTGGAATAAGAAGGGATTCTAGAGGATAGCCTTCTAGCAAAAAGGCTCCTATTACATTCGGGACAGATTGTGTAACTTTACTAGTTTGATCTTGGAATGATATGATCATAATATTGAAGAATATGTAATAAGAATCCGTAAATTAAACAAAATCAATTTGCATGGTATCAACATCTATTCTCTATTTCTAGCAATCTCTACTATGAAAAGGCATCAGCTTATTGCAGCTTCCACAGACACACATATGATAAAAAAGACACGTACTTTGTACTAATCAAAATTTCCAACTAATACGCAAACCCATTTATTTGAAACAAAGCAACTTCTAAAAGATAATTAATTGGTAGAAGTGGTAATTTCCTGTTTTGAATGTCCTGACTATTTAATACCTGTATGAATGTAGCAAATACATCATCTTCTCCCAATTTCAAAAACTCCATAGCCCAGTCATCCAAATGCCCTGATAACTTCCTCTGCCTCTCAGCCTCAAGCAAAACTGAATCACGATATAAGAACCTCTGCCAAATTTTGCGTACATTGGCCAACATGAATTCTATTTCCGTCTCATTGAATCCCTACAAAATGAGGAAAATGGTAGGTACTGGCAGAATAAAAAAGAAAAAAAATCAAAATTTTTTGCTCTTTGGGTGTCATAATATCTATAATGTCCATATCTATATACAAAAAAAAAATACCTTGAGAATTCTAATTAAATTTGGGATATTGTCCTCCTTAACGCGAACTGTGAAGCTACCATAATTTAAAACATTTTCAAATGGAAGAAAGATCCCATCCTGCAAAGAGACATGAATATTTATGATCCTTTTGGATAAATGACACACCAAAAACTTGCTTTTCAGATTCATAAAATTTATATCCTTTCTTGGTTTTCGATTCATAGAAAGTATGCAAAAAGATGAATAGCGCATTTTTCCAACCATAAATCACAACAAAGATGCCATCCTTGCAGTTATTAAACAAATACCTGGATAACCACAGGAATGCATCCCTGTAATATGCTGTCTTCCATCCTTCCACTCCAACCATCTCCAGGCAAGACACCACAGAAAATTGAGCTTGCCAATTCACCAAAATAATCAGATGATCTTTGCGAAGTTACAGTAACATTATTTACATGCTGCCTCCCCAGCTTTCCTTTCTTATCAAGATCTGAACTGAATTCCTTAGCAAGTTTCTGCCTAATACCCATGCTGTACCTATCTCATCTCAGTCCACAAAACCAACAAATGAAGTAAGAGAGGATGCTTTCATAGTGTTTCCGATGGTATCAAAATATAAATTATGACTTGGTTGCATACATAGATTCAGGTCTTCCATTTGGATATGCAGCACCCAAGTTACCATTAAAATAAAAAAGTCTTTTACGCTCCTTAAGAGACCTGCAGATTAAATGCTTCAGTGAGATTTTATCTATGAGATAACTCTTCTGTAGAAGATCATTCATATGTAAAGATGTGGCATTAAATTAAGTACCGAGACCACAGTTTTGATCGCAGGGAACTTGCATCAGGCCGTTTCCATGCAGGAAGCACAAGATCCTTATCAGGGTCAAAGCATGGGTGGTTACCTCTTCTATCAGTAGATATGCTGTCCCAATTGTCAGCCCAATATGCCGTGGTTGAGTGATTGTGCTTTGAATTCGTATTGCCCCAGTGTACTAACATCATACTGTTCCAGATTTCTTTGGGAGCATAGCAAGCACCTTCATCCCATGAAAAAAACTGTTTTCAGGTAGAGGCAAAAACCATTAGGACAGATAGTGAGTAAAAGAAATAAATATATATTTCTCTTTTTCAACACAGGAAATTCTCGTCAATACCCAAATATGGTCTCTTCCAGATGATCGGTTCCAGAATGGATACTGTTCTAAAATATGATGATAAGCCTCCTTATAATAGTCCAGAGCTAGAGAGCTTCTCAAACCCATGTGTTCCTGACATAAGAAAAGAAGTATAGGTTATATCCCAATATGATAGTCCATCGGTTCTACAGAGTTTACATTAACTTGTCAGAGAATATGTTAAAAAGCTTGCTTCAAAACCAAAAATTAAGCAAGCAATTTGACGACCACAGAGTACAAATAAAATAAAAACCTTCATTGTATGTAAGATTATCCATAGAGCTCACTGTACTCCAAAAGCTTGGTAGTGGGTGTAACAGTGATAAACAAGTAGTAAGTTGCCACTAAATTGCAATTTTTTTAGTAGAACAGCTTGGTGTTCAAACTTTTATTAAAAGACAGAAAGGTAAAGAAACATAACGCAGCAAAGGCTAATTTCAACAATAGAAAACTTATACATGCATGCTCAGGTGGGGTGCATCATCCGCACGAGTGATCAGGCATGAATCAAGAACAGGTACGTAATAGAAGTCTGCTTCTTCACCATTCAAAGTTCGGTAAGGGCTTGCCAAGATGCTCTCATAGAATGCCATCTGTATGATAAAAAATAGTATAAGATTTGACTTAGGAAAAAGTTAGTATGAGCCTAGGCTAATGCCTGGGCTTCAAGAGCTGTTGAATCGAGATCTAACAGCATTAGAGGGCAAGCAACCTGACTGCCCCCTGAGTTATGTGCACCGATTGAAATCTGATGGCCCACAAAGCCTGGGCTCACGTTGGAGCGCATGAGACTGGGCTCATACAAATGGGAAACTTTGATTTATCATGGAAGAAACAGATATGCTACTTTGGATACACAGCTTTACTTCATCAGTTACCATCTAATAGGGCAAAGAAGAAAAGAGAAAAGCATATCATGGTCATCTAGTACCTGTGCTCCATATAACTGTTCTGTCCACAGTGTTGTATTCATGTCACTATAGATTCTGTTCACACACTCAAACTTGAAATGTCGACCCTAAATTAATCAAACTGTCAGGACAGATATATAATATTGGCTGGAAAGCTTAAGGAAAGAGGTAAAGAGAAATTGATGCTTGCTAACCTCGAGGAGGTGAGAATTGAATTCTGGAGGTAAATCATAAACATATATAAGTGGTCTCTTCTTTTTCACCATAGCATTAACATTGATGAGATCATCACTAACATGCGACCTATCTGGAAGATCAATTATTGCTGGAAGAAGCCATCGTGGCCATTCTTTTAAAGTTGACATGACAGATGGAATACTGCAATCTATTCCATACCACCCTTGATAACACTGGAAAAATACACAGTTAGATAGTTCAAGAAATAAAAAGAAATATAAAAGGACAAAATAATGTATGCAGACTTCTTTATTTGAAGAATGAAGTTTTTTCCATAAATGAATAGCCATAGAATTTAATGAAGAGAAGAGTCCAAGTGCGGGACTTGATATGACAATTGACAAATACAAAGAAGATCCAAAATCCTCACTTGACAAAAGCCCCCACGACAATGTCCATTTCCAGAGCACTGATTAAGGCAACTGCATAGCGTGGGGATCTCACAAAACTGGCCCCACAAACAATCATATTTACAATCACATTCCTCTTTAAAGTGCGCCTTTGAAGCATAAGCATCCTTGGGGTCCACATTACACCACCCATGTTTGCTGCTGTTTGTTGTAAAAATATCAAGATCTGCTTTGGTCCAATTTGTCAGCTTAGGAGCACCAGGTTCAGATGGTAAGCTGAAAACAGTTACATACTTCAAAAATTAAGTCATCTTAGAAAAACAAAAGGCATGTATAAAATGAAGGTGGTATTCCTTACTTGATTTGAAAGCCACAAGCCTCAGCCACAGGACGATTTGGGTATTTGGTCCCTTCACCACAAAAGCACATTGCTCTTGTTGTATCACAATAGGCTGGGCAAATAGAAACAACCCATTGCCCATAAGGTTGCTCAGGTGGTCCAGGATAGTTGCAGTGCAACTGCAGTCTCCGTGAACAATCTTTCCCTGAAAATAATAGCATAAAAAAATAAATAAAATTTAATTTTAAATATTAATCTTCAGAAGAAAAACAATATATAGAGGACTTTCCATGTAGTCCATAGGCCAAACTTGTACCAATAAAAAATGGACCACTAAAAATTGCTTCTTTTCATGGGTACAAGTAATTAGAACTGTATGTTTTAATTGAAAAAGGTTTTCTTTTAACAAAAGAGTATTTAGTCATAGAAAAGAATCTCTCGCTTCATCTTAATGTGGTACATTGTTGTCTAAGTTATGGGACGCAATGAAATACAAGTGCATTACGTGTACAAATGTACAGAGATAGACGTGCAAAGGAAACAAAATTCACATATTTCAATAGGATGTGTACTTACACAAGGCAATTAAGAAAAAAAGAATGAGGTATTAACAGCACACACACCTGTGATACAACTTCCAAACATTCCCATATTTGTAAAAAGTTTATCAATCTAGGTATCTAGAAATAGTATACCAACCAGAGAATCCATGAAAGCACCTGCATTGTCCAAGTTCTCTGTTACATATTCCTTGGCCGCTGCAATCATTCTTACAGACCTTGTTACCGATACTCTGAAAAGTTGTTCACTTTTTTTAGTAAATTGAGAGAGAGAGAGAGAGGACACGCTAAGTCATCAAGAAATTTGAGTGTTCTTAGGAACTCATATTGTGAACAAAAAAGATGGATGCTTTGTTCTTAGCACCTGACTTCCAAAGACAATAGCCAACAGAACCAGAGAAAAAGTTATTAATTAGCCCAATGGCATGTGTCCATAGGCTACCACTCGTGAAGGAATCTATGCCAACCCTGAGATCCAGATCAAATGAGGTAGTACCAGAGAGCATTGAATGAGGGGCATCAATATGGCCAAAATTTTGATTTCATTCTGATGTGTGCGCCTTGAAATTAGTTGTTGTCATTGAATTGAGCAGATGAAATCCCAAACTGCTTGATTGAAGGGGCCCAAATTGGGACCAAGTTTTGTGGAACACAATTTTGATAATCTCCTTTCAGACAATTTTAGTCTACCACCATGTGGAACAACTGATGCCTACAAACAGAGTGCGATCTGCTCCCAGTTCATCTAGAGAACCATTATTACATGAGCTTTCCCTTGTACACTTGCATGTACTAGAAGCAGACCACTAATTTTCTCAAGACAAAACTAAGAATCTACGGTGAAGTGGGCTTTTGAACTTAGAAGAAACTCGAAGAGAAAGACTTCAATGGTCATGCTATTGTAGTTATAAAAAATGTTTTCCTTTTGCTAACAGCTTGAGCTCTTAGGAGCAACAATTGCCCAACATGGTCATGAGGACAGCTTGCACCCTCAACTCCCAGGGAGCTTAGTTTTCATGTGCATCATTTGCAATGCTTAGTGTGGTGCTTGCACATGCGTTGGAGTTTTAGTATACAATATGAAAATTATCAGCTTGAGCTTTTAAGAGAAGTAGTTAACTAAAGGTCCCACTTTTATTTTTACTACAGACCACCTAATTTATAAGACTCTTAAGTACCTATCTGGTAAGATTCAGAAGGTAAGATCCAACAAGAATCTGATTCTACAAGCATTTCATAAAATATCATTGACATATACGCATAATTAAAATCTTCATTCAGAATATTAAAAGAGTAAGAATTTCATGTCTTTAAGTACCTCAACAACATTGACTGTCTTAGCAATCGAATCACAGCCCAGAAACCACCTTCCCATATCAGGCTTCCAAGGAGCACCACGGTAGCTTACTGCTCCATGAACGTCAGCCTGAAATCTTAAATCTAAACTGACACCAAATTGGTATTCTTCACTTTCTACCGACGATCCGTTGGTAGGATAACATGAATATTGGACTTGCCGGGTGCCAAAAGAATCAAGAGACAAGGGTACCAAGGGATAAAAGAACGTATGAACAACCGACACCAAAACTATAAGACAAGCAACTGTAGCAACCAAGGACCATGAGCATTTCCATGTCTGAAGAGAAGCCATTGTTCCAATGCGTGGAAGATACCAAAAAGATTACTTTATGCTGAAGTAGTTTTTTTATTGGTTCATCACACATGTACAGATATAGAATCAAACTTATCTGTCACCATAAGTACGAATATGAATGAGCTGAAATGCTCCGTACATGACCAATGTTTTTGGAGAAGGAAGAACTGAACTGCAGAATAGAATTAAAAAAAAAATCAGGCATTATCTTAAAATATGAAAAGCATCTTATCACTGAAAATAAATGTCGTTTGGCCGAGTTTCAATGTCTGAACTATCTATTAAAGGACTATGGCAAGAACGACGAGAATCTATCAAAGGATTACAAGTAAGATAAATCGGATAAATTTCCGCAAAAACAAAAGCTGGAGAAAAATAAGTTAGCAAAACGTTAAATTCCCATTAGTGAAAATTTAAGAATTTTCATAAAATCAATAAATATATGTTCAAACAAAGGTGACAAAAACCTAAATTCTTGATTGTAATAGATTATTAAAACCTCCTCCGGAAATGAAAACAAAGATAAAAACGTCCAGAAATGAACAAATGTTACGAAAGAAATTTCTGGGTATCTCTGAAATTGTCAAATTTACACAATTGTCATCATCCAATCCCAGTACAAATTCTGGAGAAGTCTCACCTCAGGGCGATCCCGACCACCGCTTGGAGAAGTCTCACCTCAGGGCGATCCCGACCACCGCTTATGCCAACCATTGTCCATGGAAGATGAACCAGAGAAGGTAACAACTCAGAGAAAAACAACAGAATCGCAAGCCAGAAGATTCCAGTTTTCCATTATTCTAGTAACAAATTGGCGAAAACGTGACAGCTTCATTGTTTACCCATCAATGCAAGAACCAAGTCTCCTCCATCTATGAGTTTGTCTACCACATTATAACTCGGAAAGAAAAAATCAAACAAAAATAAAGACACAGACATTGAATACCATTTCAAATGAGGGAAACAACCAGTGCCCATGTGAGAAAAGGTGGCAAGGTCAATGGATGCCGCCAAGGGTGGGCGATGCAGCTGAGTTTGAACAAGCTCACCAACTGCTTCTGTCCCTGCTACTGAAATAGCCATTTTGGCCTCGCTTCTGCTATCAGTTTTCCTTGTTTTCTCACTGGAACACTCCCTCTTTTGCATGTCCACTCCCTTTATTCACAAGGGGTGGGGGTATGGGAAAAACATTTGCAGTGTTTATATCATGTCCACATTTGTCATTCCCTGACAGCTTTAGAGTTTCAACGAGGAGAATAAGTAATAATTATTTTGAAGGGAGAGAAAAGAGGCCGATATCATGCGAGTTCTTGGATTGGTTATTTCCGTCTGCTACCCTCGATTGTTTATGAATTTACAAAGGGAGCTCCCGGTCTGGCCAACTTCTCAGGTATAATTTCATTTGATTTTGTCTTTTGATAGTTTATTGAATTACAAGACTTAATCCTATTTGTCCTTTAAAACGATGAAATTATTATTTTATAATTTTATCTTTTAAACAACGAAATCGGTGTACTTAGGCAATTCGATTGTTAAATTCTGAGAGTCAAAGATGATTTTGTCCTTTAAAAGGATGAAATCATCGTTGTCTTAACCCGCCTCCACTTCTCCGCTCTATATCATGTTATGCTCATTTTCTTTCTGTTGTGCTTGATCCACCCCGCCACCGTGCTTCATGTTTGAGCACCGCTGTCCAGATCTCATCTTCCGTCATGTTTCAGGTTTTATTCCTTTAAATCTCCCGGTGTCCTTGCCCTAATTTCAATTTTGGCTATTGATTTATTTTAGAAAATAGCTTCTTCCTCTTTCTAGTTTATGTTGTAAAATGTAAAAATATCAATTGAATAGATAGGGAATTTATTGTTATACATCTAATTTCGAGCTATGACTTTAGGTTATTATACATATAATTTCCGCCCCCCCTTATATTCAAAGTTGCTGTTTTTACTATGCATGGAAATTTTTTCATGTCAATTTGTTAGTTCCCTGCACAGCTTGTTTTTTGTGAATTTTTTTTAACTATTAAGCTAAGTGGTATTTACATTTATACAACTGTTTCTCTATAATCGTTTGCCTATTTTGACTCTTTGGATTTCTTTACTAGTGGGTAAGAGCTGCTTTCAACATTGTATTGCGAAAAAAAAATTTAGTTAACCCAAATTTAGTTTTGATATTATATAAAGTTATTGTTAGTAATAGTTTAATATTTTTATCAATAAAGTAGATGTAATATTTAAAGAAGTGTATGAGAATATTTGTTATTTTCTTTGGATAAGAGAAAAAATATGTGAAGAAATATATGATTATTGCTTGTTGATATATAAGGCAATTGCTCAATCTAATATTAATTGCTTAATCTAATTTTAGCCTCTTAGTTTTGAGATAATTGTTTAATCTAATATTATTTGTTTCATTTAATTTTAGCCTCTTAGTTTGAGACAATTGTTTAATCTAATATTAATTTAATTTATTATTTATGAATTAAGTGAATAGAGATGGCAGAAGAAATTGTTAGATTTTTACTTAACTATGACATGCGCATGGAAAGATTATTAATTGAGAAACTGTCTACATATGATGAATTTGAGATGCAAATAGCTAACAAGGTTGGGATCGAAGAATATGAAAAATCACTATAAAATGTGTTATTCCAACATTTGGATCAAATTAGAGACAAATATGTATAAATGA
This sequence comes from Saururus chinensis, assembly GCA_035235625.1. Classification (NCBI taxonomy): domain Eukaryota; kingdom Viridiplantae; phylum Streptophyta; class Magnoliopsida; order Piperales; family Saururaceae; genus Saururus; species Saururus chinensis. The sequence continues at coordinate 35,184,208 of CP141143.1, forward strand.
TGATGCATCAATGAGTTTTATGTTTGACCTTTCACGTTACATAATTTGTTTCAACTTATTTCTGGAAAAAGAGGCCCGAGTGCCTAGTGAAAGGTGAAGTTGTTTACATAGGAGCTCACATAGGAGCTCTCCTAGCTCTCAAGGAGCTCACACAGGAGCTCTGAAAGAAATGTGAACAATGAAAGGCATATGCAAATGCCGATGGACAATGAAGAACAAAGAAATTTATCTATGACAGTAGCTTCAAATGAATGTCATAGGTCATTTACCCCTATTTACAAAGGAAGTGGACCTAATTAGAGGTAAGGTTTATTAAGTTGTGAATCATTTTTTAATCTTATAATTATCAATAAAAATTAGGATGTTCAATTTTAAATTTTGTATGTAATATGGAAGGCACACATCGCATGCACACGAGCCATTTAGCTTTCAAATGTCTCAAGGTGGTGTATGATATGAAACTCAAAGTTCGATGGCCATTCATTACCCCTACACAGGTGTTGGTCATATTGATGATGGACCATCAAATCAAAGGTGAAATATATATTCATAAATAAATATAATATTTTTAGGCATATGAAATTTAATACATATGCGATGTTCATATGCATGGGCACTTATGTCTGTGATGAATATATTGATGAAAATGAGACTAATGAAGGTGAAGATAATATTGGCAAAGCAAGTGGAGAAGATTCTGATATGAACGAAGAAGGGGCCAGAGGTGAAGAAAGCGCTCAATGGTTAACGGCGAGGGGGATGATGCAGTAGACAATGCTATTGCCACAAATGATATGAATGTGGATGATGAAGAGATGTAATACTATGAAGTGGAGCTATTCTATGCACATATCACATATGAGAAGATAGATGTGGCAGTTAATTTTGCCATGGATATGGACTAACAAAATGAAGATGAGTTATATGTTGCCCACATTTTTAAGAATAAAGAAGCATTTGTTACAACATTGTAGGAGTTTTTTATTCAAAATCAAGTTAAATACAAGGTTGTACGAACAAATTTGTCAGAGTATACAGTGAAGTGTATTGATAGTACTTGCCTTTGGACAGTTCACAACTCAATAAAAAGGGGTAGATGGTACTTAAAATTGAAGACATATAGAGGTGACCACATATGTCGGAATGCCTAGCTTAGCATAGATTATAGGCATTACAGTGCCTCCTTTATTTTGAAGGTCATAATGCCCGCTATCCAAGATGAATTAACTCTCACACCAGGGGATATTATTCAAAGAATGAAAGAGAAGTTTCATGTTGACATATCTTATAAGAAAGCATGAGCAGCAAGGAATATGACGATCAAAGCTATTTATGGGGATTGGGTGGAATCACATAAATTGTTGCCAATGTACCTCAGGGCAATGCAAGAAGCGAATCCTAGCACCTACTACCGCTTAGAGGATGATGAAGTACCTCGTCCTAATGGTGGCATATGTAGGAAATTTAAGCGGTTGTTTTGGGCATTTGGGCCGTCTATAGTGGGGTTTTGACATTACATCACTGTGATTGGTATTGATGCCACTCACTTGTATGACGGGTACCCTGGTGCTCTTATGGCTACAACGGCTACAAATGGAAACAAAGGGTTATTTCCTCTAGTATTCGGGCTTGTCGAAAAAGAAGATTGAGACAATTGGAAATGGTTCTTAATGAAACTGAGGGATCATGTACTGATGGGCATGATGAACATCGTTGTTATTTCAAATTGACATAAAGGGCTTCATAAGGTCATGCCTGAGGTTCTTCCTGAGCCTATGTACCACCAGCGTTATTGCATCTATTGCATAAAAGTAAATTTTAAGGAGTTTAAAAATGATACACTGACGGAATTGATTGAGGCAGCAGCTTGTGCACTTATTGTAGAAAAGTTTGATGCTAAAATGGACTTGATTGGTTAGGAGAGTCCTAGGGCAAAACATATCCTCTTAGGAGGATAATTGCATCCTGGACAGTGGTCTCTTACTCATGATAGTTTTAGGAGATTTGGTATAACGACTATAAATATGGCTGAAAGTTTAAATAGCGTTTTTAAGTGGGCACGAGGATTACCCATGCAAGCTTTAGTGTCAACTACTTTTTATCGGGTCATAAAAGTTTTCGTTAAACGATCTTTTGTCGCAATTGCCATGGCCACCCCATATACTCCCAGAGTAGAAGCGATAATTAAAGAACAAACAAGAAAAAATGGGGAGTATATAGTTAATAGGATCAACAACAGTTAGTGTGAAGTGATGTCAATTCGTGGCCAGAAGGTTGTAGTAAATGCGACGATGCATACTTGTACATGCAACATCTATCAAGTTTATTTTTATCCTTGCTCTCACCCATGGAAGGCTGTATCGATACGCATAAGAGTATCGATGATTATGGATACGGGTACGCGCCGATGATACGCTTGGTATGCGCCGAAACGGGTATAAACCCTTTTATAAATATAAAAAAAATTATAACTAATAATATATTATTAGAATACTTTTTTTAGAGCATAATAAAACCATATAATGCCGTATCAACCAATACGGGTATTCTAAAATTAGTTCATTCATAACTATATATTATTGTGCTTTCCATCCCATATAAATTATTGGTCATTCTTTTCAATATTAAGTGCTTTAAAATTAATTAATTTTAAAAATAAATAATATACTTAATATGAGTTTAAGTTATATGTTTAAATAAATGTATATTTGTGGAGCACTATATGTAAAACAAAAAATTATGTAAATTATATGAACCTACCCGTATTGATCTCATATAACTTTAAAAATACATTTTTTAATATAACTAAAACTTAAACTTTTAAAGAAGTTGGGTTTGAATTGTGTATTTATTTTTAAGAAAAAATTTTGAAAATTTTTTTTTCAAAAAAAAATTAATTTTTTTAATTAAAAAATAATTTTTAAAATAAACAAATATTTTTAAAAATATTGTATCGATACGTATCGGCCGTATCGATACGATATGGCTGATACAGCCGGTACATATCGGTATTCCTGTGGGGGGCGTATCGCCCCCCGTATCGTACCGGTATCGACCGATACGGGTACGTATCGACCGATACTCACCCGTATCGGCCGATACGGCATTCCATGCTCTCACCTTAGGGTCTGTTTGGATTGGTGGAAACCGGGAGAAAGGGAAAGAGAAAGAGAAAGTGAATCTAGGTGAAAGAGAAACTAGGAGATTCCTAAATATTTTCCACTGTTTGGTTACACAAATGATGTTAGAGAAAATTGACAGTGACAGTGGTGGCGGCGACGGTGGTGGTGGTGGCGGCGGCGGCGGTGATGGTGGTGGCGGCGACGATGGTGGTGGTGGCGGCGGCGGCGGTGGTAGAGATGGTGGTGGCAACGGTAGTGGTGGCAGCGGCAGTGGTGGTGGCGGCGGCAACGACAGTGGTGGCGGCGGTGGCAGAGATAGTGGTGGCGGCGGCAGCGGTAGTGGTGGTGGCAGCGGCAGCGGTGGTGGCAGCGGTAGTGTTGGTGGCAGCGGCGGTGGCCGCAATGGTGGTGGGTGGTGGCGGCGGCAATGGTGGTGGTGGCGGTGGCATCGGTGGTGGTGGCTGTGGCGGCGACGATGGCAGTGGTGGTGGTAGTAGCAGTAAGACATAAGTGTTTAGTACAATGATTTTCTCCCAAAATCTATGGGTTGATGGGTGGAAAATTTTTGGGCTAAATTTTCATCCATTTTCTCTCACTTTTCACTCTAGTTTCTCTTTCCCCATTGCACCAAACAGTGGAAACTGAGAGATTTTAAGAAGATTCCTTTCCTTTCCCCTGCTTTCCACCAATCCAAACAGACCCTTATTGCCGTGTGGGCAAAGTGGCATGAGCTGATACAGGCATCACTATTTTACACATCTTCCATTGATAAAAATGTGTACTCAATATAATTTTATTCTCCTCGTGGTCGGGATTATTGGAGAGGGATATACCTTTTGTGTTATACCCTCTGAGAGCAACAAGCAGCCCTGTCACCCACGGTCTGTTCGCATTAGGAATAAATGTACCATAGAACTATGGAGAGAGATGGTAGAGGAGGATATATAAATGCGAGAAGTGTAAACAAAGTAGGTACAATAGTAAATCATGTAGAAATCCTCTTTTTAATTGGTAAACATATAATCAATCTCTTTATTTATTCTCTATTTTAGGTATGATTATATATTCATGACGATTGATGATATGCTCTTACTTCTCCGTAGATCATATGAATCAGGTAGAGCCTTCTTACGGGCCAAGCCTGATTGATGATACTATACTCGTCAGTAGGAGTCGCATAGGTCGGTTTCTATTAGGAGAGGAGAGGTATGATAACTCTTTTGAAAATTTATTTCATTTTTTTAGATTATAAATTTCGTTGGGTTATAATTTTGAAATTTATTATAGGACCCCGGGTGCCTTGAGTGCACCAAACATTTTAGATATCTCTACCATTGGCCCGTAGATGAGCATATGTTACCGTATATCAAGCGGGCAGGATTTAGACATTTCTTTCATCTACAGTACATCCGTCTCGATCGGTCTTTATTGACAGCTCTTATTGAGAGATGGAGGAGGGAGACACAGACGTTTGACCTGCCCTATGGAGAGATGACCATCACACTTATGGATGTGGCAGTTCTCTTAGGACTTCGCATCGATGAACTTCTATGACGGGCATGAAATGAGGAGGTCACTTAGACTTATTAGTTAGACTCTTTGGTAGAGCTCTTTCTGCTACATCCATGCATGGTATCCGAGTTAGCCTTCAATGGCTCTTAAGTGAGTTCCGTAAGCTCCCAGCCAATGCTAGGAAGATAGTTATCAAGCAGCATGCACGGGCCTATTTATTACATTTACTTGGGGCCACAATATTTGTGGATACCATGAGCAACCATGTACACGTGACATATCTCTCCCTCCTTGCGGACTTCGACATAGCAGGTGCTTATTCATGGGGTAATGCTATGCTTACATTTTTATACCGAGAGTTGAGGAAAGCATGCCAGGCCATAACTTCTAGGATTGCTAGGCCATGACTTCTTCATGTAAATGATTTCATCACTTTAAATATATTTTTGCATGTATAATTTCTTATTTTTTAATCACTTTAATCATATTTTGTGATATAGCTATGGTCATGAGAGTATTTACACATCGGTTGACCAAGTATTGAGATGAATCATCACTTAGTTGAGGGTGCTCTATTAGGATCGAGGTAGGGGATATTTATTTTTAATACTTAAATTTTTGTAGGAAGGTTTTATTTACTTATGTTGAATTCATTTTTAAAATTTAAATCCTTAAGGTGAAATGTTTAGAAAAGGAGAACCAAAAATCCACAAAGAATCTTTCAATTGTATAGAAAGGAGTTAGACCACCAACGACCCTATCAGGTAATTTTATTTTATATTGAATTTTTTTTATTATGATTATAAAATATATAAGGTTATTTAAATTTAATTATTTTTATATATTGTATAGGTTATTTGACAATTGTACTCACCAAAGGCTGTATTATCTCCTATATGCACTGATAGTAGAGAAGTGTGACTATCGCGAACACCATTGATATGTTACAAGATTGTGGAAATGTATGTGCCAAATCTTATAATGCTCTAGTTTAACATGGAGCAAGTGGTCCCACTTTTTACCGTCAAATTTATTCATCGCATAACTCAATAAGGCGGCCATATTATAAATTGGACTACATATCATGCATCATATATTGCTCGACAGAAGAATAAGAGAGCTACTGTTATCAAGAAGAGAGTTACTGTTATCAAGAGGAAGATGACTATAATATTGTGAGATGTTCATAGTGTATATATATATATATATATATATATATATATATATATATATATATATATATATATATATATATATATATATATATATATATATATATATATATATATATATATATATATATATATATATATATATATATATATATATATATATATATATATATGGCTGTATTTCAATTCGATTTTAGGCGGTTCCAATAGAAACTGTACCGAACTATAGTTACGTGATGTCATCCTTCTAAAGGACGAAATCACCATATAAGGCGATTTTATTGTTTAGAAGGACAAAATCGCCTTAAGGTGTCAGGTTAAGTATTATAAACCATTAAATCGATTTCATCGTTTAGAAAGACAAAATCAACTTAAACCTGATTTTGTCCTTCATATAAATTTTTTTTTTTTTTTAAATCACACAGGAGCTAGTTTGTGGCACCTACGTGGCAAAAAACAACACCACTTTGAAAAATATTTTCCAAGGTAGTTCAAATTAGTAATTATTATTTAAATAATTTTCTCTAAAATTCATGGTATATATTCTAATACACACTAGCATCAATTTTCTTTTGACAATGATATTAATGTATATTAACTAATGTGCACTAACATTCACACTATCGATCTTAAGTATTAATAATTTTTATACGTAGTTTATGTTCGGCTCATTGTGAAAGGAGAACATAAAAAACTCTTCTTCAGTAAAAGAAAAAAATAATAAGCCAATATCAGTTCTATTCAACAACCTAGTAAAATAGGTTTCCTATGATATTAAAGGTCTATCCATGTAAGATTTGTTGAAGCGCCTAAAATTACCACCATTAGGTCTATCCGTAAACATGGTAGAACGGTGACTGGGGTGAACTTTGCCTCCTGCAAGCTACTTATGGCAAGATTGACAGATAACGGCGAGAACTCATATCAGAACTTCTTTGAACACGACGAGATGTCCGACAACCTTATGTGGTCCTTGTAGGCAATCAATAAGGCTTATATGTCATCTACAGCTACAATGACTTCTGATTTGCAACCGGCTTGCTGCTTGGCGTCTCCATTAATGACAACTCTTCCAAATTTTCATTCTCTTTAAATCATTACCCATTCTCCTAATTGACGCCTTGAACATCTTCCTTGTTAATGAAATTGCAATAGGGCAAAGAAGGGGCCGTAGCAGCAGCAGGGCCAGGATGTTGTATGGATAGGGCCCCGGAAAGAAATCGACAAACCAAAGTACGGGCAACTAGTGAAGAAGAAGCATTGGATAAACGAAAATACCCTCCCAAGACTATCCGGCAAACCAGAGTGAAATAGTAATGCTACACAATATTGTACAACAAACCATATACTTTTAAGGTAGCTGATTTTATAAGTAGACAAGTTTTTATACAAGTCTTAATGGCATAAAACATAAATAAAAAAGTTCAAACTCTAACTACTTGAGTACTAGCCAATCAAAAATAGAGAAAGTAAGCTAAAAAGGCCTAAATAAATAAAAGATTATATAATTGAGACTCCTATTAATAAAAGGACTTAAAAGGAAAGCAATATGGAAAAAGAATTTCAATCCAAAACAAAATTGAAGTTTATCATGCAACCAGCTGAATTGTAACGGCGATCAATCTTGCATGGTTTTTGTTTGCACGAATCACTGGATCAATCAATCACTACTTACCAAATCGATATCTTGGGGTCTGCTCAAACTGGCAATAAACAACAATAGGCGATTGATGGCTCTTGGGTCTGTGCATTTTTCTCTTTCAGTCCCATTTCTCCATTCAGTTCAAGGGCAACTGGTTTATATCATTGTTCCACAATAAAAAAAAAGGTATTTATGTGAGGCAATTTTCATTGTGTCCAACAAAACTATGCACCTCACATGTGTATGGATTTGGTATACAAATTTGGTACATCATTATTAGCACCTTTGAAAAAGGTTATTGATAACCCTACACTAGAATTTATCCAACAAAACCCTTCATTAGATTTTAATTGGACAGAAAACTACGTCACACATGACAATAGGGAGTCAACTTTTCTTTATTCAATCAAAACTAGGTAAAAGGTTTTGTTTGAAAGTATAGGAAAATCTTTATCCTTGATAAGCATTGTCACAACCCGGATTTTAAAAACACATTTTTAAATAAAAAATAGACATACGACAATTCATGAGATTATTTTTTAAATCAAATCAAATCAGCCGACTAAATATCTAGGTCATAATCGTTGGGGTTTGTAAATACGGATAGCAAACCATATCATATCATAAGAGTATCCAAAAATCCACAAATAAGTAACCAATCTATCTAAGTGCAACTGTTACATATGTCTAGAAATAAGCAACTAATCAAAGTTGGCTCTCATGCCATTATTACAATCATTCAAAATGTACTGAAATAATGAAACTAAATCTTACTAGAGCTAAGTCGTCCTCAATTTGAAAGTTCAGTCCCAATCCCGCTAATCCTCACCAGAAGATCCTACAAAACAAGGTAGTTGAGTATACTAATACCCAGTAGGGAAGCTAAATAATATGAATGCAAAATGTTATTACATTTTAGGCAAATCTCTTAGGTTTCCACTTGAACCAATTATCAAATCAATTCTCGTTATAATTCCCCGTCAGTTTTCCCTTCTTAGGGAAACTAATAACATGTCTAATTCATAGACAAACAAACACATTAGATGTAAATGTAGGTGATAAATGATACATTTACCATAGACCACCCACTAAGGATAATCCATTATGAAACCCTGGAATCCACCAGGAAGTGCCATCTCCCAACCTAGCCCCTAAGGACCTAATTGGAATGGAAGGACATGGCCTACAACTGTACATAAACAGAAGTCGTGAGAGACGCCAACCAAGCAAGATGTGAGCAACCCTAAATGCATGCACACTAAGTGATCCTCAATCGATCAGTGTGAGCCCGGCTCACGCAGAGCTCCCTCCAATAGGGAGGTGCAACTACACAGTTAAATCAAATGGTTCATCAATAAAGCATAGACTCATAGGTCAACCCTAACCCCATTAGCCTCATCAGACTAGGTTAAGGCCCCCCAAAACCATCCTTCGTTCATCAACCAAGTCAGTTGCCAAGTCAAAAACCCCATTCAATTCATAAACGGGTTTTTGACCCCTCTAAAGGTAATTTAGTCTTTATCTGGATTAGGTGTCAACCCCCAATCCAAAGCCCTCTACCCTTAACAATTATTCTTTATTAAATTTCTATGTACTAATTCTTAAGATGCAAATAGAACAAATTAATAAAGTCTAGCAACTCATAAATAATTTAGCCATATTATTATTAGGGTTTAGGCTTAAAAATCACTAAGCCCAGCTTTACTCCTTGGGTAGGGCTTGGGCCGAAAGAACAGTTGAATTCCTATTAAATTCTAAAAATAGTTCACATGTACCATATTGTACATATATGTACTATACAAGATATGTTATGTCCCCTGTTACGATTGCATATACTAAACTAGTTGGCTCTTTTGTGCAGAGCCAATTTAGTTAGCTTAGTTGAGTTTTATTTTTTTTGGGTTCGGTTTAGGCCCTGGAACTAGCCCACTGAGCCCAACCCAGCTGTCTGATTTAAGGCCAGTCCACCCTGAACCGACTGCAGCCAGGCAACTAGGTCTGGAACTAGGAGGATCGTCTTCAACCTCCAGATCTTGGTCTGCAAGAAGAAAATCTACAACTTTGCAGTGGACCTCTGTCTGGAGGCGGCAGGGCTTCGTCGAACCACGGAGAGGCGACGACCATGGCACGCCATCAAAGGCCCATTGGATTGGCCTCTCCTCCTCTAATGTCCAACAGCTTCACCGAACCTCCAAATGGCAGAGATCCACCTAGCAACACAAAGCCGACCGAGGTGGTCTCATTCCTTTGATCATTGGTCGCCAACTGGAGATTGTTTTGAGGCAATTAATCGAATTTCTGCTGCTCAACTGCACCGTGATTTTCCAATCATTTGCTGACATTTCGCCACCCATCTCCTAGGATTCTGCCACCTGTTCCACCCATGCTGAGAGGCATCTAGCCGTTGCGGCCTGTGGCGAATGGCGGCCAGAGGCTAGATATGACCATTACGCTCATCTCTCCTCCTCTCACCAAGTACTGGCTGTCGTCAAGCCACTCTAGCCAGAATGGAGCAGAGCGACCAGGAAGCCCTTTTTTTGTGCTTACAGATTCCCTTCCGGTGACCAAAGTTTGGGTCAGAAGAAAATAGCAGACTCCCCGGTGAATTAGGGCCACGTACATTCCGGTGTAGTGGGCGGCAGTCAACAGAATTAAAGGGAAAAATTTATGCAGATTCACTATTCCTTAAAATTACAAGAACAACAATCTTTGCACTTAACTCTTCAACTAATTACAGGAACATTGCATAAATCTTTGTTTAATTTATTTACAAAACAGTAGTGCAAATCTCAATAATCATACAATCTACACATTAATTATTCAATAAACAATCACTAATCTTGACTTGAAACTAAGACAGTGAACCTACCTCAAATGCCGGTTTGTCGTCAATCCACAATTGCTAAAGCTCCACCTTCAATCACCTTCTTCTTCTCTAATTTTTCTAGCGCACAATTAGGGGAACACCCAAATATATACTGAGAGGATTAGGGCTTAATTGGGTAAGGATTAAACCAAGTATGATAGGGAATCCTAAGTGGTTTAGACCTCCTTAAATTAAGTGGTTCGTGGCCCACTTAATTGGGCCTGCGATGGGCCCTACAGATCTTTTTGCACAGCCCAAAAACTATTCTGCATAACCCAAATTTTGCAAAATCCCCAAAAATCTGAAAAAATAGGAAAAAAATAAAAATAAATTCTTAAAAAATACCTAAAATTTACTGGACATTACAAGCATCCCCTCAAAGAACCAATTAATAATCAATAAATCACAACAAATAAATACACTAGTCGAAGTATAAATACAAGAGATAAGATGCAATAATTTTATAATGGTACAAATAATCCTAAATTAGAAAATCTCTACAAATGGGGGTGTAAATAGATAGACATGGAACAAAAAATGATAGAGTTTTTTCCATATTATCTGGCTCGATATACAAATATTTCATATTCCCTGAATTTTAACACTTAATCTCATATGACCTGGTTTAGAACAAATATACCCTTAGGTCACAACTAAACTTATACCCAAGTTATTATCTCATTATTTGTGATGATTTACCAGTGATGGCACATATTTCTATGAGTAAAATCAAAACACTAAGCATATAGAAAAAAAAGCACCAACTTAAAGATGATCGATAGAAAGTAAAAAATTTCTCCTTCTCAATCCTGTATTCCAGAGAACAAACCAGAACCGGGCCACCTCCCAGTTTTAATCCAAAAACTGGCTCCTAGTTAAAAAAATATGAAAACAACAAAATTCAAAATGGGGAATCAAAGGAAGCCACTTTAGTGCTTGGGGAATTGCAACAAACCGAACGTTTTGGCAACCTGGAAAACATGGTTCCGTTTAGAACTGATTGAAGGATTCCGGAGACTTGCCACAAATGGGGATTGGACACGACAAAAAGAAAGGATTTTTAGGAGTACAACAAATCCGAAGGAAATCAGGTAGAGTACATCTACTCTGCATGACTCACAAGACTTCCGAGAATGCGAGAACGAGAGTATAGAGGATGACTCCCACTAAACAGACCAAAGATCTCACACTCTGCATGGCCCATGTCCAATACTTAATTCATATCGCATATATGATAACATGATAGGTCAATAAAATGTATTTTTGATAATACGATATGTAAGAACTCTTATCTTAAATCGGTTTACTCTCAATTTTATTTATTATTTAATCATCATTATGTGGTTTAAGTCATTTTTGATCGATTTTGATGATTTTTGAAAATAAAGGTGGTTTCCAAAGGTTTTAAACAAAAATGGCTTCACATTTATGAGTTTAAAGTGAATTTTAAGTCAATTGTGGAATTTTAGGAATTTTTTAGAATTTTTTCATTTTTTTTAAAATTAGGGTTTGTCGGGATCCCTGTGAGCCCCACGATCAAATTTGGGGTTTTTGATTCAAAATATTTTAGACATTAAAGCAAGTCATTAGAAAAAAAATAGAAGTTTTTTTGACTTAATTTCGGGTTTAATAGCTACATTACCCACTTTTAGTTAAGAATTTTATTTTTACCCCTAATTTTGGTTAGGTCTAACCTATTCCTTACTATAAAAGGGAAGGGTTGGCCTCTTTCCTATTTGAGAAAGGGCTGAGCCTGGGATCAAGAGGCCTAATCCCCATTAGCCCAAAGTGGAAGGTGATTTGAGGTGAGATTTTCCTAATCTTTCCTTAATCATTAGGGTGTTCATAAACTTCTTCTAATCTCATCTTTCTCCATTAGTTAATTTTGTTTTCAAGCCACTAAGTCACTGATTTGCATCTCTACTTCAAACCTTAGCTTTTAAATTTTAGTGTTTGAGTCCCTAAAGCTCTAGATCTAAGATTTTTTTTAATGATTTTCAAGTCATAAATTGGATTTAGGTAGGTATTAACAAAAGTCACATTTTTGGGTAGGTTTCGGAGGATATTAATGAGCTACTCAGACCCAAAAAGAGGTGAAAGGTAATGGGTTTAATACTCAAGCTTGTTGTGTTTCAAATCTTGGTTTTTTAGGTGTTTTCTTGAATGGATTCTATGTTTAGAGCTCTAATGTAGATTAGTAAAAAATTAATCTTTTGTATTAATTTCTTAAAGCTTTGATTGGAAATGGGTAGATTTAGTATTATGGAAGGTTTAATTAAATTTTTATGATGTTTGAGGCTTTGAATGGAGGTTTTAAGTTTGATTGATGGTGTCTCAGTTTGGTTTTCAAAATGGAGAAGACGACTCAGAAGTGCCGCTAATGCGATCGATCGCCCTTATAGGCCGATCGATCAGTCAAATGACATTGTAGGCCGATTTTAAGGCCAGCCGATTGAACGCCCTTGTAGGTCGATCGATCAACTACACAACAGATTTTGAGCATTTTATTTCCTATGCTTATTTCAGTATGTGTACTCCTAAATATTGTTTCTAATATTCAAGTGGAGTGTTTTGAGTTAGGATAAACTACTAGAAAAGTATGCTATTTATGTTGGAAATTATGGAGCATGTTTAAGTTTTATATGGAAGTACATGTTAATGGTTGGACGTGTTAGTATGATCTATCTTGAATCTATGGTTGATGATTTTCTTATGTTTAAGAATGCTTCCAGCAAGGTTATTGTATGACAATGATCTAATGTGCCTTCTTATCATATGAATAAATTGTGGGTGAATGGTGATATTATGTTCTAGTTTCATGCGTGGATTAAATATGCTTGTAGGAGTTGAGCATTAGACTTCACTTAATTGAAATGATGGTTTTGAATAGATTTCCCCATGATTTCAGTTAAGAATTATGTTTAGATTTTATCAAAGTATGTGTGTATTGCCTTGTGAGCTATTGTCAAAGCATGGGTCATATGCTTAGGAATGTATGAACACACACATGTGGGGAATTTATTATGAAATCGTGGTTGTTTATGACTTGAATATGATGCATGTGTGGACTAATGAGAACATTTCATGTGTTGGAATTCACGTAGAGATTGCTCATGTATATATCATGTTGCATGCATCATGAAACGGACTTCATGAATGAGAATTTATTGATGATTAGCTGTGGTTAATCAATTGTATGAAATAATGTGGGATTGCATACCAGATTAATTGATCATTGGTTTAATAGGAACTTGGCTGGTCCGAAAGGACATGATTTCAATTTGAGTTCCTGTGTGGAACATGTATACTCCCCGGGTTGAGTCGACTTGAGTTATGTAGAGACGAGTTGTGTACTTATCTTGCGGTTGAGATTCTTGATATAGTCAAACCTGGATAATGAGCACCCAGGGTGGTATGCCTTCATGCACCGGCTACCACATGTTCTAGGGTTCCCTATGTGGGAATTTAGGCTCTCCCCTACTGAAGGAGATGTCTCAGGGCGAACACACTTGCTCTAGTTTCTTTGTGTGAGATTCGGATATTCCTTGGCTAGGATTATCCATAGCGAGCAGATTTAGGGGTTGACTACCCCGACTTTTATATTTCTTATGTGAAAATCGGACTATGTCCCACCTGTGTGGCCTTAACTATGTCCCGCCTGTGTGGCAATGATTATATTCACTCCTTGATGGAGGCATTCACCTTTTGTTAATGATGCATGGGTATGAGATTATATTATGCTCAGGATTACATAGGTTGTGTAGGGATAATGTGGTACATGTGGATATGAATTATTATGCATGATTGTGTATCATGTGTTTGACAAGTTTGTCATGCAGGGTGAATGAGCTATGGAATGGATGTATGTGATATGTATACATGATTCGAATTGTGTGATTGAGACAATATCATGCAAGTTATGTGATATGGTTGCATGATCAGAAAGTGTGCGAGAGACATTTCTCATGCGGAGTATGTGTAATATTATGCTTGATTGTGATTCGATAAGGATCACTACCTATGTAGGATGGATGCTAAGTCATAACATGATCATTTATGCCCTGACTTAATATATGGTAGGTTACCATGTCATTTATGGATATAAATTACCATGATGTTGTGTCGTGATGGTTTTCTTATTAATGTTACCACTTTCAAAATATTATTAAGTTTCGTACTCACCCCTCTTTTGTGATTTGTTTTGGGGATGCACGGTGTGACGTGCAGGACTACTTATATTGGGGGCGACATGGGTACTCGTGGGAATAGCCTTCGTGGCATTCTGATGATGTTTTATTTTCTGATTTTCTCGCAGTTGACATTAGAGAACATTATTTGGTGGGTTATGTATTATGCCCGCATTTATATGTTGTTCTTAGATTTATCTAAACTTTTTTGATTTCGAGCCATGCGTAGGCTCTAGAGATTATTATGTGGGTTTGTGTGAGGATTATGACAGCTTTATTATCCTCTTTGTTATCTTTATTACTCTTGCTGAAAGGACATTAGGTGTGCTACTCCATTAGGTGAATCACCTGTTAGAGGGGCTAAGTCTTCTGCAATATGATAATCTATTAAATTTTGTCACCTCCACGCGTTGACCAACCCTTACTGGCCCTTCGACCGGGTTTGGCTCGGGTCGAGCGAAGCTTGGGCATGACATGATATGTATTTTTGAGTCGACAACACATAATATGATATCCTCTATATCGCATATACGATAACATGATATTCACCATAGCTTGTTATTGATAACACGATATTTGGCATAACGTGTTATTGATAGCATAATAAGCCAACAAGACGTGTTATTTGTTTCCCTCTATATCGCATATACTATAACATGATATTCATCATAGCGTGTTATCGATGACACAATATTTGTCATAGCATGTTATCGATAACATGATATGCCAACAATACATGTCATTGATAATATAATATGGTACGATATCCTCTATATTGCATATACAATAATACGATATTCGCCAAAGTGTGTTATTGATAACACGATATTTGACATAGCGTGTTATTGATAACACGATATTCGTCATAGCAAGCTATTGATAACACGATATGCCAACAATGTGTTAATGATAATACGATATATCGCATATACTATAATAGGATATTTGTCATAGTGTGTTATCGATAACATGATATTCGTCATAGCGTGTTATTGTTAACATGATATTCGCCAATATTTGTTATTGATACAATTGTTCATCAAGTCGGGGATAAAAACCTCTAAGATCATGTACATGCTTACATAAGATGTTCTACATAATAAAATTTGCATATAAAAAAACATACTAGAGTCCCTCTTTGCACAATAGGGTAGGAGGCTATCATGGCTATTCTACAATGTCCTTCCTTGGCATCTACATCTTTCTTCATTCTTATATGGCCATGTTCTCCCTGGATAGTCCCTCAATATTCATTTTTTGAGTTGCAGTGTCACCTTGATCTCCTTTTGTAGGGATAAATAGTTTGTGGTTAGAAATTTTTGGACAAAAATTAGAGAAGAGCAATTGCCGATGAAGTGAGGAAGGCTGATAATCGCCGAATAGAAATCAAAATTTGTTGTTGATAAAAACCGCGGGCAAAAACCACAAATCATCACTGAGCTCCAATCTCCTCTTTGCTTATGCGTCGTCACAACTAGTTTACACGATTTTAAACCCTAACCCTTGTTGCAAGGGTATTTTGGTCCAATTTTTTCTAAATATCATGTAAAGCCAGGTTCTATGGAATGTTTTTTACAATACCAGGGAATATGGAATATTTATATATTAGGCCATGTAATATGGAAAAAACTCAATATGATATGTCCAAAGCATCTTTTTACACCTGGGCTATGTGTTTGTTTGTTAGTATATGTCTATCACATACAAGGATGATATAAAATCTTCTTTGGCCAAGTTGCAAGAAAAGGTAAGTTTGCGGCTAACAACTAACTTCTCGAATTCCAACCAAGGAAGACAAGTCCAAGATAGAGTCATCTTTATTGTGCCAAAAGAGTGAGCCGGGAAGGGAAAAAAGGAGTCTGGCATGGTAGAGATAATAGTGTAATTGGTTCTAATAGAAATGTTGTGGGTGTCACCATAGTAGAAATGGTGATTAGAGGAGGTGAAGGGGTGGAAGATAAAGATGGAATAGAGGTGAACATTTGACGTAGTCCACTAGTTCTCAAACTAAGGGTAGGTAGAAAAAATTTAATAAAACAAATTTTTTTCCATATTGCTTGGCTGACGAGTAGGAAATTCCATATTCCTTGAATTTTCAACTTAAATGCCATAAAACCTAGAATAACATGATACAATGTAAATTTTGAACAAAAATACCCTCACTGGAGATAGGGTTTTATATCGTGTAAAACCCTCACGAAGTCACATTCACTCACAAATGACTTTAGACGTCGGTGATTCATCCTACTGAAAGTCCTTTCCATTTGAAAAGTCCGCTCCGATTGAAAAGCCCTCTGATTGAGCAGCGTTCACTCGGCATGAGAGGAGATTTTGCAACCGGATATAGGGTTTTTTTTGGTTCTGGAACAAGTTTGCAAAAAACGCTCTTGCTTTAGTTCAGGAAAGAGTTATTTGTTGCAAGTTGATTTTGAAATTGTACGCCCCAAAGCTAGTTTCGGCCGTGTAGAGAGGTTCCGTTTGACGCAATCCCAATAAAGGAGTGAACTTTGTATAAAAGCAGCAGCCAAACGAGGGGTTAATCTGGTTAGGAGAAAATCAGTAGCGCTTTTATGGTAAGGCCTTTTCCGAAATCTACATTGGATATTTGTATGCACAATTTTTGAATTGGCATGTTTGAGAGCACATGATGTAGGCAGTCGAAGCATACTACCATTTGTTCAGAAAGACAATAAGTCATATATTGTGTATTCGATAAGACATTGGCAACCTGATATTTAACCATTATGATATCGTGTATGAGAGGTCATCTTATTGTATGTTCGATAACATGATAGATATACTTATCGTATAAATAGAAGTTAGTTAGATAATGTGAATCGATGCGACTATTGATTATGGTCACGACCCATTGTTGATATACATATATTTATCCAATTTTGCAGACGTAAAGTTAGAGTATTACACCAAATGGTAGAGTTAATGAAAGCAGTAGAAGAGAAGAAGAAGAATAGAATTTACGGGAGAAGATCGGGTCTAGGAATAAATAGTTTCCCCGCTGGATTGCATCTATGTTTGTTATGTCTAAACCAAGACTATGAAGTAGTCAAATTTAGATTTTTTTGCTTGTCAATTGTAGTAGACAAGGTTGATCCATAGGGAAAGCCTTTAGCAACAAAGAAAATGATTACAAAAAAATAAAAGAAAGAAAAAATTAAGAGAGAAATAGTAGAAGAGTAATGAGGCAATAAAGAGTTAAGAAATTAATAAGAAAAAACACTAAGGCATTGAGGGTCATTGTAATATCTAGTGATGTCCTTCATGTGACATGTTATCTTAGTAAGAATTAAATGAATATTCTATCTAACCAGAAGATAAGAACATTAAAAGCAAAAATAAAAAGAAGAAATACTTTGAATAGATGAAGGATAAAAAAGAATTTTTCTTCAAGAGTTCTATGTATCAAAACCATAAAAGATTAAGAAGGAGAGCCTTCAAGCATCTTATGTGTCAAAATCACAAAGAAACAAGAAGATAAACAATGTTAAATAAATATCACTTCACATAACCAACACTTACTTAAAACCATTGACGAAACATGAATAGAACTCCATTAGATTGTTATAAATTACCTTTAGCCTTAGCTAGAGAGCTTAGAAAGTCATTACAATAAAACTAAAAATAAAAGTACAGAAGAAGAGAAGAAAAATAGGAGAAGAGAAATCCAAAGAGGAGGAGATGATATCTTTACCATGTCCACCCCTCTATTTATAGAAGTAGAAGGGGTTGCTTCAAAGGGGAAGGTCTAATCATATCCCTTCATTGCATCCTTATTGGTTGCTTCTTTGGTAATGATTAAATTCTAAATCAATCAAATAAATTAATAATTTATTTAGTAAATAAGTATTTTTTAGTTGTTCTTTAGTTATCTAATCAGCCTCATTATCTTTCCTTATATATATATATATCAATCACAACTAGTGAAAAGATCCTCCATGTGTTAGCCTCGGGTTAGTTTACTAGTTGTCCCTTTGCATGTCAAATTTGACCTATATATCTTCGAAATTATGAATTTTTTCCTGAAATAATGATTGTAGCCACGTAAGTCTTCTTTCTAATGCCACCATCATCATATTGATCTGACTTTTACATAGAAAGATATGACCAAAATACTAGGGCTATATCAATCTATCCAAATCAGCTTCTTCCCGAATTTGGTTCTCTTGATGCAAATATGAAATCCAATGGGTCCACAAGGTTGTGTTTAACCATTCAATGCATTCTTAGACCATTAAGAGCTCATTCTTGACCTTTGAATAGCTTTAGATAGTTGTGCTTCACTTCCTCTTCCACTTGGATCCTATCGAAGCCCATTTTCACATGTAAACACAATGGATGCCCAACTCACCTATTGAAGATATAAATAGCAAAAATAAGGAATGAATTAACATAAAATATGATTGCAATTCAAGATTTGAAAATATTTAATTAAACATTATTTTAGTGCATCAATCTATCAAAAGGCCTTGTAGATTCATGTTCGGGATGCAAGGCCATCTTGGTGGAGACTGGGTTCTACCCAGTATATGATTGCGAGCCCATCATCATCTCCAGGCCGCTCTTTGATGTTCTCATTGGTGAGTATTTAAATGACTCACAGGAGGTCTTCAACATAATGGGCAAAAGATTACCCCTTACTGTGGATGAAGTAGCAATGTTCATGGGTTTGAGTAGAAAAGGGAACCCGTGTAAATTGGAAAGTAGCGAGGGGAAGGCTGCCCAAGGCAAGGGGCAATTCTACAAGAAGTTCTTCCAAGGGAAGTGGTTGCAGAAGACAAGACGTGAAGAAATGTTGAAAAAAGTGGCTGCCAAAACACGAACTGTTTTAGGTGAGGACTTAGCACAGTTGGCTATCATGCACAAGGATGTCCTTGTGTTATTCACTCAGAGCAACAAAACTATATCCCCAGCTCTGTGTGATTACATAGATGACCTGTCAGTCATGGGTAGCTACAATTGGGTTGGCGCCGTACATGATATGTTAATAAGAGGCATATCAGCAGCCCACCGGAACATAATGAGCATATAGGATGGTCCGTAGTTATCAAATGAAGTCTTTGTCCCACCCATTGTTGGCGATAATTCCTCTGATCTATTCTAATTGACTTTTATTTCACATTTTGTACTCATTGGATTGGTGAAAGAAGATTGACATGGATTTGTTGAGGGCAAGTTTCTCGGTTCACCCAATTTGCATTGCACATTATAGTGTTAAAAAAATGCGACATCACTCGACATCAAGTATTCGGTTAACACGCTTACAATTCAAAATGTGTTATCGAAACCACAACATGAATGCATGTCGTGTTATTATATCTACACTACAACTCATAATTGATATATCAAATGTGTATGTCGTATAATTACTAATGTGATATATTACACATCATATTTCTTTCTTCACACGATATGATTTTAACTTAACACGATATGCTCGATATCATGGTCTCGAGTACACGAAAAGGTTCAATTGTGTATAACTTAAATATTCATTGTTATCTGATAGTTTCAAATGTGAACTGTGTTTCATTGAATCTGGTATGAAATCCAACATTAGAGTTGGGTTGAGCCATTATGGCCAGTGATTTAACTCTATTGACTATCTGGTTCCTTTCTATGAATAGTGATGATGATTTATCACTGTTGTCAGGCTCTTTCATCTCAGCATACAATGATAACACATCCTTATTCACCTTCTTATGAATGAAGAACACTGATTGGAGGTCCTCATCATCTTCTAATTCATATATCATGGATGATTGTGTGGATGGAATTAAATACTTCAAACTGACATTACCATTGACGGAAAGTCATGCTTTTACTTGAACCAACAGCTCGTCGAAGTTCACTGACGGATGAATGCTCATCATTGCCTACCTCTCTGTTATAATGGATGCAAATATCAATCCTATCCATGATCGATGTAAAAGAATGATCGATTCTACGAAATGCAGCCTTTGGAGCCCTTGCACAGTGTTTGTGGTGTCAAAAAATGCTTTTCTCTTATTCATCAACGCTCGCTGGGGAGTCACCGCCGGTCACCTCCCACCGGCGACTTCTGTTGGCTGCCAATGTAAGATGTGATTATGATGATGAATTTCACATTTTTACACATGAGGTGCATATGTATTATGAGCTATATTTGAACCCATGATGTACATGTGGCATGAGTATGTGATGATGAGATACTGTGGGTTATAACATGATATGCAGGTGGCATGGCTATATGATGAAATATGTTATATATGGCATGTTGTGCATGTGGCATGAATATGTGATGATGAGATATGTTATATATAGCATGATATGCAGGTGGCATGAATGTGTGTTGATGAGATATGTTATACATAGCAAAATATACAGGTGGCATGAATATGTATTGATGAGATATTATATATAGCATGACATGCATGTGGCATAAGTAGATGCTTATGGATTGTAAATTATGACATAATTGCATAGATTTATGTGGTTATCCTATGATGAATGGGCATTGTGGTCGATCATGTGATGAATATTATGTGACTATGCATGTGTTGTCATTTTGGATTTACTTTCTATATCAAAACCCTTGTTGAGCTTGTGGCTCACCCTTCTTTATATGTATTTTATTTTGAGGCTGCGTGTTATGTCATATAGGTTGTTAAGATAGGCTCTATGTGGAGCATGTGGTTGGCGATGATCATTAAGAGAGGCTGCTTGGAGTTGTTATATTTTATGATAGCTTTGATAGTATGTTATGTTGAGATATTTGCATACTTAACTATACATTGTACTTCTATTTAGCTAATGTTGTCTTAGACTCTTATTAGATATTGTGGGCTTAGACTTATACTTTAGCCATGTGTGGGTTGTTTATGACTAAGTATGTATTTATGTGTGTAGGCTAATATTTAATTAGTAGTCATTTATTGCTCATTTTGCTTTTGTACAAAGTATAAGTGTATAACTTTGTAGTGTTCTACCCAAGGATAGGTTAAGTCTTCTGCAATTCAACTATACTTTGTCATGTTGCATGCAACTTCCTCCTTGGACCACGTTTGGATAGGAGGTGGCTTGCGCTGGTACGTAATATATGTAATTTCCTTTTGTTCGATTATTAACCATCACATTCTCAAAATTTTTTGCTAATAAATGGGGGAATTTATGTTAAATATAAGATTTTCATTCTATCAAAAAGTGAATTTTTATCACTGTATCCTTTGTGTTTAATTTTTTTTATCTTGATATAGATATAGAGTAAATTTTTTTAATGTTGTCTCTTGAAAAACAAAAAAATTCAATGGAAAAATTTAAAACTTATTTGTATAATGTCTATGCACCCATCTTGTCATCATGTTAGCCCCATATTTAAGAGAATATCTTATAGGATATAGTGGACTGATACATTGTAATGGAAGAGGCCTGCGGGGGTCCAATTTATTCCTCAATTTTGAGTTCTGGCCTATATAACCTTATTCACTGTGAAGGCAAAATAAGGCATTAGGCAGTAGCTCGATGATGAGGAAAACTGAAGCACAAAGGCTTTTGCATTGAAAGCATTTGAGCTTCTAATGCTCTAAAAGGTTTTGTGGAACATGTAAGTTGAATTTTAAGTGACTGTGTCACGCCTTAATTCAATTCTCACTAGAGCTAGTAACAACAAAGCTGATTACATTTAGTTTTCACCACTACGTTGTATATATTTGATGCCTGTTTTGCATTAATACCTAGTGTCTGTTTGTTTCATCTAAAATTGAATCTAAAAAGCCATCTGAAATTTATGGAAAGTTTATCATATGAATTTCACTGTGAATCTAAATCAGATCTAAATCTGAATCTAAAATTGAATATGAATACATTCAATGTTTAAATTTTTTAAAATAAAACTTTTTCCATTTTGCACTAAAAATACTCTTTTCCTGAGTCATATCCACACTATTGGGGTGCTCGTGCTTAACACTCGTCGCAAGTAAAAAATTAGCTTCATTGCATCTTAAATTGAACATTTGGCGAAAGATTACTACAAAAAAGGTGCATCTTTTAATTTCTTGTGCCAAAAAGGGAACTTCATATTTTTAATTGAATATCTTCGGTTGTACCTCAATTTTCAGGGGAGGATTGAGCTCTCTCTAGGGTCGGGTCAAATACATGAAAGGAACGTGGGTTCTATTTCAATAATACTCTCCTCAAACCAGCCTAACCCCACGCAAGATGTATCATTGATTTTCCTTTCCTTTAAAAAAAAAATTACAAGCAACATGAAACCCCAAGCATATTTTATTAAAACTTTAACATTGGAGACTATATAACAACATCCAAGATAAGTTTAAAAAAATCATTACATAGTGTATATTCTAACTAATTCTAACTAATTGCTACTCCTATCTTCGTTCACTTGAAAAATAACATATTTTGGAATCAAAAGTTCTCAAACTACAATCCACGCAATGGTCTGCAGTACATTGTCATATATAGAAATTAATACATGTGGGGGAAAAGATACGTAAAAAGAGAGTTGCGAGTCAGTTGGAGAGTTAACCTTTATACTAAAATTGTGCCTCCCATGTCCTTGGTGCTAAAATTGAGTGTTAATGAGTAGATTTTTCACCCACCACCATAGAATAAAAAGTTCAAACCAGAAGTATTAGGATTCACTTACAGGGGGTTAGTCAATTAAGATTTGAAATACTGAATTTAAAATATAAGATTTTAGAATATAATCCAAATTCTTGGATTTGACCTGCCAAATTTTAAAATATTTTGATACTCAAATCTTGTATTACTAGAATCCCGGGATTTGCATTGTTGATTTCAAAATAATTAACTCCTAAAATTTTTTTTATCTACAATTTTAAAATTTGACTAATCCATAATTTGGAGGGTGAGATGAGACGTTACCTGGCCACGATGGTTTATCTGGCAAGGATGGTGGCCTCCGCCAAGCTCCAATCGCCGCATAAAAATGGCAACCTCCTCCAAGCCATGGAAGGCAGTATCGATCATGGAAGGCCGTATCGGCCAATATGGGTGCATATCAGCCGATACCGGTACAGAACGGGGGGCGATACGCTCCCCACTGTAATTATCGATATGTAACGGTTGTATCGACCATACCATATCGATACGGTCGATACGTATTGATACCGTATTTTAAAAATAATTTTTTATTTAAAAAATAATTTTTTAATTTAAAAAATTAATTTTTTATAGTCATCGATACTCTCATCCATATCGATACAGCCTTCCATGGTATTAATACGGATGATAGTATCAACAATCACAGATACGGGTACGCATCGATAATACGCTTTGTACGCGCCAAAACGGTCGTAAACCCTTTGATATACATAAAAAAATATTATAACTAATAATATATCATTATAATACTTCATTTTAGAAGGTCGTATAAACTGATACGAGTATTCTAAAATTATTTTATTTTAGAACCATATACTTTACTCCCTCTGTCCTCTACAAACTATTATTCCCTCTACCCCATATTAAGTGTTCTAAAATTAATTTATTTTAAAATCAAATAAGATATTTAATGAGTTATATGAATATTATTGAGAAACTCATATGGTATATGTTTAAGTAAATGCATAATTGTGGAGCACTATATTTTTAAAAAAATTATGTAAACTATATAGACCCACTTATATTGATATCATATGATTTTTTTAAAAATATTTTTAATATAATAAAAACATAGTCATTAGAAGAGGTTGGATTGGAATTATATTTTTGTTTTTAAGAAAAAAAATTATTTTTTTTAAAATAAAAAAATTATTTATTTTTTAAATAAAAAAAATATTAAAATATTAGAGTATCGATACATATCGGCAGTATCGATATCGTATGCCCAATACGATCGGTACATATAGATGATACGTGTGGGGGGCGTATCGCCCCCTGTACTGTATTGGTATCGACCCCTAGTGCGTGTCGACCTTCATTTTTTAGTGCATGCCGGCCTCCCTTTTCCAGTGCTTTTGTCATTTTACAATACCACCTCTAGAGGTGGTGTTGTAAAATCTCACTTTTATGTTATAAGTTTCCAGCAAAATTCTCTCAAATCACAATCCTAAGATTTTTAACTAACGCTGTATTTAAAATACAAGAATCAATTGTTTAACCACTAACGCGATATTTAAAATATTGTATTTTAAATCTTAATGTAATAACGCTGGATTATAAATATGGCATAGACAATTCTAAACGACTAATAGGAAATTTTAAAATACTAGAATTTATTTTCAAATCCTAATTGACTAACCCCCTTACTGAATCAGCAGCATTTTTCCATGCAGGCAAGAGCGTTATGTCATGATCTTGAGCTTCAGGGAACACCTATTTGTGGCTTTGATCTATTGCAACTTTCCCGATCAAACTGCGATAGGAACACAAAAAACGCAACACTGGTGCACCCCATAGCTTTTTAGGAGCTTAAATCTACTTTACTATACAACTAGTGTATTAGACATGCCCTTCTCTGAAGTTGTAGATTTCATGTGACATCTTAAAGAAGAGCTCTGGTTGCAAGCCTCTAAGAAATTGTTTCCATAATCTGACGGTCCCAAACGGTTGTTGGGATCGATCTCGCAGTCTTGAATGGTTGTTGAGGCAGCAAAATTGCAGAATCCAACTTCCCAAGCTAATATCTTGTTACGCACCATTCAAAAAATTTATAAAACGGTCAAAATGCAATAGTTTTGATGAGCAAGAGAGCTTTTATGATAAAGTAGATCCTACCAATTTCTCCTATTCTCTCTCTACCTATCAAAGCCCGCCCTAGCTCCTTGATCATCCCATCTGTTAACAGAATGTAGCAGTCAGATCTATAATAAGATACAAATAAAAATTATGTCCTTGCATCTATTCCATGAAAAACTATCATAAAAGTTGCAAGTGCTATGCCACCTTCAATACAACACTCTCTAAAGATGCAAGTGCCATATGAACAGGTCCAGGGTGTGCATTTGTGAATCTTTTCCATCCAGTGTAGCTCCTCGCCCAGTATAGCCAACGGGCCGAGCTTGAACAAACAAACTCCTGTCTACCAATTCAAATTTATGAGAAAATGAATTAGAGGGGAATTATATCTTAAGTCATAGTTGCAGGAGACCAAAAACTAAAGATCATAATTTGACCTATGACAATTGTATCATACAAAACCTTGCAAAAACCAAAATCTACTCACCACTTAATATAATAGAAATAAATACAACAAAGAGTATGGTCAGTGAATGAATGTGGCTAAGAGATATAACAAGAGTCTATACTAGTAAATCTCTTTGGATTTTCATTCAAAAGAAGATAAAGGAACAAGAAGAAAGTATTTTTTAAAAATAATAGACAATCTAAGAGAGAAGTATTAGGTTGAGCTTTAGTTATTATTTTTTCCTTTTTGCCTTTTCCATTTAAAATCTTGCCAATCTTCAATCAAGATTTCTTATATGAGAACCATTTTTTCATGAACAGAATTTTAGATATCGTTATTGAATATGCCCATCTCAAAAAGCACCTTTGGTCTATAAATTAGTACAATTGCTTGATATGTTTGCTACTTGGTGGATCACAGTCCGAAACAAGCTTCCTATCTCTTAGAAAATCCAAAGGAGTCATTCCCTGCTGGTTCAATGTTGCTCCCAAAGGAGAGTATTTGCACGTTGTTTGAACATACTTTACAAAGCCCTGAATAGTAAGGACCCAACTTGATTTTCTGAATGATAGACCCTTCAACATATTGGATCGTGATTTTGGAACTAGAAGGGAATTAAAACAAAACACTGCAAGCATATACACATCTAGCAAAAGAGGATCTGAATATGAAAGTACAATCCTAACACATCTCAATAATCATCTAAAACTCTTCAATTCAATAAGTAGCATATTCACTTGAGAGATTTTCTCTAGAAATTTTCTCAAGAAATTGTTTTGCAAATCCTCCTTTCTTGTTGAAAATTGAAGCAAGAGATACATCTCATTAGCATATGCTAGTGATCCTCTCCAAGACCCTCCTCGCCTCGCTCTGCAGCCTCTCCTCTTGGGTTGTTGCTCCCCAGTCCTCGGCCTTGGCGATGGACCCATCAGAGTTCCATCGGATGTTCGGGATGTTTAACAACCACGAGGACAGGAGGATCACGAGGCGGGAGGTGAGCGACTCGCTGGGGAGCTTAGGCATGTTTATATCGGAGGAGCTGGAGGGGATGATCAAGAAGATCGATGTGGATGGGGACGGGTGCGTGGACATGGGTGAGTTCAAGGAGCTGATGGTGGAGAGGGAGGGGGCGGCGCCAAAGGAGGAGGACATGAGAGAGGCATTCGGGGTGTTCAACTCCAATAGTAATGGGTACATCAAGGTGGAAGAGTTGCGGGTGGTGCTGGCGTCAGTGGGGCTAAAACAAGGGTGGACAGTGGAGGAGTGCGAGAGGACACGGGCGAGGACAGTGGTGGAAGAGGTCAGGATCGGGTATATGTTTTCAAAGGTATTTAGTGAATGAAATACATCTAACTTTTAAGTGGATCTTATTAACGTAGATCTTATTTATGAACTGATAGTGACTGAATTCAGTATTAAACAAATACACTGAAAGCAAACTTTTAAGTGGCTTTTCAGTGACTTATTCTGTTTGTTTCGGCTAAATCTTAATCTAAAAATTTATCTTAATTAGTTGAAAAGCTAATTATCTGATTTAGCTGAATCTAAAACTGAAACTGAATCGAGAGCTAAATTAGTTGAATCTGAAGTTAAATTAGCTGAATTTCAGGGGTTGTTTAAGTATTAAATTTTTTTAAAATAGAAGTAAAATTTTTTAAAAATAATTCTAAAAATTTACTACAAAATTTGAATTACATTTGGTAACAAAATTTTTTAGATTAAATTCAGATGTTGCGTCAAACCCAATTTTAAAACTTTAAACTAATATAACTCTCTCTCCCGAACTCGGATATGCACATTCTTGGTATTATTAGATTCCTAAATTCAAGCTCTATCAAATAAGATCTTGCAAGGGTACATAATTTTAAACTTTTAAAATAAACTCTACCCATATGGCACATTTTTAAGGGAAAATTATATAAATAATAATTTTAAAAAATATTTACCATTTTAGACCACTTTGGGAAATATTTCCCAAAGTGGTGTTCCTTCTTGCCACGCAGGCGCCAACCAAGCAGTTGGTGCCTGCATGGCTTTTTTAAAAAATTTTAAGTTGATATCATCGTTTAGAAGGATAAATTTGGGTTTAAGTTGATTTTGTCCTTCTAAATGACGAAATTGGTTTAAGACAACTTGACCAGATTTTGTTGCTCTGAACAACGAAATCAGCTTAAGTTGATTTTGTCCTTCTAAACGATGAAATTGCACACTTACGCATTTCAGCCGTAGACGATTTCATCGTTCAGAAGGATGAAATCAGCTTAAGATGATTTTGTCATCCAGAACAATGAAATCATCTTCTTTTATTCGCCCCCTCCGCCTCCAGAAAGTTTCTGTCTTTGCAACTTTGATTGAGCATTTTTCCATAAGTTCCGCCCACCGCCGTGTCTGTCTCCTTTCGTCATTTGGCCTGTCGCCGTGTTCGCCCATCCTGTCTCCTCTGCCCCATCGGCAGCCCTTATTTCGGGTTCTTTTGTACGTATCTTTCACTGTTGAGCTCTCCTCATTTGCTTTTCATCTTCAGTTGTGTTGCTAATGTGGTGGACTACGTTTGCTTAAATTTTCTGAGACTGAAGCATGATTCGTACTCTGTTGTCTATTCTTGTTTCGGGGTCTTTGTGTTCTTCATCAATCGAATTTCTTCAAGAGAGACAATTGACATTTCTAATGTGGTGGGCCGGTGGTGGTCTCATTGCAATGGTGGTGTGAAACTGCGTAGCTTGCAAAAATGTGTTAAAGTGGCAACCATAAAGACATTTGTTTTGTTTTTAATTAGTTAAATGGGCATTGTAATAGTCCAGTTCTGTCTGATTGTGTGTTAGCAACTTGGTGCCTCGTATTGTTTTATGGTTCTCTAGCTCTGTTTCCATCACTGATTTCATTATATTTGTTTATTTTCCGTGTTTTTCCCATGTTTACTTGTGCACTATCTACCTCTCTATTTGAGCAGAGAACTCTATCATGTTACCCTTGAACTGATGCAAATTATATTTTGTTTTGTCTATTTACCTTGTGTTTTATATTTTATTCAGCTAGCAAAGGTTTATTTCTGTTGTTGGGGCCAGACTGGGTTTGCTCTGTTTGTTCGTTCTCAGATGGAATTTAGTCTCACTGGTCCTTTTTACACTTCTATTTTTAACTTCTTTTGTAGATATATTTAGGTTGCTGTGAATTGATTCTTTCTGCTTGATGATGCTCCACCTGCTCTATTATTGTTTGTTGTGGTATTTTATACCTCTACTGACTGGTATTTTTATGGGATTTAATAGCTTATAAGCGGCTACTTGTCTTGTTCTTCGTCTTTCAATCTTATGTGGGTCTAATGCTTTATAGTTTTTTTTATGATAAAATATAGGTGTTTTATAGGCTTAACTGTGATTTGTGAGTATTGAATTTCTACTCTAGTTTATTTACAATCAAAGCCTAATTTAATAGAGAATATGAGTTAGTAATAGTTTGGATAGGGTAGATGTTATTAATAGTTTAATATTTTTATCAATAGGGTAGATGTAATATTTGAAGAAGTGTATGAGAATATTTGTTGTCTTGTTTGGATAAGAGAAGAAATATGTGATAAAGTGTATGATTATTACTCATTGATATATGAGACAATTGCTTAATCTAATTTTAGCCTCTTAGTTTTAAGATAATTGTTTAATCTAATATTAATTTAATATATTGTTTATGAATTAAGTGAATAGAGATGGCAGAAGAAATGGTTAGTTTTATACTTACCTATGATGGATGCACGGAAGGATTATTAATTAAGAAACCGTCTACGTATGATGAATTTGAGATGTAAGTAGCAAGCAAGGTTGGGTGGGATAGAAAAAGATGTAAAATTACTATCAAATGTAATATTCCATCGTATAGTTCGATAATGACATTAATATGCATAAATGATGATATATCAATGGGTTTTATATTTCACCACTCATGTCACACAATTGCTTTCGAGTTATTTCTTGAAAAAGATGCCTCAGTGCCTATTGAAAGGCGAAGTAGTTCACATAAGAGCTCGCATAGGAGCTCGGATAGAAATGTGAACAATGAAAGATATGCAAATGTAGGTGGACGATGAAGAAGAAGGAAATTTATCTATGACAGTAGATTCAAATGAACGTCATAGGTCGTCTACCCCTATTTACGATGGAAGTAGACCTAATTGGAGGTAAGGTTGATTTAGTTATGAATACGTTTTGAATCTTATAATTATTAATAAACATATGTTTAGCTAAAATTTGAATTTTGTGCGTAATATGGAAGGTCCACAACACATGCACACGAGCGATTTAGCGTTCAAATATCTCAAAGCGGTGCATAGTATGAAACTCAAAGTTCGATGGGCATTCATTACTCCTACATGTATGTTGGTCATACCGATGTTGAACCTTCCAATCAAAGGTGAAATATATATTCATAAATGAATATAACTATTTTAGACATAAAAAATTTAATACATATGTGATGTTTATATGTAGGGGGGATATGTCCATGATGAAGATATTGATGAAAATGAGGCTATTGAAGGTTAAAATATTGACAAAGCAAGTGGAGAAGATTCTAACATGAATGAAGAAGGGGTCAAAGGTGAAGAAAACACTCAATAGATGGTTGACGGCGAGGGGGATGATGTGGTAGACAATGTTATTGCTGCAAATAATATGAATGTGGATAATGAAGAGCCGCAGTACTATGAAGTGGAGCCACTCTATGCACACATTACAGATGAGGAAATAGATGCAGCAGTTAATTCTACAATGGATATGGACCAACAAAACGCAGATGAGTTATATGTTTGGCCGCATCTTTGAGAATAAAGAAGCATTTGTTACAGCATTGCAGGGGTTTTCCATTCAAAATCATGTCGAATATAAGGTTGTACAAACAAATTTGTCAAAGTATACAGTGAAGTGCATTGATAGCCCTTGCCCTTAGAGAGTGCATGGCTCAATAAAAAGAGGTGGTGGGTACTTTAAATTGAAGACGTATAAAGGTGACCACACATGTCGGAATGCCTAGCTTAGCACAGATCATAGACAGTGCAGTGCCTCATTTATTTCAAAGGTCATAATGCCCGCTATCCAAGCCAAATTAACTCTCACACCAAGGGATATTATTCAAAGAATGAAGGAGAAGTATCATGTTGACATATCTTATAAGAAAGCATGGGCAGCAAGAAATATGACGATTAAGGCTATTTATGGACATTGAGTAGAATCATATAAATTATTTCCAATGTACCTAAGGGCGGTGCAAGAAGCGAATCCTGACACCTACTACCGCTTAGAGGATGATGAAGTACATCATGTAGATGGTGGCATATGTAGGAGATTTAAGCAGTTGTTTTGGGCATTTGGGCCGTCTATAGCAGGGTTTTGACATTGCATCCCTGTGATTAGTGTTAATGCCACTCACTTGTATGACATATACCCTGGTGCTCTTATGGTTGTAATAGCTATAGATGAAAACAATGAGTTATTTCCTCTAACATTCAAGCTTGTCGGGAAGGAAGATGGAGACAATTGGAAATGGTTCTTAATAGAACTAAGGGATCATGTACTAATGGGCATGATGAACATCGTCATTATTTCATATCGACATAAGGGGCTTCAGAAGGTCATGCCTGAGGTTCTTCCCAAGCCTCTGTACCACCATCGTTATCGTGTTCGTTACATAAAAGCAAATTTTAAGGAGTTCAAAAATGATACACTGACAGACTTGATTGGGGCAGTAGCTTGTGCACTTACAGTAGAAAAGTTTGATGCTAAAATGGACATGATTGGTCAAGAGAGTCGTAGGGCACAACATCTCCTCTTACGAGGACAATTGCATCCTGCATAGTGGTCCCTTGCCCACAGTGGTTTTATGACATTTAGCATGACGACTACAAATATGGCTGAAAGTTTAAATAGCGTCTTGAAGGGGGCATAAGGATTACCCATGCAGGCTTTAATGTCAGCTATTTTTTATCGGGTCATAAAATCTTTTGTGAAACGATCTTCTGCCGCATCTGCCATGGCCACCCCATATACTCCCAAAGTGGAAGCGATATTGAGAGAGCAAATAAGAAAAATGGGGAGTATATAGTTAATAGGATCAACAGGGGTCACTATGAAGTGACGTCCATCTGTGCCCGAAAGGTTATGGTAAATGTTGTGATGCATACTTGTACATGCAACATCCCTCAGGTTTATGGTTATCCTTGCTCGCACCTTATCGCCGAGTGGGCAAAGCGGCGAGAGCCGATCCATGCATCACTATTTTACACATCGTCTACATATAAAAATATGTATCCCGCAGAATTTCATTCTCCTCGTGGCCAGGAGTATTGGGAGAGGGATATACTTTTTGTGTTATACCCTCCGATAGCAACAAGGCAACCCGGTCACCCACGGTCTGTTCATATTATGAATACAATGGATCGTAGAACTATGAAGAGAGATGGTAGAGGAGGATATAAATGTAAGAGGTGTAAACAAAGTGGGCATAATAGTAAATCATGTAGAAACCCTCCTATTGATTGGTAAACATATAATCAATCTCTTTATTTATTCTATATTTTAGGTATGAGCGCATATATTCCTTACGATTAATGATATGATCTTAATTTTCCGCAGATCATATGGATCATGCAAAGCCTTGTTACGGGTCAGGCCCGATTGATACTTCTTTACTCGTACAACAGGAGTCACATAGGTCGGCTACTATTTACAGAGGAGAGGTATGATAACTTTTTTAAAATTTTGTTTCATTTTTTCAGACGATATAGTACGCAATGTTATAATTTTAAATTTTATTATAGGACCACGGGTGCCTTGAGTGCACCAAACATTTTAAATATCTCTGCCATTGGCCCATAGATGAACGTATGTTACCTTATATCGAGCGAGTGGAGTTTGGCCATTCCATTCATCTACAGCAATCCATCTCGATCAGCCTCTATTGACAGCTCTTATTGAGAGATGGAGGGAGACACAAACGTTTCATTTATCATATAGAGAGATGTCCATCACTCTCATGGATGTGGCAGTTCTATTAGGACTTTGCAACAATGGACATCATGTGACTGGCACGATAAGATGAGCTCATGTAGATATATTAGTTAGACTCATTGGTAGAGCTCCTCTTACTACAGTGATGCGTGGTAGCCAAGTGAGCCTACGATGGTTCTTATAGGAGTTTCAAGAGCTCCCAGCCGATGCTACGGAGATAGTTATTGAGCAGCATGCACGAACCTATCTATTACATTTACTTAGATCTACGATATTTGTGGATACCACGAGCAGCCACGTACATGTGTCATATCTCTCCCTCCTTGCGGAGTTTGACATGGCTGGTACTTATTCATGGGGTAGTGCTACTCTTGCATTTTTATATTAAGGGTTAGGGAAAGCATGCTAGGTCATGACCTCGGGGATTGCGGGCTGTTTGACCCTTCTTCAGGTAAATAATTGTGTAACTTTAAATGGTGTTTTGGTCACGTATAATTTTTAATTTTAATATTTATTATTATATTTTTTGACATAGTTATGGTCGTGGAAGCACTTACACGTCGGACAACCAAGTGCTGAGATGGGTCGCTTAGTCAAGGGTGCTCCATTAGGAGCAAGGTAGGCTGTATTTATGTTTAACACTTACTTTTTTTAGCAATGTTTTATATACATATGCTGAACTTATTTTTTAAATTTAACTCCTTAAGGTAAAATGTTCAGAAATAGAGAACCAAAAATCCACAAGGAGTCCTCCGATTGTATAGAGGGGAGCTAGACCACTAGCGGCCATATCAAGTAATTTCATTGCCGTGTTGAATTTTTTTGTAATAATTTTAAAAAAAATTATCGTTATTTAAACTAAATTATCTTTATATATTGTATATGTTATTTAGCAACCGTACTCAGAAGACAGGTCGGCTGCATTACCTCCTCTATGTACTGACGGTCAAGAGGTGTGGCTATCTCGTACTCCATTAATATGTTATGAGATTATAGAGATGTATGTGTCAGATTGGGTAATGCTCCATTTTAACCTAGAGCAAGGGGTCCCACCGTCTACCATCGAGTTCGTCCATCACATCACTCGACATAGCCGCCATATTACCGATTGTACTTTACATCATGCTTAATATATCACTTGATAGGAGGATAGGAGAGCCACTGTTATCATAGGGGTGATGGCTACAACATTGCAAGATGTTCGTAGTGCTTATATGCAATGGTATTTATCGATTACACAACGATATATTTTACTACGTGATGATGTAGAGGAGATGATATATCAGCCTAGGGGAGTATCTAAGGCAGCTCTGGTAAGTACAACTTTGTTAATTAAGGCATATATTACTTTCTTATTTCTTATTAATTATTTATCTAATATTTAATTTATTTTTTTATAGCTTCATCTAGTTCAACGTACACGTATGACTTTGACTGATGCAATTAACACATATACTTCGAGCAAGGACTTATTAGCAGCATGTCAGTCGGTGATTAGAGAGTCGGATGATGTCATTAGTCAGTGATTACGGATGTTCATAGATATTATCTTGTCGATGAGGCCGCTCAAACGCAGCCGATGCACTCTTCATTCCCTGATATTCCATCTTCATCAGCAGCATATAGCTCTCCTTCAGGTTCATCATTTTTGGTCACTGCACATGTAACTCAACCAGATCTGATTTTATATTATATACATCGGCCGGCTCATGTTGAACTATCTATTACTTATGCTGAGCCAAAGCCGCAGTCAGAGCCGGAGCCACATATCGAGCCAGAGCTACAGCCAGAGCTAGAGGCAGATCATGAGGAGCTCGTACAGCACCGTCGAGGACATAGGAGATTATGACATGACCTTTTTTATATATTTATTTTAAACTAAACATTTTTTCGACTTGTGATGTAATATATTTGATACTTATCTATGATATACTTTAATGTTATATTTGTTATGCATAAAATAGGTAGAATAAATGTAAATATGTATATATTGAATGAATGAACAGGGACAGGTGATAAAGCTAGTTTCAAATAATTTAAAAAAAAAATTAATCTAATTTTGTCCTTTAGAAAGATAAAATCAGTATGGTTACGAACCGAATGCCAAAATGCGATAAGTGTGACAATTTCGTAGTTTAGAAGGACGACGGTGTTCAGAATGACAAAATCGGGTCAAATCATCTTAAACCGATTTCGTTGTTTAGGACAAAATCAACTTACCCAATTTTGTTCTTCTAAACGACGAAATCAACTTTAAAAAAAAAAAACTACGCAAGCATATGGTAAAAATAAACACCACTTTAAAAAATATTTCCTAAAGTGGTCTAAAAAAATAAATATTTTTTAAAATTATTATTTACATAATTTTTTCTTTTTTTAAACTAAAATTAATGCGAGATGTATCTTTTGAAAATAATAAAATTTATAATTTTTGAATAAAGGGTTGGGAGCCAAAATCGTCGAAATCACCTCATGAGGTGACTTGTTGATTCCCATCGATTCTAGCTCAAAGTAGCATGAATCAACTTGTGCGAACTTTTTAATTCCGCCCACATTCTACACAAACACAATTTCGATAATTCAAGTAATTCAAGCTGAAATTGAGTCGAAATGAACAAAATCTAACAAAAAGTCAATACCCAAACAGCCCCTAAATTTGAATCTCATTATCATTGATCAAGTCCAATATAAATATCATAAAAATTATAAAAAAGTTAACTAAAATTATACTAGACCCTCACAAACAATTTATTAGACTAGATACTATAGGTCACATCAAATTGAGATTCCTGAAAAATATAATGTACTTTCTTGTACAGATAGCAATAGAATCATAAATTGAAGTATGCCTCTTAATTAGTATTTCTCAAAACTAACAGCTCCACCATAAAAAAAAATCATTCTCACCCAATTAATTAGCCTCCTCCATAGCCTAATCTAGCAATTCAATGGACATCACTATCCCAAAAGCTTCATAAAAAAAAAATTCCCTTCTCAATATATTCTTTAACAATTTGTACCTCAGACACCTCGAATTCCTGCAGTCCAACAATGCAGACCCGTTGCCGCCCATCTTCCCTCATACATAGTTTTCTGATAAAAAAACAAAAGGGTAGTCTCAAAACTTCTGTTTATCTAATTTGATAAAGAAATCACTAACCTTAAATTGAAATTTGTAACACTAACCTTTTATCACTGAGAAGATCAAAAAGTTTACCGCCATATATCTCAAAGTAGCTCAACCATAACTTATATCTTTGATTACGATAGATTGGCAGATGCAGTTGCCTAATAATGTCTTCTGCAGCTTTCAGTGGCAATGATTGCATGGTATATGTCTTACCACTGCCTAAAATGCAAACTTATTTGTTTCTTATAAATGTAAAGGCTCGTAAATTTCCAAAAACAAGCAGCAAACTTGGACACCATTCCTTTTCTTAAGTAAAAGTTACCTCATTAAGTTACGAACCAAGCCAAGCCAGAAGGCAAAACCAGATATCCATGCACCTGTTTGACCATAAGCAAAGCAAGTTGCCTTTGTTTGCTGAAAGATGGTAGGGATGATTGGAGCTACAGTAACACGATAAACCTGCATCACAAAGCTCTCACATTGAATGCCCACCTTAAACCGCACAAAAAACCAGAAAGACAAGACACTGAAGTTTGAAGAGTCTTAATGGTTGTGTAGCAAACATCATTACAAGGAGGAAGGCATTGAAATACCAAATATAAAAAGAAAGGCATGTACCTCATCATTCGTTACATACTCATCCAAAACAGCGTCAAAACAGAATTCATGC
This sequence comes from Saururus chinensis, assembly GCA_035235625.1. NCBI lineage: Eukaryota > Viridiplantae > Streptophyta > Magnoliopsida > Piperales > Saururaceae > Saururus > Saururus chinensis. Next base: position 35,220,665 of record CP141143.1, read on the forward strand.
TTTTCAACACAGGCAGTGAGGTCAACCTTGCATATCAAACATGCAATCAGATATGATATAATCATGACAAAAAAAACACGATGCATCCAAATTGCTGGCATTAGCAAGAAACTAGTCTGCCAACATCACAAATTAAGGTATATGTGATAAAGAATCAAACCTTTAGCTTTGGTTCATGGACAACTAAAAAGGCATTATCATAGACTGTTACAATATTGTCTTCCTTTCTTGACAATTCTTTTTTGTTCAAGGGCCTTTTACGTACCTGAAGTTGCAATGCAATTATAAAAAAAAGATCAATGCACAAATCTTTTACCACGTTGACATGTAATTGCAATATAGAAGAAGTTAAATTTCTGCAATGATAGAGCTAGAAGTTAAAGGATACAATTGTCTATCTAAAATGGTCATAAGGCAGCATAACCAAATTGACAACACCAACAAGACAGAGCCCAGCATACAGCCACCAGCATGAACGACATACAAAAGTCAGTTGTCATTAGATAGTACAAAAATACTTAACTCTTAAAATGACCAAGTGAAGTGCCATCTTACCAATGTAAAAGTAAATCAGTACAAGCAGAGTAAAAAGATGATAATAAGCATGACAATATATTATAGGATTCCATTTTAGTTCTGATGTGTTTGTTCCAACAGTTTATTGAAGTGTCAGTGTTCCAGAAAAACTCACCAAATAGATGCTAATGTTACACTTCTTTCCATTTCACAACATTTTAAGCTTAAAAATCCTCTGGGGCAGCAAATCCTAGGCACAGCAGTACCTGGTTTAATGAAAACTAGTAACAATCAGAATCAAATTATTAATGAAAACTTGGAACAATCAAATCAAATTTTTAATGAAAACTTGGAACAATTAGAAACAAATTCGATATGTAGAAATAGTCAAAAGCAGTAAAATTAGGAGAGGAAAAACCAAAAGAAGAGAGAGGAATTACCTATCTGAACCATCTGAGTCAACTTTTCTAGTTCTATAGTACAACTGTATCGCAAAGGCCTCAAGGTTCTATTCTGAACCATCTGAGTCAACTCTTTCACTGTAGGAATCTTCATTACTTTGAATAGCTGATGACTCGTATACTTTTAGACATGATGCAAATGTCTGCCACAAAGGTTCCAGGATTACTGCACCATATATTGAACAAATCTTACCACCTTGAAAACTCAAAATCTGTATCAATTTTTTTGGGAAAAAAAAGTAATAGCTCTACTTCATACAAGTACTAACCAGCAAATTCTTCATGCCGAAATAAAAAACACAAGCAGTATAAATTTAACAAATAAAAAGCAGAAATAAGTACACAAATAAAAAATTTGACAGCAGTTTAGAATCAAAGGTTATTCCCATCTTTAACAATAAAACATCAAGGTCGGAAGGGGGTGCCAAGGAGACTAGAGTTGCCTTCAGTATTAGTTCAGCAATATGAATAAGAAAAGACATTAGACAGTAATAAGAGTGAGAAAAGGCGTACTCTGTGAAGCAATTGGGCCATGGAAATCCTCGAGTAGGGAACGACCGCTTCAAGCACTGTGTTGGACGCTCCGGGAACCAAAATAAGCCACCCCAGAGCCTGGCCTTGTTTGTAAATTGGGTTACGGAAAAGACAGAACACTCATAGAGCCGATTCAGTAACGGGAAGGGAAAGGTCAGAGACAAAAGAGACGATTGGGGGGACCTGAGAAGCACCACCAGAGATGTAGAGAGTGGCTTGGAAAGGGGCGGCGTGGATTGGCGAGTGACAGAGGACAGAGAGCAGATGAGGAGCGGCAGCAACGGGAGAGGACAGAGGAGGGTCTCGGAGGCGCAGCAACAGGATAGGGGGAAGCAACAGCCGTGGAGAGGAAAGGAATGGAGGGTGCGAGAGCAGGCAGAGAGGAGAACCAGAGGTGGCAAAATGGAAAAGGCGAAGAGGGCAGGGGTCGCAATGAGTTTTAAGCCAAATCAGCCGCTTCAACCCGTCGGATTTTCTAAACACAGTGGCTTACTTTCTAACTTAATCAGCTAAATAATACAATTAAAACAAACAGCCTCATAAGTAGGCTTTTGATTTACTTATCAGTTACTTAATCAGATCCAGAAAAACAAACCCCTTAATAAAACTACCATCAGTACATATGCATGCTAATGCAAGCCTTAGCCCGGTTAAAAATGCAGTCACTTGGAACACCAGCCGGGCCAGACCAATTTTGAAAGAAGCAAAACTATCTTACCTGTGGCCAATAATGTATATCAAGTAAACTAATGGCTCATGCTAAAGGCTATGGCTAGCATGATAAGAATCCAGTAAGACGCTATCACCTCCTTACGAAAGAAAAACATTTTGTTCTCTACTACATACTTTGCATTACAAGCTACAGAGTAATTTTTCTAATATTCACTTGCCTTATGTAACTCCTGCCAGCCTTAAAAAACCCATCAAAATAAATTGGCACAGGGCTAGCTGGATAAGTACATGATACTCAACAACAGCGTATGGAGTCAAAGTAAATTTTGTCCTAGAAAAGGAGGAAGATAAATCTCAACAACATATTGGTTCCAGATGTGGCTTATCTTAAGAGGCATGACTCGGCAATTTTACAGTGCCCTATCTGAATGGCATACTGCAGATGCTGATCAGTAATGAAGTTTTTCCATTTTACCAGCTAAGCCCATTTTTCAATTGTTGAATCTTTGCATTGTACGAACCTTCCACCTCTTCCTGAAGCACAGAACAGTTACACAGGAAAATAAGACGACTGTGGTGCCTGTATAGAATGGGAGTTGGGAGACAGCTTACCTTGCAATGTTTTAAAAGTGGCTGCAGAAAGGATGAAGTGAAAAAACGGATTGATTCACCACGTGAAGTTCTCTCCCATGCTGGCATCAATGGAAACATGAAATGTAAGGCAGCAAAATCAACCATAATCTTTCCACATAGCATTTGCATAACAATGGCCAGAGCTGCACTCACATGCAGACGATAAAACAGGAAAAAAAATATTGCATTCGATTTACCTACCATTAGCAGTATCAACATTTGACCTCCTCTGTTGAGTTCTTCTAAAAGCTGCAAATTAGCTACATAAAATACAGGAATTTAGTAAAGAGAATACTTAAGCCTAAGTATATGACATTCATTCCCGTTCCTCACTCACTGACTGATTCTTTAATTGTTTGGCTATGCTAGTTAAAGCCCCCAACAGTTCACTAACAATTTTAAGTACTTAAATATAAATTGTCAAGTAATTACAAAACTCGGGCATGTGATTCTCATTTTCAATTCATAATCAAAATCCTGAACTCTCAAAGGAGCACGGCGCCTTCAAATTTATTAATTTCAGATGTCCATAACATAAATGGTTTTTCTTCCAATTCTTCCATCCAAATGTAAACTCTTGTTAGTTTTGTTCTAACACAACAATTATTCAAAATTATATGATAGTTTGATCATGCTGTTCGTCCTGACAGCAAAAAATTATGTTCAGCACTTGACATATTATTGAACTGCATGAAATGTTAGTGAAATTACTATTTTGTCTTCTCTACAAGTAGAGAAGGAGCTGCAAAAAATGTAAATTGGCTCAAGACAATACATGAAGCAAATAAATGTTTTGCATTGGTATCAGAGCGGTTCTCTCCAGTGTTTCAGCGCATGCCATCCAAATAGAATGCAGAAATTCATTTAGCACCACAAAGGAAGTAATCAAAGTACTTTTCCAAATACATGCTTACCTTTAAAAGTGTGGGTACAGAAATGGGATTGAAATCTCATAGAGATTAGGGTCAAAAGGAACACATACACGACCTACATGACAAACTTGGAATGATCAATTATCTGACGGACATGATGGATCAGCAAGAGACCAATATTACACAAATAAACACACCAAGCAGCATCACTAGAGACCTGTTTTTGGATGGACACAAAAAGGTGCCTTCAGCAGATGATTCAGTTATTTTGTGACCTAATATAAGACTATTTTAAAATTGATAAAAAAGAATCCATGAAAAAGAAAGCATAGATAACTAATTTAACGAACCATAATATCCAATCTGGAGTATGTATATGAGAAAACAATTTCTTCTACACACCCTCGAAGGCCCTGTGCCTAACCAGAGATGCATGTCAACACCCACTAATAGACATGGAATCACTTGTGCAAAATAGAATGAAAGTATGTCAAACCTTTTGCTTCCCGTTCTGGAGCATATGTTTTAATAGGTCCTTCCATACAACATTGATGTCTTTGGAGATGGATAATCGCCCATGCTCCTACCATCTACTCCAAAGCTCAGAAACAATAGCTGCACAAATTACATAAATACAGTCAAATATGTCTGACTCGAACTTGATCTCTTGGGCATACAAAAAGATAGCACTGACCTGCATCAGGAATCATTTCAAGGACCTCATATCTTTCTTCAGTTGCAAATAGACTCTGGTTGACTAGCACCTTCTCTTCAAAGAAAAGTTTTAGAACATCTGTATATGACTTTCTGCAAACCATGTAAACTTAAAAGGTATCTGCTTTCTGAACTGAAGCTTTCAATTGAAGAAAAAAGATACTTACACCAAATATGGATGAAGTGCTTGACCTACCAATGACACCTTTTTCCTATTGTTCTCACTTCCATAAAATTTAAAGCAAAGACATGTACAATTTGGACATGAGAGAAGAGAGAATAGCACTTTATGCATAAAAAGTTTATAGTAATACCTTGTATACTCGAAAATAAACTGCAACTGCTGCTCTTTGTTCATTACTCAACCTTTTGCAGGTACAAGTCTTTTTAGTCGGTTCATAGCAGAGTTTTAAATTCTATATGATAGAATTTTGTCATTAATGTGAATACCTTCTCGCTCTATTGTCACAAACCCAACAATGAACACCACAACAACCACTACATACCCAAAGTATGTGGCTAAAGCCGAAATCCTCTGTTTTGCACATAATAATTAATGCATAAGCCTACATTGAAAACAAAAAATCAGAATGATATTATAGGCCAACTACTATAAGAAATGTGTTATATCAACCAAGAAAATGGAAAACCTTCCAAAATTTTCAAGTACTACTTGAATGGAACAAAGATTTTAAACCTCGTGCTCAAAATACATCTACCTCATAAATTTACCAAATTATTCCATTTAATCTAAGTATCTAGAAGAGGTCCCTACCTCTGAGGGCAGAATTAATCACTTTGATAGCAATTGTCATCAAAGGCCAGCAATCTAAGCAGACATCTGCTCCAGAGCAGCAATAGTGGACATCATCATAATTAGGCATATCCTAGAAAGAACATAAGTGTAGGAGTCATACCGACCGAGAAAGCAAAGCAGCACATCCAAGCGTTTTGCCATGATATGACTACTAAATAGAAAGCTTACAATATCAAAGATGAGCTCCCTCTCCACAGGAGTGAAGACACCTTCTTGTGCATAAGCATGCCTTTTTGCTGGCTAAAAATTTAGGAATGAAGAAAGAGAAAATGTAGAGCATGGCATGTCTAGAATGCATCAGCAGTAAATAAGGCAACCAAAAGACTGACGCAAATCATACATCTACACTGTACACAGGCCCAATGTCAATTTTAACCAGGCACTTTGACCGATTTTTCGAGTTCTAGTGAGCTATTGAATGACAAAAAGCAAATCAATTTGTCATCATCAAGAGAAAATGAGAACTCTCTACGGCCAAAGTATGATTGATTGCATGCAGGATGTTTCCCATCTACTGGAGAAAAGTTCAATTAGCACCCAATTAACTACACTGCAAAACAACAAGAAAAACGGTCAAGAAAGCATTTTCAAACTACAGGACATGGAAAATACCATTACCATATGACATCAATCTGAAGATCTCAGCATGTGGGAAAATTTTACCTACTCTTAAGAAAGAACAATGTTACAGGAGGATATTATCTTGTAGACCACAGTGCAAAAGTAAAAAGGGCAATTGTGTATTCTATATTTGCCCAAATTAGGTATCCCCAAATAAGCAAAAAATACTTATCGATGCTATTACAAGGGAATCTTCCTGTTCATGGCAAATTTTAACGATATAAATACAGTTCTAAAAAATGTTACCATAGTAAATTTTCAGATAATCAGCATTAAACCCTTTTGGAACACCGTTATCCTGATGTTGTTCAGGTCCACATTCATCTATTAACATATCATCTTGTCCGCTTTCAACTTCAACAGCCATACTTCTAAAACACCTACAAGTAGAAATGCACTACTATTATACCAAATCCAAATAGTAAATATAGCTAGAAACCTCACACCATGTGACAGTAAGACAATGTTCTGTCCAGTTTCTTCATACTATTATGGCACTTGAATTTCAGTAATAAACTTTACATTTTATCATACATGAAAAAGACCCAATTGGGAAAATTGCTAGAAATTTTCAAAACTTCACACACATGTCCTAAAATCTGCACCAAAACGTGAATGAATTGCTCCATCTCCCACCATTAGGTTGGAGGGGCTGAACGAAAAGCTAGAAAAATTATAATTCCCATTCAACAACTAGTTTACCTGTCAATTGTCATGGATTCTACTTCTTCCTCATACTCCCCACTTCCTCTCCCTCTCAATTCCTTCTCGAAAATTCAATCCAAGAAACAAAATTTTGTTCAATATTCCACGTTTGGGTCAAAAACTGAAAAAGGTTCATTTTTTTACAACTTTACAACATAAAGAACATAGCCATTCTAGACAGAGTGCAGGAAAAAAAAATAAACAGAAGTGAAAATAGAAACAACCCAGGCAATGGAGGAATCAAGGGAAGCCATAGCTGTATGTTCAGCCGATCTGGCAGCAATAGCATAATTGCCCACCCCAAATATATAAAGAAAGAGAGAGAGAACCTTTGATGGTCGGAAGTGTTGGGAAGATGATCGGTTGGGAGACTAAGGCGTCGTTCAGATAGTGCTTTGTGCCATGTGAGAAGTTGCTTTTGGTTGAAATCGCTTTTTAAAAAACAAAGCAAAAGAGGGTCATGTTTGAATGTACATTATATAAAAGAGGGTTGTTCAGCGCAGTCACTTAAAATTCAGCTTACATGTTCCACAAAACCTTTCAGAGCATTAGAAGCTCAAATGCTTTTTTAATGCAAAAGCCTTTGTGCTTCAGTTTTCCTCATCATTGAGCTACTGCCTGATGTGTCGTTTTTCTTTCACAGTGAATAAGGTTATATAGGCCAGAACTCCAAATTGAGGAATAAATTGGACCCCCACAGGAAAAAGCCGCTAAAAAGCAAGCTGACCTCTTCCATTACAATGTATCGATCCATTATATCCTATAACATATTCTGTTAAATATGGGGCAAACACGATGACAAGATGGGTGCACATATACTATTCAGATAAAGTTTTAAATTTTTCCATTGAAAATTTTTTGTTTGTCATAGACGACATCAACAAAATTTGCCCTTTATCCATAACAAGATAGAAAAAAATAGAACACAAAGGATATGATGATAAAAATCCAAATTTTTAATAGAATTAAAATCTTATATTTAAGAAAAATTCCTTCATTTTTGCACAAAATTCTGAGAATGTGATGGTTAATAACCGAACAAAAGGAAATTACATAAAAGCATCAAGCAGTTAATTTGGCATTTATTCTCCCACATTCTTCAAAGTAAAGGGTTGAATCCTTGATAAAACGAATGGAAAATTCTGATCCAATTCTAGCTCCTCTCCATCACCTTCTTTCGAATCTCGTGAGCTGTATTAAAAATGCCCATGGTTGCTTTGTTGCAGACGTAACACTTTTTGCTACGGGAATTATGCTGAAGATAACAAAAGAAAATTTAAGTGCCCCGGTAACAGAAGAACCAACAAAGTTAAAATGGACAGAGATAAAGCAAGTAACAGTCAACATGGACACATAAGCTAAACTTAAAACAGATGTAAAAGCAAGTAACAGTCAACATGGACACAAAACATTTAACTACTTAATTTAATGGAAAAAGAGGTGGGAAAAATACCTCAAGTGCACAATTTTGACAGAAGTAATGCTTACACCTCGTTACGACAGGATTTTTCTCAAGGGTAAATGTTTCTCTACATATCAAACATGCAAATGGCAATGTGTCATCGTCTTCATCACTCTGCTCTTCACCTTCTTCCACATCATCCAAACCGAGTGCCATTCTTCTCTTCCGTGCTTTCTCTGCCTCTTCCCACTCTCTCTCCATCTGCCAACCGCTTTTATAGTCTCCTCGATCATGCATAAACTTGCACGAATCACCATACCCACAATATCCAGTCTCCTTATAGTCCTTGCATATATCTGGCTGGTAGTCAAACCTTGCCGAAGTTCTTATATGTGCAGATGCCCTCAACGGTCCATGAGATCCACCTGCCTTCTCAGTCGATACCGTCTGTTCCCTACGAAATCCAGCTTTGTAATCCGTGTACCCATGAATCCCTCTGTAAACCTTCTCGCCAGACTTGAGATTGCCCTTCAAATTCTCTTCCGCTTGCTTGAGAGCTCTCTCTCGGATTGCACGCGCATCTTTATGGTACTCTGTCTCAGTTTCCAGCGTGGCAGTAGCACGATTGTCATTCTGGACTTGGATTTCCTTGGAGGATTCAAAGTGGAAGACGCTCTCCGGCTCCAAACCAGCTTCCTCAGACGCCACCCTCTTCGACGAGGAGCTGACCGATGAGAAGCGCAGTTTATTGTCCGCTGTTTGAGGCTTTTTCTTCTTTGGGAGAAGAGCGGGCTCAAATTTTGCATCGTTATCATCATCATCTTCTTCACTGGTCCGCCTTCTAATGTTCTTGTTTCTCAATGGCTTTCGGAAAAAATTGCAGACTGATCCATGAAAGAACTAAATCAGTACACGTGAATGATAAGATGACTCAAGAAATTGGTTTTGGAAAGAAAGTAGATACTTACCAGGATCAGCTGGGGAGGGATCTGAAGATTCCGACATGGCTGAATAGAAAATTTTTCTTCGAGGAAGCTCTCTCCCTCCTGTCTGCTTCCCTTCACGGGAATTGAATGAACACGAACGGTGATGAAGAGTAGGTCGTGATCCTCTTCACCGCCTCTGGCCTCCTGGCGGGTGAGCAGCAACTTCTTTTGCTAGACTCCCTCAACCGCTCGTCTCTGTCACTGTGTATCTGTATCTGGAAGCAGAAGTTCTCGAAGTTCTCGTCTGGGGTGAAGAAAGGGGGATTTTAGGTTAGTGATGCCACCGAGTAAACCCGACTCCCACTCCGACTCCGACTCTATTTAAAGAACCAAAACCCTTAAAAAATTTATACCAAACCCGATTTCTAATCATAAATTTAAAATTTAAACCCGACCCAAATAACATATAAACCCGCACATCATAACCCGACCCGACCTAAATAATTTATTACAAAAAAAATATTAAATTAATACCACTCACATCCATTTTTAGGCTAAAAAAATTAGTAACAATATAAAAGGGGATTTGGATGGAACCGCCTTTCATCACCAGAGGATATATATAGAGATAGCTAAAAACTATTGAACTTGATTAGTTTCAACGATAAGCATATAATATAAAATTATAAGCTTTGGACCAAATTATTTTGAATGACAAAAAAAACCCAAACAATTAACAAACATAAAATAAAAATGCAAAAAATGTCAAAGCAATTTCAAACCCAAGAAGATCCATACATGAAACACAAACCTAAAATTTCAAAATTGTGAAGAATTTTATCTAGTTAGGGCTCACCTGCCAGAAGTGGCAGCAATCTCAATAAGAAAATGCGCTTGAAGAACAATTCAACTACATATCATGCTTAGTATGCATTCATGACAAGAACAAAGCAGCATCGAGAGCACCTAAACTGATGTAGCAGCTCTAAATAGAAAAAATGTTCAATTATCAGCCACTATAACTACATAAAAAGCTCCAAAAGTCTGAAATATGAGCGAAAAAGGAAGAAAAAAAATTGAAGGCATGCTAGATCCGGCGGGATATGGCCCATCCATCAACACAAACCTCACAATCATCAACCAAATAACCAAAAACTAGAATACGCCAACAACACGGTTGAGCTTACCATGGCTGCAAAGGCAGACTTCCGCAGTAGGATAGGATCCTCCAGTGCGAGAAATGAAGACTGGCAATCGTTACGAACTTTATAACATCAAGAAGGACTAGGTTTTGCCGACTCACAACACGGGTTTCGTAGAGTCAAAACTTCTCGAGGGAGTAAGAAATATGAATCATCTGATCAACGTCCTGATCGCTCAGTGCAGAGGTTTTGGACGACAGCGAAATAGAGAGGAGGTGCTAGAGAGGAGGCACCAGCGAGACAAGCTTGGGAGGAAGAGTAGCGAACTGAATCACTAAAATTGGATCTGGGAAAAAATTAGGGCACAATGCATAAGTGGTAGATACCGGGTCGGGTCGGGTCAGGGAAAACCCGAATCAGATTCGACCCGAATGGTTCACAAACCTGATTTATTTTACTATTAAGTATATCCAAACCCAACCTATTAAAGTTGGGTCAAATTTATCAAAAAATCTAACTTGAGTGACATCCCTAATTTTAGGTTTTTAAGTATCTAGGACTGACCTGTACTGAATTAATCACGAGCAATGTTTTAAAACTTGACCTGGACCCCAACTCGAAATAGAGGTTGGTCTAGGTTGATACGGTTGAACTACGAGTTAACTTGGGTTGACCTAAATGATGACATCATCGTTCTAAAACAAATTAATTAAACATGTTCAAAATTTTACTGCAACATTTTTAACCATTCAAAACTTTGGTTTATTCTAACCTATTTCAATAATTTACCATTCCAAATTTCCTATCAAAATATACAAAGCATAAATAGTAACACAAATAAATATATAGCAAATTTTAAAATAAACTACCTCCACCACTCATTCAAAGTTTTAAGTTCTAACATAATTAGTAACATAGTTTCAAGTCTAAAATAATATCCAACTTTTAGTTACAAAAATCCAAATAAAACATTTTGTTTGAAACTTCAAATGATTAAGACTTAAGAGAGTTCATTGTCCACTCCAATTTCCAAACTTAACTAGATAATTCAAATAACAAAAATTAACAACACTAAATCAACTTCCCCAATTCAATGTTAGAATGACAAAACTCAAATCAAATAAGGCATAGGCTAACCCAACACTAAAATTATCCAATTCAATCTACTTTTTTAAATCTACGGATCAAGCCAATTCAAGAAGCAGATTATAGAAGTTGGGCACCTTGTAAAAATTGAATATGAACATAATCAACATATGGATATAAATGAAATAACTAAACATCAATAAATAAATATCAATTTGATCAAGCCAAGAGTGTCTAGGGCAATTACCAACAAAAAAAATAGTGGCAAGTGGCACGGCGCAAGAAGGGGCTATTTGGTGATTGTGTAGTCGATGGCACAAGAAGCGAACTCCTTGCATCTAAACTCTTCAATCTTCAGTAAATTTTCCCGAATGGCGGATTTGGGAGGCAACGATTTGGGCGAACGGACACTTAATAGAGGGAGAGAATCGAAGATTAGAATTTATGAGGGAAGAAGAGAAAGAAAAAGGAGGCTTTGGGAAAGACTCACCAGTGTCTTTGTCGGATTTTCAGTGGAGAAGAGAGGTTGCTGACCCTTTGATGCACCTTCCCTTCGCTCGCCAAATGCCTCCCGAGCTCGATCCCCCGATGCCGGATGGTTCTAGGCAGAAAGCCGAAAACTGAAGCCGTATGAAAAATAATTTCCTCTTTTTTTCAAAACCCGGACTGGACCGGGACACTGGCAACCTGGTTTGCCCACCCAGATCAGCATGATGCGGCCAGGTTTATTTTGCCTGAAATATGTAGTGGCTCATTTTTTATAATGGGTCTGATTGAACTTAGTAGGACCAGCCGGTCTGATCTAGTTTTTAAAACACTCATCACAGGCAGGTTCATGTTTCTGATGAGGGCCTCACCCACTTCAAAAAAGTAATGCTCAATTTTTGCTCTAATTCAAGACAAATTGTATTTATTGTTGTCCGACTGACCGATTGGAGTCTGTATAGTTTGATTCGGACTCAGTTCCGAATATGTTGGACAGTTCAACAGATCCCATTTAAATGAGAAACTAGGCTCATATAGGATACATGAGCCAAACTCTGTAATTGTCATTGGATATTGATAATCAACGTTATATAGTTATATATATATATATAGTTATATATATATATATATATATATATATATATATATATATATATATATATATATATATATATATATATATATATATATATATATATATGAAAGGTCAACAATTCTGGTAGAATTGCATGGTCTCATTAATTAAATTATAAAAATTATTTTTTATACTTATTTTTATATGGTATTTATTTATATGTTCATTAAGCCTAAGATGTAGGTCTCTATAAATTTTCACATTTATTGGAGTTTATTTGCTATTTTTTCTAAAATGTACAAGTTACATATTGTGATTATGTTAAAACATCTACTTAAGCTAATGGGAGATAAATGAGTAAATGCACAATTTTAAGTAAAATTTTGATGATTTCTTCATATTTACTCTATGGTTCTAGTAGATTATGACTAGGATGAATTATGAATACTTGCACATGTTATATTAATTATATATGAACTATGTGTCACATATTTTAGCTCAAATATGAACACGACTATGCATGTATATTTTTACTCATAGTTATATAATTTTATTTATCACAAATGAATCATATTTCATGTATATTAGGACTGATTAGAGTATGTTTATGCTTGCATTCATTAAACATTGCTCACATATGAATTATGTCATATGCATCATGAATATGACTTATAAGTGAATATTATTTGTGTTTGACCGTGGTTAATCGATTGGATGTTATAGTTTTTTAGATTAACCATATTGGATGTAAGATCCCTGATCTTAAACCGGTTTTTGGTTTTCTTTAATTATTGGTTATCGTGAGAATTAACGCGTTTTCTGATCTATTTGGTGATTTCATGAAATAAGTAGTGTTTATGATGGTTTTAAATAAAATCAACTTTAAGATTAGTGATTTTAAGTGATTTTGAAATAGATGTGAATTTTTGGGATTTTTCTGAATTTTTATTATTTTTCTGAAAATTAGGGTTTGGGCGGGACCCCTGTGGGCCCCACCGATGAAATTTTGACTTTTGTGTCAAATGAACCTAGATATCTACTTAAGGTCATGCAAAAAATTTTAGAATTTTCTTAGGCTTAATTAGTACTTACCATTTTTAGCATATTTTTCCTATTTACACCCCATAACTTACCCATGCATACCCCAACCCTTACTATAAAAGGGCAAACCTGAGCTATTTTCATTTTTGGGAATAGGCTAAGGAAGGAAGTCTGGCCTAATTCCCACTTAGGCCCGGATTAGAAGACGATTAAGGTAAGCTTACTCTAATCAAGCACTAAACCCTAACTTTCTTCCTAATCTCTTCCAAATTTACTATTTTCCCCATGTTTCAATTCATTTTTAGACCTCAAAAGCTACTAATTTGTGTTTTACTATAAACCCTAGTGTTCAAATTTTGATTTTTATGTTTAACAAACCCTAGATCTAAGTTTTAATTAGGGATTTCTTTGGTAAATCGATTTTGAATGGAGTTTAATTCAAATTCAATGTGTTTGTAAGGTTTTCAAGAAGGGTGACTCTCAAATCCGAGCTTAATCAAGTGCTAAGGTAATGGATCTTCGAAATCTCAGTTTATCCATGGTAAAACTCTTAATTTTTGGCTTATTTCGAATGGAGTTACTTGATTTGGTGTGTTAATGGCATGATTAGAAAATAAAAATATTTAATCCCGATTATCAGGGTTTTGCATTATTATGATATGATTTAACATTCTGGAAGTCATGAAGGACTTTTGATGATGATTAGGGTGTTAGATGTGGATTTGAAGTGTTATCAATGTTATTTCGGTTTGGATTTGCGAAAGGAAAAAGATGACCAGTTCTGCCTTGTTGGCGTTCGAACGGCCCTTCTGGGCGTTCGAACGGCAACACTATCGGAATGACAGTTTTTTAGTTCAACCGATGGAAAGGCCTGCTGGGCATTCGAACGGCCAAACTGTGAATTTCAAAATTTCCCATTTAGCCTATCGAACGGCTACACAGCAAAATTGTGTTCCAATGCATGATGTTTATTTTGATGATTCCACTTTAGCTTGCAAATTTAATATGAATGTGGAGTATGTTTAAGCTATATTATGCTACTAAAAATGCATGCTATTGAGGTTATGAAGATGGGATATATGATTAGAGATTTGTGGAATGACTTATGGTTTGTGGCATGATGTTGAAATTGTCATCTTGAAATTATGAATGGTTGGTTCCTCATAGTTAAACATATTTTCAGTAGAACTACAACCTATTATTGGACTGATTTGTCATGATAAAATGTGGTTAGTTGATGTGTGGATGTTGGTGAATGTCATGACTCAAGGATGAAATGAATGATCTTATATATGTGTAGCCTTTTTGGTTGAGTTTTCATTTGAGATGATTTCAATGATTCTTATTCTATGATTTTCGCTGGAATTCATGTTTAGATGGTAATTCACATGTGTAGTGTGGTAGTGGGTTTAATTTCAAGCATGTTGACATGCATTGTGTGAAATGCTTCTACTAGTTACACACACATGTGGGGGTTAAATGGTAATGTTGAAGCTTGATCTTGTGATTATGAATGATGCATTAGGGGTTGATGAGAGTACTTATTATGGATTAGGATTCATGTATGTTTTGCCCACATATGTACCATGCTGCATGCATCATGAAAATGGATTTTCAAATGAGGCTTCATCGAGGTTAATCGAATTTGACCGATTGGATGCAATGTGGTGAAATTGTGTGCCGGATTGATTGGTCGTGGATTAATCGTAAGTTGATTGGTCCAAAGGGACATGTTTTTTATTTGAGTTCCTGTGTAGAACGAGTGCACTCCTCGGGTTGAGTCTAGTTGAACGGAGTTAAGTAGGGATGAGTTGTGTACTTGTCTTACGGATTGAGATTGTTTATGATTTGTTGGACCCTGAGAATCCAGCTGTTTTGTCCAAGTACACCGGCTTACTAGGTGTTGTTGTTTGGGACTTTGGTCTTGACAAGCAGGGTTGCCCGGGAGTTTAGACTTGATGGGCAGGCGTTGCTCGAAGGCGTTAGCCTTGAGGAGCAGGATTTGCTCGAAGGCATTGGCCTTGAGGAGCAGGAGTTGCTCGAAGGCGTTGGCCTTGAGGAGCAAGAGTTGCTCGTAGGCGTTGGCCTTGAGGAGCATGTCTATTTGATGAATGTTTGCTCAAGGGCTCCGGCTTTGAAGAGCAGGTTTATTCTCTATGTGTATGGACTTGCATGTTGGACTAGTGTGTGTGTATGTGTGACACTTATACATGCATGATGAATGAGAATGTGATGCATGATTGAATATGTATGTTAGAGATACATTTTATGCAGGTTGTTATGATGTGATACATGAGGGAATATGTATGTTAGAGATACATTCATGCAGGTTGATTATGATATGAAGTATGATTGAATATGTATGTTAGAGATACATTCATGCAGGTTGATTATGATATGAAGTATGATTGAATATGTATGTTAGAGATACATTTCATGCAGGATGTTATGATGAGAATGACACTACGTGGATTATGCACTATAATGCATATTTAGGTGATGTATATATGTGATCAGAAAATAATGCACCATGTAAATCTTTGATCTGAATGATTATATTGCAATGCTGTCGTATTTTCGATGTTGATAGTGATATTAAAAACCATTGCCGAGTTTGTTAAACTCACCTCTCTTTCTTGTGTTTTATTTTGGGGTTGCATGGTGCGACACACAGACGGACAGGATCTCCTCTTTGAGGAAAGGTCGGAGATGACATGGATGTGATCATGGAGATCGTTGTGTGACTTAGTTCCTTTGGTTTGATGCTTATGTTTAGAACCTTTGTGTAGGGTTCTTTGTTTTGGATTTATGTCACATTTTGCAGTTGTGTTTGCTTAAGACTTATTTTGAGCCAGTGTGGGCTTTAGTTAACTGAGCATGTGGGTTTGAGATTAGTTGTTTACTTTGTGATAAACAACTCTCTTTCTTTCCTTTTATTTACTCTTGCTCAAAGGATTGTGCGTACTCCGTAATTTTGTTAATCGCCCGTGATTAGGGTTAAGTCTTCCGCTAAATCGTTTCTCAATTTCCCTTCGTCGCCCCCGCGCGCTTGACAGGCTCTTGGACCGAGTTCGGCTCGGGTCGGGCATCGCTGGGGCATGACATTGGAGGTTTATTAAATTAGTTTTGCGTCCAAAAGGACGTAGTTTTACATCCATTGGACAGGGTTTACATTCCTTTGACGACAAGTTTCCTTCTTAGGTGAGAATAGCGGAATGTTACATGAGTTATTTAATAAGTTTATGTAGACCCTGAGAATTCAACTGATTTGTCAGTGTGCATTGGCTTATTAGGGGGGTATCTCCCCAATTAGGGAACTTATCCAATCTGATTAGGGCTTCCTCTTTAGGATTGCCTAGGGAGAGGAGGTTTGCTTAGGCTACGACGAGGGTGAGCGGGATAGTTATTTTTTTAATGATAAGACATTCACCATTTATTTTTACATGTGTATGAGAGATAATGCTCATTAACACAGGTTGTGTAGGAACAATAGAACTTATGTTACATATGTGATTATGGTATGATTTGCATGGATTTAAAGGATGGTGTGTGTGGGTGATGCACTTGATGGTGCAGGGTGAATGTTTTTATGGAGATATGAATATCTTTGATATGTTTATGTTAATAAATGATTCATGCATGATGTGATTATGATAATGAGTTTAACATGTTTACACATGAAGTGTATATGTGTTATGAGCTATATTTAAATCCATGATGCACAAGTGACATGAGAATGTGATGATGAGATAATGTAGGTTATAACATGAAGTGCAGGTAGCATGACTATATAATGATGAAATATGTTATATATAACATGTTATGTAAGTGACATGGCTATGTAATGACAAAATGTGTTATGTTTAACATGATATGCAGGTGGAATGAGTAAGTGATGATGAGATATGTTATATATAACGTGATATACAAGTGGTATGAGTATGTGCCAATTAGATATATTATATATAGCATGATATGTAGGTGACATGAGTGGATGCTTATGGAATATAAATTATGTTATGATGCACAAGTGGCACAAGTTTATGTAATTATTCAACGATGAATAAACATAATGCTTGTGTTCGCCATTGGATGTATGGAGATTGTTTGTTTTATAATAGCTTTGATATCATGTTATGTTGAGATCTATATACTCTTAACTATAGTTTACACTTCTATATAGCCATTGTTGGCTTAGACTTTTATTAGTCATTGTTAGCTTAAACTTATTTTAGCCATGTGTAGGTTGTTTGTGACCAAGTATGTTAGTATAAGTACACTAATGCTTTTAACTAATAATTATTTTATTGCTCATTTTACTTTTGTATAAATTATACATATGTAACTCCATAACGTTTTACCTAACAATAAGTTAAGTCTTCCACAATTTAACTATAATTCATTGTGCCATGTGCCACTTCTCCTTTATACCGAGTTCGGCTCATAGGTGACGTGTGCTGAGGCATAACACCTTGCATATATCCAAGTGGTAGTCAAACCTTTCCAAAGTTCTTATATGTGCAAATGCCCTCAATGGCCCCATGAGATCCACCCGCCTTCTTAGTCCATATGAAATCCAACTTTGTAATCCGTGTACCCAAGAATCACTAAATTTCTTGCGAGACTTGAGATTGCCCTTCAAATTCTCTTCCACTTGCTTGAGAGCTGTAAGGTCCCTGATTTTTCTATAATTTTCTGTGATTTTTATGCTATTTTTCTAGTCATTTTTCAGGGGAAAATATGACGCTTTGGCGTATTTGGTCACGATATTCTTACCCGTACAGTCGGGTGTGGGTTCAGTCATAGGCCATGAGCCTAGACAAGCGTTTACAACAAAAAAAAGTTGTTAAAGGTATTGCAAAGGATAAGGGATTGCAGAAGAAAAAAAATAATGAGAAGAGGAAAATGGGCTCGGGCTCAGCCGAGCCCGATCCAGACACTTCTGGAACAGGATGACCCCCCTCCCTCCAGCTTCTCTCTGTCCTAGACGCCATCGGCAGCCGGTGGGCCGCAAGGCCACCACCACCAGCTTCACCCCGGCCGTGCGACGGCAGGGGGGCCACCGTCCCGCCCCCATGGCCTCGTCGCCCTCCTCCCTGGTTAGATCCCTCTCTCTATTTCATTTGTATCACAGCCCCCGTGAGCTGGCGAGGGCCAACGGCAGCGGGAGGACACCCCTCCCGGCCCCAGTGGTCTCTGTTCCGTCGCCCCACTCATCCTTCCCCTCTCTACTTTGTTTTCGCCGCCTCACTGTTTTGGTGAAACGGTGGTTGCCAGCGGCGAGCCACCACCTACCGGATCTCCCTCCAGCCTCGCCTTGGTCTGGCGAAGGCGATGGACCACCCCTCTTGGCCCTAGTTGGCCTCCCCGCGGCCCCATCCTCTCCTCCCATTTTCTCTCCTCTGCCCAATTAGTAGTGCTATATTTTTGTGAAACTGTGGCTGCCGGCAACGAGCCATGACCGAGCAAATCTTCATTCGGCTCTGCCATGGCCTGGTGACGCCAGTGAACCACCCCTCCATACCTTGTGACATGCCTGATGCAGGCACAATCGGTACCTAGGAGAATTACGCAGGGAAAGGGGAGAAGTAATGAAGAAAGGGGAGAAACTGGAATACTTCAATTGCATAACTTGAAAAATAGAGAGGATCGCCCCATATAGGGGACGACCGGTCCCCTAGGGAATCGCACCAACCCAATGCAAGGCCGGCCTAGTTCCCTAGGAGCACATGCCAATTAGTGGCTCGGCTAACACGAACCACTAACTGAACCAACCCGGTTTACATCCAAATATCCAAAATACTAAACTATTACAATAACAAATCGTTCAATGCAACTATGAAAACAATAAAGTAAAGCCTAAGCAATAGTCCCCTGTAAAACTGGTCGAGTCTGGTCATTGTGCACAACACCTTATTCAGCCTCTGTCCCTCTGCTTTGTCGGAACCAAATCCGCATCCCGTGCTCGGGTGCTCTCACTTGGAAAAACTGAGCCTTTGCTCCTCACTGTGCTATTTGTCCGGTGTGTGGCTACTACTATTGGCTATCACCTTTGGCCGGAGATAGCTCCTCTTGGCCGCTAGGGCCACAATGGAGTTGGCCAGAGCCACCAGTAACCCCTGCTCCTTTGTTCCCTATGGTTTTTTACCCATTTTGGGCCATCGAGCGTCGTTGGATGACGAATGCCCTCTGACCACCATACTTTGGTGGGTCTCAGCCTAGAGATGGTTGGCTGCCCTAGTGTAGCACCGCTCCTCTTTTTTCGACATGAGCCATGCATCCCCTTTGTCGGTTGTGTTTGACCGCACTATTCAAAGAGTTACCGTCTTACCCTCGTAGGACACCGTATGGCCTTTAGTCGGCCTACCTCGACACGACAATGGCAAAGGTCATCTTTGTCGGTCACCACCCTTGGTATGGCCCTACTGCCCTTATGAGCTTTGGGCCGACACCGTTTAGCCCTCTCTCCCCTCCCTTTGGCCGTGTGTACAAGTAGTTGCGCGTGCAGTCTAGAGTTTAGGTGCCACTTTGGCATTGCCTGACCGTTGGATGGCTTTGCCATCATATGGAGTTGACATCGGAGTCCTCCACCTCTCCTCCATCCTTGAGTGTCGCCAACGCACTTTGCCCTTATGTGGGCCATTGTAAACGCGAATCAACGCCGTTGGGTGATGTCCACGGCCGATTTTGACGTCTTGCAGTTGGCCGAGTATTTCTTAGCTGTCGGCTAACCTTCATTTATTGCACCCTTGAATTCTGGTCTCACCTGCCACTTGTTGGCACGATCTTTCTCCTGGCCGCCCCTAGTGTGCCGCAATGGATTGCGGATTTTGCTGCGATGACTTTGACACCCCATTTGGCCGTGTGTAGTTCTGGCGCTTCCTAAAACCTTGGGACAACAACCTTCTCAGCTAGGCAATGGTTTTGATTGCCAACTCCGCCACCGATGTCGCCATCGTCGTGTGCTCACCATCAAACATCATGATTACGAGGTAAGGGAGCTTTGAACTCGTAATTTCATGATATCATGCTTTGAATGATACTAGCATGCTAGGATTGTAAGATTCTATGTGTTTGGATATTAAATCATGATCTGTTTGTATGATGTAAGATAATGAATTATGCTATGTTGAGATACATATGATATGTATGTACATTTTATGGATGTGGAATATGTGTGTGCTAGTGATAGCTAGTGAATATGTTAGTATGATATGTATGTGTATTATGGACATGCTAGTGATGGCTAGAGATTTTGAGTAAGTTACGTATATGGACTGTGTGTGAGGGCAGAGGTATGGGCGATGGACGATAAGAAGTGGCAAGGGGTTTGGTGAGGATTTGTATGCATATGTGTATGTGGATGTGTAAGCGTGTGACAGAAAACAACAAACGTAAGTTTGATAGGCAAGGAGCAGATTGGTTTGGCTCGGTTTGGAGCATACATCAGGTGTTCGGTAAGTAAGTGGACTTAGACTTAGAGCCTTATGAGGGTTTATTAGACAGTAAGAGCATGCATAATTGTACAAGCATAACATACAAATTATGAAGTGAAAAGTAAGCATAATAAGTGAGGAATTAAGTAAGAGGATGATAACGGGGATATGCTATGAGGAGCTTAGTTTGACGATGTGAGTAAGATATTTTGACCGTAAGGTGGATGTTAGAGGCTATATGATTACGTAAGGATTTGTGTACGGTAAGATATGTTGTGACTTGGTCGAGTAAGTGAAGTATGCTGCCCTGACGAACTGGGGTTTCAATCGAGCTCAGCTTCGGTTTGATCAGTTGAGGACTGTATAATTGTACCACATAATATACTTAATTCAAACTTGAATTATGAGAAAACTAATAATAGCATTGTGAGTTTGAGACCTGAGGGTTCGACAGATTAAGTTCCGTGTTGTGCTAGCCGATATGAGTCAGCTAAGCATGTCTCATGTTTTGCCATGGTGTTTATCTTGCGGGATGTTGTATGTTTGCTATATAGAGCACCAAACATCTGATGCTCTGTTGAGAGCTATGTATGTTTCCGATTTAGTCTGTGTGTTGTATGAAGCCCATACATCTAATGCTCTATTGAGAGCAATGTATGTTTTCGATGTGGTCGGTGTGTTGTATTAAGCCCAGATGTTTAATGCTCTATTGAGAGCGTTGTATGATTTTTGCCCAAAAGTGGCACTGGCACTATAAGACCCATAATGGTGGGCAATCATATGGCACTATAAGACCCCTTATGTGTGGGTGTATGTTTGCGTGCTCAGGTAAGTAGTATCATGGATCTACTCTTACCTATTTGATCCTGTGCCCCATGAGCATAGGTGTGCCTTGCCTTCGGAAAAGTCCATGACATCTAGTCACTCCCCGGATGTTAAGGTGATGCCCCAGTGGCATTCTTTTTCTTTTTGACGCTGGAGCTTATTAGTAGTAACGTGTTTCAGTAGTCAATAGTATGTATACGGCTGTATGACTGAGTATGTGCGTTTCAAAGTAAGCGTATGATTGTGAGTATGAGCACGACTGTAAGAGTGAGTATGAGCACGACTGTAAGATAATGACTCTCAGTAGGAATATAAGTATAAGTTTCTGAGTAAGACTGTAAGTATATGATTCTGAGTATGATTCTAAGAAGGACTATAAGTATAAGATTGTACGAGTAAGGTCATACAAGTACGTGTAAGTTTTACGAGTTAGTGTACGATGGTACGAGTAAGTTTGTAAGACCCTAATTAAGGGTGTTTATGTAAGTTTGGTTTGATTGTGTTATGTGTGTTTATATGCATATGTATACGATTGTTATATATTGACTGCTTCATGTTTGAGTTGCATGAACACATGTAATTATGAATTATTAAGTTTACTATTTTGGATTTCTCCTACTGGGTATTTTCCTAATGAGTATGAAAATATTCACCCTACTTTTTTAGCCTAGTTGTTCGGGAGGCTTTTGCAGGTTGTGTTGGAGAGCTCCTAAAGATAGATGCTTGATTTGCAGTGGATTGTTTCTCCTTTTGATTCAGGTATATTTGACTCTTGAGAGTATATTTGGTGCCACAATCTGATGTATTGGGTAAGATGAGATTTAAGTGTTTATATCTTCTTGATTTTTAATTTGGATAAGATAGTAGACTGTTTATGGGACTTGTACTCGGAGACGCCTCGGAGTTATTTATATTTTAAAATATATGATTATGATAATTTAGTCATATGTGTATTTCCAAGTAGTGATTTAGGATATTTGCTTTAGTCGTACGATTTTTGACTGTATGATAGAAATATTTAGATAAAAAATTAATATTTAATATGTCACCCCCGGTGATGCCCTACCCGAGCCAAACTAGGTCCAAGGGCCGATCAAGCGCGCTTGGGCAACGAAGGGAAATTGAAAAATGGTTTAGCGGAAGACTTCACCCTAACCACGGGTGACTTAACAGAATTACAGAGTACGCACATTCCTTTGAGCAAGAGTAAATAAGAAGAAAAGAAAGAGAGTTGCTTAACACAAAGTAAACAATTAGTCTCAAACCCACATGCTTAGTCAACTATAGCCCACATTGGCTCAAAATAACTCTTAAGCAACACAAGTGTAAAATGTGACATAAATTCAATAGAGAACCATACACAAAGGTTCTAAACATAAAGCACAAACTAAAGAAAATAAGTCACACAAGAATCTCCATGATTATATCCAAGTCATCTCTGATCTTTCCTCAAAGAGGAGATCTTATCAGTCTGCGTGTCGCACCATGCAACCCCAAAGCAAAACACAAGAAAGAGGGGTGAGTTTAACAAACTCAGTAATGATTTTTAGTATAACTATCATCATCGAAAATATGATCGCATAACAATAAACTCATTCAGATCTAAGATTGATAAGGTGCATCATTTTTTGATCATACCTATGCATCACCTAAACCTGCATCATAGTGCATGATCTACATAGTATCATTCACATCATAACAACCTGCATAAATGTATCTCTAACATACATATTCCATCATGCATCACATCATAATAACCTGCATAAATGTATCTCTAACATACATATTTCCTCATGCATCACATCATAACAACCTGCATAAATGTATCTCTAACATACATATTCCATCATGCATCACATGATAACAACTTGCATGAATATATTTCTAACATACATATTCCATCATGCAATACATCATAATAACCTTCATGAATGTATCTCTAACATACATATTTCATCTTACATCACATCATAACATCCTCCATCAAGGAGTAATCATAATTTAGTGTCACACAAATAGGAACATAGACAAGGCCACGAAGGCTTATCATGGTCCACAATTCTATACAAGAATTCAAAAAAATTTGGGGTTGTCAATCCCTAAAACTGTTAGCCCTGGAATATCCTGGCCGAGGATGTCTCATTCTCACACAGAGAATCTAGAGCAGGGGTGTTCACCCAAGGACATCTCCTGCGGTAAGGAGAGCCCGAGTTCCCACACAGAAAACCCTAGAACATGTGGTAGTGGGTGCATACGGCATACCACACTGGATTTTCAGGGTCCAGGTGACACTCATAATAACATCTCACAATCCGCAAGACAAGTACACAACTCTTATCCACATACTTTCATTTCTCTAGACTCAATCTGGGGAGTGCACTCGTTCCACACCAAAACTCAAATCAAAACATGTCATTTCGGATAAATCAAGTTTCGATTAAGCCATGACCGATCAATCCGGTATACAATTTCTCACATTGTATCCAATTGATCAAATTCGATTAACCTCGATAAAGCCTCAATTGGAAATCTATTTTCATGATGCATGCAACACGGTACATACGTGGGCAAGGCTTACATGAATCTTAATCTATGATAAGTGCTTTCATTAGCCCCTAATGCATCATTAATAATCATAATATCAAGCTTTAACATCATCATCAAACCCCACATGTGTGTGTATGTACCTAGTAGAAGCACTTCACACAATGCATTTCAACATGCTTAAAATTAACTCACTACCACACTACACATGTGAATTAACATCTAATCATGAATTCCAGCGAAAATCATAGGAGAAGAATCATTGAAATCATTACTCAATTCAAAGCTCAACCACAAAGGCTAAACACATATAAAATCATTCACTTTATCTATAAGCCATGACATTTACTAACATTCATAAATCAACTAACCACATTCTATCATGACAAATCAGTCCATTAATAAGTTGTAGTCTTACTGAAAATATGCTTAACCATAGAGAATCAACCATTCATAATTTCAAGATGACAATTCTAACATCATACCACAAACTATAAGTCATTCCATAAATCTCTAATATAGCTCAAAACACTCTATATTCATATAAAATTGGCAAGTTAAAGTGGAATCATCGAAATAAACATCATGCAAATAGAACATAAAACTGTTGTATAGCCGTTCGAATGCCCAGAAGGCCGTTCGATCGGCTAAACAGGGAAATTTTGAATTTACCATTTTGCCATTCGAATGCCTAGCAGGCCATTCGATCTGCTAAATTAAAAATTTGTCCATCTGACATTGTTGCCGTTCGAACGCCCAAAAGGGCCATTCGAACGCCAACAAGGAAGAAACGACTATCTTTTTTCTTTAGAATTTTCAAACCGAAACTCCATTGATAACACTCTAAATCACCATCTAACAACCTAAATGCCATTAAAAGTCCACCATGACTTCTAGAATGCTAAACCACATCATAACAAAATAAACCCTATGAAATCGGGATTAAAGATTACTATTTTCTAATTATGCCATTAGAACACTAAATTAAGTAACTCCATTCAAATGACCCACAAAAATCAAGTATTTTACTATAGAAAGACTGAAATTTTGAAAGTCCATTACCTTATCCTTAGATTAGGCTTGGATTTGATGGTCACCTTTCTTGAAAATCTTACAAAGACATAGAGTTTGAATTAAACTCCATTAAAACCGATTTAACAAAGAAAACCCTAATTAAAAACTTAGATCTAGGGCTTGTTGAACATAAAAAATCAGATTTTGAGAGCTAGAGTTTGTAGTAAAAATACAAATTAGTAGTTTTGATGTTTAAAAATGAATTAGAATAAAGGAGAAATGATATATTTAAAAAAGATTAAGAGAAAAATAAGGATTTAGTGCTTAATTAAAATGAGCTTACCTTAAACACCTTCTAATCCGGGCCTAATTGGGAATTAGGCCTGACCTCTCCTCCTCAGCCTATTCCTAAAATAGGAATGACTCAAGTTTGACATTTTATAGTAAGCTTTGGGTTGTGTATGGGTAAGTTGTAGGGTGTAAATAACAAAATAGGCTAAAAATAGATATTTTATAAATTTGAGCACTAATTAAATCTGAGAAAATTCTAAAATTTTTTGTACAAATTTAAGTTGATATTTGGGTTTATTTGACACAAAAATTAAAATTTCGACGATAGGCCCACAGGGGTCCCGCCAAAACCTTAATTTTAAAAAAAATAATAAAAATTTATAAAAATTCAAAAAATCCACATTTGATTTAAAATCATTAAAAAACACTAATCTTAAAGTTGATTTTGATTAAAATTATTATAAATATTATTTATTTATAAAATTATTAAATAAATTAAAAAATATATTAATCTTACAATAATCAATAATTAAAAAAAAAATTAATTTAAAAATGAAAGTCCTTACATAATATTTTAAATTATAAATTATTTTATTAACTTTTAATTTTATTATTATTTTTTTAATTTATAAATATTATATTATAAATTTTTTTTATAAATTTTAAAAAATATATATAAAAAATCTTAGGCGTTACATGAGATCTCGTATTGGACACACGTCTTTACGGTACTCCAATTCAGTTTCCAATGTGGCAGTAGCACGATTTTCATTCTAGACTTGGATTTCCTTGGAGGTTTACGCACTCTGGCTCCAAACAAGCTTCCTCGTACGCCACCCTCTTCGACAAGGAGTTGAACCGACGAGAAGTGCGGTTTATTGTCAGCTGTTTGAGGCTTTTTCTTCTTTGTGCGAAGAGAGCAGGCGCATATTTTTTGTACTCGCCATCATCATCTTTCTCACTAGTTCGCCTTCTAATGATTTTGTTCCTTAATGGTTTATGGAAAAAATTGCAAACTAGTCCATGAAAGAACTAAATCAATACACGCAAATGAGAAGACGACTCAAGAAGTTGGTTTTGGAAAGAAAGTAGATACTTACCGGGATCAATTGGGGAGGGGTCTGAAGATTTCGACATGGCTGAAGAAAAAAAAACATTTGCCGAAGAAGGGGAAGCTCCCTCCCTCCTGTCTGCTTCCCTTCACTGGAATCGAAGGAACACAAACGGTGATGACGTGGGTTGTGACTCTCCTCTTCGCCTCCCAGCTAAGGTAGCGATTTCTTTCACTAGACTCCCTTCCTCAACCGCTTGTCTTCGTGCTTGCCTCAGGTGAAGAAAGGGGGATTTTAGGCTATTAGCTTATGGGACTGACCCGTGCTAAATGAGTCGCGAGGCGGTTCTGGTTCCAAAGTAGGCCTCACCCGCTTCAGAAAAGTTATGCCCGATTTTGCTATAGTTTGAGACAGACTGCATTTTGGAGTCCTATTGGAGTCTACGCAGTTTGATTCGGACTTAGTTCTGATGTTTATATGAGACATGGATTATATAAGGATATATAAGCCAACTCTGTAATTATCATTGGATGTTTGATCTAACGATTTATGTTCAATTTGGGATGGGTAAGCCCTTAACCATGGTTAAATGGACGTGATATATACATATGTTCCTCTCCGTCTCCCCCACCTCCCTTCTATTGCTGTTGTCTTGCTCCTCTACACCCATCACCCTCTCCCACCTACCTTCCTCCCCACCACTATAGGCAACCCCTGCCCACCATCCGTGCAATCCTCTACTCCTTAGGCCCAGCCAAGTTGGGGGTCGATATTGGTGTCAACATGGTCTACAATTGATACAATTTCTTGGTAGTGAAGCCCAAGTGGGTGTTGGTCCTATGTAACCTTAACAACATTTCCTACATCAATGAGGAATCTCACGAAAGGATTAAAGTATTGATTGTGATGGTATATGTCCTTTCGTGCTGTATAGATAAAATATTTAGAAGCGAATATGGATGTGGATAATGCTTTACCCGACCCATAACCTACCCGTTGACACCCTTACGAGGAGTCAATATATGTGGTTAATTAGTTAAAAAGTAGGTTGTTCAATCATATCTAATGACTATTATTTAACTTAAGCTCACATAACAAATATGAAATGAGGCACATAGTAACTTTAGTCATATAAAACAGAATAACTAGGGTTGAGCCTAGTCTCATGTTTGCTCTGTGAGCCTAAGTTGCTATGGGAGGTACGGGGATATCAAGAGGAACACATGTATATATCCAAGGCAAGTAACCAAGGTTAAAAGGCCTATGCATCCCAAAATTAAAATAACTCATTGGATAATAATCCAACGGTAATTACTGAGTTGGCTTAAATGGGATGCATTTTATAATAATAAAAAATTATTAGGTAAATAACTGTTTGGAGCTAATGTTTTTTTGTTCATGAAATTTATCAAGAGAAAGCCCTTAAACATAACATTTTTGGGGTCAATAGCTCAGCCCGGTTTAGCTTCCCTCTTACCTTGAAACTGGATTTCAAGGTCCGGTTGCTACTCGCAGTCTGATGCCTCCTAACGGGTCCCGTCCGGACACGGATCCGTTATCCTCGAGACCAGGAAGGGACTTCGACGGAAGGGAATTAAAAAAAAAAAAATTGAATAACAAAATAAAACGAAAAAGAAAAGACGATCCCCAACGGTCAAGTAGCCATCAATACTCACAGTTCACAACCCAAAATCCCAACGTCTAATCAAGAACTCTTTCTGCTTCTTCTCTCTTCCTCCTCCTCCTCAATCCCACCCATCAAAACCAGCTCAATCAGCTGAATCCATTGCGACTGCACGGAAACCTCCAGATCTGGTTTTGATTGCGGAGGTTGGAAGAGTGGAGGCAGAGAAGAAGAGGAAAGAAAATGGAGCCGATAGAGATGGACTGGAAGAACATTGATTCCAGATTCGTCAGGGACGATCTGTTTGAGCACATCAATGCCCCCAAATGGGTCGACTTCTCTGGCCCAGACAACATGGTCGACGACGAGGCCTGGTTCTGCAGACCCGGTAAAAGTCCCATCCCTCATACATTTGCTTCTTGAATTTTTTTCAGCTGCTCTGTTTCCATGTCTCTTCTTCTTCTTCTACTGTATGGATTCCATGACATCTTTCGATCTTTGGCTAAAATTGATTGGGTGTTTTTAGTTTCGTTCTCATTCGCTGCTGTTTGGTTTGATTTCTGGGTTTCAGATTGCCGACATCCAAAGACTGCTGAAGACTTCAAGGTTCCACGAACTGCAACTTTTCTCCAGATGTTATTTTTGACTTGGATTTGATCAATAGTTTCCGATATTTCCCAAAAATAGTGACTTCTTTTTGTGGGTTTTCGTTTTTCAGGTGAAGAAGCATCAGAAATCTGCCAGCAGTTCAGATATTCCTGAGTTGGAAGGAAAAATTCGCAGGTAACAATGATAAATTAGAAATATCCTTTTTGATATTCGAGGTTCCGTTAATGGTAAGAAAGCTACCTCACAGAGGAATAACAGGATTTCCTGCAATTTTGTACTTTGGCCAGGGATGGAGCCTTGAAAAGAAGAGGTGGCCTCTCCTCCGCCGCACTTTCTTCCATCGCCCATCACCACCCCATTGCGGAACTGGGCCATCTCCGCCCCAAATCTGGTAAGAAGTTCCGGGACGGTTCCGAGAACGAGAATCCTAATTCATCCGCCGCCGTCTCCTCCCCTATCTCCGGCGTCCGACTTATCAAGGACTCTATCAAATCCAGTGCCGAGAAGAAGAAGAACGTAAAGAATCAGCAGGATTCGACCCAGAACCCAATTCAACCAAATGGGCCCCGACCCAGAAAGGCAACGGAGGAAGATAGGCCGGCGGTGGGCGCGGGGAGGCTGAGGAGCACGGTGTCGGCGCGGAACCTGCTGGGCGGGGGGAGGGAGATTGTAAGTCAGGTGGCAGAGTTCTGGGCCGAGCTCAAGCGGCTGGCCCTGAGCGCCACGGCAGAGAAAGAGAAGAAGATGGTCGTGAAGGAGAAGGAGAAAGAACCGTTGATTGAATCGGAGGAGTCGAAAGAGAAGGAGCCTTTGGTTGAGGTTCAATGGAAGGAAGAGATGGAGGAGAAGAAGGCTTCTTATTCGAATCTCTTCACTACTCCTGGTGCTCGGAAGAAAACGTAAGTCTTCTTCACCCCTTCAAGATTTGAACCTCTTCGGCTATTATGCGAATTCAATACCATAAAGTTAGAATCAATTCGTAAATTGGAGTAGTTAACAAACGCCTCTTCTCAGCAGGGGGATTGGTTTCATGGTGATGCGCATGATCTCTTATATTATTGTGTATCTTGTTAAGAAAATAGTTTGAAAGAACAAAAAAGTTTTTTTTAAAAAAATATTTGAAGCTCCTGTGTACATTAACCTGTGTTGTCTGGGTTTTTATGCTGATATTTACATTAGATTACAAAGGTTAATGTGTATCTTGGTAAGACACATACAATATTATACCTCTCTATTCATTTCTCCAAATGGAATTACTTAGAACTAGACTGTGATTTTCAATTTTGTTTTCTTATTTCTTTTGGTAAAATTCATTATGTGGTTGCAGTCGGCAAAGGACGCTAGGAGACGGTAATGAGAAGAACATTCCTATCAACACATGCTCATCCAGCGACCGCAAGGGCTGCAGTGGACTGTCTCAAGTGCGATCCTGTCCACCCACTCCCCAGAGGTTTCCCTCCCCATCCAATCGATTCAAACATGCCAAATCAACCGGCCCCAGCCCCCTCAAATCCAAACCTCCTACAGTAAGTCATCTTCTGTTTAACCCATAAAAAATTTATCTGTTTCTGTTTCACGATTTCATTCTAATCGATTGCTGCTTGTCACTCTACTATATGAATTGATTGATGGAAAAGTTACTTGTCACTTTCTAAGTGTCAGTGTAGAGTCAATGAGGAAAATAGAGAGGTGAATGAGTCTGGGTGAACTGAAAGAAATGGCCACAACAATATATTAGAATATGAATTACTTGTGTGAAAAATAGTGAGTGGGGGAGAAACTGGAATAATTAACTCTGCCAGAGACGTGTTATCCTCTATTAATTGTTTTAAATTTGCTTCAAATGAGCTATCTTCTATTGATTGTTACACATTCAGTTCATTTTTTGTCTTTGGATATTATTTAGGATTTTTTTCGTTTTTATGAAGAACACAGAGAATATGAACATTATAGCGGTCTCAAAATGAGTTTTCTAGCAGGAAAGAGGTGTTCTTCAGGAAGTGAAGCCCAGGAAACTAGGCATGATGAAGGAGGAGTCAGCAGCAAATGAGGAAGCGCGGCCACTGGATGTTCTATGGTTCCTGAAACCTTGCACTTATCTTGTTCGATAACTTTGAAATATTTCCATCGACATTCAGCCCAATTGCTAGCGGCTGTTTGATTTAGTTCAAATTCTTTTCATTCATTTTATTCATTGTATCTGAAAATAAAGAGAGTGGAGATTTTGACATCTGAGACTTATATATGCCTGGATTCACTGTTTATTGGACAATTAATTCAATAAAGAGCCTGATTCATTCGATATCTTCTATATTTTTGACTTTATGATACTCTCTCCGTCCTATATTAATAGTTACATTTGAAAAATTAAACTAGTTTTTATTAAATAGTGAAACTCACAAACTAAGAAAAGGAAAATTAAGCTTATGATAGTCTGTTTTAAGTATACTTGACTACTTAAACTGAACAAACTGAAGCTATTAATATGGAACAAATGTTTTTGCTGAATGAAGCTATTAATTTATGACGGAGAGGAGTATTTGTTCAACTAGATAACTTATCCCACCTAGAGGCTTCTCACTTAGAAAATTGATTGTACTTGAACCTTGTGTAAATAAATTCAAACCGGATTAGAGTTTCAAAGAGTCGTATTTTAGAGCTTTGAAGTCAGTCCTTGTATATACCGTCGAAACAATAGATACATGTTGAGAGGATAAATAATGCAATCTGATTTCAATATAGAGCTGTCTTAGTCTCTTGTACATATTGCCTCTGAATTGCTGATAAGGATAGCAAAGACGTAAAATAGATCATGATTCAGGTTATATCAGTGAAGTAGCTCGTGGCTGATAGAAGGATAGCCTCTTCATCTCATCATACAAAACTCTTTGCTTTTGCAATCACAAAACTAGGAACTCGAGGCCTCTTGGTGCAGACAATACAATGGTCCATTACTTGCAAGTCGTTGATATATTTATGTTCATACGAGTATAAGCAGAAGCATGAAAATAAATGAAAGTACATTACCTGCAACTCTTTTAAAGTGTAGGCTCGTATTAGGAATCTAAGCCAATATAGCCCACAAAAATTGAAAAGCTAAATAAAGGACAAAATGCTTTATACAACTACCGGCGTGAATCAAATATATATAAAACAGAAAAAATAAAGAAAGACTAGTCAGAAATTTCTGTTTGTAAAAACAACCTTTACAATTTTATCAACAAAGAAATAACAGAAAGAACATATAAAAATGAGTCCCAATAGTACGCGAAAGGTGCATGTGCATGACACATATCGGTCTGTGCAATTTGGATCACACGGCCTATAGAAAGGGGCAGGAGGGTTTTAATCACTCGTCTGCCCCCTCATTTGATGCTAGCCATTAGATCACTATTTCATGGCTATGTCGTATTGGGTAAATTTTTTTCTATATTGACTTTTTCCTATAGAAATTAATAATAACCTTTAATTCAATGGGATAAAGATCCAATATATGCAAATGCACGCCCTTTGGTTTTGAATGGAGCTTAGCACCATGTTCTATTGCTTCTATCATCAATAATGATAGTAGGAGGCTGAAATCTCCTTTGATACAATCCACGCAATTTTCCAAACAACTACATAGCATAAATTTTCTTGATTGTTGGCATGTATATATAGTCAACACGTAAAAATTGTGGAGCAAACTCAGTGATAAAGCTCAATCAATGATCGAACACCCAACCCCGGTGTGATCTTGTAATCCTTAAAGCCTGCATCGTTGAAGATTTTGCTCCACTCTTGCTCGTCCCTCTCCCACCCAGTTGTGAGTGCCATCATCATCACATCTGCGCAGTACTCAGCTTGTGTATACTTGTGGTCTTCAGTCTTGGAGTTGACCACCACTTCGACTATGATCACCTTCCCTCCTTCCTCTTTGCTAGGCACAGCCTCCTTGCATTTGCGCAGAATTTGTACGCACTCTTCATCGTTCCAGTCATGAAGAATCCACTGCAGAATGCCATAACCATTAACTCATTTAGCATAAGGTCAATATGTAAACATGTAGATGAAGAGTTCTATTGAGCATATAATTGCACAAACCTTGAGAAAAACTGCATCTGCGTGTGGGATGCGCTTGAACATGTCCCCTGCTATTACTTGAATTCCTGCCTCCTTTGGCATCTGTGCAGCCACATGGGGCAGATCTAGAACTTTGACATTCAGGTAAGGAAATGCCTTGGCGATTGTCATAGCAGAGCCCCCGATCCCACCACCCACATCGATCAGAGATCGCAAGCCTTGGAAGACATGACCGCACTGTGACACAATTGAGCTCATCAAGAACTGGCTGTCGCTGGCCATGGCGGCATTGAAGCCATTGTTGAACTCAGGGCTCTTGGCTGCTTCCTCCCACATGCTACCACCATGGCAGAGCTCGAAGGGCATGGAGCCCTCCATCTTGAGCCAGTCACCAAAGTAGAAACAAGGGCTCACCAGATAAGGGTCCAGCACCATCCTTGAATAGAGTTTGACGCCGGTGTGGCCTTCGTCGCTTGCAAGGAGGAGACTAGAGGTGGGAGTGAGGAGATATTTGGGTTCATGTCCACTGTCTTCCGAGGCAAAGATGCCCAAGTGGACCAGCAGGCGCATGAGACGGCTGAGGTGGGCTGCCTTGGCCGTGGGGATTGGAATTGCACGGGCAAGGTCGGATAGGGATACGGGGGTGGAGCCACTGGAGTGGATGATGTCGGCTATGCCCAACTGAATGGCACACCTGATGGCCATTGAGTTGACAAAGCCGAACTGAAGATTGAGCAGGTTGGTATGGGCCTGAAAGAGCTCGCTGGGCATCTCCTTTACCCCAGTACAGGCCACCATTCTTCCTTTGCAGGTAGACTGCTTTACTGAGTACGAAGCTTGCAAGTTGCAGTAGATTACTGGATACGTGCTGGTCTCTATATATTCACATCTCGGTGATGATATTAGAGCATGAAAAATGTGCAACAATGGGAACCGTTTTGTGGATGCTTCGTCGAGGTTGTGGCGTCCAATTTGTAAATTTTTTTTTTTGAACAACTTGTAAATGATTTGTAGCATTGTTCTAAACAAATACAAAATTTCCTCATGTTCACGCGTTATGGTTGTTGATGGAGGTGACCAATTTTTTATTGTGGTATTACCCCTCTTAGGCCTTTATTTTTTTATTGCACTGGACACGTTTTGTCTCTTTTTTTAACAAACCGCAGCTTCATGTTCTATTTTAATATCAATGGAAAGCCTTTAAAAAGATGTTCGGTATCTCAAAAGTTTACATTTTGATAATCAATGAAGACTCATACATAGTGTAGCTAAAATGATTGTCATTAAAATATCTATAAAACATGTTCCTGAGACTTTTTTATACGTAAGTGAATATTATTAATCTCAAAACCCGGGAGACAAGACAAGAGGATAAAACCTTTTAACAATTACAATGTTATTTAATCATTAAAAAAAAAAATCTTTAAGCATGGATAACATATTTGGGTTAGAGGAGACATAAGTCCATACTTGAAATTCACATGGGTCAAGAAGGTTCATCTTGTGCAAAGATGATCCCCGGAAGATCTTTGAGTTGCGCTCACAAAAAAATATCTTAAGGAGGTAGCCTAATTTAAGTACTCTCCTTGAAAATTGCTAAGATAAATTGTCATAAAAATAAATTATTTAAATATTATTTTTAAAAAATAATTGTTATTTGCAGCAAAATTTTATTGTTGTAAAATTCAAACAATTATTAAAAAATATTTTTTTAAAAATTAAAAGTTATTTTTATTTGTGACAAACAAATACTGTTACAAAAAATATTTCCCCCCCTTGCGTACATCATATTTTTTGCAACAAATTAGGAGTTTTTGCAACTTATTATCTAGTTTTTGTAACAAAAAAAATTATTATAAAATATTACTATTTGAAACAAATGAGATTTGGGGCAAATTAATTTTTGACACACACTTTTTGCAACATGTTTTTTTTTTGTGGCAAAAAACCTTTTGCAACATTTATGTATCTCTTTGCAACACATTTTATGTTACAAAAAGTTATTTTTATTGTAGTAAGGAATTCAATCTGTAGTAAGGAATTCAATCTTACTCGTAACTGCTCCCTCAGCAACGAAGTTATATGGCTTTGTGTGGGTATGTTTGTTATGTGTAGAAAGGAGGTGCTTGTTCGCTCTGGAGGGGAAGGATATATTTACTCTGGAAGGCTAATCTTAGCCTACTCATTAGCTCTTTGTTTTTGAATTCTTTGTTATGAGTAGGAATGTCAATAGAGATTCCATACTTAAAAAGATGGTTACATAAGGGATAAAATTAAAAGGAATGATATAGATGCCATCTCTTTTGAAATAAATGGAAATTTATTTCATATACTAAAAGAAGGTGATGATTGGCACACATGTATCCATCACGGATTTTTTATTGAAAGGCCTTAAAGAGATTTGCCATATCAACTTCGTTAATGAATACTGGTACTTTTGGATTTATCAAAAGTCTTAAAGAACAAGTTGAATTGTGGTAGTTTTTTTTATCTTCTCTCCATTAAAAGAAAAATTTACTGATGGAAAGGTAAACTCTTACTTATGGTAGGTCAAATTACTGTCCTTCAAAGTGTTCATATTAGGGCTGCAAGCAATATAAGTAAGGCTGTCAATGTGTAGGGTATGGGTCGGGTAAGGCTTTACCCAACCTATACCCGCTTCTAGAAATTTTACCCATGCCCTACTTATTACCCATTTTCACATTCATTACCCATATCCTACCCATTACCCATTACCGTCAGGTAAATAGGTAAGTAAATGTGCGGGTAACGGGTAAACGACTAACCAATTAATAAATAAAAATAAAAATAATTATATAAGTTAAAAGTCTATTCAAAGTACAAAAAATCAATATAATATAAACTTATAAAGACCTCACAATTCATATAAAAAAATAAAACATAATAAGAATCTAACACCTTATATAAACTTAGATAATTAAAAAAACTAAGACTCAAAGATGTTTTTATTATTCCAAATTTACTGACTCATTATACCAAAATGCTACAAGATGCACCTTTTTATATAAAAAGCAAAGATAAAAAAGATTTACCAAGTTCTCTTCCATTTTCTCTATAAGAATTCTGCATTATAAGTTTATGTATATTTCTCAAAAGTGTTCTATCCAATGTATCACTCAGTGGTTGGTCAATCGCTAAGAGAGACAAGAGGAAGCCGGGTTAGTCACCGGGAGAAAGGAGCAGGAGAAATAACAGAAAAGAAGTATTACACCAAGCCGCCATTGCCCTATGCCCTGTTCGCCATCCCATGGTTTGTGGCTTGTCGATCAAAAGAAAATAGTTAATGCCAGGCGGTTAGTGGGTACTTATTTTAGGCATTTGAGTTGGGCTGGGCGGGTTACTGAGATTGGCCATTTGGGCTGGACAGGTTATTGGGCTAGGGACTGTGGTAGTGGGTAAATTATAAATATATATAAATAATTAAACATAAGAATGGTGATGAGTATTATATATATTAAATCGGGTAATGGGTAACGGGTATGGATAAGGGGTTACCCATACCCTACCCATGTAATAAATAGGAGGGTAAAATTACCCAATTAGTTTACCTTTACCCATTTATTAATTACCCACCCACGAATTTTAGATCGGGCAAATGGGTGAAGCGGGTAAATGGTTACCTATTGACAACCCTAAATATAAGTAGGTATTGGTAGGCCCGGCTTTGTCCAACCCTTAAATTTGCGGGCTTGGGCCATAAAAGAAAATATTGGATGCGGGGCTGACAAAACCGAAAATTTAAAAACCCGTGGCTATTCGTTTCTGGCCTAGGCCAACGTTAAAAAAACATAGAAGTCAGGTCCCAACCCTAGCTATTAAGGCCCACCATGAATATACCAAGCTCAACTGTCCTACTTACTATGTTACCTAAGCCCAACCCCCGCCTCATATAAGACTCCTATAGTCTATCCATAACCCCAAACTTCCCTCTCAGTCCTGCTACTCTGACACCCCCAAAACCTCTAGCCACTTCTCTCCCCTCTCAAATGTCCCCAACCACCTTGTCCACTTGAAGCAAAGCTCACCTTTCTCCTCATCCATGCTCTCCACATCCCTCCTTCTGCTTCTCACTCATCTGTTGTGTCCTCCTAGCACTCTCTTATTGGCCAGAGCTCTCTAATTGTCAACCTTCAACTATTCGATCGCCCATTCCAATCCACCTTGTACCTAACCCCGTGAACATACAAGCTTTAGACAAATATGCCGAAACATTCTCAAGCCAAAAATCCTCATATCCTCCCCACTAACACATCTCCTGCCCGGCGCATCTCGTGGGTGTGAAGTATAAGTACTTTCTTATTAAGGTTAGTTATTCTTGTCCTCTTTTCATAGTTGAATATACATTAAGAGATGCTCATTATTGTGAAGGGTAGACCTCGTCCGTTTCAAATTCATTCCATTTTCTAGAGTAATTAATCACATTGGTTATAAGGTTATTCATCTTTTTTAGATGCATTCCTTCAAAGAGTTAGTGAATCACATATTCTTTTTATATGAGGGTAAACAATGTTCTGCTTGCCAAAACAACTGTTGCAGTTCTTTTTACAATTCTAATTTTGGCACAAATTTCCTCAAGTCCTTGCAGAGAGACAAAATTTATGGGTATGTTGTTTTCCATCCACAGTCTTTGTATTGTATTAGTTAAGTAGCTTTCCTGTTCACATAAATTAAACCAATAAAATCGCATATTAGTAGACCATTAAGTTTTACAATGGTCACATACAGGGAAAAAGAATTGTAAACTCTGCCGGAGACCATTAAAAGGCATATACAAAGGAAACCCACAACTTGTCACTACATATACAAATTTATTGTCGAATAGGGAAAAGTAAGCCAAATCACAAACAACAATTGCCATATGAGTGAAATATCAATTAAACTGCGAATGTTGCCAATTACAATGACATATATGAAGGCATTTGCACCATATTAGGCAACACTCGTTACTAAAGGACACAATTAAGCAAGTAAAGGCCTTGTAGAAAAAATTAAAACAAAAAAGACAAACAAGCAGCTCGGAAATCAAAACATCGTAACACTAATTTCTTGTTATGTGCTAGCAAAACCAATGACATTTTCATTGGATAAAGAAGAGAAGGAGATGGGGGAGAGAGCAGAGAGAACTTTAAGAACTAAATTCCATCTTATAGAACACCTCGCTATATATGGTGATTAGTGTAAAGCAATTCAATACTAAATGTTGAACAAGGTAACATCATGTTTAACAAAAAACACACACTTTAAAAAGTGACTCATCTAAATAAAGGTTTAATCAGGTGGAAGGATATGCTAAGAGCAAAGGGTTGTAAATCCCAAATCACAAATTATCTAGATTTAAAGTGTACAGAAGATTAAACTTTGACACTACAACAGTTGTTGGTAGAATCTAAAAATTCCATAGAAAGAGAAGTCAACTCAATAAATATCAATGATCAAGCTGAAAAAGAACTTTTTTCTTATGAAAAGAAAGAAATTTCAAATATTTAATAAATTCTTTCACAACTACTCAGCTTAATAAATCATTTCACCCCCATACACACGTACAAAGATGCATATTCTTTTTGAAAAGCAAGATTGAAAGAAATATTTGCAGCCAGAATAACAAGAGGGGGGATAGAGAAGAAGTCATAGTTTTACGATTTCCATTTATTTTTCTTTACAACTGAACAAGGAGAGTCAAAAGGCTTCAACCAAAAATTACTAAAATTAAACTACTGTTTTCTAAGTGTTCTATATACCAATCATTAATCCACAAATTTATTGGATTCATAATAGTCTAGTGTTCACGTCAATTTAACCTATTGGATCATAGGTTGGTTGACCAAAAAGTGTTACAATAGTTACATAGTTACATATAGGGAAAAAAGGACAGTAAACTCTACCACATATTCCAGTGCCATGGCCACTTATGAGGCCAAAAGCAGCTATAAATCTTGTATTTTTTTTACAAAAAAGGGAAGAGTGGGTGTTAGTGAGAGAGTAAAGAAAAATAAGCAAGCACAAAAATAAAAAAATACAGCCCAATAATACGAAACATTAACAAATTTTTTCATTACCATATTAGCATCAGTGGACATGTAAACAGAATTGAAAGAGACCCACATGTGAGATCGTACGGGAACATGTTTAAAATGTGGTCAAACAAGAAAACATTAACCAACATAATCAAATATGAGAGGAGGAATAACATAATTAAACCTCAACAAAAATAGAGATGCCAACAATGCCAATTTTTTGTGACTGAAGCTAGTTAAATAAAATCAGTTACACTAATGAGCGGCCATAGTTTTGCAAAGATTTCAACGTAGGGAACCTATAAAAAGCAAGTAGATCATAAAGAGATGAAAAATACTCATAGAAAACAACAAAGGCATCTAAAATGGGGATGCATCCATCTCTTATAGCTTTCTTCAACCCAGGATAGAGATTCTTTGAAGACAAGAATTAGTTGAAGGGGCAGCTCATAATCTTGATCTAACAATGAGAATACTAAGTTAAGTATTTCTCTTGTCTTTGGATCCTCATGCACTTGTAACAAAAAATAAATTTAAATTGAAACAATAAATATGACCCAGGCCTTGCAACTAGTTAAGATCTTCGTGTGATAACAATTATGTGTTGCATCAAAATTTAACCAAAAATTACAAGCTTAAAAAATTAAGATTTTATTTTCCTTACAAAGATCCTTGACGATGTTTGTCCATTCAATACACTAAAAAAGAAATAAAATAATGCGTTAACTGTGTTGGTACAAACCCAAACAACATCCAGTTCTCTTTCACAAATAAATAACATTCAAAGAATTAATATCCTATAATTTGGCCAGCAGTGATACAACACAAAAGCATTTGTCCATGAAGTTAAAATAACTTACTGGAAACAAGCTAACATCTGTAAATTAATATCCAGCTTGTGTGTAAGATTGAGATGGCTGAGATTGTTGTGTTGGAGGCTCCTTGGTAGTGCAAACTCAACAAAGTTAGCTATCCTTCTTTAACTTCACCAAACTACAATTCTACTACATGAGGCAATAAACTTGAGGCAAGAGAATTTAATATCATGCAATCAGTCTATATATTCTTAGTCATATTGTTACCATCATCCTTGATTACACCCTATCTAGCTATATATTGTGTTAATTACAAGGACTTTATATCATTCTTTGACTCTATTAGATTGACATAAAAATTCATTCAGAAATATATAAGCATACCTTCTAATAGATGCACTTTTTAAATAAGGAGTATAACAATTAAGAAGTCAAATACATCGATAATTTGAGGGCAGAAGAAAATAAGCAAAAAACATAAACGACGCATAAAAAAATTGATGACATCTCATTTCATTTACAGATGGTTCATAAAAGAAAAAAAGATAAAAATCAAGCATTTCTTAATCAAAATTAGTCTAGTCTACATGATAGCATTTATAAGAACCTCTAAATCTCTAATTATAGCTTGAGTACAAGAATTAATATAATGATACAGATTATCAATCTCTAATTCAATTGTCAAAAAATATAGATCACAATTCCAATGAACTAGAATTAAGCACGTCAACAACTTAAATTAATTATTATATAGTGCCATGCATGCAATCTTCTTTCTTCCAAAATTATAAGTTTGCTTCCCTGACTAGTCATCCTCAAATAATTGCATTTGGATTGCAGAGATAAATGAATTGTGCTAGCTAATGGTCTCAAGGTCCAAATTGCAAAAATAATTGAATTATGCTATTTTTCTCCACTTACCTTGGCATGCATGCAAGAATTATCATATGGATACAGATCCCCAATCTCTAATTTAACTGTTAAAAAATATGGACCACAATTCCAATGAACCAGAATTAAGCACATCAACAACTTATATTCCAAAGTTAAAAATCTTCTTTTCATCCTCAAATAATTGCATTTGGATTGCAAAAATAATTGAATTATGCTAATTAGAAGTCTCAACATCCAAATGATTGCAAAGAACTGAGATTAACATGTACCAATTGAATTGAATACAATCTAAAAGAAAAGGTTGAAAGAGATGATATTGAAACTACATAATTAAATAAAAAGTTAGAAATATCATGTACCGAGGACAATATTCCATCTCTTATAAGTACAGATAGGTCGATTTCAAAGGTAAAAAAATAATTTGAGATCATCTCACTATAACTGCATTTAGAACTTCATTCAGTCCGCAAATTCAATGTGGAATGTCAAAGATAACTTCCAACCTCAGTTTTCAAACCATGCTTGATATGCATTAAAAATAATATGACAATTAGAATAGATATTACATATTACAAAAGTTGTACAATGGGACCAAGATATTTGGTTTATAATAAGAAACAAAAAGCTTGATTGCTCTACATTTTCATATTCTCAAAACTAAACACAAGCTGTACATTCTCTTTACTAGCAGTCATGTAAGGAAAAGAACCATATAAAATATTTTAGGGTTTAAGGAGGAATTTCTACCAATTCTATACCTTGGACTACCTCTCTTTTCAAGTATCACCATATCTTCTATGTGCACTACCCTCATCTATGAATTTCAAAATGTTTGGGCAGGTTGGAGCATAAGATTATTGTCTTATATATGCAGGAAGTATTGAGCTTATTCGGTATATGCTTTTCGGTATGCATATATATTGGTCGTTATAGTTCCAGCTTCTTATCGGATTTAAAACCAACCCTGCAGCAATCACGACCAAGTTTTTGTGGTTTAGAAACTAATTATGGTAAGCATTTCATCCTATCAAATGATTAGTTATATTCTAGAACATAGTGTGAAGGTGGTTCAGGGGTTCGATCTATCTCTCATTAGTGAGAATTTGGTCTTTCTAAATCTTTTTTGAGAATTTTAACTAATAAAATTTTTCTCTAGGTAAAATGGATTCATGCTATTTATATTAGTCATATATTTTTCCATTTGGGAATGCCACTATATTGGTAATGCCGCCTTTGTATGGACGAACATTCTTTTTATGAGACATACTCTGATACCGCACATTAGTTACAAAGTTAATAATGGTAAGAACATTTTTTTCTTATTTGATCCTTGGGTTGTTCCCTTTTCCCTAATTGGAGTGCATTGGTGTAACGCCCCAAAAATTTTGAAACTTTTGAACTTATTTTGAGTTTTCAGCCCAACAAGTGTTATTTATTAAATTGATGTTGTTTTAGCTTTAATCTTCCTTTAAACCTTTTAGATCATTTATAGGGCTGGGAGAAGCGGTTGCAACGAGCCTAAGAACGTAAATTTTGGACACCAAGATTGTAGACTACAACCTCGTTAAATATGTCATGGGTGGGATCCACATTATTTTCGTGAGAAAACGTACCATTATGTGATAGTTTCGAAGTGCTTGTCGATACAAGTTGAATGGTACAAAGAACATACTATTCCGAGCTCATAGTAAAAAGTTATGACTAATTAAAAATTTATTTTTTGTTTCAACTTTTAAAATAAAAAAAAATTTAATATAAATTAATATTTTTTTGCGTCAACTCTAGCTTACATGGAGATTGATGCAATGTGTTAGCCAGGCTGACGCAACTGCCACAATAGGCAGTAAATTTTTTACGTTGTGGCAGGCAAATCCTACCGCAACAGGCTAGATAAGCTAGCCGCAGGTGAGCCTTTGGCTATCTTGACTTTTGTTTGCAGGAGCCATTCTGGCTCCTACAGTGTAAGCAGATTGATGCAACGCTCAGCCTGGCTGATGCAACGCTCAGCCTGGCTGATGCAACTGCCACAATGGGCAGTAAATTTCTTATGTTGTGGCTGGTGTAGCCTGCCACAATAAACTAGATAAGCTAGTCGTAGGCTAGACTGTGGCTATCTTGACTTTTGTTTGCAGGAGCCATTCCGGCTCCTGCAGTGTAACACCCAAGAACCAACGAGAGCTGGGGGTTCATAGGGGATAACCATCACTCCGGGTTATCCCAAAAAGATTAAAAAT
Organism: Saururus chinensis; assembly: GCA_035235625.1. Lineage (NCBI taxonomy): Eukaryota > Viridiplantae > Streptophyta > Magnoliopsida > Piperales > Saururaceae > Saururus > Saururus chinensis. The sequence continues at coordinate 35,263,302 of CP141143.1, forward strand.
ATAAAACCAAACTATAAAATTAGGAGCAGCAGACTCTGAGTGTGAAAGTCTTCTCGTTCCTTTATGCGCCACAAAACCTTAGCACTTCGTTGCGCATAGGCCAGAACCAACCTATTTTTATATATAATTTGGATCGGGCCAACATTGCCTTGTCATTGGTTGCCTACGTATGTATCGGATAACATCTACGATGTTACTCCGATACAATCAGAATCGTATGTAGTTTTGCCTATTAGCTACTACACACATCAGATCATATGGAAATACATATGATAAAATACGTATCTTCGAATATTTAATCGGAGTTATACAGAAGTTGATAAATCACCGAAACACACATCTCACTCTACCCCAAAGAGGATCCAAACACATTCATACATCTCACTCCATCATTGAGCCGAGATCAAACCCACACCACAAGTCTCGCTCTACCCTAGAGCAAGACGGAACACATCATGTCATAGAAACACACATCATATTCACGCATTTTAAAACATGATAGATCAAGGCATAGTAGAACACATTGATCATAGCATAACATACATATTAACTAACACATGCATTTCTATAATTAAAACGGGAGGTTAGAAATGTTTACTCCCCTGATGCCCCACGAGGTAGCAGCGGTCAGAGATGTTCGTTTCTAGGCGTCCTCCCTTTCAGATCTAGAGAACATAGCCTCATCTAGCCTCCGCACATTCCTCGCCTAGCGCTAGAAGACAACAGACAAAACCCTCCCCTTTCCCAGAGATGCTTTTCATTTTTTGTGTTTATCGGCGGTAGACAGAACCTCCCCTCTTCGGGGATGTTTCTCACATATTGCGGCCCTTTGGTGGAGGGCAAAACCTCCCCTACTTTAGGCCACATCTCTTGATTCGGCCCAGTGATGGAAGATGGAGCCTCCTCTTTCTCCGGGCCGCTTTTCTCTCTCTTTGGGGCTCGAGGTTAGCGGACAAAGCCCACCCTTTCCCTAAGCCAATCTGCCCCTTCCGATGACCCTTAACATGTCACACGCATGTAGGCTGCGGATAGAACCCCTTTTTTTCTGGAGACTATTTTCTTTTATGCGCTCGTAAGCCACAAATAGAATGTCCCCTTTCTGAGGGCATTTATCACACCGTGTGGCCCTTCAGTGAAGGGTAGAGCCTTCCCTACTTAAGGCCATGACCCATGATGTGACTCAGTGGCAAAGGACGGAGCCTTCTCTCTTTCCCGAGCCATTTCTCTCTCTCTCTGGGCAAGAGGGTGGTAACAGAGTCTCCTAGGGATACCAACTCAAGGAATGGACCATGCCATTGCATAGATCACCCTTGAATTATTTAGGAATGCCTAAAAAACTGCTTGAATCGAACTTAAAATGAGTGAGAAACAAAAAACAAAAGTTTCTGAATGTGGGAGAGAATGCAGAAACATTGGAGAGAATTCCGAACTCAAAATTGAATGCTCTGGACGCCATTGGTAAAAAAACTGGATAGACGTGAGGCTGACATGGGGCAAATAGGATTGACATGTGTCGGTCTTATCCACTCCATCAAGATCTTATTTGCTTTGTGAGCAACCATATTTGCTTGCATTAGCAATTGTATCCATTTGTGTCAGCAATCTTATCCATCGTGTTATCGATCCTATTTAGAATGATATTATTTTATTTAAATAATATTCTAACCTCAAAACGCGATAACTTCCAACCTCAATGTTGGAATCACATATTCTTGTTACTGATGGAATCATGTCGACGAGCCCTTCAAAACAAGACCACACATGGGTAGATTATCCCATACTTTTCATGTGGGTCCCGCCCATGTGGCACGCTTCCTGAAACTATAACTCTCGCTCCCGACCTCCGTTTCACGTGTTCGTCAATTCATTACACTTGTTAATCCGAGCTCTACCTATGTACAGGGATTTCACCTAATGAAACCCCCTAACACTGATATCAAATTTAATGAATTACCCTTAACCCCCTCGGGTTAAGAGTAACCGAAAAATAGGTCATTACATGCAATGACCGAATGTGTGACACATGTCATGCATCTAGGAGGCCCTTAAGGCTATAAAAGGGGAGGGAAGGGGAGGTGCAACCTGCTCCACCCCTTCCTCCTCTCCTTTCCTTTGTATAACACACATTTTTAAGGCTTAAACGCGGATTCCTTCATCGTCCCTCACCCATTTTTACCTGTTCAAAAACCAAACCTACCTAATTCTAGGGTGTCCAATGCATGAGAGGGTCTGTTTTTTGAGATAACCTCTCTACAAGGTGGGAATGACCCAGGGCAATAGGATGCCCTGTCTACCACCCTTGGGCCAGAAACAAAGACTGTACCAGCACTAGGGGAGGTTTTGCTCGCCTCATCCAAGCCAGACGAGGGGACTATCCCAGTGCTAGGGGAGGTTCTGCCTACCTCACCTGAGCTAGACGAGAGGACTATCTCAGCGCTAGGGGAGGTTCTGCCCACTTCACCCGAGCCAGACAAGGATACTATCTCGGCTCAAGGGTAGGTGCTACCCACCGCATTTAAGCCAACTGCAAGTGTAGGCTTAATGAGGGTAGGTGGTTCTAAATCCTATTTATGCTAGGGCTAAGCTATGTTCTTTTTCTATTTCCTTCAAGTCATACACTAAAGCTTATTTTAACGGGTTTAAAATATCGTTAGTGTCTAGACAAAGGTTCATCCTTACGAGGTTATTTTGGTATTAATTATTTGAATATGATTTAGTTATTCCATTCATTTTAACAAATTGGAATTTGAAGGGTAGTCTTCAGTACATAACTCAAGAACTATCAGAGTTTATTAGTCCTAAATACTGTCTAATGAGGCTTTTAGAATGCTCAAGAGTTGGGGTGCCATGGGAAAACCCCTCTTCTTCTGATCATATTGCCCCATGAGCACAGGTGTATGTCGTTTTAGTATCAGCGACATTCTATGAATGAAAAGTATTTGCTTTAAGCAATGCAATTGTTTTGTTTTTAAATTCTAAGTTATGAATTTGTTATACAATTTATTTTGTCCCCGCATATAAGTAGAATTTAATATTACCTACTGGGTATAAAGCTTTATACTCACCCACCCCTAGATATTGCAGGTGTAAATACTAGTTTGGGGCTATTACCAATCGGTCCGTGGAAAAAGGGCTAATACGTTGGATTTTGTTTGATTAGATTTTTGTATGCATTGTATATTTATGTTGACATAATGGTGTGTATAGCCCTGAATTTTAGAAATTTGTACTTACACACTTTAATATTATTAAGGGTTTCTTGTTTATACACACTTGATCCGATCCCTCTTTGCTTACAAAATTTATGAAACTGTGACTTTTAAGTTTAATCTAAAAAGTCAGGGTGTAACAATTGGCCAATCACTACAACAAAATTGAGTATTAGCGATGCTTATATAAGCGTCGCAATAAAATATGTCGCTACAAAGTGGTAATAACGACATATACAAAAACGTCGCAAAAAAAATATTAGTGACACATAATCTTAAGCGTCGCTAATGGAAGAATATTAGCGACACACATATACAAACGTCGCTAATACTTAACCTTTTGGCGACTCTTAAGTTCATGCGTCGCTAATACTTAGGTTATTAGCGACGCTTGCATAAGCGTCACTAAAAGATATATCTATTAATTTTTTTAAAAAAAATTTAAACTATTAACGACACATTTTTTGAAATGTCGCTAATAGTTTCAACAATAGCGATGTTTATAAATAAGCGTCACTAATATTTATAGATTTTAAATAAAAAAATTAAAAATTATGAACTAATAGCAATGCATAGATATGTGTCGCTACTACCTGGTAGTAGTAGCGACGTATGTAACTATGCGTAGTCACATGTGTCACTAATACCTATTTTTTAAATAAAAAATTATTGACAAAAAGAGAGGGGGAGGGAGGGGAGAGAGGGAGAGAGTGTAGAGGGAGGGAGGAGAGAGATAGAGGACTGGAGAGAGGAAAGAGATAGAGGGAGAGAGAGGGAGGAGAGAGAGGGGAGGAGAGAGAGAGGGAGGGGAGAGAGAGAGGGGAGGAGAGAGAGAGGGAGGGGAGAGAGAGAGGGGAGGAGAGAGAGGGCAGGGAGGAGAGAGAGAGGAGGGGGAAGAGAGAGAGGGAGGGAGGAGAGAGAGAGAGAGGGAGAGGAAGGAGAGAGATAGAGAGGAGAGGGACGAGAGAGAGGGAAGAGTGGAGAGAGAGAGTGAGGAGAGAGAGGGGAGGGAAGAGAGGGAGGGTGAGATGAATTTTATATATATTTTTTAAATATTAATTTTTTTATTTTTAAAATAAAAAATAAATTAAAATAAAATACTAATAGCGACGTATAAAGCTATACATCGCTATTAGTATTTTTATTTAATTTTTTTATTTTAAAAAAATTAAAATTCTAAAAATTTGAAAATAGAGGAGAGAGGGGAGAGAGAGGAGAGGGAAAGGGTGGAGAGAGAGAGGGGAGGGAGGAGAGAGGGAGAGAGAGAAAGAGGAGAGGGAGAGAGAGGGGAGGGAAGAGAGAGGAGAGGAGGGAAGACAGAGAGAGGGTGGAGGGAAGAGAGAGGAGAGGGGAGGGAAGAGAGAGAGGATAGGTAAGAGAGAGAGGGGGAAGAGAGAGAGAGAAGAGAGTGGAGGGAAGAGGGTGTGAGAGGGGAGGGAAGAGGGAGGAGAGAGAAGAGGGAAGAGAGAGGGGAGAAAATAATATTGTTTTAATTTTTTATTAATTTTTTTATTTTTAAAATAAAAAAATTAAATAAAAATAAAATATTAATAGCGACGTATAATAGTATACGCCGCTAATATGTGTACTAATAGTGACGTATATATACGTCGCTATTAGTATTTTTATTTAATTTTTTTATTTTTTAAAATTAATTTTACAGAATAAAAAATTTTAAAATTTTAAAATTAGAGGATAGAGGGGGTAGGGAAGAGAGAGTGAAACGAGAAGAGAGAGGAGAGGGGAGGGAAGAGAGAGAGAGAGGATAGGGAAGAGAGAGGAGAGGGGAGGGAAGAGAGAGAGATAGGGAAGAGAGAGGAGAGGGGCGGGAGAGAGAGAGAGGAGAGGGGCGGGAGAGAGAGAGAGGATAGGGAAGAGAGAGGGGGAAGAGAGAGGATAGGGAAGAGAGAGGGGGGAAGAGAGAGGATAGGGAAGAGAGAGGGGGAGAGGGGAGAGAGAGGGGAAGGAGAGAGAGGAGAGAGAGAGGAGAGAGAGGGGAGAGAGGGGAGAGAGAGGGGAGAGAGATAAAATATTATTTATATTTTTTACTTGTTATTTATTTTTATAAAATTAATAAAAAAATAAAAATAAAAGAGTATTAGCGACATATAGTTATATACGTCGCTAATACTTAAAGGTATTAGCGATGTATATGCCTATACGTCGCTAATACACTTGAGTATTAACGATGTATAGAATATATGTCGCTACTACTTAACTCTATTAGCGACGTATATGCCTATACGTCGCTAATACTCAAGCTAATACCCTGGAGTATTAGCGATGTATATATTTTACGTCTCTAATACACTTGAGTATTAGCGAAGTATAGGATATACGTCGCTACTACTTAACTCTATTAGCGACGTATATGCCTATACGTCGCTAATACTCTTTTATTTTTTTAAATAAAAATATAAAAATAGAGAGAGCGGGAGAGAAGGAGGAGAGGATAGGGAGGGGAGAGGGAGGAGAGAGAGAGGAGAGAGAGAGGGGGAGGAGAGAGAGGTGGAGAGAGAGGGGGAGGAGAGAGAGGGGAAAGGGAGGAGAGAAAGAGAGGAAGGAGATAGGGGAGAGGGAGGAGAGAGAGAGGAGAGGGGAGAGGGAGGAGAGAGAGAGAGAGAAAGGAGAGAGGGGAGAGGGAGGAGAGAGAGAGAGAGAGAGAGGGAGAGGGAGGAGAGAGAGAGAGAGAGAGGGGAAGAGAGAGGAGAGAAAGGAGGAGAGAGAGGGGGAGAGGGAGAGGAGAGAGAGGAGAGGGAGGATAGAGAGAGGGGGAAGAGCGAGGAGAGAAAGTGGGAGGCCAGAGAGAGAGGAGAGAGAGAGGGGAGAGGGAGAGGAGAGGGAGGATAAAGAGAGGGGGCAGAGAGAGGAGAGAAAGAGAGGAGAGAGAGGGGAGAGGGAGAGGAAAGAGAGGAGAGGGAGAGCAGAGAGAGGAGAGGGAGGATAGAGAGAGGGGGAAGAGAGGAGAAAAAGAGGGAGGAGAGAGAGAGAGGAGAGAGAGAGGGGAGAGGGGGGAGAGGGAGAGGAGAGAGAGGATAAAGAGAGGGGGGCAGAGAGAGGAGAGAAAGAGGGAGGAGAGAGAGAGGAGAGAAAGAGGGGGGAAGAGAGAGGAGAGAAAGAGGGAGGAGAGAGAGAGGGAGGAGGGATTTTATTTTTAAAAAATAATATTAAGCGTCGCAAATATATGCCTTAATTGAGACAGAATAAGTGAAACGTCGTAAATTAAACGTTATTTGCAACGCTTAGTTACAAGCGTCGCAAATACATTACCAATTGTGACGTTCTGAGGAAAGCGACGCAAACGGGCATATTTTAGCGACACAAACTATGCGTCGCTAAAATTAACACATTTTTTTCATTTACCCGCGCGGCCGAAGTAAAATACTGTGTGGGCGAAATTTCACCCGCACGGTATTTATCCCCCCCCTCCCATATGTTTCTATTATCTCTTCCCCCGGCCAGCTCCAACTCTGCCCCCCGTCGCCTCCTCCTCAGGCTCTGCCCCGTTGCCTCCTCGTCCTCCTGCTCCAACCCACCGCAGCAGCCTGGCCCTCTGCTCCAACCCACCGCCACAGCCTGGCCCTCTGCTCCAACCCGCCGCCGGAGCCTCCCCCTCTGCACCGGATCCTCCTCCAGCTCCGCCCCGTCGCCTCCTCGACCTCTTGCTCCAACCAGCCGCCGCAACCTCCCCCTCTGTGTCGGATCCTCCTCCAGCTCCGCCCCGTTGCCTCCTCTTCCTCATGCTCCATCCCACCGCTGCAGCCTCCCCCTCTGGTCCAACCCACCGCCGCTGCCTCCCCCTCTGCACCGGATCTTCCTCCGACTCCGCCCCGTCGCCTCCTCGTCCTCCTGCTCCAACCCGCCGCTGCAACCGCCCCCCTGTGCGCTGGATCCTCCTCCTGGCCCCCTCCTCCCTCCCCCTTAAAGGTTGGATCTTTACCCTGGATCCCCCCGCTAGAGCCGCCTCTGCCCACCTCATTCCACTCCGCCCCTCCGTCCTAGTTCAGAGCCCCCCCGGGCTCCCTCCTCCCCCCCTTCTCTCCCCGGGTCCTCCTCCCTTCCCCTTCTCTATTTCAGAGGAGGGGGGCGGTTCCGGTGGAGATGGGGCAGCGTGAGGGAGGCCGGGACTATGGGTGCCCGGATTCCGGTGCCCCCGCCGGAATCCGGCTCTCTTTCTCTGGCCTCCTCTTTCCCCTCTCTCCCCCGGGTCCACCCACCTCCTTCCCCTCCTCTAGAAACCAGAGGAGGGGGCGAACCAAGGGGAGAGAGAGGGGGGCAGCCGTCCACCCCCCTCCCTCCCACTCCCCCTTCTCACTAGAGGTGGCGGACTTGGGGGAGAGAGGGGTGGCCAGCCCCCCCCCCTCCGCACTCAACAGAGGGATAGGGGGGCGGACTGGATTCCAGTGAACCGGAATCCAGTCACCCAGGCCACCTCTTCCCTCTCCCAGAGTCCCCCTCTCGTCTCCCAGGTCACCACATCCCCCCATGCCCCAACCTCCCACTGGCGCTGGATTCGGCACTTCCGCTAGATTTTGGTGCTGGTTTTTTTTTAAATTTTTCTAAAGCTATTAGTGACACTTATAAAAGTGTCGCTAAAGCTTTTTTTATTTTTTTACAAAGTATAGTGATGCTTAACAAAGCGTCGCTAATACATAAAAATATTTTTTTTATTAACAAGGTTTTTAAAAAAAATTAAAATTTTTAGCGACGCTTTAATAAGTTATAATATTTTTTTTACATAAATTTTTATATTAGCGACGTATAGGAAAGCGTCGCTAATAAGCAAGTATTAGTGACACTTTATTATTATACGTTGCTAATAATTATACTATTAGCGACTTTTTTGATATGTCGCTAATACTAATATTAGTAGTGACGTATATATAACTGTCGCTAATGTGCACTATTAGTGACGCTTTCCACAAGCGTCGCTAATGATCGATAGCGACTCAGTTTTTAAAGACGTAAGTAGCTACGGTTTATAAGCATCGCTAATAGTTATTAGCGACGGTTTATAAGCGTCGCTAATAGTCATTAGCGACACTTATATTATTATTAGCGACGCTTATAAGCGTTGCTAATAGTCTTTTTTGTTGTAGTGAATTGCTAAGACATATTTATGCTTGTATTTTTAATTTCATATTTGAAGATTATTGGATTTTTCCTCAGCATTAGAGTTAGTACGTAGATAATTTTAGATTATTCATTGAGCCATTACTGCCTACGCTGAACCATGATGATGTTGTTGTGTGGTACAACCCAGCTTCTCATAGATGTTTCTCTCCAAGTTTAGCACATATATAAGTTCATTTGTAGTTTTGGGAATAGAATTAATTGGCATAAATTAATTTGGTTGAAGTACGATATGCATTTTCATTCCTTTACATCTTGGTTAATGTTTTATAAGAGACTACTCACTATTGATAACCTTCGGAAGTGTTGTATTCAAATAGTTAAGTCATATACTCTTTGTAATCCAATGTGGAATCTATCACTCAGTAATTTTTTCAAGTGCAGTTATTCCAAATGGATAATACTATCCATATTTAAAATTTTGAGATTTGATGTTCCTACTCACTATCGGTTTTATCTATGCCATTTGCAAGCAGAGTCCAATGTTAGGCTACCTCAATATATTTGTTAACACTTTCATTTATCATATTCAGTGTGAGCATAGCTCAAAGATCCTCCAGGGATCATCTTTGCACAAGAAGAACCTTCTTGACCGATGTGAATTTGAAGCCTAGAATTATGTCTCCTCTATCCCTAATATGTTATCCATGTTTAAGCATTTTCCTTTTTAATGACTAGACAACATTGCAATTCTTAAGATGTTTTATCCTCTTTTAATGTCTGCCCTAGTTGGGTTTTGAGCTTGATAATATTCACTTATGTAAAAAAAACATTTGCATTAAATGCACACATACTTAACATAGCTTTAATTAAAGATGAAAAAAATTCTCATTGAATGCACAAATAAAAGTTATACAACTTCAGGTTTGAGCAGTGGAACATTTATGGCATGTTGTTTTCCAACCACTATCTTTGTATTGTATTAGTGAAGTAGCTTTCTTGTGCTCATCAATTTAACTGATTGGATCACATATCGGTAGCCCATTAAGTTTTTCAATAGTCACATATAGGGAAAAAAACTGTAAACTTTGCCAGAGATCATTGAAAATCATATACAATGGAAACCCACAACTTGAAATTACATATACAAATTTGATGTTCAATAGGGAAAAGTAAGCCAAATAAAAATCAATTGTTGCCATATGAGTGAAATATCAAGTAGCCTGCAAATGCTACCAATTACAATGATAAATATGAAAGTATTTGCACTCATTACTACAAGACACAATGAAGCAAGTAGGCACTAGGCATCATACTAATAATCAAAACAAAAAGACAATCACAAGGCCGGGAAATCAAAATATTGTAACTCTAATTTCTTTATACATGTGATAGCTAAAATGTCATTGGTTTTGTTGAAAAGGTTTTAGCTATCACATGTATCAAGGAATTAGAATTTAGTTCTGAGATAGAATTTTAGTTTTATGAGATAACGAGGTGTTTTTTGAGATAGAATTTAGTTCTTCAAGTTCACTTTACTCTCTCCATGCTTTATACTGATCATCGTATATACTGAGGTATTTTCTAAGATAGAATTTTAGTTTTATTGGATTCTGAATAGTCTAATGTCCACATCAATTTAACCTACTGGAACATAGATTGGTTGACTATAAAGTTTTATAACAGTCACATATAGGGGAAAATATTGTAAACTCTGCCACATATTCTAGTGCCTTTCTACTTATGAGGCCAAAAGCAACTATAAGTCTTGTATTTCTTTTACATAAAAGCGAAGAGTGGGTCTTAGTGAGAAAGTTAAAAAAATAAGCAAGCACAAAAATCAACAATACAACCCAATAAGTATAAAACATTGACAATACTTTCCTTTATCATATTAGTATCACTGGAAATATGAAGAGAATTGAATGAGACCCACATGTGAGATCGCATGGGAACATGTTTAAAATGTGGTCAAACATGAAAACATTAACCAACATAATCAGATATGAGAGGAGCATAACATAATTAAACCTCAACAGAATTAGAGATGCCAATGGAGAGAGAAATTCCAATGCTAGTTCTTTGTGTCTGAAGCTAGTTAAATCAGTTATATTAATGAGCAGCCATAGTTTTGCAAAGATTTTCCTATAAAAAGCAAGCTACAATGAAGCGAGCAAATAATAAAGAGATGAAAAACACTCATAGAAAACAACAAAGTTGTCTGAAATAGGGATGCATCCATCTGTTATACCTTTCTTCAACTAAGGACGGAGGTCTTATTTGAAGACAAGAACTAGTTGAAGGGGCAGCTCAAAATTTTGATCCAGCAGCGTGAAGACCAAATTTAGTATTTCCCTTATCTTTGGATCCTTATGTACTTGCAACAAAAAATAAATTTTAATTGAAACAATAAATATGACCTAGGCCTTGCAACTCCTTATGATATCCAGGTGATAGCAATTGCATGTTAAAAAAACGCAATGTTTTATTTTCCCATGCTTGACAAGGTCCTTGATGATGTTTATCCATTCAATATGCTAAAAAAGAAATATAAAAATGTGTTAACCGTGCTCGTATAAAACCAAACAACATGCCATTTTCTTTCACATATAAAAAACATTCAAGAATTAATATCCCATAATTTGGCCAGCAACGATACAACACAAAAGTATTTGTCCATCAAGATAAAATAATTTACTAGAAACAACCAACTATTGTAAATTAATACCCACCTTGTGAGTAAGACTAAGATGGACGAGATTATTGTGCCAGAGGATCCTTGGTCGTTCAGACTCAACAAAATTACCCATCCTTCTAGAAACTTCACTAAATCACAATTCTACTACACGAGGCAATAAACATGAGGTAAGTGAGTTTAATATCATCCAATCAAGATATATATTCTTACTTATATCGTTACCATCATCATTGATTGCACCTTATCCCAGCTATATTTCGTGTTAACTACAAAGACTTTATATCATTATTTGACTCTTTTAGACTAACATAAAAAAATCATATAGAAATATATAAGCATGACTTTTGAGAGATGCAATTTTTAAATTAGGAGTATAACAATTAGGAAGTCAAGTACATTGATAATTTGAGGGCAAAAGAAAATAAGCAAAAAACATAAACAACCCATAAAAAATTGATGACATCTCATTTTGTTTACAAATGTTCATGGAAGAAAAGAAGATATTAATAACCAAGCATTTCTTAATCCAAATAAGTCTAGTCTACATATGACAACATTTACAAGAACATCAAAATCTCTACTTATTGCAGGAGCATCAACCATTTTGCCCACTTACCTTGGCATGCATACAAGAATGAGCATACTAATGCTGATCATCAATCTCTAATTCAGCTGTCAAAAAATATAGATCACAATTCCAATGAACTAGAATTAAACATATCAACAACCATAAAATTATTTATTATTTAGTGCCATGCACACAATCTTCTTTCTTCCAAAATTATAAGTTTGCTTCCTTGACTAGTCATCCTCAAATAATTGCATTTGGATTGTAGAAATAAATTAATTATGCTAACGAGAGGTCTCAAGGTCCAAATTATATAAATAATTGAATTATGCTAATTTTGTCCACTTACCTTGGCATGCACACAAGAATTAGAAAATTGATACAGATCCTCAATCTCTAATTCAACTTTAAAAAAACTATAGACCACAATTCCAATGAACCAGAATTAAGCACATCAACAACATAAATTGATTATTATTTAGTGTCATGCATGCAATCTTCTTCATTCCAAAATTTTAAGCCAGCTTCCTTGGCTAGTCATACTCAAATAATTGCTTTTGGATTGTCGAAAGAATTGAATTATGCTAATTAGAAGTCTCAACATCCAAATGATTGTAGAGAACTGAGATTAACGTATACCAAAAATTGAATTGAATAGGAGTCTAAAAGAAAAGGTTGAAAGAGATGATATCAAACTATAAAAATAAAAAAAAGTCAAAAATATCATGTACCTTGGACAATATTCCATCTCTTATAAGTATAGATAGATCAATTTCAATTTGTTCTCAAAGCTAAAAAAATAATTTGAGTTCATCTCACTATAGCTGCATTTAGAACTCCATTTAGTCCGTGAACTCAATGTAGAATGTCCATGACAACTGCCAATCTTAGTTTCAAACTATGCCTAATATGCGTTAAAAATAATATGACAATTAGAATAGATATTACATGTTACAAAAGTTGTATAGTGGGACCAAGATATTTGATATATAATAAGAAACAAAAGGCTTGATTGCTCTACATTTTCATATTCTCAAAACTAAACACAAGCTCTAAATTTTCATTACTAGCAGCCATGTAAGGAAAAGAACCATATGAAATATTTGGGTTTTAAGGAAGAATTTCGACCAATTTTGTACCATGGACTACCTCTCTTTTCAAGTATCATCAGATCTTCTATGTGCACTACCCTTATCTATGAATTTCAAAATGTTTTGGCAGGTAGGAGGAGAAGATTTTTGTCTTATGCTTGGAGACATGACCTTATTCGATATACGCTTTTGAGTATATATATATATATATATATATATATATATATATATATATATATATATATATATATATATCTATCTATCTATCTATATACACACACACACACTTATAGTTCCAGCTTCTTACCGGTGTTAAAACCCACCTTGTAGGTATCATGGCCAAGTTTTTGTGGGTAGGAAACTAATTATAGTAAGCATTTCATCCTCTCAAACGGTCAGCTATATGCTAGAACAAAGTGCGAAGGTGGGTTAGGGGCTCGATCTATCTCACATTAGTGCAAAATTGGTCTTCCGAAACTTTTTTTTAGAATATTAATTGATAAAAGTTCTCTCTAGGCAAAATGAATTCATGCTATTTATATTATTCATATATTCTTCCATTTCGGAATGCCACTTTATTCGTAATGCCGCCTTCGTATGGATGAACTTTCTTTTTATGAGCAATACTATGATATGGCGCATTAGTTGCAAAGTTAACAATGGAAAGAACATTCTTTTCTTATTTGATCCTTGGGCTTGTCCCTTTTCCCCAATTGGAGTGCATTTGCGACTGTATTTTAAATTTCATACTTGAATATTATTGGATTTTTCCTCAGCATTAGAGTCAGGTAGATAATTTTTGGTTATTCATTGAGCCTTTATTGCCCACGTTGAACCATGATGATATTGTTGTGTTGTAGAGCCCATCCTCTTAGGGATGTTACTCTCCAAATTCAGCATATAAGTTGATCTGTAATTTTGGTAATAGAATTAATTGACATAATTTAATTTGGTTCAAGCACAATATGCCTCGTTATTCCTTTTACACCTTCATTAATGTTTTAAGAGACAAAACGTATACTCTTTGTAAGTCCAATGTGGAATCCATTACTCTGTAATTTTTTCAAGTGCAGTTATTCCAAATAGATAATACTATCCATATTTAGAATTTTGAGGTGTGATGTTCCTACTCACCATCCTGATAAGTGCAAGCAGAATATCATGTTGGGCTACCTCCTCAAGGTATTTCTTAAGTCTTTCATTTATTATATTTGGTGTGAGGGTAACTCAATGATCCTCCAGGGATCATCTTTGCACAAAATGAACCTTCTTGACTGAGCCTGGACTTATGCCTCTTCTATCCCTAATATGTTATCCATGCTTAAGGATTTTTCTTTTTAATGACTAGACAACATTGTAATTCTTGAGAGGTTCTATCCTCTTGTATTGTTTCCCCTAGTTGGGTTTTGTGCTTAATAATATTCACTTATGTAAAAAAAAGTTTGCATTAAATGCTTGCATACTCAACATAACTTTAATTAAAGATGAAAAAACTTTCTCATTGAAGGCACATATAAAAGTTATAGAACTTCAGGTTTGAGCGAAGAACATGTTTTATAGATATTTTATTGTCAATTATTTTAGCTACACTATATAGGAATCTTCATTGATTATCAAATTTTAACCTTTTCTATACCCAAGAACTTTTTATAGGCTTTCCATCGATACAAAATAGAACATGAAGCTGCGGTTTGTTAAAAAAAGAGACAAAACGTGTCCAGTGCAATAAAAAAATAAAGGCCTAGGAGGGGTAATACCACAATAAAAAATTGGTCACCTCCATCAACAACCATAACGCGTGAACGTAAGGAAATTTTGCATTTGTTTAGCACAATGCTACAAATCATTTACAAGTTGTTCCAAAAAATATTTATTTACAAATTAGACGCCACAACCTCGACGAAGCATCCTACAAAATGGTTCCCATTGTTGCACATTTTTCATGCTCTAATATCATCACCGATATGTGTATATATAGAGACCAGCACGTATCCAGTAATCTACCGCACCACAAGGAAATCTGCAATCCCAACTTGCAAGCTTCGTACTAAGAAAAGCAGTCTACCTGCAAAGGAAGAATGGTGGCCTGTACTGGGGTAAAGGAGATGCCCAGCGAGCTCTCTCAGGCCCATACCAACCTGCTCAATCTTCAGTTCGGCTTTGTCAACTCAATGGCCATCAGGTGTGCCATTCAGTTGGGCATAGCCGACATCATCCACTCCAGTGGCTCCACCCCCGTATCCCTATCCGACCTTGCCCGTGCAATTCCAATCTCCACGGCCAAGGCAGCCCACCTCAGCCGTCTCATGCGCCTGCTGGTCCACTTGGGCATCTTTGCCTCGGAGGACAGTGGACATGAACCCAAATATCTCCTCACTCCCACCTCTAGTCTCCTTGCAAGCGACGAAGGCCACACCGGCGTCAAACTCTATTCAAGGATGGTGCTGGACCCTTATCTGGTGAGCCCTTGTTTCTACTTTGGTGACTGGCTCAAGATGGAGGGCTCCATGCCCTTCGAGCTCTGCCATGGTGGCAGCATGTGGGAGGTTGCAGCCAAGAGCCCTGAGTTCAACAATGGCTTCAATGCCGCCATGGCCAGCGACAGCCAGTTCTTGATGAGCTCAATTGTGTCACAGTGCGGTCATGTCTTCCAAGGCTTGCGATCTCTGATCGATGTGGGTGGTGGGATCGGGGGCTCTGCTATGACAATCGCCAAGGCATTTCCTTACCTGAATGTCAAAGTTCTTGATCTGCCCCATGTGGCTGCACAGATGCCAAAGGAGGCAGGAATTCAAGTAATAGGAGGGGACATGTTCAAGCGCATCCCACACGCAGATGCAGTTTTTCTCAAGGTCTGTGCAAGTGTACTTCTCAATAGAACTCTTCATCTACATGTTTGCATATTGACCTTATGCTAAATGAGTTAATGGTTATGGCATTCTGCAGTGGATTCTT
This sequence comes from Saururus chinensis, assembly GCA_035235625.1. Lineage (NCBI taxonomy): Eukaryota > Viridiplantae > Streptophyta > Magnoliopsida > Piperales > Saururaceae > Saururus > Saururus chinensis. The sequence goes on from CP141143.1 coordinate 35,278,896, forward strand.
CATGACTGGAACGATGAAGAATGTGTACAAATTCTGCGCAAATGCAAGGAGGCGGTGCCTAGCAAAGAGGAAGGAGGGAAGGTGATCATAGTCGAAGTGGTAGTCAACTCCAAGACTGAAGACCACAAGTATACACAAACTGAGTACTGCGCAGATGTGATGATGATGGCACTCACAAGTGGGTGGGAGAGGGACGAGCAAGAGTGGAGCAAAATCTTCAACGATGCAGGCTTTAAGGATTACAAGATCACACCGGGGTTGGGTGTTCGATCATTGATTGAGCTTTATCACTGAGTTTGCTCCACAATTTTTATGTTGACTATGTATACATGCCAACAATCAAGAAATTTTATGCATGTAGTTTTTTAGAAAATTGCGTGGATTGTATCAAAGGAGATCTTAGCCTCCTACTATCAACATTGATGATAGAAGCAGCAGAACATGGTGCTAAGCTCTATTCAAAACCAACGGGAATTCAATATTACTCGTGACTGCTCCCTTAGCTACTAGGTTACATGGCTTGGTGTGGGTATGTTTGCTATGTGTGGGAGGGTGGTGCTTGTTAGCTCTAGAATGATAACAAAGTTTTATAAGGAGGGTTATATTACTATGGAAGGCTAATCTTTAGCCTATTCATTAGCATTTTGTTTTCGAATTCTTTGTTATCAGTAGGAATGTAAAGGAACTATATAGATGCCATCTCTTTGAAATAATGGGAAATTCATCTTAATTATATACTAATTGAAGGTGATTATTAGCACCCATGTTCAAAGGCCTTAAAGAGATTTGCCATATCAACTTCATTGATGAATTCTGGTACTTTTGGATTTATCAAAAGTCTCGAAGAACAAGGTAAATTATAGTAGTTTTTTTCCTCGTATTATGCATATAGTTAGCACAAGAAAACTCTTATCTGTGGTAGGTCACATCATTCTACATCAAAGTGTTCTTACTGGGGCCCGGCTCTGCCTAGCAGTCAAATTTGCCAGCTTGGGGCATAAAATATAGGATGCGGGCCAGGAAAGACCCGAAATTTAAAACTTTTGCCTATTAGGTTCGGGCATATGGCTGGGTAGAAAAACACATAGAAGTCCGGCCCGCCACGAATATACTAAGCCCAGCTACCCCACTTACTTACCTTGTTACCCAAGCCCAACCCCTGCCTCATAAAAGATTCCCAGAGGCTATCAACAACCCAAAACCTCCCTCTCAATCCTCTAGCCACTTCTCTCCCCTCTCAAATCTCCCCAGCCACGTTGTCTACTTGAAGCAAGCTCACCTTCCTCCTCGTCCATGCTCTTCACATCCCTCTTTCCGCTTCTCACTATTTTGTTGTGTCCTCCTATCACTTCCTCATCAGCTAGAGCTTACTAATATTCAACTTCAATTATAGGGTTGTTTCAAAGACCCGGACCCGAACCGATTCAGATAGAACCGACCCGAAATTGACCCAGGTCGGGTCGGGTCAGATCCTATCTCTGGTCCGATCGGGTCCAAGAAAAAAAAACCCGAGTAAATCTCGGGTAGGGTTGGGTCCGGTATGTAAAAACTCAAGAACCGACCCGAACCGACCCAAATTCCTAATTGACTTATAAAATTATATTTAACCTTAGTTATATAAAATTTTATAATTTTTTATAGATAAAATCAACTTGTTATATGGTAAATTAGATTAAAATATTGGAACCAACCCGACCCAAGATACAATCTCGGCGGGTTTTTTGGGTCAGGTCGGGTTCAAAAATTTTTGGTTCTTATCTCGGGTTTCATCTGGTGCAAAGAACTCGGTTCCTATCTCGGGTCGGGTTGGGTCCTGTAAAACCCGACCTAACCCGACCCAAGAAGCAGCCCTATTCAATTATTCCATCGCCCATTCCAATTGACCTTTGCCTGCTATGAACATACAAGCTTTAGACAAACAAGCCGATACATTCTCTAGCCAAAAATCCCCATATCCTCCCCACTAACAAATCATCTGCCCGGCGCATCTCGGGTGTGAAACCTTTTACATTCTGTTTTTTTTCATTTTAAGGTTAGTTATATTGTTTTGGCAAACAGAACATTGTTTACCCTCATATAAATAGAATATGTGATTTACCAACTCATTGAAGGCATGCATCTAAAAAAGTTGAATAAACAATAAAAAAGATTGAAAAAAACCGATCTGATGAATAACCTTATAAGAACACTTCTTCTTACAATTTTGATTTTTGCACCAAATTCCTCAAGTGTTTTCTAGTTCTCACATAGAGACATTATTTATGGTATGTTGTTTTCCAACCACAATCTTTGTATTGAATTAGTGAAGTAGCTTTCTTGTTCACATCAATTTAATCAATTGGATCACATATCAGTAGACTATTATGTTTTACAATAGTCACGTACAAGTAAAAAAATCTGTAAACTTAGCTAGAGACCTTTGAAAAGCATATAAAAGAGAAACCCACAACTTGCAATTACATACACATATTTATTGTCCAATAGGGAAAAGTAAGCCAAATCACAAACAATTGTTTCCATATGAGTGAAATATCAAGTAAACCACAAATGCTACCAATTACAATGACAAATATAAAAGTATTTGCACCATATTAAAACAAAAAGAGAGGCACGAGGCTGGGAAATCAAAACATCATAACACTAATTTTTTATATATGCAATAGCTAAAACTTTTTCAACAAAACCAACAACATTTTTGTTGGATAAAGAAGAGAAGGAGATGGGGGGTGAGAGTAGAGAGAACTCTAAGAACTAAATTTTATCTCAGAGAACACCTCGGTATATATGGTGATCGGTGTAAAGCATTTCAATACTTAATGTTGAACAAGGTAAAAATCATATATAACACAAAACACACACCATAAAATGTGGCTCATCTAAAAAATGGATTAATCAGATAGAAGGATATGATAAGAGCCATGGGTAGTAAATCCCAACTCACAAATTATGTAGATTTGAAGTGTACAAAAGATTAAACTTTGAGATTGCAGCTGTTGGTACAATCTAAAAATTCCATAGAAAGAGAAGTTAACTCAATAAATATCAATGATCAAGCTGAAAAAGAATTTTTTTCTTCTAAAAAGAAAGAAATTTCAAATGCGTAATAAATGCTTTCACACCTACACATACAAAGAGAGAGAGAGATGATGTTCTTTTCTAAAAGCAAGATTAAAAGAATTCATCGAGAAGAAAGAGTGCTTCAACCAACGATAGCTAAAATTAAACTATTGTTTTCCCAGTGTTCTATATATCAATCATTAATCCATAAATTTATTTGATTCTGAATAGTCTAGTGTTCACATCAGTTTAATCTATTAGATCACAGATCGGTTGACCATAAAGTTTTGTAACAGTCACACACAGGGAAAAAAAGATTGTAAACTTGTCATATATTCTAGTGCCGTGGCCACTTATGAGGCCAAAAACAGCTATAAATATTATATTTCTTTTATAATAAAGGGAAGAGTGGGTCTAAGTGAGAGAGTTAAAAAAATAAGAAAGCTCAAAAATCAATAATATATCCCAATAAGTATGAAACATTGACAATACTTTCCTTTATCAAATTAGCATCACCGGACATACGAAGAGAATTGAATGAGACCTACATGTGAGATTGTAGAACATGTTTAAAATGTTGTCAAACATGAAAACATTAACCAACATAATCAGATATGAGAGGAGCATAACATAATTAAACCTCAAAAGAAATAAATATGCCAATGGAGAGATAAATTATAATGCCAAGAGTTCTATGTGATTGATGCTAGTTAAATCAACTATATTAATGAGTAGCCATAGTTTTGCAAAAAAAGAATTCAACATAGGGAACCTATAAAAAGCAAGCTGCGATGAAGCAAACAAATCATAAAGAGTTGAAAAACACTCATAGAAAACAACAATGACGTTTGAAATAGGGATGCATCCATCTATTATACCTTTCTTCAACCTAGGACAAAGATCTTCTTTGATGACAAGAATTAGATGAAGGGGCAGAGCCTCCGACACAACAATCTCGGTCATCTCAATCTTACTCACAAGATGGATATTAATTTACAACAGTTGGTTGTTTTTAGTAAATTATTTTATCTTGATGGACAAATACTTTTGTGTTGTATCATTGCTGGCCAAATTATGGGATGCTAATTCATGAATGTTAGTTATTTGTGAAAGAGAACGGGATGTTGTTTGGGTTTGTACCAACACAGTTAACACATTATTATATTTCATTTTTAATGTATTGAATGGATAAACATCATCAATGATCTTTGTCAAGCATTGCATAATGAAACATTGTTTTTTTTAAGCTTGTAATTTTTGGTTAAATCTAATGCTAGCAACACACAATTGCTATCACCCGAAGATCATAACCACTTGCAAGGCCCAGGTCATATCATTGATTGCACCTTATCCCAAATATATTGTGTTAACTACAAGGACAATATATCATCATTTGACTCTGTTAGATTGAGATAAAAAAATTCATACAAAAATATAAAGCATGACTATTGATAGATGCACTTTTTAAATTAGGAGTATAACAATTAAGAAGTCAAATACATCAATAATTTTAGGGCATAAGAAAATAAGCAAAAAACATAAAGAACCCATAAAAAAAAGTTGACATATCAATTCATTTACTGATATTTCATGAAAGAAAAAATATGAAAAACTAAGCATTTCTTAATCCAAATTAGTCTCGTCTATATATGATAGCATTTATAAGAACATCTAAATCTCTACTTATAGCTTGAGCATCAACCATTTTGTCCACTTACCTTGGCATGCATAAAATAATTAGCATACTATACAGATAATCAATCTCTTATTCAAATGTCAAAAAATATAGATCACAATTCCAATGAACTATTATTAAGCACATCAACAACTTAAATTGATTACTATTTTGTGCTATGCAGGCAATCTTCTTTCTTCCAAATTATAAGTATACTTAGTCATCCTCAAATAATTGCATTTGGATTGCAGAAATAATTGAATTATACTAATCAAAAGCCTGAAGTCCAACTGATTACAGAGAACCGAGATTAACGTGTATCAAAAATTGAATTGAATAACAATCTAAAAGAAAAGGTTGGAAGAGATAATATTAATACTAATAATTAAAAAAAAGTCAAAAATAGCATGTACCGAGGACAATATTCCATCTATTATAAGTATAGATAGGCCAATTCTAATTTGTTCTCATAGGTAAAAAAATAATTTGAGTTCCTCTCACTATAAGTGCATTTAGAACTCCATTTAGTTCATGAACTCAATGTAGAATGTCTATGATAACTACCTACCTCAGTTTCAAACCATGCCTGATATGCATTAAAAATAAGATGACAATTAGAATAGATATTACATGTCACGAAAGTTGTATAGTGGGACCATTATATTTGATTTATGAAACAAAAAGCTTGATTTCTCTACATTTTCATGTTCTCAAAATAAACACAAGCTCTACATTTTCTTTACTAGCAGTAGTGTAAGGAAAAGAACCGTATGAAATATTTTGGGGTCTAAGGATGAATTTCTACCAATTATGTACTTTGGACTACCTCTCTTTTCATGTATCATTAGAAGAGATCTTCTATGTGCACTACCCTCATCTATGAATTTCAAACTGTTTGGGCAAGTTGGAGGAGAAGATTATTGTCTTATGCTGGGAGACTTGAGCTTATTATGTATATGCTTTTTAGTATGTATATATATTGGTCATTATAGTTCCAGCTTCTTACTGGTGTTAAAACCATCCTTGGAGCTATCACAGCCAAGTTTTTGTGGTCAAGGAACTAATTATGGTAAGCATCTCATCCTCTCAAACTGTCCTAGAACAAAGTATGAAGGTCAGTTAGGGGTTCGATCTATCTCACATTAGTGCAAAGCTGGTCTTTCAAAACTTTTTTTCAGAATACTAATTGATAAAAGTTCTATCTAGGTAAAATGAATTCATGCTATTTATACCATTCATATATTCTTCCAATTGGGAATACCACTATATTGGTAATGCCGCCTTCCAATGGACGAACATCCTTTTTATGAGTGATACTATGATACAATACTATGATACAGTGCATTAGTTGCAAAGTTAACAATGGTAAGAACAATCTTTTCTTATTTGATCCTTGGGCTGGTCCCTTTTCCCTAGTTGGAGCACATTGGCCACTGTATTTAAATTTCATACCTGATTATTCTTGGAAATTTCCTTAGCATTTGTAATGCCCTAATTTTTCTATGATTTTATATGAATTTCCTACTATTTTATTGTCATTTTCGGTGGGAAAATGTAACGATTTGACATATTCATGCTTGTGTATTGGCCTCAGTATATGTATTAGTAGAGTCGAGTGTGGGGTTCAGTCGTAGGCCACGGGCCTTGACGCGCACTCACGGTGGGAAAAAGAGAGAAAATGAGAGACGGGTTATGAGAGATAAGTAAGAAAACAAAAGAAATGAAAAAAAAGACTTGGGCTCAGGCTCGACTGAGCCCGATCCAGAAATGTCTAGAAGAGGTGACCCCCCCAATTTGATGTCTGCTCCCTGACGACTAGCAGTCATAGCGGGATGTCAGGCCACCACAGCTGGTTCCAACTCGGTGGTGCGACGCCTAGGGGCCACTACCCCGCCCCCTATGGCTGCGCCGCTCTCCTCCCTGGTTAGCCCCTCTCCCATCTCTCTATATTGTGATGTTTCTACCGCCACCGTGGGCCGGCACTAGATGAATGGTCGCCCACAGCTCTGCTCCGGCCTTGCGATGATGGGAGGTTGTCCCTCCCGGCCCCAGAGGGTCTGTCCTCCGCCACCCCATGATTTTTCCCCCTCTGCCCTATTTTCTGCAGGTGAATTGTTTTGATTAAATAGTGACCATCGGCGGCGAGCCACAGCTGACGGACCTCCGTCTAGCCCTCCCTGCTTCGTTCCACCTCCGTCCTTCCTATCTCCTCCTTCCAATTCGTTGCCTTCCCTGTTTCTGTCTGTGACGGAATTGAGGATGCTCCGACGATGACCAATCTCCGGTTGGCCAGCCTTGGGCTAGCGACAAGGTTGTCGTCTTAGCCGAGCCCCACCGCCCTGACCATTTTCTAGCCTCCTCTGCTAAGTTGGAACCATATATTTCCTCACCCAGTTGTACTGTTCCATCCGAACAAACCAAGCCTTTGCCTTTACTATGTTTTGATTCTCCGATGAGTTAACAAAAATTGTTGTCTGCCATTCAGCTCTGCCTTGGACCAGCAATGACGACATGGACGCTCCGCCCTAGACCGCTAGCCTTGTTTGCCCCCATCTTAGCTGCTGCATGGAATGGGCCACTTTCCCTTATGTTAGTTTCCTAGTGTCTGCAGCGTGAACCGATCAAAGGAGGACCGTTCTGCTATAGTTGTGGGCCATGTTTGGCCAGCCTTGTCATAGTGATGGCCCCACCAACCCTTGGCCAGCCCTACCCCTCTGCCCTTGATCGTGCTAGATGCATAGCTAACAACAACATTTGTTTTGGTTGTGGGTGGAGATCGGCAATGTCGCCGCTTTGGTCAGCTACCACATCGTGGTCTTAGCTCTGTTGCCCTTGTGGGCCTAGAGCCACCTTCGGACCAACTAACCGCCCATCTCCTCATTGAGTGACTCCCTTTGGGCTAGTGTGCATGTAGCCACATGTGCAATTTTGGGTCTAGGCGCCTCATTCGTGCCGCCTGACCATTGGATGACTCACCGAATAGAGTTGACATCAGAGTCCTCTTCCACCTCTCCTCGATCCTTGAGCATCTCCCCATGCCCTCTGCCGTTATGTGGGCCCTTGTCAACGAACAATTGCCACTGTTGGGTGTTGTCTATGGCCGATTTCGACGTCTTACAGCCGACCGAGTACTTCTCAGCCGCTGGCCGACCTTTAGTAAGTACACCCTCTACTTTTGGTCTCACCGCTACTTATGTTGGCACAACCTTTCTCCCGGCCGCCCTTAGTATGCCGCCATGGATCGCAGATTTCACCACATTGACTTCTGACACCCCGTTAGGCCGTGACTACTTCCAGTGCTTCTTAAAACCTTAGAACAACAACTCTCTCTAATAGGCAATGCTTTTGGCTGCCAACTCTGCCACCGACTTCAAAATCTTCAACGATGCGGGCTTTAAGGATTACAAGATCACACCGGTGTTGGGTGTTCGATCATTGATTGAGCTTTATCACTGAGTTTGCTCCACAATTTTTATATGTTGACTATGTATACATGCCAACAATCAAGAAATTTTATGCATGTAATTGTTTGGAAAATTGCGTGGATTGTATCAAAGGAGATCTTAGCCTCCTACTTTCAACATTGATGATAGAAGCATTTTGGTTTCCAATTCTTTATTATCAGTAGGAATGTCAATAGAGATTCTTAGAAGATGATTACATAAGGGATAACATTAAATGCCATCTCTTTCAAATAAAGGGAAATTCGTCTTATATACTAAATGAATGTGATGATTTGCACCCATGTATGTACGCATCACGGATTTTTTAATCAATGGCCTTAAAAAGATTTGCCATATCACCTTCCCTAATTAATCCTGGTACTTTTGGAATTATCAAAAGTTTAGAAGAACAAGCTGAATTCTTGTAGTCTTTTTTTATAGGGAAAATTATTAAAATAATAATAATAAAATATTTACTAAAATATACCACTTTGGAAAATATTTCCCAAAGTGGTGTTCTTTTTTGCCATGCAGGCGCCAGCCAAGCAGCTAGCGCCAACGTGGCTTTTTTTTAAGTTGATTTCGTCGTTTAGAATGACGAAATTGGTTTGAAGACGATTTCATCATTCTAAACGACGAAACCTTTTATTACTTGACCCGGTTTCGTCATTCAGAATGACGAAATCAACTTAAGCTGATTTCGTCGTTCTGAATGACGAAACTGCCACACTTGGCTAATTTCGGTCGTCGGTCTCGGAACAACACTGATTTCGTCATTCTAAACGACGAAATCCAATCCACTCCGCCTCCAGTTGCCTCAGTGCAGTTGAACAAATCCGTCTAGCGATCCACCGCCACCTCTGCCGACATCCGGCCCACTATCAATCCCGCCGCCGCCGTCCAGCCTGCCGTCGCCGCCGTCCAGCCCACCACCGCCGCCGCCGACATCCAGCCCGCCGCTGCCCACGTCCAGCCCGCTCCCATTCAATTTTTCTGGTGCGATCCTTTGCTTCTATTTTTTTTTATTTACCTCTTCCTCAATTGTTGCAATGGATCTTTTGTATGTTACATTGAAAAAATTTATCTTTTGTATGCTATATTGAAAAAATTTGAACTTTTGATTGTCCCGTCATTGAGCCCTAGTTTTAGAAGTATTGTTCTTGATCGTTTTGTGTGTTTTTTTTTGTTTAAGATTATTGAATTGAGATGCATTTTTAATTAATGAGTTTTTGTTTTTTAAGATAACAAGACTCTCAAATTTTGGAAAATGAGGAGGATTTGAGTTTTTGAACATGTTTTTTTTATAGCTTATATGGTTTGTGACATTGCATGCGTTATTGCATCAATTGTGTAATTTTATTGATTAGGAAATTTACTCATTAATATAAAGTATTCATGATATGCTTATATACTTGGTAAATCTATTAGTTTCTATGTGTATATATTTTGAAAATATATTGGTTAGGGTAGATATTAGTATTAGTTTGCTTAATCTAATATTAATTTAATTTATTATTTATGAATTAATTGAATAAAAATGACAGAAGAAATAGTTAGTTTTTTAATTAACTACGATGGACGTATAGAAGGATTATTAATGAAGAAACCGTCTACATTTGATGAATTTGAGATGCACGTAGCAAGTAAGGTTGGGTTGGATCGAAGAAGATGGAAAATTACTATCAAATGTAATATTCCGTCCTATGGATCGAGAATGATACTAATGAGCATAAATGATGATTCATCAATGGCTTTTATGTTCCACCACTCATGTGACAAAATTTCTTTCGAGTTATTTCTCGAAAAAGAGGCTCGAGTGACTAGTGAAAGGCGAAGTAGTTTACATAGGAGCTCTCACAGAAGCTCACATAGGAGCTCAAATAGAAATGTGAACAATGAAAGTCATATGCAAATGCCGGTGGACGATGAAGAAGAAGGAAATTTATCCATGACAGTAGCTTCAAATGAACGTCATAGGTCGTCTGCCCCTATTTACGATGGAAGTGGACCTAATTGGAGGTAAGGTTGATTTAGTTGTGAATATGTTTTGAGTCTTATTATCCTTTAATGAAAATACGTTTAGCTAAATTTTGAGATTTTGTGTGTAATATGGAAGGTCCATGACGCATGCACACGAGCCATTTAGCGTTCAAATGTCTTTAAGGCGGTGCATGGTATAAAACTCAAAGTTCGATGGGCCTTCATTACCCCTACATGTATGTTGGTCATACTGATGCTGGACCATCTAATCAGAGGTGAAATATATATTTATAAATGAATTCAGTGTTTTTAGGCTTACGAAATTTAATACATATGCAATGTTTATATGTAGGGGGGGATATGTCTACGGTGAAGATATTAATGAAAATGAGGATAATGAAGGTGGAACCCGAGCCCCAGCCCCAGCCAGAGCCAAAGCCAAAGCCAGAGCCACAACCACAGCCACAGCCACGGCCATAGCCAGAGCTAGAGGTAGATCATGAGGAGCTCGTACACCACCGTCGAGGACGAGGACGAGGATGTAGGAGATTATGACATTACTTGTGATGTATTATATTTGTTACTCGTCTATGATGTACTTTACTTATATTTGTTATGGTGATATTTGTTATGGGTGGAATGAATGAAGTCGTGCATGTATTGTGTATGTTTTGAATGAATGAACAGGGACAAGTGATAAAATTAGTTTTAAATGGTAATTTTTAAAAAAATTAATTTGATTTTGTCGTTTAGAATGACAAAATCAGTGTTGTTCCGTGACCGAAGGCCGAAATTAGCCAAGTGTGGCAGTTTTATCGTTCAGAACGACGAAATCAGCTTAAGTTGATTTCGTCGTTCTGAACGACGAAACCGGGTCAACAAGTGTGGTAGTTTTGTCATTCAGAACGATGAAATTAGCTTAAGTTGATTTCGTCGTTCTGAATGACGAAACCGGGTCAAGTAATAAAAGGTTTCGTTGTTTAGAATGACGAAATCGTTTTCAAATAAATTTCGTCGTTCTAAACGATGAAATCAACTTAAAAAATAAAAAAAAAACCACGCTGGCGCCAGCTGCTTGGCTAGCGCCTGCGTGGCAAAAATGAACACCACTTTGAAAAATATTTCCCAAAGTGGTATATTTTGGTAAATATTTTTTTATTATTTTAATAATTTTCCCTTTTTTATATCATATTATTCTCTGTATTAAAAGCAAACTTTACGGATGGAAAGGAAAACTCTTATGGTAGCCCAAATTAACTCTCCTTCAAAGTGTTCTTACAAGGGCTGCCAGTAATATAAGAAGGTATGGGCTTGGGCCACAAAATATGGGATGCGGTCCTTGCAAGACATGAAATTTATAAACCTATGGCTATTCTGTTTGGGCCAAGGCCTGGATAGAAAAAAATATAGAAGTCCGGCCCGACCCCTAGCTATTAAGGCCCGCCACGAATATATTAAGCCCAGCTGCCCCAGTTACCCTGTTACCCAAGCCCAACCCCTGCCTCATATAAAAGACTCCCATAAGCTATCCATAACCCCAAACTTCCTTCTCAATCCTGCCACTTTGACGCCCCCAAATCCTCTACCACTTCTCTCCCCTCTCAAATCTCCCCACCCATGTTGTCCACTTGAAGCCATGCCCACCTTTCTCCTCGTCCATGCTCTCCACATCCCTCCTTCCACTTCTCATTCTTCTGTTGTGTCCTCCCACCACTCCTTAATCGGCCAGAGTTCTCTAATAGTCATCTTCAACTATTCAATCACCCATTCCAATTGACCTTGTGCCTGACCCTGTGAACATACAAGCTTTAGACAAACAGGCAGACACATTCTCCAGCTCACACATACCCCGTGAATATCCTTCCCACTCACACATCTCCTGCCCCATGCATCTCGGGTGTGCAATATAAGTACTTTTTGAATATGTTACCTTTTACATTCTGATTTTTCTTTGATTTTAATGTTAGTTATTCTTGTCCTCTTTTCAAAGTTGAATATACATTGGGAGATGCTCATTATCGTTAAAGGTAGAGTTTGTCCTTTACAAATTTATTCCATTTTCTAGAGTAATTAATCACACCGGTAATAAGGTTATTAATCGGATCAGTTTCTTTTAATCTCGTTGGTTGTGTATTTAGCTTTTTTAGATGCATGTCTTCAAAGAGTTAGTAAATCACATATTCTATTTATATGAGGGTAAACAATGTTATGCTTGCCAAAACAATTGTTGCCACTTCATACAATTATGATTTTGGCACCAAATCCCTCAAGTGTTTTCTAGTCCCCACAGAGACACAACATTTATGGTATGTTGATTTCCAACTACAATCTTTGTATTGTATTAGTGAAGTAGCTTTCTTGTTAACATCAATTTAACCTATTGGATCATATATCGGTAGACCATTAAGTTTTGCAAAAGCCATATATAGGGAAAAATAATTGTAAATCTGCCAGAGACCATTGAAAAGAATATACAAGGGAAACTCACAACTTGCAATTACAAACACAAATTTGTTGTCCAATAGGGAAAAGTAAGCCAAATCTTAAACAATTGTAGCCATATGAGTGAAATATCAAGTAAACTGCAAATGCTACCAATCACAATGACAAATATGAAAGTATTTGCACCATATTAGGCAACACTCATTACTACAAGACACAATGAAGCAAGTAGGCACTAGGCATTGTAGGAAAAATTAAAACAAAAAGACAGGCATGAGGCTACAAAATCAAAACATTGTAACACTGATTTCTTGATATATGCGATAGCTAAAACTTTTTGAACAAAACCAATGACATTGTCGTTGGATGAAGAAGAGAAGGAGATGGGGGGAGAGAGTAAAGAGAACTCTAAGAACTAAATTCTATCTCAAAGAACACGTCAGTATATATGGTGATCGGTATAAAACATTTCAATACTTAATGTTGAACAAGGTAAACATCATACATAACAAGAAACACACACTGGAAAAAGTGACTCATCTAAAAAAAGGTATAATTAGACGGAAGGATATGCTAAGAGCCAAGGGTTGTAAATCCCAAGTCACAAATTCTCTAGATTTGAAGTGTCATAGAAAGAGAAGTCAACTCAATAAGTATCAATGATCAAGCTGAAAAAGAATTTCTATGTACTAAAAAGAAAGAAATTTCAAATGCTTAATAAATGCTTTCACAACTACACAGAGAGAGAGAGAGAGAGAGAGAGAGAGAGAGAGAGAGAGAGAGAGAGAGAGAGAGAGAGAGAGAGAGAGAGAGAGAGAGAGAGAGAGAGAGAGAGAGAGAGAGAGAGAGAGAGAGAGAGAGAGATATTTTTTTAAAGCAAGATTGAAAGAAATCATCACAGCCAGAAGAACAAGAGGGAGGGATAGAGGAGACATAGTTTTGCGATTTTCATTTTTTTTCTTTGCAATTGAACAAGGAGAGTGAAAAGGCTTCAAACAACAATTGCTACTATTGTTTTCTGAATTATATATATATATATATATATATATATATATATATATATATATATATATATATATATATATCATTAATAAATAAGTTTATTGGATTCTGGATAGTGTAGTGCACATCAATTTAACCTATTGGATCATAGATTGGTTGATTGTAAAGTTTTAGAATAGTCACATACAAGGAAAAAAAAGACTATAAACTTTGCCACATATTCTAGTTTCATGGCCACTTATGAGGGCAAAAGCAGCTCTATGGCTTGTATTTTTTTCACATAAAAGGGAAGAGTGGGTCTTAGTGAGAGTTAAAAAACAAAATAAGCAAGCACAATAATTAACAATACAGCCTAATAAGTACAGAACATTGACAATACTTTCCATTATCATATTAGCATTAGTGGATATGTGAAGAGAATTGAATGAGACCCACATGTGAGATCGCATGGGAACACGTTTAAAATGTGGTCAAACATGATAACATTAACCAACATAATCAGATATGAGAGGAGCACAACATAATTATACCTTTGCATAAATAGAGATGCAAATGGAGATAGAAATTCCAATGCTAGTTCTTTGTGACTGAAGCTAGTTAGATCAATTATATTAATGAGTGGCCATAATTTTGCAAAGATTTTAACATAGGGAACCTATAAAAGGCAAGCTATGATGAAGCAAGTAGATCATAAGGAGGTGAAAACCACTCATAGAAAACAACAAATACGTATGAAATAGGGTGAGTCCATCTTTTATACCTTTCGTCAACCCAGAAGAGAGATCTTCTTTAAGACAAGAATTAGTTGAAGGGGTAGATCAGAATCTTGATCTAGCAACGTGAAGACCAAATTTAGCATTTCTCTTGTCTTTGAATCCTTATACACTTGCAAAAAATAATAAATTTTAATTGAAACAATAAATATGGCCTAGGCCTTGCAACTGGTTAAGATCTTCGCATGATAGCAACTGCATGTTGCTAGCATCAAATTTAACCAAAAATTACAAGCTTGAAAAATATTATGTTTTTTTACTCCACAATTTTATGGAGCTGACAAATATATATTGACTATATATACATGCCAACAATCAAGAAAATTTATGCATGTAGTTGTTTGGAAAATTGTGTGGATTGTATCAAATAAGATTTTAGCCTCCTATGATCAACATTGATGATAGAAGCAATAGAACATGGTGCTAAGCTCATTGAAAACCAAATGGAATTCAATCTTACGCATGACTGCTCCCTCAGCAACAGGGTTACATTGCTTGGTGTGGGTATGTTTTCTATGTGTGGAAGGGAGGTGCTTGTTCGCTCTAGAATGAAAACAAATCTTTATAAGGAAAGTTATATTACTGTAGAAAGCCAATTTGGATTTTGTGATCAGTAAAGGGGTAGGAATGCTAATAAAGATTCCATACTTAGTAGATGATTATATAAGTGATAAAACAAAAAGGAACAATACAAATGCCATCTCTTTGAAATAAAGGGAAATTCATCTTATATACTAAATGAAGGTGATGATTAACACTCATATATGTGATGTAGACCACAGTCTACATGGAAAAATTTAGGGAAAAAGGGGGGAGAAGGAGAGGAAGAGCAAGCTAATTAACTAAACCAATTGTTGAATTTAAGAAAGTTGAGATCTACTTCAAATCTAATTTAATTTAATTGCAATGAGGGTTTCCATCATTGCTTCTGCTAAGCCTCGTCCTCAACGCAAGAAGTTTCGATCCTCTCATTGATTGCAAATGGCCGCCCCAAGCATACTTCAATTGAGGCCGTTGAATAACATGTAGCTTATTCGAAGGTTGAGTGGTAGGGAGGTGCTAAACTCTATCAATCTCAAAGCTCATTTGTATGCATTTAAGGCCACATTTGACCTTTCTCAAAATGCTCAACCAATCAATGTCAAGAACAATATCAGCACCTTTGATAGGTAGAATATAGAATTCAAACATGATAGTAAGGCCTTGAGAAAGCAAACACGCCTTACGACAAACCCCATACTGCAAAGCTTTACACCATCTCCAATCATAACATCAAAAGTAGGACATTCGAAGATCTACAAACCCAACTATTTAGCAATGACTTCATTAATGAAAGTATGAGTACTACATGTATGATAAAAACCAAGACACATTGTTTCTAAATTTAGCAATTGATGCGCTTAGTGCTGAGAGCATTACCACCTTCATAGGCATGAAAGGACAAATACGAGTCGACATCATTCATCAAGGCGGCTAGGGTAGGGTCACACTCAACTATAGGGTTTGGAGAATCTAGGGGGTTAGGCGCATCTTCAACCACATAAGCATGAAGGGTCTTGCATCAGTGGTGAGGGGCATACTTTTTATCACAACTATAACATAAACCCTTTGAGCGATGAGCCTCCATTTTAGCTTGGGATAACCTCTTAAGAGGAATTATAATGGTCGAAATAGAGGTGTATGCACTATGGTGGTGAGTGGACTAGTAGAAGAAGAAGATTGCAGGGCCCATGGAACATGCTACTGAAGCTGAAGTTGCTCTTAACACATACAGGCTTGAAAATATGCACAGAAGCTTGCAATTCAGATTACAAGCCACTAAGAAAAGTGCCGATCAAAGCAGCTTCTGGCCAATTGAAAACCCAATTAAGCAACTTTTAAACTCATCTTGATAAGCTTCGATGGTGGTAGTCTGGTGAACATAGAAAAAATGGAGATTATAATCTTCATAATCAATCGGTCCTAAGCTAATAAGGAGGGCTTGCTCCATGACATCCCACGTAGCGTGCGGAGTGTGAGAAAGAAAGTACTCAAGCCATTGTAGTGCATGACCTTCCATGTGAAAAGAAGCAAGATCAATACACTCGTGAGATGGAGTCAAATGGTAGTGAAAAAGTCTTTGAGTGTGACATACACATTCCTTTGGTTCATCACCCTTGAAGATCGAAAAAGTGAGTCGAATTGCACGGGCTTGGATAGCACCATCATAGTCGCGGGCATATGCACCATAATTTGGAGGGTTCCCTCTAGTTTGGGATTGCCATTCTCACAGCCGCGAGGATGATTATTACTTTCCTGGTAATCAAAGTCAGCATGGAAGGCTTTGCCTTGAACATAAGAAGTGTCCAAAGGGCCATAGCCTTGGGGGAAGGGAATGGGCGCATTTGGATAGGGCCCGTGGGCACGAGCAACTGTATGTCCTAGAAACGCAAAAGAGAGTTGCGGTGGATTCACATGTGGAAGAAGCAGTGGGGCCACTGGGTCATTTGCAGATTTGGAGGAGGGTGGGAAGCACCCCGAACAGTCCTCAGGTAGTGGCCTAAATTGGTGTGTGCATGTTCCGAGAAAGAGAATACTACATGACAACTAAAGGAATCATGTGACATAAAATAACCATGGAAACCACCGAGGAGAAGAGCATTGGGCCGGAGAAAAGGGGAAATAGAGGCCAAAAGTGGAATGGAGGACTGCGGAGAAGGGGAAACACTGGGCTGGATGGCAGAAGAGGATCCAGGCGGTAGGGTCATCACAGAAGGAGAGGACTCTAAGGTTGTATATCTCGGAGTGTTGATGGGTCCAAGGTGGCGGAGCAGGGCTTAACCATTGTGTCCAAGCTCTTCCATTGGGGACTTGTCATAGCGTCAAGAGGGAGGGTAGGAGGGCAAATGGCGCATGAGGGAACACTCCAATATCAACAATGTAGACCACAGTCTGCACATTAAAATTTAGGGAGAAAGAGGAGAGAAGAAGGAGAGGAAGAGCAAACTAATTAACTAAACTAATTGTTGAATTTTCATTGATTCAAGACTGTGCATTGTAATTTATAAGAGAATTGCAAATTAATCCTACTAGTATAAGGAACTAATCCTAGTTTAATTGTAATCAAAATATCAAATCCTACTTAATCTAGGAAAGAAGATCTAATTTAATAAAGCTTAAATCTAATTCAAATTTAATTTAATTTAATTATAATGAGGGTGGGACATATTAGTATGCATAGATTTTTTATTTAATGGCCTTAAAAAGCTTTTTCTTATCACCTTCCTTAATAAATTCAGGTAGTTTGGGATTTATCAAAATTCCAGAAGACCAAGTTGAATAGAATAAAGTAATATATAATTATATATATAATGTAATTCACCAATTCTCTCTCATATTTTCTTTCTCTAAAAGCCTGATTCCCATTCTCAATAGAATCTATGGCTGCCCTATTGTTGTTCTAAATTCTTAATAGGAAAATCAAACCATTATTTTATCTTAACTAATCTTCTATAGATTTCATCAATTTAAGAAGATAAAACCAAGACGAGTTTAAAGATAGTGATAAAAAAATTTGAAATATAATAATTTTTTTGAAAATTTCTATAAATGCCTAATTCCTCATTCAACGCTTCCTTGTTGATCTTGTTAGAACATATGTATTATATATTTTATTAAATTTTTTTCCATTTTATGAGCATATTCGAGTTTTTTGGAGTCTGAGTTGATTTGTGTTGTATTAAGTTAGATTAAATGTAATAGGAATAAAATTACACATATATAATATACACACTTTGGAATGATAAGGTTTATCATATTAGAGTGTAGGAAAAGAATAAGTAGAAAAAGAGAGAAAAATTACATAAGTATGCAAATCTTTTCATCTGCATCAAGCTCGAAATGGGATTGATTAGGAATGAACTGCATATTACTCATGTAGCTAGTTACTATTGCAATACTCTTCACCTATCAATCAGGATATTATGGTAATAAATCATTTAGGATTCTGCAATCGCGTATTATAGTAGATTAATTAGCGATCAATCGGGGTTCATTCAAACCCAATTTTGTTTTTGCCTAAAATAGGTCATTCCTAATGGAATTTGATTCTTATTAAAAGTGTAACACTTAAACCAACTTAGGGGCTTATATAAGGGGTGTTCTTGCATGGTAAAATATAAGTAAAATCCAAAAAAACTTAGGAGAGAAATTTGTAATTTTGCTTTGTTGTGCTTTGCGAGATTTTTACTTGCACTCGCTAGTATTCATTTAGAGATTTTGTATATAGGCATTGAAAATCATCAAATTGTCATTTGTATTCTTTAGCTTCATGGTAGATTTGTTTGGTTACTTCACACATGAACTTGAGTCAAAGTAAGTGAGAATTGATATATGAGTTGTGACTTGCTACACACAAAAGAAGTCATCACACACAGGAGATGAAGCTGTTGTTAATCAAAATGGACTTTGTTTGAAACTTTAGCAAGAGACACATAGAGATGGACTTTTAGTATTATAGTAATGTTTGGGTTGTTGTGAGTTCTAGATTTTCTTAATGTAGTGGTTAATCATCCAAAAGTTGTTCAGATAGTTTTTCCCAATTGGGTTTTCACATTAAAATTGCCTATGTTTGTGTGGTTGATTAATATAATTTTTCATAGTAGCCTAAATTCTGCATAAAAGACTACATATCATAGTCCTTCACTAATTTTTTGGACAAAAGGTATTGTGATGGTTTTGAAGATTGAAGAATATTAAAATCATATACCTCTCTCCCTTTCTACTTCCACTCTTTCTCTCTCTACTCTCTGTCTTCCTCTCTTCCTCTCTTGCTCTCTACTTTCTCAATCTTTGACTTCTCTCACTCATTCTACTCTCTTAACATTATCTCTCTAGTCATGTCGTCTCTCTCTTTATGTCATGCTCTTTTTTTCTATCTAAATTTTCTCTTTCTTCTACTCATTCCTTTTATATGGAACTAAAACCTTAAATAATTATAAGATTATTTTATAGGATCAATCATAATCTAGGGAGTAATTTTCTCCAAGAAATTCAAGGTAAGGGATTTATTACATACAACTTGACTAATAACCTTCTTAAAGGCATAAGGCATTATTCTAATAATTTGAGATATTTTTGGTCATCGGAAAATGAGGATAATGTTTAGCGGTAGTTTTTAAAAGGAATGCTGTTATCTCATGATTGTAACTATGTTTAATGGAGTTTAATCAGGTTTTTCATTGAGCTCGGTTAGTTTTTGAATTCTCGAATTAATTACACGATGTAGGCTGAGTTAGACAAGTCACTAATAATTTTGTACACATCATAAAATTTTGAAACTTGAATTGTAGTCTCCTTTCATTATCAACAACTTGTCATAAACATTTTGTGGCGTTTAGAGTTTGTTTGAATAATTAGGTGATTGCTATAACTTCAGATTTGAATAGACAAAATTGCACTTTACTTATCTTAATTTTATGATTTTAGAATTTTTATACCAGTGCTTTGATAAAATCCATATACTGTTTAAAATAACTCATTTTTTTAATTTTATGTAAATTATGAATTAATTATGGGCAAACGAATCTAATTCTACATTAATTAGATAATCCGTGATTTTTGTATTTTCTTAGAAAAATTTTTATTTAGTCGTAGGTAGGTAATATTTTTAGAGTCTCTTCCTTCCAAATTTGACGGAGGAGGATAAGGATCAAATTTAAGAATTATTATATTAATTTTATGACAAGCCATCCAACTCATCCACCCAAGGTAATCTTCCAAATTTGAATGTTGCTGCAAAACATGGATTCATCTCAACACACTAAATTGTGGACGAGTTGGCCATTCTATTGTGAAATCTTCATCGCCTCAATTATATGACCACTTGGTTGCCCCATCAACAATAACCTCCAACCATGTGTCCTCTTCTAGTTCTAGCGGGATTGATCATAATGGACATGGGCCAGTTGAGAAAACCACATGAATGTCAAGTTGGACCATCGCCTCCTCAAATGAGTAACGAGCCCCACATCGCCAATCGAGCCGAACCAAGTAATGAGCTCGTCTTTCTTCCAAAAATGATTATATTGTGGTGATTTTGTTCAACCCCAATATAGTCCAGTCATCCAAGTACTCTTTCAATTCACTCTCAGACCTACAAAACGTAAACTTCTTCCCTGAGAAAGAGCCTGAGTTAGATGTTGATGACGATTCCAATGTCACAAATAATAACTTGATCAAGAAATCTTCAAGCAAGCCAGGGAAAAAGCAACATAAAAAGGAGTTCGCAAAAGAAATAAGTTATTGATTTTGTTTTGGTTGTTCTATGTATTTAGTTCATATCATTTTTTATGTTTCATTTCTATATTCTAAAGATTGTACTTTGTATCTTCCTTTGAGCGTATGCATTTTTTTATTACAAGTTAAAAAAGTGAATTAAAGAATTGAAACAAGTTTCCGGGGTAATATACTCCCTCCGTCCTATTTTAATAAATAGCTCCAATAGAAAAAAAAACACTGTACTATACTAATTGCTCTGTTTTTCTCAATTTAAGTTGTTATACGAGTGTCTGTTTGCATCGCACTGTTACTTCGCTCCACTGAAACCTCTTCCTGGGGTCGGAAAGGAAAACCCTGATGGCCTGTCTCCTTCTTATAGTACGAAGCAAAAAACCACCCTGAGCATACGAACACAGCTGCAGGTGCCAAGTCAAGAGCGAGCAATCTGGTGAATAGGAGGTGGGTGGTGGAGGAGGGCAAGTTCTTCAGGGAGTCAGCGTTAAAGTAAGGCACTGCGATGAAAATGCAGGACATCTCGGACAAGATGCCAGTGCGGTCATTCCTGCCGTGGTCCATCGCGAGGAGGGTCCCATTCTCGAGTGCCACCCTGATGGGGGAGCTATTGTGGGTGATCAGGGCGGACGAGAACTTGACCATGGCTGGGATGATGGGGAGGATGCTGGAGGAGTGCAAGCGGACTCCTAGCCGCGGGAAGACAAAGCGGTGCATGGCCTCGGCGTAGGACATGATTGACTTCGCGGTGGAGGTGCTGGGGCGGGACGTGTCAGTGAAGAGCACCCGAGGGATGGGCAGGTCGAATGGGAAGGTGGAGATCGGGACGGTGACTAGAATTGATGGTGGTAGGCTGACCAAGAGCAGGACCTGGCATCAGAGCCTCTTCCCCTACTTCTTTCTATTCTATCATAGACTATCTCATGTGCTCACGCCCGAGCAGAGGATCGTGAGAAGGAAAGGGAAGAAGGATGGATATGAAATCAAGAGGTCATGCCCTCTGTACAGCCTCTGGTGCAAGGAGGCGGGATTCGTGGGTGCAGACGCAGTGTCTCTTTGATGCATGCCTGGAGGAGGTAGGCGAGGTGGACATGGATCTCTTTCACTATGTTATCTCTCTTTCTTGTATGCCCACCACCCTTTCTACCTCATTCCGAGCTCTAGCCATGGCTCCTAGGTTCCTGATTAACTCAGACAGTGCCCACTCGATTGTGGTGGTGTCTCTATCAAACATGTCCTCTATAAGCAAAGCTCAGCATTTATGAAACTAAGAGAGATGAGAAGGACAAAGAAATTCACTCAGAAAAATAAATCTCGGTGGCTGCAGTTTACTGCACAGTGTGGGGACGAGGAGAAACCAACATCAAAGGAATAGTGCTGTTAGCAACAGACATAGTGCTTTCATGTCTTTTTGTGGGATGTAATTCCATGTTTGCTCTTGCTATTTAAGATTCTAAAGACGCTGTTAGGGAGCTAAGGTTTTTGGTCTAGTTCTTCGTTCATTGGTGTCGTTGGCTGTACTTTCGTGATTATTACTTATTGTAATAAGCAAAAAATAGGTGTTTCATAAAAATAACAAAAATTAGATATGGAGCTATTAATTTAGGACCGAGGGAGTACATCTCAATTGTAAACATTAATTTTTGGTTTCAAAATCTGGGCCAGATAAAGAATGAAAATGGTCCAACAACTATCCAAACCAGTCCCCATGACATTAGGATCAGGAGTGCCATATATAAGAGACTAGTTTCAAGCCTTCCTCTTTCAATGGGGCCAACTCCCAAATGTCTTCAGGAAGTTCTAACATTGATAAAATGGCATAAATTGCTTAGGAGAAGCCTCACACTGATTTGCAAAAAATAGCTCTGATACATCTGGCTGCTTTAGTACTAGGAAAATGCAATGAACAATGCTTCTTACCATCGCATTATCCAAAAATCACATAACTTATAAATAGAAAAAAAGGTTCTCATTTAATGTAGAGATAGCTGCTTTAGTACTAGGCAAATGCAATGAACAATGCTTCTTACCATCGCTTTATCCAAAAATCACATAACTTATAAATAGAAAAAAAGGTTCTCATTTAATGTAGAGAAAAAATTTATACGACTTAAGGCGCTAGCTGATGAACATGTTTTATAGATATTTTATTGACAAATTTCTTAATTAATTATCAAAATTTAAACTTTTAAGATGCTGAATGAAAATTTTTTAGAAATAGACTCAACAAATGTTGGAAATACAAAAATAGGCTGGGTGCTTCGATTTTGCAAAATTTGACTTATGCACGTTTCACTTTCCCACACTCACGCTTGAATTGCTAATAATACCCTTAGGCTATATATAGAAAAAGAGAAAAGCCCTCATGGGAGATGAAAAGATCCGACGGCGGCTCCCAGAGAGGGAGCCACCTTCCTCCTCAATTCCTCCATTGTCTCCTCCATCATCTTCTCTTAGATACGGGAGCCACCATCTTCCTCTCCTCCTCCCCTGCCTCAACCATCATCTTCTCCTAAATATGGGAACCACCGTCTGCTCCTCGTCATTTTCACATCCTCTCCGTTTAGTCGAAGAAGGTCCCTTATCCGCTTAGATCGTGCACCGGCACAATCGAACCCATTCCATCTGTCGTCACAGGGTGATCGGAAAATGGCTGCAAAGTGAAGACGCATGCCGGGTTTGAGGTATGTATTTTTGAAATATTACTTTGTTAGAGTCCGAATATAGGTTAGAGAGATATTTCTTTATATTGAGTATATGTAATATGTGTAGGTTGTGATTGTGCAATGTTTAGTTAAAAGTGGGGTGATTTGTGTTTGGTTTGATTTTCACTAACATAGGGGTGTTGATCGAGGTCTTGTGACTTGGCTGAGTAATGTTAGTTTATGCTGAAAAATATTTAGTTTGTGAAATGTTTAGTTATATAGTTTGTGCTAAAAAATATATGAGAGAAAAAGGATTCAATATCTATTTTCTTTGGGTCTGGTTGTTTGCTACAATTTCCCATCAAATGGGCGGTCTGATTGTATCAATTGGGTTTGTAATGTATGGTTGTATTTTTATAGTTTATGATGGATTATGTTCTTCCGAGGTTGTATAATAAACAAATTAAGGGTAAAAGTAATGGATTTTGTATTTTACTTGTACGTTTAGATTAACTAATGATTTGATATGATATCTAGCGAAGAGGAGACAATTGGACCTACTTTACATGGGTAGCACATAGTTAACTGATATATCCTAACTATTGTCTGGTAGATGGTAGGAGGGTATTATTTGTTGAAGTACATTATATGGTCATTAGATTTAAGTAAGATAGGTTAAAAATGTTGGTTTTCATGATGTGATCAGATATCTAGCAAGGAGGGGACCATATGACCTATTTTTTATGGGCATATGGTAGGATGCTTAACTTTGGCCTAGGATATTTTGAGGTAATTAGATTCGAGGAAGATAGGTGCAGAAGGTAGGTTTAAATGGTGTGATCTGATATCCAACGAGGAGGAGACCCCCTGACCTATACTATATGGTTAAAACATAGTTAACTGATCAAATGAACTGTTCACTAGTAGATGATAGGAGGCTTTTTTTTTCGAAGTACATTGTGTGGTAATTAAATTTGCTCAAGATGGGTTTACAAGGTAGGCTTTAATTATGTGATCTAATATATAACGAGTAGTATACCATATGACCTAGTAGATGGAAGAAAACAAAGTTAACTGATACATCCTAACTGTTGACTGGTAGATAGTAGGAGGCTTATATTTTTTGAAGTACATTGGGAGGTCATTAGATTTGCGATAGTTATGTTTACATATGGGTGGATAAATAAGTGTTATTAAGTAAATATGTCAACTTTATCTTGCATGTTTGGTGCTTAGTTAGTATGCTTGTAAAATATTTTAATAGATGGAAAGTAAGTAAATGAATCTATATGTTTTGTTGTTAGGGCAAGTAAGAAGAATATAAGTAATTAGTTTTACTCATGAGTATGATGTGATTTGACATTTAGCGAGGAGGAGACCATATAACCTAGTTTATATGGTTAAAACAAAGTTAACTAATGATCCTAATTGTTGACTGGTAGATGGTAGGAGGATAATATTTTTCAAAGTACATTGGGTGGTCATTAGATTTGCGCAATTTGTGTAATACTATCATGAGTATGATGTGATCTAATATTTAGCGATGATGATACCATATAATCTAGTTTATATGGTTAGAAGATAGTTAATTGATTTCGATTAAATGCTGACTAGTAGTTAACTGATTTTGACTAAATCTATCTCTTCACTTCACCTCAATACATTTATATCTCTACCTCCCTAAGGCATGCGAGGGGCAGTGGAGGAGAAGCCAGAGCAGAGAACAAGTCGGTGGAAGCCAACATTGAGGTGTCGGATAGCTTCACAGTGTTTAGAGTGATTATGCTAGATAAAAAATGGGATGGATTTGGAGAGCAAACATTCTGCACATAACAAAGAATAATCACTCTATATAATCAACAAAAGAAAAGGATGAACATATTGCCAATACCACCAAGATCGAATCATATACTGCACATGAAAGAGTTCATGATATTTTGTAAGAATATATGTAATTAGTTTTACTCAGGAGTATGCTTTGATTTGATACTTACAGATGAGGAGACCATATGACATAGTATATATATATGGTTAAAACAAAGTTAATTGATACGGGCTACTTGGTGACTGGTAGATGTTAGTAAGCTATTATTTGTTGAAGTACATCGTGTATTCATTAGTTTTGAGCAAGATAGGGTTTCATGGTAGGTTTCAATGATGTGACATGATATTAGTGAGGACAAGACCATATAACCTAGAGTATATGGTTAAAAGAAAGTTAAATGATACTGGCTAACTAATCACTAGTAGATGGTAGCTGACTGATATATTTCAAATTAAATTTTGGCTCATTAATTTTATTATTGTTTTGAAGGGGTACCGGAGGAGAAGCTAGAGCTGATGAACATGTCATTGGAGTTGGACATTGAGGTGGCGGCCAACTTTGTAGTGGATAGAGTGATTATGCTAGATAAAAAGATGGGATGGACTTGGAGAGCAATCATTGCACACATAACAAAGTTTCTTTGTTAGGCGGTGGTGGTGGCATGCAGAAGAAGAAAACTATAATTATCATTGACTCAAATTCTGAATATGCTAAATGTAATGTGAGAAATGATATGTTATACAATCATGAAATAACTCAATGATAGTATAACATATCGGTTCTCACCTTAGATGTAGCATCTTCAAAATCTGAGTTAATGATAATTATAGGTGTGCACTTCTTTTTCTTGCCACCACCACCTCCTAATAATTAAACTTTGTAATGTGCATGACTAATTTCTCTTCAATTCAATTACATATATTCACATGTTGCACATGATAGAGCTAATGATATTTTATATCTTCAGCATGTATGGGTACGGTGGATAATGTATATGAGATTATTTTTAATGGTTAGAAAATGCCTTCGTATACAGTTTAGTTGATATTGTACAAGTGAATGTTTCTCAGGGTTAGAACTGCATTTATTTATTGATTATGTTGATTGGATTGGTGGAAATAGAATAGTTTTTAATGCATTCATATACAATCTAGTGGTTGTTATAATCTTGATGATAAATATTATTTACAAAATATTAAAAATAAAATCAAAAGCTACAGCTGCCCATAGACGTCGTTAAAAACACAGATAGAGTTAAAAAAATTCAATATTGATGGTTAGAATTTGCCATGGCAAAGAGATATTTCGACGGAGTGAAGGCTTCGATTGAAAAGCTTCATTTACAGTTATTATATTGTATTGGAAAGTAACCTAAAACACGAGGGAGGAGTGAAAGCTTCATTTACGGTAAAGATACAGAATTTCAAAGTAAACTAAAACACGAGGGATGAGTTTCTATTGCATATACTTCAATTGCCCGAGTATATTTAGTTCGTGCATTCTCCTTCGGAGTCTCAAAAATGTTATTTTTGATGACTGGGGCATTTATAATAGAGACCCGTTTATATGAGCCCGGGCTCACGCGTGGCTACATGTGCCCAGGCTCTATGGGCCATCCGATTTACATCCGATGGCCCATAATAGTCACGGGCCATTTAAAGCAGTGAGTATTATGGGCCACCGGATGTAAATCCGATAGCCCATAGAGCCCGGGTACGTAGGCACGCGTGAGCCCGGGCTCACATAGTTGCGCGTGAGCCCAGGCTCATATAAACATTTTCCTTTATTATGTATAATGTATACATTTAGCTACATATTTCTATTGTGTATCACGATAATCAAGATAGTTCACCACGTTTGAGTTGTCCACACGCGCGCTGCATCTAGCAGAAATGGGCCATCCCTTGTCATAAAGGTGAAAACCGTTAAACACCCCTGCTAGTTCTTAATAGCCGAATGGTTCTTCCCATGCTAACTTCTAAGGTATTCTCTTACGAACCCATATTCTTGTCTCCCTACTGGTAGATCATGGGACTGTAGGTTGGCGAAGGATGGATGTCCAAGAGCATCCTCCCTATATGTACCCTAACTCATGGAGGAAGACATGGATAGTCGCATTTCTACCTAAAGGTGGCCATACCAGAACAATGGTAATGTTGGATGTGGAGAATATGTTAATGTTTTTACTTATGCATGAACTAGTTCTTACCTGCTATGCTCTGATGATGAAAAAGAAAGACAACAAATTTTTGGGTGTGGAGAAGGTTGGCGAAAGTTTTAACTAATTCGGCTCAACTGATAACTGGTAGTGGCTAACATAGGTAACTCTCAGATACATTGAATCTTTACTTTTGGAGGCACGTATAGGGTGGCTGTGCCGCATGTATAGTTGTAATATAGGAATGAATGATTGAGGTTAAGAATCAAATTGAAGAACATAAACACAAACTTCTTTCAATTTTGAGACAAAAAAGCATTGACTGATAAGTATCAACTGATAACTGCTATCGCCTAACTAACATAACTCTCGGGTGTATTTAGATGGATATAGATGAGCAACCTTTGTCATGTGTGTGGGGGGGAGAGTGGAATGCAAGTCGACATAAGTATGATAGCCCCAATGCCAAGTCAGATCTCATATTTGTTAGAAGCTTATTGACGTACAAATCCTTGGTGACCATGGTTTACACAGTAATAGGATGTTGTAGCAAGGAATACTCGTTGAAAATGAGTTTTACATATCCTTTGGCAATCCCCCTAGACCTTCCTCCAACGGAAATACATGATACTAGGACTCTCCATTGTTTTCTGCGTTATGCGAAGACCAGGCATGATAGTCTCCCATTGATAATAACCAAAGTGGGACATGTACATGTGTTCTAGGAATGTGAGCCAAATTTTGATGTATTTGAGCAAATGATTAACTAGTCGATTATCTTGAATGATGTCGAAGAATGAAGTGAACCCGAAGGTGGAAAAGGAAGTAGGAATGAGGGATGCAAAAGAACTCAATGATCATTTAGCAAGTGGTGCAGCTGATAGGGATATTTTGTACAACAACACAATGGATTTGAGTGACGACGCAGAAGTAAATGACTTACTGCTTGAGGCCAGGGATTGGAGGCAAAGAAAGCTCCTCTTATTTACTTAAATTTGCAATCTAATTCGGATGAAGAACTAGTAGATGTCCCCATTGCAAGGGTTGAAGTGGATAAGGTGAACACCTCAAATATTGAAGAGATTGTGGCCAACTCAAATGAGGGTAATGATGCCGGAGTAGCTAATGATGAAGAAAGTGGGCCAAACACAATGTATAACATTGATGTAGAAGATGTCAGCTACGATGGGTGGCAAGAGCATCATGAGGAAGACATTAAATGGGATAAATTTGAATGCATGATTATGATGAGGATGTCTACATTGTAGGAGGAGATGATGGCATTTGGTATGGAAATGGTCAAAATGTGACTGCTGTAAGTACGGAAGGTGGAAGAGGTCTGCCCCCGAACTTAAATAAAGTGACGAACATTGACATGGTTGAAAGAAAGCGGTAAGAAATATTAAATCATTATTATTATCTGTTTGTTTACTAATTTATCAATGTGTAGTAAATTTGTAGTGGTGTTTAATGCAGGGACGATGAAGTTCCAACAAGAGCAAATAGAACATTGTCACTCATAAATGACGGAGATGGTGGTGGGAGGGGGAAAGCACCATCATCAAGTAGCATTATTGGGAAAACTTCGGCACTAGAACAACTTCAAAGGTCATATCAAATGTTTCCATATGCCGCACGTGGATATTGTGCATTTCACATATCTCAAAACATGTTTGCACATTTCAAAGACAGAGGTTTGAATAGGTAAAAGCGTTTAGGCCGGAGACAGATATGGAAGAAATGACTATCATTGAGGAGAAAAACCCCAATGCCTATAAGTGGTTCACAAGAATTGATAAGTCACGGTGGGTTAATGCTTACTTTCAATCGCCTAGGTATAATATAGTCACATCCAACCCATGCGAAATCTTCAATGGAATGCTTAGGGAGTAGCAACACTTCCCCATTGTCACGATCATTGAGGCCATCCATTTGAATGCTTAAGAGATGTGGTACAAGCATGGATTGAAGGCACAACATTGGAAGGGCTACTTCACTAAATATGCCGAAGGCAAGATTCAGAAGTGTAATAAAGCAGCTAGAGGTATGATGTGTTATCCCATAAGTGGCCATGAGGTCTTAACTAGGTCCAAAAGAGGGATGATCAAGTTGACCTTATCGCAAAGACTTGTACATATAGAAAGTTTCAACAAATGGAGTTGCCTTGCAAACATGCGTTGGGAGCATGTGGCCACTGAAGACTAAATTATGTTGACTATTGCTCCCCATTCTACACAACGGAAACTTATAGGCAAATCTATAACAAGGGAGTTTATCTGGTCCTCGAACATAAAAGATGGGAGACTTCTAAAGATGTGAAGAGCCTTAAGTTGAGGCCTCCCAAGGAGAAGGCATGATTGGGCTGGATAAAGAAGAAGCGGATTCTCTCTCGAGGTGAAGAAAAAAGAGAGTACAATGTCAAAAGTTCAAACAATATGGTCACTATCGCAATACTTATACCATGGTAATTGGAGAGAACCCGGTTGGGGGCCCTACTCCTCATCCATCCACAGCTATACCCCCTCCCTCTCTTAGCCCGCCCTCATCACCAACTCATGCTAACCAAAAGTTGTCAACATCTACATAAGTCCTACATCTAGTCAACAAGGTGGGTGGTAAAGAAATGAGGAAGAAGCATCAGACATGTCTAATCTAGTCGAAGATTAGCCCTCTAACTCCAAAGGGGAAGAAAAAAAAGAAAATGAGACAAGTGGCTGAGCTCACTGCATGCACACTTGAGGACAAATTGTGCAAGTGAACGATCTCAGTGGACAAAGTCTTACCATTGTAATATGCTAGACCTTTATTTTGGATTAGAGCACAATAGTTTGGCAAATCAACCAGAAATTCCACGTGCACAAACTTCAATTCTCAACATCTTTTTGTTGTCTAAGTTATTATCTTTTAATAGATTGTTCTTGAACACGTAAAGTAACTCACAAAGAGGAAGAGTATAATGGTGCAATGTTGTGTAATTATGCAGTCGAGCAGAACACACTTCTTATATGAATAGACTTAACCACCCTATGCAAATGGATGATTTAACCACAGTTGACGAAATCATTTAGCATATTCAAGGATGTTGATTTGTATGTGAAGCCATGTATAAAATGAATTTTGAGCTCTTGTCTTGTAATGGACATGATGTGGCGGTGTATGTGTGTTCGAAGTTACTCATATCTGTGGTGCTCTTTAGTGATACGTCTTGAAGCCGCTAGTGATGACTTTATATTATCATGTAGTCTTCTCTATATAATGTAGCTATAGGAGGCTTTCAACTTTCCGATATCCAATTACCATTTTTAATTCTTTCATAAGGCAATACTTCAAGTACAATTTATTAATAACAATTTTGTTATTTTTCCCCAAGCAAAGTGCTTTAAGGTTTACAAGCTGTAAAGAATAAGCAAGTCAAGACATGCCTGTATTGAGTTCCTTCGCAAAGGGATCATGGGCCAATCAAATGTTATCTGAACGCATGGATTTTTTTTATCAATGACAAATAACAAATCTTTAATAGCTCAATGTACTTCATTCCTGCATATGCTAAAATTCATCCAAATCTAACCAATGCGGAAAAATATCTCAATCATATCGTACCATCAAATACAGCAATGACCCATGGTCATTATTATCTACAATTTCGGTCCTTATAAGAACAACTTCATTCAAAGAATGTTGATATCTCACTATTCATCAGCCAAAAACTTACAGAAACCAATAAATTATTATAGTCAAGTACCAACACAAATATATTCAAGATTTAGTCACCATTAAACAAACTGATATGCCCCAAAAATTATTCCTATAAACCATCAGTCAAACACACATCGAATCACATAGTCAAGGACCAACACCATAAAGTTAAGCCACATCTACTGACAAGAAAATAGCCTTCATATGGAATTTTACAGAATTTGGTATGCAACCTTATGCCTCAAGATGCACATGTTCTCTCCAGTAAAGCTAAATTAGTAACTATGAGACAGGTACTACATATAAATGCATACGCAGATACCGCAATCATTATTATTGATTTGTTGTGGGTGTCCGGTTATCTCTCTCACAGGGAGACGCAAGGTAGCAGCTGCTTCATATCCCAACTTCAACAAAACTATTGGCAAAACATGTCTAAGTATCTCCAATTTCTTGTAGTACCACTCTACCTCAGCGCCAGAGTATTATGGGTCCATTATGTATAGGACATCCTTCCTCAAGACAAGAATAATGAGAGTCTAATGGTTACCGTTTACATGAAGAGGGAAATGGTGGACCTCACATTCCCCGAAGTCTTTTTTCAGTCACCTTCAACAACTTCAACATGTTCATCGAAACTTCTGACCATGCTTCTGTAACGACTGCCTTGGAGACATTTGCTTCCTTTTCCTTCATCAATGCATATATACTAAGGAGCGGAGATGCATCCATCCTCATAAGCTCCTGTTAAATTAGAAACAGATGTTAGTCAAGTAGTTGACAGTTGTCAATTAAATATGAAATTAAAAACAAATGAAGACCTACCATAAAATGGACAAGATGGAAGACTTGCTTATTAGTTGGGTTACCAAGTGCCTTCTTCCGCAAAGCCAGCACATATGCATCAGTATGCTAGATCAGAGCAAGCAAAAATCGAATGAGTATCATATTTAATATCTATAATAATCAGAATAACTATTATTGTGTACAACACAACCAACTACTAATACAACTCAAATTCACACATACTTTATCCCAAAGCCACCTATGCTACTACATAATAGACTGTATAAACTCGAATATCAGCTGGATTCCACCAATTGCCGGTCGGCTAATCAATTATGAACTCCATGAATGCCAACACATATTAATGTAATTGAAATTGATCAATATGAAATGCAAAGTGTATCAAACCTAATACTATACTATGAACTCACTCAGAATTCCAACCCTTTATGAGGCTCTTTTGAAGGGTTTTATCTTCTTCTAGTATTAGGACATGACAACTCCAGCAAGGCTATCTCTGAGAGTGCAACAAGTCCACATATCTTGCTTCTGTGGACTTCTTGCCCTGCTGGAGTTTGTCCCTTAGGTGGCTTGGCAATAACTGTAACGCCCCAACCCGCAAACCTGACCTGGACCGGGGGTTAGTTCGGAAAACATAATCGGAGTTCATAAAATTAGCGGAAAAATTAAAACCGATTGACCAGGAGCTGCAGACTTTGAGTACGAGAGTCACAACATTCTTCTAGCACTACGAGCTTTAGTGCTTCATTGCGCGAAGGTCAGAACAAACCTAATTTTATAACTAATTTGGATCAGGCCAACGTTATTTTATCGTTGGTTGCCTACGTACATATTGGATCCCATCTCTGACGTTATTCCAATATGATCGGATCCGAACATAGTTCTGCCTAAGAGCTAATACATTCACCAGACATCAGAAAATCATATACGATAAAATACGTATACTTTATATCCGAATAATTCATTCGGAATCCGACAGAAATCTTATAAATCATCGGAGTCAAACGGAAGCCAATAAATCAGTAAAATACACTTCTCACATAGGTGAGAAGAACACTAACAAAACACACACATCCCACTATATCATAGAGTGGAGCAGAACACACTATAGAGCATGTTGGATCATATCAGATCATATCAGATCCTATCATATTGGTCATATCAGATCGGAGTATGTCAAGTCACATCAGAGCATTTCAGATTACAACAGAATAAATCAAAGTAGATTAAATAGAAACATATCAGCATGTATCACATCATAGCAAATAATATATCTTAATTAGTATATTACTAATTAAGATGTGCATTCATATAAATTATATTAAACTAGAAGGTCAAAAAAGTGTACTCCCCTCAAATTCTGGAAGTGGCGATGTTCGGAGTTGCTCGTTTCCTCAGGGCGTCTTTCCTTTCTGATCCGGAGATGGTGGCCAAAACCTCCTCTAACTTCGGAACACTTTATCCTTCCTGCGCTCGTAGGCAGAGGACAGAACCTCCTCTTACCCAGAGACACTTTTCCCTTCCCGTGCCTGTAGGCGACTGGCAGAACCTCCCCTTCTCCAGAGATACTTTTCCCTTCCCGTGCCCATAGGCAGCAGGCAAAACCTCCCCT
Organism: Saururus chinensis; assembly: GCA_035235625.1. NCBI lineage: Eukaryota > Viridiplantae > Streptophyta > Magnoliopsida > Piperales > Saururaceae > Saururus > Saururus chinensis. The sequence goes on from CP141143.1 coordinate 35,312,281, forward strand.
TGCCCGTGGGATGTTTCCCTTATATAGCATTGCTAACTCGAGGAATGGACGCTTCCATTGCGTTGATCACCCTCGAATTAGCTAGGAATGCCTCTTGAACGACTCGAATCAGACTTAAAATAAGTAAGAAATGAAGAACAGAGATGAGAAAACATGGGAGAATCTTCCTTTACCCAGATATACTTTACCCTTTCCGCGTCTGTAGGTGGCGGATAGAACCTCCCCTTGCCCCGGTACGTTTCCTTTATCTGACATTGCTAACTTGAAGAATGGACGCTTCCATTGTGTAGAACACCCTTGAATTAGTTAAGAACGCTTTTTGAACGGAAGAAAACGGACACAAAATGACTTCCGAAACTCCTTTGGAATAATAAATGGAATGACTATTTATAGTGAATTAGCGTGCGAGCGAACGGAGGAAGAGGAAAGATGCGCACACGCGGTCGTGCCACATGGTGCATTATGATTCAACCGCAAACAAAGTCAGCACACCTGACGTGCACCTGACACGCACGTCACAGCACTGCACGCAGCAGCGCCGCGCTTTCGATGCCCGTCCCGCACGCGTTGCACGGTCCATCGCAGGATCGCACGGGACCCGCGTTGCACGGACGGCCGCGATCGCGAGTCCCGCGGCGCGGTGGCTCGGCTCTGGCACGGCGTGGCTCGGCTCTGATGATGTCATCTATTCCGTCTTTTTCTGAATATTTTATTATTATTTCATTCAAATACAATTCCAACTTCAAAACGTGATAACTTTTTATCCCGAAGTTGGAATTGCACGATCTTGGTACCGATGGACTCGTATCGACGAGCCCTTCAAAACTAGACCCCACATGGGTAGGTTATCTCGCACTTTTAAAGTGGGTCCCGCCCATGTGACACGCTTCCCAAGGTCATAACTTTCGTTCCCGACCTCTGTTTTGCACGTTCTTTGGTTCGTTACACTCGTTACTACGAGCTCTACCCTGATACAGGAATTTTACCTAATGAAACCCCCTAACACTAATCTTAAATTAACAAATTACCCTTAACCCCCCGGGTTAAGCATAACCGAAAAATGGGTTGTTATAATAACTAAATCTCCTCCATCTTCAATTTGATCTAGCAAATGGTTCTCCATTTCAATGTTAGCCTGCTCATCATCTTCTCTGTCACAGTGAACATCATTGTCATTTAAGGGCTCACCAACAGTATCTTCCTCTTTAACCTCACTTGGGCCCCTCACCAATCGCCTCTTGCTTCTCCTTGATGCCATATAAGGGGTCCTTACATATTTGCTGACAGTCCTCTTCCTAACTTGGACATCGGGGGGCAAATCTCTTTGACTTTTGGGGCATCACTCTCAATGTCGACCCCTACCCTCCCAACATCCACACCAATTGCACCATCAAATGGGTGAACTTCATCTGTGATGATTTCCTATGAAGACATTCACGTATGACTAGAAGTGTAAATCAAAATGTAACAATGTTAAGACAATGTGGGGCACTTAAGAAAGCAAAGTATAACATTGAGGCAAGAAAAACATGTCTTTTATATGACAAAAATGTTTGCATTCACTAACCTGTGGACAAGAAGATTCATTTATGGGGTATTGATGGGCTTCATCTTTATCAACAAAATCATCTCCAGCATCCTTCCCTTCTTGGTCAATATTAAATAGTGTAAACCTTAGTATGATTATTGTGGAATTACAAGAATAATAAAACTTAGCAGTAGTAAGAAGTTATAATAATTAATATAATGTAGCTAACCTCATATGGGATAGCTGACCTCCCATTCATGGACAACAAAGCTGAAACATCTTGAGACAATTTGTCTACCTTGGCCTCCAACCGATTGATTGTGCCAACAAGCTTGACTAATGTGTTCTTCATCCAGTCCAATTGGCTATGTACATTTTGCCCCATTGCAGAGTGTAGTTGTCCACTTCCCTCCTGCCGCACCTCATCAACAAAAGAAAAAATTGTTTCATGAGCTCTCCGAGTTTCCTCCTCCATATCTACTTCTATATGTTCTTTTGCCCCTTGCAGGGCACCACCAATGGGGACCTCGGATTTATAAAAAATTATCTAGTCCCCCTTAAGAAAATTCTTCAGCACTTTGCTTGATTGGACAATCTCCTCATCAAACTCAGCTTGGGTCAACTCCAAGCGCTTGTGCACCAACACCTAAAAGCCAAAAAAATTTCATTATCAATCATCATATATGTCGTTTGTAAATTAGAAGTCATAGTATGACGACATATGAATATATTACCTTCTCCCCTCCAAAAATGGCTTTGTCAATTGCATCATAACTGGGCTTCTTATAGTTAGCCCAATTCAACAATCTAGGATAAACATCCTGTACAAGTCTTGTACATTGAATAACAATCAAATCTAACTTTTTTTTATTCCCACCTTACCCACTTACCCCTAGAATTTTAGTCCCCTTCACCCCAAAAATGAAACTTTAATCCACCTTCCTTCTTCCCCAGAGTCATCGGCGGCAGTGCCTAACCTCCCCTTTTCTGCCTGAACCTACCTCCTCCCGGGAAGGACTCCCCCTGCCATCCCCTTCCCTGGGCTTGAACCAAACTCCCATCTAGTAATGGAAGGAACATTTGACAGCCATGAACACATAACGAACCTGTTAATCAACTAGCTTTAAATGCATTATAGGTCAATTAAAATTTGAACCAGTACTTGCAAGAGAAGTGAACCCTTTTAATTTTTTTATAAATATTATATTTAATGTTAATATAAGTAAATTTATGTTTTATTTATAATCCCTCGGTCCTATATGAAATATTCTCTTTGTAAAAAGCTTAAACTTTATATAAGCTGAGAAGTACTTTAGACTATAAAATGAAAAAAACGTATTTCAGTACTTTTTCTTAATGTTTTTTACTTTAATTTTCATGCCCAAGAAGCAGTTTAGACTTATATTTTTATGTTTTTTTAGAAAAAAGTAGCAAAAATAACCAATTAGTACATGTTCACAATATCATATTGCTAACTAAAAAAAAGAAATTTGTTTGAATAAATATTATTATTTTAGATGAGAGAGAAAAATATTTACCAAATAAGTATTATGACACCCATTGTCCCACAATATAAGCACCAACATGGCAACTAGAGGCTGCATATTTTTTTATGAATTTTATGCAAAGTCATCATTGTTAGTGACAAAATTAGTATTTAAAGATAAAATAGACACAAATTTAAACAAGTAGGTCTGATCAAGTGACAAAATTGCTTAATAGGTTTCCATTATGGTATATAGGAGTTCCATTATATTACATGTGTTCTAGTATGGTACATGGGAATTTTAGAGTGATACATAGAGACTTACGAATCACTTTTACTTTAATTGAAGTCTGTCCCTTCACCTTTAGCTTTCAATTGAAGTGACAACTTCACCGTTTTAACTAAGAATGGGTCTTTATGCACCCCACTCATCCCCTTAGTACCCCATTTTACTCATAAATTCATGAGGGGGTTTATGGGTTTATTGGGGTGCATATAGAGTCATTCTTTGACTAATTAAGTTATGACATTATTTAATATTGCTAATTATTTTCTCTCTCTTCTAAAATAATAATTATTTATTTAAATAATAATATTAAAATTATATTTTGTTAAAAAAGGACCTCAATCAAAGCCCTCGGGTAGAAAAAAACAAAACAAGAAACTGATTCTTCACATTGAAAAACAACCAATGGAAAATCAGGTAATAAAACATTACATTATATATGAAAATTTTAAAATTCAAAATCTTATAGAACTGAAGTTACAAGAAAACAATAAATGAACCAAAAAACAGACACAATTTGTGGCACCCAACTTTTCTTTTTAAATAAAAATCACATAAATTATAACAAAGTTGTGCATTGGTGAGCGTGTTGGTAAAAATATAGTCAACTATCGGTAAGTCATCAATATGTTGGTGAACATATCGGTGAAACACTATGAAATTGTTATGATGAAAACATGAGTGGTTACATGGTTATAAGCCTCGAGAGGTGATTATATCCCTTGAAAAGGGCAAATCACAGGAATATGGATACACTGGGGATTCACAATGTTACACCATAGCACACACCCCCTCAACTTGAACTCGGTTCAAGGAGTAAGCGGTTACGTGGCGCGACCAAGTGCGGTTTAAGTAGTGAAGACTTAATCCATCCTTGGGTAAACACACAATGGAGTAACACATGGACATTTTTGTACAAAAGAAAATAAAGCAAATAAAGGACTAATAATTAATGGATTAGTCCACTCGTACCCACAACATTAACTAGTCATAAAATAAAACAAGCCCACAATAGCTAAACAAGTCTAAGTCATCAATGGTTAAATAAAGTGTGAAGTAGAGTCAAATGTATAAGCTCAACCTAACATGAAATCAACTAACATAAAACTAAGTATCTATAAACCCCTCTCAATGTCCGGTGCCATCTTCATTCTCAACGTAGAACCCATCTGAAGAACCTGCATGACATGACATGCAACCCCAAAACAAAACCACAAAATAAAGAGGGGTGAGCTAATGCTTAGCAAGGGTTTTAATACAGAAAGTAAACTCATAATGACATCACAAACATAATCAACATAATATTCATCATATAATCATTCACCACACTCATTCATCATGGGACAAATCACATATATCTTTGCAACTTGTGCATCATGTCATAATTTACCTTTCATAAACATATACTCATGTTACCTGAGCATCATATTAAATACATTCTATATACACATAATCATGCCACCTGCATATCATGATGTAAAACATATTCTATAAATATATGGTTATGTCACCTGCATATCATGCTATAACTCACATTCCATATGCACATAATCAGGCCACTTGTGCATCATGGGTTCACCCATAGCTCATCACACTTATACACATAATATGTAATCATATGAATCTCATTATAACAATCACATCCTGCATGAATCACTCCAAAATCAAGTGTAGCATTCACACACCATTCCGCATATCCATGCCATTCTATTTCATAATCACATGTATAACATAAGCCTCATTATTCCTACACAACCTGTATCAATGAGCATTATCTTCCATACACATGTAATAATTATTAGTGAATGTCTCACAGTTGAGAAAAACAAAACTGCTCACCCTGGTCGAAGCCTAAGCTGGCCTACTACTCACCCTGGCTGTAGCCTAGGTAGATCTGCTCACCCTGAAAATCCTAAAGAGGAAGTCCTAAGCAGTTTAGGTAAGTTCCCTAATTAGAAAAATACTCCCTAGTAAGCCGATGCACACCAACAAACCAGCTTAGATTCTCAGGGTCCAAATAACTTATCAAATAACTCATATAACAATCAATTCATTTTAACCTAGAGAGGCAACCGTCCTCGAAGGAATACAAAATGAAACCATGTCTTTTTGGTGTAAAATTGATTTTGATAAGCCTCTGAATGATTAATCTGTCAACTAATGACATCCAATTTCATCCAATCGATCAATCACGGCTAAACACGATTAACCTCGTTTATAAATCATTTTGATGATGCATGCCACATGATACATATGAGAGCAAATGATAAATGAGTCCAAGTATAAGTAAACATGCTCAAATCAGTTTATATGTGCATAAAACATGGTCCATTTGTGTCAAATAAAATCATAAATGTCTATCCAAGAGTGTACATAAGTGGTAGTGTTCAAGCGTAAGCTAAAACATGTGAAGCATGATCAAACCATAATCAGTGTTATGTATGTAAGCATCCATAATTTTTTATAGTCCTATCCAACTAAAATCATGGAGTAAATGTGAAGAAAAAGTTAAAAAATATGGGTTCAAGCCAAGTATAACATCATGCTAGACCTAGACAAGTATAAGCATCTTCATACTTAAGCTAAAACATGTGAAACATAAATCACCTAAAAATTAATATAACATGTGCAAACATACATACATCATCATGGTTAAGACTTACTGGAATCATTAAGTAATTATGAAGAAGTCATCAAACATAAATTTAAAACAAGTAGAATTTTGTACTAAAACTAAACAAGTATAGTCTTATTCATGCTTGAGCTAAATCATAATTCAAAGATGGTTCTCAGGTAATCACAGTAGCATTTATAGGTAATCGTAAGTCATTATAATCATAAAAAATTAGATTTATGAGAAGAGAACAAGAAATAGAATTCAGAAGGTTGATGACAAATGTGTAGCCGTTCGAACACCCTATTGGTCCATTCGAACGACCATAACAGTTTACTTTTCTCGTTCGTCTTCAACCTTCCGAAATTCAAACATAAAGTATTCTAAAATTTTAGATAAATTCAAAACTCACTGTAGAACTACGTATAATCAAAACCTAACCCAAGATCTAATCATTTTTCATGCTTAATCACAATAAAATAGTCATAAATAACATACTTTTAACAAATCACCATTAAACATCAAAATGAAACAAGAACCCACATAAATCCACAGCCATGTATTCCAATGGATAAAACCACACATGAAAAAACTCCCTTACCTCTATGAAGCCTTTGGATCGACAAAAGAGTCTCAAGCTTCAATAAATCATACCCAAAAATTAGAGTTTCTGTTAAAACTTAATTAAAATTAACTGATAGACTCAAATCAACTTGAAAATAGGTAGATCTATGATAACCTTTGGTTAAAAACGAAAATCACCCATTTAGGGTTTTGAATCTAAATTAAAATAAGATTTTTAATTAAAAAAATTAAGAATCAAATTAGAGAAAATGAAGATAAGAAGGATTAAGACCAAATTCAGAAGATTAGTGGTGGGTAGGGCAAGAAAACACACCTTAATCCATTTTTCTTCTTTGGGAAATGGGGGTAGAGTACCTCCTTTCTGCTGACACAGCTCTTCCCCATTTGGGCAATTGGCTTGGGTTTTCTCTAAATATTAGGGGTTTTGGGTTAGATAAACAAATTGTCGAGCTATAAAATAGGTTAAAAACACCCTAAGAAGTTAGTTAGGGTTATTTTTAGTCTAAAAAAGAATTTAATCACACCCAAATCCATTCAAATGAAGTAATAGAAGTTTAGTGAGTCAAGTGGGTTGCACACCGTTCAACATGGACATAGGGCCCATGGCGTGGTCCACACCCTTAATTAAGGAAAAATTAAGATAAAATCCCATAAAATTCATAAAAATTGATTAAATTAAGTTTGACAATATTACTTATAAAAAGTAAAATTAAACCCTATTTCATCCATAGTTACTAACCTTTATCCCCCAAAATTAAATCAAACCAGTAATTAAGCAAAACCATAGGATTCACTGTTGTGTCCGGATCGGACACAAAGGGTACCTAGGTTCACGAAGGGGAAATGGGAGAAGTTTGGACAAAGAAAAACGAGAAATAATTCTGAATTCTGCATAAACGTCTAAAGATGAAGACAACCCCCTTTATGGGAGGCACGCGACTACCATGGAAGTCGCACCACTAACTAGTTCGTTACAAACAAATCCCCCAAATTACAGACCACTAGTTGGTCTGTTACAATCATAATCAAATCCCCTCGATTATAGACCACTAGCTGATCCATTACAATCATGAATCAAATCGCCTTGATTACGGTTTATTATATCAAAAAAGGAAATTACTAAAAGTAAAGTAAACCCTCATATAGTAGGTCCCAAAATTGATTATGGCATGGTGGGAGATATTTCACCCTGGAGTGGCATACACAACACTCCACCATGCTCTGCTTTTGCCTTGTCCTCAAGGCTACCAAGTAGGGTAGCGCTCCATGAACTCGTCCTCAAGCATCCAAGTGGCATCCTCAAGAGGCTGACCCTACCAAGCCACGAGTACCTCAGTGACAATGTGACCTGAACGCACAGAGGCGAGTGTGGGTATGTCGGGCTTAGGAGGCCCCATCAATGGCGAAGGCGGGGCACCAGAGACAAGGGTCCCCAACAAAATGGCAGAGGCGAGAGACATGGAAGACCGGGTCTACCAATGATCCAGCGGGCAATGCCAAGTGGTAAGCCACTGGTCTGATGCACTCGATAATGGAATAAGAGTCATGGTAACATGGAGACAACTTAGCCTGGTCAGCTTGGAATATGCTAGTCTGACGCTGAGGAATCACAGAGACATAAACAAGATCACTCACATGGAACTCCCGATCAACATGCTTCTTATCATACACCTACTTCATACGGTTTTAAGCGGATGCCAAATTGAGTTTAAGCTATCGGATAACCTTGTCCTTCGTCTGGAGCATATAATCAACCTCAACTACGGAAGAGTGGTGAGGCACATAGTACAACATGATAGGAGGAGTGTGCGCATAAACCACCTCAAAAGGAGTGAATCCAGCCTTGGTATGATAAGCCATGTTGTATAAGCATTCTGCCCAAGGAAGGAGTTGGAGCCATCGACGGGGCTGATCCACGACAAAACATTGTAGGTATCGCTCTAAACAACAGTTAACCACCTTAGTCTATCCGTCCGTCTATGGGTGATAAGTAGTACTCTTGTGAAGCTCGGAGCCCTGAAGTGCAAAGAACTCGCACCAAAACTGAAAGAGGAAGATCCAGTCTCGATAAAAAACAATGATGTGAGGCATGCCATGCAGCTTGGCTATCTTGCGAACATAGATCTCAACCACCATTTTGGCGGTGAATGGATGGCCCAAGGCACAGAAATGTGCATACTTGGACAAGTGATCCATAACCACCAAAATCACTAATTTGCCCTGCACTACGGGCAAGGCCTCTATGAAGTCCATAGACACATCTTCCTAAACCTTGTCGGGAATGGGAAGGGGCTAAAGTAATGTAGCAGGTGTCGTAGTGGCAACCTTCACCTGCTGACATATGTCGCAAGCAACAACAAAGTCCTGAACCACCCTCCAATGACCCTGCCATAAGAAGCTATGACTGACCCTCTTATATGTTCAGAAGGAACCCTCATGGCCAGCCAATAGTGTGTCATGGAAATGAGAGAGAATGCATTGTCAGAGGTCATATGCATCCGGTACCCATAGTTGGCCCTTCCAAAAGAGAAGTTCATCTTGCTTTGTGGATGAGTAACCATCTCATGGGTGGGTGAGTCCTCCAAGTAAGCTCGCTGCAGCTCCGGTATGAAAGGACAGGAGGGTATAGAAAGTGCAAGACAAGACCCCTCAGAAGATTGGCGAGAGAGAGCATCTGCCACCGTATTTTTTGCCCCCTTCTTGTATACTACCTCATAATCATAGCCTAGAAGCTTTCTGACGCACCGTTGTTGTGCCGGAGTTGACACCTGCTGCTCAAGAAAATACTTCAGAGGCTGATGGTCTATGCGGATGAGGAATTGGCAGCCGAGCAAGTAAGGGTGCCATTTGGTGACTGCATGCACTATATCGAGCATCTCCTTCTCATAGGCTGATAGTGATAAAGAGCGGCCAGCAAGAGTTTTGTTGAAAAAGGCAGTAGGCCGCTCATCCTAAAGAAGAATGGAACCAAGACTAGCATTTGTCTCCATCACAAAGGAGCTGTTGAAATCTGGAAGAACCAAGACTGGGACGGTCACCATGGCCTTCTTCAGCCTCTCAAAAACCCCTTGAACCATCTCTATCCATGTAAAGGCCCACTTCTTGAGGAGGGCAGTGAGGGGACTAGCAATCGACCCATACTGATTGATGAAGCGCCAGTGATACCCTGTAAGGCTCAAGAATCCATGCAGTGCCTGGACATAACTGGAGGTCAGCCATGAGGGCATAACGATTACTTTTGAAGGGTTAGTGGTAACCCCTTCACGAGAGATGATGTGGCGAAGGTACTCCACGTGTTCACTACCAAAGGAGCACTTCGAGCACTTAAGGAATAATGAATTAGCTCAAAAAATGGAGAAGATAGACCTGAGATGCTCCAAGTGATCCACCCATGATGTGCTATAGGTCAATATATCAATGAAGAAGACCAAGACAAATCGGCTGAGGAAGGGGCAGAATAAGTCATTCACGAGGCTCTGGAAGGTGGCTGGTGCATTGCCCAACCCAAACGGCATGACCAAGAACTCAAAGTGGCCATCATGGGTGCGGAGGCCCGTCTTGTGGACAACAGCTGGCTGCACTTGGATTTGTTGATACCTTGAATGGAGATCAAGCTCGCTGAAGATGGTCGCTCCGGTCAGCACATCGAGGAGCTCCTCAATCACCGAAATAGGATACTTATCCATGATATAGCATTAATTGCCCGGTAATCCACTCAAAACCGCCAAGTCCTGTCTTTCTTTTGGACAAGTAACTTCAAGGAAGCGAAGGAACTAGTGCTCGGTTGGATGATACCTGACTGGAGCATGTTGGCCAGCAAGCGCTAAATCTCTGCCTTCTGGATGTGAGGGTATCAGTATGGTTGGACATTTGCGGGCGAAGCACCAGGAATGATAGGGATGTGGTGATCATGGGGTCACACCAGAGGTAGCCCATTAGGCTCAGTGAAGACATCTGCGTGCTCTACCAATAGAGCAAGTAGATCCTCTGGAAGGCTGTCTTGGTGCACAACCACAACGGGCTGCTGTTGAATGAAAGTTCCCTGAGGTGCAAACTAAAGGAGGGAGCTCACCAATTACATAGACTGCTAAGTACCTAATTGAAAACCTTGGATGCATATGACATCACCAAGGTCCTCAAGCCACTAAACTCCCAACACCACGTCCGCCCCATTTGTGGGCAGCAAGAACAGATCGGTGTGAAATGTATGGCCCTGGATTGATAATGAAGCTTGCGTACATACCAAAACTACGAAGGTGTTTGCCATCGCCGATCAAGATGTCGAACAACATCGAGTCCGACATAAAACTCCCCAATCGTTGTGCCACCTTATCATTGATAAAGTTATGGTTGGAGCCACTGTCGATAAGGATGGCCACTTGTTGCTGCTTGAGGTGGTCTTGGACACATATGGTGCGAGGAGTGAAGACCCCTGAAAAAGCATGTACCAAAATCTCAGGCAGCACGCTGTCATAAGGGGGTGGTGCGTCCAGACCTGACTCATAATCCTCCTCGTCGACCTCCTCGACTAGTAAACTACCTCAGACAGAACAATGATGGCTTGGAATGAATTTCTCATCGCACTTCAAGTACAAGCCTTTCAATTGCCACTCTTCCATCTGGGTTGGAGTGAGGCGGCGTATAGGAGGACCAGCTGGGACCCAGCTGGTTGGAAGGCTGGTCGGTGCAGTAGGGAAGGGCACTGTGTTGGTTAGGGGCCGAGGAGAAGAGCCTAGTTGACCTCCTTGTCACTGTCAGGCCAACTTCTCTTCCTCAATTTGCACATGGCACATGACACATGACCTCACGAATCAACGTGCAAGGAAAATGATGTATCTCATCCAAAATTTCTGGTTTGAGTCCCCTTTTAAAAGTTTCCACAAGGGCTGCCATTGGCCAATCAGGGAAGCGATTGGCAATCTTTATGAACTCGGTGTAGTATGCTCACACGGTAGTTATTTGATATAGGGTGGACAACATCTCATTAAAATCTTGGAACTCATTGGGCCCAAATTGGACACAAAGCTTGTCGGCGAATGAAGTCTAAGTTGGAAAGTGGACCTTCTTCTCAAAGCTTTGAAACCAAATGGATGCATCGCCATGTAGATGGAAGCAGCTATGCACAACCTTTTAGCCTCAGAGTGAGTTCCCTGATAGGCAAAAAATTTCTCCACCTTGTATAGCCATTCCACCTGGTCATCATCTCCATTGTAGCGTGAGAATAGAAGACTAGCTAAACATGGTTCAATTGTGCCCCGAAGACCTCCACGGAAGCCAAATTACTCCTCCCAATCATCCACAAACTCGTGGACTAGATTTCTATGGGACGACACCATTGAGGCATTTCCTTGAACACCTGGAGGTCCTCGCATATCCCAGCCTGCACATCCTCCTTCTTTGTGTTGATCGAAGGTGCCAAAGCAAACTGAATGTCCAGGCTGGTGCACCTCTCTCTTGGATGACGCTTGGAGGCTGGGGGCGCGAGATTCAAGGGGCTGCAATGACTCACCCAACTCAGCCTGGGCTGGCTATGGCTTGGGCACAAGTGATGCTATAGGGGCTTTTTGAAGTTGGGAAACCGTAGTGGAGAGATGCTTTAGTTTAGCTATAATCTAGGAGAGCATGGAGGAATCATCCGGTTCGGTCACTGGTTTGGGGTTGTCCACCATGTTCTCTTGTACTTTCTTGTGCTGCGCCTCATGAGCCATCGCTGGCTACTTGCCTCATGCTATGGTAGATCGTTGAGGCTTAGATACCAATGTTGTGTCTGGATCGGATATAATAGTACCTAGCTTCACGAAGGGGAAAGGGGAGAATTTTGGATGAAGGACGAAGAGAAATATTTCTGAATTCTGCATAAATGTCTAAGGAGAAAGACAAACCCCTTTATAGAGGTACGTGGCTACCTTGGAAGTCGTGCCACCAGCTAGTCAATTCAATCAAATCCCCCTGATTACAGACTAGTGTTACAATCAAATTCCCCTGATTATGTACTACTAGTTGATACATTGCAATTATAATCCAATCTCCCCAATTACAGACTACTAGCTGGTTCATTACAATCATGAATCAAATCCCCATGATTATGGCTTATTACATCACAAAAGGAAATTATTGAAAGTAAAGTAAGTCTTAAAATGGAAAGTAGTGCATGGTGGGAGATGTTCCACCACTTGAGTGGCATACACAACATCCACATGCTAAAAATAAAAATTAAACCGAGTTAAAATTAGAGGTCTTACACAAAGAGTCCAAGAGTGATTAGAGAGCCTTCGGCCAAGAGTGTAGGACAACAACGTGCAAGAGGAAGGAAAAAATAGGAGAATCGAGAAAGAAGTTTTTGGAAAATACTAGTTTAGTGGTCAGATTGCTAATTTTGAACCTTATATGATATTTTAAATGTAGAAATGCATGTTTTTATGGATTATGGGTTACTTAAATCATTATTCATGTTTATATGGTAGATTGCTAGTCTTGAACCAACATTTATGTTTCGGAGATTTTCTATGAAGCTTGTCTAAGATAGCATGAGTTATTTAGGTGATAAAATCATGATCTTGTATTGAAAATTATTACTAGTGGTGTTATAATCATGATTATATATTATTAATGGTAAACATGCTTTATATGGTTATACGAGCAATAGTTGTAGTTAACATTGAAGTTTTTAGGGATACAAATGTTTTTACAAAGGGGAAAGAATTGAGCAACAAAACATGAACTTCCTTTCTTTTGCTCTTATCATTGACGTATTCACCGATATGTTGACAAGGGTGTCCATGGTTAGAAGAAGATAAATAGTACCAACCTGACACAGGGGTGCATAGATGTTAAATTTGGCGTCAATAGTGAGACTGATGTGTAAGTGACGACATTAGCAAACTAGACTCTTCTTAGTCTACTCACGGGGATTGACATGTCAATGGGTTGACTAGAAGTACATTAGTTCATGATTTTTAAGAGATTTTTTGCCAATATTTTTACTACTTATGATAGATATATATATATATATATATATATATATATATATATATATATATATATATATATATATATATATATATATATATATATATATATATATATATATATATATATATATATATATATATATATATATATCTATATCATAAGTAGTAAAATTTTATGTGTATAATGAATATAGGTAAATATTTTAATACATGATGGACATATATGTATGATTGATGGGTAAGTATACTTCATGTTTGAGATCTGTAGAGAGTAAACATCATATTATATGACACTTAAGGATGGATGGGCCTAGTGTTGGGTTTTTTCTATCTAGGAAGAGGAGGTTCATGGTAGCAAATATGATCATAGGTTCTGGTTCCTTTGACATGAGAGTTTTTTATATGAGGTTCTCTCTCTAGGACCTGGGAGAAGGTTTGAATGGGTTATAGCATTAAAAGATACATGACTCTAGTGCAACATAACAAAATGAGGTCTTAGTAATCATGAAATGTTGAGAATTTCAAATACTTAGATTCCAGATTCCTTGTGGGACTTATCTTTATAATGTGGATAGAGCAGGTGATAGTCTTCAACTTGCGTATAAAGTTGCTTTGTGAAGTAGTATACATTTTGTGAAGTCATAAAGATCGCCTTGTTATTGCCATGAATTTAGTAACCACTTTTCTTTTTCTTTATTTAAAATTTTTTGAACATAAATTATGAAAATTTGATTGTTTTATCTTTTGTTAATTTACATTGGTTATTGTTTAGGCATCCCATTGGGTATACAATATACTCAGCATCCTTGTGGTGCAGGTAGAAGACATTTGCAACTGGGCCAAGGAAGGTCGTAGAAGTTTAGTGAATAATCTTCACATGTTTCTTTTTTATCTTTGATAGAAGAATAAATGTAGGCACGAGAGTGTGACAATTATTTTAACTTGTTATTAGAATGATGTTAATGACATAAAAGTGCCCAACTAAAGTATCGTGCGCTTTCATTATTTTGGCCTAGTTAAATTAGCAATACAATTATTATTATAACAGTTGCATTGGATTTGTGCAAATGACTATTCATGCCCCCAAGAGTATCTAAGTCATGATTTGGCAACCAAGTTTTAGAAATTTTATACTTGTTATATTTATTCCACTCATCATGTTTTATCTTGGAAAATCGAAAATATTTGCATGTAAAAGTTTGGGGGCACTACAATTTGGTGTCAAGGAATTACAAACCAATTTCTCACTTGTCTGTCTTGCAAGTTTTAATGAGATTAGGATAGGAAGTAAGTTTTGGCCTTATTTTATTGCATTGTGTTGTGTGTTTGTAAAAAACATGTACGTGAGGACAAGGAGTCAAGATCGTTGGGCAGATGAGATTTTTGTTGTAGATGTAGCACAAAACATGAGATAGTGAGGGGAAAATGCTTATAGAAAACCTCAACTCCCTCCTGAAGTAATTAATCTTGAAGAATCTAAAAATCAAGAGGAAGAGGATACATACAATAGTCATTGGAGTCAAGACTCATTAGAACTTGTTTCCCTTATCAAAATATCAAGGTTAGATGATTAGCTAGCTTCACATTAGGAGGAGGAGGAAATAACTTTCATAAACAGGAATAGGTAAGTGAACCATATATGAACAACAAAACAAACACAACCTATGACACCCAACCTTTTTTTTTACAAACTAAAAATCTCAGAAGTTATAACAAAGCTAGGTAGGCGGCAATGTATTGGCGAGTGTTGGTGAAAAATATAGTCAATTGTCAGCAAGTCATATATGTGTCAATGTGTGCATTGGTGAAACCATTAAAAAACATTATGATGAAAACATGGGTGTTTATGAGATTATAAGCCTTGAGAGGCAGTTATATCCTCTAAAATGGGGCAAGAATCATGGGAATATGGATACACTGGGGATCTAAAGAGTCCAAGAAGGGCTTGAGAGTCTTTGGCCAAGAGCTCAGGACCCAGAGAAAGGAAAAATACCACTTTAGAGGTGGATTGCTAACTTTTAACCCTATATGAATGGTGACGAGGAAGTATCTTCTCATAAACAGAATTAGGTACGTAAATTATTTCTTTTACATATTAATATTTATTTTTTACTGGAGATTAGTGAAGGGGAGAATAGACTAGAGAAATCTAAAATAAAGATAACTATAAATAAGAAAGTTTTGAATACATGATATATGAATATATGAAAATTTCAAAATATATGTACTCGATCGAGGAAAGTAGAACTACAAGATAAACACTATTTACATGGTGGAGGAAAAGACTATCGCATGAGGGTGTACTACATGCTCATCTTTAGATGCTCCAAGTACTCCTGGCACTCTTGGGTGGCCTTGATGCATGCAAACTCTTGTGACATCGAGTCCAAAAACATGGACAATGACAATTGTATCTCCTCAATTACCTCCAGCATGTGAGTGTTAGAGGCAACTGGTGGTAGCGGGGAAGACTTGACCTGACTTTGCTCCTCTTCCCTCTACTGCTACTGCTACCATCTCCTCTGTTGTAGCTGAGGCTAATCACCAAGACACTTGAAGCCCTAATGCAAGAGCGCCTAAGAACTTGAAGCCTAGGTCAATGGTCAGTAGCAGCATCAGGTGGCTGAAAGGGTAAGCCTTTGCTCGGGGCTAGTGGGTGAAGTTGATGATCTACCTCTTGATGTTTAAGAGGGGAGGGAGATAGGAAGGTTGGTGTGTAGATAGTGGATCACTAAAGCCATGCTTGCCATCAATTGTGACATGTTCCCCTTCCTAAGGTAGAGGTGATGCACAAAAGTCAGGTGGTAGACCCAAACGAGGGGGAACATGTGAGGAGAGGGGAGGGCATTGCCCTCAAACCTGTCAACATGGCCTCTGCAGAGCTCTCGCTAGGCCACCTCCCAGTCTACCAGAGGATAGGGCATGGGAATGATGCCTCTGGATCACAAATCACTTGCAACTCGACCATTTGAGCAAGCCCATAGTAATCCTCAACTTGGTGACCTTGAAGGACACACTGAACTGGTGGCTATTGGAGGCGAAGTCACACATTGTAGCATACATGCTCTGTCCATTGTGATGATGATTGTAAGATCTCTAACTTTAACCCAGTTTAATTTTTTTTTATTATATGAATTTGTATGGTTTTGCTTAATTACCTGTTTGATTTGATTTCAGGATTAAGGGTTAGTAATTATGGTTTTAACAAGATTTAATTGTATTTTTATAAGTTTCAATATCAAACTTGATTTATCTATTTTTTGTTGATTTTATTGGATTTTATTGTTTTATTGTAAATTTTCCATTATTTAGGGTGTGGACCCCTCCGTGTAACACACTTGACCCTTAAACTCATATTATTTCATATCAGTGAGTTTTGAGATGATTAAACTCATTTTTAGCCCCACAATAACCATAATTAGCCAATTAGGGCCTTTTAACCTATTTTATAACCCAATAATTTGTAAACATAGAACAAAACCTTGTAATTTAAAGAAAAACCCTAGCCACTTGCTCATTTAGGGAAGGGTTGTGCAAGGGAGAAAGAGGTGCTCTGCCCTCATTTCCCAAAAAGGAAAATTATATTAAGGTATGTTTCCCCTAATCTCTCGATTTTGGTCTTGATCCTTCTTATCTTTATTTTCCCCAACTTGATTTTTAATTTATTCTATTGAAAATCTTATTTTTAATTTTATTTAAAATAATAAATGGATGGTTTTTATTTTTAACCAAAAAATATTTAAGATCTACATATTTTCAAGTTGATTTGAGCTTATCAGTGATTTTTAAATAAGTCTTGACGAAAACCTTAATTTTCTGGTTTGTGCTTTATTTTATGCTTTAACGGTGATTTGTTAAAAACATGTTATTTATGGTTATTTTCTTGTGATTAAGAATGAAAATAATTGGATCTATCATGTTCTAGGGTTATATTTTGACATTGTAATGTTATGGTGATTTTGGAATTTATCTTCAATTTTAGAATGTTTTCGGTTTTGATTTCATAGATGAATCAGGAAATGTGCAAAAAGTGAATTATTAAGGGTGTTCGAATGGCCCAATAGGCATTCAAATTGCCAACCATTTGAATGACCTATCTACCTGATCAAATAGCCAAAATACATATTATGTGATTTTAGCCGTTTTTTGTTTTCTTCTCATAAACCTAATTCTTTATGACAAAAATGAGTTAGTATACCTAGATTCCTACTGTGATTGCATGAGAACCATCTTCGATTAATGATTTAGTTCAAGCATGGTTAAGACTATACTTGTTTAATTTTAGCGTGATATTATGCTCTTTCTAAATTCATGTTTGATAACTTCTTTATAATTACTAGATTTCATTAGGTTTAACCATGATGTGTAGATATGCTTGCACATGATATATTAATTTTAGATGAACCATGTTTCCCATATCTTAGTTTTAGGATGGATATGTTTATACTTGTCTAGGTTTAGTATGATATTATACTTGTCTTAGACTCGTATTTCAATATTTTCTACACATTTAATCCATGATTTCAGTTGGATAGGGCTATGATAAATTATGGATGTTTGCTTATATACCATTGATCATAGCTTGTTCATGCTTCACATGTTTTAGCTTAGGTTTGAATACTATCACCTGCGTACACTCTTGTATAGACTTATATGACTTTATGTGACACAAGTGAATCATGTTTCATTCATATGTAGATTGATTTGAGCATGCTTACTTATACTTGGACGCATTTAGCATTTGCTCATATATGTGACATGTATCATTAAAACGATTTAAAAATGAGATTAATCAGCAAGGAAAGCATCTCAAAGCCCTCTCTTGACACCCCAACCAGTGAGGAGAGTAATTTCCTTCAATTGACTCGCCAAAGGAGTAGAAGAGAGGAGTAGAGAGGGGCAACAACAGTTTTTCTCACCAAAACTCAAGGGAGGCCGCACCAAAGAGAAGAGGGGGCGATGGATTGGGAGAGAGGAGAAGAAAGATGGGGGTGGATTACCTAGGGTACTCCTCTCCCCCTTCTTTCCCTTTTATACCCTCTACTAAACACCTCCTTAATTAGCTTCTAATTGGGCTTAAGAGAATGGGCTTTTTTGCTAAAATTTTAGCTTATTATTATAGGGTCATACACAACGGGTGTGGGCTCTGTCTCTTAGAGCCTGTGGGGGCCTGGACCTCTTGTACACGACTAAGCCCGCGATAGAGTCGACCCCTCACTAACCATGGGTCCGACTATCGACATATAATTCACGAGTCAGGCCCTACAACATATTAATGTACATCCCAATCACATGCCTAGTGTGCTTGTGTGACAAATGCGGTCCCAATTAATTTAGTGTCATGATGGCTCACATAGGGTTGGCGCTACCACCCCCACCAACCTTGGATCCCCTAGCGAATTGGGCACTAATGGCGCTAAGGTACTTTTGGGTGGTGACAGGCTGAGGGACGAATTATCATCATGGGTCTCGTGGGACCACCGGTAAAGATGGAAATCAACCTGACTTAGAAGCCGGGAAGAACTGACATGTTAGAAAAGGAAAGAGCTCTTCATCAAATGATACATGGCGAGAGATAACAAATTTATAGAATCTAGGATCCAAACAATAGAAGCCCTTATGTTGAGCACAATAGTGAAGAAAAATGCACCATTTGCTGCAAGGATCGAGCTTTCATATACCAAATGGGCAGAGACATGGGTAACAAGTGCAGCCATAAAAATGTAGATTATTATAATCATGTTTTGTGAAATACCAACTCATATGGGCTTTTACAATCAAGTTGTGCACTAGGAGTGTGATTGATAAAACAAGCCTTTGTTTGAAGACTATAACACCAAAATAATTTAGAAACATGACCATGTAAGCGTAATGTGAGCTCGGTCTCCACAATATATCCATGCTTTCTTTCAGTGAGCCCATTAATCTAGTGCATATCCAGAAAAGAAAGACGATGCAATATACCACGAGTATGAGCATAATGTTTCAAAGAGTGGACATTAAATTCACCAACACCATTATTTTTCACAATTCTTACGGGGTTGAAAATAAATTTTCAACAAGAGTGATAAAATGAACAAGACGAGTAACAACCACCAATTTTTTGTTCAATAAAAATATCAAGAAAAATAAGAATATTCATCCATGACAATTAAATAATATCGAAAACCATCAAAAGGGGTAAGGGGGTGGGTCCCCATACACCACAATGTAGAGCATGAGGAATATACATCATGTGTGATATAATCCAATACTCAATACATAGATATTATACATTCATTAATAACATATAAATTTGTAATATGTATATATATATATATGTTATAAATGTAAATTGGGATTATTAATTGTGCACATGTATACATAAGTGTCAACATGCACTTATATATTTAATAAAATATATTGATGTATTTCATTCGAGTTCGAGTCGAGTGCAAATTGAGTTTGAGCCGAGTTCGAGTTTAATTCGAGTTGAGTCGAGCTAGGTGATAAGTATGAAATATGTATCTATTTTATATGTATTTTTACCTTATTTGCTAATATAGATTAGGTTAATTTAGTGTTAGTTATGGTTTATTTAGATTAAGATAGTTATTAATATTTTAGTTTAATTATTAATTAATTTTAGATGTTATTAGTAGTTTAGACATGTATTTAAATCAAGTTGGGATTTTAATTTTATTCTACATGTCTAAAATATGATATTTTATATTTTGTAGGTAAAGTATACTTATCGAGGTACTTGGACAATGTTTGGAATAATTCAAATAATCTTGACATACTTTAAAGTGATTTGGACAACTTTTTGGAGTTATAAGCAAGTTAGAAACTAACTTGGACATGAAAAAAAGAGCTTAATGAACATAAATTGGACATAATACTGTTCAAATTGCAGAAACAATGTAACTGATAGAATGTAGTGTTTTAAGTATCAAACGGCTAAACGTGATTTTGAAGACAAATTCAGTACAAGCGATCAAACGGGCATGCAGGGCAATCAATCAGGATAACACGCAGTTTCCTAGTTTAAGCCAATTTAGATTCATTTTCATATTGGACTTCTTTCTACGACTCTTATGCTTATATAAAGACATATTTGGCTCAAAATTAGGGAATTCCAATAGATTTTCTGAAGAGAAAAATAAAGAAAAAGATGGAAGAGAACTCAAAGCTTTTAATAGAGATTCAAGAGCTTCATTCTATAATGGAAAACTAGACTTTTCCTTTACTTAGGAGTTGATGAAGCTATAGATAAGTTTCAATTTTTTTTCTTTTTAATTTAGATCTCAATTGTGAATGATCACAATTGTATGATAAAGATTTCCTTTTTAATGGAAGAGCTTTTAATGTTTATTTAAGTCTATGTTGA
This sequence comes from Saururus chinensis, assembly GCA_035235625.1. NCBI lineage: Eukaryota > Viridiplantae > Streptophyta > Magnoliopsida > Piperales > Saururaceae > Saururus > Saururus chinensis. The sequence goes on from CP141143.1 coordinate 35,333,120, forward strand.
TTTATTGTCTTGTAGTTGATAGATTGATGTGGTTTTGATATTTTCATTTATTTGAATTTCTATGATTTAGATAAGATGGTCATGCAATAGTTTTAATGTTAAGATAATTAATGAATTCGATGAATTATACTAAGATTAGACGAGTCATGCCTATAACTAGTTTAGTCTAAATGATTTGTGCTATTGTCAAAGATAGTTCATGCCATAAATTTAATTAATGATTATTTCTGAAGTAATTCTAGCTTATAACTGAGAATACTTATACATATTCACACTAGATTTAGATTAAAAGTTCAGAAATTGTTATGGTTCTATAGTGGATTCAATTATCTAAGTAAATTCCATCATATTAATCTTTTGCATTTAATTTAGCGATTATTTATTTTTCTTAATTTTACTTTTAAGTTCTTTTTAGTTTTTAATCAACAAATACCTCTCTTAGATTTAGTAATAATTCATCCGTCCCCAAGGTTCGAAAACCCTTAAATATTTATCCCAGTACAATCACCTTATACACTTAAAAAAAGTTTAATTATAAATGATCACTAGGGTATGCTTAAACTCAACTAAAAAATATTTGAGTTCGAGCTTAGCCACTTCAAGTCAAGCCATATTCAAGTCGAGTCGAGTCGAAGCACCTTTGCTCGATGAGCTAGCTCAGCTCAGCTCATTAGGACCCCTATTTATTAACAACATGTTCAATGACTAACTCCTTATTAGATGCCAACAGAATTGGATAGAGACCATCATTGCAATTGTCACGCTCGGGGTTTTCAAAGTATTTTTCATCAAATTTAAATAAACATTTTGCAATATAATGGCGATAAATTGGTAAAAATTGACCAAAATTCAAAACATATGAAAAACATTTTTATAATTCTCACTCATCTATATCAAATCCATGTAAATATTTTCTAAAATACTTGACACAAATACATAACATCGATAAATCATTTAAATCCCATAGTCTATTCATCCCAGGCATGAATAACAAACAAAAGAAACACAAGTGTAACACCCTGTGTCCTGACTACGCAAAATAGATGGGTTGGGCATAATTACATAATTTTATGTTAAATATGAATAGAGCTCGAAGTAACGAGCATAACGAAGAAATAGAGGTTGAGAACAAAAGTTACGACCTCAGGAATCGTGCCACATGGATGGGACCCACTTTAAAAGACTGAGATAACCTACCCATGTTGGGTCTAGTTTCAAAGGGCTCGTTGATATGAGTCCATCGATACCAAGAACACATGATTCCTACTTCGGGATAAGAAGTATTGCATTTTGAAATCGGAATTGTATTTTATAGAAAAAATAATAAAATATTGAATTGATGACATGAACCAAGCAGGAGTCACCACACCGCGCGGAGAGATCTCGGCTATCTGCGCATCTGTAGGGCCACGTGATCATACGGCTCCACACACAATGTGTGCGTCGGTGCATACTGACCATGTGTGTAGTCCAATCAAAATGTGCCATGTGGCGCAAGCGTTTACACACATATTTTCTTTTCCCCGTACTCTCACACCTCCTTCTACTATAAATACTCATTTCCGTTCAAACTTCCAGAGGAATTTCTAAAATTGTTCTGAGTCTATTTTCTTTTGTTTAAAAGGCGATCTTAGCTAATTCGATGGTGTTCTATGCAATGGCAGCGTCCATTTCACGAGTTAGTGATTCTATAAGGGAGAAATGCTCCGGGTAAGGGAAGTTTTGTCCATCATCTATAGACGCGTAGAAGAAAAAGTGTTTCTGGGTAAGGGGAAGTTATGTCCATCATCTATGCATGCGTAGGGGGAAAAGTGTCTCCGCATAAGAGGAAATCTTGTCTATCATGTACGGACGGACGTGTAGGGAGAAAAATGTCTCTCGGTAAGGGGAGATTATGACTGTCATCTTCGGGCTACAACAAGGAAAATGTCCTGGTTTAAAGGGAGTGTCTATCTGCCACCTTTAAACGTAACGAGAAAGATGTGCCAGAGCTGAAGCAGGTTCGGCCCCCCAACTCCAGACCTGAAAAGGAAGACACTATGAGGAAATGAGCAACTTTGAATGTCACAACTTCCGAAACAGAAAGGGGAGTAAGCATTCTAGATTTTTTAATTTAATTTGATTTATATGCATGTGTATCTTATTTAATATTTATATATTAATTAAGATATAGGATTTTCTATGAGTTGGTAGTATCTGTTATTGTCTTATGTGATCTTATATGAAATGCTTTGACCTGATGCGCTATGGAATATTCTGTTTGATTCTATTGTAACGCCCTAACATGAGCCGGGGTTCAAAAAACCTCTAATAAAAAAATTTCTTCCTTCTACAAGGAATCATCATATGTGTGCAAGAGGTATAACGTGTATCTATGCACTACGGAGATTCAAAGCTTCCTCTTACGTAGACTCAAGTTGTAACATTCATATACACACAACAAAGCTTCTTGGATTGGGCCAATGTTGCTTTGCCGTTGGTTGCCTACGTATGAATTGGATAACATTTGCAATATTATTCCAATACGATCAGATCTGAACGTAGTTCTGCCAAACGACTTACATACATTATGCATCACAAAATCATATACTTTAAAATACATAAATACTGATATTCAATCGGAGTCATACTAAAACTTGTAATCTATTGGAGTCAGGTGGAAGTTAATAAATCAATGAAATCACACATCTCTCTACTACAAAGTAGATCATAACACATTTACATGTCTTGCTCTACTCGAAAGTGAGACCAAACACATCACACGTCTCGTTCAATCCCAGAGCAAGATAGGTCACATTTAGTCACATCTAAACACAGCATATTAGAACATAATAGATCAAAGCATAGTAGGATACTTTAGATCATATTGGATAAAGCATAACAAAATAATTCAAATAAGAATACATCAGATCATAGAAAATCATACATCTTAATTAGTATATTATTATCACTAATTAAGATGTGTAAGCATATAAGTAATTTAACATCTTAAGTTAACTACTTAGGATGCATACGTATTCTTATACTTATATTAAAATAGAAGATAAGAAATACTTACTTATAGGAGACACCAAAAGCGGTGGATGTAGCATTCTTTCACCTGGAGATGCTCCTTGCTTTCCGTGCTCAGAGGTGACAGGCAGAATATCCCCTTTTTAGAGATGTTTTTCTCCTTCTATGCTTATTAACTATGGACGGAGCTTCCCCTTAGCTTAAGGATGTCTCTCTTACTGGGTGGCTCTTCGGTGGAGGATAGAGCCTCCCCTAGTCTGGATCGCTTCCTCGTCATGGCCCGGCAATAGCAAACATAATCTTCTCTTGTTCTTGGCCTCTTTTTCTTTCTTTGGTGCTCGAGGACGATAGGCAGGGCTTCTCCTAGTCTCGGGGAGTTTCCTCCTCATATGGTCACCAATCAAAGAATGGACCCCTTCATTGCGTTTAACACACTTGATTCACTTAAGAACGCCTTTTAAATGGGCTAAATCGGAGTCATAACGATCAAAAAAGGAGAAAGAGAAGTTCCATACTGCTCGAGGATGATGTGCATAATCTCTTCTTGTCTTGGGATGTTTCCTCCTCATACAGTCTCTAACTTGAAGAACGGACCCCTCCATTGCATAGAGAACACTCAATTTAATTAGAAATGCCTTTTGAATGGGCTAAATCGGACTCATAACGCTTAGAAATAGAGAAAACAAAGTTCTAAATAAAAAATGACTTGAAATGGCTATTTATTAGCCTCGGAGCAGAGTTTTTAAACCGTGGTGCCTGCCATTATGCACCATGCATTACACACACTGCTGACTGATGAGTTGTTTGCTCCTCCATCAGGAAGAATCTGATCTCAATTCCTATTCTAACAAATAAAGGATTTGAGGTAAGATTCAAAGGAAGCAATGCCACAGTGAGCAAGGGTGGCTCAGTTCTTTTTACTATTACTTTGGTTGATAGATTGTATTGTTTAGATGTTATGGACTCATTTACTTCTAATGAATTAAACACTTATGATTATATCATTTTGTTTGTGGATGATGCATTGCTATGGCACATGCGATTGTGTCTTGTAAATGTAGATAAACTACATAGGATGTCGAATGCGGGGTTATTAGCCAAAATATCCAAAGACTTATGTGTGAGTGAATTGCATAATGAGGAAGATGAGGCAATCCTTCCAAAAGGGATAAAGGGCTAATGAACTATTAGGGAAAGTTTATTTAGACATCTGTGGGCCCCTAAATGTTTAGACCCACAGAGGTATGACCTATTTCATAACCTTCATAGATGACTATTTAATATACGAGTACATGTATCTAATAAACTAAAAATATGATGCCTTAGATAAATTGAAGGAATTTAAAAGTGAGGTAGAGATCCAGTTAGGCAGGAAAGTAAAAGTTATAAGGACAGACAGGGGTGGCGAGTACACCTCTGACCTGTTTAAGGATTATTGTACCAATCAAAGAATAGTACATCAATACACCCTCCCCTACACTCCACGACAAAATAGAGTGGCAAAAAGGCATATTAGGACACTTATGGACATGGTAAGATCCATGTCAAATCATTCTGAATTAGAAATCAATTTTTGGGGTGAGGCTTTAGACACTATCGTGTACATCCTTAATCGTAAAAGGTAGTCCAACAAACACCTTATGAGCTATGGGTGGGTTGACGCCCAAGCTTAGGGCATCTTAGGGTGTGGGGGTCCAGGGCACACGTAAAAGTGCCTAACCAACATAGGTCTATATTGGACCCTAAGACCATAAAGTGTAACTTTATTGGTTATTGTGATCACTCTAAGGGTTACAGATTTGTGGTTCACCACACAGATGGGACAATGGGGGTTATACAGTCTATAAACACTTATATCTTAGAAGAAGAATTAAACTCCAAAATACCTAATAAAATAGTAGATTTATTCGAGACAATAAAAGAGAATAGTCCTAATACTACCCTTGAGGAAGTAATTGCATCAGGTCAAAATCAACCTGACTAGAAATAAAGGGCATTAAGGAAAGAAGACCTTCAACACAGTTGGGGGACTTCTATACAATGATAGGGAAAGACAATGTCAAATTAGATGAACCTATTTTGGATGACCCAATTACCCTTGAGTAAGCTTTGTGTCTTCCAGAAGCTCAAGAATGACAAAATGCTATTCAAGAGGAAATGGATTCAATCCTAAAGAATAAGGTTTGGGAGATAGTGGATCCACCTGAAGGGTGGAAACCCATAGGGTGTAAATGGATCTTCAAAAAGAAGCTTAAATAAGACATGCCAATAGACAAGTACAAAGCGAAATTAGTGGCCAAAAGGTTCACCCAGATGTATGAGATGGACTTTAAAGAGACAAACTCACTTGTGTCAAGATTTGACTCAATAAGATGTATCTTGGCATGAGTTGCTTACTTTGATTTAGAGCTGCACTAGGAGGATGCAAAGATTGCCTTCCTAAATAGAGATTTAGAAGAGGAGATTTACATTGAACAACCTGAGGGTTTTGTAGTTCCTGAAGAGGAACACAAGGTGTGCAAGCTAATAAAATCATTGCATAACCTTAAACTATCTCCAAGGCAATGGTACTTCACTTTTCACAAGGTGATTAGTGAATATGGGTTCATAGTGAATGAACATGATCATTGTGTTTATACCTTTCGAGATGGGACTAGGTATATGATGTTGTCACTTTATGTAGATAACATACTCTTGATGAGGAACGACTTAAGTATGATTGTAAGTTTAAAGGAATGACTCAAAGCATAGTTTGAGATGAAAGACATGGGTGAGGCATCCTACATCCTTGGGATAAAAATTGACAGGGATAAAAAGGCTAGAAAGCTAAGTATATCTCAAGAGTCATATATAAAGAATGTTCTAAAATGCTTCAATGTCATTGGTTAGAAAACTATTGAATCTCCTATAAACAAGGGTATTGTGTTATCTAAGAGTATGGCTCCTCGGACAGAGGAAGATAAACTCTGGATGGAGTTAGTGCCATATGCACATGCTATTAACAACTTGATGTATGTCATGACCTGTACCATACATGATTTGAGTTTTGTGGTAGGTTTGCTGAGCCGTTACCAAGTAGACCCTGAACTTTAACACCAGCAAGCAGTGAACTCGATATTCCGGTACCTTCTACGGTTTCCGGTACCTTCTACAGTCTCCGGTACCTTCTACAGTCTAAGAATTTAAAACTCACTTATTAGGCAAAGAGTCTGTCATTGACTAGATATAGCGATTCAGACTATGTGGCGGACCTAGATGATAGGAAATCCATTGTTGGATTTGTCTTCATGTTTGGAGGTGGGGTCATATCATGGGTAAGAAAGAAATAAAAGAGTGCTTCCAAGTCACAATAGAAGCTGAGTTTTATGCATGCAGTATTACAGCTTCCCAGGTAGTATGGATAAAAGAATTTCTAGAAGGATTGGGGATAGAAAACTAGACGAATGCTCTTATCCAGATTTATTGTGATAATTTGGCAATTGTGTCGACACTTAAGAATGGAGAGATCAATGCTAGAGGTAAGCACATTGAAGTGCATTACTATTATACATTTGACATGCTACAGAGAGGAAAAGTGAATGTGAGTTATATTACTACTGCCAAGATGTTGGTAGATCCATTCACTAAGGCCTTAACGACAAATATATTTTCTAAGCACGCTCATAGTATTGGTCTTCAATAGGACTAGCGGAAGTCGTGTTGGACTATATGAGCCCTTCACCCATACTGGGGGATGTTGGACCAGGTTATGGGCTCGAGCCCATTTCGGTCCACTTTTTTTACGGTTCAAGTGAGCCAGAATGGGCCACGGAGTTCAAGGATAGTGGAAGCGGTCACGCCATCCCCACATGAACCATCGTGCATGAATTCAATTGGAACCCACATCCGTCACACGCGCACACTAGGCATGTGACTAAAGTGTGCATAATCGCATTGTAGGGCCTGACTCATTAATTGTGTCATTAGTTGGACCCGTGGTTAGCGAGGGGTCAACCCTATTGTGGGCTTAGCCGTGTGTAGGGGTCTAGGCCCCTTGGCCTCTAAGAAGCAGAGTCCACTCTTGGTATGTCAGAAACTCTAAGAAAGCCCGATGAAATCAAGAAGGAGGCCCGCTTAAGTGAAGCCACATAGGGTTAAGAGGGAGGGCTATAAATAGATATAAGAGAGAGGAGGAAGCCCTAAGTGATAGAGCAGCCCCCACTCACCTCTCTCTCTAATTCTACCCCCTCTCCCTCTCTGTGGTGCGTGGCGCCCTAGTCTCAAGGAGAGAAAGGGATTGGTTGCCCCCTCCTCTACCTCTCCTCTCCCTTGTGCGTGGTGCAAGGTGGATTTTCTCCCTCGCAAGTGTGTGGCTTCAAGACGAAGGTTGGGCGCTCCTCCTTGCTAATTTCTCCATCCAAGAAAGGGCCTTTGAGGGATCTACACAAGAACATAAGATAATCTCCTCTCATGTTTATTTGAATTGTTAGTTAATTGAGATTAGGCATTGGAGTGAAGGAAGGAGATGTCTGGGTGTCGATGAGCCCTAAAGGTCATTTTGATTCATGTTTTGCCCTGATTTACATGATTATTGCTTATGGATATGCCCATTCATGTGATTGTGTAGAGGATTTATCTTAAAGTAGCAATTTTTATGCAAGTCACCTCCCCTTGGGCTCGCCCACCCCCATGCTTCCGCTTTGACACCACTCTACAGAATAGTTGGCCTAATGCGGGAGTCTCATCAACATCATTGCAAATAACACATGATTCAACAAAGACACTATCATTAGTACTTAGCATTCCTCAAATATCTTCTATCCAAAAAACTTAACCAACAAGAACATGCCATAACTTAGGACAAAATAAATCATCAAACTAGGAATTGTTGGAGAATCGCAAGCTCCATATGCAAAAGAGACAGTTAACATCAGGGAAGGTTTCAAGTTTCTTGCAATGCCCGGAGATATACAATTCAAGCTTATTATTCACTTATTCATACTTGTTACTCAATCTCCGTTACAACTCTGGTAAAATACTGATTTGTAAAGACTAATAGCACACTTAGGCGTAGAAACAACACATATTCTAGATTATAGGGTAGAACTTAGAGTCTGCGGAGGATGATCTGAGCTCCATGCTGTGGTTGAAGAGTAATACTTGCATATGGGGCATGAACATAGGAAGGCGAAAGCTCAAAGGAAAAATTTTGCAGAATCATAGCGAGAGCCATTTTAGCCTCTATCATGGCGAAGTTCTGTCCGATGCAAATCCTTGGGCCCCAGCCGAAGGGAAAGAACATGTTCTGACCTTTTCTTGCCCTTGAAACTCCCTCTGAAAACCTCTCAGGCTTGAATTCTTCTGCATCTTCTCCCCAGTATTCCTGATCATGCTGGACTTGAAGTGTTTCTAGCTGGAGGTCAACCCCAGCAGGGATTGAAAAGTCCCCAACTTTGGTAGGCTCACAGATATGTCGAAGTACAACAATCACAGGTGGGTACAACCTTAGGACTTCACTCAAAATCATTGAGACCTGTAAAATATATATTAATATAGTAAGATGAGCTCCATTAGTATGCGCATCACTAGCATGCAATTAATCGGGAGCAAGTGGGCTTGGATCCGCCCACCGGCCCCTTGATCTCATGCTTGCTGCTCATATTAACTTTGTCTTAGCAAGAATCTGGCCTAAATTAATAGCCCTATTTGGCAAAAAAGGTTTGTTCTATATTAATAGCTTAGTTTTGTTCAATTTAAGTGGATGTGTACTTAAAAAAAGAGTATCATAAGCTTACTTTCCTTTTCTTAGAGGTGAGTTTCATTATTAAAAAAACTACTATTTTTCTAAATATAGATATTAATATAAGATGGAGGGAGTATATGTTTATCTTTTGGAAAAATTATATAAATAATGTGAAAAAATATATTTACCAAAATAGTGTAGAGATAAAAATAATTACAAAAATAGTGTTCATTTTGGCTACATATGTTTTTAGCCAAGCCTGAGTGCCTACGTGGCATTTTTTAGATTTTTTTTATAATTTTATCCTTCAAAATGATGAAATATGATTTAAAATAATTTCATCCTTGTGAAGAACGAAATTCCCTTTAAAGTAATTTTGTCCTTCCCACGGATGAAATCACCTCCCTTATACTCTTTTCGAATAAAGCTCTAGATAATACTAATTTTGTCCTTTTAAATGACAAAATTAAATTAATTTTTTTTAAGATCTATTTAACCCCAAAACATCCCCATATAACCAACATATATAATACATGAATATCTACGCAACCAACAAATATCCACACACTGAATAATTAGAAAGTCTATGAAATATATAAATTAGATAAAATATTCTCAAAATATTTAGTTTACAAAACAAGTAGGATGAAATCCCACTTAGGGAGATTTTGTTCTCCAGAAGGACGAAATCAACTTAAATCAGATTTTATCCTTGTAAAAGGCGAAATTATAAAGAAATTTAAAAAAAAAAAGTTACGTAGGCGCCGAAACTAGGCTCATGCCTACGTGGCAAAAATGACTATCATTTTGGTAATTATTTTTATCTCTATACTATTTTGGTAAGTATTTTTTTAAATATTATTTATATAATTTTTTCTTATCTTTTTTATTATAGTATCTAGTAGACGCTAGAGAGAGGATAATGGCTTCGCACTTTGAATATAAGGCTTTCACTACATTTTTTACTATGGGCAGAACATAAAGCTTAGAGATGATATACAAGCTAGTTTGTCTATCTAACAAGACAATTAAAATAATCTTTACCATTTAATATAGGCATGATTCTATTGACATGGGACAGAAGTGCTTACAATCTTAAGGTGGTTGATGCTTTCATAATCTGGCACAGCTTTGCCACATACTTCCAGAACCTCTTCTCTAGCATTTGCTTGCCATTCTTGGTGAATAGATAGCAAGATCATGGTCCAAGTTAACCACACTGCAGTTGTCTCCTGCCCAGCAAAATAGAATAACTTGCATTCTTCGATCACTTGTTCTATTGTCAAGTCAACGTTCTTCAATTTCTTGCCATTTTCTTGATGTTCTTCACAGTCATTAGGCTGTAACAAAAGCCCTAATAAGTCATCATCGTTTGCCTCTCCCATCCTCAAGTCCTGCTCTTTCTTGTTAATCAAATCCCTTAGCATCCTATTGATCTCTTTATCCAAATGCATTCTCCTCTTGTTCTTCTTGGTAGGAATGAATCTGTATGAGAACAGAAAATGTCATGCTCTATAAGCATGTGCTGGATTGGTCTTGGTTATCAATTTCATTGGTTTTTGCAGTTTAACTCACATTAACATTCAATTATTCTATGTAGTCGGATGGCTTCTTAGCAGGTTATGAGTGAAACACAAAAGCTTTTTTTTTTTTTTTACCCTGTTTGGATGTGATTGTAGTATAAGACCCTATCATTAACCAGTTCAACCTTCAACTCTATAAGAGGATTCAAAATTCAAATGCACCTGAAACCAGGAATGTAAGGAGTCCTTGCAGCTTCCATGACCAGTTCAGCCTGCTCTTGCTGAACTTGGAATAGCATCTTTCCTTTTTCATAGCTGCTCCCAAAGGCAGTTCGGGAGATAACATCTGCAGTGAAATTCTGAAGTTCTGGCCGGACATCCAATTCACATGATTGCTGGTGGCCAACCAAGTCACTCCATCTTTCTATCAGTTCAGAGGAACATGTAGCAAATGCTGGGATCATTCCCTGGAGTTGAGCATTTGCACAATTACTAAACGAATGTCAAAGTACTAGGAATTGCTTCATGCGTGTGGAGTCCAAGAATAAAATACCTTAAGTTTCTGAATGTAGAATGCGGGATTAATCAATTTTCTCCGGAGAACCCATTCATCTCCTTCCAAACTGGATACACCCTTGGCTAACAGGGCGATGAGAGGATTTACAGGTGGCTTGATAATGTGACCGGACTTGTCTGAAAGAACTTCTTTTATCAGCTCTGCATCCTTGATTACCACTCTAGGGGTTGTTCCATTCCAAATCATGGATACCTTACCTGCATATTTTCAGTTAGCAAACAGAAACAAGAATGTCAAATAAAGTGAAAAAGAGAAAAAAAGATTATTTCCAATTCTTGAAGAACCATGAAAGGAAAAGCACAAAAAGGGCTGGCTATTACCATGCATTTTAACTCTGTCGTGAATGAAATGAAGAACGCGGGGAAGAATTTGATGATTGAGATCCATAGGTTTGGAACATGCCCATGCTCTTGCTGTCCCAACGTCTTTCATGTCACCAAAAAAAAGCTTGTATTCAGTTCCCTGAATACCCTGTTTTTTCAACTGCCTCTGTAGTAGCTTGGGCTTCCACCAAATGGAGTGAACTACTTTTGCTGCCAATAAGAGAACCAGAGTTGAGAAAATCTTTAGAGCTAACCAGAACAAGCCCTCCATTCTCTTGAAATTAGGAACAACTTTACTGATCTTGAGTTGAAACTACTGACAACTTAAGGAGAGAAGCCCTGGTTAGCACACATATTTAAAGCTATAATTTTGACCAAATTAGTGGACTAGAGGTGTAAGCTCAGAAATATTAAAATGTCGAAAAATATTTGTCTCATATCAATAACTCCATTCGGATCAATTTCTTTTGCATTCTCTTAATTGTAGTTTATTTTGCAAGTGAGGGGCATTTTCGAAGCACAAGTCACCAAAGTCGTCCCTGAGTTTTGACTGTATGGCTTGGCCACTGAAGTTTGGACGCAATTGAGGGGCATTTTGGAAGCCGAAAGTCGCTAAAGTGGACTCGGTGCTTTGACCCTATCAGGCTCATTTATCATGTGCACCGTCAATCCTAAAAATAATAATTTACCCTAGACTCACTATGCAATAAGCTTTTTGTAATTCAAATTCAGTCTTTCAAATCTAACTTTGCTTCTATCTCGACGGGATGATGCCCCAAAAGTATAAGCACCAACTGAGAGGCCATGCGGCATAAAAAGTCAGGAATAACCAGTTAAGGGTTCACCCCCTAGGCTCATTCAACCAAGGACCATATTAAAATTTTCAAACCGAAATGGCCATAAGAGCACATGTTAACGAATGTCCCACTCACATGAATCTTTGAATTGAGTAATGTACTTTGTCCTTATTTTTCTCTGTAATGATCGTGACTGTGTTTTCGAATCTAGGATCCAGCGTATGTGTAGCATAATTCTTTTTTAATACAGGAAGAGGCCAGAGGCATTATTAGTGTAGTTGATTCGTCGTGCTCACATTGTTGAGAATTACATCATTGTTCCTCTTTTGTGCCAGTCAAATAACTCTGTCGAAACCCTTAGTCTCAACTTACAATGTTATCGGATTAGGGTTACTTAAAATTCAAGTTCATATTAAGTAACTTATGCACGTATAATTATGCTCAGAACTACTTTTGTCTTACATTATTCAGCCAACAAGGCTAGAAATGTGCCTGTTTTGAAGCTCCAATCCATAAAGGTAGCATTCTTTACTTAACTCATCCCCCACCCTTATACTTGCAATCTTACAGATCTATGCATAGCCTTACTTGTCAAACTCAAACTCCATACCAGCATATTCTTACTATCATCTACTTATGACCTTGCATTCCACACCATTCGCCTTAGAACCAGATCGTCTTACTCGAACTCCTCAAGGAAACCCTTTAGACCTAAATCCTTTCATCAAACCCTTACTAATTCCTTATTGTTTTTCTGTTACAATTCATATTACGTACATTATGTAGGTAAAATTATGCTATCTACTCTCACTAATTCACTATCCCCCAAAAACGTTAAGAACCTTGATTTTTCCAAATTCGTACATTGCTTAGGTCTTCTGCTCATTGGTCCAATGTACCACCCAACTCAATCCAAACCAATTCTCCAATCTCATCAAATCCAACCTTTGCCTGTCAATCTGATGTCTTTCCTCGCCCAACATACGGTCACAATTTCCACATCATATCCCATGAAGTACCCCTTCGACAAACTTATAATCAAATGCACATACTTGTGCCCATTGACCACACACCACCATCCCACAAACGAAGATCTATCACATGCTCTAATTACATACATATAACATAACAACTTACTACTGTACCCTATGTCTTCACTAACATTCGCACAATTCACATACATAAAACATACTCATTTAATCAGCATTTATCATTCAAAGCATTAAGTTATAAACTCCTAGCATGCTACTACACAATCAAAGCCTGCTATCATGAAATTACGAGTTCAAGGTCCCCTACCTCATAATCCACATGAATTTGATGGCGAGCACACAATAATGGTTGTGTTGAGGGTGGAATCAGCAGCCAAAAGCATTGCACTGAGAGAGTTGTTGTCCTGAGGATTTCCATAAACTCCAAAATTAATCTTGGTAAAGTTGGGCTAATTTGACTCGAAGCAAAAGATTAGGTGCACTAGGGTGGCCGGCTCAAGGTTGTGCCACAAGACAGGGCAATTACGACCACATAATGGGGGGGTAACTAATTAGAGGTTGGCCAACTACTAAAAACACTTTGTTGGCCACAAGATGTTCAAATCGACCGCATACCACATCGAGCGGCAATGATTTTGCATTCTTGAAGCTTCACAACAGGGCAGAGGGCTTGGTTGCATACTCACAGACAAAGGAGAGACAAAGGACGGGATTTAGTGGCCATATTGCCTAGTGGTGGTGTCATTCAATCGTCATACGCCGCAAAGGCAGTGCCTTTAACCTAAACTACACATGCGACTAAAGCATGAGTGGAAAAAGGTGAACCATAGGGGATGATAGGTTGCCAGTGGTCAAACACAAAAGAGTTGGGGTTTTCTTGCGTCATTCCCCTAACAAAACTTGAGGGCACTAAGGGCCGAAGAAGGTGGCCGACAAAGGCGGCGACATCTCCAATCATCACCCACCACCAAAACCATTAAGAGAGTGGTTGTGCATCAAGCATGACTTATGGTGGAGTGTATGACATGGCATTGGTCAAGCCTTCGCTAGCCTGAGGCCAGTGGTTGACAATGTTACTTCCCCATGGAAAAATTGGGATTCAGGGACTCTTTGTCGTAGGTTTTCGGCCGTGCGTAAGGGAAAGTAGGGGTGCAGACTTGGAATCAGGCCAGAATTGTTTATCCTTGCCATCACTAGGCTGGGGGAAAGCCCACGTTAGTCGGCATGCGGCCCAAGTCCATGCAATGTCAGGCTAGATAGGTTGGCCTGGGGCTGGGGCAGATCACTCGACAGCGATAAGAGACATACCCCGAAGCTTGGGAGAGTCTGGTTTGGGCAGAAGGCATGCAGGGGAGGCCCAGAATTGTAGCCTCATGTCATTGTTGGGCCAACCTAGCATCCGCAGCTGTCTGCTGGCCAACATCGATGGCACTGAAATTATCGGTCAAAAGGAACAAAGGAACTCAATCTAGCCGGGGGCAACGACGTGCCGAGCTAGGGTGGTGGACACGCTGTCGCCAAGCCACAAACGGTTGAACAAGGGCTGTGGGATGGACCTGGAAGATGATGGTGATCCAGAAATTGCTGAACTATGGCAATTTGAATAGACATCGGTTTGATGTCATGCGACATCTAGCAACAAAGAATGGATGTTGTTGAAGAAGGAGAAAAAAACACTGCAAAGATCTATTCGGGATTGGAAGAGGGCAGAGGAGTGCACTGGGGAAGGCGGCGATTCAGGCTAGGACAACAGCCTTGCTGTCGTCGAGACAAGGGAGGGCCAAAGGCCAGTGGCGGTGGCCGGCGACCAAAGGCACTACCGCAGCCACAATGCACAGAAATCGGGAAAAAGAAGAGGTGGATGAATTTTCACATCACGCCAACAAAGGAGGCACATGGAGGCTGGGACAGAGGTTGGTCCTAGCCGGGGCGAAGCTATGGCGGTGAGCTCGAGGCCATGCAATTGATAACGGTAGCGGATTGGGCATAGGAAGGTGCAGTTCATTGGATAGAAATGGGGAAAGGAAGGGAGAGGGGCAACGGTAGATATCCCATGAGGAATGGGTATTGTAGTTGATTATGTGATGAGTATTATGTGATTATGCTTGTGTTGTCATTTTGGAATTATTTTCCATATTTAAAACATTTGCTGAGCTTGTTGCTCACCCCACTTTGTTGTGTTTTGTTTTGGGGCTGCATGTCGTGCCATGCAAGTCTTCCTGATGGGTTCTATGTGGAGCATGTGGTTGACAATGATCCTTAGGAGGTATTGCATGAAGATTATGGGTTTTATGATTGTTTTGATAACATGTTAATTGAGATATTTATATACTTGATTATACTTCACACTATATTAGCCATTGTGGGCTTAGACTCATACTTTACCATGTGTGGGCTATTTAAGACTAAGTATGTTGGTTTGTGTGTGGAATAATGTTTAATTAGTAGCCCTTTATTTCTCATTTTACCCTTCTACAAAGTTGATGTGCAAAACTCCGTAGTGAACTACCCAAGAATGGGTTAAATCTTCCACAATCCAACAATACTTCATTGCGCCATGCGCCGTCTTCCCCTTGGATTGGGTTCAGATCGTGGTTGGCATGCACCGAGGCGTGACAAGTAAGTTTTTTTTATTGCAAGATGACTTTGTTCAAGAGCAAATAAGGTTATGTAATGAGTCTTGAATGATAATGGGGTGTTAGGTGATAAATGACTTAGACAATGCTAGCGATGTTGGATTGTGTTAGTTGATTGTCTTGTTGTTTGTTTGCTTTCTTGCATGAAGTGTTGCTTGATGCTTGTGTTTGCTTGTGTTATTAGGCCTTATGATTAATGTCTAGTTGTTGTGTAGATGGCTGGATCTAATTATGCAGGTGCTAATAATCACCGTGCAACTCTAGACCCTATAGTTGACAATGTGTTTACTGCCATAGAGGGGTTGACACAAGTTGTCCAGACTAAGCATGCGGGTAGCAGGGGGTTTGAGTATCTCTCCTTGGAGGGATTTAAGAAGCTTAACCCTCCTAGCTTCTAGGGCATGATGGATGCTTTTTAAGGAGGATAACTGGAGACTCCATATGAAGAAGATTTTTAGTGCTAGTTGGTGTACGGAGGAGGAGAAGACTCACCTTGCAATTTTCACCTTCGAGGGTTAGGCATAGTGGTGGTGCTTGTCTATGGAGAGACAGCGGTTCCAGGGGCACATTGACATCCCTTGGGAGGAATTCTTATTAGCCTTCAATGACAAGTATTTCCCCCTACATGTGCGAGAAGAGAAGAAGGAGTTCCTCAGCCTCCAGTAAGGTTCCATGTCGGTTTTGACCTATGAGACTAAGTTTGTTGAGCTCTAATGATTTGTACCACATTTTTTTGCAATGAGTATGAGCAGGTGAGAAAGATTGAGGATGCACTTAAGCCCTTCATCAAAGGCCTGGCAGTTCCCTGGTAGCAAAGGTTCTATAGACTGCCATTGTTGTGGAGAGAGACTTGGATGAGTACATGATGAAGAAGGGTCAGCAGACCAAGAGGCCAAGGCAAGAGGACTCCCATGCTCACCGGAACCAAAAGCATCATGGTGGTAATTTGATGAGGCACAACACACACTATGTGCAGCTGGACAGCCTTGACGGCCATTCTAGAGTCACATGCCTCAGGTGTAAGCATAAAGGGCACTACATTAATGAGTGTCCTCAGAGAGCTCATGGTGGTGCACCAAGGTGTCATCCGGTGCCACCGATCAAGGCCAGAGGTAGGGAGGGCCACAAGGGAAGCTCCAGAGGAGAGCTCAATCCAAGCATCAAGAAGCACAAGGAAAGAGGCCAATTAATGAGGGAGAAGTTTATGTCATTTATGCTCACGAGGCGACCAACTCCTCGGAGGTAGTGGAAGGTATGATCATAATTGCCTCCCACTATGCTAAGGTGTTATTTGATACCGGTTCATCTCACTTATTCATTTCACCGCATTTTTCTTGTGAGCTTGATGTTGAGCATAAGAGGTTATCTATTCCCTTACGTGTGTCTACTTCTTCATCTTCCCTTCGGGCAGAGGAATATCTTGAGAGGGTCTCTATGTTGATTGATGGGCATGAGTTGTATGTTGATAAAATTATCTTGCCTATGATTGATATAGTTATGATTTTAGGCATAGACATGATGTCTATGTATCATGTACATGTTGATAGTCATGGGAAGAAGGTGGTACTTGCCTTGCCAGATGTTGAGCCTTTTATCTTCCAAGGTGTGAAGTGGTCTAGTGGGAAATTCTTAGTGTCTTCTTCTAAAGCCAAGAAGTGGATTAACAAAGGGTGTGAAGCTTCCATGCAAGCATTTTGGGGAAGACTTCGGTATTGCCTTCTCTTGAGTCCGTGTGGGTAGTGTCAGAGTATGCAGATGTATTTCCTAACAACTTGTCGGTGTTGCCTCTAGAAAGGGAGATTGAGTTTCGCATTGATCTTATTCTAAGCACATCTCCTATCTCTAAAGTCTCATACTGCATGGCTCCAGCCGAGCTCAAGGAGCTCAAGTCAGAGTTGCAAGATTTGATGGATAAGGCACATATTCGACCAAGTGCACCTCCTTGGGGTGCACCGGTTCTCTTCATCAGAAAAATGGATGGCTCCCTCCAGCTATGTATGGATTATTGCATGTTGAATCAGGTAACCATATAGAACAAATATCACTTACATCATATTGATGATTTATTTGATCAATTGCAGTGGGCTCAGGTGTTCTCAAAGATTGACTTGAGGTCGGGCTATTATTAGCTCTGTATCCGTCCCGACCACATATCTAAGACAACATTCTAGACTTAGTATGACCAATACGAGTTCTTGGTGATTTTTCTACAATTTTTTATGATTTTCCTGCTATTTTTCTGGTCATTTTCGATGGGAAAATTTGACACTTCGGCGTATTCATATTTGTGTATTTTCTCCCGTATTTATACCCCTAGAGTCGGGTGTGGGGCCTAGCCGCGGGCCTTGCTCGCACTTACGGCGCGAATTTTGGAGCTACAAAGCGTAACCGGTAGGTGAACACGTGTTAGGGATATAGATGTAAAAATTAAAAAGATTAACTATATATATGAAATCCATTCCATCGGATTTCAGAACCGACTTCCAATAACATTTCACATCCAGTAGTTTTTGGAGAAACCTGAGCTCAATTCCGGTTGCTCCGTTCTCCCTCCTTCGTCATCAAATTCTTTGATTCTTGTTAGGATCTGCTTTGCCTCACCACCACGAGTCCATAGATACCTTCTATGAGCACCGCCACAGCCTCTTCACTCCTCCACAAGGTACCGAACTTTTCTTCGGGTTTTTCTCTCCTTCAATCCCGTTTTTGAACTATGGGTGTACGATTTTGACATCATTTGTGGCCGCTCTCAACTAGACTTATGTTTAGTTGGCCGCTAGGAACCCATAGGCACTGGCTAGAGCCGCCGCCATGCATTCTTCACTCCGCGGCGAGCTACCGGCACTTTGGTCGGGTTTTGGTTACATTTTCTATCTCACTATCCGTGGGATTTTTTTTTGAGACACCGGTATTTCCAGTTGTCGTCTGGCCACGGGACAGACTCCGTCCAGCCTACCTCGACCTAGTATCAGTAGGGGTTTGTTGTTTCCAACCCCACTCCACCCTATTGTCTTGCTCCGCCCATTTAGACGCTTTGGGTGCGTCTCGGGTCGCGGTCATCCGCAAGCCGTATGCCATCTAGCCATTGTGGGCTCTGCCCTGGCTCAGCGACAATGAGGGCCAGCCCCGATTAGCCCCATTATATAGTCCGCCAGAAATGGGCCACTTGTCATTGCCCTATACCGTGCGAGATGCACAGCCGCCTGGCGATTGGCAATGCCACCGCCTTGACTGGCCACAGCTAGGGCCTTAGCCTTGTTGGCCTTTTGTGGGCCTTGGTTCGCCTCCTTTCAGCCCTCTTCCCCGCCCCTTTGGGTCACGTGTGCATGTGGCCACGCGTGTGCTTTTGGGTTTAGGCACCGCATTCGCGCCGCTTGACCATCAGTTGGCTTTGCCACCAAGTGGATTTGACACATAGCCCTCCTCCACCTCTCCTCTGTCCTCGAGCATTGCCCCACGTTCTCCGCCCTTATGTGGGCCTTTGTTGACATGAAATCGTCACCGTTGGGTGTTGTCCAAGGCCGATTTCAACGTCTTATGGCCGACCGAGTACGTCTTAGCCACTGGCCGATCTTCAGTGAGTACACCCTCGACTTCTGGTCTCACCGCCACATATGTTGGCACGATATTTCTCCCGGCCACCCTAGTGTGCCACCGTGGATCACGGGTTTTGCCGCATTGACTTCTGACACCCTATTTGGCGGTGACTGTTTCCGGCACTTCCTAAAATCCTTGGGATAGCAGCTCTCTCAGCAAGGCAACGATTTTGACTGTCAACTCCACCGCCGATGCTGCCACCGTCGTGTACTCGCCATCAAACATCATGATTACGAGGTAGGGGAGCTTTGAACTTGTAATTTCATGATAGCATGCTTTGAATAAGTAGCAGCATGCTAGGATTGTATGATTTCATGCTTTGGATGTTAAGTAACGATCCAATTGCATGATGTGCATGTAAGCATGATTATATGGTATGTTGAAATGCATATGACATGCATGTTAGATGTATGTATGTGCTAGTGATGGCTAGCGTGTTTGTTGGTAAGCTTTGTATGCTGATTGAGTATGTGCTAGTGATGACTAGCATGTTTGTTGGTAAGCTACGTGTATGGATGCGTATGCATGTGCTAGTGATGACTAGCGTGCATGTTTGAAGTATGTTTGGATTATGCATGTGCTAGTGATCGCTAGCGTGCATGTTTGGAGTATGTATGGATTATGTATGTGCTAGTGATGGCTAGCGTGTATATTGACGTATGTATGCATGTGCTAGTGGTGGCTAGCGTGTACGTTTGACGTATGTATGTGCTAGTGATGGCTAGCGTGTACGTTTGACGTATGTATGTGCTAGTGATGGCTAGCGTGTATGTTTGACATATGTATAAATGTGTATGTATGCACTAGTGATGACTAGTGAGCATGTTTGTAAGCTGCGTATGTATGACCGTATGTGTATGTTATATGTATGTGTAACAGACATACGTGTGTATGATGACTATTTGCCTATGATATAGATATGTGTAAGTGTATGTGGGCAGAGGTATGGGCGATGGACAGTAAGAGGTGACAGAGGTTTTGTCTGGATTTGGATATGGATGTGTAAGCGTATGACGGACGACAGAGGATATGGGTATGATGGGTGAGGTTTGTGAGACAGTAAGAGTGTGCATAATTGTACAAAACTAACGTACAGATTATGAAGTGAAAAGTAAGCATAATAAGTAAGATATAAGTAAGAGGGCGACAACTGGGTTGGCTCTGAGGAGCGTCATTTGATGATGTCAGTATAAGATGATTTGGCCATAAGATGGATGGCCAAGTATGTAAGACTGTAAGGGTTTGATGTAATTTGTGTTATCATCATGATGTCGACGGATTAAGTGAAGTCTATTGCCCCGACGAACTTGGGTTTCGGATCGGGCTCAGCTTCAGTTTGATCAGTGGAGCACAGTATGTTTGAGAGTTTGTGTGGCATAATTGTACCGCATAATTTACTTAATTTAAACTTGAATTATAAGCTAAGCTAATGATAGCGTTGTGAGTTTGAGACCTAAGGGTTCGACGGATTAAGTTCCGTGTTTGAGCTAGCTGATAATGAGTCGGCTGAGCATTTTTCATGTCTTGCCATGGTGTTTATCCTGCGGGATGTTGTCTGTGTGCTATATAGAGCACCGGACGCCTGATGCTCTGCAAAGAGCGACGTATGTTTCCGATTTAGTCTGTGCTGTATAAGCCCAGACGTTTGATGCTCTGTTGAGAGCAATGTAGACTTCCAACTTTGTTTGTGTGCTATATGAAGCCCAGACGTCTGATGCTCTATTGAGAGCAACGTATGTTTTCGATTTGGTCTGTGTGCTGTATAAGCCCAGACGTTGATGCTCTGTTGAGAGCATTGTATGTTTTTGCCCAAGAGTGGCACTGTATATTTCTGCCCAAGTGGCATTGTATGTTTCCTGCCCAAGAGTGGCATGGCACTATAAGACTTGTTATGGTGGGCAATTATTTGGCACTATAAGACCTATTATGGTGGGTGATTCTATGACACTATAAGACCCATCATGGTGGGCGATTCTATGGCACTATAAGACCCATTATGGTGGGCAACTGTATGACCCCTTATGTGTGGGTGTTTATGTTTGCGCTCTTAGGTAAGTAGTATCATGGATCTACTATTACCTGTTTGATCCAGTGCCCCATGAGCATTGGTGTGCCTTACCTTCGGAAAAGTCCATGGCATCTAGTCACTCCCCGGAGGTTAAGGTGTTGCCCCAGTGACATTCTTTTCTATTTCGACGCTAGAGCTTATTAGTTGTAATGAGCTTCAGTGGTTGTTGATATGTGTACAATTATGAGTATGAGTACGATTGTATGACTGTGAGCATCACTATAAGAGTATGTGTATGAGCACGACTATAAGAGTATGTGTATGAGCATGACTGTAAGAGTATGAGTATGAGCCCGACTGTAAGAGTATGAGTACGATAGTAAGAGTATGTTCTGAGTAAGACAATAAGTGTGATTTTAAGTGAGCATATGATTGTACACAGGCGCAGAGCTTTATCTAGCATCCTCACCTGTGATGGCCTGACTGCCTCGCACAGCCAGCAGCCAATCTCATGTCCTTCCCTCTCGTATGCGCAGGGAAAATAAAACAATAAGCCAACACAGCCATCTTTGGTGCGAAGGGGCTCCGCCCAATGCTAGTATAACTCAATCCGTCGGTTACAATGGCAGGGAGAAGGGGCGGGCCTGACCAGCCAGATCGCAGGCAGAGAGAGAGCACCTTCTCTCTGGTTCATCCTCTCTCTTTCTCTTGGATTTCTAGATGCCATGGTCGCCCCAACCTTCCCTCTTATATAGACTCAGCCATACGAGTCCGAGTCCCACTAGGAATACAGTCCCCAGCCCAAGTAAATACAGAGTCCCTCCCCGTCCCAACTCTTCCCAGCCCAAAGGGGCGTCCCAACACAATATAGGAAACCTGTGAGGAATCCGAGTTCGGCTAGGAGTCCAGTGCCCTGTTGCCTGTAGAGTTCTTCCATCTGAGGAAACATGCGCATCGTCTCCTATCCGTACTAGGAGTCAGACTGTGCTGCCTCCCTGTGTCCTAGCACCCCTAGGAGTCCGTCCCTAGGGTGTTGTAGAGCCCAGCACACCACTAGGAGTCCTGCCCATGCAGGGACTCCGCCTCAGCCTACTCCGTAAGGCGAGTGCTCATCCGGAACTGGTCCAACACTGCTCCCAACATCCAACCGTGCCCAAGGGGCTGCCTAGGCTGTCCGTCGCCCAAGCCAACTTGGCTGTCCGCTGCCAAGTATAGGGGGTAACCGCCCCCTTGTTTCTGCAAAAAGTGGAGGGGCTAACAGCCCTTCCCCAGCCAATCCCTTCGATGTCCCCGTCGAAGCTAGTACTCTCTCACCTTGTCTTCAAACTGCCATAATGCGACGTCTCGCTCCCAGCTGTTCTCTGACTCCGGAAGACCCTTCCACTTAACCAAGTAGAAAATCCTCATATTCTTCTTGCTCATCCCTTCAACTTTGCTGTCAAGGATAGCATCAACCTCCTTTTCAAAAGAGGTCCTTATCGTAGGTGGGGCTCTCTTCGAAGTACATCTACTGGAATCTTCTAAGTCTAAATGAAAAGGCTTAAGGAAACTGATACGGAAAACATGGTGAAGCTTGAAGCGTTCAGGCAACAAGAGTTGGTATGCTAGCTGTCCAACTCTTCGCTTCACCTCAAAGGGCCCATCGTACCACTGTATCAACCTTTTGTGCACGTCTTTCCTTCGCAGCTTCTTCCAAAGTTGGGGAGTAAGTTTTAGCATAACTTTGTCCCCAACCTGAAACTCAAGAGGTATCCGGTCTCTGTCCGCATACTTCTTCATCCGCTTGACTGCCTTGGCCAAGCAGTCATGCACTTCCTCCATTCTCTTAGTCCGCCCTCTTGCCAAGCGATAGGCAGTGGGACACCTGCCTCCTGTCCGCTGCAAGGCCACATCCGCTATCGTAAGAGGTTGCTGGCCCATGGTCAACTCAAAAGGACTGCTCCCTGTGGCTGAGCTCGTGTGTAGGTTATAGCAAAACTGAGAGACATCTAGCAAGTCGACCTAGTTTTTCTGGTTCACTATGACAAAGTGGTGTAGCTACTCCTCCAAGATAGCGTTCACCCGCTCCGTCTGTCCATCCGTCTGAGGGTGATTACTGGTCGAAAAGTTAAGCTGAGTGCCTAACATCTCGAATAGCTGAGTCCAAAACCTGCCTGTGAAGTGAGTGTCTCTGTTGCTTACGATGTCCGCTGGCAATCCCCAATACTTGACAACGTTCCGGAAAAACAAGTCTGTGGCTGTCTCAGCACTGCAAGTCTTTGGGGCTGCTATGAACGTCCCATACTTGGAGAAGCGGTCTACAACCACCATAATCGATCCGAATCCCTGCACAATCGGCAAACCAGTTATAAAATCCATGGACAAGCTGACCCAAGGTCGGTCTGGAATGGGAAGGGGCTGCAGCATGCCCGCTTCCTTCTTCCTCTCCTTCTTGTCCTGCTAGCAAACCATACATGTCCTGACATAGTGCTCAACATCTTCTAGCATCCGCGGCCAGAAGTAATTCCAGGACAAGAGTGCATGAGTCCGCTCTCGCCCGGGGTGACCTGCCCACACAAAATCATGGGTCTCTCTCAGCAACCGGCGCCTCAAACCGCCAGCCAAGGGGATGAAAGGTCGTCCTCCTTTCGCATACAGCACCCCCTCCTCCAACCAAAATCTCCATGTAGACCCATTCTTCACGGATTTGATCAGCCTAAGGCAGACTTGATCGTTCTCCGTGGCTGCTCGTATCTGTTCCAACATATCCCCTGCAACCTGCACTAATGCCGCCATCGTTGCCTCAGATCAGTCTGTCGGTTGAGGGCATCAGCCACAATGTTGGCTTTGCCTGGCTTGTACTCCAACACGAAATCGAACTCAGCCAAAAATTCCTGCTAACGTGCCTGCTTGGGAGAAAGTTTATTCTACATAGTGAAGTAGCTGGTGGCTACGTTATTTGTCCGGACAAGGAACTTCACTCCCAGCAAGTAATGTCTCCAAGTTCTAAGGCAATGGACGACCACAGTCATCTCTTTCTCATGGACTGAATACCTCTGTTCGGTCTCGTTGAGCTTTTGGCTCTCATATGCAACAGGATGATTAGATTGGATCAGCACACCTCCAATTGCCCGATCGGAAGCGTCAGTTTGCACCTCAAAGGGCGCATCGAACTCTGGAAGTTTGGGTACAGGCTCAGAGGATATGGCATCCTTAAGCCGCTCAAACGCTGTCTGTCACTCCTCAACCCAGCACCAAGGCCTGTCTTTCTTCAGAAGGTCGGTTAACATTGCTACCTTCTTCGAATAATTCCTGATGAACCTTCGATAGTAGTTTGCAAGTCCTAAGAAAGATCTCAGCTCTGTCACCTTAGTCGGGGCTGGCCACTCTGCAATGGCCCTGACCTTCTGCCCATCCATCCTTACACTTCCGTCCGCTATGTAATGTCCAAGGAACTCAATCTCTGTTTGTGCAAAGCAGCACTTCTCGAGCTTTAGAAATAGCTTGTGGTCCCTTAGCCTTTCCAACATAATCCTGAGATGGCCAACATGCTCATCCAAGGAAGCGTTGTACACCACGATGTCGTCAAGATAGACAACCACAAACCGGTCCAAGTAGGGTTTGAAAATGTCATTCATCACCATGCAAAAGGTGGCTGGTGCATTCGTCAAGCCGAAGGGCATGACCAGAAACTCAAATAGCCCATAGTGTGTCACCATCGCTGTCTTCGCTTCATCACCCACAGCTATACGTACCTACCAATAACCCGACCTGAGATCCACCTTGGTGAAATAGGAAGCCTTTGCCAAGCGGTCGAACAAGTCAGCCACAAGAGGGACTGGGTACTTGTTCTTCACAGTGATCTAATTCAGCGCTCGATAATCAACACATAATCGTAAGGAACCGTCCTGCTTCCGCTGAAAGAGGACTGGGGCTCCAAAGGGTGCCTTAGATGGTCTGATGAAGCCCGCCTTCAACAACTCATCAAGCTACTTCCTGAATTCTGCTAACTCTGGTGGAGCCATGCGATAAGGGGCTCTGGTTGGAGGACGAGTCCCTGGAATCAACTCAATAGCATGATCCACAGCCCGTCGAGGTGGGAGGGTTTGCGGCAACTCAGGTGGCATCACGTCCGCAAACTCACTTAGCAACATCTCCACCTTCTCTGGAACGTCCAAGGCTGTGTTCTCAACTTCCACCATCGTGACCAAGTAGGTCTTATGGCCCTGTTCAAGGCCTTTCTTCAGCTGAAGCGCAGACACAACCTTCACCTATGTCTCGCCTTTGTTCTTAGCAACAAAGCATGGGATCCTCTCGTCACCGATAAGGATTCCCCTAAGGTGTGGCATCACGGACATCTTAGCCAATCTCATGAAGTCCAGCCCAAGGATCAACTCGAAGTCATCCATGGGAACAATGGTGAAGTTCACTCTGCCCGTCCAATCACCAATCCGCACAGGCAAGTCATGGACAACTCCTAGGACAGGGGCTACCTCCGAGTTCACTGCCTTAATCTAGGCTTGAGCCTTCTCCGTCTTTAGACCCCAAGCTTCCACACACTTCTCTGCAAGGAAATTATGGGATGCACCTGTGTCAACCAACGCCCGCACTGGCTGTTTGTCTAGAATGGCCTCAACGTATATCAGCCCGCCATGATCTGCCTTCTCCTTTCGGATAGCGCTCACAATCTGCATGGGGTTCATACGGGCAGTGACCTCCTCTTCTGAAGAAGAGTCATTCTCCACAACCACAGCATTCAGCTTCTCCCTCTTGAGGTACTCCTTGGCACGATGAGGTCCTTGGCAGATGAAGCAGGCTATCCCCTTAGATTTGTTGGGTTCAGCCTGTTCACTGCGCCTCCCCTTAGAGTCATTCTTGCATGCCTCACTGTTCTCACCATTCCGTCTGCGTCCACCCTTAGAGGAAGAGGTCCCCTTGTCTCGTTTTTGTGTGGCTGGTTTGGACTTGTAGTCAACCAGCCTTTCAGCCGTTGTGATGGCTGAAGGGAGGTCTCATACGTTCTGCCTTCTCAACTCATTCTGTGCCCAATTCTGAAGACCGGTCAGGAAGTTGAACAACTTGTCCTCCTCTGTCATGTGTTTGATGTCCAAGAGGAGGGACTGAAATTGTTGAACATACTCCCTGACTATCCCCGTTTGCCTCAGCTTCCTGAGAGAGTCTCGTGCAACCCACGCCGTGTTCGTGGGGAGGAACTGCTCCCTGAGTTCCTTCTTCATCAATGCCAAGGTCTAGATAGGGGGACGCCCAGCAGCAGCGTCATCTTCCAGCCTGGTTCGCTGCCAAAGTTTGGCATCTCCTAAGAGATACAAGCTCGTCACCATAACCTTCACCTCGTCCACAGTATGAGTAATCGCGAAAAATTGCTCCATATCCAAACGAAGTTTTTGATATCCTTAGCACTCCGGGAACCAGAGTAGGATTTCGGTTCAGGCACCTTCGCTTTCTTCATGGATTGCCCTGCCTTGGATCTGGTTTCCGCCTCTAACCCTGCAGGCGATGAGTTCAAAACAGCATGCTCAAGGAGGGCTATTTTGTCCGTCAATTCCTGCACCTTCTCATCAGTTTTGGTCCTCAGATCTCGTAGTTTTTCCCTCATGTACTCCTTCGTAACAAGGGTATCCGCAGCTACTCAAGCAGCACCTCTGGTAGAAGTGCCTTCTCCGGCCTCATCCGAGTAAGCACCTATCTCCAGCAAGGAGAGACCTGGTCAAAGGCTCCAATACGTTCCTGGACAGAACATAGCATAGCCTAGACCTCAGCTAGTGACCCTAGGGCCAACTTCAGGGCTTCCAGCTTCGCCTCCACCTCTGTCAAACGTGTAAGCATGGAGCCGGTCATGGTGGTTCCTTGGCTGTCCGATTCAGCAAGGAAACCTGGGATCTGTGCTTGCCAAATCCCCTACAAGTGTACCTGGAACGTACCTGGTTCATTCGTATCCCTGCAATGGAACCAACTGTCACAGCACAGAGCTTTATTTAGCATCCTCACCTGTGATGGCCTGACTGCCTCACACAGCCAGCAGCCAATCTCACGTCCTTCCCTCTTGTATGCACAGGGAACACAAAACAATCAGCCAACACAGCCTTCTCTGGTGCAAAGGGGCTTTGCCCAATGCTAGTATAACTCAATCCGTCGGTTACAATGGCAGGGAGAAGGGGCGGGCCTGACCAGCCAGATCATAGGCAGAGAGAGAGCACCTTCTCTCTGGTTTGTCCTCTCTCTTTCTCTTTGGATTTCTGGATGCCATGGTCGCCCCAGCCTTCCCCCTTATATAGACTCAGCCATACGAGTCCGAGTATTACTAGGAATACAATCCCAGCCCAAGTAAATACAGAGTCCCTCCCTGTCCCAACTCTTCCTAGCCCAAAGGGGCATCCCAACACAATATAGGAAACCTGTGAGGAATCCGAGTTTGGCTAGGAGTCCAGTGCTCTGCTGCCTGTAGAGTTCTTCCATCCGAGGAAACCTGTGCATCGTTTCCTATCCGTACTAGGAGTCGAACTGTGCTGCCTCCTTGTGTCCTAGCGCCCCTAGGAGTCCGTCCCTAGGGTGTTGTGGCCCCAGCACACCACTAGGAGTCCTGCCCGTGTAGGGACTCCGCCTCAGCCTGCTCCGCAAGGCGAGTGCTCATCCGGAACCGGTCCAACGCTGCTCCCAACATCCAACTGTGCCCAAGGGGCTGCCTAGGCTGTCCATCGCCCAAGCCAACTTGGCTGTCCGCTGCCAAGTATAGGGGGTAACCGCCCCCTTGTCTATGCAAAAAGTGGAGGGGCTAATAGTTGGCCACCAGCAATCATGCGAAATTGTTGTCTGGCCAAAACTTCAGAATTTCACTACAGATGTTATCTCCCGAACTGCCTTTGGGAGGAGCTATGAAAAAGGAAAGATGATATTCCAAATTCAGAAAGAGCAGGCTGAACTGGTCATGGAAGCTGCTAGGACTCCTTACATTCCTGGTTTCAGGTGCAATTTTGAATTCTCTTATAGAGTTGAAGGTTGAACATGTTAATTATAGGGTCTTATACAACAATCACATCCAAACAGGGCAAAAAAAAAGCTTTTGTGTTTCACTCATAACCTGCTAAGAAGCCATCTGACGACATAGAATAATTGAATGTTAATGTGAGTTAAACTACAAAAACCAATGAAATTGATAACCAAGACCAATCCAGCACATGCTTATAGAGCATGACATTTTCTGTTCTCATACAGATTCATTCCTACCAAGAAGAACAAGAGGAGAATGCATTTGGATAAAGAGATCAATAGGATGCTAAGGGATTTGATTAACAAGAAAGAGCAGGACTTGAGGATGGGAGAGGCAAACGATGATGACTTATTAGGGCTTTTGTTACAGCCTAATGACTGTGAAGATCATCAAGAAAATGGCAGGAAATTGAAGAATGTTGACTTGACATTAGAACAAGTGATCGAAGAATGCAAGTTATTCTATTTTGCTGGGCAGGAGACAACTGCAGTGTGGTTAACTTGGACCATGATCTTGCTATCTATTCACCAAGAATGGCAAGCAAATGCTAGAGAAGAGGTTCTGGAAGTATGTGGCAAAGCTGTGCCAGATTATGAAAGCATCAACCACCTTAAGATTGTAAGCACTTCAGTCCCATGTCAATAGAATCATGCCTATATTAAATGGTAAATATTATTTTAATTGTCTTGTTAGATAGACTAACTAGCTTGTATATCATCTCTAAGCTTTATGTTCTGCCCATAGTAAAAACTGTTGTGAAAGCCTTATATTTATGAGTTTTTTCCATATTGTCTGGCCAAAGAATAAAATATTCCATATTCCCTGAATTTTAAACAGAAATGCCATATAACCTGGAATAACATGATATAAGGTAAATTTGGGACTAAAATGCCCCTAATTAGAGGTAGGGTTTTATGTCATGTAAAACCCTCACAAAGTCGCATTCATTGGCATACAACTTCAGACGCTTTGATTAAAAACCCCGTTCTGATTGCAAAGTACTCTGGTTGAGCACCGTTCACACAGTGAAGGAGAAGATTTTGTGACCTATCCGACCAGACATGGAAGATTAGGGTTTTTTTGTTCTAGAATGAGTTTGCGAAGAACAAATTTTGGAATGAGTTAGCAAAGTTGAGTTTTGAAACTGTACACCCCAAAGGTGATTCTTCTTTGTAGCGCAGGCTCGGGTTTGCAGCGATCTGGGTAAAGAAGTAAACTTTGTAGAAAAGCAACGACTGAAAGAGCAGTTAATTTGGCTCAGAGAACAGCAACGACAATTTTTTGGTAAGGCATTTCATACATTTTTGTGCACAATTTTTTATTTATTGTGTATTAGAGCACATGACATAGGCAGTCGAATCAAACTATCATTGGGTCAGAAAGATGATGAGTCATATATTTTGTGTTCAATAAGACACTGGAAACATAATGTTCAACCATTATGATATTGTGTATGCAACTTCCTTGTAGCGTATGTTCGAGCACATGATAAATATACTTATCGTATGTTTACAAGTTAGTTAGATAATGTGAATCGACATGACTATTGATTATGGTCATGACCTATTGTTGATTGACATATTTTTATCCAATTTTACAGACGTAAAGTTAGAGTATTACATCAAATGGCGGAGTCAGTGAAGGTTACAGAAGAGAAGAAGAAGAGAATCTATGGGAGAAGACCAGGTCTGGGAATGAATAGTTTCCCCGCTAGACAATGTCTATCAAAAGACCTTCTAGATCCACATCCAAAATGCAAGTCCCAGTATATGATTGTGAGCCCATAATCATCTCCAGGCTATTGTTGGATATACTCATTGGTGATTATTGGGATGACTCACTGGAGGTCTTCAACATTAGGGGCAAAAGACTACCCCTTATTGTGGCTGAAGTGGCTATGATCACGGGTTTAAGTGGAAAAGGAAACCCGTGTAAATTGGAAAGTAGCGAGGGGAAGGCTGTAACGACCTGTCCCTAGTCGGGCCCACAAAATCACTAATAGAAAATTTGATCTTTCCTTAACCCAAGAATCATCGTCTTTGTGCGAAAGGTACAACATTCGTCTATGCACTACGAAGCTTCAAGGCTTCTCCATACGTAGACTTTAGTTGTAATGGATACACACACACAACGAAGCTTCATAGTTCAACGCATGTAAAACAAAATAAAACATATATTTATAATTAATTTGGATCGGGCCAACGTTGCCTTGCCGTTGGTTGCCTACGTACGTATTAGATATTATTCTAATATGATTGGATCCGAACGTTGTTCTGCCTAACGGCTAATACATACAATAAGCGTCACAAAATCATATACATTAAAATACATATATACTGATATTAAATCAGAGTTATACAAAAACTCGTCATATATTGGAGTCAAGCGGAAGTTAATAAGTCAATGAAATCATACATCTCGCTCTACCACAGAGTGGGATCAAAACCACATACACATGTCTCGCTTTATCACCGAGCCGAGACCGAACACACACACCACACGTCTTGCTCTACCCTAGAGCAAGACGGAACATATCACATCAAAGCATAGCAGATTTGAGCACAAAGGATCATGGCATAGCACACATCCTAATATAGCACATGTAGCTCTATAATTTAAACGGGATGTTAGAAATACTTACTCCCCTCCTGTCTCATAAGGTAATAGTACTCGAAGTTGCTCATTCCTTCTTGGTGTCCTCCCCTTAGGATCGAAAGGCAGTAGAAGGAGCTTCCTCTAACCTCCATACATTCCTCGTCTTGCACAGAAAGACTGTGTACAAACATTCTCCTTGCCAGAGACTCTTCTCGTTATTTGTGATTAGGCGGCAAACAGAACCTCCCCTACTCGGGGATGTTCCTCACACATCATGGCTCAGCAGTGGAAGTCCCCTACTCTGGATTGCTTCTCTTATTGTGGCCCGGCAACTTCGGAC
This sequence comes from Saururus chinensis, assembly GCA_035235625.1. Lineage (NCBI taxonomy): Eukaryota > Viridiplantae > Streptophyta > Magnoliopsida > Piperales > Saururaceae > Saururus > Saururus chinensis. The sequence goes on from CP141143.1 coordinate 35,364,230, forward strand.
AACGTCTTGCTCCTAGCCCTTTTTTCTTACTCCTAGCCCTTTTTTCTTACTCCGGTGCTCAAGGACGAAGGGCAGGGCTTCTCCTTGTCTCAGGGCATTTCCTCCTCATACAAATCGGCAAATCAGAAAATGGACCCCTCCATCGCGTAAGACACACTCGATTTAGTAAAAAACACCTCTTGGATCGACTAAATCAGAGTTAAGATGATAAAAAATGGAGAAGAAGTTCGTCGGTGCTCGAGGACAATGTGCAAAACCTCTCCTTGTCTTGGGGTGTTTCCACCTCATATGATCACCAACACAGAGAATGGAACCCTCCATTGCATAGAGCACACTCGATTTAGTCAAGAATGCCTCTTAGATGTACTAAATCGGAGCTAGGATGCTTAGAACCAGGTAAAACAAAATTTGTCAGTGCTTAAGGACAACATGCAGGACCTCTCCTTATTTTGAGGTATTTCCTCCTTATATGGTCCCCAACTCGAAAAAAGGACCACTCCATTGAGTAGAGCACACTCGATTTACTGAAGAATGCCACTTGGACATCCTTAATCGGACTCAGAACGATTAGAAACGGAGGAGAAGAAGATCTGACAAAAAAATGAAATAGGGTTTAAATAGGCTCCCGGCGCGCCGAAACAGTGGTGCCTCACTGGCAAAAACAGCGGTTCTGCTGTTTTGGGCTATGACACCCACAAAACTGCACAGTGCACCCTCCGAAATGCACGGCGCACTACGGCGCTCACCGTTTCATGTTGTGTGGGCGTACCTCATTGCCGGTGCATAAGGCATTCGGCAACCGTGCATCTTGGCCGTGCGTTCGTGTGCCTCTTTTTTTAAATATTTTTCACTTATTATTTTTTTTCCTTTTCTTCTTTTTTCAAGCACGCGTATCTTTCTACCCCGGATTCTGATTCGCGCATTCTTAGTACTGTTGGACTCGTATCAATGAACTCTTCGATACTAACCCACGTAAAGCAATATATCGTGCACTTTCCAATTGGGTCCCACCTATTTTCTATTCTTCTTGAAGTTGTAACTTTCAGTCCCGACCTCCGTTTCTCCCGTTCTTTGATTTGTTACGTTCGTTTCTTCAATCTCTACTCATATACAGAGGATTCCACCTTTGAAACCTTCTAAGACTCATTAAAAAGTTATCTAATTACCTCTAACCCCGGTGGCTAAACGTAATTAGAAATGTGGAGTGCTACATTCTAACCCCCTTGAATGAATTGCGTCCTCGCAATTCATCCAAAATACTTTTCAAAACACATTTAATTTTAAATAAATATCTAACAAACTCTGATATTTAATCGGATAAGTAATCATTAACAGAGTTTAATAGATCATAATCAAATAAGTCATATATAAATATAATCCAATCTTAAAATTGGATGAAACATTCACAAAAAGTATCTGATAATTTGTAATCACATAAAATATTTCAAACAAAATCTGATTATTAATTTAAAATTGGATAAATTATATTGTACAAAATTTGATATTTAATTCAGAGTCAAAATTATCGTTTAGAAATTTGATATGTCATTCAAAATCAGACATATCATTCTTTTAATGTTCAATATTCAATCGTCCATTAAAATCTGATAAATCTTTGATGAATGAAATCCGATAGTTAATTCAAAATCGAATAAATCATTGTTCAAAAATCTGATATGTCTTTAAAAATTAGACATTCATTCATTTCAAAATCATTAATCAGAGTGTCGTGATACCTAACGGCTTACTTTTGCACTCATGGGGACACGGAAGACGGAAGGATAGGAGCTTTCCCATGATGCTACACACCTATGCGTGCAAGAACTAAACAAATATTTCGGTGGGTATCTTTATTTAAATCTGCGATACCGAACGACTTACATCTGCACTCATGGGGCCATGGAAGATGGAAGGATAGAAGCTTTCTCATGATGCTCCATGCCTATGCACACCAGAGCCAAATTTGATGGTATCCAGAATTGATAGCTATTGGGCTTTATACCAAATAACTATCCAGAGAGTCTGAAGACCCAAATCATTGAAAATTTCATCGTTAAATCAAATTTAGAACAAACATCTCCGAATAAACTAGATTTGAAATCAAAATTTATTTCAATACACTAGTGGAATCAACCTTGAAGCTATCCACTAACACCTCATGTCCCATAGCATAGGTGTTTGATAGTTTCTTCTTAGAAATTCCACAGTGTCACGGGGTAGCGGAGCGGACTACCCGTGACACGTGCTGGGGCGCACACATGTGGGAATGTGTTGTATACGAGGTGTGCATTCATTTTGGGAACTGCCCTTAGTGTTGCATATCATGTGTGCAGGCGTTGCGAGGAAGGCCCGCAACGTTGCGCAACATGTGTGCGCAACGTTGCGCAGAAATGCCGCAACGATGCGCACACATAGTTGGCTATGTTGGGACACATAGCCAACTAGCACCGTTTTGGATTCTAAAGATGTCCCCACCTACCTATATAGTGTTTGAGGGTCCTTGGGAGTGTTCTCGGGTAGTTTTACGCAATTCAGAAATACCATGCCCGTACGGCCACTTTGGCTGCCACTCCGGAGAAACACCATAAATCTCTTATGCTATATAGGAAGGGACATGGTGAGCTTCATGGACAAGCTGTTGGTATGATGCCTAGCCTTGTAACAGGCTGAACCGGATGGCAACGAAACATGTTGCCTTGCTAGCTATCATGCCAGGAGCCCATCCGCTGGTGGGATGGGGCTCTCCGACTCGTCGGGCGGCCGTCCGGCCTTATGGCCGTGTTGGTAACAAAGGCCCTTGCATGCACATGGCTGAGACGGATTGTTCGGATGACCGAGTTGCCTAAGTTGGATCCGTGCATCGCAAGGAAGTGTCCCTCTCCGGCCAGCTCGCTTGGGAGATGGTCCGGCACGTTCGCACGTCCGCCTTGGGACGGGTTCGCTGCTTGGCTTTGCGGGCTGGATGCTTGGTCAAATGGCACAAGGCCATGACCTTGACGAAGAAAGGCTTACTCGCTTGGCTATTTGGCCTTGCGAGCGCCGCACGGCACCTACGGTTGGCTAGGGCCGTGACAGTTGGTATCGGAGCGAAGGTTCCGTCTTGTTGGGCGACCAAGACGACCGTTGGACGAATGGATGAAAAAGAGCTGAATGCAAGGTTCTTCGACCTCGGCAGTGCGGGGCAAAAGGACTAACATGCGAAATGTTCGCGGATGGTTATGTAAGCTGAAACGTATGCGTATGGATGATGGCTGATCGGGTTCCCCCTTAGTTTTGGATTGTGCAAGCGGTACTTGGCATCACGGGTGCAGTGTTTACAAGGATCTCATGGAGTAGTGTTCTTGTTCCCTGGGCGTTGGTGCAACAAGGTAACCGAAGCTATGCTGAGTTGTTTTGGGACTCGAAAATGTTGTGAATGGTGGCAAGCTCTTGCTAATGGTGCAGTATGGGACGTATCAGCGGCAGGAAGCCTTGTGAATGTTTGTACCCTATCTAACTGGTGATCTTGCGGATGAAAGAGCATATCGAACCGAGTTTATGGGTAAGCAGCCAGTTATCTATACCGATCAAATATGGAACTCCTCGAGGTGAGGATGGGCTGGAATGGAGCCCTACGTGGGGCAGTCATGTTGTGGATGAACATGCAGCCGGTTGTGGACAGAATGGTATCAGCCCTATTTGGGGCGTTGTTGTGATGGGGCGTGTAGCCCAGGTTGTGGAGAGAGTACCACCAAGGTTAGTCTGGCTCTTCTTGCTAACGAGGTATGGGACTCATTAGTGGGCAGTTTTGGGCTGAACTTGGTGCCGTGCACATTGGCACACAAAAAGGTATCAGCCCTACGTGGGCGTTGTTGTGATGGGGCGTGTAGCCCAAGTTGTGGACAGAGTATCACCGGGGTCAGTCGGGTTCTTCTTGCTAGCGAGGTATGGGACTCATTAGTGGGCAGAGCTCGGTTGGACTTGGTGCAGTGCAGTTCGGCACGTGGAAAGACGTTGATCCTGGGAATGGGACTTCTTGGGACAATGAGCAGTGAATTATGGGACCCGAGCATAGTGGAGACTATCCGGTCCATGTTACGAAAAGAGAAAAGAAGATGGGTAAAGAGATGACCCATTCGGCGTGCAAGTGTGCAGCCGATGTTTGGAAAAGTGAATTATGAGCCGTTCGGTATGCAAGTGTGCATCCGGAATGGGACCAAGAAAAGAAACAGAAAAAAGGAAAGGAAAAAGAGTTTGGCACATGAAGGCAAAAATCGCCGTGCCTTTGGTTTGGGAGCTGATGTGGCAAGAGGCGGCACAGTTCTTTGGGTGAACAGGAGGATCACTCCCACCCATGTTCTTTGGAATCAGCATGCAAGCGGCGCATCCGAAGCATGTTTGATCGGGGTGTTGGTTGAACAGAACGTGTTCTCACCCCTGGGTTGCTAAACATGGCCCTGTATGCCACAATCGGTTGGCAGGGCGGCACCCATCTTGGATGGCTAGCTTTTAGGTATTTTCCTAGCTAGCGAGGCGCAGTGAGCCTCATCCGCCGGCGGGCAACATACGCATTGGGCAAACTTTGCTGCTCCTAGGCTGGGGTAGGTCCTCTGGAGGATGTCGTGAGAGGAAGCCTTTGGGCATTGCTGCATCCTGAGCGGTGTAGAAGTTTGGTAACGAAGTGTTACGCGAAGCTTGAGCAACTTTGCTGCTCCTAGGCTGGGGTAGGTCCTCTGGAGGATGTCGCGAGAGGAAGCCTTTGGGCGTCGCTGCATCTTGAGCGGTGTAGAAGTTTGGTAACGAAGTGTTACGCGAAGCTTGAGCAAAATTGCTGCTCCTAGGATGGAGTAGACCGCTGGAGGGGATCGTGAGCGGAAACATGATGGATCGCTGCATCAAGTGTGGTGTAGTGGCTTGGTGATCACAATGGTCACACGAAGCTTGAACAACGTCGCTGCTCCTAGGATGGAGTAGACCGCTGGAGGGGATCGTGAGCGGAAACCTTGATGGATTGCTGCATTAAGTGTGGTGTAGTAGCTTGGTGATCACACCGGTCACGCGAAGCTTGAGCTAATTCGCTGCTCCTAGGGTGGAGTAGGCCTCTGGAACATATCGCGAGGGGAAATTCGACTGAATCGGGTGGCCAAGAACTTTGAGCGGAAAAGAGCTAGAAGTTAAGGGACATGTCGAGGATGTCACTGCATTGTTATCTTGAGCTTTGTTATAAGTGGGGGCGGCATTCGACTCTTGGGAGACGTCAATGGGCTAGACAAGAGTGTTGAGGCTCGGCGTCATGGTGTAGTCTTGTCGGTGGGAGCTGCAAGGTTTGGCTGAAGTGTAGGCAAAAATCGTCCAAAGTGTAGGCAACTTGCTAGTGTCTAGAGTGCAGGGCCGGCTTCACAAGTGGGAGCTGGGCATCATTTGGTGTATCCCTTCCCGGTCGTTGTGCAGCACCAACTAAAGTGGAACAGTTGGGCGCACCTTCTTATCGAAGCAATCTTTTAGCAGAGTACTTCGCCTTTGCCGCCGGGGCAAGGCATATTGAGCAGAAACTTCGTCATGCAATGGTTTAGTCGAGTCGAGGGCCTATGGGTGGAAGTTGGTCTCCAAAGCATGCAATCTATGGAATGATCCCAGCCATGGTGTGCACAGATCTCTGCGTCGTAAGAAAAGAGTTAACCCTTCATTGCAATGTTGTGCCATGGTTGGAAAACAGAGCAAGACCCCCTTGGGCTGTACAGTTGACGAGGACGTCAACGAAGTTAAGTGGGGGAGAATGTCACGGGGTAGCGGAGCGGACTACCCGTGACATGTGCTGGGGCGCACACACGTGGGAATGTGTTGTATACGAGGTGTGCATTCATTTTGGGAACTGCCCTTAGTGTTGCATATCATGTGTGCAGGCGTTGCGGGGAAGGCCCGCAACGTTGCGCAGAAATGCCGCAATGATGCACACACATAGTTGGCTATGTTGGGACACATAGCCAACTAGCACCATTTTGGATTCTAAAGATGTCCCCACCTACCTATATAGTGTTTGAGGGTCCTTGGGAGTGTTCTCGAGTAGTTTCGCGCAATTCGGAAATACCATGCCCGTACGGCCACTTTGGCTGCCACTCCGGAGAAACACCATAAATCTCTTATGCTATATAGGGAGGGACATGGTGAGCTTCATGGACAAGCTGTTGGTATGATGCCTAGCCTTGCAACAGGCTGAACCGGATGGCAACGAAACATGTTGCCTTGCTAGCTATCATGCCAGGAGCCCATCCGCTGGTGGGATGGGGCTCTCCGACTCGTCGGGCGGCCGTCCGGCCTTATGGCCGTGTTGGTAACAAAGGCCCTTGCATGCACATGGCTGAGACGGATTGTTCGGATGACCGAGTTGCCTAAGTTGGATCCGTGCATCGCAAGGAAGTGTCCCTCTCCGGCCAGCTTGCTTGGGAGATGGTCCGGCACGTTCGCACGTCCGCCTTGGGACGGGTTCGCTGCTTGGCTTTGCAGGCTAGACGCTTGGTCAAATGGCACAAGGCCATGACCTTGACGAAGAAAGGCTTACTCGCTTGGCTATTTGGCCTTGCGAGCGCCGCATGGCACCTTCGGTTGGCTAGGGCCGTGACAACAGGCAAGTGAGATAAATTTACTAAATTTGAAATCTATTTTCAAACACCCACGGATTTGAAATCAAAATTTCATATCAACTCCACTAGAAGATTCAACCTTAGAGCAATCCACTAACGCCTAATATTTCATATCACAGGTGTTTAGTGATTTCTCATCGTGATTTCCACTATTTTTTTTATCAAAATAGATTTGCTTGAAGATCAAGAAAACTTTCAAAATACTGACATTTCATATAAATACATCGGTAGAATTTATTGCAGGGTTGTCCATTAACACCTCACCTTCTATACCGTGGGTGTTTGATGGTTACACTGAGGTGGTTCCACCGCCTTTGAAAATAAATTTATTTCTAAATCAAAAATATTTTCTAAAACAAACAATTTGAAATCAAATTTTCATTTCAACACCGTGGTAGAATTAACCGTAGAGTTTTCCACTAATATCTCATGTCCCACACCATGAGCGTTTGGTGGTTACCCCGTGATAATACTAAAAGATTAATTTCTTAATCAGAAACATTTTCTAAAATAAATAATTTAAAATTAAATTTTATTTCAATACTCGAGTAGAATTAGCCGTAGAGTTTTCTACGAGCGCCTCATGTCCCATAGCATGAGTGGTCGGTGGTTACTGATCGTTTATAATTAAACCCTTTGCAAGTGTACAAGGTAATTGTACTAGGATAAGTATTTAAGGGTTGTCGAACCTCAGGGACGGATGGATTATTACTAAATCTAAAAAAGAATTTGTTAATTAAAAACTAAAACAAACTTAAACTTAAATTAAGCAAAAGAAAGAAATCAACTAGTTTAAAAGCAAGAGATTAATTCGATGGAATTTACTTAGGAAATTGAATCCACTATAGAACCATAACAATTCTTTAACTTTTAATCTAAATCTAGTGTGAATATGAACAAGTATTCTCAGCTACAAGCTAGAATTACTTCAAAAAGAATCATTAATTAACTTCCATGGCATGAACTATCTTCGACAATAGCACGAATCATCTACACTAAACTAGCTATAGGCATGACTCGTCTAATCTTAGTATAACTCATCCAAGTCATTAATTATCTGAACATTAAAACTATTGTATGACCATCTCATCTAAATCACAGAAATTAGAATCGATGCAAATATCAAAACTACATCAATCTATCATCTACAAGACAATAATCAACATAGACTTGAATAAACATGAAAAGCTCTTCCATTAAAAAGGAAATTCATATCATACAATTGTCATCATTCACTACTGAGATCTAAATTAAAAAGAAAAGAAACTGAAACTTATCTATAGCTTCATCAACTCCTAAGTAAAAGAAAAGTCTAGCCTTCCATGGTAGAAGAAAGCACTTGAATCTCCATTGAAAGCTTTGAGTTCTCTTCCATCTTCTTCTTCCTTTTTCTCTTCTTAAAATCTACTGGAATCCTCTAATTCTAAGCCAAATATGTCTTTTTATAGGCATAAGTTCCGTAGGAAGAAGTCCAATATGAAAAGGATTGGAATATGGGTCAAACAAGGAAACTGCACGTTATGCCGATCGATCGCCCTGCATGCCCGATCGATCGCTTACACTATATTTTCATCTGAATTCACGTTATCCCGATCGATCGGTAAGTGACCCCGATCGATCGGATATAGTGTTTCTGTTTTCCTGGACAGTTCATATTCTATTCATTAAGCTTTCCTTCGTGTCCATATTAATTTCCAACTTGTTTATAACTCCGAAAAGTTGTCCAAATCACTTTAAAGCATGTGAAGACTATTTTTAATCATTTCAAACATCGTCTAAGTACTTCGATAAGCGCACTTTACCTACAAAACATAAAATATCATACTTTAGACATGTAGAAAATAATTAAAATTCCATCTTGATTTAAATACATGTCTAAACAACTAATAACTACAAAATCATTAATAATTAAACTAAAATACTAATATCTATCTTAATATAAATAAACCATAATTAACTCTAAATTAACCTAATCTATACTAGCAAATAAGGTAAAAAGGCATATAAAATAGATATATATTTCATACTTATCAGTTACCCCGTAGTAATTCTACCGCCTTGAAAACAAATCAATTTTAGAATTTGAAACATTTTCTAAAATGAATAATTTGAAATCAAATTTTATTTCAATACTCGAGTAGAATTAACCGTAAAGTTTTGCACTAGCGCTTCATGTCCCATAGCATGAGTGGTCGGCAGTTACCCCTTGAAAATTCTACTGCCTTTGAAAACAAATTAATTTGTAAAGTATAAACATTTTCTAAAGTGAATAATTCGAAATCAATTTTTTATATGAACATCATAGTCGAAGTAATCGTAGAGTTTTCCACTTGAACCTCATGTCCCATACCATGAGCGGTCGGTGGTTACTTCGTGGTAATTCTACCATGGTTTAAAACATATTTGAAATCGATGTCACATAAAAACATTTAAAAAAAACATATAACGAATTCAAAACAAAATTTTTGATCGAATCAAATTCAAAATAAAATCAAATCATAAAGTATGAGTTGTAGGTTAAATCGAAAACCACATGTTCAAAACTAAATTTCAATTCATTCTCAATGAAAATTGAAATTTGGAGAAATTGAAATCCGTCTTAAATTCGATGTAACACAAGTAGAATAGAGTTCTAAATTAAATCTAAATAACTTATTCAAAAAAGAATTTTCATATATCTTTTGATTAAAAATTAGAATTCATAAAAATCAGAATTCATATAAATCCCGATGTCACATATACATGATGAAAAGTTCAAAAGCAAAGTTTATAAAAAAAAATTAAACATGATGCAACATGTTTGGACTTAAACTATAAATATATTTCAATTAAAAAAATAAAAATTATCAAATTGATGTTTGCATCAAAACTCATGCAACATATGGTGATAAAAATCTCAAATAATTCTTCAATTAAATCTCATACTAAATCAGATGCAACATATTTAAAGCAAAAATTCCATATCAATTTTAATTTAAAATCGACATCTATAAAGTCTAAGCTTGCCATTAATCAGATGCACATACATAGGATAACAATAAAAATTAATTCTAATTAAATAAATTAAAATTTATCAAAATTAGAGTTTGATGTAATTTTAACATCACATAAGCATAACAGAATTACAAGTCACAATCTGGTACGATTAATTCATAACAACATTTTCAAATCATTTTTGTTTAAGATTAAAATTCATAATATTTACATTCATAAAAAATCCATTGCAAGGCATGCAAACATAAATTTCAATTCAAAATCTACTTAAAAATCAAGTTCTTAAAATTAGGGCCCATATTAATCTAAAGTCGCACATGTAGAAAAGAACATTCAAAATCGAAGCTTGTATTAAGTCCAATGCTACTTGTGCAGAACAGAAGTTCAAAATTCAATTTTGGATTAAAATCTAATATCATACATACATAACCGAAAGTTGAAAATTAGAATTTAATTCAAATCAACGACAACACATCTAGAAGAGAAATTTATTTCAATTCTAAAATCAAAATTTATTTCAAGACAATCACAACACATTCAAAATAGAAGTTTAAAATAAAAATTCTTATTATACTCTCAAAGACAAATCAATGCTCCGATACCATTTGGAACAACCCATCCCAAGTCGGGCCCACAAAATCACTAATAAAAAATTTGATCTTTCCTTAAGCCATTTATCATCATCTGTGTGCGAGAGGTACAATATTCATCTATGCACTACGGAGCTTCAAGGCTTCTCCATACTTAGACATTGGTTGTAACAGACACATACACACAATGAAGCTTCATAATTCATCGCGTGTAAAACAAAATAAAACATATATTTATAATTAATTTGGATCGGGCCAATGTTGCCTTGTTGGTTGCCTATGTAAGTATTCGATATTATTCCAATATGATCGGATCCGAACGTAGTTCTTCCTAACGGCTAATACATACAACAAGTATCACAAAATTATATACGTTAAAATATGTATATACTGATATTTAATCAGAGTTATACAAAAACTCGTCATATATCGGAGTCAAGCATAAGTTAATAATTCAAAGAAGTAGTACATCTTGCTCTAGCACAGAGCGGGATCAGAACCACATACACACGTCTCGCTCTATCACTGAGCCAAGACCGAATACACACACACCACACGTCTTGCTCTACCCTAGAGCAAGATGGAATATAAACATGTCACATCAAAGCGTAGCAAATTAGAGCAAAAGGATCATGGCATAGCACATATCCTAATTTAGCACATGCAGCTCTATAATTTAAACGGGATGTCAAAAATACTTACTCCCCTCAAGTCTCATAAGGTAACAGTATTTGGAGTTGCTCATTCCTTCTTGGCATCCCCCCCATAGGATCCAAAGGCAGTAGAAGGAGCTTCCTCTAGCCACCATATGTTCCTTGTCTTGCATTGAAAGACTACATACAAATGTTCTCCTTGCCAGAGACTTCTCGTTTTCCACAAAATGGGCGGCGGACAGAACCTCCCCTACTCGGGGATGTTCCCCACACATCATGGCTCTTCAGTGGAAGACAGAGCCTCCCCTACTCTAGATTACTTCTCTTGTTGTGGCTCGGCAACTTCGGACAGAACCCTGTCTTGCTCCTGGCCCCTTTTTCTTACTCCGGTGCTCGAGGATGAAGGGCAGGGCTTCACCTTGTCTCGAGGCATTTTCTCCTCATACAAATCGCTAACTTAGAAAATGGACCCCTCCATCGCGTAGAATACACTTGATTTAGTCAAAAACGCCCCTTGGACGGACTAAATCAGAGTTAAGATGAATAGAAACTGAGAAGAAGAAGTTCCTCGGTGCTCGAGGACAACATGCAGAACCTCTCCTTATCTTGAGGCGTTTCCACCTCACATGATCACCAACTCAAAGAATGGAACCCTCCATTGCATAGAGCACACTCGATTTAGTCAAGAATGCCTCTTAGATGGACTAAATCGGAGCTAGGATACTCAAAAACAGATAAAACAAAATTTGTTAGTGCTCAAGGACAACAGGCAGGACCTCTCCTTGTTTCCGGATATTTCCTCCTTATACGTCCTCCAACACAAAGAAATGACCACTCCATTGCGTAAAGCACACTAAATTTACTTAAGAACACCTCTTGGACAACCTTAATCGGACTTAGAACGGTCTGAAACAGGGGAGAAGAATATTTGACCAAAAAACAAATGAAGTGGGGTTTAAATAGTCCCCCGGCGCACCAAAATAGCTGCGCCACACCACCAAAAATGGTGGCGCTGCTGTATCGGGGCGCAATGCCTCGGAACCGCACAGTGCCCGGCTGAAACGCGCGACGCACTGCAGCGCCTGCCTTTTTACGCCGTGTGAGCACAACGCGTCACAAGCATGTAACACGTGTAACGACCGCGTAAGTGGGTTATTGAAGGTATTGATGGTTACGGACCACTAGGTTATTGAAGGTATTGATGCCTCGGGAATAATGTCTCAACAATTGGAACATTACGAACATGGAATTGTCGTGGGTTCGAACACACGATATGACCAATATCGTGTAAGTGAAGGCGACTTTGACATCGTGTAAGCAAAGGACACTTTGGCATCGTGTAAGCAAAGGACACTTTGACATCGTGTAAGCAAAGGACACTTTGACATCGTGTATGCAAAGGACACTTTGACATAAGAATTAATAATCGATATATATTATCGTGTAATTAGTAACACGTCATCCCTTTTGGTCGTGTTGTCGCTTACACGATACACATATATATTATACCCCATGTACAACATGTTGTGTTTTTAGGAACATGTTAATTTTTCATGTTGTTGATAACACGATGGATATACAAAAAATTTCAGCTGAAGAATGGGGGTGGAAAAGGTAAGCCTAATCAATGCTCCCTTTCCTTACGCTGTTTGTGTATGCTATTATTCGAGCTCCTTCAACTTGTCATTGGGACATCTGCCACATTAGGGCTCCCTTTTGTGCCCTGTTATATGACGCCTTGAGAGGTGGTTGTGACTCTATCTGATTTTTTTGTGGACGCCCCCGTTGTTTTTTAGGGATAGGTGGGCTGAATGTAGGCATAACTCTAGCCGATACCTACTGGTGCCAATCCTTCATTGTGTGTAAGGGCTCTCGATAGGTCTATTTATACATTTCAATAGAGTACCATCTTTTGTAGTACTCAGACACGTAGAGGTGTCTATTATCGATTGCTGCAATTGAATGCTTATATGGTAGACCCAAATGTTGAAACCTTCCACATGTGCAGGTACGATCAACCAGGTTAACCACATCCTGTGAAGAAAATATCATGAGTATGAGTGCATGATAAATGACTTTCTCGTGTTCTCGATTACACGATGTGTCATACGATCATTAAGTAAAATCGTATCTACTTACATGATGAATGAAACTAACGTGTTTAAACTAACATGATATGAAGCCCTCACTCATAAATGAACACATGCTATGTACATCGCCGTATGAAGGCAATGTACCTGGTGATATAGCAAGTTAACCCAGAATTCATACATTGACACAGGCAATATAATCACATTCCTGACTTCTTCTGGCCTATTTTCAATGTGTTTTCGGGCAAATGGAGTTAACTCTTCCATCATATTCTAACTGTTTGTCCGACCTTGTTCAAATAATGTCGTTGTGTGCTCCCTCGTATGCTCAATTAAATGAGTTGTAGCATCGATCTGGCTTTCTTGAACATTGTATTTGCACTTTCAAACCTATTTGAGCTAGGGGTCTCATATCTTTTCCCGATAAATGATACATTGGCCCAGTGCTCCGAACCTATCTTATTTAGCCAAGCATATGCTTCCGGACTATGTTCTTTATTGTTGTTCATTATTTCATTGTACACATTTTGTCTGAACGTTTCAGCTGCAACATGGAGCTGATTCTTTAGGTAGTTGTCCTTGAATTTGTCCAGCATATTTGCTGCCATGTGACGGATGCAATATTCATGGTGTATAGATTGGAAAAACTTCTTCACAACATTTGCCAATCCCTTTTGTCTATCAGAAACGATTGTATCCAACTCGACTGGAGGATCAGAGAATAGATGATTTCTAAGCAACTCAAGAAACCAACACCAAGTTTTCTCTCACTCATTCTCAACCACTGCAAATTCAACACACAACATATTATTGTTCCCGTCCAGTGCAATTGCTATCAATAGCTGTCTAGGATACTTTCCTTTAAAGAAAGTTGCATCAACCATTAGCAATGCCCTCAGGGTTGTTCTAAAAGCTCTCACAATGGGGCCAAACATCTAGAATACTCTTGAAATCGTATCCACCCATAGGACCGGGAATATCACATGATCTCACTGGCACAACTACACTTCCCGGATTTATATATTCTATCTACCTCCCGTAAGCAAGTAAGCGATAGGATTCGTTTGGGTCACTATCTATTAAATCAGTCAGAGCTTTACCTGCACGACTAAATACAATTAAGTAAATGTTATACAACATCGACTTACATCGTGTTCCTGATCGCAAGACATTTTACGTTTTTGTGTGATTGGAATTCGTACACGATGAGTGGTCGTGTTTATGGCAACACGATATTGATGTATGTCGTGTGAGTGCATATTCCGACTACAGTTTCAGCATGTAAACGATAACACGCTAGACTAACATATCATGACACTAAATCAACACTTTGATTCTTCTCATGCATTACCTATGTGGCAGCATTTCTTGTAGTTGGTAGTTATGCCCCAGTGCTTCAATATATAACTTTCTATGCTCTTAGGTGTAATGTCCACCAAGTCTTTAAAGAGGCCATAACATTTTTTTGCTATCCACAGGTGCGATGCTAGGAGATGGTCAGCTGACTTCCTTTGGGTTCCACATGAATGAGTCAGCACTAACCTTGTGATAGTCACATGATCTCATATATTTGAAGCCCTTATGTACCAATTACAAGAATCATTGGAGCACTTTGCGGCGTACGCACTCTGGTTTTCATCTACAACACAATATATGAAATTCGCCTTTATTGCTAAGTAGATCAAGACCCTCTTGAAATGCAACAGGCTTAGAAAATGTGTACCCAATTTGATGAGCTTCTAGTAATCCTTAGCTTGTAAACTGCTCGTCATTAGCTGGCCTTCACCAATATTCAATTCCAACATATTTCAATCATCAACTGCATCTCAATCTACCTCCGCCTCAATGTCGACATTACTGGGAACCTCGTTGTTTCCAAATTCTTCGTGGTCATACATACTTTCCATGTCCACTATATCATTAACGTACCATAGATCCTCACCCCACATATTTTCAACTTCTTCACCTTGTCCACTATCGTAATTACAAGGGTTGTATGGAGGTTTGTAATTATCAAATGAAGTCCTTGTCCCACCCATCAATGGCGACCATTCCTCTAATCTATTCTGATTGAGTTCTATTTCAGGTTCTATACTCATTGGATTGGTGAAAGATGATTGACATGGATTTGTTGAGGGCAAGTTTCCTGGTTCTCCCAATCTGCATTGCACATTATCGTGTTAAAAAAATGCAACATCGATTGACATCGTGTATTCTATTAACACGCTTAAATTTCAAAATGTGTTATCGAAACCACAACATGAATGCATGTCATGTAATTATATCTATGTTACAACTCATAATTGCTATATCGCATGTCTATATCGTGTAATTACTAATGCGATATATTATGTGTTGTGTTTATTACTTCACACAATATTATTTACCCTTAACACGATATGTTCAATATCGTGGTCTCGAGTACATGAAATATTCGAATTGCGTATAATCTAAAGATTCATTGTTACCTGACAATATCAAGGGTGAACTAAGTTTCATTGAATTCGGAAGATTATCCGACATTAGAGCTCGGATGAGCCATTACGATGGGTGATTTAGCTCTATTGACTGCCAGGTTCCTTTCTACGGAGTGTGATGATGATTTATCACCGTTGTCGGGCTGTTTCATCTTAGCATACAATGATAATACCTCCTTATTCGTCTTCTTATGAATGGAGAACATTGATTGGAGGTCCTCATCGTCTTGTAATTCATATATCATGGATGATTAGGAGGATGGAATTAAATACTTCAAACTGATATTACCATTGATTGAAAGTCTTGCTCCGACTTGCCACAGCAAGTCACTGATGGATAAATGTTCATCAACCGTGCCATTTCACCAATATACATGTTGTCATTGCCTACCTTTCCGTTATAATGGATGCAAATACCGATCCCATCCATGATCAGTGTGAAAGAAGGATCGTCTATGCGAAATGCAGCCTTTGGAGCACTCACACAGCATCTGCGGTGCCAAAAAATGCTTTTTATTGTTCATCGACTCTCACCGGTGAGTCACCGTTGGTTAGCTCCAGTCGGCGAATTCCATCTACCACCGATGACTACTAGCACACCAAAACGGAGCAGCACTGTTCCAGTGTTCATTTATTACTCTATACATTAAAATCTAATATAGTGGAAACCTAAGGGCATTTTGGTCCACAAACAGGTCATATGGCATTTCCGTTTAAAATCCAGGGAATATGGAATATTTCATTCTTTGGCTAAGCAATATGGAAAAAACTCTATATTCAAAGTGCAAAGCCATTATCCTCTCTCGTTTCCACTAGATACTGAAATAAAAAAGATAAGGGAAAATTATATAAATAATGTTAAAAAATATTTACTAAAATAGCAAAGAGATAAAAATAATTACCAAAATGATTGTCATTTTTGCCACGTACGCATCAGCCAAGTGCTAGCACCTGCGTGAGTTTTGTTTTTGAAATTTTTTTATGTTTTCCCCCTTCATAAGGACAAAATCTTATTTAAGTTGATTTCATCCTTGTTAAGGATAAAATCTCCCTAAGTGGGATTTCATCCCACTTGTTTTGTAAACTAAATATTTTGAGAAAATTTTATCTAATTTATATATTTCGTAGACTTTCTAATCACTTGATGTGTGGATATTCATATGTTCTATATGTTGATTGCATGGATATTCATGTATTATATGTTGGTTATACAAGGGTTATTTTTAGGTTCATGCTTGGGAAGGACGAAATTGCTTTAAAGGGAATTTCGTCCTTCATAAGGACGAAATCAACTTAAATCAAATTTCATCCTTTTAAATAACAAAATTATAAAAAAATCTAAATAAAAGCTACTTTAGGCGCTCAAGCTTGGGTGACGCTTATGTAGCCAAAATAAACACTATTTTAGTAATTATTTTTATCTCTACACTATTTTGGTAAATATATTTTTTAACATTATTTATATAATTTTCCCAAAAGATAAATATATACTCCCTCTATATCTTATATTAACATCTACATTTAGAAAAATAGTAGTTTTTTTAATAGTAAACTCACCTCTAAAAAAAAGAAACTAAGCTTATAATACTCTTTTTTAAGTACACATCCACTTAAATTTGACAAAATGAAGCTATTAATATGGAACAAGCTTGTTTTACCAAATAGAGATATTAATTTAGGATAGACATTCTTACTAAGACAAAGTTAATATGAGCGGTAAGCATCAGATCAAGGGGCCGGTGGGCGGATCCAAGGTGACTTGCTCCCTGAGTAATTGCGTGCTAGTGATGTGCATACTAATGGAGCTAATCCTACTATATTAATATCTATTTTGCAGGTCTCAATGATTTTGAGTGAAGTCCTAAGGCTGTACCCACCTGTGATTGTACCCACCTGTGATTGTTTTCCATCGACATATATGTGAGCCCACCAAAGTTGGGGATTTTTCAATCCCTGCTGGTGTTGACCTCCAGCTAGAAACACTTCAAGTCCAGCATGATCAGGAATACTGGGGCGAAAAAGAGAAAAAAACATTATTTCCAGTTCTTAAAGAACCATGAAAGGAAAAGCACAAAAAGGGCTGGCTGTTACCATGCATTTTAACTCTGCGGTGAATGAAAATGAAGAACGCGGGGAAGAATTTGATGATGGAGATCCATAGGTTTGGACCATGCCCATGCTTTTGCTGTCCCAACGTCTTTCATGTAACACCTCAAATATTTTTAGTTTTCAAAGTTTGATTGTTTGGGCTCATAAGTGAGTTTTGGGGCCAATAACGATTTTTTGTAAAATTTAACCCTTTTGAGCTCAATTTATTTGAAAGTTTAAAGTTTTTTGTAGTACTATGAGAGACAAATATATTAACCCTACTAATGAGTAAATCGGACACTAGAAATATAAGCTAGGGCCTCCAAAAATATGTCGTGGGTAATTTGGGAAGATAAGATACCACTGCGTAGTCTTGTTTCGAAGAATTCATTGATACGAGCACAATGATACTAAGAATGTGCGAATCAGAGTTTAAGGTTACATCAATTTGAATTTTTAAGTCTAAGTTGACGAAAGATTGCATTAGGAGTACTGTTAGCCCCTTAACTTGACGGATGCTGAAAAGGGGCCGCTACCCCCTTACTTGGAAGTGGATAGCCAAGTTTGCTAGGCGACGGACAACCTAGGTAGCCCCTTAGGCATAGACAGATGCTGGGACAGTGCAGGAGATGTTTTGGACGAGCTACTTGCCTTGTGGAACAGGCTGAGTAGGAGTCCTTGCACGGGCAGGACTCCTTCAATGAAGCTGGGCACTACATGGACTTTGGGGATGACTCATAAGGCAAACAGGATTTACCTATGCTGGTTCGCTGCACTACTAGTTTAAGTAGGAGTCCGGGCAGCAGGCTCCTAGGACGGACAAGACTCACACAGGTAGGCTGGTCACACTCCTAGGGCGGATGGGAGTCAGAGTGGTTGGTTTCCTGGGATTGACAGACTCTTGGAGGCAGCATGGCACTGGACTTCTAGCAGCAGACGGACTCTTGCAGGTTTCCTAATCTATGCTAGGGGTGGACTGCTTACGGGCTGAGAGTTGGTTAGCGTGAGGACTCTTGTATTGGGTGAGTTTTGTTCTCTCAGTAGCATAGGGACGGCCAGTTTCAGGTTGAACCTATTTAAAGGGGAAAGAAGGGCGGCCATGGTAGAATAGAGACAAATTTTTCCTGCACAACAAACCAGGGAGTTGAGAGGAGAGTTCTCAACTTGGTGGATCAGCCCTTGCCCTTGCCCTCTCCCTATCTTATATTTTAGCAGACAAAAATATAGCTTGGGAGGAAACCCTTGTACCAGGTTAGACTTGTGTTGTTGTTTTGATTGTGTTTCCCTTGCGCATATGAGTGGGAAGGGAAGAGAGTGGTTGTTGGTTGCGCGGCTTAGCTAGGCCATTACGTGTACGAAGGTTAGGCAAAGCCTTGTGCCCGTGATAGTTGGTTTCATTGTCAGGATATTGGAGGAGGTGAAAACTCTGTATAGTCTCTACAAAGGAGTTGGCTGAAGGTGGCTGAATCGCTAGATACTTGGAAGGGGTGAAATCCTTGCAGGTTGTTGCTGGACAGATCGGGAATCCTTGTTGTGTGTACCCCTTTCCTCGACGAGGTTTTGCAAAATAGAGAGCTTCGATGGTAGGCTCGATGCTGACTCGCATTACTGAGCTCGAGGCAAAGGTGGATGTGATGGCCACAAGGAATGGGACGTTGGCAGAAGTACAGACCTCATTGCGCAACATCAATGAGCGTTTGGCCCTCTTTGACCAGCTAGTGTCCCTTGAAGTTGCACCACACCTTGACGAGTCTCAGGAAGAAGACAGTCCAACTAAAGGGGCAGCACGTCTCACCACATTAGCGGCTGATGTGGCTGCGATGATGGACTATCGCAGGCAGCGAGTGAAATAGATTGAGGAGACAGCGGTTACAAAGTTGGGTGAGTTGGTGGATGAAGTGTTGTTGCTGAAATAGGCAATCATCAACACTCCATCCTGAGATAGGGGTGAGTCTTCATCTTAGCAGGTTGCGAAGAAGACAAAGGTCCCTGAACTGAAGACGTATGCTGAGATGCAAGGCGCTAAGGAGATAAGGAACTTCCTTTGGGATATGGAAAGTTACTTCACGCTGGTCCATATGGCGGACTAGGTTGTTTCTAATCTACTTCACTCTATGAAAGAGCAAGATGTGTTATTCTGTTGATTTGTTAGCTTCTGTTTAACTCTGATGATATGAGATCTTTGTCTCACTTTGATGATTTTTGAGATTTCAGTCTGACTCTGAGTGATGTATTTGGATATATGGATATATGTATTTTAACGTATATGATTTTGTAATGCCTTTTGTATGTAATAATCATTAGGCAAAACTATATTCGTATCCGATCATATTGGAATAATATCGTAGATGATATCCAATACATACGTATGCAACCAATGATTCTACAACATTGGCTCGATCCAAATTTGTCATAATTATAAGTTGTATTCTAACC
Organism: Saururus chinensis; assembly: GCA_035235625.1. NCBI lineage: Eukaryota > Viridiplantae > Streptophyta > Magnoliopsida > Piperales > Saururaceae > Saururus > Saururus chinensis. Next base: position 35,384,178 of record CP141143.1, read on the forward strand.
TACACACGGCGAGCTTTAAAGCTTCATAGTGCGTAGATGAATGTCACAACTCTCGTACACAGACAATGTCTCCTCGGTTAATATGAGCGGCAAGCATCAGATCAAGGGGCCGGTGGGCGGATCCAAGGTGACTTGCTCCCTGAGTAATTGCGTGCTAGTGATGCGCATACTAATGGAGCTAATCCTACTATATTAATATCTATTTTGCAGGTCTCAATGATTTTGAGTGAAGTCCTAAGGATGTACCCACCTGTGATTGTTTTACATCGACATATATGTGAGCCCACCAAAGTTGGGGACTTTTCAATCCCTGCTGGTGTCGACCTCCAGCTAGAAACACTTCAAGTCCGGCATGATCAGGAATACTGGGGTGAAAAAGAGAAAAAAACATTATTTCCAGTTCTTAAAGAACCATGAAAGGAAAAGCACAAAAAGGGCTGGCTATTACCATGCATTTTAACTCTGCGGTGAATGAAAATGAAGAACGCGGGGAAGAATTTGATGATTGAGATCCATAGGTTTGGACCATGCCCATGCTTTTGCTGTCCCAACGTCTTTCATGTCACCAAAAAAAAGCTTGTATTCAGTTCCCTGAATTCCCTGTTTTTTCAACTGCCTCTGTAGTAGTTTGGGCTTCCACCAAATGGAGTGAACAACTTTTGCTGCCAATAAGAGAACCAGAGTTGAGAAAATATTTAGAGCTAACCAGAACAAGCCATCCATTCTCTTGAGACTAGGAACAGCTTTACTGAGTTTGAGTTGAAACTATTGACAACTTAGGGAGAGAAGCCCTGATTAGCACACATATTTAAAGCTATAATTTTGGCCAAATTAGTGGACAAGAGAAGGTGAAGCTCCGAAACAGTAAAATTATTTATATATTCTCTCAGTCTTATATTAATAACTCAATTTATAAAAATGTTTATCTCATATTAATAACTCCATTTGGATCAATTTAGTTAGTTGGATGAAAGATAAATACTCCCATGTAAGTTAATGAAGTACCGCAGTAGGGCAAGTCACCAAAGTCGTCACTGAGTTTTGACTCATTGAATTGTATGGCTTGGGCACCAAGGTGATTGACGTTTGCACGCAATTGAGGGGCTTTTCGATGCCCAAGTCGCTAAAGTGGACTCGGTGCTTTGACAGGGTAATTCGCGCTTCAAGCATGTGCTGTGGGAAGAGTTTTTAGCGAACCTACTCACCATGAAAGTATAGGTGGGTCATTTTTCGTGACTGTGTTTCAAATCCAGGAGCGTATTAGTGTCGTTGATTTGTCGTGTGCTCACATTGTTGAGAAAACTACATCAATGAAACATACATTTTCACACTAAATAACCTTAATATATATTCTACGCTTCCTAAGTATAGGATTTGTAAATTAATATACCCACATGACAGTCACTAATGAGCCAATCCACCAAATACATAGAAATTACAAGATGTACATGGTTCACCGCCAAAATCAGTCTTATGAATCTACATGTTCTAACTGGCTTCTATCTCAACCGTATGGTGCCCAAAGTGTGAACACCAATTTAATTTAGTAAATATTTTTTTTAATTATTATTTATATAACTTTCCCTTAATTTTAAAATGACAACTCAAATATGCTGAGATAGTGCCGGAGATGTTTTAAACGAGCTACTCGCCTTGCAGAATAAGCTGAGTAGGAGTCCTTGCACAGGCAAGACTCTTTCAGTGAAGTTGGGCGCTACTTGACTTTGGGGATGACTCCTAAGGCGGACAGGATTTACCTATACTGGTTCACTGCACTACTAGTTTAAGTAGGAGTCCGGGCAGCAGGCTCCTAGGATGGACAAGACTCACACAGGCAGGCTAGTCACACTCCTAGGGCGGATGGGAGTTGGAGTGGTTGGTTTCTTGGGATTGACAGACTCTTGGAAGCAGCATGGCGCTGGACTTCTAGCAGAAGACGGACTCTTGCAGGTTTCCTAATCTATGCTAGGGGTGGAATGCTTACGGGTTGAGAGTTGGTTAGCATGAGGACTCTTGTATTGGGTGGGTTTTGTACTCTTAGTAGCATAGGGACGGCCAGTTTCAGGCTGAACCTATTTAAAGGGGAAAGCAGGGCGGCCATGGTAGAATAGAGACAGATTTTTCCTGCACAACGAACCAGGGAGTTGAGTGGAGAGTTCTCAACCTAGTGGATCAGTCCTTGCCCTCTCCCTATCTTGTATTTTAGCAGATAGAAATATAGCTTGGGCGGAAACCCTTGCACCAGGTTGGACTTATGTTGTCGTTTTGCTTGTGTTTCACTTGCGCATATGAGTGGGAAGGGAAGAGAGTGGTTGTTGGTTGCGCGGCTTAGCCAGGCCATTACGTGTACGAACATTAGGCAAAGCTTTGTGCCCGTGATAGTTGGTTTCATTGTCAGGATACTGGAGGAGGTGAAAACTCTGTACGGTCTTTGCAAAGGAGTTGGCTGAAGGTGGCTGAATTGCTAGGATACTTGGAAGGGGTGAAATCCTTGCGGGTTGTTGCTGGACAAATCGGGAATCCTTGTTGCGTTCACCCCTTTCCTTGACGAGTTGTTGAAAACTAGAGAGCTTTGATGGTAACCTCGATGCTGATTCGCATTACTGAGCTCGAGGCAAAGGTGGATGTGATGGCCACAAGGAATGGGACGTTGGCAGAAGTCCAAACCTCATTGCGCAACATCAATGAGCGTTTGGCCCTCTTTGACCAGCTAGTGTCCCTGCTTGAAGTTGCACCACACCTTGAAGAGTCTCAGGAAGAAGACAGTCCAACTGAAGGGGCAGCACGTCTCACCACATTAGCGGCTGATGTGGCTGCGATGACGGACTATCTCAGGCAGCGAGTGCAACGGGTTAAGGAGACAGCGGCAACAAAGTTGGGTGAGTTGGTGGATGAAGTGTTGTTGCTGAAATAGGCAATCATCAACATTCCATCCCGAGATGGGGGCGAGCCTTCATCTCAGCAGGTTGCGAAGAAGACAAAGGTCCCTGAACCGAAGGCGTATGTTGAGATGCAAGGCACTAAGGAGATCGGGAACTTCCTTTGGGATATGGAAAGTTACTTCACGCTGGTCCATATGGCGGACTGGGTTGTTTCTAATCTGCTTCACTCTATGAAAGAGCAAGATGTGTGATTTTGTTGATTTGTTAGCTTCTGTTTAACTCTGATGATATGAGATATCCATCTCACTTTGATGATTTCTGAGATTTCAGTCTGACTCCGAGTGATGTATTTGGATATAAGGATATATGTATTTTAACGTATATAATTTTGTAATGCCTTTTGCATGTAATAATCATTAGGCAAAACTATGTTCGTATCCGATCATATTGGAATAATGTCGTAGATGATATCCAATACATACGTATGCGACCAATGATTCTACAACATTGGCTCGATCCAAATTTGTCATAAGTATAAGTTGTAGTTTAACCTGCACGTGGCGAGCTTTGAAGCTTCGTAGTACGTAGATGAATGTCACAACTCTCGTACACAGACGATGTCTCCTCGGTTAAGGAAGAAATTTTGAAAGTTGAAATTTTTGTACTCCAGCTCGGGCTGGGGCATTACATACTCCCTCCATCCTATATTACTACGGAGATGTTGGTGGATCCGTTCACTAAGGCCTTAATGACAGATCTATTTTCTAAGCACTCCTATAGTATTGGTCTTCAATAGGACTAGTGGAAGTTGTTGTTGGACCATATGAGCCCTTCACCCATAGTGGGGGATGTTGGACCAAAGTATGGACTCGGGCCTATTTTAGTCAACTTTGTTTGCAGTTCGGGTGAGCCAATATAGGCCACGAGGTCCAAGGATAGTGGGAGCAGTCATGCCGACCCCACATGAACCATCGTGATACGAATTCAATTGTGACCCATATCTGTCACACACGCACACTGGGCATGTAACTAGGGTGTGCATCATCGTATTGTGGGGCCCGACTCATGAATTAATTTCATTGGTTGGACCCATAGGGGTCGACCTTGTTGTGGGATTGGCCATGTGCAGGGGGTCTATGTGGGCTCTAAGAAGTAGAGCCCACTAATCAGTCCATATGTACATGAAATATGATCAATTTGTGCCAAATAAAGTCATATAAGCCTATGGAAGAGTGTGCATGCATAGTAATGTTCATTGTTATTCTACCCGTTGTGTTAGAACCTCTAAGAAAACCCGATGAAATCAAGGAGGCCTACTTAAGTGAAGCCCATATAAGGTTAAGAGGGGGGGCTATACATAGAGATAAGAGAGAGGAGGAAGCCCTAAGTGATAGAGGAGCCCCCACTCTCCTCTCTCTCCCATTCTGCCCCCTCTCCCTCTCTTTGGTTCGTGGCGCCCTAGTCTCAAGGAGAGAAAGGGACTGGCCGCCCCCTCCTCTCCCTCTCTTCTCCCTTGTACGTGGTGCAAGAAGGTGGATCTTCTCCGTCGCAAGTGTGTGGCTTTAAGACAAAGGTTGGGCGCTCCTCTTTGTTGATTTCTCTATCCAAGAAAGGGGCTTTGAGGGATCTACACAATAACACAAGGTAATCTCCTCTTTTGTTTATTTGAATTGTTAGTTAATTGAGATCAAGTAGCATGAAGGAAGGAGACATCTGAAGTCTGATCAACCCCAAAGGTCACTCCTTACCAATGTTTTAAAACCCAGCTCAGACCCCGATTCAAATTAGTGGCTGGGTTGGGTCGACCCGGTTGAACCGTGGGCCAACCCAGGTTGACCCGGAGAATGACATCATCACCTAAAAATATTTTGCAAAAGTTTCCCCATAATACTAAAAGAATTTAGTTAAATTTGTTCAAATCTTGTTCAAAATTTTCCTTAACTATTCAAAACATTGTTCATTCCAACCTATTTCAATAAATTACCATTCCACATTTACTAACATTTCTTCGTCAACTAGGTGTCAATACATGCTCTCTTTGCACTTCATTCCAGGTTAACATGTCGAATAGTGGAAGAGAAATGCTGACCTATTTACTATTTCAGGGCCCATTTGTTTGGTCTAAATCTGAATCTGAAAAGCCAATTGAAAATTCTGAAAAGCCCACAATCTAAATTTTACACTGAATTTAAATCTAAATCAGATCTGAATCTAAATTAAAATCTGAATCTAAATCTGAATATGTTCAATTGTTAAAAAAAATTTAAAATATTTTTTTTAATTTATACTAAAAAATTTTATTGTAGTAAATATCATATATATAGATTGTTCGTAGTTGACATTCGAATCAAATAAAAAATTATTATTATTATTTATTTTTTAAAATATTTAATTACTATTTAAATAATTTACACTATCCAACACAATTTTTTCTGGGGGATTATATGGCAAAAGGTCCAAAAGGAAAGCTACAAACAACTATTTCTCTTCCCTTGCTCTAAAAATTACAGGTTCATGCATATTTCTTTTGTAAGCTGAGCAACAATTCATTAAGTCCTAAAATAACAACTGTTATTTTTAATGAGAAGAAACCAAATTCCAAATATTGAAGAAAAACTAGACTCACTATGGGGTTGATAGAGATTTGAAGTAGTCTCCTCAAACTAATTGAAAATATTTTGCAAGCTGAAACTTATTTATGGAGAACGCCAAAGTTTGGTCTCACTTTCCAAAATGAACAAAAACTGTAAATATACTTTCAGACTATAACCGATGTGAATATAGCACATGGAAACATCCTGAGTTTTAGATTTCAATAACCCTGTCGAATTACATTTCTGCCCTTGGTATTAGCAACTACTCTCGGCTAGGAGAAAGAATTTAAGTCATCAGGATAAACGATTCAGTGAGACAAAATTGTAGTCATCTGGATACATTTTTTTCTTTTTAGTTCAGTTACTTGCATATCTTGTTCTATCAATAAACCAACTGAATTTGGAAAACATACTGACAGGTAACATCATCCAATACCCAATTCTTCTTACACCAAAACTACGACTAAAAGCTGATATAAACCCTCCTCAAATTGCATAAATTGCCCAAAACCAAAAATGGTAGAAAAGCTGCAATATCCACTGCTGATTTTTGGGACCCAACAACAGTCACCCTCTTCCCCTTGATTAATTTGGCTGCACTAGAATCGTCCAGGGCTGCATAATCCATTGAATGCATGACTTGACCATGAACACTTCTGGCCCGCTACCAACTAGAAATTCAGGCATGTTTGGAACTCCACTATAACGCCCCACACAAAGAATCACAAACTCCACTTGATAAACCTACCCTTTTCCACACATAAACTTAGTATTCAAGATCTGCTGATACAAAACAATATCTCACATTCCCAATTTTTACAAGTTCAATTAAATAAAAAGGTATAACAGTTTCTGGTAGTCACTAATCTAAGTGCAAAAGTGTTCATAACTACACTTAAAAAAAGGCACAATAATGAACAGGTTACACACTAATGCCATGCCCATCATCTCGTATATCTTTCCACCAAATTGGGAGGGGTTATCAGGCTGCGAGTAGACAGACAACATAAGATCAATTAGTCAACACTCTTCAAAAGGCCAGACCCAGGAACCTAACGTAGAACCTTTGCGTAAACACAATGCATAGATACAACATGACCGAATTCCTAATATACACCACACAAACTATGCCATGACTAAATACATCCCAGATTATCCAATATGAAATATACTGTAAAATTTACCAGTAAAACTATCTTATAGTCATTTGAAGGCACAAAACTTCATTCATTAGGCAATTTTCATTAGGATAAGTTGTATGCCCCGACCACATTCTACGTGCCTTCTCTGAATGGCATTTTTTAATTTCAAGAAACTAAAAACTGCCACCCCAATCTATTTAAAAGTTCTCTTTAAACTAGATATTTGGGCAGCTAATCTGAAATTTTCCATATAACATGTCCAAGACATATTATTTTCAGTTGCTCAACAACAAAGAACTGAGAGGAAACAGACACCTAAGGTATGTTGTGCTCTGGAAGGATATTAAACATAACATAGGATAAAAAAATTTATTACAAATAATATTAGATTTATGCAGTGCTAAAAGACAAGGCAAGTATAATACTCACAGTAAAGCCACTAGAGATGAGAGCCATGTCGTATAACAGATCAATTGCCCTTTGGGCCTCTGGATCATCAGGATAACTCCTACAAGCATCCTAAGGGACAAAGCCACAAATCATAGCGACTCCAGTAGAGATCCCATAGGAAGCGCAGCAGATACAAACAAGTTGTGATTTTATCAAGCGAAAGTTCTAATTTTGTATTCAAATAAAACATCTCACATTATCAAGCTAAAGTTCTCATCTACAATGATGAACTCTACAAATGTTGTTTGTCTGCAGCCAAGCTTCTAACTGCAAATTAAAATGACAACTCACCACATCGCACGAAATGCATATTAGCTGAAAGCGAATATAAACAAATACAAAGAGGCAATCTATCTGCACCCAAAGCTCTCATTTTGACTTTTAATTCACATAAAATTCACTCTTCCCAAGTCCACACAAATGCAACATAATTCGCTCTGAGTGAGCAAACATAATATAAATCCTAACACGGTCCTCCACTGCTCTTGAGAAGGTGGAACAGAGCTTACCCTGAAGAAAACAAGAAGCAAGGAACCAAACCAGACGGGAGGCCGGAGTCGACAGCCAACTCAACGCCGGAGACCTTCGCGGTGGCGAGGATTGTGACAGGCGGTCGATCGGTGGCGAACTGGGCGGTGATTTCCATTGCAGCGAACAATTTTCCGGAGGATTCTGAGGCGTCGGAGTTGCAGGCCAAGGAAGTTGGGTGAAGGGCGATGGGGAACGAAGGAATGAAAGAAGGAGTGGAGGCCGACGGGAAGCAGAGGTCAGAGGAGTGAAACTAGCTGCGGCTGCGATCGGGAGACAGTCGGGGTCGCGTTAGTTTCAGAGGCAATAAGTGGATGAAATGCATCTGACGATCCAATGGAAGTTTTTAACGTAGATCTGATTTGATTTCATGACTGATTCAGTAACTAAATTCAGTCCTAAGCAAATGCACTAAAAAGCCATTTAAAAGTGGCTTTTGAGTAACTTATTCAGATTTAGGTATGAAATAGACAAAACAAATGGACCCTCAGTTTAAAACATCATAAATGAACAAGAATATATGATCATTAATATTGGAATGCTTGCATAGCATCATGATGAATAACAACTACCAGGGACCCAAGCTAAGTATACGGCTGTATAAATTTGACTAAATCAATTGATGTCATACACAAAGATTTTAAAATTAATTACAGGTTTACCCCCAACTGTCTCTGACAATACAATCTAAAATCCCGACAAAACTAAAAGCTTAACGAGCTCAGAATGTCAAAGTACTAGGAATTGCTTTATGCGTGTGGAGTCCAAGAATAAAATACCTTAAGTTTCTGAATGTAGAATGCGGGATTAATCAATTTCCTCCGGAGAGCCCATTCATCTCCTTCCAAACTGGATACACCCTGGGCTAACTGGTCGATGAGAGGATTTACAGGTGGCTTGATAATGTGACCAGACTTGTCTGACAGAACTTCTTTCACCAGCTCTGCATCCTTGATTACCACTCTAGGAGTTGTTCCATTCCAAATCATAAATACCTTACCTGCATATTTTCAGTTAGCAAACAGAAACAAGAATGTCAAATTAAGTGAAAAAGAGAAAAAAAGATTACTTCCAATTCTTGGAGAACCATGAAAGGAAAAGCACAAAAAGGGCAGGCTATTACCATGCATTTTAACTCTGTGGTGAATGAAATGAAGAACGCGGGGAAGAATTTGATGATTGAGATCCATAGGCTTGGACCATGCCCATGCTCTTGCTGTCCCAACGTCTTTCAAGTCACCAAAGAAAAGCTTGTATTCAGTTCCCTGAATACCCTGTTTTTTCAACTGCCTCTGTAGTAGCTTGGGCTTCCACCAAATGGAGTGAACTACTTTTGCTGCCAATAAAAGAACCAGAGTTGAGAAAATCTTTAGAGCTAACCAGAACAAGCCCTCCATTCTCTTGAGATTAGGAACAGCTTTACTGAAATATTTGTCTCGAACAGCTTTACTGAAATATTTGTCTCATATCAATAACTCCATTTGGATCAATTTAGTTGGTTGGATGAAAGATAAATACTCCCATATAAGTTAATGAAGTACCGCAATTGGGCAAGTCACCAAAGTCGTCCCTGAATTTTTTGACTCATTGAATTGTATGGCTTGGGCACCAAGGTGATTGACGTTTGGACGCAGTTGAGGGGGCATTTCGATGCCCAAGTCGCTAAAGTGGACTCGGTTTTTTGACTCATTGGCATGTACGGCGTGGGTAATTCGAGCTTCAAGCTTGTGCCGTGGGAAGAGTTTTTAGTGACCCTACTCACCATGAGAGTATAGGAGGGTCATTTGTCGTCACTGTGTTTCAAATTTAGGAAGAAGAAGAGGCTAGAGGCATTATTAGTGTCGTTGATTTGTCGTGCTCACATTGTTGAGAAAACTACATCATTTTTCCTCTTTTGTGCAAGCAAGTAACACAATGAAACATACATTTTTACACTAAATAACCTTAATATATATTCTATGCTTACTAAGTATAGGATATGCAAATTAATATACCCACATGAGACAGTCACTAATGAGCCAATCCACCAAATACATGGAAATTTCAAAATGTACATGGTTCTCCGCCAAAATCAGTCTCATGAATCTACATGTTCTAACTTGCTTCTATCTCAACGGGATGGTGCCCCTGGTGCCCCAAAGGGTGAACACCAATTGAGCCCCTTATTACATGGGGCCACGTGGCATAAAAAGTCGGTATAAACTGGTTAAGGGTTCTTGTGTAACACCTTAAATATTTTTAAAGTTTTGAAAACTTAATTGTTTGGGCCCGTAAGTGAGTTTTGGGCCTAATAACTATTTTTTGTAAAATTGAACCATTTTGAGCTCAATATGTTAGGAAGTTTAAAGTTTTTCGTAGGGCTCCAAGAGACGAATATATTAAGCCTAAGAGTAAGTAAATCAGACACTCGAAATATAAGCTAGGGCCTCTAGAAATATGTCGTGGGTAATTTGGAAAGATAGATACTACTGTGTAGTTTTGTTTCAAAGAACTCATCAATTTGAGTGCAATGACACTAAGAATGTGCGAATCAAAGTTTGAGGTTACATCAATTTAAATTTTTAAGTTTAAGTTGACAAATAATTGACAAAAGATTGCATCAGGAGTACTGTAGTGCACACGTAACATGGCTTGCCCTCACGGCCTATTAGGCTACTGAATGTGTATCACATGGTGTGCATCCACTTACTACCATGCTAAAAAAAACATAACTTGCATCTATGAATGTGTGCCGCATAGTGTGCATTCAATGGCTCTCCCAATGTCCTTGGCTATATAGTATTTTCTAAAAAATATCATTCTATTAAGAAGACTTGATTTATTATGAAAAAACATATCTACTTACTTTATTCCACTTAAACCCCAAAGTGGGTAAAATAATAAGCTACCACATGAGGTGGGAAAAGCCAAACACATATGGTAATAGTGATGGATTTGGGATTCAACGCATAGCTTATCTCCTCCAAAGGAGCATGCAAGTTAAATATCTTTCTTTCACATATTTGCTGATCAAATGGGGGTCCCACAAACCTTAAATTGACAACTTTGATAAACTCAATTTCCTATTTAAATGCCTACAATCCAACATATCACTGAACTAGAGCCTTTTAAAAAAAATTCATTTTGACATGTACTCCCTTCGTCTTATATTAACAATATTAACAACTCCATTTGGTTTTTCAAATTAAACTAATTTATATAAATGTTATTAATGTGGAACAAAGAAAGTAAAAAAAAGGAGAACAATTAAAGAATACTAAGTGCTTGGGGAGAAATTCAAAGTAGCATGTGGATTAACAAATAACAAAATAATCAATTTTTATACTTATTATACTATTTTACTAGTTGCTTGAGCTTCCACCGAATGGAGCAAGCTATTTTTGCTTCCAATAAGAGAAGTAGAGATCATAAAATCTTTAGAGCTAACCAAAAAATATTTAAAGCTACAAAGGACTGGACTAGAGAAACTGGTGATCTCATAAATAGAAAAATTATTAAAAAAATAATGATAACGAGTTGTTACAACTAAATTACTTCTTGGTGCTTGTTTTTTCCCTTATTAGGACTATCGGTATTGTGGTATATTTTCTTCTAGAAAATTAACTCTAATTTTTACTTTATTGTCATTTTACCCAATCCATTTATTTCATGCAATTTTTATGTACCAAAACCAGTAGATAAAGAATATATGTATACGAAAGTAACAAAATGGGTTTCTTTTAGAAAAAAGAACTTGGACATGACTGACCAGGGAGTTTGGACGTAATTAAGGTGCATTTTTGAAGTACAAGTCACAGAAGTGATAGAAGAGGGGTATGATGTGTTGTGTTGTTTTGTCATTCAACTCTATTTATGTCACGACACAACTCCAAGGCTAATTCTAAAAAATATAATTAACTAATTTTTACCAAGATTATTACAATCAAAATTATTCATCACTGGAACTGTAACAGCGAGTCAAAGACACAAAATCATTGAATATCATAGCCTTTGCATTCATATTCTAACGAATCTCCAAGTACTTGCGAGTACAAAACTATGCGTGGTGAAAAATGACCCTTGAGCCGAAGCTCAATAGTCTTACCCCTGCTCTACACTAATTTATGATGTATATGCGACATACAATATGAATGCAATTCTAATTATACCCTTAAGTTAAGTGGATATGCAACATGTCATGCCATGCATTATACTAATTATAACATCATACTCACTTAACAATGAAATCAAACTTATTATACCAAGTTTTAATCTTGTTACTTGACCTAGATAATCTCATTCCCACCCCATGAAAAACAAAGGACAGTGAAAATCGTATTGGAAAACAAGTAAATCAGCTCATAATAACATCACCAAAAGATGTCACTGCATTCAATCAATTAGCTTAGTGTTCTCTAACACCCATTTTATTTCCATTTTTTATTGTGTTTAATATTAGGATAATCCCATACCCTGTAATATCCCAAATTTTCTTAGGTTTCAAAAATTAAATAAGTGGAAAATATGGTATTTTTCCTATTAATATTTTTAGTATAATAACTTCCTCCCTACAAAGAATTTGCAATTTAAAACTATGTAATTTGAAAGTAGACAGAAGGATCTTCGAAATGCCACAAAGAACGCGCGAATCGGAGTTTAGATGGGGGAGATATGACTGTTCAAAGATGAACATATCGTATATAGCCCATTTACCCGATTCAAATATGTATTTGGGTCATTTAAGTCATTTTGCAGGCCCGATTAATTATAATTCCAAAATTAATTTTTAGAGCCCTAATTAAGTTGCCTAAGTTAGGAGGATTGACCTAAATTCTAAAGGGATTAGGAACCTTAATTTCTATGTTATAAAAAGACCTCTTAGGGCATTATTAGGGGAGCTTAGCTTTTGGGGGCCGGAAAAGGGGAGAAGGTGGTGGATGGCGAGGCTCTAGCGGCGGAGGATCAACGGCAAACTGACAACTAACGTAGGTTGATTGTCTTAGTTTCGAGTCGATTAAATCTGCATACTGTTGTGTAATTAATATGAACAAAAATCTCTGCAATGGATTTGTAATTTCTTAAAGAATATAGTGCAGAGATCTATGTTCCCATAATTACGTGGAACATTGAATCTGCAGTAATTAAAAAAATAAATAAAAACCTCCATTTGATGGCTGCCAGCTAGTCTCCGTCCTGCCAGAAATGCCAGTCACTGGGTGAAAGCGACCAGAGGCAAACCGCTAGCGACAGGCTTCGTTGTCGCCATGCGAGCCTGTATTTCAAAAACAAGGGGCACTAGCCGGCTGGCCACCGGACGGCAGCTGAACCAACGCTATTGGCTCCGCCATGGGCTAGTGGCTCGGAATCCTCTGGGCCGCACCCCCTCCACCACGGTATGGGCGGCACTGCCAGAGACCGAATGGCCTCCGGCCGGTCGCGAGGAAGACAACCCGTGAAACGGGTCTTTAGGCACTGGACCAACCCAACCTGATTTGGTCCAATTCGAAGAAAAAAAAACTCTAACTGAATCAGTCCGGTTCAATACATTAGAATAGTCAAAAAAATTTGAAACAAATTACAAATGACCATGGGAGTATAATGAGTGCTCTGACCAAGTTTCAGGTCTAAGAAAAATCCCAGATGCTTTTAAATGACTAATTTACCCTTATGAGAGTATGCATAGAATAATGATTGATGACGATACTTAGGGCCTCCAGTTTAGGGGCCTATGAGTGGATTCAAAAATGGAAAAAAATATTAGCGAGATTTTAATGTGCATCCTAAATTTAGACCAAGCCATAAACTAGGGAAAAATACCAGTAAATAGATAATTAACTATTTTCCCCCTAGGATTACGGTAAGGTGGTTCATTGAACAAGGGTCGGTTGAAGGGGTTTATGACCCATTTTAACAGGAAGGGAATTACTTCGGGTTCATAACATCAAGGAGTAACCTTGGGATTAGTTTTGGACCCATTATGGTTCAGGGAAGCCCTGAACAAAAAGATAGAAATACCCTTATGAATGAACCGGCCTGCATTCTCGTAGATGTTATTAACGGGCCAATGTGATATTAAAACCTTTTGAGAGGTTAAAGACTTATCTGAAAGCAAAAAGAATCATATCTAATATTAGATAATTACCTTAATGCCCTTAGATGAATTATGACTAGTTTTGATAAAGATTTAATACTAGTTTTCATATTGATTTAATAAGTTAGCCCAAGGAGGGTTAGGGCACGAGAGTTTGAAAAATTCTAATATCATTATTGAATTTGGTTATTGATATTATGATCTGCTTGGACCTGTGTGGTTCTGATTGTCTATGTTGTTCATTGTTTCAACATTTTGCTATTGATGTTGTGTAGTTATTTATCACAAGCTTAAAATTAATGAAAGATTAATAAATGCGGTTAGATAGCTTTGGATTGAGTGGAAAACCTAATCGAGATAAAGACTAAAATACCTCAAATGGGTCTAGGACTAGTTCATAGAGTGAGCCTTTAACCTTGCGATTTGCCTTGGTTGATGAACCGATGGCAGTTTTGAGTTTTACACCCTAGTCTAGAAGGGACTAATAGGGATTGGGATAGCAATTCGAAATCCTAGCTTATTAATGAGCAAGATAGTGTTCATAATGGTTTCCTGAGTTTTAGCTCTATTGAGGAGCTGCGTGAGTTGTGCTCACTTTCGATCTATTAAGGATCATTTAGCGTACACACATTTGGATTAGCTAACATCCTGCTTGGTTGGTTTTCCCCCCCACTTCTGTTTAAGTGCAATTGTGAGACACACCCTTCCACTCTGGTCAGGTCCTTTACGGGTTAGGATGGGTGATGGTATTTCCTATTAGATTCCAGGGGCCTGGTGGATTCTAGGGTATCATTTGTCACTTAGGTTGACATCTAATGAGTTTGTCTATCATTTGGATTAGACAGTGATATTAATTATCAAACGATAGTTCGAGACATAATTAATAACATTGTTTTACACTGCTTGTTTAATTAGAACAAGTGGAACAATTAAAGGACTTGCATAAAATGTTGGCTGTTTTAAAATCTTAAGCATTGCATAGATGTTATGCTTCTTAGGATAGTGTAGATTTCTAGGCAGAACTACGTTTGGATCCGATCTTTTTGGAAACATTAGAGATATTGTCTGATGAGTACATAGGCAACTAACATTGGGTGATGTTAGCCCGATCCAGAAAATATTAATTAATACTTTTATTCTTTGAAATGCTCCTCCAAGGGTAGGAGATGTTTTGTTGCTTGTTTGGTCTTGTTTGCTTGTAGGTTCTTTATATGGGGATGTTGCGAGATCAGGACGTTGGTGGGTGTTTGCGGACGACATTGCACTAGTGGGATCTAGTTTCTTACTTCTGTAATATTATAAGTAATTATAATTACTGGTGTGAGAGTTAACTTAACTTAGTTATTTATTTTGGACGGATGACAGACTTGTACTTAGAGGGTTAATTTGCTCTTTATCAAATTTTGATACGTGTAATAATATCATATGTTTTAATATTTGTATTTTTGAACCGCAGTTTATCACGACTTGGATATTTTAGTTGATTTATTTGATTTGATTTAAAGAAAAAAATTATCGTGATTTATTGTTTAACCTTTAAATTAAAAAGGGTTTTAAAAATCCAGGTCATGACATACCCATTCCTAATTTATCCAAAGACAAGATATAGAACATATGAATTAATCATAATAATAAAAATTGATCATGCATATTCTTCAATCCCCATATCGTTACCCATATATATATACCCAAAATGTTACACTACTTACTCATATAGCCCGCATAACAATTCATAACTTTTCACATAATAATGCTACTCATTACTCAATTATACATTAAATGCATCATTCTATATCTAACCATGATCAAACCAATTAGAAAACCACAATTTCAAGTACCAAGCGACATCTGGTAAAACTTAATTAAATTGACACATCAAATTACTTGTTGAAGATCAATGGGTCAAAACCTTAATTTTGACACTGTTGAAAGTTCTAATTTCCAGGAAAAGTGTTAGAGTTGTTAGATTTTCATGAAAGTTTGACCACAATCAAACTCATGGGTCTAAGTTATAGAATGAATTTTAAAATTTAAACTAATTAACCGAGAATTTTGAAGATTAATGTGCCATGCATAACATATAGTATAGTAAGGACTCCTAGGGTCATATATCAATCAAAACAAGTCCAAATCAACTTTGTTCTTTTACATTGGGTCAAGGACTCATGTAAAAACATCCGCAAGGATTTTGAGGTAATTCTAATTCAATTTGAAAATGAGAGACATATTTGATCACGAGATTACATAAATGTAAAATCTAATCCGCGTGTCTTACATAAAATCTAGTAAGTAATGGATAATCATTAAAAATCCCCAAAAATAGGACATAAAACTAGACTCCTCAGGTAATCAAGGGAATTTTTATTGAGGCTAAACCAATAAGGTAAATTCCTAAACAATACTCAAAATCTCAAAATTGCACCATATGACAGAAATTGAGGATTAGGAAAACCTTAACGATTGACATGAGACAAATTCACGAAAAGCTCTAAATTTTTTACTTTAGGACCTTGATAAAGTCCTAAAATTCTCAAAGAAATTTCAAGACAATATACCAAAAGGCCCTGAACCAATTAGATCAATTTGTGTGTGCTTTGAAAAACAAAAATAGGGCATGATCGTAGAGAAGGAACTAAGCATGCTTTACTTTTTTTTTTATTAATATAAGCTTATAACTCATGAAAAATGATGATGCTAATCCGTTAACATGATTTATAAATGGTAGGTAATCATGAAAACTTGATAATTCAACATACAATCAACAAATATAACCACATATATTCATGAAAAATCAAAACTTGTAACATGGACAACCCTAGTTCATGCCAATTGAGCTAACTCATACAACTATACTATAGACATCCATAAATCATTCAATGCAATCATCTTTAACCCTAATATCCATAATTTAGGTAGAAGAAGAGTATTTTCGACCTCTTGTTAATGACAAGCTCTTCAGAGCTTGTAGACAAAACTTTTATTCACTCCTACGGTGTTGTTGATTTACTTTCTCCTTCTCCAAGTGACTTCAATAGTTGAATTTGAAAGGTTCAACCCAATCAACAAAGGAGGGAGGAGAGGGAGATGGGTGGGGCAGCTAGAGAGAGAAAGATAGAGAAGAGAGTGAGAGGGACGTCACTAGAGGAGGAGAGGAGGCATGGAGTAGATTATGAGGGGGTCCCCTTTGGGCAATAGTTTCCCAGGTTGGTTGATTCCTAATTTGAGTCAGTCTAAATGTCCTCTGCAACCAATCACCACTTGACATTTCCCTATTTCAGTCCATTTATGCCCAAACTAGGAGATTTTGGGGTCATCCACCCTGCTTAGTGCAAGGTCAGCCAATTGGGTGAGTCGGCAACACATTCTTACATACGCCTTGCTGGTCCAATGTCCATTTACTTGTTCAAGTAATTATCCCAATTTACTTTGTTATAAACATGTTTTTGGCCTCATATTCTTCCAATCAATATTAATAGCCTCTATGACAATGCTAGGTTTTTCTTAGATATCTTCTCAAGTAAGTCTTGGCTATTAATAGATGAACAATCAAACTCGGGTCATTTAGGTCAAGTCACATACATGTGTCCTCTTACAAACCTAAAGTGAACCCGTTAGTCAAGAAATGATTCAATTCCCCTTCTAGTATCTTTGGTCAAGGTTGCAAGGTTTCGATTAGCTGAGTTGACTAGGTTAATTGCACATCATTGAATTTTAGCTAAAATAGGAAAATTTTGCTCCCCTTCCTCTAATGGTGAAGGGGTCAAATTGACGTTATCATCGTGGTATAGTTTATCTCAATGGAAAAAAATTCATTCACAAATTTAAACTACTAAAAAGAAGTTCATCTAAATATTCAGGATTTTTCGTCTATAAACAAAAATATATTCCTGACCAACTCTCCCTATTCAGATTCATGACCAACTCACATAAGGCTCAAAACAGGTACATAAGAAGGTAAGTGCACATAAAAAGTAAAGCCTTTTTGTGTATCATATTTGGAGTCCTATGTCAATTGGTCACTCATTTTGGTGACAAAGCCTAACAAGCTAGCTAGACACATCCATCTATCTACATTGGGCTAGCCCGACAAGCTAGCTAGCAGAGAGGGAGTGTGCATAAAAAAACAAGAGAAGTAGGAAGGGGTCCCTATGAGAAACCTTTGTCTTTCCTCTTCTCCCAACCCCCTACTTTTTCCATTGGGCTGCCTTTTCTTCCGTTGGGCTCTATCTATCTCTCTTGGGGGATTTGTTTGTGATAGCAAGAAAAATAGGGAGTGTAGGTAGTGATGGCAGTGTGTTGGCCTTGAGAGGGGCACAACCCTAGCTCATACCACCAACTAGGTCTGCCTGGCCCACTCCCTCTATGGCTAGGCCTTGCCAAGCTTGCCTTGTCATGCCTAGGGTCAAGTCGGGCATAGCTACTTCCAGGTCAAATGTCAAAATATAAATTTAAAAACATAGAAAATAATTATACCAACATATTTTAAATTTATATTTTTAAAACTTTTAAAGAGGTTAAAATTGCATCATTCAAAGAGTGAGTGTCGTGCCCCAGGATTTTAAAAGCATATAAATTTTCTTTTCATAAAAATATCGGAGTTTACCCGGGCCCGCGACTGGAGTTGCTCGCCTTATACGATAATATAATAATTATTTCCCCAGGAACCACGGTCCATGTACAAACACACAAGAGAAAAATAATAAGGAGAGTTCTTACTCGTTTCGGTGCGGTTGAAATCTTTAAAATTACATCGATAAAACTTAGAGTAGGAGCATCTTCGATACATAGGAAGAACCTCTAGGGTTAGTTTTGGGTGAGAGGCACACCCCATTTTTTATGAAAATTATTATATATGATATGTGCTATGAAACTGTCATGCGTTTATCCATGCCTGATCATATAAACTCCCCTACTGAGTATTTTAAAATACTCACCAACCCCCAGACTTTGTAGGACACGACGAAGCTTAATGTGTGGGTAGTGGGGCGCCCAACAATAGCTCCGGACAACCAAAATACTCTTAAGTCCCAGACTCAAATCAAAACACCCTAGAGTTCCTAGACTCTAAAAAGGTTTGTTTTCTTTTAAAACATTTTATCCCAATGTTTATCCTTTTGAAAACCCTAGCTCTGCCTCTACAAGTCATGAAAGTGTCACTATCAACGACTACAAAGGCAAGGTTGGTCGCTCATTTCAATGAGACAGTTACCCCTTCTTTGTTCCACTTCAATGACTCGATCATCATGCTTATACGTCTTTTCAAAAATAATCTTGAGAATCCTCCATTCAATAAGGATGAGTCCTCTAATACCATCTTTCAAACATATTGTATTCATTCACACAATGAAAACAGTGGCGAAGCTAGTTTGTCTCTATCTCACACACTCCACCGTGTATAATTTATATCAAAATCCACAAATAAACATTCAATCAAACTATTATACATGAGGCAATCATAAAGCATGTAGTATAAAACATATTCGCTTCTAGCGGCCAATCATTCGACCAATCGAATATACATAATAGCATTATAAACATATGATATATAAATCATATTCTATCTCAACGATTAACCGTTCGACACATCGAATATATGTGCAGAAATCATAAATTATAACTTGAAAATAATCCCTAATGCATAACATGCGAGAGTCATATAAATAATAAGTTAAAAATACAACCAAAGTTTACAATCATGCCATAAGAAAGGATAAAATCCCCTACCTCGCTCTCCGCACAAGTTTGAAGACGATATACCGGACACCACGAAATTGGATGTCCACTTCTGGGTTCTAGAGGTCTCCAACCATAAAAATAACCCTACCACGATGTCTGGCATGCTTGATTTAGGTAAGAACGTCTCTTAAACGGAAGAAAATGGACTCATATCGACTCCAAAAACTCTTTTTCCGTGCCCATAGGCTACGGACAAAACCTCCCCTTGACCCAGAACACTTTTTTGTTTCAATGCCCATAGGCTACGGACAGAACCTCCCCTATACCCGGAATACTTTTATCTTTCTATTATCGTAGGCTATGGGCATAACCTCCCCTTGGCTCGAGACACTTTTCTCACAACACGCCCGTAGGCAATGGACAGAATTTCCCCTTGCCCAAAGACACTTTACCCTTCACGTGTCCGTAGGCAGCAGACAGAACCTCCCCTTACCCCGGGATGTTTCCCACATATAGGGTCGCTAACTCAAAGAATGGGTGTTTCCATTACGTAGAACACCCTCGAATTAGCTAAGAACGCTCTTTGAATTGAAGAAAATGGACTCAGAATAACTCCAAAAACTTCTCTGGAAAACTGAATCAAAATAGGAATTTATAGAGGAAATTGCGCGTGCATGTGCACGCAACATGTGTCGCACGACTAGAGGCCAAACCGCATGGCGCAACTCGCCAGACACAGCTTATGCTGTGGCTTGGCTTGGCTCAGCCAAGCTGCTATTTTGTCTATTTCTTATTATTTTTTTAATAATATTTTATTATTATTTTAATCAAATACAATTCAAATTTTAAAACGCGATAACTTCTTATCCCGAAGTCGGAATTGCACGTTCTTCATGCTGATGCGCTCGAATCGATCAGCCCTTTGAAACTAGACCTACATTGGTAGGATATCTCGCACTTTTAAAGTGGGTTATGCCCATGTGGCACATTTCCCGATGTTATAACTTTCGCTCCCGACCTCTATTTTGTGCGTTCTTAGGTTTGTTACGCTCGTCTCACCGAGCTCTATCAACCCATATAAAAACTCTCCAAATATCTAACTCTAAATAATTAAAAATAATTAAAAATTCATAAAATAGCTTTATTAGAAGCAAGAAATCATACTGAGAATTCACGGTCGTTATAGTGAGAGTCCCTCTCCACTCTCCCCCCCTCTTATCTATATGGAAAAATGCACTCTTCGCCTTAGAAAGGGCTTTATTAAGGGGTATAATTGATAAATGGCTTATAGGAGCCTTTTTGGAGCCAAAAGAGCCATTTCCAATGGCTCCACGTGGAAGGGTCGGGCCTTATGTTGTGCCCATGCGATGCAAATGCCTAGACATGGTCGAGCTTTTTGCGAGCTGTGGGCTAAAAATTTAGCCTCCACTACAATAAAAAGGACTATTAACAATGTTTTTATTAGTGACATAATACAAAGCAACGCTACAAACTACAATTTGCGTTGCATAACAAAGCGTCACAGAAAAATAACTATTTACGACGCTTTTTAAAAGCATCACAAATAGTGGCATTATTTGCAATGCTTACAAAAAAGAAACACAAATAAAATAAGTTTTATAAAAAAAATTATTAGTAATATTTGTGACACTTATAAAAAAGCATCAAAAATAAAATAAGGCTTTTAAAAAAAATTAAGACTATTTGCTATAAATGTAAAAGTGTAACATATGAGAGGAGAGATAGTGAATTGAGAGAGAGGGGATAGTGAAGAGAGAGAGTGAGAAGAGAGAGTAGGAGAGTGAGAGTGAAGAGAGAGGGATGGGAGCATGAAAACTTAATTTAAATTTTTTAGAATTTTTTATTACATATATATTTTAAAAATAATAAAAAATAAAATAAAATAAAAGTTATTAGCAAAGAATATTCTAATATCTAGGTATTAGTGACTCAAGCATCGCTAATACATTTATTTTATTTTAAAAATATAATATATAATAAAATTCCTTCAAATTAAAATTAAATTCCTCCCCTCTCTTCCCTCTTCACCTGAGAGCTGGGGCTCATGCTAATGTTTGCGAGACAAAGGGAGAGAAGAGAGAGATAAGCAAGGAGAGAGGAGATAGAGAGAAAGGGTGAAAGGAGAAAGAGGATATAGAGAGAGAGTGAGAGGAGATGAGAGAGAGAAGAGAGAGAGGGACATAGAGGGAGAAAGCAAAGAGAGATATAGAGTAGAAATAAATATAAAAAATTTGAATAGAAAAAATAGAAAGAGTGAGAGGGTTGCCGGACTCGTGAGAAGATGAGAGGGGAGAGAACATGAGAATTTAATTATAATTTTTTAGATTTTTTTGTAATATATTATATTTTAAAAATAAAAAATATTAAATGTATTAACAATGCTTAGGAATATCCGCCACTAAAACCTAGGTGATACCTTGTAAAAAAAGTAAATTCCCATTAATTAGGGTGGTGTATTTCATTTCTATTTATATGATTTATTTGTACAATTATACAAAGTAGATTTTGAAATACAACAGAACGATCTCAATCAATATGATAGTAGTCATTACATGATTTACTCAATTAGGTATAATCTCATAATATTCTCCACGACCTCATCAAATCTAGTCCTACATGAGTTCAAAACGTGGCACCAGAATTTTCTTTCAAACTTCTGTTATCAATTAGCTTATGTTGGCATAGAATGAATGAGAGCCATTTATGTATGAGTTTTTTCCATATTGCCCGGCCGAAGAGTATAAAATTTCATATTCTCTAGATTTTAAACACAAGTGCCATTAAACTTGGAATAATACAATATAAGCTAATTTTTGGACAAAAATACCCCTGACAGGGGTTAGGGTTTTTTATCGTGTAAAACCCTGGTGAAGTCACATTCACTGGAAAACAAATTCATAGACCAGCGATTTCTCCATGAGAAGACTTCGTTCTAATTTTCGACCCATCTCACCATTGATTTCATCATTTGGAGTAGTGAGCAGCATTCACACAACGTGAGTGGAGGTTTTTCAATCCATCTGACCAACGATTGCAAAAACTCTAGTTAGTCTTTTTTTAAGATTAGTGATTTTTTATTTCCAAAAGGAGATTTTGAAGAAAAAAAACTCTACGTTAGTTCCGTTTCATCTTGTTTTTGCAAGGTGATTTTGAAACTTTCCACCCCCAAAGCAAGTTTCAGTCATGTTTCGAGGTTCCGTCTAACATGATCCTGGTAAATGAGTGTGCGGCCGATCAAGGGGTTAATTCGACTTGGATCAGTTTCGTAGTAAGGCCTTTCCCAAAATATACATTGTATATTCGTATGCATATTTTTTGGTATTTCGTGTATCAGAACACACGAAGTAGGTAGTCAAAGTAGCTTATCGTGTTTTTAGGAATGCAATAAGTCATATATTGTGTGTTTGATAAGACACTAATCTATATGTTGTGTCATTACTAACATGACAAGCAACACAATATTCAACTGTTGTTATATCGTGTATGATAGGTCCTCTTATCGTATATATAATAACACGATATATCTGCTTAGCGTGTATGAGGAAATTAGTCACATAATGTGAATCAACGCGACTATTGATTATGGTCATAACCCATTATTGATATACATATATTTATCCAATTTTGCATATGTAAAGATAGTAATACACTAAATGGAGAAGTCAATGAAGGCATCAGAAGATAAGAAGAAGAGAATCTATAGGAGGAGACTGGGTCTGGGAATGAATAGTTTCCTAGCTAGACTCCATTTATCAAAAGACTTTGTAGATTCATGTCCAGGATGCAAGGCTATTGGTGGAGACTAGGTTCTACCCAGTATATAATTGTGAGTTCATCATCATCTCTAGGCCACTCTTGGATGTTCTCATTGGTGAGTGATGGGACGACTCATAGGAGGTCTTTAACATTAAGGACAAAATACTACCCGGTGGATGAAGTGGCAATGATTACAAGTTTGAGTGGAAAAGGGAACCCATGTAAATTAAAAAGTGGCAAGGGGAAGGCTGCCTAAGGGAAGGGGCAATTCTATAAGAAATTCTTCCAAGGGAAGCGGCATAGAAGAATGTACTTGAAGAAATGTCGAAAGAAGTGGCTACCGAAACACGGATTGTGTCAGACGAGGACTTAGCACTATTGGTTATTGTGCACATGGGGGTCCTAGTATTATTCACACAAAACAACATATCCGTGTACCCATCTTTGAGTGATTACATAGATAACCTATCGATTGTGGGGAGCTATTATTAGGCAAGGGTTGTGCATGATATGTTGATCAGAGGCATATCATCAGCCCACCGGAACATCATGAGCAGATAGGATGAGCACTCCTCCACATCCATAATTGTCGTTGGGGCTTCATTTGTGCTCCAAGTAACTCTTGTATTATAGATAACACAATGAATTCTATTATCATAGTTCTAATGACACAATAATTCTACACACACATGTATATCTCTATATCGCTCACACGATATCATGTTGATCGTGTTTACAAAAATATGAGGAATAACACACACGTCAAATTATCGTGTGATCGGTAAGACGACTAAGTACCATATAGTGTATATTGCATTACATGATAATGAACTATAGTGTAATTGATAACATGATGTAGCCGAGAAGCATGTTATACATAACATGACTAAATTGTCATACTGACACTACTGACCAATTTGTTATGTCTTGTCCACCAGGAATGGTATTTTTAGCTTATGTCCATATAGGCTCCCAGTGGTCCTCCATGTAGCCTGAGTACAAGAGGTGGCTCGGGTTTACCCAACTTTTGAGCCACATGTAGAAAGCCGCTAAACTTGACCTGACCAACGAAAAGGCGAGGAAGAAGCTTCTTGCTCATCACCGAATGAGGAAGTGATATGAGGAAGTGCTCATGCGTCTGAAGCCATACTCCCAAGTTCTTATTTAAATCACACCAATTACAGAAGAGGACTTTACGGATGGCCAAAGGGTGACCCCGAAGGCAAGTATGCAAACAACCATACATAGGACAATGAAACCCATCCATGCCCACCATGGCCAGATGTTAGGGTATTTACAATCTGGCTAGGATGTCATTGAATCATTCATCATGTCAGTGGATGTCATAACAGAGATTTGTGAGTTGTTTTGAAGAAGTTTGTTCTGTACGAGGAGTGGGGATGGAACACTGAGAGAGTTGAAGCTGCACTCTGGCGAGTTACAAATGATATAGAAGTGACAACAAGCCTTATAGAACATATGCAACCCCTATAGGAACTGGAGATAAGAGTGACTGCATGAACCCCCTCAACTAGAAGTCCCTCAAGCATCAACCCCTCCACCAAGAACCGAAGGATCGCCATCGGTTTGGGTCAAGTTAAGAGCTTCAAAATCCAGAGCAGCTGGTCAACCATCTATTCATGAAGAGCAACCAGTACATGTCCCTCAGTTGGTGGACGAGGAATTCATTTTGAATAAGTACAACATTTTTATCTATCATTTTCATATGGGGATTATCGTGTAAATGAGCACACGATAACCTCAACAGTCGTTATTTAAGAAAGATGATTATGTTGTGGTTGTGTGAACGATCACACAATCATTGAAACAAACGTTTGTTAAGAAAATGATCTGGTTGTGGTCGTGTGATCGATTACACGATAAGGCTCTTTATCGTGTTTCAATCAATATGATATGGTGATACAACATGTACTCTAAAATATGATTGGCGTGGATATCGTGTATGTACTAATGCGATTGCTTACTTCTTATATGCAGAGAATAGGCACCCAAAAGCTACCTCCCCAATAAAGAAGATGTAGCATCCAAGACTTTCAAGGTAATTTTCTGAATTTTTTTTTGGCATTTTTCTATATTCTTTTTATTTATTAAGAGCTTAAATTGGGTAGGGTCACCAAGTGGAGACCACTTTACGATGACTTAGCGTAGGGGTAATTAGCATCACGTACCACTACCTTCTAGAGCATGCTTCTCCTCTCCTTTTCTTATTTAAACTCACCTCAAACAAACCCTAGCCTTTCACCTCCTTCTTCATAAGTTTTAAAAAAGCCATTAAGGCTGAGGGCTTAGAGGTTCGGGTTGCCGGATAAGAGGGTTCGTTGCTAGAAAAGGAGGCAAGGAGGAGGAGCGTGCAATAAAACACCACCAGAAAAGGTAGGATCCTTATTTATAAAATTCATTTGTAGGAATGGGCTTATAGTTAAATGTTTAATCTGTTAGATCTTTAGTAATATTGGAACCGGACCATTGAGATCGACATTGGTATTTTTGGCTTGTGGTTGTTCATTTCAATGTATATAGAATTGATGTACGTAGAAGAAGTTACGGTTGTTTGAACGTATGATAACCCTTACTGAAGTAGCCGTTGGTTGTAGAAGAGAATTTTAGATCGGTTATATGGCCTCTGCAAGAGCACAAGGCATGATTGACTCATAAAAATTCCGTCTGCAACTCTCGGCCGGCACACTGACTTGTAAGCTTAGAGGATGGATGCAGCAGAGGGAATAGATTTGCTCGCTGAGGAATGACCGGTGCCGCCCTGGATGCCCAAGGGCCAGCTCTGGTCTGTTCTCCGGCAACACAGACGCAGGGCAGAGTCTCTGCTGCCCGTTTTACATGAGACAAGACTTTTTTTCTACGTCTAAACAATGTGAGAAGTGAGGAGAAGATGGGAGATCGCACTGGTGGTGCCGGAAATGTGTTTGAACGCACCCAGGGGTCAACGGAGGAAGTCCCCGACAATTCTGGACCTGCCGGACGACTGGTGGCTCACTGGCCGTCGGCCTCCTTTTTCCCCGGGGCGTGAAGAGGCAGCGGGACAGGGTGGTTGGGGGTGGTGCCTGACATCTTACCCCATCAAGAAGGCTGAGGAGTGGGCGGCGGAGAAGCTTCGGCGGACCCAAACCGCCAGACCGGCAGCGGTGCTCCAGGCCACCCTCCCTCTGCGTGCCTCTGGGAAAGGAAGAGGTGCTTGCGGGGAAGATGACCCCGTGAGGTAAAACTTTCCCGAGCCGACTTGCGTTGGGTGTGGGTCTGGCTGGGTCAAGTAACCTGAACCGGCCCAGTTCAGTTTGATTTTGGGCCGGTTCAGGCCTTTTTTACTCTATGAAAAAAAAATTCATATATATGTATATTATATATATGTGGCAAAAATTGTTAAATAATTAGTCAAAACCTTGCAATGGGACATGAGGGGTTTTAATTGACTAATAGTACCTTCATTAATATTTTAAACATACTAATTTACCTTCAGGAGTGATTATGGGTTAATAAACGATGTGAGAACGTATTCGTTCATTTGAGCAAACGTGTGACCTAAATAAATTATTTTGGATTGTGCTTGTTTTATGCAGAACCTTGAGCCATGGAGTCTTAGGTTCCTTGGAATTTCAACTAAAAAGTCTGCAAAGACTTATTCTTTTCCCAGAGTTGAGGAACGGTGGAGATTGAGATACGCTTCTCCATCGCCACGACAGTTTAGGTACTGACCAGTGGGACTTTACCATGGGTCTCCTGCAGGTCTTCCAGGATCATATAGTGCATACAAAAGCGGAGTTGCATGAGCATCATGGAAAGCTTGTGCTTCTCGCCAATCTATGTCCATAGCACAGTTGGGATCCATTCCTCCATACTCATGGCAGGCTATATAGAGCCCTAGGGGTTTGGGTCAAGCTAGTGTTAAGCAGTCTACTCCAAGGTTGGAGTCTGGTATTAAGAGTTGTTGCAGAGATTAACTTCTGCATCAGTTTTGTTTTACTTCGGTGGTTTAGTCTCTTATATTGAGGTTTTTAACACTATGAGAATGGGTTAAGGATTTGGTTTTTGTAACACCCCCACCCGCACCACCTGACCCGGACTGGGGGTTAGATCGGAAAACACAATCGGAGTGTCGAAAATTAGCGGAAAAATTAAAACCGACTGACCAGGAGCTGCAGACTCTGAGTACGAGAGTCGTAACGTTCATCTGCGCACTACGGAGCTTTAACGTTCCATTGTGCATTGATCAAAATAAACCTAATTTTATAACTAATTTGGATCGGGCCAACGTTATTTTATCGTTGGTTGCCTACGTACATATTGGATACCATCTCTGACGTTATTCCAATACGATCGGATCCAAACGTAGTTCTGCCTAATGGCTAATACATTTACCAAACATCGGAGAATCATATACGATAAAATACGTATACGTTATATCTGAATGATTCGTTCGGAATCCAACGGAAATCTTATCAGTCATCGGAGTTAAATGAAAGCCAATATATCAGAAAACACACATCTCACATAGGTGAGAAGAATACTAACAAAACACACATCCCACTCTATCATAGAACAGAGCAGAACACTCTACAGAACCTGTTGGATCATATCAGATCATATCAGATTTTATCCGACCATACTGGTCATATCAGATCAGAGTATGTCACGTCATAGCAGAGAGCATTTCAGATCACAACAGAATAAATCAAGATGTGCAGTCATATAAAGCATATTAAACTAGAAGGTCAGGAAAGCGTACTCCCCTCCAATTTCGAAAGTGGCGATGTTCGGAGTTGCTCATTTCCTCAGAGCGTCTGCCCTTTCTGATCCGGAGACTGCGGCCAGAACCTCATGTAACTTCGAAATACTTTACCCTTCTTGTGTCCATAGATAGAAGACAAAACCTCCCCTTACCCGGAGACATTTTACCCTCACAGCGCCAATAGGCAGCAGACAGAACCTCCCCTTGTCCGAGACACTTTTCCCTTCCCGTGCCTGTAGGCAACGGACAGAACCTCCCCTTACCCTTGGGATATTTCTCTCACATAACATTGATAATTCGAGGAGTGGATGCTTCCATTGCATTACTCACCCTCGAATTAGCTAGGAATGCCTAATCGGATTTAAAATGAGTAATAAATGAAGAACGGAAGATGAGAACACGTGGGAGAATTTCCCCTTACCCGGAGATATTTTACCCTTTTCGCACCCGTAGGCGACGGACATAACCTCCCCTTGGCCCGGGACGTTTCCCCTACATATGGTTGCTAACTTGAAGAATTGACGCTTCCATTGCGTAGAGCACCCTCGATTTAGCTAGGAACGCCTTTTGAACGGAAGAAAATGGACACAGAATGACTCCAAAAACTCCTCCAGAAAAATGAACGAAATAAACTATTTATAGAAAACTGGCGTGCGAGCCTACGGAAGAAAGGGAATACGCACGCACAGACGCGCGCCACGTGGTGCGACATAAATGGCCCAGAAATGCTGTCTGTGTGTGCGGCGCGCGCATCACGCGCGCCGCATCACGTCGCGCCCGCCGCGTGCGCCGCATCACGTCGAGCGCGGCGGGCGCGATCGCGCCGCGCTTCTGATGCACGACGTGCGTGTCGCGCGGTCAGCCGCGCGATCACGCGGGACCCGAGTTGCGCGGACGGCCGCGATTGCGCGCCACCGCACGGCGCACGGCTCCCCGGCGCAGCTCAGGCGCGACTCGGCTCGACTCGGCTGATGATGTCAGCTATTTCGTCCTTTCTTGAATATTTTATTATTATTTCATTCAAATACAATTCTAACTTCAAAATGCGATAACTTTTTATCCCGAAGTCGGAATTGCACGATCTTGGTACCGATGGACTCGTATCGACGAGCCCTTCAAAACTAGACCCCCCATGGGTATGTTATCTTGTACTTTTAAAGTGGGTCCTGCCCATGTGGCACGCTTCCCGAGGTCATAACTTTCATTCCTGACCTCCGTTTTGAGTGTTCTTGGGTGCGTTGTGCTCGTTACTTCGAGCTCTACCCGGATACAGGGATTTCACTTAATGAAACCCCGTAACCCTAATATTAAATTACCAAATTACCCTTAACCCCCCCATGTTAAGCATAATTGGAAGACGGGTCGTTACAGTTTTAACAGAGCTAGATATCATTAGAATAAAAATCTAGTGGCTTATGAATGATAATTAAAAACAAAAGCTTAGTCCCTTACTGGGTTTTATAAACTTGTTTGATCCTATTGAGTAGAAGTGGGTATACTCATGCATCTTCGTGATGCAGGTACCTCAGAGGAGAAGTAGCAAAGTAGCAGAGTAGCTAGATTCGTGGAGCGGGAACTCACTGCTTCAGAGTAGGATTTGCTTTATTTGATTAGATTGTAATAAGGCACGAGAGTTGTCATTACATACTTTATTTGTTATTCTCTATTAGTTATCAGATTTTGCACATGGACGAGATCTGGCTCTTTATTTAATGAATTATATCGACTATTATCATTACTCATGGTTTGATATTATCATTATGTTGAAAAACAGCAGTCATAGATTGGGGTTTATTTTAGTCGATGGTTTGCATGATTTGACTTGAAGAAAAAAACTATTACTCAAATTTTTCATTGCATTTACTTCGAAAATGTTATTTAGAAAACCCTGGCCATGATAGAAGAAGGGTCCGAAGTTGGAAAAGACCATGATAACAAGTTTTTTGAAGAAAATAAATGAAGAAGTTGTATAATCC
Source organism: Saururus chinensis (assembly GCA_035235625.1). Taxonomy (NCBI): domain Eukaryota; kingdom Viridiplantae; phylum Streptophyta; class Magnoliopsida; order Piperales; family Saururaceae; genus Saururus; species Saururus chinensis. The sequence goes on from CP141143.1 coordinate 35,414,035, forward strand.
TGGCCCGTCAAGGAACCAACCTGGAAGAAGAAGGAAAGAGCCCAGAAAGTCTAGGACCAAACCCGAGAGGTCCAATAAAAAACCCAGGAGATCCAGGAACAACACCAGGAAGTTCAGAAACAGCCCGAGAGGTCAAGGAACAACCCTGGGAGGGAACGGAAGGGACCAGAACAACCCCTAGAGGGACCAAAAAAACCCTTGGAGGGACCGGAACAACCCCTGGAAACAAATAAAGAAGAGGAAAGTACAAATAAAGAATTAGTTCCTCAACAGACAATTAAACTGAGAATAAATGGAAAAGTTGCCACCATCACACCCTTCCTACCTCTGGTGCCCCGGAAGTTGAGGTACACCGCTGTTGAACCACCTGCTAAAGGTGAGGAGTGAACCAAGATGGTGGCCGCTTATTAATCACACGATTATAGAAAAGACAAAATCGAATATTTATATATTGCTATATCAATAACACGATATTCGCTCATATCATTGATAATACTCTAAGTTCCATCTCAATTGTTGTTGTATGAATAGCATGTTGGTGAATACACAACTTCGAAATGCATCGTGTTATCGGTCTTGCGATATAGTCACTTATCGTATCATGAATGTCGCAACCCTTTGATCATCATGTCATGACTAACATGAATTGTTTGTTGCTAATTGTAGACGATAGACGTCTTCTTCCAATACTTGAAGAACATAATTCAAGGCATCCAAGAACCTACCCCAACTATTTTTTCAGCAAGTTCGCCGTTCAACACCATTTTAACGTTGGGGTGGCTGATGGTAAGGAGGCAAAGGAGAAAACTCACTGGCCTATTGTTGAGGGGGCTGAATGTTAACACGGAAAGGGGTTTCATTCCGATCTACGTCACAGGCCACTTTCTTTTGCTAATTTTCTGCTATGGGGAGAAGAAATTTGGGTGGTACAACCCACTAAAAGGTGATCATGGCCATCACTTTGCAAAGGTAGATAAGATAAGGAAACATGTAGCACATGCAATGGAGAAGGCCCTTCACATAAACGATGCAACAAAGTGGCCAATGACTAAGATAAACAAATGCCCATATCAAGAAACAAATGAAGATTGTGGTATGTTCCTCATTTATTATGTAGCAAAGATGGCAGGGGGCGTACTTCAGCCTGATTTTACACAAATAGAGATAATAGGCTTGGCCAGGTCTCAGATCTGTGCTACTATTCTTCGGGCTCAAATCAACAAGGAATTTGATCCAGAGGCAAATGAATTGTAATTAGACAATAGACATCTTACATTATTTACACGAAAAAATTGTAAACACTCAAAATTGTTACTGGCAATACACAATTAATTAACAATTTTGTTTGTTTCGATGTCGTATTGTGTAATTCTCCACTAGAGCTGAACTTCAATTGTTATCATTACTCTAGTGGTTTGTTTGGAGAAAAAATATAACTATTATTAATATTTTTTTACATAATATTTCTCCATTACATAAAAAATACACACATTTTAAAAAAACAAATAAAATAACGATATGAATGACCACTTTATAGGCTAGTGAGGATCGATCAGTTAAAATGCAACGAAACATTCGCGACATTGATATAATGCCTTATAGTGAATTATGACCCCCTTAGATGCTGGTGAGGACCGCGTCTAAAGGCGGATGATTCACCATCCGGTGCTAAAGCAATGTCCTAAATGCTCTGTATCGGTGCCGAAGATCAGTGGACGAGTGTTCTCCCTGCACACTCCTTAGCTATACTGGAAAACAACTATGAATGGGAAAAAATATAACTGGTGAGGACCGATCAAAGAAAATGTGACTAAACATTCGCGACATTGATATAATGCAAGATAGTGAATCATACCCCCCCCCATCAAACGATGGTGAGGACCGCATCTGATGGGGGACGATTCACCATCCAGCGCTAAAGCAATGTCTTGAATGCTCTATCTCAGTTCCGAAGACAGTGGGTGAGCGTTCTCCAAACCGACATATACAGCCAGCCAGGATTGGGAAGGTTCTTCGGACACCAAACTGACAGGCTAGGCTGCCCAAATCAGAAGGTTTGGCCTGCACCAGGAGGTTTGGGCAGCATGGTGTTCCATCTTGTGACCAAACGTATAATCAATATAGCTATCATATTAGTAAGCATATGATCATTTTGTTAGTACTTGAAGAAAGATAATGACATCGATGCCTATTGACGTTGTTGTGTATTCAATAAGATGATATGTACCACTATCATGTCCCAAAAATGCGATATCAAAACAAATTCATCATATCGTGCTATCAATATCACGTGGGACGCTAAGGTCGTGAATTAGTACAAATGACATCTAGTCTATCGTGTCATTGGTAGCACTAAATGCTAAAAATAAATGAATAATCATCATTTTAGTAAGAACACGAGAGGCTAGTTGTATATCCAAACCGATGACCTACTTTTTTATTGTATCATTTGGTGGCCATTGGCGTGTCACTAAATACACAATATTCTGTCTATCGTGTAAACTTTAACGCAATACAGATAATTTTGTATAGGAATAAAATCTACTGGAATATGAATGGGAAGAAAATATAACTGTTATTAATATTTTTCTTTACATAATATTGTTCCATTACATCCAAAAAAGCATATCTTTATAGAAAATTTAAAAATACAAAGAAAATAATAATAATTTGGAGACCACTTCAGAGGCTAGTGAGGTCCGATGAGATAAAATGTGACAAAACATTCGAAACATTCATATAATGCCAAATAGTGAATCATGCCCCCATCAGTGGCTAGTGAGCACAACCACTGAAGGGGGACGATTCACTGTCCAGCGCAATTGCAATGTCTCGAATGCTCCATTTCTGCGCCGGCAATCAGTGGGCGTGAGATCTGCTTGCACACTCCCGGACCTATTAGTTCAAATGTGATGGGACATTTGCGACATGGAAATAACACAAGAGAGTGAACCTGCTCCGATTAGAGGCTGGGGAGAACCACCTCTAACGGGGTGACAAATCACCATATGGTGCGATAGCAATGTCCCAAAGGCTCCGTCTCAGCGCAGGCGATCAGTAGGTGTGCAATCTCCTTGTAGACTCTTCGACCCATTAGTTCAATTGTGACAAAACATTCGTGGCATCCATATAACGCCAGCTAGTGAGTTGTCCCCCTTCGGACACCAGTGAGTACCGCGTCCGAAGGGGACGAATCACCATCTTCCACTATATGACTGTCCCGAATTTGGTAAGTCCAGTGGTCACCGTTATATATATAGGTAGGGTGCGAGGGATATGAACCACTGAGATGGATGGATAGAACCAGAAGGTTCGGCCAGTAGTTCTGGGTTATGGAAATTATTAAAACACCAGAAATTGTGTTGACTCATTGGGAATGACTCCTCACGAAATGGTCATTAAAATTTAATTGAATCACTGGAAATTGTGGTGACTCTTCAGGAATTGGGTAGTTAAATTCATGCAATTGTCGTGTGTGTGATCACACGACATGACTAATATCGTGTAATTTGTTAAAAATTTAGCAACAAAATTCATTATCATATGTTTTTATTGTGCAATTGGTAACACGTAACCCCTTTGGACATGTTACCAATTACATGATATATATATATAGTATACAATCTATACGAAAACAACAACCTATCGTGTTTTCAAAAATACGTGAATCACTTAGTGCGTGTTGTCGATGACATGATGCATATAAAAAATGATCATGACCTTGTTTTCCATCCATCAGCTGAAGAACGGGGGTGGAAAAGGCAACCTTGATCGATGCTCCCCTTCCTTATGTCATTTGCTTACTCTATTATTCGATTGCCTTCGGCTTATAGTTGGGACATCTACCACATTGGGAGGTTCCCCTTGTGCGCTAGCACATCGTTTGCAATTGTGACCAAACTTCCTGCATGCTCCACATTTTAGTGGGGCTTTGACCTTTGGTTGTGACTATCCCATTTTTTTGTGGACGCCCTTGCTACTTCTGTGGGATAGGTCAGCTAAATGTAGGTATAACTCAAGCCAGTGCCCAATGGTGCCTATCTTTTGTTGGGTGTAATGGCTCTCGATAGGTCATTCTATATAATTATGTACAATACCATCTTTCACAATAGTCAGACACATAGAAGTGTCTATGATCGATTGTTGCAACTGCATGCATATAGAGTAGCCCTAGATGTTGAAAATTTCCACATGTACAGCTACGTTCAACCATATTTACCACATCCTGCTAAGAAAATATTGTGCGAATGAGCTCACGATAAAAACTAATGTCATATCATTGGTTACACAACCTGTAAGGATACTATATGATCATGTAAGTTAAACATACCTACTGTTAGCCCCTCAACTTTTTGCATAGAGAAGGGGGCGGCTACCCCATATACTTGGCAGCGGACAACCAAATTAGCCTAGGCAGCCCCTTGGGCAAGGATGGATGCTTGGAGCAGCGTTGGAGTGGTTCCAGATGCGCACTCGCCTAGCAGAGCAGGCTAAGGAAGAGTCCCTACGCGGGCAACACTCTAGGTGGCGAGCTAGGCGCCACACCCCTTAGGGACAGACTCCTAAGGCTGCTAGGATGGACTCATGCAGCACAGCCAGACTCCTAGCGCAGATTAGAGCAAAGGCAGCAAGTTTCCCTGGATGGACGGACTCTAGAAGCAGCAGGGCGCTGGACTCCTAGCCGATGACGGATTCCTTGCTTGGTTTCCTGATTTGTGTTGGGACGTCCCTGATTGGGTCGGGAGAGTTGGACACGGAGGGACTCTTGTATGTATGGGTGGGGCTGTTGTATTCCTAGCGTGATACGAACCAACCAAGGCTGAGTCTATATAAGGGGAGAGGCAGGGTGGCCATGGCTGATGGACTTGTGTTGAAGACTAACTAGAGAGCTTTGCAAGATTGAGCACAGCGACCTAATTGATCAGCCCCTGCCCTCTCCCTGCCATTGTAACCGACATATTGAGTTTACATAGCACAGGGCGGAGCCCCTTTGCACCAGAGAAGGATGTGTTGCTATAACGCCCCGGAATTTCTATGTTTTGAAATTCGGGCATTTGGGCCTATTAACGAGTTTTACGGCCCATTACCGGTTTTTCTTAAAATAAGATTGTTTTGAGCTTGATTTGTTCAAAGAAGCCTGAAGACATTTGATAGGGCTCGGCGAGACGAATGTATCGAGCTGAAGAACGTGTCAAACAAACACTGGGATAGTAGGCTATGGCATTGGGAAGTGTGCCATAGATGGGACCCACTTTAAATTTGTGAGAAAACATGCCCTTGTGTGGTCTTTTCGAAGGGCTCGTCAACATGAGTCCAACAATACTAAGAACACATGATTCCAAGTTCGGGGTAGGGAGTTACGCCTGTTTAAAGATTTAATTTTTGTTTTAAATTTAAAAACAAAAATAAAAAAATTATAAACAAAAATGTTTTGTGCGTCAACCCTGGTGTCAGCCAGAGCTGACACACTGCCAAACCTGCTGCGTTGCGGTAGGGTAAGCTGCCGCATTGCAGCATTTGAACTGCCGCAATGCGGCAGTACAGGCTAGCTTGCAACTAGCTGCAAGCTCGCCCTGCAGGTTAGCCATGACTAGCCTGGAGGTTAGCTACAGGCTAGCCCTGTGGCTAACCTAAAAAGTGCAGGTTAGCCATGCAGCTAGCCTATTTTTTTTAACGGTTGGATGCCGCTATGTGGCCACATCCAATGGTGGAGTTTCCTTATTTAAGGAGAGGGAGGGAGGGGGGTTCAACTTGCCCCATCCTCTTCCTCCTCTTCTCCTCTTTGGGACACACCCGTTCCTATGCTTTAAACGTGTGTTTCTACCCCATTTCTTATCTGTTTCCTCTCATTCAAAACCTGTTTCTACCTAATTCGAGGTTGTCCGACATCATGAGAGTGTCTGTTTTCTTAGTTAGACTTTCTAAAGGGGAGGAATGACCTGGGGCAAGGGGAGGCTCCGTCCGTCGCTTTCAGGCTGGGAGGAAGAAATCGTTCCAAGACTAAGGGAGACTCTGTCCGCCGCTTTCAAGCCTGAAAGGAGATCTTGTCCCGATGCGAGAGGAGGTTCTGCCCGCTACTTTTAAACCCACAAGCGAGAAAAGACTCCGACCATTGGCCGTCACTCCGGTCAATTTTAAGGATGAAGGGTAGGTGGTTTTAAACACTAATTCTGTGCTATGACTAGGCGTTATGTTTTATAATTTATTTGTCTCTTAAATAAGTTGTTATTTTTAAATGGATACAATTAAGGATGGACATGCGCTAAGATAATAGCACATCGTACATGCGCTAAGATAATAGCACATCGTACATGTGCTAAGATAATAGCACATCGTACACCTCTAATGTGGATTTTATCGTGATACGAGCTTTAAAGATAATATTATTATCTAAATTGAATTTACGAACGATTTGACCAGATTTGAAGGGTAGTTATTTGGTATAAAGCCCAAAAACTACGATCGGTTTTGAAGGATAGCTATTTGGTATAAAGCCCAAAAGCTATCAGAGTTATAACTCCTAGATACCGCCTTTTATGGCATATGGCACGCTTATGAAGTTGGATATCGTGGGAAGATCCTCTTCATTCCGATCCTGTTGCCCCACGAGCATAGGTGTATGTCGCTCAGGTATCGGCGACATTCTGTGAAAGACGATTTATCCGATTTTAATTTATTTATCGGATTTTAGCTACAAACGAACTATCTGAATTTACCGGATTCTGCGAAGAACTATTTTGTCTTACTTTTCATGTAAGAAGTGTGTTGGATTCGATTAGTCGATATTATTAGTTTAAAGTCAACTTTTGAATATTAATTATTATGAGAATATTTGAAGTATATTTATTTATGCTTTATGTTTTAGCATATTAATAGAATTTAAATCTATCTACTGAGTATAATTATACTCATCCACCCCTAAACGCTGCAGGTCAGACCGAAGGAGACAATATTAATGAAGATTACCCATAGAACTTCAAAAGATCAATGCTTTATCACGTTCTTTTGTTATGTATTAATTCTAGATGTTCGCGACTTTTATTTTGTAAAGGCTTGATAGGCCTTATTTTGTAAAGATTTTGTAATTACTTAAATTAATAGAAAGTTACTCTTCTGCGCACGGTTGATCATGGCCTGTCTATTATTACAAATTGCTGGCGTTTTGACTTTTCAAGTAATTTAAAAAATTGGGGCGTAACAATTGTTGATTTCTTATTCCCCTTTGAGCATACGTGAGGGAAGGTCGCGAGAGTCAGCTGCTAGTTGTGCGTTGCAGCTTGGCCATCACGGGTGTGGACACTAGGCAAAGCTCTACGCCTGTGACAGTTGGTTCCATTACCAGGATTTGAACGAACCAAACAGACCTTGTATGTTTGAAGGAGATTCAGCGAGCAAGGACCCAAGGATTCCTTGCTGATTGTGGACAGACAAGTTACCACCATGAAGGGCTCCATGTTGCAGCGTTTGACAGACATGGAGGCCAAGTATGAAGCTTTGAAGACGGCTCCAAGGATGCTGACCGGAGTCTAGGCCTCTCTGCGATTAGTCCAGGATTGCATTGGTGCCTTCGACTAGTGTCTCTCCTTGGTTGAGATCAATTCCTATGCAGACGAGTTCGGAGAAGGCACTTCCGTAGGAGGTGCTCCCGATTCAATTATCTCGCTATGGACATGGCAGCCACTACGGATTATTTGAAGGACAAGTTGCAAGAATTGAGGACGGAATCTAAAGGGAAGGTTCAAGAGCTGATGGACAAAATATCTCTCCTTCAGCAGGCTGTTTTGAACTCGGAACCTTCAGGGACGGAGGCAGAACCTATACCTAAGACAGGGCAGTCCATGAAGAAAGCGAAGGTGCCTGAACTAAAATCCTACTCTGGCTCATGTTCTACTAAGGATATTGAGAACTTCATTTGGGATATGGAGTAGTTCTTCGTGATCACCCAAACCCCAAACGAAGAGAATGTCATGGTGACAAGCTTGTATCCCTCGGGAGATGCCAAGCTTTGGTGGCGAACCAAGCTGGAAGATGATGTTGCTGTTGAACATCCCCCTATCTAAACTTGGGTGATGATGAAGAAGGAACTCAAGGAGTAGTCCCTCCCCACGAACATGGTGTGGGTTGCACGAGACTCTCTCAGGAAATTCTGGCAGATGGGGATAGTCAAGGAGTACGTGAAACAATTTTAGTCCCTCCTCTTAGACATCAAGCATATGATGGAGGAGGACAAGTTATTCAACTTCCTGACCGGTCTCCAAAATTGGGCGCAGAATGAGTTACGGAGGCAAAATATTCAGGACCTCCCGTCGGCCATCACAGCGGCTGAAATGTTGGTCGAATACAAGTCAAAGCGAACCACACAGAAACGGGATAAAGGACCTTCTTCCTCTAAGGGCGGTCGCAGGCAGAATGGCGAGGCATGCATGAACAGATTCAAGGGTAAGCGCAGTGAGCAGGCTGAACCCAAAAAATCTAAGGCGATAGCTTGTTTCATTTGCCAAGGCCCTCACCGCACCAAGGAGTGCCCAAAGAGGGAGAAGCTAAACGCTATTGTTGCTAAGAACGACTCTTCTTCAAAAGAGGTGGTCACAGCATGTAATGACCCTAATTTTTGACACAAATTTTTTATAAAGTTTATTCTTAAAAACTCCTTAAGTTCGGTTAGAACTCATAGAGACAAGCGTAACAAGTCAAAAAACGCATAAATCGAAGGCCGGGAACAAATGTTATGACCTCGGGAAGCGTGCTCAAAACCGGTAGGACCCACTTTTAAAATATGGGTAAACCAGTTTATAAGTAGTCTAGTCTCATAGGGCTCATCAATACGAGCTCAACGGTACCAAGAACGCACAAAGCTGAGTTCGGGATAGGAAGTTACGTTTATTCAAAGTTTAAGGTAAAAAATAAAAATTAAAAAAATAACATTTTCGGCTCAGCGCAGTGCAGCATATGGATTAGCCGCGCGGTGCACGCCGAAAGAGCATGTCATGCACAACAAACCCGCATGACAAGCACGCGCTCATCACCGCACGCCTACCGAATTTGTCGGCACCCACTAAATCGGCACCGCCGACACCATTTCCGATGACGTACCACTGTTTCCTCAGTCTATACATACTTACTCTGGCCAGTTTTTTTTCCCACAACTCATTTCCTTACCCTTTCACTATTTTCACTGCCTCTGACCCATTTTAAGTATGACTTACACGATCAAAGACCCGTTTTCTACTAAATCGAGGGTACTCTACACACCGGAAGGTTATTTTTTCGAGGTGACCTCTCTAAAAACCAGAAAACCCTACCCCATTCCTAATCCTCCCCTTTCTTCTTTTTACTATTTTTGGACCATTTCAAACCCTTTTCAGCCCGTTCAAAAGCCGTACCCCACTAAATCGAAAGTGTTCTACGCGTTGGGACACTTATTCTACTGAATTTCCTGCTCGAAGGCTAATATCTTAAGGAAGGATTTTTTTTATATTCTACGAGGGGATTTCTTATACTCTGCACGTGTTATAGGTAGGTAGTTTTAAATTCTAATCGTGTGCCAATATTTTGACTCGCCAAAGTTCTTCTCAAGGTTTTCTTTACTTTTTCTGAAAAGAAACTCTATCTTTAAAAGCATCTCCTCTTTTCAAAAACTTCTCCGTGTTTTGGGTAACCGTACCCTCTGGATAGTTCTTGTTTTTTTTAACTAAGGATTATTATGATGATGATTCTGGATACCACAACATTTGTCTCTGGCATGCATACAGGATTGGGATATCATGGGAAAATCTCTTTCCTACCATCTCCCGTTGCCCCATGAGCGTGAGTGTAAGTCGTTTGGTATCGCGACATTTCTATGACAATGTTTTCATACTTGTTTTATTTTTTCAATGATTTTAAAAGAAGGATGGCATGATTTTTACATCCACGAAGCATATTCTTAGAACTTAACTCTACCTGCTAAGTATGATTTTACTCACCCACCCTCAGATTTTGTAGGTGTGTCACTCGAATCTGAAGGAGCCGACAAAGAGCTTTCTTAAAATTTCGGTACTCTTTTTGTACTTTATGTAAAGTTTATACTGACTGATGTATAAAGGCATGTTATGCCCAATTTTGGATATCTTTGTATAATACAAAGTGTGCTGTAATTACTCTTTTGGTACACGGTGATCCTTGGCATTAGGAATTAAATTACGTACACTTTCAAAAAAATTATTTTCTTTTATTCCTAAAAATTGAGGGGTGTTACAGTTGGTATCGAAGCCAAGGTTCAACTGTCTACCAAGAAGTAATTAAATCAGTCAATACAAATATTAATATTTTATCGTATGTTTTCCTTTTTAAGGATTTCTTAAATGATTATTTTTATGTGAAATTTAAGTAGATGTAGCTGCTCAAGACGTATATGTCAAGCAATTTATATCGTTCTGCTGCTCATAAATTACCGCTTCCAATGAAAGGAAGTTGTAGCAAGAGTATGTGCTATGAGGATGAAACAACCATAGAAATTTTGGACTCAAAGGATTCTGAAGTCTCTTACGTCCTTGGTTCACATGTAAATAGTGATGTGGACGAAATAATAGTTATCCCGAACTCGCCTACTCGAGGGGAAGAGTCTGAAGAAGACCCCTCCTTGGAAGAGGAAGAATGTGAAAATTTTGACAAGGATGACATTGAATATAAAAGGGACTTTGACCTGAATGAACTGCCCCCACCTGAGGTTGAATGGGTGGAAAAGCAAGACGTCTAGCGTCGCCTCAAAGGGAAGGAAACCGAAAGGCATGGAACACCCGAGCGGTGCACCTTTTGTTGGAATATGCCCACTTTTTCTTTGAGTGTCCAAAAGCGAAGACCTTTCCTCTCTAAAGTCTTAACTACTTAGAAAAGAAGGTTTGTAAAAATCTCGAGTAAATAGTTTTGATGTGTATAACTGTTTTGATGTGAGTTGTTTTGTTATATAAATAGTTAACTTAGCCTTTGGGTGATGTAAATAAATTGCAAGGTTACTATGAAGTAGGCTTGTTTTTTATGTTATTAATCCATGTTTTGATGACGCACGGTAGTGGTAACGATGCCCAACCTTTAAGTAGTTCGACTCCACCAGATGTTACTATGCCAATCACTTTGACAACGGGGGATCCTATGACACATTTCCTAGACTTATTAATGCAAAGAATGACTCGACATCTTCAGGCTGAAGGATTCCAATAGAATCATTCTAATCATTCGACTAGTTCGGGAGAAAATATCCACGGTAAAAAGGATAATATGTTGGAATGTTTTAAAAAGCTTGCACCAGCGTTTACAAGGGAGGACGGTCCTGAGGCCAATGAAATGTGGACCTTTGAAGTCGAGCGGATTTTTAAAGCGATGAAGATTCCCAATGATCGTAAGGTTTCACTAGCCACTTTCTCTATGACGGGCGAAGCTGCTTTTTGGTGGCCTACAGTAAAAATAAATTTCTTCCCAGATGGTGATCATATTAAGTGGGAAGAATTTAAAGAAGTGTTATATGATAAATATTTTCCTCCTCACGTCCAAGAAAGAAAAGAAAAGGAATTTTTAGACCTGCGGCAAGGAACTTTAACGGTGGTTCAGTACGAGAATAAATTCGTACAATTGCAGCGTTTCACCCCAGACTTTTGTAAGACAAAGTTAAAGAAGGCACGGAAGTTTGTGAGGGGCCTAAATAATGGATTACTAAGCAGAATCATTGGCCATCAACATTCGACTTTTGCCAAAGCTATAGAACTAGCCTCTATCATGGAGCAAGACTACCAGGAGTTTGTGGTCGGACGTAAAGATTGGGGACAAAATAGTGGTTTCCGACCTGATGTAAAGTAAAGGAAGCTTTTGTTTAACAATCAGAATAATCATAAGTTTCAAAAGCCCTCAGAACCACCATCACAATTAAGGGGAGAGAAGAAGTTAGAAAAATATCCTCAGTGTAACAAAATTCATCCATCAGAATTGTGCTACCTTACTGAAGGAAAGTGCTTCTTTTGTGGTGAATGTGGCCATCGGATTAGCGACTATCCAAAAAGAAAAATGCAAAAAGAATCAAAACCAGAGTAGAAACCAAAAGCTCAAGGTTAGGTCTTTGCAATTACTGTTGAAGAGGCTCAAGCGTCGACCACCGTCATTCAAGGTACACTTCTGGTCTTCGATAAAATAGCAAAAATCTTGATAGATCCAGGGTCGACACATTCTTTCATATTATTTGATTTTTCTTTGAGCATTGATTATCCTATTTTAAATTTAGGATATGTCTTAGAAGTGTCCACCCCAATGGGAAAAACGTTTTTAGCTCAGGAATTTCTACAAGGAGGACCTATCTCCTTAGAGAAACATCAGTGGGAGGCCGATCTCATTCTCCTAAATATGACTAACTTTGATGTCATATTAAGTATGGATTGGTTAGCCGATAATGGGGCATTATTAGATTGTAAACAGAAGAAGGTGATCTTTGAACAAGGAGAGAGGAGTTATACTTTTTATGGACATGTATAATCTCGGTAGTCAAGTCTCATCGGCTTTTAACCAAAGGATCTCAGGCTTATCTTGCTAGTGTGGAAACTAGAGAGACTACAACAAATAAGCTGGAAAGTATTGAAGTAGTACAAGACTTCTCTGACATTTTTCCTGATGACCTCTCTGGATTACCACCAAAAAGAGAGATAGATTTTTCTATTGAGTTGATGCCAAGAACAAATCCTATCTCCAAGGCACCCTACTGCATGGCTCATGCGGAGTTAAAAGAGTTAAAAAGTCAATTGCAAGAATTGCTAGAGAAAGAATTTATCTGACCCAATGTTTCTCCTTAGGGAGCACCGGTCTTGTTTGTGAAAAAGAAGGATGGGTCGTTGAGGTTATGCATTCACTACCGACTTCTTAATGTTGTCACCGTAAAGAACAAGTATCCCTTGCCTCGTATAGATGACTTGTTCAATCAATTGCAGACAGCCAAAGTTTTCACCAAAATAGACCTGCGGTCAGGTTACCATCAGTTGAGGATACGAGATGGGGATATCTCTAAGACAGCTTTCCACACCCGGTATGGCCACTATGAGTTTTTAGTACTGCCATTTGGATTAACAAATGCCTCGGCTGCCTTCATGGATCTAATGAATAGAGTTTTTCGGCCCTTTATGGATAAGTTTGTGATCGTATTTTTCGATGACATCCTCATCTACTCTAGTAGCTTAGAAGAACACCGAGTCATTTGCAAGTAGTTCTGTAAACGCTGAGCGATCATAAGCTATACGCCAAGTTTAGCAAGTGCCAATTTTGGAAGGAACAAGTGGTCTTCTTAGGACATGTCGTTTCAAAGAATAGAGTATAGATGGACCCAACCAAGATAGAAGCGGTCATCAAATGAGAAAAACCGAAGATAGTTACAGAAATTCGGAGCTTCTTAGGCCTTGCAGGTTTTTACTAAAGATTCATCCATGGATTTTCAAGCATTGCTTTCCCCCTGACAAAATTAACAAGGAAAGGAGTAAAATTTGTTTGGGATGAGGCTTGCGAAAAGAGTTTTCTAGAATTAAAGAGAAATTTAACAACTGCACCTATTTTGGCATTGCTGAAAAGTGATAGCATACGCTTCACGACAATTAAAGAGACATGAAGGTAACTACCCTACTCATGATTTGGAATTAGCAGTGGTAGTTTTTGCACTAAAAATATGGAGACACTATCTATATGGGGAAATGTTTAAAGTTTTTACCAATCATCAAAGTTTAAAGTATTTATTCCCAAAGTGATCTCAATACGAGGCAAAGACAGTGGATTGAATATCTTAAGGATTATGACTTTTCTATCAAGTATCACCCTAGAAAAGCCAATGTAATTGATGATGCTTTAAGTCATAAATCCGGGGGATTAGCCTTCATGCTTGTTAAGGAGTGAAAACTGTTGGAAGAAACAATAACTTTCCAACCTGAATTACAATCTGGAAACAAGATATCTTTCATTGCCAACTTAGAAGTAAAATCGGTCCTAGTTGAACATATTCTTGAAGGTCAAAATCTAATGAAGAAGTGCAAACTTTGATCGAAAGATCTGACTTCATCGAAGGCTCTGATGGAGGTATTCGTTTCAAGGGCGATTAGTAATACCTGAAATACCTAAACTAAGGGAAGACCTACTACATAAAGCACATCGGTCTCGATACACCATCCACCTAGGAGGAACAAAAAAGTATCAAGATTTAAAAATGAGTTTTTGGTGGAATGGGATGAAGGATATAGGAGAATATATTTCAAGATGTTTAACTTGTCAGCAAGTTAAAGCCGAACACCGAAAACATTATGGGTACCTTCAAACGATTGAGATCCCCGAGTGGAAGTGGGAACACATTACTATGGATTTTGTTTCGGCACTACCTAAGACTTCACAAGGCCATGAATCCATTTGGGTAATTGTAGATTGACTCACAAAGAGTGCACATTTTCTTCCATTAAGAAAGAAGAAATCCTTAAGTTCTTTGGCAAAATTATACGTGAAGGAAATTGCGAGTCGGCATGGAATACCGCTATCGATCATCTCAGATCAAGACAGTTGATTTACCTCCAAGTTTTGGCAAGGATTTCAAGAAGAATTAGGCACAAATCATAAGTTCAGCACTGCATTCCACCCACAAACAGACAGACAATCAGAAAGAACTATTAAAACTTTGGAAGATATGTTACGAGCTTGTGCAATGGATTGGAAAGGTAACTGGGATGAACATTTACCTCTGGTCGAGTTCGCCTACACCAATAGCTTTCATGGTAGCATAGGTATGGCACCCTATGAAGCATTGTACGGATGACCTTGCCGATCGCCGACGTGTTGGAATGAAGTATGAGAACGAAGATTGATTAAGTCTGAACGTTTACAACAGTGTGCAGATAAGGTGAAACTGGTCAAGCATCGTCTTATGGCATCCCAGAGTCTTCAATAGAGTTATGCTTATCAGAGACGGAAAGATATCGACTTTAGCGTAGGAGATTAAGTATTACTAAAGGTTTCTCCAACCTAAGGATTCATGAGATTCGGAATTAAAGGCAACTAAGTCCTCGCGTCGTAGGACCGTTTGAAATCTTGGACAAAGTAGGTGCAGTGGTTTACAGATTAGCCTTGCCTCCACAACTCGACAATGTCCATGACGTATTTCACGTGTCCATGCTTAGGAAATACGTCCGAGACTCTTCACATGTTCTTGATCAGAGTTTAACCACTCTTAAGCCAGACTTATTGTTTGAAGAAAAACCAGTTAAAATTTTGGATCAAAAGGAATAGATCTTGAGGACAAGAAGGATTCCTTTAGTCAAAGTGCTATAGCAGTATCATTCTTCAGAATAAGCCACTTGGGAGCTAGAGAGCAAAATGAAGAAGTACCCTGAGTTATTCAACCAGTGAATAATTAAAATTTCAAGGACAAAATTTCTCTAAGCGGGGTAGATTGTAATGACCCTAATTTCTGACACGATCTTTTTATAAAGTTTATTCTTAATAATTCCTTAAGTTCGGTTAGAGATCGTAGAGACAAGCATAACATGTCAAAAAATGCATACATCGGAGGCCGGGAATGAAGGTTACAACCTTGGGTAGCGTGTTCTATCCAGCGGGACCAACTTTTAAAATATGGGTAAACCAGTTCATAAGTGGTTTAGTCTCATAGGGCTCGTCAATACAAGCCCAACGGTACCAAGAATGTGCAAAACTCAGTTTTAGGATAGAAGTTACATTTATTTGAAGTTTAAGGTAAAAAATAAAAAAATAAAATTTTCGGCTCGGCTCAATGCGCGGCTTAGTCGCGCAGCTCGCACCGAATGCATGACAAACGTGCATGACAAGCGCGCGTTCATCACTCATTTCATGACGAACGCGCATTTGTCACCACGAGGCTGCCAAATTTGGTCGCGCCCACTAAATCGGCACTGCCACCGCCATTTTCGATAGCGTATTACCGTTTCCTCCATCTATAATACTTACCCTGACCAGTTTTTTTTTACCACAACTCATTTCCTAACCTTTTCATTGTTTTCACTACCTCTAACCCATTTTAAGTCTGAATTACATGATCCAAGACCCGTTTCCTACTAAATCGAGGGTGCTCTACGCACCGGAAGGGTTATTTTCATGAAGTGACCTCTCTAAAATCCAAAAAACCCTACCCCGTTCCTAACCCTTCCCTTTCTTCTTTTTACTGTTTCCGGGCCATTTCAAACTCTTTTCAACCCGTTCAAAAGCCATACCCCACTAAATCGAAGGTGTTCTATGCGTTGGGACCATTATTCTGCTAAATTTCCCACTCAAAGGCTAACATCTTAAGGAAGATCTTCTTTATATTCTACGAGGGGATTTCTTATACTCCTCATGTGTTATAGGTAGGTAGTTTTAAATTCTAATCATGTACTTAAATTTTGACTCGCCAAAGTTCTTCTAAAGGTTTTCTTCTACTTTTTCTAAAAAGAAACCCTGTCTTTAAAAGCATCTCCTCTTTTCAGAAACTTCTCCGAGTTTTGGGTAACCGTACCCTCTGGATAGTTCTTGTTTTTTTTAAACTAAGGATTATTATGATGATGATTCTAGATACCACAACATTTGTCTCTAGCGCGCATATAGGATTGGGATATCATGGGAAAATCCCTTTCCTTCCATCTACCTTTGCCCAATGAGCATGGGTGTAAGTCGTCTGGTATCGCGACATTTTTGTGACCGTGTTTTCAGGCTTGTTTTATTTTCTGAATGATTTTAAAAGAAGGATGGCATGATTTTTACATCCATCAAGCATATTCTTAGAACTTAACTCAACCTACTAAGTATGAATTTACTCACCCATCCTCAAATTTTGTAGGTGTGTCACTCAAATCTAAAGGAGCCGACGAAGAGCTTTCTTCAAATTTTTGTACTCTTTTTGTACTTTATATAATGTTTATATTGACTGATGTATAAAGGCATGTTATGCCCAATTTTGGATATCTTTGTATAATACAAAGTGTGTTGTAATTACTCTTTTGGTACATGGTGATTGGCATTAGGAATTAAATTATGTACGTTTTCAAAAAAATTATTTTCTTCTATTCCTAAAAATTGAGGGGCGTTACGCTGCGCGTATGAACCCCATGCAGATTGTGAGTGCTATCTGAAAGGAGAAGTCAAATCATGGTGGGCTGATATCCGTTGAGGCCATTCTGGACAAACAGCTGGTGCTAGCGCTGGTTCACACTGGTGCTTCCCGTAATCTCCTTGTAAAGAAGTGTGTGAAGGCATTGGGTCTGAAGACGGAGAAGGCTCAAGCCCGAAGCAAGGTAGTTAACTCATAGGCGACCCCAATCTTGGGAGTTGTCCATGTAAATGGACGGGAAGAGTTAACTTCACCATTGTTCCCTTGGATGACTTTGAGTTGATCCTTGGGCTGGACTTCATGAGGATAGCTAAGGTGTCTGTGATGCCATACCTCAAGGGCATTCTCATCGGCGACAAGAGGATCCCTTGCTCCGTTGCTGAGAACAAAGGCAAGATAGAGGTGCAGGTTGTGTCTGCCCTTCAGCTGATGAAAGGCCTTAAATGGGGCCATAAAACCTACATGGTCACGATGGTGGAAGCTGAGAACACAGCTGTGGATGTTCCAGAGAAGGTGGAGAAGTTGCTGAGTGAGTTTGTGGACATGATGCCACCAGAGTTGCCGCAAAGCCTTCCCCCTCGACGTATTGTGGATCTTGCCATTGAGTTGATGCCAGGAGCTCGTCCTCCAGCCCGAGCTTCCTATTGTATGGCTCCACTAGAGCCCCAATCCTTTTTTAGTGGAAGCAGGATGGTTCCCTACGTTTATGTGTGGATTATCGAGTGCTGAATCAGATCACCATTCAGAACAAGTATCTAGTCCCTCTAGTGGCTGACTAGTTTGACCGTTTGGCAAAGGCTTCCTATTTTACCAAGCTGGATCCTAGGTCGGATTATTGGCAGGTGCACATCGTTGTGCGCGATGAGGAGAAGACAATGACGGCTATTGGCTGTTCGAGTTTTTGGTCATGCCTTTCGGCTTGACAAATGCACCTGCCACCTTTTTCATGCTGATGAACGATGTTTTTAGACCCTACTTGGACCGGTTTGTGGAAGTCTACCTTGACGACATTGTAGTGTATAATGCTTCCCTGGATGAACATGTTGGACATCTTAGGATTGTGCTGGAAAGGCTAAGGGAGCACAAGTTGTTTTTGAAGCTCGAGAAATGCTACTTTGCACATACAAAGATTGAGTTCCTTGGGCACTGCATAACGGAGGGAAGAGTAAGGATGGATGGGCAGAAGGTCAGGGCCATAGTGGAGTGGCTAATCCCAACTAAGGTGATAGAGCTGAGATCATTCTTAGGACTTGCGAACTACTACTGGAGATTCATCAGGAACTACTCAAAGAAGGTAGCAGTGCTGACCGACCCTCTGAAGAAAGACATGCCTTGGTGCTGGGCTGAGGCATGTCAAGCAGCGTTTGAGTGATTGAAGGAGGTGATATCCCCCGAGCCCATGCTCAAACTTCCTGAGTTTGATGTGCCCTTTGAGGTGCAAACTGACACTTCCAATTAGGCAATTGGACGAGTGTTGATCCAATCCAACCACCTTGTTGCATATGAGAGCCGCAAGCTCAACGAGACCGAATAGAGGTATTCAGTCCACGAGAAGGAGATGACTATGGTCGTCCATTGCCTTAGAACTTTGAGTCATTATTTGCTGGGAGCAAAGTTCCTTGCCTGGACAGACAACGTAGCCACGAGCTACTTTACTATGCAGAAGAAACTTTCTCCCAAGCAGGCACATTGGCAGGAATTTGTGGAACCCCGTGTTCCGATTACCCTTAACCTCAAAGGGTTAGGGGTAATTATATGATTTTAGTTAATTTTTCAAGGGTTTTAATAGTTGAAACTTCCGTATTTGGTTAGAGCTGGAAGTAACGAGCACAACGCATCCAAGAACACTCAAAACATAGGTCAGGAACAAAAGTTACGACCTCAGGAAGTGAGCCACATGGGAGGGACCCACTTTAAAATTTCAAGATAACCTACCCATGTAGGGTCTAGTTTTGAAGGGCTCGTCGATACGAGTCCATCGGTACCAAGATCGTGCAATTCCGACTTCGGGATAAAAAGTTATCGCGTTTTAAAAATATTCAAGAAAAGATGAAATAGCTAATGTCAGCAAGCCGAGCCGAGTCGGAGATGGAGCTGAGCCACCGTGCCATGGAAACGGTGCACAAGCGCGGCCATTCGCATGTCTGCCACGCATCCCGCACGCGTCACGTGGCAGTTATGCTTAACCCGGAGGGTTAAGGGTAATTTGGTAATTTAAGATCAGTGTTAGGGGGTTTTTAGGTGAAATCCATGTATCCAGGTAGAGCTCGTAGTAACGAGTGTAACGAATCAAAGAATGCACAAAACGGAGGTCGAGAGCGAAAGCTACAGCCCCGAGAAGCGTGCTATATGGGCGGGACCTACACAAAACTGCGGGATAACCTACCCATGGGTGGTCTTATTTTGAAGGGCTCGTCGACATGAGTCCATCAGTAACAAGAACGTGTGATTCCAACATCAAGGTTGGAAGTTATCGCGTTTTGAGGTCAAGATATTATTTGAATAAAATAATATCATTCTGACGACAAAGCGGATAGGATTGCTAACAAAGCGGATAGGATTAATGACATAAGTGGATAGGATTGCTGACAAAGCAGATAGGATTGATGACGTAAGTGGATAGGATTGCTGACAAAGCGGATAGGATTGATGACGTAAGTGGATAGGATTGCCGACGAAGCGGATAGGATTGATGATGCAAACGGATTGGATTGACACGTATCAGCCTTACATCTATCGAGTTTTTCTATAAATAGGATCCACAGCATCCACAGGTGAAAGGAGAGAGACTCTCCCACGTTTGTGTCTTCTCTCCCATATTTAGAAACTTCTGTTCTTCGTTTCTCACTCATTTTAAGTCTGATTTGAGTCGTTCTTGAGGTGTTCCTAGCTAATTCGAGGGTGATCTATGCAATGGCATGGTCCATCCATCAAGTTGGTGTCCCTAGAAGGGAGAAACAGCCTGGGGTAAGAGGAGGCTCTATCTGCCACCCTCCTGCCCCAAAGAGAGAATAGCGGCCCAGACAGAAAGGGGGACTATGTCCTCCATCACGGGCTGCATCGTGGGTTGTCGCCCGAAGTAGGGAAGAATCCGTCCTTCACCAAAGGGCCACGTAGTGTGGGAAATGTCCCGGGGAAAGGGACGTTCTATCCATCGTTTATGGGCGCAGAAAGGGGACAGTTGGTCAGTCGTCTTTTGGCGCAAGGCAAGGAACATGCGGAGGTTAGAAGAGGCTTTGTTCACTGTCTCCGGATCTGAAGGGGAGGACGTCCAGAAACAAGTACCCCAAATACCGCTACCTCGCGAGACATTAGGGGAGTAAGCATTTCTGACCTCCTATTTTAATTATAGAATGCATGTGCTAGATAAGGGATACATTATGCCATGATATGCTATGATCCTTTATATTATGATATGCTATGATGCTTTACATTATGATATGCTATGCTTATATGCCATGATGTGTGCCGTCTCACTCTGGGTTAGAGAGAGACGTGTTGTGTGTGTGTTTGGTCTCAACTAAGTGATATAGCGAGACGTGTAATGCATCTGATCTCGGCTCAGTGATGGAGCGAGACATGTGAATGTGATGGTTTTGCTCGGGGATAGAGTAAGCCATGTTGTGATGGTCGTGTGGTGCTCGTCTCTATGATAGAGCGAGATATGTGTTGCCGATGTTTTACGGGTTTTCATATAATCCCGATTAAATATTCGGGTATAACGTATGTGTTTTCATATGGTTTGATGTATGTAGTAGCCAATAGGCAGAACTACGTTCGGATCCGATCGTATTGGAATAACGTCAGAGATGGTATCCAATATGTACGTAGGCAACCAACGATTAAATAACGTTGGCCCGATCCAAATTAGTTATAAAATTAGGTTTGTTCTGACCTACGCACAACGAAGCACTAAAGCTCGTAGTGCGTAGAAGAATGTTATGACTCACGCACTCAAAGTCTGTAGCTCCTGGTCAATCAGTTTTAATTTTCCGCTGATTTTATGAACTCCGATTATGTTTTCCGAACTAACCCCCGGTCTGGGTCAGGTTTGCGGGTCAGGGCGTTACAGAATTCTTGGCTGAGTTTGATTTCGTGTTGGAGTACAAGCCGAGCAAGGCTAACGTTGTAGCTGATGCCCTCAGCCGACAAACAGACCCGGAGGAAACGATGGTGGCATTGGTGCAGATTGCAAGGGACATGTTGGAGAGGATACGGGAGGCAACGGAGAAAGATCAAGTCTGCCTAAGGCTAATCGAATCCGTGAAGGATGGGTCTACACGGCGATTTTGGTTGGAGGAGGGGTGTTGTATGCGAAAGGAGGACAATCGTACATCCCCTTGGCTGGCGAATTGAGGCGCTGGTTGTTGAAAGAGACCCATGACTCTGCGTGGGCAGGTCATCCCGGGCAAGAGAAGACTCGTGCACTCTTGTCCTGAAACTACTTCTAGCCGCGGATGCTGGAAGATGTTGAGCACTATGTGAGAACGTGTATGGTTTGTCAGTAGGACAAGACTAAGGGTGTTCATAGACGGAAATGGATGTGGACATAGGGTTGTCTGTGTCTGTCCGTCATTTGAATAACTCTTGTCCATGTCCATCCGTGTCCGCCTTAGTCTATATTATACTTTGTCCAAGTCCATCCGTGTGGCACCCCATGTTCCGATTACGCTTAACCAAGAGGGTTAGGGGCAATTATATAATTTTAGTTAAATTTTAAAGGGGTCTTAAGAGATGAAATTCTCATATTTGGTTAGAGCTCGAAGTAATAAGCATAACGAATCAAAGAACACTCAAAATAGAGGTCAGGAACGAAAGCTATGACCTTGGGAAGCGTAGGCAGGACCCACATTAAAAGTGCGAGATAACCTACCCATGTAGGGTTTACTTTTGAAGGGCTCATCAAGACGAGTCCATCGGTACCAAGATCGTGCAATTCCGACTTCGGGATAAAAAGTTATTGTGTTTTGAAGTTTGAATTGTATTTAAATAAAATATTCAAGAAATGACAAAATAGCTGACATCATCCAGCCGAGCCACGCCAAAGCCAAGCTGGGGAGCCATGCACTGCACGGCGGCGCGCCATCACGGCCGTCCGCACGATGCGGGTTCCGTGCGAGCACGTGCGGGACGCGTGACGAGCGCACGCGTCAGACGCGCGGCATGGCCGTGCACGGTGCAATGGTGCATGCACCAACCTCTCTAGCGATCCAATCAAAAAGTGCCACATGGCGCGAGCATGTGCACACATCTTCTAGCTTCCCCGTTCGCTCGCACGCCATTTCTTTATAAATAGTCATTTCCGTTCATTCTTCTGGAAGAGTTTCTAGAGTCATTCTAAGTCTATTTTCTTCCGTTTAAAAAGCGTTTTTAACTAATTCGATGGTGTTCTACGCAATGGAAGTGTCTATTCTTCGAGTTAGTAACCCTATATAGGGAAAACGTCCTAGGGGAAAGGGGAGGTTCTGCCCGTTGCCTACGAGCGTGGGAAGGATAAAGTGTCGGGGAGGTTTTGCCTGCAGCCTACGGGCAAGGGGAGGTTTTGCCTGCAGCCTACGGGCAAGGGGAGGTTCTCCCCGTTGCCTACGGGCGCGGGAAGAAAAAGTGTTTTCGGGTAAGGGGAGGTTTTGTCCACCGCCTATGGGCATAGTGAGGGTAAAGTGTCTCCGGGTAAGGGGAGGTTCTGCCCATCGCCTACGTGTGTGGGAAGGGTAAAGTGTCTCCGAGTAAGGAGAGGTTCTGTCCGCCGCCTATGGGCATGTTGTGAGAAAAATTATCCCGGGTTAAGGGGAGGTTTTGTCCGTAGCTTACAGGCACAAAAAGAGAAAAGTATTCCTGAGTTAGAGGAGGTTCTGCCCACCATCTCCAGACTTAAAAGAAAAGACGCTATGAGGAAACGAGCAACTTCGAACGTCGCCACTTCTGAAACTGTAGGGGAGTACACTTTTCTGATCTTCTAATTTAATATAAGTTATATGCATGCATATCTTAATTAATAATATATTAATTAAGATATATACTTTGTTATGGTCTGATATATGCTTATATGTTTTTATTCGATCTACCTTGATATATTCTGTGGTGATCTGAATTACACTAAAATGCTCTATTGTGATCTGATATACTCTGATCTGATCTAATGTGATCAGTATGGTCGGATGAAATCTAATATTATCTAAAAGGATCAGATATGATCCAACATGCTCCATTGTGTGTTCTGCTCCGCTCTATGATAGATTGAAATGTGTATTTCACTGCTTTATTGACTTCCATTTGACTCTGATAATTTATAAGATTTTCGTCTAATTTTGAATAATTATTCGGATATGAAGATATATGTATTTTAACGTATATGATTTTGTGATGCTTGATGCATGTATTAGCCATTAGGCAGAACTACGTTCAGATCCGATCGTATTAGAATAACATCAGAGATAGCATCCAATACATACATAGGCAACTAACGATTAAATAACGTTGGCCCGATCCAAATTAGTTATAAAATTAGGTTTGTTCTGATTTACTCACAACGAAACATTAAAACTCCGCAGTGCTTGGATGAATGTTATGACTCTCGCACTCAGAGTCTGCAACTCTTGGTCAGTCGGTTTCAATTTTTCCACTTAATTTAATACACTCCGATTCTGTCTTCCGATCTAACCCCCGGTCCGGGTCAGGTTTTCCAGGTCGGGATGTTACAGTCTGCTACGGACACATACGGACATGGACAAATATTTCAACACCAAAATTTTTATCCCAATCCAATTTTTTTAGAACTTTTATAATATGTAAAAGTGGTCTTAGCATGTTACATAGGTACTAAAACTATGTTTTCAAGTTATCTAATACTCATGTAGTATATTAAGATTATCTTAACATGCTATATAAGTTCTAGATTTATATTTTCAAATTGTCCAATACTTATGTAGCATGTTAGGATTGTTCTAATATGGTACATAAGTACTGGATTCATGTTTTCAAATTGTCAAGTACCTATGTAGCATGTTAAGACTATTCTAACATGGTACATAAGTACTAGATTCATGTTTTCAAGTTGTCAAGTGCCTATGTAGAATGTTAGGACTGTCCTAAGATGCTACATAGGAACTGAATTCTATTTTTTTTCTAATAATTAGTAATAATTACTATTATATTTAAGAGAATCTTAGGTAAGCGGCAGACGCGGACATCCACAGAGACAGACAGGGGTATGTCCCTGTCCGTAGATCCCTATTAGTGCGGACAAAAAACTTTGTCTGTGTCTAGCCCGGACAAAAAAAAATGTCCATTCTATATAAAAATGGACGCAGACATGGATGGACATATGGACAACGGATGTCCATGAACATCCCTAGACAAGACGGAGAGGCAAAAGGAAGCGGGCATGTTGCAGCCCATTCCCATCCCAGACTGACCATGGGTCAGCTTGTCCATGGACTTTATAACTGGTTTGCCAATTGTGCAGGGATTTGGTTCGATTATGGTGGTAGTAGATTGTTTCTCCAAGTAAGGGACCTTCATTGCAGCCCCAAAAACTTGCAACACTGAGACGACCGCGGACCTTTTCTTCCGGAATGTTGTCAAGTATTGGGGACTGCTAGCGGACATTGTAAGCGACAGAGACACTCGCTTCATGGGCAGATTTTGTACTCAATTGTTCGAGATGTTAGGTACTCAGCTTAACTTTTTGACCAACAATCACCCTTAGACGGATGGGTAGATGGAGTGGGTGAACGGTATCTTGGAGGAGTATCTATGCCACTTTGTCATAGCAAACCAGAAAAATTGGGTCAACTAGCTGGAGGTCGCCCAGTTTTGCTATAACCTACACATGACCTCAACCACAAGTAGCAGTCCCTTTGAGTTGGCCACAGGCCAGCAACCACTTACGCCAGTGGATGTGGCTTTGTAGCGGATAGGAGGCAGGTGTCCCACTACCTATCTCTTGGCTAGGGGGTTGACTGAAAGATGGAGGAGGCGCATGACTGCTTGGCCAAGGTAGTGAAGCAGATAAAGAAGTATGCAGACAAAGATCGAAGACCTCTTGAGTTTCAAGTTGGGGACAAAGTTATGCTGAAACTTACTCCCAAACTTTGGAAGAAGTTGCGAAGTAAAGACATGCACAAAGGGCTAATACAGCGGTATGATGGTCCCTTTGAGGTGAAACGGCAAGTTGGTCAGCTAGCATACGAACTCGAGTTGCCTGAACGCTTCAAGCTTCACCCTATTTTCCATGTTAGTTTCCTTAAGCTGTTTCATGCAGACTTAGAAGATTCTAGTAGAGGTACTTCGAAGAGAGCCCCGCCTACGATAAGAACCTCTTTTGAAAAGGAAGTTGATGTTATTCTTGACAAAAGGGTTAAAGGAATGAGCAAGAAGAGCAGAAGGATCTTCTACTTGGTTAAGTGGAAGGGTCTTTTAGAGTTGGAGAACAGCTGGGAGCGAGAAGTTGGTTTATGGCAATATGAAGACAAAGTTCGAGATTACTTAGCCTCGACGAGGGCGTCGAGCGGATTGGTTGGGGGAGGCCTGTTAGCCCCTCAACTTTTTTCATAGAGAAGGGGCTGGCTACCAAGTTCCACCAACCTCAAGTTCAACCTCCATATGTCCAACCTAATAGGAGTCCAAGTTTTGAAGAAAAGTTCTTGAGTACCTTGCAAGGCCTTCAATCTCAACCCAACTCCTCCACTCTCACACACAATCTATAGCAAAGTTAGAAACCCAAATTGGACAACTAGCTAATGTTATTAACAAGA
Source organism: Saururus chinensis (assembly GCA_035235625.1). NCBI lineage: Eukaryota > Viridiplantae > Streptophyta > Magnoliopsida > Piperales > Saururaceae > Saururus > Saururus chinensis. The sequence goes on from CP141143.1 coordinate 35,439,892, forward strand.
GAGAGAGAGGGACGTTGCCAAGTCAACCCCTAAAACCCTAAAGGTCAATTTCAGGTAGAGGGAGCTCCTCCCTCTAATGAACAAGTTAATTCCATAATGACCCTTAGGAGTGGGAGGATTGTTGACAAGAGTGTTGGGGGGACACCAGTGACAGATGATAGGAGTGAGGAGTTAGAGAGGGCAGCCCCTAATGAACCTCAAGTAGAAGTTAGTGCACCACATGAGAAGGAGTTTGTATCTCCTTCCCCTTCCTCAGAGCCACAGTCTAAGACCTCTTCCGATAGATCTTATATCCCTAGGGCACCTTTTCCTCAATGTCTTGACATAGCCCCACCATTTAAAAAGAGCACAGCTAGGACTGATGAGATTCTTGAGACTTTCAAATAAGTCAAAATTAACCTCCCCCTCTTAGATGCCATTAAGCAAGTCCCTGCTTATGCTAAGTTCCTCAAAGGCCTATGCACTCAAAAGCGTAAATCCAAGAGCCATGTGTCTAAGAAGGTCTTTCTCACTTAGCAAGTTAGTTCTCTTTTGAAGTTTGACACCCCACCTAAGTATAAGGACCCTGGAGTACCCACTATTTCTTGTGTCATAGGTGATCACTCCATCCATAGAGCCCTCCTTGACCTTGGTGCGAGTGTCAATCTACTCCCTTACTCGGTGTAAGAGAAACTAGGGTTAGGTGAATTGCAGCCTACATCAGTTACCTTGCAGCTAGCCGACCATTCTGTGAGTAAGCCTCAAGGAGTCATTGAGGATGTCTTGGTGAAGGTTGACCGGTTCTTTTTCCCTGTTGATTTAATTGTCTTAGATATGGAAACCAGTGCCAACCCCACATATCAGATTCTTATCATTCTAGGTCGTCCATTCCTTGCCACAGCTAATGCATGCATAAATTGTAGGACGGGGGTAATGGAGATGACTTTTGGGAACATGAAAGTGCAACTAAATGTTTTTGATGTGTCTAACTATTTGCCTGTAACTTCTAATGCTGAATGTTTTATGGTAGATAATTTTAGATTTGATGCTTATGATAGAGGTCCATCTTTTGTAGCATCAGCCCATAATCAAGCCATGCCTTCTAATTTTTCTGCATCATCTTTTTGGAGACTTAAGAGAAGAGCCAATGCTAATATCTACCAGCCGCCCTGATATATTTGAGAATATTGGCAATGTTTGGCTGAAGACAATAAACTTAGCGCTTCTTGGGAGGCAACCCATGTTTTTGATATATTTATTTTCCTTTTGTTTATTTTCTTTGCTTCATTTAGGCTTTATTTACTTATTTTCTTAGTTTTTTTTCTCATTATAGTTTTTCTTCTTTTATGGGATATAATATTTTAGGTTTGGGAAATTGCTCTTTACCTGTATGTTTCTCATGTTTTCTCAATCCTATGTACTTCACTTTTCAGATTAGTGGATTAGTTATGCTTTCAGGTGATATCTTTCTTTCCCTCTCTTACTTATTCTTGTCATTGTAGTATATATTTTTTTTAACATTGAGGACAATGTTCAGTTTAGGTTTGGGGGTGTAGAAAGATATTTTTATTTCTTATTTTTTTTAGGATATTTTAGAGTATTTCTTTCATTATTTGTTTTGTTTTCTTTACTTTTAAGTGGGTTTTATCGCTTATTTTCTTTTAAAAGTATATGTCTATTTTTAAAGAGATCAATTTCTTAAAGAAAGTTCAAGTAATTAATTAAGTGATGAAAATGATTAAGTGAGTAATTTCTATTTTATTTTCTTTATCTTGGATAATTGTGCTTATATCTTTGAAATCACATTTCACATACATGAAACTTGCAGGAATATAATTTTATGATTTATTATTTGTAATCTTAGTGGGATATCTTTAACTAAGCATATATTTTTGAAAACTTAGCAATTGAGTAATTTTTAATATTTTATGATAGATTTTTATGCTTAGCTTTTATTTGAAAAAAAAATGGGATAAGTGTGTATAGAAAAAAAATGAAAAAAAAAATGAAAAAAAAAGAATGATAAAAAAAAGTTGGAAAAAAAATTGATTGAATGAAAAAAAATGATGAAAAAAAAAGAGTAAAGGTTTGTTTCTCTTTTTACTGAGTAACCGGACCTTGTGCCTAGGCAAGTATAAGGGATCGCGTCAAAAGGTGAAAAGTTGAAATAAATTCTTTAATGACTTGTTTGGTTCTGTAGCCTTTATAGTTTGAGTTATTAAACCTGAGGGGTGTTTCAACACCTAGTGCCTTGAGCCAACTGGATTAGGGACACTGGCCTAACGCTTGTTACATGGATTATTTAGAAAGCTTAATAGAACTAAGTATTGCACAAGTCATATTTTGAACTATATTATGCTCTTATTCCCTGAATTTAATTGAAATTTGAAGGCTATTACATGAGCGTTTATTATGAGATGTTAAAGATGAAAGATTGTCATTGTTATATTTTTGAGTTAGTGAACTTTAATGAGCTTGGTTAATGGGTCACATAAGATATGCTTGTTAATAAAGAATGAAATTCTATGACTACAAAGTTTCTACACTATATGTTTTTGAAATGTATATATGTAGTTGCACAATTATTTCTAAGATAGGGTTATAGAATGGATTATTCCTTACTTGAAAGTGATCAGATCTTAATTGTTTACTTGTTTTAAGTATTTGTGGTTGGTTCTTTTTAAAAATAGTTATGTATTTTTAAGAGAAGATTATTTTTTGAATTTTGTTTTCTTGTTTTTTTTTCTTAGGTTTAGATGTTTGTGGGTATCATTGCTGCAAACCCTCACGAGACACAACTCGTCCAACTAGGGACACCTAGGGGTATAAAGGCTTGTTGCATATGCTAAATGCAATCGTGATTCCCTACGAAAGTGGCTTTTATTTATTTTTCTAGATTAGTTGTTTTATTTTGTTTTTGTTTTGCTCGAGGACTAGCAAAATATAGGTTTGGGGGTATTTGATAAGTATAAAATATATATCTATTTTATATACCTTTTTACCTTATTTGCTAGTATATATTAGGTTAATTTAGTGTTATTTATAGTTTATTTAGATTAAAATAGATATTAGTACTTTAGTTTAATTATTAATAATTTTGGAGTTATTAGTAGTTTAGATATGTATTTAGATCACTACTTCATATACTTGGCAGCGGACAGCCAAGTTAGCCTAGAAGACGGACAGCCTAGGTAGCCCCTTGGGCATGGATGGATGCTTGGAGCAGCATTGGAGCGGTTCTAGATGCGCACTTGCCTTGTGGAGCAGGCTGAGGAAGAGTCCCTATGCGGGCAGTACTCTATGTGGTGAGCTGGGCGCCACAACCACTTAGGGACGGACTCCTAAGGCTGCTAGGATGGACTCATGCAGCGCAGCCAGACTCCTAATGCAGATAGGAGAGAAGGCAGAAAGTTTCTTCGAATGGACGAACTCTAGAAGCAACAAGGCGCTGGACTCCTAGCCGATGACGGACTCCTTGCTTGGTTTCCTGATTTGTGCTGAGAGAGTTGGACAAGGAGGGACTCTTGTATGTATGGGTTGGGCTGTGTATTCCTAGCATGATACAGACCAGCCAAGGTTGAGTCTATATAAGGGGAGAGGCAGGGCGGCCATGGCTGATGGACTTGTGTTGAAGACGAACTAGAGAGCTCTGCGAGATTGAGCACCGTGACCTGGTTGATCAGCCCCTACCCTCTCCCTGCCATTGTAACCGACAGATTGAGTTTACATAGCACAGGGCGGAGCCCGTTTTCACAAGAGAAGGTTGTGTTGCTGATTTCTTATTCCCCCTTGCGCATATAGGAGGGAAGGTCATGAGAGTAAGCTACTGGTTGTGCATTGCAGCCAAGCCATCACGGGTGTGGACCCTAGGCAATGCTCTGTGCCAATGACACCTACTTACATGATAAATGAACCTATTGTGTTACCAGTGACAAGACCTATAAGGCTAACATACCTTCGTGTAACTAAAACAGACACACTTACATGATAGGAACAATTAACGTGTAAACATACACACAATATTGACATCAATGTATAAATGAAATGTACCGTGTGATATAGCAAGTTAGCTTAGAATTCATACATTGACACAGACAATATAATCACATTCCTTGCTTCTTATTGCCTATTTTATATGTGCTTGTGAGCAAATGGGGTTAAATCTTCCATTATATTCTAGTCATCTGTCTTATGTATATCAAATAATGTGGTCATGTGCTCCCTTGTTAGCTCAATTAACCGAGTTATAGGCATTGATTTGGATTTTTTGAACATTTCATTGGCACTTTCAAACCTGTTTGAGTTGAGGGTTTAATATCTTTTTCCTGAAAATGTGACTTTGGCCAAGTACTCTAAACCTATCTTATTTAGCCAAGCATATGCTTCGGGATTATGTTCTTTAGTGTTGTTCATTGTTTCATCATACATGTTCTGTCTGAAAGTTTCAATTGCAACATAGAGCTGGTGATCGTTTATACTTAAATAATTTGCAAGTGTACAAAGTAATTGTACTAGGATAAGTATTTAAAGGTTGTCGAACCTCAGGGATAGATGAATTAATTACTAAATCTAAGTGAAGAATTTGTTGATTAAAAACTAAAAAGAACAAGAACTTAAATTAAGCAAAGAAAGTAATCAACTAATTTAAAAGGCAAGAGATCAATATGATGAAAATTACTTAGAAAATTGAATCTACTATAAAACCATAATAATTTCTTAGCCTTTAATCTAAATCTATTGTGAATATAAACAAGTATTCTCAGTTACAAGCTAAAATTACTTCAAAAAGAATCATTAATTAAATTCATGGCATCAACTATCTTCGACAATAGCATGAATCATCTACACTAAACTAGCTATAGGCATGACTCTTCTCATCTTAGTATAACTCATCTAATTTATTAATTATATGAACATTAAAACTATTGCATGATCATCTCATCTAAATTACAGAAATTAGAAATGAGGTAAATATCAAAACCACATCAATCTATCATCTACAAGATAATAAATCAACATAGAATTGAATAAATATGAAAAGCTCTTCCATAAAAAAGGAAATCCTTATTATACAATTTTTATTATTCACAACTAAGATTTAAATTAAAAAGAAAAAAAATTAAAACTTATATATAGTTTCATCAACTCCTAAGTAAAAGAAAAATCTAGTGTTGCATGGTAGAAGGAAGCTCTTAAATCTTCATTAAAAGCTTTGAATAATCTTCCATTTTCTTTTTTCTTCTTCTCTTCAGAAAATCTACTAGAATCCTTCAATTTTTAGCCAAATATGTCGTTATAAAAGCATAAGAATCATAGGGGGAAGTCTAACATTAAAAGGACTCAAAACCAACTCAAAATAGGAAACTACACGTTCTAACGGCTATATTATTTCTACAATCTGCACAGTTCTATTCAGTTTTGTGTTCAATTTTGTGTTCAGTTTCTATTCAATAAGCTAAGCCTATTCACTAGACAGTCCATATTCCTGTCCAGTTTTTTACTCTGTTCATTAAGCTCTTTCTTTCATATCCATATTAGTTTTCAACTTGTTTGTAACTCCGAAAATTTGTCCAAATCATTTTAAAGTGTGTCAAGACTATTTGAATTATTCTAAACATTGTCCAAATACCTCGATAAGTGCACCTTACTTGCAAAACATACAAACTTTACATTTTAGACATGTAGAATATAATTAAAATCCTAGCTTGATTCAAATACATACCTAAACTACTAATAACTCCCAAATTAATTAATAATTAAACTAAAATATTAATAATTATCTTAATATAAATAAGCCATAACTAACTCTAAATTAACCTAATCTATACCAGCAAATAAGGTAAAATTGTCAATCCCTTCTGTATCTAACTCGGCTGGAGGATCAAAAAATTGATGATTTCTAAGCAACTCAAGAAACTAGCACCATGTTTTCTCGCACTCATTCTCAAGCACTGCAAATGCGATGCACAACATATTATTGTTCTCACCTAGTGCTATCAATAGATGTCCAGGATATTTTCCCTTCAAGAAAGTTGCATCTATCGTTAACAATGACCTCAATGTTGTTATGAAAGCTCATACAACATGACCAAGCATCCAAAATACTCTTTTGAAGTCATACCCACCTATAGGTCCAGGAATATCACGTGATCTTACTAGAACAACTACACTTCCTGGATTTATATATTCTATCTACTTTCAGTAAGTAGGAAATATGCAGTAGGATTCGTCTGGTCCCTATCTATTAAATCAGTCAGTGCTTTACTTGCACGACCGAATACACTTTAATAAAGGTTATACGACAGGTGCATTCATCATGTTCTCGATCACACGACATTAGTTATAGTCATGAGATCATAAACCATGACCGATTACTCATTGTGTTAATGTTAACACGATATTTACGTAAGTCATGTGAAAACAAAATGCAAGTGTATTATTAGCGTGGAGTCGATAACACGATATACTAAAAGATCGTATTATTGAATAATTTTTATTACTTGCATGTCAACATTTCTTGTAGTTCGCAGTTATGCCCCAGTGTTTCGAAATATAACTTGTTATGCTCTTAGGTGTAATGTCTACTAAGTCTTTAAACATGTCATAACATTTTCTCGCAATTCAAAGGTACGATGCTAGGGGATGGTCAGTTAACTTCCTTTGGGATCCACATGAATGGCTTGGCACTAACCTCGTGGTAGTCATGTGCTCGCATATAACTGAAGCCCTTATGTACCAGTTACAAGATTTTTTGGAGCACTTTATAGCATACATATTCCTATTTTCATCTACAACACGTAAGTGAAATTCGTCTTTATTGCTAAGTCGATCAAGACCCTCTTGAAATGCAACAAGCTTAGAAAACGTGCGCCTAATTTAAGGAGCTTCTGGTAATCCTTTGCTTGCAAACTGCCTATCATTAGCTAGCCTTCACCAATATTCGGTTCCAATAGGGTTAGATCATCGACTATTTCCCACTCTGTATCTACCTCAACATCAAAGTTATTGGGGACCTCGCCGTTTTCAAATTCTTCGTGGTCAGACATACTTTCCATGTCAACTATATTATTATCGTTCCACTTATCGTCACTCCACATTTCTTCAAATTCTTCACCATCAAAATTACAAGGGTTATATAGAGGTTCATAGTTATTAAAAGAAGTCCTTATGGCACCCATCGTTGGCGACAATTCTTTTAATATTCTAATTGACTTATATCCCAGGTTCTGTAGTCATTGGATTGGTAAAAGTAGATTGGCATGGATTCGTTGAGGGCAAGTTTCTCAGTTCTCTTAATCTGCATTGGACACCATCGTGTAAATAAAAATGGGACATAGCTCATAGTTGTGTTTTTGTTACGTAAAACGTGTTACATAAGCCACAATATGAATGCATGTCATATTATTATATCTACGCTGAAAATCATTATTGATATATCACATGTGTAAGTCATATCATTACTAATGCGATATATTACAAATCGTATTTCTTTCTTCGCATGATATGATTTAAATGTAACACGATATGGCCGATATCGTGTGCTCGAGCACACGATAAGGATCAATCTTGTGTAATCTAAAGTTCCATTGTTACCTGACAGATTCAAATGTAAACTGTGTATTATTGACTCCGGTCTAAAATCTGACATTATAGCAGGACTGAGCCATTACAACTAGTGATTTAGCTTTATTGATTGTCTGGTTCTTTTTAATGGATGGTAATTTGTCACAATTGTCGGAAAGTGACAATACCATTGATGACAAGTCGTGTTTTCACTTGATGCAACAACTCTTCAAAGCTCACCGACGGGTCAATGTTCACCAAGTATGCCTTTCCACCTACATATGTATCATCATTGCCTACCTTTCTATCATAATATATGCAAAAACTGATCATATCCATTATAGGTATAAAAGGATCATTGATTAAGTGAAATGTAGCTTTTAGGGCCCTCAAACAGTATCTGGGGTGTCAAAAAATATTTTTTTAATGCCAGACAAATCTCACTAGGGAGTCATCGCCAATCACCTCTTACCGGCGACTTCTGTTGGCCGCCAATAAATTTCAACACACAGAAATAGTGCAACACTATTCTGGTATTCATTTATTATTAAATGTGGGATAGTGGGAAACCTAAGGGCACTTTTATTAATAAACAAGTAATATGACATTAAAATCCAGGGAATCTAGAATTTTTTTATTCTTAAGCTAGGCAATATGAAAAAAACTCTTTTATGTATAGAACATTGCAAATAACACATGATTCAACAAAGACACTATCGTTAGTCCTGGAATAGCTTCTATTTAAAAACCTTAACAGACAAGAACATGTCGTAGCTTAGGCCAAAATATATCATCAAACTGATTGGAGAATCTCAAAGCTACGTATGCAACATAGACTGATTACTTCAGGGAAGGTTTCAAGTTGCTGAATGTGGACTTGCAATGCCTGGAGATATACAATTCAAGCTTATCATTCATTTATTCATACTTGTTACGCAATCTCCATAACAACTCTGGTAAAATACTGATTTGTAAAGACTAATAGCACACTTAGGCGCAGAAACAACACATACTTTAGAACACAGGGTAGAACTTAGAGTTTCCGGAGGATGATCTGAGCTCCATGCTGTGGTTGAAGAGTAATAATTGTATATGGGGCATGAACATAGGAAGGCGAAAGCTCAAAGGAAAAATTTTGAAGAATCATAGCGAGGGCCATTTTAGCCTCTATCATGGCGAAGTTCTGTCCGATGCAAATCCTTGGGCCCCACCCAAAGGGGAAGAACACGTTCTGACCTTGTGTTGCCCTTGAAACTCCCTCTGAAAATCTCTCAGGCTTGAATTCTTCTGCATCTTCTCCCCAGTATTCCTGATCATGCTGGACTTGAAGTGTTTCTAGCTGGAGGTCAACACCAGTAGGGATTGAGAAGTCCCCCACTTTGGTGGGCTGACAGATGTGTCGATATAAACCAATCACAGGTGGGTACAGCCTTAGGACTTCACTCAAAATCATTGAGACCTGTAAAATAGATATTAACATAGTATGATGAGCTCCATTCATATGCGCCTCACTGGCACGCATTTACTCATGCAGCAAGTGGGAATGGATCTGCCTATTGGCTGCTTGATCTAATGTGTGCCGCTCATATTAACTTCTTCCTAGCAAGATACTACCTCTATCCTAAATGAATAGCTCTATTTGGTAAAAAGAAAAATTGTTCCATATTAATAGCTGCATTTTGTCATATTTAAGGAGTTGGGTACTTAAAAAAAGAGTATTATAAGCTTATTTTTTCTTCTCTTAGACGAGGGTTTCACCATTTAATATAAACCACTATTTTTCTAAATGTAGCTATTAATATAGGATGGAGGGAGTCTGTGTATCCTTTTTATTTCGGTATCTAGTGGAAGCTTTGCACTTTGAATATAAGATTTTCACTGCATTTTTTACTATGTGGTTGTCTATCTAACAAGACAATTAAAATAATATTTACCATTTAATATAGGCATGGTTCTATTGACATGGGACAGAAATGCTTACAATCTTAAGGTGGTTGATGCTTTCATAATCTGGCACAGCTTTGCCACATACTTCCAGAACCTCTTCTCTAGCATTTGCTTGCCATTCTTGGTGAATAGATAGCAAGATCATGGTCCAAGTTAACCACACTGCAGTTGTCTCCTGCCCAGCAAAATAGAACAACTTGCATTCTTCAATCACTTGTTCTATTGTCAAGTCAACCTTCTTCAATTTCTTGCCATTTTCTTGGAGTTCTTCACAGTCATTAGGCTGTAACAATAGCCCTAATAAGTCATCATCTTTTGCCTCTCCCATCCTCAAGTCCTGCTCTTTCTTGTTAATCAAATCCCTTAGCATCCTCTTGATTTCTTTATCCAAATGCGTTCTCCTCTTGTTCTTCTTGGTAGGAACGAATCTGTATGAGAACAGCACATGTCATGCTCTATAACCATGTGCTGGATTGGTCATTATATCATGAACATTCAATTGTTCTACTCAGATGGCTTCTTAGCAGGTTATGAGTGAAACACAAAAGCTATTTTTATTTTGCCCTGTTTGGATGTGATTGTAGTTTAAGACACTACAATTAACGAGTTGAACCTTCAACTCTATAAGAGGATTCAAAATTGAAATGCACCTGAAACCAGGAATGTAAGGAGTCCTTGCAGCTTCGATGACCAGTTCAACCTGCTCTTTCTGAAGCTGGAATATCATCTTTCCTTTTTCATAGCTGCTACCAAAGGCAGTTCGGGAGATAACATCTGCAATGAAGTTCTGGCCAGACATCAATTTCACATGATTTCTGGTGGCCAACCAAGGCACTCCATCTTTCTATCAGTTCAGAGGAACTTGTAGCAAATGCTGGGATCATTCCCTGGAGTTGACCATTTGCACAATTACTAAAATAATGTCAAAGTACTAGGAATTGCTTCTTGCGTGTGGAGTCCAAGAATAAAATACCTTAAGTTTCTCAATGAAGAATGCGGGATTAATCAATTTCCTCCGGAGAGCCCATTCATCTCCTTCCAAACTAGATACACCCTTGGCTAACAGGTCGATGAGAGGATTTACAGGTGGCTTGATAATGTGACCGGACTTGTCTGAGAGAACTTCTTTTATCAGCTCTGCATCCTTGATTACCACTCTAGGGGTCGTTCCATTCCAAATCAGGGACACCTTGCCTGCATATTTTCAGTTAGCAAACAGAAACAAGAATGTCAAATTAAGTGAAAAAGAGAAAAAAAAAGATTATTTCCGGTTCTTGAAGAACCAAGAAAGGAAAAGAACAAAAAGGGCAGGCTATTACCATGCATTTTAACTTGGTGGTGAATAAAATGAAGAACGCGGGGAAGAATTTGATGATTGAGATCCATAGGTTTGGACCACGCCCCTGATATTGCTGTCCCAATTTCCTTCATGTCACCAAAAAAAAGCTTGTATTCAGTTCCCTGAATTCCCTGTTGTTTCAACTGCCTCTGTAGTAGCTTGGGCTTCCACCAAATGGAGAGAGCTACTTTTGCTGCCAATAAGAGAACCAGAGTTGAGAAAATCTTTAGAGCTAACCAGAATAAGCCCTCCATTCTCTTGATATTAGGAAGAGCTTTCCTGAGCTTGAGTTGAAACTACTGACCACTTAAGGAGAGAAGCCTTGGTTTCCACACATATTTAAAGCTATAATTTTGACCTAATTAGTGGACGAGAGAAGGTGTAAGCTCAGAAATTGTAAAATTATTTATATGTTCTCTAGGTCTTATATTAATAGCTCAATTTAGAAAAAAAACATTTGTCTCATATCAATAACTCCATTTGGATCAATTTAATTGGTTAGACACTTAAAAAAACATTCTAGAAATTTATTTTTCATTATTTTAATCGTAGTACTCATCGTCCAATAAAAATTACTATGTTTCTAACTAGAACTATTAATATAAGGAGAGAGTATTTTTTAAAATAACTACTCCATGCTTGTCTGTTTTTTTTAATATAACTTTTTAAAGGTGTTGTGGTATATTTTCATTTGGTAAATTGTCACTCATTTATACTTTATTCATTTTACCTGAGTCTTTTTATTTCATGCCATTTATATATACCAAAGCCGGCAGTTGAAAGATGAATACTCCAATAAAAGCTATAAAAGTACCGATAAGGTGTATTTTGGGATAAAAAGAACTTGGACATGATTTGAGCTGGGAGCTTGAACGAAATTGAGGGGCATTTTCGAAGCACAAAGTCACCAAAGTCGTCTCTGAGTTTTGACCCATTGAACTGTATGGCTTGGGCACCAAGTTGCTTGATGCTTGGACGCAATTGAAGCCCAAGTCACTAAAGTGGACTCGGTGCTTTGACTCATTGACATGTTTGGCGTAGGCCAAAATTTGATGCTGGTCTATCTTACTTCATTCACTTAAAAAAATGTAATTTCCCACCTGCCGACCTCTCTTTTTCCATTTCACAACTGTGGTAGCGACATGTATAGCTCGCTTCCGCCTCTATACATGTCAATGACAAGCATCAAATTTTAAGTGAATACTCAAAATATATCATCAAACTGGAACAATCTTAGACTCTTAGTTCCTAGCGGCCTCCTTGCTAGGCCTCGACCAATTTTTTCTTTTAAAAATAAAAAATCTAAACTTAATTTAAAATGGGTAAACCTTAAGGGTAATATTATCATTTATTAATATTAATAAAAAGTTAATATATAAATAAAATATTTTGAAAATCAAACTTTTAGAGAAAGGGATTAGGCTTCCAACTTGATGTAAGGGCTTGAAAAGTAAGAAGCTTCCGCCGTGGGAAGAGTTTTTAATGACCCTTCTCACCATAAGGGTCATTTATCCATGAGATCACCAGTACATACAATAATACATATTAGTATCAATCACTAATATATGCACTATCGATCTTAAAAATAAATTATTCATATACATTCCTTATGCTAAACTCACTATGCGATATAAGCTTTTTATATTCAAATTTAGTCTTTCAAATCTAGCCTATCTAACTTGCTTTCATCTCAATGGGATGATGCCCCAAAGTATAAGCACCAAGAGAGCCCCTTATTATATGGAGCCATGTGGAATAAAAAGTCAGCAATAACCAGTTAAGGCTTCACCCCCTAGACTCATTCAACCAAGGAGCATATTAAAATTTCATGTGTCCCGAAATGGCCACAAGAGCACATGTTAATGAATGTCCCACTCATATGAATCTTGAAACAAAATAAATTAGAAGTGTTGATTCACCATCTTTGCTTTGAGCCAATGTACTTTGACATTATTTTTCATAAAAAAATGCTAAATTTTATATAGAATATATTATTTTTGTACATTTACAAGTATTATGATGAGAAATCTTACTGGAATAGTTATGATTGAATCAAGCAAATTGCTCTGACCTTAAGACAGAATTCGCCCTCCTTAACAGTGCTTAGGATATGCTTGGGCGTCTACCTCTTAGGATAAGACGATCACCAATCACGTACTGTAGAAGCACCTTCAGCACAGTACATGTAGCAAACCATGGCATGGAATGTTCTCACAGAAAGTATGGAGTAGAAATAGTTTTCCATAATTTTATAGAAAATTTTTGATTGATTTATTATTGTGTGATTAAAGTTTGGTGTGATTATAAGGGTAAAAAGAACGAATTAGCCCTAGGGCTATTTATGTAATTTCACACCATTACTTTTTAGATAGAAAAATGATTTTACCAGCAACCCTATTAAGTGTTTTCTTGCTGATTGTGTGTACTTAAGGGGTAGCATAAGTTATTAACACAAATAATTGCGTATTAGGTCAACTAAAGGGCTTAAGGGTATTTTTGACTTTTCACATACTTGCAATTTGTGCCTAATTTATATGCAATTAAATTAATTATATCAGCATAAAAACATTTGTCCATTTGCTGTGTATTAGAGTAAGTGAGTCAATACATAATTAACAAAGTAGTTATTGTTCATAACGTAGTATTCATTCCTGTGTCTTTGCCTTGTTTTGTAGTTAATCCATTTTGTGCATAATGGCATCAAAATTGTCACCTCTGAGCCGAAAAATATAGAAAAACTCAATGCTGACAATTATCTGGTAGGGAAGAGAAGCATACATCATATCCTCAGTCTCTCTGACTTAGCTCATGTCATGGAATAGATCATTCAACCATGTCCATAAAATTGTTTTGTAGCTCAGGAAAAGGCCTATGAGAAATTGAAGGATGATGACAACAAGGTCAAGACCACTATTCTAACCTTTATAGAGCCTAAGATAGAGAGGCTCTTTGAGAAGTATAAGACTGTCAGAGAGATGTTTTAAGCTATGTCTGTAAGGTATGGGAAGCAAACTGAGGCTCATAAGAGGATGTTGCACTCAAAATATGAAAACTCTAGGATAAAAGAGGGAGATGATGTGAATGAGCATCTGAGTGTCATGTCCATCAATGTTTATGACCTAGAGACCCTAAATGACCTCATCTTTGAGGGAGTTTAGGTGTCTATTGTATTGAACAACCTCCCTAAGTCCTGAGAAAGTGTAGTAGTGTACCTCGACATGAGTGACTTAAAGCTGGCAATGGGGGCTCTGACTGCCAAGCTTTGGCTTAAGCAAGAAAGGAGGAACCATGTCAATGCTTTAGGGACTGTTATTGCTAACTTGGAACAAAATTCTGTTGGTGGGAAGAAAGGTGGACAGAGGCTAGTTCCTTTAAGGAAGAAAGCTTTCAAGCCGAATGAGAAAAAGCCTCATGATAAAGACAATGGCAAGGGGAATAACAAATCCTAGGGTGTCTACTTCAAGTGTGGCCAAGTGGGCTACTTCAAGGCAAATTGTCTCCAAAAGGATGACCAGAACAACAATGACAAGTGCAAGAATAGTGAGATAATTTTTGTTGCCTATGAAGTCATAATTGATTATGTTAAGGAGAAGACTTGGTAGATAGACTATGAAGCCACAGTGCATGTGTCTCCCTCCAAGGTGTCTAGGGGTGCGATGATCAATCTTATCCCAATATAGAACAAAGTCTACATGAGAAACAACACTTACTAAGATGTGGAGGCCATGGGGACTTATCAGATTTCGCTAAAGGAAGGGTAACCTCTTATGTTGACTAATGAGTTGTTTGATCCCTCTATCAGGAGGAATTTGATCTCAATTTCTATTCTGATAAAGAAGGGATTTGAGGTAAGATTCAAAGGGAGCAAAGCCATAGTGGACAAGGGTGGCTCAGTTCTTTATACTACTACTTTGGTTGATGGATTGTATTGCTTAGATGTTATGAACTCATTTACTTCTAACGAATTAAACTCTTCTGATTGTATTGTTTTGCTTGTGGATGATGCATTGTTATGGCACATGCGATTGTGTCATGTAAATGTACATAAACTATATAGGATGTCAAATGCGAGGTTATCACCCAAAATAGATAAAGACTTATGTATGTGTGAGAGGATTGCTTATTGGGGAAGATAAGTAGGTAATCCTTTTAAAAGGGACAAAGGGCTCATGAACAATTCGGGGTAATTCATTCAGACATCTGTGGGCCCCTGAATGTTTAGACCCATAAAGGTATAGCCTATTTCATAACCTTCATAAATGACTATTTAATATACAGATACTTGTATCTAATAAATAGAAAATTTGATGTCATAAATAAATTTAAGGAATTTAAAACTAAGGTAGAAACCTAATTAAGCAGGAAGGTAAACATCCTAAGAACTAATAGGGGTGGCGAGTACACTTCTGATCTATTTAAGGATTATTGTACCAATCAAGGAATAGTGCATTAAGACAGCCTCCTCTACACTCTACCGCAAAATGGAGTGGCAGAAAAGTATAATAGAACATTTATGGACATGTTAAGGTCCATGTTAAATCACTCTAAATTAGGAACCAATTTTTGGGGTGAGGCTTTAGACACCATTGTATACATCCTTAATTGTGTACCCATGAAGGTAGTCTAACGGACACCTTATGAGTTATGAAATGGTCAATGACCAAGCTTAGGGCATCTTAAGGTGTGAGGGTCCAGAGCACACGTAAAGGTGTCTGACCAACATAAAGTGTAATTTTCTTAGTTATTGTGATCGCTCTAAGGGTTACGAATTTGTGGTTTGCCACATGGATGGGACAATAAGGGTTATGGAGTCTAGAAATGCTTATTTCTTAGAAGAAGAATTAAACTCCAAAATATCTAATAAAATAGTAGATTTATTGGAGACAATAAAAGAGACTAGTATTCTACCCTTGATGAAGTAATTAATCAGGTCAAAATCATGCCGACTAGGAACCAAGGGCATTGAGGAAAAAAAGACCTTCAACACGATTGATAGACTTCTATACAATGTTAAAGGAAGACAATGTTATATTAGATGAACATATTCTGGATGATCCAATTACCCTTGAGCAAGCTTTAAGTCTTCCTGACGCTCAAGAATGGTAGAATACTATTCAAAAGGAAATGAATGCAATTCTAAATTATAAAGTTCGGGAGAAAGTGGATCTACCTAAAGGGTAGAAGCCCATGTGGTGTAAATGGTTCTTCAAAAAAAAGTTTAAGGCAAACATGTCAATAGATAAGTACAAAGCGAGATTAGTGGCCAAAGGCTTCACCCAGGTGTATAAGATGGACTTTAAAGAGACATACTCGTATGTGCTAAGATTTCACTCAACCAAATGTCTCTTAGTATGTGTTGCTTACTTTGATTTAGAGCTACACCAAATGGATATAAAGATTATCTTCCTAAATGGTGATTTAGATGAGGAGATTTACATAGAACAACCTGAGAGTTTTGTAGTTTCAGGAGAGGAACACAAGGTGTGCAAGCTAATAAAATAATTGTATGGCCTCAAACAATCTCCAAGGCAATAGTACGTCACTTTTCACAAGGTGATTAGTGAATATGGGTTTATAGTGAATAAACATGATCATTGTATTTATACCTTTTAGGATGGGACTAGGTATATTACGTTGTCACTTTATGTAAATGACATACTCTTGATGGGGAATAACTTAAGTATAATTGTTAGTTTGAAGGAATGACTCAAATCCTAGTTTGAGATAAAAGACATGGGTGAGACATCCTACATCCTTAGGATAAAAATTGATAGGGATAGAAAGGCTAGGAAGCTAAATATATCTCAAGAATCATATATAGAGAGTGCTTTTAAATGCTTCAATGTCTCTGGTTGGAAGACTATTAAATCCCCTATATACAATGGTACGATGTTATCTAAGAGTATGGCTCCTCAAACTAAGGAAGGCAAACTCCAAATGGAGTTAGTGTCATATTCATAGGCTATTGGTAGCTTGATGTATGTCATGACCTATACCAGACCTTATTTACATTTTGTGGTAGGCTTGATGAGCCATTACCAAGCAGACCCTGGACTTTAATACTAGCAAGCAATGAAGATGGTATTCTAGTACCTTTTACAATATAAGAATTTTAAACTCACTTATTAGGCAAAAAGTCTATCATTAACTTGATATAGTGATTCAAACTGTGGGTGATCAAGATGACAGAAAATCCACTACAGCTTTGTCTTCATGTTTGGAGGTGCAGCTATATCGTGAGCAAGAAAGAAACAAATGAGTGTTTCTAAGTCTATGATGGGAGCTGAGTTTTATGCATGTAGTATTATAGCTTCCCAAGTAGTATGGATAAAGGAATTTCTAGCAAAATTGGAGCTAGAGATTGCACTAATGCTCTTATCTAGATTTATCACAATAATCTGGCAACTATGTCAATACTTAAGAATGAGGAGATTATTGTTTAGGTATAATGTCTCTGATTTTTCTATGATTTTTTTTGTGATTTTTCTGCTATTTTTTGGGTCATTTTTTGGCGGAAAAATGTGACGCTTCAGCATATTCGTATTTATGTATTTACCTCAGTATTTATACCCGTAGAGTCCGGTGTGGGGTTTAGTCGTAGGCCACGGGCCTTGACGTGCAATTACGGTGTGAAAAAGAGAGAGAATGAGAGACGGGTTAAGAGAGATAAGTAAGAAGAAAAAAATGAAATAAAGGCTCGGGCTTGGCCAAGTCTGATCCAGAAATGTTTGGAAGAGACGACCACCCCCCCCCATTTGATGTCCGCTCTCTAGCGACCGGCGGCCACTAGCGGGATGCCAGGCCACCACCGCTAGTTCCGCCTCGGCGGTGCGACACCAAGGGGCCACCACCCCCGCCCCCACAGTCGCACCGCCCTCCTCCCCGATTAAATTTCTCTATTTTGTGTCATTCCGCCACCGCTGTGGAACGGCAAGGGCCGGCGACAGGAGGATGCCCTTCCGGCCTCTTAGGCCTCTCCTCCACCGCCACATACCTCTTCTCCCCTCTGCTCTATTTTTTTCTCCCCTCAGGTTTTAGCTTTCGTCGCCGCCGCCGGTGGCTGGCTGTGGCCGATTGGACTTCGTTCGGCTCACCTCGATCCGGCGACGTTGAGGAGCCACCCCACTCAGCCTAGCTCCTTCCCCTATTTTCCACCGAAGTGATCCCTCTCTGTTTTGGCTTTTGACGCCACTTGCAGTGGCCGAACGACCACCGTGGGTTTTGCCCCTACCTAGCGATGGCTCGGGGACTGCCCCACCCAGACCGGTTCAGTCTCCGTCCCCCTTGTCTCTCCGTTACCGAGGTTCTATCCCTCCCCTTGATTTGTGTTTTCTCACTGTGTTGGATCGTCGGAGGGCTATCTCCACCGGGAGCCTTCGCCCTCATCCAGACCCAGCTCCGACCAACCACTAGGGTCACGACAGAGCCGGCTAGAGTGCCGATAATCCCTTATTCCTCCCTGTGTACCCCGGCCCCTTTATGTTTTCTGCCTGTTTTGGTATTTTGGGCCACCGTAGCACCGTTGGATGCTTGTCGGCCTTTGGACCACCTCTGTCTGGCCAATTTTAGCCTGAGATGGCTGGGTCGCCACCCTAGCACAGTATTGCCTTTCTTTGTCCTACATGAGCCAGACTCCCCCTCTGTCGGTTATGTGTTTGACCGCGCTATTCAGAGCACCACCGTCCTACTCCGCCGGACGTAATTAGCTTCTAGTCGGCCTACCTCGACATGACAATGGCAAAGGAAGTCTTTGTCAGTCACCACCCTTGGGCATGGCCCTACCGACCCTTCCGAGCCTTGGGCCAATACTATCTAGCCCTCTCCCCCTCCCCTTTGGCCGCGTGTGCAAGTAGCCGCACATGCAATTTAGGGTTTAGGCGCCGCATTTGTGCCGCCTGACTGTTGGATTGCTCTACCACCGAATGGAATTGACATCAGAGCCCTCCTCCATCTCTCCTCCATCCTTGAGCATCGCCCCATGCCCTCCGCCCTTAGGTGGCCCTTGTTGATGTGAAATTGCCATCGTTGCGTGCTGTCCACGGACGATTTTGAAGTCTTGTGGCCGGTTGAGTACTTCTTAGCCGCCGGCCAACCTTCAATGAGTACACCCTCAACTTCTGGTCGTATTGCCACTTATGTTGGCATGACCTTTCTCCTAGTCGCCCCTAGTGTGCTTCCGTGGATCGTGGATTTTTCCATGTTGGTTTGTGTCACCTCATTTGGCCGTGATTGCTTCTGACACTTCCTAAACCCTTGGGATAGCAGCTCTCTCAACTTGGCAATGTTTTTGGCCACCAACTCCGCCGCTGATACCGCCACTGTCGTGTGCTCACCATCAAACGTCATGATTACGAGGTAGGGGGGCTTTGAACTCGTAATTTCATGATAGCATGCTTTGAATAAGTAGTAGCATGCTAGGATTGTATGATTCAATGCTTTGGATGTTAAATCATGATCCATTTGCATGATGTAAGAGAATGAATTATGCCAAATTGAAATGCATATGATATGTATAAGTTGTACATATATTTTATGGATGTGGAATGTGTGTGCTAGTGATGGCTAGCATGTATATTAGTAAGCTATGTTTGTGGATTGTGTGTGCTAGTGATGGCTAGCGATTATGTTGGTAAGCTACGGGTATGAATATGTATGTATGCACTAGTGATGGCTAGCGACTAGGTTGGTAAACTATGTGTATGGAGATATGTATGTATGTGCTAGTGATGGCTAGCGAGCATGTTTGTAAGCTACATATGTATGAAAGTATGTATATATTATACGTATGTGCGATAGACATATATATGTATGATGGCTATTTGCCTATGCTATGGATATGTGCATGTATATGTGGGCAGAGGTATGGGCGATGGATGATAAGAAGTAACAATGGGTTTTGTATGGAGTTGGACATGGATGTTCAAGCGTATGATGATAGTCGGCTGATGTAAGTTTGATGGGCAAGGATTAGAACGGTTTGTTTGGTTTGGATCAGAGCGTATATTGGGGGATTGTCAGCCAGTAAGAGTGTTGCATAATTATACAAGCATAATGTACAAATTATGAAGTGAAAAGTAAGCTCAATAAGTGAGGTATAAGTAATAGGGTGATAAATGGGTTTGGCTCTAAGGAGCTCAGTTTGAGAACTTTTGAGTAAGATGTTTTGGCCATAAGGTGGATAGCGGAGATTATATGAATACATAAGGATTTGTGTATGGTGAGCTATGTTGTGAATTGGACGGGATAAGTGAAGTCTGCTGCCCCTATGAACTAGGGTTTCGGATCAAGCTCAGCTTCAGTTTGATCACTAGAGCACGGTATGTTTGAGTGCTTATGTGGCATAATTATACTGCATAATGTACTTAATTCAAACTTGAATTATAAGAAAGCTAATGATAGTGTTGTGAGTTTGAGACCTAAGGGTTCAACATATTAAGTTTCTTGTTTGAGCTAGCCGATAATGAGTCGGCTGAGCATTTCTCATGTCTTTCCATAGTATTTATCCTGCGGGATGTTGTCTATATGTTATATAGAGCACCAGATGTCTGATGCTATGTTGAGAGTGATGTATGTTTTTGATTTGGTCTGTGTTGTATATGCCTAGACGTTTGATGCTCTATTGAGAACGTTGTATGATTTCTACCCAAGAGTTGCACTGGCACTATAAGACCCATAAAGTTTGGGTAATTGTATGACCCATTATGTGTGGGCGTTTATATTTACATGCTCAAGTAAGTAGTATCATGGAACTGCTCTTACCTGTTTGATCATATGATCCATGAGCATTGGTGTGCCTTACCTTCAGAAAAGTCCATAACGTCTAGTCATTCCCCAGAGGTTAAGGTAATGCCCCAGTGGCATTCTTTTCCATTTCGACGCTGGAGCTTATTAGTTATAATGAGCTTCAGTGGTCGATAGTGTTGACATTAAAAAAATTATTATTACAAATTCAAATTCAAAGAGTTCGGACATTGACTAGCTCTAGATGAGACCAAATTTTCAAAATGGACAAAGTCTCAAAAGTGGGAAAAAGTCCAAAAGAAAAAAAAAGAAAGATATTTCAATGCTACACACATAGGAACGTGATAAAAAAGAATCAAAATTCAATGGGCAGGATTTCGGAGCTTGACTAGCTCTGAATGAGACCAAATCTTCAAAATAGAAAAAGTCAAAAAAAAAGAATTAAAATCTAATTCTACACGCGTAGGAATGGACTAAGGCTTCTAGCAAAAATTATTATGTGAGGACCTCATGAGGCTTCTTTGCACTCAAAGTTAACTACAAAATTTAAAATGACTAAGAGAGGCTCTATAAGCCTCATGTAGCTACATCAAAATAAAAAAAAATCTGAATTGCAAAGTGTTGTATGAGACCTCATAAATCTCACACCAAAATAGCCATAAAACCAAAAGGCTAAGTGACACTCGTGGATCCCACGATAAGTTTTGTAAAAAATAAATATATAGCCATAAAAGACAAAAATGGCTGAAAACACAAAAAATTAAGTTTCAAAGAACTCGAAGTTCAAAAGTAAAAAAAAGTTTATGTGGAAAATCCAATGGGCCCCATATGGAGAATGAGAAGATCAAGTCAAAGGTATGATGTCTGACCTTCTCTCACACTTCCCACTAACTCACACTTCCCACTTCCCCCACTAATCAATTTGGTTCTTACCAACCCTACCACTAACCCATTTTCCATCTCCCACTAATTCACTCTCCACTTCTCATGAACTACCCTCCCAACTCACCCCCACTACTTTGTTTAACCGTACAACCCCCATCAAATAATACCCCTTCGTTTTCATAAGAGTGGGCTTTTGGCTTTCAAGTCTATAGAACCTCCAAAGAGAAATTCAGAAGTCCATCACACACCAAAAGACACATCAAATTCCTAAAAAGCCTTGATCTTCAAAAAGTTGAAGAAGATCAAGGGATTGGAAGACAAACAAGAAGTACGCAAGAAGGGAGAAGAATTCGTACAAGGGAACTCTCATTCTTCCAGAAGAAGTTTCTTTGTTTCTTCTTTTCTCTTTTCTAAACTTGAAAATTGTAGCCACTTCTCCTGACAACTCTCTTTTTCTTATTTTAATAAAATTCCAGTTGTTTCTTCTATTTTGCCAACTAATCGAAGGGTTTCGAGAATTGATTAATCACTACTACTCACTTTATATTGTAAAGAGTAGCCTTGATTAATCAAGAGAAGGTCATCCCACATAAAAAAAGTTTTTTCTCTATCTCTTGCAAGAGAGGATTATCTGATCCTTTCTCTTGTCTTGTGCTTAGAGAACTACCGAAATCCCCCAACAGATAGTATGTGTACCTGTATGAGTGAGTATGTATATTTCTGAGTAAGAGTATGAGTATGAGCACGACTGTAAGAGTATGAGTATGAGCATGACTGTAAGAGTATGAGTATGAGCATGACTGTAAGAGTATAAGTACGAGTAAGACTGTAAAAATATATTTATGAGTAAGACTGTAAGAGTTTTATTCTGAGTAAGATTGTAAGAGTATGATTTTGAGTAAGACTATAAGAGTATGTTTCTGAGCAAGACAATAAGTATAAGATTGTACGAGTAAGTGTAAGATTATACGAGTAAGGTCGTATGAGTAAGTATCAGATTGTATGAGTGAGGTCGTACAAGTATGTTTAAGTTATATAAGCATATGATTGTACGAATAAGGTCGTATAAGTATGTGTAAGTTGTATGAGTAAGCATACGATGGTACTTGTAAGTTTGTAAGACTCTAATTAAGAGTGTTCGTGTAAGATTAGTTTGATGGTGTGTTTGGCATGATTGTACGCGTATGAGCATGATTATGATATGCCCGTTTGCTTCATATTTGAGTTGTATGAATGCATCTATGTATGGACTTACCGAGTTCACTGTTTAGAACTCCCTTACTAGGTATTTTCCTACTAAGTATGAAAATACTAATTACCCTATTTTTTATCCCCGTTGGTCGAGAGGCTTTTGCAGGTTTGTGGTAGAAAGCTCCTGGAGATGGATGCTCGTTTCTACGATGGATTGATTCCCTTAGACTCAAGTATACTTGACTTACTATGGGTATTATTTGTGTCACGATCTCTTATATTGGGTGAGATGAGAATTAAAGTATATGCATTCTAAAATTTTAAATTTAATTAAACTGTGGACTATTATGGGACTTGCACTCAGGGATGCCTGAGAGATATTTGTATTTAAAGTCTATAATCATAGCAATTTATCCTTACGTTTGTTTTTGAGTAACGCTTGAGGATGTTTAGGTTGGCCATATGATGTTTGATCAAATGAGCTAGAATTTGTATGGGAAAACTTAGTGTGTGATGTTTTAAATTGTAAAAACTGCTTTCACATGTTTTGTATTCGTCATTTTTTTCTGATTTACAGTCGTTATATTGCAAAAAAATTCTGTGAATTTTAAGGAAAATGTAATGAAAAATCTCGGGCGTTACAGTTGGTATCAAAGCCTAGGCAATCTAACTACAAGTCCATAACAGTCACAAGTCCAGAGTCGTGGCATGTAAGATTAAGTTGAGATTTGTTTTGGAAGGGGTTAAGGCAATTATTTTCCCTTGATTCCGTTTGTTTGTGCCTTTGGGCAGAGTTGAGCCGAAGTGCCTCAGCCACCAAGAGATTTAGGCAGTTAAATCGCATGTTTATTGGCTAAGGAGAGCCATGGGCTGCTAAGGATTATTTTGAGTTTTGAAAGGTTAGCTAGCACCTTGAATTAATGTTAAGATGTGATGCTTTGTTCATACGATTGTAGCTACAAGGCTCCGTAAGATGTCTGTTGTCGTGGTCGGTGATGACTGATGTAGCGTGCGGATGATACTTGCATGGCAACCACCAATGCCAGAGTCCGACTACAATCTCAAGTGATGACAAAGAGAGATTTTTGGTTAAAGAGACAAAGGAGGGCATGATGGATATGAGCGGAGGGGCGGCCAGTTGAGCTTCCCACTCTCGCGTGATAGCCTCTTGTGCCGGAGTCCATCAGCAACGGATTCGGCAAAAATGTCCTATTACACATCTTGAGTGATGAAAAAAGGCATTAAGAGGAAATGGGTAAGCAATGGGATCTAGCTATCGGTTGCCGAAGACCAAGACCAAGTTGCAACTATCTCCAGTGAGGGCAAAAAGGCAAGAAAATTTTGGTAAAAGAGACCAAGGGAGGGAACGTGTAAGTGGAAGGGGGGAAATTAAACAGATCGGGATTAACAGAGGTTTAGGCCTCAATGTTATTTTACCCTTTATAACGTGGTTCTCCCTAATTCGTGGCTTATATTAGGCTCATTGAATCTTGGAGCATAAAAAACACTTTTCTATCAAATATAATGGATTTCCTATCATGGATGCTTACCGGCTCCTCTTCTCTTTTCAATCTGCGGCTACTTGCTTCTTTGGGCTCCATATGCATGTTCAAAAAACTGATAATATTTAAGATTGTATTGTGCATAATTTGGTTTTTGAGTTATTAGAGGCTAATTGTCCAATACAAATGAAAATCATTTTATCCATTTGAAACATGTCCATTGAGCATGAACATTGGTTGGGATGTCTCTTGAAAAAGAAATTTTGATATTAGCAAGGATATAGTATAATTAGCAAGAAATATGTCATGAGTAATTCTCGCTTGCAAAAAGATAAAAGATATAGCCATGTTCTGTTAGTGAGGTTTAATAAGAATCAGTTGGGTTAGGCCACTATTTCTGCCTCCGAACATTGACCGGGAGGAGGTTGTGCAATTAAATCAGCAAATACATTTTGGGGTTTGATGGGAATTCCCTCCTTCCCTTGGGCACATGAAAGCCACGTTGCCAACCTCTAACTTTTAAAACCCACCCTGCACTAATGAAAAACATCCCAGTGAAGCCTCTGTGAGATCATCTCAGCCACTTGATTCCCTTCGCTTTATCATAAGAGAGGTTAAAGAGATTGAAGAATGATTAATGAAGTGCAGTAAAGATGTTCTTCATTAATCATATATCCCACTTATTTACTGTTCAGCCCATCTTTAACGCACCACCAAACCATTCTATCATATTTTGTTGATACACACTTAATAAGTACTCAACTTCTTGTGATTGCAGCACTTGAAATTGGGTTTGTATGAGTAAATTGCAAGCACTTATTGCTTCAAAAAATTTTTGATGCAGCCAAAACAACTCTTGTGAGTTAAGGCTTTTCTAGCTCAGGAACTACACCGTCCTTGGATAAACAACTCCACCACCATATTACTCCCATGTGTCACCTGCCTCGGGTGGTAAGCAAAAACATAGTCATCACCCTTTTTCTCTATCTTGGATGATAAGACATACCTGCATAAGCCAAGCAACTAAAGTATCAAGATCAAAGTCACAAGATGGTCTAAACTTATTAATCTTGTTATGGCAAAGAGAATTCAATAAATTCATCCATTTCAATGACACTAGTGTAATTTAATACTTGAAAATATAACAATGACTCCATAAGCAATTAGTCATAGTAAGGCCAATCGCTTGATAATTCGGATATCAGATGGCCAATCTACTTGCACGTGGTCAGCTCAGAAGGCATATGTGTAAACAGGGGCATGACTTACCAATCATCTTGGTGGTTAGGTACTCGTTATCATTATTGTAAAGTATTCAAGGCTCTGAAGGGTCTTGAACAAACTTCTGCAAGGCAAGCTGCCCACAAGTTTTCCAGATTCCATGTGAAATTCATGGAATTGGCAATCGAATGTTTCAAAAGTTGGGTTCAAACAACTAGTTATGCACCATTTCCCACTGAACTTTCCAACATCAAAATTTTTATCTAGTACATAGAAATATAGAACATGAAACGCATTTCTTTCGTGATGAAGCACATTCATTGAACTCATCTACAACACAATTCTTGAACACGCTACACTCAATCTGCATTAGAATATTACAAACATGAACAAAATACCACCAATTAGTTGGCCTCCTTCTGCTTGTATAAAGTTTATATTTTACTGTAAAATAAGTTTACAGTTAAGTAACAGAAATGTTACTGTAAAATAGAGATGATGGGATCTGAATTCTAAGTTAAGCATATGCACAATTAATAAGCATTACTCTTGGAACTACAATGTAAATGCCAGATCAATAAGTAGTCCACTACCTGCATTCTTTCATTAAGACTTGAGTGCGTCAACTGCATAGGCTAAATGTTGGCCTCCTTCTCCCTGTATATAAATTTACAACATGTCCCCAAATTACATATTTGGAAGCAAGCATACTGTGTTCTACAACAAGACTAGGACAAGTAAAAAGTAAGAAAGCAATTCTAAATAACAGAATTGATGAGCTTTTTTTTTGCTAATTAAAACAATTTACGCACATAGACAATTCTAATCATATAAGATTTACAATCGGCATATGAACACAAAACCAAATATTTCTATAGGTGAAAAAGTTGACTGCTTGGAGCACCTGGTTGATTAACAAATACAGGATAACAACCACTAAAAAATAAGATAGGTTGATCCCTAGTATACGATATATAATTATAATAGATGGTAAAAAATCAAATAATTACTAGCTATATTGCTATTTTGATAGAATCTGCCCATATTCCTAACTTGACCTAGAGTAGTAAATGATTCAAAAGGATAACCTGGACTAGAAAATGCAGAAGCAGAAGAAGATTGCTACAAAAAGATCAATACTGATCATACTAAAATAAAAGTCAACTACAAATTAACTTTGACTTCATATTAATTTAAAAGATCGACACTAGGCATTTCACAAATTGACAAAAAACCATTATTTACCCTTACCTCAAACTAATAAATTCAAGCCCTACTGCTAATGGCAAACTCTAAAGATCATAAGTTCCCAAGCTCTGAACTCCATTTCATCTCAGCTTCAAAAATCAGCAGCAACAAAAATGGTTCCAGATAGGATAATATCCCAAACTTCAAAAATCAAAACTTCTGCTATCATTGTATGCAGCAGAAAGTTTATCTAAATACAGCAGAATATAAAGCAATTAAGAGACTGCAATCAATCAACTTTGAAAACTGGTAAACATGAACAACTCTGCAACGTGGCTGAAAATATTTTCGAAACATGGGACGGACCCCCTTGTGCGCCAGCCGCTCCTCCAGCTTGCAGCTGGGTGGTGTTTCAAGGGGGAGGAGGGAGAGGGGCTGGGTGGGTGGAGTTCGAATGAGGAGGGAACAGGTAGAGGGGCTGGGGTGGGTGGAGTCCAAATGGGTAAGAGGCGGGGAGAGGGGCCAGGGGTGGAGTCCGAATGAGGTGGAGGCGGGGAGGGGTGCTGGGGGTAGATGGGCGGTCTGAATGGGGAGGAGGAAGATGTGGGGGGTGATGGGTGGCGGGAATAGGGGCTGATGGTGGAGGAGGAAAGGGGGAATACGGAGAACGGGAAGGGGGTTGGCTGGGAGAGGGGTTGGTTTTGGGTGGAGTCGAAATGGGGAGGAGGCGGAGGGAAGAGGGAGGCTGGGAAGGAGGGGTAAATTCAACTTAGATCCTGCTACAACTGATCATAATGTTCGGGTTTAACCGTTTAAGCGTGTCAACATGTCACGATTTGGTTTTTTTTAAAAAAAATTAAATAAAGAATAATTGATAAATCATGACAAAATTAAATAAAGAATAATTAATAAATAATGACAATATAGGGTTTAGGGTTTAGGGTTAGAGTTTAGGGTAAGATTAAATATAAATACTAAAATATATAATATTATTATATGTGTTAAAATTTGATAAATAGTAAGTTAACCCTCTAAGTAATAATATATTATCTATTCAAAACCCTTTTTAAATAAAGAACACACAATAAATTAGGATTTTTTTTTTTTAAATCAAATGAAATCAATCGACTAAATATCCAAGTCATGATAACTGGGGTTCACATATGCGAATGTTAAAACATATTATATTATTACAAGAAACTTAACTCCAACTTAGAGAAGAACAACTCCCACTCAGGGTTGTTGTATCCTAACAAAAAATATGGAGATACGGCTCCTAGCTCAAGGAGAGCACACAACTCTTACTCAAGGAGAGAATAACAAACTCCATTTCTAGAGTAGGCTAATCGCTCAGCCCAATCCCAAACCCCCATGGTCTTTATAGACTAGCCATGGTTCTAGAAGTCAGTCTTATTATGCTCATAAACATAAGTGGTGGAGGTACAAGAGCCTTCTATGATGCTAAAGTACCTTTGTCACATGTTATAGCCCTGTGTAGGCTCATTGGACCAAACACCAATGTTGTCACGACCCGGATTTTTAAAAACATTTTTAAATAGCACGAACGGTAAGTAGCAAGAATTTTTTTTCCCTTAAATACAAAATAAATCATTTGATTAAATATCCAGATCATGAATACTGGGGTTCACAAATATGGATATTAAATCATATGATATTATTTAATTTCTGAAAATTCATAAAGAACAGCTCATCTATCTATGTACAAGTTCATCATTCATCTGAAAATAAATGACAAGTTGACTCTCACGCTAAAGGTACACTTACGTACCAGAGTTGCAAACACGAAGAAACTTCATCCTATACATGTTAATCTTGGTCTCACTCGTTGTCGCCTGAAAAACCTGCAACAAAGCAAACCAAATAACAACCACAACCACAATGGAGCATCTCCGCCTTCAAGAGAAGAGCTTCCAAAGGACAAAAGGTTTTATTAATATTTTTTGGATCGGGCCAACATCACTCGATGTTAGTTGCCTACATATTCATCAGACAATATCTCTAATGTTTCCAACAAGATCAGATCCAGACATAGTTTTGCCTAGAAACTACTATATCCTACGAAGCACAGCATCACACATGCAATGCTTATGTATTTTTAACCAACCTACATTTTAGTAAGCCATTTAATCGTTCCACTTGTCTAATTAACAAGTAATATCAAACAATGTTGTTAATTATCTCACATCCCTTGTTCGATAATTAATACTATCAAATTTATAACTCGAAGATGACTCGCCCCTCAAGAAATCAAAAGACTCCAACCTTGGAGTAAATTGCTTAACAGCAACTTAACCCAAATCCTCAAGGCTCTCAATAGCTTGTCATGAATTTGGAGAAGAGGATCCCAATTGTGCTCATGGACATAGATTGGCGAGAAACATAAGCCTTCCATGATGCTCATACAACTCCACTTTTCGTATGTACTAAATAGTCCTGGGAAGACCTGCAGGAGACCCGCAGTAAAGACTCTATGGTCAATACCCGAACCGTCATGGCGATGAAGAAGCATATTGCAATCTCGAGCATCCCAACTTAGGGAGAAAATGTCTTATAAGACATTAGTAATATATCTATAGAAGCCTCAAATCTTTACGACCATTTACTCCCCCAAACATCTAAACTTAGACTAGATTATTTTTATCGAGTCAAGTATTCGCTCAACCATTTGGGTCCTCTTAACCTTGTGAATCGGCCCAATAAATAGCTCATCCATTGAGCTATGACTCAGAGAACATCCCAAAATCACCCTCAGTTCATTAACCAAGGTCAAATTCTATGTCAGGGCCCCGTTCACTCCATGAACTGGTCCCAACCCTAAAGAGGGTATTTTAGTCATTACCTTGATTTAGGTGTTCTCCCCCCAATCCAATGACAACCAAAATATCTTGATTAGTCTTTATTAACCTTAAGTTGCTGATATAACTTAACGCATTAATAACAAAAGCATGCAGTAGATTAAGCAACATAAATAACATGCATACATACAAGTGCATAAATAACAAATGAAGGCCCATTGCACTCATTTGCAAGGCTAGGGCTTAATGTATTCAAACCCGATAATGTAAACAACTCTCATGCATCACGTGAATTACGTATATAATACTCTAGTTGATCGATGTATGAGATTGGAGACACGTATAATTCGCTACCTTACACCCTTGTAATTAAGGTTCTTCCCCTTATTTCCCGTGACACTGTGACCTATCAAGGTCTTCATATTTTTTACTAGTCACACCCCTTCCTTTAGAAGCTATTCCACATCACTATAGAGTACCCTAACACTTAGTGGTTAGGTTATTAGTTTCGACAGAAACAAAATATATTGCCCTTAAGGGCATTAGGGTAATTCTACCTCTTAGGGTATGCTACCCTCTCTTGGGTTATTCTGGTCATCACACTACCCTTTTATTTATTTTAAGTCATAATCCTCTCAAGAGGCTCCACTCTCGAACTGACTCGCGCTTCCATTCACACGAATGTGGGCGAATCCACTCAAGGGGTATTTATGTTATTTGGTTTAAGGCCTTAATGACATCTTATGGGTCCAAAATTGAACTCAAGGATACTACTCGACTTCATGGACTCTGTGTAATTTTCCTGGCATGTGACGGGGTCGTGAACCCCTTGAACCGACCCAGGTTTTGACTAACGATTTACTATAAACCCTAAGGGTAAAAGGGTCAATTAACCACTCACTGAGATTTTTCTTCACTAAGCGATTTGGCCTATAATTAGGTTACCCATTAAAATATCATTGAGAATTTTTCCCAATTTTTGAATCAACTCATAGGCCCCTAAACCGAAGCCCCTAAGTCTGGTCACTAATCATTATTTTACGATTCAACTCATAGGGGTAATTTAGTTATTTTCAAGCCTTTGGGAATTTTTCCCAATTTGAAACTTGGGCAAAACACTTGGAATACAATTGTCGTCATTCATTATTTTTTCCAAATTTTTATGAATACCCTAACTCACTGAACCGGACCCAATTAGTAGAGTATAAATATATATTTTATTAGACCAGACCGAATTGGGTTGGGAAACCCAACCCGGTCCAACAGCCGACGACCCGCATCGCGGGTTGTCTTCTCCGTGACCGGCTAGAGGCCGTTCAGCCTCTAGAGGCACCACCAGTATTGTGGTGGTGGAGGGGGCAGCCCAGGTGTTCCCGAATTGCCGGAGCACGGCGGAACCAACGACATCAGTTCCGCCGCCGCCCGGTGGCTAGCCGGCAGCCAAAAGGCTGCCCTTTGTTTTCTGTCCCATTTTTTTTAATCTGGTGGTGGTGTCGCAACGGCTGACCATCACGGCCGGCCAATGGGCCGGGCTTGACCGGATCACCATCTTCCGGCGATTCCGGCAGCCCTGGTCCATCCTTTGGTCGCCGACTTCGCAGTGCCGCTGCAAGGTTTCCCTTTTTTTTGTTTTTGTGATGACCTGGCGGCAGCCAATCTGCCACCAAGGCCGCTGGATCCAAAGCCACCAAGACCACTAGATCCAAAGCCACCACAGCCAGGACCGGCACATCCCTCCCGCAATTGGTCCAACCACCAGCGGTTGGCCGGTGATTGACCGACAGTGAGAAAATAAACAACACTTCAATGAAATTATGTGAACAGTGATTACAGAAATCACTATTCACATAATTAACAAAAACGATTTATATTTTAATAATGAAATATTTCTAATCTCAACTCAAAATCCTACCTCGAAGGCCGAGTTGTTGTCAATCCATCATCGCCAACGTTTCGCCAGAATCTTGCCGGAAAATTCCTTTGTCTCCTTCACCATCCAAAGCTCGCCAAAAACCCCCCCATTAATTAGCCCTAATTAATTCTTTTTATAGGCATGGGATTAGGGCTCCTAATCCCATGAGAATTGGGGCCCCAAAAACAACTTAAACGGCCTAGTTGCACGTTTAAATTGGGTAAACGGGCCCTATACGATATGTTTAACTTTGAACAGTCGTATCTCCCTCATCCGGACTCTGATTCACGCGTTCATGGTGGCATTTCGAAGCTCTTTTCATCTCTTTTCCATCCATATAAAATTTAGCCACCAATTCTAACTGATGATCAAGTTATTCTCTCGAGAAGATCAAGGGGTCCTACACCCTAATTTCCCCGTGTACGACTTCAAGAATTTAGAAAATTCCCGGACATTACAATTGTAAGGTCCAATATAAAGACTATTAGAGGGTCCAAAACCAAAAAAGATCAGCCATGGCTTAAAAAGAAGGGCACTATATCGATTCTCTAGATTTCTAGAAAATTCACTACTTTGTGAAAGTTAGTCCAAACTTTTCTTCACCTAATAAGTAATTTTATAATTTTGATAAAAAGTTTGGATAAGAAAACCTTAGTGAATTGGATAGGTTTCTATGAAAGGTTCTTAAATATGGCATTAAAGTGAAGCGGAATTACTTTTATGTCGTAGTTCAAATTTCCGTCTTTATTCACTAGATCTAACCGGGTAAATAATTACCCATGAACCGATCGTCTTCTCCTCTTTCCCCAAGCAAAACGAAGTACCAACCATAGCACTACTGATGCTCTCCTAATAGTCTCCACCTCCACGTGAAATCTAAGAAATCTCTTCTAATAATCTTTATGTGATCTTACCCAACTAATTATAAGATGGCTATCCTACTCATAGTAGCAACAAAACATGGAGCTGTAAACCTTTCATGTGTTCATAGTTTTAAAATTTTAAATTGAAGCATAACCTTATGTTCTCTTCAGTAATTTACTACACACCTTGAGTTTGTAAGCAATGTAACCAAACCTTTCCTTTCAGGGCTAACCCATAACTCAGTTACACTTTATGTGGAATTCACATGGCTCAGGAAACTACCACTAGGGACTGACGCAACACAAATTAAGCATCAATTTATCAAAACACCTTTCATGTATAATGAAAATAGAGTACGGAAATAATGAGACCATCAGCAATAAATCCACACAACCAGGTTGACAACTGAATGAAAACATTGTTCACAAGTAAGGGGCTGTTTGGGTACTGAATCGTGAGAAGATTCAGTCGATTTAGTGTCGATTCAGCATTGAATTTTTAGAATCTTGTTTGTGTATAGAAGTTGCGCTGAATTAAAAATTCATTACTGAAGTTAGATTCAGGTCATTTCAAGCCTGAATCGGCCTAAATCACTAAATCACCTCATGAGGTGATTCAGTCGATTCAGTCTCCTAATCACCATTTTAAAAATTACAGATTCTATATTTTTCAATGAATATCATTCATATCGATTTGAGCCTTGACAAACGTACCATATAGGTAGGGCCCACTTTAAAAATTCAAAATTACTTGCCCTTGTGGGATCTTGTTTGATAGAGCTTGAATTTAGAAGTGTAATGGTACGAAGAACGTGCATATCCGAGTTCAAGAGAGAGAGTTATATTAGTTTAAAGTTTTAAAATTGGGTTTGACGCGATATCTGAATTTATTCTAACAAATTCTCTATCCAAACGTAATTGAGTTTAACGATGAATTTTTTGAATTAATTCACTACTGAATTAATTCGCCATTGAATTAATTCGCCATTGAATTAATTCAGTACCCAAATGACCCCTAAGAAAAGAAACTTTTATCTCCACCAGATTCATTAATTGCATTTGTATCTCAAGAACAACACTTTTTCTATGAAAATCACTCCTTACGTGCCCCAAGATTTCACATCAAGAACCTGAGCACCAATAAATCACAATGCCAAAACTAATAATAATCATGTTCAAATATAACATACTAATTAGAGAAGATCTTATGCAAGTATTTTAGCATATATATCCTATAGATTTCCTACCCCCAATGAAGCCAGGAACTCTATGTTGCCAAGCTGAACTCCTCTTCCCTCGCTTCTTGAGTACATCCCTGCCACAACCGCTCTCCATATAGGTTTCATGGGAAGGGAACAAGTGCAAGTTATATTATATAGAGAGAGAGAGGGAGGGAGGGAGGGATTAGACCTTAAGAAGTGGGAGTCCAACTAAGTAAGGATTCCTTCCCCCACTCGAGATGCCAATTAGACTCTCTCCCCCCACCCGTTGCATCCACAGTTTCCAGCAACTATACAACTCCTAAATATTAACAAAGCTTCACTAAGACTACAAGGGATCTCATTCTAAGTTGCTACTATCTCATTCAAATTGCGGACATCTTGGCCCACAGTCTAGGGGCAAAGCTAGGTCCCTCACAAGGATGTGAGATTTATTTCTACATGAGTTAATTGTAACGACCCTGAATTTCCAGTACGTTTTCTAATACATTAATTTTGGAGTTGGTAGTATTATTTTAATTAGTTATAGTTGTTACATGTTTAATCTTATTAGAGTATGGTAGAGTGCGGAAAAGTGAGTGTGACGGCTTTGGAAGTGCTTGATTCGGACACCGCGCCGAAAGTTATGGCCTCGGGAAATGTGTCATATGGGGGGGACCCACATTGAAGTGTGGGATAACCTACCTATGTGGGGTCTAGTTTTGTAGGGCTCGTCGATACGAGCCCAACGGTATAAAGAATGCGTGAATCGGAGTCCGGGTGACAAAGATACGTGCGTTTAAAGTTTATGTGTTTTAAAAAATATATATTATAAAATTTTGGCTGACACAAGCTGACACATGCGGCTGGCGTCAGCCGCTTCAGCCGGCGCCACGGTGGTGGCACCGCGTGGACCCGGGCCTGCGATGCGCGTCGTCGCGCCGAACAGCGCGATGGGGCCCGGGTGTTAAGCGCGACGCACTCGTGTCGCGACCGCGAGGAGTGCGCGCGATGTGGCACGCGCGGTCCCCACGGGCGCGCACCTTTAAATAGTGCACCTGACCCCTTTTTTTTTTCCTGATTTTCCGTTTTCCGCTTCTAAACCCGTTTTCCCTCCGTTCTTAACTATTTTAAGTCCGAATCAAGTGATTCAAAAGGCGTTTCCTACTGAATTTGACGTTCTGGACGCTGTGGTGGGGTCGGTTTCTTTATTCGGGGCTTCTACAGTTACGAAATTGTAACCAAGGGTTAAGGTAGGGGACTTTAAACTCTAAGCGTGTGCTTAGTATAACTTCTTTACGCATGATTTAACATGATTAAGTGTATGTGATTGATTTATGTGAGACATGTTATGTGATGAACTGTTTTAGCATGAATATTGCTATATTTTGAACGATGTGATGATTATTTCCTGGGCTTAAGAACCCGGAATAATCATAGAGTGATAATGCTCGCCGAGAAAAATAATCGGCAAGTGGCGCGCACAGGGTAGGACATTGTGGGAAAGCCCTGTCCCTAAGTGGCCCTCGTTTGCCCCATGAGCGCCGAGGGTAGGCCGTAGGGTGTCGCGGCTTGTGGTTTTGTGTTGATTTGGAACCGGTTGTTTTATGCATAATTTATCGGGGTAGAGGTTTTTAAAGAAAATGCGTAGGGTTTTCAAAGGGATTTCTGCTTAGCACCTCTATTAGATTTTAAATTAACTTGTTGAGTATTTTAAAATACTCACCCACCCCCAGATTCTGCAGGCAATGCAGCAAGGGCAAAGGTGAAGGAAGAGTAGCGTTCCAATTATGTTGTCTACTCTCTAATTTTGGAAAGTATGTAAATATTTATATGACTGCAGTTTAAGGGCATGATGTGCCCGAAGACTTGTAAGGCTTGTAACCTTTCAACTCTACGAACCTAAGTCCATGGTTGTGTGAAATATGTTTTTAAGCACATGTATAATATTTTTGCTGTGCTATGACTCCGTGATATGCTCATGTTTAATATAAAGCATATCTGACTGTGATCCGCACTGATGGCCGTCGTGTTCAGATGCGCATGTGTTGGACGAGCGTGTCAAACATGGTGAAGATATATTAATAATAATTAATATATATATATAAAGCGGCTATCACATTAATATTAAAGCATTTTATTAGAAGGCCCAATGCACAACTAACTTACTCTAATGTAAGTTTGGGCCCCTCCACTCAACATAAATAACTAAGTAGGCCCATAAAATTTCTTCTAACTTTTAATTATTAATAATAATTAATATATATAAATTAAGGAAGGGGAGCACATAAAAGAAATCTTGGGTTTTATACTAGATCCCACTAGTGCAATGTCGTCCTCAATTGCCCACCGACAACTTGATCTTGCAATATCCTCATCTAAAGAACCTGCAACCAAATAAGACCAAAAAATAACCAAGCATCTCTTCCCCTTGGAGGAGCATTTCAAAAGAACAAAAATATTATTAAATGTTTTTCGGATTTGGCCAGCATTATCCAACATTAGTTGCATACGTACTCATCATGCAACATCTCCAATTTTTCCAACAAGATCTGATCCAAACGTAGTTCTACCTTAAAACTATACTATCCTAAGAATCATAGTATCATACTTGCAATGCTTAAGTATTTTCAATCAACCTATATTTTATGTAAGTCTTTTAGTCATTCCACTTATTTTAATTAAATAAGCAAAATCAAACAATCTTATTAATTATCCCTCAAACCATTGTTCGATAAATAAATATCTCTATCCAATACCAAAGACAAACTTATTAAATGTCAAACAAAAGTGACAAATGATACAACCACCATAAAAGGTAAATCCATGATGAAACCCTGGAATTATATTAGTTAACGAAACTTTAGCTACTATTAACTAATAAGATAGATATCCTACCTCTTTGTCCTTCGGCCTGTGCACATACTCCTCTCTCCACCCTAATCTCCGGGCTCGCTCGAAAGCTCCTATGGCAGATCCTCCCCTTCTTCCTCCTCCTTTCCAAAACCTAAAAAGTTACCGTAATTATGCCCAAATAAGTCTTTTTATAAGTATGGGAATTAGGGTTCCTAATCCCTTTAGAAGTTGGGTTAACTCTCCCTACTTAGTCAACTTAATTGGGCCTTTAAAAATTAATTTCATCACTTTAATTAATCAGGTCTGCAAAATGACTTAAACGACCCGAATACAAGTTTAAATCGGGTAAATAGGCCCTATACGATATATTCAACTTCGAACAATCGTATCTCCCTTATTTGAACTTCTATTCGCGTGTTCTTGGTGGTGTTTCAAAGCTCTTTTTGTTCACATAAGTTTATCCATAAATTCTATCTATTACAGAAGTTATTCTAATAATAAGGTCAATGGGTCAAACACCTTATTTTTCACTTTTCAATTTTCAAAACCTAAGAAAAATCCGGGATATTACATTCTCCCCCCCCCCAAAAAAAAGAATTGCATCTTTGCAATTCGCCACAGCCAACCCTTGATAAGCTTGACCTGAACTTAAAAACTCAATCTGGCCTCTCAAACCACATCTAAAAAATCAGGTTGTTACAATAGTTCATTATGCAGTGGCCCTCCTTTCCCCTTACCTACCTTGGGTAGTTGGGATTCACAATCAGCTAGCCTTGGCGTGGCTGCATAGGCTCTAATTTTACATCCCAATGTTTGGTAGAGCAGAAGGATGGGAAGTATTTTCGATGTAGATGCCGCCGACGGGCGCAAAAGACTTTCGCCGTAGGCCATGTCTTCTTTGGCAGAGCCCTGACACCATTTGCCCATAAGCCACTGCACTGGGGTCACAACCCTCTAGCCCGACCTCCAACAGAAGTTTCATTGCTAGAGGAAGAAGATGTACTGGGGTACCAGTCCCAGCCCCCTGGCCCGCTATTGGGTCTATTGGGCCTGCCCAAAATCGGCCGTTGGGTTAGGCCCAATGGGCTGGGTTTCAGGGCCCATGACCTTGGAAAAAAATTGTTTATGTGCTTAAAAATAGGAGAGGACAATATATTATATGCATTCAAAATTAAATATATGATGCCTCCTATTAGAGTACACACATACGGAGAGGAATATATACATATTATTTTCAAAATTAAGGTCAAATTTAACTATTCTTTTGGCCTGAGCCCTATCCAAAGAGTTGATTGGCCTCCGTAATGACCCTTTTTAGACTTAAAACCTATTAATGATGTTTATTGGATTATTATGGGATTGTTTAAGTTTTATTGAATTGTTGTATGAGCATAATTGCACCATGTGGATCAATACATTAAATTAATGAGGATTAATAGATAAGGGTAGAGGGCTTTGGATTAGGGGTTTGACACCTAATCAAGATAAATACCAAATTACCTTTAGTGGGGGTCGAGAACCAGTTCATGAAATGAACAAGGTCTTATCTCGACAACTGATTTGGTTGATAAACAAAGGGTGGTTTTAGGGCTTTAACCTAGTCTGATGAAAGAGTTTAGGGTTCGTATTATTTAACAAAGTTTTTAAAATCTAAACCATGACAATGTACACCTTAAATATCATTACTTTTATAGTTTTCTTAAGGGAAAATTATTTAAATAATAATTAAAAAAAATATTTACCACTTTGGGAAATATTTCCCAAAGTGGTGTTCATTTTTGCCACGCAGGCGCCATCCAAACAGCTGGCGCCTGCGAGGCTTTTTTTTTATTTTTTAGCTAATTTCATCGTTTAGAAGGATGAAATCAGGTTTAAGTTGATTTCGTCCTTCTAAATGATGAAACCGGTTTAACGTTTTAAACTTGACCTGGTTTAACGTTTTAAACGACAAAATCGTGAATTAATGTTATTGCAAACTGGACTACTCTTTTTTTTGGCCGTTTCAACGCCCATAAACCAGTTGCCATTATTGCAAACCCGAGGTAAACCCGGTTCTTCGGTATTTTTTGTTACTTATCGCTTACTATGTCTCAATTATTATCAGCTAATTTCTTTATAAAAAACAAAAAAAGAATTAATGCTCTAAGGTTGAAACTAATGTGGGTTTTAACTTTTTAATAGTTTTCTATTGCCCAAAGGGCTAATAGTCTAATAAATGCTAATAACTCCTCAATTGCACTAGTTGTTAAAAAAAGTCACCAAATCCATAAACATGGATTCATGACATCATTGAAATAACGGAACATTAATGTGGGTGTGCTGCATTAATGACAAAATTAAAGTGAATGTGAATGTGAATGTGTAGCATTAACTTGAGTGGCTGTAAGGTATTTGCAAGTTTTTTTATTTAAGGATTAATCTGTTTATTTGGAGCCAAACCCATTTTTTCCAGAACACCTATTTCTTTCATATTTATTTTTGGTATTGGTTACGACTTCTTTCATATTTCCAGAATCTGTTTATTTTTGGTATTGGTATTGGACAGACCATTGTAGAACCACAGTTGCTGAACATCCTTTTACATAACTCAGATATGCATTTAACTTTCATGCTTTAAATGTGAATCATTCAGTAACCCTTTATTTTCTTTGTTTTTAGATGTGTTAAGCTTACTGATAATGGACTTCAACACATACTTATCAAATGTTCATTCTTGCACAGTTTAAACATCTATGCTCTTTCAAGGTATGTAAAAAATATTTTCATTATGAGAAGAGTGCAATATTTGCTACACTGGCTGCAATGTGCGATGGTGGAATTAACAGCCTTCTCAAAGAATGACACTTCTGTTCTAGCATTAATGGCATTGCTGCCAAATTGGAGAATGATGATCAAGTGATTTCATTGTTCAAAACGACGAAATCACCATGCTTATACCATTTTGAAGCTTTGAAGCTACTATGATAAATTTGAAGCTACTATCTACTATGATGAGCTACTATGATAAATTTGAAGCTACTACGATAAGCTACTATGATACCGTTTTGAAGCTACTATGATAAATTTGAAGCTACTATGATAAGCTACTATGATAAGCTAATATGATAAAAAAAAACACATATAGTGAACATTATTTAATTCTTTTAAATCCTTCATATCCACCCTCCTCCTCCTCCCCACCAACCTTAACCTAGGCCCAGAGTTTCCTCTCCGACCCGACGGAGCTTGATACTCCGGACTCCGGCAATGAGGACTCCTATGTCTTGCTTTTGAGTTTCTTCGTCCCCCCTCCCATCCGCACCTCCCCTCCTTATCCCTTCTAGGATTCTCCCAAAAATTCTACCCTCGACTCCGAGTTTGACTCTTCTTCCCTCCCCACCCTCCTCTCCTTCAACTAGGACCACAACTGCTTAGCCGCTGGCACAGACCACATCTTCCATATCTACAACTGCCCTTCTGCGAGATCTTCCGCCAGGATTTTGACCACAACTCCGGTGCCCCTAGAGCTAGCATTAGCATTGTCAATATGCTCTTTCATTGCAACATCCTCACTCTCGTTGGCCCGACGATGCTAGCGAGATCATGAAGACGTCTATCCGGTAGAGCAACGATAGCTACATGCACAACCCAGAGTATTAATTTTTTAAAAAAAGTGCATGGAACAGTAATTTTGTACTACAAATGTCGCGATTTTGTCCTTGCCTTAAGTTGATTTCGTCATTCTAAAGGACGAAATCGGGTCAAGTTTAAGATGTTAAACTGGTTTCGTCGTTTAGAAGGACAAAATCAACTTAAACTTGATTTCGTCCTTCTGAACGACGAAATCAGCTAAATTTTTTTAAAAAAAGCCATGCAGGTGCCAGCTGCTTGGCTGGCGCCTGCATGGCAAAAAGGAACATCACTTTGGGAAATATTTCTCAAAGTGGTCCAAAGTGGTAAATATTTTTTTTAATTATTATTTAAATAATTTTCCCTTTTCTTAATTCAACATTACTATTAAGCTATAAAACACGAATACACCCAGCTCCGTATGTCACGACCAGAATTTTTAAAACCCTTTTTAAATAAACTATACATGATAAATCATTACAATTTTTTTTCTTTCTTAAACACAAAACAAATCATTCGATTAAATATCTAAGTCGTGATAACTGAGGTTCAGAAATACAAATATGAAAACATATGATATTATTACACATGTCTGTCATCTGTATGAAAATAAACAACCAAGTAAAGTTGGCTCTCACGCCAGTAATTACAATTACTTACATGATTGCATAAGTAAAAAGCTAGATCCCACTAGTGCAATGTCGTCCTTAAATGCCTGCCAATGTCTTGATATCGCAACGTCCTCATGTAAAGAACTTGCAAGCAAACAAGACCAAACAACAACCAAACATCCCCCCCCCTTGGAAGAGCGTTTCAAAAGAACAAAAGTAAAATTTAATATTTTTCGGATTGAGCCAAAATCACCCAATGTTAGTTGCCTATGTACTCATCAGACAACATATCTAATGTTTTGCAACAATATCGGATCCAGACGTAGTTCTGCCTAAAACTATATTATAATAAGAAGCATAGCATCACACATGCAATGGTTAAGTATTTTAAAGTAACCTACATTTTATGTAAGTCCTTTAATCATTCCACTTATTCTAATTAAACAAGTAATATCAAATAATATTATTAATTATCTCTCGAACCATTGTTTGATAATTAATATCCCTATCTAATCCTAATGACAGACAGACTTATTAGATGTTAACCTAAGTGACAAATGATAAACTCACTATAGACCACCCTCAAAGGTAAATCCATGACGAAACACCCTAGAATCCAGGAAGTACCATCACCCCTCCTAGCCCATGAAGGACCTGACCTGAGTGGAAGGACATGACCCACAATTGCACATGAATAGAAGTAGCGGAAAAAGCCAACCAAACAGGATGTTAGCTAATCTAAATGCATGTACACTAAAAGATCCTCAATAGATATGTGGTGAGCCCGGCTCACGCAGAGCTCCCTCCAATGGGGAGATGCAACTGCACGGTCAAATCAGCAGCTCCTTAATTCAATAAAGCTAGTGCAAAGATACTATCACAACATCAATATCAAATATCGAAACAATGAATAACATAAATAATTAGAACCACATAGGTCCAAGCAGATCATAATGTTAATAATCAAATTCAATAATGATATTAAAATTATTCAAGCTCACGATCCCTAACCCTCCTTGGGTTAACTTATTAAATCTTTATGAAAATTAATCAAATGCATTTAAGGGCATTAAGGTAATTATTTTACTGAGGACATGACCCTCTCTATTCTCACGACAATATTTAAGCTCTCAAATGGTTTTAGTATCACATTGGCCCCTTAATTTTATTCATGCAAATGCGGGCCGGTTTACACATAAGGGTATTTCTATCTTTTTGTTTAGGGCTTCCCTAAATCTTGATGGGTCCAGAGCTGATCTGAGGGTTACACCTTGATGTTATGAACCCAAAGTAATTTTTTTGCCATTTAACGTGGTCTAAACCCCTTGAACCGATCCCGGTTCAAATAATTATTTTACCTTAACCTTAGGGGTAAAATAGTCAATTATCTACTTAATGGGATTTTTCTAGACCTTATGGACTGGTCCCAATTTAGGATACTCACTAGAATCTTACTGGGATTTTTTCAATTTTTGAATCCACTCATAAACCCCTAAACCGGAGCCCTTAAGTCTCGTCATTAATCATTATTCTACGCGTCAACTCAAAAGGGTAATTTAGTTATTTAAAAGCATTTGAGATTTTTCCTTAAACTTGGTCAGGGCAATCTTTATACTCCCATGGTCATTTGTAATTTTTTTCAAATTTTTCTGACTATTCTAACATAATAAAACGGACTTGTTAGAGTATAAGTGTTTTTTTTTTCTTGAACCAGGTTGGGCAACCCAACTTGGCCTAGGGCCCGATGACCCGTTTCACGGGTCGTCTTCCCCGTCACCGGTGGCCTGTGGTGTCGCCGCTCATCTCGCGGTGGAGGGAGGGTGGCCCATGGGATTTTGGACCATCGGCGCATGGCAGAACCGATAGGGTTGGTCCTGCCGCCGCTTGGTGTCCAGCTGGCAGCCAAAATAATCACACATTTTAACAAAATGATGGAATAGTAATTTATGTAATTACTATTCATGCATAAATTAGGCTAATATCTGGGACCTTTGCTAATATATATTTAAAAATAACGACAATGATCCTACCTTAATCGTCAATTTATTGTCAATCCACTACCATCGGATCCTTACCAAAGTGTTATAGGAGCTTCTCCAACTGCCTTCTCTCCTTCATGAGCCAACCCCCCTAATAATGCCCTAAGGAATCCTTTTATAAGCATGAGATTAAGGTTCTAATCACCCCAAAAATTAGGCTAATCCCTTACAATTAGGCCACCTATAGGTTTCTAAAACTTAATTTTAAAATTTTAATTAATCGAGTGATTAAAATAACTTAAAGTAGGTAAACTGCCGTCTAGTGTAGCAAATCTGGTGTCTCTCGTTTATTAAATGTGGACAGTTCCGGTGATGGCCGACTTTGTTCCGGTCCATGCTCATCAATACAAGCAGACTCTTCTACTCATGCTATCTTAACGCTTAAGAGTACAGCTCACTAGCTATTTAACGGTTCGGTTCAAGAAAACCGGAACCGTACCGAACCGGGTAAAACCGAACCGAAATTTCAGTTTTTCCCACCTTAATTTCGCATTTCGCCTCTCCCGCAGCGGCGATTTTTGGGATCCTTGTTCTTGGCTCCGCCGCCGCTGCACTCCGGGAAATGGCCGTCGCCGCGGCCGCGGCCCGCAGGCCGGTGGCGCTGATGTGAATGGGCCGTGAGTCCGCCTGCAGAGCCCGTCGCCTCCTCCTCCTGCAACTCGGTCCCTCCTCGTCCTCTTACCCCCTCGTGGAGTTCCCGGTGTGACGCTGTGCGATTTCGAGCTCGCAGCTCCTTGTCGATACCATGGCCATTGTACGGTGAAAATGACTGAGCTTCTCTCTCTCTCTCTCTCTCTCTGTGCGTGTGTTCTCTTTGTGAGCTTCTCTCCCAGATTACCCTGCATTCGATAATTTGATGTCTTCTTGGACTCTTTCTTGTTGGAACAGGGGCATGGTAACCATCTTCTCTCTCTCTCTCTCTGTGCGTGTGCTCTCTTTGTGAGCTTCTCTCCCAGATTACCCTGCATTCTATAATTTGATGTCTTCTTGGACTCTTTCTTGTTGGAACAGGGGCATGGTAATCATCTAGCGGGCAGAGCTTGAGAAGCTGTGTTTTTTCTTGCTCTAAGCCTAGATGAACTCAAAAGCCACAGGCCAGTATCTCCCCATGTTGCATGATCCCGCAATTGGCCGCTTAAAGGATTGCATCTGCCGGTAAGGTCTTCGCTCCACATAGTTTCTAAATCTGCGATTTTTCCACACACTAACCAGCAGCTGATTTTTAATTGCCCTGCTGGGTCCTTGTCGCTTTTCTCTCTCCTTTCCCTTCCTCTCTTCCTTCTTCCCTTTCCATAGAAACTACAGACTTCCCCTTCCTGAATGTAGGCCTCCCGTCCCTCATCGTTACGGAACTGGGATGAATGTAGGCCTCCTGACTGAAGCAGGTCTAACCAGTCACCTTTCTTCCATGACGTACAATGGAAAGTGTTTCTGGTACACTCAATCTTGATGAAGAAGCAAAGATTGCTGACGATGAAAACATTTTTTCTCTGAATGGAATGCTTGAGGATCAGTTATCTCTGAGGGGATCTCTTGTTGCTGTGAGGAATTCTACGCAGGCTGCTGCTCAAATCCAAGCTGCTTTGCGGGTTCAGTCCTTCATTCAAAGACAATCAGCTCAGAAAAGTGAAGGAAAATCTGATATATCAAATGAGTTA
The DNA here is from genome assembly GCA_035235625.1 of Saururus chinensis. Lineage (NCBI taxonomy): Eukaryota > Viridiplantae > Streptophyta > Magnoliopsida > Piperales > Saururaceae > Saururus > Saururus chinensis. The sequence continues at coordinate 35,484,011 of CP141143.1, forward strand.
ATTGCCATGGCCTATCTTATTAAAGCCCCTAAGGTTGGTCGTTTCAGTGATTCATTGCGTACTGCAGCTGTGAGGATCCAACAGAAATATCGTAGTTGGAAAGGGAGAAGGGAGTTTCTGAAGATGCGCAACCGTATTGTCAAAATTCAGGTATTATTTTCCATTTAAATAATTTGAATTTGATATAGAAGTCCTCTCTTGATGAATTGGATCTACTTTCTGTCCTAAGATGCAGAAAAAAGCTGTCAATAGAACTGTACTGACAGCAAGAATTCAAAGAGCAAGTAAATTTATGATGTAGTATCAATCTTATTCATGATGCTGAATTCTATTTTAGATGAGCACGGAACTGGAGATCCGAATTAATTTGTAAATCTATTAATCCTTTATTGCTTTGTCATTTGTTAATTAATTTGTCATCACGGCTAGTACACATGAGGTTGGGTCCAATCTGTTTGTCTTTTAGGCTGCATTTGACAATCAATATGAGGTAATTAGTATTAAAATAGATTTGGTTTAAAATTTTACTTTTTTATGTCTACAGGTGCTTGAACATTTGGCATTCATAAAGGAAAGATCATTCAGTTACTAAAACGTTGGAAAAAAAATGAAAAGGAGGAACAAGAATGAGGGAAAAAAAAATGAGGGAAAAAAATGAGGGAAAAAAGAAAACATGAAAAGGAGGAAAAAGAACAAAATTTTCATCATATGACTTATATGAGAAAAGAAAAAAAGAAAAGAAAAGAGAAAAGAAAAAAAGAAAAGAAAGGAGAAAAGAAAAAAAGGAAAAAAAAGATCTCCCAGCCCCTCCGCTACATGTTCTCTCCTTCATGCATTCGTCTAGACCTAGAGGTGAGACCCTATATCACTTGTTTCTGTATTTATTGAACACACAGTATAGACTATAGACTTTGGGAGTTGGCTGCTTTTGTCAAGCATATGGCACACCCTTGATTATATTGAAAAGATATTCTAGCTTATCCAAACTCTTTTTAAGATTGTACTAACCTGAATGGATATCAATACTCTATGAATGATTGGAGCACTTGACAGTGTGTTGTTACATCAATATTTTCTATTTATTTTCAATGAAGTTTATTCTCATCCTCCGTTATTTTTTTTCTGCATACTTTAATCTGGAGTGTTAACACAGATTTGTCGCCTTGTGATCCAATTGCGACCAGACACTTTTTTAATGTTTTGTTTTCCTGAGCCTCTGACTACGCAGCTGGTTTTTGACACACACAAATCACCTACTTACTACTTTGATTTTTGGCATGTGTAAACGGTTATCCTCTAGAAGTTTGATAACTATACACTAAATTTACACCTTTATATGGTGGCATATATTTCACCATTTATGCTCTATGAAGTTTGATAATTATGCGTAAATGGTTGTAATTTTTTTATTAATATTGGAAGCACAGTTTTTTTTCCAATTTAAGAGTGAAAACTTGCTCATATTAATGATAATATTTTATTGATCAAGTATCAGAGTTTTGTCATTTCCTCTTCTTATATTGTCATATATTTCGTGATTGTGCTTGCTCTTACCATTGCCTAGTAATATAGTTAGCAGCGCACATGATTTCTGTTACCTTCATAGGAAAAGTTGAAATAGAAAAAGCCTTCAATCACAGTTTCTATTACTTCTCTTAGGTGCGATTGAAGGTATGCCTTCAGTAGCAGCTTTTATTGTTTTCTAGTCTAATTTATCTGTTATATTTTCTGTTAATACATACACTATTCTGTTTGGTGTATCTTTTCTAGTGACAATATTTCCTTGTTAATTTTAACAGGAGCTGTTTTTATTATTTGTCTGGTTATCACGGGCAGGTTTGTTGATTGTCTATTCTGTGACTCTATGAGGTTATTTTGTTATGAGCAACACGATCTTTTTACATAGTTTGTGATGTTCATCATTCTTGTAATTTGTGATGCAGTTTGTGGTGTTCAGTTATCATTTTACTTGGGTTGGCGATGATGGTTGTTGACATGATGGTATGTATTTTATGGGTAACAGGCTTCTCTTTTTCTATTTTTCTGCATATAGTTTTTCTTATCCTAGTTTTTGATCACGGTGGAACAAAAATTCTTCAAATATTGTGCACATGCATTCAAAATGAAGCATATTTCTTCTTGAAGTAAAATGGGCAAAGCTTCTTCTAGGTCAAGTGTTTCCACTTAAAGGTGTTTTCTCAGTCAAAACTTTTTATCCTCCGCTCCTCCCCTGTGATGCTTCCCTCTATTATGTCTGCAACTTGTGACCATGTGGCAACTGGCTTTTGACTGTCTATATCCATTGCCAACTGTTGCCACTTGAAACATTTTTCCATATCTTGACATGTCCATGCTGTGTTTTCTTAGTTAAACCCTGCAAAATTTCCATGACTCTTTGTCTGCTTCCATCATGTAGCTGATGGGATGCTTAATTTGTTTTTTGTGGTTGTGAAACTGCCGAGCTTATATTTGAAGTTCATAATGTTCTCGCATATGTTCTAACATAAATTTTTGCAGGGTGATGGCTATCTTAAACATCCAACTGAATGCATTGTGTGTTGTAAACCTTGCCATGTCAATTAGAATCGATGTTGAGTTTTGTGTACATATTGTGCATGCTTTCTCGGTGAGTATCATTTTCTTGTGCTTCTGTTGCGAAGATTAGTATTTTCTAGTGTTTCAATCTTGCTGATATACTAAACTTTGGTTTTTATGTTGCAGAGTTCAGCAAATTCTTTTGCTGAAAAAAATGAAAAGGAGGAAAAAGAATGAGGGAAAAAAACCGTGGGAAAAAAAAAGAAAAAAATGAAAAGGAGGAAAAAGAATGAGTGAAAAAAACGTGGGAAAAAAAAAAGAAAAAAATGAAAAGGAAGAAAAAGAATGAGGGAAAAAAATGTGGGAAAAAAAAAAGAAAAAAATGAAATGGAGGAAAAAGAATGAGGGAAAAAAATAAAAAATGAAAAGGAGGAAAAAGAACAATATTTCCATCATATGACTTATATGAGAAAAGAAAAAAAAGAAAAGAAAGGAGATGAGAAAAAAAGGAGAAAAAGGAAAAGAAAGCTTTTTGCTTGCGATGATCTCCCTGCCCTTCCGCCTCATGATCTCTCCATGATTCTTCATGTCTTTTGTTCCTGGACCTATTGGAGTGAGGGACAAAGACAACATTATCTCTGCTGCATGCATTCGTCTAGACCTAGAGGTGAGCCTATGTCACTTGTTTATGTATTTATTGAATATACCGCTACTGAACACCTACTACCACATATGATGACATTCTAAATTCTTTAGGTCCTCTCTATGTTAGGCACACCCTTGATTATATTGAAAAGATATTCTAGCTAATTACTATGCTTGCATGAATATTGAACGCCAAATTCTTTTTTAAGATTGTACTAACGTGAATGGATATCAATACTCTATGAATGATTGGAGCACTTGGTAGGGTGTTGTTACTTTTATATTTTCTTTTTAGTTTTCAATGAACTTTTTTCTCGCCCTCTATTTTTTTTTTTGGCATCCATTAATCTGGAGTGTTAACACAGATTTGTATATGATGCGCCTTTTGATCCAATTGCGACTTGACACTACACAGCTGGTTTTCGACACACACAAATCACCTACTTACTACTTTGTATTTGGCATGCGTAAACGGTTATGCTCTAGAAGTTTGATAATTATACACTAAATTCACACCCTTATATGGTGGCATATATTTCACCATTTATGCTTTATGAAGTATGATAATTATTCGTAAACGGTTGTAATTTTTTTATTAATATTGGAATCCCTGTTTTTTTTCCCATTTGAGAGTGAAAACTTGCTCGTATTAATAAAAATATTTTATTGATCAAGTATCAAAGTTTTGTCATTTCCTAGCATTTCATCTTATATTGTCATATATTTCGTGATTTTGCTTGCTCTTACCATTCCCTAGTAATATGGTTAGCTGCTCACATGATTTCTGTTACTTTCATAGGAATTGTTGAAAGAGAAAAAGCCTTCAATCACAGATTCTATTACTCCTCTTAGATGCGATTGAAGGTATGCCTTCAGTAGCAGCTTTTATTTTTTTATAGTCTATTTTATCTGTTATATTTTCTGTTAATATATATAATATTCTGTTTGGTGTATCTTTTCTAGTGACAATATTTCCTTGTTAATTTTAACAGGTGCTGTTTTTATTGTTTGTCTGGTTATCACGGGCAGGTTTGTTGATTGTCTATTCTGTGACTCTGAGGTTATTTTGTTACCAGCGACACGTTATTTTTGCATAGTTTGTGATGTTCATCATTCTTGTAATTTGTGATGCAGTTTGTGGAGTTCAGTTATCATTTTACTTGTGTTGGCGATGATGGTTGTTGACATGATGGTATATATTTTATCGGTAACAGGCTTCTCTTTTTCTATTTTTCTGCATCTAGTATTTCTTATCCTAGTTTCTGATCCGGGGGGAACAAATATTCTTCAAATATTGTGCACATGTATTCATAATGAAACATATTTCTTCTGGAAGTAAAATGGGCAAAGCTTCTTCTGGGTCAAGTGTTTCCACTTGAAGGTGTTTTCTGAGTTAATGTCTTTTATCCTCCTCTCTGATGGCCACTACTGTTGCATGTTGCTGCCATAGCTGCCTCCCCTGTGATGCTGCCCTCCAATATGTCTGCAACTTGTGACCATGTTCCAACTGGCTTTTGACTGTCTATATCCATTGCCAACTGTTGCCACTTGAAACATTTTTCTATATCTTGACATGTCCATGCTATGTTTTCTTAGTTAAACCCTGCAAATTTTCCATGACTCTTTGACTGCTTCCATCATGTAGCTAATGGGATTCTTAATTTATTTTTCGTGGTTGTTAAACTACCTAGCTTTTATTTGAAGTTCATAATGTTCTCTCATATACTGTAACATAAATTTTTGGAGGGTGATGGCTATCTTAAACATCCAACTGAATGCAGTGTGTGTTGTAAATTTTGTCATGCCAATTGGAATCGCTGTTGAGTTTTGTGTACATATTGTGCATGCTTTCTCGGTTAGTATCATTATCTTGTGCTTTTGTTGTGAAGATTAGTATTTTCTAGTTTTTCAATCTTGCTGATATACTAAATTTTGATTTTTATGTTGCAGAGTTCTGCAAATTCTTTTGCTGAAAAAAATGAAACACGGAGGGAAAAGAATGAGGAAAAAAAAAACGAGGGAAAAAAAACGAAAAAAAATGAAAAGGAGGAAAAAGAATGAGGAAAAAGATAAAAAAATGAAAAGGAGGAAAAAGAACAATATTTCCATCATATGACTTATATGAGAAAAGAAAAAAAAGAAAAGAAAGGAGGAAAAAAAAAAGAGAAAAAGGAAAAAAAAGATTCTTGCTAGCGATGATCTCCCAGCCCTTCCGCCTCATGATCTCTCCATGATTATTCATGTTTTTTGTTCCTGGACGTATTGGAGTGAGGGACAAAGACAACATGATCTCTGCTTCATGTATTCGTTTTGACCCATAGGTTGGAGCCTATGTCACTTGTTTCTGTATTTATTGAATATTCAGCTACTGCACAGCTTGTACCAAATATGATGACATTCTAAATTCTTTAGGTCCTCTTTATGTTAGGCACACCCTTGATTATATTGAAAAGATATTCTAGCTAATTAATGTGCTTGCATGATTATTGGACGCCAAATTTATTTTAAGATTGTACTAACCTGAGTTGATATCGATACTCTATGTTCTATGAAGCACTTGACAGGGTGTTGTTTCTTCAATATTTTCTATTTATTTTTTAATGAACGTTATTCTCATCCTCCATTATTTTTTTTTGGCATCCTGTAATCTGGAGTGTTAACACAGATTTGTATATGCAAATACTTTTTTAATATTTTGTTTTCCTGAGCCTCTGACTACGCAGCTGGTTTTTGACACACTGAAATCACCTACTTACTACTTTGTATTTGGCATGCATAAACAGTTATGCTCTAGAAGTTTGATAATTATACACTAAATTCACACCTTTATATGGTGGCATATATTGCACCATTTATGCTTTCTGAAGTATGATAATTATTCGTAAACGGTTGTAATTTTTTTATTAATATTGGAATCCCAGTTTTTTTTCCCATTTGAGAGTGAAAACTAGCTCATATTAATGAAAATATTTTATTGATCAAGTATGAGTGTTTTGTCATTTCCTAGGATTTCTTCTTATATTGTCATATATTTCGTGATTGTGCTTGCTCTTACCATTGCCTAGTAATATGGTTGGCTGCTCACATGATTTCTGTTATTTTCATAGGAAAAGTTGAAAGAGAAAAAGCCTTCAATCACATATTCTATTACTCCTCTTAGATGCGATTGAAGGTATGCCTTCAGTAGAAGCTTTTATTGTTTTCTAGTCTAATTGATCTGTTATGTTTTCTGTTAATATATACACTATTCTGTTTGGTGTATCTTCTAGTGACAATATTTCCTTGTTAATTTTAACAGGAGCTGTGTTTATTATTTGTCTGGTTATCATGGGCAGGTTTGTTGATTGTCTATTCTGTGACTCTATAAGGTTATTTTGTTATGAGTGACACATTCTTTTTACATAGTTTGTGATGTTCATCATTCTTGTAATTTGTGATGCAGTTTGTGGAGTTCAGTTATCATTTTACTTGGGTTGGCGATGATGGTTGTTGACATGATGGTATGTATTTTATGGGTAACAGGCTTCTCTTTTTCTATTTTTCTGCATATAGTTTTTCTTATCCCAGTTTTTGATCAGGTTGGAACAAATATTCTTCAAATACTGTGCACATGCAATCAAAATGAAGCATATTTCTTCCTGAAGGAAAATGGGCAAAGCTTTTTCTGGGTCATGTGTTTCCACTTAAAGGTGTTTTCTCAGTCAAAACTTTTTTTCCTCCTCTCTGATGGCCACTACTGTTGCATGTTGCTGCCATAGCCGCCCCCACTGTGATGCCTCCCTCCATTATGTCTGCAACTTGTGACCATGTGCCAACTGGCTTTTGACTGTCTATATCCATTGCCAACTGTTGCCACTTGGAACATTTTTCCATATCTTGACTTGTCCATGCTGTGTTTTCTTAGTTAAACCCTGCAAAATTTCCATGACTCTTTGTCTGCTTCCATCATGTAGCTGATGGGATGCTTAATTTGTTTTTTGTGGTTGTTAAACTACCGAGCTTATATTTGAAGTTTATAATGTTCTCACATATGTTCTAACATAAAATTTTGCAGGGTGATGGCTTTCGTAAACATCCAACTGAATGCATTGTGTGTTGTAAACCTTGTCCTGTCAATTGGAATCGATGTTGAGTTTTGTGTACATATTGTGCATGCTTTCTCGGTCATTATCATTATCTTGTGTGTCTGTTGTGAAGATTAGTATTTTCTAGTGTTTCAATCTTGCTGATATAATAAACTTTTGTTTTTATGTTGCAGAGTTCAGCAAATTCTGTTGCTGAAAAAAATGAAACAGAGGAAAAAGAATGCGGGAAAGAAATAAAATAAGAAAAGGAGGAAAAAGAACAATATTTCCATCATATGACTTATATGAGAAAAGAAAAAAAAAGAAAAGAAAGGAGAAGAGAAAAAAGGAGAAAAAAGATTCTTGCTAGCGATGATCTCCCAGCCCTTCCGCCTCATGATCTCTCCATGATTCTTCATGTCTTTTGTTCCGGGACCTATTGGACTGGGGGACATAGACAACATTATCTCTGCTGCATGCATTCGTCTAGACCTAGAGGTGAGAGCCTATGTCTCTTGGTTTTGTATTTGTTGAATATACAGCTACTGAACACCTACTTCCACATGTGATGACATTCTAAATTCTTTAGGTCCTCTTTATGTTAGGCACACCCATGATTATATTGAAAAGATATTCTAGCTAATTACTATGCTTGCATGAATATTGGACGCCAAATTTTTTTTAAGATTGTACTAACCTGAATGGTTGTCAATACTCTATGAATGATTGGAGTACTTGATTGGAGTTACTTGAATATTTTCTGTTTATTTTTCAATGAACTTTATTCTCATTCTCCTTTATTTTTTTTTGGCATCCTTTAATGTGGAGTGTTGACACAGATTTGTATATGATGCGCCTTTTGTTCCAATTGCGACCTGACACTACACAGCTTTTATTTTTTTCTAGCCTAATTTCTCTGTTATATTTTCTGTTAATATATACACTATTCTGTTTGGTGTATCTTTTATAGTAACAATATTTCCTTGTTAATTTTAACAGGAGCTGTTTTTATTGTTTGTCTGGTTATCACGTGCAGGATTGTTGATTGTCTATTCTGTGACTCTATGAGGTTATTTTGTTAGCAGGGACACATTCTTTTTGCATAGTTTGTAATGTTCATGCTTCTTGTAATTTGTGATGCAGTTTGTGGAGTTCAGTTATCATTTTACTTGTGTTGGTGATGATGGTTGTCGACATGATGGTATGTATTTTATGGGTAGCAAGCTTCTCTTTTTCTATTTTTCTGCATATAGTTTTTCTTTTCCTACTTTTTGATCAGGGTGGAACAAATATTCTTCAAATATTGTGCACATGCATTCATAATGAAACATATTTCTTCCTGAAGTAAAATGGGCAAAGCTTCTTCTGGGTCAAGTGTTTCCACTTATAGGTGTTTTCTCAGTCAAAACTTTTTATCCTCCTCTCTGATGGCCACTACTGTCTCATGTTGCTGCCATAGCCGCCTCCCCTGTGATGCTTCCCTGCATTATGTCTGCTACTTGTGACCATGTGGGAACTGGCTTTTGACTGGCTATATCCATTGCCAACTGTTGCCATTTGAAACATTTTTCCATATCTTGACATGTCCATGCTGTGTTTTCTTAGTTAAACCCTGCAAATTTTCCATGACTCTTTGTCTGCTTCCATCATGTAGCTGATGGGATTCGTAATTTGTTTTTCGTGGTTGTTAAACTACCGAGATTATATTTGAAGTTCATAATGTTCTCTCGTATATTCTAACATAAAATTTTTCAGGGTGATGGCTATCTTAAACATCCAACTGAATGCAGTGGGTTGTAAATATTGTCATGTCAATTGGAATCGTTGTTGAGTTTTGTGTACATATTGTGCATGCTTTCTTGGTCAGTATCATTATCTTGTGCTTCTGTTGTGAAGATTAGTATTTTCTAATTTTTCAACCTTGGTGATATACTAAACTTTGGTTTTTATGTTGCAGAGTTCAGCAAATTCTTTTACTGAAAAAAATGAAAAGGAGGAAAAAGAATGAGGGGAAAAATTATAAAATGAAATGGAGGAAAAAGAAGAAAATTTCTATCATATGACTTATATGAGAAAAGGAAAAAAAGAAAAGGAGAAGAGAAAAAAAAGAGAGAGGAAAAAAAAGACTCTTGCTAGCGATGATCTCCCCGCCCTTCCGCCTCATGATCTCTCCATGATTCTTCATGTCTTTTGTTCCTGTCCCTATTGGAGTGAGGGACAAAGACAACATTATCTCTGCTGCATGCATTTGTCTAGACCTAGAGGTGAGAGCCTATGTCACTTGCTTCTGTATTTATTGAATATATCGCTACTGAACACCTAGTACCACATATTATGACATTGTAAATTCTTTAGGTCCTCTCTATGTTAGGCACACCTTTGATTTTATTGAAAAGATGTTCTAGCTAATTAATGTGCTTGCATGATTATAGGAAGGCAATTTTTTTTTAAGATTGTACTAACCTGAATTGATATCAATACTCTATACTCTATGAAGCACTTGACAGGGTGTTGTTAATTTTAACAGGAGCTGTGTTTATTATTTGTTTGGTTATCACGGGCAGGTTTGTTGATTGTCTATTCTGTGACTCTATGAGGTTATTTTGTTACGAGCGACACGTTCTTTTTACTTAGTTTGTGATGTTCATCATTCTTGTAATTTGTGATGCAGTTTGTGGAGTTCAGTTATCATTTTAGTTGGGTTGGCGATGATGGTTTTTGACATGATGGTATGTATTTTATGGGTAACAGGCTTTTCTTTTTCTATTTTTCTGCATATAGTTTTTCTTTTCCTACTTTCTGATCAGGGTGGAACGAATATTCTTCAAATATTGTGCACACGCATTCGTAATGAAACATATTTCTTCCTGAATTAAATAGGCAAAGCTTCTTCTGGATCAAGTGTTTCCACTTAAAGGTGTTTTCTCAGTCAAAAGTTTTTATCCTCCTCTCTGATGGCCACTGCTGCTGCATGTAGCTGCCATAGCTGTCTCCCATGTGATGCTTCCCTCCATTATGTCTGCAACTTGTGACCATGTTCCAACTGGCTTTTGAATGTCTATATCCATTGCCAACTGTTGGCTCTTGAAACATTTTCCCATATCTTGACATGTCCAAGCTGTGTTTTCTGAGTTAAACCCTGCAAATTTTCCATGACTCTTTGTCTGCTTCCATCATGTAGCTGATGGGATGCTTAATTTGTTTTTCGTGGTTGTTAAACTACCGAGCTTATATTTCAAGTTCATAATGTTGTCTCTTATATTCTAACTTAAAATTTTGCAGGGTGATGGCTATCTTAAATAGCCGACTGAATGCAGTGTGTTGTAAATGTTGTCATGTCAATTGGAATTGCTGTTGAGTTTTGTGTACATATTGTGCATGCTTTCTCGGTCAGTATCATTATCTTGTGCTTTTGTTGCGAAGATTAGTATTTTCTAGTGTTTCAATCTTGCTGATATACTAAACTTTGGTTTTTATGTTGCAGAGTTCTGCAAGTTCTTTTGCTGAAAAAAATGAAAAGGAGGAAAAAGAATGAGGGAAAAAAAATGTGGGAAAAAAAAAAGAAAAAAATGAAAAGGAAGAAAAAGAATGAGGGAAAAAAGACGTGGGAAAAAAAAAGAAAAAAATGAAATGGAGGAAAAAGAATGAGGGAAAAAAGTAAAAAATGAAAAGGAGGAAAAAGAACAATATTTCCATCATATGACTTATATGAGAAAAGAAAAAAAAGAAAAGAAAAGAGAAGAGAAAAAAGGAGAAAAAGGAAAAAAAATATTCTTGCTGGTGATGATCTCCCTGCCCTTCCGCCTCATGATCTCTCCATGATTCTTTTTTATTTTTAAAATTTACTTTCATTGTAAATTATGTGTATGCATCCTATATGCACTCTCTCTCTCCCTCCCTCCCTACATTCCTCCCCCTCTCCCTCCTCTCTCTCTCACGCTCTATTGATCGCTCTCTTTTTCTCCCTTTCCTTTCACCTATCTCCCCCTCTCCCTCCCGACCTTCCTCCCTCTCTCTTGCTTTCCCCGTCTCTCCTTCCCCACTCCTAGTTCTTTTGCTCACATGGTTATACATATCTTTTTTTGTATTTATATATGCTTATATATATTTTAAGATTAGGATATATATTTTTGTTTATAGAAATAAATAAGTACTTATTTATTTATAAAATTTAATATATTTGGAAAATATTTATATGCATCATCTATGCGTCTCTCTCTCCCTCTCTCTCTGTCCCCCTCTCTATATCCCTCCCTCCCTCCCCCACTCTCTCCCTCCCTCCCTTTCCATCTCCCTCTCCCTCTCCCTCTCCCTCGCTCTCTCTCTTGTCTGCATGCTTTCGCTTTGTCTCTTACTTGCGAGCTCTTGCTCTTACTCTCTCTCTTTCCCTTGTGTGCACGATAGAGCGTGCGGTCATGAGAGATGGAGAGAGGGAGAGAGAGAGGGGGATTAAGAGAGATAGGGAAGGCGGATAGAGAGAGATAGCTCTCTCTCGCCCTCTCTCCCCCTCCCTCCCTCCCACCCGCCCTCCCTCTCTCCCACCCGCCCTCCCTCTCTCTCTCTCTCTCCCCCCTCTCCCTCCCTCCTTCCCTCTCTCTCTCACCCTCTCTTTCTCTCTCTCTCTCCCTCTCCCGCTCTCTCTCTCCCTCCGTCTCTCTCCTCCCTCTCTTGCTCTCCTCTTCTCTCCTTCCCCACTCCTAGTTCCTTTGCTCACATAGTTATACATATCTTTTTCTATATTTATATATGCTCATATATATATATATATATTTTAAGATTGGTACATATTTATTTGTTTAGAGAAATAAATAAGTACTTATTTATTTATAAAATTTACTTTCATTGTAAATTATGTGTATGCATCCTTTATGCGCTCTCTCTCCCTCCCTCCCCCACTCCCTCTCTCTCTCTCTCTCTCTCTCACTCTATTGCTTGCTCTCTCTTCCTCCCTCTCCCTCTCCCTCTCCCTCTCCCTCCACCAAACTCCCCTTCTCCCTCCACCTCTCTTCTCCTCCCTCCCTCTCTCTCTCTCTCTCGCTTTCCCCCTCTCTCCTTCCCTACACCTAGTTCTTTTGCTCGCATGGTTATACATCTCTTTTTCTAAATTTATATATGCTCATATATATTTTAAGATTAGTAAATATTTTTTTGTTTATAGAAATAAATAAGTACTTATTTAGTCATTAAATTTACTTTCTTTGTAAATTATGTGTATGCATCCTTTATGCGCTCCCTCTCCCTCCCTCCCTCCCCCTCTCCCTCCCTCTCTCTCTCTCACGCTCTATTTCTCGCTCGCTCGCTCGCTCTCCCTCCCTCTCCCTCTCCCTCCACCAATCTCCCCTTCTCCCTCCACCTCTCTTCTCCTCCCTCCCTCCCTTCCTCTCTCTCTCTCTCTCTCTCTCTCTCTCTCTCTCTCTCTCTCTCTCTCTCTCTCTCTCTCTCTCTCTCTCTCTCTCTCTCTCTCTCTCGCTTTCCCCCTCTCTCCTTCCCTACACCTAGTTCTTTTGCTCACATGGTTATACATATGTTTTTCTAAATTTATATATGCTCATATATTTTAAGATTAGTAAATATTTTTTTGTTTATAGAAATAAATAAGTACTTATTTATTCATAAATTTTACTTTCTTTGTAAATTATTTGTATGCATCTTTTATGCCTTATTGATATTCATATTACATTCATATATTTGTATAGATATGTCACAAATTTATTTATTTATCTCTTTCTGTTTCTCTCTTTTCCTCCTGTTCTCTTCCTCTCTCTCCCCCTCCCTTTTCCTCCCTTTCTCTCTCACTCTTTCTTTCTTAGTTCTATTGCTCACATGCTTATACGGGTGTTTTTATATATTTGTATATGCTCATATATTTTTTAAGATTGGGATATCTTTTACGCTGTTACAATGTTTATTTTATAACTATAGAAGATATTACATGTCATCAGAACATTGTATGTATCTTCCCTTCTCCCCCTTGCTCTCTATCTCCCTATCTCTCCCCTCTCTTATGTGCGTGCTCTCACTATCCCTCTCTCGCTCACTCTCTCTTGTGCGCACGGTATCGCTCTCTCTTTCTCTCTCCCCATGTCCTTGGGAATGTTAAGCAAAGAAATTAGTATAGTAGTTACTTCATCAGTCACAGCCAAAGGTGCTCATTCTCTCTCCCCCTTCTCCCTCGATCTCTCTCTCCTCCTCTCTTATGCACACGCTATCGCTATCCCTCTCTCGCACACTCTCTCTTGTGCGCACGCTTTTGCTCTCTCACATGCACGCTCTTGCTCTCCCTCTCTTGCACACACAAGAGAGAACGAGAGAGGGAGAGAGAGCGAGGGGGATAGACAAAGGGGGGATAGAGAGAGAGCTCTCTCTCTCTCCCTTTCCCTTTCCCTCTCACACTCACACTCTCCCTTGTCTCTCTTTCTCACCCTCTACTTCTTAATCTCTCTCATGTCCTTGGGGGATAGAGAGAGATAGAGAGGGGGGATAGAGAGATAGCACACGCTCTCTCTCTCCCCCTCCCTTCTTTGTAAATTATATGTATGCTTCTTTTATGCATCTCTCTTTCTCTCTCTCCCTCCCTCCCTCTCTCCCACCCTCCCTCTCTCTTTGTCCCTCCCTTCCCCCCTGCACTCTCTCTCCCTCTCTTGCTCCCACTCTCTCTCTCTCTCCCTCTCCCTCCCTCCCTCCCTCCCTCTCTCTCTCTCTCTCTCTTGTCCTTGGGGGATAGAGAGAGATAGAGAGAGAGTGCACTCTCTCTCACCGTCCATCCCCCCCTCTCTCTCTCTCCCCCACCCTCAGTCTCACCCCTCCCTTTTTGTAAATTATTTGTCGCTATCCCTCTCTCGTTTACTCTCTCTTGTGCGTGCCAGAGAGAGGGACAGAGAGAGATAGAGAGGGGGGATAGAGAGAGAGCTCTCCCTCTCTCTCCCTTTCCCTCCCTCCATCTCTCTCTCACCCTCTCTTTCTCGCACTCCCTCCCTCTCTCTCCCCCACTCCCTCTCGCTCCCTCTCTCTCTCCTCTCAAGCTCTCCCCCTCTCTCCTGCCCCACTCCTAGTAAATTTGCTCATATGGTTATGCATATATTTTTCTATATTTATATATGCTCATATATATTTTATTTATTTATTCAATTTACTTTCATTGTAAATTATGTGTATGCATCCTTTATGCCTCTCACTTTCTCCCTCCTTCCCTCCCTCCCTCCCTCGCTCACTCTCTCTCTCTCTTGCTTTCCCCCTCTTCCCTTTCCCACTCCTAGTGCTTTTGCTCACATGGTTATGCATGTGTTTTTTCTACATTTATATATGCTCATATATATTTTAAGATTGATACATATTTTTTGCTTATAGAAATAAATAAGTACTTATTTAGTTATAAATTGTAAATGATTTGTACGCATTGTTTGTGCCTACATATTTTTGTGTGTTTGTTGATATTCATATATATATATATATATATTTGTATAGAAATGTTACTAATTTATTTATTTATTTCTCTCTCTCTCTCCCTTTCTATCTCTCTCTCCCCCTCTCTCTCCCGCTCTCTCTTTCCCTCTCCCTCGCCCCCTCTCTCGCCCCCTCTCCTTCTCCCTCATTCTGTCTCATGTCCTTGGGGGATTGAGAGAGATAGAGAGAGAGAGTGCTCTCTCTCACCCTCCCCTCTCTCTCTCTCTCACCCCTGCCCTCTATCTCACCCCCTCCTCTGCCCCGCCCTTCTTTGTAAATTATTTGTATGCATATTTTATGCACCTCTCTCTCTCCTTCCCTCCCTCCCTCTCCCCCTCTCTCTCTCTCTCTCTCCCTCTCTCTCCCTCTCTCTATCTCTCCCACTCTCTCTCCCGCTCTCTCTGCCTCTCTTCCCCCGCTCTCTCTCCCCCTCCCTTCTTTGTAAATTATTTGTATGCATATTTTATGCGTCTCTCTCCCTCCTTCCCCACCCCTGCTCTCTCTCCCTCTCCCTCCCTTCCTCCCCTCCCCCGCACTCTCTCTCTCCCTCTCTTACGTGCGGGCTGTCGATATCCCTCTCTCGCTCACTCTCTCTTGTGCGCGCAAGAGAGAGGGAGAGAGAGGGGGATAGAGAGAGATAGAGGGGGGATAGAGAGAGAGAGTGCTCTCTCTCCCTCCCCTCTCCTCTCTTTCTCTCTCTCCCCCCTCTCTCTCTAGCTCTCCCTCCCTCCATCTCTCTCTCTCCCTCTCTTGCTAGCTCTCCCTCCCCCTCTCCGCTCTTTCTCTCTCTCTCCCCCTCTCCCTCTTCCTCTCTCCCTCCCTCCCTCTCTCTCCCTCGCTCTCTCTCTCCACTCTCTCATGCTCTCCCCCTCTCTCCTTCCCCACTCCTAGTTCCTTTGCTCACATGGTTATACATATCTTTTTCTATATTTATATATGCTCATATATATTTTATTTATTTATTTATAAAATTCACTTTCATTGTAAATCTCTCCCTCCGTCTCCCTCTCACCATCTGCATCCCTCCCTCTACCTCCCTCCCCCTCCCTCCCCCCACTCTCTCTCGCTTCTCCCTCTCTCCTTCCCCACTCCTAGTTCTTTTGCTCACATGGTTATACATGTGTTTTTCTATATTTATATATTTTAAAATAGATATATATTTTTTGCCTATAGAAATAAATAAGTACATATTTATTTATAATTTGTAAATGATTTGTATGCATATTTTATGCTTACATATTTTTGTGTGTTTGTCGATATTCATATATATACATTCATATATTTGTAAAGATATGCCACTAATTTATTTATTTATTTATTTATTTCTCTCTATTTCTATCTCTCTGGCCCGCCCTCTATCTCTCCCACTCCCTTCTTTGTAAATTATTTGTATGCATCTTTTATGCGTCTCTCTCTCTTGCTTCCCCCTTCCCTCCCTCTCCCACCCTCTCCCTCCCTCCCTCCCTCCTCCCCTCTCCCTCACTCTCTCTCTCTCACTCTCTCATCCTTGGGGGATAGAGAGAGAGCGCTCTCTCAAACCCTACCCACCCTTTCTCTCTCTCTCTCTCTCCCTCCCCCGCCCTCTATCTTCCCCCCTCCTTTCTTTGTAAATTATTTGTATGCATCTTTTATGCGTCTCTCTCTCTCACTCACACACTCTCTCTCTCCCTCCTTCCCGCCCTCCCCCTCTCCCTCCATTCCTCCCTCCCCCTCTCCCTCCATTCCTCCCCTCCCCTCCGCACTCTCTCTCCCTCCCCTCCCCCTCCCCTCACTCTCTCTCTATCCCTCTCCCTACCCCCTCTCTCTCACTCTCTCTCTCCCTCTCTTACGTGTGCATTGTCGCTATCCCTCTCTTGCTCACTCTCTCTTGTGTGCATACTTTCACTCTCTTACGTGCGCACTTTTGCTCTCCCTCTCTCGCTCTCTCTTGTGCACATAAGAGAGAGGGAGATAGGGAGAGAGAGGGGATAAAGAGAGATAGAGAGGGGGGGATAGAGAGAGCGCACTCTCTCCCTCCACTCCCCTCTCTTTCTCCCTCCTCTCTCTTTCTCTTTCCTCTATTTCTCTCTCTCTCCCCCTCCCCTTGCCTCACTCCCTCTCCCTCCCTCCCTCCATCTCTCTATCTCTCTCTCCTCTCTCTCTCTCTCCTTCTCCACTCCTAGTTCTTTTGCTCACATGGTATGCACATATATATATTTTAGGATTGGCACAAAGTTTTTTGTTTATAGAAATAAATAAGTACTTATTTATTTATAAAATTTACTTTCTTTGTTAAATATTTCTATGCCTCTTTTATGCGTCTCTCTCTCTCCCTCTCTTTCTGTCCCCCTCTCTCTCCCTCCCTCCCCCACTCTCTCTCCCCCCTTTCCCTCTCTCTCTCCTCTCTCCCTTGCGCTCCCTCTCCCTCTCTTATGTTCACACTCTCACTATCCTTCTTTCGCTCACTCTCTCTTAGGCCCACGCTTTCGCTCTCTCTCTTACTTGCGCGCTCTTGCTCCCCCTCTCTCGCTTTCTCTTGTGTGCACGAGAGAGCGTACGTGCATGAGAGATGGAGATAGGGATAGAGAGAGGGGGATTGAGAGAAATAGAAAGGGCGATAGAGAGAGATATCTTTCTCTTTATCTCCTTCCCCCCTCTCTCTCTCGCACCCTCTCTCCCACCCACCCTCTCTCTCCCTCGCCCCGTCCCTCCCTCTCCTCCCTCTCTTGCTCTCTCCTTCCCCACTCCTAGTTCCTTTGCACACATGGTTATACATATATTTTTCTATATTTATGTATGCTCATGTATATTTTAATTTTAAGAATGGTACAGATTTTTTTTGTTTAGAGAAATAAATCAGTACTTATTTATTTATAAACTTTACTTTCATTGTAAATTATGTGTATGCATCTTTTATGCCTACATATTTATATGTTTATTGATATTCATATATACACATTCATATATTAGTATAGATATGTCACCAATTTATTTATTTATCTCTATCTCTTTCTCTCTCTCCCTCCTTTCCACTCCCTCCTCTCCCCTCTCTCTCCTCTCCCTCTCTCTCCCCCTCCCTTTTCCACCCTTTCTCTCTTCTCTTTCTTTCCTAGTTCTATTGCTCACATGCTTATCCGGGTGTTTTTCTATATTTGTATCTGCTCATATATTTTTGAAGATTGGTACATCTTTTATGCTGTTACAATCTTTATTTTTTAACTATAGGAAATATTACATATGACATCTGTTTTGTTGAAGCTGAACATTGTAAGTATCTCCCCCTCTCTCCCTCACGCTCTCTCTCTCTCTCTCCCCGTCTCTCCCATCTTTTACGTGCGTGCTCTCACTATCCCTCTCTCATTCACTCACACTCTCTCTCTGTCCATGTCCTTGGGAATGGTAAGCGAAGAAATTAGTATGGTTACTTCATCAGTCATAGCGAAAGGTGCTCTCTCTCTGTCTCTCTACCCCCTCTCCCTCCCTCACTCTCTCTCTCCTCTTGTCTTACGTGTGCGCTATCGCTATCCTTCTCTCGCTCATTCTCTCTTGTGCACACGCTCTCGCTCTCTCACGTGCGCGCTCTTGGTCTCTTTCTCTCGCTCGTAGAAGCGAGAGCGTGCGTGTAAGAGAGAGCGAGAGAGGGAGAGAGAGCGAGGGGGATAGAGAGAGGGGGATAGAGAGAGAGCTCTCTCTCTCCTCCCTCCCTCCCCTTTCTCTCACTCACTCACTCTCCCTCCCTCTCTTTCTCTCTCTCTTGCTTCCCCCTCTCTCCTTCCCCACTCCTAGTTGTTTCGCTCACTTTGTTATACATATCTTTTTCTATATTTACATATGCTCATATATATATATATATTTTAAGATTGGTTCATATTTTTTTGTTGATAGAAATAAATAAGTACTTATTTATTTATAAAATTTACTTTCTTTGTAAATTATTTGTATGCATCTTTTATGCCTACATATTTGTGTGTTTATCGATATTCATATATACACATTCATATATTTGTATAGATATGTCACCAATTTATTTATTTATCTCTCTCTCTCTTTCTCTCTCTCGCTCCTATCCTCTCCCTCCCTCCCTCTCTCTCTCTCTCTCTCTCTTTCCTAGTTCTATTTCTCACATGCTTATACAGTAAGATTGGTCCATCTTTTAGGCTGTTACAATGCTTATTTTATTACTATAGGAGCTATTACATATGACATCTGTTTTGTTGAAGCTGAACATTGTAAGTATCTCCGTGGCTCTCTCTCTCTCTCTCTCCCGGTCTCTCCCCTCTCTTACGTGCGTGTTCTCGCTATCCCTCTCTCATTCACTCTCTCTTATGCGCACACTCTCACTCTTACGTGTTGGATTTGGTTCTCTCTTGTGTGCACATGAGAGAGCGTGTGCGCAAGAGAGTACGAGAGAGGGAGAGAGAGATAGAGAGTTAGAGAGAGAGAGCGGGATAGAGAGAGCTCTCTCCCTCTCTCCCTCCCTCCCTTTCTCTCTCTCTCTCTCTCCATGTCCATGGGAATGGTAGGCAAAACATTATTATGGTTACTTATTATGTCACAGCGAAAGGTGCTCTCTCTCTCCCCCTCTCCCCCTCTCTCCCTCGCTCTTTCTCTCGCTCACTCTATCTTGTGTGCACACTTTCCCTCTCTCATGTGCGCGCTCTTGCTCTCCCTCTCTTTCTCTCTCTTGTGCGCATAAGAGAGAGCGAAGAGGGAGAGAGAGCTAGGGGGATAGAGAGATCTCTCTCTCTCCCTCCCTCCCTCCTGCCTCTCTCTCTCTCTGTCCCTCCCTCCCGCTCTCCCTCCCTCCCGCTCTCTCCCTCCCTCCCGCTCTCCCTCCTTTCCTCTCTCTCACCCCTCTTGCTTGCTCTCTCCCTCCCTCCTTCCCTCTTCTCTCTCACTCTCCCTCCTTCCCTTTCTCTCCTTGCCTCTCCCTTTCCCACCTTCCCTCTCTCTACCTCCCTCCCTCCCTCCCTCTCTCTCCTCTCTCTCTTGCTCTTCCCCTCTCTCTCTTGCTCTTCCCCTCTCTCCTTCCACACTCCTAGCTCTTTTGCTCACAAGGTTATACATGTGTTTTTCTATATTTATATATGCTCATATATATTTTAAGATTGATACATATTTTTTTGTTTATAGAAATAAATAAGTACTTATTTATTTATAAAATTTACTTTCTTTGTAAATTATTTGTATACATCTTTTATGCCTACATATTTTTGTGTGTTTATCGATATTTATATAGACACATTGATATATTTGTATAGATATGTCATGAATTTATTTATTTATATATCTCTTTCTCTTTCTCTCTCCCTCTTATCCTCTCTTTCTCTCTCCCACTCCATCCCTCTCTCCCTCTCCCTCCCTCCCTCCTCTCTCTCTCTCTCCTCCCTGCCTCCTCTGTCTCTCTCCTCCCTCTCTCCTCTCCCTCTCTCTGTGTCTCTCCTCCCTCCCTCCCTCCTCTCTCTTTCTCTCTCTGTCTCTCCCTCCTTCCCTCTCCCTCCCGCTCTCTCCCTCTCTCTCTCTCTGTCTCTCACTCTTTACTCTCTCTCTCCTCCTCCTCCTCCCACTCTCTCCCACCCTGTCCTCCCTCCCTCCCTCTACCCCTCCCCCTCTCTCTCTTGCTCTCCCCCTCTCTCCTTCCCCACTCCTAGTTCTTTTGCTCACAAGGTTATACACGTGTTTTTCTATATTTACATATGCTCATATATATTTTAAGATTGGTACATATTTTTTGTTTATAGTAATAAATGAGTACTTATTTATTTATAAAATTTACTTTCTTTGTAAATTATAGGTATGCATGTTTTATGCCTACATAATTTTGTGTTTTTATCGATATTCATATAGACACATTGATATATTTGTATAGATATGTCACAAATTTATTTATCTCACTCTCTCTCCCCTCTCCTTTCCTCTCTCTCTCTCCCCCTCTCCCTCCTCCCTCTCTCTATATCTCTCTCTCCCTCCCTTTCCCTCCCTTCCTCTCTTTCTCTCTCCCTCTTTCTCTCCTAGTTCTATTGCTCACATGCTCTTGGGGGAGAGAGAGCACGTTCGCTCTTGGGGGAGAGAGAGCACGTGCGCTCTTGGCGGAGAGAGAGCATGTGTGCTCGAGAGAGAGAGAGAGGGCATAGATTGTTGAGAGAGTGAGAGTACATGATCTTGAGAGAGAGCACACACGCTCAAGATAGAGAGGGCATGCGTGCTCGAGAGAGCATGCACTGTCGAGAGGGTGAGCACGTGTGCTAGAGAGAGAGAGCCCGCGTGCTCAGGAGAGAGTGAGAGCACGTGTGCCATCGGGGGAGAGAGAGCACACGCGCTAGAGAGAGAGAACATGCGCGTTCGAGCTAGAGAGAGAGCACACGCTCGAGAGAGAGAGAGATAGAGAGAGAGCGTGCATGCTCGAGAGAGAGAAAGAGCACGAGCGCTTGAGAGAGAGCACCCGCGTTCGAGAGAGAGAGCACACACTCTTGAAAGAGAGATAGATCCTGCACACTCGAGTGAGCGAGAGCATGTGCACCGTAGGGGGAGAGAGAGCATGAGCGCTTGAGCGAGAGAGAGAGAGTGAGAGCATGTGCACTCGAGAGAGATAGCACTCACACTCCGGTGAGAGCACGCGTGCTCGAGAGAGAGCACAAGCACGCGTTAGAGAGAGAGAGAGATAGAGAGAGCACGCGTGTTAGAGTGGGAAAGAGTGAGAGCACGGCGCTCTTGGCGGACGAGAGAGCACTTGAGCTTGAGAGAGAGAGCACGTGCATTTTAGAGAGAGTATGAATGTTTGAGAGAGAGAGCACATGCGCTTGAGAGAGAGTTGCTGCACTGGAGAGAGAGCACGCATGCAAAACCCTTGAAAGCCACTTATATAGGCTGTGGCGCACCGAAACAGTGGCACCCACTATTTTTGGTGGCGGTGCCTATTGTTTCAGTGCCGCACCACAGGCATCACACGTGTGATGCCTGCGCATGACATGCACGTGATAGCGCATGGGACCATACGTCACGTGCATTTGCTGCAAATACCCGTAACTTTGTACCTCATACTCGGATTTGTGTGTTCTTGATACCATTGAGCTCGTATTGACAAGCCTTACAAAACTAGATCCCTTTAGCTAAGTTATTGTGTATTTTTTAAATGGTCTTGCATATTATGGCATACTTCTCAAGGTTATAACTTTTGACTCTTATGTCCGATTTGAGCGGTTGAAGGCTCGTTACTCTCGTTTTTTAAAGATCTAATCATAGCCTTAAGAATACTCACCATACAATCACCTCTAAATAATTTAAAATTATTAAAAACTACAAAATTAGATTTATTGGAGGCGTAAAATCATATTGGAAATTTGCAATCATTAGAAAATGGGCCTAAAAGGCCTAATTTTAGGTCTTAATGATCTAAACTCCGATTTGTGTAATCTTGGTGACATTTTGAAGCTCATTCTTGTTAGACTCTAACCATACTAGTCTCAGCCCTAGTTTTGACTCATTCATAGAGTTATCTAACTCATAATACTAAAGGGTCAATTTCTTTGAATTTCTACAAGTCAACAACAAATAAGACAAATAAAAAACAAGAATTACCGGATCTTACATCTTCTGCTGTTGTGAGGTAGGAGGGATCCAATTGGCTGCTAATTTCGAAGGCGAAGTCATCTTCTCTTTGTGGTTGTGGTCATTGCCTTGACAACCGCTACATGGGGGGATTTTGGGGTGCTAGGCTTCTCCTCCCAGCAGAAGGGAATGCAGGAGGAAGACGATCCTAGATCTCTATCAAGGGATAGGTGGTTGAAGTCCTGGTAGATGGGGTGGCATGGGAGGTCCTCATTCTTGCTTAGGCTCTGGCTCTGTTTCTTGGTCAATCCTAAGGTTGGAGGTGGCACTGAAGCCGGTGGCCATGCTGTTGCTGTCCAACCCTTGTGCAGTCCAGACCTTGATCTTGGCAACCCTGCTAGTCAGTCAGCCGTTGCTCTTGCTAATGCCAATTGACTCTAGAACTTGTCGCCAGGACATGTGGTCTCTTCCCAGGAGGGAGGTGCATCATCCCACTTCATCCTCTTTAACCCATGCAAGCCCTCGTCCATGGTTGACATCCCCATCAGCGATTGAGCTAGAGACAACTGCTCGCCCTCTCCTCATTCACGTTCTGTGCTCCTCCTGAGTTCCACCAAGAGGCACACCATTTTTCATTAGTGGGGAGTTTTTTTGGTTAGAGCGAGGGAACCATATTTCGTTGTTCTAAATGACGAAACATAGATTTGTCATTTTAAGTGACAAAACCCGTGCTTTCATTTTTAACGGGTAGGATAAGTGGTGAAACCTTGTGTTTCATCCTTTAATTTTTTTTTAAAAAAGCTATGCAGCTCCCGTTGCCATGTTGGCACTTGCATGGTAGGGAGAATACCATTTTGGTAATTAAATTTCTCTTTTTGATATTTTGTGAATTAATTTTTTAATATTATTTATTTAATTTTTGCATTGTATATATAGTATATATAATAAGGTCTCTCTCATTCTGGACATCAAGCGCCATTCTTTTTAGGAAGAAGTTTGGATGAGCATGGGCCCATGTTGACACGCGCGAACTTGACCATTGTGATCAATTGGATCAAGATCCAAGCAATTAGATCAAAATCCTATAGATGTGTTTCCCAAGTTGACACACATCATCTAAATGGGACTATTTCATTTATAAGAAGCATTTTTTTGTACTCTCCATTGGTAATGAGCCTAGCTTAAGCTGCGGATAGGAGCCCTTCATTCAAGAGATTGACAAATCGATGGTGCACATGCTAGTGCATATTAGCATGAATAACATATATTACCATTTACACCATTGATGTTAAATATTAAGTGGTCCAACTCTTACACTTAAGGGTCCATTTATTTGGTCTAATTCAGACCTGAACTAAATAAGCTACTGAAAAGCCACTTAAAGCTGTCTTTTCATTATATTTGTTTCGCATTGAATTCAGCCATTGAATCAGTTCCTAAATGAGATGTAAGTTGATAAAAGAACATGGTAATTTACCCCCAGATGTTACTCAGTCACCCCTACTTTATAATCTCCAAATAAACTAAAATAATTCCTCATATGTACCCCCAACCTAATTCATGATTATTTTTCACTAACTACCCCTAGGCCCTTCCCCCCCACTCGCCCGTCCCTTGTCCTACGTCCCCTTCTGGCATGACCTTTTCCCTCTCCCCCTCGCCTTGCTGCTTCTCTTCCCTTACAATATTCACTCTCGCCAGTCACCCTTTGAGTACTCTCCCATTGTTGAATGAATAGTTTACTCCCAAAAAGGTTAGTGCTTGGTTCATATTTTTTGCTTCTTTTTTCTCTGTAATGTGATCTTTATATGTAGTTTACATTGTTAATATATGATGGTATTTTAGTGCATATGTAGTGTTTGTTAAAATGTATATGAATCTTTACAATTCCCCAGCACCAAGTTCTATCTTCTTTACTTCATAGAAAAATTGTACCATCAGAATTTACTTCGAATACTCCTTGTGGAGGGTAGTGACCACCAATTGATCTAGTAAGAAGAGTAGGTACAATGAATGAACAACATTTAGCTACTTGGAAAGTAAAATGGTATCTGACAGTTCAAAACACTGCATTTTGTTGCTTATGAATTCCTCCTACAATGATGATGCAAAGCTCTAATCCATGATAGCACTGGAATCTGAGTGCTACAGGTACATAATTCCTGCACCAAAGCCTCTTTTGCCTAAATCAAAATGCATGTTTACCTCATTGTGCCTCATAGGGCATATGCAAGAAGCATCCCAGGAAATGCTCTCAATCCACCCAACTTACTCAATAAAGGCATGCCACAGTGTGGCTTCTGTAATAAATTCATGCCCCTATGGATAAGAATTCTGGATCTCAAGAAAGTCTATAAGAATTCCTAGGTAGATGTTATCTATGGTAGAATCATTGAAGCTTGAAGCAATCAGTGATTCATTTTCAGAATTCTTTAATAATTGAAGATAGTCAATAAGAGCCTTCTCAAGTTGGATTCATTTTCAATCCAATGACCAATTTTCTCTTTGATAAATGAAGTGTTTAGGACATTGATCACTTCTGATAAATTATAAGTTGGCTTTTGGGGGATCTTGTTTTTGTTGATTCACTTCTTTTTGAGTCTAACATTTGGTTTTAATCTTCTTGCACTAAATATACACAGGATGATGTGTCTGTAACCTTTTATTTTCCTTTTGGTACAACTAAATGATGAAATTTTTTGTTTTTCATCTTTTTATTGGTACAAATTTATGAACTATACATTTGTACAAATCACTTTATACATGTCCTTTAAAGTTTGATTAAAATTTATTTGTGTAAAAGGCTAGGTGAGAAGATGTTGAGGCCGCACCTAACCGCATCGTATAGGAGAAGACCAACTGAAATGAAGGAAGGAGATGGTGGAGTAAATGTCCAACTTGATGTTGAAGCTGTAAATGACCAAGAAGAGCAAGCAGAAGAAAATGTTCAAGAAACTAATGAAGTAGAGGGGGAAGAAGATGAAAATAATGGAGAGGGGGAAGAAGAAGAAGAAGAAAATGAGGGCCAAGCATCCTAGGAAGGCCCATGGAAATGAATATCTTAAGTAATTACAAGACCCATGTTGCACATGACATTTGGAAAAGCAAGGTAAGTCTATTCAACTTTAACATTTTTATTTACTTGCATTTTACACTATCTTTTTATAATAAATTTTATATTTTTTTAGAGGAGCGTGGACCTTTGCAATGCATTCATCATTATAAGAAGCTCGTTGCATGGGATTTTGATGACAATGCAATTAGTCCATTAATAGAGGCAAGCTGTTTATATCCATTAATATATGTTTCATACAAGACAAGCAATAGAATGTGGATATTTTTCTTAGTTGAAAGGTGGTATATGGAAACAAACACTTTTCATATGCCTTTCGGGGAGATGACCATCACCTTCAATGATGTGCAACAATTAATAGGGGTTCCCATGAAAAAACATGTAGTGTGACACCTGATGTTGATGGCGAGGAGTTGGTTGATTTGTGTCTCAATGCCTTAAGGATTGATCGAGAAGAAATTTAAGAACAATTAAACAAATGCAAAGGAAAGGGGTTGACACTAAATTGGTTGCACATTAAATTTTCCCAATTACTAGAGGATGCTACCAAAGAGGATGTACATTGTTCCGCGAGAGCATACATCTTATACTTTTTAGGATGTACAATCCTATGTGATAAATCTAGAACGAAGGTGCCTACAAAGTATTTAAATTTGCTTATGAACATAGATGGCATCAACAAGTACGCATGGGGAGTAGCTGCCCTTGCCTACTTATATCGTCAATTGGGTATTGCATCAAGATAAAAAGTGTGACAAATTGGTGGCTATCTTACGTTGTTAGAGGTATAGTAACTTTCGAATTCTCTCTAAACTAATTTGGTATTTGTTACTACTTCACATACTGCATATAAATATATTAATGGATATATTATTCGTTATATTGTAGGCATGGCCATATGATCATTTTAAAACTGTGTGATATGTTCCTAACATGTCGTATGAAAGAGGGCAGCCACAAGCCCTACTTTGGAATGGTAATAGCTCACAACTAATCTGTAACGACCGCGAATTTTTGGTATGTTTTCTTGCCTCTAATAAAACTGTTTTATGAGTTTTTAATTGTTTTAAATTATTTAGAGGCAGATATTTAGAGAGTTTTTATTGGGTTATGATAGAGCTCAGTGAGACGAGCGTAACGAATCTAAGAACGTATGAAATGGAGGTCGGGAGCGAAAGTTACGACCTTGGGAAAATGTCATATGGGCGGGACTCACTTTGAAAGTGCGGGATGACCTACCCATGTGTGGTCTTATTTTGAAGGGCTTGTTGACACGAGTCCATCTGTAACAAAAACATGCAATTCCAACGTCAAGGTTGGAAGTTATTGCATTTTGAGGTCAAGATATTATTTGAATAAAATAATATCATTCTGGATAGGATCGATGACGCAGTGGATAAGACTGACGACAAAACGGATAGGATTGATGATGCAAGTGGATAGGGTTGATGATAAAGTGGATAGGATTGCTGACAAAGTGGATATGATTGTTGACAAAGCAGATAGGATTGCTGACAAAGCGGATAGGATTGACACGTGTCAGCCTCACATCTATCCAATTTTTCTGTACATAGCATCCTCAGCATCTAGTCTCTCCCATGTTTTCTCATTTCTCTCCCACGTTTAGAAATTTCTATTCTTCATTTCTTACTCGTTTTAAGTCTGATTTAAGTCGGTTAAGAGGCGTTTTTACCTAAATTGAGCGTGCTGGACGTCATGGCGGGGTTATTTTTTTGGTTGGAGACCTCCAAAACCTCAGAAGTGGACATCCAATTTGGTGGTGTCCGATTTATCGGTTTCAAACTCGTGCGAAAAGTGAGGTAGGGGCTTTTATCCTTTCTTATGGTATGATTATAATATTTGGTTGTGTTTTTAACTTATTAATTATATGACTCTCACATGTTATGCGCTAGAGATTATTTTCAAGATATGATTTATGGTTTCTGCACATATATCCGATCTGTTGAACGGTTAATCGTTGAGATAGAATATGATTTATATAGCATATATTTATAATGTTATTATGTATATTCGAATAGTCGAATGATTTACCGCTGGAAGCGGATATGTTTTATACTACTACATGCATTATGATTGCCTCATACATAATAGTTTGATCAAATATTTATTCGTGGATTTTGATATAAATTATACACGGTGAAGCGTGTGAGATAGAAACAAATTAGCTTCGCCACTGTTTTCATTGCAAATGAAAACATTAAGTTTAAATGATGGTTTTAGAGGACTCGTCCTTTTTGAAAGGAGGATACTCAAGATTATTTTTGAAAAGACGTATAAGCATGGTGATCTAGTCACTGAAGTGGGACAAAGAAGGGGTAACTGTCTCATTGGAATGAGCGACCAACCTTGCCTTTGTAGTTGTTGATAGTAACGCTCCCATGTCTTGTAGAGGCGAAGCTAGGATTTTTAAAAGGATAAATATTGGGATAGAATGTTTTAAAAGAAAATAGCTCTTTTTGGAGTTTGGGAACTCTAGGATATTTCGATTGAGTCTGGGACTCAAGACTATGAGTCTGGGACTCATAAGTGTTTTGGTTGTTTGGAGCTATTGTTGGGCGCCCCGAGAGAGCTCTATTGACTAGATGAGAGCACAATTAATCTCGTCCGGAAATTGGATGCACAGTACTGATAAGTATGAAATATATATATATATATATTATATGCCTTTTTACCTTATTTACTAGTATATATTAGGTTAATTTAGAGTTAGTTATGATTTATTTAGATTAAGATAAATATTAGTATTTTAGTTTAATTATTAATAATTTTGTAGTTATTAGTAGTTTAGATGTGTATTTAAATCAAGTTGGAATTTTAATTATATTCTACATGTCTAAAGGATGATATTTTATGTTTTGTAGGTAAAGTACGCTTATCGAGGTACTTGGACAATATTTGAAATAATTCAAAATAGTCTTGACATGCTTTAAAGTGATTTGGACAACTTTTTGGAGTTATAAACAAGTTAGAAATTAATATGGACATGAAGAAAAGCTTAATGAACAGAATATGGACTGTCTAGAAAAACTATCCACATTGCAGAAACACTATAGCCGTTCGAATGGGGTCACTTACCGTTCAAACGAGATAATGTGATTTTGAAGAAAAACTCAGTATAAATGTTCGAACGGGCATGCAGGGCGTTCAAACGGCATAACGTGCAGTTTCCTAGGTTAAGCCAATTTCCAATCCTTTTCATATTGGACTTCTTTATACGGATCTTATGCCTATAAAAAGAAATATTTGGCTTGAAATTGGAGGATTCCAGTAAATTTTATGAAGAGAAAAAGGAAGAAGAAGATGAAGAAGAACTCAAAGCTTTCAATGGAGATTCAAGTGCTTTCTTCTACCATGGAAGGCTAAACTTTTCTTTTACTTAGGAGTTGATGAAGCTATAGATAAGTTTCAGTTTCTTTTCTTTTTAATTTAGATCTCAGTTGTGAATGATGACAATTGTATGATATGGATTTCCTTTTTAATGGAAGAGCTTTTAATGTTTATTCAAATCTATGTTGATTTATTGTCTTGTAGATGATAGATTGATATGATTTTGATATTTTCATTGATTCTAATTTCTGTGATTTAGATGAGATGGTCATACAATAGTTTTAATGTTTAGATAATTAATGACTTGGATAAGTTATATTAAGATTAGACGGGTCATGCCTATAGCTAGTTTAGTGTAGATGATTCCTGCTATTGTCGAAGATAGTTCATGTCATGGAATTTAATTAATGATTCTTTCTAAAGTAATTCTAGCTTGTAGCTGAGAATACTTGTTCATATTCACACTAGATTTAGATTAAAAGTTAAGGAATTGTTATGATTTTATAGTGGATTTAATTTCCTAAGTAATTTCCATCATATTAATCTCTTATTTTTAAACTAGTTGATTCCTTTCTTTTTCTTAATTTAAGTTTAAGTTCTTTCTAGTTTTTAATCAGCAAATTCCTCTTTAGATTTAGTAATAATTTATCCGTCCCTAAGGTTCAACAACCCTTAAATACTTATCCTAGTACAATTACCTTGTACACTTACAAAGAGTTTAATTATAAACGATCAGGTACCTAATTTAGCCTGGTGAGCCCCTAACAAAGGGCAACTATCAAGGCTACGCGCGCTAGGGTGATGAGTATAATGGGAAGACTCTCTACTCTCTAGATCCCGGTGCCCCATGAGCACGGGTGGCTCTTCTATCCACAAGCACGAAATGTTTTGAGATGATCTGTGGAGAAGTAAGAGGTCACTACTTGTACCTGCAGCAAGATTCTTATTGATATATATATATATATATATATATATATATATATATATATATATATATATATGTCTGAGACATTTGTAGCGAGCCGTGAGAGCTTGCAAACCCTAGTAGCATCTTTGATATGTAGGAAGAAGCTCTAGGGGTGGTTTTGGGTGAGAGGCACACCCCATTTTTATAGAAAATACTATGTATATGTGTGTTGTAAAACTGCCGTGTGTTTATTCATGCCTGATAGTATAAACTCCCCTACTGAGTATTTTAAAATACTCACCACCCCCCAGACTTTGCAAGATTTCAAGGATTTCAACCGCACCGAAACGAGTAAGAACTCATTATTTTTCTCTTGTGTGTTTGTACACGGACTGTGGTTCTTAGGGATACTACTATTTTAATATCGCATATGGTGATCGGCTCCAGTCGCGGGCCCGGGTAAACTCCGATATCTTTATGAAAATTTTTTTTTATATGCTTTTAAAAATCCCGGGGTGCGACATAATCAATCTTGCATAATTGAGTTCAAGGAGGCTCTAGATCACTTGGATGCTAGAGAGGTAAATTTTGTTTATTTGGTTTTTTTTTGCAACTATAACAATGATCTAGTATTAAAAAACACATCTTAAAACCACAAAGCTGAATTTGCCACAAGTTGATAATGCAATGTGTTTTATCATAGGTTGCATGGGATCCATATAAAGAAGAACAAGTGCATCATCCAAGAGCTGATAATGCCATGTACTCGGGTATACTTTTTTGTTTTCTAATCATGAACCCTACAATATAGCAAGAGTACTAAGGTAGTTTGGATTTGAACAAACAATCCCTCCGCCACCACCTCAACCTAATCCCAAAGGGTCTAGTAGGGGTGCACATGCAAAGGGGTACAAGATTTTCTGTGATGCAAACATCAAACTTTTGAAGCATAGTAGTAGGCATATCTTGCATTCACAACAATGTAGAGACCTTGTGAGACATCCATTGGATTGTGCGAAACAATTTCTCACCTGCTTGTACAAAATCTAGATAGGCAAGTGCATGCAATGGACTACACATAAAAAGTCAACTGAAGAAAAATGGGTAAGTATGTTATTGAAAAATTGATTTTGTTGATGGTTTGATATCTATATTAATATAATTTATCATGCAGCTTGTCCACAAGAAGAATGTGATTGCTTTGTTTTGAGACTCTTTGAATGCTCTTGAGGACAATGAAGGGAAACTAAAAGTTAGTTTAGCCTTGGAGGAACTTCTTTACGATGAACCTACTCAAAGTAGCATTGTCATTGGGAAAAGAGGTGTAACTCGAGTAGACAAGGTCGTAGTGAAGGGAAAGGGAAAAAGAGTGTCTAAATAGGCCTACGTACTATAATAGTGTGAAAGACTACTGGTTTGGGCTCCGCATTATATGATTTACTTTATGTGAAGCAAAAAAGAGTAGGATATTATTGATATTGCATATGTGGAATCTTTTTAATATTTTAGTCATTCTATACTAAGCTACAAAGAAGACCTATCTGGTGCTGTGGTAAGTGTACTGATGTGAAGATGGGTGTGAATTCTTTTCTAGGCAGGTTATGACAATATTATCAAATCCTAGATATTGTGGTGAAATTAACAATGCTGGTGCTATGATGAGTGTGTGTGGATGAAAGCTTGATGTGCTTATTTTCAAACTCTTAAACTAATTGATGAGAAAATATGTTTTGATTTTTCAAGTTATGATGAGAATTGATGTTTTGATGTTGAGAAATTCCCAAATGATTCTTGTAAGTTGTAATTCCTAACTTTTGGAGATCAAATCTATGAATTTAAATCGAATGCTAGAAAGTTTCCATAGATGGAACTTGTTCAGTTTTATTTTGAAGAATATTGACTAATCAAAATGGGGAAGTAATGATCTTTTGGTAGGGAGATGGCGAGGTCCCCAGTTAAGGTCCTTCATATTTATTGTGGAACACAGCTAACTTTCTAGATGCCAGTTTAGCTCTTTTTTCTTTCACCATCTTAATTTGTTTCTTTTACCATCTCCTTTAAATTTTTTTACAAACAGTTCCCCTGATTGGTAGGATGATCAAACCTGTCATGTACCTGCACCATTAGAGTAATTGAACTACAAGACTAGTTTTTAGCAGAGCTGTTGGCTATGAATAAAGTCTAACTTGAACATGTGATTTTGTTTGATGTTGAGAAGCCTCATTAAAAAGGTAGCCTGAAATTTTAATTCCCTTGCTTGGACAAGCAGTCATTCTTTCAATAATCCTTCAAAAAATTATGGTGTAATTTTTTTTACCATATTCTTATGCTTACCATTGGGCCACTTGCAAGGTAGAGAAAACCAATTGATTCCCCATAATCCTTCCAGAAGGCAAAATTCTCTGGTGTTATGTACTCCTTTAACATCCCGTTTTATCTTCTAGATGTTTTTGGCAGGAATTGGTCACCGCCAAATTAGTTACAATTTGATAGGGTCCTTGGGTCCCCATATAACTCAATTTTCTTTGGCGGGGGTTACCCCTCGCCAACAAAACTCGAGAAGTATTTTAAACTTTTTGATGGTTTTTTGCGGAGGTCACTACCAAAGTAGGGACAATATAACAAGCCCATTGGGTACTGTATAACATAATGTTATTTGGCGGGGGTACCCCCACCAACAAAACTCCATAAGTATTTAAAACTTCTCAATGGTTTCTGACAAGGGTGGTCACTGCCAAATTAACTACAATTTGATAGGGCCCTTGGGTCCCCGTATAACTCAATTTTATTTGGCGGAAGGTGTCCCCCGCCAACAAAATTCCATAATTATTTTAAACATTTGGATGGTTTTTGGCGGGGGGTGGTCATCGCCAAATTAGTTACAATTTGATGGGGCCCTTGGGTCCCTGTATAACTCAATTTTATTTGCCAGGGCTACCCCCTCCAACAAAACTCCAAAAGTATTTTAAACTTCTGGATGGTTTTTGGCGAGGGGTGGTCACCGCCAAAGTAGGTACAATTTGATAGGGCCCTTGGGTCCCTGTATAATTAAGTTTTATTTGGCGGGGGGTACCCCCTGCCAAGAAAAATCCAGAAGTATTTTAAACTTCCCGATGATTTCTAGTGGGGGGTGATCACTGCCGAAATATACAATATTATGGGTAAAACTTTTCAGAGTATCTGAGACAGAGTGCTAAACCAAAAATATGTGTGTCCAAACTTGAAAATAAAATGTCATGTACATGTATAAAAAAAACCCAAATAAAATTAGACTAGACACAATAGGATCCCCCCATCGTTTCACATGAACTCACTTGGTCAAACCATCTTTATGCATATCAACAACTCGATCTTTTTATATACTCACCCAAGCATCTGCACATGGATTGTGGTACTTCCTCCAAGGTGGTGCAATATGAGGAACATGTGCATTGTTAGGTAGGTGTATCCCCATGAAATGATTGCCATCAACGTGAGCCATGCAGATATTTTTGTGCATTGTGGTAGGAATTTTCCTAAATTGGAATATGGTCAAGAAAAGGCTCCTTGAAAGTAGAATTAAGGAACATTGTAGCATGAGGCAATAACATACTCCATGTTTGGCATTTTCATTGAGTTTTTTTGGGGGAAGACATCTCCCAAGAACTTCAAATAATCGAACGTTCATCTACCCTAGTAGATCCACTGAAAATAGTTTCATAGTCTTCCCTATAAATTAAAAATTCATATATCAAATTTATCCTCACTATTATTCACTCAATTTCCCTAAGTTCTAAGAAAAATGATATGACATGGAACCCACAATGGCCATCTGCAGGGACGTCGAAGATGTCCTTCATGTATGATTGCATGATTGTGGGAAGACAATACAAATACATTTATTTCACACCATTCTATTTCGACTTCTTCCATGTTTTCATGTTCTTCATGCGTGAGTTGTGTTCAGCTCTTAATTCAGCAGCTACATACTCAAAACCAGATGGGTCTCTTTTAGTAAAAGTGTCCCACTTGCTTTTACTACTTGTTGGCCTACCACACTGCTTCGTACCTAATAAAGGCATTTCTATCCAAATTGTTGTCAGATCTGCAATTTGTTTTCATTGTACTAATATTTGTGTTTTCACCCCCTCATTGGCCATATCATATCGTTCATAAATCTTCTCAAAACAATCAACTAGTTTATGTCCCATTGAATAAGTTATCTTGCTAATAACATAAAGTGTCTTCCAATGATCATGTATTTCATGCAATGGAGGCGAACAATCTTCAAGTAACCACTTTGTCAATTTGTGCATGTAGGGAAGGCCATGTGTTTTACTCAATTCATGCAGACAATGTGCTTCCTCAATTGAAAACTGCTCAACTTTTTTCCTTTCTTCATCTATCAAATTCAAGGCAACCCTTGGCACTAACCCAACAATATCTTTGTAGAATGGGTTTCTAAATCAGTGACACCGGTTGTATCTACTTTCTTCAAGCGCCTTCCTCACTTCATTAAGTTGAAGGTCAACAATCTCATCAATATTGGACCATGATTGAAGTATGTCAACCATTGATGAAAGTAGTTGCATATTTAATTTAGGATGCATGCTCTCAACTCTATTGGTGGCCTTGTTGCCAAAATGCATATAATTGTCAATCCACACTCTAACAAATTACTCCTTTTATGGCTCCAACCAAGTAGTGGGAAGATAAATCAACACCTCCTTAAACTCTTTGTATTCTGTCTCGAAAATATGAAGTTGTTCATTTTATTTATTCTCCTCTGTTGAATGAACAATTCCATTCCAACGCCGCATGAAGTCAACCCATGCAGCCTCGGTATCAAATGCTTTTCGACAATTCCTTATTACACATGTCGAAATATTCCATTTACACAATATATTATTTTAAGTGGGGAAAACCACATGAATTGCTTGCATTAATGCTTAATGTCTGTCGGTCAAAATTAATCTAGGAAGATCACCTCCTATCAACAAAGACTTCAAATACTGTAGTGCCCACACATAATCACTTTCTTTCTCTAAGGAGATAAATGCAAAGCTAGTGAAGAATGACTTACAAGTTGAAGTTACACCAATAATTGATAAAATTGGGAGTAGATATTTGTTGGTCTTATATGTGCAATCCATAATAAAAACATGTGGGAATAGATTTGCAATTCTAACAGACATCAAATGAGCAAAAAATAAATCTTTTAGTGTATCCATCTCATCATTCTTTCCATGATAGCAAACATATCCTGCATCTTCGATACGCTTCATCATCTCTTGCAAGACACTTCTACCTTCACGTTAAGTCAAACGAATACAAGTACAAGCATTGTATATTGTTTTAATAGTTGAGCAGCTCAAATGATCTTTTTCCTTCATTGTAAGCAAGATGTCACACGTTTTCACTCTTGTCTTTGATAAATCTTTCAAAAATTCTCTCTCTCTATCTTTTAGATGACTTGCATATGCATGCCCTTCTCCAAATTGCAAGGGGGTGATTGTGACTACCACAAATGATGTGCAGTTTCCATCGTTTGCCACCATGAATGCACATTTTAGTACCGTATAACTTGAAGGGACATCCACACTTCTTCGTAGATACTTCTCTAGGAATTCTATGTGCTTCCATATTGTACACTTTAACGGTCATCTTTTTGTATTGACCAGCCCTTTCACATCCTAATATAACTCGTGGCCTTCATTTTCAAGCATCCAATTTTAGAATAATAAGAATTGTCCCATATTTCTTACATGTTTCTTTGGCCCATGGTTCCATCTTCTCATGTGATTCAAATACCTACAAATTATATTCATGTTGTAATCTTAGCATATAGTAAGCTATACACCTTTTAAGTTTAGATAAAGGAAATAAATGACCATTACCTTATCATCATTGAATGCAAATGAAATATGGGTATTTAAAATGTCCTCATGACTTTGACGTTTAGTTGGATCCTATTAATAAGAGTACATGCCATCATAAATTTATTTAGTATTGACCATACAATGTTAACCTAAAAGATATACAATATACACATTCAAAAAATAAATTAAGGAAAATGTGAAATGTACCTCTTCAAATGATTCATTCTCTTCACCATTAGATAAATATGCTCCTCCATCTTATCTAACAAACATGGAACAAGCTCTTCTATTGAGGTGACTGATGAAGGAATTTCTTTATTTGCATCATGGATGCCATCAAAGATCTAAAGGATGATGTTTCCACAACAAAATGATCCATCCTAGTTGATACATCCAAACAAGAGGCATTTTAATAAAAGATGAAATAGCATCTGTATTTTGTGTCAGATAGAGCCACTCAAATTGGGAAGTTTGCTTCTTCAAGGAATCAAGCTTTTACACAAGATTGAGAGACTAGATAGAAAGACTATGGTGAATTTAGGAAATTGAGTAATATACATTACCATGGTATGAGCTTGTCCTCCATTTTATCTTATCTGTAACCAGAACCTATGCTCCACCTTATATTCCTTTCCTCAGTGTGGAAACAGGATCCTTGGCTAGCAATATGCTGATGTGCATCTAATTACAATGGATATGAGACAGTTGTCTGCAAGGTTTTAGCTATAATCAGGTTTAGGCAATTGTAGCCATTAAATGAAGAGCTTTGCAATGAAGAAGCATATTTTTCTTGCCTTCAATTAAATGTAATCAGTTTAAATTCTCACAATATTCTCATATTTGAAGACTTTAAATATGGGCTTCTATGGGATTATTAAGATTAGCAATCACTTGAAATGATTAAAATCAGTTAAGAAATGGAATGGCAAGAATCACCATCCCTCCACCTCTTTTGCTTACAAACAGAAACTAATGGTTGTAACTGGTTACGAGTAGCCGCACGATCATCACGTATTTGCTTCACTTTGCCCTTTGCATTTGTGTACATTGCAATCAAATGATTTCACAGACTAAAAGCTTTACATTTCGTTTTATAAAGCTTCTAGCAAACTTATTTTTGTCATACACTTTATCTCAAATCTAAATGCTTCTATACAATAGTAAACAACTGCTTAATGCTCTCATGATAAGGTGAGAAATAAGGTGCAATTCCTTTTTGATTATTGCCATAAACTAAACATACGCACAAGTCACAATTGCTCAAAATTCAACTCACCTTACCACTCTTGATCACTCTTCATTACAAAGTAGAATAGTATATTTGTCTAAGAATTTTACTTTTTGTTGGTGACTTAAAAAAGTTGATAGTGCATAAAGTTCCAATTTGAACGCAAGCAATAGGGTTTCCAGTTACATCAAAATGCACAAGATTTTGCTCTGTAACAGCATGGCAAGATATTAGTCCAACTATGACCTGTTAGCCACAGTGAAATCAGACATTTGAGCGAAAAAGTTCATTTTCAATAAGCATTGAAGTTCTGGATATTGCCAAATGTATCATTATTTCCTATTATGCAGACAATAAAATTCACAGGCACTTAGAGTACTTGAAATGTTCAAATGACAGGCTAGAGCTGCTCTGTTATGATTTAATTCATTTTAGTTCCTATAGATAATACCCCAAACAAGCACCAAAATGAAGATAATGCAACGTTAAGTCGATTTCTAAACAGCAACCAAGCATTGAAATGAAGGTGTTGTCCAACATCACATCAGCAAACTGACAAGCAGAACAAACTAGTGCATTGCTTTTAACTTCTTCTAGAATTTGATAATAGTAGAAGAGCAAGAGGACATATCTAATGCGCAAAATGAAGGTAAAAAAGAAAAGTCATTAAGAAAATATAATTGCTCCATGGTGTTTCACCCACTCCAAAATTAATGTCCACCTTCCTAATGTTCTCTTATTAACTATCATCTCCAAAGCAGTAAAATTAGGAGAGTCTTGAGCCGCACCAACTAGAAGAAAATGGAAGGTATCTCATAACTGAAGGGTCGGGCTTAATTCAACCTATTAAATGTACCTAAAATGGTCATCTCAGGGATTATCATCACGGGATGTAACCATTTAACACACTAATCAAGGAAAAAACCCACACACATTGTCATTTTTTCAGAAAGCCTAATTGCAATTGTTGTTGTCCTAAGTTGTGTGCCATTAGCAGTAGCTTTATCCGAATCCAATGACCGCTTCAACCACCTTAAGATTCTCTACTTTTTGATACTACAACTAAAGGATATTAATGCATCAAAATACTCAATCTTTGACATCATTCTATGTTTGTTAAAAATTTTAAATCAAATTCTGTTATATATTTAAAAAGGGAAAATTATTTAAATAATAATTAAAAAAAATATTTACCAAATCGAATTATTTTGGGAAATATTTTTCAAAGTGGTGTTAGTTTTTGCCACATAGGTGTCAGCCAAGTGCTGGCGCTTGCGTGACTTTCTTTTTTAAATTTTAATTAATTTTATCTTTTAAAACGACGAAATTAACTTTCGTTCTAAAGGACGAAACTGGGTTAACTTTAACCCGGTTTCATCTTTTAGAAAGACAAAATTATATTAAGAATATAGCTATTTATACCCTATTATTTTCTTGTATCCCTGTTACTTAGGCACCCACGCATAAGTTGTATAATTTCTCACCTGTACCCCTCTTCTTAAAAATAATTGGAATATTTTTTTAACTCATGGCCTCACCCTGCTTTATCCCAGTTGTTGCCCTTACAAATCTCCGGCGATCGGCATTTCTACAGTCTGGGCAGAAAGCTCAAACCTACACCCTCTTCCCCCTCCTCCTCCCCCGCCCCACCACTAGTGGCTCACAACACCAACCTACCAGGACACCCTCTACGTCCACTCCCTCCGTCAGTTCTACCGCACATGCCTCATCGCCGGCACCGTCGACTTCATCCTTGGAAACTCCGCCGCTATCTTCCAAGATTGTGATATCCACACCCGCCGCCCAGACTCCGGGCAACGCAACATGCTCACCGCCCAGGGCCGCGACGACCCCAACCAGAACACCGGCATCGTCATCTAAAAATGCCGCATCAGCGCCACATCTGAGCTCCTCCCGGTAATCTCATCCTTCCCCACCTACCAGAACACCGGCGCCGGCACCAACGCCACCAATCAAGTCACATGGAAGGGCTACAAGGTCATCACCAGCACCTCAGAGGCTCAGCAATTCACTGCCGCAAACTTCATCTCAGGCGGATCCTGGTTCTCCTCCACGGGCTTCCCCTTCTCCCTCGGCCTCTAATTATATCTTCCTGAACCAGCTGCATTTTCTTCTTCTTTTTTTCTTATTGCTGAACCGGATGTCGTTTACCACTGGTCTTTGCCTTTCCGGTTCTGCGGCGACTTCTATTGGTTTCTCTAGGCAGATGCTTTTTTGCGGTGTGGTTCCCGTTCAGGTCAGTTTCGTTACCCTACTCATATTAAGGTTGCATTGACCTTGGATGACTTCACATGGGTTTACAAACGCGTTGTGTTCTAATCAAGCTTGGTCATGGAGAGGACGTTGTTCTTGGAAGTGGGCTTCTTGAGTTTTGTTCTAGTGTTGATTGTTTTGATGAGTTGGTGAAAGTATATGACGGTTCGGTATTGAAGGACACTGTTCTGTTTAATATGATGATTGGTCCACTTTCAAGGCTTGGAAAATTTGGGGCAGCTTATGAGCATTTTTAGCAAATCCACTAGTGCTTGTTTTGTTAATTTACTCAGTGCAGTTGTCTGAGAATAGTTCTTGACAGAAGGAATGCAAATCCACTGTTCATTGATTAAGTTTGGATTTGATGCTGATAAAGCTATTGAGAATTCCCTTGTTGGGATGTATGCTGGTTGTAACACCTTTCACACTGCTTGTAGTTTGTTGCTCTGCTCAGGTGGCAAGAATATAATGTCTTGGACAAGCTTGATTAACGGGTATGCCAGTTCCGGTTTCTTGGAAGATGCCATGAATGTCTTTTACTGGTTTTACAAAGTTGAACGGCTGTATTCTTTTATCATGTATTCTTGGTGTTTCAGCAACCTCTGAGACCCACCACTTGGGTGCTCTGATTCATTCTATTGGGTTTAATGCAGATCCATGTGTAAGAGACTCTCTAAATAGACTAGTTGCACTTACTTTCGTGGACAATTGTGATTTCAGGCTATGTCTAAATAGACTTCTGCAGATGCTCTTAAGCATTTCTGTTTTATCAGAAAGTAAGGTATAAATTTAGATTTTATTTCTTGTAGCAGTGTTCTTATGGGATGTATTGATCTTAAAGCCATTAATGAAGGTACACAAGTTCATGCTTACCTAGTAAAGTCTGGGTTTATATTTAATCTTTCGGTTCAAACTTCTCTGTTTTTTCCTGTATGCTGATTGTGGATCTTTGGGTTCTGCACTTGCACTGTTTAACATTATGGCTTTGAGAGATGTTGTTTCCTGGACTGCATTGATGCCAAAATATTCAAAACATGGGTGCAGTGAAGTTGTGCTGACGTTATTATTGAAAATGCTTCAATAAAGAATTAAAGCAGACCACTTCACTCTTTCTGCTAGTTTAGCAGACCACTATTATAACATGGAAGTTACTCCATGCCCATATTGTTAAAACAGGATATGAACTTGATAAATTTGTCAGCAGTACTCTGATTGGCATGTATTCCAAGTGTGGGAACATCAAAGATTCAATTCAGTAGTTCATGGTCGCACCAAAATTCAATGTAACAATTTGGAATGCTCTTCCAGCAGGCTATGCTCACCATGGTAATGGCTTATATAAGTATTTGAAATATTTATTTGAGTGTCTATGGAAACAAATTAAAATACAGGTACTTTTGCATCTTATTTTGTAACTGCCATGATAGATGCACTTAATTGAACTCATGGTGACCCTCATAATTCTCTCATTTGACCAAATCTCATTCTTACTGAACGATTTATGTTGTAATTATTTTGAGTGTTGTAACTCTCTTTATATTCTATAATATTGTTAATAATATTGAGGCTAACCTTTGCTTTGATTCTCCATACACTAGATGCTCAGGACACACCTAACATCATCAAATAGGAGGCGACGAGCTGAAGCAAAAGATAGAGTGACCGATGATGAATCAGAAGTAAATTTAAATGCACAAGAACGAAGACAGGATCTGCTATAGTTTAGTTGTATGACATTTAAATTTCATGTACGGAGACATTTTATGCAACTATTTCTATTTGTATAAGGGACTTCGGATAATTTTTGTGCTGCTATAGTTTAGTTCTATAGTGAAAACAGTGAAATGAAAATTTATGTTGAACAGGATGAAAATTATAACCAGTTTATTTGTATGGTGAAAACAGTGGACAGGTTAATTGTTGTGCTGCTGCAGTCTATTTGTATGATGAAAACAATGGAATGAAAATTTATGTTGAACATATGACCAGTTTATTTATATGGTGAAAACAGTGGACAAGTTAATTGTTGTGCTGCTATTGTTTATTTGTATGGTAAAAATAATGGAATGAAAATTTATGTTGAACAGGATGAAGATTATGGACCAGGTCATTTGTATAATGGACTTTATGTTTGGTGTTTCACAAAAGAACTCTTGCAACCTACTTCACAAAAGATCCCCCATTAATTAAGTTTACTGACTGTGCATACAATGGAACCCTTGCAACCTACTTTACAAAAGAACCCCCCATTAATCAAGTTACTGTCTTCTTCGTGGCCGGGGGTACCCCCCGCCAAATTGAGCATGAAGTAGCGGGTGGTGAACGGGCCCATAACATTCTTCGAAAATTGGTGGGGGTGCCCCCCGCCATGAAGAAAATAGTAATTCGAAGAAGTTACTGTCTTCGAGTTGACGGGGGGTACCCCCCGCCAAATTGAGCATGAAGTAGCGGGGGTCAACCCGTGCCCGTAACATTCTTTGAAAATAGGCGGGGGGTGCCCCTCACCACGAAAAAGACAGTAATTCAAAGAAGTTACTGTCTTCGAGTTGACTGGGGGTACCCCCCGCCAAATTGAGCATGAAGTGGCCGGGGGCACCCCGTGCCCGTAACATTATTTGAAAACAGGCGGGGGCTAGCCCCCACCAAAAAATTAACACAAGCTTGCCTCCAAAAACGTTCTTGCAGAAAAAAAATTCTGATTAACTTGTTTCTGAAAGTGTAAAAATGGTCTCTGGAAGTGTAAAGATGACATTGATGAACAAATGAAGAAAACTTACAAAAAGGGTTCAACTAGTGGGTCGCCGGAGTTTTTAAAACGTTGCCGGAGCTACAGTATACGCCGGCGAAAATAATAATCTCTGGTGGCCGGCAGTTACAGTGCTCGCCGGCGGCCTTGAGGAGGAGGAGAAAGTAAATAATATTTTTCCTTAAGTTAACTTGTGAGGTAAAAATATGGGAAAAAAAGGAGTAAGTCATGAAAAGGTAAATGGGGGATAAATGAGTAAGTCAGTGGGGGAAAAGTGGGGTATAAAAGTAGTAAAAAATTTAAACTTTTTACTTTCATTTGGGGGATAGTGGGAAAAAAAAGAGATTTAAATAGCCAGCTTCTTATATTAATTTGTTTTTTTAAAAAACAACAATGTGGAGATGAGTTGTACGTGATAAAATCTGCGTGTGCACTCTCGCTGCATGCACACTCTCGCCGGCATGCTGGGGAGACGAGGCTGGACCTACAAGGTGGCTTCCCGGTCTCAATCGGCCGCCACGCCCAGGAGGAGCGGTAAATCTCGCTCAGCAATTCTCCGCCTCCCATTTCCCATGAGGTGCTATGGCCCCACTTTGTGTCATCCTCGGTGGTTTCGTGTTTGAAGCCACTGGAGTCAGTCCAGGATGGGAGTTTTGTTGGGATCGTCTAAGGGATTCAGAGTCGTCTTCTTCCTCGTCTTGGTATGTGGCCCTTAGATCATTCATCGCAGATACAATGCCGAATTGAGAGGGAGGCGGCGAAGGAGGAAGAGGACGGAGAAGCACTGTCCCGGCCCGGCTGCCCCTATTTCTTATGTGGCTGCCCTGTTTCTTTAGCTTCCGGACGACTGTATTCGGGACGGAAAACCAACACCATAGCCGACCCAGCGGGACCGTGAGTCATCCACTTTGGGGCACGTCGGAGAGCATGGTGCGGATCGACGTCCCTGCTGGGGCTCCAACGGCGGCAGTAGAGTCAAAGGAGAAGACGGACTGGATCTCTGGCCAGAGCTCAGCCATCGCATCGTAAATGTCTAGGAAGCGGAACATACGCTACGGGGACTTCTTGCACTTGTGGCCACTAACTCGGCGTAGGCGACGTTGTCGGACGAGGATGAACCCATTAAACTTCGTTTATGCATGGGTTCGGGTGGGAACATGGGGTGATTGTTATTCACAGGGGAGCCAACAGCATGGGTGCTGGTCAATCCACCACCACCTAGATCACGGGCACTCAGGCTGTGCATTTGTTGCTGCTTCTCACGCTGTGCAAGGGCGGCAACCCTTGAGCTCATTGGAGAGATGGGTTCCATGCACCAAGGAGACATTCTCCCTGGGGACGAGAGCCCAAATGAAGCCTGCAAGAAAGAGTGTTCATCAACAGTCTTGGGAGAAAACAAACGTGTGTTGATGAGGGAGAGCATGCTCTGCTGCTGCTGCTGTTGAAATTGGCTAAGGATTGCTGACTTGTGCGATGGGGAGAACACATTCCCAGCCTGATCAGAGTAACGGGGTGATGATGAGATCTCAGCAGTAAATAGCTCATCCAGGTTCGATGGAGTGAGAGTAGACGATCCAACTGCTCTGTTGTTTGTGGCCACAGAACCATGTCGGGGTTGGGAAGAGAAGCAGTTAGAAATCATTCATGGCAGCATCAAAATCAGGCATCATGGAGAAATCTTCAGGTGGGATGTCCCGGGCACTGAGCGACGACCTCAGGCGACTTGACTGAAAATTGCTCCCGGGCAGATGCAGAGTAGGCACGCTTGGTTGTGGCCAGTTACCATGACCGGAGTGTGGCATCCCATTGGTGCCTGATGGTGACATTGGGGTTGTGAATGGAAAAGGTGACATGGCAGAAACTGATGAAGGCGACCCTGGTAGGAGGCC
Source organism: Saururus chinensis (assembly GCA_035235625.1). Lineage (NCBI taxonomy): Eukaryota > Viridiplantae > Streptophyta > Magnoliopsida > Piperales > Saururaceae > Saururus > Saururus chinensis. The sequence goes on from CP141143.1 coordinate 35,527,548, forward strand.
CACGGCAGCAGCAGCTGAAGCTGAAGAAGATGACCGGGGTGAGGGAACTGCAGAGCCCGTGGAGATGAACAGTGGGCGAAGCTCCTCAGTGGTGTGGGCAAAGAAGCAGACCCGGCGCATGCAGCCGGTGCCGTCCTTGCAAAGGCGGGTCCAGTACTGGACGGTGTCCGGTGGCATCTAGTGCGGCCGGGTCTGCCCCAGCAGCTAGCAGCACCCGCACAGCCTTGAGGGCATGGACAGAACTTCCAGACGCTGCACAGTGGAGAGCCGTGCTCCCGTCCAGCACACAGGAACGGTTGACGTCAATAGTAGGGACAGCGGCGAGGATTAATTTCATCACGTCGAGGCTGCCGTTGGTGGCAGCTACCATGAGGGGCGTACACTGCTCTAGTACCATTCCCCTAGCAGGACCTTCAGTTCTGCCGTGGCGACGGGCATACCAGATGCCGGCCTCGTCCACCGCAGACGGGTCACAGTCAAGCGCTCGTCTAAAAGCTTCCACATCGTTATCACAGCGAGTTTGAGGAGGCTAGAGAAGGAGTCATCCGTCTCGACAGAGAGATGGCGGAGGTCGCTATTCATCATCTCCCTACTTCTCGTTCTTTTGGCTTCTTCCTCTTCACGACGAGGCGGAGATGGAGACGATGGCGACGATGACAAGGACAGTGACGGCGGAGGCGACGAGTAGTCTGCATGCGCCTTTTCTGTAGTCAGGGCAGGGACGCAGCTATAGTGGTATTTGCGAGGGTCCTGATGCCGGGCGTTCTCGCCGGGGTGGATGAAAGGTAGTTGGGTCGTGATTTACGATCCGAGCCCATAGATTTCGTCGTTTAAACTGACGAAATCAAGTGTAAGTTGATTTCTTTGTTTCAAACGCCTTCAGATCCGCTGTGGAGCGCTCTTACAAAAGCCCAGCGAGCCATGAATGCTCGCAGCTACTTGGCTGGTGCCTATGTGGCAAAATGGAACACCGCTTTAGAAAATATTTTTTAAAGTAATTTAAATCGGTAATTAATTTTTTTTAATATTATTTAAATAAATTTCCTATTTAAAAAACACTCACAATCTGAAAATAATAAATGAAACAACCTCTAAAAATAAGCATGTCCAAAGGACAGGATGCTAAAAAAATATCAAACATACATAAATGGGTCTAAATGCATTTGGACATGTATGTTTTATTTACCTTTGCTAAGTATTCCAATCTAGAAATAAATTATTGGTTCTACATGGAATTTTTTGAAATTTCTACGTTTCAAATTATTTTGGTTTTGGACAAATGAAGAAGAATTTGATATTTGAATGCATAATGACAAGTTGAAAAAGAGATGACCTCGGAAGATAAACTTTAATAGAACCTTTACCTTTCCATGACAGACTGAGACAAGAAAAGAGTCTCTTTACCTTTGCAAAGACAATCTAAGATAGCAACACACAGTCTGGAACATATTAAAGTATGGCAAGACAGTCTGAACCAAGAAAAGAGTTTCAAGGGCGTTCTAGGAACATAGTCTAGAACCTTCACCTTTGCATATGAACAAAAAGAGGAAGAGTGTAGATGAACAAAGAGAGGAAGAGTGTAGATGAACAAAGGGAGGAAGAGTACATACAAACAAAGAGATGAAGAGGGGAGGGAGGAAGAAGAAATATGTTTTACTTTTGCTTCAATGGAGATTTATCAGTGGAGATGCTCGTGGCCATAGCCCCCTTTCAAGTAGCTACAGTACCATGCATGTGGATGACAAGCAGAAGCAGAAGATATTATCTTAATGCAGGGCACGTGAACATAGATATGAATAGCGGAGGGAGGAATAAATTTAGTTTACCTGGCTTCAACAGAGATTTCGCAGTCGATAGTGGAGACACCAGCAACCATAGCCCCCCTACTAGTGGCTAGGATTTTATGCATGTCTATGGCAAGGGGAAGGAGATACCAAAGGGTTTTTTATTCCATAGCGTGACCTGTAGAAAATAAGTGGGTGAGAATGGGGGGTGCATAGCAATGAAAAAAAGACACAAATATTTTTTATTTGGGGGGCCTTGAGTAAAATCCGGGGGAGAAATAGTCGTGTTGTTAATATAATGAGGTCGATAGTCATATTTGTTGCATCCCCTATGAAAACCAAGCCCAACTTCATCCTCCTAGCCATTATCCCACTCCCCTCCTCTCGTGCCCCATCCAACTCTTCTCATGTCCTCTCATCCCCTGTCTCAGAAATCGCATCTGTCACGCCCCGTAACACCCCCCGAACCCAGTCTAAGAAGGTGGGACACAGCGTGACAAAGCAAAAGAGTAACCCATCTTGGTTTCTCATCGAAGTACACAACACGTGTCCTTCGTGCAAAAGAAAAAAATGAAAGGTAAAAGAGATTAATTAAACATCTTAGTCCAACACAACACCCTAATTAATTTTATAATGAACATAGTCTCAAGCCCTAAGGCTGCAACATATCTAAAGCCATTATAGGTTATCCAAATTATGAAATTAAGTCAAGTCTAAGATCATCTTATCACATGATAAATCTAAAACTACCCAAACATATAGCCCCCTCTTATGGCGCATGCCATCCTCAAGATCGACTTAAAGAACATCGGGAGCACCTGCCTGACACAGCATATAGTGGCAAAGCAAAACCACAAATAAAAGAGGGGTGAGCTTAGCTTAGAAAGGGTTTTAAAACAAAAAATAAGCTCATGATAACACCACATGAATTCCTCTCATACAAGTCAATTTAAATATGCATCACATATTCATTCTCTACACCTGTGCATCATGAAATAATGTACACATTCACACCACTCGTGCATCATAGTTTCATTCATAATTCATAACAGACATGCACACCATGTGCAATCATCTAAGTTTCATGGTTTATTCATATCCAGCATGAAGTAAGTTTCAATATTCATATTCACCTTGCATAATCAAGTGTATCAAACCACATTTCATCATGCATGTTCAAGTGTAATTAGTCTATACACAACATATGTAACATAAGCATCATTATCCCTACACAAACTATGTCCATGAGCATTATAATCTATACACATGCAAAAATAATCAGGTGAATGTCTCACAATAGAGAAACCAACTCTGCTTATCTTGGCCGAAGCACAAGCAGACCTGCTCAACCTAGAAATCCTAATAAGGAAGTCCAAATTCCTAGAAAGGAATACTAGAGCAGTTTGGGTAAATCCCTAATGGGGAAAGTACCCCACAGTACACAGACAAACCGGCTTGGATTCTCATGTCTAGAAAGACTCATCAATTTAATTCATTATAACATTCCGCTCTTCTCACCCGGGGAAGAAACCATCCTCAAAGGAATGTAAAACCTCATCTAATGGACGTAAAACCCCATCCTTTTGGATGTAAAACTGATTTGATAAACCTCCGATGTGACTAATCTAGAAAACTATGACATCTAATTGATTAATCATAGTTAAACACGAGTAATCTTCGCATACAAGTCATTCTCATGATGCATGTGACATTATATATACGTGATCAATGTTTAATGAATACAAGCATAGGTAAACATAATGCAAATATAGGTAAACATACTCAAATAAGTCCTAATATGCATAAAACATGGTCTATTTGTGACAAATAAAATCATATAAGCATAAGTAATAATATACATACACGGTTGTTTTCATATTTGAGCTAAAATGAGTGGAGCATGTTTCATCTATAATTATTGTGACATGTGCAAGTATTTGTAATTCATCATGGTTATAATCTACTAAAATCATGGAGTAAATACGAAAAAATCATCAAAATCCCACTTAAAATTATGCATATACTTATTTATCTCGTACTAGTTTAAGCAGATGTTTTAGCATAATCACAACATATAATTTGTACATTTTTAGAAAAATAGCAAATAAACTCCAATCAATATAAAAATTTACAGATATATATATATATATATATATATATATATATATCATAGGCTTAATCAACATATAAATAATTATCATTTGAAAATAAGTACAAAAAGTAATTTTTTGTGATTTAATTAATTAGACTATACAGTTCTACCAGAATCGTCGACCTTCAAATTTATGACTATGCCATTGACTTATCAAGCTCTAAATAACTTGAAATTTTTACAATATGCTCATAACACATATACCAATTCATTATAAGAAGAAATCATATGTTTTTATTCCTAAACATGCTTCTAAACATGAAAATAGAGAGCTATTTTACTATACATGTGTGTCAAAAAAATATAATAAATACATATTATTCTGGAAAAGTCTAAACAATTATGAATATACTCTAGACATGATAATCTATTCCCATAAAACACTTGAGAGCAAAAATTAAAGTACAAGTATCCAAAACATAGTCTTGGATCCACAATATAGAGCTATTTGGGTTGTTTCAATGGCTGACCATTTGAATAGCCTGTCATCCCCGTTTGAACGACCTGTCATCCTACTTGAAGAGCTAGCCATTCGATAGGCCATAGGCCATCGAATGGTTAGGACATAACAATCGTCTTCTCCCTCACCAAACCGAACCAAAATTCTTCTAAAAATTAATAAAAATTACTAAAACTACATATAATCATTACCTATGCCTAAAATTATGTTGGATCTAACAATTTTCTTGCTTAAACATGGAAAAACAATCATAAATCAAATGTTTTTAATAAATCACTATCACACATCAAGATGAATCAAAAGCTCAAAGAAATGCACAATAATGGCAGTTTATGGAAGAAAACGTCTAAAAAAGATAACTCCTTACCTCTATCAAGCTTGTGTATTGCTTAAAAGAGCTTTAACGTCAAGAATACCCTAATTAAAACTAACTAATGGACTCAAATCAACATAGGAAATGATAGATTCAAAACCTCCATAGGTTAAAAATGAAAATAACCTAATTAGAGTTCTAAATTAGAATTAAAAATATAATTTTGATGGAAGAAAACTAAAAATTAAAATAAGAGAAGTGAAAATAGAGATGATTAAGACAAAAATTAAAAATTAAGGGTTATTAAGGGGAAAACCTTACCTTAAAAAGGGTTTCTCCTTTGAGAAATTGGGGTAGAGCTTAGCCTCTCTGCTATTCTCAGCCCTTCCCCACTTGGCAAATGACTAGGGTTGTTCTTTTTATAGTAAGGTTATGAGCTGGTGATTGAATTGTTGGGCTAGAAAATAGGTAAAAATGCCCTAAGTGACCATTCAAGTGCACTTTTGACTCAAAAATGAATTTAATTATACTCAAACCCACTTAGATAAATCAAAATATAGTTGGAGGCCAAAATGGCTAGCACATCATCCCACACAAACTTGGGTCCCATGGTAGGGCCCACTCCTTTGACCAAGGAAAAATAAAAAAATGCCTTAAAATAGGTAAAATTCTGGGTGAATCAAACTTGAAACTAATACTCTAAACTAAAGTAAAATTAAACCTTAAAATTTATAAATAACCTAACTCATTACCCCAAGAAAATCAAATCAAACCAATAAACAAACAAATTCATACAACTAAAAAGGAAAAAAAATAGAGATCTTATAGCATCCCCTCACGGAGCTCAGCGTGATCCATTGATGGAGATCCAGAGGAGGAAAAACGGAGACTTTTGCCCCATTTCTCCTTTCTCCACCTCTCAGGTGGTTCTTTTCGTCTTTCTTCCATATGAAAGTTTGGTTGTTTCTCACTTTCCCGATGCTAGAAAGGATGCGGCCTGGGTCCTTGGGCTTACTAGTAAGGTTCCTAGTTTGGATGGGTTGTGTCCCTTTTGGGTTTTTATTGTTGCTTTTTGTTGTGCCGAGTTTTGATTGCTTTTGGTTGTAGAGATGTATCTCTTCATGTTTCTTTTTCTATCTTTCTGTATCTATTTCCAAGTACCTATTTTGATGTACTTGGTTTGTATTTTTGGTGATGCAGTGGGAGCCCTACGAGGGTTTTGGAGAAGTTGATTTTGTGGGTTTATTGGAATAAATTAGTAGACTTGTGAGATCTCCCTCTGACGGTGAGTGAGTTATGCAAGTTCAATTTTTTCTATTGTGGGTTGTTTTGGTTCAGGAGTATTATCCTAGGTATGGTGCGGGAGTTGCTGTCATGATGGAAAAGCATATTTATTGCATATTTGCTTTTAAGAAGTGTACTTTGTTTCTGATTGAATTTGCATCATAGAATTTTGGTTATTATAAAAATAAGGTGTTATTTTGTTTCTTGTTCATGCAGGTAACCCTAAAGTTTGCAAAATGGAATGAAGATTATGTCAATGTGTCCTGTTAAGCAATTCATTTTAAAAGTAGGTTAAAATGTTTTTTTACCTTCTAACAGAAAAAAAAACATGTCTAAAGAATGCACACTATGGGACATGGGTCCTCTAATAGGGGAGGTGATGAGTGATGATGGGTCACTGCAGGACATGTCTAAAGAATGCACACAAATTTGAGTTTACTTTTGTTGAACATATGTGTGGTAATATGGACCCCTCCATCTATTATTAAGTGAATAAATGCGAAGATGTTATCTAGCCAGTGTCCTAGCTTCAAAACTGGCTAATGAACTGGCTATCAGATGATGGCCATGTGTTAAAAGCTACAACGTTGGCATGGTCGAAAGCATGCTGAGTCTACCAATGTTGAACTTAAGGTTTGCAGGCTTGCTCTCTAATTCTCCTATTTGATCTTGTTGTCATAAGCATTATGGTAAACAAGAGCTTTATGAAAGTCTTGAATTATGTGGAGATGTGTGTGCTAGGCTAGTTTTTTTCTCGAGGTGAAAACTAATTGCTACTACTGCAGTTTGGGGCTCATTTGCCTGGCAAAATGTATTGTTCAATATGAGAAAGGGAGTGGTAACGAGCTAGTGAAGCTTCACCAATAGTTAGATGGTGAAACTTCTCCAATTGCCATTTAGATAAGTAGTGCATACCATTTAGATAAGTAGTGCATACGATAGCATATGTACCAAGATATAGTATGTGTGCACGTTGCATGTTAATGTGTGAGCCACTAATCTTGGTGATAGGATAAACTTCTTTGGTGCATATTTTTTTGCCTATTAAATGTTTTTTAACCTTCTATTGATAACCATGGGATTTATATTTTTTTCAGCTTGCACTTACAACTCCTTCGAGGAGAAGGGGTCTTTGTCATTGCCACTGGGCTCACTGTTTCCTAGGTAGTTGCCTACACTCTTGTAGTCTTATTGGATGGTTTATAAAAATTGGAAACTTCGTTGCTAACTTTCTCTTCTTTTGTTCTTATGCAAACATTGTCACTCAAACTAATATATGATAATTGGTTTTATTTATTGTAAATATTTTAACCTTCCATTGATGACGGTGGGATTTGTTTTTTGCAGCATGCGCTTAGTACTCTTTGGAGGAGAAGAGGGTCTTTGCTCTGCCGATGAGTGCTCTGTTTTCTAGGTAATTCCATACACTTGTAGTTTTGTAGCATAGTTTAGGAAAATTGAAAACTTGTTTGCATATTGTATCTTGTTTTGTTCCTGGTTGTATGCGGATTGTATTGGGGATCTCATTGGAATATTAGGAACAAGAATTGTGATGTTCTCTTTTAAAAGTTCAAAAGTGTAAACTGTGAAGTAGTTAAAATCTTCATTTTCCTCCAAATTTTATGATTGGCCTACTTGTGCTCCTAATAGATCTTGGTTTATGTTGAACACTAATAGCTCATGTCATTGCAAAAGCATAAAAAGAACTTCTGAAACACATCTATATATGCTAGTTGAAGGTGTAGTTTGGCAATAGCACAATTTATTTTACCCTAGTAAAAAAACAAAGAAGTCACATTAATATTTTATTCAACAAAATGGAAGGCAATGGAAGAGTTAAAATTAGAGCAAACTATCTTGCTGCATGCTTACCTTTGAGAGCTTTTGGAAGAATGGGGTTGTCCAAATGTAAAACAACAAAAATAAGATATCTTTTAGTCATGACAATAAGCCCATAAACCAATAAAATATAAATCTAATAATGTATCTAACAACCAAGACGATCTCATGCATCAACATTATTATCAATATTTCTCTACTTTGATAACTTCAGCCGACTCTATGCAACATTAAGTACATGAATGAAATACCAACTTGATAATTGTTAGTTTTACGTGTTGTGCATTAAATAACATTTAAAATTCATATCCGTCACACATGCACACTAGGCATGTGACTAAGATGTAAATTAACACATTATGGTGTCTGATTCACGAATTAAGTGTCAATAGTTAGATCCATGGTTAGCGAGAGGTTTACCCTATCGCGGGCTTGGCCTTGTGTAGGGGGTCCAGGCCCACGCAGGCTTTGAGAGACAGAGCCTGCTCCCGTTATGTTAGACTTTTAGCATAATCACAACATATAATTTGTATATTTTTTAAAAAATAGCAAATAAACTCCAATCAATGTGAAAATTTACAGAGATATATATCATAGGCTTAATCAACATATAAATAATTATCATAAGAAAATAAGTACAAAAAATAATTTTTTATGATTTAATTAATGAGACTATACAGTTCTACCAGAATCGTCGACCTTCAAATTTATGACTATGCCATTCACTTATCAAGCTCTAAACAACTTGAAATTTTTACAACATGCTCACAACACATATATCAATCCATCATAAGAAGAAGGAACTAAAAAATCATATGATTTTATCCCAAAACATGCTTCTAAACATGAAAATAGAGAGCTATTTTACTATACAACATGTATTTCAAAAAATATATTAAATACATATTATTTTGAAAAAATTTAAACAATAATGAATATAATCTAGACATGATAATCTATTCCCATAAAACACTTGAGAGCAAAAATCAAAGTAAAAGTATCCAAAACTAAAATTTAAAGATTAACGGTTATTAAGGGGAAAACCTTACCTTAAGAAAGGTTTTTCCTTTGGAAAATGAGGGTAGAGCTTAGCCTCCCTGTTATTATCATCCCTTCCCAACTTGGCAAATGACTAGGGTTGTTCTTTTTATAGTAAGGCTTATGAGCTAGTAATTAAATTATTGGGCTAGAAAATAGGTGAAAATGCCCTAAGTGACCATTTAAGTGCACTTTTGACTAAAAAATGAATTTAATTATACTCAAACCCACTTAGACAAATCAATAGAAGGTTAGAGGCCAAAATGGGTAGCACGTCATTCCACACGGACGTGGGTCCCATGGTAGGGCCCGCACCTTTGACCAGTGAAAAATAAATAAAAATGCCTTAAAATAGGTAAAATTTTGGATGAATCAAACTTGACACTAATACTCTTATCTAAAGTAAAATTAAACCTTATTTTTTTTAAATAACCTAACTCATTACCCCTAGAAAATCAAATCAAGCCAATAAACAATGAAATTCATACAATTAAAAAAGAAATAAATTAGAGATCTTATTGCATCCCCTCACGGAGCTCAGCGTGATCTATTGACGGAGATCCAGAGGAGGGAAAATGGAGACTTTTGCCCTATTTCTCCTTTCTCCACCTCTCAGGTGATCCTTTTAGTCTTTTTTCCATACGAAAGTTTGGCTGTTTCTCACTTTCTTGAAGCCAGAAAGGAGGTGGCCTGCGTCCTTGGGCTTACTGGGAAGGTTCCTAGTCTTGGTGGGCCCTTTTGGGTTTTTATTGTTGCTTTTTGTTGTGCCGAGTTTTGATTGCTTTTGGTTGTAGAGATGTATCTCTTCATGTTTCTTTTTCTATCTTTCTGTATCTATTTCCATGTACCTATTTTGATGTACTTAGTTTGTATTTTTGGTGATGCAGTGGGAGCCCTACGAGGGTTTTGGAGAAGTTGATTTTGTGGGTTAGTTGGAATAAATTAATAGACTTGTGAGATCTCCCTCTGACGGTGAGTGAGTTCTGCAAGTTCAATTTTTTCTATTGTGGGTTGTTTTGGTTCAGGAGTATTATCCTAGGTATGATGTGGGAGATGCTGTGGGGATGGAAAAGCAGATAGATTGCATATTTGCTTTTAAGAAGAGTACTTTGTTTCTTTGCACAAGAGAATTTTGGTTATTATAAAACAAAAAGAAGGTGTTATTTTGTTTCTTATTCATGCAGGTAACCCTAAAGTTTGCAAAATGGAATGAAGATTATGTCAATGTGTCCTATTAAGCACTTCATTTTAAAAGTAGGTTAAAATGTTTTTTTTCCTTCTAACACAAAAAAACATGTCTAAAGAATGCACACTACAGGACATGGGTCCTCTAATAGGGGAGGTGATGAGTGATGATGGCTGACTACAGGACACGTCTAAAGAGTGTTCACAAATTCGAGTTTGCTTTTGTTGAACATATGTGTGGTAATATGGACCCCTCCATCTATTTTTAAGTGAATAAATGTGAAGATGTTGTCTAGCCAATGTCGTAGCTTCAAAACTGGCTATCAGATTATGGCCATGTGTTAAAAGCTACAACGCTGGCTTGGTCGAAAGCATACGAGTCTACTAATGTTGAACTTAAGGATTGCAGGCCTGCTCTCTGATTCTCCTATTTGATCTTGCTGTCATAAGCATTATGGTAAACAAGAGATTTATGAAAGTCTTGAAATTGTAAACACAATGTTGATAAAAATATGAAAATAAAAAAAAATAAAACCTAACCCCTACATAGAGTCTTTATTTAATTTTTTGTGTGCATATATAAACTATTAATAAAAAAAGATGGAGCTTAGCATGTAATAAAAAAAGAAAAAGAAAAGGGGCAATAACGTATAAAGACAAAGAAAATTTAATAATTACGAAAAGCTACAATAACCAATTTACTTATCATAAAGAATCATAAATGGTAGTTGTTGTCTAAAAGGACAAAAATTCCTACCCTTGGTAAAGACTAGTGGCTCTCGTCCTCCTTCAATTTCAAATCAAACCTCCGACATTTTCTCCTCCTTCCTGCAACGATTTTATCCTCCATCCTCTTTCATTTTTCTCCTCTATCCTATTCAATTCTATTTTCTGTCCTTTGACGATTCTCTCATCTTTCCTCCGGCGTAGTTCTTTTTCACATTCCATTGCTACTATTCTATAGCTGCCCTTAGTCGTTGCCCTAGAATCCATTCTACCAAGTATGTCACAATGATTTTTGTACTTTTCTTCTATTACTTCATTACAATGCAGAGGTCATTCTCTTTTTCTTTATGGAAATGTTAACGCATGTCTCCGTTATTTTTTTTTATTTTGGATGATTTTGTTTTCTTATCTGGTTGATTTTGAATCGCCTTGATTTATGCTAAATCTAGTGGTTTTTTTGTGTTATAGTTTTCCTGTATTGTATAAAACACATTTTCTTCTTGTTATTGTGTAGTCATTTCTAGTATGGAGTTTGAGATTTATCCAAAATAGAGCTATATAATAGGTGTGACATGATCATGTTGCCTTGCAATTTCTTATTCACATGAGCTTTCAAAGGGCAGCATGATAATGTTTTGCTGGAATTTCATATTCACATTAGCTTTCAAAGGGCAGCATGATCATGCTGTGCTGCAATTTCATATTAACTTGTCTTTCAAAAGGCAATATGATCATGTTGTGCAGCTATTTTTGTTGTTGTTTCAATTCTACTATAGAGTTTAAGATTTATCCCAAATAGAGATATATAAGATGGGCAGCATGATGATGTTGTCTAACAATTCCTGGTTCTTTAAATCACAGATTATCAATAGAGTAGCATGATCATGTTATCCTGTGATTTGAGATTTATAATTGGCTTTCACAAGGGCACCATGATTTGTATAACTCCTCTTAGTATTATATTCAAAGTAAACTTATTTTGGAGCAAAAGATGTTGTCTTTGATTGATGTATGTTATTGATTTTACTTTCTTTCAAAAGATGCTTACTGCTTATACTTTTTTTAAAGATTAAATTAATGAATTTTGGTGATATGATTGTTATTTCTGTTCTACTATTTTATTTATAAACTTATATTAAATTTGTGTCTTTGATTACAATCATGGTGCAGTTTAAAAGCAACCTACAAGTGTTGTGCACTGTGTTAGAAGAAACTAGTGGTTGTTTTGATAATGAAAGAATAGAGTTGTTAAGAATAACCCCCTTTTGAAGAATTGTCAGAGCTTTTTTACATGGAAAAATTACAAATAGTGATTGCAAAAAGTTTGATCAAATTTTGGAAAAAATATTAGATATATTTTAGACTAGGACAAGAAAATTCAAAATAGGAAGAAGACTACTTAAATTCATAGAACATGATATGTCCATTATATTTGGAATTCTAATGGGAAGGCGTAAACTCTTTAACATAGATAGTAAAGGAAAACCCAACACACCATTTGTACAAAGGGTTTTCTCAGAAGACATTTATGGGAAAAATTCTTTGATAATAAAAATAGTTGGTGATGTTCTGCGAGAAAACTTATTTGGCTTGAGTCAACCAGAAAAAGATGACTGAGTTCGGCTTATATGTTTGTACATATTAGTTACACTTTTTTTCCTATGAGAGGAACTCAAGTGAATTAATTATAAATAAGAGCCATTGAAGACATTGATGACATGACAAATTACAAATGACTAATAATTATTGCAAACAAACTAATTTCTTCAATATCAATAAATTTTGAATCCAAGAAAAACATTGGAGGATGTCAAATAGCATTAATGGTAAGAAAAACCTATTATTTTGAAAATTTTATTTATGTATGATTATTTTTATGAGAAACTAACAATGAGAAAATATATTTGCAGTATCGGTTTTGTGAGCATATGATTGTCACTCTAGAAAAGGTGAAAACAATCCCAGAGGATGATGTTGTGCCTGGTGTTGGGCACAATGGTACCTTGCACAATCACGCAGGAAAGGGAAGAAAGGAAGAAGAAAGGGGAGAAGTTTTGAATAGTTCTATTGCATAACAAAACAAAGAGGAAAGGGGCGACCCATATAGGGAGCCAACCCACTCTCCTAGGGAATCGCACTAGCTAGTGGGCCTGGCTACCCCGTGGGCCACTAGCTGGTCCAATAACAATAATCATCTTATTACATAAGCAAATACTAAGCTAATACATAAGAAAATAGCCTAATGCACTAGAATAAAAAGGAAATAATGGAGAGTTCGGTGAACGTGCACAACACTCCACCATGCTTCCGCTATTTGCCTTGTCCTCAAGGCGACCAGGCCAGATAGCGTGCCATGAACTTGTCCTCAGACATCAAGGTGGCATCCTCAAGGGGCTGACCTTGCCAAGAAACGAGAATCTCTGTAATGATGCGGACAAAACAGCGGACCTGACACTTATCAAGCACCGAGGCTGGAATAGGATATGCAGGCAGGGCCGGTCCCATCAAAGGAGGTGGTGGAGCATCAGTGGTGAGGGAAGTATCACCCACACATCGACGTAGTTGGGATACATGGAAGATGGGATGGACTAAGGAGTCAGGCAGTAGAGAAAGACAATAAGCCACTGGGCCAATAGGCTCCACCACTACATATGGACCATGGAAATGGGGGGCGAGCTTGGAATACCCTCCCAAACCTTGTCAGGAATGGGTAATGACTGAAGCAAGCCGGCAGGAGACGTCGTGGCAGCCTTAGCTCTCTGACATACGTCACAAGCTGCAATATACTCTTGGAATGCCCATTGAATACCCTGCCACATAAAGCTTTGGCTGACCCGCTTATAGGTGCGGAATGAGCCTTCATAACTGGCCACTGGAGTGTCATGGAAGTGGGAAAGAATGCGCCAGCGAAGATCATCAACATTAGGTACCCAAAGGCGGTCCTTCCAAAATAGAAGGTTATCCCGCAACAAAAAGAAGGGACGAGCAGCTGGGTCGGTTTGGAGAGCTTTAATCACGGTCTGAGTCGGAGGATCCTCAATATATGCCCACCTCAACTCAGCAATGAAGGGTAGGACAGAGTAGAAAGAGCCAGACACGAACTGGTGGGAGAATTGCGAGAAAGAGCGTCGGCCACAGTGTTGTCCTACCCTTTCTTGTAAACAACCTCATAATCATATCGAAGCAACTTTCTGACCCACCGCTGTTGTGTTGGAGTGGACACTCGCTGCTCAAGGAAGTACTTCAGGGGCTGGTGGTCAGTGTAAATCAGAGCCAAGCAGCCAAGCAAGTAAGAGCGCCACTTGTCAACGACAAGAATAATAGCTAACATCTCCTTCTCGTAAACGGACAGGGACAAGGAGCGGCTAGCCAAAGCCTTGCTAAAGTAGGCAATGGGACGCTTGTCCTGCAACAGCACTGCCCTTAGGCCTATCTCTGAAGCATCCATTTCAACCACAAAAGGCCAGCTGAAATCAGGTAGAATAAGAATAGAGGCCGATGCCATAGACTACTATAGCTCATCAAAGGTCACTTGGGCTGCCCCAGTCCAACTGAATGGCCCCTTCTTCAGAAGCTCTGTAAGGGGATGAGAAATCTCTTTGTAATGGCTAATGAACCCTTGATAGTAGCCACTAAGGCCCAAAAAACCTCGTAGTGCATGGACACAGGTGGGTGATGGCCAAGAGAGCACAGTGACCACCTTCGACGGGTCAGTGGAAACCCCTTCCCAAGAGATGATGTGTCCCAAATAATCAACCTGTGGGCTACCAAAATAACACTTCGAATGCTTAAGAAATAATGAGTTATCTCTCATAACAAAGAAGACAGACCTAAGATGCTCCAAGTGGTCCACCCAGGACTTGTTATAGACAAGGATATCGTCAAAGAAGACCAAGAAAAAGTAACAAAGGAAGGGCTGGAAGAGATTGTTCATGAGGCTCTGGAAGGTGGAGGGGGCGTTGGTCAGCCCGAATGGCATGACAAGGAACTCGAAATGGCCATCATGAGTTTGGAAGGTAGTCTTGTGCACATTGGTTGGGTGCACCCGGATTTGATGGTAACTTGATGGACGATCGAGTTTACTGAAGAATGTCGCACCATCCAGCTCATCCAAAAACTCGTCAATCACGGGAATGGGGTACTTGTCCTTGACGGTGATAGCATTCAAAACCCATTGTCAACACAAAAATGCCAAGTGTCGTCTTTCTTACTAGCTAGTATCACAGGAGAGGAGAAGGAGCTTGTGCTACGGCGAATGATACCAGACTGAAGCATGTCGGCAATGAGGCACTCTATGTCCTTCTGGATGTGAGGATAACAGTAGGGGCAAACATTGGCCGGAGATGCCCCGGGAATGATAGGGATATGGTGATTGTGAGGCCGCATTGGTGGGAGGCCCTTTGGCTCAGCAAACATATCCCTATGCTCCGCCAATAAATCAAGAAGATCTGGAGGCAGCTCGTCTTGAGGCACCTTGAACACTACTCGCTGCTGCAAGAGAACCCCTGGGGTGCAAAACGGAAGAAGGAACTCGCTGATTTGGCTGAAAAAAGGGTGTCTGGCTGAGATCCTTGAATCCGAACCTGCTGTCCCTGAATCTCAAAGTCCACAACTATATCTCTAAAATTCTAGACCACATCCCCAAGCTCCTATAGCCACTGAACCCCTAACACCACGTCCACCCCTTCATGGGCAGCAAGAAGAGGTTGGTGATGAAGATGTGGCCTTGGATGGAGAGGGAGGCCTGAGCACATACTCAGGAGCTCCTGAGATGCTTCCCATCCTCGATCAAAACATCGAAGGACTTTAAATCTGACACGAAGCAGCCTAATCGCCGAGCCACCTTGTCATTGATGAAGTTGTGGGTGGAACTGCTGTTGATCAAGATGGCCACTTACTGCCGCTGAGGTGGCCTTGAACCCTCATTGTACAAGGAGTAAATGCCCCCGAGAAGGCATGAACAGAGATCTCAGGCAGCATGTCGTCATAGTGGGAAGAGTCAGCCCGGTCCACCACGTCCTCCTCCTCCTCGACCTCCTCCACGAGGAGGCTGCCTTGCGTGCCCTGGGATGAACTTTTCATCACAATGGAAGCATAGCCCATTGGACCGACGTTCCTCCATTTGCGCTGGTGTGAGACGGTGGACAAGCTGGCCTGGCTAAGGGGGCTGTGGGCTAGGCCGGCCTAGTGTTGCGATGTTGGCCGTGGTGGGAAGGGGGCTAGCGTTGATAGTAGACCATGGGAGGGGTCTAAGTTCCCCCCTCGCCATTGTCTAGCCAACTTCTCTTCCTCAATGCATGCATGCCGCATGATGTCCCTCATACTCGAGTAGGGAAAGTGGCGTATCTCCTCAGATATCTCCGGTTTGAGCCTCCTCTTTAATGTCCCCAACAAGGCTGCCACCAGCCAGTTGGGGAGGCGGTTGGCAACCTTCATGAATTCTGTATAACAAGCCCGGATGGTGGTGGTTGGGTGCAGCGTGGAGAGCATCTCATTGAAGTCCTGGAACTCGTTGGGGCCAAACAGGATGCACAACTCATCAGAGAAGGTGATCCAAGTGGGGTAACACACCTCCTTCTCAAAGTGTCACTGTTCAGGTGGAACATGACTATATGCAGTCGTTCAGCCTCGGAGTGCATTCCCTGGTAGGAGAAAACTTCTCAGCCCATTGTAGCGTGGGAATTGCAAAGCGTGGGAACTGAAGGCGGGCCAAACGAGGCTCAGCTCCCCCACTTGGCCCTCCGCGAGGCCCTGAGTACTCCTCCCAATCGTCCTCCATATCTTGAAACAAGTTTCTTGGGGTTGGTATCATTGGGGCATTTTCCCAAACACCTAGTGTGCCTCGTATATTTCAGGCCTGGTGCCTTCCTTCTACAACTTGATCGATGGTGCCAAAGCGAATAGGGCCCCGGGGAACTAGTGTATCCTTGTCTTCTGTCACCTAAGGGTCAGGGCAGCTCAATTTCGGGGCTTGGGACTGCTTCCCCGTCTCCATGGTGGCTGGCTGCGACCTGGCCAATAGGGGCGTTGCTCGTTCTGCCTGAAGCTAAGCCACGACCAGGCTTAGAGAGGGTCTCCAGAACCATTTTTGGGCTGTTTGCTAAGGCTGTGACCTCCTTCTCGGGCTGAACCTCCGGGGCCACAGCGGGCTACTTGCCTAGCACCATGGCCGAAGATCGTGAAGGCTCTGATAGCAATGTTGTGCCCGATGTTGGGCACAATGGTACCTTGCACAATTATCCAGGAAACAGAAGAAAGGAAGAAGAAAAGAGAGAAGTTCTGAATGGTTCTACTGCATAACCAAACAAAGAGGAAATGGGCGACCCATATAGGGAGCCGACCCACTCTCTTAGGGAATCATGCCAACTAGTGGGCCCGGCTACCCCGTGGTCCACTAGCTGGTCGAATAACAATAATCATCTCATTACATAGGCAAATACTAAGCTAATACATAAGAAAATAACCTAATGTACTAGAATAACAAGGAAATAAAGGAGAGTCCGATGAATGTGCACAACAGATGAATTTGCAAGAGGTTGATTGCGTACCTCATATTATAAACTAGAGACTATCACCAATGAACAAAATAATTGGAAGAATTGATCTTGGAAGAATGCAAGATCATGAGGTAAAAAATATTCACATGATATTGAATAAGTTATTTTTTGACATGATAATTTTTATGGATGAAAATTTTAACATATTCTGTCTAAATGTAGGTGTTGATTGGTCAGTTACAAAGAACTGACCTTGAAGTTCTATTTTTTTTCTCAATATGAGGAAGATGAAGAGGAAAATAATGAGGAAATAGTTGATCAAATGGAAGTAGAGATGGATGACTCTTATTTTGGTTCTATAGGAAGAAGAAGAAGAAGGAGAGCTAGATGATTATTCTTTTGATCTTGTAGGAATAGAAGAAGAGGAAGAAGAAGGAGAGTCAGATGATTCTTCTTTTGATTTTATAAAAAGAGAAGAAGAAGAAGAAGAAGAGCAAGATGAAGAATTTTCCTTTGTAAATATAGAAGACAATGAATAAAACCAATATACAAATTTAATAAAAGAAGAAGTTCCCCAAATTGGATGGCTTCATAACACAGGTAATGTTTTATTTTTTTTAAAGAATAATCATAGGTAGGTAATGTTTTATTTTTTTTAAAGAATAATCATAGGTAGGTAATGTTTTATTTTTTTTAAAGAATAATCATAGGTAGGTAATGTTTTATTTTTTTTAAAGAATAATCATAGGTAGCATGATCGTGTTGTCTCGAATTTTAGGCTTATAATATTTACATGATGTTTATATTTGTTTCTTTATTGCAATGATGTATTTGGTTTTGTTGATTTTCCATCTTATAAGCATATAAAAGGATCACATAGTTATATCTTATTCACTGAAATACATTGGAGTATATGTTTGGTATTTCTTCTAATGTTTGTTTATTCTTTTTGCAGATAGTACGCCTACTGACTATGTAAATATCGTTGAAATAAATGTTTTGAATGAAGAGAAAATGAAACTTCAACAAAAATTGGAAAGTACTAGAACAGAAATATTATTACTTGAGGAAGAAAAGGAAAAATTTGCTTCTGAGAAGAAGAAAAGTGAAGAAGCAAAAAAAGAAGTTGTAGTTGAAATAGAAAAATTGAAAGAAATCTTGAAAAAAATGGGGGATGAATTGAAAAATAATGATCAATATAACAATTTAGCTAAAATTGCTTCGGATAATGAAAAATTGGCTATTGAGAAGGAAAAATTGGCTTCTGAGCAGGAAAAATTGGTTGCTGAGAAACAACAAGTAGAATAAGCAAAAGAAACACTTGAAATTGAACTATATAATTTGAGAATGAAGATAAAGAAGATGGAAGAGAAAGCAACAAAGCATGAAGGTCAGTTTCAAGATGTATT
Source organism: Saururus chinensis (assembly GCA_035235625.1). Lineage (NCBI taxonomy): Eukaryota > Viridiplantae > Streptophyta > Magnoliopsida > Piperales > Saururaceae > Saururus > Saururus chinensis. The sequence continues at coordinate 35,546,235 of CP141143.1, forward strand.
CAAACAAATAATATTGGAAAAATAAGAAAATGAATTTCTTCAGAGACAATTGCCAATGAAGACAGAAGAAAAAAGGAAGTATAAAAAACAAATAGAAATACTACAAGCTTTTATAGATGTTGTTGCCTATACAAGAAAAAATTAGGAGCAACAGTCAAGAAGAAAGAGGCAAATTCAACAAAAAAAAACCCAACTTCTAGACCTCAACAAGTTGAACCACATATGACACCAAGCTCAATGGTTGATGGGGTAAAGATTAGGACAGGGAGGTAAAACAAAGAATCAAAAGAAGACACAATCCATGTTTACCCCAAGATTAGTAAAAGGAGAAAGATGAATGAAGATCAACTAGCAGAACAAAATAAGAAGGGATTTAAAGGAAAGGTCTGGAAGTATGTAAAATTGGATGAGAAAATTAAGATTGATAAAATGAATAAAATTGGAGACTTACCATGAGTAAATCAATATTGCACTTAGTTTTTTAACATAAGTAATTATAAATTTAATTGTGTTACTAATTATTTTTCCATTTAATTGTAGATCAATCATCTGGAGTTGTGATAAAGATGGAGTAAATGTCACTTTAGGTGACATTGACCAAATAGCAGATGACCTAGAGATTGGTAGTAATGTAAATTAAAAATTAGTTTCTCTTATTTATATTAATAATAAAATCTATGACTAATTGAAAATTTGAATAATAAATGACAGGTCATTGATTCTTTTTCTAAAATATTAAGGAGAAAAAAAGAAAATGAAGAGTCAACTGATGAATATGTCTTCTATAGCTCATTGTGTTTTGTGAGTAGTTATTTGTTTAATATAATTTTTTTGTTTATATATTTAGGTGTGTATGTTTACTATTGTAATTCCTAACAATTTGGGTTGAGTATACTAAGCTCTTTTTCTATGCCCAACAATTTCCTTATAAAAAGGGCCTAGGATTGAGTTGAATGATCATAGTTTTCAAACTTTTTTATGTAAGTTAATGTAGATTCATTATATTATGAAGCAGCATGAACATACTCTTTTAGAACTTCATGTCAACAGTTGATAATACTTTCTGACAATATAAATTATTTCTATTATTTTTTTCAAATCATTAATTTACTAACTACTATTTTATCAAATTGATATAGGAATTTATTGTAAATAAACAAAAAGAATTACATGAGCTCTTTTTATTCAAGCACTATAAAGTCAACTAGCTTGCTCGGTATCATATGTTTCCAATCTGGTCAAATATACTTCAAAAGGATGGTTTGTCTATAGGTCATTGGCATTTGCTTGTTTATGATACCCATGAAGGCCAATGGAAACATTACAAATCTATGCGGCCATAATATGGAATATATGACACCTTAAAAGTAGATGTGTTGATTTTTATAAGTATTATTCATGTTAAAGTTAAACAAACCTAGCATTGTTTATCTTCTTGTAAATTAAAAATGATTATATTGGTACAAATGGATCAAATAAAATCATATGAGCTTGAAGCATTGAAAGGCAAATTCTCATCCCAAGACTGCAATCAACTTTTAAAGAAGTGGAAAATATTCCACAACAATACCCAAATTTGTAATTTTAAGAAATTTCTCATTACAAAAGAAATTTTTTGTAAATTTATAAAATAACATGACAATGTCTATTTGGTACCAAATACTAGATTTTTTATGGTTGAATTGTCCAATGTGTTCAATATCTCTATTGGATTATTATTTTCTTGTGTTTCTTGCCTATTCTACTAACACTAGAAAAATCATACTCTAACCAAAACTGAAGCACTAGAATCTAGCTATTGTCTCCTCTAAGAGAAACCAGTCTTCAATTGTTCGCTCTTATTTTGAATTTCAAGTAAAGTGGGTTATTTTTTTATCTAATGTATGCGTAAGATTTAAAATTTTTTTGTTTTTATTTTCTTATGGCCTCAACTTTGCAGATTCATGACACTTTTCCTTTATCTCTTAAAAGCTAAGTCTTTAGGAAATGAGAATATTAATGATTAGTATTTCATCACCTGAGACTATTTGGAAGCAATAAGTTTGGATGCTACATATCTAAATAAGTCATTTAGTATTTGTATGATGATTGATGAGGTTCTACATATATTGTATAGGAATTGACTTTCTTGTAGGTAACTTGCATAACATTGTACTGTATCTATTGTGCCTTGGCTTAAGCTATTCTATGCCTTTTCTTTTTATGGGTGTTAAAATTTCTCCCAGCTGTATCTTCTGTGCATTGGCTTTAGCTGTTCTATGCCTTTTCTTTTTGTAGGTGTTGGTCATCGGGGCTGAGAATTGTCCCCAACCTAAGCTTGATCGAATTCTCCCAACAATGTGATATTGATGAATGAAGAAAATTTGTATGGCCTTGGATGGGAATCTTTGTAAATCTTCCTATTGAAGTAAAAAAGGGTACTAACATTGGGGAGAGTAATTCAAGGCTAAAACAGAAGTATTCTCAGTTCAAGCCCATGAAAGTTTATGCTTTGTGGATTCATTGTGGCTACACTGGAAATGCCATAGTGGATTTTAAGAGGGAATGGCTTGGGTTTGAAGATGCTATGAATTTTGAAAGATATTTTCAGGCACATACTCATGGAAGAAAGCAGTGGTATGCAAGGAAGCATCAGTCAACTTGCATCTATGGATGGTGCAAACATAGGCACTTGAAAAGCATTTTTGAACTTCAACAAGAATGAACAAGGAAGGAAGGCAAACTAGTTGAAGCTTTTAACAATTTTCCTTTTTTTTCTCCGTATGCACTATGAAGTATGCAGAAATTTGTTCTCTTTATTAGAGCTTCTAAGAAGCACTAACTATGATATGGATTCTGTTCTGGAACAATTTCATGATTTTTGCAAATTCCGTTGACATTGAAGCTGAAACAACTTGGAGAGGAGTTGTACTGGGCTCTCAATGTCTTTTTTGCAATTTATGTTTCTATATTATTTTAGATGAAGATGAATACCTTAAAAGAGAACGATTCATGGGACAACATGATAGTGTTGTAGAAGAAAAAGGCAAAAAAACCTTGTATAAGGAAAACAATTTAAACTCTAATCGAATTCTATTGTCTAAATTATCATAAAAGTATAAGGCATTAACCACATTAACTGTTATAGAATTTCTAAAATTTAATAACGTATTTTCATTAGACAACATGATAGTTTTGTGGCATAAAAAGGCAAAAACTACTCGTACAAGCACAAAATGTTTAAACTCTAATTGAATTCTATTGTCTAAAATATCATAAAAGTGTAGGGCATTTACCACATCAACTATTATAGAATTTCTAAAAGTTAATAACATATCTTCAAGGGATAGCATATAGTGTTGTGGCTGAAAAAAACAAAAAAAAACTCGTACAAGGACAAAATTTTTAAAATCTAATTGAATTTTATTGTCTAAATTATCATAGAAGTATAAGGCGTTAACCACATTAACTTTCAAATTTTTAATAACATATTTCCATGGGACAACATGATAGCACTGTGGCAAAAAAATAAAGACAAAAAAGTGCTTCTAAAAATTTTAAATTTCTTCACCTGATATAATTTCTAAAAATAAATTTTTAAAGGATTCATTATTAATCAAAAGAAATAGTATAAAAGCTATGTATGTGTTGACAATCATTAATTATTTTGAACTAATAGAAAGAAAGATAAAAAGAATACAAGTCAAATGTAAACAAAAAATTCAATAAAAAAATTGAATCAATGTGTTTAAATTGGTTCTTCACAAATTTTCTTGTTATAATGACCAACTTTTCCACATCTTGCACATGTCATCTTCCTTGGTATATGCTCACCACGAGAACATATTCGCTTTTTTCTTTGTCCTCCCAGGTAGTCTCTTAGATAGTGGAGGTAATATAGAAACTTCATTTGTAGTTTGCACCTCACTTTCAATAGCAAAAACATGATTAATTATCATCATGTAAGACTTTTGAAACTACTCTTTTGTAAAATATTGTTCAAAATACAAATGAATGTCCTTACCACTCTTCATCAATGTTGCTAAAGCATGTACACAAGGGAAACCATTTATCTGCCACTGATGATAAGAGCAACGACGGCTCTTAAAAACCACTATAGAAGGATAATGAGACATTACTTCATAAACATCCTCACTAGAACATGATACTCTCCAAACTAAGCTATACTTGATATCTTCATTCAACCTTTTCTCAATTTTTAAACAAAGAAAACCAGTCCATCTCCTTGCTTCCACCTTATGATCATATATCATGTTCCTCATTTTCTCCCTTATTTCATCAATCATTTGAATAATAGGAAGGTCCCTTTCTTTTTCAATCCATCTATTAAAACTCTATGCAACATTAGAAAACATCTCACCATATTGCATACCTTTATAATAAGCATTTGTCTAATTGTCATTTGGCAAATCAGCTAAAAAATCATTGACTTGTTGTCCACCCTCTTTTTTCAAATCATCCAACAACCTATTGAAGCGTGATAGTTTTGCAACAAGTGCACAATCCTTCAACAATCTTACCATCTTTTCATAGAATTTCTTTGGTCATCCTTTCAACTTGTATTTCAAATTGTTTTTTAGATAGGGTAAACATAATGAATGGTGAAAATAAAGAAAAACCTTGGGTAAGGCAGAAATAAGACCATTGTTATAGTATGATATAATTGTAAACTCATGTGTGGGATCCAAAATTAACTTCAATTGAAACATAAATCATTCCTAATTATCCTCAGTCTCAACACCAACAACAACAAAAGCAAGAGGACATATACCTGAAAAAAAGTAAATGAGACTATTAAAATAACAATAATGCAACATAAGCAAGAACAAGTCATTTCCACTACACACCTAATTCAAATCTATTGTTATAAAACATTTCACTGAGCAGGTTTCCTTTTACATCAACAAGGCATGCTACACATTTCAAACATATCTCTAGTTTTAACCCATAGTCATAAGGACCGTTCAACATTAAACACTTGATATATAAGTAGACACATAAACAGATTTAGAAAACACTTGATGTTGTAACACTGTGCAACCGTTAGTACATTTCACATTAATTGGCCTACTGACAGTCCACTTTTAACAGAATAAAGTCAAACTTTTATAAACAAATATTTGAATAATTTCGAATATCAAATAAACTTCTTTAATTACCTACTAGCATAGAGCAAATAAAGACTAATAGAGGCATTTAGACCAGTTGAGAAATAATTTGATTGCTACAATTCCAACAAGCTACTAAACTACTAAAAACATAATTAAAAATCAAACTAACATATAGTATAGCTAAAAAAATTACAAATATTTAACCTTGATTCCCATTTTTGTTGGTGGCTGCCAACATTGATCCTTTATAATTACTTTTCAAATGAGTTCCATCTAAATACAAAATGGGACGATAATATTGAAATCCACATATACATGCATAAAACAAAATAAACACCCTTTTAAAATGATTACTTTTACTATCAACCTCCAATGACAAGTGACTACCAAGATTACTCTTCATTGCTAATTTAATATATTGAGAAAGTTGTTCATAACATTTAGAATTATCTCCAAATAACTCACTTTGAGCTTTCTGAACACTCATAAATGTGAGTTGATAAGAAATATGAATTCCATAATTTGTGTTAAAATGTTTCACCACATCAATTGGGCAAATAAGAGGGTTACTCTGAACTTGATCCAATAATTCTTTCGACGCAACATGAGCAGACATTTTCGAATTCTTCTTCTTTCACATAATCATACCATAAGTGTGAACATTGCTCAAAACACGTACGTAGAAAAAGTCATTTACACAATCTTTAGTAGCATGAACATACTACTGACAGCCATTGATGTCCTTATATTTACACTTAGTTGTAACCCTATTAGGACCATTATAGGCATACTTAAATTCAAAACCACCTTCAACAGCATAATGACATAGAGAATGCCTAAAATCTTGAACATCTCCTTCAAACTTTTGTCCAACATATTTAATTTTTGCCCAATTCAGAAGCAAGGAAGAAGCAATTTTGCAAATCATCATCATTCTCAAGCATATAATCTGAATGATCAAGAAAGGAGAAAGATAAATAACAGAATCAACATTTAATTGTCTCCATCTATTGCGAATCAATTGAATACAGTCCTTATAGGTGATAGAATGTGGAAGTCATATAGCAACATTACGCTTGTCATAATTGCAATAGAAAAGAAGAAAATAATCCATTGACCTACAAAAAAGAAAATACAATTTAAAAATTATATTATAATTCTTTTTATGTTTTTACAAAATCATGAAAGTGATTTATCATGTGAGTGTAAATCCACCAATTCATTCAATGTGATACTCTAGCCTTGATGACAATTCAAGCAAATAGAGATAATAAGTTCAACAGTTGTCAACAATCTCTATAATAAATCCATCTTTGGTTATACAAAATATGGTAGAAAGCAATCATACGTAAGTCCTCTGTGAAAGTTGAAATATCTTTTAATAACAATAGGAAGCTTGCTCTTGTAAAAAACACTTCCACTAGAAGATGCCTTATGTAGCTTGGAATGCAATAACTTTTTCTCTGTTAATGCAAGGAAACTATTAACACTAAAACAGTAAAATTAAATTATAGAATAAAAGAAAACTTTAGAGAAAACCCCGTGGCTCGACTGAGATTAAAGAGATAAATATTAGTGAGGGTCTAAGTAAGGTAATGAATGATGAATTTAGATAGTTCATGTCAGTGAAATGAAAATAGTGTCAAAGGAGAGAAGACAGGTGAAGGAATGTCAAATTGAAGCAAATGTGCAAATAAAACTAATGAATCATTTACGAAAAATTTCAGAGAAAACTTACCCATATGTTCTAATTTCACCTTTGAGAAAACAGATTCAAATGAATTCTAGAGATAACTACCAACAGTTGTTTGCCACAAGTAAATGAGCAAAAACTTCAAGGAAAGAAGATCGCGTAGATGTGCAGGCCAGTGAATCAAAACTTGATTCATCTTCCATGTCACCTATACTTCTCGCCGACCCGACAACAACCACACTTCCAATTTTTGACAAGGGCAACTGCCCCGTACCACCGCTGAAGTGGTTCCTCCTCATTAGAATTAGAAAACGGACCTAAGTGCTTCTAATTTCTTACAAGGGTGACTAGCTGGTGCCACCGCTGAAGCGCCCCAACTGTGATGCACTGAAATAATGTTCAACAAAATATTTTTAAATTTCAAATTAAAATCCTATTTTGTGTTAATTCATTGCTTATTTGGGCTATTTATGTTTTGAATAGGTTAGTTGGACCTTAATTGAGTTTACATGTCTAAATAGGCTTCAATAGAATCCAACTGGAAGAGGAAGTGAAGCCCAACTACCCAAAGCTATTTAAAAGTCAAAAATGGGCTCTTAATGGTCTAAACATACATGGAATGGTCGAACACAACCTTGTGGACCCATTGGATTTGAGATTCGCTTCAAGAGAACTAAATTAGGAAAGAAGTTGATTCGGACATATTGACACAACCATAGTATTTTGACCATATCGTTCTATGTATAATTCGGATTGATACGATTCTGGTGGCATTTGAAAAAAGACTTCCATGGCTACATTTGTTATTTAAAGAAGAAATTCTAAATTCTCAATATTTGTAGGTCGAATCTGGCATGAAATCGTACAGCTAGTTAACTAACCCGATGCCAACACATGAAGAATATTTTAATTGGTTGTGATTGATACACATAAGGAAAGACAATGAGGCTGATTGGATATCTAAAGGAAGATTTAAAGATACTTATTTGCTAAATAAATTATTGATTTATTTGATTGATTTAGAATCTAATCATTGCCAAAGATGCAACCAATCAGGCAATCAATCAGGATGCAATCCAGAGATATGATTTTACTTTCCTCTTTGAAGCAACCCCTTCTATTCCTATATATAGAGGGGTGGACGTGATAGAGGCATCATCCCCCCCTCTTTGGAGCTCTCTTCCCTTATTTTCTTCTCTATTTTGTTTTTAGTTTTATTGTAATGGCTTTCTAAGCTCTTAAGCTAAGGCTAAGAACGAAGCTTGTACTTGATGTTTAATGGATATTTTGATTCAAGTAAGTTCTTTATCATTTTAATTTGATGTTTTATATTTAAGGAGTTTACAATCTATACAATTATTTGATTCAGCGTTGATGAAAGGCACGCCGAATGCTTATAATTCCATGTGATTATATACTTAATGCTTTCACGTAGTAAAAAATCAATTACTAGTGTTCTATTTCAAAGTTCTTTAAAAGATAAATTTTCCAATTGAGATGAATTTTTATTTGATCTTAATTGAGTTATCATTTGAATCAAATATATATTAGAGATTTATTACAAGTGGATTTCTGATGCCTTAGCACTTTCTCTTTGATTGTTTCTTATTCTCTATTTTACCTTCTTTCTCTATTCTATTTTCTTTGTAATAGTTTTCTTTGTCACACAAGGCTTTCCCTGTGGATCGACCTTGTTTACTATAGTTGACAAGTAAAAAAAGAAATATGAACTAGACTACTTCATAGTCTTGGTTTGGACCTAACAACAAATTGGTGCCGTTGCCCGGGATTGCAATGTGTGACAAGAATCCGTTCTGAAAAAAAAACTCACTCTAACTATACTAATTCTCTAACTTTTTTTTTTGTACACTAGCTCTTTAAATTCAGTTATTTACTTTATGTCATTTATTTTTAGTACTTAAATTCTGTAATTTTTCTTTTTTTTGAGACCGGAGGCACTACCCACGTTACTACCGAAAATTTTTCAGGTTCAAACGTGTACCTCGATAGTGCCTTTGGCCTTATTTTGCAATTTTAATTTTTGTCTATTAACTTCTAACTCTCTAACTTTTTATATTTTATCATCTAATTTTTGTACTTGTACTTTCGTTTTTTACTAAAAAAAAAATTGTTGTTGCATGTTCACATGGGTGTGTGATAATTCTGAACGATTGAAAAGAGTGAACAAATCTTTTAAAAATTATCTTTATTTTGATACAATGGAGGATCTAAGAACTAATGAGGAACTAAGAAGTGATAATGGGGATAATAATGCACAAAATATTTCAGTTAAAACCTTGTGTGATTATTTGTAACCAACTAGATCAAGTTCTCCTTCTTTCATGATTTTTCCAACTAATGTGGGTGGTTTTGAACTCAAGCCATGTGTAATTCAATTACTACCCAAATTTCATGGCTTAGATTCGAAAAGTCCATATTTGCATTTAAAAGAGTTTGACGAGGTTTGTGCAACTTTGCCAAACAAAAATGTTTCAAATGATGTTATTAGATTAAAACTCTTTCCATTTTTTTAAAAGGAAAAAGCAAAAAATTGGTTGAATTCTTTGAAGCCAAGATCCATTGGATCATGGCAAGAAATGCAAATAGAATTGTTGAAAAAGTTTTTCCCCACCCATAGAACTAATACACTTAGAAAGAACATCATGAATTTTTCACAAAAAGAAAACGAGACTTTCTTTCAATGTTGGGAAAGATTTAAAGAACTTTTGTTGTTGTACCCACATCATGGATATGAAACATGTCGTACAATTAGTCTATTTTATAATGACTTATATTCTCAAATGAGGCAATTTGTTGAAATGATGTGTAATAGAGAGTTTTTGAGTAAAGAACCTGAGAAAGCATGAGACTATTTTGATGTGTTAGCTGAAAATGCTCAATCATGGGAAGATTCTAATGAATTTGAAAATAGTAATAAAACCAAATCTAATGGAAAACTAATGGGGGCATGTACTTTCTTAAAGAAGAGGATGATGTAAAAGCAAAAATTACAAGTTTAACTAGAAAAGTTGAGACTATGGAAATTAATAGGGAAAATATGTCTAAAGCTTCTCAAAAAGCACAAGATATTTGTAGTATATGTGAGAGTAATGGACACCAAACATAGGATTGCCCAACAATCCCTACTTTTCAAGAAGTGTTACATACTCAAGCAAGTACTATGAATACTTACAAAAGACATTTCTCTTCTCCTTATTTTGAAACTTATACTCCTAATTGGAGAAATCATCCCAACTTTAGTTGGAGAAATGTGTCTAATGTGCAGGTATCCCCTTCTTCCTCAAATTATGTTCCACCACATAAGAAGGTTCTTGAAGACACATTGCAAACATTCGTGCAAAGTCAAGCAACAATCAATAACCAAACAATGCAAGCCATCAATGACTTGAAAACTTTTATCACTCAATTGACCACAGCTTTGAGCACTCAAGAAAAAGGGAAGTTTCCTTCTCAACCTCAACCAAATCCTAAAGGTCAATTTGTAATTGAAAATTTAAATTCTTCAAGTTTACAAGAAGAGCATGCTAAGTCCATCACCACTTTGAGAAGTGGAAAAGTTATTAACAAAGGCATTCCAATGAAGGTTGTTAACCTAAGGAGTCTTTGAATTCTAAACATGGTGATGAACTTGACAACTTTAATTGTGTTGCTCCAATTCCTCGTCCTTTTCCTCAAAGGTTACAATCTTCCTCTAAATTGGTGCCAAATGGTGACATTCATAAAATTTTCAAACAAGTGAAGATTAGCATTCCTCTCTTAGATGTCATTAAACAAATTTCATCTTATGCTAAATTTTTGAAAGACCTTTGTACAATCAAGTGTAAGCTAAATGTACAAAAGAAGGAATTTTTGACAGAACAAGTAAGTGCAAATTTGCAACAAAACACCCCACCCAAATATAACGATCCTGGTTGTCCAACCATATCTTGTATAATTGGGAATTATAGAGTTGAAAAAGCTTTACTTGATCTTGGGGCAAGTGTTAATCTCTTACCTTATTCTGTTTATGAACAATTGGGACTTGGTGAATTGAAGCCCACAAGCATTACACTTCAACTTGCAGATCGGTCAGTTTAAACACGAAGAGGAATTGTTGAGGATGTGCTAGTACAAGTAGAAAAGTTTTACTTTCCTGTTGATTTTATTGTTTTGGACACACAACCAGTTTTGAATGCTTGTACTCAAATTCCTGTCATATTAGGCCGCCCATTTCTTGCTACTTCTAATGGTCTTATTAATTGTAGAAATGGTGTTATGAAGCTTTCTTTTGGAAATATGACTTTGGAACTGAATATTTTTAATATTTGCAGGTGACCAGGAGATGATGATGAGGATGTGCATGAAGTGAATCTTTTACAAAGTCTTGTTGATGACATGGCTACTATTTCTTCATTTTCTGACCCTCTTGAAGCATGTCTTTCTTATTTTAACTTTGATGATGATGTTATGATTAATGATGCAAATTCCTTGTTGGAGTCAACTCCATTATTGGATACTGAAAGGTGGAAGGCCCACTTTGAGGAGTTACCTCCTTCTAATAGCGCTCCTCTACCCTCAAGTGTCGAACCACCCAAGCTAGACTTGAAACCCCTCCCTACTGAACTTAAATATACTTATCTTGGCGAGGGAGAGATATTTCCTGTGGTTCTCTCTTCAATGTGGGATAGGGAGCAAGAGCATAGGTTTCTCGAAGTCCTTAGAAATTACAAGAATGCCATTGGGTGGACCATTGCTCATATCAAGGGGATTAGTTCCCTGATTTGTACACATAGGATCTCCATGGAAGAAAATGCAAAACCTGTGAGACAAATGCAACAGAGGTTAAACCCCAACATGAAAGAGGTAGTGAGAGCAGAGGTCCTAAAATTATTGGATGTGGGTATCATTTACCCAATTTCTGACAGTCCATGGGTGAGTCCCACCTAGGTTGTCCCCAAAAAGTCTGGAGTGACAATGGTAAAAAATGCTAATGATGAGTTAATTCCCACTAGAGTCACCACCGGTTGGCAGATGTGCATAGATGATAGGAAATTGAATTCCGTCACTAGGAAAGACCACTTCCCCTTGCCATTCATGGACCAAATCCTATAGAGGGTAGCCGGTCATCAATTTTATTATTTTCTAGATGGTTATTCAGGATAGAACCAAATTGAAATTGTACTTGAAGATCAAGAAAAAACAACTTTTACATGTCCATTTGGTACCTTTGCATATCGAAGGATGCCGTTTGGATTATGTAATGCTCCTGCCACATTCCAAAGGTGCATGTTGAGCATCTTTAGTGACAGGGTGGAGTGGTTTTTGGAAGTTTTTATGGATGACTTTTCTGTTTTTGGTGACTCTTTTGATGATTGTCTTGATTACTTAGAAAAAGTTTTGGTGAGATGTAAAGAGAAAAATCTAGTTTTAAATTGGGAAAAGTGTCATTTTATGGTTACTACTGGAATAGTACTTGATCACATTGTTTCTGTGTAGGGAATTCAAGTGAACAACTCAAAAATTGAATTGATTGCTACTTTGCCTAGTACAAAGTCCATAAAAGATGTTAGATCCTTTCTAGGGCATGCCAGTTTTTATAGAAGATTTATAAAGAATTTTAGTGTGATATCTGGACTATTGTGTAATCTTATATCTAAAGAGCATTCTTTTGAGTAGTCGGATGCATGTGAAGAAGCTTTCACAAAGCTTAAGAACATGTTAGTGTCCGCACCCATCATGCAACCCCCAGATTGGACCCTTCCTTTTGAAATTATGTGTGATGAAAGTGATTATGCCGTTGGGGCTATTTTAGGGCAAAGGAAAGGTAAGAAACCTTGCATAATTCATTATGCAGGTAGAACTTTAAATAGTGCCCAAATGAACTACTCCACCACTGAAAAAGAACTTCTTGCTGTAGTATTTGCACTTGACAAATTTAGATCCTATTTGATTGGCTCTCAGATTATCATTTTTACTGACCATGCAGCTTTGAAGTACCTTTTAAGCAAACAAGATACAATTCTGGTGGCATTTGAAAAAAGACTTACATGGCTACATTTGTTATTTAAGGAAGAAATTCCAAATTCTGAAGATTTGTAGGTCGAATCCAGCATGAAATCGGATAGCTAGTTAACTAACCCAAGGCTAGCACATGAAGAATATTTTAATTGGTTGTGATTGATACACATAAGGAAAGACAATGAGGCTGATTGGATATCTAAAGGAAGGTTCAAAGATACTTATTTGCTAAATAAATAATTGATTTATTTGATTGATTTAGAATCTAATTATTGCCAAAGCTGCAACCAATCAGGCAATCAATCAGGATGCAATCCAGAGATATAATTTTACTTTCCTCTTTGAAGCAACCCCTTTTATTCCTATAAATAGAGGGGTGGACGTGATAGAGGCATCATCCCCCCCTCTTTGGAGCTCTCTTCCCTTATTTTCTTCTCTCATTTTGTTTTTAGTTTTATTATAATGGCTTTCTAAGCTCTTAAGCTAAGGCTAGAAATGAAGCTTGTACTTGATGTTTAATGGATACTTTGATTCAAGTAAGTTCTTTATCATTTTAATTTGATGTTTTATATTTAAGGAGTTTATATTTGATTCGGCGTTGATGAAAGGCACGCCGAATGCTTATAATTCTATGTGATTATATACTTAATGCTTTCACTTAGTAAACGATCAATTACTAGTGTTCTATTTCAAAGTTCTTTAAAAGATAAATTTTCTAATTGAGATGAATTTTCATTTAATCTTAATTGAGTTATCATTTGAATCAAATATACATTAGAGATTTATTACAAGTGGATTTCCGATGCCTTAGCACTTTCTCTTTGATTATTTTTTATTCTCTATTTTACCTTCTTTCTCTATTCTATTCTCTTCGTAATAGTTTTCTTTGTCACACAAGGCTTTCCCCGTGGATCGACCTTGTTTACTATAGTTGACAAGTAAAAAAAGAAATCTGAACTAGCCTACTTCATAGTCTTGGTTTGGATGTAACAACAAATTGCCAGCAAGGAGAAAAGAGAACGCATAACATAGGAGTAACAGACGTAACAATATGGGTAATTTAGGTATTAAAAAAATACTTGTATAAATATTTTATTCATAACTTTATATATAAATATAAATTTTATTATGAACATCATTTGATTAAAAACTTAACCACATAGTGATACAAAAATAAGTTCAAATTAATAACGATATATATAATTTTTTTAAAAGAAAATGCATGCTTTAGCCTAGCCAGAGGTGAGCCAAGCCAAGCCACTTTCCAAAAGAGTAATCATAACTGTTAGATGAGATGAATCTGAAGCGTCCTTTTCACTTCATAAAAGAGAAAAGAGGAATTGACCAAAGTAGACTCCTACTTTGGTCAAATAACTGAAGTGTGAGCAAGAATCAAATATTTACCAAAGTAGACTTGCTCACGTGAGATCTTGCCTACTTGGGAGAGTTTTTGACTAAAATACCCTCCCCTAAATGCCTCTTCCTACTTGTTCTTGTCTCTTCCCACACGTTCGTCACCCTAGGTGTATGGTAGTGACTGTTCATCTACTGGAGCCATTCCGCCTTCACCTCCTGGAGACCATCCTCTTTCATTGCCCGTCCTTTCCTCTCTCTCTTTCAGTCTTTTGGACTCCTCATTCCCTTCCGGAGCCATCATCTCGTCCTCGCCCTCACTGCCCTCATCTCTCCATCGCCCATCTTGCCCTCGCCCTCACTGCACTCGCTGCCCTCATCTCGTCGCCGCCCTTGTCCTCATTGCCATCATCTCGTCCTGACCCATCCTGCCCTCACCCTCACTACCCTCATTTTGTCCTCATCCTCGCTGCTCTCATCTCGTCCACACCATGTCTGAAGGTACTATTTTTTTATAAATTTGATATATTTGCTACTTATAGTCATTGGATTTGTTTTAGACTAAAAATGTGCTAGTTATATACATGATTGTTTTGGTCGATTTAATTTTTGGCTGCATTTCCCATGTTATTGTGACTGTTGCATAGTAACTAAAATTTGGATTTTTTTGAGAATGAAGCATGAATTAGTTACAAATTGCTAGCTGTGATTAGTACGTAATGATTAAATTTTGCATTTTCTTAATAATTAAGCATTAATTAGTCTCAAATTGACTACTTTGATGAAATTATCCATCTGTTAAATATTACTATCAAACTGTGAACTAAATAACTACAAAACTGGTAAACTATAAAACTAGAAAATTGGAAATTTAAAGTAAATTTGCTAGTTATTTGGCGTAAAATGTGTGGATAAGTGGAAAAGTATGAAACTGAATAACTGGAAAACTATAAAACTGGAAAACAATACAAGTGGAAAATGATATAACCGAATAACTATAAAATTGAATAACAATAAAACTAAAAAATTAGATAATAAAGAGCTTGATTAGTGAGCAATAATTTGCTTTTTTAGGCTTTATTTCTCTTTTCATTATCTGTATTTCCCTTTTTCATTGTTTTTTAATCTAACATCTTTATGCAACTGTATATTTTGTCAATGATTATAATCTAATATCTTTGTATAGTAAATGTCAAGGGCTATAGGAAAAATAATCAAAAAGGGGAAAAACAATCAAAGGCTATATGAAGGGGACCCCCAGTGCAAGTCAACTTATTATTACATTGGAAAACTAAAAGAGCACATTGACAAGCACAAAGTGAGGAAGAAGTTGTTTGAGAGAACATATTTTGGTATGTTTTTGGAATGTGAGGTTACGAGAAACAAGTACCCTGTGCGGGCCTTCCACCATCTCCTAAAGAGGCATAAGGGGGATTTCCTATTTGAAGTGAAGGAGAAGTTGAACATCAAGCTTTCATCGAAGGAAGTTTGCATGGTTACTGGCATCAGATTTGCTGACTCTACCACTCCTCTCCCATCAGTGCCCAAATTCTTGAAGAAAGGTAGCCTCCTACTACAAATATTTGGGAGGTCGAAGTTATTAATAAGGAAGGAGGAGTTGCTCAAAAAGACTAAAGTATGGGATCATGACAAGGATGTCATCAAGTTGGTAGTAGTTCTTGTGTTGGAAAGTTTATTGGTGGATAGGGGATGAAACAATAAGGTCGATAGGAGATACTTGCAGCTTGTAGATGACCTAGATGCTTTTGATGAGTATCCATGAGGAAACCTTTGCTTCTAGGACACATTGTGGGATTTAGAGCAAGCTGCGAGCTCTATGAGCAATGTAAATTACAATGTCTATTGGTTTGTGCATGCAGTAATGGTAAGTTTTACTTATTTATTGAATTTGTTAAAACATTTTAGTAATTAACTGATGGAGAGTTATGTTTTAGGTGTACACAATGGAGAGGATTCGTTACTGGGATATTGTTGTGCAAGCAAAATGAGAATACTTTTCCTTTAATTTGTAGTTGGGTATCTTATAAGAAGCCTAAATTCAATTATATTGAAGAGGTGATTTTTTGTGGGAAGGTATATACTAACTTTTCCTTCATTTAGAATTAACTATGCTATAAACATACATGGTACATTTACTTTGAAATATGTATTGATGTGTAGGTAAAGGTTGTAAAGGCCATAAATGTGGATACAGAGGACAAAGAGTCCAAGGCACTTATTTATGAAGCCGAAAGTTTGAAGTCTTTCTTGAAGAATAAGAGAGTAACATTTTCATCATTTGTCAGTCTATAAACACCTTCTGATGTTGGAGATGTTGATGGGAAGTCTACAGATGATGACTCCACGAGAGAATGGAATTTGCCAGAGGTGGCTCATTCCTTAGAGGAAGAAATAGATGAGAATTTTGTAGTTAAATGCAAGGTGGCTGGGGAGACTCCTTGTGCTGGACAACTATAAGTTGAGATGTCCAATTGGAAGGAGGATAGAAAGGGGAAACATATGGTGGGGGATGGGGGTTTGAATGCCACTCTGCTGGATATAATATCTTCCTTAAGAAGGATTGAAAATAAAGTAGATAGAGTTTATGAGAGAGTTGATGGTTTGGAGTTAGAGGTTATGAACAAGACATCTAAGGAAAAGGTAAAAAGTAACCGAGGTTCAATTTTTTATTGCAAATTTGTCAAATTTTATATTTGAATTAAAATGAGCTAGAATGATGTGTTTGCAGGTGCCTGTTGTTGAAGAAAAATTTTTAGGTGAAATGGGTGAGATTTGCCCGCTGTTGATAAAGTACGTACACTGTAAAACTGTAAAACTCTAAAACTGTAAAATGGTTAAATTGTAAAACTATAAAACTGTAAAACTATAAAATTGTAAAACTTTGAAACTGTAAAATGAGTTTATGTTAATAATTTTATTCATTGTGTTTTATGTAGAATTTGGCTAAGGTAAGGGTTCAGGGAGAGGAGGAAAAGACGGTGGATGTTGAAATGGAAGAGGATAATGTTAAAGGAGAGGATGAGAAGGATGAAAATCTTGATGCAGTGGAGGAGGAAAAAGAGGATGAAGAGGAGGACGATGAGATAGAGGATGAGGAGGATGCAAATGAGGCAGAGGAGTAGGAAGAAGAGGAGGAGGACGAGGACGAGAAGGAGGAGGAGAACGAGGATGCTAAGTCAAATGATGCAAAGGAGGAGGACCAGTAGGAGGACAAGGTGATTGATAAGGATGGGGGAGTGGAGAAGGATGTAATGGTGGCCGAGGAGGAGGATCAGTTGGAGGAAAATCGAGGGGGAGTGAAGAAGGATGATAAGGAGGATGTGGAGGATGGAAAGCTAGAAGAGGAGCGAGGGGGAGTAGAGAAGGTTGAAAAGGAGGTTGAGGAGAAGGCTGAAAAGATGGAAATGGAGCAAGGGGGAGTGGAGAATGATGGTGGAAGGGTGGAGGAAGAGGAGGGTTTAAAAGGGGGTGTCGCGGAGGCTATTGTTGTCACTGAGGTACAAATATTTTTTATTTATTGAATATACTTGCATATAACAAGAAATAATATTTTTATATCTTCTTATGAGCATGTAGGATGAAGAAGAAGACAATAAGCCTCTGAGTAAGCATAAATTGGAAATTACACCAGTGGGGAGGGTGAGGAATAAGAGTATGTATAGAAAAACCTCCTACATTTACCCACAGAAAAAGAGAAAAAAAAAGAAAGTCGAGTGAGAAGGATAAGGATATTCTCCCTGAACCCGTAAAGGTTGATACCTCTTCCATGAAGAAGTTGAAGATCAATAAATTGCTCATGCTAGAGAGGTTGCCCAGTTGGATTTTTCTAACCTTATTTCATTTGGGGCAACAGAGGAAGATAAGTAAAATAAGTTACTAGAGAAGGGTGCGAAGAAGTGAGTTCATTTGTTACTATTCCCAATGGGGTACTTTTAATAGTAATACTATTTAATTGGCATTGTATTTGATTTGAGGGTTGCTATTTATAATAAGCAGATTTGCAGACCTTAGGGCACTCTTATCACCACAACATTATTGAAGGGTATTACAAACCCTCGAAGTTGTCTAGGAGATGAAGTATGTGTATTGATTTATTTCATTTTAATTTATGTTTGTAAGAGCTAAGGGAGGAATATGTATTAATCAATTTATTTTATTTTTATATAGCACATTGATTCTTATGTGACACTCATGCGCAACAATAAGGCTCGCTAGGTTAGGGACCAAACATTTCACTCAGTGCATTTTCTGGTAAGTCATCATTTTTTTTAATACACTAATCTATGAACTGTGATATGTATAATTATCAATAGGATATTCATGAAGTGGATAGTATATAACTATCAATGGAACCCTTTCAAGCTGAAAGTTAATTGTAATGTGTTTGCAGAGATTGCTTGTGCGTGACTACAAAGATGCATTAGATAAGTGGATGCAATTCAAACGTGAACATGGCCAGTTGCCAGAGTTAGAGGAATGGGCAGCCATGTAGACATGAGTCCTATCCTCTTTGAAGAGCATGTTGAGTGTCAAAGCAAAACCATTTTTTGAATTTTCACATCATTACTTCCAACTCCATCTCAAGAACAATCATTGAATTTTGGTGGTGCTCCGTATATGGGAAGCTGATATTCAGATTTTTGACCCTCTTTACTCCGGTGAGGCATTGGAAAAGTATTACACTGAGGTGAATAAGCTTTAGGTCCTTAAATCTCTCATCCTCTATAAGTTTAGTTGGTTAGAGTCTGCCAGCTGGTGGACGATGGATATTGTGGAGGCAGTAGGTCACCACAAATAGGTTAATTGTAATGATCGTGGGGTTCTTGTATGCTTATACATGTGGTATTTGTCACATCGGTATGCTTTTGACTTCACTTGCTTACCAATTATGGACAAAAAAAGAGTTACGATATGAATTTAGTCACTCGTCATATGTGCTTTGAATGAGTAGTAGCATGCTAGGATTGTATGATTTAATGCTTTGGATGTTAAATCATGATCCATTTGCATAATGTAAGAGAATGAATTATGCCACATTGAAATGCATATGATATGTATAAAATGTACATATGTTTTATGGATGTGGAATGTGTGTGCTAGTGATGGCTAGCGTGTATGTTAGTAAGCTATGTTTGTGGATTATGTGTGTGCTAGTGATGGCTAGCAATTATGTTGGTAGACTATGTGTATGGAGATATGTATGAATTTGCTAGTGATGGCTAGCGAGTATGTTTGTAAGCTACGTATGTATAAAAGTATATGTATGTTATACATATGTGTGATAGACATACATATGTATGATGGCTATTTGCCTATGCTATGGATATGTGTATGTATATGTGGGCAGAGGTATGGGCAATGGACGGTAAGAAGTGACAGTGAGTTTTGTATGGAGTTGGATGTGGATGTGCAAGCGTATGATGATAGTTGGCTGATGTAAGTTTGATGGGCGAGTTGGAACGGTTTGTTTGGTTTGAATCAGAGCGTATATTGGGGGATTGTCAGACACAACGAGTGTTGCATAATTGTACAAGCATAACGTATAAATTATGAAGTGAAAAATAAGCTCAATAAGTGAGGTATATGTAAGAGGGTGATAAATGGCTTTGGCTCTAAGGAGCTCAGTTTGAGGACTTCCGAGTAAGATGTTTTGGCCATAAGGTGGATGGTGGAGATTATATGAATACGTAAGAATTATATGATTTCTGCCCGAGAGTGGCACTGGCACTATAAGACCCATAATGATGGGCAATTATATGGCACTATAAGACCCCTAAAGTGAAGGCAATTGTATGACCCCTTATGTGTGGGTGTTTATGTTTGCGTATTCAGGTAAGTAGTATCATGGACCTGCTCTTATCTAGTTGATCCTGTGCCCCATGAGCATTCATGTGCCTTACCTTCAAAAAATTCCGAAGTGTCTAGTCACTCCCTGGAGGTTAAGGTGATGACCCAGCGGCATTCTTTCCCATCTCGACTCTAGAGCTTATTAGTTATAATGTGATTCATTGGTGGATAGTATGTGTACGACTGTATGAGTGAGTACGTATGTTTTTGAGTAAGAGTATGAGTATGAGCACGACTGTAAGAGTAAGAGTATGAGTAATATTGTAAAAGTATGTTTCTGAGTAAGACTGTAAGAGTTTGATTTTGAGTAACATGTAAGAGTATGATTTTGAGTAAGACTGTGAGAGTATGTTTCTGAGAAAGACAGTAAGTGTAAAATTGTACAAGTAAGGTCGTACGAGTAAGTGTAAGATTGTACAAGTAAGGTTATATGAGTAAGTGTAAGATTGTATGAGTAAGGTCGTACAAGTATGTGTAAGTTATATGAGTAAGCGCATGATTGTATGAGTATGGTCGTACAAATATGTGTAAGTTGTAGGAGTAAGCATACGATGGTATGAGTAAGTTTGTAAGACTCTAATTAAGAGTGTTCGTGTAAGATTAGTTTGATGGTGTGTTTGGCATGATTGTATGCGTATGAGGATGATTATGATATGCATGTTTGCTTCATGTTTGAGTTGCATAAAAGTATCTATGTATGAATTTACTGAGTTCACTGTTTAGAACTCCCTTATTGGGTATTTTCCTACTGAGTATGAAAATACTCATTACCCTATTTTTTAGCCCCTTTGTTCGGGAGGCTTTTGCAAGTTTGTGTCAGAGAGCTCCTGGAGATGGATGCTTGTTTCTATGATGGATTGATTCCCTTGGACTCAGGTGTACTTGACTTACTATGAGTATTATTTATGCCACGATCTCTTGTATTGGGTGAGATGAGAATTAAAGTATATGCATTCTGGACTTTTAAATTGGATTAAACTCTAGACTGTTATGGGACTTGCACTTAGGGATGCCTGTGAGAGATTTGTATTTAAAGTCTATGGTCATAGAAATTTATCCGTACGTTTGTTTTCGAGTAGCGCCTAACAATGTTTGGTTTAGCCGTATGATGTTTGATTGAATGAGCTAAAATTTGTATGGGAAAATTTGGTGTGTGATGTTTTAAACTATAAAAGTTGCTTTCACAGGTTTTGTATTCATCATTTTTTCTGATACAACCGTTATATTGCAAAAAAAAATTCCATGAATTTTAAGGAAAATGTGATAAAAAATCTCAGGCATTACATAAGGGTCAGCACATTGAAATGTATTACTATTACATATTTGACATGCAACAAAGAGAAAAAGTGATTGTGTCATATTCCTACTATTGAGATGTTGGCTGATCTGTTCACTAAGGCCTTAACAACAAATCTATTTTCTAAGCCAACCTATAGTATTGGTCTTCGACAGGACTAGCACAAATAGTTGTTGGACCATATGAGCCCTTCACCCATAGTGGGGGATATTGGACAAGGGTATGGGCTTGGGCCCATTTTAGTTCACTTTGTTCGCAGTTCGGATGAGTTGGTACCGGCCATGGGATCCAAGGATAGTGGGGGCAGTCGCGCCAACACCCCATGAACCATCATGACATGAATTCAATTAGGACCCACATCCGTCACACACGCACACTGGGCCTGTGACTAGGGTGTGCATCATCACATTGTGGGGCCCAACTCATGAATTAGTGTCATTGGTTGGACCCATAGTTAGAGAGGGAGTTGACCTTGTTGTGGGCTTGGCCCCACTCCCGTTCTCTCAAAACCTCTAAGAAAGCCCGGTGAAATCAAAGAGGCCGGTTTAAGTGAAGCCCACATATGATTAAGAAGGAGGGCTATAAATAGAGATAAGAAAGAGGAGGAAGCCTTAAGTTATAAAATAGCCCCCACTCTCCTCTCTCGCATTCCACACCCTCTCCCTCTCTTTGGTTCATGGCGCCCTAGTCTCAACGAGAGAAAGGGACTGGCCGCCCCCTCCTCTCCATTGTGCATAGTGCAAGAAGGTGGATCTTCTCATTCGCAAGTATGTGGCTTCAAGAAGAAGGTTGGACGTTCCTTCTCGCTGATTTCTCCATCCAAAAAAGGGGCTTTGAGGGATCTACACAAGAACACAAGGTAAACTCGTCTTTTGTTTATTTGAATTGCCAGTTAATTGAGATTAGACGTTATCATGAAGGAAGGAGAAGTTCGGGGTCTGATCAGAAGTACGTACCTTTCTTTGATATAATTTTTATTCACGCTTTGACGTGATTTACATCATTATTGCTTATGGATATGGTTATTCATGTGATTGTGTAGAGGATTTATCTTAAAGTCACACTTCTGCTTTGACACCACTCTACATAATAGTTTTCCTAATGTAGGAGTCTCATCAACATCATTGCAAATAACACATGATTCAACAAGGACACTATCATTAGTACTTAGCATTCCTCGAATATCTTCTATCCAAAAAACTTAACCAACAAGAGCATGTCATAACTTAGGCAAAAATAAATCATCAAACTGGGAATTGTTGGAGAATCACAAGCTCTGTATGCAAAAGAGACAGATAACAACAGGGAAGGTTTCAAGTTGCTGAATGTGGACTTGCAATACCTGGAGATATACAATTCAAGCTTATTATTCATTTATTCATACTTGTGACTCAGTCTCCATTACAACTCTTGTAAAATAGTGATTTGTAAAGACTAATAGCACACTTAGGCATTGAAACAACACATATTGTAGATTACAGGGTAGAACTTAGTCTACGGAGGTTGATCTGAGCTCCATGTTGTGGTTGAAGAGTAATTATTGTATATGGGGCATGAACATAGGAAGGCGAAAGCTCAAAGGAAAAATTTTGCAGAATCATAGCTAGGGGCATTTTAGCCTCTCTCATGGCGAAGTTCTATCCGATGCAAATCCTTGGGCCCCACCCAAAGGGATAGAACACATTCTAACCTTTAGTTGCCCTTGAAACTCTCTCTAAAAACCTCTTAGGATTGAATTCTTCTACATCTTCTCCCCAGTATTCCTGATCATGCTAGACTTGAAGTGTTTCTAGTTGGAGGTCGACACCAGCAGGTATTGAAAAGTCCCCAACTTTGGTGGGCTCACAGATATGTCGATTTAAAATAATCACAGGTGGGCACAACCTTAGGACTCCGCTCAAAATCATTGAGACCTGTAAAATAGATATTAATATAGTAAGATTAGTATTGTTACGTCAAAACCAAGACTACAAAGTAGTCTAATTCATATTTATTTTTTACTTGTCAACTATAGTAAACAAGGTCGATCCACAGGGAAAGCCTTGTGACAAAGAAAACAATTATGAAAAAAATAGAATAGAGAAAGAAGGTAAAATAGAGAATAAGAGACAATCAAAGAGAAAGTGCTAAGACATCGGAAATCCACTTGTAATAAATCTCTAATGTATATTTGATTCAAACAATAACTCAATTAAGATTCGTCTCAATCGGAAAATTTATCTCTTAAAGAACTTTAAAATAGAACAATAGTAATTGAGTGTTTACTACGTGAAAGCATTAAGTATATAATCACAAGGAATTATAAGCATTCGGCGTGCCTTTCGTCAACGCCCAATCAAATAATTATATAGATTATAAACTCTTTAAATATGAAACATCAATTTAAAATAATAAAGAACTTAATTTAATTAAAATAGCCATTAAACATCAAGTACAAGCTTCATCCTTAGCCTGAATCAAGAGCTTAGAATGCCATTACACAAAACTAAAAACAAAAGCTACAAAATAAGAGAAGAACAATAGGAGAAGAGAGATCCAAAGAGGAGGGGATGATGTCTCTACCACATCTACCTTTTTATTTATAGGAGTAGAAGGGGTTGTTTCAAAGGGGAAAGTCCAATCATATCCCTTGATTACATCTTGATTGATTGCTTGATTGGTTGCTTCTTTGGCAATGATTTGATTCTAAATCAATCAAATAAATCAAAGATTTATTTAGCAAATAAGTACCTTTGAGTCTTCCTTTAGTTATCCAATCAGCCTCATTGTCTTTCCTTATGTGTATCAATCACCACCAATAAAAAGATTCTCCATGTGTTGGTGTCAGGTTAGTTGACTAATTGTCCCTTTACATGTCAGATTTGACCCAAATATCTTCGGCATTATGAATTTATTCTTGTAATAGTGATTGTAGCCACGGAAGTCTTCTGTCCAATGCCACTAGAATCTTATCAATTCGAATTATACATAGGACGATATGTCCAAAATACTAAGGTTGTATCAATCTGTCCAAATCAGCTTCTTCTCGAATTTAGTAATCTTGATGCAAATCTGAAATTCAACGGGTCCACAAGGTTGTGTTTGACCATTCCATGCATGTTTAGACCATTAAGAGCCCATTCTTGACTTTTAAATAGCTTTGGGTAGATGGACTTCACTTCTTCTTCTACTTAGATCATATTAAAGCCTATTTAGACATGTAAACTAAATTAAGGTCCAACTAAAATATTCAAAACATAAATATCTCAAATAAGTAATGGATTAACACAAAAGAAGATTGTAATTTGAAATGTGAGAACATTTAATTCAACATTATTTCAGTGTATCAATTAGCTCCATTAGTATGTGCATCACTAGCACGCAATTACTTAGGGGGCAAGTGACCTTGGATCTACCCACCAGCATCCTTGATCTGATGCTTGCCGCTCAATTAACTTTGTCTTAGCAAGAATGTCTGTCCTAAATTAATAGCTCTATTTCATAAAAAAAAATTGTTCCATATTAATAGCTTCATTTTGTCAAATTTAAGTGGATGTGTACTTAAAAAAAGGAATATCATAAGCTTAATTTCCTTTTCTTAGAGGTGAGTTTCACTATTAAAAAAATTACTATTTTTCTAAATGTAGATATTAATATAAGATGGAGGGAGTATATGTTTATCTTTCGGAAAAATTATATAAATAATGTTAAAAAATATATTTACCAAAAAAGTGTAGAGATAAAATAATTACCAAAATCGTGTTCATTTTGGCTACATAGGTGTCAACCAAGTCTGAGCTATTTTTTAGATTTTTTATGATTTCGTCCTTTAAAAGGATAAAATATAATTTAAGTTAATTTCGTCCTTATGAAGGACAAAATTCCCAAGGATGAAATCACCTCCCTTATACTTTTTTCGGATAAAGCTCTAGATTATACTAATTTTGTCCTTCTAAATGACAAAATCAAATTAATTTTTTTTAAGATTCATTGACCCCGAAACAACACAAGTAAAACCAACATATATAACATATAAATATCCACACATCGAGTGATTAAAAAATCTATGATATATCTAGTTTGTCTATCTAACAACACAACTAAAAAAATCCTTATCATTTAATATAGGCATGATTCAACTGACATGGGACTGAAAGTGCTTACAATCTTAATGTGGTTGATGCTTTCATAATCTGGCACAACTTTGCCACATACTTCCAGAACCTCTTCTCTAGCATTTGCTTGCCATTCTTGGTGAATAGATAGCAAGATCATGGTCCAAGTTAACCACACTACAGTTGTCTCCTGCCCGGCAAAATGGAATAACTTGCATTCTTCGATCACTTGTTCTATTGTCAAGTCAACCTTCTTCAATTTCTTGCCATTTTCTTGGAGTTCTTCACAGTCATTAGGCTGTAACAATCGCCCTAATAAGTCGTCATCTTTTGCCTCTCCAATCCTCAAGTCCTGCTTTTTCTTGTTAATCAAATCCCTTAGCATCATCCTATTGATCTCTTTATCCAAATGCATTCTCCTCTTGTTCTTCTTGGTAGGAATGAATCTGTATGAGAATAGCAAATGTCATGCTCTATAACCATGTGCTGGATTGGTCTTGGTTATCAATTTCATTGGTTTTTGCAATTTAACTCACATTAACATTCAATTATTCTATGTAGTTAGTTGGCTTCTTAGCAAGTAATGAGTGAAACACAAAAGTTTTTTTTTGCCCTGTTTGGACGTGATTGTAATATAAGCATGGAAGGCAGTATCGATACAGATAATAGTATCGATGATTATGGATATGGGTACACGCCGATAATACGCTTGGTACGTGCTGAAATAGTCGTAAACCCTTTGATACACATAAAAAAATATTATAACTAATAATATATATTTAGAATACTTCATTTAAAACATAATAAATCCACGGAAGGCCATATTAACTGGTTCGAGTGCTCCAAAATTAATTCATTTTAGAATCATGCACTATTACTTCATCCTGTATAAATCATTATTCCCTTTGTCCCATATTAAGATTTATAAAATAAATTTATTTTGAATCCAAATAAGATATATATTTAATGAGTCGATAAAATTTATGAAGAAACTTATATGTTAGATGTTTAAGTAAATGTATAATTGTATAACACTATATTTGAAAAATATAATTATGTAAATTATTTGGACCCACCTGTATTGATCTTATATTATTTAAAAAATATTTTTAATATAATAAGAACATTGTCATCTTTAAATTTGAAGAGGTTGAATTCAAATCGTTTTTTGTTTTAATTTTTTTTTTAAATTTAATTTTTTTAAATAAGAATAAAATAATTAAATATTGATACATATACATATCATGGATTCATGTGGGGTGCCCCCCTTATTGTATCATATCGGTATTGACCGATACAGGTACGTATCGGCTGATACGCCCCTATATTGGTCGATAAGGCTTTCCATGAATATAAGACATTATAATTAACCGCTTCAACCTGCAAGGCTGCAACTCTAAGAGGATTCAAAATTCAAATGTACCTGCACCCTGGGCTAACTGGTCTATGAGAGGATTTACAGGTGGCTTGATAATGTGACCAGACTTGTCTAACAGAACTTCTTTCATCAGCACTGCATCCTTGATTACCACTCTAGGAGTTCTTCCATTCCAAATCATAAATACCTTACCTGCATATTTTCAGTTAGCAAACAGAAACAAGAATGTCAAATTAAGTGAAAAAGAGAAAAAAAGATTATTTCCAATTCTTGAAGAACCAAGAACGGAAAAGCACAAAAAGGGCTGGCTTTTACCATGCATGCTAACTTGGTGGTGAATGAAATGAAGAACGCGGGGAAGAATTTGATGATTGAGATCCATAGGTTTGGACCATGCCCATGCTCTTCCTGTCCCAACGTCTTTCATGTCACCAAAAAAAAGCTTGTATTCAGTTCCCAGAATTCCCTGTTTTTTCAACTGCCTCTGTAGTAGCTTGGGCTTCCAACACATGGAGTGAACTACTTTTGCTGCCAATAAGAGAACCAGAGTTGAGAAAATCTTCAGAGCTAACCAGAACAAGCCCTCCATCCTCTTTAGATTAGGAACGGCTTTACTGAGCTTGAGTTGAAACTACTGACAACTTAGCACACATATTTAAAGCTATAATTTTGACCAAATTAATGGACGAGAGGTGTAAGCTCAGAAATAGTAAAATTATTTATATAATCTTTCAGTCTTATATTAATAGTTCCATTTAGAAAAATATTTGTCTCATATCAATAACACCATTTGGATCAATTTAATTGGTTGGACACTTAAAACAACATTCTAAAAGTTTATTTTTATTCTCTTAATTGTAGCACTCGTCATCCAATAAAAATTACTATTTTTCTAAATGAAATTATTAATATAAGGAGTGAATAATGTTTAAAATAACTACTTCATTCTTGTCTTTTTTTTTAATATGACTTTTTATAGGTGTTGTGGTATATTTTCATTTGGCAAATTGTCACTCGTTTATACTTTATTTTCATTTTAACCGTGTCATTTATTTCATGCCATTTATATATACCAAAGCCGGTAGTTGAAAGATAAACTAGCTTAGATATGATATACAAGCTAGTTTAGATGAGTTTGTATGCTCATAATGGAGCATATACTTTCACACACTAAATAACTTTGATATATATTTTATACTTCTTTAGTATATGATACACAAATTAACATACCCACATGATAGTCACTAATGAGCCAATTCATCAAATACATAGTAATCATTCTTTGTACGTGGTTCCCCGCCAAAATCAGTCTTACGAATCTACATGCTCTAACTTGCTTCTATATCAATAGGATAGTGCCCCAAATTGTAAGCACCAATTGAGCCCCTAATTACACTGGGCCACGTGGCATAAAAGGTTAGTATAACTGGTAAAGGTTCTTCTGTAACACCCAAAAAAAAAATTAAGATTTGAAAATTTATTTATTTGGGCCTATCATAGGTACAATGAGATACCACTTTAATTTAGGGAGATGAGATACCACTCCGTAGTCTTGTTTCGAAGGGCTTGTTGATACAAGCGCAATGATGTTAAGAATGTGAGAATTAGAATTTGGGGTTACATCAATTTAAATTTTAAACTTTAAGTTGAAAAAAGATTGCATCAGCATCAGCATCGGCCTGACAGCATGAGAGCATGGTGCATGGGCCATGAAGTACACAAGCAACATGGCTTGCCCTAATGGCCTATGAGGCTATTGAATGTGTGCCACATGCTGTGCGCCCAATAACTTCCATGCTAAAAAAAATATGACGTGCATCCATGAATATGTGCCATATAGTGTGCATTCAATGGCTCTCCCTATGTCCTTAGCTCTATTACTTCTTTATAAAAAGTACCATTCTTTTAAGAACACTTGCTTTATTACCAAAAAACCTCTTTACGTACTTTATTCCACTTAAACCCTAGAGTGGGTAAAATAATAGACTATCCCAAGAGGAGGGAAGCCCAACAACACGTTCCAAATAAGGAATAGGCCAAACACATATGGTAATAGTGATGGATTTGGGATACAATGCATAGGCTATCTCCTGCAAAGAAGCATGCAAGTTAAGTATCTTTCTTTCACGTTTTTGCTTATCAAATAGGGGCCCGGCAAACCTTAAATTGTCAACATTGTTAGTACTGAATTTCCTATTTAAATTCCTACAATCCAACATATCACCGAACTAGAGCCTGTTAAAAAAATTTCATTTTGACATGCACTCTCTTGTCCTATATTAATGGCTCCATTTGGTTTTTTTAAATTGAACTAATTTAAGTCTATTTTAAAAAATAAATGGAGTTATTAATGTGGGATAGATAAAGTACAAAAAAAGGACAACAATTAGGGTCTGTTTGGATTGGTAGAAAGCGGGGGAAAGGAAAAGAATCTTCTTAAAATCTCTCAGTTTTCACTGTTTGGTGCAACGGGGAAAGAGAAATTAGAGTGAAAAATGAGAGAAAATAGATGAAAATTTGGCCCAAAAATTTTCCACCCATCAACCCATGGATTTTGGGAAAAAATTATTGTACTAAATACTTATGGCTATTACTACCACCACCACTGTTATCGCCACCACCGCTACCATTACCACCTCTGCCACCACCGATGTCACCACCACCACCATTGCCACCACCGCCATCGCCACCACCACCGTCTCTGCCACCACCGCTCCACCGTCACCACCACCATCGCCGCCACCACCGCCACCACTGCCATCGCCGCCACCACCGTCTCTGCCACCACCTCTGCCACCGTCACCACCACCATCGCTCCACCACCACCACCACCACCGTCACCACCGCTGCTACCACCACCACCACCACCACTGCCACCACCACTACCAATGTCACCACGACCACCATCGCCACCGCCGTTGCTGCTGCCACCGCCACCACCAATGTCACCGCCACCACCACTGCTGCCGCCACCACTACAACTGTCACAACCACCACCACTGTCACCACTACCGCCGCCGCTACCACCACTGCCACTACCACCACTGCTGCTACCACCACCATCGCCACCACCACCACCACCATCGCCGCTGCCGTCACCACCACCACTACCGCCGCTGCCACTACTACCGCCGCCGCCGCCACCCCTACAACTGCCATAACCACCACCACCGTCACCACTACCACCACAGCCGCTACCACTACTATTACTGTCAATTTTCTCTAACATCATTTGTGTAACAAAACACTAAAAATTATTTAGGAATCTCTTACTTTCTCTTTCACCTGGATTCATTTTCTCTTTCTCTTTCCCTTTCTCCCCATTTCCACCAATCCAAACAGACCCTTAGAGAATACTAAGTGCTTCAAGAGAAATTCAAAGTAGCATGTAGATTAACAAATAACAAAATAATCTATATTTATATTTATAATACTATTTTACTACTTGCTTGAGCTTCCACCGAATGGAGCAAGCTACTTTTGCTTCTAATAAGAGAAGTAGAGTTGATAAAATCTTTAGAGCTAACCAAAATATATTTAAAGCTACAAAGTATTGGACTAGAGAAAGTGGTGAGCTCAAAAATACTAAAAGTATTTAAAAAATAGTGATATCAAATTGTGGTATGTTTTCTTCTCAAAAATTAACTCTCATTTTTACTTCATTTTCATTTTACCCATTCCATTTTTTTCATGCAATTTGTATGTACCACATCCAATAGATAAAGAACATGTGCAGATATGAAAGTAACAAAATTGGTTACCTTTGGAAAAAAGAACTTGAACCTGACTGAATGGGGAGTTTGGATGTAATTAAGGTGTATTTTTGAAGTACAAGTCACACAAGTGACCAAAGAGGGGTATGGTGTGTTGTGTTGTTTTCTCATTCAACTCTATGTCATGACCCAACTCCAAGGATAATTCTAAAAAATGCAATAAATAATTTTTACCAAGATTATTACAATCAAAATTATTCTTCTAAGGATTTGTAATAGTGAGTTAAAGACACAAAATCATTGAATATCATAGTCTTTGCGTCCATATTCTAACGAATGTTTGAGTACTTTTGAGTACAAAACTATGCGTGGTGAAAAACAACCCTTGAGCCAAAGCTCAATAGACTTACCCCTGCTCTATGCTAATTTATGATGCACAAGCGACATACAATATGTAAGTAATTCTAATTCTACCCATAAGTGGATATGCAACATGTCATGCAATGCATTATACTAATTATAACATCATACTCACAAAACAATGAAATCAAACATACTATACCAAGTTTTAATCTTGTTACCCAACTTAGATAATCTCATTCCCACCCCATGAAAAGCTAAGGATAGTAAAAACAAGTAAATCATCTCATAGTAACACCATCAAAAGATGTCACTGCATTCAATCCATAGCCTTAGCGTTCTCTAACACCCATTTCATTTCCATTTGTTATTATGTTTAACATTAAAATAATCCCATACCGAATCCTAATTTACCCAAATAAAAGGTCTAGAACATATGAGTAGATCATAATAATAAAATTTGATCATGCACATTCTTCAATCCCCATATCTTTACCCACATACATATACCCAAAATGCTACACTACTTACTTGTATAGCCCGCATAACAATTCATAACTTTTCCCATGACAATGCTACCCATTACTCAATTATACTTTAAATGCATCATTCCATATCTAACCATGATCAAACCAGTTAGAAAACCACCATTTCAAATACCGAGGGACATCGGGCAAAACTTAATTAAATTGGCACATCAAGTACTCGTCGAAGATCAATGAGTCAAAACCTTAATTTTGATGGTATTGAAAGTTCTAATTTCCAGCAAAAGTGTTGGAGATGTCATATTTTCACGAAAGTTTGACCACAATCAAACTCAAGGGTCTGAGGTATAGAATTAATTTAAAAATTAAAACTAATTAACCCATAATTTTGAAGATTAATGTGCAATGCAGAAAATATAGTATAGTAAGGACTCCTAAGATCATATCGCAATCCAAACAAGTCCATATCGTCTCTGGTCTTTTACTTTGGGTCAAGGACTCATGGAAAAACATCCACAAGAATTTGAGGTAATTCTAATTTGATTTAAAATGAGAAACATATTTGAACACAAGATTATATAAATGTAAAATTTGATCTACGTGTCTTATAGAAAATCTAGTAAGTAATGGATAATCATTGAAAATCCCCAAAAATAGGACATAAAACTAGACTCTTCAGGTAATCTAGGGAAATTTTCTTGAGGCTACACTAATAATGTAAATTCCTAAACAATACTAAAAACTCTAAATTGTGCCATTTGACATACATTTAGGTTTAGGTGAACCTTAACGATTGACATGAGAGAAATTCATGAAAAGCTCTAAATTTTTTACTATAGGACCTTGAAAAAGTCCTCAAATTCTCAAAGAAATTTCAAGACAATATACCAAAAGGCCCTGAACCAATTCAATCAATTTGTGTGTGCTTTGAAAAACAGAAATAGAGCATGATGGTAGAGAAGTAACTAAGCATGTTTTACTTATTTTTTTTCATTAATATAAGCATATAACTCATGAAAAATGATGATGCTAATCCATCAACATGATTTCTAAATGGTATAAAATCATGAAAAACTTGATAATTCAACATACAATCAACAAATATAACCATATATATTCAAGAAAAATCAAAATTTTGTAACATTGACAGCCCTAGTTAGTGCTAATTGAGCTAACTCATACAATTATACTATAAGCATCCATAAATCATTCAATGGAGTCATCTTTAACCCTAATATCCATAAGTTAGGGTAGAAGAAGAGTATTTTCGACCTCTTGTTAATGACAAGCTCTTCACAGCTTGTAGACAAAACTTTTATTCACTCCTACAGTGTTGTTGATTTACTTTCTCCTTCTCCAAGGAGCTTTAATAGTTGAATTTGAAAGGTTTAACCCAATCAGCAAAGGAAGGAGGAGAGGGAGATGGGTGGGGCAGCTAGAGAGAGGAAGATAGAGAAGAGTGCATGTGAGAGGGGTGTCACTAGAGGAGGAGAGGAGGCATGGAGTAGAGAAAGAGGGGGTCCCCTTTGGGGTATAGTTTCCCAAGTTGGTTGGATTCCTAGTTTGAGTCAGTCTAAATCTCCTCTTCAACCAATCACCACTTGACAATCCCTACTTGAGTCTATCGATGCCCAAACTAGGAGATTTTGGATCATCCACCCTACTTGGCGCCAAAGTTAGCCAGTTGGGTGAGCCAACAACTCATTCTGGCATACGCCTGGCTCATCCAATGTCCATTTACTTGTTTAACTAATTATCCCCATTATCCTTTGTTTTAAACATGTTTTCTGCCTCATATTCTTCCAATCAATATTAATAGCCTCTATGACAATACTAGGGTTTTCTTAGGTACCTTCTCATGTATGTCTCGGCTATTTATAGATGCACAATCAAACTTGGGTCATTAGGGTCAAGTCACATACATGGGTCCTCTTACTAATTAAAGTAAACCCCTTAATCGAGAAATAATTCAATTCCCCTTCCTGTATCTTTGGGCAAGGTTTTAGGGTTTTGATTAGCTAAGTTGACTAGGTTAATTGCACAACCCAAATTCCGGCTAAAATAGGAAAATTTTTCTCCCCTTCCTCTAATGGTCAAGGGGTCAAATTGAAGTTATCATTGTGGTATAGTTTATATCATTGGAAAACAAATCACTCACAAATTTAAACTACTGAAAGAAATTTCATCTAAATATTCAGGATTTTTTATCTATAAACAAAAATATTTTCCTGACCAACTCTCCTTATTCAACTTCATGACCAGCCCATATAAGGCTCTAAACATGGTACATAAGAAGGCAAGTGCACATAAAAATTAAAGCCTTTTTATGTATTATATTCGGAGTCCTATGTGGGTTGGTCACTTGTTTTGGTCACAAAGCCCGACAAGCTAACTAGACGCGTCCATCTATCTACGTGGCTTGCGAAGCGGAGAGCAGGTGTGCATAAAAAGACAAGAGAAGTAGGAAAGGGGATCTCTGTGAGAAGCCTTTGCCTTTCTTCTTCTGCCAACCCTCTACTTTTGCCATTGGGCAACCTTTGCTAGTGTTGGGCTCTGTCTACCTCTCTTGGTGGATTTGTTTGTGATAGTGAGCAAAAGAGGAGTGTAGGTAGTGATGGCAATGGGCTGACCTTTAGCGGGGCACGACCCTAGCCCATACCACCAACTGTGCTTGCCAATGGCTCCACATGCAAGGGCCTTATGTTGTTCCCATGCGATGCAAATCCCTAGACTTGGCCATGCTTTTGTGAGTTGTGGGCTAAAAATATGGCTTGTACTACGAAAAAAAGACTATTAGCAACACTTTTATTATTGATATAATACAAAATTATGCTAAAAACTACAATTTGTGATGCATAACAAAGCGTCATAAAAAAGTAACAATTTGCGATGCTTTTTTCTATGCATCACAAATAGTGGTACTCTTTGTAATGCTTATAAAAAGCATCACAAATAAAATAAAAAAAATTTAAAATAATTTCAGAACTATTTATGACGCTTTTTAAAAGCATTGCAAATAGTAGTAATATTTGTGATGCTTACAACAAAACGTAACAAAGAAAATAAGGTTTTTCCTAAAAAATTAAAACTATTTCTACGCATGTAAAAAAGTGGCATAAATAGTCTTATAAATTAATTTTAAAACAAAACTTATTTTACTTATGATGCTTTTAAGAAAGCATTACAAATAGTGATAAATAATTTTAAAAAAATAAATTGCTTTCATTTGTGATGCTTTTTATAAGCCTCACAAATATAATTATACTATTTTTGATGCTTTTAAAAAAGAGTTGCAAATAGTCTAATTTTTTTGCAAAAAAACTTTAATTTATTTGTTACGCTTTGTTATAAGCATCATAAATAGTTCTATTTTTTTATTTTTTTGTATTAGTTTATTTTATTTTATTTTATGCTTTTATTTAAATATATAATATATAATAAATAATTATTAAAAATCTTCACAAATATATTTTATTTTATATTATATTTATTATTTTTAATATATAATAAAGAGAAAATTATATAAATAATATTTTTCTAAAAAATATTTATTGAAATAGTGTTCGGTTATAAATATTTACTAAAATAGTGTTCGATTAGAAATATTTACTGAAATGGTGTCGGTTTTTGCCATGCCGGCACCAATTGGGTGTTGGAGCCTTCATGAGTTTTTTTTAAAAAAAAATTAATGATTTCATCTTTTAAAATGACGAAATACGAAAGGGAAATTTATTAAAATAATAATTAAAAAAAAATAATTACCAAAATATACCACTTTGGGAAATATTTCCCAAAGTGGTGTTCGTTTTTGCCACGCTGGCGCCAACGTGGCTTTTTTTTTATATTTTTTAAGTTGATTTCGTCGTTTAGAATGACGAAATTGGCTTGAATACGATTTCGTCGTTCTAAACGACGAAACCTTATATTACTTGACCCGGTTTCGTCGTTCAGAACGACGAAATCAACTTAAGCTGATTTCGTCGTTCTGAACGACGAAACTAACACACTTGTTATTTCGGTCTCGGTCGTGGGAAAGACACTGATTTCGTCGTTCTCTTAAATTTTTTTAAAATTACTATTTAAAACTAATTTTTATCACCTGTCCCTGTTCATTCATTCAAAACACAAAACACAAAACACAGATAAATATGCACGACTTCATTCATTCCACCCATAACAAATATTACCATAACAAATATCACTATCACGAATATCACCATAACAAATATAAATAAAGTACATCATATACGAGTAACAAATATAATACATCACAAGCAATATCATAATCTCCTACGTCCTCGTCCTCGACGGGGGTGTACGAGCTCCTCATGATCTACCTCTAGCTGTGGCTCTAACTCTAGCTCCAACTGGGGCTCGGGCTCTGACTGGGGCTGGGGCTCAGGCTCGGGCTCCGACTGGGGCTGGGGATCAGGCTCGGGCTTGGGCTCCGATTGGGGCTCCAGCTGCGACTCCATGTCAGGCTCCTGCTCAGGCTCCGGCTCAGCATAAGTAATAGATGGTACAATACGAGCTGGCTGATGTCGTCTATAATACAAAATCGGATCTGGCTGAGTGACATGTGTAGTATCTGGAAATGATGAACCTGGAGGAGAGCTATATGCTGCTGATGATGATGGAATATCAGAGCATGAAGAGTGCATCGGCTGCGTCTGAGCGGCCTCGTCGACAGGATAATCTCGATGAACATCCGTGATCACCGAATGAAGTAGTGGTAAGCTACGAAGGACATCATTAGACGATCTAATCACCGACTCACATGCTGCTGCTAAGTCCTCGCGCGAAATACAGGTGACAAGTGCATCACTCAAATACGCATTAGTATGTCGAAGCTGACGAAGCTATAAAAAAATAAATTAAATATTAGATAAATAATTAAAACAAAATAAGAAAATAATATATGCCTTAATTAACAAAGTTGTACTTACTAGAGCTGCCTCAGATGCTCCCCTAGGCTGATATGTCATCTCCTCTACATCATCGTGCGGTAAAATATATCGTCGTGTAACAAATTTTAAAAAAAGTTATCATACCTCTCCTCTCCAAATAGCAGCAGACCTATGTGACTCCTGCTCTACGAGTAAAGAAGCATCACTTGGGCCTGGCCCGTAACAAGGCTCTGCATGATCCATATGATCTGTGGAAGATGAAGATCATATCATTAATCGTAAGGAATACATGCGTACGTAACTAAAAAAATATAATAAATACAGAGGTTGATTATATGTTTACCAATCAACAGGAGGGTTTCTACATGATTTACTATTCTGCCCACTTTGTTTACACCTCCCGCATTTATATCCTCCTCTACCATCTCTTTCCATTGTTCTGCGGTCCATGGTATTCCAAATACAAACAGACCGTGGGCGACCGGGTTGCCTTGTTGCTATCGGTGGGTATAACACAAACGGTATATCCCTCTCCCAATACTCCCGACCACGAGGAGAATAAAATTCTGCAGAGTACACATTTCTATAAGTAGAAGATGTGTAAAACGGTGATGCATTGATTGGCTCCCGCCGCTTTGCCCACACGGTGATAAGGTGCGAGCAAGGATAACCATAAACCTGAGGGATGTTGCATGTACAAGTATACATCGCAGCATTTACCATAACCTTGCGAGCACGAATTGATGTCACTTCGTACTGACTCCTGTTGATCCTATTAACTATATACTCCCCAATTTTTCTTGTTTGCTCTCTCAATATGGCTTCCACTCTAGGAGTATATGGGGTGACTATGGCAGAAGCGGTAGAAGATCGTTTAACAAAAAATTTTATGAGCCGATAAAAGATAGCTGACACTAAAGCCTGCATGGGTAACCCTCGTGCCCCCTTCAAGACGCTATTTAAACTTTTAGCCATATTTGTAGTCGTCATGCCAAATGTCATAAAACCACCATGTGCAAGGGACCACTGTGCAGGATGCAATTCTCCTCCTAAGAGGAGATGTTTTGCCCTAAGACTCTCTTGACCAATCAAGTCCATTTTAGCATCAAACTTTTCTACTGTGAGTGCACAAGCTGCTGCCCCAATCAAGTCCGTCAGTGTATCATTTTTGAACTCTTTCTTAAAATTTGCTTTTATGTGACGGATGCAATAACAATGGTGGTAATCCGGCTCTGGAAGAACCTCAGGCACTGCCTTCTGAAGCCCCTTATGTCGATCTGAAATAATGACGATGTTCGTCATGCCCATCAGTACGTGATCCCTCAATTCCATTAGAAACCATTTCCAATTGTCTCCGTCTTCCTTTCCGACAAGCCCAAATGCAAGAGGAAATAACCCATTATTTCCATCTGTAGCCGTTGCAGCCATAAGAGCACCAGGATATCTGCCATACAAGTGAGTGGCATCAACGCCAATCACAGGGATGCAATGTCAAAACCCAACTATAGATGGCCCAAAGGCCCAAAACAACCGTCTAAATCTCCTACAAGTGCCACCATCTGCACGAGGTACTACATCATCCTCTAAGCGGTAGTAGGTGTCAGGATTGGCTTCTTGCACCGCCCTTAGGTACATTGGCAACAATTTATACGATTCAACCCAATCTCCATAAATGGCCTTGATCGCCATATTCCTTGCTGCCCATGCTTTCTTATAAGATATGTCAACATGATACTTCTCCTTCATTCTTTGAATAATATCCCTTGGTGTGAGAGTTAATTCGGCTTGGATAACGGGCATTATGACCTTCGAAATAAAGGAGGCACTGCACTGCCTATGATTTGTGCTAAGCTGGGCATTCCGACATGTGTGGTCACCTTTGTACGTCTTCAATTTAAAGAACCCACCACCCCTTTTGATTGAGCCATGCACTCTCCAAGGGCAAGTGCTATCAATGCACTTCACTGTATACTCCGCCAGATTTGTTCGTACAACCTTGTATTCGACATGATTTTGAATGGAAAACTCTTGCAAGGCTGTAACGAATGCTTCTTTATTCTCAAAGATGCGGCCAACGTATAACTCATCTTCATTTTGTTGGTCCAAATCCATTGTAGAATTCACTGCAGCATCTATCTCCTCATCTGTGATGTGTGCATAAAGTGGCTCCACTTCACAGTACGGCGGCTCTTCATCATCTACATTCATATCATTCCCAGCAATGGCATTGTCTACCGCATCATCCCCCTCGCCGTCAACCATCTGTTGAGCACTTTCTTCACCTCTAACCCCTTCTACATTCATATCAGAATCTTCTCCACTTACTTCGTCAATATTATCTTCACCTTCATTATCCTCATTTTCATCAATATCTTCACCGTAGACATATCCCCCCTACATATAAACATCACATATGTATTAAATTTCGTAAGCCTAAAAAAGTTGAATTCATTTATAAATATATATTTTACCTCTGATTAGATGGTCCAGCATCGGTATGACCAACATACGTGTAGGGGTAATGAAGGCCCATCGAACTTTGAGTTTCATACCATGCACCGCCTTGAGACATTGGAACGCTAAATGGCTCGTGTGCATGCGTCGTAGACCTTCCATATTACATACAAAATCTCAAAATTTAGCTAAACGTATTTTCTTTAAAGGATAATAAGATTGAAAACGTATTCACAACTAAATCAACCCTTACCTCCAAGTAGGTCCACTTTCATCGTAAATAGGGGCAGACGACCTATGACGTTCATTTGAAGCTACTGTCATAGATAAATTTCCCTCTTCTTCGTCGTCCACTGGCACTTGCATATGACTTTTATTGTTCACATTTCTATCCGAGCTCCTTTGTGAGCTTCTGTGAGAGCTCCTATGTGAACTACTTCGCCTTCCACTAGTCACTCGAGCCTCTTTTTCGAGAAATAACTCAAAAGAAATTATGTGACGCGAGTGGTGAAACATAAAAGCCATTGATGAATCATCATTTATGTTCATTAGTATCATTTTCGATCCATAGGACAGAAGATTACGTTTGATAGTAATTTTCCATCTTCTTCGATCCAACCCAACCTTACTTGCTACGTGCATCTCAAATTCATCAAATGTAGACGGTTTCTTCATTAATAATCCTTCTATGCGTCCGTCGTAGTTAATGAAAAAACTAACCATTTCTTCTGCCATTTCTATTCAATTAATTCATAAATAATAAATAAAATTAATATTAGATTAAGCAAACTAATACTAATATCTACTCTAACAAATATATTTTAAAAATATATACGCATAGAAACTAATAACTTTACCAAGTATATAAGCATATCATTAATACTTTATATTAATGAGTAAATTTTCTAATTAATAAAATTAGATAATTAATGTAATAACGCATACAATGTCACAAATCATATAAGCTATAAAAAAAGCATGTTCAAAAACTCAAATCCTCCTCATTTTCCAAAATTTGAGAGACTTAGCATCTTAAAAAATAAAAATTCATTAATTAAAAATCCATCTCAATTCAATAATCTTAAACAAAAAAACATACAAAATGACTGAGAACAATACCTATAAAAC
Organism: Saururus chinensis; assembly: GCA_035235625.1. Taxonomy (NCBI): domain Eukaryota; kingdom Viridiplantae; phylum Streptophyta; class Magnoliopsida; order Piperales; family Saururaceae; genus Saururus; species Saururus chinensis. The sequence goes on from CP141143.1 coordinate 35,586,094, forward strand.
TAGGGCACAATAATGGTATAATTAAAACTTCTAATTTATTCAATATAGCATAGAAAAGATAAATTACTTTAATTTAACATATACAAAATTATTTATAACGATTGAAAAAGGAGATAAAAAACAAAAAAAAAAGTAAAAAATCGCACCTGGAGCGGGCTGGACGTGAGCAGCGGACGGACTGGACGTGGGCGGCGGCGACGGCGGGGCTGGACGGCGGCGACGGGCCGGATGTCGGCAGAGGCGGGTGGTGGATCGCTTGACGGAGGCGGAGCCGAGTAGATTTCAGCGAGGCGACTGGATGCGGAGCGGATCGGGAAATATAAGCCCGCTGATTTCGTCGTTTAGAACGACGAAATCAGTGTCTTTCCCATGACTGAGACCGAAATAACATAAGTGTGGTAGTTTCGTCGTTCAGAATGACGAAATCAGCTTAAGTTGATTTCGTCGTTCTGAACGATGAAACCAGGTCAAGTAATATAAGGTTTCATCGTTTAGAATGACGAAATCGGGATTTCGTCGTTCTAAACGACGAAATCAACTTAAAAAATATAAAAAAAAAGCCACACTGGCGCCAGCGTGGCAAAAACGAACACCACTTTGGGAAATATTTCCCAAAGTGGTATATTTTGGTAATTATTTTTTTTAATTATTATTTTAATAAATTTCCCAATACGAAATTAATGGAGAAACCAAATTTCGTCCTTTGTCATTTAATTGATTTGTCCTCTCCCTCCTCTCCTCTCTCTCCTCTCTCCTCTCTCATCACTCTCTCTCTCTTCTCTCATCACTCACTCTCTCTCTCCTCTCTCTCATCACTCTCTCTCCCCTCTCTCTTCATTCTCTCTCATCTTTCGCTCTCTATTCACTCTTTCTCTTTCCTCTTTTTCTCTCTATTCATTCTCTTTCCTCATAGGCTGGGTAGAGAGAGAAACAAGAGAGACAGAGGTGAGAGAGACTTAATAGAGAGAGGAGAGAGAGTGATGAGAGAGAGAAGAGAGAGTGAGGAGAGAGAGAAGAGAGGAGAGAGAAGGTGATGAGAGAGAGGAGAGGATATTTATTTTATTTTTATTATTTGTTAAATATAATATATAATAAAAAATTTATAAAGTTAAAATTATATTCTTCCACTCTCTCCTCTTTTTTCGTTAGAGCCGGGTTCATGCTAATGCTCATGAGAGAGAGGAGATAGAAAGAAAGGAGAGATGATATAGAGAGAGTGAGAAAGATGAGAGAGAAAAGAGAGAGAGAGGGAGATAGAAGGAGAAAGCGAAGAGAGACATATTGTAGGCATAAATATAAAAAATCCGACACTAACCAAAATAGAAAGAGCGGGAGGGACGCGGGACTTTGTCTAGAAGAGGAAAGAGGAGAGAGCATGAGAATATAATTTTAAATTTTAATTTTTTTTATTATTTATATTTTAAAATAAAAAAATAAATTCCCATTAAAATAAATATTTTTTATATTTTATATTTTTAGAATATCCGTCACTATTACCTAAAGTGAAACCTTGTAAAAAAGTAAATTCCCATTAATTAGGGTGGTGTCTTTCATTTCTATTTATATGATTTATTTGCACAATTATATGTATAAAGAAGACTTTGAAATACAACACAACGATCTCAATCAATAGGATAACAGTCATTCCATGATTTACTCAATTAGGTATAATCTCATAATATTCTCCACGACTTGGTCAAATCTGGTTGTGCATGAGTTCAAAACGTGGCACCAGATTCCTTTCAAACTTCTGCTTTCAATTAGCTTCTGTTGGCATAGAATGAATGAGAGCCATTTATGTATAGAACAGTTGTTCAAATGCAGGAGTCTCGTCAGCAACATTGCAAATAACACATGATTCAACAAAGACACTACAGTTAGTACTTAGCATTCCTGGAATAACTTCTATCCAAAAACCTTAACAGACAAGAACATGCCATAGCTTAGGCCAAAATATGTCATCAAACTGAGAAATGTTGGAGAATCTCAAAGCTACGTATGCAACAGAGACTGATAACTTCAGGGAAGGTTTCAAGTTGCTGAATGTGGACTTGCTATGCCTGGAGAAATACTGATTTGTAAAGACTAATAGCATACTTAGGTGCAGAAATAACACATACTTTACAACACAGGGTAGAACTTAGAGTCTGTGGAGGATGATCTGAGCTCCATGCCATGGTTGAAGAGAAATAATTGTATATGGGGCATGAACATAGGAAGGCGAAAGCTCGAAGGAAAAATTTTGGAGAATCATAGCGAGGGCCATTTTAGCCTCTATCACGGCAAAGTTCTGTCCGATGCAAACCCTTGGGCCCCACCCAAAGGGGAAGAACACGTTCTGACCTTTTGTTGCCCTTGAAACTCCCTCTGAAAACCTCTCAGGCTTGAATTCTTCTGCATCTTCTCCCCAGTATTCCTGATCATGCTGGACTTGACGTGTTTCTAGCTGGAGGTCAACACCAGCAGGGATTGAAAAGTCCCCCACTTTGGTGGGCTCACATATATGTCGATGATCAATCACAGGTGGGTACAGCCTTAGGACTTCACTCAAAACCATTGAGACCTGTAAAATAGGTATTAATATAGTAAGATGAGCTCCATTAATATGAGCATCACTAGCACACAATTACTCATGGGGCAAGTGGGCTTTGATCTACCCACTGCTTAATCTAATGCATGCTGCCCATATTAACTTTTTCTTAGCAAAATACTCCCCCTATCCTAAATTAATAACTCCATTTGGCACAAAAAAAAAAGTTCCAAACTAATAGCTGAATTTTGTCAAATTTAAATAGTTGGGTACTTAAAAAAGTATATCTTAAGCTTATTTTTCCTTCTCTTAAATGTGGTTTCTGAAGAGTGGCCGGACCAGCGGAAGCACAGTGGGAGGGAGGTGGCACACCAATTAAAAACCAATCTTTAAATTAATCTACAAAGGAATCATGCATAACATGCAATCAATAAGCAATATAACCTATCCAATCATGAATCAAGCAAAGAGGATAATCAAAGAGGGACAAATACAAACTGACATGGGCATTCCAGCCCTTGCACACCCTCCAAAAATTGAGCCCTTGCATGCCAATCACATGAATCAACAAGCAATGGAGAAATGAGATTACCTATGTGTTGATCGCTCATAAACCACCGCTTGGAATGAATAAATCACAGCAAGGATTGCCTCTTGAATCAGCCACCACGTTCCAGCCAAGGAGGAGAGTCTTCTTCCTTATTCAGCCCGCCAAAGAGATCAAGGAGAGGGGAGATTAGGGTAGCAGGGATCCCCCCTTCTTTGTGTAAGCCGAAATCAAGAGAAAAAGGGGGCGGCAATTGGAAAGAGAGGAGGAGAGGAGTGGGGCGGCACAATACTTAAGGCACTCCTCCTCTCTTTCTCCCTTTAAATACCCTCTCATTTTCTTCTTTAGGCGGGCCTATTAGGGGTCAATTCTAAATGGGCTTACTTGCTTGTTTTTACGGATTCTCTTGAGGTTCAAACACAACGGGAGCGGGCTTTGCCTCTTAGAGCCCGCGGAGGCCTGGACCCCCTGCACACGGCCAAGCCCGCGATAAGGTCAACCCCTGGCTAACCACGGGTCCTACCCTCGACACATAAGTTGTGCGTCTAGGCCCCACAACATGTTAGTGCATGGCCTAGTCGAATACCTAGTGTGCGTGTGTGATGTAGGCGGGTCCCAATCGAATAAATGTAATGAAGGCACATATGGGGTCAGTGCGACCGCCCCCACCACCCTTGAACCCCGTGACCCGTACCGGTTCACCTAGACTGCGACATCGTTGGACCAAACCAAGCCCGAGCCCATACCATGGTCCAATAGTTTCTTCATTCAATAAAATCCAATATTTTTCGAAATGTAGCCATTAATATAGGATGGAGGGAGTATATGTTTATCTTTTTTATTTTGGTATCTAGTGGAAACTGGAGAGAATAATGGTTTTGCACTTTGAATATAAGGTTTTCAGTGCATTTTTGCATTTTTTACTATGTAGAGAACATAAGGCTTAGAGATGAAATACAATCTAGTTTGTCTATCCAACAAGACAATTGAAATAAGCTTTATCATTAAATATAGGCATGATTTTATTGACATGGGACAGAAGTGCTTACAATCTTAAGGTGGTTGATGCTTTCATAATCTGGCACAGCTTTGCCACATACTTCCAGAATCTCTTCTCTAGCATTTGCTTGCCATTCTTGGTGAATAGATAGCAAGATCATAGTCCAAGTTAACCACACTGCAGTTGTCTCCTGCCCAGCAAAATAGAACAACTTGCGTTCTTCAATCACTTGTTCTATTGTCAAGTCAACCTTCTTCAATTTCTTGCCATTTTCTTGGAGTTCTTCAGTCATTAGGCTGTAACAATAGCCCTAATAAGTCATCATCTTTTGCCTCTCCCATCTTCAAGTCCTGCTCTTTCTTGTTAATCAAATCCCTTAGCATCCTCTTGATCTCTTTTTCCAAATGCATTCTCCTCTTGTTCTTCTTGGTAGGAACGAATCTGTATGAGAAGAGCACCTGTCATGCTCTATAACCATGTGCTGGATTGGTCTTGGTTATCAATTTCATTGGTTTTTGCAGTTTAACTCACATTAGTCATTATCTCATGAACATTCAATTATTCTAGTCAGATGGCTTCTTAGCAGGTTATGAGTGAAACACAAAAGCTATTTTTTTTGCCCTGTTTGGATGTGATTGTAGTATAAGACACCATAATTAACCAGTTCAACCTTCTACTCTATAGGAGGATTCAAATTTCAAATGCACCTGAAGCCAGGAATGTAAGGAGTCCTTGCAGCTTCGATGACCAGTTCAACCTGCTCTTTCTGAAGCTCGAATGTCATCTTTCCTTTTTCATAGCTGCTCCCAAAGGCAGTTCGGGAGATAACATCTACAATGAAGTTCTGAAGTTCTGGCCAGACATCCAATTCACATGATTGCTGGTGGCCAACCAAGGTACTCCATCTTTCTATCAGTTCAGAGGAACTTGTAGCAAATGCTGGGATCATTCCCTGGAGTTCAGAGGAACTTGTAACAATAGCCCTAATAAAAGAATGTCTAAGTACTAGAAATTGCTTCTTGCGTGTGGAGTCCAAGAATAAAATACCTTAAGTTTCTCAATGAAGAATGCGGGATTAATCAATTTCCTCCGGAGAGCCCATTCATCTCCTTCCAAACTGGATACACCCTTGGCTAACAGGTCGATGAGAGGATTTACAGGTGGCTTGATAATGTGACCAGACTTGTCTGAGAGAACTTCTTTTATCAGCTCTGCATCCTTGATTACCACTCTAGGGGTTGTTCCATTCCAAATCAGGGATACCTTACCTGCATATTTTCAGTTAGCAAACAAAAACAAGAATGTCAAATGAAGTGAAAAAAAGAAAAAAGATTATTTCCAGTTCTTGAAGAAGCAAGAGAGGAAAGCACAAAAAGGGCTAGCTATTACCATGCTTTTTAAGCTGGTGGTGAATGAAATGAAGAACGCGGGGAAGAATTTGATGATTGAGATCCATAGGTTTGGACCATGCCCCTGCTATTGCTGTCCCAACCTCTTTCATGTCACCAAAAAATAGCTTGTATTTAGTTCCCTGGATTCCCTGTTGTTTCAACTGCCTCTGTAGTATCTTGGGCTTCCACCAAATGGAGTGAACTACTTTTGCTGCCAATAAGAGAACCAGAGTTGAGAAAATCTTTAGAGATAACCTGAACAAGCCCTCCATTATCTTGAGATTAGGAACAGCTTTCCTGAGCTTGAGTTGAAACTACTGATAACTCAAGGAGAGATGCCCTGATTAGCACACATATTTAAAGCTATAATTTTGACCAAATTAGTGAACGAGAGTAGGTGAAAGCTCAGAAACAGTAAAATTATTTATATATTCTCTCAGTCATACATAAATAGCTCAATTTAGAAAAATATTTGTCTCATATCAATAGCTCCATTTGGATCAATTTAATTGGTTAGACACTTAAATAAAGTTTCAAGAAATTTATTTTTCATTCTCTTAATTGTAGGACTCATTATCCAACAAAAATTACTATTTTTCTAAATAGAACTATTAATATAAAGAGAGACTATTAGTTAAAATAACTACATCATGCTTGTCTGTTTTTTTTTAATTTGACTTTTTAAAGGTGTTGTGCATATTTTCATTTGGCAAATTGTCACTCATTTATACTTCATTCATTTTACCCGAGTCTTTTATTACATGCCATTTATATATACCAACGCCGGTAGTTGAAAGATGAATACTCCTATATAAGCTATTAAAGTACCGATAAGGTGTAATTTGGGATAAAAAGAACTTGGACATAATTGAGCTGGGAGCTTGGACGCAGCTGAGTGCATTTTCGAAGCACGCCAGCAAAGTCGTCCCTGAGTTTCGACTCATTGAACTGTATGGCTTGGGCACTAAGATGCTTGAAGTTTGGACCCAATTGAGGGGCTTTTCGGTGCTTGGACTCATTGACATGTTTAGCGTGGGCGACAGGGTACTTGCGCTTAAAGCATGTGCCGTGGGAAGAGTTTTTAATGACCCTACTTACCATGAGAATATTTGAGGCCTTGAGGGTCATTTACCTATAAGATCAACAGTGTATATATTAATACATATTAGTATCAATAACTAACGTATGCACCATTGATCTTAAAAATAAATGATTCGCATATATTCCTTATGCTAGACTCACTATGCGATGAGCTTGTTGTATTCAAATTCAGTCTTTCAAATCTAGCTGGTCTAACTTGCTTCCTTCTCGACCGGATAATGCCCCAAAGTATAAACACCAACTGAGCCCCTTATTATATGGGGTCATGTGGCATGAAAAGTCAGTAATAACCAGTTAAGGGTTCACCCCCTAGGCTCATTCAACCAAGGAGCATAGTAAAAAATTTAACCGAAATGGCTACAAGAGCACATGTTAACGAATGCCCCATTCATATGAATCTTGAAACAAAATAAATGAGAGGTGTTGATTCACCATCTTTGCATTGAGTCGTGTGACCTTATTTTTCATGAAAAATAATAAACTGTATATGGAATATTCAATGCACGTTTCAATGGAATGATCGTGACCGTGTTTTCAAATTAAGGAGAGTATGTGAAGCATCACTCATTTTTGCACAGGAAAGAAGAGGCTGGAGGCATTATTAGCGCCGTTAATTTGCCGTGCTCATATTGTTGTGAAAACTACATCCTTTTTCCTCTTTTGTGCCAGCCAAATAACACAATAAAACATACACTTTCACACTAAATAACCTCAATATATATTCTATGCTTCCTAAAGCATATGATTTGCAAATTAACGTACCCACATGATAGCCACTAGCGAGCCAATTCATCAAATACATGGAAGTCACAAAATGTACGCGATTCGTTGCTAAAATCAATCTTACGAATCTACATGCTCCAACTTGCTTATATCTCAACGCGATGGTGCCCAAAGTGTAAGCACCAATTGAGCCCCTTATTACATGGGACCATGTGGCATAAAAAGTCAGTAAAAACTGGTTAATGGTTATGTAAAAATTTGATTATTTGGGCCCACAAGTGAGTTTTTTGCCAAATAATCATTTTTTCTTAAAATTGAACTATTTTGAACTCAATTCACGCAAAGGAGCTTTAAAGTTTTTCATAGGGCTCTGAGAGGAACATATTAAGCCCAATAACGGATAAATCAGACACCGGGCACACAGGCTATGCTTCAAGAAATATGTCATGGGCATGTCGTACTTTAATTTGGAGAGATAAGAGGGCTCGCTGATACGAGTGCAATGGTACTAAGAACGTGTGAATCAGAGTTTAGGGTTACATCAATTTGAATTTTTAATTTAAAGTTAAAAAAACTATTAAAAAAGATTACATCAAGATTGATAGCATGAAAGCATGGCCCGCATGGGCCATGCAGTGTGCAGCATGGCCTGCCCTAATGGCCTATCAGGCCATTGAATGTGTTCCACATGTGTTGTGTATGCTAGCTAGGGGTGAGACATATGCCGCCTTGCACTACTTTTTGTTCTTACTACGTTAGGGTTTACTTTACTTTTCAAAAATTTCTATTTGTGATGTAATAAGCTATAATCGGGAGGTATTTAATTCAAAACATATAACAGACCAACTAATAGCCCTCCAATTGGCGTGGGGCCCACCAGTTGGCGTGGCTCTCAATGGAGCCACATGCCTCCAATAAATGGAGTCATCTTCTTCATTGATGATTATGCAAAATCAGAATTACTTCTTCTTCCTTCGTCCAATTTTCTTCCATTTCCCCTACTTTAAGTTGGGTACCATTTGTGTCTAATCGGGACAAAACATTGGTATCAAAGTCTCAACTGTTTGCCATGGCGTGAGACAAGCAACTGGCGATGGCTCCTGAGATGCAACCTAAGAAAGAGAAAGATAACACTAGCAACCCTGATTTTTAATAAGTTTTTAAAACTAATAACAAAGTTTTTAGCATATTTTTATTAGTAGAATTTTATTTTAGATGAAGTTTTTAAATGATTTGGTAAAACCCTAAAAAACGAGCATAGCGGTTTTTAAATCATTTAAATCGGACATTAGGACAGTAAGTAATGGCCTCAAGAAGCGCTACCTCATGGGTTGGGCCCAGAGTAAAACTACAGTAAAACTTACCCATGAGTGGTCTTGTTTTAAATGGCTTGTCGATACATGTTCATCAGTACTAAGATAGCACAATTCTGACTTGTAGTTGAAAAGATATTCTAATTTGATGTTTTAGAATTTGAAAAAGATAAAAATAATAAAATATAGGGCGTCAATTACCCCAGTAAATTTCTCTCACATCTACCACGCCCTAACCCTCATTTTGCCATTTTAAGCTGTTTTAACTCTGATTTGAGCCATTCAAAAACCATTTCTACCTAAATCAAGCTTGCCAGACATAGTGTTGGGGTCAATTTTTCTATTAGAGGTTATTTGCAACCACGCATTGCACTTCATCTTTGAGGTAGGGAGCCTTAAACTCTAAACTTATGTTCTGCCTATAGTACTAAATTTTCTAAACCGTTCTTATTCCTTTGTGCTTATTTGATCTATGTTCTAAAAAATGTTATCTCTATGAAATGTTTTACATACATTGTTTTATGACTTGGTACAATTCACGTACTAGATAATTCTAGATACAACCTAGAATTATCATGTTATAACTGGATACCGGTCAAGAAAAATAATCGGCGAGGCCTGCGTATGAGTGTAGACCATCATGGGAAAGCTCATCACTTGAATGAGCCTCTCAATGCCTATGAGTGCAGGGGGAGCACCATTTAGTATTACGGTGAATGAATTTATCATCATCGGACGAACCGATTTCTAATTTTTGGAATACTATTTCCTGATTTGATTGTTATAAGGCAAAATTTAAGTTTTCACTTACTTCATGAGTTTTTTGCATAGCATTATTTTAAATTTTATATAGAGAATGGGAAGACTAACTAAAAGCCCCTAGGCTCGTGATCCCCAACTCTAGAAAAAAAATGAAATGAAGAAATTAAAATAAATGAATGAAATGATGAAATTTTAAAAAAAATTGAATGATCATGTGCAAAGAGAGTGATGAAGTGAAGGGGACCAAGTCAAAGGTATAATGCCCGGATTTCTCTCACACTTCCCACTAACTCTCCACTAATCAATACGGTTTTTACCAATCATCCCACTCCTCCCATTAACCCATTCTCCATCTCCCACTAACTCATTCTCCATCTTCCACTAATTCACTCTCCACTTCCCTCAAATTATCTTTCCAACTCACCTCCACTACTTGCTTAACTATACAACCCCAAAGCTATAAATACTTCTTCAGTTTCATAAGGAGGGGCTTTTGGCTTTCAAGTTGACGGAACCTCTAAAAAGAAATCTAGAAGTCCATTACATACCAAACGACGTCTAGAAATCCTAAAAAACCTTAACCTTCAGAAAGTCGAAGAAATTCAAGAATTAGAAGATAAGCAAAAGACTCAAGAAGGATGAAGAACTTGTACAAAGGAGCTCTCATCTTCAAGAATAATCTTCCTTGTTTTCTTCTCTTTTTATAAAAAACTTGAAAGTTGTGGCCACTTCTCCTCCCAATTCTCTTTTCTTATTTTAATAAATTTCAAGTTATTTTTTTTCATTTTACCATCTAATCAAAGGGTTTTAAAAATTGATTAATCACCACTACTCACTCCAAATTGTTGATTAATCGAGAGAAGTTCATCCCACATAAAAAAAAGGTTCTTCTCTATCTCTAGCATGGAAGGATCTTCTGATCATTTCTCTTGACTTGTGCGTAGGGAACTACCGAAATCCATTAACAGATTTCTAGCACACCTAGTGGGACCTTCTCCTCCTTTTATCTTTTTGGCAAAAATGGAGGCTACTGTAAGCTCGTCAGTAAGGACCTCATGAGACTCTGTTGCACTCAAAGATAGCTACAATAGCTAAATTGGCTAAGAGAGAGGCTTTGTAAGCCTCACGTAGCCACATCAAAATAATTACCAAATCTAATAAGAAATAACCAAATTACAAAGTGTTTTGTTAACCCCATAAATTTCACATCAAAATAGCCATAAAACCAAAATGCTAAGTGATAGTTGTGGACCCCACATTAAGTTTTGTTTAAAAAAATTTATTAGTGATAAAAGACTAAAATGGATGAAAACACAAAAGGTTAAATTTCAAAGAACTCAAAGTTCAAAGAAAAAAAAGGTTATGTGCAAAATCTTATATGCCTCATATAGAGAATGGGAAGACTAAGTCAAAGCCCTATTGTAACGTCTGCGATTTTTCTAAATTCCTGAAGTTGACAACGGGAAATTAGGGTGTTGGACCCCTTGAGCTTCTCATTGGAATAACTTATTCAATTCTTGGAATTGTGACTGAATCCTATATTTATGGAAAATAGACAGAAAGAGCTTCGAAACGCCACCAAGAACGCATGAATCGGAGTCCGGATGAGGGAGATACGATTATTCAGAGTTGAACATATCGTATAGGGCCCGTTCACCCGATTTAAACGTGCAATTGGACCGTTTAAGTCGTTTGGTGGGCCCAATTAATTACAGTTCCGAATTTATAATTTAATGGCCTAAATAGGGGAATTTTGGCCCAACTTCTTATGGGATTAGGAGCCCTAATCCTGTGCCTATAAAAAGAAATAAATTGGGCTTTGGGAGGGGGGGAGCTTTTGGACGGTGAAAGAAAGGAGGGAATTTTCCGGTGTGGCTTTGGTGGTGGTGGATCGACGGCAAATCGGCAATCAAGGTAGGATCATCGTATAAACTTGATTATCTTGTGTGATTAAGAGGTTTAGGCGTGTAATTGTTTCAATTTCTTAATTAGAGCATTAATCCTTTAATGAATTAAAAAGAACTCGCCGGTTGCCCTTGACTGGATTTGGGCTCCGGCCGGTAGACTTTGTGCCCAGCGGCGGGGGACTGGGTCCCTCAGACTTTGTGCCTAGTGGCGAATCAAACAGGCCCTGCCCCCGACTCCGTTCTTGACGGTCGTTGCACCCGCCGGAAGTTATGCTCGCAGGCGAGAGTGAGAGAAACAAGGTGGTGTCAACGGCGGCCGGCGGCCACCAGACAGTAGCAAGGCTGGGCCCATCAAATCCGCTGCTAAGAAGCGATCTGGCCAAGGCTGGCCTTGCTCCAGTTCATGGCGGCCGTAGTGCCTGCTGGATGTCAAAAATTAGGCCATCTCAGTAAAAATTTTAGATCGGCGTCTTTTTGGTCGTCAGTTCCATATTGGGTCACTCGCTCCGGCGGAAATCTTCCACCGTTGATGAGATCGCCAGGCCGGTGGCTGGAGGGTCAAGCCGTTGATAAGTATAATTTATACGTTATTTTACCCTTAATTATTCTATTGTTTTAGTCTCATTTAAGAGTTAATATAGGTCAAATAATTAGAAATTAAATTTAATTAGGTTAGAAAAAGCTTCCATGATGATTTGAATTAAATTGGCTTATTTTGTAGATTCTTCATTGGTGTTCGAACGGGGTCACTTACCGTTCGATCGGGATAACGTGATTTTGAAGAAAATACAGTTCAAGCGTTCGAACGGTCATGCAGGGCGTTCAAACGGCATAACGTGCAGTTTCCTAGTTTTAGCCAAATTTCAATCCTTTTCATATTGGACTTCTTTCTACGGATCTTATGCCTGTAAAAAGACATATTTGGCTCGAATTTAGGGGATTCTAGTAGATTTTCTGAAGAGAAAAAGGAAGAAGATGGAAGAGAACTCAAAGCTTTTAATGGAGATTAAAGTGCTTTCTTCTACAATCGAAGGCTAGACTTTTGTTTTACTTAGGAGTTGATGAAGCTATAGATAAGTTTCAGTTTCTTTTCTTTTTAATTTAGATCTCAGTTGTGAATGATGACAATTGTATGATATGGATTTCCTTTTTAATGGAAGAGTTTTTTATGTTTATTCAAATCATGTTGATTTATTGTCTTGTAGATGACAGTTTGATGTGGTTATACAATAGTTACTGTGATTTAGATGAGATGGTCATACAATAGTTTTAATATTCAGATAATTAATGACTTGGATGACTTATACTAAGATTAGACGGGTCATGCCTATAGCTAGTTTAGTGTAGATGATCCGTGCTATTGTCGAAGATAGTTCATGCCATAGAATTTAATTAATGATTCTTTCTGAAATAATTCTAGCTTGTAGCTGAGAATACTTGTTCATATTCACACTAGATTTAGATTAAGAGTTAAGGAATTATTATGGTTCTATAGTGGATTCGATTTCCTAAGTAATTTCCATCATATTAATCTTTTATTTTTAAACTAGTTGATTCCTTTCCTTTACTTAATTAAAGTTTAAGTTTGTTTTAGTTTTTAATCAGCAAATTCCTCTTTATATTTAGTAATAATTCATCCATCCCTGAGGTTCGACAACCCTTAAATACTTATCGTAGTACAATAACCTTGTACACTTGCAAAGGGTTTAATTATAAACGATCAAGTTTTTGGCGCCGTTGCCGGGGACGGTGTTGATTTGTTAATAAATTAGTATTAGGATAATTCTAGCTACTTTAGTTTCATTTACTTTAGTTTTTAGGTTACTCTTAGTTTCTTACCTTCTTTTAATTTTATCTTGTAGGTTGAGTTGAAAACCGTGCACTCTACACTTGTGGCCACAAGTGGATCAACAAGCATAGTGCTTCTCTTCGGTTTGCAAGATCATTTTCTCTCTTTATTTTTAGTTCTTTTCTTAGTTAGTTTTTGCTTATTCTTCCCCTTTTTACACTTAAAATTGTGTTGTGTGTTTGCGGTGTATGCGTGGTCGTCACTCCTTACTCCCCCGATTAGTACTATTTGACCCTGAGCCTGAGTGGACATTAAGGAGAGCTGAGTTCCCCTCGACCTACATCCCTACACCCCCAAACTCTCCCACCAATTCCTCCGCCCACACTACTTCTACCCCCATCATGGCTGAACATCAGTTAGTAGATGCACCACTTAAAGCTCTAAGAGAGTATTACACTCCCAATGAGTACACCTCTCCTTCATACATTAGGTTGCCAGCGGTTGCTGCTCAAAATTATGAAATCAAGCCCAATGTCATTCAAATGCTTCCATCCTTTTATAGGCTTAATAATGAAAATCCGTATAGGTACCTAGATGACTTCTTGGAAATATGTACAACTTTTAAGTTCTCAAATTTAACTGATGAAGCTGTTCAACTTCGTCTTTTTCCTTTCACATTGAAAGATAAGGCTAAGGAATGACTTCACTCATTAGAGCCAAACACTATCACAACATGGGCCCAAATGCAACAAGAGTTCCTTAAAAAGTACTTCCCTATAGGTAAGACCAACCAAATGAGAAAGGCCATAACCACTTTTGCCCAACTTCCCATTGAACAGTTCCATGAGAGTTGGGATAGACTTAAGGACCTTCTTAGGAGGTGTCCTCATCATGTTGTCCCTAAGTGGCAATTAGTTCAATGTTTTTATGAGGGTCTTACTGAATAAAACCGTCATCTTGTTGATGCAAGTTGTGGGGGTACCTTCTTGTTAAAAAATAAAAACGAGGCATGGAAACTTTTTGAGGACTTGAGTAAAAATTCTCTTCAACATGCTGCGTTGAATAGAAATGAGAGTGGATTATCTACCTTGAGCAATGCCCCCTCTAGGGGTGGTTTGTGTGAAGTCAAAAACCCATTAGACCTCTCCTCCAAAGTTGATACTTTGAGTAGGAAGCTGGACCTCCTTATGACTTCAACCCATCAGCTCACTCCCTTCACTCAAGATGCATGCACAATATGCCTTAGCCCAACCCATACTATCATTGAGTGCCCCTCTGCCTCTCAATTTCCTAAGCTTGTCCAAGACCATGTGAATGCCACCTAATCCTTCCCTAGGGCTGAGAACAATCCATTTTCAAATACATATAACTCTGGGTGGAGGAATCATACTAACTTTTCTTGGCGGACACAAAACCAAGGGGTTATGGGTAACCAACCCCCTAGTCACCCATTCCAAGTCCCACCAGCCCATATTAACTAACCTCAAGTGCAACCTCCGTATGTCCAACCCAATAGGAGTCCAAGTTTTGAAGAAAAGGTTTTGAGTGCCCTGCAAGGCCTTCAATCTCAATCCCAACTCCCCCACTCTCACACTCAATCTATAGCAAAGTTAGAAGCCCAAATTGGACAACTGACTAATGTTATTAATAAGAGAGAGATAGGGACGTTGCCAAGTAAACCCCTACTAAACCCTAAAGGTCAATTTCAGGTAGAGGGAGCTCCTCCCTCTAATGGAAAAGTTAATTCCATAATGACCCTCAGGAGTGGGAGGATTGTTGACAAGAGTGTTGGGGGGACACAAGTGATAGATGATAGGAGTGAGGAGTTAGAGAGGGCAGCTCCTAATGAACCTCAAGTAGAAGTTAGTGCACCACATGAGAAGGAGTTTGTATCTCCTTCCCCTTCCTCAGAGCCACAGTCTAAGACCACTTCCGAGGGATCTTATATCCCTAGGGCACCTTTTCCTCAGTGTCTTGACATGGCCCCACCATTTAGAAAGAGCACAACTAGGACTAATGAGATTCTTGAGACTTTCAAACAAGTCAAAATTAATCTCCCCCTCTTAGAAGCCATTAAGCAATTCCCTACTTATGCTAAGTTCCTTAAAAACTTATGCACTCAAAAGCATAAATCTAAGACTCATGTGTCTAAGAAGGCCTTTCTCACCGAGAAAGTAAGCTCTCTTTTGAAGTTTAACACCCCACCTAAGTATAAGGACCCTGGAGTACCCACTATTTCGTGAGTCATAGGTGATCACTCCATCCATAGAGCCCTCCTTGACCTTGGTGCAAGTGTCAATCTACTCCCTTACTTAGTGTATGAGAAACTAGGGTTAGGTGAATTGCAGCCTACATCAGTTACTTTGCAGCTAGCCGACCATTCTATGAGTAAGCCTCGAGGAGTCATTGAGGATGTCTTAGTGAAGGTTGACCGGTTCTTTTTCCCTATTGATTTTATTGTCTTAGATATGGAAACCGGTACCAACCCCACATATCAGATTCCTATCATTCTAGGTCGTCCTTTTCTTGCCACAACTAATGCATGCATAAATTGTAGGACAGGGGTAATGGAGATGACTTTTGGGAACATGAAAGTGCAACTAAATATTTTTTATGTGTCTAACCATTTGCCAGCAACTTCTAATGCTGAATGTTTTATGGTAGACAATTTTAGATTTGATGCTTATGATAGAGGTCCATCTTTTGTAGCATCAGCCCATAATCATGTCATGTCTTCTAATTTTTCTGCATCATCTTTTTGGAGACTTAAGAGAAGAGTCAATGCTAATATCTACCAGCCACCCTGATATATTTAAGAATGTTGGCAATGTCTGGCTGAAGACAATAAACTTAGCGCTTCTAAGGAGGCAACCCTTGTTTTATTTGGTTTGTTTTTTTGTTTATTTTCTCTTTTTTTCTTTTAGTTTTAGTTAACTTTCCTTTATTTAATCCATTTAGTGATTTTTTTATTTAGTAGTTTTAGTTAATTAACTGGATTTTTTTATTAAAAAAATTAAAAAAAAAATTTGTGTTTTACCGTTCGATCGGGACTGTTCTCGATCGATCGGTAACTTGCCGTTCAAAAGGTTGAGTCGTCACTTTCAACGTGCACACCGGCCAGTTCGCTTCCTCCGTGTTTTTCCTCCACCGTGTCGTCTCTGTTTTCCACCATAGTCCATACAATGTCCGGCGAGATTTTTGGTCCAAAATGGTCCCTCCCCTCCGATTTTTTGTGTAGAATCTATTTTCGGAATCAATTTGAGTGGACTCAACCTCTATTTCACGCTGTTCTTCTATTTACCTGGTAAGCCCCAAATTTGATTTTTGCATTTTTCTTTCAATTTTTGACCAAATCAGATGCAATTTTTTGTGGATATTTGTTAGGATCGACTTCTATATTCCATGTTCATGATTTGGTACAATTTGATTGAATGAATGATGCATTGTGTAAGTTGGATTTCGAATTTTTCATTCCACACTGTTTTTGTCAAAAATTCCAATTTTTGAGGCTTTAATGAATTAGTTTATATGTACTTGTTGTACTAAATATGCGTAGTTTTTACTTGTACATATTATACTTTGATTTTGGATGTTTCTGCTCATTTTGTTTCTAGGGGTATTTTCATAATTTGACATTATTGGGCGTGTACAAAATTTTTCTGCTTTCCAGTCACTTCCATATCACTTTTAGCACTTGTTTTTGAGCTTTTTGCAGATTTATGGCACACGGTTCTCGTTTTAAAGCCCCGAAGAAGAGGAAAGGCCCCTTCTACTTCGCGTGCTTCATCTTCTACTACCGCCGCTGCCGATCTACCTCTTCGTGCTATTATTTACAAGCGATAGGTGGAGTTTGTTCCCACCCTTACTGCTGCCCAGTCATGGCTTATGTATGTTTCTCATGTTTTCCAATCCTATGTACTTCACTTTTCAGATTAGTAGATTAGTTATGCTTTCAGGTGATATTTTTCTTTCCCTCTCTTACTTATTCTTGTCATTGTAGTATATATTTTCTTTAACATTGAGGACAATGTTCAGTTTAGGTTTGGGGGTGTAGAAAGATATTTTTATTTATTATTTTTCTTTTAGGATGTTCTAGAGTATTTTTTTTATTATTTGTTTTGTTTTATTTACTTTTAAGTGGGTTTTATCGCTTATTTTCTTTTAAAAGTATATGTCTATTTTTAAAGAGATCAATTTCATGAAGAAATTTCAAGTAATTAATTAAGTGATGAAAATGATTGAGTGAGTAATTTCTATTTTATTTTCTTTATCGTGGATAATTGTGCTTATATTTTTAAATCACATTTCACACACTTGAAACTTGTAGGAATATAATTTTATGATTTATTACTTGTAATCTTAGTGAGATATCTTTAATTGAGTATATATTTTTGAAAACTTGGCAATTGAGTAATTTTTAATATTTTATGATAGATCTTTATGCTTAGCTTTTATTTGAAAAAAAAAAATGGGATAAGTGTGTATAGAAAAAAGAATGAAAAAAAATTATGGAAAAAAAGAATGAAAAAAAAAAGTTGAAAAAAATATAGATTGAATGAAAAAAAAATTGTTGATGAAAAAAAAAAAGTAAAGGTTTGTTTCATTTTTTACTGAGTAACCGGACCTTGTGCCTAGGCAAGTATAAGGGATCGCGTTAAAAGGTGAAAAGTTGAAATAAATTCTTTTATGACTATCTTGTTTCTATAGCCTTTATAGTTCGAGTTATTAAGCGTGAGGGGTGTTTCAACACCTAGTGCCTTGAGCCAACTGGATTAGGGACACTGGCCTAATGCTTGTTACATAGACTATTTAGAAAGCTTAATAAAACTAAGTATTGCACAAGTCATATTTTGAAGTATATTATGCTCTTATTCCCTGAATTTAATTGAAATTTGAAGGCTATTACATGAGGGTTTATTATGAAATGTTAAGGATGAAAGATTATTATTGTTATATTTTTGAGTTAGTGAACTTTAATGAGTTTGGTTAATGGATCACACAAGATATGCTTGTTAATAAAGAATGAAATTATATGACTACAAAGTTTCTACACTTTATATTTTTGAAATGTATATAGGTAGTTGCACAATTATTTCTAAGATGGGGTTATAGAATGGATTATTCTTTACTTGAAAGTAATCAGATCGAAATTGTTTACTTGTTTCAAGTATTTGTGGTTGGATCTTTTTAAAAATAGTTATGTGTTTTTAAGAGAAGATTATTTTTTGAATTTTTGTTTTCTTGTTTGTTTTATTTTTTAGGTTTTGATGTTTGTGGGTATCATTACTGCAAACCCTCACGAGATACAACTCGTCCAACTAGGGACACCAAGGGGTTTAAAGGCTTGTTACATATGCTAAATCCAATCGTGATTCCATACGAAAGTGGCATTTATTTTTTAGATTAGTTGTTTTGTTTTGTTTTGCTCGAGGACTAGCAAAATATGGGTTTGGGAGTATTTGATAAGTATAATTTATACGTTATTTTACCCTTAATTATTCTATTTTTTAGTCTCATTTAAGAGTTAATATAGGTTAAATAATTAAAAATTAAATTTAATTAGGTTAGAAAAAGCTTCCATGATGATTTGAATTAAATTGGCTTATTTTGCAGATTCTTCATTGGCGTTTGAACGGGGTCACTTACCGTTCGATCGGCATAACGTGATTTTGAAGAAAATACAGTTCAAGCGTTCGAACGGTCATGCAGGGTGTTCGAACGGCTTAACATGCAGTTTCCTAGTTTTAGCCAAATTTCAATCCTTTTCATATATTAGACTTCTTCCTACGGATTTTATGCCTATAAAAAGACATATTTGGCTCTAAATTCGGGGATTCCAGTAGATTTTCTGAAGAGAAAAAGGAAGAAGAAGATGGAAGAGAATTCAAAGTTTTTAATAGAGATTAAAGTGCTTTCTTCTACAATGGAAGGCTAGACTTTTCTTTTACTTAGGAGTTGATGAAGCTATAGATAAATTTCAGTTTCTTTTTTTTTTAATTTAGATCTCAGTTGTGAATGATGACAATTGTATAATATGGATTTCCTTTTTAATGGAAGAGTTTTTCATGTTTATTCAAATCTATGTTGATTTATTATCTTGTAGATGATAGATTGATGTAGTTTTGATATTTATATCAATTCTAATTTTTGTGATTTAGATGAGATGGTCATATAATAGTTTTAATGTTCAGTTAATTAATGACTTGGATGAGTTATACTAAGATTAGACGGGTCATGCCTATAGCTAGTTTAGTGTAGATGATCCGTGCTATTGTCGAAGATAGTTCATGCCATGGAATTTAATTAATGATTCTTTCTGAAGTAATTCTAGCTTGTAGCTGAGAATACTTGTTCATATTCACACTAGATTTAGATTAAGAGTTAAGGAATTATTATGGTTCTATAGTGAATTCGATTTCCTAAATAATTTCTATCATATTAATCTATTATTTTTAAACTAGTTGATTCTTTTCCTTTACTTAATTAAAGTTTAAGTTTGTTTTAGTTTTTAATCAGTAAATTTCTCTTTATATTTAGTAATAATTCATCCGTCCCTAAGGTTTGACAACCCTTAAATACTTATCGTAGTACAATAACCTTGTACACTTGCAAAGGGTTTAATTATAAACGATTAGCCACCAACGGTTGGATTCACTCCAGCCACCACCCATAGCCCTACGGACGTCTCCAAGGAAAAGACGACCCGCAGGCAGGTCTGTGGGTCTGCCCCGTTCCGGGCTAGAACTGTAGACCTGGCCCGGGTCGGTTTTAATAAAAACAAATAACTCCCACTAAACTGGGTCCGGTTCAGTAGGGTTTAGACTTTGAAAAAAATTCAATAAAAATACTCAAGGACCCCAAGAATCTGGGAGTATTTTGACCAAGTTTCCAGGAAAAATCCCATAGATTGTAAAATGACTAATTTACCCTTGTGAGTTGAATAATAAAAATAATGATTAGTGACTAGACTTAGGGGCTCCGGTTTAGGGGCTTATGAGTTGATCTAAAAAATGAGAAAATTCTCAGTGAGAGTTTAATGGGTAACCTGGGTCGGTTCAAGGGGTTTACAACCCCGTCACACATTAGGAAAATTACACAGAGTCTATGAAGCCAAGTAGTACCCTTGAGTTCAATTTAGGACTCATTGGATGTTCATAAGGTCTTAAACCAAATGATAGAAATACCCCTTTGAGTGGACCCGCCCACATTCGTGTAAATGAAAGCGCGGGTCAGCTTGAGAGTGGTACCACCTAAGAGGATTATGACTTAAAATAAACAAAATGGTAGTGAGATGACCATATTATCCAAGGATGGGTATCATACCCTAGGTGGCAAAATTACCCTAACGCCCTTAGGGGCAATATACTCTATTTCTTTCGAAACAGATAACCTAGTTAATGAAGAGTTAGAGTACCCTATAAGTGGCTTCCAAAAGGAAGGGGTGTCACCAGCAAGTAACACGAAAACCTTGACAGGTCACAGTGTCACGGGAAATAGGGGAAAGAACCCTAATTTTTAAGGTTTAAGGCAGTGTATTACACGTGTCTACAACTCTCAGGCAGGGTATTTATATGTAACTCATGTGATACATTAGAGTTATCTATACTCTTAGGCTTGAATTCATTGAGCCCTAGCCCTGCAAATGAATGCAATGGCCCTTCATTATTATTTATGCACCTATATGTTTGCATGTTATTTATGTTACTTAATCTACTACATGCTTTTGTTATTGATGCATTAAGTTACATCAGTAACGTAAGGTTAATAAAGACTAATCAAAAGATATTGGTTGTTGGTTATTGGTTTGTGGGGAAAATAGCTAATCAAGATAATGATTAAAATACCCTCAATAAGGTTTTGGACCAGTTCATGGAGTGAACGGGGCCCTGACATAGAATTTTACCTTGGTTAATGAACTGAGAGTAGTTATGGGATGTTCTCTGAATCATAACTCAATGGATGAGCTATTTGTTGGGCCAATTCATAAGGTGAAGAGGACCCAATAGTTTGGCAAAGAATTGACTAGATGAAAATAATCTAATCTAAGTTTCAGATATTTGGGGGAGTCAATGGTCATAAAGACCTGAGGCTTTTATGGATATATTAGTAATGTCGTATAAGACATTTTCTCCCAGAGTTGGGATGATGGAGATTGCGATATGCTTCTTCATCGCCATGACGGTTTGGGTATTAAATAGAGGGTCTTTACCGCGGGTCTCCCGCAGGTCTTCCCAAGACTATTTAGTACGTACGAAAAGCGAAGTTACATGAGCATCATGAAAGACTTGTGTTTCTTACCAATCTATGTCCATGAGCATAGTTTGGATCCTCATCCCCAAACTCGTGGCAGGCTATTGAGAGCCCTGGGGATTTGGGTCAAGCTGCTTTTAAGCAATCTACTCCAAGGCTGGAGCCCTTTGTTTGGAGATTTCTCGAGGGGCAAGTTATCTCTGAGTTACAGATTTGATAGTATTAATTATCGAACAAGGGATGTGAGATAATTAATAACATTGTTTGATATTGCTTGTTAATTAAACAAGTGGAACGGTTAAATGACTTACTAAAATGTAGGTTGAAAATACCTAAGCATTGCATGTGTGATGTTATGCTTCTTAGGATAGAGTAGTTTCTAGGTAGAACTACGTCTAGATCCGATCTTGTTGGAAACATTAGAGATGTTGTCTGATGAGTACGTAGGTAACTAACATCGGGTGATGTTGGTCTGATCCAAAAAATATTAATTAAACATTTTTCCCCTTTGAAAGCTCTTCTCCTGAAGGTGGAGGGATTCCATTGTTGCTATTGTGGTTGCTTCATTTGGTTGGTTGCAGATTCTCCAGGCGACGATAAGTGAGACCAAGACAGGCAAGCACAAGAAGTTCCTGCATTTCTGCAACTCCGGTACGTAAGTGTACCTTTAGCAAGAGAGACAACTTGTTATTTATTTTTAGACAGATGACGGACTTGTACTTAGATGGATGAGTTGTTCTTTATGAATTTTTAGACGTTAAATAATATAATATGATTTGATATCCATATTTGTGAACCCCAATTATCATGACCTGGATATTTAATTAAAATGTTTATTTTGTATTCAAGAAAAGAAAAAAAAATTCTCGCTACTTACCGTTTGTGCTATTTAAAAATATTTTTAAAAATCTGAGTCATGACACCTGAGGCTTGTGATCCCCAACTCTAGAAAAAAATTAAGAAATTAAAAAAAAATGAATGAATGAATGAATGAAATGATGGAACCAAAAAATAAAATGAATGATGATGTGCAAAGAGAGTGATGAAGTGGCAGGGACCAAGTCAATGGTATAATGCCCGGACTTCTCTTACACTTCCCACTAACTCTCCACTAATCAATCTGGTTCTTACCAACCATCCTACTAACTCATTCTCCACCTACCACTAGCTCATTCTCCACCTCCCACTAATTCATTCTCTACTTCTCATGAATTACCCTTCTAACTCACCCCTACTACTTGTTTAACCGTATAACCTCAATGCTATAAATACCCTTTCGGTTTTATAAGGAGAGGCTTTTATCTTTCAAATCAATGGAAACTCCAAAAATAAATCCAAAAGTTCATCACACACTAAAAGATATCCAAACATTCTAAAAAGCCTTAACCTTCAAAAAGTCGAAGAAGTTTGAAGAATTGGAAGACAAGCATAAGCACTTAAGAAGGAAAAAGAACTTGTACAAGAGAGCTCATATCTTCAAGAGGAATCTTTTTTTTTAAACTTGAAAGTTGTAGCCACTTCTCCTACCAATTCTCTTTTCTTATTTAATAAATTTTGAGTTGTTTTCTTCATTTTTCTATCGAAGGGATTCAAAAACTTATTTATCACCACTGCTCACTCTAAATTGTAAAGAGTAGTCTTGATTAATAAAGAGAAGTTCATCCCACAAAAAAAACGCTCTTCTCTATCTCTTCCAAGGAAGGATCTTCCAATCCATTTTCTTGACTTATGAGTAGGGAACTACCAAAATCTACTAATAGATTTCTGACACACCCAGTGGGACCTTCTCTTCTTTCAATCTTTTTGGCAAAAATGGAGGCTACTAGAAATTTTAAGCTCGCCAGTGAGGACCTCATGAGGCTCCCTTACACTCAAAGATAGTTGCAACAACTAAATTGGCAAAGAGAGAGGCTTTGTAAGCCTCACATAGCCACATCAAAATAATTACCAAATCTAATAACAAAAATCCAAATTACAAAGTGTTTTGTGAGAGCCCATAAATCTCACATCAAAATAGCCATAAAACCCAAAGCCCAAGTGACACTCGTGTACCCCATGCTAAGTTGTGTTAAAAAAAACTATTAGTCATAAAAGACCAAAATGGCTAAAAACACAAAAAGTTAAATTTCAAAGAACTCAAAGTATGAAGAAAAAAAATGGTTATGTGAAAAATCCCATAGGCTCTATATAGAGAATTGGAAGACTAAGTCAAAAGCCCTGAGGCTCGTGATCCCCAACTATAGAAAAAAATGAAATTAAGAAATTAAAAAAAAATGAATGGATGAATGAAATGTTGAAACTAAAAAAAAATGAATGATAATGTGCAAAGAGAGTGATGAAGTGGAGGAGACAAAGTCAAAGGTATAAT
Source organism: Saururus chinensis (assembly GCA_035235625.1). Lineage (NCBI taxonomy): Eukaryota > Viridiplantae > Streptophyta > Magnoliopsida > Piperales > Saururaceae > Saururus > Saururus chinensis. The sequence goes on from CP141143.1 coordinate 35,609,775, forward strand.
GCCCGGGCTTCTCTCACACTTCCTACTAACTCACCACTAATCAATTTTGTTTTTACCAGTACTAACTCATTCTCCACTTCCCACTAATTACCCTTCAAACTCGCCCCCACTACTAACTTAACCGTACAACCCCAATGCTATAAATACCCCTTCAGTTTCATAAGGAGGGGCTTTTGGCTTTTAAGTCAACAAAACCTCCAAAAAGAAATCCAAAAGTCCATCACACACCAAAAGACGTCCAAAAATCCTAAATAGCCTTGACCTTTAGAAAGTCAAAGAAGTTTGAGGAATTAGAAGACAAGCAAAAGCACTCAAAAAGGAAAAAGAACTTTTACAAGGGAGCTCTCATCTTCAAGAAGAATCTTCCTTTGTTTTAAACTTGAAAGTTGTAGCCACTTCTCCAGGTAATTCTCTTTTCTTATTTTAATAAATTTTCAGTTGTTTTCTTCATTTTACTATCTAATCGAAGGGTTTCAAAAATTAATTAATCACCACTGTTCACTCTAAATTATAAAGAGTAGTCTTGATTAATCAAGAGAAGGTCGTCCCACATATAAAAAAAGGTTCTTTTCTATCTCTTGCAAGGAAGGATCTTCTGATCTGTTCTCTTCACTTGTGCATAGGAAACTACCAAAATCCACCAACAGATTTCTATCACACCCGGTGGGACCTTCCCCTCCTTCCATCTTTTTATAAAAAATGGAGGCTATTGGAAATTTAACCTCGTCATTCATTTTGATGAGGCTAAGTTTCAAGTTTTCTAGGCAAAACTAAAACATGATGAATGCTACATGTAGTTCTAAGAAGAAGACTAAAGTGAATGTTTCATTGCCTACGGCCACTTACTCCCCTCACTTTGCCTATCGCAAAGCTTTCAGTGACAGTGTGTTTTCAAGGCTAAGGCACAATACTCCTGAAAACTTTGTGAATCAAGCTCAAATGGAGCCTAAGACCACTCACTCCCCTCTCTTTGCCTATGAAAAAACTTTGAGCAGTGATAATATATTTTTAAGGTTAAGGCACAATACTCCTGAAAACTTTGTGAATCAAGCTCATATAAAGCCTAAGTCAACTCACTCCCCTCACTTTTCCTAAGGTAAAACATTTAGCAGTGAGAGTGTGTTTTCAAAGCTAAGGCACAATATTCCTAAAAACTTTGTGAATCAAGCTCATATGGAGCTTAAGACCACTCACTCCCCTCACTTTGCTTATGGTAAAGTTTCGAGCAGTGACACTATGTTTTCAAGGCTACATCACAATACTCATGAAGACCTACTGAACTAAGTTCATATGAAGCCTAAGACCACTCACTCCCCTCATTTTGCTTTTGGCAAAAGATCGAGTAGTGAAAGTGTGTTCTCAAGGCTAGGGAACAAAATTCTAGGTGAAAAGTCAATAATATCAAAAAAGTCTATGAATGTTTCAAGACCTATTAAAAAGACAAAAGCTATAGTTCAGGGGGCTAAAAAAATTATGAATAATAGCCTCATTGATGTTTGTATATGGGATCCATTGGGTCATTTTCCAACCTCCTTCAAAGAGCTACGAAAAAACAGTTAGTTTAAGCTATTGGAGGAGTTAAATGGGGAAATGACAACAAGTTTGTTCCTAAGACCTCAAAAGCCCCCAAAAAATAGACCTATGATTGTGACATTCCCCATGAATAGAGAATTTTTTGAGCCCGAAAAGAAGAAAATGTCATATGCTTTCAAGGCAAAGTAAAAAAAAAATTCTTGCATGAGGGTGGAAACTCCATATGGCAAAAAGATTTGACAAAAAGAAAAACATGTGCCAAAAAGACATGTTATGGAACACGAGTCACTTGCAATGAAGATTGAAGTTTTACAAAATGGTTATCTTACTTTGGGTGATAATTCAAATCCTAAAGGGTGGAGGCCTATGAAAAAAGGAGGACAAAAAACTATGAGATGGGGAAACTATTTCCCGAAAGGGGAAGGAGATGATCTCATTCACTATGAATTGTTTTAAAAAATGACTCAACAAAGTATGTTACTTTAATGCCCTATATGTAGCAATGACAAGATTGTACTTTTCTTCCAAGAAAAGAAGGACTATCGAGGGAACGACTTTGGAAAACTATACTTTCAAGGAAAGCTGTCATACAAGTTCACTCCATTTTCTACCATTGACAGATCAAAGTTCTGTTGGAGGAGAGAAGATTTTAAGAATGACAGTATTAATAAGTCTTCAAACATGATAGAAATGAACACCTGACTCTTGAGAAGTGTATGGTGCAAGAGAGTCCTAAAATTCTTTCTCGTAGTAAGTCTGATTCTTCAATGGAATTCACCCTAAGAAAGAGAAAGAATTTTAGAAAATCAAGTCTAATGACTAGTGGTAGTTGGGAAAAATTATCCTTAGGTGATGAAATTGAGAATTTGAGCTCAAGTTTTCCTAAAATTTTGAAAACAACCCAAAGGTGGATGCCTAAAGAAAAAGAGCCTCATGTTGCAGTTGTAAACATGGTTGGCTCTAAGATTGAAAAAGAGTAAACTATGAAAACAACTCAACACTACACAAGGAGTAAAAAGAAAATTTATTTAAAAGATGGAAGTGTAGGGACTTCTAAATTCACTTTTATAACAAGTGAATTCCCTTTAATAACTCATGGAGAAAAAGATGATGATGAAGAGGAGGTTCAAGTGGATGATAGTTCTATATCTTCCAATACTATTCTCATAACTTTGTCTTCTTTGGAATCCAAAAAAGTTAGAGTACATATGGCAATAGGAGAAAAAGATGACATAGAGATAGGGCAAGTTCTTACTCATTTTCTTAAATTTATGGCAGATCAATAAAAGCAAATAGAAGATTGAAAAGCCATGATTGGAGCATTAGCCACAAGAACTCAAAGTCAATAACAAATTACTTCTAATTATCAGGGTGACTTCTATGAAGCCGATTCTCATGGAAATGAAGGAATGGATAGGGAAAGCCCTCAAGCACCTGTATTAAGAAAAGAAATTCAAGAAGCTCTTCAACACATCCAATAAGAGTCTAAGTTGAGAAAAGTGAAAGTAAATTCCCCTTCCAGTTTAGATGGATAAGGTACATTTTTCACCCAAATTTAAGTAGCCAAACTTACAAACCTATAATGGTCAAGCTTCTCCAAAACAACATCTTTTCCGCTTCAAAGCTTTAACTCAAAACCTTGTTGGAAATATTGTATTGATTAGATTATTTGTCAACACGTTGAAGGGAACTGCTATTTATATGAGAATCAAATAACCAAATTCTGGTGCATAACTGCTATTTAGAACTACTTGAAACCATTTTTACCTGTAGTTTCAAACCCATCAGTAAGACTGCTATAGAATCATCAACATTCTAAGATTTTCGATAGCAATTTCTAGGCTTCATCGAGTTTACCAATGCATCGAATCTTACCGATAGTAAAATCACAATTCATTGGTAGGTTTACCAACATGTCAGTAGCTACCGACAAAACTTTTATTCTAAACAAAATTATAATAAAATTCATGTTGATCATTGTTAGTACTTTCTTGATTTTATTACTCAATAATATTATAATTTATCGAAGGGATTCATTGATTTAAAGAACTTGTATCCCTCTAACACAAAAAAATCACAAATAAATTATGACGATGACTCAAGAATAAATGCATATGAATTCCTCACAGATTTATGAGTGTCACATTTAGATAAAAAATAATATACAAAAAAGATATTTTATTAAGAAGATTTAAGGGCCAAATCAGTAGGAATGGTGGCAAATTGATATGTCACTATTAGTAGCTGAAGTCCAACTTCGAACCATCATATCTCCTTTATTCGAAGTTTGATTCATGCATTATTGGTGAAGTTTCAAAGATCTTTTTGGCTATTATCAATCCCCAAAGTTTCAAACTTAAAATCTAACTATCGAGTAAGATAATGTATCGATATTCATTATTTTTCACTTGTACTCAAAATCATCCTTGATGTTACATCTACCATAATGTCCTTATCCAAATCTCTTTTTTTTTAAATAATAAAGTTTTAGACCAAAACTCCATATATAGAGGAAGTTTAGGGATCCAAGTCACTTATTTTTATTTAGCCAAGTATAGGAAATTTAGAAATTTCCCAAAGTGTTACATTCTTCCCTCATGAAAAGTATTGTGTCCTCAATATTCACTAAGGTCAATCTTCAATAAGCTTGGATCTCCAATCTTAAAATCAGCTCGGCCCTCTCTAAGATTTGTGCTCTAATCTCACTTGAGCACTTGCTTCTACTACACTACTTCACTTAAATGAATCACTACCACACTACATATCTCAAGGTGTGCTAGTAAAGATACCTCTGAGTCGATACTAGTACTCCCATCCCATACTATGAGTATTTTATGACATCACAAAAATAATCTCTATTGTGCATTAGCACAACCAACCTTAGAGCTTTCATTAACACACTATGTCTCATACTACAAGTGTCTAATGGTTTCTCCTCATCAATTCCGCAAAAGTAACCAATCTCAGAGCTATCCATCAACACACTCATCCCATATCATAGGTATATGATATTTTTCCCTCAGTAGTTCCACAATCCTTCTTGACGTATTTACCACATAGTGCTTCAACACTTAAAGTCTACCAACAACCCACCAACTCTATCCAGCATTTTAAAAGACCTAACAAGGCATCAACTCAACTTGTCTTTTCTCCCAAACTTAATCACAAATCTATATGCTTTTCATAACGATTTTGTGTGAGGAGTTTCTCTCTAATTTTTTTATCTTCTCAATGCAATGAAACATCAACTCTTCTTTCATTAGTTTTCATTTGTTCTTGTTCACCCACTTTGCTCCAACATGTTGTTTTGCACCAAAGTCCATATTATGCTTCATAAGGTGCCAAACTTGAATCATGTCTTCCAACGCTTTGGTGGTGCGCTAAGGGTTCACTGAGGGTGACATGTTGTGCATAATTTGAGTTTTATCCTTGATTTTCTAAACCCCCAAGTAACAGATTTTAAATCCTCATCTACCAATTGAAAGTTTAAAATTCATTTAATTAACCTAGCAGATCACCACATTACCCCTAATCCAATTATCTAATGAAGATAAAAACTACAAGTTATGACCTCCTTGAGTAGGAATTTGTTATGTAGTAGAAATAAAACCTAATACTTATTGACTATGATTGATCTACCAAGCAACCAAACCACAAAAATACAAGATCATATAAGAATTTTTTTACATGAAAAACCCTAACTAGGGTAAAAAAAATACGAACAATTTAGGTAAATTAATGCACTAACAAGAAAAACTTTTTTACAAGTCCAAGAATAAACTATCAACCTCTAGAGATTCCAACACAAAACAAAACTCCTTTCTTTGTTCTCCTCTCTTCCTTTTTGTTGCTAGCCTTCAAGTTTTCCTCAAACTCTTGAAGCTTTTTTCCTTGTGTTCTACCCTCGTCTTCTTCTATCCCCTCAACTAAAACTCATTTTAATTGTTGATTGACCTTGAGTATTCTTCAATCTTTCTTAATCAACAACCAACAACCCCTCCGCAAGTTGTCCTATGTGTAAACAAGTGTTTGTGAATCACTCACTTCAATATCTCTCACCCATAAGATTTTCTCTAAAAATATGGTGATGCAAGGAAAATATAAGCAAAGGTCTTTCACATTTTCTTCTCTCAAATATTGATTTTTCTCTCTTTAATTTTGTCCATACCTAGCCCTTTTATAGTCTTAAGTCATTTAGGACTACAAGAACCCAAGTTGGAAAGAACTCTATTTTAAAACCCAAAACTAGGTAAGTGAAATTGCAAGCAATTAATTGTTTCACCAAAGTAATTGATCATTCACTATTTTTGTCTAAACGAAATACCCAATCGATCGACCAAGTGATCGATTAGTTGTACACTCAATTTAAAATTGGAAAAATAATCATTTAAGAAATCGACCTCTGCAAGTCCTATGTTCAAAGATGATAGATCCTTTATGATCAATTTTCTTTATTTTGACCTTTATTTTCTCAAAACATCCAAAATCACTATAACCAATTTTTTCTATTTAATTTTAAGTGATTTGTGTACGTGAGTATATATCATACCTTCAAACTGTTGGCACTTAATGTAGTCTTCAACCTTGAACTTTTAGAACGCGTCCGCTCTTATTCCTCAAGTCTTTCACTTATAAATCTGACTCAACTTTAATGCTAATCTATTTAGACTCTAAGAAAACATTGGATAAAGTTTTCACATAGTTTTAATCATCGAAACTATCCAATTAACAGTTGGCAGTTGGACAAGTGCATCCTTCATCTATGGTGCCAACTTTCAAACTACCAACTATCAATTGTATGTCCATTTTTGTCACTAGCTTGATCTTTCATCTTCGAAGTTGGTCCTAGAGAAAAAGAAAGCCTTTAGAAAGAAAAACATTATTGGCAGTTGGCAGTTTAACCATTGGAAGAGGACATATTTAAATATGCTTTATTTATCAAATTGTGGATGATACGATTGCATAATATATTGCATTCTTGCCTAATTGCCAATTATTAAAGGTGCAAGCCACCATTAATATAAGCCTCAAGTTTGTTGGGTGCTGAAAAAATTTGCAAATTGAGTAAGAATAAAAGTCATTATTGATATTAATTATATAAAATATATTTATGGATTCATTTTTTAAGTTTAAAGCTTGCAAAGAAAGAAATTTTGAAATTTATATAGTCCTCTATTCAAAAATGTTATTAATAGAGTTGCATTAGTGTTAGAACTAATAGAGGTTATGGTAGAGCGAAATATGGCTCCCTTGGAGCCACAACGACCAAGAGGGTTATGACTTGTGATGGCCATGGCCAGATTGTATCTTATCCCACTGAATCAAAAAACAAGGAAGAGGAAGAGGAGGAGAAGATAATACTAGAGTCAAAGCCAAAGATGGAGGCAGGGGAGGCATCGGTGATGACAACAACAAAGTTGGAGGTGAAATGGGGCTATGAGGAAATAGATAAAGTAGGTAGTCACCCGGTTAAATAGGTTCCTAGAGTTGAAGCTGAAGAAAAATAAAGCAAAGATAAATAGCTCATTTTATGCCATAAGTTTGGTCTCTTATAAAAGCATAGCTCCCATAATTACATCATTATGCATGTTAAGAACAAAATATGGGCATTACCCATATTATATAGTGACATAAAGTGGCCTCTATTTAAATCTTCTCTCGTCAACAATTTCTCATATTTTCTCTCCTTGTTGGGCTTTAGAGTCTTGCTAGACTGGACATACCACAATTAGATAGAGCTATGTTTCAAAAAAATACATGTTGTACCAAAAAAAAAAGGGATAATTTCTACTAAGACATATAGGCCATCTATATTTACAATAGATCTACGATAAAATTATATTGTATCTAATAATATAACTCTATAATTGTCCACTTGCAATAATATTAAATATAGATAACTAATGATTCTTAGCATAAAACTGAGTTGTATAGCTTCTCATTTTCTATAGGTTAAACTTTTTATAGTGGATATCGATACACAAAACTCATTTTATCTATATTTTTAAAGAGAGAATTACTTTATAATTTATGGGGGGTTTTGGGAGGTCCTTGAGTTGTCTTATTAGTTATAATTAGCTTCACAAGAAAATACATCGTAAACGGATAATAATCAAATTATACTATTGTATACAATATACTTTTACTAATTAGTTGGGCTATTTGTCCTTATTAGAGAAAACCCCCAAAAAATAAATTCTTATTAAGATCTGGACATCGAATCCCTTGATCTTTTCGTACCAAGGGAACAAGTGGTGAGTCTCATCTCATCTAAACCGCATTCCGGTTGAGAGTAAAAAAGGCTGAAACGACACATAAACACGCTTTTAGCGTGGTCAGAGGGAGATTCCTCTGAAGGGTTTCCTCCTGGCAAATTCAGGCCAAGGGTTTTTTCCTATTTATTTAAAACAAAAGTAAGAAACAAAACATATCAAACAGCCAACATCAGATTTCATCGGGTGTTTTAATTGGGCCCAACATCCCAATACATATCATACACATTTTCTAGTTTGTAGTAACGATCTTTTTTATGATACAATATAGCTACTTGACATTGACGAGCAAAAATTGACAAGGCAGACCCCACTTTTTTAGGAATTCTTTCTTAAAAGAGTTTAATTAACGTAGCGTTGGACATATCTTAATTGCAATTATCACTTTTCCATCCCAAATAATCACCCGCATTGTTATTAGAAATATAAGGTTAACTAATTCCAAAATAAAAGATCTCTGCCCCACTTCTCACTTTCATAATAGTCTGTCAAAATAAACTGCAGATCACTTTTACATGTAACTTTCAAAGCGGAATAACTGTCATAAGCAATTGAATGCAGAGACGATTCATCCAAAGCAACAAGAAGTCACCTGCCAAAACCCGGCCTTATCAGGCAACTGCATGTAGTAGTGTCTGGAACCTCCTAAATCTTCATGTGCCAGCTAGGCATTCTAGGGCAAGCAGAAAAAGAGAACATTGAGCAAGAACCAGGATCTCGATGCAGAAAAAGACCAAGCAAAGAAAAATTACGCCTGCTGTGAAAATGCTGAACTGCTCAACCATAAGGGGCGCCCAACCATGGCACTCTCATGGACTGCTAGATAAGCCGCATTCAACCTGATCATCAAATGTTAATAGCCTTTCATCACATTGCCTTGAGAAAACACCCAAAAAATAAGAAACCAAAAGAGAAGAAATGCACCATTTTAATTGGAAAATTTTAATACAAGTACTGCGCCATTTTAACTAAAAAATTTTAATACAAGTGTTTGCATAGACCACACTAGGAAAACCTCTGCCAGTCCCGCAAAGATACCATAGAATGGAACCAAAGAGGATAGGTAGAGGACCATCGGACAGGGAACACAAAAGAGGTCATTAGGATGTGCAAGCCTCTCCGCAAGATCCTCCAAATTTTTATATTTTCATCCCTTCAACTAACGGCAAATGCAGCAAAAAAATTTCAACGTCAGATGGAGAGGGTCCACATCTGCACAGGTCCAAAATTTTTCGACCACTAATATAATATCCCTTAGCTAGAATAAAATCCTGTGGGGCCTGCAGGTTCCTTGTTCGATTGAACTTCCTCAAATTTGATGCAGAGAAGGTTTCATGTCTAAAGTCTAAAACATATAATATCGTCTATCAGTTATCATATTTATTACTTGTCAACATCTGGTGGAGCCAAAGGATCAAATTCCTCCCGCTGTTCACCTGCAGGGACTGCACCAGTTATTGTTGTCATATCTTGAACGCCTTCAGCCTGAATAAGCAATAAAACCTTTAATAACTAACTTTGACCTTCTTTCCCCAATCTATATATTATTGATGGTTAACACCAAAGATAAGAATTACAATTAAAGCTTTCTTGCCTGTTGTGGATATTGTCCATATCCTGGGTATGCAGTATACGCATATAATGAGGGATCCTGAGGAGCTCCATACGCATAAGCATCATATCCCTGTCCATAACCATAATACGCACCCCACTGGTTTGGATCTGCTTGCAGCCCCCAGCTAGCAGGTTGATCCTGAAATTAGTAGTGAACAGTTTTCTTGTTTATAAAAAAAGAGCCTTCTATATACTGAAAATGTTTAAACATGTCTAGACCATATGCAACTTGTATTTAAAATAGATTGACTAGATGAAGTTTCCAACTTTCAACTGGGCTATCATTGCTTCCCATGGCCTAGCAACACAGCCCACGAGAGCCTTATATAAGCAGTTGTAAATGTAGAGCATTAATGGTTGAGTTCCTAAAACTAGCCAAACTATGACCATCCATACAATGGATCAACCCTCAGGAATCCCACCCGAACTCAAAAGTCTAGCAATAGTATACCTCTGAAAAATCGCCAGGACCCATCTATGATAATTACTGATCAGAAATTATCATAGATGGGTACTGACGAAACAGACTCTATACTGACTTCTTGTTCTGATTGCTAATTGAAAGAAGTGGATTCTATTTCCCTTAGGCATCTTAACAACTACTATGGCCTCTTTGGCCGTTGGGCAAAGAGCACTGCCTGCCATCACTCATTGGCATGGCACCAAGCCCGTGTGAATTATTATCTGTAGAAAGCAAGAATTAGTAAACAGATGTCAAAACAAATAAATCAATACAACCCAAAGGATTATGAAAGTTCAACAAACAAGAATAAGAAGTAAAAAGGCCACGAACATAAAGCATGACAGCTAAGACAGAAATGAATAAGACATTTCCACTCTTGAACAGTCAGTACAACCATGGACCGAGAGAGAGAGAGAGAGAGAGAGAGATGGCAAGAACAGACAGCCTCAAACTGAGCGAAAGTGGGACCGGAGGTGGGCAGATGGGAGAGTATTAGTGAGGAGGAGGTCAGGGCTAGAAGAGCATCAGTGGGGAGGGCCCTTGGGCCTGGGAAAATGTCAGCAAGGAGGGAGGTGGCAACTGCAAGTATAGCAGCATGCAAAATGTGGGTGGTTGGGAGAGTGCCAGCAGTGAGGGAATTAGTTGCCAGGGAGAGTGAGAAGAGATAGAGGAAGGGAGATGGAATGGCGAAAGCATCGAGACACAGGAGTTAGGTTGAGTTACAGGTTCTTTAAATGAGTATATTTAAGACTGTCGATCCCAAAATCAAGAGTCAAAATTGTACTTAAGTATAGGAACCAAATCTGTACCTAAGTACAAATTTTCCATCCTCCTATAAATATGCAAGGGATATGCCCTAGTTCTCGGTTAGGAAGATCAAGGAGAACTAGTTAAGGCGAACCCAGCAGCGGGCAGGTCGGGAGAGGAGCGGAATAGTGTCTAAGCTGATTGAATAAACTGGACCTTTGTAGGCCCAGGATGAAAGAAAGATCTAGAAGTCCTGGTGCGCCCTTCCTATGCGGATTGCAGTCCTAAACCAGCAGCACGGGTAATGCTTCCAGGGAAGAGTTTGCTGCCGGAAATGCCGCCATTTCTACCTGTGGTTGTAAGCCTGCTGTCACTGAAAACTGTCGACTAGGAACGTAGGGATGATAGTTGGGCAGAAAGGGTTGCGGTGCATGTAAAACCTTCACATGGAAGTGGCCAGCAAAGCAGTGGCTGGAAGAGAAGTTGGAAGGTCACGATCATCGGAAAACTTATGCTGAGGTCGACTGGACAAGAAGGAAGTGAGAGATGCCACTTTGAGTGGCCCCCTGTCGTGCCAAGGTGTTTGGTTTGTGCCGGTGTCAATGCAGTATGGCTGCAACAATCAAAGAATACAAATTCTCCACCAATTCTGGCAACGAACAACTTTGACAATCCAAAAAATATGAAGCTGGCCCTGCCATGCGGTTGCAACTCTGCATGGCTGATAGGGGCTCTCTTCTGTCGACCAGCCTGGGCAGGGATTTGTGACGATTTGTCAAGGGTGTCGATGACGTCTGTTTGCTTGTGTTCAATGATGGGCGCCAGCAGCCATGCTGGATCCAATGGATCCAATATGCTAATTTTCATCGTAATTTCTACTTGGGCTTGCAAATGGATCCAATATTCTTCAGTAAGCAATAGGGCCCCAGTTATGGTTCGCACCCTGTGGAGCCATGGTGGGCCCAACTGAAGTGTTTCACTGGAATAAGTTCTTTAAAATCCAACCTGATTACCAGGTCGGATCAAAACAAATCAACCAGCAGGGTCGTCCGGGTCCGGGTCGACTCAGGTCATCCCCTACTCCAGATCCTCCCTCTCCTCATCTCTCCCTCCCTCAGTCCCTCTCACTCCTCCCTTCCCCCTCCCTCTGACTACTCTCTCCTTCGCTACCGGCAATACCCACCACAAAGGCCACTCCAATTCCGCCCTCCACCAGCCACGCATATCAGAAGCTTCACCCGCTGATTCTGATCTTCCCCCCTATCATATCAAAGTTTTTATTGCTGGTTTTGGAGGACCTGGTTGCAGAGATGGATTCCAGTTTAATAGTTACAGAAAGCAGTTCTTAGTACTCCAGTTTGATGATTACAGAAAGCAGCTATTAGGTCTTAAAAAAATTACAGAAAACAGCAAAATTATCATGGGAGGACTTGGCCAAAATAGAAATTAGACCAAACCTTAATATTTTTAATTGCATTCTCTTCCATAATAGGTACAAAAGAGGATTTGGGTATGCAAAAGATTCCACAAATAGGAGGACAAGGGTTTTAGCATTAGAAGTTGGACGATGATGGTGGAAGACTCATCCATGAGTTTCACAGATGAGACCAGCAAGGAGGGAAGACCTTGGGCTCGGAATCCCTTTCTGCACACCGAAAACTGGTACTGCATGGGTTCATAGCAGTCAAGCATGTGACAAGCTCGCGCCCTCTACTGGCAGATGCAGGCTCCATGTTGATGGTCCTGAGCTCCAATAAAAAGTCCTTTCTTTATAGGTGTTACCCAAGTGACCTGACCGGCCAGGCCGCCAATCCAACCGCCCAAATTGATTTGGCCAGGATGGATCTCATAAGTTTTAAAACCTGGTCAGTCTGGCCCAATAAAGTGACTGCATCCGGGTCAAACTGGTTCAACCGACCAGGCCGAACCGGGTTTTAAAACCTTGACTAGACTTGATCTCCGTGCCTGTTCCTACCTTAGGCACAAGAACCAAAGACCATCTAGTGATGTGGAAGCGTTGGTGGGATGTCATGGTCCATCTACACACAGCATTAGTGGGCTGCTGAGGCTGCATATTCCCTCCTCAGGACTGACTTATTCTAGTTCAATTTTGAGCTAGACTCAAGTTTCCTAGCTTTATTAAGTTGCTTAAGTAGTTACTTAAACTAGGATTTCTTATTGTAGTTGGAGAACGCTTTACTAGACTATATAAAAAGGGCATCAGCCATTGGAAAAAACACTACATGAGACACTTTTGGTCAATGGAATAGAGTAGAATGTAGCTTCCTCAAGCCCTTTCTCTTCATCTGTACTTGTCACCATTCCCTATCCACTCGTCTTTCAATCCAACATTCTATTATACTTACCTTGTAGTTCCAATGGACCACTTCATATGGACGGCCAAAGATGGTTAAGGGTGTTTAAGTGAGTTGTTAAAGATGTTTAGAGCAGTACACATAGTGTTTTGCTGGGGGATCAGCCTAAGACATGGCTATCATTCTTACCCTCAGCAAAATAGTCTTACAACACAGCTTAACATACTATTGTTGGCTACCCAACATTTCACTTTGTGTATAGCCTGCCCTCCTCCCATAATTCTATGTGTACTACATGCTCTCCTATCAGTGAGGTTGACAATGCATTACAAACTATGAGATTCTTCATCAGCTTTAAATCAATCTTGTGGAAGCTACCACAAGGACAGGGAAATTCATATTGAAGATCTATTCTACCTTCAACATCAACCCTAACACCATATGTCCGTTCATCAGTAGGATAATGAAAAGCTTTATCATAGCTTCCATGGCCTGCATCCTATCATAGAGAAGATGGTGAGGTATCCTATCAGTCTGCAATTACCTCTGGTGTCCCACATAAATCTAATTTTTCACATTTCTCAACTTCAGAAGTATGTGAGCACTCCGTCAGTTATTTCTTAGGCCTTTCCTCCACCTTTTCCACTGGACCAATCACCACAGCCTATTCCTCACGCTATTCTACAGCAATGGTAGGTTCAAGGTGGGAGACATGTCGTCTACGAAATCTTGATTTCATGGTTACACCAGCCACAAGAGAATGCTACTTGGGTGGTGAAAGATGATTTCTACATAGAGTTTCCAGATTGGTTGCCTTAAGAGCAAGGCATAAGCAAAGCGAGGTGGGATGCTACAACCCATGGAGTGATCAGCCTCACTCATTATTCTTAATTTAGGCCCTACTCATTTAGAATTGTACAAGATCAGTCAATTCTATTTGAAGCATGTTCTATTAGACATAAGCTTCCTAGCTTTAGTTTATGCATATTTCAATTTAGATTCCTAGTTTGAGAACTTGTAGAAGGAAAGTTTTAGACTACATAAAGGTTTCTGCCCCATGAGTTTGTATATGTGAATTCAGAAGTTAATTGAGCAGCAGCTCTCAGTTCCTATCTTCCTCCTCTCCTTCCCCTGATTTCTCCCCTTTCTCTCTCAATCTCTCCCCTTTCACCCTAATTTCTCTATTACTTACATGTGGCTCCATTGGAGTTACAAGTAACAACAAATCTAATATATAATTCTCCTCTCAATCAACAATTTAGTCCATTTACTAGTCCATGCACTTAATGACCTTTTCACAAGTCGCTAGTATCTTAGCAGTCCTCACCCATACTACTCAAATATACTAAATCGTCACATCTCTAATAACACCTTTATGTGATATTTCAACAAAATTTCATCATAACTCTAACAATAACCTGGAAATTAAATTCCACGAATGCAACCACGAGCCTAATTTGCTCCGGAATACTTATGCATGTTCATCCAGTGAACAATCTAGATATGAAAGACTGGTCCAACGATGCTCATATGAGAAGTTTTATGAATGATGTAACAAAAACTTTAGAAAAATGGTCCAATAGCTTGATCAAGAAGCAGAAAGGCGGAATAAAAGATGTCTAATTTTTTACCCTCAGGAGATTTAGGCTAGATTCCATTATATAGCAGCATAGCCTATAAAGCTTTTGCTGTTCTGTTAAATAAAAATCAAGAAATTATAGAAATCTATATCAGAAGAGAATGTACGTCATACCGTTGGCTTATTTGTAGGGCTTCTACCCCATGACAAACGAACAGCCTGTTGACCAATCATATATCCCTGCATCCTCTGTATAGCATCTTCAGCCGAAGCCCTAAACAGCATTTCACAGTCATCTGAAATAAGCATACAGCCTACTTTGGGTCTCAACTTACTGACTGGTAGGGTGAACATTTTGAACTGAACCATCACACTAAATAATTAATACTATATTCCAATAGCTATCTTCTATCTTCCAGCACATTTAATAAATCAATGAACAGATTTAAAGTTATTTGTTTTCATTAAGTTCTGAGAAAAATCCACATAGACCAAAAAATGATTTTCCATGAGGTCCTATCATGCTTCAACTAGTATATTTAAACTTCCAGCACCTTTTTACAGTGCTATGATGCTAATTCCAAAAAGATATGGGAAGTTAACATCTGCAAGCAGCAAACCATTCTGATAGAAATCTTTATTTGAAAAAACAGTTTGACTATTGCTTACAGCGATCAAAAAACATGCAAGACTCATGCCTTCTTTACTGATATTCCTTGGAATGAAGAAACAATATATGTCCATTATATATGCAAATTGAATGAGCTACACATCTATCAATTCTCAATTATATTCTCAAATCAAAAACAAAAACCATTTACAACCTCTTTTAAAAGGGAACATTATATTGAGAGCCCGGATGGAGAGATAGGGAGTCGCACCTTGTGCCAAATTGTACAAAACCACATCCTTTGTTTGCAGGTATCTTGACAGAAAGAACCTCACCAAATTGTACAAATATTTGTTTCAGCTCCTCTTCTAAAATATTAGGGTCTAAATTGCCAATGAATATCTGCCAAATAAAGAGTCAATCGACATATAAGATTGAAAAGTTTAAAAAAAACAAAAAGGATTTGGTAGATGTACATTAGTTTCAGACATTGGCCTTACCGTTGTGTTGGTAATATCACTGTCCATTGGATATACCTGAACTGGTGGGGTAACATATGTTGCCATTGGATAAACAGCTGTCGAGAAAATTAAAAATAAACAAATATAAATGCTCAAGATATTATATAAGGGTGACTATGATTAAGTGCTAAAAGCCCCTAATCCTATGAAAATATTGATCAACAACATTATTATCTATGTGCTCTTCAACCTGATAAAAGACTTACCTTTTGCCGTTGGGTATTGAGAAATACCAGTAGTCTTTTTAGGGGTAGCGGCACTGATTCGCATTGGCCTCGTTGAGCAGTATACTCCATTCATTTCAGTCATGGCACGGTTTCTTTCCATCTCATCAGCAAATTTAACAAACCCGTATCCCTTCGACCGTCCAGTATTAGGATCAGTTACAACTTTGGCACCTCTTACTGATGGATATTGAGCTCTAAATGTCTCTTGCAACAGATAATCTGTTACATCTGGTGCCAAATCTCCAACAAATATGGAGTGCTCAGGTCCTGCATCAGCCCGCCTTTCACCAAGTCCGAAAGAAGCCCAGTTAAGCCTGAACAAATGCTCTGTCCCTGGCATCAGTGTCCCATTATAAGTTTGCAGAATCCTTTCAGCTGCTGGATGGGATGCAAATTCAACAAATCCATAGCCTTCAGGCTGACCAGTGAGTTTGTTTCGGATAATTTTGATGGAAAGAACCTGCTGTTCAAGAGTAAAAAGATATAGTTTTTGCTACTTAGAACTTTATCTGAAAAATCATAATTATATAGGAACATTTGACATTATCCTGTACTGAAATTTGTTTAATTCCAGAACAACCATAAAAAAAAAAACAAAAGTAACTAGCACTTTGCATAATTGGCTGTTCACAGAAATGTAGATGTTTTTAATATTAATTCAGTCTCCAGAAATCAAGTCTGTTCTAGGGCTGTGGCTTTGTGGCAATTACCTACAGATATATTTTACCCTTTCCATTTCAATTGGAGAGAGAACAGACAATTCATGCTTTAAGATTAAGTCACAAGATATCAATAAATTTTAGCAATGCAGCTACATAGCTATTGGCTCAACATTCAATACATCCAATCCATAACGATAGGAGATAGTAAAACTCATGGGTTCCAGAGGTAATAAGAATGTGCAACTCTATCCAACCTTCAGCAGAAGCAAAATAAATATGCAATAGACATTTCCCTAAACATTCACCTGCCCACCTAGATAAAAATATTTATAGATTTGATTATGTGTGAATTTATGCTATTTTTGGTCTAGCAATTTTTCCTACAGCATTAATTGGTCTTCGAACTAAACATTAAAAAGTGCCATTTTCAAGGTCCAGATAACAAGTACTTTAACCCACGAAGAGCCTAACCATTCAAGGGAAAAACATCATCTTTACTA
This sequence comes from Saururus chinensis, assembly GCA_035235625.1. Classification (NCBI taxonomy): domain Eukaryota; kingdom Viridiplantae; phylum Streptophyta; class Magnoliopsida; order Piperales; family Saururaceae; genus Saururus; species Saururus chinensis. The sequence continues at coordinate 35,626,818 of CP141143.1, forward strand.
GATAAAGGACACTTGATTACTAATCTAGCTACAAACAAGTAAATGGGGCAAAAAAAAAACAAAACACGTAAAGGCATGGATCATGTATATGTATCAATATTGTAAGCCAATTATGCTTACAAATACATGAACAAATGTCAACTCTATCAGAAAACATAATGAAAATCAGTACAACAATTCGCTAATAGAAGCCCAATTTTTAATGAAAAAAATAAAATAAAATAAAACTATTGCACTGGAGAGCATGAAATCAATCATGCATCCAATACACAGATTTGTTACGCCGCAAGAACATAAAGAAATGACAAGAATTATGTTTGTCCTCATACAGCACAATATCAAAGTGCCCAACCTACCGCCTGTCAAATTAATTCACAGAACTTGAGTACATATGATAAAAGAATTTGCCTTATTTGTTTCTAGACCCAAGATAACAAATGCATTTTTTAACACTATCTCTCGACAACAATACACCAATTTACCAAGAATGGAACACTAAATTTTTTACAATAAGCACAACCAGAAATTGAAAAGCACATAAAACACCAATTCTGTTCATAAACTCAAACCATAAAAAAAATAGGTCATTTAAAAAAGAACAAGTAGAAGATTCCTTAAGAGAGAAGAGACAATAGTTATGCTCAATACGAGAAAATGTTAAAACTTGTAATCCCATTTAATTAAAGTATAAGAAAATGAACCGATAATAACACAAAATAAAACCAAAACAACCCAAAAGCTCACAACATGCAGAAAGAAAGAAAGCGAAAAAGAAAAAAAAAAGATATTTACTTCTCCAGACTGAGCGAAGCAGCTGTGGAGGTAGGCCTCGTCGACCCAGTACTGCAAATCGCCAATCCAGAGGGTCCGTATCTCGTCGACGGAGGTGGGTTGGTGGTGGAGCTGCTGCTGGGATGGTGCTGGCGCCGGCCCGGGCGCCGCCCCCCAAGTCTGCTGCAGAGTGCCGCCGCTCATCATCCGATTCTCGTGTGCCCACTCTCTATCGGTCACGCCGGTGGGGGGAGTTTCCGTTCGGACCTCTGATCCTCTGAGTGGACCCTCTTCTACAACGGACAGTTGCTCTCCCCCACCCCCACAGCACGTGCAAAAAAGCAGAAAATCATAAGATTAAACATTTGGGAAATTTATTAAAGAGAAATTTATTTAAATAATAATTTTAAAAAATTATTTATTAAATTAATTTATTTTAAAAAATGATTTTTAAATTAATGTTATTTTTTATCTTTTAAAAAGATATAATTTAAAATTTTGATTTTGTCTTTTCAAATAATAAAATCAAGGATAAAGCCAATTTTTCTACTAATTTTGTCTTTATAAAGATAAAATTACTATGTTTGCAAATTTCATCCCGACAAAAGATAAAATCCTTTAATTGATTTATCCTTTCTCCCTCCTCTCCTCTTTTTCTTCTCTCTCTTGTCACTCTCTTCTCTCTCTCATCACTCTTCTCTCTTTTCTCTTTTTTTCTCTCTCTTCTTTATCTCTCCTCTCTCTCTCATCACTCTTTCTCTCTTCTCTTCACTATCTTCTCTTATCTCTCCCCTCTCTCTCATCACTCTCTCTCCTCTTTCTCTCTCTTTTCTCTATTTCTCCTCTCTCTCTATTCACACTCTTTCTTCTCTCTCCTCTATCTCTCTTTTTTCTCTCTATTTACTCTCTCATCTCTCTCTATTCACTCTCTCTCCTTTCTCCTTTAGCTATCGCAAAGAGAGAAAAGAAAGAGAGGAGAAAAGAGAAAAAGAGAAGAGAAAAAAGAGAGAGGAGTAGAGGGAGAAAGGACAAATAAAATAAAGGATTTTGTCCTAATAAAGGACGAAATCTAGTTTTGTCCTTAATTTCGTTATTTGAAAGGATAAAATTATAAAAAAAAATTAAATAAGCCACGCAAGCGTCAGTGCTAGCTAGCACTTGCGTGGTAAAAAATAACAATACTTTGAGAAATATTTCCCAAAGTGGGTTAATTTGGTAAATATTTTTTAAAATTCTTATTTAAATAATTTTCTCTTTATTAAATATTCATTTATGAGATTAATTATTATATTTAGAAAAATAGTAATTTTTATGTAATAATAAATTTTAGTTATAAAAAAGAGAAAATAAGCTCGTGATACTTTTTTAAGTTAAATTGAAGAAAATAAAATTATTAATATAAAATAATTTTTTTTGTTTAATAAAATTATTAATATAAGATAGATGAAGTAATTTTTATTTATATAAAATGAATGCCTTCGCACTTATTGACTTTTATTAACCTCCAAGAGAAACAACCAAAATCTACAGCCTCATTTCTATGTGTCTCCCTTCAACTGCTTCCAAGTGCCTCATCTTTTATATAACTAGAAATAGTGCACGTGCAAAAAACATATAAAATTTTTTATGTTAAACAGCAAATTAGAACATTTTTTGTTGTATAAATATAACAAAATTTACTACATAAAATGTATTACAAGTTCAACAAATTTGTAGTATCTTTGAATCAAATTAAATATATAGAACATAATGTCACAAGGTGGTAACACATATGCTATTTTGTAAAAGTGTTGGACATATTTTATCTTAATTTGGTACAATAAAAAGTGTTGCATAGAAAATGTGGAAAATATAAGATTTAAACAAAATGTAATTCACTTTGTGTGTTACTATTCCAATGATGATTGAACTATTAGTGAGTCACGCTAAAGTGATAAACAAATTTTAATCTAAGAGTGTATAAAAAATATATGCCTTACATTCAAGTGATTATAACTACTATATTAGAAAAATTGATAGTTCATTAGTTTGACAATTTTTTTAGTTATTTTATTTTATAAACATGATCCCATATTATCTAACAAAGTTGAACAATGTAGTGTCTTTTAACTAAACGCATAGATAGGGTTTAACATAAAATACGATAGTATTCATTTTATGGACATGGTTTTTAGTACGTTTAAAACAGTGTTTTAAAGCTCGGACTGGCCCGACCGGTTAGACAAGGTTCTACCAGACCCGGCAAATAAACCGGGCTAGTTCTTTGGCTTTTTCGGGTTGAATTGACCCGGCCGGGTCAATACAACCCGGCCAATTGAACCGCCTACCTGCTTTACCGAGTTGGACTGGTTTCATATTGTCAGTGTGAGAAGAAAAAAAAATTGCTTTCAAAGGGATTCAAACTCACGACCTATTGTAAAAATCAACGATCTTACCCACTCAATTGTCACAGTTGTGTTGTACACATTTGTTTTTCTATTTTATTTAAACATTTGTCTACTTTATACCAAAAGAAAAACATGTTCCCCGTGGGATTCAAACGCAGGTCGTAATCCAAAAAATGTTTGTGCTCTACCCACTGAGCTACAATAATATTGTGTGTTTATTTAATGTTTAACATTATACTTAATCTAGTATATAAGAAAATCGGGTCAACCTAGGTTAACCCGCAGTTGAACCCTTCCACCAATCCAGGTCAATGGCCAGGCCCGTTTTTAAAACACTGGTTTAAAATGAAACCCAATGCATAAATAAAGATGTACATCTTTTTTTTTTGGAAAATAGGTAGATTAACTTCAATACATTGAAAATAATCTTTTTATATTTAGTGGTTTTTATCTAAATATATATTGTATAAAAGAATAACCATTGCAACATGTTGGCCAATCATCAAAGTTATGAATGCAGATAAATTGCATTTGTTATTGTGCCTAATGAGATAATTTAGAAACAACATTCACATATGGCCATTATAGGAATACAAGTATGCCAACCTAACTAAAGCCATCATCTGAGCAAGCAAATGAAAAATACAATTTGATTCTCCAAATTTATAACATATATAATGAGCAAAAAAAGAAGTAAAAAAATAGTTATGTGATATAAAAGTCTTTAAAACATAGTGGTAAAAAACAACTAACCTAATCAAATAGTGTAACAATGTAAAGTTAGAAATTATGTAGATTGACCATAAATCATCACAATCCCAAGTTTTACAATTTTGTTCGTCCAAATTAGTCGGAAGAGAAGTATATGACAAGCCAATACTTTATAAAAGTAAGGAACCAAACAAAAGTTAAATAGTTAAAATAAAAAAAGTATAGTTTATTTTGTTGTAGAAGCATTGTCATCTTCATGTTCAATTGTACTTGGAAATAAAAACCAAACAAAGATAAAAAAAAATAACTTCAACACTGATTGATAAATAAATTTGGGTAACAAACAGTTGGGACAACAAAAAGTACCCTTTTCAGTTCCTGGAACCGAGACACATGTAGTTGACCTAATTACTTCATCTGCAATAATTTTCTAATCTATTTTGAGGACAAACTAAGTTCATCTATAATTGTTTTGAATACACGCTCATTGAATACATTCACAATGTAACAAAAGCATATGGTAACTTTTCCTACTGTCCTTTATCAATACGAATTAAGTACATTATGCAGTAACATAAAATATCATAGAGGTTACGTTTAAATTACGCATTGCATTGGTTGAGTATCCAAACATTGTTTCTGTTTGCGCATTAAAAACAAGTTATCCATATGTTACCAGCACTATCTCCTATATTTGCCTGAAAATAAAACCTATATATTAATAATAAGAAAATAGTTACGATCATAGCAAAACGATTTTAAATAGACGGAGTTATATATGAAATATACCTGTGGACTTTTAATATTAGAGTAACATGACATTTATCACACACACATCAACATTTTGATGATTGCTTACCTTTTTGTTGCAATTTGAGCATGCAATGTACCAAATATCTTGATCCAAACTTATTATTAAAATCCATGCATCAACAGCAACAAATTCAGGCTAAACAAGGAAATGAATGTAAAGTTAAATATTACAAATATCTTTCTCTCTTTCTTTGTCTATATATATATATATGTATAACAAAAAATCCAAACTATATACACGTGATAAGAAAGAGCAAGTAACATAACCTGAACCGGTTCTTCTTTAATGTTCATAATATCAATAATTTGTTTCATCAGTGTTTTCAAACCATTTTGATGTGACATCTCTGTGTCAACCATATTTGAAACTTCTGGCATATTCTTCAAGTACCTAAGATGTATTTTTTTATAAAAAACATATAAATTCAGAAGTTTGTTTAAAAGCAAAAACATGGTTAAATTTTTTTAACGACAAAAGTATTTAGGAAATATCTTACCACATTTTAAGTTCTACAGCTGCTTCAAACCTTGGGTTGATGGCTATTTTTGTCCTAATTGTCGATAATAAGGTTAGTCGCTCTACAAATATAATAGTGAAATGATATTATATATAAGAGTTGTTTAAGCAATACCTAAGATAAGTTAATCCAAAAAACTTGCCTAATATTTGGGCAAAAAAATAAGCATACCTCAAAATTCTTGGATACACAACCGTTAAATAAATAACTGGGTAATCGCCACGACATTCCTCAAGAATTAGTACATCATTTTTCATGATATCTCCCCATAAGCTTATTGAAATTGACATTGTACACCTCGAGGAATTTTTACAGATCTATCAGCTAATTGAAGTGTCATTGATGTGGGTTTTAACTCTCCCAATCCCAATTGCACATACACAGAATATGACAATAAATTCACACTAGCCCCTAAATCTAACAAAGTCAGCTCAATGTGATGATCCCCTATCTTCCATGAAATTATGGAACAACCAGGGTCCTTATATTTGACAAGGAATTTACATTGAATGATAGAGCTAACTTGCTTTGTTAGGAATGCCTTTTTTGGAACATTTGTTTTCCTCATTACTGTGACTAAGTCTTAAAAATTTAGCATAGGAGGGCACTTGTTGGATAGCATCAAGGAAGGGGATGTTTATTTGTACTTGCTTAAACACCTCTAAAATATCCTCAAACTACTCATTTTTCTTAGGATTGATTAGTCTTTGTGGAAATGGGGCTTTAGGCACAAAATTCCTAATTTGGGAGTCAACTAAAATAGGTGGGGAGTCATTGGGTCCCTTTTTTTCACTCTCTAACTTTGTATTCTCAATTCTCTCTTATTCAGGCATTTTTTACATGATTGTCAACCTATCACCCAAATCTAAAAGTGACGATTGACTAGACATGCCCCTGGTTATGCAATGAAGTTGAAGCATTACTAACAACATATTGATATTTAGGGTTGGGTATAGGCTGACTCGGAAACTTGCTTTTCTCTCTCTCCCCCCTACATGAGTTTCTAGTTTAGTTATGACTTGAGTTTTTATTTGACTAGAATTTTTAAGTTCTAATATGGCCTAATTAATAGACTGCATGAATGTTTTGAGAGACTCTTCAAGTGATGATTATTAACGTGGTGGTGAAACAACTTGAGGAGCTAATTGGGGAATAGAGGTGTAGGAGGGGTTGGGCTATGTAAATTGAGTGGACATCCATTGCATTGGTGGCCTTACTCCATTCGTGGGAGGTTGGTTTTGCCTCCAAGAGAAATTTGGATAATTCTGCCAATTTAGGTTGCATGTCTTAGAGAAGGGCAAGCTATAAGATCCCTAAACTTGAACCGGTTAATTTTATTTTATTTAATTGTTACTATGTGGTTTAATGCTAATTTTGATTAGTTTTGACTATTTTTTAAATTAAAGTGGTTAAAAAAAGTTTAATATTTTTTTCTTCATATTTATAGTTTTTATGTTAATATAAGTCATTTGGAATTTTTCTAGAGTTTTTCTAGAATTTTTGGAATTTTTACTATTGTTTTCGAAAAGTCAGGGGGCGGGACCCACCGTGGGCCCTAGTGCAAAAATAATATAAATAGTCCCAAATGACCCTAACAACATCCTAATATAGTAGATAATTATTTCAAAAAATTTAGACTTCAATTTGGGTGTAAAATGAGCAAGTTTTCCATTTTTAGTGTAAAACCCTATTTATACTCCACAAATTTATTAGGTTTACCCTATCTTATACTATAAATAGAAAGGCTCAGCCACTTTCCCAATTGGGAAGGGCGGAAATCTAGAGTTAGGAGCCCTAATGTCCATTTCCCAAGAAGGAAAGGTGATTAAGGTAATGATTAGCCTAATCATTCACTAATTTCTCAAGGTTTCTCTTAAATTTTTTAAATCCCTTCTTTTGACAAGGTTTAATATCAATTTCTACCCAAAAAGCTACTGATGTGAACTCTATTTCAAACCCTTGAGAAAGGAGTTTCATTTTTGAACTCAAAGAACCCTAAATCTACTAATTTTTTAGAGATTTAGGTGTTTTAAATCGGATTTATGAAGGTATTAACAAAAACCCTATATTGGGTAAAATTGGAAGGTGTTGGAGGAGCAATTTGGAGTGAAAAAGCTTGTTGAAGGTAAGTGTTTTCATTCTAAACGTGTCTGTGATTTCATATTTGAGTTTTGATAGAGTTTGAAGTGGTTTCCATGGATTTAAGCTTTAATGGTGATTTGAGGAAAGTTTAATCTTTCTTATAATTTCCTTGTGTTTTTTATTGTTAATGGCTAGATCTATTGTTCTTCAAGCATGGATTTAATTATGGTGATATTTGGGAGTGTGTTTTGGTAGTTTAAGATGTTTGTGAGAAGTTTTGGTTTTGATTTCGAGGTGGGGAAGACGAACCAGAGATTCTAGTTATGGCGATCGAATAGCCAGATAGCCGATCGAACAACCAGGCCTTCAAATGGCCAGACAGGCAATTCGAACAGCCGGCGTTCGAACAACCTTGTAGGGCGTTCAAACAACCCTATAGGGCATTCGAACGCCAACACTGCAGTTCAGCTAATTTTGTGTATTTTGTTCATTTTAATGTTTTTACTCTTGGGTATCATTTCCTATGACTTTGATGAGTAATATATGCTATGATAAGCTACTGGAAGGGTATAAATTGATGTTGAAGGCTATGATGAATGCTTTAAGTGAATTTTATGTTATTCAGTTGAGTATGTTATAAAATCTTGTATTAAATCCACGATTGAGTGATTCATTACATTTTAGTATGATTCCAGGAAATTTTATAGCATGAGAATGGAATTATATGCCTTTACATATCATAATTAAATTATGGGTGAATGATAGTACCATGTTCTAGCTTCGAGTATGGTATGAATATGCTTATATAAGTGTAGCATGAGGTTGCACTTAATTTGAATGGTGTTTTTCCAATGATTTTCACTCATAATTTCAGTAAGGAATCATGATGAGATATTAAAGAGCATGTGTGTAGGATGTTAATGAGTTATCTATAATACATGTTCATATGCTTAGAGATGAATGTTTCTATCTAGAACACACACATGTGGGGGTAATCTTGGTAATTATTGATATTTATGATTTGATATGATGCATGTGGGGCTGATGGGAGCACGTTTAATAAATTAGAATTCATGTAGAGATTGCTCATGTATGTATCATGTTACATGCATCATGAAACAGATTTATGAATGAGACTTTACCGAGTTTAGCTGATGTTGGTCGATTAGATGCAATGGTGTGAGAATTGCTTGCCAAGTTAATCGATCGGAGGCTTATTGATTCGGTTTTACATCCGAAAGGACAGGGTTTTACATCCCTTGATGATGGGTTTTCCTCCCTGGGTTGAGAAGAGCTACTATGCAATAAGCAAATAAACTGTTAAGACCATCTAAACCCTGAGAATCTAGGTTAGTGTATCTGAGTGCAGCGGCTTACTAGGGGGTATTCTTTCCCATTAGGGAATTTACCCAAACTTTGGAATTCCTTCAGACTTTCTTGTTAGGGATTGTTTGGAGTGCGCAGAGACTGCTTATGCTTTGGCCGATTAAGTAGAGTTGTTTTCATCGACTTGAATTGTTATGAATGTGTGTTAGAGACTGTAATATCCCTAATTTTCCCGAGTTTCAAAATTTAAATACGTGGAAATTATGGTGTTTGACCTATTGACATTCTTATTAGAAAAACTTTCTCCCTAGATAGAATCTGGGGCTAAAGCTAATTCTATTGGAAAGTAGACAGAAATAGCTTCGAAACGTCACCAAGAATGCGCGAATCGGAGTCCAGATGAGGGAGAAACGATCATTTGAAGTTGAACATATCGTGCAGGACCTGTTTACCCGAACTGAACGTACGAATTGTCCGTTTAAGTCACTATTTGGGCCCGATCAATTAGCATTCCGAATTTGTGTGTTTAGGGCTCAATTTGGTTGCTAAATTGAAGAGGTTTTAACCCAAATTCTCATGGGATTAGAGCTCCTAATCCCATGCCTATAAAAGGAGAATTAGGGTTAATAGAAGGGGGGTCTTTTTTGGCCTGATAGGAGGAAAGGGCTGGGAAGGAGGCTTTGGCTCCAGTGGCAGAGGATCGACGGCAAACCAATAATTAAGGTTAGATCGTTTTCGAATCGAGATTAATAAAAATTTTTTAAATAAATATGAATGATTGTTACATTAATTCTGCAGTTTACTGTTTATTTTATAATGTATACGAGTTGCCGTCATTGTTCCCGTAATTAGGGAACAGTGAATTCTAATTTCAGCCGATGAGTAAATTTACCAGCCGCCCGATCTTCAGCCGGAACTATGGCAATGGAAGGGCCACCCTGGTCTTTGCCGCGGCAGTCCAAGCAGCTGTGGCCATGGCCGCGACAGTCGTGGCAATTCGGCCACTAAAAAAAAACGAATGGTAGGCGGCGGCGCGGGCAGACCGTGGCCGGAGGCGGGATCGAGGGTCACGGAATTGCCGGAAGACGGTGATCCCGTCGATCCTGTTACTTTTTCCGGTCGTGACTGCCTGCCGCCGCGGCTCCGCGAACTGGTTGCAGCACTGAGAGAAAGAAAAAAGAAATATTTGGCCGCGGGCGGTGGCGAGTCCAGGCTCACTGAAATCGCCGACAGGCAAAGATCCGGTGAGGCCTAGCCTTGCCCCGCCGGGCCAGCAGTCGCCGCCGCCGCCAGAGGCTTTCCCGCCTCTGGCCAGATGCGAAGGAGATGACCCGCTCGTCGCGGGTCGTCGGGCGCGGGTTCGGGTCAGGCGACCCGTGGCCAGGACCGGACCCGAATGGGTCTAACCCGGTCCGGTCTGGTCTAAAAAAAATGTTATTGAACTGGTTTTGGTTCACTAGCTTTAGGACTAGAAAAAAATTCGTAAAAATTACCAAGTATCCATAGAAGTATTTCAAGAGTCCCGACCAAGTTTCAGACCGGGGAAAAATCCTAGAGCCTTTGAAATGACTAATTTACGCTTGTAAGTGTAGCATAGAATAAATCACTAATGATCGAGTTTAGGGCCTCCGGATTAGGGGCCTATAAGTGGATTTATAAATTGAGAAAAATCTCAGGGAGATTCCAGTGAGTATCCTAAATTTGGACCAAGCCATAAGCTAAGTAAAAATCCCAGTAAGTAGATATTTGACTGTTTTACCCCTAGGGTTAAGGTAAGACAGTTAACTGAACCGGAGTCGGTTCAAGGGGTTTACGACCCCGTTAAACGGAAAGAAAATTACCACGGGTTCACAATGTCAAGGTGTACCCTTGGGATTAGTGTTGAACCTGTCAAGGTTCAGGGAAGCCCTGAACAAAAGACAAAAATACCCTTATGCAAATCGGCCCGTATTCGCATGGATGCTATTAACGGGCCAATGTAATACTGAAACATTTTGAGAGGTTAAAGACTTACCCGAGTGCAGAGAGGACTGTATCCAATGTTGGATAATTACTCTAATGCCCTTAGGTGCATTTCAACCGGTTTAATAAAGATTTATTAAGATAACCCAAGAAGGGTTAGGGCACGAGAGCTCGAATGATTCTTATATCATTAATGAATTCTATTATTGATATTATGATATGCTTAGACCTGTGTAGTTCTTATGGTTTATGTTGTTCTTTGTTTCGATTTATGATATTGATGTTGTGATAGTAATTTATCACTATCTTTAAATTATTGAAAGAATAATTGTTTGGGGTTTGACAGCTTTGGATTGGGCAAGAACACCTAATCAAGATAAAGACTAAAATACCTCATAGGGGTCTAGGACTAGTTCATACAGTGAACAAAGCCTTTGACCTGATGATTTGCCTTGGTTGATGAACCGATGGCATGTCTCGAGTTGTAAACCTTAGTCTAGAAGGGACTAATAGGGTTTGGGATAGTCATTCAGAATCCTAGCTTATAGATGAGCAAGATAAGGTTCAAAATGGTTTCCTAAGTTTTAGCTCTATTGAGGAGCTACTGATTTGACCGTGTAGTTTCACCTCCCCATTGGAGGGAGTTCTTTGTGAGTCAGGCTCACCGCAGATCTATTGAGGATCTTTTAGTGTACATGCAATTAGGGTCGCTGACATCCTGCTTGGTTGGCATCTCTGACCACTTCTGTTCAGGTGCAGTTGTGGGCCATGCCCTTCCACTCCGGTCAGGTCCTTATGGGCTAGGTTGGGAGATGGCACTTCCTGGTGGATTCCAGGATGTTTCGTTATCATTTGTCACTTAGGTTGACATCTGATGTGTCTGTTTGTCTTTGGGATTAGACGGGAATATTAATTATCGAACAATGGTTCGAGAAATAATTAATAACATTGATTGATATTGCTTGTTTAATTAGAACAAGTGGAACAATTAAAGGACTTGCATAAAGTGTAGGTTGCTTGAAAATACTTAAGCATTGCATGGGTGATGCTATGCTTCTTAGTATAGTGTAGTTTTTAGGCAGAACTACGTCTGGATCCGATCTTGTTGGAAACATTGGAGATGTTGTCTGATAAGTTCGTAGGTAACTAACATCGGGTAATGTTGGCCCGATCCGAATAATATTAATAAAACCTTTTGTCCTTTGGAAGCTCTTCTCCTAATGGCGGAGATGCTCCATTGTGATTGTGGTTGTTGTTTGGTTTGCTTTGTTGCAGATTCTCCAGGCGACGACAAGTCAAACTAAGGCAGGCAAGCTCAAGAGGTTTCCACATTTTTGAAACTCTGATACGTAAGTGTACCTTAAACGTGAGAGTCAACTTGTTATTTATTTTTAGACGGGTGACAGACTTGTACTTAGATGGATGAGCTAGTCTTTATGAATTTTTGGATGTTAAATAATATCATATGATTTGATATTCGTATTTGTGAACCCCAGTTATCATGACCTGGATATTTAATCGAAGGGTTTGTTTTGTATTTAAAGAAAAAAAAAATTTACCTACCGTTCGTGCTATTTAAAAATGCTTTTAAAAATCCGGGTCGTGACAGAGACACTTTATATGTAGGTTGATATGTGTGATGTTTATGCATGATCTGAATGTGTGTTAGAGACACTTCTCATGTAGGATATATGTGATGTTTATGCATAATCTGAATGTGTGTTAGAGACACTTCTCATATAGGTTATATGTTATGTATATGCATGATCTGAATGTATGATAGAGACACTTCTCATGTAAGTTATATGTGATGATTATACATGATGTGATTGTGTGAGAATCACTTATTATGCAGGATGGATGTGATATCATAATGTGATTATTCATGCCATGATTAGTATGTATGAGGTACTTGTATGTTATATAATTCTTTATAGGTAAGCAGGAGTATGGTAAGGAAATTAATAAAAAATGACATATTATATGAAATGTGGATCTGAATTACTATGTTTGATGTGTCATGGTTGTTTCTGATTAACGTTACCATATTTTAAACCTTACTGAGTTTTAATCACCCCTCTTTTTGTGTTTTGTTTTGGGGCTGCATGGTGTGACATGCAGATAACCAGGATCCTCTGTATGATGAACAATCAAGGAGAGCATGGGATTAGGCATGGATGCCTATGGACATTGTTATGTCTTCTAATTTATGCTATTATAATTATAGAACATCATGTATAGTGGTTTTTGTTTCAGACTCATGTATATCTTATGTTTTTAGACCTATCTAAGATTTTATGATTTGAGTCATGTGTGATGGCTCAGGATTTTAAGTACGTGGGTTTATGACTTGTGGACTAAATCCCGAGTTAATGTCCTCTTTTATCTCACTTATTTCTCTTGCACAAAGGTTTTAAAGGTGTGCACTCCGTGTATGTAATTCACCCGATGAAGGGGTTAAAATCTTCTGCAACACTTTTAAACCAACAATTGTCGCCCCTGTGCACTTCGACTATCCCTTGGACCAGGTTTGGCTCGGGTCGGGCGGGTGCCGGGGCGTGACACAAATGGTTTTCTATAATTATTTAGTGCATTTGCTTGCGTAGCAAAGAACTCAAAATAACCTAACATGGAAGGACATTTTTTAAGCAGTATGCATTGGACTTACACACAAAGAACACACTTTATTTTGAATCTGGTTGGCGGAATTTATATTTCTAGCAAGGATCATGGCTTCTACTTTTCTAGTCAACTAGTCTAACCTAGCTTTCATGCTTACTTCATATAAGCCTCCTTTCCTAGGGTTTTGGGTTGGTTTTTCTCTATGGCTTGAAAAATCACACTACGAGGAACTCTCAAACAAACCCTCAAAGAACTTATATGTTGCATCATCATTTAGACTCAAGAAATACCCATTGTTCATGGATTCAATCATATTGCGGTGTTTTTGAGTCAAACCATTGTAAAAGTATTACACAAGTCTCCATGTTTCAAAACCATGGTACAAATACTTCAAAAGAAAATCCTTAAACCTCTCCCAACTCTCATAAATTTTTTCATGCTCATCTTGACAAAAGTCAGCTATCTCTTTCCTTAAGGCATTGGTTTTGGACACTGAGAAAATTGGAAGGAACTTCCTAACAAGTCCCTCCTATGAATTAATTGACCCTGCTGGAATAGTATTTAACCATGCCTTAGCTTTATCCTTTAACGAGAAAGGAAACAAACGCAGATGGATTGACTCATCAGAAAAATTTTAAAATTTAAATGTAGCACATATTTTAAGAAAATCCTTTACATGCATGTAAGGATCCTCTCCGCCAAGATCATGGAAGGTGGGGAGAAGTTGAATGACTTGAGCTTTCAACTCAAAGTATGTGGCAGTGGTAGCAGGCAACACTATACATGAGGGATGATTCATAGTGATTGGTGAAAATAACTCCCTAAGGGGTTTGACTTTTGTATTGTTATCTCACATTGTGAATGGAAGATTAGTTTCAATTTCACTACTCTATAGGGGGTTTGAATCTACTTTAACTAACCAGTGTGTTTGATCACATAGCCATGTGGTCATACACGACTAATCCCCTTTATAATGCCCCTTGTTTTCCCCTTTCTCTCTCTCTCTTTCTCTGCCTCTTTCTTTTTACACACTAAGCTAAAAATAGTAGAAGGGTAAAGTTAGTTTAGATTTAATTTATTTTCCTTTACAGGTCCCCGACAATGGTGCCAAAAATTTGTTAAATTTTAATTATTTACTCGCAAGCACACAAATCTATAGTAGTTAAGCAGATAAATTGAGTATCAATCCCACAAAGACTTAAAATTAGAAAACCAAATATAATCTTACTTAAGTAAATTATAATCTAGTTAACAACTTATAACAATAGTAACTAATCTAACTAAGAAGAATTAAAGCAAATAATAAACAAAAATAAACTTAAATTATTAAAGCTAGCTAAATCACAAAAGAAAGAAAAATTCAAATAAAATATAAAAGCTAAAATTTAATTAAACTAAGAAAGCAATTAAAAGTGGTAAAATATTAAATAAAAATTGTGGAAGGTTTCAGAATCCCCTCTTATTAACTTGTAAATTATCACATCCATGTTCAACAATTCATTTCCCAAACATAACTCACAATAAATTAGAATTCAATTCTATTTATCATGGAAAATTTCATCTTTTCAACCTTCAATCAAACTACTAAAGTTATGTTATACCACACTTCAAAAGAATAAAATCAAGTCATAAGTTGTCTCCATATGAATAAATTGCAACTCATACCCAATTCTATTAATAATCAATCTTGAACTAAGCATTTAATTAATAAAAGCTAATTCAAATCATGAGAAAAACATGACTAGACTCATATCTAAATTAATCCACTAATTAAATTGAGATAAGAACACTTAACATAAAATCTTTTTTAAATTAACCAAATCACATAGATTAGACATCTCTACAAAATTAATAAGAGGTTCATCTTAACCTTAGTTAAGAAAACTAGCCACTAATTAACATAAATCTACTAAAAATTAAATAAACTTACAAGTATTGAAGGAAAAATAAAAATAAAAAAACTTGGATTGCTTCCTCCACTTTAGCCTTGAGCAACTTGAATTCTAGAATTTTTCTTCATATCCCAACAGCCTAGCATGGAGCCCTCTCAGATTTTTGTATTTTTTCTCTTTTTGTGTGTGTATTTTTTTTCTTCTGCCTTAGAGCAGCTTTTTGATTGGTAGTCCTAAGTTGAATAAGAATCAAAATTCTTTATTATCTTCACCTTGGTTTCTTTCCCATTGTTTACTAGTGTGATTCCAAATTGCAGCCCACCTCTATTTTTAACACTACGTCGTTCTCTGGTTTTTGTCATTCAGACTCCATCTTCCCATTTTTGCACTTTTTCCTCTAGCAGGAAACTTCCTCCTCACTTCAAACATCCATCTTCAACTTTTGCACATTGGGTGTCCTCCTATTCCATCACGATCTTCTTCATTGTTTTTCTCCTCTCTTGTTTGAGTTTAACATAAACATCACAAAAGAAAAATGATTTCTACTTCCACCAAATCAGTCCCCATTCTTCAATTCAGAGTGTGATTCAAGTTTAACACCATAAAAATTAAAATGGATTTTAGTTTCACATCAATCCAAGCTCTCTCCAGCAATATGAAAGCTTCAAAATTTCATTAATGGTTGCTGCTACAGTAACCCAAGTCAACTCTTCACTGTGCAATCACAAATTCAACCTTCTTTGGCGAAAAAAAATCCGAATTTGAGATCATCCTCTTCTTCATCTTTGAGTTGTGAACAAAAACCCTAAGTTAATTGATGTGATTACGACCCATCAGTAGTCAATTTTAATGCTTTAACTTCTGGGTACATTTTCTACAATATGGACAATTTTATCCAACTATTGTCCAAATTCGTGCTTGGGAAGGCGACTTTTGTTCACTTGACAGTCCATTTTCCTATTCAGTTTTCTTCTCTGTTTGTCAAGCTCTTCTGTTCATGTCCATATATATTTCCAACATGTCCGCAACTCTATAAAGTCATCCAAATCACTTGTAAGCATGTCAAAATTATTATGAATTTTTTCGAACATCGTTCACCTTCCTTGGGAAGCATGCATTTTCTAAAACACATAAACAGTCATATTTCAAGCATGTAAGACATATGTAAAACACTGATTTTATTTAAATACACTTCTAAACAATTAACATCACCCAAATTAACTAATAATTAAATCACACTACTAATATCTACCTTAACATAAATAAATTCTAATTAACCCTTAATTAATCTAACCATACACTAGAAAATAAGGTAGATAGGTATATAAAATGTATAAAAATCATGCATATCAATAAACTTGAAATATATCAAGTTTCCTAGAGAGAAACCAGATCTCATTTTAGCAACCAATATTGTTCTGAACCTGATGGAACCTCCGTAGAAACAACCATAGATTATGGATAACAAACAATTCAATTGTTACCGTCTCTAGCACAAATGGGCACTGAACTTCCACAATGACTACATCCCCATTATCCTTTAGCCTGCCTTTATACACTTGACCCAGTGACGCTACCAAGTGGAAAGGTAGCAACAAATTATTTACCCTCAAATAACCAAATTATAAGTAATACTCATAATAGTGGCATGTGATTAAGAAAATACCTGCAACAATTGGTGGTGGAGGTAATTTAGAATAAATGCCCTGCCAAGGCTGACCAAGCTCTTCTTCGAGAAGAGTCATAGCTACGTCATCTGGAAAAGAAGGAACCTTCAAAATCATCAAGCATAATTAAATCAGATGAAAACTGAACCAACAAATAAAAACCTTAATGACCATGTATTTCATACGAAACTCAATGGATTGAATGGCTTACCTTGTCACAAAGCTTTTGCAGCTCTGTCATTGTTGTAGGAGACAATATATCTGGCAATACTCAGTGCTTGTCCAAGCTTAATATACACATGACCCAAGGAAGTTACAATCTCCCGTATTTCAATGGCACGCACAACTTCATTCTAAAGGGATGAAGCACTAGCAAGCAACAGAGCAAAAAGACAAGTAAAACCAACATATGAGGGTTGAAATTGTTGTGTAACACATCACAGGTGAATAATGAAGGCTGAACACATTGTACAAAACAAAATCAAGTATATGCTACCCAGTCATGATCAATTCATTGAATATTTCTATTACACTGGCTGTCTAGTGTCTCAATATATGTGAAAGGAAATAGAAAAATATTACCCTTATTCATCTAGTTTGCTAACTTAGGATGCAAATTGGCAAGAGAGATGACATTATTCACTGAATTTTGAAAAAAAAATGCTATTGCTGATAGCATGATACTTCTGTCACAATTCAAAATTAATACCTAGCAAAAGACCACCTATTCACCTTACTTGTAACTTCTAAGAGAAACAATCATCACAGAATCCAAAGAAATTTGAATGACTGATGTTGTTAAACAACAAAGATCCATAGTTTAAACAGTGGCAAAACAATTGCAAATTGTGCACCTCTTTGATTTTTTTGTTTATGATAACCCAAGCTACACGGGAAAGAAAACCTTTGCCAACTGATAGTAGCTTGACAATCTGAGTAGCAACTGTCTGAGGGTGTTTTCGCTATAAAGGTGATATGATATCAGGATCATATACCAATATGTTGTGCACGATGCCCAGACACTCAGACTTCGACGCCCAGACTGCCTTTTTGTTACTTTACTGCACTAAACTATTTAATTGTGATTGTAGTCTTTTATTACACTGGTTATTGGTTCAGTTAGTTATTTGGAGCCGAACCATTAATTAGATTACATTGTGTGAACCGGGCCAGGTTGGTTCAGCTGGCCCGGTTCCCTAGGAGGGTTGTCTCCCATATGGGGCGGCCTGGACTCTTGTTTTCCAGTTATGCAATTTGTGATTCACAGTTCCTCCCCTTCAATTCTTCTCCCTTTTCCCTGCGCTAGTCTCCTAGGTATCGATTGTGCCTGCACTAGGCACATTATTGGTATCGGAGCACTTGCGATCCCTGGCCATGGCTCGTGACAAACAAGCTATTGTGCAAGGGGAGCCTTCAGAGAAGGAGGCTCCAGCGCCATCATCCACAGACAGCCCGAAGGCCAATTCCGTGGTCAGCGACACCAAGCTATCAGAGATACTCTTGGCGCTGCAAAACCTTACTACAGGCTTCGCCAGCATGACAGTACAGCAGGATGCACTGGAAGCGCGCGTCAACCCTGTCCTGTCTGTACCCGCCGCTACTCCTCAGGAGAAGGGTGGGTCCTCACAGCCTCCAAAGCCCATCCTTCCCAACCCCCCAGTGCTGGCCGGCATCCACACAAGGGTGCTGCCCTACCCTGCGCACTATGGCGCTGGCCAATCAGCGTTGGGAGGGAGACGCCAGACCTGGGACACGTGAGGCACGCCAGATGTTCGTGAAAATGTCCCTATGAGACCGCCCCATCCTGACCAATTCCAAGACGCTGAAGAAGATTGGGATGAGTTTCCATGGCATGGTGGGGGACAAAGAGGGGGCGCTGAACCACGTTTGGCCCACCTACAGTTTCCTCGATACAATGGGGAGGATGATCTGGTGGAATGGCTCTACAAGGCAGAAAAATTCTTCGCCTATCAAGGGACGCACTCTGAGGCTGAGCGCTTGCGCATCGCAGCCTTTCACCTAGACGGCGACGCCTCAGTCTGGTTCCAAAGCTTCGAGAAAGAGGTGCGCTACCCAACTTGGGTCGCCTTCTCCGACGAACTATGTGTGCAATTTGGGCCTAATGAGTTCTAGGATTTTAATGAGATGTTGTCATCTCTGCGCCAAACAACCACTATTTGTGCATACTACACTGAATTCATGAAGGTGGCTAGCTGGTTGCCCGATTGGCCGGTGGCCACGTTAGTGGGAGCCTTCAAGCGCGGCCTCAAGCCTAAAATTTTGGAAGAGATGCGGCATTTTCCGTGCGCCAACATGCGGGACGTGGTGCATCATGCTCGCATCAAAGAGGAAAAACTGGCTAGACAGCGCAGAGGAGGGCGGCTAGCACCCTTGGCTCGATCTGTTCCTAGTGCCAATTCCTTACCGCCGCCCCTCAGCAGTTTTGCACTGGGCCGTCCAGTTCAGCCAACCGTTCCTGCTGGTCCTATCGTGCAACGTCTCACACTAGCTCAAATGGAGGAACGTCGTTCGAAGGGACTATGTTTCAGATGTGACGAGAAATTCATGCCCGGGCACCGCTGTTATGTTAAAGGCAGCCTTTTGGTGGAAGAAATTGAGAAGGCGACGAGGGTTCTGATAGCTCTGCCCTGTCCACCGGTGATGAGCTCTTACCGGAGATATCAGTGCATGCATTTTCTGGGGCCTTTACGCCTCGCACGATGTGCATCCAGGGATTCCTCAAGCACCAACAGGTGGCTATCCTGATCGACAGTGGTTCTACTCACAATTTTATTAATGACAGGGTCGCCAACCGACTTGGGTGCTTTGTATTGGACTCCAAACCCTTTGACGTACTGATTGGCGATGGCAAGCACCTCCGGAGCAATGGGGTGTGTGCGCAGGTTACTTTGTCTGTATAGGGCTATTCATTCGTCACTGATCTCTTCCTGTGACCTACCAAAGGGGCAGACGTTGTGTTAGGCGTGCAGTGGCTCCAGGAGCTCGGCGATGTTGTTTGGAATTTTTGGGAGATGTGGATGGACCTTGAGCTCCAAGGACAGCGCGTCCGGTTGGAAGGCTCTAGGCCGGGCACTCTTCTCTCAGCCCATCCTTCGAGCACCTTGTTCCGGTACGCCCCCCAAAGGCTCCTCTTGCAGCAGCGTGCAGTCCTTGAGGTGTCTAAGGACATCATGCCTGCCGACCTCCAGGAATTATTGACAGCTCACCATGATTTGTTTGCTGAGCCACAAGGTCTTCCGCCTGGCCACTCTCATGATCATCAGATTTCGATTACCCTTGGCACCGCCCCAACCAATGTGCGTCCCTATCGGTACCCACATATTCAGATAGCAGAGATTGAGCAGTTGGTGGCAGATATGCTTCAGGCGGGGATTATCAGGCCGAGTACCAGTTCCTATTCGTCGCCAGTGTTACTCGTGCGTAAGAAGGACGGTACATGGCAGTTTTGTGTTGACTACCGTGCCCTCAATGCCGTTACTGTGAAAGACAAGTATCTGCTTCCAGTGATTGAGGAGTTGCTCGATGAGTTGACCGGCGCTACTGTGTTTAGTAAGCTCGACCTGCGTTTGGGCTATCATCAAATCCGCATGCATGCCGCTGACGTGCACAAGACAACTTTCCGGACTCACGACGGCCACTTCGAGTTCCTGGTTACGCCGTTTGGTTTGACTAATGCCCCGTCCACATTTCAGTGCCTCATGAACGACCTCTTTCGTCCCTTTCTGCGCCGGTATATATTGGTCTTCTTTGATGATATTTTGGTGTACAGCAGATCCTGGAAAGAGCATTTGACACACCTCAGGTCGGTCTTCTCTATTCTTCGTGCCAATTCCTTATTTCTTAAGCATTTGAAGTGCTCTTTTGGTAGCCCACAGGTAGATTACTTAGGCCATATTATATCGGGGAATGGTGTAGCCACCGATCCAGCTAAGGTAGCCGCCATGATGTCTTGGCCTATTCCCAAATGTGTTCGGGCGCTACGTGGTTTTCTGGGCTTCACCGAGTACTATCGACGGTTCATTAGTCGATATGGGGAGCTGGCTTCTCCTCTGACAGCGCTACTCAAACGGGGCGCTTTTGTTTGGACTATGGATGCACAAGAGGCTTTTGAGGGGCTGCAGCAGGCTATGGCTTCTGCCCCCATCTTGATTCTCCTGGATTTCAGCCGCCCGTTTGTGGTCAAGACGGATGCGTCGGACGTTGGGTTGGGGGCAGTTCTGTTACAGGACGAGCGTCCCATCGCCTATTTCAGCAAGGCACTAGTGGGCCGTTCCTTGTCGTTGTCCATTTATGAGAAGGAAATGCTGGCCATCATCCATGCAGTCACCAAGTGGCGATCATACCTATTGATTCGCACTGACCATCAGCCATTGAAGTATTTCCTCGAACAGCGGGTGTCTACTCCCTCTCAGCAACGGTGGGTCAGTAAACTTTTGGGTTATGATTATGAAGTTGTTTACAACAAGGGGTTAGAGAACACCATGGCTGACGCTTTCTCTCGTATACTAGCCCCGGGGTCGTGCTTGACCTTCTCCACGCTCTCTTGTCCCTTTACTGATGAGTTGAAGCAGGCCCACTATTCTGATGCTTCGACACAGGCTTTGATCGCTACCCTCCATACTGACCTAGCAGCCCGTCCGTTTTACACTTGGCGGGATGATCTTTTGTTCTGGAAGGATCGGTTGTGGGTTCCTGCTGTCTCAGATCTTCGCTGCCGCATTATATCTCATTTTCATGATTCTCCAGTGGCTGGTCATGAGGGGGTTTTCCGCACTTATAAGAGGGTCAGCCAAAGTTTCTTGTGGTTGGGGGTTCGTCGGGCTGTGCATGCGTATGTGACCGCTTGTGACATTTGTTAGTGCGCCAAGGCTGCTACCACTTCTCCAGCTGGGTTGCTCCAACCCCTTCCCATTTCGGACAAAGTCTGGGAGGATATATCGATGGACTTTGTGGAAGCCTTGCCGTTGGTGCAGGGTAAGTCGGTGATAATGGTGGTGGTTGACCGCCTGTCTAAGTATGCCCATTTCTGCGTGTTGGGACACCCTTTCACTGCTAAAACGGTGGCGGACCTGTATGTCCGGGAGGTAGCAAAGCTTCATGGTATGCCCCGTACGATTGTTTCTGATCGTGATCGTATATTCCTTTCTCAATTTTTGCAGGAGTTTTTTGCCTCACAGGGTACGTCCCTTCATATGAGCATTGCTTATCACCTGCAGACGGATGGGCAGACTGAAGTGGTTAATCGTTGTTTGGAGCAGTACCTGTGGTGCTTTACGATGATGCAGCCTCGCCGTTGGCTACAGCTTCTTCCTTGGGCGGAGTGGTCCTATAACACTGCATATCACACGCGCGTGGGCTTCACTCCTTTTGAGGTGTTGTATGGCCGACCCCCACCTACTGTTTTGTCGTACGTTCCTCATCGTTCTTCGGTGGCTGAGGTGGATTATATGCTCCAAACTCACGATGAGGTCTTGCGTCAATTGAAGATGAATTTGAATGAGGCTCAAAACCAGATGAAACAACTTTATGATGGCCGCCGTACTAATTGGGAGTTCCAAGTTGGTGACTTGGTTTATGTATCTGTTTTACCACAGCGCCAGACTTCTTTGTTTCAGCCCAAGCATTCCAAGCTTTCTCCCCGATTCCATGGTCCTTATCTGGTGGAGGCATGCGTTGGTCCGGTTGCTTACCATCTCTCCTTGCCACCAGATTCCTTGGTCCATCCTGTGTTCCATGTGTCCCGTCTTCGCCGGTTTGTGGGTGACCGCACTTTGGCTGTGGATGCTTCGCCTCCGCCCCCGATGGGCCCTGTTCCGCCTTCTGACCCGGCTCCTACGTCTGTGCTTGAGAAGAGACGGGTTCGACGTTCGGGTCGCATCGTTACAGAGGTCTTGGTTTCATGGCAGGGCCAGCCGTTGGAGGATACGACGTGGATATCTGAGGACGATTTCTTGGATCACTATCGAGCATGGTCGCCTTGCGGTCAAGGCGATTAGCGGAAGCGTGGTGGAGTGTTGTGCACGATTGCGCACGATGCCCAGACACTCAGACTTCGACGCCCAGACTTCCTTTTTGTTACTTTACTGCATTAAACTATTTACTTGTGATTGTAGTCTTTTATTACATTGCTTATTGGTTCAGTTAGTGGTTTGGAATAGCCTAGGAGGGTTTGCTAATTAGATTAGTGGTTTGCTAATTAGATTACATTGTGTGAATCGGGCCGGGTTGGTTCAGCTGGCCTGGTTCCCTAGGAGGGTCGTCTCCCATATGGGGCGGCCTAGACTCTTGTTTTCCAGTTATGCAATTTGTGATTCACAGTTCCTCCCCTTTCTTCAATTCTTCTCCCCTTTCCCTGCGCTAGTCTCCTAGGTATCGATCGTGCCTGCACTAAGCACATCACAGTGGCAACGCATCACTACTTTATCCACCTAATAATGCAGCACCCGAAATGGACATTAATAACTTGTTTAACATTTCAAGAAAAGAAATATGGGAGTTCCACAAAAAAAAACACATAATTTAAAATTTGGAAAGCTGAGACAAGGCTGAGCCAAGAGAGCTTAGTCTCCAAATCTCCTAACTTTGAAGTGTTAACGGCTGGATATAGCTTGGTTTCCTCTATTATTTGATGGGAAAGACTGAAATTTCTAACTGGAAGGTTCCTCCTTGCAATGAAGAATCTTGTATCCCTTCAAAAAATCACTGGAACACATCTCTCCAAACCATAGACAAAAGGCATCAAGCACTGATCGTCCTAAGGGCTTGATAAATGATCAATATGTCCAAGCAACAACCAAATTTTTTTATCCAAAAACTGGATCAAATTTCCCCTTGCCTGAAATATAAATGTTCCAGAAATTGCAACAGTCAGCACTCAGACAATATTTGTGGAGCACATAAAATACTAAAACCAATATGACTCATGGGCACATTTAAACAGTCTATAGATGAATCCTCCATAAGTCATAATTAGTTTTAACACAATGTTTTAAGTTCCGGGTTGTCACCAATCCGAACCTGCCAATCCCTACACAACACTGATCTACAACCTCTTAAACAAAACAAATTTCAAGTTAAATCTTCTGAAGCAGTAATAGATTCAGCAAAATTTTCCAAAATTCTATGTAAATAAATTAAAAAATTACCTTAACCACAACAACAAGATAACAACAACAATCTCATAATTCACAATCTAACTTTTAGAAAAACCATTAATGGAAGATGAATGCCGGCCTAGCTGAGAGAGAGGAAGATGAATGTCTCGGTCCTAGACTCCCCACGTGCCTGACTCAGCTTGCCAATTCGGTTCAGTTGCCTCTCGTTGGATCTGGGTAGGTCACATAAAATTAGAATTAGAGTGAAGGAAGTTCAAAAGGCATTAGAGTGAAAGAAGTTCAAAAGGCAGGAAGCAAACAAATTTTAAAAGGCATGAAACACTTCCTTCTTAAATTGAATCCAAGTTCCCACATAAGCCAAAAGTGGCATGTATTAACTTGCCACAAGGCTGATTAGACGAACCTACCAAATAAATTACTACCCATAAATATCACATTAATTCTTGACAACCAATCATAGCGTCAATGCCAAAACTATCCCCAAAAAAAATCCGAATTACGAACACCTTCCTATGAAACTAAAACATAAGCATGAAGGATTTTTTCGTCCACCCGTGACAAATTTATTTGTTCTCATTTATTAACTATAATTATTTATATCCTATACAATAAATATACCCTAGAAATTCACAAAATTTACATCCAAAAGTATATGAAATGGAGGCACATGCTTAGAGGGCATTTTCATCCACGTATGGAAAATGTCTCATACACCATTAATTTTGACCCTAAATACCCAGGATACCCCTACAAAGCAACTATAATTTCATAGAAATTGAACTACCTAAGCACGTAAATACCCACTCTTTCATGTCATAATAGGTCATTTGTTCGTTGAAAAGTCAAATTGGACACAACTCTTTTTATAGAGAGGATTAATAAATTATATCAATATATCTCTAATAAAGTCTATCTCTCCCATTTTCTTTGACCTCAACCCCAATGTCAACTTTGACTAGGAATCTAGCAATCATTGGCATGTGTTAAATTCTTAAAACATGTCACTAAAAATGACAAAAGTAAATGGTGTAAAAAAATGCAAATGAACCCTGAATGAGTTGCCCACTATCTATTATATACCCTCAAACTCAGAGGCTTCTCAACTTAAATAAGATATCGAAGTGGATTTAGAGCAATAGGAGATGATGGACGTCAACTATCAAACAAATATGAAGCTCGTACAAATAAAGGAGGTGAGTGGTTATTGTGGATGTGGATGTGATGTGTATATGAAACTAGCCTCGTCAATGTCTAAGTTGCCACGTTAGGGTCATTATAGAATTGAGCAGCAACAAGTGATTAAGGAGAGATGTATTATATGAGTATATCAACTCACATCCTGCTAGCAAGCTCTCACATGAAGTATCAGTCTTAAAAAACATCATCCAAATGTAAAATTGTCCATCTCACACATGTAAACTAGTATTAAATACAAAAATATATTGCACATAAACACTATGCATAAATAACAGAAATAGGTTTTACGTGAGAATTACTTGCCAAAGTCGTCTCATACTTACCCCTAGGATAATATAGCATCTCCTCTAAATCTATGTGTGTCACACCCTGCCACACCACCTTGACCTAAACCTAGTCCAAAGTGGGATGACAAGTCGACAAAGGGGAAATACTAACCTTAAACTGGGCTAGATCAAAGTATACAACACTTCTTTTGTGCAAAAGTAATTAATAAAAAATTAAAAAATTAATTAAAGTTTCTTAGTCCATCACATACCCACATAATCTCATAAAAACATAATGTCTCAAGCCTTAAAAGGAAACAACATGTCTAAGCCACCAACAAGGCAATTCATAACATATAAAGTAATAATGTTTATCTCATCACAATGAAGTAGCTCACACTCCATATGCATCTATTTGCCTCTACTCTTGTAAAATAACTCATCTTAGGCATTTGCATGGCATAAACATATAACCTAAAATAAAACAACACAACAAAGGGTGAATTTAGCTAAATAAATGTTTGAAAATATAAAGCTCACATTAACACCAAAACATAATCTATAAGAAATATCACATAAGCCTCATGTAAACTGATGTTAATAACATAAGTGCATATTCATTCCCTCACACATACAACTTGTAGAAATTTCATTCATTCATTACATATCCATAAGCAATGCATGTACACCATGTCTCAATTATATATCATAATTCACATACACAACTTATGCATTTAATATCATAAATCATATATCCTGCATGATCAATTATCACAATCCACATACATCTTGCTTCATAATCTATATACAACCTATGTAAACATAAACATCATTATTCCTACACAAAACTTGTGTAAATGAGCATTATAATAATATATATGTGTAAATACTATGATGAATGTCTCTCAATAGAGAAATCAACCTACTCACCCTAGCTGAAGCCCAAATCTTAACTGGAACTGCCCCTAGTAAGCTGGTGCACACGGACAAACTAACCTGAATTATCAGTCCAAACTTGTCTCAATAGTTTATCTCCTTATAGCATTTCACTCTTCTCATATGTGGAGGAAACCTACCCTCAAAGGACGTAAAACCTCATCCATTAGACATAAAACCATGCACTTTCATACGTAAAATAGATTCGCTAAATCTCTGAAATGACTAATATGAAAAACTACGACATCCAATAGCTAATCCCGGTTAAATACAGTTAATCATGGCTTAAAAAATCATTCTTATGATATATGCAACATGATACAAAAGTGAACATTGTTAAATATATACAAGCATAAGTAATTATACACTAGTAAGTCACACAACAACAAATTTGAGTATTAGCGATGCTTCTAAGCGTCGCTAATAATAGTCTAAACATCGCTAATGTGTATTAGTGACACATACAAAGCGTCGATAAAACTATAGTTGCTATTGCTTATTAGGGACACTTACATTAAGCATCGCTAATAGTCTAATATTAGCGACGTTTAGATAAATGTCACTAAATATTATACTTTTTGCGATGTATAATTATGCGTCACTAATATGTAACTATTAGCAATGCTTAATTATAAACATCCCTAATAGTTACGTATTAGCGACGCTTATATATGCGTTGCTAATAATAATTTTTTAAAAAAATATAAAATTTTAAATCAAATAATAAAAAAATAGTTTGTAGCGATGGTTTTATAAAATGTTGCTAATAAAAAAAAGGATAAAATTTTTTTTTTTATTAGCGACGCTTTTGGAAAGCATTGCTAATATATAAAAAAAATTTAAAAAATAAAAATACAAAAAATAAATAAAAAGGGGAGCCGGAATTCGGTGAGGGGCTAGAGAATAGGGGGAAGGAACCGGGGAGGGGGAGGGAGGAGGCCAAGCTGGTGGGGGGGGGGGGGGGGGGCTCCGGTCCTGGTTGAACTAGGACGGCGGCGGTGGGGTGGTGCCGAATTAGAGGCAGCAGGGCAGAGCCGGAGGCGGGGGGATTCTAGAGAAGAGGGGGACCGAGAGGAGGAAGGGGAGGGAGGAGGGGTTGGTGGAGCCAACATGGGGAGGAGGGGGGGTTGGCGGAGGCTGAGCAGGGACAGCGGCGGGGGGCCGGAGCAGGAGGCAGGGGGATTACAGAGAAGTGGGGCCGAGCAGGGAGGGGAGGGAGGAAAGGGTTGGCGGAGCTGGCACGGGCGGTCCTCTTGCGGTGGCTAAGCCAAGATGGCAGCGGCGGGGCGGAGCGAGAAGGCAACTGCGGGCGGCGGTAGAGGGGGTTCCAAAGAAGAGGGGGGGAGGGGGAGGGAGGAGGGGATAAGCGGAGCCAGCAGGGGGGCTGCGGCGGTGGCTGAGCAGGGATGGTGGCGGCGGGGTGGAGCCGGAGGTGAAAGCGGTGGTGGGGGGATTCCAGAGAAGCAGATTGGGGGGAACCGGGGAGGGAGGAGGGGGTGGATGAGCCAGCACGGGGGGTCCTCTTGCCATGGTTGAGCCGAGGCAGCGGTGGTGGGGTGTAGCCGGAGGTGGAGGCAGCGGGGCGGAGCTAGAGGCAGCTCTTGGCGGCAGGCAGGGGGCTTCTAGAGAAGAGGGGGGGACTGGGGAGGGGGAGGAGGAGGAGGGGAGTGGAGCCGGCATGGGGGGCTGCGCGGTGGTTGAGCAGGGATGGCGGAGGGGGGGATTCCGAGAGAAGATGGGGGACTGGGGAGGGGGAAGTGGAGCCGACATGGGGGGGCTCTTGCGTTGGCTGAGCTGAGACGGGGGTAGTGGGACGCAGCCAAAGGCTGCGGGGTGGAGCTGGCAGTAGGGAGATTCTAGAGAAGAGAGGGGGGGGGGGACCGGGGAGGGGGTTGGCGGAGCAGGTGCATGGGGGTGGGGGACTCTGGTGGTGGCTGAGCCGGTACGGTGGAGGAGGGGCGGAGCAAGAGCAGGTGACAAGGGTGATTCCATAGAAGCAGGAATGGGATAAATACAGCACAGGCGGTTTCGATCACCCGCACTTATTTTACTTCACCTGTGCTGGCGAAACCTGCGCGAGTGAATGAAATATCCCGTGCGATCATTTTCGATTGCACACGTAGAAAACCTGTTCCGACATTTACATAAAAAATGTCGCAACATGATAATTTAATTGCGACTCTTACTCATAAGCATCACAATAATTTTTTCTCTTTGCGATGTTTAATAATAAGCGTTGCAACTAATGCTAATATTTGCAATGTTTCTTATTATACGTCACAAATAACACTATTATTTGTGACGCTTATTAATAAGTGTCGCAACTAATTTCATTATTTGCGAAATTTATTATTATGCGTCGCAAATAAGGCAAATATTTACGACGCTTACTAATAAACGTCACCAATAATATTTTCTTTAAACTAAAATCCTCTCTTCTCTCCTCACCTTGTCTCTCTACCCTCTTCTCTTCTCTCTCTTCCCTCTCTCTCCTCACCCACTCTCTCTCTCCCTCCTCTCTCTGCCCCCACTCTCTCTTCCTCTCTCCTCCCTCTCGCTCTCTCTCCCTCTCTCCTCTCTCCCCCTCTCTCTCCTCTTCTCTCTCCCTCTCCTCTCTCTCTACACACTATCTCTCCTCTAATTTCAATTTTTTTATTTTTAAAAATTAATTTTAAAAATAAAATAAATACTATTAGTATACGTCGCTAATACATACCATATTAGCGACATATGTTTCTATACGTCGCTAAAAATATTTATTTTATTTATTTTATTTATTTTTAAAATATAATAATTTATAAAAAAATCTTAAAAAATTAAAAAAATAATTAATCTCCCTCCTCTGTCTCTCTCCTCCCTCTCTCCTCTCCTCTCTCTCTTTACCCTCTCCTCTCTCTCCTCTCTCTCCCCCCTCTCTCCTCTCTCTCTCCCCTCTCTCTCTTCTCTCTCCTCTCTCTCTTCTCAATCTCTCCTCTCCCTCTCCTCTCTCTCTCCTCACTCACTCTCTCTATCTATTTTAATTTTATTTTTTTAAAATAATAAAATGTTATTGGCGACATATACGTATATATGTCACTAATGCTATAGTGTATTAGCGACGCATACACGTATACATCGCTAATACACTATAGTAGCAGCAACATATACTACTACTATAGTGTATGTATGCGTTGCTCATACTCTTTTATTTTTTAAAAATAAAAAATATCTCCCTCTCCTCTCTCTATCTACCCTATCCTCTCTCTCTTCCCTCTCCTCTCTCTCCCCTCTCTCTTCTCTCTCTCTCCACTCTCTCCCCTCTCACTTCTCTCTCTCTCCTCTCTCTCTCCTCTCTCTCTCCCTCTCCTCTCTCTCTCTTCTCTCTATCTCTCCCTCTTCTCTCTATCTCTCCCTCTCCTCTCTCTCCCTCTCCTCTCCTCTCTCTCTCCCTCTCCTCGCTCTCTCTCTATATATTTTAATTTTATTTTTTTTTAAATAAAAAAATTCTATTAGCGACGTATAAGTGTATACGTCCCTAATGTATAGTGTATTAGTGACACATAGAAGTATGCGTTACTAATACACTATAGTAGTAACGACATATGTATGTATACATCACTAATACTATAGTGTATTAATGACACATACGTTTATGTGTCGCTAATACTCGTTTTTAAAAAAATTAAAGAAATCTCCCCTTCTCTCCCTCTCCTCTCTCTTTACCCTCCATCCCTCTACTCTCTCTCTCTACCCTCTCCTCTCTCTCCCCGCTCTCTCTCCTCTCTCTCTCTTCTCTCTCTCCTCTCTCTCCCTCTCCTCTCTCTCCTATCTCTCTCCCTCTCCTCACTCTCTCTCTATCTATTTTAATTTTAATTTTTTTAAAATAAAAAATGCCATTAGCGATGTATACATGTATATGTCGCTAATGATATAGTGTATTAGCGACGTATACACATATGCATCGCTAATACACTATAGCATTAGCGATGTATACATCTATACGTCACTAATACTATAGTGTACTCTTTTAAAAAAAATTAAAAAAAATCTCCCCCTCTCTCTCTCTCTCTCCCTCTCCTCTCTCTCTACCCTCTCTCTCTCCCCCTCTCTCTCTCGCCTCTCTCTTCTCTCTCTCCCTCTCTCCTCTCTCTCCCCTCCCTCTCTCTCCCCATCTCTCCTCCCCTCAATCTCTCTCCCCTCAGTCTCTCTCTCTCTTCCCTCTCTCCCTCCTTCCTTTCTCTTCTCCTCTCACTCTCTCTCTATTATTATAAATTATATATTAACATTAATAAGAAAATTTTAAAAATAAAATATATTATATTTCAAACATTTTAATCTATTATTGACACTACCATTTATTAAAAATTTAATATTTATTTCTTATTTATGCAAATAGTCAATATTGAAGAAAATATATTATATTTAAAAAAGTAATTTTAAATATTTTAAATATTTTTTAAATAATTATTTATTAAGTAGTGACACATGCTTAAAATCATCGCTATTAGTTCTAAATTTTAAATTTCTTACTTAAAAATGAGAATTATTAGCAACGCTTTTTCACAAGCATCGCTATTGTTAAAACTATTAGCGACGTATAATAAAAAGTGTCGCTAATAGTTTTGAATTTTTTTTAAAAAATCTAATAGATATATCTTTTAGGGATGCTTATTAAAGCATCGCTAATAACATAACTATTAGCCACGCATAGTGTAAAGCGTCGCTAATATGTTTAGTATTACCGACGCTTGAGATTATGTGTCGCTAATAGATGACAATTAGTGACACTTAATATTAAGCGTCGCTAATAGTAAAGTTTTTTGTGACATTTTTTTTATGTGTTACTATTATTACTTTTTAGCGACGCTTAGCGTTACATCACTAATAAAAGTGCCGCTAATAGTACATTTTGTTGTAGTGTCATATTATGTATGAGACATAGTCCATACGTAACAAATGAGATCATGTAAGCATAACTAAACATACATACATGACCGTGTTTATAAATAAGCTAAAACATGTGAAACAAGAATCATTCATAATTAAGGTAGCCTATGAAAGCATTTATACTATAGAATGATCATATTCTACTAGTTACATGAAGTGGACATAAAGAAACCATCAAATTCCAACTTAAAAATAAGCATAAACTTTCATTTCCTGTATAGCCGATCCATCAACTCTAAGGGGGAATTGATCAGGAATGAAGAAAGTCCATTACAATGTTTGGCTAATTGATCAGCCTATCTAGTTGAATGATCAGTTGGGCCGATTGATAAAAAAAAATAGTTCTTTTTATGGTCGAAACCAAATTGAATTCATTCCAAAAATTCATAAAACTTCATATAATCATTATCTTAGCATAAGACATGATAGATCAAATATTTCTCATGAACATTCATATAAAAATAATATTAAATTAACTATTTAAGAAGATTTAACTTAGCACATCCATAAACCTCAAGAACATGAATCTATCTACAAACATAGTATTAATGCAAGTAAAACCTCATCAAACAAAAACCCCTTATCTCAAATCATATTATAGACCCTTGATTATTCTCCAAAGCTAAAAGAAACCCTACCCAACAAATTAGATTACATTAGCCCTAAGCAAAATTCTAACCTTTTCACACAAAAAATAGACTCAAAACCAATAATAGATGATAAATCTAGTACCCTATTGTGCCCAAAACGAAAATCACAAGAGTAGAAGCAACAAATTCGAATCTACGGTTTCAAAACATGGGTAAAAGAATGGACTTGATAAGGAAAAAACCTAAAATCCTATAGATAAGGAGAGGAATATGAGATTTAGGGTAAAAATAAAAAAAAAAACATGGAAGAAATTAGAGAGGTTTAATTTGGATTAAGATTTTCTTCTTGAGATAGGGGTAGAGCACTCCAAGGCCTCCCAAATCTCAGCCCACCCCAAATGGGGAAATGAATAAGGTTTCTATTTATAGCTAGGGCTAGTAAATATGTTTATAATGGGTCTAAGAAGGGAATAAGTGAACCAACTT
Source organism: Saururus chinensis (assembly GCA_035235625.1). Lineage (NCBI taxonomy): Eukaryota > Viridiplantae > Streptophyta > Magnoliopsida > Piperales > Saururaceae > Saururus > Saururus chinensis. The sequence continues at coordinate 35,659,106 of CP141143.1, forward strand.
AAATGACATGAACTCAAAAACAAATTTGACAAGCCCAAGCCCATATAAAAATTACGGGTAAGTAGCCCAAGAAGTTGGCACGTTGCTCGAGATGGTCATGGGTCCTAGACTGGGGCCCACTTCCTTGATAAAAAGGAATCTATGGAAAATAACAACAATTAATGTAGTAACTTGGTAGATTATACTAGGCACTAATGTAATGCCAGAGATTTTTTATCATATTTTCTTTAAAATTGAAGGAAACTTTTTACAATATAATAGCTGTAAATCAGGAAAAATGACGAATACAAAACCTGTGAAAGTAGTTTTTATAATTTAAAACATCACACATTAGTTTTTCCCATACAAAATTTTACTCATTCAATCAAACATCGTACGACCATACCAAACATCCTCAGGCGCTACTTGAAAACAACCATATGAATAAATTGCTATGATCATAGACTTTAAATACAAATCTTTCCTAGGCACCCCTGAGTGCAAGTTCCATAACTGTCCACAATCTAATCCAAATTATAAGTCGAGAAAGCATAAACATTTTAATTCTTGTCTCACCAATACAAGAGATCGTGACACAAAATAATACTCACAGTAAGTCAAGTATATACCTGAGTCCAAGGGAATCAATCCACCATGGAAATGAGCATCCATTTCCATGAGCTCTCTATTACAAACCTACAAAAGCCTCCCAAACAATGGGGCTAAAAAATAGGGTAATGACTATTTTTACTCAGTAGAAAAATACCCAGTAGGGGAGTTCTAAATAGTGAACTCAGTAAGTCTATACATAGATGTGTTCATCTAACTTGAACATTAAGCAAGCAAGCATATAATAATCATACACATATACATACAACAATGCAAAACACACCATCAAACCAATCTTACACAAACACTCTTAATCAGAGTCTTACAAACTTACTCGTACAATCGTATGCTTACTCATATAACTTACACATACTCATACAACCTTAACGATGGATCTATTTTCTAAGCACACTAATACTATTGGTTTTTGATAGGACTAGCACAAGTCGCTGTTAGACCATATGAGCCCTTCACTCATGATGGGGGATGTTGGACCAGGTATGAGCTTAGGCCCATTTTGGTCCACATTGTTCACGGTTCGGGTGAGCCGGTGTGGGGAACAGGGTCCAAGGTTAGTAGAGGTGATTGTGCCAACCCCACATGAGCCATCACAACACGAATTCTAATGGAACCACATTCATCACACACGCACGCTAGGCATATGACTAGGGTGTGTATTAACACATAGTGGGGCCCGATTTATGAATTAGTAATGATGGTCAAACCCATGGTTAGCGAGGGGTCGACCCTGTCGCGGGGTTGGCCTTGTGCAGTGTCCAGGCCCTAGTAGGCTTTGAGGAGCAAAACCTGCTCCCATTGTGTCAGACCCTTTAAATAAAACCCAAAAATTCAGCAAGAAGTTCATCTTATGTAGCCTATCTAAGAAACTCACTTAAGATGTAAGTGAGAGGGGTAAAGGGAAAGAAGAGGGAGAGGAGGAGCCCTAGTGGTGCGTGCTGCCCGCCCCCCCTCTCCTCTCCTATCTCCCAATCCGCCCCCTCCCTCTCCCTTGGTTTGGCCTCCTCTCCTAGTGCTTGAGAGATCTAAGAGCTGGCCACCCCTCTCCTTCTCCTCTAATCCTCTCTTGGGCGTGGGGCTAGAGGGAGATCACCCTCCTTGCTGGTTTGTGGCTTCAAGGACAAGGTTTGAGACGCTTCTTGCTGTGATTTCAATCCAAGAAAAAGGTGCAAGAGGGATCTATAAATAAACAAGGTAAAACCCCTTCTTTTGCTTAATCAATTATGAATAAATTGAGATTGGACTTCCGTGTGAAGGCAAGAGCACACATCTAGGGGCCAATCAGCCCAAGGTCAGTCCGTATTTGTTCAAGAATTTTAGTTTGATTGATTGCATGTCCTTGATTACATGTTTTATTATTTATGTAATTGCATGTTTATGTTTATTGTCTAGTTAATCAGTACAAAGTTGAAATGATTATGCTCTATTCCTCCCCCTGGGCCACTCTACAGGAAACAAATTGGGGTGACATGAACATCCAATTAGATGTCCAAAGTGTTTAGATTTGCAAGAAGTGAAAGGTAGGAGGGGTGCCTCATAGCCAGAAGAGGAAGGGAAGGTAGAAGATCAAGACAAGATAGCAATGGATGCATAGGTCATAGCATACGAGCGCTTCCACCCTTCTACAAAAGAGAAGCTCCACAAATTGCACCTACTCTCTCTTGTAAGAACGTGAAGAAGGTGGGGTAGGAGCAGAAGAGGGGGGCCTCGGAGGGAAGGTGGATGGTAGGGTAGACCAGAAGCAATTGACGAGGCAGGAAGTGTCAAGTGTCCTGGGTAGAGTTGGTCAGCTTGGAGGGAAGGCTGATGACGGGGGTATCAGAAATGACTGGATGACAGTCTAGCAGAGGAGGGGTTGGGTGCTGGCTACGGACTGCCCCTTATATGCTCATGGATGCGGACAGCCGCAAACACAGATAGGCTCAGTCCATAGCCACCTTCGCTCAAGGCCCGGGCCAAAATAATTATCCGCAACGGCATTTGTGTCCACACAGATAAGGGAAAAATATTCGTTTTAGCTGCGGACGGATGACGAACACATGGAGCCCGTTTACACCACTGTATTGAAACTATGTTATTGATAATTTTGAAACACTTTATAAAATCCAGTTGATAACATTTGAAAAATTAAAGTCATGCATGAAGTTGAAAACTTGGTTTGCAATAGATTATCCAATTCAAACAATTAAGCAAAGAATAAAAACTTGTAAATTTTATATAGCTATCAAATTAATTTGCATAAACATAGGTATAAATATTAGATAATCTTACAGTAACACGCAAAACATTGAAGTACAATTATTTATTTGCACATCTAGTATGCTTAAAGCCCTGAAAATAGAATGAATAATTTGAAAATGAAAAATTCATGGAGCAAACATGCTTGTAGATAAAAATCTTAAGTATGGAAATATGAAATCATGTTTGAGACATGTGAAGTACATCGAAGTCGCATGGTAATAAGAGAACCGAATTAAAAGCTCCTAGACATGTCCAACCAGAAATCAATGGTCTACGTAAAGTTAGATGAAAAAATTGGAAGTCGATGCTAATCTTCTCTTTCCAAGCACTCCTTATGCTGTTTAAAAGCTGATGGACATCCTCTATCCAAGGACAACAATGAAGAAAATGGAAGGCTTTAGGGTACAAGACTTCTAAGAGTTAGGAAGTACTAACTTCATCCTATATTAATAGCTCCATTTGAAAATTAAATAATGGAACTCGGCTAAGAGAGTAGAAAATGGTTTTGGACAAAAACTTATAAGTTCCCAATCACTTAAATTGAGCCAAATAGAGTTATTAATGTTGTATAAATATAGATTTTTAAACGGAGCTATTAATATGGGACTGAGAGAGTGTTTTATAATAAGACTTAATGTAGTGTAGTGACCATTACTTGTACAAACTGGTTGACTATGTATTCTAGGATGCTTAAGTGTCCAAGCATGAAGTCTATCTTTCTAGTGCTATTCAATGAAAGTAGAGGCTTAAAAACTCAATATAATGCTAGAATCATACAAATATTACTAGCAATTAATTACACATTCCATCTTATTTTAAAGATTGAACTGGTGTCGACTCCATTGAGCCGACTTATTCTTATGGAGTCTCTTAGCAAATTTTTATTACACTTAATGTCCAAATATTTGGTAAATTTAGTAAAACTACCCTTATTTTCTTTGTTTTCCCCCTATTTCTCCCCTTCTTCATTTCTCCACCCACTTTACCTCCACCACGGCTTCTGCACTACCCTAGAAATCGGCCTCTACCTAATGTCTTCTAGCTGCCTCCACCAACAGTCTACTCATCACCTCTAACCCCATCCTTTGCCGCTGCTACCAATTCCCTCCTCCTCCCCCTTTCTTCTTCCACTGTTTGTGCCTAGATTCGGCCACTAGCAACACCAAATCCTAGTGAACTTCATTAATGGTATTTTGAACATTGAATTCCAAAAATAATTTTGATTTCCACCGCTCTTCTCCAAATAACTATGACAATTAAGCTCAAAGAACTATTAAAATTTATAAAACCCTCATTGGATTTAACTAGTTTGCAAAAAAAGATTTTTTTTATTATGAAATCGGATTTTGCTGGGCATTGCTCAAGTGCCTCACATCAACTAGAGCTTTTTCTGTTCATAATATAACAATAGTAAATATTTACTGTCTTTGTATACAAAAAAGAGACTAAATATGTATATTTTGCGTTAAAGGCTGCTAGTAGCTCAAGCATGGCCAAATCTACCTAGCAGCCCAGGCCACACCCAAATATTCACAACACCCATGTCTCCTTGCCATCTCCTCTATCAACAACCTTCTAGTCCCACCTCAACCTCTATTTTTTCCCATTGTTTCCTCTACATGTCTTTGCTTTCTACCTTCTCTCGATGCCCTTGCTTTCTCCTTCTATCGGCCGCAAGATCTAGTTAGAGGTGCTCCAACAGTTGGATCTAGCCTCGGACCATAAGCCTGCAGTGCAAGGCTTGGTTGTGACCAAAACTTACAGTTGGATTTGGACATGGCAACTGGCTATAGCCTACTAGCCACTGCTGATAGTGGAAGGATTAGAGCTAGGCGATGCTCAGTTAGAAGGATGAGGTGAGGTGAGGGATTAAGGGAAGTGGGTTGAAAATTAGACAATAACAAAGGGGTATTCTTATCCTAACAAATGTTTTAGAGTTAATGTCGACTTTTCTTGTAGTTAATGCCAAAACCCCCTATTCAAGGTCCAACTTAGTTTTCAAAATAAGCCATTCTGAGTTGACTTTGATTCCTATTTAAGGTCTAACACCTAAACCAACTTAGTTCTCTATATATGAGTGTTTCAAACGTGGGGAAAGATGAGGGAAGCCATTGTTAGCATAGAGAGAGATTGGTGAGTGTAACCTATTTGTGTTTTAAGGGTATAAAGTCTATCTTTGGCTACATGCTTTGAAGATCTTTCAATTAGCCAAAAGTGAAGAAAAATTCAGAACACAACACATACAAGAGTTTGAAGAGTTGTAGCAAAGTTTAATAGGGGATTGAAGTACTCAAGGCTAAAGTCGAAGAACAAGAGGAGCTTGTTTGAGGTGGCTAGTAGGAGACAAAGATAAAGATAAAGAAAGTAGCCGAAAAGTTTCAAGTGCTTGAGGAGAAGACTTGAAGGCTATGAATGAAAGGATTTTTTTGGAGATCTAAGCTTTTGAGTTAGAGTCAACAATAAAAGTTGGTAGTTTTCTTTTGTCAATGTAGTGTCTTGCTTTTATGCTTGGTTTAATTCTTGATAGATAGATTGATCATGAAGGCACATAGAGATTACGTTTTTGTTGTTTTTGCTATTAAAGAAATTTCTGCACAATGAGGCCATATCTTATAGTTTTTTTATCTTTTTAAGATAATCAGACTCAGGGCAATGTGGTGATCCACTTAGTTGATTAAATGGATATTAAACTCTCAAGTGGTAGCTGAGGATTTATAATTTGTAATTTACTTTTAATTCATGCTATTAATCATATTTTGCATGCTACTATGTGTCTATTTTGCAAAATCTTGCTTACTTTTCCAAAAGGTGTGTTTTTTATGTGTTTGTTTGAACTTGTTTACTTGTCCATGATTGATTCACCATGTCTTATTCTTTTTCAAGTGATGATAAGAATTTTGATGTTGAAAGCTTTTTGGACAAGACATTTAATCGAGTAAAAAGTGCAAGAAGTTAAAGAAGATTATCGAATTGAAAGTGTCACGCCCCGGCACTTGCCCTACTTGAGCCGAACCAGGTCCAGGGGCTGGTCGAAGCACACGGGGGTGACTAAATTGCATTGTGGAAGTCTTAACCCCTCTAACCAGTGAATAACTAACACGGAATCGTGCACCTTTAGTATTTTGTGCAAGAGAAATAAAGTAAAATAAAAGAGGATAATATTTCTGAAATAAATCCTCAAACTTAACCCACAAACTTAATATCTTGAGCCTAAACACAAGGCTCAAATCAGAAAATCTTAGACAAGTCTAGAAGCATAAGATACACATGAGTCTGAAACATAATCATCAATACAAAGTGTTGTATGATCATAAGGGCATAATTCAAAAGGCAAAATAAAGTGCTAAGGCATCCATGCCTACTCTTATGCATATCCCGATCGTCCCTCATATAGGGAATCCTAATCAACTGCATGTTGTACCATGCAGCCCCAAAACAAAACATGGAAAGAAGGGTGAGAAAAGCTCAATAAAATTTAAAATATGGTAATGTTAATCAGAAAACAACTACGACAAATCTAAGTAATTCAGGTCCACATTTCACATAATATCCCCATTTTTTATTAATTCCCTTACCATACCCCTATTTACCTATAAGTAATTATCCTATATACAAGTATCTCATACATACTAATCATGACATGAATAATCACATTATGGCATGGTATCCATCCTGCATAATAAGTGATTCTCACCTAATCACATCATGCATAATTATCACAAATAACTTGCATGAGAAGTGTCTCTACCACACATTCAAATCATGCATCCACATCACATAAACTTACATGAGAAGTGCCTCCAACAAGCATTCAGATCATGCATAAACATCACATGAACTATATGAGAAGTGTCTCTACCACACAATCATATCATGCATAGTTATAACCCATGAACTTACATATCAAGTGTCTGTAACACACAATCATAACCATGCAAGTCGATAAAAATAACCTTGTTTAATCAGCCAAAGCATAAGCAGTCCTACGCACTCTAAACAATCCCCAACAAGAAAGTCTAAAGGAATTCTATAGTTTGGGTAAATTCCCTAATGGGGAAGAATACCCCCTAGTAAGTCGGTGCATGCAGCTACACTAGCCTTGATTCTCAGGGTAAAGATGGTCTCAAACCATTTATCTCCTTATAGAATTGCCGCTCTTCTCAACCCGGGGAGAAAACCTGTCCTCATAAGATGTAAAACCTCATCATTCTGGATGTAAAACCGAATCGATAAACCTCCGATTGATTAACTCGACAAGTAATATCACACAATTACATCCAATTAATCATAATTCGGCTAATCTTGATAAACTCTCATCCATGAAATCCGCTTATGATGCATGAAATATGATATATACATGAATAATCTCTACATGAGTTCTAATTCATGGAACATGCTCCCATCAGCCCTTACATGCATCATATCAAATCATAAATATCAACATTTACCATGATTCATTTCTATGCATATAACCATGCATTGTAGATAACCCGCAAGACACTACATACATGTTCTTTAACATCTAATCATGACTCCTAACTGAAATCATAAGTGAAAGCCATTCGGAAAACATCAATCAAGTCAAGTGCAATCTCATGCTAAACCAATATAAGCGTATACACATCACACTTGAAGTTAGACATGACACCATCATTCACCATAACTTAATCACATTGTATGACGACAACCAATTCATTCTTATGTTATAATCATGCTGGAATCATGCTTGAAACATAAGGAATCATTCAATCATGGATTCAAGATAAACAATCCTAACATGTTTAGCCAACAACATGCGATTTCACATAATATTTAAATATTATTCATAATTTCTAACATTAATAGCATACCCTTCCAGTATCTCATTCTAGCTCAAATTACTCATCATGAACATAAGAAATGGTATTTAAGAGTAAAAACTTGAAAATGGACAAAATAGCAAAACCTCCCAATTCTGCCTGGCCGTTCAAACGCCTTGCCATTCAATCAGCTCCCTGGCCATTCGACTGCCATAATTAGCTTTTCTAGTTCATCTTCCCCACTTCGAATCCAAAACAGAAACTTCACATACACAACTTAAACTACCAAATCCTACTCCCAAACATCACCATAATTAAATCCATGCTTAGCAAATAGTAGATCTAGCTATTAATAATAAAAAACACAAAGAAATTATAAGAAAAAATCAACTTTCCTAAAACCACCAATAAAGCTTGCATCCATGGAAACTCATTCAAACTTTATCAAAACTCAAATATGAAATCACAGTCACATTTAGGATGAAAACACTTACCTTCAACAAGCTTCCTCACTAGAAATCGCTCATCCAACATGTTCAAATCCTACTCAAATATGGTTTTTATTAATACCTTCATAAATTCGATTTAAAACACCTAAATCTCTTGAAAAACCTTAGATCTAGGGTCTAAGAAGCTTAAAAATGAAATTCCCATCATTAGGGTTTGAAATAGGAGTTTCGATTAGTAACTTTTTGGTAGAAATCGAGATTAAACCATAGCAAAAGAAAAGGTTTGGAAGATTTAAGAAAAACCCTTGGAGATTAGTGAAAGATTAAGCAAATCTATACCTTAATCTCTTTTCCCTTTTTGAAAAATGGGGATTATGCTCCTAAGCTCATAGTCTCAGCCCTTTCCCAATTGGAAAAGTGGTTGTGTCATTCCTTTTATAGTAAAGATTGAGGTAAACCTAATAAATTTGCGGGGTACAAATATAATTTACTACTAAAAATGGAGAATATGCTTAATTTAAACCTAAATTGAAGTTTGAAAATTTTGAAATAATTTTTTACTATCTTAGGATGTTGTTAGGATCATTTAAGGATAATAATCTCAATTTCTTACGTGGGGCCCACGGTGGGTCCCGCCCCCTAATTTTTCGGGAAAAATAGTGAAAATTTTAAAATTTTCAGAAAAACCTTAAATAACTTAAAGTAACTTAAAAACTCTAACCTTTTTTAACCACTTAATTTTGAAAATAGTCAAAACCCATTAGAATTAGCATTAAATCACACATTCACAATTAAATGGAATAAAAATAAACCGGTTCAAGTTTAGGAATCTTACTGAAAGAGGGTACAATTAAATTATTTTCTATTGAAAAATTTCAATTGGCTAAAGATAAATAATAACTATAGAAAGACGTTCAAACTTTGAAGAGTGAAGTTTAGAAAATTAGTATGAAATCTAGGTCTTTAGAAGATAAATTTGTGTCAACTGATTAAAAAGTTAATGGATTCAAATATGATAAAAGTAATCTTCTAGATAAGATAAAATTCTTAGAGAATGAAGTTTATCAAAGAGTAGAGACAAATAAGGCTTGTTTAATGAAGATAAAAGATCTAGGGAGTAACTTAAGAATTTCATAAGAAAAATTAAAATCTTTCACTTTTAGGCAAGAGAGGTAAGACAAATTTTTTTACATGTGACAAAATAGTAGTGATAAAAGAGGAATAATCATTTCATAGCCTCTGGCATGGTCAGGACACTCGTCCCCCCTCAAAAGGTCCATTTGTAATTTTCTCAAAATTTTCCACAATTAAACACTAGTGAATTGGACCCAATTTAGTGGCACACTCAATTTTTTTAAGAACCAGCCCACTCCTTGGCTAGACTCTGCCCAACCAAGTTTGGCGAAAGTGGGTTGGGTGACACAAGCCTGATGACCCATAGTATGGGTCATCTTCCATGCATATGGCCAGAGACCTGCTGGTCGTGATAGTGGGGCTAGGGTCAAGCTGGAAGATCATCGATGCACAATGAATCCAATGACCATGGACCTGACGCCATTCTGTGCCTGCCCAAAAACATTTTTTTCTTTAGCCTACTACCCCTTGCTATAGGCACACAACTATGCATCCAATGCGGGCGGAAGAAGGACACTTTGGATCACCATCGACTAGTGATTCTAATGCCCCCACTGTTCATTGCCAATGATGGCTGGCCAGCCACCGATAAGGGCCAAAAGGCCACCCAGATCTTTCCCTTTTTGAATCTTCTCCCTATCTGGTGGCACAACTGTAACTTCCCATGGGTGGCTCCAAAGTTCTTCATAGAGTTGTGTGAGAGAGAGAGAGAGAGAAAGGGAGGAGGGAAGAAGTGGCATGTGGCCTGCCCTCCCCTTGCCACCCTCGGGCTGGCTGATCGTTTATGTTAAACCCTTTATAAGTGTACAAGGAAATTGTACTAAGATAATATTAAAGGTTGTCGAAGCTCATGGACATATTAAATTATTACTAAACTTGAAGGAAATATTTTATTAATTGAAAACTAAAATGAACACAAACTAAAGTAAATGAGAAAGTAATATGATGAAACTAACTTAGACATACAAATCAACAAATGGAATCATAACAAGCCCTTTAACTTCTAACCCTTTAACTTCTAATCTCGATCATGCATGTATGTGAAAAAAGTGTTCTTAGCTTACAAACTATAACTACTTAGAGAAAATTAGTAATTAATTTCATAAGATGAATTGTCTATGACATAAAACAATCTAAACTATAGACATGACTAGTCTTATCTTAGCATAAATTATCCAATTCATTAATTTTATTATATAACCATCTCATTTAAACTACAAGTATTTAGATTTAATGTTTAATATTAATACCACATACATCTATCATCTACAAGATGAATAAAATCACTATAACATTGAATAAACTATTCAAACTCATTTCATTGAAGAAATCTCATGTAATACAATTGTCATGCTTCACAAACTAAAATTTAAAAGAAGAAAAAAAAGAGATTGATACTCGTCTATAACTTCAATAATTCCTAAGTTTGAAAACTCTAGCCTTGCATAGTTGATGAAGATCCTGTAATCATCATGAAATCCCTTTGTTACTCCTCTACCTTCTTTTCCCCTTTGGCCTTTAAAAAATATCTTAAAATCTTCCAAATTCATGCCCATTAGGTGTTTATACAGACCCACAAGTTGGAAGAAGAGTTTTGCTTTGAAAAGGTGTAAAAAATTGTATGAATTGGGAAATTATGTATCGCCCGATCAATAGCCTTACAAGGCTGATCGATTCAAAATGTTACTAAAATTTGATTTCTGCATAGCCAATTGTTAAACTCCTGCCCCAATCGATTACCCTATATGTGCAAGTGTTGTGCACGATTATTAGACTCTTCATTTACTTTCTATCTCAGTATATTGGGTTATTTCCTTTTGTATTTGATTGATATTTGTTTATGTATTAGATGATTAAACTGTGTTAGAGACACTAGTGGACCACGGACTAGCCGAGCCCACTGGCGGCATGTTTCCCAAGGTAGGAGGGTGCTGCTTCCCATAAGAGAGTCGTCCCCTCCCTTGGTTTGTTTAGGCAATTGATTATTCAGGACCTCTCCCCTTTCTTCTTCTTCTCTTCCCTTTCATTGCGTGAGTGTTCAAGGTACCGCTTGTGCCCACATCGGTCACAACAGCAAGGCCGACTGATAGGCCCAGACCCTCCATCAATCACCTTATATGATTTCTGCATTAACAATGCAAAAATTAGCCAATTTAATATTAAAAAAATTCACACGTCTTTCTCGTTATTTTTAATTTTAATTTATAATTATCTATGCTATATTAACTCCTAAACAAGACTATAAAATAATGTAAATAAGGATAAAGTAATATATATTATACTCACCACCGGCCTGCTAGCAACAACCATGGTTCTTACGGTAGGCAGCTCACTGGACAGCCAGCCCACCAACTAGATCCGGCCGGTGGCTTAGCCATCAACTTCATTAACTTAATATTAATAAGGGATTTTTCTACCCTATATGGACAATCAAGCATAGAACACCATTAATTACCCCTAAAACATGTAAAAATTAGGGTCATTCCTCCCTACCTCCGTCACCAACCATGCTCATTGGAAAATTCCCCAGTGACACTTCTCCTCCGGTGGCTACCATCTCACCCAAGCCAAAGCTCATCCCCTAAAAAAAAGACCTAAATGGATTTTTATAATCGTAGGATTAGGGTTCTTAACTAATCCCCTATGAAGTTGGGACAAAATGCCCACCTACTAGGCTACCCAATTGGGTTATATTTTTACTAATTTTCATCACTAAAATTAATACCATCTGCATAGCTTAATAAACAACTAATTTGCACATCTAATTTTGGTAAGTGGGCTATATATGTCATGTTTAACTTCGAACAATCATAATTCCCTCATCCGATCTCTGATTTACATGTTCTTGGTGACATTTCGAAATTCTTTTCTTCTACTTTCTAATTCTACTAATCTCATTCCTAAACAACATTTATAACAAAAGTTATTCAACTAAGGAAGACAAAGGGTCAGACTCACTAATCTCCAAGTGTCCACAACTTAGAAGATTAGCTAGGAAATTTCCCGATATTACACTCATAGAGCAAGACCCCAATCAGATCATAATGACTAAAGAATTGAAAAGGTCTGTGTGATGAAAAGGAGAATAGAGCATGCATGAACTAGCTAAGAATATGAACATTGAAAACAAGATCTAGAAGTGTGATAGTGAGATAAATCATGTGCCCAATGAGGCCATTATATTGGGATGATTTGTGTGGCAAATCACTACTACTTGCATCTAATTTGAGATGTTGTTCCGTAGGAGGGTTGGCAGGGTGATTGGCAAAGAGACCCATATCACTTAGAATATCAAGTATATATTCTAGCTTGAGATAATAAAAGACCCACTTTGGAATGGGCAATTTTTTTCTTTCAGAATTTCAGTTCTTGAGTTGTGTAGATAGTTCAACAATTGAACCAAGAACTGAAGACAAAATAACACGTGTAGAACTTCTGAATATTGACATTTGTTGCAGTGTTATCTAGGGAACTTGCTTACAACAAGAAAATTGTGCTCTTCATTTGTTCTTTAGTACATCCTTCTTATAGCCTGGACAATGTATGAGAACATGATTAAAATTGGTGCACATAAGCTCATGGAATTTGAAACCTCATGCAATGTCCTATTAGTAAATATGAGAGCATAAATGTGAGTAACCTAGCGTGGTTCAACATAGGAGACTGTAATCTCATTGATGGAACAAATCTTTCCGCTTGTGGAAGATTGACTTTGTTCTATAGCTTCTCTTCCAACAGAAAATGCTGGTTGTGTAGGCTCTGGAAGGTCAACAGAGGCTGTTGAAAGCATCAGAACTATAAATGACATGGTGGGTCTGTCTGCGGCATCTTGTTGAACACATAATAGGCCCATGTGAATGCATCTGAATGCTTCATTTGCAGAATAGGACTTGATAATAAGTGGATCAATCAAATCTAATGGTTTGCCATGACACCATAATTGCCAAGCCTGAAATAGTGTACCACATCAATGAGCCCGTGAAAATTCTATTAAAAGATGATGTAACTCGTAATAATAGTGTAATAATAATAACAACAGTAATAAGAACAACAACAACAATAATAGTAATGGCAGTAAAAGTAGCTATACACCTACATATTCAAGGAGACTGCGGGCACTTTTGGAGAGATAGAAACCTGTATTTCGTTTTCCACTTAGAATCTCTAAAAGTATAACTCCAAAACTGTAGACGTCAGACTTTGCTGAAAAAAGTCCTTCCATAGCATACTCAGGAGCCATATAGCCACTGTGGGATTTCACATATTAAATTGTATATTAATTGATGGAAAATATACTACGAGGATGATACGAAACAGAAAAATTATGAAAATTGTGAGGAAGGAATTGATCGGGCTTACTATGTGCCCACAACTTGTCTTGTATTATGATGATTTTGCTTTCTTCCAAATATTCTTGCCATTCCGAAGTCTGATATTTTGGGATTCATCTCATCATCTAACAATATATTGCTGGCTTTTAAATCTCTGTGAATGATTTTGAGCCGTGAGTCTTCATGAAGATATTGAACTCCCCTTGCAATGCCGATGATAATATTAAGTTGTTGTTGCCAATCAAGTTTAATTCTTTTTGTTGGATCTAGCAAGAAAGAATTTACAAATATGAGGAGGCCGAGATGGATTGCATTGGTGGTATCAAAAGTTTACATGGGTCTTCCACCTGAGGGTATAAAAAGTTTAAACTTTTGGTGGACACAAACATACTTTCTGTTCAAAAAGGATTGTCTCTGTTTATTTCCTATGATATTAATCTATTTAATTTATTGTTGTTCTCTTGTTGAGTTTGACTACTTAACGGAGTTATTTAGTTGAGCTATCTATCGAGTAACTTAAAGAATTGTTTGAATGCATTTACTGTAAGTTCTGTGATGAAGCTAATTAAGGCATTCAGGCTCCATGGTAGTTAAATAGAGGGAAGACCTTTCATAAGAGAGACTGTATTCAAGTTGGTTCTATTTTGACATGCAGACCCCTCTATCTTAGCCATGTCGAAAAACGAAAGATCTAATGAGAGAATCACTCTTATCTGCCACAAATCTCCCTGGTTCTACCTCCAGCTGACATAGTTGGGCCAAGAACCTAAAATTGTTAGTAGTAAGTTATCCATTATCCATTATGAGAACAAGGGCTTACCAAAAAGAAAAACATCCAGACTTTTGTTGGCCAGGAATTCATAGATGAGCAGCTTTTCATCTCCTTCCACACAACAATTTATGAGCCTCACGAGATTCTTGTGCTGTAATTTGGCTATTAATATGATCTCATTCTTGAACTCTCTCAATCCTTGTCCGGAGCTTCTTGACAGTCTCTTAACCGCTACCTCCCTTCCATCTTCAAACACACCCTGCAAAAAGGAAGATAAAAATTGCACCTTTGTGATAATGAAGCTTTGAGTTTTATGTAAATTTATTAGTTGTTGGATACATTATGAGCCTTCCTGAAATCTTTAATCCATTTAACCAAGTATAAAAGTGGTTGTAAGGTTGAAGGTCTACAATGTTCTAGGTTATGGTCAAGTTTAGAAATGGTCACAAAGGAAACTTTTTTAAAGTATTACAAGTATCTCTATAAATAGACGTGTAAGCCTGTGGGCAACAATATCCTCATCTTCCTCTTGGATTGATATTCACTGTCTTCCGTGAGAGACTATGATTTCTCTGTTATTTTATGATAGATTGTAATATCCACGATTTTTAAATGATAACTAACATATTTTAGGCCCTAAATTATAAAAGTTGACATTGTCACAACCCCTAAATTTTTGAACATTTTTCAATTTTATAGAAGTGCAAAAAATTCGAATGCCCATGGAAAAGACAACCCTACTTTATATCCTCTCTTATCCTAGGAGTAGATTGCATTTGAATCCAAGCCAAGTGAATTTTAGGGGTTGCTTAGGTGTAGAATTTGTGTAAATTTCTAGTGATTATGCCCCATTTTCATATGGAATAATAAGAATCGTGGTTAGGTGCACAAGGTGAGTGGAATTATAAATTTTACCCAAAAATTTATTCCAGCCCATTTCCAGTCTAAATCAACTGAAACCACAAAATCACCTTATGAAGTGATTTTATCGATTCCGGCTCTTAACTTACTATTTTAGAATAAAAAAATTTATTATTTTTTAATTGTTATCTATCATATTGATTTGAGGCTCGAGAAATATGTCATAGGTAGAGCCTACTTTGAAAGTTTAAAATTACCTACTTATATAAAATCTTATTTGGTAGGGCTCGAATTTATGAGCAAAATAATACTAAGAACATACATATCCAAATTCGAAAGAAACTTATATTAATTTAATATTTTAAAAATAGGTTTGACAAAACATTCAAATTTATTTTAAACATTTTCATTTCCAACCATAATTTTCACTTGACTCTAAATAGTTAAAAATAATTCTAAAAAAATTTATTTCTGTTTCCAAACAATTCCACACCCGAACTTTTAAACATTAGATTTGTGACACGTAAGCTCAAGATCCATAATGTGTCCAACATTAGTGGTCCCTGTGGGTATTTGCTACATCGAAAAGATTTAAAAGATGAGGGTCTTAGAATACGAGACACCCTTATCATTATAATTCCAATTGAAAGCATCTATCTCGAATTGAGTAATGAGGTAAAATAGAAGAGGCTTCTTAGCCCTTAGGATATGTCACTGCTGGCTAGGGTGAGGAGGCTATGCTCTTGTTATCTAACACATATCCAATAAAGTTTCTAAACAAAGCAAAAAAGAGAGAGTTACCACTGAGCCCAAAAAATGAGGTAAAGCCTTAATTGCCTTGACAACTGTGTCACACTCTCACAAATTAAACCCTCACACAAGCCCACCCCTCTCCTCCGCCACCCTTCACCGCAATTTTACTTTAGCACTAAAAACATATGCCAACCCAGCCCCACCTCTGCCCTTTTTATTTCTCAACTGCCACTGAACGAGGCTGCTAAATAGTTCGTATTCTCCTTGACCAATCATATGGTAGCTGGCATGGCCCATAAACGGGCCGCTAGATCTGGCATCTTGTTTCTATTGCAACTACTCTAATCACGGTCTAGTCATGACCGACTAAGCCATGGCGGCATGTTTCCACTGTAAGCACATACGATCTAGTCACGACAGCAATAACCATTGTTCAACTGTAGCTACGGTTTGTTTTCTTTTTTTTTAAAAAAGGGGAGGAATAACTTTTTTGATTAAAATTAAAAATTTAAACCAAATTCAAGATGGTGAATCTTAAGGGTGGGTAATATTGACAATCTATTAACATTAATGACAAACCATAAATAAATGAAGTATTTTTAAAGTTGACTTTTGGGGTAAAAGTTTGTTGGGCTGGAAGGAACAAATTTACCAAAATGGTTTAGTGGCTAAATTAAGAAGAAAAAGCTCCTCTTTTAAGGCAATAATATGTTACCTGTAGATTTTAGTATTGGAGGCCACCTGTCACCCATATTTTGAAAAGAGAACCATTATGTTCGAGGACTTGTAATTGATTGATTTGTTCTATAGATTCAAAGATGGGAGCCTGTCTTTTATGAGATTTTGACATGTTCTATAATTTCTGTAATTAATTATTTTTTAAATATCATACTGAAAAAATTTTATTTCTATAAATGACTGCGATGACCATGTATGGGGCTCATCTTTGTCTCTATTATGGATAGGAAAATGTTTTCTTAACAAACTTTGCTTTATTATCTCTGTAACCACCCACATTGGGCTCCAAACTTATTATATAAGAGGGCAGTTGTACATAAATGACAAGTGGCACTTTATGTATTATATTTAGAGCCCTATGTAGGCTAGTCACGATGTTAGACCAAGCTAGATGCATCCCTATGGATATCACGCTCTGAGTGGGCGTGGCTCCATCGTGTTTAAAGAAGTGAGTTAGCTGAAGGGAATTAGGTTGAATAAGGATAGTAATATTCTCAATATAAAAATTCACACAAGAGTTTTTATTAGAATTAATAAATAAGCCCCACATAAAGTTTATATGGGTTTACTTATCTAGGCAAACTAAAACTCATGTCGGTTTCTAATGTAAAAATATAATTTTTCGTTGAATAATAAAGCAACCATAAAAACATATGAGCATTTCCCATAAAGTGAAAGTGAGAGGAGAAATCGCTCATACAGGATAGTGATATTACAGAGACCGATTGTGGAAAAAGGTTTGCAGCCATCAAACTAGAAAAAAACTAGAATGGGAGATGAAAATTGAAGCCCACTAATTTTTTAAAAGCAATTCCAGCCTTCCATAAGATGCATATAAATGCCCAAACAAAGGAAGTCCACTGTCCACATGTGACATGTCTGGTCCTGTTTAAAGTAAGATTCTTTACTTCAGACAGAAATCTAGAGTTAAATGGCTTGTGGAAGAGGATCAAAGCATAAAGTTTTTCTATATAGTTGCTTCTCAGAATACAAGTCGTAATTCTATCTATTGGGTGGAAGACTCAATTAGACACGCCTGATGGTAAGGAGGCTACTAAGTTTTACTAGTCCCTGTTTACTCATTCCTCTTCTTGCTTCCCACATTAAGAGGTGTTTGAGCAATGATAAGATCAGTAAGCTTATTCAGCCCATATCTTCTGATGAAATCTATCAAACTGTGCTTTCATCCTCAGCCAACAAAGCTCCTAGTCTTGATGGTTTCTCCAATGAATTTTTTGTGCAATTTTGGGATATTGTTGGAGAAAATTTCTATCAAGTAGTGTTACACTTCTTTAATTTAGGTACTATGTTGCAATATCTTAATAGTACTTTATTTACCCTTATTCCTATGAAAAAAGGTGCTACCTCCTTTAATAAGTTTCAGCCTATCTCTCTTTATAATTTTATTTACATGATTATGGCAAACAGATTTGGCAATGTTCTTCCCTCAATTATTAGTAACCATCAAACAGCTTTCTTGATAGGCAGGCTCATAATTGATAATATTTTGTTGGCCCACAAGCTTATTCATAATTATCATAGTAAAAAAGATGCCAAAGACTTATGTGTTAAAGTGAACCTTAAGAAAGCCTATGATAAAGTTAGGTGGGACTTTATCTTTATTGCTGTTTTTGATATTGGTTGTCCTCCTACTTGGATCCATTGGGTAAAAGGGTGCATCTCTAACAACTTCTTTCAGTGTGCTTATCAATGGATGTAATTATGGGTACTTTAATAGTTCTTGTGGCTTGAGATAGGGATGCCCTCTTCCCCCTTTATTATTTATATTGGTGATGCAATCTTTCTCTAAAATTTTGGCTGACTTTCATCTTAATGGGAGAATTACTATTCCTATACATCGGCACGCCCCTTTCATATCTCATTTACTTTTTGCTGATGATGTACTTCTATTCTCTCAGGCCTCTATTGGTTCTTCTTATGTTCTAAAGAAAGCCCTTGATCTATTTTCCCAGCTAAGTGATTTGTTGGCTAATGATTTAAAAAGTTCTATTTTCTTCTCTGCCAATTGTAATCATAACTCTACTTTTTTTTAGATTTTTAACATCAGAGAAGGAGTTCTCCTAGTTCGCTACTTAGGGCTCCCCTTTTTCTTTGGCTGACTTGGTGAATCTATGTGTGCCCCTCTCTTGGATTGGTTTCAAACCGCCCTAGATAGTTAGAAAATGAAGCTACTTTCATATGCTGGGAGGTTAAAACTTCTAAAGTCTGTCCTCTCTAATAGGCACATATATTGGTCTCTCCACTTTTTGCTTCCTGCAAGTGTCATAGATGAGTTGGAATCTTTGATGTCTAAATTCTTATGGAGTAACTTGGTTATAGTCAGTGATATCATCCTTTGAGTTGGACGAAAGTTTGTAAACTAAAAACTAAGGGTGGCCGTGGTCTTAGATCTGTGAAGGATTGGTGTCTTATTGATCTTTCCAGATAGTTCTCGAGAATTCTCACTAATAAGTCTTCTTTATGGGTAGAATGGTCACATGAGTATTATATTAAAAACTCCTCTTTGTGGCATTGTGATATTCCACCCTATAATTCATATTCTTGGAAAAGTATTCTTTCCTTGCAAAATACTATGATTTATTTTATCCTCTACAAGATCAACAATGGAAATACCACTTTTTTTGGCTTGATCCCCGGGTAGGTAATTTTACCCTCCTACATAATTACAGGCAAAGAGTTCTTCATCAAATGGCACATTGGCTTCAATTTCAGATTTCTTGGTTAATAATGGTTGGAAATGGGATCCACAAGTCAGAAGAAGAGTTTTGCTTTGAAAAGAAGTAAAAAATTATATGAATTGGGAAATTATGTATCACCGGATCAATAGCCTTACAAGGCCGATTGTTCCAAAATGTTACTATAATTTGATTTCTGCATATCCAATTGTTCAACTCCTAGCCCCAATCGATTGCCCTATATGTGCAAGGCCAACTGATAGGCCTAGACACTCCATCAATCACATTATATGATTTTTGCATTAACAATGCAAAAATTAGCCAATTTAATATTCAAAAAAGTCACACAAGACTTTCTCGTTATTTTTTATTTTAATTTATAATTATCCATGCTATATTAACTCCTAATCAAGACTATAAAATAAAGTAAATAGGGATAAAGTAATATATATTATACTCGCCACCCGCTAGCAACAACCATGGTTCTTACGGCAGGCAGCTCACTCGACAGCCAGCCCACCAGCCACATCCAGCTGGTTGCGTAGCCATCAACTTCATTAACTTAATATTAATAAGGGATTTTTCTACCCTATACTGACAATCAAGCATAGAACACCATTAATTACCTCTAAAACATATAAAAAATTAGGGTTAATAAGCAAACCTACCTCATTAAAACACTGGTCTTCATGTTCAATCCTCCCTACCTCCATCACCAACCACACTCAATGGAAAATTCCCCAATGGTACTTTCTCCTCTGGTGGCTACGATCTCACCCAAGCCAAAGCTCTCCTTAAAAAAAGACCTAAATGCTTTTTTATAATCATAGGATTAGGGTTCTTAACTAATCCCCTACGGAGTTGGGACAAAATGCCCACCTACTAGGCTACCCAATTTGGTTATATTTTTTACTAATTTCCATCATTAAAATTAACGCCGCCTGCATAGATTAATAAACAACTAATTTGCACGTTTAATTTTGTGAAGTGGGCTATATATGTCATGTTTAACTTCGAACAATCATAATTCCCTCATAAACTCCGATTTACATATTCTTGGTGACATTTCTAAATTTTTTCCTTCTACTTTCTAATTATTCTACTAATCTCATTCCTAAACAACATTTATAACAAAAGTTATTCAACGAAGGAAGACAAATCACTAATTTCCATGTGTCCACAACTTAGAAGATTAGCTAAGAAATTTCCCGATATTACACTCATAGGGCAAGACCCCAATCAGATCATAATGACGAAAGAATTGAAAAGGTCTATATGATGAAAAGGAGAATTGAGCATGCATGAACTAGCTAAGAATATGAACATTGAAAACAAGATCTAGAAGTGTGATAGTGAGATAAATCATGTGCCCGATGAGGCCATTATATTGGGATGATTTGTGTGGCAAATCACTACTACTTGCATCTAATTAGAGATGTTGTTCCGTAGGAGGGTTGGCAGGGTGAATGGCAAAGAGACCCATATCACTTAGAATATCAAGTATATATTGTAGTTTGAGATAATAAAAGACCCACTTTGAAATGGGTAATTTTTTTTCTGAATTTCAGTTCTTGAGTGTGGATAGTTCAACAATTGAACAAAGAACTCAAGACAAAATAACGCGTGTAGAACTTCTGAATATTGACATTTGTTGCAATGTTATCTAGGGAACTTGCTTACAACAAGAAAACTGTGCTCTTCATTTGTTATTTGGTACATCCTTCTTATTGCCTGGACAATGTATGAGAACATGATTAAAATTAGTGCCATAAGCTCATGGAATTTGAAACCTCATGCAATGTCCTATTAGTAAATATGAGAGCATAAATGTGAGTAACCTAGCGTGGTTCAACATAGGAGACTGTAATCTCGTTGATGGAACAAATCTTTCCGCTTGTGGAAGATTGACTTTGTTCTATAGCTTCTCTTCCAACAGAAAATGCTGGTTGTGTAGGCTCTGGAAGGTCAACAGAGGCTGTTGAAAGCATCAGAACTACTAATGACATGGTGGGTCTGTCTGCGGCATCTTGTTGAACACATAATAGGCCTATGTGAATGCATCTGAATGCTTCATTTGCAGAATAGGTCTTGATAATAAGTGGATCAATCAAATCTAATGGTTTGCCATGACACCATAATTGCCAAGCCTGAAATAGTGTACCACATCAATGAGCCCGTGAAAATTCTATTAAAAGATGATGTAACTCGTAATAATAGTGTAATAATAACAACAGTAATAAGAAGAACAACAACAATAATAGTAATGGCGGCAAAAGTAGCTATACACCCACATATTCAAGGAGACTGCGGGCACTTTTGGAGAGATAGAAACCTGTATTTCGTTTTCCACTTAGAATCTCTAAAAGTATAACTCCAAAACTGTAGACGTCAGACTTTTCTGAAAAAAGTCCTTCCATAGCATACTCAGGAGCCATATAGCCACTGTGGGATTTCACATATTAAATTGTATATTAATTGATGGAAAATATACTACGAGGGTGATACAAAACAGAAAAATTATGAAAATTGTGAGGAAGGAATTGATCGGGCTTACTATGTGCCCACAACTCGTCTTGTATTATGATGATTTTGCTTTCTTCCAAATATTCTTGCCATTCCGAAGTCTGATATTTTGGGATTCATCTCATCATCTAACAATATATTGCTGGCTTTTAAATCTCTGTGAATGATTTTGAGCCGTGAGTCTTCATGAAGATATTGAACTCCCCTTGCAATGCCGATGATAATATTAAGTCGTTGTTGCCAATCAAGTTTAATTCTTTTTGTTGGATCTAGCAAGAAAGAATTTACAAATATGAGGAGGCCGAGATGGATTGCATTGGTGGTATCAAAAGTTTACATGGGTCTTCCACCTGAGGGTATAAAAAGTTTAAACTTTTGGTGGACACAAACATACTTTCTGTTCAAAAAGGATTGTCTCTGTTTATTTCCTATGATATTAATCTATTTAATTTATTGTTGTTCTCTTGTTGAGTTTGACTACTTAACGGAGTTATTTAGTTGAGCTATCTATCGAGTAACTTAAAGAATTATTTGAATGCATTTACTGTAAGTTCTGTGATGAAGCTAATTAAGGCATTCAGGCTCCATGGTAGTTAAATAGAGGGAAGACCCTTCGTAAGAAAGAGTGTCCACTAAAATGATGGGGCACCAAGTTGGATCTATTTTGACACCAATCCCCCCTGTTCAACCTCCACCTGACAGAGTAGGGCCAAGAAACTAAAATTGCTAGTTGTAGGTTCTCTATTATCGTTGACAGGAAATTGACATTGCCATGTAAAAAACAAGAGCTTACCAAAAAGGAAAACATCCAGACTTTTGTTGGCCAGTAATTCATAGATGAGCAGCTTTTCATCTCCTTCAACACAACAATTTAATAGCCTCACGAGATTCTTGTGCTGTAATTTGGCTATCAATATGATCTCATTCTTGAACTCTCTTAAACCTTGTCCTGAGCTTCTTGACAGTCTCTTAACCGCTACCTCCCTTCCATCTCCAAACACACCCTGAAAGGATGGTAAAAATTGCAACTTTGTGATAATGAAGCTTTTAGTTTTATGTAAATTTATTAGTTGTTGAAAACAATATGAGCTTTACTGAAATATTTAATCCATTTGAAATTTTATTTGGTTAATTTGGTCAAGTATAGAAGTGGTTTAAGACCGAAGGTCTACAATGTCTAATTAGTAGAATTTTATAGGTTATGGTCAAGTTTAGAAATGGTCACAAAGGCAACTTTTTTGGAGTTATCTCTATAAAAAGACATGTGAACCTATGGGCAAAAACAACCCCGTCTTCACTTAGATTGATATTCACTTATTCTTCTGCGTAGACTATGATATCTCTGTTATTTTATGATAGATTGTAATATCCTCGAATTTCAAATGATAACCTACATATTTTAGGCCCTAAATTAAGAAGCTTGCCATTGCCACATCCCCTAAAATTTCGAACATTTTTTTAATTTATAAATAAGAATGCCCATGGAAAAGACAACCCTACTCTCTCTCAATTGAGACATGCACAATCTAGCCACAACTGCGGCCATCACGGGACAGCTGCAGCTACAATTTTTTACTTTTCAAAAAAAGACTAAACTTTGGGTGTGTTGGGGGGTGTGGCTACAGCCAAGCCAACCACATTTTGGTTTGCAAACAATGTAATTGACTTATTTGTTGTGTAGATTCATAGATGGGAGGCCGTCCTCTCGATATGATTTGTTCATATGCTCTACAATCTCAGCAATTAATTATTTTTGTAAACATTGTATTAAAGTTTTTAAAGATAAGTGGCTTAATTTGGTTAGAAAATCTTCCTAAGACGGACTGTCCCCGGTTGCGTCACCCTCGTGCATGTCCATGTGCAGTGCTTATTAATTGGGGTGCTCTAGTATTGCTGCAAGGTTGGCTGGTAAATGGTTAACTGTTCATGTCATGTCAAAGTTTCCTTTTAAATCATCTAAAAGAAGTCCCCAATTAGATGTAACAAGAGTGATGAAGGATCATACCTTGTAAACGGGGCCAAAACCACCTTCTCCCAACTTATTCTCATCGGAAAAGTTGTCAGTAGCATCTTGTATAGTAGCTAAATCTATCACAGGGAATCCAGGACTTGTAAATTGATCATCCTCTATAGTACCTCCTGCGAGATCTCTGTTGGATAAAGGCCCCAGTGCTTTTAATAAAGCCCCTGCTTGGCTGTTTTCCTTCTCTGTAGAGAACATAAAAACAAAATGTAAATATCAAACGATTAGATAAATGCAATTTCAGCCACTAGCCCTGCGTATTATAATTTCTGTCGATTGAACCAAATAGTTTGAACCTAAATCCCCTTCTAATTGCCATTCCATCTTGTCTGGATATGCTAATTTTTAACTTATATTGATTGCTCGAGCGACAAGAAGTTTAGTTGATCGATTTCCCTTACTGTTCATAACATTCCTTTGCGAAAGTCTTGCTTTGGCTTACCCTTGTTCGGCTTGTGTTTTCGCAGCCCACAATAAAGAAAGCAACTGATGCAAATCAATACTGTAGAGCTCCCTACTAAAGCAGATAATATAGCTATCTTCGCTTGACCACTTGATTTCTTCTGCTGATGCACCACTGGTGATGGAAGAGGACTAAATCCTGTTATTAAAAATATGATAAAAAGTGTGAAAAATATGGATAAAAATAAAAAAAAAAAGTATTAAAAATAAGTAAAATATAAAAAATAAATTCCTTATAGAGTAGAAGTATTTATAAGATTATGAAATTCAGAATAAAGGGAAAAATATATATTATATGGAAGACATGCATATTAGATGGGGAAAATGCACATTATTAAAAATTACCTGATTAATATGATATATAATATAGATAGAGGGGAAAATGCCATATACATGTATAAAATACATATAAAATCCGTAAATTTTCCCTTAGCAAGGGAGAGACCTTGATTTTCCACCCCTGTGTCATTGCCCAATCAATTAGTTAGATTTAGACGGCCAATGGCCATAGACAAGAGGCGCTTATAAAACTGAAAATGTTTTATATTCTTCTAACTTTTTAAAGCAAGGTCACATGTCGAAAATTGCCTCAAGTTTTGGCCTTTGAGCCCACCTAGTTCCGCTGTACCCTTTGCACATCGAAAGTCTTGTTGTTTTGGCTCCACAAAAGGAGAGAAAGAGGGGATTTGAACTTGGGACATTTGGTTTGAACAAACATTTTCCCAACCAACTATATTAGATCCTTTGTATTATATATGTTAACAATTTTTATAAGGCAATTGCAGGTACATCTACTTCTATTCATAAGCAATAAGTTTTTCCTCCCTGTATGTTTCTGTCCTACTTGTTTCTAATATAAATTGAGCAGCATCTTTTAAAAAGATCAAGTTTTTATGTTCATTAAGCAAATTTTTTAACAAGTAACATTAAATATATTTAAATATGCATGGCTACTATTAGGAATATTTTATCATTATTTTAGTATATAATCTATAGTCGTGGGGTGACAATAATGGTTATGAGCATCCTCGTAATTCTTTTTGAATTTGAAAAGTATATAATTTAAAAAAAGGCTATATATAAGAATTTCATGTTACCATATTTCTACATATTTTCCTACTAAATATATTTTCATTTTGCATGCAAGTTTGGATGACAGCACTATGAATTCTATTATTTAAGTGTTGTAATGTTTGTTGTGATACCCGTAATTTTGTGAGGAATATTTATGTATTTTATTCATAATTTTCCTCATGGTTTGTTTTTACTTTGGGGGAGAGGTTCTTGTGTCTTTAAAACTAATGAATCTCTTCAGTAAACATAATATTTTTGAGTGATGAACTCAGGGTAGTAGCAAGGGTGTTAAGTTTGAAGTTTGTTTCATTTTAGTGTGAAATAAAAAGTTAATGTCAGTGAGCATTGATGCGTCAATGAACCTACTGATGAAACAGTATGTCATTGTCAGCGAGGTTCAACACATTGGTTGACTCATCGATAAAGTACTATAAACACCATCGAAAACCTCCGACTTGTCGACGGTTGGGAAACTATTTTTCCGATGGGTTTGAAATTGCACGAAGGAGTAGTTCCAAGAAGTTATGGGTACAGTTATGCACAAGAATTCAGTTATTTGATTCTCATATAAATACCTTTGACAAATCGTGACTTAATCCTACAAATTCTTAACCTTTTGCGAGAAAGCAGTGGACTAAGAGTTGTCAAAGTTCTATTGAAGGTAAGAATAATCAGATTCATGGAGACCTCACTTATTTGCGAAAAGAGGACAGATTGCTAACCATGTACTGTGATTTAACACCATGTGTAAACACGAAGGATTTGAATTACATTGTTATGATGATTAATCATATGAAAGCATGATTTTGGAATGCTATGTGATGGTGTTAACCATGACCATGATCTTTGTGTTTAAACGAGTGTTTTATTCCGTAAGATCATGTTGTGGCCTTGATTTTGGAATAGGGCCTTGATTTTGGAATAGTCATGAGAAATATCATGTTGTATCTTATTTAGATGAATTCAAAATGATTATGTTAGTTTCTATAATTTCTTCCCAACCATCGGTATGTCCATCGATGTATCGATGATGTCGTGTATGTTACAGAGGATCATGATAGTACTAATATTGATGAACATCGATATATCAGTGTGCATCGATAGGTCGCTGACAATGAGGTCGACGCATCGATGAGGCGTCAATGAGGATGATTGTCCTTGTCATCCCACTGTCGATTAGGTTTGATACATCAATGAATTATCAATGGTCATCGGTGACTTGGTCGACATGTTGATGAATTCAACGATAATAAGTTGGTTTCAAGAAAAATGTTAGCGATGAATGCTATTTGTTAGGCTATTATTATGAGATATAATAGCATGATATTAAAAGTGTTTAAAGTACAATTAAATATGATATTGTATTTTATGATTGTGTTTGGGTATTTGTGCACTTGTTTGTATGTGTGAAAATCTTTGTAATGGATTGCACCCCAATACTATTGGATAAAGACACTTAAAGACAAGAAAATCTTTATGTCGGTATAGCTTCTCAAGTTTCTTTAGCCAGCACGGAAAATGTTTTGTATGAAATATGACTAAGGTCTTTTGGCTCTCTGGGTGAGAATTATCTACAACTACTTCCATAGCCTAGGAGATGTGAGTGAATGAACTAGAGCATTAAAAGATGAGTAGTCTTGTACAACGCAGTGCAGGAGGTTATAATGATCATTAAAAGTTAGGATTTCAACTACTTAAGTCCATGAGCTTCTGTGGGCCTTGGTTTCATTACATGGATGGAACATGCAGACCTCAAAATACTTGAGGTCAATGGCTACTGTGTCATAGTGACTTACACTTATAGAGCAAGTGACTCCTAAGTGGAGTCACATTATAGATGATTTAAATAATGAGAGAGTAATTATGAATGTCTTGTTTATTTCATCCATGTATAGTGATGATGAATTTACTAATGATACGTTACTATTGTTGATGTGATGAGAACACATGTATTATTATTACATAGTACTTGTTTAGTCATTACACTCGGTATATTCGTATACTCAGCATCCTCACAATGCAACTTTATTGGAAGAGTAACCAGGTTGGGAACAGGAACTTGAAAAGGTCGACAAGTTGTAGAAGAAATGTAGGATTTCTTATCTTGTTTAGTATGATTTTTAGTGTTGTGTATAACTTTAAACATAGGCACGCAAGTGCCAATTTCTTATGGTTGTATGCATATGATGGATTTTTCGTATGTACTTGGGCAAGACCTTATGAGTAGCCGGTTTGAGAATAGGAGCTCCGAAAGGTTGACAAGTTCTAGAAGAAATGTAGCATTTCTTATCTTGTTTAGTACAACTTTTAGTATTGTGCATAACTTTAAACATAGGCACACAAGTGCCAATTTCTTAAGGTTGTATGCGTATGATAGATTTTTGGTATGTACTCAGGAAGACCTTATAAGTTTTATGTATGATTTGACCTTATCCTAAATATAGATATCATGGTTTGATTATTTTTATATTCGAAAATGAGTAAATCACCCCAATGATAGCTTTGTCGTTGATTGACAAAAAGTTTGAAAAAGAAATTATTTTCACAGATTTTATTGTGATAGAAGAATTTTATAAATCTTAGGGCGTGACATTTGTACTAGTTGTGTTGATGTTGTAGTATTTTTAATTGGTAAGACATTGATTGTATATTATTCTATTGTGTAATTGATAACAATTTATTAGTTGCAAGTTAAGTTCTATTGTTATGCAAATTGTTTATGTTTTTTATGGTGTTATTAAATGAGAATATCTAGCTAGAGTTGCAGTTCCTTGGCCATAGATCATGGTTTGCAATGAGTTGTAGCTCTAGCTAGATTTTTCATATTAGTATTATGATTATTTATATCTTTTATGATATTATGTTTTTTAAGAAATATTTGAGTATCACTCATTGAATGTGACTCTATGCTCAATTATAACTTCTCATGTCTTACTATGCTCTAAAAGAAATACTATAATAATATGTTATTAATTACAATATTTTTTTAAGTATATCAAAGGTTCACTTCCCGTTTATGTACATAGTCAGTGTATCATTAGTGAGTACTTGTATCCATGGTCAATGATATTATCATCAATACCGATATCACCTTTCATGGGTTTAGCAACCTTAAGAAATTTGTTCTGTAGCAAAAATTGGGTAAATTGTACATAACCCATATCAATTATCAACATTTACACATAATCAATAAAACTTCACTTTTCATATGATTGTTACATTTTTTTTGTAACCTAAGTTAAGATTACTTTCTTCTTCCATCCCCACCAATAACACCACCAGTAAATACTCCCCCTCTAGCATGCTTCACCCCCTTTGCCCATGACCTCACATCCATAGTCTAGTCCCCTAGCAGCGAAAGTCAGAGCGGACAAATCTGGCCATGGCCAGAGCTACCATGGTTAGGGCTGCCATGGCCAGAGATGTCATGGCTAGAGCCTAGTTGTGCCCCATGCAATGGGCAGAGAGGTCTGGGATTGGGTCCTGGTTGGGGGGTCATGGGTGGAGAAGGGGGACAATGTCCATGGAGGAAGAGTGGCAGTTGACAACATCGGTGGTGGAGGATGAAGAGGGGAGTGAGCTTGGTAGGGTAGGAGATGAAATCATCTTAAAAGTGGATCTTGTGCCTAATTTCAATAAGTCACATGGGTTGAGTGCCTATTGTCAAAGGTCAAAGCGTCTAAGTGTTGTTTAATCACCATAATTCATAACTTAAAACATATAAAGAAATTTGCTGAAGTGGAAGTACGTATTGACATGGTGCCAACATTACAAAATAGTTTCTTAGAGAGAAGAGATTTCTACCATTGTATTAGTGGGGTTTATAAATTTTTAGCACAAGAGAAACTGAAAAAGGTAAAAGCGAATGACTTTAGGTGTTGCGTAAATAGTGGATATACAGTAACCTTTAGGTATTTAGTACCTTCCTATGAACAAATCCAAATAAATTGGCTTTCAAATAAATAAATTTGTCAAAAGCAAAGATTTTCAGGGCACGGAAAGGTGGAAAAGAGCAATTTCGTTGAAATGACAACATTGATCAGAAAACCAGAATTAATTTATTCAAGGATAACTGCCCATGATGGAAGATATTCAAAAGATTTAAGCAAGCAAGCTAGAGAAGGTCATGGCCACCGTACCTGCATTTGGAGTGGGCGTATTGACAGGGGAGAATGAAATGCTTTCTACCGACGATGTGAGGGATTTAAAGAAACTCCGATTATCATAAAACATATGACAGCTAGGTGTTAGAACATACCACCTGCTCTTCCCGCCCCAAACATGTTCATAATTATTCTTCAGTTGCTTTAAGCAACTAAGACAGTCGCCAACACTAAGATCTGCAGTACATTGGGCTACTCCCAACTTAGTATCATTGCTGCCGTCAATCTTTGCTTCCTTTATTGCGTACCGTGACTGATCAGTTGGAGATGTCTCAACAAGATCAGAAATTAGCTCAGACTGGTCTATCTGAGATATAGCATCCAGTTCAGAGGTACTACCGTAACTGTACTCACTGGTATCCACAACTCCAAAAAAGTTTGTGTCTTCAAAGTGAATAAGGCACAATGGGTGCCAAGCATATCCACGTCTCCTGCTAGAGCAAAAATTTATAGTGAAGAAATTTAGGCTACGCAAGCAGTTATAA
Source organism: Saururus chinensis (assembly GCA_035235625.1). Lineage (NCBI taxonomy): Eukaryota > Viridiplantae > Streptophyta > Magnoliopsida > Piperales > Saururaceae > Saururus > Saururus chinensis. The sequence continues at coordinate 35,689,216 of CP141143.1, forward strand.
CATCCGGCCATGGAAATATTACTTGGGCACATGGCAAGGGCATAAACCAGGTCCGACCCTTTGCCCACAGAATCGTTGTAGAAGCGTGTGGATGAATTGAAAGCTCTGACAGGCAAACTGAAGAGAAGAGCAGCTAGGTTGCGGCTAAAAGTTTTACTTGCTTGGGAGCTTTGGCTGGAACAGTTGTAAAAGTAAGGAACCTCATCACAATGGCTCACGGAAATCAGAAGTAAGCATGAGATATATACAAAAAGGAGTCTTCTATCCATGATTTCTTTGAAGAAAAGCTTCAGGAGATGTTGATGCTTGAAGGCTTCTCTTAAGTGCTGGATGATGAGAACTGTGAGATTGGAGAATGATGAGCTCTGAAAGTCATGAAAAGAAAGGAACAAACGGGAAGGGAAGACTCCCTAGTCAATGGCAAAGCTATCAGCAAGGTGTTACAGGCACATGGGGCAAGCTAGACAATTGGATGGCCAAAGAAGTGTACCTCTTCACCCGGTCCCGCAATGGAGAAGATTCGATGTAATCTGCCTGTTACACATTGAGGCATACGAGCAAAAATAGAAAAATATTTCCTGACTAACTCTTAGACGGAGGGTGAAAAGTAAGCTCGTATGTTTGACTTGACTTGCAATCGACTCCGCTGGGCTCGAGTAGTTCGAAATTAATCAAGTCAAGCTCAATTATAGATATAATCATTTGACTTATCTCGGAACTTGAGAAAAATTTGTATTTATAATATTCATAAATATATATATTTTGTCTTTTACATTTTAATTCACTTTTTTTATAAATGATATAAGTAAAACATATCACATAAAAATTATGACCATTTTTAGGCTTTTATAAATTCAAATTAATTAAAATATACATATAATAATTTTTCCATTTTGTGTTATAGTAGGGATTAGAAAATTAAAATAAACTAATATTAGTTTATTTAATTTTTTAATCTATACCTTGAATATGAGCAAGGTATAAACTGAGTTGATGTGTATGAGTCATAATATTTATATCTCTCTACTAAAATAATATATTATGTAATGATATTATAAGCACTGATTATAAAATCAAGCCGGCTTTCAAGCTAAAATAAATTGACTCGAGTTCAACTCAAACTCGAAGTTGAAATTTCAAAGTCAAGCTGAATCAGCCCAAAGCTTGACTTGACTCTACTCGTTAGCACCCCTATCCTTGAAACTACATAGGTCCAACATGGTACATATAAGACAACTTATATGTACTATATTCAGCATCATATGTGGGCTAGTCATGGATCTTTGGTCATGAAGCCCAGTCAAGCTAAGCACATCCGAAAAATATATACTCGAGATTATGTCTATATGAGAGTGTCTTTCTATCATTAATACTCCTTATTACCTAAATTAAGGGTCTATTTGGATTGGTAAAAACTAGGAGAAAGAGAAAGAAAAAGAAAAAGTGAATCAAGGTAAAAGAGAAGTAAGGAGATTTCTAAAAAAATTCTATTATTTGGTTGCACAAATGATGTTAGAGAAAATTGATGGTGACGATGATGGTAGCAGTAGTGGCGGTCATGGTAACGATGAAGGTGGTTGTGATGGTGGCATTGGTGGTGGTGGCGTTGGTGGTGTTGGCGGTGGTTGTGGTGGCAGTGGCGGTGGTGGTGATGGCAGTGGTGGTGGCATCTGTGGCGACAGTGGCGGCGGCGGCGGCAGTGGATGTTGAGGCAGTGACAGCAGTGATGGTGGTAGTTATGATAGTGGTGGTAGCGGTAGCAGTGACGGTGGTAGTAGTGGCGATGGTAGTGGTGGTGGTAGCGGTGCTAGTTGTAGTGGTGGTAGCGGTGCTAGTTTTCCTGACCGATGCTCACTCCCATGAGTTTCGGACTCTTGTAGGGGAGTTGGTTGACAGTTTCTTTCCGTGGAGGTCACTCGGCTTCGTCGAGAATGTGAAGTCGAGGGAGGTGGAGATGAAATAGATCAAAGAGGATGGTGAGAAGATGAACAAGTTTTTTGAACAGAAGGATTTGGACTTGAGCAAGAAGATCGTGTTTGAGACTGAAGAGATTGTGAAGGACTTCTTCCCGAACAGGGAGGAGGCCCGGAGGCAATTCATCAGGATTGGGGTGATTGGGTTTGAGGCCCAGGTGAAAGAGATCATGTTGCTGGAACAAGAGCTCGCCTCTTGCTATGACAAGGCCGGGATGGCGGCGAAGGTGGTAAGCGAGCTTGCTCGGTACTACAAGTTCCTTCTCTTTGGTGAGGCATGGCCCATCCCCCAGACCTACGAACGGTGCCCCTAGGAGAATTGGTTGTTCTCACTAGCTATCAAGTGTCCAATCATTGGCTCCACGATGTGAAACCCCGTGTTGCTGAGCACTGGTGCGGGGTACGACTAGGCTAATATCTAGTGTTGGCTCAACACCAGCAACAAGTCTTGTCCGGTTACCGGTGTAGTGATTAATGGAAGCGGTGCGGTGGAGATGACACTGATACTAGCTGTCCGTGAGCTTATCTATGATTGGTGCAAGCATGTTGGTTTCAAGCTGCGGGTGACACAAAAGATCAGTAAGCAGATGCGGGCTGTAGGAATCCTAGCTCAAAAGTGGTCCAATTTGAAGCGGATAGCGGAGGTGGACAATGGGCTGGGCCTTTTGTTGGCTATAGCATTCGGGTGGCCACTTGCATCCATTACTTCACCTATGTTCAAAGTTGTTGTGCCACTGCTGCCTATGCCTATTTATGTCTTCGGTATTTCTACCTTGAAGGTCTGATGCCCTATGTGGGCAGTCTTGGGGTGTCCTGTAGCCCCTATGGTGATCAACTTGTTGGAGACTTGTGCAGGCACTCCACGTTGTCTTGTACCCAACAAGTCAAGCCCGTTCCTTTGCTCTGCTGCCTCCTTCATCATCTGTCTCTGCCGCCCACAGCAATGTCTTGCCCTTGGGTTCAATTACTTGCACTCCCCTCATGTTCATGTTGGCTTCTGAACGTCTACTTTTGAGTAGTGACCCACTGTCTCCATCATTCTTCGTGTCTCATCCACAATTATGGACCAGTTGTTCACAGTGGAGCTATGGTGGGCCCAATGTTTGAAGTTTTAGGTCACCTTGAGAATGAGGTAATGCAGAAGCGGGGTGGAATGTTGTGAAAGTCCTAAGGGCTGCCACTGGGGCCACGTGCTAGGGTTATTAGGTATTATGTAATATAGGCATTTAGGTAAATAGGTTAATTAGGGTATTAGTGTTTTTTTTAAATTATGTTAATGGGCCTTAGGTGTTTGTTAGTGAGCCCATTAGGATTATCTATCTAAGTGTAAGGGCTATGCCTTGATTTAATTATGGAATGAATCAATTACTGTCTAATTATCTTCTCTTCTCCTCTCCCTCTTCCTCTTGCTGGCGGCCATGCCGCTCCCTGCCCCCTTTCCCTGCTGTTTTGTGTCATCACCTTCCCGTTACTGGTCTGCCAGGCTGTTGTGGATCCACAACAGCCCTCCTCATCAGTCATACCCTCCTCAAGTTGAATCATTCCTTGCACAACCTAAGAAACCATCTCTTGAGGTGACTTTGAACTTGTTTATAGAGAGTTCTCCCCAATTCCAGAAAGATACCCAAAGCACTCTGCATGCCAACTCACAAGCAATTGCAAAGTTGGAACTTCAAACTTGCATCTACATTAAATGAGAGGGAGAAAGGCAAATTTCCAAGTTAACCTATAGCAAACCCCAAGGGACAGTATGGAGTCAGCTCTAACTTGAGGCAAACCCAATTCCATGAGGAAGCCAAGGCCAGAACCACCTTTAGAAATGGCAAACAGGTTGATACCAAAGTAGAAATGCCCAATAATGCCTTTAATTCAGTGTTAGAGGAGGGTGAGAAGGAAGAGAGTGAGGTGAGACCATCTAAGAGTGGAGAGAATTCCAAGATGCACCTAGGGTCATCTACCATTTCTGAGTCTACCCTTGTTGCCAATTATGTTCCAAAAGCTCCTTTTTCTTAAAGACTAACTATGGGTAAACAAGGAAATGCCTTTAATGAGACAATGGAAATGTTCAACAAAGTCCAAATTAATATTGCATTGCTTGATGCCATCAAGCAAGTTCCTGCATATGCCAAATTCCTTAAAGACCTATGTACCCTAAAATGTAAAATGAATGTCCACAAAAAGGCCTTTCTTATAGAACAAGTTAGCTCCATCCTTCAGCATAATGCTCCATCCTTCAGCATAATACTCTACCTAAGTTTAAAGACATCGGTTGCCACATAATTTCCTGTGTCATTGGAGACCACACCATAGAGAGGGCCTTACTTGACTTAGGTGCTTGTGTTAACTTGCTACCTTATTCTATTAATGAGTAAATTTGGTTAGGAGAACTGAAACCGACTACTATAATACTACAACTTGTTGATCGATTAGTCAAAGTTGCACGTGGTGTTATTGAGGATGTTTTAATCAAGGATGATAAATTTTTCTTCCATGTAGACTTCATTGTCTTAGATACACAACCTGTTCTGAATGTCTTTAATCAGATTCCAGTTATCCTGGGGTGGCCATTTCTAGCTACATCTAATGCCATCATCAATTGTAGGAATGGCATCATGAAGTTGTCTTTTGGAAGTTTAAAAGTCAAACTCAATGTTTTTAATGTGACACAACAACCCCCTGAGTCGGATGAGTCGTATGCAGTGCATATGATTGAAAATCTAGTGCAAGAATCCTTCTCACATGTTTCCATTGAAGATCCTCTCCAAACCTGTTTGACTCATTTTGGTTTAGACATTGATATAGATGGGTCCATTAGGGAAGTTAATGCATTGGTTGATTTCACCCCTATTTTAGATCCAAACATATGGAAAACCAAAGTGAAGCCTTTGCCTTTTCCTGAGTCTAAGCTTGTCCCATCTATTGAACAATCACCAAAACTTGACCTGAAACCCTTAAATATGCCCATTTAGTTCTTTTCTAGTACCTTGCCTGTTATAATTTCTTCTGACCTTGATTTAGAATAGGAGGGTAAATTACTGAGTGTTCTTTGAGAACATAAGACAACTTTAGGGTGGACAATAGCATATATCAAGGGAATAAGCCCTACTGTGTGTATGCATCATATTCACCTTGAGGAGAATATAAAACCCACTCTGAGATGCAACATAGGCTTAACCCCAACATGAAGGAGGTTGCCATAGCAGAAATTCTGAAACTATTAGACTTTGGCATAATTTGTCCCATCTCAAATACTACTTGTGTTAGCGCAGTATAGGTTGTTCCCAAAAAGTTAGGAATCACAGTAGTAAAAAATGACAATGATGAGTTAGTGCCTACCTGAATGACCACTAGGTGGCTAGTCTATATTGACTACCAAAAATTGAACTCAGCCACAAGGAAAGATCACATTCCCCTTCCATTTATTGATCAAATGCTTAAGAGGTTAGCTGGCCATAGTTATTATTACTTCTTGGATGGCTATTCCAGCTACAATCAAATTCCCATTGCTCAAGAGGATCAAGAGAAAACCACTTTCACTAATTCTTTTGGTACTTATGCTTATTGTCAGATGCCATTTGAGTGGTGTAATGCACCCACCAATTTTTAGCAGTGCATGATGAGTATATTTTCAAATCTGGTTGAGCGATTTCTTGAAGTCTTCATGGATGACTTTTCTGTATTTGGGTCCTCTTTTGAGGAATGCTTACATCAATTGTCTCTTATTCTGGCATGGTGTAAAGAAACAAATCTTGTGCTAAATTGTGAGATGTCACTTTATGGTTCGTCAAGGAATAGTACTTGGGCATGTTATTTCAAGTTGGGGTATTGGGGTTGATAAGGCCAAAGTAGACTTGATTTCTAGTCTCCCTCCACCGAGGACGGTGAAGGAAGTTAGATCCTTTCTTGGCCATTTTGGGTTTTATAGGAGATTAATTAAAGACTTTAGCAAAATTTCCCGACCCATATACAATTTACTTAGCAAAGATGTTGTTTTTGTCTTTGATGATGAATGTTCACAAGCTTTTGACAAACTTAAATAGTTCTTAACATCTGCCGCTATCATCAAACCACCTGATTGGAATTTACCTTTTGAGCTTATGTGTGATGCATTTGATTATGCAATTATAGCTATCTTAGGGCAATGGTTGGATAAAGTTCCCTGTGTCATTTATTATGCTAGTCAAATTCTCAATGGCGCTCATATGAAATACTCTATCACTGAAAAGGAGTTATTAGTTGTAGTGCTTGCCATGGATAAGTTCCAATCATATCTCTTAGGATCCAATGTGATAGTGTTTTCAGATCATGTAGCTTTGAAGTATTGTCTTTCAAAGAAAGACACTAAACTCTGCTTGATACGTTGGGTCCTTCTGCTATTAGAGTTTGATATTGATATTAGAGATAAGAAAGGTTTTAAAAATGTTGTAGCTGATCATCTAGGTTCATTGTAGAGTCAGTTGATGAGCCCCTGCCCCTGAATGACACCTTCCCTAATGAACAACTTTTCCCAATATCCCAATTACCTTGGTATGCCGATATTGTCAATTATCTTGTCATCGATCAACTTCCTATACATTGGACTAAGCAAGATAAATCTAAATTCTTTGTTGAGGTTAAGTATTTCTTTTGGGATGATCCATACTTGTTTAAGTATTACCTAGATTAGGTCATTAAGAGATTTGTGCCAGAGAGTAAGTTTCATAGTATTATTACCTTCTACCATGCACATGCATGTGGTGGTCATTTTGATGCCAAGAAGATTGCTGGAAAGATCTTGCAATGTGGTTTCTATTAGCCTACACTTTTTAGAGACACCCATGACTTTTGTACTAAGTGTGATTGATGCCAATGTATGGGTACTACCTCTCGTAGAAACATGATGCCCCTTACTAACATTTTTATTGTTGAACACTTTGATGTTTGGGGTATTGACTTCATGGGCCCATTTCCTCCATTGTTTGGTTATTTGTACATCCTTGTTGCTGTTGATTATGTGTCCAAGTGGGTTGAGGAAGTTCCATGTAGAACAAATGATCACAAGGTTGTGGTCTGATTTTTGAAAGAAAATGTTTTTTTCTCGTTTGGTACTCCTCGTGCAATCATAAGTGATGGGGGTACCCATTTTTGTAATAGAGCATTTGATTTGTTAATGAAAAAGTATTCCATCACTCATAAAGTTTCAACCCCTTTTCATCCACAAACAAGTGGTCAAGTAGAAGTTTCCTATAGGGAGATTAAATGCATTTTAGAGGAAATAGTTCAGTCTGACCATAAGGATTCATCGACATGATTAAATGATGCTCTTTGGGCTTATTGAACAACCTTTAAAACTCAAATTGGAATGTCTCCCTACAGACTTGTCTTTGGGAAAGCACATCATTTACTTGTGGAATTGGAACATTGTGCCTATTGGGCTATCAAAGCTTTTAACTTTGATATGAACAAGGTTGGTTCACATTGTGAGTTGTAATGAGTTGGCATAAATGCGCACTGATGCTTATGACAATGAAAAAATTTATAAAGAAAGGACAAAAATATTTCATGATAATTTAATTTTGCGCAAGTCCTTTCAGCCTAATAAGAAAGTATTGCTATACAATTCTAGGTTGCATCTCTTTCTAGGAAAATTATGTTCTAGATGGTCTGGTCCCTTTATTGTGACACAAGTGTTTCCTCATGGGGTTGTTAAGATTCAAAATCCTAAAGATGGGAGTGTTTTCAAACCTAGTGGTCAAAGGTTGAAGTCATACTTAAATTAAGTGATTGATAGGGATGAGATAATTAAGAATTTAGAAAACCCTTTCTATCTTGAGTGAATTGTGGGTAGTTCTAGCTAAAGACATAAAACTTAGCACTCTTGGGAGGCTACCCTATTTTTTTTTTGTGTTTTATTTGTTTAGTTTGTCTTAGTTATTACTTTTTTTATTATATTTGTGTTGTGCTATAGTCTAGCTTTGCAAGTGCTTATCAGCTATTTTCATTACCCCTTACTTGATTATTGCTAGTTTCTTGCCTATTATTGCTTACTTTTGACACTAATTAAATCATATCATTGCACAATCAACGGAGGTAATATATTTTCTTTCTTCATTTTACTCTTACTTGTTTTTAACATTGCATTTCATTTTTATTTTAAAACATTGAGGACAATGTTTAGTTTAGGTTTGGGGGTGTAGAAAGAGATGTTCGATATTGTATGTGTTGTAGTTGTAGCTATTATGTTTAGTGATACAAAATTTGAAAAAAAAATAATTTTTCTTAATTTTTTTATTTTTGGCTATTTAGATTGATGCTCCTTTAGATATGTGGCTTTGTTTAAAGATATCAATTGATTTAGAAAATATTATAAAACTTGACTGATTAAATTACTTTTATTCTAATTTCATCATATTGATAGTTTGGACTCCTATTTTGCAAAACTAGTAAGACATGTGTCTATGTGAGAATGTGAAACCTTGATTATGGTCTTTCATCTTAGTGGATATCCTTGAATCTAAGTAAAGTTTTTTTAAGAGTAAAACTTTGGTATGATCTAGTAGTACTCAGGTTATCATGATAGAGTGATGTGCTCGACTATTCTCGGGTTGTAGATCATTTTAGGAGTTTTTTTCATAACAATTAAGGTTGATTGTATAATATGCTAAAAAATGTAGAAAAAGAAAAAAAATTGAGCGAAAAAATATTTGAATGAAAAAATGCAAAGAACTAAAAAATTAAAGTATCTTTATTGAGTAGATTGGGCCTCGGCGTACCTCACTAAGCATAGGGTGGTCGAGTCTAAAGGTAGAGTTAACAATTTATGACATGATAACCTTTTAACCTATTTGGATCAAGTTATTAAGCCTGAAGGATGTTTCAACACCTAGTGCCCTAATTCAATTGGATTAGAAGTCACTAGCCTAACACTTGTTATATGGATCTTATAGAAAACTTAAAAAGGCTAAGCCTTACACATGTCATGTGAGATAAGCATAGAAGTGTAGTAGCTATTATGCAGTTATATCCTAAATGAGTTGTTAGGTGACTTAAGTTATTTTACTTTTTAAGGAAGGTTTTGTATGTTTCTCTATTATGATCTCTTGAGGATGAATGGATAACAATGCCATTTTCTTTTTAGAGTTAAAGTTACGTAGTTGATGTGTGACATATTAAGTTATTAGGTTCATGAGATTGAGATTGTATAATTACTTAGCAATGTTTGTTTTAAAAAAAAACTATTATATGATGTATGAGCATTTGTCACCCATATGAAGTTGTTAGAGTGAATTTTAATTTCAAAAATTAAGTTTTACTATGTGTTGCATATACTATGGGTCAATTTGTTTGGTCTAAATCTGAATATGAAATGCCAACTGAAAATTCTGAAAAACCGACAATTTGAATTTCATACTGAACTTGAATCTAAATATGAATCTGAATATGTTCAATTGCTAAAAAATTTAAAATAATTTTTTTTAATTTATACTAAAAAACTTTATTATAGTAAATATTATATATATAGATTGTTCGTAGTTGACATTCAAATCAAATAAAAATGTTGGGTACACCACGAGACATCTCCCCCACCATGCACTACTTTCCATTTTAGGCTTACTTTACTTTTTGGTAATTTCCTTTTGTGATGTAATAAAGCGTAATCAAGGGGATTTAGTTAATGATTGTAATAGACCATTAATTATTGTAACGGACTATTAATGATTGTAACGGTCCGTTAAAGATTGTAACGGACCAGATGGTGGTCCGTAATTAAGGGGATTGTAACGGACCAGCTGGTCCCTAATTAGGGGGAGGACTAGCTGGCCGCCTCCTATAAAAGGGGTTGTCTTCCTCCTTGGACATTTATGCAATTCAGAATTATTTCTCTTCTTCCTTCGTCCAAACTTCTTCCCTTTCCCCTTCGTGAAGCTAGGTACCGTTTGTGTCCGACCTAGACACAACATTGGTATCAAAGCCTCATCAATCTGCCATGGCACGAGGCAAACAGCCGGCAACGGCTCCCGAGACACAGCCCGAGAAGGGACAAGAGGACATGGCGAGCAGCCCCAAACCAGCAACCGAACAGGCTGATCCCTCTTTGCTCTCACTGATCCTTGCACAACTCGGGCACCTCACCACGGCAGTTTCCCAAATTCAAGCAGCCCCCACAGCGTCACTTTTTCCCAAGCTGCAGCCGGTCCAGGCTGAGTTGGGTGAACCTTCGCAGCCCATTGAATCTCGCGCCCCCGGCCTCCAAGCGTCGTCTGAGAGAGAGGTGCACCATCCCGGACATTCAGTCCGCTTTGGCACCTTTAATCAGCACAAAGAAGGAGGACGTGCAGGTTGGAATATGCGAGGCCCTCCAGATGTTCAAGGAAATGCCTCAATGGTGCCACCCCACAAAAATCTTGCCCACGAGTTTGAGGATGATGGGGAGGAGTACACTGCCTTCCGCGGAGGACTTCGGGGTGGGGCTGAGCCACGTTTGGCTCGTCTTCAATTCCCACGGTACAATGGAGATGAAGACCCGGTGGAATAGCTATACAAGGTGGAGAAATTTTTTTCCTACCAAGGAACTCACTCCGAGGCTGAACGGTTACGCATAGCCGCTTTCCATCTAGACGGCGATGCTTCAATTTGGTTTCAGAGCTTCGAGAAGGAGGTCCGCTTCCCAACTTGGACTTCATTCGCTAATGAGCTTTGTGTCCAATTTGGCCCCAATGAGTTCCAAGATTTCAATGAGATGCTGTCCACCCTGCGCCAAACCACTACCGTGCGAGCATACTACACTGAGTTCATGAAGATTGCAAATCGCCTCCCTGATTGGCCAATGGCAGCCTTCGTTGAAACCTTTAAAAGGGGGCTCAAACCAGAAATTTCAAATGAGATGCATCATTTCCCTTGTACGTCGATGCGTGAAGTTGTGCGTCATGCATGAATTGAAGAGGAGAAGCTGGCCCGACAACGACGAGGAGGCCGGCTAGGCTCTTCTCTTCGATCCCCAACTAGCCCAGCGCCCTTCCCTACCGTAGCGACCAGCGTTCCCACCAGCCGCCCCAGCCAGCCCTCCGGCCCTGCTGATGCTCCTATACGCCGCCTCACTCCGGCCCAAATGGAAGAGCGGCGATCGAAAGGCTTGTGCTTCAAGTGTGATGAGAAGTTTGTACCCGGCCATCGGTGTTCTGTCTGAGCCAGCCTACTAGTCGAGGAGGACGATGAGGAGGATTATGATCCACCCCCGGATGCACCACCCCCTTATGACAGCGTGTTGCCTGAGATTTCGATGCATGCTTTTTCAGGGGCCTTCACTCCTCGCACCATGCGCGTCCAAGGCCACCTCAAGCGGCAACAAGTGGCCATCCTTATCGACAGTGGCTCCACCCATAACTTCATCAATGATAAGGTGGCACAATGGTTGGGGTGCTTTGTGTCCGACTCGAAGCCATTTGACGTCTTGATCAGCGATGGCAAACACCTTCGGAGCACTGGGGTGTGTGTGCATGCTTCATTATCCATCCAGTGCCATACTTTCAAAACCGATTTGTTCTTGCTGCCCACAAAAGGGGCTGATGTAGTGTTGGGAGTCCAATGGCTTCAGGAGCTGGGTGACGTCGTATGGAACTTCTGTGACATGATCATGGACTTTGAGGTACACAGGCAGTGGGTTCGCATCCAAGGTTATCAGCCAAGCACCTTGCAGTCCGCCCAATCAGTAAGCTCTCTCTTTCGGTTTGCACCTCAAGGAATTTTCCTTCAGCAGCGTGCCACTGTTGATGTGAGCCAAGGTAGCCTTCCATAGGATCTACTTGCTCTCTTGGCGGAGCATGAAGATGTCTTCGCCGAACCTAAGGGGCTACCTCCGGTGCGACCCCATGATCACCACATTCCTATCATCCCTGGTGCTTCACTCGCAAATGTCCGGCCATACCGATACCCTCACATCCAAAAGGCGGAGATTGAGTGCTTGGTGGCCGACATGCTCCAGTCAGGTATCATCCAACCAAGCACTAGTTCCTTCTCTTCACCAGTGTTACTTGTCCGAATGAAGGATGGCACTTGGCAATTCTGTGTAGACTACCGGGCACTGAATGCTATCACCGTCAAGGATAAGTATCCTATTCCGGTGATTGAAGAGCTCCTCGATGAGTTGTCCGGGGCGACCGTCTTCAGCAAGCTTGATCTTCGCTCGGGGTATCATCAAATCCGTGTGCAGCCAACTGATGCCCACAAGACAGCCTTCCGCACCCATGATGGCCATTTTGAATTCTTGGTCATGCCATTTGGATTGACCAATGCACCAGCTACCTTCCAGAGCCTCATGAATGACTTGTTCCGCCCTTTCCTTCGCCAATTTGTCTTGGTCTTCTTCGATGATATATTAATCTATAGCACATCATGGGTGGATCACTTGGAGCATCTCAGAACTGTCCTCTCCATTTTGCGAGCTAATTCATTATTCCTTAAGCGCTCGAAGTGCTCTTTTGGCAGTAAACAAGTGGAGTACCTTGGCCATGTCATCTCTCATGAAGGGGTTGCCACTGACCCTTCAAAGGTAGCCGCTATGCTCTCATGCCGACCCCCACATGTGTCTGGGCACTCCGTGAATTTTTAGGCCTTACAGGGTACTATCGACGTTTCATCAGTCACTATGGGATGATTGCTAGTTCCCTCACTACCCTCCTCAAGAAGGGGGCCTTTACTTGGACAAAGGCAGCCCAAGAGGCCTTTGAGAGGATGAAGCAAGCCATGGCGACTGCCCTAGTCTTGGTTCTTCCAGATTTCAGTCGTTCCTTTGTGGTGGAGACAGATGCTTCGAATAAGGGTCTTGGTGCCGTTCTACTTCAAGATGAGCGGCCAATTGCCTTTTTCAGCAAAATTCTTGCTGGCCGCTTCTTATCACTTTCAGCCTATGAGAAAGAGATGCTCGCCATAATACATGCAGTCACCAAATGGCGCCCTTACCTGCTCGGCCGCCGCTTCCTCATCCGCACAGACCATCAACCCTTGAAGTACTTTCTTGAGCAGTGGGTGTCAACTCCGGCACAGCAACAATGGGTCAGCAAGCTTTTGGGCTATGATTATGAGGTGGTATATAAGAAGGGGGCAGAAAATACGGTGGCAGATGCTCTCTCGCCGACCTTCTGAGGAATCTTATCTTACATTGTCTATGCCCTCTTGCCCCTTCCTACCGGAGTTGCGGCGAGCTTACTTGGAGGACTCATCCACACATGAGCTGGTTACTCGTATACAAGGTGACCCTGCTACCCTTCCTTTCTTTGTGTGGCAAGATGAACTTCTCTTTTGGAAGGGACGACTGTGGGTGCCGGATGCATATGATCTCCGACAACGTATTCTCTCTCATTTCCATGACACACCATTGGCTGGCCATGAGGGTTCCTTCCGAACATATAAGCGGGTCAGTCAAAGCTTCTCGTGGCAGGGTCTTCGGAGGGCAGTTCAAAACTATGTGGCTGCGTGGGACGTCTGTCAGCGGGCGAAAGCTGTTACTACATCACCTGCTGGGTTGCTTCAGCCCCTCCCCATTCCCAACAAAGTTTGGGAAGATGTGTCTATGGATTTCGTGGAGGCCTTGCCCGTTGTACAGGGCAAATCAGTGATTTTGGTGGTTGTGGATCGCTTGTCCAAGTATGCACATTTCTGTGCCTTGGGCCATCCATTCACCGCCAAAACAGTGGCTGAGATGTATGTTCGTGAGGTAGCTAAGTTGCATGGCATGCCTCGCACCATTGTTTCCGATCGAGACCGGATCTTCCTCTCTCAGTTTTGGCGCGAGTTCTTTGCACTTTAGGGCACCGAACTTCATATGAGTACCGCCTATCACCCATAGACAGACTGGCAGAGGTTGTTAACCGCTGCTTAGAACAGTACTTGTGCTGTTTCGTTCGGGATCAGCCCCGCCGATGGCTCCAGCTCCTTCCTTGGGCAGAATGGTCGTATAACAACGCCTATCATATAAGGGTTGGATTCACTCCCTTTGAGGTAGTTTATGGGCGCCCTCCTCCTACAGTGTTGTCCTATGTGCCTCACCGCTCTTTTGTGGCTGAGGTTGATTATATGCTCCAGACACGAGACGAGGTTATCCGACAACTTAAACTCAATTTAGGATCTGCTTAGAACCATATGAAGCACGTATATGATAAGAAGCATGCTGATCGGGAGTTCCATGTGGGCGATCTTGTTTATGTCTCAGTGATTCCTTAGCATCAGACCAGCTTATTCCAAGCTGACAATGCTAAGTTGGCTCAACGTTACCACGGCCCTTATTCCATTATCGAGCGCATCGGACCCGTGGCTTACCGCTTGGCATTGCCCACCGGATCGTTGGTGCACCCGGTCTTCCATGTCTCTCACCTTCGCCGTTTTGTTGGGGACCCGACCCTTGTCTCTAATGCCCCGCCTCCACCACTGATGGGGCCCCCCGAGCCTGACTTACCCACACCCACCTTTGTGCTTGATAAACGACAGGTGCGTCGTTCGGGCCGTATTGTCACTAAGGTACTCGTGTCTTGGCAGGGTCAACCTCTTGAGGATGCTACTTGGATGCTTGAGGATGAGTTCATGGAGCGCTACCCTACTTGGTCGCCTTGAGGACAAGGCGAAAGCGAAAGCATGGTGGAGTGTTGTGTACACCACGAGACATCTCCCCCACCATGCACTACTTTCCATTTTAGCTTACTTTATTTTTTGGTAATTTCCTTTTGTGATGTAATAAAGCGTAATCAAGGGGATTTAGTTAATGATTGTAATAGACCATTAATTATTGTAACGGACCCTTAATGATTGTAACGGACCATTAATGATTGTAACGGTCCGTTAAAGATTGTAACGGACCAGATGGTGGTCCGTAATTAAAGGGATTGTAACGGACCAGCTAGTCCCTAATTAGGGGGAGGACTAGCTGGCCGCCTCCTATAAAAGGGGTTGTCTTCCTCCTTGGACATTGATGCAATTCAGAATTATTTCTCTTCTTCCTTCGTCCAAACTTCTTCCCTTTCCCCTTCGTGAAGCTAGGTACCATCTGTGTCCGACCCGGACACAACAAAAAAATTATTTTTATTATTTATTTTATTAAATATTTAATTACTATTTAAATAATCTACACTATTCAACACAAGTTTTTCTTAGGGATTATATGGTGAAAGGTCCAAAAGGAAAGCTACAAACAACTGTTTTTCTTACTGTGCTCTAAAAATTACAAGTTCAGGCATATTTCTTCTGTAAGCTGAGCAACAATTCATTAAGTCCTAAAATAACAACTTTTATTTTAATTAGAAGAAACCAAATTCCAAATAATTTTAATTTGAAGAAAAACTAAACTATCACTATGGGGGCGTATAGAGATTTGAAGCAGTCTCCTCAAACTAATTGAAAATATTTTGGAAGATTAAACTTATTTATGGAGAACGCCAAAGTTTGGTCTCACTTTTCAAAATGAATAGAAACTGTAAATATACTTTCAGACTATAACCGATCTGAATATAACTCATAGAAACATCCTGAGTTTTAGATTTCAATAACCCCGTCAAATTGCATTTCTGTTCTTGAAATTCAGTCCACTTGCTTTAATTTGAAGCCCCCAAGAAAATGCACTACAGGATTTTGGCCTTGATGGCATTGGCAGCTACTCTCGGCTAGGAGAAAGAATTTAAGTCATCCGGATAAATGCTTCAGTAAGACAAAAGTGTAGTCATCTGGATACATTTTTTTCTTTTCAGTTCAGTTACTTGCATATCTTGTTCTATCAATAAACCAACTGAATTTGGAAAACGTACTGACTAGTAACATCATCCAATACCCAATTCTTCTTACACCAAAACTACGACCAAAAGCTGATATAAACCCTCCTCAAATAGCATGAATTGCCCCAAACCAAAAATGGTAGAAAAGCTGCAGTATCCACTGTTGATTTTTGGGACCCAACATCAGTCACTCTCTTCCCCTTGATTAATTTGGCTGCACTAGAATCGTCCAGGGCTGCATAATCCATTGAATGCATGACCTGACCATTGAACACTTCTGGCCCGCTACCAGCTGGAAATTCAGGCACGTTTGGAACTCCACTATAACGCCCCACACAAAGAATCACAAACTCCACTTGATAAACCTACCCTTTTCCGCACATAAAATTAGTATTCAAGATCTGCTGATACAAAACAATATCTCACATTCCCAATTTTTACAAGTTCAATTAAATAAAAAGGTAACTAATTACCTCCTGTGATTGGTCCTTAATAGTGCCTCCGGAGGTCACATGAATGCAACTCATCTTCACGCACACCCACATAGTCTATACCAACAACTCTGGAATTGAATTTGATGTGTCTAAAAAGATCGAAGTGATGGGCATAGGATTCAAGGTACTCCTTTACTTGGTTGCTGCTGGGGAACATTTCTTGCACGGTGGGAGGCCATGGGAAGTCTGATATACGATAGTAGTCCCTAAAAAAATCATCCATCATTAAAAAATATCATAGGCATAAATTATCCATCATAAAAAAAAACTAATTTTAAAAGTGAAGCCTTTCAGAGACTACTACATCACAACTTATAAATCCACTAGCAAAATCACAAGACTGGATCAAAATACGAAATTACAGCCAAATTGAGTCCAAACAAATCGATAAAAAAAGAGGAAAAATTGGAAGAACTGTTTGCCGACAACGCTCTATCCACCAGAACCGATCATCATAGGGGAGCTTTGCAATATGGGGATCAAAAAGTATAATAAAAAAAATCCCAGACCCTTACTGTAACCAACAAGATTGAGAGGAGAAGAGAAGAAGCAAAGAAGAGAAAAGAAAAAAAGAAAATCACCTTTTACTGTGGATCTCAACCTAAATCCAATGGCACAAAAAAATAGCTGAACCAAAAATAGTTGATCATAAATTAGACTTTGGTTACTAATTGCCCTGAAGTAAAACAGTAAGGTAAAGAAAATGAGATCTATTTGTAGCTAAAGAACACATTATATAAAGTGCAAATTCAATCACTTGTACTTGTATCCAGCAAGGTAAAGAAGATGAGATCTTTTGCTAGGATAGATATGCCCAAACTCTCATTGTAAATAAAGGTAGCAATCACTTTCAAACTAACATTCAGTAAAATTGAATTTAGATGCTTTCTAGTTCTCATATACTGTAATTTTCAGCTTGTTTCGAAACCAATGAAAAAAAACCCATAAGACAATATAAGTTTTGGTGAAATAAGATTACCAACACTATTACCCAATTTCTTGCTCCAATCTACTGATTGAGTTTTTTATTTTTGCTAAGCTGGGTCAATCAAAGCCTATCCTTGCTTGACAACACCCCAACAAAAGCCTTGCAAGCATGTAATTTTGGTTTTACTGCTTCTCATCACCCCAAAATATGAAAAAAATTATGCTTTATATTATATTTTCCCTTATTTTTTGAGATTGAATTTCCTCACAGTAGCAGCTAGACTGGGTTCTTGTCTCTCCATAGCTCCTTAGTCAAACCTTCAAATCATATTAAAAGTTACTAAAGACCATCAACGGAGTGATTTACAATAGTATAATTACATAAAACATTGCAAAGTTAAAAAAATCACTAAAGACCCTTCATTCCGACCTCCTTTCCTTAACAAACACAGATTATGAATACCCTTAAAAAACCATAGAGTTCTCCACAGAAACAGTGAAATACCATAAATGCTATGAAATGGCAGAACTCCACTAATTTGTTTTACTTTCAATGCCACCTAATCTGCAAATGCCTGTCCTACATTTTTTAGCAACTTCAAGTAAAAAGGAAAAACAATACTAGATAAGACATATGCAAGGAACAATGCATATTTAAACACCAACAGCTGGTAAGCATGAATAATCATCTTCAGGTTACAGAGTCAGAATTGGTGCTTAAACAAATGATAATCATTCAGCAGCAAACAAAAAATCAGGACTTCCTTATCACATAAAGCTGAAATTGACACTAGTGCAAAAAAAAAAAAAACAACATTTTCATTCAACAATTTCAGCTAATTTAACAGGTAAAAATCACAAAAATGTATTATCAAGTAGATCAAACAAATACAAAAAGTAATGTACATAGTGGCAAACATACTGATTACAAATCTATGGTGAATACTTACTCGAACTGTCAACAGCCCAGAATATAACCAGTAAGGCAACAATCCACTATAGGTCAAAAAAGAAAAAAAAATTCTTTACAGAAAATAGAACAAAATGTTTACCTCCCTCTGGTACCAATCCTGATGAGGGAGAGCTGCTCAACAGCGATTCAAATTTCAACCACAACACAGAAACTGAAACTGCTGCAATGACCGAAAAGAGAAAAGAAAAAAAAATGCAAATACCAACTAAAAGTGGAAAAGGAAAGATACCCAGTTCAGAGTCTTCGCTGCTTTTAAATTGGGGAAGATCAGCGGAGAGCGTCCAGAGATCGAGATCCCGAGGACGGTGCTGGAAGGGGTGTGTAGGAGTGCGCACGCGAAAGGGGAGGAACGACAGGAGGGTACAAATTGGAGGCGGATTTCCTAGTGATAGAAGAGCATAGATGAGGAACGAAGGATTCGGAGCACCAGATAGTGATGGTGAGATCAATTTTAGGGGACAGTAAAAACAGTGAGAGAAGAGGGACGAGGGGGATGAAGAGAGGGAAAGGGAAGGAGTGGAGGCCGACGGGAAGCAGAGCTCAGAGGAGTGAAACTGGCTGCGGCTGCGATCGGGAGACGGTCGGGGTCACGTTTCAGGTTTCAGAGGCAGTAAGCGGATGAAATGCATTTGACGATTCAATCGAAGTTTTTAACGTAGATTTGATTTGATAACTGATTTAGTAACCGAATTTAGTTTTAAACAAATGTACTGAAAAGCTATTTAAAAGTGGCTTTTGAATAACTTATTTAAATTTGGGTCTGAATTAGACCAAACAAATGAAACTATTTATTTACAAGATTTTGCTAGATTTTGCTAAATAGAGTTATATATTTTGAGAAGAGCATATTTCTAAATTTTCGTTGGTTTTGATTTTAATTTTATTTTCTAATTTTGAATTTTGTAGGTATATTTACTTAAAATTATCACCAGACCATAACTCATTTACTATTGTAAGTTAGAGCTTTAAAAGCTTATTGCATATGTAAAATGCAATTGAGGTTTTCAATAGAAGTGCAGTAGTTAGTTTTATTTTTGTATTTTTATTGTAGTTTTACTCAAGGACTAGCAAAATATAAGTTTGGGAGAATTCGATATGCACATAATATAACAATTTATCTATCCCTATTTTATCCATTTTAAAATTATTTTGATATTATTATTAGAAAATTAGAATTTAATTCTATTTTATAGGGTTTGACAAGTTTAATTGACGAAGTTACTATTTTAAAGTATTTAGGATGAATTTCTATGCAAGAACTAGTTCGAGTTGGAAAACTCCTTGGCTAGAACTAAGTGGGTGATTAGGTGTTTAGAAATAGCAAGGACGTGATGGAGTGAGAATGGGAAGTCTTAAATGAGGGGAAGGACGTGATGGAGTGAGAATGGGAAGTCTTAAATGAAGAAAGAGCCAAAAAGAGGAATGAACCAAAGTGGAAAGTAAAAGAAAGGAAAGGAATCTATGCCGAAATCACCATAACAAAATGTACTATTAGCGACGTAAATAAAAGCGTCACTAAAAACCACTACTTATGATACATACAATATCGTCATAAAAAAATGAACTATTAGCGATTCATAATAATATGTGTCGCTAATAGTAACCATATTAGTGACACTTTCCTGTAAACGTCACTAATTAGTTACGCTATTAGCGACGCTTTAAACAAACATCGTTAAAAGATAGGGAAATTTATTAAAATAATAATCAAAAAAAATAATTACCAAAATATACCACTTTGGGAAATATTTCCCAAAGTGGTGTTCGTTTTTGCCACGCTAGCGCCAGCCAAGCAGCTAGCGCCAACGTGGCTTTTTTTATATATTTTTTAAGTTGATTTCGTCGTTTAGAACGACGAAATTGGCTTGATATACGATTTCATCGTTCTAAACGACGAAACCTTATATTACTTGACCCGGTTTCGTCGTTCAAAACGACGAAATCAACTTAAGCTGATTTCGTCGTTCTGAACGACGAAACTACCACACTTGGGTTATTTCGACCCGATCGTGGGAAAGACACTGATTTCGTCGTTCTAAACGACGAAATCAACTTAAGTTGATTTCGTCGTTCTGAACGACGAAATCATCGTCGTTATATCCGCGACTCCGCTCCGCCTCCTGTCGCGTTCCAGTGTGTAAAAGCTCCGCCGCTGCTGCCGACGTCCGGACGCTGCCAAACTCGCCACCACCGTCCAGCCCGCCTCCGCCGACCTCATTCCGCCGCCGCTGCCCACGTCGAACCGCTCCCATTTCATTTTTTTGGTATGTGTTTTTATATATTTTTTTATTTACTTGTTTTTCAATTGCTGTAATATATGTTTTATATGTTACATTGAAGAAATATAGTTTTTGTATATTACATTGAAAAAATTTGAAGTTTTGAATGTCCTATCATTTAGCCCTAATTAGCCCTAATTTTAGAAGTATTGTTCTAAGTCATTGTGTGTGTTTTTTTGTTTAAGATTATTAAATTGAGATGGATTTTTAATTAATGAGTTTTTGTTTTTTAAGATGGCAAGTCTCTCAAATTTTGGTAAATAAGGAGGATTTGAGTTTTTGAACATGTTTTTATATGATATGTGACATTGTATGCGTTATTACATTAAATGTCTAATTTTATTAATTAGAAAATTTACTCATTAATATAAAGTATTAATGATATGCTTATATACTTGGTAAAGTTATTAGTTTTTATGCGTATATATTTTTAAAATATATTTATTAGAGTAGATATTAATATTAGTTTGTTTAATCTAATATTAATTTTATTTATTATTTATGAATTAATTGAATAGAAATGGCAGAAGAAATGGTTAGTTTTTTCATTAACTACGACGGACGCATAGAAGGATTATTAATGAAGAAACCGTCTACATTTGATGAATTTGAGATGCACGTAGCAAGGTTGGGTTGGATCGAAGAAGATGGAAAATTACTATCAAATGTAATCTTCCGTCCTATGGATCGAGAATGATACTAATGAACATAAATGATGATTCATCAATGGCTTTTATGTTTCACCACTCGCATCACAAAATTTCTTTCGAGTTATTTCTCGAAAAAGAGGCTCGAGTGACTAGTGGAAGGCGAAGTAGTTCACATAGGAGTTTCTCACGAAGCTCACAAAGGAGCTCGGATAGAAATGTGAACAATGAAAGTCATATGCAAGTGCCGGTGGACGACGAAGAAGAGGAAAATTTATCTATGACAGTAGCTTCAAATGAACGTCATAGGTCGTCTGCCCCTATTTACGATGGAAGTGGACCTACTTGGAGGTAAGGGTTGATTTAGTTGTGAATACGTTTTCAATCTTATTATCCTTTAATGAAAATACGTTTAGCTAAATTTTGAGATTTTGTGTGTAATATGGAAGGTCTACGACGCATGCACACGAGCCATTTAGCGTTCCAATGTCTAAAGGCGGTGCATGGTATGAAACTCAAAGTTCGATGGGCCTTCATTACCCGTACACGTATGTTGGTCATACCGATGCTGACCATCTAATCAGAGGTGAAATATATATTTATAAATAAATTCAACTTTTTTAGGCTTACAAAATTTAATACATATGCGATGTTTATATGTAGGGGGGGATATGTCTACGGTGAAGATATTGATGAAAATGAGGATAATGAAGGTGAAGATAATATTGACGAAGTAAGTGGAGAAGATTCTGATATGAATGTAGAAGGGGTTAGAGGTGAAGAAAGTGCTCAACAGATGGTTGACGGCGAGGGGGATGATGCGGTAGACAATGCCATTGCTGGGAATGATATGAATGTAGATGATGAAGAGCCGCCGTACTGTGAAGTGGAGCCCCTTTATGCACACATCACAGATGAGGAGATAGATGCTGCAGTGAATTCTACAATGGATTTGGACCAACAAAACAAAGATGAGTTATACATTGGCCGCATCTTTGAGAATAAAGAAGCATTCGTTACAGCCTTGCAGGAGTTTTCCATTCAAAATCATGTCGAATACAAGGTTGTACGAACAAATCCGGCGGAGTATACAGTGAAGTGCATTGATAGCACTTGCCCTTGGAGAGTGCATGGCTCAATCAAAAGGGGTGGTGGGTTCTTTAAATTGAAGACGTACAAAGGTGACCACACATGTCGGAATGCCCAGCTTAGCACAGATCATAGGCAGTGCAGTGCCTCCTTTATTTCGAAGGTCATAATGCCCGCTATCCAAGCCGAATTAACTCTCACACCAGGGGATATTATTCAAAGAATGAAGGAGAAGTATCATGTTGACATATCTTATAAGAAAGCATGGGCAGCAAGGAATATGGCGATCAAGGCCATTTATGGAGATTGGGTTGAATCGTATAAATTGTTGCCAATGTACCTAAGGGCGGTGCAAGAAGCCAATCCTGACACCTACTACCGCTTAGAGGATGATGTAGTACCTCGTGCAAATGGTGGCACTTGTAGGAGATTTAGACGGTTGTTTTGGGCCTTTGGGCCGTCTATAGTTGGGTTTCGACATTACATCCCTATGATTGGCGTTGATGCCACTCACTTGTATGGCAGATATCCTGGTGCTCTTATGGCTGCAACGGCTACAGATGGAAATAATGGGTTATTTCCTCTTGCATTCGGGCTTGTCGGGAAGGAAGACGGAGACAATTGGAAATGGTTTCTAATGGAATTGAGGGATCATGTACTGATGGGCATGACGAACATCGTCATTATTTCAGATCGACATAAGGGGCTTCAGAAGGCAGTGCCTGAGGTTCTTCCAGAGCCGGATTACCACCATCGTTATTGCATCTGTCACATAAAAGCAAATTTTAAGGAGTTCAAAAATGATACACTGACGGACTTGATTGGGGCAGCAGCTTGTGCACTCACAATAGAAAAGTTTGATGCTAAAATGGACTTGATTGGTCAAGAGAGTCCTAGGGCAAAACATCTCCTCTTAGGAGGAGAATTGCATCCTGCACAGTGGTCCCTTGCACACGGTGGTTTTATGACATTTGGCATGATGACTACAAATATGGCTGAAAGTTTAAATAGCGTCTTGAAGGGGGCACGAGGGTTACCCATGCAGGCTTTAGTGTCAGCTATCTTTTATCGGCTCATAAAATTTTTTGTTAAACGATCTTCTGCCACCTCTGCCATAGTCACCCCATATACTCCTAGAGTGGAAGCCATATTGAGAGAGCAAACAAGAAAAATTGGGGAGTATATAGTTAATAGGATCAACAGGAGTCGGGGCAGTGACATCAATTCGTGCCCGCAAGGTTATGGTAAATGCTGCGATGCATACTTGTACATGCAACATCCCTCAGGTTTATGGTTATCCTTGCTCGCACCTTATCGCCGTGTGGGCAAAGCGGCGGGAGCCAATCAATGCATCACTGTTTTACACATCTTCTACTTAAGAAATGTGTACTCTACAGAATTTTATTCTCCTCGTGGTCGGGAGTATTGGGAGAGGGATATACCGTTTGTGTTATACCCACCGATAGCAACAAGGCAACCCGGTCGCCCACGGTCTGTTTGTATTAGGAATACCATGGACCGCAGAACAATGGAAAGAGATGGTAGAGGAGGATATAAATGCGGGAGGTGTAAACAAAGTGGGCATAATAGTAAATCATGTAGAAACCCTCCTGTTGATTGGTAAACATATAATCAACCTCTGTATTTATTATATTTTTTTAGTTACGTACGCATGTATTCCTTACGATTAATGATATGATCTTCATCTTCCACAGATCATATGGATCATGCAAAGCCTTGTTACGGGCCAGGCCCGAGTGACACTTCTTTACTCGTAGAGCAGGAGTCACATAGGTCTGCTGCTATTTGGAGAGGAGAGGTATGATAACTTTTTTTAAATTTTGTTTCATTGTTTTTTGGTTGATATAATACGACATGTTATAATTTTAAAATTTATTATAGGACCCTGGGTGCCTTGAGTGCACCGAACATTTTAAATACCTCCGTCATTGGCCTATAGATGAGCGTATATTACCTTATATCGAGCGAGCGGGATTCGGCCATTTCATTCATCTACAGTATGTTCGTCTCGATCGGCCTCTATTGACGGCTCTTGTTGAGAGATGGAGGAGAGAGACACAGACGTTTCATTTGTCATATGGAGAGATGTCCATCACGCTTATGGATGTGGCAGTTCTATTAGGACCCCGTATTGATGGACGTCCGGTGACAGGCACGACAGGAGGAGCTCATATGGATATATTACTTAGACTTCTTGGTAGAGCTCCTCCTCCTACAGTGATGTGTGGTAGCCGAGTGAGCCTACGATGGCTGTTACAGGAGTTTCGTGAGCTCCCAGCCGATGCTACAGAGATAGTTATCGAGCAGCATGCACGAGCCTATATATTGCATTTACTTGGAGCCACTATATTTGCGGATACCACGAGCAGCCACGTGCATGTTTCGTATCTCTCTCTCCTTCACGACTTTGACATGGCTGGACTTATTCATGGGGCAGTGCTACTCTCGCATTCTTATACCGAGAGTTAGGAAAGGCATGCCAGGCCATGACCTCGGGGAGTGCGGGCTGTCTTACTCTTCTTCAGGTAAATAATTATATAACTTTACTTGGAGTTTTAGTCACGTATAATTTTTTATTTCTAATATTTGTTATCACTATTTTATGACATAGTTATGGTCGTGGGAGCACTTACACATCGGCTTATGGTCGTGGGAGCACTTACACATCGGCCGACCAACTGTTGAGATGGGTCGCTTGGTCGAGGGTGCTCCATTAGGGGCGAGGTAGGTTGTATTTATGTTTACCACATTACTTTTTGTGCAACGCTTTATGAACATATGCTGAACTCATTTCTTAAATTTAACTCCTTAAGGTGGAATATTCGGAAGAAGAGAACCGAAAATCCACAAGGAGTCCTCCGTTTATATAGAGGGGAGTTAGACCACTAGCGGCCATACCAGGTAATTTTATTGCCGTGTTGAACTTTTTTATATAATAATTTTAAAAAATTTTGTCGTTATTTAAACTAACTTATCTTTATATATTATATAGATTATTTGGCAGCCGTACTCGGAGGACTTGTTGGCTGTGATACCTCCACTCTGCACTGACGGTCGAGAGGTGTGGCTTTCTCGAACCCCTCTCATATGTTATGAGATTATAGAGATGTATGTGCCAGATCGTGTAATGCTTCAGTTTAACCTGGAGCAAGGGGTCCCACCTTCTACTGTTGAGTTTGTCCATCGCATCACTCGGCAGGGCCGCCATATTACCGACTGGGCTATATATCATGCGTCGTATATTGCTCGATGGGAGGATAGGAGATCCACTATTATTAGAGGGGAGCTGGCTACGACATTGTGAGATGTTCGTAGTACTTATATGCACTGGTATTTACCGATTACACTGCGATATATTTTACCACGCGATGATGTAGAGGAGATGACATATCAGCCTATGGGAGCATCTGAGGCAGCTCTAGTAAGTACAACTTTGTTAATTAAGGCATATATTATTTTCTTATTTTGTTTTAATTATTTATCTAATATTTAATTTATTTTTTTATAGCTTCGTCAGCTTCGACATATTAATGCGTATTTGAGTGATGCACTTGTCACCTGTATTTCGCGCGAGGACTTAGCAGCAGCATGTGAGTCGGTGATTAGATTGTCTAATGATGTCCTTCGTAGCTTGCCACTACTTCATTCGGTGATCACGGATGTTCATCGAGATTATCCTGTCGACGAGGCCGCTCAGACGCAGCCGATGCACTTTTCATGCCATGATATTCCATCATCATCAGCAGCATATAGCTCTCCTCCAGGTTCATCATTTCCAGATACTACACATGTCACTCAGCCAGATCCGATTTTATATTGTAGACGACATCGGCCAGCTCGTATTGTACCATCTATTACTTATGCTGAGCCGGAGCCCGAGCAGGAGCCTGACATGGAGTCGCAGCCGGAGCCCCAGCCCGAGCCTGAGCCCTAGCCCCAGTCGGAGCCCGAGCCCGAGCCCCAGTTGGAGCCAGAGTTAGAGCCACAGCCAGAGGTAGATCATGAGGAGCTCGTACACCCCCGTCGAGGATGAGGGCGAGGGCGAGGACGAGGACGAGGATGTAGGAGATTATGATATTACTTGTGATGTATTATATTTGTTACTCGTATATGATGTACTTTACTTATATTTGTTATGGTGATATTCGTGATAGTGATATTTGTTATGGGTGGAATGAATGAAGTCGTGCATATTTATGTGTGTTTTGTGTTCTGTGTTTTGAATGAATGAACAGGGACAGGTGATAAAATTAGTTTTAAATAGTAATTTTAAAAAAATTTAAGCTAGAACGACGAAATCAGTGTCCTCCCACGACCGAGCCCGAAATAACAAGTGTGGTAGTTTCGTCGTTCAAAACGACGAAACCGGGTCAAGTAATATAAGGTTTCGTCGTTTAGAACGACGAAATCGTATTAAACCAATTTCGTCGTTCTAAACGACGAAATCAACTTAAAAAATATAAAAAAAAAGCCACGCTGCGCCAGCTGCTTGGCTGGCGCCAGCGTGGCAAAAACGAACACCACTTTGGGAAATATTTCCCAAAGTGGTATATTTTGGTAATTTTTTTTTTATTATTTTAATAAATTTCCCTAAAAGATATTTGTTTTGAAAAAAAAGAAAAAAATTATAACTATTAGCGATGTTTTTTCTTAAGTGTCCCTTATAGTTTTCACAGTAGCGACGCTTGTTAGAAAGAGTGGCTAATAGTTATGCTAATAACTATTAGTGACACTTAGTAAAATCATCACTAATAGTAATTAATTTAAAATTAAAAAAATAAAAATTTAGAACTATTTTTGACGCTTTTAAAAAAATGCCACAAATTGCATTGATAATAACAACACTTCTTTACAAGTGTCGCTATTAGCTTTATTAATTAATTTTATTTAATAAATAAAAATTAAATTAAACTTCTTAAATATAATATATTCTATTAATATTTACTATTTTTATATATAATAAATAAATATTAAATTTTTACTATTTATGTAAAATATATTTTATTTTCTTATTAATTTTAAAATATAATTTGTAATAAAAGAGAGAGAGTGAAGAAAGCAAGAGAAAGGAGAAAGAGAAAGAGAAAGAGAAAGAGAAAAGAGAAAGAGTGATCAGGAGAGAGAGAGAGGGGAGAGAGAGACAAAGAGAGGAGAGACAGAGAGATTAAGGAGAGAGAGAAGAGAGGGAGTAAGGAGAGAGAGAAAGAGGCGAGAAAGGGTAGAGAGAGAGGGTGAGGAGAGAGAGAGGGTGAGGAGAGAGCGGAGAGAGAGAGAGAGAAGGAGAGGAGAGACAGAGAGAGAAGAGAGAAAAGAGGGGAGAGAGAGGGTGAGGAGAGAGAGAGAGAAAGAGGGTAAAGAGAGGATAAGGAGAGAGAGAAGAGATAGGATGAGGAGAGAGGGAAGAGAGAGAAAGAGGGAAGAGAGAGAGAATGAGGAGAGAAGAGAGAGAAAGAGGGGAGAGAGGGTAGAGAGAGGGTGAGGAGAGAGAGAAGGTAAAGAGAGGGGAGAGAGGGTAGAGGGTGAGGAGAGAAAGAAGAGAGAGAAAGAGGGGAGAGGAAAGAAAAATTTACTTATAAATTATTTATAAGAATTTTAAAAAGTAAATATTAGCGACACATACCCGTATACATCGCTACTACCTGAGGATAGTAGCAATGCATACCAATATGCGCCACTACTATCTTGTGTAGTAGCGACACATATAGTTATGCATCACTACATCAATTTTTTAAAAAAATTTTAATTAAAAGAGAGAAAAGGGAGAGAGAGGAGAGAGAAAAGAGGAGAAAGAGAAGGGATAGAAGAGAGAGGAGTGACGAGTGACAAAGAAGAGGGGGTGAGGAAAGAGATAAGAGAGGGAAGAGAGAGAAAGTGGGGGAGTGGGTAAAGAGAAGAGTGAAGAGTGAGAGATGGGGTGAGGGGAAAGAGAAGATAGAGAAAGTGGGAAGAGAGATTGAGGAGAGAGAGGGTAGAGAGAGGATGAGGAGAAAGAGAAGAGAGAAATAGAGGGGAGAGAGCATCGAGAGAGGGTGAGAAAAGAGAGAGGGTGAGGAGAGAAGAGAGAGGATGAGGAGAGAGGAAAAGGGGAGAGTGGGTAGAGAG
This sequence comes from Saururus chinensis, assembly GCA_035235625.1. NCBI lineage: Eukaryota > Viridiplantae > Streptophyta > Magnoliopsida > Piperales > Saururaceae > Saururus > Saururus chinensis. The sequence continues at coordinate 35,717,457 of CP141143.1, forward strand.
AGAGAAGATGGAGAAAGAGGGGAGAGAGGGTAGAGAGAGCGAGGGTGAGGACATATAGAGGAGTGAGAAAGAGGGGATAGGAATAAAAATTTTAATTATAAATTATTTTAAAAAAAAATTAAAAATACAAAAATATATATTAATTATGCATAACCAACCGTATGCGTCGCTACTACCTTGTGTAGTAGCAACGAATATAGTTATGTGTCATTAATACAAATTTTAAAAAAAATTGAAAAAGAGAAAAGGGAGAGAAAAGAGGAGAGAGAGGGAGGAGAGAGAGAAGAGTGAGGAGTGACAGAGAAGAGAGGGAGTGAGGAGAAAGAGAAGAGAGAGAATGAGGTGAGAGAGGGTAGAGAGAGGAGTGAGGATGATAGAGGTAGTGAGGGGAGAGAGAAGAGATAGAAAGAGGGCAGAGAGGGTGAGTAGAGAGAGAGGATGAGGAGAGAAAGAGAAGAGAGAGGAGAGGAGTGAGAGGGTAGAGAGAGGGTGAGCAGAGAGAGGATGAGGAGAGAAAGAGAAGAGAGAGAAGAGGGGTGAGAGGGTAGAGAGAGAGTGGACGAAGGGAGAGAGAAGAGAGATAAAGAGGGGGGAGGAAAGAAAATTTTAATTATACATTATGTTTAAAAAATTTTAAAAATAAAAAAATTTATTTTAGCGACGTATAACCATATGCGTTGTTACTACCTAAGGATAGTAGCGATGCATACAAGTATGAGTTGCTACTACCATGTGTAGTAGCGACACATACAGTTATACATTGCTACTACATTTTTTTTAAGAAAAGTTTTAAATAAAAGAGATAAAAGGGGGAGAGAGGAGAGAGAAAAGAGGAGAGAGAGAAGAGAAAAAGAGGGAGGAGAGAGAGAAGACTGAGGAGTGACTGAGAAGAGAGGAGTGAGGACAGAGAAGAGAGAGAAAGAGGGGAGAGAGGTGAGGAGAGAGAGAGGGTAGAGAGAGAGGATGAGGAGAGGGAGAGAAAAGAGAGAAAAGAGAGAGAGAGGGGAGAGAGGATAGAGAGAGGGTGAGGATAAGCATAGAGAAAGATGGAGAAAAAGAGGGAGGAGAGAGAGAAGACTGAGGAGTGACTGAGAAGAGAGGAGTGAGGACAGAGAAGAGAGATAAAGAGGGGAGAGAGGTGAGGAGAGAGAGAGGGTAGAGAGAGAGGATGAGGAGAGGGAGAGAAAATAGAGAAAAGAGAGAAAGAGGGGAGAGAGAGGGGAGAGAGGATAGAGAGAGGGTGAGGATAAGCATAGAGAAAGATGGAGAAAAAGAGGGAGAGAGAGAGAAGACTGAGGAGTGACTGAGAAGAGAGGAGTGAGGAGAGAGAAGAGAGAGAAAGAGGGGAGAGAGGTGAGGAGAGAGAGAGGGTAGAGAGAGAGGATGAGGAGAGAGAGAGAAAAGAGAGAAAGAGGGGAGAGAGAGGGGAGAGAGGATAGAGAGAGGGTGAGGATAAGCATAGAGAAAGATGGAGAAAGAGGGGAGAGAGGGTAGAGAGAGAGTGAGGGTGAGGGAGAGAGAAGAGAGAGAAAGAGGAGAGTGGAAAAAAAATTTAATTATAAATTATTTTTAATTCTTTTTTAGAAAATGAATATTAGCGATGCATAACCATATGCGTTGCTACTGTGTAGTAGCGACGTATACAATTATACTTGCTACTAGAAATTTCTTTTAAAAAAAATTTAAATAAAAGAGGAGAGAGAAGAGTGAGGAGTGACAGAGAAGAGTGGGGGTGAGGAGAGGGAGAAAAGAGAGAAAGAGGGGAGAGAGGGTAGAGAGAGAAGAGTGAGGAGTGAGAGAGGGGGTGAGGGGAGAGAGAAGAGAGAGAAATAGGGAAGTGAGGGTGAGGAGAGAGAGAGGGTAGAGAGAGAGGACGAGGAGAGAGAGAAAGGTGGGAGAGAGGGTAGAGAGAGAGATGAGGAGAGAGAAAGATGGGAGAGAGGGTAGAGAGAGATGAGGAGAGAGAGAAGGGAGAGGGTGAGGAGAGAGAGAAGGGAGAGGGTGAGGAGAGAGAGAGAGAGGATGAGGAGAAAGAGAAGAGAGAGAAAGAGGGGTAGAGTATTATTTACGACGCACTGTAATGTGCATCGCAAATAATAACTTATTAGCGACACATACTTGATGTGTCGCAAAAATTAAACGACTTTAAAATAGCAACGCTTCATTAAATAAGTGGATATGCATAAATAGGTTGTAAATCATCGTCAAACCAAAGAATGACCTTTCTGGCCATGACATACTTAGAGAGGGAAGCATTTTTCATGCTCCGCTCTGACAGTGAGCCGAGCATAAGGAACGCAAGGGAGCGTCTATTTTTAAGATAGATGGTGCACATGCTAGCGCACATTAGCATAATTAGAATAAGTGATACTTACGCTAATGTGTCCTAGCGTGTGCGTCATCCATCTTGAAAATGGACGCTCCCCTTGCGTTCATGATGTTTGGCTTACGGTGACCAGGGAGCATGAAAAACGCTTCCCTTAGAGAGTTGGGGCCTCCTAGGGCTAGAAAATCCAGGCTTGGAGGCCAGCAGCTAGAATTAAACCATGCCAAGTTCATTTGGCTGCTGTGAGAAGGCTGCCATGACATTGGAAAACCATGGCTGATCTTTGGGACTTGACTAGAAGATTGCCCACGAAGAAGGCAGGCTTGGGTGGTGACGGTAGTTGCTATCCTCTTCGCTGGTGTTGGACGGTAGGTGAGACTAAAGCCGAGAGTGGAGAGAGGAGACACAACACTGAAATGGGAGGCCACCATTTGCACTAGGGCAGCAGCCTAGCCATCACCAGATTGTAGTTGGCTGGGGCGCCACCGCTATTAAAGTGAGGGGGGGATCCAGACACTTCTTGATAGGGCTTGGGCAAGCCCGATCCATTAGTCATTTCATTTTTATTTCTTTTCTTCCATTCTCTCTTTCTTCTTTCTTTTCTCTCATTTTTACCTTTTTCACGCCAAAAGCATACGTAGGGCCCACAGCTTGTGACTAAGCCTCCACACCCGACTCTACTATATAAATATTGGGTAAAATATGAAGAATCAAATACACCAAAGCATCAAATTTTCCCGTCAAAAAATGAACTAAAAATAGCAAAAAGGTCATACAAAATTGTAGAAAAATTAGGGACGTTACATAGGCAGAAGCAAAAGAGTGTCATACAATTATATTCACTACCCCCCATCTTGAATTCCTAATTGTAAAGCCTTCTACCACATATGATGTTGTCCAAAAATGTTGTTCAATTTTAATTCTGTTGCCAAGGTAATGGTCATGACCATAGCTAGAGCCTCCAGCTCCTGAGCCTCATGCAAGCCAGTTTTAGGGCTAGTGTGACAAACCGAAAGAGGCTGCAATTATCTTTGATACTGAATGCCACATAGGGGTAGTTGAGATTAGCAGAGTAAGTTCCTTAACAATTAACCTTGAGAACACGGGGACAAGGAAGGGACTTGTCACGCCCCCACCATGCCTTGACCTAAACCCGGCCAAAAGGAGATGGTGAATGTGTGAGAAGGTGAGTTCTAACCCAAACCCGGGCTAGATCAAAGTATACAATACTTCGCTTTGAGCAAAAGTAATTACCGAAAGATAAAATAAATAAATTGAAGTCTCTTAGTCATTAACAATACCCTCATAAACACATAGTAAAGCATAATAGAATCTCAAACTTAAAAAGACAACAAGTACATGTCATCAAATAAGGCACTCCCATGACATGTAAAGTGTAATAGTTAAGTCACAAGGTTACAACCATATTATCAAAAATCTATCCCATCACATATAAGAGCTATCCTCACTCCATGTGCACCTAATCACCTCCATACTCATAAAATAAATAATCTTGAGTACCTGCAAGGCACAACCATACAGAGGATCCCCAAGGGATACCCCCAAAGAAAATAATGCAAACGGGGTGAACTTAGTTCAATAAGGGTTTGAAAACATAGAGCTCACATTCATACCAAAACACAATTGTTAAGAAGCATAGCGTAAACCTTATGCAAAACCGGTGTTAATAACATAAGAGTGCGTCAAATCCCATATACATACAACATGTACAAATATCTCATTCAAGCATCATATTTGATAAGCAAAACTTGTGCATAATGTCTCAATTGTGTTTCATAATCTACACACATAACTTGTGCATTCAAGTGACATATCCATACACATCTTACATAATCAAGTGTCATGATCCATACACAACATGTGTAAATATAAACATCATAATCCATACACAAACCCTGTGCAAATATGCCTAACAATCTATACACAAAACTTGTGTAAATAGCATCGTATTAATCCATAAACCATCGATGGAGAAATCCCGGTGCCCAAAGATACCAACCTTGCTTACCCGACATTCTTAAAAAGGAAATACCAAAAACAGTTTGGCAATTCTTATAAATAGGAAGTGCCCCTAGTTAGCAGGTGCACATGGACAAACCAACCTCCAATTGAATAGTTTTCTCATTATATCATTCCACTCTTCTTACCCGGGGAGGAACCTGCCCTTCTGGTATGAGAACCCTTGCCATTTTGGATAGAATTCACTGCCCTTTCAGACGAAAAATAGATTCATTTAAATCCTTGATACAGCTAATCTAGAAAACTATGGAACATGACTGCTAACCACAGTTAAGAAAACACTTTCCATTATGTATGCGACATGATTTATACATGAACAATGCTAAATGTATGCGAGCATATGTAGTCATCCTAATGAACAACCCTATCATGCGTGAGACATGGTCCATACGTGGCTAATGAGATCATGTAATCATATGTGCACATAAACATAAATGACTATGTTCATAATTGAGCTAACATACATGGAACATGATTCATACATGATTAATGTCATATATGTGTTAGCATTCATACTTTAGCATGATCATACGTTACTAGTGACATGTAATAGACATGAAGAAACCATCAAAATCAGTCTTAAAAATAAGCATGTAGTCAGTTTTCTATTTAACTAATCGATTAGCCTCAAGGGGCGATCAATTGGGGAAAATGAAATGCTTAATAGTCCTTCTATTATTTGGCTGATTGATCGGCCTGCATGGGTAATCGATTAGTCAGCCTAGAAATAGAAAACAATATATTTTTTGTGCACGAAACCAATTCAAACCCATTTCAAAATTCCATAAAAATTCATGAAACTTCAAGTAATCACTATCTAACCCTTAAATTTGATAGATCTAACATAACTCATGCATATCTATGTCAAAACACCATTAAATCATCAATTAAGAAGATTTAAGCTCACACATCCATAAACATCAAGAACATAATTTCACCCATGAACATTGTATTAATGCAAGTAAAACCTAATCAAACAAAAACCCCTTACCTCAAATTAGATTGTAGACCCTTCAATCTGCTCTAAGCTCAAGGAATCCCTACCCAACAAATTAGGTCACATTAGCCCTAAGCTACCTTTCCACTAAATAGAGACTTGAAATTACTAATAGAATATAGATCTATCGTCCTCTTGTGCCCAAAACAAACATCACAAGAGTAGAAGCAAAAAGTAAGAATCTAGGGTTTCAAAACATGGGTAAAAAAATAAATTTGAGGAGAAGAAGATATGGGATCCAATAGAAGAGAATAAGAACTTGAGATTTAGGGTAAAACAAAGGAAAACATGGAGAGATTTGAGGGATTTACCTTGGATTAAGCTTTCTCTTGTTGAGAGAGGGTAGAGCTCTCCAAAGCCTTCGAAATCTCAGCCCACCCCAAATAGGAGGATGACAAATGTTAGTAATTATACATAGTGTGAGTAAGTGGGCTTTAAAATAGGCCCAACAAAGGAATAAGTGAACACACTTAGTGAAATGAGCCGAAAGGAATGTGATATGGCCCAAGCCCGTCTAAGATATCAAGTGAAGGTTGGCAGCCTAAGAAGATGGCGTGACAACGTGGATGGACTTGGGTCTTAGGGTAGGGCCCACTTCCTTAATACAAGGAATTAATAGAAAATGACAATAATTAGTGTGGTAACTTGGTAGATTAAGCTAGGAACTAATGTTTTCTAACTAAATTAAAAATAAACCCAAGAAAATTCATAATTAAAGTAAACCATCACACAAAATCAAAACAAATAGTAAATAGTAAAACTTTATAGTAAACAGTAAAACTTTACTGATTTCGACCAGCTCATCACTTTAATCCTCCCAAAATTGCTCCATTCATTTGTTTCTTTTGAAACTTTCTAAATACTCAGTTGCTCAATCTTTGATAGAGCTTATTTAGCCAAATTTTCCTCCCTCTTGAATGTTACTCCCATTACACCATAGGCTCCAATAGGATGTTAGAATACACTCTATCTCTGCCACATCACACAAGAAAAGAGTCTCACGGTCACATCCATGGGGAGTCTGACCCTCAACGAGTGGAACCAATTGTGATTGCACCAAAGAGCTTACGTCCCTTGGCACCCCCAAAAGACATGGGTATTTTCTAGGAGGACCTGTGTTTTTTGTAAGACTTTGAGTAGTCAATCCTAGCAACTATGTGAGTTACAACCAAACAACATCTAGTTTAGGCTAGTTCCAATTACTTTTGGTCTAGCCTAAAATCATCAATTCTCTACAGCAATAGGTTGGGCTTTAGCTTGCATAGTGCTTTCTTAGGCCAACATCATTCTTTCATTGGCATCATCCATTTTTGCGCCTTTAATAAGTGCCCAAGGAATTTAGTGGCGAGATACTCTTTAAGAGGTTGGTTGCCCTAGCCCTTCTAGTCAGATCCTAAAATATAACTAGACCGTTCACAAACATGCTAGCGGAGCCATTAAAATTTGTTGTTTTTTTTAAACTTAGACCTTAAAAAATGGACCCATCAACATGTTCAACTACTCATAACCAAGAGTGAGTTTTATTATTAATTTGAGTTTTTTCCAATCCCAAACAAATGTTGTAATTCTATAAATGCCGCACTCAAAAAATGGCAGCCAATAGTTGACAAAATTTTTTATTGTGGTAAAGGAGCAATAAGACAACATTCCATGGCAATGTCTCCGTCAATATATACAATAAACCATCTCAACAAACCAAATAGATAAATAGAAAAATAAAGAAATTTTAAACATGTGACTACTGTTATGCACCCAAAATTTAAATCCAACAATCCAAATCATTTATTAAACTGGGTCATGAGTCAAGTGCCTTAATCCATCCTTCAAGCCATCCATGATCATCAAGTAGAAGCAAAATTGTCATGCCCCAAGATTTTAGAAACTCATTTATCTCCTAAATCAAATAGCGGAAATGAATTTTTCAAAACTTTTTGGCAATCATACGACAAAAATTATCTTGGGGAAGTGATCCACTCGTTTTTTAACATGCTCATTTTTAAAACATCATAATATATAGCTCAAAGGAGTTGCATATTCTTTTCGATGAGAATTCTCGTGGAAAACCTAGAAAAAAATTGAGAAGAAAGGAGAGACCTTTGCATATTGTTTTACATGGGAATTCATATAGAGTTTTGAATAAAAGATCAATGGTGAATTCATGAAGCTATTCTACAACTGAAGGGAATAGATTTCACACAAAAGTTTCAAAGGAGTTATAGCAAATCTCCAATGGGAGAACAAAAATTCTAAGAGGCCAAAGTCAATAGAACAAGAGGAGCTTATTGAAGACTAGAAGGAGACAAAGACAATGCAAGGAGGAAGAAAAGTTTCAAGTGTTTGAGGGAGAAGACTTGAAGGCTAGCAACAACAAGAATTTATTGGCATCTAAACAAAAGGAGTTTGTGTTAGAGTCAAAACAAAGGTCGGTAGTTTGCTTGTGTCGATGTAATTATTTTGCTTGCTAGTAGTGCATTGAATTGGTTCCTTTGGAAGTAACGTGATCTTTTACCCGAGTTTGGATTTTCCACATTAAAATTGTTGTGTGTGCATGTGTGGATTGAATGCTTTTGGTTTGATTGATTGATACATCGTGAGTGTGCTTTGAGAGAATATTTACTTCTTTTTGCTTTATAAAAAAAATTTGTGCAAAGAGGTGATATCTTGTAGTCATTATCTTCGTTAGATAATCGGACTAGGGGAATGTGGTGATCCACTAGGTTAAGTAGATGGATATTAAACTCACACACACACAGAGTCTTGAGTAACATGGGTTGTCATATTTAAATATGATGGACCAATGAACCTGGGCTTAGCAGCCATGCATGAGCCCAGACTATTGTCAACGAGCCTCTCTCTCTCTTTCGCTCTCTCTCTCGATATATATATATATATATATATATATATATATATATATATATATATATATATATATATATATATATATATATGTCAAGGTCAAATCACACCATACACACAAGGTCTTGCCCGAGTACATGTCATAGATCCATAGTACATGCAACCATAAGTAATTAGCACTCACATGCCTAAGTTCAAATACACACATTACAAAAAGTTTGCTAATAATGATTAGAAATCTTGCATTAAATACAAGAGACTTGGTCATCCTTTCGAGCACAACATTCTCAACCTGGCTACTTCTCCAATGAATCTATATCACAAGGATATTGAGTATATGAATTTACCTAGTGAGATGACTAAATATGTACTATGAAATTATAGAGTATTTGGATACACCACATTATCACATAATAAATAGCTTGTTTAATTAATATGATTACATCAACATGGTCAACCATAAGTGAAATAAGCATACTCAATAATAAATGCTTCTACATAATTACAAATTAATACCATGACCACACTTGTGAGTCGGTTGCTCCACTAGTGTAAACTATAAAGGTTCCTTATGACATGGTAGCCACTTCTTAGAGTTCAACCACACCTCACTAGAACATGAACTATTCACAATCTAACCTTAGTTCTTCTGAAGTCCGCCCGCTCTATCCACACCATGAAGCTAAGGGCCACAAGGGCTCATGGGCACAAGTGGTCAAGATCTCAACTATTATGACCATTGAAACCACCTTAACTGTGTCGTAAGTCAAACTGAGCACATACTCGTCAGATTTAGTTATTCAAATATTTCCTCTCATTAATCCCTTGAAACTTAATCAAAGAAACTAGGGTCCGTGGACCCCATATAAATCTGGCACTAGTGCTTGAAGACCTACATACCACACCTTCAAAATCAGCCCCGAGCTCAAGTAAAAATCGATAAGCAATGGACTACCATGCAAGTTTTTCCATGTTATACCCTTATACTCAATCCCTGAGATGTCATCACATCCCATTCATAGCCATCATCTTGTCTGCATCCCAATTAATTCTGGATTGTTATCTTATTTATGCCTAAAGATATTCTTATTCCCAATAGCTTTGTCATATAATATACTATTTAATCGCATTGCTTGTGTTGGAATACTATAGCTGGCATCACGTCCTGCTGACTTAACTATGCCAACTTTGCCAAAAATAAGTTTTACCAACGCGTAACGGAAACATCAATGTCCCCACCGGTACCTATGTCATATTTCATAGGCCGTTGTAGTTCTACAAGGAAGCATTTTCCTTGTACGTGTTTCCATGTACACCAGCAGATGCAGCATACCCCCCAAAAATTCCTATTTTAACGTCTTCAACCAAGACATATGATTTAATCACACTTCAGTAATCACACAAATTCATGAGAGATATTCTTTCAATTCATGTCATCGCATACCTCACTTCTCACCCAATTTTCCACATGCAAAAGTCCCACGAAAATGTCATCTAAGCATGCAAAATTGTCATTCTACCCCTCACACACATGCAAGATATGCAATTGCTAGAATTAGTCCCTACCCCTAAGTATACTATTCATTATGGAGTTGCTGTAAATTAATATCTATCTAATAACCAAGAAGATTGCCTCCTTACTCTTAGTCTGATTATCTAAGAAGATAAAAACTACAAGATATGACATATATGCATAGAATTTTCTACTATAGTAGAAACAAGTAAATATTCCTCAAAGCACACTCATGATGTATCAATCAATAAAACAATAAGCATTCAGCCTACAAATGAACACACAATAATTTATTGTAGAAAATCCAAACTCGGGTAAAAAAACCACGACAATTCAATAGGGAAACAAATCAATTCACTACTAGCAAACAAGACAATTTACATCGATACAAGCAAACCATTAAGCTTTGTTTTAACTCTAACACAAAATCCTTTTGTTTAGATCTCCCCAAATCTTTGTCGTTGCTAGCCTTCAAGTCTTCTCCCTCAAGTACTTGAAACTTTTTGTTCCTCTTTTCTTTTTTTTGTCTTATTCTAGCCTTCAACAAGCTCCTCTTGTTGTTTTCACTTTGGCCTCTAGGAATGTTCAATCTCCCATTGAAGACATGTTGCAACTCCTCATTGAATGTTTTGTGAGAAATATCTTCTTAGTTGTGGAGTAGCTTCATGAATTCATTATTGATTTTCAACTCAAAGTTTCATGTGAAATCTCCTTGAAAAATAATATGCAAAAGGTATAAACCCTTCTTTTCCAATCTCCTCTAGATTTTCCTCTCACAAAATTTGTGATTTTTTATCCCTCATATTGCTCTCCAAACCGACTTAGGACTTTGGCTTCAACAAGGAAATAAATTGAATTTGAAATGGCTTATTTAAAGTAACTAGTCCTCAAGCGATCGATCGTTTCAAACAGTGATCGATCATTCACTGTTTGCATAACACACAATACTTCAAGCGATCAATTGATTCATGAAGTGATCAATTGATTCATGAAGTAATCGATCGATAACTATCGGCTTCATTTTACACAGGGTGAAAATCATTTGCTGATTGATCGTTCCATCAAGCCTTTTGTCTAGCGATCGATCATTCTATCTATATTTTTATATTTTTGCCATTTTTACCTAAAACCTCCTGAAACCCCTAAAATCATTTTTGAAACTTCTCTAAGTGATTTTGGTATGCAAATGTGATATGAATAAGCTTCAAAAACCTTCAGCATTCTTCAATATTCTATCTTGACCAATAAGAACATGCCTACTCCTATTTTTCAAGTATAGCAATTACAAATATGACCGAACCACAACAAAATCTAATTAGACTTGAAGATTACGTGCAGACCTAAGGTTTCTGGACATGACAAAGAAATTAGCTAATAAATTTGACATATGACTCATATGTTCTTACAGTTGCCTCAAGCTTTGCAAAATATTTTCTAAGGACTAAATTTTGAGCTTCAGATTAAAAAATGAATTGGGCGCTTGGTAGAGCAACTTGCCCGCCTAAGTCCCTAAAAGGCCAAAACCCTAATTTCTATGCTTTTTTTAGTTTAGATTTTTAGGACAAATACTTAAAAAATTTTGATTGAGCCAAAATTTGGAACACCGTAAATTCTCTGGGTCTAGGGTCCAAATTAATTCATGGATTTGGTCTAATGAATAAATATCTTTTTCCCGATTTACTGGAAATTACTCCACAGTGCAAAAATTCCAGGACAGGTTGGATTCCTAAAGCCTTATCTCAGTCAATTTCAGTCCAAAAAGACTCAGGGTTTTTGGACTGTAATAGGAAATCAAGGATTTGTGCCTCCAATAATTTGGGAGTCAGTCTAACCAATTTTGTCCTCGGGAAATGGGAAGAACTAAGGGACTAATATACTAAAAATTGGGACCTTTACAGTTTTCCAAAAATCAAATAATTCAAATACTGATGAGAAAATCCTGAACATTCGTGGCTAAAAATAGACTCTATCATGAGTTTATGATAATTTTCCTAAGGCCACTATAAGGGAATTTGGTCCTGAAACCTAGGTCAAAACACAAGCTATAAAAAATAGACTATTTTTTGGGTGTGGATTTAATACAAAAATTCCCAGGTGCAAACTTTTTGAAAAGGACTGTAATTTTTACAATTGGGAATTTAGAGTGTCTTCAAATTCCCCTAAAAATTTCAGATTGATTTGAGCATCAAAAGGTCACAAAATTGTTTAGCCATTTTAGGTACACAGTTGAATCCGAGGGTTAAAAACAGTTTCAAAATCACTAAAACTTTACCCTACTTGTTATGTTCGATGAAAATACCTTGAAGACTTTAATCAAAGTCTTGAGGAACATCACACGACTTCATACAATGTATCCATCAATCAATATACCGCATGCTATCACCACAGTTATCTATTCTTATGCATCAAAATCATGGGATACAAAACAATACTCAACACAAAATGGATTGTTCAAGCAAACATACTATCCCGACTCTATCATAACCATAAAAAAGGGAAGTAGTCCTTACCACTTCTCAAAGGTGACTCTTCCGACACATCAAACTCTAGCCTTGAGGAAGAAGGACCTTCTTCCACACCATGCTCCACGTAGCTCCAAGGGAGAGATGCTCTTGCTAGGGGAAAGAAGGAGAGGAGAGGAGGACGGCTAGGGCTAGACAAGAGAGGAGAAAAGAGAGGGGAGAGGGCTGGTTTGGCCAAGAGGAGGAGAGCAAGAGGGAGGGACATGTTAGGGGAGAGGGTGATGGGCTTGGCCTTTTATAGGGGGGGTCTCGTAACTTGGCTAGGATTCCTTTTCCAAGAGATCCTCCCACATCTAATCCAAGGTAGTTTCCTGATGTGGACTAATCTCCTCCTTCAATAAAATCTCTGCCTAAATTGAGTGTTGTCAAAGCAAGGGCAGGCCGAACATCCCCTAGAGCACATTCTAGGCCCATATAAGGCTCGGTAGCCCTCTTAAGTGGACTAATTCACACTTCCTCTCTTTTAGGTTTGCAAGAACATAAGTATCCTTTTGTTATGTATTGGCTTATTTTCGTGATCAAAATAATATTATGAAATGTGTATTTTGAGTCAGTTTACAGTTTGAAAATGGATTTCTAAAGGTGGAAAGAAAAGAAGACTCAAATCCATCTTTTTGTTTGGTAAAAGCACGTGCACACATCACATTCACACACTTTAAGGTAAAAGAGACCTTTGGTGAAAGAATGGTGAAGTTTGGATATTTAAAAAATGAAAATTGATAGAACGATCAACCGGTTCTATAAGCAATTGATCGACACTTGTAATCGCTATGTAAAATGAAGCTGAGAGTTAGCAATTAATTGGCTTGCTAAAGCGATCGATAGTTTGAAGCCCTATGGAAATCATTGATCACTATAGTAGCAAGTTGCCAAATTTAAGATTTTTTGGTTTGATTACGTTTCCAAATCAGTGACCATTTCCTTTTAGGGTTTGTGAGTCTATAAAAAAGGATTGGAACATGATGGAGGAAGAGTGAAAACCTAAAAAACTTTGAGAGCTTGTGTAGAGTCTCTTTAATGGAGTTTTGAGAGAATTGTCTTCTAAATTGTAAAAATCTCTATCATAAATAAAAAAGAGTGATTATATGTAAGATTAGAGCACAAAACACTACGTTTTTACTACTACTTATTGCTGAGAATATCAAATGAATAAAAGATTCATTCCAAGGAGGAGATGAAAGATCTATGTTGATCAACAGAGCACAAAGAAGGAAAAGATCAAGCTATGTCCAGTAAACAACTATGAAGTGGTTGATTTAGAATTCAAGAGTGGTGTGAAGATTTAGCCGGTTTGAAGAAAAATGAGTCTTTTATCTTTGTAATTTGTAATTCCGTAATCTTGAGTCTACATAGTGGATAGTTGATCTAGACAGAGTGTCCTATGGTTTTTCCCTAATTGGGTTTCCATGTAAAATTCTTGTGTGTTTTAGTTGCTGATTTAAATGCAAATTTTTTGTTAGAACACAATGGACTTAGAAAGGTTAAATTAATTAAATTCTAGGTTTATTTTGTTTAAAAGGGAAAAATAAATCTTATAACTTAATTATGAGTTAGAAGCATATTATTTTCTCGATTTGTCTATGCCAAACACATAGTCCAACAAACCAACAAGTGGTAGGTGAGGTTACTTTGATAAAATTTGAGATTTTCCCCTTATGATTGAAGGTTAATTTTGATTTTGGTTGTCATGGAATTGAAAAGCATCCTCAGCTTGTCTTTATTTGTGTCAACGTTTGTTGTTGTTAGGAATAATCATGTTTTTTATGAATTGAAGATGCTTAGAACAAAATCATGTTATTGAACATGAGAACTCTCAACTTGTGTATTACAAATCCTTATGTGAGATAAAAAATATTGAGTTGCTAAAAAAAATTGATTTGTTGGAAGATGAAATGAAAATCTAATTCAAACTTGAAAGAATTTGTCAAAGGAAAAGAAAAACGTGATAAAATTCTCTCATGTGGTCAATTTGGTTATGACATAAGTTGTTCAAGGTATGTGGGACAAAAGAATACAAATTCCCTAGAGATCAATAAATTTGTTAAGGCTACAGATTTGAATGATCATGGTGCTAGTACATCTAAGTCTAAACTTTTGGTTGGATCACAATTGACTAAAAAGGATCTAGTAACTAAAATTGAGTCAAACAAAAATAAATTAGTGAGGAAACCACAATTTCTGAGAGACGATGTTAAAATTGACTTCGTTAGACAAATAACATGGTTGGGGAGAAGCTTAAGGGAACTTAGTGCAAAAGTTCAATGTCTTGAACATAGAGATCACATATATAATTCATCAAGTTCTTCTCATAAGTATGCTCATAATGGTTATCATAAGAAAGAATAAAATGTGAATGCTAAAGATGATAAAAATCTAAATGAACTTCAAGATTGTGATAATTAAGACAATTTGGGTGAAGAAAGAGGATGTGAAATGTCTTGTAGTGCACATTACAATGAAAATTCAACATTCTAACATGTGGTACCTAGATAGTCGATGTTCAAAACACATGACCAATGACAAATCTATGTTCACTATTTTGGTAGAGAAGTATGATAGCAAGGTTACCTTTTGAGATTGAAGTACTATAAAAATAAATGGGATATGCACTTTGATAATTTCTGGATTGACCAATTTTAATAATGCTTTGTATGAGAGTGGTTTGAAAGCTAATCTTTTAAGCATTAGTTAGATTTGTGACTCTGGTTTTGTTGTCAACTTTACAAAGAAGACTTGTTATAACAATGAAAAATCTTGAATGACTTGTGTGAAAGGCTTAAGAGCACATTCTAATTGTTATTTGCTTGACCATATTTATTTTGCAAACTTGTCTTTGCTTGATAATACTTACTTGTTGTATCAAAGATTAGGGCATGTGAATTTCATAGATTTAATAAAAAAAAACAAAGGAAGAGATCATTAGAGATACTCCTATTTTGAAAACCCCCGAAAACTTTGCAAGTGTTTGTCAAAATGGTAAAAAATCAAAACCCATTATAAAAAGTTGAAACATGTGAGAAGTGAAAGATCATTAGAGTTGATACACATGGACCCTATAGGACTAATGAAAACAACTAGTTTAGATGGTAAAAAGTACATCTTAGTAATAGTAGATGACCTATCGATATTCACTTAGGTAGATTTTCTTAGAGAAAATTCTGATGTTTTTGAAGAATTCAAAACAATTGCCCCTACACAAAATACATGTGGTCTAAAAATCTAAAACAATAGAAGTGATAGAGGTAATGAATTTACTAACTTTAGGTTTAAAGAATTTTGTGATAAACATGAAATTCATCATGAGTTCCCAGCCCCCAAAACCCCTCAACAAAATGAGATAGTTGAAAGGGAGAATAAGACTATTCTGAAAATGACTAGGGTTATGCTGAATTAGAAGAATTTAGCTAAACACTTTTGGGTAGAAGTTGTAAGAACTACTACTTACAACCTCAATATAGTCTAATTAAGACCTAGCATAGTCTAAACCTCTTATGAGGTGTGGAGAGGTAAAAAGCTCATTGTCAAACACTTTAGAGTCTTTGGAAGTCCTTGTCATATCTTGAGAGATGAGGAAGCTTTAGAAAAATTTGATAGTAAGAGTGATGATGAAATCTTCCTTTACTATTCTTTGAAAAGTAGGGCATACAGGGTTTACAATTAAAAAAACTCAAACTGTCATTGAGTATTTTAATGTTGTTGTGAATGATGCACCGATTTTTGAAACACAAAACAATCAACGTAGGAATGAAAAACAAAAATTTGATTATTGCTATGAATTTGATGATTCATCTGATGTATTTAGTAATGCAGATGATAAGGAACAAGAACAAGTGGAAGTTCATGATGATTATCTTCATGAAATTGAAGTTCAAGAAGAAGAGGAAGTACAACAAGTTCAAATTGGTCAAGTTCCTAATTAAGTTCAAAAAGATCATCCTGAAACCAATGTCATTGGTGATATCAATGAATGAGTGGGAACAAGACATCAATTAGAAGTACAAATAATTTTTTCTTGTTATGTATCTCTTATTTAAGTAAAGAAGATTGATGGAGCTCTTTAGGATGAGAATTGGGAAAATGCAATGCAAGAGGAACTAGCACAATTTACGAGGAATGATGTATGGTTTCTTGTCCCTAGACCTATGCAATGCAATGCCAAATGTACAAAGTGGATTTACAAGAACATGACAAATAAACATGGTAAAGTGGTAAGAAACAAAACAAGATTAGTTATTTAAGGCTATACACAGGTAGAAGGCATTGATGTTGATGAAACTTTTGCTCCTATTGCTTGACTTAAATCAATTAGATTGCTTCATGTTATGGCTTATCATTAAAATTCAAAGTATATCAAATGGACGTCAAAAGTGCTTTTTTGAATGGTTATTTGAAAGATGAAGTCTATGTCGAACAACCTAAGGGATTTATTGACCCTCATCATTCTAATTATGTGTACAAATTGAAGAAAAATTTGTATGGATTGAAACAAGTTTAAGAGCATGGTAGGATAGACTGACAAATCAGGGCTACACAAGAGGAGGTGTTGACAAGACATTGTTCGTGAAGAAATATAAAAATTGTGTTGTGATGACACATATCTATGTGGATGACATTATTTTTGCTTCTGCAAATGATAAGTTTGCTAAAGCTTTTAAAAAAAGATGGGCAAGGAATTTAAAATGAGATAGATATGGCTTATGGTTTTCCTTTCACACTACTTTTGAATTAGTAGGGTACTCATATATTGATTGGGTAGGGAATGTAGACGATAGAAAAAATACTTTAGGAGGATATTTTTTTGTAGGAAATTATTTAGTTTCTTGGCATAGTAAAAAGTAAAATTGTGTTTCCTTATCAACCACTGAAGCTGAAAATATAACTGCTAATAGTGGTTGTACACAATTAATGTGGACGAAAATGATGTTCTTTGATTATGGAAAATGTCAGGGCAAGATGACTTTATATTGTGGCAATCTAAGTTTAATTAAAAACTCTCAAAATCCTATTCAACATTCTCAAACAAAACATATTGATATAAGACACTATTTTATTCAAGATTTAGTTGAGGATCAAATTAATAACTTAGAACATATTTCAATAGAGTTTTAATTGGCTGATAGTTTTACAAAACCTTTGGATTTCAATAGGTTCATTAATCTTCAAAAAGCCATTGGACTTGCTTGTCTATAAATTTTTCATAAGAGATTTTAGTCCTTGTTTTTATTGAAAACTTTTTTGGGACATGAGACACAACAAAACTGTGTTTTCAATTTTTATGTTTTTGGTACTTTGGATTGATTTAGTCTATTTAGAGTTTTTTTGTTTTTAAACATATAGCAGACATATTATATGGAACACACTTGAATTGTGAAGGTATTGCACAATAGTAGGTCACATATGTAAAACATGATGAATATAATCTTAAGTTAAGAGGACTATTTGAATATCAATTGGGTAAAGTTTTAATATTCATAATAAGACCTCATGCATTGTTTATTTACTAAAAGACTTAGTACTCACTATGAGAATTTAAGACTGTCTATCAGGTTAAATGTATAATATACTTGACTTACTTTTTTACTCTGATGCTATGAGGTTGTATAAGGTAGTTGAGCGGTTTAGATTCCTTTGTATGTTGAATGAGATTCGATATGTTTATGTTTCTTTTGAATACTTTATGTAAATATTATAAAGAATAGTTATCATAAAGATGATGGAAAGAGATGCCTACACATCATGTATTAGTGTGAAAGTTACCATCCCCTTGACACTAAAAAAAATTATATTGAGAAAAAAAAACATAGTGCAAGGTCAAAAGAACTACGAAAATGCCATTAAAAACCCATTTATGAAAAGAAGAAAAAAGAAAAAAATTGAAAAAGGCAAAGGGCAAAGAGAATGAAAACAAGAAAAATAGACTTTTTTTATTACTTGTATCTTTTATTTATTTAATGTAAATCAATGATCAAACAAAATGCGGGCATGGGCCAAGTTTCTCGATTGAATCATTTATAAAAGTAGTAGAGGAGAATGGTTGTTTTTTACTATATTATTCATTAATATCTTGATGATTGTTTTGAATGATTATGGTATAGTCATGGACTTGAAGTAAAACATTCTTTAATCTTCTCTTATTATGATGCTTGTAATTTAAAATTTGATTCTTTGGTTAAGTGGCTAATAAGATTATGTTATGTTAATGTGGAATACACATGTTGTGTTATACTATATGGTTAAGTGATAGTCAAGTGAGTGTTATGTTAACTTGGTTAATCTTTTGCTTACTTGAGCATTTAAATTATGTATTTTACTTATTTCTTGGAAGAGTATTATGTTGGTATGTTCTAGTTTGTGATGTGCAAGTTTATTACATGTTAAAGACCACACCATAATAAAATTAGAGAGTTACATATTAAAGGGTAGAGTCATGAAAAGACATTGTTGGATAATCTATTTAAATTTGATTATGCAATATATAGTAATTTTTATTTTGTACATGATAAGTGCAGTTTTAAACAAGGCTTTCCAAGATCAATTCCAATGAGTCTATATTAAGTCTTTGTGTTGTCAAGTCATTTGTTCAAATTGAAAGTCAATACACTATGTCAAGAGTTGTAATTTTATTTTTTATTTTCAATTATGTAGTGTTTTGATAAGAAATAGCCAAAGAGGAAGATTATTAGAATATATGTGTCATATATTAAGTTAATTTGCTAATTTCTTTATCAAAATTATGTTAGAAACCTTAAGTATGTAATTAGTCTTGAAATTTAAGTAGATGTTGTTGTGGTTGAGTCATGTTTTGAATTAATTGACTTGACAAATAGGAGCATATGTAATCTTATGAACCAAGATTAAAGACTAAATGATGTTGATGGATATGAAGCTTATTTAATTCACATTCTCCTACTAAAATTACTTGAAGAAGTTTCATAAGTGATTTTAAAGGTTTTAAGGTAAAAATGACAAAATTAACATTAAATAGTGTCATCGATTGATCGCTGGAAGCATGTGGTGATTGAATAGATCAATCGCTCATAAACAGTTGCACATAATTGGTGAATTGATCGATCATCCCTGGAATAGATCAATTGACACTTGAATTAGTCCTTTGTAAAACAAAACCGAGAGTTTATCAATAGATTGGTTTGCAGATAGGTCGATTGCTTAAGGAGTTGTGTGTTCAAAAAATAATGAACAATTGATCGCTCTTTGAAATGATCAATTGTTGGCAGTTTTAGTTGCCCCAGCCTTTATAGATTAGATTTTTTTTCCTTGTTGAAGTCAAAGTGCCAAATCAATTTGAAGACTTATATAAAGGATAAGAAGTGCTAAAATTGAAGAAAGAAAAACCTAAAAAAATTTTGAGAAGAAATGAGAGTTCTTTTCATATTATTTTCCTTGATAATTCACAAAGGAATTTGAAGAGAATATCAATAGTGAATTTGTGATGTTGATACACAACTAAGAAGAGAAGATTTCACCCAAAAATTTCATAGAGAAGACCTAACAAAGTTCTTCAAAGCAATTGAAGAATACCAATAAGTAAATCAAGAAGCAAAGAAGGGGTTCATGTTTGAGTTAGTAGAAGAAGTAGACAAAGATCAAGGGCGTGAAGATGAAAAATTTTAAGGTTTCAATAGAGGGAGAAACTTAAAGGCCAACAGCAAGAGAAGATTGAATAAAATGATTTTTGTCAAGTCTTAAGGTTGGTTGGTTGTTTTTGAGGTCTTTAAGTTCTGGATCGTTCTAATGCATTCATTTAGCCTCTAATTGAGGTTGTCGTCATTTTTTACTCGAGTTTGGGTTTTTACATTAAATCCTTGTGTGATTTCGTGGTTTAATGATTTATTGATCATATATGGAGCTTAATATTTAGATTTGTTTATTTTACTTAAAAAAGAAATTCTTGTGTATCGAGGCTAGAATTCGTAGTCCTTATCCTTGATTAATAATTAGATTAGGGCAATCTAGTGATCCGCTATACTCTTCTACACGAATATTAATCTCTCAATAAGTACATAGATAACCAATTCACCATGACAATGCTGGCCCGATCCAAAAAAATTAATATTTTAATCTTTTTAATCATTTTGAAACTAGCGCCAAGGATTGTTTTAGCTCTTGCACACAAATAGGATCCTGGTGATCGACGAAAGAATTTTATGATGGTTATTTGAAGCCCGAGTCAGGTTTCACTCTTGCTCAAGAGGGCCAGCGGAGCCAATGCATTACAAATAGTATCAGAGAAAGGATATGTTTGCAGAACAATAGCAATCCGATACATCTTAATGTATAGATTAGATACAAATTTGATTTCAAATCTTATTTAAAAAAATATATTATTATATAAATAGTTTTTGCTAAACATGTCTTGATTATGTGTGCAACAACCAGTGAGAAACTATCTATTACTCGTAGTATGTGACATAAAGCATTAGTTGTTAGCTCTAAAATTTGTTGTGCTAGTGCAGTGTGAAGTTACTTCTAGGGCATCACAACATACTCACGGTATAGGCCTAGTGTAAGGTAAAGTTACTTTTGGGTCTAGTGTAGCGTAGATTTATTTCTTGTCTAGTGCAAAACGATCACCTAAATATAATCATTGAAACCCTAACCATTAATTAACCTACTTATTAACAAAAATTATTTAAGATACTATGAAGTTCCTCTCAAATTAAGGACCCCATAACCCTATGAGGAAAACCTAATTTGATCATATAAGAAAAATAGAGATGTAGAAGAGATTTTGATTTAGGATTTGACCACTTTAGAAAAATACAAACTTTAATCAGATTCATGGTTTTCAATCAATTTTGGAGACTTCTAAGGCAAGGAATGTTTTGAAATTTTCTAAAAAAGAATGAATAGGGTGATAGAGGATGAAAAGAATAGGTTTGATATATCTAGGGTAAGGAAATTGAAGGAGATTGATTAAAGACTTGAATTGAAATCGTTTGAAGAAGTTTGGCATAGAGGAGAGGGGAGATCAACTCATCCTAGGAGGGGGGCAGAGGGTGGAGGGGCTTCTCCATGATTTGGATGAGATGGAGAGGTTTGAGGGGATGTTTAGGGTTATATAGTAGGAGGATTCATTAAGGTCAAATTAGGTAATTTTGGGCTCAAGGGGTAATTAGGTTAATATAATAATTTAGGGTTGATTTAGTAAACTTGAAGAAATTTTCCAAATTAAAAATGAATTGGGGAGAGAGACATAGACTCAAGAGAAGGAAAGTTAAGTAGAAAGAATATGGGTGGTCTAGAGAGAGAAAGAGAGAGGAAAACAGGCCCTCCTTTCAAAACTTATTTCTTTCCTTAAATTTTTCATGGGGTTCAAACAAGGAAAGTTTCCAATAACCAAATATTTGAATAAAATGAATTGAAAATTTGAAAACAAAAAACAATTGGTGAGAGGAGAGATAGTATATAGAGCTTGATCATGACTGGGATAGTGGGGTCAAATTGTTGGTATCACCAACACTGAACTTTCCTAATTTAGCAAACCGGGTTCAAATAAAATAAAATAAAATATGAAAAAAATTGGGATCTCACAATGCTTTCGTGTTCATAAGTGTCAACAATAGTCACTAGCCTGCCCATACATAGTCAGGTAAATTTGCACCGGCTGGCCACCCAAAAGTCCCCTTTTTTAATAATAATGCATTTTCACATATAAATGCACATAATAAGTGGAAATCTAATACCTTAACATGAAATTAGTCTAAACGATAGGTATCCAACCTCTCCGATCTTCAGTATTTGCACTCACTCCTCCATGCCTCCATCGTCATCCATACCCCCACTGTCCCATACAATACAATAGGTGCCTGATCGTTTATCCTTTGCAGTTCCGCAAGCCTTTCTTGACATGCTTAGCGAGGAGTAATTCTATTGCTTAGTCTACTCAAAACCTATTAACTCTAAGTAAATCCCAAACTTTCTGGTGACTTCAGACTTCTAGTTAGAATAAGACATCAACTACCAACTCTTATGACCCGGATTTTCAACTCTTTTTAATAGAGAACATGCAATTAAGGCATGTATTTTTTTTCCTTGTGTTTTTAGTAATTGTGGAAACTATTATCTATCATTACTAACCCTCTTAAATTAAATTAAACTCAGTGTAACCAACATTTGTGATGAGCATATATGCTTACCATTTTACATGAGCATGGTATTCTAATGATCATATAATATAGTGGTAGGTGAACGATTAACTTGACTATATATATGCAAGTTATGAAGGAGACCACCAAAGGCCTTCTAAGACAAAGTAGATGTCCCTTAGATGATAATGCATGCAGCCCAAGGTGGAAAACAAGGATGGACAGGACCCCTCTTCCTTCCACTTTAAAGAGACAAAGAGAGGGGGCTGGTAGGATTAGGTTAGGATTTGATTAGTGGGCAGTTAGGACTCTCAGCCCTATTTATACTAATCCCAATCCTCCTTTTTAGGCTTGGCCTTAAGCCCCATTTAACTCACATCTTTGTTGAACTTTGCCTTGGTATCTCATTGTTCAAACACTTTGAGCCCATGTAGTCCTAGCACACTCCTATTGACCATCCCCATTTGTGGGGAGGAGGCAATCCCTTAATATGTCCACATGGGTCTCACATATCTCATGTACTTACCAGTGCCCACTAAGTATAATGCAAGATATACTTAAGCGTTCGCCCAGAGACATGGTATTAGGCTGTTGGTTTACCCCCACATTCCTCGTATCATTGTGGACGTACACCAGTTCACTGGCCGGTATCATAATACGGGTCAATATATATGGATGGATACCCTCACCCAACGACAACTGAGTAGTGGGCTGCGGCAGCATGTCTCGGATTGAAAAGGACGCTTCGAAGAGAACATTGATATTTGCCGTAGGAATACAGATGGTGATGGTGTCCACTACATATTAAGGGGCCAAAAGTGGGACCACCGTAGACAAACCACCAAGTACTTTTTTGTGTAGTTGGATGAACTGAACGCCATGCCCGCTGGTCGACTATTCTCATTTTCTTTCTCAGATCAGGAGCTAAATTATTGAGGTCCTTTTTTTTTTGTAAAACACTCTACAAGCTCACTCGTTCTCTTGGCATGATAATAGGCAACAGGCAAAACTTTCTATGTCCTTGACACTTGTTATCATTATGCCAAACCCATGCAGCTGAATCTTTAATCTAATTGTAAGAGATTACACTGCATCTTGTCCTTTTAAACTAGCAAACAATCACTTTGAATTCAGCAACTAGTTAAGTTTTACTTGTATGATAGTTTTGGCCTGTCGTCCACCTCACTTCTTCCTGAATATGAAAACATTGAAAGAAGAAGCAGATGGGTAGGTGGTAAGGTGATGAACTTAAATGACTGTTGTAACTAACGAGAGCAATGTTGGTGGTTGCATATGTGTGCGGTTGAACAACCTTATGAGTTAATGCTACCATTATGAGTTGATTCTAGCACACCGAATGCAGTTGCGTCTTTACTAGTCTTATTTGACAACGAGGGGTGTCCAAGTCCGTAGGACCCGATTAGGGGCAGTACAGCCATCCTCTTAGACCACCGTATCCCCAGGTGGGTGGCCAACTGAGTGGCGGTTCAAACTCAGGATCTCGGCTTCAGGAAATGTATTCCGGCCATCCTCCCCATAGTGCATGTGTTCCATCTTTAGTAGTCTTACACAATATGGAAAATATTATCTACTCGGCTGATAGATTTTTTTTAAGGAAAAGTAAAGATTTTGTTACCCATTGCTAGGGGAAAATGTAATATTGGAGCAAGTCGTATTCTCTTCGTAATTTTTAGACAACATAGCATCATTTCTTTTAGTGTAGAAATTCTTTTTATAGAGCAGACTAATGTGTAATTAATATGTGAAATTAACATGTATATCAACATCTTCATACAAATAAAATGTTTTGTATGCGTCTACTTATCATACCATAATGAAGACATGAGACCTGAGTATTGGCACGATGCACATAGTGTGAGCTATGGAAGATAAAATCAAATAGGGCAATCAATCTCTATGCTAGAGCGAACGATTGCCCCTGTTCACAGAAGCAATATCACTAGAATGATCGATCACAGTTCTGAGCGATCTATTGGCACTTGATTTCATTATATATGGAAAAAAAGCTGAGAGTTGGAGATCAATCGGCATCAGAGCAAGCTATCGATTGGCCCCCGTTTACATAAGCAGTATCATTGGAACGATCGAGTGCAAGCCTATGCGACTTATTGGCACTTGATTTTGTTATGCGGGAAATGAAACTGAGAGTTGCCGATCGATTGGCATCAGAGCAATCGATCGCTCACAGGACTAGAAGCAGCCAATGTGAAGAACGATCATTCGCTAGTGTATAGCGATCGATTGACGTGAACGATTATGGAATGCTTTGATTTAGACTCTTCTTGATTGGTTAGTAGGAGTTTTCATTCCCTAAATAGATAGATATGAATTGGTACATCCCTATGGGGTATAGAAGGCTCTTCTTCCTTGGGACTATGTTGTTGGCCATTAAAGAGGCATGAGAAGCTTATAATCATCTTGTACTATTCTCCTTCCTGAATAGTGGAAACTAGGTGATCCTATGGATTTGGGCACATTGTCGAACCACATAAATCCTGGGGTTATACTCTCTGTATCTCTCTTGATTGTCTCTCTTGGTCATTTATGTTCCTCACAAGGATCCAATTGCTACATAGATTATAGGCTGGATCGACTTTAGCAAGCATATGACCACAACAAGGTGAACAAGATAATGGCAGAAGATGGGAAGTTCAAGATCAAGAGGTTTACATGTCAGAACTATGAGTTGTGGTGCATGCAGATTGAGGAATATCTTTATCAAAAGGAGTTGCATCTTCCAATATTTTGCATGCAATCAATGGATATGGAGGATGCCCCTTGGGCATTGCTTGAAAGAAAGGCCATGGGAGCAGTTCGGTTTTCTATTTCATCTATTACTTCCAATATCACAAAGGCAAAGACAACAAAGGAATGTTTTAGTCTCCTTGTTTCAATGTATGTGAACCCCTCTTCAAAGGTACATCTAGTGACACACTTCTTTGATTTTTAGATGGCTGATGATGATGTTTCTACTGATTTGAACTCTTTCTTGACTTGCTAAATTAATTAGAGGCTATTAAAGTTAAATTTGATGAGGAGATTCAGTCAATTGCATTGTTAAAATATCTACCTCCTGATTAGGAATCATTTATTGTGGATGTAAATAGTTCTCATTCTACTAGTAAATTTAAATTGAATAATGTTTGTTGTTTGTTATTGGCGGACTAAACACGGCACAAAGGCACCAATCCCTCATCAGGGTTAGCTTTGAACTTTGATTCCAAAGGTCACTAAGGACAAAAATAGTGTGGAGGTAATGGAAAGTCTCATCTAGGACATTCCATGTCTAGAGAAATGAAGAAGGATTGCAAGTGTTGTAAGTGTGCCTAATTGGTCATGTTAAACGGGATTACAAGAATGCATCCCATGAAGTAATAACAATAATAATAAGAATGTTCATGTTCTAAATGTTTTCATTGATGACGAATGCATGATATTGTCTTGTAAAAGTAAATATGAATCTTGGATAATTTATAGTGGTGCATCTTTTCATGCTACTTCTTGAATTGATCTGTTTGATAACTATGTATTTGGTGATTTGGGAAAAGTTTACTTAGGCAATGACATGGCTTGTAAAATCATTGGTAAGGTTGATATTAGCATGAAACAAGAAAATATTATAGTGTTCTTATCAAAGGATGTCAGACATGTTACCCATCTTACCAAAAATATTATCTTTGTTGGCCAACTGGCCATGTGTGGCATAACCACTCAATTTTTGGATAACTATTGGAAAATGACTAGGGACACCATAGTTATTGCTAAGAGGAAGAAAATCGGTACTCTTTGTATGCTTTTTAGTTGTGTTAAAAGTTCTATCTTAGTTGCCTCGGGACATATTGATGCACAAGTGTGGCATAGACGCCTAGATCATATATTAGAGAAAGAATTGAAGGTACTTTAGAGTAAGGGGAAGCTATCGAGATTGAAGAGTGTTGATATACTATGTCATGGAAAAATAGAAAAAGGCTACTTTCTCCAAATTTTAACTTGATAGGAAGACTAACCATTCTGCTCTTGTTTGCACTGATATTTGGGGGCCAACCCAAGTCCCTTCTCTTAGAGGTGCGTGTTATTTTGTCTCTTTTATTGATGATGCTTCTCTCAAGTTGTATATTATTTTTTGTAAAAATCTAATGCCTTTTATGTATTTGTGAAATGGAAATTGCTTGTTGAGAATGAGACAGGACTCAATTTGAAATACCTCAAATCAAACAATGGTGGCAAGTACCGTGGCAAAGAATTTGACTCATTTTGTGACAAGCCATGGAATTCACATGATGCTAACCACACCTAGACAACTAAGGTAGAATGTTGTTAAAATGATAAACTGGTCTCTTTTAGAGAGGGTTCATAGCATGAGACTTCATTGTGGCTTGCCGCCTATGTTTTGGAATTATGCTATTGATGTTACAACTTATCTAATCAATAGGTCCCCATCATATGCCTTGGATTTCCCTGATCACTTACAGGTGTTTGGTTGTGCAAGTTATGTTCACATTGAGGCTGAGAACAAAGGCAAGTTGGACTCTAAATCTAATAAATATTACTTTCTTGTCTATGGTGGAGATAGCTTTGGGTATAGGCTAAGGATCCAGTCCAAAAGAAGGAGGTCAAAAGCATAGATGTTGTGTTCCATGAGATGGAGCACTAAAAGCACTGCCTATTTCAGGAGAGTATAAAGCCACACTATCAAGATGACCAAGATATTTGATCCATCTCCAAGTGTGCAAAAATAGACCTTCAATGCTAGCTTGAATTTTATGGTCCTTACAGACACTAGTGTGCCTGAGAGCTTTGAAGAAACATGCAAAATACATACTTTAGTTGAGTGGGAGCATGCCATGGACAATGAGATAGACTCATTGATGTCTAATTAGACATGGGTAATTGGTTGAGTAACTTGAGGGTAAGAAAGCTTTTCACAACAAGTGAGTCTATAGGTTAAAATAGGAATCTGATGGCAATAAAAGGTTAAAGACTAGACTGGTAGTCAAGGGTTTTGAACAAAGGTATGAAGTTGATTACACAAAAATATTTGCTCTAGTTGTTAGGATTGTTTCCATCAGAATGGTGTTGTCTATTGTAGCAGTAGACGATCTTCATTTAGAGCAGCTAAATGTGAAGACAACTTTTCTACATGGTGATTTAGAGGAAGAAATCTATATGCACTAGCCCAAAGGTTATGTTGTGAAAGGCAAATAGGACTTGGCATGTAGGTTGTCTAAGAGCTTATATGGCCAAAAGCAAGTTCCAAGACAATGGTACTGAATGTTTGACAGTTTTATGCAAAATATTGGATTTTATAGATGTCATTCTGATCATTGCTCTTACTACATGAAGCTAGCATCATCATGCATTATTTTACTGCTTTATGTTGATGATGTGTTGCTTCCAAGAGCTGCTTTGAATGAGATTGATAATCTCAAGAAACAGATGTCTCACAAATTTGTCATGAGCAATCTAGGACCATGGCAGCATATTCTTGGCATGAGAATTTCTAGAGACTGGAAAAATAGAGTACTAAGGCTATCTTAGAAAGATTATGTTGAAAATGTTCTAATGAAATTCAACATTCATGATGCTAAGTCAATGGGTGCATCCTTTGCATCTCATTTTAGATTCTCCTACGAGCAATCTCCTAAGACTCATGAGTAGAAAGTTCACATGAACAACATTCTATATGCCTCAACAGTTGGGTCTCTTATGTATGCTACTACCTGTACCAAGCTAGACATCTCTTATGCAGTTAATCTAGTAGCAATTATAATAGACCAAGGGCGGACTCATTGGAAGGCGGCGAAATGGATTTTTAGATACCTGATAGGCTCTTCAGGTATGACATTATGCTTTGGTGGACATTTTGATATTAGACTGGTTCATTTTGTTGATTCAAACTATAGAGGTGATGTAGACAATAGGTGAAGCACTATGGGGTTTGTATTTACCATTGTGAGTGGTGTGGTGGCCTAGCAGTCATAGTTTCAGAAGCCAGTAACTACTTCCAGAAGCAGAATATGTTGCAGTAACTGAAGCCTGCAAACAACTATTGTGGTTGAAAGATTTCCTGAAGGAACTTTGGATGGCACAAGGGAAGTGTGTTCTATATTTTGTGATAATAATGTTATTGCATTGGCCTGAAATAGTTCATTCCATGCTAGGACAAAGCGTATTGACATCAAGTACCACTTTATTATAGAGTCAGTGGAGGAGAAGGAGCAGTCTCTTGAGAAGATTCATATAAATGACAAACCGGGTAGATACGTTTACCAAGATGGTAGCAGTGGAGAAGTTGATCCTTTACTCAACCTCCATTAGTCTTCTACACTAGAGGACCAATGATGATCACAGAGTTACATTGTTTTGCAGAAAATATATTGTTCACTTCAAGATGGAGATTATTTGGGGAAGGTGAAGTTTAATCAGTCTTCCAAGTGGGGGATTATCAGCTATGGAAGATAAAATTGGATAGTGCAATTAATCATTGTGCTAGAGCGATCAATCGGCCCCCATTCATGGAAGAAATTTCGCTGGAATGATCAATCGTAGTCTGGAGCAATTGATCAACACGTGATTTTGTTACAGAGGAAAAAAGCTGAGAGTTGGGGATCAATTAGAATCCAAATCAATCGATAGCCTATGCGACTAGAAGTGGCCAATGTGAAGAACGATTGATCACCAGTGCATAGAAATCGATCAATTGACATGAAAATTTTTGGAATGCCTCGCTTTGGACTCTTCCTGATTGGCTAGTTGGAGATTTCATTCACTAAATATATAGATACAATTTTGTATGTCCCTACAGGGTATAGAAGGCTCTTGTTCTGTAAAGTTTCATGATGTTTTAGAAATTATTATGGATTTAAGGAAAAACTTCGGTTAGGTTTCAACATGAGGAAGCCGACTATTTTGATAGTTATGGGATCATTAGAGGTTTATTAAATTGTTTTTACATCCACTGGATGGGGTTTTACGTCCCTTTGAAGGCGGGGTTCCTCCCTGGGTGAGAAGAGTAGATTTTCTACAATGAGATAACTAATGTGACTTCCTGAACTTGAGAATCCAGGATAGTATGTCCATTTGCACCAACTTATCATGGGGCATTTTTGGTCTACATGATTTGTGCAAACTAGTCTAGTCTTCCTTTCTAGGAATTCAGACTTCATTTTTAAGAATTTTCGAGCCAAACAAGTCTATTTAGGCTTTAGCCAAGGTGAGCATTATTATTTTCTCTATTGTGAGACATTCATCATAGTATTTATACATGTTGTATATGGATTATAATGCTCATTGACATAGGTTGCGTAGGAAAAATGATGTTTATATTTACACAAGATGAGTATGAAATGATGATACTTGAATATATATGTTGAATGTGGATTGTTGTACTGGATAACTCAAGATGTGAATGGAATGATAATGCTTGCTCATGTAAAATGTGAATGGGTTATGAGATTTGAACAAATCCATAGGTTGTATGTATGTGATTATGAGATTAAGCCCATGATGTATAGGTTGTGTGAATGTAATTATGAGATATGATTGAGCCTATGATGCATAGGTTGTATTAATGTGATTATGAAATGTGATTGAGCCCATGATGCACAAGTGTAGCTAAGGATGTGTGATGCATGAATAAGATAATTTCCATAGGATGAATGCATTTGGTGTTAACATGAGTTTATGTCATATTTAAAACCCTTACTGAGCTAAGCTCACCCATATTTTGAGTGTTTTATTGAAGGGTTATATGCTTGTGTAATGTAGGTGCTCAAAACGAGTTGTATCACAAGCATGAGGATGATTAGATTTAAGCTGAGAGGGGCCCAATTACTTTGGGATGATATAAACATGTTATGTTTGGTATAACCTTTGTTGGCTTAGATATGTTGAAGCCTTGAGGCTAATGATATGTTATTATGAGACAATGTGGGTGATGTGTTGGACTAAGTGAGATTTTAATTAATTTCTTTTATTTTCTATTATTTGCTTTTGCACACAGGGGGAAGAAATTTGCAACATGTAAAAGTTTTTTGTCTTATGTGTGAGAGAAACAAAGAGCGGGTAAATGCAAGCATATGTAGCATTTCTCATGTTTGAATACTTATGGTTTTGACATTATGTATGAATACTTGGATTTTGGATTGTGTATAGGTACCATGATTTTCAATAACATGTACGCTTATGATGTGGACGATATATATTTCAAATGTGTTTTGTTCCCAAAAGTACTTATGGTTGATCGTGATATTATTTCACTGATACTGTGGTTTTCCTTCAAATTTTTTGATGCAACATAAGATAGTTGATAGTGTTCTTGCATGAGGTGAGAAGCTCTATAGCTTTATAGACAAAAGTTCTTATTTGAGTGGTGCTTCTTAGGTATTTTGCTGCACAATCTTTTATTTTATATGTAATAATATAAGTGAAGTAGTTATTTTGATCAATTGTTTAATCTATTATTTCCGTTATTTACTCACTTAACATTATTGACAAATACTAGAAAAGTCTTCCATGTTGAAAACTAACCGAGTTTGTAATATATATTAGTTAATATTGAAGATGTTTGTGACATAACATACTATGACCATATTATATACTATAGCGATATATGGATCTTTTGTAAGAGTTAATTTAAGGAACAATGTTTGTACATGGTCCAAGTGCCTATGTAGGAAATTGGCAGGTGCTTTTAGCTCCAACGTTAGAAGTAAGCAGGAATTCTGAAAACATAGGAGCTAGTGTCTCTTCTAATATGGGTGTGTCTTAGCTAATGTAGTTTTGTTTTAATAATCTAAAATTCAAGTATCTAAATGAATAATTCTTGATGGTAGATTGTGATGTATCTAAGATTTATTTAGTTGTTATGCATTAAGTGAATAGAGATGGCAAGAGAAACGATTTGTTTTATGCTTCACCATGAAGGGGTATCACTATATCAAAGGGATTATTTATCAAGAAACCTTCTAATTATGATGAATTTAAAATGCATGTAGCTACAAAAGTTGGGTGGGATCAAAGGAGATGGAAAATTATTATAAAGTATCACCTTCTAACATTTAGATAGAGATAAACTCTATTATGTGTAGAGGATGAGGCTTTATTTAGTCAAATGTTTCATCATTCGTCTCAAGGATGCATGTTCGAGCTATTGTTCATAAAATAGGCCTGAGTGCCTAGTGAAGGGCACAATGTAAGTAGGAGCTCACATAGGTGCTTTCAAAGAAATGTGAGTAGTGAAAGGCATATACAGATGCCAGTGTATGACAATGCAGAGGATAATTTATCCATAACACTAGCATCAAACAAATGCCATAGTTTGTCTACACCTATTGATGATGGAAGTGAAACTAGTTAGAGGTAAGGTTTCTTAAGATTTTTCTGTGTGAATCTTTTAATTGTCGATAAAAATTATGAGATTGAATTTTTAATTTTATGTGTAATACATAAGGTACACATTGTATGCACATGAGAATTAGTCTTGAAATGTCACAAGGTGGTGCATGCTTTGGAACACAAACCTTGATGGGAATTCATTACCCCTATATGGATGTTGGCTTTACTAATGTTGGAACATCCAATTCAAGG
Organism: Saururus chinensis; assembly: GCA_035235625.1. Classification (NCBI taxonomy): domain Eukaryota; kingdom Viridiplantae; phylum Streptophyta; class Magnoliopsida; order Piperales; family Saururaceae; genus Saururus; species Saururus chinensis. The sequence goes on from CP141143.1 coordinate 35,749,426, forward strand.
TGATATATTTATAAATGAGTCTAACAATTTTAGTTACTAAACAAGTTTTTAGGTAATATAAAATTCAATACATGTGTGCTATTTATGTGTAGGGGAGCCCATGTCCATGATGATGACATTAATATGAATGAGGCCAACGAAGGTGAACATATTATAGGTGAAGCTTGTGAGGAGTATGGTGTGAACGAATAAGGCGTCAGAGGTGAAGAAAGTGCTCAATAGATGGTTGACGGCAAGGGGGACGATGCGGTAGATAATGCAATTACTGCAAATGACATGAATGTGGATGATGATGACCTGTCGTGCTATGATTAGGAGGAGCCAATTTATGCACATATCATAGATGAGTAAATAGATGAGGCAGTTAATTGGGGTATGGATATAGGGCAGCATAACGAAGAAAGTTATATGTTGGACAAATATTTGAGGATAGAGAGGCATTTATCATAGCTTTGATAGAGTTTTCAATTAGGAATCATGTCCAATACAAGGTTCTATGTGTAAATATGTCAGAATATATAGTTAAGTGCATTGCTTGTGCTTGCCAATAGAGAGTTCATTGATCAATGAAGAAGGGTGTAGGGTACTTTATATTGAAGACATACGGAGGTGACCAGACCACACTTGTAGGAATGCCCAGCTTAGCACAAATCATAAACAATGTAGTGCATCATTTGTTTGCAAGGTCTTAATGCTTGTCATACAAGCTGAATTAACTCTCACACCATGTGTAACGTCTGGGAATTTTTTAAATTTCTGAAGTTGACCACGTAGAAATTAGGTTGTTGGGTCCCTTGATATTCTCATCGGAATAACTTGATCATTGGTTGGAATTTGTGGCTGAAACTATATGGATGGAAAGTAGACAGAAAGAGCTTCAAAACGCCACCAAGAACACTTGAATCAAAGTTTGTATGAGGGAGATACGACTATTCGAAGTTAAATATAACAAGTAGGGCCCATTTACCCAAATTGGATGCACGAATTGTCCGTTTAAGTCACTATACAGGTCCAATTAATTAATGTTACAAAATTATGTTTTAGGGGCCCAATTAGGTGGCCTAAGTGGGGGGGTTAGGCCCAACTCCTTAGGGAATTAGGAACTTTAATCCTCGTGCTTATAAAAAGGGATAATTAGGGCTTTTTGAGGGGGAGCTTTGGTGAAGAAAATGAGAGAGTGGAAGACGATTTTCTGACAAAGGCAGCTGGCAACAGAATCGGAGACGAGTGAACTCAAAGTTCTAATGACAGTGGATCGACAACAAAATGACAAATGAGGTACGATTGCAAAATAATTCAATTTAGAGATGTACGAGTAATAGATTTAATATTATAAACTTGTGACCGCCAATGGAATTTTGCTATGTGCTGGTCAAAAATTGGTCAGAAATCATTGTAAAATGATGTTCATACCATTTCCACCAATGGCACTTTGGCCATTGCTGATGACGGTGCTCAGGTTGGCTGGCAGTAAGGGAGTGCCCCGGTTGGCTTCTCCTCTATTCTTCCTTCCTTCCAACGTAATAGAAGAAGAGGCCAGTCATGTAGGCTACCACAAATCGTGGGTTAGAGTGTTGTCGCCCCTCTCCACTCTGCCTTTTTGCATCATACAAACTATCGTTGGCTACCGGTGGAGCCGCCGTTTATATCTTTGCTAACCGTTGTTGCCGCCTCCCCTTGTTCTCTGTAAATTAACAAAATTGGTGAGAAGGGTGTACAACTGTAGCCATGATCCAGCGGTGAGATAGTGGCTCTTGAAATCGCCTGATTTCAGTGATTTGGTCAAGCCACCACCAGCAATGATCCCCACCACCTCCGCCTTGATTTAGTGAAGTTTATTTTAAAAAAAATGGCCTTTTCCCCATCAACTGGTCACCCACCGGTTGCCAGGCCAGAAGGCGGCGATTCGTCGGCCTTGGCCTTGCCTCACAGCATGGCCAATGGTGGGGCCGCCAAAGGCCATGAAGGCCTCTGACCATTACGGGGGAAGATGAGCAGGTCATCGATTTCAGATCGGGCCAAGGTCGGGCCACCCAACCCATTTGGCCCAGTTCTGTAAAAAATATTATACCCACTAAATCGGGTCCCGTTTTGTAGGGTTTAGGTGTAGAAAAAATTCAGAAAAATTGTATAATGTCCGAGGGAACATAATGGGTTACTAGACCAAGTTTCCAACTGGGAAAATCCCAAGGTGTGTAAAATGACTATTTTATCCTTAGAGGTGAACCATAGTAATATTTAATTATCTGTCTCAGGCACTAGTTCAGGGTGCTTTAGATGTTACAAAATTTTGAAAAAATACCTAACTACTGGAGGAGAACAGTGAGTGACCTGTCCAAGTTTTAGCTCATGGAAAAATTCCAGATACTATAAAATGACTCTTTTACCCCTTAAAGTTAAATTGTCGTGTGATAATCACTTACCTGACTTTGGGGCTCTAGTTTAGTGGTCTATGGGTGATCTTAAAAATTGGGAAAATTCTCAGTAAGAGTTTAATGGGTAACCTAAGTATAGGCCAAACCACTTAGAGAGGAAAATTATCAGTGAGTGGGTAATTGACCATTTACCCTTAGGGTTAATTGTAAACCATTAAGTCAACCAAGGTCGGTTCAAGGGGCATATGACCCCGGTAAACTGCAGGAAAACTACCCCGAGTCCATGACAATAAGTAGTAACATTGAGCCTAATTTTGGACCCATTAGATGTCAAGAGGACTTAGAATATAATGACAAAAATACCCTTTTTGAGCAGCCATCCACATTCGTGTGAATGGAAGTGCGAGTCGATTTGAGTGCAGCCTTAGTAGAGGGCAATGACTTAAAATCAATAGATGAGAAGTGAGATGACCAGAATAACCCAAGGGACAGTACCATACCTTAGGTTATAAAATTACCCTAATACCCTTAGGGGTAGTATATTCTATTTTTGCCTAAACGCATAACCTAGATAACCAAGCGTTAGGGTACCCTAGAATGACATTAAATGGCTTCAAAAAGAAGGGGTATGACCAGTAAGTGACACAAAGACCTTGACAGGTCATAGTGTCATGGGAAACAAGGGGAAGAACCCTAATCCTCAGGGTTTAAGACAGTGTATTACACGTGTCTACAATGCAACACAGAAATCCACTAGGGTATTATACATGTAACTTATGCGATGCTTTAGAGTTATTTATACTCTCGGGCTTGAATTCACTGAGCCCTAGCTTTGCAAATGAGTACAATGGGCCTCCGTTATTATTAATGAACTTGTGTGACTTAGTGTTATTTATGTTGTTTAATCTGTTACATGCTTTTATTATTGATGCATTTATTTATAATGGTAACTTTAGATTAGTGAAGATTAAAATAAAGAATAAAATACCCCCTATAAGGTTTGAGACTAGTTCATGGAGTGGACTAAACCTGACATAGAATTTTACCTTAATGAACCGAGGGTAGTTATAGGAGTTTGCCCTAGTCTCGTAGAGACTATTAGGGTATGGGGATGTTCTCTTAGTCATAGCTCAGTCGATGAGCAATTTATTGGGCTGATTGCCGATGTGAAAAAGACCTAAATGGTTGGGTGAATACTTAACTGGATGAGAATAATCTAGTTTAAATTTTGAATGTTTGGGGGAGTCAATGGTTGTAAAGGCCTAAATTGCACAGCTCTGACTCTCCAGCACTGACAGACAGGGAGGCACATTTCCCCCAAGGTCCTGTGCTCTTTGGCATAGTCGACCAAGCTGTGGATGGAAGGCTCCAAGCTTGGGAGATATGAGGCACGCCAGGTGTTCGGGAAAATGCCCCAATGATGCCACCCCCAGAAACTTGTTTTAGGAGATGGAGGACGACTGGGAAGAGTACTCAAGACCCCATGGAGGACCATGAGGAGGGGCTGAACCTCATTTGGCCTGCCTACAGTTCCCACGCTACAATGGGGATGGTGACCCAATAGAGTGGCTATACAAGTCTGAAAAGTTTTTTGCCTACCAGGGAATGCACTCGGAGGCTAAACCGCTATGCATAGCCACCTTCCACCGAGACGAGGATGCTTCCGTTTGGTTTCAGAGTTTCGAGAAGGAGGTGCGCTACCCCACTTGGGCTACCTTCTCTGATGAGCTGTGCATCTAGTTTAGCCCCAACGAGTTCCAGGACTTCAACAAGATGCTCTCCACATTGTGCCAAACCACTACCATTTGGGCCTACTACACCGAGTTCATTAAGGTTGCCAACCATCTCCCTGATTGGCCGGTGGCAGCCTTGGTGGGAACGTTCAAGAGAGGTCTCAAACCCAAGATTTCTAAGGAGATGCACCACTTTCTATGCTCCAACATGCGGGACATCGTGTGGCATGTGAATTGAAGATGAGAAATTGGCTAGGCAGTGAAGAGGGGGGTGGCTTGGGCCCTTCCCACGTTCAATTGTCAGTGCCAGCCACCTTTCTGCCCCGACCAGCAGCTCCATGCCAGGCCAACAGCCCTCAGCAACCAGCTAGATTGTCCGTCACCTAACATCAGCAAAGATGAAGGAACATTGGTCTAAAGGGCTATGCTTCTGTTGTGATGAAAATTTCATCCTTGGGCACCGCTATTCTGTCAAAGGCAGCCTCCTCGTGGAGGAGGTCAAGGAGGAGGACATGGCGGACAAGGCTGACACTTCCCATTACAACGATGTGCTGCCTGAGATCTCTGTTCATGCCTTCCTGGAGGCATTTACTCCTCGTACAATGCAAGTTTAGGGCCACCTCAAGCAGCAGCAAGTGGCCATCTTGATCGACAACGTTTCCACCCACAACTTCATCAATGACAAGGTGGCTCAGTGACTTGGCTACTTCGTATCAGATTCAAAGCCCTTCGATGTTGTGATCGGTGACGGGAAGCATCTCAGGAGCTCCAGAGTATGTGCTCAGGCCGCGCTCTCTACCCAAGGCCACACCTTCATCACCAACCTCTTCTTGCTACCCACGAAGGGGGCGGACGTGGTGTTAGGGGTTCAGTGGTTACAGGAGCTTGGAGATGTGGTCTAGAATTTTAGAGATATGGTTATGGACTTCAAGGTTCAAGGGTAGTGGGTTCAGATTGAAGGATCTCAGCTGGGCACCCTTCTCTCAGCCCAGTCAGTAAGTTCTTTCTTCCAGTTCGCACCCTAGGGGTTCCTCTTGCAGCAATGGGTAGCGGTCAAGGTGCCTCAAGATGAGCTGCCTCCGGATCTTCTTGATTTATTGGCAGAGCATCATGAGGTGTTTGCTGAGCAGAAGGGCCTTCCATAGTGCGGCCTCATGACTACCATATCCAGAAGTTGGAGATAAAGTGCTGGCCAATGTCTACCCTTACCATCATCCTCACATCCAGAAGTCAAAGATAGAGCACCTCGTTGCTGACATGCTTCAATCCGGTATCACCTGCCCTAGCACAAGATCCTTCTCCTCCCCGGTATTGCTGGTTCGTAAGAAGGATGACATTTGGTAGTTTTGTGTGGACTATCGGGCCTTGAATGCTATCACCGTCAAGAACAAATGCCCCATACTTGTGATTGAGGAGCTTTTGGTTGAGCTGGCTGGTGCGACGGTCTTCAGTAAACTCGACCTTCATTCGGGTTACCATTAGATTTGGGTGCAGCTAGCTGATTTGCACAAGACCGCCTTTCGGACTCATGATGGTCATTTCGAGTTCTTGTCAAGTCGTTCGGGTTGACCAACGCCACCTCCACCTTTCAGAGCCTCATGAATGATCGCTTCTGACATTTCCTCCACCACTTCATGTTGGTCTTCTTTGACGATATCCTTATCTACAGCAAGTCTTGGGCATAACACTTGGAGTATCAGGTCTGTCTTCTCTATTCTGAGAGATAACTCATTATTTTTTAAGTGTTTGAAGTGTTCTTTTGGAAGCCCATAGATTGATTATTTGGGACATATCATCTCTCGGGATAGAGTTGCCACTGACCCGTCCAAGGTGGCCATCATGCTCTCTTAGCCGCCGCCCACTTATGTTTGTGCACTACGAGGTTTTTTGGGCCTCACTGGCTACTATCAGAGGTTCATCAACTAATATGGAGAGATTGCTCAGCCCCTTACAGAACTTCTAAAGATGGGCATTCAATTGGACTGAGGCTTCCCAAGTGGCCTTTGATGAGTTGAAGCAGTCTATGCATCAGCCCCTATTCTAATTTTACCTGATTTCAAATGCCCATTCGTGGTTGAAACAGATGCTTTGGAGATGGGCCTAGGCATGGTGCTATTGCAAGATGATCACCCCATTGCCTACTTCAGAAAGGCTTTGGCTGGCCACTCCTTTTCCCTGTCCATTTACAAGAAGGAAATGTTGGCTATTGTCCTTGTCGTCGACAAATGGCAACCTTACTTGCTAGGTCGCAGGTTTCTCATACACGCCAACCACCAGCCCCTAAAGTACTTCCTCGAGCAGCGGGTGTCTACTCCAGCACAGCAGAGGTGGGTCAGTAAGTTACTTGGTTATGATTATGAAGTCATTTACAAGAAAGGGTCGGACAACACTATGTCCGACGCCCTTTCTCGCAACTCTATTGCCGATTGTGCCTGACTCTATCTACTTCGTCCTGCCCTTTCATTGCTGAGTTGTGGTAGGCCTATGTTGAGGATCCTCTAACATAGTCCTTGGTTACAACTCTCCAGGCCGACCCAGTAGGCCGTCCTTTCTTTGTGTGGTGGGATAACCTTCTCTTTTGGAAGGACCGCCTTTGGGTACCTGATATTGTTGATCTTCGTAGGTGCATTCTTTCCCACTTCCATGACCCCCCAGTGGCCGGTCATGAAGGGGCATTCCACACATATAAGTGGGTTAACTAGAGCTTTATGTCACAGGGTATTCGACGGGCGGTGCAGGAGTATGTTGTCACTTGTGATGTATGTCACGAGCTAAGGCTGCCACGACGTCTCATGCCGCTTTGCTTCAACCATTACCCATTCCTAACAAGGTTTGGGAGGATGTTTTGATGGACTTCGTGGAGGGCTTGCCAGTGGTGCAAGGCAAATCGGTGATTTTGGTGGTGGTGGACCTGTTGTCCAAGTACGCTCACTTTTGTGCTTTGGGTCACCCATTCACCGCCAAGACAGTGGCAGAGCTCTATGTGTGGGAGGTGGCTAAACTCCACAGCATGCCTTGCACTATCATATTGGATAGAGATAGGATCTTCATCTCTCAGTTTTGGCAGGAGTTCTTCACTTTACATGGCACCTTTCTCCACATCAGCACCGCTTATCACCCACAGATTGATGGTCAGACAGAGGTGGTGAACCATTGTTTGGAGCAGTATCTCCACTATTTCACTATGTCTTAGCCCCGCCAGTGGCTCCATCTTCTCCCATGGGTGGAGCAGTCCTATAACAATGCCTTTCACACTTGCATGGGCTTTACTCCTTTTGAGGTTCTATATGGCCGCCCACTACCGATCATGTTATCTTATGTACCTCACTGGTCCTCTGTGGCTGAGGTGGATTATATGTCACAGACATGGGACAAGGTTCTTCGCCAGCTTAAGGAGAACTTGTTTGGGGCTCAGAACTGGATGAAGCAGATTTATGATGGACATCACACTAATAGAGAATTTGCGGTGGGCGACTTGGTTTATGTCTTTGTCCTCCCGCAATGCCAAACATCATTGTTTTAGCCTGAGCATTCTAAGCTCGGCCTCCGTTTCCATGGCCCATATGATTTGGTGGAGCATATCGGGCCAATGGCTTATCGCCATGCTCTTCCGCTTGGCTCCTTGGCCCACCCCATCTTCCATGTCTCTAGGCTCCATCGATGCATCGGGGACATTTCTCTCACCACTGATGCTCCACCACCTCCTTTGATGGGATCGGTCCAGCATTCCGATCCAGTTCTAGCCTCAATGCTTGATAAGCGTCGGGTCCGCCGTTCTGGCTGTATCATTACAGAGGTGCTTGTTTCTTGGCAGGGCCAGCCCCTAGAGATGCCATGTGGATCTCTAAGGACAAGTTCATGACTCGCTATCCTGCTTGGTTGCCTTGAGGTCAATACGACTAGCGGAAGCGTGGTGGAGTGTTGTGCACGATCACCCGGACTACTTATTTCCCTTTTGTTGCATTGTATTAGGCTATTTTCTTTTATATTTGTTTATGTAATAGGATGAATAAATGTATTGGACCAGCTAGTGGCCCACGGAACAGTTGGGCCCACTAGCTGGCATGACTCCCTATAAGGGCCGTCCTCTTCCTCATGTTTCATTATGCAATTGAATATTCAAATTTCTCTCCCCTTTCTTCTTTCTTCATTCCCTTTCCCTGCGTGAAACTCCAAGGTATCGATTGTACCACTTTGGGCATAACACTTTGGCGTGAGATTCAACTTAGTTATTTATTTCTAGATGGATGATGAAGTTTGTTGTTACGTCCAAACCAAGACTATGAAGTAGTCTAGTTCAGATTTCTTTTTTGCTTGTCAACTATAGTAAACAAGGTCGATCCACAGGGAAAGCCTTGTGTGACACAGAAAACTATTACGAAGAGAATAAAATAGAGAAGGAAAGTGAAATAGAGAATAAGAAACAATCAAAGAGAAAGTGCTAAGGCATCAGAAATCCACTTGTAATAAATCTCTAATGTATATTTGATTTAAATGATAACTCAATTAAGATCAAATAAAAATTCATCTCAATCAAAAAATTTATCTTTTAAAGAACTTTGAAATAGAACACTAGTAATTGATTGTTTACTACGTGATAGCATTAAGTATATAATCACAGGGAATTATAAGCATTCGGCATGCCTTTCGTCAACGCTGAATCAAATAATTATATAGATTATAAACTCCTTAAATATGAAACATCAATTTAAAATGATAAAGAACTTACTTGAATCAAAGTATCCATTAAATATCAAGTACAAGCTTCATTCCTAGCCTTAGCTTGAGAGCTTAGAAAGCCATTACAATAAAACTAAAAACAAAATTACAAAATGAGAGAATAAAATATGAGAGGAGAGCTCCAAAGATGGGGAATAATTCATCTATCATGTCCACCCTTCTATTTATAAGAATAGAAGGGGTTGCTTCAAAGAGAAAAGTAAAATCATATCTCTAGATTGCATCTTGATTGATTGCCTGATTGGTTGCATCTTTGGCAATGATTAGATTCTAAATCAATCAAATAAATCAATAACAATTAAGTATCTTTGAATCTTCCTTTAGATATCCAACCAGCCTCATTGTCTTTCCATATGTGTATCAATCACAACCAATGAAAATATTCTTCATGTGTTGGCCTCGGGTTAGTTTACTAGCTGTCTGTTTGCATGCCAAATTCGACCCATAAATTTTTGGAATTTAGAATTTCTTCCTAAAATAACAAATGTAGCTACAGAAGTCTTATTTCTAATTCCACCAGAATTGTATCAATTAGAATTATACAAAAAAAGATATGGTTAAAATACTATGGCTGTGTCAATCTGTCCGAATCAGCTTCTTTCCTAACTTAGTTCTCTTGATGCAAATCTCAAATCCGACGGGTCCACAAGGTTGTGTTCGACCATTCTATGCATGTTTAGACCATTAGGAGCCTATTCTTGACTTTTAAATAACTTTGGGTAGTTGGGCTTCACTTCCTCTTCCAGTTGGATCCTGTTGAAGTATGTTTAGACATGTAAACTCAATTAAGGTCCAGCTAACCTATTCAAAACATAAATAGCCCAAATAAGCAATGACTTAACACAAAATAGGATTGAAATTTAAAAATATTTTATTAAACATTATTTCAGTGCATCAAACTTGTACTTAGATGGATATGCTATTCTTTATGAATTTTTTAGACGTGTAATAATATCAAATGATTTGATATTCATACTTGTGAAGCCCAATTATCATGACCAAGACATTTAATCAAATGGTTTGTTTTGTACTTAAGAAAAAAATTCTCATGACTTATCGTTCATGTTTTTTAAAAATGTTTTTTAAAATGCGGGTCGTGACACCATGTGATATCATTCAAAGAATGAAGCAGAGGTTCCACGTTGACATTTCTTATAAAAAATCATGGGCGGCAAGGAATATGGCTATAAAAGCCATTTATGGGGATTAGGTTGAATTATACAAATTGTTGCAAATGTACCTCAAGGCAATACAAGATGTGAATCCCAATATTGTATATGAGTTGGAGTCTAATCTAGTGGATGGTGGCTTGTGTTGAAGATTTATGCAGATATTTTGGGTATTTGGGCCATTAATATTGGGGTTTAGGCATTGCATCGTGGTGATTAGTGTCGATGTCACTCATTTGTACAACAGGTATCATGGATCTCTTATGGCGATAACGGCTACAGATAGGAACAATGAGTTATTTCCTCTAGCATTCAGGATAATATCAAAGGAAGATTGTGAAAATTTGAAATGGTTCTTAAATCAATTGCGGGAGAAGGTACTAATGGATATGACACATGTCACAATCATCTCATATCGACATAAGGGGCTTCAAAAGGTTGTGCCTAAAATTCCCCCCCCCCCTCCATTCTTCTACCATTGATATTGCATCCATCACATAAAGGCAAATTTTAATAAGGAGTTTAAAAATGATGCACTGATGGATTTGATTGGGGCAGCTACATGTCTGCGAACAGTTGAACAATTTGAGACTAAAATGGACTTAATTGGTAAGGAAAGTTAAAAGGCAAAGTAACTCCTCACAGGAGAAGGATTCCACCCTGATCAGTGGTCTCTTGCTCACAATGGTTTTAGAATATTTGGAACAATGACTACAAATAAGGTAGAAAGTTTGAATAACGTCTTGAAGGGGGCACGAGGATTACCCATGTATGCCTTAGTGTCAGCTATTTTTTACTGGGTAGTAAAATTCTTTGTTAAATGATATTGTGCTTTGGAGGCCATGGTCACCCCATATATTGCAAGAGTGGAAGGGATAATAAAGGAACAAACAAATAAAATTGGGGAGTACATAGTTCACATGATCAACTGTACCGATTATGAAATGATGACTATGCGTGGTAGGAAGTTACCAGTTAATGTGGTTCATTGAACTTGTACGTATAATTACCCTCAAGTCTACCAATAACCTTGCTCTCATCTTCTTGTTGTGTGGGGAAAGTGGAAGCATCCTATACATGCAAGAGTATATTATCCATTTACCACCTATAGAAATGTGTACTCCACACAGTTCTACTTTTCTCGTGGTTGAGAGTTTTGGGAAAGACATAATCCTTATGTGTTATTACCTTCAATAGCAACAAGACAACCCGGTCACCTATGATTTGTCCATATTAGGAATACAATGAACTATGTAACCATGGAGAGAGATGGTAGAGATGGTTATAAGTGTGGGAGTGCAAACAATCTGACCATAATAGTAAAAGATGCACTAGCCCTCCTATTTGGTAAACATATAATTAGACTGTAACAATTTATTTAATCTTCATTTTAGATATGACCATATGTTCCTGAAGTACTTATTTCCTTGTAGATCATATTGAGCCTTTGTATGAGCTAGGCCCCATGAATAAGTTTGTCCTTGTGCAGTCAAAGTCTTATAGGTTGGCTTCTATTTGGCGAGGAGAGGTATTCCCACTTAACATGTCTTTGATTTAATTTTTTATGAAATGGTTCATTAGTTTATAATATTTTAACTTATTTTAGGACCTCGGGTGTCTTGAATAAACAAAGCATTTTATATACCTTCGACAGTGGGAGATAGATGAGTGTATTTTGCCATATATTAGGTTGGCTGGATTTGGACTTTTTATCCATTTATAGTACTTTCGACTTGATAGTCCTTTGCTCACAGTTCTCATCGAGAGATGAGGAGGGGAGACACAAACATTTCACTTACCTTATGGGGAGATGTCTATCACCCTTATGGATGTGGCAGTTCTTCTTAGACTTCGCATCAATGGACTTGTAGTGACAGACATGATAGGAGGAGGAGATTTAGATTTAGTAGCCGGACTTCTCAGCAGAGCACCTCCTCTTTTAGTATTGCGTGGTAGTCAAGTGAGCCTTAGATGGCTATTGGGTGAGTTTCGTGCACTCCCAGCTGATGCCACCAAGATAGTCATCGTGTAGCATGCACGTGCATATTTGCTTCATCTACTTGGTGCTACTATATTTGCTGATAACACCAGTAGCCATGTCTATGTTGCATACCTCATCTTCCTTGCGGATTTCGGCATGGCGGGCACCTATGCATGGGGCAGTGCTACCCTTGTGTACTTATACTGAGAGTTAGAGAAAGCTTGTCAGGCCATAACCTTGAGGATTGCAGCCTGCCTGACCCTTCTTTAGGTAAATAAAATTGTTGAAGCTAATATTTTCTATACATACAAATACTTCTCATTTTCAAAATTTTCTTTTATAATATTTTGTGACATAGTTATGATCATGGGAGCATTTACATCTCATCCAACCAACCATTGAGATGGGGCAAGTAGTAGAGGGTGCTCCATTAGGTGTCAAATATATATTGTTTTACATTGTTATATTTTTAACATAATTTTATGTGGATGTGTTGAATTGATATGTTAAATAACATCCTGAATTCTTGGTAATTTTTTTTCTTTTCCTTTGTATGTGAGTTTGTTTGTTTGCTTGAAGTGCTTTGAAACCGTATAATTTGCAAATTGTGCTAACCAATCTATTAGTCCAACCTTTGTGTGAAGGGGGCATACTACTTAGGGTTAAGGGGTTAAAGGGACCAAACCCACTATAAAGGGGGTTCGGCTCTCTAGGAGTGGAGTTGGAATGAAGGAGAGAATCCTAGAGAGGGAGGACTTTATTAGAAAGTGGAATAGGGGCCACTCCTAAATTGTAGGGGGTGGCACCTACAATTTAGGAGTGGGGTGATTAAGTTGATAAGGGTGGTTTCTAGTGGAGATAGAGGCTGATCTAGGACTCTTAGGAGGGCATGTTCCATCCTTTTGACCAGCCTTTCTTATTGGCTTAACCCCCTAGAATCTAGGAGGAGGTTATACAAAAGAAAGGGGGGGGGGAGGCTAAACCTTTTTGGCTGGTTCGGTCTCCCTTCTCTTATCTCTCCCATCAAGGTGTACCACAACCAACAGCTGTAAAGGGGGAAAACTACCATCTTTTTGGACTAAATTGAAGGGCAAGAAGCATAGGAACGAGGGCTTGAAGTTGTGGGGGCGGGCTGGTAGAGGTAGGTGCACTTTTTACACTCTTAATCAACATGGTTTGATGATGCTTTCCTGCCCTAAGTCGACCCCTAAAGTGCTGAGTTTTTGGTCTCTTGTTTTAAATGGAATTAGTCATGTATGCCATGCTGATTTTGATCTTAAGAAATTGCCGTAATTTGTACATATGTGTTGCTAATTTTGATCTTAAGGAATTGCCCTAATTTGTACATATGTGATGCTGATTTTGATCTTAAGGTTTTGCCCTAATCCATACGTATGCCATGCTGATTTTGATCTTAAGGAATTGCCCTAATTTGTACATATGTGATGTTTTTTTTTATCTTAAGGTTTTGCCCCAATCCATACCTATGCCATGCTGATTTTGATCATAAGGAATTGCCCTAATTTGTACATATATGATGCTGATTTTGATCTTAAGGTTTTGCCCTAATCCAAACTTATGCCATGCTGATTTTGATCTTAAGGAATTGCCCTAATTTGTACATATGTGTTGCTAATTTTGATCTTAGGGTTTTGCCCTAATTCGTACTTGTATCATCCTGATTTTAACCATAGGTAATTGCCCTAATTCACACACACACCTTGCTGAATTTGATAGCATGTGTTTACCCTAATTCACACACACCCCTTGCTGAGATTGATCATATGTGTTTGCCCTAATTCGTACTTATCCCTTGCTGAATTTGATCTTATGTATTTGGCCTAAGTTGTGCACATATGAATCTAATTTCAAGTCTCTTTATCTGCCTTAATTTGCTCATATATGAATCTGAATTCAATCCCCTCTAATTGCTTGATTTGTATATGAAATTTTGGTCGAATTCAACTCAGGTTTTAGGTGTAATCATCACCCTGTTTTGCTGAATTTGAACTTATGTATTGGGTAGAATTTGTGCCCTAATTTGCTGGACTCAATCTCAGGTTTTTAGATTTAATTTGTGCCCTGATTTGTTGAACTCAATCTCAGGTTTTTAGATTTGATTTGTGCCCTGATTTGCTAGACTCAATCTCAGGTTTTTAGATTTAATTTGTTCCCTGATTTGTTGAACTCAATCTCACGTTTTTAGATTTAATTTGTGCCTTGATTTGTTGAACTCAATCTCAGGTTTTTAGATCTAATTTGTGCCCTGATTTGCTGAACCTAATCTCAGTTTTTAGAACTAATTTGTGCCATGTTTTGTTGAATTCAATCTCATGTTTTTTAGGTTGAGTTAGTACCATGCTTTTGCTAAATTTAATTATTCCTTTTCAGCTTTCACTTGACTTTTGACTTGCTGAATTTAGCTATAATGTTTAAGCCATAATTAGATGTATGTCTTGTTGTTTTGATTTATTCATATCAACCTTCTGTAAGTTATGATCATGGGCAAGGTGGTGGTCGGTGTCAAACTCATTCGATGTTAATTTCATGTTGTTTGTTGCTGAGTATTTCAGTTTGGATTGTTGTGTCGGGTTGCTGATTTCAATAGTTATCTCAACCCCAACTCAAGTCACGACCTTGATTTAATTGACCTTTTCATTTCAGCCTAAGTCTATTAGTTGTCATGCTGATTTGGTTTTCATGTCTCAGCTTTAACTTGGTATGCTTACATGTTGATTTGGTCAGCTGGGTGTACACGTGGGTTGTGGTGATTGGTCTCTATTTCTCCTATGTTAGGTGGTTGTCATATCATATGCTGAATTAGAGTTATGTAAGCTGACTGTAATAGCCATGGTGGAAATTTAGGGCCGTGTGGCCTCGGCCTTTGGGACTTTGGTTCTCAGCTCTTTGAGCATTCGCGCGTATCCAGGTTTTTGAGCATCATAAAAGGCTCATCTACCTCCAGCTAGTGTGTCTATGAGCACAGCTGGTACCTATGTCTCTAGGCCCATGATTGATCCAAGTAGATTTCTAGAGATGCTAGGAATTCCCTGCTAGGATGCAGTACTCCTTTGAGCAGGAGTCGGTATTTTTAAATAATAATAAGTGCATTATTTTCTGAATGGTGTCTATAATCATTTGAGTCATTTGTGTTTACATTAGTCAAAGGTTAGCCCGGGAGTGTGGTTTATTTGATATTTAGTGCTTTGTACATTACTTTACATGTGCCACTATTTACTGGATGTTTTGAATTTTACTAACAAATAATTCCTGCTGTTTTATATACATCATCTTAATCTCTTAAATGAGAGTGGTTTTTCATGCCACCTACTGTGTATTTGTAAAAATTCTTATGCATCTCTTGATGTAGGATCAACACCAGACTCAGAATAGTAGATTTTCTTAGTAAGAGTTGCTTAGAGTTAGCGGGGTAGATTTTCTTTAGCTAGTAGGACTTTAGTTTCTATATTTTTATCTAGACTATACTAATGCACTATGATGCCCTAAGATTTTAGACCATGTTATTTTATTGTGTTAAAGTACTTACACTTGGCTGAGTCAAGATCCTAGATAATGAATATTTTACCTTATTAGGTATTCTATTTATTGCTTTGGGACAGTTGGCATTGCATGTTAACACCCTGAGTTTGTTTTGCCTCATGTTATGTGAAATAAAATTGGGGGTGTTACAGTTTGACTTCATAAGGTGGAATACTCAGAGGAGGAAAACAGAAAATCTATAACGAGTTGCGATTGTATAGAGGAGAGTTAGACCACCAACACCCTTTATCGGTTAATTACATTTCATTATGTCACATGTAATATAATGAATATAAGCTACGTAATGTTAGTAAAAACTGATTATGCTTAAAATTTGTGTAGGTCATTTGCCAACCATCCTTGGGTGAGGCATTGGCTGAGTTACCTCCTCTATGTATAGAGGGAAGGGATGTGTGGCTATTTAGAACACCACTGATATATTTTTAGATTGTAGAGATGCACATGCATGATCGTATGATGCTCCAATTTAACTTGGAGCAAGGGTAGAGTTTATCCATCAAATCACTCGACAAGGCCGCCACATTACCAACTCGGCTGCACATCATGCAGCCTATATCACTCGATGAGATAACAGGAGGGCCACTATCATTGCGTGATGTTTATAGCCCGTATATGCAGTGGTACTTGACTATTACACAAAGATATTTTTTACCACCCAATACTTTATCAACCTAGCCAGAGGCATTATTGGTAAGTATATCTTAATTATATTATAATACTTTTTTATTTCTTATTTATTATTTATATGACTCTTTCTTATAGCTTGGTTTAGCGTGACATACATATACACATTTGACTAACACAGTTAACACCTATACTTTGGGCGAGGTTTTATTAGCATCCTGTCAGTCGATCATCAGGTACTATGAGGATGTCCTTCGTAGCTTGCGACTACTTCAATTGATTATTAGGGACATTCATGGACATTGTCCCACCGATGAGGCAACTCAGACACCATTGAGGCATGCTTCATACATGGATATTCTATCTTCATTTGCAACACCTGATTCTCTTTTATTTTCATGAGCTTCAATTGTGCATGATAGTTCACGTTTATAATTTCCGATTGGTCTAGATTTGGCCCATCCCCCAGCTGAGTTGAGATACCAATTATTTCAAGAGTATATACTAGACGATAGTGAGTAGCTCATGTAGATCTGATCCCATTATCTTCAGAGGTGTGTTTTGGTGAGCCATTTGTTATTTATTGCGGACTAGGAAGGACCTAGTAGAGTAGCTTCATGGCCATGGGCATGGTCAGGGTTGAGGTTGTAGGGTAGGAGAGGTAGAGCTAATTAGAACTTTCTTTATAAACTAAATGTTTTGAGAATACTTTATCTAGTTTATGTATTTCATACTTTATAATCACTCGATGTGTGGATATTCATGTGTTATATATGTTAGTTTTACGGGGTGTTCCATTGTTTAAATAATCTAAGAAATTTTAATTTAATTTTATCCTTTAAAAAGATAGAATTAATGTAAACTAACCCATGAAAAAGTTTTAGGGTTGTAATTCTTTTTGAAAAAAGCCATACACGTACTTGTATTTCGTTGACACCTATATGACAAAAATAAATTTTATTTCATAATTATTTTTATCTCCTTAATATTTTAGTATATATTTTATTTTTTAACATGATTTATATAATTTTTTCTAAATCCAGTCTCGGATCCTTGGTTAGATATGTGGTTACATGGCACAAAGCCGTGACGAGTAAGGCTGACTTATTTATTGATTTGCTTATGCACAATCGACCATCTCATGGGTGCCTCCATAACAATGGGCGGGTTAAGCCTTACCCCAAAGATACGATAGCTGATTCGTCCGCCAGTCTCCAAATACAGCCTGAAAATACGGCTTTGCATTACGACAACACAAATACCGTATTCCGCTCGAAAACTATTTTGTTTTTCACTTCGATAATAAAATAAGTAAAACAAATCTGAGGGATCTCGTTCTCCCTCTCTCCCTCCTCTTGTCGTCACTCGTTCTTCTCGCGCTCTCCTCGCTCTCGGGCCTGACTCACCTTCATCAGAGGCAGGTCGCTCCGGCCATGGCGATCTCAGCGGCTGCGGTGGTGGTTCCGATGGGTCTCCTCTTCCTCGTCTCCGGCCTCCTTGTCAATCTGGTCCAGGTGCTTGCTCATATTGTATTTTGTTCCTCGTTTTTTTTGTGGTTGTGGAGGTCGGAAACCTGCCCAGTCGGAGCTCAGTGAAACTTTTGGGTAATTCGAAAACTGCCCATTGGCGGCCTGGGCATTTCTCTTTGGCGGGTTGTCGGTCTCTTGTAGAGGGGGCTATTTTGGGTGTTTGAATTAGGCCAAGGAACGTCTCTATATCTGGGTCGTGAATCTGCAAAATTGTTTTGAGGGTGGGCTGGCGGTGGTCGTGATGGTGTGGAATGAAGTTCTTATCCCGTACTTTACTATCATTAACTATTGGTTATGTTTATTTTCATTCGTTATATTGGTTTGTGGTGCTGTATGGGGCGAGATTTTATTGAAAAATTTAGAAATTTTTTCAAAAAATTATTTCTTCTTTTTTGGCTGAAAATTTGTGCACCAAGTGTTGATCATTCCTTGGAGCTCGTTTCTGGGGTTGGGAATGTTTTGTGAATTGCAATTGTTTTGAGTGTCTCTAAGTGCCCTGATATAACCCTCAATAGTCAGAATGGTTGACATTAAAAGTATGAGTTCTTTTATATCGCTTTCTTATATCTTGGTGTCTACACAGACCCATTTAACGAATCTTTTCCCTAGTTGGTCCATCTATAAATCAGTGAATTGAAGTCAAATTTTGTATTTTTGTACTGTTTTCATAACCACCTGTATCTGCGTGCTATGGAACACTTTCGTGTTTGAGCTGAGGTCTGTAAATCCAACGTTTATAAAAAGAGAAAATTGGATGTGTTCGTTTTTGAAGTTTGGCTGTTTCTTTTATGACTTTTTTTACTTAAAACCATTTGATTTTCCTGGACTTCTGTTTACTTTTGGTAAATTTTAAGGAATTTACTTTTACTTGAATATCCTAGAGGAAATAGATCTTATCACTATCATTTCCCTTGAAAATTCCCCATGTCATTTTATTTGGCATGAAAGCCTTTGACTTCCTCTGGTATTTGCAATGAAGATGCTTTTTAATCATAATTTTCATGGCATCAGGCAGTTGTTTTGCCTTTGTGGCAAATAATAGATGGCCTTTTACAGGTTGTTATTTCATGTATTTACTATTATATATTGCTTAACAACTCAATTAAATAGGATGTTTGCATCTTTATGTCTGCCTTCTGCTAGCTCACATATAATCAGTTATTCTTAGTTTGTTTATGGGGGAAGTAATTTGTCTATTTTGTTTTTACAAATCCTTCTGGACTAAATTTTATAATGCTTTTGCAGGCTATATGCTTTGTCTTTCTTCGGCCATTATCAAAGAGCTTGTATAGGAAAATTAATAAAATAGTCGCTGAGTTGCTATGGTTGCAGCTTGTGTGGATCATTGATTGGTGGGCTGGAGTTAAGGTACTTATATAGCTTATGCCAGACAATCCATAGCTATCACCTGCTTTCAGCACTCATCTATGTAGCAAATATCTTAAGATTATATTAGGCCCCTATTTTTAGAATGTCTTTTTTTTTGGTTATATAACTGCAAAGAGGGTGAGCACTTATGTGATATGATCTTTTTGCATGAAGTTACGAGTTCGTGTTTCTAGTCTGCCAGGCACTGGAACTACACGAAGCTAAAATGATTTAACGAGTATTTATTTTACGATTAACTTTGATACATTTAGTTGCAGGCTCATGTGTCAGTTCGTGTTGCACAAAAGAAATGCACTATCTGATATCATTATCCTATGTAATTTGATCCAAATTGTGATTCTTAGTTGAAACAAAAATTTCCTGTTGCAGATTCTCTTGTTTGCTGACCCCGAAACTTTCAAATCTATGGGTAGGGTAAATCAAAACATATACAATTTATTTTTGTTACTTATGTGAGAGTGTAAATTGTTATTTCCATGCACAAGCATTGCTTTAGATATTTGCGTTCTCATTTTTAACTCAAATAATACATGATCTCAGGTGAAGAACATGCACTTGTCATATCCAATCACAGAAGTGACATTGATTGGCTTGTTGGATGGGTCCTAGCAGAGGTGTATACCCTTGCGTTCTTAGAGAATTATAATCTTAAGCATGCTTACTTGTATAGGTTAACTCAAACTTATTTTACAAGTGCAGCGATCAGGTTGCCTTGGAAGCACACTTGCCGTCATGAAAAAATCATCAAAATTTCTTCCAGTGAGTTTCTGTTTCACCACAGCTAATAATACATATCGATGAAAGCAATTTGTATTAAGTTTCTTTCCTTTATGAACTTGTTGAAGCTTTGGTATGTTGATCAGTGTGATTGATTTGTCATTTAAGCTGACTGTTAATGTCTTGGTTCTGTAACTGGTATGGATGTTCACCCACAATCAATTAAGTTGTTTTGTTTTTTTTTTGCTTGGTGTGGGGTTACATCCTGATGTCATTAATTAAGCATTAAAAGGAGGAAGGAATATTGGCTCAAATGAAGAAAAGCATAAAAATTACATTTCCATCTACTTATGCAATCTAGGAAAGACACGAAGAGACTTAGGTAAATATGAGGATGCATGGATCTTGACTTCATTGTCAACTTGGACAAGAACTTGGTGTTTGTGATGTTCAATTCCTTGAAAGTGATGAGCATTAGTTTCTCTTTAATGAAAGAGACAGAAGTACATAAAGGTGTCTTCAGATGACTTCCAGCCAGATCATTTTTCTTGCAACATCTCAGCTAGAAATCAATAAAATTGTAGGGGCTCCGTTAAGGATGACGAATGTTGCAATATTAGAGAATGGCCTTGAGTGTTCATTTTGAATAATGAGCCTTAATTACAGTCTCTGATTTGCAAAGGATGTGCGAGTTAACCATTGAAAAACTTTTACGTGGTAATCTGTCACTGGTGTCAAGTGCCTCATGAAACATAAGCCAGGAAATGAAAAAGTGATGCGAGATATTGTGCTTGTGGAGAGCAAGATGCAACCAATGAACTTTGGGAAGAGAAGTATGCACTACATTGTTAGTTGATTGTATAGAGAAGTTTCCTGAGTGACTGCCCTGCCAAAGAACCATTGAGGATGGAGAGAGGGCTTCTTGTAGCATCAAAATCTGCAAACTACTCACTGCATATGGTATCATAGGATGGAAAATTCTATTATCTTGAGAGAGACAATTTAAAATGAAGGCAGCCTAATGACTAAAGCTGAGCAACGAGCCTATAAGTAAACTTTTGAAGTAAATTAAAAATCTTATCCATGGATCCATTCAAACGAGAATGTCCTTTTACTGACCTCAAAATATTGTGCACTATGGGAGTGATTGTCCTTACATGGATTTTGTTTGTGGTTGCTGTTATCAATTTCTCTCTACTAAGTACTTATTAAAGATGCATGTTATCTATTAGTTATTGATGCTGTTTTATGTGTGAGGAATGCTTCCCTTTGTATGTTAAATTATTGGGAAAGATAATGATGAAGTTACAATTGGAATCAATGATACTTCTTTAGATTTCTGGAGTGATGACAGTTTACAAGCTTAAATCTACAAGCTAATCTTTGAATCCACGAAGAAATTATTGAGAAACAAAGTTGAATTCACAGCTCGAGCTCAAATCCATGAGCAAAGCTAACAATTGATCTTCAGGAGATTTTCGAAATTCAAAATCAACTGCCTCTTCATTCTCTCCATCCACTGTTTATTACCATCGACTTCCTTTTGTAACTAACTCTGACACTGACATATTACAAAAATATCCTTCCTAAATTACTAACACAAGCTACTGACTGTATTTTAAAATCAATGATAGAAATACCCCTCACTAATGAAATATAGTATTGTTACATTGCTTTGCTTATGTAACTAGCCTACATCAGGCCCTCTGCCCAAAAAGAGGCTCGTCCTCGAGCAAGAGAGTTGGAGCATTGGAATTAGCAGGAGGAAGAGGTCCACAGTAAGGAGACAAATCAGAGACATTAAAAGTTTTGGAGATATTGTAGTGAGCTGGAAGGTCCACCGTATAAGCATTGTCATTGATGCGGTGCAAGATCTGAAAAGGTCCTACCTTCTTAGGAGTCAACTTGCTATAATGACCAACAGGCAACCATTCTTTTCTCAAATAAATCATGACGTAGTCTCCTGTCAAGAAGTTTTTGCCTAACTGTTTGATGAACAGTAACCATCTGCTGAATAGAGTTATAAGCTACACCATTTTCTCCTAATTGTTTTGGAAGTTATACCGAGTCTAAAGTATGTCGAGGCAGAAATCCTAGTATTAAAGATTAATTATTTTGTGCTTTTCAAGTTTCGGTTGAAGGTCTGTGAAAAAAAAGCTTATGTTGTGTGATTTGAAGTCTAATTCCTACAGTCTTTGGGAGTTGGAAGAATCTTACAACACTGTTAAGAAATAGACCTTGGAAATGGGTGTTGTTCTCTTCCAGGCTGAATATTTCTTTGGGCTTGATCTTCTTATACATTGTTGATTTGCTTCTCATTTTTGCCTGTGATTTCTTCATTAGTCTTGGACTGTAACTAGCCCCACAACTCACAGTTGATTGAAGATCGAATAGCACACTTATACAAGTGCTGTTTGGAGTTTTTGGCAATTAGTTTGCTACAGAAAATCCTTTACACCGGTGACTTCTTGCCAATTGTTTTCATCGTGATTTTTATCAATGCTTGGGCTCTCTACTTTGCACACATTTGATGTCTTAAGTCTAAATCTACATCTGTATTTCATCTTAATGCTATCTCATGTTTTGGTAAACAACATGGTGTATTTTGACACATTCTGAAACGGCCATTTCCATCATTTCTGAGGGCCTCCTTTATTATTTGCTCTGTGACCTTTACAATACTGATGAAATTTTCTCCCTGTTTTCATGTCATGCATGAAGTGAATTACATGTACTCTTTCTGTTGTGGATCCATAGAACTTCTCTCCATATCCATATATGTTTATAGATGGATGAATGTGGACATAAGCATTTACAGAACAGATAAGAAGTTCAATATTGTAACCAAAGATGTTAATGTAGAAAATTTTCAAGAAAGTGGAATATTTTAAAGAAAAAACTGCTGAATGAGGAAATGTAGGTATGCAGGTGCTAAATGCTTGAAAGATGAATCTACTAATGTTTTCAGGAAATTTCCAAATATTAGAGGGCGTGGATGAAAGGAATTATTGATATTAATTCCAAAAAATTCCACTTCCGTTTCTAAAAATTTCAACACCCAAACAGCCCCTAAGTCAAAATAAAATTTGAAGATCATAACAGAAAGGTTTAAATTTAATTTAAAAGCCAAATATGGATAGTTCGATGTTTAATTGTTAGCAAGATATCATAAGTACGTAAGTATCATCCCATAAAATTAGGAAATTTCAATATCTATTAATTTTTTTTATTAGAGAAATACAGTACAAAGCAACTACAAATGGCCAGATTCTGATAGAAGAGCCATCCCCCCAAACTGAATATAAGTTTTAGGGGCATATTCTATTGCGTTAATTAAGTGAGTGAATTTCATTATGCATCCTTCATAAACAAACACATATTTGATCTGCAGGTTATTGGTTGGTCAATGTGGTTTTCTGAGTATCTTTTTTTGGAGAGAAGCTGGGCCAAGGATGAAAGCACTCTACAGGTAGTCGCTATTTGCAGCTTGAATGATTGACCAGTTCAACTGAATCATGCTTCCTTCAATCTAATAGCTGAAAAGAAACTGTATGATACATTTGTTTCTTATTATGCAGTCAGGTTTGCAGCAGCTGAAGGACTTCCCTCGGCCTTTCTGGTTGGCTCTTTTTGTAGAGGGAACTCGATTTACACTAGCCAAGCTTTCAGCTGCTCAGGAATATGCAGCATCAACTGGATTGCCAATTCCTAAAAATGTTTTAATACCCCGCACTAAGGTTAAGTTTGGGAAACTTTTCATTATAGCTTATTAGCTGTATCTGTTTCTACTTTTAACAATTTTGTTTGTTGTGAATCAGGGCTTTGTTTCAGCTGTAGATAACATGCGGTCATTTGTTCCAGCTGTATATGATGTAACCGTAGCAGTGCCAAAAGCTGTACGTCCACCTACGATGTTGAGAATTTTGAAAGGGCAGTCTTCTGTGGTAAGATGAATATATGTACCAGGAGCCTATTTTTACTTGATATATGAAGAATCATATACAGACACTTTACATTGATTTGCCAGTGCATCATGTTCTTGGTGACAACACTTGATTTCAAACACTTTAATTGTCATTATTAGGCTTGGTAGGATATGTCTAGTATGCATTTTAAGCTTAAAGATTCAGTCAGTAAAATTGTTTGGCACTGCACCAAGCATTTATGGTTAATAAAATTTAATTTTAAGCAGTGAAATTGCTTTGTGTGCGTGATATTAGTTAAAGTTAAATCATGTGATGACTTTCTTCATACATATGAATTTTTTTTTATATAAGTAACCATTTTTCAGGTTCATGTTCACATTAAGCGACATCTGATGAGAGAATTGCCTGAGACAAATGAAGGAGTGGCACAGTGGTGCAAAGATATATTTGTGGCCAAGGCATGGAAATTTTCTTTTCCTTTTTAAGTGAGCTTGCACACATGATTCATCTGCATAACTTGTGCTTTTGGGTGCGGGATTAATGCTTTTCCATTGAGGATTTTTCGATGGTGTAACATAAATGCTAATTGGTGCAGAAACTAGGTAAAAAGGGGACCTTATGCTTGTGGTCTCATTTGTAGTCAGGGTTAAAATTGGCATCTGACAAATTACGGTTGGTGTAATGGGGCAAATATGAATTGGGTTTCAGATTTAGGGATTGACTTTGGGTCAGATTTATAGTATTATCCGGGTATGAGTTCTAAATAAAGGTATGGAGACCGAGGGAACTTTGGGAAGGTGAAGGAAGTTTTTATTATTTAAAACTTGAGAAAATTCTATGTCTTGATAGCTACCCCAATGGAAACTTAGTGCTGAATAAAGAACTGCAAAAGCTGCACAGAATAGAAGGAACTGGAAGATAACAGAAGAAAAACAGATAAGAAAAAGGAAGCAGGGAAAAGGGAAAAGAAGGAAAGCAATCTGGAGGAAGAAAGTGGGAATATAGGGAGAGTTGTAGTTATGAGATGACCAGATGTAAGGACTTGTTGCAGGAGACAGAAGAAGCACAAGCCGGAAAAGGAGGAGAAGATGCTGAAGAGAAAGGAGAGTGTTATCTTAAATTAATTAAGACCTGGCCCATTAAGGGACGGGCCCAATTACAACACTTTCTCACATATAATTGCTTTCAATTTAGGATTGTCTTAAATTAATTAAGCTTCTTAGTTTAATTAGATTCCTTGGGTGTTTTATAAAAAGTAGGCTACTTGACTTTACTGCTTTCCATGATTAGTTAGGAGTCATATGAATATAAGGGCCTATGTCTATAAATTATACTGGTTTGTTCCTCTCAAACAGACATGAAAATTCTTGTTTAGTTAATTTCTCTTTCTTCCTGGGGCTTTTCCCCTTTCTTTATGAATATCCTACGATGATGATGCCCTATTTCCTTTGTGAACCGCCGGGTTCTCAACATGTTGGCTAAAACCTAAAGGAAGGAGAGCATGGATGAGAAAATTGAGTAATGCATAACCTTTTCGTATAGGGATCAACATAAATGGGCCTATTTAAACATAAATTGCCAGATTTGCTAATCTCAAGTAAAGAGAAGATTTATAGTCAATTTTCATTTAATACTCCTAGTTACTGATTTGAATTATTAGTATTTGCTTACAAACAAATATACAAAATTGCCTTTTGGCTTATAATAAAAAGTTGTCTGCCATTTTGTCGGCAGAATCATGACTGACTTAAGATTGTTGGATGGCACTATTTTGTGAGACAAAGCTGCCTCAGCATATTCTTCTATGTAGATGACATGGAGGTTCATACGATAGAGAGAGAAAGAGATGAGAAGCGGATAGGTAATAAGAATGCATGAACAAGAGGAAAAACATATGAGAGTTCTATGTTTAATAATTGCTTTCTATACTAGCTGGTCTACCTTGGATAATTCTGTGAATCTCAGAATTGTTTATCCATGAATCATATTCATGGTAAAGTATGTTCAGTTCCAAGATATATTCTGGCTGTTGTATGAATATCGAACCTCATAAGTTGGTTGATATAGTGCATTTTTTCTGTATTCATGAAGATGCTTCTAATACATAAAAATAATTTATTATTGCACTTCTTCATTAATGAAAAAAAATTAGCATTTTCTGGTACCCCATTTAGAATTGGTGTTATCAAAACAGGTTGTCCATCGACCCGGTGTGGTCGCCAGGGCGATTCAACCTGGTTTGATTGTCAGTTGAACCCGGTTTGTCTGCTGGTTCAATCCGCTTTGTCCGATGGTTTAACCTGGTTCAACTGCCTGTTCAACCCGGTTTGATCAACCAGTTAACTGGGTTGACCCACTTGATGACATCAGCATTATAAACCTGTTCCCACTGCTCAAATAGAACATGTTCTTTGCTTTTCATTGTACATATTCTTTATGTCCTGTTCCAGCTTCTCCTTCCACATCTCACTGATCAGAACATTATACCTGAAAGAACTGGGCAATCTGTCACAGCTCTCTGTCTGGGACTTAAAATGCCAGGCTCTATCCAAGAGACCCCCAATATCACAGCCGCTTCGACGGTCTGTTGTAGGTGAAGGTGTTTCACCACATGGGCATCGTGAAAAACACCTCTGGCTTCGCCATACAGCCAGGAGTGCACCAGGTGCGCAATATCGGCTCAGACAGCTTCAAAGCCGTAGTGCTCTAGCGCGATATGGAGCATCACGGAACGGAACCTGCCCTAATCTAATCATTCGGAACATCCAGGAGGTGGTCGTATACAGGAAGTGAGAGGAAAACACCATCTTTCCTCAAGAGTGATAACATCTCTGTGGAGGGAACAGTAGGTGCCAAGGTTGCACAGGAAAGAGAGAATAGGTTTGGGATGGAGTTGCGAAAGGAGAATGGAGATAGGTGGAACAAGGGTTGGGGGTTAGAGAAAGCTGGGGACTTGAGCAGTGCTTTAGCTAAACTTAGGTGGCAGCTCTCGAGGAAACAACTAAAGCTTGGCAATGATATGGTATGACTTTGTTGGTGGGCGTCAGTTAGGTTGTTGCCTTTGCCAGTGGCTTGGCTTCTGAGGGGATGGGGGCTGCAGAGCGGAGGAGCTGGAAGGGGGAGGATGGAAGAAGAGGAGGCTTGTGCAGAGGTATGGAAAGCTTTTCTGGGGCATGTTCCTTCTATCTTAGCTCATGTTTGGAATAAGATCGTCTGAGGAACTTGTAGGGGGGGGGGGGGGAGGGAGAGAGGGAGGGACTGTAAGGAAGAGAGGGGCGAGGGGGGAAAGTGGGCAATGCAATCAGGCAGAGGAGGATGGAGTAAAGTGTGAAACCCTTTTATTTTTACCCTAGACCCTCTAACCGGATGACTGGCCTTACAAGGTCAGCTGTCCAATTGGCCAGGCAAAGTTAACCCACCTTGGCCAATCTGGCCTGGTGACCTGGCTGGATTGATCTCTTTTTTGCCTAGGTGCAGTTGGACCCGGTTTGACCAGCCAGGCCAATCTGGTTTTTTAAATGCTGTCTAGAAGCTTTCCTGCATGCCTGGTCATTCTTTCTTTCTCCTTGCAAATTTATGGTAGTTTGAATCTCATTTCTTGTCCAGGATGCTTTAATGGATAAACATCAAGCTGAGGGCACATTTGATGAGAGCATATTTCAGCCAATTGGTCGGCCAAAAAAGTCCTTAATGGTAAATGTTAATTTTTATCGCATTGACTTGTGCACCTATATTTATTGCTTTTCTGTGGTCAAGGAATCTGAAATATACTATTTTTGGCTCTATGTTTCTACTCTAATGGTATGGTAGCCAGTAAATATTATTCTACTGATGCTATGGGTCTCCCAGCAAGTCCTCCGTTTGGTCATCCACTGTATCAATCATTTGTCCTGTCTAATTTCTGATGCTAGGGACAACCTATCAAATCAATCCATAACACTTCCACATAGCTGGAGGAGGTTGTGGGGAGGACTGTCCTGAAGAACCCATATCAGTTTTCATAGTATTTAGTGAGGGCAATGAGTTGCCATCACTTAATAGGATGCCTAATGCCACATTAACTTCGCTGCCCAATGATGAGTTTATTTTAAGTCATTGCTTTTTATGGTAGTAGATTTCACCCTATGGGAGTTAGAGGAAGTCAACCTGATGGCAAGTTGTCTACCATTATATTCTAGGACATGATACTTATAACTGCAAATTGCGAAAACTGTCTTTTGCAATACAGCTCTTTCTAATGTTGCATTGCCCTGCCCTTTAGAACTTATACATGAACCTAACGGCTTGGTATCTTTTAATCATTAGTTCCATGGCTCCATTTGTTAAAACAGATCTCATTCTCCAATGAAATGTGAAAAAGAGACATAACTTTTTTGTTTTGGTTATCTTTAATGAGAACAGGTTGTCGTCTCCTGGTCATGTCTTCTTAGCTTCTGTGCTTATGAGTTCTTCAAGTGGTCTCAATTGCTATCAACTTGGAAGGGAATTGCAGTATCAGCTGGCATCTTACTGCTAGTTACTGCTATTATGCATATCTTCATCGTCTTCTCTCAGTCGGAGCGTTCCACTCCTGCAAAAATTGCTCCTGCTCGGCCAAGGACTAATGGACCACCTACAGCCTCTGCTTCACCTTCAACTTCAGATGCCAACCGAGAAAAACAGCACTAACTAATCATCCTTCACGCGATCTACATCCAACAAAATTTGTTGTGTATCTTTTACTTTTATTTCTATTTGTTTGATGGCCAAAGCTATTTTTTGCTTCCCAATTGTCCTTGTATATGTAGAACAGGAACTTTTTGGAAAATGGATTGTAGTTTAGTTTTGTTTTTGAATAGTAATTATGCTTGTAATAGAACTCAAATAAAATTCAGATTTATTCATGGTGTTTTTTACTGTTCCACATTCTATACTGGTTTTGATTAGCCTCACGATTGTAATGCCCAGGAAATGTATACGCTCTGAACTAGCCTTCTTCACTGTGGTGGTTGATTTTGTTGGAGCTCTTACAACATTCTTTGGTCTTGTTGAGCACAATTGAAAAAAAGAAAAAAAACAGAACTCTTGTTGGCTTCGTTGATATGTTCGAACTCAGCCTCCAGCATTTTCCTTGTCTTTCAATTCGTTGCAGATTAGATGCCACCATGGGAGACATGCACAGCTGCCCTAACTAAAATGAATTTTGAGACTCATTCCTGCGTTATTATATCCTTGAAGAAGACTCCCGTTATACTAAAAAAAATGCAATGTGTGGTATTTAGCATAAGGGCAAAATTTGTTGTGGATAGTTTCTATAGTAGGGTTGCACGTAGGAGAAAGGGTAGAAAAGACAGAGTAATAAACTGACAAACTCTATAATCTCATTGTTCAACCCCTAGTAGTAGTGTCATAATTAATTTTTAAGGCCTTTCCCTAATGAGAAGAAAATATTAACTAAGAATTAAAGTACTATTAATGATATTTTAATTTAGGAAAATAAATTATAAGAATCCTAAAGACATAACATTAATGGAATTTTACATAAATTGAATAATAATATAAAAAGAAAGTTTTAATTTTGATTCATAAGAGTTTACCACAGCCTTCATTAGGCATTGTTCTCAAGGTTGGTGAAGGACGTGTAATTTCTCGGCTGGTTGTGCAGTAAGGCGATGCTTATTACCAATAAGTTGGAAAGTGAGTTGTGCCTGAGTAAAGTCCCATTTGACTTTTCCCATGGTACAAACCCAATTAATCATGAGAACGACATCTACCCCTTTCAAAGGAAGAAGGTAGAATTCCAAATTAATAATAATACCTTGGGCAAATAAGGTGGCACCACAACATACACTCGAACAATTGAGTTTGGCACCATCACCAACCATAATATCAAATGGAAAATAATCGAAAATGGTCATTGCCAATGCGCATGCAACTCCCTCATTGATGAAGGAATGAGTACTCTTAGTGTTGATCAACACAAGGACATGTTTCTTCCTTTGGTCATAAATGCGTATAATATAAAGAACATCAACACCCTGATTTGTATGGAATTATACAATGTGATGGATGTCATTGGCCAACATGGTCAAATTGGCATCGAACTCGGTGATGGGGCTCTCATCTTCCTCAATAATAAACATGTGAACTTGTTTGTAATAGTGATTAGGGACATTATTTGTCGCAATTGTAACATGAACCCTTAGAGTGGTGTGTAGTCATCTCAACTTGAGAGAGCTTTTTAAATGGAACAAAGGTAGTGAAGGCAATTGAGGTAGGAGTAATTGAAGAGGAGAGCAAGGAAGGGAAGCCGAATGTGACGCTATTGGTTATTGACTTTCTCTTCATATGTGCAAGTGACATGAATAGCCTCAATTAAGGTCCGACGGTTGAGAATATTTGTAAGATTTCTACTTTAACCCGGTTTAATTTTTATTTAATTGTATGTTATTGTGTGGTTTGTTTAAAATTTTCAATTCGACTTGATTTTGAAGGTTAAGGGTTAGTAATTATAGTTTTAACAAGGTTTAATTTTTTTATGTTTAAAATCAAACTTGATTTATCCTATTTTTAGGAATTTTATGGTATTTTTTAATTAATTAAGGGTGTAGACCCCACTGCGGGCCCCACATCCACGATTGGATGGTGAGTCCCACATGACTCTAAACTTCAATCATTTTGTATTAATGAGTTTTGGACTGATTAAACTTATTTTTAGCTCTAAAATAATCTTAATTAGCCACCTAGGGCATTATAATTCATATTTATAACCCAACAGTTTGTATGCATAACCCAACAACTACTATATAAAGGAAACCCCTTGCTCATTTCGCTATGCTAGGAGGTAAGGTGGTGCCCTAACCCCACTGCCCAAAGAGGAAAATCCGATTGAGGTGAATTTTTTACACTGATAATTTATAATCTTCCGGTTTTACTCTTAATCTCTCTCTTATCTTCACTTTCCCCCAAATAGATTCTTGATTTCTTCCATTAAAAATATTAATTTTTATCTCGATTTCCAACCATAAATAGGTGATTTTTATTTTTAATAAAATAAAATCATAGATCTACTTATTGTCAAGGTTATTTAAGCTTAAAGTTGATTTTAATTAAATATTAACTAAAACCTTTATTTTGGGTAGGGTTTCATTAGGAGTAAAGCTTCATTTTCGATTCAAGAACCTCTTAAAGGTAAAGGGTTTTTATCTCATGTCACGACCCAGATTTTTAAAAGCCTTTTAAAGAGCATAAACGGTAAGTCATGAGAATTTTTTTTTAGTACAAAACAAACCATTTGATCAAATATCCCGGCCATGATAATTGGGGTTCACAAATACGAATATTAAATCACATGATATTATTAAACGTCTCAAAAATCCATAAAGATTAGTATATCTATCTAAGTACAAGTCCGTCATCCATATGAAAATAATTAAGTAGACCCTCACGCCAAAGATACACTTACGTACCAAAATCCCTGAAATGTGGAACTACATCCTGTGCTCGTAAATCTTGGTCTCACTTGTCATCACTTGGAGAACTTACAACCAACCAAGCTAAATAACAACACAACGGAACCTCTCCACCCTTAGTTGATGAGTTTCCAAAGGAACAAAATATTTTATTCATGTATTTTGGACCGGGCCAACATTACCCGATATTAGTTGCGTACGTACTCATCAAACAATATCTCCAATGTTTCAAACAAGATCGGATCCATACGTAGTTATACCTAGACACTTCAGTATCTCAAGAAGCATAACATCCTAAATGAAATGCTTAAGTATTTTCAATCAACGTACATTTTATGTAAGACCTTTAATCGTTCCACTTGTGCTAGTTAACAATCAATATAATTAATTATCTTACAACCCTTGTTCAATAACTAATACCCCTATCTAATCTCTTAGACAGACACATCATGCGCCAACTAAAATGACACGACACTAATCACTCGTCCTTGTTTTAATCGAACTCTAGGTTTAACATAATATAAATTTTCACTTAGAGATAACTCGCTTATCGAAGAAATGCCCGGACATATGACTCAAACATTGAAGTAGACTACTTAACAATAGCTTGATCCAAATCCCAAAGGCTTTTAATAGCCTGCCACGAATCTATAGAAGAGGATCTAATCGTTTATAATTAAACCCTTTGCAAGTATACAATGTAATTGTACTAAGATAAGTATTTAAGGGTTGTTGAACCTTAGGGACAGATGAATTAGTTATTAAATCTAAGAAATGAATTTGTTTATTAAAAACTTAAAAGAACTTAAACTTAAATTAAGCAAAGGAAGTAATCAACTAAATTAAAAGAAAGAGATCAATATAATAGAAATTATTTAGGAAATGGAATCCACTATAGAACCATAACAATTCCTTAACCTTCAATATAATTCTAGTGTGAATATGAGCAAGTATTCTCAGCTACAAACTTGAATTACTTCATAAAGAATCATTAATTAAATCCATGGCATGAGCTATCTTTGACAATAACACAAATCATCTACACTAAACTAAAGTATAGACATGACTCATCTAATCTTAGTATAACTCATCCAATTCATTAATCATATGAACATTAAAGCTATTACATAACCATGCCATCTAAATCATAGAAATTAGAATCGATGTAAACATCAATCTATCATCTAGAAGACAATAAATCAACATAGAATTGAATAAACATTAAAAACACTTCTATTAAAAAGGAAATCATTTTCATAAAATTGTCATTATTCACAACTGAGATATAAATTAAAAAGAAAAAAAATTGAAACTTATCTATAGTTTCATCAACTCCTAAGTAAAAGGAAAAATCTTGCCTTGCATTGTAGAAGAAAACTCTTAAATCTCCATTGAAAGCTTTAAATAATATCCCATCTTCTTCTTCCTTCTTCTCTTCAAAAAATATACTAAAATTCCTTAATTTCAAGCTAAATATGCCTTTATAAAGGCATAAGAATCATAGGAGGAAGTTTAATGTGAAAAGGACTCAAATTTGGCTTAAAATAGGAAACTACGTGTTATCCCATTCGAATGCCCTGCATGCTTGTTTGAACAAGTATACTATTTCTACAATCTTGACACTTCTTTCAGTTTCATGTCCAATTTTTGTTCAAGAAGCTATGCTTGTTCACTGGACAGTCTATATTCCTATCCAATTTTCTATTATGTTTATTAAGCTCTTTCTTTCATGTCCATATTATTTTTCAGCTTGTTTGTAATTCTTAAAAGTTGTCCAAATCATTTTGAAGTGTGTCATGAGTATTCTAAATGATTCCAAATATTGTTCAAATACCTCGATAAGCATACCTTACCTACAAAACGTAAGAACTTTACATTTTAGACATGTAGAATATAATTAAAATCCCAACTTGATTCAAATACATGCCTAAACTACTAATAACTCCCAAAGTAATTAATACTTAAACTAAAATATTGATACTAACTCTAAATTAACCTATTCTATACTAGCAAGTAAGGTAAAAAGGCATATAACATAGATATATATTTCATACCTATCAGGATCCCAATTGTGCTCATAGATACAGATTGGTAAGAAACACAAGCTTTCCATGATGCTCATGTAACTCTTCTTTTCCGTATATACTATATGGTCTTATGAAGACTTGTAGAAAATCCGTGGTAAAGACCTCGCTTGCTAATACCCCAATCGTCGTGGTAGTAAAGAAAGTGTATCACAATCTCCACCCTCCAAACTCTTGGAGCAATGTCTGCAAAGGCATAAATAATATATAACCCATAGAAGCCTAGGGTCTTTATGACGACTAACTCACCCAAACATTTGAAACATAGACTAGATTAATTTTATCCAGTCAAGTATTCGCCTAACCATTTGGGTCATCTTCACATTGTGAATTGACCTAATAAATAGCTCATCCATTAAGTTATGACTCAAAGAACATCCCCAACCCTAATCATCTCCATGCGACTAAGGTAAACTCCCATAACTATCCTCAGTTCATTAACCAAGATAAAATTTTATGTCAGGGCCTATTTAACTCCATGAATTGGTCCCAAACCCTATTGATAGTATTTTAGTCTTTATTTTGATTAGATGTTCTGCCCTCAATCTAACAACAACCAATATCTTTTGATTAATCTTCATTAATCTCAAGTTATCATTAATGCATCAATAATAAAAGCATGCATTACAGTAAGCAACATAAAAAGCTTCAAGTCATACAAGTTCATAATCATAAAATGAGGCCCATTGTGCTCATTTGCAGGGCTAGGGCTCAACGAATTCAAGCCCGAGAATGTACATAATTTATATGCATTATGCAAGTTACATATACACTACCCTAGTAGATCAATGCACTGTATTGCAGACATGTGTAATATGCTGCCTTCAACCCTGCTAATGAGGATTCTTCCCCTTGTTTCCCATGACACTGTAACCTGTAAAGGTCTTCATGTCACCTACTAGTCACACCCATTCCATTTGAAGCAATTTAATATCATTATAGGGTACCCTGACTCTTGGTTAGCTAGGTTATCCGTTTTAGTGGAAACGAAATATACTACCCTAAGGGCATTATAGTAATTTTACCACATGGGGGTATGGTACCCTCCCTTGGGTTATTATGGTCATTTCACTTATCATATATTGATTTTAAGTCATTGCCCTCTCCCAAGGCTTCACTCTCAAATCGACTCGTGCTTCCATTCACATGAATGTGGGTGGCCTACTTATATGGGTATTTTTGTCATTATATTCTATGCCCTGTTGACATCCAATGGATCTAGAATTGGGTTTAAGGTTAGTAATTATTTTCATGTACTCAGGGTAATTTTCTTGACATTTACCGGGGTCATGTGCCCCTTGAATCGACCTTGGTTGACTTAATGGCTTACCATTAAGCCTAGGAGCAAAATGGTCAATTATCCACTCACTATGATTTTTCCTCACTAGGTGGTTCGGTCTATATTTAGGTTACACATTAAACTCTCAATGATAGTTTTATCAATTTTTAAGTTCACTCATAGGACCCGAATTGGAGCCCCTATATCAGGTAAGTGAATATTACATGATAATTAACTATCAGGGGTAAAAAGGTCATTTTACATACTTTGAGATTTTTCCAAATCTGAAACTTGTTCAAGAAACTCCCACCCTTTTATAAATACATTATTAATTTTTTAAAATTTTTCAGACACTTATACCCCTTAATTCGGACCCGGTTCATTCCCTTCTTTTATTTCTTTTTTAATAATTGACCCAGGCTCAGGCCAGTCAGGACCATGCAAAACAAAGATGGACCCAAAGGTCATCTTCATCAGTTCTGGCTAGAAGGTGTTCCTGCTGGCCTCCACTGGCTGCCACTGCTCGCCGATGGGTTGGGCGAGTGGGATTGCCTTCGGGAGGCGATTCCATTAGGCCCAGTCCTATCGGCGAACGGTGGCTGCTGAAGGGTCCTCAACGCGGACAGACCCTTTGCCAGCAGTTTGCATCAGTGCCACTACCTCGTCTTGCCATGGGACTGGGGTTGTTTGATCCACCATCCAGCGGCGATTCCAAACCCCCTAGTCTCGAGCCAATCCATCGCTGGTGGTATGGCCAACACATCTCCTCTCCTATGTGATTCCACAGAGAACCAGAGGATGAGCAGAAGGTTTAGCTATGATCCCAACTGTCAATGAGGCTCAGCCTCTTGCTACCAAACCAACAGAGGAGGCAAAGCTTCAAACTTTGCCCCTCTTCTGAACAGAACAATAGTTCTAGCCGGCAGTCAGAAAACTTCTAGCTGGTGATCCGACTGATAATTGCTCTTTGTTAATTAATTAGGTTTATACATATCTCTAATTTAAATTAAAAGCGTATTGAGCAATTCTACCTTATTCACTGGGTTGTTGTCGATCCACCACCTCTGGTGGTTCAAGCTCCCTCATCTCTGACTTCGTTACATGCCATGCTCTTGCTCCAGTCGCCTGAAAAACTCTACCATCGATGGCTCTGTCTACCCCCGGCCGAAGGCTAAAATACTACTTTTATAATCATGGAGATTTAGAACCCTAATCCCCTTAGAAATTAGGCCAAACCTCCCCACTAGGCAACCTAATTGGGCATCTAAAAATTAATTTCGTCCCTTTAATTAATCAAGCCCGTATAGTGATTTAAACGGTTAATTCAAGCATCTAATTCGAGTAAATAGGCACTGCACATTATATTCAACTTTGAACGGTCGTATTTCCCTCATCCGAACTCTAATTTACACGTTTTTGGTGGTGTTTCGAAGCTCTTTTTGTCTAATTTCCATCAATATAGGCTTTAGCAACAAATTCAAAGTAATAATTAAGTTATTATCACAAGAAAATCAAGTGGCCAATACCCTAATTTCCACATTGTCAACTTCAAAAATTTAGTAAATTCCTGGATGTTACATCTCATGTGGTTTAATGCATTGGTTTGTACATTTGAATGATTTAAGTGGGTTCTTGCTTATTTATGTGCTTTAATGGTGGACGATTACAAACATGTCATTGATGTTGATTTTCTTGTGATTAAGCCTAAGAATGGTTAGATCTATCATGTTTTAGGTTTATATTTTGGTATCATAAAGTTTTAGAATAAATTTAGAATTTTCCTAGAAATTTTGTGTTTTTTTAGTTTTATTTTTGAGAGGTTGAAGACGGATTAGAAGTGGGCATAAATTAAATTGTTATAGGCGTTCGAATGACCCAACAAGCATT
This sequence comes from Saururus chinensis, assembly GCA_035235625.1. Lineage (NCBI taxonomy): Eukaryota > Viridiplantae > Streptophyta > Magnoliopsida > Piperales > Saururaceae > Saururus > Saururus chinensis. The sequence continues at coordinate 35,785,871 of CP141143.1, forward strand.
CGAACAACCTACTATTTGAAGAACCTCTCTGGCCGATTGAACGGCCTAGCATTCGAACTGTCCAACAGGGTGTTCAAACGGCCAAATAGGAGTTTTTGCCATCTTTGTATATTTTGGCCATTTCTTGATCCCTTCCATGAAACTAATTCCTTATGACTAAAATGAGTAATTATTGATTATAAATACTACTGTGATTGCTTGATAACGATCTTAGAATTTATGATTTAGCTCAAATATGATTTAGGCTATATTTGTTTAATTTTAGTATGATATTCTACTTGTCTTAAATTCATGTTTGATGACTACTTCATAATTTTTTGATTATTACAGTAGGTTTAACCGGGATATATATATATATATATATATATATATATATATATATATATATATATATATATATATATATATATATATATATATATATATATTGCACATGCTATATTAATTTTGAGGTGAATAATGTTCCCATGTTCTAGCTTAAGTATGGTGATGTTTATACTCGTCTAAGTCTAGCATGATGTGATACATGTCTTGAACTCTTATTTTTGATGTTTTCATCACATTTAATCCATAATTTCAATAGGGCAGGACTATGAGAAAATTATGGTTGCTTGCTTATACAACCTTGATTGTAGCTTGTTTATGTGTCACATGTCTAGCTTTGGTTTGAGCATTACCACTTATGTACACACTTGTGAAGAGGTTTATGATGTTATTGAGCACATATGGATCATGTTTCATGCAACATGGTGATTGATTTGAGCATGCTTACTTATATTTAGACTCATTTGGCATTTGCTCACGTATGTATCATATGTCGTGCATCATGAAAAAGGATTATAAACAAGGATTAATTTTGATTATCCATGATTGCTCGATTGGATGAAATTGGATGTTGGATTGAATCATTCGAAGGCTTATCAAATTGGTTATGAGTTTGAAAGGACATGATTTTGTTTTGAGTTCCTTTGAGAACATGGTACTTCCCCAGGTTGAGATGAGTTAAATGCTATGTAAGTTAATTGTTAAGTTTATTAGGACCCTGAGAATCCAGCTGGTTTGTTCATGTGCAGTAGCTTACTGGAAACTACTTAGGCTTTAGCCAAGGTGGGTAGGCTTTCTTAGGCTTCAGCCAAGGTGAGCAAGTATTCTTAGGTTACTTTCAGAATTAGTAGGTCCGCTTAGGCTACAGTCAAGGTGAGCAGTAAGTCTGCTTAGGCTATGGTTGGGGTGAGTAGTAGATTTGCTTAGGCTATGGCTAGGGTAAGTAGTAGGTTTGCTTAGGCTATGGCTAAGGTGAGTAGTAGGTCTGCTTAAGCTACGACTAGGGTGAGCAGTAAGTCTACTTAGGCTACAACAAGGGTGAGTAGTAGATCTGCTTAGGCTTTGGCCAGGGTGATAGTTTTATGTTTATGAGGCATTCACCATTCATTGTTGCATGTTTATAAAAGATGATGCTCATTTACATAGTTTGTGTTGGAAGAATGAAGCTTATTTTACATATGTGATTATAGTATAATTTGGATGGTTATGCAGGATGATGTGTATGGTTGATACACTTGATGTTGCAGGGTGAATGATTTTATTGAAAAATAGATATGCATGATATGTTTTTATTGAGAAATGATTCATGTAGGATGGGATTATGATAATGACTTCCACATGTTTACACATGAGGCGTATGTGTGTTATGAGCTATATTTGAAACCATGATGCACAAGAGGCATGAGTATGTGATAATGAGATAATGTGGGTTATAGCATGATATGCAGATAACATGGCTATGTGATGATGAGATATTTTATATATAACATGATTTGCACAGTGGCATGAATATGTGATGATGAGATTTGTCATATAGCACTATGCTATGCTGAGATATTATATATATATATATATATATATATATATATATATATATATATATATATATATATATATATATATGCTGAGATATATTACACATAGCATGATATGCAGGTGGCATGAGGATGTGTTGATGAGGTATGTTATAGATAGCATGACATGATGTGGCATAAGTAGATGCTTATGGATCTCGAGAAAGCTAACGTGGTGGCAGATGCCTTGAGTAAAAAATCATCCATTTTGGTAGCTTGTGTGCGCATGCAGGAATGGCTCTTATATGAGGAATCCATTGAGGATGAGGAGACCCAAGCCATAAAGGCTAAGTTGAGGGAGAGGGTGGTAATTGACTTTGAGGAGAGGTTCAATGGGAGCTTGTCTTATAGAGGATGGTTGTGTGTTTCAAACTCCATGGAGCTTAGATAGCGTATTCTACTAGAGGCACACCATTTTAGGTTGTCCATCAACTTAAGGGGAACCAAGATGCACCATGATGTAAAAATGACCTTTTGGTGGAGTGGTATGAAAGGAGACATCGCTTCTTTTGTGTCTAAATGCCTTATTTATCAGCATGTTAAGGCGGAGCATCATCGTCTGAGTAGTATGCTACAGTCCCTTCCCATTCCCGAGTGGAAGTGGGAGAACATAGAGATGAATTTTGTTTATGGACTCCTAAGATCACGGAGCAGTAATGACGCAGTGTGGGTCATCATTGATCGATTTACTAAGTCCGCACATTTTTTTTGCGATAAGGATGACTACTCCCTTAAACATGTGGGCTGCCCTATATGTGGAGGAGGTTGTGCGGTTGCATGGTGTCTCATTGTTTATTGTTTTTGACGGCGATCCTCGCTTCACCTCCTGATTTTGGCAGAGTTTCCAGAAGGCCTTTGGTACATCGTTGCATCTTACCTCTGCATATCACCCCTAAACTAATGGGCAATTGGAAAGGACTATTGAAACTCTTAAGGATATGCTTCGGGTGTCTATACTTGAGTGGAAAGGCAGTTGGGGGCAGCAACTACCTTTGGTAGAGTTTGCTTACAATGACAGTTATCAGGCGAGCATTAAGATGACACCTTTTGAGGCATTTTATGGGCGTTCGTATTGATCTCCCATTTGTTGGAGTGTGGTGAGGGAACATCTTCTTACTGGTCCTGATCTTATGTAACAATCAGTAGAAAAGATCTGACTCATTTGGGATACATTGCAAACGACATAAAGTCAGGAAAAGAGCTATGTCGATAAGAGGCAGTGAGACCTAGAGTTCGATGTAAGTGATCATGTGTTCTTGAAAATCTCTCCTTCCTGTGGTGTTGTTCATTTTGGCAAAATGAGGATAACTATCTCCTCAATTTTTTGGACCATTTGAAGTCCTTGAGCGCATTGGCACTATGACATGTCGGGTTGCCCTACCTCCTCAGCTGGTGAACATTGATAATGTGTTCCATGTTTCACTTCTTTGGAATTATGAGTCAGCTTCATCCCATGTGTTAGACATTGAATTCATAGAGTTTAGGGAGGATCTATCCTATGTGGACAAGAAGGAGAAGACCCTTTCACACGAAGTAATCTTGTTGGTGAAAATCTTATGGAAGAATTACAACGTGAAAGAAACCACGGGGGAGTGAGAAGATGAAGTGAAGGAGAAATACCCTCACTGTTTTACCTCCGATCGATAGAGAATTTTGGGGACAAAATTCCTATAAGGTGGGTAGGATATAAGATCTCTAACTTTAACCCATTTTAAATTCTATTTAATTGTGTGGTTTGCCTAAATTTACCAGTTTGACTTAATTTTGGGGGTTAAGGGTTAGTAGTTATAGTTTTAACAAGGTTTAATTTCATTTTTATAAGTTCAACATCAAACTTGATTTATCCTATTTTTAGGGATTTTATGGTAATTTTTCATTAATTAAGGGGGTGGATCCCACATCCATGAATTTGATGGTGTGTGTCCCAAATGACCCTAAAATTTAATCATTTTGTATTGATAAATTTTAGACTGATTAAACTTATTTTTAACCCTAAAATGACCCTAACTAGCCACTTAGGGAATTATTTTCCATAGTTACGGCCCAACAATTTGTATACATAACTCAACGGCTTACCATATAAAAGAAAATCCTATCCCATTTATGAAATAGGAAAGAGCTGTGCTAAAAGGCAAGGTGGTGTGCTAACCCCGCTGCTCAAAGAGGAAAATCCGATTTAGGTGACTTTATAGCCCTAATTTATGTGCTTTAATGGTGGATGATTAAAAGTATATCATTTATGTTGATTTCCTTGTGATTAAGCTTAAGAATGGTTAGATTTATCATGTTTTAGGTATGATTTTGGTATCATAAAATTTTCGGGTGATTTTAGACTTTTCTTAGTATTTTTAGGTATTTTTAGTTTGATTTTTGAGAGGTTGAAGACAAACCGGAAATGGGCAGAAAGTGAACGGTGAAGGGTGTTCGAACGGCCCAATAGGCATTTGAACGGCCTACCATTTAAATGGTTTCTTTGGCTGATCGAACGACTTGGCGTTCCAACGGCCCAATAGGGTGTTTGAACGGCCAGACTACAATTTTTATCATCTTTGTATATTTTGGCCATTTCTTCCTCTCTTCCATGAAAATAATTCCTTATGATTAAAATGAGTTATTATTTCCTATAAATGTTGTTGTGATTGCATGATGACCATTTTAAAATTTATGATTCATCTCAAGCATGATTTAGGCTATATTTGTTTAATTTTAGTATAATATTTTGCTTGTCTTAAATGACTACTTCATGATGTCTTGATTATTATAGTAAGTTTAACCATGATGATGTACACATATACTTACACATGTGATATGAATTTTTAGGTGAATCAAGTTCCCATATTCTAGCTTAAGTATTGTGGTGTTTATAATTGTCTATGTCTAGCAAGATGTGATATATGTCTTGAACTCTTATTTTCGATGTTTTCATTATATTTACTCTATAATGCCAGTAGGGTAGGACTATGAGAAAATTATGGATGCTTGCTTATATAATGTTGATTGTATCTTGTTCATGTTTCACATGTCTAGCATTTTCAGCACTGCCACTTAGGTACACACTTGTGAAGAGGTATGCTAATATTAGATACATATGGATTATGTTCATGCATATGTGAACTGATTTGTGCATGTTTACTTATATTTGGACTCGTTTGGCATTTGCTCTTGTATGTATCATGAAAATAATTTATAAATAAAGATTAATCATGATTATCCATGATTGATCGATTGGATGAAATTGGGTGACATTGGATATCAGATTGAATCTTTTGAAGGCTTATCGAATTGGTTGACTCCAAAAGGACATGATTTCATTTTTAGTTCCTTTGAGAACATGGTTGTCACACCCCAGTGCTCACCCGAGCTGAGCCAGACCCGGTCGAGCGGCTGGTTGAACCACATGAAGGCGACAAGATTGTTGGTTTAACACGTTGCGGAAGTCTTAATCCCTTTAGCGGGTGAGTATCATACATGAAGTTGCACACCTTTTATCCTTTGTGTAAGAGAAAAAAGGAAAAATAAAAGAGGATAACACCTCTAAAATAAATCCTCAAACTTAACCCACATACTTAATATCTTGAGCCTAAACACAGGGCTCAAATAAGAAAATCTTAGACATGTCTAAAAGCATAAGATATACTCGAGTGTGAAACATAATCGTCCATACATAGTGCTCTAGCATCATAATAGCATAAATCAGAAGACAAAATAAGGTACAAAGGCGTACCCACCTGCTCCCATGCATATCCCGGTCGTCCATTATACTGGGGATCCTAATCAACTGCATGTTGTACCATATAGCCCCAAAATAAAACACAGAAAGAGGGGGTAGTAAAATTCAATAAGGTTTGAAAAATGGTTGCATTAATCAGGAAACAACTACGACGCAATAACATGGTAATTCAGATCCACATTTCTCATAATATCCCCATTTTTGATTAATTCCCTTACAATACCTCTATTTACCCATAAGTAATTATCCTGCATACAAGTATCACATACATACTAATCATAGCATGAATAATCACATTATGACATAGCATCCATCCTGCATAATAAGTGATTCTCACCCAATCACATCATGCATAATCATCACATATAACATGCATGAGAATTGTCTCTACCACACATTCAGATCATGCATAGACATCACATAAACCTGCATGAGAAGTGTCTCTAACACACATTTCAGATCATGCATATCCATTACATAAACCTGCATAAGAAGTATCTCTAACATACATTTTAGATCATGCATATCCATCATATGCCAACCTGCATATAAAGTGTCTCTAACACACATCATAACCATGCAAGTTGATAAAAATAACCCTGCTTAATTGGCTGAAGCATAAGCAGTCCCTGCGAACTTCAAACAATCTCCAACAGGAAAGTCTAAAGGAATTCCGTAGTTTGCGTAAATTCCCTAATGTGGAAGAATACCCCCTAGTAGGCCAGTGCACTTGGCTACACTAGCCTGGACTCTCAGGGTCCATATGTTCTCAATAGTATATCTCATTATAGCATTGCCGCTCTTCTCAATCCGGGGAGGAAAACCCATCCTCAAGGGACATTAAACTCTGTCCTTTCAGACAAAAAACCAAATCGATAAGCCTCTAATTGATTAACCCATTACCCGGCAAGCTATATCACACAATTGCATCCAATCGATCAACATCGGCTAATATCAATGAAATCTCATTCATGAAATCCGTTTCATGATGCATGCAACATGATACATATGTGACAATCTCTATATGAATTATAATTCATGGAATGTGCTCCCATAAGCCCCACATGCATCATTTTTAATCATGAATATCAACAACTACCACAATTAATCCCCATGTGTCTGTGTTCAAGATAGAAATATTCATTTCTAAGCATATAACCATGCATTGTAGATAACCCACAAGACATTACACACATGCTCTTTAACATCTAATCATGGCTCCTAACTGAAATCATGAGTGAAAACCATAGGAAAACATCAATTAAGTCAAGTGCAATCTTATTCTTGACCTATATAAGCATATACACACTACACTTGAAGCTAGACATGTCAACATCATTGACTTATAGTTTAATCACATTATATGAAGACATACAAGTCCATTCTAGTGCTAAAATCTTGATCGAATCATGCTTAAAATATATGGAATCATTCAATCATGGATTCAAGATAAGCAATCCTAACATGTTTAGCCAATAACATGAAAATTCAAATAATACTTAAATATTTTTCATAATTTCCAACAACAATATCATGCTTTTCTAGTAGCTTATTCTTGCATAAATTACTTAGTATGAACATAAGAAATTGTATTCAAAAGTAAGAACTAAAAAATGGAGAAAATAGCAAAAATCCCTGAATTTACCATGTTGGGGTTTGAACCCCTGGCCGTTCGATCACCATAATGGACTTTTCTGGTTCGTCTTCCCCACTTCGAAATCAAAATTAAAACTTCACATACATTTTATAAATAATCAAATCTTATCCCCAAACCTCAAGATAATCAAATCCATGCTTAGAGAACATCAAATCCAGTCATTACTAAGCAAAACCCCCAAGAAATATGATCAAAGATTAAGCCTTTCTCAAATCGTCATTAAAGCTCATAACCATGGAACCCCTTTCAAAATCTATCAAAACTAAAATCCAAAATCACAGCCACGTTTGGGATAAAAACACTTATCTTCAACAAGCTTCTTCACTGGAAATCGCTCCTCTAACACCTTCAAAACCTACCTAACATATGGTTTTTATTAATACTTTTATAAATCCGATTTAAAACACCTAAATACCTCAAAAGAAGCTCAAAAACGATATTCCCTTTATTAGCATTTGAAATAGGAGTTCAAATTAGTAGCTTTTTTTGTATAAAACGAGATTAAACCAAAGGAAAAGAAGGGATTTAGAAGATTTAAGAAAAACCCTAAGATATTAGTGAAAGATTAAGCAAATCCATACCTTAATCTTTTTTCCCTTTCTGGAAAATGGGGATGAGGCTCCTAAGCTCCTAGTCTCAGCTCTTTCCCAATTGGAAAAGTGGTTGGGCTATTCCATTTATAGTAAAGGATGGGGCAAACCTAACGAATTAATGGGCTACAAATAGGATTTACTACTAAAAATAGAAACATTTACTTATTTTAAGCCTAAATTAATGTCTAAATTTTTTTGAAATAATTACCTAATGCCTTAGGATGATGTTGGGGTTATTCAGGGCTAATAATCCCAATTTCACACATGGGGCCCACGGTGGGTCCCACCTTAACTTTTCGGGAAAAATAGTAAAAATTGTAAAAAAATTCTAAATGACTTAAATTAACTTAAAAACTATAAATGTGAATAAAATTTTGGCTAAAAACTTTGATAACCATGTAAAATTTGAAAATAGTTAAAACTGGTCACAATTAGCACTAAACCACACGTTAACAATTAAATAGAATAAAAATAAACTAGTTCAAGTTTAGGGATCTTACAATGGTACTTCCCTAGGTTGAGATGAGTTTAATGCGAAGTAAGTTAATTGCTAAGTTTATTTGGACCCTAAGAATATAGCTAGTTTGTCTTTGTGCACCGGCTTACTAGAAATTACTTAAGCTTTAGCCAGGGTGGGTTGGCTGGCTTAGGCTTCAGCTAAGGTGAGCAAGTCTGCTTAGGCTACTGCTAGGGTGAGTAGGATTGCTTAGGCTACGAGTAGGGTGAGTAGCAGGTACGCTTAGGCTATGGCAAGGGTGAGCAGCAGGTCTGTAGGCAACGACTAGGGTGAGAAGTAGGTCCACTTAGGCTATGGCTTGGTGAGGAGTAGATCTGTTTAGGCTTTGGCTTTGGTGAGTGGGATAGTTGTATTTTCTCTATTGTGAGACATCCACCATTGATTGTTGCATGTGTACAAAAGATAATGCTCATTTACATAGGTTGTGTAGGAAGAATGAAGCCTATTTCACTCATGCGATTATGATGTGATTTGCATGGTTATGCAGGATGGTGTGTATGGTTGATACACTTGATATTGCACAATAAATGTCTTTATTGAGAAATAGATATGTATGATATATTTATGTTGAGAAATAATTCATGAAGAATGTGATTAAGATAAGGAAAAATTATTTAAATAATATTAAAAAATAAATAATTACCAAAATCGCGGACTTTGGGAACTATTTCCAAAAGTGGTGTCGCTTTTAGCCACGTAGGCACTAGCCAAGTGCTGGTGCCTGCATGGTTTTTTTTCAATGTTTTTTTGATTTTTTCATATGGAATGACAAAATCATGTCTAAGCTGAAGGACGAAATCACTAAAAATAATTTAAAGATGATTTCGTCCTTTCAAAGGGTGAAATCTAGCTTTAAGTAGATTTTGTCCTTTGAACGGATGAAATCATCTCCCGACCTCCACATCTAGTTTATTTGATGAATGAAGAAATTGAAGCACCACTACATGCCCTTCCCAAACAATCTACGAAGACTTCGGAAATTCACTTTCTATTTATAGTCGCCAATACTGAATTGCAAGACCATGACAAAAATGAGTGGGAATGTAGATTCAAATTCATTTATAAAAAAAATCGTATTGTAGTCGAAGGAATTATTCTTAGCTTAGTCATTGTCTTTACTACAAAATTATGATTAACGTAAGGCTTCTTTCTTTAGGTTCCTCATTCATCTTCTCACCATCATTGCTGCATTCGCTACAAAAACAGAGAAGAAAAAAAAGCCAAACTTAGAGAATAGTGGAACATCCATGGCCACCATTCTACACACACTAGAACTTCCCCATGTGACAATAGCAAATGCAGGTGACTGAAGGCACCATGATGAGGTAGAAAGGCAAAAGACAATAGAACCTCTATTGATAGCCAAGAACTCAATGAATTCGCCTCAAAAGTCATGCAAATATGTATGACTCAGGTCCACCCGTGATACTCTCTAATATGTATGCTTTGGCTGGAAGAAGGGAAGCTACTGCTAAAGTGAAGAAGATGATGATAGAGAGTAGAATCAAGAAAGAATCTGCTTGTAGTTGGGTGGAGATCCAAAACTTAGTTCACATGTTAGTGGCAAATGATGATTCCCACCTGCAAATTGAAGAGAAAAGGAAGATGTGGGAGTATGTCAGTGGAAAAATTAGAGAAGCTGGGTATGTTCCAGACACCGAAGATGTGCTTTTGCTTATAGATCAACAAGAGAGAGAGGCAAACTTGCAGCATCACTATGAGAAGTTGGCTCTTGCCTTTGCACTTATAAACACCCCACCTAGTTCAACCATCCAAATCAAGAACAACATAAGGATGTGCAGAGACTGTCATTCAGCGATCAAGTTAGTTTCAAAAGTCATGGAAAGAGGGATTGGGGTGAAAGATAAAAATAGATTCCATCATTTAAGTGGTGGTTCTTGCTCATGTGGAGACTATTGGTGAATCCATGGTTGATGGATTCAATAGTATCCCTTAGCTTTGATGTGAATTGTGTACCTATTCATGAACAGCTCGGATCTATGAGACCACATCTCCTTCACATGTAAGGATGTCAGATGATGGTCGATGATGAGTTACTGATGCATTGAGATAATGTTCAATAAAATATTTTCAAATTTCAAATTGTAATCCTATTTTGTGTTAAGTCATTGCTTATTTGGGCTATTTATGTTTGAATAGGTTAGCTGGACCTTAATTGAGTTTAGATGTCTAAACAGGCTTCATGAGGATCCAACTGGAAGAGGAAGTGAATCCCAACTGTCCAAAGCTATTTAAAAGTCAAGAATGGGTTCTTAATGGTCTAAACATGCATGGAATGGTCGAACACAACCTTTTGGACCCGTTAGATTTGAGATTTGCATCAAGAGAACTAAATTAGGAAAGAAGCTAATTCGGACAGATTGACACAGCCATAATATTTTGATCTCTATGTATAATTCAGATTGATACGATTCTAGTGGCATTGGAAAGAGGACTTCTGTGGCTACATTTGTTACATCAGGAAGAAATTCTAAATTCTGAAGATTAATGGGTCGAATTTGGCATAAAAATGGACAGCTAGTAAACTAACCCGAGGCTAGCACATGGAGAATATTTTCATTGGTTGTGATTGATATACATAAGGAAAGACAATGAGGCTGATTGGATAACTAAAGGAAGATTCAAAGATACTTATTTCCTAAATAAATCATTGATTTATTTGATTGATTTAGAATCTAATCATTGCTAAAGATGCAACCAATCAGGCAATCAATTAGGATGCAATCCAAAGATACGATTTTACTTTCCTCTTTGAAGCAACCCCTTCTATTCCTATAAATAGAGGGGTGGACATGACAGAGGCATCATTTCCCACTCTTTGGAGCTCTCTTCTCCTATTTTCTTCTCTTACTTTGTTTTTAGTTTTATTGTAATGACTTTCTAAGCTTTCAAGCTAAGGCTAGGAATGAAGCTTACACTTAATGTTTAATGGATACTTTGATTCAAGTAAGTTCTTTATCATTTTAATTTGATGTTTTATATTTAAGGAGTTTATAATCTATACAATTATTTGATTCGACATTGACGAAAGGCATGCCAAATGATTATAATTCCTTGTGATTATATACTTAATGCTTTCATGTAGTAAACAATCAATTACTAGTGTTCTATTTCAAAGTTCTTTAAAAGATAAATTTTTTGATTGAGATGAATTTTTATTTAATCTTAATTGAGTTGTCATTTGAATTAAATATACATTAGAGACTTATTACAAGTGGATTTCCAATGCCTTAACACTTTCTCTTTGATTGTTTCTTATTCTCTATTTTACCTTCTTTCTCTATTCTAATATCTTCGTAATAGTTTTCTTTATCACACAAGGCTTTCCTTGTGGATCAACCTTGTTTATTATAGTTGACAAGTTAAAAAGAAATTTGAATTAGACTACTTCATAGTCTTAGTTTGGACGTAACAACAGTTACAAACGCAAGCCTTGTATGGTGAAACAGAAAACTAAGCAATCATTACCACCGAAGTGTAGATATCAGCATTGTAAGAAATAATTTGCTTGATTTGCAGATAAATGAGGTGATGTCGTCCTTTAAAAAGATGAAATCTATGTAAAAGGTAGATTTCATCCTTTGAAAGGATGAAATCAGTTTAAAAGTCCCAAAGTGTTGTAAAGTGATTTTGTCCTTGTGTCCAAGGAGGATTTCATCCTTCCGAAGGACGAAATCAACTTAAACATGATTTTGTCCTTTGGTAGGACGAAATAAAAAAAATTGAAAAAAGAGCTACGTAGGCGCCAGCGCGCATACGTGGCCAAAAGCAACACCACTTTGGGAAATCTTTCTCAATGTCTACGATTTCGGTTATTATTTATTTTTTAATATTATTTACATAATTTTCCCTTAATAAATTTTACATATTTACACATGAGGTGCATGTGTGTTATGAGCAATATTTGAACTAATGATGTGTAAGAGGCATGAGTATGTGATAATGGGATAATGATGTGTAAGAGGCATGAGTAAAGTGAACTAATGTTGTACGGTAAATGTCTTTATTGAGAAATAGATATGTATGATATATTTATGTTAAGAAATAATTCATGAAGGATGTAAGTATGATAATGAATTTTACATATTTACACATGAGGTGTATATGTGTTATGAGCTATATTTGAACTAATGATGTGTAGGAGACATGAGTATGTGATAATGGGATAATATGGGTTATAGCATGATATGTAGATAACATGACTATGTGATGATGTGATATATTATATATAGCATAATATGCATAGTAACATGACTATGTGATGATGAGATATGCCATATAGCATTATATGAAGGTAGCGTGAAAATGTGTTGATGAGATATATTACACAACTTGATATGCAAGTGACATTAGGATGCATTGATGAGAAATGTTATAAATAGCATGACCTGCATGTGGCATAAGTAGATTCCTATGGATTGTAAATTATGTCATGAATACATAAGTTTATGTGGTGATTCCATGATGAATGGGTATTGTGGTTGATTATTTGATGAATATTATGTAACTATGCATGTGTTGCTATTTTGGATTTACTTTCCGTATTAAAACCCTTGTTGAGTTTGTGGCTTACCCCGCTTTGTTTGTGTTTTATTTTTGGGCTACATGTCATACTATGTAGGTTGTTCGGTTAGGCTCTATATGGAAAATGTGGTTGGCAGTGATCTTTGAGAGGGGATGCATGGAGATGTAATGTTTAATGATAACTTTGATAGCATATTATGTTGAGACTTTTATATACTTAACTATATTTTACATTTTTATGTAGTCAATGTTAGTTTAGACTCTTATTAGCCATTGTGGGCTTAGACTTATACTTTAGCCATGTGCGGGCTGTTTATGACTAAGTATATAGGTATGTGTGTGGACAAATGTTTAATTAGTAGTCCTTTATTTCTTATTTTGATTTTGTACAAAGTACACGTGTACAACTCCGTAGTGTTTTACCTAAGGATGGGTAAGTCTTTCGCAATTCAACAAAGCTTTGTTGCGCTTTGTGCTGCTTCCTCCTTGAGATAATGTGTGCTAGGGCGTGATAGTATCCACCTCTTAGACTATAGTCTTTGATGGACTTGAAAAGTAGCTTTGAAATTTTGGTAGGCAAAAGGTGGCTTGAAATTTTGGTAGGCAGAAGGCCCAAACCAAACAAGCAATACATGCTCCAAATCGTCCCATGTAGTACGGGTATTGTGATGAGGATAATGGTTGAGCCAACAGAGATTATGACCCTCCATGTAAAAATAAGCTATATTAATCTTGAAAACTTTAGGACTAGGATGGGATGAAAAGGAACGGCACGCATTGCATCAATTGATTGTCAAAATTTATGGAATTGGGCATGGCAGCAACCAGTTGATTAGTTATTGTAGTAATAGATTAAATTTTGATGGGGTCAGTGTCGTTTTGTCTAAAATAGGTCATTGCGTGTGGAGTTTATTTTTAATGGAAAGTCTAACACCTAAACTGATTTAGATACTTATATAATGGGTATTTGGATGTGGTACAACACAAAAGGAAACCATTAAAAGTTAAAGAGAGATTTGTGATTCTTCCCTAGTGAGTTTTGAGAGAAAAGTGCTTCCTTGGTTATTGAACATTTGAGTTTTTTGAGAGATATCAAAAGAAAGGAGAGAAAACATGATTCATAAGCGGTTTATGAATTAAGATTGAAAATTGTAAATTCCTACACATTACACAAAGAGTCACTACACACAAGGGTTGATAATGATGCGGGTGAATACAAATTTTAATTAAAGCTTCAATAGGAGATTGTACTAGTAAAGGAGGAGATCAAGACTGATTTAAAGGAAAGTTCCAAGATAGACATTGGTAGACATGAGATACATCTACATAGACTTAAAATGTTGTAATAACACCGAGTTTTAAAATTTCATAGTGCATTGATTAATTAGTCAAGGGACTAGTCACAAGATTTTTCCCGATTGGGTTTCCACTTCAAAAATATCATGCATACTTTTCTTGCGTGATTGATTGTTTTCGATTGCAGTAGATTAATTCCTATGCAATGAGGCCACATCTTGTAGTCCTTTACATTCATTGTTTTGGGATAGAGGCACTATGATGACCCCCAAGGTTTGAAGGTTATTAAATGCACAATTGGTAGCTGAGTGTGTTGATTGATATTTTGCCTATATGCTTTGTTTTGCTATTGTTTTTGGCTCTTCTAAATCGATTCTCCCTTGATTGCTTTTGTTTACTTGATGTAACATGGCTATAACCTTCTCTTTTGATTATGATGGCGTGCAATAATTTTGCTTTACATATACTAGTGCAGAGATGAATAACTTTGAAATAGAAGGAACTAAAAGATCAAATAGTGTAAAATCTTATTATGAATCATCCAATGAAGAAGATTTTCTTGAGGAACATAAACAATACTTTATGAAGACCAGTGCTTGGGGTAGAAAAATAAGAGATTTTGAGAAAATTATTAAATAAAATGAGAGGACAATTGACTCACTTTCCATGTCAAATTTGAAATTAGCTGAAGGTAATGAATCATTAGAAAAAGAGGTTATAATTTAAAATGAAATCGAGAAAGAAAGGTGAATTATAAGATCTCTAGAAGATAAACTTACATTATCCAATGAAGAGTTAGAAGGTTTTAAATATGAGAAAATTAACCTTTTGGATAAGATAAAAAGAATGAGGTTAATGAGAAATTTTAAACAAATAAGTCAAGTTGACAAATGATTGAAGATCTTAGTTATGACTTAAAAGCTTCTTAAGAAAATTGAAAACCTTCAACTTAGGCCAAGAAAAATTAGATAAGACATTGTACATGGGACAATGTAGTAGTGATAAAAGAAGACTATAAGTAAATGAGATAAATTCTTCAAAGTCTAAAAGTGAAACTAAATTTCTAAAGGCCAAAGAACCCATGTACACTAAGGAAAGTTTTAGGAAAGTCTAAAAGTGAAACTAAGTTTCTAAAGGCCAAAGAACCCATGTACACTAAGAAAACTTTTAGGAAAGTTTAAAAGTGAAACTAAATTTCTAAAGGCCAAAGAACCCATGTACACTAAGAGAAGTTTTAGGACATCAAACTTGAATAAAGTGTCTAAGACTAGGAAAGAGAACTTGCCTATTAAGTCCCCTAGACCCTCCGTGGAATCCTAAAATATTGATTCAAAAGTCAAATCAATATGGGTAAGATGGACACCACACCCACTTATATACCTAAGAAGTCTTATGAAGCTTAGAAGAAGAAAACTAAGATGGTTTGGATAAAAAAGGAAGACATAGAGAATCTTGGAAAAAAGATTTGTCACTATCCATTAAACCCTTAGATTGCTTGAAAATTGGATTGTTAAGAAAGTTTGGCTCTTTTACAAAAGAGAGAAATTGTCATGAAGTCATTGAGCTAATTCTTTTGATCATATGGACATACTATTTTTTTATTTCATTTATTTGCTTTTGATATCTTGGGAAAAAATAAAAAATATTAAAACACAAAAAAATTAGTTGGTTTATGCTTTAATTTTTTTAGTGTTCTTTTGTTTGTAAGTTTTAAGCTCAATTTCTATATTGCTTGAAGGATATAAAAGCATAAAAGTGACCTAATGAGCATAATGATCGTTTTTATTCTTTAACTAAGAGAAGAATACACCAAGGTGTGTGAAGATTTTGCTATTTTTCTCCATCTTCTTGTTATAAGCTTATGTTTTGCTAAAACATTGCACACATTGTGAATTGAAGTCAAATGTCAAAAGAAAAATTTGAATGTGAAATCTATGAAACTTGAAAAGATTTGGGAGTTAGAATTTAGTATAGTCTAGAAATTCTAAACTAGAGGAGCTTGCTAATCTTCAACAAATTTTTTATGAAATTTTATTTTCTATAATAGAATTGTGTATTCATGTTGGAAAAAAAGAAAGAAAAATCCTCCTAAAGTTGATACAAAAGGGCTCTATGGGACAACATATATTAGTGTGAAAGCTTCCATTTAGTTCATATCCAAAAGAAAATTGACACAAAAAATAAAAGGATGCCAGTTGAGAGAATTTAGAAAAGGGCAAGCCGTAGATTAAGAGTTTTACAAAGAAAAAACCAAAACTGAAAAAGCAATGTCATGAAAAATATATATTTTTACTACACAATTATGAAGAATGCATGCAATGTAATGAAGTCTAGCAAATGAGTAGAAATAGAGAGCCTTGTCTATACTAGAGTCTAGATAACCTTTTCTCATGTTGATTAGATGGAATATAAAGAGTTTTAATTTTGAGAGAGATTAGAGTTGATAGATGTATTTCTAAAAAGGAATAAAAGAGATGAAGATATCAAAGTGATGAAAACAAGTATAAAATTCACAATCCAAGTAGCTAACTAGTCAAAGGGAACAAAACGCAAAAATAATTTGTTGTGTAATGCTTGAGTCATGATATTGACAAGTACAAGACTATGAGCTCAAAATATTTTTTATTTGTTGATTCACTTGAGTTCTAGAGTAAATATTTGGGTTATTTATTTTATTTGGGGTTATTTTATTTTAGAATGGGATTTATTGGAAATTTTTGAGATATTTTAGATTTATTCCAAAAATTTAATTGGAAAAAGCTAAAACCCATTTAATGGACTATTGCATTGGGTAAACATCATATATGCTTCATTTGTATTTCAATTACTAAATTTATTGGATTTTTTTTAAAGTAAATTGTGGGGTTTTTGAAGTCAATTTGATAGTTTCAACTTAATTTTTCAAGATATCTAAGTATTTTCCCAAATTGGTCAATTAAACACCAAACCCAAACTGTTGAATTTCAGTCAACTAATTTATTTCTATATGGATTTTTACTGTAGTTCCATAGTTTATCTTAGATTTACATTATTATATTGTTTCATGCAATTCTAATGGTTAAAATTAATGTTTTATGAGAATGAAAATTTGAGTTTTTTTAACTTAATAAACCATAATGAATTTTGTTAAGTTGTGTAGATTTGGACTGTTGTTGAGTATGTTGTTATGAAACTTGAGTTCAAACTACATTTTAAAATTTGAGATAAGTCTAAGAATGCTCATGTCCATTGGTACTTAGCAATTTTTCAATCTTAGGGTGATTAATTTTTCAGCAAACTCTCGGATGATATTACATTGTTCTATAATCTAGATTGGTGATTAATTATAGAATATCTTGAATACCTAAGATAGAGATTGTTGCACATGGTGAGTATATTGAATTTGAGTTTCTATTTTCCATCAGATAACTTTGTTTTTTTCTTCATGTTTCTGACATGGAAAAAAATTGGATATATTGTCCGATATTTTTAGTTTGAGATATGTATGTTTCATGTTTATTATGATCTATCTTAAAATGGATGATTCTAATTAGGTATATATGTCGCTTATATTTTTTTGTTTCAAAGTCACATAGCCATGACTCTTCTTAATCTAAATATTTGATATGGCTGATTAATTAAACTATGTTTATGAACATATTATAGTTTTTACATTTGTTAATGACAAAAAGGAGGAGAATATGTAGAAATGTTGGATAATTGCGGATAAAACTTAATCGCTAATTGTCGTATGTTAAAAATTCTTGAACATTTAAATTATGTATTTACTTATTTCATAGAACAATACAATGTAGGTATATTCTTAGTTGTGATGTGCAAGTTGATTACACGTTGTAGCAAACAATCAGTTACTATAACAATTGGTTGTTCAAGCCTAATTTTGCCTAAAATAAGACATTCTAAGAAGAATTTATTTCCTATTGAAAATACAATACCTAAACCGATTTAGATGACTATATAATAGGCATTTTGATGTCGTAAAACACAAGCAGAAGCTAGCAAAGTCAGAGATTTATGATTCTTTTCTAGTGAGTTTTGAAATAATAGAGCATATTTAGTTTGAGAGAATAATATTTAGCCCTTTGAAATCCTACAGTTATTCATTATAAGTATATATTTGGTCATATGTGTATTGTTGGCTTACTTTGGTTATCAAAACAATGTCAACATAATTATGAGTCAAAGAAGTATCTATCTCTGGCTGAAGACCACATGTTGAAGATGACTTAGAAAATGAAGATTCAAAAAGTGTTTTGATAGGAGACATACACACACATACACTAAAGAATGATAAGGTTTATCATAAGAGAGTGTGGGAAAGAAAATGAGGAAAAAAACTATATAGGTATGCAAAACTTTCATATGCGACATGAGAGTTTAATATCTCTATCCAGATGGCTTAGTAGATTACCATATTGCTTTAGTCTTATTATCTTAGAAAGATAAAAACTTAGAGATATGGCCTCGTTGGAATTTTTTTTATTCGATTAACTAGTAATGCAACAAAGCACAAAAGCTCATAAAAAATGTTCACAAAGCATTATATCTTTCAAAGTTTAATTAGACATCCTATTCATTTTTATAATCATATTAATAATTTAAATGCACAATGTGATTCCACAATCAGCCTTCTCTATCTCAACTTATGTCCTTTTTGTTATGTCCCGGATTGGAACACAAACTGTACCTAGCTTCAATAGAGGGAAATGAGAGAATATGATGGAGGAAGAAGAAGTTTATTCTCTTTCATAAAAAGTAAAGAAGGAAGAAGACCCTTTTATAAGGGAGGGTGTGACTCCCTAGGAGGGTGTGTCAATTGGGTGGGCCAATAGTCAGTCTATTATAACCCAAAACAATTACCCTGCTCGATTACAAACTATCAAACATGAAAGGAAAGTATTGTAAAGAAAATTCCTAAACATAGTATGTCCTAAAGATGGAAAGTAGTGTAAGGGCAGGGTAAAGCTATTACTGGATAGGTGTACACAACACTCCACCATGCTCCACTTTCCCCTTATCCTCAAGACATTCAGGTACAAAAGCGAGCCATAAACTCATCCCCAAGCACCCACGATTGCATCCTCGGGAGGTTGGCCTTGCATTCTGCCAGAGTCTTAGCAGTGAAGGGATGGTCAAGGGCATAGAAATGGGCATACTTTGTAGCCAATCAATGACCACCAAGATCACCGACTTGCCCTGCACCACTGACAAGGCCTCCACAAAATCCATCAACACGTCCTCCCAATCCTTATCAAGAACAGGGAGGGGCTAAAGCAATCCAGCTGGGGAAGTAGTCATATCCTTGGTATGCTAACATCCATCGCAAGCTACAACAACATACTCCTAAATGGCCCTATGAATACCTTGTCATAAGAAGCTCTGAGTTACCTGCTTATAAGTCCTAAAGAAGCCCTCATGACTGTAAATGGTGTGTCATGGAAATGGAAATAATGCGATGGTGGAGGTCAAAATCATCCGGCACTAAGAAACACCCCTTCTAGAAGAGAAGGTCATTTTGTAAAATAAAGAAGGGTGAGATAGTTGGATCCAATTGAACACAAGCAACCAGCTTATGGGTGGATGGATCATCTAAATAAGCCTGCTGAACATATGGGTGAAATGGACAAGAAGGCATAGAGAGTACTAGGCATGAAGTGTTAGCAGGATAGTGCATTTGCCATAGTGTTCTCTGCCCCTTCTTGTACACCACCTCATAATCGTAGCCTAAGAATTTATTGACCGGAGTGGGCACCCACTGTTCGAGAAAGTATTTCAGTAGCTTCTGGTCTGTATAGATGAGAAAGCGACAACTAAACAAATAAGGGTGCCATTTGGTAACTGCATGAACTATGGCGAGCATCTCTAGGCTGATAGAGATAAGAAATGACCGAAAAGGGCTTTTCTGAAAAAAGGCAATAGGCCCCTAATTTTTAAGTTAGACTGCCCCAAGATTAGCATAAAAAGTATCCATCTCTACCACAAAGGGAAGACTTAAAGCTGGAAGAATCAACACTGGAGAGGTGGCCATGGCCCAATTCAGCCTCTTGAAGGCTTCTTGGGCCACCTCTACCCATATAAACAAGCCCTTTTTTAGTAGGGCAGTGGGGGGTAGTAATAGTGCAATATTGACTAACGAAGCACTAATAATATCTTGTGAGTCCAAGAAATTCGTGGAGAGCTTGTACATAATTGGTCTTTGGCCACGAAAGCATCACATACACATTTGAAGGGTTAGTAGTGATCCCCATGTTAGAGATAATATGCCCAACATAGTTCACCTGGTTGCTACCAAAAAACACTTCGAGCACTTAAGACATAAGGAGTTAACTCGCAAAATAGAGAGAATGGACATGAGGTGCTCCAAGTGGTCTTCCCATGAGGTGTTGTAAATCAATATATTATCAAAGAAGACCAAGATAAATTGACGGAGAAGAAGGGAACCGATCATTCATGAGGCTTTGGAATGTGGTAGAGGCATTTGTAAAACTGAGGCATGACCAAGAACTCAAAATGGCCATCATGAGCACAAAAGGTTGTCTTAGGAACATCTACAAAATGCATTCAAATTTGTTGATAACCCAAACAAAGATCAAGTTTGCTGAAGATTAGAGTACCAGCAATCTCATCAAGTAACTCTTCTATCACAGGGATGAGATGCTTATCTTCGATGGTAATGGTGTTGAGGGCTCTATAGTCCACATAAAAATGCCAAGTCTCATCCTTCTTCAGGACAAGGAGTACAGGAGATGAACAAGAGCTAGTGTAAGGCTGAATAATACTTGTTTGAAGCATGTCTGACACCAACTGCTCAATCTCAGCCTTCTATATGTGTAGGTAGTGATACGGTCATGCATTCGTGGATGAAGAAGCTACTGGAATGATAGCCATTTGATGATCATGATTGTGCACTAATGCATTGAAATAATGTTCAATAAAATATTTTTAAATTTCAAATTGCAATCCTATTTTGTATTAAGTCATTGCTTATTTGGGCTATTTATGTTTTGAATAGGTTAGCTGGACCTTAATTGAGTTTACATGTCTAAACAGGCTTCAAGACGATCCAACTGGAAGAGGAAGTAAAGCCCAACTACCCAAAGCTATTTAAAAGTCAAGAATGGGCTCTTAATAGTCTAAGCATGCATGAAATGGTCGAACACAACCTTGTGGACCCGTTGGATTTGAGATTTGCATCAAGAGAACTAAATTTGGAAAGAAGTTGATTCGGACAGATTGACATAGCTATAGTATTTTGACCATATCTTTCTCTGTATAATTTGGATTTATACGATTCTAGTGGCCTTGAAAAGAATATGTCTGTGGTGTCATTTGTTATTTTAGGAAGAAATTCCAAATTCCGAAGATTTGTAGGTCAAATTCGATATAAAATCGGACAGATAGTTAACTAACACGAGGCCAGCACATAAAGAATATTTTCATTGGTTGTGATTGATATACATAAGGAAAGACAATGAGGTTGATTGGATATCTAAAGGAAGATTCAAAGATACTTATTTGCTAAATTAATCATTAATTTATTTGATTAATTTAGAATCTAATCATTGCCAAAGATGCAACCAATCAGGCAATCAATTAAGATGCAATCCAGAGATATGGTTTTACTTTCCTCTTTGAAGTACCTCTTTTATTCCTATAAATAGAGGGGTGGACATGATAGGGGTATCATCCCCTTCTCATTGGAGTTCTCTCCCCCTATTTTCTTCTCTTCCTTTGTATTTTTTGTTTTTAGATTTATTGTAATGGCTTTGTAAGCTCTCAAGCTAAGGCTAGAGGTGATTTGTAACAATCTAATGAAATTCTATTCATGTTTCATCAATTGTTTCAAGTAATATTGTTTATTTGAAGTGATGTTTATTTAATATTGTTCTTCTTTTTGTTTCTTTGTAATTTGGATACATAAGATGCTTGAAGGCTCTTGAAGGATCTTTTGTGATTTGGATACATAGAAATCTTTAAGAGACAATTATTTTTATCCTTCATCTATCCAAAGTATTTTCTATCTTTAATTTCAATTTTAATGTTCATATCTTATGGTCAGATTGAATTTTCATTCGATTCTAACTGAGATAATATGATACATGAAGAACATCATTAGATGTTACAATGATCCTTAATGCTTTAGTGTTTTCTCTTCTTGATTTCTTAACTTGTTATTCCTTCAATACTCTTCTACTCTTTCTTAGTTTTTCTTTCCTCTACTGTTTTGTAATAATTTTCTTTGTTGCACGAGGCTTTCCTTGTGGATCAACCTTGTCTACTACAATTGGCAAGTAAAATGAATCTGAATTTGACTTCTTCATAGTCTTGTTTCAGACATAACAACATGCACAAGGGGTAATTCCCTGGGTTCAGCACATATGTCCTTGTGTTCAGCCAAAAGAGCAAGCGTATCATCTGGTAGAATTCCTAACACACATCCACGGTGGTGCACTGTTGGAGAAAGAACCCCTGATATGCAAAGAAACAGAGGAGCTCATCAACTGGGCTGAATGTAGTATGTGTGGTTGAGAGCCTTGGATGCGGACATGTTGTCCTCGCATGTCCAAGTCTATAATCATCTCACAGAAGTTCCATATCATGTCCCCAAGCTCCTGCTGCCATTGGGCGCTAAGCACCACATCCTCCCCTTTCATGAGCAATAAAAATAGGTTGGTAATTAATGTTTGACCCTAGAAAGAAAGAGAAGCATGTGTGCACACACCGGTACTCCTAAGGTGCTTGCCACCACCAAACTAGACGCTGAATGGCTTGGAGTCTAACAAGAAACATACCAAGCAATGTGCCATCTTGTCATTGATGAAGTTGTGGATAGAACCACTATTGATGAGGATAGCTACCTGTTGTTGCTTGAGATGGCCCTAGACATGCATGGTCTATAGAGTAAATGCCCTAGTAAAGGCATTCACATAGATCTCTTAGCGCACAGTACAATACCATAGGAAGATGGTTTATCAACGGGAAGGGAATCCTCCTCTTCGGCTTCCTTGAAGAGTAAGATGCACTGGATGGAGCAATGAGCATCAGGTACAAACTTCTCATCACATATAAAGCACAAGCCTCTAGATCTTCACACCTCCATTTGTGTAGGAGTAAGATGACAAACTAAGGGGTTGCTTGGGGTGTGGGCTGGCTGGATTGGCCTATAAATAGACTTGGTGGTGAGAGGGAGGTTGACGCTATGGCAAGCATTGGACACTGGAACGAGCTAGGCCAACCTCCTTGTCTCTGCCGGACTAGCTTTTCCTCCTTGATACAAGCATGATACACATTTTCTTGCATGAAAATATAATAGAAGTGGTGCATCTTGTCCGAGATCTTATGTTTGATCCCCCTTTTGAAGGTTTCTACTAAGGTTGCCATCAGCCAATTCGGCAGGTGAATGGTGATCCTCACGAATTCTGAATAGTAGGTATGCACAATGGTGGCCTTACATAGAATGGAGAGCATCTCAATAAAATCTTAGAACTCGTTGGGGCCGAACTAAACACAAAGTTCATGGGTGAAAAGGCTATGTTGGGAAGCAAACCTTCTTCTCATAGCTCTAGAACCTTACAGAAGCATCATAGTCTAAGTGAAAGGTAGCGATGCATAGGCATTCAACAACAAAATAAGTCCCTTGGTAGGAAAGAACTTCTCCACCTTATAGAGCCACTCTACTGGACCTTATCCTATTGTAGTGAGGGAATTGTAGCCTAGCCAAATGGGGTTCAACACCACCTGTTGGTGACCCAAAGAACTCTTCCAAGTCCTCCTCGAGCTCTTGTGACAAGTTTTTGTGGTTTGGAGTCATTGCAACATTTACATGAACACCTGGGGGGCCTTGTTCTTCGAAGCATAAACGACCTTCTTCTTTGATCTAATCAATGGAGTAAAATTGTACAAAGTTAGGAGGAGCTTTTACAACTATGTCAAATACTACATGGAGGCTAGGAGCATGGAATCTGGAGACTTGGGAAGGCTTGCCCACCACAACACTAGTAGGTTGTGGTGTGAGTAGCATGGGAGCCACAGAGGTTGTCTCAAGCTCAGTGAAGTTCACTGTCAGTTGCTAAGTTTGTTCATGCATTGATTGATACATGGAAAGCACGATGGCTGTATCCAGGTTCCAAGATGGGGTTGGGCAGTCCTCCATAGGCTCATTCATTTTCTCAGTCAAGGTCTCCGAAGTTATGACTTGTTGCTTGTTGCAGCCATGGCAGATTGTTGAGGCTTTAATATCAATGTTGTGTCCTAGATTGGAACACGAATGATACCTAGCTTTAATCGAGGGAAAGGGGAGAAGATAGTGAAGGAGGATGAATAAGAAGTCTATTCTCTTTTCATAAAAATTAAAGAAGGAAGAAAACACCCTTACAAGTGAGGGCATGACTCCCTAGGCAGGCATGCCAACTGTGGGATGCTAGCCAACTGGGTGGGCCCACAACCAGTCTATGACAACCAGAATCAATTACCAACTTTGATTACAACCTATCAAACATAAAAAGAAAGTATTGTGAAACACAGTCCTAAACATAGTACGTCCTATAGATGGAAAGTAGCATAAGGGTGGGAAAGTAGTGTGAGGGCGGGGTAGAGCTATCTCTGGATAGGTGTACACAACATCTCCATTCGTTTAACTAGTTTAGGAGCAAAGCACCCAAGCTCGTTTAGTCGTTTAGAATTTCCAATTCAATATTTCAATAAATATGTACTAATTGGCTAAGTTCGTAAGTATGTACATAACACAGTAAACGATGAACTAAACGGACTTCGTTAGGTCATGCACTGGAGCTAGTTTAAAATGTGCACTAAGCATTGCATCTTTAAAAGTTTGGTGAGACATCCACTCATTTGTTACATTTATAATTATAAATCAAATGAATAAGATTATACAACAATTGCACCGCTCTAGTCCAACTTACATCATTTGATTCATTAAACTAGTTTAGGAACAAATCACCCAAGCTCGTCATGAATATGTACTTCAATGTTTTAAATAAATACATGGTCATAACTAAGTTCATAAGTATGAATCAATTGCACTAAAAAATTAACTAATCTAGCTTTGTTATGTCAAGTTATTTCCATTTATTTGATTAACTAGTAAATGAACAAAGCACCGGAGCTTAATAAGAATATGCACAAAGTTTAGTGAGGCCTCCCATTCATTTATTACATTTGTAATAATTTAAAAATGTACAAAGTAATACCATAATTAAACTGCTCTAGCTAAATTTTAGTCCTTTTTTTTATTCAACTAGTTTATCAACAAAGTTCACAATCTCGTTAATAATGTTGACTTCAATTTTTTAAACAAATACGTACTGATTTGTTAAGTTCATAAGTATGAATAACACGCAATAAATAAAGAACCATTCAGATTTTGTTAGGTCAATTTAGATTCTTTTATTTGATTAACTTGTAAAAGAACAAAGTACAAGAGATCACTAAGAATGTGCACAAAATATTGTATCTTTTAAAGTTCAATGAGACCTCCCACCGATGTGTTATAGTTGTAATTATGAAACAAATGCACAAACTTATACCTCAATTGGATTGCTTTAGTTCAGCTTAAATCCCTTATAGTTTATCCAGTTTAGGAACAAAGCACCCAAGATTGTAACGAATGTGCACTTCTATGTTTAAAATAAATACACACTCATCTGCTAAGTTTGTAAATACTAATTTAATATACTAAACAACAAACTAATTGGGCCATGTTAGGTCAAGTTCTATAATTTTATTAGACTAAGTAGAAAAGGAACAAAGCACTGGAGCTTGTTAAGAATGTGCACAAAGCAGTGTATCTTTTAAAGTTTAATGAGACCACCCACTCATTTGTTATATTTTAATAATTAAATAAAATGCACAAAGTAATACCACAATTGGACCGCTTTAGCTCAACTTAAGTCTTTTCATTTGTTTAACTAGTTTAGGAACAAAATATCAAAGCTCGTCACGAATGTGTACTTAAAAATTTTAAATAAATACATTCTCATTTGTAAAGTTCATAGGTACAATTCAAACACAATGAAAACTGAACCAATCAGGCTTCTTTAGGTCAAGTAATGTGTTTTTATTCGATTAACTTGTAAATGAGCAAAGAATCAGAGCTCGTTAAGCATGTGCACAAAGCATTGTATAGTTTAGAGTCTAAGGGGGCCTTCCATTCATTTGTTACATTTGTAATTATGAATAAAATGCACAAAGTGATACTGCAATTGGACCTCACTAGCTCAACTTATGTCCTCTCTTTCATTTAACTAATTTAGGAATAATGCTCCCAAGCTCGTTAAGTATGTGTACTTTAATATTTTCAATAAATTTGCACACTTATACTATGTTTGTTAGTATGAATAGCACACACTAAATGATGTGCCAGTTAGACTTCTTTATGTCAAGTTATATCTTTTTATTCTAATAACTAGTAAAGGAACAAAGCACCAAAGCTCATTAAGAATGTGCACAATGCATTGCATCTTTTAATGTGTAATGAGACCTCCAACTCATTTGTTACATTCGTAATTATAAATTAAAAGCACAAAGTTATACCAAAGTTGGACCGCTCTAGCTCTACTTATCTCATTTCATTTGTTTGACTACCTTAGGAAAAAAAGCAGTCAAGCTCGTTACAAATGTGTACTTCAAAATTTTAAATAAACATGCACTCATTTGCTAAGTTCATAAGTTGAATCAAACATACTAAACAATCAAGCAATTGACTTCATTAGATTAAGTTATATCCTTTTATTCGGTCAATTAGTAAAGGAACAAAGAACCAAAGCTTGTTAAGTTTGTGTATAAAGCATTCTATCTTTTAAAGTTAAATGAGGACTACCATTCATTTGTTATATCAAAAAAAAAATAATCATATGTGCAAAACAATACTGCAATTGGACCACACTACCTTAACCTAAGTCCTTTTATTAGTCTAACTAGTTTAGGAAAAAATCTCACAAGCTCATTAATAATGTCTACTTCAATGTTTTGATGAGTACGTACTCATTTGTTAAGTTCATAAGTATAAATAACATGCAATAATCAACGAACAAATTGGACTTCATTAGGACAAGTTATAACTTTTTATTTCATTAACTATTAAAGGAATACAATATTGGAGATTGTTAAGAATGTACATGAAAATATTTTATCTTTTAAAGTTTCATGAGACCTTCTAGTCCTTTGTTACATTTGTAAATATGAATCAAATACAAAATGTTATACCACAATTGGACCATTGTATCTCAAGTTTCATTCTTTCAATCGTTTAATTAGATAAGGAACAAAGCACCCAAGCTTCTATGAATGCGTACTTCATAGTTTTAATTTAATGCATACTCATTTGCAAAGATCTAAGTATGAATCAAATGCATTAAACAAAAACCAATCGAAACTTCTTAAGTCAAGTTATATCGTTTTATTAGGAAGGAAAGGAACAAAGCATTGGAGCTTGTTAATATTGTGCATGGAGTTGTGAATCTTTTAAAGTTTAATGAGATCACCCACTCATTTATTAAATTTTGATCATTGATCAAATGCATGATGTAATACCACAATTGGACTGCTCTAGCTCAACTTTAGTCCTATCAATTTATTAACTAGTTTAGGAACAAAGCACCCAAGATCATCACAAATGTGTACTTCTTAGTTTAAAATAAATACGTACTCAATCTCTAAGTTCATAAGTATTAATCAATCACAATAAATGACAAACTAATTGGACCTCATTAGGTTAAACTACATCCTTTTATTTGATTAACTAGTAAAGAAACAAAACATTGGACCTCATTAAGAATGTGTACAAAGCACAATATCTTTTGAAATTTAATGGTGCTTCTTATTCATTTGCCACATTCGTAATTATGAATATAATTCTAAAAATGATGCTGCAATTGGACTGTACTAGCTCAACTAATGTCCTTTTTTCATTTAACCAGTTTAGGAACAAAGCTTCCTAGGTTGTTAAGAATGTGTACTTTAATGTTTTAAATAAATACGACTCATTTACTTAGTTTTTAAGTATGAATAACATACACTAAACAACCAACCAATCTGAATTTGTTGGGAAAAGATTATCCTTTTATTCAATTAATTAGTGGAGGAACAAGCACCGAAGCTTGTTAAAAATGTGTGCAATGCATTGCATTTGTTAATGTGTCATGAGACCTCCCACTCTTTCGTTACATTCATAATTATACATGAAATGCACAAAGTTACACCACAATTGGACTGCTCTAACTCAACTTATGTCCATTCATTAACTAGTTTAGGAACAAAATATACAAGCTTTTTGCAAATGTGTCCTTCAAAATATTAAATAAATGCTCACTCACTTGGTAAGCTTGTAAGTATGAACCAAATGAACTAAATAACGAATCACTTGGACTTCATTATATTAAGTTATATTATTTAATTCAATTAACTAGTAAAGGAACAAAGCACTAGAGCTTGTTAAGAATGTACACAAAACATTCTATCTCTTAAAGTTAAATGAGGTATCCCATTCAATTATTGTATTCATAATAATTAAATAAACGTGCAAAGTAATACCACAATCAAATCACACCAGCTCAATTTAAGTTCTTTTATTCATTTAACAAGTTTAGGAGCTAAGCTCCAAACATGTATAATATTTACTTCAATGTTTTAATAAATGTGTACTCATTTAATAAGTACATGAGTATGAATAATACACAATAAACAATAAACCAATCAGACATCATTAAGTCTAGTTATATCCTTTTATTTCATTAACTAGTAAAGGAACAAAGCACCGGAGATAGTTAAGAATATCCCTCAAAGCATTATATCTTTTAAAGTTTACTGAAACATTCCACTCATTTCTTACATTCGTAAATATGAATCAAATAATAAAAATTATACCACAATTGGACCACTTAAGCTCAATTTTATTCCTTTCAGTCATTTAATGAGTTTAGGAACAAAGCACCCTTGCTTCTAATGAACGTGTATTTCAAAGTTTTACATAAATATGCATCCATTTGTAAAGTTTGTATGTATGAATCAAATGCATTTAATGGCAAACCAATTGACCCCGGTAAGTCAAGTTATATCATTTCATTAGATTAACTAGTAAGGGAACAAAGCACTTGAGCTCTTTAAGAATGTGCACAAAGTAGTGTGTTATTTAAAGTTTAATGAGATAACCCACTCATTTGTTTCATTTGTAATCATTAATCAAATCCATGAAGTAATACCCCAATTGGACAACTCTAGTTAAACTTAAGTCCTTTCGTTTATTTAACTAGGTTAGGAACAAAGCGCCTAAGCACATCACAAATATGTATGTCGATGTTTTCAATTATTTGCTAAGTTCATAAATATGAATTAGATGCAATAAATGATGAACCAATTAGACTATATTAGGTACAATTATATCCTTTTATTCAATTAACAAGGAAAGGAACCAAGCAGTGGAGATTATTAAGAATGTGAACAAACTATTATATCTTTTAAAGTTTAATGAGACCTCCCACTCATTTATATATTCATAATTATGAATGAAATACACAAATTTATATTTGAATTAGACCATTCTAGTTAGAAGTAAGTTCTTTTATTAATTTAACTTGTTTAGGAACAAAGCATTTAAGCTCTGATGAATGTGTGCTTCAATGTTTTAAATAAATACACACGCATTTGCTATGCTCATATGCATGAATCAATTGCACGAAACAATGAACGAATAGGACTATGTTAGGTTAAGTTATTATTTTATTCAATTAACTAGTAAAAGGAGAAAACACTGAAGCTCGTTAAGAATGTACACAAAACATTCTATCTTTTAAAGGGTAATAAGACCTCCCACTCTGTAATTATGAATCAAATGCTCCAGAAATGAATCTTCAATAATATCTTGCAAGACTTTGAACTTCTAATTCCATGACTATTTTGGCCATCCCACCTCATCACTGCTTCTATCTTGGAAGGGTTTGCTAACATTCCATCTATTGAAATGAAATGACCCAAAAAATAGCTTGCTCTAGAAGAATTTACATTTACTAACTTTAGCATACAACTGATGAGTTTTTAAAGTTTGGAGAACTGTTTGCAAAATTTTCTTAATGCTCCTCAGAACAAATAGAGTAAACCAAAATATCAACAAAATCAATCACAAATTTGCCTAAATAAACATGAAAAACTTGATTCATGAGATCCATAAAAATTGTTGGGGCATTTATCAAACCAAAATTCATAACTAAGAATTTATAAGGCTCGTAGCTTGTTTGAAAAGCATACCTTGAGACATCTCCATCACGAATCCTTAGTCAATAACATCCAAATCTTAGGTCACTTCAAGAGAGCACCTTGTTCAACTGTAGCTGATTAAAGAGGTCTATCTTCCTCTCTGCAAAATCATTGGTGCTCCCCAAGGGAAGACGCTTGGACATATATTACATTTGTCCAAAAAATCTTAAAGTTGTTCCTATAAATCGTTAAGCTTTGTTGTGCCCATTCTATAGAAAAAGGAATGGTACAGAGGAAAAGTTACCACTGAACTTGTCTTATAGGTGGTAAGCCTAGCAATTCATCAGGAAAAGAGATATAGACAAAATCTTGTACCATGTCTATCTCATCCAAATTTTGACTCCTTTGCTTCGTCAATAATAACTAGAGTAAGGTATGGAAAACATCCTTGGCTCAACAGTTTCTATACTTAATGGCGGATACAACCCACACTAGCTTAATTTACCTTGAATGTCTTGGAACACTACATTGCCTTCTCCAAAACCTACCCTTTTGTTAGAAGAAAAATTCCTTTAGGTTGTCGGCCAACACGATGCTACCTTCTCCCTCATGTCACAAGTGGTCACATCCATTTATTTGTCCTCTAAAACACTCATTATTTTAGAATTCTTTCTACTTTAGAGGTCGACTTCTTGGCCACTTTAGGATTTTCCTCTCTTGTAAAGGTTGGAGCAATCTTCTTGAATTGCTCTAATAGATTTTCCTTCTCACTATGCTTATTCTCCACAGGGTCTGCTGGTTCCACCAATTCCTGAACTCATGCTTCAACAGGAGTCGAGTCATCAAACCATGTATATCCCTTCCACGGTTGGAAGTCATATGTTTGTACTAATCAATTGTAACAACCTTGAATCAACAAATTGATTCTCGCACAAAGAAGTTATTCTTCTTTTTTGTGAAAACAAGATGTGTGTTTTACAATACCCAACTCACTCATTTTCAAAACCAAATCAAATAATATCATTTTGATTATAACAAGAATCATTAGAAAAAAAATGTATAAACAAATTACTAATTATTTGTGTTGACATATCTTGAAGTGTATGCATAACGATGCTTCTGAGTGGCCACTAGTACTCACATCCCATAAGTATTTTTTGACACCTCAAAAACAACTTTATGCTGCACAAGCACAACAAATTTTAAGGCTATCCACTAACACCGCATGTTTCATACCATGAGTATTTGATGGTTTCTCTGCGGCAATTCCACAACATTTGAAGACATAATACCTAATTATCTATATTGACATATCTTGAAGTATATGTGTAACAACACTTCTGAGTGACCGCTAGTACTCATGTCCTATACCATGAGTATTTTGCGATGCCTTAAAAACAACTTAGCACTGTACAAGTGCAACAAACTTTAGAGCTATCCACTAACACCACATGCAAGATCTCTTAATTCTTTCCTTTAATTGTGTGGTCTTGCTTGTTTGTCAATTTCATTTAATTTTTTGGGTTATGGGTTAGTTAATTATTAACTTTTCATAGTTTAATTTTATTTTATGAGTTTCAGTGTTAATCTTTATTTACCAAATTTTTACCGATTTAATAGTATTTTCACTCATTTTTTCCTTAATTAAGGGTGTAGACCCCACCATGGGCCTCACTTCTATTTTGGATGGTGTGCAACCCTTTTGACCCTCTAATCTTTTATTATTTTATTTAAGTGGATTTGGGTGTGATTAAATTCACTTTTGGGCCAAAGCTAACCTTAATTAGCTACATATAGCATTTTAACCTAGTTTCCAGCCTAACAGTTCTTATTTTGAGCATAAAACCCTTAGTATATAAGGAAAATCATACCATATTTACCCAATGGGGAAGGGTTGTGTTAGAAGCGAGGAAGTGTTTTACCCCCATTTCCCAAAGGAGAAACTTGGATTAAGGTGAGTTTTCTTCCCTTAGTCATCCCAAATCTTAAGATTTTAGTCTTAATCACCTCTATCTTCATTTCCCTTTTTTTTCTTGAATTTCTTCAATTAAAATTTTATTTTTAATTTTGATTTAGGAACTTAATTAAGTGATTTTTATTTTTAACGTAAGGATAACCTAGATCTACCTTCTTTGAAGTTGAGTTAAGTTTACTAGCTAATTTTAAGTAGGTTTAACTAAAACCCTAACTTTTGGGTGGGATTTCTTGATGATTGAAGTTCTTTCATGGATTCAAAGGCTTGTTAGAGGTAAGGAATTTTTACCTTGTGTGATTTTCTTCATTGGAATGCATGATTATATGTTTATTTTAGTTCTTGCTTCATTTTGAAGTTTAATGGTGATTTGTTAAAAGTATGTGACTTATGGTTATTTTGTTGTTATTAAACATGAAAATGACTAGATCCATCATGTTCTAGGCTTAGATTTTGATTATATTATGTTCTATGGTGATTTTTTAATTTATATGATGTTCCAAAAAAGTGAATTGTCGCATGCGTTCAAACGGAAAAGCAGACATTCAAATGGCAAGGCGTTCGAGTAGCCTATCAGTATAATTGAACGCCCAATCGTTTGAATGGTCTGCCAGGGCGTTCGAACAGCTAAACAGAAGAATGGTGGATTTGGCCATTTTTTGTATTTTTTGGCCATTTCTTATTATTTTCTCATGATTCTAATTTTCTATGACTATGATGAGTTTGATTACTTGTAAATGTCATTTAATTACATGTGACATTCCTTAGAATTATGATTTAGCTTAAGCATGGTGATGACTATACTTGTCTTAGTTTAGCATGATGTTCTACTTGTCTTTAATCAATATTTCAATGATTGCTTCACATTTGCTGCATGATTCTAGTAGGGTATGACCATGTATTATGGATATTGGCACATGTCACATTAATTATATGTGGTTCATGTTCCACATGTTTAGTTTACTATGAACACTGTTAAGTATGTATATCCTTGCTTATACTTATATGATTTTATTTGTCACAATTGGACCATGTTATGCACATACGGACTTATTAGAGTAAGCTTATTCATGGTTACATTCGTCAAACTTTGCTTACATATGTATTGCATTGCATGCATTATAAAAATGCTTTACAAGTGATGATTTCTTGTATTTAGACATGATTAACTGATTGGATGCAATTTGATGCCATTTGTTGCCATATTAGTTGCTCTTGGAGGTTTATCGAATTGGTTCTACACCTGAAAGGATGGTCTTTTCATTTTACATCCCTTGGAGGACGAGATGCCTCCCCCTGTTGAGAAGAGCTAATTTGCTATGTAAGAAATTGATGTGTTATCTAGACCCTTATAATCCAGATTGGTATGTCGGTGTCCACTAGCTTACCGGGGGTTGCTCTAGTTTTCTTTTTTAGGAATTCAGACATTTCTTGCAAGGGATTGTCATAGGTAAGCAAGGGTACTTTCCCAGTAGGAAAAATACCCAAACCACTCTAGTTTTCTTCTTAGGAATTTGGACCTAGGATTGCCCCAGGCAATCGGGTTTACTTATTTTTTCATTTGTGAGACATTCACCTAGTGGTTAATAGATGTTTGTGGATGATGCTCATTGATATAGGTTGGGTAGGAGCAATGATGTTTATATTACACATGGTGTGGAAGACATAATTATACTTGAACATGCAAGTGGGAATGTTATTTGATATAATTGATTATGTAGGGTATATTTACATATTGAGATATGATTATGGAAGATGTGAATGTTGATATTTGATTCATGCAGGATGTGAATGCTATAATGGGATCATATGATTTCAGGTGATGTGTATACGTGTTATGAACTAGGGGTGAGCCTTTGATGCGCAGGTGGCATGAATACAAGTTTATGGAATGTGTTTTTACCTCATGATGCATAGGTGACATGAATATGTGTAATTAATATCATTATGCATAGGTGGCATGAATATGTGTGATTTATATCATGATGCACAAGTGGCATGAATATGAGTTTTAAGGAATGTGTTTTACATCATGATCTACATGTAGCATGAATATGTGTGATTTATTTCATGATGCACAGGTTTAGAGAATGAATATATGATGTATGTTTAGATTGAGAATGAATATGATGTTTTCTTGAGTTTGTTTCCTTTTTAAAACCCTTTCTTAGATAAGTTCACCCCTCTTTTTTGTTTTTTTGAGGTTGCATGTTATGCCACACATCTATTTTGGATGGGCTCTACGTTGAGCATGAGGGTAGACTCACTCTATGTGAAGGGCTATAGTTGTTTGGGCTAGGTTTGAATGGATCTATGTTATGTTGAACTTATATTTAACTTTACTTCACACTATGATTAGTTGTTGTTAGCTTAAACTTGTTTAGCCCTTGAGGCTTGTTATTATGTGGTTATTTAGATGATGTGGGTATGTGTGGACTAAGATTGTTAATTAATAGTCCTTTACAATTCTTTATTTGCTTTTTCTCAAAGGGCATGTGCACTCATTTTGATGTGTATTTCACCCATGGCTGGGTTACACCTTCTGCATTTCCACTTCACTTCGTCGCAATGCGTACCACCTCCTCCTTGGACTGGGTTCGGATCATGGGTGGCATGTCTCGGGGCATGACAAGTAAGTTATTTGATATCTGAGTACGACTTCATTAAAAAGTAAATGAGATTAAGAAATAATTCCTAATGATAAGGGATGTGAGGTAATAAAATATTTAGATAATGCTAGTGACATTGAAATCTGTTAGTTGATTGTCTTGATTGCTTGTGTGATGTGTTGTTTGATCTTGGTGCTACTTGTGCTATTAGGCCTTGTGATTTAATGTCTAGTTGTTTTGTATATGGTTGAACCGAATGACACAAGTGATAATAATAACCGAGGTGTTAAAAACCCAAGGGTGGATGATGCGTTGACTACTATTGAAGGGATGACATAAGTCATGCAGGCTACGCAGGTGAGCAAGAGCATCTATTCTTGGAGGGCTTTAAGAAGTTCAATCCTCCTAGTTTCCAAGGTAAGATGGATGCCTCATTGGCCAATAATTGGAAGTTTTATATGCAGAAGATCTTTAGTTAGAGATAGTGCTCAAAGGGGGAGAAGACCCATCTAGCCATATTCACCTTAGAGGGAGAGACACGAAGGTGGTGACTTTCCATGGACTGATAGAGATTATAGGGTAGAGAGGATATTCCATGGGAGGAGTTTTTGTTAGTTTTCAATGAAAAGTACTTTCTCTTCATGTGTGGGAGGAGAAGAAGGAGTTCCTCAATCTTCGGTAGAGCTCTATGATCATGCTTGCCTACAAGACTAAGTTCATCGAGCTTGAGCACTTTGCTCCTCGTTTATTCCATGACGAGTATGAGTGAGCCAAGAAGTTCGAGGATGGATTGAAGCTTTTCATAAGAGGCTAGATGGTTCCCTTTAGGCACAAGACTTTGGTGGAAGTTCTTGAGATCTCCATTGTGGTAGAGAAGGACTCGGAGGAGTAGCACAAGAGGATGGGGCAACTTAAGAGGGCAAGGCAAGAGGACCCTTAGGCATAGCGTATTTATAAGTCTCGTGGTGGTAACTTTAGGAGGAATAATAACAACCATGTGTAACCGGCTCACCACAACTTCTGTGGCAACATCACTTGCTACTTGTGTAGGCAGAAGGGACATTATAAGAGTGAGTATCCTTGAAACACTCAGGATGATGCACCTAGGCATTAGCCGGTCCTGGAAAACCAAGGCCCAAGGCACAAGAAAGACCACAAGGTGGGCAACAAGATGGACAACAAAAGAAGCCGGTAGACTGAGGCAAGGTCTTTGCTATCTCAGTTCATGAGCTTGGTGTTGAGCATAAGATATTATCGGTTCCTTTGCCTGTGTCTAACCCTTCATTTTCTCTTCGGGCAGAGGAGTATCTTGAGAAGGTTTCCATGTGATTGAGGGGCATGAATTACTTTTTGATTTGATTGTTTTACTTATGATGGATGTTGATGTGATTTTTGGCATGTACATGATGTCATAATTTCCTAGTTATTCTGGTACCAACTATCGGGGCCCTAGATTTTCAAACATATATATATAATTTAATAAGAGTATCAAAGTTTGATCAGGCCTGCGATGTGGAGGATTCATCATAAGCATAACATAAAATATCATTTACCACAAATATACTATTTGTTTATTAACACACAAGGAGAAAAATAATTTGCATCGTGGTGAGTATTTAAAATTGCTAAATAGGAGAATTTATACTATCAGGCACATAACAAGGGTAGGTTCAAATCACATAAGATAAATAATACTTTGAATAAAATAGGGTGTGCCTCTCACCCAAAAGCTTCCTTAGATATTTTTCCTACGTATAAAAAATGCACCCAAGATTTGCAAGCTCTCATGGTTTACTACAACTGTCCCAAACATCAACTCCATCCTAAGATATTTGATGAGGGTACAAAGCCGCCTCCTCTTACTTGTCCACGAATCATCACAAAACACCTCGTGCATGTGGAGAGAAGTGACCATGAGGCGCCACAATCAAGACAGTAGAGAGTTTTCCCATGATACTCTCTATAGTGGCACACGTAGCCTTCATAAGGGTTCCTATCCTTCCTTAGGAGCTCACTAGGTTATAATAGATCTGTGCATCCGATTCCAAACCGGATTATAATTGTGCCTCTTCTAATCTACATAGCTCTATTGGGACGTCCACCAGTAAAGCTCCCGATAAAAAAATCAATCTTGAGTTATCAGACTCATAAAGGATAGTTTTCCTTTCAAAACATTCTATCTTAATGTTTATTCTTTCAAAAACCCTAGCCTCCCCTCTATAAGTCATGGGAGCATCACTAATAACGACTACAAAGATAGGGTTAATCACTTGTTCCAAGGAGACAACTACCCTCTCTTTATCCCATTCTAGTAACACGATCAACATGCTTGTATGTATTTTCAAAGTATTCTTGAGAAGCATCCTTTCAACCATGAATAATTATCTAAAATTGCCTTTCAAACATACTATACTCATTCATAATTAAAATGGTGGCGAAGCTAGATTTTCTTTATCTCACATGTGCATAATTATAATCAAATTCAAAGAATAGTGATTCGATAAATCAGTATATATGAGGAAATCATAAAGTCACAGTATATACTTAATATCCTACTTCAAAGGATAATCATTTGATAAATCAAATATATAAGAGAATCATAAACATATAGTACAAAATTCATATCCTATTCTAACAGACAATCATTCAATAAACTGAATATGTGAGAAAATCATAAATCATAACTTGAAATTAACTAGAGTCATATATATAATAACTTCGAAAGACAACCAATGTAAACATGCATACCTTAAGAAAGGATAAAAACGCTTACCTCATACTCTGTGCAACTTCGAAGGCAACTAGCCAAACTCCATGCAATTCGATGACGCCTTTTTGGGCTTTATAGTTCTCTAACAAGGAAAATAATCTTGCAACGACATCTGACATGCTAGATTTAGGTAAGAACACCTCTTGAATGACTCAAATCAGACTTAAAATGACTTAGAATGAGAGAAATAAAGTTTGACGAGTGTGGGAGAGAAGAAACTAAAAAAGTCAGAGCCTCATGCCTATTTATAGGCAAATTGAGGTGGTGACACATGTAGGACACCACACATCATTTGCAGCGTGCGTGATGATGGTCTTCGGTTGTGTGGTGCACACTACAGCCTTGTGGCTCCATGTATCGTTCACATAGTGTGCATGACAAGTGGGACACAACCTATGCTTGCCCAGCGCACCGCGCATAATGCGTGCATTTTGTTTACAAGCATTGCATGTAGATGCCAACTCACACAATTAATTCTTTTCTTCTTTTTTTGTAAAAAAAATCAAAATCTTTAAGCGAGCATAACTTCTTCTCCTAAACTCCAATTTGTGTGTTCTTTGTACTATTTGGCTCATATCAATGAGCCCTGCATGACTAGACACCACATGGGTAGGTTATCCCACAGTTTAGAAGTGCATTTTGCCCACATAGCACACTTCCCAAGGCCAAAAGTTTTGACGGTAATTTTTGATTTGTAAGGTTCGAGGCTCGTTACACTCATTTTTTAGAGTTCTATCACGTCTATAAGAAACCCCACTAAATAACACCTAAATAATTTAACATTGCTAAAAACTTGAATATTAACTTTTTAGAGACACAAAATCATATCAAAAATTCATGGTCATTATAAATACTTTGTGCACATTCTTAATGAGCTCCAGTGCTCTATTTATTTACCAATTAATCAAATAAAAAAATAACTTAGCATAACAAAGTTCGATAGATTTGTTATTTGTGCATTTGATTCGTACTTACAAACTTAGCAAATGAGTGCATATTGATGTGAATAAATTGGCAATCATCTTTATTGTAAAACTAAATGATCCAAATGAGATAGTTTAATGGCTCAAGCCCAAGAGTATCCAAGCACTATGTGGACCCCGAAGTAAACAAGATGGCACAAGAGCCAATGTTGAGATCAAAGCACAAAGCCCACAAAGAAAGAAACCAAAAAGACATTCTGAAAAGTCAAATTCGTCTTTAGCCATGGTAAAACATTAAACAACACAAACATATCTATACTCTGGCCTCAATCTCAATATTTGACATTTCCTTTCCCGGGGAATGCCTAGGAGTTGTTGTTTTCACATATTATTACACCTAGAGTGCTGTTAAGTTACATTGACATTTCAACTATTATTTTTGGACGAATTTCTCATGTAGCCAATAAATAGGCTTCATATGTAATGAAAAAAGGAGCTTGTGTTTTTAATCATGAACTCATTGTTTGTTCAATGTGTGTCATTCCAAATATCTATTTTTACTTGACGGTGTGCCATTTGAAATACCTTTATCCCTTGCTTAGTGTTCTCTCAACCGTAGACATTCAGTTTCAGAAGTTGTGAATGTCATAGGGGTCTACCATTTGTGCCCACATACTAAAGGAATAGGTTTTAATTATGTTATTGTCTAATAAGGGCACTTAGACCATAATGTTGCTTAGGGTTTATTATTATTTCTTAGTTATTAGGGATTTTATTGTTATTTCTATTCAATAATATTTAGTGGGCTTTTAGGCATTTGTTAGTGAGCCCATTATGACTCTCTATTTAAGTGTAAGGGCTATGCCCTAATTTGGGTAGTGAATTAATTATTGAGTTATCTCTCTTGTCTTCTCCCCTTTCCTCTCCTCCTTTCATGGCTACTGCACCACTCCCTCTCCCTTTTTCCAGCTATCTTGCGGTGCTTTCTTCTCCTACCGTGGCTGCTAGGCCATTGTAGACACCGGTCCACAACAGAAGCCCACTTGTTAGTGAATTAAAATAATTAATAGCAAGTGGTCGACACTACTTGAACGATTATCTATTGTGGATTCCATTCATCTACTTCATCTGTAAGATCTCTAACTTTAACTTGATTTAATTTCTATTTAATTGTGTGCTATTGTGTGGTTTTGCTTCAATTTGCCAGTTTGACTTTATTTTGGAGTTTAGGGTTAGTAATTATGGTTTTGACAAAGTTTAATTTCATTTTTATAAATTTTCAAATCAAACTTAATTTATCATATTTTTAGGGATTTTGTGGTAATTTTTCCTTAATTAAGGGTTTCCACCATAGGACCCACGACCATGATTGGACAACGTGCTGTCTACATGATTCTAAACTGCAATTATTTTAAATTAATAAATTTTGGACTGATTAAACTCATTTTTAGCCCTAAAATGACCCTAATTAGCCACTTAGAGCGTTATAATTCATATTTACAACCCAACTGTTTGTATACATAACTCAACAAACTTACTATATAAAGGAAAACCCTAGCTTATTTCCTAAATTAGAAAAGGCTATGCTAAGAGGAAAGGTAGTGGCCTAACCCCATTGCCCATAGAGGAAAATCCGATTTAGGTGAGTTTTTAGCACTAATCATCCCTAGTCTTTTGGTTTTACTCTTAGTCTCTTTCTTATCTTCACTTTTTCCCAAATGGATTTTTGGTATTTTCCATTAAAGATACAATTTTTAAATTTGATTCCAAACCCTAGATGGGTGCTTTTAGTTTTTAAGCAAAAGAAATCGTAGATCTAATTATTTTCAAGGTTATTTAAGCTTATTAGTTAATTTTAATTAAATATTAACTAAAACCCTAATTTTGGGCAAGGTTTCTTGAGGAGTAAAGCTTTATTTTTAATCCAAGGGCTTCCATAAAGGTAAGGGGTTTCCTTTCTAAGAGGTTTTCTTCCTTGAAATGCGATTATTGTGATTTTCTTTAAGCTTTTTATTCATCTTGATGGGTAATGGTGATTTATTAAAAATACATAATTTATGGTTATTTTCTATGTATAAGCATGAAAAATATTAGATCTATCATATTGTAGGCTTAAATAATGGTTATATGAATTTTCATGAAGTTTTAACAATTTTTATTGATTTTTAGAACAATTTTGGTTTAGTTTTGTGAGGAAGAAGACAATTTTGTTTACAATTCTGTCATGGCCATTAGACTACCAGTAGGCTGATCTAATGGCCATCTATTCAAATTGCCCATTTTTTTTTACAATTATGTTCTGATCGTTAGATTTTCAGTGGGCCGATCTAATAGCTAGTTGTTCAAACTCCCCAAATAACTCACTATTTTGGATTTACGACTATATTTTGGATACTTTTACTTTAATTTTTTCTCTCAAAGTTTTTTGGGGAATATATTAACATTTCTAGATTATATTCCTAATTATTCATATTTTTCTAAAATAATATGTATTTATTATATTTTTTGGAATGTGTATTGTACAGTAAAACAACTCTTTATTTCCTTGTTTAAAAGCATGTTTAAGGATGAAAACATATTATTTTTTATTCCTTGTTTTTAAGATGGATTGATATGTGTTATGAGTATGTAAAAAAAAATTCAAGTTTTTTAGAGCACGATAAATCAATGGCATAGTCATAAATTTGAAGGTTGATGATTTTGGCATAACTGCATAGTCTCATTAATTAAATTACGAAACTTATTTTTCTAGTTATTTTAATATGAGATTTATTTTTATACTAATCAAACCTACTATTTGCTATTTTTTCTAAAATTTACAAGTTACATGTATATGCGAAAATATCTACTTAAGCTAGTATGAGATAAATGAGTATATGCGCAATTTTTAGTGAGATTTTGATGATTTCTTCATACTTACTCCATGATTCCAATAGGTTTGACCATGATGATGTGTGCTTGCACATATTATACTAATTTTACGTGAATCATATATTCCATGTTTTAGCTTAAGTATGACGATATTTATATTTGTCAAAGTCTAACATGATGTGATACATGTCTTGAATGTTTTCATCATATTTACTCCATGATTCTAGTAGGGTAGGACTACTATAAAATTATGAATGCTTGCTTGTGTAACCTTGATTATAGCTTATTCATGTTTTACATGTCTTACCTTAGGCTTGAGCACTACCACTTATGTACACACTTGTGTAGAAGTTTATGATGTTATTGGACACAAATGGATCATGTTTCATGCACATGTGGGCTGGTTTGAGCATGTTTCCTTATAATTGGACCCAGTTGGCATTTGCCCACATTTGTTACACCTAAACCATTGATTAATTAACTAGAGCTAAAACTTAGGGTTATATTACTTTCAAGTGCACAAGTGGATGTAGCCTTGTAAGGTCGAATCCATAAGGATTGCCTATGTGTGACTATCACAATGATTATAAAATAAGAGAAGTAAAGAAAGATTAAGAAAGAATGAGTACAAGAGTACTAAGGTAATAAAGAGTTAAGAAATCAACAAAATAAAACACTAAGACATTAAGGGTCATTATAACATTTAGTGATATTTTTTACGTGTCATGTTATCTCAGTTAGAATTTAATGAAGATTCTATCTAACCAGAAGATATGAACATTAAAAATAAAATAAAGATAAGAAATACTTTGGATAGATGAATGATCAAAGAGAATTGTTTCTTTAAGATTTCTATGTATCAAAACTATAACAGATCAAGAAATGGAGCCTTCAAGAAGTTTATGTGTTAATATCACAAAGTAACAAGAAAATAGACAATATTAAATAATCATCACTTCAAATAACCAATACTTACTTAAAACCATTGACGAAACATGAA
Organism: Saururus chinensis; assembly: GCA_035235625.1. Lineage (NCBI taxonomy): Eukaryota > Viridiplantae > Streptophyta > Magnoliopsida > Piperales > Saururaceae > Saururus > Saururus chinensis. Next base: position 35,828,461 of record CP141143.1, read on the forward strand.
TAGAACTCCATTAGTTTGTTACAAATTACCTCTATCCTTAGCTTGATAGCATAGAAAGTCATTACAATAAAACTAAAAAATAAAAATATAAAAGAAGAGAAGAAAAATAAGAGAAAAGAGCTTGAAAGAGGAGGAGATGATGTCTCTACCACATCCTCCCCTCTATTTATAGGAGTAGAAGAGGTTGTTTCAAAGGGGAAGGTCTAATCATATCCCTTAACTGTATCCTGATTATTATTTGATTGTTTCTTCTTTAGCAATGATTAGATTTTAAATCAATCAAATAAATTAATTATTTATTTTGTAAATTAGTATCTTTTAGTCTTTCTTTAGTTATCTAATCAGCCTCATTATCTTTTCTTATTTATATCAATCACAACTAATGAAAAGGTCTTCCATTTGTTGGCCTCGAGTTAGTTAACTGGTTATCTCTTTGAATGTCAGATAAGATTTGACTCATATATCTTCAGAATTATGAAATTCTTCCTAAAATAGTAATTATATCCACAAAAGTCTTCTTTCTAAGGCCACCAGAATCATATCAATCTAAATTTTACATAAAAAGATATCACCGAAATACTAAGGTTGTGTCAATCTGCCCAAATCAGCTTCTTCTCAAATTTGGTTCTCATGATGCAAATATGAAATCCAATGTGTCCACAAGTTTGTGTTTGTTCATTTAATGCGTTTTTAGACCATTAGGAGCCTATTCTTCACTTTTAGATAGCTTTCAGTAGTTGGGCTTCATTTCCTCTTCCACTTGGATCCTATCGAAGCCTATTTGGACATACAAACATAATGGAGGCCCAACTCACCCATTCATGATATAAATTACCTAAATGAGCAATGAGTTAACACAAAATAGGATTGCAATTAATGATTTAAAAATATTTAATGGAACATTATTTTATTGCATCAAATACACCCCAACCACTTGCTAGTCTTGAGCAATCTATGTGCTCGAAAAGAAAAATAATTAAAAAGAAAACATGCCACTTTTGTAAGTTATCATGACTACATTTAGCACATATAGCAAGTTGTTAAACCTCTAACTTGCGCTAGTGGACGAGTTGTGTCTCATGAGGGTTTGTTATGAATATACCCACAAAAGTTAAAAACTTATGGGTTGCCTCCCAAGTGGTGCTAGGTTTTATGTATTTCAGCCAGACAAAACAAAGAAGAAGACAAGAAAAAAAATATAAGTGACAATGCTAACAAGTTGTGTTGAGGAAGTAAAGATTAAAATAATAATTCTAAAGTAAGACCAAAGAATCCTTTCATCCTCACCAAGTAAATATTAAACTTTACAATTAACTCTAAAATACTCAAGCACTAGTTTTCATAGATTAAATATTAGAAAAATATTCATGAAAGTCTAAACTATTAAATTTCTATGTAGAGGAACTTTTGAAACAATATGTTAGTGAGTCCATGTAAAATTTTGACAAGTTAATTAGAAGATCAATATCCTAAAGTAGTATGCTCTTCTACTCACCAAAAGATGTTTAGATAGCCAAAAGAACCAATTCAAAACTTAGCAACTTGTCTGAGATAACAAGCAGTTTGGATGTTCACTTTAATACCTCATGGGTTTTATCTGTGATATTCCGGTATACTTGCATTGTTACAACAATGACTTCGCCCTATCTTACAAAATGAAACATTCTTTGTTTTCTTTGTTTTCATATGATGGCCATCACTCTTTTTTTCTTTTTCTTTTTGACTTCCTTTCACTTTTTTTTTCTTTTTTTCATAGGCAGCCATTTTCGAAGTACTTACTCTAATTCATTGGTTGCTTTCCATAACGATAATAATCCACTATTTTTTCTTCTTTCCCAGCCAACCAAGTGAACAAGGAGGTCAAAGTTCATTGAATTTGGTATCTATTGAGATTCCAGGTGAGTATTAGAGCAACAACCACATAATTCGACTTCAACTTTTAAAAATTAGTTGTGTAAGTGAAATTTTGAAAACCAACATTACTTTCTAAGATCCTCTTTATGAAAGTTAATTGTAAAGACTCATCACAAAAGGAAAGTTTTATTAAAAATATCCAAGTGCCATCATTATTTAGAGATCAAAGTAAAGAGGAGGAATACCAACAAAGGATTAAAAATCACCCCCCAACCCAAAGGAAACATTGTCCTCAATGTTTGAAAATAAGAAAAAAAAATTATTTTTTATGATTTTTTATTTTTTTGAGTAAAAATCATGAAAAGAAATCAACCCTTATGTTTTGGCTTTTCAAGAGATGTAGACTCAACTTCAGGGACAAAACGGTCTAAAAATAGTTTCAAACGTTGTCCATTAGCTTTAAAAAAATATTACCATTATTTGGGTTTTAAATTTTAACATTTCCATAAGGATAAACAATTTCTACAACGAAAGGACCTACCCAACGTGATCTTAATTTTCCTCAAAAGAGATGAAGCCTAGAGTTGTATAATAAAACTTTTTGGAACGGCTGAAAAAAATTTTGTAAAATTTTTTTATCATGAAAAGCCTTCATTCTCTCTTTCTAAATTTGTTAACTCTCATAAGTATCACATCGAATTTCCACTAACTCATTGATTTGCAATTTTCTGTTTTAGCCAGCCTTGTCAAAATTAAAATTCAAAGCTTTAATTTTCTAATACGCCTTATGTTCCAATTTCACAGGCAAGTGACAAGTTTTTCCAAAAATCAAATGGTAAGGAGCCATTCCAATTGGAAAAGTGGTATAATAAGCCCAAAGAGCATCTGTTAGCCGTTAAGACAAATCCTTACCATTTAGATTTACCATTTTCTGTAAAATAATTTTAATTTCCTAATTATAAATCTCAACTTGCCCACTTGTTTGTGGGTAATAAGGGTGGCTACTTTATGGCAATCCCATACTTCCTCATCAAAAGGCTTATTGCAAAAATGTGACCCCCAGTCACTTATGATGGCTCAAGGCATTCCAAACCATGCAAATATATTTTCTTTTAAAAAGCGCACAACGACTTTGTGGTCATTGGTTTTACTTGGAATCGCCTCAATCCACTTGGAAACATAATCAACAACAACTAAAATGTAAACATAGCCAAAAGAAAAAGGAAAAGGTCCCATGAAATCAATGCCCCAACAATAAAAAATATCAATAACCAATATGGGGTTAAGAGACACCATATTTTGACGAGATATGGCTCCTAACTTTTGACACTGTTCACAAGTTTTACAAAATTCATAAACATCTCTGAAAAGAGTCAACCATTAAAAACTACATTGTAAAATTTTAGTAGTAGTCTTTTTAGAGGTGAAGTGACCACCGCATGGTTCAAAATGACAAAAAGAAATGATACTTATAAAAACTACATTACAAAATTTTAGCAGTAGTCTTTTTAGAGGTGAAGTGACCACCGCATGGTTCAAAATGACAAAAAGAAATGATACTTGTTAAGAATCAGGCACACATCTCCTTATTATTTGATCCAGATAGTACTTAAAGAGATAGAGGTTGTCCCAAAAGAAATGCTTTACCTCGGTGAAGAATCTCTTTTTATCTTGGTGAGACAAATGATGAGGAACTTTACCTATCACCAAGTAGTTGGCAATGTTGGCATACCATAGAAGATGCGAGATGACACAAAGTTGCTCATCGGGGAATGTGTCCCGGATTGGAAAGTTTTCTGAAGAATAATAAAAGTCCAATATGGAATGATGATCTGCCACCACTTTCTCTACTCCCTTCTTGTCTTTGATTGTAAGATCAAACTCTTGGAGTAGGAGTATCCACGGGAGCAAACTGAGCTTTGTATCTTGTTTGCTAAAAAGGTACTTCAAAGTTGCATGGTCAGTAAAAATGATAATATGAGAGCCAATCAAATAGGCTACAAATTTGTCAAGGGCAAATACAATAGCAAGAAGTTCTTTTTCAGTGGTGGAGTAGTTCATTTGGGAACTATTTAATGTTCTACTTGCATAATGAATTAGGCAATGTTTCTTATCTTTCCTTTGCCCTAAAATAGGTCAAAAAACATAATCACTTGCATCACACATAATTTCAAAGGGAAGGGTCTAATTCGAGGGCTGCATGATGGATGCGGAGACTAACATGTTCTTAAGCTTTGCGAAATCTTCTTCACTTGCATCTGACCACTAAAAAGAATGTTCTTTAGATAGAAGATTACACAATGGTCTAGATATCACACTAAAATTCTTGATAAATCTTCCATAAAAACTGGCATATCCCAAATAAGACCTAAAATCTTTTATAGATTTTGGACTAGGCAAATTAGCAATCAATTCAATTTTTGCCTTGTCCACTTGAATTCCCTGCACATAAACAATGTGACCAAGTACTATTCTAGTAGTAACCATAAATTGATACTTTTCCCAATTTAAAATCAGATTTTCTCTTCACATCTCACCAAAACTTTTCTCAAGTTATCAAGACAGTCATCAAAAGAATCACCAAAAATAGAGAAGTCATCCATAAAAACATCCAAAAACCACTCCACCATGTCACTAAAGATGCTCATCATGCACCTTTGGAATGTGGCTGGAGCATTACATAATCCAAATAGCATCCTTTGATATGCAAAGGTACCAAATGGACATGTAAAGGTTATTTTTTCTTAATCTTCAAGTGCAATCTCAATTTGATTGTATCCTTAATAACCATCTAAAAAGCAATAAAATTTATGACTGGCCACCCTCTCTAAGATTTGGTCCATGAATGGCAAGGGGAAGTGGTCTTTCCCAGTGACAAAATTCAATTTCCTATAATCTATGCACATCTGCCAACCGGTGGTGCCTCTAGTGCGAATCAACTCATCATTGACATTTTTACCACCATCACTCTAGACTTTTTGGGGATAACTTTGGTGGGACTCACTCGTGGACTGTCAGAAATGGGGTAAATGATACCCATATCTAACAATTTTAGGACCTTTGCTTTCACAACCTCTTTCATTTTGGGGCTTAATCTCCATTGCATTTGTCTCACATGTTTTATATTTTCTTCCATGAAGATCCTATGGGTGCAAATCAGAGGACTAATCCCCTTGATATCAACAATGGTCCACCCAATGGCACTTGTAAGTTGTAAGAACTTTGAGCAACCTATGTTCTTGCTCATTATCCAACTTTGAAGAGATAATAATAGGAAATGTCTTTCCCATACCAAGATAAGCATATTTAAGTTCAGTAGAGAGAGGTTTCAAGTCTAACTTAGGTGGCTAGACACTTGGGGGGAGAGGAGCGCTATTAGAAGGAGGTAACTCCTCAAAGCGGGCCTTTTACCTATTGGTATCCAACAATGCAATTGACTCCAATAAGGCATTTACATCATTAATCATAGAATCATGATCAAAGTTAAAATAAGAAAGATAGGCTTTAAGAGGGTTGGAAAATGAAGAAATAGTAGTCATGTCATCAACAAGACTTTCTAAAAGATTTACTTCATGCAATCCTCATCATCATCTTCTGGTAGCCTGCAAGTATTAAAAATGTTCAGTTCCAAAGTCATATTCCCAAAAGAAAGCTTCATAACACCATTTCTATAATTAATAAAACCATTAAAAGTAACAATAAATTGGTGCCCTAATATGACATTTATCTGAATACAAGCATTCAAAATCGTTTGTGTGTCCAAAATAATAAAATCAATAGGAAAGTAAACCTTCACTACTTGTACTAGCACATCCTCAATAATTCCTCTTTGTGTTTTAACTAAGTAATCTGCAAGTTGAAGTGTAATGCTTGTGGGCTTCAATTCACCAAGTCCCAATTGTTCATAAACAGAATAAGGTAAGAGATTAACACTTGCCCCAAGATCAAGCAAAACTTTTTCAATTTTATGATTCCAAATTCTACAAGATATGGTTGGATAACCAGGATCTTTATATTTGGGTGGGGTGTTTTGTTGCAAAATTGCACTTACTTGTTTTGTCAAAAGTGCCTTCTTTTCTATATTTAGCTTCTACTTAATTGTAAAAAGGTCTTTCAAATTTTTTGCATAAGATAAAATTTGTTTAATGGAATCTAAGAGAGGAATGCTAATCTTAACTTGTTTAAAAATTTAAAGAATGCCACCATTTTGCATCAATTTTGAAGAAGATTGTAATCTTTGGGGAAAAGGAGGTGGAATAAAAAAAACACAATCAGAGTTGTCAAATTCATCACCATGTTTAGAATTCAAACACTGCTTAGGTTCAACAACCTTCTTTGGAATGTCTTTGTTAATGACTTTTCCACTTCATAAAGTGCTGATAGACTTAGCATGCTCCTCTTGTTAACTTGAAGAATTCAAATTTTCAATTAAAAAGTGACCTTTAGGATTTGGTTGAGGTTGAGAAGGAAACTTCCCTTTTTCTTTAGTGCTCAAAGTTGTGGTCAACTGAGTAATAGAAGTCTTCAAGTCATTGATGACTTGCATTGTTTGGTTATTTATTGTTTCTTAACTTTGTATGAATGTTTGCAATGTGTCTTCAAGAGTCTTCTTATGTGGTAGAACATAATTTGAAGAAGGAGGTACCTGCACATAAGACTCATTTCTCCAACTAAATTTATGATGATTTCTCAAATTAGGAGTACAAGTTTCAGAATAAGAAGATAAAGGCCTTTTGTAAGTATCCATAGCATTTGCTTGAGTATGCAGCACCTCTTGAAAAGCAGAGATTGTTGGACAATCATATGTTTGGTGGTCATTACTCTCAAATATACTACAAATATTTTATGCTTTTTGAGAAGCTTTAGACATATTTTCCTTATTAATTTCCATAACCTCAACTCTTCTAGTTAAACTTTCAATTTTTGCTTTTACATCATCCTCTTCTTTAAGAAGGTACATGGCCCCATTAGTTGTCACATTAGATTTTGTCTTATTAGTACTTTCAACTACATTATAATCTTCCCATGATTAAGCATTTTCAACCAACATATCAAAATAGTCTAATGCTTCCTCAGGTTCTTTACTCAAAAATTCTCCATTACACATTATTTCAATAAATTGCCTCATTTGAGAAGTCAAGCTATTATAAAAAATACTAATTGTACGTCATGTTTCATATCCATGATGTGGGCACAAAAATAAAGGTTATTTAAATCTTTCCCAACATTAAAAGAAAGTCTCATTTTCTTTTTATGAAAAATTCAAAATATTTTTCTAAGTGTATTAGTTCTATGAGTGGGGAAATTTTCTTCAAAAATTCTCTTTGCAGTTCTTGCCATGTTCCAATGGATATTAGCTTCAAACAATTCAACCAACTTTTTGCTTTTTCCTTTAAAGAAAATGGAAAAAGAGTTTTAATCTAATAACATTACTAGAAACATTTTTGTTTGGCAAAGTTGCACAAACCTCTTCAAACTTTTTTAAATTTAAATATGGGTGTTCCGAATCTAAGCAATGAAAATTGGGTAGTAATTGAATTACACCTAGTTTGAATTGAAAACCACCCACATTAGTTGGAAAAATCACGCAAAAAGAAGAACTTGATCTAGTTGGTTGCAAATAATCACACAAGGTTTTAACTTCTTTATTATTTTGCACTTCATTAAAACCATTATTATTTGTACCATCATCCATAGTGTTCAAAGAAAGAGAAAACTCAGAAATATTAAGAGCAATATCAATACTTTTTAAGTGACCACTTGGTCACGTTGCCATGAGCACATAAAAAATGAGAAACTTTTTGTTTGGAAAGAACAAAAAAAAAAGAATCAACAAAGTAAAATTAAAAGAAATAAGATATATAAATTAACCAAAGCAAAACATGTAACTAAAACTTGATATCTAAAGAAAAAAATTAAATCTATGAACTAAAAGAAATGAAGTAAATGAGGTGGAGTGAAACTACCCGGAATGCTTCAAGTGGTCTTCTTTATTTCTTTGAACATTGACTAGTCCAAGAGATATTTTCGGTTAAGCTTCTTCAATGATTGTTCTTCTCTCTACTCTCATTCTCAACAAAAAGAAAATAAAAAAACAAAAGACAAGAAAAAACAAGAAAAAAATGAATAGGGAGAATATTTTGTGACCGGCATTATTGTCACACATTGCAATCCCCGGAAACGACACTAAAAACTTGTTACACCTAAACTATTTATTAATCAAATAGAGCCAAAGCTTAGAGTTATATTACTTGCAAGTGCACAAGTGGATGTAATCTTGCGAGGTCAAATTCACAAGGATTTCCATTGTGTGACTATCACACTGATTACAAAATAAAAAGAGTAAAGAAAGATTAAGAAAGAAAGAGGAGAAGAGTATTGAGGTAATAAAAAGTTAAAAAATCAATAAGATAAAACACTAAGACATTAATGATCATTGTAACATCTAGTGATGATCTTCATGTGTCATGTTATCTCAGTTAGAATTGAATTAAGATTCTATCTAACCGAAAGTTATGAACATTAAAAACAAAAATAAAGATATGAAATACTTTGGATAGATGAAGGATCAAAGAGAATTGTTTCGTCATTAGTTCTATGTATCAAAACTGCAAAAGATCAAGAAGGAGAGCCTTCAAGCATCTTATGTATTAAGATCACAAAGAAACAAAAAATAAACAATATTAAATAACCATCACTTCAAATAACTAATACTAACTTGAAATCATTATTGAAACATTAATAGAACTCCATTATATTGTTACAAATCACTTCTAGCCTTAGCTAGAAAGCTTAAAAAGTCATTACAATAAAACTAAAAATACCAAATACAAAAGAAGAGAAAAAAATAGGAGAAGAGAGCTCCAAAGAGGAGGAGATGATGCCTCTACTATATCCACCCCTCTATTTATAAGAGTAGAAGAGGTTGCTTTAAAGGGTAAGGTCCAATCATATCCCTTGATTGCATCCTGATGATTGCTTGATTGATTGCTTCTTTGGCAATGATTAGATTCTAAATTAATCAAATAAATTAATTATTTATTCCTCTAGTTATCCAATCAACCTCATTATCTTTCCTTATATATATATTAATCACAACTAGTGAAAAGATCCTCCATGTGTTGGCCTTGGGTCCGTTAACTAGTTGTCCCTTTTAATGTCAGATTAGATATTATGCATACTTATTCAAAATTATGAATTTCTTCCTGAAATAGTGATTGTAGCCAAAGACATCTTCTTTCTAAGGCCACCAGAATCATATCATTCCAAATTTTACATAAAAAGATTTCACCGAAATACTACGGTTGTGTCAATCTATCCAAATCAGCTTTTCCCGAATTTAGTTCTCTTGATGCATATATGAAATCTAATGGGTCCACAAGTTTGTGTTTGGCCATTCCATGCATGTTTAGACCATTAGGAGCCCATTCTTGAATTTTAGATAGCTTTTGGTAGTTAGGCTTCACTTCCCCTTCCACTTGGATCTTATCATAGCCCATTTGGACATATAAACACAACAGAGGCCCAACTTACCTATTCGAGATATAAATAACTCAAATAAGTAATGAATTAACACAAAATAGGATTGCAAATCATGATTTGAAACCATTTAATTAAACATTATTTCAGTGCATCATGCATGTATCATGTGGCATGCATAATAAAAATGATGTATAAAATTTGATTATTCATGATTAACCGTGATTGATCGATTAAAAGAAATTGGATGACAAAGGATGTCGGATTAAATCATTCAAAGGCTTCTCAAAAAGATCTTGAGTCTGAAAGGACATGATTTTGTTTTTAGTTCCTTTGAGAACATGGTGTCTCCCTGGGTTGAGATGAGTTAATAGCGATATGAGTTTATTTATTAAGTTACTTAGACCCTACGAATCCAAATTGGTACGTATGTGTGCTCCAGCTTACCATGCACTCTAGTTTTCTTTTTTGGAATTCAAACTCTTTCCACAAGAGATTGTCCTTGGCGAGTACAGTGCTCTAGTTTTTCTTTGTAGAATTCGTGACCTCCCTGCAACAGATTGTCCTTAGCTAGCATGCTGCATTAGTTTTCCTTTGTGGAATTCAAACATTCCCTGTAGGGTTTGTCCTTGGCAGACAGATTGCTTTAGTTTTCCTTTGTGGAATTTGGACCTTCCTTTCTAAGAATTGTCCTTGGTGAGTAAAGGGTAGGTTCCCAATTAGGGAACCTACCCAACACTCTAATTTTCCTTTGTGGAATTTGGATCTTCCGAGCAAGGGATTATCCTTGGCGAGCATGTTACGCCCCGGCGCCCACCCAACCCAATTCGAACCCGGTCCAGGGGTCGGTTGAACCACACAGGTGCGACAAGATTGTTGGTTTAAAACATTGCGGAAGTCTTAACCCCTCTAGTGGGTAAATATCATACACGGAGTTGCGCACCTTTAATCCTTTGTGCAAGAGAATTAAGGAAAAATAAAAGAGGGAAGCTTCCCTAAAATAAATACTCAAACTTAACCTACATACTTAATATCCTAAGCCTAAACATAGGGCTCGAATCAGAAAATCTTAGATAGGTCTAAAAGCATAAGATATACTCGAGTCTAAAACATAATCATCCATACATAGTGCTCTAGCATCATAATAACATAAATCAGAAGACAAAATAAGGTACAAAGGTGTACCCGCCTACTCCCATGCATATCCCGGTCGTCCATTATACAGGGGATCCTGATCAACTGCATGTTGTACCATGCAGCCCCAAAATAAAACACAGAAAGTGGGGTCAGTAAAACTCAATAAGGTTTGAAAAATGGTTGCATTAATCAAAAAATAACTATGGCGCAATAACATGGTAATTCAAATTCACATTTCTCATAATATCCCTAATTCTTATTAATTCCTTTACCATACCCTTATTAATTCTCATAATTACCTACTATCTTAGGATGATGCTAGGGTCATTTAGGTATAATAATCTCAATTTTGCACCTGGGGCCCTCGGTGGGTCCCGCTCCTTACTTTTCAGGAAAAAATAGTTAAAATTTAAAAAATTTTAGGAAATTTCTAAATGACTTAAATTAACTTAAAAACCATAAATGTGAAATTTTATTTTACCAAAACCTTTGGTAACCACTTTAATTTTGAAAATAATCAAAGCCTATCAGAATTAGCACTAAACCATACATTAACAATTAAACAGAATAAAAAAAAAGTCAGTTCAAGTTTAGGGATCTTACAAAGTAGGTTCATTATTTTTCTCAATTTTGAGATATTCACTATTGATTATTTCATGTGTATGGAAGATAATGTTAATTTACAAAGGTTGTGTAGGAAGAATGAAGGTTATTTTATACGTGTGATTATTATATGAATTAACATGATATGCATAATTGTGTGTTTAAGATACTTGATTTATAGGGTGAATGATTTTATTGAGAAATAGATATGCATGATATATTTATGTTGAGAAATGTTTTATGCAGGATGTGATTATGATAATGAATTTCATATGTTTACACATGAGGTGTATGTCTATTACGAGCTATATGTGAACCTATAATGCGCAGGAGGCATGAGTATGTGATGATGAGATAATATGGGTTATGGCATGATATGTAGGTAGCATGGCTATGTGATGATGATGATGATGATATATATATATATATAGCATGATATGCAGGTGGCATGAGGATATATTGATGAGATATGTTATAGATCATGACATGCATGTGGCATAACTATATGCTTATGGATTATAAATTATGATATGAATGCATAGGATTATGTGGTTATCCCATGATGAATGGGCATTGTAGTTGATTATGTGATGAGTATTATGTGATTATACATGTTTTGTCATTTTCGATTTACTTTCTATATTAAAACCCATACTGAGCTTATGGCTCACCCCTCTTCGTTTGTGCTTTCTTTTTGGGCTATATGTCTTGCCTTGCAAGTTGTTATGATGGGCTCTATGTGGAGCATGTGGTTGGCGATGATCTTTGAGAGGGGATGCTTGGGGATGTTTTGTTTTATGATAGCTTTGACAACATGTTATGTTGAGATCTTTATATACTTGGCTACACTTCACACTTCTATGTAGCCAATGTTGGCTTAGACTCTTATCAACCATTGTGGGCTTAGACTTATACTTTAGCCATGGGTGGGCCATTTATGATTATGCATGTGGGTATGTGTGTCGACTAATGAATTAATTAGTAATCCTTTATTTCTTATTTTGCTTTTGTATAAAGTATACGTGTGCAACTCCATAGTTGTTCTACCAAAGGATGGGTTAAGTCTTCTACAATCCAACAATACTTCGTCGTGTCATGGGCCATTTTCTCCGTGGACCGGTTTCAGCTTAGGGTAGCTTGTGCCGGGGCATGACACCATCAACCATATCATCATCTTTTCTTTTCCTGCTTTTGCATCACGTATTCATTTAAAATTTCTAAGTACACATTTGGGATGACCTTGGGTGCTTTGTTCCTTTACTAGTTAATCAAACAAAAGGATTTAACTTAATAAAGTTTGACTAATTCATTGTTTAGTGTGTTTGATTCATACTACGTACTTAACAAATGAGTACATATTTATTTAAAATATTTAAGTACACATTATTAACGAGCTTGGGAGTTTTATTTCTCACCTAGTTCGACGAATAAAAGGACATAAGTTGATCTAGAGCGATCCAATTGCGTTATAATATTATTTAATTTATAATTACGAATGTTACAAATGAGTCAGATGGTCTCATTAAAATTTGAAAGATACAGTGCTTTATAAACATTCTTAATTAGCTTCAGTCCTTTGTTCCATTACTAGTTAATCAAATAAAATGATATAACTTGACATAACAAAGTTCAATTGGTTCATCATTATTGCATATTATTCAAATTTATAAACTTAGCAAATGAGTGTATATTTATTTAAAATATTTAATTACATATGATTAAAGAGCTTAGGTGCTTTGATCCTAAATTAGTTAAATGAAAAGGACATAGGTTGAGCTAGTGTAGTCCAATTATAGTATCACTTTATGCATTCAGTTTATTACTACAATTGTAACAAATGAATGGGAGATCTCATTAAACTTTAAAAGATACAATGCTTTATGCACTATCACTAGCTTTGGTCCTTGTTATTTTACTAGTTAATATATAAATTGACCTAATGAATCTGGTTGGTTCATTTAATAGTGTGTTTGATTCATACTTATTAACTTAGTAAATGAGTGCGTATTAATTTAAAGCATTGGAGTACACATTATTAACAAGCTTGGGAGCTTTGTTCCTAAACTTGTTAAACGTATAACATAAGTTGAGCTAGAGCAATCAAATTGCGGTATATAGCCTCAGTATTCTTACCCCTAAAGTTGGATGTGATTTATTAGTCGTAGGGTGCGGGATTCGACGTGCACTTTCGGAGAGAAAAAGGGAGAAAAAAATGAAAAGAGAGAGAAGGAGATAAAAGTAAAAGAAAAAAAAAGACCAGGCGTGTTTCCACAGCTGCGCTGGAAGGGAGTAAAAGCACATGGACGTTGCAAAACAGCATTGGCCTAGTGACAAGCTAGCATGGCAAGGCCGATGCCCTAGCCTAGCTCGACAGCCCCAATCCGGCTCTGCCCCTTTCCGTGGTTAGCCCCTCCCCCCTCTCTCTATTTTGTAATTTTTGCCGCCACCATGGGCCGGTAAGGGCTGTCCGGAAGAAGACAACTCCGCCCCGGCCTAGCAACAATTAGAGGAAATCCCTCCTAGCCCCACTTGGCCTCCGCACTGCCCCACTCCTCTCCTCCCATTTGCCTCCGCACTGGCGGTGAATAACGAATGACCGGACCTTCCTCCAGCTCCACCCAAGTCAGGTGACGATGGGTGGATGCTTCCCTTATTTTTCATTTTTGACTATTTTGGGCCACCACTATCGTCTACTACCACCACCCATCAAACCTAGCTATGCCCGGCCAGTAGGGCCAGACGAGCTGGGTAGAGCTACTAACACCCCCACCCCACTCCACTTTTCCATCCCCTTCTCTGTTTTTCCACCAAACCAACTACACTACTTTATTTCTATTTGTTCATTACCATAATGGCTAGGGAAGGGCCAACTAGAGCTCGCATGGCTCTGTATTGAACCAACACAAGGGCAGGACCACTCCTGCCTAGCCCAGTCGGCCTTTCTCCCAGCTAGCTCCACCTCACTAGTATGTCTACCACCCTTTAGTTCTATTTTTAACCCGGTCCTAACCATTCAGCCCATCTCTATGCTTTCTACCGCTACCACTAACTAAATGCTCTCAGGCCAGCCACATTTGGCTTTTCCTTGCCATGCAATGGTAGGGGGCCACCAGTTCTCAGCCTCTCTTTACTTTTCTACCCATCTGCATGTTGAACCCCTTTTGCACATTTTATGTTGAATAGCCTCCAACCAGATTTGGTCAAGTCTGCCTTGGCCCAAAGATAGTGGGGGTCACCTTCATCGGCCTTGCCATGGTGATAGCCCTATGGCCCTCACCCCGCCCTGGATATACCTTACCCTAAGGCCATGTGTGCAAGTGGCCACACATGCAATTCATGGTATAGGTGCCATTTTCATGCTGTTTGACCATTGGATGGCTCTATCACTAATTGAGTTGACCACCAGAGGCCTCCACCTCTCTTATATCCTCGAGCATTGACCCACGTCCTCCAACCCATTATGTGGGCCATAGTTGACGTAAAATTGTTGATGTTGAGTGCTATCCGCTTATGATTTTGACGTCTTGAGGTTGGTCAAGTGCTTCTTAGACACCAGATGACTTCCATTTATTCCACCCTTGGTTCCTAGTTGCACTTTCTACTTCTTTCGCAAGACCTTTCCCCCGGCCACCCTTAGTGCACCACCATGGATTGCAGATTTTGCCACATTGACTTTTGTCACCCCATTTGTCCGAGATTACTTCTAGCGCTTCCTAAACCTCAGGACAACATCTCTTTGTGCATTTGATTTATGATTAGGAATGTAAAATGTGACTAGGAGGTCAAATTAAACTTTAAAATATATAATGCTTTGTTCGTTAACTAGTTATTTAAATAAAATGATATAACTTAACCTAACATAGTCTAATAGGTTCATTCTTAGTGCATTTAATTAAACTTATGAACTTAAAAAATGAGTGTTTATTGATGTGAATTAGAGTTACAATCAGGTTTATTGTAAAACTATATGATCCAAATCATATGGTTAGTTTAATATGATCTAATTCATATGGTTAGTTTATTATGATCCAAATCATGTAAAACTATATGATCCAAATCACATAGTATTCGAAAACTATGTGGGACCTAGGAGGAAAAGAGAAGGCCCAAGAACCCAAAGCCAAGAAGAAAGGAGCCAAAAAGCCAATTTGAAAAGTTAAATTAGTCATTAGTCATTAGTCATTAGTCATGGTGAAACATTAAACAGCCCAACCAAATCATTATTATGGGCTCAATCTCAATAGTTGACATTTCTTTTCTCTAGGAATGCTTAGGAGTTGCTATTTTCACATTCAATTGCTCCTTGAATGCTGTTCAGTTACATTAACATTTCAACTACTATTTTTGGACGAATTTTTCAAGTTGCATATTGTTGTTACGTCCAAACTAAGACTATGAAGTAGTCTAGTTTAGATTTCTTTTTTTACTTGTCAACTATAGTAAACAAGGTTGATCCACAGGGAAAGCCTTGTGTGACACAGAAAGCTATTACGAAGAGAATAGAATAGAGAAGGAAAGTGAAATAGATAATAAGAGACAATCAAAGAGAAAGTGCTAAGGCATCGAAAATCCACTTGCAATAAATCTCTAATGTATACTTCATTCAAATGATAACTCAATTAAGATCAAATAAAAATTTGTCTCAATTGAAAAATTTATCTTTTAAAAAACTTTGAAATAGAATAATAGTAATTGATTGTTTACTACGTGAAAGTATTAAGTGTATAATCATAGGGAATTATAAGCGTTCAGCGTGCCTTTCGTCAACGTTGAATCACATAATTTTATAGATTATAAACTCTTTAAATATGAAACATCAATTTAAAATGATAAAGAACTTACTTGAATCAAAGTATCCATTAAACATCAAGTACAAGCTTCATTCCTAGCCATAGCTTGAGAGCTTTAGAAAGCCATTACAATAAAACTAAAAACAAAGATACAAAATGAGAGAAGAAAATAGGAGAAGAGAGCTTCAAAGAGGAGAGAATGATCCATCTATCACGTCCACCCCTCTATTTATAGGAATAGAAGGGGTTGCTTCAAAGGGGAAAGGCAAATCATATCTCCAGATTGCATCCTGATTGATTGCCTGATTGGTTGCTTCTTTGGCAATGATTAGATTTTAAATAAATTATATAAATCAATGATTTATTTAGCAAATAAGTATCTTTGAATCTTCCTTTAGATATCCAATCAGCCTCATTGCCTTTCCTTATGTATATCAATCATAATCAATGAAAATATTCTTCATGTGCTGGCCTTGGGTTGGTTTACTAGCTGTCTAATTGCATGCCGGATTCGACCCATATATATTCGAAATTTGGAATTTCTTCTTGAAATAACACTTGTAGCTGCGGAAGTCTTCTTTCCAATGCCACTAGAATTGAATCAATATGAATTATACAGAGAACGATATGGTCAAAATACTATGGCTGTGTCAATCTGTCCGAATTAGCGTCTTTCCAAATTTAGTTCTCTTGATGCAAATATCAAATCAAACGGGTCCACAAGGTTGTGTTCAACCATTCCATGTATGTTTAGACTATTAAGAGCCTATTATTAACTTTTAAATAGCTTTGGGTAGTTAGGCTTCACTTCATATTCCAGTTCGATTTTGTTGAAGCCTGTTTAGACAAGTAAACTCAATTAAGGTCCAGCTAACCTATTCAAAACATAAATAACCCAAATAAGCAACAACTTAACACAAAATAGAATTACAATTTTAAAATTTGAAAATATTTTATTAAACATTATTTCAGTGCATCACATACTATTAAATAGGACTCATATATAATGAGAAAAGGGTCTTGTGTTTTTAATCTTGAACTTGCTGTCTGTTGAGTATGTGCCCACTCCAAATATTTGTGTTAGTTAAAGGTGTGTAATTCCAAGTACCTTTAACTTTGGCTTAGCATTCTCTTATTTTTAGAGATTCAATTACAGAAGCCCGCTTGTTGGTGAATGTACATAATTCATAGCAAGTGGTAGACACTGCTTTAGCTATTTTCCGTTGCGAACTATGTTCATCTACTCCAACAAACATAGCATCATCTTTTCTTCTTCAGTGTTTTCATCACGTATTCATTCAAAACTTTGAAGTGTGCATTTGTGACGACCTTGGGAGCTTTGTTCCTCAACTATGTAAACGAATGAAAGGACATAAGTTGAGCTAGTGCGGTCCAATTGCAGTATTACTTTGTGCATTTTATTCATGATTAAGAATGTAACATATGAATGGGAGGTCTCATTAAACTTCAAAAGATGCAATGCTTTGTGCGCATTCTTAATAAGCTTCAGTGCTTTGTTTCTTTACTAGTTCATCGAATAAAAGGATATAATTCGTATTTAAATTTGTTTGATTCATACTAATGAGCATAGCCAATGAATGCATATTTATTTTAATCTTTACAATACACATTTGTGATGAGCTTAGGTGCTTTGTACCAATACTAATTACACAAATGAAATGACTTAAGTTGAGCTAGAGGAATCTAATTACGGTGTCACTTTGTTCATTTTTTTCATGATTATGAATGTAACTAATGAGTTGAAGGTTTGATTAAACATTAAAAGACACAACGCTTTGTGCACTTTCCTCACAATCTTCAGTGCATTATTCATTTACTAGTTAATTGAATAAAGGTATCAAACTTGACCTAACGAGGTCTAATTAGTTCATTGTTTAATGTGTTTGACTCATATCTATGAACTTTGCCAATGAACACGTACAATTGGTTCATCCTCTACTAGTTAATTAAATAAAAGGATATAACTTAACATAATGAAATCTAATTAGTTTGTTGTTTATTGTGTTTGATTCATACTTACAAAATTAGCGAATGAGTGCGTATTTATTTAAACTTTTGAGGTATGCATCGTGACAAGCATGGGTGCTTTGTTCCGAATCTACTTAAATGAATGAAAGGCCTCATTAAACTTTAAAAGATATAATGCTTTCTGCACATACTTACGAGCTCCACTACTTTTTTCTTTTAGAAGTTATTCAAATAAATGAAATAACTTGACCCAAAGAAGTCCGATTGGTCTAATTATGGTATTACTTTTTGCATTTGATTAATTATTAAAAATATAAAAAATGAATGGGAGACCTCATAAACCATTAAAAGATAGAATGCTTTGTGCTCATTTTTAATGATCCCCAGTGCTTTGTTCCTTTTCTAATTAATGGAATAAAAGGAAATAACTTGACCTAACTTGGTCCGATTAGTTTGTTGTTTAGTGCAATTGATTAATACTTACAAACTTAGCAAATTATTGTGTATTTATTTAAAACATTGAAGTACACATTTGTGATGAGCATGTATGCTTTGTTCATAAATTAGTTAAATGAATGAAATGATTTAAGTTGAGCTAGAGTGATCCAAATACAGTATAAGTATGTACATTTTATTCATAATTACAAATGTAATAAATGTGTGCGAAGTCTCATTATTAAAAGGTACATTGCTTTGTGCACATTCTAAACAAGCTCTGGTGCTTTATCCTTCCCTAGTTAATTAGATAAAAAGATATAAAGTCCAATTGGTTCGTCATTTTTTGTGTTTGATTTATACTTACGAACCTAGTGAATGAGTGTGTATTTACTTAAAACAACGAAGTACATAATCTTAACAAGTTTTGGTGCATTGTTCTTAAGCTACATAAATAAATAGAAGGACAAAAGTTGAGATAGAGCAATCCAATTGTGGTATCACTTTGTGCAATTGATTTATAATATAATTGTAACAAGAGAATGGGAGGTCTCATTAAACTTTGAAAGTTATATGCCTTAATACACATTCTTAACGAGCTTTAGTACTTTATTCCCTTACTAATTAACCGAATAAAAAATTGTAACTTGACCTAAAAAGTCAAATTAGTTTGTTATTTAGTGCATTTGATTCATACTTACGAATTGTGTAAAACAGTGTATATTTATTTAAAACTTTAAAGTAGAGGGCCTTTGGGCTTTGTGTCTAAACTAGTTAAACAAATGAAGGCACATAAATGGAGCTAGTGTCAGTCCAATTGCGATATTTATTTGTACATTTCATTTTGGATTACAAATGTAACAAATCAATGGGAAGCCTCACTAAACTTCAACATATGCAATGCTTTCTGCACATACTTAACAAGCTTAGGTGCTTTGTTTATTTACCACTAAATTGAAAAAAATGATATAACTTGACGAAATGAAATCCAATTTGTTTGATGTTTAATTCATTTGATTCATACTAGTGATCATAGCGAATGCGTGTGTATTTATTTAAAACTTTGTACACATTTGTCATGAGCTTGGGTGCTTTGTAGCTAAACTAGTTAAGCAAATGAAATAAGATTTCTTTGTCAATACTATGTCTAGAGAACTTGTGTATGTATTTAGTCTTAGAATTTGATTTAAGGTTATTTTGGTCGAGTAAGATTTGGAATTAAGAGACTTGAATGGAGCAGACGTGTTCTTATGGATCAAAATAGAAGACTAATAAGTGTTGAAGGTTGTCAAATCTTATTCTGATAACATTTGCATACAAAAGTCAACTAGATAAGTTTCAACATGTTTTAGGGTAAAAAGGGGAAAAATAGTAGAATGAGTATATCTTCAATATGAGATTGAAGATTCCACAAAGCCAAAGTTATAATGCAATTGGACTGCTCTAGCTCAACTTAAGTTCTTTCATTCATTTAGCTAGTTTAGGAATAGAGTACCCAAGCTCGCCATGAAAGTGTACTATAATGTTTTAAATAAATACGCTCTTATCTGCTAATCTCGTAAGTATGAATCAATCGCACTTGACAACAAACCAATCAAACCTCCAATGGTCGAGTTATATCTTTTTCTTCTATTAACTAGTAAACGAACAAAGCACCAGAGCTCGTTAAAATTATGCATAAAACATTGTATCTTTAAAGTTTAATGAGACCTCCACTCATTTTTTACATTCGTAATTATGATTGAAATGTACAAAGTTACAGCATAATTAAACCGCTCTAGCTCAATTAAGTCTTTTCTTTTGTTTAATTAGTTTAGGAATAAAGCACCCACGGTCATCGCATATACGTACTTTAAAGTTTTAAATAAATACTCACTTATTTTCTAAGTTCTTAAGTATGAATCAAACATACTAAACAACAAACCAATTAGACCTTGTTAAGTCAAGTTATCATTTTATTTGATCAACTTGAAAATGAACAAAGTACTAGAGCTCGTTAAGAATGTGAACAAAGTATTATATTTATTAAAGTTTAATGAATCCTCTTGCTCATTTGTTACATTCGTAATTATAAATAAAATTTATGAAGTTATAGAACAAGTAGACCACTCTAGCTCAACTTAAGTTCTTTCATTTGTTTAACTAGGTTAGGAACAAAGCACCCAAGCTCATCACAATGTGCATATCAAAATTTTTAATAAATACTCACACATTTGCTAAGTTCATAGGTATGAATCAATTGCACTAAACAATGAAGCAATTTGACCTCGTTAGGTCATTTGTTACATTTGTAATTATGAATTAAATGTGCAATGTTATAGTGCAATTAAACTGCTCTATCTCAGCTTAAGCGTTTTCATTCGTTTAATTAGTTTAGGAATAAATCACCCCAACTAATTCAAAATATATACTTCAAAGGTTTACATAAATATGCACTAATTAGCTAAGTTTGTAAGTATGATTCATACATACTAAACAACTACCTAATTATACTTATATCCTTTTATTTGATTAACTAGGAAAGGAACAAAGCACCAGACCTCATTAAGAATGTGCACAAACATTGCATCCTTTAATGTTTAATGAGGCCTCCCATTAATTTGTTGTAATTGTAATTGTAGTCATGAATCAAATGTGCAAAATGATACTGCACTTAGACCACACTATCTCTACTTAAGTTATTTTATTCATATAACTAGTTTAAGAACAAAGCACCAAAGGTTGTCACAATTGTGTAGTTCAATCATTTAAATAAATACCCAATTATTTGCTAAGTTAGTAAGTATGAATCAAATGCAATATAAACTAATTAGACCTCATTACATCATGTTAAATTATTTTATTTAATTAACTAGTAAAGGAACTATGCATTGGAGATCTTTAAGAATGTGCACAATACATTGTGTCTTTTAAGGCTTAATGAGGCCTCGAACTCATATTTTACATTCATAAGGATTAATAAAATGTACAAAATGATACTACAATTATACCTCTTTAGCTCAACCTAAGCCATTTCCTTTGTTTAAAGTACCCAAGCATGTCACAAATGTATACTTAAAAGTTTTAAATACGTTTGTATCCATTTTACATGTTAATAAGTAAGAATCAAACGAATCAACCATTGAACCATCAAAAATTGTTAGGTCAAGTTATATCTTTTTATTTAATTAACTAGTAAACAAAACATCGTAGCTCATTAAGTATGCACACAAAGCATTGTATATTTAAAATTTTAATAAGGCATCTCAATCATTTGTTAAATTTGTAATTATAAATAAAATGTACAAAATTATACCACAATTGGTCAACACAGATTAATATATGTCCTATTAATCATTTGACTAGTTCAGGAACAAAGCACCTAAGATCATCATGAATATGACGTACAAAGTACTAAATAAATATAAACTCATTTTTTAAGATCATAAGTATGAATCACATGCCTTAAACAATGAAACGATCATACTTTGTTAAGTCAAGTTTCGAATGAGCATAAAGTATTATATCTTTTCAATTTTTATTTGACGTCGTACTCATTTGTTACATTCATAATTATGAATGAAATGCACAAAGATACTGCAATTAAACAATTCTTGCTCAACTTAAGTTCTTTCATTTATTTAACTAGTTTAGGTACAAAAAA
This sequence comes from Saururus chinensis, assembly GCA_035235625.1. NCBI lineage: Eukaryota > Viridiplantae > Streptophyta > Magnoliopsida > Piperales > Saururaceae > Saururus > Saururus chinensis. The sequence goes on from CP141143.1 coordinate 35,850,391, forward strand.
CTTAAGATCATCACAAATATGTATTACAAAGTTTTAAATAAATAATCACTAATTTTCTATGTTTGTAATTTTGAATCAAATGAATTAAGCAACTAACAATCACACTTCGTTAGGTTAAGTTATATCCTTTTATTCGATTATCTAATAAAGAAACAAAGCATAGGAGCTCATTAAGTATGTGCACAAAACATTTTATCTTTTAATGAATCCTCCTAGTCATTTGTTACATTTGTACTCATGAATAAAATGCAAAAAAGTGAGACCAGAATTGGACCACACTGGCATAATTTATATCCTTTCATTTGTTTAACTAGTTCATGAACAAATCACCTAAGGACATCATGAATGTGTATTGCGACATTTTAAATAAATACCACTTATTTTCTAAGTTCTTTAGTATGTATCAAATGTAATAAACAATGAACCATTCGGACTCCATTAGGTCAAGATATCATTTTATTTGATTAGTTAGTAAACGAACGAAATACCAGATTGTGTTAAGAATGTGCACAAAGCATTATATGTTTGGAAGTTTAATAAAATCTCACATTCATTTGTTAAATTAATAATTATGAATCAAATGCCCAAATTTATACCACAAGTGGAACTCTCTAGAACAACTTAAGTAATTTCATTCCTTTAACTAGTTTAGGATCAAAACACCCAAGCTAGCCACTATGTGTACTTCAAAGTTTTAAATAAAATAACCACATTTGCTAAGTTCGTAAATATAAATCAATTGCACTAAACAACAAACCAATCAGACCTCGTTTAGTTAAGTTATTTCCTTTTATTAGATTAACTAGTAAATGAACAAAGTACCAGAGCTCATTAAGAATATGCATAAAGAATTGTATCTCTTAAATTTTAATGAGACCTCCAACTCATTTGTTACATTTATAATTATAGTAAAATGTACAAAGCTAGAGCACAATTAAACTTCTCTAGCTTAAGTTAAGAATTTTTATTCATTTAACTAGTTTAGGAATGAAGAGCCCATGATCTACAAGAATATAAGTATCCTTATTTCATTTATTGGCTTATTGTCATGATAAAAAAATGTCATTAATATGAATTTTTAGTCAGTTGCGCACACATCACATTCACACTTTAGGGTAAAAGCGACCTTAGGTAAAATAATGATGAGAATTAGAGATTTGAGTATTGAAATATCAAAAATCTGGTTAGAACAATTGATTGCTAGGTTAGTGAAATGATCAATAGGTACCTGAAATACAATGTGTAAAACACATCTAAGAGTTAGTGATTGATCGGCTAAGTGGAATGATCAATAGGTACCTGAAATACTATGTGTAAAACACATCTAAGAGTTAGTGATTGATCGGCTAAGTGGAATGATCAATCAACTGAAGAGTCATGAGTAAAAATATAGGGAGCGATTGATCATCCTTTAGAAACAATCAATTGTTGGAGCAGCAAGTTGCCGAATTTAAGATTTTTCAATTGTGTTTGGATTCCAAATTTGAGTCATTCTTTTTAGAGCTTGGGCGTCTATAAAGAGGGATTGGAACATTATGGAGGAAGAGAGAAGACCTAGAAAACCTTGACAGCTTGTGTGGAATTGCTTTGATGGTGATTTGAGAGAGTTATCTTCTAGATTGAAAAAATCTCAACCATAATTACAAAATAGTGATTAGTGGTGAGATTAGTGTTAAAAAATACAAGTGATACATGGTGTTTGCTGAAATTTATTGCTAAGAAGATCAAGTGAATAGAATATTCATTCTAAGGAGGAGATAAAAAAGATATGCATTGATCAAAAGATTAGAGAGGAGAATATCATCACGAATGTGTACCACAAAGTGGTTGATTTAAAATTCAAGAGTGGTGTGAAGAACCAACTATTTAAAGAAAAATGAGACTTTCATCTTTGTAATCGGTAATTATGTAATCTCATGTTCACATAGTGCATGGTTAATCTCAACCTACTGTGTCGTGGTTTTTCCTAAGTTGGGTTTCCACATAAAAAAATTTCTTGTGTGTTTTGTTTGCTAATTTGATTACAAAATTCTCGTTAAAATACATTAGAATTAGGCACATTAATTTGAACAAAATTTATGTTTATTTTGTTTAAAGGGGGAAGTTATCTTATAACTTAATTGCAAGTTAGAGGCAATGCATTTTTCTTACTTTGTCATTACTACACACATAATCTACAAACCAACAAGTGGTAGGTGAGGATATTTTTTATTAATTCTGATATTTTTCTCTTGTGATTGAAGCTTAATTTTGATTTTAGTTGCCATGGATTCAAAAACATGTTTAATTTGTCTCTATTTATTTCAAATTTTGTTGTGGCTAGGAATCCTCATGATTTTTATGAGTTAAAGATGCTTAGAGCAAAATTTTGTGCCAACAAACATGAGAACTCTCAACTCATGCATGTCAAATCCTTATCTATTACAAAAATATTTAAGTTTCTTGAGAAAATTGGATTATTGGAAGAAGAATTGAAAACTTAAAATTAAAAGTTGAAAGAATTTGTCAAAGGCGATGAAAAAGTTGATAAAATTCTTTGTTGTGGACAATTTAGGTGTGACAAAAGTGGTTTAGGGTGTGTGGAACAAAAGACTACAAATTCCCCAAGAATCACTAAATTTGTGAAGACTAAAAATTTGAATAATAATGCTGTTGGACCTCAAATTCTAAAGTTTTGGTTAGAACACATTTGATTAAGAAAGAATTAGTAACTAAAATTGATCCAAAAAAGAACAAATAAGTGAGAAAACCGCAATTTGTGAGAGATAATTCTAAAATTGACTTTCTTAGAAAAATCACATAGATGGGAAGAAACATAAGGGAACTTGTACAAAGGTTCAAAATGATCAATTTGATTTTCTTTTGCTTGATGTTATAATTCTCTGATTTTAAAAACTTGCACACATCATGTTGAGACTCAAGTTATTTGTATGTATGAACATCAAAAGAGAATTTTTGAAAAGGAGTTAACTTAGACATTTGGATTTTGGTGGAATTTAGGTGACTAAATTAAATAATCTTTGACTAGATTTCTATTTATCATTCAAAAGAAAAAAAAAATTCATGTAATAGATTTCAATGTCTATGAGTCTTGTATACTTCAATATTTTTAAGAAATGGAATTGTCTTTATACAAATGATGGGGAGGGGCTACTAACTTACCTCAGCCAAGGCTAGTGTAAAGCTCTCATCCACTTGATATCAAAAAAATTAAATAAAAAATAGAAGATAAGAAATAAAAAAAATAAAAAAATGAATGAGCAAGTAGAGACGATTTAGAAAAATCAAAGCCCAAGAAAAATGAATTTAGGAAAAATACCATAACTCAGAATAATTCATGAGCATATTGATTATGAACATTTTGATTGTTTTCGTCTTTTTATGAAAATCTTGAACATAGATTCCAATTAAAGAGAGTTGAAAAATGTGAACTCAGTCTTTATAAGGGTCTAAACAAATTTTGTCATTTTTGTTAAGAGTGATCTTGCAAGATTTAAGATTAAAAGAAACAAGAGTTGACTATATTGGTGGTTTTTTCTTCAAAAATTAATAAAATAGGATTAATGACTTAAAAAAGTAATAACATTGACAATCATATGCTGATAGGGTTGATTGATCTATGGAAAGATTAAACATAATTTGTGGGTGCACAAGATTAAAAGAAAATTGATTAAAAAATTGTCAAAAAGAGCTCAACTATGCTTATTTTTATTTTTTAAATTTCAGTTTTAGTCTTGGGTGTCAAAAACTTTTCATTTTGATGGAAAGTGTCTTGAAATATTTTAAGGAATTTATTTGAATTTTTTGGAATTTTTGTAATTTTTATTATTTTCAAAAAATAAAAAATTGTATTTATTTTAAAAACGATCAATCACTAGTCAGGTTTTTTGTGTCAAAGCAATGTTTTAAATTTGTACATACTTTATTTTAATTCTATTTCACTCCAAACTCTTCCAAAAAGTTCCTCGGAGTGAATAGAGGCAATCTAAATGATTTTTGTGTGCAAAACAACTAGATTTCTTTGTGAAATTCAAGCTATTCGTTGCGGCTGAATACTGAAACAAATTTTTTTATTTTTAGTATATTTTTAATAGATATCAGCAAGTTTAAAACTAGTAGGATTGTTAGAAATAGTTATATCTACCTTAGTCTAAAACTTCATGTAATTTGATCCGTTAAATTTGAGATTTCATGAAATAAATATCACTTGTGGTTTCAACATTTTATTACAATTTTGAGATTTTTCACAATCAGATGTGTTTGATCAAAATTGGCTGGAGATTTAGCTATAAGTTTGGTTCTACCACTGAGATCTATCTTGGGTTAAAATTTGGAGTCAATCTGACACAAAATTTTTTTACAGTTTATTTAAATTTTCAAATATATGAATTTTGGTGTGCATTTCAAGAATTTTTGAAATTCTAGGACATTTATTATTATCAATCATTTGTTCCTAGTTTATACTTAGCCCAATGTTGTCTCTTTGCAATTTGTTTAGATGTGGAGAGCAAATAGGTATAAGACTATTGAGTCAGGTTAGGGTCAGGGGACCCAGGGGCATCAGGTAGCAGATCGGATAGGGTTAGACTAATTTGGCTTAGTGCACGTTACATTAGATATTGCCATAGCATGGATAGAGGTTCGACCTTATTGGATGTATTATTTTTGCACCATTTCTACATACGGTCAATATATTTACCCTCTTCTAGTTTGACAATGTATGCATTTATCCCTTTGGAGGGTGATGATGCATTAGCGTCCAGATGAGAGTTTCACCTGATATCATTGTTGAGGTCATTGGATGTGGGAAGAGATAGCTCACGTACACACAGTTCGACGATTATGTCTTTCTACCAGATGTGAGCTTATAGGGACTTTACTAGGTTTGCCGAGATGTCTAAACTTGGAGGTTTCATTACTTGCTAACTCCATGACACGGGAGTATTGATTGCTACATGTCATCACCCAAAATGACATTTGGAGTGCTATAAAGGAGAGAATGGATCGCACAATGGCACAAATACTTCATCTCCTAGAACATATTCAGTTGGAGCTAGATCTACCCTCTATTATATCTGGATGGACGATGACCTTCCTTTATAGCCACACACACGAGATATTACTGTACATGTACATCTTGTGTAGGGTTTTTAGAGTAGTTCATGTTAGGATTCACATTGGAGAGCCTACTATGTTTGATATGGGGCCGATTCATGTTGCAATGGCACATCTAAAAAATTGGGCTACAACAATGGCCACGAACCATCTCTTTAGCAATTTGTAGCTGTCGTTGCTAAAGCTAATTGCGATAGCTAATAGGCCGTAGTTATTGCTTGCTTTGCTTTAAATATCAATGACAGTCATAATGGGCTTCAGTAATGGAGATCTCAATCCCTGAAAAAATTGACCTTACCATCGTCTAACCACTTTTAGCAGCAGCTGTGGAACTTTTAGCAATGGTCATGGCTGTACTTTCCATGACGGATCTAGGGCCATCGCCAATGACAATTTTATGACAATGGCGATGAACAGTTGCTAACGCTATTTTTTTTAAAAATGCTTATGCTTATTGTTTAATAAAAAATTGGTTAAAACATTAGCACACTGCTTTCAGATCATAACCTGTAGCTTCAAATTTTTCTTAGCTGAATTCATCCTCAGAAGTGACGTGAATAGTCAACAGGGCAGATACCTCGATTTCGTTCATACAGTAACCACAACTCAAATTCGAAATCACAGATCTCCGATGATGGAATAATATTTCAAATACCATAAAGATGTGTTATATTGGCTGTTGAACTCATTTCTCTCTTGTAGAAAACCAAAGCCAATTTCTGATCAATACCTCTCATGCACATTTACAGTGTGCAAATTGGGCGCCTAGCCAATTCTGCAGAAGATGAATAAACATGCCATGAACTAGATCCTTTAAGATCTACCATCACATAAGCTTTCCTTCCGGTATGAGACAACTTGCCTAAATGGCTATCTAGAACAACAACTTCTTTTGTGAAACTAGGATGTGGGAAGGGCTGGGACTACGAAAATATAAAGCTTCCACGGGTGTATGTAACAGATTTAACCATAAGTAAATAAGGTATTGGCCTACATCAAAATCGGAGGAATAGAAAGTAGCAGCTTTGTAGTACCACAGGTTTTAGTAATGTTCTTGTAGGGATAAACAAAGAGGTTGGATTCATATAAAGTGAAACAGCATGTGAGAAATGATAGAGATCAATGGCATAATTGACCTTGTGTATTACTATGCTTTAAATAGAGTTTTGTTGTTACAATAATTTATGGAGTTTCAAATCCTAGAGAATAAGATAAGAAAGAATCTATTTCTCTACAAATATTATATGTGCCAATCAATAGAGAAAATATGGTAACCTAAAGTTGAGATTAAAGAACCCATTACCTTTCCTTGTTGATTTGGGTTGGAATGAACCTTCAATCTCCTCTAACACCTTCCAAAAACACAATTTTTAAGTTAATATACTACTAATATTGATTTAGCTTTGAAAAACCAAAAGTAAGCATTAGATCTAGGGTTTTAGAAGCTTAAAAATGAGATTTTGAAGATAAAAGTTTGGAGAAGATAGGTAAAACAGTAGTTTTATGCTTTCAAAATGGATTGAAATGATGGAGGAAGTCAAGATTAAGAATAGTTTAAGAAAAACTCAGAGATTAAGTCAAGATTAAGCTAAACTCACCTCTAATCGTTTCCTTTCCAGGCCTAATAGGGGATTAGGCTCCAAATCTCCTGACTAAGCCTATTTCCAAATGGAGAAATGACATAGCTCTTTCCTTTTATAGGAGGGGTTAGGCTATACCAAATAGAAATGTGGGGTAGAAATATAGTTTTTAACTAAAATTAGGAAATTTGGCAATTTAGCCCAAAATTAGGTCTGAAAGAATTTTGAAATTTTTTATAGTGTCTTCTATTGATGTCTGGGGTATTTTGGTAAAAAAATCTTAATTTTGTTGGTGGGGCCCACGGGGGGTTCCCGCCAAACCCTAATTTTTAGAAAATTAGTAAAAAATAAAAAAAATCCCAAAAATTTAGAATTGACTAAAAACTACTTAAAACTCATAAATGTAGAGTTAGTTTTGCTTAAAATCTTTAGAAACCCTATTTATTTTTTAAAACCACCGAATTTGATCAGAAAATGCTTAAACCACACAATAACCGATAAATAACATTAAAATAAACCAGTTCAAAAATGAGAGTCCTTACAACATCCAAATGGTAGAATAGAAACATCATGAGCTCAATAACCGTAAGTAGGCAACCCCTTAACAAGGTGGATGGAATCCGAACAATCGAGACAGAAAAAACCCAGCTTTGCAAAAGAAATAAAACAAAAAATATGCATGCTAAACTAGCAATAAAAACATAAAAAGAGCTACATTTTTTAGATAATTCTCATTATACAACAAGCTTTCCCCACCAACAAAAGCAGAACATGTGCGAAAAATTCAACTTTCTAAAAGAACCCACAAAGCATCGACCCACCATTCCTCCCCAACATCCCAAAACAAAAAGAAAATGGGATACAAAGAACAAGAAAGAAAAACTCGGTAGGAGCTTGTACAAAATTCCAGAGAAGCAAGAGAGGGGAAGGGTGGTGGAAATTTGTGGCGGAAGAAAGAGCAGGAGAGGAAAAGGCAAGGCAAGAGGGGAAAAAATGCTAGTTGATGAAAAGGATGAGGGTAAATGATGGGCCGTGAGGGGAAATGGTGGGCTGAGAGAGAGAAATGGGCGGGCTGATGAAACGAGGATCATCAGCAATGACTAAAGTTAGTTGTTGCATGTAGAAATAATAGTGAAAAAACTAAATGCAATCGACTGCTCTTGACCATCAGTGATGGCCTTAATTGGCCATCATAGTAATAACTTGCTAGCTCAAAAAGAAGTGGAAATTGGAATTTTGGACCAACAGCAATGTCTATCCTTAGCCGTCGTAGGTAATAATCAATAATGATGACTACCAATTTTAGCCGTCATAGTTAATCAATAATAGTGATGGCGCCATTGTTGTGTCGCTGTTGATAGTTTTTTTGTACTGTGGTTTGCAGGATGCTTTCTTACCACCAGGGTGATGCACAGAAGCCATAGGAACTAGTATAGACACTAGTACCTATGGATGATCTAGATCGAAGAGTCATTAGTGGTAAGTGTAGTCCCACTGAAGATGTTGTGATGGAGAGACTTACAGACATCAGTCGCTTGCTTAGAGCCCAACTTCCACATGTTGACAATGAAGGGAACAAACTGATAATGATGATGCTTATTGTTTTTTATATTTTTGTATTACTTTTTCATATATTTCTTTGTTTTAAAATTGTTTCAATTGAGTTATGACTATGAGATGTAGTTTGAAACAGATGTTATGATAGGGTATGTGATGGGCATGTTTATGTGATGGGGTTTATATATATTTTCAACTCTTTTGGTGATAATGATAACTTTATTGTGCTTGAATGAGTATTTTTGTTAATTATTGCTTTAATTTTTTATCAATTTATGTCAAAAAAGGGGGAAGTGATTAATGAAGATTAAAGTGCTTATCTTTCCCTTTGTCTATTTTTGAAAAAAAGGGGGAGAGCATGTGACTAATTTATTAAGTGTAAAAAAAATTTAATAAAACTTAAATGTCATATGTTACAAGTACTTGAACATTTAAATTCTGTATTTACTTATTTTTTTAAAAGTATTATGCGGTTATGTTCTTGTTTGTGATGTTCATGATGATTACAAGTTGAAGATCACCACACCACATTAGATATGTCTATCACAGGTTTAGGTGGAGAGTCATTGTCATAGTTGAACAACTGTAAGAGTCTAATCGATGCACATTGTAATTTTTTTTCCAGATGGTGGGTTATAGTGTTTTGTGATGTGCACAATGATTATAGGTTGAAGATCACCACAACACATTAGATATGTCTGTCATAGGTTAAGGTGGAGAGTCATTAATTGTCATAGTTGAACAACTATAAGAGTCTGATTGATGCACATTGTAATTTTTTTTCCAAATGGTAGGTTATAGTGTTTTGTCATGAAATCACCAAAGGGGGAGATTTAAAAATATGAGTCATATGTCAAATTTAGTGGCTAATTTCTTTGATAAAATTATACCACAAACTTTGGGTATATATTTAGTCTTTTTAAATCTGATTAGATGTGGTTGTGGGCGAGTCAGATTTGAAATTGACAGACATGAAAAATAGGAGTAGACATATTTTGTTGGCTGAAGACAAAAAAGGTGAAGAATGTTGAAGGTTTATAGATCTTATTCAGATCACATTTTCATATTAAAATAACTTGGAGAAGTTGCATAAGTGATCTCAAGAGGTTTTGTTGCAAAAAGGGCAAGGCTGTAATTTAAACAGTCAAACGATAGATCGTCGGATAATGTATTGACTAAAATGATCGATTGACACTTGATTCAACTTGGTGTAAAATGAAGTTGATTCATGAAGCTATTTTGCAACTAAGAAGATATGTCAGATATAAGTTTTAAAGAGGAATTGCAGCAAATCTTCAATAAGAGATGGAAGATTTCAAGAGGCCAAAGTTAATATAACAAGAGAAGCTTATTGAATACTAGAAGAATACAACGACAAAATAAGGAAGAAAAAAAAAATTTCAAGTACTTGAGGGAAAATACTTGAAGGCAAACAATGAAAGGAGTATGTGAAAATCTAAACAAAAAGAAGTTTGTATTAAGAGTCAAAACAAATGTTAGTAGTTTGCTTGTGTCAATGTAATTGTCTTGCTTGCTACTATCATTGGTTTTTACCCAAGTTTGAGTTTTTGACGTAAAAAATATTATATTCATGTGTAGATTTAATGTTTTAAGTTTAATATATCAATACATCGTGAGTTCACGTAGAAAGTATATTTATTTGTTTTCATATTATAAAATTATTTTGTACAAATAGGTCATATCTCTTGGTCTTTATTTTTTTTACTTTGTGAATAGACGGATATTAAACTCATAAAATTTATATAAGTCAACATAGTTAAAAATTGCCCTTTAGAAAATTTTAAAAATATATTTTTGAAGAATTTACAAAGACCTTGAAGAAGAAAAACATGAAGATTGCTCCAAGAACATGGATTTAGACATTATTTGAGTGATGAGTCTTCTTAAAGAATTTCTTAATTAAATTTAGAGATTAAGAGTGATTGAGAAGTATAAAGTTATGAAAAATACCCTCTCAACCGTTAAAAAATGAATCTATTTGTCAATATTTCAATAAACTGCACAAAATGTCCTAAATGAGTCGATCAATCAGCCTATAGTCACATCGATCAAATCCCTACTCACACCAGAAGGCACATCTATTTGTTTTTTATTATTCGGACACTCAGCCCTTGAATTTCCCCTAACCACCCAGCAACGACTCTTTAGTAAGTCCGGGCCCTCTTAGGCCCCTGGGCATCAATCTAAGCCTGGCATGGCCGGGTGACGCATATGAGCTCAAGCCTGGGCATGATCGTGAACCATACTTTTAGTTTGAACATAGGGGTAGTAATAGGCCGTGCTGGGCCCTGCCCGATGGGGGAGCCTAGCCCAGCCCGTGGCCCATTAAGTGGGGCAGCGGGCCGGGCCACTAGGCCAGCTCCGGCCCTCCGTCTCTCCTGGGCGCGCCATCATAGGCAGAGCTGGGGTGGCTGTGGCCAGGCCGCCCCACTAACCGAACCTATGGGCTGTGCGGGCCGAGTCCGGAAATCGGTGGCCCAACACCGCCCGCGCACCCCTAGCTCGACACGGAGGGTTTAACGAAAAGGAACTTTTACTAATACTCTTCGCCATCCTCCCATAACAGGAACTTTCTTCATCCAGTGGCCGCAGTCCCCAATCGACGAGGCTGGAGAATGGTCTCAGGCGCCGCCGGACGTTCTTTATCTACTTGCGGAGCAGATGACCACGGTCATTAACCTGGCTCGCTTTGGTGCAGTGTGTTAGTCATGGAGATCCCTGCTATTGCAGTACAAGTGGTTGGGCTTGCCGGTCGAGGAAATTGGCAAGTTGTCCCTCCCTTGGGTCATGCTAGTCGAGACCGACAACTCTGATGTCAGGGGATTTTTTGACTTGGTCACTGGCCAAGCCCTCGAAATCCACCTGCCGGAGGCCCGAGGGAGGCGTTGTTGTGGGTCGTCACACGGGTGGGTGATCACCATGGGGGTGGACTTGGAGATCCACCTCCTGAACCTGCTGTCCAGGGAGCAGGTCAGGCTGCCGCCAGAGACTACGTTTGGGAAGTTCTCTGAATTCTTGACCAACGATCGAGCAGATGCATGGGTACTTAAGGAGCGGGGAGCTGCTCGGACACTTATCTGTGGGGTAGGAGCTGTGCAGGGGGTTCATAATGAAGGCAATCGTGACGTGCAGCCCAAGGAGTGTTGACGGAGATTGCATCGTGGCGGCGCTTATACAGGTTCCCTGGGCCGGCGTACAGTTGGCCTGTGTAAGACCCGGTGAAAACGCCTGGACCCTCGTAACAACTCCTACTAAGGATTTTTCCGACCTTTTATACCACAAAGGGTGCCTATACGGGATTGATCGGTATGGCAGAGTTATGGCTTGGGACTTGGACCCTGAGCACGAGGGGATGCTGATATCACCGGATTTGTATGGTTCTAGTTGTTGTTCACATGAAATAAGTTGGCTGTGGCGTCAATATATAGCGGAAGTGCGTGGTGATCTTGTTGCTGTTGCTCTGGCCTTAAAGCTTGAAGTTTCTCACTGCTACACGCTTACGGCAAGGGTAATGAAGTTGCACAAGGGGCAGTGGGTTGAAGTTAAAGACTTGGGTGATTGCTCTTTGTTCTTGGGAGGTAGTTCATCTCGCCGGTTTCACTTGGTTGTCAACGGAATTGCATATATTTTACAGATGATCTCCGTGAGTGGTACAATGTTGGTGGCAGGAGAAGCGTAAGCTATGACATGAGTGTGTACAGCCTGGATGATGACAAATTTGAGCCATTCTTTAATGGCGTTTCAAATTCTTACTTCTCCCCACCTATTTGGGTTACAATAAATTCTAGCAAGTAGCTAAGTTTTTGCACAATATGTTGCTCTCTGTTACAAGTAGATGATTAAACCTAAGTATTTGAGTAGTGGTAGGTTATGTAGTATAATCACTTTTAGAGTGCTATAATAGCATAGTATATATGCTTGATTTTGTAATTCACAGGAAGAATAATAACACATGATTTTCCTTTGTAGAAACACCTCCATTTCTTCCCTATTAATCTCCCACTTACCACAAACATGTGTATTTCTTACTTTTTAGGTTACTCCCCCCATATTTCCCTCACTAAATTTCTAATTGCCACTTAAAAACAAAAACTCACTTCCTCTTCTTCTTCCTTCCCGACTTCCGCCGGCCTCATGTTCCCTTCACACTAAAATTTATTAAGTAACCAAGTTCATAATTTTCAAAAGAACTGGCCAGATCTCGCCTTGGCCAGCACCCAAACCAGCCATGGCCTGAAAGTCGGGCCTAGCAAGTTTTGGCCTCTGGCTAGCTTGGCGAGATCTGGCCGAGGCCAGGTCGAGGCTAGCGGTAGCCATAAAGGCAGCGGCCTGAAGGCCTTGGTTGCTACTGTTATTATAAAAAAAGCAACGAGTGGTGACGCTGACATCGGTGCCGAAGAAGAAAGAAGAAGGGAAAGAGGAGAACAAGAAAAAAAAATCACATTATATGGGGTAAAATTGAGATATTTTAAAGCCTCATACAAGTGGTAAATAACAAACGGTATACTGAGGGAATTAATGGGGTGCATTTGGATGCATTCTTTTCAAAATTATTGTCTGAAGGAAATTTACATACTAAAAAGTGTAAACACCCAAAAAACAGAAGTTAGATACTAGTGACTAATTCAAAGTTTTAGATTGTCCATAGATATAAAACTTGATTGATAACATACTACAACTTAGAACTGAAGTCAGCAACTAAAACCACATTAGGAGGACGGTAGACCTCATATAAGACCGTCATCAAAATTCACATTATATTTGTAAGAATGAGTAGTTCACTACCCCATCTGTTAGTTAGCCCACCCCCTAACACAAACAACACCATGTAAATCTAGATGGTGGGCTAGCTAAAACAGGGGCCGGCAAAGTGGGTTGGCTAAAACAAAGGGTGCCAAACTACTCAAGCTATATCTAACTTAATATGAAGATCATAAGAATTCATTATAACAACTCTAAACATGGAAGACCAATGCATGTTCAAAGTGACACAGTCTCAATGATGCTTAAAATCAACGAATTCCGTTCTTTTTTATCACTTGGCTTGGTGTCTCTCCTCAACAAGTCCTCACTATTGGGTGCCTAGTACGCCGCTGCAAGAGAAATGAAAAGGGAGTTGTCTTTAAGATGAAAAGGTGGAAGGGTGTTGGTTCGGTGATATAGAAGGAGACAAGGAAGAGAGGAAAGGAATTTATGGGGTAGGGGTTGAGGGCTCATGTAGTGAGAGATGAGAAAAAGGTTAGGAGGTCATGGAGGATGGGATAGGTGAGCTTCCTAAGTGAGAAAGGGAAAGGAGTTGGGTGCAAGAGATAACTTAAATCTGCTGGTTGAGCTACACCATCGACTCCATTGGTGAAGTTTATAACAAAAACATGCCAAACATATACCACCTTATGTGTGTATAGATTTGATGTACAAATTCGGTATATAATATCAGCTTCCTTTTATATCCGGCTTCCACTTTTAAAGTTAATATAATGTAGAAGGGTACTTTGGTCTTTTGTATAGCTGATGATGTAGAGGGATATTTTAGTCCTTTCAACCTATCACAATCTAGTATATCATAATACAGTTTCTATTTGGGTCAAATAATAGAATGCTCTAGCTGATGTCAAAAGGGGCATTATTGTCCAAGTCTTTAGACAGTCCCCAGCTAGTGTAAGTGGGAAGGATAGTATGGTCATTTTGAGTCACAGGTTGTTACAATGTCGGAAACAGTTATTCCAAAGGGAATAAGTAGTCGGGAAAAAGGGAGGAAGAGAGGATTCTGAAATTTGAATGTATTTTTCTTCCAGAATTCTTTTATGCTCATGGATTTGAGCTAGGATTGTGGATTCAATCATGTGTATCCCTTCATGGCTTTGAAGGTCTTTAGCTTGTGGATTCAAGCTTGTAATACCTTGTTCTTCCAGAAATTTTAATAGAACACTACTCTTTCTTCTCCATTTCTGTGATTTCAATTTAGATTTGTTGGTTCTATTTGGTTCTTGTTGCAAAAATTGTTGTTCTTCATTTATTTGCTGCATCATTTGGCACTGTATGCGGGAAAACAAAGTCTTCCATGGCTGTTCCGTCTCCCATGAAATCAATCTCCCTGCAAGTGATTGTTGACTTGATTCATTAGCAGATGAAGTCGCAACAACAAATTGAAGATTGGCTGTAACTTGTGGTTGAGCAGTTGCAGCAACTAGTGCTTCTTCTTCCTCCTTTGCAAATGGTGGAAAACAGAGTGGTCCATATCTGCAACTAGTGACTGGAGCTGACAGACCATCATTTTTGCCAGATTCAGAATTGCCACCACCGGAGATTAGTCGACCATTTATGCCAAAAACAGAGTCGCAGGCGCCACCGGTGCTAGTGGCCGCCATTTCCCAATCGACAAGGTGTTCTAGATTATCTCTGTCCAGTAGCCAATGGTGGTAGATTGATGAAATCCTACCAGGTAGAAGGCAGTAAAGTGGACTCCATTACGCTAGTGGAGAACCATTGGGAGGAAGGCCAATCCCTCTTTATCAAGTTCAAGATGGTAATCCATAGTTTCAAAGTGTTGAGTCCAGCGATGAAGATGGCCAACTAGTTCCACTGGTTGTCAAGCAAATACTTCTACTGGCTAACAAACAAGTCATTCTTCTAGTTGTAGATCATGGATATCCGTTCAAGCACATTGATAACCTTCTCATAGTTCCATTGTCACCCAATAATAGTCAAAGAGGTCAAAGCCTTTTCTTTGAGCAAGGTGTTGTTTTTTCTAGATCTTACAATGGTAGTCGTAGTTGCACCAGAAGTCTCTTTGAAGGACAAAATGTTGCATGGCCTTACTATGTGCATGACCCTGGTGGACATCGTTTAATGTCCAAAGGATGGCTTAGACACGTACCCAACATTATATGGTGTGGGAAGAATAATGTTGTAAGATCTTTTAACTTGAACCGGTTTACTTTTATTCTATTTAATTGCCTTCATGTGGTTTAAAACTAATTCTTACCGGTTTTGATTAATTTTGAAATTAAAGTAGTTACTAAAGGTTTTAGCTAAAATTATCTCCACATTTATGGCTTTTAAGTTAATTTATGTCATTTAGAATTTTTATGAAGTTTTTAGAATTTTAACTATTTTTTTTTGAAAAATTAGGGTTAGTGGGACCCACCGTGGGCCCCATTGGCAAAATTGGGATTATTAACCCTAAATATTTCTAACCTTAACCTAAGACCCTAGGTAATTATTTCAGAATTTTTCAAATATAAATTTGTGTCTAAATAAGCAAATTTATCTATTTTAGTAGTAAATTCTATTTGTACCCTAATAATTAATTAGGTTTACTCCACCCTTTTCTATAAAAGGAAAGGCCCAACCACTTTCCCATTTAGGAAAGAGCTGAGAGCCGGAGTTAGGAGACTAATCCCTCATTTGCCAAAAAGGAAGAGATATTAAGGTTTTGAAGGAGTTTAAGGAGTCATTTCGAACCAAGAAGTTGTTGGAAGGTAAGGGTTTTGGTCTCAAACATTGCTTTGATTCGGATTTGAATGTTGATTGTTTTTAAAATGGGTACCATGATTTTTTTTAGCTTTAATAGTGATTTGATTAAAGCTTAATCTTTGGTAGAATTTTCTTAGGGTTTTGCTTAGTAATGACTAGATTTGAGTTTCTGGAAGCTTTGATGGATTATGATGGGTTGATGAAGGTTCGGTTTGATTTTCAAACTGGGGAAGACAAACTAGGACTACCGTTATGGCAATCAAATGGACTTGTAGGCCGATCGATCGGCCAGTCGATCGAACGGCCCTGCAGGCCGATCGAACGGATGTACTGCAATTTTGGCCATGTAGGCCGATCGAACGGTTGTACTGCTTAAACATAAGAAATCATTCAAGCATAGGTTCAAGATAAGCAAAACTAACATATATAGCCATCAACATGCAATTTCACATAACACTTGAATACTCTTCATAATTTCTAACATTAATAACATACCCTCCAGTAGCTCATTCTAGCTCAAATTACTCAATATGAACATAAGAATGAAATTTATGAGTAAAAATATCAAAATAAGCAAATGAGAACAAAATGGACTATTATGTCTTCATATAAGCACATTTATACTACAATTGAAGTTAAACATGACATCATCATTCACCCATAATTTAATTACATTATATGAAGAGATATTAGTCCATTCTCATACAATAACCTTGCTGGAAGAAATTTCATTCCTTATGTTTCCAGCAAGATTATTGTATGAGAATAGATTGATATGTCTTCATATAATATGATTAAATTATGGGTGAATGATGATGTCATGTTTAGCTTCAAGTGTAGTATAAATATGCTTATATGAGTTGAGCATGAGGTTGCATGTGATTTGAATGATGGTTTTCGATGATTTTCATTCATGATTTCAATTTGGAGCCATGATTAGATGTTAAAGAGCATGTATGCAGGGCCTTGTGGTTTACCTTCAATGCATGGTCATATGCTTAGAGATGAACATTTCTATCTTGAACACACCCACATGTGGGGATTTATCATGGAAATTGTTGTTATTTAGGACTTGATACGATGCATGTGGGGGCTTATAGGAGCATGTTCTATTAATTAGAATTCAAGTAGAGATTTGCTCACGTATGTATTATGTTGCATGTATCATGAAGCGGATTTCTTGAATGAAACTTTACCGATGTTTAGCTGATGTTGGTCAATTGGAATGCAGTTATGTGAGAATTGATTGCTGGATTAATCAATCTAAGGCTTAAATCAATTCGGTTTTATGTTTGAAAGGACGGGGTTTTATGTCCCTTGAGGACGGGTTTCCTCCCTGGGTTGAGAAGGGCAGCAATGCTATAAGGAGATAAATTGTTCGAGACCATCTCGACCCTAAGAATCCAAGCTAGTGTCACCGAGTGTACCGTCTCACTAGGGGATATTCTTCCCCATTAGGGAATATACCCAAGCCATGAAAATTCCTTCAAACTTTCCTGTTGGGGATAGTTTAGAGCGTGCAGGGATTGCTCATGCTTCAGCCTATTGAGAAGGGTTGTTTTCATCGACTTGCATAGATCTGAAATGTGTATTAGTGACACTTGATACGCAGGTTAATATATGTGATGTTATGCATGATCTGAAATGTGCGTTAGAGACACTTCTCATACAAGTTTATGTAATGTGTATGCATGATCTAAAATGTGTGTTAGAGACACTTCTCATGCAGGTTTATGTGATGTTGATGCATGATCTGAAATGTGTGTTAGAGACACTTCTCATGCAGGTTTATGTGATGATGATGCATGATCTAAAATATATGTTAATGACAATTCTCATGTATGTTTATGTGATGTTAATGCGTGATCTGAA
Organism: Saururus chinensis; assembly: GCA_035235625.1. Classification (NCBI taxonomy): domain Eukaryota; kingdom Viridiplantae; phylum Streptophyta; class Magnoliopsida; order Piperales; family Saururaceae; genus Saururus; species Saururus chinensis. The sequence continues at coordinate 35,868,012 of CP141143.1, forward strand.
ATGTGTGGTTGAGACACTTCTCAAGCTTGTTATACATGATGATTATGTGTGATGAGAATTCACTTAATATGTAGGTTGGATGCCATGCCATGATATAATTATTCATGGTTACTATGTATGGGATACTTATATACATGAATATTACTTATGGGTAAACAGGGGTATGGTAAGGGAATTAATCAGAAATGAGGATATTATATTATATGTGGATCTGAATTACCATGTTGATATGCCATGGTCATTTTCTAATTCATGTTACTGTTTTCAAACCTTACTGAGTTTTACTCACCCCTCTTTCTGTGATTTGTTTTGGGGTTGCATGGTACGACATGTAATTGATCAGGGTTCCCTATATGAGGGACGACTAAGAGATGCGTGGGACTACGCATGGGTGTTTCAAATGTTATTTTGTATGCTAATTTATGCTATCATGATCATAGAATACCTCATGTGGATCACTATATTCCTGATTAGTGTTTACCTTTTACTTGTAAACTTGTTTGAGATTTTTCTGATTAAAGCCCTGTGTTAGGCTCATGATATTATGTATGTGGGTGCTGAGTGGGGATTTATTTCAGAGATGTTATTTTCTTTTATTTTACCTTGTTACTCTTGCACAAATGACATTAAGGTGTGTGACTCGGTGTGTTAGTTAAATACCCGACTAAGGGGTAAAAATTCTTCTACAATGCAGTCCCTGTTGCCCCCATGTGGTTTGACCGGCCCTTGGACTAGGTTTGGCTCAGGTTGGGCAGGCATCGAAGTGTGACAAATGCAACACTAGAAATCTTGAGCCTGTCCATAAGGGCTCAATATGCACATCTTATGTTAATTTGGAGAAAAGCCAAAACACCAAATTATAGTTGATGAAGGACTTTCAATCTCTCAAGACCAGATTATGGCCTGATGGATGGTCATTTCACTATGTCAATTAATGTGGTTTGATGCACCACCACCCTATTTGTGCTTTGGGACTATTTCTTTGATAGGGACACAATTTTGTTTGAGCCAATCCATTTCAATTTATGGCTGTCACTACAAGAAACTTGGATGCATGTATATCTTTTCATGGAACAAAAGCTTTCATTGAACTTATTTTTGACAAAGCTTACACCTCACAAATTTTCTGTTTGTGCAAATTAACTTTATTGCCAACTTCCTACAAGGACCTCATTGTCTACAAGCTCTTTCATGGGCCAGAGGGTCTATCATTTTTACCAACTACATTTGTTGAATTCATGGTCAAAGATCATTTTGTTCGAATTTCTAGCAAGCAGCCTCAAAAGTTTGAGGCATATACAAAGCAGTTGTCAAAAGCCATGTGTGCAGAAGTTCGGATTCTTAGCAACCAGTTTTGGAGTGACCTTACTATTGAAGATGCTGATCGAATTAAGCAATTCCATGACTCTGTGATACAAATCTTTGGATGGCAGAATGAAGGACTAGACACTTTATTTCATCAACTCAAAAGATCTTCAAAATACAGAGAAAACTCTTCGATATCAACAACTCAACATGTTAGTTCAACACCTATGCAAAGTTCTGAGAGGAGCAATAAGCAGACTCACGCCAAGGCGGATCATGGTGGTGAACCCAACATGAAATTTAAGGATGCATTCATTACTATCCCTGCCTAGTTCAATGATGCTCAAAAGCAAGCTACTAAGGATGCTGACATCATTACTAGTCTTAATGTAGCTAGAATTATCAACGAGCCTACAACTGCAGCTATCGCTTATGGTTTGGACAAAAAGGGTGGATAGAAGAACATTCTTGTCTTTGACCTTAGTGGTGGGACCTTTGATGTCAGTATCTTGACCATTTGGTAGGTGAGGATTTTGATCAGACGATCATGGAATACTTCATCAAATTGATCAAGAAGAAACACAACAATGACATCAGCAAGGATAATAGAGCTCTTGGGAAGCTTAGGAGAGAATGTGTGCGAGCCAAGAGAGCTCTCAGCAGTCTGCACCAGGACCGAGTGGAGATTGAATCTCTTTACGATGGCTTAGATTCCTCTGAGCCACTGACCAGGGCTCGCATTGTGGAGTTGAAGAACAATCTATTCAGGAAGACTATGGGACCTGTCAAGAAAGCCATGGAGGATGCTAGACTACAGAAGAGTCAAATTGATGACATTGTTCTGGTTGGTGGAAGTACTATTATTCCCAAGGTGCAACAACTTCTCAAGGATTACTTTGATGGCAAGGAGCTGAACAAAGTTGTAAACCCCGATGAGGCTATTGCTTATGGCGCTGCTGCGCAAGGAATCATTTTGAGTGGAGAAGGTGATGAGGAAACAAACGATATTCTCCTGTTGGATGTTGCACCTCTTACTCTTGGTATTGAAACCATTCGAGGAGTGATGACCTGGTTGTTCCCAAGAATCTCTGTCAACCCTACAAAGAAATCCAATACAGTTCATCACCATATCCCACTTCAAGAGTGTCATTGGAATGAAGTCATAGAATTGAAGTTTGGTGATGAAATGCAGCAATGGATAGACTGGGTTATGAGAGATGATGGCCTCCATGATTGCGGTCATGGGACTTGTGCTGGAATCGGACACAACTCTATTTTTGAAGTTCAACCCCAATTGCCTGCTACTCAAGTTGGTGACTTGGTTCATAACTCAGTTGTTTTTTATGGTGCTATTGACCTGGGCTTCACTTAACATCTTGAAATCTCTCTATATTATCAACAAGAGTTTGATCTCCAAATCCATTGGGTGGTTGAATATCTGAAGGGAAGACAAGAGTTGATCAATGATGACTGTGAACTAAAATTGCCCGTACATGTTTTTGGAAAACAAATATTCAGTCTTACAAGTCAAAGCTAGAAAGAACAACATAACTATTGGCGAAGGTATTGAACTTGGTGTAGGTTTCATGGTTATCTAGGTGGACTATGATATTAAAATTTGCAATAAGAATCATGCAACATTTGGAAACATTGTTGTTCGTCCGGATCCAGTTCTATTCATATGAGCCAAGCGAGATGCAATTCAGTGGAATGTATTGCAAGTCTTTCCCTATACTCATAGTCACTCCTACATTGTGCATCAAGACCAGTTGGCAGATTTATTAAGCAATTGGGCAAAATAAAAATAGAGTACTTCACTACCACAAAATTCTAGATTGATGACATTGAAGCTAGTTTGAGGACAAGTTTTTTTTAATGGGTGGGATAACTGATGCAGGCCATTTGTGGAGAATAAACAACTGAAGTTGGGTGAAGCATTTCATTGAACATTTGTTCACAGTTTAAGTAACCCAAGCTTGAGGATTCAATCAAGCTATGCTCAACCTGTGGATTTAGAGGACCTCCACCTTACCAATATTTTGGTGTTATTACTATGATTGATGAAGCATCTTTGCCTCTTCTTCATCTACAAATTTTGACTCCCATCAGCAACAAAATCATTCACTCCCATATTGTGGCTCTAGTTCTATTGCTCGAGGATGGGCTTCTTTTGAGAGGGAGAGCTTGATGTAGAAGGGTACTTCGGTCTTTTGTATGACTCGTGATGTAGAGGGGTATTTTAGTCCTTTCAACCTATCACAGCCTAGTATAGCATAATACAGTTTTTGTTTGGGTCAAATAACAACATGCTCCAGCTGATGTCGAAAGGGGCATTATTGTCCAGGTCTTTAGACAGACCCCAACTAGTGTAAGTGGGAAGGGTAGCATAGTCATTTGTGTCACAGTTTGTTACAATGTCAGAAACCGTTATTTCATAGGGATAAGTAGTGGGGAAAAGGGAGGAAAAGGGGATTCTGAAATTTGAATGTATTTTTCTTCCACAAAATTCTTCTACGCTCATAAATTTGAGCTAGGATTGTAGATTCAATCATGTGAATCCCTTCATTGATTTGAAGGACTTTAGCTTGTGGATTCAAGCTTGTAATATCATGTTCTTCCAAAAATTTCAATAGAACTTTACTCTTTCTTCTCCATTTCTATGTTTTTAGTTTAGATTTATTGGTTCTATTTGGTTCTTGCTGCAACATTATAGATCTTCATTTATTTGCTGCATCATAAGCTAACCTTTTTCCTTGATAGTTTTATCAATGACATATAATAATAGTTCCATGCTTCAATAATTATCATTAATGAAGATAAACTTTTTTGTTAATGTAGGCAGCAATTCTTAAATCCACAGCAACGATGCCATCTATTTTCATACATCTAGTAACACCACCCTTCTGGTTGTTAAATGCCATGCCATCCTCATACTCAATAAATGGAATATTCAATTTGAAAGAGATATGGATGTGAGGAATATAAAACTACAGGCCCTCCCCATACAAAGTATATATTTATTGTACTCTAGTTCTAGCTGAACATAGTATAAATATATTGTTCTCTAGTTCTGGCCAAACAGAGTATAAATCTACTATTCTCTGCCTATACTGCGGAATAATGGATCTAGACATGCCAACAAGAAAGCAAAACAAGAATACAAGGAATTATGTGGTTTGGTCTTGTTGCCTACATCCACTGGAACACATAATTCAACTAGATAGAGAAATAGTTACAAGATATTTACAAAGATTGCTCAGTAAAGCTCGTCTTGTAAGACATAGAAGAAAACTCCAACTTCTTCTCCTAGAAATTCTTGTTTTCCTTCTCTTTGTGTTGCTCTATGTTGGCTTCTTTTTTTGGGCTGTGGGAGCTCTATTCTCTTCTCTGTTATTCTCAAGACATTGGACTCTTCTCCACACAAATCCTGTCGGCCTCCTCTTGTTATATTTATAACTTAGATTTTATGAATAGAAAGACCAAACTGCCCTTAATGAGAATCCCGTAATTGGGTTTCACGGTCAACAATGGACTCTTGATTGATTCATAAATCTAACAAAAGCAAAAGATCATGTATAAACAAATTAGAATGAGTTAATATCACACGGAGTTCATATATGTAATATTAGAAGTTAAACCGGCAGCAGTTCAATAGTATTTGATGGCAGGAATAGTATGACATAAGATATTACGTGAAGTTATTAGATGTTAATCTCATATTGAGCTTACAATAGGGAGAAAAACACTAACGTTTCTAGCGGCCAATATATATTGTGCAGGTTGAGCAGTTTTCTTCATTCTAAACTTTTGAAATTGTGTTCTCAATCAAATCATAAATCTTTACATAAGCTATTGGAGGAAGTTAATGGTTATGGCACTACAAGCATGTCAGAACGATCAAAGCATCTGAATAAGGTTTATATTCTGCTATTTTATATGTGATTTAGTGCTTGTTTGCCTGTTGCTGGTGTCTTGCACAAGTTACTTAAAATTTTGCCTTTTGAGGTGGCTATTTCACTATCCATGGCATTAGTGTTGCAACTACTTGCTTAATTGATGTGTGGAAATGTTAACTGCGCCTTGCTGCTTCTTGTAAGGATCACCATGCTTGAAATGCCATTGATTTAGTTTGTTATTATTTTATGAATTGGTGGATTTTCTAGTGTGATCTCTCTATCTTCTTATAGTAGTGAAAATGTTAACTAGTGTCAGTTGTCTGCCTCAGGTATTTGGACTAACGGGTTATAGGTCTAAACAAGACCTGATAGAGCATAAAAAGGATCAGTTGCCTTCTGTGTTGAATTGAAGGAAATGATTGATGAATTTGATATCTCTGGCTTGTAGAAATTTTTCAGCTCACTATGGGCTCTTCATCACTTGTTGAACTATACAAGAACTGTACAATGATGAATATGATAGGATTGTTTTTTACTTGATGAAAGATACGAAGATTACCTTGCTGATCATGTTGATAAACATGTCATGAATGATAAGGTTGATGTGGCATAGTCTGTAGTGAGTCCTTCTCCAATATATGTAAAGTCATTAGAACTTGCCAAGTTCTTCCCTTTCCTTAGAATTGCATGTTGAAGAAAAAAGGACATGAAGGCTAGGACAATTGAACCTTTTTATGATGATTGTTGCAATTCAGCACAAATTACAACATAGGAGAAATTGATTTTGGACCAGCCAATTAGTATTGCATCAAGTGTGAGCACTAGGCAGCGCCATCTTCTTGAAAAGGCTTGATTTCATATGGTGGGGTGTCATTATTTATACTAGGAATAGTGCACGTGCAAAAGCACGTGAAAACTTTTATATAAAACAACAAAATTCAATAATTTTTTTGTTGTATAAATATAACAAATTTTATTGTATAAAATTATATTAGATGTTTCACAAATTTAGTGTATTGTTGAATCAAATTAAATTTCAAGAACACAATGCCATAAGTTTTACCTTAATTCAGTTAAACGTAAGAGCGAATTAAAGATATATGTCTTAAATATAAGTGATTATAACTTTTATATAAGCAAAATTGAGTACACTTTACTTTGGCAATTTGTTTCCAATAATTTTATTTTTAATAGAGTTGCATATAAAATGAAACCTAACGCAGAAGTAAAATTCTAAATGTTATTTTCTTTTGATAAGTAGACTAACACGAATACATTGAAACTAATATTTTTTTGTATGTTTGTATTTAAATATACATTGTATAAAATAATAATTATCCAAACACATTGGACAATCATTAAAGTTATTATAGTATTGAAAAGTATAGAATGTTATAAAAGAAGCATTCCCAATTAGGTAATCTTGAAATCACATTCACATGTGGCCATCATAGGAAAACAATTATAAACCCTAAACTTTAAATACTAAACCCCAAACCTATAGAAAAAATGGACAAAAACAACAACGTTATGTACAAGTCTTTAAAACAATAAGTCTAATCAGATAACATAACAATGTAAAGTTATAAATTATGTAGATCAATGTAAGTCATCACAATCCAGTGTTTTACAACTTAGTTCATCCAATTTAGTGAGAAGAGAAGTATGCGATAAGCTAATAGTCTATAAAAGTAAGGAAAGATAAAGAAGTTAAATAGTTAAAATTAACAAAATGAAGCATTCCCATCTTCATGATTAATTGTACCTAAAAATAAAAACCAAACAAAGATTTAAGAAAAGAACTTTGACATACATTGAGAAACGAATCTGGGCAACAAACATTTGGGGGAAAAAAATACCCTTCTCATTTCTTGTAATTGAGACACATGTAGTTGACCTAACAACTTTGTCTATAATAATTTTTTGATCCATTTTGAGGACAAACACAAATGATTTTCAAATGATTTCATCTATAATTGCTCTAAGCCATGCTCATTGGATACCTTTACAATATAACAATTGCATATATTAACTTTTCATACCATAATTTACCATTCCAATGTAGCACATTATTTAGTATCATAAATATACCATAAATGTTACCTTTAAATTATACATTGCATCAGCTGAGTATCCAAACATTTTTTTCTATTTGTGTATCAAAAACAGTTATCCACATGTTACCAGTATTATCTCCAATATTTGTTCGAAAATAAAACCTATATACAAATAATGAGAAAATAGTTACAAGCATGGTGAAACAATTTTAAATGGACAAAGTTATATGTGAAATATACCTATGGACTTTCACAATTGGAGTAATATGACATTTATCACAAGCATCAACATTATGATGATTGCTAACTTTTTTGTTACATTTTGAACATACAATATACCAAATACCTTGATCCAAACTTACCTTTAAAACCCACGCATCAACTGCAAAAAATTTAGGCTAAACAAAGAAATGAATGTTTAGTTAAATATTACAAATATGTTGATCCATTCATTTGTCTATATAAATATTAACATATATATTACAAAAAATTAAAATTCTATATAAGTGATTAGTAAGAGGAAGTAACATAACTTGAACCAATTCTTCTTTAATGTTCACAATATTTATAATTTGTTTCACAGGTGTTTCAAACCTTTTCATCGCGACATCTCTATATCCACCATATCTGAAACTTGTTGCATATTCTTCAAGTACCTAACATATTTTTTTAATAAAAAAATATATAAATGCAAATGTTTGTTTACAAACAATTATGTGGTAACATTTTAATTAAAGTAATAACTACTTATGAAAATCTTACTATGTCTTAATTTTTATAGCTGCTTCAAACATTGGGTTGATGATTATCTTGGTACCGGTTGTTGAGGACAAGGTTAGTCGATCTACAAATATAAGAGTGAAAAAATAGGATATATAACAGTTGTTTTTGCAACACATATGATAATTTAATCCAATAATCTTGCTCAAATTTTGGGCAAAAAAGTTAGTATACCTCAAAATTCTTGGACTCGCACTGCTGTTAAATAAATAACTAGGTAATCACCACGAGTTTCCTCAAGAGTTGGTACATCATTTTCCACGATATCTCCCCATAAGTTTATTGAAATTAGCATTGTAAACCTACAAACGAAAATGTTTAGAAAACAACCTAGCATAAACTATCAACTAAGGTTGTAAATTTGCTTTTTATCAATCAACTCAAGTGATTGACTATTAACTTCAGTTTCATTACACCTGCGTACAATCATTCGATTACCAATGCTAATTAAAACTCTAAGGACATCTGTCAACAAATAATGATCAAAACATTTACTGAATGCATAGATGCAAAGATTTTGTTTTTATAGTATGTGTTCTTACTGATTGTTTCTTGCGCATTTTTTGGGACTTGAAGTGTGTCTAGCTAAGTAATTCTACGATTGTTATAAATCGTTATAGCAAATTCATCTGGCACAAGAACAATTGTTGTACGTTTCTAGACAATGATCTCATAGTCGGTTGTACCCCATCAATATGTAGGAGCTAAACATTTGATCAATCCATTGGCTATGTAATACATTTTACCTTCCAAAGTTGTTGTCTTTAATGCTTCAACTAACTCATTGAACATCGATAATTGAATTCTAAAACCCTATCACAATAGATAAACAATAAAATACCAACATACATTGATATACTTATGAAACAATTCATTCAACTAAAGATTAACATAAATATAAATCATTGCATATAAGAATGATAACTATATTTTAAGTACTAACCTCTTCATCAACAACACGTATGTTCATAACGATCCAAGAACCCTTTGAGTTGTCATACAAATGTATTTTGGTCTTTTCCAGTATTAAATATTTTATCGACAATTGAACTTTACTCGTTGACAGTTTAGAAATTGGAATGCAAGTCATTGCCATTGTAAACCTAGAAAAACAGCAATGAGTACAAATGTTAGTAACTAAAAATAATCTAAATACACATGAACAAATTTTTAAGATCAATTATTATGCAACTCACAAGTTATTTGGTAAACACTTCTTTAAACACAACATTCTGTGTTGATCCATGTGGTATTGTCTTATCCAAAGAATGTTTGATCAAGATTTTTGTTTTGAATTTAGAAGTACCTCTCGATAAAGCAACAAATACTTTGCCATTATGAAAAATAGGTCCAGGTAAGTACAAGATGACATTTTCAATGGTTTGACCTTGAGCTTTATTTATAGTCATCGCAAACGCCAACCTTATTGAAAATTGTTTACATTTAAATCTAAATGGGCAGCTTTCATTATCTGCTGGCATCATAGAAATCCTTGGCAAAAAGCCATTTCTTCCCTTATATTCCCCTGTTGCAATTTGAGCGTGTATAACATTACGCTCAAACTTGATACAAATCAACATTGTTCCATTACACAAACCATTCATTGGATCTAGGTTTCGCAATAACATGACTGGGCAATTTTCCTTGAGTACCAATTTAGGTGGAGGTAGGCCATTAGGAGTAAGTGTGTTAAGGAACTCATGTGGATAGAAATTATTTGTATCATCAATTGTCATGTCATAACTATAGTATGTTACTGCATGGTCACTGCACAACAAAACAATTCTTGCATTTATTTGATCAACGTATTCATTCTTAGTTGTCAAAATACACCTTTCTCCCAGGTAACTTGGTTCCATAACTTGTGTTTCTAAAGATGGAAATATTTTTGCAATCAAATTGCAAGTTCCTCTTTCAAAATTTGTGGCTTGAATCAACATATTTGATGGAATATGAATGTGATCATCTTTAACATATGTTTCATCTCCATCGCCAATCCGAAGTAAATATGAACAAAAATCTGGTTCATTTCTCGCTTGCATATTTTTAGTGAGAGGCAATATCTCAACGGTATGCCAAAGCCTTGACTGCACCAAACTTGCATCAACTATCTCTTCTCTTGTACCTTTGGAAACCACTGGCAATACTTGTCGAAAATCCCCACCAAGCACAACCACTTTTCCACCAAAAGGTTTTGAACAGTCTACTATATCTTGAAGAGTGCAATCCAAAGCCTCAAATGCATGCCTTTTTGTCATCGGTGCTTCATCCCATATAATCAAATTTGTTTGTGCAAGTAATTGTGCTAGCCCACTCTGTTTTGAAATATTGCAAGAACTATTAACACCAATCTCAATAGGTATCTTGAATCTAGAATGAGCAGTACGGCCTCCTGGCAAGATTGATGCGGCATTCATCTTTGTCTAATTGTTGCAAGAATAGCTCTATATAAAAAAGTTTTATCCGTCCCACCAGGACCATCGATAAAGAAAACACCGGGTAATCTAGATTCAACTAGTGCAATAATTATGTCATATGCTTTTCGCTGATCTTCATTCAAATAATTAACAGCTTCCAAATCTTGACGGGATATTGGAATTAATCCCTCCTCAATGACCTCCCTTGTTCGACTATACCTTAAAGAATCAAGTTCAATCTTTGGTAAATCGAATTCATCCAAAGAACGTCCTAAATTCTCAACACATTTACCAATTTCTTTCAGAACATAAGCAGCATGTACGGTGTTCAAATCTCCATTTGCAATAACATAGTCATCAGACAAATCAAAAAATACTGTGTCCCATAATTTTCACACATCAACAGGTTCGTAAAATACTAAAATTGTTGCAAATAGTATTCTTAATGAAGCAAGCATTGAGAACATTGATGCCTCTTCCAAACATAGCAATATATCATTGTCATCAAGCAATAATCCCATCATCTGTGCCGCCTCACGAAACGTCTTACATTGTGTGTCAAATGACTCTATTCCACGAATGTGATTCAATAAAAGTCTTAAAAATATCTTTCTCCTTCACTTGGATTTGCAGCATATATTCTATCAATTGTAAAACCAGATTTTCGTGGATCCCATAAATGGTTTTGACTATTATAAACATAAAAGGTTGGAAATTTTTGATAGAGTAACGTCCAAGCATGTGAATCAACCTTGTTTCTTTCAAAGAAAGCTGTCAACATTGTTTGGCAATACAGCTCGTTATTAAGAAAATTAGCTAAATTTTGACCATTATACAACAAGACAGTATGCTTATTTGGTAAGTGAATTTGCAAATTGATAACAGCTGGACGATTATTACTAAGGCTGAATGCAAAAATTCGCCAAGCTGCCTCGGGTGGAGATACCCAACATTCGTTTTGATAACTCTTTATCTCATCAACATGTAAATTGTTCATCAATTGCACAGAGATACAATCATGATCCTTATATATATATATATATATATATATATATATATATATATATATATATATATATATACTTATAAAGGTACTTTACTAACTTAATACTTGAACATACCTCAACATTCATGTGACAATCATAACGCTTCAGCAGAAAATCATTGTAAGGAACAACCCATCGATTGTCTAATGTGTGGCCATACACATATACAGACACACCATTATTTTGTCTCTTGTATATTGGATATGAATCATCACCTTCTATAGTGACATCTGTAAATCTCCTAGGATATTTAAAATGGCAACCTCCATTTGTCATGCATGGTCAGTTCATTCTTGAAATCCCACAAGGTCCATACATCATGTGTTTCATCACACGCCTATGTAATAATGGATCTTCTTCAACATTTGGAATTTCAGCACAAACAAATCTATCATATGTATCGACACCCACAATCTTGTATTCTCTAGCCATTATGACCAATAAATGCATTGTGCTAACCCTCGTTTCTGAAATTCTATCAATCTATTTGTCTCAATTTTCACATACATGTCAACTATATATTGTTGAAATAATTACCCACCATTGATAATACTCCACTAAGGGTTAGTTCTAATTTGAAATAAGTACGAAAAATATTCTCTACAAGTCACATCAATGCGTCATCTTTGAAGTTGACCTTGAACTTGTAATTCTTGCTCAAATTGTTCTATGCTATTTGGACATGCTGAATTTGCCAAACAACGACGTTTAATCCCAGCATGCCAACCAGTCTCACCACTTGGAAACAACAATGGGTATTGCAAAGGGTCATAGCAACCATAATAAGGTTGAACTTTATAAGATTCACCTTGTTTTCCATGAACAATAATTTGCCTTCCTCTCTCACCTGTTTCATCATCTCCTTTGATCCAAATAGCAGCCACTTGAGATGAAGACAGTGCATTGTAGACACGCTGATCATGAGCACAACTTTTTTGAATACCAATCCTCAAGTCACGAACATCCCCCATATATCTAAGTTGACGCAGAAATTGAACATAAGGATTGATTTCAAGAATTTTGATAATCTTTTGTACCAATGTTGGTGACAAGTTCGACATCAGGTGTATGCGATTTTCTACTTCATGATCTGTGTCATAATATATAGTTGCAAGAAGCATGGACCCAAGTTAGTTGGTTCTAGAGAGTAGAGGGAATGATAAATTTGACCATGAATTTGATAGGTATATGTTCCAACCTTCATATTAATTACACTCTCATCAACCTTAGCTCAAATCGATGTGAAAGAAAATAGGCTATTATAACCTCTGACACAATCATGGAAAGCCCTGCACTCATCTAAGGTTCCAAGGTAAAGTTCTTCTAACTCTGGTGGAATTCCATTGAGACTAATCATAACACCCCCATTTTGACAGCAAAAGGCCTTTGTTTTTGTCTTGAATTTTTTTGCCTCGCAATACACGCAGTCAGCATCTAGTTCTATACAATGAACTCTAGCTTTCTTTCTTAAAAACTTTGACATTGAGGGCAATTCAAATGTTTCTATTTCCAATTAACTATTTCCAATGTTAGTCAATTCCTCATAGGTAGTGAGACAATCATGACTAACAACAATTTGACCACCCACTTGGTCTACCAATAGGGAAGATCTAAAAATGTTATCCCAAAAGCAAGTGCAAAAAATCTAAAACAAAGCCATCAAATGTAAGACAATTTACCATTATTTATATCTAAAAGTTGATCAACAGGGTTTGTTAAAGCATCACTTGTATTGAAATCCCCAACTAAGCTCGATGAAGTCCTATTTTTTAGATTCAAACGCTCCTTTCCAGCAATCCTATTTAAAACTCTCTTCCTACATAGCCAATCTTTTTCTCCAGTATATAGTTGAGCATACCACACATGTTTTCTAGCATTTTTTGCTTCTCTATTTGATGTAGATGTCTCCAACACCATCTACGACATTTGACAAACCCAATTAAAAAATTCCCTAATAACATATGTATCTCATATGTTTTAGCTAATATCAGTTTAATAAAGGGTAAGCATTTTATATATGAAAGAGCAAACCTATTTAATTCATGTAATCAGTTTCTTTTGTTTTTCTGTATGCGAATAATATACAATTTGATATTCCAAATTAAACAAATAAAATGAGAACTATACAAACGTATTTATATAGAACTTATTGCAACCATTAATACTTATTTTTTAAAAAGAAACGTGATAATCAAATAAGAAAAAATGAAGAAATATCCACTGTATAATAACAAGTAGGACAACTATAGAGTTAAGCATACTTGAATAAAAAACTAAGTAGTTTCTAAAAGAGGAAAGCCATATTCAAATCTCAATATATACTAATTATTTCACATGTAATAACGACCAATTACTTTTTCCATATGAACAAAAAATGCAACTATAAAAGAAAGAATAACAATGTGTGAGGGGAAAAAAGCATCATATATACTAATCAAACTTATATGGATAATTTCTAAAACATATATTTACATATAAGAAGAAGCAAGAGCAAAACGTACTTGTCCAACGCAATTAAAAATAGCGACCACAAGTAAGAATTTGATTCTACCTCAGTCAACCATAAGAAAATGAAGTAGAGATCAAGTCAACAAAGGGCATATCCTCTTTAATACATACAAATGTAAGACATTTGAATTTAAGACATATGTTAGTAATCAAAACATTTCTTAAAACAATTATTCAATGGTTGATTGAAAATTTTATAAGTAAAAATGTAGGCACAATAAAACTAAATGATGTGGTATAAAGTAGTGTTATCAAAATATGATATAACTATTTTTTTTGTGAAAAATAGTTCTTTGGATAAAAGATAGTAATGAAGCACTGGTTGTTAATAGAAGAATATTACACTATTGAATCACACATTTATATAATAACTATGTTGATCTTGTAACGAAAATCTTTGAAGATTATAAGAAGTTTAAAACCTATATAATAGATTTATTTCGAGTTTTAGTGCAATACCTCTTATAAAACACCAAAAGAAGCAAAGAAACCTGATTCAACAAATGTGTAGAGGTGAAACTTCTAAGTTCTGAAGACATGTAGCTAATGAAGAGCACATAGGTGTGGCAACGAAGAGTTTGTACCCTATTCAATTACCATAAATTACATATTTAATGTATGACATAACTTATAACATTAATTGATGAGTAATTGATTCTCATAGATCATGGAGAAACTATTCAAGTTCTGTGATTAATGGAATGTGTGGTTTAGAAATTTTAATTACTATCATTTAATTTCTATTCATCACATTAAATGATACACTAATTGTAACATGACTATATGTGATAAAGTTAGTATTAAGCCATATCCTAAGTATGCACTGACTATATATTCAATAATAATCAATTCCAACGCATCAAATAATTATACAATTTATTACATACTATCTCAAATCATAGTTATTAGCAACATTACGTATATAAAATAAGTAGAACAATATACAGAGGTGTTTACAAATAAAATTAAGGCTAAAATGGTATCTTTTGCGAAGCTATTAAAAAATAGTAATTAAAACTTACTTATAGGTATTACCAAATATTGGAAATTATTAGTTAAATAGGAGGATTACTATGATTATAGCCCTTGGTATGTATGCAGCATAGAGGGGAAAAAAAATTAATTTCATACAATGGATGGCAGGTTCTAAAGGGACCCATATGCATATTGCAGGTTGGTGCGGTCTATTGCCCTTTGATTATGCTTATTTTGTTCTATGTAGGTTGGTTCAGTGTTATAACATTTGTTACTTCGTGGCATACATAGGGTTGGTTAGTTCATATTTGGAAGGATGCAATTTCATGACTACCACAGTTTTTAGTCATCTAATATTTTAGCTAATTGATATTGTATATATAAGTAATAAATATAAAACAATCACAAATATAATTGTTTATTCCGTAATAGAAACCATTCATTTGAATAAATGGGAGTCTAGTCTTTATCAAACTCATTATAAACTCACATTTTTTTATGGATTCAAATTAGAATAGTAGATAACAAAATGCAAATGATATTTTTCCATCTACTATTAGTTTAAAAATAGCATGTACATACATGGTCAACAATTGGAATAAAAAATAATAATTTCCTTTATCAAATGCATAACAACTCACTCAATTAGATACATAAGTAATGAAAAATAATAAAAGAGAAAGTACCATAAATTATACCAGTCTTTTTTAGAACAAAATAAATGTAAAGTACTTGCCTAGTCTTCAACATATATGTAAAAAGAAACATATGTTGTGCGAACGAACTATAACATACAAACACTAAAAAAACTCAAGCCACCACACAAATTTCAAATCTACTCATCATCTTGTAGACGAACAAGGACTCGATTTTCAACAATCCACCTGCCGTTGTAGCTTGTCCAATTTTCACCGCTATGAGGAATTGGACGGACATCGTAATCACTCATGAAAAGCATAATACCAGGCTGACGGAAAGAATTCTCTAGTTTCACAGTTCAAATGCTTCTATTAATTACATCACAAAAGAAGGACTCCTTTTTGTAACCAAAATGAATACATCAAATGAGTAGTATAGAATTTTATTTATTTCAGCATTCTTGGGGATTAAATTTGAAATAGGAAAACTCAGAACTTTGGCCCAAACATATTTTTCCCAACAATCCAATGTATAAACATTCATGACCCCTCCAATAAGAGAGACAAGGTCAAGACGTCCCTCACAGCTCGCTAAAACCAAGATCTGATCCCTAACATTTCTTATGACATTAGTAGGTAGTTCAATATAAGCACAATCACAGGTGTCCATATCAAAAACAAAAACCTTCATTTCATTTATAAGTGCACATACTTACCAACACATATGGGTGGTTCTGACCTAATTGAAGAGAAATTCTTTATATTTGATTCACCAATATGTTTCCACCCCCAATTGTCAGAACTAAACACTTTGATAAGATAATTGTCATGCTTGTTAGATAAACATAATCGAAATATCTTATAACGGAGGCCATTTATATGATTTTCCATAATAGCATAAGCAATTGACGTATACCTAAATCTAGGCTTGTACCATTAAGTTGATCTTTTTGGTCATTTGGTGGGACATAAGATAATACATGGCCAGATTCTTAACTTTTCAAAACTGAGACTAAATAGGAAGTCACAAGGGACGCCATCGTTGCTTGGAAGACTTACAACCACCGAACCGTAAAAGAGGAAGATCAACACATAGGTTCTAGACACCCAACAAATGAACTCAGAGAGCAATGCCCACGCCAAAAATCACATAAACCCATGTAAAATTCCATTTAAATTGAATGAAGTTGAAAAGGTAGTTTACAACTTGCACCAATTACAATGAAAGAAGTTAAAAACACAAGAACAATTTGGCACACAAAGAAATGGATCTGCCTCATGCCAAAAATCACATAAACCCATGAAAATTTTCATTTAAATTGAACGAGATTACAACTTGCACTAATTAAATTGAAAGAAGTTGAAAAGGCAGGAACAATTTGGCACACGAATCAAACGAACTTAAAAGGGCATGAAATGTTTCTTTATTAAATTTAATCCAACTTAAAAGGCAGGAAAATAAATATGATCCAACTTAAAAGGCAGGAAACACCCCCTTTCTTAAAGTGAATCCAACATCCAACCTCACCTAAAAATGGCATCTATTAACATGCCATAAAGGTAATTAAATAAACCTACCAAATAAATCACTACATATAAAGACCACATTAATTATTGACAACCAATGACAACGCCAATACCAAAACTATCCCCAAAAATAAATCTGAATTACAAACACCATCCTACAAAACCAAAACATAAGGATGAAGGTCATTATTGTCCAATGTGATAAATATATTTATCCTCATTCATTATCATTAATTATTCATATCCCATACCTTAAATATACCCCAATATTTCACCAAAATTACATCCAAAATCGTAGGAAAATGAGGGATATGAATAGAGGGCATTTTCGTCTGTCCGTGGCAAAGTGTCTCTGACGCCATTATTTTAACCATAAATTCCTCGGACACCCCTATAAAATACCTATATTTTCATGGAAAATGAGCTACATAAACACGTAAATACTCACTCATTCGTGGCCTAAACCGTCATTCGCCAGTTGAAAAAAGTCAAATTGCCCACAACTCTTTTTATGGAGAGGCGAGGGCATTTTTGTCCATAAGTGACAAAGTGTCTCGGATACCATTAATTTTGGGCCTCAATTCCTAGGATACCCCTACAAAATGTAATTACATAAAACTTGAATTACAAAAACACAAAAATACCCATTCCATTGGGGCTTAAACTGTAAATCGCCTATTGAAAAAGTCAAACTGGCCGCGGCTCTTTTAGGGTGGAGGGATTAGGCCATTTGGTTTCTCTTTGAGTTCTTGAAATGTAATTTTATCTATCCTTTTGGCTTACCCTTATGATAAACGAATCAAAATTTATATCTATATTCCCATTAAATGAGAAAAGTCCCATTAAATGAAAATAGTCTTAATTTGAAAAGCATGGAATTAATTAAACTTCTATGTAGTTTCAAAATTGTTAAACTACCTTTCCTTGAAATTTTGATGACTTTCATGTCTAGAGACTTTAAGAATTTTCAATGAGTACTATGTTAGTTGTGTCATTTTGGCTTACAAAAGTGTTTTGATTAAAATAAAAACAAAGGGCTTCATGTAGCATTTATTGTTTTCAACTGTGTCATTTTCATTGTCTTCACCTGTTTTGATATGTGTCACATACTTTTTTAATTATATCATGATGAAACACATGACAATGTATATGCATTATGACCTGATTGTGAAGGTCAGTCTCTATTCTATTTAGATTCCCAGTAAACATGTCTTTTGGTTATCTCCACCTTTCTTGTACTGTTGACCAGTGTATGTTGGGCAGTAGTGCATTATGTGTAACCCGGGATTTATGTGACAGACCTGATGAATTTTCTAGTCATATAGGAAAATAGATTGGTTCCATGGTAGTTTGCTTTTCCTAATCATTTATCCTAGATAAATGTTGAACATTACTTGTAAGGACCCTCATCTTTAAACTGGTTTTGGTTTTATTTAATTATTGGTTATCGTGAGATTTACGCGTTTTCTGATCTATTCAGTGATTTCATGAATAAATAGTATTTATAATGGTTTTAACCAAAATCAACTTTAAGATTAGTGGTTTTAAGTGATTTTAAATCAAATGTGATTTTTTGGGATTTTCTTAAATTTTTACCAATTTCCCAAAAATTAGGGTTTTGGCGGGACCCCTGTGGGCCCCACCGACGAAATTTTGATTTTTATGTCAAATGAACCTAGACATCTACTTAAGGTCATGCAAAAAATTTTCAGAATTTTATTAGGCTTAATTAGTGCTTAAATTTGCAAAATACCCATTTTCAGCCTACTTTTCCTATTTACACCCCAAAACTTACCCATGCATACCCCAACCCTTACTATAAAAGGGCAAACCTGAGCCATTTCCATTTTTGGGAATAAGCTAAGGAAGGAGGTCTGGCCTAATCCCCACTTAGGCCCATATTAGAAGCCGATTAAGGTAAGCCTACTCTAATCAAGCATTAAACCCTAGCTTTCTTCCTAATCTCTTCCAAATCTACTATTTTCCCCATATTTCAATTCATTTTTAGACCTCAAAAGCTACTGATTTTTGTTTTGCTACAAACCCTAGCTTTCAAAATTCGATTTTTACAACCAACAAGCCCTAGATCTAAGATTTAATTAGGGATTTCTTTGGTAGATCGATTTGTAATGGAGTTTAATCCAAACTCAAAGTTTTTGGAAGGTTTTCAAGAAGGGTGACTCTCAAAACTGAGCTTAATCAAGTGCTAAGGTAATGGGTCTTCGAAATCTCAGTTTATTCATGGTAAAATTCTTGATTTTTGGCTTATTTCGAATAGAGATTACTTGATTTGGAGTGTTAATGGTATGATTAGAAAATAGAAATATTAATCCCAATTTCTTAGGGTTTTGCATTATTATGATATGGTTTGATATTCTAGAAGTCATGGAGGACTTTTGATGATGATTAGGGTGTTAGATGTGGATTTGAAGTGTTATCTATGATGTTTCGGTTTGGATTTGCGAAAGGAAGAAGATGACCAGTTCTGCCTTGTTGGCATTCGAACGGCCCTTCTGGGCATTCGAACGGCAACACTGTTGGAACGACAGTTTTCCAGTTCAGCCGATCGAACGGCCTACTAGGCGTTTGAACGGCCAAATTGTGAATTTCAAATTTTTGCATTTAATCGATCGAACGGCTTGAAGGGCGTTCGAACGGCTACACAGTAAATTGTATGTTGTGCATATGATGTTTATTTCGATGATTCCACTTTAGCTTGCCAATTTCATATGAATGTGGAGTGTTTTAAGCTATATTATGCTACTAGAAATGCATGCTATTGAGGTTATGGAGTTGAGATATATGCTTAGAGATTTGTGGAATAACTTACGTTTTGTGGCATGATGTTGGAATGGTCATTTCGAAATTGTGAAATGTTGATTCCTCATGGTTAAGCATATTTTCAGTAGAACTACAATCTATTATTGGACTGATTTGTCATGATAGAACGTAGTTAGTTGATGTGAAGATGTTGGTGAATGCCATGACTCAAGAATGAAATGAATGATCTTTTATATGTTTAGCCTTTGTGGTTGAATTTTCATTTGAGTTATGATTTCAATGACTTTTCTCCTATGATTTCCATTGGAATTCATGTTTAAATGGTAATTCACATGTGTAGTGTGGTAGTGAGTTTAATTTCAAGCATGTTGACATGCATTGTGTGAAATGCTTCCACTAGTTGCACACACACGTGTGGGGGTTAAATGATGATGTTGAAGCTTGATATTGTGATTATGAATGATGCATTAGGGGCTGGTGAGAGCACTTATCATGGATTAGGATTCATGTATGCATTGCCCATGTATGTACCATGCAGCATGCATCATGAAAATGGATTTCTGATTGAGGCTTCATCGTGGTTAATCGAATTTGACCGATTGGATGCAATGTGATGAAATTGTGTGCCGGATTGATCGGTCGTGGATTAATCACAAGTTGATTGGTCCGAAAGGACATATTTTGATTTGAGTTCCTGTGTGGAACGAGTGCACTCCCCGGGTTGAGTCTAATTGAATGGGATTATGTGGGGACGAGTTGTGTACTTGTCTTGCGGATTGTGAGAATGTTATTATGAGTGTCATTTGGACCCTGAGAATCTAGTGTGGTATGCCATGTGCACCCCGCTACCACGTGTTCTAGGGTTCTCTGTGTGAGAACTCGGGCTCTTCCCTCCACAGGAGATGTCCCTGGGGGAACACCCCTGCTCTAGATTCTCTGTGTGAGAATGGGACATCCTTGGCTAGGATCGTCCAGGGCGAGCAATCATTAGGGATTGACAACCCCAACCTTTCTTGAATTCTTGTGTAGAATTTTGGACCATGACACGCCTTCGTGGCTTTGTCTATGTCCCGTCTGTGTGACACCAAATTTGTGATTACTCCTTGATGGAGGATGATATGATATGATGCATGATGGAATATGTATGTTAGAGATACATTCATGCAGTTTGATTATGATATGATGCATGTGGAATATGTATGTTAGAGATACATCCATGCAGGTTGAGTATGATGTGATGCATGTGGAATATGTATGTTAGAGATACATCAATGCAGGTTGATTATGAGATGATGCATGATGGAATATGTATGTTAGAGATACATTCATGCAGGTTGTATTGATATGATGCATGTGGGAATATGTATGTTAGAGATACAATCATGCAGGTTGATTTTGATATAATGCATATGGAATATGTATGTTAGAGATACATCCATGCAGGTTGAATTTGATGTGATGCATGATGGAATGTGTATGTTAGAGATACATTCATGCAGGGTATTATGATGAGAATGAAATTATGTGGATTATGCATTATGATGCAGTTTTAGGTGATGTGTATGCGTGATCAGAAAATGATGCACCATATTAATCTTCGATCTGAATGATCTTATTGCTATGCTATCGTATTTTTGATGTTGATAGTGATATTTAAAAACCATGGCTGAGTTTGTTAAACTCACCCCTCTTTCTTGTGTTTTGATTTGGGGCTGCATGGTGCGACACGCAGACGGACAGGATCTCCTCTTTGAGGAAAGGTCGGAGATGGCTTGGATGTGATCATGGAGATCGTTGTGTGACTTATCTTCTTTGGTTTTATGCTTATGTTTAGAACTTTTGTGTAGGGTTCTTTGTTTTGGATTTATGTCACATATTACAGTTATGTTTGCTTAAGTCTTATTTTTAGCCAGTGTGGGCTATATTTGACTAAGTATGTGGGTTTGAGATTAGTTGTTTACTTTGTGTTAAACAACTCTCTTTTCTTTCCCTCTTTATTTACTCTTGCTCAAAGGATTGTGCGTACTCCGTAATTCTGTTAATCGCCCGTGGTTAGGGTTAAGTCTTCCTCTAAATCATTTCTCAATTTTCCTTCGTCGCCCCCACTCGCTTGACCGGCCCTTGGACCGGGTTCGGCTCGGGTCGGGCATCGCCAGGGCGTGAAATTACTAACCTGATGTATAGAGCAATATATAAATATAAAGAGATACGACAAGTGTAGAAATTTTACCATTCCTTTTGTGATATTCCATACCTATTTACTCCATTTATGAATTTTTTCTCTTAAAAAGTGTTTATTAATAACAAAGAGGAGCAATTCCTTTCCTTTTTGTTTGACTACAGATTCTAAAACTTCTTTAGCATTTTCCTCGAATATATGCTGATTTGAAAAATGCTCAGGGTGTGATTGATGATGGTCAATATTTGATGTTTATGGGGAGAATTTTGTCTTCCAAGTTAGATTACCTGTTTATAGTAACCTCCTTGGCATGAATAAAGTGAAATTTTAGTTGCTATTTTATTGTAAAGTCTCTAATTTTGTAGAAATTTGAGTTGATGGGAATTAGATTGTAATTTCATATGACATTTTGAAACATCATATAGTGTTATACAAATACAAAGGCACGGATTGGACCTTAAAAAAATAAAGCAAAATCTTGTAAATCACATGGGTCTTTTGTTTTAGTGTAATGACAAATAGTAAATCAAGAAAAAGAAGGAATTTTCAAAAAGATCGAATTAAGGTGGAAGAGAAGAAAGAAGCTTTTGGAAGTGAAAATTGGGAAATTTGAACATGCATCTACATGTTGCAGATTTTCTTTTCCAAATTTGTAGGAAAAGGTGAATTCTGAAGCTAAATACATGTTTCTGAAAGAAGCATTTAAATTCTAAAATAGTAAACTTTTTAAATTCTGAAAAAGTAAGCTTTACAGTGTATTGTGGTATGCACACGAGAGTGGAGACAGATCAGGATGTTTGGAGCCAAAACTAGTGTTTGTCATAAATCCAAAAGAACAATTTGTTCATCAAGGTTGTGGCTTGGTTTTATTTGTGGTCAATTGAATTATAATGATCTGTAAAAAACACAATTTTATAATCATGTCAAAGTTTATTTGAGGCTTCTAAAGCCTTGTTACTCCTCATTAGCACTTAAAAAACCCTAAGGAAGTCCTAGAGAACATTCAAGAGGTTTGGGAGAGAAGTTAAAGTGGGCTTTTCCATCATAATGGAAATCGTTGTTGATCAAGTAAGCAAAACCATATTTGTCATGTCTAAGAATTATTTTTAGTAAACGTTGTTTGATAATAGTTGAATTGTTTTAAGAGCATGCTTTTAATTGATGTAAAAGAAAATTTGTAATTGAGTACTTATTCTCTTTCATCTTCTCAAGTACACATCTGATTCAAATCAGGGGTCGTAAAAGGCCCCTTTTAACCCACACATCCAGCAACTTTTAAACGGGTGGGTTAAATAGGCCTTTTAGAATCCTTAATTTCAAAAGAAAGGGTTAGATTATATTGAGTACAGGAAGAAAATCTCTACTTATTACAAATATTCCATCTTCTTAAATTGATTACATGTTTTGATCTCAAGAGTTTTCTGAGGAGTTTTATTACTCAAACAATTAGATGTTTGCACAGATTCTGTTTTTTTCAAAGTTGTTTCTTTGTATGATTTTTTATTTTCTTGATTATGCAATTGTTGCTGAGTGAAGATCGTTTTAAATATTGGTTATGGTTTTACAAGACATAATTGTTGATGAGTATAATATCACATAGTGTGGAATTTGCATCACAGAGAATTGTTGTTGTAGACTAGCAACATCCTTTTGATTTGATTCAAAGGGGAAGGTTTTCGAGTAAGGTACATTTTTCAGTATTTTCTATAATCATTTTAGAAACTTAAGGTTGGTAATAATTATTCACTGATTTTCATGAGGTTTCCTATTATGTATACTAACTATAAAAGGAAGTGTTTAGCTTTGGTAGTTTAGGTCACTTTTTTTGTTATTTTAAAAAATTGAAGTTTGATGGTACCTTCTATTAATGTTGTTATATTGGATATCCTTACGCACAAACATAAGCACAACAAGCTCACATGCACTATCATATGATAAAGAATATATGGCTCCACATATTCTTTCACTGTTAGCCACTCCCATTCTGAGGATGCTAGCCTTGGCTTTATGTGGAGATATGTCACTAACTCAAGTATGAGAAGTTTGCCCTCATTTTGATTCAATACTAATGAATATCGGTTTTCTTGTTTCTAAAATTTTCTTTCATACTAGTACTTAATGGATATGATTTTGCTTTAATTTTTTTCTAAGTGGTGTGATTGTTAAGTTGGATTCTTTTGTATTGTATTAATATTTGTTCTCTTGGTTAGAACAAAGATTTGTCTCAAGGAAGAAAACCTACTCACACATATATTTTTGAATGAAATAAAATTAGTTT
This sequence comes from Saururus chinensis, assembly GCA_035235625.1. Lineage (NCBI taxonomy): Eukaryota > Viridiplantae > Streptophyta > Magnoliopsida > Piperales > Saururaceae > Saururus > Saururus chinensis. The sequence continues at coordinate 35,892,399 of CP141143.1, forward strand.
GGAGAAAATGCACCAGGTGGCAATTCTCTTAGAGTTCACTTATTATCTTTATTGTGAATCTTTTCTTTCTCTTCCCATGATTTGAAGTTTACTGATTTTTTTTTTAGGCAACTAAGTTAACTGATTGTTGTTGCTGATGTTGTTCATTCCTTTTTACTCCTCTCTTTCATGTAAAAACAAAATTATGTTGTGGCTGAGATGAAAATTTTTAGCCTAAAACAATAGACTTAGACATACTGGATTTAGTGATCATGATTATGTTTATGGAAGATTTAGGCTCCATATATGAAAGGAATTTTCAAATATGAAAGGACCCAACCCCATGCATCATTATTCTCTCATTCTCTTATAGCACAAGCAACTGGGTATATATGGTTATCGCTATCCAAAGTAGATATCACGAACAAAGTTTTTTTGTGCATTCCTTTCAAGAATGTGATGTCTATACATATAACCCTTCGCATGTACTTCTTGAAGTTTTCTATGGCTGCTCCAAATGAAACAAAGCATCTCTCAAAGGTTATATCTACTTTGTCGTACTGGAGAACAGTTAAGGTGCCCAGATTTGCCTTTTCCAACTCATATAAGTAGGTAGCCAACTCGGCATATGATGACTCATAGGATCCTCTTAACTTGTTAAACACCACAACCTTTGACCTATATGCCTTCGAATACTTCATCTTAACTCTTTATTCTCAATTGACATTAACTTGAATATCCTTTGGAGTATAAGCAACATGTTGCCTAAGGCATTTCACGACCGAGTTAGCAATAATACCTTCTTTTGCTTGTTTGTGTTCTCCTCCAAATATTGGTTTCCCACATGTATGAACATTGTTCATAGCCTTCACTTTGAATATACTACAACCATTAGTTATCATTGCATGTAACCTCCATGGAGAGCCCGACACATTGCACACAGCTGTGAAATGAGATTTATTTGAATATAATACTTTGAACTCAAAGTTGTTGTGCATAGCATACTTGTGTACATGTAGCTTCAGAGATTCCTTATCCCTAAACTCTTACCCAAGTAGAACTACCTTCGGATCCTTACCATATTCAAAAAAATCAACCTCATCATCCATGTTGTGCTAATCATTCACACATACCTCCACATCTAAGCTACTCAAGGATTATATTTATATACAAATTATAATGAGACAAACAGTTATAAGTTATGTGTAATCAGTTAACTAATAGCTTAAGATATGATATGACCTTGGATTATGTTTTCATGCTAGAGTTTTCCCAAAACAGCTAACTAATGATGACTCTTTTGTCGTTTCCACCGCATTGCTGGTTGGCCTGCTTGGAGTAGTGGGTCACCCTCTTGCCCTTGTCAGGGCTGAGGACAATGGTGTGGCCATCCTTGGTCATTGTGGCCTTGAGGTTGTCGGCGCACTCAGTGGCTGCTCAGCGCAAGTAGGACTCACCAATAATGATGAGTCCTACCATGCAAGGAATTCTGAAATATTTGAACTCTTGCCTTTCAGCTAGCCTTGCTGTGGTTGAAGCCCGTGGCGAATTCTTTGGTAAGTTTGTGGGGGCGTGCTACCAGGAAATGAATTCCTCTTTTCTATTTCGTTTGGGGTAATAAGGTGGGAAAAATACTTGAACAATGCTTGAGGCAACAGGAAAATGAAAAAATACATCCAATTTTACATGAAACAGGGTAATGAAGATATTATTAAGGTTCATTTTTATGTTTTATGAACTAATGGTGATTATGGTTTCTAATTCCTTTTAAGAATGTGGGCCAAAATACATCCCATTAAGAAGCCCAATTGGGCCCTTTTTGCCCAGTTTTTATTGATTAATTTAATAAGGTTTACATAGCTAAATAAACAGCCCATTTTACACAATTAACTTGGGTAAACATACATAATATATATAAATTCAAGCACTCATATTTTTGTTATCTAAACTTCAATTTAGGTGTTCTTATAATATTTTGAAGCTCTTTCTCTCTATTTTTTTATCCACATAAGTTTCTTAAACTCCTTTGACTTTTAAAGTTATTCAACTAAAAATGTCCGAGGATCAAATTCTCCATTTTCTATGTTCCAATTTTAAAGACAAGAAAACTTCAAATATTGCATAACCTTTGGAGGCTGAAATGGAGAAAGAAGGCTCCAAGATGGGGCAACAGGGAAGGACTTGGGAGGAGGAGAAGGATAGGGGAAGAGGAAGCCAACCAACAGCTAATAGAGTGATGAGGCAGCAGCACCTACGTTAATGGCTGATCGATACAAAGATTTGATGGCCATCATCTGTCTCTTCCCAAACCCACCTTGCCCCCTATCACAAGCACAGAGCTTTGCCTAGCGTCCACACCCGACACCCTTAATGGCCTGATTGTAGCATACAGCTAGCAGCCTACTTTCGTGACCTTCCCTCTTGTATGCGCAAGGGGAACAAACAATTTGCCAACACCGCCATCTCTGGTGCAAAGGGCTCCACCCAATGCTATGTAAACTCAGTCCATTGTTACAATGGCAGGGAGAGGGCCGGGGCTGACAAGCCAAGTTGCTGCTCAATCTCTCTGAGCTCTCTCTGGTTCATCCTCACTAATTCTCTATCAGCCATGGCCACCCTATCTTCTCCCTTTATATAGACTCAGCACTGCTGGTCCGTATCACACTAGGAATACAACAACCCAACCCATGTATATAAGAGTCCCTCCCTATCCCAACTCTCCCAGCCCAATAAGGGCATCCCAACACAAATCAAGAAACCACGCAAGGAGTTCGTCTTCGGCTAGGAGTCCAACGCCTTGCTGCCTTCTAGACTCCATCCGTCCAGGGACCTAGAGTCTTGCCCGCGCAGGGACTCTGCCTCAGCTTGCTCCGCAAGGTGAATGCGCATCCAAAACCGCTCCAACGCTGCTCCAAGCATCCATCCGTGCCCAAGGGGCTACCTAGGCTATCCGTCACCCAGGCTAACTTGGTTGTCCGCTGCCAAGTATAGGGTGTAGCCACCCCCTTCTCTATACAAAAAATGGAGGGGCTAACAGCCCCTATGAAGCACTATTGAGAAGACTAAAAACAAGGGCATAGCCACAAACGAGGTGTTCCCTTCCCTGCCACCGGGCATCCTACTCATACTTTTAATTGATTTAATTGAATTTAAAGGAGGCGCTCTGCCGCCTCCTTTAACAAGTGCAACGTTGAACACATATAACCTACTCAGAATTTAATTGATTTTTCCTTTAAAAATATATATTTAGTTGAAAATATGAGTCCCCACATTCATCAAATGAGGCATTAAGCCCAATTTTTGAATTAGCAGACGCCAAATAAGGCCTACAATCCATAGCATATTATGCGGTAATTCAATATACATGCTTTTGAAATTTAAATAATCATAACATACCCTTCTTTGTGGCCATTAACAGTCGTATTTAGTAATAAAACACCTAAGGAAACTACCATCAGACGACCATATCATTAATTGTATTCCCACCAGCATTATTAATCAAATTCCTCATTGAAGGCAAGCCAGCAACAACGTCCTGTTCAATCCCACATTCATTTGTTCCTCTCAAGATCTTGAAGTAGCCATCCTGCCAAAATGTAACAAAATATTAAATACGTGAAGGTTTGGGCTTATGTTAGTTCCAGATGTTTTAGAACTTTCGAGATCAAGTTTCTAGACGTACATCACCCCAACTTCTGTTCCATTGGTTTGCAAGAAGCTGTAAAAATAAGAACAAAGAGTTTGTTATTTATAATATTTGACACGTAAGTAGCTTAGTGTCAAAAATGAAATAAAAAAAATACCCAATAATCTGTCCCATCTTCACTGGTTCCCCAGCCAATTAACTTCACAGCATGGCCGCCCATCTCACCACCAGTGATGTGCCGGTAAACACCAGATTTGTAGTGCGCAAAATCCTGTAGAAAGAAAAGGTTGTAAACCATAAGGCCAAAGTACTACTAAATTGAGTAAACCTTTGTTTATTGATTTGAATATGTTAAGCACATGCAACCCCAATTGAGGCACTAGGCAACTGTTGGCGAACCAAGCAGTCTAAAAGGTTTAACTAGTGAAAAAGATATGGCTGAAACATCATAAAACATTCAGCAAGAAGGAGAAACGAGGGGTCTAGAAAATATAATAAAAAAGAATCTCTATTTGTACATGAAAATGCTAAGCCTATGGCTTCTATCCAAGGGATAACCCACGGGATATGGCTCAAACAGATCAAGGCCAGTGTGTTGAAAATATGGGCCCCACAAACGAAATATTTTGGCAAAATCCCGTGGGCTCCTCCTGTGATGCCTAAACATAGAACTAACACAAATGTTTATATATCCATTAATCAAGACGAGATATTAAATTGAAGCCCTTCATTGTCTATAAGCCTCTAATAACACATTTCTAACACTCCCATAAAACTAACTCTTACTACCATAACTTGTATCTATATCAAACTCAAAATAAAACTCCTATGTTAGACATGACAATTTCTCGACTGGATATCCTAATTTACTAACTAAATTCATGGAAGTTAAGATATACTTTAATTATAAAATTCAAGAAAATATTTTCTAGTAAGGCTTATGTTCTTTTTTCATATGTTGTTTACAAAAGCAGGAATCAACAAATCACTATTTTCTATGCATTTACTAAGATGACAGTGTGGGTTACAGGAGACTCTTCCCTGAAAACCGCAAAATTATGTTCCTAAATTAACTGGAGGAAACTCTTGGATATCCTGAAATGAAGACCGTTATACATTGTATATTCACCATTCTCAATCTCACTACGCTGAAAACTTCTGAGATACAGTAAAATTCTAGAAGTTTTATCCAGTTTAAAATATCAGGATTTTGTCACCTACATTTAGAAGGAAAGGTAAGGAGGTGTATAATTTGCATTCAAAAGTTTCAGTCACCAAATGGCTTTTATATAAGTTGAGCTACTGCTACCTTCTCCTCTCATCTTTCCATATGGACATCTTCTACAGCCCCACAAGCTTACTGAAAGTGTTAAGAGCACCTAGCCCTCCAACTTTCAGAGCTCTACAGATCAAATGTTAGGTGGGGATAGGACAATTTTGTAGAAACATACAGTGCTATCATAAGACCACCTGTGAATTTGTAGAAAGGTATGGTTGTTTTACCTGATAGACTGTGAATGCAACCTCCACGGGTCCATTCTTGTAAACCTCAGCCATGATATCACGTGGATTAGAACTTATTCTGTATGTGCTGGCACTATAATGCTTGGACTCCATCCACAACTGGTTCTTCACTTTGCACTTTCTTTCACACAATGGGGTTGGATATAAAGGCACACAACCAGGGTGATTGCAACCGATGTCATCAAAGTAAGGGTCACACTGCCAGATTTGAAAGTAATGGTCAAATAGTAAATGGACATGCTAATGAAATTCACAAAGTATCAAAGAAATAGGGTATTCAATATAGTTACTTAAAATTTTAAGGAAAAACCCCCATAATAAATGCTTATTAACTGCAAAAAACACACATAAAATCAAAAGGATGGTCACTTTGTAGACAGCCTATCTACTTTAGACTATCAATTACATGTTTCTATTTCCTGGCATTTTCCTAAATGGTTATCAAATGACATATATCCTAAAGTTTTCTCTCCTTCGATATAATAAATGGGCAAAATGCAGTCGGAAAGAAGACATTACTTTTGTTCAGCATGTTTGATGGGAATCTATACGCTGTTTACAAGCAAGTAAGATTCAGGCTTGGCATCTGACCAATTTGGCTTACTAAAGGCAAAAAGTCAAATCTTTAGGTAATTACATGACAAAAATATTAGTTGTATTCAAATGGTTCTCTGCATATCCTGCTTATCTACTTACCTTGATTTTAAAGGATCTCTAGTATAGGGTTCATTTGCATATTGTCAATACGATAGGCATATGAAAGGAAGCAACCATGGACAAAATTAGAAACTCTAGATAAGCCTGTTTACTCTCATGACATGAGTAAGCGAAAATAGAAATGGAGAAGATAACTGTTTTCTTAGACATGATAGGGATCTATGAAGAAAGCCTTGTAGATGGAGAAAAAGAAATTGGTTTCACCATGAACTACTATCCAAATCTTGCAGCCTAACTGCTTTTATTTGAAAAGATGAATTGTGATTGATTAATGTGGCTAGATGACAAGATTGAAGACATTCAGTTTACACAGAACTTTCATCTATTCCATATAAATAGTCCTCCACACATCCTACTGAACAGCTGCCCTTTATAACCCTTCTCCACACCCTGCCCCCAACCCCAATGAAAATATGAAATAACAAGAAAATAAAATAAATTATTTTTATAACTTGTTGCAAAAGCTTTTATCATACATATAAAATCAAACAATATGATAATTGCCAGAGGTCATGCTAATGAGCAGCATAACTATGAGCCTAATATAAAATTACATATCAAGCCATCATACGCAGAAGTAAAGAAAACAAACATCACAGCATGCATAGTATAATCAGAAGTTACGGATGCTATGCAGGGTACGATTTCAGATTCTAGACGAGATTAGAGCTAAAATGCACAAGATGGCTACCTCTTCAGTGACAACTCCATCAGTTTCAAAATATTTCCATGCACGGTAAGGATAACCACCATCACAACCATCACCACACATAAACCCACAACATGCTAAGAGGTCATTGGCAGAAAGAGTAATGTTCTGCAACATGGGATAGATTATTTTAGAGAAAAAAAACCATAGAAATGACATATAGTATCATTTCTTAATTTTAAATTTTAGTTTATAAAATAGAAAAGTTTGAAAGATTTAGGTATCCATATGAGAAAGCTACCATATCAAAGTGAATGCAGAATCGATCCGATAGTGACTCCACAGCACCGAAAGCCCAGCAAGAACCACAATGCCCCTGACATCAAGGCCTAAATCAGTTACAATTCAACTGGATTTTTTCTCAGGGAATGATCTGCAAAAGAAAAAAATGAGGAGATAGCATACCTGATCTGTTTTTTGGAGATGAAAAGGTTCAGCAGGATGTTGGCATGAAAAAAGCAGTTAGTCTTGTTCAACATCTCTGGCAAGTACTCAAGTTTAATAGATAACAGAGACAACTGACCAAGTATACTTCCAATACTGCTGCATTGTGGCCATGTTGTTCTTGCATCAAACTGTTTTGGCACTTCAAAAGTTTCAGGATATGTTTTTAGTGGAATAGATTCCAAAATGCTTCGAGGCGTTGGTTTCACACCAAGTAAATGTTTGAACTGCTCAATCTGCAAAAAGTACTTATGTTGAGTAGTCTTGCATATGATGATGTAAAGACAACATAACAAGCTTGGCCACACGATAAGGTACTCACTGTAAAGTTAGAAAAGCGGGGATTTGAGGCAGCTTTCCATCCAGCTGCAGGGTTTGCATTAATTTCGTGTATGATTGAATCCTGTATTAAAAGAAATAAAAGATGCAAAACGAGTAAACCTACTGAATCAGGATGCCTGAAACAGAAGCATTCCCACATAAGCTTAGTCCTATTGCTTCCAAATTAAAGCACCTTAAGAAGTTCCGGTGCAGTCCTGAAACCAGGTATCTGCTTCGCAGCGATAACCTGCATTTAAGAAGCTTAGGCAATGACACCAAGTAGTTAATGCACATAAAATAAATTAATTAGTTTTTGCTTATTACCAGTTCTTAACTAGTTTGATATTTCACAAATGTTTTGTGCCCAAAGGCATATATTGAACCTGAAGCGATATCATGTTTTGTTAAATAACCATGTTTCCATGTTTCCCATAAACTCGAGCATTAGGAAAAAGAAATCTTGTTTATTTTATTTTTAACACCCCCCCTAACGTGCAAGAATATATGAAGCGCGGAACATGGAATGCAATTGGGGTGTAAATGCCTCTATCCAGGCTTGAACTTGGAGCTTCACTGTCATGTAAGATAACTAAGTTTCCCAAAAGCTCAAGCTCTAGGAAAGAGAATTCTTATTTATTTATTTTGTACTATAACATTTATAACTAGATGAAGGGGAAATCATTGAGCCCCAACCCAATAACTTCTATGCTAGAAGTCCAATGGCTGCAGGCTTTCCTCTTATCTTGTTTGTCTTTATTTTTTCACTTAAAATTATATAGAACCGGATCATCATAGCCCAAAATATGAGTATCAAGAATTGGTATCTAAGCAGCCACAACAAGATGCAATAAATCGTAACTTCAGTCTAGTTCAAGAGGCAAACAAAGGGATGAGTGGTCAGTGGAGATGGAAGATTGTCGGTGTGTGTGTTTCGAATACAGATTATGCTCTCAACTAAAGAAGAGTTGTTACCTTATTATAAAACATAAGGATATTTTGTGTCAATCAAGAAGAAACATATAAAAGTCATCCAATTAAAAGGCTATTAATAGAACATTTGAATAATATAAAAAGAGAAACCAAATGAATATCCCCACAATAGATGGCTTGAACAACAGAGGGCAATAAACAAAACAACTTCACTGAGAGCTCAGAAATCCTCTAAAACCTGATCAGAGTAAGAGGCCGAAGCTACAAGCAGGATCAAAGCCAAGCAGGAGAAGGGCAGGGCGATAGCCATGATTGGGTTTGGGAGGAGGAAAGGAGGGGAACCCAGCAACTGATGGGGAGCTTCTTGGTTGCTTTAAAGAATCAGAGCCGGGCGTGATTCCGGGTTGACATTATTTGGTTGGTTGGGGATGAGATTCGGTAGAATTTTCCGTTGATGAGTGATGACGACAATATCTGCTTAGCGGGACTTTTAGGGGCAGCAGACGAATAAGCGGGTGGCATTTTGGATGAATTGAGTGGCGGAATGGTCAGTTTGTTTGAACTCGGAGAGTTCGACGGCGTCACGCAAGCAAATGGGTAACTTTTTCTTCTGTTTTTAAGTGGGAAGCGATGCTCCATAATCCCAGGTAATAGGGAGAGTGCACCGGTGTCAAATGTGCGCCGTCCATTCACTGCATGAACCCGCGGATTAATATGCTGGCGCTGGCTATCATTCACCTAGTATTTGTCTTTACACTACGTTTTGATTTACCAGGTGATTCCCTATTTTCTGTCACACGATTTTAAGGTTTAAAGGACATAAGAAAATGATATGAGAAAATTATTATCTTCAATATATGATTAGTTTAGGGTTATGGCATAAGCCTTGGGGATTGCCTCTTCCAGTTAATTTAGGGTGATTTACATGTTACCTGGTAAATGTGATTTATTTACACATTATTTAAATTTTCTTTAAAAATTATGAATTATCTATATTTAGGTTAATTTAGGATCAAAACATCTTCCTTCTTTTAATAAATATTAGATTTGTATTCCTATTTAAGGTTAGAGGTGGAATGTCAAAAATTACTTTGTTTTTTTTAGTGACACCCTCCTTCCCCCTCCTCCGTTGTACTCTGCCACGACCACCAAGTTTTGTTACCAGCTCCACCTTCCCTTCCCATTGTCGATGCTGCCACGAGCATTGTCCCACTCCATCATTGGCTCCACTTCTTGCTCTTCTATTACAGCCTAGAAAAGCAAAGTTGATGATTCACTGCCTCAAAGTCCTCCTTTGGGAATTGGATGAAGCAACACCGACAAATCGATTCAACAATATCCCCCCCCCCCTCTATTTCTTATTTTAGTTTCTAATGCATCATTCCCTCCTTTTTTTGTTTTTTTTTGTGTGCATATTTATTAAAAAAAATTCAAGGATACATTCCCTCCCTTTTTTTATTTTTTTTGTGCATATTTATTAAAAAAAAATCAAGGATACATTCCTCCCCTTTTTATGTTTTTTACTACATGTTTGCAATTGAACAATAGGCTTGATGATATCTTCATATCATTGAATAGGTTTGACGATATTGTCAAATTGATTCAATAATAGGAACGCATCGCCAAATCGGTTTGATGTTATGATCATATCGTATAACTAATATCATCATATTGTCAAAATAATTTAACGATAGGACAGCATCAACAATTCAATTGTTGTAATGATATATGGCATGTTTACAACAAATTCCATTCTTTCAGATTAATTGCCATCGTTGGATAGTATGTTTGAGGCTCCTCTTATACATGATACTTGGTTTATGGTTTGATAGTGCTTCAACATAATAGGCCAAATAGTAAAACATCAATTTTATAGTTTGTACATATCGTTGGAGGAATACAACAACAATATTGTTAAACCAATTCAACAATATTGTATGTTCAATTCAAATTCAACGATATTGTTGAACCTATTGTGCAATATGTGCATATTGTTAAATTGATCAAACATTTCAGTCAAATCTCTATGTAATCAGTTTTATTCAATTTAATATGTTAAGAATATTATTATAGGTTGTTCTTGTGTTGGTCTCTGACCAAGAGGAGGAACATCTCATTTAGAAAGATGTTGAAGGATGGAGGTTACCCCATTCACATCAAAGCAATGGAAGAACTTGCCTCCTTCAGTTGTTGGTGGCACTCCAATGCATCATGATTGGGAAAGTGGAAGAGGAATATTTAGGAAGGAGAGATGGGAGGGGTAAGTACAAACTAATCTAGGAGAAATTGTGGGATATGGATGGGCAGCTGGCAGGGCGGGTTGGAAGTCCTAGGACACGGATAAGGTTTTTTTTTTAGGAGGGGAGAATATTTTGGTACTCACACAAATAACATGTAATGTTTGATAAAAATATAAGTGATGTGCAAATACATCAATAGTAATGTGTAAATTGCCCTTAATTCGGTAAGCCCAAAATTTCAATGTGTATGTTTGCAACCCTTATTTGGAAGGAGTTTTTTGAAAACTACACTAAAGTTGAGAGATATATTGATCTCACAACATTGAATCATTTCCAATTATGCTATATATGGAATAATTTCCATATATATGAAACGGTTTGTATCCCTCGCATCCTGCCTTTATATACCGAAGTGACCTTTGGGCTGACCCAATTTGCGAAGAGCACGAGACTGAGCCTTTGGGACATTGATATAGTGCCAAATGGTAATTCGTCCCCTTTAGTGGCGTGGTCCTAACCAGCCTCTGAAGGAGGTGGTTTACTACCCGGCATTATTTCAATGTCTCGAATGTTTCGTCACAATTGAACCTTATATGTAGATCAATCAGATAACACGACCTGCACTATTATGATATGTCGTTGTCACGACATATAGGTTATCCAGGAACATAATTGATATCGGTTAACATTTGAAACTTTCTTATGTCCATCCTCGTTCGATAATGTTCGGTCATCAATTATGATCAACGATATGCGTGTTTTTCGTGTGTTTGATTACACGACATCAAAGACTTCCTAATACGAGATGTCTTGTCTATGATAACATGACGTAATACGAGGTGGCGTGTATGCGATAATACGACCTAATAAGCGATCGTGAGAACTACAATATGCTCGGATATATATGTCCTACTGTTTCGCGATGTCGAATACATGATATTGGTGCATATTGTTTGATCGATTATACGCCATCTGACATTTGTACATGTATTTCTATTCCAATAGTTAATTACAAAATAATTGGTTGAACATTAAATTTGTTAGTTAATTAAAGCATGAAAGAAGTCTATTTTCTTTTTTACAATTCATCTGTCTCCAGTTCAAATTCCTCTCAATTCGGGCCCGAAGTATAGCAGTGAAGATAATCGGTCTGACCAAGTCTATTATCTCGAGTTGTCTAAAATTTTGTTGAATGACCCCCCATGCCAGTTTCGCTATGTAGTACATGACAAACAAACCACAATCTTCGTTTGTTTCCTCGTACAAGCATTTGTTGATCTTAGTCATTGGCCACAGCCAAGCGCCCTTTATCTTAAGTGCCTTCTCCATTCCATTGGCGACATGTTTCCTGGCACTGTCCACCTCAGCAAAATGGTGACTATGTTCACCCTTTAGAGGATTGTACCACCTAAACTACTTCTCCTTGTAGCGGACAATAAGCAAGAGAAAGTGGCCCTGGACATAGATAGGAATGAAACCGCTCTTCGTGTTAACATTCAAGCCTCTCAACAATATGCCAGAGAGTTTGTCCTCCTTCTCCGCAGGTCCTTCAGCCATGCCAATGTTAAAGTAGTGCTGAATAGCGAACTTGCCGAAAAATAGTTGGGGTACTTGCCTGGATGTCTCAAATTTTGTTCATCAAGAAGTTGGAAGAAGAATCAATTACCCACACAAAACCATAAGTGTTAGTAATAACACGATAGCCGATTGATCGTGACATCATTGACACAATAAGTGATTTTATCGAATTAACGATAACACGACGCATTTACAAGTCATGTATGAATTAACACGCTGGTTTTACTTAAGCAATTACAATCGAAACTACAGTGTATAAGGTAAACAACAATATGATCCTAGGTCGTGTAATCGATAAAATGATAATTAATTATAATATGCGCTAGTTATTCAATCGTTTGATTGATAACACGATAGATGTTAAAACGTATGAGAAATGAAATGGTATTACCTCACTTGTTATACACTCCTGCTTTAATAGATATAAGTAGTTTGTGTAGAGGAGTGTCTCTATGGGCCATGACTTGTATGGGTTCAATAGGAATTCGGAGATAATTTCCTTATCTACCTCCTTCTGAACCTCTATATGGAACACCAACTCAATGTCAAGATAGTCATTTGGCCGCAGACTACGCTCTGCCTTATTTGCCTTAGTCACAGTATCATCTTCAACATCTACAACATTCTGTATACTTTCCATTACTTCCGCATCTACTGGAGGAGTATCCGATAAAGTGCATTTACTGGAAACTGCAATTGAGGTTGCTGGTTTTGGGGTGGGAGACTTTGGATGTGCCGAAAGGATAATGATTGGGCCAGGGACCGATGCAAGAGGTACTTCGTCACTAGGTTCTTCAATGTAGCTGCTAAAACGCTTCGGCTTCTTGGAGCCATTAGCTGAGACTTTCTTCAGAGGCTCCTCACCTTCAGTAGGTTGTTCAACTACGGTGTACCTCGACTTTCGTGGCACAAGAGGTAAGAAGAGAGCACCATGAGCATCTTTCCGCTTCAATGTAAGTTTTATTGCTTGTTTTGGGAATGTTTCTTTATTTGCTTCTTGGGGTGCTTCCGGTCCCTCTAAGGGTTGTTTCGGAATCTCCAATTGTTCTGCCAGTCCCTCATGGGGTTGTTTCGACCTATAGCGGACTTGAGCCACAACCTCCTGGGGAAGGTCTACATCCCGGGGTTGTTCTTCGAATCCCAGGGTTGTTCTTCCACCTCTTGGGGTGGTTCCACGACATCCCGTGGTTGTTCCATGAATTATGCATTTATTTTTGTCAAAAATCTAGTTATTACAGTCCTTTGCAACTTTGGACCAATCTTTTTCTTTGGTTTGGTGGCAGCTTGCAATTGTCATTTCTCTGTATTAAAGAAGTAAGCCATTGTGTTCATAAACACACGATATGTATGCTAGTCATCTTTTACCAAACACGATGAAACTGCATATCGTATTGTTAAAAAAATGAAAAGAGGACTAATCGTGCTCACGATCACACAACCACACAAAGATTGTTTTCAGAAGTAACTGTTGCTTCAATGATCGTGTGATTGATGACACGACAATACCAAAATCGTCTTTCTTAATAAACGACATGATCCCCTATCGTGCACTCGACTACACGAAGATCCCCTAATGAAACACAATACAGTAAAATGTCATACTTACTCAAAATGAATCCCTCTTCAACCGGCTTAGGGACATGTATTGGTTGATCTTTGGGGGTAGATGGTTGGAGAGATTCTTTGGATTTTGAAGCTATTGACTTTAAACGAACCGACGGCAATCCTTCGGTTCTTGGCGGAGGGGTTGATGCTTGGGCAACCTCCGGCTGAGTGGGTTCAGGTGGTTGTTCTGTCTCCAGTTCCTCGGGGGGTTGCATCTGTTCTATGAGGCTAGTTGTCACCTTGAGATCATTCTTAACACGCTAGAGTACAACTTCAACTCACTTCGTGTTCCATCCCCGATCACCGTAGAGCATGGCCTTCTCCAAAACAACTTCACATATTCCCATCATGACATCAATTGGCATGACAAATGATTCAATGACGTCTGGTTGGAATGCACATGCCCCGATGTCTCGCTGTAGAGGGCATGTCCAGGTCTCATTGGCCGAAAAGTCCATGTAACTGTCTTCTTAGCTTTTGGGGTCGTCCTTTAGACATCCATCAAGTGCGCCTCTTCGAGAATTGGTGTGATGCGCATAACAATTTGTGAGTCTGGCTTTAGCCACATGAAGACATCCTCATACTACTTCCTCATCTAGTGATGAGCTAGAATCTTCTTCCTCCCCTTTTTGTCGGCCGGGTCAAGTTTATCGACCTTCTCCATGTCGCTCAAAAGTTGCGTAAATCTAGGCCACCTCTTGCACCTCGCGCTGCATGAAGGACCACGGGGAGCCCATATGGATGTATGCTCATAAAACCATACCTGGCGGACAATACATAGTACAAATGGTCAGTATCTTCACTATAACAATCTAGTCATGTTACTACTAACACGCTTTCAGCCCCATCGTGTTTCTGATAACACGATACAGACTGATCATCTAATGTCATATCCACAATATTATACTTAGTTGTGTTACTGAGAACACAATATGTCTACATGCATGTTATGTGTCGTATGTCCGATAACATGACTTAGTTCATATTGTGTGACCGATACGACTATATTCATCTGATTGTAAACATATCATGTAATTATTGATATGATATTAGAATTCACGTGGTATAACACATATGCCTCTCATCAGCATATCATGCACGGTGCCTACCCAATTGTAGCTCCCCACGATGGACATGCCATCTAAGTAATCACACAAAGCTGGGGATATGACTCTATTGCTCTATGTGAACAACACCAGGACACCCATGTGCACGATCGCCAACCGTGCTAAGTCCTCGTCTGAAAGAATCCTTGTTTCCTCAGCCACTTTTTTCAATATTTCTTCAAGTCCTGCCTTTTCTGGCCGCTTCCCTTGGAAGAACTTCATGTAGAATTGCCCCTTGCCTTAGGCAGCCTTCCCCTTGCTACTTTTCAATTTACACGGGATCCCTTTTCCACTCAAACCCATGATCATAGCCACTTCAACCACAGAAAAGTGCAGTCCTTTGCCCCTTACGTTGAAGATTTTCAGTGAGTCATCCCAATAATCACCAATGAGTACATCCAACAGCGGCCTGGAGATGATGATGTGCTTGCAACCATATACTGGGTAGAACCCAGTCTCCATTCTTTTGATAGACGCAGTCTAGCGGGGAAACTATTCGTTCCCAGACGGTCTTCTCTCGTAGATCTTCTTCTTCTTTTCTTCTGCAACCTTCACTAACTCCGCCATTTAATGTAATACTCTAACTTTACGTATGCAAAATTAGATAAATATATGTCAATCAACAATAGGTCGTGACCATAATCAATAGTTGCGTCGATTCACATTATCTAACTAACTTGTATTTATATGATAAGTATATTTATTGTGTGATCGAACATACGCTACAAGGAAGTCGCATACACGATATCATAATGGTTGAACATCCTATTTACAGCATCTTATTGAACACACGATATATGACTCATCGTCTTTCTGACCCAATGATAGTATGATTCGACTACCTATGTCGTGTGCACTAATACACACTAAATAAAAAATCGTGCATATAAATATCTGAAATGCCTTACCATGAAACCCCCGCTGTTGTTCTCCAAGCCGGATTAACCACTCATTCGGCCACTGCTTTTCTACAAAGTTTATTCCTTTACCCGGATCGCCGCAAACCCGAACCTGTGCTACAAAGAAGAACCACCTTTGGGCCATATAGTTTCAAAACTTAACTTCACAAACTCGTTCCAAAATTTGTTCTTCGCAAACTCGTTCCAGAACAAAAACTCCCTAATCTTCCATGTTTAGTCGGATAGGTCGCAAAATCTTCTCCCATGCCACATGAACGGTGCTCAAATAGAGGACTTTCCAATCAAAACGGACTATTCAATTGGAACAAAATTTTCAATCGGAACGGAGTTTTCAATCGGAGGAATCGCAGGCATATGAAGTCGTATGCCAATGAATGCGACTTTGTGAAGGTTTTATACGATATAAAACCCTACCTCCAGTCAGGGGTATTTTAGTCTCAAATTTACCTTATATCGTATTATTTCAGGTTATATGACATTTTCATTTAAAATTCAGGGAATATAGAATATTTCATTCTTTAGCCAAGCAATATAGAAAAAACTCTTAAAAAAATCTCAATTCATATCCAAGACCGATCAATCAATTATAACTGTCAATTATCATTGATGAAAAATTGCCTTATGTGTGACATTAGTGGGACCTACATGAATGACCCAGGAAGCATCCCCCACCCCCATGGACATATATATATATATATGGATCATGGGCATGGTGGTGAGCTAGGCCTCTATGAGGTCAAAGGAGTTTGAGCCCACGCACTCCAATAAGACACCATGGAAAAGCCCAAGGGATGATGTGTAGGAAGTACATGTAAATGGGCTTGAGGTTCAAATCTATATATGTTTAAGAGAGGATCAGTATTAATAGAGTGTTAGAGCATCTCCACGCAAATGGCATCCTATGTGGCAAGAAAAGCCAAAGAAATGGCACACCACCCATTTTCAACCGTGGCGCTATTTATGGCGTCTTCATTTGGAGACATTTTTTTTGGGAAAATTATTAAAATAATAAAAAAAAAAAAAATTACCAAAATATACCACTTTGGAAAATATTTCCCAAAGTGGTGTTCGTTTTTGCCACGCAGGCGCCAGCCAAGCAGCTGGTGCCAGCGTAGCTTTTTTTTTATATTTTTTAAGTTAATTTCGTCGTTTAGAACGACAAAATTGGTTTTCATATGATTTCGTCGTTCTAAACGACGAAACCTTTTATTACTTGACCCGATTTCGTCGTTCTAAACGACGAAACTACCACACTTGGGTAATTTCGGGCTCTGGCGTGGGAATAACACTGATTTCGTCATTCTAAACGACGAAATCAAATTAAATTTTTTTAAAATTACTATTTAAAACTAATTTTATCACCTGTCCCTGTTCATTCATTCAAAACACAGAACATAGATGTATATGCACGACTTCATTCATTCCACCCATAACAAATATCACTATCACGAATATCACCATAACAAATATAAGTAAAGTACATCATATACGAGTAACAAATATAATACATCACAAGTAATATCATAATCTCCTACATCCTCGTCCTCATCCTTGACGATGGTGTACGAGCTCCTCATGATCTACCTCTGGCTATGGCTCTAGCTTTGGCTCCGACTGGGGCTCGGGCTCCGACTGGGGCTGGGGCTCCGGCTCCGGCTGCGACTCCATGTCAGGCTCCTGCTCGGGCTCCAGCTCAGCATAAGTAATAGATGGTATAATACGAGCTGGCCGATGTCGTCTATAATATAAAATTGGATCTGGCTGAGTGACATGTGTAGTGTCTGGAAATGATGAACCTGGAGGAGAGCTATATGCTGCTGATGATGATGGAATATCAGGGCATGAAGAGTGCATCGGCTGCGTCTGAGCGGCCTCGTCGACAGGATAATCTCAATGAACATCCGTGATCACCGAATGAAGTAGTGGCAAGCTATGAAGGACATCATTAGACGCTCTAATCACCGACTCACATGCTGCTGCTAAGTCCTCGCGCGAAGTACAGGTGACAAGTGCATCACTCAAATACGCATTAGTATGTCGAAGCTGACGAAGCTATAAAAAAATAAATTAAATATTAGATAAATAATTAAAACAAAATAAGAAAATAATATATACCTTAATTAACAAAGTTGTACTTACTAGAGCTGCCTCAGATGCTCCCCTAGGCTGATATGTCATCTCCTCCACATCATCGCGTGGTAAAATATATCGTCGTGTAATCGATAAATACCAGTGCATAGAAATACTATGAACATCTCGCAATGTCGTAGCCAGCTCCCCTCTAATAATAGTGGCTCTCCTATCCTCCCATCGAGCAATATACGATGCATGATATATAGCCCAGTCGGTAATATGGCGGCCCTGTCGAGTGATGCGATGGACAAACTCGACAGTAGAAGGTGGGACCCCTTGCTCTAGGTTAAACTGGAGCATTACACGATCTGGCACATACATCTCTATAATCTCATAACATATGAGAGGGGTTCGAGAAAGCCACACCTCTCGACCGTCAGTGCAGAGTGGAGGTATCACAGCCAACAAGTCCTCCGAGTACGGCTGCCAAATAATCTATATAATATATAAAGATACGTTAGTTTAAATAACGACAAAATTTTTTAAAATCATTACATAAAAAAGTTCAACACAAACAATAAAATTACCTGGTATGGCCGCTGGTGGTCTAACTCCCCTCTATACAAACGGAGGACTCCTTGTGGATTTTCGGTTCTCTTCTTCCGAACATTCCACCTTAAGGAGTTAAATTTAAGAAATGAGTTCAGCATATGTTCATAAAACGTTGCTTAAAAAGTAATGTGGTAAACATAAATACAACCTACCTCACCCCTAATGGAGCACCCTCGACCAAGCGACCCATCTCAGCAGTTGGTAGGCCGACGTGTAAGTGCTCCCACAACCATAACTATGTCATAAATAGTGATAACAAATATTAGAATTAAAAAATTATACGTGACTAAAAATCCAAGTAAAGTTACACAATTATTTACCTGAAGAAGAGTCAGACAGCCCGCAATCCCTAAGGTCATGGCCTGGCATGCCTTTCCTAACTCTCGGTATAAGAATGCGAGAGTAGCACTGCCCCATGAATAAGTGCCAGCCATGTCAAAGTCGGCAAGGAGAGAGAGATACGAAACATGTACGTGGCTGCTCGTGGTATCCGCAAATATGGTGGCTCCAAGTAAATGCAATATATAGGCTCGTGCATGCTGCTCGATAATTATCTCTGTAGCATTGGCTGGGCGCTCACGAAACTCCTATAAGAGCCATCGTAGGCTCACTCGGCTACCACGCATCACTGTAGGAGGAGGAGCTCTACCAAGAAGTCTAACTAATATATCCATATGAGCTCCTCCTGTCGTGCCTGTCACCGGACGTCCATCAATACGGAGTCCTAATAGAACTGCCACATCCATGAGCGTGATGGACATCTCTCCATATGACAAATGAAACGTCTGTGTCTCCCTCCTCCATCGCTCAACAAGAGCTGTCAATAGAGGCCGATCGAGACGAACATACTGTAGATGAATGAAATGGCCGAATCCCGCTCGTTCGATATAAGGTAATATATGCTCATCTATAGGCCAATGGCGGAGATATTTAAAATGTTCAGTGCACTCAAGGCACCCGGGGTCCAACAATAAATTTTAAAATTATAACATGTTGTACTATATCAACCAAAAAATAATGAAACAAATTTTAAAAAAAGTTATCATACCTCTCCTCTCCAAATAGCAGCAGACCTATGTGACTCCTGCTCTACGAGTAAAGAAGTGTCACTTGGGCCTGGCCCGTGACAAGGCTCTACATGATCCATATGATCCGTGGAAGATGAAGATCATATCATTAATCGTAAGGAATACATGCGTACGTAACTAAAAAAATATAATAAATACAGAGGTTGATTATATGTTTGCTAATCAACAGGAGGGTTTCTACATGATTTACTATTATGCCCACTTTGTTTACACCTCCCACATTTATATCCTCCTCTACCATCTCTTTCCATTGTTCTGCGGTCCATGGTATTCCTAATGCGAACAGACCGTGGGCGACCGGGTTGCCTTGTTGCTATCGGTGGGTATAACACAAACGGTATATCCCTCTCCCAATACTCCCGACCACGAGGAGAATAAAATTCTGTGGAGTACACATTTCTATAAGTAGAAGATGTGTAAAACAGTGATGCATTGATTGGCTCCCGCCGCTTTGCCCACACAGCGATAAGGTGCGAGCAAGGATAACCATAAACCTGAGGGATGTTACATGTACAAGTATGCATCGCAGCATTTGCCATAACCTTGCGGGCACAAATTGATGTCACTTCGTACTGACCCCTGTTGATCCTATTAACTATATACTCCCCAATTTTTCTTGTTTGCTCTCTCAATATGGCTTCCACTCTAGGAGTATATGGGGTGGCTGTGGCAGAGGCGGCAGAAGATCGTTTAACAAAAAAATTTATGAGCCGATAAAAGATAGCTGACACTAAAGCCTGCATGGGTAACCCTCGTGCCCCCTTCAAGACGCTATTTAAACTTTCAGCCATATTTGTAGTCGTCATGCTAAATGTCATAAAACCACCATGTGCAAGGGACCATTGTGCAGGATGCAATTCTCCTCCTAAGAGGAGATGTTTTGCCCTAGGACTCTCTTGACCAATCAAGTCCATTTTAGCATCAAACTTTTCTACTGTGAGTGCACAAGCTGCTGCCCCAATCAAGTCCGTCAGTGTATCATTTTTGAACTCCTTCTTAAAATTTGCTTTTATGTGACGGATGCAATAACAATGGTGGTAATCCGGCTCTGGAAGAACCTCAAGCACTGCCTCCTGAAGCCCCTTATGTCGATCTGAAATAATGACGATGTTTGTCATGCCCATCAGTACATGATCCCTCAATTCCATTAGAAACCATTTCCAATTGTCTCCGTCTTCTTTCCCGACAAGCCCGAATGCAAGAGGAAATAACCCATTATTTCCATCTGTAGCCGTTGCAGCCATAAGAGCACTAGGATATCTGCCATACAAGTGAGTGGCATCAACGCCAATCACAGGGATGCAATGTCGAAACCCAGCTATAGACGACCCAAACGCCCAAAACAACCGTCTAAATCTCCTACAAGTGCCACCATCTGCACGAGGTACTACATCATCTTCTAAACGGTAGTAGGTGTCAGGATTGGCTTCTTGCACCGCCCTTAGGTACATTGGCAACAATTTATACGATTCTACCCAATCTCCATAAATGGCCTTGATCGCCATATTCCTTGCTACCCATGCTTTCCTATAAGATATGTCAACATGATACTTCTCCTTCATTCTTTGAATAATATCCCCTGGTGTGAGAGTTAATTCGGCTTGGATAGCGGGCATTATGACCTTCGAAATAAAGGAGGCACTGCACTGCCTATGATCTGTGCTAAGCTGGGCATTCTGACATGTGTGGTCACCTTTGTACGTCTTCAATTTAAAGAACCCACCACCCCTTTTGATTGAGCCATGCACTCTCCAAGGGCAAGTGCTATCAATGCACTTCACTGTATACTCCGCCGGATTTGTTCGTACAACCTTGTATTCGACATGATTTTGAATGGAAAACTCCTGCAAGGCTGTAACGAATGCTTCCTTATTCTCAAAGATGCGGCCAACATATAACTCATCTTCATTTTGTTGGTCCAAATCCATTGTAGAATTCACTGCCGCATCTATCTCCTCATCTGTGATGTGTGCATAAAGTAGCTCCACTTCATAGTACGGCGGCTCTTCATCATCTACATTCATATCATTCCCAACAATGGCATTGTCTACCGCATCATCCCCCTCGCTGTCAACCATCTGTTGAGCACTTTCTTCACCTCTAACCCCTTCTACATTCATATCAGAATCTTCTCCACTTACTTCGTCAATATTATCTTCACCTTCATTATCCTCATTTTCATCAATATCTTCACCGTAGACATATCCCCCCCTACATATAAACATCGCACATGTATTAAATTTCGTAAGCCTAAAAAAGTTGAATTCATTTATAAATATATATTTTACCTTTGATTAGATGGTCCAGCATCGGTATGACCAACATACGTGTAGGGGTAATGAAGGCCCATCGAACTTTGAGTTTCATACCATGCACCGCCTTGAGACATTTGAACGCTAAATGGCTCGTGTGCATGCGTTGTAGACCTTCCATATTACACGCAAAATCTCAAAATTTAGCTAAACGTATTTTCATTAAAGGATAATAAGATTGAAAATGTATTCACAACTAAATCAACCCTTACCTCCAAGTAGGTCCACTTCCATCATAAATAGGGGCAGACGACCTATGACGTTCATTTGAAGCTACTGTCATAGATAAATTTCCCTCTTCTTCGTCGTCCACCGGCACTTGCATATGACTTTCATTGTTCACATTTCTATCCGAGCTCCTTTGTGAGCTTTTGTGAGAGCTCCTATGTGAACTACTTCGCCTTTCACTAGTTACTCGGGCCTCTTTTTCGAGAAATAACTCGAAAGAAATTATGTGACGCGAGTGGTGAAACATAAAAGCCATTGATGAATCATCATTTATGTTCATTAGTATCATTCTCGATCCATAGGATGGAAGATTACATTTGATAGTAATTTTCCATCTTCTTCGATCTAACCCAACCTTACTTGCTACATGCATCTCAAATTCATCAAATGTAGACAGTTTCTTCATTAATAATCCTTCTATGCGTCCGTCGTAGTTAATGAAAAAACTAACCATTTCTTCTACCATTTCTATTTAATTAATTTATAAATAATAAATTAAATTAATATTAGATTAAGCAAACTAATACTAATATCTACCCTAACAAATATATTTTCAAAATATATACGCATAGAAACTAATAACTTTACCAAGTATAGAAGCATATCATTAATACTTTATATTAATGAGTAAATTTTCTAATTAATAAAATTACACAATTGATGCAATAATGCATACAATGTCACAAATCATATAAAAACATGTTCAAAAACTCAAATCCTCCTTATTTTCCAAAATTTGAGAGACTTGCCATCTTAAAAAACAAAAACTCATTAATTAAAAATCCATCTCAATTCAATAATCTTAAACAAAAAAAAACACACAAAACGACTTAGAACAATACTTCTAAAACTAGGGCTCAATGATGGGACAATCAAAACTTCAAATTTTTTCAATGTTAATATACAAAAGCTATATTTCTTCAATGTAACATACAAAAGATATATTACAACGATTGAAAAAAAGGTAAATAAAAAAAATAGAAAAATACGCACCAAAAAAATGAAACGGGAGTGGCTTGACGTGGGTAGCGGCAGGCTAGACCAAGGCGGCGGCGGACTGAGGTTGGCGGCGGCGGCAAGAATGGCAGCGTCCGGACGTCGGCAGAAGCGGCCGAGCGAAAACCAGTGACTGGAGGCTGAGCGGAGTCGCGGATATAACGACGATGATTTCGTCGTTTAGAACGACAAAATCAGTATTATTCCCACGCCAGAGCCCGAAATTACCCAAGTGCGGTAGTTTCGTCGTTTAGAATGACGAAATCAGCTTAAGTTGATTTCGTCGTTCTGAACGACGAAATCGGGTTAAGTAATAAAAGGTTTCGTTGTTTAGAACGATGAAATCGTATGAAAACCAATTTCGTCGTTCTAAACGACGAAATCAACTTAAAAAATATAATAAAAAAAAGCCACGCTGGCGCCAGCTGCTTGGCTGGCGCCTACGTGGCAAAAACGAACACCACTTTGGGAAATATTTCCCAAAGTGGTATATTTTGGTAAATATTTTTTTTATTATTATTATTTTAATAATTTTCTTTTTTTTACTTTTTTTTTTTCACTACTTTTAAATTGTATTTATGAATGGTATTTACAAGTTGTCAAATTATTACATAGGCATATGATTGAGCTACTTAAACATTTACAATGGCTCAATTTAACCTATTACCTCTAATCCCACCAATCCTAACCAACCGGCGGCACTGCTTTCTCTCCCTCTCTGTTTATCCACTTCTCCCTCTCGTTGTGCCTGCATGAGGAAAAAAGAAAATGAGTTGTAGCTCCTTGTGCTCCTCGGGTTGTGTGCCATCACTCCTCAGGTTGTATACAGAGGCTGTGAGGAGTTCAAGGACACGTCAGACCATATCTCAATTTGTCCATGCTTGAAGGGACTTGGGCTCTTATTCATAATCTATATACTTTAAGTTAATGTTCCACCTATGAGTAGTTTCATATATAATAAAAGAGCATGTATTTCATTGGTTGATTTGAAACACCAAAATTAGTGAGTATCTCTCCATCACTATATATATAATGTATTGATTGAATAGAATTATTACTCATTGATTTTCTTTGTTGTATGCTCTTTAAAGTAAAACTAAAGAAGTTGTGAATTTTCCACAATTGACAACTACACCGGGACAAATTCAAGCCCTACTGCGTCCAAATACATGGTTCATTCTGTATGGGCAAGTGTCACTATGGCTTGGTATTTTTTTGTCTTATTTCTTTTCTAATATGAAGCATTTATCCTTCTTAAATGTGTCATTATCCTACTCTGAAAGGTGAAGAAATCCCCACATTTCACACAAGCAAAAACGTGTCCATCCTTAATTGGCGAAGAAGGGTGGCTCGTACCAGGACCTCACAAAAGAGGCAACTGAAAGGATAGGAGAACGGATAACAAAGCTTATGGATAGAATGACATAGACTTGAGCCAGAGCCTCCATTTTGTCTTTCCATTTATCCACTCTTCCCATATTTGTCTCTCCCACTCCACATTCACCACATATCTCTTCCTCCAGCCCCACCACCTCCTTTTCCCGGTGCTTCTGCTGGGCCTTCCACGTTCTCAGCAGTTTTGGTCTTGAACTCAGCAATTAGCATTCCAGGTGAGTGTCCCGTCCAACCTTTGTCATCGGTAGTCACTTTAAATGCTTTACCTATCGCTTTGGTTGTGCCTTTGATTTCGGGTCATCATTTTGGTTTTCTTGTGTTCTTAAAGCCAATATGGTTGCTTTATGAACTGATCGTTTTGCATATTCTGCTATCTTATCGTTTGGTATTTATCCATGCTCTGTTTGGCAAACTTAGCATTTGGGTCTTGCTTGATTAAATCTCTTCATCTGCTTATTTGGTTTGTCAACCTGTTACAAGGGTGTATCACCTCCAAATTAGATTAAATGGAATTTTGAAGTATTGGAGCCATTCATATGATATTTAAATGTAATATAGGTAAGCTGTAGCCCTTCTAAATGATAATAAATAAGTCACGAGGTTTCCAAGATAGCCTTTTCCTTGCGCTAACTTCAGATAGCATTACTGAACTATGTACTCACTCCGTCCCACTATGAAGCGTTGTATTTGGTTTAATTCCTTTTGAAAAACCAAATAGGACTTATTGTCGGATGGGAGTATGTCATAGCACTTCACATCCTTCACTTTTAGCGGTTTTAGTCACCTGATCATCTCGCTTCAAACGTTCGGCTGCGCCTCGAGCATCATGGGCATTTTTTTGGTTATTTCCTCATCGTTAACCATCACAAAGATTTTTTATGATTTTGCACATTTGCCGCAGTATTGTTATTATCTTTCATTGCCCATTGTTTAGCATATTTGGCACCTTGGCTAAAAAATGTTTCACTGCAAATAGCATCACTATGATTTAGATATTTTCCTCTATGTTCTGCGTAATTTTCCGGTATGTTTTTCAACCTGTAAGCATTAATTTGTGTTCCTTTTTGTAATGCTTTATTTTGGGTCACTTAAAAAAGAAGAGCATCACGAATGCATATTGGCCATTTTTTACAAGGTCTTGTCCATATTGATTGATCATTCCATACTTTTTTTTTCTTAACCTTTCATGTTCATATAAATAAGAATATTGCTAACTTAGCAGAGTAGGCTTGAATAGGAGGTGGAATGGTAAGAACAAATATTCTGATAAACTTGAATCAACTTGAATCAATGGATTCCTACATTGTATTCTTACTGACTATAATGACCCGCCCTAGGGGCCCGGTCCGTCTATTGGGCCAAGGGCAACTGCTCACCTTCACCCCCTGACTCTAGGCCAGTTACCCTTAACCCCCGTTGCTGGTAGATAACAGTACCCTTTTATTGTATTCATGTTAAAAATTGGACCGTCTTATGGATCATATGTTTTTCTTTTTTCTCTTTAGCATGTTTCTGTCTTATGTTTAATATGTGCGTCACTTATGAAGTAAATGAACATTATAAAAGTTTTTGTGACCTGGGTGTTATTGACAGATGAACTTCCTGAACAAGTCCATCCCTTCACAGGGACAACAACTGTTCCTCACTAGAGGAGCCAATTTCAATGATACTCCACAAAACCATTCAAAAGACTCTTGCTTCCGTCGGTGCCAATCCATGAAGGAAACTACAAGTGGGGGCTCCCCACACAAAGATTCCTTCAAGACTTCAGATTTTCCTGCCAAAATGAGTGAAAAAAAGAGCTTATTTGCCTCTATCAGTGGCAGTTTTCTTAAACTACCTAAATCTTTTAGAAATAAGGATAAGTGTTGTCTCCTAATGCAGCCAGTGACACATAGTGATGCCGGGGCTGGGGTAATTACATTTGGACCTTTATTACCAAAATTCTTGCCTTCTATCATGGAAAATGGACAGATTGATCTGATCAAAGATGACACAGAGGATAATGGCCTTTCCTCAGCTGATTCAAATGATCCTCCTCTTGTGGTTGCAGTATTATCGGCTGTGAAACTGGAAAGCGCCCAGATGGATCAGATTGCTAAAAAGATGCAGAAACTGACTGGCTGTAGTAATTTGAGGCTGGAAAACACTGTTGATCAATCTCTAATTGCTGGGTTTGTCATTTCTTATGAAAAAGATGGATTACATCTCATTGATCTTAGTGTTAGAGGTCAGCTGGCTGAGCTTGTCGCCACAATTGAATCTACAGATCAACGGATAGCCGGTCACAGTTAAGTTGGTGGGCTATAGTAAGTCTGAGTAGAAGTTATACTTGTTTCCAAGTTTTGAAAATTTTGACGTAGGCCTAAAATTTCAAGGACAAATTATGACATCTGTACATGAATGTAAACTACACTTTGTGAACAGCCAATGGAAGCTTATAATGTTAGAATGTATGTGTTCAACCCAACATTGTATTATCCTCCTAAGATTGAGTCCACCATGCAACATGGTTATGGGCCTTAGTAGGTTGAAACATTGAGCCTAAACCCACTGTGGTAATGAAGAGAAACGGAAAGTGAATAGTGTTACATCCAAAATGAGGAAGAAATTGCATGGGTATATAATAGTAAAGTTTGGTCATTTGAGATAGGCTTTTAGGCCGGCCCACTTTTGTGGGGAAGAAACATATTGGACACATGCATCTATGTGTGTCAACCCACACGCACGTGCCGCTGCTTGGCGGCTCGATTTAATTCATGTGCAACTAGCCGGTCGGGTTGGGTTCATAAGAAAAATGAAACTCTTTTCTTTTGGACTATTTTTTAAAATTAATTAGTTTTCTGCTAATTAAAATTACTCTAAGTGTGTACAATATTTTATCCCTTCATAAGTAGTACGGGTACAATCTAGTATATTGTTGTCATACCCTTTGCATACTGTCATCATACCCCTTATTGTTCAGTCTACAAATACTTTCTAGTACTTTATGTCTTTCTACATATTTTCTTTTTGTGGCTTTTCTCTACGTAGTATGCAGCTTCAATGTATGAGAGTGTATGCTCAAATGAACCTCTTTTGCCTTTAACACTTATTCTTTTACCTTAATCTATAAGAACACATTTGCTTCTAATTTTAAAGTATGACAATTTCAAATCCGACTCGACCACAACTATGTCTATTCAAATTCCTAAGACTAATTACATACGCGAAGTTTTGACATAGTATTAATCAATAAAATTAGTAAATTATAATACA
Organism: Saururus chinensis; assembly: GCA_035235625.1. NCBI lineage: Eukaryota > Viridiplantae > Streptophyta > Magnoliopsida > Piperales > Saururaceae > Saururus > Saururus chinensis. The sequence continues at coordinate 35,920,080 of CP141143.1, forward strand.
AATTGCAATTTTAGCAAAACCTACATTAATTTTTTAAATCATATTTTATTTTTTTTTTGAATTCAAAACCTATGAATTAAAAGACATGAAAACAATGCAAAATGCAAAAAAAACTAAAACATGTGTTATCGAAAATAATAAAAGAAATAAATGATGGACACAAAATTCAATCTTCATAGCTTTACTTAGCCAACCTATCCTAAGACAATCTAAGGTATTTTTGCTTATTCCATCAACTTGGGATCTAAAGTTTTCTAAGAAATATTTTTTAATCCAAATTTAAAAAGTTTTTTTTTATTGTCTCGAGTAACCTTCTTTAGTGTGGAGTTTGGCGTGTGCTTCTAATCTATGTACGTTTAGCTTGAGGTTTCTTATGGTGTGAACTGATTTCTTTTCTTTTATCAGGCAAATTATTCAAGTATGAATCACTATAGTTTTCTTTAGTTTTATATTTGTTCATGATACATTGACTAAGGCAATTTATGTTGTGTTCTATAGCTTAAATTTGTCTAATTAAGAAAGACTTTTGATTATAACCCTTTTGATGTCGTATCCTAAGGTTAGACTTTAAACTTTGATTCTTAGGACAATTCTTAGGTTTTGACAATTATCAACTTGTGGAATAACCTTCCTAATGTGCACGGGTTTTTTAATTTTAATAAACTTAGTGACACCTTGGAACTAATATAATTTTACTCTCTAAACCCTAGTGCTCGTTTATTACCACTATTTTATCCCATGTACAAAATTTTGTCCAACTTCTTTAGCCCTAAAGTGAAAGTTTTCAATTTTCTTGAGAAATTTTTAATTCACTCCCTAAATCTTCAAATTTCTTTGAATAAGCCTTATTTGTCTCTATTCTTTTATAAACGTCATTCTCTAAGAATTTTATCTTATCTAGAAAATCTAGATTTTCTCCCTGGAAAGTGAATGACTCTTTCCTATTTATAGGGAAGAGACGTGGGCAAACTAGACACGCACATGCACATGCAGGCCGTGCACTATGCGGCTCTCGTGAGATGGCACAGGGGCCCCAAGCCACAAGGCGTAGCTTCGCGCATCGGTTGGAGTGGCTGACATCAGCGTTGAAGTAAAAAAACTTATATTTTATTATTTTAATTTATTTCCTCTTTCCAACTTCAAAACACAGTAATTTCTTACCCCGAAGTCGGAATTGAGTGCTCTTTGTACAAATGGACTCGTATCTACAAGCCATTCGAAAGTAGATTACAAATATGTAGGTTATCCTGCACTTTTCAAGTGGGTCTTGCCCATGTGTTATGCTTCCTGAGGTTGTAACTTTCGTTTCCGACATCTGTTTTATGCGTTCTTTAATTTATTTTGCTCATTACTTCGAGTTCTACCTATATACGGGGTCATGTGGTTTACACACTGTCTAATGTGGACATTGGGCCCATGGCGGAGTTCACACCCTTAATTAATGAAAAATTATAATAAAATCCCATAAAAATTAGATAAATCAAATCTAATATTAAAATATATAAAAATAAAATTAAACTTTTTGTAAACCATAATTACAAACCTTAACCTCAAAATCAAGCCAAACTGACAATTTTAAAAAAAACCACACAATATCACATAATTAAAAGAAAATTAAACCGGGTTAAAGTTAGAGATCTTACATCTCATGTCCATGATATTCATCATATAACAAGCTCATCAACTAAATTCACTTGTGCAGGGACAATAAAGCCAACATCACGATTTGACTAACTTATCTAAAACAATCTTACAAATAATGAACCTAACCAATACATGAGAGAAACATCGACCTTGTGGTTCCCACCCGTACCTAAGTCCCATATTATAAGCACTAATGATTCTTCGTAGAAGTGTTTCCATATAAATATTGTCATCTACAGAGGTAAGTACCTCCTACATTCCAGTGACCCACATTTGATGTCTTCACCACATATGCCACAATAAAATGTGATCTGCAACATTATCAATGCATTATATATGTAACATATATAGGACACAATCATAACATGATCATATCATACCCTATGCGCATCATCATCACATGGAACATACCAATGTCCTGTAAATAATCATCATACATATAATTAGCATGGCAATTAGGCATATAACTTAACCAGTGTAACCCGCATATCAAAACATAACCACACACATGAACATACCCCATTTACCCATTATGCATTGCATGCAGCAATCATCTCTTATTGTGATCAATTAAGTTGGAAAACCACTATTTCAAGCATTGAGAGACATCGGTAAATCTGAGTTAAATTGATCCGCTAAATTATCCATTGTAGGTCATTATGTCAAAACCGTAGTTTTGATTCTTCTTAAGGTTCCAATTTTGGGGAAAAATTCCAAGAGAGATATGATTTCAACAAAATTTGACTACAGTCATTTAAGGGCAGTCATTTAAGGGAGTCTAAGACTTACAATTAAATCTCTAGGGGTTGGCTTGACTTTATAAATTATTTATTTTAAAATTCTAAAAATTACTACACAACTCAAAATTCGTTGTTTAGTTAAGACTCCTGAGGTCATAACTTGGTCAAAGAAGATATAAATCAAACTCAATCTCCAAGGAGTTTGGGAGAAATATAATTTCGATTTGGAACTGGGAACTCTTTTGAACATGGCTTTTTAGAGTTGTAACTTTTTACCCTTATAGCTTGCAAAAATTAAATAAACCAAGGATATTTGATAAAATTTTGAAAAATTGCGCGTAGAACTAGACACGCTGATTAGTTTCATGTAATTTTCCTAGGGTAATTCTACTTAGAAAAGGTCCCCAATCTTCACCAAAAACCCGAGATAGTGTCAACTGGCCAAATCAGGGTTTGAGAAAGATACAACAGGTTAAAGGGTCAAACTTTAAAGAAAACACTTAAATCTATAAAGAACATAGGAAAAATCTTAAAAATTTCAACCGCAATATCAACCAATAAGCATGAATCAATAATTTGCACTAAAGAATAAAATTTCCTCCTTGCTCTATGATATCCACCACAACTTAGGGCTCTAATACCATTATGGGCATAGCATAAATGGTAGAGGGGTGAGCCCACGTGTTCAGTGACTAGCCCTTGGTAGCGCAAAATATACTAACAATCCCTAACAACAACTAAAGCAAGACAAGGCAATGTTCATAAGCAATATACTCGATCAAATCATGCAATTTAATTTAATTAAATCAATGAACTCAACATACTAACCTTTGGGGTTGAAACAAGACATAGATTAAAATCCTCCACCTAAACACCCCTTGAGAGTCAAATTAAACACAATATATAAAGAGAGGTTAGAATTACCTCTTCAGATTTTGGTTTAATCTACAGACCTTTTCTTTTCAACAAAGGTAGGCTCTTCCCGTTAAAGAGAGAACCAAAGTGTTGGGAAATCCTTGGTTCAGACAGAGGGAAGTGTTTTTTAAGCTCCATGAAGAGCGTGAGCTGAGCATAAAGAACACCTGGGAGGCGTTGATTTTGAAAATCGATGACGCACATGATAGCGCATTTAGTGCAAGTAATGCCTATGCTAACGTGCGCTCAGTGACAGATCCACATTGAAAGGTGGGTGGTCAATTGACTGCCCTGAAATTTGACATTTTTTTTATAAACCTCTATAGATTTGCTAGTGGATGGACCTATGGCTACAACTATTGACCACCATCTTAAACTTTCTTCAAAGGGTAAGCTATATATAGTTAAGGTTTATTTGCTTAGTCTAATTCAGACCTAAACTAAATAAGTCACTGAAAAGTCACTCAAAAATTGGCTTTTCAGTGCATTTGTTTAGGACTGAATTCAGTCACTGAATCAGTTTCTAAATAAGATGATGTTCATAAACTAAAGTCTACGGTCAAATGTCTTTCGTCCACTGAATACCTCTGAAAACCTAAACCCTGACCCCGACTCAACCTCATCCCTTTTCCCGTCCGCCGCCTCCACTCCTTCCCGTTCAACCTCTGCCTCTCTCCTCCGACCCCAGCCTCTCCTTCCTGTCGGCCTCCTCCACCCGTCCCCTTTCCCTCTCTTCATCTCCCTCGTCCCTCTCCTCTCACTCTGTCTTTACTGTTCCCTCTCTTCATGAGGAACCCGAGCCCCCCAGACGCCCCTTCACTCGCCCCTCCACACTCTTCGACCCCAAGGAAGCTGCCGACCTCAACCTCTAGACCCTTCTCTCCATTTCCCTTTCTGGTAACTGATACGTCATGCAGATTCAGACGCTCAGAATGTTGTCAAGGTTCTTCCAGCGTCTGAGGGTCCTTTTCCCTTCCATTTGGAGACGGGGTGAGAGACCATGGATGGTCCAGTTTGCTGAGTTTTGCCTCTTGTCCAAGTTATTTATCACATGATCTTCCAGTACTAGGAATTTCTGGATACTTGCATATGCATTCCGCTCTCAAGACGCTTTAACACCTTTTTTGTAGATACAAGTAGGCGTTTTGGGAACTGTCATTAATTTGATTGTAGTTTATTTTATTTTAATAGCGTTATTGTGTTGGATTTGATTTTTGTTTTCTGGTTTTTGAAATTAAAATTTTCTGCTTCAATTTGGAATTGCTAGGATTCATGTCAACAATATGGATGAGCGTATTCTTTGTGCATTGCCTTACCACGGCACCACTACATTTGTCCGGGTTGTGCAGTTCATTCTTTTGGTGATTCTTGGAGCACTTATCTTCATGAGTGGATCATACCTGGTAGAGATCACGACTAAAGTTTCATAATCTCCTTTTTTATGGTTTGACAAGTCTGAGTGGTTTCTTATAATTCATATATCAATGATATTTACAAGCTAAATGAGGCATATTATCCTTGGGGCTGACACCATATAATTATGGCAAGGTGAAAGTCGATGTCTTGAATATGACAACAAAGAAAGAAGAAGTAAACTTTTCTGTATGTGGACTTTAAAGAGATACAACTTGACTAGAGGGGGGAGGTCCTGTTTTCTACGTTTTGTAGAATACTAGCATCTAATGCAGTTTAAATTATAGCATTATGGTAGCTTCTGTTGGAGTTGGAGTAATGTAAAAGTTTTTTCTATGAAATCCATGGCATTGTTAGAGAACCAAAATGGAATGGTCCTTATAGAAAAATTATATGGAATCATGCAGCTTTTTCTAATGTGTTATTTCCTTCCGGGGAAAATTGTTGTTGTGGCCAGGTCGTAAATTTTCCATGATTTCAAACTGCTTTTGACAGGGTTTTGATTTTTGAAGTGTATGTTGGACTAAACTGAAGTTTTTGAATCTATGAAAGTATTTTTTAACTATAAAGCTACCTTTCAGAGACAACGGAGCTTTTCCATGATTTCAAACGGCTTTTGACAGGATTTTGATTTTTTAACTATATGTTGGACTAAACTAAAGCTTACATTGTATATATGACTTTTATCTCAGTAATGTGGCTAATATTTCACAATGGTTCATTCTTACAATGTGTGCAGTGCTGAAGAGCTTGATAGTCACTTATATGCAGTTCAAAGAGATCATGAACAATTATCCATTTGACTGGTCAAGAAGTAAAAAACTCAGTGGGAACATTGTTAACTTTAACATGTATTATTTAATGACATAAAACAAGAATTTGATGGGCATAATCTTAGAACTTTCTATTTCTACTTTGAATTTTTCATTCAATGTTTCCTTTGAGTTGGATGGTATAGATTACTTAAATAGTAGTCAAATATTCAATTAAATAAATAATGAAAGTAATTTTTTATTTACGGAGAGTGTCAAGCTGTGTGGATGTGACTCAATAAAATAGTTAATTTGAACCTTTTCTATACATATGATCTTTAGTGTAATAAAGTTTTTTAGTATAAATTAAAAATAGTTTATTTTAAATTTTTAAAAAATTAAATATATTCAGATTTAGATTCATATTTTTATTTAAATGTGATTCAGATTTAAATTCAGTGTGAAATTCAGATAGTAGGCTTTTCAAATTTTTCAGTTGGCTTTTCAGATTCAGAGTTAGGTAAAACAAATGGACCCTTATTCGTAAAAAAAATTAATTATTTTTTAACTACCATGATTAAAAATTTTGGATCCGCCACTGCGTACGCTACTATGTGTGCCATCGATCTTAAAAATTAACGCCTTCTAGGTATTTCTTATAAGTGTGGAGTATAGAAAATGCTTCCCAAAGGAGTTGAGACCCAAGGAAGAATAACTAGAGAGTGGAAGAGACTTTGAGTTTTCTGTTCTCTGTGCTGATTTTTGTTACTTAGCGTCAAGGAGATTAACGAGAGAGAAGGATATGGGTTGGAGGGGAGAGTCCGTCTCCTATTTGTTTGTCATTCCGTAAACCTCGTCCAGGTGGGGCCCACTCTCTCTCTTTCCGTCGGTCTCATTTTTCTGGTTTACCCATATGATCCCAGAGTTAGGACCGTCGACTTTGCCATTGACCTGAGGTCTTCCCCAATCCTTTTTCCTCTCTTTGAATCATTCCTCTCTTCAATCAAAACAATATCATTCTCAAATCTCATATTTTAGCATCCAGCAGTTCAGAGAATCCTTCAAACATCATCAGCTCCAGGTTTTGAAACTTTTCTTACAATCCATGAATAGAAGATTCCCTTCTTTGTTCAAAGCCTGTGTGACATTCATCTCTTGCTCACTCCTGATTTCCCTCAGCCATGGTAGCGGTGAGATACCGTACTTTTACAACTGTTCCAGCCAAATCCCCCACGCTAGTATCATTTTTAGCCGCAACGTAGGCCTGCTTCTCTCCAATTTGTCATCCATAGCTTCTTCCGCTTCTTCTCCCCGATTCTACAGTGGTTCCCTCGGCAGCAGTTCAGACCAAGTTCATGCCCTTGCAATGTGCGGGAACAATATTTCCACAGACGCATGCTCTGGATGCTTAAGGAGCCTAAGTTACTTTACCCGGCAGTCGTGCTATCGCAGGAGAAGTGGATTTGCATGGCATCCTTTCTGTTCTGTTTACTATGAAGACACCAACTTCTTTGGATCTCTAAGAACAACTCCGTCCGCAAACATCATTACCTCTGAACCGGACGTTATATCCGAGCCATCCCAGTTTAAGCTAGTTTCTGATCTTGTTGAGACATCTCCAAATGACCAGTCACGGTATGCAACAAGCGAAGCAAAGATAGAGGGCAGCAATGACACTAAGTTGGGTGTAGCCCAATGTACTGCAGATCTTAGTGCTGGCGACTGTCTAAAGTGCCTCAAGCAATTGAAGGATTCTTTCGAAGGGTGTTGTGAGGGGAAGGGCGAGTGGATTATTGTAACACCTAGCTGTTATATTATGTACACTTATCGGAGTTTAGTTGATTCTTCAACGAAGTTAGTAGAAGGTAACACAAGTTCTAGACCAGATCCAAGGGACCCAAAAAAGAGCGACGATACAAAACCTATGCCCTCTCCAAGAGAAGGTATGGTGAACACCAACTTCTTTAGCTTGCTTACATTTTCGAACATCTTCTGTTATAAGGAAGCCATCCTATAACAGATCATTCTTGAGAAGCCATTTAATTACTTGGGGAATTATTCGTCCTTTCTAGTTATTATGGGAAAAGAAACCTTCAACCTAATCTGAAAATCACAAAATTTCTTGTGCCCTAGCCCATGGTGATTTTGTAATTTTCACAGCAATGTCATATTTTTATGGCTGCTTGGAAAATATTTTTATTTTATATATTATCGTTGTTGTCAAGGCAATTAATAAACTCTTCCATGCAAGTTTGCCCCACCATTAAGGGTCTAACGGTTGCCCATATCATGAAATTTCTTTCAAAATGTTGAAACAGGAACTATTCCTCTTCCAGTACCAGTGGCCGAGAGGAGCCCACGTCCAAGAAAGTTAGTTTTATTTGCTTCCATTGGGGGTTCTACACTACTACTTTTCATCAGTGTTTTTATGTACTGTAGTCTCAGACAGAAGAAATCAGACAAAGGTAAGCCCATGTTTTTCCAAAAAAAAAAAAAAATGTATAGGTAAACATTAAAATGCATCGTAAATCACGCGGCTGCATTTTAGGGGCATGCTTTATCTTATGATGTTGAGAAACGCACGTCAAAAAGTTACTTTACTTTCCCAAAACCATTAAAAAGTGGGCACGTCAAAAAACTACACTATCTTCCCTAAACTATCATGAGTAACTATTTTTACGAGTAGGATATATAAAGTAGCTTTTCAATGTGCCTTTTTCAACGTCACTTAAGTATTTTTCTTGCTCCTGTCCTCCTGCACGTGGGGATTTCAATAATAAGTCAGAATGCAATGTGACAAATACTCCAATCTCTCTCCCACTTCGATTCCACAGCCTATTCGCCTCTCCCTCATGCCAACTAAAAGGCCCTTATAATTATCTTCTCTTCTCTATATAGTCCCCTCTCTAGAAGGGTAATTTAGGATTTTTGTAATAAAATTTTTTGTTCTTCTTTTCACTTTAATAGTATTCTTTTATTTTAAATTAATAGTTACATTTAATTTTAAAAATAAATAAAAATTAGTTAATTTTAAAAAATTAAATATAAGTATTAATATAAGATAGAGAGAGTAGTACATAAATATAGATATAATCTACCTGCCCTCTCATAAATACTGTTGCCATTAGATTTAAATCTGATGGTGTGGATTGAGCCCAACGCTTATGTTATTTTTTTCTTATAAATAACAGATATATCATATTTTTAAAAACTGAATCTTAGCCTCAAACCTTAAAGTAGAAGTATTTACTTTCGTATGGCTCAAGATTGATCTATTATTTCTATATACTTGTATGTTGGGTACACAAAGGACGGCTAACGAGGAGAGATGAAATGCATTTTAGCAAATATTTGGGATTAACACGTCAGTTTTGATTCCCTGCAGAGATGGAAAATAGCGAAGAGGCTTTATTAAAAGAGCTTGGGCCTTTATCCAACAGAAATTTCTCAGAAACTACTGGGGAGGAAGATCAATTTATAAATTCTGCATTGCCGATGATTGATTTGGCTACAATACGACAGGCTACCGACAACTTTTCTGATGAGAATAAGTTGGGTGAAGGTGGTTTTGGCCCTGTTTACAAGGTTTGCTCCTCTATGCTTTTTGCATTTAAAATGTGAAATTCGTTCTGCTATGATGATGAGGACCTAAACCCTTACATGTGAATGCAAGAATCTTGGATTGATAGTTAACAGCTTGACCAAAAGCTAATTGCAAATGGCATAAACAACAAAGATCACCTCCTTTTAAAATTGGACTTTGTTGATCAGACTAAAAATAAGTGCTAAATTATTAGAAACCAAAAATTAATTTTTATTAATCTAAAAAAATTAATTAGACAAAAATACCCTTATCTAAGCCTCATCTACTCCATCCTTTCACCACTCAACCTCAAGAAAGACCTGCAATATCAATGGATTATTACCAAACTGCCATTAGAGCATTGTCACAGCACCATCGAGAACAGTTGCTGAAGTATTGCGGGTCAGCCGTCAAAGCTTCGCGGGACAACCACCGAATCTCCTACAGAATGCCAATAGATCGCTGTCGGAGTTCTGGCATAGCTCTACGATACCACCGTCGGAGGGCCATTGGAGCTCCGTAGTACCACTGTAAGAAGTTTAGCATAGCTTCGTGGTGTCGTAGAGTTCCTGCTCATCTGCTTTCATTGATCCACTGTCATCTAAGCATCACTAGACCATTGTAGGAGGTTTATCAAACCTTCACTAGATAATCAATCACCCAGACTCCACCGAACCACTAGAGCTGATTTGTGTACAATTAGGAGACTGCCACTAGAGCTCCGTCCAACAGTCAATGGACTGCCGCAGGAGGTCCAACAAGCACCAGTGGACCGCTTTCCAAGTTGTCACACCCCCAATTTACATAACTATTTATTAAGTCTTTTTTTTTGTAAATTAAAAATTATGTTATGTAAATTATTTTGTGAGTTTATAAAATATTAAAAACTGAATTGGGGACATGAAAGTTAGTATATTCACAAACTTTGGTTGTGATAATACTACAGTTAATCTTATAAATAACTATGTACATTAAATGGGCACTTGTTTGTGTGGTATCCACAAACTAATAAAAATAGCAAATGGTACCTTATTATGCTTAAAAGCAAACCTATAAGAAGGTAGTGAAATAACGAATTGAGAAGGTAGGCTCCCAAGGTGAATAAAGTGACAATTGACTTTATTGTGAAACTATATGATCCAAATTAGAAGGTTAGTTTAATGGCTCAAGCCCAAGAGTATCCAAATACTATGTGGGACCCTCAAGGAAACAAGAAGGCCCAAGAAGTCAAAGCCAAGATGAATGCACAAAGAGCATGGAGAAAGAAGAAACATTGTTGAAGATGAGAGAGTTGATGATGTCCACTCATATTTCATCAATCTGCTTTCATATGGTAAAAATTATTCACTCAATCTGCCCAATCATGATGTGCTATCTATTCATTCAATCTACCCAATCATGATGTGCTATCTAGCCCAACTCTGATTGTGCAACAAGGAATGGATTTTTCCCTTCCTCCAATTTAGGATGCAGACTACCTTCTTCCATTTGATATTGTCTCCATGTCTTCTCTGCCCTATGATGTTGTTTGTCCACCCTTAGATGATGTTCTCTTATTATCTGGGGATACTACATTCTATCTTCCCATAAGTTCCTCCTTTGAGTGTATTGCCTCAGAAGTCTTATCTTCCACCATTGTTGGTCCATCTTCAAATTCGAGGACGAATTTTCTCCAGCCAGAGAAGACTAATGTGAATAAAGTGGCAATCAGCTTTATGGTAGAACTATATGATCCAAATTAGAAGGTCAGTTATAGCTCAAGCCCAAGAGCATCCAAACACTATGTGAGACCTTAGAGGAAGCAAGAAGGCCCAAGAAGCCAAAGCCAAGATGAAGGCACAAAGCCCAAGAAGAAAGGTACCAAAAAGCCATTTTGAAAAGTCAAATTCGCCCTCAACCATGGTGCAACATTAAATAGACCAACCAGATCATTTTTATAGGAGTTGCTGTTTTCACATTTAATTACACCTAGAATGTTGCTAAGTTACATTAGCATTTCAACTACAATATTTGGATAAATTTCTCTAGTTAGAAACCTATAACTAGGCCTCACATGTAATAAAAAAAGGAGCTAGTGTTTCTAATATTGAACTTGTTATTTGTTGAGTGTGAATCGCTCTAAATATCGGTATTTGTTAAAGGTGTGCCCTTTCAAATACCTTAACCCTGGCTGAGTGTTCTCTCAATTGTAGAGATTTTGTTTTAGAAGCCCACTTTTTGGTGAATTTGCATAATTCATAGCAAGTGGTAGATACTGCTTAAGCGATTTGCTATTGTGGACTCCGTTCATGCAAAGATTCAATTTCAGAAGCCCACTTATTGGTGAATTTGCATAATTCATAGCAAGTGGTAGATGCTGCTTGAGTTATTTGATATTGTGGACTCCGTTCATCTACTCCATCAATCATAGATTCATCTTTTCTTCTGCTACAATGCATTGGATCCACTCTATAGTTATGACCTTCCCAATACCTCTAAATAGTCTTTTACCTAAAAAAATCTACACCATGAAGGATGCTGAGTATACAAGTATACTCAACAAAATTGCAATCAATTGAAAACAAATAATTTGAAAAAATATACCAAGAAGCAGTTTTCTACCAAAACAATTATGAAAACCATGAAAAATTAGATTCATACATACCTTTTAGAGTCAAACATACTTACAAAAGAGAACTCCACTCCAGGGTTCAATATACAAGATAACCTCATCTAGGAATTCCCACTAAACTATATACTTGATTACCATAAACACAACTTCAGTCTTTACTTCAAGTCAGCCTTGCCCCATCCACAACTTGAAGCAAGGGCTCATGGACCCTAGTGTCGAGATCTCAACTACCATGATCATCTAAACCTCTTATATTGCAATGCATGGGATTGGTTATCATTTAATGTTCTAGTCCATTCAAACTTAACTCTTAGGGTAGGAGAGTGGCTCGACATAACTCCTACTCTTGGAAAACCGAAAAACCATTATTCTTTTTCATACCATATCCTTTTGTTCTATGTGGCTACATGACACACTTGAGGAGCAAATCAAACACCACAATCCTTTGTCTTTGGGTGATTAAGGAATCAATTCTGGGTGACCAATCATCACATCACAAGGTCTCATACATATGCATTAGGGTTTACTAACCCTTACTTAACATGTTTATTCATCATCCAAACCTACATCCATTCAAATATCATGCAATTATATAATTTTTATATAGCATAATCATCACTATAAAGCATAACATAATTCTTTTAATTTGAGGCACCATTGGTAACCTCATCGATGTGTTGGCCAAAACAACGATGACCAACAGTAATCCCATTGATGTGTTTAACCTCTGATAGTGGGTTTGCTGGGAATGCCTACCTCACTGACACCACACTGACATGTCAGCCTCACTACTATTGACCAGTCAACATGCATGGTACTATATGCTTGCAAGGGTACTATTCATTTTCCTTATTTCACCAGTATAGACACCAACTTATTGATGACCTTGCCAATGATTGGGGAAGAAATGATAAGAGACCCCATAACCTTTTTAAGCATTTTCTTTCGTGGAAAAACTCATCTCAAATCAAAGTTCTAAACTATTTATTCCATAAATTGAGCAATGAAATCTTTCTAATTCGAAATCACCATTGTATCATATTTATGCATTACATAACTTAAAAAATCATATGCAAACGTTCAATTTCATCAAGAACTTGAATAAAATCATACTTCTACAAATAATTTTCTTTAATGCAAAGAGAAGATTGCAATCCAACCTGAATTGAAGTGATGTTTCTCCTCTTGGATGCAATTTCTCCTCCTAAACTGCTCTTGAACACTCTCACTAGAACTAGGGCTCCTCAGAGACTTACTTTCTCTCCTCGTCCTGAGTTTCACTCCCTTTTATAATGAGCTAAACACTTAAAGAGTCTCAAAACCTTCAAACTGCATTATTTTTTGAAATAACCGATGCATAATGTTATCATCGGTAGGTTTTCGATGCTTGCCAACAATAACATTACGCTATTCCATCGATAGGGAACCAACGTGTCGGTGGCATGCCATTGAAAAAAAACTAAACTTTTTGAAGAAATAATTTTTTTCCTGAAAATATAGGGTGTCACAAAAGCTCCCATAAACTGCTGGTATTTCTAATAGGAGTAAATATATACTTGTTGTACATAATCAAGGTAGTTAGTATTTACTCTTTGAATATAACAAAGAGTGTAAATATTTACTTTTTTCATATATATTTATACAAAAAAATATTAGCGGCATATTTGGTCATCGTCATGACTGCGATAGGTTGCAGCCAGTTAGCTGGAGCTAGAGAAGACAACAACTAGTCGGAATCGTAGAAGGCAATGATGGTTGGTTGGAGCTGGATTAGGTGATGCTAGCTAGTTGGAGTTGGAGAGGTGACGATGGCTGGTCGGAGTTGGAGAAGGCAACGGTAGTGCCAGAGAAGGTGGTGGTTGGTCATAGCCAAAGAAGGTGATAATATGTTGGAGCTGGAGAAGGTGACATGTAGCTAGAGCTAACTAGATAACTTAATAAACGAAGGAGAAAATTGCCATCTTCTCTAGCTTCGGTCGGAGAAGACGGTCCTTCTTCTCCAGCTATGGCCAATTGGTCAAAATTAGAGAAGGTGAACTGTCTTCTTTTCCCAAAACTAGAGGAGACAATTACATCTCCAGCTACGAGTTGGCTAGATTTTGTCCCAGACATCATCTTCTTTGGCTCCAATCAGCTCCTCAGCTAAATCCAAGCATCCGATTGCCATGAAGAAGAGCAAAGGAGTCCAGGAGGAGGAAGTGGTAGTGGTGGTTGGGGCTAAGAAGTGGTAGTCAAGTCTAAGCAGAGGCGGTGAGAGCTGAGTGGCAGCGATGGGTCTGAGCAACAACATTTAGTGCTGGGTAGAAGGGTAGAATAACTCAGGTTTTGCGAGAAGTATAGAAGAGGGGAAAGGAAGAAGAAAGGAAAAAAGATGAGGATGATACTTCTGCCATGTAGAAAAAATACATGTCTCTTTTACCTTTTCAAAAAACAAAAAAAAACTAATTTGTCGTCAATTTTCTTTGGTGAAAGGCAACTGGTGACAATTATCTCCAAAAGCTTGGTTGTGATAAGATGTTAGATAACGTCTTCTCTAGAAATGAGTTGTTATAAAAAAGATAGTGTTTTATTTCTGCACACTAAGATTGATTTAGGCTCATGAAAATTTGGCTCAATTTGACATGTGATCTTACTTTTATAAAAATGATAATGGTAACTAATTTATCTAACATAGTCTTTTCCATATTACTTGGCTGAAGAAGCCAATATTCCATATTCCCTACGTTTTAATAGTAAATGCCACATTACTTGCTTTAGGATGAAACTGCCCTTAGGATTTAAATAAACCCAATCCCCATACAAATCCTCATAAATGAACCCCGGAACAATGCAAAGTTCGCTGGTGGGAGAGTGAAAATATTATTAAATCGGTAAAAATTTGGTAAATGAGGATTAACACTAAAACTCATAAAATAAAATTAAACTACGAAAAGTTAATAATTAACTAACCCGTAACCCCAAAAATTAAATCAAATCGACAAACAAGCAAAACCACAAAATTAAAGGAATAAATTAAGAGATCTTGTATGTGGTGTTAGTGAATAGCTCTAAAGTTTGTTGCACTTGTGTAGTGTTAAGTTGTTTTTAAGGCATCGCAAAATACTCATGGTATAAGACGTGATTACTAGTAGTCACTCAGAAGCGTCATTACGCATATACTTCAAGATATGTCAATATAGATAATTAGGTATCATGTCTTGAATTGTTGTGGAACTGCTGCAGAGAAACCATCAAATACCCGTGGTATGAAATATGTGGTGTTAGTGGATAGCCTTAAAATTTGTTGTGCTTGTGTAGCGTAAAGTTGTTTTTGAGGTGTACAAAAATACTCATTGTATGGGATGTGAGTACTAGTGGCTGCTCAGAAGTATCGTTATACGTACACTTCAAGACATGTAAACCCAAATAATTAGTAATGTGACTTCTCAATGTCGTACTGTACTTCTTAATTCTATCTCAAGCCGAACCTCACTTCATGGCTGGAACTTTGCTTGACAAGTTGGATTTTGGAAATGTGGAGTCGAAAATTGGATCTCCCACTGCATTTTTGCTTCTTATTGGTCAGACTTTGGAAATCGCAAGTTGGATGGGTCACTTCACAGTTGGTCATTTCTAGGTAAATGCATCGGTTTACCCGGTTTAGACAATATAAAACCCCAAATTCTAACCTAGGGGTATTTCAGTCTAGTTTTCTTAGAATATTGTGTAAGCCCTAGTTCTGTGGCATTTTTACTTCAAAACAAGATAATATGGAATTTGGGCTTCTTCGGCCAAGTAATATAGAAAAAACTCTATCTAATAAAACTCTTTAAGTGTGTCGTGAAAAGTTTTAGGGTTTTAGTTGGTGAGCATTACTAGAGTGATCATGTGTATCGGTTTCATCCCATGAAATTCCACTTTCATTGGCAATTCTAGAGTCTACGACAACTTGTGTCTATTATCTATTGCATGATAAGATATTGGGTGGTTTGACTTAAAATCTCATGGGAATGAGTTATTTTCTTGAGTTTAGTCTTAGAAGGGTAAATTTATAATTCTAAGGAATAAGTGTTTATTCAGTACTTTCATAATTGTGTTTAAGAAAATTTATAGAAAGTCGAGAACTTGAAGATTGAATCAAGTGTTAATGCTTTGTCCTTAAGACAGAATTATGACCCCCTAATGGTGATTAGGATCATTTGAGCATCTGTCTCTCAGGATAAGATAATCCACCACACATTGTGGAAGCACATTCATACAACATATACAATGAACCATAATTGTGTAATTACTCTCAGAAATGCAGCAGAAAAATTCAATGAAGGATGATGCAGAAAATAAATTTTTAGTATTTTATAGAATATAGAAGAAATCTTATTGAAGATAGCCCATCCCGTTCAAACAGATGCATCCGCCAATTAAGGGACACATTTGGGTTAAGTGATAGCCGGACCCATTTTGGGTTAAGGGAAAACAAAAAGAATTAGTCCCAAATATAATTATCTTGTTGAACTGACCCGACCCAGCCAAACAGATGGCATCGGCTCGCACTTGTTAGCCTATATAGGTGCATAGGTCCAACATGTAGCTCCCTCACAAAAATGAGGTGGCTGAAGAGCCTAACTTTAAATATAAAAGTTATGCTTTATATACTAATTCCATCTCCATCTTCTAGACAATGTGGGACTATTCATTCCCTTCAACCAATTTACATATACATGTATAATTCTTGTTCATATGAAAGTGGGTTTCAACTCTCAATACCCAACAAGCCCATTTACATGGACATCTCATAAAATGGGCTTAACCCATGATTACCCACTTTTTAATAATAGGTTGTAACTCACGTAGACTACTATATATTCTTTCTTGTTTGTCTTGTATGTTAGATGAACAAAATAACTAAAGGGGGGAGAAAAAGAGAGGGAGCTGAAAGGGAAACTTTGTATGGAGGTGAAATAATGTTGAAGAAGTTTGAGTGTCAAACTCTTATAAGGATCTTTTGAAATCACATAGTAAAAGTTTAAGTAATTTCATTTCTCGAGTGGACACCGAAATAGTGACTATATATCTTTGTTGTTTCTTTTTGTGATTTGTGTACTCTTCTTATTTATTCTTTTATATTCAACCTATTGGTGATTGTATGGTGATTGATTGACTTGTGAAAATCTTAAGAGAGTGTTTGTGTGGATTTTAAGTTTCACTCTATACACCAACACAACACATTCACCCATAGCTTGTCATGACGAGGGCATGGGGACATGCATGCTCAAGGGAGTGCCTGCTTGTCCATGTCCACCAGTAGACTCCATGCTTGCATTGCGACAAGCACACAACGAGTTGGGATGGGGCAAGGGCATGTAGCCTTACTTCCTATACAAATCCCTAATTTATTGAAATACAAATTAAGTGGCCTTAATAATTTAATATTTTTTCATGTTTGTTAAATAGAAAGACTACCATTTTGTTAAAATTAAAAAATCTCAATTATAGAGAAAAATATAACATTTTAAATGGTGATTTGGTCTAAATATTGATTACTCTCATCCACTAAGAAAAATTTAAGAGTTATACTCATAAAAATAAAAAATACAAAATTTTTATTATTGTCACTTAAACCAGGTTAATTCAGATCAAGTTAATTGGTCGTTTATGCTGAAGCCTATTACTGATCTGTCCAAATCCCAAACCCAAACTCAGACCATTAAGGTCAAGTCAATTGCTTAAGGGCCCGAGCATTCATGACTTGACCTTGTCGAACTGTGATTTGTGGTCAACGGCCCACAAAAAGTCCCAACCCGGTCCAAGCACGGGCCCGGTATGAAGCTGACCCGGCTGCATGGAGCTGTTGGCAACTTTTCTTCCATTTCTTTTGTTGTTATGGAGGGTACTTTCTCTTTTAAATAGGAGGGAGGGGGGGGGAGGGGAATGCTCATTCAACCAACTCTCACTCTTTAAATGATGTAATCTCAGCTCTTTAAAAGTTACATAAATATAAATTTGAAATATATAAATATAATTATTTTGTATATTTTAAAATTTGTTTTTTCACCTTTAACCGGTCACAGCTTGGCCCTAGGCAAAACACAGGAAGCTCGTGGGCCGTGTGAGGGCTTGTCACATTAGGACAAGGTCGGACCGCCCTGGCCTGGTTAGTGGCATGAGTCAGGGCCGTGCCCAGCTTAGGCCCGGCAAGGCCTGACCCCAACAGGCCCGGGCGGGGCCACCTCTAGACCTGGTTTATCAAGGTTTTGTAATATGGAGGTGAATTGAAATATGATCGCACTCATATTAGGGAAAAAAACATATCAATGTGTAGAAAAACATTGCTTGTGATTTTGAGGATTTTTGTGGAATCTCTATAAATATGAACACAGCTATATCAATTTGTAAAGCTCCGGCACTTCCACAAAATTTTTTAATAGAATTCTTATTAAACATGAAAGAATAAATCAGTAACTAATATTTTAGACGTCAAATTGCTCCAAAAATATAATCGAACTTTGAAGATTATGTCTTATTCAGAACTTTGGATGATTCAAATGAATATCGTATGGGTTTAAAGAAACAGAACTAACAGATAGGTCTGAAACTTTTCCTCAAAATTGTACTGAAATCATAGACAGAATGCTAAAAATTGTTAGAACCTTAAAAAACGAAATCAAATATCCTAAATTCGTTCATTTCAAGCTTCAATAAATAACCATGTCGGTTTCAACTCGAGTGGAACATAAAACATGAAGGACTCCATACTTCCCTAGTAACCCAAATGAAAAGTAAAATAAATTAATCATTTAAGAAAGGCTGACTACGTTTCTGCCCAAGTCAACTTAAAACTGAATACATTGCTTATCACAAGATTTATGTAACAATTTTAAAACATTATGACATCACGAACCTTACAAAAGTTACAGATAATTTGTCACGCCCCAATTGGACAAGAGTGGGGTTAGTAACAAGGACTTTCATTCACACACCATGTGTGCGAAAATTTTCCGGCACGATTTTGAGGATTTTTATGACGTCTCTTGTAAAGTAAAATATCTTTACGGGACAATAATTTCATTCGATTGCACAAATTAACACAAATTTGACCCCCGAGGTTTGTCTGGTGTGATTTTTTCTATACCTAAATGTTAATAAGCTTAAGGAGAGCAATTTTCATGTGATGCATCCTAGAAGATTTGTACCTCCAAGTTATCAACTTTCATTTAAAGGCAAAAATCATAAGTGCCCATCTTCTATATTTTTAACCACTACCATTTATATTAGAGAATTGTTATGTGCTCCTACAGGAGCGAGCCCGGGCATCACAAGCCATCCTATGGTGCACATTACTCAGGCGACATGCGTTTTTGAATCACCCACTTTCCCTTCTATTAATGTGTCATCGGTCTGTCCATTCTTACGTTTTCCTTTATATTGTGGTTCATTTATATAAAACATTCAGGGTGTACTACGAGATGGAAGAGAGGTAGCTGTAAAAAGACATTTGTCAAGGAGCTCAGGACAGGGATTAAGGGAGTTCAAGAATGAGATTGTATTGATAGCCAAACTTCAGCATAAGAATCTCGTGAGGCTCTCATACTGTTGCATAGAAGGAGGTGAAAAGCTTCTCGTCTATGAATTTCTGGCGAATAAAAGTCTAGATGCTTTCCTTTTTGGTAAGGCTCTCTTCTATTATGCATGCTTCTGTGCGCCTACTTTTTATAGTGAGCTTCACCTGCGTTTTTTTTTAGTGAGTGGTGAGTGCGTAGGACCCGGCATTGAAGGGCAGAAGGCCTATTAAAGCACCGTATCCAGCCACCAATAACCTACACCCACACATCGTACAATAAAATAAATCGGCTTAAAAACCTTCTGGGTAGCCAATATAATAGGGGTTCAAACTCAATACCTCTGCATCCTTGCAGTCCTGGCCATCTCCAACACATGGCTAATTGAGGCTATTTTTAGTCAGCAACAAATGCATTATACCATCCAGTATGATCAGATGTGGGTGAGATTGGGGATTAATGAGTGGGCAAAAAAATTTGTGTAAATAAAGTCTGATTCTGACTTAGGGCACTGATTATTCTACCCGAAATCTTAGACCTTCAACCAAGGTATCGAGTTGTATGATATCAAATACTACCTCCGTCCCATATTCATAATTATTTTTGAAAAAATAATCGGTTTTTTAATAGTAAAACCCACATTTAAAAAAATATTAAATAAGCTTATGATATTCTATTTTAAGTATTTAACTAATTAAATTTAACTAAATAGAGCTGTTAATATAGAATAAACTTTTTTGCCGAATGAAGTTATTAATTTAAGATGAAAGGGGTGTAAGATTCTGAAAGTGACATACTCAAAAAGGGTCTAGAGGGATTTTACGAGTGATAAAAGATAATGAATCACATAAATTGTAACCATGCACCTACCTACACGGTGCACCCAATGTGGATTCTTAGCCCTATTCTTGTGCGATCTACTTTAATTGAGTCTTCTTGCATAGTGCTCCTAATTTCTATGGTCCTATGGATAGTGTGGGCCCATTTGGGGCCAATGCGATCAATGTGACCGTGTTGGGAACGTTGTGTGGTGCAAGTAGTCATTCCACTATTCTAGAATTTACAACAAGAACTTAGCATAATTGGATTGATAAAGGCTTCTTTCCAGGGATCTCTTTCTCTCTCTCTCTCTATATATATATATATATATAAACGTGATTATTTGGACCCTATAAAACATCTTAGTACCTCAAGAAAACAAAATATTCTTGTATTTTTTCACGTATAAGTTTTTCAATTCTATATCTCCTATTATTTCTCTTATTTATTTTCTTATGTAAAAAAAATGTAAGTCATCTTTTCTTATTTTTTGATAATAGAAAATAGGGATAGCAGCACCGGCTATGGCTTCCCTACCTCCCCACCTCAGCTCGCCTACAACCTCTGCCTCCCCGTTCTTCACCTCCTCCCAATAGTCCTCATCCTTTCCAACAATTGCGTGGGTAGAGTACCGGGCGAGGTGGTGCCTCTTGGCCGCAACCCTTCACTAGAGAAGAAGGTAAGAAGAATGGATATGTATGGGGTAAATTGGATGGGAAAAAATAAGATTTGGAATTAAGGGATATAGGTGAGAAATTTTAAAACTTGAGCTGGGGCAAATAAGAAGTGGGGTACTTTGAAATTTTCATAGGATTTAAAAAGCCACGATCATCTATCAGAGGGCCTAAATATCTTAGCCTCGTCATTTAGCCTATATAATTGCATTCACACTAGTGATCAAGGTATACAGATAGCTCCAATAAGTAACTGTTTTAGTTAATGAACATCGATAAGAGAACAAAAGAAATGAAATAGATTTACTAAATAGTAATATACAAAAACAATACTTTAAATATAAAAAAATATTACATGTGCTTACCAGAAAATATCTGATAGATAGCTCTTTTACTCTTTTATAGAAAGTTACAGTAATTCCCTTAAACAAAAAAAAAAAATCCAATTCAGCCTTTTCATACAATATCTACAGCCCATCTGGGTTTCCTTATTTTTGTAAATTCTTCCTTGATAGATCCAACAAAAAGGATTGAATTGGATTGGCAACTACGACTTAACATAATCCATGGGATTGCAAGGGGAGTTCAGTATCTTCATGAAGATTCACGGCTCAAAATCATTCATAGAGATTTAAAGGCCAGCAATATATTATTGGATAATGAGATGAATCCCAAAATATCCGACTTTGGAATGGCAAGAATGTTTGTAAGCAAGCAGAATCATTTTAACACTAACCGAGTTGTCGGTACATAGTAAGTCCAATCAATTCTTTCTCCAGATGTTCGTAGATATTTTTTCTTTTTTTTTTATCATCATCTTATTTTTAATAATCCATTATTTGACTTCTTACAGTGGCTATATGGCTCCTGAGTATGCCATGGAAGGACTATTTTCAGTGAAGTCTGATGTTTACAGCTTTGGAGTTCTAGTCTTAGAGATTCTTACTGGAAAAAGAAATACAGGCTTCTATCTCTCCAAAAATGCTCGCAGCCTCCTCGAATATGTGGGTGATATTTCTAGATGCTATATCAAAATGTGTCCAACAAAACCTTACACTTGGGTCTTGATTGAACATAGAGAAATGTGCTTCACATAACGTCCAATAGGGGAGTCCAATTTTCTCTGTCCAATCAAACCGGGTACAATGTTTTGGTGGACAGATTGTAGTGTAGAAAAAGCATTATCCATATTTCTAATTCTTTTCTTATTATTATTGATTATTGGTTGGCCTAATTTTTCATGGGCTGATTCATGTAATACACTGTTTCAGGCTTGGCAATTATGGTGTCAAGGCAAACCGCTAGATTTGATTGATCCATCTATTATCAAGTCATATGCCGCAAATGAAGCACTTAGATGCATTCATATAGGCCTATTATGTGTTCAACAAGATGCCGCAGATAGACCCACCATATCGTCAGTAGTTTTGATGCTTGCAACTGCCTCTGTCGACCTTCCAAAGCCCACACAACCAGCATTTTCTATTGGTAGAGAAGCCATAGAAGAAAGCAAAACTACCACAAGCGGAAAGACTTGTTCGATCAATGAGATTACCGTCTCCATTGTGGAACCACGCTAGGTCAAATGCATCTGAGCTCCATATGCATATTATCAGTCGGACGCCAGTTGAGATTTCAAATTTCGCGCAACTTTTACTGAAAAGTAGTTGTTGAGCTTATGGGTACCAATTATAGCATGTACTCATCAGTGTCTTGGTCATGTTAAAAGGGATGTAAAGCAAGGACAAATGAAGAGCACATTCTTCTTCTATTCTTCTTCTTCTTTTGCTAAATAAATGCACAGTTTTCTTGTTGTTAATAAGTTCAAACTACAAATGATGTTTTCTTTTAAATATGGTAACAAATATTGATATTTCTTCTTCTTCTTCCTTATGCTGGGCTCATACTAAGTACCGAGCATTAATAACTCTTCCCTGATTATAATATATGGTTTATCCCACTGCCACATCCCAACATCCCATGTTCTCAAAACTAATTTTTGAATTATTCATAGCATAGCAATGACTACTTTTCCGAACCTTTTCTACTGATAATAATCAATTATATGCATAGATACTATACTAAATCAGGATTCTCGTCTAAGTGCAAGTCCGACAACTATAAAAAGAGAATCATAGGAAAATTAGATTGGCAAAGTTACTATACCAAAGTGCTAAAGTAACATTGTACTAGTAAGCTGCATGTCCTTGCAACTCAAGTCGCCAGCCTTACACAAAACATGGTCATCAACCGTGGATCCAATAGCGCACAGCCTTACATAAAACATAGTCCACATGCATGCACTATGGGCTAACAGGTGCACCATGGATCACCTTTGATCGACGGCTGGTAATTAAGGTTAATTAGTAGCTGACTATGATGGTGAAGCTTCAGTCGCTTATTATGCCTTTGAAGGCTTAAGGGAAAGACTATTATCTGCATTTCTAAGTCTCCATGATCTATTCAGACCAAGAGAGCACATAAATGAATACCATATATTTTAATAAGTGTTTCAGCTACATGACCTTACTACTAGGCTACAGTTTTATATGTGGGGCCAACTTCCTTTCAACTATTGAAGTTTTATGAACAAAAAAAGTGTATGGAACAAAATTTGGTATGACATTATCACTGTTGGCCTCATTTCTACATATATTTAGTAATTATATATGATTGTCTATATCCTATTCATGATAATTATAAGAATTTTTTTTAAAAGAAAAAACACCCTTCACACGCAAAAGCCATGACGATTAGACCTTGGGTCCTCTCTCTCATTTGAGAAAGATTCAACCAGCAAAACAGGCTGGATCGGTAATCTTAATATAAATTGGATGAGCATTCTTCATATAATTAAATAGGAAATTGTCTTTTTTATATCTTTGTAAAAATGCTCGCACATTATGCATATAAATACATATTCAATAAGAAATAAATAAATAAATTAGAGATAAAGTATGTATAAAACAAATGTCTCTCTTATAAGCTACAATTATAATACATACTTTTAGGATTATAATGATAATAAATTATACACATATAATTATAAGCCCTATACCAACCAAAATGTAGTTACACTATGTAACTGCGATTCCAATTCTTACTGACTTAATATTAGGTCATAGGTTGGAGATGATAATAGTGTTGAAGGACTCTACCATGAAGCACAACTTTCATATTTAGGAATAGTTTGGCGGCCAATTTCATTTGGTAGATCTTGTCCAAAATTTGCCAATGTTGTTAAAAATGAATGAATTCAAACATGCATAATATAAAAAATAATATAAAAAATTATTATCAAGAAGCATATTGCATGTGTGGGATGCTAAAAAAATCTCAAAAACATGTACTCATTATCATCTGATTTGAAAGAGCTCGTCCAGAGCTTTCCAAAGGTACCAAGAACAGATGAATCTCAATTTGGGAGTGTAAGATATAATATTATAAAATTAGAAACAATACAATGCAAAAAGTAGAATTTATGTCCTCTTAACAACTTGTATTAGGCCAACATGTGGCAACACAATAAAATTTGGTTTTACTAAAATACACTCAATCAACATACCAATTTAAACTTATAACTAGATGCATTATAGGAAATACAAGGACAATATAGGAAGTTTAGCAAAAATTGATCATGAACCTTGGTGCTTTAGATATATATATATATATATATATATATATATATATATATATATATATATATATATATATATATATATATATATATATACAGGGAGAGTTGTTGAGCCTTTAGGACATGACTTGTTGGTGTAGGGCAACTAGCCTTTTCGAGCACTGTATCTCGCTGGTAGTCCCCTTGCATTGGTACAGGGTTCAAAAAGGGATGATGTTGCCAAAAAAATAATGCATGCCCAAATCCTACAAGTGCAATATGCAAGCTAAAGCCGAACCTACAGACGCAGAGATATGACAATGCAAGGCTAGACTAAAAGTTATTTGAACTAACCTAGACTAGAAGTTGTTGGTGCCACGACTCATGTAGTTGCGAGGATAAAGTACACACTCTTACAAGGCATGGTTTATTTGGAGAGTTATATTATCTTTAGTATCTTGGGGTTTATTTACTTTCTCTTTATCAAGTAGGACTTATTTATCTTACCAAAAAAAGTAAGACTTATTTAAGATATTTTGTTTTATTAGGATCCAAACTTTCCAATTGGAGAAAAGGCTCAGCTATATAAATACTCATCGTGGTATTAGTTGTAGTTTAGTATTTGAATATTGAATGAACAAAGGAAAATTTTTCTTAGTTAGTTCCCAAGTTTTTGTTTTCTCAACGAGTTTGGGAGAAGCTCTAAAATAGATGGTCAATTAACCCATATTAGCTGGATACATTTTAGACATCCTGGATACATAAGCAACATTATTTTTTTTGAACCTTGTATTAGTTTGTGGCCCATGTAGGTCTTGATGATGTCTCTTTTTGTAGGCATAGAAGATGCATGTGTGCCTGATGCTATAGTAGGGTTTCTATTTCATGATGATGTAACTACATATTTGTCCATATGTGTAGTGTTGGCTTATTCAATGATTAAAGCAATGTCAAAGATGTGTAATTGGAGTCATAGTAGAGTTTGGTTGCTACTCAAGTTCATATGATGAAAACATTGAAAAATATGAAGACCCAGGAGTGTTGTAATAAGTAAAACACACACATGCACATGATCACACACATACTTAAAAATGATAGTGATATTGTCATATAAGAGTACGATAGAGAGTAGGAGAAAGATTGATGAAAATTTATAAAATAATGTGAATGTGTTCATATGTGATTGATCTCCTATGATGGTACGATCGATCAACCTTGAGTGTGTTTCAAAAGTTTTTTCAGAACATTAAATGATCAATCGTCCCGTGGATGGATTGATCAGAAAATTCAAGAATAGTGAATAATTGATCACACTATCTAAATGATTGACCGATTCTAGGGTAGTTGAGAACAATACAGGAATGATTGCCTGCACTATGTAACGATCAATTGCTCCATGCTAGAGTTGCTTAAAATAGGATATTTCATATAGAATTTATTTCCTATCAAAGGTCCACCTAAACCAAGTTGGGGGTCTATATAAAGGCTGTTTCACTACAACAAAAATAACCTTTTGAAACAAATTGTTTTGCAACAAACAAGAATTTGTCACAAATAGCATCTTTTTTGCGACAAATTTAAAATTTGTTGCAACAATACTATACATTGGCGAAATGTGAGTTTGTTTGCGACAAATAGGTTCTTTTGTTCCTAAAAGTAACGTCTTTTGCGACACATTGTTAATTTTGTCGCAAATACGATCACCTTTTTGCGACAAATTATAATTTATTGCAAAACATCACAGGTTTTGCAACAACAATTAATTTTGTTGCAAAAGGTCTATTTTTTTATGTTAATAAATTTTTTCCTAAATGCTTTTGCGACAACGTAAGTTGTCATCACAAAAGCACTACAACCGAAGCATTTTGCTACAAATGAATGTTTGTCCCTAAAAGTTGTGTTTTGGGACAAATGTTAAAATTCATCCCAATGTACTTTGAAAATAAAAAACCATTTGCAACAACAAGCTTAAATCGTTGCTAATACCACCTAATTGTTTAAGATGAGTGAGTAATTTTATGGCAAATGATATTGATTTTTGCAACCAAATTCAAAATATGTCATAAATAGACTTCATTTTATTTCATTTTAAAAAAACTAACTATCTATTTAAGAGAACTTAAGAAATTTCATGAAAGAAAATGTACATATTTTGCAACAAGTTGGCTAGTTTGTGGTAAATAAGAATTTTTACAACAAATTTTAAAACTCATCAAAAATAGTATTTAAAATATTTATTATTAAAATAAAAAATAGTTCAAGTCAAAAATATTTTTTCAAATAGATTTCCCACTAAATTAACAAACTATAAAGATATTTTGTATGCATATATTTTTCAAGACTTTATTATGCTTATTTTTAATGAGTTTCCAAACACGTCGTTGGTGGTATTTTCTTAAATCAAATCTTTTATAATATTTTTTAAATCAAATAATTTTTATATATAATTAAAGTTCTAATTTTTATATTTTAATATGTTTATGAGGAAAGTACCAATTTATTAATATAATTATAATCTACATTACTTTTATAAAAATTATATATTTGTGGAAAAAAACCGATTTTAGTTATTAACTTTATTTGAAAAAAACTCATTGGTTAATACGTGAATTAATAGATAATTTTTAACCAATAGGCTAATTGATAATATTTTTAACCAATAGGGCATTGGTGGGATGACTATGACATATGCTTTATACAATGAAGGTATATATGGAGGTCGAACCCCATTCTAATTATCTGGGATAACATCTTGATCTTCTAGGTGCGCCTGACGGTCGAGCCTTGTACATACCCGAGGAGTTTATCGTCAAAAGCATATAATCTTGGGGGCAAAAACCTTTTCTACACCCTATTACTTATTTATATTTAAAAATATTAACTTTAGAGTTTTTATACTTATTTTCAAATATATTATTCTTTCATATGATCCAAACTAACTTAACACAACCCAACATGTTAATGTTATAAATTTTAATTTTAATATTTTCTTTGTATTTTTAGATTAATTCTTTATTTTTTTATGGATAGGAGATGTTATTTGTATTTGTTATGATAATTGTTATGATATATGGAGGTCGAACCCCATTCTAATTATCTGGGATAACATCTTGATCTTCTAGGTGTGCTTGACGGTCGAGCCTTGTACATACCCGAGGAGATTATCGGCAAAAACATATAATCTTGGGGGCAAAAACCTTTTCTACACCCTATTACTTATAAATGGTTAAAATACTAACTTTAGAGTTTTTATACTTATTTTCAAATATATTATTCTTTCATATGATCCAAACTAAGTTAACACAACCCAACATGTTAATGTTATAAATTTTAATTTTAATATTTTCTTTGTATTTTTAGATTAATTCTTTAATTTTTTATGGATAGGAGATATTATTTGTATTTGTTATGATAATTATTTATTATTTTATAATGAAGCATTATTTTTAAATATAAAACTTTTGGAAAGAAATCTTGTTTTATTGTACAGAGATAAGTCGATTGGGTTCAAAATAAGTTTATTTGGGTCGGGTATTGCATAATATTGCATATATGGTGACTCCTTTAAATTAAAACAAATACTACAAGAAAAAGACTATTAACAATGCTTTTAAGCATTGGTAATAGTGCCATCACAACTGCTCATTAGCGACGCATATGAAAAAGCATCACCACTAGTATTGCTATTAGTGAAGTTTTTTCTTACGTCGCTAATATAAGTTTTTTTGTTACGCTTTAAAAAGCATCGATTACTAATAATATTATTAGTGACACTTATTACAAAGCGTTGCAAATATGAAAATATATTTTAAAAAATAAAAAATATTATTATCACCATTTTTTAAATATCGCTAAAAGTTCTATTAGCAATGCTTGAAAAAAATGTTGCTTATAAAATAATTTTTTTTCCAAAATTAATTTAAAAACAATTGCTAATACATATTTTTTTTAAAAAATTATTAGCGATGCTTTTGTTTTGCTTCGCTAATAAGTAAAAAAGAAAAAAAGAAAAAAATATTATTAGCGACGCTTTTAAAAGTATAGTTAATGAGAATTTTTTTTAACAAAAATATATCTTACCTCCAGTGAAGAAGTCGGGCGGGTAGGGGTAGGTGGGCCAGGGGAGGGGAGGGGGAGAGGGAGGGGGAGGTAGAGGGAGTGGGAGCATAAGGGAATGGGGGTGGGGGGAGTAGGGAAGGATTGGGGAGGAGAGACGAATTCTAACAAATAGTCATTACAAATGATCCAAAATTTCAATTTTTACTTATTTTCTAGCTCGTAGTTAAGAAACAACAAAAACTATATTTAGACATTGCTATTGATTAATAATTTTAATTTCTACTTATTTTCTAGCTCGTAGTTAAGAAATAGCAAGGGCTATATTTAGACATTGCTATTGATTAATATTATGCAATGGTTAAAATAGTCGCAATAAATTTTATTTGCGACGGCCATAAATTGGCCGTCGTTAATAGGTTATTGTCAAGAGTAGTCGTTCTTATTTAATTTTTTCGCTCTTATTTCCACCTGCGACGGCTAACTTTAGTCGTCGCTGATGATCCTCATTTCGTCAACCCTCGCCTCTTCCTCTTCTGATCTTTCCCCTCTCCCCCGCCACAAATTTCCCCCACCCTTCCCCTCTCCCTAGCATTTTCGCCCCCATTTTCCCTCTTTCTCCACGGATAACATCGTCTCCAAGCACGGCGAGAAGGCGCCCAACGTCGTCTACCGAGGGACGCTGGATAGCGGTCGAAAAATTGTCTTTAAGAGATTCAATAGATCCATCTGGCCTGATTCCCACCAATTCCTCGTCTGTCTACTTCTCTAGGTTTTTTCGTTCTCTGTTTTTCGGTTGCATATTCCTATCTGTTTCCCCTGTCTCTAATTCACCTTGTCCCTTTTTTCTTGCTCAATCTCATTTGTTTCGAATACATAGGATGAGGGCAGGTCGATAGGGTCGCTACATAATGAGAGATTGGCCAATTTGATCCTTTTGCACTCCTTCGCAATCGATTGTAAATTTTGTTTTTTAACAAAACAAATTACTCGTACAAGGGTCTGCGGTATGATTTTTCTTCCAAGTATGTTTAGCGTTCCTTGGTAATAGTTCACGATTAACTTGTATTAAACTTCCATATATATTTGGTAGATTCTGTTAATGCTAGTGCATCTACTTTACCCCTCCATATCAGACGGTAGGCATGTTCATTGAAAGATTGAAGATTTACTTTTTTGTCTAAACTTCTTAATTTTTTTGGTTGCTTTAATGTTGAATCTGATTACCAGGCCCTTGTGAGCAACATTTCGTCATACAAGGTAAACCTTATGTTTCCAGCCATCAACATTGTTATAATAGTTTTAATCATGGGTGAATCATTGTTGCTAAGTAGGAAACTTCATGTTGGACAAGTTTTAAGTCTTTGGAACAAAAAACACGTTTCTGCTTTGCATATCTATCAACTATCATGTTTAAGCTTTAGACCGGGAAAATTCTTTCCTAATACCTGATATTTTGTGAAGGGGTCTTCAGATGAGTTCATTGATGCAAATATTCAACTTACCTTGGCTGTTGTTAGGAAGCTTCAAGAGAAGAAGGGGATCAAGTCCTGCATTGTGTGTTTCTAGCCACCAAAAAGTGCCATCAATTGTATCTGAAACCAATTAGGGGGCTGAACCAACAAACAATTGGCGATTGTTCCTTTTCTTTTGGGGGCTTTTAGCATGTCTAATTAGAAGAGGTTATTTATATATATCAACATCTTAAAAGCTTCATTGTGAAACGCTACTCTTATCCACACAGGAACTAGAATTTATTTAGCTTTCTATCCTTGTTTTAGAATTTCTTTATCTTTACTTTAGCTTTCTGTCCTTGCTTAAGAATTTATTTAGTACCACTGTGAGTTTCGTGCTTAAGTTTTTATGTGGTGTGATTCACCGGAGCTGCATGGCAAAGTTGCAGCAGGCACAGCATAAATATATGATATATACCTCGATTTGGGGCAGAAGAGAAAAGATGGGAAAAGGTGATGGGTGGTCAGATGGCAGCTGGTGACATTTATGACAGTGAAGGTGGTGGTCATGTTAGCTAACATCTAGCAGAGCCACCTTCCTCTTCTACACTACAACTAACAGTTCACACATATCTTAATTGCTCATTTGGCATTAATATGTATCTATCTAATGCAGAAAGTTAAAGATAAGCTGAACAAGTTAAAGCGAGGAATGTTTGGAAAAGATTCCTCTCTGATACGTCTGGCTGTGGTCGGGTATAGCTACTCTGGTGTAGAATTAGCTGCCACACTATCTGAGAGACTGCAGGGAAAAGGAATGGTTCAAGCAATTAATATTGATACTACGATCTGTCCAGCAGCTCCCCTGGAAATAGAGAAGCTGTCTTGAAGGTAAGATGATCCTGTGGGAATCCTATAATGTGATATAAGGTTGATGCTTAGTTAATTAATTGAGATAGCCATACTGTCTGACAGTTGCTTGTTTCCTTAACTGTTTTGTAATTAAGCTTTTGACTTTATGTTAAGGCCCTTCAGTGATATGAAATGACTCCCATACTTGGGTAAGTGCAGTGTTGAAAACTAATAGCAACACTATTGCTGATGGTATCTATTTTTTGTGAGATGTGCCATAAATCTACAGTTTATATTCACTTTCTTGTCATACTGCTTTTGCTGCTTTAAGAATGTCTTATGTGAGGGTTGCCAACTTCTTTTTGTCGTTTAATATTTAAATTTTAAGATGATAATGCTTACTGAACAGTGTCAAAATTCTCAAATGTTCTTAATCACTTTTATGCCCATGTTGTCTCTCCTTTTTTCGAGTGAGTGGTGCAAGAGTGCCTTTTGTTTTGACATGTCAATAGTTTATATGTAGTTTTGTTCGTATTAAATGAGAAAATGTTATCTGTTGGGTTCTGCAATCAAGGAATGCTCAGCTTTTTTTGGGCTATCTTGTTCGATGCATACGAAAGTCTCTTGAACACAAATTGTCAGACGAAAGGAAGGTCCATGAGAAGTTAATCGTGAAACTTTAACCTGCTGAGAGGGGGTTGCAAGCTCAAATTTTGGAGGTGGATATAGTTCTATGGACAGTTGTTTCTAAACCACTCATCCCGTCACTGGAGCCAGATGACCGGCCTTTCATGTTTCCTTTTAATTCAAGAGGAAGGGTTGAAACTATTGAAACTCTCCAAGTGAAAGGCCATCCGAGGATATTTGCTATAGGTTACTCTTCTGCATTAAGAGATTCATTTGGTAGGCTTCTTCCAGCAAATGCACAGGTGTAGTGTCATTTTTTTAATCTGAGGTACAGTATCGTATGAATAAATATGATTTCTTGATAAGATTATGACTTCCTATGCATCATTTTCAATATTCTCGGGTTGCTTACCAGCAAGCACACTTTGCGGGTTGGAATATTTGGGCAGCAATTAATGACCGGCCTCTGTTACCATTCAGGTTAGGACATAGGGATTACTGTTCAACTTATATTTAGTATTCAAGCAATTAGCTAGTACGATATCAGTTTCAAAATGGTGCAAATGGTTTGCCAGAACCAATATGAACAATTTATGTTGGCCAACTTGGATTTGAGCTGACAAAGCCATTTTTTGCATACAAATTGCTTTATATATTATTGACCCTAAAATGACTCTGGTGGTTGACCACTTTACTGAAACTTGAAGCTGGTAGTAAAGGTATTAAGGTAGCATTTGATAACTTGGATTTTTTAAGTTTTTTTTTCTTAAAGAAAATTACCTTTAGGAAGGTTATGTTGACCAAAGTTGTTTCACCATCATTGAAAGCGGTTTCTAGTGGCAATCGCTAAAGATCAAGTTTCAACGATGGCTTTGATGGCCGTCACTAAAAGTAAGCATTAGCAACGGCTCTAGCTATTGCTAAAGCCGCCAAAGCCACTGTTATAGAGTTAACGGTGACATGGGTAAAATATTTTTAGCAATATCTGAGTTCTAAGTTTAACTTTAAATTTTATTAATTTTTTTAAATGTATTTTTTTTAAAAGAAAATTTTGTTGCAAACTATCAAATATTTTTTTTTCAAATTTCAAATGTTTTTGCAACAAACATTTTTTGTCCCAAATAGTCTTGCATATACATTTTGGGACAAAATAATTTGTCGCAAATATTAAAGACAATAAATCAAAAGTAGTTTTTTTACAATGGGATGCATTTGTGGAAAATATATTTTTTTGTTTTGGAATGATTAATTATTGTCGGTTTATAATTCTAAAAATATTTTTTGCAACAAATTTATTTCGTTGCAAATACAAAATTATTTTTTAATTTTTAAATTTTTTGCGACAATTTTATAAAGGTTTTATCCACATATAATTATAGTATTTTGCGACAAAAAAACTTCTGTTTTTGCAACGTATAATATTGTCGCAAATGTATACCTTTTGGGACAAAATTTATTTTGTTGAAAAAACCTTTTGAGACAAGCCTTTTGCAACGACTTTGGGATGTGCTTTTTTTTGTCGCAAAAAACCTTTTGCACTGAAAATAGTATTTTTTGCAACAAATTAATTTGTTACAAAAGGCCAAATTTGTTGTAGTGAATTTGGACATGACAATGAGAGAGGAAGCCCTAAAAAAATGTATTGGAAAACTTCTCTTTTTGGTTGAGAAAGAAGAGAACTTCCATGACTATTGGGTTTGCTAACCTATTTAACCTTAATTCCTAATTATCTAAGTTATATTAACTCTTAAACAAGACTAGAAAATATAATAACGTATGAAAATATACTTATGAAATACCCACAAACCAAAATTTTTCTAGTCCTGGAGCCAAACAAAATAAACTAATCTAGAAAAATAAATGACACTTTAATAAGCCTTTGAACTCTTAGGTATCCCTAGTTGTACGAGAAATGATACCCACAAACATCTAAACCTATGAAAGTAAATTAAACAAAAAAATAATTCTAAAAATAATATTTTCTTAAAAATACATAACTATTTTTAAAATGAAACAACCACAAATACTAGAAACAAGTTAATAATTTCAATCTGATCACTTCTTCTATCTTTATCTTGGAAATAATTGTTCAAGTACATATATACATTTAAAAAATATGAAGTGCAGAAACCTATAGTCATACAATCTCAATATTTATTAAAGAGCATATCCTAATGTGACCTATTAATTAAGCTCATTAAAGTTCACAACCTCAAAAATATAACAATGACAATCATTCATCCTCACCATCTT
The DNA here is from genome assembly GCA_035235625.1 of Saururus chinensis. NCBI lineage: Eukaryota > Viridiplantae > Streptophyta > Magnoliopsida > Piperales > Saururaceae > Saururus > Saururus chinensis. Next base: position 35,953,624 of record CP141143.1, read on the forward strand.
ATAATAAATCTTCATGTAATGGCCTTAAAATGTTAAATCAATTTCAAGGAATAAGAGCATAAAATACTTCAAATTATGACTCATCACTTAGTTCTCTTAAGTTTTCTAAATAGTCTATATTAAAAGCCTTAGGTAAGTGTCTCAAATCCAGATGGCTCAAGGAACTAGGTGTTGAAATACCACTCGAGCTTAATAATTGACTTTTATAATTAAACCATTTGCAAGTGTATAAGGTAATTGAATTAGGATAAGTATTTAAAGGTTGTCAAACCTCGGGGACATATGAACTAATTATTAGATCTAAAAGAAGAATTCGTTGATTGAAAGTTAAAAAAACTTAACTCAAATTTAACAAAGAAAATAAGCAACTAGACTAAAAGGAAGAGATCAATATAATAAAAATTACTTAGAAAATCAAATCCAGTATAGAACCTTAACAATTTCTTAACCTTTAATCTAAATCTAGTGTGAATATGAACAAGTATTCTTAGCTACAAGCTAGAATTACTTTAGAAAGAATCATCAATTAAATTGATGACATGAACTATTTTTACAATAACATGAAACATCAACTCTAAACTAAACTATATACATGACTCGTCTAATCTTAGTATAACTCATCCAATTCATTAATCATATAAACGTTAAAATTATTGCATGACCATCTTATCTAAATTACAGAAATTATGATTAATGTAAATTTTAAAACCACATCAATTTATCATCTACAAGTTAATAAATCAACATAGAATTAGATAAACTTGAAAAGCTCATCTGTTAAAAAGGAAATCCTTATCAAACAATTGTCATTAATCACAACTAAGATCTAAATTAAAAAGAAAAATAAATTGAGACTTATCTATAGTTTCATCAACCCCTAAGCATAAGAAAATTTAGCTTTGCATGGTAGAAGAAGGCTCTTGAATCTCCATTGAAAATTTTGAGTGCTCCTCTATCTTCATCTCCCTTTTTCTCTTTAGAAAATCTATTAGAATTTATCAACTTTGAGCTCCATATGGCTTTATATATGCATAAGAGTCATATGAGGAAGTCTAATAGGAAAATAACTCAAAACTAGCCTAAAATAAGAAACTGCACGTAATTCTGTTCGAATGCCTTGCATGCCCGTTCACACAGCTATGCTATTTCTATAATTTGGATAGTTCTATTCAGTTCCCTGTCTAATTCCTATTCAGGAAGCTAAGTCTGTTCACTGGACAATCCATATTCCTTTCTTGTTTTCTACTCTGTTCATTAAGCTCTTTCTTCATGTTTGTATTAATTTCCAAGAAATTCGTAACTCCGAAAAGTTGTACAAATTATTTTAAAGCATGTCAAGAATATTTTTAAATATTTTTCACATTATCCAATGACCTCCATTAGCGTATCGTACCATCAAAACATAAAAAAAAATATTTTAGACATGTAGTACATATATAAAATCCTAATTTGACTCAAATACATACCTAAAATACTAATAGTACCTAAATTAATTAATAATTAAACTAAAATATTAATATATATCTTAACAAAAATAAGCCACAATTAACCATAACTTAACCTAATACTATACTAGCAAATAAGGTAAAAAGACATATAATATAGATATATTTTATACTTATCAAATACCCCCTAACCTATTTTTTCTAGTCCTTTAGCAAAATAAAATAAAATAACTACTCTAGAAAAATAAATAAATGTCACTTTCGTAAGGAATCATGATTGTATTTAGTGTATGCAATAAGCCTTTAAACCCCTAGGTATCCCTAGTTAGACGAGTTGTGTCACGTGAGGGTTTGTAGCAATGATACCTATAAACATCTAAGCCTAAGAAAATAATTAAAACAAAAATATGAAAACAAAAATTCTAAAAACAATCTTCTCTTAAAAACACAACTATTTTTAAAAAGAACCAACCACAAATACTTGGCACAAGAAAATAATTTTGATCTGATCACTTTTGAGTAAAGAATCATCCACTCTATGGCCTCATCATGGAAATAATTGTGCAACTACATATATACATTTCAAAAACATGAAGTGTAAAAACCTATTGTCATACAATTTAATTCTTTATTAACAAGCATATCTTATGTGACCCATTAACTAAGCTCATTTAAGTTTACTAGCTCAAAAATATAACGATGTCAATCTTTTATCTTTAACATCTTATAATAAAACTTCATGTAATGGGCTTCAAATTTTTAATTAAATTTAGGGAATAAGAACATAATATACCTCAATATATCACTCATGCAATACTCAGTTATATTAAGCTTTATAATAACAATGACAATCTTTTATCCTTAACATCTCATAATAAAACCTCATGTAATGGGCTTCAAAATTTTAATTAAATTCAGGGAATAAGAACATAATATACCTCAATATATGACTCATGTAATACTTAGTTATATTAAGCTTTATAAATAGTTAATGTAACCTGAGTGAGGCCAGTGTCCCTAACCCTCGAGCTTAATAATTCAAACTATATAGGCTATATAACCAAGCAAATTTTAAAAGAATTTATCTCCACCTTTTACCTTTCACTACAACAAATAGTACTATTAGCGACGCTTAAAAAAGTCGCAAAAACTACAGTCGCTATTACTCATTAGCGATGCTTAACAAACGCATAGCTAATAATCACCATTAGCGATGTTTGTTTATGCGTCACTTATGATTTTGCTTTAGCAACGCATAGGAAAGCGTCACTAATAGTTAATTATTAGCGGCGTATAATTATAAGTGTCACAAATGATCGATTATTAGCGATGTTATTCTATGCATCGCTAAAGAAAAAACCATTTAATGAAAAATAAAAAATAGCTTATTAGCAACGCATAATTATATGTGTTGCTAATAATTCGTTATTAATGACTAATATAAAAAATATTTTTAAAAAATAAAATTCATGTATTAGTGACGCTCTAGCAAGCGTCGCTATTAAGTAAAATAATAATAAAAAATAAAAAGGCTTCAACAAAGCTTTTAGAAGCATCGCTTAAAGCCTTAAAATATTAAAAAAAAAAACCGGTGGAAGGGCCCTAGGAGGGGAGAGGGGCCGGATTCCGACTCCCCTCTTGAATTGGAAGGGGGGGAGGGGGAGAGGTGGCGTATCTCCCGGGGCCGGAATTGCCCCCTCCTCCCATCCGCTCCCCCCCTCTCTCCCTGACTCCCCCCTCTCCTGCCCCTCTGTTTTTTAGAGGAGGGGAAGGGAGAGGGGGGGGGGAGCGGGAGGGAGGAGGGCGGCTGGATTCCGGCGCCAGAATCTGGCTCCCCTCCTCCCTCCCACTCCACCACTTTCTCCCTAGTTCCCTCCCCCTCCTTCACTGCCCCCTCCCTCTTGTTCCCCCCTCTCCCCGGGTTCTCCCCTCCTTCCCCTCCTTAGAAAAAGAGAGGGGGGGGGGAGTCGGCAGTAGGAAGGGGGCAACTACGGAGGAGAAGGGGAGCAGTGCGGAGTAGGGTGGCCGGGGGTGGACACAGGTGGTGGAGGGCGCTACAGGGTACAAGAAGGCGAGAGGGAGCAGGGGGTGCGTATGGGCGGCGGGGGGCACACAGGCGGCTGGCGGGGGTAGTGTGTCGGACGGGCAGCGTGTGGAAGGACAGTGGGGGAATAGTCAGTCGGACGGGCAGCAGAGGTTTGTTGGGCGCATGGGCAGAACTGGGCAAGAGGGCGGTGGTTGGAACATGTCGCACACACGACGCAGGAGGCGCGGGGCGGGTGGTCAATGGTGGGGGGAGGTGAGGAGGGGTGGCGATGGCGGTGGTCGGCATACGGCGCAGGCCGGCACCCGGTGGGGGGAGGAGAAAATGAGTAGTGCAAAAAATGTCCAGACGGATGATTTCGCCCGCAAGGTGCAAATATTTCAGCCCACATGGGAAATTTTAGCTTGGCACGTGCGCAACAATTGTGTGCGCTCCTTTTCTTTCAAACAACACTTAGAAAGCGTCACAAATGAAAGTCTTTTGTGACGCTTAATCTAAGTGTTCCAAAAAATTTTCTTTTTGCGACTGTTTTAACAAAATGTAAGCGTCGTTAATTATTATCATTTGCTACACTTATAAATAAGCGTCACAAAAACTATATTATTTGGGACACTTATCCACAAATGTCGCAAATACTATTATTTTCCCCACTCTCCCCTCTCTCTCTCATTCTGTCTCTTCACTATCTCCTCCCTCTCTCTCTTCTCTTTCTCCTCCCTCTCTCCTCTCTCTCTCTCTCTCTTCCTCTCTCCTCCCTCTCTCTCCTCTCTCTCTCTTACTCTCTCTCCTCTTCTTTGTCCCTCTTTCTTCCTTCTCTCCTCTCTCTTTATATCCTCTCTATTTTTTTCTCTCTACATATTTTAAAATCAATATAATAAATTATAAGGTAATTGCATTACATAGGAATATACGTCGCTATTAACTAGATTATTAGCGACGCATAGGAATATGCATCGCTAATACCAAGGGTATTAGCAACATATATTCTTATACGTTGCTACTAACAAGAGTATTAGTGACGCATATCTATATGCATCTGATAAGTATGAAATATATATCTAATTTATATGCCTTTTTACCTTATTTGCTAGTATAGATTAGGTTAATTAAGAGTTAGTTATGGTTATTTAGATTAAGATAGTTATTGATATTTTAGTTTACTTATTAATTAATTTTAGAAGTTATTAGTAGTTTAGGCATGTATTTAAATCAAGTTGGGATTTTAATTACATTCTACATGTCCAAAGTATGATATTTTATATTTTGTAAGTAAAGTACGCTTATCGAGGTACTTGGATAATGTTTAAAATTATTCAAAATAGTCTTGACATGCTTTAAAGTGATTTGGACAACTTTTTGGAGTTATAAACAAGTTGGAAATTAATATGGACATGAAAGAAAGAGCCTAATGAACAGAAAATGGACTGTCCAGAAAAATTGTCCGGATCGCAGAAACAGTGTAGCCGTTCGAACGGGCCATTTTTAAGGATCAAACGGGATAATGTGATTTTGAAGCAAAATGCAGTATAGGCGTTCGAACGGGATAATGCGGAGTTTCCTAGTTTAAGCCAATTTTGAATCCTCTTCATATTGGACTTTTTCTTATGGCTCTTATGCCTATATAAAGACATATTTGGCTCAAAATTGAGGGATTCCAGTAGATTTCCTGAAGAGAAAAAGGAAGAAAAAAATGGAAGAGAACCCAAAGCTTTCAATGGAGATTCAAGTGTTTTCTTCACAATGGAAGGCTAAACTTTTCTTTTACTTAGGAGTTGATAAAGCTATAGATAAGTTTCAGTTTCTTTTCTTTTAGTTTTTAATCAAAAAATTCCTCTTGAGAATTAGTAATCATTCATCTGCCCCTAAGGTTTGACAACCCTTAAATACTTATCATAGTATAATAACCTTGTACACTTGCAAAGGGTTTAATTATAAACGATCAAGTTTTTGGCGCCGTTGCCGGGGACGGTGTTGTTTTGTTACTAAATTAGTATTAGGATAATTTTAGCTACTTTAGTTTCAGTTACTTTAGTTTTTAGGTTACTTCTTAGTTTCTTACCTTCTTTTAATTTGATCTTGTAGGTTGAGTTGAAGACCGTGCTCTCTACACTTGTGGCCACAAGTGGACATTGACAAGTATAGTGCTTCTCTTCGGTTTGTAAGATCATTTTCTCTCTTTATTTTTAGTTTTTTTTTCTTAGTTAGTTTTTGCTTATTCTTCCTCTTTTTACAATTAAAATTGTGTGGTGTATTTGTTGTGTATGCGTGGTCGTCGCTCCTTACTCCCCCGATTAGTACCATTTGACCCTGAGTCTGAGCAGACATCTAGGAGAGCTGAGTTGCCCTTGACCTACATTCCTACTCCCCCAAATTCTCTCACTAATTCCTCCACCCACACTACTTCTACTCCCATCATGGCTGAACATCAGTTAGTAGATGCACCACTCAAAGCTCTAAGGGAGTATTACACTCCCAATGAGTACACCTCCCCTTCATGCATTAGGTTGCCAGCGGTTGCTACTCAAAATTATGAAATTAAGCCCAATGTTATTCAAATGTTTCCATCCTTTTATGGGCTTAATAATAAAAACCCGTATAGGCACCTAGATGTCTTCTTGGAAATATGCACAACTTTTAAGCTCTCAAATTTAACCGATGAAGTTGTTAAACTTCGCCTTTTTTCTTTCACATTGAAAGATAAGGCTAAGGAATGGCTTCACTATTTAGAGCCAGACACCATCACAACTTGGGCCCAAATGCAATAAGAATTCCCCAAAAAGTACTTCCCCATAGGTAAGACCAACCAAATGAGAAAGTCCATAACCACTTTTGCCCAACATCCCATGTTGTGCCCGGTGTAGGCACAATTGGTACGCAGGAGTTCTACGCAGGGAAAGGAAAAGAAGTTGGAAGAAAGGGAAAGGAGTTCTGGAATTACTTCAAACATGAACAGAAAAGAGGAAGATGACCCCTTTATGGGGAGTCGCATCCCATACTGGGAGTCGCACCCCACATTGGGAATCATGCCACTAGTGGGCCCGGTTCACCCGTGGTCCACTAGTGCGCCAGTTTAAAATAATCTAAAATACAATAATCAACTACTAACTAGCCTAATGACATAATTAAAGTACTGAAATAAGGGAAATACTAAGTCTAGTGCATCCATGCACAACACTCCATCACGCTTCCGCACACGCCTTGTCCTCAAGGCGACCACGAAGGATACCGGAGCAAAAACTCATCCTCAGACAACCACGTAGTGTCCTCAAGTGACTGGCCCTGCCAAGAGACTAAACCCTCCATGGTAATCCGACTAGAATGGCGTACACGACGCTTGTCAAGTAGCGCTGCAGGAATGGGCTCAGACGAAGCGACAGGTCCCATCGAGGGAAGAGGTGGAGCATCCATAGCCAGGGTAGGGTCACCAATGCAATGACGCAGCCTGGAAACATGAAAAACCGGATGGACCAACGAACCCGACGGTAGAGTGAGGCGATAAGCAACCGAACCAACTCTCTCTTCGACAACATAGGGCCCATGAAACTGTGGAGCAAGCTTAGAGTGCTCAGGCTGGAACAAGGAGGACTGACTCTGAGGAAGAACAGAAACATAAACCAAGTCCCCCATGGCAAACTCGCGCTCGGTGTGATGGCTATCATAAATATGCTTCATTCGGTTCTGAGCGGCAGACAAGTTCTCTTTAAGCTGGTGAAGAACCTCATCCCGAGTCTAGAGCATGTAGTCGACCTCTGCCACTGAAGACCGATGAGGCACATAGGACAACACAGTAGGAGGCGGCCTGCCATATAAAACCTGGAAAGGAGTGAACCTGGCATGAGTGTGGTAGGCGGTGTTATAAGACCACTCTGCCCAAGGGAGAAGCTGAAGCCAACGTCGGGGTTGAGCCATAGTGAAACAACGCAAATACTGCTCCAAACAACGGTTCACGACCTCTGTCTGACCATCTGTCTGAGGGTGGTATGCTGTGCTCATGTGGAGAGAAGTGCCCTGTAAAGTGAAAAATTCTTGTCAAAACTGAGAGATGAAAACCCGGTCATGATCAGAGACAATCGTGCGAGGCATACCATGTAACTTGGCCACTTCCCGAACATAAAGTTTCGCCACCGACTTAGCTGTGTAGGGATGACCCAGATCACAAAAATGGGCATATTTAGATAGCCAATCCACGACCACCATAATCACCGACTTGCCTTGCACCAACGGTAAGGCCTCAACAAAGTCCATGGAAACATCGTCCCAAACCTGATCTGGAATGGGCAAAGGCTGAAGTAACCCGGCCGGTGAGGTAGTGGCGGACTTGGCACGCTGACAGACATCACAAGCGGCCACAAAATCAGTCACTGTGCGACGTACACCCTTCCACAAGAAGCTCTGATTGACCCGTTTATAAGTGCGAAGAGCACCCTCATGACCCTCCAAAGGAGAGGCATGGAAGTGATCGATGAGACGCTGGTGCAGGTCGTTAACTGCTGGCACCCAAAGACGGTCCTTCCAGAAGAGAAGGCCATCCTTCCATGCAAAGCCAGGGTGCATTGCTGGGTTGGCCTGGAGGGCCGCAATCATAGTGGAGGTCAGGCAATCATCCTTATAAGCCTGCTGTAATTCATCAAGAAAAGGATAAATTGGGCTGGAAATAGCCAAACACGAACCTTGGTTGGTGCGGCGAGACAGTGCATCAGCCACAGTGTTGTCCGATCCCCACTTGTACACTACCTCATGGTCATAACCCAAGAGCTTACTAACCCATTGCTGCTGCGCGGGTGTGGACACCCCGCTGTTCGAGAAAATACTTGAGCGGCTGATGGTCAGTGCGAATGAGAAACCGCCGGCTAAGCAAATAAGGGCGCCACTTGTCGACCGCAAGGACAATGACGAGCATCTCTTTCTCATAGACTGAGAGGGACAGGGAATGACCAGCCAAAGCCTTACTGAAGTAGGCAATGGGACGCTCCTCCTGAAGTAGTACCGTCCCTAGGCCAGCATCCAAAGCATCGGTCTCGACCACGAATGGCCGACTAAAATCAGGGGCGGTCGCCATAGCTTGTTTCAACTCCTCAAAGGTGGCCTGGGCAGTGTCGGACCAACAAAAGGCACCTTTCTGTAACAGCTTAGTGAGCGGTCGAGCAATCTCGCCATAGTGGTGAATAAAGCGCTGATAATAGCCAGTAAGGCCAAGGAAACCCCGCAGCGCCCGGGCGCAAGTAGGAGCTGGCTAGGACAGCATGGCGGTCACCTTAGAGGGGTCCGTAGCCACACCGTCACGAGAGATGACATGACCCAAGTATTCAACCTATGAGCTGCCAAACGAACACTTTGAGCGTTTAAGAAACAATGAGTTAGCTTGCAGGATATCAAAGACAGACCTGAGATGCTCCAAATGGTCGCCCCACAACTTGCTATAGACCAGAATATCATCGAAGAACACCAAGATGAAGCGGCGGAGGAAGGGCCTGAAGAGGTCATTCATAAGGCTCTAAAATGTAGAGGGCGCGTTCGTGAGGCCAAACAGCATAACCAAGAACTCAAAATGACCATCATGAGTACGGAAGGTGGTCTTATGCACATCGGTGGGTTGCATTCGGATCTGATGATAACCTGAACGAAGGTCAAGCTTACTGAATACGGTAGCACCATCCAACTCATCCAATAGTTCCTCCACCACCGGTATAGGATATTTGTCCTTCACTGTGATTGCATTTAGTGCCCGATAATCACACAGAAGTGCCAAGTACCATCTTTCTTACGGACCAGCAACACTGGGGAAGAAAAGGAGCTCGTGCTAGGCCGAATGATACCTGAAGAAAGCATGTCCACTACCAGGCGCTCGATCTCAGCCTTCTGAATGTATGGATAGCGATAGGGACGTACATTGGCGGGAGCAGCACCGGCCAGAATAGGAATAGAGTGGTCATGAGCCCTCACCGGAGGAAGGCCTGTTGGCTCAGCAAACACCGTGTCATACGCTGTCAAAAGATCAAGAAGGTCTTGCGGCAAGTCATCCTGTACCACTTCCACCGACGCCCGCTGTTGGAAGAGGAGTCCTTGTGCTGCGAACCTAAAGGACCCCGTTGCCTGAGCAGAAAGAAGAGTGCCAGGCTGAGAGCCTTGGAGACGTACCCGCTGTCCATGTAATGCAAAATCCATCACCAGGTCCTTAAAGTTCCAAAGAATGTCCCCAAGCTCCTGGAGCCACTGCACCCCCAACACCACGTCCGCCCCCTTCATCGGCAGTAAGAAGAGGTCGGTCACGAAGGTGTGGCCCTGGATGGAGAGTGCGGCCTATGCACAGACGCCTGAACTGCGGAGGTGCTTGCCATCACCAATCAATATATCAAAGGGCGTCGAGTCAGACACAAAGCAACCTAGCCGCTGCGCCACCTTATCGTTAATGAAGTTGTGAGTCGACCCACTGTCAATCAGAATGGCGACCTGTTGCCGCTTGAGATAACCCTGTACCCTCATTGTGCGCGGAGTGAAGGCCGATGAAAAAGCATGTACAGAGATCTCTGGCAATGTATCGGCAGGGTACAAAGAATCAGGCTCATCGGTTCCCCTGGTCTCCTCATCGATCTCCTCCACTAAGAGACTCCCCTTGACGGAACAACGGTGCCCCGGAACGAACTTCTCATCGTAGCGAAAATAGTCCTTTTGCACGACGTTCCTCCATTTGGGCTAGAGTGAGACGATGGACAATCGGGCCGGCCGGAGGAGGAGCTTGGCCAATTCGGCCAGTCACCTAGCTGCTGGCTGGAGTGGCAAGGGGAGAGGTGGACACAGCAGCCCGAGGAAAAGGTCCTAGCCTGCCTCTGTGCCGCTGTCGAGCCAACTTCACCTCCTCAATACGTGCGTGGCGCACTACATCCCGCATGCTGGAATAGGGAAAATGGCGCATCTCCTCGGAAATCTCAGGCTTGAGTCCTCACTTGAACGTACCCACCAGGGCGGCCATCGGCCAATCAGGGAGGCGATTAGCCACCTTCATGAACTCAGTGTAGTAGGCGCGCACGGTGGATGTCTGGCGCAGGGAGGACAACATTTCATTGAAGTCTTGAAACTCATTGGGGCCGAACTGGATGCATAATTCATCAGAGAAGGCGGCCCAAGTTGGGTAGCGCACCTCCTTCTCAAAGCTCTAATACCACACCGATGCATCGCCGTCGAGGTGGAAGGCCGCTATGCATAGCCGTTCAGACTCCGACTGCATCCCCTGATAGGCGAAAAATTTCTCCACCTTGTAGAGCCACTCTACAGGTTGTCATCTCCGTTATAACGCGGAAACTATAGGCGGGCCAAACGAGGTTCCGCCCCACCCCGAAGTGCTCCGCGGTGTCCTGGATACTCCTCCCAGTCATCCTCCATCTCTTGGTGCAGATTTTGGGGAGGCGGCACCATTGGGGCATTTTCCCGAACACCTGGTGCGCCTCGCGAATCCCAGGCCTGGTGCCTCCCTTCCATGACATGATCGACAGTGCCAAAGCGTACACCGTCTTGAGCAAAGCGCATCTCGCGGTCTGCAGGCGCTGAGAAGTCAGAGCGGAGGAGTTCGGGAGCCTGCGATGGCCCCCTTCTCCATGGAGGCTGGCAGCCTGGACACCAAAGGGGGTGGCGCTCAGCCTGAAGCTAGGCTACAGCCAATCCCAGTGCATCGATCTTGGCCATGAGTTGCGCCATCGTGAACTTGCCGCCGGTCTCTGGTGCTGATTTGGGGCTGTTCGCAGAGACGAGAGTCTCTTTCTCAGGCTGACTTTCCGGGTCCGTGGCAGCTTGCTTGCCTCAAGCCATGGCCGAGGATCGTAAAAGCTCCGATACCAATGTTGTGCCCGGTGTAGGCACAATTGGTACGCAAGAGTTCTACGCAGGGAAAGGAAAAGAAGTTGGAAGAAAGGGAAAGGAGTTCTAGAATTACTTCAAACATGAACACAAAAGAGGAAGACGACCCCTTTATGGGGAGTCGCGCCCCACATTGGGAATCGTGCCACTAGTGGGCCCGGTTCACCCGTGGTCCACTAGTGCGCCAGTTTAAAATAATCTAAAATACAATAATCAACTACTAACTAGCCTAATGACATAATTAAAGTACTGAAATAAGGGAAATACTAAGTCTAGTGCATCCGTGCACAACATCCCACTGAATAGTTCCATGAGAGTTGGGATAGACTTAAGGACCTTATTAGGAGGTGTCCTCATCATGTTGTCCCTAAGTGGCAATTAGTGCAATGTTTTTATGAGGGTCTTACTGAACAAAACTGCCATCTTGTTGATGCAAATTGTGGGGGTACCTTTTTGTTAAAAAATGAATATGAAGCATGTAAACTTTTTGAGGACTTGAGTGAAAATTCTCTTCAACATGCTGCGTTGAATAGAAATGAGAGTGGACTATCTACCTTGAACAATGACCCCTCTAGGGGTGGCTTGTATGAAGTCAAAATCCCATTAGACATCTCTTCTAAAGTTGATACTTTGAGTAGGCTGCTGGACCTTCTTATGACTTCAACCCATTAGCCCACTCCCTTCACTCAAGATGCATGCACAATATGCCTTAGCCCAGCCCATACTATCATGGAGTGCCCCTCTGCCTCTCAATGTCCTGAGCTTGTCCAAGACCATATGAATGCCACCCAATCCTTCCCTAGGGCTGAGAACAATCAATTTTCAAACAAATATAACCCTGGGTGGAGGAATCACCTTAACTTTTCCTGGCGGGCACAAAACCAAGAGTTTGTGGGAAACCAACCCCCTAGGCAACCATTCCAAGTCCCACCAGCCCATATCCACCAACCTTCAGTGCAACCTCCATATGTCCAACCCAACAGGAGTTTATGTTTTGAAGAAAAGGTCGTAAGTGCCCTGTAAGGCCTTCAATCTCATACTCAAATCCTTCACTCCCACACACAATCTATAGCGAAGCTAGAAGCCCAAATTGGACAACTAGCTAATGCTATTAACAAGAGAGAGATAGGGACGTTGCCAAGTCAACCCCTACCAAACCCTAAAGGTCAATTTCAGGTAGAGGGAGCTCCTCCCTCTAATGAACAAGTTAATTCCATAATGACCCTTAGGAGTGGGAGGATTATTGACAAGAATGTTGGGGGGGCACCAGTGACAGATGATAGGAGTGAGTTAGAGATGACAGCCCCTAATGAGCCTCATGAGTTAGATAGTGAGCCAAATTCAAAGGAGTTAGTCTCTCCTTCCCCTTCCTCAGAGCCACAATCTAAGATCACTTCCAAGGGATCTTATATCCCTAGGGCACCTTTTCCTCAGTGTCTAAACATGGTCCCACCATTTAGAAAGAGCACAACTAAGATAGATGATATTCTTGAGACTTTCAAACAAGTCAAAATTAATCTTCCCCTTTTAGATGCCATTAAGCAAGTCCATGCTTATGCTAAGTTCCTCAAAGACCTATGCACTCAAAAGCGTAAATCTAAGACCCATGTGTCTAAGAAGGTCTTTCTCACTGAGCAAGTTAGCTCTCTTTTGAAGCTTGTCACCCCACCTAAGTATAAGGACCCTGGAGTGCCCACTATTTCTTGTGTCATCGGCGATCACTCCATCCATAGAGCCCTCCTTGACCTTGGTGCGAGTGTCAATCTACTCCCTTACTCGGTGTATGAGAAACTAGGGTTAGGTGAATTGCAGCCTACATCAGTTACCTTACAACTAGCCGACCATTCTGTGCGTGAGCCTCGAGGAGTCATTGAGGATGTCTTAGTGAAGGTTGACCAGTTCTTTTTCCCTGTTGATTTTATTGTTTTAGATATGGAGATTGTTGCCAACCCCACACATCAGATTCCTATCATTCTAGGTCGCCCTTTCCTTACCACAGCTAATGCATGCATAAATTGTAGGACGCGGGTAATGGAGATGACCTTTGGGAACATGAAAGTGCAACTAAATGCTTTTGATGTATCTAACCATTTGCTTGCAACTTCTGATGCTGAATGTTTTATTGTAGACAATTTTAGATTTGATGCTTATGATAGAGGTCCATCTTTTGTAGCATCAGCCCATAATCAAGTCGTGCCTTCTAATTTTTTTGAATCATCTTTTTGGAGACTTAAGAGAAGAGTCAATGCCAATATCTACCACCCACCCTGACATACTTGAGAATGTTGGCATTGTCTCACCGAAGACAATAAACTTAGCGCTTCTTGGGAATTAACCCATGTCTTTTATGACTTGATGATGAAAAAAAAGATAGATTGATTGAAAAAAAAAATTGATGATGAAAAAAAAGAAGTAAAGGTTTGTTTCTCTTTTCACTGAGTAACCTGACCTTGTGCCTAGGCAAGTATAAGGGATCACGTTAAAAGGTGAAAAGTTGAGATAAATTCTTTTATGACTTGCTTGGTTCTGTAGCCTTTATAGTTCGAGTTATTAAGCCCGAAGGGTGTTTGTGTACATGGATTATTTGGAAAGCTTAATTGAACTAAGTATTGCACAAGTCATATTTTGAGGCATATTATGCTCTTATTCCCTGAATTTAATTGAAAGTTGAAGGCTATTACATGAGAGTTTATTATGAGATGTCAAGGATGAAAGATTGTCATTGTTATATTTTTGAGTTAGTGAACTTTAATGAGCTTGGTTAATGGGTCACATAAAAAATGCTTGTTAATAAAGAATGAAATTGTATGACTACAAAGTTTTTACACTTTATGTTTTTGAAATGTATATATGTAGTTGCACAATTATTTTTAAGAAGAGGTTATAGAATAGATTATTCCTTACTTTAAAGTGATCAGACCGAAATTGTTTACTTGTTTCAAGTATTTGTGGTTGGTTCTTTTTAAAAATAGTTATGTGTTTTTAAGAGAAGATTGTTTTATAATTTTTATTTTCTTGTTTTATTTTATTTATTTTCTTAAGTTTATATGTTTGTGGGGATCATTATTGTAAACCCTCACGAGACACAACTCGTCCAACTAGGGACACCTAGGGGTTTAAAGGCTTGTTGCATACGCTAAATGCAATCGTGATTCCCTACGAAAGTTGCATTTATTTATTTTTCAAGATTAGTTATTTTATTTTGTTTTTGTTTTGCTCGAGGACTAGCAAAATATAGGTTTGAGGGTATTTGATAAGTATGAAATATATATCTATTTTATATGCCTTTTTACCTTATTTGCTAGTATAGATGAGGTTAGTTAACAGTTAGTTATGGTTTATTTAGATTAAGATAGTTATTGATAGGGAAAATTATATAAATAATATTAAAAAAATAATTATTTACCATTTTAAACCATTTTGGGAAATAATTCCCAAAATGGTGTTCGTTTTTGCCACGCGGGCACCAGCCAGGCGGCTGGCGCCTGCGTGACTTTTTTTTTTAAGCAATTTCGTCCTTTAGAAGGACGAAATTAGGTTTAAGCTGATTTCGTCCTTCTAAAGGACGAAACCGGGTCAAGTTTTAAACACTTGATCCGATTTCGTCCTTTAGAAGGACGAAATCACACTATTTCCAGAACCCGCCCGCGCTCCGTTCCGCATTTTCTCTGTCTCGCCAGTTCGCTCCGCCGCCGCGACAATTTTTTTCGCTCCGCCGCGATCTTGTTCGCCTTCTTGATTTGAAGCCTCCCAGCTTTCTTTAAGTCGGCCCCAGCCTTGATTTCATCCACTTTGCCTTGTTTGACTTCTATTTTGAGTGCCGCCTCGTTACCAAGCCGATTTAGGTATGCTTGTTTTGCCCTAATTTAAAAATAAAAATTTGATATATTTAAATTTAGTTAGGAAATTTTGTAATGTTAGTATTATGTTAGATTTTAGTGATCTTCTTTGTTAGATTTTAGTAATTTTCTTGTGTTATGTTAGTTTTTAAAAATAATTTTTTATGATGGTGATTTAAATTTGTTAGGAAGTTTTGTGTTGTTACTTAAATGTCTTTTACGTAAAAGGATATGATTCTGTTGTGTGATAGTTGTGATGACAATTTGATTAGAATATGTCTAGTCTACAAGATAAAGCAGAGTTTTTTAATTGTATATGTGGGAAAAAAATATAAAATATAAAATATAATTCATTTTGTGTTTTCTAATCTGTACATATATTACTAGAAGGGAAGAATTTTTAATGTTTCCTACTCACTATGTGCATAGGGTAACGAATTTTTTTAAATGACTAGTTTCCATCGCCATCTTTCTCCTTTTATTTCATTGTACTATTTTATAAACTCATTATTGAAGCTTTATTACTCTTGCGAACGCCAATATCATGCCACATCATTTCAAATTAAGGTAGAGCCCTCTGAGGCTTACCTCATGTCCTTTAACAATGCTGACTTAAAATTTCTTCAATCACATGTTTCATGAGGCATTAGGAGCCTTATTAGAATCTCTTTTACTCTGGTCATACCAAAGTAAATAATTGATATTCGAGCATAATAGGAACTTCATGATCCCTTTAGTTAAAAATGAGTATTTTATGTCGAGTGACATTAGTGCTTTTTTTTACGGCTTATATGGTTTGTGACATTGCATGTATGATAGCATCAATTGTGTAATTTTATTGATTAGGAAATTTGCTCATTAATATAAAGTCTTCGTGATATGCATATGTACTTAGTAAATCTATTAGTTTCTATGCGTATATATTTTGAAAATATGTTGATTAGGGTAGATGTTAGTATTAGTTTGCTTAATCTAATATTAATTTAATTTATTGTTTATGAATTAATTGAATAGAAATGGTAGAAGAAATGGTTAGTTTTATAATTAACTATGACAAACGCATAGAAGGATTATTAATTAAGAAACCATCTACATTTGATGAATTTGAGATGCACGTAGCAAGCAAGGTTGGGTTGGATCGAAGAAGATGGAAAATTACTATCAAATGTAATATTCCGTCATATTGGTCGAGGATGACACTAATGTGCATATATGATGATGCATCAATGGGTTTTATGTTTCACCACTTTTGAGTTATTTCTCGAAAAAGAGGCCCGAGTGACTAGTGAAAGGCGAAATAGTTTACATAGGAGCTCTCACAGAAGCTCACAAAGGAGCTCGGATAGAAATGTGAATAATGAAAGTCATGCACATGTCAGTGGACAACGAAGAAGAGGGAAATTTATCTATGACAGTAGCTTCAAATGAACGTCATAGGTCATCTGCCCCTATTTACAGTGGAAGTGGACCTAATTGGAGGTAAGGTTGATTTAGTTGGGAATACGTTTTGAATCTTATTATCTTTTAATGAAAATACGTTTAGCTAAATTTTGGGATTTTGTGTGTAATTTTGAAGGTCCATGATGCATGCACACGAGCCATTTAGTGTTCAAATGTCTCAAGGCGGTGCATGGTATGAAACGCAAAGTTCGATGGGCCTTCATTACCCCTACACTTATGTTGGTCATACCGATGCTGGACCATCTAATCAAAGGTGAAATATATATTTATAAATGAATTCAACATTTTTAGGCTTATAAAATTTAATACATATGCAATGTTTATATATAGGGGGGGATATGTCTACGGTGAAGATATTAATGAAAATGAGGATAATGAAGGTGAAGATAATATTGACGAAGTAAATGAAGAAGATTCGGACATGAATGTAGAAGGGGTTAGAGGTGAAGAAAGTGCTCAACAGATGGTTGACGGCGAGGGGGATGATGCGGTTGAAAATGCTATTGCTGGGAATGATATGAATGTAGATGTTGAAGACCCGCCTTATTATGAAGTGGAGCCACTTTATGCACACATCACAGATGAGGAGATAGATGCGGCAGTTAATTCTACATTGGATATGGACCAACAAAATGAAGATGAGTTATATGTTGGCCGCATCTTTGAGAATAAAGAAGTATTTGTTACAGCCTTGCAGGAGTTCTCCATTCAAAATCATGTCGAATACAAGGTTGTACGAGCAAATTTGTCAGAGGATACAGTGAAGTGCATTGATAGCACTTGCCCTTGGAGAGTGCATGGCTCAATAAAAAGGGGTGGTGGGTACTTTAAATTGAAGACGTACAAAGGTGACCACACATGTCGGAATGCCCAGCTTAGCACAGATCATAGGCAGTGCAGTGCCTCCTTTATTTCGAAGGTTATAATGCTGGCTATCCAAGCCGAATTAACTCTCACACCAGGGGATATCATTCAAAGAATGAAAAAGAAGTATCATGTTGACATATCTTATAAGAAAGCATGGGCAGCAAGGAATATGGCGATCAAGGCTATTTACGGGGATTGGGTAGAATCATACAAATTGTTGCCAATGTACCTAAGGGCGGTGCAAGAAGCGAATCCTGACACCTACTACCGTTAAGAGGATGATGTTGTACCTCGTGCAGATGGTGGCACTTGTAGGAGATTTAGACGGTTGTTTTGGGCATTTGGGCCGTCTATATTGGGGTTTCGACATTGCATCCCTGTGATTAGTGTTGATGCCACTCACTTGTATGGCAGATACCCCGGTGCTTTTATGGCTGCAACGGCTATAGATGGAAACAATGGGTTATTTCCTCTTGCATTCGGGCTTGTCGGGAAGGAAGATGGAGAAAATTGGAAATGGTTTATAATGAAACTGAGGGATCATGTATTGATGGGCATGACGAACATCGTCATTATTTCAGATCGACATAAGGGGCTTCAGAAGGCCGTGCCTGAAGTTCTTCCCGAGCCTATGTACCACCATCGTTATTGTATCTGGCACATAAAAGCAAATTTTAAGAAAGAGTTCAAAAATGATACATTGACGGACTTGATTGGGGCAGCAGCTTGTGCACTCACAGTAGAAAAGTTTGATGCTAAAATGGACTTGATTGGTCAAGAGAGTCCTAGGGCAAAACATCTCCTCTTAGGAGGAGAATTACATCCTGCACAGTGGTCCCTTGCTCACGGTGGTTTTATGACATTTGGCATGACTACTACAAATATGGCTGAAAGTTTAAATAGCGTCTTGAAGGGGGCACGAGGTTTACCCATGCAGGCTTTAGTGTCAGCTATCTTCTATCGGCTCATAAAATTTTTTGTTAAACGATCTTCTGCCGCCTCTGCCATGACCACCCCGTATACTCCTAGAGTGGAATCTATATTGAGAGAGCAAACAAGAAAAATTAGGGAGTATATAGTTAATCGGATTAACAACGGTCAGTATGAAGTGATGTCTATTCGTGGCCGGAAGGTTATGGTAAATGCGAGAATGCATACTTGTAAATGCAACATCCCTCAGGTTTATGGTTATCCTTGCTTGCACCTTATCGCCGTGTGGGCAAAGCGGCGGGAGCCGATATAGGCATCATTGTTTTACACATCGTCCACTTATAAAAATGTGTACTCCGCAGAATTTTATTCTCCTCGTGGTCGGAAGTATTGGGAGAGGGATATACCTTTTGTGTTATACCCTCCGATAGCAACAAGGCAACCCGGTCGCCCACGGTCAGTTCGCATTAGGAATACAATGGACCGTAGAACTATGGAGAGAGATGGTAGAGGGGGATATAAATGCGGGAGGTGTAAACAAAGTGGGCATAATAGTAAATCATGTCAAAATCCTCCTGTTGATTGGTAAAGATATAATTAATCTATTTATTTACTCTTTATTTTAGGTATGAGCATATGTTCTTATTGAATAATGATGTGATCTTAATTCTCCATCTGCAGATTATATGGATCATGCAGATCGATCTTACGGGCCAGGCCCGATCAATGATTCTATACTTTCACAGTAGGAGACACATAGGTCGGCAGCTATTTGGAGAGGAGAGGTATGATAACTATTTTTTTTAAAAAAAATTATTTTTTTAGCCGATATAGTATGATGGGTTATAAATTATAAATTTATTATAGGACCCTGGGTGCCTTGAGCGAGCGGGATTTGGGCATTTTATTCATCTTAGATACGTCCATCTCGATCGGCCTTTATTGATGGCTCTTGTTGAGAGATGGAGGAGGGAGACACAGATATTCCATTTGCCCTATGGAGAGATGTCCATCACTCTCATGGATGTGGCATTTCTATTAGGGCTTCGCATCGATGGTCATGCGGTGACGGGCACGACAGGAGGAGCTCTTGGTGATATTTTAGTTAGACTCCTTGGTAGAGCTCCTCCAGCTACATTTATGTGTGGTATTCGAGTGAGCCTTCGATGGCTCTTACAGGAGTTTCGAGAGCTCCCAGCCAATGCTACTGATATAGTTATTGAGCAGCATGCACGAGCCTATCTTTTACATCTACTTGGAGCGATGATATTTGCTGATACGATGAGTAGCCATGTACATATGGCCTATCTCTCCCTCCTTGAGGATTTCGACAAGGCGGGTGAGTATTCATGGGGCAGTGCCACTCTTGCGTTTTTATACCGAGAGTTAGGGAAAGCATGTCAGGCCATGACTTCGGGGATTGCAGGCTATCTGACCCTTCTTCAGGTAAATGAATTTATAACTTTAAATATTTTTATTTACGTATAATTATTTAATTTTATTTAATATGTTCATATTTTATAACATAGCTATGGTCGTGGGAGCATTTACACGTCGGACGACCAAGTGCTGAGATGGGTCGCTTAGCCGAGGGTGCTCCATTAGGCGCGAGGTAGCTTTTATTTTTGTTTAAATTATCTTTATATATTGTATAGGTTATTTGGCAGCCGTACTCACCGGAAGTATTGGCTGCCTTATCTCCTCTATGTACTGACGGTCGAGACGTGTGGCTATCTCGAACTCCATTAATATGTTACGAGATAGTAGAGATGTATGTGCCAGTTGGGTAATGCTCCAGTTTAACCTGGAGCAGGTGGTCCCACTGTCTCCCGTTGAGTATATCCACCGCATTACTCGACAGGGCCGCCATATTACCGACTAGACATTACATCATGCATCATATATTGCTCGATGGGAGGATAGGAGAGCCACTATTATTGGAGGGGAGATGGCTACGACATCGCGAGATGTTCATAGCGCATATATACAGTGGTATTTACCAATTACACGATGATATATTTTGCCCCGTGACGATATAGTGGAGATGACATATCAACCTAGGGGAGCGTCTGAGGTAGCTTTGGTAAGTAGAAATTTGTTAATTAATGCACATATTATTTTTTTATATCTTATTAATTATTTATCTAACTTTTAAATTTTTTTTTATAGCTTCGTTTTGCTCGACATACTCATACGCATTTGACTGACGCAATTAACACCTTTACTTCGAGCGAGGACTTATTAGCAGCATGTCAGTCGGTGATTAGGGAGCATAATGATGTCATTCGTAGCTTGCCACTACTTTAATCGGTGATTACGGATGTCTCTAGATATTATCATGTCCACGAGGCCGCTCAGACACCGCCGATTCACTCTTCATTCCATGATATTCCATCATCTTTAGCAGCGCATAGCTCTCCTCCTTGTTCATCATTTGGAGTCACTGCACATATAGCTCAGGCAAAGCCGATTTTATATTATAGACGACATCGGCCAGCTCGTGTTGAACCATCTATTACTTATGCGGAGCCGGAGCCAGAGCTAGAGCTAGAGCCACATCCCGAGCCAGAGCCAGAGGTAGAGCTACATCCCGAGCTGGAGCCACAGCTAGAGCCGGAATCGACAGATCATGAGGAGGAGTTCGTGCAGCACCGTCGAGGCCGAGGTTGAGCATGAGGACGAGGTCAAGGCCGTAGGAGATTGTGATATTTGCATTGTTTTATGTTCTCCCCTTATGTGTAATAATATTTGATAAATATTTATAATAATGTTTGTTTTTATTTAATGATGTTAATATGCATTGAATGTGTGAAATGGAATGGAACTTAGAATGGAATGTGTGGAATGAACAGGGACAAGGGTTAAATTTAGATTAAAATAGATATTTTGAAAAAATTAACTTGATTTCGTCCTTTAAAAGGACGAAATCAGTTTAAAACGGATTTCGTCCTTTAAACGGACGAAATCAGTGAACCACCCGGCCGAAAGCACGAAAGTGGCTAAGCATGGTGACAGGTTTAAGCTGATTTCATCCTTCTAAAGGACGAAATCGGGTCAAGTGTTTTAAAACTTGACCCGGTATCGTCCTTTAGAAGGACAAAATCAGCTTAAACCTGATTTCGTAAAGGATGAAATTGCTAAAAAAAAAAGCCATGCAGGCGCCAGCTGCCTGGCTGGCGCCCGCGTGGCAAAAACGAACACCGTTTGGGGAATTATTTCCGAAAATGGTTTAAAATGGAAAATAATTTTTTTTTAACATTATTTGTATAATTTTCCCTTATTGATATTTTAGTTTAACTATTAATTAGTTTTAGAAGTTATTAGTAGTTTAGGCATGTATTTAAATCAAGTTGGGATTTTAATTACATTCTACATGTCTAAAGTATGATATTTTATGTTTTATAGGTAAAGTGCATTTATCGATGTACTTGGACAATGTTTGGAATTATTCAAAATAGTCTTGATATGTTTTAAAGTGATTTGGACAACTTTTCGGAGTTATAAACAAGTTGGAAATTAATATAGACATAAAAGAAAGAGCTTAATGAACAGAAAATAGACTGTCTAGAAAAACTGTCTGGATTGCAGAAACAGTGTAGCCGTTCAAACGGGCCATTTTTAAGGATCAAATGGGAGAACGTGATTTTGAAGCAAAATGCAGTATAGGCGTTCCAACGGGCATGCAGGGCGTTCGAACGGGATAACGTGCGGTTTCCTAGTTTAAGCCAATTTTGAATCCTCTTAATATTGGACTTCTTCCTATGACTCTTATGCCTATATAAAGACATATTTGACTCAAAATTGAGGGATTCCAGTAGATTATATGAAGAGAAAAAGGAAGAAGAAGATGGAAGAGAACCCAAAGCTTTAAATGGAGATTAAAGTGTTTTCTTCTACAATGGAAGGTTAAACTTTTCTTTTACTTAGGAGTTGATGAAGCTATAGATAAGTTTCAGTTTCTTTTCTTTTTAATTTAGATCTCAGTTGTGAATGATGACAATTGTATGATAAATGATTTCCTTTTTAATGGAAGAGCTTTTTATGTTTATTTAAATTTATGTTGATTTATTGTCTTGTAGATGATAGATTGATGTGGCTTTTATATTTGCATCGATTCTAATTTCTGTGATTTAGATGAGATGGTCATACAATAGTTTTAATGTTCAGATAATTAATGAATTGGATGAGTTATACTAAGATTAGACGAGTCATGCCTATAGCTAGTTTAGTGTAGATGATTCGTGCTATTGTCGAAAATAGTTCATGCCATGAATTTAATTAATGATTATTTCTGAAGTAATTCTAGCTTGTTGCTGAGAATATTTGTTCATATTCACACTAGATTTAGATTAAAAGTTAAGGAATTATTATGGTTCTATAGTGGATTCGATTTCCTAAGTAAATTCCATCAAATTTATTTCTTGCTTTTAATTTAATTGATTACTTTATTTACTTAATTTTTGTTTTAAGCTCTTTTTAGTTTTAATCAATAAATTCCTCTTGAGAATTAGTAATAATTCATCCGTCAATGAGGTTCGACAACCTTTAAATACTTATTATAATACAATAACCTTGTACACTTGCAAATGGTCTAATTATAAATGATCAGCATCGCTAATACATATTTATTTATTAAATTTTTAAATGAAAAATATAAAAAAAATTAATTTTAAAAATTTTCCTCTGTACTCTCTCCTCACCCCCTCTCTCTCCTCTCTCCACCCTCTCCTCCCTATCTCTACCCTCTCTCCCTCTCCTCTCCCCCCTCTCCTCCCTCTCTCCTATTCTCTCTCCCTCTCTCCTCTCTCTCCCCCTTCCCCTCTCTCCCCTCTCTCTAAATCCTCTCTATTTTTTTTCTCTCTACATATTTTAAAATTAATATAAAAAATTATA
Organism: Saururus chinensis; assembly: GCA_035235625.1. Classification (NCBI taxonomy): domain Eukaryota; kingdom Viridiplantae; phylum Streptophyta; class Magnoliopsida; order Piperales; family Saururaceae; genus Saururus; species Saururus chinensis. The sequence goes on from CP141143.1 coordinate 35,976,954, forward strand.
AGGTACTAGCAATGCATATTCCTATATGTCGCTATTACCTAGATTAATAGCGATGCATAGGAATATGCGTCACGAATACCAAGGATATTAGTAGCGTATATTCCTATACGTCGCTAATAACAAGAGTATTAGTGGCACATATATCTATATGCGTCATTTAATTAATTAATTAATTTTAAAAAAAAATTAAATTAAAAATTTTCCTCTACTCTCTCTCCCTCTCTCCTCCCTCTCTCTCCTCCCACTCTCTCTTCTCACTCTCTCTCCTCACCCTCTCTCTCCCTCCCTCCCCTCCCTCCCTCTCTGTCCTCCCCCTCTCTCTCCTCTCTCTCTCTTCTCTCTCTGTCCTCACCCTCTCTCCATCTCACTCTTCCCTTTCTCTTTCTCTCACCTCACATCCCCCTCTCTCTACTCTCTCTTCGATCCCTCTCTCTCCTTACCTTCTCTCTCTCTCCTCACTCTCACTCTCTCTCTCCATGCACTCTCACTTCTCTCTCTTCACTCTCTCTTTTATTATAAATTATATTTTAAAATTAATAAGAAAATTTAAAAAATAAAACATATTATATATAAATAGTGAAATTTAATCTATTATTAACACTACTTTTTATTGAAATTTTAATATTTATTTATTATATATACAAATAGTAAATATTGAATAAAATATATTGTATTTAGGAAGTTTATTTTAAATTTTTTAATATTTATTAAATAAAATTAATTAATAAAGCTATTAGCAATATCAAAGCTATTTGTGATGCTTGTTTAAAAGCGTCGCTAATAATTTAATTTTTTATTTTTTATTTGTAATTCATAACTATGAGTGACGTGTTTTTTAGCATCGCTAATAGGAGGCTATTAGCGACGCTTTTGCAAAAGAGTCGCTATTGTTAAAGCCATTAGTGATGGAAGCGTTGCTAATAGTTTTATTTTTTTATTATTTAAAATATATATCTTTTAGCGACGTTTGTGTAAAGGATCGCAAATAGATGAACTATTAGTGACGCTTATAATAAAGCGTCGCTAATATGATTTATATTAGCGGCATTTTATACTAAGCGTTGCTAATATATGACTATTACCGACACATTAGAAAATGCGTCGCTAATAGTTAATTTTATTGTGATGCTTTTTTATGCGTCGCAAGTAGTTGTTTTTAGAGCCTCTTAGTTTTGCGTTGCTAATAAATGCGTCACTAATACTACATTTTGTTGTAGTGTTTTAACGTGAACCCCTATACTTGCCTAGGCACGAGGCATGGCTACTCAGTGAACGGAAAAATAAAACTTTATTCTCTTTTTTTTGTCAATAAATTAATTTTTATCTTTTTTTTCAACTTTTTTCTCATTCATTTTTTTCATTGCACACTTATCCCTTTTTTTTTTTCAAATAATAGCTAAGCATAAAGATCTATCATAAAACATTAAAAATTACTCAATTGCTATATTTTCAAAAATATGCTTAGTTAAAGACGTCCCACTAAGATTACAAGTAGCAAATCATAAAATTATATTCTTGCAAGTTTCAAGTGTGTGAAGTATGATTTTAAAAATATAAGCATTGCTTTCCAAGATAAAGAAAATAGAACAGAAACACTTAATTTAAAAGAAAATTGGCAATAAAAACAACTTAGAAGAAAAATAGATAGAAATAACTAAAAAATACTCTAAAATATCCTAAAAGAAAAATAAGAAAGAATATATCATTCTACAACCCCAAACCTATATTGAACATTGTCTACAATGTTAAAGAAAATATATACTACAATGACAAGAATAAGTAAGAGAGGGAAAGAAAGATATCACCTGAGAGTAGAACTAACCCACTAATCTGAAAGTGAAGTACATAAGATTGAGAGAAAAGAGATAAATACAAGTGATGAGCATTCGCCCAAACTAGAGTACTATATCCCACAAAAGAAACAAAAACTATAATGAGAAAAGAAACAAAAGTAGAGAAAAATAAGTAAATAAAACCTAAATGAAGCAAAGAAGATAAACAAAATAAAAGAAAAGAAATATATAAAAAATATGGGTTGCCTCCTTAGAAGCGCTAAGTTTATTGTCTTCAGCCAGACAATGCCAACATCGTCAAATATGTCAGGGTGGTTAGTAGAGATTGCCATTGGGTCTTCTCTTAAGTCTCCAAAAGGATGACGCAGGAAAACTAGAAGGCATGAGTTGATTATGGGCTGCCACTACAAAAGATGGACCTCTATCAAAAGCATTGAACCTAAAATTGTCTACCATAAAACATCTAGAATCACAAGTCGTAGGTTAGACACGCCAAAAACATTTAGTTTCACTTTCATTTTCCCAAACGACATCTCCATTACCCATGTCCTACAATTAATGTATGCATTAGCTGTGACAAGGAAAAAACAACCTAGAATGCTAGGGATTTGATGTGTGGAGTTGGCAACGGTTTCTATATCTAAGACAAGAAAATCAACAGGGAAAAAGAACCGGTCAACCCTCATGAAGACATCCTCAATGACTCTGCGAGGTTTACAAATGGAATGGTCAGCTAGCTACAAGGTAACCAACGTAGATTGCAAGTCACCTAAACCTAATTTCTCATACACCTAAGGTCAAGGAGGGTTGTATGGATGGAGTGATTGCCTATGACAAAAGAAATATTAGGCACTCCAAGGTCCTTATACTTAGGTGGGGTGTCAAAATTCAAAAGAGAGCTAACTTCCTTGGTGAGGAAGACCTTCTTAGAAACATGAGTCTTTGATTTATGCTTTTGAGTGCATAGGTCTTTGAGGAACTTATCATAAGCAGGGACTTGCTTAATGGAATCTAAGAGACAAAGATTAATTTTGACTTGTTTGAAAGTCTAAATAATCTCATCCATCCTAACTGTGCTCTTGCTAAATGGTGAGGCCATGTCAAGACAATCGGGAAAAGGTGCCATAGGGAAATAAGATCCCTCGGAAGTTGTCTTAAACTGTGGCTGTGAGGAAGGGGAAGGACAGACAGACTCCTTTGCTTTTGGCTCACTCTCTAACTTGTGAGGCTTATTAGGGGTGGGCTTCTCTAACTCTTCATTCCTGGTACCCAAGGAATCACGACCAACCTGATTGTCAAAGTGCCGACCACTCCTAAGGGTAGTTATGGACTTAACTTGTTCATTAGAGGAAGTGACTCTCTCTACTCTAAACTGGCCTTGAGGGTTTTGTAGTGGCTAACTCGGCAACATACCCGTCTCTCGCTTATTGTTAGCATTGGCTAGTTGACCGATTTGGGCTTCTATCTATGCGATGGACTGAGTAGCTCTTGTAATGTAGTCAAGATCTTCTCTTCAAAACTAGAATCCTGATTAGGTTGGGCATATGGGGGTTGCACTTGGGGTTGATAGATAGGAGCTAGTGGCACTTGGGCTTGATGGTATGGGGCTAGTGGCACTTGAAAGGGTGGCCTAAGGGGTTGGTTACCACTTGCCCCTGGGTTAGGGTTCTGCCAAGAGAAGTTAGGGTGATTCCTCCACCCAGGGTTATATATGTTTGAAAATGGATTGTTGTCAGCCCTAGGGAAAGATTAGATGGCGTTGACATGGTCTTGGATACACATAGGGAATTGAGGGGCAGAAGGGTACTCCATGATAGTATGGGTTGGGCTAAGGCATATCGTGCATGCTTCATGAGTGAGGGGGGCAGGTTGATGGATTGAAGCCATAAAAAGATGTAGTTTCCTACTCAAAGTATCAACTCTAGAGGAGCGGTCTAGTGGACTTTTGACTTCATACAAGCCACCCCTAGAGTGGGCATTGTTCAAGGTGGATAATTCGTCCTCATTTCTATTCAATGCATCATGTTAATGGGAATTTTCGCTCAAGTCCTCAAAAGGTTTTCATGCCTCATTTTCATTTTTTAACAAAAAGGTATGTTGTGCACGTTCACCCAGGCTTTCTTTTCGCACTAGTTACCTTTTATTTGATTGCATTAGGGTACTTTATTTCATTTCCTTATGTAATAAGTTGGTAGTACGACATTTATGTGTAACGGATCAGCTAGTGGCCCCACGGATTAACTGGGCCCACTAGCTGGCATGACTCCCAAGGAGAAGGCACAACTCCCTATATGGGTTGTCCCTCTCCTCCCTTGTTTTGGTTATGCAATAGAAAATTCAACTCTTCTCCCCTTTCTTCTTTCTTCTTTCTTCTTTCTCCTTTCTTGGGTGATTGTGCGAGGTACCGATTGTGCCCAAACCGGGCACAACATTGGTGTCGGAGCCATCACGATCCCCAGCCATGGCGAGAGGCAAGCAGCCAACCGTGGCCCCTGAAGTTCAGCCCAAGAAGGAGACCAAAATCTTAGTGGACATCCCAAAAACTACTCAGGAGACCCTCATCGCTCCTACACTTGTGCAGATCATGGCCAAAATCATGTCCTTGACCATGGCCGTCACTCAGCTTCAAATAGCGTCCTCAGTGCCATTGTTGGCTAGACCCCAACCTATCAATGTGGAGAAGGGAGAGCCGTCCTAGGCCCCCGAACTATGCTTCCCTAGCCCTCAGGTGACAACAAACAAGGCTACACGCCCTCCTCAGGCCCCCATGCGCTTTGGCACAGTCGACCAGGCTGTAGAAGGAAGACGCTAGACCTAGGATATGCGAGGCTATTTAGGTGTTCAAGAAAATGCCCCAATGATGCCACCCACCAGAAACCTCTTTCAGGAGATAGAGGATGATTGGGAGGAGTACTCGGGGTTTCGTGGAGGGCCAAGGGGAGGAGCTGAGCCCCATTTGGCCCTCTTGCAGTTCCCATGCTACAATGGGGACGAAGATCCAGTGGAGTGGCTGTACAAGGCGGAGAAGTTCTTCGCCTACTAGGGGACGCACTTCGAGGCTGAACGGTTGCGTATAGCCACATTCCACTTGGACGGTGACGCTTCCGTTTGGTTCCAGAACTTTGAGAAGGAGGTTTGTTACCCCACCTGGGCGGCCTTCTCTAATGAGTTGTGCATCTAGTTCGGCCCCAACGAGTTCCAAGACTTCAACGAGATGCTCTCCACCCTAAGCCGAACCACCACTGTCCAGGCCTATTATATGGAATTCATGAAGGTTGCCAACCGCCTTCTAGATTGGCCGGTGGAAGCCTTGGTGGGAACGTTCAAGAGAGGGCTCAAACCGGAGATATTAGAGGAGATGCACCATTTTCCATGCTCCGGTATGCGGGATGTCGTGTGGCATGCACGAATTGAGGAGGAGAAATTGGCTAGGCAGTGGAGGGGCCCCGGCTTGGACCCTTCCCATGGTCTCCTCTTGGAGCTAACCCCATGTCCACCCCGGCCAGCAGCTCAGTCTCAGGCCGACCTGGCCAACAGCCCCCTCCACCAGGTCAGCTTGTTTGTCATCTAACACCTGCACAAATGGAGGAACGTCGGTCCAAGGGGCTGTGTTTCAGATGTGATGAGAAGTTCATTCCAGGGCATTGTTCTGTCAAAGGCAGCCTTCTCGTGGAGGAGGTTGAAGAAGAGGAGAATGTGGCGGACAAGGCTGCTTCCTCCCACTACAACAACGTGCTGCCGAGATCTCTGTCCATGCCTTTTCGGGGGCATTCACTCCTCTTACGATGCGGGTCCAAGGCCACCTCAAGCGTCAGCAAGTGGCCATCCTTATCGATAGTGGCTCCACCCACAACTTTATGAATGATAAGGTGGCCCAGAGCCTAGGATCTTTTGTGTCCGATTCCAAGCCATTCAATGTCTTGATTGGTGACAGAAAGGATCTAAGGAGCTCTGGAGTATGTGCTCAGGCTGCCCTCTCTATCCAAGGCCACACCTTCATCACCGACCTCTTTTTTCTACCCACAAAAGGAGCGGACGTGGTGTTAGGGGTTCAGTGGCTACAGGAGCTTGGGGATGTGGTACGGAACTTCAGAGAGATGATTATGGATTTTAAGGTTAAGGGATAGCGGGTACGGATTCAAGGGTCCCAGCTGGGCACCCTTCTTTCTGCCCAATCAACGAGTTCCTTCTTTCGGTTCGCACCCCAGGGTTTCCTCCTACAACAACGGGCAGTGGTCGAGGTACAATAAGACGAGCTGCCTAAGGATCTTCTTGATTTACTGACGGACCACAATGATGTGTTTGCCGAGCCCAGGGGCCTTCCACCAGTACGGCCTCATGACCACCACATTCCCATCATTCCTGGGGTGTCTCCGGCCAATGTTTGCCCTTACCGCTATCCTCACATCCAGAAGGCGGAGATCGAGCGCCTCGTCGCTGATATGCTTCAGTCTGGCATCATCTGCCCTAGCACGAGCTCTCTCTCCTCTCATGTACTGCTGGTTCGTAAGAAGGACGATACTTGGCAGTTCTGTGTCGACTACCGGGCCTTGAACACTATCACAATCAAGGACAAGTACCCCATTCCCGTGATTAAGGAGCTCCTGGATGAATTGGCCAGTGCAACAATCTTTAGTAAACTCGATCTTCGATTGGGTTACCATTAGATTCGGGTGTAGCGAGACGATGTGCACAAGACCGTCTTCCACACTCACGACGGCTATTTTGAGTTTCTCGCCATGCCGTTTGGGCTAACCAACGTCCCCTCCACCTTTCAGAGCCTTATGAACGATCTCTTCAGGCCCTTCCTTCGCCGCTTCATCTTGGTTTTCTTCGATGACATCCTTGTCTACAGCAAGTCGTGGGCGGAGCACTTGGAACAATTTAGGTCTGTCTTCTCCATTCTAAGAGATAATTCCTTATTTCTTAAGTGTTTGAAGTGTTCTTTTGGTAGTCCATAGGTCAACTATTTGGGCCACATCATATCCCGTGACAGGGTTACTACTGACCCATCGAAGGTGTCCGCCATGCTCACTTGGCCGACACATACCTTTATCGGTGAACTACGAGGCTTCTTGGGCCTCACTGGCTACTACCAGAGGTTTATCAGCCGCAATAGAGAGATCGCCCGCCCCCTCATAGAGCTCCTAAAGAAGGGTGGATTCAGTTGGACAGAGGCTGCCCAAGCTTCTTTTGATGTGCTGAAGCACTTTATGGCCTCCGCCCCCATCCTCATTCTACCAGATTTCAGCAGCCCTTTTGAGATTGAAACGGATGCTTCAGAGGAGGGCCTGGGGGTGGTGCTCTTGTAGGCCGAGTGACCCATTGCCTACTTCAGCAAGGCTTTCGCCGGTTGTTCCTTGTCCCTATCCATTTATGAGAAGGAGATGCTGCCTATCGTCCTTGCCGTCGACAAATGGAGACCCTACTTGCTCAGCTGCCGCTTCCTCATCCGCACAGACCACCAGCCCTTGAAATACTTCCTTGAGCAGCAGGTGTTCACTCCAGCATAGCAGAGGTGGGTTAGTAAATTGTTGGGATATGACTATGAGGTGGTGTACAAGAAAGGGTCGGACAACATTGTGGTCGATGCCCTTTCTCTCAGCTCTACATCCGGTTCTTGCATGACCCTCACTACCCTGTCCTGCCCCTTTATTGCTAAGTTGAGAAGAGCATACATCGACTCTTGAGGCAGATCCTTCCACCCATACTTTGATTGCATCTCTCCAGGCAGATCCTATTGGCCGCCCTTTCTTTGTTTGGCTAGATGACCTTCTATTCTGGAAGGACCGCCTTTGGGTGCCTGATGTCGATGGCCTTCTCCAGAGCATTCTCTCCCACTTCCATGACACCCCCCTATCCGGTCACGAAGGAGCATTATGCACCTATAAGAGAGTTAGCCAGAGCTTTCCATGGTAGGGCATTCGACGGGCTGTTCAAAACTATGTCGCCTCATGTGACGTGTGTCAGAGAGCCAAGGTTACCACGACATCCCCTGCTGGATTACTCCAGCCCTTACTCATCCTCGACAAGGTTTGGGAGGATGTTTCGATGGACTTTGTGGAGGCCTTGCCCTTGGTGCAAGGCAAGTCGGTGATCCTTGTGGTGGTGGATCGGCAATCCAAGTACGCACACTTTTATGCCCTGGGGCACCCCTTCACTGCCAAGACGGTGGCAGAGATATATGTTCGGGAGGTGGCTAAGCTCCATGGCATGCCTTGTACTATTGTGTTCGATCGTGACAGAATCTTTATATCTTAGTTTTGGTAGGAGTTCTTTGCATTACAGGGCACTACTCTCCACATGGGCACAACCTATCATCCATAGACAAATGGCCAGACCAAGGTGGAGAACCACTATTGTGAATAGTACCTCCACTGTTTCACCATGCTTAGCCCCGTCAGTGATTCTAGCTTCTTCCATGGGCAGAGTGGTCGTATAATACCGCCTTTCGCAATCACACCGGGTTCACTCTTTTTGAGGTATTGTATGGCCGCCCACCTTTGACCATGTTATCATATGTTCCTCACCACTCCTCTATTGCTGAGGTAGATTATATGCTACAGACATGGGATGAGGTCCTTCGTCAGCTCAAGTTGAACCTCTTCGCAACTCAGAATTGAATGAAACAAATCTATGACTGACACACACTGATTGAGAGTTCACCGTGGGCGACTTGGTTTATGTCTCAGTCCTTCCTCAGCGTTAGACTACATTGTTCCAGCTAGAGCATTCCAAGCTTGCCCACTGTTTCCATGGCCCGTATGTAGTTGTGGAGCGCATTGGCCTGGTGGCTTTTCGTCTTGCTCTACCGCTTGGCTCATTGGTTCACCCAGTCTTCCATGTCTCATGACTCCACTGCTATGTGGGTGACACTTCCCTCGCTGCTGATGCTCCACCACCCTCTTTGATGGGACTGGCCCCACCTGTAGACCCTGTTCCAGCTGTGGTGCTTGATAAGCGTCGGGTTTACCGTTCCAACTGTATCATTACTGAGGTTCTTGTTTCCTGGCAGGGCCAGCCCTTTGAGGATGCCACTTGGATGTTAGAGGACAAGTTTATGGCTCGCTACCTAGCATGGTCGCCTTGAGGTCAAGGTGAATAGCGGAAGTGTGGTGGAGTGTTGTGCACGTTCACCCAGGCTTTCTTTCTGCTCTACTTACCTTTTATTTGATTGCATTAGGGTACTTTATTTCGTATTTGCTTATGTAATAAGTTGGTAGTATGACATTTATGTGTAACAGATCAGCTAATGGCCCCACGGATTAGCTGGGACCACTAGCTAGTACAACTCCCAAGGAGAAGGTGCGGCTCCCTATATGGATCATCCCTCTCCTCCCTTGTTTTGGTTTTGCAATAGAAAATTCGGCTCTTCTCCCCTTTCTTCTTCCTTCTTTCCCCTTTCTTGCATGATTGTGCGAGGTACCGATTATGCCCAAACCGGGCACAACAAGGTACCCCCACAACTTGCATTGACAAGGTGGCCGTTTTGTTTGGTAAGACCCTCATAAAAGCATATCACTAATTTCCACTTAGAGACAACATGATAAGGACATCTCCTAAGAAGGTCCTTAAGTCTATCCCAACTCTCATGGAATTGTTCGGTGAGAAGTTGGGCAAAAGTAGTTATGGCCATTCTCATTTAGTTGGTCTTACCTATGGGGAAGTATGTTTTGAGGAAATCTTGTTGCATTTGGTCCCATGTTGTGATGGTGTTTGGTTCTAACAAGTAGAACCATTATTTAGCCTTATCTTTCAATGTGAAAGGGAAAAGATGAAGTCTGACAGCCTCATCGGTCAAGTTAGAGAGTTTAAAAGTTATGTATAGTTCCAAGAAGCCATCTAGGTGCCTATACGATTTTTATTATTAAGCCCATAAAAAGATGGAAGCATTTCAATGACATTTGACTTAATTTCATAATTTTGAGCAACAACCGCTTGAAACCTAATGCATGATGGAGTGGTGTACACAATGGGAGTGTAATACTCCCTTAGAGCTTTGAGAGGTACATCTACTATTATATTTTTAGCCACGATGATGGTAGGAGTGATGGGAGAAGTAGTGGTAGATGTGGTAGAAGTGGTGGAATTGGAGGGAGAGTGGGTAGGGATGAAGCTCGAGGGCAACTTAGCTCTCCTAGGCATTCGCTCGGGCTTAGGGTCAAATGGTGCTAATAGGGGAGCAAGAAGCGATGACCACACATACACCACAAATACACTACACAATGTAAACCGTAAAAAAACAAGAAAGAGTAAGCAAAAATTAACTAAGAAGATAAAAACAAAGACATAGGAGGATCTTGCAAACCAAAGAGAAGAACTATGCTTGCCGATGTCACCTCGCAGCCACAAGTGTAGAGAGCACAATCTTTAACTTACACTACAACAAAAAAGACTATTAGCGATGCTTATAAGCGTCTCTAATAATAATATAAGCGTCGCTAATGACTATTAGTGACGCGTATAAACCGTCGCTACTTACATCGCTAAAAACTGAGTCGCTATTGATCATTAGCGACGCTTATAGAAAGTGTTGCTAATAGTGCACATTAGCAACAGTTATAGAAAGCGTTGCTGAGAGATGGGAAAGAGGAGGCCGGAGAGAGAGGGCCAGATTCCGGCGGAGGCGCCGGAATCAGGCCCCCCATAGTCCCGGCCTCCCTCACACTGCCCCATCTCCATTGGAACCGCCCCCTCCTCTGAAACAGAGAAGGGGAAGGGAGGAGGACCCGGGGAGAGAAGGGGGGAGGAGGGAGGCTAGGGGGGCTCTGAACCGGGACGGAGGGGCGGAGAGGAATGAGGCTCTAGGGGGGATTCCAGGGTAAAGAGGGGACCTTTAAGGGGGAGGAGGGGGAAGCAGAGCCAGAGCTGGATCGGGGGCTCGAGCCGGGACGGTGGGGCGGAGCAAGTATGCGGCGGGGCGCAGGCGGCTGCGGGGGGGGGGATGGGTCCAGGGTAAAGATCCAACCTTTGAGAGGTGGAGCTGGAGGAAGATCTGGCGCAGAGGGGGAGGCTGCTGCGGCGGGTTGGAGCAGAGGGGGAGGCTGCGGCGGCGGGTTTGAGCATGAGGACGAGGAGGCGACGGGGTGGAGCTGGAGGAGGATCTGACGCAAAGGGGGAGGCTGTGGCGGCGGGGCGGAGCTGGAGGAGGATCTGGCGCAGAGGGGGAGGCTGCGGCGGCGAGTTGGAGTAGGAGGACGAGGAGGCCACGGGGTGGAGCCAGAGGAGGAGCCAACGGGGGGCGGAGTCGGAGCTGGCCAGGGGAAGAGATAACAGAGGGTGGGGGGACGCGATAAATACCGCGCGGGCAAAATTTCGCCCGCGCGGGTAAATGAAAAAAAGGTGGTAATTTTAGTGACGCATAGTTTGCGTCGCTAAAATATGCTAGTTTGCAACGCTTTCCAAGGAACGTCGCAATTGCTAATGTATTTGCGACGCTTATAACTAAGCGTCGCAAATAACGTTTAATTTACGACGTTTCACTTATTCTGTCGCAATTAAGGCATATATTTGCGATGCTTACTTATAAGCGTCGCAAATACTATTTTTTAAAAATAAAATCCCTCCTCTCTCTCTCCTCCCTTTTCTCTCCTCTCTCTTTCCCCCTCTCCTCTCTCTCCTCTCCCTCTCCCATCTCTCTCTCCGCCCTCTCCTCTCTCTCTCTCTCTCTCTCTCCTCCCTCTTTCTCTCCTCTCTCTTCCCCCTCTCTCTATCCTCCCTCTCCTCTCTCTCCCTCTCCCTCTCCCCCCTCTCCTCTCTCTCTCTCTCTCCTCCCTCTTTCTCTCCTCACTCTTCCCCCCTCTCTCTATCCTCCCTCTCCTCTCTCTCCTCTCCATCTCCCCTCTCTCTCCTCCCTCTCCCCTCTCCTCTCTCTCTCCTTCTCTCTCTCCCCTCTCTCTCTCCAACTGTCTCTCCGTATCTCCTCTCTCTCTCCCCCCCCTCTCTCTCCCCCACCGTCTCTCCGTATCCCCCCCCTCTCTCTCTCTCCTTCTCCTATCTCTCTCTCCTTCTCCTCTCTCTCTCTCCTTCTCCTACCTCTCTCTCTTCTTCTCCTCTCTCTCTCCTCCCTCTCCTCCCTCTCCTCTCTCTCACTCCCCCTCTCTCTCCCACTGTCTCACCGTATCTCCTCTCTCTCTCCCCCTCTCTCCTCCCTCTCCTCTCTCTCTTCTCCCTTTTCTCTCTCTCCTCACTCTCTCCATCTCCTCTCTATTTTATATTTTTTATTTAAAAATAAATGAAAAAAATATATATTAGCAAAGTATAAGCATGTACATCACTAATACGCAAAATATTAGCGACATATATGCTTATACATCGCTAATATATATATATATATATATATATATATATATATATATATATATTATTTATTTTTAAATAAAAAATTTTAAAAAAATTAATTTTTTTTTTTAAAAATTACTCTTCATCTCCCCCCTCTCTCTCCGACCCCTCTCTCTCTCCTCCCTCTCTCTCTCCTCCCTCTCTCTCTCCCTCTTCTCTCTCTATCTCCTCTCTCTCTCTCTCTCTCTCCTTCTCCTATCTCTCTCTCCCTTCTCTCTCTCTCTTCTCCCTTCTCTCTCTTCCCTCTCTCTCTCTCTTCCCTCCTCTCTCTCTCCTCTTCTCTCCCTCTCTCTCTTCTCTCTCTCTACCCACTCTCTCTCCTCTTCTCTCCCTTCACTCTCTTCCCTCCTCTCTCTCTCTCTTCCCACTCTCTCTCCTCTCCTCTCTCTCTTCCCTCTCTCCTCTCCTCTCCTCTCTCTCTCTTCCCTCCTCTCTCTCTTCCCTCCTCTCTCTCCTCCCTCTCTCTCTATCTCCTGTCTCTCCTCCCTCCCTCCCTCTCCCCCCTGTCTCCTCTATCTCCTGTCTCTCTTCCCTCCTCTCTCTCTCTCCTCTCCTCTCTCTCTCTTCCCACTCCCTCTACTCTCCTCTCTCTCCTCCCTCTCTCTCTTCCCTCCTCTCTCTCTCTCTTCTCCTCTCTCTCCCTCTCCTCTCTCTCTCCTCCTCTCTCTTCCATTGTCTCATCGTATCTCCTCTCTCTCTCTCCCCCTCTCTCCTCCCTCTCCTCTCTCTTTCTTCTCCCTTCACTCTCTCTCCTCACTCTCTCCATCTCCTCTCTCTATTTTATATTTTTTATAAAAAAATAAATAAAATATATATATATATATTAGCGACGTATAAGCATGTATGTCGCTAATACCTTGATTATTAGCGACGTATATGATTATACGTCGCTAATACTTAAGGGTATTAGCGAAGTATAAGCATATACGTCACTAATACGCAAGGTATTAGCAATGTATATTTGTAAGCGTCGTTAATATATTTTTTATTTTTTAATTAATTTTAAAATAAAAAAAATTTAAAAAAATTGAATTTTTTTTAAAAAAATTACTCTTCATCTCGCCCCTCTCTCCGACCCCTCTCTCTCCCCCTCTTTCTCTCTCCCCCCTCTCTCTCCCACTATCTCTCCGTATCTCCTCCCTCTCCCTCTCCCCCTGTCCTCTCTCTCCCTCACCTCTCTCTCCCTCCCTCGCCCTCTCTCTCCCCGCTCTCCTCTCTCCTCTAATTTTGATTTTTTATAAATTTTTATTTTAAAAAAATTAATAAAAAATTTTTAAAAATAAAAAATACAATTCTTCTCCCCCTCTCCTCTTCCCTCCTCTCTCCTCTCTCTCTCCCCTCTCCTCTCTCTCTCTTCTCCCTCTCTCTTCACTTTCTCTCTCTCCTCCCTCTCTCCTCCCGCTCTCCTCTCTCCTCTAATTTCAATTTTTTATTTTTAAAAATTAATTTTGAAAATAAAAAAATAGCAAATACTAATAGCGACGTATAGCAATATACGTCACTATTAGTACAAGTATTAGCGACGTATAATCCTATACGCCACTAATACACATACTAATAGCGACGTATATTCCTATACGTCGCTATTAGTATTTTATTTTAATTATTTTTTTATTTTAAAAAATCAAAATAAAATTCCTCTCACCCTCCCTCTCTTCCCTCCCCTATCCCCTCTTCTCTTCCTTCCCCTATCCCCTCTCTCCCCTCCCCTCTCCTCTCTCTCTCCCCTCTCCTCTCTCTCTCTCGTCCCTCTCCTCTTTTCTCTCGTCCCTCTCCTCTCTTTCCCTCCCTCTCTCTCTCTCCCCGCTCTCCTCTCTCCTCTAATTTCAATTTTTTATAATTATTTATTTCTAAAAATTAATTTTGAAAATAAAAAAATAAAAAAAAGTAAATACTAATAGTGATGTATAGGAATATACGTCGCTATTAGTACCAGTATTAGATACGTATAATCCTATACGTCGCTATTAGTATTTTATTTTAATTATTTTTTATTTTAAAAAATAAAAAAAATTTATAAAAATTTTAAAAAATCAAAATAAAATTCCTCTCACCCTCCCTCCCGTATCCTCTCTATCTTTCTCTCTCCTCTCCCTTTTTTTTCTCTCTCTCTCCCTCTCCTCTCTCTCTTTCAATATGTTGCTAATAGTTTTTTTATTTTTTTATTTTTAAAATAAAATAATTTATAAAAAAATCTCAAAAAAATAATAGGGAAAATTATTAAAATAATAATTAAAAAAAAATATTTACCAAAATATACCACTTTGGGAAATATTTCCCAAAGTGGTGTTCGTTTTTGCCACGCTGGCGCCAGTGTGGTTTTTTTTTTTTTTTTTTTAAGTTGATTTCGTCGTTTAGAACGACGAAATTGGCTTCAATACGATTTCGTCGTTCTAAACGACGAAACCTTTTATTACTTGACCCGGTTTCGTCGTTCAGAATGACGAAATCAACTTAAGCTGATTTCATCGTTCTGAACGACGAAATCAAATTAAATTTTTTTAAAATTACTATTTAAAATTAATTTTATCACCTGTCCTTGTTCATTCATTCAAAACACACAACACAAAACACAAAACACAGATGTATATGCACGACTTCATTCATTCCACCCATAACAAATATCACCATAACAAATATCACTATCACGAATATCACAATAACAAATATAAGTAAAGTACATCATATACGAGTAACAAATATAATACATCACAAGTAATATCATAATCTCCTACGTCCTCGCCCTCGTCCTCGACGGGGGTGTACGAGCTCCTCATGATCTACCTCTGGCTGTGGCTCTAACTCTGGCTCCAACTGGGGCTGGGGCTCGGGCTCCGACTGGGGCTGGGGCTCCGGCTGCGACTCCATGTCGTTCCTCTGCTCGGGCTCCGGCTCAGCATAAGTAATAGATGGTACAATACGAGCTGGCCAATGTCGTCTATAATATAAAATCAGATCTGGCTGAGTGACATGTGTAGTGTCTGGAAATGATGAACCTGGAGGAGAGCTATATGCTGCTGATGATGATGGAATATCAGGGCATGAAGAGTGCATCGGCTGCGTCTGAGCGGCCTCGTCGACAGGATAATCTCGATGAACATCCGTGATCACTGAATGAAGTAGTGGCAAGCTATGAAGGACATCATTAGACGATCTAATCACCGACTCACATGCTGCTGCTAAGTCCTCGCGCGAAATACAGGTGACAAGGGCATCACTCAAATACGCATTAGTATGTCGAAGCTGACGAAGCTATAAAAAAATAAATTAAATATTAGATAAATAATTAAAACAAAATAAGAAAATAATGTATGCCTTAATTAACAAAGTTGTACTTACTAGAGCTGCCTCAGATGCTCCCCTAGGCTGATATGTCATCTCCTCTACATCATCGCGCGGTAAAATATATCGCTGTATAATCGGTAAATACCAGTGCATATAAGTACTACGAACATCTCGCAATGTCGTAGCCAGCTCCCCTCTAATAATAGTGGCTCTCCTATCCTCCCATCGAGCAATATACGATGCATGATATATAGCCTAGTCGGTAATATGGCGGCCTTGTTGAGTGATGCGATGGACAAACTCGACAGTAGAAGGTGGGACCCCTTGCTCCAGGTTAAACTGGAGCATTACACGATCTGGCACATACATCTCTATAATCTCATAACATATGAGAGGGGTTCGAGAAAGCCACACCTCTCGACCGTCAGTGCAGAGTGGAGGTATCATAGCGAACAAGTCCTCCGAGTACGACCGCCAAATAATCTATATAATATATAAAGATAAGTTAGTTTAAATAACGATAAATTTTTTAAAATCATTATATAAAAAAGTTCAACACGGTAATAAAATTACCTGGTATGGCCGCTGGTGGTCTAACTCCCCTCTATACAAACGGAGGACTCCTTGTGGATTTTCAGTTCTCTTCTTCCGAACATTCCACCTTAAGGAGTTAAATTTAAGAAATGAGTTCAGCATATGTTCATAAAACGTTGCATAAAAAGTAATGTGGTAAACATAAATACAACCTACCTCGCCCCTAATGGAGCACCCTCGACCAAGCAACCCATCTCAGTAGTTGGTCGGCCGATGTGTAAATGCTCCCACGACCATAACTATGTCATAAAATAGTGATAACAAATATTAGAATTAAAAAATTATACGTGACTAAAACTCCAAGTAAAGTTACACAATTATTTACCTGAAGAAGAGTCAGACAGCCCGCAATCCCCGAGGTCATGGCCTGGCATGCCTTTCCTAACTCTCGGTATAAGAATGCGAGAGTAGCACTACCCCATGAATAAGTGCCAGCCATGTCAAAGTCGTGAAGGAGAGAGAGATACGAAACATGCACGTGGCTGCTCGTGGTATCCGCAAATATGGTGGCTCCAAGTAAATGCAATATATAGGCTCGTGCATGCTGCTCGATAACTATCTCTGTAGCATCATCTGGGAGCTCACGAAACTCCTGTAAGAGCCATCGTAGGCTCACTTGGCTACCACGCATCACTGTAGGAGGAGGAGCTCTACCAAGTAGTCTAACTAATATATCCATATGAGCTCCTCCTGTCGTGCCTGTCACCGGACGTCCATCAATACGGAGTCCTAATAGAACTGCCACATCCATGAGCGTGATGGACATCTCTCCATATGACAAATGAAACGTCTGTGTCTCCCTCCTCCATCTCTCAACAAGAGCTATCAATAGAGGCCGATCGAGACGAATATACTGTAGATGAATGAAATGGTTGAATCCCGCTCGCTCAATATAAGGTAATATATGCTCATCTATAGGCCAGTGGCGGAGGTATTTAAAATGTTCGGTGCACTCAAGGCACCCGGGGTCCTATAATAAATTTTAAAATTATAACATGTCATATTATATCAACCAAAAAACAATGAAACAAAATTTAAAAACAGTTATCATACCTCTCCTCTCCAAATAGCAGCAGACCTATGTGACTCCTGATCTACGAGTAAAGAAGCATCACTCAGGCCTAGCCCGTAACAAGGCTCTGCATGATCCATATGATATGTGGAAGGTCAAGATCATATCATTAATCGTAAGGAATACATGTGTACGTAACTAAAAAAATATAATAAATACAGAGGTTGATTATATGTTTACCAATCAACAGGAGGGTTTCTACATGATTTACTATTATGCCCACTTTGTTTACACCTCCCGCATTTATATCCTCCTCTACCATCTCTTTCCATTGTTTTGCGGTCCATGGTATTCGTAATGTGAACAGACCGTGGGCGACCGGGTTGCCTTGTTGCTATCGGTGGGTATAACACAAACGGTATATCCCTCTCCCAATACTCCCGACCACGAGGAGAATAAAATTCTGTGGAGTACACATTTCTATAAGTAGAAGATGTGTAAAACAGTGATGCATTGATTGGCTCCCGCCGCTTTGCCCACACGGCGATAAGGTGCGAGCAAGGATAACCATAAACTTGAGGGATGTTGCATGTACAAGTATGCATCGCAACATTTACCATAACCTTGCGGGCACGAATTGATGTCACTTCGTACTGACGCCTGTTGATCCTATTAACTATATACTCCCCAATTTTTCTTGTTTGCTCTCTCAATATGGCTTCCACTTTAGGAGTATATGGGGTGACTATGGCAGAGGCGGCAGAAGATCGTTTAACAAAAAATTTTATGAGCCGATAAAAGATAACTGACATTAAAGCCTGCATGGGTAACCCTCGTGCCCACTTCAAGATGCTATTTAAACTTTCAGCCATATTTGTAGTCGTCATGCCAAATGTCATAAAACCACCGTGTGCAAGGGACCACTATGCAGGATGCAATTCTCCTCCTAAGAGGAGATGTTTTGCCCTAGGACTCTCTTGACCAATCAAGTCCATTTTAGCATCAAACTTTTCTACAGTGAGTCACAAGTTGCTGCCCCAATCAAGTCCGTCAGTGTATCATTTTTGAACTCCTTAAAATTTGCTTTTATGTGATGGATGCAATAACGATGGTGGTAATCTGGCTCTGGAAGAACCTCAGGCACTGCCTTTTGAAGCCCCTTATGTCGATCTGAAATAATGACGATGTTCGTCATGCCCATCAGTACATGATCCCTCAATTCCATTAGAAACCATTTCCAATTATCTCCGTCTTCCTTCCCGACAAGCCCAAATGCAAGAGGAAATAACCCATTATTTCCATCTGTAGCCGTTGTAGCCATAAGAGCACCAGGATATCTGCCATACAAGTGAGTGGCATCAACGTCAATCACAGGGATGCAATGTCGAAACCCAGCTATAGACGGCTCAAACGCCCAAAACAACCGTCTAAATCTCCTACAAGTGCCACCATCTGCACGAGGTAGTACATCATCCTCTAAGCGGTAGTAGGTGTCAGGATTGGCTTCTTGCACCACCCTTAGGTACATTGGCAACAATTTATACGATTCTACCCAATCTCCATAAATTGCCTTGATCGCCATATTCCTTGCTGCCAATGCTTTCTTATAAGATATGTCAACATGATACTTCTCCTTCATTCTTTGAATAATCTTCCCTGGTGTGAGAGTTAATTCGGCTTGGATAGCGGGCATTATGACCTTCGAAATAAAGGAGGCACTGCACTGCCTATGATATGTGCTAAGCTGGGCATTCCGACATGTGTGGTCACCTTTGTACGTCTTCAATTTAAAGAACCCACCACCCCTTTTGATTGAGCCATGCACTCTCCAAGGGCAAGTGCTATCAATGCACTTCACTGTATACTCCACCGGATTGGTTCGTACAACCTTGTATTCGACATGATTTTGAATGGAAAACTCCTGCAAGGCTGTAACGAATGCTTCTTTATTCTCAAAGATGCGGCCAACATATAACTCATCTTCATTTTGTTGGTCCAAATCCATTGTAGAATTCACTACCGCATCTATCTCCTCATCTGTGATGTGTGCATAAAGTGGCTCCACTTCACAGTACGACGGCTCTTCATCATCTACATTCATATCATTCCCAGCAATGGCATTGTCTACCGCATCATCCCCCTCGCCGTCAACCATCTGTTGAGCACTTTCTTCACCTCTAACCCCTTCTACATTCATATCAGAATCTTCTCCACTTACTTCGTCAATATTATCTTCACCTTCATTATCCTCATTTTCATCAATATCTTTACCGTAGACATATCCCCCCCTACATATAAACATCGCATATGTATTAAATTTCGTAAGCCTAAAAAAGTTGAATTCATTTATAAATATATATTTCACCTTTGATTAGATGGTCCAGCATCGGTATGACCAACATACGTGTAGGGGTAATGAAGGCCCATCGAACTTTGAGTTTCATACCATGCACCGCCTTGAGACATTTGAACGCTAAATGGCTCGTGTGCATGCGTCGTAGACCTTCCATATTACACACAAAATCTCAAAATTTAGCTAAATGTATTTTCATTAAAGGATAATAAGATTGAAAACGTATTCACAACTAAATCAACCCTTACCTCCAAGTAGGTCCACTTCCATCGTAAATAGGGGCAGACGACCTATGACGTTCATTTGAAGCTACTGTCATAGATAAATTTCCCTCTTCTTCGTTGTCCACCGGCACTTGCATATGACTTTCATTGTTCACATTTCTATCTGAGCTCCTTTGTGAGCTTCTGTGAGAGCTCCTATGTGAACTACTTCGCCTTTCACTAGTCACTCGGGCCTCTTTTTCAAGAAATAACTCGAAAGAAATTATGTGACGCAAGTGGTGAAACATAAAAGCCATTGATGAATCATCATTTATGTTCATTAGTATCATTCTCGATCCATAGGACGGAAGATTACATTTGATAGTAATTTTCCATCTTCTTCGATCCAACCCAACCTTACTTGCTATGTGCATCTCAAATTCATCAAATGTAGACGGTTTCTTCATTAATAATCCTTCTATGCGTCCGTCGTAGTTAATGAAAAAACTAACCATTTCTTCTGCCATTTCTATTCAATTAATTCATAAATAATAAATAAAATTAATATTAGATTAAGCAAACTAATACTAATATCTACCCTAACAAATATATTTTAAAAATATATATGCATAGAAACTAATAACTTTACCAAGTATATAAGCATATCATTAATACTTTATATTAATGAGTAAATTTTCTAATTAATAAAATTAGACAATTGATGCAATAACGCATACAATGTCACAAATCATATAAGCTATAAAAAAAGCATGTTCAAAAACTCAAATCCTCCTCATTTTCCAAAATTTGAGAGACTTGGCATCTTAAAAAATAAAAACTCATTAATTAAAAATCCATCTCAATTCAATAATCTTAAACAAAAAAACATACAAAACGACTGAGAACAATACTTTTAAAACTAGGGCACAATGATGGTACAATTTAAACTTCAAATTTATTCAATATAGCATAGAAAAGATAAATTACTTCAATTTAACATATAAAAAATCATTTATAACAACTGAAAAAGAAGATAAAAAAAAGGCAAAAAATCGCACCTGGAGCGGGCTGGACGCGGGCAGCGGATGGACTGGACGTGGGCGGCGGCGGGGCTGGACGTCGGTGATGGGCCGGATGTCGGTAGAGGCGGGCAGTGGATCGCTCGACGGAGGCGGAGCCGAGTGGAGTTCAGCGAGGCGACTGGAGGCGGAGCGGATCGGGAAATATAAGCCCGATGATTTCGTCGTTCAAAACGACGAAATCAGTGTCCTTCCCACGACCGAGCCCGAAATAAGATAAGTGTGGTAGTTTCGTCGTTCAAAACGACGAAATCAGCTTAAGTTGATTTCGTCGTTCAGAATGACGAAATCGGGTCAAGTAATAAAAGGTTTTGTCGTTTAGAACGACGAAATCGTATTCAAGCCAATTTCGTCGTTCTAAATGACGAAATCAACTTAAAAAATATAAAAAAAGCCACGCTGGCGCCAGCTGCTTGGCTGGCGCCAGCGTGGCAAAAACGAACACCATTTTGGGAAATATTTCCCAAAGTGGTATATTTTGTTAAATATTTTTTTTAATTATTATTTTAATAATTTTCCCAAAATAAAAAATTATATAATATACCTCTCCCCTCTCTCTCCTCTCCCTCTCCTCTACCTCGCCCCTCTCCCTCTCCTCTATCTCTCCCCTCTCCTCTCTCTCTCTCCTCTCTCTCTGTCTCTCTCTCTGTCTCTCTCTCTGTGTCTCTCTCTCTCTTCTATCCCCTCTCTCTCCTCTCCCTTTCCTCTCTCTTCTATCCGCTCTCCCTTTCCTCTCCCTCTCTTCTCTCTTTTATTTTATTAAATAAAATTAATTAATAAATCTATTCACGACGCTTATAATTAACCGTTGCTATTACAAATACTATTTGCAATGCTTATTTAAAGAGGATAAAGAGGAGAGAGAGGGGAGAGAGACATTAAATAATTATAAAATTTTTAAGATTTTTTATAAATTATTTTATTTTAAAAATAAAAAATAAAATAAATACTATTAGCGGCGTGTGGCATATACGTCGCTAATAGTACAGGTATTAGCAACGTATAGTTTTATACGTCGCTAGTAATTTTATTTTTTTGTTTTAAATTAATAAGTAATATGAGGACTATTAGCGACACTTATGCAAACGTCGCTAATAGTTTTATTATTAGCGACGCTAGTTGCAAGCATAGCGACGCTTGTATTAAGCGTCGCTATTATTTATGATTTTTTTTAATTAAAAAATATATATTTTAGCCACGTTTTTGTAAAGCGTCGTAATATCATTAGTATTAGCGACACTTTATGTTAAGCCTCGCTAATACATAACTATTAGCGATGCATAATAATATGCGTCGCTAATAGTTCATTTTTTGGCGACGCATGTTTATGCATCGCAAGTATAGGTTTTTAGCGACGCTTATAGTTACATCGCTAATAAATGCATCGCTAATACCCAGTTTTGTTGTAGTGTTAGCTTACAAAATCAAAATAAAATAGAGTAAGTAACTAAGAATTAACCTAAAAACTAAAGTAAACTGAAACTAAAGCTAACTGGAACTATCCTAACTACTAATTTAGTAACAATACGACATTGTCCCTGGCAACGACGCCAAAAACTTGATTGTTTATAATTAAACTCTTTGCAAGTGTATAAGGTGATTGTACTAGGATAATTATTTAAGGGTTATCGAACCTCAGGGATAGATGAATCAATTACAAAATCTAAGAGAAGAATTCATTGATTGAAAATTAAAAAAATTTAACCTCAAATTTAACAAAGAAAATAAACAACTAGACTAAAGGGAAGAGATCAATATAATAAAAATTATTTAGGAAATCAAATCGACTATAAAACTATAACAATTTTGTAACCTTTAATATAAATCTAATGTGAATATAAACAAGTATTCTCAGCTACAAGCTAGAATTACTTTAGAAAGAATCATTAATTAAATTCATGGCATGAACTATCTTCTATGATAGCATGAATCATATACACTAAACTAAACTATAGACATGACTTGTCTAATTTTAGTATAACTCATCCAATCTATTAATCATATGAGCATTAAAAATATTGCATGACCATCTTATCTAAATCACAAAAATTAGAATCTATGTAAATCTCGAAACCACATCAATCTATCATCTACAAGGCAATAAATTAACATTGAATTGGATAAACTTAAAAAGCTCATCCACTAAAAAGGAAATCCTTGTCAAACAATTGTCATTTAGAATCTATGTAAATCTCGAAACCACATCAATCTATCATCTAAAAGGCAATAAATTAACATTGAATTGGATAAACTTAAAAAGCTCATCCATTAAAAAGGAAATCCTTATCAAACAATTGTCATTAATTACAACTAAGATCTAAATTAAAAACAAAAAGAAACTGAAACTAATGTATAGTTTCATTAACTCCCAAGTAAAAGAAAATTTAGCCTTACATTGTAGAAGATGACTCTTCAATCTCCATTGAAATCTTTGAATGCTCCTCCATCTTCTCTTTTTTTCTCTTAAGAAAATATATTGAAATTCATCAATTTCAAACCCCAAGATGACTCTTCAATCTCCATTGAAATCTTTGAATGCTCCTCCATCTTCTCTTTTTTTCTCTTAAGAAAATATATTGAAATTCATCAATTTCAAGCCCCATATAGCTTTATATTGGCATAAGAGTCATAGGAGGAAGTCTAATAGGAAAATGACTTAAAACTGGTCTAAAATAGGAAATTGAACATTATCCTGTTCGAACAACCTCCATGCCCGTATAAACAATTATGCTATTTCTATAGTCTAGGCAGTTCTATTCAGTTTCCTTTCCAGTTCCTATTCAGAAAGCTAAGTCTATTCACTGGATAGTCCAAATTCCTATCCAGTTTTCTTCTCTATTAATTAATCTCCTTCTTCACGTCCATATTAATTTTCAACAAATTTGTAACTCCGAAAATTTGTCCAAATTATTTTAAAGCATGTCGAGTGTTTCCAAATTTTTATCATATTGTCCAAGGACCTTGCTTAGCATAGCTTACTTAAGAGACAAAAAAATGCATTTTAGACATGTAGTACATACATAAAATCCCAACTTGATTAAAATACATGCCTAATCTACTAATAATACCCAAATTAATTAATAATTGAACTAAAATATTAATATCTATCTTACAATAAATAAACTACAATTAACCCTAACTTAACCTAATACTATACATGCAAATAAGGTAAAAAATATTATAAAATAGATATATTTTATACCTATCAATAACTCGAACTATAAAGGCTACAGATTCAAGCAAGTCATAAAAAGAATGTATCTCAATATCCCACCTTTTGATGTGAACCCCTATGCTTGCCTAGGCACAAGACCTGATTACACAATGAAAAGATAAACAAACCTCTATTTTGTTTCTTTCTATTTATTTTCAATCGAATTTTCTACTCTTTTCTTTTTCATTTTTTTCATTATATACTCATCCCACATTTTTTTTCAAACATTAGCCAAGCATAAAGATCTATTATAAAGCATTAAAAATTACTCAAATGTGCCATGTTTTAAAAAATATCCTCAATTGAAGTTATATCACTAAGATTCAAGCAATAAATCATAAAATTATATTCCAACAAGTTTCAAGTGTGTGAATTGTGATTTAAAAATAAAAGCACAACTATCAAATATAATAAAGATAGAAGAGAAATTACTCACTCAATTGCTTTCATCCCTTAATTAATTTACTTGAACTTTCTACGTGATATTGATCTATTTAGAAACAAACATATGCTTTTAGAAGAAAATAAGAGATACAACAACATGAAAAGAAAAATGAAAGAAATAACAAAAAAGAAGCCAAAACATCCTAAAATAAGAAAGTAAAATATCTTTCTACACCCCTAAACCTAAACCAAACATTGTCCTTAATGTTAAAGAAAATATATACTAAGTACGAGACGAAGAGAAGGATATCACTTGAAAGTAGAACTAATCCACTTAGCCAACAGTGAAGTACATAAATTTGAGAAGGCATGAGATACACACGTGTGATAAGCATCCTCCCAACTTAAAATACATAACTCCTAGAAAGGAAACAACTTCCAGATTAAAAAGAAACATAAAATCAACAAAAGAAGAAAAAAAGAAAAGGAAAAATAGCGCATGCATTTCTAAGTATCGACATCACCAACAGTATTAGAATCGGACCCCGAACCATCAAAATCATCCTCCACATCAGAACCCTCATCACCATCCGCTGCAGTTGACTGTGGCTGGCCACAAATCAAATCGGCCATTCCTGTGTAAGTCCACACATATCAGCCATTTGAGCATCCATCCACATGGTCATCAATGTTTGCAACTATGCCTGGGAAGCATCTATATGGGCCCGAAGGCGACGCTCCATCCAAAGAAAGTGGTTGCCATCACATGAAGGTGTTGGGACACTCTGCTTAGCTGTGATCTCTGGATCTGTCCCTATGACATCCTCCTCCTCCTCCCCTACTTCTACTCAAGGTGGTTAATGTGTGACCAACCAATATAGGCTGATGACCTCTAATCCTTGTCTTGTGGGCCCATGTGGAGAAAAGTCCAACCAGAACTGCTAAAAGATACGCTCCAGGATGAATGGGTATGCTAACCGGGCATGTGAAGTTCCAAATACAATCTCCGCTATATGTGCAAAGACAAAGGAGGGGAAGTCAATGTGAATCCACTCCACATGGTCTAGAGCATAGAGAAGGTGAGCTAGGGTGTAATCCACCATCTCCTGATGGCGTAATCAACTCAAGGATCAAGTGCACGAAATGGTAGTCATATCTCATGAGAGAAACCAGTAATCCAAAGATGAGGGACAGGCCCCTCTCCTGCCCCACTGGAGTCCTCGTGATCATGAAATCATCGGGGAACTCAAAATCGTTGAATAAGGCATAGGTGAAGGCGGACAGGAACCATCTTACAAATAATTTGTCCTCTCACATCAATAAATGTGGACGCATAAAAAGAACGCACCTGCTCGTTGTGAACTCAAGCGTTGGGGACCACCATTTGAGAGAAGAATGAGAGCCAATAATCCCACATCATTAACGGGAGGCGATAATGGTGGGGGAAAACTCTGCCTAGCACTCGTATAGATAGGGCGGATAGCTGGCTCTGCAACTGCAACTGACACTGAAGCTCCCAGAGTGGAAGGAGCACCCTTCCTCTTCTTTGGGGTTGTAGACATAGATATACATGACAGGTACCTACAAAGAGCTAAAAATGAATTGCTGGAATTGTTATGGAAATGAAAGAATAACATAAAATTTTTCTAAAAAAATATCCCTAGCAAATATGTTAACAAAAATTGCCCATCAGAGTATTATGTGTATAATTAAATTCTAAAACACTTTAATAAGGTAGGTACACACAAACTCATCCACTATAGCCTCCAAAATCTTCATTTTCTACAAAAACTGTGCACCATGAAAATTTTGAAATTCAATCGAGCGAAAAACAATCACTAGAAGGCCAATATCTACGACGTGCAACAGGGCGGAAGGGAAGAAGATGTGTGGTGGCCGGTGAGTATCGGCCTACACGCATTTTATCTGCTGGCCAATCAATTGGGTGTAAAAGCAATTGAATAGGCCCGTAAAATCAGGCCGATCGATCGGTACTTGCGATCGATCAATTGCCTACACACAATTTTTTTGGGGATTTTAAAAAAATGAAAACTATAACAGCATAAGTAATTAAAAAATAAATAAACAACAAAGTAAAGTAAAAATAAAAAACTAAAATTAAATAAAAACAAATAAATCCGAAGAAAAATAAGGGTTGCCTCCTCAGAAGCATTAAGTTTAACATCTTCAGCCAGATGGTGCACACTCCCTCAATGTATTGGTGGATCAATCAAATCAATGGAATCAGTGTCACCCCTCTTGACATCTCTCTAAATGATAAACTTAAGTCTTTGACCATTGACTTTGAAAATTTGATAAACGCGTGGATTAGAGATTTCAACAGCTCCATGAGGGAAAACCTGAGTAAAGACGTAGGGGCTATCCCATCAAGATCTAAGCTTACCAAGTAAGAGGAGTAATTGAGAA
This sequence comes from Saururus chinensis, assembly GCA_035235625.1. Taxonomy (NCBI): domain Eukaryota; kingdom Viridiplantae; phylum Streptophyta; class Magnoliopsida; order Piperales; family Saururaceae; genus Saururus; species Saururus chinensis. The sequence goes on from CP141143.1 coordinate 36,003,639, forward strand.
TTAAAGAGTCAAACTTTCTAGTTAGGTTGAAATGACTTTCGATTGTTTAATCAGTCGTGTAAAGCCTTAGTCCTTTGTTTATATAATTTGGCACTCTCATAAGCTTCGTGATGCATCTCTTCCAATTCATTAACTTAGCACTCAGACAGATCAGGCATCTCACAAACATTCATCGATGTCCCTCTTCACACTGTTCAACAAAAACCACATTCATCACATCAATACGTGCAACAGGGTGTTGGCAAGTCCAAAGGACACCATTTGGAACCCATAATCATCATACTGAGTTTGCGAGGATGTCTTAGGAATAACCTCAGCCCAAACCCTAAATAGGTGATAGTCAGACCTCAAGTCAATTCCTGAGACATCTTGGCTGACCATAACTTATAGATAAAGTCATCCAACCTGAGCAAGAGACTTATTCTCGAAAGTTGCTCAGTTAAACATACAATGTCGATGTATAAACATAGGGATATAACCTATTTCTTCATCGACACCCAACAAATGTACCCTGAAGACCATACTCTTGGTCAACCAATCCTCTTAACAATAAGTTTTGCCAACTCATCCTTGAGTTCGTTCCACTCTAGCCGGTCATCCTGCATGATGCCCTAGAGGTACAAAGTGCATTAAGCACTAACTCAACGAACTCCACCATTCTCTTAGGCAAAAACCCAATAAATCATTAGGGAATGTGTCGGGAAAATCCCTGACAATGTCTAGCTCTTCTAGACTAAACCTTGAGAAAACTGCTCAAACAAGCTTCCAAAAGTCTCTGCAACCTTTAGTCGCACATTGCCTGGTCTTACCGGTTCACCCAAAACATAGGTTGACCATTTTCAAACACCCTGGACATCATATTCAAACCTTCAGGGCACACAAACATCCCATGATCATAAGATGGTCTACTACTACTCTATGAGCGGTCGACCAATCTTCGAATCCACATCAAACTCACACCATCCTTCCTCAAAATCTTACATGATAACTACCACACTCACTAGTGTCGAAGTAGTTACCACAAAGGCCGTCCATAATCTTGGAGGCTCGAAATCTTCCTTTAACCACTCTCAACCACGAATCTCCGGAAGGAGGTGAAAAGATTCTCAAATTCCACCACTTACATACTCCCTTGCCTCCATCAAAAGCGAAATCAAATCCTTCCAACAACGAAGGTCACGAAACGTACTCCATCTAGGTCATAAGCTGACTAATTAGGAATCGTATGTCTGATAGATTTTACTAATCAGAGCAGCCATAACCACTTTTCGATCATTCAGAGTCTGCAAAATCACAATGAGGTGCTTTGTAATCTTGGTTCAACACAAGCAACCTCCGACTTTCTTAACAGCCATTTAAGGTGCTAGCTAACCATTTAAAACTCTACACATTCTGTAGCAACCAATGGCTCTCCTCAGCCAATAAATGTGCGATCTAACTGTCCGAAACTCTCGGCGGTATAGGCACTTTGGCTCAACTCTGCCCAAATGCAGAAACGAATGGAATCAAGGGAAAACAATCACCTTGACCCTTTCCAAAACCAAATCTCAGCTTACTCTTACATGCCACGACTCTGGACTTGCGACTGTTATGGACTTTTAGTCAGAAAGCCTAGGCTCTGATACCAACTGTAACGCCCAAGATTTTTCCTCACATTTTTTTTTAAATCGGAGAAAATAACGGAATCAAAACCTATATAAACAGTTTATAATTTAAAACATCATGCGGTTAAACATCGTACCGCCAAATCAAATATCCTTAGGCGCTACTCGAAAACATACATACAACTAAATTACCATGATCATGGATTTTTAAATACAAATAACTCTCAGGCGTCCCCGGGTACAAGTCCCATAACAGTCTACATTCTAATCCAAATTAAAAGTCAAAAATGTAAAAACATTTAAATATCATCTTACCCAATACATTAGATCGTGGCACCAAATATACTCTCCTTGAGTCAAATATACTTGAGTCAAGGGGGAAACAATCCACCGCAGAAACGAGCATCCATCTCCAGGAGCTCACCAACACATACCTGCAAAAGCCTCCCGAACCATGGGGCTAAAAATAGTAGGGTGAGTATTTTCATACTCAGTAGGAAAATACCCAGTAGGGGAAATCCCAAATGGTGAACTCAATAAGTTCATAAATACATGCGTCATGCAACTCAACATGAGGCAAACAATGTATAACAATTATGCTCATATGCAACTAATCATGCGTAGCATACCATGAAACCAAACTCATACAAACACCCTTAATCAGGGTCTTACAAACATACTCGTACCATCATACGCTAACTCATACAACTTACACGTACTTGTACGACCTTACTCTTACAATCTTACACTTACTCCTACGACCTTACTCGTATAGTCTTACACTTACTCGTACGACCTTACTCATATAGTCTTACACTTACTCGTACAACCTTACTCGTACAATCTTACACTTACTGTAGTACTCATATTCAAACTCTTACAGTCGTGCTCATACTCACTCTTACAGTCGTACTCATCCTCATAATCATATGCTTACTCAGAAACGCACATACTCATACCCATACTCTTACGATGGTACTCATACTATCGACCACTGAAGCTCATTACAACTAATAAGCTCCAGCGTCGAAAAGGAAAAGAATGCCACTAGGGCATCACCTTAACCTCTGGGGAGTGACTAGATGCCATGGACTTTTTCCGAAGGTAAGGTACACCTATGCTCATGGGGCACAGGATCAAACAGGTAAGAGTAGATCCATGATACTACTTACCTGAGTGTGCAAACATACACCCACACATAAGGGATCATACAATTGCCCACACATAAGGGGTCTTATAGTGCCATACAATTGCCCACCATTATGGGTCTTATAGTGCCAGTGCCACTCTTGGGCAGAAATCTTACAATGATACTCTTGGGCAGAACATACAGTGCCATCTATAGGCAGAAACATATAGAGCCCACGAAGGGCGAAAACTTACAGCGCTCTCAATAGAGCATCAAACGTCTGGGCTTAATGCAGCACACAAACCAAATCAAAACATACATCGCTCTCAATAGAGCATCAGATGTCCGGTGCTTTATATAGTACACAGACAACATCCCGCATGATAACCACCATGGCAAGACACAAGAAGTGCTCAGCTGACTCATTATCGGCTAGCTCAAACACGGAACTTAATCCGTCGAACCCTCAGGTCTCAAACTCACAATGCTATTATTAATTTCCTCATAATTCAAGTTTGAATTAAGTATATTATGCGGTACAATTATGCCACACAAACTCAGTCCTCGACTGATCAAACCGAAGCTGAGCCCGATCAAAAACCTAGTTTGTCGGGGCATCAGACTTCACTTACCCGTCCAAGTCACAACATAGCTCACCATACATAGATCCTTACGTAATCATACAGCCTCTGCCATCCACCTTACAGTCCAAACATCTTACTTACATTGTCAAACTGAGCTCCTCATAGTAAATCCCGGTTATCACCCCCTTACTTAATACCTCACTTATTATTCTTACTTTTCACATCATAATTTGTACGTTATGCTTGTACAATTATGCACGCTCTTACTGTCTAATAAACCCCCATAAGGCTCTAAGCCTGGGTCCTCTTACTTACTGAACTCTTGACGTATACTCCAAAGCAAACTAATCCATTTCAAATCCTTGCTCCTCAAACTTACCTTCTCTGTCTTCCGTCATATGCTTACACGTCCAAATCCACATCCAACTTTGTATTAAACCCTTACCACTTTTTACCGTCCATCGCCCATACCTCTGCCCATACACATACGTAACTTACTCACAATCGCTAGCCATCACTAGCACGTACATCATACACATACGTAGCACACTAACAAATTTGCTAGCCATCACTAGCGCATACATCATACACATACATAAAACATGTTTACACTCACATACATGACATATGCATCTCATCGTAGCATATTTCATTCTCTTACATCATGCAAGCAAGCCATGATTTAATCTCCAAAATATGGAATCATATAATCCTAGCATGCTGCTATTCATTCAAAGCATGCTATCATGAACTTACGAGTTCAAAGCTTCCCTACCTCGTAATCATGATGTTTGATGGTGAGCACACGACGGTGGTAGAGTTGGTGGCCAAAAGCTTTACCAAGTAGAGAGAGTTTATGTCCCAAGGGTGTAAGAAACACCGGAAGCACTCACGGCCAAACAGGGGTGTCAGAAGTCAATGCGGAAAATCCGTGATCCACGGCGGCACCCTAGGGCGGCCGGGAGAAAGATCGTGCCAACGAGTGGAAGGTGCGATCGAAAGTCCAAGCGTACACACTAAAATTCGATCGGTGGTTGAACCATACTCAACTGGTTACAAGACATCGAAATCGGCCATGGACAGCACCCAACGGTGTCAATTTCGTGATTACCAGGGCCAACATAAGGGCGGAGGGCGTAGGGCAACACTAAAGGACGGAGGAGAGGTGGTGGAGGACTCCGATGTTAACTCCAGATGATGGCAGAGCCATCCGACGGTCGGGCGGCGCCAAAGCGCCACCAAACCCTTATGCGTGGCTACTTGCACACGTGGCCAAAGGGAAGAAGAGAGGGCTAGATGGTGTTGGCCCAAAGCTCGGAAAGGGCGGTAAGGCCAAGCTCATGGGTGGCTCAATCACTTCGCCAGACCAAGGTGAGGCCGGATAAAGGTCTGGTCGGCGGTGGCTCGCCGGCGGCGGCTACTGTTTAACAAAAATAGTGCACCGGCGAAAACAGGGCAGAGAGAAATCTAAGGATGGGACGGCGGAACAGAGGCTCACTTGGCTGGGAGGGGTGTCGTCCCGCCGTTGCCGGCCCATGGCAGAGCCGTGGCCGGCCGGCCGGCCGGCCCACGGTGGCGGCGGAACAATACAAAACAGAGAGAGAGGTGTCTAACCGGGGAGGAAGAAGCTGGCCGGGGGTTGCCGGGACTGGCCAGAGTGGCGGCCCTGCTGTCGCCGGCCTAAGGTTGGCCAGACGGAGGCCGGGCAGAGCCCACCGGCCACCGCCGGCGCCACTGAAACATGAGACAGAGAGAGTGCGGAGGGTCTGGGGAAAATGGGGGAGGAGCTCACGGAGGCAAATCGGGCTGGGGCGGCGTCGGGGAGGAGGCCTGGCCGTCGCTTGGCTGTCACCATGCCGAGGTCGGCCGGCGGCCCGCCGGCGGCACTCCTCCGGCTCGAGCAGATGAGAGAGGGGGGTCCTATTCTAGAGTTTTCTGGATCGGGCTCGGCCAAGCCCAAGCCCTATATTTCTGTTCTTTTTTTATTCCTTATCTTCTGCAGCCTCCTCTCTCACATTTTCAAGCCGTAAACACGTGTCTAGGCCTGTGGCCTATGACTGAACCCACACCCAACTATACGGGTAAGAATATTGTGACCAAATACGCCGAAGCGTCACAATTTCTCTCTGAAAATGATCAAATAAAAATAGCAGAAAATAGTAATAAAATCCGGGACGTTACATGCAAATGGGGGTTTTATAAGAGGCCCAATATGCCCATAAGTCATCATTAAGACGCATGGATCCTTCAAATCAGGGTGCACTATTTTCTCAATGATTTTCTTCTTCTCACGATTGAACACCTTGAACAAGCCATTTATCTGAGGATGGTAGGGGATGACTACTTTATGCGTGATGGAAGACCTTCTAAGAAGAGCTTCAAATGAGCAGTTCTAAAGTGGCTACCCCCATCGCTAATGATTTCCCTAGGTGTACTAAACCAACAAAAAACATTTTCCTTGAGAAAGACCACCACTACCATATGGTCATTGGTTTTTGTCGCTAGTGCTTCAATCCATTTGGAGATATAATTGATGGCGACCAAGATGTAAGTATTTTAAGATATCTAATTTTGTATTATTTAATTTCCTCTTAATTATGTGAATTTGTGTAATTTTTCTTGTTTGCCTGTTTGATTTGATTTTGGGGTTATGGGTTTGCAATTATGACTCTAATAAGGGTTGATTTCATTTTTTATAAGTAATAGTGTCAAACTTGATTTATCCAATTTTTACCAATTTTTTTGGCAATTTATACTAATTTTTCTTAATTATGGGAGTGGACCTTACCATGGGCCCCATGTCCATGTTAGACGGCGTGCAAACTACTTGACCCTCTAACCTTGTATTATTTTATTTCAGTGGGTTTGGGTGTGATTAAATTCATTTTTGGAGCAAAAATAACCCAATTAGCCACTTAGGGTATTTTGACTTATTTTATAGCCCAAAAGTTTGTTTCCCAACCCAAAACCCTTACTTGGAACCCTAGCTTATTTGCTCAAATGGAGAAGGGTTGTGTTAGAAGGGAGGAAGTGCTCTACCCCCATTTTTTAAAGGAGAAACTTAGATTAAGGTGTATTTTCTTGCCCTAATCACCCCTAATCTTTTGATTTTCGTCTTAATCATTCTTCTCTTCACTTTTCCATCTTGATTCTTAATTTCTTCTATTAAAATATTATTTTCTATTTTAATTTAAAACTCTAAATAGGTGATTTTCATTTTTAACCAAGGTTATCTTAGATCTACCTATTTTCAAGTTGATTTGAGTCTATTAGTTAATTTTAAGTAGGTTTAACTTAAAACCCTAATTTTTCGGTAAGACTTCTTAAGGATTGAAACTCTTTCGTGGATTCAAAGGCTTCATAGAGATAAGGGAGTTTTACCTTGTGTGATTTTAGTCATTGGAATGCATGATTGTGGATTTATTTGGGTTCTTGCTTCATTTTGAGGTTTAATGGTGATTTGTTAAAAATATGCGATTTAGAGTTATTTTCATGTGATTAAGCATGAAAATGAGGGTTAGACTTGGATTATATGATGTTCTATGGTGATTTTTGAATTTATCTCAAAATTTGGAAGGTTTTTGGTTTGAATTTTTTAAGGTTGAAGACGAATTAGGAAAGTGAGCTGTTTCGGCCGATCGAACGGGCAAAGAACAGTTCGAGCGGTAAGCCATTCGAATGGCTGTCTGGCTTTCGAACGGCCCACTAGGGCATTGAAACTGCAACAAGATAGTTTTGTTTCTTGGCATATTTTGTTGATTTTCGGCCATTTATTGTTCTCTTCTCATAAATCTAATTCTTTATGACTATGATGAGTTATTATTATCTATAAATGATATTGTGAATGCATGAGAACTATCCTTGAATTATGATTTAACTTAAACATGAATATGACTATACTTATTTAGTTATAGTATGATATTCTACTTGTTTTAAATCCATGTTTGATGATTTCTCTATAATTACTCTATGATTCCAGTAGGTCTTAACCACGATAACTTATATATGTTTGAACATGTCACATTGATTGTAAGTGATTCATGTTTCACATGTTTTAGCATAATTACGAACACTACCATGCATATGTTTATTCTTGCTTATGACTACATGATCTTATTTTTCACAAATGGAGCATGTTACATGCTCATAGGGATTGATTTAAATATGTTTAATCATGCTTACATTTGTTAGACTTTGCTTACATATGTATCATGACACATGCATCATAAAAATGCTTTACAAGCAATTATTAATCATGATTAGCCGTGATTGATCGATTGGATGCCATTGGTTGCTAGATTAGTCACTCGGAGGTTTATCAAATCGGTTTTACGTCCGAAAGGATGGGGTTTTACTTTACTTTGAGGACAGGTTTCCTACCCGGGTGAGAAGAGCAAAATGCTATAATTAGTTAAATTGTTGAGTTATCTAGACTCTGAGAATCCAAGCTCGTTTGTCCATATGCGCTGTCTTACCAAGGGGTATTTTCCCAGCTAGGGATCTTACCCAAACTGCTCTAGTTTCTTTTTATGAAGTCAGACATTTTCCATTAGGAATTGTTTGGGCGAGTAGGTCTGCTTAGGCTTTGGCCAGGGTGAGCGGGATTGTTTTATCAATTGTAAGACATTCACCGATTGATTTATGCATGTGTATGGACATAATGTTCACTGACACAGGTTGTGTAGGAACAATTATGCTTATGTTACACATGGGGCATATGACATGATTATACTTGAACATGCAGGATGACATGTGATATTATATACTTAATTTATGCAGAGTGAATGTGTATATTGAGATATGTTTATGCATGCAGGATGTGATTGTTATAATGAGATTCATATGATTACATGTGATGTGTATATGCTTTATAAATTATGGATGAACCCATGATGTATAGGTGGCATGATTGTGTGATTATGGAATGTGGTTTATATCATGATACACAGGTGGCTTGATTATGTATTTATGGAATGTGTTTTACATCATGATGCGCAGGTGGCATAATTATATGTTTATGGAATGGGTTTTTACCATGTGCTGTATAGGTGGAATGAACATGTGTTTATGGAATGTGGATTATAATATGATGCATAGGTGGCATGGATATATATGATTTATCCCATGATGAATGGGTGTGGTGAATGAATATGTGATGCATATTATATTTTTAATACATGTGATATCATTATGAGTTTACGTTTTGTCTTAAAACCCTTTCTGAGTAAAAACTCACCCCTATTTGTTTTGTGGTTTTGTTTTGGAGTTGCATATCGTTCCATGCTGGTGCTTCGGATGGGCTATATGTTGAGCATGAGGATGGCCATGTTCATTGAGAGGGGCTATGGTTGCATAGGGTTATGTTAGTTTGGTTCTATGTTATGTTGAACTTTTACATTTGACTTTATTTCACACAATGTTTAGCCATTGTTGGCTTATTTTTATGTGATAACTAGATGATGTGGGTATGTGTGGACTAAGACATTAGCTAGTAGTCCTTTATTTTAATATATTTGCTTTTGTACATAGTGCTTATGTGCTTACTCCTTTGTGTGTTTGCCCAAGGATGGGTTAAGTCTTCCGCATTTCTACTTAACTCATCGCACCGCGTGCCGCTTCCTCCTTAGACTGGGTTTGGGTCAGGGGCGGCGTGTACCGGGGAGTAACAAGTGTAGCCCCTAGATGCTAACATTTATTGAATGACTTACAAAAATCATGAGCGTCCTTAAACAAGTTGTCCAAATAAAATCCACTCTGAAGAACCTTAGTGCCTATTTTCTTTCCCCAAAAAGACCTCCACATGCTTGAGAGTGATAGAATGTTAGAATACTATGGAATTCACTCTCGAGCACACATCGTTCAATAATCTGGTGAGAACAAAACTTAAAAAGATTGGGGTCATCCCAATAATAGTGATTAACATGAGAAAAGAATAAATTTGTGTCCTGTTTAGTCCAATTAGTGGGAAAGCGACCCTTGACAAGATAGTGGACAATGTGGATGAACCAAGGTGGTGAGGTGGTAGAGACAACGAAGAGCTGCTTATCGGGGAAAGAATCATGAAGTGGATCAAGATTTGCAGGTTCCTCAAGTAAAATCCTAAACAAGTGATTGGCCAAGACATTCACAACACCCTTCTTGTCCCTAATTTAGTAATTAAACTATTAGAGGAGCAAAATCCAATAGATGAACCTAGGCTTGGTATCCTTCTTGGAAAGAAGGTAGTGTAAGGCGCATGATTAGAAAATATAATGATTTTGGACCCTAAGAAATACTATCAAAATTTATCAGTGCATAGACAACTACTAGAAGTTCCTTTTATGTGGTGGTGTATTTCAATTAGCATTAGAAAGGGTCTTGCTGGCATAGTAAATGACATGGGGGACTTTGTTCACTCTTTGGCCAAGGACGGCGCCCACAACAAAGTTTGAGGCATCACACATAATCTCAAAGGGTAGGGAGAAGTGTAACATCCCTGATTTTTTTTGCAATTTTTTATGACGTTTTTGCTATTTTTTTATGGGGAAATTTGATGCTTTGGAGTATTGATTTTTTGTATTTTAGCCTGGTATTCATACTTGTAGAGTTGAGTGAATGACTTAGTCGCAGGCCGTGGGCCTTGACGTGAGATAGAAATTTCTAGCATGAAAAAATAAAGAAAAATGAGAAAAAGAAATTTTTTAAAAAAAAGCATAAAGGATTAGGCCAGGTGAACTCAAGCCCGATTTGAAACGAGCGCAACCAAATCACCCCTAGTTTGGTTGTTCTTGTGGAGTCGGAGGTTGTGCCACCCACCAGCCTTGGCTTTGCGACGGCAAGGCTGCTGCCCCAGCTCGTCATCCCCAGCTCAACTCCACCTCACCTAGTCAATCTCTCTCCCGGCCCGTTCTGAAGAATTCATGGGCCAGCAGGCCTGGCGGACGGGGATAGGTGGGCACTACTAACCAGTCTTTTGATTTTTCCACCTCACCTGCGAGCTAGCAAGGGCTGGGCAAACCTCCGATGGCTCTGCCTTGACATGGTGACGGTATTGGGCCGTCTCTCCCGGCCGGATCTACCCCCGACCAGCCCAGCCAACTCCTTCGCCTCGGCCCACTTTAGAGCTGAAAAACCATCCCTTTCTGCTTTGCTTTCGCAGCACCCATAGCCAGCCAAGCCATAGAGCTGAAAGAACTACTGGTTGAATCTAAATCTAGCATGATTAATTTTGAGAATAAGATTCCAAACTTGAGAAGTAATCTTCTACAATACTTGTTGAAACACATCACTTGGATGGGTAAAAATTAGAGGCAAATAAGTGTGAAGGTTCAAAACTAAGATATGGAGCACACACTTATAACACACCTACGTTTCCCCAAAAGATGAATGGTCATAAGACACATCAAAAGAATGTTACCAATTTGAATATGAATCACTCAAAATTGATTTAAAAGGTAAATGCTCCTTAACTTCATCAAGAAGTTATCAAAATAAAAACTTGTAGAGTCAAGAAAAAAAAATCATACTATGTTTCTGAACACATGACAAATTACAAATCTAAATTCCCAACTTTGGTAGAAATGATGCAGGAAAAGTTGCTTTTGGAGATGGAATCTCAACATGATAGATGGTGTAGAACTTTACATGTCTATGGATTAACTGATTTTGATGGTGCTTTGTATGTTAACGGCTTGAGAGAAAATTTAATCAAGCTTAGCTAAATTTGTGATTCTTGTTAAATATTGCTACATTACTGATGATGTAGAAGTTAATCATATTAAAAGTATTAGAACTCATGATAACTACTGTTATCTTGATCTTATTTATTTTGCTAACTTGTCTTTGCTAGATAATATTTATTTGTGGCATCAATGTTTTAACAAAGAATAGGATTATTAGAGGTGCTTCTATTTTGAAAACTACTGAAAACTTGTTTGTGGTGCTTATCAAAAAGGGAAACTTACTAAGTCATCGTATAAGAAAATTACTCATAAAATTAATAGACCCACCTTTAGAGACACTAGTAAACCTTCCTCATAGTATTAGGGTTTTTTACTCTAATTCATTTAAATAGTATACCTCCTACTACATATTAAATTTCGACCTGAATCATCTTGTATTGAAACTAGACTTGAAGATGAAGAGAATGTACCTAAAAACACCTAAAATGAACTTCAAGTGGCCGAGATGTGACCATTTGAAGTTTGGACTACAATGCATTTGCAAACCTAAATTAATTTCAAGGTAGGACCCACATAGGCCCATAAGGGGCCACTACCCAAATTTAACTCAATTGAGAGTAGATGACCTTCTAGATGAATGGTTAGGATTTTCTAAGCCTATAGTAAGGATTTGTTATGTAGGAAACTTCTAGGAACCTCACTGGATAACCCATAATCAGGATAAGGTCAAACAAAATCTGCCCAATAGAGTCTCCATAAAATAACCATAGCTCCCCGCACAAAATTCTGATCGACATAATGTTGGATGATTATGAAATTTAGTTCAAATTATAGAAAATCATCTCTCACAACCATTTTGTCACATGATATGGAGTTTAGTAGTTTGTGAGAATATCTCACTACCTCACAAACAAAATATATGTTGCCTTGTGTAGGTTAGAGTGTTCATGATTATATGTTGAGTTTAGGAGCATGCTTATGCAGATAATTATTGATATGCACATATTATAACCAATTTTAGATACCCTATTTTATACATTTTAGGATTTATTTTATATTAATGTTGAATTATTAGAGTTTAATTGTGTTCTAAGGTTTTGGCAAGATTAATCCGTAAAGAGGTTATTTTTGAGTGAAAGGCATGAATTTTTATGCTAGTTCTATCAAACTTGCTCAAGCTGGAAGAGCCCATATGACAGAGTTGGCAGAAGCCATGGATGAAGCCAGGGGCAGTCAAGAAGATGACATTGAATTTTGCATTCTAAGGAAATTGAAGATCTTGTTCTGATAGGGATAGGGCGGCCAACAAAATATAGGCATCAGCTCTCACATGAAAAGAAAATCAGAGAACAGTCAATAAAGATGGGGACAACCAAATGGAGTCTTAAACAAAACAATAAAAAGAAAGGCTAGAAGATTTTCAATGAAGAAGGGCGAAGAACAAGGAAGGTAATAGCTTAAATGAAGAAAGACTAGTAGCTAGCATTCCAATTCAAAGAGCCAACGTCTAGCACTAGAGAAAGAAAAGGAAAGGAGTCATTGAAGGGAGGAGCAGATTCTTAATAATAAAGAGCAACCAATGAGAAAAGGCCAGCAGTAGGTGCACTCAACGTCCAGAAAGAAGCAAGTTCGCAACAGAGCATGAAACAAAGAATCAGAGCTTATAAAAGAAATGAGGAGAAATAGAAAGGAAGAATTGAGCATAAGGAAAGAAGAAAAATAAAAGGAATGAGTCAAGAAAAGGAAGAATAAATGAACAGAAAGTTATGGGATGGAATTGGGAGATTAAAAATGGAATGAAAGGTGTTGTCTAGAACTTTAAGAACATAGTAGAAAATTTTCAGAGAAGAGGAGGAAGAAGAGAAAGATTAAGAGAAGAAATCCCTACCTTCCACTCTCAAAGTCGGTTTGAAAAGAGTCTGAGTGAGGCGAGAATTGAAGTTCAAGCCGAAGAAAAGAAGTAGAGAAGCAAGGAAAAAAACTGCAATCGCAGTTACTATAGCAGGGCAGAAGGTTGAAGACGATGAACAGTAATGCAAAGTTATTGTTCATCAATACTGTAGCAACTTGTTGAAATTGAATTTTTTTTCTCCTTTTTCACTTCTTGTAAGTCCCTTTTCATTTCATTCAATAGGAATTTTGTTTCTTAAATTAATGAATAGTTTTTTTTAACTAGGGCTTGAATGAAGCATTATTAAATTGTAGAACTTCATGATTATGAGCCTTGATTAATTTTTCTTAATTGTGAGTTTAATGTTAATTATTTATACTTTTTTAATTGATGGGATTAATTTGGATACGAGTTTAGTCATTCTTCTCTCATTATTTAAATTGCTTCTCATGAATTCTTTACTTGGTTTTGTCTTGTTTAATATTGAAATTGGGTAGTAGTTGTGATTAGAAAATTATGGATACAATTAATGACTTATTTTTAATCCATTAAAATGAGAAGGAACAATGAATTTTTAGAATGTGCTTGAGAGCTTAATGATGATGTTTTTCATAAAAGAAAGATTGATTTTTAGATTATTATGAGATAAATGTTAAAAATAATTAATGATCATACTTATGGGTTTCTATGAGTTAATGAATGTGGATTTCTATGCCCTAGTGTTTTGTGTATTTGAAATTTTATTTATTTTGCATTTCTTTCTTAATCTTAATTTTATTTTATTTGATATTTTATTTATGTTTCATTACTTATAGTTTAATTGTCTTTAAATTCTTATTTACTTTTGTTAGTTATTTTAGTCTAGTAGATTTTTTTTATATTTGTTAACTAGATTAGGGTTAATTTCAGGTAGATTAAATTTTGTTTTCAGATTTCATGCTCTTGTAGGATCGACCTTGCTTTGCCAATTATATTTTGGTATAATTCGTGCACTTGCAAGGGAACAATTAAAATAAAATAACAAGTTTTTGGTGCTATTGTCAGGGACTTACTTGACTTAAAAACACCGTAATATGATTGAATCCATGAACGATAGGTGCTTCTTGAGTCTAAATGACAATGTAGCTTAAAAGTTACTAGAGTGTTTATCTTAGAGCTCCCAGCAAAGGGACATTTTGAGCCATAGAAAAACATACCCAAAACCCTTGGAAAGGAAGCGTATATGAAGTAAGAGAAGATACTGACATGAAAGCTAGATTAGACTAGCTAACCAGAAGAGTAAAAGCCATGGCCCTTGTTTGAAACATGAATTCAACAAACGAAATTCAAAATGAGGTGTGTTCTCTGTGTGCAAGTCCAATGCACATTGCTCAAATGTGTCCTTCCTTATTAGATTATTCTGAGTGCTTCACTGAGCAAGCAAAGACGCTCAACAATTATGGGAAGACATTTAGTAGACATTTCTCATAGACATACAATCCAAATTAGCAGAATCATCCTAATTTCTCATGGAGGCAAAACCTGCCTCCCTTGAATGGAGTAGGGCCACCAATGCAATAGATGTCGACACACTCAATTTAGGCAGCCAAAACCCTCCTACACATTAAAGACTAGTACCCCACTAAAAGAAAATGAAAATTTCAAGCACTTAAAACTAATAGTAGATGAAATCCAACAATAATCAAATACTAATTGCTTTCAACTGTTATAAGAGTATTCACGATTCAAGTGGTCCTCTACTTGCCTTGATTGATCACTCATCATTAAAACAATCAAAAGAGAGACCCCGCTCTTCATCGCTAGTGACTAGTGTTCATATTTTAATGATAATACTCCAATTCATGTCTAAGACCTAAACTTTGCAACATGGACCCAAACTAAAGTTCCAAGGGTTCTTTCCGTAGATGCAATACTCCCATGGCTCATGGCTCCGGGGAAGCATTTTTCATGCTCTGCTCTGACAATGAGCCGAGTGTAAGGAACACACGTGAAGCATCCATTTTTGATATTGATAGTGCATACACTAGTGCATGTTAGTATAAATATTACTTACACTAACGTGCGCTAGGGCGTGTGCTGTTGATCTCCAAAATGAATGCTTCACATGTGTTCCTTACGCTCAGCTCACAGTGAGTAGGGAGCATGTAAAACTCTTCCTGGCTTCAGTTGTATGCATTTAGCTGCCTAATTGTTCTAGGGCTTCCCCTGCTCTCAAAATTCCCATGGGAAGAACTACCAGTAATATCTGAACAATTGTTGAATTTGAATTATGTACTTTATGATCAATTGCACAGTATTACAATATAGTTATTATTGAATGCAAACAAAAACAGTGAATATGATCCGGGATTTGCTATTAAAAAGAGAAAAAAAGGGATGGGAGCATATATTTGCATTGTAAAATATGTGAAGGTCTATATTTTGAGAATGAAATATAGTAGGGTAGAAATGCTTGCTACTTCGTGGAGGTTGCACCATCACCACCAACAACACTCAAACTAAGCTCATGGATCAAAACCATGTTTCAAATTTTATTTGCATAAAACAACATACATTTTGATATGTTTTCTCTACACTTTTTAAACTTTAGATCAAACCCAAGTTTGAACAACTAAGACATCAAACAAACGTTCAAAATAAACCTAAAATTGTTTCCTATCACAACTGACAAGTAAAAAAAAAGTGGAACCAAAATTATTTATTGTATAAAACTCATCCTCAAATATATATATGTATGTATATATATTGAGAGTTTAATATCCATCTAATCAACCTAGCGGATCACTAGATTGCTCTTAAAACTAATAATTTTGACAAGTAAGAATTAATAGTTGAAGCCTCTATGCGCAAAATTTTTTCATTAAGCAGAAATGATTAATACCTAATATTCACTCAATCTCACTCCCAGAATATCAATCAATTAACGATCAATCAATCAACACATGAACACAATATTTTACATGAAAAACTCTAACTACGGTAAAAAATTACAGCAATTTTAAAGGAACCAAATCAATGCACTAGAAACTAAGACCTTACATAAATACAAGCAAACCTACTATCTTTAGACTCTAATACAAGTTCCTCTTGTTTAGATCATTGTTGCTAACCTTCAAGTCTTTTCCAAGCACTTGAAACTTTCTCCCCCTTGCCTTGTCTCTGTCTCCTTCTAGTCTTAAACAATCACCTTTTTTGTCTTGACTTTGGCCTTGAGGAAATTTTCAATCTTCCATTTAGGACATGATGCAACTCCTCTTTGATTACTCTATTTATTTACTCCTTTAGTTGGGGACTGTCTTCTTTAATTCACCATAGATTTTCAATAAAAAGCTCAAGTGAATTCTCATTTGGAAACAATAAGCAAAGGTGTAAAAACTCTTTCTCTTTTCTCCTTTTTGAAATTTTGTGATTTCATAACCATTATATAGCTCATTAAGTTCATTTTGGACTTGTACTTGAATAAGTAATGAAATAGAAATTGGAAAGCCTTAAATCAAGTAAATTGTTCATATAATGATCGATAATTCTAAATAGAGATCGATTAGTCAATGTTTTAATGTGCATGATTCTTCAATCAATTTATCAATTGTCAGAGCGATCGATCGATTAATAACTCTCGGCTTTATTTTTGTACAAGGATGAATCAACAAGCGATCAATCATTCTGCCTGTATTTTGATATTTTTGCCCTTTTTACCTTAAATTCTTTTGAATATCTGTAATCACTTCTTAACGTTTTCCAAGTGATTTATGTGTATCAATGTGATTGGGATACACTTCAAAACCCTTCACATTATTTAGTCTTTTACCTTGATCAACAATAATATGTCTCCTCCAAATTTTCAAGTCTGCCAATTCCAAATTAGACTCGACCACAACAACTTCAAATAAGATTACATATATATGGTTTCTTGACATAATTTTGACAAAGAAGTCAGCAAATAAATGAAACATATGATACATATGTTTATATCAGCCCAACACTGTAGTGTCTCGGGATTTAATCTTGTGGTAATGTGCATTGTAGGAAGGCAGGCCTATCCTGCGCCCCTAGCCACGGGATGCCATCCCCTGGCTACAAAACACTCGGGTGTTTTATTTTAATTTATTTTCTAGGACAATTCTTTGTTACTTACTCTCTTTTATTTTGATATTGTAGATTAAGTTGAAGATCATGCTCTCTAGTCTTGTGGCCGCAAGGCAACACCTACAAGCATAGTTATTCTCTTCAGTTTGCAAGCTTTTTTCCTCTCTTTATTTTTAGCTTCTTTTTCCTCTTATTTAGTTTTTTCTTACCCTTTCCCTTTTTACGCTTTACATTGTGTGGTGTGCTTGTGGTGGATGCGTGGTGTTTGCTCCTTACTCCCCTATTAACACCACTTGACCTTAAGCCCAAGCAAACACGTAGGAGAGCTAAGTTGTCCTCGACCTTCATCTCTACCAACACTCCCACAAATTCTACTAATTTTACCACATCTACCACTACTTCTCCCACCACTCATACCATCACTATGGCTGAACACAATCAATAAGTAGATGCACCTCTCAAAGCCCTAAGGGAGTATTACACTTCCAAAGAGTACACCTCTCCTTCATGCATTAGGTTGCCAACAGTCAACACTCAAAATACAAAATTAAGTCCAATGTCATTTAGATGCTTCCACCTTTTTATGGGCTTAACAATTAAAACTCGTATAGGCACTTAGATGACTTCTTAGAATTATGCATGACCTTCAAGCTCTCTAACTTGATCGATGAGGCCATCAGACTTCGGTATTTCCCTTTCACCTTGAAAAATAAGGCTAAAGAATTACTCCACTCATTAGAATTAGACGTAATCACAACATGGGCACATATGTTACGAGAGTTCCTAAAAGTACATCCCCATAGGCAAGACCAACCAAATGAAAAAGGTCATAAGCACTTTTTCCCAACTTCCCACAAGATAGTTCCATGAGAGTTGGGACTGACTTAAGAACCTTCTTAGTTGTAGTCCTCAACATGTTGTCCCTAAGTGCCAAATATTGCAACATTTTTATGAGGGTCTTAGCGGGCGAAACTGCCACCATATCGATGCGAGCTGTGGGGGCACCTTTTTGTTAAATAATGAAAATAGGGTGTAGAAACGTTTTGAGGACTTGAGTGAAAATTTTCTTCTACAAGTTGCGTTGAATAGATATGGGTGCAGACCATCCACCTTGAACAATGCCCCCTCTACGGGTGGCTTGTATGAAGGCAAAAAATCATTATACCTCTCTTCTAAAGTTGATACTTTGAGTAGGAAACTAGACCTCCTTATGACTTTTACCTATTAGCCAGGCCCCCTCACTAGTGATGCATGTGCCATATGTCTTAGTTCAACCCATACGATCATAGAGTGCCCCTATGCTCCTCAATTTCTAAAGCTTGTCCAAGACCCTATCAATGTCACTCAAGCCTTCTTTAGGACAAAATAATCATTTTTCTAACACATATAGCCCTAGTTGAAGAAATCACCCTAACTTTTCCTGACAGGCACCAAAACAAGGTGTTATGGGAAACCAACCCCCTAGGCAACCATTTCAAGCTCCACCAACCCCTTTCTCCCAATGTCAAGTTTAACCCTCATATGTCCAACTTAGTAGGAGTTTGAGTTTTAAAGACAAGGTCTTGAGTACCTTACAAGGCCTTTTATCTTAATCCCAACTCCTACAAACTCACACGCAATCTATTGGAAAGCTCGAAGCCCAAATTAGACAACTAGCCAATGTTATTAATAAGTAAGAGACGGAAATTTGCCAAGTTAGCCTCTACAAAACCCTAAAGGTTAGTTCGGAGTAGAGGGTGACATTTTCCCTATTGAACAAGTTTAGTTCATGACTACCCTTAGAAGTTGGCGGCAGATTGACAATCAGGTTGGGGGTGATTCCTTAGGTACCATGAACGAGGAGTTAGAGAATCTCACCCCTAATGAGCCTCAAGAGATAGAGAGTTAGCTAAAAGTAAATGAGTTTGTTTCTCCTTCCCATTCTTTAGAGCCACAGTCTAATACCACTTTTGAGGGATCTTGTATCACTACGTAACCTTTTCCCCAATGTCTTAACGTGGCCCCACCCTTTAGTAAGAGCACGGCTAGGGTGGATGGAAATTTTGAGACTTTTAAATAAGCCAAATTTAATCTTCCCCTCCTAGATGTCATTAAATAAGTTCCCGCTTATGCTAAGTTCCCTAAAGACCTATGAACTCAAAAGCATAAATCAAAGACCCATATGTCTGAGAATGTCTTCCTCACTGAGCAACTTAGATCTCTTTAGAAATTTGACACTCCACCAAAGCTTAATGACCCTAGAGTGCCCACTATTTCTTGTGTCATAGGCGATCAGTCCATCCATAAAGCCTTCCTTGACCTTGGTCTGAGCGTCAACCTACTCCCTTACTCAATGTATGTGCAATTAGGTTTAGGAGACTTGCAACCCACATCAGTTACTCTTCAATTAGGTGATAGTTCAATTCATAAACCTCGGGGATTCATTGAAGATGTCTTAGTTGGTGTCAATCAGTTCTTCTTCCCAGTTGACTCTCCTGTCTTAGATATAGAACCTATCTTCAATTCCACACATCAAATCCGCATTATTCTAGGTTGCCTCTTCCTTGCCACTGCTAATGCTTGTATTAATTGTTGGAGAGGGATGATGGAGATGTCATTTAGGAACATGAATGTGAGGATCAATGTGTTTCATGCTTCCAACCAACCACTAATTGAGTGTGATTACGAATGTTTTGTAGTTGACCATTTAGATGACTTGGTCAATGAAGCCCTTCCCTTTACGCTTATGAGAGATATGCTTGAAACAACTTTATTATGCTCTGGGCTAGAGGAGTCCACTAGCAATCAATCTTTAGAGGAGGCCCATAGCCAACTATCAGTTTCTAGTGTCCCGAAGTCTTCCTCTTGGAGGCTCTAGGCTGAACCCTTACCCATCTCGGCTACCCCACCCCTTAAGTCCTCCACACAGTCTCAACTTATGCTTGACTTGAAGAACTTACCAATCTCTCTCAAGTATGTCTTTTTGGGACCCAAGGATACTCTCACAGTGATTATTTCTTCTCTTTACTAGTGACCAAGTGAGTAAATTGCTTATTGTCCTTATTACACATAGGAGAGCTATAGGATAGACGGTAGTTGACCTTATAGGGATTGACCTGTCCGTTTGCATGCATAGATTCTACCTAGAGGATAAGACCAAACCCTCAAGAGAAGGACATCAGAGGTTGAACCCTAATATGTGAAAGGTTATCATGAAGGAGGTCATCAAGCTTTTAGATTTGGGTATCATATACCTCATCTCTGATAGCGAGTGGGTGAGACCTACCTAGGTTGTTTCCAAGCAGACTAGACTACTATCAAGCCAAATTCATCGGGAGAGTTAGTCCCAACTCGGGAAACCACAGGGTAGAGAGTGTGTATAGTCTTTTGGAAGCTAAATTCCATGACCCAAAAGGACCATTTTCCCTTTCCATTCATTGACCAAATCTTAGAGAAACTAGTAGGTTAGGACTTCTATTATTTTCTAGATGGCTACTCAGGGTACAACCAAGTACTCGTGTTTTCGAGGGATTATAACAACACCTTTACTTGGCCGTTTGGTACTGGACTATCAGTGTGACATATACAAACCGAGAAAATAAAGTGTCTCCATCTCACAATTAAGTTACAAGATTTATTTTTCCCCTTTAAACAAAATAATCTAGAATTTAACCAATTCAATGTTACTAATTCTAATGTATTCTAATGATAAACTAGTAATCAAATAAGTAACCGAAACACACAAGAATTTTTATGTGGAAACCCAATCAAGGAAAAACCATGAGACACTCTTCCCAGATCAACTATGCATTATGAAACTTAGGATTACAGAATTATTGATTACATAGACAAAAGACTCCTTATTTTTTTTCAAACTAGCTAGATCTTTACACCACTCTTAAATTCTGAAACAACCACTCCTTGGTTGCTAACTGGCCGTAACTTGATCTTCTTCTCCTTTGTGCTCTCTTGATCAACATAGATCTTTCATCTCCTCCTTGGAATGAATCTTTTATTCACTTAATCTTCTTAGCAACAAGCTTCATCAAACACATAGTGTTTTGTTCTCCAATCTCACCTATAATCACTTTTTTATTTATGGTAGAGATTCTCACAATTTTGAAGACACTCTCTCAAAACTCCATTGAAGAGACTCCACAGAAGCTTTGAAAGTTTTTGTCTAGGTCTTCTTTTTCCTCCATCATGTTTCAATGTCTTTCTATAGACTCACAAACACTAAAAGGAAAATGTTTCTAATTTGAAATCATAACCAAACCGAAAAATCTTAAATTTGGCAACTTGCTACTCAAACAATCGATTGTTTCCACTAGGCGATCGATCATTCCCTATAATTTTTCAACATGACTCTTCAAACAATCGATCACTTCAATACACTAATTGATCGCTAACTCTGGGATTTGTTTTACATAGTGATTTCAGGTGACAATTGATCGGTTCATAGAAATGATCAATCGTTCTATAAATTTTTCTAAAAATTTGTTTCTTGTTATATAAAATTTTAAACTTTACCATTCTTTCACCTAAGGTATCTTTTACCCTAAAGTATGTAAATATGATGTGTGTGAGTGCTTTTAGCTATCAAAAACACCAATTTAACTCTTCTTTTCGTTTCACCTTCAGAAATCCATTTGCAGACTGTAAACTGACTCAAAGTATACATTTTATGACATTGTTTTGATCACTACAATGAACCAATATATGACATCAAGACACCTATGTTCAAACAATCTCACCGTTTGGCTATTTTGTGACAAAACACTACAACCCATCATCTGAAAAAATTTAAATTATAACTTTACAGTGCATAATCAAATTTAGACAAATTATCCAATAAAAACTCTCCCCCTTAATCTATACCATTCTATCCTATGGTGGTGTGATCTTCAACTTGCAATCATTCGCACATTAGAAACTAGAACATAACCACATAATATCGTTCCAAGAAACAAGTAAATATAGAATGTAAATGCTCAATTAAGCAGGAGATTAATCTAATTAATCAAGTTATAGCAAAATACAAATTTTTCTCTTTTCAACAATTCAACATTGTTCTTCTTTGGTCAAGCTCTTCATTAGCTTATAACCCTCAAAACTTAAGAGTTTCTATTACCTAGAATTCTCCCTCTTTTTATCACAAATAGAAAAAAGGAAAATTGAGGTAAAGAAGAAATCAAAATAGAAAAAAAATTGAACGTAATTTGAAACCACTGATAGAATCCACTTGAAGAAGAACCAAAAATACAAGTTTTTATTTAAAAACAAAGTGTGTTAACAAACATATAGCATTAGCACTTTACTATCACACTTTACATGGTTCAACAAATCACAATATGTGTATCCCATATTAGCATAACACAATCTCATTTGCCACTTGACCAAAGAATGAGAATTTCCTGTTCCTAGGCTCATAATGAGAGAAGATTTAATAGTGTTTTACTTCAAGTCCATGACTATACCATAAACATTTAGCATAATCATCAAGATATCAATAGATTATATAGTAAAAATTAGCCATTCTCCTCCACTACTTTAGCAAATGAGTCCATCGACAAACGTTGCCCATGTTTGCATTCTGTTTGATCATTAATGTACATGGAATAGATAAAAGATACAAGCAAGGATACAAAAATTCTATTTCTGTTATTTTCATTCTCTATGCCCTTCGCCTTTTGTAAATTTTGACGTTTTCATTCTTTTTCATAAATAGGTTTTCAATGGCTTTTTCTTAGTCTTTTTGACCTTGCACTATATTTTTTTAATATATGCCTTTTTCAATGTCAAGAGGATGGTAGTTTTCATACTAACATAAGATATTTATGTAGCTCTTTCCATCATCTTTATGAGAACTATACATGATAATGTTTACATAAAATATTAAAGGGAAACATAAACATATCAAATCTTATTCAGCATGAAAAGGAATCCAAACCTCCCAACCACCTTATACTACCTCGTAACATCAGAGTCAAGATGTAAATCAACTATATTATATATTTAACTTGATAGATGATATTGAATTCTGGCAGTGAGTACTAAGTCTTTCAGTAAATTAATAATCCATCAAGTCTTATTATGAATCATAAAATTTTACTCAATTTATATTGAACTAGTCCTCTTGACCATCATGTATTGCATGTGTGTGACCAGTATTGTGCAATAACTTCATAAGTCAAGAATGTTTCAGATGACATGTCAGCTATATGATTGACAAACACAAACTAAAATTTCCCTTTTGTTTTTTTGAACCTTTTTTTAAAACAAAACAAACTACACTTAAAAACAAGTTAAGTCAAATCAAAACTATCAAAACTCTAAAAATTGAAAAATAATTTTTGATGTGTCTCATGTCTCAAAGATTTTCAATCCAAACAAGGACTAAAAACTCATATGAAATTATTTTGGGCATGCAAGTTCAATGACTTTTTTCAGGTTAATGAACCAATTGAAATCCAAATGTTTTGTAAAAATGTCAGCCAATTAAAAGTCTGTTGAAATATGTTCTAAGTTAACAATTTGATCATCTACCAAATCTTAATAAAATAATGTCTAATATCAATATATTTTGTACTAGAATATTGAACAAGATTTTGAGAAATTTTCATTGAACTTAGATTATCACAATATTAAGTTATCTTGCCCTGAGGTATTCTATAATCAAATAACATTCTTTTCATCCACATTAATTGTGTATAGCCACTTCTAGCATCTATATATTCAGCTTCAGTGGTTGACAAAAAAACACAAATTTTCTCTTTACTATGAAAAGATACTAAACAATTTCCTACATAAAAATACCCTCCTGAAATACTTTTTCTATCATCTACATTCTATGCCCAATCAACATTTGATTATCCTACTAATTCAGAAGTATTTTGTTAAATAGAAGCCATAATCTATATTCTATAGATCCACTCACATATTTTATTATTATCTTAACAACAATTATATGAGATACTTTAGGATCAACTTGATATGTAGCATATACTCTTACACTTAAATAGATATTTGGGCGACTAGCGGCTAAGTACAAAAGACTACTAATCATGCTTATATACAATGTTTATTCAACAACTTTACCTGAAACATCTTTGCTAAACTTTGACAAAAGGAGACATAGGTGTCTTGGCATGTTTTAAATCTTGAAATTCAAATTTCTTAACTAGATCTTTAGCAAACTTAGATTGAGAGATGAATATTCTAGAATCAATTTTTGTGCCTACAAACAAAGAAAGAAATTTAGCAAGCCTTCCATACTGATTTCAAATTCCTTACCCATATATTTTGCAAAAGGTTTAGCAAGCTTATCATTTGTAGAGCCAAATATTATGTCATCTACATATATATGTATCATCACAACATGCTTTCTATACTTCTTCACAAATAATGTCTTGTCAACACCTCCTCTTGTGTAACTTTGCTTTGCCAGATATTTTAAAACGTGCCCCTGGCCGGCCCGAGTCAGCCATTGCGTTTCTTCTCATATCCGCCCTCCTTTTGCCTGTTCATCCTCCACCCTCAGGTGAAAGTTTTTCACCAAAAATCATCCCTCTCTCCCCAAATTTATTTGTAGAAGCCATTTTCGGTGTCCATTTGAGCCAAGTCAGCCTCCATTTGTTGCGACACGCCGTTTTATTAGTAAGCCCCAAATTCAATTTTTTGGATTTTTCTTTCATTTTTGGCTAAAATGGATGCAATTATTTGTGGTAAATTGTTAGAATTGATTTGTATTATCTATATTTCTAATTTAGTCCACTTTGATTTCATAATTGCGCCTTGTGCATGTTTACTTTCAAATTTTTCATTGCACACTACTTTTGTAGAAAATTCATATTTTTGAGGCTATAATGGATGAGTTTGTGCATACTTTCTTTATTAAAGAGGTTTATAATTTGATTGTACACATTATACTATTATTTAGGAACATTTTGTTAACATTTTTGCTAGCGGTATTTTTATAATTTGACATTGATGGGGTGTGTAAAATATATTCTATTTTTCATTTGTTTCCAAGTACTTCTGGCACTTCTTTTTTGAGTTTTTTTGCTGATCCATGGTGAATAGTTCTACTTCTAAAGCCCTGAAGATGAGGAAGGATACCATTTCTTCTACTCCGGGCACTTTATTGTCCACAACCACTACTGAGATGCCTCTTTGCTATATCATTTACAAGCGGTAAGTGGAGTTTTTCCCAACAATTGCCACCGCCCATACATGGCTTTTGGAGTGAGATGGTTGCCATTCTGTCTTCTCACAGATTGCAGTCCCCGACACTCGAGCACACCACAAGCCAGTGCATTCGTTCTATGTGTCTACATGTATTGATGAGCAGGGATACATTGTCAGCACCATTGGATCCAACATGATTATGATCACCCCAGATCTCATAGCCATGGTGATGGGTCTCACTCACTCCGGCTTCACCTATCCTTCCATAGATGAATTTGACTTCCCTAATGATTTTACTATCACGGGAACTCTGACGGGGCAAGAGCAAAGCCCATCCCTCACATATGGATTGCTAGCTTCTCTCATAATGTGGGGCTATCATTTCACGTATCTAATTTTCAAGTTTGACATATGGTTCTTCCATCATGAGAAGGTGGATTACACCCTAGCCCTCCTTCTTTATGTTTTTGGCCGTGCAGAGAGGATTTACAACGACGTCCCCTCCTTTGTCTTTACGGATGGAGGATATTGTATCTAGACTAGAAAATGCCCAATTATCCTACCCTTTCATCTTGGAGCACATTTTTTATCACGTCCAGTTGGATTTTCCTCCACATGCGCCCACGAGCTGAGGTTTAGGGGTCATTTCCTAGGCAACAGTAAATCGGATGGTCACACATTGCCCACCTTGACCAATGGTACGGAGGAGGAGGATGCCTTAGAGGGAGAACTAAAGGTCGCAGTTGAGCAGAGCCATCCACCACCTTCTTTTATTGGCAACCATTTACTTCAGATGGAGTGTCACAATGACGCTAAAAACTTGATCATTTATAATTAAACCTTTGTAAGTGTACAAGGTAATTATAATAGGATAAGTATTTGAGTGTTGTCAAACCATAGGGATAGATGAATTAATTACTAAACCTAAGAAAAAAGTATGTTGATTGAAAATTAAAAGAACTTAAACTTAAATTAAACAAAGAAGTTATCAATTAAACTAACGACAGAGAGCAATATAATGGCATTTACTTAGGGAATCGAATCGACTATAGAGTCATAACAATTCATTATCCTCTAATCTAAGTCCCATGTGAATATGATTATGTATTCTTAGCTACAAGTTAGAATTACTTTAGAAAGATTCATTAATTAATCCTTGTAGTGAACTATCTTCGACAATAGCACGAATCATCTACACTAAACTAAACCATAGGCATGACTTGTCTAATCTTAGTATAACTCATCAACTTTATTAATCATATAAAAATTAAAACTATTGCAAGACCATCTCATCTAAATCACATAAATTAAAATCGATGTAAATCTCAAAACGACATCAATCTATCATCTACAAGACAATAAATCAATATAGAATTAAATAAACATGAAAACTCTTCCATTAAAAAGGAAATTCTTTTCATAAAATTGTCATTATTCACAATTGAAATCTAAATTAAGAAGAAATTGAAACTGAAATGTATTTATAGTTTGATGAACTCCTAAGTAAAAGAAAAACCTAGCCTTGCATAGTAGAAGAATGCCATTCATTCTCCATTGAAAACTTTAATTGCTCTTCCATCTTCTTCTCCCTTTTTCTCCTAAGAAAATCTATTAGAATTCCTCAATTTTATGCCCCATATTACTTTATATAGGTATTAGAGTCGTGGGAGAAGTTCTATTAGAAAAGAACTCAAAATTGACTTAAAATAGGAAACTGCATGTCATGTCGTTCGATTGGCATGAGTGGCCATTTGATCGGCAACACTAACTTCCTTTTTTTTAAATCGTTGTTTGAATGGCTATAGTCCCCATTCAAACGCCAATGAAGAACTGCATAAAAAATTCACAAGTTAGCCAATTTAATTCAAAACATCATATAAGTGTTTCCTAACATAATTAACTATAATTCCTAATTATCTAAGCTATATTAACTCTTAAATAAGACTGAAAAATAGAATAATTAAGGGTAAAATAATATATCAATTATACTTGTCAGAATCAGTATCAAATATAATTGGGTCTTCATTTAGCTTGTCACGCTAGACCTAAAAAAGCTTCCATGAGGCTCAATAGATGGAGGTTCTAGCTATGGCCTTGGCCATTATCTTGGCAGCGGAATCAAAATTGGACAACATTTTTTAAAGTGATTCTGCTCCTATATTAGAAGGCTTTACATTTAGGGAATCAAGATGGCAGGCAGTGAATCTAACTGTCAATGATGCTCTTTTGCTTCTACCTATATTCCATTTGATCTTGTTTAGATGCATACGAAGGGAGGGGAACATTGTGGCTCAATACCTTGCAAGGCATTCTAAGCTACATTCCAAGGCTATGTTATGGGGGAACAAGGTTGATAAAATACAGTGGTTCAGCCAGATCACCGGGCTATTTTATCTCAGCTTAGTCATTCATGACTAGGCCTGTCGAACTGGTGACCCATTGATGCGGGCCAGTCTTGTTTGGATAGTGCATAGGTGATTACAAATTTTCTTTTAGAATGTAGAAGGGGGACTCAAACCTCAGCCCCCATTAACACATCATGGGCCTTTTACTAACTTGGCTACAAATTGTTTGTTTCATTGTGTACCCAATTATTTATATGCGAAATAAACGCATAACGAAATTTAGTCTTAGGAGGAATTCGAACCCTTCATGGACCAAAACACGTCATTCTGTCTTTACCACTTGCACTACCTTGTATTTGTGTTTAATACACAATTAAAGTTAATAATGTGAGATGATTTATTTTAACTATTTATGCCACCAATGGGTTAACTCGGGTTCATTTGCATTTGAGTTGGGTTGAACCAATCCGGTGAGGAATCCGGCTCAGTGTTGGGCTCGATTTTAAAACATTAGTTCCGAGCCGAAATGGGCTAGTTGCTATGTTGTTTTGCGGTCTTTTCCCAAATATAAACAAAATGTAGCTTAGTGACGAATTTGGCTGGGTATTAAAACATTGGTTATGAAGTGAAATGGACTAGTTGCTAAGTTGTTTTGCAGTATTTTTCCATATATAAAAAAAATACATGGGAGTCTACAAGGTTTATTTGGAGAGTCATATTATCTTTAATATCTTGGGGTTTATTTACTTTATCTTTATCAAGTAGGACTTACCTTAGATATTAATTTTGATTGATGGGATGAACGTCCTTCGACAAATCTCGCTATAAGTGCACACAACCTTCCTCTCTTGCAAATTTCAATGACACATTCACAGTAAATAGAGGGCAAATAAAGGAGAAAGAATAAATCTCTTCATCTTCTTCTTCAAAATATCAGAAAACACAGAACTTATGGCCTTCATTGAAGAGCCAAGTATTTATATGATAGGTAGTGTTATATAACCACTCTGCGCAAGGAAGAAGCAAAAGCCATCTGCGGGGCTGAGACATCGTGAAATAGCGGAGGTACTGCTCTAAGCATCGGTTGACCACCTCTGTCTGGCCATCCATCTGGGGGTGATAATTAGTGTTCATGTGTAGAGAAGTGCCTTGTAAAGTGAAGAACTCTTGCCAAAACTAAGATATGAAGATCCGGTCACGATCGGAGACAATAGTGCAAGGCATGCCGTGTAGTTTGGCCACCTCCCGAACATAGAGCTCTGCCATGGTCTTGGAGATGAAGGGATATCCCAGCACACAAAAGTAAGCGTACTTGGACAACCGATCCACCACCACCATAATCACCGACTTGCCTTGCACCAAGGGCAAGGCCTCCACGAAGTCCATAGAAACATCTTCCCAAACCTTATCAGGGATAGGCAAGGGCTAAAGCAAACCCCTCAGGAGAGGTGGTGGTGGCCTTAGCTAGCTGACAGACATCGCAAACAGCCACATACTCCTGGACTGCCCGTCGAATACCATGACAGAAAAAGCTCTGGTTGACCCCGCTTATAAGTATGGAATGCTCTTTCATGACCAGCTACTGGAGTGTCATGGAAGTGGGAGAGAATATGCCTGCGAAGATCATCAACATTAGGAACCCAAAGGCAGTCCTTCCAAAAGAGTAGGTCATCCCACCACACAAAGAAAGGATGAGTAGCTGGGTCAGTCTGGAGAGCTGTAATCAGGGTATGTGTCTAAGAATCAGCCATGTATGCTTGCCTCAACTCATCAATGAAGGGTCAGGAAGGAGTAGAAAGACCCAAGCACGATCCCGGGGGAGAACTGCGAGAAAGGGCGTCGGCCATGATGTTTTCCGACCCTCTCTTGTACATGACCTCATAATCATAGCCAAGCAACTTACTAACCCACCGCTACTGCGAGGGAGTGGACACCCGCTCCTCAAGGAAGTACTTTAGAGGTTGGTGGTCAGTACGAATTAAGAACATGCGGCCAAGTAAATAAGGCCGCCACTTGTCAACGGCGAGGACAATAGTCAACATCTCCTTCTCATAAATGGACAGGGACAAAGAGCAGCCAGCCAAAGCCTTGCTGAAGTAGGTAATGGGGTGCTCGTCCTGTAGTAGAACCATCCCTAGACCTGTCTCCGAAGCATCTGTTTCAACCACGAAGGGGCGGCAGGATGGGGGCAGATGCCATAGTTTGATTCAATTCTTCAAACGCTGCCTGGGCGACGTCATTCCAACCGAATGCCCCTTCTTGATCAACTTTGTAAGTGGTTGAGCAATCTCCCCATACCAGCTGATAAACCGCCTATAATAGCTAGTGAGGCCCAGAAAACCCCTGAGCTCACGAACACATGTGGGCGGCGGCCACGAGAGCATGACGCCACCTTTGATGGGTCAGTGGCGACGCCATCCCGTGAGATGATATGGCCCAAGTAATCAATCTGGGGACTACCAAAGGAACACTTCGAACACTTAAGAAATAACAAATTAGCTCTTAGAATAGAGAAGACCGACCTGAGATGCTCCAATTGCTCTACCCACAACTAGTTGTAAATTAAGATGTCGTCAAAGAAGACCAAGATGTGGCGGCAGAGGAACAGCCTGAAGAGATCATTCATGAGGCTCTGGAAGGTGGAGGGGGCGTTGGTCAGCCCGAATGGCATGACGAGGAACTCGAAATGACTATCATTAGTTTGGAAGGCGGTCTTGTGCACATCAGCTGGCTACACCCAAATCTGATGGTAACCTGATCGCAGATTGAGTTTACTGAAGACCTTTGCACCAGCCAACTCATCTAGAAGTCCTCGATCATGGGAATGGGATACTTGTCCTTGACGGTGATGGTATTCAATGCTCGGTAGTCCACACAAAACCGCCAAGTACCATCTTTTTTGTGAACTAACAACACTGGAGAAGAGTAAGAGCTCGTGCTAGGGCGGATGATACCTGACTGAAGCATATCAACCACAAGATGCTCGATCTCGGACTTTTGGATGTGAGGATAACGGTAAGGGTGGACATTAGCCAGTGATGCCCCCAGAATGATGGGAATATGGTGGTCGTGAGTCCGCACTGGAGGGAGACCTATCGGTTCAACAAACACATCCCGATGCTCCGCCAATAACTCCAAAAGATTTGGGGGCGGCTCATCTTGAGACACCTTGACTGTTACCCGCTGCTGCAATAGAAACCCTTGGGGTGTGAACTGGAAGAAGGAACTTGCCGACTAGGCAGAGAGAAGGGTGCCCGTTCGGGATCCTTCAATCTGAACCCACTGCTCCTAAATCTCGAAGTCCATCACCATGTCTCTGAAGTTCCAAACCACATCCCCAAGCTCTTGGAGCCACTGCACCCCTAACACCACGTCCACCCCCTTCGTAGGTAGCAAGAAGAGGTCACTCACAAATGTGTGGTCTTGGATGGAGACCGTGGCATGAGCACATACCCCGGAGCTCCTAAGGTGCTTCCCATCGCCAATCAACACATCAAAGGGCTTTGAATCTGACACGAAACAACCCAGCTATTGGGCTACCTTGTCGTTAATGAAGTTGTGGGTGGAACCGCTGTCTATCAAGATGGCCACTTGTTGCCGCTTGAGGTGGCCTTGGACTCGCATGGTATGTGAAGTAAATGCCCCCAAGAAGGCATGGACTGATGTCTCGGGCAGCACGTCATCATGGTGGGACGAGTCAGCCCCATCTGCCACATCCGCCTCTTCATCGATCTCCTCCACTAGGAGGCTGCCCTTGACAGAACAACGGTGCCCCGGAACAAACTTCTCATCGCAGAGAAAACAGAGCCCCTTAGACCGACGTTCCTACATCTGTGTCGGTGTGAGACGACGAACAATCGGCCCGGCCTGAGCGGGCTTCTGGCCGGGGAGTCCTGCCTCTAGGCTGCTGGCTGGGGTGGCAAGGGGGCTAGCGCTCACAGCATACCGGGGAAAAGGCCCAGGCCGCCCTCCTCGCCGCTGCCTAACCAGCTTCTCCGTGCATGGCACACTACGTCCCGCATGCTGGAGCATGGAAAGTGGCGCATTTCCTCAGAAATCTCGGGTTTGAGACCTCGCTTGAACGTGCTCACCAAGGCTGCCACCGGCCAATTAGGGAGGCGGTTGGCAACCTTCATGAACTCTGTATAGTAGACTCAAACGATGGTGGTTTGGCACAGCGTGGAGAACATCTCATTGAAGTCTTGGAACTCATTTAGGCCAAACTAGATGCACAATTCATCGGAGAAGGCGGCCCAGGTGGGGTAGCGGACCTCCTTCTCAAAACTCTGAAACTAAATAGAGGCGTCACCGTCCAAATGGAATGCAGTGATGCACAGTCGTTCAGCCTCAGAGTGTGTGCCCTGATAAGTGAAAAACTTTTATGCCTTTTACAACCACACCATTGGTTCGTCATCCCCATTGTAGCGACGGAATTGTAGGCGGGCCAAATGGGGCTCAGCTCCTCCTCATGGACTACCGCGAGGACTCGGTTACTCCTCCCAGTCGTCCTTGATAAGTATGAAATCTATATCTATTTGATATGCCTTTTTACCTTATTTGCTAGTATAGATTAGGTTAATTTAGAGTTAATTATGGTTTATTTAGATTAAGATAGATATTAGTATTTTAGTTTAATTATTAATAATTTTGTAGTTATTAGTTGTTTAGACATGTATTTAAATCAAGATGGAATTTTAGTTACTTTCTACATGTCTAAAGTAAGGTATTTTATGTTTTGTAGGTAAAGTGCGCTTATCGAAGTACTTGGACGATGTTTGAAATGATTAAAAATAGTCTTCACATGCTTTAAAGTGATTTGGACAACTTTTCGGAGTTATAAACAAGTTAGAAATTAATATGGACACGAAGGAAAGCTTAATGAACAGAATATGAATTGTCCAGGAAAACAGAAACACTGTAGCCGATCGAACGGGCTGCAGGGCGATCGATCGGGATAACATGAAGTTTCCTAGTTTGACCCAAATTTCAATCCTTTTCATATTGGACTTCTTCCTACGGAACTTATGCCTATAAAAAGACATATTTGGCTTAAAATTGGGGGGATTCCAGTAGATTTTAAGAGGAGAAAAAGGAAGAAGAAGATGGAAGAGAACTCAAAGTTTTCAATGGAGACTCAAGTGCTTTCTTCTACCATGGAAGGCTAGACTTTTCTTTTACTTAGGAGTTGATGAAGCTATAGATAAGTTTCAGTTTCTTTTCTTTTTAATTTAGATCTCAGTTGTGAATGATGACAATTGTATGATATGGATTTCCTTTTTAATGGAAGAGCTTTTCATGTTTATTCAAATCTATGTTGATTTATTGTCTTGTAGATGATAGATTGATGTAGTTTTGATATTTGCATCGATTCTAATTTCTGTGATTTAGATGAGATGTTCATACAATAGTTTTAATGTTCAGATAATTAATGACTTGGATGAGTTATACTAAGATTAGACGGGTCATGCCTATAGCTAGTTTAGTGTAGATGATTCGTGCTCTTGTCGAAGATAGTTCATGCCATGGAAGTTAATTAATTATTCTTTTTGAAGTAATTCTAGCTTGTAGCTGAGAATACTTGTTCATATTCACACTAGATTTAGATTAAAAGTTAAGGAATTGTTATGGTTCTATAGTGGATTCAATTTCCTAAGTAAATTCGATCAAATTAATCTCTTATTTTTAAACTAGTTGATTCCTTTTTTTTGCTTAATTTAAGTTTAAGTTATTTTTAGTTTGTAATCAGCAAATTCCTCTTTAGATTTAGTGATAATCCATCCGTCCCTGATGTTCGACAACCCTTAAATACTTATCCTAGTACAATTACCTTGTACACTTACAAAGGGTTTAATTATAAACAATCAAGTTTTTGGCGCCGTTGCCGGGGACGGTGTTGATTTGTTACTAAATTAGTATTAGGATAATTCTATCTAATTTAGATTCAGTTTACTTTAGTTTTTAGGTTAATTCTTAGTTTCTTACCTTTTTTTAAATTGATTTTGTAGGCTGAGTTGAAGATCGTGCTCTCTACATTTGTGGCCACAAGTGGACATCCCAAGCATAGTGCTTCTCTTCGGTTTGCAAGATCCTTTGCTCTCTTTATTTTGATTTATTTTTAGTTAGTTTTTGCTTGTTATTCCCCTTTTTACATTTAAAATTGTGTGGTGTGTTTGTGGTGTATGCGTGGTTGTTGCTCCTTACTCCCCCGATTAGTACCATTTGACCCTGAGCCTGAGCGGACATCTAGGAGAGATGAGTTGCCCTCGACCTACATCCCTACACCCCCAAACTCACCTACCAATTCCTCCTCCCACACTACTTCTACCCCCATCATGGCTGAACATCAGTTAGTAGATGCACCACTTAAAGCTCTAAGGGAGTATTACACTCCCAATGAGTACACCTCCCCTTCATGCATTAGGTTGCCAGTAGTCGTGGCCCAAAATTATGAGATTAAGCCCAATGTTATTCCAATGCTTCCATCCTTTTATGGGCTTAATAATGAAAACCCGTATAGGCACCTAGATGACTTTTTGGAAATATACACAACTTTTAAGCTCTCAAATTTAACTGATGAAGCTGTTAAACTTCGCCTTTTTCCTTTTTCGTTGAAAGATAAGGCTAAGGAATGGCTTCACTCATTAGAGCCAAACACTATCACAACATGGGCCCAAATGCAACAAGAGTTCCTTAAAAAGTACTTCCCCATAGGTAAGACTAACCAAATGAGAAAGGCCATAACCACTTTTGCCCAACTTCCCATTGAATAGTTCCATGAGAGTTGGGATAGACTTAAGGACCTTCTTAGGAGGTGTCCTCATCATGCTGTCCCTAAGTGGCAATTAGTGCAACATTTTTATAAGGGTCTTACTGAACAAAACCGTCATCTTGTTGATGCAAGTTGTGGGGGTACATTTTTGCTAAAAAATGAAAATGAGGCATGGAAACTTTTTGAGGACTTGAGTGAAAATTCTCTTCAACATGCTGCGTTGAATAGAAATGAGAGTGGATTATCTACCTTGAATAATGCCCCCTCTAGGGGTGGCTTGTATAAAGTCAAAAACCCATTAGACCTCTCCTCCAAAGTTGATACTTTGAGTAGGAAGTTGGACCTCCTTATGACTTCAACCCATCAGCCCACTCCCTTCACTCAAGATGCATGCACAATATGCCTTAGCCCAGCCCATACTATCATTGAGTGCCCCTCTGCCTCCCAATTTCCTGAGCTTGTCCAAGACCATGTGAATGTCACTCAATCCTTCCCTAGGGCTGAGAACAATCCATTTTCAAATACATATAACCCTGGGTGGAGGAATTATCCTAACTTTTCTTGGCGGACACAAAACCAAGGGGTTACGGGTAACCAACCCCCTAGGCCCCCATTCCAAGTCCCACCAGCCCATATCCACCAACCTCAAGTGCAATCCCCATATGTCCAACCCAATAGGAGTCCAAGTTTTGAAGAAAAGGTTTTGAGTGCCCTGCAAGGCATTCAATCTCAATCCCAACTCCTCCACTCTCACACACAATCTATAGCAAAATTAGAAGCCCAAATTGAACAACTAGCTAATGTTATTAACAAGAGAGAGATGGGGACATTGCCAAGTCAACCTCTACCAAACCCTAAAGGTCAATTTCAGGTAGAGGGAGCTCCTCCCTCTAATGAACAAGTTAATTCCATAATGACCCTTAGGAGTGGGAGGATTGTTGACAAGAGTGTTGGGGGGACACCAGTGAGAAATGATAGGAGTGAGGAGTTAGAGAGGGCAGCCCCTAATGAACCTCAAGTAGAAGTTAGTGCACCACATGAGAAGGAGTTTGTATCTCCTTCCCCTTCCTCAGAGCCACAGTCTAAGACCACTTCTGATGGATCTTATATCCCTAGGGCACCCTTTCCTCAGTGTCTTGACATGGCCCCACCATTTAGAAAAAGCACAGCTAAGATGGATGATATTCTTGAGACTTTTAAACAAGTCAAAATTAATCTCCTCCTCTTAGATGCCATTAAGCAAGTCCCTGCCTATGCTAAGTTCCTTAAAGACCTATGCACTCAAAAGCGTAAATCTAAGACCCATGTGTCTAAGAAGGTCTTTCTCACCGAGCAAGTTAGCTCTCTTTTGAAGTTTGACACCCCACCTAAGTATAAAGACCCTGGAGTACCCACTATTTCTTGTGTCATAGGTGATCACTCCATCCATAGAGCCTTCCTTGACCTTGGTGCGAGTGTCAATCTACTCCCTTACTCGGTGTATGAGAAACTAGGGTTAGGAGAATTGCAGCCTACATCAGTTACCTTGCAACTAGCTGACCATTCTGTGCGGAAGCCTCGGGGAGTCATTGAGGATGTCTTAGTGAAGGTTGATCGGTTCTTTTTCCCTGTTGATTTTATTGTCTTAGATATGGAGATTAGTGCCAACCCCACATATCAGATTCCTATCATTCTAGGTCGTCCTTTTCTTGCCACTGCTAATGCATGCATAAATTGTAGGACGGGGGTAATGGAGATGACTTTTGGGAACATGAAAGTGCAACTAAATGTTTTTGATGTGTCTAACCATTTGCCTGCACCTTCTAATGCTGAATGTTTTATGGTAGACAATTTTAGATTTGATGCTTATGATAGAGGTCCATCTTTTGTAGCCTCAACCCATAATCATGTCATGTCTTCTAATTTTTCTGCATCATCTTTTTGGAGACTTAAGAGAAATGTTAATGCTAATATCTACCAGCCGCCTTGATATATTTGAGAATGTTGGCAATGTCTGGCTGAAGACAATAAACTTAGCGCTTCTTGGGAGGCAACCCATGTTTTTGATATATTTCTTTTCCTTTTGTTTATTTTCTTTGCTTCATTTAGGCTTTATTTACTTATTTTCTCAGTTTTTTTTTCTCATTATAGTTTTTTTTATGGGATATAATACTTTAGGTTTGGGGAATGCTCATCACTTATATTTATTTCTTTTCTCCAATCCTATGTACTTCACTTTCAGATTAGTGGATTAGTTATGCTTTCAGGTGATATCTTTCTTTTCCCTCTCTTACTTATTCTTGTCATTGTAGTATATATTTTCTTTAACATTGAGGACAATGTTTAGTTTAGGTTTGGGGGTGTAGAAAGATATTTTTCTTTATTTTTCTTTTAGGATATTTTAGAGTATTTTTTTTAATTTTTCTTTTGTTTACTTTTAAGTGGGTTTTATCACTTATTCTCTTTTAAAAGTATATATCTGTTTTTAAAGAGATCAATTTCATGAAGAAAGTTCAAGTAATTAATTAAGTGATGAAAATAATTAAGTGAGTAATTTCTATTTTATTTTCATTATCTTGGATAATTGTGCTTATATTTTTAAATCACATTTCACACACATGAAACTTGTAGGAATATAATTATATGATTTAGGATATCTTTAACTAAGCATATATTTTTGAAAACTTGGCAATTGAGTAATTTTTAATGTTTTATGATAGATCTTTATGCTTAGCTTTTATTTGAAAAAAATGGGATAAGTGTGTATAGAAAAAAAAAAGATGAAAAAAATAGATTGAATGAAAAAAAAAAATTGATGATGAAAAAAAAAAAGTCAAGGTTTGTTTCTCTTTTTATTGAGTAACCGGACCTTGTGCCTAGGCAAGTATAAGGGATCGCGTCAAAAGGTAAAAAGTTGAGATAAATTCTTTTATGACTTGCTTGGTTTTGTAGCCTTTATAGTTCGAGTTATTAAGCCTGAGGGGTATTTCAACACCTAGTGCCTTGAGCAAACTGGATTAGGGACACTGGCCTAACGCTTGTTACATGGACTATTTAGAAAACTTAATAGAACGAAGTATTGCACAAGTCATATTTTGAACTATATTATGCTCTTATTCCCTGAATTTAATTAGAATTTGAAGGCTATTACATGAAGGTTTATTATGAGGTGTTAAAGATGAAAGATTGTCATTGTTATATTTTTGAGTTAGTAAACTTTAATGAGCTTGGTTAATGGGTCACATAAGACATGCTTTTTAATAAAGAATGAAATCATATGACTATAAAGTTTCTACACTTTATGTTTTTGAAATGTATATATGTAGTTGCACAATTATTTCTAAGATGGGGTTATAGAATGGATTATTCCTTACTTGAAAGTGATCAGATCTTAATTGTTTAATTGTTTTAAGTATTTGTGGTTGGTTCTTTTTAAAAATAGTAATGTGTTTTTAAGAGAAGATTGTTTTTTGAATTTTTGTTTTCTTATTTGTTTTATTTTTCTTAGGTTTCAATGTTTGTGGGTATCATTACTGCAAACCCTCACGAGACACAACTCGTCCAACTAGGGACACCTAGGGGTTTAAAGGCTTATTACATATGCTAAATGCAATCGTGATTCCCTACGAAAGTGGCTTTTATTTATTTATTTATTTAGATTAGTTGTTTTATTTTGTTTTTGTTTTGCTCGAGGACTAGCAAAATATAGGTTTGGGGGTATTTGATAAGTATGAAATCTATATCTATTTGATATGCCTTTTTACCTTATTTGCTAGTATAGATTAGGTTAATTTAGAGTTAATTATGGTTTATTTAAATTAAGATAGATATTAGTATTTTAGTTTAATTATTAATGATTTTGTAGTTATTAGTTGTTTAGACATGTATTTAAATCAAGATGGAATTTTAGTTACTTTCTACATGTCTAAAGTATGGTATTTTATGTTTTGTAGGTAAAGTGCGCTTATCGAAGTACTTGGACGATGTTTGAAATGATTAAAAATAGTCTTCACATGCTTTAAAGTGATTTGGACAACTTTTCGGAGTTATAAACAAGTTAGAAATTAATATGGACACGAAGGAAAGCTTAATGAACAGAATATGAACTGTCCAGGAAAATAGAAACACTGTAGCCGATCAAACGGGCTGCAGGGCGATCGATCGGGATAACATGAAGTTTCCTAGTTTGACCCAAATTTCAATCCTTTTCATATTGGACTTTTTCCTACGGAACTTATGCCTATAAAAAGACATATTTGGCTTAAAATTGGGGGGATTCCAGTAGATTTTAAGAGGAGAAAAAAGAATAAGAAGATGGAAGAGAACTCAAAGCTTTCAATGGAGATTCAAGTGCTTTCTTCTACCATGGAAGGCTAGACTTTTCTTTTACTTAGGAGTTGATGAAGCTATAGATAAGTTTCAGTTTCTTTTCTTTTTAATTTAGATCTCAGTTGTGAATGATGACAATTGTATGATATGAATTTCCTTTTTAATGGAAGAGCTTTTCATGTTTATTCAAATCTATGTTGATTTATTGTCTTGTAGATGATAGATTGATGTAGTTTTGATATTTGCATCGATTCTAATTTCTGTGATTTAGATGAGATGTTCATACAATAGTTTTAATGTTCAGATAATTAATGACTTGGATGAGTTATACTAAGATTAGACGGGTCATGCCTATAGCTAGTTTAGTGTAGATGATTCGTGCTCTTGTCGAAGATAGTTCATGCCATGGAAGTTAATTAATTATTCTTTTTGAAGTAATTCTAGCTTGTAGCTGAGAATACTTGTTCATATTCACACTAGATTTAGATTAAAAGTTAAGGAATTGTTATGGTTCTATAGTGGATTCAATTTCCTAAGTAAATTCGATCAAATTAATCTCTTATTTTTAAACTAGTTGATTCCTTTTTTTTGCTTAATTTAAGTTTAAGTTATTTTTAGTTTGTAATCAGCAAATTCCTCTTTAGATTTAGTGATAATCCATCCGTCCCTGAGGTTTAACAACCCTTAAATACTTATCCTAGTACAATTACCTTGTACACTTGCAAAGGGTTTAATTATAAACGATCAGTCCTGCAACTCCTGAAATAAGTTTCTGGGGGGTGGCACCATTGGGGCATTCTCCCGAACACCTAGCGGGCCTCGCATCTACTAGGCCTGGCGCCTCCCTTCTGCAGCCTGATCGACAGTGCCGAAACACAGAGGGACCTGGGGAACACGTACCTCCTTGTCCACCTTGCCTAAAGGCTAGGCCATGCAATTCAGGGGCCTGCGAGGTTTCCCCTCTTTCCATGGGGGCGGTCTGGGATCTGTTGAGAAGGGGCGCTGTGGGTGTTGCGTGTAACTATGCAATGACCAGGGTCAAGGATTCGATCTTGGTCATAATTTACGTCAAGGTGGGAGCGTTGACGGTCTCCGGGACAGTTCTGGGGCTATCCGCTGAGGCTTCAGCCTCCTTCATTGGCTGAACTTCTGGGGCTACAGGACCTACTTGCCTCGTGCCCCGGGGATCAAGAAAGCTCTGATACCAATGTTGTGCCCGGCGTAGGTACAATTGGTACCTGGGAGTTTCAAGCAGGAAAAGGGGAGAGAAGAGGAAGAAAGGGGAGAAGTTCTCAATAATCAATTGCATAACCAAAACAAAGAAGGGTCGACCCATATAGGGAAACAACCACTCCCCTAGGGAGTCGCACCAAGAACGACCCACTCTCCTATGGAGTCGAGCTAACTAGTGGGCCAGGCTATCCCGAGGCTACTAGCTGGTCCAATGACAATTTATCATCCCATTACATAAGAAAAAGACTAAGCTAATACATAAGAAAATAGCCTAATGTACTGAAATAAAGGTAAATGAAGAGTCAGGTGAACATGCACAACAGAACATTGCCAAATCTATTAGCCATTATCTTGAAAATAAAATTACAAAGAGAGATAGGCCGAAACTTATCAAAGGAGGTAGCACCTTTTTCCATATGAATAAGGGTAAATAAAGTACTATTAAGATATCGCAACATAGTACCTAAATTGAAGAAGTGTAACACTGGTTGAGAGAAATTTTATCCCACAATATCCCAAAATTGTACAAAAAATTCCTTGGAGAAACCACCAAGACTAGGAGCTTTGTTGGCTGAGGTTGAAAGCACAATTTGATAGATTTCATCAGAAGATATGGGGAGAATAAGCATATTGATCTGATCGTCGCTCAAACACTTTTTAATGTGAGAAGCAAGAAGAGGAAGGAGTAAACAGAGATTAGTAAAACTTAGCAGCCTCCTTACCAATAGCATCAGGCATGTCTAATTGAGTCTTCCACACAATAGATAGAATTACGACTTGTATTCTGAGATGGAACT
The DNA here is from genome assembly GCA_035235625.1 of Saururus chinensis. Taxonomy (NCBI): domain Eukaryota; kingdom Viridiplantae; phylum Streptophyta; class Magnoliopsida; order Piperales; family Saururaceae; genus Saururus; species Saururus chinensis. The sequence goes on from CP141143.1 coordinate 36,044,212, forward strand.
GTATAGAAAAACTTTGTGCTTCGATCCCCTTCCACAAGCCATTTAACTCTAGATTTCTGTCTAAAGTAAAGAATCTTACTTTAGACAGGGTCACATGTGGATAGTGGACTTCCTTTGTTTGGGCATTTATATGCATCTTATGGAAGGCTAGACTTGCTTTTAAAAAATTAGTGGGCTTCGCTTTTCATCTCCCATTCTAGTTTTTTTCTAGTTTGATGGCTGCAAACCTTTTTCGACAATCGGTCTCTGTAATATCACTATCCTGTAGGAATGATTTCCCCTCTCACTTTCACTTTATGGGAAATGCTCGTATGTTTTTATGGTTGCTTTATTATTCAATGAAAAATTATATTTTTACATTAGAAACTCACATGAGTTTTAGTTTGTCTCGATAAGTAAACCCATATATACTTTACATGGGGCCCACTTATTAATTCCAATAAAAACTCTTGAGAGAATTTTTATATTGAGAATATTACTATCCTTATTCAACCCAAATCCCTTCAACTGACTCACTTCTTCAAACACGGTGGAGCCACGCCTACTCAGAGCGTGATATCCACAGGGATGCATCTAGCTTAGTTTGGCATCGTGACTAGCCTACATAGGGCTCTAAACATAGTACATAAAGTTTAGCATGGTGACTAGCCTACATAGGGCTCTACACATAATACATAAAGTGTCACTTGTCATCTATGTACAACTGCCCTCTTATATAATAAGTTTGGAGCCCAATTTAGGTGGTTACAGAGATAATAAGGCAAAGTTGGTTAATAAAACATTTTCCTATCCATAATAAAGACAAAGATGAGCCCCATATGTGGTCATCGCAGTCATTATAGAAATATTTTTTTTTTCAGTATAATGTTTACAAAAATAATTGATTACAGAGATTGTAGAACATGTCAAAATCTCAGATCGAAAGGACGGGCTCCCATCTATGAATCTATAGAACAAATCAATCAATTACAAGTCCTCGAACATAATGGTTCTCTTTTCAAAATATGGGTGACGGGTGGCCTCCAATCCTGAAATCTACGGGTAATATATTATTGCCTTCAAAGAGGAGCTTTTTCTTCTGAATTTACCCACTAAACCATTTTTGTAAATTTGTTCCTTCCAGCCCAACAAACTTTTACCCCAATAGTCAACTTTAAAAATACTTCATTTATTTATCGGTTTGTCATTAATGTTAAGAGATTGTAAATATTACGCACCCTTAAGATTCACCATCTTGAAATGGGGTTTAAATTTTTCATTTTTCATCAAAAAAGTTGTTCGCAACCAAGATATGGTTGGCTGCGCTGTAGCCCCCCAGGTTTAAAGCCCCTCCCCCTCCCCCAAGTGTAGTCTTTTTTTTTTTACAGAAAGCAAACCGTAGCTACAGCTGAACAATGGTTGTTGCAGTCGTGACTAGATCGTACGTGCCTCCAGTGGAAACATGCCGCCATGGCTTAGTCGGTCACGACTAGACCGTGATTAGAGTAGTTGCAGTAGAAACAAGATGCCAGATAAACGGGCCATGCCAGCTACCATATGATTGGGTCAAGGAGAATATGAACTATTTAGCAGCCTCGTTCAGCGGCGGCTGAGAAATAGAAAGGGGAGAGGTGGGGCTTGGTTGGCATATGTTTTAATGCTAAAGTAAAATTGGGGTGAAGGGTGACGGAGGAGAGGGGTGGGTTTGTGTTAGGGTTTAATTTGTGAGAGTGTGACACTGTTGTCAAGGCTTTTACCTCATTTTTTGGGCTCATTGGTAACTCCCTCCTTTTTGCTTTGTTTAGAAACTTTATAGGATATGTGTTAGACAACAAGAGCATAGCCTCCTCACCCTAGCCAGCAGTGACATATCCTAGGGCTAAGAAGCCTCTTCTATTTTACCTCATTACTCAATTCAAGATAGATGCTTTCAATTGGAATTATAATCATAGGGGTGTCTCTTATTCTAAGACCGCCATCTTTTAAATCTTTTCGATGTAGCAAATACCCACAGGGACCACTAATGTTGGACACATTATGGGTCCTGAGCCTACGAGTCACAAATCTAATGTTTAAAAGACACTAGGGTTGTTTAGGTGTGGAATTGTTTAGAAATAGAAATAATTTTTTTAAGAATTATTTCTAACTATTTAGAGAAATGAAAATTATGGTATGCAATGAAAATTTTTAAAATAAATTCAAATGTCCCGTCAAACCTATTTTTAAAATGTTAAATTAATATAAGTATTTTTTGAATTTGGATATGTATGTTCTTGGTATTATTTTACTCCTGAATTCGAGCCCTACCAAATAAGATTTTACATGGGTAGGTAATTTTAAACTTTCAAAGTAGGCCCTACCTATATGATATACTTCTCGAGGCTCAAATCGATATGATAGATGACAATTAAAAATTAATAAATTTTTTTATTCTAAAATAGTAGGTTGAGAGCCCGAATCAATGAAATCACCTTATGAGGTGATTTCGTGGTTTCAGTCGATTTTGACAGGAAATGGGCTGTAATAAATTTTTGGGTGAAATTTTTAATTTCACTCACCTTCTGCACCTAACCACGATTCTTATTATTCCAATATGAAAATGCGGCAGAATCACTAAAAATTTATACAAATTCCACACCCAAACAATCCCTATAATTCACTTGGCTAGGATTTGAATGCAATCTACTCCTAGGATAAGAGAGGATATAAAGTAGGGTTGTCTTTTACATAGGCATTCAAATTTTTTGCACTTCTATAAAATTGAAAAATGTTCAAAATTTTAGGGGTTGTGACAATGGCAACTTTTATATTTTAGGGCCTAAAATATGTAGGTTATCATTTAAAAATTGTGGATAATACAATCTATCATAAAATAACAGAGATATCATAGTCTCTCACGGAAGACAAAATGAATATCAATCCAAGAGGAAGATGAGGATATTGTTGCCCACAGGCTTACATGTCTATTTATAGAGATACTTGGAATACTTTAAAAAGTTGCCTTTGTGACCATTTCTAAACTTCACCATAACCTAGAACATTCGGCTCATTAGATATTGTAGACCTTCAACCTTACAACCACTTTTATACTTGGTTAAATGGATTAAAGATTTTAGGAAGGCTCATAATGTATCCAACAACTAATAAATTTACATAAAACTCAAAGCTTCATTATCACAAAGTTGCAATTTTTATCTTCCTTTCTGCAGGGTGTGTTTGAAGATGGAAGGGAGGTAGCGGTTAAGAGACTGTCAAGAAGCTCAGGACAAGGATTGAGAAAGTTCAAGAATGAGATCATATTGATAGCCAAATTACAGCACAAGAATCTCGTGAGGCTCATAAATTGTTGTGTGGAAGGAGATGAAAAGCTGCTCATCTATGAATTCCTGGCCAACAAAAGTCTGGATGTTTTTCTTTTTGGTAAGCCCTTGTTCTCCTAATGGATGATGGATAACTTACTACTAACAATTTTAGGTTCTTGGCCCTACTATGTCAGCTGGAGGTAGAACCAGGGAGATTTGTGGCAGATAAGAGTAATTCTCTCATTACATCTTTCGTTTTTCGACATGGCTAAGATAGAGGGGTCTGCATGTCAAAATAGAACCAACTTGTATATAGTCTCTCTTATGAAAGGTCTTCCCTCTATTTAAGTACCATGGAGCCTGAATGCCTTAATTAGCTTCATCACTGAACTTACAGTAAATGCATTCAAACAATTCTTCAAGTTACTCGATAGATAGCTCAACTAAATAACTCTGTTAAGTAGTCAACCTCAACAAGAGAACAACAATAAATTAAATAGATTAATATAATCGGAAATAAACAGAAACAATCCTTTTTAAACAGAAAGTGTGTGTGTCCACCAAAACATTAAACTTTTTATATCCCCAGGTAGAAGACCCACTTTAAACTTTTGATACAACCCGTGTAATCCATCTCGGCCTTCTCATATTTGTAAATTCTTTCTTGCTAGATCCAACAAAAAGAATTAAACTTGATTGGCAACAACGACTTAATATTATCATCGGCATTGCAAGGGGAGTTCAATATCTTCATGAAGACTCACGGCTCAAAATCATTCACAGAGATTTAAAAGCCAGCAATATATTGTTAGATGATGAGATGAATCCCAAAATATCAGACTTCGGAATGGCAAGAATATTCGGAAGAAAGCAAAATCATCATAATACAAGACGAGTTGTGGGCACATAGTAAGCCCGATCAATTCCTTCCTCACAATTTTCATAATTTTTCTGTTTTGTATCACCCTCGTAGTATATTTTCCATCAATTAATATTCAATGTATTATATGAAATCCAACAGTGGCTATATGGCTCCTGAGTATGCTATGGAAGGACTTTTTTCAGCAAAGTCTGACGTCTACAGTTTTGGAGTTATACTTTTAGAGATTCTGAGTGGAAAACGAAATACAGGTTTTTATCTCTCCAAAAGCGCTCGCAGTCTCCTTGAATATGTAGGTGTATAGCTACTTTTACCGCCATTAGTAATGTTGTTGTTGTTCTTATTACTGTTGTTATTATTACACTATTATTACGAGTTACATCATCATTTAATAGAATTTTCACGGACTGATTGATGTGGTACACTATTTCAGGCTTGGCAATTATGGTGTCATAGCAAACCATTAGATTTGATTGATCCACTTATTATCAAGTCCTATTCTGCAAATGAAGCATTTAGATGCATTCACATATGTCTATTATGTGTTCAACAAGATGCCGCAGACAGACCCACCATGTCATTAGTAGTTCTGATGCTTTCAACAGCCTCTGTTGACCTTCCAGAGCCGACACAACCAGCATTTTCTGTTGGAAGAGAAGCTATAGAACAAAGTCAATCTTCCACAAGCGGAAAGAGTTGTTCCATCAATGAGATTACAGTCTCCTATGTTGAATCACGCTAGGTTACTCACATTTATGCTCTCATATTTACTAATAGGACATTGCATGAGGTTTCAAATTCCATGAGCTTATGGGCACCAATTTTAATCATGTTCTCATACATTGTCCAGGCTATAATAAGGATGTACTAAAGAACAAATGAAGAGCACAATTTTCTTGTTGTAAGCAAGTTCCCTAGATAACATTGCAACAAATGTCAATATTCAGAAGCTCTACACGTGTTATTTTGTCTTGACTTTTTGGTTCAATTGTTGAACTATCTACAGAAATTCTGAAAAAAAATTGCCCATTCCAAACTGGATCTTTTATTATCTCAAACTACAATATATACTTGATATCCTAAGTGATATGGGTCTCTTTGCCAATCACCCTGCCAACCCTCCTACGGAACAACATCTCAAATTAGATGCAAGTAGTAGTGATTTGCCACACAAATCATCCCAATATAATGGCCTCATCAGGCACATGATTTATCTCAATATCACACTTCTAGATCTTGTTTTCAATGTTCATAATCTTTGGTACTACATGCATGGTCTATTCTCCTTTTCATCATATAGACCTTTTCAATTCTTTAGTCATTATGATCTGATTGGCGTCTTGCCCTATGAGTGTAATATAGGGAAATTTCCTAGCTAATCTTCTAAGTTGTGGACACATGGAAATTAACGAGTCTGACCCTTTGTCTTCCTTAGTTGAATAATTTTTGTTATAAATATTGTTTAGGAATGAGATTAGTATAATTAAAAAGTAGAAGGAATGAATTTCGAAATGTCACCAAGAACATGTAAATCGGAGTTCGGATGAGGGAATTATGACCCGTTCAAAGTTAAACATGGCATATATAGTCTACTTAGCAAAATTAGATGTGCAAATTAGCTGTTTATTAAGCTATGAAGGCAGTATTAATTTTAATGATGGAAATTAGTAAAAAATATAACCCAATTGGGTAGCCTAGTAGGTGGGCATTTCGTCCCAACTCCATAAGGGATTAGGTAAGGACCCTAATCCTTCGATTGTGAAACACCATTTAGGTCTTTTTATAAGGGGAGCTTTGGATTGGGTGAGATGGTAGCCACAGGTGGAGAACGTGACACTGGGGAATTTTCCAGTGAGCATGGTTGGTACAGAGGTAGGCCGGGAGTATTGAGCATGAAGACCAATGTTTTAATGAGGTAGGTTTTCTTATTAACCCTAATTTTTATATGTTTCAGGGGTAATTAATGGTGTTCTATGCTTGATTGTTAGTATAGGGTAGAAAAATCCCTTATTAATATTAAGTTAATGAAGTTGATGGCTAAGCCACCAGTCGGATTTGGCTAGTGGGCTGGCTACCCAGTGAGCTGCCTACTACCGTAAGAACCATGGGTTGTTGCTAGTGGGTGATGAGTACATATATTACTTTATCCCTATTTACTTTATTTTATACTCTTAATTAGAAGCTAATATAGAACATATAATTATAAATTAAAATTTAAAATAAGGAGAAAGACTTGTGTGAATTTTTTGAATATTGAATTGGTTAATTTTTGTATTGTTAATGCAAAAATCATATAAGGTGATTGATGGAGGGTCTAGGACTATCAGTCGGCCTTGCACATATAGGGTAATCAATTGGGGCTAGGAATTTAACAATTGGCAATGTAGAAATCAAATTTTAGTAACATATTGGATCGATTGGCCTTGTAAGGCTATTGATCGGGTGATACATAATTTCCGAATTCATACAATTTGTTACTCCTTTTCAAAGCAAAACTCATCTTCCGACTTGTGGGACTATATAAACACCTATTGGGCATGAATTTGGAAGATTTTAAGATATTTTTTAAAGGCCAAAGGGGAATAGAAGGTAGAGGAGTAATGAAGGGATTTCATGATGATTATAGGATCTTCATCAACTATGCAAGGCTAGGGTTTTCAAACTGAGGAATTATTGAAGTTATAGATGACTATCAATCTCTTTTTCTTTTCTTTTTTAAATTTTAGTTTGTGATGCACGACAATTGTATTACATGAGATTTCTTCAATGAAATGTGTTTTAATAGTTTATTCAATGTTATAGTGATTTTATTCATCTTGTAGATGATAGATGTATGTGGTATTAATATTCGACATTAAATCTAATACTTGTAGTTTAGATGAGATGGTTATGTAATAGGATTAATGAATTGGATAATTTATGCTAAGATAAGACTAGTCATGTCTATAGTTTAGATTGTTTTATGTCATAGACAATTCATCCTATGAAATTAATTACTAATTTTCTCTAAGTAGTTATAGCTTGTAGCTAAGAACACTTCTTTCATATACACGCATGATCGAGATTAGAAGTTAAAGGGCTTGTTATGATTCTATTTGTGGATTTGTATTCCTAAGTTAGTTTCATCATATTACTTTCTCATTTACTTTACGTTTGTGTTCATTTTAGTTTTTAATTTAAAAAATATTTCCTTCAAATTTAGTAATAATTTAATATGTCCATGAGTTTCGACAACCTTTAATGTTATCTTAGTACAATTTCCTTGTACATTTACAAATGGTTCAATTATAAACGATTAGCCTGCCTGAGGGAGGCAAGGGGAGGTCAGGTCACATGCCACTTCCTCCCTCCTCCCCTTTTCTCCCTCTCTCACAACTCTACGAAGAACTGTGGAGCCACTCATGGGAAGCCAAAGTTGTGCCACTGGATAGGGAGAAGATTCAGAAAGGGAAAGAACTGGGTGGCCTTTTGGCCCTTAGCGGGGGCTAGCAAGCCATCGTTGGCAATGAACAGTGGGGGCATTGGAATCACCAGCCGATGGTGATCCAAAATGTCCTTCTTCCGCCCACATTGGCATCAGGGTTGTGTGCCTCTAGCGAGGGACAATAGGCTGAAGGAAAAATATGTTTTTGGGCAAGCACTGAATGGCGTAAGGTCCATGGTCATTGGATTCGTTGTGCATCGATGATTTGGCAGCATGGCCCTAGCCCCACTATCACGACCAGTAGGCCTCTGGCCGGCGGGGAAGATGACCCATGCTACGTGTCATTGGGCTTGTGTCACCCAACCCACTTTGGCCAAACTTGGTTGGGCAGAGTCTAGCCCAGGAGTCAGCCGGTTCGTAAAAAAAAAATGAGTGTGCCACTAAATCGGGTCCAATGCACTGGTGTTTAGATGTGGGAAATTTTGAGAAAATTACAAATGGACCTTTTGAGGGGGGACGAGTGTCCTGACCATGCATATATGTAAGTGCACTTAAAAATTGAGAAAAATGCTAGTGAGAGGTAAGGGTGTACCCTAATTTTGGACGAAGCTACTTGATGGACAAAAATTCCAATAACTAGTTAAATGACCAATTTTTTCCTAGTTTTATGGTGTGAACCAATGAGTGAACTAAAGTTATTTTAAGGGGTTGATTCCCCCCTATAAAATACCACATATTACCAAATGTCCATGACCCAATGGAGTTCATAAAAACCCTAGAGAAAATGATAAAAATATCCCTATGAGACAACGAGCCCGCATTAGAGTGAATGGACTCACAAGCCAATTTTGGAGTGGAACCCCTTAAGAGGACAATGACTTGAAACCCACGAAAGGGGAAGCTTGTATCCAATGTTGAAGAATTACTTCAATGCCCATAAAGGCAATATAACCCATTTTTCATAAAATTAGATACACCTAACCAAAGGAGAGTTAGGATAAAACTTTAATGATAGTAAATACCCTCAAATGGAAAGGGACTGGGACCTCTGAGGCCACTATATCATGTAACATGATTGGAAACAAAGGGGAGAACCCTCATTTCTGGGGTTATAGGCAGCTTAGTACATAGGTCTTTAACATAGTACATGGGACTGCCATGATAGTTCATGTATACCTAGTATGGTAGATATATTGTTTTCCATTGTGGGCTTGCAGTTTGTTATTTGCCTAGCCCTAGCTCTGTCAATGAGTGTAATGGGCCTTCTATTGCCTCAATTATGCTTATGCCTTGGTACTACTATTTGTTGGGACATGTGTGGGCCCATATTATTTAAATCAAGTATGCACACCACACTATCACATAAGGATTTAATGTGGAAAATTCAAGAATCCACGACAGTCTCAATCAAGGTTAAATCAATGTACTAGTAAGACATTGAACTTACAAAACACAAAACAAGCAACAACCCTCTGGACTCGACACAGACTTTTTTGTTCAATATTCTTCATTGCTATTGTTGGCCTTTAATTCTTTTTCTTCGAATACATGAAGCTTTCCCTCTTTGTGTTTTGTTTTTCATCTTCTTTTAGCAACTTAAGCAAATACTCCTTCTTTGTTTGTTGATTCACCTTTCAACATTCTTCAACTCCCTTTGAAGAATTTGATGACACTCCTCTTGCATTTATTGTGTGAAAATCTTCTCGCTTCAGTTGTGTATCAACATGAATCCTACATGAATAATCCCTTCAACCTTTCTATGGATTCTCTAGGAAAACAATAACTAAATGACTCTCATTTCTTCTCCAATATTTTCTAGGTTTTTCTCTCTTCAAATTCGCATACCTTAACCTTTATATAGGTCTCGAAATCAGTTTAAGTCATTGACATCAACTAGGAATGAAAACTCATATGGAAATACTTTTTTAAGGCAACTAAAACTACTAGATATCAATCATTCACTGTTTCCTTACCACACGATACTTCAAGCAATCGAAGTCTTGATCGATAAAGTCTCAGCTTCGTTTAACAAAGGGCTGACTCAATATGTGATTGATCAATTCATCCTGTGTAATATCCAGCGATTGATCGATGATATATTTAATTAAAATTTTACACTTTTTAACCTAAATCTGTTTGAAACCTTTAAAATCACTTCCGAAACTTTTTCAAATGAATTTTTTTATCAGAATGTGTACTGAATGACCATCTTTATTATCACCATTCTTTAGTATTAATCTATAAGAACACATCTGCTCCTATTTTTCAAGTCCATCAATTCCAAATCTGATTCGACCACAACTTCATCTAAATAGATTTCTTAGACTACATACGCAAAGTTTTTGACATAGTTTTGATCAAGGAAATTAGCGAATTGCATTACATATGACACATATGTTCTTTCAATCTCCCTTTTTGGCTATTTCAATACAAAACACTATAAGATTAAAAAATAAAAATAAATTTTACAACTCATGACATAGTGCATTGACTTTCAATTTGTACATATGACTTGACAACACTATGACATAACATAAACACATTGGAATTGATTTTGAAAAGCCTTGTATTAACCTGTATTTATCTTGCATTCTTACAATAAAATTATTTGCATAAGTTATTTACAATCAAAATTACAATCATATTGTTCAATTAAGTATGAAAAAAAGCATTTTGATTTTCATTAATCATTTATCCCCCTTTCTGACACAAATAGATAAAAAGTTTAAGTAATAATTAAACAAAATACTCAACTAAGCACAATCAAGTCATAAATATTACCATAAGGCATAAAAATAATTAATCCACAAAATAAAGCATGTCCATCACATATACATAATCACATAATGAATTTCAAAATACATCCCATAGTCAAATGAAACACAAACTAAACCACAACAAGTCTCGTCACAAGAACACATGAAAAAGTGATATAAAAACATAAACTTAAGCATTTCCAGCATCAGCATCAGTAAACTCCCCCTCACTATCTACTCTTGGAGATCTATAGCAGAGCATCCTCCTGATGTCTTCAAGACCCTATTGCACATCATCTCTAAAAGAACTAAACTCTGCATATGTCACAAGTCTATCAGTATGAATCTACCATGCTGGTGTTGTTGTTCCTCTAGATCTACCCCATCCTAAACGATTAAAGCATCTATAGGTCCTATCCCAACCATTGTCGGTTCTTCTCGTGGGATCCTAACATGTACAAAGGTGAATATCCTACATATAATGTAAGGATATGGTAGCATCTCATGTGTATGACTATGCAAAAAGGTCATAATTCAACAAAACATTATCGATGGAAAATCTAACTCCAACTTGGGATGCGACAATAAAAACAAAATCATAGCAATCAAGTCATCCACTCTCTCCTTCCTCACACTCCAGATATCATACTGATCAATGACTGATACATCCAGCTTCTGGGAAAACCTGTCAATCTCCCAGTCAACTCACTCTCTATCAGAAACTCAAATCCATTAAAGTGTAGATATCTCATTAGTCTCCTCTCACACTGAATAATGTTGGCAATGATATGAGGCATAATATGAACCTTTGTGCATCCACTAACTCCTACTAACATGTCCTCATCATCCCATCTAAGAGATGAATACCATTGTTTAACTAGACAAGGGTATACACGTTGATCCATGGAGAAATAGTCCTAAAGTACTCCATCCAATACGAACGAGCCTCTAAACACTCCATGGTAGTCTGTAATGGCACATGGACTAAACTATGCTCGCAGCGTATCGGTCTAACTCTCTCCCATACTAATCGACGTATGTGGATCCCTTGATCCCGGTTCATTGGCCACTTTTTGCTTCTTTGCTCTCTCCATCTAAATTGATTGGAAAGAAAGAAAACCTAAGGCTAAACATTACTAAGAACTAATCAGAAGACATAAATAGTTCTATAATTAAAAAAAATTGAAATGCGCATTAAAAACCATATTTTTAAAATGAAATAAAACCCTAAAAATTTTATGTCCTATTGACTCCAAATTTTTATATAGTGTTTTAGCACAGAAAAATGACTAGCAATCCAGAACTTATGGGAACAATTGATTAGTAATGAAATAATTTGATTTTTTAAAATTTAAAAAATTTAAGAAAATTGAGAACATTCAAAATATTTTGGAAAATGTCAATGAATTCCTAAAATTATTTCAAGACATTATCCATCTAAATAAGATTTTTCTAAGAGTTAGAACTCAAAATAAAATTTAAACATTAAAATCAAGCATAGTTGAGCTCATTTTGCCAAATATCATATTAATTTTCCTTTATTCTAAGTGCATCTACATATTATGTTTTATAATACCTTGCCTTAGATTAGTCAACTCCTTTGGTATGTGATTGTCAATTTTAATTATTTTTTTATTTTTAACACTTTAACTCTCTTTATTAATTTTTAAAAGAAACCACCAATGTTTTTAACTCTTCTTTCTTTTAATCTTGAATCTCCCAAGAGTATTCTTATTAAATTGAGGCAAATTCGTTCAAACCCTAGTAAAAATAAAGTTTTCATTTTTCAACTCACTTTTGCTAGAATCGATGTATATGTTTCACCTATAAATAATAAAAATAATAAAAGATCATAAAAAATAAGCCCATGCTTTTTTTTAGTCATGATATTTTTTTCTTAAATCATTTTTCTTTGGCTTGGCTTTTTCTGAATTCTCTCTGCTTGCATCATTTATTTTTCTTATTCTTTTCTCCTTTTTATTCATTTTTTCTTAATGTTAAGTGAATTGGAGCTTCACACTAGCCTAGGCAGACCTAAGTAGGTAGCCTTTCCCTATCATCTTTATGAGGATAATTCTATATGACTAAAAGATATTGAAGTAAATAAACTTACAAACATTGAATCTCAATACAAAGATTTTTTTTCTTTTGAATTCTAAATAGAAATCTAGCATAAGATCCTCTAATTTGATCACTAAGTCTCTAGTATAATCCAAATGCCTAAGGTGTTTTTGCTATCCTTAGCTTTGCCTAGTCATCCTATCCTAAGGCAATCTAAGGTGTTTTTCTTACTCTTCCTAATTGAACATTCAACCCTTAAAGATCAATCTTCCTCACCCACACTCTTTCAATCTTCTTCTCATAAACTTGGTGGGGGTAGCCTATGGGTCATAATGATAGTGTGCTTATTTTCCTTCTTCTTTGACCTAAGTTTCAAGGGATGATCCTTTGGGCACACTTTTCTAGTATGAGAATCTCTATGACATATGTCACACACTCCCACAATTCTAGAATCTATCTTCACTCTATTTCCTTTTGACCTGGGTGGGTTGGGCACTATTTCATGTTCTTTGTCACTCGTTTTGTCTTTAACAAATATAGTAGGTTTTGCTAATGAGGTAATCAAGCAATTCTTAAAACCGAAGCCCATCTTATTGGTTTGACTTATACTTAACATGGTCTTCAATTTCTTATTCTCTTTCTCTTGAGAGTACTAGACTTCTTTTTCTCAAGCTCAAGGTCATTCTTAAGGTCGCTCACTTCTCTTTCTCACTTGATGTTCAACTCCACTAACCTATTAGCATGTTGAGAATACAAGACCAACTTATCATCTTTTTTTTTTCAATTCTTTCTCAAGGCATTTGGTTTTTCTAGTCAAGACTAAGAATTATTGGAGGAACCCTTTGTACTCATCAGAATCAACGTCAGACTATAACTTTTATTCAAGAAAAGTAGACTAATGAGACTCTTCATGTAACGTCTGAGATTTTTCATTACATTTTCTTTAAAAATTATGAAAACTTTTTGCAATATAACGACTATAAATCAGGAAAACTGATGAATATAAAACCTATGAAAGCACTTTTATAATTTCAAACATCACATGCCAGTTTTTCTCATACAAATTTTTACTCATTCTATTAAACATTGTACTGCCAAACTAAACATCCTCAGGCACTATTTGAAAACAAATGTACGAATAAATTACTATGATCATAGACTTTAAATCCAAATCTCTCCCAGGAATCCCTGAGTCCAAGTCCCATAACAGTCTACAATCTAATCTAAATTACAAGTCTAGAAAACATAAACACTTTAATATTCATCTCACCCAATACATCAAATCGTAGCACAAAATAATACTCACAGTGAGTCAAGAATATACCTGAGTCAAAAGGAATCAATCCACTGCCAAAACGAGCATCCATCTCGAGGAGCTCTCCATCACAAACTTGTAAAAGCCTCCCGAACAACAGGGCTAAAAAATAGGATAATAAATATTTTCGTACTCAATAGGAAAATGCCTAGTAGGAGAGTTCTAAACAGTGAACTCTATAAGTCCATACATAGATGCATTCATGCAACTCAAACATGAAACAGACAAGCATATAATAATCATGCACATATGTATACAATCATGCCAAACACACACCATCAAACCAATCTTACACATACATTCTTAATTAGAGTCTTACAAACTTACTCGTACAATCGTATGCTTACTTAAACAACTTACACATACTTGTACGACTTTACTCTTAAAATTGTACACTTACTCATATGACCTTACTCATACAGTCTTACACTTACAGTCTTGCTCAGAAAAATACTCTTACAGTCATGCTCATAATCATACTCTTACAGTTGTAATCATAATCATAGTCTTATAGTCGTGCTCGTAATCATACTCTTACAGTCTTGCTAAAATCATTGTCACGCCCCGGCACGACCCAACCCGAGCCGCACCTGGTCAGTGCGCAAGGGTGACAGAATTTAACGAATTATCGTATTGCGGAAGACTTAGCCCCTCTAACAGGCTATTCAACTAACAGAGTAGCGCACCTCACATCCTTTGAGCAAGAGAAATAAGGATAAAGAAGAGGATAATAAACTATCATAATCCTCACGCAAACCCACATAATAATCAACTCCAAAGCCTATACATGGTTCAAAATTAGAAAAGTTTAGACAAATCTAAGAACAATAGATAAACTTGAACATAATACATAATCCACCATATAAAGTTATCTAATGTCAACCACGAGAAAATCGGAAAATAAAACATCATCAGGATGCCACAAAGGCTAATCCCACAAGTACCCATATTGTCCCTCATATTAGGTGTCCTGCACATATGCATGTAGCACCGTGCAGCCCCAAACAAATCACAAAAGAGGGGTGAGTATAAAACTCAGTAATGGTTTGAAAGAGATAACATTAATCAGAAAATTGTCACGGCACAACATCATGGCAATTCAGATCCATAAATGACGTGGTATACCCTTTTCTGATAATCCTCTTACTAAACACCTACTTACCCATAAGTAAAAGATCTAGCATGCATATAACACATAACCAAGATCAGGGCATAACGATCATAATATGACCTAACATCCATCCTGCATAAATAGTAACTCTCATCCAATCACAATCATGCATAACATCCCACATAATCTGTATGAGAAGTGACTCTAACACACTTTCTGATCATTCAATCATATCACATAAACCTGCATAATAGTGTCTCAATCACACGATTTAGATCATGCATTCATATCACATCCATTCCATATCTCATTCACCCTGCAAAACAAACGTGTCAAACACATGATACACAATAATGCATAATAAATCATATCCACATGTGTCACATTATCCCTACACAACCTATGCCATCCTGGGCAAAATATAATCTCATACACATGCATCATCAACAAATGGTGAATGCCTCCATCAAGGAGTGAATACAATCATTGCCACACAAGCGGGACATAGTCTGATTTTCACACAGAAATATAAAAGTCGGGGTAGTCAGCCCCTAAGTCTACTCACCCTGGACAAACCTGGCCAAGGAATGTCTGAATTTCACACAGAGAACCTAGAGCAGGTGTGTCCGCCCTGGAACATCTTCTGCGATGGGAAGAGTCCGAATTCCACACAGGAAACCTAGGACAAGTGGTAGCCGGTGCACAAAGGCATACCACTCTAGATTCTCAGGGTCTAGATGTTTATCTCAAGAAATCTCAACCGCATGACAAGTACACAACTTGTCCCCAATCATCTCAACTCAATTTAGATCGACTCAACCCGGGGAGTATCCATGTTCCACGCAGGAACTCAAATCGAAATCATGTCCTTTCAGACCAGCCAAGTTCCAATTAAGCCATCGATCGACTAATCCGGCATGCAATCTCACATCATTGCATTCAATCGATCTACCACGGCTAAATATTGGTAAAGTCTCATTCATGAAATCCGTCTCATGATGCATGCAACATGATATATACGTGAGCAATCTCTATGTTAATTCCAACACATAAAATGTGCTCCCATCAGTTCCCACATGCATCATATTTGAGTCATAAACAACCACAATTTCATAATAAATTCCCTACATAAGTGTATTCAAACATTCCTAAGCACATGACCATGCTTTGATAATAGTTCACAAGGCACTACACACATACTTTTTCTAACATCTAATCATGGATCGTAATTGGAATTCATGAGTGGGAAAACCATCAGAAATCATCATTGAAAACATGGATTCAAGTTAACAAATCTAGCACGTTTAACCAACATCATGTAATCCGCATAATGCCCAATTAATCTTCATACATTTCAACATCAAGCTTATTATAACTCAAATCAACCCATATGAACATGAGAAATAATATTTGATAGTAGAAATAACAAATAAACAAAGAAAATCAAATGATCAAAATCTGCTGCGTAGCTCATCGATTGGCCTACAAGGGCATTCGATTGGCTGGCCTTAAAATCGGCTTGCATTGCCATTTGGCTTATCTATCGGCCTGCAAGGGCGATCGATCGCCATAATGGTAGATTTGCTTCATCTTCTCCATTTTGAAAATCAAACTGAACCTTCATCAATCCATCATAATACATCAAATCCAAGCCCAAAACACCATCAAAATCCAACAAAAACTTCTAGAATGCTAAATCTACTCATTTTAAAGATTTAAAACATCGAATCCATCATAATAAAGATTAAGTTTTTTTACTAATCTACCATTAGAGCACTAAACATGGAATCCATTCAAGAAAACACATAAAAAACCAAGATTTGAAACACATCAACCTTGAGGATGAAACACATTACCTTTCACCTCTTTTTTTGGTTCGGATTAGCTCCTTAATCTCCTCCGAAACCTACCCAAAAATGTGAGTTTTGTTAATACCCACCTAAATCCGATTTAGAACTTGAAAATCATTTGAAAAATCTTAGATCTAGAGCTTTAGGGAGTCAAAAACGAAAATTTGAAAGCTAGGGTTTGAAGTAGAGATGCAAATCAGTGACTTAGTAGCATGAAAACGAGATTAACCTTTGGAGAAAGATGAGATTAGGAGAAGTTTATGAAAAACCATAATGATTAAGGAAAGATTAGGAAAATCTCACCTCAAATCATCTTCCACTTTGGGCTAATGGGGATTAGGCCTTTTGATTTCCAGGCTTAGCTCTTTCCCAAATGGGAAAGAAGCCAGCCCTTTCCTTTTATAATGAGGAAGGGGTTAGACCTAATCAAAATTCGGGGTATAAATAAAATTCTTAACTAAAAGTGGGTAATTTGGCTATTTAAACCTTAATTAAGACCTCAAAAATTTTCTAATTAATTGTTTTGATGTAAAGGATGTTTTGGACCAAAAATCCCAAATTTGACCGTGGGACCCATAGGGGGTGCCAATAAACCCTAATTTTGAAAAAAATGAGAAAATACCAAAAATTCACAAATAACTTAAATTCAATTAAAACTCATAAAAGTGAAGGTAGTTTTGATTAAAACCTTTGAAAACCACCTTTATTTTGAAAATCCTTGAAATCAATAAAAAATGGTTTAAACCACACAAGGACCAATAAATAATAAATAAAATTGAAAGTAAGCCGGTTTAAGACAAGAGTTCTTACATCTTCCCCCTCTTAGGAATTTTGGTCCCCCAGAATTCATTAGAGGTCGGTGACGATAAGATGAAGGTACTTCTTTCTTATCTCGTCCTCTCTTTCCCACGTGGCTTCCTTTACCCTGTGATTCCTCCACAACACCTTCACGAGTAGAATAGCCTTTTGTCGAAGTACCTTATCCTTTCGGTCTAGGATCTGAATAGGTACCTCCTCGTAGGAAAGATTCTCTTAGAGTTCCAATGGCTCGAAATCCAACACATGAGTAGGATCCGGCTCATACTTTTGGAGAAGTGAGATATGAAATACGTTGTGGATATCAGCCAATTGAGGTGGAAGAGCTACTCGATATGCTATGGCGCCTACCCATTCCAAGATCTCAAATGGCCCAATAAATCGGGGTGACAGCTTCCCCCGTTGTCTGAAGCGGACAACACCGTGGGTCGGAGAAATATTAAGGAACACATGGTCACCAACGTTGAATTCTCACTCCTGCTATCTCCTATCGGCATAGCTTTTCTAATGGAATGTGCTGTCTGTAATCTCTCCCGAATGAGGCGTATTTTCTCGATTGACTGCTGTATAAGATCTGGGCCAGTGAGAAGATGCTCTCCAACCTCACTCCAACACAAAGGTGATCGACATGGACACCTGTAAAGTGCCTCGAAGGGTGTCATCTTGATGCTCGCTTGGTTTGTTCTCCACAAATGCTGCTCCCAACTTCCCTTCCACTCGAGGATACACGCTCGAAGCATGTCCTCAAGCATCTGGATGGTCCTCTCCGATTGTTCGTCGGTCTGAGGATGATAGGCGAAGTTGAGATGTAGAGATGTGCCCAAGGCACTCTGAAAGCTCTGCCAAAACTTGGAAGTGAAGAGAGGGTCACGGTCGGAAATGATGGATACAAGGATTCCGTGTAACCGTATGACTTCCTTCATATATAGGGCAGCTAAGGCATCCAAAGGAGTAGTCATTCTGATCGAGAGGAAATGAGCAGACTTCATAAGTTGGTTGATGATAACCCATACCACATGATTATCACCCGGTGATCTAGGCAGTCCGAAAATAAAATCCATGGCTACGTTCTCCCATTTCCATTCCGGGATCGGAAGTAGTTGTAATAAACCGCCCAGATGCCGGTGCTCTACCTTGACTTGTTGGCACACAAGGCATTTGGACATGTAGGCTGAATATCCTTCTTCATCCCTTTCCACCAAAATGTTCTCTTCACATCGTGATACATCTTAGTTCCTCCAGGGTGGATGGAGAACATAGAATGGTATGCTTCTGACAGGATACGTTCCTTTAACTCTACAGAGTTTGGCATGCACCACCGTTCCTTATACGTCAAACTCCCATCGTGCTTCTCCTCGAAGTCCGACACTGCCTTCTCCTTCATCCTAGCCTTAAAGGCTTGAGTCTCCTCATCACTTTTTTGAGCTTCAACCAATCAACAACCATGCTAGAGCTAATGGAGAGGTTGGCAAACCAACTACAAGTGGCCTCCATAGCTAACTCCAGTTTAAGCTCAATGGCATCCTCATACAAGAGCCATTCCCGAACTCACATGCAAGCTATCGAAGTGGCTGATTTTTGACTCAAAGTATCCACCCTCACATTCGCTTTACCGGGATGATACGATATCATGAAATCGTAGTCCTTCATAAACTCTAACCATCTCCTTTGCCTCATGTTTAGGTTTCTTTGAGTGAATAAGTACTTCAAGCTCTTGTGATCAGTGAACACCTTAAAATTCTCACCATAGAGATAGTGCCGCCAAATCTTCAATGCAAAGACCACGGCCGCTAACTCCAAGTCATGAATGGGGCAGTTTTGCTCGTGCACTCTAAGCTATCGAGATGCATAAACTAACACTCTCCCATGCTGCATGAGTACATAACCCAAGCCACGAAGTGAAGCATCACTATAGACCACATAACCACCACTCCCAGAAGGAAAAGTCAAGACCGGAGCTGATATCAATCTCTTCTTCAACTCTTGGAAGCTATATTCACAGGCTTGATTCCACTCAAACTTCTCATTCTTCCTAGTCAATTTGGTCATAGGGCTTGTAATGCTAGAAAAAACCTCAATGAAACGGCGGTAGTACCTGGCAAGTCCTAAGAAACTGCGAACCTCCAATGCACTCTTTAGTTGCTCCCACTTCAACACGGATTCGACTTTCGAGGGATCAACCATCTTTCGATATCACATAACCAAGGAAGTGCACCTTCTTGAGTGAAAATTCATGCTTGTCAAACTTTGCAAAGAGCTGATGCTCCAGTAAAGTCTATAGAACAATTCTCAAATGTGCTTCATTCTCTTCCTCATTGGCCGAATAGATCTAAATAGTATCAACAAATATAATCACAAATCGATCAAGATAAGGCCGTAAGACTCAGGTCATCAAGTCCATAAATGAGGTTGGTACATTAGTGAGACCAAAAGGCATCACTAGGAACTCATAATGCCCATATCGAGTACAGAAAGCTGTCTTTGCCACATCATCAGGCCCGATCCGAAGTTGGTGATAACCCGATCTCAGATCTATCTTAGAGAAGACCCGTGCTTGCTGCAATTGATGAAATAAATCATCAATTCTAGGTATAGGATACTTGTTCTTGATGGTTACCTGATTTAGCATTTGGTCATCGATGCACAACCGAAGAGAACCATCCTTCTTCAAAACAAACAAGACCAACGCGCCCCAAGGAGATACACTCGGCCTGATATACCCCTTATCCATAGGATCCTGTAGCTGAGCCTTAAGCTCCTTAAGTTCAGCTAGAACCATACGATATGGAGCCTTAGAAATAGGAGTAGTGCCTGGAATAAGATCAATGCAGAACTCTATCTCCCTCTCCTGTGGCAAACCCGTCAAGTCACTGGGGAAGACATCAGAAAATTCTGCCACAACACTAACGGAATCCAAAGAAGGTAACTCCATGTTCAACCCCGTAATACTTGCAAGGAAAGCCTCGCGTCCCTTATCGATCCACTTCTTGTCCTTAAAAGATGAGACTAAAAACTTGCCACTAGGATGCTTAACCCCTTGAAAGATGAAAGGCTTAGCTCCTGGCAATTCGAACATCACCTTCCTCCCTCGGCAGTCTACATGCACATGGAACTTGGACATCATATCCATGCCTAGGATCATGTCGAATTCAATCATCGGAAATATAATCAAATACACATGTAGCACATGCCCATCAATCTCCATAGGAATCATTTCAATATACTCCTCCACCCGAAGTGAAGACGAAGGTGTAGACACTCGCAAAGGAACATGCAACAACTTATGACAAGCATCCAACTCATGAGAAAAATGTGGAGAGATAAAAGAATGAGAGGAACCGGTATCAAATAATACTCTAGCATAGTGGGAGGCAATGAGGATCATACCTTCCACCACGCACGAAGAGTTGGCCGCCTCCTGCGCCGATATAGCAAAAACTCTCCCATCGGTAACCGGCTTCTTCCCTTTGGCATCTGGCTGCATGGTAGATGGTCTTACTTGTGATACTCTTATGCTTGTACAATTATGCATACTCTTACTGTCTGACAATCCCCTAACATATGCTCCAATCCAACCCGATCCATTCCAATCCTCGCCTGTCAAACTTACATCCTTTGTCTTCTATCATATGCTTACACATCTAGATTCAACTCCATACCAAACCCTCTGTTACCTCTTACTGTCCATTGCCCATACTTCTGCCCACACACACATACTCATCCATTACATAGGCGTATAGCCATTATCATACATATATCTATCACACATATGTATAACATACACATACATACATAGTTTACCAACATACTCACTAGCCATCACTAGCACACACATAATCCACATACATATCTGACAAACATACTCGCTAGCCATCACTAGCACATACATAATTAATATACTTAGCTTACCAAAGAATGCGCTAGCCATCATTAGCACAAACATACTTCAAACATACTTACAACCCACATACATGTCATATGCATTTCAACATGGCATAATTTATCCTCTTATATCATGCAAACGGATCATGGTTTAACATCCAAAAATTGAATCATACAATCATAGCATGCTGCTACACATTCAAAGCATGCTATCATGAAATTACGAGTTCAAAGCTCCACTACCTTATAATCATGACGTTTGATGGTGAGCACACGATGGTGGCAGTGTCGGCGATAAAGTTGGTGGCCAAAAGCATTGCCCAGCTGAGAGAGCTACTGTCCCGAGGTTTTAGGAAGCACCGGAACTACTCACAGCCAAATGGGGTGACACAGATCAATGTGGCAAAATCCAAGATCCACGTCGGCATACTAGAGCATCCGGGAGATAGGTCGTGCCAAAATAAGTGGCAGTGCGACCAGAAGTCAAGGTGTACTCATTGAAGGTTAGCTGGTGGCTGAGAAGTACTTGACCAGATGCAAGATGTTGAAATTGGCCGTAGACAGCACCCAATGGTGTCGATTTCGAGTCAACAAGGGCGCACATAAGGGTGGAGGGCATGGGGCAATGCTCGATGATGGAGGAGAGGTGGAGGAGGGCTTGGTGTCAACTCCATTAGGTGGCAAAATCATCTGATGATCAGGCAGCACCTGAACCCTAAAATGCACGCATGGTCACATGTACATGCGGCCAAAAAGGGCCACTATAGGAGGAGATGAGTCAGACGGTGGAGGCCCAAGGCCCATAAAAGGGCAACTGAGCTAGGTCCAGTAGGTGGTGGCTGACCGAAATGGCAATGACATCACCGATCGCCACTCACACCTAAAACCAATGGTGCAAATGATTGTGCGTCTCACACGTAAAGGGCGAAGGGTGACTCAAGGTCGAGCAATAGAGTGGAAAAGTTCACAGTGAAACAAGGCTAACCGCAAGGCCAGCTGGAGGCCAATCAGTGACTGAAAGTGTCATAATGGCAAAAATAGCCATGAAGGATCGTACGGGTAACACCCAAATCGAGGCATAAGGGTGGAGCAAGACAATAAGGGTGAAGCAGGGTTGAAAAGGAAACCCCCAACTGACACTAGGTCAAGGTAGGCTGGACAAAGTTGGACCAAAGTTCGTCCAACAACCGGAAACACATGGCGTCTCAAAAAGTGCTCCGGATAGTGAGAAGAAGAAAATGAAAAATTGAACAAAGTACCAGTAGCTCACGGAGGAGCAAGGAGATCATGGTGGCGGCTCTAGCTAGTGTCTATGAGTTCCTAGTGGCCAAACGAAGATAAGTCTAGTTAAGGGCGGCCGCAAACAACAACAAAATCACCCTCCTATGGCCCAAAAATAAATTTAAGAGGTGAGAAAAAAAGAAGAAAAGACTAGTATCTCGTGGAGGAGCGACAAGGACATAGCGGAGGTCATAGCCAGTACGTTCGGACTCATGGCAGTAAGGCAAAGTGGATCCCGACAAGAACCAGCAGAATCCGACAATGGAGGAGGGACAACGGAGCGACCGGAAACTCACTCGGGTTTCACAAACTCTTATTGGATTTATTGGAATATTTTTGGACATCTCTCCAAGTTTTTGGAACTCGATCTTTGGGTTTTGGATATTAATACCTTTTTTCCTTTTATATCCCTATCAAGCATTAACCTCCTGTTTACTCGTTATACCTCCAAAATTTACACCGAAAGCGTGCTGTGAGGCCTGCGACCTGCGACTAAGCCCCATACTTGACTCTACGGTTATAATACTGAGGTCAAATACACAAATATAAATACATTGAAGCACCACATTTTCCCGCCTAAAATGACCAAAAAAATAGCAAGAAAGTCACAAAAAATCGTAGAAAAATCAGGGACATTACACTTCACTAGATCCATTTTCCTTCACACTTGCATGGAAGGCAATATAGTTACACATCTCATCTTCATTAGTAGAACTCTCATCAGAGTGTGTTGCTTGAAGCACCTTTCTTTTTTTGCTTGTTATCAAAGTCTTTTGGTTTATTAGGCTTACCATTAGAAGAATTATCAAAGTTATTGTTAGGACAATCAGCAATAAAATGACCTAACTTACCAAATTTAAAACACTTCATATTCTTGTCTTGTTTGTTTTGCCTTCCATATTTCCTATCCCTTTGTCTCTTCTCTGAATTTTGACCCTTATTCCCATACCAAAAGTTTTGAGATTTCATAAACTTTTTGATGTTTTTAGCTAACAAGAGCATTAATTCTTCATCATCCTAAAATTCTTTAGATTCTCCTAAGGTGTTGAAAGCTTTTTTAATTTTTGGAAGTTCTTTTAGATGTCATAAGGGAAGTTTGTTTCCCTTAGATTTCTCAAATAATCCTTTCTTATTTTCTTAAGATTCTTCTTCCATCTCGAAGGTTCTAAGGTTCCCTACAACTTCCTCAATGTATAAGGTAACTATCTTTTTAGATTCATTAATTACTGTCACCTTAATTTTAAATTTAGAAGATATGGACCTTAACAATTTCCTTACAACTAGATAGTCAGGAATAGGTTCCCCTAATTGATCAAAAGTATTGACCATGTCTAATATCTTAGCATAATATTCAGAAATTGTCTCATATTCACTCATGATTATGTTATAAAATTCAAGTGTAAGCATCTATAACCTAGATACTTTGACGACCTATATTTCCTCATTATACTTCACAAGTTTTTCCCATGCAACCTTAGTGAATGTACAATTTAAGTTTAACCTATGTTGCAACTTTCCTATGGCATTGAATAATGCACTAAGGGCCTTACTATTTTGATTTTCAAGTTTTGTTTCATTTTCATCCTATGCACTCTCAACTTTTAAGATAGAATTTCCATCTTTATCTTTGGTCATGGGAGGATTTCAATATTTAATCACCACTTTCTAAGTATTTCCATCAAGCACTTGAATAAAAGAGCTCATCCAATTCTTCCAATAACAAAAATTTTAACCATCAAACAATGATGGATAATTCATAGGATTACTCAAATCTCCATGTTCACTCATTAAATTATTTGACACACCCAATAAGATTAAGCAAACTTAAACCACCCAAGCAACAATTTTTAAGCACTATAAGCAAGGATAAATATAAGAATAAGTAGACTAATAAATTAGGGCACACAAATTAGCAAGTTTAACAAGTAATTCTAAGAGAAAAACAAGTAAACTAGCACAAATAAGTTATCAAACCCTAACACAAGAGATATGACTTTAGAAATCAAAATCTAGGAAGATTAAGAAAACTTGACACACATTAGCATGCAAAAATAGATTGATAATATGAAACGAACTCAATTTTTTAATGAAATTCCTTAACTACTACTTGAGTTTAATATCCACTAGACAACAATAATGGATAACTAGATTGCCACTAGTCTGATTATCTTACAAAGATAAAGACAATGAGTTCTAGCCTCTATGTGCATGAATTTATTTTGAAGCGAAACAAACAAACCATATTATTTAATCTCCATTCATGATCAATCTATCTATCAAATCAAGCATGCACACCACACAATCACGCAAGGATTTAACATGGAAAACCCAAACTCTAGTAAAAAACCACGGCAGCCTTAACCAAGGCTAAATCAATGCACTAATAAGATATAGAACTTACATGACACAAAATAACCAACCAACCTCTAGACTTAACACAAACTCCTTTGTACAATCTTCTCATTTTTATTGTTGGCCTTCAATTCTTCCTCTATGAATACTTGAAGTTTTCCCTCTTAGTATTTTGTTATTCGTCTTCTTCTTTTAGCAACTCAAGCAAAAACATATTCTTTGTTTACCGATTCACCTTTTCAGATTCTTCAACTCCCTTTAAAGAATTCGCTTACAGTCTTCTTTTTTAGTTGTGTAAAAATCTTCTCACTTCAGTTGTGCATTTTTACCTTTTTTAACCTAAATCCATATGAAACCTCCAAAATCATTTTTACAACTTTTCTAAGTGATTTTTCTGAGAATTTGTACTTAATGAACATATTTTTCATCAACATTCTTTAGTATTTAGTCTTAATCCATAAAATTATGTTTGCTTCTATTTTTCAAGTCCATCAATTCCAAATCTGACTTGACTACAACTAAATCTAATGAGATTTCAAAGACTAATTACCTATGTGAAGTGTCTAACATAGTTTTGATCAACGAAATAGCCCATTACATTACATATGATACATACATTCTTTCAATTTCGTAGTCAATAGTTGATAGGCTGATTTATTGTAGTAAAGAGGTAGTAAGAGAACATTCTGAGTGGCGTTGTTTCCCTCATTATATACACTCAATCATCTCAACAAACCAAATAGATAAGAAAAAAATAAAACACATTTTGAACACACAACTGTCGATTATCAACTTTCAACTTTCGACTATCAAGCATTACAAATCAGTAAAAGGAGTCATTGGCTCTAGAGAAGGAGGTCACCAATATTGGAGAAGAAGGAATCTCTAATGACGGAGAAGAAGGAGGCATCCAACTCCGGAGAAGAGATTGGTCATAGATGGTGGATTGCATATCTTCTAGCAAAGATATTGGTCACCGGTGGTAGACTCTAATTGTCCATCGCCATGGTCTCCTTCTCCGGTGCCGGCTACCTCCTTCCTCTCTAATGCAGGACAATTGATACTCAATAGTTGACAATTAAGTGTCGACAGTCAACAATTACAATAACAATGATTTTTCACAAAAAAAAACTAATATTTTTAATTAAAAAATTGGGTTCAAATTTTTTTCTACATTGTGGACCTAGACTTTGTACATAAGGTGTTCAATAATTACTTTCATTTTTCTCTAGACTTACAAAAAAAAAATTATATCCTATTTGTTGAGCTAGAGACTCAGTCAAACCTATGGCCACACTAGTAGACCCGCCTTGTAAAATTAGTGTTTCTTAACCTAGTACTTTATAAATAGTATATTCTTTACTATGCATTAATTATGACATAAATCCTCTTATATTAGAATCTAAACTTGAAGATGAACGGAACACGCCTAAGAATACCTTAAATAAACTTTACAAGGCCGAGATATGATCATTTGAAGTTTGTACTACACTGCACATCCGAACCTATATGAACTTTGAAGTTGGACCCACATAGGCTCATGGGGGGTCACTACCCAAATTCAACCTAATTGAGACTAAATGACCTTATATATGAATGGTTAGGATTTTCTTAGACTATGGAATGAATTTGTGAGGTAGGACGCTTCCGGGAACCTCACTGGATAACCTATAATTATGATAAGGTCAAACATAATCTCCTTGATATAGTTGGTTCAAAGGCCTACAAGATCATCTCTTGATCATTTCATAATTCTGATAGTTTATGGGTCAACTTCAACATTCAATAAGAGTCCAATAAATTGTCTAGACTCTATTTTCTCTCTCCTGCAAATTTTCTTAAAATCACCAAGATAATTTTATTTCATCCGTCCTAACAAACTTTGTCTTCTCACTTGATTTAGTTACTAACCAAACT
Organism: Saururus chinensis; assembly: GCA_035235625.1. Classification (NCBI taxonomy): domain Eukaryota; kingdom Viridiplantae; phylum Streptophyta; class Magnoliopsida; order Piperales; family Saururaceae; genus Saururus; species Saururus chinensis. The sequence continues at coordinate 36,071,138 of CP141143.1, forward strand.
TATCAAAAGTTCTCTACTAGAATTATCAAAGATTCTATAGATTATCTAAGCTATATATCAAATTAAGTGGATAAATATAAGAAAAACAATAGAAAATCCATTATAAGCCTACAAATTCTATAATTTTCCCTAAAACTTCTCCATCCCTCAACTCATACCTCTCTATATTTGGTTTGTCCCTCTCTCAATTCCCCCTACCCTTTTGAGTTTTTCTTTCTCTAAAAACTTTTCCCTGCTCAAGATCTCTTTCTCTCTCTTTGATTCACCCTCTTCCAACCTTCTCCTTCAACCATTACTCTTCAATCTTCTTCCTATTTCTCATTTTTATTATTATTCCACTAGTATTTTTTATAGTTTTCTTTTGTTCATAGGAACCAAGTGCACGAACGCCAATTTCAACTCAATAATCATAGGTAAAGAGACTTGCCTGTGCTTTGTGGTGGTATGAACATTCTTTATAACAAAAGTTTTTTAGTATTAATTTTTTAATTTTCTTCTTTATTATGTGATTTTCTGAATATATATGATTGTTTTGAGATTATTTGGATTCATATATTTCTTGGCATACCTAAATTGGGAAACTCATAACTTAAAAAAAATCCAAAATTTTAAATGTTATTTTATTTGTTTGTATGGACTTTTGATAATTTTTAGAGTTCGTTGGATAGGTCAAATGTCCAAATTGTCCCTTTGATGGATTTCATAGTTTTACCCCTCATATGACTGATTTTTGGGGTCCCATAATTTTCAAAAAAGTATTATCATGTAAATATTATATTTTTAATGTTTCATAAATTTTTGAGTTGCATTCTATTTTCTATGATTGAAATTTTGAAAGGCTGCTTTTTATGGTATATTTTGTAACTTTTACATATTTTCTTAGTTATGGTGGGATTACAAATAAATTCATTCTAAAGCATATTTATTACTATTTTATGGTATAATCATGATTATATGCTGAGTTTGGAAGCATGCTGAAGCATATAAATATTTTTAGTAAATTTTAGCACTACTTGCCATGTATAACCATGATTGTATGTATAAGGTTATTTCTTGTGTGTTATTATGAATGTTGCTCGATGATATATTCATATAAAGTATGTGACTATTTACATGAAATTATATAGGGTATGTTATTTAATAGTAAATGACTATATGTATGAACATATTGTATGTTTTCACATATGCATTCTTATACTTATATACTACTATATGTCATGATTTATATTAAATATATACATTATTCCAAGTCAATGTGAGTTAGACCCTACCATGTGATGAAGTTGGCCTATGTAGACACTAGAGCTACCCTATAGTGCACATGTGTGACGTCAAGGTGAATCTATAGGTGGACATGGTATGGGACATGGGCATTTGGTATGGATCTCTTATCATTCGTTCTTTAGTAATTGGTAGTGGGTCATGCCTATGTGGTACTTAGTGATACTCATGTATTTAATTGGCATGACCATGGCAAGCCTAGGTTAACTAAGTCAATTAGGGCATGATGTCCACTTTAGTTGCTTGGGAAAAGTAAACTCTAAAGTTTTGTTTTCCAATGGGAATTGAGAATCATTGAGAAACCTAACAAAATCATAAAACTATTGGGTAATAGCCAACAGTATGAAAAAACAAGAGATTCTCTTGTTGGCTTGTGAACTATGTATGTGGCATAGAGAAACCGAGAAAAATAAATTACCTCTAAATCACAATTAAGTTATACGATTTATCTTCCCTATTTAGAAAAAAATAATCACAGATTTTGTTCAAGTTAATGTTCCTTAATCCAATGAGTTCTGTCGAAAACTTTGCAACCAAATCAACAAACAAACACACAAGAAGTTTTTACATAGAAACTAACCAAGGAAAAACCACAGGACACTCTACCCATATTAACTATGCACTAGGTAAACTTGAGACTACAGAATTAGCCTTTACAAAGACAAAAGACTCATTTTTCTTCAAACGACTGGTTCTCCACAGCACTCTTGAATTGTGAATGAACCACTCCTTAGTTGTTACCGGCATAGTTTGATATTCTCCTCTATTTGCTCTTTGATCAAAGTAGATCTTTCATCTCCTCCTTTGAAATAAATATTTTATTCTCTTGATCGTCTCAGCAACAATCTTCACTAAACACCATATCTCGCATATTTTTTTGTGCTCTCATCTAACCTTTAATCACCCTTTTTGGTTTAGGTAGAGATGTTCTCATTGTAGATGACAACTCTCTCAAAACTCCATTAGAGCAAATCCACATAAGTTGTCTAGGTTTTCTAGGTCATCTCTCTTCTCTCCATAATGTTCTAATCCTTTATATAGAATCCCAAGTTCCAAAAGGAATATGACTCCAACTAGGAATCTAAATCAAACTAAAAAAGTTTAATTTAGGTAACTCATCGCTCAATCGATTGATCATTCCATAGGTCAATTGATCGATCTCTCTTAATTTTTATCACAACTCTTTCATCGATCAATCGTTTGAGTTTATGATCGATTGCTAAACTCTTGGCTTCGTTTAACAAAGAGTGTTTTTGGGTGTCAATCGATCGTTCACATAAGCTATTGATTGCTCTTACAGTTTTTGGATATTCTTCTATAGTTCATTAGCAATTGATCATTCTAACTAGATTTTTTATTTTTTAATATTCAAACCTCCAATCCTCACCATTCTTTTTACCTAAGGTCTCTTTTATCCTAAAGTGTGTAAATATGATGTGTGTTCTTGTTTTTACCTATCAAAAACACGGATTTGAGACTTCCTTTCATTCCACCTTTAGAAATCATTCTTCAAACTTAAACTGACTCAAAATGTACATTAATGACATTGTTTTGATTACTAAAATGAGCCAATTCCACATGACATAAGGACACTTATGTTCTTAAATTCTACCCTTTTGGTTATTTCGTGACAAAACACAACAACCCTTCATCTGAAAAATAAAAATTACAACTCCGTAGTGAATAATTAGATTTCGATAAATTATCCAATAAAGTCTCTCCCCCTTTATCTATATCTCTCTAATCCTATTATGGTGTGGCCTTTAACCTATAATCAGCATGCACATCACAAACTAGAACATACCCGCATAATACTCTTCTAGGAAACAAGTAAATGCAAAATTTAAATGTTCAAGTAAGTAAGAGATTAATCAAGTCATAGTCATCTCAAGAAATTTCTCTTTTTATCCATTCAGCCTAGATCTTATTTTCAAACATTTTGTTAGCTTTCTACCATCAAGATTTAAGGTTATTACTAACCCAAATTTCTCCCCCTTTTTGTCATAAATAGACAAAAGCAAATCTAGATAAAGAAGAAAAAATATTGAGAAAAACCTTATAAAATAATTTGAAACCACATTTAGAATCAACTTTTAGGAGAATCAAATGAGAAGTTTATTGAAAACAAAGTGTGTTGTTAATCATATAGCAATATCAATTATGAATAACATATTATCCGAGTTTTATAGTAACACACTGTGTATATCCCACATTAGCATAACATAATTTCATTAGTCACTCATTTAAAAAATCAGAATTTCAAGTTCCAAGCCTCATAATAGGAGAAGATGCAAAAGTGTTTTACTTTAAGACAAAGATTATACCATAATCATTCAAACCAATCATCGGGAGATCAATGGTTAATATAGTAAAAAATAACTATCATCTTCCACTACTTTTTCAAATAAGTTGGCCGAGTAACTTGGCTCATGCTCACATTCCATTTGATCATTATTTTACATTGAATAAGAAAGAGTTACAAGGACTAATACATAACTCTGTTTTTTTTTATCATTCTCTATGCCCTTTGCCTTTCTCAAAATTTTCTTTTTCATTCTTTTCATAATTTTTTCTTTCAATGGCTATTTCTTAGTTCTCTTAACCTTGCACTATTTCAATTTTTTCATTCTAAATCTTTTCCAGTGTCAAGGAGATGGTAGCTTTCATACTAAAATAAGATTTCTCATGTAGGAAGCCATCTCCACCATCTATATGACAACTATTAATGACAATGTTTACATCAAGTGTTCATAGTTAAACATAAACATATCAAATATCATACATCTTGGAAAGGAATCCAAACCACTCAACTACCTTACACTACCTCATAATATCAAAGTCAACAAGTAAATCAACCATATTAGACATTTAGCTCAATAGATAATCTTAAATTCCCATAGTTAGTACTAAACCTTTTCGTAAATCAACAATGCATAAAGTATTATTATGAATCATAAAACTTTACTCAATTGATATTCAAATAGTCCTCTTGACTTAAGATTGTATTCATTATGCATGACATGTTTGACCCATTATGTGCAATATTCCACAATTCAAGTGTGTTCCATATGATATGTGAGCTATATGATTAGAAATACAAAACTTATTTTTGTTTTTTTGAAAATAAATCAACCAAACACTAATCAAACTAAACCAAAATAGACTATCAAAAACATCTAAGAGGAAAAATAGTTTTTGTTTTGTTTGATGTCCCAAAAAGATTTTCATGAAAAACAGGGAATAAAAATCTCCTATGAAACTACTCTGGACAAGCAAGTCTAATGACTTTTCTAAGGTTAATGAACCTATTAAAATCTAAAGGTTTTGATAAAATACCAGCCAATTGAAACTTTTAAAATATGTTCTAAGTTAACAATCCGATCTTCAATCAAATCTCTAATTAAATGATGTCTAATATCAATATGTTCTGTACAAGAATGTTGAATAGGATTTTCTAAAATTTTAATTGAACTTAGATTATCACAATATAATGTCCTTTTGCCCTAATGTATTCTATAGTCAAATAACATTCTTTTTATCCACATTAATTAAGTACAACCACTACTAGCAGCTATATATATTCAACTTCTGTAGTTGATAAAGAAACATAATTTTGTTTTTTACCATGCCAAGAAACAAAAAAAAATCCCTATATAAAAACATCCACTTGAGACACTCTTCCTATCATCTACATTCCTTGCCCAATTAACATCTAAATATCCAATTAGTTCAATAGTAGTGTCAAATGAAAACCATAAACCATATCCTGTATATCTACTCATATATTTTATTATTCTCTTAACAACAATCATGTGGGATTCTTTAGGATCAACTTGATATATAACACATACTCCTACACCTAAGCAAATATTTGGGCGACGAGCAGTTAAGTAGAAAAGGCTATCAATCATGCTTCTATACAAAGTTTGTTCAATAGATTTACTTAAAGCATCCTTACTTAACTTGATAGAAGGATGCATAGGTGTTTTGACATGTTTTGCATCTTTAAATCCAAAGTTCTTCACCAATTCTTTAGCAAACTTTAATTGTGGGATAAAAATTCCATAATCAGTTTGTTGTACCTTCCATAATCATTTTAAATTCCTTACTCATCTCTTTTGCAAAAGTTTTGGCAATCTTATCATTTGTAGATCCAAATATGATGTCATTTACTTAGATCTGTATCATCACAACATGCTTTCCATATTTCTTGACAAACAATATCTTGTCAACACCTCCTCTTGTATAACCTTGCTATCAGATATTGTTTCAGTCTATCATACTATGCTCTTAGAGTTTATTTCAATCCATACAAAGCTTTCTTCAATTTATACACAATCGGGATGATGAGGGTTAATAAAACTATTAGGTTGTTCGACGTAGACTTCTTCTTTCAAGTTTCAATTAAGAAAAACACTTTTGACATCTATTTGATATACCTTGAATTTTAAATAACAACCCATAACGAGAAACAATTTGATAGATTCAACTCTAGCAACATGTGCAAATGTTTCATTAAAATCAATGCCTTCTACCTGTGTGTAGCCTTGAGCAACCAATCTTGTTTTTGTTTTTTACCATATTACCTTGTTCATCTGTCTTGTTCTTGTAAATCCTCTTTGTACCTATGATATTGCATTATTATCTCTAGGAACAAGATGCCAAACACCATTCCTAGTAAATTGACCTAATTCTACTTGCATTGCATTAATCCAATTTTCATCCTGAAGTGCTTCATCAATTTTTTTTGGTTCAGTGAGAGACACACAACAAGAAAATTTTTATTTGTTCTTTCAACTGATGTCTTGTTCTCACTCCTTTATTGATGTCACCAATCACATTCGTTTTAGGATGGTCTTTTTAAATCTAATTAGCTAGCTACTTGACCAGCTTGAACTTGTGGTTCTTGCTCTTGTTCTAGAACTTCAGTTTTATGTATGTGATCATCATGAACATCCACCTATTCTTGTTCTTCATGATTTGCATCACTAAACACATTAGTTGAATAATCACAATCATAACAATTATCTACATTTTGTTTTCCTTTCCGATGTTGAATGTTTTGATTTTTAAAAAATTGTGTATCACTCACAACCGTATTAAAAGATTCCATGACAGTTTGAGTTCATATGTTAAAAACCATGTATACCCTATTTGTCAAAGAATATGTAAGGAAAATTTCATCATTACTCTTGCTATCAAATTTTCCTAAGGTTTCCCTACATAACCCCATATTTTCTAAAAAAATATTATAAATTTTATTATATTTTAGTCATCGGTAAATCATCAACACATTGATGGACTTGCTGATGGAACTTGAGAAATTTTCGATGGTAGACTCATTGATGTGTCAACGGAGCTGTCGATGGTAATTGCATGCATGCAGTTACTCAACAATACAAGGCGATTAATCAGTTTCGGATTTTGTGGGTAATTATTGTAGTATTTAAGGATTAGAAATGGAGTGAGAAGGGAAAGAAGGTGTCCAAAGGGGTGTCTAATGACCAGAGAACAGAGTAGTGGATGACTGGGAGTGAGGAACGCCGGAGAATTGGGTGAGAATCGCGTTTCAAGGTCTGATGGCGTTCTAAACTTACAATCTTCTCAAATTCAAAGAGTTTTGGACTTTCTTCATGATCTTAGTGATTTGTATTGATTATATGTCGACTCAAGTGAAGTTAGGTGTTTTTCTGTATTCTGAGTCAATTATTAGTTTTTTGTTATATTAAGGAGTAAAACCATAGTTTGGGTCATTGAATTCTTCTTTTTTAAGATATTTTTGAATGTATATATAAATATATATGGTTTTCTGAAACAAAAGAGAGAATTTGGTCATGATTCTGATCATCAGTGAAGTTACTGACATATCGGTAGTGACATTGATGAAAGGAAGAAAATGAACAATGCTCATGCATGCATGTGTTGCAATCATGTGGTTTTTGATCATCGATAGTGTGAACGAACTTCAATTAGGCATCAGTGGGAATGACACAATAGTATTCTTCCACTGTTGGTAGGATTCGACGTGTCGGTAAACTCAATGATGGTTATCGGTGAGGGTGCCGACCCGTCTGTAAAGTCATCAATAGAGATTTATATCTATGTTGGTGATAGTTGACATGTCGGTGGACTCAGCGATGGTATCATTGAGGGTGACAACCTATCAGTGAAGTCACCAATAGAGATTAACTTCTCTATCGGTGACAGTTGATGCATCGGTAAACTCATTGATAATTTTTGGTGTGGGTATCGACTCGTCCATAAGGTCACCAATGGATTTTGTCGATAAAGTGTTACAAGTCAGTGATCTCACTGATGGTTATTGGCGAGGTCATCGGCCTATCAATGAGTTCATCGGCCATCACCATCACCACCACCACCACTTGTTACGTCCAAACTAAGGCTATGAAGGAGTCTAGTTCAGATTTCTTTTTTTTACTTGTCAACTATAGTAACAACGTCGATCCACAGGGAAAGCCTTGTGTGACACAGAAAACTATTATGAAGAGAATAGAATAGAGAAGAAAAGTAAAATAGATAATAAGAGACAATTCAAAGAGAAAGTGTTAAGGCATAAAAAATGCACTTGTAATAAATCTCTAATGTATACTTTATTCAAATGATAACTCAATTAAGATCAAATGAAAATTTGTCTCAATCGAAAAATTAACTTTTAAAGAACTTTAAAATAGAACAATAGTAATTGATTGTTTACTACGTGAAAGTATTAAGTGTATAATTACAGGGAATTATAAGCATTCAGCGTGCCTTTCGTCAACGTTGAATTAAATAATTATATAGATTATAAACTCCTTAAATATGAAACATCAATTTAGAATGATAAAGAACTTACTTGAATCAAAGTATCTATTAAACATCAAGTACAAGCTTCATTCCTAGCCTTAGCTTGAGAGCTTTAGAAAGCCATTAAAATAAAACTAAAAACAAAAATGCAAAATGAGAGAAGGAAATAGGAGAAGAGAGCTCCAAAGAGGAGAGAATGCCCCATCTATCACGTCCACCCCTCTATTTATAGGAAAAGAAAGGGTTGCTTCAAAGGGGAAAGTCAAATCATATCTCCAGATTTTATCCTGATTGATTGCCTGATTGGACCCATATATCTTCGGAATTTGGAATTTTGTCCTGAAATAATACTTGTAGCCACGGAAGTCGTCTTTCCATTACCATAAGAATCATATCAATCTGAATTATACATAAAAAGATATGATCGAAATACTAAGGCTGTGTCAATCTATCCGAATCAACTTCTTTCATAATTTAGTTCTATTCATACAAATTTCAAATCAAATGGGTCCACAAGGTTGTGTTCGACTATTCCATACATGTTTAGACCATTAGGAGCCCATTCTTGACTTTTAAATAGCTTTGGGTAGTTGGGCTTAACTTCCTCTTCCAGTTGTATCTTGTTGAAGCCTGTTTAGACATGTAAACTCAATTAAGGTCCACTAACTTATTCAAAACATAAATAGCCCAAATCAGCAATGAATTAACACAAAATAGGATTGCAAATAGAAATTTGACAACATTTTATTAAACATTATTTCAGTGCATCACTTACCCCCAAACCTACTTTTTGCTAGTCCTCGAGCAAAACAAAAATTAAAACAATAGAAAACAAAACTAACTACTCCACTTCCACAGGAAATCTCGATTGCATTTACCATATGCAACAAGCCTTTAAACCCCTAGCTTACACTAGTGGACGAGTTGTGTCTCGTGAGGGTTTGCAGTGAATATACCCACAAAATTCAAAACTAGAATGTTAAAAGAAAATAAAAATTAAAACCACGTCAAATTTACAAATCAACTCCTCCTAAACATGTAACTTCATTTAGTAAAATCAATCATGCATAATATAACTTGTCTTCTGAAACAATAATTCATTCTAACAACTTCATATTGGTGGCATGTACTCATACATACATAATAGTTTTAGAAAAGTAGACATTGCCAAGTAATTATACAATCCCATTCTTATGAATCGAACAACTCAATGTCTCATGTCCACTCAGCAATTTCAATTTTAATACTAAATAGGCATTGGCATCCATTCATCTTCAAGAGATCATAATAGAGAATCATGCAAAACCTTCCCTTAAAAGTAAAACACCCTAGATAACCTGCCAACTCATTCAAGATATAATTGTATAGTGTCCTACTAGAATTTTATACTCATCTCACATGACATGTGTAAGGCTTAGCCTTTTTAGCTTTCTATAAGATCCATGTAACAAGTGTTAGGCCAGTGACTCCCAATCCAGTTGGCTAAGGGCACTAGGTGTTAAAGCACCCCTCAGGCTTAATAACTTGAACCAAATAGGCTTCAAGGCTATGCATGTCATAAATTAGTCAACTCTACCTTTTGACTCGAACACCCTATGCTTAGTGAGGCACGTCGAGTCCCCGTCTACTCAATAGAGTGACTTTAATTTTTTTCATTCTTTTTTTTCACATTTGTTTGCTTTTTTTTTCTTTTCTTGAGCACATTATACAATCAACTTGAATTATGTTGACAACAAGTCCTCGATTGTTCTACAAACCAAGAATAGTGAAGCTCAAAACTCTATCATGATAACATGAATACTACTAGATCATGCCAAAGTTTTACTCTCATAAGAAAATAATTACTTAGATTCAATGATATCCACCAAGATGTAAGACCATAATCAAGGGCTCGAATTCTCACTTAGGCAAATGTCTTGCTTTATTTATTTTTTTCAAAATAGGAGCACAAGAAACCAATATGAAGTAATCAGAACTCAAAATCATTAAATCTGTCAAGTCATATTCTAAGTAGTTTGATGTCATTAAACAAAATCACATATCTAGAATAAGAATCAATGTAAATAACCAAAAACATAAAATAAAATAAATCTAATTAATTTTTTTCAATTTTTCATTTTTTTAAGTAAAACAAAAAAAATATAAAGAAAAATATCTTTCTACACCCCCAAACCTAAACTAAACATTGACCTCAATGTAAAATTTTTTTTTTTGTGAAAAATCATGAAAAGAAAATCAACCGTCATAATTTCGATTTTCAAGAGGTGTAGACTCAATTTCAGGGACAAAATGGTCTAAAAATGGTTTCAAACGTTGGCCATTAACTTTGAAAACATCACCATTTTTTGGGTTCTCAATTTCAACAGTTCCATAAGGAAAAACAGTTTTTACAATGAAAGGACCTTTCCAACGTGATCTTAATTTTCCTAGAAAGAGATGAAGTCTAGAGTTGTACAATAAAACCTTTTGAAATGGCTCAAAAGTTTTTCGTAAAATATTTTTATCATGAAAAGCCTTCATTCTCTCTTTGTAAAGTTTTGAACTCTCATAAGCATCACGTCGAATTTCTTCTAACTCATTGATTTGCAATTGTCTATTTAAGCCAGCCTTATCAAAGTTAAAATTCAAAGCTTTGATTGCCCAATATGCCCTATGTTCCAACTCCACAGGCAAGTGACAAGCTTTTTCAAAAATCAAACGGTAAGGAGACATGCCAATTAGGGTTTTAAAAGCGGTACAGTAAGCCCAAAGAGCATCGGTTAGCCGTAAAGACTAATCTTTACCATTTGGATTTACCGTTTTTTGCAAAATATATTTAATTTCCCTATTAGAAATCTCAACTTGTCCACTTGTTTGTGGGTGATAGGGGGTAGCTACTTTATGGGTAATCCCATACTTCCTCATCAAAGCCTCAAAAGGCTTATTGCAAAAATGTGACCCCCCGTCACTTATAATGGCTCGAGGTGTTCCAAACCTTGAAAATATATTTTCTTTTAAAAAGCGCACAACGACTTTGTGGTCATTCGTTTTGCTTGGAACAGCCTCAATCCACTTAGAAACATAATCAATAGCAACTAAAATGTAAACATAGCCAAAAGGAGGAAAAGGTCCCATGAAATCAATGCCCCAACAATAAAAAATCTCAATAACCAATATGGGGTTAAGGGGCATCATATTTCGATGAGAAATGGCTCCTAACTTTTGACACCTTTCACAAGTTTTGCAAAATTCATGAACATCTTTGAAAAGCGTCGGCCAGTAAAAACCACATTGCAAAATTTTAGCGGTGGTCTTTTTAGAGGAGAAGTGACCACCGCAAGCTTCAGAATGACAAAAAGAAATGATACTTACTTGTTCAGAATCAGGCACACATCTCCTTATTATTTGATCCGGACAGTACTTAAAGAGATAGGGGTCATCCCAAAAGAAATGCTTTACCTCAGTGAAGAATCTCTTTTTATCTTGAGGAGACCAATGGTGGGGAACTTTACCTGTCACCAAGTAGTTAGCAATGTCGGCATACCATGGAGGATGTGAGACGATAAAAAGTTGTTCATCGGGGAATGTGTCTTCGATTGGAATATTTTCTAAAGAATCAGAAAATTCCAATCTAGAAAGATGATCCGCCACCACATCCTCTACTCCCTTCTTGTCTTTGATTGTGAGATCAAACTCTTAGAGTAGGAGTATCCATCGGAGCAATATGGGCTTTGTATCTTGTTTGCTCAAAAGGTACTTCAAAGCTGCATGGTCAGTAAAAATGATAATTTGAGAGCCAATCAAGTAGGATCTAAATTTGTCAAGTGCAATTACTACAACAAGAAATTCTTTTTCAGTGGTGGAGTAGTTCATTTGGGCACTATTTAAAGTTTTACTTGCATAATGAATTACGCAAGGTTTCTTATCTTTCCTTTGCCCTAAAACAGCCCCAACGGCATAATCACTTGCATCACACATAATTTCAAAAGGAAGGTTCTAATCTAGGGGTTGCATGATGGGTGCGGACACTAACATGTTCTTAAGCTTTGTGAAAGCTTCTTCACATGCATTTGACCACTCTAAAGAATGCTCTTTAGATAGAAGATTACACAATGGTCTAGATATCACACTAAAATTCTTAATAAATCTTCTATAAAAATCGGCATGCCCTAGAAAGGATCTAACATCTTTTGTGGACTTTGGACTAGGCAAATTAGCAATCAATTCAATTTTTGCCTTGTCCACTTGAATTCCCTGCACAAAAACAATGTGACCAAGTACTATTCCAGTAGTAACCATAAAATGACACTTTTCCCAATTTAAAACTAGATTTTTCTCTTCACATCTCACCAAAACTTTTTCTAAGTTATCAAGACAATCATCAAAAGAGTCACCAAAAATAGAAAAATCATCCATAAAAAGTTCCAAAAACCGCTCCACCATGTCACTAAAGATGCTCATCATGCACCTTTGGAATGTGGCAGGAGCATTACATAACCCAAACGGCATCCTTCAATATGCAAAGGTACCAAATGGACATGTAAAGGTTGTTTGTTCTTGATCTTCAAGTGCATTCTCAATTTGGTTGTATCCTGAATAACCATCTAAAAAACAATAAAATTGATGACCGGCTACCCTCTCTAGGATTTGGTCCATGAATGGCAAGGGGAAGTGGTCTTTCCTAGTGACGGAATTTAATTTCCTATAATCTATGCACATCTGCTAACCAGTGGTGACTCTAGTGGGAATTAACTCATCATTACCATTCTTTACCACTGTCACTCCAGACTTTTTGGGGACAACTTGGGTGGGACTCACCCATGGACTGTCAGAAATGGGGTAAATGATACCCACATCTAATAATTTTAGAACCTCTGCTCTCACTACCTCTTTCATGTTGGGGTTTAACCTCCATTGCATTTGTCTCACAGGTTTTGCATTTTCTTCCATGAAGATCCTATGTGTACAAATCAGGGAACTAATTCCCTTGATATCAGCAATGGTCCACCCAATGGCATTCTTGTAATTTCTAAGGACTTCGAGCAACCTGTGCTCTTGCTCCCTATCCAACATTGAAGAGACAACCACGGGAAATGTCTCTCCCTCACCAAGATAAGCATATTTAAGTTCAGTATGGAGGGGTTTCAAGTCTAGCTTGGGTGGTTGGACACTTGAGGGGAGAGGAGCGCTATTAGAAGGAGGTAACTCCTCAAAGCGGGCCTTCCACCTATCAGTATTTAATAATGGAGTTGACTCCAATAAGAAATTTACATCATTAATCATAACAGCATCATCAAAGTTAAAATAAGAAAGACATGCTTCAAGAGGGTCAGAAAATGAAGAAATAGTAGCCATGTCATCAACAAGACTTTCTAAAAGATTCACTTCATGCACATCCTCGTCATCATCTCCTGGTTGCCTGCAAATATTAAAAATGTTCAGTTCCAAAGTCATATTTTCAAAAGAAAGCTTCATAACACCATTTCTACAATTAATAAGAGCATTAGAAGTAGCAAGAAATGGGCGGCCTAATATGATAGGAATTTGAGTACAAGCATTCAAAACTGGTTGTGTGTCCAAAATAATAAAATCAACAGGAAAGTAAAACTTTTCTACTTGTACTAACACATCCTCAACAATTCCTCTTGGTGTTTTAACTGAGCGATCTACAAATTGAAGTGTAATACTTGTGGGCTTCAATTCACCAAGTCCCAATTGTTCATAAACAGAATAAGGTAAGAGATTAACACTTGCCCCAAGATCAAGTAAAGCTTTTTCAACTCTATAATTCCCAATTATACAAGATATGGTTGGACAACCAGGATCTTTATATTTGGGTGGGGTGTTGTGTTGCAAAATTGCACTTACTTGTTCTGTCAAAAATGCCTTCTTTTGTACATTTAGTTTACACTTAATTGTACAAAGATATTTCAAAAATTTAGCATAAGATGGAATTTATTTAATGGCATCTAAGAGAGGAATGTTAATCTTCACTTGTTTGAAAATTTCAAGAATGTCACCATTTGGCTCCAATTTAGAGGAAGATTGTAACCTTTGAGGAAAAGGAGGAGGAATTGGAGCAACACAATCAAAGTTGTCAAGTTCATCACCATGTTTAGAATTCAAAGACTCCTTAGGTTCAACAACCTTCATTGGAATGTCTTTGTGAATAACTTTTCCATTTCTCAAAGTGGTGATGGACTTAGCATGCTCTTCTTGTGAACTTGAAGAATTTAAATTTTCAATTACAATTTGACCTTTAGGATTTGGTTGAGGTTGAGAAGGAAACTTCCCTTTTTCTTGAGTGCTCAAAGCTGTGGTCAATTGAGTGATAGAAGTCTTCAAGTCATTGATGGCTTGCATTGTTTGGTTGTTGATTGTTACTTGACTTTGCATGAATGTTTGCAATGTGTCTTCAAAAGTCTTCTTATGTGGTGGAACATAATTTGAGGAAGAAGGGGGTACCTGCACATTAGACTCATTTATCCAACTAAAGTTGGGATAATTTCTCCAATTAGGAGTATAAGTTTCAGAATAAGGAGAAGAAAATGGCCTTTTGTAGGTATTCATAGCATTTGCTTGAGTATGCAACACCTCTTGAAAAGCAGGGATTGTTGGACAATCCTGTGTTTGGTGTCCATCACTCTCACATATACTACAAATATCTTGTGCTTTTTGAGAAGCTTTAGACATGTTTTCCCTATTAATTTTTATAGCCTTAACTTTCTAGTTAAACTTGTAATTTTTGATTTTACATCATCCTCTTCTTTAAGAAGGTACAAGCCCCCCTTAGTTGCCCCATTAGATTTGGTTTTATTACTACTTTTAAATTCATTAGAATCTTCCCATGATTGAGCATTTTCAGCTAACACATCAAAATAGTCTCATGCTTCCTCAGGTTCTTTACTCAAAAACTCTCCATTACACATCATTTCAACAAATTGCCTCATTTGAGAAGATAAGCCATTATAAAAGAAACTAATTGTATGCCATGTTTCATATCCATGATGTGGGCACAACAACAAAAGTTCTTTAAATCTCTCCCAACATTGAAAGAAAGTCTCATTTTCTTTTTGTGAAAAATTCATGATATTCTTTCAAAGTGTATTAGTTTTATGGGTAGGGAAAAACTTTTTTAAAAATTCTCTTTGCATTTCTTGCCATGATCCAATGGATCTCAGCTTCAAAGAATTCAACCAATTTTTTGCTTTTTCCTTTAAAGAAAAAGGAAAGAGTTTTAATCTAATAGCATCATTTGAAACATTTTGGTTTGGCAAAGTTACACAAACCTCTTCAAACTCTTTTAAATGCAAATATGGGCTTTCTGAATCTAAGCCATGAAATTTGGGTAGTAATTGAATTACACCCAGCTTGAGTTCAAAACCACCCACATTAGTTGGAAAAATCATGCAAGAAGGAGAACTTGATCTAATTGGTTGCAAATAATCACGCAAGGTTTTAACTTGAATATTTTGTGCATTATTATCCCCATTATTACTTCTTAGTTCCTCATTAGTTCTTAGATCCTCCATTTTATCAAAATAAAGATAATTTTCAAAAGATTTGTTCACTTTTTTCAATCGTCCAGAATTATCACGCACCCATGTGAACATGCAACAACAATTTTTTTTTTAATAACAAATGAAAGTAAAAGTGCAAAAATTAAATGACAAAATATTAAAAAGTTAGAGGGTTAAAAGTTAATAGACAAAAATTAAAATTGCAAAAATAAGGCCAAAGGCACTATCAAGGTACATGTTTGATCCCAAAATTTTTTTGGTAGTAACGTGGGTAGTGCCTCCAGTCTAAAAAAAAATGAAAAATTACAGAATTTAAGTACTAAAAGTAAATGACATAAAGTAAATGACTGAATTTAAAGAGTTAGTGTGCAGGAATAAAAGTTAGAGAATTAGTAAAGTTAGAGTGAGTTTTTCGTAACGGATTCTTGTCGCACGTTGCAATCCCCGGCAACGGCACCAATTTGTGTTACATCCAAACTAAGGCTATGAAGAAGTCTAGTTCAGATTTCTTTTTTTTACTTATCAACTATAGTAACAAGGTCGATCCACAGGGAAAGCCTTGTGTGACATAGAAAACTATTACGAAGAGAATAGAATAGAGAAGAAAAGTAAAATAGATAATAAGAGACAATTCAAAGAGAAAGTGCTAAGGCATCAAAAATCCACTTGTAATAAATCTTTAATGTATACTTTATTCAAATGATAACTCAATTAAGATCAAATGAAAATTTGTCTCAATCGGAAAATTTATCTTTTAAAGAACTTTGAAATAGAACAATAGTAATTGATTGTTTACTATGTGAAAGTATTAAGTGTATAATCACAGGGAATTATAAGCATTCAGTGTGTCTTTCGTCAATGTTGAATCAAATAATTATATAGATTATAAACTCCTTAAATATGAAACATCAATTTAAAATGATAAAGAACTTACTTGAATCTAAGTATCTATTAAACATCAAGTACAAGCTTCATTCCTAGCCTTAGCTTGAGAGCTTTAGAAAGCCATTACAATAAAACTAAAATAAAAATGCAAAATGAGAGAAGGAAATAGGAGAAGAGAGCTCCAAAGCGGAGAGAATGCCCCATCTATCACGTCCACCCCTCTATTTATAGGAAAAGAAAGGGTTGCTTCAAAGGGAAAAGTCAAATCATATCTCCAGATTTCATCCTGATTGATTGCCTAATTGGACCCATATATCTTTGGAATTTGGAATTTCTTCCTGAAATAACACTTGTAGCCACGGAAGTCTTCTTTCCATTTCCATAAGAATCGTATCAATCTGAATTATACATAAAAAGATATGATCGAAATACTAAGGCTGTGTTAATCTGTCCGAATCAACTTCTTTCATAATTTAGTTCTATTCATACAAATCTCAAATCAAATGGGTCCACAAGGTTGTGTTCGACCATTCCATGCATGTTTAGTCCATTAGGAGCCCATTCTTGACTTTTAAATAGCTTTAGGTAATTGGGCTTAACTTCCTCTTCCAGTTGTATCTTGTTGAAGCCTGTTTAGACATGTAAACTCAATTAAGGTCCACTAACTTATTCAAAACATAAATAGCCCAAATCAGCAATGAATTAACACAAAATAGGATTGCAAATAGAAATTTGACAACATTTTATTAAACATTATTTCAATGCATCACCACTACCCCCACAATCGCCACCACTACCCTTGCCACCGCCAACCCCACCACCATTACCGTGGCCACTGCTGCCGCCACCACCACTAATTCCACTACCACCTCCACCACCACTACCATAATTGGTGGATTTGAGTTTCAATTTTCTCTAACATCATTTGTGTAACCAAATAATGGAAATTTTTTAGGAATCTCCTAGTTTCTCTTTCACCTGGATTCACATTCTCTTTCTCTTTCTATTTCTCCTAGTTTCTACCAATCCAAACAGACCCTTGGTGCCTTAGCTCCAAAAGGATGCTTTAGACATGTCGATAGAAGGGGGTTGGTATGAAAAATGACCAAAGTCTTTCAACTCTCTAAAAATGGAAGTTATGTAGAACTGCTTCCCTGGCCCGAGAGTCATGTTTGAATGGACTAGAACATTGAAAGATGACTAGTCCTGTGTAACACAATATAGGAGGTTTCAATGATCATGGAATGTCCCTATCTCAACACTAGGGTCCATGAGCCCTAATAAACCTTTAATTCATAACGTGGATGGGGAGAGATAGACTTCATAGCACAGAGGTCTTTATGTGGTTACCCAATATCTAGGAGTACAAAACTCCTAGGTAAGGTCATCATGTCTAGAGAACCTTCAGGAAGTGTTTTGCTTACAAATGGAATTAATATTATGAAAGGTATGTATTCTTTATATAGTCATGAATCGACTAGTTTTCTAACCAGAAACCCACGGTATGTTGATCGAGCTTTTATGTTTTTTTAACATTTCTATGCCACTGAGTATTCCTGTATACTCAGAATCCTTTGTGGTGTAGGTGCTTAGATTGAGGCTAAAAGGTATGTGAATGTTGTAGCTGTAGTGAAGATTGACTCTATATTTATGGAGATACTTTAGCTAGGTTTGATTAGGCACATGAGTGTGTCATTTGTCTTTTATTAGTTTTGATTTTGTTAACGGGCAATTGTGAACTTGTGGGTCATGTAAATATTTTAATGTAATACTTATATAAAATTCTATTAGAGATATTAGTATCACATTCAAATCATTGTAAAAATAGATCATACACATACCTGTAATTTTTTATGTATTCCGTATGTTTTTATTGTTACAACCAATATAATGGATATATGGGATTTGAATTTTTTTTTTTTAAAATGAAGGATAAATATATATTTTATGAAAAATTTAAACACAAAAATTGAGGGTGTGACATTCCCTATATCTTAAGATGTGACAAGGGTTTCCAAAGACTCTAAAGTATTAGATAGTAGGTTTTTTTACCTCTCCACAACTCATAAGGGGTTCGGACCGTATCAGGTATTAAATATACTCTATTTAGGGTATATGTTGCAATATTTACAATTTGTCCCAAAAATATTTAGCAAAATTCTTTTCATTTAGCATAGTGTTGGATATTTATTAAATAGTCATATTTTTTTTAGCTATTCCATTCTATTGACGAGTTTTAGGGACTGAAAACTCATGATGAATTCCAAGTTTGTTACAAAACTCTTGAAAATAAACTCAGTGAATTGACCACCTCTGTCATTTTTAATGTTTAGTATGTGTAGGTCACTTGTGTTTTGAATGGTAAGGGCAATTGTTTTAAATGCTTCAAAAATATCTAACTTTTCTCAGAGAAAATGTACCATAGTAAATCTTGACAGAATATCCACCATACCAAAATGTACTTTTTACCTCCCAAACTAGCTATTTGCATTGGTCCCATAAGGTCCATGTGTATCATTTCTAATAGTCTCTCATTTCTCACATGTTTTAACTTCTTATGATGGGCTTTTCACAATTTACCCTTTTGACAAGCACCATGTATAAAATTTACAGAAGGTTTCAAAATAAGGGCACCTAAAATGATTCATTCCTTTGTTATTTTGTCAAATCTATTAAATTCAAATGTCCTAACCTTATAAACCTTTTACATAAGTCATTCCAAATTTGTTAATGATATAACAAGCCTTCCTTATAAATTTCATAGCACAACTAGAGTCAAAATTTTGACTAATACATAAAAGATTAGTTTATAGTGCACTGACATACAAAACATTATCAATATTAGCAATATAAAAATTTTCAAAGTGCCTATCCAATTTATTTTTATGGTATTTTCATCTCTAAAGGTAACTTTGACATGATACTTCTCTATCAAATTATTAAACCTAGATTTGTCATTGATCATGTCTTTTGAACATCCACTATCTAGGTACCACATGTTAGAATGTTAAATTTTTATGGCAGTGTGCACTACATGGCATTTCACATCTTCTTTTTTTACCCAAATTGTCTTAGTTTTGAAAAATTCTAGAAGATTACTCAAATTTCTATCATGTTTGGGATTCTCAAGTGTTTTTTAATTCACTTTTTGTTCTTTCTTATGATAACTATTAAGAGAAAATTTATGAGAGTCTCTTACTGAATCATGTGTGTGTGCCCTATATCTAAGATGTTAAACTTTTGCACTAAGTTCCCTTAAGTTTCTTCTCATCTATATGATTGTCTATACAAGTCAATTTTAACATTATCTCTTACAATTTGTGGTTTCTTCACTAATTTATTCTTGTTTGGCTCAAATTTAATCACTAGTTCCTTCTTAAGCATTTGTTTGGCTCAAATTTAGTCACTTGTTTGGCTCAAGATGGTGTGAAGATAAAGACTATGAGATATGACCTCATTGTGTAAGAATTTATTTTGAAGCAGAATAAGAACCCATAATACCTAAATATCATTCATGATCAATCATCTATCAAACCAAACATGCACACCAGTCAAAGACACAAAGATTTAACGTAGAAAATCCAACTTTAGTAAAAAACTTTATCTACCATACACATGCATAAATCAATCGGTAAATGTCTCACAATTGAGAAAATAACCATACTTAATCAGCCAAAGCATAAGCAAACCTACTCACCCCAGACAATCCCTAACAGGGAAGGTCAAACTTCCAAAGAAAACTAGACCAGTTTGGGTAAGTCCTCTAAAGGGGAAAATACCCCCTGGTAATTCGGTGTACATGGACAAACCAGACTGGATTCTCAGGGTCCAAATAACTTACAATTTAACTCATTATAGCATTCTGCTCTTCTCACACGGGGAGGAAACCCGTCCTTAAAGGAACTTAAAATCCCGTCCTTTTAGACATAAAACCGATTCGAGAAACTTCTGAGTGACTAAACCGGTAACGAATGACATCCAATTACATCCAATCGATCAATCACGGCTAATCAGGATTAATCATTTCTTATAAATCATTTTTATAATGCATGCGCCATAATATATACGTAAGCAAATGTTGTGGACGGATGTCCACAATGGCATGGCAACCGGCGTAGGGGAACGGAGCAGTGCAAGAAGGCCGGGAAACGGAGAGGAGACGACATGGCCGCCGGGTAGGAGGGAGAGAAGGGAAGGAGAGAAGAGGATTAAAGACAGTAAATCATTCATTAATTAACTTAAAGCGTAACCCTTACATTTAAATAGGCTAAATAATGGGCTCACTAACAAGTACCTAAGGCTCATTAACATAATTAAAAGAAAACTCTAACTAATAACCCTAATTACCCTATTGACCTAAATGCCATTATTACCTAATTACCTTAGCACGTGGCCCCAATGGCAACCCCTAACACGTTCACAACATTCCACCCTGCTTTCGCATCACCTCGTCCTCAAGGTGACCTAAAACTCCAAGCATTGGGCCCACCACAGCTCCATTGTGAATGGTCGGTCCCAAAACTGTGAATGCGGCTGAGTGCTTCTTGAGTACATGTGGCGGGAGTCTGGGGAGATAGTTTCCCATGCTAGCCTCCCGGTCAAGTGGCTGAACACAATGCTGACAATGGTTAAGATTAAGAACCAGTCCATTCCAGCAGCATCAAATATCTTGGAGACAATGAAGAACCTCAGCACAATGAATAGGCAGCCACTTCCCACTCTTGTCTCCAAAACCCTCTGACCATCTACTCCAACTACCTGCACTCGGCCAATTCCCCGGAAAACATAAGACACTTGGGAAGCATAGTCACAAGCAAATCCGGGAAGGCACATGGAGTTCCGCTCAATCTTAACACAATCGGCACACAGTTCAACTTCTTTGATCAAGGCCAGATAAAGAGAATTGAGAACAACAGTGCCACCTGCATTTGATATGTTAAAATCCAAAGGAGTCTCCTTGCAGTTGAGGACCAGGCCCTTTCGATCTTCTATTGAGGACTCCGGGATGTTGAATCCTACTTTCACCTTCACAAAGCCACTTCCAGATTGGCTTTTGACCAACTTAGCAACATCATCAACATCAAGGACCCAAGCTTGACCAACAAACTCTGAGTTAAAACCAGTAAATAGGCCATTAGCAGCAGTGAGGTAGAAATTTGTGAAATCTCCTACCTTGTGGCCCTTCTCAATCATCTTTGCAAAACATGATAGTGCCTATCAACCTCGCCGGCAAGACAATGCCCTAGAATCAAGATTGATCATGTTTTTAGATCAAGGGTACAACCCCACTGCTCCATATCATCAAACACCTTACAAGTTTCTTCCAGCCTCCCAAACATGCATAGGTCAAACATCAGCGGGCTATAAGTGAGATTATCTGGCTCGAAGCTTGCACCTGCCATAGTCTGCCCAATCTTCTCTGCCTCCTCAAATCTTCCCATATATGTTAATGCCTAGTGGATTACATCATAAACAAACTTTGGGAGGGAATAGCCAGATACCTCATATATCTTGGTAATTCTATATAGCACATCAAACTCTGCCTCGTGAACAATCTGCCGCAAAAGCGCAGCACAATCCTGAATTGCTGGCTTGTATGGGCCTGCCATTATCCTCTCATAAAGACCCACTGCTCCCTTCATCATCTTCCTCTTCATGAACTGCCTGAATACCTTCACATAAGTATCAATATCTATAGCAAAGCCTTCACTCTTCATCTCCTTCACCAAGCCCCAAAACTGATCAATAGAGTCCTTCCTCGCAAGAACTCTCAGCATTGCATTATATGTGGTAGAACTATGCTTGTAATCTGATCTTCTCCCAGCCCAATGAAAAAAATCTAGCGTCTTACAAGGATTCCCACAAATTGCCCTCAGCATTCCGAACACCATTTTATCCAGCATTGTGATCCCTATCTCCTCCAATTCCTTCTCAACTTCATCGGACCAATCAGGCCCCAGAAGCACCTCAACGGTAGAAAGGAAATTAGCATCAGAAACCTATGCCTTCACCAGCTTGAAAACATCATCACGCAGACTTGGTAATTCCCTAGTATTAGTCACAAATGCCAAGAGGATATGAGTTCCGATCTCAAGTGTATTCACATCAGATCGAGCATGCTCCTCCTTTAAATGTTTCATCAATGCAACCACAAAATTATTACTGGTCTGCGAATAAAAGGTATCTGCATTTTCTTGCAGATAGATTTTGACATTCTCCAGTACTCGGTTCTGCAATTCAAAAGAAAGCAGGGAAAGTCTTGAAAGGAATATGATGGGCATCTCACCGGTTAGCTTTGAAAACAATGGATACATGTGGCATTCATCCTCATTCCAAGAGGACATCAGCTGCAGCAAATCTTCACTCCTAAAACTTTCTGTACTCAGAATGTGGGTACAAGATGAGTCCAGTGTGAACCGAGCAGTTCTAAGATGGCAGACGACTTCAGATATCTGAGAGGCTAAGGGTTGTGGAACCATATCCTGAATCTGGTGCAGACTGACTTCTAGAGTGTTGTGTATTCTCTCGCATCTCAAAAGAATTGATTTACCTTTTATTGTTGAAAAGAGCTTGCTAGATTCAGCACAATGCTCCAGTAGCAACTTGGCTTTCTCTATAGCATAGATCAGATAGCATAATGCCATAATACCAGCCGTGCCTCCAGGTCGAGACGCTGCTACCGTTGGAAGCAACTTTAACACCCTCTCCACTAATATTTTGAGCACATTGCATATTGAATTGTGCACGAGATATCCGGAGAGATGGCTGGCCAAGGCCAGAATGGAGCCGTCACTGCCGCAATTCCCAGTGCTAACAATCCGGCAAAATCTTTGCAAATAAACTGCCGCAGCGAACAAAATCCCGGCAAGAATTCCGTCCGGCCAACAACCTGTGTGAGAGGCTGCTTGCTGTGAGCATGGAGGCTCATCGCCGGTGCTCCTTGCAGCAACGCCACCGCTTTGAGGACTGCGGTACCGGGGCCTTGTTCGGGAATGGAAGAGATCTGTCGGCAGTGGAGGAGGAGGCCGGGGTTCATGCGATGGGGCTACTGCTAGAAAGGCCCCAATTTTGTAGGTTTGGCTGCTGGTGCCCTGTTTTCAACAGTGAAACAGGGAGTTGATTGGGCAGAGGAGAAGAAGGCAACCGGGTTGCCGGCGGCCGGGATTCCGGCAGAAGGCGGAGCACAGAAGGAGGTGTCCATTTTCTGGTTGGCAGGGCACTCCTTCTAGACCTTCATGATCTGCCTGATTTCCAACCTCCACTACAGCCGCGAGCACTTCAATTTCGATCGCTTCGACCAGTCAATTGGCCGCCCGATGCAAGCTTGAGGCCAAGCACCGAGGCTCGAGCAGCGGCGGAGGACGACCGGCGCCTGGGCCAATGGCAGAAGGCGGTGCTGGGTGCTGGCCGTCGGTGATGGGAGGCACAAGTTCCAGCAGGGGATGGGATGCAGTTGGCGGTCCATGGAGGGGGCTGATGAAGGCAGCCCTAGAAGGAATCACATGGTTGCCGCGGCTTCCATCTCCCTGGCAGTAGCAACGGTTGACGAAACTGAGGAAGATGACCGAGGCAAGGGCACTGCAGAGCCTGTGGAGACGTCAAGCGGATGAAGCTCCTCATTGGTGTGGGCCGAGTAGCAGATCCGGCGCATGCAGCCAGTGTCGTCCTTGCAGAGGTGGCTCTTGTATTGGGTCGGGGCTTCTATGCCGTGACGATGAGCTTTCTGTGCAGAGCGCTTGTGCGATCCGGCGGCGGCAGAGGATAGGGAGGCGCTTAACTGAGAACTCTTACAGGGTGCCGGCGGTGGTGCGGCTTCGAGGGACATTACAAGCCTCGTCAGATTCTCGAGCCTACCTACAACCTCCGCACGGTGCAACCTCCGCGATTTTTTTACCGTTCGTCCCAAAGAACTTTAGGTTCCGATATCAATGTTGTGAACTAATGTCCACAATGGTATGGCGATTAGCATAGGGTAAGTGAGCGGCGCAGAAAGGCCGGGAAAGAGGAAAGGGGATAGCATGGCCGCCGGGTAGAAGGGAGAGAAGGGAAGGAGAGAATAGGATTAGAGACAGTAAATCATTCATTAATTAACTTAGGGTGTAGCCCTTACATTTAAATAGTTTGGGCTTACTAACAAATACCGAAGACCCATTAACATAATTAAAATACTAACTAATAACCCTAATTACCCTATTGACCTAAATGCCCTTATTACCTAATTACCCTAGCAAGTGGCCCCAATGGCAACCCCTAACATGTTCACAACAGCAAAGTCTAACGAATGTAAGCATGATTAAACATACTCAAATCAGTCCTTAAGACCATGTAACATGGTTCATTTATGAGAAATAAAATCATGTAGTCATAAACAAGGATATACATATGCATAGTAGTGTTCATACTGAAGCTAAAATATATGAAACATGAATCACCTAAAATAATTAATGTGACATGTGTAAGCATACATAAGTTATCATAGTCAAGACCTACTGGAATCATAGAGTAATTATGGAGAAATCATCAAACATGGATTTAAAACATAGAATATCATACTAAATCTAGACGAGTATAGACCTATTCATGCTTGAGCTGAATCATAATTCAAAGATGGTTCTTATGTAATTACAGTAGTATTTATAGGTAATTATAACTCATTATAGTCATAGGAAATTAGAATAATGAGGAAAGAATAAGAAATGGGTAAAAATTCACAAAAATAGGCTAAGAACACAAAATTGCCTTGTTGCAGTTCAAACGCCCTGGTGGGTCGTTCGAACACCTGGCCTTTCGAACGCCTGATCATTCGAATGGCAGTGACCTCATTCAATAGGCCAGAACAATTCACTTTTTTGGTTCGTCTTCAAACTTCTAAAATTCAAACCGAAAATATTCATAAATTCTATATAAATTTAAAAATCACCATACAACATCAAATAATCAAACTCTAACCCTAGAACATGAAATATCTAATCATTCTCATACTTAATGTCAAAAAGATTACCATAAATAACATGCTTCTAACAAATCACCATTAAACCTCAAAATAAAGTAAGAACTTGTATAAATCCACAATAATACATTCCAATTGGTAAAACCACACAAAGGAAAACTCTCTTATCTCTATGAAGCCTTTGGATCCACAAAAGAGCTTCAATCCTCAAAAAATCCTACCCAAAATCAAGGTTTTTATTCAAACTTAATTAAAATTAACTAATATACTCAAATTTAACTTGAAAATAGGTAGATCTAAGATATCCTTTGGTTAAATATGAAAATCACTCATTTAGGGTTTTATATCAAAATTAAAAATAAATATTTTGATGGAAGAAATTAAGAATTAAGATGGGGAAATGAAGATAAGAGTGATTAAGACCAAAATCAAAAGATTAAAGGTGATTAGGGCAAGAAAACACACATTAATATGATTTTCTTCTTTGGGAAATGGGGGTAGAGCACTCCCTCCTAACACAGTTTTTCCTCATTTGGGCAAATAGGCTAGGGTTTCTTTAAATAGCAAGGGTTTTGAGTTGGGTAAACAAACTGTTGGGCGGTAAAATAAGTCAAAATGCCCTAATTGTCTAATTAGGGTTATTTTTGGTCCAAAAATCAATGTAATCACGCCCAAACCCACTGAAATGAAATAATAGAAGTTTAGAGGGTCAAGTGGGTTGCACACCATCCAACATGGATGTGGGGCCCACTGCAGGGTCGGCACTGATAATTAAGGAAAAAATAGGATAAATTATCATAAAATCCATAAAAGTTTGATAAATCAAGTTTGACACTCATACTTATGAAAAATGAAATTAAGCCTTATTTAAGTCATAATTACAAACCCATAACCCCCAAAATCAAATTAAACCGGCAAATAAACAAAAACACACAAATTCACATAATTAAAAAGAAAATTAAACAAAAAAAAATTAGAGATCTTACACACTCCTCTTCCTCCTTGCCAAAATCTAACATGACCATTATACACTAGCTAGTAAAGCTATTACAAATTTAGTTTTTTTATCTACAAGATCAAATCTTAAAAAATGAACCCATAAACATGTTAAACTACTCAAAATTAATAGTGAGTTTTATTTTTACTTGATTCCTAGCTTTGTATAGCACTAACCCAAACCTCATACTGACAATCAATAGTCGACAATTGATAATCAGATTTGTTACAATAAAGGGGATATAAGACAACATTATGAGTGAAAATGTCTCCATAAGTATTTACAATGAACTATCTTAATAAACTACATAAATATAATAAAAAATAAAGTAAATTTTAAACATGCGACTATTGAATGTTCTAATTGTTATAGAGGAAGATCAATTTGCAAGTCTTGGATTCCCAGTGATAGATTTACTACAATACAACATGCTACTGACAATGTTTCCAATCAGAATAAGTTAGGAGAAGGTGGTTTTGGTCCTGCTTACAAGGTTTGCTCTTTCACCACTCTTGTTACATATAAATGTGGACTTCTTTTATACTCTCTTCGTCCTATATTAATAGCTACATTTAAAAAAATATTAATTTTTATTTAATGATGAAACCCATATCTAAGAGAAAGGAAAATAAGCATATGATACTCTTTTTTAAGTACCTAAATTCTAATTTAAACAAAATGGAGCTATTAATTGGAACGCAGGTTTTTGCCAAATGGAGCTATCAATTTAGGGCAGAGGGAATAAGATTTAAAAGGAAACTTTAATAAGAGTGAACCATTTACCAGCCAACCTAGCATCAATCAATAAGCATTGCACATGGATATGAATGCAGATGATACAACCAGGGATAGTCCATCTTAGGAAAATTTCTAACCAAAACCACTTCTCCTTACAAGTTTCATTTGTTTAGTACTCCCTTTTCTATCAAGCTAACATCGATTGGACCATAAAAATTAGGTGACCAGACATGCCACATGTGGACTGTGGTACTTCCTTTGTTTGGGCATTTAGATGCATATTATGGCAACTCTTCTGCATACCATAAGGTTGGACTTGCTTTTAAAAAATTAGTGGGCTTCACTTTTCATCTTCCATTCCAATTTGTCTTTCATTTTATGGCTGCAAACCTCTTTCTGCAATAGCTCTCAATAATAACACCATCCTATTTGAGCGTTTTTCTCCTCTCGCTTTCACTTTACAGGAAACGCCTATCTATTCTCATAGTTGCTTTATTATTCAATGGAAATTTCTATTTTTACAGTATAAACTCACACATGAGTTTTGATTTATCTAGTTAATAGAGCTTATGTGAACTTTGTGTGGGGTCTATTTGTTGAGTCCAATAAAACTCTTGTGTGAATTTTTGTAAGTATTTTTATTGTAGGAATATCACTATCTTTATTTAACCCCATTCTCTCCACACCACAAAAAAAAACTATCAATAGTGACGCAACATTAGTGACGGCTCAACGAGTCGCTAATAGCAATTATCTGCGACGGCTAAAAGAGTTCGCCATTGCTATTGATCGTTATCAGTGATGGCTGCTTATAGCTGTTGCAGATGAGCCAAAATTCTAATTTCCACTCATTTTCTCACTTATAGTTGAGAAATAGTTACAACTAACTGGGACCGTCGCTATTGACAATTTTTCTACGACAAATGGTCGTCGACAAAATTTTGATTTGTGACGGCCATCCCTAATCGTCGTTGCTAATAAACTCTTATTAGCAAGGCTAGTCTTGGATGGTCTTTGCTATAAGTTCATCAACGACAGTCAATTAAGGCCGTCACTGATTATCCCACCTTCCCACCTGGTATAGAGTTTATCAAGTTGACTTGATACTACCCCATCTCTCTCTCTCTCCCTATATATATTATCAAGTCAACTTGATAAACTCTATATTATGTTGAATTTTTTAGAGGTGGTTCATTTTTGTGGGCTATGTCAAATAGGGGTATGGGACTAAGGGGGATGCATGGAAAATCATATAAAAAAGAGATTAATACATTTTGGGCCAATTTTAATAAGTGGGACTCACTCATCAAGGCCGGTCAAAGTTTTAACCCCAAATCAATGGCTTAATTTTAATGTGGTTTAAATAAATGGCCTTACATATTGAAATAACCTCAAATTTTGTAGACCTACATCTTCAAATAAAATATTTAAATCCTGATCGGTTTCTCACCTATTGTACAATTCTAAAGACCTAAATTAGAAAATATAATATCAACTATTGATTTGATTGTGAGATTAAAGCGCTATGATGAAGAGGGCTCATATGTCCAAATGAGCCCAAAATTTATGACCTCGTATTTTTTATGATGCTCTTTTTATTTTCTTTAGTCCCCCACTCCACAAATATTGGTAAGATCAATATTTTGAAAATCAACTTGATAAACTCTTTTAGGAAGTTAACTTGAGCTTACCTTTTTCCATATATATATATATATATATATATATATATATGTACATATATATGTGTGTGTGTACATATATATATATGTACACACACACACATATATATGTACATATATATATGTATGTATGTGTGTGTATTTTTTTAATACATATTATTTAATATAATTTTAAAATTATATTCGAGTTCAAGCTTGACCTTAGGCAAGTCGAGTTCGAGTTTAATTCGAGTTGAGTTCGAGTTTAATTCGAGCCGAGTTGAGTAATGGTATGCTCAAACTTGGCTTGAGCCTATTCGAATTTAAATTGAGTTCGAACTAAGGCCAATTCGAGTTGAGCTTAAATTAAGTCGAGCTAGGCCTACTTGACGAGCTGGCTCAACTCTTTAACTGCCCTACATAGTATTCATTGTAATTTTATTGAATGAATGAAGAAGAATTTTCTCTTAATTAAATCCCCAACTTTTGCATTTATAAAATTTGGATAAGCTTCAATGTAGAAGGTCAATTAACTTATTAGGTAGATAGGTGTACAACATGATTTCTTTTTGTGCCTGTATCAAGCACAAGTACGACCCACTCATTATCGGTACTACTAGAAAATGCGTTAACAAGTCCGTTGGGCCCAACTTGTGTAATACCTAAGGGTGCTAACGAGCCGAGTTGAACCGAGTTTTCAGATTTTTTGACTCGAGCTCGATTTCTGAAAGCTCGGTTCGAGCTCGACTCGAGCTCGATCGAACAACTCGATTCTTGGCTCGAGCTCGGTTCGGCTAAAAACTCGAAACTCGACTCAAGCTTTAAAATATATTATAGCAACTCGAACTTGTGTTCGAATTGAGCTCAAATCCCATTTACAACCAAACTTATTTTTTTCTATAAAAATCTATATTAATTTAAAGAATCACACCAACATTACAAAAATAAAAAAAATTATAATAAACATAATTTTATTGTATTAAAGTTGTAAATATTATTTCAAAATCCATGGTTAAGATAAGAGTCAATAAATACCCAACAAAAAAATTTCATTTGTCACAAAAAATTTAACTAATGTTATTCAAATATCCATTATAATAAATATAATTATATAAGAGTCCCATTAATATCAGCCCGGGCTCACACGCAGCGGCGTGCGCCCGGGCTGATTGGGCCGTCGGATTTACATCCAACGGCCCATCAAACTCACGGGTTTAAATAATATTAACTTTTCCCATTATATAAATAATATTAAAAATAATAATTACCAAAATAACATAAAGAGAAAAATATTTACTAATATTATGTTTCTTTTCGCGAGCACCTCCGTGACTTTTTTTTAATTTATTTTTTAATTTCATTCGTAAAGAGGAAAAATTCAATATAATGTACTAATTTGTGATTTAAAGGACAAAATCAATATAATTTAGTGCTTTAAAAATATGAAATCAATGCAATGTACTGATTTCGTCATTTAGAAAGATAAAATCAATAATGAAATAATTTTTTCTTCTCTTCTCTCTACTATATCTTCATTTTCTCTCTCTCTCTCCTCTTTCTCTTCACTCTCTCCTCTCTCTATTCACACACTCTCTCTCCTCTCTCTATTCGCTCTCTCTTCTCTCTCTATTCATTCTCTCTTTCTTTCGGCTATCTCTCTCTCCTCTTTCTCTCTCTTCACACACTCTCTATTCACTCTCTCCTCTCTATATTTCTATTCAATCTCTCTCATCTCTCTTTTGGCTATCTCTCTTATTCTCTCTCTTCACTCTCTCTCTACACTCTCTCTTGTCTCTGTCCTCTCTTCTTTCTCTTTCTCTCTCCCTATCTCTCTCTCATGTGCGTGATGTGAGCCCTAGCTCTAAGAAGTGGGGAGAAAGTAAAAAATTTTAATTTAATTTTTTCTTATTTATATATTATATATTAAAATATTAAATTTAAAATAAAATATAATATAATGTATTTGTGAATGACAAAAATGATAGTTTTTTAAATTTTTCATGATTTTGTCTTTTAGAAAAGAGGAGAGAGAAAATAGAAAGAGGAGAGAGAGAAGAGAGATAATCGAAAGAGAGAGGAGAGAGAGAATAGAGAGAGGAGAGAGAGTGAATAGAGAGTGGAGTGAGAGAGGAAAGAGAAAAGAGAGAAAAAATCAATTCATTATTGATTTCGTCATTTGGAAGGACAAAGTTAGTACATTGTATTAATTTAAGTGTACTTATTTCATCTTTCTAAAAGATAAAATTATCAAAAAATATAAAAAAAAATCACGCAGGTGTCAGCGTCTAGTCAGTGAAAAGGAACATCATATTCGTAAATATTTTTCTCTCTCCATTATTTTGATAGTTATATAAAATTTCTTATATAATAAGTCACAAATGACTGAACTAGTCACCAAAGTTATAACAACTCTTATTCACATATTTCATATCTAATTATTCTAGTGACTACAAAAAAATTCATAATAAGAGAATTATTTGGAGTTCAGCAATAACATATTTCGTGATGTGTGGATTGCCTATAAAAAAAATCAATGTAATTGGAATTCAATAATAAAATCTAGACTTGGTTCACTGGATATATTTATAGGAAAAATCTAGATATAGTTCACTATCTCTAATTCTAAACTAATATAATTGGTTGAATTAAGAATGTTTATTTGCAAGTAGAATAACATATTTATATTTGTTAGGATTAGAATGATTAAAGGTAGTATTTAAAATTTAAATAATATTATATAGATGAATAGGGGTAGAATAGAAATAAAATAATTTATCATACCTACATTCTCAATTTTATTAGTAGTAGGATTTATATTTGTTTAAAATATAATAGTATAATATTGGTATTATATACCATATATTAATGTATATATAGGATATATATTTTATAAATTAATATAAAATATTATGGGTACATGAAAGGTAAAAGTTAAAAAATTTATATAATATGGGTATAATAATTAAAAGTTGATATAACAAATCGAGTCGAGTTCGAGCTGAGGTTCGAGTTGATTTTGAGTCGAACCAATCAGGTTTCGAGTCAAGTCGATTTAAGCTGGCTCATGTTCGAGATTGGCTCGTTTGATTTTGAGTTCAAACCGAGCTCGAGTCGAGCTCACTTCAAGCCAAGCCAATTTCGAGTAGAACCGAGCCGAGCTAGTTCAGCTCGGCAAGCTGGCTCAGCTCTTTAGCAGCCTTAGTAATACCCTACTTATTGGGCTTGTTAGGTTTGGGCCCAACCCCATTTCGAGTGATTTGACAATTTAATTCTATGTGAGTTGATTGAAGTGAATAAGACTCATATTCAAAGTGAAGAAAAACTTGACTGAGATAAATATTAGCCATATATTAATGCCCCAAAAGGGTCAGCACACTTTTGTGAAAAATGGAGATTTTGTATCCAAGCACCCATTTAGATTTGGGTTGGACCAAACTCGTGTGAGCTACATGCTAGCCTGGCCCAGCCCTATTAAATTCGCATACATAGTTGGCTCATTATATAATAATGATAGGAAGACGCTAAGGCATGGTCACATTATTCTGGGAAAACATTTTTCTATTTTTCCTGAGATGGCTGTTTCTTGCATGGTGTTAAAATGTGTAAACAGGCTGCAGCTTGCATCGAATCTTCTCAAATCTAATTGTATATAGCGACCGGGTGAAGAGATCAGCTTCATTGGCCATCTAATTGTTTATCTTGCCCCCAGAGAGCGCCTATGACAGTTTACTGCTAGCTTTGCTATTGACTTAAGTCTTCCCCCACCGGTTTTTTCCTTTCTCTTCATAACACTGTTTCAGAGGACATCATTCTCGAGTCTCACAGTTATCATCATCCAGCATGTAAGAGAAGCTTTTAATCACCAGCTTTTCTTCAAAGAATTCATGGATAGAATACCCCTTTTTGTTTACATCTCTTTCTCACTTCTGATCTCCTTGAGCCACTGCGACGAGGCTATGTACTTTTGCATGTTGGAGAGGATGGGAGAAAAGACAAAGAAATTGAAAATATAAAGTATTAAATTGAAAAGAACGAAGGGGGGTGTAGATAAGAAGATGCACAAAGGACAGTGAAATGGCGGCTCTGTTCTATGTTCTTTTACTGGTTTTACAATGGCATGACGGCTTCTCACTCACAGCCGGATTACATAGATCACAATACATAAAACCCTTAAAAGACATTACATAAATAACTACCCAATAAAGATATAAAAATTACAAAATAATGCTATTAGACTATTTACCCACTTTTAACACCTATTCTTCTTAATTTGTAATTTTCATACGGTTTCTAAAATATATAAACTTCTTAATTGTTACCATTTTCGTGAACGTATCTGCTAATTGATCATTAGTCTTGATGAACTTTAATTCAACATTACCTTTCTCTACTAGTTCTCTTATGTAATAATGTCTCAACTCAATGTGCTTTGTTCTTCCATAAAAGATTGAATTTTTAGTCATTGTAATAGCAAACATGTTGTCACAAAAAATTGTTGTTGGATTTGTTTGCTCACACTTGAGATCTTTAAGAATTCTCCTTAACTAAACCACTTCACATGATGCACTTGAAGATGAGATATATTCGGCTTCGGCAGAGGAGAGAGCAACGATGTCTTGCTTCTTTGATGACCATGATATTACCTTGCTTCCCAATGTGAAGATATAACCGGAAGTGTTTCTTCTATCATCAATATTACCAGCCCAATCACCATCAGAATAGCCAATCAATTCATTCTCTCTTTCACATTCATATTTCAGCCCAAAGTTCTTTTTTTCTTTCACATACCTCAAAATTCTCTTTACCGCTTCAAGATGAGTTTTACTTGGTATGTTCACGTACCTAGCAACAATGCTCACACTATGCTCAAGATTCATCTACCAATTTTCATCCATCATCTTTTGACAATTTCACATTCATAGCCATAGGAGTAACCATTTCTTTACAACTAGTCAAATTAAACTTTTTCTACAAATCATCAACATATTTTTCTTGAGATAAGAATATTTCACCATCTTTTTGTTTCACTTGAATTCTAAAAAAATATGTCATGAGTCTTAGATCGGTCATCTCATATTATTTCTTCATAGTGTACTTGAATTCTATAATCATCCTTGGGCTATTGCTAGTGTAAATCAAATGACTAACATAAAGGTAAATAATGATAAAATCATGCGTACCTTCTTTCTTTGCATAGAGAGATGACTCACTTGGGCTTCTTTAAAATCTATTGTATTTAAAACATTTGTCAACTTTGCTCTTGCATGCTCTTGGAGCTTGTTTGAGTCCATACAAGGCTTTGTTGAATTTGTAGACCTTCCATTCCTTGCCTTTGACTTTGTATCCTTGTGGTTTCCCAACATAGACTTCTTCTTCAAGTTTTTTATTTAAAAAGACTGATTTGACATCAAATTGATACATTTGTAATTTTAATTTAGCGGCAAGTGCAAGAACAATTCTTATAGTTTTCATTCTTACAACGGGAGCATAAGTTTCATTGAAGTCAATGTTGGGTTATTGTGAGTACCCTTTTGCAACTAGCCTTGCTTTATATTTTTTGAATTGAGCTATATTCATTGAACTTTGTTTTATACACCCATTTCAATCCAATCACTTCTTTGTCTTGAGGTTTATCAACTAACTCCCATATCTTATTTTGCTCAATCATATTCATCTCACTATCCATTGCTTCTATCCAAACATCTTCTCTTAAAACATCTTCAAATTTTGTTAAATCACAAGAAAAGAATGCAATATCACATTCATCATAAATTTTTTGAAGTGAATGTACATTTCTTAGAAGTAAATCACTATCCAGATTATTTGGATTAATTTGTCATATGTTTGAATCTTGCATTAGAGGAGTTTCATGCTCTTGTGATTGTGAACCATGTGAAGTTTGATGACTTGATGAAACTCTTCCTTTTTCATCTTCTACATACACTTCTAATGATCCACCATTATTATTTTCAAAGTTCCATGAGCCTTCTTAATCAAAAATTACATCTATTGAGATCACCAATTCCTTTGTTTTAAGATTGAAAAGTCTATAAGCCTTGGATTCTTCACTATATCTAATTGAGATGCACTTTTTTCCTTTCTCATCAAACTTGCTTCTCTTTTGTGTAAGAATATGAGCATAAGCAATGCATCCAAAAATTTTAAAGTAACTTACTTGTGGTTTTCTCTTATGTCATGCCTCATATGGTGTCATGTTTTGAACTGCCTATGTTGGAGACCTATTGAGGATGTAGGTGACCGTATTAATGGCTTCTGCCCAAAATTGGTTTGGAAGATTCTTCCCTTTTAGCATACTTCTTGCCATCTACACAATGGTTGTATTTCTTCTCTCCGCTACACCATTTAGTTAAGGTGTGTAGCTAGTTGTTAGATCTCTCTTGATGTCATATTCTTTGCAAAAATTCCAAAATTTTCTTGATGTGAATTCACTACCACGATCGATCCTCAAGGCCTTCAATTTCTTTCTACTTCGATTTTCTAAAAATGTCTTGATTTGCACAAATATAAAAAATGTATCCGATTTGGCATCTATAATATAAACCCATATCATTCTTGTAAAATCATCTACAATGAGTAGAAAATACCTTTTCTTGTTGAATGATGGTGTGTTTATTGGTCTACATATGTCGGCATAAACAAACTCAAGTGGTTCTTTTGATCTCCAAGTCGACTCTGAAAATGGTAGTCTATGTTGTTTTCCATATATGCACCCCTCACAAATATCTTCTTCTTGATTAATTCTTAGAAATTCAAAAATCATGCTCTTTTGATTATGCAAGGTAAGACTCTTATAGTTCAAATGTCCAAACCTCAAGTACCATAATAAAGAGTCATCCATATGAATCGTCTTTATTCCATAATTTGCACAAAGAGACATAATTAATGAAAATACCTTGTTTCGTGTCATTTTGACCTTTGTTATCATTTGCCCCATGCTTTTATCAATTAAAACACATTCATCTTTGTCAAAATACACTTTATAACCCCTTTGCATAAGTTGCCCCACACTAAGCAAATTTTGTGTTAAACCGGGAACATAAAGAATATCATGAATGAGTTAAGGCTCACTTTTTTTTGTTTGGACGACAATTTTTCCTTTGCCCTCAACTTTTTTCATTTTTCTATCTCCTAGCTTTACTTAAGAGTTGCTATTTTGTTCAAGGTTCACAAAGCTTTCGCGGTTGCCCGTCATGTGGTTACTACAACCACTATCCAAGTACCAAACATTTTTCATTTCTTCTTGTGTGTTCATGTAAGAGTAGAACAAGTGACTTTGTTTATCTTTCTCCTTTTCGGTGAAATGTGTTTGGTCCTTGTTTTGAAATTTGTAATCCTTTGGAGCATGAGTGTAGTACTTGCATCTAAAATAACACTCATCGGCAACATGATTTGTCTTCTTACAAATGAAATAACCATTGTTTTGCTTCTCATATCTACCTCTTCCATTCGAATTCCCTTTTACATGGCCTCTTCCATTTCCTTGATTTCCTTTTCCTCTATCTTGAAATGAATTATTTTAAAAAATTTTCTTTCCTCCTTCCTTCTTCTCCTTGACAGTCAATTTGGATTAGAAAGCTTTTTCCATGGAGAAAGGATTAAACTTCTTCATCCTTTCTTCATGAGTTTCATGAGAACTCATCAAGTCATGCATGCTCAATTTTGATAAATCTCTTGTCTCTTCAATATCGGCCACAACATGCTAAAATTTAGCCAGCATGCTTCTTAACACTTTTTGCATATTCTTCTTATTCGGAATACTATCTCCATATCTTTTAATTTGATTAACAATTGTAGCAACTCTAGAATTAAAATCTTGAACATTCTCACTATTTTTCATTGCCAAATTATCAAAATCCATCCATAAAGTTTGAAGCTTGACAACAATTACTTTTTCAGTCCCTTGAAATTTATTCTTCAAAATTTTCCATGCTTCTTTCAATTTTGTGGAAGCCATGATTTTTGGAAAAATTATTTTGCTCATTGCTTGTTGTATGTAGAATAGGGCTTTTGCATCTTGCTTCTTGTTCTCTTTGTATGCCTTATTCTTCTCTTCATCCTAAGTGGTTAGGTCTTTTCTATTTTGTGGTTCTACATAGCCTTCTTCAATATACTCTCATAGATCTTTAGATATAAAGAGGGTCTTTATTTGTATACTCCAAAAATTGTAGCTTTCTCCGTAGAACACCGGCAATGGAAGCTTTTCCAATAAACTTAAACATGAGGCCACGGTGATTTAAGAAAATTGAAAGGATTGATATTTACCCTCAGCTACCAAATTTATTGGAGAGGATGAGACAAAGAAATTGAAAATATAAAGTACTAAATTGAAATGATCAAAGGGGGGTGTAGATAAGAAGATGCACAACGGACGATGAAATGGCGGCTCTGTTCTCAGTTATTTTACTGGTTTTATAATGGCACGACGGCTTCTCACTCACAGCCGGATTATAGAGATCACAATACATAAAACCCTTAAAAGACATAACATAAATAACTAGCCAATAAAGATATAAAAATTACAAAATAATGCCATTAGACTATTCACCCGTTTTTAACATTGCAACTGTTCTAACCAAAGCTCCCCCCAAGCAAGTAAAACTTTTAGCCTTAACCTGATTTCTTATCTTGCCGAGACATCTGCAACTGACCAGTCACGGTACGCAACAAGGGATGCAAAAATAAGTGGCAGCAATGATTCTAAGTTGGGAATAGCCCAATGTACTGCAGACCTTAGTGTTGGCGACTGTCTTAGTTGGTTAAAGAAATTGAAGAATAATTACGAACAGCTTTAGGTGGGGGAAAGAGCAGTTGGTATGCTCTAACACCTAGCTGTTATATATTTCATGATTATAGGAGTTTCTTTGAATACGTCAAATCGTCGGTAGAAGGCAACACTTCGTCCCAAATACCTCCTCGATATGGAAGGGAAAAGAGCAATTCACCTCCCCCCTCCAATAGAAGGTATGGTGGACATGGCCTTCTCCAGCTTTCTCGATATATATATATATATATAGTTGAGGTGAGCCTTGGCTCACGCGCGGCTGTGTGAGCTCAGGCCCACCGGGAATCCAACGGCCCACGTTATTCAGGGAGCGAGCCTAGGCTCATCTCAATGGGCCTAAAGTCATTCTCTTTCATCTTTTTCAGTTTTTATTGTGTTAAAAAATTCTGAAGTACCCCAACTTATGCAATGCTAGAAATCTCTTCTCTCTAAGAGACATTTTTGTAATGTTAGCTCCATGTCAATACTTACACTTTAGCAAACTTCTTTATATGTTATAAGGTAAATTATACTTCACCCTTGTGAATTTTGGTGAAATGGCACTTAAACCTTATGCTTATGAAAATAGGCATTTAACCCTTGTAATTTTATGGTTAAGATCTACCCCACTTAGCGCAATCCCCTCATCTTCATCTACCACTGATGTTGTCAACCACCACTCTACCTCTATCGCCCCCCTCTTCCATTGTTCCTTAAACATTGTCCCCACTTCTTTGCCCAACTCCTAACCCAAACTCAGCCCGTGACCTCTCCACCCACTACATGGGCCACAACTAGGCTCTAGCCATGGTAACTCTAGCCAAGGTAGCTTCAGGCATAGCCAGATTTGGCCGCTCCAACTCTGGCCACTAAGGGACTAGGTTGTGGCTGGTGGGTCGTGGGTAGAAGGGAGGAATGATATCAAAGGGGGAAAGGCTATTGGTGGCGCTAATGGTGGTGATGGAAGAACAACGCAATCTTACCTTAGATTTAAATAAAAAAGATGTAAAATCATCTAAATATTGAAATTTTATAAATTATATAGGTTATGTCCATATTTTTATAAGTCATAGTAGTTATGCGCAAATGTTGATCGAGGTGCAAAGGGTACAATGGAATGGAAGAGTTTTTCGTGCTCCCCTCTGATAATGAGCCAGTGGATGATATATGTGTGAGAATATTAGATATTTGATATAGGCAACGCACATGCTAGCGCATGTCAGCTAATGTGTGCACGGTTAATCCCATAGATGAATCGCTTCTATTCGTACCTTACATTGGGTTCATTGTCAGAGTTGAACATAAAAAACACTTTCTAGTGAAACTAAGAAATCTCAAAGGCCAAAACTTAGTCAAAATTTTACATGTGGCCTTGTTCTAAAAAATTAGAAGAATACAAAGGTTTTTCATATTTACGAGCACCTCTCCTTTGTGGCTAATGTCATTGGCCTTCAAACTTTAGTTAATGTTTTGGGCTGCTAAGGTTATAATGTTATTCGCATGAAATGGGAATATAAAGCCTAAAATTTCACACCGAAATTTATAACACATATCAAGTAGAGGGAGAAACTTTTAACAAATGAGGGAGAAAATTTTAATAGTATTTCAGGCATTGAATTTTTTTATTACCAATTTAGGTGTCGTGTGTGTTAAGGCTTGAATCTTTAGACAAAAAGAGCCCCGCCTCTTCTTTTTGTGCAATGACAAAAGGGTGGCAAATTAGGGTCTCTCCCTTGTTGATGATGGAGATGGGCTTTGTGCAGTTGTGCCGAAGAAGTCATCCATAGAGATGGAGAGGGAGAGGGGGAAGGGACGGATGGAGGAGGAAGTCTCGTACAGAGGATATATTAGTGTTGTACACCAATGAAACCTAAAGTGCAATTCATGTACAACAACTAGAAAAGTAAAATTCATGGGGACTTTGTATTTTGCCGGAAGTAGTGTGGAAACAGGATCTAGTCTACACCCATCACCAGTGGCGCATTCACCAAGTCAAACAAAGATAGTATTGTTATCTGCTTTTATAGGGGGCTCTACAGTGTTGTTTTGCATCAGTTGCTTTTTTTATTGTGGGTTGCAAAACTATAAGAAGAAAATTATTTAAATAATATTAAAAAAAATATTTATCAAAATAACGCACTTTGGGAAGTGTTACTTTTCTCCACTTAGGCACCAGCCAAGTGCTGCCACTTGCATGGCTTTTCTTTTTGAAATTTTAATCAATTTCATTCTTTAAAAAGATGAAATTATCTTTAAGTTGATTTTGTCTTTCCGAAAGATAAAATTCTTAATTTCAAATGATTTCGTCCTTTAGAATGACAAAATCAACTTAAGACAATTTTATCTTTCACTTATCCACAAAAGTTCATGTTCACATAGACTAATGGTAACCTGTCTCACTTGTGTCCATGGTGAATGAGACCGGGCTGGTTCAGCTCATGTCGTTTCCCAGACATTAACGCGTGAATTTTTACCTGACGTAACTGCAAGACTTTAATGCCACAAGTAAAAAATGACATGACCCAAGACTTTACGCATTGACAAGTTGGTGTCAGAATTGATCACTCTTTTGTATCGTATAGCATAATCGAATCCACTCAGCTGGTCCATTGAATTGAAACGGTGCTCTCATCATTAAGAACATTGTGGCCCATAATTTCAGAGGAAGAAATGTTTTTATATGCCACAAAAGCCACTTTCAAGGTACTTAAACAACAATTAAAAGAGCCATTACACAACATAATTATAATCACTGGTATGCATCCAAATTTTTGGTTGTTTCTATAAATGCAAAGTCTTTGGGGGTTGGAATCAGCGAAGTCATTCCTGTAACAGCTAATCATCTAAGCTCATCGTGCTTGCTAGTGGACTGACTAGTTAAGCTTAGTATTTTTTTGACTGAGGGCATAAGATGCTTGTGTCAGCGGCCAAGATTGACGAATATGACTGTAATTGTGGGTAAGATATTAGCTCTTGCAGTCACGTCAAGTAAAAATTCACGCGTTAATATGTCTTAGAAACAACATGAGCTGAACGAGCCCGGTCTTGTTCACCAAGGACACAAGTGAGATGTGTTGCCATTGGTCCATGTGAACATAAACTTTAGTGAATGGAAAGACGAAATCATCTTAAGTTGATTTTGTCCTTCATTTAAAATTAAGAATTTCATCCTTCAGGAGGACGGAATCAACTTAATGATGATTTTGTCCTTCCAAAGGATGAAATCAATTAAATTTTCTAAAAAAAAACAACACAAGTGCTTGGCCGGCGCCTACATGGAGAAAAGTAACACCACTTTGGGAAATATTTCCCAAAGTGCATTATTTAGTTAAATATTTTTTTAATATTATTTAAATAATTTTCCCAAATACAAGTTGCACAAAGGTAAGTCATAGCAAGACTTTCAACTCAAACTGTGGGACCTCTCCCTACACACGGGGTCCTATCCAACACACCATTTAGCTGGATTGGCAATTAGGAGGGGATTTAGGTTCAAACTATTCGGGTCATCTTGTTGTACGTGGCTTGTATTGGGCAGTGTTCTATCTAACCTAACCAGCCAGCTTATCATCCCTCGTTACTTCAAATTCCGTAACTACCACAAGTGATGTTCAACTTATATGTATCAGGAAGTTGGTAAAATCGACCAAAAGTAAGATATGCAGGGCTAGTGGATGAATGCATTTATCGAAATATTTGATATTAACATATCGATGTTA
This sequence comes from Saururus chinensis, assembly GCA_035235625.1. Lineage (NCBI taxonomy): Eukaryota > Viridiplantae > Streptophyta > Magnoliopsida > Piperales > Saururaceae > Saururus > Saururus chinensis. The sequence goes on from CP141143.1 coordinate 36,112,451, forward strand.
TTTTTCTATACATAAAAGGAAATGAGCCAAAGGGCTTTATTAAAAGCATTGGGGCATTTATCCAACAAAGATCTCTCAAGAGGTCACTACAACAAAAAGGACTATTAGTGACACTTTTAAGCATCACTAATAGTCATACGAGCAGCGCTAATAACTATTAACAATGCTTACAAAGAGTCACTAAATGCGTCGAGAAAAATAAAGTCATTATTGCTTTTTAGTGACGCTTAAGATAAAACATCGCTAATAGTCTAATATTAGCGACGTTTATTTTTGTATCACTAATTATTTTCCTTTTGTTATGCTTTATTAAGCACGGCTAATAATTGATTATTAGCGACACTTAAATTTAAGTGTCTCTAATAATTAATTATTAGCGATGCTTCACAAAGAATATAAAAAAAATAAAAATGTCCTAGTAGCAACGCTTGTCTATGCGTCACTAATAAGAAAAATAATAAAGAAATTATTAGTGACACTTACGAAAGTGTCCCCAATAAGAAAACATTTTAAAAAATTAATAACAAAATAATCATTAGTGACGCTTTCAAAAAGAACACTAACAAGAAAATATTTAAAAAAAATAATAAAAAAGGTTATTAGTGACACTTATAAAACATCCTTAATAAGAATTCTTTTAAAAAAAATAATAAAAATTAATTTTGGCGACGCTTTAGAAAGCATCACTAAAAAACAAAAATTAATAAAAATAATTAATAGCGACTATTTCAATATAAAATAAACAATTAAAAAAAGGGAATCCCACTAGAGTCGGCCAGATTTTGGGAATGGGTGCTGGAGTCCAGTAGGGGAAGGGGCTCCGTACTCTAGTTGCTCTTCTCCTCCTCTGGTTCCAGGAGGGAGGGGGGACTGTGTGAAAGAGGGAGAAGAGGAGCTCCATCCGGAGCTGAAGCCCCTCCTCCACATCATAAGGGGTTGGGGGGAGAGGAAGAGGGAGCGAGGGCCCCCTCCAGCCACTTCCTCAGTAGGGAGGGAGCAAAGGGGGGGATGGGGAGAAGGGCGGTGCCAGAATCTTTTGCTGGGAATACCCTCTGCAGTCGCCGGTTAACCTTTACCCTAGCGAAGAAGGCAACTATAACATCCAGGAATTTTCTAAATTTCCGAAGTTGACCACGTGGAAAATAAGGTATTTGACCTCTTTTCCTTCTCATCTAAGTAACTTACTCAGCTGTTGGAATTGGTGACTAAGATACATATTTTGGAAAGTAGACAGAAAGAGCTTCGAAACGCCATCAAGAATGCACAAATCAGAGTTCGGATGAGGGTGATATGACCGTTAAAAGTTGAACAGAGTGCATGGTCCATTTACCTGAATTAGACACGTAAATTGGCAGTTTTAATCAATAACAGGCCTGATTAATTATGGTAACGGAAATTAATAAAAAATGGGCTCAAGTAGCCGATTTAGCCCAACTTCTAAGGGGATAAGGAACCCTAATCCTCATGCTTATAGAAAGGGCAAATTAGGGCTTTTTGGGGGAGGAAGTTTTTTGGCCTTTAAGGGAAGAGAGAGAAGGAGCAGTCGGTGAGGAGATTTTTCGGCGAAGGTGGCCGATGGCGGAGTCAGGGAGGAGTGAGCTTGAAGCTTTGGAGATGGTGGACTGACAACAACCTAGCGAGTAAGATAGAATCGCTCAATACGCTTTTAATTTAAATTAGAGATAGGCATGAATTAATTATTAACTAAGAAGAGATGGGCAGCTGACTTGTTGTTTCGCAGACAAGCTTTTGTCAGCCGACCAGTCCATACTGCCGACCAACCATCGGTAGCCAAGGGTTGGCCATTGCCAGTAAAGCTGGTCCGGTCGACAGAAGGGAAACCTGTTTTCCTTGTTCATCTCTCTGCTCCGACCAGCAGGAGGGAGATCAGCCCCAATGACAGTGACTTCACCTCCGGCAGAAGACTTGGAGGAACTGTGCTCTGACCGCCAGTGAGAGGAAGCCAGAAGGCTGGCTTTGCACTCGCAACCACCGTCGCCTGTCACCTCCAGCCACAAACTAACCTGTTTCTATCGGAATGCAGTTCAGTGGCTGGTGGTGACGGCATGGAGGGAGGTTGTTGGGCCGACTGTCTCAGTATTGTCTTTTCCCCGCCCCTGATAGGGTCCGGTGGTCCAAGTGGTAGAGATTCTCCACTGATTTTACTTCTTGTTCCATCACTGTTCCGGTGACAAGAGAATCGACGGCTAGTGGGAACGGCCGGACAGCCGTTAGGGAACCTCCGCCGTGGATTTCTGTAACCTAAAGGCCTAAGACCCGCTGCCCTTGCTTCTATTTCATCATCTCCTGTCTCCGCGAGGGAGATGACGACTGGACCTGGAATTTATTCGAGGTCCGGTTTAGTTAAAAAAAATCCTAAAATATATAATACCTACTGAACCGAGTCTTTAAGTGTGAAAAAAATTCAAGAAAATTACATAACATCCGACGGAACATGACAAGTCACTGAACCAAGTTTTAGACTAGGCGAAAATCCAAAAATGTGTAAAATAACTATTTTACCTTTAGAAGTGAACTGTAGCAATATTTATTTACCGTTTTAGGCTCTTGTTCAAGGTGGTTTAAATGTTAGAGAAATTTGAAAAAAAACTTGCCTAATGAGTGGAGGAGCATGGCAAGTGACTTGACTAAGTTCCATCTTAGGTAAAAATCCTAGAGACGATAAACTAACCCTTTTACCCCTTATAGTGCGCACAAAAAGTGGAGTTGCATGATCATTATGGAAGGCTTGTGTTTCTCGCCAATCTATATCGATGAGCACAGTTGGGATCCTCTTATCTAAATTCATGGCAGGCTATTGAGAGCCCTTGGGATTTAGATCAAGCTACTGTTAAGTAGTCTACTCCAAAGTTGGAGTCATTTATCTGGGATTTCTTCGAGAGTCGAGTTATCTCTAAGTGAGCAAATATTTATATTATGTTAAACCTAGAGTTAGGTTAAAATGATGAAAGGTGATTAGTGTCATGTCATTTTAGTTGGCATATGATGTTTATGTCTGTCCAAGAGATTGGACAGGGGTATTAATTATTGAATAAGTGTTGTGAGATAATTAATGATATTGTTTGATATTGCTTTGTTTAATTAGCACAAGAGGAACAATTAAAGGACTTACATAAAATGTAGGTTGATTGAAAATACTTGAGCATTGCATATTGGAAACTACACTTCTTGAGATACTGTAGTATCTAGGCAGAATTACGTCTGGATCCAATCTTGTTGTAAACATTAGAGATGTTGTTTGATGAGTACGTAGGAAACTAACATCAGGTGATGTTGGCCTGATACAAAAAACATTAATAAAACCATTCGTTCCTTTGGAAACTCTTCTCTTGAGGGTAGAGAGCTTCTATTGTTGTTGTTTGGTTGTTTGGCTCGATTTGTTGCAGGTTTTCTAAGCGACAACAAGTGACATCAGGATTGACGAGCATGAGAAGTAGTTCTTCATTTCTTCAATTCCAGTATGTAAGTGTATCTTTGGCGTGAAAGTCAACTTAGTTATTTATTTTCAAACAGATGACGGACTTGTACTTAGATGGATAGGCTATTCTTTATGGATTTTTTTATACTTATAATAATATCATATGATTTGATATTCATATTTGTGAACCCTAGTTATAATGACCTGGATATTTAATCGAAAGGTTTGTTTTATACTTAAGAAGAAAAAAGAATTTCTCATGACTTACCATTCATGTTTTTTTTTAAAGGCTTTTAAAAATCCCAGTCATGAAAGCAGCGGCACTAGAAACACCTGCAATGGCGAAGGCATCAACGGAAAAGGAGGGTACAAGAACAAGAAGCTCTCCATTGGGGCGATCACTAGCATCGTCGTCAGCTCTATCGCCGCATTTCTTGTAATTTGTCTCCTCTTCCTGTGCTACCGACATGGCAAGAGCAGCCTAAGAACCCACTCCATTGACCTCATGGTGGTGGCAAAGCCACTTCCAGATAGCGAGCTTTTTGGCACGGCGGTAGGGGACAAATCAATCCCGCCAATTGAGATCCACAATGCCACCTACTTAGCATCTGTGACAAGGTCGACAATGATGTCAAAGGCGGCAACAACAGCCGTGGGGGCGAAGAAGCTGATCTTCTTCTGGTTGGCGGTGAGGATGTTTGATCTGGAGGATCTGGTGCTAGCATCGGCAGAGGTGTTGGGGAAGGGGTGCACTCAGGAGGCGGGGGCAAAACGAGAAGCGAGGGGCATAGTGTGATAGAAGAGGGTGAAATAGGAAGCAGGTGTCACGACCTAGATTTTTAAAAGCCTTTTCAAAATAGAATGAACGGTAATCACAAGAAAAAAAAATTCTTCTTAAATACAAAACAAACGATTCAATTAAATATCCAGGTCATGATAACTGGGGTTCACAAATACAAATATCAAATCATATGATATTATTACACTTCTCAATATTAAATAAAAACATCTCATCCATATAAGTACAAGTCCATCATTCGTCTAAAAATAAATAACAAATTGACTTTCATGCTAAAGATATACTTACGTATTGGAGTTGCATACATGAAAAACTTCATCTTGTGCTCGCCTCCTGGTCTCACTTGTCGTCGCATGGAGAATTTGCAACCAATCAAACCAAACAACCACAACAACAATAATGGAACCTCTCAACCTTGAGGAGAGTAGCTTCGAAAGGACAAAAAGTTTTATTAATATTTTTCGGATCGGGCCAACATAACCCAATGTTAGTTGCCTATGTACTCATCAAACAACATCTCCAATGTTTCCAACAAGATCGGATATAGACGTAATTCTGCCTAAAACTACACTATCCTAAGAAGCATAGCATGACACGTGAAATGCTTAACTGTTTTGAAACAACCTATATTTTATGCAAGTCTTTTAATCGTTCCACTTGTCTAATTAACAAGCAATAACAAACAATGTTATTAATTATCTCACAACCCTTGTTAAATAATTAATATTAACAAATCTGTATTCACTCAGAGATAACTCGCCAGTCGAGAAATCTCCAGACATAGGACTCCAACATGCAAAACATCAATATACAATGACACATGTAAAGTAATATACATTGTACTGAATATAACATAACTCAGAAACATGGTCTGACCTTTAACCAATAAAGACCAACAAAATGTACAAAACAATGGACACCGTTCAGAAAACAATGCACTAATTGTTACCTCAAAATACCGACTCCCACTCAAAGGAGTAATTGTATGCTAACAGAAATCCTAGTATATTTAGAGATCCACTTGGATCAGCCATGGGCCTAGAGATGTAGGTACCAGCTGTGCTCATGGAGACACTGGCTAGGGGTAGATGAGCCTTTCATGATGCTCAAAAACCTGGTTTGCGCATTTGCAGGGATCCATCGTCCCAAAGGAGCGGAGACCACAAAGGTCTGAAAGATTACTGTCATGGCTATTATTAGAAATCCTAGCATCTCTAGAGATCCACTTGGATCAGCCATGGGCCTAGAGATGTATGTATCAGTTGTGCTCGTGGATACACTGGCCGGAGGTAGATAAGCCTTCCATGATGCTCAAAAACCTGGTTTGCACATTTGCAGGGATCCATAGTCCCAAAGAAGCGCAGACCACAAATGTCTAAAAAATTACCGCCATGGCTATTACTGTGAGCTTAAACTTTGACTCAGCGTGTGATACAATGCATCCACATAAGGCAAAGGGATTAAAGACTATTCACAACATATCATGCATGCAACATACTTACATAATTAGCAAGTTAACGTACTGATTTTAGATTGAGACATGTAAGCCTATCAACAAGACTACGAATCAGAATTGATGTTTAGATAAACTGATCAAATCCACACAACCATGAATTTATAATAGTTTCTTTGTCACACAAGGCTTTCCCTGTGGATCGACCTTGTTTACTATAGTTGACAAGTAAAAAAGAAATTTGAACTAGACTACTTCATAGTTTTGGTTTGGACGTAACAACACTCGTCCATGAGGTACCAGTCATTTCTTAGGTTCTTCCTACTCTTAAATTCGTTTTTGAGCCATAGGAGGGCGATTTCGCTGCCTTTTGTGGTTTCCCTCAACTAGACTTATCTTCGTTTGGCCGCCTCAAACCCATAGGCGCCAGCCAGGTCTGCTACCGTGCTTTCCTTTTTCCTCCACAAGCTACTAATACTTTCCTCAGTTTTGTTTCCTTCTCATTGTGCAAACACAATTTTGGCCGGGACGACTATTTCGTCACCTCCGTTAACCATTTCTGATTGGCCACCACCCCTCCATTTCATTTGTGGCCAGATTGACCTCCTATGCCCCACCGCTCCTGTCCTCCGCCTGGTTCCACCTCCGCCTCACTATTCCTCAAAATTTCCACCGAATTAAACGCTTTGGGTACATCTCGGGTTGTTGCCATCGGCGAGCAGTGTGCCATTTGGCCATCGTGGGCTCTGCCCCGGCTTGGCGACAGCGAGGACCAACCTCACTTGGCCCGATTATGCCTCCGCTCGAAATGGGACACTTGCCCTATACTGTGCGAGATGCACAACTGCCCGCACCAAATATCTTGCTTGTGGTTGGCGATTGACGATGTTGTCGTTTCGGTTGGCCACCACCTCCTGGCCCTACCTCAATTGCCCTTTTGTGGGCCTAGGTCCGCCACCATCCGACCCATCTCCCCCTAAAGTGGCCCTTTTTGGCCGCGTGTGCATTTCAGGGTTCAGGTGCCGTTTTCGCGCCGCCTAACCATCGGATGGTTCTGCCACTGAATAGAGTTGACACAGAGCCCTCCTCCACCTCTCCTCCATCTTCTAGAATTTCCCCATGCCCTCCACCCTTATGTGGGCTCTTGTTGACTAAAAAATCACCGTCTTTGGGTGTTGTCCATGGCCGATTTCGACGTCTTGCGGCTGGTGGAGTACTTCTCAGCCACCAGCCCACCTTAAGTGAGTACACCTCGACTTCCGGTCAAACCTACCACTCATTGGCATGACTTTCCCCTAGTGTTCCACTGTAGATTGCGGAATTTACAGCATTGGCTTTTGACAGCCTTTTTGGCCGTGAGTACTTACGACGCTTCCTAAACCCTCGGGATAGCAATCTCTCAACTTGGTAAAGCATTTGGCCACCAACTCTGCCACTGCCACCACTGTCGTCATGGGCTCATCATCAAACGTCATGGATTATGAGCTAGGGGAGCTTTGAACTTGTAATTTCATGATAGCATGCTAGGATTGTATGATTCAATGCTTTGGATGTTAAATTATGATTCTTTTACATGATGTAAGAGGACATATGCCATGTCGAAATGCATATGACATTAATGTGGGTTGTAAGTATGTTTGAAGTATGTGTGTGCTAGTGATAGCTAGCGTGTTTGTTGGTAAGCTACATATGTGGATTGTGTGTATGTTAGTGATGGCTAGCAAGTATGTTGGTAAGCTACGTGTATGGATGTGTATGTATGTGCTGGTGATGGCTAATGAGTACGTTGGTAAGCTAATGTATGTGGATTGTATGTGTATGCTAGTGATGGCGAGCAAGTTTGTTGGTAAGCTATGTATGAAAGTATGTATATGTTATACATATGTGTGATGGACATACATATGTATGATGTCTATATGCCTGTGCAATGGATGTGTATGTGTGTGTGGGCAGAAAAGTATGGGCAGTGGATGGTAAGAGGCAATGAGGGTTTAGTATGGAGCTGAATGTGGATGTGTAAGCGTATGATAGAATATAGAGGATATGAGTTTGACACGAGAGGATTGGAGTGGATTGGTTTGGATCAAAGTGTATGTTAGGGGATTGTTAGACAGTAAGTGTTGCATAATTGTACAAGCATAATGTACAAATTATGAAGTGAAAGGTAAGCATAATAAGTGAGGTATAAGTAAGAGCGTATAACTAGGTTTGGCCCTGAGGAGCTTAGTTTGATGACTTCCGAGTAAGATGTGTTGGCCATAAGGTGGATGGCAGAGATTATATGAATATGTAAGATTTTGGTGTACGGTGAGTTATGATTATAAGATGGATGGGTTAAGGAAGTCTACTGCCCTGACGAACTAGGGTTTCAGATCGGGCTCATCTTTGGTTTGATCAGTGGAGCACTGTATGTTTGGGAGTTTTTGTGGCATAAGTGTACCACATAACTTGCTTAATTCAAACTTGAATTATAAGCAAAGAAAATGATAGCCTTGTGAGTTTGCGACCTAATGGTTTTGATGGATTAAGTTCCATGTTTGAGCTAGCCGATAATGAGTCGGCTAAGCATTTCTCATGTCTTGTCTGTGTCATGTATTGAGCCTCAGATGTCTAATGATCTATTGAGAGCAATGTATGTTTTCGATTTGGTCTGTATGCTGAATTAAGCCTAGACGTTTGATGCTTTATTGAGAGCGATGTATGATTCTTGCCCAAGAGTGTCACTGGCACTCTAAGGCACCTAGAGTGTGGGCAATTGTATGGCCCCTAAAGTGTGGGTGTTTATGTTTGCATGCTCATGTAAGTAGTATCATAGAACTGCTCTTACATGTTTGATCATGTGCCCCATGAGCATTGGTGTGCCTTGCCTTTTGAAAAGTCCATGGCATCTAGTCACTCCCCGGTGGTTAAGGTGATGCCCCAGTCGCATTCTTTTCCATTTCAATGTTGTAGCTTATTAGTTGTAATGATCTTCAGTGGTTGATAATATGTGTAAGACTGTATAAGTGAGTATGTATATTTCTAAGTAAGATTGTAAGAGTATGATTCTGAGTAAGACTATAAGAGTATGATTCTGAGCACGACTATAAGAGTATGATTCTGAGCACAACTATAAGAGTATGATTATGAGAAAGACAGTAACCGTATGCTTATGAGTAAGACTGTACGAGTAAGGTCGTGTGAGTAAGAATGTACGAGTAAGGTCATACAAGTAAGACTATACAAGTAAGGTCATATAAGTATGTGTAAGTTGTATGAGTAAGTGTATGATTGTATGAGTAAGTTTGTAAGACTTTGATTAAGAGTGTATGTGTAAGATTGGTTTGATGGTATGTTATTGGCATGATTGTATGCGTATGTGCATAATTATTATATGCCTATTTGCTTCATGTTTGAGTTGCATGAATGCATCTATGTATGGACATTCTAAGTTCATTGTTTAGAACTCCTCTACTGGGTATTTTCATATTGAGAATAAAAATACTCATTACCCTATTTTTTAGCCCCGATGTTCGAGAGGCTTTTGTAGGTTTGTGACAGAGAGCTCCTGGAGATGGATGCTCATTTTGCGGTGATTTGATTCTCTTTGACTCAGGTATATCTTTGATTCACTGTTAATATTATTTGTGCCACGATCTCTTGTATTGGATGAGATGAGAATTAAAGTGTTTATACTTTCTAGACTTGTAATTTGTATTAGGCTGTGGACTATTATGGAAATTGCACCCAGGGATGCCTGGGAAAGATTTGTATTTAAAGTCTATGATCATAACAATTTATTCATAAGTTTGTTTTCAAGTAGCACCTAAGGATGTTTGGTTTGGTTGTACGATGTTTGAATAAGTAAAAATTTGTATGGGAAAAACTGATGTGTGATGTTTTAAATTATAAAACTACTTTCACAGGTTTCATTTTCATCATTTTTCCCAATTTACAACTGTTATATTGCAAAACTTTTCTGTGAATTTTAAAGAAAATGTGATGAAAAATCTTGGGCGTTACATCCTCTCTCTCCCTCCTCCCACTCTCCCTGTCTTCCCCTCTCTCCCTCTTCCCTCTCTCCCTCTCCTCCTCTCTCTCTCTCTCATGTCCCTCCTCACTCTCTCTCCTTTTCTCTCCTCTCCTCTCTCTCCTCACTCTCTCTATCTTCTCTCTCTCCTCACTCTCTCTATCTCCTATCTCTCCTCATTCTCTCTCCTCTATCTCTATCACCTCTCTCCCTCTTCCCTCTTTCGCCTTTTTTATCTCTCTCTCCCATGTGCGTCAACGTGAGCACCTACTCTAAGGATAAAAGAGGAGAGAGTAAGGGAATTTAATTTAATTTTTGTTTTTTAATTATATATTATATTCTCTCCTCTCTTTCATCCTTTTCTCTCTCTCCTCTCACTCTCTCTCTCATCCTCTTTTTCTGTCTCCTCTCTCTCATTTCACTCTCTCTATATATTTTAAAATTAATAAAAATAAATCAAAAGGTAATAGCAACGCATAGGAATATGCTTCTCTAACACCTATTAGTTTATTTTAAAAACCATTAATGTGCTTAATATGAGTCTAAGTTATATGTTTAAATAAATGTATATTTGTGGAACATTATATGTAAAAAAATAATTACGTAAATTGCATGGACCTACCCATATTGATCTCATATAACTTTAAAAATATTATTTTTAATATAACAAAAACTTAAACTTTTAAAGAAATTGGGTTTGAATTGTATTTTTGTTTTTAAGGAAAAAAATTCAAATAAAAATTATTTATTTTATTTAAAAAATAAATTGTTAAATAAAAAATATATTTTTTAAATACGGTATCGATATGTATCGGCCGTATTGATACGTTACATCTAATACAACAATTACGTATCGATATTTCCAGTGGGGGACGATCGTCCCCCGTATCGGCCGATACGGCCTTCCATGTACCTAGTATAGTCGCGTATATTCCTATGCATTGCTAATAACTTTTATTTTATTTATTTTATTAATTTTAAAATATAATATTTTGTAAGAAAATCTCAAAAAAATTAAATTAAATTCCTCTCTCTACACACTCTCTCCTCTCTCTTTTGACTCTATCCCCTCTCTCTCTTCACTCTCTCCCCTCTCTCTCCTCTCTCTCTTCATTCTCTCCCCTCTCTCTCCTCTCTCTCTTCACTCTCTCTTGCCATCTCTCATCTCTCTCTCTAGCCCCTCTCCTCTCTCTCTACCCTCTCTCCCCTCTCTCTCCCTCTATCTTTCTTCTCTCTCTAGCCTCTCTCTTCTCTCTCTACCAACTCTCTCCTCTCTCTTCTCTCATCTTTCTTTCTTCTCTCTCTCTCTCTTCTCTTCTCTCATCTTTCTCTTCTCCTCTCCTCTCTCTCTACCCTATTATATATATTTAAATAATAATTATTAAATAAAATAAAATAAAAAAACTATTAGCAACGCTTGTTTGAAAGTGTCGCTAATAGTAAGAATACTAGTGCCGCTTTTAATAAAGCATCAATAAGTATCTAATTTTTTTTAAAAACAAATTTATGTTATTTGTGTGGCATTAATTGAAGCATTGCTAATAGTACAACTATTAGCGACACTTTTATAAAAGTGTCACAATTATTAGTACTATTAGCGACGCTTACGAAAAGCGTTGCTAATAGTTCTAATTTTTAAAATTTTTATTTAGAACATATTACTATTAGTGATGCTTTTATAAAGTGTGACTAATAGTACCGCTATTAGAGATGTTTTTTTATAAAACGCCGCTAACAGTTGTACTATTAGAGACGTTCTATAAAAAGTGTCGCTAATAGTTAATTTTTTTACGATATTTTTATAAGTGTCGCAATTAGTAATTTTTAGCCACGTTTTTTAATGTATTAATAATAAAAGCGTCACTTATAGTACATTTATTATAGTGGGTATACTAGAGAAAAATCAATTTGCAAGTCCTGATTCCTGATGATAGATTTAGCTACCATACAACATGCTACTGACAGTTTTTTCGATGAGAATGAGTTGGGAGAAGGTGGTTTTAGCCCTGTTTACAAAGGTTTGCTACTTCACCACTCCTTTTACATATAATGTGAACTTCTTTTATACTTTCTTAGTCTTATATTAATAGTTATATTTAAAAAAGTATTAGTCTCTTTTGAATAATGAAACCCACATCTAAGAAAAAAGAAAATAAGCTTATGATACTCATTTTTAAGCACCTATTATTAAAATTGAACAAAATAGAACTATTAATATGGAATAATTTTTTTGTCAAATGAAGGTATTAATTTATTACACATGAAATAAAATTAAAAAAAAACTTTAAGACTCCCTCTGTCTTAAATTAATAGCTCTATTTAATTTTTTAAAATAAACTATTTTAAAAAACTAAATAGAGCTCTTAATATAAGACAAAGAGAATATGTCACGACTTGGATTTTTAAAAACATTTTTAAATAGCACGAATGGTAAATAGCAAGAATTTTTCTTTTCTTAAATACAAAACAAACCATTCGATTAAATATTTAGGTCATGATATCTGGGGTTCATAAATACGGATACCAAATCATATGATATTTACACGTCTCAAAATTCAACAAGAACAACTCATCCATCTAAGTACAAGTCCGTCATCCATTTGAAAATAAATAACTAAGTTGACTCTCACGCTAAAGGTACTCCTACGTACTAGAGTTGCAGAAACGCAGAAACTTCTTGGGTCTCACTTGTCATCACCTGGAGAATCTGCAACCAAGCAAACCAAACAACAACCAAAACAACAATGGAATCTCTCCGCCTTTAGGAGAAGAGCTTCCAAATGACAAAAGGTTTAATTAATATTTTTCAGATCGAGCCAACATCACCCGATGTTAGTTGCCTACGTACTTATCAGACAACATCTCCAATGTTTCCAGCAAAGTCGGATTCAGACATAGTTCTGCCTACAAAACTACACTATTCTAAGAAGCATAGCATCACACATGCAATGCTTAAGTATATTAAAGCAACCTACATATTATGCAAGTCCTTTAATCGTTCTACTTGTTTTAATTAAATAAGTAACATCAAACAATGTTATTAATTATCTCTCGAACCATTGTTCGATAATTAATATCCCCGTCTAATCCCAATGATAGACAGACCCATCAAATGTCATCTTAAGTGACAAATGATAACTCACCATAGATCACCCTCAAAGGTAAATCATGATGAAACACCCTAGAATCCACTAGGCCCCTGGAATCCACTAAGAAGTACCATCACCCCTCCTAGCCTACAAAGGACTTGACCGGAGTGGAAGGGCATGACCCACAACTGCACCTGAATAGAAGTGGTGGGTAAAGCCAACCAAGCAGGATGCCAGCTAATCCAATTGCATGTACACTAAAAGATCCTCAATAGATCTGTGGTGAGCCCAGCTCATGTAGAGCTCCCTCCAATGGGGAGGTGCAACAACACGGTCAAATCAATAGCTCCTCAATAGAGCTAAAACTCAGGAAACTATTCTAAACCCTATCTTACTCATCATTAAACCAAGATTTCGAATGACTAACTCAAACCCTATTACACCCTTCTAGATCAGGGTTTAAAACTCGAGACTGCCATTAGTTCATCAACCAAGGCAAATCGTCAGGTCAAAGGCTTTGTTCACACTATGAACTAGTCCTGGACCCCTCAGAGGTGTATTAGTCTTTATCTTGGTTAGGTGTTCACGCCCAATCCAAAGCTATCAAACCCCATTGATTTATCTTTTAATAATCTTAAGCATATGATAAATTCTTATCACAACAACAATGATAAAATATCGAAACAATGAATAGCATAAACCATTAGAACCACACAGGTCCAAGCATATCATAATATCAATAATAAAATTAAATAATGATAATAGGATTGTTCGAGCTATCGTACCCTAACCTCCTTGGGTTAATTTATTAAATCTTTATGAAAACTAATCATAATGCACCTAAGGGCATTAAGGTAATTATTCAACATTGGATACGGTCTTCTCTGCTCTTGGGTGAGTCTTCCACCTCTCAAAAGGTTCCAGTATCACATTGGCCCATTAATGACATCCACGCGAATGGGGGCTAGTACACTCATTAGGGTATTTCTGTCCTTTTGTACCAGGCTTCCCTGAACCTCAATGGGTCTAAAACTAATGTCATGGGTACACCATGACGTTGTGAACCCGAGGTAATTTTCTTGTTATTTAATGGGGTTGTAAACCCATTTGAACCGACCCCAGTTTAATTTACTATTTTACCTAAACCCTTAGGGTAAAATAGTCAAATATCTACTTACTGGGATTTTTACCTAACTTACGGCTTGGTCCAAATTTAGGATACACATTAAAATATCACTGAGATTTTTCTCACTTTTTAAATCTACTCATAGGCCCTGAACCATAGCCCCGAATTCTGATTATTAATCATTATACTACGCGTCAACTCACAAGGGTAAATTGGTCATTTTATAGACTCTGGGATTTTTCCTTAGTCTGAAACTTAGTCGGAGTACTCAGCATACATTACTAGTCATTCATAACTTGTTTCAAAATTTTCTGACTACTCTATCTCATTGAACCGGACAAGGTTCAGGGTTAAGAGTGTAATTTTGTTTTTTAAGGAGTAGGATCGAACCGGGTCGGGTTAGCCGACTTGGTCCGGGGAGCAAAGACAACCCACGGGGTCATCTTCCCCGCGACCAGACAGAGGCCTTCTTGCCTTTGGCGGCGCTGCCCCTTACTGCGGCGGAGGAGTGGGCGGCTCAAGAGATCCGGACCAGCTGAGCACGGCGGAACTGACTGGCGTCGTTCGGTGGCTAGCCGGCGACCAAAAGGACACTTTTCTATTTTTTAATTTTTTTAACAGACGGCGATGCCGCCGCAGTCGGAGATAGTGCGGCCTAGGCCTGTGCGTCCGGGGCCATCGTGGCCTAGACCAGCATGGCTAGGACTGGCGCGGCCACGGGCGGCACGGCCTCAGCCAGTGGTTGTGTCTCTCTCTTTTATCTTTTTCTGTGCACTGACCAGTAGTTTGTCTGGCAGCGGCTGCGTGCCGCAACCCAGCCCACATGAAGCCGCAGCCAGACGATGGCTGGCCGGTCACTGACCGGATGATGCTGACCGATCGGCAGCCAGCCAATAATGTCTGAAACATAAACTTATTGATGAACGGGATTACAGAACAATGATTACTGTTTATGTAAATTACACTATACAGAGCTGATTTTTATTCAAATCTAATTAATAAAATTTTTATTAATCTTCAAGCGAAGACAAGGCAATGATCCTACCTTAATTATCAATTTGTTGTCGATCCACCATCGTCGAAGCCTTACCGGAGCTTCGCTGTTCACCCCATTCTCTCCTCCAATTGGACAAAGACCCCCAAATTGTGCCCTAAGAAGGCCTTTTTATAAGCATGGGGATTAGG
Organism: Saururus chinensis; assembly: GCA_035235625.1. Lineage (NCBI taxonomy): Eukaryota > Viridiplantae > Streptophyta > Magnoliopsida > Piperales > Saururaceae > Saururus > Saururus chinensis. Next base: position 36,127,551 of record CP141143.1, read on the forward strand.
GTTCCCTAATCCCCCTAGAATTTGGGCAATCCTCCCCCCCAATTAGACCATCTAATTGGGACCTTAAAAATTAATTTCTGAATTCTAGTTAACCAGGTCCGCAAGACAACTTAACGGGCCAAATACATATCTAAATCGGGTAAACGGGCCCTATACGATATGTTCAACTTTGAACAATTGCATCTCCCTCATCCGAACTCCGATTCGCACGTTCTTGGTGGCGTTTCAAAGCTCTGTCTGTCTACTTTCTAATAGAATTAGTTTCAAATACAAATTCTATCTAGGGAGGTAGTTTCTACTAAGAATGTCAATGGGTCAAACACCCTATTTTTCACGTATTTAATTTTTGAAACTTAGAAAAATTCGGGATATTACAGAATATGACATGGAGGGTAAACTATTTACTAGCCAACCTTAAGGCAATATTAGAGCTCTCCATACATGCACAACATGGATGGTCGTATAGGCACAGGGGGGCGATACTCCCGCACTCGAAATATCGATACGGCCGATACATATCGATACGTATCGATACCATATTTAAAAAATACTTTTTTATTTAACAATTTATTTTTTAATTAAAAAAATTAATTTTTTTTTAAAGAAAAAATTTTTCTAAATTTTTTTCCTTAAAAAAAACACAATTCAAACCCAACTTCTTTAAAAGTTTAAGTTTTTGTTATATTAAAAATAATATTTTTAAAATTATATGAGATCAATACGGGTAGGTCCATGCAATTTACATAATTATTTTTTTACATATAGTACTCCACAAATATACATCTATTTAAAAATATAACTTAGACTTATATTAAACATATTATTTGTTTTAAAATACACTAATTTTAAAGCACGGAGAAAGAATGAGCAATAATTTATATGGGACGGAGAGCATAATAATGTATAGTTCTAAATAAACTAATTTTAGAATACCTGTATCGGTTGATATGACATTATATAGTCTTATTATGCTTTAAAAGAAGTATTATAATGATATATTATTAATTATAATATTTTTTTATGTTTATAAAGAGGTTTATGCTGGTTTCGGTGTATACCAAATATATCATCGACACATACTCATATTCATAATCATCTATACGACCTTCTATAATACATAGTCAATAAGCATTACACATAGACATGAACGAGGGTGACAACCGGGGATCACTTCTCTTTAAAAGCTTCAGTTGTTTTAGTACGCCCTTTAGGCAGGCTAACATCGATTGGACCATAAAAGTTCGGTGATCAGACATGTCACATGCGGACAGTGAGTCCTTTGTTTGGACATGTTTTCTCTTCTCGCTTTTACTTTATGGGAAATGCTTGTTTATTTTTAAAGTTGTTTTATTATTTAACAAAAAAATTTATTTTTATATTAAAAATTTACATATGGGTTTTATTTTGTTTAGATAAGTAAGTCAATGCAAATTTTATATGGAGCTCATTTATTAAGTCCAATTAAAAAATTTATGCCATTTTTTTGGGTATTTTTCTTGCATAAATTTCACTGTTTATTCAACCCCATTCTCTCAAACTGACCCACTTCACTGAATGTTGTACTTTGAGTACGATATCTACATTGATTGAGAACCATGACCAGCCTACACAGGGCTTTAAACATGGTACATAAAGGGCCAATGGTCGTTTATATGCAATTGCCCTTTTATGTAACATGTTGGAAGCCCTATATTGGTGGTCACGAAGATGGTAAGGCAAAGTTGGTTAAGAAAATATTTCCTTATCTATAATAGAGACAAAGATGAACCCCATTTGCGGTCGATCATCACAGTTGTTTATGGAAACAAAATTCTTTTGGTATAACGTTTCCAAAAATAATTGATTATACAGACTGTAGAACATGTTAAAATCCCATATCCAGAGGACGGGCTCCCATCTATAAATCTATAGAACAAATCAATCAATTACAAGTTCTGGACCATAATGGTTATCTTTTCAAAACATGGGTAACGTGTGGTCTCCCATCCACAAATCTATTGGCAATATATTATTGTCTTAAAAGATGAGCTTTTTCTTATCAATTTACCCACTGAACCCATTTTCGAGAATTTGTTCCTTCTAACCCAACAAATTTTTACTCCAAAAGTCAAGTTTAAAAATACTTAATTTTTTTTATCAGTTTGTCATTAATGTTGATTGTCAATATGACCCACTTCACCATCTTGAATCGGGTTTAAGTTTTTCATTTTTCACAAAAATTATTCACAACCAAGACATGATTAGTTGCATTATATCCCCCAGTGTTAGACGCCCTCCCCCTCCGGTCATTTTTTCTTAAAAAAGGTACCCACAGGTGCACAATGATTATCGCAATAGCGGCTAAATTGTTCGGCCTACAGTTGAAATGGGCCGCCATGGCTTAGTCGGCCGCCACACAACCATGATTAGTCTAGTTGCGGTGGAAACAAGATACCAGATCTAGCGGCCGCTACGATGTGACTGGTTGAGGAGAATATGAACTGCTTAGATATGCAGTGGCCGCTGAGAAATGGAAAGGAGGGGAGGTGGGGGTGAAATTGGCATATGTTTTTAATGCAAAAATAAAATATGGGTGGAGGGTAGGGAGGAGGAGGGTGCAGCGAATATCTACTGGGACCACTAATGTTGGGCACATTACGGGCCTTGAGCCTACGAGTCACAAGTCTTAATGTTTAAAAGATACTAAAATTTACTAGGATTTGAAGACAATAAAAAAAGATATAGAGTCACTTCAATAAAAAAGGACTATCAGTATAATGCCTCCGCCTAAGAATTGACCCAGGGTGTTTGCAACACAAAATTGGAGTTAAAAATTTTATAAACAAACTTGGAGTAGTGATATCTATGTGAAAGCATCGTAACGTTCTTCTATGCACTACAGAGCTTCAGCGCACCAATGCATATAAGACAAAATAAAATTATATTTTATTACTAATTTAGATCGAGCTAATGTTGTTATGTCATTAGTTTCTTACGTATGTAAGGTATAACATTTATAATGTTATTCTAATACGATCGGATCTTAACATAGTTCTGCCTAATGACTAATACATTCATCAGGCAATACAAGATTATATATGTTAAAATACATATGTCCAAATATTTAATTAGAGTCATATAAAAATCAAACAAAAATCATCGGAGTCAAATAGAAGCTAACAAATCAACGAAAACAAACATCTCTCTCTATCATGGAGCAGAGAAAAATACGTAAAAGCATATTGGATCATATCAGATTTCATCAAATCATACAAATCTCATAGATCATACAGATCTCATCAGACCATATCAAATCATATCATATTAGATAGAAGCATATCAAATCAAAATAGAGCCTTTCAGTCGGAGCAAAACATATTAGAGCACATCGGATAAGAGCAGAGCATACATCTTAATTCGTACATGCATTCATACAATTGCTTATTAAATCAGAAGATCAGAAACGCTTGTTCCCTTGAGGCTTCTAGAAGTAGGAGCATTTGAAGTTACTCCTTCCTTCAGGGTGTTCTCCCCTTTAGGACCAAAAATGGTTGGCAGAGCCTCCTCTTGCTCTAGAACTTTTCACTCATTATGCCCGAATGTGACAAATAAATGCTCCCCTTTCCTAGGGCTTTTCTCACTCTTTATGCCTGAAGGTAATAGACAGAACCTCCTCTTTCCCGAAGATGCATTACTCTTTACACTGTCGAAGGCGGCAGACAGAACCTCCTCTTACTAAGAGAGACTTCTCACTTTCCATGCCCGTGGGCGGCGTATATAACCTCCCCTTACCCGGAGACACTTCTCAATTTCCTTGCCTATAGGTGGCAGACAAAACCACCCCTTACCTATGATGTTTTTTTTCTCTCTCTATGTGTCCTAAGGCGACGGACAAAACCTCCCCTTTCTCGAGGATGTTTCTCTCACTGCATGGCCCATCGGTGAAGGATGGAGCCTCCCCTTACTCTTGGCCACTTCTCTCGATGCGGCCCAATGACGGAGGACGGAGCTTCATCCCACTTCGAGCCACCTCTCTCTCGGCCTAAGGGTGTCAAACAGAGCCTCCTCATGCCCTGCACCTATTTCCCTCTCTAGAGTAGCCAACTAGAGGACTGAACACTTCCATTGTGTAGAGCACCCCTAAATTAGCTCAGAATGCCTCTTGAACGGGCGAAATCGGACTTAGAATAGGCCAAAAAACTCAAACAGAAAATCACATAGGTTTCTATTTATAGAGGAAAAACCCGCAAGCAAATAGAATCAAGCGTGCATGTGCGAGCGACAAGCGTCGTGTGTTCATGAGGTAGTGACATGATAGGCACACGCTGAGTGTACAACATTTCCAAGCAGATGTTGCGCATCGTGCGGCATAGCGCTACCAACCGCACGTCCTATCATGTGTCGCTCGTACATCCCGCATAAGTGGGAGCCCAATGACACGAGGCGCAGCTCATGCATAGGCTTGTATGGCGTGGCTTGAGTGCTGACTAGTGGCAGCAAATTTGTCATTTTTTTCTAATTAGTATTATTATTTTATTGAAATATTCTTCCAAATTTAAAATGTGATATCTTCCTACTGTGAAGTAGGAATCACGCGATCTTAGTACCGATGGACATATATTGACGAGCCCTTCAAAACTAGACTACACATGGGTAGGTTATCCCTCACTTTTTAAGTGGGTTCTGCCCAAGTTGCACACTCCTTGAGGTCATAACTTTCGCTCCCGACTCTATTTTGTGTGTTCTTTGATTTGTTATATTCGTTACTTCGATATTTACCCATATACGTAGATTTTCTTCCTAACATCCACTAAAGCATATCCAAAATTTCATAATTACCGCTAATCCCTCGGGTTAGACATAATTGGAAACTGGGGCATTATATTCTTCCACCCTTAAATGAATTGTGTCCTCACAATTCACCGAAAAATACTCTTCAAATCATATCAAAATCAGTACATATATATAACAAAATCCAATAGTTAATCAGATAAGTAATCAAAACTAGAATCTGATAGATTATAATCGGATAAAACATTCATAAACAGAATATGATAGTTAAAATTGGATAGAACATTCATAAACATAATTCGATGGTTAATAAGATAAAACATTTTAAACCGAATTTGATTTAAAATCGAATAAATCATTATTTAGAATTGGAACATAATATAGTTAATCATAGTGGGGCAAATCAATCCAGAAATAGACCTAGAAACTTTTGGAATTTAAATCATCTGATAGATTATTCACAATCAAAATCCGATAATTTAAGATTAGATAATTTATTTTAAACATAATGTGATTATTAATTTAAAATCAAATAAATTCATTTCTAGAATCAGAGGTTGTGATACTAAATGACATTCCCCTAACACTTATGGGGCAATGGGTGGCTCTGAAAGATAGGAGCTTTCCCATGATGCCCCAAACCTATATGTGCGCACTAGATACTGATTATTTTTCTTGGTGGGTATCCAGATAAAATATGATAATCCCAGGTTTCATCCCAGAACTATGTAAAGAGTGCATTGATATTCCCAAGTTTTACACCGGAACTACCTAGAGAGTTCACGTACTCAAAACATAATGTAACACATGCAAATCAATTCACAGATACAATATTTATCACTAAAAACAAAGCTAATAACCATAACCAAGCAAAAATAGTATAGAGTTAACTTCTATAAGTAGAGCATGGGTTTAGAGTTTAAAACCCCTACCCAGTAAGTTGAGCTAAAATCTACAGAAATGCTAAGAAGAAATTCAAAAATATAATTAGAAATTTTTCATAAAATCATTTGTTTGAAAATAAATCATTTATAAGCAATCTAATTCAAAAACATATCTAGAAATCATCAATTCATCTGATGACAATAAAACCATATGTTAAATCCCTAACCCTAATCCTGTTTATATTAATTGATTTTGTTGTTATTATGTGGTTTTAGTATTAATATGGCTGGTTTATCTTATTTTGGGATTAAAGATGGTTAACGATGGTTTTAATTAATATTTTATTCATTTTATTCATTCTTATGCTAAACTAAGTTTATCCAAATTTTTCTAGAATTTTTTTGGTAATTTTTCAAAAAATTAGGGTGTGGGTTGCGTCGTGGGCCCCACGTTCATAATTTGGGATGACAGGTCCCACAAGACCTTAAACTTGATTTATTTCATCATTAAAGTATTTCAAAAATTTTAAAATTTGTTTTAGATCTAAACTTAGCAAATCACCTATTTTTAGTACAAAATTCTATTCGTACCCTTAATTTCTAATTTGTATACCCCATAACTTACTATAAATAGAAAACTCTAGCTTCAGTCCCATTTGGGAAGGGGTGAGATTTGGGAGGCTGAGAAGCCCTACTCCCCATTCCATAAGAGGAAAGTTTTATTAAGGTAAGATTAGTCTTGATTTTTCTATTAATCTCTTAGGGTTTTTCCTAATCTCTCTCAATCCCATCTTTTCTAAGGTTAAATTTTGTTTTACATCTCTAAAGTTTCTAATTTTAATCTATATTTCAAACCTCTAATGAGGTATTTTCATTTTGGAACAAAGAAAGCCCTAGATGTATGAGTTTTCAAGTGATTTAAGCTTAAATAATTGGATCTATCGAGGTATTAACTAAACCTTAAATGAGGGAAGGGATTTGAAGAGATTTAAGCTTTGATTTCGGGCCAATATCTCACTGAAGGTAAGGGTTCTTCTTCCAAAATGGGTCTTATGTTTCGGATTTGAAGTTTGGGATGATTTATGTGGGTTTTGCTTGATGTTGAATTTAATGATGGTTTATGTAAAGCATGATCTTTCTAATGATTCCCTTGCGTTTAAGTTGATTAATGACTAGATTTATCATTTTTTGATATTATATTAAGATATTATGATGTTTGGAAGTAAGAATTGAATATTTATGTCAATTTTTTGTATTTTCGGCTTTGGGTTCACAAGGCTGAAGACGAACTAGAGTTACTGTGTTGCCGTTCGAACGGCCCCCCATGCCGATCGAACGACAAAACAAAAATTTTGTCATTTTAAGTATTTTTGTTCATTTTCATGTTCTTCTTCTTAAATCTCGTTTATTATAATTATGATGAGTAATTTTACTGGGAAATATGACTGAAGAATGAATATTATCTTGGAAGCTATGATGTAGTTAAAGTATGAAATTAGTTATATGTTATTGGATTTTAGCATGTTATTATTCTTATCCTAAATTTATGTTGAGTGATTCTCCATGTTTACTTGCGATTCCAGTAAGTTTAAAACATGAGAGTGGGCTTGTATGCTTTTACATGTCATGCTAAATTATGGGTGAATTATATTTCCATGTCTAGCTTAAGTGTAGTGACGTGTATGCTTACTTAAGTCTAGCATGAGATTGTAATTGACTTGAACTTGTGTTCTTTGAGGTTTTCACCAGATTTTATCCATGATTTCAGTAAGAATGAGCCATAATTAAATTATGAGAACATGTGTGTAGTTTGACGATGGTTTGTTCATAATGCATATGTACATGCTTAGAATTGAACACTATTAATATGTCTAGACACACTTGTGGGGTTAATTGTTGTGATTATGGACATATATGGATTAGGAATAATGTGTATATGGCTGATGGGAGCACATCTCATGAATTAGAATTCACGTAGTGCTGCTCACGTATGTACCATGTTGCATGAATCACAAAAAGGGCTTTATGAATGAAATTAATTGAGATTAGCCGTGATTGATTGAATGGATGCAATTGGTGATGTTGCTTGCTGGATTAATCGATTGATGGTTTTTCGATTCGGTTTTATGTCTGAAAGGATGGATTTTACATCTGAAAGGACGGGGTTTTACGTCCCTCAAGGATGGGTTTTCCTCCCCGGGATGAGAAGAGCTGAAATGTTATAAGGAGACCAAACTATTAAGATTATCTGGACCCTGAGAATCGAGGCTAGTGTAGCCGAGTGCATCGGCTTTCCAAGGGGTATCTTCCCCGTTAGGAATTTTACCCAAACTACGCAATTCCTTTGAACTTTTCAATTGGGGATTGTCTAGAGTGAGCAGAGACTGTTTATGCATCAGTTAATTATGCAGGGTTGATTTCTTTGTGCATTATTATGTTAGTGTGTTAGAGACACTTCTTATGTAGGATGATTATATGCAATAAGGATGGATAATAAATGAGATGATATTGTATTATGCTATGCAGGATGAATGTATGTATCGAGAATAAATCATGAATGAGAAGATATGATGATATGCCATGTGGATGATATGTAGGAAATATGTTAATGATATCATGAGCATGTGTATGTGATAAATAGTCATGATATATGCACATGTTATGCAATTGTACCATGATTAATGGGTGTATTATATGTGATGAATTGTGTGTGAAATATCCATAATAATTTCATATTTATTCTCTCAAAATACAAAACCTTACTGAGTATTTTTACTCACCCCTCTCTTTCACGTGTTTTCTATTTTGGGGTTGCATGGTACGACATGCAAACGGCCAGGATTCTCTCTATGAGGAAAAATTGGTGGGTGGTCTATAGTAAGTGAGGGTGCCTAGAGGCCCTACGTGTCTTACTTGTCTATGCAGCTTATTGTTTGGAGTTTTATGTTTTAATGATTATATTATATACTTTGTTTGCCAGTTTAGCTTTAGACTCATGTTGACTTTTAACTTAAGCCGTGAGAGGGCTTAGTAACTTATGGATGTGGGTACTTGTTGATGACTAATTATGATTATGTTGTCCTTCTTCCTCCTTATTCCCTCTTGTACAAAGTAATTAGGTGTGCTACTCAGGGTTGTTTCACCCATGTGGGTTAAGTCTTTGCTAGTTCAATCTTTTGTCGCCCCCGTGCGCACCGACCTTCCCTTGGACCGGATTCGGCTCGGGTTGGGCGGATGCCAGGGCATGACACCAGAGGCTGTGATACTGAATGGCATTCCCCTAGATACTCATGGGGCAAGGGAGGCTCAGAAGGATATGAGTTTTTCCATAATGCTCCACACCTATATGCATGCACTAGATACCGATTATTTTTCTCAGTGGGTATCTAGAATCTGATAATCCTAGGTTTCACCCCAAACCTACCTAGAGAGTGCACATACTCAAAACATAATACTCTTTTTCAAAACAAATTCAAATTAGACATTCTAGATTATATTGGACTTTTAATGGAAATTTGTCTCAATACATTAGCAAAATAAGCCTTAGAGCTATCCACTAACCCCTCATGTCTTATACCACGGTCATTTGATTGCCTCTCCTTAGTAATTCCACTGTTTATCGAGACAACTTTACAATTTCAAAATCATTTTTCAAAACACATAGGATTTGAAATTAACTTTTATATCAAATCCACCAGCATACTCGACATTAGAGTGGTCCACTAACACCTCATGTCCCATACCATGGGTGTTTAGTGATTTCTGTTAGGGAATTCAATTGTCTTTAAAAATAATTTTTAGAATATAGAAGATTTGAGATTAACCATTTTATCAAATCCATGAGTAGACTTAACCTTAGATCAATCTATTAACACTGCATGTCCCATACCACAGGTGTTTGGTGGTTTCTCTTTAGGAGTTCCACTATCTTTCAAAATTTACAGTAGAGCTATCCACTAACACATCACGTCCAATATTGCGGGTGTTTGGTGGTTTCTCCTGGGCAACTCTATCGCCTATCAAAACAAATTCATTTTATAAGCAAATAAATTTTCTAAAACAAACAATTTGAAATCGAATTTTATTTTTAATACACTGGCAGAACTAACCCTAGAGCTATCCAATAACATCTCATCACATACCACGGGCATTTGGCAGTTTCTCCTAGGTGGTTCCACTATCTTTCAAAACAGATCAATTTTTTAATCAAATGAATTTTTAAAAATAGTCAATTTAAAATCAAATTTATTTATTTATTATGATTTTTTAATATATGGGAGAATTAATTGTAGAGTCATCCACTAACCCTCGTCTCCCATAGCATGGGTGTTTGGTGGTTACTCCTTGGTACTTCCACCATCTTTCAAAATAGGTTCACCCAAATAACTTTTCAATTTTCAGACCATTCAAAATTTAAGTCTCTCAAAACATTTTCAAAACTCATAAAATGAATTTAGAACAAATATTTTTTATTTATTCAAATTCAAAATTGGAATTCGTAAAATTAGAGTTCAAATTAAATCCAATGCACCATAAGCAAAATGAAATTTCAACCCATTCCGAATTTAAAATCGTGTATGTCTTAAATCCGATGTAACACATGCAGAATAAAATTTTAAATCAAATTCAATGCAACTTATTTAGAAAAATTTCAAAACACTTTTGATTAAAAATTGGAGTTTATATTAAATTCAATGTCATACATATAGAAGGAAAAGTTCAAAATTGGAGTTCTTATTAAATATGTTGTCACACACGCAGAATAGTTTGTTCAAAATCGGAGTTCATATTAAATTTGATGTCATGCATGTAGAACGGAAAGTTCAAAATCGAATTTTGTATAAATCCGATGTCACACATGCAAGATAAAAAGTTTAAAATCGCAATTTGTATTAAATCCTATGTAACACATTCAGAAAAGAAATTTCAATAATTTTATATTTAATATCAAAATTCGCAAAATTGGAGTTCATATCAAATCTGGTGCAACAGTTGAAAAATATTTAGGTTAATTCAAATTTAAAGTCTTAAACCTTATGCAATATATTCAGACAAAAATTTTCAAAAATTTCTTATTTAAAATCAAAATTCATAAAATTAATGTTCGTATCAAATCTATTACAACATGTTTAAAACAAAGCTCCAAATTAATTTAGATTTAAAATCGGAATTCATATCAAACCTAATGCAGCAAATTCAAAATTGAAATTTTAAATAATTTCTTATTCAAAAGTGAAATTCATAAAATCGGAGTTCATATCAAATCCAATACAACCGAGTCTAAACAAAATTTTTATATTAATTTTGATTTAAAATCAGAATTCATATCAAATAAATATATATATACATATACACACACACATATATCTTAAAAAAATTCCCTCTCACAGATAGAGCAAATCTCCGATACCATTTCTAAACCCCAGCTAGAGAACCAACCCAAACCGGGTGTTCGGAACAAAAAATTGGAGTTATAAATTTTACAAACAAACCAAGAGCAATAACATCTATGTGAGAGAGCTGTAATGTTTCTCTACGTGCTACGAAACTTAAGCACACAAATGCATGTAGGATAGAACAAAACTATATTTTATTACTAATTTGGATTAGGCCAACGTTGTCATGTCATTAGTTTCTTACATACGTATTGTATAACATCTACAATGTTATTCTAATACGATTGGATCTAAACAAAGTTTTGCCTAATAGGTAATACAAGCATCAGGTAGTACAAAATCATATACATTAAAATATGTATGTCCAAATATTTAATTAGAGTCATACGAAAATCAAATGGAAAGCATCAGAGTCAAACAGAAGCTAACAAATCAGCGGAAATAGGCTTCGTGCTCTATCATAGAGCAGAACAAAACACATAAGAGAAGATTGGATCATATAATATCAGATAACATTAGATCATATCAGATCTCATCCGACCATATCAGATCATATCTGATTAGATAGGAGCATATCAGATCAAAACTGAGCCTTTTAGAGAATACGAAGTCAGAGCAAAACAGATGAGAAGACATCGGATCAAAGCAGAGCATATATCTTAATTAGCGCATACATTCATATAATTACTTAATAGATGAGAAGGTAAAAAACACTTACTCCCTAGAGGCTTCCAGAAGTAGTGGGTTTGGAGTTGCTCATTCCTTTAGGACATTCTCCCCTTAGGTCCGAAGATGGCAGGCAGAACCTCCTCTTACTCCAAAATGTTTATCTCATTGTGACCAAAGGCGAAAGACAAACACTCCTTTCCCAACGCTTTTCTTACTCATAATGCCTAAAGGCAACATACAGAACTTCCCCTTTCCCAGAGATGCATCACTCTTTGCACGGCCGAAGGGGCAAACAGAACCTCACCTTACCCAAAGACACTTCTCAATTTTTGTGCTCGCAGGCAGTGTATGAAATTGCCCCTTACCTGGAGACACTTCTCACTTTCCACACCTATAAGCGGTGGACAAAATGTTGTGCATGATGGCCCAGTCTCTCATATGACTATCAGATGATTCTACTTTATTTCTTTTACTTCTTGGCATTGGAACTATTTCTTATTGTAATAGTTTAGTATTTGCTTTGGTATTCAAATGTAAGACACTATTGGTTCAGTTAGTGCTTCGGGCTAGCCGAACCACTAACTGGCGTGTCTGCCTAGGGAACCAGGCCGGCCTGGTTTGGGCTGGGCGCGACTCCCAATGGGACTGGTCATTCCCTATATGTCTGATCCCTTCCTTTGTTTTGGATTATGCTATTGAAACTATTCAGAACTTCTCCCCTTTCTTCCTTGCTTCTCCCCTTTCACTGCATGAATCTCCTTGATATCAATTGTGCCTACGCCGGGCACATCATTGGTATCAGAGCATTTACGATCCCCAGCCATGGCTCGAGGCAAGCAAGCTGCTGCTGTCTCTGAAGTTCTTCCGGAGAAAGAGGTTCTTGCCTCAGCTTCAGTGGACAGCCCGAAGGCCGTTCCTGCGGCAGCCAGCGAACCCACTCTAACAGAAATCATGGCAGTGCTGAAATCCTTGAACATGCGTATGGCTAATGTGGAGGCGATGGACGAGGCGGCTGCGCAATTACAGGCTGCGTGCGCAGCGCCTCTTCTGCCTGGGCTGCCCCCTGCTGTCCTAGAGAAGGGTGGTCCATCACAGCCCCCCGAGCAGCACGTCCCTGACCTTCCAGCATTGGCAGACAATGGCATGAGAGTTCTCATGGGTCCGGTGCAGTTTGGCACTGACAACCATGTGTTAGATGGGAGGCGCCAGGCCTGGGACAGGCGAGGCACACCAGGTGTTCGGGAAAATGCTCCTGTAAGGCTGCCTCCTCGAAATATGTTCCAAGACGTAGAGGATGAGTGGGACAAGTACCCATGGCACCGTGGAGGACCACGAGGGGGGGCTGAGCCCCATCTGGCTCTCCTACAATTTCCCCGCTACAATGGGGATGATGACCCTGTGGAATGGGTGTACAAGGCGGAAAAGTTTTTCGCCTACCAAGGGACGCATTCTGAAGCTGAATGCCTGAGCATATTGGCCTTCCACCTCGATAGGGACGCTTCAGTTTGGTTCCAGAGTTTCCAAAAAGAGGTGTGCTACCCCACCTGGACCGCTTTCTCCGACGAGCTCTGTATTCAATTTGGGCCGAATGAATTCCAGGATTTCAACGAGATGCTCTCTACTCTACGCTAGACCACCACTGTCCATGCATACTATATAGAGTTTCTGAATGTGGCCAACTGCCTCCCTGAATGGCCAGTGGCTGTCTTGGTGGGCACGTTCAAGCGTGGCCTAAAGCCTAAGATTTCTGAGGAGATGAGCCACTTCCCTTGCACAAGCATGTGGGACGTCGTGCGCCATGCCCATATTGAGGAGGAGAAGCTGGCTAGGCAGCGCAGAAGCGGGCGGTTTGGGCCTTTGCCTCAGTTTGCCCTTAGCGCCAACCCCCTAGCCGCACCCACCAGCAGCCTGGCAGCAGGCCTCCCCGTCCAGCCAGATTGTTCGACGCCTCAGCTCGGCCCTACAAGAAGTTTGTTCCGGGCACTGCTGTTCTGTTAAGGTCAACCTTCTCGTGGAGGAGATCAATGATGATGGCGAGGGGGCGGACGGAGCTGACTCGTTTTCCCTGATGACATGCTGCCTGAAATTTCAGTCCATGCATTCTCTGGGGCATTCACTCCACGCACGATGCGAGTACATGGCTACCTCAAGTGGCAACAAATGGCTATTTTGATCGACAGCGGGTCTACTCATAATTTCATTAACGATAAGGTAGCCCATCGGCTAGTCTGTTTGTCTCAGATTCTAAGCCATTTGACGTGCTAATTGGCGACAGGAAGCACCTTAGGAGGACCGCGGTGTGTGCTCTTGTACACTCTCTGTCCAAGGCCACAAGCTTGTTACTGACCTCTTCTTGCTGCCTACAAAGGGGGCAGATGTGGTGTTGGGCATTCAGTGGCTGCAGGAGCTTGGTGATGTGGTTTGGAACTTCAGGGACATGGTGATGGACTTCGAGCTTCAGGGGCAACAGGTTCGGATTGAAGGCTCTAGGCCAGGCACCCTCCTCTCAGCCAAGTCTTCGAGCTCCTTCTTCTGGTTCGCCCCCCAAGGGCTCCTCTTGCAGCAGCGCGCCACTGTTGAGGTGACTTAGGACAAGATACCTCTAGATCTCCAGGAATTGTTAGCAGCCCATCAGGACTTGTTTGCAGAGCCGCTGGGACTCCCTCCCATCCGTCCTCAGGACCACCAAATTCCCATCATTTCTAGAGCAGCCCCGGCCAATGTCCGCCCTTACCGTTACCCTCACATACAGAAATCAGAGATTGAGCGGCTCGTGGCGGACATGCTCCAGGCCGGGATCATTCGTCCAAGCACGAGTTCCTACTTGTCTCTGGTGCTGCTAGTTCAGAAAAAAGACTGTACATGGAGGTTCTGTGTTGACTACCGCGCCTTGAATGCAATCACCGTCAAAGTCAAATATCCCATACCGGTGATTGAGGAGTTATTGGATGAGCTGACAGGTGCCACGGTCTTTAGTAAGCTCGACCTGCATTCAGGGTATCATCAGATTCGGGTGCAACCAATTGATGTGCACAAGACCGCCTTTCAGACTCATGATGGTTATTTCGAGTTCCTTGTCATGCCATTTGGGCTGACCAATGCCCTCTCCACATTCCAGTGCCTCACGAACGATCTCTTTAGGCCATTCCTCCATCGCTATATATTGGTTTTCTTTGATGACATCTTGGTGTACAACAGGTCTTGGACGGAGCACTAGACGCATCTCTAGTCGGTCTTCTCTATCTTATGAGCTAACTCATTATTCTTTAAGCATTCGAAGTGTTCCTTTGGCAGCCCGCAGGTTGATTGCTTGGGCCATATTATCTCGAGGAGCGGCGTTGCTACTGACCTGGCCAAGGTGGCCACCATGCTCTCTTGGCCGCCACCCACATGTGTCCGGGCACTCAAGGGTTTTCTGGGTCTTAAAGGTTATTATCGGCAGTTCATCAATCGGTATGGAGATTTGGCTCGCCCTCTTACAGAGCTGCTTAAAAAAGGGGCTTTCGCTTGGAACACAAGTGCCCAAGCGGCATTCGAAGGATTGAAACAGGCAATGGCATCAACCCCAGTTTTGCTCTTACCAGACTTCAGATGGGCCTAGGGGTAGCTCTTTTGTAGGATGAGCGTATGATTGCTTACTTCAGTAAGGCCTTAGCTGGCCGCTCTTTGTTGCTGTCCGTGTATGAGAAAGAGATGTTGGCTATCGTCCTCGCGGTCGACAAGTGGCGGCCTTACTTACTTGGCCACTGGTTTCTGATTCGCACTGAACACCAGCCCCTAAAATATTTCTTAGAACAGCCAGTGTCCACTCCGTCTCAGCAGAGGTGGGTCAGCAAGTTACTTGGCTATGACTACGATGTCATGTACAAGAAAGGGTTTGAGAACATCGTGGCCGACGCCCTCTCTCGCAGCCTGGGGCCGGGCTGTTGCTTGGCTTTCTCTACTTTATTTTGCCCCTTCATTGATGAGTTGTGGCAGGCCTATCATGATGATTCTTCGATGCAGGATGTGATTGCCACCCTCCAAACCGACCCTGCTGCCTGGCCCTTCTTTGTGTGGCGGGATGCCCTTCTCTTCTGGAAGGACCACCTGTGGGTACCCGATGTAGCAAACCTCCACCGCCGCATCCTTTCTCACTTCCATGACACTCCCGTGGTTGGACATGAAGGGGCTTTTCGCACCTATAAATGGGTCAGCCAAAGCTTCCTGTGGCAAGGTATACGCCGGGCTGTCAAAGAGTATGTGGCTGCTTGTGATGTTTGCCAACGGGCTACGGCTGCCATGACTTCCCCCGCCAGGTTGTTACAGCCCTTGTCTATTCCAGATAAGGTATGGGAGGACGTCTCGATGGACCTTGTGGAGGCATGCCTGTGGTGCACGGTAAGTCCATGATTATGGTTGTGGTGGATAGGCTGTCCAAGTATGCTCATTTTTGTGCGCTGGGACATCCCTTCACCGCCAAGACAGTAGCTCAACTTTATGTTTGCGAGGTGGCCCAACTTCACGGTATGCCCCCCACGATTGTTTTTGGCTGTGATAGTATATTCCTTTCGCAGTTCTGGCAGGAGTTCTTTTCTTTATAGGGTACTTCTCTCCATATGAGCACTGCTTATCACCCTCAGACAGATGGTTAGACCGAGGTGGTTAATCATTGTTTGGAGCAGTATCTTCGACGCTTTACTATGATGCAGCCCCGCCGATGGCTTCAGCTTATTCCATGGGGGAAGTTGTCTTATAAAACTGCCTATCATACTCGAGCCGGCTTGACTCCGTTTGAGGTGCTATATGGCCAGCCACCACCGACTGTGTTCTCTATGTACCTCACCGCTCCTCTGTGGCTGAGGTGGACTATATGCTTCAGACGCACTATGAGGTCTTACACCAGCTCAAGGAGAATTTATCATCTGCCCATAACCGGATGAAGCATATTTATGATCGTCGCCACATGATCGAGAGTATGAGGTGGGTGATTTGGTTTATGTGTCAGTTCTTCCTCATCGACAGACCTCCTTGTTTCAGCCCAAGCACTCAAATCTTGCTCCCCGTTTCCATGGTCCCTATGCTATCGAGGAGTGTGTTGGTGCAATGGCCTACTGCCTGGCCTTGCCCCCTGACTCTTTGGTTCACCCTATCTTTCATGTATGCTGTCTGCGGCAATTTGTGGGTGACAAGTCCTTAGCTGTGGGTGCTCCTCCCCTTCCCCTGATGGGCCCAGTTTTGCTGTCTGACCCTGACCCTGCTTCGGTGCTTAAGAAGCGTCGGGTCCGTCGCTCTGGTCACATTATTATAGAGGTTCTAATTTCTTGGCAGGGGCAACCGCTTAAGGATTCTACGTGGATGCTTAAGGATAAGTTTATGGTACGATATTCGTCATGGTTTCCTTGAGGACAAGGCGAATGGCGGAAGCGTGGTGGAGTGTTGTGCACGATGGCGTAGTCTCTCAGATGACTCCCAAATGACTCAACTTTATTTCTTTTACTTCTTGGCATTAGAACTATTTCTTATTGTAATAGTTTAGTATTTGCTTTGGTATTCAGATGTAAGACACTATTGGTTCAGTTAGTTGCCTGGGCTAGCCAAACCACTAACTGGTGTGTCTACCTAGGGAATTGGGCCAGCCTAGATTGGGCTGGGTGCAACTCCCTAGGGGACTGGTCGTTCCCTATATGGGCGATCCCTTCCTTTGTTTTGGATTATGCTATTGAAACTATTCAGAACTTCTCCCCTTTCTTCCTGGCTTCTCCCCTTTCACTGCATGAATCTCCTTGATATCAATTGTGCCTACACCGGGCACATCATATAACCTCTCCTTAACTAGGGAGTTTCTCTCTCTACATGCCCTAAGGCGACAAACAAAACCTCCCCTTTCCTGAAAACATTTCTCTCACTGTGTAGCCTTACGAGGAAGGACAGAGCCTCCCCTTACTACAAACCACTTCTTTCCATGCAGCCTGATGACAAAGGACAAAGCCTCCTCTCACTTTGGTTACTTCTCTCTCTCTCTCTCTCTCTCTCTCTCCCTCAGCCCGAGGGCGTCAAACAAAGCCTCATGCCCTAGGCCGTTTTCCCTCTCTAGAGGTGCCAACACGAGGAGTGGACACTTCCATTGCAAAGAGCACCCCATGAGTTAGCTAAGAACGCTTCTTGAACGGGTATATCGGACTGAAAATGGGCCAAAAAATTTCTCCGCAAAATCACATAGGTTTCCTATTTATGGAGGAAAAACCCACGAATGAACAATGTGTCTTGCTACATGTCGCATGTACAGCCTGCATACAGGTGAGCCCTGTGACATGCAACGTAGCTTGGGCGCCAACCCATATGGCATGGCTCACTCACTGGCTGACGCATGCCGCTGGAGTCATCAATGATGCCAGCAAATTTATCATTTCTCCAAATTTTATTTAAATATTATTCCAACTTCAAAATGAGATATCTTACTTCACCAAAGTCAGAATCACACGCATTTGGTACCAATGGACTTGTATTAATGAGTCTTTCAAAATTAGACTACACATGGATAAGTTATACCTTACTTTTTATGCGGGTTTTGCCTATGTGGCATGGTTCTCAAGGTTGTAACTTTCACTTATGACCTCCATTTTGTGCATTCTTCAATGCCTTATGCTCGTTACTTCGACCTCTACCTATATCCAATGATTTTTTGCCTTAAAACCCCTAAAACTTATCCTAAATTCTATAATCAAACCCCTCGGGCTAGATGTGATCAAAGAATGGGGCGTTACAATTAGCGACACTTTTATTAGTGTTGCAATAAAACGTGTCACTAAAAACAACTATTTGTGACGCTTAAAAATACATGGAAAATAAATAACTATTTACCACGCTTAATCTTAAACGTCGCAAATAGGAACTTGATTATGAAGGTCACGAATAAAATAAGTTTTTTATAAAAAATTAATACTATTTGCAATGCTTTTTTGAAAGCATTTACAACTATTTGTGACGGTTTAAAAAAAGTGTCACAAAAAAGGTTTTTTAGAAAAGAATTTTATTACTAATTTCAATGCTTGTTTGAAAGCATGGCAAATAGTACACATATTTGCAATGTTTTAAAAAAAATGGAGCAAATAAAATAAGTTTTTTTAAAAAAGTTAGTACTAATTGTAACACTTTTTGGAAAGCACTACAAATAGTTAAAAAAGTGTTGCAAATAAAATAAGTTTTGTAAAAAAAATATTGTACTATTTGCAACGCTTTTTGGAAAGCAATACAAATAATGCCGCTATTTACTTTGCTTTTAAAAAGCATAATAAATAAAATAAATTTTAAAAAAATTTATTATTAGTGACACTTTCAAAATAAAGCGACAAATAGTAAATTGTTTGTTTTTAAATGCTTGTACTATTTACATTTTTTTTAAAGCATTACAAATAGTACCATTTGTGACACTTTCATAAAAGCTTCACAAATAATATAATTTTTTTAAAAAAATTAAATTTTGTACTATATTATTTAATATTTTAATATATAATAAATAAATACAAAAAAAATTCTCATACTTTCTCCCCTCTCCTCCTCAAAGTCGGGGCTCACGCTGACGTGTGTGAGAGAGTGAAAAGACAGAGATAGGGGGAGAGAGAGACAAGGAGAGAGAGACAGGGAAAGGGATCGAGGGAGAGAGAGAAAGAGAAGTGAGAGACATGAGAGAGATGAGAGAGAGATAAGAGAGAAAGAGAAGAGAGAGGAGAGATAGAGAAGTTAGCGAAGAAAGTAGAGAGAAGAGGAGAGAGAGAAAAGAGAGGGAAGAGAAGAGAGAGAATAGTGATTATTTGTAAAAAAAATACTATTTGCGACGTTTTTTAACTAGTCGCAAATAGTTATAATATTTGCGATGCTGGCTTACAAAATCGCGATGCAAATAAGTAATAGTAGTTGTGATGCATTTGTGAAATCGTAGCAAATATTTATACTACTTATGATGCTTACATTAAATCATTGCAAATAATAATATATTTTTAAAAAATATAAATTCAATTTGAAAATTTGTAAAAAAAAATTAAAAATTAAGGAGAGAAGATAGAGAGACAAAGAGCAAGAAAGAGAAAGAGCAAGAGAAAGAGAAGAGAGAGAAAGAGGAGAGAGAAAGAGAAGAGAAGACAGAAAGAAGAGAGATTATTTTAAAAAATATTATTTACGACTCTTGCATATAAGTGTCACAAATAATTATAATATTTGCAACACTTATTAAATTGTGTTGCAAATAATTAATAGTATTTGCTATGCTTTTGTAAAAGCATTGCAAATATTTATACTATTTGCTACACTAACATAAACGTGTCACAAATACTATTATTTTTAAAAATATATAAATTAAAATTGAAAATTAGTAAAAAAATTTAAAATTAGAGATAGAAAAGAGAGGGTGAGAGATAGAGAGAGGAGAGAGATGAGATATCATTTAAAAAAATACTATTTGTGATGCTTTTATATAAGCTTCTTAAATAATTGTAATATTTGCGATGCTTACTAAATTGTGTTGTAAATAATTAATACTATTTGCGTGGCTTACATAAAAGTTTTTCAAAATTATAAATTAAAATTGAAAATTAGTAACAAATATTTTAAAATTTAGAGAGAGAGAAGAGAGAGAGGGAGTAAAACACTGAGAGAGAAAGGAGAGAGCAGAATATTTTAAAAAAAATATATACTATTTGAGAGAGAGAAGATAGAGAGAGAGAGAGTGAGGGAGATAGACAAAAAGAGAAGAGAGAGGAGAGATTTAGGGGGGAGAGAGTAGAGAGAAGAAAGAAAAGAGTAAAACAAGAAAGAACATTTTTAAAAAATATACCATTAGAGAGAGAAGAGAGAGAGGGGGAAAGAGAAGACATAGAGAGGAGAGAGAGAAGAGCGAGAGCAAAGAGAGAGAAGACAGAGAAGAGAGACAGAAGAGAGAGAAAGAAGAAAACGAGAAAGAGAGAGTAGAGACAGACAAGCAAAGAGAGGGAGATGAGAGAGAAAGTGTTGAACACCCTGGATTTAGTAGGAAACGGTTTTTGAACATATTAAAACGGACTTAAAATGGCTCATAAGCAATGAAAGTAAAAAGAGGATGAAGAAATGAACTGTAGTGAATAAAATTCACCCGGTTGACTTTATATAGGTGACGAAGTCGGTGAAATGGAGACGCAGCTGATTTCGACGGCCTACATGACGAATGCACATTCGTCACATGTGACATGCACCTCAATGCGCCACAATTTGTTTTAAAAGGCTTCTAACTTTAAACGATCATACATTTTTATCCCAGACTCGAATTCACGCGTTCTTGGTACCATGGAGCTCACATTGATGAGCCTTATGAAAATTGATCACTTATGAGTAGGTTTGCTTGCACGTTACAAGTAGATCCAGTAACACATAATGCGCTTCCCAAAGTCATAACAGTCACTCTCGACCTATGTTTCACACTTTCTTTGGCTTGTTACACTCGTGTCTGTGAGCTCTAACCAACACTTAAGAAATTATCAAATGATAAACTTTATAGAATTAAATATTTTTATTAATATTCATATTGACTTTATTCGAGGAATAAAAGTTGTACCAGAAAATTAGGGTTGTTACAATCTATCCACATTAGAGAAATTTCGTCCTCAAAATTTGAAATATTTACTCATTGAATAAATCAGGATATTTCTTCCAGATTTCACTTTCCAACTCCCATGTGCCTTATTCTGAGGAATAATACTGCCATAATACTTTAACTAAAAGAATTCTTTTTGTCCTCAAAATCTATTCCTTATTATCCAAAATTTTAACTAGACTTTCCTCAAAAGATAAATATAGCGTTAGAGTAACTAAACTTTGATAAGGAACATGTGAGGCTGTCTTGTACCTATTTCTGAAGCATGGACACATGGAATACATCATGGACATTATCAAGTTTTAGAGGTAAGGCCAATCTCTAAGTCACTACTCCTATTTTATCCAAGATCTCAAATGGTCCTACAAAACGAGTATTTAATTTGCCCTTAATTTCAAATCTCATAACTACTCGATTTGGCAAATTTTTTAATAATACTTGATCTCCTACGTTAAAATCAATATCCTTTCGTCTTTGATCAGCATAACTCTTTTGATGACTCTGGGATGCTATTAAGCAATGCTTGATATGTTTCACCTTATCCACACACTTTATCAATTTACGTTCTCCTACTTCATTCTAACATGTCAGTGATCTGCAGGGTCGTCCATATAATTCCTCATAGGGTGTCATACCTATGCTACGGTGATAACTATTATTGTATACAAATTCAACGAAAGGTAAATGTTCATCCTAGTTACCCTTCCAATCCATTGTGCAAGCCCGCCACATATTTTCCAAAGTTTGAATAGTTCTTTCTGATTGACCATCAATTTGCATTAGTGCCTAATTCTTCTTGAAGTCCTTGCCCAAATTTGGAAGTAATCCGACTGTCTCGATCTGAAATGATCATTAATGGTATTCCATGCCGACTCACAATCTTCTTTACGTATAATTTTTCCATAGAAGTGAAGGATTTTTCATTCTTAATGGAAGGATATGTGCATACTTTGTGAGTCGATCCACAATTACCCGAATAGATTCATGGCCTTGTGTAGTCCTGGGTAGTGCCGAAACAAAATCCGTAGTAATGTGTTCCCATTTCCACTCAGGAATCTCTATCATTTGAAGATTTTCTGACGGTTTTTGGTGTTCATCTTTAACCTATTGACAAGTTAAACATTTCGAAATATATTCTCCTATATCCTTCTTCATCCCATTCCACCAAAAACTCCTTTTTACATCTTGATACAATTTTGTTCCTCCTGGGTGAATGGTATATCCAGACTTATGTGCTCCATGTAATATGTCTTCCCCTTAGCTCAGGTGTTGTTGGTATTACCAATCGTCCTCAAAATAGAATACCTCCATCTTAAGCCTTTAATAAAGTCAGGTCTTTCGAGTAACGTTTGTACTTCTTCATTATCTTTTTGGGCCTCTAGAATACGTTCAACTAGCATCGATTTTACCTCTAGACAGGCAATGAAAGATTTCATGTTTCCATATTATAATTCATGTTGGAAACTTATAGTTTCATCCAACAGTTTCCATCCCTTGACAAGCATGTAGGCTATTCCTTCTGATTTACGGCTCAAGGCATTAGCTACTACATTGGCTTTTCTAGAGTGATACTTAATAGAAAAGTTATAATCCTTAATATACTCAATCCACCGTCTTTGCCTCATATTGAGATCACTTTGGGAAAATATATACTTTAAACTGATGATCAGTAAAAACTTCAAACTTTCCCCATATAGATACTGTCTTCATATTTTTAGAGCAAAAGCTACTGTTGCTAGTTCTAAATCAAGAGTAGGGTAGTTACCTTCATGATTCTTTAATTGTCGTGAAGTGTATGCTATCACTTTTTTATTTTACATTAATACGCACCCATGCCTCTTTTCAAAGCATCGCTATATACGAAAAATCATTCAAAAAATAATAATTTTCAAAATAAATAATCACATAATGTCGTGATACTAAAAGACTTACACCCGTGCTCATGGGGCAACGGGAGACATAAGGCAATGTATTTTCCCATGATATCCTAGTTCCTATGCGTACCAAAGCCAAGTGTGGTGGTATCTAGAATCATCAACATGATAATTCCTTGTTTTGAATAACAAGAAACCATCTAGAGGGTACGGTTACCCAAAACATGAAAATCTTTTCAAAAGAAAATAAATCTTCAAAGGTAGAGTTTCCTTTCACAAATATTGAAAAAGAAGTCTTAACAAAATATTTATAAGTCAAAATAATGGCATACGAATAGAAATTAAAACCACCAACCTCTAACTGGCTTAAAGTAATGGTAGTGAGAGTCCCTTGTCAGGTTCTCAGCCTTTGAGCAATCAACTCAAGAAAATAGCCCTTCCAATGTGTAGAAGCCCTCGATTCAATAAGGAAGGGCTTTTGAACGAATCAAATGGGTTTAAAATAGTCCAGAAATAGTAAAAATAAGATAAGGAGTTATGACGAGAGAGATAAGGTTTTCTGGGCTTTAGAGAGGTCAATTCAAGAAGAGGAAACGGTTTTTTAACATATTAAAACGGGCTTAAAATCGCTCAGAAGCAATGAAAGTAAGAAGAGGATGACAAAATGAACTATGGTGAAAACAATTTCCCCAAATGATTTTATATAGGTGCCAAAGTCGGTGTTGCACCGTGGTTTCTGGAGATACCGCCGATTTTGGCAGCATGGGTGACAAAAATGCATTTGTCATGCGCAATACAAATTCGTCCCATGTGACACGCGCTTCTTCAAGCGCATTTGACGCACATCGCGTGACTGCCCCCCTCAATTTGTTAAAAAATGCTTTTAACTTCAAATGATCATATCTTTTTATCCCGGACTTGGATTTGTGCGTTCTTGGTACCGTTGAGCTTGTATCGACGAGCCCTATGAAATAAGATCACTTATGAGTAGGTTTGCTTGCACTTTACTAGTGGATCCTGCCCACATAACATGCTTCCTAAGGTCATAACTTTCACTCCCAACCTCTGTTCCACACGTTGTTTGGCTTGTTATGCTCGTCTCTTTGAGCTCTAACGATACTTAAAATTATTAAATGATAATCTTTACCGAATTAAAATTTATAATTAATATTCATATTGACTTTACTAAAGGAATAAAAACCTTACCAAAAAATTAGGCTTGTTACACAAAGAGAGATGAGAGTGAGGGAGAAGAGAGAGAAAAGAGAGAGTGATAGACGAGAGAGCAAGAGAAGAGAGTAAATAAAATAAGTTTTTTTAAAATATGTACTATTAGCGATGCTTCTGATAAAGCATCGCAAATAGGAGAACCATTTGCGATTCTTGTTGAGAACATTTGCTACATTTCTTATGAAGTGTTGCAAATAAGGTTTTTTTTTGTGATGTTTCACCAGAAGCATCACAAATAGGCTACATTTTTCAAAGCTCTAACGATGTATCACAAAAACCAATCGGGGAGAAATTTTGCCTAGGGAATTATTTGTGATGCTTTGTCAGAAGCATTGCGAATACATATTCTATTGATACGATTCACAAATGTAATTGATGGGCAAAATTTCACCTGCCCCTGGGTTCCCTCCGTCCCCCTTGTCGGCTGCCCCGTATGGATTCTGGTGCTAGAGGAGGAAAATCTCTTTGACACGCCCAATGCCGCCTGTCCAACCCCTATCTAACCACCCTCTGGTGTGCCTCCCTCCTTCCACTCCCATCTTTCCCCTTCCCTGCCACTCTCTTATCTCCTTCCAGTACCCACTCCCACTAGCACCAGAGGAGGACGAGAATGCTTTTAAAAGCATCACTATTAAAGGTTTTTATTATTTTTTTAAAATGTTTTATTTTTTATAAAATATTTTTAAATTTGTATTTCTGAATAGTGACACTAAAAAAATGTCGCTAATAAGGTTTTATTAAAATGTCGAAAAAATTATATTAGCAATGCTTTTTCATATGTGTCGTTAATGGGCATTACTGACAATATTTTTTACAACGCTTTTTAAGCATCGTTAATAATCATTAATGACACTTTTATAACTATTAGCAATTCTTAAAACTTCACTAATAGTCTTATTTCTTGTATTGAGTAAGGTTGTCTTATCCATGGGCATTCAAAATTTTCACACTTCTACAAATTGAAAAAATTTCAAAATTTTTTGGGGTTGTGACAATGACAACCTTCTAAATTTAGGGCCTAAAATATATAGGTTATCATTTGAAAATCATGGATATTACAATCTATCATAAAATGACAGAGATATCATAGTCTATCACGGAAGAAAAACTGAATATCAATCCAAGGGAAGATGAGGATATTTTTGCCTACTGGCTTACATGTCTTATAGAGATAATTAGAATACTTAAAAAAAGTTGCCTTTGCGACAATTTCTAAACTTGATCACCATAACCTAGAATATTCCACTACTTAGATATTGTAGACCTTCGACCTTACAGCCACTTTTATACTTAACCAAATGAACCAAATAAAATGTCAAACTGATAAAAGATTTCAGGAAGGCTCCTATTGTTTTCAACAACTAATAAATTAACGTAAAACTAAAAGCTTCTTTATCACAAAGCTGCAATATTTACCATCCTTTCAGGGTGTTTTTGGAGATGGAAGGGAGGTAGCGGTTAAGAGACTGTCAAGAAGCTCAGGACAAGGATTAAGAGAGTTCAAGAATGAGATCATATAGATAGCCAAATTACAGAACAAGAATCTCGTGACGCTCTTAAATTGTTGTGTGGAAGGAGATGAAAGGTTGCTCATATATGAATTCCTGGCCAACAAAAGTCTGGATGTTTTCCTTTGTGGTAATCCCTTTTTTCTCATAATGGATAACTTACTACTAACAATTTTGTTTTCTTATATGAAGCAGAGGCAGCTGATCTTTATGGACATGGCTAAGATAGAGAGGCCTGCATGTCAAAATAGATCCAAATTGTATTCGCTCTTATGAAGGTCTTCCCTCTTTTTAAATACCATAGAGCCTGAATGCCTTGGCTTCATCATTGAATTCACACTATTTTTCAAGTTACTCGATAGATAGCTCAACTAAATAATTCCGTTAAGTACTAACCTCAACAAGGGAACAAAAAGAAATTAAATAGATTAGTGTACGTGTCCACCAAAACATAGGAAATAAACAGAGACAATCCTTTTTAAACAGAAAGTATGTACGTGTCCACCAAAACATCAAACTTTTGATACCCCCAGGTGGAAGACCCACTTTAAACTTTTGATACAACCCGTGCAATCCATCTCGGCCTCCTCATATTTGCAAATTCTTTCTTGCTAGATCCAACAAAAAGAATTAAACTTGATTGGCAACAACGACTTAATGTTATCATCGGTATTGCAAGGGGAGTTCAGTATCTTCATGAAGACTCACGGCTCAAAATATTTCATATAGATTTAAAAGCCAGTAATATATTGTTAGATTATGTGATGAATCCCAAAATATCAGTCTTGGAAATGGCAAGAATATTCGGAAGCAAGCAAAATCATCATAATGCAAGACGAGCTGTCAGTACATAGTAGGCCCCATCAATTCTTTCATCACAATTTTCATAATTATGCTCTTTTGTATCACCCTCTTAGTATATTTTCCATCAATTATTATACAATTTATTATCTGAAATCCAACAGTGGTTATATATTTCCTGAGTGTGCTATGGAAGGACTTTTTTCAGCAAAGTCCAACGTCTACAGTTTTGGAGTTATATTTTTAGAGATTCTAAAGGGCTTTTTGTGTATGAAATTTTTGTAAGATTCCATTGATTTTGCCCTAATTCAGGCTCGAACTATCGGAATCATGTTTATGTGTAGAAGGTCGACGAAATTTTTAATTCCTCCCGGAAATTGATTCCAAACCATTTCGAGCCGGAATTGGCTGAAATCACCGAATTACCTCACGAGGTGGTTCCTTCAATTCCGGCTCCCGATCAAAATTACAGATTTTGTTATTTTTCAACGGTGACCTCTTATATAAATTTGAGTCTCAAAAAGTGTGTCATGTAGGTGGGTCCCACTTTAAAGTTCAAAATTACCTATCCTTGTGGGATCTTATTTGATAGGGCTTGAATTTAAGAGTATAATAGTACCAAGAACTTGCATATCCGAGTTTGGGAGAGAAAGTTTTAAAATTTGATTTGACGCGACATCTAAATTTATTCTAAAAAATCTCATTACCAACCGTAATTCACACTTGGCGGTGAATTTTTGGAATTAATTCCAAAAATCTCTACTAACGTTCTAGAAAATTCAACACCCAAACAACCCATAAGTGGAAAACGAAATACATGTTTTTATCTCTCGAAAAGTGCCTGCAGTCTCATTGAATATGTAGGTGTATAATACTTTTACCGCCATTACTACAATTATGGTTGTCATTATTATTACTGTTGTTGCTATTATTACACTGTTATTATGAGTCCCGTCATCACTAAATAGAATTTTCATGGGCTGATTTATGTGCACTATTTCAGGCTTCCCTACAACAAAAAGTAGTACTAGCGACGCAAAGCAACGTGTCACTAATAATTACTATTTGCAACACATACAAAGGCATCGCAAAAATTTAACTATTAGTGATGCTTTGTAAAAAGCATTGCTAATAGTAATACTACCTAGACGCTTTTTATAAAGCATCTCAAATACTGGTACTATTAACGACGCTCATATCAAAACGTCGCTAATAGTTATAATATTAGCAATGCATTCCAAAAATCGACACTAATAGTTATAACTTTTAAATAAAAAAATAAAGAATTTAGAACTATTTGTGACACTTTGGTAAAAGCGTCACAAATATTATTAATACTAGCTACGCTTTTTTGAAAGCGTCGCTAATAGTTGTACTATTAGCGATGCCTAAAAAAACGTCACAAAAAAAATAATTTTTTTAAAAAATTAAAGCTTATTAGCGGCGCTTTGTTAAAAGCGACACTAATAATACCACTATTACCCTCTTATAAAAAAGCATCGCTAATAATATCACTATTAGCAACGCTTTTAGAAAAGCTTCGCTAATAGATTTATTAATTTATTTTATTTAATATTTATTAATTAAATATATAATATATAATAAATAAATATTAAAAAAATAAAATAAACTTCACAAATATAATAATTTTGTTTAATATTTATTATTTTTATATATAATAAATAGATAACAAAAAATAAATAAAATTCCCCTATTTTATCTCCATTCCTCTTTAGAGCTAGGGCTCACGTTCATGCACGGAAGTGTGCAAGAGAGAAAGAGGAGAGAGAGAAGAGTGAAGAGAGAAGAGAAACAGACAAGAGAGGAGAGAGGGTACTGAAGAGAGAGAAAGACGAGAAAGAGAGTGAAGAGAGAGTGGAGAGAGAGTAGGAGTAGGTAGAGAGAGACGAGAGAGAGAGAAATAGGATAGAAAGAGGAGAGAAGGGAGAGAGTGAAGGGGAGTGAGAGAGAAGAAAGAGAGAATAGAGGAAGAGAGAGGAGAGGAGCTAGAGAGAGCAGATAGAGGAGAGAGTGCATAGAGAGAGGAGAGAGAGTGAAGAGGAGAGAAGAGAGAGAGAGTTAAGAGAGAGATAGGAGAGGAGCTAGAGAAAGAAGAATGTAATGCTCGAGATTTTTCATCACATTTTCATTAAAGTTCACAAATTTTTTTTTAAATATAACAGCTGTAAATCGGGAAAAATGACGAATATGAAACCTGTGAAAGCAGTTTTATAATTTAAAACATAACATATCAGTTTTTCCCATACAAATTTGTACTCATTCAAACATCGTACGGCCAAACCAAACATCCTCAGGTGCTACTCGGAAACAAACGTACGAAGTAAATTACTATGATCATAGACTTTAAATACAAACCTCTCCTAGACATCCCTAAGTGCAAGTTCCAAAACAGTCCACAGTCTAATCCAAATTACAAGTCCAGAAAACATAAACACCTTAATTCTCATCTCACCCAATACATCAAATCGTGTCACAAAATAATACTCGCAGTGAAACAAGCATATACCTGAGTCAAAGGGAATCAATCTATCACAGAAACGAGCATCTATCTCCAGGAGATCTCTGTCACAAACCTGCAAAAGCCTCCCAAACATCGAGGCTAAAAAAATAGGGTAAATGACTATTTTCATACTGAGTAGGAAAATACCCAATAAGTGAGTTCTAAACAGTGAACTCTGTAAGTCCATACATAGATGCGTTCATGCAACCTAACCATGACGCAGGTAGGCATATAATAATCATGCACATACGCATACAATCATGCCAAAAACATACCATCAAACCAATCTTACACATACACTCTTAATAAGTCTTACAAACTTGCTTGTATAATCGTACGCTTACTCCTACAACTTACACATACTTGTACGACCTTACTCTACAATTTTACTTGTACAACCTTATACAATCTTACACTTACAGTCTTGCTCAGAAACATATGCTTATAGTCTTGCTCAGAAACTTACGCTTACAATCTTGCTCAGAATCATACTCTTACAGTCTTGCTCAGAAACATACATACTCACTCATACAATCATACATATACTATCACCACTGAAGCTCATTACAATTAATAAGCTCCAGCGTTGAAATGGAAAGGAATATTGCTGGGGCATCACCTTAATCTCCAGGGAGTGACTAGACGCCATGGACTTTTCCGAAGGCAAAGCACACCAATGCTCATGGGGCACATGATCAAACAGGTAAGAGCAGTTCTATGATACTACTTACCTAAGCGCGCAAACATAAACACCCACACATTAGGGTCATACAATTGCCCACACTTTAGGGTTCTTATAGTGCTAGTGCCACTTTTGGGCAAAAATCATATAGTGCCACTCTTGGGTTGAATCATACAGCGCCACTCTTGGGTAGAAATCATACAATGCCACTCTTGGGATGAATCATACAACGCTCTCAATAGAGCATCAAACATCTAGGCTTAATATAGCATACAGACCAAATCGAAAACATACATCGCTCTCAACAGAATCAAACTTCTAAGCTTAAATACAACACACATACAACATCTCGCAGGTTAAACACCATGGCAAGACATGAAAAATGCTCCGTCGAAACCCTAAGGTCTCAAACTCACAAGGCTATCATATTAGCTTTGCTTATATTTCAAATTTGAATTAAGTAATTTATGCGGTACAATTATGCCACACAAACTCTTAAACATACAGTGCTCCAATGATCAAACTGAAGTTGAGCACAATCTGAAACCCTAGTTGATCGAGGCAGCAGACTTCACTTAACCATCAATCTCATGATCAAACTCATTGTACATCAAATCTTTACATATTCATCCAATCTCCGCCATCCACCTTATAGCCAACACATCTTATTCGGAAGTTATCAAAATGTGCTCCTTAGAGCCAATCCGGAGTTATCAGCTTCTTACTTATACCTTACTTATTATGCTTAATTTTCACTTCATAATTTCTATGTTATGTTTGTTTAATTGTGCAACACTCTTACTGTATGACAATTCCCCAACATATGCTCCAATCCAAACTAATCCACTTCAATCCTCGCCCATCAATCTTACATCCACTATCTTCCATCATATGCTTACACATCCACATTCAACTCCATACCAAACCCTTTGTCACCTCTTACTGTCCATCGCCCATACTTCTACCCACACACACATACATATATCCATTGCACAGGTGTATAGCCATCATACATACATATAACATACACATACGTCCATACATAGCTTACCAACATACTCACTATCCATCCTAGCACATACATAATCCACATACGTAGCTTACCAACATACTCGCTAGCCATCACTAGCACAAACATAATACACATACATAGTTTACCAACATACTCGCAAGCCATCACTAGCACATACATAATCCACATACGTAGCTTACCAACATACACGCTAGCCATCACTAGCACATACATAATCTACATACGTAGCTTACCAACATACTCGCTAGCTATCACTAGCACACACATACATCAACCATATTTAGAGCTCACATGCATGTCATATGCATTTCAACATGGCATAATTTATCCTCTTATATCATGCAAACCGATCATAATTTAACATCCAAAGCATTGAATCATACAACCCTAGCATGCTGCTACACATTCAAAGCATGCTATCATGAGATTACGAGTTCAAAGCTCCCCTACCTCATAATCCATGATGTTTGATGGCGAGCACACGACGGTGGCGGCATTGGCTGTAGAGTTGGCAGCCAAAAGCATTGCCAAGTTGAGAGAGATGTTGTCCCGTGGGTTTAGGAAGTGCTAGAAGTACCAACGGCCAAACGAGGTGACACAAATCAACATTGAAAAATCTGTGATCCACGATAGCACACTAGGGCAGCCGGGAGAAAGGTTGTGCCAACAGAAATGACAAGTGTGCCCAAAAGTCAATGTGTACTCACTAAAGTTCAACCGGCGGAGGAGAAGTACTCTATCAGCCGGTAGCTGAGAAGTACTCAGTCGGCTGGTGACTGGGAAGTACTCGATCAGCCACAAGACGTTGAAATTGGCCATGGATAGCACCCAACGATGTTGATTTCGCATCTACAAGGGCCCACATAAGGGCGGAGGGCATGGGGCGGCGCTCAAGGATATAGGAGAGGTGGAGGAGGGCTCCGATGGTCAATCCAGTCGGTGGCAGAGCCAACCGACGGTTAGGCGGCACAAAAATGACACCTAAACCCTGAAACACACACGTGGCCACATGCACATGCAGCCAAAAAGGGCCACTCTAGGGGGAGATGGGCCAAACAATGGTAGAACAAGGCCCACAAAAGGGCAACTGAGCTAGGGCCAGGAGGTGGTGACCGACCGAAACGGCAACATCGTTGATCGCCACCCACAACCAACACATTTGGTGCAGGCAGTTGTGCATCCCGCATGGTACTGGGCAAGGGGCAAGCGGCCCAATCCGGATGGATGCATAATCAGGCCAAGTGGGGCTGGCCCTCGCTATCACCAAGCCGGGGCAGATCCCATGATGGCAAAATGGCCCACGACTCGCCAATGGCAACGACCCAAGACACACCCAAAGCATCTAACCTGGCAGAAAGATAGAGGAACAGTGAGGCAGAAGTGGAACTGGGCGAAGGGGACATAGGAGGTCGATCTGGCCACACATGGAACGGTGGGGCAATGGCCAATTGGAAACGACAGATGGAGGCGTTGAAATAGTAGTCCTGGCCAAATTCATTATTCGCATAGTGAGAAAGAAACAAAATCGAGGAAAGCATCGGCAGCTCGTGGAGGAGCAAAGAAAGCATGGTGGCAGCCCTGGCTGGTGCCTATGGGTTCCTGGTGGCCGGACGAAGATAAATCAATGGAGGGCAGTAGCAAACAACGGCGAAATCACCCTCTAGTGGCCCAAAACGAATTTGGAAGGTGAGAAAGATCGAGGAAAAGATTGGTACCTCGTGGACAAGCAAGGAGGCCATGGCTGCGGTCCTAGCCAGTAGTACCAACATACTCGTGGCCGTAAGGCAAAGTGGATCTCGACAAGAACTGGCAAAATCCGACGATAGAGGAGGCATGACTGAGTAACCGAAAACTCTCTTAGGTTTCTCTCAAAACTTACTGGACTTTCTGAAAGTTTTTCGAAGTCAAAAACTTTCTAGAATGCGTGGATCAATTCCAGATTTTTATATCTATTTTTTCCTTTTATGTCCCCATCACACACTAACCTTCTGTTTATATGTTGTACCTACAAAAATTCGCACCAAAAGTTGGCCGCGAGGCCTGCGGCCTACAACTAAGCCCTACACCCGACTCTATGGGGTATAATACTGAAGTCAAATATGTCGAATCGTTACATTTTCCCGGAGAAAATGATTACAAAAATAGCAAAAAAATTACAAAAAATTGTAAAAAAATCAGGGACATTACAAAGAGAGAGGAGAGAGAGGGTAGAGAGAGTGAGAGAAGAGAGAGAGACGAGAGAGAGATAGAGAAGAAGAGAGAAAGAGAAAGAGGGGAGGAAGAGCAAATAGAGAGGGGGAAGAACTTAATTTATATTTTTGGGATTTTGTATTATATTATTATATTTTAAAAATAATAAAAAAAGTTTAAAATAAAATATAATAGTGACGCTTCATAAATAGCATTGCTAATATATTTTATTTAAAATTTCTTATTGATTTTAAAATATAAATTATAATAAAAAGAGAGAGTGAAGAGAAAGGGTAGGGAGAGAAAAGAAGAAGAGAGGAGAGAGAGTGTATAGAGAGAGAGGAGAGGAGAGCGGAAAGAGAGGGTAGAGAGAGTGAGTGAAGAAGAGAGAGAAGAGAGAGAGAGAGGAGAGAGAGGGGGAAGATATTAATTTGTATTTTTTTAGATTTTTTATTATATTATTATATTTTAAAAATTTTATTATATATTACCAATGCTTATTACATTGCGTCGCTAATATATTTTATTTAATTTTTCTTATTGATTCCAAAATACAATTTATAATAAAAGAGAGAGTGAAGAGAGAGGAGAGAGAGAGTGCATAGAGAGAGAGGACACGAGAGAGAGAAGAGAGGAGAGAGGGTATAGAGAGTGAAGAGGAAGAGAACAAAGAGAATAGAGAGGAAGAAAGGAAGAGAAAGTGAAGAGAGAGATAAAGAGGAGAGGAGCTAGAGAGAGAAGAGAGGAGAGGGGGTAGAGAGAGTGAAGAGGAGAGAGAGGGTAGAGAGAGAAGAGAGAGTGGAGAGAGTGTGTAGAGAGAGAGGAGAGAGGGTAGAGAGAGATAGAAAAGAGAGGAGTGAGTGGGGAGAGAGAGGAGAGGAGAAGATAGAGAGGAGAGAGAGGGTAGAGGAGAGAGTTGAGAGAGAGTGTGTATAAAGAGAGCAGGTAGAGAGATGAGAGAGAAGGAAGAGGAAAATTTTAAAAAATAAAAATAAGCCTATTAGCGATGCTTAGTAAAGAGTGTTGATAATACTAATATTTATTAAAAAAAATAGCAATGCTTACATTTTAGCGTCGCAACTATTTAAATTATTTGCAACGCTCTTCACTAAACATTGCAAATAATGTAATTTTTTTTTTTGAGAAATGTTAGTATTAGCAATGCTCAATAGAGAGTGTCGCAAATAATTTAAGTAGTGGCGATGCTAAAACATAAGTGTCGCAACTACTTAAACTATTTGCGATGCTTTTACCTAGCGTAGCTAATAGGGCAATTTTTTTATTAAATATTAGTATCAGTGACGATTAGTAAGCAGCGTCACAAATATGCTAAGTAGTTGCAACACTTAAGTATAAGAGTCATAACTACTTAGCTTATTTGCGATGTCCTTTATTGAGAGTCACTAATGGGATTTTTTTTATTTTTTAAATTTTTTTCTTCCCACTCTCCTCTCTCTCTTTACTCTCTCTCTACCCTCTTTCTCTCAACCAATCTGCGCTCTCTCCTCTCTTATTGTCTCATTTCCTCTCTCCACTCTCTACCCTCTCTCTGCACACTCTTTGTATACCTTCTCTCTCCGCCTTCTCTCTCCTCTTTCCTCTTTCCTCTCTCATCCTCTCCTCTCTCTCTACCCTCTCTCTCTCATCATCTCTGCTCTCTCTCCCCTCTTTCCTCCCTCTCTCATCCTCTCTCTCTCTCTCTTTTATCTTCTCTTTTTTTTAGGGACAAGCGTCGCTAATGTGATGATTATTGCGACATTTATAATAAAATGTCGCAATAAGTAACATTTGCGAAGCTTTGTCCAAAATAAACACAGGCGATTTTGCCCGCATATCTTTCCGCGTAAGGTCGGGTGCAATTTTCGCCCGGCTGCGTTTAAATCCCCCTACTTCCTACTTCCTCCTTTCCCCAGTCACCCCCTCCCCTCTGTTTTCCACCCCCTCCCGATTTCCACCTACACTCCTTCCCTCTGTCCGACCGGAGGC
Source organism: Saururus chinensis (assembly GCA_035235625.1). Taxonomy (NCBI): domain Eukaryota; kingdom Viridiplantae; phylum Streptophyta; class Magnoliopsida; order Piperales; family Saururaceae; genus Saururus; species Saururus chinensis. The sequence goes on from CP141143.1 coordinate 36,162,699, forward strand.
GGGGGCTCTGGGGGCAAGAATTCGACTCCCCCTCCTCCCCCTCTCCCTTGTCACCCACTCTCCCCTCTCTCCCAAGCCCTTCCCCCTATCTGTTTTCCGCCTGCCCCCCTCCCATTTTTTGCCCCCTCCTCCCCTCTATCCGACTAGAGGAGGGGACTCTGGGGCCGGAATCCGGCTCCCCTCTCCTCCCTCTCCCGGTCACCCCCTCACACCCCCCACCCTTCCTCTGTTTTCCGCCCATCCTCCCCCTCCCAATTTCCCCTCCTCCCCTCTGTTCAACCAGAGTAGGACTACGGGGGCCGAATCTGGCTCCCCTCCTTGCCCCTCTCCCCAGTCCCCCCTCGCTGGTGCTGGATCTGACACCTCTGCTAGATTCCGGTGCCACCCCATCCACCCTACTCCCTCCTGCCTCCGGCGAGATATTTTTTTAAAAACTTTTTATAGTTATTAGCAACGCTTTCAAAAGCATCACTAAATATGTTTTTTTTATTTTTTACCTATTAGCAATGCTTTCTATAATTATTAGCGACGCTTTTGAAAGCGTTGCTAAAGACATTTGTTTTTTACATATTAGCAATGCTTTATAAAGCGTTGCTAATACACAATAATTCTTTTTTTAAATACGTTTTTTTATTGGCGGCGCTTTTTAGAAGCGTCTCTAAAGACTATTTTTTATTATTTTTTAAAAATTTTCTTATTAGCAATGCTTATCTAAGCGTTGCTAATAATTTTTATTTTTATTTTTATCATTAGCGATGCATATACAAGCGTCACTAACAAGATGTTTTTTATTTTTTGTTAATTTTTTTTATATTCGTGTCTTTAGATGAAGCGTCGCTAAAAGAAAATAATTAGTGACACAAAAATAAACATCGCTAATGGCAGACTATTAGCGATGTTTCTATTAGCGATGTTTTGTCATAAGCGACACTAATGAGTAATAGTGACTGTATTTTTATCGATGTATTTAGCGATGCATTGAAAGCGTCACTAATAGTTAGTAGCAACGCTTTGAGCACTATTAGTGACACTTAAAAGCGTTGCTAATATTACTATTTATTGTAGTGCTCGAAAATTATGGTGTCTAAGGCAAGCCATTAGATTTGATTGATCCACTTATTATCAAGCCATATTTTGCAAATGAAGCACTAAGATGCATTCATATAGGCTTATTATGTGTTGAACAAGATTCTGCAAACAGACCCAGCATGTCATCAGTAGTTTTGATGCTTGCAACTGCCTCCATTGACCTTCCAAAGCCTACACAACCAGCATTTTCTGTTGGCAGAGAAGTTATAGAGCAATGTCAATCTTCCACAAGTGGAAAGAGTTGATGAGATTGCAGTCTCCTATGTTGAACCACGCTAGGTTACTCACATTTATGCTCTCATAGGTATTAACTAGACATTGCATGTGGTTTCAAATTCCTTGTATCATCTATTTAAAAGGAAGAAATTATTGATCTTATAGGCACTGGCCAATTGTATCATGTTCTCATATATTGTCCAGGCCATGTAAAAAAAGGATGCACCAAAGAACAAAGGAAGAGCACAATTTTCTTGTTGTAAGCAAGTTCACTAGACATCATTCCAACAAATGTCAATATTCAGAAGTTCTACTAATGTGCTATTTTGTCTTGAGTTCTTTGCTCATTGTTGGAATATCTCTACACAAATCAAGAACTGCAATTCTGAAAGAAAAAAAATTGTCTGTTCCATGGGGGGGTCTTTTCTGATGTCAAATAACAACATTTTATTAAATGAATGAAGGACACTTTTCTCTCAGTTGATTCCTTAATTTTTTCATTCTCTATAAATTTTGGAGAAGCTTGAATTTAGAAGGTCAATTAACTTATTCGCACGAATATAACCCAACTCATCATATGTACTATTAGAAAATGAATTAGCAAGTTAGTTGAGCCCAACTTATGTGATGCCTAACTCATGCAATGCCCAACTTATTGGGCTTGTTAGGTTTGAGGCCACAACCATTTCAAAGTAATCGACAAATTACCTTTGTGTGAGTTGATTGCAGTGAATAGTCTCATATTAAGTGAAAATAAACTTAAATGGGTATATAAGAACTAAGATTGGTCTTATATTAAAGCCCCAAGGGGCACCTTACCTTCTATAACGAATGAAGATTCTGTACCCATGTAGGTTTGGGTTGGACAAAACTTGTGCAAGACACCTGCTTGCCTAGGCCAGCTAGGCTCGATGTGCATGCTTGGATGGCCAATTGATAACAGATTGGGTTAGGTTGGCTTATTATATATTAATGATAGGATGATTAGGGCTGTTAAAGAGCCGAGTTGGATCATCAAGTAGGCCCAGCTCGGCTCGGCTCAAAGTCGATTCAAGTTTGAATAGGCTTGAGCAGAATTCTAGCTCGGCTCGACTTGTATAAAACTTGAATTCGACTCTACTCGGCTCAAGCTTAAACTCGAACATAAATATAATTATAAAATTATACATAAATAATACATATATAAAATAAATAACATATATATATATATATATTTTATATAAATATAATTATTAATTTAAATATATATTTATGACATACTCCCTCCATCTTAGATTAATAGCTCTGTTTGATTAGTACATTTTGAAAAATCAAAGATGGATGGAATATAAAAAATGACATATAATCACATATATGTATGAATATCATGTATCATATAGGATATGTGATATATAAGCCTATTTATATGAGCCAAGGCTCACTTAGACTACGTGAGCCCAAACTCATATAAAATTTTTCTATGATATATATCTTCATTAAATTGTAATAAGTATATAATTTCTATGTATGATGTATACTCCTTCCGTCCTAAATTAATAGCTCTATTTGGTTTTTAAAAATGAACTAAATTTAGTTCATTTTTAAAAACCAAATGGAGCTATGAATTTAGGACGGAGAGAGTATTTCTAAAAATAAAAATATTAAAGACACAAACACTATTATACTCTTGTTTCAAATTAATAGCTCTATCTGGTTTTTCAAGATGAACTAAAATTAGTTCAATTGGAAAACCAAATAAAACTATTAATTTCAAATAAAAAAATATTTTTTTAAAATAAAAATATTGAAGACACAAACACTAATATACTCGTGTTCCAAATTAATAGCTCCATTTGGTTTTTCAAGATAAATTAAAATTAGTTCAATTGAAAAACCAAATAGAGCTATAAATATATGACGGAGGGTTAACATGATATCAAACTAATATACCCCAAAACTATTCTAAAAGAAGCATGACATTAGGGGGACCAACCTTAGTTTAAAAAAAATAATAGGAATATTCTTTCAAAAGTTAAAGCATAACATTGGGACTAACCTTAACTTACAGAATGTTTATCTTTTTATGTATGCTTAGAATTTTTTAGAAGCATACTAAGGCTAAAGAATATTTATTTTACAAGTGATTTATAAGTATGTAAAGAAAATAAGATATGAAGAAGTAGATGGAAATGATGTCTCAATGAGTTTTTATTTTCTGCATATTTTTAGTAATTATATGCATATAATAAAAAGAGGAAAATAGTAATGTTGCATTTTTTAAGCATATGTAACTAAAACTCATTTGTCATAGTTTTATTTTTTCCTTGTGACTATAGTTATTTGTTAGAGATATAGTCGTAATACTTGTTGAAATGTATTTATTAATATTTAAACATCTCAATACGTGTGATACTTCATGCACTTTAGATTTATATATATTTTATTTTTTTAGTTCAAACCTAGGCTCATGATTCACTTATTACAATTTAAGTTAAAACTAGAGCCAAGTTTTGAATTCTAATTTGAGCCAAGCTCTAGCTAAAAATTTCAAGTTTCTAAGCTTATTCAAGCTTCAAGTTGAGCTCCAGCTAAAGTCCAATAGTTCAAGTTTAAACCAAACAAGCTCAATACTCATGAGCCACCCTAGCCACCCTTAAGGAAGATACTCTCACATGGACACATTCTTAAGTAGATATTTCCAGACGTGCCTAGCTTAATTAGGTTTCATGACCATAGCCTCGTACTAACCTACATAGGCTCCAATATAGTACACACAAATTACACTATATATACCATATTGAGAGGCCTATGTGGGTTAAGATTTACAGAGTCAGTCCAACATCATGGCTCTGGTCAAAGATATCAGCTTCTTTGGCCAGCTAATTGTGCCAGCCTATGACATCTTACTTTAGCTTAGCCATTGACTTGGAAGTCTTCTCCCGCCGTTTGTTCCTCTTTCTTCCTAATATTCTGTTTCAGAGCACACAGTTCTCATCATCGACTTCAAGCATCAACATCTCCTGTTCTGAAGCTTTTCTTCAAAAAAATCATGGATAGAATATCCCTTTTTATATACATCTCTTGCTCACTCCTTATTTCGTTGAGCCATTGCGAGGAGGCTCCGTACTTCTACGACTGTCCCAACCAAAGCTCCCAAGCAAGTAAAACTTTTAGCCGCAACCTAGTTTCTCTTCTCTCCAGTTTGTCATCCAGAGCTTCCGCTTCATCCACACGCTTCTACTACGATTCTGTGGGCAAAGGGTCGGACCTGGTTTATGCCCTTGCCATGTGCCCAAGGAACATTTCCATGGCCGGATGTTCTAACTGCTTGGGTGGCCTAAACTTCTTCACTCTAAACTTTTGCTCTAGCAGGAGACGTGGATTGGCTTGGCACCCATTGTGCTTCATTCACTTTGAAGATACAAACTTTTTTGGAGTTCTGGATACCAGTGAGTACAATTACACTAATACCTCTGAACGGGATGTCATATCTGAGAAAGACCAGTTGGAGCTGATTTCTGATCTTATTGAGACATCTCCAACTGACCAGTCACGGTACGCAATAAGGGAAGCAAAGATAGACGGAAGCGATGATACTAAGTTGGGAGTAGCCCAATGTACGGCAGACCTTAGTGTTGGCGACTGTCTTAGTTGCTTAAAACAGCTGAAGAATAATTATGAACATGTTTGGGGAGGGAAGAGCCACTGGTATGTTCTAACACCTAGCTGTTATATTTTGTATGATTATCGGAGTTTCCTTGAATCCCTCACATCGTCGATAGAAGGCAAAACTATGTCCCAAAAACCGAGATATGACAGGCCAAAGAACATTTCATCCTCCCCTGCCAATACGCCCACTCCAAATGCAGGTATAGTGGCCATGGCCTTCTCTCCCTTACTTTTGAATATCTTCCATTCATTGGACAGTTATCCTTGAGTAAATTATTTCTGGTTTTCCGATCTATGTTGTCATTTCAACGAAATTGCTCTTTTCCCCCTTTCCGTGCGCCCAAAAATCTTTGCTTTTGATAAATTTATTTGAAAGTCAATTTATTTGGATTTGTTCATAGGAAAATACTAAATACCTAAAGGCTATTGTATATCCACTACTTATGCAACACCTAAAGTCATTAGCCTTTCCCTTTTTCAGTTTCTCTTGTGCTAAAAAATTCTAAACCCACTTATACAATGGTACAAATCTCTCTTCTAAGAAACATTATGTTGGCGCCATTGCAATTCTTACTTCCACTTCAGCAAATTTCTTGATATGTTTTAAGCTACCCTATGAATTATGATGATTAAACAACACTTAAACGCTATGCCCTTTGAAAATAGGCACTCAACCCTTATGGTTATGAAAATTAGGCACAAAATCCATATTTGATTTATGAAATTTCATTTTTCAGATGATTTTATCCCCTACCTCACCTAGCTCACTCTCCTCTTCTTCATCCACCACCGATGTTGCCAACTGCCACTCTACCTCCATCGACAGTCTCCCCCTTCTCCACCCATGACCTCCCAACCTAGACCCAGCCCATGATCTCTTTGCCCATTGCATGGGCCACAGCTAGGCTCTAGACATGACATCTTGGCCATGGTGGTCCTAACCATGGTAGCTCTGGCCATGGCCAGATTTGTCTGCTCCAACTTTGGCCTCTAGGGGACTAGGCTATAGTTGTGAGGTCATAGGTGAAAGGGATGTTGCATGTTAGAGGGGGAGTATTTACTAGTTGTGCTAGTGGTGGAGATGGAAGAAGAAAGTGAGCTTAACTTAGGTTACAAAAAAAGTACAATCGTATGAAAAGTCAAGTTTTATTGATTATGTACAAAGGTTTATTATGACACGGTAGCCACGTCTAGCAGTACAACTTTACCTTACTAGACATTAACTACTCACTAATAACCTCAAGTATTCTGAGACTTACCTACTCTATCCATGTCATGAAGCCAAGGATTACAGGGGCTCACAAACTCAAGTGGTTTAAATCTCAACTTTTAAGGATCATTGGAACCTCCTGTATTGTATTATGTGAGATCAACCATCTTTTAATGCTCTAGTTCATTCGAGCACATTTCCCATGATAGAGAAGTAGTTCTACGTAACTCTCATCCTTAGAGAACCAGAAGACTTTAGTTTCATTTTATACTAAATCATATTTCATACCAAACCTTTTCCATACTAGCTAAAGAAACTTGAGAAGTTGTACCGACATAATGCTTTTCTTGTCCTTACCTTTATCCAATAGTATCATGGTGCAATCCATTACAAGAATTTCTACACACAAGCAAATGCACACATATACCTAAACACAATCATAATTCATAATATCTCATATAATTACACTTTAAGCATTTTAATATCATGCTATTATATCTTATAATAATATCCTTACACACAACATTCATAACTAACATTTTTCTTGAAACCAACTTATTGTTGGTGAATTCATCAACGTGTTGACTAAGTCACTGATGACTATTGGTAATTTATTGATGTATCTAACATTACCGATAATAGGATGACAAGGATAACCATCTTCATCAATGCCTCATTGATGTGTCAACCTCACTATCAGTGACCTGTTGATGCACATCGATATGTCGATATTTATCGATATTATCACTATCATCTCCTCTGTAACATACGTGACGTTATTGATACATCAATGGACATGCCGATGGTTAGGATTAAATAACAAAAACTAACATAATTGTTTTGAATTCATCCAAATAATATACAACATGATATTTCTCATGACTATTCCAAAATTAAGGGTACAACATGATCTTATGGCATAAAATACTCATTTAAACACAAAGATCATGATCATGGTTAATGTCATTACAAAGCAATCCAAAATTATGCTTTCATATGATCAATCATCATAACAATGTAATTCAAACCCTTCGTATTTACCGATGGAATTAAATCATAGTACATGGTTAGCAATCTGACCTCTTTTTTGTAAATTAATGAGGTCTCTATGAATCCGGTTTTTCTTCCCTTCCATAGAACTTTGACAACTCTTAGTCCACTGCTTTCTATCTAAAGTAAGAGAATTCGTAGGATTAAAGGTCACAATTTGTCAAAGGTACTTAATGAGAATAAAAAACCTGAATTCTGGTGCATAATTGTACCCATAACCGCTTGGAATTGTTTCTTCGTTTAATTTCAAACCCATCATAGAAACAGTTTCCCAATCGTCGACAAGTCGAAGGTTTTCGATGGTATTTATAGTAGATTATCGATAAGTCAACCAATGTGTCGAACCTTGCTGACATTGACAAATTGTTTTATCAGTAGGTTCTTCGACGCATAAATGCTCATCGACATAATTTTTTATTTCACACTAAGATTAAACAAACTTCAAACTTAACACCCTTGCTACTACCTTGAGTTCATCACTCAAAAGTATTATGTTTACCGAAGATATTCATTAGTTCAAAAGACATAAGAACCTCTCCCCCAAAGTAAAAAGAAAACCACAAAAAAATTTATGAATAAAATGCATAAACATTCCTCACAAAATTACGAGTGTCACAACAAACATTACAACACTTAAATAATAGAATCTATAGTGCTTTCATCCATACTTGGGCGCAAAATTAAAATATATTTAGTAAGGGGAATACGTAGAACTATGGTAACGTGAAATTGTTTTAGGCTTTTTTAAATTATATACTTTTCAAATAAAAAAAGAATTACGAGGATGCTCATAACCATTATTGTCACCCCAAGACTATAGATTATATACTCATAAACTTAAATTTTGTTTTAATAGTAGCCATGCACATTTAAATATATTTAATATTGCGTGTTAAAAAATTTGCTTAACGAACATAAAAACTTGATCCATTTAAATTAAAAGATGTTGCTCAATTTGTATTAAATACAAGTAGGACAGAAATAAACTGGGAGGAAAACTTATTGCTTATGAATAGGTGACCCAACCAATAAAGTAGATGTACCTGCAATTGCCTTATAAAAAGTGTTAACAATTATAACACAAAAGATCTAATATATTTGGTTGGGAAAATGCTTGTTGAAACAACATGTCCCAACTTCAAATCCTCCCAGCTTTAGATTTTATTTTTTTACCGAAGTTAGTCACATATTCGTGAGAGTATTGATATATATAACAAAGTATCGATACAATATTGGCAATACATGACGAAAATATCAATAAACGAAACAACACGAGTCTTTCTTTCCTTTTGTGGAGCCAAAACAACAAGACTTTCGAGGTGCAAATTGTACAACCCAGCTAGGGGGGCTCAAAGGCCAAAACTTGAGGCAATCTTTGACATGTGGCCTTGCTCTAAAAAGTTAGAAGAATATAAACGATTTTCAGTTTTATGAGCACCTCTTGTCTATGGCCATTGGCCATCTAAATCTAAGTAATTGATATTGAGCTACTATGGTTATAATGTTCTTTGCATGAAATGAAAATGTACAGCCATGAACTTCACACCGGAATTTATAATACATAGCAGGCAGAGGGAGAAAACTTTTAACAAGTTAGGAAGAATATTTAATTGCATTGCAGGCGCATCTATTCTTTTTTATAACCAATTTGGTTGTCATGTGTGCTAAGGTTTGAATCTTGAGACAAAAATAGCCCTGCCTCTTAACTTTTTGTGCAATGACAAAGGGGTGGAAAATAAAGGTCTCTCCCTTGCTAAGGGAAAAAGTATGGATTTTATTTGTATTTTATACATGTATATGGCATTTTTTCCCTCTATCTATATTTTATATCCTGATAATCAGGTAATTTTAATAATGTGCATTTTTCCCATTTAATATGCATTTAATATGTATTTTTCTCATTCAAATGTGGAAACAGGATTTAGTTCTCTTCCATCACCAGTGGCACTTCAGCGGAAAAAATCATCAAGTCAAACAAAGATAGTTATATTATCAGCTTTCGTAGGGGGCTCTACAGTGTTGATTTGCATCAGTTTCTTTCTTTATTTTGGGCTGCGAAAATTCAAGTCAAACAAGGGTAAGCCAAATCAAGACTTTCGCCAAGAACTGATGTTATGAACAATAAGATAAATAATTCAAAACTAGGACTTCTCCCTAGACAGGGGTGTCCTATCCAGCAAGCTGGATTGGCAATTAGAAGGGGATTTAGGTTCAAACTATTTGGTTCAATCGACAGAAAGTATGATGCGCAGGGCTAGTGGCTGATTGCATTTATATAATCGTTTGATATTAACATATCGATTTTTGTGTTCTCTACAGAGAAGGAAAACAGCCAAGCAGGGGCTTTATTAAAAGCACTGGGGCCTTTATCCAACAGAGATCTCGCAGGAGGTACTATAGAGGATGATCAATTTACAAGTCCTGGATTCCCTGTGATAGATTTAGCTACCATACAAGATGCTACTGACAACTTTTCCGATGAGAATAAGTTGGGAGAAGGCGGTTTTGGCCCCGTTTACAAGGTATGATCCTTCACCACTCTTGTTACATCTAATCGGGGACTTCTCTTAGAAGATTTAAAAGGAAACTTTGATATGACATGAACAGTTAACCATTTACCAGCCAACCTTGCAGCAATACTAGAGCACCCCGTACAAGCACAATTAATAAGCACTGCACATGGACATGCACGAGGGTGACGCAACCGGGGACAGTCCGTCTTAGGAAGATTTTCTAACCAAATTAAGCCACTTATCTTTAAAAATTTTAGTACAATGCTTACAAAAATAATTAATTGCTGAGATTGTAGAGCATATGAACAAATCATATCGAGAGGACGGCGGCGACCAAGCTGTGGTTAGTCTAGTCAAGGTAGACACAAGATGCTAGATCCAGCCACGATGTGATTGGTCGAGGCGAATTCAAACTGCTAGATCCAGTGACCTCTTTCAGTGGCTACTGAGAAATGTGGTTGGGCTCATTGGTCACTCCTTATTGTTTTGTTTGGAAACTTTCTTGGGTATGTCGTTGACAACAAGAGCAGAGCTCCTCTGTTTTAGCTCATTACTTAAGTCTGCATAGACGCTTTCAATTGGAATTTTAATCGTAGGGGTGTCTAATATTCTGTGACCGTCATTTTTCTGTCAACAACATTATGGGCGTGGAGACTATTGAGTCACAAGTCTAATGTTTAAGAGATAATAGAATAAGAGAGAGAGAGAGTAGGGTTGTCTTTTCCATGGGCATTCTTATTTTTCATTCTATAAATTAAAAAAAATGTTCGAAATTTTAGGGGATGTGACAATGGCAAGATTCTTAATTTAGGGCCTAGGTTATCATTTGAAAATCGAGGATATTCAATCTATCATAAAATAACAGAGATATCATAGTCTACACAGAAGAATAAGTGAATATCAATCTAAGTGAAGACGGGGATGTTTTTGCCCATGGGCTCACATGTCTTTTTATAGAGATAACTCCAAAAAAGTTGCCTTTGTGACCATTTCTAAACTTGACCATGACCTACAACATTCTACTAATTAGATATTGTAGACCTTCAACCTTAAACCACTTTTATACTTGACCAAATTAACCAAATAAAATGTCAAAGGGATTAAAGATTTCAGGAAAGCTCATATTGTTTTCAACAACTCATAAATTTACATAAAAATAAAAGCTTCTTTATCACAAAGTTGCAATTTTTTCCATCCTTTCAGGGTGTGTTTGGGGATGGAAAGGAAGTAGCGGTTAAGAGACTGTCAAGAAGCTCAGGACAAGGATTAAGAGAGTTCAAGAATGAGATCATATTGATAGCCAAATTACAGCACAAGAATCTCGTGAGGCTCTTAAATTGTTGTGGAAGGAGATGAAAAGCTGCTCATCTATGAATTCCTGGCCAACAAAAGTCTGGATGGTTTCCTTTTTGGTAAGCTCTTTTTTTCACATGGCAATGTGAATTTCCTGTCAACGATAATAGAGAACTTACAACTAGCAATTTTAGTTTCTTGGCCCTACTCTGTCAGCTGGAGGTTGAACAGGGGGGATTGGTGTCAGATAAGAATGATTCTCTCATTACATATCTAATCTAAGGGTTATATGTCTATGATAGTGGGTCCTGCATGTCAAAATAGATCAAACTTGGTGCCCCATCATTTTAGTGGACACTCTTTCTTATGAAGGTCTTCCCTCTATTTAACTACCATAAATCCTGAATGCCTTAGCTTCATCACTGAACTTACAATGCATTCACACTATTCTTCAACTTACTCGAAATATCATAGGAAATAAACAGAGTCAATCCTTTTTGAACTGAAAGTATGTATGCGTTCACCAAAACTTTAAATTTTTTATACCCCCAGGTAGAAGATCCACTTTTTATCTCGGCCTCCTCATATTTCTAGATTCTTTCTTGCTAGATCCAAGAAAAAGAATTAAACTTGATTGGGAACAACGACTTAATATTATCAAGGGCATTGCAAGGGGAGTTCAATATCTTCATGAAGACTCACGGCTCAAAATCATTCATAGAGATTTAAAAGCCAGCAATATATTGTTAGATGATGAGATGAATCCCAAAGTATCAGACTTTGGAATGGCAAGAATATTTGGAAGCAAGCAAAATCATCATAATACAAGCCGAGTTGTGGGTACATAGTAAGCCCCATCAATTCTTTCCTCACAATTTTCATAATTTTTCTCTTTTGTATCACCCTCTTTGTATATTTTCCATTAACTATTATACAATTAATTTTTTGAAATCCAACAGTGGCTATATGGCTCCTGAGTATGCTATGGAAGGGCTTTTTTCAGCAAAGTCTGACGTCTACAGTTTTGGAGTCATACTTTTAGAGATTTTAAGTGGAAAACGAAATACAGGTTTCTATCTCTCCAAAAATGCCCGCAGTCTCCTTGAATATGTAGGTGTTAGCTACTTTTACCGCCATTACTGCTATTATTGTTGTTGTTATTGTCATTACTGTTGTTGCTATTATAACACTATTATTACGGGTCTCATCATCACTGAATAGAATTTTCATGGCTGATTTATGTGCACTATTTCAGGCTTGGCAATTATGGTGTCAAGGCAAACCATTAGATTTGATTGATCCACTCATTATCGTGTCATATTCTGCAAATGAAGCACTAAGATGCATTCATATAGGCCTATTATGTGTTCAACAAGATGCCGCAGACAGACCCACCATGTCATCAGTAGTTTTGATGCTTTCAACTGCCTCCATTGACCTTCCAAAGCCTACACAACCAGCATTTTCTGTTGGCAGAGAAGTTATACAGCAAAGTCAATCTTCCACAAGCGGAAAGAGTTGTTCCATTAATGAGATTACAGTCTCCTATGTTGAACCACGCTAGGTTACTCACATTTATACTCTCATATTGTAGAGTGGTTTATCAACGGAAGCAAGGTGATGATGTGAGCCCTAAGGGTGACACGGTGATGAAAATTTTGAACTTTAAATATTTATCTGTATACTTGTATATGAAAAATTATTTATATAAGAAATAAAATGATCAAGAGGCTATTAATCAAATTAAATTAAATAGAAGAGAAATATCCACTTAACCTTGGGAATTGATCAGCCACATACGCCTTGAACCTTCACGCTGATGCCCGAGGGATCAATTGAATATAAATTCAATTAAAGAGAAAAGAGGATTACCTTAAGGATGTGTATATCCCTCACAAATCTAATGCAATGACTTGTAGATCTTCTTTGATGGAGTGCCCTAACCTTTTTTTAATCCTTTTAAGGATCTAGATGAAACAACTTCCAAGACAATCACCAAACAATGGAGGACGGAGAGGGAGATAGAGGGGGGCGGCAAGCCCTTCTTTCTCCTTTTCTTCGTGCAACATGCCACGTAGAGAGAGAGAGAGGCGTGAAGGGGAGAGAGAGGAGACAGAGGGGAGTGCCTCAAGTTATGTCTTCCCCTATCTTACTTTCGAATTTCTACTTTGTCTCCTACTTGGGCTCTAATTAATTAAGCCTCCAATCAAAGTTCTACAAGATTAACTTAGAGGGTTTGACACAACAGGAGTGAACTTCATTTCTCATAGCCCATAGAGGTTTGAGCCCCTACACACAGTCATGCTTGTGACAGGGTCGACCCCTTGCTAACCACATATTTGACCAATGACACTAATTCTAGAATCGGGCCGCACAAAGTAAATGTGTGCATCCTAGTTGCATGCCTAGTATGAATGTGTGATGGATATCGATCCCAAGAAAATGTGTCGCAATGGTTAATATAAAGTAGCACAACTGCCCCCACCATCTTTGGACCCTATAGCCCGTACTAACTCACCGGAATTGCGAACAATGATGGTGTAACGACCCGTTTTCCGATTACGCTTAACCTGGGTAGGTTAAGGGTAATTTAGTATTTTGAGATTAGTGTTAGTGGGTTTCATTAGGTAAAATCCCCATATCTGGGTAGAGCTCAGAGTAACGAGTATAACGAATCGAAGAATGCGCAAAATGGAGGTTGGGAGCAAAAACTATGGCATTGGGAAGCATGTCATATGGGTGGGACCTACACAAAAGTGCGGGATAACCTACCCATGTGTGGTCTTGTTTCGAAGGGCTCGTTGACACGAGTCCATCGAAATCAAGAACGTGTGATTCCAACGTCAAGGTTGGAAGTTATCGCGTTTTGAGTTCAGGATATTATTTGAATAAAATAATATCTTTCTGGATAGGATCGATGATGCAGTGGATAGGATTGCTGATGAAGTGGATAGGATTGATGACGCAAGCGGATAGGATTGCTGACGAAGCAGATAGGATTGCTGTCGAAGTGGATAGGGTTGCTGACGAAGCGGATAGGGTTGCTGATGAAGGCAGATAGGGTTGTTGACGAAGCGGATAAGCTTGACACGTGTCAGCCTCATGTCTATCTAGTTTTCTATAAATAGCATCTACGACATCCAGAAGAGGAGGATGAATTCTCTCCCACGTTTTCCGATTTCTCTCCCACGTTCAGAAACTTCTGTTCTTCATTTCTCACTCATTTTAAGTCCGATTTGAGTCATTCTTGAGGCGTTCCTAGCTAATTCGAGGGTGATCTACGCAATTACATGGTTCATTCCTCAAGTTGGAGCTCCTAAAAAGGAGGAATGACCCGGGGCAAGAGGAGGCTTTGTCTGCCACCCTCCTGCCCCGAGAGTGAGAGAGATGGCCCAGTGAGAGAGGAGGCTTTGTCCTCCGTTACCGGGCCAGATCAAGAGAAGTGGCCCGATGTAGGAGAGGCTCCATTCTCCACCAAAGGGCCACGACATGTGAAGGAATACCCTGGGTAGGGGAGGTTCCGTCCGCCGCCCACGGGCGCAGAAAGCGAGGTCTCCAGGAAAGGGGAGAGTTGGTCGGGTTGTCTTTCGGTGCAAGGCGATGAACGTATGGAGGCTAGAGGAGGCGCTATCCGCTGTCTCCGGATCTGAAGGGTAGGACGCCCAGAAATGCGCATCCCGAATACCGCTACATCATGGGACTTCAGGGGAGTAAGGGTTTCTTATCTCCTATTTTAATTATAGAACAACATGTGTTAGTCATGATATGTGCTTATATGCCATGATGTGTGCCGTCTCGCTCTGGGTTAGAGAGAGACGGGTTGTGCGTGTGTTTATATTATGATATGCTATGCGTATATGCCATGATGTGTGCCGTCTCACTCTGAGTTAGAGAGAGACGTGTTATGTGTGTGCGGTCTCAGCTCAGTGATAGAGCAAGACTTATGATTGTGTTCCGTCTCACTCTATGATAGAGCAAGACGTGTGATGCGTGCGGTCTCGGCTAAGTGATGTAGCGAGACGTGTGATGTATGTAGTCTCGGCTCAGTGATGGAGCGAGACGTGTGAATGTGATGGTCTTGCTCTAGGATAGAGTGAGGAATGTTGGATGGTCTTGCTCTGGGGTAGAGTGAGGCATGTTGTGGTGGTTGTGTGGTGCTCGTCTCTATGATAGAGCGAGATGTGTGTTGCCGGTGTTTTATCGGGTTTTCGTATTGGTTGTGTGGTGCTCGTCTCTATGATAGAGCGAGATGTGTGTGCCGGTGTTTTATTGGGTTTTTGTATAACTCCAATTAAATGTTCGGAGATACGTATTTTATACGTGTGTATTTTTGGTATGCCGGTTGTATGTAGTAGCCAATAGGCAGAACTATGTCCGGATCCGATCATATTGGATTAACATCGTGGATGTTATCCGATATGTACGTTGGCAACCAACGGCAATGCAACGTTGGCCCGGTCCGAATTAGTTATATAATTAGGCCAGTTCTTGCCTACGTGCAACGGAGCACTAAAGTTCCGTAGTGTGTAGAGGAACGAGAAGACTCTCGCACTCAGAGTGTGTTGCTCTTGGTTCTGGATTTGGTTTTTATCAATTTCGGACCTCCGGCCCAGGTCGGTTTTCGTGTCGGGGCATCACAGATGGACAGTATGGGCTTGAGCCAGTGTCAAGGTCTAACATCACCCACTCTGGGTGAAGTGCCCATATGGTCCAACAGTGACTTGCGTTAGTCTTATCGAAGACCAATGCTACGAGAGTATTGTGTAAATAGATATGTTGTTAAGGCCTTAGTTAACAAATCCGCCAACATCTCAATAGTATGAATATGAATCACTTTTTCTCTCTGTAGCATGTCGAATATATAGTAGTAATGCACTTTAATATGCTTACCTCTAATACTGATCTCCCTATTTTTGAGTGTCAACACTATCACCAGATTATCGTAATAAATCTGGACAAAAGCATCAATCCAATTTTCTAGTCCCAATCTAGCTAGAAATTCCTTTATCAAAACTACTGTGAAGTTGCTGTATTGCACGTATAAAACTTAGCTTCCATCATAAACTTAGAAACACTATTTTGTTTCTTACTTGCCCACAATATAAACCCGCCTCTAAACATAAAGACAAATTCGGCAGTGGATTTTATGTCATCTAGATCCCCAACGTAGTCTGAATTACTATATCTAGCCGATGACAGACTTTCTACATGATAAGTGAATTTTAGATTCTTAGACCCTAAAAGGTACCAGAATACCATTTTTACTACTTGTCAGTATTGAAGTCTAGTGTA
The DNA here is from genome assembly GCA_035235625.1 of Saururus chinensis. Classification (NCBI taxonomy): domain Eukaryota; kingdom Viridiplantae; phylum Streptophyta; class Magnoliopsida; order Piperales; family Saururaceae; genus Saururus; species Saururus chinensis. Next base: position 36,179,010 of record CP141143.1, read on the forward strand.
TACTTGGTAGTGGCTTAGTAAGCCTACCACAAACTCAAATCAGGTTTAGTACAAGCTATGGCATACATGAAGTAGCCAATAGTTTGTGCATATGGCATTGACTCCATCTAGAGCCTGCTTCCTCTGTCTAAGGAGTCATACTCTTAGATAACACAATACCCTTTTATATAAATATTGGCCATTCAACCAATGACATTGAAGTTTCTTAGATCACTCCCTATGTATGACTCTTGAGATATATTTAACTTCCTAGCTTTTCTATCTATGTCAATTTTCATCAAAAGATGTAGGATGCCTCACCAATGACTTTAATCTCAAATTGGGTTTTGAGCCATTCTTTCAAACTGACAATCATACTTAAGTTATTGCCCATCAAGAGTATGTCATCTACATAAAGTGATAAAATCATATACCTAGTCCCATCCTAAAAGGTATAAACACAGTGACCATGTTTATTTATTATGAACTCATATCCCTATTCACCTTGTGAAAAGTGAAGTATCATTACCTTGGATATTTTTCAAGGCCATACAATGATTTTATTAGCTTGCACACCTTGTGTTTCTCTCCAGGAAGTATAAAATCCTCATGTGGTTTAATGTAAATCTCTTCCTCTAAATCTCAATTTAGGAAAGCAGTTTTTATATCTATCTGGTCCAACTCTAAATCAAAATTAGCAATAATTACTAAGAGACATTTGATTGAGTCAAACCTTGGCATAGGTGAATATGTCTCTTTAAAGTCTATCCTATATATTTGGGTGAACCCTTTGGCCACCAATCTCGCTTTATACTTACCTATTAAATAGTCTTCCTTAGGCTTTTTTTAAAGATCTATTTATACCCTATAGGCTTTCACCCATCTATCATCTCCCAAACCTTATTTTTTATGATTGAATCTATTAACATTCTACCATTTTTGAGCGTCTAGAAGACTTCAAGCTTACTCAAGGGTAATTGGGTCCTCTAGAATAGTTTCATCCAATGTAAAATTGTCTTCCCCTAGTATTATAGAAGTCCCTCAACTAGGTTGAAGGTCTTCTTTCCCTCAATGCCCTTGGTTCCTGGTTGGTTTGATTTTAACCAGGTCCAATTACTTCCTCAAATGTAGTACTAGAACTAGTCTTTTTACTATCTTGAATAAATTAACTTTTTATTAAGTACATTGGGATTTAATTATTCTTTTAACAAAATAAGCATCTCTAGACTCTATAACCCTCCTATGTCATCTGTGTGGTGAACCACAAATATGAACCTCTTAGAGTGGTCATCGTAACAAATAAAGTTGCATTTTATGCTCTTAAGGTCTAGCTTAGACTTATGCTAGTCAGGGACCTTTACATGTGCCTTGGACCCCCACATTCTAAGATGTTCTAAGCTTAGGTTTTGACCTGTCTATAACACATAAAGTGTCCATTGGACTATCTTTCTAGGTACACGACTAAGGATGTATGTGTTGGTGCTTAAAGCCTCACCCCAAAAATTGGTTTCTAATTTAGAGTGATTTAACATGGATATGGCCATGTCCATAAGCATCCTATTATACATTTTTGCCACTCTATTTTTCTAATGAGTGTAGGAGAGTGTGTATTGATGCATTGGTCCCTGATCGATATAATAATTTATAAACATATCAGGGTGTACTCACCACCCTATTAGTCCTTACAACTTTGACTTTTCTACTAACTAGGCCTCCACTTTAAATTCCTTAAAGCATCAAATTTCTTGTTTGTTAGATACATGTACCTGCATCTTGAATAGTCATCTATGAAGGTTATGAAGTAGGTCATGCCTTTGTGAGACTGAACATTTAGGGGCCCACAGATGTCTAAGTGAACTGCCCCAAATAGTTTATTTGCCCTATGTCCCTTTTGAAAGGATTTCCTGCTCATTTTTCTAGATATGCAATCTTTACATATGTGTAGGTCTTTGTAGCTTATTTACATTGACATGACGTATGTGCCAAAGTAATGCATCATCCACAGACAAGACAAAATATTCCAAAAATATTACTTCATTAAAAATAAATGAGTCAGAAACATCTATACAATGTAAACCATCAACTAAAGTAGCAGTGAAGAAACAGAATTACCCTAGCCAAACATGGCTTTGTTCCCTTCAAATTTGACCCGAAATCCCTTTTTGATAAGAATAGGGATAGAGATCAAATTCCTCTTGATGGAGGGAGAAAAGAGCACATTAGTTAGGACTGTGGTTAACCTTTCCTTTAGAGGAATTATATATGTCCCCATGGCCCCCACATCACAATAAATATTATTTCTCATATATATCTTGTTCTGTCCTGGGAAGAGATTGACCATCTCACCTTTGAAACCTCTGAAGTGTGACACATGGGATGTAGCATTGTCTTATGATCCTCTATTTACTATGTATACCTCATAGAGACTACCTCAAGCATCTCTTTGTTAGTCTTAAACTTTTCAAAAAGCCTCTCTATCATATGTTATATGATTGTCAAATGGTAAACCTAGCATTGTTGTCATCATCCTTCATCTTTTCATAAGCTTTCTTCTAAGCAGTAGTGCAAATATCTTAGCAAGGCTCAATGACTTCCTCAATGACATGAGCTAAACCTAAGAAAGTTAAAACATGAAGTATCCTCCTCTTCTGCACTAGGTGCTTATCTTCATTCAAATTTTCAAGATTCCCCAACACACATGACTATTTTACTTGTCATGATGCAAGAAAATAAACTATAAAAACAAGGCAATGCCACAAAGGAGTAAATAAAACAATATGGCTAAAAGTTGTTTTATTGTATGTGGATATGAATAACTTAATCTAAATCACAGCAACAATCAAGTATGTTTTACATTGAGACAAACACTATAATTGCATATAAGCAAAGCTTAAACCATAAATAAGTGAATTATCTAAACTACGTACCTTTAACCCCTTAAGGTAAGTTTAATTCAAAATGTAATTAAATATAAAAAAGTATAATGCTACCCCTTAGGCATATATTTTACCAAGAAAATACATATAAATGTTGCAGGAATATATCTTTTTTGTCCAAGCAGAAGTTGGTGTGAAATTACCAAATTAGTCCTAAGGCTAGTTTGGTATTTTTACCCTTTGAAATCACACTAAACACAATTAATTAACAATCACCCAAACAAAAACTAAACATACATAAAAGATGATTATATATATTTTTGACAAAAAAATTAGCCTTGTGAAATGACCAAAATGCCCTTAGGGCTAGTTTGGTCAATTTCCACCAAAATCCAATCCAAATAATCAATTAAACATCCACATTACAATCAATTATTCAATATGGATTAGAAGAAAATTCTAGTCATGTAGAGTGAGTAGAAATTTTTAATTTGAACACAAAGTAGAAGAGGCAAATTTACAAAAATGCCCCTAGTGTGTGACAAAGCCTAATTGGATAATCAAAATAAAAAAAATTCCATTAAATTAAATATGCAAATCAACACATATAGCATTCAATTTCACTCTAATAACAAAAGAACATCATGAATCAAGCATAGAGATATTAATTTAGGGTTTTCCCCAAAATCTATACACAAACCCTAGATCAGGTCAAGACTCAATTTCTCTCAAATCAGTGACTTACACTCCAAATATGGGCTCCGAAACCACTATAGAGTTGAGTACCAGTAGAAGTGAGGTGATGTCATGAGCCCTAAGGGTGATGCCTTGAGAAAATTTTGAAACTTTAAACAATTATCTCTACACATTCTTATGTAAAATAATTCACATAAGTAATAAACTTGATCAAGAGGCTATTAATCAAATTAAAATTTATAGAGGTGCAATACCCACTAATGTTTTGGGCTAATAAGCCCTCTAATGACTTGAACCTTCAAACTGACTCCCGATGGATCAATTGAATATCAACTCAATTAGAGGGAAGAGAAGATTACCTTGAGCATGTGTAGATAGATCCCTCACAAATCTAATGCAATGGCTTGTAGATCTCCCTTAATGGAGTGCCCTTGCCCTCCTTCTTCAATCCCCTTGAGGATCTAGACAATGGAACATCTCCAAAGACAATCACCAAACATAAACTATTAGCGATGTATATTTCTATACGTAGCTAATAGTATTTATTTTATTTTATTTATTTTAAAAATTAATTTTAAAAAAGAAAAAAATTAAAATTAGAGGAGAGATAGTGTGTAGAAAGAGAGGAGTGAGGAAGAGAGAGGAGGAAGAGAGAGAGGAGAGAGAGGAGAGGGAGAGAGAGAGGAGAGAGAGTGGGAGAAGAGAGAGGAGATAGAGAATAATTTTATTTTAATTTTTTTTTTAAAATTTTTTTTTTTATTTTTAAAATAAAAAATTAAAATTAAAATAAATACTAATACCAAAGTATATAGATATGCGTCACTATTAGTATATGCATTAGCGACGCATAAAATTATATGTCCCTAATATGTGGCATATTAGCGGCATATACTATGATTTCTTTTAATTCTTTTGTTATTTTTTAAAATTAATTTTAAAGAATAAAAGGTTTTAAAAAAATAAAAATAGATGAGAGATAGTGTGTAGGGAGAGAGGAGAGAGTGGGAGAGTGAGGAGAGGGAGAGAGGGAGAGAGGGAGAGGAGAGGTAGGAGAGAGAGAGAGGAGAGGGAGGAGAGACAGGAAAGGGATAAGAGGGAGAGGGGAGAGAGGAAGCGGAGAGAGATAAAGAGACGGGAGAGAGGAGGAGAGGGAAAGAGAGGAGAGGGAGGGAAAGAGAGAGAGGAGAGGAAGAGTAATTTTATTTTAAATTTTTTTATTAATTTTAATATTTTTAAAATTAAAAATTTTAATTCTAATAAATACTAATAGAGACGTATACTCGCTATTAATATATGTATTAACTATGTATGAAATTATACGTTGCTAATACATGACATATTAGCAACGTATAATTATATACATCGCTAATATAATTTATTATTATTTTTTAAAATTAATTTTAAAAAATAAAAAAATTTAAAAAATTGAAATTAGAGGATAGATAGTGTGTAGGGAGAGGAGAGAGAGGAGAGAGGAAGAGGAGAGAGAGGAGAGGGAGGAGAGAGAGGAGAGGAGAGGGAGGAGAGAGAGGAGAGGAGAGGAGAGGGAGAGAGAGAGGACAGGAAGAGGAGAGGGAGAAGAGAGAGGAGAGGGAGAATAATTTTATTTAAATTTTTTAAAAATTTATTTATTATTTTTTGTATTTTTAAAATAAAAATTTAAAATAAAAATAAATATTAATAGTGACATATACAGATATACATTGCTATTAGTATATGTATTAGTGTCGTATAAAATTATATGTTGCTAATATGTACATCGGTAATATGATTTCTTTTAATTTTTTGTTTATTTTTAAAATTAATTTTAATGAATAAAAAATCTTAAAAAGTTGAAATTAGAGGAGGGATAGTGTGTAGGGAGAGAGGAAAGAGAGGTGAGGGAGAGAGAGAGGAGAAGAGAGGGAGGAGAGAGGAGAGGAGGAGGAGAGAGAGGAGAGGGAGAGGAGAGGGAGGAGAGAGAGGAGAGGAGAGGGAAGAGAGAGAGAGGGGAGGGAAGAGAAAGATGGGAGGAGGGAGGGTAGAGAGAGGGGATAGAGAGAGATGAGAGGGTAGAGAGAGAATGGAGAGAGAGGAGAGAGAGAGAGGAGAGATAGAGAGGGAGAGAGAAGAGAGGGTAGAGAGAAAAGGGAGAGAGAGAGGATAGAGGGTAGAGAGAGAAGAGAGAAGAGAGAGGGAGAGGAGAGAGAGAAGGAGAGGAGAGAGAAGAGAGGATAGAGAGAAGACGAGAGATGAATATTTTAATTTAAAAATAATAATAATGGCAAGGCTTAGTGGTAAGTGTCACAAATATTGTATTATTTGCGATGTTTAGATATAAACATCGTAAATAATAAATACTTTTGCGACGTTTATTGCTGAACGTCGCAATAGATATGATTTTAGTAACGCTTCAACTGAAGCGTCCGTAAAAGATATCCTTGCATGGGAAAATTAACCACCCGCGTGCAGAAAATTTTGCTTGCCAGTGAGGGTAAAATCGCCCGTGCGGTATTTATTCCGTTCCCCCCCCCCCCCCCCCCAAAACGCTGCCTCTTCAATTCATTTCATAGGAGCCACACCTCTGCTCCGCGTCCACCGTGCTGGCCACCACCATCCCGGCTCTGCCTCCTCCCCTATTCCACCTCCACCACAGCTCCATCCTCTTCCCTTCCCCCTCCTCCCCATTGCCACTTCACAGAGACGCCCCTTCCCCCGCCTCCTCCCTTCCCCTTGCCCTACCACCACCGTGCCGGCTCCACCCTCCCCCTGGTCCCCCTTCCCTTCCCCTCCCCTCCACCCTCCTCCCTGCCCCTTGCCCTACCCCCGCAGCGGTCGGCGTACGGGTTCGCCCGTCAGATTCCGGCACCACACCTGCTCCTCCCTCCCCCTCTACCACCTCCTCCCCCCTCTCCCTTCCTTCCCCCTTATTTCCATTTCTCCCCTCCCCTCATTTGCCACCGCCGAAGGAGGGGCTGCCGAATCCAGTTCCCCTGCCGGATTCTCGGCACCCCACCCTTTCCTCCCCTCTCCCCCCCATCTCCCTTCATCTCCTCCCTCCTCTCCCTTCATCCCCCCTCCCATCCTCATTTCTCCTCCCCTCTTTCACTGCCCCTGTCGAGGAGGAGGGCTCCGGCTGCCGAATCCGATTCCCCCACCGGATTCGGCACCCCTCCCTTCCTCCCCTCCCCTCCCCACCTCCCTCCCCCTTCCTCCCCTCAGTCCCATTGCCCCCCCCCGCTAGACCCCTCTCCCCCCTTTCATTGCCTCCCCATTTCACTGCCTCTCGGGGGTTGGATTCCAATGCCTCGCCATCCTCTGGCCCCTTCTCCCTTCCCAGGGAGGCCCACCGGGGATTTTTTTAATTTTTTTTTGTCTTTAGTTAATTACGTCGCTAATAGTATATTATTAGCAGCGTATTAAATAAGTAATCTTTTTTTAAAAAATTATTCTATTAGCGATGCATAGAAAAAAGTCGCTAATAAGTATTGATTAGGGACGCATAAATTTATGCGTCACTAATAAGTTAGTTTTAATTTTTTTTAAATAGCTTTTTCTATTAGCGACGCATAGAAAATGTCGCTAATAAATACTTTTTAGTGATGCATAAATTTATGCTTCGCTAATAAGTTAATTCTATTTTTTTAAATAATTTTTTATATTAGCGATGTATATAATAATGTCGCTAATAACTAATCATTAGCGACGCTAAGAAAATACGTCGCTAATAATTTATTATTATCGACATAATTTTACTAATTGCGGCATATAAATATACGTTGTTAATAGGCACTATTAGTGACGTTTTGTATTATGCGTCGCTAATAGGCAATAGTGAAGGCACTATTTGTGACACTTATAGCGACATTTTATATTCATCGCTAATAGTTATTAGTGACGCTTAGGAATCTATTAGCGATGCATAAATGTGTTGCTAGAAGTCCTTTTTGTTGTAGTGTGATTTGATGGCCGAGGAGCTGCAACTAACTCTGCATTCTCATACTAATGACACCATAAAAACATAAACAATTTTAAGGCATACTTTTCATAACAATATAACTTAGCTTGCAACTAATAAATTGTTATTAATTACACAATTGAATAATATACAATCAATATCCTATCAATTAAAAATACTACAACATCAACACAACTAATACAAATATAATGCCCTTTATTTTTAAAACTCTTCTATCTCAATAAAATCAGTGAAAATAATTTGTTTTTCAAACTTTTTGTCAATAAGCAACAAAGCTATCCTTGGGGCGATGTACTTGTTTTTTAATATAAAAATAATGAAACCATCATATCTATATTTAGGATAAAGTCAAATCACACATAAAACTGGCATGGTCTTGCCCAAGTACATACCAAAAATCCATCATACGCATACAACCATAGGAAATTGGCACTTGCGTGCCTATGTTCAAAGTTATATATACACCACATTAAAAGTCATACAAAACAAGATAAGAAAGGCTATATTTCTTCTAGAGCTTGTCGACCTTTCCAAGCTCCTATTTTCAACTGGCTAGTCTTTCGACAAACTTGAATTATGAGAATGTTAAATATACAAATATACCAAGTGAGATGACTAAACAAGTACTATGTAATAATAATGCATATATTTTCATCACATCAATAATACTAATGTATCATTAGTAAATTCATCATCACCATATATTGATGAAATAAACAAGACATTAATAATTACTTTTACATAATTTCAATCATCTATAACGTGACTCCACTTAAGAGTCACTTGCTCTATAAATATAAGGCATAAGGTTCACTATGACACGGTAGCCACGTCTAGCAGTACAATCTTGCTTTACTAGATCATGAACAACTTACTAATGACCTCAAGTATTTTGAGATTTGCCTGCTCCATCCATGTCATGAAGCCAAGGCTGTTAGGGTCTCAAGGACTCAAGTAGTTGAAATTCTGACTTTCAATGATCATCAGAACCTCCTATATTGCAATGTGCAAAGCCAATAATCTTCTAATGGTCTAGTCCATTTGAACACATCTCCTAGGTGAGGCAAGTAGTTCTACATAACTCCCATCTTTAGAGAGTCGGAAGACCTTAATCCTATTTTATACCAAACATTTTCTTACTAGCTAAAGAAACTCGAGAAGTTTTACAGACATAAAGATTTTTATGTCCTTAAGTGCCTTTATCTAATATCATTAGGGTGCAATCCATTATATGAATTTCTACACACAAACAAGTGCACATATACCCAAACACAATCATAAATCACAATATCACATTTAATTGCACTTCAAGTATTTTAATATCATGCTATTATATCTCATGATAATAGCCTAACAAATAACATTCTTTGTTAAGATTTTTCTTGAAACCAACTTATTGACGGTGAATTTATTAACATGTCGACCAAGTCACTGATGACTACTGGTAATTCATTGATGTGTTGAACCTTATCGACAATGGGATGACAAGGACAACCATCCTCATCGACGCCTTATCGATGCATCGACCTCACTGCTAGTGACCTATCGATACATATCGACATGTCGATGTTCATTGATATGAGCACTATCATCTCCTCTGTAACATATGCGACATCATCGCTACGTTGATCGTTAGTAAGAAATAACAAAAACTAACATAATCATTTTGACTTCATCTAAATAAGATACAACATGATAAAACATGATCTTACATAATAAAACACTTATTTAAACACAAAGATCATGGTCATGGTTTACATCATCACAGAGCATTACAAAATCATCATATGATCAATCATCATAACAATGTAATTCAAATCCTTCATGTTTACAAATGGTGTTAAATCACAGTACATGGTTAGCAATCCGACCTCTTTTCACAAATAAGAGAGGTCTCTACAAATCAGGTTATTCTTCCCTTGCGTAGAACTTTGAAAATTCTCAGTCGACTGCATTCTCCCTAAAGTTAGATAATTCGTAGGATTAGGGTCACGATTTGTAAAAGGTATTTATATGAGAATCAAATAATTGAATTTTGGTGCATAATTGTACCCATAACCACTTGGAACCGCTCCTTCATGTAATTTCAAATCCATCATAGAAACAGCTTCCCAATTGTTGACAAGTCAATGGTTTTCCATGGTATTTATAGTATTTCTCAATGAGTCGACCAATGTGTCAAACCTCATTGACAATGACATACTTTTTCATCAAGAGGTTCATCAATGCGTCAATGTTCGCCAACTTAACCTTTTATTTCACACTAAGATTAAACAAACTTCAAACTTAACACCCTTGCTACTACCTAGAGTCCATCCCTTAGAAATATTATGCTTACCAAAGAGATTGATTGGTTCAAAAGACACAAGAACCTCTCCCCCAAAGTAAAAAATAAACCACAAGGAAAATTATGAATAAAATACATAAAAAGCCCTCACAAAATTATGGGTGTCACAACAAACATTACAACACTTATATAATAGAATCGATATTGCTTTCATCCAAACCTGGACACAAAATTAAAATATATTTAGTAAGGAAAATATGTGGAACTATGGTAACATGAAATTCTTATAGCCTTTTTTAAATTATATACTTTTCATATCCAAAAAGAATTACGAGGATGCTCGTACCATTATTGTCACCCCATGACTATAGATTATATACTAAAAAAACATAAATTCTTTTCTGATAGTAGCCATGCATATTTAAATATATTTAATGTTGCATATTAAAATTTTTTCTTAATGAACATAAAAACTTGATCTTTTTAAAAGAAGTCACTCAATTTATATTAGAAACAAGTAGGACAGAAATATACAGGGAGGAAAAACTTATTACTTATGAATAGGTGACCCAACCAATAAAGTAGATGTACCTGGAATTGCCTTATAAAAAGTTTTAACATATACAAGATAAAAGATATAATATAATTGGTTGGGAAAATGCTTGTTCAAAACAAATGTCCCAAGTTCAAATCCTCCCAGCTTCACATTTTATTTTATTTACCAAAGTTAGTCACATATGCATGAGAGTATTGATGTATATAATAAGGTATTGATACGATATGGGCAAAACATGATGAAAATATCAATAAATGAAACAACACCAAACTTTCATTCTTTTTGTGGAGCCAAAACTGATAGAACTTAAACTCAGGAGATTAGGCATACCTACAACCATTAGAATCAACAGAGCTTGATCTTCTGCAAATCCTCTTCAGAATCACACAATAGTATTTCTGGTTTAGTGCTTGGCTGAGAGCAATCTCACTTAAAACACTGAATTAGGATGGCTAATGGTGTATTTATAACTAAACCAGGACACCACTGTTAAGAACCCTAGAATCATGACTGTCCATCCATAGGTCATCCAACGGTTCAGATTTGCCACTTAAAACCACAGCTTAATGGGTAGTCTGACTCAGGCCCATTACCCAGACCGTTTTATAAAAGCCCAAAACAGTGTCAATTGAGACAGTTGGGCCACTGTTTGTTTTATTGCAAAACAAAGCCCAACATTCTCCCACTTGGCAAAATATATTTATGAGTGAAGGCACTTGGCAAAATATATGTAGCAAAATATATTTACGAGTGAAGGCATGCTCCTACTCATTTTGCAAATATTGTCTCATACTTAAGTGCACTGAAAAATGAGACACAACGAGAAAAGAAACTGTAATTGCTATGATAAATGATAAAGTCCAGAAGTACAGAAGCAAAATCAAATGCACGATGAGCTAATAAGACCCATACGATGCACATGACTCTTAAATAGAGAAGGGGTTAAGCCCTTAGTCATTGGATCAACAACCATAAGCTCAGTACCTATATGCTCAATAACAACTGTCCCTTCTTTAACATGATCCCGAACAACAAGATACTTGATGTCGATGTGCTTACTTTGACTTCCATTCTTGTTGTTTTTCATGAAAAACACAGCAGCACTATTATCATAGAACATCTTTAACGGCCTAGATATGGAATCCATAATAGTAAGTCTTGTGACAAAGTTCATCAGCCAAGTAGCATGTGACGTGCCCTCATAACAAGCAACAAACTCTGCCTCCATAGTCGACGATGGTTTAAGGGTTTGCTTAATGCTTTTCCAAGAGACAACACCGCCTACCAAAAGGAAAATGTAACCCGATGTCGACTTTTTCGAGTCAACACAACCAGCAAAGTCTGCATCTATGTATCCAACCAGTTCCAAATGATCAGAATGTCTGTATGTGAGCATGTAATCCTTCGTTCCTTGCAGATACCTCATAACCTTCTTTGCAGCTCTCCAATGATCCATCCTTGGATTTTTCTGGTATCTACACAATATTCCCATAGCAAAGGCAATATTAGGTCTTGTACAGACCTCCAAGTACATCATACTACCAACTGCCGATGCATAAGGAATGTCCTTCATGCTGTCCAACTCCAAAGAATTCTTTGGACACTGGAACAAGCCAAATTTGTCACCCTTCACAATAGGAGTTGCACTAGGTGAGCAATTTTTCATGTTAAACAGTTTCAGAACTTTATTGATATAGGCCTGTTGAGACAACCCAAGGATCATTCTGGATCTATCACGATAGAACTCAATCCCTATGACACAGGATGCCTCTCCTAAATCTTTCATGTCAAAGTTCTGAGAAAGAAACTGCTTAGTCTCGTGCAACATCTCTAAGTCACTTCTTGCAAGTAGAATGTCATCAACATACAAGACCAGAAACGTGTAGCGACTCCCACTAACCTTAAGGTATATGCATTGATCAACAATGTTCTCCTTAAAACCAAATGAAGTAATAACATCGTTGAACTTCAAATACCACTGTCGGAAGGCCTGTTTCAGTCCGTATATTGACTTCTTGTGTCTACAAACCAGATGACTTCCTTTATCTGAGGTAAATCCTTCAGGCTGAATCATATACATCTCCTCCTCAAGATCCCCATTCAAGAATGTCGTCTTGACATCCATTTGATGTAACTCCAAGTCAAAATGAGCTACAAGGGCCAAAATAACTCTCAATGAAATCCTTCGTAGAAACTAGAGAGAAGTTTTCATTATAGTCAACACCATCTTTATGAAGAAAACCTTTGGCTACAAGTCAGGCCTTATATCTGCTAATGTTACTAGATGGATCTAATTTAGTCTTATAGACCCATTTGCAGCCAAGAGTCCTGGTGCCCTGTGATAACTCTACGAGATCCCAGACTTGATTATCAGCCACATATTTCATCTCATCCTACCTGGCATCATACAATTTACTAGAGTTATCTCCAGACATGGCCTGTGAATATGTAATAGGATCTTGAATGAGTCCAACATTCTCGTCAAACCCCTGGAGGTATACAACATAGTCAGAAGGGAGTGAAAATTTCCTTACTGTTGAGGACCTTTGAAGTCCTATGTCAGCAACAGGTAGAGGTGCCTGTGCAATAGGAACTCCAGCAACTTGTTCCTGAGGGGATGGTGAAGGAAGGAGAGGCTGCTCTGGAATCTCCATTGGTGATGCAACATATGTTCCTCTACCGGATGTAGGTATAACAACTGGAACCCGTATTTCCTCAAATGCAATGTGTTTAAGGGAAATACTCCCACTAAAGTTACCTTGCTCAAGAAAGCGTGCATTCCATGCTTCGACTATTGTAGGGGTGTGAGATGGACAATAAAACCTATAACCCTTAGACCTTTCTGCATAGCCAATGAAAAATCTACTAACAGTCTTAGGGTCAAGCTTCTTCTCAAGTGGATTGTACACCCTAACCTCAACTGGACAACCCCAGATGTGTACATGATCTAAACTAGGTTTCCATCCATTCCATACCTCAAAGGGTGTTTTAGGAACGGCTTTAGATAGAACTCGATTTAAAATGTACACGGCTGTCTTTAAGGCTTCACTCCACATATTGAGAGGAAGAGAAGAGTTACTGATCATAGTCCTCACCATATCCATCAAAGTGCGGTTCCTCCTTTCAGCAACACCGTTTTTTTGTGGTGTGCCTAGTACTATGTATTGTGCAACAATACCATTTTCCTTCAGGAATTGTGCAAATGGTCTAGGTTTTTGTCCACTCTCTGTGTACCTACCATAGTATTCCCCTCCTCTATCTGATCTAATAATTTTAATACTCAATTCAGATTGTTTCTCTACCTCTGCCTTATAAGTCTTGAAAGCATCAAATGCTTCAGACTTTTCATTTAAGAGATAAAGATACATGTATTGGGTATGATCATCTATAAAGGTAATAAAATACCTTTGACCATTCAGACAGGGAGTACTAAATGGTCCACATATATTAGTGTGTATGGTGCCTAATTTCTCATCATGCCTCTTAGCACCCTTAGAAGACTTGTTAGTATGCTTTCCCTTTATGCAATCTATACATGTCTCTAGATCAGTAAAGTCAAGAGTTTTTAAAACTCCTTCTCTTACTAACCTCTTTAAGCGGTCAATGGAGATATGCCCCAACCACTTGTGCCATAACATAGAGGAGTTCTTTTTAATAACACTTCCTTGCACAGACATCATAGATTGTTCAAAGGAAACATGAAAAGAGAGATAATATAATCCATCAATCGAAGAACCAGAACCAATGGTGACTGAATCTTTAATAATTAGAAATGAAGAATTCATAAACTGAAAATTAAAGCCATGAGGCACTAGTCTTGATACAGAAACTAAGTTTTTAAAAAAACTTAAAATATAGAAAGCTCTCTCTAAATCTAAGGTGTATCCTGTATGGAGAACAAGTTTATATATCCCCGCACCTTCAACCTTCGAACACATCTTATTTCCAGAATAGATGTTGTGCTCCCCATCATTTGGTTTCCTTAGATTGAGAAACCCCTACATGACAGTGGAAACATGGATTGTAGAACCAGAGTCAATCCACCATATGCTATTATGATGAGAATCAACATAATTAGATTCATTACACACTAAAAACATGAAATTACCTCATTTCTTGGCAAACTACTTCTGATACTTAGGGCAATCTTTCTTCATGTGTCCTTTCTTCTTGCAGAAAAAGCATTTGGTTTCCTTAGTGACACCAGTAGACTTCATTGGTATACCTTTACCATTTTTTTCTTTGAAGCACCATGATTACCGTTCTTTTGTCCTTTATGAGAAACTAGATGGGCACTCTCTAGTTTCTCTTATTTAAGTCTCCCCTCTTCCTGCACACACATACTCAGAAGGTCATTGACTGACCACTGAGTATTATGTGTATTATAAGAGATCTTGAATGGCCCATATTGTGCAGGCAGGGAGTTCAGAATATGGTAGACCAAAAAAGTATCATCAATCTTTATTTTCATGTTGTTTAACTGATTAACAATATCACGCATTTGCATGATATGCTCTCTCAACCCTTTGTCATCTGTTAGCCTCATGGATGACAACTTGGACATTAAGGTGTTGGCCAAGGCTTTATCAAAACTCTTGAATTGAGCTTCAATACCTTTCAAAAGTTCTTGGACTATAGCGCATTCTGGGATGGATCCCCTAATGCTTTTATTGATGTGAGACCTCATGAGCATCATGCTTAAGCGGTTAGACCGCTCCCACTTTTCAAAATATGCTACCTCACTTGGCGTACTTTTTTCCGTAGGAGTGGTGGGTGCATCCATATGAAACGCCAAGTCCAAGTCCATGCACCCTAATAGTAAAAGAACTTTTTCCTTCCAATCCATAAAATTGTCCCCAAACAATAATGGAAGGTGCTGATTAGGGTCATAAATAAAAGACGGATAAGCTGCAATAAAAGAATAAATACATGCAAACATTAAAGAGGGCAAGAAATAAGAACATAAGTATGAAATAGCCAATGCTAAAATCATGTAGTAAAATTGTAGACCTCCCTTTGGGCAAAGGTTGCAATCTGCATCAAATTTACTAAGCTATATAGAAACAAATGTTAATTTTGTCTAATAACAAGGCTAGTGGGTTATACATAAAACATGACAGGAAAATCCCACACCTTTGGGCATAGGGATTCACCGATGTTAAAATATATAACCCTCCACCCTATCCTAATTATGTAACGTTAACTACCACCTCCCTTTGGGGCCGGATGACAGTCTTTGTCACATAATCAGAATTTGATGATAGCACAATATTTATATGTATGTGAATCTATGTACCTTATGGTAACATTCTATATAATTCACACGTTGACAAATAACTTAGGATGTTGTGGTCATTCCTAAATTATTGTAACGACGTGGGAACTAAATTTGTGCTATTCACCATTTCAAATAACAAAATGAATGCAATTAATTATCAAACAAGCATGAAAATATCCATACACAAAATTGATTGGGGCATTCATGTCAATTTTGTCATCAAGCTTTTGGGACTCGGCGAGGGGTTCCATCACCACACACCACAATAAAAAAAATAGTCCAAAGTCCTTATATAGTCCTTTAAAAAAATATTGTACAAGTTGGAAGCTATAAACCCCTAAAATAGAAAAAATGTACATTAAGTTTTCATGATTGCATCCACCTCCAAACTTGATCCTTGAATTCTGGTGTCGCTTACAAGGAGTATAATGTACACTCTCTCTAAAAAATACATAAGTGGTGCACTCAACAATTTTTAAAAAAATTTATAAGCATACGATTGCAATATAATCTCCTGGCCGGCCCATAACATTAATAAAGCCTTAATCATGATAATTAAAAAACACATCCATAATACTACATGCAATCATCATTGTAAAAAAATGTCCATAATTTTTTTTTAATAATAATAAAAAAAATGATCCAAAATAGACCAAATCGGGTCTGGAGACCTAGTTTGGGCTGGGTCAGAAGCTGACCCGCGCCCCGCAACGCGGGTCAGTGTAAAACCCACCTGGCACGGATTAGAATAGACCCATGCCGGTGCAGGTCAGCAACGACCCGCAGAAGCAGGTCATCTTCAACCTCTCGAGGTTGAAGACAAGCAACCAGCAGCCGTCACTTGTCCCGCTGCCGTTCGACGAAGCCTTGTCGCAGTCCGAAAGACTGAAAAATACACCGCCCGACGGCGGCGATGCCAGATCCAGCCAAAAAATGGAATGCGGCGGTCTGTAAGCGGTAGATCGGAAAAACGTACAGTGAAAGAAAAAACAGATCTAACGGTTGTGCGCGACGCCCGCCGGCAGCCCAGGGGGCCGAAAAAAGTTTCGCCCCATGGCAGAAGTTCCAGATCCGGCTCCTATTACAAATAGCAACGGCCAGCGGCAGGCTTTCTCACTTGAAAACGATGGCGAAAACTAGAGAAACAGCAGCTCTGTGCGCAACGGCGGCACCAGCCAGTGCCCAGACACAGTGAGGAGGCGGCGGTGGCCAGCGTTCGGCAGTACCGGAAGTAGGGCAACGACGAGAGACCTATGGCGGCCGAAAACTCAAAGCCAGCATGCACACAGTACAAATTTTTTTTTTGAAAAAAAACCGCCACCGGACTGTGCGAGAACCGGAGGGCCGGAGCAGCAGCGGCGGTTACCAGAGCCCAACGCCTGGTGGTGGCAGCTCTTGCTTGTGTGTTTGGTCCGGTCCGCAGTCTGGCGGCCATCCGGCAACCGCCCAAGCTACAGTAAACCAAATACACAATTGCTACAGTACAAACCAAACACACAATTGCTACAGTAAATCTGAATACAAGAACATAAAAATTAACAACCACCGTAACAAAGTAAAAACACTACGCAATAAATTTTTTGTTCCATGTAATCAAATAAACCAACCAGCGCTCCGATACCAATTGATAGAACTTAAACTCAGGAAAAGAATCAATAGAAAAAGAAAGAATCGGAATTAGAAACAACAGAGCTTGATCTTCTGCAAATCCTCTTCAGAATCACACAATAGTATTTCTGGTTTAGAACTTGGCTGAGAGCAATTTCACTTAAGACACCGAATTAGGATGGCTAATGGTGTATTTATAGCTAAACCAGGATACCACTGTTAAGAACCCTAGAATCTTGACTGTCCATTCATAGGTCATCCAACAGTTCAGATTTGCCACTTAAAACCACAGCTTAATGGGTATTCTGACAAAGGCCCATTACCCAAACAGTTTTATAAAAGCCTAAAACAGTGTCAATTGAGACATTTGGGCCACTGTTTGTTTTATTAACAAAAACAACAAGACTTTCGAGGTGCAAAGGGTACAACGGAACTAGGGCAGCTCAATGGCTAAAACATGAGGCAATCCTTGACATGTGGCCTTTGTCTAAAAAGTTAGAAGAATATAAAAGATTTTCAGTTTTATGAGCACCTCTTGTCTATGGCCATTGGCCATCTAAATCTAATTAATTGATTGGGCTACTATGGTGATAATGTACTTTGCATGAAATGAGAATATGAAGCAATGAATTTTACACCGGAATTTATAATACATAGCAGGCAGAGGGAGAAAACTTTTAACAAGTTAGGAAGAATATTTAATTACATTGCAGGCGGGCATCTTTTCTTTTTTATAACCAATTTGGTTGACATGTGTGCTAAGGTTTGAAGCTTTAGACAAAAATAGCCCTGCCTCTTAACTTTTTGTGCAATGGCAAAATGGTGGAAAAGCAAGGTCTCTCCCTTGCTAAGGAAAAAAGTACGGAATTTATATGTATTTTATACATGTATATGGCATTTTCCCTCTATCTATATTATATATCATAATAATCAGGTATTTATAATAATGTGCATTTTCTCCATTAAATATGAATTTTTTTAGTAGAATATGTATTTTTCCCTTTATTTTGGGTTTCATAATCTTATAGATACTTCTACTCTATAAGAAATTTATTTTTTATATTTTACTTATTTTAATAATTTATTACATTTTTTATTTTTATCCATACTATTATCATTCCCATACTTTGTCACTGAACTCCCTTACTAATGAACATGGAGGTTGTGCCAAAGAAGACGCATAGAGAATGAAGTTTCGTAGAGTACAATTCATGGGCAACAACTAGAAAAGTAAAATTCGTGGGACTGTTTGCTCATATTAACTGGCTCTTTCAGTTTGCCTGAAGTAGTGCCCATCTCATAAAGAATACTTATCTCTGTCTAGATGTGGAAACAGGATTTAGTCCTCTTCCATCACCAGTGGCGCCTCAGCGAAAAAATTATCAAGTCAAGCAAAGATAATTATATTATTTGCTTTCGTAGGGGGTTCTACAGTGTTGATTTGCATCAGTTGCTTTCTTTATTGTGGGCTGCGAAAACACAAGCCGAACAAGGGTAAGCCAAAGCAAGACTTTCGCAAAGAAATGTTATGAACAATAAGGGAAATTGATCAACTAACCTTCTTGTCGCTTGAGCAATCAATATAAGTTAAAATTTAGCATATCCAGACAAGATGGATTGGCAATTAGAAGGGGATTTAGGCTCAAACTACTTGGTTCAATCGACAGAAAGTATGATACAAAGGGCTAGTGGCTGATTGCATTTATCTAATCGTTTGATATTAACATTTTGTTTTTATGTTCTCTACAGAGAGGGAAAGCAGCCAAGCAGGGGCTTTATTAAAAGCACTGGGGCCTTTATCCAACAGAGATCTCGAAGGAGGTACTATAGAGGATGATCAATTTGCAAGTGCTGGATTCCCTGTGATAGATTTAGCTAGTATACAAGATGCTACTGACAACTTTTCCGATGAGAATAAGTTGGGAGAAGGTGCTTTTGGCCCGGTTTACAAGGTATGATTCTTCACACTCTTGTTACATCTAATTGGGGACTTCTTTTAGAAGATTTGAAAGGAAACTTTGATATGACATGAAGAGTGAGCCATTTACCAGCCAATCTTGCAGCAATTCACATACATGCAAAATTAATAAGCACTGCACATGGACATGCACTAGCGTGACGCAACCGAGGACAGTCCGTCTCAGGAAAATTTTGTTTTCCACGGGCATTCCATATTTTTCATTCTATAAAGAGTTTTTTTCATATTACCTGGCTCGATATACAAATGTTCCATATTCCCTACATTTTAACACTTAATCCCATATAACCTGGTTTAGGACAAATATGCTCTTAAGTCAAACTAAACCTATACACAAGCTCTTATCTCATTATTGGTAAAAAATTAATGACGATGGCACAAATTTGTATGAGCAAAATCAAAATACTCAATATACAGAAAACAAATCACCCACTTAAAGATGATCTATACAAAGTAAAAACTTTCTCCTTTTCAATCCTGTGTTCTAGATAATAAACCAGAACAGAGTCACCTCCCGGTTTTAATCCAAAAATTGGTTCAAAAGGGGGAATCAAAGGAAGCCACTTTAGTGTTTGCTGAATTGCAACAAACAAAATGTTCTGGCAATCTGAAAAACTGGGTTGCGTTTAAAACGGATTGAAGGACTCTGGAGACTTGCAGCAAATGGGGACTGAATACTGCAAAAAGAAAGGATTTTTGAGAGTATAGTGAATCTGACTGAAAACGGGTAGAGTACATCAATTTTGCATGACTCACGAGACTTCCGAAAATGTGAGAATGAGAGGATGACTCCCACTAATCGGACCAAAGATCTCACGCTCCGCATGGCATGTGTCCAACACTTAATTCATATCACATATACGATAACTCGATATGTCAATAAAATGTATTTTTGATAATACAATATGTATTCTTTGAGCCAACAACCCATATATGATATTCGCCGTAGCGTATTATCGATAACACAATATGCCACCATAGCGTATTATCGATAACACAATATGTCACCATAGTGTATTATCGATAACAGGATATGCCAATAATACGTGCTATTGATAATACAAAATATTACGATGTCCTCTATATTGCATATATGATAATATAAAATTCGCCAAAGCATGTTATCAATAACACGATATTCCCTATAGCCTATTATCAATAACATGAGATTCGCCATAGCGTGTTATCGATAACACGATATGCCAACAAGACGTGTTATTTATTTTCCTCTATATCGCATAATATACAATATGATATTCATCATAGCTTGTTATCAACAACACAATATTCGTCATAGCGTGTTATCGATAACATGATATGCTAACAATACGTGTTATTGATAATACAATATGCTATCATATCCTCTATATCGCATATATGATAATATGATATTCGCCAAAGTGTATTATCCATAACACGATATTTGCTATAGCATATTATCAATAACACGATATTTGCCATAGCATGTTATCAATAACACGATATGCCAACAAGATGTGTTATTTATTTTCCTCTATATCGCATATACGATAACATGATATTCACCATAGTGTATTATCAATAACACGATATGCTACCATAGCGTATTATCGATAACACGATATGCCAACAATGCATGCTATTGATAATATAATATGTTACGGTATCCTCTATATCATATATACGAGTACGATATTTGCCAAAGCATGTTATTGATAATATGATATTTAACATAGCATGCTATTGATAAAAGGATATGCCAACAATACGTGTTAATGATAATACGATATATAGCATATACTATAATAGGATATTTGTCATAGCATGTTATTGATAACATGATATTCACCAATATTTATTATTTATACAATTGTTCACCAAGTCAGGGATAAAAACCTCTAAGATCATGTATATACTTACATAAGTTGTTCTACATGGTAAAACTTGCATATTAAAAATCATACTAGAGTCCCTCTTTGTACAATAGGGTAGGAGGCTATCATGGCTATTCTACATTGTCCTTCCTTAGCATCTACATCATTCTATATTCTTATATAGCCATGTTCTCCCTGGTTAGTCTCTCAAGATTCATTTTTTGAGTTCCAGTGTCATCTCGATCTCCTTTTGTAATGATAAATAGTTTGTGGTTAGAAATTTTTGAACAAAAATTAGAGAAGAACGATCACCGATGAAGTGAGGGAGGCTGACAATCGTCGAATAGAAATTAGAATTTGTTGTTGATGAAAATCGTAGGGCAAAAATCACAAATCGTCGTCACAACTAGTTTGCACGATTTTAAACCCAAACCTTGTTGAAAGGGTATTTTGGTCCATTTTTTCAAATATCGTGCAAATCCAAGTTCTATGGAATATTTTTTACAAAACCAGGGAATATGGAATATTTGTATCTTAGGCGAGGTAATATGGAAAAAACTCTTCTATAAATTAAAAAAAGAGTTTTTTCCATATTACCTGGCCTAAGATACAAATATTCCATATTCCTTGGTTTTGTAAAAAATATTCTATAGAACCTGGGTTTACACAATAAATTGGACCAAAATACCCTTGCAACAAGGGTTAGGGTTTAAAATCATGTAAACTAGTTGTGGCGAGGCATAAACAAAGAGTAGATCGGAGCTCACTGACGATTTGTGATTTTCACCTAACGATTTTCATGAACAACATATTCTGATTTCTATTCGGCGATTGTCCGCCTCCCTCACTTCATCGGTGATTGCTCTTCTCTGATTTTTGTCCAAAAATTTCTAACCACATAAATTATTTATCCCTACAAAAGGAAATTAAGATGACACTACAACCCAAAAAATGAATATTGAGAGACTATCTAGGGAGAACATTGCTATATAAGAATGGAGAATGATGTAGATGCCAAGGAAGGACACTGTAGAATAGCCGTGATAGCCTCTTACCCTATTGTGCAAAGAGGGACTCTAGTATGATTTTTTACATGAAACTTTTACTATGTAGAACATCTTATGTAAGTATGTACATGATCTTAGAGGTTTTTATCCTTGACTTGATGAACAATTGTATAAATAACAAATATTGGCAGATATTGTGTTATCAATAACATGCTATGACAAATATCCTATTATAGTATATGCGATATATCATATTATCATTAACATGTATTGTTGGCATATCATGTTATCAATAGCACACTACGTCAAATATCGTATTATCAAGAACATGCTTTGGTGAATATCATATTATCATATATGCAATATAGAAGATATCGTAATGTATTGTATTATCGATAGCACGTATTGTTGGCATATTATGTTATCGATAACACATTATGGCGAACATCGTGTTATCAATAACACGCTATGACAAATATCTTGTTATAGTATATGTGACATAAACAAAAATAACTAACACTTCTTGTTGGCATATCGTGTTATCGATAACACGCTATGCCAAAATATCGTGTTATCGATAACACGCTATGGCGAATATCATATTATTGATAATATGCTATAGTGAATATCATGTTATTGATAATACGGTTTGGCGAATATCGTATTATCGCATATGCGATATAGAGGATATCGTAGCATATTGTATTATCAATAACACGCATTGTTGGAATATTGTGTTATCGATAACACGCTATGGCGAATATCATGTTATTGATAACACACTATGACGAATATCATGTTATAGTATATGCGACATAGACTAAAATAACTAATATTTCTTGTTGGCATATTGTGTTATTGATGGAACGCTATGCCAAACTATCATGTTATCAATAACACGCTATGGCGAATATCATGTTATTGATAATACGCTATAGCAAATATCGTGTTATCGATAACACATTTTGGCAAATATCGTAGCATATTGTATTATCAATAATGTGCATTGTTGGCATATCGTGTTATCGATAACACACTATGGCTAATATCGTGTTATCGCATATGCGATATAGATGATATTATATTATGGGTTGTTCGCTCAAAGAATACATATCATATTATCAAAAATACGTTTTATTGACATATTGTATTATTGTATATGCAATATGGATTAAGTGTTGGACATAGGCCATGTGGAGCGTGAGATCTTTGGTCTGTTTAGTGGCAGCCATTCTCTCGTTCTCACATTCTCGGAAGTCTCGTGAGTCATGCAGAGTGGATGTATTGTACCCGATTTCCTTCTTATTCATTGTACTCCCAAAAATCCTTTCTTTTTGCTACGTCTAATCCCCATTTGTGGCAAGTCTCCGAATTAAGTCCTTCAATCTGTTCTAAACGCAACCTAGTTTTCCAAATTGCGAAACACTCCGTTTGTTGCAATTCACTAGCACTAAAGTGGCTTCCTTTGATTCCCCATTTTGAATTTTGTTATGTTTGTCTTTTTTTAACTAGGAACCCAGTTTTTGGATTGAAACCGGGAGGTGGCTATGTTCTAGTTTGTTCTTTGGAACACAGGATTGAAAAGGAGAATTTTTTTACTTTCTATTGATTATCTTTAAGTGGGTGTTTTGTTTTCTGTATGTTGAGTGTTTCGATTTTCCTCATACAAATTTATGCCATTGTCAGTAATTCGTTACCAATAATGAGATAAGAACTTGGTATAGGTTTAGTTGTGACCTAAGGGTATATTTGTCCTAAACTGGGTCATATGGGATTAAGTACTAAAATCCTGAGAAAATAGAATATTTGTATATCGAGTTAGGTAATATGGAAAAAACTCAATTGTTCAAAAATTTAGGGGATATGGCAATGGCAAGCTTCTTAATTTAGGGCCTAAAATATGTAGGTTGTCATTTGAAAATTGAGGATATTACAATCTATCATAAAATAACAGGGATATCATAGTCTACACAGAAAAATAAGTGAATATCAATCTAAGTGAAGAAGGGGATGTTTTTTGCTCATGGGCTTATAGGGTTGCATGTCTATTTACAGAGATAGAGTATTCCAAAAAAGTTGCATTTGTGACCATCTCTAAACTTGACTATAACCTAGAACATTCTACTAATTAGGTATTGTAGACCTTCGACCTTAAACCACTTCTATACTTGACCAAATTAACCAAATAAAATGTGGATTAAAGATTTCAGGAAAGCTCATATTGTTTTCAACAACTAATAAATTTACATAAAACTAAAAGCTTCTTTATCACAAAGTTGCAAATTTTACCATTTTTTCAGGGTGTGTTAAGAGATGGAAGGGTGGTAGCGGTTAAGAGACTGTCAAGAAGCTCAGGACAAGGATTAAGAGAGTTCAAGAATGAGATCATATTGATAGCCAAATTACAGCACAAGAATCTCGTGAGGCTCTTAAATTGTTGTGTGGAAGGAGATGAAAAGCTTCTCATCTATGAATTCCTGGCCAACAAAAGTATGGATCTTTTCCTTTTTGGTAAGCACTTTTTTTCACATGGCAATGTCAATTTTCTGTCAACGATAATAGAGAACTTACAAGTAGCAATTTTAGTCTCTTGGCCCTACTCTGTCAGCTGGAGGATTGGTGTTCAGATAAGAATAATTCTCTCACTACATATCTAATCTCTGGGTTGGAATCTTATTTGGCTAAGATAGTGGGTCCTTCATGGCAAAATAAATCCAACTTGGTGCCCCATCATTATAGTGGACACTCTTTCTTATGAAGGGTCTTCCCCTGAAAGTCTTAGCTTCATCACTGAACTTACAGTAAATGCATTCAAACAATTCTTCAAGTTACTCGATAGATAGCTCAACTAAATAACTCTGTTAAGTAGTCAGCCTCAACAAGAGAACAACAATAAATTAAATAGATTAATATAATAGGAAATAAACAGAAACAATCCTTTTTAAACAGAAAGTATGTGGGTGTCCACCAAAACATCAAATTTTTTATACCCCCAGGTAGAAGACCCACTTTAAACTTTTGATACAACCCGTGCAATCCATCTCGGCCTTCTCATATTTGTAAATTCTTTCTTGCTAGATCTAACAAAAAGAATTAAACTTGATTGGCAACAACGACTTAATATTATCATCGGCATTGCAAGGGGAGTTCAATATCTTCATGAAGACTCACGTACGGCTCAAAATCATTCACAGAGATTTAAAAGACAGCAATATATTGTTAGATGATGAGATGAATCCCAAAATATCAGACTTCGGAATGGCAAGAATATTCGGAAGAAAGCAAAATTATCATAATACAAGACGAGTTGTGGGCACATAGTAAGCCCGATCAATTCCTTCCTCATAATTTTCATAATTTTTCTGTTTTGTAACACCCTCGTGGTATATTTTCCATCAATTAATATACAATTTAATATGTAGAGTCCAACAGTGGCTATATAGCTCCTGAGTAAGCTATGGAAGGACTTTTTTCAGCAAAGTCAATCTACAGTTTTGGAGTTTTACTTTTAGAGATTCTAAGTGGAAAACGAAATACACGTTTCTATCTCACCAAAAGGGTAGGTGTATAGCTACTTTTACCGCCATTAGTATTATTGTTTTTGTTGTTCTTATTACTGTTGTTATTATTACGAGTTACATCATCATTTAATAGAATTTTCACGGGCTCATTGATGTGGTACACTATTTCAGGCTTGGTAATTATGGTGTCATGGCAAACCATTAGATTTGATTGATCCACTTATTATGAAGTCCTATTCTGCAATTGAAGCATTTAAATGCATTCACATAGGCCTATTATGTGTTCAACAAGATGCCGCAGACAGAACCACCATGTCATTAGTAGTTCTAATGCTTTCAACAGCCTCTGTTGACCTTCCAGAGCCTACACAACCAACATTTTCTGTTGGAAGAGAAGCTATAGAACAAAGTCCTTCCACAAGCGGAAAGAGTTGTTCCATCAATGAGATTACAGTCTTCTACGTTGAACCACGCTAGGTTACTCACATTTATGTTCTCATATTTACTAATAGGGCATTCACTACAACAAAATATAATATTAACGATGTATTTTTGTATGCGGCGAATAAAAATGCGTCGCAAACAAAATGAACTATTAGCGATGCATTTTTGTATGTGTCGCTAATAGTCATATATTAGCGACGCTTAGTTTAAAGTGTTGCTAATAGTTCCTTTATTTGCAATGTTTTAAACAACCATCACTAAAAGATATATATTTTAAATAAAAAAACATAACTATTAGCGACGCTTTAGAAAAGCGTCATTAATAGCTGTCGCAATAGCGGCGCTTATTCAAAAGCATAGCTAATAGTGCTACTATTAGCTACGCATACAACAACATCACTAATAGTTATGAATTAAAAATAAAAAAATAAAAAATTTAAATTATTAGTGACGCTTTTAAATAAGCGTCGCAAATACCATTTCTAGTAGCGATGTTTGCTTATAAGCATTGCTAATAACTTTATTAATTAATTTTATTTAATAAATAAATATTAAAAAAATTATAATAAAATTCCTAAATATAATATATTTTATTCAATATTTACTATTTTTATATACATTACATTTTCAATAAAAACTAATGTTCATAATAGATTAAACTTTGACTATTTATATTTAATATAATGTATTTCTTAAATTTTATTATTAATTTTAAAATATATTTTATAATAAAAGAGAGAGTGAAGAGAGTGCATGGAGAAAAGAGTGAAGAGAGGAGAGAGAGGGAGGAGAGAGAAAGGGAGGAGAGAGGGTGGAGAGAGAGAGGAGAGGGAGGAGAGAGGGTAGAGAGAGGAGAGAGAGAGAGAGAAGAGGGTGGAGAGAGGGAGGAGAGAGTGGAAAATTAATTTATTTTACTTGTTTTATATTTTTTATTTAAAAATTAACTAAAAAATAAAAAAAACAATATATGCGAGTATTAGCAATGTATAAGGATAAACGTTGCTAATACCCTTAGTATTAGCAACTTATATCACTACAAGTCACTAATGCCATTTTATTTTTTATTTTAATTATTTTTTAAATAAAAAATATAAAATAGAGAGAGAGGAGAGAGGGGAAGAGAGAGAGGGTAGAGAGAGGAGAGAGGGGGAGAGAGAGGAGAGAGGGTAGAGAGATGAGAGAGAGAGAAAGAGAGAGAAGAGGCTGGAGAGAGGGACGAGAGAGAGGAGAGGGGAGGAGAGGGGGAGGAGAGAGGAGAGAGAGAGTGTGTAGAGAGAGAGGATCTTTTTTTGTATTTGTTTTATATTTTTAAAATAAAAAATATAAAATAGAGAGAGGGGAGAGAGGGATATAGAGAGTGAGGAGAGAGGGAGAGAGAGAGATAGGGAAAGAGGGTAAAGACAGAGAGGAGGGATGAGAGAGAGAGGGTACAGAGAGAGGAATTTTATTTTATTTTATTTATTATATATTTTTTATTTAAAAATTAATTAAGAAATAAAAAAATTAAAATATATTAGCGACGTATAGGCATATACGTCGCTAATACCTTTGAGTATTAGCGACGCATATGGCTATACGTTGCCAATACATTTGACTATTAGCGACATATAAGGATATATGTTGCTAATACCCTTCGTATTAGCAACGTATATCCCTATGCGTCGTTAATACATTTTAAATTTTTATTTTAATTAATTTTTAAATAAAAACTATAAAATAGTGAGAGAGGAGAGAGGGAGAGAGAGGGAGGAGACAATGAGAGAGAGAAAGAGAAATAGGGAGAATGGTAGAGAAAGGGAGGGAGGAGAGAGTGTGGAGATAGAGAGGGTAGAGAGAGGAGAGAGGGGAAAAGAAAGAAGAGGGTGGAGAGAGGGAGGAGAGAGAGGAGAGAGGGAGGAGAGAGAGGAGGGAGGGAGGAGAGAGGAGAGAGAGAGAGGGTAGAGAGTGATGAATTTTTTATTTGTTTTATATTTTTTAAATAAAAAATATAAAATGGAGAGAGAGAGGAGAGAGGGAGAAGAGAGAGGGAGAGATAAAGAGAGAGAGAGAGGAGGGAGGAAAGAGAGAGAGCTGGGATGAGAGAGAGAGAGAGGAGGGAGGAGAGAGAGAGGAAGAGGGTGGAGGGAGGGAGGAGAGAGGAGAGAGAGGGAGAGAAGGTAGAGAGAGTGGAATTTAATTTATTTGTTATATATTTTTTTATTTAAAAATAAAAAAATAAAAATGTATTAGCGACATATAGGCATATACATCGCTAATACTTTTTGAGTATTAGCGATGTATTTGGCTATATGTCGCTAATATGTTTGAGTATTAGTGACATATAAGGATATATACCATTAATACCCTTACTATTAGCGATGTATATTCCTATGCATCACTAATATATTTTTATTTTAATTAATTTTTAAATAAAAATATAAAATAGAGAGAGAGGAGAGAGGGAGAGAGATAGGGAGAGAGTGTAGGGAGAGTGGGAGGGAGGAGAGTGGGAGAGAGAGAGGAGAGAGAGGGAGTAGAGAGAGGGGAAGAGAGAAAAGAGGGTGGGGAGAGGGAGGAAAGAAAGGAGAGGGGGAGGAGAGAGGGTAGAGAGAGGATGTTTTTTTATATGTTTTATATTTTTTAAATAAAAAATATAAAATACAAAGAGAGGAGAGAGGGAGATTGTCACAACCTAAATTTTTAAAACCCTTGTTACAATAAAGGACACACGATAGATCATGATAATAATTTTTTTTTCCTTTCTTAAACACAAAACAAATCAGCCGATTAAATATCCAGGTCATGATAACTAGGGTTCACAAATACGAATATCAAATCATATGATATTATTTAACGTCTGAAAATTCATAAAGACCAGCTCATCCATCTAAGTACAAGTCTGTCACCCGTCTGAAAATAAATAATTTGACTCTCACGCTTAAGGTACACTTACGTATCAGAGTTTCAAAAATGCGAAAACCTCTTGAGCTCGCTTGGCTTGGTCTCACTTGTCGTCGCCTGGAAAATCTGCAATAAAGCAAACCAAACAACAACGACAACTACAATGGAGCATCTCCGCCTTCAGGAGAAGAGCTTCCAATGGACAAAAGGTTTTATTAGTATTTTTCGGATCGGGCCAACATCACCCGATGTTAGTTGCCTACGTACTCATCAGACAACATCTCCAATGTTTCCAACAAGATCGGATCCGGACGTAGTTCTACCTAAAAACTACACTATACTAAGAAGCATAGCATCACCCATGCAACACTTAAGTATTTTAAAGTAACCTACATTTTATGCAAGTCCTTTTATCATTCAACTTGTCTACTTAACAAGCAATATAAAACAATGTTATTAATTATCTCACAACCCTTGTTCAATAATTAATGCTTACATCCTGCAAACTGTACCACATAAGGGTAATATATAGAACACATAACTCAAAAACATGGGCTGATCTTTAACCAATGAAGACCATCACAATGCACAAAACAATGAACACCGTTCTGGAAATAATGTACTAATTGTTACCTGAAAATACCGACTCCCGCTCAAAGGAGTAAATGTATGCTAACAGAAATCCTAGCATCTCTAGAGATCCACTTGTATCCCTAATTCTCCTACGTTTCAAAAATTAAATATGTGGAAAATAGGGTGTTTGACCTATTGACATTCTTAGTAAAATAACTACCTCCCTAGATAGAATTTGTGGCTGAAACTAATTTTATTAGAAAATAGACAGAAAGAGCTTCGAAACGCCACTAAGAACGTGTGAATCGGAGTTTAGATGAGGGAGATACAATTGTTCGAAGTTAAGCTTATTACATAGGACCCGTTTACCCGAATTAGATGCCTTACTCGTGTTTGGAGTTGGATGTCCTACTCATGCTTAGAGTTAGATATCCTACTTGTGCTTAGAGTTGGATGTTCTACTCGTTCTTGGAGTTGGATGTCCTACTCGTGCTTAGAGTTACTCGTACTTAGAGTTAGATGTCCTACTCATGCTTGGAGTTAGATATCCTACTCGCGCTTGGAGTTGGATGTCCTAATCGTGTTAGGTATTAGGAGTCCTAAACGTACTAGGAATTAGAAGTCTTAAAAGAACTAGGATTTTAAAGAGGTAGAGAGTCCTAGCGGGTTAAAGACTCCAAGGAAGAAGGAGGATGCAACTAGAACTTTGCTGAGATGAGATAGTTTGTGAGCATATGACTTCTAGCCCACGTAGGAGTCCGAGGAGTGCTAGGAGTGGTGGAAAAAGTTGGAGGAGGGATCAACTATACATCTAGTTGGGTTAGAACTCTTTTGGGACTGTTTTGAGCATGTATGTAGGTTGGAATCCTATTGTTAATGGGGCAGGGATTGTAATTCCGGGATTGTAATTAATGGAGAGTCTTAGAGGAGGAGGGCACCCAAGAGTTTGAAGAAGGGAAGCCTTATATAAGAAAGGATTGATTTTGGTTCAGCTAGCTCTTCTCCATCTCTTCCTTCCTCTTCCTTTTCTCAGCAAGGACCTCCATAACCAGCAATTTCGAAGGCACAAATCAGCCACCTTTGGATTGAATCAAGCACTAGAAGCGTAGGAGAAAGGGCTAGGAGCTTTGGGGATGAATTGGTACAAGTAGGTGCTTCCTTTTACACCCTTAAGAATGAGGTTTTGATAGATGTAATTCAGCCATAATGTAGCTTGGTTCTAGGGGTACCTTTTGATGTCATGAACTAGCCTTAATTCATTCAAGCATGATGCTGATTTTTATCATTTATCTTAGCCATATGTTAGGCATGAATAATTCTTATTCTAGTCATGTTTATTAATCATGATTTGTGCATACACTCTGCTGAATTTATTCCCTGATTTGTGGCCTTTCTTTAGGCCATAGTTTGTTGATTTTATTCCCTAGTTTGTGGCCTTACTTGAGGCCATACTTTGGCTAAGTTAATCTCTGATTTATGGCCTTACATTAGGCCATACTTTGACTAAGTTAATCCCTGATTCATGGCCTTAGTTTAGGCTATACTTTGCCTAATTAAATCCCTGATTTGAAGCCTTAGTTTAGGCTGCACATTGGTCAAGTAAATCCCTGATTTGATGCTTATGTTTTAGGCTCTACTTTGGCCAAATTAATACCAAATTCTCAACATTGATTTATGCTATAATCATGCTGAGAGAACACCTAAATCTCAGCCCTAGTTTTGATTGTATTGTTTATCTAATACTTGATTCTCAGCTTTGTTTTGATTATAATCTTGCTGAATGAATCCTTAATGTTAGAGCCTTAGTTCATGATTTGTTCTTGCTTATTAAGTCTCTGAATTTCAGCCTTGATTGTGATATATCTTAGGTTGATTATTGATGCTTGTTTCAGCCTATGTTGTCTTTGAATTCCAGCCTTGATTGTGTTATACATTAGGGTGAATGTTGATGGTTGTTTCAGCTTGAACTTGTCATGTTAGGTGGTTGACTTGAAATATGCATCTCAGCCCCAAAATCCTTGTCATTATAATGTTGAATTGGTTAGTTCATCTTAGCATGAGTCTGAGTTCTTGTCATGTTGATCATTCTGATGGTTGCATTTATTATTGTTGTGTTAAGTTATATAAGTAAATTAAGGTTAATAAAGACTATCAAGAGATTTTGGTTATCTTTGGATTGGGGGGAGAACACCTATTCAAGATAATGACTAAATACCCTCTTTAGGGTTGGGACCAGTTCATGAAGTGAACGGGGCCCTGACATATAATTTTACCTTAGTTATTGAACTGAGGGTTGTTATGGGATGTTCTTGGAGTCAAAGTTTAAGCTCACAATAATAGCCATGGCGGATATTTAGACCTTCTTGGTCTCCATTTCTTCGGGACGATGGATACCTACAAATGCGCAACCTAGGTTTTTGAGCATCATGGAAGGCTCATCTACCTCCGGCCAGTGTGTCCATGAGCACACCTGGTACCTACATCTCTAGGCTCATGGCTGATCCAAGTGGATCTCTGGAGATGATAGGATTTCTGATAATAGCCATGATGGTAATCTTTTAGACCCTTGTGGTCTCCACTCCTTTGGGACGATGGATCCCTGCAAACGCGCAAACCAGGTTTTTGAGCATCATGGAAGGCTCATCTACCTCTAGCCAGTGTGTCCATGAGCAGAGCTGGTACCTACATCTCTAGGCCCATGGCTGATCCAAGTGGATCTCTAGAGATGCTAGGATTTCTGTTAGCATACATTTACTCCTTTGAGCGGGAGTCGGTATTTTCAGGTAACAATTAGTACATTATTTCCTGAACGGTGTCCATTGTTTTGTGCATTGTGATGGTCTTCATTGGTTAAAGATCAGCCCATGTTTTTGAGTTATGTGTTCTATATATTACCCTTATGTGGTACAGTTTGCAGGATGTAAGCATTAATTATTGAACAAGGGTTGTGAGATAATTAATAACATTGTTTGATATTGCTTGTTAAGTAGACAAGTTGAATGATAAAAGGACTTGCATAAAATGTAGGTTACTTTAAAATACTTAAGTATTGCATGGGTGATGCTATGCTTCTTAGTATAGTGTAGTTTTTAGGCAGAACTACGTCTGGATCCGATCTTGTTGGAAACATTGGAGATGTTGTCTGATGAGTACGTAGGCAACTAACATCGGGTGATGTTGGCCCGATCCGAAAAATACTAATAAAACCTTTTGTCCATTGGAAGCTCTTCTCCTGAAGGCGGAGATGCTCCATTGTAGTTGTCGTTGTTGTTTGGTTTGCTTTATTGCAGATTCTCTAGGCGACAACAAGTGAGACCAAGCCAAGCGAGCTCAAGAGGTTTTCGCATTTTTGAAACTCTGATACGTAAGTGTACCTTAAGCGTGAGAGTCAACTTGTTATTTATTTTCAGACGGGTGACAGACTTGTACTTAGATGGATGAGCTGGTCTTTATGAATTTTCAGACGTTAAATAATATCATATGATTTGATATTCGTATTTGTGAACCCTAGTTATCATGACCTGGATATTTAATTGGTTGATTTGTTTTGTGTTTAAGAAAGGAAAAAAAATTATTATCATGATCTATCGTGTGTCCTTTATTGTAACAAGGGTTTTAAAAATTTGGGTCGTGATAGAGATAGAGAGGCAGGAGAGAGGGAGAGATAGGGAGTGAGAGAGAGAGAAGGAGAGATAGGGAGCGAGGGTAGAGAGAGAGGAAGGGGAGAGAGAGAGAGGAGGGATGAGAGGGAGAGAAGAGGTGGAGGGAGGGAGGGAGGATAAAGGAGAGAGTGGGTAGAGAGAGAGGAATTTTTTATTTTATTTGTTTTATATTTTTTATTTAAAAATTAATTAAAAAATGTATTAATGATATATAGGCATATTCGTCGTTAATACCTTTAAGTATTAGTGACAAATATGCCTATACGTCACTAATACGTTTGAATATTAGCGACGTATATCCCTATGCGTCGCTAATACATTTTTATGTTATTTAATTTTTAAATAAAAAATATAGAATAGAGAGAGAGGAGAGAGAGGGAGAAAAGGACAGAGAAAGAGATAGGGAGAGAGGGTAGAGAGAGAGTGGAGGGATGAGAGAGAGAGGAGGGAGGGAGAGAGTAGGGAGGAGAGAGAGAGAGGGAGAGAGGGCAAGAGAGAGAGAGGAGGGAGGGACGGAGAGAGAGGTGAGAGGCATAGAGAGGGAGGAGAGAGAGGAGAAAGGGAGAGAGGGTAGGAGGAGAGAGATTGTGGAGAGGGAGAGGAGAGAGGGTAGAGAGATGAGAGAGAGGGAGGAGAGAGAGGATTTTATTTTATTTTATTTGTTATATATTTTTTATTTAAAAATTAATTAAAAAAATAAAAAACATAAAAATGTATTAGCGTCGTGTAGGCATATACGTCGTTAATACCTTTGAGTATTAGCAAAAATGTATTAGCGACGTATAAGGATATACGTCGCTAATACCCTTAGTATTAGCGATGTATATTCCTATGCATGACTAATACCCTTAGTATTAGAGACGTATATCCCAGGTCCCCCTTCCCTTCCCTTCCCCTCCCCCCACCCTCCTCCCTTCCCCTTGCTCTAGCCCCACCACCGCCGGCTGAGCTCAGCCACCCCGGCGCTGGGTCTGCCTCCACCCTCCTCCCTTCACATGCCCCTCCCCCTCGTCCCCTCCTTTCTGGTCCCCCTCCCCTTGACCCTCTCGTCCCCCTTCCCTTCCCCTCCCCTCCACCCGTCCCTCCTCCCTTCCCTCCCCTCCCCTCCGCCCTCCTCCCTTCCCCTTGCCCTACTACTGCTATGCCAGCCTCCCTCGTCCCCTCCCCCTCTTCTCTCCCTGGGTCCTCCTGCCTTCCCCTTCTCTGTTTCAGAGGAGGGGGGCGGTTCCGGTGGAGATGGGGCAGCAGGAGGGAGGCTGGGATTGTGGGGGGCCGGATTCCGGAGGGGACCCGGAATCCGGCTCTCTCTCTCCGGCCTCCCTCTTGCTTTCCCCTCTCTCCCTTCGGTATGCCCACCTCCGTCTCCTCCTCTGGTTTCTAGAGGAGGGGATGGAGGGGGGCGGGCCAGGGGAGAGAGAGGGGGTGGCCCGCCACCCACCTACCCCCCCTGTTGCCCTCAACAGAGGAGGGGGTGGGAGGGAGAATGGGGGGGGGACTGGATTCCGGCTTCCCATCGGAATCCAGCCAACCACTCCACCTCCTCCCCCCCCCAACCTCCCACCAGCGCCGGATTTGGCACTTCCACCGGATTCCGGTGCCGTTTTTTTTAATTTTTCCACAGTTTTTGGCGACGCTTATAAAAGCGTTGCTAAAGGCTTTTTTTAGTTTCTTTTAAATTTTAAGAAGTATTAGCGACGCTTCACAAAGCATCGCTAATACACAAAAATGTTTTATTTTAAAATATGTTTTTTATTAACGATATTTTGAAAAATATTTTTAAATTTTTTTATTAGCGACGCATAAAAAGCATCGCTAATAATCAATTATTAGTGATGCTTTTAGCTATGCGTCACTAATAGGCCATTATTTATTTGTTTTAATATAATTTTTTATATTAGCGATGTATAGTAAAGCGTCGCAATAATCAAGTATTAGCAACGCTTAATTACTATGCATCGTTAATAAGCTACTATTAGCGACGTTTTATTATGCGTTGCTAATACTAAAATTATTAGTGATGTACGTATAAATGTCGCTAATGTGCACTATTAGCGACGCTTTTGCTAAGCCTCTGTAATGAGCAATAGCGAATCGTGTTTTAGTGACGTATGTAGCGACATTTTATAAGCATCACTAATAGTCATTAGTGACACTTATACTATTTTTAGCAATGTTTATAAGCATCGCTAATAGACTTTTTTATTGTAGTGATTGACTTTTTTATTGTAGTGATTGCATGAGGTTTCAAATTCCATGAGCTTATGGGCACCAATTTTAATCATGTTCTCATACATTGTCCAGGCTATAATAAGGATGTACCAAAGAACAAATGAAGTGCACAATTTTCTTGTTGTAAGCAAGTTCCCTAGATAACATTGCAACAAATGTCAATATTCAGAAGTTCTACACGTGTTATTTTGTCTTGAGTTCTTGGTTCAATTGTTGTACTATCTACACAACTCAAGAACTGAAATTCTGAAAAAAAAAAATTCCCATTCCAAAGTGGATCTTTTATTATCTCTAACTACAATATATGCTTGATATTCTAAGCGATATGGGTCTATTTGCCAATCACCCTGCTAACCCTCCTATGGAACAACATCTCAAATTAGATGCAAGTAGTAGTGATTTGCCACACAAATCATCTCAATATAATGGCCTCATCGGGCACATGATTTATCTCACTATCACACTTCTAGATCTTGATTAGTGAGTCTCACTTCTTTAGTTGAATAACTTTTGTTATAAATGTTGTTTAGGAATGAGATTAGTAAAATTAGAAAGTAGAAGGAAAGAACATCTAAATATCACTAAGAACATGTAAATCGTAGTTTGGATGAGAGAATTATGACCGTTCGAAGTTAAACATGGCATATATAGCACACTTAGCAAAATTAGACATGTAAATTAGTTGTTTATTAAGCTATGCAGTAAGTGTTAATTTTAATGATGGAAATTAGTAAAAAATATAACCCAATTGGGTAGCCTAGAAGGTGGGCATTTTGTCCCAACTCCATAGGGGATTAGTTAAGAACCCTAATCCTAAGATTATAAAAAACCATTTAGGTCTTTTTTTAGGGGAGCTTTGGCTTGGGTGAGATGGTAGCCACCGGTTGGTGGGCTGGCTATCCAGTGAGCTGCCTATCGTAAGAACCATGGTTGTTGCTAGGGGCTGGTGAGTATAATATATATTACTTTATCCCTATTTACTTTATTTTATAATCTTGATTAAGAGTTAATATAGCACAAATAATTATAAATTAAAATTAAAAATGACAAGAAAGACTTGTGTGAATTTTTTTTAATATTAAATTGGCTAATTTTTGCATTGTTAATGCAGAAATCATATAAGGTGATTGATGGAGGGTCTAGGCCTATTGATAAGTTCGAAATATATATCTATTTTATATATCTTTTTACCTTATTTGCTAGTATAGATTAGGTTAATTTAGTGTTAGTTATGGTTTATCTAGATTAAGATAATTATTAATATTTTATTTTTATTATTAATTAATTTTAGAAGTTATTAGTAGTTTACGCATGTATTTAAATCAAGTTAGAATTTTAGTTATATTCTGCATGTCTAAAATATAATATTTTATATTTTGTAGGTAAAGTGCGCTACGATGTTTAGAATAATTCAAAATAGTCTTTACATGCTTTAAAGTGGTTTGGACAACTTTTCAGAGTTATAAACAGTTGGAAATTAATATGGACATGAAGAAAGAGCTTAATGAACAAAAAATGGACTGTCCAGAAAAATTGTCCAGATTGCAGAAACAGTGTAGCCGTTCTAATGGGGTGTTTGATGTATCGAACGGGATAACGTGAATTCGGACAAAAACACAGTATAGAAGTGCGAACGGGCATGCAGGGCATTCGAACGGGATAATGTGCAGTTTTCTAGTTTTAACCAATTTTCATTCTTTTTCATATTGGACTTCTTTGTCCGACTTTTATGCCTATATAAAGACATATTTGGCTTGAAATTGGGGGATTCTAGTAGATTTTCTTAAGAAAAAAGGAAGAAGAATATGGAAGAGAACTCAAAGCTTTTAATGGAGATTCAAGTGCTTTCTTCTACAATGAAAGGCTAGACTTTTCTTTTACTTAGGAGTTCATGAAGTTATAGATAAGTTTCAGTCTCTTTTCTTTTTAATTTAGATATTAGTTGTGAATGATAACAATTGTATGATAAAGATTTCTTTTTTAATGGAAGAACTTTTAATGTTTATTCAAGTCTATATTGATTTATTGTCTTGTAGATGATAGATTGATGTGGTTTTAATATTTTTATCGATTCTAATTTTTGTGATTTAGATGAGATGGTCATGCAATAGTTTTAATGTTCAGATAATTAATGAATTGGATGAGTTATACTAAGATTAGACGGGTCATGCCTATAGCTAGTTTAGTGTAGATGATTCGTGTTATTGTCGAAGATAATTCATGCCATGGAATTTAATTAATGATTCTTTCTGAAGTAATTCTAGCTTGTAGCTGAGAATACTTGTTTATTCACACTAGATTTAGGTTAAAAGTTAAGAAATTGTTATGGTTCTATAGTGGATTTGATTTCCTAAGTAAATTCCATTATATTAATCTCTTGCTTTTAAATAGTTGATTCCTTTCTTTTGCTTAATTTAAGTTTAAGTTTTTTCTAGTTTTTAATTAGCAAATTCCTCTTTAGATTTAATAATAATTCATCCATCCTTGAGGTTCGACTACCCTTAAATACTTATCCTAGTATAATAACCTTGTACACTTGCAAAGGGTTTAATTATAAACGATCACCTATTGGTCGGCCTTGCACATATAGAGTAATCGAAAGGGGCTAGGAGTTTAACGATCGGCTATGTAGAAATCAAATTTTAGTAACATTTTGGATCGATCGCCTTATAAGGCTATTGATCGGGCGATACATAATTTCCCAATTCATACAATGTTTTACTCCTTTTCAAAGCAAAAGTCTTCTTCCGGCTTGTGGGTCTATATAAACACCTATTGGGCCCAAATTTGGAAGATTTTAAGATATTTTTTAAAGGCCAAAAGGGAAGTGAAGGTAGAGGAGTAACGAAGGGATTTCATGATGATTACAGGATCTTCATCAACTATTCATGGCTAGAGTTTACAAACTTAGGAATTATTGAACTTATAGATCAGTATCAATATCTTTTTCTTCTTTTTAAAATTTTAGTTTGTGATGCATGACAATTGTATTACATGAGATTTTTCAATGAAATGAGTTTTAATAGTTTATTCAATGTTATAGTGATTATATTCATCTTGTAGATGATAGATGTATGTGGTATTAATATTCAACATTAAATTTGATACTTGTAGTTTAGATGAAATGGTTATGTAATAGGATTAATGAATTGGATAATTGATGCTAAGATAAGACTAGTGATGTCTATAGTTTAGATTGTTTTATGTCATAGACAATTCATCGTATGAAATTAATTACTAATTTTCTTTAAGTAGTTTTAGCTTGTAGCTAAGAACACTTTTTTCATATACACACATGGTTGAGATTGGAAGTTAAAGGGCTTGTTATGATTCTATTTGTGGATTCTTATTCCTAAGTTAGTTTCATCATATTAGTTTCTCATTTACTTTACATTTGTGTTCATTTCAGTCTTCAATTAAAAAAATATTTGCTTCAAGGTTAGTAATAATTTAATATGTTTGTGAGCTTTGACAACCTTTAATGTTATCTTAGTACAATTTCTATGTACACTTACATAGGGTTTAATTATAAACGATCAGCTGCCCGAGGAAGGCAAGGGGAGGGCAGGCCACATGCTACTTCCTCCCTCCTCTCTTTTTCTCCCTCTCTCACAATTCTATGAAGAACTGTGGAGCCACTCATGGGAAGCCACAGTTGTGCCACCGGATAGGGAGAAGATTCAGAAAGGGAAAGAACTGGGTGGCCTTTTGGCCCTTAGCAAAAATATGTTTTTGGGCAGGCACTGAATGGCGTCAAGGCCATGGTCATTGGATTCGTTGTGCATCGATGATCTGGCAGCATGGCCCTAGCCCCGATATCACAACCAGCAGGCCTCTAGCCAGATGCGGGGAAGATAACTCATGCTATGGATCATCGGGCTTGTGTCACCCAACCCACTTTGG
The DNA here is from genome assembly GCA_035235625.1 of Saururus chinensis. Lineage (NCBI taxonomy): Eukaryota > Viridiplantae > Streptophyta > Magnoliopsida > Piperales > Saururaceae > Saururus > Saururus chinensis. Next base: position 36,218,298 of record CP141143.1, read on the forward strand.
CCAAACTTGGTTGGGCAGAGTCTAGCCTAGGAGCGGACTGGTTTGTAAAAAAAATGAGTGTGCCACTAAATCGGGTCCAATTCAGTGGTGTTTAGCTATGGGAAATTTTGAGAAAATTACAAATGGACCTTTTGAGGGGGGACGAGTGTCTTGACTATGCCAGAGGCTATGAAATGATTGCTTTACCCTTGTAGTTGAACAATAGTTAAATATTCAAAATGGGCTCCAGTTCAAGGGCATGTACGTGCACTTCAAAATTGAGAAAAATGCCAGTGAGAGGTAAGGGTGTACCCTAACTTTGGACGAAGCCATGTGATGGACAAACTTCCAACAACTAGTTAAATGGCCAATTTTTTCCTAGGTTTATGGTGTGAATCAATGAGTGAACTAAAGTCAGCTTAAGGGGTTGATTCCCTCCTATAAAATGCCACAAATATTACCAAAGGTCCATAACCCAATGGACTTCATAAAAATCCTAGACAAAATGTCCCTATGAGACAACAAGCCCGCATTAGAATGAATAGACTCACAAGCCAATTTAGAGTGGAACCCCTTAAGAGGACAATGACTTGAAACCCAAGAAAGGAGAAGTTTGTATCCAATGTTGAAGAATTACTTCAATGCCCATAAAGGCAATATAACCCGTATTTCATAAAATTAGATACACCTAACAAGAGGAGAGTTAGGATAAGACTTTAATGATAGTAAATACCCTCAAATGGAAAGGGACTGGGAGGTGACACAATGACCTCTGAGGTCACTATATCATGTAACATAATTGGAAACAAAGGGGAGTACCCTCATTTCAAGGGTTTTAGGCAGCTTAGTACATATGTCTTTAACATAATACATGGGACTGCCATGATAATTCATGTATACCTAGTATGGTAGATATATTGTTTTCCATTGTGGGCTTGCAATTTGTTATTTGCCTAGCCCTAGCTCTATCAATGTCTGTAATGGGCTTTCTATTGCCTCAATTATGTTTGTGCCTTGGTACTACTATTTGTTAGGACATGTGTGGGCCCATATTATTTAAATCAAGTATGCACATCACACTATCACATAAGGATTTAATGTGGAAAACTCAAGAAACCACGACAGTCTCAATCAAGGTTAAATCAATGTACTAGTAAGACATTGAACTTACAAAACACAAAACAAGAAAGAACCCTATGAACTCGACACAAACTTCTTTGTTCAATATTTTTCATTGTTATTGTTGGCCTTTAATTCTTTTTCTTCGAATACATAAAGTTTTTCCCTCTTTGTGTTTTGTTCTTCGTCTTCTTCTAGCAACTTAAGCAAATACTCCTTTTTTTGTTGATTCACCTTTTGACATTCTTTAACTCCCTTTGAAGAATTTGATGACACTCCCCTTGTATATATTGTGTGAAAATCTTCTTGCTTCAGTTGTGTTTCACCATGAATCCTACATGAATAATCCCTTCAACCATTCTCTAGATTCTCTACGAAAACAATGAGTAAATGACTCTCATTTCTTCTCCAATGTTTTTTAGGTTTTTCTCTCTTCAAATTCGTCATACCTTAGCTTTTATATAGGTCTCAAAGTTAGTTTAAGTCATTGAAATCAACTAGGAATGAAAACTGATCCGGAAAGGCTTTTTTAAGGCAACTAAAACTACTAGTGATTGTTCTTTCCAAACAGTGAATGATCATTCGCTGTTTCCTTACCACACGATACTTCAAGCAATCAATGTCTCAATTGATAAAGTATCATCTTTGTTTAACAAAGGGCTGATTCAATATATGATTGATCAATTTGTCCTGTGTAATATCCAACGATCGATCAATGATAGATTTAATTAAAATTTTACACTTTTTAACCTAAATCTGTCTAAAACCTTTAAAATCACTTCCGAAACATTCCAAATGACTTTTTTATGAGAATGTGTACTTAATGAACATCTTTTTTATCACCATTCTTTAGTCTTTACTCTTAATCCATAAGAACACGTCTGCTCCTATTTTTCAAGTCCATCAATTCTAAATCCGATTCGACCACAACTTAATCTAAATAGATTTCTAAAACAAATTACATACGTGAAGTTTTTGACACAGTTTTGATCAAGTAAATTAGCCAATTGCATTACATATGACACATATATTCTTTCAATCTATCTTTTTGGCTATTTCAATTCAAAACACTATAAGATTGAAAAATAAAAATAAAATTTACAACTTATGACATAGTGCATTGACTTTCAATTTGTACATATGACTTAACAACAGTATAACATAACATAGACACATTAGAATTGATATTGAAAAGCCTTGTATTAACCTGTATTTATCTTGCACACTTTCAATAAAATTATTTGCATGAGTTATTTACAATCAAAATTACAATCATATTGTTCAAGTAGGTATGAAAAAAAGCATTTTGATTTTAATTAATCATTTATCCCCCTTTCTGACACAAATAGACAAAAAGATAAGGAATAATTAACAAAAATACTCAACTAAGCACAATCAAGTCATAAATATTACCATAAGTCATAAAAATAATTAATCCACAAAATAAAGCATGTCCGTCACATATACATAATCACATAATCAATTTCAAAATACGTCCCATAGTCAAATGAAACACAAACTAAACCAAAACAAGTCTCATCACAAGAACACATGAAAAAGTGATATAAAAACATAAACTCAAGCATTCTCAAGCATCATCATCAGTATCAGTAAACTCCCCCTCACTATATGCTTTTAGAAATCTATAGCAAAGCATCCTCCTGATGTCTGCAAGACCCTGTCACACCTCATCTCTAAAAGAACTAAACTTTACATATGTCATAAGTCTATCAGTAGCCATGTTGGTGCCTGTTGTTCCTCTAGATCTACCCCATCTTGAATGACTGAAGCATCTATCGGTCCTATCCCAACCATTGTTAGTTCTTCTTGTGGGATCCTAACATGTACAAAGATGAATATCCTACATATAATGTAAGGATATGGTAGCATCTTATGTGTATGACTATACGGAAAGGTCATAATTCGACAAAAAATGATCGATGAAAAATCTAACTCCATCTCACGATGTGACAATAGAAATAAAATCATAGCAATCATACTAAGCAATGACCTAAAGCAATCTATAATCATTAGTCAAGGAGTGATACATCCAGCTCTCTGCTTATGGGAAAACCTGTCAATCTCCCAGTCAACTCACTGTCTATTAGAAACTCAAATCCATTATTGTGTGGATATCTCATTAGTCTCCTCTTACACTGAATAACGTCAGCAATGATATGAAGCATAATACAAATCTTTGTGCATCCACCAACTCCTACTAACATGTCCTCATCATCCCATCTAAGAGATGAATACCATTGTTTAACTAGACGAGGGTATACACGTTGATCCGTGGAGAAATAGTCCTAAATTACTCTATCCAATACGAACGAGCCTCTAACCACTCCATGGTGGTCTCTAATGGCACATGGACTAAACTATGCTTGCAGCGTATCGGTCTAACTCTCTCCCCTACTAATTGATGTCTATGGATCCCTTGATCCTGATTCATTGGCCACTTTTTGCTTCTTTGCTCTCTCCATCTAAATTAATTAGAAAGAAAGAAAACCTAGGGTTAAACATTACTATGAACTAATAAGAAGACATAAATAGTCCTATAATTAAAAAAAATTGAAATGCACGTTAAAAATCATATTTTTAAAATGAAAGAAAACCCTAAAAATTTTATGTGTCCAATTGAGTCCAAATTTTAATATAGTGTTTTAGCACAAAAAACGATTAGCAATCAAGCACTTATGGGATCAATTGATCGGTAATGAAATAATTCAATTTTTTAAATTTAAAAATTGAGAACATTCAAAATATTTTGGAAATATGCCAATGAATTCCTAAAATTATATCAAGACATTATCCATCTAATTAAGATTTATTTTAGAGTTAGAACTCAAAATAAAATTTAAACATTAAAAACAAGCATAGTTTGCTCATTTAGACAAATGTCATATTAATTTTCCTTTATTCTAAGTGCATCTATATATTATGTTTTATAATACCTTGCCATAGATTAGTTAACTCCTTTGGTATGTGATTGTGAATTTTCTTTTCTTCTTTTTAACACTTTAATTCTCTTTATTAATTTTTAGAAGAAACCACCAATATTTTTAACTCTTGTTTCTTTTAATCTTGAATCTCCCAATGTTTTTAACTTAGACAAATTTGTTCAAACCCTAGTAAAAATAAATTTTTTATTTTTTAACTCACTTTAGCTAGAATCGATGTATATGTTTCACCTATAAATAATAAATATAATAAAATATCATAAAAAATATGCCCATGCTTTTTTTAGTCATGATATTTTTTCTTAAATCATTTTTCTTTGGCTTGGCTTTTTTTGAATCATCTCTACTTACATCATTTATTTTTCTTATTCTTTACTTCTTGTTATTCACTTTTCTTAATGTCAAGTGAATTGGAGCTTCACACTAGCTCTAGGCCGACCTAAGTAGGTGACCCTTCCCCATATTCTTTATAAGGATAATTTTATATGACTAAAAGATATTGAAGTAAATAAACTACATTGAATCTCATTACATGGATTTTTTTTTAATTCTAAATAGAAATCTAACATAAGATCCTCTAATTTGATCACTAGGAGTGCATTTTAATCCAAATGCCTAAGGTGTTTTTGTTATCCTTAGCTTTGCCTAGTCATCCTATCCTAAGGCAATCTAAGGTATTTTTGCTTAATCTTCCTAATTGATCCTTCAACCCTTAAAGATCAATCTTCCTCACCCACACTCTTTCAATCTTCTCATAAACTAGGTGGGGTATCCTAAGGGTCATAATAGTAGTGTGCTTATTTTCCTTCTTCTTTGACCGAAGTTTAAAGGGTTGATCCTTTGGGCACACTTTTCTAGTATAAGAATCTCTACGACATATGTCACACACTCCCTCAATTCTAGAATCTATCTTCACTCTATTTCCTTTTGACCTAGGTGTGTTGGGCGCTATCTCAGGTTCTTTGTCACTCATTTTGGCTTTTACAAATATAGTAGGTTTTGCTAATGAGGTAATCAAGCAATTCTTAAAACCAAAGCCCATCTTATTGGTTTGACTTACGCTCAACATGGTCTCCAATTTCTTCTTCTCATTCTTGAATCCATCAAATTTCTATTTGGAGGACATAACTCTCTATTGAGAGCACTAGACTTCTCTTTCTTAAGCTCAATGTCATTCATAAGATCACTCACTTCTCTTTCTTACTTGATGTTCAAATCCACTAACCTATTAGCCTCTTGAGAAGACAAGACCAACTTATCATTTTTTTTTCAATTCTTTCGGCATTTGGTTTTTCTAGTCAAGACTAAGAATTGTTGGAGGAACCCTTTGTACTCATGAGAATCAACGTCAAACTCTGACTTATATTCAAGAAAAGTAGACTAATGAGCCTCTTCACTAGAATCATTTTCCTTCACACTTGCATGGAAGACACTATAGTTACACATCTAATCTTCATCAATAGAACTCTCATTAGAGTACGTTGCTTGAAGGACCTTTCTTTTTTTTCTTTTTATTATCATACTCTTTTGGTTTCTTAGGCTTACCATTAGAAGAATTATTAGAGTTATTGTTAGGACAATTAGTAATAAAATGATCTAACTTACCAAATTCAAAATACTTCATATTCTTGTCTTGTTTGTTTTGCCTCCCATATTTCCTATCCCTTTGTCTCTACTCTAAATTTTGACCCTTATTCCCAGACCTAAAGTTTTGAGATTTCATAAACTTTTTGAAGTTTGTAGCTAACAAGAGCATTAATTCTTCAACATCCTAAAATTCTTTAGATTCTCTTAAGGTGTTCAAAGCTTTATTCAATTTTAGACATCATTTTATTCAAACTTGATTGAAGATCGGATTGTTAAGTTAGAACATATTTCAAAAGTTTCAATTGGCTGATATTTTATCAAAACCTTTGGATTTCAATACACTACAAAAAAAAACTATTAGTGGGGGTTTTAAAATCCCCGCTAGAAGTCTCAGAACCCCCGCTAAAACTTTTAGTGGCAGCTTTGAGGTCACCGCTGAAAAGAGCCCTGCATAAAGTTTTTGCGGGGAACATAGCGGGGGTTTTTTGATCCGCTGCTAAAACTTAAGCTTTTTAGTGGCGGTTTTGGTAGCCCCCGCTAATGAGTTTCAAAAATTAATTTTTTCAGCAGCGGCTAAACTAGCCCCTACTAAAAGCTTAATTTTTTAACGCCCGTGACTATGCTTAGCGGTGGTTTTAAAAAACCGCTGCTAAAAATTATAGACCCCTTGCCACTAAAGCATTTTAGCGGGGGTTCTATATGAGCATCAAAAACTATTGCTTGGCTATTTGAGAAACTGCTGCTAAAATTATTTTTTTATTTACACAAAATTTAAATTAATTTTTCTTTTATCACTTGCACATTTATGTATTCTCAAACACACTTTCATTTTACATATAACTATCATTTGACACTTAAATAATAACATAAAAGATCTTAAATTAACATAATTATTTAAATCAAGTACGTAATACAATAAGTATTGAAAAAGAAGTTTGCAAATACATTAGTTCCAAATATTTACAATGTCCTTGGTACAATGACAAGATTATTTAATATAAAGAAGGAAAAGTCTTTGTTAAGACTTTGATTCGTGAGCGCAACTTGTCAATTTAAAATTATTCACCATTAGCCTACACAAAAATAAAATAAAACAAAATTAGCTTATGATATTTTTGAACTACTAAAAAAATATAGTTATACTTTACAACTACTTTTTATGCTTTTACCTAACTCATTTGAGAAACTTATCATATGATCCATCTTTGATAATAATTATGCCGGTTGAAAGAAATTCATCATCGTCATGAAACATATGTTGGTCATCTATATGCACCTTCTCAAAATATGAAAAAGAAATAGTTAATGGCATGAGTAAATTGTTGCTCAAACTACAAGTTTTAAATGTGCACAGGAAATTCTCACAATATTAGTACAATATTAAAAACCTTGTGCACTTGTTATTTGTTTAGCTTTCAAAATCAACAGATCAATTGAGGCATATTTTACTATCAAATATTCAAACAATCCACAATTTCAATGCATAGGAGAAGTCAAAAGGATGCAAAACCGCAACACTTCTGGGAAATTAATGAAGAGAACTGGTAGGGTTGTGCTTAAGGGCTTCTGGTCTCAATTTTACTTGTAATCAAGATAAAGAAAGGAACATCATGGAAATAAAAAAAAGAGATATATTATTAGTGGTGCTTTATTTTAAAAAAATGATATGAGATGTTTCCCGTTGAAAATTTTAAAACCCTTCTTTTATAGCATATATATTTTTACTCAAATTAAAAAACTTTTGCATAAGACCTTCCACATGATGGTTATAGAAGTGAACTTTGGCATAAAATCAATTGGTATAGCATCTATTTATCCATAAAGATTTAAAGACAACTAAGTAGCTGACACATGGTCAAGAAGGTCCATACTAAAGCCATGTACCCAAAGGAAAAATATTAAAGCCAAGTCTAAATTACCTAGCCCCAGTACAATTTGCGGGCTATTGCAAGACCAAATACAATGTAAATGCTAGAAAGAAGTAAACAACTCAAGAATAAGGCCAACAAAATTCAACCTAATTGGTAGTCAAATTATTCTATAATAAATATTCCCTCCATCAGCCAGAGAGGCAGTAGTTTATAGAGAATGAAAATGATAGACTCTTTTGCACCGTTTTATTTGTTCTTTTCTCAGTGTTAACAACTAAACAAATCAAATACCATACATACTTTATCTAAATGCACAATTTTTTAAAATCAACTACCTGGAACGTACGCATAAATATACAAGGCAACTTTTGCATAAAAAATTACATGTGTAAAACATCAATCCCAAAGAAACACAAAATCCTAGAATGACCTTTCAAGTCATTGATAGCACATAGCAATCAAATAAGTGAGACATAAAAAAGCATATATAAGAACTAACCACTAGATGAGGAACTCATATCACTAATTGAGTAGCTCAAACTACTGTCTCTAACAGCTACATCCTTTTCAATCTCCACAAGGACATAGCTTGAGACTGGAGGATCATTTTCACCAATATCTATATATTCATCTTGACCAGGGTCATTGCCTAAAATGCAAAGCATTGAACTAATTAAAATAAATAAACTATGACCATGATCACTAAAAAATGGTAAATATTAGTTGTCCAATTGTAAGAGTTCTACATGCATGTGCATATGTGCAAAAAGAAGCTCAGAAAGCAGAATTAATAGAAAATTTACATTTAGCTTGTTTAGTAGTCTGTTGAGTGAGCTAGTATACATTGGCAGTGCAAGGAGGTGTTAGAATGCTATACTCATCAATGTTCCGCATTTCTTCACTGGCCAACTCCACCATCCGTTCACAGTTGGGTGAGGGAGTGATAATGAAATAGAATCACAGTGGAAATTTAGAAGCCTAAATGTTTCATCTGATATCATGCCATTTGTCCACAGATACTGGAAGCCTCCCATATGGTTTACATGATCATGGAAATCACCCATAAGTGCATTTCCAATCTGCATCAATAATCATATGTAAGTTGGATCAATCCCTATAGTGACTTTTGTATCAAGATTAGGGACTTAAATTTTGGTCTTAAACCATACCAAGTAACATTTTAGATTAATTGAATTCTCATTGTTGGACTTTTGCAACATCCTTATTTCTCCAGAAAGCCGAGGAACATAGTGACCTAATAAAGGAATCCAATTAGCAATCATATAATGGTAGCTAATTTATGATTTATGACAGAAATTGCTATTCATCCCTCTTAATTAATGCCTCTTATCATCCCTCCCGCATCCTCACAATCAGATGAAACAACTATCAGATGGATAGAAAAACTTTTTAATCAGTTGCTAGTAAGTTGGATGTATGGTAAGAAGGGCTATCCTAAATGAAAAACATAATGCCGATAGGCATAATGTCTAAAGAGATGAAATCTATTGTGTAAAGAAGATTTAAAGTTTTTACTTGCATAGCTCTCTCCTACCATGTAAAAGTCCCTCCCTTTGTATTCAGGGTATCTGTCAAACCACTTTTGGAGGAATACAAAGGAATCCCTGGCTGTAAGACAGAGAAATCATCAGGAAGAGACTTAAAAAGAAATGGTTTGATTGAGTGAGATAAATTACTTTACCAATTCTTTTGTTGCCATTGTTAGCTACATAATTTGATATGGTTGAGTAGGAAAAACCAACACCAACAGGGGATTCAAGGAATAAGATATTTACCACTGCATTAGAAATCAGACAAAACTGACATCAGATTTGTGACAAAATAAAAGCACGGAGGAGATAGCAATTTCATGATCCTTGCCTTGGTTCCAAGAATACAAATTACATAAAGGGTCTTCCCATCTAGATGAACATGAAATTGACCAATTTCCTTAGCTTCCCCAGAACCAAATGAACAACAATCAGGTCCTGAAAGAAAAATCTATTATAGAAACAGAATAACATATGCTTCCCTGAGGATAATTAATGAGGACACCTAACAACAAACGTCTTGAATAACTTTCCAAAAGAATCCAAATTCTATGTAGATAACAGTATAGTGGCCAAATCAAGCAAATGGCTGTGGAAAAGCAATATGGTGCTTGATCCCATTTGAAAGAGGCAACAAAAAGCATATGAGAAGCAAATGAAAACAGTATACTGGTCTATTTCTTCAAACAAAATGTTTTATTGCCTCCCATTTATTGGTCATCAATGACTGTAATAGTGTGTGTAGTCAATGACTATATTTAATATGTTTGAGTAGGAACTCATATCACTACTTGAGTCGCTCAAACTATTGAATTTGTTGTCTCTAACAGTTGCATCTTTTTCAATCTCCACAGGGATGTAGCTTGAGACTTGAGGATCATCTTCACCGATATCATATATTTATCTTGACCAGAGTCATTGCCTAAAATGCAAAGCATTGAACTAATTATAATAAAGAAACTAACATTTGCTGCTTATATTATTATAAAATAGGTAGGTTTCTATTACCTTTGCAAGGCTGCATAGAATGATTAGTGAGCCCAGATTTTATCCCTGTTACAGTCTGAAGGGAACTTTGGCATAGATTTTGATCCATGTCAAGTTCCCCATCTGATGCATGAAGCACACTCTCAACGAAGCAAAGATAGCAGTACATACCAATGGCCAACAAAATAACACCTACAACAGGTGGAAACATGATAACCAGCAAGAAGAAGCACGACACTAGCTGGTGAAGTCAGAAAAAGGAATGAAAACAAAGTGGAAATAGAATTTTGTATTATTGAATAGTAAAGTCTGAATTACAAATGCTGAGATTGATCCTTATATAGCGATCAAATCTCCTAATAAAAAACAAGAACAAAAACAAGGAAATTACTTTGGAAAATTAAAAAATAAGACTTGAATAAACTTACCTATATAATATGAAAGACTAACACTATAGAAAAACAAAATTATGAGCAAATATACTCTAACAAATAGAAACTCAAAATGTCATAAAATACCAAGCTGACACTCACTCAGTATGGCCTAAGAAAAAGCTTTGTATCTCATGTGCTCCAATTAAGGCCTTTTTTAGAAACCTAGTCACCTAGAAAGGAAAAAATTGTAGAGAACTTCATCAGCAGACTATATAATACCATTTCTAGATAAATAAGGCACACATGAAAAAGTTAATTTCTTAGGAAAAGTTAGAAATAGTACACGAATTTTAAAATCTCTATTAGCACTAACAATGAACTGTCCTTATGGAGAGAAATCCTGCAACAGGGAAAAATAGAACATACATTAATCAATATTGATCAAACATAACATAACCCAAATAAAAAAACACAAATCAAGACAGAATGTATAGTAAAAAAATCAAACCAAAAGTTCAAGAGATAAATTAGCAAACTTAACATAAAGAAACCAAAAATAAAAAGACAAACCATACCAGTTGAAGCCCTCACATGAAAGAAAAAACAAACTAGAAAGCTTCAATTGCCCGGACGTTTCCTCTACCTTTGATCAAGTTCTCAATTATTTTCTCATATAACGGTCATTGGAGATCAATACAACAAAGTGAATTTTTTTCCGTGGGAAGATTATGAAATTTTCACTCTAAAAATATTAGCAGGATTTCATCCCACCGTGTCGCGAACTGCAAATTCTTTTGCGGGGGTTAAGTGCCAAAAATCCAGCCTCCAATGGTGGTTTTGAGGGAGTCCTCTCATCAATCGCCCCTCTCGACTCTCCCTGCTGCAATCTGTCATCTCTACTTTCTTGGATCCACATCTCTCATGCACAAGTTTGGAGGAGTGTTGTCTTGCTCGATCGCAAAATCTCCCCTCTAGTTGTGCTTTCGCGGGGGCTTCTCTAATCACCCCGCTAATGAAGAGCCCCAAGTCTCGTTAAGTGACTCTAGCGGGGTACCATGACAAACCCCCACTATAATCCAATTTTAGCGGGTAGTTTTATGACCCTCACTAAAAATTCCCCACTAAATGGCACTAATTTTGTAGTGGTAGGTTCATTAACCTTAGAAAAGTCATTGGACATGCTTGTCTAGAGTAGTTTCATAGGATATTTTTATCCCCTATTTTTCATGAAAATCATTTTGGGACATTAAACAAAACAAAAACTATTTTTCTTTTTAGAAATTTTTTATAGTGTATTTTCATTTAGTTTGATTAGTGTTTGGTTGATTTATTTTCAAAAAAATAAAAATAAGTTTTGTATTTATAATCATATAACTGGCATATCATATGGAACACACTTGAATTGTGGAATATTGCACATAATGGGTCATACATGTAATGCATAATGAATACAATCTTAAGTCATAGAGGACAATATGAATATCAATTAGGTAGAGTTTTAAGATTCATAATAATAGTTTATGTATTGTTGATTAACTAAAAGGCTTAGTACTTACTATGAGAATTTAAGATCATCTATTGAGCTAAATGTCTAATATGGTTGATTTACTTGTTGACTTTGATGCTATGAGGTAGTATAAAGTAGTTGAGTGGTTTAGATTCCTTTCCAAGATGTATGAGATTTGATATGTTTATGTTAAAGTATGAACACTTGATGTAAATATTGTCATTAATGGTTCTCATAAAGATGGTGGGGAGGGCTTCCTACATGAAAAATCTTATTTTAGTAGGAAAGTTACCATCTCCTGGACACTGGAAAAGATTTAGAATGAAAAAAATTTAAATAGTGCAAGGTTAAGAGAACTAAGAAAAAACCATTGAAAGAAAAAATTATGAAAAGAATGTAAAAGAAAATTTTGAGAAAAGCAAAGGGCATAGAGAATGACAAAAATAGAAATAGAGCTTTGTATTAGTCCTTGTATCTCTTGCTTATTCAATGTAAATTAATGATCAAATCGAATATGAGCATAAGCCAAGTTACTCGGCAGGCTTATTTGGCAAAGTAGTGGAAGATGAAAGTTATTTTTTACTATATTAACCATTTATCTCCTCATGATTGTTTTGAATGATTATGGTATAATCTTTGACTTAAAGTAAAACACTTTTCCATCTTCTCTTATTATGAGGCTTGGAACATGAAATTCTAATTCTTTGCTCTAGTAGCTGATAAAATTATGTTATGCTAATGTGGGATATACACAATGTGTTACTATGAAACTCGGATAATATGTTCGTAATTGATATTGTTATATTATTAACAACACACTTTGTTCTCAATAAACTTCTTATTTGATTCTCCTAAGAGTTGATTCTAAATGTCATTTCAAATAATTTTATAAGGTTTTTCTCAATATTTTTTCTTCTTCAATTGGATTTCCGTTTGTCTATTTGTGAAAAAAAGGTGGAACATTTTGGTTTAGTAATAACCTTAAATCTTGATGGTAGAAATAGTCTAAATGGATAAAAATAAAAATTTCTTGAGATGGCTATGACTTGATTAATCTTTTACTTAGTTGAACATTTTAATTTTATATTTACTTATTTCCTAGAATAGTATAATGTGGGTATGTTCTAGTTTGTGATGTGTAAGCTTATTATAGGTTAAAGACCACACTACAATAGGATTAGAGAGGTATGGATAAAGGGGGAGAGACTTTGTTGGATAATTTATCGAAATCTAATTATTCACTACAGAGTTGTAATTTTTATTTTTTAGATGACGGGTTGAAGTATTTTATAACCAAAGAGGGAGAATTTAATAACATAAATGTCCTTATGTCATGTGGAATTGGCTCATTTTAGTAATCAAAATAATGTCATTAATGTGTATTTTGAGACAATTTAAGTCTGAAGAATAATTTCTAAAGGTGGAATGAAAGGAAGACTCAAATCCATGTCTTGGATAGGTAAAAACACGAACACACATCACATTCACATACTTTATGATAAAAGAGACCTTAGGTAAAAGAATGGTGAGAATTGGAGGTTTGAATATTCAAAAAATAAAAAAATGGTTAGAATGATCGATCGCTGATGAACTATAGAAGAATATCCAAATAGTGTAAGGGTACTTGAACGCTTTTGTGAATGATCGATTGACACCCAAAAATACTCTTTGTTAAACGAATCCGAGAGTTTAGCGATCGATCATAAAGTCAAACGATTGATCAATGAAAGAGTTGTGAGAAAAATTAACAAAGATCGATCAATTGTCCTATGGAACAATCAATCGATTGAGCGATGGGTTACCTAAATTAAACTTTCTCAATTTGATTTGGATTCCTAGTTGGAGTCATATTCCTTTTGGAACTTGGGATTTTATATAAAGGATTGGAACATTATGGAGAGAAGAGATATGACCTAGAAAACCTAGATAACTTATGTGGATTTGCTCTAATGGAGTTTTGAGAGAGTTGTCTTCTAGAATGAGAACATATCTACCTAAATCAAAAAGGGTATCATGAATGGCGATTAAATATTAGGGTTTGTTTGTTTCACTTCAAAATAAATTCATGAGTATAGAGGCTAAAACTCATTGTCTTTATCTTTGTAAGATAATCGGACTAGTGGCAATCTAGTGATCCATTATTGTTGTCTAGTGGTTATTAAACTCAAGTAGTAGTTAAGTATTTTTATTAAAAAATTGAGTTCATTTCATGCTATTAATTTAGTTTTTCATGCTAGTGTGTGTCAAGTTTTCCTAATCTTCCTAGTTTTTGATTTCTCAAGTCATATCTCTTGTGTTAGGATTTGATATCTTATTTGTGCTAGTTTACTTGTTTTTCTCTTAGAATAACTTATTAAACTTGCTAATTTTTGTGCCCTAATTTATTAGTCTACTTCTTCTTATATTTCTCCTTGCTTAGAGTGCTTAAAAAATGTTGCTTAGGTGGTTTAAGTTTGCTTAATTTTAATGGGTATGTCAAATAATTCAATGAGTTAACATGGAGATTTGAGTAATCCTATGAGTGCTTTTATTCAAGTACTTGATGGAAATACTTAGAAAGCGGTGATTAAAGATTGAAATCCTCCCTTGACCAAAGACAAATATGGAAATTCAATCTTAAAAGTCGAGAGTGTATTGGATGAAAATGAAATAAAACATGAAAATCGAAATAGTAAGGCCCTTAGTACATTATTCAATGCCATAGGAAAGTCGCAACATAGGCTAAACTTAAATTGCGCATCTACTAAGGTTGTATATGAAAAACTTGTGAAGTATAATGAGGAAATAGAGGCCATTAAAGTATTTAGATTATAGATGCTCACCCTCGAATTTGATAACATAATCATGAGTAAATATGAGACAATTTCTGAATATTATGCTAAGATATTAGGCATGGTCAATACTTTTGATTAATTAGGGGAACCTATTCCTGACTACCTAGTTGTAAGGAAATTGTTAAGGTCCTTATCTTCTAAATTTAAAATTAAGGTGATAATAATTAATGAATCTAAAAATATAGTTACCTTATACATTGAGGAAGTTGTAGGGAAACTTAGAAACTTTGAGATGCAAGAAGAATCTTATGAAAATAAGATAGAATTATTTGAGAAATATAAGGGAAACAAACTTCCCTTAAGACATCTAAGATTGTACAAGAATGTTGAATAGGATTTTCTGAAATTTTAATTAAACTTAGATTATCGCAATATAAAGTTATTTTGTCCTAACGTATTTCATAGTCAAATAACATTCTTTTTCTCCACATTAATTAAGTACAACAACTACTAGCAACTATATATGTTCAACTACTATAGTTGATAAAGAAACATAATTTTATTTTTTAATATGCCAAGAAACAAAACAATTTCCTACGTAAAAATATTTAGCTGAGGCACTCTTCTTATCATCTACATTCCCTGTCCAATTAACTTCTAAATATCCAACTAGTTCAAAAGTAGTGTCAAATGAAAACCATAAACCATATCATGTAAATCTACTCACATATTTTATTATTCTCTTAACAGCAATCATGTGGGATTTTTTAGGATTAACTTGATATTTAACACATATTCCTACACCTAAGCAAATGTTTGGGCGATGAGCAGTTAATTTAATTAGTCGATGCATTGGTTAACTCATTGATAATTATTGGTGAGGGTATCAACTCATCCATAAGGTCACTAATGGATTTTGTCGGTAAATCTTGACAAGTCAATGATCTCACTAATGGTTATTGGTGAGGTCATCGGCTTGTCAATGAGGTTATTGATGGATCTTAAAGGCATAGTTGACATGGTTTGACATGTCGATGAGTTCATCGATGATCATCAGTGTGGTCAACAACATGTCAGCAAGGCTCCTAATGGAAAACATGATTTTAAAACTTATTAGGAATATAGCTAATGTATGTTATAGTACTTATAATTAATAATACATGGTTTTTTATGTAATTTGTGTTGTGGATGAAAGGTTACTTATATATATATATATATATATATATATATATATATATATTACTTAAGGATTATAATCCCCAAAGTATGTGCATGAGCCTATTGATTGTGATAAATGGGTACCCAAAAGACTATGCATACACCAACCAAGGTCATAGGAACCCTTGGTGCCTCAGCTCCAAAAGGATGTCTTTAGCCATGTCAAAAGAAGGGGGTTGGTATGAAAAGGACCAAAAGTCTTCCATCTCTCTAAAAAATAGAAATTATATAGAACCGCTTCCTGACCTGAGAGTCGTGTTTGAATGAACTAGAACATTGAAAGATGACTAGTCCTGTGCAACATAATATAAGAGGTTTCAATGATTATATAAAGCTGCTATCTCAACACTAGGGTCTATGAGCCCTAATGAACCATTAATTCATAATGTGGATGGGGAGAGACAAACTTCATAGCACTAAAGTCATTATGTGGTAGCCCAATATCTAGGAGTACAAAACTCCTAGATAAGGTCATTATGTCTAGAGAACCTTCGAGAAGTGTTTTTCTTACAAATAGAAATAATATTATAAAAGGTATGTACTCTTTATATGGTGATGAATCGACTAGTTTTCAAACAAGAAATCCACGGTATGTTGATCGAGCTTTTATAATTCTTTAACATTTCTATGTCACTGAGTATTCTTGTATACTCAGCATCCTTTGTGGTGTAGGTGCTCAGCTTAAGGCTCAAAGGTATGTGAATGTCATAACTATAGTGAAGATTTACTCTACATTTATGAAGATACTTTAGCTAGGTTTGATTAGGCACATGAGTATGTCATTTATCTTTTATTAGTCTTGATTTTGTTAATGGACAATTGTAAACTTGTGGGTCATGTAAATATTTTAATGTAATAGTTATATGAATTTCTATTAGAGATATTAGTAACACATTCAAATTATTGTGAAAATAGATGATACTCATACCCCCAATTCTTTATTTATTCCATATATTTTTATCGCTACAACCAATATAATGGATGTATGGGATTTGAAATATTTTCTTTAAAAATAAAGGAAAAATATATATTTTATGAAACATTTAAACGCAAAAATTGGGGATATGACATTCCCTATGACAAGGGTTTCAAAAGATTCTAAAGTATTTGATAGTGGGTTTTTTACTTCTCCACAACTCATAAGGGGTTTGGACTATACTAGGTCTTAAATATACTCTATTTAGGGTGTATGTTGCAGTATTTACAAT
This sequence comes from Saururus chinensis, assembly GCA_035235625.1. NCBI lineage: Eukaryota > Viridiplantae > Streptophyta > Magnoliopsida > Piperales > Saururaceae > Saururus > Saururus chinensis. The sequence continues at coordinate 36,235,432 of CP141143.1, forward strand.
TTGTCCAAAAAATGTTTAGCTAAATTCTTTTCATTTAGCATAATGTTGGCTATTTATTGAATAGTCATATTTTTTAACTATTCCATTTTATTGAGAAGTTTTAGGAGCTGAAAACTCATGATGAATTCTAAGTTTGTCACAAAACTTTAAACATAAAGTCAGTGAATTGACCACCTTTATTACGTTTAATGTTTAGAATGTGTAGGTCACTTGTGTTTTGAATTAAGGGAAATTGTTTTATGTGCTTTAAAAACATCTAACCACCATCATCAAAATATATTTTTTACATCCCAAACTAGCTATTTGCATTGGTTCCCTAAGGTCCATGTGTATTATTTCTAATGGTCTCTTGTTTGTCATATGTTTTAACTTCTCATGATGGGCTTTTGACAATTTACCCTTTTGACAAGCACCACATATAAAATTTACAGGAGGTTTCAAAATAAGGGTACCTAAAATGATTCATTCTTCTATTATTTTGTCAATTCTATTAAATTCAAATGTCCTAACCTTTGATGTGACAAATAAGTATTATCAAATAAGGACAAGTTTTTAAAATAAATAAGATTAAGCAAATAGCAATTATCATGAGCTCTTAAACCTTTCACACAAGTCATTCTAAATTTGTCAATGATATAACAAATCTTATTTGTAAATTTTACAACAAAAGTAGAGTCACAAATTTGACTAATGCTTAAAAGATTATCTTATAGAGCACTTACATACAAAACATTATCAATATCAGCAATATAAAAATTTTCAAAGTGCCTATCTAATTTATTTTTATTTTATTTCCATCTCTAAAGGTAACTTTAACATTATACTTCTCTATCAAATTATTAAACCTCGATTTGTCATTAGTCATGTCTTTTGAACATCCACTATCTAGGTACCACATGTTAGAATGTTAAATTTTCATGGCAGTGTTCACTACATGGCATTTAACATCCTCTTTCTCTACCCAAATTGTCTTAGTTTTTACAAGTTTTTGAAGATTACTGAAATTTTTATCATGTTTGGGATTCTCAAATATTTTTTCATGCACTTTTTGTTCTTTCTTGTGATAACTATTAAGAGCAAATTTGTGAGAGTCTCTTAGTAAATCTTGTGTGTGTGCCCTATATCTAAGATCTTGAACTTTTGTACTAAGTTCCCTTAAGTTTCTTCTCATCCATATAATTGTTTGAACAAGTCAATTGTAACATTATCTCTCAAAATTTGTGGTTTCTTCACTAATTTATTCTTCTTTGGCTCAAATTCAATCACTAGTTCTTTCTTAAGTATTTGTTTAGCTCAAATTTTGGTCACTTGTTTGGCTCAAGATGATGTGAAGATAAAGACTATGAGATATGACCTCATTGTGCAAGAATTTATTTTGAAGCGGAATAAGAACCCATACTACCTAAATGTTATCCATGATCAATCTATCTACCAAACAAGAATGCACACCACTCAAAGACACATATTTAATTTGGAAAATTCAACTTTAGTAAAAAAACTTATCTACGATACACATGCATAAATCGATTGGTGAATGCCTCACAATTGAAAAAATAACCCTGCTTAATTGGCTGAATCATAAGCAAACTTGCTCACCCCAGACAATCCCTAACACGGAAGGTCGGACTTCTAAAAGGAAACTAGAATAGTTAGGGTAAGTCCCCTAACGGGGAAAATACCCCTTGGTAAGTCGGTGCAAACAGACAAACCATACTAGATCCTCAGGTTCCAGATAACTCTATAATTTAACTCATTATAGCATTATGCTCTTCTCACACGATGAGGAAACCTATCCTCAAAGGAACTTAAAACCCCATCCATTGGATGTAAAACCCCGTCATTTCAGACATAAAACCGATTCAAGAAACTTCCGAGTGACTAAACCGGCAACCAATGACATCCAATTGCATCCAATCGATCAATCATGGCTAATTATGATTAATCATTTCTTATAAAGCATTTTTGTGATGCATGTGCCATAATATATACGTAAGCAAGGTCTAACGAATGTAAGCACAATTAACCATACTCAAATCAGTCCCTAAGAGCATGTAAAATGATATGTTTGTGAGAAATAAAATCATGTAGTCATAAACAAGAATGTACATATGCATAGTAGTGTTTCATACTTAACCTAAAACATGTGAAAAATAAATCACCTAAAATAATCAATGTAACATGTGCAAGCATACATAAGTTATCATAGTCAAGACCTACTGGAATCATAGAGTAATTATGGAGAAATCATCAAACATGGATTTAAAACAAGTAGAATATCATACTACATCAAGACAAGTATAGTCCTATTCATACTTGAGCTGAATTATAATTCAAAGATGGTTCTCAGGCAATCACAGTAGCATTTATAGGTAATCATAACTCATCATAGTCATAGGAAATTAGAATCATGAGGAAAGAACAAGAAATAGCCAAAAATTCAAAAAAATAGGCTAAGAACACAAAACCACCTTGTTGCCATTCAAATGCCCCGGTGGCTAACCGTTCAAACGGCTGTGAGCTTGTTCAATAGGCTAGAACAATTCACTTTTCTGGTTCGTCTTTAGCCTTTTGAAATTCAAACCAAAAACATTCATAAATTCTGTATAAATTCAAAAATTACCATAGAACATCATATAATCAAACTCTAACCCTAGAACATGATAGATCTAATCAATCTCATGCTTAATCACAAGAAGATTACCATAAGTAACATGCTTCTAACAAATCACCATTAAACCTCAAAAGAAAGCAAGAACTCATATAAATCCACAATAATGCATTCCAATTGGAAAAACCACAAGGAAAAATTTTCTTACCTCTATGAAGCCTTTGGATCTACAAAAGAGCTTCAATCCTTAAAAAATCCTACCCAAAATTAGGGTTTTTGTTGAAACATAATTAAAATTAACTAATAGACTCAAATTCAACTTGAAAATAAGTTGATCTAGGATATCCTTTGGTTAAAAATGAAAATCACTCATTTAGGGTTTTAAATCAAAATTAAAAATAAAATTTTAGATGGAAGAAATCAAGAATCAAGATGGGGAAATAAAGATAAGAATGATTAAGACCAAACCGAAAGATTAAGGGTGATTAGTGCAATAAAATACACCTTAATCCAATTTTCTTCTTTGGGAAATATGGGGTAGAGCACTCCCTCCTAGCACAGCTCTTCCCCATTTGGGCAAACAGGCTAGGTTTTCTTTAAATATTAAGGGTTTTGAGTTGGGTAAACAAATTGTTGGGCAGTAAAATAGGTCAAAATGCCCTAAGTGGCTAATTAGGGTTATTTTTTGTCCAAAAATCAATGTAATCACACCTAAAGCCATTGAAATGAAATAATAGAAGTTTAGAGGGTCAAGTTGGTTGCAGGCCATCCAACATGGATGTAGGGCCTACGACGGGGTCTGCACAAATAATTATAGAAAAATTAGGATATATTGTCATAAAATTTGAAAAAATTGGATAAATCAATTTTGACACTAATACTTATGAAAAATAAAATTAAACCTTATGTAAGTAATAATTACTAACCCATAACCCCAAAATTAAATTAAACTGGTAAATAAACAAAACCACACAAATTCACATAATTAAAAATAATAATAAGCAAAAAAATAGAGATCTTACACACCTCCTCTTCCTCCTTGCCAGAATCTAACATGACCATTATACACTAGCCAGCGAAGCTATTATAAATTTAGTTTTTTTATCTACGAGCTCAAATCTTAAAAAATGAACCCATAAACATGTTAAACTATTCAAAACTAATAGTGAGTTTTATTTTTACTTGAGTTTTAAGCATATGATACTCTTTTTTAAGTACCTAAATACTAATTTAAACAAAATAGAGCTATTAATTGGAACAAAATTTTTTGCCAAATGGAGCTATCAATTTAGGGCAGAGGGAATAAGATTTAAAAGGAAAATTTAATAAGAGTGAACCATTTACCAGCCAACCTTGCATCAATACCAGAGCTATCCGTACATGCACAATCAATAAGCATTGCACATGGATATGAACGTGGATGATACAACCAGGGACAATCCATCTTAGGAAAATTTCTAACCAAAACCACTTCTCCTTACAAGTTTCAATTGTTTAGTACTCCCTTATCTATCAAGCAAACATCGATTGGACCATAAAAGTTGGGTGACCAGACATGTCACATGAGGACTGTGGTACTTCCCTTGTTTGGGCATTTAGATGCATGCTATGGAAACTCTTCTGCATACCATAAGGTTGGACTTGCTTTTAAAAAATTAGTGGGCTTCACATTTCATCTTCCATTCCAATTTGTCTTTCCTTTTTATGGCTGCAAACCTTTTTCTACAATAGCTCTCAATAATAACACCATCCTATTTGAGCTTTTTTCTCCTCTCGCTTTTACTTTATTGGAAATGCCTATCTATTCTCACGGTTGCTTTATTATTCAATGGAAAATTTTATTTTTATATTATAAACTCACACATGAGTTTTGATTTATCTAGTTAATAGAGCCTATGTAAACTTTGTGTGGGGTCTATTTGTTAAGTCCAATCAAAACTCTTGTGTGAATTTTGTAAGTATTTTTATTGTAGGAATATCGCTATCTTTATTTAACACTACAAAAAAAAAACTATCAATAGCCACGCAACATTAGTGACAACAGCCATTTCTAATAGCGATTATCTGCGACTACTAAAAGAGTTAGCCATTGCTATTGATTATTATGAGTGACGGCTGCCTATAGCTGTTGCAGATGAGCCAAAAATTCTAATTTCCACTCATTTTCTCACTTATAGTTGAGAAATAGCAACAACTAATTGGGACTGTCACTATTGACAATTTTTCTACAACAATTGGCTGTCATAGAAAATTTGATCTGCGATGGTCATCCCTAACAGTTGTTGCTAATAAACTCTTATTAGCGAGGCTAGTCTTGGATGGTCATTGTTATAAGTTCATCAGCGATGGCCAATTAAGGTCGTCGCTGATGATCCCATCTTCCCACCTGATATAGAGTTTATCAAGTTGACTTGATACTACCCCTTCTCTCTCTCTTTCTCTCTCTCTCTCTCTATATATATATATTATCAAGTTAAGTTGATAAATTCTTTATCAAGTTGAATTTTTTAGAGGGCCCATTTTTGTGGGCTACATCAAATAGGGGTATGGGACTAAGGGGGATGTGTGGCAAATCATATAGAAAAAAGATTAATTTATTTTTTGCCAATTTAAATAAGTAGAACCCGCTCATCAAGGCTAGTCAAAATTTTAACCCCAAATCAATGGCTTAATTTTAATGTGGTTTAAATAAAGAGTCCTACATATTGAAATAATCTCAAAATTTGTAGACCCACGTCTTCAAATAAGATATTTAAATCCTAATTAGTTTCGCACCTATTGGGCAATTCTAAATACCTAAATTAGAAAATATAATTTTAACTATTGTTTTGATTGTAAGATTAAAGCGTCATGATGAAGGGGGCCCAATATGTTCAAATGAGCCCAAAATTTATGACCCCATATTTTTTATGTTCTTTTTATTTTCATTGGTCCCACACTTGACAAATATTTGTAAAATCAATATTTTGAAAATCAACTTGGTAAACTCTTTTAGCAAGTTCACTTGAGTTTACCTTTTTCCATATATATATATATGTATTTTTTTAATATATATATATATATATATATATTATTTAATATAATTTCAAAATTATATTCGAGTTCAAGCTCTACCTTAGGCGAGTCGAGTTTGAGTTTCATTTGAGGCAAGCCGAACCGAGTTGCGTAATGGTATGCTCAAACTCAGCTATAGCCTATTCGAACTTAAATCGAATTCCAGCTAAGCCCGATTCGAGTTAAGCTTAAATTAAGTCGAGTTGGGCCTACTTGACAAGCTGACTTGACTCAACTCTTTAACTGCCCTACATGGTATTCATTGTAATTTCATTGAATGAATGAAGAAGAATTTTCTCTTAATTAAGTCCCCAGCTTTTGTATTTATAAATTTTGGATAAGCTTTAATGTAGAAGGCAAATTAACTTATTCGGTAGACAGTTGGACAACATGATTTCTTTTTGTGCCTGTATCAAGCACGAGTACGACCCATTCATCAGCGGTACTACTAGAAAATGCGTTAACAAGTCCGTTGGGCCCAACTTGTGTAATGCCTAACTCGTGTAATATCCTACTTATTGGGCTTGGGACCAACCCCATTTCGAGTATTGACAATTTAATTCTATGTGAGTTAATTGAAGTGAATAAGACTCATATTCAAATTCAAAGTGAAGAAAAACTTGACTGAGATAAATATTAGCCTTATATTAAAACCCCAAAAGGGGCAACACACTTTTGTGAAAAATGGAGATTTTGTATCCAAGCACCCATTTAGATTTGGGTTGGACCAAACTCGTGTGAGCCACATGCCTGCCTGACCCAGCCCGATTAAATTCGCATACATAGTTGGCTCATTATATAATAATGATAGGAAGACGCTCTCACATGGTCACATTATTCTGGGAAAACATATTTCTATTATTACTGAGATGGCTGTTTCTTGCATGGTGTTAAACTGAGTAAACAGGCTGCAGCTTGCATAGAATCTTCTCAAATCTAATTGTATATAGCGACCGGGTGAAGAGATCAGCTTCTTTGGCCATCTAATTGTTTATCTTGCTCCAAGAGAGCGCCTATGACAGTTTACTGCTAGCTTTGCCATTGACTAAAGTCATCCCCCACCGGTTTTTTCCTTTCCCTTCGTAACACTGTTTCAGAGGACGTCATTCTCGAGTCTCACAGTTATCATCATCCAGCATGTAAGAGAAGCTTTTAATCACCAGCTTTTCTTCAAAGAATTCATGGATAGAATACCCCTTTTTGTTTACATCTCTTTCTCACATCTGATCTCCTTGAGCCACTGCGACGAGGCTCTGTACTTTTGCAACTGGTCTAGCCAAAGCTCCCCCCAAGCAAGTAAAACTTTTAGCCTTAACCTGATATGTGATCTTGTTGAGACATTACACGGCAGCAATGATTCTAAGTTGGGAATAGCCCAATGTACTGCAGACCTTAGTGTTGGCGACTGTCTTAGTTGGTTAAAGAAACTGAAGAATAATTACGAACAGCTTTAGGTGGGGGCAAGAGCAGTTGGTATGCTCTAACACCTAGCTGTCATATTTTTTATGATTATAGGAGTTTCTTTGATTACCTAAAATCGTCGGTAGAAGGCAACACTACGTCCCAAACACCTCCTCGATATGGAAGGGAAAAGAGCAATTCACCTCCCCCCTCCAACAGAAGGTATGGTAGACGTGGCCTTCTCCAGCTTTCTCGCTTAAATCTTTGGAATATATATATATTCCATCACAGGGCAGTTAATCCTTGATTAAATTGATTCTGAATCTTTTCAATTACTTATGCAATACCTAAAGTCATTCGCTTTCATCTTTTTCAGTTTTTATTATGTTCAAAAACTATGAAGTACCCCAACTTATGCAATGGTAGAAATCTCTTCTCTCTAATAGACATTTTTGTAATGTTAGCACCATGTCAATACTTACACTTTAGCAAACTTCTTTATATGATTTAAGGTAAATTATACTTTACCCTTGTGAATTTTGGTGAAATGGCACTTATACCTTATGCTTATGAAAATAGGCATTTAACCCTTGTAATTTATGAAAATTGGGCACAAAATCCATATTTGACTAATGAAATTTCATGTTTAAGATCTACCCCACTTAGCGCATTCCCCTCATCTTCATCTACCACTGATGTTGTCAACCACCATTCTACCTCTATCGCCCCTCCGCCTCCATCGCTCCTCAGACATTGTCCCCCTCAGACATTGTCCCCCTTCTTCGCCCAACTCCTAACCGAAACTCAGCCCGCGACCTCTCCACCCACTACATGTGCCACGACTAGGCTCTAGCCATGGTAATTTTGGCCAAGGTAGCTTCAGGCATCGCCAAATTTGGCCGCTCCTACTTTGTCTACTAAGGGACTAGGTTGTGGCTGGTGAGTCGTGGGTAGAAGGGAGGAATGATGTCAAAGGGGAAATAGCTATTGGCGGTGCTAATGGTGTTGATGGAAGAAGAAGGTGATCTTAACTTAGATTTAAATAAAAAAGATGTAAAATGGTCTTGTGATACACCGTGTTCCGATTATGCCTAAACTAATTAGTTAGGAGTGATTATGTAAATTTATATTAAATATTAAGGGGTCTCAAGGGATGTAATCCCCGTATATAAATAGAGCTTGAAGTAATGAACGCAATGAACCAAAGAACACAAGAAATAGAGGTCAGGAACGAAAGTTATAATATTGAAAAGCGTGCCACATGGGCAGGAACTACTTTAAAAGAGTGATATAACATACCCATGTGGGGTCTAGTTTTAAAGGGCTCGTCGATACTAATTCATCGGTATCAAAACGCGAGATTCTGACTTTGGGATAAGAAGTTACCGCATTTTGAAGTTAGAATTGTATTTGAATAAAATAATAATAAAATATTAAAGAAATGATAAAATAGATGATGTTAGCATGACTGGAGCCGAGCCATCAGCACCGCGCCGTGCCGAGCCACATGATAGTGTGGTTTAGCGCATTGTTGACATAAAAAAAATTAAAATTCAAATGTAAAGAGTTTGGAGCTTAACTAGTTCTAGATAAGACCAAATTTTCAAAATGAACAAAGTATCAAAAGTTGACAAAGTCCAAAAGAAAAAAAATTTCTAATGCTACACCTGTAGGAATGTGATAAAAAAATCAAAATTTAAAAGCTAAGATTTCGGAGCTTGATTAGCTTTAAATGAGATAAAATCTTCAAAATAGACAAAGTAAAAAAAAAAAGAAGCAAAATCTAATCCTACACACGTGGGAATAGACTAAGGTTTTTAACAAAAATTATTATGTGAGGACCTCATGAAGTCTCCTTATACTCAAAGTTAGCTACAAAATTCAAAATGGCTAAGAGAGGCTTTATAAGCCTCACATAGCCACATCAAAATATAAAAAACTAAATTACAAAGTGTTGTGTGAGACCTTATAAATCTCACACCAAAATAACCATAAAACTAAAAGGCTTAGTGACACTCGTGGATCCCACGATAAGTTTTGTTAAAAAAAAAGTCCATAAAAGACCAAAATAACTGAAAACACAAAAAAGTTTAGTTTCAAAGAAACTCAAAGTTCAAAGGAAAAAAAAGTTTATGTGAAAAATCTCATGGGCCACATATGGAGAATGAGAAGACCAAGTCAAAGGTATGATGCCCGGACTTCTCTCACACTCTCCACTTCCCACTAACTCACTCCTCATTAATCAATTCAATTCTTACCAACCATCCTACTAACCCATTCTTCATCTCCCATTAACCCATTTTCCATCTCCCACTAACTCACTCTCCATTTCCCATGAACTACCCTTCCAACTCTTCCTCACTACTTGCTTAACCGTACAACTCCAATGCTATAAATACCCCTTCGTTTTAATGAGAATGAACTTTTGGCTTTCAAGTCTATGTAATCTCCAAAAAGAAATCAAGAAGTTTATCACACATCAAAAGAAATTTAAATCCTAAAAAACCTTGACCTTTTGAGAGTTGAAGAAGTTCAAGGAATTGGAAGACAAATAGAAGCACACAAGAAGGAAGAAGAACTTGTGTAAGGGGAGCTCTCATCTTCAAGAAGAATTTTCCTTGTTTTTTTTTTTTTTTTTAAATTTGAAAGTTGTAGCCACTTCTCCTGACACTTCTCTTTTCTTGTTTTAATAAACTCCAAGTTGTTTCTTTCATTTTTGCCATCTAATTAAAGGGTTTCAAAAATTGATTAATTACCACTACTCACCCTAAAGTATAAAGAGTAGTCTTGATTAATTAAGAGAAGGTTGTCCCACATAAAAAAAAGTTTCTTTTCTATCTTTTGCAAAGAAAAATCATCCGATCTATTCTCTTGACTTGTGCATAGGGAACTACCGAAATCCACCAACACACATGACTCATGCAGGACGCGCATCGCCGTGTACGTCCCACAAGCATCAGTGCGCACCGACCACTTGTGCAGTCCAATTGAAATGCACCACATGGCACAAGCATTTGTGTGTGTATTTCCCTTTCGTTGTACGCTCGCACGTCATTCTCCTATAAATACTCATTTTCGTTCATCTTCCGAAGGAGTTTTCGGAGTCGCTCTGAGTATGTTTTCTTCCGTTCAAAAGGTGTTCTCAACTAATTCGATGGTGTTCTATGCAATGGACGCGTCCATTCCTCGAATAGCGACTCTATAAGGGATAAATGCTTCGCGACAATAGGAGACTCTATCCATCATCTACGAAAGCATAGAGAGAAAAAAGTATCTCTAGGTAAGGGGAAGTTTTATCCTTCATCTATGGACGCATGGTGGGAAAAGTGTCTCTGGGTAAGGGGAAATTTTGTCCGTTATCTATTCACGCGTAGGGGAAAAGTGTCTCCGAGTAAGGGAAAGTTCTATTCGTCATCTACGGATGCATAGGGGAAAAAGTGTCTCCGTGTAAGGGGAAGTTCTATCTGTCATCTACAGACGTGTAGGAAGAAAAGTGTCCCTAGGTAAGGGGAAGTCATAACTGTCACTTTCAGGCTACAACATCCCAGTTTAAAGGGAGTGTTTGTTTGCCACCTTCAAACGTAATGAGAAAGATGTGCTGTAGTTAGAGGAAGTTTTGCCTGCCATCTCCAGACCTGAAAGAGAGGATGCCTTGGGGAAATGATTAATTTTGAATGTCACTACTTCCGGAACTGCAGGGGTGTAAGCGCTTCTCATCCTTCAATTTAATATGATTTATATGCATACACATCTTACATAGTATTATTAATATACTAATTATGATACATGATTCGCTATGATCTAAAATACGCTGATATATTCTGATTTGATATGCTTTGATATAATCTTTTTTGATCTTATCTACTCCGAAATGTTCTGGGGTAATCTGATATGATCCGATCTGTTCTGATCCGCTCTATAATAGAGTGGTACATGTGATTCTGCTAGGGTTTTGATTATGTTGACTTACTAGCTTCCATTTGCCTCTGATGATTTATAAGATTTCCTTTTGATTCTAAAAGATTTATTTAGATATGAGGATATATGTATTTTATCATATATGATTTTGTGATATTTGATGTATGTATTAGTCGTTAGGCAAAACTACATTTAGATCCGATCGTATTGGAATAACATTAGGGATGGTATCCAATACATACGTAGGTAACCAACGATACAATAAAGTTTGCCCGATCCAAATTAGTTATAAAATTTGGTTTGTTCAGAGTTACGCACAATGGAACGCTAAAGTTCTGCAATGCGTAGAAGAACATTATGACTCTCGCACTCAGAGTCTACCACTCCTAGTTAGTCTAGTTTTAATTTTTGTGTTTAATTTACTAAACGTCGATTCTATTTTCCAAATAACCCCGGGTTTGGGTCGGGGTGTTACACGCCTAAATATTGAAATTTTATAAATCATATAGGTTATGTGCATATTTTTATAAGTCATAGTAGTTATGCGCAAATGTCGATTGAGGTGCAAAGGGTACATTGGAACTGAAGAATTTTTCATGCTCCTCTCTGATAATGAGCCCAATGTATGATATATGCGTTGGAACCTTTGATATTTGATATAAACGACGCACATGCTGGCGCATGTTAGCATCTACTTATGCTGACATGCGCTAATGTGTGCACAGTTGATCCTATAGATGAATCGTTTCTATCCGTACCTTACGTTGGGTTCATTGTCAGAGTAGAGCATGAAAAACACTTTCTAGTGAAACTAAGAAAGCTCAAAGCCCAAAACTTGAGTCGAAATTTTACATGTGGCCTTGTTCTAAAAAGATAGAAGAATACAAAGGTTTTTCATATTTACGTGCACTTCTCCTTTGTGGCTAATGTCATTGGCCTCCAAATTTTAATTAATGTATTGGGCTGCTATGGTTATAATGTTCTTCGCATGAAATGGGAATATAAAGCCTAGAACATCACACCGAAATTTATAACACATATCAAGGAGAGGGAGAAACTTTTAACAAATTATGGTGAAAATTTTAATTGTATTGCAGGCATTGAATTTTTTTATTACCAATTTAGGTGTCACGTGTGTTAAGGCTTGAATCTTTAGACAAAAAGAGCCCCGCCTCTTCTTTTTGTGTAATGACAAAGGGGTGGCAAATTAGGGTCTCTCCCTTGTTGATGTGCGGTTGTGCCAAAGAAGTCATCCATAGAGGTGGAGAGGGAAAGGGAGAAGGGACAGATGGAGGAGGAAGTTTCGTACAGGGGATATATTAGTGTTGTACACCAATGAAGCCTAAAGTGCAATTCATGTACAACAACTAGAAAAGTAAAATTCACAGGGACTCTTTGTATTTTGCCTGAAGTAGTGCCCAACTCATAAAGAATTCTTATCTCTATCTAACTCATTCAAATGTGGAAACAGGATCTAGTCTTCGCCCATCACCAGTGGCGCATCAGAGGAAAAAATCATCAAGTCAAGCAAAGATAGTATTGTTATCTGCTTTCATAGGGGGCTCTACAATGTTGTTTTGCAGCAGTTGCTTTCTTTATTGTGGGCTGCAAAAATACAAGTCGCACAAAGGTAAGTCATAGCAAGACTTTCGACTCAAACCTTGGGACCTCTCCCTATAAACGGGGTCCTATCCAGCACACCATTAGCTGGATTGGCAATTAGGAGGGGATTTAGGTTCAAACTATTTGGGTCATCTTGTTGTATATGTGACTTGTATTGGGCAGTGTTCTATCTAACCTAACCAGCCCAGCTTATCATCCCTCGTCACTTCAAATTCCGTAACTACCACAACTGATGCTCGACTTATATGTATCAGGAAGTTGGTTAAATCAACAGAAAGTAAGATATGCAGGGCTAGCGGATAATTGTGTTTATCTAAATACTCGTATTTGCCATTGACATATGGATGTTATTTTTCTCTACAGAAAAGGAAATGAGGCAAGGTGCTTTATTAAAAGCACTGGGGCGTTTATCCAACAGAGATCTCTCAAGAGGTACGATAGAGGAAGATCAATTTGCAAGTCTTCGATTATCCGTGATAGATTTAGCTGCCATGCAGCACGCTACTGACAATTTTTCGTTAAAAGAGATTGAGTTGGGAGAATGTGGTTTTGGCCCCATTTAAAGCCTTTGCTACTTCACCATTCCTATTACATATAAATGTGGACATCTTTTATACTTGCTCCGTCTTATATTAATAGCTATATTTAAAAAAATATTAGTCTCTTTTGAATGATAAACCTATATTTAAGAGAAAGGAAACTAAACGTATGATACTCATTTTTAAGTAGCACAAAATATAACTATTAATATGGAATAATTTTCTTTGTCAAATGAAGCTATTAATTTATGGCAGATAGAATAAAATTTAATAAGAAACTTTAAGACTCTCTCTGTCCTAACTTAACAGCTCTATTTAATTTTTTAAAATGAACTATTTTAGTACTCCCTCGTTGTGTAATATTAGCTCCGAAAAAAAAGAGGAATTGACCAAAGTAGACTCCTACTTTGGTCAAATAGCAAAATATGAGCAGGTTTCTAAAATTTACCAAAGTAGCTTTGCTCACGTGAGAACTTGTACACGTGAGAGCGCTTTTGACTGAAATACCCTCCCCAAAGTACTCTTCCCGCTTCTTGGTGTCTACTCCCGCTCGGTCGTGTCTCCTCCCCCTCGGTCGTGACTGTTCATCTCCCTCACCACCTTCACCTCCCGAAGAGCATCATCTTTGCCATTCTCGACTTCATCTATCAGTTCATTTTGCCCTCGCCGGAGAGCTTTTAGTCTTCTTGGCCTCATTCCCTTCTGGAGCCGTCATTTCGCCTTCGCCTTTAGTACCTTTACTGCCCTCATCTCGCCGTTGTCCATATTGCCCTTGCCCTCGCCCTCACCGCTCTCACTGCCCTCATCTTGACCTCGGCCATCTTTCCCTCATCCTCACTGCCCTCATCTCGGCCTTGCCCTCGCCCTTGCCTGCACTGCGATATCTCTGGCTTACCCTCATCTAAAGGTATGATATTTTTTATAAATTTGTTACTTTTTCTAATTTTAGTCATTGGATTTTGCCTGCATTTCTCATACGTAATTGGTTAACAAGTTTCCTCAATTGGTCTTATTTGATTTTTGCTTGTATTTCCCATATTATTGTCACTATTACATAAAAACAAAAATTTGGATTTTAATGCAAATCAAGCATTAATTAGTTACAAATTGCTTGCCGTGATTAGTACGTAATGATTAAATTTAGTATTTTTGTTATGAGTAAGCATCAATTAGTCTCAAATTGACCGTTGTGAAGAAATTCTATTAAATGTTACTATCAAACTGCGAACTGAATAACTACAAATTGGAAAAATGTGAATTTAAATTAAATATACATGGTTAAATAAAATTAAATAGAACTAAAATTAAATTAAATTGAAATTTCTATTTATTTGACATAAAATATGTGGATAAGTGGAAAAGTATGAAATGCAATAATTGAAAAACTATAAAACTATAAAACTGGAAAACTATAAACTGGATAACTATAAAACCAGAAAATTATAAAACTAGAAAACTATAAAACTGGAACACTAGACAATAAAAAGCATTCTCTTTATTTTATTTGAGCATTCACTTTTTTAGATATTAATATCTTGATTATATAATATTTTTATATTCTATTTTCATTGATTTTTAATCTAACATATTTGTATAGAAAATATGTTAAAGGCTGCAGGAAAAACAATGAAAAAGAGGAAACTGCCGAATAATCTTTATGAAGGGGATCCCCATTGCAAGTCAAGTTATTATTATATTGGTAAATTAAAAGAGCACTTTGACAGGCACAAAGTGCAGAAGAAGTTGTTTGAGAGGGCATGTTTCGGTAAGTTTATGGCATGTGAGGTTACGCAAAACATGTTCCCTGCCCAAGCCTTCCACCATCTTCTTATGAGGCATAAGGGGGGTTACATATTTCAAGTGAATGAGAGGATGAGCATAAAACTTTCACCGAAGGAATTTTGTATGGTTAGTGGCCTGAGATTTGCTGACTCTACCCTCCTCTTCTATCAGTGCCCAAATTTTTGAAAAAAGACAGCCTCTTACTGCAAATATTTGGGAGGTCAAAGTTATTAATAAGGAGGAGTTGTTCTAGAAGATTACAATATCTGAAAATGACAAGTCGTAAAATTGGCAGTATTTCTTGTATTAGAAAGTTTATTAGTGGGTAGATGGTGGAATAATAAAGTTGATAGGAGATACTTACAGCTTGTAGATGACCTAGATGGTTTTGATGAGTATCCTTAGGAAAACCTTTGCTATTGGGACACATTATGGGGTTTAGAGTAAGCAACGAGGTCTATGGGCAATATAAATTACAATGTATATGGTTTTGTGCATGTTGTAACGGTAAGTTTTACTTATTTATTGAATTTGTTAAAACATTTTAGTAATTAACTCATGGAGAGTTATGTTTTAGGTGTGGGCAATGGAGAGGATTCTGTTGTTAGGGGATTGCTGTGCAAGCAAAACGAGGAGTACTTTTTCTCTTATATGTAGCTAAGCATCTTACAAGAAGCCCAAATTCGATTATCTTGAAGAGGTGGTTTTTAGTGGGAAGGCATATACTAACTTTTCATTAGTTTAGAATGACTTCTGCTATACACATATATGGTACATTTAGCTTGTGATATGTATTAATATGTAGGTACAGGTTTTAAAGGCTATAACTATAGATTTGGAGGACAGAGAGTCCAAAGCACTTATTCATAAAGCTGCAAGTTTGAAGTCCTTCTTGACGAACGAGAGACTAACATTTACATTATTTGTCGGTCTTTAAACAGTTTCTGATGGTGACACTACAACAAAATTAACTATTAGCGACGCTTAAAAGTATAGTATTAGAGACGTATACTAAGTGTCGCTATTAGTATGGTATTAGCGACGCTTTTGATTCAACGTCGCTAATAATATAGTATTAACGATGTTTATTAAACGTCGCTAACAAAAACAATTTTTAATTTTTTTTAAAATATAATTTTTTTTACAATAAATTAAATAAATAATTATTAACGACGCTTATGTAAGCGTCTCTAATATATTTAATATTTTAAAAAATATTTAAAAATATATTAAAAATAATTATTTATAAATGAAAAAATAATTTAATACTATTAGCGATGCTTAGTAATGCGTCTCTAATAGTATATAAATAAAAACAATAAAATATCTATTAGCCACGCTCATATTGAGTGTCGCTAAACAAATTTAAATAATAAAAAAAAACCACCAAACCGGGTCAGTACCGGGTTTGAAACAATGGGCATAGGGGGAGGGTGGGGATTGGAGCAGGGGGAGGGAGGTGGTGGGGGATTGGAGGGAGGGAGCAGGGCGGGGGAGGACTCGAAGAAGGGGGGTAGAAGGGGGTGCGGCGAGGCGGTAGGGGAGGGAGGATTGGAGCAGGGGGGAGGGAGGGGGGGACTGGGGCGGGGGGGAGTGGGAGGGGAGGACTCGAAGAAGGGGGTGCGGCGAGGCGGTAGGGGGAGGGAGGATTGGAGCGAGGGGGGAGGGAGGGAGGGGGTGAAGCTGGGGGTAGGGGGAGGGAGGGGGGGGACCGGGGCAGGGGGAGTGGGAGGGGGAGGGAGGGGGAGTGGGGGATTGCGGGGGCCAACAGGGGGAGGGGAAGGGGGTGGAGAGGGAGGGGACTGGACGGTGGCGGGCAGCAGGGTGGCGGGGAGACGTGGCGGCCGGAGAAGTGGGGGACCAGAGCAGAGGGAGGGAGGGCCGGAGTAGAGGAAGAGAGAAAATGGGGAAGGGCGGAGAAGGGGGAGGGGGACCGGAGGGGTGGGAGGGTGGCAGTGGAAGGCGGACGGGAGGCGGAGGGGAGATGAGACGGCGGGCAGCGGTGGACGACAAGGAGCAGAAAGGGGAACAGAGGGGGTGGGGGTCGGACTGGAGGACGGAGAGGCAGGGGCGAGTGGCCGAGGTGGAGGCGGGGCGGCGGGACGGAGAGGTGTGGCGGCAAGGCTGCAGGCGGCGGTGGACGACAGGGAGCAGAAAGGGGAACGGAGGGGGTGGGGGGGGTCACACCGGAGGACGGAGCGGCAGGGGCGAGTGGCTGAGGAGGAGGAGGGGCGGCAGGTGGCGGCTGCACGGTGGTGGGCGGCGGGAAAATGGGGGAGGGGGCCGGGTAGATTTACAAGAGCAGGCAAAATTTTGCCCGCGCGCGAAATTTCCCCTCAAGGGCGGAATTTTGCCTGGGATATTTGTTTTTTTAAAAAAAATTACATTAGCGACGTTGATAGTGAGCGTGACTAATACAAACTAACAACGACGTATAAGTGCTTCGTCGCTAATACAACACGTATTAGCGACGTATACACTTGTACGTCGCTAATATTATAATTTTTAGTGACGTACATGCTTATACGTCGCTAATACTATGTAGTATTAGTGATGTATAGTTTATACGTCGCTAATACTCCGATTTTAAAAATAAAATTCATATCCCCTCCCCTCTCTCTCTTCCCTCTCCTCTCGCTCCCTATCTCCTATCTCTCTCCTCCCTCTCTCTTCACTCTCTACCCACCCTCTCCCTTCTCTCTCTACCCTCTCTCTCTCCCTTCTCTCCCCTCTCTCTCTTCCCTCTCCTCTCTCGATCTCCCTATCTCCTCTCTCTGTCTCTCCTCCCTATCTCTGTTCTCTCTCTCCCTTCTCTCTCTCCTCCCTCCCTCTCTCTCTCCCCCTCTCTCTCCTCTCTCTCTCCTCCCTCTCTTCTTTCTCCTCCCTTCTCTCTCTCCTCTCTCCCCCTCTCTCTATTTTATATTTTTTATTTAAAAATAAATGATATATATATATATATATATATATATTAGCGACGTATAACTATATAAGTCACTAATACTAAGGGTATTAGCGACGTATATGCTTATACGTCGCTAATACTCAGGGGTATTAGCAACGTATATAGATATATGTCGCTAATACTCAAGGGTATTAGCGACAAATACTTGTAAGTGTCGTTAATACCTTTTTTATTTTTTATTTATTTTTAAAATAAAATTTTTAAAAAGTTACTCGTCATATTCTCCATCTCCTCTCTCTCTCCTCCCTCCCTCTCTCTTCTCCCCCTCTCTCTCTCCCCTCTCTCTCCCACTATCTCTCTGTATCTCCTCTCTCTGCCCCTCTCTCCTCCCTCTCCTCTCTCTCCTCCCTTCTCTCTCTCCTCACTATCTCTCCTCCCTCCCTCCCTCTCTCTCCTCCTCTCTCCCTCTCCTCTCTCTCTCCTCCCTTCTCTCTCCCTCTCATCTCTCTCTCCTCCCTCACTCTCTCTCTCCTCCATCTAATCTCTCTCTCTCCTCTCTCTCCCCCTCTCTCTATTTTATATTTTTTATTTAAAAATAAATGAAAAAAATATATATTAGCGACGTATAAACATATACGTCACTAATACTAAGGGTATTAGCGACGTATATGCTTATACGTCACTAATACTCAAGGGTATTAGCGACGTATATAGATATCGTTGCTAATACAGAAGGTATTCGCAACGTATACTTGTAAACATCGTTAATACCTTTTTTATTTTTTATTCATTTTTAAAATAAAATTTTAGAAAAAAATTAAAAAAATTACTCTTCATCTCCTCCCTCTCCTCTCTCTCCTCCTCTCTCTCCTCACTCTCTCTCTCCCCCTTTCTCTCTCTCCTCCCCCTCTCTCTCTCCTCCCTCTCCTCTCTCTCCTCCCTTCTCTCTCCCTCTCTCCTCACTCTCTCTCTTCCCTCTCCTCTCTCTCTCTTTCCTCCCCTCTTACTCTCTCTTTCTGCTTCCTCTCTCCATCTTATTCCTCTCTCTCTCTTCCCTCGCCTCTCCTCTCTCTATGTTCCCTCCCCTCTCTATCTCTCTCTCCTCTCTCTTCCCCTTCTCTCTCTCTCTCCTCTCTCTCCTCGATCCTCTCTCTCCCCTCTCTCTCTTCCCTCTTATTTTAATTTTTTTTTATTTAAAAAAAATAAAAATATATAATTTTTAAAAAAATTTTAAATAAAATTCCTCTCTCTTCCCTCCCTCTCTCTCTCCCTCTCCTCTTCCTCTCTCCATCTTATTCCTCTCTCTCTTCCCTCGCCTCTCCTCTCTCTATGTTCCCTCCCCTGTCTCTCTCCTCCCTCTTTCTCTCTCTTCCCTCCCCTCTCTATCTCTCTCTTCCCTCTCTCTCTCCTCACTCTCTCTCTCCATGCATTCCCTTCACTCTCTCTTTTATTGTAATTTATATTTTAAAATTAATAAAAAATTTAACAAATAAAATATACTATATATAAATAGTGAAAATTTAATCTATTATTAATGCTAGTTTTTATTGAAAATTTAATATTTATTTATTGTATATATAAATAGTAAATATTGAATGAAATATATTATATTTAGGAAGTTTATTATCATTTTTTAATATTTATTTATTAAATAAATTTAATTAATAAAGTTATTAGCGACTCATGCAAGCAAACGTCACTATTATAAATGGTATTTGCGATGCTTATGTAACAGCGTCGCTAATAGTTTAAATTTTTATTTTTTATTATTTTTAATTCACAACTATTAGTGTCGCTATTGTGACATCGGCTAGCGACGCTTAATAAAAGCATCGCTAATAGTTATAGTTTTTTCTTTTTTAATTAAAATATATATCTTTTAGCGATGATTGTTTAAAGCGTCACTAATATAGTTAGTATTAAGCGTCGCTAATAGTTGTTATTAGGGACGCTTATCTAAGCGTCGCTAATAATACATTTTGTTGTAGTGTGAGGATATTGATGGGAAGTATACCTCCGATGATGAATCTACTGGGGAATGGAATTCCCAATAGGTGGCTCAATTTTTAGAGGGAGATGCAGATGAGAATTTTATATTGAAAAGCAAAGTGGCTGGGGAGACTTCCTAATTGGAAGAAGGATAGAAAGGGGAAACATAGGGTGGGGGATGAGAGTTTGCATGCCACATTGCTCAATATATTGTCTTCCTTAAGAATGATTGAAAATAAAGTAGATAAATTGGAGTCAAAGGTTATGAACAAGACATCTAAGAAAAAGGTAAAAAGACTATGCAGTTTAAGTTTTCATTACAAATTTGGCAATTTTCATATTTGAATTAAAATGAGCTGAAATGATGTGTTTGTAGGTGCTTGTTGTTGAAGAAAAATTTTCTTGTCAAATGCTTTGCGATTTGCTACATGTTGATGAAGTAAGTACAGTGTAAAACTGTAAAACTGGAAACCTGGAACACTGTAAAACTGTAAAATTATTTTAATTTTTCTTCGTTGTGTTTATGTAGAATATGGTTAAAGAGATGGATGGAGAGGCGGTGGATGTGGAGGATGATGAGGCAGAGGTAAAGGCTAAGGAGGAGGGGGAGAGGAGGAGGACGAAGAGGAGGATGAGGAGGAGGAAGAGAAGGATGAGGAGTACGAGGATAAGGAAGAGGAGGATAAGGAGGAGGAGGAGCAAGAAGATAAGGAGGAAGAGAAGAAGGAGGAGGAAGAGAAAGATGAGGATATGGAGGTGGAGAAGGAGCAGGAAGAGAAAGAGGAGGAGATGGAGGAGGAGAGGATGACGAAGAGCAAGAGGAGGAGGAGGAGGAGGAGAAGGAAGAGGAGGAGGCTGAGAAGGAAAATGAGGAGAAAGGTCAGGAAGAGGAGAAGGGGGAGGATGCAAAGGACGATGAGGAGGAGCCTGAGAAGGAAAAGGAGGAGGAGAAGGGAGAGGATGTAAAGGAGAAGGAAAAGGAGGGGGATGTGATAAGTATAATTTATACGTTATTTTATCCTTAATTATTCTATTTTTTAGTCTCATTTAAGAGTTAATACAGGTTAAATAATTAGAAATTAAATTTAATTAGGATAGAAAAAACTTCTATGATGATTTGAATTAAATTGGCTTATTTTGCAGAATCTTCATTGGCGTTCGAACGGGGTCACTTACCGTTTAATCGGGATAACGTAATTGTGAAGAAAATACAGTTCAAGCGTTCGAACGGGCATATAGGGCATTTGAACAGGATAATGTGTAGTTTCCTAGTTTTAGCCAATTTTCAATCCTTTTCATATTGGACTTCTTCCTACGGATCTTATGCCTATATAAAGACATATTTGGCTTGAAATTGGAGAAGGCCAGTAGATTTTATGAAGAGAAAAAGGAAGAAGAAGATGGAAGAGAACTCAAAGCTTTCAATGGAGATTCAAGTGCTTTCTTCTACCATAGAAGGCTAGACTTTTCTTTTACTTAGGAGTTGATGAAGCTATAGATAAGTTTCAGTTTCTTTTCTTTTTAATTTAAATTTCAGTTATGAATGATGACAATTGTATGATAAAGATTTCCTTTTTAATGGAAGAGCTTTTCATGTTTATTCAAATCTATGTTGATTTATTGTCTTGTAGATGATAGATTGATGTGGTTTTTTATATTTGCATCAATTCTAATTTCTGTGATTTAGATGAGATGGTCATATAATAGTTTTAATGTTCAGATAATTAATGACTTGGATGAGTTATACTAAGATTAGACGGGTCATGCCTATAGCTAGTTTAGTGTAGATGATTCGTGTTGTTGTCGAAGATAGTTCATTCCATGTAATTTTATTAATGATTCTTTCTGAAGTAATTCTAGCTTGTAGCTGAGAATACTTATTTGTATTCACACTAGATTTAGATAAAAAGTTAAGGAATTGTTATGGTTTTGTAGTGGATTCAATTTTCTAAGTAATTTCCATCGTATTAATCTCTTATTTTTAAACTAGTTAATTTCTTTCCTTTACTTATTAAAGTTTAAGTTTGTTTTAGTTTTCAATCAGCAAATTCCTCTTTAGATTTAGTGATAATCCATCCATCCCTGAGGTTCGACAACCCTTAAATACTCATCCTAGAACAATTACCTTGTACACTTGGAAAAGGTTTAATTATAAACGATCAAGTTTTTGGCGCCGTTGCCGGGGACGGTATTGATGTTTTACTAAATTAGTATTACGATAATTTTGGCTACTTTAGCTTTAGTTACTTTAGTTTTTAGGTTACTCTTAGTTTCTTACCTTCTTTTAATTTGATCTTGTAGGTTGAGTTGAAGATCGTGCTCTCTACACTTGTGGCCACAAGTGGATCGACAAGCATAGTGCTTCTCTTTGGTTTGTAAGATCTTTTTTTCTCTTTATTTTTATTTATTTTTAGTTAGTTTTTGCTTATTCTTCCCTTTTTACACTTAAAATTGTGTGGTGTGTTTGTGGTGTATGCGTGGTCGTCGCTCTTTACTCCCCCGATTAGTACCATTTGACCCTGAGCCTGAGCGGACATCTAGGAGAGCTGAATTGCCCTCGACCTACATCCCTACACCATCAAACTCTCCCACCAATTCCTCCTCCCACACTACTTCTACCCTCATCATGGCTGAACATCAGTTAGTAGATGCACCACTTAAAGCTCAAAGGGAGTACACCTCCCCTTCATGCATTAGGTTGCCAGCGGTCGCTGCTCAAAATTATGAAATTAAGCCCAATGTCATTCAAATGCTTCCATCTTTTTATGGGCTTAATAATGAAAACCCGTATAGGCACCTAGATGACTATCTAGGGAGAACATTGCTATATAAGAATGGAGAATGATGTAGATGCCAAGGAAGGACACTGTAGAATAGCCATGATAGCCTCTTACCCTATTGTGCAAAGAGGGACTCTAGTATGATTTTTTATATGAAACTTTTACTATGTAGAACATCTTATGTAAGTATGTACATGATCTTAGAGGTTTTTATCCTTGACTTGATGAACAATTGTATAAATAACAAATATTGGCAGATATTGTGTTATCAATAACATGCTATGACAAATATCCTATTATAGTATATGCGATATATCATATTATCATTAACACATATTGTTGGCATATCATGTTATTAATAGCACACTACGTCAAATATCGTATTATCAAGAACATGCTTTGGTGAATATCATATTATCATATATGCAATATAGAAGATATCGTAATGTATTGTATTATCGATAGCACGTATTGTTGGCATATTATGTTATCGATAACACATTATGGCGAACAACGTGTTACCAATAACACGTTATGACAAATATCTTGTTATAGTATATGTGACATAAACGAAAATAACTAACACGTCTTGTTGGCATATCGTGTTATCAATAACACGCTATGCCAAAATATCGTGTTATCAATAACACGCTATGGTGAATATCATGTTATTGATAATATGCTATAGTGAATATCATGTTATTGATGATACGCTTTGGCGAATATCGTATTATCGTATATGCGATATAGAGGATATCGTAGCATATTGTATTATCAATAACACGCATTGTTGGAATATTGTGTTATCGATAACACGCTATAGCGAATATCATGTTATTGATAACACGCTATGACGAATATCATGTTATAGTATATGCGACATAGACGAAAATAACTAACATTTCTTGTTGGCATATCGTGTTATTGATGGAATGCTATGTCAAACTATCATGTTATCAATAACACACTATGGCGAATATCATGTTATTGATAATACGCTATAGCAAATATCGTGTTATCGATAACACACTATGGCTAATATCGTGTAATCGCATATGTGATATAGATGATATCATATTATGGGTTGTTCGCTCAAAGAATACATATCATATTATCAAAAATATGTTTTATTGACATATCGTATTATTGTATATGCAATATGGATTAAGTGTTGGACATAGGCCATGCGGAGCGTGAGATCTTTGGTCTATTTAGTGGGAGTCATTCTCTCGTTCTCACATTCTCGGAAGTCTCGTGAGTCATGCAGAGTGGATGTATTGTACCCGATTTCCTTCGTATTCATTGTACTCCCAAAAATCCTTTCTTTTTGCTACGTCTAATCCCCATTTGCGGCAAGTCTCCGAATTAAGTCCTTCAATTTGTTCTAAACGCAACCTAGTTTTCCAAATTGCGAAACATTCTGTTTGTTGCAATTCACTAGCACTAAAGTGGCTTCCTTTGATTCCCCATTTTGAATTATGTTATGTTTGTCTTTTTTTAACTAGGAACCCAGTTTTTGGATTGAAACCGGGAGGTGGCTATGTTCTAGTTTGTTCTTTGGAACACAGGATTGAAAAGGAGAATTTTTTTTACTTTCTATTGATCATCTTTAAGTGGGTGTTTTGTTTTCTGTATGTTGAGTGTTTTGATTTTCCTCATACAAATTTATGCCATCGTCGGTAATTCGTTACCAATAATGAGATAAGAACTTGGTATAGGTTTAGTTGTGACCTAAGGGTATATTTGTCCTAAACCAGGTCATATGGGATTAAGTATTAAAATCCTGGGAAAATGGAATATTTGTATATCGAGTCAGGTAATATGGAAAAAACTCAATTGTTCAAAAATTTAGGGGATGTGGCAATGGCAAGCTTCTTAATTTAGGGCCTAAAATATGTAGGTTGTCATTTGAAAATTGAGGATATTACAATCTATCATAAAATAATAGGGATATCATAGTCTACACAGAAAAATAAGTGAATATCAATCTAAGTGAAGAAGGGGATGTTTTTGCTCATGGGCTTATAGGGTTGCATGTCTATTTACAGAGATAGAGTATTCCAAAAAAGTTGCATTTGTGACCATTTCTAAACTTGACTATAACCCATAACATTCTACTAATTAGGTATTGTAGACCTTCGACCTTAAACCACTTCTATACTTGACCAAATTAACCAAATAAAATGTGGATTAAAGATTTCAGGAAAGCTCATATTGTTTTCAACAACTAATAAATTTACATAAAACTAAAAGCTTCTTTATCACAAAGTTGCAAATTTTACCATTTTTTCAGGGTGTGTTAAAAGATGGAAGGGTGGTAGCGGTTAAGAGACTGTCAAGAAGCTCAGGACAAGGAATAAGAGAGTTCAAGAATGAGATCATATTGATAGCCAAATTACAGCACAAGAATCTCGTGAGGCTCTTAAATTGTTGTGTGGAAGGAGATGAAAAGCTTCTCATCTATGAATTCCTGGCCAACAAAAGTATGGATCTTTTCCTTTTTGGTAAGCACTTTTTTTCACATGGCAATGTCAATTTTCTGTCAACGATAATAGAGAACTTACAAGTAGCAATTTTAGTCTCTTGGCCCTACTCTGTCAGCTGGAGGATTGGTGTTCAGATAAGAATGATTCTCTCACTACATATCTAATCTCTGGGTTGGAATCTTATTTGGCTAAGATAGTGGGTCCTTCATGGCAAAATAAATCCAACTTGGTGCCCCATCATTATAGTGGACACTCTTTCTTATGAAGGGAAAGCCTTAGCTTCATCACTGAACTTACAGTAAATGCATTCAAACAATTCTTCAAGTTACTCGATAGATAGCTCAACTAAATAACTCTGTTAAGTAGTCAACCTCAACAAGAGAACAACAATAAATTAAATAGATTAATATAATAGGAAATAAACTGAAACAATCCTTTTTTAACATAAAGTATGTGTGTGTCCACCAAAACATCAAATTTTTTATACCCCCAGGTAGAAGACCCACTTTAAACTTTGATAAAACCCTGGCAATCCACCTCGGCCTTCTCATATTTGTAAATTCTTTCTTGCTAGATCTAACAAAAAGAATTAAACTTGATTGGCAACAACGACTTAATATTATCATCGGCATTGCAAGGGGAGTTCAATATCTTCATGAAGACTCACATACGGCTCAAAATCATTCACAGAGATTTAAAAGACAGCAATATATTGTTAGATGATGAGATGAATCCCAAAATATCAGACTTCGGAATGGCAAGAATATTCGGAAGAAAGCAAAATCATCATAATACAAGACGAGTTGTGGGCACATAGTAAGCCCGATCAATTCCTTCCTCACAATTTTCATAATTTTTCTGTTTTGTAACACCCTCGTGGTATATTTTCCATCAATTAATATACAATTTAATATGTAAAGTCCAACAGTGGCTATATAGCTCCTGAGTAAGCTATGGAAGGACTTTTTTCAGCAAAGTCAATCTACAGTTTTGGAGTTTTACTTTTAGAGATTCTAAGTGGAAAACGAAATACAGGTTTCTATCTCTCCAAAAGTGTAGGTGTATAGCTACTTTTACCGCCATTACTATTATTGTTTTTGTTGTTCTTATTACTGTTGTTATTATTACGAGTTACATCATCATTTAATAGAATTTTCATGGGCTCATTGATGTGGTACACTATTTCAGGCTTGGTAATTATGGTGTCATGGCAAACCATTAGATTTGATTGATCCACTTATTATGAAGTCCTATTCTGCAATTGAAGCATTTAAATGCATTCACATAGGCCTATTATGTGTTCAACAAGATGCCGCAGACAGACCCACCATGTCATTAGTAGTTATAATGCTTTCAACAGCCTCTGTTGACCTTCCAGAGCCTACACAACCAACATTTTCTGTTGGAAGAGAAGCTATAGAACAAAGTCCTTCCACAAGCGGAAAGAGTTGTTCCATCAATGAGATTACAGTCTCCTACGTTGAACCACGCTAGGTTACTCACATTTATGTTCTCATATTTACTAATAGGGCATTCACTACAACAAAATAAAATATTAACGACGTATTTTTGTATGCGACGAATAAAAATGCGTCGCAAACAAAATGAACTATTAGCGATGCATTTTCGTATGTGTCGCTAATAGTCATATATTAGCGATGCTTAGTTTAAAGCGTTGCTAATAGTTCCTTTATTTGCAATGTTTTAAACAACCATCACTAAAAGATATATATTTTAAATAAAAAACATAACTATTAGCGACGCTTTAGAAAAGCGTCACTAATAGCTGTCGCAATAGCGGCGCTTATTCAAAAGCATAGCTAATAGTGTTGCTATTAGCTACGCATACAACAACATCACTAATAGTTATGAATTAAAAATAAAAAAATAAAAATTTTAAATTATTAGTGATGCTTTTAAATAAGCGTCGCAAATACCATTCTAGTAGCGATGTTTGCTTATAAGCATTGCTAATAACTTTATTAATTAATTTTATTTAATAAATAAATATTAAAAAAATTATAATAAAATTCCTAAATATGATATATTTTATTCAATATTTACTATTTTTATATACATTACATTTTCAATAAAAACTAATGTTCATAATAGATTAAACTTTGACTATTTATATTTAATATATTTTATTTCTTAAATTTTATTATTAATTTTAAAATATAATTTATAATAAAAGAGAGACTGAAGAGAGTGCGTGGAGAGAAGAGTGAAGAGAGGAGAGAGAGGGAGGAGAGAGAAAGGGAGGAGAGAGGGTGGAGAGAGAGAGGAGAGGGAGGAGAGAGGGTAGAGAGAGGAGAGAGAGTATGAGGAGAGAGAGAGAGGAGGGTGGCCAGAGGGAGGAGAGAGTGGGAAATTTATTTATTTTACTTGTTTTATATTTTTTATTTAAAAATTAATTAAAAAATAAAAAAATAATATATACGAGTATTAGCAATGTATAAGGATAAACGTCACTAATACCTTTAGTATTAGCAACTTATATCGCTACAAGTCACTAATGCCATTTTATTTTTTATTTTAATTAATTTTTAAATAAAAAATATAAAATAGAGAGAGAGGGTAGAGAGAGGAGAGAGAGGAAGAGAGAGAAGAGGCTGGAGAGAGGGAGGAGAGAGAGGAGAGGGGAGGAGAGAGGAGAGAGAGAGTGTGTAGAGAGAGAGGATTTGTTTTATATTTCTTAAATAAAAAATATAAAATAGAGATAGAGGAGAGAGGGATATAGAGAGTGAGGAGAGAGGGAGAGAGGAAAGAGGGAGAGAGAGAGAGAGATAGGGAAAGAGGGTAAAGAGAGAGAGAAGAGGGATGAGAGAGAGAGGGTACAGAGAGAGGAATTTTATTTTATTTTATTTGTTATATATTTTTTATTTAAAAATTAATTAAGAAATAAAAAATTAAAATATATTAGCGACGTATAGGCATATACGTCGCTAATACCTTTGAGTATTAGCGACGCATATGGCTATACGTCGCCAATACATTTGACTATTAGCGACATATAAGGATATATGTTGCTAATACCCTTGGTATTAGCAACATATATCCTTATGCGTCGTTAATACATTTTAAAATTTTATTTTAATTAATTTTTAAATAAAAACTATAAAATAGTGAGAGAGGAGAGAGGGAGAGAGAGGGAGGAGACAATGAGAGAGAGAAAGAGAAATAGGGAAAATGGTAGAGAAAGGGAGGGAGGAGAGAGTGTGGAGATAGAGAGGGTAGAGAGAGGAGAGAGAGGAAAAGAAAGAAGAGGGTGGAGAGAGGGAGGAGAGAGAGGAGGGAGGGAGGAGAGAGGAGAGAGAGAGAGGGTAGAGAGTGAGGAATTTTTTTATTTATTTTATATTTTTTAAATAAAAAATATAAAATGGAGAGAGAGGAGAGAGGGAGAAGAGAGAGGGAGAGAGAGAGAAAGAGAGAGAGCAAGAGAGATAGAGAGGAGGGAGGAAGAGAGAGAGAGGAGGGAGGAAAGAGAGAGAGGTGGCATGAGAGAGAGAGAAAGAGAGAGAGGTAGAGAGAGAGAGGAGGGAGGAAAGAGAGAGAGGTGGGATGAGAGAGAGAGAGAGGAGGGAGGAGAGAGAGAGAGAAGAGGGTGGAGGGAAGGAGGAGAGAGGAGAGAGAGGGAGAGAAGGTAGAGAGAGTGGAATTTAATTTATTTGTTATATATTTTTTATTTAAAAATAAAAAAAATAAAAATGTATTAACGTCATATAGGCATATACATCACTAATACTTTTGAGTATTAGCGATGTATTTGGCTATATGTCGCTAATATGTTTGAGTATTAGTGACATATAAGGATATACGCCGTTAATGCCCTTACTATTAGCGATGTATATTCCCATGCATCACTAATATATTTTTATTTTAATTAATTTTTAAATAAAAATATAAAATAGAGAGAGAGGAGAGAGGGAGAGAGATAGGGAGAGAGGGTAGGGAGAGTGGGAGGGAGGAGAGAGGGAGAGAGAGAGAGGAGAGAGAGGGAGTAGAGAGAGGGGAAGAGAGAAAAGAGGGTGGGGAGAGGGAGGAAAGAGAGGAGAGGGGGAGGAGAGAGGGGAGAGAGAGGGTAGAGAGAGGATGTTTTTTTATATGTTTTATATTTTTTAAATACAATATACAAAGAGAGGAGAGAGGGAGATAGAGAGGGAGGAGAGAGGAAGAGATAGGGAGTGAGAGAGAGAGAAGGAGAGATAGGGAGAGAGGGTAGAGAGAGAGGAAGGGGAGAGAGAGAGGAGGGATGAGAGGGAGAGAAGAGGGTGGAGGGAGGGAGGGAGGGAGAACAAAGGAGAGAGTGGTTAGAGAGAGAGGAATTTTTTTATTTTATTTGTTTTATATTTTTTATTTAAAAATTAATTAAAAAATATATTAATGACATATAGGCATATTCGTCGTTAATACCTTTAAGTATTAGTGACAAATATGCCTATACGTCACTAATACGTTTGAATATTAGCGACGTATATCCCTATGCGTCGCTAATATATTTTTACGTTATTTAATTTTTAAATAAAAAATATAAAATAGAGAGAGAGGAGAGAGAGAGGGAGGGAGGAGAGAGGGAGAAAAGGACAGAGAAAGAGATAGGGAGAGAGGGTAGAGAGAGAGAGGAGGGATGAGAGAGAGAGGAGGGAGGGAGAGAGTAGGGACGAGAGAGAGAGGGAGAGAGGGCAAGAGAGAGAGAGGAGGGAGGAGGAGGGAGGGACGGAGAGAGAGGTGAGAGGCATAGAGAGGGAGGAGAGAGAGAGGAGAAAGGGAGGAGAGAGGGTAGGAGGAGAGAGATTGTGGAGAGAGAGAGAGGAGAGAGGGTAGAGAGATGAGAGAGAGGGAGGAGAAAGAAGATTTTATTTTATTTTATTTGTTATATATTTTTTATTTAAAAATTAATTAAAAAATAAAAAACATAAAAATGTATTAGCGTCGTGTAGGCATATACGTCGCTAATACCTTTGAGTATTAGCAAAAACGTATTAGCGACGTATAAGGATATACGTCGCAATACCCTTAGTATTAGCGACTTATATTCCTATGCATGACTAATACCCTTAGTATTAGCGATGTATATCCAAGGTCCCCCTTCCCTTCCCTTCCCCTCCCCCCACCCTCCTCCCTTCCCCTTGCTCTAGCCCCGCCACCGCCGGCCAGGCTCAGCCACCTCGGCGCTGGGTCTGCCTCCTCCCTTCCCCCTGCCCCTCCCCTCGTCCCCCTCCTTTCTGGTCCCCCTCCCCTTGCCCCCCTCTCCCGGTCCCCTTCCCTTCCCCTCCCCCTCCGCCTGTCCTCCTCCCTTCCCTTCCCCTCCCCTCTGCCCTCCTCCCTTCCCCTTGCCCTACCACTGCTGTGCCGGCCTCCCTCGTCCCCCCCCCTCTTCTCTCCCTGGGTCCTCCTGCCTTCCCCTTCTCTGTTTCAGAGGAGGGGGGCGGTTCTGGTGGAGATGGGGCAGCAGGAGGGAGGCTGGGATTGTGGGGGGGCGGGTTCCGGCGGGGGCCCGGAATCCGGGTCTCTCTCTCCGGCCTCCCTCTTGCTTTCCCCTCTCTCCCTCGGGTATGCCCACCTCTGTCTCCTCCTCTGGTTTCTAGAGGAGGGGATGGAGGGGGGCAGGCCAGGGGAGAGAGAGGGGGTAGCCCGCCACCCACCTACCCCCCCCGTTGGTCTCAACAAAGGAGGGGGCAGGAGGGAGAAAGGAGGGGGGCACTGGATTCCGGCTTCCCATCGGAATCCAGCCAACCACCCCACCCCCCCGCTCCCCCCAACCTCCCACCAGCGCTAGATTTGGCACTTCCAATGGATTCCGATGCCGTTTTTTTTAATTTTTCTACAGTTTTTGGCGACGCTTATAAAAGCGTCGCTAAAGGCTTTTTTTTTAGTTTTTTTTTAATTTTAAGAAGTATTAGTGACGCTTCACAAAGCGTCGCTAAAACACAAAAATGTTTTATTTCAAAATATGTTTTTTATTAACGATGTTTTAAAAAATATTTTTAAAATTTTTTATTAGTGACGCATAAAAAGCGTCGCTAATAATCAATTATTAGTGATGCTTTTAGCTATGCGTCGCTAATAAGCCATTATTTATTTGTTTTGATATAATTTTTTATATTAGCGACGTATAGTAAAGCGTCGCAATAATCAAGTATTAGCGACGCTTAATTACTATGCATCGTTAATAAGCTACTATTAGCGACGTTTTATTATGCGTTGCTAATACTAAAATTCTTAGTGATGTATGTATAAATGTCGCTAATGTGCACTATTAGCGACGCTTTTGCTAAGCCTCTGTAATGAGCAATAGCGACTCGTGTTTTAGCGGCGTATGTAGCGACATTTTATAAACATCACTAATAGTCATTAGTGACACTTATACTATTTTTAGCAATGTTTATAAGCATCGCTAATAGACTTTTTTATTGTAGTGATTGCATGAGGTTTCAAATTCCATGAGCTTATGGGCACCAATTTTAATCATGTTCTCATACATTGTCCAGGCTATAATAAGGATGTACCAAAGAACAAATGAAGTGCACAATTTTCTTGTTGTAAGCAAGTTCCCTAGATAACATTGCAACAAATGTCAATATTCAGAAGTTCTACACGTGTTATTTTGTCTTGAGTTCTTGGTTCAATTGTTGAACTATCTACACAAATCAAGAACTGAAATTCTGAAAAAAAAAATTCCCATTCCAAAGTGGATCTTTTATTATCTCTAACTACAATATATGCTTGATATTCTAAGCGATATGGGTCTATTTGCCAATCACCCTGCTAATCCTCCTATGGAACAACATCTCAAATTAGATGCAAGTAGTAGTGATTTGCCACACAAATCATCTCAATATAATGGCCTCATCGGGCACATGATTTATCTTACTATCACACTTCTAGATCTTGATTAGTGAGTCTCACTTCTTTAGTTGAATAACTTTTGTTATAAATGTTGTTTAGGAATGAGATTAGTAGAATTAGAAAGTAGAAGGAAAGAACATCTAAATATCACTAAGAACATGTAAATCGTAGTTCAGATGAGAGAATTATGACCGTTCGAAGTTAAACATGGCATATATAGCGCACTTAGCAAAATTAGACGTGTAAATTAGTTGTTTATTAAGCTATGCAGTAAGCGTTAATTTTAATGATGGAAATTAGTAAAAAATATAACCCAATTGGGTAGCCTAGAAGGTGGGCATTTTGTCCCAACTCCATAGGGGATTAGTTAAGAACCCTAATCCTAAGATTATAAAAAACCATTTAGGTCTTTTTTTAGGGGAGCTTTGGCTTGGGTGAGATGGTAGCCACCGGTTGGTGGGCTGGCTATCCAGTGAGCTGCCTATCGTAAGAACCATGGTTGTTGCTAGGGGGTGGTGACTATAATATATATTACTTTATCCCTATTTACTTTATTTTATAGTCTTGATTAAGAGTTAATATAGCACAAATAATTATAAATTAAAATTAAAAATGACAAGAAAGACTTGTGTGAATTTTTTTAATATTAAATTGGCTAATTTTTGCATTGTTAATGTAGAAATCATATAAGGTGATTGATGGAGAGTCTAGGCCTATTGATAAGTACAAAATATATATCTATTTTATGTCTTTTTACTTTATTTGCTAGTATAGATTAGGTTAATTTAGTGTTAGTTATGGTTTATCTAGATTAAGATAGTTATTAATATTTTATTTTTATTATTAATTAATTTTAGAAGTTATTAGTAGTTTAGGCATGTATTTAAATCAAGTTGGAATTTTAGTTATATTCTGCATGTCTAAAATATAATATTTTATATTTTGTAGGTAAAGTGTGCTACGATGTTTAGAATAATTCAAAATAGTTTTGACATGCTTTAAAGTGATTTGGATAACTTTTCGGAGTTATAAACAAGTTGGAAATTAATATGGACATGAAGAAAGAGCTTAATGAACAGAAAATGGACTGTCCAAAAAAACTGTCCAGATTGCAGAAATAGTGTAGCTATTGTTACGGGGCGTTTGATGTATCAAACGGGATAACGTGCGAACGGGCATGCAGGGCGTTCAAATGGGATAATGTGTAGTTTCCTAGTTTTAGCCAATTTTCAATCTTTTTTATATTGGACTTCTTTGTCCGGCTCTTATGCCTATATAAAGACATATTTGGCTTGAAATTGGGGGATTCTAGTAGATTTTCTTAAGAAAAAAGGAAGAAGAAGATGGAAGAGAACTCAAAGCTTTTAATGGAGATTCAAGTGCTTTCTTCTACAATGGAAGGCTAGACTTTTCTTTTACTTAGGAGTTGATGAAGCTATAGATAAGTTTCAGTTTCTTTTCTTTTTAATTTAGATATTAGTTGTGAATAATAACAATTGTATGATAAAGATTTCTTTTTTAATGGAAGAACTTTTAATGTTTATTCAAGTTTATGTTGATTTATTGTCTGGTAGATGATAGATTGATGTGGTTTTGATATTTTTATCGATTCTAATTTTTGTGATTTAGATAAGATGGTCATGCAATAGTTTTAATGTTCAGATAATTAATGAATTGGATGAGTTATACAAAGATTAGACGGGTCATGCCTATAGCTAGTTTAGTGTAGATGATTCGTGCTATTGTCGAAGATAGTTCATGCTATGGAATTTAATTAATGATTCTTTCTGAAGTAATTTTAGCTTGTAGCTGAGAATACTTGTTCATATTCACACTAGATTTAGGTTAAAAGTTAAGGAATTGTTATGGTTCTATAGTGGATTCGATTTCCTAAGTAAATTCCATTATATTAATCTCTTGCTTTTAAACTAGTTGATTCCTTTCTTTTGTTTAATTTAAGTTTAAGTTCTTTCTAGTTTTTAATCAGCAAATTCCTCTTTAGATTTAATAATAATTCATCCGTCCCTGAGGTTCGACCACCCTTAAATACTTATCCTAGTATAATAACCTTGTACACTTGCAAAGAGTTTAATTATAAACGATCACCTATTAGTCGGCCTTGCACATATAGAGTAATCGAAAGGGGCTAGGAGTTTAATGATCAGCTATGTAGAAATCAAATTTTAGTAACATTTTGGATCGATCGCCTTGTAAGGCTATTGATCGGGCAATACATAATTTCCCAATTCATACAATGTTTTACTCCTTTTCAAAGCAAAAGTCTTCTTCCGGCTTGTGGGTCTATATAAACACCTATTGGGCCCAAATTTGGAAGATTTTAAGATATTTTTTAAAGGCCAAAAGGGAAGTGAAGGTAGAGGAGTAACGAAGGGATTTCATGATGATTACAGGATCTTCATCAACTATTCAAGGCTAGAGTTTACAAACTTAGAAATTATTGAACTTATAGATCAGTATCAATATCTTTTTCTTCTTTTTTAAATTTTAGTTTGTGATGCATGACAATTGTATTACATGAGATTTCTTCAATGAAATGAGTTTTAATAGTTTATTCAATGTTATAGTGATTATATTCATCTTGTAGATGATAGATGTATGTGGTATTAATATTCAACATTAAATTTGATACTTGTAGTTTAGATGAAATGGTTATGTAATAGGATTAATGAATTGGATAATTGATGCTAAGATAAGACTAGTGATGTCTATAGTTTAGATTGTTTTATGTCATAGACAATTCATCATATGAAATTAATTACTAATTTTCTTTAAGTAGTTATAGCTTGTAGCTAAGAACACTTTTTTCATATACACACATGGTCGAGATTGGAAGTTAAAGGGCTTGTTATGATTCTATTTGTGGATACATATTCCTAAGTTAGTTTCTCATTTACTTTACATTTGTGTTCATTTCAGTCTTCAATTAAAAAATATTTGCTTCAAGTTTAGTAATAATTTAATATGTTTGTCAGCTTCGACAACCTTTAATGTTATCTTAGTACAATTTCCATGTACACTTACATAGGGTTTAATTATAAACGATCAGCCGGCCCGAGGGAGGCAAGGGGAGGGCAGGCCACATGCTACTTCCTCCCTCCTCTCTTTTTCTCCCTCTCTCACAATTCTATGAAGAACTGTGGAGCCACTCATGGGAAGCCACAGTTGTGCCACTGGATAGGGAGAAGATTCAGAAAGGGAAAGAACTGGGTGGTCTTTTGGCCCTTAGCGAAAATATGTTTTTGGGCAGGCACTGAATGTCGTCAAGGCCATGGTCATTGGATTCGTTGTGCATCGATGATCTGGCAGCATGGCCCTAGCCTCGATATCACGACCAGCAGGCCTCTAGCCAGATGCAGGGAAGATGACTCATGCTGTGGATCATCGGGCTTGTGTCACCCAACCCACTTTGGCCAAACTTGGTTGGGCAGAGTCTAGCCCAGGAGCGGGCTGGTTTGTAAAAAAAATGAGTGTGCCACTAAATCGGGTCCAATTCAGTGGTGTTTAGCTATGGGAAATTTTGAGAAAATTACAAATGGACCTTTTGAGGGGGGACGAGTGTCTTGACTATGCCAGAGGCTATGAAATGATTGCTTTACCCTTGTAGTTGAACAATAGTTAAATATTCAAAATGGGCTCCAGTTCAAGGGCATGTAAGTGCACTTAAAAATTGAGAAAAATGCCAGTGAGAGGTAAGGGTGTACCCTAACTTTGGACGAAGCCATGTGATGGACAAAACTTCCAACAACTAGTTAAATGGCCAATTTTTTCCTAGGTTTATGGTGTGAATCAATGAGTGAACTAAAGTCCGCTTAAAGGGTTGATTCCCTCCTATAAAATGCCACAAATATTACCAAAGGTCCATAACCCAATGGACTTCATAAAAATCCTAGACAAAATGATAAAAATTTCCCTATGAGACAACGAGCCCGCATTAGAATGAATATACTCACAAGCCAATTTAGAGTGGAACCCCTTAAGAGGACAATGACTTGAAACCCAAGAAAGGAGAAGTTTGTATCCAATGTTGAAGAATTACTTCAATGCCCATAAAGGCAATATAACCCGTATTTCATAAAATTAGATACACCTAACAAGAGGAGAGTTAGGATAAGACTTTAATGATAGTAAATACCCTCAAATGGAAAGGGACTGGGAGGTGACACAATGACCTCTGAGGTCACTATATCATGTAACATAATTTGAAACAAAGGGGAGTACCCTCATTTCAAGGGTTATAGGCAGCTTAGTACATATATCTTTAACATAATACATGGGACTGCCATGATAATTCATGTATACCTAGTATGGTAGATATATTGTTTTCCATTGTGGGCTTGCAATTTGTTATTTGCCTAGCCCTAGCTCTGTCAATGTGTGTAATGGGCTTTCTATTGGCTCAATTATGTTTGTGCCTTGGTACTACTATTTGTTAGGACATGTGTGGGCCCATATTATGTAAATCAAGTATGCACATCACACTATCACATAAGGATTTAATGTGGAAAACTCAAGAAACCACAACAGTGTCAATCAAGGTTAAATCAATGTACTAGTAAGACATTGAACTTACAAAACACAAAACAAGAAAGAACCCTATGAACTCGACACAAACTTCTTTGTTCAATATTTTTCATTGTTATTGTTGGCCTTTAATTTTTTTTCTTCGAATACATGAAGTTTTTCCTTCTTTGTGTTTTGTTCTTCGTCTTCTTCTAGCAACTTAAGCAAATACTCCTTTTTTTGTTGATTCACCTTTTGACATTCTTTAACTCCCTTTGAAGAATTTGATGACACTCCCCTTGTATATATTGTGTGAAAATCTTCTTGCTTCAGTTGTGTATCACCATGAATCCTACATGAATAATCCCTTCAACCATTCTCTAGATTCTCTAGGAAAACAATGAGTAAATGACTCTCATTTCTTCTCCAATATTTTTTAGGTTTTTCTCTCTTCAAATTCGTCATACCTTAGCTTTTATATAGGTCTCAAAGTTAGTTTAAGTCATTGAAACCAACTAGGAATGAAAACTGATCCGGAAAGGCTTTTTTAAGGCAACTAAAACTACTAGTAATTGTTCTTTCCAAATAGTGAATGATCGTTTGCTGTTTCCTTACCACACGATACTTCAAGCAATCAATGTCTCAATTGATAAAGTCTCATCTTTGTTTAACAAAGGGCTGATTCAATATATGATTGATCAATTTGTCCTGTGTAATATCCAGCGATCGATCAATGATAGATTTAATTAAAATTTTACACTTTTTAACCTAAATCTGTCTAAAACCTTTAAAATCACTTCTGAAACATTCCAAATGACTTTTTTATGAGAATGTGTACTTAATGAACATCATTTTTATCACCATTCTTTAGTCTTTACTCTTAATCCATAAGAACGCATCTGCTCCTATTTTTCAAGTCCATCAATTCTAAATCCGATTCGACCACAACTTAATCTAAACAGATTTCTAAGACAAATTACATACGTGAAGTTTTTGACACAGTTTTGATCAAGTAAATTAGCCAATTGCATTACATATGACACATATATTCTTTCAATCTATCTTTTTGGCTATTTCAATTCAAAACACTATAAGATTGAAAAATAAAAATAAAATTTACAACTTATGACATAGTGCATTGACTTTCAATTTGTACATATGACTTGACAACAGTATAACATAACATAGACACATTGGAATTGATATTGAAAAGCCTTGTATTAACCTGTATTTATCTTGCACACTTTCAATAAAATTATTTGCATGAGTTATTTACAATCAAAATTACAATCATATTGTTCAAGTAGGTATGAAAAAAAGCATTTTGATTTTAATTAATCATTTATCCCCCTTTCTAACACAAATAGACAAAAAGTTAAGGAATAATTAACAAAAATACTCAACTAAGCACAATCAAGTCATAAATATTACCATAAGGCATAAAAATAATTAATCCACAAAATAAAGCATGTTCGTCACATATACATAATCACATAATCAATTTCAAAATACGTCCCATAGTCAAATGAAACACAAACTAAACCAAAACAAGTCTCATCACAAGAACACATGAAAAAGTGATATAAAAACATAAACTCAAGCATTCTCAAGCATCATCATCAGTATCAGTAAACTCCCCCTCACTATATGCTTTTAGAAATCTATAGCAAAGCATCCTCCTGATGTCTGCAAGACCCTGTCACACCTCATCTCTAAAAGAACTAAACTCTACATATGTCACACGTCTATCAGTATCAATCTGCCATGTTGGTGCCTGTTGTTCCTCTAGATCTACCCCATCCTGAATGACTGAAGCATCTACCGGTCCTATCCCAACCATTGTTAGTTCTTCTTGTGGGATCCTAACATGTACAAAGATAAATATCCTACATATAATGTAAGGATATGGTAGCATCTTATGTGTATGACTATACAGAAAGGTCATAATTCGACAAAAAATGATCGATGAAAAATCTAACTCCATCTCACGATGTGACAATAGAAATAAAATCATAGCAATCATACTAAGCAATGACCTAAAGCAATCTATAATCAGTAGTTAAGGAGTGATACATCCAGCTCTCTGCTTATGGGAAAACCTGTCAATCTCCCAGTCAACTCACTGTCTATTAGAAACTCAAATCCATTAATGTGTGGATATCTCATTAGTCTCCTCTTGCACTGAATAACGTCAGCAATGATATGAGGCATAATACAAATCTTTGTGCATCCACCAACTCCTACTAACATGTCCTCATCATCCCATCTAAGAGATGAATACCATTGTTTAACTAGACGAGGGTATACACGTTGATCTGTGGAGAAATAGTCCTAAATTACTCTATCCAATACGAACGAGCCTCTAACCACTCCATGGTGGTCTCTAATGGCACATGGACTAAACTATGCTTGCAACGTATTGGTCTGACTCTCTCCCCTACTAATCGATGTCTATGAATCCCTTGATCCTGATTCATTGGCCACTTTTTGCTTCTTTGCTCTCTTCATCTAAATTAATTAGAAAGAAAGAAAACCTAGGGTTAAACATTACTATGAACTAATAAGAAGACATAAATAGTCCTATAATTAAAAAAAATTGAAATGCACGTTAAAAATCATATTTTTAAAATGAAAGAAAACCCTAACAATTTTATGTGTCCAATTGAGTCCAAATTTTAATATAGTGTTTTAGCACAAAAAATGACTAGCAATCAAGCACTTATGGGATCAATTGATCGGTAATGAAATAATTCAATTTTTTAAATTTAAAAATTGAGAACATTCAAAATATTTTGGAAATATGCCAATGAATTCCTAAAATTATATCAAGACATTATCCATCTAATTAAGATTTATTTTAGAGTTAGAACTCAAAATAAAATTTAAACATTAAAAACAAGCATAGTTTGCTCATGTAGACAAATGTCATATTAATTTTCCTTTATTCTAAGTGCATCTATATATTATGTTTTATAATACCTTGCCATAGATTAGTTAACTCCTTTGGTACGTGATTGTGAATTTTCTTTTCTTCTTTTTAACACTTTAATTCTCTTTATTAATTTTTAGAAGAAACCACCAATATTTTTAACTCTTGTTTCTTTTAATCTTGAATCTCCCAATGTTTTTAACTTAGATAAATTTGTTCAAACCCTAGTAAAAACAAATTTTTCATTTTTTAACTCACTTTAGCTAGAATCGATGTATATGTTTCACCTATAAATAATAAATATAATAAAATATCATAAAAAATATGCCCATGCTTTTTTTAGTCATGATATTTTTTCTTAAATCATTTTTCTTTGGCTTGGCTTTTTTTGAATCATCTCTACTTGCATCATTTATTTTTCTTATTCTTTACTTCTTGTTATTCACTTTTCTTAATTTCAAGTGAATTGGAGCTTCACACTAGCTCTAGGCCGACCTAAGTAGGTGGCCCTTCCCCATATTCTTTATAAGGATAATTTTATATGACTAAAAGATATTGAAGTAAATAAACTTACAAACATTGAATCTCATTACATGGATTTTTTTTTTAATTCTAAATAGAAATCTAACATAAGATCCTCTAATTTGATCACTAGGAGTGCATTTTAATCCAAATGCCTAAGGTGTTTTTGTTATCCTTAGCTTTGCCTAGTCATCCTATCCTAAGGCAATCTAAGGTATTTTTGCTTAATCTTCCTAATTGATCCTTCAACCCTTAAAGATCAATCTTCCTCACCCACACTCTTTCAATCTTCTCATAAACTGGGTGGGGTATCCTAAGGGTCATAATGGTAGTGTGCTTATTTTCCTTCTTCTTTGACCGAAGTTTGAAGGGTTGATCCTTTTGGCACACTTTTCTAGTATGAGAATCTCTACGACATATGTCACACACTCCCTCAATTCTAGAATCTATCTTCACTCTATTTCCTTTTGACCTAGGTGTGTTGGGCGCTATCTCAGGTTCTTTGTCACTCATTTTGGCTTTTACAAATATAGTAGGTTTTGCTAATGAGGTAATCAAGCAATTCTTAAAACCAAAGCCCATCTTATTGGTTTGACTTATGCTCAACATGGTCTCCAATTTCTTCTTCTCATTCTTGAATCCATCAAATTTCTATTTGGAGGACATAAGTTCTCTATTGAGAGCACGAGACTTCTCTTTCTTAAGCTCAATGTCATTCATAAGATCACTCACTTCTCTTTCTCACTTGATGTTCAAATCCACTAACCTATTAGCCTCTTGAGAAGACAAGACCAACTTATCATTTTTTTTTTCAATTCTTTCGGCATTTGGTTTTTCTAGTCAAGACTAAGAATTGTTGGAGGAACCCTTTGTACTCATGAAAATCAACGTCAAACTCTGACTTATATTCAAGAAAAGTAGACTAATGAGCCTCTTCACTAGAACCATTTTCCTTCACACTTGCATGGAAGACACTATAGTTACACATCTAATCTTCATCAATAGAACTCTCATTAGAGTACGTTGCTTGAAGGACCTTTTTTTTTTTTCTTATTATCATACTCTTTTGGTTTCTTAGGCTTACCATTAGAAGAATTATTAGAGTTATTGTTAGGACAATTAGTAATAAAATGATCTAACTTACCAAATTCAAAATACTTCATATTCTTGTCTTGTTTGTTTTGCCTCCCATATTTCCTATCCCTTTATCTCTACTCTAAATTTTGACCATTATTCCCAGACCTAAAGTTTTGAGATTTCATAAATTTTTTGAAGTTTGTAGCTAACAAGAGCATTAATTCTTCAACATCCTAAAATTCTTTAGATTCTCTTAAGGTGTTCAAAGCTTTATTCAATTTTAGACATCATTTTATTCAAACTTGATTGAAGATCGGATTATTAAGTTAGAACATATTTCAAAAGTTTCAATTGGCTGATATTTTATCAAAACCTTTGCATTTCAATACACTAAAAAAAAAAAATATTAGTGGGGGTTTTAAAACCCCCGCTAAAACTTTTAGCGGCAGCTTTGAGGTCACCGCTGAAAAGAGCCCCGCATAAAGTTTTTGCGGGGAACATAGCTGGGGTTTTTTTATCCGCTGCTAAAACTTAAGCTTTTTAGCGGCGGTTTTGGTAGCCCCCGCTAATGAGTTTCAAAAATTAATTTTTTTTAGCAGCTGCTAAACTAGCCCCTACTAAATGCTTAATTTTTTAACGCCAGTGACTATTAAAACCGCCGCTAAAAATATAGAACCCTTGCCACTAAAGCAGTTTAGCGGGGGGTCTATATGAGCATCAAAAACTATTGCTTGGCTGTTTGAGAAACCGCTGCTAAAATTATTTTTTTATTTACACAAAATTTAAATTAAATTTTCTTTTATCACTTGCACATTTATGTATTCTCAAACACACTTTCATTTTACATATAACTATAATTTGACACTTTAATAATAACATAAAAGATCTTAAATTAACAAAATTATTTAAATCAAGTACGTAATACAATAAGTATTGAAAAAGAAGTTTGCAAATACATTAGTTCCAAATATTTACAATGTCTTTGGTACAATGACAAGATTATATAATATAAAGAAGGAAAAGTCTTTGTTAAGACTTTGATTCGTGAGCGCAACTTGTCAATTTAAAATTATTCACCATTAGCCTACACAAAAATAAAATAAAACAAAATTAGCTTATGATATTTTTGAACTACTAAAAAAATATAGTTATACTTTACAACTACTTTTTATGCTTTTACCTAACTCATTTGAGAAACTCATCATATGATCCATCTTTGATAATAATTCTGCCGGTTGAAAGAAATCATCATCGTCATGAAACATATGTTGGTCATCTATATGCACCTTCTCAAAATATGAAAAAGAAATAGTTAATGGCATGAGTAAATTGTTGCTCAAACTACAAGTTTTAAATGTGCACAGGAAATTCTCACAATATAAGTTAGTACAATATTAAAAACCTTGTGCACTTGTTATTTGTTTAGCTTTCAAAATCAACAGATCAATTGAGGCATATTTTACTATCAAATATTCAAACAATCCACAATTTCAATGCATAGGAGAAGTCAAAAGGATGCAAAACCACAACACTTCTGGGAAATTAATGAAGAGAACTGGTAGGGTTGTGCTTAAGGGCTTCTGGTCTCAATTTTACTTGTAATCAAGATGAAGAAAGGAACATCATGGAAATAAAAAAAAGAGATATATTATTAGCGGTGCTTTATTTAAAAAAAATGATATGAGATGTTTCCCGTTGAAAATTTTAAAACCCTTCTTTTATAGCATATATATTTTTACTCAAATTAAAAAGCTTTTGCATAAGACCTTCCACATGATGGTTATAGAAGTGAACTTTGGCATAAAATCAATTGGTATAGCATCTATTTATCCATAAAGATTTAAAGACAACTAAGTAGCTGACACATGGTCAAGAAGGTCCATACTAAAGCCATGTACCCAAAGGAAAAATATTAAAGCCAAGTCTAAATTACCTAGCCCAGTACAATTCGCGGGCTATTGCAAGACCAAATACAATGTAATTGCTAGAAAGAAGTAAACAACTCAAGAATAAGGCCAACAAAATTCAATCTAATTGGTAGTCATATTATTCTATAATAAATATTCCCTCCATCAGCCAGAGAGGCAGTAGTTTATAGAGAATGAAAACGATAGACTCTTTTGCACCATTCTATTTGTTCTTTTCTCAGTGTTAACAACTAAACCAATCAAACACCATACATACTTTATCTAAATGCACAATTTTTTAAAATCAACTATCTGGAACGTACGCATAAATATACAAGGCAACTTTTGCATAAAAAATTACATGTGTAAAACTTCAATCCCAAAGAAACACAAAATCCTAGAATGACCTTTCAAGTCATTGATAGCACATAGCAATCAAATAAGTGAGACATAAAAAAGCATATATAAGAACTAACCACTAGATGAGGAACTCATATCACTAATTGAGTAGCTCAAACTACTGTCTCTAACAGCTGCATCCTTTTCAATCTCCACAAGGACATAGCTTGAGACTGGAGGATCATTTTCACCAATATCTATATATTCATCTTGACCAGGATCATTGCCTAAAATGCAAAGCATTGAACTAATTAAAATAAAGAAACTATGACCATGATCACTCAAAAATGGTAAATATTAGTTGTCCAATTGTAAGAGTTCTACATGCATGTGCATATGTGCAGAAAGAAGCTCAGAAAGTATAATTAATAGGAAATTTACATTTAGCTTGTTTAGTAGTCTGTTGAGTGAGCTAGTATATATTGGCAGTGCAAGGAGGGGTTAGAATGCTATACTCATCAATGTTCCGCTGGTTTAGTAGTCTGTTGAGTGAGCTAGTATATATTGGCAATGCAAGGAGGGGTTAGAATGCTATACTCATCAATGTTCCGCATTTCTTCACTGGCCAACTCCACCATCCGTTCACAGTTGGGTGAGGGAGTGATAAATGAAATAGAATCACAGTGGAAATTTAGAAGCCTAAATGTTTCATCTGATATCATGCCATTTGTCCACAGATACTGGAAGCCTCCCATATGGTTCACATGATCATGGAAATCACCCGTAAGTGCATTTCCAACCTGCATCAATCATCATATGTAAGTTAGATCAATCCCTATAGTGACTTTTGTATCAAGATTAGGGACTTAAATTTTGGTCTTAAACCATACCAAGTAACATTTTAGATTAATTGAATTCTCATTGTTGGACTTTTGCAACGTCCTTATTTCTCCAGCAAGCCGAGGAACATAGTGACCTAATAAAGGAATCCAAGTAGCAATCATATAATGGTAGCTAATTTATGATTTATGACAGAAATTGCTATTCATCCCTCTTAATTAATGCCCCTTATCATCCCTCCCGCATCCTCACAGTCAGATGAAACAACTATCAGATGGATAGAAAAACTTTTTAATCGGTTGCTAGTAAGTTGGACGTATGGTAAGAAGGGCTATCCTAAATGAAAAACATAATGCCAATAGGCATAATGTCTAAAGAGATGAAATCTATTGTGTAAAGCAGATTTAAAGTTTTTACCTGCATAGCTCTCTCCTGCCATGTAAAAGTCCCTCCCTTTGTATCCAGGGTATCTGTCAAACCACTTTTGGAGGAATACAAAGGAATCCCTGGCTGTAAGACAAAGAAATCATCAGGAAGAAACTTAAAAAGAAATGGTGTGATTGAGTGAGATAAATTACTTTACCAATTCTTTTGTTGCCATTGTTAGCTACATAATTTGATATGGTTGAGTAGGAAAAACCAGCACCAACAGGGGATTCAAGGAATAAGATATTGGCCACTGTATTAGAAA
The DNA here is from genome assembly GCA_035235625.1 of Saururus chinensis. Lineage (NCBI taxonomy): Eukaryota > Viridiplantae > Streptophyta > Magnoliopsida > Piperales > Saururaceae > Saururus > Saururus chinensis. The sequence goes on from CP141143.1 coordinate 36,280,189, forward strand.
TCAGACAAAACTTACATCAGATTTGTGACAAAATAAATGCACGGAGGAGATAGCAATTTCATGATCCTTGCCTTGGTTCCAAGAATACAAATTAGATAAAGGGTCATCCCATCTAGATGAACATGAAATGGACCAATTTCCTTAGCTTCCCCAAAACCAAATGAACAACAGTCAGGTCCTGAAGGAAAAATCTATTATAGAAACAGAATAGCATATGCTTCCCTGAGGATAATTAATGAGGACACCTAACAACAAACGTCTCGAATAACTTTCCAAAAGAATCCAAATTCTATGTAGATAACAGTATAGTGGCCAAATCAAGCAAATGGCTATGGAAAAGCAATATGGTGCTTGATCCCATTTGAAAGAGGCAACAAAAAACATATGAGAAGCAAATGAAAACAGTATACTGGTCTATTTCTTCAAACAAAATGTTTTATTGCCTCCCATTTATTGGTCATCAATGACTGTAATAGTGTATGTAGTCAATGACTATATTTAATATGTTTGAGTAGGAACTCATATCACTACTTGAGTCGCTCAAACTATTGAATTTGTTGTCTCTAACAGTTGCATCTTTTTCAATCTCCACAGGGATGTAGCTTGAGACTTGAGGATCATCTTCACCGATATCATATATTTATCTTGACCAGAGTCATTGCCTAAAATGCAAAGCATTGAACTAATTATAATAAAGAAACTAACATTTGCTGCTTATATTATTATAAAACAGGTAGGTTTCTATTACCTTTGCAGGGCTGCATAGAATGATCAGTGAGCCCAGATTTTATCCCTGTTACAGTCTGAAGGGAACTTTGGCATAGATTTTGATCCATGTCAAGTTCCCCATCTGATGCATGAAGCACACTCTCAAGGAAGCAAAGATAGCAGTACATACCAGTGGCCAACAAAATAACACCTACAACAGGTGGAAACATGATAACCAGCAAGAAGAAGCAGGACACTAGCTGGTGAAGTCAGAAAAAAGGAATGAAAACAAAGTGGAAATAGAATTCTGTATTATTGAATAGTAAAGTCTGAATTACAAATGCTGAGATTGATCCTTATATAGCGATCAAATCTCCTAATAAAAAACAAGAACAAAAACAAGGAAATTACTTTGGAAAATTAAAAAATAAGACTTGAATAAACTTACCTATATAATATGAAAGACTAACACTATAGAAAAACAAAATTATGAGCAAATATACTCTAACAAATAGAAACTCAAAATGTCATAAAATACCAAGCTGACACTCACTCAGTATGGCCTAAGAAAAAGCTTTGTATCTCATGTGCTCCAATTAAGGCCTTTTTTAGAAACCTAGTCACCTAGAAAGGAAAAAATTGTAATACCATTTCTAGATAAATAAGGCACACATGAAAAAGTTAATTTCTTGGGAAAAGTTAGAAATAGTACACGAATTTTAAAATCTCTATTAGCACTAACAATGAACTGTCCATATGGAGAGAAATCCTGCAACAGGGAAAAATAGAACACACATTAATCAATATTGATCAAACATAAGATAACCCAAATAAAAAAAACACAAATCAAGACAGAATGTATATTAAAAAAATCAAACCAAAAGTTCAAGAGATAAATTAGCAAACTTAACATAAAGAAACCAAAAATAAAAAGACAAACCATACCAATTGAAGCCCTCACACGAAAGAAAAAACAAACTAGAAAGCTTCAATTGCCCGGACGTTTCCTCTACCTTTGATCAAGTTCTCAATTATTTTCTCATATAACGGTCGTTGGAGATCGATACAACAAAGTGAATTTTTTTTCGTGGGAAGATTATGAAATTTTCACTCTCACCAATCGCGCTAAAAATATTAGCAGGATTTCATCCCACCGTGTCACAAACTGCAAATTCTTTTGCGGGGGTTAAGTGCCAAAAATCCTGCCTCCAGTGGCGGTTTTGAGGGAGTCCTCTCATCGATCGCCCCTCTCGACTCTCCCTCCTACAATCTGTCGTCTCTACTTTCTTGGATCCACATCTCTCGTGCACAAGTTTGAAGGAGTATTCTCTTGCTCGATCGTGAAATCTCCCCTCTAGTTGTGCTTTCACGGGGGCTTCTCTAATCACCCCGCTAATGAAGAGCCGCAAGTCTCGTTAAGTGACTCTAGCGGGGTACCATGACAAACCCCCACTATAATCCAGTTTTAGCAGGTAGTTTTATGATCCTCACTAAAAAATCCCCACTAGATGGCACTAATTTTGTAGTGGTAGGTTCACTAACCTTAGAAAAGTCATTAGACATGCTTGTCTAGAGTAGTTTCGTAGGATATTTTTATCCCCTATTTTTAATGAAAATCATTTTGGGACATCAAACAAAACAAAAACTATTTTTCTTTTTAGAAATTTTTTATAGTGTATTTTCATTTAGTTTGATTAGTGTTTGGTTGATTTATTTTTAAAAAAACAAAAATAAGTTTTGTATTTATAATCATATAACTGGCATATCATATGGAACACACTTGAATTGTGGAATATTGCACATAATGGGTCATACATGTAATGCATAATGAATACAATCTTAAGTCATAGAGGACAATATGAATATCAATTAGGTAGAGTTTTAAGATTCATAATAATAGTTTATGTATTGTTGATTTACTAAAAGGCTTAGTACTTACTATGATAATTTAAGATCATCTATTGAGCTAAATGTCTAATATGGTTGATTTACTTGTTGACTTTGATGCTATGAGGTAGTATAAAGTAGTTGAGTGGTTTAGATTCCTTTCCAAGATGTATGAGATTTGATATGTTTATGTTAAAGTATGAACACTTGATGTAAACATTGTCATTAATGGTTCTCATAAAGATGGTGGAGAGGGCTTCCTACATGAAAAATCTTATTTTAGTAGAAAAGTTACCATCTCCTAGACACTGGAAAAGATTTAGAATGAAAAAAATTTAAATAGTGCAAGGTTAAGAGAACTAAGAAAAAACCATTGAAAGAAAAAATTATGAAAAGAATGTAAAAGAAAATTTTGAGAAAAGCAAAGGGCATAGAGAATGACAAAAATAGAAATAGAGTTATGTATTAGTCCTTGTATCTCTTGCTTATTCAATGTAAATTAATGATCAAATCGAATATGAGCATAAGCCAAGTTACTTGGCAGGCTTATTTGGCAAAGTAGTGGAAGATGAAAGTTATTTTTTACTATATTAACTATTTATCTCCTCATGATTGTTTTAAATGATTATGGTATAATCTTTAACTTAAAGTAAAACACTTTTACATCTTCTCTTATTATGAGGCTTGGAACATGAAATTCTAATTCTTTGCTCTAGTAGCTGATAAAATTATGTTATGCTAATGTGGGATATACACAATGTGTTACTATGAAACTCGGATAATATGTTCGTAATTGATATTGTTATATGATTAACAACACACTTTGTTCTCAATAAACTTCTTATTTGATTCTCCTAAGAGTTGATTCTAAATGTCGTTTCAAATAATTTTATAAGGTTTTTCTCAATATTTTTTCTTCTTCAATTAGATTTCCTTTTGTCTATTTGTGATAAAAAGGTGGAACATTTTGGGTTAGTAATAACCTTAAATCTTGATGGTAGAAATAGTCTAAATGGATAAAAATAAAAATTTCTTGAGATGGCTATGACTTGATTAATCTTTTACTTAGTTGAACATTTTAATTTTATATTTACTTATTTCCTAGAATAGTATAATGTGGGTATGTTCTAGTTTGTGATGTGTAAGATTATTATAGATTAAAGACCACACCACAATAGGATTAGAGAGGTATGGATAAAGGGGGAGAGACTTTGTTGGATAATTTATCGAAATCTAATTATTCACTACAGAGTTGTAATTTTTATTTTTTAGATGACGGGTTGAAGTATTTTGTAACCAAAGGGGGAGAATTTAATAACATAAATGTCCTTATGTCATGTGGAATTGGCTCATTTTAGTAATCAAAATAATGTCATTAATGTGTATTTTGAGACAGTTTAAGTCTGAAGAATAATTTCTAAAGGTGGAACGAAAGGAAGACTCAAATGCATGTTTTGGACAGGTAAAAATATGAACACACATCACATTCACATACTTTAGGATAAAAGAGACCTTAGGTAAAAGAATGGTGAGGATTGGAGGTTTGAATATTCAAAAAATAAAAAAATTGGTTAGAATGATCGATCGCTGATGAACTATAGAAGAATCTCCAAATAGTGTAAGGGCACTTGATCGCTTTTGTGAATGATCGATTGACACCCAAAAATACTCTTTGTTAAATGAATCCGAGAGTTTAGCGATCAATCATAAAGTCAAACGATTGATCAATGAAAGAGTTGTGAGAAAAATTAACAGAGATCGATCAAATGTCCTATGGAACAATCAATCGATTGAGCGATGGGTTACCTAAATTAAACTTTCTCAGTTTGATTTGGATTCCTAGTTGGAGTCATATTCCTTTTGGAACTTGGGATTCTATATAAAGGATTGGAACATTATGGAGAGAAGAGATATGACCTAGAAAACCTAGATAACTTATGTGGATTTGCTCTAATGGAGTTTTGAGAGAGTTGTCTTCTATAATGAGAACATATCTACCTAAATCAAAAAGGGTAATTAGAGGTTAGATGAAAGCACAAAAATATATGTGAGACATGGTGTTTGGTGAAGATTGCTGCTGAGAAGATAAAGAGAATAAAATATTCATTCCATATGAGGAGATGAAAGATCTACTTTGATTAAAGAGAAAATAGAGGAGAAGATCAAATTATGCCGGTAACAACTAAAGATTGGTTGATTCACAATTCAAGAGTGGTGTGGAGAACTAGTCGTTTGAAGATAAATGAGTCTTTTGTCTTTGTAACGACTAATTCTGCAATCTCAAGTTTACATAGTGCATAGTTAATATGGACAGAGTGTCCAGTGGTTTTCACTTGGTTAGGTTTCTATGTAAAAACTTGTGTGTTTGGTTGCTGATTTGGTTGCAAAGTTTTCATTAGAACACATTGGATTAAGGAACATTAATTTGAACAAAATCTGTGATTAATTTTTTCTAAATGGGGAAGATAAATCCTGTAACTTAATTGTAAGTTAGAGGCAAATTATTTTTCTCGGTTTCTCTATGCCACATACATAGTTCACAAACCAACAAGAGAATCTCTTGTTTTTTCATAATGTTGGCTATTATCCAATAGTTTTATGATTCAGTTAGGTTTCTCAATGATTCTCAATTCCCATTAGAGTATACTTTTACCAAGCAACTAAAGTGGACATCATGCCCTAATCAACTTAGTTAACCTTGACTTGCCTTGGTCATGCCAATTAAATACATGAGTATCACCGAGTACCACGTAGGCATAACCCATTGCCTACCAATTAGTAAAGAACGAATTATAAGAGATCCATACCAAAAACCCACGTCCCATACCATGGCCACCTATAGTTTCACCTTGACATCGCACATGTGAACTATAGGGTAGTTGTAGCGTCTACATAGACCAACTTCATCACATGGTGGGGTCAAACTCAAGTTGCCTTAGAATAATGTACATATTTAAAATAAGTCATTACATATAGTAGTATATAAGTATAAGAATGTATGTGTGAAACCATACAATATGTTCATACATATAGTCATTTACTATTAAATAACATATCCTATATAATTTCATGTAAATAGTCGCATACTCTATATGAATATATCATCAAGCAGCATTCATAATAACACATAGGAAATAACCTTACACATACAATCATGGTTATACATGGCAAATAGTGCTAAAATTTACTAAAAATATTTATATGCTTCAGCATGCTCCCAAACTCAACATATAATCATGAATATACCATAAAATAGTAATAAATATGCTTTAGAATGAATTTATTAGTAATCCCACCATAACTAAGAAAATATGTAAAAATTACAAAATATACCATAAACAGCAGCCTTTCAAAAATTCAATCAAAATAGAGTGCAGCTCAAAAATTTATGAACCATTAAAAATATCATATTTACATGATAATACTTTTATGAAAATTATGGGACCCCAAAAATTAGTCATATGAGGGGTAAAACTATGAAATCCATCAAAGGGACAATTGGGTCATTTGACCTATCCAACGAACTCTAAAAATGATCAAAAGTACACACAAACAAATAAAGTAATATTTAAAAATGCAGAGTTTTTTTACTCATATAGAATTAGTTATGAGTTTCTCAATTTAGGTCAAGAATATGCCAAGAATTATATAAATTCAAATAATCACAAAACAATCATTTAAATTCAGAAAATCACATAATCAAGAAGAAAATTAAAAAATTAATACTAAAAAACTTTTGTTCTAAAGAATGTTCATACCACCACAAAGCACAGGCAAGTCTCTTTACCTCTAATTACTAAGTTGAAAACGGTGTTCTTGTACTTGGTTCCTATGAACAAAAGAAAACTATAAAAAATACTAGTGGAATAATAATCAAAATGAGAAATAGGAAGAAGATTAAATAATAATGATTGAAGGAGAAGGTTGGAAGAGGGTAAATCAAAGAGAGAGAAAGAGATCTTGAGGAGGAAAAAGTTTCTAGAGAGAAAAACTCAAAAGGGTGGGGGGAATTGAGAGAGGGACAAACCAAATATAGAGAGGAATGAGAGAGACAAAATATTTTGTGCGATGGAGGAGGTTTAGGGCTAATTATAGAATTTGTAGGCTTATAATGGATTTTCTATTGTTTTTCTTATATTTATCCACTTAATTCGATATATAGCTTAGATAATCTATAGAATGTCTCTGATAATTCTAGTAGAGAACTTTTGATAAGTTTGGTAAGTAACTAAATCAAGTGAGAAGATAGAGTATGTTAGGAGGGATGAAATAAAATTATCTTGGTGATTTTAAGAAAATTTGCATGAGAGAGACAATAGAGTCTAGATAATTTATTGGACTCTTATTGAATGTTGAAGTTTACCCATAAAATATCCGAATTATGAAATGATCAAGAGATGACCTTGTAGGCCTTTGAACCAACTATATCAAGGAGATTCTGTTTGACCTTATCGTAATTATAGGTTATCTAGTGAGGTTCCTGGAAGCGTCCTACCTCATAAATTCATTCCATAGTCTTAGAAAATCCTAACTCATATATAAGGTCATTTAGTCTCAATTAGGTCAAATTTATTAGTGGCCCCCCATGAGCCTATGTGGGTCCAACTTCAAAGTTCGTATAGGTTCAGACATGGAGTGTAGTACAAACTTCAAATGATCATATCTCGGCCTTGTAAAGTTTATTGAAGGTGTTCTTAGGCGTGTTCCATTTATCTTCAAGTTTAGATTCTAATATAAGAGGATTCATGTCATAATTAATGCGTAGTAAAGGATATACTATTTATAAAGTACTAGGATAACAAACACTAATTCTACAAGGCAAGTCTACTAGTGTGGCCATAGGTTTGACTGGGTCTCTAGCTCAACAAATATGATAAAAACACTCCAAAGTCAATCGAACATGAATATAATTTTTTTTCATAAGTGTAGAGAAAAAATGAAAGTAATTATTGAACTCCTTATGTACAAAGTCTAGGTCCACAATGTTGAAAAAAATTTCGAACCCAATTTTTTAAGTAAAAATAGTATTTTTTTAGTGAAAAATCATTGTTATTATAATTGTTGACTATTGACACTTAATTGTCACCTATTTATTGACTATCAGTTGTCATGCATTAGAGAGGAAGGAGGTAGCCGGCATCGGAGAAGGAGACCGTGGTGATGGACAATTTGGAGTCCACCACCAGTGACCAATATCTTTGCTAGAAGATATGCAATCCACCATTTGTGGCCTATCTCTTCTCCAGAGTTGGATACCTCCTCTTCTCCGTCATTAGATATTCCTTCTTCTCCAACACTGGTGACCTCCTTCTCTAGAGCCAATTATTCCTTTTACTGATATGTAATGATTGATAGTCGAAAGTTGAATGTTGATAATTGACAATCATGTGTTCAAAATGTGTTTTATTTTTTTCTTATTTATTTGGTTTGTTGATATGGTTGAGTTTATATAATGAGGGAAACAATGCCACTCAGAATGTTCTCTTACTACCTCTTTACTACAATTAATCACCCTATCAACTATTGACTACGAAATTGAAAGATTGTATGTCACATGTAATGTAATTGGCTAATTCGTTGATCAAAACTATGTTAGGCACTTCACATATGTAATTAGTCTTTGAAATCTTATTAGATTTAGTTGTAGTTAAGTCAAATTTATAATTGATAGACTTGATAAATAGGAGCAGACATAATTTTATGGATCAAGACTAAATACTAAAGAATATTGATGAAAACAATGTTCATTAAGTGCAAATTCTAAAAAAAGTCACTTAGGAAAGTTGAAAAAATGATTTTGGAGGTTTCATATGATCAATAAACTCTTGGATTTAGGTTAAAAGAGGTTTCATCGCCTATTGAAGCTGCTCTTTATTAAATAAATCCAAGAGTTTTTTGAACAATCGGTGTATTGAGAGATCAATCGCTTGAAGTATCGTATGGTAAGGAAACAGTGAATGATCAATCGATGTTTGGATCAATCGATCATTAGCAATTTCAGTTCCCCTAAAAAAACATTTACATAAGAGTTTTTGTTACTAGTTGAAGTCAATGACTTAAACCAACTTGGAGACCTATAAAAGGGATAAGGTATGACGAATTTGAAGAAATGAAAACCTAGAAAATATTAGAGAAGAATGAAGATTACTCATTGTTTTCTTATAGAATCCGTAGAAGGCATGAAGGGATTATTCATGGAGGATTTATAATGATGCACAACTAAAGTGAGAAGATTTTTACACAACAAAAAAAGAGGACTGCAAGCAAATTCTTCAAAGGGAGTTGAAGAATCTCAAAAGACGAATCAAAAAACAAAGAATAAGTTTTTACTTTAGTTGCTAAAAGAAGAAGACGAAGAACAAAACACAAAGAGGGGAAACTTCAGGTATTTATAGAGGCAGAATTGAAGGTCAACAATAAAAATGAAGAAGATTGAACGAAGGAGTTTGTGTCAAGTCTAAAGGTTGGTTGGTTGTTTTATGTCTTGTAAATTCTATATCTTATTAGTGCATTAATTTAGCCTTGGTTAAGGCTGCCATGGTTTTTTACCCGATTTTGGGTTTTCCATGTTAAATCCTTGCGTGATTTTGTAGTGTGTATGCTTGATTTGATAGATAAATTAATCATGAATGGCGATTAAATATTAGGGTTTGTTTGTTTCGCTTCAAAATAAATTCACGAGTATAGAGGCTAAAATTCATTGTCTTTATCTTTATAAGATAATCGGACTAGTGGCAATCTAGTGATCCATTATTGTTGTCTAGTGGTTATTAAACTCAAGTAGTAGTTAAGTATTTTTATTAAAAAATTGAGTTCGTTTCATGCTATTAATTTAGTTTTTCATGCTAGTGTGTGTCAAGTTTTCCTAATCTTCCTAGCTTTTGATTTCTCAAGTCATATCTCTTGTGTTAGGATTTGATATCTTATTTGTGCTAGTTTACTTGTTTTTCTCATAGAATTACTTGTTAAACTTGCTAATTTGTGTGCCCTAATTTATTAGTCTACTTCTTCTTATATTTCTCCTTGCTTAGAGTGCTTAAAAAATGTTGCTTAGGTGGTTTAAGTTTGCTTAATTTTAATGGGTATGTCAAATAATTCAATGAGTTAACATGGAGATTTGAGTAATCCTATGAGTGCTTTTATTCAAGTACTTGATGGAAATACTTAGAAAGCGGTGATTAAAGATTGAAATCCTCCCTTGACCACAGACAAATATGGAAATTCAATCTTAAAAGTCGAGAGTGTATGAGATGAAAATGAAATAAAACTTGAAAATCGAAATAGTAAGGCCCTTAGTACATTATTCAATGCCATAGGAAAGTCGCAACATAGGCTAAACTTAAATTGCGCATCTGCTAAGGTTGCATATGAAAAACTTGTGAAGTATAATGAGGAAATAGAGGCCATTAAAGTATTTAGATTATAGATGCTCACCCTCGAATTTGATAACATAATCATGAGTAAATATGAGACAATTTCTGAATATTATGCTAAGATATTAGGCATGGTCAATACTTTTGATTAATTAGGGGAACCTATTCCTGACTACCTAGTTGTAAGGAAATTGTTAAGGTCCTTATCTTCTAAATTTAAAATTAAGGTGATAATAATTAATGAATCTAAAAATATAGTTACCTTATACATTGAGGAAGTTGTAGGGAACCTTAGAAACTTTGAGATGCAAGAAGAATCTTATGAAAATAAGATAGAATTATTTGAGAAATATAAGGGAAACAAACTTCCCTTAAGACATCTAAGATTGTACAAGAATGTTGAATAGGATTTTCTGAAATTTTAATTAAACTTAGATTATCGCAATATAAAGTCATTTTGTCCTAACGTATTTCATAGTCAAATAACATTCTTTTTCTCCACATTAATTAAGTACAACAACTACTAGCAAGTATATATATTCAACTTCTATAGTTGATAAAGAAACATAATTTTATTTTTTAATATGCCAAGAAACAAAACAATTTCCTACGTAAAAATATTTAGCTGAGGCACTCTTCTTATCATCTACATTTCCTGTCCAATTAACTTCTAAATATCCAACTAGTTCAAAAGTAGTTTCAAATGAAAACCATAAACCATATCGTGTAAATCTACTCACATATTTTATTATTCTCTTAACAGCAATCATGTGGGATTTTTTTAGGATTAACTTGATATTTAACACATACTCCTACACCTAAGCAAATATTTGGGCGATGAGCAGTTAATTTAATTAGTCAATGCATTGGTTAACTCATTGATAATTATTGGTGAGGGTATCAACTCATCCATAAGGTCACTAATGGATTTTGTCAGTAAATCTTGACAAGTCAATGATCTCACTAATGGTTATTGGTGAGGTCATCGGCTTGTCAATGAGGTTATTGATGGATCTTAAAGGCATAGTTGACAGGGTTTGACGTGTCGATGAGTTCATCGATGATCATCAGTGTGGTCAACAACATGTCAGCAAGGCTCCTAATGGAAAACATGATTTTAAAACTTATTAGGAATATAGCTAATGTATGTTATAGTACTTATAATTAATAATACATGGTTTTTTATGTAATTTGTGTTGTGGATGAAAGGTCACTTATATATATATATATATATATATATATATATATATATATATATATATATATATATATATATATATATATATATATATATATATATATATATATATATATATATATTACTTAGGGATTAGAATCCCCAATGTATGTGAATGAGCCTATTGATTGTGATAAATGGGTACCCAAAAGACTATGCATACACCAACCAAGGTCATAGGAACCCTTGGTGCCTCAGCTCCAAAAGGATGTCTTTAGCCATGTCAAAAGAAGGGGGTTGGTATGAAAAGGACCAAAAGTCTTCCAGCTCTCTAAAACATAGAAATTATGTAAAACCGCTTCCTGACCCGAGAGTCGTGTTTGAATGGACTAGAACATTGAAAGATGACTAGTCCTGTGCAACATAATATAAGAGGTTTCAATGATTATATAAAGCCGTTATCTCAACACTAGGGTCTATGAGCCCTAATGAACCTTTAATTCATAATGTGGATGGGGAGAGACAAACGTCATAGCACTAAAGTCATTATGTGGTGGCCTAATATCTAGGAGTACAAAACTCCTAGATAAGGTCATCATGTCTAGAGAACCTTCGGAAGTATTTTTCTTACAAATAGAAATAATATTATAAAAGGTATGTACTCCTTATATGGTGATGAATCAACTAGTTTTCAAACAAGAAATCCACGGTATGTTGATCGAGCTTTTATAATTCTTTAACATTTCTATGTCACTAAGTATTCTTGTATACTCAACATCCTTTGTGGTGTAGGTGCTCAGCTTAAGGCTCAAAGGTATGTGAATGTCATAACTATAGTGAAGATTTACTCTACATTTATGAAGATACTTTAGCTAGCTTTGATTAGGCACATGAGTATGTCCTTTATCTTTTATTAGTCTTGATTTTGTTAATGGACAATTGTGAACTTGTGGGTCATGTAAATATTTTAATGTAATAGTTATATGAATTTCTATTAGAGATATTAGTATCACATTCAAATTATTGTGAAAATAGATGATACTCATACCCCCAATTCTTTATTTATTCCATATATTTTTATTGCTACAACCAATATAATAGATGTATGGGATTTGAAATATTTTCTTTAAAAATGAAGGAAAAATATATATTTTATGAAACATTTAAACGCAAAAATTGGGGGTATGACATTCCCTATGACAAGAGTTTCCAAAGATTCTAAAGTATTTGATAGTGGGTTTTTTACTTCTCCACAACTCATAAGGGGTTTGGACTATACCAGGTCTTAAATATACTCTATTTAAGGTGTATGTTGCAGTATTTACAATTTGTCCAAAAAATGTTTAGCTAAATTCTTTTCATTTAGCATAATGTTGGCTATTTATTGAATAGTCATATTTTTTACCTATTCCATTCTATTGAGAAGTTTTAGGAGCTGAAAACTCATGATGAATTCCAAGTTTGTCACAAAACTCTTTAAACATAAAGTCAGTGAATTAACCACCTTTGTTACGTTTAATGTTTAGAATGTGTAGGTCACTTGTGTTTTGAATGGTAAGGGAAATTGTTTTATATGTTTTAAAACCATCTAACCACCATCACCAAAATATATTTTTTACATCCCAAACTAGCTATTTGCATTGGTTCCCTAAGGTCCATGTGCATTATTTCTAATGGTCTCTTGTTTCTTGTATGTTTTAACTTCTCATGATGGGCTTTTGACAATTTACCCTTTTGACAAGCACCACTTATAAAATTTACAGGAGGTTTCAAAATAAGGGTACCTAAAATGATTCATTCTTCTATTATTTTGTCAATTCTATTAAATTCAAATGTCCTAACCTTTGATGTGACAAATAAGTATTATCAAATAAGGACAAGTTTTTAAAATAAATAAGATTAAGCAAATAGCAATTATCATGAGCTCTTAAACCTTTCACACAAGTCATTCTAAATTTGTCAATGATATAACAAATCTTATTTGTCAATTTTACAGCAAAACTGAAGTCACAAATTTGACTAATGCTTAAAAGATTATCTTATAGAGCACTTACATACAAAACATTATCAATATTAGCAATATAAAATTTTTTAAAGTGCCTATCTAATTTATTTTTATTTTATTTCCATCTCTAAAGGTAACTTTTACATTATACTTCTCTATCAAATTATTAAACCTCGATTTGTCATTAGTCATGTCTTTTGAACATCCACTATCTAGGTACCACATGTTAGAATGTTAAATTTTCATGGCAATGTTCACTACATGGCATTTCACATCCTCTTTCTTTACCCAAATTGTCTTAGTTTATACAAATTTTTGAAGATTACTCAAATTTTTATCATGTTTGGGATTCTCAAATATTTTTTCATTCACTTTTTGTTCTTTCTTGTGATAACTATTAAGAGCAAATTTGTGAGAGTCTCTTAGTGAATCTTGTGTGTGTGCCCTATATCTAAGATCTTGAACTTTTGTACTAAGTTCCCTTAAGTTTCTTCTCATCCATATAATTGTTTGAACAAGTCAATTGTAACATTATCTCTCAAAATTTGTGGTTTCTTCACTAATTTATTCTTGTTTGGCTCAAATTCAATCACTAGTTCTTTCTTAAGCATTTGTTTGGCTCAAATTTTAGTCATTTGTTTGGCTCAAGATGATGTGAAGATAAAGACTATGAGATATGACCTCATTGTGCAAGAATTTATTTTGAAGCGGAATAAGAACCCATAATACCTAAATGTCATCCATGATCAATCTATCTATCAAACAAGAATGCACACCACTCAAAGACACAAAGATTTAATTTGGAAAATTCAACTTTAGTAAAAAAACTTATCTACCATACACATGCATAAATCAATTGGTGAATGCCTCACAATTGAAAAAATAGCCCTGCTTAATTGGCTAAAGCATAAGCAAACCTGATCACCCCAGACAATCCCTAGCACGGAAGGTTGGACTTCTAAAAGGAAACTAGAACAGTTAGGGTAAGTCCCCTAACAGGGAAAATACCCCTTGGTAAGTCGGTGGAAACAGACAAACCATACTAGATCCTCAGGTTCCAGATAACTCTATAATTTAACTCATTATAGCGTTATGCTCTTCTCACACGATGAGGAAACTATCCTCAAAGGAACTTAAAACCCCGTTCATTGGATGTAAAACCCCGTCATTTCAGACATAAAACCAATTCAAGAAACTTTCGAGTGACTAAACCGGCAACCAATGACATTCAATTGCATCCAATCGATCAATCATGGCTAATCATGATTATTCATTTCTTATAAAGCATTTTTGTGATGCATGTGCCATGATATATACGTAAGCAAGGTCTAACAAATGTAAGCACAATTAACCATACTCAAATCAGTCCCTAAGAGCATGTAAAATGATATGTTTGTGAGAAATAAAATCATGTAGTCATAAACAAGAATGTACATATGCATAGTAGTGTTCATACTTAACCTAAAACATGTGAAACATAAATCACCTAAAATAATCAATGTAACATGTGCAAGCATACATAAGTTATCATAGTCAAGACCTACTGGAATCATAGAGTAATTATGGAGAAATCATCAAACATGGATTTAAAACAAGTAGAATATCATACTACATCAAGACAAGTATAGTCCTATTCATGCTTGAGCTGAATCATAATTCAAAGATGGTTCTCAGGCAATCACAGTAGTATTTATAGGTAATCATAACTCATCATAGTCATAGGAAATTAGAATCATGAGGAAAGAACAAGAAATAGCCAAAAATTCAAAAAAATAGGCTAAGAACACAAAACCACCTTGTTGCCATTCGAATACCCTGGTGGGTCGTTCGAACGGCTAACCGTTCAAACGGTTGTGAGCTTGTTCCATAGGCCAGAACAATTCACTTTTCTGGTTCGTCTTCAGCCTTCTGAAATTCAAACCGAAAACATTCATAAATTCCATATAAATTCAAAAATTACCATAGAACATCATATGATCAAACTCTAACCCTAGAACATGATAGATCTAATCAATCTCATGCTTAATCACAAGAAGATTACCATAAATAACATGTTTCTAACAAATCACCATTAAACCTCAAAAGAAAGCAAGAACTCATATAAATCCACAATAATGCATTCCAATTGGAAAAACCACAAGGAAAAATTTTCTTACCTCTATGAAGCCTTTGGATCTACAAAAGAGCTTGAATCCTTAAGAAATCCTACCCAAAATTAGGGTTTTTGTTGAAACATAATTAAAATTAACTAATAGACTCAAATTCAACTTGAAAATATGTAGATCTAGGATATCCTTTGGTTAAAAATGAAAATCACTCATTTAGGGTTTTAAATCAAAATTAAAAATAAAATTTTAGATGGAAGAAATCAAGAATCAAGATGGGGAAATAAAGATAAGAATGATTAAGACCAGATCGAAAGATTAAGGGTGATTAGTGCAATAAAATACACCTTAATCCAATTTTCTTCTTTGGGAAATGTGGGGTAGAGCACTCCCTCCTAGCACAGCTCTTCCCCATTTGGGCAAACAGGCTAGGTTTTCTTTAAATATTAAGGGTTTTGAGTTGGGTAAACAAATTGTTGGGCAGTAAAATAGGTCAAAATGCCCTAAGTGGCTAATTAGGGTTATTTTTTGTCCAAAAATCAATGTAATCACACCTAAAGCCATTGAAATGAAATAATAGAAGTTTAGAGGGTCAAGTTGGTTGCAGGCCATCCAACATGGATGTAGGGCCTATGGCGGGGTCTGCACAAATAATTATAGAAAAATTAGGATATATTGTCATAAAATCTGAAAAAATTGGATAAATCAATTTTGACACTAATACTTATGAAAAATGAAATTAAACCTTATTTAAGTAATAATTACTAACCCATAACCCCAAAATTAAATTAAACCGGTAAATAAACAAAACCACACAAATTCACATAATTAAAAATAATAATAAACAAAAAAATAGAGATCTTACACACCTCCTCTTCCTCTTTGCCAGAATCTAACATGACCATTATACACTAGCCAGCGAAGCTATTATAAATTTAGTTTTTTTATCTACGAGCTCAAATCTTAAAAAATGAACCCATAAACATGTTAAACTATTCAAAACTAATAGTGGGTTTTATTTTTACTTGATTCATAGCTTTTTCTAACACTAACCCAAACCTTGTACTGACAATCAATAATCGATAGCTGATAATCAGATTTGTTGCAATAAAGGGGATATAAGACAGCATTATGAGTGAAAATATCTCCATAAGTATTTATAATGAACTATCTTAATAAACTACGTAAATATAATAAAAATAAAGTAAATTTTAAACATGTGATTGTTGAATGTTTGGATTGTTATAGAGGAAGATCAATTTGCAAGTCTTGGATTCCTAGTGCTAGATTTAGCTACTATACAACATGCTACTGACAACAGTTCCAATAAGAATAAGTTGGGTTAAGGTGGTTTTGGTCCCGCTTACAAGGTTTACTCTTTCACCACTCTTGTTACATATAAATGTGGACTTCTTTTATACTCTCTTCATCCTATATTAATTGCTACATTTAGAAAATGATTAGTTTTTATTTAATGATGAAACCTACATCTAAGAGAAATGAAAATAAGCATATGATACTCTTTTTTAAGTACCTAAATACTAATTTAAACAAAATGGAGCTATTAATTGGAACAAACTTTTTTGCCAAATGGAGCTATCAATTTAGGGCAGAGGGAATAAGATTTAAAAGGAAAATTTAATAAGAGTGAACCATTTACCAGCCAACCTTGCATCAATACCAGAGCTATCCGTACATGCACAATCAATAAGCATTGCACATAGATATGAATGTGGATGATACAACCAGGGACAATCCATCTTAGGAAAATTTCTAACCAAAACCACTTCTCCTTACAAGTTTCAATTGTTTAATACTCCCTTATCTATCAAGCAAACATCGATTGGACCATAAAAGTTAGGTGACCAGACATGTCACATGAGGACTGTGGTACTTCCCTTGTTTGGGCATTTAGATGCATGTTATGGAAACTCTTCTGCATACCATAAGGTTGGACTTGCTTTTAAAAAATTAGTGGGCTTCACATTTCATCTTCCATTCCAATTTGTCTTTCTTTTTTATGGCTGCAAACCTTTTTCTGCAATAGCTCTCAATAATAACACCATCCTATTTGAGCTTTTTTCTCCTCTCGCTTTTACTTTATTGGAAATGCCTATCTATTCTCACGGTTGCTTTATTATTCAATGGAAAATTCTATTTTTATATTATAAACTCACACATGAGTTTTGATTTATCTAGTTAATAGAGCCTATGTAAACTTTGTGTGGGGTCTATTTGTTAAGTCCAATCAAAACTCTTGTGTGAATTTTGTAAGTATTTTTATTGTAGGAATATCGCTATCTTTATTTAACACTACAAAAAAAAAACTATCAATAGCCACGCAACATTAGTGACAACAGCCGTTTCTAATAGCGATTATCTGCGACTACTAAAAGAGTTAGACATCGCTATTGATTATTATGAGTGACGGCTGCCTATAGCTGTTGTAGATGAGCCAAAAATTCTAATTTCCACTCATTTTCTTACTTATAGTTGAGAAATAGCAACAACTAATTGGGACTGTCGCTATTGACAATTTTTCTACAACAATTGGCTGTCGTAGAAAATTTGATCTGCGATGGTCATCCCTAACAGTTGTTGCTAATAAACTCTTATTAGCAAGGCTAGTCTTGGATGGTCATTGTTATAAGTTCATCAGCAATGATCAATTAAGGTCGTCGCTGATGATCCCATCTTCCCACTTGATATAGAGTTTATCAAGTTGACTTGATACTACCCCTTCTCTCTCTCTCTTTCTCTCTCTCTATATATATTATCAAGTTAAGTTGATAAATTCTATATCAAGTTGAATTTTTTAGAGGGCCCATTTTTGTGGGCTACATCAAATAGGGGTATGGGACTAAGGGGGATGCGTGGCAAATCGTATAGAAAAAAGATTAAATTATTTTTTGCCAATTTAAATAAGTAGAACCCGCTCATCAAGGCTGGTCAAAATTTTAACCCCAAATCAATGGCTTAATTTTAATGTGGTTTAAATAAAGAGTCCTACATATTGAAATAATCTCAAAATTTGTAGACCCACATCTTCAAATAAGATATTTAAATCCTAATTAGTTTCACACCTATTGGACAATTCTAAATACCTAAATTAGAAAATATAATTTTAACTATTGTTTTGATTATAAGATTAAAGCGTCATGATGAAGGGGGCCCAATATGTTCAAATGAGCCCAAAATTTATGACCCCATATTTTTTATGATGTTCTTTTTATTTTCATTGGTCCCACACTCAACAAATATTTGTAAGATCAATATTTTGAAAATCAACTTGATAAACTCTTTTAGCAAGTTCACTTGAGCTTACATTTTTCCATATATATATATATATATATATATATATATATATATATATATATATATATATATATATATATGTATGTATGTATATATATATATATGTATGTATGTATTTTTTTAATATATATATTATTTTATATAATTTCAAAATTATATTCAAGTTCAAGCTCTCACTACAACAAAACTAGGTATTAGCGACGCTTATGTAAACGTCGCAATACTATGCGTCGCTAATATATCGTAATAATGACATATAACAAAACGTCGCAAAAAATACAAATATTAGCGATGCATAATATTAAGCTTCACTAATAATAGGCTATTAGCAACGCAATACTCCAAATGTCGCTAAAACATAATATTTTAGCGACGCTTGAATTTATGCGTCGCTAATACTTACGTTATTAGCGACGCTTTTATAAGTGTCGCTAATTGATATATATATTTAATTTTTTTAAAAATAAATTTCAACACTATTAACGACGTATACTTACAAACGTCGCTAATAGTTTCAACAATAGCAACATTTAAGTATGAGCGTCGCTAATAATTCTCAATTTTTTAAAAAAAATAAAAAATAAGAACTAATAGCGACGTATATGCTATACGTCGCTACTACCTCATATAGTAGTGACAGATAGTCATATGCGTTGCTACTACCTATTTTTATTAAAATTTTATTTTAATTCTTTTAAAATTTTATTATTTTTTTATTTTTAAAAATAAAAAAAATTAAAATAAAATACTAATAGCGACTTATATAGTTATACGTCGCTATTAGTATTTTTATTTAATTATTTTTTAATTTTAAAATTAATTTTAAAAAATAGAAAATATTAAAAATTTAAAATTAGAGGAAAGATAGTGTTGTAGGTAGATAGGAGAGGGAAGAGAGAGAGGGGAGGAAAGAGAAAGGGAGAGAGAGGAGAGGGAAGAGAGAGAGAGAGGGAGAGGGTGGAGAGAGAGAGAGAGGGTGGAGCGAGAGAGAGGAGAGAGAAAGGGTGGAGAGAGAGAGGATAGGGAAGAGAGAGGGAGAGGAGAGGATAGGGGAGAGAGAGAGAGGGGAGGAGAGGAGAGGATATGAAAAAGAGAGAGAGAGAGAGAGGATAGGGAAGAGAGAGAGAAGGGAAAGGGGGGAGGGAAGAGAGAGAGGGGGGAGGGAAGAGAGAGAGGGGGGAGGGAAGAGAGAGATAGGGGAGGGAAGAGAGACAGAGAAGATAGGAAAGAGAGAGGGAGAGAGAGGAGAGGATAGGAAAGAGAGAGAGAGAGAGAGAGGAGAGGAGAGGATAGGGAAGAGAGAGGGAGAGGGGGGAGAGGAGAGGATAGGGAAGAGAGAGGGAGAGGGGGAGGGAAGAGAGAGAGGGATTTTATTTTGTTGTTTTTTAAAAAAAAATTTAATTTTTTATTTTTTATATAAAAAAATTAATTTAAAATAAAATACTAATAGCGACGTATAGAATTATACATCGCTATTAGTATTTACTTTTCTTATTTTTTTTATTTTCAAAATTATTTATTAAAATTTTTAAAAATTATAAAAAATGAAATGAGAGAGAGAAGGAGGGAAAGAGAGGAGAGGGAGAGAGAGGAGGGGGAAAGAGATGAGAGGGAGAGAGAGAGAGAGGGAAAGAGAGGAGAGAGAGAGAGGGAAAGAGATGCGAGGGAGAGAGAGGAGAGAGAGGGAAAGAGGAGAGGGAGAGAGAGAGGGGTTAGAGAGAGGGTAGAGAGAGATGTTAGAGAGAGGGGTTAGAGAGAGGGGGTAGAGAGAGAGAGGAAGAGAGAGAAATTTGTTTTAGCGACGGATTTGAGTAAACGTCGCTAAAAGTATATATTTAGCGACATACGGTCCAGTGACCGTTGCTAATAATTAAAGTTTTTTTAAAAAAACCCAAACAATACCTGCGCAGGGAAATTTCACGCTCGGGCGAAATTTCCCCGCACCGTATAAATCCCCCCAGCATCGTCCTTTGCATTTCACCCTTCGCCCGTCACCCGTTGCCCACTGCCGCACGGCTCTTGCCGTACCACCACATCGCCGCACTGCTGTGCCTTCGCCTCCGCCCCCCTCAGCCTTTGCCCACCGTCCTCCGCCTCTGTCCCCCTCCTGGTCGCCCTTCTTCTGGCCCCTCCTCCCCCCTCCTCAGGTACTACCCCGTCGGCCTCCGCCGCTGCGCAGCCACTCCTCCCTGCCGCTCCGCCGCCTTCCGCCCCGTTGCTATTAGTATAGGGGAGGGAAGAGAGAGGGGATAGGGGAGGGAAGAGAGGAATTTTATTTTGATTTTTTAAAATTTTTTATAGTTTTTTATAATTTTTTAAAAAATAAAAAAATTTAATAAAATAAAATACTAATAGCGACGTATATAAATATACGTCGCTATTAGTACGTGTATTAACGATGTATAAACATATACGTCGCTAATACCTGTACTAATAGCGACGTATATTCATATACGTCACTATTAGTATTTATATTTTTTATATTTTTTTATTTTCAAAATTAATTTTTAAAAATAAAAAATTATAAAAATTTGAAATTAGAGGAGAGAGGGGAGAGAGAGAGGGAGGGAAAGAGAGGAGAGGGAGAGAGGGAGGAGAGAGAAGAGGAGAGAGGGAGGAGAGAGAGAGGGAAGAGAGAGAGAGGAGAGAGAGAGGGAAGAGAGAGAGGAGAGGAGATACGGAGAGACGGTGGGAGAGAGGGGGGGAGAGAGGGGGAGAGAGAAAGAGGGGGGAGAGAGGAGAGAGAGGAGTGGGAGATGAAGAGTATTTTTTTAAATTTTTTTAAAAATGTTTTTCAATTTTTTTTAAAATTTTTATTTTAAAATTAATTAAAAAATAAAAAATGTATTAACGACGCTTACAAATATACATCGCTAATACCTTGCATATTAGCAACGTATATGAGTATACGTCGCTAATACCCTTAAGTATTAGCGACGTATAAGCATATACGTCGCTAATACGCAAGGTATTAGCGACGTATATGCTTATACATTGCTAATATATATATATATATTTATTTTTAAAGAAAAAATATAAAATAGAGAGAGGAGATGGAGAGAGTGAGGAGAGAGAGAAGAGAGAGAGGAGAGGGAGGAGAGAGGGAGGGAGGAGAGAGAGGAGATAGAGAGAGAGAGAGGAGAGGAGAGAGTATGGGAAGAGAGAGAGGAGAGAGAGTGGGAAGAGAGAGAGGAGAGAAGAGGAAAGAGAGTGGGAAGAGAGAGAAAGAGAGGGGAGAGAAGAGGAGAGGAGTGAGGGGGGAAGAGAGAGAGAGGAGAGGAGAGAGAGGGAAGAGAGAGAGGAGAGGGAGGAGAGAGGGGGAGAGAGAGAGGAGATACGGTGAGACAGGTGGGAGAGAGAGAGAGAGAGAGGAGAAGGAGAGAGAGAGAGAGGGGATACGGAGAGACAGGTGGGAGAGAGATGGGGGAGAGAGAGAAGGAGAGAGAGGAGAGGGGAGAAGGGGGAGAGGGAGAGGAGAGAGAGGAGAGGGAGAGGAGAGAGAGGAGAGGGAGGATAGAGAGAGGGGGGAAGAGAGAGGAGAGAAAGAGGGAGGAGAGAGAGAGGAGAGATTTTATTTTTTAAAAATAGTATTTGCGACGCTTATAAGTAAGCGTTGCAAATAAATGCCTTAATTGCGATAGAATATGTGAAACGTCGAAAATTAAATGTTATTTGCGATGCTTAGATACAAGCGTCGCAAATATATTACCAATTGCGACGTTCCTCAGAAAACGTCGCAAAATGGCATATTTTAGCGACACAAAATATACGTCGCTAAAATTACCAGTTTTTTCATTTACCCGCGCGGGCGAAATTTCGCCCGCGCGGCCGATGTAAATTACCACGCGGGCGAAATTTTGCCCGCATGGTATTTATCGCCTCCCCCCCCTTGTTATCTCTTCCCCTGGCCAGCTCCGACGCCGCCCCCCGGCCAGCTCCGACTCTGCTCCCCGGCCAGATCCGACTCCGCCCCGCGTCGCCTCCTCCTCCGGATCTGCCCCGTGGCCTCATCGTCCTCCTGCTCCAACCCGCCGCCGCAACCTGCCCCTCTGCTCCAACTCCGACTCCGCCCCCCTGGCCAGCTCCGACGCTGCCCCCCTGCCAGCTCCGACTCCGCTCCCCGGCCAGATCCGACTCCGCCCCCCGTCGCTTCCTCCTCCGGATCCGCCCCACGGCCTCGTCGTCCTCCTGCTCCAACCCGCCGCCGCAACCTGCCCCTCTGCTCCAACCCGCCACCGCAGCCTCCCCCTCTGCGCCAGATCCTCCTCCAGCTCCGCCCCGTCGCCTCCTCGTCCTCCTGCTCCAACCCGCTGCCGCAGCCTCCCCCTCTGCGTCGGATCCTCCTCCGGCTCCGCCCCATCGCCTCCTTGTCCTCATGCTCCAACCCGCCGACGCAGCCTCCCCCTCTGCGCCGGATCTTCCTCCAGCTCTGCCCTTTAAAGGTTGGATCTTTACCCTAGACCCCCCTGCCAGAGCCGCCTCCGCCCCGCCGCATACCGCTCTGCCCCACCATCCCGGTTTAGAGCCCCCGCCGATCCAGCTCCAGTTCCGCTTCCCCCCTGGCCTCCCTCCTCCCCCCCTTCTCTCCCCGGGTCCTCCTCCCTTCCCCTTCTCTGTTTCAGAGGAGGGGGGCGGTTCTGGTGGAGATGGGGCAGCGTGAGGGAGGCCGGGACTATGGGGGGCCGGATTCCGGCGCCCCCGCCGGAATCCGGCCCTCTCTCTCCGGCCTCCTCTTTCCCATCTCTCCCCCAGGTCCACCCACCTCATTCCCCTCCTCGGAAACCAGAGGAGGGGGCGGACCAAGGGGAGAGAGAGGGGGCAGCCGGCCACCCCCCTCCCTCCCACTCCCCCTTCTCACCAGAGGTGGCGGACCTGGGGGAGAGAGAGGTGGCCAGCCCTCCCCCTTCTCCTTCGCCCCCCCCCCATCCATTCTGCTTGCACTCAACAGAGGGAGAGGGGGGGGGCGGATTGGATTCCAGTGAACCGGAATCCAGTCACCCAGCCCACCTCCTCCCCCTCCTAGAGTCCCCCTCTCGTCTCCCCCGGTCACCCCACCCCCCATGCCGCAACCTCCCACAGGCGCCGGATTCGGCACTTCTGCCGGATTCCGGTGCCGGTTTTTTTTTATTTTTTCTAAATCTATTAGCGACGCATTTCTAAGCGTCGCTAAAGCTTTTTTATTTTTTTTTAAATTATACAAAGTATTAGTGACGCTTAACAAAGCGTCGCTAAGACATAAAAATATTTTTTTAATTTTTTTTATTAATGAGATTTTTCAAAAAAAATTAAAATTTTTAGCGACGCTTATAAAGCGTCGCCAATAAGCAAGTATTAGCGACGCGTTATTATTATACGTCGCTAATAATTATACTATTAGCGACATTTTCGAATGTGTCGCTAATACTAAAATTAGTAGCGACGTATATATAATTCTCGCTAATGTGCACTATTAGCGACGTTTTCTATAAGTGTCGCTAATGATCAATAGCGACTCAGTTTTTAGCGATGTAAGTAGCGACAGTTTATAAGCGTCACTAATAGTCATTAGCGACGCTTATATTAATATTAGCGACGCTTATAAGCATTGCTAATTGTCTTTTTTGTTGTAGTGTCTACCTTAGGCGAGTCGAGTTTGAGTTTCATTTGAGCCAAGCCGAACCGAGTTGCGTAATGGTATGCTTAAACTCAGCTATAACCTATTCGAACTTAAATCGAGTTCCAGCTAAGCCCGATTTGAGTTAAGCTTAAATTAAGTCAAGTTGGGCCTACTTGACAAGCTGACTTGACTCAACGCTTTAACTGCCCTACATGGTATTCATTGTAATTTCATTACATGAATGAAGAAGAATTTTCTTTTAATTAAGTCCCCAGCTTTTGTATTTATAAATTTTGGGTAAGTTTCAATGTAGAAGGTCAATTAACTTATTCGGTAGACAGTTGGACAACATGATTTCTTTTTGTGCCTGTATCAAGCACGAGTACGACCCACTCATCAGCGGTACTACTAGAAAATGCGTTAACAAGTCCGTTGGGCCCAACTTGTGTAATGCCTAACTCGTGTACTTATTGGGCTTGGGACCAACCCCATTTCGAGTATTAACAATTTGATTCTATGTGAGTTAATTGAAGTGAATAAGACTCATATTCAAATTCAAAGTGAAGAAAAACTTGACTGAGATAAATATTGGCCTTATATTAAAGCCCCAAAAGGGGCAACACACTTTTGTGAAAAATGGAGATTTTGTATCCAAGCACCCATTTAGATTTGGGTTGGACCAAACTCGTGTGAGCCACATGCCTGCCTGGCCCAGCCCGATTAAATTCGCATACATAGTTGGCTCATTATATAATAATGATAGGAAGACGCTCTCACATGGTCACATTATTCTGGGAAAACATATTTCTATTATTACTGAGATGGCTGTTTCTTGCATGGTGTTAAACTGAGTAAACAGGCTGCAGCTTGCATAGAATCTTCTCAAATCTAATTGTATATAGCGATCGGGTGAAGAGATCAGCTTCTTTGGCCATCTAATTGTTTATCTTGCCCCAAGAGAGCGCCTATGACAGTTTACTGCTAGCTTTGCCATTGACTAAAGTCTTCCCCCACCGGTTTTTTCCTTTCTCTTCATAACACTGTTTCAGAGGACGTCATTCTCGAGTCTCACAGTTCTCATCATCCAGCATGTAAGAGAAGCTTTTAATCACCAGCTTTTCTTCAAAGAATTCATGGATAGAATACCCCTTTTTGTTTACATCTCTTTCTCACTTCTGATCTCCTTGAGCCACTGCGACGAGGCTCTGTACTTTTGCAACTGGTCTAGCCAAAGCTCCCCCCAAGCAAGTAAAACTTTTAGCCTTAACCTGATATGTGATCTTGTTGAGACATCATAAACGGCAGCAATGATTCTAAGTTGGGAATAGCCCAATGTACTGCAGACCTTAGTGTTGGCGACTGTCTTAGTTGGTTAAAGAAACTGAAGAATAATTACGAACAGCTTTAGGTGGGGACAAGAGCAGTTGGTATGCTCTAACACCTAGCTGTCATATTTTTTATGATTATAGGAGTTTCTTTGATTACCTAAAATCGTCGGTAGAAGGCAACGCTACGTCCCAAACACCTCCTCGATATGGAAGGGAAAAGAGCAATTCACCTCCCCCCTCCAACAGAAGGTATGGTAGACGTGGCCTTCTCCAGCTTTCTCGCTTAAATCTTTGGAATATATATATATATATATATATATATATATATATATATATATATATATATATATATATATATATATATATATATATATATATATATATATATATATACCATCACAGGGCAGTTAATCCTTGATTAAATTGATTCTGAATCTTTTCAATTACTTATGCAATACCTAAAGTCATTCGCTTTCATTTTTTTCAGTTTTTATTATGTTCAAAAACTATGAAGTACCCCAACTTATGCAATGGTAGAAATCTCCTCTCTAATAGACATTTTTGTAATGTTAGCACCATGTCAATACTTACACTTTAGCAAACTTCTTTATATGATTTAAGGTAAATTATACTTTACCCATGTGAATTTTGGTGAAATGGCACTTATACCTTATGCTTATGAAAATAGGCATTTAACCCTTGTAATTTATGAAAATTGGGCACAAAATCCATATTTGACTAATGAAATTTCATGTTTAAGATCTACCCCACTTAGCGCATTCCCCTCATCTTCATCTACCACTGATGTTGTCAACCACCATTCTGCCTCTATCGCCCCTCCGCCTCGATCGCTCCTCAGACATTGTCCCCCTTCTTCGCCCAACTCCTAACCGAAACTCAGCCCGCAACCTCTCCACCCACTACATGCGCCACGACTAGGCTCTAGCCATGGTAATTCTGGCCAAGGTAGCTTCAGGCATCGCCAAATTTGGCCACTCCTACTCTGGCTACTAAGGGACTAGGTTGTGGCTGGTGGGTCATGGGTAGAAGGGAGGAATGATGTCAAAGGGGAAATAGCTATTGGCAGTGCTAATGGTGTTGATGGAAGAAGAAGGTGATCTTAACTTAGATTTAAATAAAAAAGATGTAAAATGGTCTTGTGATACACCGTGTTCCGATTATGCCTAAACTAATTAGTTAGGAGTGATTATGTAAATTTATATTAAATATTAAGGGGTCTCAAGGGATGTAATCCCCGTATATAAATAGAGCTTGAAGTAATGAGCGCAATGAACCAAAGAACACAAGAAATAGAGGTCAGGAACGAAAGTTATGACATTGAGAAGCGTGCCACATGGGCAGGAACTACTTTAAAAGAGTGATATAACATACCCATGTGGGGTCTAGTTTTAAAGGGCTCGTCGATACTAATTCATCGGTATCAAAACGCGGGATTCTGACTTTGGGATAAGAAGTTACCTCATTTTGAAGTTAGAATTGTATTTGAATAAAATAAAAATAAAATATTAAAGAAATGATAAAATAGATGACGTTAGCATGACCGGAGCCGAGCCATCAGCACCGCGCCGTGCCGAGCCACATGATAGTGTGGTTCAGCGCATTGTTGACATAAAAAAAATCAAAATTCAAATGCAAAGAGTTTGGAGCTTAACTAGTTCTAGATGAGACCAAAATTTCAAAATGAACAAAGTATCAAAAGTTGACAAAGTCCAAAAGAAAAAAAATTTCTAATGCTACACCCGTAGGAATGTGATAAAAAAATCAAAATTTAAAGGCTAAGATTTCGGAGCTTGATTAGCTTTAAATGAGATAAAATCTTCAAAATAGACAAAGTAAAAAAAAGAGAAGCAAAATCTAATCCTACACACGTGGGAATAGACTAAGGTTTTTAACAAAAATTATTATGTGAGGACCTCATGAAGTCTCCTTATACTCAAAGTTAGCTACAAAATTCAAAATGGCTAAGAGAGGCTTTATAAGCCTCACATAGCCACATCAAAATATAAAAAACTGAATTACAAAGTGTTGTGTGAGACCTTATAAATCTCACACCAAAATAACCATAAAACTAAAAGGCTGAGTGACACTCGTGGATCCCACGATAAGTTTTGTTAAAAAAAAAGTCCATAAAAGACCAAAATAACTGAAAACACAAAAATGTTTAGTTTTAAAGAAACTCAAAGTTCGAAGGAAAAAAAAGTTTATGTGAAAAATCTCATGGGCCACATATGGAGAATGAGAAGACCAAGTTAAAGGTATGATGCCCGGACTTCTCTCACACTCTCCACTTCCCACTAACTCACTCCTCATTAATCAATTCAATTCTTACCAACCATCCCACTAACCCATTCTTCATCTCCCATTAACCCACTTTCCATCTCCCACTAACTCACTCTCCATTTCCCATGAACTACCCTTCCAACTCTTCCTCACTACTTGCTTAACCGTACAACTCCAATGCTATAAATACCCCTTCGTTTTAATGAGAATGAGCTTTTGGCTTTCAAGTCTATGGAATCTCCAAAAAGAAATCAAGAAGTTGATCACACATCAAAAGAAATTTAAATCCTAAAAAACCTTGACCTTTTGAGAGTTGAAGAAGTTTAAGGAATTAGAAGACAAATAGAAGCACACAAGAAGGAAGAAGAACTTGTGTAAAGGGAGCTCTCATCTTCAAGAAGAATTTTCCTTGTTTTCTTCTTTTTTTTTTCATTTTTAAATTTGAAAGTTGTAGCCACTTCTCCTGGCACTTCTCTTTTCTTGTTTTAATAAACTTCAAGTTGTTTCTTTCATTTTTGCCATCTAATTAAAGGGTTTCAAAAATTGATTAATTACCACTACTCACCCTAAAGTATAAAGAGTAGTCTTGATTACTTAAGAAAAGGTTGTCCCACATAAAAAAAAGTTTCTTCTCTATCTTTTACAACGAAGAATCATCTGATCCATTCTCTTGACTTGTGCATAGGGAACTACCGAAATCCACCAACACACATGACTCATGCAGGACGCGCATCGACGTGTGCGTCCCATAAGCATCAGTGCGCACCGACCACTTGTGCAGTCCAATTGAAATGCACCACAAGGCACAAGCATTTGTGTGTGTATTTCCCTTTCGTTGTACGCTCGCACGTCATTCTCCTATAAATACTCATTTTCGTTCATCTTCCGAAGGAGTTTTCGGAGTCGCTCTGAGTATGTTTTCTTCCGTTCAAAAGGTGTTCTCAACTAATTCAATGGTGTTCTATGCAATGGAAGCGTCCATTCCTCGAATAGCGACTCTATAAGGGATAAATGCTTCGCGACAATAGGAGACTCTATCCATCATCTACGAAAGCATAGAGAGAAAAAAGTATCTCTAGGTAAGGGGAAGTTCTATCCTTCGTCTATGGACGCATGGTGGGAAAAGTGTCTCTGGGTAAGGGGAAATTTTATCCGCTATCTATGCATGCGTAGAAAAATGTCTCCGAGTAAGGGAAAGTTCTATTCATCATCTACGGATGCATAGGGGAAAAAGTGTCTCCGTGTAAGGGGAAGTTCTATCCGTCATCTACAGACGTGTAGGAAGAAAAGTGTCCCTAGGTAAGGGGAAGTCATAACTGTCACTTTCAGGCTACAACATCCCAGTTTAAAGGGAGTGTTTGTCCGCCACCTTCAAACGTAATGAGAAAGATGTGCTGTAGTTAGAGGAAGTTCTGCCTGCCATCTCCAGACCTGAAAGAGAGGATGCCTTGGGGAAATGATTAATTTCGAATGTCGCTACTTCCGGAACTGCAGGGGTGTAAGCGCTTCTCATCCTTCAATTTAATATGATTTATATGCATACACATCTTACATAGTATTATTAATATACTAATTATGATACATGATTCGCTATGATCTAAAATACGTTGATATATTCTGATTTGATATGCTTTGATATAAACTTTTTTGATCTTATCTGCTCTGAAATGTTCTGGGGTAATTTGATATGATCCGATATGTTCTGATCCTCTCTATAATAGAGTAGTACATGTGATTCTGCTAGGGTTTTGATTATGTTGACTTACTGGCTTCCATTCGCCTCTGATGATTTATAAGATTTCCTTTTGATTCTGAAAGATTTATTTAGATATAAGGATATATGTATTTTATCATATATGATTTTGTGATGTTTGATGTATGTATTAGCCGTTAGGCAAAACTACATTTAGATCCGATCGTATTGGAATAACATCAGGGATGGTATCCAATACGTACGTAGGTAACCATCGATACAATAAAGTTTGCCCGATCCAAATTAGTTATAAAATTTGGTTTGTTCGGAGTTACACACAATGGAACACTAAAGTTCTGCAATGCGTAGAAGAACATCATGACTCTCGAACTCAGAGTCTACCACTCCTAGTTAGTCTAGTTTTAATTTTTGTGTTTAATTTACTAAACGTCGATTCTATTTTCCAAATAACCCCAGGTTTGGGTCGGGGTGTTACATGTCTAAATATTGAAATTTTATAAATCATATAGGTTATGTGCATATTTTTATAAGTCATAGTAGTTATGCGCAAATGTCGATTGAGGTGCAAAGGGTACAATGGAATTGAAGAATTTTTCATGCTCCTCTCTGATAATGAGCCCAATGTATGATATATGCGTTGGAACCTTTGATATTTGATATAGACGACGCACATGCTGGCGCATGTTAGCATCTACTTATGCTGACATGCGCTAATGTGTGCACAATTGATCCTATAGATGAATCGTTTCTATCCGTACCTTACGTTGGGTTCATTGTCAGAGTAAAGCATGAAAAACACTTTCTAGTGAAACTAAGAAAGCTCAAAGCCCAAAACTTGAGTCAAAATTTTACATGTGGCCTTGTTCTAAAAAGTTAGAAGAATACAAAGGTTTTTCATATTTATGTGCACTTCTCCTTGGTGGCTAATGTCATTGGCCTCCAAATTTTAATTAATGTATTGGGCTGCTATGGTTATAATGTTCTTTGCATGAAATGGGAATATAAAGCCTAGAACATCACACCGAAATTTATAACACATATCAAGGAGAGGGAGAAACTTTTAACAAATTATGGTGAAAATTTTAATTGTATTGCAGGCATTGAATTTTTTTATTACCAATTTAGGTGTCACGTGTGTTAAGGCTTGAATCTTTAGACAAAAAGAGCCCCGCCTCTTCTTTTTGTGTAATGACAAAGGGGTGGCAAATTAGGGTCTCTCCCTTGTTGATGTGCGGTTGTGCCAAAGAAGTCATCCATAGAGGTGGAGAGGGAAAGGGAGAAGGGACAGATGGAGGAGGAAGTTTCGTACAGGGGATATATTAGTGTTGTACACCAATGAAGCCTAAAGTGCAATTCATGTACAACAACTAGAAAAGTAAAATTCACGGGGACTCTTTGTATTTTGCCTGAAGTAGTGCCCAACTCATAAAGAATTCTTATCTCTATCTAACTCATTCAAATGTGGAAACAGGATCTAGTCTTCGCCCATCACCAGTGGCGCATCAGAGGAAAAAATCATCAAGTCAAGCAAAGATAGTATTGTTATCTGCTTTCATAGGGGGCTCTACAGTGTTGTTTTGCAGCAGTTGCTTTCTTTATTGTGGGCTGCAAAAATACAAGTCGCACAAAGGTAAGTCATAGCAAGACTTTCGACTCAAACCTTGGGACATCTCCCTATAAACGGGGTCCTATCCAGCACACCATTAGCTGGATTGGCAATTAGGAGGGGATTTAGGTTCAAACTATTTGGGTCATCTTGTTGTATATGTGACTTGTATTGGGCAGTGTTCTATCTAACCTAACCAGCCCAGCTTATCATCCCTCGTCACTTCAAATTCCGTAACTACCACAACTGATGCTCGACTTATATGTATCAGGAAGTTGGTTAAATCAACAGAAAGTAAGATATGCAGGGCTAGCGGATAATTGTATTTATCTAAATACTCGTATTTGCCATTGACATATGGATGTTATTTTTCTCTACAGAAAAGGAAATGAGGCAAGGTGCTTTATTAAAAGCACTGGGGCATTTATCCAACAGAGATCTCTCAAGAGGTACGATAGAGGAAGATCAATTTGCAAGTCTTCGATTATCCGTGATAGATTTAGCTGCCATGCAGCACGCTACTGACAATTTTTCGTTAAAAGAGATTGAGTTGGGAGAATGTGGTTTTGGCCCCATTTAAAGCCTTTACTACTTCACCATTCCTATTACATATAAATGTGGACATCTTTTATACTTGCTCCGTCTTATATTAATAGCTATATTTAAAAAAATATTAGTCTCTTTTGAATGATAAACCTATATTTAAGAGAAAGGAAACTAAACGTATGATACTCATTTTTAAGTAGCACAAAATATAACTATTAATATGGAATAATTTTCTTTGTCAAATGAAGCTATTAATTTATGGCAGATAGAATAAAATTTAATAAGAAACTTTAAGACTCTCTCTGTCCTAACTTAATAGCTCTATTTAATTTTTTAAAATGAACTATTTTAGTACTCCCTCGTCGTGTATTAATAGCTCCGAAAAAAAAGAAGAATTGACCAAAGTAGACTCCTACTTTGGTCAAATAACAAAATATGAGCAAGTTTCTAAAATTTACCAAAGTAGCTTTGCTCACGTGAGAACTTGTACATGTGAGAGCGCTTTTGACTGAAATACCCTCCCTAAAGTACTCTTCCCTCTTCTTGGTGTCTACTCCCGCTCGGTCATGTCTCCTCCCCCTCCGTTGTGACTGTTCATCTCCCTCACCACCTTCACCTCCCGAAGAGCATCATCTTTGCCATTCTCGACTTCATCTATCAGTTCATTTTGCCCTCGCCGGAAAGCTTTTAGTCTTCTTGGCCTCATTCCCTTCTGGAGCCGTCATTTCGCCTTCGCCTTTAGTACCTTTACTGCCCTCATCTCGCCGTTGGCCATATTGCCCTTGCCCTCGCCCTCACCGCTCTCACTGCCCTCATCTTGACCTCGGCCATCTTTCCCTCATCCTCACTGCCCTCATCTCGGCCTTGCCCTCGCCCTTGCCTGCACTGCGATATCTCTAGCTTACCCTCATCTGAAGGTATGATATTTTTTATAAATTTGTTACTTTTTCTAATTTTAGTCATTGGATTTTTCCTGCATTTCTCATACGTAATTGGTTAACAAGTTTCCTCAATTGGTCTTATTTGATTTTTGCTTGTATTTCCCATATTATTGTCACTATTACATAAAAACAAAAATTTGGATTTTAATGCAAATCAAGCATTAATTAGTTACAAATTGCTTGCCGTGATTAGTACGTAATGATTAAATTTAGTATTTTTGTTATGAGTAAGCATCAATTAGTCTCAAATTGACCGTTGTGAAGAAATTCTATTAAATGTTACTATCAAACTGCGAACTGAATAACTACAAAATTGGAAAAATGTGAATTTAAATTAAATATACATGGTTAAATAAAATTAAATAAAACTAAAATTAAATTAAATTGAAATTTCTATTTATTTGACATAAAAAATGTGGATAAGTGGAAAAGTATGAAATGCAATAATTGAAAAACTATAAAACTGGAAAACTATAAATTGGATAACTATAAAACCGGAAAATTATAAAACTAGAAAACTATAAAACTGGAACACTAGACAATAAAAAGCATTCTCTTTATTTTATTTGAGCATTCACTTTTTTAGATA
The DNA here is from genome assembly GCA_035235625.1 of Saururus chinensis. Lineage (NCBI taxonomy): Eukaryota > Viridiplantae > Streptophyta > Magnoliopsida > Piperales > Saururaceae > Saururus > Saururus chinensis. Next base: position 36,313,380 of record CP141143.1, read on the forward strand.
TTAATATCTTGATTATACAATATTTTTATATTCAATTTTCATTGATTTTTAATCTAACATATTTGTATAGAAAATATGTTAAAGGCTGCAGGAAAAACAATGAAAAAGTGGAAACTGCCGAATAAGCTTTATGAAGGGGATCCCCAATGCAAGTCAACTTATTATTATATTGGTAAATTAAAAGAGCACTTTGACAGGCACAAAGTGCAGAAGAAGTTGTTTGAGAAGGCATGTTTCGGTAAGTTTATGGCATGTGAGGTTACGCAAAACATGTTCCCTGCCCAAGCGTTCCACCATCTTCTTATGAGGCCTAAGGGGGGTTACATATTTCAAGTGAATGAGAGGATAAGCATAGAACTTTCACCGAAGGAATTTTGTATGGTTAGTGGCATGAGATTTGCTGACTCTACCCTCCTCTTCCATCAGTGCCCAAATTCTTGAAAAAAGACAGCCTCTTACTGCGAATATTTGGGAGGTCAAAGTTATTAATAAGGAAGGAGGAGTTGTTTTAGAAGATTACAATATTTGAAAATGACAAGCCATAAGATTGGCAGTATTTCTTGTATTAGAAAGTTTATTAGTGGGTAGATGGTGGAATAATAAGGTGGATAGGAGATACTTACAACTTGTAGATGACCTGGATGGTTTTGATGAGTATCCTTAGGAAAACCTTTGCTATTGGGACACATTATGGGGTTTAGAGTAAGCAACGAGGTCTATGGGCAATGTAAATTACAATGTATATGGTTTTGTGCATGTTGTAATGGTAAGTTTTACTTATTTATTGAATTTGTTAAAACATTTTAGTAATTAATTCATGGAGAGTTATGTTTTAGGTGTGGGCAATGGAGAGGATTCTGTTGTTAGGGGATTGCTGTACAAGCAAAACAAGGAGTACTTTTCCTCTTATATGTAGCTGGGCAGCTTACAAGAAGCCCAAATTCGATTATCTTGAAGAGGTGGTTTTTAGTGGGAAGGCATATACTAACTTTTCATTAGTTTAGAATGACTTCTGCTATACACATATATGGTACATTTAGCTTGTGATATGTATTGATATGTAGGTATATGTTTTAAAGGCTATAACTATAGATATGGAAGACAAAGAGTCCAAAGCACTTATTCATAAAGCTGCAAGTTTGAAGTCCTTCTTGACGAACGAGAGACTAACATTTACATTATTTGTCGGTCTTTAAACAGTTTCTGATGGTGACACTACAACAAAATTAACTATTAGCGACGCTTAAAAGTATAGTATTAGAGACGTATACTAAGCGTCGCTATTAGTATGGTATTAGCGACGCTTTTGATTCAACGTCGCTAATAATATAGTATTAACGATGTTTATTAAACATCGCTAACAAAAACAATTTTTAATTTTTTTTAAAAAATAAATTAAATAAATAATTATTAACGACGCTTATGTAAGCGTCTCGAATATATATAATATTTTAAAAAATATTTAAAAATATATTAAAAATAATTATTTATAAATAAAAAAATAATTTAATACTATTAGCGATGCTTATAAATGCGTCTCTAATAGTATATAAATAAAAACAATAAAATATCTATTAGCCACGCTCATATTGAGTGTCGCTAAACAAAATTAAATAATAAAAAAAAACCACCAAACCGGGTCAGTACCTGGTTTGGAACAATGGGTATAGGGGGAGGGTGGGGATTGGAGCGGGGGAGGGAGGTGGTGGGGGATTGGAGGGAGGGAGCAGGGCAGGAGGGGGACTCGAAGAAGGGGGTAGAAGGGGGTGCGGCGAGGCAATAGGGGAGGGAGGATTGGAGCAGGGGGGAGGGAGGGAGGGGGTGAAGCTGGGGGTAGGGGAGGGAGGGGGGGCGGGGCGAGGGGGGAGGGAGGGGGGGACCGGGGCAGGGGAGGGAGGGGGAGTGGGGGATTGCGGGGGCCAACGGGGGAGGGGAAGGGGGTGGAGAGGGAGGGGACTGGACGGTGGCGGGCGGCGGGCGGCGGGCGGCGGGGAGAAGTTGCGGCCGGAGAAGTGGGGGACCGGAGCAGAGGGAGGGAGGACCAGAGTAGAGGAAGAGAGAAAATGGAGAAGGGCGGAGAAGGGGGAGGGGGACTGGAGGGGTGGGAGGGTGGCAGTGGAAGGTGGACCGGAGGCTGAGGGGAGACGAGACGGCGGGCGGCGGTGGACGACAAGGAGCAGAAAGGGGAACAGAGGGGGTGGGGGGGTCGAACTGGAGGACGGAGAGGCGGGGGCGAGTGGCCAAGGTGGAGGCGGGGCGGCGGGACGGAGAGGTGTGGCGGCAAGGCTGCAGGTGGTGGTGGACGACAGGGAGCAAAATGGGGAACGGAGGGGGTGGGGGGGTCGCACCGGCGGACGGAGCGGCAGGGGCGAGTGGCTGAGGAGGAGGAGGGGCGGAAGTTGGCGGCTGCACGGTGGTGGGCGGCGGGAAAATGGAGGAGGGGGCTGGGTAGATTTACAAGAGCGGGCAAAATTTTGCCCGCGCGCGAAATTTCCCCTTACGGGCGGAATTTCGCCCGGGATGTTTGTTTTTTTTAAAAAAATTACATTAGCGACGCTGATAGTGAGCGTCAGTAATACAAACTAACAACGATGTATAAGTGCTTCGTCGCTAATACAACACGTATTAGCGACGTATACACTTGTACGTCGCTAATATTATAATTTTTAGTGACGTACATGCTTATACGTCGCTAATACGATGTATAGTTTATACGTCGCTAATACTCCGATTTTAAAAATAAAATTCATATCCCCTCCCCTCTCTCTCTCTTCCCTCTCCTCTCGCTCCCTATGTCCTATCTCTCTCCTTCCTCTCTCTTCTCTCTCTACCCACCCTCTCCCTTCTCTCTCTACCCTCTCTCTCTCCCTTCTCTCCCCTCTCTCTCTTCCCTCTCCTCTCTCGATCTCCCTATCTCCTCTCTCTCTCTCCTCCCTATCTCCACTCTCTCTCTCCCTTCTCTCTCTCTCCTCCCTCCCTCTCTCTCTCCCCCTCTCTCTCCTCCCTCTCTTCTCTCTCCTCCCTTCTCTCTCTCCTCTCTCCCCCCTCTCTCTATTTTATATTTTTTATTTAAAAATAAATAATATATATATATATATATATATATTAGCGACGTATAACTATATATGTTACTAATATTAAGGGTATTAGCGACGTATATGCTTATACGTCACTAATACTCAGGGGTATTAGCGACGTATATAGATATATGTCGCTAATACTCAAGGGTATTAGCAACGTATACTTGTAAGTGTCGTTAATACCTTTTTTTATTTTTTATTTATTTTTAAAATAAAATTTTTAAAAAATTACTCTTCATCTCCTCTCTCTCTCCTCCCTCCCTCTCTCTTCTCCCCCTCTCTCTCCCCCTCTCTCTCCCACTATCTCTCCGTATCTCCTCTCTCTGCCCCTCTCTCCTCCCTCTCCTCTCTCTCCTCCCTTCTCTCTCTCCTCACTATCTCTCCTCCCTCCCTCCCTCTCTCTCCCCCTCTCCCTCTCCTCTCTCTCTCCTCCCTCTCCTCTCTCTCTCCTCCCTTCTCTCTCCCTCTCATCTCTCTCTCCTCCATCTAATCTCTCTCTCTCCTCTCTCTCCCCCTCTCTCTATTTTTTATTTTTTATTTAAAAATAAATGAAAAAAATATATATTAGCGACGTATATGCTTATACGTCACTAATACTCAAGGGTATTAGCGACGTATATAGATATATGTTGCTAATACGAAAGGTATTCGCAACGTATACTTGTAAACATCGTTAATACCTTTTTTATTTTTTATTCATTTTTAAAATAAAATTTTAGAAAAAAATTAAAAAAATTACTCTTCATCTCCTCCCTCTCCTCTCTCTCCTCCCTTCTCTCTCTCCTCTCTCTCCTCACTCTCTCTCTCTCCCCCTTTCTCTCTCTCCTCCCCCTCTCTCTCCTCCCTCTCCTCTCTCTCCTCCCTTCTCTCTCTCTCCTCTCTCTCCCTCTCTCCTCACTCTCTCTCTTCCCTCTCCTCTCTCTCTCTTTCCTCCCCTCTTACTCTCTCTTTTCGCTTCCTCTCTCCATCTTATTCCTCTCTTTCTTCCCTCGCCTCTCCTCTCTCTATGTTCCCTCCCTCTCTATCTCTCTCTCCTCTCTCTTCCCTTTCTCTCTCTCTCTCCTCTCTCTCCTCGATCCTCTCTCTCCCCTCTCTCTCTTCCCTCTTATTTTAATTTTATTTTTTTATTTTAAAAAAAATAAAAATATATAATTTTTTAAAAAAATTTAAAAAAAATTCCTCTCTCTTCCCTTCCCTCTCTCTCTCCCTCTCCTCTTCCTCTCTCCATCTTATTCCTCTCTCTCTCCTCCCTTTTTCTCTCTCTTCCCTCCCCTCTCTATCTCTCTCTTCCCTCTCTCTCCTCACTCTCTCTCTCCATGCATTCCCTTCACTCTCTCTTTTATTGTAATTTATATTTTAAAATTAATAAAAAATTTAACAAATAAAATATACTATATATAAATAGTGAAAATTTAATCTATTATTAATGCTAGTTTTTATTGAAAATTTAATATTTATTTATTGTATATATAAATAGTAAATATTGAATGAAATATATTATATTTTGGAAGTTTATTATAATTTTTTAATATTTATTTATTAAATAAATTTAATTAATAAAGTTATTAGCGACGCATGCAAACAAACGTCACTATTATAAATGGTATTTTCGATGCTTATGTAACAGCCTCGCTAATAGTTTAAATTTTTATTTTTTATTATTTTTAATTCACAACTATTAGTGTCGCTATTGTGACATCGGCTAGCGACGCTTAATAAAAGCATCGCTAATAGTTATATTTTTTCTTTTTTATTTAAAATATATATCTTTTAGCGACAGTTGTTTAAAGCGTCACTAATATAGTTAGTATTAGCGACGCTTAGTTAAGCGTCACTAATAGTTGTTATTATGGACGCTTATCTAAGCGTCGCTAATAATACATTTTGTTGTAGTGTGAGGATATTGATGGGAAGTATACCTCTAATGATGAATCTACTGGGGAATGGAATTCCCAATAGGTGGCTCAATTTTTAGAGGAAGATGCAGATGAGAATTTTATATTGAAAAGCAAAGTGGCTGGGGAGACTTCCTAATTGGAAGAAGGATAGAAAGGGGAAACATAGGGTGGGGGATGAGAGTTTGCATGCCACATTGCTCAATATATTGTCTTCCTTAAGAATGATTGAAAATAAAGTAGATAAATTGGAGTCAAAGGTTATGAACAAGGCATCTAAGAAAAAGGTAAAAAGACTATCTGGTATAAGTTTTCATTACAAATCTGACAATTTTTATATTTGAATTAAAATGAGCTGAAAGGATGTGTTTGTAGGTGCTTGTTGTTAAAGAAAAATTTTCTTGTCAAATGCTTTGCAATTTGCTACATGTTGATGAAGTAAGTACAGTGTAAAACTGTAAAACTAGAAACCTGGAACACTGTAAAACTGTAAAATTGTTTTAATTTTTCTTCGTTGTGTTTATGTAGAATATGGTTAAAGAGATGGATGGAGAGGCGGTGGATGTGGAGGATGATGTGGTAGAGGTAAAAGGCTGAGGAGGAGGGGGAGGAGGAGGAGGACGAAGAGGAGGATGAGGAGGAGGAAGAGAAGGATGAGGAGGATGATGATAAGGAAGAGGAGGATAAGGAGGAGGAGGAGGAGGAAGATAAGGAGGAGGAGGAGGAGGAAGAGAAAGATGAGGATATGGAGGTGGAGAAGGAGCAGGAAGAGAAAGAGGAGGAGATGGAGGAGGAGAGGATGACGAAGAGCAAGAGGAGAAGGAGGAGGAGGAGGAGGAGAAGGAAGAGGAGGAGGCTGAGAAGGAGAATGAGGAGAAAGGTCAGGAAGAGGAGAAGGGGGAGGATGCAAAGGACAATGAGGAGGAGCCTGAGAAGGAAAAGAGGAGGAGAAGGGAGAGGATGTAAAGGAGAAGGAAAAGGAGGGGGTGTGATAAGTATAATTTATACCTTATTTTACCCTTAATTATTCTATTTTTTAGTCTCATTTAAGAGTTAATATAGGTTAAATAATTAGAAATTAAATTTAATTAGGATAGAAAAAGCTTCCATGATGATTTGAATTAAATTGGCTTATTTTGCAGATTCTTCATTGGCGTTCGAACGGGGTCACTTACTGTTTAATCGGGATAATGTAATTGTGAAGAAAATACAGTTCAAGCGTTCGAACGGGCATATAGGGCGTTTGAACAGGATAACGTGTAGTTTCCTAGTTTTAGCCAATTTTCAATCCTTTTCATATTGGACTTCTTCGTACGGATCTTATGCCTATATAAAGACATATTTGGCTTGAAATTGGAGAAGGCCAGTAGATTTTATGAAGAAAAAAAGGAAGAAGAAGATGGAAGAGAACTCAAAGCTTTCAATGGAGATTCAAGTGCTTTCTTCTACCATGGAAGGCTAGACTTTTCTTTTACTTAGGAGTTGATGAAGCTATAGATAAGTTTCAGTTTCTTTTCTTTTTAATTTAAATTTCAGTTATGAATGATGACAATTGTATGATAAAGATTTCCTTTTCAATGGAAGAGCTTTTCATGTTTATTCAAATCTATGTTGATTTATTGTCTTGTAGATGATAGATTGATGTGGTTTTTGATATTTGCATTAATTCTAATTTCTGTGATTTAGATGAGATGGTCATACAATAGTTTTAATGTTCAGATAATTAATGACTTGGATGAGTTATACTAAGATTAGACGGGTCATGCCTATAGCTAGTTTAGTGTAAATGATTCATGCTGTTGTCGAAGATAGTTCATGCCATGTAATTTTATTAGTGATTCTTTCTGAAGTAATTCTAGCTTGTAGCTGAGAATACTTGTTTGTATTCACACTAAATTTAAATAAAAAGTTATGGAATTGTTATGGTTTTATAGTGGATTCAATTTCCTAAGTAATTTCCATCGTATTAATCTCTTGTCTTTAAACTAGTTAATTTCTTTCCTTTACTTAATTAAAGTTTAAGTTTGTTTTAGTTTTCAATCAGCAAATTCCTCTTTAGATTTAGTGATAATCCATCCATCCCTGAGGTTCGACAACCCTTAAATACTCATCCTAGAACAATTACCTTGTACACTTGGAAAAGGTTTAATTATAAACGATCAAGTTTTTGGCGCCGTTGCCGGGGACGGTGTTGATTTGTTACTAAATTAGTATTAGGATAATTTTAGCTACTTTAGTTTTAGTTACTTTAGTTTTTAAGTTACTCTTAGTTTCTTACCTTCTTTTAATTTGATCTTGTAGGTTGAGTTGAAGACCGTGCTCTCTACACTTGTGGCCACAAGTGGATCGACAAGCATAGTGCTTCTCTTTGGTTTGCAAGATCTTTTTTTCTCTTTATTTTTATTTATTTTTAGTTAGTTTTTGTTTATTCTTCCCCTTTTACACTTAAAATTGTGTGGTGTGTTTGTGGTGTATGTGTGGTCGTCACTCCTTACTCCCCCGATTAGTACCATTTGACCCTGAGCCTGAGCGGACATCTAGGAGAGCTAAATTTCCCTCGACCTACATCCCTACACCATCAAACTCTCCCACCAATTCCTCCTCCCACACTACTTCTACCCTCATCATGGCTGAACATCAGTTAGTAGATGCACCACTTAAAGCTCTAAGGGAGTACACCTCCCCTTCATGCATTAGGTTGCCAGCGGTCGCTGCTCAAAATTATGAAATTAAGCCCAATGTCATTCATATGCTTCCATCTTTTTATGGGCTTAATAATGAAAACCCGTATAGGCACCTAGATGATTTCTTTGAAATATGCACAACTTTTAAGCTCTCAAATTTAACCGATGAAGTTGTTAAACTTCGCCTTTTTCGTTTCACATTGAAAGATAAGGCTAAGGAATGACTTCACTCGTTAGAGCCAAACATTATCACAACATGGGCCTAAATGCAACAAGAGTTCCTTAAAAAGTACTTCCCCATAGGTAAGACCAACCAAATGAGAAAGGCCATAACCATTTTTGCCCAACTGCCCACTGAACTGTTCCATGAGAGTTAGAATAGACTTAAGGACCTTCTTAGGAGGTGTCCTCATCATGCTGTCCCTAAGTGGCAATTAGTGCAACGTTTTTATGAGGGTCTTACTGAACAAAACCATAATCTTGTTGATGCAAGTTGTGGGGGTACCTTTTTTCTAAAAAATGAAAATGACGCATGAAAACTTTTTGAGGACTTGAGTGAAAATTCTCTTCAACATGCTGCGTTGAATAGAAATGAGAGTGAATTATCTACCTTGAACAATGCCCCCTCTAGGAGTAGCTTGTATGAAGTCAAAAACCCATTAGACATATCCTCTAAAGTTGATACTTTGAGTAGGAAACTGGACCTCCTTATGACTTCAACCCATCAGCCCACTCCCTTCACTCAGGATGCATGCAAAATATGCCTTAGCCCAGCCCATACTATCATTGAGTGCCCCTCTGCCTCTCAATTTCCTGAGCTTTTCCAAGACCATGTGAATGCCACCCAATCCTTCCCTAGGGCTGAGAACAATCCATTTTCAAATACATATACACCTGGGTGGAGGAATCATCCTAACTTTTCTTGGCGGACACAAAACCAAGGGGTTATGGGTAACCAACTCCTGGGCAACCATTCCAAGTCCTACCAGCCCCTATCCACCAACCTCAAGTGCAACCTCCGTATGTCCAACCCAATAGGACTCCAAGTTTTGAAGAAAAGGTCTTCAGTGCCTTGTAAGGCCTTCAATCTCAATCTCAACTCCTCCACTCTCACACACAATCTATAGCAAAGTTAGAAGCCAAATTGGACAACTAGCTAATGTTATTAACAAGAGAGAGATGGGGACGTTGCCAAGTTAACCCCTACCAAACCCTAAAGGTCAATTTCATGTAGAGGGAGCTCCTCCCTCTAATGCACAAGTTAATTCCATAATGACCCTTAGGAGTGAGAGGATTGTTAACAAGAGTGTTGGGGGGACACCAGTGAAAGATGATAGGAGTGAGGAGTTAGAGGGGGCAGCCCCTAATGAACCTCAAGTAGAAGTTAGTGCACCACATGAGAAGGAGTTTATATCTCTTTCTCCTTCCCCTTCCTCAGAGCCATAGTCTAAGACCACTTTCGAGGGATCTTATATCCCTAGGGCACCTTTTCCTCAGTGTCTTGACATGGCCCCACCATTTAGAAAGAGCACAGCTAGGACTGATGAGATTCTTGAGACTTTCAAACAAGTCAAAATTAATCTCCCCCCCTTAGAAGCCATTAAGCAAGTCCCTGCTTATGCTAAGTTCCTCAAAGACCTATGCACTCAAAAGAGTAAATCCAAGACCCATGTGTCTAAGAAGGTCTTTCTCACCGAGCAAGTTAGCTCTCTTTTGAAATTTGACACCCCACCTAAGTATAGGACCCTGGAGTACCCACTATTTCTTGTGTCATAGGTGATCACTCCATCCATAGAGCCCTCCTTGACCTTGGTGCGAGTGTCAATCTACTCCCTTACTCGGTGTATGAGAAACTAGGGTTAGGTGAATTGTAGCCTACATCAGTTACTTTGCAGCTAGCCGACCATTCTGTGCGTAAGCCTCGAGGAGTCATTGAGGATAATTAGTGAAGGTTGACCGGTTCTTTTTCCCTGTTGATTTTATTGTCTTAGATATGGAGATTGGTGCCAACCCCACATACCAAATTCCTATCATTCTAGGTTGTCCTTTTCTTGCCACAGCTAATGCATGCATAAATTGTAGGACGGGGGTAATGGAGATGACTTTTGGGAACATGAAAGTGCAACTAAATATTTTTTATGTGTCTAACCATTTGCCTGCAACTTCTAATGCTGAATGTTTTATGGTAGACAATTTTAGATTTGATGCTTATGATAGAGGTCCATCTTCTGTAGCATCAGCCCATAATCATGTCATGTCTTCTAATTTTTCTGCATCTTCTTTTTGGAGACTTAAGAGAAGAGTCAATGCTAATATCTACCAGCCGCCCTAATATATTTGAGAATGTTGGCAATGTCTGGCTGAAGACAATAAACTTAACGCTTCTAGGGAGGCAACCCTTGTATTATTCGGTTTGTTTTTATGTTTATTTTCTCTCTTTTTCTTTTAGTTTTAGTTAACTTTCCTTTATTTAATCCATTTAGTGATTTTTTTATTTAGTAGTTTTAGTTAATTAACTGGATTTTTTTATTAAAAAAATAATAAAAAAATTGTGTTTTACCGTTCAATCGGGACTGTTCCCAATCGATCGGTAAGTGTTCCATTCGAACAGTCGAGTCGTCACTTTCAACGCCCGCTCTAGCCAGTTCGGTTCCGCCGTTGTTTTGCCTCCGCCGCGTCGTCTCTGTTTTCCTCTGCTGTCTTCTGTACCCTGTCTGGCGAGATTTTTGGTCTCTGTTTTCCTCTGCTGTCTTCCGTACCCTGTCAATTTGAGCTGAATCAGCCTCTATTTCACGTTGTTCTATTTCAATGGTAAGCCTCAAATTCAATTTTTGAATTTTTCTTTCAATTTTTGACTAAATCAGGTGGAATTTTTTGTGGATATTTGTTAGGATCGACTTCTATATTCCATGTTCACGATTTGGTACAATTTGATTGAATGAATGAAGCATTGTGTAAGTTGGATTTTGAATTTTTCATTTCACACTATTTTCTATTTTTGTCAAAAATTCTAATTTTTGAGGCTTTAATGAATCATTTTATATGTACTTGCTGTACTAAATATGCTTAGTTTTTACTTGTACATATTCTACTTTGATTTGGGACATTTATGCTCATTTTTTTCTAGGGGTATTTTTGTAATTTTTTCTAATTTGCTATTGTTTACGAGAGATAGGTGGAGTTTGTTCCCAACCTTACTACTGCCCAGTCATGGCTTAAGGAGCGAGAGGATTGGTACTCCTTTTTCTCACAGATTGCAGCCCCTGACGCTCGCGTACATCATGAGCAGGTCCGATCTTTTTATGCATCCGCCGTTATTAATGAGAGGGGATATATTGTCAGCACCATTGGAGATATTACAATCACTATCACACCAAATCTCATAGCTACAGTGATGGGTCTCACGCGCTCCAACTTCACTTATCCCTCTTTTGTTGATTTTGCTTTTCTTGATGAGTATACTATCACGGGGACTCTTATGGGACAGGAGCGAGGTCCATCCCTCACATATGGATTGCCAGCTTCTCTCATGACGCGGGACTATCATTTTGTACATCTGATATTGGAGTATGACATATGGTTCTGCCGTCATGAGAAGGTTGACTTCACCTTAGCTCGCCTTCTTTATGTTCTGGGTCGTGCGGAGCAGATTCACATCGATTTTCCCTCCTTTGTCTTCGCACGGATGGCAGATATAGTTTTTGGACCAGTGGATGCTCGATTAGCTTTTCCTTTTCTTTTGGAGCGAATTTTTGTTCACTTTCAGTTGGATTTTCCTTCATATGCACCCACGAGCCGAGGTTTAGGGGTCATTTCTCAGGCAACCCTAAACCGGATGATCACACATTGTCCGCCTCAACCAGCATTCGAAGAGGCGAACGAGGAGGAGCTAGCCGCAGAGGGTGTACCAGAGGTTGCAGCTAAGCCACGTATTCCACCACATTCTTTTGCTAACGCCTCTTTCCTTCAGATGGAGCATCGTCTTCGCGCACATATTGATTCTTCTCAGGCACAGTTTCAGACGAGGCTTATTGCCCATATAGATGCTTAGATGGCTGCTCAGATGAGTGAGATGAGGGGACTTCTACAAGGACTGGCTGATTTGATTCGTAGCCAATCAGCTCTGGCAGATGCGGATGATAACGACTAGAGTTATACCGATGCCGATAATTCTGATGACACTGATATTTAGCTGTGCAGGGGCTACTTTTATCTTTTCTTATCTTATCTTTTCTTTATTTATTTATTTTTTTGTTGTCTCTTTTCTGGGAGCTTGGTATTTTAGGTTTGGGAAATTGCTCTTGATATGTATGTTTCTCATGTTTTCTCCAATCCTATGTACTTCACTTTTCAGATTATTGGATTAGTTATGTTTTCAGGTGATATCTTTCTTTTCCTCACTTACTTATTCTTGTCATTGTAGTATATATTTTCTTTAACATTGAGGACAATGTTCAGTTTAGGTTTGGGGGTGTGAAAGATATTTTTATTTCTTATTTTTCTTTTAGGATGTTTTAGAGTATTTTTTTCATTTTTCTTTTGTTTACTTTTAAGTGGGTTTTATCGCTTATTTTCTTTTAAAAGTATATGTATGTTTTTAAAGAGATCAATTTCATGAAGAAAGTTCAAGTAATTAATTTAGTGATAAAAATGATTAAGTGAGTAATTTCTATTTTATTTTCATTATCTTGGATAATTGTGCTTATATTTTTAAATCACATTTCACACACTTGAAACTTGTAGGAATATAATTTTATGATTTATTACTTGTAATCTTAGTGGGATATCTTTAAGTGAGAATATGTTTTTGAAAATTTGGCAATTGAGTAATTTTCAATATTTTATGATAGATTTTTATGCTTAGCTTTTATTTGAAAAAAATGGGATAAGTGTGTATAGAAAAAAATGAAAAAAAAAATTATGAAATAAATGAAAAAAAAGTTGAAAAAAAATAGATTGAATGAAAAAAATTTTGATGAAAAGAAAAAAGAGTAATAGTTTGTTTCTCTTTTTACTGAGTAACCGGACCTTGTGCCTAGGCAAGTATAAGGGATCGCATCAAAAGGTGAAAAATTGAGATAAATTCTTTTATGACTTGCTTGGTTCTGTAGCCTTTATAGTTTAAGCTTGAGGGGTGTTTCAACACTTAGTGCCTTGAGCCAACTGGATTAGGGACACTGCCCTAACGCTTGTTGCATGGACTATTTAGAAAGCTTAATAGAACTAAGTATTGCACAAGTCATATTTTGAGATATATTATGCTCTTATTCCCTGAATTTAATTGAATTTGAAGGCTATTTTATTAGGGTTTATTATGAGATATTAAAGATGAAAGATTGTCATAGTTATATTTTTGAGTTACTGAACTTTAATGAGCTTAGTTAATGGGTCACATAGGATATGCTTGTTAATAATGAGTGAAATTGTATGACTATAAAGTTTCTACACTTTATGTTTTTGAAATGTATATATGTAGTTGCACAATTATTTCTAAGACAGGGTTATAGAATGGATTATTCCTTACTTGAAAGTGATTAGATCGAAATTGTTTACTTGTTTCAAGTATTTGTGGTTGGTTCTTTTTAAAAATAGTTATGTGTTTCTAAGAGATGATTGTTTTTAGATTTTTTGTTTTCTTGTTTTATTTTATTTTATTTCTTAGGATTAGATGTTTGTGGGTATCATTGCTGCAAACCCTCATGAGACACAACTCGTCCAACTAGGGACACCTATGGGTTTAAAGGCTTGTTGCATATGCTAAATGCAATCATGATTCCCTACGAAAGTGGCATTTATTTATTTTTTCTAGATTAGTTATTTTGTTTTGTTTTGCTCGAGGACTAGCCAAATAAAGGTTTGGGGGTTTTGATAAGTATAATTTATACGTTATTTTACCCATAATTATTCTATTTTTTAGTCTCATTTAAGAGTTAATATAGGTTAAATAATTAGAAATTAAATTTAATTAGGTTAGAAAAAGCTCCATGATGATTTGAATTAAATTGGCTTATTTTGCAGATTCTTAATTGGCGTTCGAATGGGGGTCACTTACCGTTCGCTCGGGATAACGTAATTGTGAAGAAAATACAGTTCAAGCATTCAAATGGGCATACAGGGCATTCGAACGGGATAACGTGCAGTTTCTTAGTTTTAGCCAATTTTTAATCCTTTTCATATTGGACTTCTTCCTACAGATCTTATGCCTATATAAATACATATTTGGCTTGAAATTGGAGAAGGCCAGTAGATTTTATGAAGAGAAAAAGGAAGAAGAAGATGGAAGAGAACTCAAAGCTTTCAATGGAGATTCAAGTGCTTTCTTCTACCATGGAAGGCTAGACTTTTCTTTTACTTAGGAGTTGATGAAGCTATAGATAAGTTTCAGTTTCTTTTCTTTTTAATTTAAATTTCAATTATGAATGATGACAATTTTATGATAAAGATTTCCTTTTTAATGGAAGAGCTTTTCATGTTTATTCAAATCTATGTTGATTTATTGTCTTGTAGATGATAGATTGATGTGGTTTTTGATAAACGATCAGGGTGTGGTGGGGACTATTGTTGTCATTGAAGTACAAATAATTTTTTTTATTGAAGGTACTTGCATATAATAAGAACTAATATTTTTCTTATCTTCTTATGTAGGATGAAGAATAAAACAATAAGCCTTTGAGTTAGTGTAAATTGAAAATTGCACTAGCGGGAAGGGTGAGGGCTAGGAGTAAATATCAAAAAAACCCCTACACAGACCCACAAAAAAAGAAAGGCCACTGAAAAGGATATAGATATGTGCCCTGAACCCCTAAAGGTTGATACCTCAACCATGAAGAAGGTGAAGAGCAATAAATAGCTTATGCTAAGCGAGGCTGCCCGACTGGATTTTACTAACCCAATTTCATTTGGGGCAATAGAGGAAGACAAGTTAAATAAGTTTTTAGAGAAAAGGTGCGAAGAAGTGAGTTCATTTGTTATTATTTCGAACAGGAACCTTTTAATTTTAATACTATTTACTTGGCATTGTATTTGATTTGAGGGTGGGCATTTGTAATAAGCAGATATGCAAACCTTGGGACCACTCTTATAACCCCAGCATTATTGAAGGGTTTACAAACCCTCAGAGATGGCTAGGAAATGAAGTATGTGTATTGATTTATGTCGTTTTAATATACACTTGTAAGAGCTAAGGAAGGAATATGCATTAATTTAATGTGTTTTTGTTTCAATATACCATATTGATGTTTATGTGACACTCATGCGCAACAATAGGCCTCCATGGGTGAGGGACCAAACATTCCACTCAGTGCATTTCCTGGTAAGTCTTATCAATTTTATTAATACACTAAACTATGAACTGTGAAATATATAACTATGAATAGGATAGTGGACAACTGTCAATAGGATAGGGAATAACTGTCAGGATGAAAGTTAATTTACTATAATGTGTTTGCAGAGATCGCTTGTGAGTGACTGTAAGGATGCAATAGATAAGTGGATGGAATTCAAAGATGCACATGGCAAGCTGCCAGAGTTAGAGGAATGGGCCAACATGTGGACATCAATCCCAGACTCTTTGAAGAGCTTGTTGAGTGTCAAAGGAAAACTATTTTCCGAATTTTCACATCATTACTTCCCACTCAATGTCAACAACAATCATTGGATTTTGGTGGTGCTCGTTATATGGGAAGCTGATATTCAGATTTTTGACCCTCTTTACTCGGGACAAGAGTTGGAAAAGTATGGCACTGTGGTGGGCAAGCTACAAGTCCTTATACCTCTAATCCTCTATAAGTTTGGATGGTTAGAGTCTGCCAAATGGTGGACGATGGATATTGTGGAGATAGTAGGTCACCCCAAACAGGTTAACTGTGATGACTTTGGGGTTCTTGTATGCTTATACATGTGGTATTTGTCACATCAATATGCTTTTGACTTCACTGGTGAGGACGTGCCCCAGCTAAGGAAGTTACTTGCCTACTAGTGATGGACAAAAAAAGGGTTACGGTATGAATTTAGTCAGTCATTAATTTTTTTTCTTAATGTTTAATTGAGGGTTTTACTAATGTAGCTGTTGAACCATTTTTTCAGAGGATGACAATAGCCTTCCAGAGACATAGAAGCAAGCATAAACCCTACCAAGTGTAAAAGCACAAACAGAACTTAATATATTTAATTATTCTTTGTCATAAAACTCGGTTCAATATTTTTGAATTAAAAATACTAAGAACACACATTGAGATATTATTCTTTTATGGTGTATTTAGATGGATATTGTCTACATATGGTTATTTTATGGTGTATTAAAAATACTAACAATACACATTCAATTATTGTTCTTTTCCATTTTCTATCACACAAATGAGCAATTTAGAGGAAAACCATATTAACATAATGGGATGCAACCTGGACATAGTATGCATCCAAACGAAAATACTGGCAACTGGAAAACAGAAAGCTGGGAACTCGAAAACTGACAGCTCAGAATTGGAAAACTAATAGCTGGGAATTGGAAAACGGCAAGCTAGGAACTGGCAATCTAAAAGCTGGAACTAGAAAATGGCAAGATAGGAACTGGAAAACATAACACAGGGAAATGGAAAACCGCAAGCGGAGAAAATGGAAAATTGGAAAGTACAAAAGTCTACAGTAAACTTGGAAAGACAATTTGTCCTTGTACACCTTTCATATCCACAAGAATATCTTTTCTCTTAACGTATTGTAGACATAATATAACTGATGTAGTTTTTTCCTGTTGAGATGTCATATGATGAAGGAGAGGATAGTTTGGTCAAAAGCCTTCACACATTTGCAAGTTCCTGCGTGAGCAAGTCTCCATCATATGACAAACCGACAGGAAAAATCTTCACCGGTCGCTCAGTCTAGGAAAATGTCTTCATCTTCTCTAGTACGACTTCATCCTACGGTGGTTTTATCTCCAGTAAGGCTTCCTACCTAGGTCGGTTGATCTTTCAACCTACTTTTGTTTGCGCATTTGTTTCCTTCTTCACGACTTTTCGCTCAACGTATAGCTCCGTATAGTCCTTCCATGCAAAAGATTCATTCATGTGATTTGGGATGATGAGAAATGTGTCACTAGATGAAAAATGGTATTTTGGGTTGGTTATATATTAGTCATTACGTAGTTCATGATAATAAGATTTCTAGCTAACTAGACAACTGAAAATGGGAAACTGGAAATTTGGAAGACTGGATAACTGAAAATTAGAAAAGTAGACAACTGTATTGCTGATATGATACAAGAAGAGCATGGAAAGGGATACACAAAGTTGGTTGTGTGTTTGGGACATACATTGGGATGCAAGTTGTAGGAAATATAATTGCGACAATGCAAAATCAAAACTAATTGAAGTTCTATGCATGGTGACTTATGTTGCTCTCTTGGATATGTTGTACGAAGTTTGTAAATGGTCAAAGAAAGAGTACTTATTAAAGTTAAGTTTTATATATCGTATTGCAGTGCCTATTGACCTACCACCTTCTCAAATAAATGATAATGGAAACTCTATATTGCTTCCTTTGAGCGAATAAGCTAAGATCGAATGGAATACCATTGATGATAACTAAAGTAAGAAAAGAGAATATTACTGAAGGGAATATTAGTGTCAAAGTACCAAAATGGCATGAGGAGATGAGAAGAAACAGTGCAAAGTGGGAGGAGAATATAGGAAGAAGAAGGAGCCATGTGGGAGGAGAAGGGCACATTTTCTAGTGTACCATACAACACAATTGTCAATCTTAGTTGTGATGAAGATAAACTCCAATTAGATGAAATATTTCATTTAGAAGAGGAGATTAGGATGAAGAAAACACAAACATTCCGAATAGATATTGAGTCAAAAGCAACACTCGATGGCCTAGTACGTGTAAAGGAAGAGTTCGATATCAATTTAAGCATCAATGAGTATGTCCCAAACACGAATATAGATGACTTTCAATTTGGTCAGGATCCTTATTTTGTTTCACCATCAACATATGAAGATGATCCTATAGGAGAGGAGAATAATGGTGCAGATGAACATGATATGAGTGCTCCAACACCCGAAGATCAACCTTGTCCTAATGATGAAAGGTATAGAAAATATTGTGAATATATTTTGTTAAGTTTGTATGATGTATGTATATGTATGAGACTATTGATACAAAATATATTGTGTAGATCAAATGGAAGCAACTGTAGTTAGCATCCACCTATTGACGAAGAAGTGGAAAACATAGATAGTCGAAAAAAATCAGTTCTAGTTCCAGTTGAAAGAAGGTAAGTTTGTTTTTTATTTTGGAAGTTTATTAGTTCCGCAGTTTTACAGTGTGGTAGTGTTTCAGTTTGGGAGTTTTTCTTTTGGCACTGTTTCAGTGTGTGGCAGTTATTCTTTTTGGCAAGGTTTACTTTTGGCAATTTTTAAGTTTGACACTATGTTAGTTTGGTAGTTTCTAGTTTAATAATTTACACTTATAATTTTTAGGAAGAATAAGAGATTGATACTTGTTGAAGAACCCCAAGTTTGACTTACAAAATGGACATTATTGGGGAGGATCCCTATGTAAATAATGACTTTGGTGTTCAATTAGCGAAGGTCTATGATCGAGAATCGATAGAAATTGGTTAACAGTTCAAGGACAAAGCCATGCTTCAACTTCACCTTCACAACATAGCCATGTACACCAAGTTTCAGTTTATGGTTATATATTTAAATAAATCAAGGTATACAATCAGATGTGTTGTTGAGGATTGGCCGTGGAGACTACATGCCTCAAAAATTAGTGGATGTTTCATGTTCAAAGTGAAGGAAATGAATTCAGTATATACATGTTCGAAGGGATTACTTGGTGAAGATCATTGTCAAGCAAAAAGTGGGATTATCACTGATGCTATATACAATCGTATGGAGGGACGTGGGTCTTACACACCAGACGATATAAAAAAAGATATTAATGTCAAGTATGGAGTTTCCATAAGTTATTGTAAGGCTTGGAAGGCTAAAGAGGTTGATGTGGAGAAGTTGAAGGGAACGTTTGAGGAGTCTTATGCGGACCTTCTAGCATATCTACACCAATTGGAAAGGATGAATCCAGGGACTACCACAAATATCCAATACGACATTAGAGACAAATCTTTCCAAAGGTATTTCGTATTATTTGGGGTGTGGTTTGAGAATTTCAAAGAGGCACATGCGCAAGGTAATTGCCATAGACGACACACATTTAAAAGGACAGTACAGAGGAATCTTATTTGTGGCATTAACTTTGGATGGTGACAATTACTTATACCCCATTGCATTGGGGATAGGAGAATCAAAAAACAACGACCCATGGGAGTGGATCCTTAAACTTCTGAAGCATGTCTTGGGCCACATTGAAGGTCTGGTTATCATATCTGATAGAAACCGTTCAATCATTTCACAGGTTAAAAAAGTATTTCCCGACTGTGTACATGGGTATTGTGCTTATCATGTGTAGTCTAATATGCATACAAAATTCAAAGATCCAGGCCTCTCCCCCCACTTCTACATTGCAGTAAAGACAAATCGGCTACAGGTATTTGACAAACAAATGACCATCATACAACGGATTAATCCAGATGCACAGAAGTGGTTTATGGATGTAGGTGTAGCAAAATGGGCAAATGTACACTTTCCCGGGAAGAGGTATAATGTTGTGACTTCTAATGCATGTGAGAGTTTTAACTCCATGATTAAAGAGCATCAGAAATATCCAATTTTAGCCATATTAGAGGGTATATGCTCAAAGATGCAAGATATGTGATATCAACGTATTACATGTGTAGGGAAGTGGACTGGTAAATTAACCTTGTGGGCAGAAAATGAGATTGAGGCAATGGCTAAAGAAGCACGTGCACTTGCATGGTATCCTATCAGTGCACATGAGTTTTATACGAAGTCGTATCCATATGATGGTAAAGTTGATTCGGAAGCTGGGACATGCACCTGTGGGAAATTCCAGGCCATGGGTCTACCATGTGAACGTGCACTGGTTGCATGCTCAAAATGACACATTGATTATCATGCATATTGTTCACCATTTTACAGGGCTAATACATATAAGGAGGTTCACAAGTGCGGCATATACCCTGTTGCCAGTTTTCCAATTTCCAGCTAAGTCCATCATTTCATCTCTTTATGAGATAGAAAATTTGCACATTTGTGTGATAGAAAATGGAAATGACCAAGAACTGAAATTCTTGTATTAATATTTTTAATACAACATAAGACAACCATCTAAACAAAATTCAAAAACATTGAACTGAGTTTTCTGACAGCGAAGATAGTTGAAAAACATTCAGTTCCGTTTACAGAGAAGATAAATTTCATAATTCTACTTTGGTCGCTAGGAGAACTAAGCATAGATGAAGTCTATCTTCGGAGCACCAAGAAGCCTAGATATCTAGTTCAGCGCAGCTATCATGCAATTAACTAGGGGATCACAATAGGCAGGGCACGTCTCAATTGGGGATCTTCCTCGCTGACATCAGCGAGAATGACCTATACCAATTCCTGTCACTGCACCATATTTTTATGTTGTGCTAAGAGAAATTGTCATAGACTAATCAGCTGTCATATGTGAGGAAGATCCTCGATTAAGACGTGCCCCACCTACTGTGATCCCCCCCGTTGATCACATGATAGCTTAGCTAAGCTGATGTCTAGGCTTCCTGGAGCTCCAAAGTTAAACTGCATCTATGCTTAGTTCTCTGTCTTAGGAAGGGCATTGTCATGCTCTTCATATAGCTTTTTCAAGAGTGTCCCCTTTCTAATTTTTTTTCTTGCAGCCTTTGACATTTTCTATACAAAGATGTTAAATTAATAATCAATCAAAAGGGAATATACATGTATTATATAATCAAGCTATTAATATATGAAAAAGATAATGCCTAAAAAAATAAATTATTGCTCACTAATCAAGCTCTTTATTATCCAATTTTCCAGTTTTATGATTTTCCAGTGTTATAGTTTTCCTGTTTTATAGTTTTCCAGTTGTAGGTGGAATTCCTAGTATATAGTTTTCCAGTTTTATATGTTTCCAGTTATTCAGTTTCATACTTTTTCACTTATTTTACGGCAAATGACCAGTAAAATTTCTATCAATTTCCAATTTTTCAGTTCTATAGTTTTCCAATTTTGTAGTTATTCAGTTCATAGTTGCATATTAATATTTATCATACAATTTTACCACAGTGGTCAATTTGAGACTAATTCATGCCTACTCATCCAAAAAATAAAAACATTAATAATTACGTACTAATCACAACAAGCAATTTGTAACAACTTAATGCTTTATTGTCAATAAAATCTATATTTTTGTTATTATGTGACAGTCACAATAATATGAGAACTATAGGCACAAACCAAATGATGAAATTTGTTTAATATTTATGTCAACAATCATATGTGGGACATGCAGGCAATATCCAATGACTATCATTAGCAAATATATCAATTTTGTTAAAAAAATACCTTCAGATGAGGGGTGTGAGGGCAAGGGCGAGATAAGGCAGTGCAGTTGAGAGCGAAGTCGAGATGAGGGCAATGAGGGCGAGATGAGGTCAGTGAGGGAGAAATGACGGCAGTGAGGGCGAGATGAGGGCAGTGAGGCCGGCAATTCCTCCCGAGTCCGAGATGAGGGCAATTCCTCCCAAGGCTGAGATGAGGGCAATTCCTCCCAAGGCCGAGATGAGGGCAATTCTTCCCGAGGCCCAGATGAGGGCAATGAGGGTGTCACGACCCGGATTTTTAAAACCTTTTTTACAATAAAGGACACCTTTTTTCTTTCTTAAACACAAAATAAACCTTTCGATTAAATATCCAGGTCATGATAACTGGGGTTCACAAATACGAATATCAAATCATATGATATTATTTAACGTCCGAAAATTCATAAAGACCAGCTCATCCATCTAAGTACAAGTCTGTCACCCATCTGAAAATAAATAACAAGTTGACTCTCACGCTTAAGGTACACTTACGTATCGGAGTTGCAAAAATGTGAAAACCTCTTGTGCTCGCCTGCCTTGGTCTCACTTGTGGTCACCTGGAGAATCTGCAACATAGCAAACCAAACAATAACCACAACCACAATGGAGCATCTCCGCCTACAGGAGAAGAGCTTCCAAAGGACAAAAGGTTTTATTAATATTTTTTAGATCAGGCCAACATCACCCAATGTTAGTTGCCTACGTACTCATCAGACAACATCTCCAATGTTTCCAACAAGATCGGATCCAGAAGTAGTTCTGCCTAATGCTACACTATACTAAGAAGCATAGCATCACACATGCAATGCTTAAGTATTTTCAAGCAACCTACATTTTATGCAAGTCCTTTAATTGTTCCACTTATCTAATTAACAAGCAATATCAAATAATGTTATTAGTTATCTCTCGAACCATTGTTCAATAATTAACACTAACCCATCTGTATTCACTTAGAGACAACTCGCCCATCGAGAAATCTCCAAACACAAGACTCCAACATGCAGAACATCAATATACAATGGCACATGTAAGGTAATATACAGAGCATTGAATATAACATAACTCAGAAACATGGTCTGACCTTTAACTAATAAAGACCAACACAATGCACAAGACAATGGACACCGTTTAGGAAACAATGCACTAATTGTTGCCTGAAAAATACCGACTCCCGCTCAAAGGAGTAATTGTATGCTAACAGAAATCCTAGCATCTCTATAGATCCACTTGGATCAGCCATGGGTCTAGAGATGTAGGTACCAGCTGTGCTCATGGACACACTGGCCGGAGGTAGATGAGCCTTCCATGATGCTCAAAAACCTGGTTTGCGCATTTGCAAGGATCCATCGTCCCAAAGAAACAGATACCGCCATGGCTATTATCAGAAATCCTAGCATCTCTAGAGATCCACTTAGATCAGCCATGGGCCTAGAGATGTAGGTACTAGCTGTGCTCATGGACACACTGGCCGGAGGTAGATGAGCCTTCCATGATGCTCAAAAACCTGGGTTGCGCATTTGCAGGGATCCATTGTCCTGAAGAAACGGAGACCAAGAAGGTCTAAATATCCGCCATGGCTATTACTGTGAGCTTAAACTTTGACTCCAAAAATATCCCATTACCACCCTCAGTTCAATAACCAAGGTAAAATTCTATGTCAGGGCCCCATTCACTCCATGAACTGGTCTCAACCCTAAATAGGGTATTTTAGTCATTATCTTGCTTAGGTGTTCTATCCCCAATCCAAAGACAACCAAAATCTCTTAATTATTCTTTATTAACCTTAAGTTACTAATAGAACTTAAAACATCAATAATAAAAGCGTACATCATCATAATCAACATAAATAGCGTGTATTCACACCAATGCATAAATAATGAATAAGGGCCCATTGCACTCATTTGCAAGGCTAGGGCTCAGTGAATTCATGCCCGAAAGTGTAGATAACTCTAACGCTTCCCGCGAGTTACATATATAACACTCTAGTCGATCGATGTACTCGATTGCAGACACGTTTAATACACTACCAAACTCTGAGAATTAGGGTTCTACCCCTATTTTCCCATGACACTACGACCTGTCGAGGTCTTCATGTCACTTGCTGGTCACACCCTTTTCTTTTGAAGTCATTTAACATCATTCTAGGGCACCATAATGCTCGATTGCTAGGTTATCCGTTTTAGCGGAAATAGAACATACTACCCCCTAAGGGCATTAGGGTAATTTTACCACTTGGGGTACACCCCCTCCCTTGGGCCATTTGGTCATCTCACTGCCCATTTATTTATTTTAAGTTATAATCCTCTCAGGAGACTCCACTCTCAAACTAACCTGCACTTCCATTCACATGAATGTGGGCGGGTTCGCTCAAAGGGTATTTCTGTCATTTGGTTTAAGGCCTTAATGACATCCAATGGGTCCAAAATTAGGGACAAGGGTACTACTTGACATTATGGACTTTGTGTAATTTTTCTGACATGTGACGGGGTTGTAAACCCCTTTAACCGACCCAGGTTGTCTTAATGGTTTATGATAAAAGCAAAATACTCAATTAACTGCTCACTGGGATTTTTATTCACTGTGAGATTTGGTCTATACTTAATTTACTTATTAAACTCTCACGGAGAATTTTCTCAATTTTTAGCCCAACTCATAGGCCCTTGAACCGGAGCCCCGAAGTTGGGTAAATGGTTTTCACAAGATGATTTAACTATCAGGGGTAAAAAGGTCATTTTATAGTCATTGGGATTTTTTCCGGGTATGAAACTTGGTAAGAATACTCCCAAACTTCTTGGAGTCCATGAGTAATTTTATTGAATTTTTTTCAAAGTCTAAATCCTACTAAACCGGACCCGGTTCAGTGGGAGTTATTTGTTTTTATTAAAACTAACCCAGGCTGGGTTTGCAGTTCCCGCCCGGAATGGGCCGGACCCGCAGACCCGCCTGCGGGTCGTCTTCCCCATCGAGACGTCTGCAGGGCTGCGGGTGGTGGCTGGATCGAGTCCAACTACCGCCAGCCTGACCCTCTAGCCACCGGCCTGGCAATCTCATCAACAGCGGAAGACTTCCACCGGAGCAAGGCGACCGGATATGTAACCGACGACCGAAACGACGCCGATCTAAAACTTTTACTGAGACGGCCAAATTTCTGACTGCCAGCAGGCACCACGGCCGCCATGAGCAGGAGCAAGGCTGGCCCTGGTCAGATCGCCTCCAAGTGGCAAATCTGACGGGCCCAGCCTTGCTATTGTCCAGTGGCCGCCAACTGCCGTCGAAACCACCTGGTTTTGCTCACTCCTGCCTACGAGCAGAACCGCCGGTGGGTGCAACGGTGGTCACGAACGGAGTCAGGGGCAGGGCCTGTTCGATTCGCTGTTGTGCGGCAAATCTCAGGGACCCAGTCCCCTGCCGCCGGTAGGCGGTGCTTGCCGGTCGGAGCCCAAATCCGGTCAGGGGCAACCGGCTAGTTCTTTGTAGTTAATTAAAGGATTATGCTCTAATTAAGAAATTGAAACAATTACATGCCTAAGCCTCTTAATCACACAAGATAATCAAATATATACGATGATCCTACCTTGATTGCCGATTTGCCGTCGATCTACCATCATTGGAGCCTTGCCAGAGCTTCACCGTTTACCCCATTCTCTCCTCCGATCGGGCAAAGACCCCCCAAATTATGTAATAAGAAGGCCTTTTATAAGCATTAGGATTAAGATTCCTAACCCCTCTAAAATTTGGGTAATCCTCCCTAGTTAGGCCACTTATTGGGACCTTAAAAGTTAATTTCGGAATTATAAACAACCGGGCCCGCAAAATGACTTAAACAGGCTAAATACAGTCTAAATCAGGTAAACGGGTCCTGCACGATATATTCAACTTCAAACAGTCGTATCTCTCTCATCCGGACTCCGATTTATGCGTTCTTGGTGGCATTTCGAAGCTCTTTCTGTCTACTTTCTATTAGAATTAGTTTCAGCCCAAAATTCTTTATAAAGAGAAAGTTATTCTAATAAGAATGTCAATGGGTCAAAATGCCCTATTTTCTATGTATTTAAAATTTAAAACTCAGGAAAATTAGAGATATTACAGAGGGAGATAGATAAAGTCGAAAATGACAAAAAGAAGCGAGAGTGACTAATAAATACTCTCCTAGTCATGGTAGCGAGAGAGACAAAGAGATATACCATTCACCAAGGAGTCTACTTTGAGGAGGGTACTCACCTTTGGGGAGGATATTTTAGTCAAAAGCACTCTCACGTATACAAGTTCTCACAAAAAACAAGTCTACTTTGATAAATTTTAAAAACGTATTCACATTTCGATTATTTAACTAAAGTAAAATTCTACGCTAGTCAATTCTACAAAAAAGAATTATTTCATATTAATTACTAAATTTGGCTAATTTAAGCGGTTAGATAAATCTTTTGTTCTTCTTACACAAATTTCGCTCGAGCTTCTTACACAAAATTGTTCCTCCTCCTTCTCCACCTCGCGTTATCGAGTTGGGCGGCAGGCGAGAAGCCACCAGCACGATCCATGTCCACCAGATACTTCGCAACGAGCTGGTCCGATCCAGCCTAGGGACCCTTCTAGGATCGATGCGGGACGACTCATTTTGTCCTCCTCGACCAGGCTTCAAACCACGTGGAGAGCGGCCGCCGCCGTCTTTGATGCAAGGACCAGAGAAGAATCTGGAATTCGGCGGGAGCGAAAGAGGGGTTTCTTTGGTTGCTTCTTCCCCGAAATTTCCCAGACAGGAAGACGACGGGTCGGAGGAGGTTGGGACGATAGAATGGTGGCCATGCTTTCCGTAGGTCAGATAAGCGGAGTCGTCCAGACTCCACTCCAGGGGTAGGAGAACAAGTAGATGATTCTTGGGTTCGAACTGAGCCCGAGTTGTATCGTGTGTCGACCTCTCCACGCCTCCCCCCACGCCCCCCTGGCTGGTTCCGCTTTTACAGCGAGTCGCTTGAAAGCTCCATCTGAGAAGGCCAGAAGAACCATTGGAGGTGGTCGAAGGAGGGGAGGAGCAGGATAGTGTTCCAGGCGTGAACACAGGCTAGGTATTCCGAAAATGCGGAGCCAAATTTCTCTTTTAGAACAAGATAACGTGGATTTTACTTACTATTAGACACATGTGATTACCATTTTAATAAAAATTTAAAATAAAGTTATTAATATGAGACGGTGGGAGGGAGTGTATTTTAAAAAACTAAATAGATTTATATAAAAAGACGGAGGTGGTATTATGACAAAGAGTGAACTATTTACAAACCAACCTTGAGGCAATACTTAGAGTTCTTGGAAAATCGATAAGCACTGCACATGGACATGAACGTTGGTGACAACCGGGGACCACTTCTCTTTAAAAGCTTCAGTTGTTTAGTTACTACCTTCTCTATCGGCAGGCTAACATCGATTGGACCATAACAGTTCGGTGACCAGGCATGTCACATGCGGACAGTGACGGACAGTGAGTCCTTTGTTTGGGCACTTAGGTGCATCCTATGGTAACTCTTCTGCTTTTACAAGATAAGTGGGCTTCACTTTTCTTCTCCCATTCCATTTTGTCTCTATTGATCCTTGCAAACCTTTTTCGGCAATCACTCTCTGTAATACCACTATCGTGTATGAGCGGTTTTCTCTTTTGGCTTGTACTTTATATGAAACAATTATTTATTTTTAAAGTTATTTTATTATTCAACAAAAAGTTATATTTTTATATAAAAAATTTGCACATGAGTTTTATTTTATTTAGATAAATGACCCTATGTAAATTTTATATAAAATTTATTTATTGAGTCCAATTAAAATTCTCAAAAGAATTGACCAAAATATACTCTTACTTTGGTCAAATAACCGAAGTGTAAGTAAGTTTTTACTATTTACTAAAGTAGACTTGCTCACGTTGGAACTTATAAATATGTGAATGAATTTTACTTAACTACTCTCTCCTTCATTATATGATAAGCCGACGGGGAAAACATGTCAGATTGGTCGCTCAGCCCATGTCTTCTTTTTCTTCCCCGGTAAGACTTCATCTCGCGGTGATTTTTCCTCCTCCTATATAAGTTCTTCTTCCTCATATTTTTGTTTTCCCAGTTAGCTTCATCTTCTCTGCTTTTTTTCTCTGGGTCTTCACATCTTCGAGCTCTGAAGACTTAGTAGTTTATTTCTCTTCAACCAAGTAGATTGGTTTAGGTTATTTTAGATGATAAAAAATGTGTTATCCAATGAAAATGTTATTTTAGGTTGGTTATATCTTGGACATTATATAGTTATTGCTAGTAAGATTTTTTGGGTAGCTGAAAAAATAGAAACTGAAAAATTAGAATACTGGATCATTGAAATACTGAAAAATTAGAAAACTTGATTAGTGATATGATATGAGAAGAGTATGGAAATGGACACAAAATGTTTGTTATGTGTTTGGGACGTCCATTGGGATGCAAGTGGTGGAAAATATAATTTTGACAATGCGAAAACAAAACTAATTTAATCACTTTCAAGTTTTTCATTTTAGTTTTTCAGGATTTATGTTTTCTAGTTGTCCAGTTTTTTAGTTTTAAGTTTCCAAGTTTTCGATTTTCGAGTTTGATAGTATGTCAGTTTTCCAGTTTTCCTTTTAACACATGGATTATTCTAGTCAATGTAGGCATATATATAGGGTTCCACCTATTTTTCTTCGTATGTTTTGAAGCTAATTTAGGTTTTTTTAGGGTTTTTGTTCATATGTTGTTCCAAAAATTGCTCATTTGTGTGAACTATGATTTTTCCTCTCACCATTCCCGAAATTGCTCATTTGTGCTAAAATATGAGATAATTCTTTTATAACAAAATAACAAATATGTGAGTAAACAGGACAATAGTAATTTAACAATAGTTCCCCGATTATTGTCTCTTAGGATCCCTACTACATCTCTAGAATTTGACGTATCACTGCCAAATTTAGATTTATTGTCATCCCACTCCCTAATCAAACTGCATCTTGCCCACCTTTCATCAATCTTCAACACATGGCATCCTTGATTTATTAGGCTTGCTTCTCCTGTTTCGGAAGGGCGTTGTCATCCCCCAAAAAAACAAATTCAACAGCTCTATTAATTATGACTTTAATTAAGTGATATGAAAAGAAAACATATGATGAGTGACTAAGTCATCCTATCATGCACAACATAGAAATTCATACCATAAAAGTTTTTTTGTCAATAATTGGCAAGCTATTAACTTCCTTATCCAATGCACGTCCTCACCTGTGAAGTCAAAAGCATAGCGGTGTGACAAATATTATATGTATAAGCACCACAAACCCCACAGTCATCACAATTAAAATCTGATATTCCCATATACGGAACACAATTAAAATTCAATGATTATTGTTGACATGGAGTCGAAAATGATGAGCTCAAAATTCTGAAAATGGTGTTCCATTCACACTCAATAAGCTCTTCAATGATTCTGAAATTCTTGTCCACATGGCTGCCAATTGCTCTAACTCTGGTAGCTTGCCATGTTCACTTTTAAATGTAATTCATTTATCCAATGCATCCTTGCAGTCATGCACAAGTAGTATCTACAAACACATTACCATGTACCTCAGCTTCACAAGTTTAAATTGACACTTATCCACTCCATAGTTATCCTATTGATAGTTATTTAGTTGACAATTCATAGTTTTTTGTCTGAAAAAAAAGACTTATCAAGAAATAAACTGAGTAGAATGTATGGTGCTTAACCCAACGAGTAAATTTACTAGTTAACTATAAAACTAAATAACTGGTCATTTGCAAGTTACAAATTTTAAAACCTAAAATAAATTTTGCTGCTTCATGTTGCGAGACTCCTAGTTTAGTCGTATAACCAAAATGTGGGGAAGTTTCAAAGATTTACCTAACTAAACTTATCCATGTGAGAATTGAATCTTATATTTGCTTATTGTTAGTGGGGTACTCACATTGGGCTGGGTGAATGTTTTTGTAAATTAGAGTCAGTGATTAGATTGGTTATTTTGTGTGGTAGCATATGGCTCTTGTTTTATCTCATACAGATGTAACATTTCTAAACAATTAGAGAACTAAAAAATTAGAAAATTGAAAAACTATAAAATTGGATATCCATAAAACTGAATAACTATAAAACCGAAAAACTGGATAATTGAAAAATAGATAATTTTGGAAACAATATATGAACAAAAATCCTAAAAAGCCTAAATTAGCTTCACAACATAGAAGAAAAATGAGAGGAACCCTATATATATGTCTGTATTGACTAGAATAATCCATGTGTTAAAGGGAAAACTGGAAAACTGACATACTGTCAAACTGGAAAACCGAAAAATCGGAAATTGGAAAACTAAAAAATTGGACAACTGGAAAACATAAACCCTGAAAAACTAAAATGAAAATTTTAAAAGGTGATTAAATTAGTTTTGTTTTTCATTATCAAAACTATATTTCCTACCACTTGCATCCCAATGGACGTCCCAAACACAGAGGCTCTTCTCACATCATATCAGTAATCTAATTTTTTACTTTTTTAGTATTTCAATGATCCAATATTCAAATTTTACAGTTTCTAGTTTTTCAGCTACCCAAAAAATCATACAGCAAAAACTAAGTAATGTCCAAGATATAGCCAACCCAAAATAACATTTTCATCCGATAACACCTATTTCATCATTTGAAATAACCTAAACCAATCTACTTTGTGGAAGGGAAATAAACGACTAGGTCTTCAGAGCTCGAAGGTGTGAAGACTCGGAGAAAAGAAACAGAGAAGATGAAGCAGCTCGAAGATGTGAAGGCCCGGAGAAAAGAAGCAAAGAAGATAAAACAACCTGAAGATGTGAAGACCTGGAAAAAAGAAGTAGAGAAGATGAAGCAGCACGAAGATGTGAAGACTTAGAGAAAAGAAGCAGAGAAGATGAAGCAAACTGGAAAAATGAAAATATGAGGAAGAAGAACCTACCTAGCAGGAGGAAAAATCACCGCTAGATGAAGTCTTATGGGAGAAGAAGAGGAAGACATCTTTTTCCTAGGCTGAGCGACCAATCTGGCATATTTTTCACGTCGACTGCCATATAATGAAGGATAAGGTAGTTAAGTAAAATTTCTTCACATGCTTTCAAGTTCCCATATAAGCAAGTCTACTTTGGTAAATAGTAGAAACTTGCTCCACTTCGGTTATTTACAGGAATATCAATTTCCTTATTCAACCCCATTCCCTCCAACTGACCCAATTCTCCAAATGTAGTACTCAAAGCACAATATCCACATGGATGCACCTAGCTTGGTTGAGCATCGTGACCAGCCTACACAGGGCTGTAAACATGGTACATAAAGGGTCAATAGTTGTCTATATGCAATTGTCCTCTTATGGAACATGTTAGGAGCCCTTTATTGGTGGTTACAAAAATGTTGAGGCAAAGTTGGCCAAGAAAATATTTTCATATCCATAATAGAGACAAAGATGAACACTATTTGTGGGGTTGATCATCCCACTTGCAAATATAGAAACAAAAAAAATTTGGTATAATGTTTACAAAAATAATTGATTATAGAGATTGCAAAACATGTCAAAATCTCATATTGAGGGGACCGGCTCCCAGAACAAATCAATCAATTACAAGTCCTTGAAGAAAATCATTCACTTGTCAAAACATGGATGACTGGCGGCCTCTTATCCTCAAATACATGGTAATATATTATTGCCTTAAAAAGATGATGAGCTTTTTCTTATCAATTTACCCACTAAACCCATTTTAGTAAATTTGTTCAGTCAAATGTTTTTAAAAAAGGTAGCCACAAGTGAACAATGATTGTCGCAATAGTGGCTAAATCGTTCGTGCCTAGAGTTGAAATGGGCCGCCATGGCTTAGTTGGCCGCAACCAAACCGTTATTAGTCTAGTTGCGGTGGAAACAAGATACCAGATCTAGTGGCCCGTTCATGGGCCATGGCGACTACGATGTGGCTGGTTGAGGAGAATATGAACTGCCAGATATGGCGGCCTGTTTCAGTGGTGCTGAAGTAAAATATGGGTGGAGTGTGGGGAGGAGGGGGGTGCTGGGTGGGGAGCAGGGGGGTGGGTTTTTTAGAGTGACACAGTGAAGGCATTTAACTCTTTTACCTCGCTTTTTGGGCTCATTTGTCACTCTTTTTTTTTTTTAATTTCTTTGTTTGAAAACTTTCTTGAATATGTCTTAGACAACAACAGCGTAGCCTCCTCACCCCAGCCAACCATGACTGATCCTAGGGCTAATCAGCCTCTCCTCTTTTAGCTCATTACTCAAGTCCAGATAGATGCTTTCAATTGGAATTCTAATCGTAGAGGTGTCTCATATTCTACGACTACCATTTTTCAATCTTTTCGATGCAGCAAATATCCATAGGGACCACTAATGTTGGAAACATTTCGAGCCTTAGAACTTATGAGTCATAAGTATAATGTTTAAAAGATATTTATAATTCACTTGGCTAGAATTTGAAGACAATCTACCCCTAGAATAAGAGAGGATATAGAGTCACTATAACAAAAAGGAATATTAGTTTAATGTCTAGAATTAACCCGGATAGGGTGTTCGGAACACAAAATTGAGGTTATAAATTTTACAAACATACAAGGAGCAGCAACATCAATGTAAGAGAGCCTTAACATTCCTCTACGCGTTATGAAGCTTCAGCACTCCAATGCATGTAGGACAGAATAAAATTATATTTTATTACTAATTTGGATTAAGCCAATGTTGTTATGTCATTAGTTTTTTATGTACATATTGTATAATATGTACGATGTTATTCTAATATAAAAATTTCCAAACATAGTTCTGCATAATCATTAGGTAGTACAAAATTATATATGTTAAAATACGTATGTCCAAATATTTATTCAAAGTCATATGAAAATCAAACAGAAATTATTAGAGTCAAACAGAAGCTAACAAATCAGGAAAAGTATACATTTTATTCTATCACTGAGTAGAGCAAAACATATAAAAACATATTGGATCATATCAGATTACATCATATCATATTAAATAAAAATATAGCCTTTCATAGCAGAACGAATCAGAGCAAAACATACTAGAACACATCGGATTAGAGTAGAGCATATATCTTAATTAGTACATGCATTCATATAATTATTTATTAAATCAAAAGTTTAGAAATGCTTACTCCCCTGAGTCTTTCGAAAGAAGCAAGTTCAGAGTTGCTCTTTCCTTCAGGGCGTTCTTTTAACGCCCGACATTTTCTATCATATTTTCTTAAACATTTATAGAAATTTTTTGCAACATAACAGCTGTAAATCAGGAAAAATGAAAAATAATAAACCTATGAAAGTAGTTTTATAATTTAAAACATCCCACATTAATTTTTCCCAGACAAAATTTTGCTCTTTTGATCAAATATTATACGGCCAAACCAAATATCCTCAGGCACTACTCAAAAATAAATATACAAAATGCATTGCTATGATCATAGATTTTAAATATAAATATCTCCTAGGCATCCCTAAGCGCAAGTCCCATAACTGTTCGCAGTCTAGTGTAAATTACAAATCCAAAAAGCATAAATATTTTAATTCCCATCTCAACCAATACATCAGATTGTGACACAAAATAATACTCACAGTGAGTCAAGGATATACCTAAGTCAAAGGATATTAATCCATTCTAGGGAACAAACATCCATATTCAGGATCTTTCCGCCACAAACCTGCAAAAGCATCCTGACCATCAAGGCTAAAAAATAGGGAAAATAAGTATTTTCATACTTAGTAGGACAAGTAGGAAAATCCAAAGTAGGGGAGTTCTAAATAGTGAACTTAGTAAGTCCATATATGGATGCGTTCATGCAACTTAAACATGAAGTAGGCAGCTACTTAATAATCATGCACATATGCATACAATCATGCCAAATACATAATATCAAACCAATCTTACACATACTCATATGACTTTACTAGTACACTCTTACTCGTATGACCTTACCCGTATAACCTTACTCGTATAACCTTACTTGTACAATCTTGCTAAAAAATATACATATACTCAGAAACATACATACTCACTCATATAGTCGTACACATATTATTGAGCACTAAACCTCATTGCAATTAATAAGCTCCAATGTTGAAATGGAAAAGAATGTCACAGGGAATCACCTTAACCATTGGGGAGTGACTAAACCCCATGGACTTTTCTGAAGGCAAAACACACCAATGCACATGACACACAAGATCAAACATGTAAGAGTAGCTCCATGATACTAATTACCTGAGTGCATAAGCATAAATGCCCACACTTTAGGGCCATACAATTGCCTGCACTGTGCGGGTCTTATAGTGTTAGTGCCAGTCTTGGGCATAAATCATATAGTGTAACTCTTTGGCAGAATCACACATCGCCACTCTTGTGCATAATCATTCATTGCCACTCTTTAGTAGAATCATACAATGCTCTTAATAAAGCATCAAACGTTTGGGTTTAATACAACAAATAGGTAAAATTGAAAACCTACATCACTCTCAACAGAGCATCAGACGTCTGGGCTTAAATAAAACACACAGACAACATCCAATAGAATAAACACCATGACAAGATATGAGAAATACTGTGTCGGCTCATAATTGACTAGCTCAAACACAGAACTTAATCCGTCGAAACCCTCAGGTCTCAAACTCACAAAACAATCATTAGCTTTGCATTTAATTCAAGTTTGAATTAAGTAAGTTATGCGGTACAATTATACCATAAAAACTCTCAAACATACAGTGCTCTACTGATCAAACTAAGCTGAGCTTGATCCAAAACCTTAGTCGTCAGGGCAGTTACTTCACTTAATCCGACTAACTCAAAACATAACTCGTTGTACACCAAAAACTTACATATTCATACAATCTCCGCCAACTACTTTATGGCCAAAACATCTTACTCAGATGTCATCAAACTGAATTCCTCAGAGCCAACCCCAATTATCACCCTCTTACTTATACCTCACTTATTTGCTTACTTTTCACTTCATAATTTGTATGCTATGTTTGTACAATTATGCGGCACTCTTACTGTCTAACAATCTTCCAACATACGCTACAATCCAAACCACACCAACACGCTTGCACATCCACATCCAACTTCATACCAAACCCTCTCTCACCTCTTACCATCCATCGGTCATACTTCTACCCCCCCCCCCCCACACACACACACATACGCATATCCATCACACATGCATATAGCCATCATACATACGTATGCCCATCACATACTCCCATACATATCTTACCAACATACTTGCTAGCCATCACTAGCACACACATAATCCATATATATTAGCTTACTAACATACTCATTAGCTATCACTAGCACATAGTTATTTTACATACGTAGCTTACCAACATACTCGCTAGTCATCATTAGCACACACACAATCTACATATGTAGCTTACCAACAGACTAGCTAGCTATCACTAGCACATACATATTCCACATGTGTATGTTACCAAC
This sequence comes from Saururus chinensis, assembly GCA_035235625.1. Classification (NCBI taxonomy): domain Eukaryota; kingdom Viridiplantae; phylum Streptophyta; class Magnoliopsida; order Piperales; family Saururaceae; genus Saururus; species Saururus chinensis. The sequence goes on from CP141143.1 coordinate 36,348,046, forward strand.
ATACTTGCTGGGCATCATTAGCACACACATTCTACATACATCAAACATACTTACAGCTCACATGCATGTCATATGCATTTCAACATACCATATAATCATGCTTACATACATATCATGCAATCGTATCATTATTTAGCATCTAAAGCATTGAATCATACAATCCTATCATGTTGCTAAGCATGCAATCATGAAATTACAAATTTAAAGCTCCCCTACCTTATAATACATACACGATGGTGGCGGCGTTGGTAGGGGAGTTGGCAGCCAAAACATTGCTAAGCAAAGAGAGCTATTGTCCAGAGGGTTTAGAAAGCACCGAAAGCAATCACAGCCAAATGGGGTGACATAGATTAAAGCGGCAAAATCTGTGATCCACGGTGGCTCACTAGGGCAGTCGAGAGAAAGTTCATACCAAAAGAAGTGGCAGTGTTACCAAAAGTGGAGGGTGTACAAACTGAAGGTCAGCCGGTGGCTAAGAAGTACTTGGCCAACAGTAAGACATCAAAATCGGCCACAGACAACACCTAAAAACGATGATTTCATGTCATCGAGAGCCCACAAAAAGGTGGAGGGTTTGGGGCGACTCTCGAGGATGGAGGGGAGGTGGAGGGCTCTAGTGGTCAACTCAACTGAGGAAAAGACTGGTACCTCATGGAGGAGCAAGGATGACATGGCAACAGTCCTAGCTAGTACCAAAGGACTCGTGTTAGTACGCCGAAGAGGAGATGCGACGGAGTGACTGGAAATGTTCTTGGTTTCACTCTCGTTCTTTCTAGATGTCCTGGACATCTCAAAGTTTCTGGAATGTGTTGTTTGTTTCCATACTTTATACTCTTTTCTTTCCCTTTTATGTCCCCATCATGCACTAACCTCCTTTTTACATGTCGTATATCCAAAATTCACCATGAAAGTGCATGTCGAGGCCCATGGCCTACAACTAAGCCCCACACCTAACTCTATAGGCATAATACCGATGTCAAATATGAAAATACGAATATGCTGAAGTATCACATTTTCTTGCAAAAAATGATAAGAAATAACAAGAAAATCACAAAAATTTTAGAAAAATCAGGGACATTACAGTTCTCCCCTACAAGTCCGAAGATAGCGAGCAGAGCCTCCTCTTTCTTTAGAACATTTTTCTCATTGTTCCCAAAGGTGATGAATAGATGCTCCCCTTTCCTAGGGTTTTTCTCACTCTTTACCTCTGAAGGCGACAGATAAAACCTACCATTTCCCAGAGATGCATCACTCTTTGCATAGTTGAAGATGGATGACAGAACCTCCCCATACCCATAGATGCTTCTCACTTTCTGCACCCATGGGCAGCGTATAGCACCTCCCCTTACCCAGAGCCACTTTTCACTTTCCTTGACTATAGGCAGCGGATAGAACCTCCCCTTGCCTATGATGCTTCTCTCTATCTTTCTCTCTATATGCACTAAGGCGACAGATAGAACCTCCCTTTTCCTGGGAATGTTTCTCTCACTGCATGGCCCATCGGTGAACAATAAAGTCTCCCCTTACTCCAGGCCACTTCTCTTGATCTGGCCCAACAACAAAGGATGGAGCTTCCCCTCACTCTGGTCCACTTCTCTCTCGGCCCAAATGCGTTAGACAGAGCCTCCTTATGCCCTAAGCCATTTTCCCTCTCTAGAGTTGCAAACTCGAGGACTGGACACTTCCATTGTATAGAGCACCTCAAATTAGCTAAGAATGCCTCTTGGACAAGCAATATCGGACTTAGAATGGGCCAAAGCACTTCTCTAGAAATTCACATAGGGTTCCTATTTATAGAGGAAAAACCCGCAAGTGAACAATCTGTATGCATGTGCTAGTGACATGCATTGCATGCCCATGAGGTCTTGATCTGGTAGGCCCACACTGAGTGTGCGGTGTTGCCAAAGAGATGCCATGGATTTTGAGACATAGCGTTAACGAACCGCACATCTTGCTGCATGTCGCTCTTATAGCCCACATAAGGACAGGCCCTACTACGAGAGGTACAGCTCATGCATAGGCTCTTTCACACGGCTCGCTCTCCGGCTGGTGCCAGCTACTGGCATCATCAATGACAGCAGCAAATTTGTCTTTTCTTTAATTATTACTATTATTTTTTAAAAATATTATTGCAACTTCAAAATGTGATATCTTCTTGGCCCGAAGTAGGAACCGCATGATCATGATACCAATGGACTCATATTAACGAGCCCTTAAAAACTAGGCCACATATGGGTAGCTTATTCCTCACTTTTCAAGTAGGTCCCTCCTATGTTGCATGCTCACCGAGGTTCCAACTTTAACTCCCAACCTCCATTTGTGTGTGTCCTTTTATTTATTACTTCGAGCATTACCCATATACGAGGATTTTGTCCCTTAAAACCCACTAAAACTTATCCAAAATTTTATAACGTAATTGGAAAATGGGGCATTATATTCTCCCCCCTTAAACAAATTGCGTCCTCGCAATTCACCCAAAAATACTCTTCAAATCATATCAAAATCAATACATATATTTAACAAAATCCAATAGTTAATCGGATAAGTAATCAAAAATAGAATTTGATAGATTATAATTTGATAAAACATACATAAATAGAATCTAATAGTTAAAATTGGATCGAACACTTGTAAACATAATGGTTAATAGGATAAAACTTTTCAAACAGAATCCGATTTAAAATTAGATAAATCATTATTTAGAATCTGAACATAAGAGAGCATATCATAGTTGGGCAAATCAATCAAAAAAAATCTAGAAACTTTTAGAATTTAAGTCATCTCATAGAGCATTCGCAATCAAAATCTGATAAATTAGGATTGGATAATTTATTTTCAATAGAATCTGATTATTATTTTAAAATTAGATAAATCCAATTTCAGAATTTGAATAGAGCAGACATATAAGATGTCGTGATTCGAAACGGTGTTCCCCCTAATGCTCATGGGGCAACTAGAGTTTCAAAAGGATAGGAGCTTTCCCATGATGCCCCACACCTATATGTGCTTGCTATATTCCAATTATTTTCTCTGTGGGTATCCAAACATAATGTGATAATCCTAGATTTTATCCCAAAACTACCTAGAGAGTGCACTAAATATCCTAAGTTTCACCCCGAAACTACCCAGAGAGGTCACATAGTCAAAATATAATGCAACACATGCAAATCAATTCACAAATACAATATTTTTCTAGAAAACAAAGCTAATAAGCAGAACCAAGAAAAAATAGTATAGAAGACTTAACTTCTATATGTAGAGCATGGGTTTAGAGTTTAAAACCCCTACCATGTAGGTAGGGCTGGGAAAATCAACCCGGCCCATTTACCCTACCTGAACCCGACCCGCCTAACCCTGCACCCAACTTGACTATAGTAGGGTCAAGGTGTGGGTTTAGGGTCTAGACCCATTTTGGATTTAGGGTCGGGTCAAATCCGACTTGCACAACCTAGCCAACCCACTTTTACCCAACTACAGGTAGGGTTAGGAATATGCAACTAGAGAGGCGGATAACAAAGCTCGACAAGGGACAATTTTTAGGAGATGGAAAATTGTAAAGTGTCATTGGCTGTTGAGGAGAGTAGTGCTAGGAGCAGCCATAGTATGAGGCGCCTCTAGGAGATTGACTTTGTAACAAGATTCACCACCTTAGTGCAAGCCTTCTCCTGCGATCGACTTCCATGATACAATAGACTTCTCATAGGAACCCTTGGTGCACTTCAAAAAATCCCAATATGAACTTCAGAAGAAATCTATTGCCCATATACTGAATCGTTGAAAGACGAATCATTTTAAATGAAAACACTTTTTGAAGAAGAGAAACCTAAGAGAAGAATCAAGGAGAAGAGGTTCTTCTCTAAAGAGTAAGGGTGAGGGATGTTCTCTTTTCTCTAAGAACCATTAATCAAACGATTCAGAGAGAATATATGTGAAAAGGACGTTAAACGGATCACATTGACCCATTCCAAATTGGAAATCCTGATCGAAATGATCGATCGTGAACTCTCAGGTTAAAATAACAAAGGATAGAAACAAGAGCTAATTGATCATTGAATAAAATCATCGATCATTTAATAAGACGATTGATTGTTTTAACTTACAGCCTTGGTACAATTTTTAACAATCATCATTCCAAGATCTATTTTTATAAATAATTTTTAAACACTTGCATCATATTCATTCCTAATATGACATCAGCCCATCTTTTGGAGCATTATAAGATTGGTTGCCTGTTCATTACTTCCCACAATGAGTGAAACCTATTTAAAAAATTGATCAACTTTAAGGGTGAAAGATGTGGTGGATACGGTTAAAAGTTTGTCACAAGCTCAGGTTTTAGACTTAGTTCTCTTTCTAAAAATGGAGAAATGAAAGAATAGAAATATAGAATAGATATGGTCCTCATTAGATTGTTGAGCATCTCTCTCTACACTAATTTTCTTCCTATACGAAGCTATGATTTAAATGTTTCAACGATATATCCTCAGCTTCCACAAACTCCCTTGCAGCTGGAAGAGGATTTGGAGCAACTTAAAGCTCATGCTTATTGTGCAACCAATAAGTAAGTACTTCCATCTGAAGAGCAAGCTCCAAGCTTGTATTGCCTTGCTTTTTAGACATTTTTTAAAGTGTTAACTATAGATGGTAACTCACTTTTCAACTAAAAAAATGGCTCACCTATTACCAACAAGAAAGGGGACGAAGATCTCTCTTGCACGCATGTTGTAATGTTCACTTGGCACAACAGATAGAAAATGCACAAGCACTATGTAGGAAAAGAGTTTTTTCCATATTGCCTAGCAACCCTACTTTTTTTCCTCAAGTTTTTTTGTTAGACTTGTATTTTATACCTTCTCTTTGAAAAGGTCAAATACAAAAGAAATTTAAATACATTACAACATTAATTTATAATGTTTGGTTCTTTGGCTGATTTGTGGCTGACACATTTTTGTAGTAGCCGTCAACAAAGACCTTACAGGTGTAGTGTTGTCATTCTTCCATTCTGAGAGAAGGATAACAAAACAGACCTTCAACATTTGTTTACTCAAGATCAGCCCACTTGGCTTTCGATAACTCACATACAAATTGAAGTAAGGTTAGGGTTTTGGATTTTTTACTCGATTTAAAAATAGGGTCGGGTCATGACCCGACCCGACCCTATTCCTAGGCCTACTAGTAAGTTGAGCTAAAATCTAAAAGAATGCTAGGCAAAAATTCATAAAATAATTATAAATTTTCATAAAATGGTTTGTAAAAAAATGAATTATTTATTAGCAATCTGATTCAAAAACATTTCCAGAAATATTTAGTTTGTCCAATGACGATAAAACCAGAGGCTGTAATACTGAATGGTGTTCTCCCCAATACTCAAGGGGTAATAGGAGGCTTGGAAGGATAGAAGCTTTCTCATGATACTCCACACTTATTTGTGCGCTCCGGATACCAATTAATATTCTTGGTGGGTATCCAGAATGTGATAATCCTAGCTTTAACCCCATAACTACCTAGAGAGTACACACACTCAAAGATAACATTGTTTTTCAAAACAAATTCAGATCAAACATTCCATATTATACAACTAGCAAAATTCACTAACCCCTCATGTCCTATACCGCTGGCGTTTGATGGCTTCTCCTTAGTAATTCCACTTTCCTTCGAGACAACTTTACAATTTCAAAATCATTTTTCAAAATACATAGGATTTAAAATTAACTTTTATATCAAATCCACTAACAAACTTGACATTAGAGCAGTCAACTAACACCTTGTGTCCCACACCATCGGCATTTAGTGGTTTCTCTTAGGGAATTCTACTATCTTTCAAAATAATTTTCAGAATACAGTGGATTTAAAAATTAACTTTTTTTCAAATACACTAGTAGACTTAACCTTAGATCGATCTACTAACACCGCGTGTCCCATACCATGGGTGTTTGATGGTTTCTCTTTAGGAGTTCCACTATCTTTCAAAATAGATTACTCAAAGTTAAAGCGAACTTTCAAAATGTAGAAATTTCAAAATCAAATCTTGTATCGATATACCGACAAAATTTATTATAGAGCTATCCACTAACACCTCGCATCCCTTACTGCGGGTGTTTGGTGGTTTCTCTATCACCTTTCAAAACAAATTCATTTTTTAAGCAAATAATTTTTTTAAAACAAACAATTCCAAATCGAATTTTATTTTCAACACACCGGCAGAATTAACCCTAGAGCTATCCAATAACACCTCATATCCCATACCGTGGGTGTTTGGTGGTTTCTCCTAAGTGGTTCCACCATCTTTCAAAACATATCCATTTCTTAATCGAATGGACTTTTAAAAATAGAGAATTTGAAATCAAATTTATTTATTTATTATTAATTTTTAATATCTAGTAGAATTAACTGTAGAGTCATCCACTAACCCTCGTCTCCCATAGCACGGGTGTTTGGTAGTTACTCCTTGGTTGCTCCACCATCTTTCAAAACAGGTTTCCCAAAAATTAGCTTTTCAATTTTCAAACCATTCAAAATCGAAGTCTATCAAAATATTTTTAGTACTCATAAAACGAATCTAGAACATACATTTTTGATAGATTCAAATTCAAAATAAGAATTTGTAAAATCAAAGTTCATATTAAATCTGATGCCACATATGCAAAATGAAAGTTCAAATCATTCCCAATTCAAAATCAAAATTTACAAAATTGAGTCCGTCTTAAATCCAATCTAACACATGTAGGACGGAATTTTAAATCAAATCTGATACAACTTATTTAGAACATAATTTTCAAATAACTTTTGTTTAAAAATTGGAATATATAAAATCAGAGTTCGTCTTAAATCCGATGTCACACATACAAAATGGAAGGTTAAAATTTGGAGTTTGTATTTAATACGATATCACACATGCAGAATTCTTTGTTCAAAATTGGGGTTTGTATTAAATCCGATGTCACACATATAGAATAGAAAGTTTAAATTCATAATTTGTATTAAATCCGATGTAACGCATTCATAATAGAAATTTCAATAATCTTCAATTTAATATCAGAATTCGCAAAATCGGAGTTCATATAAAATATAATGCAACACAGCCAATTTTTTTTAGATTAATTCAAATTTAAAAAGTTTTAAACCTAATGCAACAAATTTAGATAGAATTTTTATTTCAAAATCGAAATTTATAAAATTAGTGTTTGTATGCATAGTTAAAAAAAGTTCCAAATTAATTCATATACAAAATCAAAATTTGTATCGAACCTAATGCAACAAATTCAGAATAGAAATTTTAAATAATTACTAACTCAAAAGTGAAGTTCATAAAATCGGAGTTCATATCAAATCCAATACAACTGGGTATGAACAAAATTTTTAGAATACTTTTGATTTAAAATCAAAATTTGAATATAATCAATATATATATATATATATATATATATATATATATATATATATATATATATATCTTAAAACATTTTCCTACCACAAACAAAGCAAAGCTCTGATATCATTTCTAACGCCCCGGCCAAAGAACTAACCCAGATCGGGTGTTCAAAACACAAAGATGGGGTTATAAATTTGCAAACAAATCAGGAGCGGCAACATCTGTGTGCAAGAGCCATAACATTTCTCTACTCGCTACGGAGAGTTAGTGCTCCTACGCATGTAGGACATAATAAAACTATATTTTATTACTAATTGGATCGGGCCAACGCTGTCATGCCATTGGTTGCCTACATAAGTATTGCATAACATCTATAATGTTATTCCAATACGATTGGAGCCGAAGGGAGTTCTACCTAACGGCTAATACATGGATTAGGCAATACAAAATCATAACATTAAATACATATATCCAAATATTTAATCGGAGTCATACGAAAATCAAACAAAAATCATGAGTCAAATGGAAGCTAACAAATCAATGAAAATTGACTTCTTGCTCTATCAAAGAGCAGAACAAAACACATAAGAGTAGAATGGATCATATCATATTAGATTATATCAAATCTTATCCGACCATATTAGATCAGATAGGAGCATATTAGATCAAAATAGAACCATTCAAAGCATATCTAACTAGAGCAAGACAGATCTGAACACATCATATCAGAGCAAAGTATATATATCTTAATTAGCACATGTATTAATATAAATACTTATTAAGTTTAAAGGTTAAAAACACTTACTCCCCTAAGGCTTCTGGAAGTAGCAGGTTTAGAGTTGCTCATTCCTTTAGGGCATTCTCCCCTTCAGGTCCGAGGACGGCAAGCGAAGTCTCCTTTTACTCCACAACTTTTCTCTCATTATGCCCAAAGGTGATGGACAAACACTCCCCTTTCCCAATGTTTTTCTTACTCTTTACACTCAAAGGCGACTAACAGACCCTCCTCTATCTCAGAGATGCATCACGCTTTGCATAGTTAAAGGGGCGGACAAAACTTCCCCTTACCCGAAGACACTTTTCACTTTTCGTGCCCATAGGTGGTGTACATAACCTCCCCTTACTCGGGGACACTTCTCACTTTCCACCCCTATAGGCAATGGACAGAACCTTCCCTTACCCTGCCCTAAGGCGATAGACAAAACCTCTCCTTTCCTAAAAATGTTTCTCTCATTGCATAGCCCGTCAATGAAGGATAGACTCTCCCCTTACTCTAGACCACTTCTCTCAATGCGGCCTGATGACAGAGGACAAAACCTAATCTCACTTGGGCTACATCTCTCTCTCTCTCCGCCCGAGGTCGTCAAACAAAGCCTCCTCCGCCCTAGGTCATTTCCCCTCTGTTGAGTTGCCAACACAAGGAGTGGATACATCCATTGTGTAGAGCACCCTCGAATTAACTAAGAATGCCTCTTGAACGGGCAAATTTGGACTCATAATGGGCTAAAAAACTCCCCCAAAAAATCACATAATTTTCCTATTTATTGAGGAAAAACTCATGAGCAAACAGTGCGTCTTGCTATGTGTTGCACAAACGGCTTGCATACTCATGAGCCCATGAAATGCGAAGCAGCTTGGGTGCTAGCCCATGCCGCATGGCTTGCAGACTAGCTAACTCTTGCCACTGGCGTCAACAATGATGCCAACAAAATTTTGTTCTTTTCCTAATTTTATTATTATTTTATTTAAATATTATTCCAACTTCAAAATGTGATATCTTCCTACTTCGAAGTCGGAACAACATGCTTTTGGTACCAATAGACTTGTATTGATGATTCCTTCAAAATTTGACTATACATGGGTATGTATCCCACACTTTTTAAGTGGGTCCCACCCATGTGGCATGCTTCTCGAGGTTATAACTTTCACTCCCAACCTCCATTTTATGCGTTCTTTGATGTCTCATGTTATGTTACTTAGAGCACTACTCATATATGAGGATTTTATCTACTAAAACCCCCTAAAACTTATCCAAAATTTAGAATTACCCCTAACCACCTCAGGTTAGACATGATCAAAAAACGGGAACAACCCATTTTTCAGTTATGCCTAACCCAAGGGGTTAGGGGTAATTCTTTAATTTTTGGTTAAGTGTTAGGGGGTTTTAAGGATAGAATCCTCGCATATTTGTAGAGCTCGTAGTAACTGGCGTAATGAAACGAAGAACACTCAAAATGGAGGTCAGGAGCAAAAGTTACGGTCTCAAGAAGCGAGCCGTATGGGTGGGACCCACATGAAAGGTGCAGGATAAGCTACCCATGTATGGTCAAATTTTAAAGGGCTTGTCAATACGAGTCGTATTAATTTAAAAAATACCGACATGAAAGGTTTACTGGTCGCTACTAGTGTTTTTTATTTAAAAAAATTAATTGAAAAGTGAATGTGGAGATGGAGAAGGGAGAGGAGAGAGAGAAGAGAGGAGAGAGAAAGAGGAGAGAGAGAAAGAGAGTGAAGGGAAGAGAGAGATAGAAAGAGGAAGAGATAGAGAGGAAGAGTGAGGGGGAGATAGAGAGAGAAGGACAGAGAGTGAGGGGAAAAAAGAGATAGAGAGAGAGAGGAGAGAGAGAGAGTGGAGAGAGGAGAGATAATTAAAATTATAAATTATTTAAAAAAAATAAAAATAACTATTAGCAATGCATACTCGTATGCGTCGCTAGTAGTCCTGGCTAGTAGCGATGCATATAAATATGTGTCACTAATACCTTGTATATTCGCGACGCATTTACGTATGCGTCACTACTAACTGTGTAGTAGTGATGCATACGTTATACGTCGCAAATTCCCATACTAATAGTGACGCTCAGAACAAGCATCGCTAATAAGCTTTGTTTTTTTCAATATAAATGCTATTAGCGATGCCCGTATGAAGAGCGTCGCTAATAGCCTACACAGGCAAAATTTCGCCCATATATGACTTCCCCCACCCCCACCCCCTCCTCCCTTCTATTACCCCCTCTCTCCCCGGGTCCTCGACTCCAGCTTCCTCAGGTCATCGCCGTCCTCCAGTCCCCCACCCCCCTCCGGTCATTGCCGTCCTCTAGTCCCCCACCCCCTCCGGTCATCGTTTTCCTCCGATAATCACCTTCCTCCAATCATCACCGTCCTCCAGCTCTCCGCCATCCTCCAACTCCCCATCGTCCTTTGCCTAACCGCCATCCTCTGGTTCCCCACCCCTGTCATCCCTCCCGCTCCTCCCTCTCTCCCCGGCTCTGCCCCCCTCCTTCCCCTCTTCCTCTGATTTTCAGAGGAGGGGGGGAAGGAGGCAGAAGGAGCCAGGGAGAGATGGGGGAGTGGGAGGGAGGTGGGGGGCTGGAATATGGCCCCTTCACCCTTCCATGGTGGACCCACCGCCGGGGATTTATTTTTTTAAAAAAATTTGTCTTTAGCAATGCCTATAAGATCATCACAAAAACATTTTTTTTTGTTTTTCAATGTAGTAGCAATGCTTTGAAAAGAGTCATTAATACACAAAATTTTTTATTATATATTATTATTAGCGGCACTTTGAATAAGTAATTTTTATATTTTTTTAAAAACTTTATTATATTAGCGACGCTTAACAAAATGTTGCTAATAAGGCTTATTAGTGACACTTATAATTATGCGTCTCTAATAAGTTATTTTTAATATTTTTTAAAATATTTTTTATATTAGCGACGTATAGGATAACGCCACTAATAACTGATCATTAGCGATGCTTAGAATTATGTGTTGTTAGCGACGTATTTGTTTGCGTCGCTGAAGGAAAATTATTAGTAAAGCATAAATAAGTGTCGCTAATGTGAGACTATTAGTGACACTTTGTGTTAAGTGTCACCATTATGCAATAGCGACTGGAGTTTTATTGACGTATTTAGAGACGCTTTGTAAGCATTGCTAATAATCATTAGTGATGCTTAAAAGTGTCGCTAATAGTCCTATTTGTTGAAGTGTAAGAAAAGAAAAGAAGATACGAACAAGTAGATTGTAATGTTGTGTAATTGAGTTTTTATTTTTTGCATTTTTTTAGTGATTATATGCACATAAAGAGAAAAAAATGGTAATGTTGCATTTTTTGTGCATATGTAACAAAAACTCATTTATCATAGTTTTCATATTTCTTAGTAACTATTGTCAGTTGTTCAAAGTGTAGTCATAACACTTGTTGAGGTATATTTACTAATATTTAATACTGAAAGCACTTAGTATGTGCGATACTTCAATCACTTTAGACTTCTATGTATTTATTTTTTTAGTTTGAGCTTAGATTCATGATTCACTTATTGCAATTCGAGCTTGAGCTAAGTTTTGGATTTTCAATTTGAACCAAGCTCGAGCTAAAAATTTCAAGTTTCAAGCTTGTTTGAGAGCCAAGCTTCAATAGTTCGAGTTCAAGCCAAACAATCCTAATATTTGGTTCAACGCGGCTCGTTAACACCCCTAAGGATGATGCTCTCACATAGATACATTCTCAAGTTGATATTTGCTAGACATGCCTAGCTTGAGTAGGTTTCATGACCATAGCCCCATGACTAGCTTACATGGGGCTCCGAATATAGTACACACAACTTACCCTATATGTACCAGATTGAGAGGCCTATGTGGTCTCACAGTCAAAGGGCTAGTCCAAAAAACTTTTTGTTATGCCCCAATACACCCCACCCTCGACCAAAACCGGGCCCAAGGAGGAAGCAGTACGCGGTGTGACGAAGTGAAGTAGAAATGTGAAAGACCGCATGCATTCTCAATCTAAACATGCATCACATATCCATTCTCTAAACCTATGCATCATGAGATAATCACATTCCATGTACATATCCATGCCACCTGTGCATCATGATATCAATCACAATCCATAAACTTATTCAAGTCGCTTGTGCATTATAGGCTCATTCATAGTTTATAGCACATATACTCAACATTTATAATCATATGGAACTCAACATAGTATTCACATCCTGCATGAATCAAGTATCAATATTCATATTCTACATAATCATGTCCCAATATCCACATTTACCCTGTATAAAAAAGTGTATCAAACACATCTCATCCTGCATGTTTAAACATCATCATTCCATATGCACCATATGTAACATAAACATCATTATCCCTACACAACCTGTGTAAATGAGCAGTTTATATCATACACATGCATAAATCAACCGGTGAATATCTCACAATTGAGAAAATAACCATACTTAATCGGCTGAAGCATAAGTAGACCTGTCTAGCCTGGACAATCCCTAACAAAGAAGGTCCGAATTCCTAAAAGGAGACTAGAGTAGTTTTGGTAAGTTTTCTAACAGGGAAAATACCCCCTGGTAATATGGTGTTCGTAAACAAACCAACCTAGATTCTCAAGTCCATAATACACAACAGTTTAACTCATTATAGCATTCTGCTTTTCTCACCTAGTGAAGAACCATCCATAAGAGATGAAAGTCTGTTGGACGAAAAACCCCATCCACAAAGGACATAAAACTGATTCAATAAACCTCTAAGCAGCTAATTTGGAAAACAACAACATCCAATTGTATTCAATCGATTAATCATAGCTAATCACAATTAATCTTCGCTTATAAGTCATTCATAAGATGTATGTAGCATGATACATACGTGAGCAAATTGTAAATGAGTATAGATATAAGTAAACATACTCTAATCAATCTATATGTGCAAGAAACATGGTCTATTTATGACAAATAAAATCATATAAGCATAAGCAAGAATGTACATGCATAATAGTGTTCATACTTAAACTAAAACATGTAGAACATGAATCACCTATAATCAATATGACATGTGTTCAAACATATATAATTTATTATGGTTATGACCCACTAGAATTATGAAGTAATAACGAAGAAATCATCAAAATATGGATTTAAAACAAATAGAATAGCATCCTAAACTAGACAAGTAAAGTAATAATTATGCTTAAGCTAAATCATAATTCAAAGAAGGTTCACATACAATTACAGTGATATTTATAGGTAATCATAACTCATCATAGTCATGAAAAATTTGAAATCATGAGAAGAGAGCTAGAAATGACCAAAAATTCATAAAAAATGGCCTATTTTACAAAATTGTAGTATAGCCATTCAAATGCCCTAGTAGGCCATTAGAACGCTTTGATCGACTTCGTAGGCTGTTCGAATGTCTTACCGTTCATTCGACTAGGTAGGCCGTTCAAATGGACTGAACAATTTGTTTCTGGTTCGTCTTCAACTTTCCGAAATTGAAACCGAAAATATTTTAAAATTTTATATAAATTCAAAAATTACCATAGAACATTATATAATTAAAATCTAAGCTTAAAACATGATTGATCTAATCATTTTTATGCTTAATCATAAGAAAATAACCATAGATTGTACGTTTTTAACAAATCATTATTAAACCTCAAAATAAAATAAGAACTTAAATAAACCTAAAATCATGTATTCTGATGAAGAAAACTACTCAAAGTAAAAATCTCTTACTTCTAACAAGCCTTTGAATCCACAAAAGTGCTTCAATCTTCAAGAAATCCTACCCACACGACCTTAGGTCCTGTGGTAGGGTTTGCTCATATAATACTTATAAAATTGGTAAAAATTGAATAAATCCAACTTAACATTAATACTTATAAAAGTAAAATTAATCTTAATAAAGTCATCATTAATTTATAGCCCTAATATCAAATTAAACTGACAAATAAGCAAAACCACACAAATTTATATAATTAAAATTAAATAAAATTAAATATCTTACACTTTTAGCTATTTTTCCTTGAGATGGCGGCTATCGCATGGTGTTGATTGTTCTCCAACGTGATGGCACTATTCTTTGGCCACCCAGTTGCCTATCACGCCAGCCCGTGACATCTTACTTGTAGCTTAGTCATTATTGACTTGGAAGTCTTCCCACGCCGTTTGTTCCTCTTTCTTCGTAATACTCTGTTTCAGAGCACATCAATCTCGAATTTCATAGTTCTCATCATCGCCTTCAAGCATCAACATCTCCTTTTCTGAAGCTTTTCTTCAAAAAATTCATGGATAGAATACCCCTTATTATATACATCTCTTGCTCACTCCTGATTTCCTTGAGCCATTGTGATGAGGCTCCGTACTTTTACGACTGTCCCAAACAAAGCTCCCAAGCAAGTAAAACTTTTAGCCGCAACCTGGTTTATCTTCTCTCCAGTTTGTCATTCAGAGCTTCCGCTTCATCCACACGCTTCTACAACGATTCTGTTGGCAAAGGGTCGGACCGGGTTTATGCCCTTGCCATGTGCCCAAGGAATATTTCCATGGCCGGATGTTCTAACTGCTTGGGTGGCCTAAATTTCATCGCTCTAAACTTTTGCTCTAGCAGGAGACGTGGATTGGCTTGGCACCCACTGTGCTTCATTCACTTTGAAGATACAAACTTTTTTGGGGTTGTGGATACCAGTGAGTACAATTACACTAGTACCTCTGAACCGGATGTCATATCTGAGAAAGACCAGTTTGAGCTGATTTCTGATCTTGTTGAGACATCTCCAACTGACCAGTCACGGTACGCAATAAGGGAAGCAAAGATAGACGGAAGCAATGATACTAAGTTGGGAGTAGCCCAATGTACTGCAGATCTTAGTGTTGGCGACTGTCTTAGTTGCTTAAAGCAACTGAAGAATAATTATGAACATGTTTGGGGCGGGGAGAGCAGCTGGTATGTTCTTAACACCTAGCTGTTATATTTTGTACGATTATCGGAGTTTCCTTGAATCCCTCACATCGTTGGTAGAAGGCAAAACTATGTCCCAAAAACAGCGAATTGAAAGGCCAAAGAGCATTTCATCCTTCCCTGCCAATACGCCCACTCGAAATGCAGGTATGGTGGCCATGGCCTTCGCTAGCTTGCTCGCTTAAATCTTTTGAATATCTCCCATGGCAGTTATCCTTATAAATTAATTCTGGTTTTCTAATCTATGCTCTTTTCCCCCTTTCCGTGCACTAAAAAATCTTTGCTTTTGACAAATTTATTTGAAAGTCAATTTATTTGGATTTGCTCATAGGAATGTACTAAATACCAAAAGGCTATTGTATATCCACTATTTATGCAACACCTGAAGTCATTCGCTTTTACGTTTTTCTTGAGCTCCGACCCAAAAAATCTCTTGTGCTAAAAAATTCTAAACCCCACTTATACAATGATAGAAATCTCTTCTCCAAACTTTTTCGTAATGTTAGCACCATGTCAATACTTAGTTCCACTTCAGAAAATTTCTTTATATGTTTTAATTTACCCCTATGAATTATGGTGATTAAACAACACTTAAACGCTATGACCTTTGAAAATAGGCACTCAAACCTTGTAGCTTATAAAAATTAGGCAAAAAATTCACATTTGATTTATGAAATTTCACTTTTAAGATGATCCCCTACCCCGCCTAGCTCACTCCCCTCTTCCTCCTCCACTACCAATGTTGTCAACTGCCACTCTGCCTTTATTGACATTGTCCCCTTTCTCCACCCATGCCCTCCCAGCCCAGACCTAGTCCCCAACCTCTCCGCCCATTGCATGGGCCACTACTAGGCTCTAGCCATGACATCTCTGGCCATGACGGCCCTACCATGGTAGCTCTGGCCATGGCCAGATTTGTCTGCTCCATTGGCCGCTAGGGGACTAGGATATGCCTTTGAGGTCATGGGGGAAAGGGGTGATGCATGTCAGAGGGGGAGTATTTACTAGTGGTGGAGATGGAAGAAGAAAGTGAGCTTAACTTAGGTTACCAAAAAGAAAAATGTACAATTGTTTGAAAAGTGAAGTTTTATTGATTGTGGAATTTTTGATAATTCATATGGATTATATACAATTTACCTGATTTTTTAGCCACATAACAAATTTCTTGAGGTTTCTAAACCCATGAAAGGTCATATTAGTATCGATGATAATATCAATGGCCATTGATACAAGTACTAACTGATGATACACTAACTATGTACATAAACGGAGTGGAACCTTTGATATAGTTTAAAAAATATTATAACTAATAATATATTATTGTAGTATTTCTTTTATAGCATAGTATGACATGAGAAGTTGTAATTGAGCATAGAGTCACATTTAATGACTAATACATAAATACTTGTTAAAAAAACACCATATCATAAGATATATATATATATATATATATATATATATATATATATATATATATATATATATATATATATATATATATATATATATATATATATATATATATATATATGTAATCATAATACTAATAGGAAAAATCTAGTCAGATCTATAGCTCACTGGCTAACCATGATCTGATGGCCAAGGAGCTGCAACTCACTGAAGCTACAACTCTAGCTAACCATTCTCATACTAATAACACCATAAAACATAAATAATTTTAAAGCACAATTTGCATAACAATAGAACTTAACTTGCAACTAATAAATTGTTATCAATTACACAATAGAATAATATACAATCAATGTCTTATTAAGGAAAAACACTACAACATCAACACAACTAGTACAAATGTCATGCCCTATGATTTTTAAAACTCTTCTATCACAATAAAATCAGTGAAAATAATTTCTTTTTCAAACTTGTTGTCAATCAGCAACAAATCATCATATCTATATTTAGGATAAGGTCAAATAACACATAAAACTCACAATTTTTTGCTTGAGTACATACCACAAATCCATTATACGCATACAACCATAAGAAATTGGCACTTATGTGCGTATGTTTAAAGTTATACACCACACTAAAAGTTGTACTAAACAAGATAAGAAACTTACATTTCTTTTAGAACCTGTTAACCATTCCGAGCTCCTGTTCCCAACCCAGCTACTCTTTCAATAAACTTGCATTGTGAGAATGCTGAGTATATAAATATACACAGTGGGATGACTAAACAAGTACTATATAATAATAATGCATATATTCTCATCACATCAACAATACTAACGTATCATTAGTATATTCATCATCACCATACATGGATAAAATAAACAAGATGTTCATAATTATTTTATCATGATTTCAACCATCTATAATGTGACTCTACTTAGGAGTCACTTGCTCTATAAGTGTAAGTTATAAGGTTCACTATGACGAGATAGCCACATCTAGTAGTACAATATTTCCTTACTAGACTATGAAC
This sequence comes from Saururus chinensis, assembly GCA_035235625.1. NCBI lineage: Eukaryota > Viridiplantae > Streptophyta > Magnoliopsida > Piperales > Saururaceae > Saururus > Saururus chinensis. The sequence goes on from CP141143.1 coordinate 36,365,613, forward strand.
TATTCACTAATGACCTCAAGTATTTTGAGACTTGCCTACTCCATCCATGTCATGAAGCCAAGGTCTACAGGAGCTCATGGACTCAAGTAGTTGAAATCCTAACTTTCAATGATAATCAGAACCTCCTGTATGTGTTGTGGGAGACTAGTCATCTTTTAATGCTCTAGTTCATTTGAGCATATCTCCCAGACTAGGGAAGTAGTTCTACATAACTACCATCCTTAGAGAGCCAGAAGATTTTAGTCCTATATCAAACAAAACCTTTTTCGTACTGGCTGAAGAAACTTGAGAAGTTGTACCAACATGAAGATTTTCTTGTCCTTAAGTGTTTTTCTCCAATAGTATTGGGGTGCAATCCATTACAAGGATTTTCACACACAAACAAATGCACATATACCCAAACACAATCATAAATCACAATATCACATTTAATTGCACTTCAAGCATTTTAATATCATGCTATTATATCTCATAATAATAGTCTAATACATAGCATTCATTGCTAATATTTTTCTTGCAACCAACTTAATGTCAGTGAATTTAACAACATGCCGACCAAGTCACCGATGACTATTGATAATTCATTGACGTGTTGAACCTTATCGATAGTGGGATGACAAAGATAACCATCCTTGTTAACGCCTCATTGATGCGTTGACCTCATTGCCAGTGACCCATTGATGCACACTGACATGTCGATGTTCATCAATATTAGCACTATCATCTCCTCCATAATATATGCAATGTCATGGATACGTCGATGGACATGCCGATGGTTGGGAAGAAATAAAAAAAATTAGCATAATCATTTTGAATTCATCTAAATAAGTACAACATGAATTTTCTCTTGACCATTCCAAAATCAAGGCTATAACATGATCGTACGGAATAAAACGCTCATTTAAACACAAAGATCATGATCATGGTTAACATTAGCATTCCAAAATCATGCTTTTATATGATCAATCATCATAACAATGCAGTTCAAATCCTTCATGTTTTATAGATGGTGTTAAATCACAGTACATGGCTAGCAATCCGATCTCTTTTTGCAAATAAGCAAGGTCTCCACGAATTTAGTTCTTCTCCCCTTCCATGGAACTTTGACAACTCTTGTCCACTACTTTCTCCCTAAAGTTAGATAATTCATAAGATTAGGGTCATGATTTATCAAAGGTATTTATATAAGAATCAAATAACTGAATTTTGGTGCATAACTGTACCCATAATTGCTTGGAACCACTCCTTTATGTAATTTCAAACCCATCGGAGAAACAATTTCCTAACCATCGACAAGTTGAAGGTTTTCGATGGTGCTTATAGTACTTTATTGATGAGTCAACCAATGTGTCAAACATCGCTGACAATGACATACTGTTTCATCAGTCGGTTCATCGACGCTTCATTGCTCACCAACATAACTTCAAACTTCAAACTTAACACCCTTGCTACTACCCTGAGTTCATCACTGAAAAGTATTATGTTTACCAAAGAGATTTATTGGTTCAAAAGACACAAGAACCGTATGAATTATTGTAAAAAATAAACTACGAGGAAAATTATGAATAAAATACATATAAATTCATCACAAAATTAATAGCGTCACAACAAATATTACAACACTTAAATAATAGAATCGATAGTGCTTTCATCCAAACCTATGCGCAAAATTAAAATATATTTAATAAGGAAAATATGTAGAATTAAGGTAACATGAAATTCTTACCACCTTTTTTAAATTATGTACTTTTCAAATCCAAAAAGAATTATGAGGATGTGCATAATCATTTTTGTCACCCCACAACTATAGATTATATACTAAAAAATGAAAAAAATGTTTCTAATAGTGGCCATGCACATTTAAATATATTTTATGTTGATTGTTCAAAAATTTGCTTAATGAACATAGACTTGATCTTTTTAAAAGATGTCGCTCGATTTATATTAGAAACAAGTAGCACAAATATATACACGGAGGAAAAACTTATTGCTTATGAATAGATGACCCAACCAATAAAGTAGATGTACCTGCAATTGCCTCATAAAAAGTGTTAACATATATAACATAAAAAAATCTTATATAGTTGTTTGGGGAAAATGCTTGTACAAAACAAATATCGCAAGTTCAAATCCTCCCAGCTTCACAATTTATTTCTTTTACCAAAGTTAGTTGCATATTGGTGAGAGTGTATGTGTGTGTGTATATATATATATAATATATATTAAAGTATTGATATGATATGGGCAATACATGATGAAAATATCAATAAACTAAACTAGAGTGGCTCAAAGGCCAAAACTTGAGGCAATCTTTGACATGTGGCCTTTCTCTAAAAAGTTAGAAGAATTTAAAGGATTTTCAGTTTTATGAGCACCTCTTGTTTATGGCCATTGGCTATCTAAATCTAATTAATTGATTGGGCTACTATGGTTATAATGTTCTGTGCATGAAATGAGAATACAAAGCCATGAACTTCACACCGGAATTTATAATACATAGCAAGCAGAGGGATAAAACTTTTAACAAGTTAGGAAGAATATTTTATTGCATTGCAGGCAGGCATCTATTCTTTTTTATAACCAATTTGGTTGTCATGTGTGCTAAGGTTTGAATCTTTAGACAAAAATAGCCTTGCCTCTTAACTTTTTGTGCAATGACAAAGGGGTGGAAAATCAAGGTCTCTCCATGCTAAGGCAAAAAGTATGGATTTTATTTGTATTTTATGCATGTTTATGGCATTTTCTTCCCTCTATCTATATTATATATCATAATAATCAGATATTTCTAATAATGTGCATTTTCCCCATTTAATATGCATTTTTTTCATATAATATATATTTCTCCCTTTATATTTTACTTATTTTTAATAATTTTTTTAATTTTATTTTTTCTCCATACTTTCCACACTTTTTTATCATTTTTTTCGTTCTTCATCCCGAGCCGTACTGTTATGGTACCCATGCTTTGTCACTGAACTCCCTTATTGATGAACATGGAGGTTGTCCCAAAGAAGACGTATGGGGAATGAAGTTTCGTAGAGGGGATATTTTAGCAACAACTAGAAAAGTAAAATTTATGGGATTTGCATTCATTTGGTTCATATTAACAGTGCTCTTGCATTTTGCCTGAAGTAGTGCCCGTCTCATAAAGAATTCCTATCTCTATCTAACTCATTCAAATGTGGAAACAGGATTTAGTCCTCTTCCATCACCAGTGGCGCATCAGCGGAAAAAATCATCAAGTCGAGCAAAGATAGTTATAATATCTGCTTTCGTAGGGGGCTCTACAGTGTTGATTTGTATCATTTGCTTTCTTTATTGTGCGCTGTAAAAATGCAAGGCGAACAAGGGTAAGCCAAAGCAAGACTTTCGCAAAGAAGTGATGTTATGAACAATTAAGGGAAATCGATCAACTAAAGTTCTTGTTGCTGGAGCAATCAATTTAAGTTAAAATTTAGCATATCCAGAAAAACTGGATTGGCAATTAGAAGGGGATTTAGGTTCAAACTATTTGGTTCAATCGACAGAAAGTATGATACGCAGGGCTATTGGCTGATTGCATTTATCTAATCGTTTGATATTAACATATCGATATTTATGTTCTCTACAGAGAAGGAAAATAGCCGGGCTTTATTAAAAACACTGGGGCCTTTATCCAACAGAGATCTCGCAGGAGGTACTATAGAGGATGATCAATTTACAAGTCCTGAATTCCCTGTGATAGATTTAGCTACTATACAAGATGCTACTGACAACTTTTCCGATGAGAATAAGTTGGGAGAAGGTGGTTTTGGCCCCGTTTACAAGGTATGATTCTTCATCACTCTTGTTACATCTAATTGGGGACTTCTTTTAGATGATTTAAAAGGAAACTTTGATATGACATGAAGAGTGAACCATTTACTAGCCAACCATGCACCAATACTAGAGCACCCCACCATACATGCACAATTAATAAGCACTGCACGAGGGTGACGCAACCGGCAACCGGGGACAGTCCGTCTTGGCAAGATTTTCTAACCAAATTAAACCACTTCTCTTTAAAACTTTAGTACAATGTTTACAAAAACAATTAATTAGAGAGAATGTAGAGCATATCAACATCTCATATCGAGAGGACGGCCTCCCATCTATGAATCTATAGAACAAATAAGTCAATTACATTGTTTGCAAACCAAAATGTGGTTGGCTCGGCTGTAGTCACACCCCCCAACACACCCAAAGTTTAGTCTCTTTTTTCAATGTAAAAAATTATAGCTGCAGCTGTCCCGTGATGGCCGCAGTTGTGTCTAGATTGTGCATGTCTCAATGGAAACGGGCCGCCATGTCTTAGTCTGCGGCGACAAAGCTGTGGTTAGGCTAGTCAAGGTAGAAACAAGATGCTAGTTCTGGCGGCCCGTTTCTGGGCCATTCCAGCCACGATGTGACCTGTTTCAGTGGCTACTGAGAAATGTGGTTGGGCTCATTGGTCACTCCTTTTTGGAATCTTTCTTGGGTATGTCGTTGACAATCTGTTTAGCTCATTACTTAAGTCGGGATAGACGCTTTCAATTGGGATTTTAATCGTAGGGGGGTCTAATATTCTATGCCCGTCATTTTTCAGTCTTTTCGATGCAGCAGATATCCATAGGGACCACTAATGCCAAAAACATTGTGGAAGTCACAAGTCTAATGTTTAAGAGATAATAGAATAAGAGAGATAGAGTAAAACATTGTGGCAATGGCAAGCTTCTTAATTTAGGGCCTAAAATATGTAGGTTATCATTTGAAATTCGAGGATATTACAATCTATCATAAAATAACAGAGATATCATAGTCTACACAGAAGAATAAGTGAATATCGATCTAAGTGAAGGCGGGGATGTTTTTGCCCATAGGCTTACAAGTCTATTTATAGAGATAAATAAAAAAAAGTTACCTTTGTGACCATTTCTAAACTTCACCATAACCTACACCATTCTACTAATTAGACATTGTAGACCTTCGACCTTAAACCACTTCTATACTTGACCAAATTAACCAAATAAAATGTCAAATAGATTAAAGATTTCAGGAAAGCTGATATTGTTTTCAACAACTAATAAATTTACATAAAACTAAAAGCTTCTTTATCACAAAGTTGCAATTTTTTCCATCCTTTCAGGGTGTGTTTGGAGATGGAAGGGAGGTAGCGGTTAAGAGACTGTCAAGAAGCTCAGGACAAGGATTAAGAGAGTTCAAGAATGAGATCATATTGATAGCCAAATTACAGCACAAGAATCTCGTGAGGCTCTTAAATTGTTGTGTGGAAGGAGATGAAAAGCTGCTCATCTATGAATTCCTCGCCAACAAAAGTCTGGATGTTTTCCTTTTTGGTAAGCACTTTTTTTCACATGGCAATGTCAATTTCCTCTCAACGTTAATAGAGAGCTTACAACTAGCAATTTTAGTTTATTGGTCCTACTCTGTCAGCAGGAGGTTGAACCAGGGGGATCGGTGTCAGATAATAATGATTCTCTCATTACGTATCTAGTCTTAGGTTTTCGGTCCTGCATGTCAAAAATAGATCCAACTTGGTGCCCCATCATTTTAGTGGACACTCTTTCTTATGAAGAGTCTTCCCTATATTTAACTTCTATAAATCCTGAATGCCTTAGCTTCATCACTGAACTTACAGTAAAGGCATTCACACTATTCTTCAACTTACTTGATAGATAGCTCAACTAAATACCTCCGTTAGGTAGTCAACCTCAACAAGAGAACAACAATAAATTAAATAGATTAATGTCATGGCAAATAAACAGATACCATCCTTTTTGAACAGAAAGTATGTATGTGTCCACCAAAACATTAAACTTATTATACCCCCAGGTAGAAGACCCACTTTAAACTTTTGATACCACCAATGCAACCAATCTCGGCCTCCTCATATTTGTAAATTCTTTCTTGCTAGATCCAACAAAAAGAATTAAACTTGATTGGGAACAACGACTTAATATTATCAAGGGCATTGCAAGGGGAGTTCAATATCTTCATGAAGACTCACGGCTCAAAATCATTCATAGGGATTTAAAAGCCAGCAATATATTGTTAGATGATGAGATGAATCCCAAAGTATCAGACTTCGGAATGGCAAGAATATTTGGAAGCAAGCAAAATCATCATAATACACGCCGAGTTGTGGGTACATAGTAAGCCCGATCAACTCTTTCCTCACAATTTTCGTAATTTTTCTCTTTTGTTTCACCCTCTAAGTATATTTTCCATTAATTATTATACAATTAATTTTTTGAAATCCAACAGTGGCTATATGGCTCCTGAGTATGCTATGGAAGGACTTTTTTCAGCAAAGTCCGACGTCTACAGTTTTAGAGTTATACTTTTAGAGATTCTAAGTGGAAAACGAAATACAGGTTTCTATCTCTCCAAAAATGCCCGCAGTCTCTTTGAATATGTAGGTGTTAGCTACTTTACTACTATTATTGTTGTTGTTATTGTCATTACTGTTGTTGCTATTATAACACTATTATTACGGGTCTCATCGTCACTGAATAGAATTTTCATGGCTGATTTATGTGCACTATTTCAGGCTTGGCAATTATGGTGTCAAGGCAAACCATTAGATTTGATTGATCCACTCATTATCATGTCATATTCTGCAAATGAAGCACTAAGATGCATTCATATAGGCCTATTATGTGTTCAACAAGATGCCGCAGACAGACCCACCATGTCATCAGTAGTTTTGATGCTTTCAACTGCCTCCATTGACCTTCCAAAGCCTACACAACCAGCATTTTCTGTTGGCAGAGAAGTTATACAGCAAAGTCAATCTTCCACAAGCGGAAAGAGCTGTTCCATTAATGAGATTACAGTTTCCTACGTTGAACCACGCTAGGTTAATCACATTTATACTCTTATATTGTAGAGTGGTGTATCAGTGGAAGCAAGGTGATGACGTGAGCCCAAAGGGTGACAGCTTGATAAAAATTTAGAACTTTCAATAATTATCTTTACACTTGTATATGAAAATTTATTCACATAAGAAATAAACATGAATAGAGGAGCAATACCCATTGACCTTTGGAGTTGATCAGCCCCAAATGCCATGAACCTTCACGCTGATGCCCGATGGATCAATTGAATATCAATTCAATTAGAAGGAAAAGAGGATTACCTTAAGGATGTGTATATCCCTCACAAATCTAATGCAATGACTTGTAGATCTCCTTTGATGGAGTGTCCTAGCCATTCTTCCTCAATTCCTTTGAGGATCTAGACGAAGATATAACTCCCAAGTCAATCACCCAATAATGGAGGATGACGAAGGAGATAGAGGGGCGCGGCAAGCCCTTTTTTCTCCTTTTCTCTATGCAACACACCAAGTAGAGAGGGAGAGAGGAGGCGTGATGGAGGAGAGAGGGGAGAAAGAATGGGGAGTGCCTCAAGTTATGTCTTTCCCTATCTTACTTTTGAATTTATACTCTCTCTCCTACTTGGGCTCTAATTAATTAGGCCTCCAATCAAAGTTGTACAAGATTCCCTACACACAGCCATGCCTGTGATAGGGTTGACCCCTTGCTAACCACGGATTTGACCAATGACACTAATTCTCCTAGTTGCATGTCTAGTATGTGTGTGTAATAGATGTCGGTCCCAAGAAAATATGTGTCACAGTAGTTAATGTAAAGTCAGCGCAACTACCCCCACCATGCTTAGATCCTATAGCTCGTATTGACTCACCCGAACTGCGAACAAGGATGTACAATATGGGCTTGAGCCCGTGCCATGGTCCAACATCACCTACTATGAGTAAAGGGCTCATATGGTCCAACAGTAACTTACGTTAGTCTTGTCGAAGACCAATGCTATGAGAGTATTATGTAAATAGATTCGTTGTTAAGGCCTTAGTGAATAGATCTGCCAACATCTCAGTAGTATGAATATGACTGACAATCACTTTTTCTCTCCATAGCACGTCGAATATATAGTAGTAATGCACTTCAATATGCTTACCTCTAATACTAATTTCCATGTTTCTAAGTGTCGACACTATCATCAGATTATAGTAATAAATATTGATAGGAGCATCAATTCAATTTTCTAGTCCCAATCTAGCTAGAAATTCCTTTATCAAAACTACATGTGAAGTTGTTATATTGCATGCATAAAAATCTAGCTTCCATCGTAAAATTAGAAACACTTTTTCATTTCTTTCTTGCCCACAATATAGCCCCACCTCTAAACATAAAGACAAATTCAGTAGTGGATTTCATGTCATCTGGATCCCCTACATAGTCTTAATCACTATATCTAACTAATGACAGACTTTATATATGATAAGTGAGTTTTAGATTCTTAAACCCTAAAAGGTACCAGAATACCCTTTTGACTACTTGTCAGTGTTAAAGTTTAGTGTATGATTGGTAGCGGCTTAGTAAGCCTACCACAAACTCAAGTTAAGTCTAGTACAAGTTATGGCATACATGAAGCAGCCAATAGCTTGTGCATATGGCATTGACTCCATCCAAAGCCTGCTTCCTCTGTTCGAGGAGCTATATTCTTAAACAACACAATACCCTTGTATATAAATATTGGCCATTCAACCAATGACATTGAAGTTTTTTATATCACTCTCTATGTAATGATTCTTGAGATATATTTAACTTTCTAGCTTTTCTATCCCTGTCAATTTTCATCAAAGGATGTAGGATGTCTCACCCATGTCTTTAATCTCAAACTGGGCTTTGAGTCATTTTTTCAACTTGACAATCATACTTAAGTCATTGCCCATCAAGAGTATGTCATCTACATAAAGTAACAACATCATATACCTAGTCCCATCCTAAAAGGTTTAAATATAGTGATCATGTTCATTTATTATGAACCCATATTCACTAATCACCATGTGAAAAATGAAGTATCATTGTCTTATATATTGTTTAAGGTCATAAAATAATTTTATTAGCTTGCACACCTTGTGATCATCTCCAGGAACTATAAAACCCTCATGTTGTTTAATGTAAATCTCTTCCTCTAAATCTCTATTTAGTATAACAGTCTTTATATCTATCTTGTGCAACTCTAAATCAAAATTAGTAACAATTGCTAAGAGACATTTAATTGAGTCAAACCTTGGCATAGGTGAATATGTGTCTTTATAGTCCATCCTATATATTTGGGTGAACCCTTTGGCCACAATCTCTCTTTGTACTTACCTATTGAACTGTTGTGCCCGGTGTAGGCACAATTGGTACGCAGGAGTTCTACACAGGGAAAGGGAAAGAAGCTGGAAGAAAGGAAAAGGAGTTCTGGAATTACTTCAATAATATCCCACAAAGGAAGAAGACGACCCCCTTTATGGGGAGTCGCGCCCCACTTTGGGAGTCGCACCCCACATTGGGAGTCGTGTCACTAGTGGGCCCGGTTCACCCGTGGTCCACTAGTGCGCCAGTTGCTACAGTTTCTACTAATCAAAGTTACAATAATCAACTGCTAACTAGCCTACTGACATAATAAAGAACTAAAATAAAGGAAATATTATCCACTAGTGCACCCGTGCACAACACTCCACCACGCTTCCGCACACGCCTTGTCCTCAAGGCGACCACGAAGGATACTGGAGCAAAAACTCATCCTCAGACAACCACGTAGCGTCCTCCAGTGGTTGGCCCTGCCAAGAGACTAAAACCTCGGTGATAATCCGACCAGAACGGCGTACACGACGCTTGTCAAGCAGCGCTGCAGGAACCGGCTCAAACGAGGCGACAGGGCCCATCAAGGGAAGAGGCTAGCGGCCTGGACACCAGAGGGGGTGTGCGCTCAGCCTGAATCTGGGCTACAGCGATTCCCAGTGCATCAATCTTGGCCATGAGTTGCGCCATCGTGACCTCGCTGCCGATCTTCGGTGCTGATTTGGGGCTGTTCACAGAGACGAGAGTCTCTTTCTCGGGCTGATTCTCCGGGGCCGTGGCAGCTTGCTTGCCTCGAGCCATGGCCGGGGATCGTAAAAGCTCCGATACCAATGTTGTGCCCGGTGTAGGCACAATTGGTACGCAGGAGTTCTACGCAGGGAAAGGGAAAGAAGCTGAAAAAGGAAAAGGAGTTCTGGAATTACTTCAATAATATCCCACAAAGGAAGAAGACGACCCCCTTTATGGGGAGTCGCGCCCCACTTTGGGAGTCATGTCACTAGTGGGCCCGGTTCACCCGTGGTCCACTAGTGCGCCAGTTGCTACAGTTTCTACTAATCAAAGTTACAATAATCAACTGCTAACTAGCCTACTGACATAATAAAGAACTAAAATAAAGGAAATACTATCCACTAGTGCACCCGTGTACAACATGAACAGTCTTCCTTATGCTTTTTTTTGAAGATCTATTTACACCCTATAGGCTTTCACCCATCTATCATCACCCAAACCATATTCTTTAGGATTGAATCTATTAGCATTCTACCATTCTTGAGCGTCTAGAAGACTTCAAGCTTACTCAAGGGTAATTGGGTCAATTAGAACAGGTTCATCCAATGTAAAATTGTCTTCCCCTAGTATTATAGAAGCCCCTCAACACAAGGTTGAAGGTCTGCTTTCCCTTAATGCCCTTGGTTCTTAGTTGGTTTGATTTTAACTTGGTCAAATTACACCCTCAAATGTAGTACTAGAACTAGTATATTTTACTATCTCAAATAAGTCATCTCTTTTATTAGGTACGTTGGGATTTAATTATTCTTTTAAAAAATAAGCATCTCTAGATTCTATAACCCTACTACGCCATATGTGGTGAACCACAAATATGTACCCCTTAAAGTAGTCATAGTAACAAATAAAGTTGCACTTTATGGTCTGAGTGTCTAACTTAGACTTATGCTAGTCAAGGACCTTTACATGTGCCTTTGACCCCACATTCAAAGATGTCCTAAGTTTAGGCTTCGACCTATCTATAATTCATAAGGTGTCCATTGGACTACCTTTGTAGGTTCATGATTAAGGATGTACGCATTAGTGTTTAAAGCCTCACCATAAAAATTGGTTTCCGATTCATAGTGATTTAACATTGATGTAACCATGTCCATAAGCAAAATATACTTATTATGCCTTTTTGCCACTCCATTTTTTTAAGTTGTGTAGGGGAGTGTGTATTGATGCATTGGATAATAAGTATAGTTTGTACGTTATTTTACCCTTATTATTCTATTGTCTAGTCTTATTTAAGAGATAGTATAACTTAAATAATTAAAAATTAAATTTAATTAGGTTAGGAAAAGCTTGTATGATGTTTTGAAGTAAATTGGCTTACTTGTATTAATTTTGTGCAGATTCTTCATTGTCGTTCGATCGGGCATGTTGGGCGATCGAACTGGATAACGCGCAGTTTCCTATTTTAAGCCAATTTTGAATCCTTTTCATATTAGACTTCCTCCTATGATTCCTATACCTATATAAAGACATATTTGGCTCAAAATTAAGGAATTCTAGTATATTTTTTTAAGAGAAGAAGAAAGAAGAAGATGGATGAGAATTCAAAGCTTTTAATAGAGATTCAAGAGCTTCCTCCTACCATGTAATGCTAGATTTTTCTTTTGCTTAGGAATTGCTGAAGCAATAGATAAGTTTCAGTTTCTTTTTCTTTTTAATTTAGATCTCAGTTGTGAATAATGACAATTGTATGACAAAGATTTCCTTTTTAATGGAAGAGCTTTTCATATTTATTCAATTCTATGTTGATTTATTGTCTTGTAGATGATTGATTGATGTAGTTTTGATATTTACATCGATTCACATTTCTGTGATTTAGATGAGATGCTCATGCAATAGTTTTAATATTCATATAATTAATGAATTGGATGAGTTATACTAAGATGAGACGAGTCATGCCTATAGTTAGTTTAGTGTAGATGATTCTTGCTATTATCAAAGATAGTTGATGCCATGAATTTAATTTATGATTCTTTTTAAAGTAATTCTAGTTTGTAGCTGAGAATAGTTGTTCATATTCACACTAGATTTAGATTAAAGGTTAAGAAATTTTTATGGTTCTATAGTACATTCAATTTCCTAAGTAATGTTCATTATATTGATCTCTTCCTTTTAATTTATTTGATTACATTCTTTACTTAATTTAAGTTTAAGTTCTATTTAGTTTTTAATCAATAAATTCCTCTCTTAGAATTAGTAATAATTCATCTACCCCTAAGGTTTGACAACCCTTAAATGCTTATCCTAGTACAATTACTTTGTACAATTGCAAATGGTTTAATTATAAACGATCAAGTTTTTGGCGCCGTTGCTAGGGACGGTGTCAATTTTTTACAAAATTAGTATTAGGATAATTATAGATACTTTAGTTTCAGTTTATTTTAATTTTTAGGTTAATTCTTAGTTTCTTACTTTCTTTTATTTTGATCTTGTAGGTTGAGTTAAAGACCGTGCTTTATACATTTGTGGCCACAAGTGGACATCAACAAGCATAGTGCTTCTCTTCGGTTTGCAAGATCTTTTTCTCTGTTTATTTTTAATTCTTTTCCCTTAGTTATTTTTTGCTTATTCTTCCAATTTTTTTACACTTAAAATTGTGTGGTGTGTTTGTGGTGTATGCGTGGTCGTCACTCCTTGCTCCCCCTATTAGCACCACTTGACCCTAAGCCTAAGCAAACACCTAGGAGAGCTAAGTTGCCCTCAACCTTCACCCCTACCCATTCTCCTACCAATTCCTCCACCCATACCATTTCTACCATCCTCATGGTTGAACATCAGTTAGTAGATGCACCTCTCAAAGCTCTAAGGGAGTATTACACTCCCAATGGTACACCTCTTCTTCATGTATTAGGTTGCTAGCGGTCATCGCTCTAAATTATGAAATTAAGCCCAATGTCATTCCAATGCTTCCATCTTTTTATGAGCTTAATAATGACAACCCGTATAGGCACCTAGATGAGTTCTTGGAACTATGCACAACGTTCAAGCTTTCAAACTTAATAGATGAGGTTGTTAAACTTTGACTTTTCCCCTTCATATTGAAAGATAAGGCTAAAGAACGGCTTCACTCATTAGAGCCAAACATCATCATAACTTGGGCCCAAATGCAACAAGAGTTCCTCAAAAAGTACTACCCCATAGGCAAGACCAACCAAATGAGAAAGGCCATAAGCACTTTTGCCCAACTTCCCATTGAACAGTTCCATGAGAGTTAGGATAGACTTAATGACCTTCTTAGGAGGTGTCCCCATCTTGTTGTCCCTAAGTGGCAATTAGTGCAACCACTACAACAAATTGCACTATTAGCGACGCATATAAGCATCACTAATAGTACCATAAGCATTGCTAATGAGTATTAGCGACACATAAAAAATATCGCTATATACGTCGATAAAAGTACAGTCGCGACTGCTTATTAGCGATGCTTACGATAAGCGTCGCTAATAGTTATTATTAGCGACGCATATTAAGCGTCGCTACTACGTTACTATTAGCGACGCTTATCACTAAGCATCACTAATAGTTATTTATTAGCGACGCTTAATATATGTCGCTAATGATAAAAAAAATTAAAAAATAATGAAATTAAATTTCTAAAAAATGAAATAAAAAATTATTTTTTTATTAGGGACGCTTACAAAAGCATCGCTAATAATACAAAAAAAAATTAAAATAAATAAAATAATAAAAATAAATTTCCAAAAAACAAAATAAAAAAATTTATTTTTCTATTAGTGACGCTTTTGTAATCGTCACTATTATGAAATAAAAATAAAAAGCCATTAACGATTCTTTTATAAGCGTCGCTAATGTAAAATTAAAATAAAAAAATAACAAAGTCATTAGTGACACTTTAAAAAAGTGTCGCTAATGACTTAATAAATTAATAAAAAAAACCAGCTGGTGGCATAAAGCCACCAACAGGGGATCTGAATCCAATCTATCAACCCAAGGAAAGGGAGGGGGAACAAGGAGGGGCGCGGGCGAGAGGGGCTAGCAGTTGGGGGAGGGAGGGCGGGACAGAGCCGAGGGGGCATCAAGGAGGAGGGGGGGCGCAGCAGAGGGAGGGAGGGGGGGAATGGGGCAGGGGCAAAGAAGGGGAGGGGGGACCGGAGGGGTCGGAGGGTGGCAGAAGACGAGACCGTGGTCGGAGGGGAGGCATTGCGGCGGGCTGCATGATCAAGGGGAAGGGGGAGGGGGGACCAAAGTAGAGGGAGATGGGGACCGGGGCAGGGCAGAGAAGGGGAGGGGATGTGGGGTGGCGAGGCGAGGCGAGGCGGTGGTCGGCGGCTGACGGAGGCCGGGGGCGAGAGGGAGGAGAGGGAGGGCCGGTTGGGGGAGGGGGCAGCTGGGGGAGATGGGGGCGGTTGGGGGAGGGGGGCAGCCTTGGGGAGGGGTGCCACTGAGGGAGATGGGGTCGGTTGGTGGAGAGGGGAGCTGGCTAGGGGAGGGGGGAGGCTGGGGGAGAGGGGGCGTTGGGGGAGAGGGGGCGGCTGGGGGGAGGGGGAGTGCGGCTAGGGGAAGGGGAAGGGGGGCTAGGAGAGGCGCGCCAGCTAGGAGAGGAGGGGCGGCTAGGTGAAGAGGGAGAGGGGGACCAGCAAGGGGAGGGGGGCGGCTAGGGGAAGAGGGTGGGTGGCTGGGAGAAAGGCTGCAGCTGGGAGAGGTGGGCAGGTTAGGAGAGGAGGGGCCAGTTAGGGGGTGGCTAGGGGTGGGGCGGGCTAGGTGGAGATGGAGAGGGAGGCCGGCTAGGGGAGGGGGGTGGCTGGGGCAGGGGCAGCACAGTGGAACGGCGGCACGGCGTCATAAGGAGAACCGGGGAGAGAGGGGTTTGAGGCGGAGAGGAGGCGAGTGGGAAGGCGGCAAGGCGGCAGGCTGCAAGGAGGCGAGGCGGCGGGCGTCAAGGAGGCGAGGTGGCAGGAGGCGAGGCGGCTGTGAAGCAGGCGGCAAAGCAAAGAAATGGGGGGGACTTTTTATAAGGCACAGGCGAAATTTCGCCCCCGCGCGAAATTTCGCAGCGCGTGAAATTTTGCCTCACACGCGGATTTTTGCCGTGTGGGCGGAATTTCACTGCGGCCAATATTTTTTTTTTTAAAAAAAATATAGCTATAAACAAACGGCTATATATGTCGCTACGTATAACCTTATTTACCGGCGCTTATTTATAAGAGTCGCTAAAGAGAATTTTTTTTATATTTTTTTCTTCTTTCTCTCTCTCCTCCCTCTCTCTCCCTCTCTTTCCCTCTCTCTCCTCTTTTTCTCCTCCCTCCTCTCTCTCTTCCCTCCCCCTCTCTCTCCCCTTCCCCTCTCTCTCTTCTCTTCCCTCTCTCTCCTCTCTTCCCTCTCTCTACTCTCTCTCTCTCATCTCTTCCCTCTCTCTCCTATCTCTTCCCTCCCCTCTCTCTCCACCTCACTCTCTTCCCTCCCCTCTCTCTCCCCCTCTCTCTCCCCTCTCTCTCTCCTCTCTCTCTACCCTTTCTCTCCTCTCCCTCTATCCTCTCTCTCTCACACCTTTCTCTCTTCCTTCCCCCTCTCTCTCTCCCCTTCCCCTCTCTCTTTCATTTAAATTTAAAATTTTTAAAAAATAGGTATTAGCGACGCATGTTCACATGCGTCGCTACTATTAAGGGTAGTAGGGACGCATATGAACATGTATCACTACTACCTAATTTTTTTAAAATTTTTTATTTTTTTCAAAAATAATTTTTAAATAATTTTTTTCTCCCTCCCTCTCTCTCTCCACCTTCTTCTCTCTCTCTACCCTCTCTCCTCCCTATCTCTCTCCTCTCTCTCTTTTCCCTCTCTGCCCTCTCTCCTCTCTCTCTCTCCCTCTCTCTTCTCTTCCCTCTCTCTCCTCTCTCTCTCTCTTCTCTTCCCTCTCTCTCCTCTCTCTCTCTCTTCTCTTCCCTCTCTCCTCTCTCTCTCTCTTCTCTTCCCTCTCTCTCCTCTCTCTCTCTCTTCTCTCCTCTCTTTCTCTCTTCTCTTCCCTCTCTCTCCTCTTTCTCTCTTCTCTTCCCTCTCTCTCCTCTTTCTCTCTTCTCTTCCCTCTCTCTCTCTCTCTCTCTCTTCTCTTCCCTCTCTCTCTCTCTCTCTCTCTCTTCTCTTCCCTCTCTCTCCTCTCTCTCTCTCTTCTCTTCCCTCTCTCTCCTCTCTCTCTCTCTTCTCTTCCCTCTCTCTCCTATCTCTCTCTCTTCTCTTCCCTCTCTCTCCTCTCTCTCTCTCTTCTCTTCCCTCTCTCTCCTCTCTCTCTCTCTCTTCTCTTCCCTCTCTCTCCTCTCTCTCTCTCTCTCTTCTCTTCCCTCTCTCTCTCTCTTCTCTTCCTCTCTCTCCTCTCTCTCTCTTCTCTTCCCTCTCTCTCCTCTCTCTCTCTCTTCTCTTCCCTCTCTCTCTCTCTCTCTCTCTTCTCTTCCCTCTCTCTCCTCTCTCTCTCTCTTCTCTTCCCTCTCTCTCCTCTCTCTCTCTCTTCTCTTCCCTCTCTCTCCTCTCTCTCTCTCTTCTCTTCCCTCTCTCTCCTCTCTCTTTTTCCTCTCTTCCCTCTCTCTCCTCTCTCTTCCCTCTACTCTCTCTCTCTCTTCCCTCCCCTCTCTCTCTCTCTCTCGCCTCCCTCTACCCTATCTCTCTCTTCCCTCCCTCCCCTCTCTCTCTCCTTTCCCTCTATTTCTCTCTCTTCCATCCCCCCTCTCTCTCCTCCCTCTACTCTCACTCTTCCTCTCCTCTCCCCTATCCTCTCACTCTCTCACCCCTCTCTCTTCCCTCCCACCTCTCTCTCTCCCCTTCCCCTCTCTCTTTCATTTAAATTTAAAATTTTTAAAAAGTAGGTAGTAGCGACGCATGTTCATATGCGTTGCTACTACCCTTAATAGTAGCGACGCATATGAATATGCGTCGCTACTACTGTAAGGTAGTAGCGACGCATAGCTACTACCTTTTTTGTAAAAAAAGTTTATTTTTTTAAACAATAATTTTTAATTAATTTTTTCTCCCTCCCTCTCTCCACCTTCTTCTCTCTCTCTCTACCCTCTCTCCCTCTCTCCTCTCTCTCCTCTCTTCCCACTCTCTCCTCTCTCTTTCCTCTCTCTCTCCTCTCTTTTCCTCATCTCTCTCTCCTCCCTCTCTCTTCTCTCTCCTCCCTCTCTCTCTCCTCTCTTTCTCTCTCCCACTCTCTCTTCCCTCCCCCACTCTCTCCCCTCCCTCTACTCTCTCTCTCTCTCTCCTCCCTCTCTCATCTATCTCTCCTCCCTCCCTCTCTCTCTCTCATCTCTCTCCTCCCTCTCTATCTCTCCACTCTCACTCTCCTCTCTCTCTCTCTCTGATCTCTCCTCCCCTCTCTCCCTCCTTTCTCCCTTCGATCCCTCTCTCTCCTCATAATATCTCTCTCCTCACTCACACACTCTCCTCACTCTCTATTTTATTATAAAGTATATTTTAATATTAATAATAAAATTTAACAAATAAAATATATTATATATAAATAGTGAATTGCTAACACTAGTTTTTATTGAACATTTAATATTTATTTATTGCATATAAAAATAGCAAATATTGAATAAAATATATTATATTTAAAAAATTTATTATATTTTTTAATATTTATTTATTAAATAAAATAAATTAATAAAGCTATTAGTGACGCTTAGTAATATATGTCGCTATTAGAAAGCGTATTTGCGACGTTTATTAATAAGCGTCGCTACTAATTTAAATTTTGTATTTTTTATTTTTAATTCGAAACTATTAGGGACGCTTTTTTAAGCATCGCTAATAATAGCACTATTAGCGACACTTGTATATATGCGTTGCTATTGAGAAAGCAATTAGCGATGCTTATGTAAAGCGTTGCTAATAGTTATATTAGCGACGGTTAGATGAAGCGTCGCAAATAGAGGAACTATTAACGATGCTTATAATAAAGCGTCTCTAATACGAATCTTATTAGTGACGTTTAATATAAGCATTGCTAATATATAACTATTAGCGACGTATATGAAAATACGTCGCTAATAGTTCTTTTTTTTTGCGACATTTTTGTATACGTCGCAAATACATGTTTTTAGCGACGTTTAGCTAAGCATTGTTAGCAATCCATTTTGTTGTAGTGAACATTTTTATGAGGGTCTTACTAAACTAATCCGTCATCTTGTTGATGCAAGTTATGGGGATAACTTTTTGCTAAAAAATGAAAATAAGGCATGAAAACTTTTTGAGGACTTGAGTGAAAATTCTGCTGAACATGTAGCGTTGAATAGAAATGAGAGTGAACTATCGACCTTGAACAATGCCCTCTATAGGGGTGGCATGTATGAAGTCAAAACTCCCATTAGACCTCTCCTCTAAAGTTGATACTTTGAGTAGGAAGTTGGACCTCCTTATGACTTCAACCTATCAACCCACTTTTTTTACTCAGGATGAATGCACCATATGCCTTAGCCTAGCCCATACTATCATAGAGTGTCCATTTGCCTCTCAATAACCTGAGCTTGTCCAAGATCATATAAATAGCCACCCAATCCTTCCCTAAGGCTGAGTACAATCCATTTTTAAGCACATATAACCCTGAGTGGAGGAATCATCTTAACTTTGCCTGGCGGGCCCAAAACTAAGGAGTTATGGGCAACTAACCCCTAGGCAACCATTCCAAGTTCCACCAGTCCCTCTCCACAAACCTCAAGTACAATCCCCATATGTCCAACCTAGTAGGAATCCGAGTTTTGAAGAGAAGGTCTTAACTGCATTACAAGAGCTACAATCTCATACTCAAATCCTTCACTTCCACACACAATCTATAGCAGAGTTAGAAGCCCAAATTGGATAACTAGCTAATGATATTAACAAGAGAGAGATGGGGACGTTGCTGAGTCAACCTCTACAAAACCCTAAAGGTTAATTTCGGGTAGAGGGAGCTCCTCCCTCTAATGAACAAGTTCAGTCCATAATGACCCTTAGGAGTGGAAGGATTGTTGACTATAAGGTTGGGGGCACATCAGTGACAAATGATAGGAGTGAGGAGTTAGAGAGGGCAAACCCCAACGAGCCTCAAGTAGAAGTGAGTGCACCACATGAGAAAGAGATTGTAAATCCTTCCCCTTCCTCAGAAACACAGTCTAAGACCACTTCCGAAGGATCTTATATCCCTATGACATAATTTTCTCAGTGTCTTGATATAGCCCCACCATTCAGAAAGAGCACGGCTAGGATGGATGAAATTCTTGAGACTTTCAAACAAGTCAAAATTAATCTCCCCCTCTTAGATGACATTAAGAAATTCCCTGCTTATGCTAAGTACCTCAAAGACCTATGCACTCAAAAGTATAAATCTAAGACCCATGTGTCTAAGAAGGTCTTCCTCACTGAGCAAGTTAGCTCTCTTTTAAAGTTTGGCATCCCACCTAAGTATAAGTACCTGAAGTGCCCATTATTTCTTGTGTCATAGGCGATCACTCCATCCATAAAACCTCCTTGACCTTGGTGCGAGTGTCATCTACTCCCTTACTCAGTGTATGAGAAACTAAGGTTAGGTGAATTGCAGCCTACATCAGTTACCTTGTAGCTAGCCGACCGTTTTGTGTGTAAGGCTCAGGGAGTCATTGAGGATGTCTTAGTGAAAGTTGACCAGTTCTTTTTCCCCATTGATTTTATTATCTTAGCTATGGAAACCATTGCCAACTCCACACATCAGATTCCTATCATTCTAGGTCGTCCTTTCCTTGCCATAGCTAATGCATGTATCAATTGTAGGATGGGGGTAATGGAGATGTCCTTTGAGAACATGAAAGTGCAACTAAATATTTTTGATGTGTCTAACCATTTGCCTACAATTTGTGATGCTGAATGTTTTATGGAAGACAATTTTAAGTTCGATGCTTATGATAGAGGTCCATCTTTTGTAGTAGCAGCCCATAATCAAGTCATGCCTTCTAATTTTTCTGAGTCATCTTTTTAAAGATTTAAGAGAAGAGCCAATGCCAATATCTACCACCCACCCTGACATATTTGAGAATGTTTGCATTGTCTGGCTGATGACAATAAACTTAACGCTTCTTGGGAGGCAACCCATGTTTTTGATATATATCTTTTCCTTTATTTTGTTTATCTTCTTTCCTTCATTTAGGTTTTATTTATGTATTTTTCTTTACTTGTATTTCTTTTCTCATTATAGTTTTTTTTTCTTTTGTGGGATATAGTACTTTAGGTTTTGGGGACTTATATATATTTTTTAATTCCTATGTACTTCACTTTCATATTCATGGATTAGTTTTCTAGTTGCTACTCTCCAGTGATATCTTTGTTTCCCTCTCTTACTTATTTTTGTCATTGTAGTATATATATTTTTTTAACATTGAGGACAATGTTCAATTGAGGTTTGGGGGTGTAGAAAGATATTTTTCTTTCTTATTTTTCTTTTAGGATGCTTTAGAGTATTTATCGTTATTTTTTAGTTTTTTACGTGGTTTCTATAATTATTTTCTTTTAAAAGCATATGTCTATATTTGAAGAGATCAATTTCATGAAGAAAGATCAAGTAATTAATTAAGTGATGAAAGCGATTGAGTGAGTACTTTTTGTTTTATTTTCTTTATCTTAGATAATTGTGAGTATATTTTTAAATCACATTTCACACACTTTGAAACTTGTAGGAATATAATTTTATGATTTACTACTTGTAATCTTAGTGGGATATCTTTTACTGAGCATATTTTTGAAAATATGACAATTGAGTAATTTTTAATGTTTTATGATAAATCTTTATGATTAGCTTTTATTTGATTTTTTTGGGATAAGTGCATAGTGAGAAAAAAATGAAAAAAATTGAAAAAAATGATGAAACAAAAGAATGAGAAAAAAGAGTTGAGAAAAAGATAGATTGATTGAAAACAAATTGATGAAAAAAAGAGAGTAAAGGTTTGTTTTTCTTTACACTGAGTAACCGGGCATTGTGCCTAGGCAAGCATAAGGGATCGCGTTAAAATGTGAAAAGGTGAGATAGATTATTTTATAACTTGCTTTGTTCTGTAGGCTTTATAGTTCGAGTTATTAAGCCTGATGGGTGTTTCAACACCTAGTGCCTTGAGCCAACTGGATTAGGGACATTGGCCTAACGCTTGTTGCATGGACTATTTAGAACCTTAATAGAACTATGTATTTCATGAGTCATATTTTGAGGTATATTAGGCACTTATTACTTGAATTTAATTTAAATTTGAAGGCTATTACATGAGGTTTTATTATGAGATGTTAAGGATGAAAGATTGTCATCGTTATATTTTTGAGTTAGTGAATTTTAATGAGCCTTCATTAATAGGTCACTGAAGATATGCTTGTTAATAAAGAATGAAATTGTATGACTATAAAGTTTCTATACTTCATGTTTTTGAAATGTATATATATGTAGTTGAACAATTATTTTCAAGATGTGGTTATAGAATGGATGATTCCTAGCTTAAAAGTGATCAGATCAAAATTATTTACTTGTTTCAAGTATTTGTGGTTAGTTCTTTTTAAAAGTAGTTATGTGTGTTTAAGAGAATATTGTTTTTGAAATTTTTGTTTTCTTGTTTTGCTTTATTTCTTTTCTTAGGTTTATATGTTTGTGGGTATCATTACTGCAAACCCTCACGAGACACAACTCGTCCAACTAGGGACACCTAGTGGTTTAAAGGCTTGTTGCATATGCTAAATACAATCGTGTTTCTCTATAAAAGTAGTATTTATTTATTTTTCTAGATTAGTTGTTTTATTTTGTTTTTGTTTTGCTCAAGGACTAGCAAAATATAGGTTTGGGGGTATTTGATAAGTATATTTTATACGTCATTTTACCCTTAATTATTCTATTGTCTAGTCTTATTTAAGAGTTAGTTAGTTTAAATAATTAGAATTAAATTTAATTAGGTTGGGAAAAGCTTGTACAATGTTTTGAAGTAAATTGGCTTACTTGATATTAATTTTATGCAGATTCTTTATTGTCATTTGATTAGGCATGCAAGGCGATCGAACAAGATAACGCGTAGTTTCCTATTTTAAGTCAATTTTGAATCCTTTTCATATTAGACTTCCTCGTATGATTTTTATGCCTATATAAAGACATATTTGGCTCGAAATTGAGGAATTCTAATTGATTTTTTGAAGAGAAGATGGACGAGAATTTCAAGCTTTTAATGGAGATTCAAAAGCTTCCTTCTACCATGTAAGGCTATATTTTTCTTTTGCTTAGGAGTTGATGAAGCTATAAATAAGTTTCGGTTTCTTTTTCTTTTTAATTTAGATATTAGTTGTGAATAATGACAATTATATAACAAGGATTTCCTTTTTAATTGAAGAGCTTTTCATGTTTATTAAATTCTATGTTGATTTATTGTCTTGTAGATGATAGATTGATGTGGTTTTGATATTTACATCGATTATAATTTCTATGATTTAGATAAGATGGTCATGCAATAGTTTTAATATTCATATAATTAATGAATTAGATGAGTTATACTAAGATAAGATGATAGTTGATTACATGAATTTAATTAATTGTTCTTTCTAAAGTAATTCTAGCTTGTAGCTGAGAATACTTGTTCATATTCATACTAAGTTTAGATTAAAGGTTAAGAAATTGTTATGGTTCTATAATGGATTCGATTTCATAAGTAATTTTCATTATATCGATCTCTTCTTTTTAATTTAGTTGATTACTTTCTTTGCTTAATTTAAGTTTAAGTTCTTTTCAACTTTTAATCAATAAATTCCTCTCTTAGATTTAGTAATAATTCATCTATCCCTAAGGTTCAACAACCCTTAAATACTTATCTTAGTATAATTACCTTGTACACTTGCAAAGAGTTTAATTACAAATGATCACTAGTCCCTGATCGGTACAATAATCTTTAAACATATCAGGGTGTACTCACCCCCCTATTAGTCCTTAAGACTTTGACTTTTCTACCTAATTGGGTCTCCACCTCAATTTTAAATTCCTTAAATTTATCTAGGGCATCATATTTTCTGCTTGTTAGATACATGTGCCTACATCTTAAATAGTCATCTATGAAGGTTATGGAGTAGGTCATGCCTTTGTGGGATTGAACATCCAGGGGCATGTAGATGTCTGAGTGAACTACCCCAAATAATTTATTTGCCCTATGTCCCTTTTGAAAGGATTTTCTACTCATTTTCCCATATATGCAATCTTTACATATACATAGGTCTTTGTATATCTTTGGTAATAACCCTGCATTTGACCTTCTATGTAGCTTATCTAAACTAACATGACACAAACAGGTGTTCCAAAGTAATGCATCATCCACAGACAAGATAAAATACTCAAAAGACATTACTTCATTAAAAATAAATTAGTCAAAACATCCATACAATGTAAACCATCAACGAAAGTAGCAGAAAATAAATAGAATTGCCCAAGCCCATTGTGGCTTTGTTCCCTTCGAATCTGACCTGAAATCCTTTTTTGACAAGAACAAGGATGGAGATCAAATTCTTCTTGATGGAGGGAGAAAAGAGCGCATCAGTCAGGACTAGGGTTGACCTTTCCTTCAGAGGGATCCTATATGTCCCCATGGCTTCCACATCTTAGTAAATGTTATTTCTCATGTAGATCTTGTTCTGTCCTGGGACCATCTCACCTTTGGAACCTCTGGAGTGTGACACATGGGTTGTAGTATTGTCTTATGAGCCTCTATCTACTATGCATACCTCATAGAGACTGCCTCAAGCATCTCTTTGTTAGTCTTAAACTTTTCAAAGAGCCTCTCTATCATATGCTACATGATTGTCAGAATGGTAAACCTAGCATTGTTGTCATCATCCTTCAATTTTTCATAAGCTTTCTTCTAAGTAGTATTGCAATTATCTTAGCAGGGCTCAATGACTTCCTCCATGACATGAGCTAAGCCTAAGAAAGTTAAAACATGTTGTATCCTCTTCTGCACCAGGTGATTATCTTCATTCAACTTTTCAGGCTTCCCAACACATATGACTATTTTTCTTGTCATGATGCAAGAAAATAAACTATAAAAACAAGACAATGCCACAAAGGAGTAAATAAAACGATATGGCTAAAAGTGATTTTATTGTATGTGGATATGGATCACTTAATCTAAATCACACAACAATCAAGTATGTTTTACGCTGAGACAAACACTATAATTGCATATAACAAAAGCTTAAACCATAAGCAAGTGAATTATCTAAATTACCCTTAACCCCTTAAGGTAAGTTTAAATCAAAATTTAATTAAATTTGAAAAAGTATAATGCTACCCTAAGGCATATGTTTTAGCAAGAAAACACATAAATGTTGCAAGAATATATCTTTTCTGTTCAAGTAGAAGTTGGTGTGAAATTACCAAATTAGTCCTAAGGCTAGTTTGGTTTTTCCCGCTTTGAAATCACACTAAACACAATTAATTAATAATCACCCAAACAAAAACTAAACATACATAAAAGATGATTATATATATTCTTGACAGAAAAATTAGCCTTGTGAAATGGCCAAAATGCCCTACGGGCTAGTTTGGTCAATTTCTACTAAAATCCATTCCAAATAATCAATTAAACATCCACATTGCAATCAATTATTCAATATGGATTAGAAGAAAAAATCTAGTCATGTAGAGTGAGTAGGAATTTTTAATTTGAACACAAAGTAGAAGAGGCAAATTTACAAAAACATCGTGTGACAAATACCAATTGGATGATGAAAATAAAAAATATTCCAGCAAAGTAAATATGCAAATCAACACATACAACATTCATTATCACTCTAATAATAAAAGTGCAACATGAATCAAGCTTAGATATATTAATTTAAGGTTTCCCCAAAATCTATACACACAAACCCTAGATCAGGTCAAGACTCAATTTCTCTCAAATCAGTGATCTACGCTCCAAATAAGGGATCCGATACCACTGTAGAGTGGCATACCAGTGGAAGCAAGGTGATGCCGTGAGCCCTAGGGGTGATGCGTTAAGAAAATTTTAAAAATTTAAACAATTATCATTAAATTGTGTAGAGGAGTAATAAACATGATCAAGAGGCTTTTAATCAAATTAAATTGTGTAGAGGAGCAATACCTACTGGTGTTTTGGGCTAATAAGCTCCCTGATGACTTGAACCTTCACATTGACTCCCAATGGATCAATTGAATATCAACTCAATTAAAGAGGGAAGAGAGGATTACCTTGAGTATGTGTAGAACGATCCCTCACAAATCTAATGCAATGGCTTGTAGATCTCCCTTAATGGAGTGCCCTAGCCCTCCTTCTTCAATCCCCTTGAGGATCTAGACAATGGCACAACTCCAAAGACAATCACCAAGCAGTGAAGGTTAGTGAGGGAGAAAGAGGGGGGTGGCAAGCCTCACTTTCTCCTTTTCTTTGTGCAACACGCCAAGGAGAGAGGGGGAGTGATGGGGAGAGAAGGGAGAAAAAGTGGGGAGTGCCTCAATTTAGGGCTTCCCCTCTCTTGCTTTCCTATGTATACTCCCTCTCCTACTTGGGCTTTAGTTAATTGGACCTCCAATTAAAGTTCTACACGATTAACCTAGAGGGTCTGACACAGTGGGAGTGGGCTTCGTTTCATAGAGCCCACAAAGACCTAAGCCCATACACACGACCATGTGTGTGATAGGTCAGCCCCTTGCTAACTGTAGGTCTGACCAATGACACTAATTCTAGAGTTGGGCCCTACAAAGTGAATATGCACACCCTAGTCACATGTATAATGTGCATGTGTGATGGATGTAGGTCCCAAGAGAATATGTGTCATGATGGTTCATAGGGGCCAGCACGACCACCCCCACTGTTCTTAGACCGCATGGCCTATATTGGCTCACCTGAACCGTGAATAAGGATGGACCATATGGGCCTGAGTCCTCACCATGGTCCAACACATATTAATAAGACACTACATGCGGTTTCAAATTCCTTGTATCATCGATTAAAAAGGAAGAAATTATTGATCTTTTGGGCACTTGCAAATTCTATGACATTCTCATACATTGTCGAGGCCGTGTTAAAAAAGGATGCACCAAAGAACAAATGAACAACACAATTTTCTTGTTGTATGAAAATTCACTAGAAAACATTCCAACAAATGTCAATTTTAAGAAGTTATTACTGCAATCAATATATAAACTCTCAGTCTATTCTTAAATAGCACTATTTGTGATGAATTTAAAAAAGTGTCACAAATAGTCTTATTTTTTTAAAAAAAATTATTTTATTTGCAATGCTTTTTTATAAGCATAGCAAATAGTAACACTATTTGTGATGTTTTCAAAAAGGCTTGTCAAATAGTTCTAGACTTTTTTACAAAGCTTTCATTTGTACTAGTTTATTTTATTTAATATTTATTATTTTAATATATAACATATAATAAATAAGAAAAAATTAAAATGCTGGGTTAATGATGACCCTCGTGAGAGACTGAAGAGAGAGGAGAGAGAAAGTGGAGAGAGAGTGAAGAGAGAGTTAAGAAAGAGAGAAAAAAGAGGAAGATGAGAGAGAGGAGAGAGAGAAAGATGAGAAAGTGAAGAGAAAGGGGAGAGAGAGTAAACAAAGAGAGGAGAGAAAAAATAGAGGGTGAAGAGAGAGGAACAACGAAGAGAGAGGGAGAGCTAAGGGAGTGGAGCAAGAGATAGCATGAGTGAGAGGAGAGAGAGATGAGCAAGAGAGAGGTGAGTGAGAAAGAAGAGAGAGAATGAGAGAAGAGAGAGGAGAGGGAACAAAGAGAGAGAGTGAGAGAAGGGAGAGGGATGAGGGAGTTAAAAGAGAGAGCGAAGAGTGAGAGAAAGTGGTGAGAGAGGGGGGAGAGATAGAGATAAGAGAGAGAAGAGAGAGATAGAGATAAGAGAGAGGGAGAGAGAGACGAGAGACGAGAGACAGGGGAGAGAGAGTGAGTGAGAGAGAGGAAAGTTAAATTATTTTAAAAAATAAAAATTTTGAAGTATTTAAGTTTCATACACATATGTGTCACAAATACTTTGTATTTTTATTTTAAAATAATACTCCCTCCATCCTCTACTAATAGCTACGTTTCTAAATTTTGTTATTTTTATCAACCTGCCTCTCTTACACGTCTAACCATATTAATAATTATGGAATTGTCCTCCCGCATCCCTCTTCCAACCCCATTTTAAACTCCTCCAACTCGCAGTTCGCACGTCAGCCACTTCAGCTCAGAAGTTTCTCTACGGAGAGATAAGGCAGGTTTGCTCTGTTCTCATGCCTTCATTTTCTCACTCCCTGATTCGCCACCACCTCCTCCCCCAGGCCTTCAGTCTCCCTTGCCGCACCCTCACCAGAAAGATTCTCCTCATACTCTCCCTCTCCGATTCTTCCAATTCGGATAAGACCCACCTGCCCACGTCCAAGAGCAAGGCTGCCGCTGCGGCCAATTATGCCGACAACCACCAGAGGTGGCCGCTCTGTTTTCTGCATATGTTCTTCTCCGCAAACCCGCGCACATGGGTCCTCCTCATTGCCCTTTCTCTGCCGGCGTTTTTCCTCCTCCTCCGCTCCTCCCTCCCGGTATCCTCTGCCTTCCGCCACTTCGCTCAGTTGCCACCCATAACCTACAGTATTCATCTTATGTTAATCTCCCGCTCTGTTGCGCGGTCTATTGATTTTCAAACTCCAACTTAGCTAGATACGCACAACTCCACTTTAAATACCTTGGATCACAAGCTCAATGACACAAAAAAAACACTACAAATCCTAGGCGAGATACCAAAATAGCTAGTTAAACTTTACCTCCAATCGTCCACACTCCACCAATTCTGCTTCCATCATCGCCTCAACCAATCCCCGAGCTCCAAATTCTAATAATATACCCTAAATCGAAAAAAAAAACAACATGAAAAGAAAAATTCAAGTGCTCAAAATTCCCTTCGCCACTGCAAATTCTACCCTAGATGCATCCCCAAACTTTGAAATGGGAGCTTGCAACGCAATGCAGGACCAAATCCCAAGCCTCGAGAAATGCCAGAGAAATATCCGCCAAATGCTGGCCGTTTCTCGCATTTTAGAGCTGGTTCAGCCCGCCTCAACGAGAAGGAGATGGCGGAATGGGTTCGGCACTGGACCGACCAATTCACGTCCGAGATCATCTACCACCACCACAGGCACCCCAGAACGGATGTAGCAGCCTCAAAGTCAGAGTCAGAGCTTCCCCCACTAAACCTGAAGAGGCCTCATCGCGAAGTTCAAAAACATGAAACCGAGAGGGGTTAAGAGGGAAGGAAGAAGCCGAGGGATATCTCCAGAAGGCAGAAGCGGCTCGCACAGAGAAGCCCACGAGGAACTTCTGGCCATTTCTATTTCTACTCTTTGCTTTAGTTGTTTAAACCATCATTTCAACCCTTTCGTAAAATTGAGAAGCATCATAGACCCAATTTAAGCTAAATGGAGCAATTAATATGGAACACTAATTTCTTTCTAATAGAGCTATTAAAATAGGACGGAGGGAGTATAAAAGATTATATAACTAAAAATGAAAAAAGTGAGAGGAGGAGAGAGTGGAGAGAGGGAGAGAGAAAGGGGAGAGGAAAGACATACAAGAGAGAGATGGGAGAGAGAGGAGGGGAGAGGAAAGAGAGAGAGAGAGAGGAGCCTGAGAGAGTGAGATGATAGATAGAGAGAAGTGAAAGAGAAAGAGTGAGCGAGCGAGAGAAGAGAGTGAGTGAGAAAAGAGAGTGGGAGAGAGGGGATAGAAAGGGTGAGAGGAGAGAGAGGAGAGAGGAGAGAGAGAGAGCAGTGGAAGAGAGAGAGTGAGTGAGGAGAGAGAGAGAACAATGCAATGATTGATTGAGAGAGGAGCGGTAGAGAGAGTGAGAAGAGAAAGGGAGAGAGATGCATTAAAGAGGAGAGAGAATAGAGAGAGGACAGAGTTAAATTAATTTTAAAAAATAAAATTTGAAGTATTTGTGATGCATAAGTGTATGTATCGCAAATACTTCATATTTTTTATTGTAAAATAATATATAAGATATTATATAAATTAATGTGAAAAGATGAGATAGAGGGGGAGAGGAGAGAGAGAAGAGAGAGGGGGAGAGAGGGAGTGAAGAGAGGGAGAGAGAGAGGAGAGAGAAAAGAGAGAAAGAAGTGTGAGAGGAGAGAGAGGTGAGTGGAGAGAGAGTGAAGAGAGAGAGGGAAGAGAGAGTTAAACTGATTTCAAAAAATAAAAAATCTGAAGAATTCTCCTCTTACCATGTTTTTGTCTCGTTCTAGTTTAAAATAAGCACTTCTTGTTGTATTGACTTTTGTATTATAAAAATATTTAGTCTTCCATTAAAAACAAGTTGGAATTCCTCTTTGAATATTTTACGTATAATCTCCTTTAGTTGTGGATTATCTTCTTCAATTCACCATAGATATTCAGTGCAAAGCTAAATTCAATTTTCTATTGGAAAATAATAAGAAAATTACAAACCCTATTTCTGTTTTCTCTTCTAGGTTTTTCTCTTTAAAATTTTGTGATTTTAAAACCCTCATATAACTCATTAAGTCGGTTTAAGACTTATACTTGAATAAGGAATGAAAGTGAAATAAAAAAAAATTGTCAATTGAAACGATCAATCATTCTTAATAGCGATCGATCGGTCACTGTCCTTTATGTGCATGATACTTTTAAGTGATCAATCGATTACAAGAGCGATCGATCAATAACTCTTGACTTCATTTTTTATATGGATGAAAATACTTGTGATCGATCGTTCTTCGCTTCATTGTTTGAAGTGACCAATCGTTCTATTATATCTTTACCTTTTTGTTCTTTTTATCCTAAATCTTTCTGAAACCTCTAAAATTACTTTGGAATGTTTTCAAAGTGATTTTTGTATACTAATGTGATTTTAATAAGCTTCAAAACCATCACATTCTTTAGTCTTCCACCTTATCAATAAGAACATGCCTGCTCCTAGTTTTCATGTCTTTTAATTCTAACTCTCACTTGACTACAACAACTTCAAATCAAGTTCTAATACTCATGGTTTCTAAGATAAATTTGATAAGAAAATCAAACAATAAATTAGACAAATGACTCATATGTTCTTACATTATCCCCCTTTGGCTATTTCTTATCAAAATACTATGTTTGAAAATGAAAATAAAATTACAACTCTTGGCATAATGCATTGACTTGTAAATTATACAAAATTACTTAACACTGCAAAGACTCAACATAATTTCAATTAACTTAAAATCATTAATTTGGAATTGAGTTTGAAAAGCCTTGTATAAACCTGTACTTATCCTGCACACTTAAAATAATGTAATTTGCATAACAATATCTAATCAATTATAAAGATAAGTACTTTAAATTTTATTAATTACTTCTCCCCCTTATGTATATAGACCAAAAGTTAAAGTTAACAAGCAATGAAAATACCAATAAGCATTTTTGTGAAGTACACAATCATCAAAATATAAAACATAAGTAATCATATGTATTAAATGTCCATCAACTTTTGACAAAGACTATCCTTTTAATCTATGATACTCATGTCTAATGTGGTGAAGTTATCACAAATAAGAACATACCTGCATAATATAGTTTTAAGAAACAAGTAAACATAGAATACAACAATTCAAGTATGGTGAAGTTATCACAAATAAGAACATACATGCATAATACAGTTTTAAGAAACAAGTAAACATAGAATACAACAATTCAAGTAATCACATCAGAATTTTAGGTTAAGAAGAATAATGGCAATTTGACTTTTGGAAAAAAATATATAAACAATAAAGACTATGTCTAAAAATTCAGCTAATTATAACTTACTTTGAAATACTCATTTTCAAAAATGTGCCTTAAAAATTTTAAGCAATCAATTTTTTTATCAAAACATTTAAAAAAATAAATCATGATAACTTCTCATGCTAAAAAAATTGAATTTTAACGAAAGCAAATTTTTTTAATGGATAGAACTCAAATTAAAAACCAAATATATAAAATCAGCAAATTTGAGCTCTTTTTTATGTTTTTTAATTAATTCCCTTTTAATTTAAGTGCATCTACAATTTATGTTCATTAATGCCTTGTTTTAGATTAGTTAACCCCATTGGGATATGATTATTAATTTTATTCTCTTCTTTTAACAAATTAATTCGTTTTTATTAGTTTTTGAAGAAAAACCACTAATGTAGTTAACTCATGTATCTTTTAATCTTTAATTTCACAAGATCACTCTTAACCAAATTGAAATAAATTTGTTTACAACCTAGTGAAGACAATGTTCATATCTTTTGACTCTCTTTAACTAGAATCTATGTACATTATTTTCCTAAAAAGATAATCAACAATAGAAAGCTCATAATTAACATGCCCCTCCCTTTTTTTGAGTTATGATATTTTCCCTCAATTTAATTTTCTAGGGCTAATATTTTTATGAATCCTCTCTACTTGCATCATAATTTTTTTCATTTATTTTTAGTTTTTCCGATGTCAAATGGATGGGTGCTTTGTATGAGCTTTTCCTATCATCTTTATAAGGGCAATTTTATTATATAAAGAGATACTACTCCCCGATGTATTTTTATAATGTGGTGCAAGGCTTAAAAGGGGAACATGAACTTATCTTTGTCTAGCTGCAAGTATTTGCCGAAACATGATCCTTCAAATAGTGTTGCTTGTCATCTATGCTTATTGAAATGCTCTTTCAGCCTCCTTATGTAAGCATAGGTTGATTTGGTTTGGGTTGCCCTCATGAGCTCTACCCTTATCACTTTCCACTAGCTTGAAGAACACTTCGGCATTACTTGGTATCTTCACCTTACAATGTTTAACAATTCCATTTTGCAAATGTATTTTACTTTATAATAACTATCTATGCAAATATATGGTAATATACATAACACACACAACATGTTCATACCAATCAAAGGAGGTATTTTTCACATCAAGCTGAGCATGGTCATAATTTGGCATGTAACCCACACGTACCACATACATATTGGCTAATATTTAAGTAAACATCACCTATTTTTCATCTCACAAACAAAATTTGTAATACATCAAACGCATGCACACTAAGCACCAAACACACAATATAAGTTTGACAATATAACTTACATACACTCTTCAAAAAATCCTTATCTACCCTTATGTAAACATCACTTGATCAAATTAACTTACCTCACAATGTAATATTAGTACAAAAAACATTATCAATTCTAATGCCCTATCAGTTAACTTTGTAAGAAACTAATATGATATGACATAAAGTCTAAAGCCTACACAATGTACTTTGCAAATAAAAAAAAGATACCTAAAACCTACCAATCAACAGTTAGGCCCTATTAATTAACTTTGTTTTAAGCATATATACTTGCTTAAATGGTCTACCATTGTTTTTCATCATATCACATATCACAGAGAATGGTAAAAAAATCTACTAATGAGCATACAATTTGCATATGTAGCCTAACAACTACATTTCGACCCTCAAATAATTTTGTCCCTTTGTTTTGCATTCTATAAAAGTCATCCATCTAAGCTAAGCCCCAAACCCACATTTTACATTTGACAATATGAAAGACCCACACTCCTATTAATCTACACAAATATAGACCTAACTACATCAAGTCAAATGTTGGCACAATGTACTTTGTAAATAAATAAAAGATACCTAAAACCTACCAGTCAACAGTTAGGCCTTACCAGTTATTTTCGTTTTAAGCATATCTACTTATTTAAATGGTCTACCCTTATTTCCATTATATCACATATCACATAGAATGATAAAAAAAAGCCACTAATAAGCATACAATTTACAAATGTGGCCTAGCAATTACATTTCGACACTGAACTAATTTAGTCCCTTTGTTTTGCATTCCGTAAAAGTCATCCACGTAAACTAATCCCCAAACACATATTATACATTTGACAACATGCCAGCCCCAAACTCCTATTAATCTACTTATATATAGACATGACTATATCAAGTCTAAAGCCTACACAATGTACTTTGTAAATAAATAAAAGATACCTAAAACCTACCAGTCAACAGTTAGGCCCTATTAATTAACTTTGTTTTAAACATATATACTTGCTTAAATGGTCTACCCTTGTTTTCATCAGATCACATATCACAGAGAATGGTAAAAAAAAGCCACTAATGAGCATACAATTTACATATGTAGCCTAGTAACTACATTTCGACCCTCAAAATATTTTTGTCCCTTTATTTAGCATTCAGTAAAAGTCATCCATGTAAGCTAAGCCCCAAACACACATTATACATTTGACAACATGAAAAATCCACACTCCTATTAATATACACAAATATAGACCTAACTATATCAAGTCTAATGCTGGCACAATGTACTTTGCAAATAAATAAAAGATACCTAAAACCTACCTGTCAATAGTTATCAGTTAACTTTATTTTAAGCATATATACTTGCTTAAATGGTCTACTCTTGTCTTTCATCATATCACATATCACAGAGAATGGTAAAAAAAAGCCACTAATGAGCATACAATTTACATATGTAGCCTAGCAAGTACATTTCGACCCTGAAATAATTTTGTCCCTTTATTTTGCATTCCATAAAAGTCATCAATGTAAACAAATCTCCAAACACACGTTATACATTTGACAACATGCAAGCCCCAGACTCCTATTAATCTACTCATATATAGACATGGCTATACCAAGTATAAAGCCTAAACAATGTACTTTGCAAAAATAATGAAGCCTACAATCTACCAGTCAACAGTTAGTCCCTATCATTTAACTTGGTTTTAAGCATATATACTTGCTTAAATGGACTATCCTTCTTATTCATCATATCATATCACATATCATAGAAACTTAGCCTAGCAACTCAATTTCTATCCTCAAAGACTTTTGCCCCATGCTTCTATGATTCTTCAAAGCCGTGACTACAAACTCAGCACCAAACACACAATCTACATTTGACAAAATCAATCTACTCATGTATATAGCAGTCTATATCAAGTTTATTGGCCACACAATTTACTTTTAAGACCAACCTATAATGTATCAATCAACAGTTATGCCATATCAGTTAAATTCGTTTGTAGCATACAATAATGCTTCTATGGTCTCCCCCTTGTTATTCATCATATCTCATATAACAAAGCATAGGTCCAACTTAACTAATCCGCTATATTTTTCTTCCTTATCCTACCTACAATATTTTTTTCATCAGAGATTTCTTTTTCAAAATTTATCATGAGGTCACATCCTTCAAATATTTAAATCAAATTTATCTTACAACATCAAATACACTATTCATAGCAATACATACGGCCAATTTACACACCTATTATGAATTTCATCACACAATCTCAATAAATTTCAAACCAAACCATATAATACAGCTAAACACGATATTTACTTCTTTAATTAACCATACAACATTGTAGGATCTTACCTTGCAATTTATATCTTCTTCTATTGATCAACGGCTGGGGAAATTGGTCAGATGGCTAAGTGAAGAGGCAGAATGTAGATTAGGGCCAAACACCGAAATGAGGGATGAGGGACGGTGGGAATGGAGATTAGCAAAATATCTTCGGAGAGGAGAAAGGTGGCTGCAATATATGTCTCCGGTTGTCAAATGTTTTCCGCAATGAGATCGCCGGAGTGGAGTGAGATCACCGGAGTGGATAGCGAAGGATGGAACAAAATGAGAACTTTCTCTGCAATACCAGAGGAGCAAAAAATGGGACTGGATGACCGATAACGGAGAAGAAGAAGATGATGGATGGGATATAAAAGGCTGGATGAGGGGTTGCCGGAAGGGAATGCGATTCTCGTAACGGTCGAGAGCAGTCGTGAGCGCCGGAGAGAAAACTGAAATCTGAATTTGGGATGCAACCGGTTAAGTAGGGTCGAGTCTATTCATTTTCATTGCCCTAAGGGTATTATCGGCAATTCAAATGCGCGTGTGGGAAAGTGGAATGTGCGTAAGTCTAATTGCGCAAAATCGAAGTACCTGACCTATTTTTGTATTTCTGACATTTGTTGAGTCTATTTCTAAAAAAAAATTTGTGTCCCAAAATGTGGGAAGACTTGGCAGTTTTATGTGCAGGAGAGAGATTGCTAGTTTGTTTTGGGTTTTTTTAAAGAAAAGAACTGGCAGTTACATGTACACCCATGCATCATAAGTAGTCACATCAAACTAAATTCAGATCAAAATCCAACGATCGTGGATGATGAGATCGTTCTAATACAAGTGAGCCCAGACTCATCCGACACTGAAATTGAGCATGAGTCTAGGCTTTATGAGCAATAGGATCAAGATCCAATGGTGCAAGGTAACTGAATGCTGTAAGATAGCATGCATCATCAGAATTTTAATTTAATTATTAACTCTTCTAGCCGAGTTCTTTGTTTTAAGGGAACCAAACTGACACTAATCAACTAAGCTGTTTGGGTGAGTTTGGGCTCACATGCGGCTGTGTGAGCCCAAGCTATGTGGGCCATCAGATTTAGATTTGACGACTCACATTACTTTAAGATCTAAATAAAGCCAATTCTTTTAAATGCTTCACCTATATTACCCTCTATACATTTAACGATTAACTATTCCACTTTTTATATTTTATGTTTTATTTTCATAATTACATTATAAAAAATTACATGGCAAGAGTTAAAACTAAATAATTAAATAAAAGTTTTGTATTTATTTTAGTAAACGAGTGATTTCAAAAATATTAAATTTTTTTAATTATATGAATCAAGTTAGGTTTGGGTATACATGGGTCACGTTGACTGGTTACTATTTCTTAAATTGTAACATCTTTGGGCTTCGGATACTACGAGAAAAGTATCGTTAAATGCATCAATAAAAGTCCAATCACTAATGCTAATTAGTGTCGTTAATATAATTAGTGATGCATAGGAAAATGTGTCACTAATAAAAGAATAAATATAAAAAAATATTATTAGTAACAATTTCAATAAAAATAAAAAATATAATCTAAACAATTATTCGCGATGTTTTTAAAAGTGTCACCAATAGGGAAAAAATGAGCTCCCACATCCGATGGGATTTCGGGGAGGGGGCCGGAGCCCCTCCTCAACTGGAGGAAGCAAAGGACAACGAAGGGCAAGAGGAACTCTAGCCACCCCTGCCCCAGGGGATCTCCTTCCGGAAGAGCCAGAGGCAATGGAGACGGAGGGGGCAGGGGCTCTGGCCCGTGCTTTGCCCACAGTGGGCCGGATTTATTATCGACACTTTTGAGGTGAGTGTGCTTGACGAGAAGATCACCCTCGCTGCCCATCACTGCTCACCCACATAGGCAGCACTGGGGCCAGCTCAGAGGACAACATCATTGTCGTAGTCATTCTGGCCTTCACCTAAATCGGCACCTGCGTCAGGTGGCCCTGCTTGCACCAATGCTACTGTATGTGGGGGTTGTGGTGGCTGGACTGGAAGCCGCTACTGCTTTCTTGCACTTGTACCTGCCCACAAGCTAGGAGCTATCTGCAGGGGCAGGGGTGGAGGGCTAGGTGTGGATCTTGAGGGTGCCGTCAACGGTGGTAGTGGCAATGGCAGGAACAGTTCCAATGCTTTTGGCAGCGATTATGGCTGGCTTAAAACGCTTGAGGGGCCACCAAGCAGTATATAGCCGTCGGACTTGTGGTCGAGCTCATGGGTGAGCTAGAAGATCTAAGTGGTGCTGGCAGCGGGCAGGCGGATCCTATGGCCGCAACCTTCGGCCTTGGTGTGCTGGTCTAGGGTGATGCACTTGACCAGCTCCCCTCCATGGGCGGCCACCTCCATTGCTTAGTGGCCGAGCGCGAGCAACTCAAAGTGCTGCTAGTGGTCGTCAAGGATGGGCTCAGCCTTGAGGCGGATGAGGGGCTGGACTAGCTATATCTGGATAGGGGTGGCAGGGTAGGCTTGCTAGACTGGGTTGGGAGTTAGAACAAGAGACGTTTGGCAAGGCTAATTCTAGATAGGGGTGGATCAGGAGAAGAGGGGGGAGGAGGATAAGGACTGCATGGGTGAAATTTTGCCCGAGCAAGCGACTTAAATTATCCTGCACACAAAAAATAATGTTTGCACTGCCTTTTAAGCAATGCTTCAACAAAAACATCGGAACAATTAGCAACACTTGGTTACTATTTGCAACTCATTTGAGTAAGCGTCGCTAAATTAAGCCCTTTTGCTACACTTATTCATAAGCATCATAAATAAAGCCTGTATTTGCGAGGCTTATTAATAAGCATCCCAAAAACCATTATTTTTAAATCCCCTCTTCTCCTCTCTACCCTCTCTTCTTACTCTTGCCTCTCTCCTCTCCACTCTTTCTTTCTCTCTCCTCTCTCTCACTATTTTTTTTTAAGTCCACTTCTCGCCCTCTCTCATTCACTCTTCTCACTCTCCACTCTCTGGCTCTCCTTTCTCATCCACTCTTCTCTCTCTCCTCTCTCTCCTCTCACTGCTCTCCTCTCCCTCTTTGCTTTTTCTTTATGTGGCTCTCCTCTCTCATCTTCTCTTCTCTCTCACTCACTCTCTCTCTCCTCTCTCCTCTCTCCTCTCTCTTCTCTCTAGCTCTCATCTCTCATCTTGTCTTCTCTCTCTCTCCTCTATCTCGCTCTCCTCGCTCATCCACTTCTTTCTCTCTCTCTCCACTCTCTCTGTGGTTTTCCTCTCTCATCCTCTATTCTCTCTCTCCTCTTTTTCTCTTCTTAATTTCATTCTCTTTCTTCTCTCTCTCCCCTCTTTCTCTCTCCGCTCTCTCCTCTTTTTCTTTATCTTTTATTACATATTATATTTTGAAAATTTGAAATATAACCTATTAGAGATGCATATAAAAATGCATCACTAGTACTCTAAGGTAATAGCAGCGCATATTCATATGCTTCGTTACTACCTAGGGTACTAGCGGCATAATTTCTAAAGCATTGCTAATATATTTTATTTTAATTTTTTTTATTAATTTAAAAATATAGTATATGAAAAAAATCAAAAAATTTAAATTAATTTCTTTCCCCTTTATCTCCCCCCTCTCACTCTCTCCTCTCTTTCTCACTCTCCCTCTATCTCCTCACTCTCCCTCCCTCTCTCTCGCATCTTTTTATCTTTTTTTTATTATATATTATATTTTAAAATTAATAAAAAATTATATATCCAAAAAATCTAAATTAATTTTTTCCCCCCACTATCTCTCCTCTCTCTTCGCTCTCTCTCTCTCATCTCATGCTCTCTCTATCTCTCTACCCTATTTCTCTTTCTCTCTTGTATCACTCTGTCTCTCTTCTCTCTCTCCTCCTGTCTCTGTCATTACTCTCTCTACCCTATTTCAATCTCTCTCATTTCACTCTATCTCTCTTGTCTCTCTCTACTCTCTACCCTATTTCTGTCTCTTGTCTTACTCTATATGTTTTCTCTCTCTCTCATCTCTCCCTTTCTATCTACTCTCACTCTCTCTCCCCTCTCTTTTCTAGATCTCTCTCTTCAGTCTCTTTCTCGTCATTTTCTCTTTTTAGTACTATCTCTCTCTACTCTCTCATTTCTCTCTTATGTGCATGAACTTGAGTCCCAACTCTCAAGAGTGGGGATAAAGTAGGAGAATTTTATTTATTTATTACATAAATATTAAATATTAAATAAAATATATTATCTTTGTGAAGGTTTTTAAACTTTTTAATATTTATTTATTATATATTATATATTTAAATAATAGATATCAAATAAAATAAAAATATAAAATTAATAGTCTTAATTTTAAATAAAATACTTTCTTTTATTTGTAACAATTTTTTTAGGCATCGCTAATAGTACAATTATTAGGGACGTTTTGATAAAAGCCTCACTATTATTAATACTATTTGCGACTCTTATTGAAAAGCACTTCAAATAGATCTAAATTTTTTATTTTCTTTTCAAAATTTATCACTATTAAAGACCCTTTTTAACTGCTTTGCTAATAGTACAACTATTTGAGATGTAATGATAAATGTGTCGCTATTGTTAATACTAAAACATTATAAATAGTTCTAAATTTTTTATTTTTTAATTTATAACTATTAACGATACTTTTTTAGAAGCGTCTCTAATAGTACAACTATTAGGGATGCTTTGATAAAAGCATTGCTTTTAGAAAATCTTTGCAAGTAGTTCTAAATTTTTTATTTTAAAATTTTTTTAACTACTAGCGACACTTTTAAAATGCATCGTAAATAGTTCTAAATTTTTTATTTTTTAAAAATTTATAACTATTAGTGACACTTTTTAAAAGTGACGTTGATAGTACAACTATTAAGGACGTTTCGATAAAAGTGTAACTATTATTAATACTATTTGCGATGCTTTTAGAAAAGCGTGCTAATAGTTCTAATTTTTTTATTTTTTAAAATATTTATAGCTCTTAGTGACGCTTTTCATAAGCATCTCTAATAGTACAACTATTAGGGACACTTTGATAAAAGCATTGCTACTATTAATACTATTTGTGATGCTTAAGCATCATAAATAATTTTAAAATTTTAATTTTGTGAAAATTTATAATTATTAATGATGCGTTTT
This sequence comes from Saururus chinensis, assembly GCA_035235625.1. Lineage (NCBI taxonomy): Eukaryota > Viridiplantae > Streptophyta > Magnoliopsida > Piperales > Saururaceae > Saururus > Saururus chinensis. The sequence continues at coordinate 36,405,076 of CP141143.1, forward strand.
AAAAGTGTAAGAGTACAACTATTATTGACGCTTTGATAAAAGCGTAGCTATTATTAGTACAATTTGCACCGCTTTTAGAAAAGTATCGCAAATAGTTCTAAATTTTTATTTTATTAAAAATTTATAACTATTAGTGACACTTTTTTGAGTCGCTAATAATCCTTTTTCTTGTAGTCTCCCTCTTCTTCTCTCCTCTCTCTTTTCTCTCTCTCCCCTTTCTCCACTCTCATGCTAATAGAGAGACAAAGGAGAGAGGAGAAAGTGTGAAGAGAGGGTAGACAGGTAGAGAGAGGGAAGAGAGATAGAGAGAGAGGGTAGAGTGTGTGTGTGTGAGAGGAGAGAGAGGGTAGAGAGAGTATGAAGAGAGAGGGTAGAAAGATGGCAGGGAGAGAAGAGGAAGAACAAGTAGGGGGAGGGGTTCCGACCAATGGACCGGATTTATTATCAATGCTTATGACGAAGTGTTGCTAATAACTATCCTTTTGCTATGATTATTAGAAAACATCGCAAAAAGTGATATTATTTGTTACTTTTCCTTATAAGCATTGCAGACAATATTAATTTAAAAAAAATAAAATCCTCTTTCTCTACCCTCTCTTCTCACTCTCCTCTCTCTCTCCCCCTCCTCTCTCTTCTATATCGCCCTCTCATCTCTCTCCTCTCTCCCTCTTTTGTATCTCTCCCCCTATCTCTCTCCTTTCTCTACCCTCTCTCGTAAATAGAGAGAGGAGGGAGGGTAGAAAGAGAGAGAGAGAAAGAAGAGGGAGTATGAAGAGAGGGTAGAGAGGTAGTGTGTGTGTGTGATAGGCATGGTAGAAAGAGAGTGAAGAGAGAGAAGTAGAGAGAGTGTGTGAAGAGAGAGAGGTAGAGAGAGTGTGTAAAGAGAGAGAAAGAGAGGAATGTGAGGGTAGAGAGAGAAGAGAGAGGGTAGAGAGATGAGAGAGAGGGTAAGGGGGAGAGAGGGTAGATTGTGAAGAGAGGAGAGAGATGGTATAGAGAGAGAAGAGGGAGAGGGAGAAGAGAGAGGATACAGAGAGGAGAGAGAGGGTAGAGAGAAAGGAGGTAGAAGGCAGAGAGAAATGAGTCATAGAAGTGAGAGAGGAGGGAGAGGGAAAAGAGGTAGAATGTGTGTGTGTGATAGGTAGGGTAGAAAAGAGTGAAGTGAGAGAAGTAGAGAGAGTGTGTGAAGAGAGAGAAAGAGAGGAATGTGAGGGTAGAGAGAGAGAAGAGAGAGGGTTGAGAGATGAGAGAGAGGGTAAGGGGAGAGAGGGTAGATTGTGAAGAGAGGAGAGAGAGGGTAGAGAGAGAAAAGAGAGCGAGAGGGTAGAGAGAGTGAAGAGAGGGAGGGGGTAGTGAGAGAGTGTGGAGAGAGAGGAGAGGAGGGTGGAGAGAATGTGTGAAGAAAGAGAGCAGAGAGAGGGTAGATAGAGTGTGAAGAGAGAGACCATGAAAGAGAGGAGAGGGGGTAGAGAGTGGAGAGAGAGGAGGACAGGGCAGAGAGAAAAGAGAGAATGAGGAGTGAGTTAAGAGGAGAGAGATTAAAAAATTTAAGCCTATTTGTGAAGCTCTTTACTCAGTATTACAAAATGTATTTTTAGTTTTTTTCTATTTGCGACGCTCATAGGTAGCGTAAAAAATATAATCAATAGTAGTGACGCTTTTGATTCAGCATCACTACTATTTTAAATATTTGCAACACTTCTTGTAAACGTTACAAATAGTATAAAACTATTTTTTAAATATTATACTACTTGTGACGCTCAGTGTGACAGTTGCGATGCTTACTTATAAACATCACAGCTATCATAACTATTTGTGATGCTCCTATATGAGCATGGCAAATAGGCTAAATTTTATTTATAATCCTTCTCATCTCTCTCTACCCTCTCTCTATCTTCTCTCTCCCTCATCATGCTCTCTCTACCCTCTCCTTCCTCTCTCTCTTCCCTTTCTCTCCTCACTCTCTCTTCACTCTCTTTCTCTCTCTTCACTCTCTCTTCTCACTCTCCCTCTCTTCTCTCTCTTTATCTCACCTCTCTCTCTTCTCTTTCTTCCTCTCTCCCCTCTTACTCTCTCTTCCGCTAGTACCTATTGTATTAGTGATACAAATTCATATATATTGCTAATAACTTTTCTTTTCCTTCCTTTTTTATTATTTTCAAATTTTAATGTGTAATTAAAAATTTTAAAAAATCAAAATTAAACTCCTCCCTCTCTCTACTCTCTCTCTTCCCTCTCTACTCTATGATGTCTCCACTCTCTCTTCTCTCCTCTCTCTACCCTCATTCTCTCTCTTTTCTTTAGCTCTCCTCATTCTCTCTCTTCTCTCCTCTCCTCTCCTCTCTCTCTTATTTCTCTCTCCTCTCTCTCTCTTCTCTCTATCTCTCCCTCTACCCTCTCTCACTCTCTTCTCCTCTCTCTCTATTCACTCTTCACTCTCTCCACACTCCTCTTTCTCCTCTCTCTTCTCATTCGCTCCACTCCTTTTATCTCTCATTCTCTCTATCCTTTCACTCTCTCTTCTCTCTCCATTCTCTTTCATCTCTATATCTCTCTCTTTACTCTCTTTCTCTTCTATCTCTTATCACTCTCTCTCTCTTCGGTCTCTTTCTCTTCTATCTCTTATCACTTTCTCTCCACTTTCTTTCTCTTCTTTTCACTCCTCTCCTCTCCCACTCTCTCAGTACTCACACACGTGAATGTGAGCCCCAGCTCAGAGTAGGTAAAAAGTAGGAAAATTTTATTTATTTATTTTTTATTTTATTATATATTATATATTAAAATAATACATATTAATTTAATTATATTATATTTGAATTCTTAAAAATTTCTATTTATTATATATTTAAATAATAAATCTTAAATAAGATAAAACTATTGGCGATCTTTTAAAAAGAGTAGCAAATAGTCAAATATCTTTGTTTTTAAAATAACCTTATTTTATTTACAATGCATTTTTTTAGTGTTGTTAATACTACAACTATTAGTGATGCTTTTTTAATCACATCGTCGACGCTTTTATAAAAGTGCAGCAAATAGCTTCAGAATTTTTAGTTTTTTAAACTTATAACTATTAACGATGCTTTTTAAAACGCATCGCTAATAGTGATTTTTTGCAACATTTTTATAAGCGTTGCAAATAGCAGTTTTTATTGACGCTTTGTAAAGCATCATTAATAAAAGTGTCAACAATAATCCTTATTGTTGTAGTGAGATCGCCCAACCCAAGCTCGATCTGATTTCCTCACCAACATCGAGTGTCAATAACACTCACCAAATTGAGGCATGCTTTAAGTGAACCCCCAATAATCATCAATGTGCAATTCATTTATGGTCGGTTCATTGTTTATATACATATTTTTAGCAATTTTTTTCTTAATTTAATTTCCTTCATAATCCTTTTTAAGAACTAAACACATTTGTCAAATTTAAATGGGACATTTTAGGAATTTTTCATTTACTTACAACTTAAAACATAATCTTGACATGACCTAATTATATGAGACCCTTACTAGACTCAATTTGACACATTTATAATAAAAAAATTACTTTTTATAATTATGTTTAAACAAATAACATGATCACATATACAAAATACATCAAGATTTAAAATAATTATTCATTATTATCTCTTGGTCATAAAAAAATATTAAGATTTAATATCATAATACAAAGAAAAGTATTAAAACATATATTTATAATTAACTTTATTTAGGTCAGGTGGAGTTGGATAACGTAAAACTGATCCCGAACCAAATAGTTATTCTGGTTGAATTGAGAAACATCAACACGATTTATTCAGGTCTATCAGTTTGGGTTTTAGTATATACCGACTCAAGAGACAACCCTAGAAGGAAGGCTTGTGGTTGTTGTAGTTATATATGATCGAGTACAATCGTCATTCATCTCAATACCCAACTAAAGTTATATATAAAATTGTAATTTTATATTTTACTTTTTATTTTGGATAATTACTCTCAAAATTTTTACATGGTAAGAGATAAAATTAAATAATTATTTAAAATTTTGTATTCATTTCCATAGCCAAGTGATTTTTAAATTAAAACTATTAAGATTTTCTAAATATGTGAATCAGGTCATGTTGGGTATGCATGGATCGGGTTAGCAGATTATTATTTCTTAAATGGAAAAATGTTCATGTTGTAGATAACCCAACTCCAGCTCGCCCTGGCTTCCTCACTAGCATCAACTGTTGTTAATAGTGCCTACAATTTAATGTCATATGCATTTTCAGTTTCTTGTATCATTTTGCAATCCATGTACCATATCACAGATGAAGTAGGCCTACATATTAGGCTTGGTGGATGGTAAAACCCAACCCAACCCTAATGGGTTGCGTTCAGTTTTCCAAATTTAATCTGAATAGTTATTTGCATCGGGTTTAGGGTTTATGTGATCCAACTCAGCCCAATTAAACTTACCAATCCTTAGTTATAAGGTTGGGTTAAGGTTAAGCCTATTTAGGGCAGGATTAGATTTGGCATATTCTGGTCAGGTCGTGTTCAGGTTACCATATCTTAAATGGTATCAAGATCGGGTTTGTCAAAGCCCGATGACATCCATAACAAGGTCATTTCATTCATATATATAAAACACTTCACAATTGTACCACCTTTTTCAATTAGCTTAACCTAGAATACCCAACATGTATGCATATCTGGGGGCATGCATTAAGCGTAACACTCATATTTGATCACTTGTAAATGAAATGTTTCTTGTGACTGTTAATGCATAAATTTTATAGGAAAATTGAAAAAAATTCTTCACCATTTGCTTTTACAAATTTACATGTTTTTTTGTTCATTGTTCTTAATTTAAGATTAGATTATCAATATTTTTAGTATTAAATATATTACCGGCATTTTTGAATCAAGCACTACTAAAAGATAATGTTTAGGTGCATTTAACGATACTATATAATGGCATTTTCTGCATACTGCCTCTGATAATTATATATTGGCGACGATATTGGCCTGATTTTATGATTTTTAGGAGTATTTTCTTAAAGCGACACTAATAGTGCATCATTATCTTTGTTTTCATCAAAGCGATGCTAATAGTGTGTTGCAGAAAATCCTTTTCCTTGTAGTAGATATAGTTGTGGATGTCCCCAATGTAGCATCCATGATAATTGTCATAAATGAAGAGAAATTTGAAATAGATCTAGAGTTTTTTCCGTATTGCCTGATCAAAGAATGAAAAATTCCATATTCCCTGGATTTTAAACAGAAATGTCATATGCTTTGTTTATGGACCAAACTACCCTTAGGTTTCCACTATATAATGTTTTAATGTAGAGAGTAATAAATAAACACCAGAACAGTGTTACGCCATTTCGGTTTGCTGAGAGTCATCGGCGGCGAATGGAACTCACTGACGGGAGCCGACCAACAATGAATCACCGGCGAGCGTCAATGAACAAGAAAAAATCATTTTTTGGCACCGCAGACGCTATGTGAGTGCTCCAAAGGCTACATTTCATTGGAACAATAATTCTTTTACACCGATCATGGATAGGATCGGTATTTGCATCCATTATAGAGGAGAGGTAGGCAATGACAACATGTATGTTGGTGGAATGACACGGTTGATGAATATTCATCCATCAGTGAGCTTCGGCGAGCTGCTGGGGCAAGTCAAAGCACGACTTTCCGTCAATGGCAATGTCAGTTTGAAGTATTTACATCCATCCTCCCAATCATCCATGATATACGAATTACAAGACAATGAGGACCTCCAATCAGTGTTCTCCAATCATAAGAAGGCGAATAAGGAGGTGTTATCATTGTATGCCGAGATGAAATAGCCCAACAACGGTGATAAATCACCATCACCCTCCATAGAAAGGAACCAGACAGTTAATAGAGCTGAATCACCCATCGTAATGGCTCATCCCAGCTCTAATGTCAGATTTCATACCATATTCAATAAAACTCAGTTCACCTTTAAAACTGTCAGGTAACAATTAATCTTTAGATTATACTCAATTGGAATATTTCGTGTACTCGAGACCACAATATTGAGCATATCGTGTTAAGGGTAAATCATATCATGTGAAGTAATAAACACGATGTGTAATATATTGCATTAGTAATTACACAATATACACATGTGATATAGCAATTATGAGTTACAACGTAGATATAATAACACGGCATGCGTTCATGTCATGGTTTCGATAACACGTTTTGAAATATAAGCGTGTTAACAAAATATATGATGCCGACAAATGTTGCATTTTTTTAACACGATAATGTGCAATGCAGATTGGGAGAACTGGGAAACTTGCCCTCAACCAATCCATGTCAATCTTCTTTCACCAATCCAACGAGTACAGAACTTGAAATAGAAGTCAATCAGAATAGATTAGAAGAGTTGTCTTCAATGATGGGTGGGAAGAGGACTTCATTTGATAACTACTAACCTCCATACAGCCCTTGTAAATACGACAGTGGAGAAGGCAAAGAAGTTGAAAATATGTGGGTGAGGATCTGTGGTACAATAATGATATAGTTGACATGGAAAGTATGTCCGACCACGAAGAATTTGGAAACAGTGAGGTTCCCAGTAACTTTGACGTTGAGGCGCAGACAGATTAGGATACAGTTGATGATTTAAACATGTTGGAACTGAATATTGGTGAAGGCCAGCTAATGACGAGCAGTTTGCAAGCTATGGATTACCAGAAGCTCCTTGAATTGGGTGCACATTTTCTAAGCCTGTTGCATTTCAAGAGGGTCTTAATCGACTTAGCAATAAAGTCGAATTTCACATATCATGTTGCTGATGAAAACCGGAATACGTATGCCATAAAGTGCTCCAATGATTCTAGTAACTGGTACATAAGGGCTTCAAATATAGGAGATCATGTGACTGTCATGAGGTTAGTGCCAACTCATTTATGTGGAACCCAAAGGAAGTCAACTTACCATCCCCTAGCATCGCACCTTTGGATAGCAAGAAAATGTTATGGCCTATTTAAAGACTCAGTGGACATTATACCTAAAAGCAAAGCAAGCTATATTTCGAAGCACTGGGGCATAACTGTGAACTATAAGAAATGCTAGTGCGCAGACAATGCATGAGAATAATCGAATTGTTGATTTAGTGTCACAATATTTTAGTCTAGCATGTTATCATTTACATGCTTAAACTATAGTCGAAATATGCACTCACACGACATACATCAATATCGCATTACCATAAACACGACCAGTCATCGTGCATGGCTTCTGATCACACAAAAATATAACATGTCATGTGATCGGGAACACAATGTAAGCCAATGTCGTATAACCTTTACTACATTGTATTCGGTCGTGCAGGTAAAGCTTTGATTGATTTAATAGATGGTGACCCAAACGAATCCTACCGCTTACTTCCTACTTACAAGAGGCAGATAGAATATATAAATCCAGGAAGTGTAGTTGTGTGAGTGAGATCATGTGATATTCCCGAACCTATGGGTGGGTACCATTTCGAAAGAGTATTCTCGATGTTTTGCCCCACAGTGAGAGTTTTCAGAACAACCCAGAGGCCATTGCTAATGGTTGATGCAACTTTCTTGAAAGGAAAGTATCTTGGACATCTATTGATATCAACTGCAAACATTTTCTAAGCTAATGACGGGAACAATAATATGTTGTGCGTTGCATTTACAGTGGTTGAGAACGAGTGTGAGAAAACTTTGTGCTGGTTTCTTGAGGTTCTTAGAAATCATCTATTCTCTGATCAAATACATGCTTACAATCATTTTTTATAGACAGAAGGGATTGGCAAATGTTGTGAAGAAGTTTTTCCCACTACACACCATGAATATTGCATCCGTCACATGGCAGCAGATATGCTGGACAAATTCAATGACAACCACCTAAAGAATCAGCTCCATGTTGCAGCCAAAACGTTTAGACATAATGTGTACGTTAAAACAATGAATAGCATTAAAGAACATAATTTGGAAGCATATGCTTGGCTAAATGAGATAGGTTCAAAGCACTGGGCCAATGTATCATTTCCAGGGAAAAGATATCAGACCCCCAGCTCAAATAGGTCTGAAAGTGCAAATGTAATGTTCAAAAAAACTAGATCAATGCCTATAACTCATTTAATTGAGCACACGAGGGAGCACACAACAACATTATTTGAAAAACGTCGAATGGATGGACATAATATGATGAAAGAGTTAACCCCATTTGCCCAAAAACACATCAAAAACAGAGGAGAAGAAGCAAGGAATGTGATTGTATTGCCTGTGTCAATGTATGAATTCTAGATTAACTCGCTATATCACCAGGTACATTGCATTCATATGGCAATGTGCATAGCGTGTGTTCGTTTATGCGTGAGGGCTTCATATCATGTTAGTTTAAACACGTTATTTTCATTCATCGTGTAAGTAGATATGATTTTACTTAACGATTGTATGACATGTCGTGTAATCGAGAACATGAGAAAGCCGTTTATCGTGTGCTCATACTCACGATATTTTCTTCACAGGATGTGGTAAACCTGTTGATCGTACTTGCACGTGTGGAAAGTTTCAACATTTGGGTCTACCAAGTAAGCATGCAATTGCAGCAATCGATAATAGACACTTCTATGTGTCTAAGTACTACGAAAGATGGTACTCTACTGGAATGTATAAACTGACCTATCGAGAGCCCTTACACCCAATGAAGGATCGGCACCAGCTAGACTTATGCCACATTCAGCCCACCTATCCCTCAAAACCAGTAGGGGCATCCATGAAAAAATTGGATAGCGTCACAACCGCCTCTCAAAGCAGCACGAAAATGTGGAACATGCGGTTAGTTGGGTCACAACCGCAAACGATGTACCAGCGCATAAGGGTGCCCTCCCAATGTGGCAGATGTCCCAACGACAAGCCAAAGGAGGTTGAGTAATAGCGTACACAAACAGCGTAAGGAAGGAGAGCATCGATCAAGCTTACCTTTTCCATCCCCGTTCTTCAGATTAAATTTTTGTAAATGCATCGTGTTATCAACAACATGTAATATGTAATTAACGTGTTCCTAATAACACAAAATGTTGTACATAGGGTATACTGTATATTTGTATCATGTAATCGACAACACGACCACAAGCGGTTACGTGTTACTAATTACATGATAATATCAATCGATTATTAATTCTTTTGTCAAGAGTGTCCATTGCTTACACGATATTGGTCATATCATGTGTTCGAACCCATGACAATTTCATGATTGTAAAGACCCAATTCCCGAGGTGTTATTCCCGAAATAGCACTGCAATGTCCGCTGCATCAATACTTTCCATTACCCGGCAGCCCATAACCGTCTCACTCAGCCTATATATATATATTAGGGTTAGGGTTTGCATAACGCTCACTCACTGATGGCTAGTGCCGAGACGGATTATTCCGGAGATTGCTTTTGCACTTAATGGTGTACCTTCCCCCTGTCAGATACGATCCTCACCTGCATCTGGGGGGAGAACGCGACCAGGCATTATTGCAATGTCCTGAATGGTCCATCCCATTGCATTTGACTGACATATAGTGAGATCCCATAGTATTGCAGTGAATTGGAGAAGTTTGCAGGGGAATCGCTGACACAGTGATGTTCTTTGTGGAGATAGGTCATTTGGGAAATTGCTATAGTGGCGGATGGTGAATCGTCCCTCCATCAGATACGGTCCTCACCTATATCCAATAGCGGGCATGTTTCGCTAGACGGTGATATATCAATGTCTCCAATGATCCGTCGCATTCACGCCCTATTTGCTAGACGGCGATATATCAATGACGGCGATGTTGGGCCTAATTGCGAACTACGAGAAATGATGGCGCATAGGTAATATAAATTTATGATACTTGTTGAAGCGTGTATGCCTTAACACAATATGTTTGTATATCGTGTTATCAACCACACGCTAATAATACACTCTCATTTTCTGTTTACACGATGTAAATATCGTGTTAACATGAACACAATGATTTATCAGTCCCATTTTACGATCTCATGACTACAATAATGAATATTTTTGGTAGACGTGTAATCAATTACACGATATTGGTCATGTCACACGATCGAGCGCACGACAATTACATTAATTTAACCACCCAATTCCCAAAGAATCACCACAATTTCTGGCATTTTAATTAAATTAGAATCACCAATTCGTCAGAAGTCATTTCCAATTTCCAATGTGTCAAATTCGGATAATAAAATATGGTAACTCGGACATATACCATATATATATAACGGTTCGTATCCCTCTCATCCTACCTATATATATAATGGTGACCTTTGGGCTTAACAAATTTGTGAGGAGGTCGAGACAGAGCCATCAGGATAGTCATATAGTGCGAGATGGTAATTCATCCCCGCTTCAGACACAGTCGTCACCAACCTCTGAAGGGGGGTGATTTACTACCTAGCATTATATGAATGCCGCGAATGTTCCATCACAATTGAACTAATGGGTCTGAGAGTCTACTAGGAGATCGCACGCTCATTGTTTGCAGACGTTATATGAATGTCGCGAAGTAGTCTTCAGATTGTTTTAAAGTTCTTTAAAGATTAGTTTTTTTGGATGTAATGAATATTAATAACAGTTATATCTTTTTTCTAATGCAAAATAATAGTTATATCTTTTTTCCATTCAAAATTGTCTTCCTGTATATTACAATAATGTAATGATTGTATGCTTACTAACACAATTGCAATATTGGTCGTACGTTTGAACACACAACGGAACACGGCTTTGTGTAAAAATAAACACGAAACATTAAATGTAGCTCAATATTTCTGATAGCATGACCTAAACTATTATTGTAAGATCGATGATATGATGACCACCAAGTTATTCGAAATAATACGTTGGCGGTCCAAATACACAACATTGGTACATATCATATTCTCGATTATACAGCAGAATAACCGGCCATATGTGTCGATTACATGAAAATACATTCAGTGTATGCTCGGTCAAACAGTTCTTCTCTCTCCTATCTCACTATATATTAGGGTTAGGGTTCAGGGATGATAGAACATTCTTGTGCGGCCAGACCAAGCCTATCGTTTGGGATGCCACGCCTATCAGTTCGGGGACAATAGAACATTCTCGTGCGGCCAAACCGTCATGGTCTCTTCAGTCACACTATATACTATGGTTAGGGTTCATGCTCCGCTTGCATGTGTTCCGTGATGAGATGGATCAGTCGGGAGACTGTTGTATCGGCGGCTAGTGAATCGACCCTCCATCGCATATGGTCCTCGCATATATTCGATGGCGGGGAAGATTCACTAGATGATGATATATCAATGCCTTGAATGATTTGTCGCATATCATTGGGGTTGTTCCATGTTCTTCGCAGAGATGGATCATACAAGATATTGCTTTACCGACGGCTGGTGAATCAGCCCTCTATCGGATATTGTATTCATCCATATCCGATGGAGGACTCGTTTCACTAGACGGCGATATATCAATGTCTCAAATAATTTGTCGCTTTCATGACGTATAGGTCATCAACATCCTCTGAAGTGGTCATCTAGAACTATATTTGATTTGGTTTAATGTTTGAAACTTTCGTATGACCATCCTCATTCGCAAGAACGTTTGGTCATTGGTTATGATCAATGACATGTGTCGATATCGTTTGTTTGTTTACACGACATCAAAGCCGTCCTAATAGGAGATGTCTTGTAAATGATAACACAACCGAATAGGTGATCATGAGAACTATCATACGATTGGATATATGTGTACTTCCATTTTGCACTATCGAAGACACAACATTGGTACAAATCATTTGATTGAATATACGCCATTTGACATTGGTACATGTATTTCTATTCCAATAGTTAAAATAATTGGTCAAACATTGAATTTGTCAGTTAATTGAAGTGTGAAAGAAGTCTATTTTCTTTTTATAATTCATTTGTACCCAGATCAAATTCCTCGTCGATTCGGGCCCAAAGTATAGTAGTGCAGATCATCGACCTGACCAAGCCTGTTATCTCAAGTTGTCTAAAATCTGGCTGAATGATGCCCCTTGACAATTTCGCTATGTAGTACATGACGAACAAACCACAATCTTTATTTGTTTCCTAGAACGGGCATTTGTTGATCTTAGTCATTGGCCACTACCGAGCACCCTTTATCTTAAGTCCCTTCTCCATTCCATTGGCAACATGTTTCCTGACACTGTCCACCTCGGCGAAGTGGTGACTGTGTTCACCCTTTAGAGGATTGTACCATCTAAATCGCTTCTCCCTACAGCGAACATTAAGCAAGAGAAAGTGACCCTCGATGTAGACATGAATGAAACTGCTCTCGGTGTCAACATTCATGCTTCTCAACAATATGCCAGAGAGTATGCCCTCCTTCGCCGGCCCTTCTGCTGTGCCAATGTTAAAATAGTGCTGAATAGCGAACTTGCTAAAAAAATAGTTGGGGTACCTACCTAGATTTCTCAAATTCCGTTCATCAAGAAGTTGGAAGAAGACATTGATGACCTACACAAAACCATGCATGTTAGTAATGACATGATAGTCGACTAATCATGACATCGTTGACACGATAAATGATTATATCGTGTGAATGATAACACGGCGCATTTACAAGTCGTATATTAATTAACATGCTAGTTTTACTAGAGCAATTATAGTCGAAACTTAGCGTATAAGGAAAATAACAATATGATCATAGGTCGTGTAATCAATAAAATGATAATTAATTGTACATCTTCGTCAGTTATTCAATCGTGTGATTGATAACATGATAGAGGTTAAAACATATGAGCAATGAAACGATATTACCTCATTCGTTTTGTACTCCTGCTTTAATAGAGATAGGTAGTCGGTGTAGAGGAGTGTTTCTATGAGCCACGACTTGTATGGGTTCGATAGAAATTCCGTGATAATGTCTTTATCTGCCTCCTTTTGAAGCTCCATGTGGAACACCAACTCTATGTCAAGATAGTCCTTTGGCCATAGACTGCGCTCCTCCTTATTCATCTTAGTCGTAGTATCATCTTTGACATCTACCACATTGCGGTTACTCTCCATTACTTCCGCATCTACTGGAGGAGTATTCGATAAAGTGCTACCATTGGAGCCAGTGTTTGAGGTTGTTGGTTCCGGGGTGGGAGACTTTGGATGTGCCAGATAGATAATGCATTGGCCAAGGACCGATGCCAGAGGTACTTCGTCACCAGGCTTCCAGGCTGGGCAATATGTCCAAACTTGGCTAACTTCTCATCAATGTAGCTGCTGAAACACTTCGACTTCTTCGAGCCCTAGGTAGAGACTTTCTTCATAGCCTCCTCACCTTCAGCAAGTGGTTCAACTGCGGTGGACCTTGACTTCCGTGGCACAGGAGGTAAGAAGGGAGCGCCAGGAGCAACTTTCCGCTTCAATCTGAGTTTTATTGCTTGTTTCGGAATTGCTCCTTTATTTACTTCATGGGGTGCTTCTGGTCCCTCCAAGGGTTGTTCCAGTATCTCCAGTTGTTTTACCAGTCCCTCACAGGGTTGTTTTGGTCCATCACGGACTTGAGCCATGACCTCCCGGGGAAGGTCTGGTTCCTCTACCCCGCAGGGTTGTTCTTCGACCTCCTAGGGTGGTTCCACAACATCCCGTGGTGGTTCCATGAATTCTGCATTTATTTTCATTAAAAATCTAGTTATTACGGTCATTTGCAACTTCGGACCAGTCTTCTTCTTTAGTTTGGTGGTAGCTTGCGGTAGCCATTTCTCTGTATTTAAGAAGTAAGCAATCCTATTAGTAAACAAATGATATGCATGCCAATCGTCTTTTACCAAATACAATGAATTTTCATATTGTATTGTTGGAAAAATGAAAAGAGGACTAATCATGCTCACGATCACATGACCACAACAAGATTGTTTTAAGAAGAAACGACTGCTTCAATAATTGTGTGATCGATGACATGACAATAACAAAATCGTCTTTCATAATACACTACTATTTAGCCTATCATGTATGCGACTACACGAAGATCCCCTAAGGAAACACTATACATTAAAATGTCGTACATACTCAAAATGAATCTCTCATCCACTGGCTAAGGGACATGTACTGGTTGATCTTCGGGGGCAGATGGTTGGCAAGCTTCTCTGGATTTTGAAGCTCTTGCCTTTAAACGAACAGACAGCGATCCTTCGGTTCTTGGAGGAGGGGTTGATGCTTGGGCGACATCCAGCTGAGTGGGTTCAGGCGACTATTCTTTCTCAGGTACCTCAGGGGGTTGCATCTGTTCTATGAGGCTAGTTACCACCTCGAGATCATTCTTAACACGCTGGAGTGCAGCTTCAACTCTCTTCGTGTTCCATCCCAACCCACCGTAGAGAACAACCTTCTCCAAAACAACTTCAGAAATTCCGGTCATGACATCAACTGGCATGACGAATGATTCAATGATGTTCTAGTCAGAATGTACATGCCCCGACGTCTCACTGTGGAGGGCATGGGTGGATTGGCCAGAAGGTCTGCGTACCCGCCTTCTTCGCCTTCGGGGTCGCCCTTTGGCCATCCATCAAGTGAGCCTCTTTGGCAATTGGTGTGATGTGCATCATAATTTGCTAGTCTAGCTTCAGCCTCATGAAGACATCCTCATACCACTTCCTCATCAGGTGATGAGCTAGAATCTTCTTCTTCCCCTTTTCGTCGGCCGGGTCAAATTTATCGACCTTCTCCACGTCGCTCAAAAGTTGGGTAAATCGGGGCCACCTCTTGCACCTCAGGCTGCATGGAGGACCACTGGGAGCCCATATGGACGTATTCTCATAAAACCATACTTGACAGACAATACAAAAGAATATAGTCATTAGTGTAAATGGTCAGTATCTTCATTATGACAAATTAGTTGTGTTACTGATAACACACTGTGAGCCACATCATGTTGCCGATAATACGATATGCACTGATCGTCTAATGTCCTATCCATGATATTATACTTAGTCATGTTACCGAGAACATGATATATCTACATGCATGATATATGTCGTATGTCCAATAACACGATTTAGTTTGTATCATGTGGTCGATACGGAGATATTTATCTATCTATAAACATATCGTGGCATTAGCAATATGATATTAGATTTCGCGTGGTAAAATACATACAAGTGTTACCTGGAGCACTAATGAAGCCCCAACGAGAATTTTGGCCATGACGGAACGCTCATCCTGTCTACTCATGATGTTCCGGTGGGCTACTGATATGCCTCTCATCAGCATATCATGTACGGCGTCAGCCCAATTTCCAGCGTCTTACTGAACACACGATATATGACTCATCATCTTTCTGACCCAATGATAGTCTGCTTTGACTACCTATGTCGTGTGCTCTCATACACGCTAAATAAAAAATTGTGTATACAAATATCCGAAATGCCTTACCACGAAATTGCCACTGTTGTTCTCCGAGCTAGGTTAACCACTCGTTTGGCTGCTGCTTTTCTACAAAGTTTACTCTTTTACCGGGATCGCTGCAAACCTGAATCGCGCTACAAAGAAGAACAACTTTGGAGCATACAGTTTCAAAACACAACTTACAAGAAAAACTCGTTCCAAAACTCGTTCTTCGCAAACTCGTTCTAGAACAGACAAACCCTAATCTTCGATGTCTGGTCGGATAGGTCGTAAAATCTTATCCCATGCCGCGTGAGTGGTGCTCAATCAAAGGACTTTCCAATCGGAACATAGTTTTCAATCATAACAGAGTTTTCAATCGAAGGAATCGCCTGCGTCTGAAGTCGTATGCCATGGAATGCGACTTTGTGAGGGTTTTACATGATATAAAACCCTACCTTCGGTCGGGGTATTTTAGTCCAAAATTTACCTTATATCATGTTATTCCAGGTTTTATGTCATTTCTGTTTAAAATCCAGGGAATATGGAATTTTTTAGTCTTTGGCCAAACAATATGGAAAAAACTCATAGATCAATTGTACCGGCCAAGAGGACACTTGGAAGAGGATCCAGGAAATGATCTATCTGCATACATATGTGCTTTTTAACTAGTTTTTGTGCTTCTAGTCAATATAAAAATGTTATTTTCAAGACTACTTTTTGTTTATGTAAGAAAATAAGAATACTTTTGGTGAAAATTTATTAGCATCTCACCATAGTATAAGGTGACGAGGAAGATTGGGGCGATGCCAATGGTAACATTGACGCAGATAGAGGCAAAGATATGTTCATTTATATAAAACTTAAAAACAGACTCATAGACATTGACCCAACATATTACCTACCTATATTATCCAACTAGGCCTATTACCTAACTCATATGAAAAGTAATGTGCAAAATGCACTTATTATTCAAAACAATCTTAGTTAATTATGCGCACATTCGGTCGTTTCCTTAAATCACCATTTATTGGGTATTTGTTATCCACTAAATGAGCGGCTCCTACAGAAGTTGTGCAAAACTTTGATAAGCAAGTTCTTCATTGAATTTTATCTTTAATAAGCAAGTTCCGCATTGAATTTTATCTCGTCCGAAAAACCGCTCAGACTACCTTTTGGACCATGACATGAATAGCCCAAACACTTTTAATCGGAAGCCATTAGACACTTATGTTAAAACCAAAATGATCAAAGAAACCCCACTGGAACATATTTTATAGACTTTCCATTCTGCATTTTCTTGTCTTAAAATATATTAAAATATGTTTTATTGATACCATACAATATAGAACATATATATATATATATATATATATAATAAAATATATATTTTTTACTATATTATATCTATATTAGTATATATGAGACCAATATATTATAATAATATCAATATTAATATATACTTTATATGAATATTATATTACATAAATATTAATTTATATTTTATAAGCTCCTCATTTCCAAATCCTCTCTGTCTAGTGATGAAGGTCCCTCGACCGCTTAGGTCGTGCTCTTGCACAATCGAACCCTGTTTGTCTATCATTGTAGGGTGTTCGGAAAATGGTGGCAAAGTGAAGATGCATGGCGGTTTTGAGGTTTGTATTTCTTAAAATCTTGCATTTTTAGAGTCCACACATATGTTATGGAGATATTTCTTGATATGGAGTACATGTAATATATAGTTTGTGATTGTGTAATGTTTAGTTAAAAGCAAAGCAATTTGTTTTTGGTTTGATTTTCACTGACATCAGTGGCAAATCTGGTGTCTAGTCACTTAGATTTGTAATGTTATTTCAATGACATATGATGATTTATGGTTATATAGTTTGTGTTGATAAATATTTGAGAGAAAAGGCCTTCAATCTATGTTTTCTTTGATCAATCAATTCATGCGACCATGATTATTGAGTAGGACCTATGTTATCATAGTTTATAAGTTTGCCTCAGATTTTGTCCGAATTCAGAAAGCTCCAATTTGAAAATTTTGTTTCAATTTTATGCTTGTTTATTCAAAAATTGGTGTACATGTCTACTTCTAATTTCTCATCCATTTACCTTTGTTAAATTTAAATAGGATCATATGATGCTATTCTATTGTGAAAAGATAAGATAGTAGATGTATCTTTTGCCCTTGTTTGCACATAACTTTCATGAAAGAGCGCCATGAATGTACAGTTGTTTATATGTTGATTATGATAGTAATTACGTTTGATATCAGGTTGTTGTGTTTCCTATATTTACGAATGTTTATTGTCCATCTTTTTGCTACAATTTCTCATCAAATGGGTAGTCAAATTATATCACTTGAGTTTGTAAAATATGGTTGCATTTTGATTGTAAATGATGAATTATGTTCTTTCGAGGTGATATAATAAAAGAAGCTGGCTATTTAAACCCCTATTTTTTCCCACTATCCCCCAAACGAAAGTGAAAAGTCTGAAATTTTTAATACTTTTATACCCCACTTCCCTCCCCTCCTACTTACTCATTTATCCCCCATTTACCTTGTCATGACTTACTCCTTTTTCCCCCACATTTTTACCTCACGCTTTTTACCTCACGAGTTAAACTAAGGAAAGAGATTTTTTACTTTCTCCTCCTCCTCAAGGCCGCCGGCGAGCACTGTAGCCGCCACCGAGCACTGTAGCAGCCGGCGAGCATTGTAGCTGTCGGCGATCAGAGAGTATTATTTCCATCGGCATACACTCTATCTCCGGCGATGATTTAAAAACTCCGGTGGTGGGAAAAAAAGCTCCAGCGACCCACCAGTTGAACCCTTTTTGTAAGTTTTCTTCCTTTGATCATCAATAGCGTCTTTACACTTCCAGAGACCGTCTTTACACTTAAAGAGAAAAGTTAGTCGGAATTTTTTTCTGCCAGAATGTTTTCAGAGGTAAGCTTCTGTTATTTTTTTTGGCGGGGGCTAGCCCCTGCCACATTGTTCTTCACTTCACGGGGACCACCCCCTGCCACGTATCAACTAGGTAAAAGCTTCAATTAGTATACTTGCGGAGCTTAAATTAGTATACTTGCGGAGGGTAAACCCCACAACAATGTGATTATATCTGCATAGGGACAACCCACTTCTAAGTACAATAATGTATATTGATGGGCTAAAAGCTTTTGTTAGCTCTTGCCAAGTATTATTTGTCTATTTATGATCATCCTAGATTTTTATTACCCTTATTTTGTGTTGTTATAGGTGACTATAGCTTATTGATTAAGTCAATCAAGAATGGATCATCTTGCTGGTGAATCTTCGTCATTTATGTAATTGATGTCATCTATTATAAAAAATAGTGGGTGTATTGCTTCAAACTAGGAAATAGACGAGATTGTTCCATGTTCATTGAAACAAATAGAGGCGAATGAACCATATGGTGAGGTAGAAAACCAGTCTTTGAAAGAGGTATAGATAATTTTTCTATCTAAAAAAAATATATAAGACAACACAAAGAATTATGGTATTTTCTAATGTTATGAAATGAAAATCTTATGATGCAACTCTTTGTTAACAGGATGTATATGAAAGAGAAGGCCAAAGCCAGGGCAACATCTTAAATATGGATATATCTTTTGCAATTTCTGATGATAAGGTAAAATAATGAATGTTGTGACAATATGTCATATTAATTGAAGAAATGTCAAGATTAATATATTTTTATCAACTTGCAGGTGTTCCCATCACTAGACGCTTTAATAAAATGGGCCAAAGAAATTTGTATGAGGCATGGTATGTGGTAGCATTCCACCATCGTGTGCGACGGTTTCACTATGTGATAGTTTTGGAGAGCCAACAGTGGAATCCTAACTAAAGATGGGATGTATTGAAAGTGTTTACGGATAGATATTAATGATATTTTGGATGCAATTGGAAAATTTCTATATATGTACTAGATGAGTTAATTCACTTCAAATAGTTACTCAATGGTTGAATAGTTCTTAGAGTTACTGTTTGTATCGTGGCGGGGGCCACCCCCCACCGTGTTGCGAAGAATCAGACGGGGGCCAAGACCCACCCGCCACTTCATGCACAAAGTGGCGAGGTGTACCCCCGTCAACACGAAGACAGTAACATCTTCCAGTTACTGTCTTTGAAGTGGCGGGGGGTACCCCCGTCAACGCGAAGACAGTAACATCTTCCAGTTACCGTCTTTGAAGTGGTGGGGGGTACCCCCCGTCAACGCGAAGACAGTAACATCTTCGACTTATTGTCATTTTTGTGGCGGGGGGCACCCCCTGTCTGTTTGCAAAGAATGTTACGGGCACAGGGTGGCCCCCGCCACTTCATACACAATTTGGCGGGGGGTACCCGCCGTCAACGCGAAGACAGTAACATCTTCAAGTGATTAATGGAGGGTTCTTTTGTGAGGTAGGTTGCAAGGGTTCTTTTGTGAAACGCCATGCATAATCTTTATCCTGTAGCAGCACAACAATTAATCGTATACAAATAACCTGTCCACTTTTTTCACTATACAACTAACCTGGTGCACATTTTTCATCCAATTAAACATAACTTTCCATTCCACTATTTTCACCATACATCTAAACTATAGCAGCACAAAAATTATCCGAAGTTCCCTATACAAATAGAAATAGCTGCATAAAATGTCTCCGTACATGAAATTTAAAGGTCTCTAAGACTGAAATTGAAATGTCTCTAAGATAAGACTGACATTAAAGTGTCTCAACAAACGAAACAATTTGAGGCTATTTCGAAACCACCTTTCCCTTTCCTCCACTGTCTGCCCTTCTTCCTCCTCCTCTCCCCTACATGGCCTTGTTGTTCTCTCTCAATGGTAGTAGTTTCTTCATCAACTTCCTGTCTTCATTCTTGTGCATTTGGATTTGCTTCTAATTCATCATCAGCAACTCCATCTTTTGCTTCAGTTCGTCACCTCCTATTTGATGTTGTTGGGTGTATCTTCAACATCTAGTGTATGGAGAATCAAAGCAAAAGTTAGCCCATAATACCATAATGCAATAAGAATTAGAACACTCAAAATATATGCATAAACCCCATAATACCACTGCAATAAGAATTAGAACACTCAAAATAAACACAACATGAATCGTGCAATAAGAATGAGATTTGGTCAAATGAGCTTTTTTGAGGGAAAAGGAACTAAGTAATTTGATATTGTTTCTAGTACTCATACAAACAGCACTCAATCAAAAAACTATATGAAACTTTCAGATTATAGTGCTCAGTTTCGATTATTATGATGCCATTAGAAACAGAGAAAGTTAAGCCTGCAAAATATAATGTAAAAATTGTTTCACTAGTTAATTAATTCATTCTACCACATAAAAGATTCGATGGGCTGCCAATGACTGAACATCTAGATGAATTTGGCCCTTTCTTGGCACGAACAAAGCATTTACATAGTCATTAGGTTGTACAAAACAAAAGATTATTTTAGTAGCTTAGAGCATTAGAATGAATTAAATATTTGACCTGCATTGAAGTATCCCTGTTCACTTACAAGGTTGCTGAGAGAATTATGAGGGTCACCAAGAGTTCGATTAAGTGCATCTGTGATGGCAGTTACAAAATAAGATGCATTTAATGCAGCAGTTTCTCTATCATGTGAACCATTCAGCAAAAGTACATGTATTTTAATATGTTTCTATAGACACTCAAATAAATATTTCAACCACAATAAACTTAGATATCTGTATCCGTGCTTCCTAGCCTTAAACATACAAATAAACTAAAAATTCAACCTTCTTCTGTATCATTCATCATATATCACGTCTTAAGGCAATTTACCCTTACTAAATTATGGACAGTGAACTTAAAGTAATGCCCAGACAGAGCCTTTTTTGAAGAAATGCTATGACAAATACAAACAACTATTTATGTGATGAGATTGCCAAAATGATCAACCAATCAATTCATATAAAATATGCAGCTAGACACGCGGGAAAAGTATCATAAAAAGAGCAATAACATTGAACTGGAGAACACATTTGTTGATATAAAATCATATTTGGCCATTCAAATTACTGCTTCGGAGGATCCTCATCCTCAATGTCTCAACTCAAATCTTCATCTTACTTGTACCTCTCCAACTCCAACTAAGATCTAAAAATGCCTCAGTCTTAATGTCAAGAAGATATAAAACAGAAGTTATATTTCTCCATTTACCAAAAAGTAGCATAGGAAATAGAAATTAAAAAAAATCATAGTCAATAATCATAAATGTCAAACAGCTCCTTTAACTCCACACAGAACGTAGTCTCCAGTTTAAACACAATACATATTCCCTAATTACTAACCAAGCTTGTACGAGTGGCAAACGAGAATTAAAATTGGAAAATGAACAAACACAAAAACCACTAGTCTGTGAATCCAACTATTGTCGCAAAACAGAGGGAAAATAAAAAACTGACCTTTTTAATGGCAGGGGCAAATGCTGGATCTGGAGTCGCTAGAGCGGGAGATCTAGACCTGGAGGCGCTGGTGGAGGTGCTAGACTGGGAGATCTAGAGCTGGAGGCACTAGTAGTAGCGTAAAAACAATTAAGTGTTTCGGTGGAGGCGAGAAATAGGGGAAGCTTGAGGCTCTGACGGAGAAATTGGACTATCATGCATATCCAATCCGGTGGAGACGAAGATTTGAGCCACTCGGGGAGATCGGAGCCGCTGGGGGAGACCGGAGACGTTGGGGGAGACTGGAGAAGTCGAAGAGGGGTTTAAGTGGTGAAGCTTAGAGGGAGGAAAGGGCAGGGTATACACATTGATAAAGCTGTTTTGAAATATTTTGTGGAAGTGGGGTTTAAGTGAGCAGTTTTAAGTTTTGCATTCGGGGTGTACAAGTAACAGGGGACACAAGGAAAAAAGCGGGGTTCAAATAGTACCGTTCATAATAAAAATATTCAGGGTAAAAGTAATGGATTATGTATTTTGATTGTATGTTTAGTTTAATAATCTCCTGTGGCCGCAATTGGCATATGTTGTTCAATCAACTCAAATTTTCTATATGTGATCATATAGATGGAAAGTAGATAAATGATTATATATGGTTTGCTGGTAGGATAAGTAAGAGGAATATAGTTTATTAGTTTAACTCATGATTTGATCTGATATCTAGCGAGGAGTAGACAATTTGACCTAGTTTACATTGTTAGAATATAGTTTGCTGATACATCCTAACTATTGACTGGTAGATGGTAGGAGGCTATTATTTGTCGAAATACATTATGTGGTCATTAGATTTGAGCAAGATAGGTTTATAAGGTAGGTTTCAATGATGTGATCGGATATCTAGCAAGGAGGGGACCATATGACAGTTTTTATAGGTAAAACAAAGTTAACTCATATATCCTAGATGGTAGGAGGCTTAACTTTGTACAAGCACATTTTATGGTCATTAGATTTGAGGAAGATAGGTGTATAAGGTAGGTTTAAATGGTATGATATGTTATCTAGTGAGGAGGAGACCGTATGACCTAGAATATATGGTTAGCCGAACTATTGACTCGTAGATGGTAGGAGGATTTTTATTTTTTGAAGTACATTGTGTGGTTATTAGATTTGCACAAGATAGGTTTACAAGGTAGGTTTGAATGTTGTGATCTGATATCTAACAAGGATGAGACAATATGACCTACTATATAGGTTAAAATAAAGTTAACTGATACTTCCTAACTGTTGACTGGTAGATGGTATGAGGCTTTTATTTTTCACAATATATTGAGTGGTCATTACATTTTCACAAGTTAGGTTTACATATGGTTGGATAAATAAGAGTGTAAGTAAGTAATAATTTCAACTTTATCTGGTGTGTTTGGTGCTTAGTGTGCATGCTTGTAATATATATTAATAGATGGAAAGTAAGTAAATGAATATATATGTTTTGTTATAAGTAAGAAGAATATATGTAATTAGTGTTATGCCTGTGTATGATGTGATCTGATATCTAGCGATGAGGAGACCATATAACCTAGTTTATATGGTTAAAACAAAGTTACCTGATACAGGCTAATGTTGACTGGTAGAAGTTAGGAGGCTTTTGTTTGTCATAAGTGCATTGTGTGATCATTAGTTTTGAGCAAGATGGGTTTATAAGGTAGGTTTCAATGAAGTAATCTAATATCTAGCGAGGACGAGACCATATGACCTAGTTTATATGGCTAAAAGAAAGTTAACTGATATAGACTAAGTGATAACCGGTAGATGGTAGGTGGCTTATATTTTTTGAATTACATTTTGGCTCATTAATTTTATTATTGATTTGAAGGATGTGATACTATGCACGACTTGTTGGAAAAATTTAGTAGCTTCTTCACTTCACCAGAGTACACTTATATCTCCACATCCCTGAGTCATGTGAGGGGCACTGGAGGAGAAGCCATAGCAGAGAATAGGTCAGTGGAGGCGACATTGAGGTGCCGGCCAACTTTATAGTGTAGAGTCATTATGCTAGATCAAAGGATGGGATGGATTTGGAGAGCAATCATTCTCCACATAACAAAGTTTCTTTGTTAGGTAGGCGTTGGTGGTGGCATGTGGAAGAAGAAAACTATAATTAATATTGACTTAGATGCTGAAGATGCTAAATCTAAAGTGAGAATGATATGTTATACAATAATTAAATAAATCAGTGATAGTATAATAATATCGGTTCTCACATTAGATGTAGCATCTTCAGAATTTTAGTCAATATTGTACCTCATCTTGCCACCACCACCTCCTAATGACTAAACTTTGTAATGTGCATGACTAATTGCTCTCCAATTCAATTACATTCTTTGATCCAAAATAATCGCTCTATATAATCAACTAAAGAAAATGTCAGATCATATTGCCAAATACGGTCAACATCAGATCATATGTTGCACATGATAGAGTTAATGATATTTTGTATCTTCAGCATGTATGGGTACGGTGGATAATGTATATGAGATTGTTTGTAATGGTTAGAAAATGCCTTTGTATACAGTATAGTTGATAATGTACATGCAATTGTTTGTCATGGTTAGAACTGCCTTTGTATACAATTTTCTTGATAATGTGCATAGGATTGGTGGAAATAGAAGTTATAGTTTTTTATGCATTCATATACAGTTTTTTGGTTGTTATAATCTTGAAAATATATATTATTTAGAAAATAAAAAAAATTTAATCAATAGCTATGGCTTCCTATAGACATCGTTGAAAACACAAATAGAGTTAATTAAAGTCAATATTGATGGCTATAATTCGCCATGGCAAAAAGCTCTTTCGACATAGTGAAGCCTTCGATGTAAATGCTTTAGTGACGATCAATATACATTTGGTGAAAGTTACCTAAATCACGAGGGAGGTGTATCCATCACATATAACTCTTGCCATGGAAAAATCCATTGATATAAATGTTGAAGAGACCATCAAAATATCATAATGTCAATAGTGACTGCCCAGCTTAGGTGTCGCCAATACCTATTGCAAACGAAATCAGACATCTTTTATGTTTGATGACATGAAATAAGATATCTTTTAGATCATGCATTCTCCTTGGGAGGCCTCAACTTAAGGATATTCACATCTTCAGGAGTCTCACATATGTTATGTTTGATGACTAGATATACTCCCTTTGTATATATTTGGCTTTATAATTCAATTGTGTATCACTGGAAGCAACTTCGACACATTTGAGTTGTCCACACGAGCACTTCATAAAGGTGAAAAACTTCGTGTTTTCTTAATAGCCAAAGGTTTCTTCCCAGACAATTTTCCTCACTCTTCTCTTACGGACTCATCTTCTTGTCCCCCATTTGCTCCCTCATCTCCTCGACCTTCGTCTCCTAGGCCACCTCCATCACCTCTCAGCTAATGGACCATCTCTGCAAAGTGGATCTATGTGGCGAGTGCAAGTAGAACATTTAAAGGAGCTGATCATGGGATTGTAGGTTGGATAAGGGTGGATGTCAAAGAGCCTCCTCCCTATATGTACCCTAACTCATGAAGGCAAGACATGGGTTGTCGTGTTTCTAACCAATGGTGGCTGTAACGGAACAATGGTGAGGTTTGATATGGTGGATAGGTTAAGATTTTTACTAGTGGATGCACAAGTTGATACCTATTGTGCTCTGAAGATGAAACAAGAAAGGCAGCACATTTTTGGGTGTGGTGACGGTGGCCGAAAGCGTTAACTCATACGGCTCAACTGATAACTGGTAGTGCCTGAATGAGGTAACACTTGGGTACATTTAATCTTTACTTTTTGAAGCACTTATATGGATGCGACACATGTAGAGATGTAAGACAGGAAGGAATGAATGGGGTTAAGAATCAAATTGAAGAAAATCAACAGAATTGGTGGAAAAATTGAGACAGAAAGTATTGACTGATATGGCAAAACTGATAACTGGTAGTGCCTAACTGACATAACTCTTGGGTATATTTAACAGTTTCCTATTGGATGGACTAACGAGCGTGTGAAGCATGTTCAGATGAGATGCATATAGTTAAGCAACCTATGTTATGTGTGTGGGGGGGAGAGTAGGATGTAAGTGGACACAAGTATGATAGCTCCAATGCCAAGTCAGATCTCATATTTGTTAAAAGCTTTGTCGTACGAATCATTGGTGACCATAGTACATGAAGTAATAGGATGTTGTAGTAAGGAATACTCGTTGAAAATGAGTTTTACATGTCCTTTGGCGATCCCTATGGACCTACCTCCAACATAAATACATGATACTCAGACTCTCCATTGTTTTCTATGTTATGCTAATACCAAGGACAATGGTCTCCTGTTGATAATAACAAAAGTGCAAAATGTATTTATCTTCCATGAATGTGACCCAAAATTTGATATATCCGAGCATATGATTAACAAGTCGATTATGTCAAATGCTGCCAAAGTCCCTAGTAGTCATGGGAATGAAGTTAACCCGAAGGTGGAAGTGAAGGAAGTAGGAGTGAGTGATGCAGAAAAAAAGCAATGAGCCATTGTCAAGTGTTGTGGTGGATGGGGATATTTTGTACAAAAGCACAGTGGATTTGAGTGACGACGCAGAAGTAGATGACTTACTGTGTGAGGCCAAGGAGTTGGAGACAAAGAAAGCTCCTCTTGTTTACTTATATTTGCAATCCGATATAGATGAAGAACTAGTAGAGGTCCCCATTGCAAGGGTTGAAGTTGATCATGTGAACATATTAAAAATTGAAGAGATTGTGGCCAACTCAATGGAGGGTATTGATGCTAGAGGAGCTAATGATGAAGAACATGTGCCCAACACAATGGACAACATTGATGAAGAAGATGTCATCTACGATGGTTGGCAAGAGCATCATGAGGAAGACATTAAATGGGATAAATTTGAATTACATGATTATAATGAGGATGTCTACATTTTAGGAGGAGTTGATGACATTGGGTATGGAAATGGTATAAATGTGACTGCAGTAAATACAGAAGGTGGAAGTGGACCACCTTCGAACTTAACTAAACTGACAAACCATAAAATTGATGAAAGAAAGTGGTAAGAAGTATGAATTCATGTGGTGAAAATATGTGTCTTTGCAAATTTATCAATCTGTAGTAACTTTGTAGTGGTGTTAAATTTATGGATGATGAAGATCCAACAAGAGAGCAAATGCCACCATGTCACTCATAAATGATGGAGATGATGGTGGTGGGAGGAAAGCACCATCATCAAGTAGCATTTTTGGGAAAACTTCGGCACCAAAACATAATCCAAGGTCATATCATATCTTAAGATGTCAGTTAACTGATTACACTTAACTTATAATTGTCTACCTCATTCTAATACCAATATAAATATAATCCTTGAGCATCTTAGATGTGGAGGTGTGTGTGAATGATGAGGAGGTTGATTTGTATGAATATGGCAAGGATCCGAAGGTAGTTCTACTTGGCCAAGAGTTTAGGGATAAGGAATCTCTGAAGCTACGTGTACACAAGTATGCTATGCACAACAACTTTGAGTTCAACATATTATATTCCAATAAATCTTGATTCACAGTTGTGTGAAATGTGTCAGGATGTCCATGGAGGTTAAATGTTGCGATAACCAATGGGTGTAGTATCTTCAAAGTGAAGGTTATGAACAATGTTCATACATGTGGGAAACCAATCTTTGGAGGAGATCACAAACAAGCAAAAGCAGGTATTATTGCTGACTTAGTCGTGAAACAACTTAGGCAACGTGTTGCTTATACTCCAAAGGATATTCAAGTTGATGTCGATTTGAATATGGAGTAAAAATTTATTATTCGAAGGCATATAGGTCGAAGGTTGAGGCATTTAACAAATTAAGAGGATCCTATGAGTTATCATATGCCAAGTTGGCAACCTACTTATATGAGTTGGAGAAGGCAAATCTGAGCACCTCAACTGCTCTCCAGTGTGACACAGTAGATATGACCTTCGAAAGATGTTTTTTTTCCTTTGGAGTAGCCATGGAGAACTTCAAGAAGTACATGCGAAGGGTTATATGTATAGATGACATATTCTTGAAAGGAAGGTACAAAGGTACTTTATTCGTGATATCTACTTTGGATAGTGAGAACCATATATACCCAATTGCTCATGCTATCAGAGAAGGAGAGAATAATAATGCACGAGGTTGGGTCCTTCTACATTTGGAAACCCTCTTTGGTTATTTGGAGGGCCTAGTGATAATTTCTAATCGACATAGAGCAATCACATCACAAGTAGCTCAAATACTTCCATATGACGCACATGGATATTGTGCATTTCACATATCTCATAACATGTTTTCACATTTCAAAGACAGAGGTTTGAACAATAACTTCTTTACGTCGGCAAAAGCATTTAGGCTAGAGACATATATGGAAGAAATGGCTATCATTGATGAAAAAAACCCCGAGGCCTACAAATGGTTAATAGAAACTAATAAGGCAAAGTGGGTTAGTGCTTACTTTCCATCACCCAGGTATAGCATTGTTACATCCAACCCATACGAAGTCTTCAATGGAATGATTAGGGATCAACGTCACTTCCCCATTGTTATGATCATCGAGGCCATTCGTTTGAAGGCTCAAGAGATGTGGTACAAGCGTGGATTGGAGACACAGAATTGGAAGGGCTACTTGACTAAATATACCAAAAACATGATTTAGAAGTGTAATGAAGCAGGAAGAGGTATGATGTGTTATCCCATAAGTGGCCATGAGGTCTTAACTAGGTTTGAAAGAGGTGCTGATTAGGTTGACCTTCTAGCAAAGACTTGTACGTGTGGAAAGTTTCAGCAAATGGAGTTGCCTTGTGAATGTGACTACTGAAAACTAAATTATATTGACTATTGCTTCTCATTCTATACAATGGAAACTTATAGGAAAATCTATAGCAAGGGAGTATATCCGGTCCTTGAACATAAACGATGGGAGACACCTGAAGATGTGAAGAGCCTTAAGGTGAAGCCTCCTAAGGAGAAGGTACGACCAGGATGGATAAAGAAGAAACATATACTCTCTCAAGGTGAAGAAAAAAGGAGAGTACAATGTCGTAAGTGCAAACAATATGGTCACCATTGCAATACTTGTAACACGGTAATGGGAGAGAACCCGGTCAAATGCTTTGCTCCTCATCCATCCACAGCTCAACCCCCTCCTCCTCCTAGCCAACCCCCATCACCAACTCATGCTAACCCACAGTCGTCAACATCTACACAAGTCCTGCATCTAGTCAACAAGGTAGGAGTTAAAGAAATTTGGAGGAAGCATAAGACATGTCGAATCCTACCGAAGCTTAGCCCTCTAACTCCAAAGGGAAAGAAAATGAAGAAAATGAGACATGTGGCTGAGCTCAATGCATGTACAATTGAGGACAATATATGCAAGTGAACAATCTCAGTTGACAAATTTTAGTTGGGAATTGACCATTGTGAGCAAAATTTCGGCCTATAGACAACTCCCAACGAAGAGGGAGTCATGATGTTACACTATTTTGGATACAAAGAAGGCTGCTATATGGGGTATTTATTTTATGGTACACCTAAAATATGTATAGTATGTTATTGCTTGTTCATGACAATACCACATACAAAGTCATAACATTGTAATATGCTAGGCCTTCATTTTGGAAACCTTTTTTTTTATATTAGAGCACAAACTTTTGGCAAATCAACCAAAAATTTCAGGTGTGCATACTTCCTTTCTCAGCACCTTTTTGTTGTCTACGTTGTTATCATTTATATTTTGCTTAATAGTGTTTTTTTTCTTATCATGTAATTTAATGTACAAAGAGGAATAGTCTAATAGTGCAATGTTGAGTATATGAATAGACTTAGCAACCATATGCAAATGGATGATTTAAGCATAGTAGAGGAAATCAGTTAGTGTATGCAAGGATGTGGATTTCTATATGAAGCTAGGTTTGATATGATTTTTGAGCTCTTGTAATGGACTTGATGTGGCGGTGTATGTGTGTTCGAAGTTGCTTATAGTTGTGGTGCTTTTCATGTATACGTCTTCAAGATGCAAGGGATGAGTTTATATTGTCACATAGTCTTCTCTATATAATGTACCTATAGGAGGCTTTCAACTTTTTGACATTATCATTTATATTTGGATATAATTATTCCATGTTATCAAATTCGTCAATTCTATTTGTTTTTGCTGTAGTGATTTCTATGAATCGCATGAGGGCTTATAAGGTATTTAGTCTCGGTTAGCTAGAAGTGGGTGTTTACAAGGTAGCTTTGATGAAGTGGTTATCTTCATTCCCACCTTTCACATCTGCATTCTTTATCTATGTTTACTACTTGACTTCAATATATTTGATTAAGACTTTTGAGTGCAAATGATTAAAACAAGCTAATTGAATCCCTTTGACATCTATTCATACATGTTGTGCAAATAATTAAAATAACATAAGAAGGTAAAACAAGTGCTTTTCTCACTTGCACTAGATCATCCCCAAAATTCGTAACATAATAGCCATGACATATCTTTAACTACTCAATGGACTTCATTCTTGCACATGCTAAATTTCAACCAAATCTAACCAATGAGGAACAAAAAGATGACTAACGCTGGATGAAGAACAATATCTCAACCTTATCGTATCATCAAATACCGCAATGACCACAAGCCAATATGATCTACAATTTAGGTCATTATCAGACCAACATCATTCAAAACCTCCTGCTACATTCGCATCATATTTCTCATCATTCACCATCATCAAAAAAACTTGCAGCCACCATTAAAATAATATAGTCAAGGACCAACACAAATATATTCAAGATTCAGTCACCCTTAAAAATTTTGATATTCCCCAATAAATTATTCCTATAAACCAACAGTCAAGCACAAGATCTCAATAAATCATATAGTCAATGACCAACACCATAAAGTTAATGTTTTCTAAAGGTAAGCCACATCTACTCACAAGATCTCACCTTCATATGGAATTTCACGGAATTTGGTAAGCAACCCTAAGCCTCATGATGTGCACCTCCCTAAGATCTGTCTCAATGGGAGACGCAAGGTAGCAGCTGCTTCATATCCCAATTTCAACAAAACTATGGGCAGAACATGTTTGAGTATTGCCAATTGCTTGTAGTACTATTCTACCTCAACGCCATAGTAATATGGGTCCATTATGTATATGACATCTTTCCTAAAGTCAAGAATAATGAGAATCTAATGGTTATCATTTACATGAAGAGGGAAGTGGTGGACATCATATTCCAAAAAGTCTTTTTCATTCACCTTCAACAACTTCACAATGTTTGTCGGAACCTCTGGCCATACTTCTACGATGGCGGCCTTGGAAACATTTGCTTCCTTTTTCCATCATCAATGCATATAGGCTGAGGAGCCCAGATGCATCCATCCTCATAAGCTCCTATTGAATTAGAAACAGACGTCAATCAAGTAGTTGGCAGTTGTCAGTTAAATTTAAATTTAAAAATAAATTAAGCCTTACCATAAAATGGATAAGATGGAAGGCTTGCTTAGTAGTTGGGTTACCAAGTGCCTTCTTCCGCAATGCCAGCACATACGCATCGAACACCAAATGAGTAGAATATTCAATATCTATAAAAATTGAATAACTATCATTGTGTACAACACAACCAACTAATAATACAACTCAAATTCACACATACATTGTCCCAAAGCCACCTATGCGACTGCATAATGGATCGTATAAACTATGATGTCAGCTGGATTCCACCAATTGCCAGGCAGATGATCAATTATGAATGTCATGAATGTGAACACAAATTAATGTAAACAAAATTGATCACTATTAAATGAAATGTGCATCAAACCTAAAACTATAATATGCACTCACTCAAATTTCCAAACCTTCAAGAGGCTCTTTCGAAGGGTTTTATCTTCATCCTCTCTTAGGGCATGGGGTTTAGGACATGCCAACTCCAACAAGGCTTTCTCTGAGAGTGCAATGAGTCCACATATCTTGCTTCTGTGGACTTCTTGGCTGGCTAGAGTTTTTCCCATAGGTGGGATGACAGTAATTGAATCTCCTCCATATTCAATCTGATCCAATATTTGGTTCGCCATTTCAATATTAGCCTACCCATCTTCTTCTCCCTCACAGTGAACATCATCGTCATTTAAAGGCTTGCTAGAAGTATCTTGCTCTTGAACATCACTTGGGCCCCTCATCATTCTCCTCTTGCTTCTCCTTGGAGCCATATAAGGAATCCTTACATATTTGTTGGCAGTCCTCTTCCTACCCTAAACATCGGGGGGCACAACCTCTTTAACTATTGGGGCATCACTCCCAATGTCAACCCTTGCCTCCCCAATGTCCACACCAGTTGCACCCTCATCAGGGTGAACTTCCTCTATGACGATTTCCTATGTAGACCTACACGTATGAGTAGAAGCGTAAATAAAGATATAACATTATTAGGACAATGTGGGACAATTACGATAGCAAGTATGAAGCATGTCACTTTTTAATTGTATAACATAGTGCCAAAAAATACATGTCCGTCATATGATAAAAGTTTGTATAGCCTAACCTATTGACAAGATTCATTGAAGGGGTTTTGTTGGGCTTCATCTTCATCAACACAAGCATCTTCAACATCCATCCCTTCTTGGTCAATATTCATAATTGTAAATATTAGTATGATTATTGTGGAATTACAAGAATAATAAAACTTAACAGTAGTAAGAATTCATAATCATTATTATATTGTATCTAACCTCAAATGGGTCTGCTGACCTCCCATTCCTTGACAACAAAGCTGAAATATCCTGAGACAATTTGTCTACCTTGGCCTCCAAACAGTCAATTGCAGCCACCTTTAGCTGAATGAGGTCAATTGTGCCAACAAGTTTGATTAATGTGTCCTTCATCCATTCCAGTTGGCTCTAAACATTTTGTCCCATTTCAGCATCTGGATGGCCACTTCCCTCTCCCTGCTCCTCATCAACAAAAGAAACAACTGTTTCAGGAGCTCTACTAGCCTCCTCTATATCTACTTCTACTTCTTCTTCTACCCCTTGTAGGGCTCCACCAAGGGGCACCTCGGATTTATCAAAAATTATCCTGTCCTCCTTAAAAAAAATCTGCATCCCTTTGGCTGATTTCACAATCTCCTCATTAGAGTCAGCTTGGGTCAACTCCAAGCTCCTAAATACTAGCACCTAAAAGCCAAAATATTTTCAATATAAGTCATCAAATATGTGGTTCGCAAATTTGAAGTCATAGTAAGAAGACAAATGACAATATATTACCTTCTCCTCTCCAAAAATAGTTTTGTCAATTGCATCATAACTGAGCTTCTTATAGTTAGCCCAATTTAGCAATCTTGGAAAAACATCATGTACACGTCTAGCAACAAGTCTCCCAATGGAGGAATCATTTCCATAGCCCAAACCTACATGTTCAAATCAATAAATAAATGTCATATTATCATAGGCAGCATATTATATTAAATCCTCAAACAAAGTACCCAAACAACATACCAACAGTGTCGGTACAAATCCGTGCACAATGTAAGTGGTTTTGGTTGGGGCCTTCCTTACTTCCTCCAAAGCATGGAGGATGTCCCAATATGCAATGTTACCCCAAGGATAGGAATCGAACTCCTCCACATCATCAGCCAACAAAAAAAATTGTCGGTCTACCATATGCTCCCACCCTCTACCCATAATGAAAGAAGCCAAAACCAGTATGCAAGCCAGCTTCACCGAGTCATCATCACTTTTGCTTATGATGATTTTTGGTACATCTACTCCTTTGTTATGTGCATCTTCTCCTTGCCAAACACCCTACAAAGTAGGGAGTCCTCTCTTAAAACTTTGGGCACTATTGGGAGGCATGGGAGCACATCTGCCATACGCAAACCGGTTACTTGGGAAATTTTGGTTGGAGACAACTTCATAGAGTAGGATTCCTTCACTTGAAAGTTATACTCTCCTTGATGCATTTTTATTATGTGGTGTAAGGCTTGAAGGAGGAACATGAACTTCTCTATGTCCGACTGTAAGTATTTGCCGAAACATGAACCTTCAAACAGGGTTTCCTAGCGTCTATGCTTATTTAAATGCTCTTTAAGCCTCCTTATATAAGCATAGATTGATTTGGTTTGAGGGTCGCCCGCATGGGTTCTACCCTTATTAGCTTCCACTGGCTTAAAGATCACATTGGCATTACTTGGTATCTTCACCTTGCAATGTTTGACAATTCCATTTTGCAAATGTGTTATACTTTATAATAACCATTTATACAAATATATGGTAATATACATAACACACACAACATGTTCATACCAATCAGACAATGTATTTTCACAACAAGCAGAGCATGGTCATAATTTGGCATGTAACCTTCCAATACCACATACTTAAAAGCAAATATTTATTTAACCAACACGTATTTTGCATCACACAAACACAATGCATGCACATGAAGCACCAAATACAATATAAGTTTGACAATATAACTTACATACACTCTAAAAACAATCTTTATCTACCCATATGTAAACCTCACTTGATCAAATCTACTTACCACACAATATACTATTAGCCAACAAAAAGAACAACCTCAAATCTACTAGTCAACCATTATGCCCTTTCAGTTCACTTTGTAATAACCTTATATACTAGGGCATAGAGTAGCCTACTATTAGTTAATCTACCCTTATATATACCTAACTATGTCAAATATAATGCCCACACAATGAACTTTGCCTAAAAAACCAACCTAAAATCTACCAGTTAATAGTTATGCCCTATCAGTTAACTTGGTCTATAGCATATATACTTGCTTATAAGGTCTCCCCCTTGGTATTCTTCATATCACATATCACAGAGAATGGTTCAAAATAAACTAATGAGCATTATTTTCCAAACATAGCCTACCAATAAACTTTCGATCCTCAAAGAATTATAGCCCATGCTTTTGCATTCCTTTAAAGCCATGCATGTAAACTAATCACCAAAGACACATGCTACATTTGACAAGATCACTGACATATACTCTTATTAATCTACCTATATATAGACCTAACTATATCAGAGTTAATGCCCACACAATGTACTTTGACAAAAAACCAACCTAAAATCTACCAGTCAACGGTTAGTCCCTATCAGTTAACTTGGTCTATAGCATATATACTTGCTTATAAGGTGTCCCCCTTAGTATTCATCATATCACATATCACAGAGAATGATTCAAAATAAACTAATGAGCATTATTTTCCAGACTTAGCCTACCAACAAAATTTCGATCCTCAAAGAATTACAGCCCATGCTTTTTCATTCGTTTAAAACCATGCATGCAAACTAATAACCAAAGACACAAGATACATTTGACAAGATCACTGACATACACTCTTATTAATCTACCCATATATAGACCTGACTATATCAAATCCAATGTACACACAATGTACTTTGCCTAAAAAACCAACCTAAAATCTACCAGTCAATAGTTAAGCCCTATTAGTTAACTTAGTCTATAGCATATATACTTACTTTTATAGTCTCCCCCTTAGTATTCATCATATAACATATCACATAGAATGGTTCAAAATAAACTAAGAGCATTATTTTCCAGACTTAGCCAATCAACAAAACTTTGATCCTCAATTAATTATGGCTCGTGCTTCTTTAGTCCTTCGAAGCCATGCATGCAAACTAAGCACCAAACACACAATCTACGTTTGGCAAGATCAACCTACCCATATATATACCTAACTATATTAAGTTTAATGACCACATAATGTACTTTAAATACCCACCTATAATCTACCAGTCAATAGTTATGCCCTATAAGTTAACTTCGTCTAAAGCATATAAAATTGTTTCGATTGTCTTGTCACACCTGAGGTTTTTCCTTACATTAACTTTAAAATTTTACTAAAAAATTATTTTAAAATACGGATGTAAATAAAGAGAAATGACAAAATTCAAAACGTGTGAAAACAATGTTTATAAATTAATTCATCTTACAACAAATAAACATTCTCAGGCGTGACTCAAACAACAACATAAAAGTAAAACATACCATGGGCTTTAAAACCAATACTTCTTAGGCATCTTTGAGTACAAGTTCTTTCACAGTCTGAAAAATGAATTGTACATACATACACAAGTCCAGTAAATAATACATTTCTCTAACCTTAATCAATACATGAGATCATGGAACCAAAATCCACATAGGCTCACTACGATTTCACTGCACTTTATGTTGAGGAAGAAAAGTCCACCACGGGGAATAGTTGAGTCCAAAAAACTATCGATCGACCTACAAAAGCCTCCACACGAAGGGCTAAAAAAATAGGGTGAGTATTTTCATACTCAGTAGGAAAATACCTAGTAGGGGGAATAAATCAATGAACTTCGTAAGTTCATACATAGATGCATTCATGCAACCACACATGAAGCAAGAAGTACATGCAACATAAATAAAGTGTCTTACACTCATACTATCGTACTAGCTGATCTTACACTTACTTTTATATCATACTCTTATACTTACACTCTGAATCAGAGTCTTACCAACTTACTTGTACAATCATACACTTACACTTACAACATACACATATTGTACGAACTTACTTGTAAGACCTTACTCACACAATCTTGCTCTTATGCATAAACATACTCTTATGTCTTCCTTAAAAGATCACACTTACACTTACTCTGAATCTTACACATGTTGTTTACTCAAAATTCAATACATATAACATACTCTTACTATCGTACACATAATACCGACAACAAAAGCTCATTATAATTAATAAGCTCTAGCGTCGGAAAGGAAGGGAATGCCTTGGGGTGTCACCTTAACCTTCGGGGAACAACTAGATGTCATGGACTTTTTCCTAAGGCAAGGCACACCTATGCTCATGGGGCACAGGATCAAACAAGTAAGAGAAGGTCCATGATACTGCTTATTTGAGCACGCAAATGCCCACTCTTTGGGGCCATACAGTGCCAACTAAGGGCAGAAAATATATGGTGCCACTCTTGGGCTGGAATCTTACAATGTCACTCTTGAGCAGAACATACAGCACCAAAAATATATGGTGCCACTCTTGGGCTGGAATCTTACAATGCCACTCTTAAGCAAAACATACAGCACCATCTGTAGGCAGAAATACATACAGTGCCCACAAAGGCCGGAAACTTATAGCGCTCTCAACAGAGTATCAAATGTTTGGGCCGAAATCCAGCACCAAGACTAAATCCCACAGGATAACACCATGGCTAGACCACGAAAGATGCTCAGTCGATTACTTATCCCCCCCACTTCTTTTTCTCCTTCCCTCTCTATCCTCTATCTCCACTCTCTCTCTACCCTCTCACCTCTCTCTCTTCTCTCTACCCTCTCTAATCTCTCTCACACACACTCTCTCTCTACCTCTCTTCCCTCTCTACCCTCTCTTCACTCTCTCCTTTCTCTCTCTATTAGCTAGAGAGGGTAGAGAAGGGAGAGAGAAAGAAGAGAGAAGAGAGAGAGAGGAGAAGAGGAGGAGAGGAAGCACTATAACTAAAAGGACTATTAGTGACTAAAAAAGTGTCACTAATAGTTATAAGTTTTAAAAAATAAAAAAAATTGAACTATATGCGACGCTTTTCTAAAAGTGTCGCAAATAGTACTAATAATGACACTTTTATCAAAGCATCCCTAATAGTTGTGTTATAAATTTGTAATAAAATAAAAAATTTAGAACTATTTGCAATGCTATTCTAAAATCATCGCAAATAGTAATCATAATAGCAATGATTTTATCAAAGTGTCCGTAATAGTCGTACTATTAGAGACGCTTCTAAAAAATATAGCTAATACTTTTATAAAAGTGTCGTAAATAGTATTAATAATAGCAAGACTTTTATCAAAGCGTCCCTAATAGTTGTACTATTAGCGATGCATAAAAAAATACGTTGCAAATAAAATAAAGTATTTTTTGAAAAAATGAAGACTATTAGTTTTGATACTTTATTTTATGTAATATTTATAATTTAATTATATAATATATAATCAATAAATATAAAAAATTGATTTTGTGGCAATTATAATATATTCTATTTAATATTTATATATAATAAATAAATAAAATTATCCTACTTTACCCTTACTCCTCCTTAAAGCTGGGCTCATGTTCACGCGCGTAAGAGAGAGGGGAGTGAAGAAAGAAGAGAAAAAAAAGAGAGGAGAGAGTGGAGAGAGAAGAGAGAGTGAGAGTATATAGAGAGAGACAAGAAGAGAGATAGAGTGAGATGAGAGAGAAACAGGGTAGAGAGAGGCATAGAGAGCAAAGAGAGAGGATGGGAGATGATAGAGAGAAGAGAGAGAAGGAAAGAAGAGAGAGGGGGGAGGAGAGATAGGGGAAGAAATTAATTTAGATTTTTTTTCAATTTTTAATATATTATAATTTAAAATTAATAAAAAAATTAAAATAAAATATATTAGCGACACTTAAGAAATTATGTCACTAATACCCTAAGTAGTAGATGCATATAAATTTGAATCACTACTACCTAGGGTACTAGCGAAGCATTTTTATATGCATTGCTAATAAATTTTATTTTAATATTTTATTGATTTTAAAATAAGAGAACGAAATTAAGAAGAGAGAGGAGAGTGAAAGAGGAGGGAGAGAAGAGAGAGTGAAAGGAGAGGAGAGAGAAGAGAGAAGAGAGGATGAGAGGGGAGAGAGAAAGAAAGAAGAAAGAGAGAGGAGAGATAGAGGAGGAAGAAATTAATTTAAATTTTTTTAAAACATATGTATTATATTTTAATATTAATAAATAAATAAATATATATATATATTAGTGATGCATATGAAATTGTGTTGCTAGTACCTTAGGTAGGGTACTAGCGACGTATTTTCATATGCATTGCTATTATATTTTATATTAGCTTTTTATTAATTTTAAAATATAGTATATAATAAAAGAGAGAGAAAGAGGCAAGAGAAAAGGGAGGATGGTGAGGGGAGAGAGAGGAGAGGTAGAGGGAGAAGAAATTAATTTAGGATTTTTTAGAATTTTATATATATATTATATTTTAAAGGGAAAATTATTAAAATAATATTAAAAAAATAATTACCATTATAAACCACTTTGGGAAATATTTCCCAAAGTGGTGTTTGTTTTGAATCACTACTTTGGGAAATTGATTTATAATTGTAAATAGTTTTTTTCATGTATGATTCTTTAATTTTAGTTAATATGTTCATATTTTCTGACATAGCTATGGTTGTTAGAGCATTTACACGTCGGACGACCAAGTACTGAGATGGGTCGCTTAGCTGAGGGTGCTCCATTAGGCGCGAGGTAGGCTTTATTTTTGTTTAACACTTAAAAATTTTAGCATTGTTTTATATACATTTGTTGAACTCATTTTTTAAATATAACTCCTTAAGGTGGAATGTTCGGAGAAAGAGAACAGAAAATCCACAAGAAGTACTTCGATTGTACAAAGGGGAGTTCAACCACCAGCGGCTATATCAGGTAATTTTAGTTGTGTGTTGAATTTTTTTTGTAGTGTTTATAAAACATATTGTTGCTATTTAAGCTAAATTATCTTTATATATTGTATAGGTTATTTGGCAGCCATACTTACTGGAAGTATTGGCTGCCTTACCTCCTCTATGTACTGAAGGTTGAGACGTGTGGCTATCTCGAACTCCATTAATATGTTACGAGATAGTAGAGATGTATGTGCCAGATCGAGTAATGCTCAAGTTTAACCTGGAGCAAGGGGTCCCACCATCTCCTGTTGAGTATATCCATCGCATCACTCAATAGGGCTGCCATATTACCGACCGGACATTACATCATGCGTCATATATCGCTCAATGGGAGGATAGGAGAGCCACTATTATCGGAGGGGAGATGGCTACGACATCGCGAGATGTGCATAGCGCATATATACAGTGGTATTTACCGATTACAAGACGATATATTTTGCCCTGCGATGATATAGAGGAGATGATATATTAGCCTAGGGGAGCGTTTGAGGCAGCTTTGGTAAGTATAACTTTGTTAATTAAGGCACATATTATTTTCTTATTTCTTATTAATTATTTATCTAACTTTTATTTTTTTTTATAGCTTCGACTAGCAGCATGTCAATCGGTGATTAGGGAGCATAATGATGTCATTCGTAGCTTGCCACTGCTTCAGTCAATGATTATGGATTTCTCTAGAGATTATCCTATCCACGAGGCCGCTCAGACACCGCCGATGCACTCTTCATTCCATGATATTCCATCGTCATCAGCAGCACATAGCTCTCCTCCATGTTCATCATTTGTAGTCACTGCATATGTAGCTCAGGCAAAGCCGATTTTATATCATAGACGACATCAGCCAGCTCGTGTTGAACCATCTATTACTTATGTGGAGCCGGAGCCAGAGCTAGAGGTAGAGCCACATCCCGAGCCAGAGCCAGAGCTAGAGGTAGAGCCACATCCTGAGCTGGAGCCACAGCCAGAGTCGGAACTGGCAAATCATGAGGAGGAGATCGTACAGCACCGTCAAGGCCGAGGTCGAGGACAAGGATGAGGTCGAGGACGTAGGAGATTGTGATATTTGCGTTGTTTTATGTTCTCTCCTTGTGTGTAATATATTTGATAAACATTTATAATTATGTTTGTTTTTATTCAATGATGTCAATATGCATGAAATGTGTGAAATGAAATGGAACTTGTGGAATGGAATGTGTGAAATGTATGAACAGGGACAGGGGTTAAATTTAGATTAAAATAGATATTTTAAAAAAACTGAACTTGATTTCGTCCTTTAAAAGGACAAAATCAGTGTTCACTGATTTCGTCCTTTAAACGGATGAAATCGGCTTTGTTCACCCCGAACAAGCGAATTCGGCTAAGTGTGGTGATTTCTTCCTTTAGAAGGACGAAATCGACTTAAACTGATTTTGTCCTTCTAAAGGACGAAATCAACTAAAAAAATTTAAAAAAAAAGCCACGCAGGCTGGCGCCTACGCGGCAAAAATGAACACCACTTTGGAAAATATTTCCCAAAGTGGTTTATGATGGTAATTATTTTTTTTAATATTATTTCAATAATTTTCCCTATTTTAAATTTAATAAATTAAATTTAAAATAAGAGAGAAAGAGGGGAGAAAGATAAGAGAGAAAGAAATTAAGAAGAGAGAGGAGAGAGAGAGAAAGGAGAGCCAATAAGAGAGTATATGTAAGATCTCTAATCTTAAACCGGTTTTCGTTTCACTTTAATTATCGGTTATTGTGAGGTTAACACGTTTTCTGATTTATTCAGTGGTTTCAAAGATGGATGGTGTTTCTCATGGTTTTAATCAAAATCAACTTTACAGATACTGGTTTTAAGTGATTTTGAGTCAAATTTGAATTTTTTAGGATTTTTCTGAATTTTTACTATTTTTCCGAAAATAAGGGTTTGACGGGACCCCCTGTGGGCCCCACCGGTGAAATTTGGGTTTTTGGACCAAATGAACCCAGACATCAACACAAGACTTTACAAAAAATTTCAGAATTTTCTCAGATTTAATTAGTGCTCAAATTTGTAAATTACCCATTTTTAGCCTATTTTTCTATTAATACCCCACAATTTACCCATACACACCCCAAAAACTTACTATAAAGGCCAGACCTGAGCCATTCCCATTTTGGGAATAGGCTAAGAAGGAGAGGTCAGGCCTAATCCCCAATTAGGCCCAGATTAGAAGGTGTTTAAGGTAAGTCCCTTCTTATTAAGCACCAAAACCTAGCTTTCTCTTAATCTCTTCTAGATCTACCATTTCTCCTTTGTTTTGATTCATTTTTAAACATCAAAACCTATTGATTTGCATCTTTACTTCAAACCCTAGCTCTCAAAATCCGATTTTTATGTTCAACAAGCCCTAGATCTAAGTTTTTGATTAGGGTTTTCTTTGTTAAATCGGTTTTAATAGAGTTTAATTCAAACTCTATGTCTTTGTAAGGTTTTCAAGAAGGGTGACCATCAAATCCAAGCCTAATTAAGGGATAAGGTAATGGACTTTCGAAATTTCAGTCTTCCTATGGTAAAACTCTTGATTTTTGTGGTTTGTTTTGAATGGATTTACTTGATTTAGTGCTTTAATGGTATGATTAGTAAATGGTAATCTTTAATCCCGATTTCATAGGGTTTTATCTTGTTATGATGTGGATTAGCATTCTGGAAGGTATTGTGAAGTTTTAATGTCATTTGAGTTGTTAGATGGAGATTTTGAGTTTTATTAATGGAGTTTCGGTTTAAAAATTTGAAATGAAGAAGATGACCAAAACTGCTTTGTTGGTGTTAGAATGGCCCTAAGGGCGTTCAAATGGTAACACTACAGTTTTGGCATTTTTCCTTTTTATCCAATCAAATGGCCCTACAGGGCGTTCGAACGGATACACTGCAGGATTTGACAATTTTATGTATGTTGCTTATTTCGACATATCTACTTCAAAATATTATTTTTATGTTTATGTGGAGTGTTTTGATCTATAATAAGCTACTTGAAGAACATTCTATTGATGTTAGAAGTTGTGGTATATATATTTAGAGTTATGTGGAATGGCTTGTGGTTGGTTATATGATGTTGGAATTACCATCTTGAAGTTATGAATGGTTGATTCTCTATGGTTAGGTGTATTTTCAGTAGAGTTAAAGCATACTAATGGGCTGATATGTCATGTTAAGATGTGGTTAATTGATGTGTGAATGTTAGTGTTATGTCTTGACTCAAGTATGACGTGAATGATCTTATATGAGGTTAGCTTGTGGTTAAGCTTTGATTCGAGTTACGATTTTAAATGATTCTTCTCTATGATTTCCGCTGGAATTTATGATTAGATGTTAATTCACATGTGTAGTGTGGTAGTGAGTTAATTTCAAGCATGTTGATATGCATTGAGTGTAGTGTTTCTACTAGGTACACTCACACACACATGTGGGGTTTAATGATGATGTTCAAGCTTGATATTATAATTATGAATGATGCATTAGGGGCTAATGAGAGCACTTATCATGAATTAGGATTCATGTATGCCTTGCCCACGTATGTACCATGTTGCATGCATCATGAAAATGTATTTCCAATTGAGGTTTCACCATTGGTTAATCGGAATTGATCGGCTGTGTGGAAGAGCCGAAGAGAAACCATTAGACACTTGCGGTATGGGACGCATTATGTCGATGGATAGCTCTAAGGTTCGTTGCGCTAGTGCTTAGTTAAATTTGCTTCTATGGCTTCACGAATACTCATGGTATGGGAC
Organism: Saururus chinensis; assembly: GCA_035235625.1. Taxonomy (NCBI): domain Eukaryota; kingdom Viridiplantae; phylum Streptophyta; class Magnoliopsida; order Piperales; family Saururaceae; genus Saururus; species Saururus chinensis. The sequence continues at coordinate 36,448,223 of CP141143.1, forward strand.
GTGAGGACTAGAGACGACATAGAAGTATTTTTACGTGCACACTCCGAGGCGGGTTGAGTCTAGTTAAGTAGATGCAAATGTATTTTCAATTGAGGCTTTATCGAGGTTAATCGAATTTGATCGATTGTATGTAATGGTTGAGATTGCGTGCCAGATTAATCACTCGTTGAATTAATCAGAACTTGGTTGGTCCGAAAGGACATGTTTTTATTTGAGTTCCTGTGTGGAACATGTGAACTCCCTGGGTTGAGTCTAGTTAAATAGAGTTATGTAGGGACGAGTTATGTACTTGTCTTGTGGATTGAGATTATTATGATTATCTGGACCCTGAGAATCCAGTTGGTTTGTCCGAGTGCACCGGCTTACCAGGTATTGTTGCTTGAGACTTCAATCTTGATAAGTAGGAGTTGCTTGAGACTTCGGTCTTGATAAGCAGGAGTTGCTTGAGACTTCGGTCTTGATAAGCAGGTATTGTTGCTTGAGACTTCGGTCTTGATAAGCAGGAGTTGCTTGAGACTTCGGTTTTGATAAGCAAGAGTTGCTCGAAGGCTTTGGCCTTGTGGAGCAGGTTTATTCTCTATGTGTATGGACTTACATATTGGATATGTATGTTAGAGATACATTTCATGCATGCTAATATGATGTGATGCATAGTTGGATATGTATATTAGAGATACATTTCATGCAGGTTGATATGATGTGATGCATGGTTGGATATGTATGTTAGAGATACATTTCATGCAGGTTGATATGATGTGATGCATGATTGGATATGTATGTTAGAGATATATTTCATGCAGGTTGATATGATGTGATGCATGATTGGATATGTATGTTAGAGATACATTTCATGCAAGTGGATATGATGTGAATGACACTATGTAGATTATACACTATGATGCAGGTTTAGGTGATGTGTATGTGTGATCAGAAAATATTACATGTTGTCAATCTTTGATCTGAATGATTTTTTTGCTATGCTATCGTATTTCCGATGATGATAGTTATATTAAAAAACCATTGCTGAGTTGTTTAAACTCACCCCTCTTTATTGTGCTTTTGCTTTGGGGCTGCGTGGCGCGACACACAGACGAACAGGATCTCCTCTTTGAGGAAAGATCGGAGACGACTTGGATGTGATCGTGGGGACTCTTATGCGACTTATTTTCCTTAGTTTATGCTTTATGTTTAGAACCTTTGTGTATGGTTCTCTGTTGGATTTATGTTACTTCATACAGTTGTGATGTCTAAGACCTATTTTGGAGCCTAGAGTGGGCTATGGTTGACTAAGCATGTGGGTTTGAGACTAGTCATTTATTTTGAGTTAAGCGACTATCTTTCTTTTCTACTTATTTATTCTTGCTCAAAGGAATGTGCATACTCCGTAATTCTGTTAGATCGCCCGTATTTAGGGTTAAGTCTTCTTCTAAACCGTTTCTCAAGTTCCCCTCGTCGCCCCCGCGCGCTTGACCGGCCCTTGGACCGGGTTCGGCTTGGGTCGGGCATCGCCGGGGCGTGACAGTATATGAGAGAGGAGAGCTAGTGAGAGAAGAGAGAGGATGACAAATGAGAGCCCAAGAGAGGAAAGGAGAGAGGAGAGAGGAAGAAAGAGAGAAAGGGTAGAGAGAGAAGAGGAGAGGAATTTATTTTTAAAAATAATACTATTTGCGATCTTATTAATAAGCATAGCAAATGCCACAAATAATGATATGTAACTCTTCCTTATAAGCGTCTCAAATAATATTATTTTTAAAAAATAAAATCATCTTTCTCTACCCTCTCTTTCTCTTCTCTCTCCCCTCCTCTCTCTCCTCTCTCCTCTCTCCTCTCTATCCCTCTCTCGCTATTGATAGAGGAGAGTGGGTAGAAAAAGAGAGAGGAGAGAGTGAACAGAGGGTAGAGAGAGAAGAGAGGTAGAGAGCATGTGTGAGAGAGAGGTAGAGAGAATGAAGTGAGGAGAGAGAGGGTAGAGAGAGAAGAGAGAGGGTAGAGGGAGAGTGCAAAGAGAGAGAGTGTGTAGGTGAGTGTGAAGAGAGGAGAGAAGGTACAAAAAGAGGATAGAGAGGGTAGAGAGAGGGAGGGAGAAGAGAGAGAGGGTAGAGAAAGTGAACAAAGGGGGGTTGAGAGAGTGTGAAGAGAGAGGAGAGAGGGTAGAGCGAGTGAAGAGAGGCAGAGTGGGTAGAGTGTGAAGAAACTGTGAGGAGAGAGGGAGAGATACAAGAGAGAGAGAGGGTAGAGAGAGTGTAAAGACTGAAAGGACAGAGAGAAGGTAGAGAGGGAGAGGAAAGAAAGGACACAGAGTGAAAAGAGAGGGAGAGGAGAGTTAAGTGAAGAGAGATTAAAAAAATTTAAGCATATTTGCAACACTCTTTACAGTGTTGCAAAATTCACTGTTTACTAAAAAACTGTTTGTACTATTTGTGGCACTCATGGATAGTGTATAAAATATAATAAATAGTAGTGACTGTTCCAATTCAGTGTCCCTACTATTTAAGCTGTTTGGGACGCTTCTTGTGAGTATTTCAAATAGTATAAAATTATTTTTTAAAAATATTATACTATTTACAATGCTTAGTATAATACTTGCAATGCTTACTTATAAACGTCACAACTATCTTAACTATTGACTATCTCATTCCTTTCTACGGATACTGATATGTCATCTTAACATATAATGATAATACTTCCTTATTCGCCTTCTTATAAATAGATAACACTAACTAGAAGTTCTCGTCATCTTATAATTCATAAATCATGAATGATTGTGAAGATAGAATTAAATACTTCAAAGTGATATTACCATTGATGGCAAGTCTTACTTTGACTTAAACCAGCAACTCGCCGAAGCTCACCGACAAATTAATGTTCATCAACCGTATCATTCCACTAATATACACATCATCATTACCTATCTCTTCATTGTAATATATGCAAATACTGATCATATCCATGATCAGTGTAAAAGGATGATCGATTCTGTGAAATGCACCCATTAGAGCCCTCATACTGTCTGCATGTCCAAAAAATATATTTTTCTTATTTAACAATGCTCATTGGGGAGTAACTGCCGGCCACCTCCTGCTAGTGACTTTCATTGGCCACTGATGAATCACAACACTCCAAAATGGCGCAATACTTTTCCGGTGTTCATTTATTATGTTATATGGGATAGTAGAAACATAAGGGAAGTTTTATCCAAAAGCAGGTCATACAACATTTGTGTTTAAAATCCACGAAATATGGAATTTTGAAATCCTCGGACAAGCAATATTGAAAAAACTCTTTTTTTTATAATCCTTTTCTCTTTTCTATGTACCCACTATTCACTCTCTCTATCTTCCTCTTTCTCACTCCTCACACACTCTCTTCCTTTCTCTCATCATTCTCTCTCACCTCTCTCTCTCTCTTAACATAAATTCCTATGTGTTGCTAATTACTTTTATTTTATTTTTTATTTTTTAAAATATAATATTTATTAATAAATCTAAAACATAAAATTAAACTCTTCCCACTCTCCATGCTCTTTCTCTTCTCTCCTCTCCTCTCTCTCTCTCTCTTCTCTCTACTCCTCTTCCTCTCACACGCATTAATGTGTTGCTGACTTCGATGAGGAGAGGGAAATTTAATTTAAATTTTTTATTTTTTTTATTTTTACATTTTAATTTATAAATAGTAAATTTTAAATAAAATAAATATATTAACGATGTATAGGACAAAACATTGCTAATACACTAGAAATTAGTGACTCATAGGTATTTACAACGCAAATTCCTTTATGTCACTAATAACTTTTATTTTTTATTTTTAAAATATAATATTTAATAAAAAATCTAAAAAATTAAAACTTAAGTCCTCCCCTCTCTCTACTCTCTCTATACACTCTCTCTTCTCTCTATATCTCTTGCCTCCTCTTTTCTCTCTCCTCTGTCTCTTCTCTCCTCGCTTCTTTCTCTCTTCTCTCTCTAGCTCTCCTCTATCTCCTCTCACTCTTCTTTCTCTTTCCTCTCTCTACCCTCTTTAACTCTCTCTTCTCATCTCTATTTACTCTCTCCCATCTCTATTCACTCTCTTCTCTCTCTCTCCCCACTCTGCATCTTTCTTCTCACTTTCTAGTCTCCCTCTTTCTTCTCACTCTCCTCTCTCCTACTCTCTCTTCTCACTCTCTCTCCTCTATATCTCTCTACTTTCTTTCTATGTTTCTCTCTTCACTTTCTCTCTCCACTTTTGTTCTCTATCTCTCTCTTCACTCTCTCTCCACTTTCTTTCTCTATCTCACTCTTCACATTCTCTCTCCACTTTCTTTCTCTTCTTTTCACTCCTCTCTTCTCTCTCTCAATACTCATGCACGTGAACGTGACCCCTAGCTAAGAGGATATAGAGAAAGTAGGAATTTTTTTATTATATATTAAAATAATAAATATTAATTTAAATCTATTATATTTAAATTTTTTTAAAAATTTTCTATTTATTTATTATATAACATATATTTAAACATTAAATGTTAAATAAAATAAAACTATTGGAGACCATTTTAAAAAGTGTCGCAAATAGTCAATTTTCTTTTTTTAAAAATAACCTTATTTTATTTTAGACGCTTTTTTTATGAGTCACTAATATTATAACTATTAGCAACGCTTTATTAAACGCACTGCTAATAGAAGTACTATTTGCGATACTTTTATAAAAGTGTCACAAATAGTTCTAAATTTTTTTATTTTTATAAACTTATAACTAATAGCGACGATTTTTAAAGCACATCACTAATATTTTTTTTGCAACACTTTTATATGCATCGCAAATAGCAGATTTTAGTGACACTTTAATAGTTATTTTTATTGCAGTGAGATCACCCAACCTGAGCTTGATCCGCTTTCCTCACTAACATCAAGTGTCGATAACACTCCCCAAATGAGGGCTTGCTTTAAGTGAACCCACCCCAATAGTCATTCACATACAATTTGTCTATGGTTAGTGCATTGTTTATTTACATTTTTTTAGTAATTTTTTTAATTTAATTTCCTTTTATAATCCTTTTTTAGAACTAAACATATTTATTAAAATCAAATGGGACATTTTAGGAATATTTTTTATTTAATTAAATTTTAATATATATTTTGATCATAAAAGAAAGTGAAGATGTCAGTTATATAACCTACAAAATATTGCAAGCATAAGTTTATGTTGTAAATTTGTAATAGATTAAGCTATTCAATCTACAGATCTAGGTACTGAGGAATATAATTGAGCAGTCAAATGCAAAAATCATAGAAGAACATCCTTAATTTCTAGAATGTTTTGTTGCAATACGAAAATTCTTAATGCTTTTCTTGTGTTATTTTCGGAAACATGCACCGTATCATAGATGAAGTAGACCTAGAGATCAGGTTTGGTGGATGGTAAAAACCAACCCAACCCAAATAGATCGTGTTGGGTTTACCAAATTTAATTAACCCGGATAGTTATTCAAATCAGGTTCAGGGTTTATGTAATCCAACCCAGCCCAATTAAACTTACCTATCCTTAATCATTTGGGTTGGGTTAAGGTTAAGCCTTTTTAGGTCGGGATTGGGTTTGGAAATCAAAATGAATTTTTTTTGTCTTCTACATCTGGAGCTCAATATCGGATTTAAGGTACTTGAAAAGTCAACTGTTGGCTTCTACCAGGAAAATACTGACTTTAACCACCGTGGGCCTACTAATTTTCTGGGTAAGAAGCAATTAGAACGTCTTCCTGAATTTCTTTTAGCAAGGCTGGAGATTGATGGGAATATTTTCCAAAATACTCATCTGTCTTCATTCATATGTGCATTTTAACTAGTTTTTTGTGCTTATGGTCAACGCAAAAATGTTATTTTCAAGACTACTTTTCGTTTGCATAAGAAAATTAAAATACTAATGGTGAAGATTTATTAGCATCTCACCAAATTATATGGTGACGAGGAAGATTGAGGCTATGTCAACTGTAACATTGATGCAAATTGAGGCAGAGATATTTTTATTTATATAAAACATAAAAACAGACTCATAGACATTAAACCAACATATTACTGAATATATTACCCAACAATGCCTATTACCCAACTCATTCGAAAGGCAATGTGCAAAACACACTTACTATTCTAAAGTCTTAATTAACAATACACGCATTCGGTCGTTTCCAAAGATTGTCATCTAGTGGGCATTTGTTATCCACTAAGTGAGCGGCTATTGTAGAAGTTGTGGAAAGCTTTGATAAGCAAGTTCTGCACTGAATTTTATCATGGCGATGCGCAGAGAGGTTATGCTGCTCCATAGCCTTCTTGTTAAAAAAAACCTTAGACTGCCTTTCGGACGACGACATGAATAGCACAAACACTTTCCTTCAAAAGCGATTGGACACTTATGTTAAAAGCCAAATGATCAGAGAAACCCCATTGGGACGTATTTTATAAACTTTCCATTCTGCATTTTCCTATCTTAAAATATATTAAAATATTTTTTTATTAATACCATATAATATAAAACACATATTTATATAATATAAAAGATAGAATAATATATTACTGGGGCTCCGCATTCATAATTCCTTATCTTAAAAAATATGTAATTTTTTTATACTTATATAATATAATATAAAATTATATAGGTATATATATTAATGTAAAATATATTTTATCTTATATTATATCGATATTAGTATATATAATACCAATATATTATAATTATATAAATATTAACATATACTTTATATGAATATTATATTACATCAATATTAATATATACTTTATATCAATATTAAAATATTTATATAATATAAAAAATATATTAATATATTGTCTGGGCTCCTCATTCATAATTATCTTGTCTTAAAAAATATATAATTTTTTTATATTAATATAATATAATGTAAAATATATTTTTTTATATTTTATATCATATTAAAGGTATCTCTAACATATCTACTAGCATTAAGTTATTTTAAATTTTCTAAATTATATAGCCTACAAAATATTACCTTTTGGATGATGACATGAATAGCACAAATACTTCTCTTTATATGCCATTAGACACTTATTTAAAACCCAAATAATAAAAAAAAACCACTACGATGTATTTTATACTTTCTATTCTACATTTTCTTACCTGAAAATATTTTTTATTAATACCATATAATATAAAACATATATTTATATAATATAAAACAAAAATTAATATATTGTCAGGGCTCCACATTCATAATTATAATGTCTTAAAAAATATATAATTTTTTATATTAATATAATAAAAAAATTAATTTGTATTGGTATATATATTAATGTAAAATATAGATTTTATATTATAGTATATCAATATTAGTTTAATTATATCAATATATTATATTAATATATACTGTATATAAATATTATATTACATCAATATTAATATATATTTATATATTATAAAACATATATTAATATATTGTGGGGCTCCTCATTCATAATTACCTTGTCTTAAAATATATATAATTCTTTCTATATTGATATAATATAGAAAGAATTATATATGGATATTAGTATCAAATTTAAGGTATCTCTGATATATCTGATATCATTAACTTATTTGAAAATTTCTTATTTATATAACCTACAAAATATTGCAAACATAAGTTTATGTTGTAAAGGATTAAGCTATTCTATATACAAATTTAGATACCGAGGAACATAATTTAGAAGTCAAAAGTAAAAATCATATAAAAATGTCCTTAATTTCTAATTTTTTTTGTAGATATACAAAAATCTTTTTAAGCATATTACCGAATATATTACCCACCTATATTACCTAACTATGCTTATTACCCAACTTATATGAAAAGAAATGTACAAAAAACACTTATTATTCTAAACAATCTTAATTAATTATGTGTTTATTTGGTCAAATCCTAAGATCATCATTTAGTGTGCATTTGTTATCTATTAAATTAGCGGCTCCTATAGAAATAGTGGAAAACTGTGATAAGCAAGTTCTGTTTTTAATTTTTTATTAAAGATGTGGAAAGAGGTTGTGCTGCTCTACAGCCTTCTTGTCGGAAAATAAAGAAACCCAACTAAGACGTATTTTATATTTTTTATTCTACATTTTCATATCTTAAAATATATTAAAATATTTTTATTTATACCATATAATATAAAATATATATTAATATATTGTCGGGGCTCCACATTCATAATTACCTTGTCTTCAAAAGTATATATAATTTTTTTATACTTATATAATATAATATAAAATATAAATTTATATTGGTATATATATTAATATAAAATATATTTTATATATTATATTATATCAATAATAGTATATATAATGTCAATATATTATAATAATATTAATATTAATATTTACTTTATATGAATAATATATTACATCAATATTAATATATATTTTATATCAATATTAAAATATATTTATATAATATAAAACATATATTATTATATTGTCGGGGCTCCTCATTCATAATTACCTTGTCTTAAAACATTTAGAATTATTTTTATATTCATATAATATAATGTAAAATATATATTTTATATTTTATATTATATTATATCGATATTAGTATCATATTAAAGGTAGCTCTTATATATCTAGTAGCATTAAGTTATTTAATATTTTTTCAATTGTATAACTTACAAAATATTATATGCATAAGTTTATGTTGTAATATATTAAGCTATTTTATTTGTAGATTGAGGTACTAAGGAACATAATTCAGAAGACAAAAGCGAAAATTATAAAAAAACATCCTTAAATTTTACACCTTTTTGTTATAATACGAAAATGTTTTTAAACTTAAGATTTCTATAACTAGCGATGGGAAGAAAAGGTTACAAAAGTCGTAGTCATTAGTTACTAACATATTACCCAACTATACAAATTACCCAACCCATATGAAAAGCAATGTGCAAAATGCATTAATTTTTAAAAAAACCTTAATTAACTATATGTGCATTTGGTCGTTTCTTGAGATCATCATTTAGTTGACATTTTTTATTCACTAAATAAGTTGTGGTAAACTTTTATAAGCAAGAACTGCACTGAATTTTATCATTACGATGCGTGGAGACGTTGTACTGCTTAATAGCTTTTTTGTGGGCAAAATCACTAGGACTACCTTTTAGACGATGACATGAATAGCACAAATACTTTTCTTAACAAGCCATTTAACACTTATGTTAGAACCCAAATAATCAAAGAAACCCTACTATGCCGTATTTTATAAACTTTCCAATCTATATTAACCCAAATAATATATTAATATATTGTCCGGCTCTTCATTCATAAATACCTTGTCTTAAAAAATATATAATTCTTTTCATATTGATATAATATAATATAAAATATAAATTTATATTGGTATATATGTTATGTAAAATATATATTTTATATTATATTATATTAATATTAGTATATATAATACTAATATATAATAATAATATCAATATTAATATATACTTTTTATGAATACTATATTACATTAATATTAAATATATTTTATTTCAATATAAATATATATTTATTTAATATAAAATATACATTAATATATTGTCTGGGCTCCTCATTCATAATTACCTTGTCTTAAAAAATATATAATTCTTTTTATATTGATGTAATATAATGTAAAATATATATTTTTATATTTTATATTATATCATATCTATATTTATATTGGATTAATGGTATATCTGATATATCTGCTAGCATTAAGTTTTTGAAATTTTCTCAATTATGTAACTTGCAAAATATTGCAAGCATAAATTTAATTTTGTAATAGATTAAACCATTTTTTTAGATATTCAGGTATTGAGTAAAATAATTTAGAAGTTAAAAGTGAAAATCAAAGAAGAACATCTGTAATTGCTAGAACTTTTTGTTCCAATACGAAAATGTTTTAAAACTTGAGATTTCTAGAACTAGTGTTGCTTATGAGAAAGGTACTATAAGTCGTAGTCATTAGTCACCAACATATTACCTACATATATTACCTAACTATGCCTATTACCTAATCTATATGAAAAGTAATATGGTAAATGCACTTATTATTCTAAACAATCTTAATTAACAATGCGCATTCATTAGTTTCCTGAGATCACCATTTAGTGGGCATATGTTATCTACTAAATGAGTGGCTGCTGCAGAAGTTGTGGACAGCATTGATAAGCAAGTTTTGTATTGAATTTTATAATGTTGATGTGCAGTGACGTTGTACTACTCCATGGCTTTCTTGTTGGGCAAACCCGTAGGACTACCTTTTTGATGTCGACATGAATAAAGTAAATACTTTTATTCAAAAACCATTTGATACTTATTTAAAACCCTAAATGATCAATAAAACCCCACTACGATGTATTTTATATACTTTACATTCTGCACTTTCTTGTCATAAAATATATTAAAATATTTTTTAATCATACCATATATTTATATAATATAAAACAAATATTAATATATTATCGGGGCTCCTCATTCATAATTACCTTTTCTTAAAAATTATATAATTCTTTTTACTCTAATATAATATATATTGCTATACATATTAATGTATAATATATATTTTATATTTAATTATATTGATATTGTTATATATAATACCAATATAGTATAATAATAACAATATTAATATATACTTTATATGAATATTATATTACATCAATATTAATATATATTTATATAATATAAAACATATATTATTATATTGTAGAGGCTCCTCATGCATAATTACCTTTTCTTAAAAAATATGTAAATTTTTAATACTGATATAATATAATATAATAGAAAATATAAATTTATATTGGTATGTATATTAATGTAAAATATATATTTTATATTATTTTACAATAATATCAATATTTATATATATTTTATATCAATATGATTAAATATTTATATACTATAAAACATATTTTAATATATTACTGGGGCTCCTCATTAATAGTTACCTTGTTTTAAAAAATATATAATTTCTTTTATATTAATATAATATGATATAATATAAAATTTATTGGTATATATTAACGTAAATATATATATTATATTATATCGATATTAGTATATGTAATATCAATGTATTATAATAAAATCAATATTAATATATACTTTACACAAATATTATATTACATCAATATTAATATATATTTATATAATATTAAACATATATTAATATATTGCGGGTGCTCCTCATTCATAATTACCACATCTTAAAAAATATGTAATTATTTTTATATTGATATATATATATATATATATGTGAAAAATAAATATTTTATTATATTAATATTAGTATGTATAATGACAATATATTATAATAACGTTAATAATAATAAATACTTTATATGAATATTATATTACATCAATATTAATGTATAATTTATATTAATATTAATATATATTTATATCATATAAAACATATATTAATATATTGTAAGGGCACCTTATTTATAAATTACCTTGTCTTAAAAAATATATAATTCTTTTTATATTAATATAATATAAAATAAATTATAAAGTATATATTGGTATATAATATATATATATATATATATATATATATATATATATATATATATATATATATATATATATATATATATATATATATATATATATATATATATATATATATATATATATATATATATATATATATATATATATATATATATATATATATATATATATATATATATATATATATATATATATATATATATATATATTTCTCAGGTTCGGTATTTACCGGGCCTTTAGCCACTAAATGCAACCCGGCAGTACCTGGGCCCGTTCTTCATCAAATCTCTAATAAGTTTTGTACTCTCTTTTTTTTTCCTAACTAAAAGTACATATGAATGTAATTTTATTTGTTCTCAGGTAGAATGAAAAGTTATTGTTTGAAAGATCAAAATTGTGTTAAGTACAGAAAAGCATATCCTCTAAATACTAGGTTCTCAGGTAGCCAGTTTTTTTTGGTGGCTGTGTATAAGTGATGTGGGATCGTCAGATGAAATTTCCCGTATCTTCTAAGAGTCTGTTTGTTTACTTTAATCAGACTTTAGCTGATTAAGTATCTCATAAGTAAGGTAAAAGCCTACTTATAAGGCTGTTTGTTTTAAACTTATTTATGATCTGATTAAGTTGAAAAGTAAGCTCACATTGTTTATTTTGTCCACGAAATAAGATAAGTTTTGCCGGCTGATTTGCTGAAAATCCATCGTGATTTCCGTCCCCCGCCTCCTTCCCCTCTTCCATCCTTCGCCTACCATATTCGATGGTTAAGCCCTCTCTCATTTCTACCTTTATAGTTGAAGCCTCCTGCAAATCAACCATGGACGAACCTGGCTTTCCCCCTCGTCATCTACGTCATTGTCCCATCTCCCCAACGAATCGTTGTTCCTGCCGATCGAAGAACTGCATGAAGGAGTAGAGTCTAGCTCCTCTTTCCACACCAGATTCACCGCCATTTCCGAAAGCCATCGCTCACTGTAGACAGTTCCGGGAACCTCTCTGCAGGACACGGGGAAATCGAAGGCAAAAACTAGAGAGGGTCTTTTTCTGTCCAACCCCGACTGCCCAACCATCTCTAAAGCCCTTTCCATGGCGTCGCCCTGCACCTTCGACTCTGTGCACTGCCTGATTCTTCCCGGATTCGTCTCGATTGTTCACCCAGCATCTCCATATATTGTATAGAAATGCAATGTTTTGCCAGAGACGACCGGAGATTCATCTTTTTGCTGCCAGATTCAAGGAACAAAGTGGTGACACTTCTGGTGCACGTGTTGAGTATCAGCTTGTGCATACTGAGCTATCTCCTGGTTTACTGGAAGCTCTAATAAAGCATGCGAATATGAAAAACCGAATGGTAAGGCCACTTGTGTAACTGGTTTTTTTTGGGTGGAAAGTTTGTCTAATTTACTTGATTTGGTTCTTATTATCGTTGCGCAGGGGGAAAAGGAGGCTGCTTGTTCATTATATGAGGATGCTATTGCCATTGAACGGCAAAAAGAAGGATCCCTGATCTTGCCTAGTCTCTTTGTCCAGTATTCTAGGTTTCTCTTTCTGGTAAGTCTCAGCAGTCAACTGCTATTTGGTTTGGTGGTTGAGTTGAAGTGTATGCTGTAAATTTTGTTAGAACTTCATTATTCTTCTAATTAAAATATAAAATTGCTCCATTCAACTTATTTATTTACTTATTCTTAGGTGCTGCAAATTGCACCTGGATGTGAGTAGCATTTTGCGGTTAACACAATCTACGTTAGCTTATAAAAAAATTAATACGTTGCATTTCAATACAAAAATTTTGAGTGTTTATTCTATACAATTTTTGTGTGTTGGTGGTTTTAGGTTGTTGGAAATGTTGATAAGGCCAAAGAAGTTTTAGATGGGGCCCTTGAGCATGTTCAGTTATCAAAGCCATTGCTGGAGGTTTGTCCTCTCTAGCCTTTAGTGGACAATTTCATGTCCTTGTATGAGATGATAGACTAATTTTCTATTGCTAATGGTCTGTTTATATTATAGTAGAAATGCAACATTAATGTTCAAATAACTAATAGTGTAACATAATTTTATACATACAGAGGATCCTAATATGTCTTTGTTCAAGAGGATTGACTATCTAGATTCACTAGTAGAGAAATTTATAACTTTGCAGCCAGATAATTTATGTCTTGTTGGGCAACAAGGAAATCCCATATACACAAGATGAGTGTTGTATAGATGTGAATATTACTGAGAATCATAATAGAACGACCACACAAGAACCCAGGAAAATTGCCAGCCTGTCATGATTGTAAAATATATGAAATGAGCATAAGTAAATGGAAGACATAATCTGGTGGTACAAAATTTGTGTTCTTTTGAAAGTGTAATATAACCTAAACTCCTTGATTTATCAATTTCTGACTCTTTGTCCTGTATTGCAGATTAGAGTTGTGGCTGTTTTTGTCTTTGTATCTTTTTCTTCACTGCTAAGCATAGCTGGATTACCTGCTCATATAAAAGAAATTCAGGTATCCTATTTGTGTTGGATTAGCGATTCATGTCTCTGTCATGGATCTTCTAATTGTTTTGATGGGCTCTAAGCTCCATCTCTTTGAACATTTCTTTTTTATCTAAGATTGGCTGGAAAAGATTGGTTTTTTTGTCTCATATTTTGATTGAGCGATGCTGGTAGGTGGAAATGATTTCTCCTGATTGCCTTTCCATTTTTTCTTTTTTAGGTTAGTAATTAAGTGCTCCATTGTACTGCTTTTTTTGCCTGAATTGTGGTTATTTTCTCCTTTTTTTAATCATTTTGCCTGATTGTTGTGTCACGATTGATTGCTTGGGGTTTTGTGCTATGCTTATTGCTAATTACTGTCTCCCTCTTTGCTATTTTTAGCATCATGCTGTATCTAATCATCCTCCCTTGTCTAGAAACCAAGTTTTCTTTTTTTAACTTCAGCCCTGGAAATGATTGTGTCTGTTCTAACTACACAGCAGGTTCAGGTGGTGCTGGTCCTACAATATTGGCAACAAGTTTTTTGCTCCTTGGAGAACATGTTATTGTTTATAATAAAGGTGCTTTTGCATACATTTTCCGGTATCCTGTTAAATGCTTTCTCAAGCACATAGCTCTTGTTACCAAATCACAAGACACTCTTCCTTTGGATTTTTAATCAGGAGAAAAGATCAAATTAAAGCTTTACAGTGGAGTCCTCAACATTGACTTTGGAAAAGGGATTGGAAAGAGAGACGTTTATTTGCTGTAAGTCACATTTTAAACTAGCTATGTCTGGCTTATTGAATGCTCACATTAGACTAGAAAAGTGGTGTTGTAAACTGGTTAAATTATCTATTCAATTCCATCTTTCAAAACACTGACTGATATTCATATGAGGTGCTCGGGTAAAAATAGCTTTGAATTGACTTGGGCTACAATCTTATGTGGTATGGTTTCTATGTGAAAGAATTCTGATGGAAACCAATTTGAAGAATTTTTGTGCGCAGCTATACAGTAGAGTTTTTGAAAAAGGAGAAATACAACTACAAAAGTTGTTTACTGTAGAAGGAGATTAATTTATGTACGGAGTGCAATTTATATTTTGATTGCAGTAATATGTTTTCTTGGATGGTTCTTATCCAATTCATGATATGTTTCAGAAACTTACCTGAAGTAAGAAGTGTACACGAGATTTTAGGCGTGCCAACTGTGAGTGCTCGTTTTGGTACTGCACCTTTCTTCTGGAATTGGGGAATGATAGCCATCGCAAATCTTGTTCCAATGGTAATGTTTTAGTTGCTAAATAAGCCTCCAAACATGTACCATCAATAATTTACTAAAGGATTCAACATTCAGTTATTTTAGAAACTGTTATTCTTGGGCTGAGAGGAAATTTCTTTCATGTGTAGCATGCATCTCCTAATTAAAAACAATGTTATCCTTTATAATGTTCAATGATTTTTATGAGAGCTTGAGTTGGACTGTATCTTTGTTAATTTATATGGTGTATCTTGACCATTGGACATAGCTAGGATAATCATTGGTGAAATAGACTGAAAACTGTTATTTCACCATTCGACATGTTGACTTGGTTAATGAATAATTTGTCCTAAATGCATAAAGAATTGTGCTTTGTGCTGCATTGTTGCTGAAGTTGGTAGCTATGACTAGTAAGACCCTTGCCAATTTTATTTGACCTGGTTCCAAATATAGGTACTCATAAATTTGGTTTTATGGCATGTCTTATGGTATCAAAGGGATGGAGGGGGCCGGGCTTGATCGGGCTTCTTTATTTTATATGTAATTAGTGTATCAAATATTTTGGCAACAATGTGTAATGACTAATGAGTGATATCAATTGAACACAAGAGATAATGATTTTTTTTCCTTTTCTTTTTATTTTGAAAAGGAATGGATCCCAGAATTAACTGAGGTCAATTTTGTCACGTTGAAGCTTAAATTGAAGATGCAAGTTGCAGTTTTTTATCATTTATGAACGTCCTAACAAGTTTATAAACATCTCTCGATTCCGATTTAAATTCAGCTCTAGATTTAGTTTCAGATTAGCTAATTCAGTTTCAGATTCAGCTAAATTAGATAATTAACTTTTCAGCTAATTAAGATAACTTTTTAGATTCAGATTCAGCCGAAACAAACGGACCCTAAATCGTAAACTGCATTCTCCCGAAGATGACTTTTCCACACGAACGCCTTCGCCTCTCCCCTCTTGCATCCCCTCCTCGGTGATCCTCCACCCTCTACAACCCAGAGTCTACCTGTGAACTCACGTCAACTTTTGCTTTTCTGTACTAGGTTTGCCCACTTGTGGTTGCCCTCGTCGCCACTTCAGCCACCACAGCCCCATAATGTATCATAATACGAGGAGAAATTCGCTATTTGCACAGCCCCATAATATAGAATAAATTATTCTACAACAATTTCAAACAATATATCCACTGTTAAAAAATATTAACAGTGGATGAGAATGACTAAGACCGTGTCTTAATCAAGAGAATAAGTCTAGCTGAACATCCGGATCCATATGCAAATTTTAGAATACAAACATACCCACCAACGTTCATTGAAAGATCACTATTGTTTACATTTGTTTGCAAATTAGTATGTATTAAGACACAAACACTAACAAGAGAAGAAAAAGTATTTTTGCCATTCTTTCAATGCCACATGATGCAGTCTGTGGGACAAAAAAGCCAAACATCAATCTTTAAGCTATATAAAAAATATCCTGAAGGAAGTGAAAACAATCAAGCATTGCACAACTGTTGGGTGAATAATTGCTTTGATAATGAAATAGGTTCTGTTTCGACATAGTCTATGACCAATAACACAGACTAAACACTATGGTCACAGGATATAGAATGAACATTAAATGCAAATGCCTTGCCCTGTTTAATGGCCAAGGTAGTGTATCGAATGAAGATTTGGATTCAACGGAATGAAGATTGAAGACAAAATTTCATGAAAAGTATCAAATCCAAGATAAAAATAATCATTTTAAAAATAGAAACAATGTAGATGACTTGCCCTGTTTTCTTGCTAATATGAAGATAATGATCCCTCCCCTGTCACGGGCGTGAAGCTTTGCCTAGCGTTCGCTCTCGTGATGGCATGGCTACACTGTGCAATCAACAGCCAATCTCTCCAACCTTCTCACTCATATGCGTAAGGGGAACAAGCAATCAGCAACACAAAGCCGTCTCTGGTGCAAAGGGGCTCTGCCCAATGCTATGTAAATCAATCTATTGAATTACAATGGCAGGGAGAAGGCAAGGCTAATCAACCAGGTCGGAATACTCTCTCTCATAACTTTGGTTTGTAAGCAATGATCTGCCATGGCTGCCTTACTCTCTCCTTTAAATAGACTTAGCCAGAGGCCAGTCCTAATGCTAGTAGAAGTTACATGACCCGCCCATACAAGAGTTCTTACCCTGACCAACTCTCAGCCCATAAGCAGGCCGCCCTAGCCCAAATCAGGAAACCTAGGGGAAGTCCATCAGCACCCTGCTGTCTCAAGATTCTCATGGCTCCATAGCATTATCTAGATTGTGTCATTCGATTGAGTCAAGGTTGTCATTACTTTCATAGTCTTTATCAAAGAATTCGAGTGGATGAGTAATGTCATGTCATCTGTTGGACCATTGATCTTCTTGATATTCCAACGCATCTAGATAAAGATTTCTAGTGTTCTTTGTCATGGGGATTCTTCCTTTGTCTATTCATGCTCCAATTCCACATATAAGGGTGTTGTCATAATTACTGCACTGAATTATTGTTCTTTGAGCCTGGGCTATTGTGATAAAGCTTTGGACTTCTATTGTGTTGTAGTTTTCTTTTGATTTCTAACCAAAAGCTCTGGCTTCATTTATTATTTCATTTATAATGATAAGTCCTCCTTTTTTCTATTCCTCAAGATTCAGAATTGTTAATTCATCATCATAACCCCAATATTTCTCAATTTCCAAGCATTCTAGATATATAATTTTTTAATAAAACCCCATTCAAAGAGTTTAATAAGTTTCTTTTGATCTTTGTCTTCGGACTTATTTATGATCAATTGAGGAACCGACAAATTGATTCCTTCGACTATTTTATAGTCATGTTTATCAAGGTAATAATCATTCCAAATATCAAAGAGTGTCTGTTTCCATTCTTGTTGATCCATAGGTTCCATATTCTGAATTTTATTAATAAGTTCAAAAGCTAATTTTGCTACCCAAATCCATTCAGTATAAATAGTTCTTGAAATCTTGGAGGACATTTTACATGAAGTAACAATATCCTTCAATTTTGAGGCAATAAAATTTTTCTTTTCCTTTGGAATCATTGAAAAAACATTTGAAACCAATTGCAAATGTTCCAAAAAGGAATCATATGATTGATTTTTAAAATTATTTAATAAGTTATCTATTAAGATTTTTTGGAAAAGAGATAACTTATTGTTTGTCTTAAAACCATTTTTTGGATCACGAATGATCCCAATTTTGTTGTTTTTCCAAACAACATGGCTTTTTGGCAAAGCCACAACCATCACTGGATTTGATATGTCTTTACCCGTAGCTTGACAATCGGGACTAGCTTGGAATTCTTGAGGATCCAAGTCCTTGTGGTTTTTATAGTATTTTTCCACACTACTTGCATCATTGTCGACGACTCCGCATAATTGCGTTGTTGTCTTTCTTGAATAAAGAATATTATTTTTGAAATCATGATAGATTTGAATTTCTTGAGTTGTCATTAGATTTTTTCCTTTTGATGAGGATGAAACGTCGGCGAGTTTATGATCATCTCTTTGTCTAGATTTTCGATAAGAAAGTCAAATAAAGAATTAGCAACATTGTTGGAATCATAATTGAATTGAAAAGATTTACCCCTTTTCATCAAATATCAAACTTTTTTTGACTTGGTCCATAAGACCTATAAGGGGTTGTGAAACAAAATGGAACATTATTTCTTTACCATTTATTATGGTTTTAATGCCTTCATAATCAATTTCAATGGGTTGAATCATGTTTAGGAAGGGAGTTCCCAATATCATATATTGTGTTAGGTTTCTTATTAAAACTAAGTTTACTGGAATACATATTCCATTATTACTAATATAAGAGTTTAATAATTTATGCTCTATAAATATTGTGTTAGGTTTCTTATGCTTGTTATTATGTTGCAAGGTTGTTAGATTACTTGTTTGGCTTAACCTGTTATGATATGGTTCGAATTTCCTCTCTTATATGAGTCTGAAGTATATGTTATCTTTTATATCTTCCCAAAATGAATAGAGCCAAAGCGTTATCCCGTTTATTTGATGTTGTTTTAAGGGAGTTAGCCATTTTGCCTCATTTGTTCATAGAAGGATAATGTAAGAGATGATGTTGTGCCAATTTTATTATAGAGGATAAAAGTAAAAGATGAAGTGCTAGCCAATTTTATTGTAATGAGCAGTTTTTACCTCTTTGCTTCATAATAACAAATGTTTCTTTTATTTTACTCTTGGTTGGAATCTTTTCTTGCAAAAGAAGTATTCTAATCTCCTTTCTTTTCCCCCTATGGATTTGATCTTGTTTTCCGAATACTTGCGAGCACTTTTAACTTATCATTAATGTTTTCCAAAATATTTCATAAACTAGAAAATTTTATTAAGAATTCTAAAGTTGAAGAATTTTCCAACATAGAGAATTATCTTAGAAATTGGCATCTACCTGAGAATTTTCTATTTGAACCTTTGATTTAAAAACTGGTGTTTCAGTAAAGACCACTGAACAAACAATTCACATTGGAGGAATTAAGGAGAAAATGAATAAGATATTAAATAAGCTCTTAAAAGTGGAAAAGCTCAACCCTGTGATAATGAGTTTCTTGAACAACTCACTGACAGACTTATAAATCTTAATATTAATAAACCTAATAGGAATATTGCGATGTTATCTCATCAAAGTTTATTAATAAAAGTTGAAAAAGAAACAATTAATGATCTTAATTTTAAAGGGAATACAAAATTAAATACCCCAACAACTCCAACTAGGACTTATTACCCTCGTCCTACACCTATTGACATTCTTTATGAAGAAGACTGAAATGTTACTTATGCAGTCTTTGATCCTAGTAGCATTATGAATGGAATGTAGATGGATTATTTGAATATTTAATGTCTATTCTCCTTCATAGAATGTTAATGTATGCAACTGTTAGTAGAGCTGCCAATAATACGGATAACATCTAACTTTGTTTATAATGGCCGGATTTACAAGCCAATTAAAAGGCTGGTGAGATCATATATTAACCAATCAACAAAAAGAAGAAATTCTTAATTCGAAATTATTACCAATACTACCACATATGAAAAAGGACAAATCCTTTATTTTCAAACTGAAATTGATGATTCTATATATACTTTAATTCAAAGTATATTAAAATATTTTGTGGGAAATACTTCAGCCAACCATGATAGGAATAAAGAATTACTTATGAACCTAAAAATGTCCCACCTTAACTGATTTTAGATGGTATAAAGATGTCTTTCTTTCTAAAGTTATGCATCTTGAAGATGGTAATAGCCAATTTTGGAAAGGGAAGTTTATTTCTAGACTTCCACTTATGTTTGCCGAAAAAGTCAGAACTAGACTTAGAGATAAATCAAGATCTCAATCTATTATTTATGATAATTATACTTATGGAGAACTTATTAGTGAATGTATTGCAAAAGGATTATCTTTGTGTAATGATATTAATTTAAAAAACTAGCTTAAAAGGAAAAACATTACAGGAAAACAAGAATTAGTATGTAGTAAGACACAAACACTAACAAGAGAAGAAAAAGTATTTGGCCATTCTTTCAATGCCGCATGATGCAGTCTGTGGGACAAAAAAGCCAAACATCAATCTTTAAGCTACATAAAAAATATCCTAAAGGAAGTGAAAACAATCAAGCATTGCACAACTGTTGGGTGAATAATTGCTTTGATAATGAAATAGGTTATGTTTCTACATAGTCTATGACCAATAACATAGACTAAACACAATGGTCAGAGGATATAGAATGAACATTAAATGCAAATGCCTTCCCCTATTTAATGGCCAAGGTAGTGTATCGAATGATGATTTGGATTCAGCAGAATGAAGATTGAAGACAAAATTTCATGAAAAGTATCAAATCCAAGATAAAAAAATCATTTTAAAAATAGAAACAATGTAGATGACTTTCCCTATTTTCTTTCCAATATGAAGATAATGATCCCTCCCTGTCACGGGCGCAAAGCTTTGCATAGCATTTGCTCTCGTTATGGCATGGCTGCATCGTGTAATCAGTAGCCAATCTCTCCAACCTTCTCACTGTATGCACAAAGGGAACAAACAATCAACAACACAAAGCCGTCTTTGTTGCAAAGGGGCTCTGCCCAATGCTATGTAAATCAGTCTGTCAAAGTACAATGGTAGGGAGAAGGCAAGGTTAATCAACTAGGTTGGAATACTCTCTCAGAACTCTGGTTTGCAAGCATTGATCTGCCATGGCTGCCCTTACTCTCTCCTTTAAATAGACTTATCCAGAGGCCGGTCCTAATGCTAGTAGAGGTTACATGACCCACCCATACAAGAGTTCTCACCTTGACCAACTCTCAGCCCATAAACAGGCTGCCCCAGCCCAAATCAGGAAACCTAAGGGAAGTCTATCTTCTGCTAGGAGTCCAGCGCCCTACTTCTTCAAGAGTCCAACACGTCCAGGGAACATGCTGCCTTGACTCCTACTCGAGCTAGGAGTGTGATTGTCCTGCATAAGTGAATCCTATCCGCCTTAGGAGTCCATCCCTAAGTGCTTGCATCACCCAGCTCGCCACTAGAGTCCTACCCGTGCAGGGACTCTTCCTCACCTGCTCCGCAAAGTGAGTAATCCGTCTAAAACCACTCCAACATCCATCCATGCCCGAAGGGCTGCCTAAGCTATCCGTCGCCGAGGCTGACTTGGCTATCTGCTGCCAAGTCTAGGGGTTAGGCGCCTCCTTTCTCTACTAGACAAGTTGAGGGGCTAATAGGCCTCCCCCAACCAATCCGCTCAATGCCCTCATCGAGGCTAAGTAATCTTGAACCTTGTCTTCGAACTACCACAACACGACGTCTCGCTCCCAGCTATTCTCTGACTCTGGAAGACCCTTCCACTTAACCAAGTAGAAGATCCTCCTATTCTTCTTGCTCATCCCTTCGACCCTCTATTCCAGAATAGCATCAACCTCCTTCTCGAAAGAGGTTCTGATTGTAGGTGATTCTCTCTTCGAAGTACCTCTACTGGAATCTTCTAAGTCTTCATGAAACGGATTAAGGAAGCTCACATGGAAAACAAGGTGAAGCTTAAACCGCTCCAGCAATTCGAGTTGGTATGCTAGCTGACCAACCCACCGCTTCACCTCAAAGGGACTGTCATACCGCTGTATTAGCCCTTTGTGCACGTCCTTCCTTCGTTGCTTCTTCTAAAGTTTGGGAGTAAGTTTCAGCATAACTCTGTCCCCAACCTAAAACTCGAGAGGTCTCCAATCTCTATTTGCATATTTCTTCATACGCTTGATTGCCTTAGCCAAATAGTCACGCGCCTCCTCCATTCTCTCAGTCCACCCCTTGGCCAAGTGATATGCAGCGGGACACCTGCCTCTTGTTTGCTTCAAAGCTACATCTGGCGTAAGGGGTTGATGGCTTGTTGCCAACGCAAAGGGACTGCTGCCCGTTGCCGAGCTTGTGTGTAGGTTATAGCCAAATTGGGCGACCTCCAGTAAGTCAATCCAATTCTTTTGGTTCACTGTAACAAAGTGTCATAGATACTCCACCAAGATGGCATTCACCCACTCTGTCTGCCCATTCGTTTGAGGGTGATTGCTGGTCGAAAAGTTGAGCGGAATGCCCAACATCTCGAACAACTGCGTCCAAAATCAGCCTGTGAAGTGAGTGTCTCTATCGCTTATGATGTCTGCTGGCAGTCCCCAATACTTGATAGCATTTTGGAAGAAACGGTCCGCTGCAAGTCTTCGGGGCTGCTATGAACGTCCCATACTTGGAGAAGCGGTCTACCAACACCATGATTGATTCAAAGCCCTGCACAATCGGCAAACCAGTTATGAAGTCCATGGATAAGCTGACCCATGGTTGGTCTGGGATGGGAAGGGGCTGCAACATGCCCACTTACTTTTGCCTCTTTGTATTGTCCTACTGGCAAACCATACACGTTCTCACATCCACATCTTCTAGAATCTGCGGCTAGAAGTAGTTCTGAGACAAGAGGGCGTGAGTCCTCTCTTGTCTGGGGTGACCTGCCCATGCAGAGTCATGGGTCTCCTTTAGCAAATAGCGCCTCAAACCGCCAGCCAAAGGGATGTAAGGGTGTCCACCCTTCGCATACAGCACCCCCTCCACCAACCAAAATCGTCATGTAGACCCGTCCTTCAAGGATTCGATCAGCCAAAGGCATGTCTAATCCTTCTCTGTGGCACCCCTTATGTGATCCAATATATCCCCTGCAATTTGCACCAATGCCACCATAGTTACCTTGGGGTCTGTTCGTCGGCTAAGGGCATTGACCACTATATTGGCCTTGCCCGGCTTGTACTCCAGAAAGAAATCAAATTCAGCCAAGAATTCCTGCCAACGTGCCTGCTTGGGAGAAAGCTTTTTCTGCATAGTGAAGTAGATGGTCACAACATTATCTGTCCGGACTAGGAATTTCACTCTGAGCAGGTAATGTCTCCAAGTTCTTAGGTAGTGGACGACTGCTGTCATCTCCTTCTCATAGACTGAATACCTCCGATTGGTCTTGTTGAGCTTGCGGCTCTCATATGCAATTGGTGGCCAAATTGGATCACCACTCCTCCAATTGCCCTATCAGAAGCATCATTTTGCATCTCAAAGGGTGCATTGAACTCAAAAAGCATGAGCACTAGCTCGGAGGATATCGCCTCCTTTATCCACTCAAACGCTGCTTGTCATGCCTCAGCCCAGCTCCAAGGCCTACCTTTCTTCATAAGGTCAGTTAGCGTTGCTACCTTCTTCGAGTAGTTTCTGATGAATATCTGGTAGTAGTTCGTGAGTCCTAAGAATGAACTTAGGTCCGTCACCTTTGTTGGGACTGGCGACTCCACTATAGCCCTAACCTTCCGCCCATCCATCCGTACTCTTCCTTCCGCTATTCAGTGCCCAAAGAACTTGATCTCCATTTGCACAAAGCGGCACTTTTCAAGCTTCAGAAAAAGCTTGTGCTCCCTTAGCCTTTCCAGCACAATCCTGAGATGCCCCACATGCTCATCCAGGGAAGTATTGTACAGCACAATGTCATTCAAATTGACGACCACAAACCAGTCTAGATAGGACCTGAAAACATCATTCATCAGCATGCAGAAACTCAAATAGCGCATAGCATGTCACCATTGTTGTCTTCCCCTCATCGCCCACAACAATCCGTACCTTCCAATACCCCGACCTTAGATCCAACTTGGAAAAGTAAGAAGCCTTTGCCAATAGGTCAAATAAGTCAACCACTAGAGGGATTGGATACTTGTTCTTCACGATAATCTGATTCAGCACTCGATGATCCACATACAAGTATAGGACCTATCCTGCTTCCTCTGAAAAAGGACTGGTGCTCCAAAGGAAGCTTTGGATGGTCTGATAAAGCCCGCCTTCAACAACTCATCAAGCTGTCTTCTGAGTTCAGCTAACTCTGGTGGAGCCATGCGATAGGGAGCTCGAGCTGGACGGCGAGCTCTAGGTAGCAACTCAAGAACATGATCCATAACATATGGTGGGGGAAGGGTTTGCAGCAACTCTGGTGGCATCATGTTCGCAAACGTGCTCAGCAACTTCTCCACCTTCTCCGGAATGACCACTACTGTGTTCTCAGCCTCCACCATTGTGACCAAGTAGGTCTTATGGCCTTGCCCAAGGCCTTTCATTAGCTAGAGAGCAGACACAACCTACACCTCTGTTTCACCTTTGTTCTCCACAACAAAGCAAGGGATTCTCTCATCACCGATGAGAATGCCCCTAAGGTATGGCATCATGGACACCCTAGCCATCCTCATGAAGTCCAGCCCAAGGATCAGCTCAAAGTCATCCAAAAGAACATCTGTGAAGTTAATTTTGCCCATCTATTCGCCAATCTGCACTAGCATGTCGTGAACAACTCCTAGGACCGAGGCTGCCTCTGAGTTAACTACTTTGATCCGGGCTTGCGCCTTCTCCATCTTAAGGCCCCATGTCTTCATGCACTTCTTAGCCAGAAAGTTGTGGGAGGCACCGGTGTTGACCATAGCTTGCACTGGCTATTTGTCTAGGATGGCCTCCACGTATAACATCCTGCCATGATCTGACTTCTCCTTTTGGATAGCACTCACGATCTGCAAAGGGTTCATACGTGCGGTGACCTCCTCTTTATCCAAAGAGGACTCATCCTCAGCAACAACAGCATTCAGCTTCTCCCTCTTCGGGCACTCTTTGGTGCAGTGAGGCCCTTGGCAAATGAAGCAGGCTATCCCCTTAGATTTATTAGAGTCATCATGTTCATTGCACTTACCCTTGAATCCATTCCTACATGTCTCACCATTCCGCCTATGACCGCCCTTAGAAGAAGAAGACCCTCTGTCCCGTCTCTGCATGGTTGGCTTTTCCTTATAATCAACCAACCTTTCCGCTGTTGTGATGGCTTAGGGGAGGTCTCAAACATTCTTCCTTCGCGGCTCGTTTTGCGCCCAACTCTGGAGACCGGCCAGGAAGTTGAAAAGCTTATCCTCCTCCTCCATGTGTTTGATGTCCAAGAGGAGGGATTGGAACTGCTTCACAAACTCCCTAACCGTACTGGTCTACCTCAACTTCTTGAGAGACTCCCATGCGACCCACGCCGCGTTCATGGGGAGGAACTGCTCCCTAAGCTCCTTCTTCATCATCAACCAAGTCTGGATAGGGAGAAGCCCAGTTGTAGCATCATCTTCCATCCTGGTTCTTCACCAAAGCTTGGCATCTCCCGCATGGTACAAGATAGTCACCATCACTTTCTCCTCTTCCGGAGTATGGGTAGGGTCCCGTTAGCCATCCTCAAAGCATCGTACTTGCCTTGAATGTTTGTCAATCGCTGCAACATGGAGCCCATCATGGTGGCAACTCAACTGTCAACAATCAGCAAGGATTTTTGCTGTCCTCACTAGCCAAATCCCCTTCAAATGCTCCCAAGTCCATCTAGTTCATTCGCATCCCAACAATGGAACCAACTATCATGGGCATGAAGTTTTGCCTAGTGTTCGCTCTTGCGATGGCCTAACTGCACCGTGCAACCAACAGCCAATCTCTCCAACCTTCCCACTCGTATGCGGAAGGGGAACAAGCAATCAACAACCCAAAGCCATCTCTGGTGCAAAGGAGCTCCGCCCAATGTGATGTAAATCAGTCCATCAAAGTACAATGGCAGGTGAGGGCAAGGCTGATCAACGAGGTCGGAATACTCTCTCTCAGAACTTTGGTTCAAAAGCAAAGATTTGCCATGACCACCCATGCTCTCTCCCTTAAATAGACTCAGCCAGAGGCTGGTCCTAATTCTAGTAGAAGTTACATGACCCACCCATACAAGAGTTCTCACTCTGACCAACTCTCAGCCCATAAGCAGGCCGCCCCAACCCAAATCAAGAAACCTAAGGGAAGTCTATCTTCAGCTAGGAGTCCAGCGCCCTGCTGCTTCAAGAGTCCAATTCGTCCAGGGAACATGCTGTCTCAACTCCCACTCGAGCTAGGGGTGTGGTTGTACTGCATAAGTGAATCATATCCGCCCTAGGAGTCCGTCCCTAATTGCTTGTGGCGCCTAGCTCGCAACTAGAATCCTGCCCGTGCTCCTCCTTAGCCTACTTCGTAAGGATAGTAATCTGTCTAGAACCGCTCCAACGCTGCTCCAACATCCATCCATGCCAAAAGGGCTGCCTTGGCTGGCCGTCACCCAGGTTGACTTGGCTGTCTGTTGCTAAGTCTAAGGGATAGCCACCCCCTTTGTCTATGGGACAAGTTGAGGGGCTAACACTCCCTGTAGTGTGTGGCTCCTCTCGCTATCATGTGATTCTGTGTCTTAGTTAGGCTTCAAGCTTTCACCTACATGATTCTGAGATATGGGTGAAGATATGCCGGTTTTATGTGCGAGGGAGAGATTGTCATTTTTTTGGGTTTTTTAAAGAAAAGTTTGAATGAGCAATCCCACGCATCATAAGTTGTCACATCAAACTGCATTCAGATAAAAAAACAACAGTCGTCGATGATGAGCTCACTCCAATACAAATGAGCCTAGAGGCCCTAGACTCATCCTGCACAGAAATCAAGCATGAGCCCAAGCTTTACGGGCAATCGGATCAAGATCCATAACATGCATCATCATATTTTAAATTTAACCATTAACTCTTCTATCTGAGTTCTTTGTTTTAAGGGAACCAAATTGACACTAATCAACTAAGCTTGTTTAGGTGAGTTTGGGCTCATGTAATTTTTTTATTTTTTACAAGCCCAATAATGTCAAATTACAAAAATACCCCTAGCAAAATTGATTAGAAATGTCGCAAATCAGAGTATAATATGTACAAGTAAATACTAGGCATCTTTAATAAAGCAAGTACATATAAATGGATTCATTAAAGCCTCAAAAATAGGAATTTTCCACAAAAATAATGTGGAATGAAAAACTCAAAATTCACCGGGCACAATGCATCATTTATTCAATCAAACTATACCAAATCATAAATATAGATTATACAAGTCGATTCTAACAAATTTCCATAAAAAATTTCATCTGATTTGACCAAAAATGAAAGAGAAATTCAAAAAATGAATTTGGGGCTTACCGAATAAATGGTGTGACATGGTGAAATAGCGGCTAACTCAGCTTAAGCTGACACTAGAAATGGATTATATGCGAAAAATAGGAGGGGAGGGAGGATTTTGGACAAAAAAATTATGCCAGATAGTGTATGGTACATGGCAGAAAAAAGGGAGACACAGCGGAGGAAAATGCGGCTGCTGGCAGAAGTGGCCTGCGCGTGCATTTTAAGTGATGACCTGATTGTTTGAATAGTCCACTAGGTCGTTTGATCTAGCAGACCAATTGGGTATGCACCTGATCAAACGGATGAACACATTTTTTATTTTTTTACAACTTGAATAAACTTCAGTTAGTCAACTAAAACTACTAAATCAAATAAATCACCACATGGAGCAAATAAAGTAAAATTAACTAAATAAAAAACAAAAAAACAAGGGTTGCTTCACTAGAAGCGCTAAGTTTTACGTCTTTAGCTAGATGGTACGTAATCGCTTAATGTATTAATGGATCAATCAAAGCAATGGAGTCAATGTCACCCCTCTCAATATCTCTCTTGAAGACAGGCTTAAGTCTCTGACCATTAACTTTAAAAATCTGATTATCTCATAGATCAGAGATTTCAACTGCTCCATGAGGGAAAACTTGAGTAATGACATAGGGGCCATCCTAGCGAGATCTAAGCTTACTTGGGAAGAGGCGTAATTTAGAATTAAAAAACCAAACTTTCTAGTTAGGTTCAAAGGACTTTCAATGGATGAAGCAATCATGTAAAGCCTTAGTCCTTTGTTTATATAATTTGGCACTCTCGTAAGCATTATGATGCATCTCATCCAATTCATTAAGTTGGAGTTTACAGTGGGAACCGGCTTTGTCCATGTCAAAACTAAATGATTTAGCAGCCCAAAAAACATAGTGCTCCAACTCAATTGGTAAGTGACATACCTTATCATAAATAAGATAGTAAGGAGACATGCCAATGGGAGCTTTATAAGATGTTTGATATGCCCATAGGGCATCATTAAGATGCATGGACCATTCCTTTCAATCAGGGCACACCGTTTTCTCAAGTGGACACTTCTACTTGACCACTGATCTAAGGATGGTAGGGGGTGACAACTTTATGTGTGATAGAATATTTTCAAAGAACAACTTCAAAAGAACGATTACAAAAGTGGCTACCCCCATTGCTAATGATTGCCCTAGGTGTATGAAATCGATAAAAAATATGTTCCTTGAGAAATGTCACCACAACCTTATGGTCATTGGTTTTCCTTGCTATGGCTTCAACCTATTTGGAGACATAAACAACGGCAACCAAATGTAAGTGTAGTCAAAGGAGGGTGGAAATGGACCCATTAAATTGATTCCACAACCATAAAAAATGTCAACAATGAGGATAGGTCGGAAAGGCATCATGTCTCTCAAAGAAAGAGCACTTAGGAGTTGACATCTATCGTAAAACTTACAAAACTCATGAGCATCCCTAAACAAAGTGGGCAAATAAAATCCACTTTGAAGAACCTTAGCAGTTATTTTCTTTCCCCCAAAATTACTGTCATGACATGAGAATGACAAAATGTGAGAATACAGTGGAATTCACTATCGGGCACACATCGGTGGATAATCTGGTAAGAACAAAACTTAAAAAGATTGAGGCCATCGCAATAATAGTGATTAACATGAGAAAAGAATAAATCCTCATCTTGTTTAGTCCAATTAGAGGGAATGCATCCCACAACAAGATAGTTAACAATGTGTGCAAGCCAGGGGGTGATAGAAACAGTAAAGAGCTGCTCATCGGGGAAAAAATCATGAAGTGTCTTAGGGTTGGAAGGTTCCTTAAGTAAGATCCTAAACAAATGATCAGCCACAACATTTCCAACACCCTTCTTGTTCTTAATTTCATAATCAAAGTCTTGAAGGAGCAAAATCCATCGGATGATCCTAGCCTTGGTATCATTCTTAGAAAGAAGGTAGTGTAAGGCTACATGGTAAAAAAAGATAATGATTATGGACACTAAAAGGTGTGATCCAAATTTATCAAGGGCATGGACAACAACTAGAAGTTCCTTCTCCATGGTGATAGTAGTTCAATTATGCATCAGAAATGGTCTTACTAGCGTAATAAATGATGTGAGGGACTTTTTTCACTCTTTGGCCAATGACTGCTCCCACAGCATAGTTGGAGGCATCACACATAATCTCAAAGAGTAGGGAGTAGTCCGGGGGCTAAATGATAGGGGTGGTAGAGAGGAGTGCATGAAGCTTGGTGAAAGCTTTCATGCATGCATCATCAAAATCAAAAGGCGACTCTTGAGCCAACAAATGACACAATCGCCGAGAAAGTTTACTACAGTCCTTGATGACTTGCCTATAGAAACTGGCATGGCCAAGAAAGGAACAAACCTATCAAACTGTAGTGGGGCGAGGTAGGTTAGCTATATGGTCAACTTTGGTCTGTCTACTTCCATACCACATTTGGAAAAATAATGACCTAAAACAATGCCTTCTTAAACCATAAAATGGCTCTTCTCCCAACTCAAAACCAAATTAGTCTCCTCACATCATTTAACTACAAGTGATAAATTATAGAGACATTCATCAAACAAAGCACCAAAAATAGAAAAATCAGTTATAAAAACTTAAAAAATTTATCAATCATATAAGAAAATATGGACTTCATGCAACAGTGAAACGTAGCAAGAGCATTACACAAACTAAATAGCAAATGTCTGTAAGCAAATGTACCAAACGGACAAGTGAAAGTGGTCTTCTCCTAATCCCCTAGAAACACAAGTATTTGATTATATATTGAGTAGCCATTTAGAAAATAATAGAACCTAATTTCTCTAAAATTTGGTCAATGAATGGCAAGGTAAAATCGTCCTTTTGGGTCATGGAATTCAACTTCTGATAGTCTATACACACTCCCCACCCTGTGGTTTCCCAAGTAGGGATTAACTTTCTTGATGAATTTGGCTTAATGGTGAATCCGGACTTCTTGGGAACAACTTGGGTAGGACTCCTTCTAAACATGTGACTTCAATTAGTAAAATCAATCATACATAATACAACTTGTCTTTTTAAACAATAATTCATTGTGACAACTTCATATTGGTGGCAAGTACTTATACATACATAATAGTTTTAGAAAAACAGACATTGCCAAGTAATTATACAATCCCAATCTCATGAATCGAACAACTCAATGTGTCTCATGTCCACTCAACAATTTCAATTTTAACACTAAAAAAATAGGCATTGACATCCATTCATCTTTAAGAGATCATAATAGAGAATCATGCAAAACCTTCTTTGAAAAGTAAAACACCCTAGTTCACTTGACAACCCATTCAGGATATAACTGCATAATGTCCTACTAGAATTTTATGTTCATCTCACATGACATGTGTAAGGCTTAGCCTTTTTAAGCTTTCTATAAGATCCATGTAACAAGTGTTAGGCCAGTGACTCCCAATCCAATTGGCTCAGGGCACTAAGTGTTAAAACACCCCTCAGGCTTAATAACTTCAACCAAATAGGCTTCAAGGCTATGTATGTCATAAATTAGTCAACTCTACCTTTTGACTCGAACACCCTATGCTTAGTGAGGCACGTCGAGTCCCGGACTACTCAATAGAGTGACTTTAATTCATTACAATTTTTCATTCTTTTTTTCCACATTTTTTTTCTCTTGTTTTTTCTTGAGCACATTATACAATCAACTTGAATTGTGTTGACCAAAAGTCCTCGACTGTTTTACAAACCAAGAATAGTGAAGCTCAAAACTCTATCATGATAACATGAATACCACTAGATCATGCCAAAGTTTTACTCTCATAATAAAATAATTACTTAGATTTAATGATATCCACCAAGATGTAAGACCATAATCAAGGGCTCGAATTTGCACTTAGGCCAATGTCTTGCATTGTTTTTTTCAAAATAGGAGCACAAGAAACCAATATGAAGTAATCTGAACACAAAATCATTAAATTTGTTAAGTTATATTCTAAGTAGTCTGATGTCATTAAATAAAGTCACATGTCTAGAATAAGAATCAATGTAAATAAGCAAAAACATAACATAAAATAAATCTAATTAATTTTTTCAAATTTTTATTTTTTAAGTAAAACTAAAAAAACATAAAAAAATATTTTTCTACACCCCCAAACCTAAACTAAACATTGTCCTCAATGTAATTTTTTTTTTGGGAAATATCATGAAAAGAAAATCAACCCTCATAATTTGGATTTTCAAGAGATGTAGACTCAACTTCAGGACACATGGTCTAAAAATGGTTTCAAACATTGGCCATTAACTTTGAAAACAACACATTTTTTTAGGTTTTCAATTTCAACAGTTCCATAAGGACCTGTCCAACATGATCTTAATTTTCCTGGAAAGAGATGATGTCTAGAGTTGTTCAATAAAACTTTTTGAAATGGCTCAAAAGTTTTTCGTAAAATGTTTTTATCATAAAAAGCCTTCATTCTCTCTTTGTAAAGTTTTGAACTCTCATAAGCGTCACATCGAATTTCCTCTAACTCATTGATTTGCAATTGTCTATTTAAGCCAGCCTTATCAAAGTTAAAATTTAAAGCTTTGGTTGCCCAATATGCCCTATGTTCCAACTCCACATGTAAGTGACAAGCTTTTCCAAAAATCAAACGGTAAGGAGACATGCTAATTGGGGTCTTAAAAGTAGTATGGTAAGCCCAAAGAGCATCGGTTAGCCGTAAAGACTAATCTTTACCATTTGGATTTACCATTTTTTGTAAAATATATTTAATTTCCCTATTAGAAATCTCAACTTGTCTACTTGTTTGTGGGTAATAGTGGGTAGCTACTTTATGGGTAATCTCATACTTCCTCATCAAAGCCTCAAAAGGCTTACTACAAAAATGGCTCGAGGTGTTCCAAACCTTGAAAATATTTTTTTTTTAAAAAAGCGCACAAGGACTTTGTGGTCATTGGTTTTGCTTGGAACAGCCTCAATCCACTTAGAAACATAATTGATGGCAACTAAACTGTAAACATACCCAAAAGAAGGAGGAAAAGGTCCCACGAAATCAATGCCCCAACAATAAAAAATCTCAATAACCAATATGAGGTTAAGGGGCATCATATTTTGACGAGATATGGCTCCTAACTTTTGACACCTTTCACAAGTTTTGCAAAATTCATGAACAACTTTGAAAAGCATTGGCCAGTAAAAACCACATTGCAAAATTTTAGCGGTGGTCTTTTTAGAGGAGAAGTGACCACCGCATGCTTCAGAATGACAAAAAGAGATGATACTTGTTCAGAATTAAGCACACATCTCCTTATTATTTGATCTGGACAGTACTTAAAGAGATAGGGGTCATCCCAAAAGAAATGCTTTACCTTGGTGAAGAATCTCTTTTTATCTTGAGGAGACCAATGGTGGGGAACTTTACCTATCACCGAGTAGTTGGCAATGTCGGCATACCATGGAGGATGTGAGACGGCAAAAAGTTGTTCATCGGGGAATGTGTCTTAGATTGGAATGTTTTTCGAAGAATCAAAAAATTCCAATATAGAAAGATGATCCGCCACCACATTCTCTACTCCCTTCTTGTCTTTGATTGTGAGATTAAACTCTTAGAGTAGGAGTATCCATCGGAGCAAACTTGGCTTTGTATCTTGTTTGCTCAAAAGGTACTTCAAAGCTGCATGGTCAATAAAAATGATAATTTGAGAGCCAATCAAATAGGATCTAAATTTGTCAAGTGCAAATACTACAGCAAGAAGTTCTTTTTCAGTGGTAGAGTAGTTCATTTAGGCACTATTTAAAGTTCTACTTGCATAATGAATTACGCAAAGTTTCTTATCTTTCATTTGCCCTAAAACAACCCCAAAGGCATAATCTGGGGGTTGCATGATGGGTGCAGACACTAACATATTCTTAAGCTTTGTGAAAGCTTCTTCACATGCATCCGACCACTCAAAAGAATGCTCTTCAGATAGAAGATTACACAATGGTCTAGATATCACACTAAAATTCTTGATAAATCTTCTATAAAAACCGGCATGCCCTAGAAAGGATCTAACATCTTTTATGGACTTTGGACTAGGCAAATTAGCAATCAATTCAATTTTTGCCTTGTCCACTTGAATTCCCTACACATAAACAATGTGACCAAGTACTATTCCAATAGTAACCATAAAATGACATTTTTCCCAATTTAGAACTAAATTTTTCTCTTCACATCTCACCAAAACTTTTTCTAAGTTATCAAGACAATCATCAAAAGAATTACCAAAAATAGAAAAGTCATCCATAAAAACTTCCAAAAACCGCTCAACCATGTCACTAAAGATGCTCATCATGCACCTTTGGAATGTGGCAGGAGCATTACATAATCCAAACAGCATCCTTCGATATGCAAAGGTACCACTGGACATGTAAAGTTTGTTTTTTCTTGATCTTTATGTGCAATCTCAATTTGGTTGTAACCTGAATAACCATCTAGAAAACAATAAAATTGATGACCAGCTACCCTCTCTAGGATTTGGTCCATGAATGGCAAGGGGAAGTGGTCTTTCCTAGTGACGGAATTCAATTTCCTATAATCTATGCACATCCGCCAACCGGTGGTGACTCTAGTGGGAATTAACTTATCATTGGCATTCTTTACCACTGTCACTCCAGACTTTTTGGGGACAACTTGGGTGGGACTCACCCATGGACTGTCAGAAATGGGGTAAATGATACCCACATCCAATAATTTTAGGACCTCTGCTCTCACTACCTCTTTCATGTATGGGTTTAACCTTCGTTGCATTTGTCGCACAGGTTTTGCATTTTCTTCCATGAAGATCCTATGTGTACAAATCAGGGAAATAATCCCCTTGATATTAGCAATGGTCCACCCAATGGCATTCTTGTAATTTCTAAGGACTTCGAGCAACCTGTGCTCTTGCTCCCTATCCAACATTGAAGAGACAACCACAGGAAATGTCTCTCCCTCACCAAGATAAGCATATTTAAGTTCAGTAGGGAGGGGTTTCATGTCTAGCTTGGGTGGTTGGACACTTGAGAGGAGAGGAGCGCTGTTAAAAGGAGGTAACTCCTCAAAGCAGGCTTTCCACCTTTCAATATCCAATAATGTAGTTGACTCCAACAAGGAATTTACATCATTAATCATAACATCATCATCAAAGTTAAAATAAGAAAGACATACTTCAAGATGGTCAGAAAATAAAGAAATAGTA
Organism: Saururus chinensis; assembly: GCA_035235625.1. Taxonomy (NCBI): domain Eukaryota; kingdom Viridiplantae; phylum Streptophyta; class Magnoliopsida; order Piperales; family Saururaceae; genus Saururus; species Saururus chinensis. Next base: position 36,483,283 of record CP141143.1, read on the forward strand.
GCCATGTCATCAACAAAACTTTCTAAAAGATTTACTTCATGCATATCCTTATCATCATCTCCTCGTTGTCTGCAAATATTAAAAATATTCAGTTCCAAAGTCATATTTCCAAAAGAAAGCTTCATAACACCATTTCTACAATTAATAAGAGCATTAGAAGTAGTAAGAAATGGGTGGCCTAATATGACAGGAATTTGAGTACAAGCATTCAAAATTGGTTGTGTATCTAAAACAATAAAATTAACAGGAAAGTAAAACTTTTCTACTTGTATCAGCACATCCTCAACAATTCCTCTTAGTGTTTTAACTGAGCGATCTACAAGTTGAAGTGTAATGCTTATGGGCTTCAATTCACCAAGTCCCAATTGTTCATAAACAGAATAAGGTAAGAGATTAACACTTGCCCCAAGATCAAGTAAAGCTTTTTCAACTCTATAATTCCCAATTATACAAGATATGGTTGGACAACCAGGATCTTTATATTTGGGTGGGGTGTTTTGTTGCAAAATTACATTTACTTGTTCTGTCAAAAATGTCTTCTTTTATACATTTAGCATAAGATAGAATTTGTTTTATGGCATCTAAGAGAGGAATGTTAATCTTCACTTGTTTGAAAATTTTAAGAATGTCACCATTTGGCACCAATTTAGAGGAAGATTGTAATCTTTGAGGAAAAGGAGGAGGAATTGGAGCAACACAATCAAAGTTGTCAAGTTCATCACCATGTTTAAAATTCAAAGACTCCTTAGGTTCAACAACCTTTATTGGAATATCTTTGTTAATGACTTTTCTACTTCTCAAAGTAGTGATGGACTTAGCATGCTCTTCTTGTGAACTTGAAGAATTTAAATTTTCAATTACAAATTGACCTTTAGGATTTGGTTGAGGTTGAAAAGGAAACTTTCCTTTTTCTTGAGTGCTCAAAGCTATGGTCAATTGAGTGATAGAAGTCTTCAAGTCATTAATGACTTGCATTGTTTGGTTATTGATTGTTGCTTGACTTTGTATAAATGTTTGCAATGTGTCTTCAAGAGTCTTCTTATGTGGTGGAACATAATTTGAGGAAGAAGGGGGTACCTGCACATTAGACTCATTTCTCCAACTAAAGTTAGGATGATTTCTCCAATTAGGAGTATAAATTTCAGAATAAGGAGAAGAAAATGGCCTTTTGTAGGTATTCATAGCATTTGCTTGAGTATGCAACACCTTTTGAAAAGCAGGGATTGTTAGGCAATCCTGTGTTTGGTGTCCATTACTCTCACATATACTACAAATATCTTGTGCTTTTTGAGAAGCTTTAGACATGTTTTCCCTATTAATTTTCATAGCCTCAACCTTTCTAGTTAAACTTGTAATTTTTGCTTTTATATCATCCTCTTCTTTAAGAAGGTACAAGCCCCCCTTAGTTGCCCCATTAGATTTGGTTTTATTACTACTTTCAAATTCATTAGAATCTTTCCATGATTAAGCATTTTCAGCTAACACATCAAAATAGTTTCATGCTTCCTTAGGTTCTTTACTCAAAAACTCTCCATTACACAACATTTCAAAAAATTGCCTCATTTGAAAAGATAAGCCATTATAAAAGAAACTAATTGCACGTCATGTTTCATATCCATGATGTGGGCATAATAACAAAAGCTCTTTAAATCTCTCCCAACATTGAAAGAAAGTCTCATTTTCTTTTTGTGAAAAATTCATGATATTCTTTCTAAGTGTATTATTTTTATGGGTGGGAAAAAACTTTTTCAAAAATTCTCATTTGCATTTCTTGCCATGATCCAATGGATCTTGGCTTCAAAGAATTCAACCAATTTTTTGCCTTTTCCTTTAAAGAAAAATGAAAGAGTTTTAATCTAATAGCATCATTTGAAACATTTTGGTTGGCAAAGTTGCACAATCAAACTCTTTTAAATGCAAATATGGGCTTTCTGAGTCTAGGCCATGAAATTTGGGTAGTAATTGAATTACACCCGGCATGAGTTCAAAACCACCCACATTAGTTGGAAAAATCATGTAAGAAGGAGAACTTGATCTAGTTGGTTTGCAAATAATCACGCAAGGTGTTAACTTGAATATTTTGTGCATTATTATCCTCCTTATCACTTCTTAGTTCCTCATTAGTTCTTAGATCTTCTATTGTATCAAAATAAAGATAATTTTCAAAAGATTTGTTCACTCTTTTCAATCATCCAGAATTATCACGCACCCATGTGAACATGCAACAACAAATTTTTTTTTTTAGTAACAAATGAAAGTAAAAGTGCAAAAATTAAATAACAAAATATAAAAAGTTAGAGAGTTAGAAGTTAATAGACAAAAATTAAAATTGCAAAATAAGGCATAGGCACTATCGAGGTACACGTTTGATCCTAAAATTTTTTCGATAGTAATGTGGGTAGTGCCTCCGGTCTCAAAGAAAAATTACAGAATTTATGTACTAAAAGTAAATGACATAAAGTAAATGACTTAATTTAAAGAGTTAGTGCACAAAAATAAAAGTTAGAGAATTAGTAAAGTTAGAGTGAGTTTTTTTTCGTAACGGATTCCTGTCACTCGTTGCAATCCCCGGCAACGGCGCTAATTTTGTTGTTACGTCCAAACCAAGACTATGAAGTAGTCTAGTTCAGATTTCTTTTTTACTTGTCAATTATAGTAAACAAGGTCAATCTATGGGGAAAGCCTTGTGTGACACAGAAAACTATTATGAAGAGAATAGAATAGAGAAAGAAAGTGAAATAGATAATAAGAGACAATCAAAGAGAAAGTGCTAAGGCATCGAAAATCCACTTGCAATAAATCTCTAATGTATACTTCATTCAAATGATAACTCAATTAAGATCAAATGAAAATTTGTCTCAATCGGAAAATTTATCTCTTAAAGAACTTTGAAATAGAACAATAGTAATTGATTGTTTACTACGTGAAATCATTAAGTATATAATTACAAGGAATTATAAGCATTTGGCGTGCCTTTTGTCAATGCTAAATCAAATAATTATATAGATTATAAACTCCTTAAATATGAAACATCAATTTAAAATAATAAAGAACTTACTTGAATCAAAGTATCCATTAAGCATCAAGTACAAGCTTCATTCCTAGCCTTAGCTTGAGAGCTTAAAAAGCCATTACAATAAAACAAAAATAAAATTATAAAATAAAAGAAGAAAATAGGGGAGGAGAGCTCCAAAGAGGAGGGAATGATGCCTCTATCACGTCCACCCCTCTATTTATAGGAATAGAAGGGGTTGCTTCAAAGAGGAAAGTAAAATCGTATCTCTGGATTGCATCCTGATTAATTGTCTGATTGGTTGCATCTTTGACAATGATTAGATTCTAAATCAATCAAATAAATCAATAATTTATTTAGAAAATAAGTATCTTTGAATCTTCCTTTAATTATCCAATCAGCCTCATTGTCTTTCCTTATGTGTATCAATCACAACCAATGAAAATATTCTTCATGTGCTGGCCTCAGGTTAGTTTACTAGCTGTCCGTTTGCATGCCAAATTAGACCCATAAATATTCAAAATTTTAAAATTTCTTTTTGAAATAACAAATGTAGCTACATAAGTCTTCTTTCCAATGCCATCATAATCGTATCAATCTGAATTATACATAGAAAGATATGGTCAACATACTATGGCTATGTCAATCTACCCGAATCAGCTTCTTTCCTAATTTAGTTCTCTTGATGCAAATCTCAAATCCAACGGGTCCACAAGGTTGTATTCGACCATTACATGCATGTTTAGACCATTAAGAGCTCATTCCTGACTTTTAAATAGCTTTGGGTAGTTGGGCTTTACTTCCTCTTCCAGTTGGATCCTGTTGAAGCCTATTTAGACATGTAAACTCAATTAAGGTCCAGCTAACCTATTTAAAACATAAATAGCCCAAATAAGCAATGACTTAACATAAAATAGGATTGCAATTTGAAATTTGAAAATATTTTATTGAAAATTATTTCAGTGCATCACATGCATAACCATACTAAATCATACGCATTCATCATGCATGAAAAGTATCTCTAACACACTAACCATAATCATGCATAACCATTTTCATTTATAAGCATTCATCCTACATGAAAAGTGTCTCTAACATACTAACCATAATCATGCATAATCGTTCTCAGTTATAAGCATTCATCTTGCATAACATGCAAATAAGTTCCACACCTACATGTGCAATATAAGCTTTCACATCCATACCCAACAACCATGTAATTGAGCAACATATCACATACACATGCAGCCTCAACATATAATGAATGCCTCATGCATAGAGAAACAACTCTACTTAATCAGTTGAAGCATAAGCAGTCTCTCCTCACTCCAGACAATCCCTAATTGGGAAGTTTGAAGACTTGAGTAGTTTGAGTAAAATCCCTAAAGGGGAAGATACCCCCTGGTAAACCAGTACACTTGGACAAACAAACCAGCCAGGATTATAGTCTCAATAGTTTTGGTCTCCTTATAACATTGCCTCTCTTCTCAACCCAGGGAGGAAAACCCGTCCCCGAGGGACTTAAAACCACATCCATTAGACGTAAAACCTCATCCTTTAGGACGTAAAACCCAATCGATTAATCCGGCAAACAATATTGCCCAATTATATCCAATTGATCAATTATGGCTAGTCTCGATAAATCTCATTCATGAAATCCATTTCATGATGCATGTAACATGGTATATATGTAACATTACATAAGTCCTAACACATGAAATATGCTCAAATCAATCCATATGTGGATCATTCTCAATCCATATGTGTCAATAATCACCACATTTGCTTCCACAAGTGTGTATACATAGCATTAGTATTCAATACTAAGCATAGACATATGCATCATGAACCAACCATCATCATACTACACATCTGCTCTCATGATTTTATAATGGTTCCTCCTTACTGAAATAATAGATGAAAAATCATTGAAAAACACAAGCCCAAATTAATCATAACCTCATGCTAGACTTAGGTAAGCATACTCATCACTTCGCTTAAGCTAAACATAGAAATATAATTCACCCATAATTTAGAATACTATGTGAAAGCTTACAAGCCCATTTTCATGTTTTAAACTTGCTAGAATCCTAAGTAAAACATGGAGAATCACTCAACATGAATTTAGAATGAGAATAATAACATGCTACAATCTATTAACATGTAATACATTTCATACTCAATAACATAACTTTCAAGGTAATATTCATGCATTCACAATAACATTTCTTAGTAAAAATCACTCATCATAATCATAATAAATGATGTTTAAAAAGAAGAACATGAAAATGAATAAAATATTCAAAATGGAAAAACTATTGTTTGGCAATTCGATTAGCCAAAAGGCCATTTGAATGCCTAGACAATCGATCGTCCAGATAGTCGTTCGATCACCTAGCCATTCGAACGCATGTAAGGCCGTTCGAATGCCTATACAGTAAAGTTTGGTTCATCTTCAACCTTGCGAACTTAAAACTAAAAATATACAAAATCGACTTAAACATTCAAACCTCACTTCCAAACACCATAATATTGAAATTTAAGCTTAGGAAATGGTAGATCTAGTCATTTAGCAACTAAAACACAAAGAAATCACTAAAAAGATCATGCTATACCTAAATCACCATTAAAGCTCAACATCAAGCAAAATTCACATAAACCATCCCAAACTTCAAATCCAAAATATAAACCTATTTGGAAGAAAACCCTTATCTTCAATGAGATCTTCGTCCGAAATCAAAGCTTGAATCTCTTCAAATCCCCACCCACATTTAGGGTTTAGTCAACACCTTGATAAATCCGATTATTTAAGTGTAAATCACTTAAAAACTCATAGATCTAGGGCTTATTTTGTTCCAAAATGAAAATCCCTCATTAGAGGCTTGAAATATAGATTAAAATTAGAAATGGTGGTGTAAAACAAAATTTTACCTTGGAAAAGATGAGATTAAGAAAGATTAGGCAAAACCCTAAGAGATTAATGAAGAAATCAAAACTAATCTTACCTTAATCAAGCTTTCCTCTTATGGAATGGAGATGAGGGCTTCTCAGCCTCCCAGATCTCAGCCCTTCCTAAATAGGAATGAAGTTGGAGTTTTCTATTTATAGTAAGTTATGGAATGAAGTAAGGTATACAAAATAGAAATTTTGGGTACGAATAGATTTTATACTAAAAATAGATAATTTGTTGATTTTAGGTCCAAAATGAAATTTAAAATTTTTGAAACACTTAAATGTTGAAACAAGTTGTGTTTAGGGTCTTGTGAGACCCATTACCCCAAATTACAAACGTGGGGCCCAGGTGGGACTTGCACCCTACTTTTTCAAAAAATTTACCAAAAATCCTAAAAATTCTAGAAATTTTTGGATAAACTTAGTTTAGCATAAAAAACTAGTAAAATGAAGAAAATATTGATTAAAACAATCGTTAACCATCTTTAATCCCAAAATGAGTCAAACGAGCCAAATTAACACCAAAACCACATAATACTAACAAAATTAATTAAATAAACCGGTTTAGGGTTGAGGGATCTTACAATTAGGGTAAGAGGGAGGGCTTCATTGACTAAGTCATCTAAATGATCAGCCATTACACATTCAAAGTCACACTCAATAAGTGGTTGGTTAGATGCATGAAACGCATTGAGCTTCACCTTCATCTTCCCAAAGGACATCTCTCTCACCCCTACTCGACAATTGATATAATCATTACTAGTGGCAAGGAAAGGCCAACCTAGAATGATAGGGATTTGGTATGTGGAATTGAAGACAGGTTCCACATCTAAGACAAGAAAAACAATAGGGAAGAAGAACCGATCAACACCGACTAAGACATCTTCAATGACTCCCTAAGTTTTATGCACTGAACGGTTGATTAACTGAAGAATAACCGACATGGGATACAAGTCTTCTAAACCTAATTGCTCATACAACAAGTAAGGGAGTAGATGGACGCTGACACTAAGGTCAAGGAGGGCTTTATGGATGGAGTGATAAACTATGACACAAGAAATAGTGGGCATTCCAGTGTCCTTATACTTAGGTGAGGTGTCAAACTTCAAAATAAAGCTAACTTGCTCGGTGAGGAAGACCTTCTTAGACACATGGGTCTTGGATTTATGCTTTCAAGTGCATAGGTTTATGAGAAGTTTAGCATAAGCAGGGACTTCCTTAATGACATCTATGAGGGGGTCTTGACTTTTTTGAAAGTCTTAAGAATCTCATCCATCCTAGCCCTTCTCTTTCGAAATGGTGGGACCATGTCAAGACACAGGGAAAAAAGTGCCCCTAGGGATATAACATCTCAGAGAAGTGGTCTTAGATAGTGGCTCTGAGGAAGGGGAATGAGAGATAGACTCCTTTGCTTTTGTTTCACTCTCTAACTCGTGAGGCTCATTAGGGGTAGGCTTCTCTAACTCTTCATTTGTGGTACCCAAGGAATCAACTCCAACCTGATTGTCAATATGTTGACCACTCTTAAGGGTAGTTATGGACTGAACTTGTTCATTAGAGGAAGGGACTCCCTCTACTCAAAATTAACCTTTAGGATTTTGTAGGGGCCGACTCAATAATGCACCCATCTCTCGCTTATTAACATCATTGGCTAGTTGTCCAACTTGGGCTTCTAGTTTTGCTATAGATTGTGTGTAGGAGTGGAGGAGTTGATATTGAGATTGAAGTCCTTGCACGACACTTATAACCTTTTCTTTGATACTCAGACTCCTACAAGGTTGGACATATAGCGGTTGCCCTTGAGATTGGTAAATAGGGACTAGTGGAACTTGGAATGGTTGCCTAGGGGGTTGGTTGCTTGGTTTTGTACTCGCTAGGAAAAGTTAGGGTGATTCCTCCACCTAGGATTATATGTGTTTGAAAATATATTATTCTCAGCCTTAAGGAAGGATTGGGTGGCATTCACATGATCATGGACAATCTCATCAAATTGAGAGGCAGAGGGGCACTTTATAATGGTATGAGCTAGGCTAAGGCATATTGTGTATGCATCTTGAGTGAATGAAGTGGGTTGATGGGTTGAAGTCATAAGGAGGTCTAGCTTCCTACTCAAAATACCAACTTTGGAGGAGAGGTTTAATGGGTTTTTGACTTTATACAAGCCACCCCTAGAGGGGCATTGTTTAAGGTGGATAGTTCGCTCTCATTTCTATTCAACATAGTATGTTGAAGAGAATTTTCACTCAAGTCCTCAAAAAAATTTCATGTGTCATTTTTATTTTTTAACAAAAAGGTACACCTGCAACTCGCATTGACTAGGTGGTGGTTTTGTTCAGTAAGGCCCTCATAAAAGCATTGCACTAATTGCCACTTAAGGATATCATAATGGGGATGCATCCTAAGAAGGTCCTTAAGTCTATCCCAACTCTTATGGAATTGTTCCGCGGAAAGTTGGGCAAAAATAGTTATGACCTTTCTCATTTGGTTGGTCTTGCCTATCGGGAAGTACTTTTTGAGAAATTCTTATTGCATTTGCGCCCATGTTGTGATGGTGTCTAGTTCTAATGAGTGGAGCCATTCTTTAGCCTTATCTTTCAATGTGAAAGGGAAAAATTGAAGTTTAACAGCCTCATTAGTTAAGTTAGAGAGCTGGAAAGTTGTGCATAGTTACAAGAAGTCATCTAGGTCCTATACGGGTTTTCATTGTTAAGCCCATAAAAAGATGGAAGCATTTGAATGACATTGGGCTTAATTTCGTAATTTTGAGTGGTGACCGCTAACAACATAATGCATGAAAGAGAGGTGTATTCATTGGGAGTGTAATACTTCCCTAGAGCTTTAAGAGGTGCATCTACTAACTAATGTTCAACCATGATGATGGGAGAAGTAGTGGTGGATATGGTAGAAGTGGTAGAATTGGTGGGAGAGTGTGTAGGGATGAAGGTCAAGGGCAAATTAGCTCTCCTAGGTGTTCTTTCAGGCTTAGGGTGAAGTGGTGCTAATAGGAGGAGTAAGGAGCAATCACCACGTATACACCACAAACACACTACACAATGTAAAGTATAAAAAAAAAGTAAGCAAAAACTAAGTAAGAAGCTAAAAATAATGAGAGAAAAAGATCTTGCAAACCAAAGATCAGAACTATGCTTGTAAATGTCCACTTGCGGCCACAAGTTTAGAGAGTACTGTCTTCAATTCAACCTACAAGATAAAATTAAAAGAAAGTAGCTAAGAAATCAACAAATTCCTCCATTAGATTTAGTAATTAATTCATCACTCCCTGAGGTTGGACAACCGTTAAATACTTATCCTTGTATAATTACCTCATACACTTGCAAAGGGTTTAATTATAAATGATCAAATTTTTGGCACCATTGTCGGCGATCATGTCGTATTGTTACTAAATTAGTGGTGAGGATAGTTCTAGTTAGTTTTAGTTTCAGTTTACTTTAGTTTTTTAGGACATTTAAAAGAAAAACTTAAATTAAGCAAAAGAAATAATCAACTAAATTAAAAGGAAGAGATCAATACGATGGAAATTACTTAGTAAATCTAATCCATTATAGAAACATAACAATTTATTAATTTTAATATAAATCTAGTGTAAATATGAACAAGTATTCTCAGCTACAAGCTATAATTACTTTAGAAAGAATCATTAATTAAATCCATGACATGAATTATATTCGACAATAACATAAATCATCTACACTAAACTAAACTATAGGCTTGACTCTTCTACTATTAATATAACTCATCCAATTCATTAATCATATTAATATTAAAAATATTGCATAACCATCTCATTTAAAAAATAGAAACTAGAATCGATGTTAATCTCAAAACCACATCAATTTATCATCTACAAAATAATAAATCAATATAGAAGTGAATGAACTTGGAAATCTCTTTCATTAAAAAGGAAATCCTTGTCATATAATTGTCATTATTCACAACTAAAATCTAAAGTAAAAAAAAAAAGAAACTAAAACTTATCAATAGCTTCATCAACTTATAAGTAAAAGAAAAATCTAGCCTTGCATGGTAAAAGAAAGCTCTTAAATCTCCATTAAAAACTTTGATTGCTCTTCATCTTCTTCTCCATTTTTCTATTTAGAAAATCTACTCTCATTCTTCAATTTTGAACCAAATATGGCTTTATATAAGAGTAAAAATCATAGGAGAAGGTCTAATAGGAAAAGAAATCAAAATCGATTCAAAATAGAAATTTGCACGTCATTCCATTCGAATGCCCTACATGCCCATTCAAACAACTACTACTGCTATTTTTTTTCAAAATCATGTGTAACCGTTTGAACGCCCTGTACCCCATTCGAATGGCAATGAAGAATATGCGCAAAAGTAACACAAGTTAGCCAAATTACTTCAAAACATCATGCAAGTTTTTCCTAACCTAATTAACCTTAATTTCTAATTATTTAAACTATATTAAATCTTAAATAAGACTAAACAATAGAATAATTATGGGTAAAATAGCATACAAAATATCATTATTAGGTTTTATGTTCAATGGACAGGGTTTTACGTTCCTTTGAGGCCCTAGCTCTGCCCAATCCGAGCCAAATCCTGTCCAAGGGCTGGTCAGCACACGGGGGCAACAAAATTGAGCGAATTATCGAATTTGTAGAAGACTTAGCCCCTCACATAGGAGTTTCAACAATGGAGTTGCGCACCTCATGCCCTTTGAGCAAGATTAATAAGGATAAAGAGGATAATAAACATAAGTCATTATAAACATCCTCACACACAACCCACATCACAATCTCTGGAGCCCACACATGGCTCAAAGTCTGGAAAGATCAGAGATGTTTAACAGCAACAAATAAACACGTGAAACATACATAATCCACCAAAGGGTGTTCTTGAGATCCAAAAAGATAAAAATCAAAAAGTAAAACACCATCAGAATGTGATGAAAGCTAATCCCATGGGTAATTATATCATCCCTCAAATAAAATATATTGTGTGTTTGCACATTGTGTCGTGCAGCCCCAAAATAAAACACAAAATGGGATGAGTATAAAACTCAGTAATGGTTTGATTACAATGAAAAAATCAAAAAAATCATCACAACATATCATCATGGCAATTCTGATTTATAAATAACATGGACACCCTTTTCTGATCATCCCCTTATTAAATCCCTACTTACCATTAAGTGAAAGATCTAGCATGCATATAACACATATATCAAACCAGGGAATAAATAATCATGTCATGACTTAGCATCTATCTTGCATAAGTAATGATCCTTGTCCATTCAAAATCAAGTATAATATCAACATAATCTGCATGAAAAGTGTCTCTCACACACACTTTCTGATCATGCAACCATATCACATAACCTGCATAAATAGTGTCTCTAACACACATTTCAGATCATTTATAATATCCCATAAACCTACATGAGAAATGTCTCAACCACACATTTAGATCATGTAAATATCATATCCATTCCATAGCTCATTAACCCTGCATGACAAATATGTTAAACACATGATATACAATCATGATTAATAGATCATATCCACATATGTCACATTATCCCTACACAACCTATGCAATCCTTGACATAATAATAATAATACACATGCATCATCACAAATGGTGAATGCCTCCATCAAGGAGTGAATACAATCATTGCCACATAGGCGAGGCATAGTCTGGTTTCCACACAAGAAATATAAAATGTCAGGGTAGTCAGCCCCTAAGTCTGCTCGCCAAGGACTATCCTGGCTAAAGATGTCTGATTCTCATACAGAGAACCTAGAGCAGGTGTGTTCACCCAAGGACATCTCATGCGGTGGGGGAGAGCCCGAATTCCCATACAGGGAACCCTGGAACACATGGTAGCCGATGCACGAAAGCATACCACTCTGGATTCTCAGGGTCCAGATGACTATCTCAAAAAATCTCAACTACAAGACAAGTACATAACTCATCCCCATTCATCTCAACTCAATTCAGATCAACTCAACCTGTGGAGTATACATGTTCCACAGAGGAACTCAAATCGAAATCATGTCCTTTCGGACCACCAAGTTTTGATTAAGTCAACGATTGATTAATCCGGCACGCAATCTCACATCATTGCATACAATCGATCAATCATAGCTAAACATCGGTAAAATCTCATTCATGAAGTCCGTTCCATGATGATGCATGAAGTCATGATACATACGTGGGCAAGATCTACATGAATTCCAACACATGAAACGTGTTCCCATCAGTCCCCACATGCATCATATTCGAATCATAAACAACCACGATTTCATAGCAAATACCCCACGTGTGTGTTCATGCATCTTTAAGCACATAGCCATGCTTTGACAATAGCTCGTAAGGTAATACATACATGCTTTCATAAAATCTAATCATAGTTACCAATTGAAATCATGGTGAAATCTATCGTAAACCATCATTCCATTCATATGAAATCAAATGTTCAACTCTTACAAGTATAATTATTCTACACATGAAGTTAAAATATGATATCACCATTTCAACCATAATTCATTCATATTATAAGATAGCACCTCATATCATTGTCATACAATGGCCTTGCTGTAAACATGCTTAGAACATAAGAATTTCATCAACCATAGCTTTAAGATAATTAATGCTAATATATCTATCCATAATCATGTAGCTCCACATAATCCTTAAGCATTCTTCATAAACCCCAACCTAAATAACATATCCTTTCAGAAGTTTAATCTAACTCAAAGCACTCCAAGTAAACCTTAGAAACATCAACTGGGAGTAAAAATATCGAAATAAGCACCAAAAACCCAAATTGCTAAAATCTGCTATGTAGCTGATCGATTGCCAATAAGGCAAATTGAAGTCTTCTTCCTTTCGAAATTCAAAACTGAAATATCATTAATAAAGCTTAAAATCTTCATTCTAAGCCTCATACACCATCAAAATTAAATTAAACATTCCAAAACATTAAATCAACTCATTTCAAATCAAAACCCTAAGTAATCAAGGCAAAAGATTAATTTTTTACAAATTTATCATTAAAGCCCTAAATATTAAACCTATTCAATCAAGACACATAAAAATCGAGATTTGCATACATATTATGGTTGAGATGAAAACCCATTACCTCTCAACTTAGTTTGAGTTGGATTTACTCTTCAATCACCTCCGAAACCTTCTAAAAGTATGATTTTTATGTTAATACTTATCTAAACCCGATTTAAAATTAAAAATTATAGAACAAATCCTAAATCTAAAGCTTAAGAGAAATAAAATAAAAAACTTGAAGGCTAGGGTTTGAGGTAGATGTGTAAAACAATGATTTAATAATTTGAAAATGGATTGAATCAATAGAGGAAGATAAGATCAAGAGAAGTTTAAGAAAACCCTAATCATTAAGCAAGGATTTAGGAAATCTTACCTCTAATTACTTCATCTTTGGGCCTAATTGGCGATTAGGCTCTAGGTCTTCTGCCTCAGCCCTTTCCTAAATAAGAAAGAGTCAGCCTCTTTCCTTTTATAGGAAAGAATGGGCTATACTTACTTAAAACATGGGGTGAGAATAGAATCTTTAACTAAAAGTAGGTGTTTTGGCCATTTAAACTCTAATTAGGACCAAAAAAAATTTAAATTTTTTTGTAATGACTTGCTTTGATGTCTGGGATGTTTCGGACTAAAAACCCCAAATTCGATCATAGGGCTCACATGGGTCTCGCCAAACCATAATTGTTGAAAAATTCATAAAAATTCAAAAAATTACCGAAAATTCAGAACTGACTTGAATTCACTTAAAACCCATAAATGTGAAGCTAGTTTTGGTTAAAACCTTTGTAAAATACTCAAATTTTAAAAATACTCTAGAACATATCAGAATTGACATTAAACCACGCAAAAGTAATTAAACATAATAAATTAAAACCAGTTAAAGTTCATGGATCTTACATATATAGCATGATATGCAGGTAGCATAAGTACGTGTTGATGAAATATATTATACATAGCATGATATGTATGTATCATGACTAGGTGTTGATGAGATAAATATAGCATGACATGCAGGTGACATGAGTGGATGCTTATAAAATGTAAATTATGATATGATGCACAGATTTATATGATCATTCCATGATGAATGAACATAGTAATTGATTATGTTTTGAATGTTATGTTGATTATGCTTATGTGGTTATTATGAATTTACTTTTCATATTAAAAATCTTGCTAAGATTTGGCTTACCCTTCTTTGTTTTGTATTTTTGGCTTACCCTTCTTTGTTTTGTGTTTTCTTTTGGGCTACATGTCGTGCCATGGAGGTTATTTAGATGGGCTCTTGTTAAACATGTGGATGACACTGATCATTGAGAGAGGATTTATAGAGATGTTGGGTTTATATGTTGCTTTGATATCATGTCATATTGAGATATGCACTTTTGACTCTACTTCATACTCTATTTAGCCATTGTTGGCTTAAACTTATTTTAACAATGTGTGAGCTTGTTTATAACCAGTATGTGGGTATGAGTTGACTATTGTTTTAATTAGTAGTCATTTCTTACTGTATTTGCTTTTGTATAAAGTATATGTGTGCAACTCCGTAGTGTGTTTTATCTAAGGATGGGTTAAGTCTTCTGCAATTCAACTTCTACTTATCGCATCGTGTGCCACTTCCTCCTTAGATTGGGTTTGGGTTGGGGGTGACGTGTGCCGGGACATGATAATTGTATGTAATTTATATATTTTATAGACTTTCGAATCACTAGATGTGTTGATATTAATGTGATCTATATGTTAGTTGTGTGGAGATTAATGTATTATATATGATGTTATACAGGGGCAAGGGCTGCTTTTGGGTTCAATAAATTGTAAAAAAAAAATCTAAATTTACCATTTGTAAAGACAAAATTAGTGAAGCTCTAATTTTAACCAAAAAAATGGCCAAATGAGGTGATTTTATCTTTTCTAAGGATGAAATCTCCTGGATTTCATCATTCTAGATTTTAACCTAGGACAAAATCTACCTACTTTAGCCAAAAAAGTACCACATTAGGTAATTTTGTCATTCACAAGTATGAAATTGCCCTAATAAATATTTCAGCTATTTCGTCCTTTGAATGCTAAAATTAATTTAAAATAAAATTTTGTAAGAATGAAATCTTAAAAATATTTTAAAAAAAATCATATAAACACTAATGCTTACATGGTAAAAATAACCCTATTTTAAAATTTTAATTATTATTATTATTTTAATAAATATATTTTTGGGAAAATTATTAAAATAATAATTTAAAAAAAATATTTACCAAAATAAACCACATTGGGAAATATTTCTCAAAGTGGTGTCCCTTTTTGCCACGCAGGCGCCAGCTAAGCAGCTGGCACCAGCGTGGCTTTTTTTTTTTAATTTTTAAGTTGATTTCGTTATTTAGAATGACAAAATTGGTTTCAAAAAGATTTCATCATTCTAAACGACGAAACTATTTGTAAATTGATCCAGTTTCATCGTTCTGAACGACAAAACTGCCACACTTATCCCATTTCGTCCTTCGGTCTCTGTTCATTCATTCAAAACATGCACAATACATACATGACTTCATTCATTCCACCTATAACAAATATCATTAAAGTACATCATAGACTAGTAACAAATATATTACATCACAAGTAATGTCATAATCTCCTACGTCCTCAACCTCGACGATGGTGTACGAGCTCCTCATGATCTACCTCTAGCTCTAGCTGTGGATGTGGCTCGGGCTCGGGCTCGGGCTCAGGCTCGAGCTACGACTCCAGGTCTGGCTCCTGCTCTGGCTCCGGCTCAGCATAAGTAATAGATGGTACAATGCGAGCTGTCTGATGTCGTCTATAATATAAAATCGGATCTGGCTGAGCTACATGTGCAGTGTCCGAAAATGATGAACCTGGGGGAGAGCTATACGCTGCTGATGATGATGGAATATCAGGGCATGAAGAGTGCATCGGCTGCATCTGAGCGGCCTCGTCGACAGGATAATCTTGATGAGCGTTCGTGATCACCGAATGAAGCAATGGCAAGCTACGAAGGACATCATTAGACTCTCTAATCACCAACTCACATGCTACTGATAAGTCCTTGCGCGAAGTATAGGTGATAAGTGCATCACTCAAATGCGCATGCATATGTCGAACTAGACGAGGCTATAAAAAATAAATTAAATATTAGATAAATAATTAAAACGAAATAAGAAAATAATATATGCCTTAATTAACAAAGTTGTACTTACTAGAGCTGCCTCAGACGCTCCCCTAGGCTGATATATCATCTCCTCTACATCATCGCGCGGTAAAATATATCGTCGTGTAATCGCTAAATACCACTGCATATAAGTACTACGAACATCTCGCAATGTTTTAGCCATCTCCCCTCTAATAACAGTAGCTCTCCTATCCTCCCATCGAGCAATATACGACGCATGATGTATAGCCCAATCGGTAATATGGCGGCCTTGTTGAGTGAGGCGATATAGACAAACTCGACAATAGAAGGTGGGACCCCTTGCTCCAAGTTAAACTGGAGCATTACATGATCCGGCACATACATCTCAATAATCTCGTAACATATTAGAGGGGTTCGAGAAAGCCACACCTCTCGACCGTCCATGCATAGGGGAGGTAACATAGCCAGCAAGTCCTCTGAGTACGGTTGCCAAATAATCTATACAATATATAAAGATAATTTAGTTTAAATAACGACAAAATTTTTTAAAATCATTACATAAAAAAGTTCAACACGGTAATAAAATTACCTGGTATGGCCACTGGTGGTCTAACTCCCCTCTATACAATCGGAGGACTCCTTGTGGATTTTCGGTTCTCTTTTTCTGAACATTCCACTTTAAGGAGTTAAATTTAAAAAATGAGTTCAGCATATGTACATAAAACGTTGCTAAAAAAGTAATGTGGTAAACATAAATACAACCTACATCGCCCCTAATGGAGCACCCTCAACCAAGCGACCCATCTCAGCACTTGGTTGGTCGACATGTAAGTGCTCCTACGACCATAACTATGTCAGAAAATAGTGATAACAAATATTAGAATTAAAAAAATTATATGTGACTAAAACACCAAGTAAAGTTACAGAATTAATTACCTGAAGAAGGGTCAGACAACCCACAATCCCCGAGATCATGGCCTGGCATGCTTTTCCTAACTCTCGGTATAAGAATGCGAGAGTAGCACTGCCCCATGAATAAGTACAAGCCATGTCAATGTCGGCAAGGAGGGAGAGATACGAAACATGCACGTGGCTGCTCGTGGTATCCGCAAATATCATGGCTCCAAGTAAATGTAATAGATAGGCTCGTGCATGCTGCTCGATAACTATCTCTGTAGCATCGGTTGGGAGCTTGTGAAACTCCTGTAAGAGTCATTGTGGGCTCACTCGGCTACCACGCATCACTATAGTAGGAGGAGCTCTACCAAGAAGTCTAACTAATATATCCATATGAGCTCCTTCTATCGTGCTTGTCACCGGATGTTCATCAATACGAAGTCCTAATAGAACTGCCACATCCATGAGCGTGATGGACATCTCTCCATATGACAAATGAAATGTCTGAGTCTCCCTCCTCCATCTCTCAACAAGAGCTGTCAATAGGGGCCGATCTAGATGGACATACTATAGATGAATGAAATGGCTAAAACCCGCACTCTCGATATAAGGTAAAATATGCTCGTCTATAGGCCAATGGCGGAGATATTTAAAATGTTCAGTGCACTCAAGGCACCCAGGGTCCTATAATAAATTTTAAAATTTTAACATAGCATACTATATCGTCCAAAAAATGAAACAAATTTTATAAAAAATTTATCATACCTCTCCTCTCCAAATAGTAGCAGACCTATGTGACTCCTGCTATATAAGTACAGAAGTGTCACTCGGTCCTGGCCCGTAACAAGGCTTTGCATGATCCATATTATCTGTGAAAAATTAAGATCATATCATTAATTGAAAGGAATACATGCGTACGTAACTAAAAAAATAGAATAAATACAGAGGTTGATTATACATTTACCAATCAACAGGAGGGTTTCTACATGATTTACTATTATGCCCACTTTGTTTACACCTCCCGCATTTATATCCTCCTCTACCATCTCTTTCTATTGTTCTGCAGTCCATAGTATTCCTAATGCGAACAGACCGTGGGCGACTAGGTTTCCTTGTTGCATCGGTGGGTATAACACAAAAGGTATATCCCTCTCCCAATACTCCCGACCACGAGGAGAATAAAATTCTGCGGAGTACACATTTTTATAAGTAGAAGATGTGTAAAACAGTGATGTATGGATTGGCTCCCGCCGCTTTGCCCACACGGCGATAAGGTGCAAGCAAGGTTAACCATAAACCTGAGGGATGTTGCATGCATAAGTAT
Organism: Saururus chinensis; assembly: GCA_035235625.1. Classification (NCBI taxonomy): domain Eukaryota; kingdom Viridiplantae; phylum Streptophyta; class Magnoliopsida; order Piperales; family Saururaceae; genus Saururus; species Saururus chinensis. The sequence goes on from CP141143.1 coordinate 36,501,667, forward strand.
GCATCGCAGCATTTACCATAACCTTTCTGGCACGAATTGATGTCACTTCATACTGACTCTTGTTGATCCTATTAACATATACTCCCCAATTTTTCTTGTTTGCTCTCTCAATATAGCTTCCACTCTGGGAGTATATGGGGTGGCTATGGCAGAGGCGGCAGAAGATCGTTTCACAAAAAAATTTATGAGTTGATAAAAGATAGCTGACACTAAAGCCTGCATACGTAAACCTCGTGTCCCCTTCAAGACGCTATTTACACTTTCAGCCATATTTGTAGTCGTCATGCCAAATGTCATAAAACAACCATGGGCAAGGGACCACCATGCAGGATGCAATTCTCCTCCTAAGAGGAGATGTTTTGCCCTAGGACTGTAAGGACTCTCATCTCTAAACTGGTTTTGTTTTCTTTTAGTTATCGGTTATCGTGAGGTTAACACGTTTTCTGATTTATTCGGTGGTTTCAAAGATAAATGATGTTTATGATGGTTTTAATCAAAATCAACTTTAAGATTAGTGGTTGTAAGTGATTTTGAATCAAATGTGAATTTTTGAGATTTTTTTGATTTTTCACTATTTTCTCAAAAATTAGGGTTTTGGCGGGACCCCTGTGGGCCCCACCGTTGAAATTTTGGTTTTTGTGTCAAATGAACCCAGATATCAACTTAAGGTTATACAAAAGATTTCAGAATTTTCTCAGATTTAATTAGTGCTCAAATTTGTAAAATGCCCATTTTTAGCCTATTTTTTCTATTTACACCCCACAACTTACCCATGCTCACCTCAAAGCTTACTATAAAAGGCCAAACCTGAGTCATTCCCATTTTGGGAATAGGCTGAGGAGGAGAGGTCAGGCCAATCCCCAATTAGGCCCGGATTAGAAGGTGTTTAAGGTAAGCCCAATTCTAATTAAGCACTAAATCCTGGCTTTCTTCTTAATCCCTTCTAAATCTACCATTTTCCCTTTATTTCAATTCATTTTTAAACAACAAAACCACTTATTTGTATTTTTACATAAACCCTAGCTCTCAAAATCCGATTTTTATGTTCAACAAGCCCTAAATCTAAGTTTTTAATTAGGGTTTTCTTTGTTTAATTGGTTTTAATGGAGTTTAAATCAAACTCTATGTCTTTGTAAAGTTTTCAAGAAGGGTGACCATCAAATCTAACCCTAATCAAGGGATAAGGTAATGGACTTTCGAAATTTCAGTCTTTCTAGGGATAAGGTAATGGACCTTCCATATTACACACAAAATCTCAAATTTTAGCTAAACGTATTTTCATTAAAGGACCTATGACGTTCATTTGAAGCTACTCTCATAGATAAATTTCTTTCTTTTTCATCGTCCACCGACATTTGCATATGACTTTCATTGTTCACATTTCTATCCGAGTTCCTGTGAGAGCCCCCATGTGAACTACTTGGCCTTTCACTAGTCACTCGGGCCTCTTTTTCGAGAAATAACTCAAAAGAAATTTTGTCATGAGTGGTGAAACATAAAAGCCATTGATGTATCATCATTTATGCACATTAGTATCATTCTCAATCCATAGGACGGAATATTACATTTAATAGTAATTTTCCATCTTCTTTGATCCAACCCAACCTTGCTTGCTACATGCATCTCAAATTCATCAAATGTAGACGGTTTCTTAATTAATAATCCTTCTATGCGTCCGTCGTAGTTAATTAAAAAGCTAACCATTTCTTCTGCCATTTCTATTCAATTAATTCATAAATAATAAATTAAATTAATATTTGATTAAGCAAACTAATACTAATATCTACCCTAACCAATATATTTTCAAAATATATACGCATAGAAACTAATAGATTTACCAAGTATATAAGCATATCATGAAGACTTTATATTAATGAGTAAATTTTCTAATCAATAAAATTACACAATTAATGCGATAACAGATGCAATGTCACAAACCATATAAACCGTAAAAAAAGCACTAAAGCCCCTTGACAAAAAATGCTCATTTTTAACTAAATTATCCAAATTGCACATTACACCAAAATACTGAATTAATAGAGAGTTCATAAGCTACTTACCAACACCGAAATAACCTGGAGGAGTACTTTCATAAGAGGCAAAATGCAAAACCTAGACACATAGTAAATATTTAATTTAAGCACAGACTTTACATCAAGATATTTTTAAACCAATTATTTAACAAATTGAAGAATTAGGGTACCATGGATTGGGTGCGAAATGGGCGCAAGTACAATGGCGGCCAACGGAGAATGTTGTGGGAAGGAGAAAGCAGGATCGGCGGGACTGGCGGCGGGCCGGATGTCGGTAAAGGCTGCGGAGCAGAACGAAAAATGTTGGGGGAAAATGTTGTGGGACTGGCGTCAGGACTGGCTGCAGGACTGGCGGTGGGCTGGACGTCGGTGGCGGGACTGGCGGCGAGCCAGACATCAGCAGAGCGGACTGGACGTCGTCGGCAGAGGCGGCGGAGCAAAAAATGACTGGACGAATGCACTAGAAATGCGACTGGAGGCGGAGCGGATTTGCTTCTATAAAGACGATGATTTCATCGTTCAGAACGACGAAATCAACTTAAGTTAATTTCGTCATTTAAAACGACGAAATCAGTATTCTTGCCGAGACCGAGGGACAAAATGAGACAAGTGTGGCAGTTTCGTCGTTCAAAACGACAAAATCAGCTTAAGTTAATTTCGTCGTTTAGAATGACAAAACCGGGTCAACTTATAAACGGTTTCATCATTTAGAACGACGAAATCGTTTTGAAACCAATTTCGTCGTTCTAAACTATGAAATCTAACTTAAAAATTAAAAAAAACCTTGCTTAGCTGGCGCCTACGTGGCAAAAAAACACCACTTTTAAAAAATATTTTTTAAAATAATCTATTTTAGTATATATTTTTTTAAAATTATTATTTTAATAATTTTTTTTATATTTTTTAATATTATTTAAATAATTTTTCGCAAAAATACGAAGATGCGTCGCCTTCTTTTGTCGTTTGGTTCGGCACCACACTCAGGGATGATGCCCCACGTGCTGTAGTCGTGCTTTTCTCGTCCCTACTCGCGATTCGCCTTCTTTCTGATTGAATAAAGAAATGGGTCAGGTCCAGAGCGACAACGCTGCCGCCGTTCGGGCAACCCCTCAACCCGCCGACAAAGCCAGCCCGGTTACTTCGATCGACGCTCTGGTAGCAGGTCTCTCTCTCCCTCCCTCATTGTCCATAAATGTCGTCTCCTCTCACATCGTAACTGCAAAAGCGTTTTCTGATGGGAGCGTTCTATTCCTTAAATTTCTTCTTTCGTTTTCAGTGCAAAATCTTTGTTGTCTGGAATGTTCCTTGTATTTTTCTGGTTGATGGGAATGAGCCCATCACATACATGTTCTGGAAACTAAAAAATTTGTTTCATATATTCTCTGCGATTACCTCTGAGCGTGCAGTTACTTGCTTGGGCCGAGTGTAGAGTCCGGACCACGCAAGCTGTTCTGGCGCCATGTATTTGAGTGAACGAGTGAAATTTGATCTTGTTACCTGTTGAATTTGAAAGTTATGGATACGAATTGCACTTTTGAAAGCCGGTTGTGTTGGATTATATCTTATTAGAGAAGTTTACTACTACTGAACGACATGTGGCTCGATATGCCCATTGTTATTACTGAACTGCTTGGTCTGATTTATTTCCTTTAGCTGAATTTCTGAAATCAACGTTCTTTAAATTCTTTGAATGTTAGTTTAATTATTTAGGTACTTTTAGTCTGTTCATTTTCACCTGTGGGAAAACAATGAAACAAAATAAATTCTTTATTACTTGTTTGCGATTGTATCATATCCGTAACCCTTCTTGCTGATTGAACCTGTGCTTTTATTTTCCTTTTCACCTGCCTTCCCTTATCTTGAGCCATTCCACAAGCCTATGGCAGTATCTCTACATTGTGCCACCAACCATAGTCTTTGCTCTTTCCCTTTGTATATCAAATAGTCTCCCATTTATTTTATCTACTTCTGGGTCACTTCTTTGTTGTCCATAGCCTACCTTGCTGCTTTCTGATCTTTATAATGATTCAATCCCCTCACTTTTTTTAAATATGGTTCTTCCTAAATCATGCCTGCACTGCAGGATTTTTAATTTTGCGTACCTTTCTGACCAAATTATATCTAGTTGTCATTCAAAAGTCATTTAATTGAGTTCTACTATATAGATTTGATATTTATAAGCCATTAGCTCTACTGTATTGACTACATCTATTTTCTTGTTTCATGGGATTAATCCTATGTACCCAACAACACTCCTTTCGCTGCCTTCTATGTTATCCACCTCGCATTAATCCTATGTACCAGATCACCTGTGATATCTCCCTCTTTATGGATAATAAAACCCAAATGTCAGAATTGCTCACATCTTGCCCCAACTATTTCAACTAAATTTTTACCCATAGTTCTATTTACCTTAAAGTTAAATTCTATATACTCCGTCTTAGTCCTATTTATTTTAAAACTTTTTGATTCTAAAATAGCCTTCCATAGTTCCACTTTGGCATTTAACCGTGCTATAGTTTCGTCAATTAAAACTACATCATCCTCAAAAGGCAAGCTTCAAGGTATCCTATCTTGTATATATGTAGTTAGTTCGTCCATAACTTGAGAAAAAAGATAAGGGCTTAAGGCTAACCCTTGACGTAGACCAATTGTGCCTAGGAACCCCTTGGTTTCCCCTCCTGTTGTTTGTACACTAGTCACTGCCATTGTATATAACTTTAGTAATATTAATGTAACCTTTTTTAACTCCTTCTTCAAGACACTCCAAATTAGCTATCAAAGTACATTATAATAAGTTTTTCCCAAATCAATAGAGATCATATAGAGGTATGTTCTCCTATCCTTATATTTCTCAATTAATTGTTGTATCTAGAAGATAGCCTCGATTATTGACCTCTCTTGCATGAAACCAAACTCGTACTTAGTTTTTTTACTTTCCGCAAGCCTCCTTCAACCACTCTCCTATAGTTTCATAGAATGACTCCTAAGTTTTATTTTCCTATAGTTTGTACAATTTTAGATGCCGCCTTTTTGTATAGAGGTATAAGGGTTCTACTCCACTATAGCATCCTCTTTGATTTCTACATATTGTTAAATAACTTAGTCAGCCAAGTTAAGCCAACACCCCCAAGACACTTCCACTTATTAATAGGAATTCCATTAGGTCCTAGTGCTTTACCTTTCTTTATCATTTTTAAGGCAACTCGTATCACTATTGTAAATCTCCTAAAATAAGTTATATCCTTAACATGAATAGACTCAATTTTAGGACCACTACCATAATCTTCGTTCAATAGATGCTGGAAATACCCTCTTCATCTCTCCTTAATTTCCTCATCCTTTATTAAAACCTTTTGATCATCACTCTTAATGCACCTAACTTAATCTAAGTCCCCTTCTCTCTTAACTTAGCTATCTTGTATGAACGTGGCTATATACACCTCATTAAACTCCTATGTCCCCAATTTCCTATCTACCCCAACCCTTCCTACTCAAATCTCGTGTTCATCCCCACAAGGAAAAATATAGTATTTTAATTGCCTTTACCCCACTTTACCCTCTTCTCCGATGCTGCCCATCCTCCTCCCCTCACCTCCTTGTTCGCGGCTACAGCCAACAACATGGCCAACCAAGTGATTTCTCGGCCTGTCTTCAACAGTGACGATCTTGATCATTTCATGTGAGACGTTTCTTTCCATTTTAAAGTCACTTTGGTCTTTCTTGAATCCTCAGTAGCTTAGTAGTATGCACTCCCTGGGTTCCAACATAGTCGCTCCTTTGGGCTGGCGTTCGGAAAACTAGTCCACTCTTCTTGTTTCCTTGATTGATCTTCATCTATTCCTCGCCAATTCACTTTTGCACATTTTCTCTATCCATACAAGAGATCTCCACGGGTTTTTTTTTCCTGATCATCAACTTTTTTGTTTTGTTGTTTCCTTTCTCATGGCTTCGTCACTTTCATGTCTAGTTTGGTCATAATTTTCTTCATAAAGTCTTATCATCATATTCAGAGCCAGCCGGGCATGGGAAACCAAACCAAATCTGGCCTACCTATGGCCAGAGTCCAGGCCTGGTACTTGCTCTGCCTAGCCATGTCGAGCTTGGCCTCCTCCGCTTGACCTAGCTGAGGTGGCCAAGCCTGGTCTCCTTGCCTTGGCCAGGTTGAGGCTGCTTGGCCTGGCCTGGCGCTATGAGCAGCCAGGCCAGATTTGGCTGCTGAACGCCGGCTAAGCTGATGTAAAAAGGGGGAGAAGATGGCGTTGTCATTTCGTTGCCGCCACTATGTTTTTGTGCCGGAGTGGGAAAAGAAAACTTTTTTTGGGTTTGGCTATTGGGGGGAAGCTAGAGGAAATTGGTAGGGGGATGGTGGGGTAATGAAGTAGAAAATAAGCTAGTGATTGTTTACTTTGATTGGGGGACAAAGGAATTTAGTGGGGTGCATATAGCCATGTTCATCTTATATACGATTCATGAAATGCTTTAAATCTAGCTTTAATCACTACATCTTTAGCCTCTCTTCTAACCTTAATATAACTCTCCCTACTTTTACATTTTTGCCTGTTCTTAAAAGAACATTTCTATCCCTTGAGAACTTTTTGCACTTGTTCACACTGCCACCATGTTTCCTAAACTGTTCTCGTCTTTACTTCCCCAAGCATTTCTTTTCCTAACTTTTTAATGTAGTTAACCATGTTACCCCACATTGTTACTAGTTCTTCATTCAACTTCTAGTCTCCTTCCACTCTCAATCTCTTTGCAAAGGTATAGAGTAATTCACCCTTCTTGTTCCACCACTTTATTCTAGGCTCAATTCTATTATCTCTTTGCTTCCTCCATCTTTTTATGCGGACATCTAGAACAACTAATCTATGTTTTAGTGCTAAAAGTACACAGGGAATAGCTTTACAATCCTTGCACCTCTTTCTGTCCTCACTTCTAACTATGAAAAAGTCTATTTGGCTCATATTAGATCCACTCTTGAATGTTACTAATTATCCTTCTCTCTTTTTAGAGTAAGTATTTGCAATGCCTAGGCCATTCGCTATTGAATAATGGCCTATTGAAAACTCAAGGATTCCTTCTCCCATCTCATTTCTCTCCCCAAACCATACCCTCCATATCCCCCCTCATATCCTATGCTCTTCTCGCCTACATGCCCATTTAAATCTACCCCATGATAACCCTTTTCCCGTTTGGTATCTACAGTAGTTATTTTAGATAAAATTATAAGATATGATTTTTGCAGTCTGACTGTCTATGCTAAGTTCAAGGCATAGAGCACTGGCTCAAGCTTGTTAGGAATACGTGTTGATGCTGAGCTAGTAACTTTTATATGTTAACATACTTTTCTCTGTTTCGGGGTATTGAAATAAGTACCTTATAAGTTTTCTTCTGAATGGAGTTGTTAAGGAATGAAAATTACGCCCCCTAAGGCATGTTGAAGTTGGAACATAAAATGGTAGGCAGGAATGAATAGTGGAAGAACTTTATTAAGTTTGATATCAAAAGGTTTTTTTGTTTTTGGGTGGGGAGGGTGGGGGGAGGTATTTCAACAAGTAGGAAGAAAGTCTTCATTTCTGCTCACCACTTCTACCGGGCATTTCATAATCCCATATAGGAGATTTTAAGCAACTTGTGCAATTAAGAATGGAGAAGATTCCAAGCCATTTTCATTATTACAAAAGAACATGCGAGAGAAAAAACAATGGCGGAAGAAAGATGGATCTCGAGAATGATTTCAATCCTCTTATTTTTTGCTTAAATCCAGTAGTAAACTTGAGTTGATTGTGGCTGCTTCCAGGCTCTCTTCTCTGAACTTTGATTTACTGAGTTAATCTTTATGGCCTCTTTCTGCATTTTTCTTGTAGCTTTTCAAGATAGCCATGCTAAATGCTATCAATTTGAACACTCTCTATTTGGATTGAGTACATAATATTACCCAATGCTTAATCCAAGTTGCCAATCTTTTCCTACATCTGCCACTATCCTTCTTCATACAAAACTGCAGACCTTGTATTTACTTCTATGGTTGATCCCAGTTCGTCATTATCAAGAACATCACCATATGCCCACAATTTGGGATCTGTGCATGGATTTGGGTAACCTTGTTTGAACCAGCATTTAAAACATCTACATTCCCTTCAGTTCAATGTGCGATTTTATTGCCCACTTACCGTAGAAAAAGGGATGTCCTGCGACCAGTTTGTATTCTTGAATCAGACATCATCTTTACATAATGACAACCTTTCCACTTATCGTGAACTGTGTAAAGATCCCACTGTTTCACTGTATTGTAGTTTTGGTAGGAAAGATAATGATTGTTGGTTTTTAAACATAATTGCAATATATCCTTACTGCTGAATGTTCACTATATCACCATTTGTATTTGCCCTTGGAAACATGCAATTCTATAGGCAGTTTGTACAATGAACTGGTAGTTTGTCGTTACTATTTTGAGCAGTCCCTTATATATGGGTGTGTCCTCAATGACCTTGTTGCCCTTTTGCTATATGCTTGTGGTATTTGACAACATTTATTGCTTTAATTGCAGAATCCACAGCATTTGCTGGTTCCGAGGATGAGGTCAGTCTTTTTGTGAAAGAGTAAATGAAATGCTTTCCGTTTATTGTGACTTGAAATTAGCATTAAAAATGTTGCTATTTTTGTATATCTATAATGTACTATGGTCGGATCATAATCATGTTATTTTCCTTTGTCCTGCAAAGAGTTTAGATGTGAAGGCACAGAAAGCGTTGGAATGTCCTTGTGTGGCTGAATTGAGAAGTGGCCCATGTGGAACTCAGTTTTCTGAGGCATTCGTTTGTTTTTTTAAAAGCACAGCAGAAGAAAAGGTAACAAAGAGTATAACAATTTATGTAACGTCTTGGAGGACTTATATTAGGCTACTTATCTCTTCCCACTTGATTTGTTGTCCTTTGTGTCATTTCTGTATGAATACTTGTATATTTGCTTCATGTTGCAATTGGAAGTAATTGTATTCCTACATTTTCATGTAGAATCAACAAATGCTATATATAATGACCAGATATGTTCGTGTTTAAACCAATTATTAGCTTAATTGGTATGATTAAATTATTGAAAATGCTTCATACACTCGTGCCCAGGGACACAGCATGCTGCTTTCCTTGATGAAGATGTAAGGCCAGCATGTTGGCATGGGACAGGCCCAGCTCATCGTGGTGAGAGTTATATGAGCAGTCATGGGTGCAAGCTTACGTTGTAATACTTTAAACATATTTCCAATCTAGCTTCAGTGTTTGTCTCAAAACCTATTTTGCTTCTTAGAATAAAAATACAAATTACAAAAGTTGTTGTTTTGTATGAACCAGGAATTCTGCTTGACTCTGTTTCTTATAATAATAATTTTCTGTTGTGCAGATATATAAAAGTTTAAACTTAAGCAGATATATTTATTTTGTGTAGTTGCCACTTACTCTTTGTTGGTGTTAGGACATTGTGATTTACTAGGAGGTTGTTGATCTTTATGAAGCAAGATTTGTGTGTTTCTTCTGCTGGATCAGATAACTTTTTCCTTTGCTCTTTCACATAGCCAAAGTTAACTGAAGTACCCGGCTGATGAGAGAAAAAATATTTCCTTCAATGAATCAGTTTAAGGGTCAAGATAATAAGATATATTTTTGTATCTGTTTATTTCAGGAGAAATGAATAAGGAGTGTAGATTTTTTTTTAAAATCTAATTCGTTGCTTATCTCATTGTACTTTAAATTAGAACTTCGTAAACTATGTGCTAATGAAATATTTGTTATTCGCAGGGATCAGATTGTGTTCATCCTTTTATAGCCTTGCAGTACTGCATTAAAGCCAATCCTGACGCATTTTCTAAGGATGTATTGGGTGAAGAGGATGGCAAAAAAGAAGATGAGAATATGAAAGAGCACAGAATTATAGCTCCAACTTGGTCCAAAGAGGAACGATCCAAGCTCTAAGCTTTAAGTGCCTTTGTGTTATTTATGATGTGCATTCTTTGAAAAATCAGATGGATGACTAAGTCAATTTTTTGTTAAAGAAAAAAAGAATATTCAGCTGCTTCAGCTGTTTCTTGTGATGCTGAAATTTTGATTTCAATTTCTAGCTTCCAGACATACCTGCACCTATTTCTGACTCATTTAAAAATCGAGAAAACAATGAATAAAACAGTTCCTGGTGTGGTGAAGCAGAAAAGGCCTTGCAAATATGTGGCAACCAAGAAATGCAATCTCGCGATGTAAAACCAAGATTCGATACAAGAGAAAGGGGTTTCTCCCTTTTTTTTTTGGAGAGATCTCAATGAGATCTTTTGTAATTTAAATTGTTGCACTCTTGGAAATCAACTTGTTTGTAGTCTATATTGTGTAATTTTTGGAAACATGCTTTTCGTTCACGTATTTTTAGAGACAATAAAAGATGTGGTTGGAGCTATTGCCATTGATGAACGTCTTCTCATCTTGGTCAATTACATTAACCTCATTATTCTTTTAGTTTTTGTGGTAAAATCAGGGTCTTATGTAGTTGTTTTACATTAATATTTGTATATTATTAATTTTATTTCCCAGGTAAAAGATTACACTTTTTTCTCATCAATCGAGATCTTTGCCCGTCTCTCCTAGAGAAACTTAAATCTTTGGTTCAATTGGTCGTCTGAGACAAGATGAATATCTGGTATTGCATTCTTTTGTGGCAACATACCGAGGGTGATGTTTAGGCGTTGAGGTATTTGAATTTTGGGTTGTCAACTGGGCATTGGTGATGTTTGTGCTCGACAAACATGGGCAGTTAATGTTTGCTTGTCTTTCATTATGACAAACAATAAATTTTAAATAATACTCCCTCCATCCTTATATTAATAGTTCTAATAGAAAAAATATTATGTTCTACATTAATTTGTTCCATTTTGTTGAATTTAAACTATTTACCTCTCTAATGCTTCTCACATGAAAAGGCTGACAATCTTCTCCTTTGAATTAAAGGCAGAGATAATTCAGATACATCGACGTCGTTGGCTATTAGCAATATCGTCTTTGGCTGCGGCCACAATGACAGTGGCGAAGCACTCGACGTGGTCTAGGGAGTGGCGGGCCTGCCCACTCTCCCTTGTGTGGCTCAAATCATTTCGTTAAGGGCAGGTTCCAGTACTGACCACCTTCACAGAGGGATTCCCAGGCTTGGTCCTCCTAGGGGTTGTCCCCTCCGCCTCCGTCCTCTAAACCACCCCCACGCCCATGGTCCTTCGGGAGGGCTCCCTCCCAGGCTCGGAGCGCAAGGGCATTCGCCCCTCCAAGTACCTAGGCTTTTAGTCCATTTCCACGCCCATGGTCCTCCCGAAGGGCCTCCCCTACTACTTCCTTACTCTTGAGCGAATCATCGTGGGCAACACCAGCATCAACGTGCCCTCGTCATCGTCCTCAACATCCCCAGGGCCTCTTGCGGCTGAAGGGAACATCGCCATCAACTCCAACACAACATTGGCATACCTGGTAGAGGGTGTGTACAGGGAATTCGCCTCAGCTATGACAGCAGCCATTAGTCTCTCACCAGCCAATGACCCGGAGGGGGAGTTGAGTCCGTGTTACAAGGAGCCCAGACTGAAGGTGGGACCTCCCAACATGTTTGTGCCAAGGGATGATGAGCAGGGGTGCGGTGCTTCGCCTTCATGCCCACCCTTGGTGGGTAGGTTCTCGCGGACCACATCCCAGAAGAAGTGCTGAAGGGTGTCGAAGAGCAGTGCCGCGGAGGAGATGCCGATGAGTATGAAGCAATTATGTTGGAGATGGAGGACCAAATTGTAGAGCTGAAAAATGTTAGAAGTGGGAATTATATTAAATGGGTTAAGCCCATATTATTAAGGTGGGTATATTATTTACATGGGTTAAGCCCATAATATTTATGTAGGTCAAACACATATTACTTAAGTGGGTCAAGCCTATGGTAGAGAGAGCCCAAACCTACTTTGAGTTGAATGAGAATAACACATGCGAATTTGTTGAAGGAGCGAATAATTCCACATCGCCTAGAAGAAGGTAATGGTGTTGGTATATAAGGCACAAGTTTGGCCTTTCAAGTTAGACCCTTGGGCCAACCTACTTTTGTGAGGGAGAGACATGTTGGACCCATGCACCTAGGTGGGCTAACCCACACGCGCGTGCCACCGCCGCAATACGTCCAGCTCGGCTCAAATAATATTTTTGGGACAAATTCATTTGGTTTGGTTTTCTATTAACCAAAATGGGTCCGGTTTGTTTTCACTAAAGAATGTGTCCGTTAATGGATGGACGTGTTCGTTAACGAATGGATACATCCGTTTGAATGGGAAATGGTATCTTCAACAGGATTTTCTATAAAATCATTGAAAATGATTTCCGCAATAATCCAATTCTGGATTTTTCGTCCATTTCCTTTCTGTAAGAGCATATATACTGTGGTTCGCTGCATGTACTGTGTTGGAGGTGCTGCTACAGTATGTAGTTAATCGTCTTATCTTGGGAGGCAGACGCCCAAGAGTCGTAAGCACCGTTCAGGAGGGCGAATTCTGTCTTAAGGACAAAACGACTTGTTTGATTCGATCATAATCTTTCTAGTAAGATTTTGAATTATAATATTTGCAAAGGTACGAAAATAACAAAAAATACGATAGAAGAATGAAGCAGAAGATAATAAAGGTATAAATTTTATGATAAAATAGATAGGAGAATAGAACATGATGAATGAAGTGGAATAAAACATAATGAAGAAAAGATCGAAGCTAAAACCAGGAAGACATAGCATGAATCTCTTTAGTTCAGGTCTCCATAATCTTTCTATATAGAAATTATTTCAATAGAACCAGTTCAATCAGCGTCCAACCGGTGGGCAGGATGATCAAGTAACCAGTGGGGGAGAGCTTTCATGGGGAACCAGCATCCATAGTGGCTGGTCCAAGGGGTGGATGGCCATAGGTGTGCGAGCCAGCATCCGTAGCAACTGTCGGAGGGGTGGATGGCCATAGGCGAGGCTACGTCAATGGAGACTTGTCGGAGGCTGATGGACGGAGGAGTGGGAAAGAAGGAGACAATGTTCGATAGAGAAGTAAACCCAATCCTCAGAGAGGGAACGATAAGTTCTACAAGAGATCCTTGAAGTTGGACATCTCCCATTAATGTAGAGGCTTTGAAGTTGGACGTCTCGTTGGTAAAAATGACGCGTAGAAAAATATTGTTAGACGCATATGATAAGTATTGTGATAAAAATGACGAAAATTAGATATGAAGCTATTAATATAGGACGGAGGGAGAAGATTATTGGCGTTGTGCAGCCTCCAGCGAGGGCTGTACAACGCCAATAATCTAACTTATTATTATGGGTAGTTAATGTTTTTTTCGTATGAGCGTGAACATTGTGAGCCATCAGATTGAGACAACAGCATGCATTAATAGAGGAGGCAGACGGGTGATTCAAACCCGCCTACCCCTTGAGTAATATCCCTAATCTAACTTGCAATGGAAATGATTTTGTCTTTTATTAATTTTTGTGCTCATTGAGCTGAACTTGGAACAAACAACCCATGCCATGACAGAAGCCCGCATCTACCGTGGATTGAGAACAAACATCTTGCAAGCATGAGAATCAATAGTCGCTGTCACCTGCCCGCGGACAAACCGCCTTGTAGAATGCTGCAAATTTGGCACAAGTGTGTCAAATACGGTGTAAATCAAAATTAATATTGGTAAATAAGTGAAAATGGCTGCTTAATGGAGGGGAAGCTTATGCTGTAACTCACCGCCCACAGATCTCTGACATCCACAACGACTGCGGATTTGAGGCCGACGTCCGACCAGGTGGCCGTGATTGTTGAGTGGAAAGGCCCTCTATTCCACAGAACCACTGCAACCCTGCCATAGCTCAGAGGCCCTGCCCACACCTGTGCATGATATAAAAATCACTCAGTCTAGCCTGTACATAGCTGCCGTTTAAGCCTTTATGTACCGTGTTAGAACCCTAATCAACATAGTCCAAAGGCCTAGTCACGGAGCATGAAAACATTGTACTTGTATCTTTGATTACAAAGAGAACAACAAAATAATAAGAAATAAATAATTGGAATGTTACCTCCAGATCTCCATTCTTTTTCACCTTCTTTCCTTGCATTCCTAATTTATCTATTTATAATTAAGAAAGAAAAAACATTAACCACTGCAATCAATTCCTCCCTATGTACCGCATTTATCGAGGATATATGATCCAAATATGCCATATACACCAAAAAACATGATTATACCTTGACTAACTGCAATGACCTCCCTGTTGCTGAGCAATTCAAAGGTTGTTTTGTCCATTGATCGAATATCACACCCAATCAGCAGAGGAGCCTGCAACATTACTAAGGTTTAGCTTTAACGAAAATCAACATATAAAACCGTAAAACATATGATTCTATACCTTGACTATAGCCCAAATGCTGAAATGTGACCGATATTCTTCAGTGGTCATGCCACCATTTCCTACTTCAAGCATATCGGGATCTGATGGACCACCAGAAATCAACAAGAAGTGACAGTAGTGAGTTGTTGGATTCTGATTAAATGTTATATTTGGAAAAATAGTATTATTTTCGTCCAATATTAATAATTATATTTAAAAAACTCACAGTTTTTATTGAATGATAAAACTTACATCAAAGAGAAAGAAAAATAAGCTTATGATACTCTTTCTAAGTACCCAACTACTTAAATTTAATAAAATAAAGCTATTAATGTAAATTAATTTTTATTTACCAAATAGAGCTATTAATTTAGGAGAGAGGGAATAAATTTTTATTGAATGGTGAGACCCACAATTAAGAGAATGAAAAATAAATTTTGTAACATTTTTTTTGTACTCAAATATTTAAATTAAGCCAAATGAAGTTATTAATATGGAATAATTTTTTTTTAATTAGAGCTATTAATATAAAATAGGGGAATATATGACTGAGAGAAAGATATTGTTCTGAAGGTTACCATTCCATCCACCAGGACCCGCATATGATGCCCATCGATCATTGTAGTCGGCAATACTTATCATGCTACATGATTATGGAGAAATAAAAATTCATCCATTCTTTAGCAAACACGACTTAAGCAACTAAACTCCAGATAATTAGGTTAATTTAAGACAGAGGGGGTATACATGAACTAAATTATTTGCATGCATAGGATACACTTTTCATCTTCCTTATTAGCCTTGTACATCTCTCCACTATGAGTTGATGTAAGGGACATTAGCCTCCACACTTGCATTGACAATGGCAAATATGAGTTGAAAAGAGGCTTCTTAGGGAGGGATTTTGTTATGAACCAGAGTTCATAACATATTTCTACTAATATACCCACTAATTGTATATTTACATATATTTATATGCCTTTCCCAACTCGTTGGAGAAGAAGTCGAGGGGGGACAACCTCCCCTTCCCCAGTTCTATCCCTATGTCCAGCAAGCTAGCACAATGATCTTTTGTGATATAGGTATTTCATTTCTATGTGAGGGAAGTAGTTATAATATTTTACTCTCACAATGAGCCTAATACAAACAATACATAAAAACCCTTCATTGATGAGATTGATGGTGCACATGCTAAAGCATATTAATGTAAGTGATACTTACACTTATGTGCTCTAAAATGTGCTGTCAATCTCAAATATCAAAGGTTTCTATGTGTTCCTTACGTTGGGATTATTGTTAGAATAGAGCATGGAAAACTCTTTGTGAGTATGAAAAACTCTTCCCTATGTCAGTTAGTTACAGCCAAAAAAATAATTAAGAAAGCAAACTCAGCACTATAGGACATATGCTTCATTTCCAAGTCAAGACGTGAACTACAGAAATCATTGGGTACTCTAGGAGCATCACATGGGATTTATTCACACTTTACATGATCCACAGCCCAAGTGTTAGTTCACGCACTATCAATTACACATAAAATGGGAGTAACCTCTGGGTACCCTAGGAGCATCACATAGGATTTACTCACACTTTACATGATTGACGACCCAAGTGTTAGTGTATGCACCATCAATTATGCATAAATTGGAGTAACCCGTAGAGGGTACTCCAACAATACTCAATAATTTCTCTATGACATGAGGCTATCTAAATCAGTGACACATATATTAATACATATTAGCACATACACCTTTGATACGGTATTAAATGAGGGTAACCCCTGAAAGGTACTCCAAGAGTGCCCGAGTAGAGCCCATCTAACCATGCTGTGGGTTGACAACGACTTAATTAGGGTGCCTAAACCAGCTCAGCTCAGCTCATTGTGCATTGAGCAAGCTCAAGCCTAGCCCTCACCTAGTTGGTCCTAGGTCCTTGCCAGAATTCAAAAGAAATACCTCTCCCAAGTGTCTTTTATGTCACCCGTAGTCCTCCAACTATTGCCCAAACTAGAAGCCCATGTCGCTGGGTCGTCCACCCCCCTGCCATTCGTTTAATGCACTTGATGATCAATCTAGCTAGTGGAGAATATTGCTCTCATGTATGCCAAGAACTAGAACTAAAATCTTACCATTCACACAGAGAGAAAACGATGGGCCGCCCTGAGTTAAGAAGAGCTTTACTCATCTTAGGAAATCTGTGTCAGACACAAATTGACTTTCAATTGAGCAAACAAAAACCGGAAATCCATCTTTAGAAAGTATATAAAGTATTCCCTCAGTGTTCTATTTAATTTATGAAAATAAAATAATTTTTATTTATTTTAAAATATTAAAAATACATTTAATATGAGGAGGGAACAAGAATTACAGTGATAAAACAATGTCTTCCCCAAAAGGTTCATGTCCAAGCTGAATAAAAGTGATTGCTACATCTAATAACAGTGAAGGTACATCGAACAGACAAACAGAAGAATAATAATTACTTACCTTTCTTTTGGGTGTGTATTAGCATTGCAATTGTCATACTTCAAGTAATCAACACCCTAGACAGTGTTAAGATACATTACAATAAATAATAAGTTGACATCTTTAAAATTTTTAAACATTAGTGTTTGAAAGGTGCAAGTCCATAACATGTTTAAATCTTTGTCCTTTGCAATTTTGACAAACAAACCGTACCCAAGAAGCAAAAGTTTTGGCATCCTGCTCTTCATGGCCTAGTGAGCCAGGCATCTTCATGCTGCAGGTTTGGTTCCTGGCATAGGTTATTAAGAGCCTCAGTAAATTGGGGCATTTGTTCCAGAGATGAACATTTTTATTTAGATAGTAATAAGGAGCATCTCTAATTATAGAGAAAAGGAATGACAAAAAGGAAGTAGCGTAGTATCTAATTGCTATTTTGCGAGAAGGAAACTACCCTGCATCTGAGTAGATTCCAAGCTTGAGCCCTTTTCTATGAACATAATCTGCAAGAGCTTTAATCCCAGATGGGAATGTAGAAGCCTTGGGAACCAAATGCCCCTGTCAAGACCGTTGTGGAAAAGATTTCGGTTAGTCAATGAATTGAATGCAAACGCACGTTGAAACATAACTGACTATGCATAATAAATAACTAAAGCCTCACCAACTGGGGAAACCAAAATCGTTAGGCATTTAAAGTCTTCTTACATCTACTACCAGTATTAATATTAGTATTATATTAATATTAATGTTAGTATTATTATTAGTAGTATTAATAGTAATAATAGTGGAAGTCTAGTTTGGATAAGATCAGGCTCATATATATCAGAGTGAGCCTGACCATTATTGGCCATTGTTGCATTAAAATTTAACTGTAGACATTACTCGGGGGTGGTTGGATTTCCACTTCCTTTGTTGTTAAATATTAATTCAATGACAAATGATGCCCGGGCTTACGTACGTCACAAACTTTTTCCTATTATTATTACACCCTTTATCCTACATTAATAGCTCTATTTGGTAAAAAAAATTTGTTATATATTAAAAACTCTATTTTATTCAATTTAAATGGTTGTGCACTTCAAAAAGAGTATTATAAGTTTATTTTTCATTCTTTTAGATGTGAGTTTCATCAATCAATAAAAAATATTATTTTTTTAAATATAACTATTAATATTAGATGGAGGGAGTAGTGCTACAAGGCCTAATATTAGTATTTAACAAAAGTTACAATGTTTTAAATGTAGCTATTAAAATAAAAGATATATGTCCGACAAATTGTGAGCTATCGGATCATCATCTGACGGCTCATTAGGCAAGTGGATGATAAAAAAACTACTTGCCCGCTAAGTAACAGGGCACATGTGTCTAGCACACATGGGTTTGGTGCATATTTAATGGGGCTCTTATTATTAGTAGTAGTAATAATAATAGTAGTCTCGTTAGTATACACCCAACACATAGAAGGGTGTGAGCAGTGCGCATTGGTCACCGGTAGACTCTACGGTTCCTGATACTCTCTCAATTCGACAGCGCCTAATATTGGGCAGGCCGCATGCCAATGAAAGTTAGGATTTCACATGGAGTAATGCTACAAATATTTCTCAAAGCAAACCTCTAAGGAGGTCAAGCGAATGCGTCTATACAGATGACCAGTACCCAATTCAATGAGGAAGAAATAAGAACATGGCATTAGACATACCTGTGAGTCTCTATTGCGTTCCCCCCAACAATCATCTAGTAATAAATAAATACAGATAAAGAATATGATTCCGTGGTTAGTACTCGTCCATGGCAAAATAAAATAAAAAATAAAAGCATATCTTTTAGTGTACGAAATATCAGTGTTTGTGTGTCAATTTTTGCACATGCGTATCTTACCTAAATTTATATACTTGTACCCAACAGCGGACAGCCCAGTAGAGACCATTGCGTCGGCTGCAGCAAAAAACAAAAAGGTTGGGATCCACACCATGTGCGCTGTAAAGCAAAGTAGAGTCAAAAAACGCCCAGTACTTCAGTGGCGTTTGGTCCACCTACCTGTCTCCCTGATGAGCTTCTCATCAATGTCGCAGTGGAAATGGTTCCAGCTATTCCATCTGAATACAAGAAATGAGGACAAAAGAAATGACAGCTAAAGAGGGAAACCTTATGAATGAATGAAATAATGAGTAGATGTAGATCATGTAATGAATGAACGAGTAATTGGGGTGAGCTAAGTCACACACCCCATTGGTGGGGTGAGAGCAAGGCCATTGTGCAAGAGGCTTCTCCTGCTGCTGCTGTTGGTGGGAGGCAGGCGAGTAGCCAGCGTAGCGTCAGTGAATGAGAGGAAGAGCAGCAAAGGGAGGAGCAGGGAGGCCATGCTTGGCGCTGCTGGACCTTGGCGTACGTTGCTCAGAAATCAATATGATGGTTGGACTTGGGCACGCACATATATATACATGAGGGAGAGAGGAAAGGGTGAAGGCAGAGATAACGGGGCCATCGTTGTCAGCTACGTGGGCTATTTGGCCTTTTCTGTGATTCTATATTATCCCTGGTGACGGTGCTCATCGGGCACGGAGAGAGAGGGAAGAGGGGTGGGGTTGGCTGGAAATGAAAAGGATATTGGCCCCTTATATCAATGAAGGACATACATATGATCCAATTTCCAAGTACAGGCCACTACACACCACATATCATACTGCAAGAGACATATCATACTCTCTCTGTTTATAGTTTTTTAAAATAAATTAATTAGAAAAAAATTTATGAGCTTGACAATGTGAGTCGAGGCATTGTAAACTATATATTGAGATCGGGATTGTACATAATATTCAAAGGTTTTATACCCCTTGAGTAACATGTGCCATCGGATATCAAGCCAACAATTAAAGATGCCCCCGGATCATTATGAGCCCCGGCTTATATAAACATACCCTAGATTAATTTTAATTTTTATTGTAAAACCAAATAAAGCCATTAATGTGGGACGACATACTTCATTTTTATAATGCACATTTGAATTAGTTGAGTTGATAATGGATGAGAAAACCCAAATCTTGCAAGCTAGCTATCCTTGAATCCAACATAGCATTAATATCAAGCCCTATTAGTTGGTTAATTTGCAGTTTCCTGTGGAAAGAGAGATATTTTCCTTATTAATTTATAATTTATGGTAATATCTTTCAAAATGGGGGAAGGGGAGTTGAGAAATTATGGCGCACTCCCTACTCTACGTTAGCACAAGTAGTATAACAGATCTTGAGAATCGACAATGCGTATAAAGTAGGAGTAACGCCTACATGGTACTCCCAGAGTACCCAATAATTTCTCTTAAAGGAGAGTCTAAAAATTTTCAATTTTGATTGTGCTTGTAGACAGAGCCAAAATTTCAGCGGAAGTGAGGCCAATATTACAATGAAATTTGTCAACTCAAATTGGAAAAAACATATGGTTAAAATATTATGTTTTAGATTTTCCATATCTTGATCAATGAAAATAGACATTTTCTTTCTTAAAGGGCTCGTAGTATTGTATATGGTTCTTTTATCTGCCTTAGTAAGTATCAATCAAAAGTGACAAATGAGTTTTTGGTTGAAACTACCTACTAAATTTGCATAATTTTGAATTTTTATTAGTTTTGATAGATTCATAAACCTTGGAAACTGAGAAAATTTCTACTCTACTACTGCCATATACTGATTAAAAGTTATCTTTAGTATTTTTATGATTGGCAATTTACCTACATGCCTATGATAATACAAGACCCATTTATTTAGGTGGGGAAAAATTTACAAACAAGCCTATAGTAGTATAAAGGTTCCATTTATTAGGTGGAGCAATTGCCCCACCTTGGCTTCACACAATGTATATAGAATATAGGATTTTAAATCTGCAACAACCCTGATTTTCCTGTGATTTTTTTTAACCTAATGGTAGAGTTTTTAGGAATATTTTTATTAGTTAAATATTGTTATAGATAAAGTTTTTAAAAGTTTGTTTTAGAGCTACAAAAGACGAGCGTAGTGGACCTGCTTGATTCAGGCATTGGAGCCATAAGTTATGGCCCCAAGAAACGTGCCTCATGGGTAGGACCAATTGAAAATATACGGGATAGCCTACCTATGAGTGGTCTTGTTTTGAAGGGCTCATTAATGCAAGTCCGTTAGTACCAAGATTGCACGATTCCAACTTAATGTTAGAAAGATATTGCAATTTGGAGTTTTAGATTTCAAAAAATAAAAAAAATATTTTATTAATGGCTAACACAAGAACTACATCAGCCACATCAGCTAGCGTGGCGACCCAAGCCACTCGGGGTCAGGCCTGCTAACGCATGGCTGGTCCATGTCGGGCCCATGCAATGCACGGGGTCTTGTGTGGTGGGCCCACATCGCACGGTTTTGAATTGCGCGATATACATAGTGCACACATCATGTGCTCCACGCATGGCGTGGCACAATAATTTCTATAAATTCCAAATAGAATTTCTTACTCCGGTCATTTTCAATTCTACCACATAAACTTCTTTTTCTTTTGTTCTAAGCCGTTTTAAGTCCGAATCAAGCTATTTAGGAGGCGTTCTTAGCTAAATCGAGTGTGTCGGATGCTATGGTGGGGTCGGTGTTTTTGTCTAAAATCTTTTTTACTATGAAATCTTACCCCAGTTCAAGGTAGGAAATCTTAAACTCTAGACTCATGCTAGCTCATAAAGTTAATTTTTCTGAATATTTTTTGGTCAATTATACTTATTTGATTTATTTTCTGAAAAATGCTATATAAATGAAATGTTTTGCATGCGCTGCATTAAGTTTTGGTGTGTGCATTTTTTGGGTAATTTTGGGGTGAAATAGGGGATTATCATATTATGTCTAGATATCTACTAAGAAAAATAATTAGTATCTAGTGCACGGATATAGGTGTGGAGAATCATGAGAAAGCTCCTATCCTTCTGAGCCTCTCGTTACCCTATGAGTGCCAGGGGAAATGCCATTTGGTATCACGACTTTTGGATTTTTGAATATATTTCTGATTTATTTCTAAAACAACTCTTTTTCTAGCAAAGATATTACAAAAAGATTATGCTTATTTCATGAATTTTCTACTTAGCATTGCTTTAGATGTTAACACAACCTACTGAGTATAAAAATACTCACCCACCCCCATATTTTGCAAGTATTGTAACTAGAGTGGAGGTGAAAGAGGAAGAGTTTTTCAAATAATTTATCTGGTTGCTATTTTATATATTTTTGTAACTATTTTGTGACTAATGACATGTTATGCCTAAACTCTAAATAACTATAATCTCTATGCACAGTAGTCATTGGCATGTGTAATAAATTTTACTATGTTCTATTGAACCTAATAATGTTATGATATGTAATGTTTTGGTTGTGCAATGACTTTGAGTTAATCTATAATAAACATGATATTATGTGTATGTGTTTGGTTGTGGTAAGCACCGATGGACGTCACGTCATCACATGAGTAACATTTACACATGTCGAATGGGATTATTGTCATGCCCTAGTGCCTGCCCAACCTGAGTCGAACCCAGTCCAAGGGATGGTCGAAGCACACGAGGGCGACAAATTGTTAAACCGCGGAAGACTTGACCCCTATAGTGGGTAAATTACACATAAGGGTAAATCTTTGTGCAAGAGAAATAAGTAAAAGTATAAAGGACTTTAATTTTGAAATAGTCCTCAAGTCTCAATCCACAACTTAGAATACTAAGCCGACAAACATAACTCGAATCAGAAAGTCATAAACAAGTCTAAAACCACAAGGGTTACAAAAGTCTGGAACAAGATCAACCATATCTAATGTTCTAACATCATAGCAGAGTAAATCAGAAAATATAGCAGAGTCTCAAGGCATCAACGACTACTCCAAAGCACTCCCCAACCGTAACTTATACAGAGGATCCTGATCGACTCCATGTCTCACCATGTAGACCCAAAACAGAAAACACAGAAAACTGGGGTGAGTATAAGCTCAGTAAGGTTTTGAATACGGAAACGGTAAATCAGAAAATAACGTCGGCATATAAACATGATCTTTCAGATGTACATATCGTATAATATCCCATTTTTTATTACTTTCCTTACCATAACCATACTTGCTCATAAGTAATTATCCTGAACGCAAATAACTCAAACATAATATTCATAGCATGAATAATCACATTATAACATAAACATCCATCCTGCATGAAGGATACATCAAGCATACCATACATGAATAGGAATCAAATTCAACTCGGAATGGCCTATTTTAGAAACTACAAGCTCCAACGATCAATTGCTATAGTAATTGATTGATCACTAAACTCTCGGCTTTGGTTTACAAAGAATTTCTACGGTAGCTGATCAATTGCTACAGTAATCAACTGGTCGATGAACAATGACTGCAATAGTAAAGTGCTACGGTACTACTACAATGATTTGATACTGTGTTCCTACAGTACCAAAAATCAAAATTATTCCCAACTAATCCTTTTTAATCCCGATTAATCTTAGATAAAAATTTTACATAGGTAATTTTTCACTCATTCTTTTCTCACACTTTAATATGATAAACCTTTTATCCTAAGTGTGTGATGTGATTTGTGTGCCTATTTTTCTCTACAAAAATACTTCCAAGTCTCTTGATTTGCATAATTTTTACTATGTGATATTGAACAACAATCATTCTATTTTATAACTCAAAGTACACATTAATTTGACATTGTTTTGTTGACCAAAATAAACTAATATACTAGATATGGCCGCATATTTTCTTACAAAGAAAATTGGAGGAGGACAATAAGCGAATGGCTACAATAGCAGAAGAGTCTAGGAGATTGCAATAAGAAATTCCCATTTCGTTATTTCCAATAACAAGTTGCACCAAATATTTAGGGGCTTTTAGTTTATAGGGGCCCCTATTTATGCTATTCTTGGTTACGTAGGGTGAAAGTTTTGAAAACCGGCCCAAGCAATGACATGGTTTGGTCACTGTGCGAGAACAATTGAGTTCAGCCATGGCCAACCCTGGTTGACCCACTTGATGATACCAACAAGTGAAATAAGTGAGACCATTAATTAAGTTCACAATTATACCATAAATTCATTTTAGTCTTCAAATCTGACTTAATTTTTGTTTGAGATATAAATGTGGAGGGTTCCAAACCAGTCTGGCCAAGGTCTGCAGGTGGCCGGTTCAACCGGCTGGGCCATCATTGCCCAGATTGATCAAATTAGCCATATGATGCGAATGGCCGGCCCGTTTCGTAGACCGGGTTTGGTTGTCCTGGTTTTAAAAGAGTGCTTAGGGCACCCATTTAGGGATAAAAGGGTATCCTGTTTAACTAATTATTGGGAAGCCATGCCCTATCATATCGGATCCTAACAATGGGACACCTTAGTGTCTCTCTCTCAATGCCTTGGAAGCTCTTGGAAGGATGGCAAACAATTTTTTCAGTGATCAGTTTTATACTGCCATAGCCACATAAACTATATATGGTCATATGGATCTATCAATCAAGATAAGTTTCTATTTCCATACATAAGATTGCATGCACTTTTTTAAATAAAAAACTAATTTAAGGGTAAATTTTTCATAAAAGAAAGATAACGTACTTTTTCTTTATGCAAAAATGTGTTCTTGATTGTCATTTAACATGGAACAGCCGAGAAAGTGAAGAATGTTGTCACAAATTTTATATTTTTTCCTTGTTTTGCTCACCTTTCTTAGTTGAGGAGACCTAACAAGGGAACCTTCTTTCCTGTTTTGTTCCAGAGTGTCCCTTAGAATTTTAATATAAAAATTGAGAGAAATTACAAGAATAGACCTCACAATTGTGGGATTGGCAGAAATGGGATTGAAAGAATGTTGCTGTCACAAATTTTATTTTATTTTCCTTGTACGGGTTCTCTCCCAACCCATGTCCCTTCCCGTGGAGCATCCCTCCCTCTACGAGCTCCTCCTTATCCCTCTCCTCCATGGTACTTTGTCCTCCTACCTTCTCTCAAACTCTCTGCCATTTGCCGACGGTTGCACCACCTCGTGGCCCATACAAGATCCAAGGGCAAACACTGTCCTTTCGGGGGGTTTTGTGGACGTGAAAACTATGGAGATAACCATGGTGAGTGGCATGGTGGTGAGGGATGGATGTATATGAGCTTCTGGTATGGTGCCCTAACATATGATGTCAAAGCATGGTGGTGAGTAACCAAGGGTGACTGACATAATAGCTCAGAAGGATGATAAACAATCACCAAAAAGATTTCCAACTACATAAGGATAACCGGCAACTGAAAACTGGAAGAGTCAAACTAACAGCTAAACAAGTCAACTAAAGAGTCCAACTGGGAACTGAAAAGTGGCAATTGCGTGGAAGAACAATGGATTATTGAGATGGATAGTGCAAAGCAACCTGTGTTTTGTGTGTGAGGTGGATGTGCGATGCTAGTGGACAAAAGTATGATAGTAGCAAAGCATATTTTTCCCTTACATTTGTTCATGTAAAGTGAAATATGAATCAATGTTGATCACATTATACGAGGTAGTAGGATGTATGAAGGAGTACTCCTTCAAATTGAGTTTTACATATCTTTGGCAGTACCCATTGCAAGACAAGGTTGAAGTGGTGAAGGATGCAGGGCAAGTTCATAATGAGGGTGATATGTATTGGGATCAATTTGATTGGCAATATTTTGATGATGAATACACTGAAACTTCATATTATGAGATGGGGGAGGGAGGTGACAATGCAAATGGTTTACTTGTGATGGATGAAATGAGAGATGTTCAAAGTGGCTCTCCAACATTAACTCCTCAAGAACAACCTAAACAAAAAGAAAGACACTGGTAAATCAAGATGAATATAGTATCTTTCACTTATTGGTGATAAACTATATGCAAATGCATATACGTGATGGTCATGTGCAATGCAAGAAAAAGGAGGCTCCATATGCTGCAAAGGCCACAGTTCAAGAAAATATTGATAGTGGAGCTTTTAATGGGAGTATGAAATCATCACCATATAACATAGTAGAAACAACACCCACTCCAATACCAATGATAAGGTAATATCATCTCATAAATAATAATAATATCGTCATTTCTACATTTCCTTTTCAATTTTACATATTTCTAATAGAGATTTCCAAATTCCAACTGCTATCTATAAATTACCTATAAGCAACTAAAAACCTTTGATTGCCAACTATAAGAGTGAGTCTCATGTGTAAATAGATTTATTTCTCATGCAGGTTGAGAGTTTAATATCCATCTAATTGACTTAGCAAATCATTAGATTGCTCTTAAAGTTAGTACTTTGATAAGTAATAATTAATAGTTCTAACCTCTTCGTACTAAATCTTTTTATTAAGTAAAAACAATTAAAACACAATATTTTACTTAAATTTCATTCTCAAAATATCAATATATATCACATGTGCTAGTGTTTTTCTTCAACTCCCTCCCCCCGCTGCCGTCTACTCTCTGCTGTCGTTCATCTCTGTCTACCGCTTGTCTGCTCCACTTCACCCCCGCCGCTCCTCCCCTCCTGTGCCCCACCCCTTAGCTGCCTTCAGCCACCCGTGTCCAGCCCCGACCACCCTGCATCCTATCACAGGGTCGCCCGGAGAACACCCACCATGCAGAACTCGGAAGGCCAAATAGCCAAGCGAGTAAGCCATTCTCCGTCAAGGCCATGACCTTGTGCCATTCAATCAAGCATCCAGCCCGCAAAGCCAAGCAATGAACCCATCCCAGAGTGGACATGCAAATGTATCGGGACATTTCCCAAGCGAGCTAGCCGGATGGGGACACCTCCTTGTGATGCACGGATCCAACTTAGGCAACTCAGACATCCAAACATTCCATCTCAGCCAAGTGCATGCAAGGGTCTTCGTATTCGACACGGCCATAAGGATGGATGCCACCCGATAGGTCGGAGGGACCCATCCCCTAGCGGATAGGGCTTCTGACACAATAGCTAGTAAGGAAACAAGCCTTTGTTGCTATCCGAGATAGCCGATTGCAAGGCTAGGCATCATACCAACAGCTTTGTCATTTCAGCTCACCATGTCCCCCCTATATAGTATAAGAGATTTTTTCCATTTTGCAAGAGAGTTAGCCAAAGTGGCTCTACGAGCATGGTTCGTCTAAAGTTTACCAAACAGCCCGAGATAACTCCCAAGGACACACCAACATTATATAGGGGGAGGGGACATCTTAAGTATCCAAATATGTGTTAGTTGGCCATGTGTACCAACATAGCCAACTATGTGTGCATATCCTTGCGTGCTTTCTGCTCAACGTTGTGCAACATTGTGGGCCTTCCCCGCAACGCCTGCATACATAGTGTGCAACACTATGGTTAGTTCCCGCATTGCATACACACCTAGTATACAACACTTCCACACGTGTTTGTGCCCCAGCACGTGTCACGGATATTTCGCTTCCTACCCCGTGACACTCTCCCCCACTTGACTTGTTAAGCCCTCGTCAACTGTACTGCTCCAGGGGGTCTTGCTCTTGTCTCCAACCGTGGCACGGAATTACGACGAAGGGTTAACTCTTTTTCTTGTGACGCTTGAATTCTGTTCACACCATGGCTTGGATCATTCCATAGATTGCATGCTCTAGAAAAACCAACTTCCACCCATAGGCCCTTGACTCGGTTAAACCATTTCATGACGAAATTTCTGCTCAATGCGCTCTGCCCATCGGCATAGGCAAAGTACTCTGCAGTTGTCATTGCTTCGATAAGAAGGTGCGCCCAACTGCTCCACTTGATTTGGTGTTACACATCGACCGGGAAAGGATGCACCAAATGATGCCTAACTTCCTCTCTTGAAGCCGGCCTTGCACCCGAGACACTAGCAAGTTGCCTACACTTTGGACAATTTCTGCCTACACTTCGGCAACACCTTGCAGCTCCCACCGACAAGCTTACACCATGATGTCGGGCCTTGACACTCTTGTCTATCCCCTTGACGTATTCCAAGAATCGAATGTTGCCCCCACTTATAACAAAGCTCGTGATAGCAATGCAGTGACATCCTCGACATGTCCCGTAACTTCTGGGTCTTCACTGCTCAAAGTTCCTGGCCACCCGATTCAGTCAAGTTTCCTCTCGTGATATGTTCCAGAGGCCTACTCCACCCTAGGAGCAGTGACTTTGATCAAGCTTCACGTGACTGGTGTGATTACCAAGCTACTACACCACGCTTAATGCAGCATACCATCAGGTTTCCACTCGGGATCCCCTCTAGCGGCCTACTCCATCCTAGGAGCAGCGACTTTGCTGAAGCTTCACGTAACAACTTGGTTACCAAAACTCCTACACTGCTCAGGATGCAGCGATGCCATAAGGCTTCCTCTCGCAATCCCCTCCAGAGGTCTCTACCCCAGCCTAGGAGTAGCAACTTTACACAAGATTTGCATAACCGACTTGGTCACCTAAGTCCTACCCCGCTCAGGGTGCAGCGATGCCCTCCAATGGTCTACTCCACCCTAGGAACAACACTTTATATATGCTTTGCGTAACCGACTTGGTCACCAAACTCCTACACCGCTCAGGATGCAGCAATCACCTTGCGTATGTTGCCCACCGTTGGATGAGGCCCACTGCGCCTCGCTAGCTAGACCGATGCCTAAAACTAGCCATTCAAGATGGGTGCTACCCTACCAAGCAAATGGCATTCCAGACTACCAGCAACCCAGGGGTGAGAACATGTTCTGTTCAAACACCCTAATCAAACTTGCTTTGGATGCGCCGCTTGCATGCTGATCCAACGAACATGGGTGGGAGAGTTTTTCTCCTATTCACCCAAAGAAACTGTGCCACCTCTTACCGCATCAGCTCCCAACCAAAGGCACAACGATTTATGACCTCATGTGCCAACTTTCCTTTCTTTTTCTTTTTCTTTTTCTTTTTTCCCTTTTGTTTGTCCTTTCTTCGGATGCACACTTGCATACCGAACAGCTCATGATTCACTTCTTATCAGCCCAGGAAGTGCCATTCCCAGGATCAATGTCTTTCCATGTGCCAATTCGCATTGCACCAAGTTCAGCCTAAAACTGCCCACCAATGAGTCCCATACCTTGTTAGCAAGAAGAGCCCGACTAACCTTGGTGATACTATTTTTCCATAAACAGGCTGCATGTTCATTCACAACATGACCACCCCACATAGGGCTCAATCCCAGCCCATCCTCACCTCGAGAAGTTCATATTTTGTCGGTATAGATATCTGGCTGCATACCCATCAACTCGGTTCAATATGATCTTCCACCCACAACATTGTTTGATAGAGAGGGTACAAAGATTCACAAGGCTTCCTGCCGCTGATACGTCCCATACCACACCTTTAGCAAGAGCTTTCTGCCGTTCACACCATTTTTGAGTCCCAACACACTCAACCTAGCTTCGATAACCTTGTTGCACCAACAACCAGGGAACAAGAGCACTACTGCATGAGGTCCTTGTAAACACTGTGCCCTTGATGGCAAGTACCGCTCGCATGATCCAAAACTAAGAAGGAACCCGATCAGCCATCATCCATGCACATCCGTTTCAGCTCACATTTCCTTCAGCTTGCATTTCTCATGGTAGTCCATCCACCCCGCACTGCCAAGGTTGAAGAACATTGCATTTAGCTCTTTCCATCTCCTTGTCCAACGGAAGTCTTGGTTTCCCAACAAGACAAAACCTTGGCTCCTATACCACTTGTCATGGAGTCGCCCAGAGAACGCCCACCATGCGGCATTCGCAAGGCCAAATAGCCAAGTGAGTAAGCCATTCTTCCTCAAGGTCATGGCCTCGTGCCATTCGACCTAGCGTCCATCCCATGAAGTCGAGCAACAAACCCGTCCCAAGGTGGATGTGCGAACGTGGCGGGACATTTCCCAAGCAAGCTGGCCGGAGGGGGACACCTCCTTGCGATGCATGGATCCAACTTAGGTAACTCAGACATCTGAAACATTCCATCTTAGCCAAGTGCATGTAAGGGTCTTCGTATCCAACATAGCCATAAGGCCGGACGGCCGCCCGATAGGTCAGAGAGCCCCATCCCCTAGTGGACGAGGCTCCTTACATGATAGCTAGCAAGGCAAGAAGCCTTCATTGCCATCTGAGATATCTAGTTGCAAGGCTAGGTATAATACCAACAACTTTGTCATTTCAGCTCACCATGTCCCCCCTGTATAGCATAAGAGATTTTTCCCATTGTGCTAGAGGGGCAGCCAAAGTGGCTGTATGGGCATGGTTTGTCCAAAGTTTGCCAAATGGCCCGAGATCACTCCCAAGGACACTCCAACACTATATAGGGGGGAGGGGACATCTTAAGTATCCAAATATGTACTAGTCGGCCATGTGTCCAAATATAGCCAACTATTTGTGCGCATCGTTGCGCACACCTATTGCACAATGTTGCGGGCCTTCTCCGCAATGCATGCATACATAGTGTGCAATACTATGGGTAGTTCCCGCAATGCATACACACCTAGTATACAACAATTCCACACGTGTTCACCCTAGCATGTGTCATGGATAGTCCGCTTCACTACCCTGTGACAGTTCGCCCTGGCCCTCTCTTGCCGGAGCCCACAGTCCAGGCCTCTCTCTCCCTACCCCCTCTCCATTGGATCCGCCCCCTCCTCTGAAATGGAGAGGGGGAAGTAGGGGGGCAGGGGGGGAGTGAGGGAGAGAAGGGGGGGACAAGGGAGCCTACCACCCCCTCCCTCCCGCTCATCCCTCCTTGCCCGCAACAGAGGAGGGGGCGGGAGGGAAACGGGGGGTCCTGGGGAGAGGGTGGGGGGCAAGATTCCGGCTCCCCGCCAGAATCCAACCACCCATCCCACCTCCTCCCTCCCCCCACATCCCCCCCTCGTCTCCCTAGTCACCACACCCCCGCTCCCTCTATGCCCCAACCTCCCACTGGCGCTGGATTTGACACTTCAGTTGGATTGCGGTGCAAGATTTGTTTTTAATTTTTCTAAAGTTTTTAGCGACACTTCTAAAAGCGTCCCTAAAGGCTTTTTTATTTTTTTAAAATTTTTATGAAATATTAGCGACGCTTCATAAAGCGTCGCTAATACACATTTTTGTAATATGTTTTTTTCATTAACGAGGCTTGAAGAATTATTTATTATTATTTTTTAAAATATTTTTATTAGCGACGCATGAAAAAGTGTCGCTATTAATCAATTATTAGCGACACATATCTATGCTCGCTGATAAGTTGTTATTTTCTTTTTTGAAAATAATTTTTTATATTAGTGATGTTTAGTAAATAATCGGTAATAATCAATTATTAGCGACGCTTAATTATTATGTGTCGTTAATAATTTACTATTAGCGACGCTTAATGATGCGTTGCTAATACTAAAATAATTAGTAACATATGGATAAATGTCACTAATGTGCATTATTAGCAACGCTTTACATAAGCGTCGCTAATGAGCAATAGTGACTCGTGTTTTAGAGACGTATTTAGTGACGCTTTGTAAGCATCGCTAATAGTCATTAGTGAGTGTCGCTAATAGTCTTTTTTGTTGTAGTGCATGTGAATCTTCCCTGAAAAATAATATACAAAAGGTATAAACCCCTTTTCTCTCAAATTTTGTAATTTTGTAACCATTATATAGCTCTTTATGTTGGTTTAGCTCTTTGACTTGAATAAGGAATGAAATTGGAATCGAAATGGCTTAAGTAGGGTAACAAGTCCTTGAAGCGATCGATTGTTCCAAACAGTGATCGATCATTCACTATTTGTTTTATGCATGATACTTCAAATGATCGATCGATTATAACAGGCAATCGATGGATAACTCTTGGCTTCATTTTACACAGGGTGAAATCAGGTGTCAATCGATTGTTCCAATCAACTATATTTCTAGCGATCATTTGTTTTAGTATGTATTTTTACCATGTTACCATTTTTAAGCAAAAACCTTCTGAAACCCCTGAAATCACTTCTGAAACTTGTTTAAGTGATTTTGTTATGCAAATGTGATCTAAATAAGCTTAAAAAACCTTCAACATTTTTCTGTCTTCTGTCTTGATCTATAAGAACACATCGGCTCCTACTTTTAAAAACTATCAATACCAAATCTGATTATACCATAAAAACATCTAATAGATTTTAAGACTTAATACATACACAAGGTTTCTAGTCATAATTTTGACAGAAAAATTAGCTAATAACCTTGACATATGACTCATATGCTCTAACAATTTCCCCCTTTGTCTATTTCTTGTCAAAACACTACACATTTAAAAATTAAAATAAAATTACAACTCTTGACATAATGCATTAACTTTCAAGTTGTAAAAAATAATTTGACACTACAAAGACTTAACATTGACTCATTTGGAATTGATCTTGAAATGACTTGTATAACCTTATACTTTTCCTGTACACTTAAAATCAAATTGATTTGCATAGTACTTTTAAATCAAATAAAGATAAGTACTTTGATTTTCATTAATCACTTCTCCCCCTTTTTGACATAAATAGATAAAAAAGTAAAAGCAATAATTAATAAAAAATACTCATTAAAGCACAATCAAGTTATCACCATCACTAAAAGACATGAAAAAATATATAAAAATCAACACATAACATATCCATCACATATCCTGACATAACATCAATTTCAGAGTACATCTCATAGTCAAAATAAAACATAAAAAAGTGCTAATAAATCAATATAAAATTTATTCTACTACCTCATCATCATCGTCACTCTACTCCTCACATGAAGTAGCCTAAAATCTCGTGTTACGGAGTGTGCTAAGAAAGAAACCTCTAGCTCTGGACCTCTTTGTAAACCAAATAGTCCTAGTAAGCTCACTATTAGGTGGAAATGCATATCTATAAAAATGAGGATACGTGAGTTGTCTCCTCTCCCATCCATTAACATTTTCTATTGTAAACCCTAACCCGGTCTATTTTTAATTAATTATGTTGTTATTATGTGATTTTAGTGTTAATTGGTCGATTTGTCTTGTTCTGGGGTTAAAAAGGGGATAATAATGGTTTCATTGAGGTTTTCATTTGATTTTATAATTTTCCGTACTAAACTTAATTTCTGTGATTTTTTTAGAATTTTTGGGACTTTATGGGATTTTTCCATAGAATTAGGGCGAGTCCCACTGTGGGCCCCACATTTCTGTTTTGGGAGCAAGGGTCCCACGAGACCCTAAACCCAACACATTTCAGTATGAGAGAGTTTTAAAAGTTTTAAATTTTGTTTTAGACCTAAAAAGAGCAGATTACCTATTTTTATTTCAAAATTCTATTTGTACCCCAAATTTTAATACATATACCCAATAACTTACTATAAATAGCAAACCCTAGCTCCATTCCCATTTGGGAAGGGCTGAGATCTGGGTGGCTGATAAGCCCTAATCCCCATTCCAAAAGAGGAAATCTTGCTTTAGGTAAGATTAGTCTTGATTTTTTATTAATCTCTTAGGGTTTTGCTTAATCTTTCTTAATCACATATTTTCTAAGGTTTAATCTTGTTTTACCCTACTAGAGTTTCTGATTTTAATCCATATTTCAAAACTCTAATGGTAGATTTTCATTTTTAGACAAAGAAAGCTCTAGATCTACAAGTTTTCACGTGATTTAAGCTTAAATAATCGAATTTATTAAGGTATTAACTAAACCCTAAATGTGGGTAGGGATTTGAAGAGATTGAAGCTTCGATTTTCAACCAAGAACTCATTGCAGGTAAGGGTGTTTCTTATAGAATGGGTTTTTGTTTCAAATTTGTGGTTTGGAATGGTTTAAGTGATTTTTTCTTGAAGTTGATCTTTAATGGTGGGTTAAGTAAAACATGTCCTTTTTAGTGATTTTCTTGTGTTTTAGTTGATAAATGACTAGATCTATCATTTCCTAACCTTATATTTCAGTATTATGATGTTTGGAAGTGATATTGGGATGTTATGTCGATTTTATTTATTTTCGGTTTTGGGTTTGCAAGGTTGAAGATGAACCCGATTTAACTGTGTAGGCGTTCGAATGGCCCTATAGGCCAATCGAACAACAAGGTGATTGAACGGCCACCTAGCCAATCGAACAGCTAAATGGCAGTTTTGTCATTTTGTGTATTTTATTCATTTCTATGTTCTTATTTTTAAATATTATTTATTATGACTATGAGGAGTTATTTTTACTTAGAAATGCTACTGTCAAGACATGAATATTATCTTTAACGCTATGATGTTGTTCAAGTATGAAACTAGTTACATGTATTAGATATTAGCACGTTATTCTTCTTATCCTAAAGCTATTTTGAGTGATTCTCCATGTTTTACTTAGAATTCCAGCAAGTTTAAAGTATAAGACTGGGCATGTAAGGTTTCACATGTTATGTTAAATTATGGGTGAACTATATTTCCATGTCTAGCTTAAGTGTAGTGATGATTATACTTACTTAAGTCTATCATGAAGTTTTGTTGACTTGGACTTGTGTTTTTCGATGTTTTTACTGGATTTTATTCATTATTGCAATAAGAAGGAACCATGATAGAATCATGAAAGCATGCATATTGTATAATGAGGGTTGATCATGATGCATATGTCTATGCTTAGATTTGAGAACTATTGCTTTATTCACACTATGTGGAGGTAATTGTGGTGATTATTTGACACATATTGATTAGGAATGATGTACATGCGGACTGATGGGAGCATAACTCGTGTATTTGAATTCACGTAGTGTTGCTCATGTATGTACTATGTTGCATGCATCATGAAAAGAGTTTTATAAATGAGATGTATTAAAATTGGTCGAGATTGATCGATTGGATGCAATTGGGTGATATTGCTTGCCGGATTAATCAATCGATGGCTAATCGAATTGGTTAGGTCCAAAAGGATATGATTTCATTTTGAGATCCTTTTGGAACATGGATCCTCCCCGGGTACTCTAACTAGTGCACCATCATCCTTCAAATGGAGGGATGAATACCACTATCAGACCAACCTAGGGTAAAGAAATTGACCCGATGTAGAGATCTTTCTAAAGTACTCCATTAATACGAATGAGACAATCCATCCTATAGTTGTCTCTAAGGGTACATGAACTAAACTTTGCTCACATCAAATTGGTCTCACTCTATCTGACCCATTGCTAGATGCCCCTAGGTCCCCTGATACTTACTCAACAAGCTTCTATTGCTTAGCTCTCCTCATCTAGATCAAATGGCAATAAAATATCCAAGGGCTAAGAATAAACTAGGAATAAATAAATGACACTAATGAACAACCTAGAAATTAAGAAAAAACTTAAAATTTGCTCCAAAATTTAAATTTTGAATTTTAAATAAACCCTAAAAAACTTTTGTGTCAAATTGACTCCAAATTCGAACCCAAGATAGATCTCAGTGAGTAGAACAGGCTCTATAACTAGATCTACTAATTAGAAACATCCAAATTTTAAAAAACCCCAATTTGTACAAAAACATTGAAACCACACTTGATTTCTCATTAAATCTTGAAATTTAACAGACAAGATTGCATGAAATTTTAGACAAATATAGATCTACCTATTTCTAACAATCCTAGCGGGTTCAAATCTCATGTAAATCAATTGAAAAACCACTAAAACTCAAAATTTTATGTTTGGTACTCACTTTGGCTGAAGTGAAAAGTGCAAATTTGATGAAGAAATCCAGTTGAGTTTCCCTCAAAATTCACTCAAATCACCTCTAATATCTCCAACGAACACTTTAGAGAAGTTTGGAGAGAAATGGAATTGAAATGAAGTATTTTCAAATTAAAAAATGAGCCTTGGCACAAAAAATTTGATCGTTTGGGTCGATCAATTGATCTTTAAATAAATGTGATTTTTATTTTCTATAAATAATAAAATTACAAAAAATTTGGAAAAATTCCATTAAATTTATAAACAAATTCTAAGATACTTCCCTTCAAAATAAAAAAATTTCACACTCAGAACTCAAATTAAAAATCATATAATAAAAATTAGCAAAGTTGAGCTCTTTTTTACTACTTTTTAATTAGTTCTATTTTAATATAAGTGCATCCAAAAAGTAAGTTCATTAATAGCTTGCTTTGATCAGTCGATCCCATTGGTATGTGATTGTCATTTTTATTTTATCCTTTTTATATATTAGTCCTCTTTTATTAATTTTTAATGAAAAACTACCAATGTAGTCAACTCTTGTCTCTTTTAATCTTAAATCTCACAAGATCACTCTCAACCAAATTGAGACAAATTTGTTCACACCCTAGTAAAGATTAAGTTCACATTTTGAACTTTATTTAGCTATAATCTATGTACATGATTTTCCTAAAAAGATAAAAAGAATAAAAAGCTGATGTTCAACATGCCCATGCCTTTTTTTGAGTTATGATATTTTTTCTCAGTTTATTTTTCTACGGCTTAGATTTTTTTAATCCCCTTTACTTGCATCATTCAATTTTTTTCATTGTTTTTTTCCTTCAATTATCATGATGTCAAGAGGAAAGGAGCTTAGAGGAAATGAGCTTGACACTAGCCTAGTTTGACCTAAGTTGGTAGCCCTTCCCCGTCATCTTTATGAGAGCAATTTCATTATATAAAAGGACAATAAAGTAGATGAGACTCACAATCATTAAATCATATTACATGAAATTTTGTTTCACTGAATCCTAAATAGAAGTCTAGCTTTAGTTCCTCTTATTTTGATCAGTAAGACTTCACTAAAATCCAAACTCCTTAATCAACTTATCTTAAACAATTCTCTATTGATTTCTAATCATAAAATTCACTTGAGTTTAACATGATGTGTGGTAGTTTGAAAAATAGAGAATTGCAACATCAAGCAAAAGAAAATCAAATTGATCTTAACACTCCTTGGTGTATCCATATATTCGTTAATGTATGTTTGACTACTAATCTTATTGTTGTTCAACTTAAAATAAAATTAATCTCAATATGTCTCAAGGGATAAACTTATCAAAAAACAAAACAAAGACAACTGCTAATTGAAATAAAAGTTACACTAATTTTTTGTGTGTATTTTTTATCATATTCCATTTTTTGTTTTTTTTCAATTCGAAACCTATAAATTAAAGACATGTAAAAACAAAGTAAAACATGATAGAACTGAAAGAGTATGAATGTCCAAATGATTTTAAGAATTAGACCATGGACACAAATCAAAATCTCTTAGATATGTGAGACTTCTTACCCTTGCATAGCCATCCAATCTTAAGGGAACCTAAGGTAGACTTCCTTACTCTTCCTTATTGATCTTTCAATGCTTGAAGATCAACCTTCTTCACCCACACCTTCATCTTCTTCTCATACACTTGGTGGGGTAACTTAGGGGTAGTATGGGTAGTGTACTTCTTATCAATCTTCTTTGACCTATGTTTGAAAAGATAATTCTTAGGACATTTTCTTCCTGTAGGAGTCCCACTATGGCAAATGTTACATACACCTACAATACTAGAACCTCTCATTCTATCTTTCACTCTTTACCTAGGTGGGTTGGTCACTATCTTAGGATTTTTATCATTCTCTTTTGTCTTCACAAAGATAGTAGGTTTTGTTAAGGCGGTAGTCAAGCAATTCATAAAACCAAAGCCCATTATCTTGGTTTGACCAATGTTAGGCATAGTTTTCAACTTCTTTTTCCAACTCTTGCATCTATCTAATTTCTCTTCAAAGGAAATAAGTTCTCTATTGATAGCACTAGACTTTTCTTTCTCACTCTCTAGTCTCTTTTAAGTTTGTTGTACAACTCCACTAACCTATTTGCCTCTTGAGAAGACAAAACTAGTTCATCCTCTTTCTTCTTCAACTCACTCTCAAGGCTTTTGCTTTTCTTAGATAACATTAAGAATTGTTGGAGGGATCTCTCAAACTCATTAGAATCAACCTCAGATTATGAGCTATCTTCAATAAAAGTGTACTCATGAGAATCTTCTTTAGAACTATTAACCTTCACACTTGCATGGAAGGTAGTATAGTTGTACAATTCTTCTTCTTTAGAAGAGCTCTCATCAAAGTAAGTAGCTTGACATATTTTTCTATTTTTCTTATAATCAAACCCCTTTGATTTCTTAGGCATATCATTAGAAGAATTGTCAAAATTAATGTTAGGACAATTAGCAGCAAAGTGACATAACTTACCATAGTCAAAGATTTCAAATTCTTCTTGTCTTATTTACTTTGCCTCTAATTTCTCTTCTCTCCTTGTTTCCTCTCAGAGTTATGACATGACCTAGAACTTGCACTTCCTCTAACCAAAATTCATATTTGTCAAATTTTACTTAGAGCTAGTGATCTCTCAAAGTTTGCAAGACAACCCTCAAGTACTTTTCAAGATCCTCCTTGCTAGCTAAATAGATCAATATATCATGCACAAAAATAATGACAAACCGATCTACATAAGTCCTGAAAACTCTGTTTATCAAGATCATAAAAAATATTGGTGCAGTGGTAAGACCAAAAGGTATAACAAAGAACTCAAAATGCCCATAATGTGTCCTAAAAGCAGTCTTAGGCACATCATCAGGTTGAATATGAAGTTGATGGTAGCTCGACCTCAAATCAACCTAAAACTTGATCGTACTGCAACAAATCGAACAAATCATCAATACGTGGCAAAAGATACTTATTAATAATTTTTACCTTATTCAACATCTAGTAATCAATGTAAAGCATAAGGGAACCATTCTTCTTCCTGAGGAAGAGAATTGTTGCACCTAATGGAGATGCACTAGGCTGCATGGAAGAAGATCAATATTGAACTCAATCTCCCCATCATAAGGTAATTTGACAAGTCATCCAGAAACACATCTGCATACTCCGACACCATAGGAACAAACTCAATAAGAGGTAGTGTTGCACCATTGATAAGTATGAAATATATATCTATTTTATATGCCTTTTTACCTTATTTGCTAGTATAGATTAAGTTAATTTAGTGTTAGTTATGGTTTATCTAGATTAAGATATTTAGTTTGATTATTAATTAATTTAAGAAGTTATTAGTAGTTTACGCATGTATTTAAATCAAGTTGGAATTTTAGTTATATTCTACATGTGTAAAATATGATATTTTATATTTTGTAGGTAAAGTGCACTTATCAGGGGACTTGGACGATGTTTAAAATAATTCCAAATAGTCTTGACATGCTTTAAAGTGATTTGGACAACTTTTCGGAGTTATAAACAAGTTAGAAATTAATATGAACATGAAAAGAAGAGCTTAATGAACAAAAAATGGATTGTGCAGAAAAACTGTCCAGATTGCAGAAACAATGTAGCCGTTCGAATGGGGCATTTGTAGTATCAAACGGTGAAATGCGATTTTGAAGGAAAATACAATACAGGTGATCGATCGGGATAACGCACAGTTTCCTAGTTTTAGCCAATTTTTAATCATTTTCATATTGGACTTCTTTCTCCGGCTCTTATGCCTATATAAAGACATATTTGGCTTGAAATTGGGGGATTCCAGTGGATTTTTTCAAGAGAAAAAGGAAGAAAAAGATGGAAGAGAACTCAAAGCTTTTAATGGAGATTCAACTGCTTTCTTCTACAATGGAAGGCTAGACTTTTCTTTTACTTAGGAGTTGATGAAGCTATAGATAAGTTTTAGTTTCTTTTCTTTTTAACTTAGATCTCAGTTGTGAATGATGACAATTGTATGATAAAGATTTTCTTTTTAATGGAAGAGCTTTTAATGTTTATTCAAGTCTAAGTTGATTTATTGTCTTGTAGATGATAAATTGATGTGGTTTTGATATTTTCATCGATTCTAATTTCTGTGATTTAGATGAGATGTTCATACAATAGTTTTAATATTCAGATAATTAATGAATTGGATGAGTTATACTAAGATTAGATGAATCATGCCTATAGCTAGTTTAGTATAGATGATTTGTGCTATTGTCGAAGATAGTTCATGCCATGAATTTAAGTAATGATTATTTCTAAAGTAATTCTAGCTTGTAGCTGAAAATACTTATTCATATTCACACTAGATTTAGGTTAAAAGTTAAGGAATTGTTACGGTTTTATAGTGGATTCTATTTCCTAAGTAAATTCCATCATATTAATCTCTTGCTTTCAAACTAGTTGATTCCTTTCTTTTGCTTAATTTAAGTTTAAGTTCTTCCTAGTTTTTAATCAGCAAATTCTTCTTTAGATTTAGTAATAATTCATCTATCCCTGAGGTTCGACAACCCTTAAATACTTATCCTAGTACAGTTACCTTGTACACTTGCAAAGGGTTTAATTATAAATGATCATGTTTTTGGCGCCGTTGCCGGGGACAATGTTCATTTATTACTAAATTAGTATTAGGATAATTTTAGTTATTTTAGATTTAGTTTACTTTAGTTTTTAGGTTAATTCTTAGTTTCTTACCTTCTTTTAATTTGATCTTGTAGGTTGAGTTGAAGACCGTGCTCTCTACACTTGTGGCCACAAGTGGACATCGACAAGCATAGTGCTTCTCTTCGATTTGCAAGATCTTTTTCTATCTTTATTTTTAGTTTTTTTTCTTAGTTAATTTTTGTTATTCCCCTTTTTACATTTAAAATTGTGTGGTCTGTTTGTGGTGTATGCACGGTCGTCGCTCCTTACTCCCCCGATTAGTACTATTTGACCCTGAGCCTCAGCGGACATGTAGGAGAGCTGAGTTGCCCTCGACCTACATCCCTACACCCCCAAACTCTCCCACCAATTCCTCCTCCCACACTACTTCTACCCTCATCATGGCTGAACATCAGTTAGTAGATGCACCACTCAAAGCTCTAAGGGAGTATTACACTCCCAATGAGTACACCTCTCCTTCATGCATTAGGTTACCAGCAGTCGCTGCTCAAAATTATGAAATTAAGCCCAATGTAATTCAAATGCTTCCATCTTTTTATGGGCTCAATAATGAAAACCCATATAGGCACCTAGATGACTTCTTAGAACTATGCACAACTTTTAAGCTCTCAAATTTAACTGATGAGGCCATCAAACTTCGGTTTTTCCCTTTCACGCTGAAAGATAAGGCTAAAGAATGACTTCACTCATTAGAGCCAGACACTATCACAACATGGGCCCAAATGCAACAAGAGTTCCTTAAAAAGTACTTCCCCATAGGTAAGACCAACCAAATGAGAAAGGCCATAACCACTTTTGCCCAACTTCCCACTGAACAGTTCCATGAGAGTTGGGATAGACTTAAGGACCTTCTTAGGAGGTGTCCTCATCATGCTGTCCCTAAGTGGCAATTAGCGCAACGTTTTTATGAGGGTCTTACTGAACAAAACCGCCATCTTGTTGATGCAAATTGTGGGGGTACCTTTTTGTTAAAAAATGAAAAAAGGCATGAAAACTTTTTGAGGACTTGAGTGAAAATTCTCTTCAATATGTTGTGTTGAATAGAAATGAGAGTGGATTATCTACCTTGAACAATGCCCCCTCTAGGGGTGGCTTGTATGAAGTCAAAAATTCATTAGACCTCTCCTCCAAAGTTGATACTTTGAGTAGGAAGCTGGACCTTCTTATGACTTCAACCCATCAGCCTACTCCCTTCACTCAAGATGCATGCACAATATGCTTTAGCCCAGCCCATACTATCATAGAGTGTCCCTCTACATCTCAATTTCCTGAGCTTGTCCAAAATTATGTGAATGCCACCCAATCCTTCCCTAGGGCTAAGAATAATCCATTTTCAAACACATATAACCCTGGGTGGAGAAATTATCGTAACTTTTCCTGGCGGGCACAAAACCAAGGGGTTGTTGGCAATCAACCCCCTAGGCAACCATTCCAAGTCCTACCAGCCCCTATCCACCAACCTCAAGTGCAACCTCCGTATGTCCAACCCAATAGGAGTCCGAGTTTTGAAGAAAAGGTCTTGAGTGCCCTGCAAGGCCTTCAATCTCAATCCCAACTCCTCCACTCTCACACACAATCTATAGCAAAGTTAGAAACCCAAATTGGACAACTAGCTAATGTTATTAATAAGAGAGAGATGGGGACGTTGTCAAGTCAACACCTACCAAACCCTAAAGGTCAATTTTAGGTAGAGGGAGCTCCTCACTCTAATTAACAAGTTAATTCCATAAGGACCCTTAGGAGTGGGAGGATTGTTGACAAGAGTGTTGGGGGGACTGTAACGACCCTGAAATTTTAGTACGTTTTCTAATACTTTAATTTCAGAGTTGGTAGCATTATTTTAATTAGTTATAGTTTGTTACATATTTAATCTTATGAGATTATGGTAGAGTGCAGAAAAGTGAGTGTAACGGCTTTGGAAGCGCTCGATTCGGACACTGGGGCCAAAAGTTACGGCCTCAGGAAATGTTCCATATGGGCGGGATCCACATTGAAGTGCAGGATAACCTACTCATGTGTGGTCTAGTTTTGTAGGGCTCGTCAATACGAGCCCAACGGTGTAAAGAACACTTGAACCGGAGTCCGGGTGACGAAGATACACGCGTTTAAAGTTTGTGTTTAAAAAAAAATATTATAAAAATGTTGGCTGACGCAAGCTGACGCACGCTGCCAGCATCAGCCGGTGCAGCATGGACCCGGGCCCGTGGGACCACGGGCCGGGCACACGACGCGCCGCGGGCCCACATGGCGGGTCCGCATCGCGCGGGGCCGGGCCCGCAATGACACGCGTCACGCTGAACGGAGCGACGGGGCCCGGGCGTCACGCGCGAGTCGCGCGCGTGTCGTAACTGCAGGGAGTGCGCGGGCCCCACGGGCACGCGCCTTTAAATAGTGCATCCGGCCCTTTTTTTTTCCTGATTTCCCGTTTTCCACTTCTGAACCCATTTTCCCTCCGTTCTTAACCATTTTAAGTCCGAATCAAGTGATTCAAAAGGCGTTTCCTACTGAATTCGATGTTCTGGATGCTGTGGTGGGGTCGGTTTCTTTATTCGGGGCTTCTACAATTACGAAATTGTAACCAAGGGTTAAGGTAGGGGACTGTAAACTCTAAGCGTGTGCTTAGTATAACTTCTTTACGCATTATTTAACATGATTAAGCGTATGTGATTGATTTATGTGAGACATGTTATGTGATGAATTGTTTTAGCATGAATATTGCTATATTTTGAATGATGTGATGATTATTTCCTGGGCTTAAGAACTCGGAATAATCATAGAGTGATAATGCCCGCTGAGAAAAATAAATCGGCAAGTGGCGCGCACAGGGTAGAGCATCGTGGGAAAGCTCTATCCCTAAGTGGCCCTCGTTTGCCCCATGAGCGCCGAGGGTAGGCTGTAGGGTGTCGCGGCTTGTGGTTTTATTGTGATTTAGAATCGGTTGTTTTATGCATAATTTATCGTGGTAGAGGTTTCTAAAGAAAATGCGTAGGGTTTTCAAAGGGTTTTCTGCTTAGCACTTCTATTAGATTTTAAATTAACTTGCTGAGTATTTTAAAATACTCACCCACCCCCAGATTCTGCAGGCAATGCAGCGAGGGCGAAGGTGAAGGAAGAGTAGCATTCCAAATATTTTATCTGCTCGCTAATTTTGAAAATATGTAATATTTATATGACTGCAGACTTAGGGCACGATATGCCCAAAGACTTTTAAGGCTTGTAAAACTTCAACTCCACGAATCTAAATCCATGGTTGTGTGAAATATGTTTTTAAGCACATGTATATTATTTTGCTGTGCTGACTCCGTGATATGCTCATTTTTAATCTAAAGCATATCTGACTGTGATCTGTATTGACGGTTGTCGTGTTCGGACGCACGAGTGTTGGCAGAGCGTGTCGAACATTGTGATGATATATTAATAATAATTATTATATATATATATATATATATA
This sequence comes from Saururus chinensis, assembly GCA_035235625.1. Taxonomy (NCBI): domain Eukaryota; kingdom Viridiplantae; phylum Streptophyta; class Magnoliopsida; order Piperales; family Saururaceae; genus Saururus; species Saururus chinensis. The sequence goes on from CP141143.1 coordinate 36,545,377, forward strand.
TATATATATATATATATATATATATATATATATATATATATATATATATTGGCCGTCACAGGGACACCAGTGACAGATGATAGGAGTGAGGAGTTAGAGAGGGCAGCCCCTAATGAACCTCAAGTAGATGTTAGTGCACCACATAAGGAGTTTGTATCTCCTTCCCCTTCCTCAGAGCCACAGTCTAAGACCACTTATGAGGGATCTTATATCCCTAAGGCACCTTTTTCCTCGGTGTTTTGACATGGCCCCACCATTTAGAAAGAGCACAGCTAGGACTGATGAGATTATTGAGACTTTCAAACAAGTCAAAATTAATCTCCCCCTCTTAGATGTCATTAAGCAAGTCCATGCTTATGCTAAGTTCCTCAAAGACCTATGCACTCATAAGCATAAATCTAAGACCCATGTGTCTAAGAAGGTCTTTCTCACCGAGCAAGTTAGCTCTCTTTTGAAGTTTGACACCCCACCTAAGTATAAGGACCCTGGAGTGCCCACTATTTCTTGTATCATAGGCGATCACTCCATTCATAGAGCCCTCCTTGACCTTGGTGCGAGTGTCAATCTACTCCCTCACTTGGTGTATGAGCAATTAGGGTTAGGAGAATTGCAGCCTACATCAGTTACCTTGCAGCTAGCCGACTGTTCTGTGTGTAAGCCTCGAGGAGTCATTGAGGATGTCTTAGTGAAAGTTGACCAGTTCTTCCCTGTTGACTTTCTTGTTTTAGATATGAACCTGTCTGCAATACCACACATCAAATCCCCATCATTCTAGGTAGCCCCTTCCTTGCCACTGCCAATGCTTATATCAATTGTCAAACAGGAGTGATGGAGATATCCTTTGGGAATATGTATGTGAGGCTCATGTGTTCCATGCATCTAACTAGCCACCTATTGAGTGTGACATTGAGTGCTTAATGGTTGACTATTTAGATGACCTAGTCAATGAAGCCCTCCCCCTTACCCTAATGAAAGATGCTCTTGAAATGACTTTACTACACCCAGGGTTAGAGGAGTCTACTACTGACCCATCTTTGGAGGAGGTCCATAGCCAACTAGCTGTTGCTAGTGTCCTTGAGTCTTCCTCTTGGAAGCTCCAGGTAGAGTGTGACAACCCAGATATTAGGTAAGTTATAATATTAGAATTTTTATATATTATTAGAATATTATTTTGAATGTTGAACTTAAATGAATGTTGTAGAGCTCTAAAAACCAAACATAAAGGTTTTTGAAGCACTTGAATCGGAGGTGGTGGCCGTATGTAGCGACCGTAGAAGTGTGCATCATAAGCTGGCCCACAATAAAACTATGGTAAAATCTATCCTTGAGTGGTCTTGTTTCGAACTGCTTGTTGATACAAGTCCATCGGTACCAAGAACGTACAATTCCAATGTATAGGTAAAAAGTTAGAGCAATTTAAAGTTTTGAAAAAAAGAAAAAAATATATAATATTTTATTACGGGCTGACGCAAGCATTATGTTAGCCACGGTTTGATCACGCGATGTGGCGTCACGCGGTTCACCCCGTGCGGCAGGCCCACGGGTCTACGCCGAGTGGTGTACCGCGTGGCGCATGGTTTTGCATGGCCCACAGCGCGGGCCACGCACAGACAGCGGGTCCACGCGACACGCGGAACACCCATGTCGGGTTCTGCAGTACCACACGGTAACCACGCGGTGCACTGTAATGCCGTGCAATGCATGGCGGACATGCGTCGCGCGACGCCCACTTCCAGTCTCCTATAAATACCATTCATTTTTACTATTCCTATTCACTTTCACCTCCAGTCAAAACTTCTCACCCTCCGTTCTGAGCCGTTTTAAGTCCAATTCAACCTGTTTCAAAGGCGTTCTTAACTAAATCGACTGTGCCGGACGATGTGATAGAGCTGGATTTTCAGTATAAGCTCTCTGCAACCCTAAACTTTCTACTCCAACCTTAAGGTAGGGGGTCTTAAACTCTAGCTTATGCTTTGCTCATTTGCTTGCCTTTTTATGCATTGTTTTCTTCCATTACGCTCATGTGCTTGAGTTTTCTAAAAAAATTTATACAATTGTTATGTTTTATATACCCTGATTTGTGTCATGGTACTTGCATTTGCTGGATAATTCTGGAGTTAAATCTAGAATTGGAATATTTTATCTGGATACCTATCGAGAAAAATAATCGGTATGGCACGCACATGGGTGTGGAGCATCATGGGAAAGCTCCTCACTTACTGAGCTTCCCGTTGCCCCATGAGCATTTGGAGGAACGCCGTTCGGTATCACGGCTCTGGATTTTATCGTCATCAGACGAACCGGTGTTTTTTTGAAATTATTTCTTAATTCATTTTTGTAATACATTCTGTTTAGCAAAAGCTATTACTAACATGAATTGTCTACTTAGCATCAAATTAGATCTTAATTCCTCCTACTGAGTATAAACATACTCACCCACCCCCAAATTGTGTAGGATTTACAACTAGAATGGAGATAGGATAAGAAAAGTTATCCAAACAATTTATATGGTAGCTGCTTTAGATATAATCTTCGTAATTCTTTTGAGACAGTATGTAAAGGCATGATATGTGTCAATTTTGTATAACTAATTGTTCTGCGCATAGTGATCACAAGCATGTAATTTAAAATTACTATGTTCTGTGAATACTATTAATTATTTTGGCTGTATAAATGCTCTGATGTTTAGTGTGAATATAGAATATATACTATTCCGTGTGTTATATGCATCGACGGCCGTCACGTTCGGTCACGTGGATATAAATTTACGCGTGTCAGACGAAGCCATATTATATGAAAAATATTCTAAAATGGCGGGCGTCACATGGAGCCCTTACCTATATCAGCCTCCACACCTCTTAAGCCCTCCATAGAGTCACCACCTAAGCTTGAATTGAAAAACTTACCCAGCTCTCTCAAGTATGCCTTCTTAGGACCCAAGGACACTCTCCCAGTCATTATTTCCTCTAGTTTGACTTGTGACCAAGAGAGTAGATTGCTTACCATCCTTGTCACATATACGAGAGCCATAGGATGGATGGTAGCTGACCTTAGGTGGATTGACCCATCCATTTATATGCATAGGATCCACTTAGAGGATAAGGCCAAACCCTCGAGAGAAGAACAACGAAGGTTGAACCCTAACATGCGGGACATAGTCATGAAAGAGGTGGTTAAGCTTTTAGATGCAGGTATCATATACCTTATCTCTAATAGTGAGTGGGTGAGTCCTACCCAGGTTGTTCCCAAGAAGTCTGGATTAATTGTTAAGTCAAATTCGTTAGGAGAGTTAGTCCCCACTAGGGAAACCACAGGGTGGAGAGTGTGTATAGACTATTGGAAGTTGAAATCCGTGACCCAAAAGGACCATTTTCCCTTGCCATTCATTGACCAGATCTTAGAGAAACTAGCAGGTCAAGACTTCTATTGCTTTCTAGATGGCTACTCAGGGTATAATCAGGTACCTGTGTTTTCGGGGGATCAGGAGAAGACCACCTTCACTTGTCTGTTTGGTACATTTGCTTATAGACGTATGCCATTTGGTTTGTGTAATGCTCATGCTACATTTCAGCGTTGTATGATGTCCATATTTTCTGATATGATTGATAAATTTTGGAAGTTTTTATGGATGATTTTTTTGTTTTTGGCGCTTCATTTGATGAGTGTCTCCATAATTTATCTCTTGTGCTTAAACGTTGTGAGGAGACTAATTTGGTTTTGAGTTGGGAAAAGAGTTATTTTATAGTTCAAGAGGGCATTGTTTTAGGTCATGTTGTTTCCAAACGTGGTATTGAAGTAGACAAGGCCAAAGTTGACCTAATAGCTAACTTGCCTCCACCCACTACAGTAAGACAAGTTCGTTCCTTTCTTGGCCATGCCGGTTTCTATAGGCGATTCATCAAGGACTTTAGTAAGATTTCCTAGCCCTTGTGTCATTTGTTGGCTCAGGATGTTCCTTTTGAGTTTGATGATGCCAGTACGAAAGCTTTCACCAAGCTTTGTACACTCCTCTCTACCGCCCCTATCATTCAGCCCCTTGATTACTCCCTACCCTTTGAGATTATGTGTGTTGCCTCTAACTATGCTGTGGGCGCAGTCCTTGGCCAAAGAGTGAACAAAGTCCCCCATGTCATTTATTACGCTAGTAAGACCCTTTTTTATGCCCAATTGAACTATACCACTATAGAAAAGCAATTGCTAGATGTTGTCTATGCCCTTGATAAATTCCGATCGTACCTTTTAGGGTCAAAATCATTATCTTTTTTTACCATGCAGCCTTACGCTACCTTCTTTCTAAGAAGGATACCAAGCCTAGGCTCATCCGATGGATTTTGCTCCTTCAAGAGTTCAATTATAAAATTAAAGACAAAAAGGGTGTTGAGAATGTTGTGGCTGATCATTTGTCTAGGATCTTACTTGAGGAACCTTCCAACCCTGAACCACTTCATGATTCTTTCCCGATGAGCAACTCTTGTTGTCTCTACCAATTCACCCCCCTGGTTTGCCCATATTGTTAATTATCTTGTTGTGGGTCGCATTCCCTCTAATTGGACTAAACAGGACAAGGATTTATTCTTTTCTCAAGTTAAGCACTATTATTGGGATGACCCTGATCTTTTTAAGTTTTGTTCTGACCAGATTATTTGTCGATGTGTGTCTGATAGTGAATTCCATAGTATTCTTACATTTAGTCACTCTCACGCCTATGGCGGTCATTTTGGGGGAAAGAAAACTACTGCTAAGGTTCTTCAAAGTGGATTCTACTGGCCTACATTGTTTAGAGATGCTTATGAGTTTTGTAAGTCTTGTGATAGATGTCAACGACTAGGGGCCCTTTCTCGGAGAGACATGATGCCTCTCCAACCCATCCTCATTGTTGAGATTTTTTATGTTTGGGGAATCGATTTTATGGGACCATATCCACCCTCCTTTGGCTACACTTATATTTTGGTCACTGTTGATTATGTTTCCAAATAGATTAAAGCCATAGTGACGAAAACCAATGACCATAAGGTTGTGGTGGTTCTCAAGGAACATATTTTTTATCGATTTGGTACACCTAGGGCAATCATTAGTGATGGGGGTAGCCACTTTTGTAACCATTCCTTTGAAGCTCTTCTTCGAAGATATTCCGTCATACATAAAGTTGCCACCCCCTACCATCCTCAGACCAGTGGTCAAGTAGAGGTGTCCAATTGTGAGATTAAGAAAATCCTCGAGAAAAAAGTGTGCTCTGATCGAAAAGATTGGTCCATGGATCTTAATGATGCCTTATGGGCATATCGGACCGCTTATAAAGCCCCCATTGGCATGTCCCTTTACCGTCTTAATTACGGTAAGGCGTGTCACTTATCCGTTGAGTTGGAGCACCATGCTTTTTGGGCCATTAAATCATTTAATTTCAACATGGACAAAGCCGGTTCCCACCGCAAACTCCAACTTAATGAATTGGAAGAGATGCGTCATGAAGCTTACGAGAGTGCCAAATTATATAAACAAAGGACTAAGGCTCTACATGACCGTTTAATCCATCGAAAGTCCTTTGCACCTAACCAGAAAGTTTGGCTCTTTAATTCTACATTACATCTCTTACTAGGTAAGCTTAGATCTCGCTGGGATGGCCCCTATGTCGTTACTCAGGTTTTCTCTCATGGAGCAATTGAAATCTCTAACCCAAAAGATAATCCGGTTTTTAAAGTTAATGGTCAGAGACATAAGCTTCGCATCGAGAGAGATATTGAGAGGGGTGACATTGACTCCATTGATTTGATTGATCCATTAATACATTAAGGGAGTGCACACTATCTGGATGAACACAATAAACTTAGCGCTTCTAGGGAGGCAACCCTTGTTTTATTCGGTTTGTTTTTATGTTTATTTTCTCTCTTTTTCTTTTAATTTTAGTTAACTTTCCTTTATTTAATCAATTTAGTGATTTTTTTTATTTAGTAGTTTTAGTTAACTAACTAGATTTAAAAAAAATATATAAAAGAAATTGTGTTTACCCATTCGATCGGGATTAATCCCGATCGATCGGCAACTTGGTTGTTCGAACGGTTGGGTCATCTCTTAGAACGCATGCACCGGACAGTTCGGTTGTCGCCGTGTTTTTCCTCCGCCGTGTCGTCTCTGTTTTACACCATCATCCGTACATTGTCCGGCTAGATTTTTGGTCCAAAAATCGTCTCTCCCCTCCGAATTTTCGCGTATAATCCACTTCCAGAGTCAATTTGAGCTGAATCGGCCTCTATTTCACGATGTTCTTTTGTTTATCCGGTAAGCCCCAAATTTGTTTTTTGAAATTCTCTTTCCATTTTTGACCAAATCATATGCAATTTTTTGTGGATATTTGTTAGGATCGACTTCTATATTCCATGTTCATGATTTGGTACAATTTGATTGAATGAATGATGCATTGTGTCAGTTGGATTTCAAAATTTTCATTCCATACTATTTTTGTCAAAAATTCAAATTTTTTAGGCTTTAATGAATCAGTTTATATGTACTTGCTTTACCGAAGATGCTCAATTTTCACTTGTACATATTATACTCTGATTTGGGACATTTCTGCTTAATTTTTTTGGGGTATATTTTTAATTTCACTTTATTGGGTGGGGACAAATTTTTTTTTTGCTTTCCAATCATTTCCATATCATTATAGCACTTCTTTTTGAGCATTTTGCAAATCTATGGCACACGGTTCTCATTTTAAAGCCCCGAAGAAAATGAAGGGCGCCCCTTCTACTTTGCGTGCTTCATCTTCTACTACCGCCGCTGCTGATCTACCTCTTCGTGTTATTGTTTACGAGCGACAAGTAGAGTTTGTCCCCACTATTACTGCTGCCCAATCATGGCTTATGGAGCGAGAGGATTGGTGTTCCTTTTTCTCACATATTGCATCCCCTGACACTCGCGTACATCATGAGCAGGTTCGATCTTTTTATGCATCTGCTTTTCTCACAATCTTTATTTTTAGCTTTTATTTGAAGATTTCTTTAGGATAAGTATATAAAAAAAAGAATAAAAAAAAGAATGGAAAATATAGATTGAATGAAAAAAAAATTGATGATGAAAACAAAATATAAAGGTTTGTTTCTCTTTTTACTGAGCAACCGGACCTTGTGCCTAGGCAAGTATAAGGGATCGCGTCAAAAGGTGAAAAGTTAAGATAAATTCTTTTATGACTTGCTTGGTTTTGTAGCCTTTATAGTTTAAGTTATTAAGCCTGAGGGGTGTTTCAACACCTAGTGCCTTGAGCCAACTGGATTAGGGACACTGGCCTAACGCTTGTTACATGGACTATTTAGAAAGCTTAATAAAACTAAGTATTGCACAAGTCATATTTTGATGTATATTATGTTGTTATTCCCTGAATTTAATTAAAATTTGAAGGCTATTACATGAGGGTTTATTATGAAATGTTAAGGATGAAAGATTGTCATTGTTATATTTTTGTATTAGTGAACTTTAATGAGCTTGGTTAATGGGTCACATAAGATATGCTTGTTAATAAAGAATGAAATTGTATGACTACAAAGTTTCTACACTTTATGTTTTTGAAATGTATATATGTAGTTGCACAATTATTTCTAAGATGGGGTTATAGAATAGATTATTCCTTACTTGAAAGTGATCAGATCGAAATTGTTTACTTGTTTCAAGTATTTGTGGTTGGTTCTTTTTAAAAATAGTTATGTATTTTTAAGAGAAGATTATTTTTCAAATTTTTGTTTTGTTGTTTGTTTTTTTTTTTTAGGTTTTGATGTTTATGGGTATCATTACTGCAAACCCTCACGAGACACAACTCCTCCAACTAGGGACACCTAGGGGTTTAAAGGCTTATTGCATAAGCTAAATACAATGTGTGTTTCCCTACGAAAGTGGCATTTATTTATTTTTCTACATTAGTTGTTTTATTTTATTTTTGTTTTGCTTGAGGACTAGCAAAATATAGGTTTGGGGGTATTTGATAAGTATGAAATATATATATATATATATATATATATATATATATATATATATATTTTATATGCCTTTTTACCTTATTTGCTAGTATAGATTAGGTTAATTTAGTGTTAGTTATGGTTTATCTAGATTAAGATAGTTATTAATATTTTAGTTTGATTATTAATTAATTTAAAAAGTTAATAGTAGTTTAGGCATGTATTTAAATCAAGTTGGAATTTTAGTTATATTCTACATGTCTAAAATATGATATTTTATATTTTGTAGGTAAAGTCCACTTATCAAGGTACTTGGACAATGTTTGGAATAATTCAAAATAGTCTTGACAATCTTTAAAGTGATTTGGACAACTTTTCGGAGTTATAAACAAGTTAGAAATTAATATGGACATGAAAGGAAGAGCTTAATGAACAAAAAATGGACTGTCCAAAAAAATTATCCAAATTGCAGAAACAGTGTAGCCGTTCGAACGGGGCATTTTTAGTATCAAACTGCTAAACATGATTTTGAAGGAAAATACAGTATAGGCGATCGAATGGTCTTGCAAGGCGATCGATCGGGATAACGCGCAGTTTCCTAATTTTAGCCAATTTTCAATCCTTTTCATATTGGACTTCTTTCTCCGGCTCTTATGCTTATATAAAAACATATTTGGCTTGAAATTGGGGGATTCCAGTAGATTTTCTGAAGAAAAAAAGGAAGAGAATTCAAAGCTTTTAATAGAGATTCAAGTGCTTTCTTCTACAATGGAAGGCTAGACTTTTCTTTTACTTAGGAGTTGATGAAGCTATAGATAAGTTTCAATTTTTTTTCTTTTTAATTTAGATCTCAGTTTGAATGATGACAATTGTATGATAAAGATTTTCTTTTTAATGGAAGAGCTTTTAATGTTTATTCAAGTCTAAGTTGATTTATTGTCTTATAGATGATAGATTGATGTGGTTTTGATATTTTCATCGATTCTAATTTCTATGATTTAGATGAGATGTTCATACAATAGTTTTAATGTTCAGATAATTAATGAATTGGATGAGTTATACTAAGATTAGACGAATCATGCCTATAGCTAGTTTAATGTAGATGATTCGTGCTATTGTCGAAGATAGTTCATGCCATGAATTTAATTAATGATTATTTCTGAAGTAATTCTAGCTTATAGCTGAGAATACTTGTTCATATTCACACTAGATTTAGGTTAAAAGTTAAGGAATTGTTACGGTTTTATAGTGGATTCTATTTCCTAATTAAATTTTATCATATTAATCTCTTGTTTTTAAACTAGTTGATTCCTTTCTTTTGCTTAATTTAAGTTTATGTTCTTTCTAGTTTTTAATTAACAAATTATTCTTTAGATTTAGTAATAATTCATCTGTCCCTGAGGTTTGACAACCCTTAAATACTTATCATAGTACAATTACTTTGTACACTTGCAAATGATTTATTTATAAACGATCAACAATTCATTGAGATGCTCACAAGAAACACCATACACCCACTATTGATCCATTTCCTTACCTTAGAAGAATACACCAAGAACTTGCCACTAACTCATCTCATGCCTCGAAAAATCAAAGGCTCGACATCCAACTAAGTAAACATAACTTTCTTCCCATGGCAATCATTATGTCCATAATAGACTAACATTATATTATTTCCCAAAATCACATCAAAATCAATCATAGGCAAAACAATCAAATCACCAAACAACTCATGTCATTCAACCATCATGAAAAGCCTCTCAAGATAGTCCTCCGCCTGAAGAGAAGATGGAGTAGACACACGCAAAGAAATCATCAATAACTTTGGCTCAACATCAAGCTCACGGGCAAAAAGAGGTGAAGTGAAAGAATGTGAAGATCCGGTATCGAACAACACTCTAGCATAGTGGGGGCAATTCCAAGAATATCTTCCACCATTGCAAATATATTAGCCACCGCATGAGTTCAAATGACAAAGATTTTTCCTTGGTTGATCGGCTTCTTTTGTTCCCTGCCTTGCTACTGCCTTGGACCTTGATTTTGTAGAGCTGGCTGGCACCTAGGGGCTTCAGCCTAATTGTAGAAAGAGATGTCACCATAGTTGTTGCGGCGATCAGGTGCATGTGGTTATTGTTGTTTCTACTGAAGTTGCTACTATGAGGCTTTTGATTATGTTGTGCTTCAAAGTTGCCTTGCCTATCACACTTAGGTTGCTCCTTCCTCTTGTGGTACTTCTCCAAGTCCTTCTTCACAATGATAGTGTCTCTGACTTCTTCGAAAGTCTTGTGCTTGAAAGGAACCCTACCTCTTATGTATGGCTTATCATCGAACTTTCGTGCCCCGCTCATACTCATCATTGAAGAAACAAGGAGTAAATCTCTTTAGCTCAATGAACTTAGTCTCATATACAAGCACAGACATAGAACCCTACTAAAGATTAAGGAACTCCATTTTCTCCTCTCGCACATGTAGGGGAAAATACTTGTCATTGAATACAGACAAGAACTCCTCCCAAGGAATATCGTCTTTGCACTAAATCTCTACCGCTCCGTGGAAAGCCACCATGTCTTAGCCTCTCCCTCAAAAGTAAGGACGGCTAGGCGGGTCTTCTCCTCCTATGCATTTCGCCCGGCACTAAAGATCTTCTTTATGTGGAGCTTCCAATTATTGGCATATGAGGGATCTATCTAGCCTTTGAATCTGCAAGAATTGAGCTTCTTAAATTCCACCAAGATCAGATGCTCCTGCCCAATGCTACTAGCCTGCTGAGACTGCATGACTTGAGTTAACCTCTCAATGTCAAGTTAACATGTCATCCACTTGTGAGTCTCTAGCAACTTGGCTGCTATTAACATTAGGTACCTATGTGATTTTATCCAGCCATCTACATAACAACTAGACAATAAATTACAAGGTCTAACATGAAGATCTACACTAAGATCAAGTAGCACATCACACAATCAAGCAACAAGACAACAAACTAACGGAATTCAACATCACTAGCATTGTCTAAGTCTTTTATTACCGAACTCCCCATTATCATTATGAAATTATCCCTTAACCACCTCTGCTTTTGGGCAAAATTGCTCTCCAATACCAAAAACTTACTTATCACACCGTGCCACTTATCCTTGACCCAAACCTGTTCCAATCAGAGGTGATGAAGGCACGAAGAAGTGAAAAACTAACCCAACATGAGCTAGGTTGAAGTATACAACATTCCCCTTTGTGCAAAAGCAAATAACGGAAGGTAAAGAAATTAATTGAAGTCTCACTTAGTCCATCACATACCCACATAACCACATGAAGCAACATAAATGGTCTCGAGCCTTAAATGGCAACACACACGTCTAAGCAATTCAACAAGCCTATCCATAATATGAAAAGAAATGGAGTTCGAACATAAGTCATAAACAAATGTCTATCGCATAACATGGGGACTATACCACACACTCCAAGCATCTATTCATTGCCTTCATGCTCATAAAAAAGATCATCTTGAGTACCTACATGACACAATCAAGTAGCCCCAAAACAAAACACACAAAAGTGGGGTGAGCTTAGCTCAATATGGGTTTTAAATAAAACACAAGCTCATGCTAACACCAAATGCATTCAAGCTAAGAGAGTCATCTCATTCATTCATCACACATCCTTAATCAAATTTTCACATCATGGGCTCAATCATATTTCATAATCTCATATACACTACATGTGCATTCATTTAAACCCCATAATCCATTCACATCTTGCATGAACAAGTATTATCGTTCCATTCACATCCTGCATAATCAAATGTAATAATCCGCATTCATCTTGCATGTTCAAGTTTTACTATACTATACACAACATGTGTAACCATAGCATCATTATTCCTACACAGCCTATGTCTATGAGCATTATAACCAATGCACAGCTTGCGTAAATGAATATCTCACAATAGAGAAAAAATATCCTGCTTATCCTAGACAAAGCTCAAGCAGCTCTGCTCACCAAGGGAATCTTTAGAAAGAAAATATGAATTAATAAAAGGAGTACTAGAGTAGTTTGGGAAAATCCTGTAAACTAGATGTGCCTCTTGGTAAGTTGCTCCACATGGACATACTAGCCTTGAGTCTCAAGTCCAGAAAGTTACAATAATTTATCTCATTATACCAAATCTGCTCTTCTCACCTGAGGAGGATACCCTCCCTTAAACGAATGTAAAACCCCATCGATAGGGCATAAAGTCCCACCTTTTGAGACGTAAAACCAATTTGATAGACCTCCAATGCGGGTAATCTAGAAAATTGAGGCATCCAATCAACAAATCATAGCTAAATACGAATAATTTTAGCTTAATAAGTCATTCTCATGGTGTATGTAACATAATACACGTGTGAACAATGTTTAATGGATTATGCGTAGGCAAACATGTACCAATCATTCCTATTTTGCATGAAACATGGTCTATTCATGACAAAGAAGGTCATGTAAGCACGAGCAAGAAGATACATGCATGATTGTGTTCATAGTTGAGCTAAAACATGTGGTTACATGGTTCACATGTAATTAATGTGACATGTGTAAGTATTCATACTCTCTTATGGTCATAAACTACTAAAGTCATTGAGTAAACATGAAGAAATAATCGAAATGTGGCTTTAAGACAAATAGGGCATCATACTTAGCTTAAACATACACAGTCCTCTTTATAATTAATATAAAACACATAGAACATGGTCCATTTGCAATTAATGTGGCATGTACAAGCATTCATACTCCCCTATGGTCATAATCTGCTAAAATTATGAGATAAGAAAGAAGCAATGATCAAATTCTGACTAAATTTGACTGTGTTCAAAATCAAAAGAATTGTTCGAATGCCCCTTACGGTCATTCCAATGGGAACAAAGACTTCTTGCTGGCCTATTTGTCCATTCAAACAACTTAGAAGCCCTTTCGGATGGCTGGCTGTTTGATAGGCTTGACCGGGCAATTGAATGGTTGGCTTAGAACTGTAAACCATTCATCTTATTCATGTTGAAACCTAACCAGAACTATTTAAAAAATACATAATAATTCCTAAAACATTATGAAACTTCGTATATTCGTTACCTAAGATCATGATAGATCTAACATTTCTCATGCTCAAACATACATAACAATATCAAGTCATCTATTTTAGAAGAATCACTATAACCCATCAAAAAAGCTTCAAGAACTTGAATCTACCCACATTCCTGGTGCTAAATGTAAGAAAACTTCTTCAAATGAAAATCATTTACCTCTAATCGGATTATAGACCTCTTGAATAATCTCCAAGCTCAAGAATGCCTACCCACAAATTAAGGTTTTTATTAGTCCTAAGCAAAATCCAACTTTTTCCACCAAAATAGACTCAAATCAACAAGTAGGTGGTAGATCCAAGACTCCATTTTGTTAAAAACGAAAATTACAAGATTTAGGGTTTTAAATTTAAGATTAAAGAGAGAAAATTGACAAAAATAAACCTATAATTTAAAATGAATAGGTGAAACATGGGATTATTAAATCTAAATTGAAAGGATTAAGGAAGGATTAAAGGAAATTTTACCTTAAGATGAGATTTCCTCTTTGGGAATGGGGGTAGAGCCCTAGCCTTTCCCAAATGGGCTAGGGTTTGCTATTTATGGTAAGTGATCATTGGGCTAGAAAATCACTTATTGGGCTAGAAGATGCTTCCATTATGTCACGCCACCAATTTTACACACCCATTTTCTAAGCAATTTTCCTTTGGGTTGAACATGCTATAATGCATTGAATTCTATGCTGTGAAAAAATTCATTTGTCTTTAGTATAAAAATCATTCAAAAGATAAAGTGGCCAGGGACATAATATCATCACTTTTTCATAAAGCATAGTTTACGATTCTATCATATTTACATATCTAAAATATCCAAGTAATTTTAAAATAATCATATAATCCACAGTCGGACATTTGTCAACCAACTAAGCTATATTTATTATAAACAATAAATGACACTCTCACGCGCATAATGCCAAACCTACAAAAGAGCATTCAGATCAGTAGTTAAAGGGGAAGACTCCTCACTACTTCTATGACCCGCCCGAACTCTGTACATGACTTCTTCTTATTAGGAGACCTATACCACAAAAGATGCTGACTATATGGGTATATTCAATGGGATCTCAAAACCAAAACAAAGATTATGACAAAAATACATCAAGAAGGAATAGCTCAAGTAAATAAAGCCAAGTCAAAACAGGAATACCTTTCAATGACACAATCAACTTACAAGCAAAAAGGAACACAATATCAAAAGGTTATCTAGACATGATAGCCCCATCTAGAAGTTCATGACTTATATTAGATATTGGACTACCACAAACACAACTTCAATCTCTACCTAAAGCCTACCCTGTTTTGTCCACTCCATGAAGCAAATCGCCCACTAGGGCTCATCGACCCTAGTGGTCGAGATCTCGACTATCATGATCATCAAAAACTTAGGAATTGCATTGTGTTGGACCAATCATCTTTTTATGCACTAGTCGATTTGAACATACCTCCTAGGCTAGGGGAGCAACTCTACATACAAATCCAACTTTTGGAGAGCCAAAAGACCATTATAATATTCCATACCATATGCTTCCACTCTACATGGCTAAATGACTCACTTATAAGCCAAACCAACACCAATTACTTGCCCTTAAGTGTCAAACACATTGGTTTTGGGTGACCATTCATCAAAGGATTCACACACATGCATTAGCGTTTGCTTACCCCTTCGTAATATGCTTAACAACATCCAATCAAGCATAATTATTAAATAACATAAACATTGGTACAAATCATATTAGAAATCAAACCTTGAGGCACCATTGGTAACCTCACAAATGTGTTGGCCAGAGTTTTGATGACCATCAATGTTCCATCAGTGTATCGAACCCCTTCTGACAGTGGGTTGGCTAGGACAACCCAACTCACCTGATGTGCCAAACCTCTACCATCAATGGGTTTGCTCGGACAACCCACCTCATCGATGCTGCACCAACGCATCAGTCTCATCATTGGTACTAGAGAACATGCTGCACCTCATCGAGAAGAAAATGAATAGAAACCATACTGGTTCTCTGAAAACTTTTTCCAATCAAAATTGGTAAAACCCTTTCCAATTTGAATTTCCACACACTTTATTTTTAAAAATTGATGATAAAACCATCCCAATTCGAAATAGGCATTTTTTCACTTCAATGTGTAAAATAACTTGGATTAATCAGCATGCATACATTAAATGGCAACAAGGACATGAAGAAAATCATTCTCATGTAAACTATTAGATTGATCAAGGAAAAAGGAGAGCGATCTAAACTGAATTTGTGTGAGGCTTCCTCTCTCTCCCGACAAGAATTCTCCACAATTATGCTGTCAGACTCTCCACACACACTTGGACTTTCTAGAGATTGTTCTCATGCCCAAAATCTTGAGTTTTACTTTCCTTAAATAGGGAATAATCATGCTTGAGTATGAAACTAAAGACCTCCACATTCATGAAGATAACCAAGACATGCAGCTTCACCGATGTGACCATTGATGTGTCAAGCTGTACCAAGAGTTGGAAACATAATTCACCGATCGAGTACCAACTTGTAGGTGGCTTTTCAGTGAAAGAGAAAATTAAAGGAAATGAAAGATTTTATTTTTCTTCAAAAAATATGGAGTGTCACATTCTTCCCCCCTTGAAAAGAATTTTGTCCTCAAAATTCGAAATGCATAAATCTCCACCAAAACTAAAATTTTCAAAATCATGAAATCCACAATTCCATCAACACATCGATAGGTTCATCAACACCTCAATGGTACCTGATTTTTTTTATAAAAGATGCACACAAGCAGCCTAGCCATCATTTTCACTCATGAACCCTTAGATGCGTCAATCAGCCACCTAGCTGGTGATTTAATTGTCACTTTCTTCCCATAACCAAATCCAGCCATTTGACCACTACCTCATCTCTATTAACTGTGCATAGCCTTTACTGGTGCACCTACGCAAGATTTTCTGCAATTGGATATCTAACAAAGCCCTCCCTAGCATATTATTTGCCTTCTCTAGAGAAGATGACACCTTTCATGACAAATTGGAAGTGTAGACATTTAGCAACCTCTTCTCTAACCAAAGTCTCTGCAACCCCCCCCCCCCCCCAAATAGAGGTAAAACATGCAAATTCCATCTCTCTCTAAATTTCAAGTTATTTGCACCTTAAAATATTTTTTCACAGTCATCGACGAGACAATGCACTGTTGATGGGTGGATCTGAAGAGTTGGACCTAACCCACATGTGCACAACCATGGAGAAAACAAAACCCTCAAACCATGATGGCTCTTTGGTGAGACAAACACTATGCACTACATGCAACAAGCCACCGGCGTGGTGTTGATGTGTTGGTAAATAACTTATAGAAACCCAACCCCTCATCGACATGCCATCAACTTGAGGATGAGCTAGCGATAGTATCCTGAATAGATCATCAACATTTCTACCGATGTGTCGGTGGCTTGTCTGCACAAAGTTTCAACTTCTCACTCTAGCCCCCTTTTATTCTTTTTGTAGAT
Source organism: Saururus chinensis (assembly GCA_035235625.1). Taxonomy (NCBI): domain Eukaryota; kingdom Viridiplantae; phylum Streptophyta; class Magnoliopsida; order Piperales; family Saururaceae; genus Saururus; species Saururus chinensis. The sequence continues at coordinate 36,561,917 of CP141143.1, forward strand.
GCCTAAGGCTAGAAGGGGAAGTTCTTCCACCTCACCCTCTGACTCCTCCCCAAGGACATCATACTACTCTCCTGACCTAATGGAGGGATCAAGTTCGAGGAATATGGGGTCCCCATCCTTTGTCCACACTTGTCTAGAGTTGAACTTTGCCTCTTTGGTATTGGGACAAAGGAGCGCCTTCTACTAAATAGAGGTAGAGAAAAGGACGGCTCATGCTGTGTGAAAGAGAGCACCCACAAAGGGGGGGCGGGTTGGTGCCTCTACCCACAATAGGGTTCTTCCCCTTGTTTCCCATAACACTGTGACCTAAAAAGGTCTTCATGTCACTTACTGGTCACACCCCTTCCTTTTGAAACCATTTAACATCACAATAGCATAGTCTAACGCTTGGTAGTTAGGTTATTAGTTTCGGGCAAAAACGGAACATGCTGCCCATAAGGGCATTAGTGTAATTCTACCACCTAGGGTATGGTACCCTCCCTTGGGACATTTGGTCATCTCACTACCCTTTTATTTATTTTAAGTCATTAACATCTCAGAAGGTTTCACTCTCAAACTGACTTGCGCTTCCATCCACATTAATGTAGGCAAGTCCACTCAAGGGGGTAATTTTATCATTTTCTTAAAGACTTATTGGAATCCAATAGGTCAAAATTGGTCTCAAGAGTACTACTTGACTTCATGGACTCGGTGTAATTTTTCTGGCTCGAGATGGGGTCGTGAACCGCTCGAACCGATCCTGATAGTGTATCCTAAACCCTAGGGGAAAAATAGTCAATTATCTACTCACTGGGATTTTTCTTCACCATGATATTTGGTATATATCTAGTCTACACATTAATCTCATATTATAAATTTCTCTAATTTTTAAATCCACTAAGCCTCTGAACCGGAGCCCCTAGATCGGGTAAGTAAATATCTTATGATAATTTAACTATAAGGGGTAAAAAGATTATTTTATAGTCTTTGGGATTTTTCCCATGTTTTCAACTTTGTCAGAATACTCCCACACCTCTCAAGGTCCATGAGTAATTTTTTAGAATTTGTTTGACATTTTTATCCCCATGAACCGGACCCGGTTCACTTCCCTTCTTTTTTTTTGAATCCGGGCCATATAGGTCGGCTCACACGGCTTGGCTCAAAACAGAACCCGACAACCCACTATGCAGGCCATCCTCTTCACAGCCGGCAAGAGGCCAACTGGCCTCTGGCTGCATCACCCTACGCCACCACAGTGTGGCGAGCGCTGGGCAAAATTGAATCGCCGCCTAGCAGCGATTCCGACAAACCCAACCCTGCCGCCGTAAGGTGGCCAGCCGGGGCAGAAAGGGGGCCCTTTTTTTATCGACTTATCAGTGTGGCGGCCAGCTGGCACAGCTGGGCAATGTCCTGAGACTAATCCAATCACCGGGATCCGGCAATTTTGGAGGTCCAGGCTCCGCAGCCCGCCCCTAGATGCCTTTGCACTGCTGTGAGCTAGAATCCTCTGCTATTTTTTTCTTGTGTGATGACCTGGCGGCCTGCACAGCGGTAGCTGAATCCGTCGCCACCAAGGCTTCCGCACACTGGGCTAGGGCTGCCATGGCCAAGGCCAATGTGGCCCATTTCCTATGATGGTTCCAGTGACTAGATGGTCGGAACTCGTGGTTGATGGGTGATTAATTACGAACATTGTAGAGGTTACTGTTTATTAAAATTCGAGAAATAATAGTTACATAAATTGCCGCTTATGTAAATTACAATTCACAAAAGCTCCTATTAGCTTTAAGACCACGATCCTACCTCCATTGCTGACTTGTCATTGATCCACCACTATCGAGGTCTCACCTGGGTCTCATCGAAAAATTCCATCGTCGGCTCTTCCTCCTTCCCTTAAAGGTCAAATGCTAACCCCCTTCTTCATTAGCCCTAATTAGCCTTTTTATAGGTGTGGGGATTAGGGTTCCTAATCCCCATAGGAGTTGGGCTAAATAGGCCACTTGGGCCTAGCCATGGTGGCCCTGGCTCCGGTGGCTTTGGTTGCGGCTGATTCAGCTGCCGCTATGCAGGCCACCGGGTCGTCGAACAAGAAAAAAAATAGTAGAGGATTCTGGCTCTTGGCAATATAGAGGCGGCCAGGGGCGGGCTACGGAGCCTGGGCCTCCTGAATCACCAGATCCTGGTGATTTGGTCAGCCCTAGGACATTGCCCAGCCGTGGTAGTTGGCCGCCACACCGATCAGTCTATAAAAAAAAGGCACCCTTTCTGCCCCAGCTGACCATCACATCGTGGCATGAGGTCAGTTGGCCTTTGGAAGCTTTGAAGAGGATGACCTGTGTACTAGGTCGTCGGGTTTAGTTTCGGGCCGGGACGGGTGACCCGACCCGTATGACGGGGTTCAAAAAAAATGAAGGGAAGTGAACCAGGTCTGGTTCATGGGGATAAAAATGTCAAACAAATTTTAAAAAATTACTCATGGACCTTGAGAGGTGTGGGAGTATTTTGACCAAGTTTAAGACATGGAAAAAATCCCAGAGACTGTAAAATGACCCTTTTAGCTTTCATAGTTAAATTATCATGCGATATTCACTTACCTGATCTAGGGGCTCCAGTTTAGGGGCCTATGAGTGGATTTAAAAATTAGAGAAATTTTCAGTAAGAGCTTAACTAGCAGGAATCCACCTGAGCTACTTGAATCCACAAGCAACAAAAGAAGCGTCACTGAATTCACAACGAAAAGTTTTCAACTCCATGAGAACAGAGACTTCAAACTTCAGATCCAGAAGTTTCGGGAAAGAAATTTCATCAGTTCACCAAAAAAGCTCCACAATTCAGCTTCACCAACTTATTTATACTGATTAGTTGTAATCTTCCAGATCCGGATGATTCGGAGCACATTTAAAATTCCCGGCCAGAAACCCAACTCTTTTTTTCACCGCACTCTCTAAATCCCCTGCTCGAGAAGATGACTAATCGATATTACTGGTCATCTTGTTAAACTAAGATATCCCAAATGCCCCTTCATTGTTTCATGTATTTACTCATCAAACCAACACCGCCATATTTGAAACGTTAGTGATTACTAGAAATAGCCCTTCGTATTAATACCATTGCAACAGATGCTTGATCAAATGATCAAATGCTTTAGTGAACCTCTTTCATTAAAATTTCCACATGTCTCAATTCACAGCACTGCGTCATTGCACCATGTCTTTGCTCAAAGCCTATGGGAAGCTAGAAGAAACTGAGCTCAGCTCGCAGGAAAACAAGAAAGAGAATCCTCATCATTAGCCTGTCGTTCATCATCCTTGGTGCAGTCATCGTAGCCGCCGTCATTGGAACATCCAACGGAAAAACAAAATACACCGGTGACTCTAGGCCTTCATCCTTGTCCAACTCGATCAAAGCCTTCTGTGATGTCACCCGGTACCCAAACTCCTGCTACAGCAGCCTCTCACACGCCGCTAACTCCGGTCGCTTGGACCCACAGGAGCTCTTCCATTTGTCCCTCCAAATCGCCATGGACGCCATATCCAAAGCTTCCCAACTCATTACGAACCTGGGAAGTGAGCTTCTTCTCGACAGGATGTCTCAGGCAGCCATGCGTGACTGCCAGGAGCTTCTTGACATGGCTACTGACCACCTTCTTGACATGGCTGTTGACCACATCAACGGATCGTTGTCCTCCACTGACATCACATCTGCAGAAATAGTAAACGACCTGAAAACTTGGTTATCATGGCTCCCACTATATTTACAATCTACAAAGAAGGTTGATCAGCAGCCGGCACCTAAATATAAACCTTGAACGGAGAATCCAGTATGATATAGAGGAGATATATATCCAGCCAAAGATACTTTTTAAAATCATGCAATATATAACTCACTCTTCTGCATGCCTTTTTTTTGTTTTTATTTTTTTCTAAGGAATATATTCAGGTGGTATGATTCGTCCCCTAGAGCAATTAAACTAAAAAATTAAAGCATCAGGAGAGGACTTCACCTTTTTTTAGGTAGTAGATAAGACTTGCACCTAACCATGTACATATGCACTGAAAAATTAATCGCGAGAAAAACATCTCGTGTTCGTGTACACCCGCCTCTGTTCCACCTTCTCCAAGCGCCATCTAGCCTCTTCAAGAAGGCCGTCAACGCCTCTGTCCTCACGGGGAGCCTCCCTCGCCATCCTCCTCTTCTCCCCATCCGGCAGCCCCTTCTCTTTCTTTTCTTCATCCTCCTCGTCCTTGAATCGCCTCCTTGATGCCTTCCTCTCAGGCGCTAGTGACGACGGGCTGGCTGCTGACCACCGCCAGAAGCAGCTGTCCCCAGAAGTCCAGCACCTCACCTACGAGATTTCCCCGCTTGAGCGCTGGATCACTGTCAAGCGGGCTGCCAAGAAAATCAAGAAACCAAAGTAGAAGGATCCCGGCTGGTCGCAATGGTCAAAGGCAAGTCTAACGACGGCAGGATCATACGTAGCGGAGCTGAGTGTTGGTATGCTATAAGGGGCAAGATTCAGATTTGCAGAAGCTATCTTTAGATGATGATGTTTGAACTTCACGATGAACAACGGTTGGAGATGGATTGTGGCTAATCTTCACAACGGACGGTAGTTGGAGATGGATTTAAGAACTACCATTAAAAGGCGGATGAACGCAAAGCTTTCAGGCTTTGAGGCACATACAAGTACAGTTTTCTTTAAGGAATTATTTATCCCCCTTCGATAGTTCTAAGTTACTGATGGGCTACACGACAAACTTCCTCCCAAGATACAATAGAGCCTTTGAGAAACTACAACCAGCAATGTTGAAGAATTCTCCTTGAAACTATATAAGAATGTGGCTGAAATTTGTATTTGAAAAACACAAGAAAAATAGGAGAACACAAAAGAAGGAAAACTGTAGCGTGTATTTTCTTCTATCTGTGCATCTGAATTGTCTAATTGCCCAGGCCTGGGTCTCTATTTATAGACTCCTAAGGGGTGTGAAGTGAAAGGGTATGTCTCTTTATAAAGAGGTGTCTCATCACAACCGAAGGGGTGCAACCATTCCCAATGGTTGCAACCCATACACAATATTCCATCATCCTTATTGACATCATTTTGCCTACAAGAAGGTGTCTTAAGATTAAACCTTCAATTAGTACAAGGACTACAAAATTAAGTAAAAGTCATTGGTGTGCTATATATTAAACCAAGTACTTTAGATACAAAACCGGAAGTCCCATGCACAAAACAATATCCAGCCTCGTTGAGAAGTTCGACATACTCACTCAGCACTATTATGGCCATGTGCTTGCCTGGTTTAGGAGAACAATCCCAGAAATAAACCTTTACTTTCTGTGAGAAGCGGCACCACTTCTATGTTTCCATAGTTGAAGTTCCTCTGTCTCTGTTACTAGACATGTTCACTTGAACTTCATTAAGAGTTAAACTCAACCTCCAATCTGTAATGGTCAGCACTAGTGATTTCACATGGGGCCGAAGGTTCTAGTGCTAATCGGCCAATGCAATGACTTGTTCTTACCCATTGAACCATAAGACTAGTGGTAAACTAGCGTTAGGTTGGGTTACCATCATTGTTGACTTTTTTAGGATTTTAGCCACATCTCCAAAGATGTCATTCTTACTAACTCCCTCGAAAGCCTTTTAGTAAGAGGGTCTGCCAAGTTCTTACTTGACTTCATATATATTATAGCTATGATACCTTCTCGTATCAATTGTCTGACATACTCATGTCTTAGACTTATATGTCTAGACTTGCCATTATAAGTGCTATTATAAGCTCATGCCAAAGTAGCTTCATTATCACAATTTATTGAAAAAGGTGGCATTGGATTAGGCCATAACTTGATGTCAAACTACAAGTTCTTAATCCACTCAGCCTCTTTCCCTGCTGCAGTTAGGGTGATAAACTCAAATTCCATGGTTGAGTGTGAGATACACGTTTGTTTCTTGGAACCCCAAATAATAGCACCTCCTCGTAGGGTAAAAACTCATCCCGAGGTTGACATGTTATCTCCAACTCATGTCACCCAATCTGCATCGGTGTACCCTTCAAATACTACTGGATATTCATTATAATATAATTTATAGTCTATGATATGTTTTAAATAACCAAAGACTCTGCCAATTGCCTTCTAGTGTTCAACACTAGGATTACTAGTGTACCTGCTCAATTTACAAACTCCAAATGCAATATCTAGTCTAGTACAATGCATAGCATACATTAAACTACCAATTGCACTTGCATATTCAATTTGTGTTTCTACTCTTCCAGTATTTTCACATAAGGTAACACTAGAATCAAAAGGGGTTTTGAATTCATTAAATCCAAGGTGATTGAATTTAGATAACATTTTCTCAATGTAATACAAGCAGATAGAAAAGGAATTCAAATACAAATAGCTTTAATGTGACTGATTTAAAGCATAACCCCCACTATGCTTTGTCACTTTTATCCCTAAGATGGTATCAACTTCACCTAAGTCCTTCATTTTAAAATTATAAGTAAGATACCTCTTGGTCTCAGTCATACCAATTATGTTAGTTCTCAAAATCAACATGTCATCAACATACAAGCACACAATCACAAAATAATCATTAGTGGACTTAATATAAATGCATTTATTAGCACTATTATGTCTAAATCCACTAGATAAAATGACACTATCAATTTTTTTAATGCCATTGTGTTGGGTGCTTGTTTAAGTCCATATAGAGACTTCACCAATTTGCACACTTTGCTTTCATTACCTGGAGGGACAAATCCTTTTGGTTGTTCCATGTACACTTCTTCATTAAGGTCATCATTTAGAAATGCAGTTTTAACATCCATTTGATGAATGTACAATTTAAATATGGATGCTAATGCAAACAATATTCTAATAGAAGTAATTCTAGCAACAGGAGCATAAGTATCAAAATAATTAATCCATTCTTTTTGTCTATAACCTTTTGTTACTAATCTAGCTTTAAAGGTGCATGATGAACCATCGGGATTGTATTTCCTTCTAAATACCCATTTGGAACCAATAGGTTTTAAACCCGAAGGTAAGTCTACTAAGACCTAAGTGTTATTGGACATTATAGAGTCCATCTCATCATTAATGGCTTCTTTCCAAAATGTAGAATCTCTAGAGGCCATAGCTTCACTATAAGTCTTAGGGTCTTCTAAATTAAGAGTCATGGGCATTAGGTTAACAACATTCTCTCTATCTCCTTCTATTAGAAAAATAATGTGCTCCGGGGATATGAAGTTTGGATCAAGTGATTTTTCTTTTCTAGGTCTTAGACTCCTTCTAAGTTCACTTGGATGGTTAGAAACCTTCTCAATTTCAATAGACTTATCTACTTCCAACCCTTGAGGGTCTTTACATTTAGAATCTGAAATAAAAGTCATTTCTAGAAACTCTACATCTCTAGATTCAACAATCACATTAGATTCTAAGTCTAATAATTTGTAAGACTTGCTATGTTCAGCGTATCCTACAAAAACACATCTCAAGGCTCTTAGACCCAACTTGGTCCTTTTAGGATCAGGGACCCTATAATAAGCCCCACACCCCCACACTTTGAGATATGAAATATTAGGTTTTCTTCCCCTCCATAATTCATATGGACTTTTATGAGTCTTACGTGAAGGAATCCGATTATGCACACAACAAGCAATCATCAAAGCTTTTACCCAAAGATTAAATGGTAACTTTGCACGCATCAACATGGAATTCACCATTTCTACAAGTGTACGATTTTTCCTTTCAGCTAAACCGTTTTGTTGTGGTGTATATGGTGCAGTCAATTGATGAATGATGCCAAATTCTTCACAAAAGTTTGAAAACTCATTTGATAAATATTCTCCACCTCGATCACTACAAAGAACTTTGATTTTCTTTCTTATTTGATTTTCAACTTCTGATTTGAAAATTGTGAACATGGAAAAAGCTTCATTTTTTGTTTTCGAAAGATAAACATAAGTATATCTTGAGAAATAATCGATAAAATTGATGAAAAACTTTTAGCCACCACGAGTTAAAACACCGTTCAATTCACAAATATCAGAATGAATCAAATCCAAAATCTTAGAACTTTTGTCAACCTTTGGAAAAGGTTTCTTTGACATTTTGGATTGAATGCATGTTTCACACTTATGGCTATGATAATGATCATAAGAAATTAACCCTAATTTTCTCATGTCATTCATAGACTAGAAATTTCAATGTCCTAATCTACCATGCCATAAATCAAAAGAGTCCACAAGATAAGCAACATCAACTTTATTTTCATTCAAACTAAATTTAAACATCCCATTACAAGAGTAGCCCTTTCCCACAAAAGTTCCGTTCTTTAACAAAATAACTTTGTCAAATTCAAACACAATTTTAAATCCTTTCTTGCAAAGTATGTTAGCTGAAACCAAGTTCTTCCTCATGTCAGGGACGTGAAAAACATTAGTGAGAGTGAGTTTCTTTCCTGAAGTGAAGTTGATTTCCACAACCCCTTTACCAGTGACTTTGGCTCGGTTTTGGTTTCCCATTTGAACATGTTGACCAACGGTTTCCTCGATGTAGTCCTTAAAAAGGAACTTGTCTTTACAGACGTGGACCATAGCTCCCGAGTCAAGCTACCATCCTGAGTTGGAGTCTGCCATGTTGATTTCAGTAATCATGGCCACAAACTCAACTCCTTTAACCATGTTTGTACTTTTGGAATCCTTGTCATACTTCTTGTGCCAACATTCTCGAGCATAATGCCCCTTTTTGCCACACACAAAGCAAGAAATATTCTTTCTCTTTAAACTTTTGTTAGGGTCATTCTTGAAATGATGAGTGCCTTTTGCCCTTTTATAAGGTTTCCGATCCTCCACATTTAGAGCGGTGGTCCTATTTTGAGAATCATCATTTTTCTTCCTCAATCGGGATTCTTCCTCAAGGTGCAAACTCTTTTGAATTTGCTCTACTGTAAAATTCTCCTGTTTATTGATGAGATTCTTTTGATAAACTTTCCATGAATGTGGAAGTTTCGCAATAATAGCTCCAGCTTGAAATACTTCAGGGAGTTTTACATCAAGAAACTCATATGATTGACTAAAAGCTCGAGTTCATGACATTGGTCAAGAATCGGCTTAGAATCAACCATCTTATACTCTAAATATTTTGAAATTAAATATTTGTTCGTACCTTGCTCTTCCACCTTATATTTGAATTCTAGTGCACTCCATATCTCCTTGGCTGTAGCCTTTTTAGTATAAGTATCAAAGAGGTGATCAGAAGGAGTGTTGAGAATGTGACCTTGACACAAGAGTTCATCTTCTTCATGCTTCTTTCTTTCTTCTTTTGTCTTGTTGGTATCCTCATCTTTGGGCTCGGGAAATGGCTCCAATTTTGGATCAAGAATATAGGAGATCAAGGCAATGAGAAGAAACATCATCTTGTCAGCCTAACGAGTGTAGTTGGAGCCATCGAATCTATCAATTTTGACAAGATCCTAGTTCATGATTTTGACGAACGTCATATTTGATTCTAAATCCATGATGATGGAAAATAATTCCTTAAAATTGTTGGTATGCGGCAAGGGGCAAGATTCAGATTTGCAGAAGTTATCTTTAGAGGATGATGTTTGAACTTCATGATGAACAACGGTTGGAGATGGATTGTGGCTAATATTCACAATGGACAGCAGTTGGAGATGGACACAAAGCTTTCAGGCTCTGAGGCACGTACAAGTACAGTTTTCTTTAAGGAATTATTTGTCCCCCTTGGATAGATCCAAGTTGCTGATGGGCTACACGATAAACTTCCTCCCAGGATACAACAGAGCCTTTGAGAAACTGCAACTAGCAATGTTGAAGGATTCTCCCTGAACTCTCCTTGAAACTGTATAAGAATGTAGCTGAAATTTGTATTTGAAAAACACAGAAAAAACACAAGAGAAATAGGAGAACACAAAAGAAGGAAAATTGTAGTGTGTATTTTCTTCTGTCTGTGCATCTGAATTGTCTAATTGCCCAGGCCTGGGTCTCTATTTATAGACTCCTAAGGGGTGTGAAATGAAAGGGTATGTCTCTTTATGAAGAGGTGTCTCATCACAACCGAAGGGGTGCAACCATTCTCAATGGTTGCAACCCATACACAATATTCAAGAGAGGACACCTTTCACTAAGGGGTGAAAAATTAATAAAGGTCACAAAAAACTAAGGGATGCAACCCTTCACCAAAAGATACAACCTTTCATTAAAATACATTTATTGTTCTTTAAAAAATATCAACACTGAGGACCGTGGAGATGCAGCTGGAGGAGACTAGGCTCAAAGTTCTGGTCCAATTGGACGAGATGGCGGGCAAGGAGAAGACTCAGAACCCCAAGAATTACTACAACATAGAGGAGGCTGATCAGAATGGGGCTGCAGCGGCTGGCCCATGAGGAGTGCCTAGGGCGGCCCTTCTTCCCCAAGCCCATCAGCGAGCTGCATGACCACTCTGGTATTGCGCGTCTTGCGCTCTTCTATGCTCGGGCCTGCGCCGGGCTAGTGGACGCCCCATGCATATTTACTTGATGATTAATTCCTCCATGCAGTTGGAAACGAATGGAAGCAAGCTGTCGCTGCTGAACCATTCAATCCCAGACCAGTGCCATTGATAGTACATGCCTTTAGCTCCGTTGGAAAGACAGGAGCTATGGGTGCTCTGCGGCATAGACGTATGCATGAAGCAGCACACTCTTGCCGGCATGCTGGGGAAGGAGGCTGCGTGAAGCAGCACACTCTCTCCGGCATGCTAGGGGAGGAGGCAGGAGTATGAGCTCCAGCAGAGAAGAGGCTGAACCTACAAGGTGACAGACCTAGACGAGCTGACAGCATAGAGCTGTCCCTTCTGGCACTGAACGGGGAGGAGAAGCTCGAGAGGAGGCTGACACCGGTGAAGAACAGCAGAAAGTTGATGCTGATGAGGAGCTACTTCAGTCTGAAGAGTGATAGAGATAGAGACGCCGTCCTTGGCAGAGATAGAGACGTCGTCCTAGTGCGGAAGAGGTGGCCATTAGAGAGGTCGACTAGAGAGGGGGCGCCGCAGTCGACGAGGTAGTTGTCCTATGGGAAGAAGAACACGCGGTGGAGGCGGTGGGAAGGAGGAAGTAGGCTGAGAATAGGAATACGAAAGGAAGGAATCCCATCATTTTCTTCTTCTTCTTCATCGGTGGTCCTTCTTCCCAGCCTTCCCTTTCTTTCTCTCCGTCCATGATCTCTGGTGGCTTCAGTTGTTTCTCTCTGCATGAAATTGGGTTCAGTTACAGAGGATGCCAAAAGACGCGGGAGCTTCATGGCCCTGCTCCGTCCGTTGCTTCTGTGCTCTTTCGATAGATGGAGTTGTGTTTAGCCGGAGAGCCAACTAAGTTGCCTGCGTTGGTTTTTACCGTTGTTGTGCAGGTGTTGGCCCTGCTGGGGCCGACGGGAGGAGGGGAAGCCCTCGTCATTGTTGTCCATATTGTCAGCGGAGCGCTTCTGAGCTGGCATTCTTTCCTTGTCACCGGAGGGACTGACACTATTTTTTGTAAATTGCGGCTATGTTTTCCTTTAGACTTTTTTTAATTTAATTTTGTCTTTTTAAACAACGAAATCAACTTAATCTTAATATTACTACCACTTTAAAAATATTTTTTAAAATAAATTAATTTAATAAATATTTTTTAAAAATTATTATTTAAATAATTTTCTTTTTTTTATATTATTAATTTTAGTTTTGATATAATAAAAATAAAACATGCACTAGGTACAAAATTACCAAAATGCCTTAGCTAGTTGGGCAATTGTTTGCATAAGAATTCCATGAGCAAAGTAACTCAAAGTTTTACCACATGCACATTATAAAATGCTCTATTTAACCATATATTCAATTTATAAAATTGAATTCACTCTCTGCAAAGTATATGATGCCCTACTTGAGAACCCTAGAATTGAAATTAGGGCAAAAGAGGAAATTTTTTGTTGGCATCAAGGCGTCAAACAGTGATCTGAGTCTCTGATACCATTGAAGAATATGAGCGCAGTAGAAGCACTTGTTGGTGGCCGGAGTAGGATGACAAATTTCAATTTTTCTTCAATTCCTCTTTATATATCATGCATAAAACCAACAACATATATAAGCAATATATTTATTTATAGAGCAGAAGTATGTCCCCTCTTTTCTAACTACCCGAGGTTGGATAGCATTGGGGATGTGACTCCATTCCTATCCCCCTCCAAAGCATCTTCTTGTACCCCACAAGAATTTCACTTAATTAGGTATCGCTTAAAACATTATTCAATAGAAGTTCGCCCATATATTCAAAACAACACGGATGTCCGACGAAGAAAGTTCAAATTTGCAACTAGATTACATGTAGCAATCCTACGGAGAAGTTTATTATCTCGAAGTTCCTCTTTCCACTGCCCTTAATCCCAAGACCGTTGGGTCCTTCAGTGGGCCATGACAGGTAGGTGGCCATGAAGAATCCTTCCAATCCCCACTAGTTAACCAATTGATTCATTGAGCAGTACATTTTTAAATTATTTTAAAATGTCAATGTATAATTTCTTATTTCACGTGAATTTCTTTGTTTAAGTAAGCAATGCACATCTTGAGTTACTTGAACTATCAATATTGTTCTTAAAATAACCAGTTTTTATTTGCAAGAAAATAATGTAGAAGCTACCTATTAAATTAAAGCTAAAGAAAATGGTAAAATGAATATAGCTAGAATATGAGGATAATAATTGAAGAATTTGTTAGAAAAGAATGGTGGGATAGGAGCTTTACCCAACCCATGGTATATTAAATTATTGGTTTTTAAAAATGAACTAATTTTATTTTAAAACTAATTCATAATAAAATTTAGTTTATTTTGAAAAACCAAATGGAGGTATCAATGTGGGCTTTATAAATTGAATTAAAATTGGTTTATTTTAAAAAATCAAATGGAGGTATTAATATAGAACGGAGGGAGTAAGTTTTAGTATCCTACATTGTAACCATGGATGTGCAGCATCATGTTTGGCTTTGATGTATGTGGTCAACACACTAGAGAGGTTCACGGCATAATTTCAAGGAAAGGCCATAACTATCTAATTAAGAAGAACATTGCATGTACCACTGATCAACTAACTCATGTAGTCATGTGTGTACTTTCATCATACTTCCATACGCCAATTACACTATTCTCATTGATAAGAAAGAGAGAATATTAGGTAGTTTGTATGATTTTTTTTTTGTTTAATTTTTTTACTGAAATAATTTTGGAGAACATCCTCCAAGCCACCATCTTATTTGGAGATTGAAGGATTTAAAGGGTGGGGACAAACAATCTATCCTAATCAGGGAGCTGGCCTATTGATAATTTTAGTGTAAGAAAAGACAAAGAAAGTAGGTATATTTTTATTAAAATGCTCTTCTCATTCTCCCTCTTCCCCCTTCTCTTCTAGCCATTGTCGTGGAATTTTCTTTGTTCCACCACTTCGACCCCCTATTGTTTTTTTTTCCACTGCCGCTTCATTCTATGCACGTTGTTACTTCCTCCATGAGATTCTATCCCCCATCTCCTGCTCCTCTTTCTCCCACTTTGCCACTCCGCTGCCTTCTCCTATAGTTGTTATCATTACCTCCTTGCATGCCATAGCCACTTCCTCCTTTGTGTAATGTCACTGTTTGCTCCTTTGCACGTTGCCACCTTCTTTGCATACAATCACTGCTTCATCCTATGCACATTGTCACTGCCTCCTACTCTCTCTTCTCCCTCCTTCCACATCCTCCTCTCTCTGCCTTCTCCATCCTTGTCGCCTCTTCTGCTGTCTGCTACTTCCTCCTTTGTGTGCCTCCTCCTCACCCTCTATGAGTTGCTCTCCCCCTTCTCTCTCTACGCTCCAGTGTCTAAATTGCAATGAGTAGATATTATGATTAGTAAATTGCGATAATACATGGTATCAAAATTACAATGGTAAATGGTATCTAAATATATGTGTCTAAATTATGATGGTAGATATTGTAGTAGCATATGATACTTAAATTGTGATGCTATAGGTCTCTAATAGGTGATGAGGCCTAAATTGTGATAGCTAGATATTGCAATGTGAAGTTGGTGACACTATATGGAGCTAAAATTACAATGATATTTGGTATCTAAATTGCAATGGCACATGTACCTAAATAGAGACCTAAATTGTGATGGGTAGATTGTGATAGTAGATGGTGTCTACATTGCGATGATAAATATGGCAATAGCATATAGTGCCAAAATTATGATGGTATGTAATGTTTAAATTGTGATGATATATGTTTAATATGTGACATGATCTAAATTGTAATAATATATAATATTAAAATTGTGATGGTATATAATGCCAAAATTACAATGGGGTTGCACTAGTAATGGGGTGGAAAATGTGATGATGATAATGATGGTCAGACAAAAGTACAAGATAAGGTATCTATATCACCATTCATTTGATAAGGTTCAATGAGATAACTTCAATGTCACTAAGAACATGTGAATCCAACTTTGAGAATGCAAAATATGAACCCAAAAAGCCAAAACAAAGAAAATGAGTATAAAGGCACCTTTGGGTTTTTTAGACTGCCGCACATAAAGTACATGAAAAGGGTAAAGAGGTAATGCCTAATTTGATTTTTTTGGCATGAGATAATGCTTAATCCAATTCACTTTATTTTCTTTCCTCTTATTAAAAAATTGCCCCAAAGATATTTTATACCTTGGATCTATCTTTATATGAAATGATATTCCCACTCAACTTTGTCCACACCAATATCCTACTCTAGCCTTTGATTGGACTAAAAAAACAAAGATCCCCCTATAGGCAAGTGCGACCCACATTTAACTATCGGATTAAAGGTTAGAGTGGGGTTTTAGTGTAGAGAAAGTGCTAAAAAGATTTGAATCATTCTTTTCCATTTGACTCCTATTTACATTTCCATATATGCAAAGTACACAAGTAAGCAAACTTTAGAATATAGGATTTCTTTGTAAATCACATCCACACCCGAAAAAGTAAACCGAGATGAATATATCTGAATCCATTACGTTGGAGTTGAACATGCTAAAATTATGTGCACGCCCGTCATTTTTTTCTGTAACTAACATAAGTGAAATTGCCTACGTGGCACTGATATCACATATTAGGCTTCCACAGACCCAACAACGCACCTCTTATATACATACAGAAGCGACAGTATGGCAGTTAACATTTCACACGCTTAGTTTAGGGTTGAAGGTCAAGCTAGCAAATGGCTTAGTAAATTCATCAATACATGCCATTCGAATTCGTTCTGGAGTAGCTGGACTATCGAGAGGAAACCATTCAGTAAGGCCTACATCTGACCTCGCAGCTGTAATAGCATCCTTGATGGCAAAAAATACAGAAGATGCCAGAAAGAATGGAGGCTCTCCAACTGCCTTCGACGAATGAATTGCTTTTACATTTGGTGTACCCTGCATAACCCAGCATCAACGTCTAGGTCATTGTTGAGTTTGAAAATCGTTAAGGTGAGTTTGAAAATCGTTAAGGTCAAGGAATTTTGTAAGTACCTTTAGAAGTGAAACATTGAATTTCAGCGGAATGTCATTCACAGATGGAAGTTTATAGGTTCCAGGACCACAGGTATACAAGAAGCCAGGTTTGATCCATTTATGGTCAGCATCCCCCCATTTCAGCTCTTCCAATGCAACCCAACCTAATCCTTGCACAAAAGCTCCTTCAATCTGATAAAACAAACAGAAGAAACAGAAAATTTGTCAATTATTAATTCTAACTACTGTATCCTCGATTGTCCTGGCTAGGTTGATGCTGTAGACAAAGCTTCACCTGTCCAATATCGATGGCTGGGTTAAGAGAATGCCCAAGATCCATGACAACTTCAGCTTTCCTTGTGTGAAAATCTCCCGTCAGTGTGTCAATTTCAACCTCAGCAAACGCAGCTCCATATGTGTAGTAGTTAAATGGAGTACCAGTACAAGTAGTCCAATCAAAATTAATATTTGGTGTGGCATGAAATCCATGAGCAGATAAATCTATTCTCTCCATATAACATGCAAGAGCTAGCTGGTAAAATATACAAAAAGTCAACATCTTAAGCGATAATTTCTAAAATCTAGTGTCTCCATATAACATGCAATAGCTAGCTCGTAAATATGCAGAAATCAACAACTAACAAACGCATTGGATGTAAGTAATATTAACCGCTTTTGTAAGTGATAATTTCTTAAAGTGTCATTTAGAAGTTTGAAATTTTTTACAGAATATAGTGGTACAATGTAACTGTAACTATCAGGGGTACCTAGTATAGGTCTAAAGTATGTAAACCTGCATGTATATTATAGTATTACCTCAGCAAAAGAACCATGATCATGCTTTGAAGCAACAGGCTCCATACGAGATCTAATTTGCTTGCAAGCATCCAAAACTGCTTCACCATACATATCAGAACTTGCAGAAGCTGCAGTAGGGGATGCATTTGGAACCTATACCAGACAGCAGCTTCCGATAGGTGACTTTCTTAATAATTATAGTAAATGCAGCAGCTTTCTCTCTTCCATTTTTCAATATTAAAAACATAGAGTTGATAATTCACCTTATCTGTGCTAGTCTCAGATATAAAAACAGAACTAAGAGGAATATTGAATGCTGATGCAGCAATTTGCGCAACTTTTGTGTGCAAACCTTGTCCCATCTCAACCCCACCATGTGTCACCAAAACAGTACCATCAGTGTACACTTGAACAAGAGCCCCTGCCTGTCAATGAAACAATAGTTCATTGGTTTGATGAAAAAAAAATGAAAAGAAACCATTAGAATTGACATGTAACTAAGATTATAATCTACTTTTATGCTCTTATACAAGAGAAGAATTTAAAGAAAATTTGTAGTTTTGGAGCATTTACCTGATTCATAAATTTTGCTGTAAAACTTATTCCAAATTTTGTAGGAATCATAGCTACCCCTCGTTTCTTCCAGCGGTTATGCAAATTAAACTTGTTAACTGACTCCCGAGCCTCCAGAAAGCCAGAACATGTTTTCAGTTGGTCCCATACCTTCTGCAAAGTACAGTATTCGAGGTGCTGACCATAATGAGTTACAGATCGTTCACATTGAAAATTGAGTTCCTGAAAAATTAAATTCAGAAGTAAATGAGTTCTAATGAGTAATAGAAATCAATTTTATAATACTGTAAAAAATGATGTTACGAAAATCATACCCTTATCCCTTCAGAAGCTTTTTGTAATTTTACAGCAATATGCTGTATCCAATTCTCTGCAATGAGCATGCCCTGGGGCCCACCAAACCCTCTAAATGCTGTATTACTTGGAAAATTGGTATAGCAAACTCTTCCTCTCACCCTAAGATTTGGTATATCATAGACATTATCAGAATGAAACATAGCACGCTCAAGGACAGCTGCAGAAAGATCCAGGGAGTTTCCACCATTATTGTAGATTTCAAGATCCAGGGCCAACAGCTTTCCTTCGTTTGAGAAACCCACCTATGACAAGTGGTACTTCTTAGTTATGACCAACAATGCAAAAAACAAGAGAAAAGGCACCATAATTCGCATAGGAAAGAAAAACTAAACCATTCTTGTTGTTTTCAGTTGCTTTAACAAGAAATAAGATAGATGAAAATTTATTGAGCTATATATGCACAATTTATTTTGGTAATTGGCACAATTAGTTATAATAGAAACATGAGAGTGGAGGAAGACCAACAACACCAGGTGCTATCAGTTATTTCGGAAGTCATTAATGGTTTTCTAATTTTATATGATTGGTGGTCTTAACTACAATCCTTATTACTGGTAAAGAGCAGTGTCCTCCATTCTGCCACTTCTTAAAATTTAACGCTAGGCTAAATAACACCTTTTTTGTAAGATAAATTTAAATAAGTTGAAGTCAAGATAGGGATTTAAGGTACGACAAGCAATCATGGTTTTCATGCAAACAACTAGCTCAAACTTGATAAATATTTCATCTCTACGTTAACATGACAAAATTGATCTACAATTTCCTACAAAATATGGCATATAATAATACCTTGTATTTACCAAAAAAGCTGTGCCTACCACCAGTTATCATCATGTCAACATCCCTATCTACTGTGATCTTTACAGGCCTTTTCAAAAGATATGATGGCACAGCAGCAGCAGCGGCTATGAAGGCCGAGCGTGTCTCCTTTCCACCAAATCCACCACCAATTCGCTTAGTCTTGCATACCACTTTTGACATTGGAAGACCAAGAACATGTGCAACATATTTTTGGTGCTTCTGTGGGGCCTGCATGACTTGCAATGAAAAAATATTATATGAATGTTCACACAAAGGAAATATATACAATAAAAATATGTTTAATAGGTTATTCCTTCTTTACAACCATTGTACATGATCAATAGACACAATGTTACAATTGTGAGCACATTCTGTATCATTTTAATAACAAGTGTGATGCCAACTTATGAGCCATCAAACAGCAGGTATGGACACATTCACGTTCAAACAATATAAAATCATGCAAATCATCCATATGCCTGAGCTGAATACAGAGTTACATTAAGAAAGATGTAAAAAAATACATAGAAATCTTGACTTGGTTAAAAACCCATAGAAACCAGTGTTCTGTGCTGAGCAGAACTCTTTTATATAGATTATTTTCTGAAAAAACATATAATCTTACTTTAGGATATAATACCAATGGGAAATGGCAAAAACGAAGCTTCTAGATGCATTCCTTATTATTAACTTCTCTACTTCTACAAAATTTGGCTTCTATGATGAAATTCTAGGAACATATAATGTAGGAACAATTTAAGAATAATAGTTATTTCATGACATTTTCTAAAGTAAGATACACCCACAAAGAAAAAAGGTCCTAATAAAACATAACTAATTAATAGAGACTCCTATTAAGTTATTGTTTCCCAAAAATCATTTATCAGTCAGGGAATATAAACACAGAAATATAAATCCCGCTTTGTTGTTTGCCATCTATGTTATTTAAATAATCTTTATAACAAAGTGACACAGTTCCAATTTTTTAACTTAAGTGTCGAATATGCAACAGGTGCAATAGCTGAAGCACTTTAATAAAAAATGAGAAACAAGCCTTTTTTTACTTTAAACTGCTAAAAACCCATAGTGAAAACATCCACAGGCCATAATTGTTGCAATTTTTCCTTTAAAGTGATACAGGCACAAGGTGTCAGTACACTTACTAATCCGCACCAGAATCTTGACATCCAAAATGACCTCCTTTCTCTTCCACAATTCTCTCTTTTTCCTTTGGCATGTCTGGAAGTCAATTTAATTTGTCCTCTAGTATTCTCTCACATTAAGATTTTACTCACATGCAAATTTGTCCCCCTAGGAACATGCCAATACCCCTTCAATTTCTTTCACTTCTCTTACCTTTTACAATTTTAGTCTAACTAGGAAATAGACATCCTGATCACAATAAATGAATGACAAATCATGGGGGCATACAAACTTTTCATACCTCCCTTTCCCAAGCACAAGTTTAGTTCGCATATCCAACATCAAAGAAACGAAAAAAGTTCAGAACAACATGCAGAAAGAAAGGAATTCATGAAAAAGAATGGAAATTAAACGAGAATACATGGAGAAACCACCAAACAGATATACTGGAGTAAGATCCTAGGAAATATACGGTTCAAACTTCAAACCGATGAGGACTGTAAGGATGAAGCAGATGCCATAATTCTTCAGTTTCACTTCCTTGTAGCAAAAGGTAGCACACACCCACGCTTGATCCTATTTTTTCTTCTTAATCATCTATCTTTGTCCTTCTACTCCCCCCTTCCAAAATTCTGGATTTTCCCATCAGAATCATCAGCATTCTATCTCCTTCAAAATTTCCTTCCTAGTTCCTTGGTGTTTTCGCTGAAAAAAGGAAAATGGTATTCCTGATACAGGGATCACACACACACACACCCCTTCCTAATTCTTCTTCTTAGTCGTCACTCTTTGTCCCTCTATGCTCCCCTTCCAAAATTCTGATCTTTCCAAACAAAATCATCGGCTTTCTATCTCCTTCAAAATTCTTTCCTAGATCCTTGTTTTTGCTGAAAATAGGAAAATGGTATTCCTGCTACAGGGATTGCTCTTGAATACATAAAAGTTCATCCCCTCTCACACACAGACACACGCGCGCGTGAGCTACAGGAGACTTAATCTTCTTTCTCCCTTATGTTTCTTTTTCTTACTCATTGTCTCTTTCTCCATCTGTTCTCCAACCCCCACATTTCAGACCTTTTCCAAAAAATCATCATTTTTTTATCATTTTCCAATTTCTCTCCTAGATTTTTCCTGATACAGGTACTTTTCTTAAATGCATAAAATGATCATTCCCCCTGCTCATTTGGCTATACCTACTATGCAGATTCTAATATGATAATGATTGCTTGATCATACTCATTAAAGCTTACCCCATAATTTCTCAAAACATGATTAATGTGATAATGAGTCGTTGGGCCTGTTTAAGTCTCCATAGACAACATCAAAATCCATGGAAGTAACAGGCCATAGATAAATATGTTAAAGCCAAGAGATGGTTAACCTACTTGTGTAGAAGAAATCATGTGAACTTCATTACCCCCATCCATTGTCCATACTAGACTACTATTAGGCTCCAAGTAAAAATGTTCTTGGCCTCCCATTTGAACTTCCCCTTCTATAACATTGTCGCATTGGCCAGACTGGAAGCAGAGCTCAACATCACCTTTCTTCAAACACCTCTCTGTATTAGAAAAGTAACTGTTGGATTTGATAGCATCCTTTATTGACAGAATTGCGGGAAGTTCCTCATACTCAATAATTATTTTTCCAGCAGCTGACTTCGCATCTTCATGTGTATCAGCAACAACTACACCTATTATCTGTGTAAAATCCATTTTTATTATCATAAACAAAGAAATTACAGCCACAAGGCCTGATTTTTCAAATCTAAAATTCAAATCCTTATATAATTCCATAATAAATGAATAACATAGCAATAAACACAACAACGATGAAAGATGACATACCTGACCCACACAAGTTACAGTATCTGAAACAAAAAGTTCCTCATCATGAATAACAGGTCCAATATCATTACCTCCTGGCACATCTTTTGACAGAAATAACCCTTCAAAACCAGGGCATGATCTAGCTGCAGAATCATTTATGGAAATGATACGAGCATGAGCCTTTTTACTTAGTACAAAAGCAGCATGTAAAGTATTTGGAGGGCAAGATGTGTCATCGACATATTCTGCCTCGCCTGTAACCTACAAGAATTTTTTCCAAGAAAAAAGGATAAGTACAGTATCCAGATCAGTCTAACAAGAAGAGAAAAGATTTTCTTTTGAACTGCTCAATATCTCTCTACTTTATATGTTCAATCTAATTTTGCCAAACATTATCAACTTGAATTAAATATTCATTCCACATGACCAGGAGATAAGTCTACTCAAGAATTTTATGCATATATATTGTGGAATTAGCTTGCTCTGATGGAACCTCCTCAGTTGTCCTCTCATCAACCTTGAATTTCTTTTCTTGAAAATAAATGCCTTGTTCAATTTATGTCCCCTGTCTCTACTGTTATCCCACAATTAATAGCTGAAGAAAGAAGGTTAAAGATTTTCTATACTGCTTCATTTGGTGCACTGTCTATTTTGGCGGCTTTGACTTCTTCTATCCAAGTCTTCAGGAAGCCAAAGCCCTCAGCACCCTCCAATAATTGCCAGCAGAAAGATCATTAAAAGAATGAGTACCTCTACACACTCCTCAATCGGGGCATTATCCTCTTCTCAGCCTCACCATGGTCTTCACCTTTGGCATGCTCTATATAGTCTGAAACAGTCACCATGGGCCTAGTTTGAGAAGTTCATATCAACTCTCATGTAATTGGGTTTTTCTATCAGTGAGCATGACTCAACTCTATTTTATCATGATAAAAGGGCTGGTCAGATAATGTTGCTTCTGTATGTTGATGACAGGATTATCACGGAAGATGACTCTTGCCGGTAAGATCTTAAAATTCAATTGCAACATTTGTTTGAAATGAAAAACCTTCGTTTTTTACGTTATTTTCTTGGCATTAAGGTTGCTTATTCCCCTCGCTGTTATTTGCTCTCTCAATCCAAGTATGGTACTGATATTATTGAGCACTCCGGGCTATATGATAGTCAGCATGTGGATACTCCTATTGAACTTAATTTGAAGCTCCCGGATACAGATAGTGAGCTTCTTCCCAATCCCACGAGATATTGGGAGATTGTTGGTTCTCTTGTCTATCTCACTGTGACACGCCCTATAATATTCAGTCTGTTGTCCGCATGGTTAGTCAAGCCTCAAAAGAACCACGATCTAGACATCGGGCTGCCCTTTTGCGTCTTACATAGTAGCTTCAGGGTACTTCATTCCAGAGCCTATTTTTATCCTCTTCTTTTGATTTAGTTCTGCATACATTCTCTGATGCTGACCGGGCTGGTGATGAGATGGATTGCAAATCTACTACTAATTTTTGTGCTATTCTTGATTATACTCTTATTTCTTAGAAAAGCAAGAAACAAGATTTTGTTATCATTTCTAGAAGCAGATTACTGAGCAATTGTTGCAATTGCTGTTGAGGTTATCTGGTTGCATTGGCTAGTGACTAATATAGGTGTCTCTATATTTAGTTCCACTCTATATTGGGAGAGCAGAAGTGCTAGTCAGATTGCTCATAATTCAGTTTGTCATTTTGTGCACCTTTATCTTCTTGTTAGGACTCTCACTCTTCTATTTCGTCCATTTTACAGCTTGTTGATTTTTTCACCAGGACTTATATTTTGGCCCGATTTCAGTTCTTGTTATGCAAACTCTAAGGGGATGTTAAGAGTATATTTGCTCTTTTTGTCCAACTCTCTCATATTAAACTCTATCTTGCATGTCAATTTAATGTGTTTTGATAAATCGAACTTAGATGAGAAACAGCTTAGACAATAAATCTCATAACCTGAAGATAATGACTAACAGAGAGGAGTAGCAACAAGTTTGGTCATCAGATTATCATGAAGAGAGAGGGGCTCTCATAAAGCAATAATTCGGTGGATAAAGCAAGAGGAATAGCAACTAGTTTTGCTCACTCTATACCAAATAGTTGAAGAAGACCCTAGGCATACGGTGCTTGAGAGAGATAAGGACTAGAGGGAATCGACTTAACCTGCATGTCAAGATAAAGATGATGGTGGCCTATATGTTTCAACTCAGCGTGGCATCCAAGATTGTGGACAAGTTGCTGATTACTACTAATTGAAATTGCCCGTGGAAAAGATATCAACAACATAGATAAGCAATCAACTCCTACTGATAACAATAAATGAAGAGGAAGGCATCATATGGACAACCTTGAAAATCAACTTGATGTAAGTGAGCATTGAACTTTTGGTACCAAGCTCAAGGGCCTACTTGAGACCATATAGAGATTTATGAAGATAGAATGCTGAGCCATATTAACTTCTTCAGCAGGATCCCCATGAAGGAAGATGTTGGTGACAACTAGCTGATGAGCAGCCCATTAAAGAAAGACAGCGAAAAATCGTACCATTCTTCACAATAGGGCGCAAGTCTCATAATAGTCAATGCAAGCCTGTTGATGGTATCCCTTAGTGATAAGGTGTGCCTTACACTGTCCTATTATGGTCATTTGAGTGTCTTTTTGTAAGGAAAAGCCATTGGTCACAGAGAACATTTTGATGAGGGGCTAGTGGAATGGAGACTAAGTCGTGTTCCTTGGCAGGGCATTGAACTCAGTGTTCATAGCATCTTGCCATTTGAGGATGTTTACGGGGTTCAGTGTATGTACGAGGTCCAATATCTTGGGAGGTCAGAAAGGAGGGTATTTGGTTGCAGAAGAACTTTGGGTTTGCAAGTAGTCGAGTACTGTCCATAGCATGTGTGCAATATTGAGTGGAGTAGGGTGGTTGAGAAATGGGAATATGTCCTTCCTTATCAGGAGAGGAATCTCTCCAATTGTAAATCAATCACATAAAGGTTCTCAATATAAGCAAATGCAAAATATCCGATCAAATCTGTTGGGTTACATTTCTTTCATGGTTTTTTTTTTTTTGTTTGCTTCTTTCAAGAAATACGCCCACCAAACCAAACCAAGTCTGCATTTCACAATCTGTCCCGGATGCATTAATCACAACATCATCAATTCAATTTCTTAGCACAACTGCATAGTGCATTAGAGTATAATCACCCTTTCAAATTTCTTTGGAATTCATTGACTAAACCTAGACCACAGACAGTTTAGACAAGACATTCTATGATCTAAATATGCTGTGCTTATCCAACATATTTAAACTCAAACTCACGCATCAGTCTACCCAAAACTTTTCACACACTAATGCATAATTACAGCCCAAAACCATCTAATATTTCATAGTAATCTGTACCACATGCATTACTCATATAAATTCAATTTCTAGTCCCCACTTTAAAGTGTTTTAAAATATATAACAAATGTAGATTTTGGATAAAATTATGTGCACGCACTATGTCATTTATAATATAACCGAGAGCAGAAATTGTTTATAACATTCTGACAAGAAATACATGGATATAGGTAAAATGTTAAAAACAATTATTGGTTATTTAATATCAGCTCCCATGATGACTACTAAAGCGCAGGTTAACATAGAGCAGCCCCATGAATTATGCCTGTTACTTCCTCTATTAAGTTCACTATTTCTCTCCTATAAATTTATCAAAACTCTCAGAATTTCGTTACCTTATCATCAACACTACTAATAACAACTAGTCACAAAAATAATCCACTAAATATATATAAATAATAACTGAGATGAATTATAATTGTGCTAGGATGCTACCAGCACCTCCAAACGGCATCTTCGTAAGTAAAGCCAGATAGAAAGGCGTACCTGCAGTTTTGATGAGAGATGGACTTCAGGTGAACCCACTGCTGTCCCAAGCATCACCGATTCATAATTTTGATATCCACTAGAGGGTGGCCTACAATTAGACTGAACTGCTGAAAGGTGGGACAAAGGAGTACTTTCTTCAAAAAAAATCTTCCCATCCATCTGAAGGGAAACCCATAGGAAAAATTTTAAAAAGAAACTTAATGTCAATGATCTGCGAAATTCTACCATTCCACCAGGCGCATTCTTGGAAAGAGATATATCATTTGTTAATGTGCTGATAACATTATCCAACAGTTTTTTGTCCCAAATTTTTCCTACCATAAAAGCTTCAGTCACTGAAGCTGAGTACGAAACAGGAGCTACCCCACCATAAACCAGAGCAGCATCAGAAACTATCCATGACCCCTCTTTCTCTTCAAGGTGAACCCGCATTCCTGCATTTACAATTGCAATGTCATCATCTCGACGGTGGGACTGTTTAAACTCTTTCACAAACTCAAAAGGTCGAGTCCATGGAAGGAAAACTGAAAGTAAAATTTCATTTGCTGCAAGATCAACTTTGCGGTAACTTAGGAAAAACTTTTTCGCTAATATTGTTCTGACACTTTGTTTACTATCAATGATTCGGAACTTAGCTCCTGCAGCCATCCAGAGTGGGTTTAAGTCTGATATTGGACTTGCATTACAGACATTTCCACCAACAGAGGAGACATTTCTGATCTGTTTCCCTGCAAACCATTTCAATTGTTCAACTATTGCCTTACAGGCTGAAGTCTGATGCACATTTCCTTCTAGTATAATCCTTCTAAGAGTTTCTTGAAGCTCTGTGAGTCTCACTGCAGCACCAATCTCCAGACCTAGTTCATTTTCACTTAATGTATTAAGTTCAGGGACATCGGTAACAGCAATTAGAAACTTGTACTGAAAATTCTTAAACTTCATATCAATTCCCACTTCAGTATTGCCAACAACTAATTTTGCATCCGGATGCCTCGACTTCAAATCTAACACTTGTCCAAGTGAAGTTGGACGAAACCATCTGATTCCACCAAGCCCAGTCAAATTTAGTGGTAAAATAGTCCGCTGCAAAAGCTCAGAAGGAAAAATAAGCTCTTTGTCATTGTCAGAATTACCATCAGGTTTGTTGTGGGAAAACTGCCCACATGCAGTCCCTACATGAGAGCTGACATTTTCAGTTCTACAGGAACAGGGCTCTCCAGTAGATGGGCAAATAAATGCACCCCCATAGCTATTGATAGAAGATTTCTTAGTGTACAGTGCATCATCTGTTTTTGCAAAAACACGAAAAGCATCGACAATTGGTCTATACCCAGTGCAACGGCACAAGTTCCCTGCAAGGCATTCTTCAATTTGCTCTTCAGTTGGAGGAGTTATGTTAGACCTTAGTAGCGCATACATAGACATAACAAAACCAGGAGTACAAAATCCACATTGTGATCCATGAGCTTCAGCTAAGGATTTCTGGGTCATGCCAAATACAAACCATAAGCCATCGTTAAACAGTAACCACAATATGGGACTAATTATAATAAAGTAAACTACTTAATTACAACAAAGTTAACTAATCAACAGAACTACACGGACTTCTTCCTAATGTAATCCTAAAAAACTATTTCTGATGTGATCAAGATAACTTTACTCTTCAAATCACTATTCTCATTTCATGTCACTAGTGAGAAGAATCTAATCATACAAACAACTAGAAGCAAATATTTAAGATTACATAGGCAGAAATGTTGTTGGTACCTGAACAGGGTGCAGGCCTTTTCGACGGTTCCCAATACCCTCTACTGTAATCACATGCATCCCTTCTACAGAATATAGGGGAGCCAAACAGGAATTAATGGCATAATGCCTGCACACATTCATATCATCGAAATTCGTGTGATGACTTCTTGAGATAGTTAACCCATTTAAAATTAAATAAAATGTACTCACACAATTTTCCTAGTACAATGATCATAATTAGATATCATTACTGTGCACGCACCACATCCACCTTCTCCACACCCAAGTTTAGTTCCTGTCAGGCCCCTATCTGCATCACACATAAGTAACCGCATAAGATTCATTTATACAAATAGTAACCATATGACATAACCACCGCAGAAAGCACCTACTTGACCATAATTCTTCATTAAATGAAGAAATGATATTGAAAAGATATAAAGTAACTGAAAAAAAAACGGTAGAACAATGAAAATGCACCAACTATCATGCTGCAAAAGACATGCAATGTCAAAATCAAACTTAACATCTTTTCAAAGAAATACAGAGAAGAGGACAGTCCAGATTATGGTTCGCCATCTTGGTGAGATCTCACCAAGGTCTTTGTCTTGGGGCCTTTACTAAGACTCGAACTGGTGTAAAAATGATTTTACATTGTCTCTGCCGAGATAGCCAAGATCGGGACAAGATAAACGAGATCTGGCTACTGCTTAGGCATGCTCTTTTTCACGTTTCATTACCTCTATCAATTCTCCATTCAAGTGTCCAGAATGCACATGGCAGATCCTAAGGAAAAATCCAGGCTAAAAAAGGTATGTTCAGCTATCTTCCCCATGTCATAATCAACCTAAACATGGATTCTCTCCAGAATTCATATAAACAAATCATCACTGCAGTTGGCAGTATATACCAGTGGTCAGCAAAAGGTCAGTTTTCTACTCCCCCTTCTTCCTCTTATTTTTTTTTCTTTTGTTCTTCCTATTCTTCAACAAACATCTATTGATCTCTGTAGTTGATAGAGATTTAGAGAAGAAATTGTAACATCTTCAAGAACAAAGAGATCTCACATGCATGCAGACGATCCATTGTCCGACGATAATAGTGCTACTGATGATGGAGACAACAATGGACGAGCTTACGGTGGAAATAGTGGCAGACACACTCTCGTAGGGAATGAGACCAACCGAAGTGCAGGATATCACATGACTCCTTTGGCCTTCACTGGGAAGATGTTTTTACTCATGCCGTACAAGATTCCAATCACAGGTCACGGGTAGTTAAGCAGTCCAACCACCACAAAGGAGATGAATGAGGTAGACAGAGGAAGCATTAGTATATCATTAGATTTTCTCCTTAATCAATTCTTCGTCTCATATCATTAGGTTTATTAATGCCTAGATCTTGTATCTAGGTAGTTTTTCTACTTTTACAACAACTATATTCACTCTCATTCAATGTCACCATTAGATATCATACCATCTACTTATTTTGCATGATTTATGCTTTATTCTCATGAGTTTACAATTGTTTAATATTAGTATTAGTGTTTGTAGATGATATTATATACTTACATTGAGAACTTATTATGATCATCTACAAGACTCAGATCCGAGACAGCAAACTATAGCGTAGATAGACATTGTGCCGTCTACTTAGAATCCAAGACAACACTCTTACTTCTCTTAAGAGTGGAAATGAAACACCTGTACAGGGAGTTCAAACGTAAACCCCAAATGCGAAATGAAAAAGATCCCTCCAGTTGGCTTAGTGTCAGTACATAAAGTTCAAAATAGCCACACTAAAGATAGAAATTTCAAATTCTATCTCTTTTAACCTCGTAGTATGCACTACATAGCTCAAGGTGTCTGCTGGGACATGGGGTATTTAAATCCCACCAACAGGTTTTCCCAACTACTTATTACAAATCCCGACCTTTAAAAAAAAGTTCAAACAAAATGCGTGGGCAGGAGAAGGATGTGAAAGATGAAGAAAGTAAGTTAAATAGAGAAATTAAACACAAAACATGTGGTAAAATGTAAAAACAATAATGTGTATTTTTGTCAGTGTGTTATAGAACTTGAACGCAAAAACATGTAGAACAATGGTCTAACAATGATATGTCTTTACATGTGAGTGAGAGAGTAGGAGAAGTCTGATGAAAGAGGAAGTTAAACTAACAGTAATTTGAAACACAATAACGTAAAAATATATAACAATGATGTTATATAAATACATTGGCAGAAACATAAAAATACATAGCAATGGCGTTGAGTTTACATGTGTGTTAGAGACAGAGCAAGAGAAGGCTGATGAGAAATGAAGTTATATTACCTATAATGGAACATGCACTACGATGATAATAACAACAGCATGGTAGCTTTTGTGTGTATGTCTATGAAAGGCAGATATAGAGATTGTAAGAAGGGAGGGATGTTTAGAGCTGAATAAATTATATCAAGTATAAAATTCAAACACAAAACATGTACGATTGCATAAAAATGTAAAAGAGAATCAAAAGAAAGTGAAATTAACTACCATAATGAATAAAATTTATGAAATGGTATGAAATTGAAAAAATAAAACTTTTTAGAAGCAATGACACATGTGATAAAAAAGATAACATGAATGACTTTTTTATTATTATCCTAGCAAATCCAATCATATAATGATAAAATAAAAATAAATGCAAACAACTTTTCAGCTGTTATGACTCTTGCACCAAGTAGGTTGCCACCATGTTGGTTTGGCCCACCTTATATTAGGAAGATGCTTACTTTAGATAATAATATTTTAAGCATGTCTTTATGTTTTCTAGGTTATTCATACTTTGTTTGATTTAGTTTCCCAGTTGGAGAAGTAATTGTAGAAGGAAATCTTAAAATTAAATAAAGGGCTTCTACCCCCATGAATTTAATACGTGAATAGTGATTTCAATTTAATATAATACAATAATAGCTCCCTCAACCTCCCCTTTTCCTCTAAGTCAGATCTTTGCCGCTTTCACTCTCTACTTCTCCCCTTTCAATCCAACACTCTCTACATTAATTCCTGTAATCCCTATGAACTACATCATCATCAACTCCACTATTTGGAGGTAACATCAGACTCTAATCCACCATTCCTATCCTCCCTCTATGGGGTAATAAAAAGACCTTTTACCTAAATAATTATCATAAATATTTCGATTTCATTTAAATTAAATATAGATCTCAGATTTTTTACGTTGCTATGTCACAATTCAAAAAATATCAATGTACTTGCAACAGTTTTTAATCTTAAAAAAGAAAAGACTGCACTCATAAGCCACTGCCATCATTCCAACCCACAATTAGGCATCAGCAGCATGATTTTCTTTTTCACAGTCCTTCAACTTTAGCAGGATCTAAATCTTCTTCAGTATTCCACACTCGATCCAGTACACTTATGGTATTTGTTTTCCCCCTACTACAAATCAAACTATTACACTTCTAACACACAAACAAATCACGTTAAAAAGGATCATTATCATTACCATCAGCATAACTTATTTAATATGAGTTGGCAACACTGATCCTATTTTGACACACCCTGTGAACATGGGACACACTAATGTTTAGAAGGCCTTCTTCCACTAAAACAATGGACAACAAAATACACTTATAGGCAGTTATTCATCTTTGTAATCACCTCTAGATTTTCATTTCATTTGTTAGTCCATCATGGTTCATAATATCAATCGGAGGTATATTGGTGATACAAAGATGGAAAATATTGGAGATATTGGGAAAAAAATATTAGTGACCCAAAAATAATGTTTTCACATGAGACCCATTGATATAAGCCCGGGCTAATGTGTGACTACGTGAGCTCAAGCATCGTGCATTGTCGGATTTCGATAGGACTCAGGGGGCAGATTGGTTTTTGCCCCCTTGCGCCATCGGATCTCTATCCACTGGCCATGGTGCCTAGGCTCATGCAGACGTGCATGAGATATATAAATAGCTGGAGTCACAAGGAAGTTAGAAAGTTGTCTGACTATAGAAGACTTAGCATTTTTGGGTTTTGAGGCCAGAAAGCCCACTATGTGTGGCTTATAAGCCCAAACCCATTATGTGATTTAAATTTAACATTGATGGGAGTCTTTGAGTCTAGTATTTATATTAGAGGGAACTTTTTAGTTGAAAGTTACTTTTCAACTTGGAGGGAAACTTTTCATTTAGGAATCTCTACAAAGGAGTTTTCCCTAGTCCCAAATAGGAAAAAAAGTGAGCTATGGAAGAGTATATAAGAAAATGCTCTTCCATAGACTGTCTTTTTAATGTGGAAACTCTCTGTTAATTGTGGATGCACCGAAGGTGGACACACATGGAATTGTGCAGATGGATGCAATGTGGTGCTTTGGTGGCTCACTTTGCACTTTGCATGTACGCATCATCAAGGAGAGCTGAGGAGCCTTTCTTATTGTTCACTAGAAGTTCTAGTCCGGTTCGATTGACCCAGTTCAGGTCAAGTGTAATCAACCCAATGCGGGGTGGGTAGGTTTTGAGTGTTAAGTAGTATCGGGTATAGTGGGTATGCTTGTACCCGTTTGAGCGGGTAGGGTTGTACCCGTTTGAGCAGGTAGGGTTGTACCTGTTTGAGCAGGAGTCCGTTCATCCGTTCAATCATCCATTGGATGACCATTAGGAAATATAATGGGCCTATAAGATTTGCCTAAAAAGCCCCATGGAAATTGACCCCGAAAATACATAAAGCAGTTTTTGAAATTTAGAAACAATACATGCAATTTTTACTCATCTTCTTCCTCCTTTTCCAAGTATTTTGAGCAACAGAAAATTCTCCATAACTTTGAGTTAGAGTTGGTCTTATTGTAGCGCATGCCAAGCCCGGCAGAGAAGTCCGTTATATCTTGGGAGTGGATTGACAGAGAAGCCAGTGCGCTGGAGGGTGGAAATATATGCTTCAAAGTCAGCAATTTCACTATGTCTTGGACCAGATCCTTTCCACTCATGATTTCTTGCGGTTGTCTAGTTCTAATTTCGGATTTGTTATTAATATCTAATGCAGCCGGTAAAGTACTAACATACCTCTTTATATTTTTCCATCAAGCTTACAGGGAATCCAAGTGGGCACACTATTGTTCCTACGTCATCATCATCTAGAAGGTACTTAAATACTCATTTTGTTAGGTTTAGAACTATTGAGATATCAGTCCTAGAGGCAGCAGATTGAGCATTAGGTATCAACAAACAATACAGAAATAATGTATCAAATACTGAAAATTACCAAACCACTGGCCTTCGTACAGTCAAGGCCATCATAGAGCATAGACCAGTATTAGGCATAGGAAATGGTAAACAGAGGAAAGAGGTAAGGTGATAAAGATACACATCTTCAGCTAGCAACAGCAGAATATTAGCATATGCAGGGATAATTCTAGTATTAGACCAGTATTAGGCAATCAGCCTAAAAATAAAGAACATTACATACCTCTAAGATACTGAAGAAGCGACATATGCGCCAACCCATCTGGCAACACATGCCGAACACCATTAATATAAATGACAGCCTCCTTGGCTTCTTCTAATAGCAAATTCTCCTCTTGTTGGATGGAGCCCATATGCCCAACAGAGCTAGCCTTCCCAAAGTTTGATTATTTCAACCTCAAAGCTCCAAGTGCGGAAAACTAAAAGTTCAGTAACTTCAGTAATCAGGTTGAGAATCGAAAAAAAATTTCCAGAACAATAAAATTCCGGCACATCTTTTTCATCAGCTTACGGCAGCAAACAGATACGTAAACGAAAAGAAGAACCGTCCAACTTATCTACACCAAAAATATGTGTGGGCAGCCAAATAACACCAAAATTTCTCACCTTTCAAAGTACAATTTAAAATATAAATCAAATCATGGCACAAGAGCAAAACTGGAATTTTTATGGGCTCAAATGAGGAGGTTGAGCAGAATTTGATCGAGTGGATAGAGGTCAAAGGAGTGCGTATCAGAGAACTGCTGAAGAGTCGTGCCTGAGTGGTGCGTTACACATCCAAAAATTTATCGGGTCTCAAAGAGATCAGAGAATCTGAGGCAGAGATTCCGATTAGATGACGGATATATCCAAGAAGACGGACTCTGACTGCTGACTGGTGGCGACTTTTTATTGTTGCTTTCATTTTGTAAAGACGGGTGGCTTAAACCTTTGCGCGGTGTGCTGTGTTCCTTGCTCAACCGGCCGGTTCGGCACTCCCAGTTATGTTGTTTGCAGCACCTCAACCAAGCCAAGTTGATCAGCCACTGGTTTGATGTTAATGTTGCCAACTTTCGCAAACCGGACAGGATGCCGGTGATTCTAGTGGCAAAGTTCTATGAAATTTGCCTAAATTCTTTCAAACTATTGAAATGGACATTAAGGCGAGATTTTTGCTAAATTTTTTTCTCAAATTTTTTACCTTTTATGTTCGTCTCAACTATTTTTTTTACTTTTTAATCTAGTTTGGGCAGTTTTCAAATAGGGGTTTTACTAATAAATTAATTTTTAGGTCTCACGATTTAAGTTTGAGGTTTTTTCATATTACCTGGCCCAAAAAAGGAATATTTTATATTCTCTAATTTTTTAAAAATGTTACTAAACTCGTATGTACACGATATAAGAAAAGTTTTAGACATAAATACTCTTAGGTTAGGGTTTAAGGTTTTATATCTAATTAAAACTTAGGGTGATAATAGAATTTTTAACTAAAAATAGGCATTTTAGCCATTTAAACTCTAATTAGGACAAGAAAAATTTTAATTTTTTTTAATAACTTGTTTTGATGTCTAGGACATTTTGGATGAAACCCCAAAGTCGACCGTGGGGCCCGCCAAGCCCTAATTTTTAAAAAATTTATAAATACTCCAAAAAATCACATTTGACTCAAATTCACTTAAAACCCATAAATGTGAAGCTGGTTTTTGTTAAAACCTTTGGAAAATACTCAAAATTTGAAAATTGTTTAGAACCAATCAGAATTAACATTAAACCATACAAAAGCAATAAACATAATGAATTTAAGTCAGTTCAAGTTTAGGGATCTTACAGGTCGAAGCTTAGTGTGTGGGTAGATGGGCCTGCTTGGGAGTTCTCAAGATGATTTCTAGGATTTTCAAATGCACCTAAAACATAAGAACTTTATTATTTTTATCCTTGTCTATTTGTACACAGACGGTAATTCCTGAGCCATTACTATTTTATACCATGCTTATGGTGAGTAGCTCCAGTCGCAGGCCTATAAAAAACTTTTACATATGCTTCCAAAATCCTAGGGCGCAACAGTTAGTATCGGAGCAACTAGGAAATTCTGTCTATAAATACTTGAGGTGTGAAATAATATTGTGACTAGACCTATTTTTCATCCATGAGTACAGTTGGGATCTTCTTCTCCATATTTGTGACAGGCTATTAAGAGCCATGGGGATTTGGGTCAAGCTGTTGTTAAGC
The DNA here is from genome assembly GCA_035235625.1 of Saururus chinensis. NCBI lineage: Eukaryota > Viridiplantae > Streptophyta > Magnoliopsida > Piperales > Saururaceae > Saururus > Saururus chinensis. The sequence goes on from CP141143.1 coordinate 36,596,059, forward strand.
AGTTTACTCTAAGGTTGGAGTACTATGTTTGGAGGTTTCTCGAGGGGCGAGTCATCTCTTAGTTACATATTTGATAGTATTGACATATTATCATTGAATCCTATAGCACAATTTCACGATTTGTACCTACATTGTTCGATGGTCTAACGTCAAGTTCATGGGCAACCTTCCAATTCTTTTTGGCTACTGGGCAAGCTTCTGGTGGAGCATCTAGCCGAGCTTTTAGTGAAGCATCTGGGTGAGCTTCTTCCATGACAAGGAGGAGCGGATAGAACAGAGAGAGCAAGGAGCAGTGGCAGATTGCATATGAGCTTCTAGCGGAGCATGTGGGCAATCTTTTGTTGGTGGAAAGTTGAAGATGAAGCAAAGGAATGTCAATATGTGAAGGAGAATATGCAACCAAATTACACCAGTAACCGGAGATGTGGAAGACGAGAAGATGTAGAGCAGATGCAGCCAAATTGCACTTGTGACCATAATGAGGAAGATGAGAAGATGGTGTCGACTAGTGATTGGAGATGAGGAAGAAAAGCATGTTTGAGGATGAGGGTCAGAAGGGCAGTAGGGTCATTTGAACACCTTTTATCCCATACCCTAGTTGAGACTATTCACAATTTAGGCACTGGCCTATTTTGATTATAATTTCCTTCCCCAAGTGTGATTCCTTGTATATGGCATGGATGATAAACAATATGACATGGATGTCAACTCATAACACAAATGAATATTAATAAAATGAAGTTGTAATTCTCCTTTCCTAGCACAAATGAATGCTATGAAAATAAAGTTGTGATTCATCATTCTTGATAATTGAACATTGAAAGATCAAATCTTCCTAAATTGGGAATATTTCATGGAAAAAATAAGTTGATTACTAATTGCTAGCATGATCTAATTCTCAGGAAAAGATAAGTAAGCCAAGGCTAATTATAACATCCAGGATTTTTGTAAATTTTCAAAGTTGACCACGTGGAAAATAGGGTAACATAATGCACAGGGCTCATTTACCCTAATTGGAAGCATGAATTGCTCGTTTAAGTCATTATATAGGCCCGATTAATTAAAGTGACAAAAATTAATTTTTGGGGCCCAATTAGGTTGCCGAAGTGAGGAGGTTTTGACCCAATTTCTAAGGGGATTAGGAACCCTCATCCGCATGCCTATAAAAGGGGTTAATTATTGTCATGCCCTGGCACCGGCCTAACCCGAGCCGATCCTGGTCCAAGGGATGGTCAAAGCACATGGGGGTGGCAAGGTATTAAAATTGTGGAAAACTTGACCCCTCTAACGGGTAGCACACAAACAGAGTAGCTCACCGTTTTATCTGTGTGCAAGAGAAATAAGTAAGAGTAAAAAGGACATTAACTCTGGAACAGTCCTCAAGTCTCAACCCACAAACATAGAATAACTAAGCCGTTCAACATGGCTAATGTTATAACATCTGAAAACAAGGCTAAGCCACAACGGCTAATAGAGTATGAGACAAAGTCATCTAAACATGAAGTTCTAATAAATCAATAGAAATAATCAGAGAAGATCGTAAGATCTCTAGGCTCCCACGCCTACACTTGAATGTCATCCACATGTGCCTCATACAAAGGGGGGCTTGATCATCTGCATGTCGCACCATGCAGCCCGAAAATAGAAAACACAGAAAATTGGGGTGAGCATAAAACTGAGTAAGGTTTTGAATGCTGAAACAGTAAATTAGAAAGCAACCACGACATTCAACATAGTTTATCACATCAACATATCATATAATATCTCATTTCTGATTACTTTCCCTTATCTTAACCATACTTACCCGTGAGCAACTATCCTGTATGAAAGTATCTCCACACACTATTTGTAGCACGAATAATCACATCATAATATAAATATCCATCTTATATGAAGAATGTCTCTAGCATACCATACATATTCATGCATATCCATTCTCCTTTATATACATTCATCTTGCATGACAAGTGTCTCACATACACTATACATATCCATGCATTATCATAAACAACCATCCTGCATAAAAAGTGTCTCACATACACACTAGAGTATCATGCATATTCATAACTATTCAACCTGCATGAGGAGTGTCTCTAACACACAATCATATCATGCATATCGATAAAAACATCAGCCCTGCTTAATTGGCCGAAGCTTAAGCAGTCTCTACTCACTTCATATAATCCCCAATTGGAAAATCTGAAAGAATCACGCAGTTTGGGTAAGTTCCCTAACCGGGAAGATTACCCCCTAGTAAGCCAGTGCACTCATATACACTAGCCTAGAATCTCAGGGTCTAGATGGTCTCAATAGTTTTGTCGTCTTATAGCATTGCAGCTCTTCTCAACCCGGGGAGGAAAACCCGTCCTCGAGGAACGTAACCCCATCCTTTCGAAAGTAAAATCCCATCCTTTCGGACGTAAAACAGAATCGATAAGTCTCCGATCGATTAACCCAGCAAGTAATATCACATAATTACACCCAATCAATCAACATCATACATATGTGAACAATGACTACATGAATTCCAGTTCATTAAACGTGCTTCCCATCAGCCATACATGCATTGTTTCTAATCATAAGTATCAACAATCACCATAATTACTCCCACATGTGTGTGTGCATGGTAGAAACATTCAATTCTAAGCATATGGACATGCATTATAAACATTTCATTAACATACTACATACAACTATTTAACATTTAATCATGGCTCCTTACTGAAATCATTAGTGAAAACCATCGAAAAACACAATTCAAATTAAGTGCAATCTCATGCTAGACTTAAGTAAACATATTCATTACCACACTTAAAGCTAAACATGGCACCATAATTTAAACATAGCATACAAATTAATTCACATGCTATAACCTTACTGGAATCATACTTAAAATATTAAGAATCACTCAACATGGATTCAAGGTAAGAAATCATAACATGCTTAACTAAATAACATGTAATTCACGTAATACTTAAACATTCATCATAGCTTCCAACATCAAATTCATGCCCTTCCGATAGCTCTTCGTAGCATAAATTACTCATCATAATCATAGGAAATGATACTAAAAAGGAAAATAAACAAAAATGAGGAAAATAAACAAAATGACCAAACTGCAGTGTTGTCATTCGAACGCCGTAACTGTAGTTCTGGTTCGTCTTCTTCCTTTCGAACCCAAAACTGAAAATACTCATACCCATCTTAAACCTTCAAATCTTACTCCCCAACATCACCATAATGAAATCTAAGCCTAGGAAACAGTAAATATAGTCATTAATCAACAAAAGCACGAAGAAATCGCAAGAAAGATTAAGCTTTTCTTAATCCGCCATTAAAGTTCAACTCCATGCAAACCCGCTTGAAACTTCACCTAACTCAACTCCGAAAACACAAAACTTTTTAGGAATAAATCCCTTACCTTTAGTGACTTTCTTAACTTGAAAATGATACTCCAACTCCTTCAAAATCTTACCCGCAGTAGGGTTTTGTTAATACTTACATAAATCTACTTAAAAATGCCTAAATCACTTGAAAACTTGTAGATCTATGGTTTATTGAGTTGAAAACAAAATTCCTTCCATAGAGGTTTGAAATAGAGGTCAAAATCAGAAGCTTTAAGGGTAAAAATCAAGATTAATCATTGGTAAAAGAACAGTTTTAGAAAGTTTAGGAGAAACCCTAGGTAATTAATAGAAAATCTATTTAATCTTTACCTTAATCACATTTCCTTCTTTGAAAATGGGGATTAGGGCCTCTTAAGATTCCAGCCCTTCCCAAATGGGAATCAGGCTATGCCTTTCTATTTATAGTTGGTATTGGGGTAGACCTAATAAGAATGTGGGGTACAAATAGAATTTAACACTAAAAATGAGAAATTTGTTCATCTTAAGCCCAAAATCAAGTCTACAAATTTTGAACCCTTAATTACTGTCATAAGATATTTTTAGGGTCTTGTGGGACCCATCATACTAATTTACGAACATGGGGCCTACGGCGGGTCCCAGCCCCTAAATTTTTGGAAAAATAGTCAAAAATCCAAAAAAATATGAATTGACCTAACTTAACATAAAAACTATCAAAGTGAAGAAATTTTGATTAAAACCTTAGCTAACCACCTTAAATTCAAAAATAAGTCAAAATCGACCAAATTAACATTAAACCACATAATAACTAAATAAAATTAAATAAACCGGTTAGACTTTAGGGATCTTACAATTATGGTTTTAATGGGGTTGGAAGTTTTTGGCCCTTGAAGGAAGGATGAGCCACCGGAGAAGTTCTAGTGAAGCCGGTCAGCAACAGTAGGGAGAAGCTTGCTCGAAGACCGATGGTTGTGAGGTATGATCGCTTACTAAAGTTATTTTAGTATTAACTATTTTACGTTGCATGAAGATTCATTTTAATTTGATTTAACTATACCTTAAGTAAGTTATGTGCACAGGCCCTCACTGGATTATTGACCAGAGGGATCGGTGCTCATGTTATCACTTGGCAGGCCGGTAGGAGGGGAGTTGGCAATAACCAGCACTTTTATCATTTCTTGTTCTCCTCCGGCTGAACAAAAGGTACAGACCGACGATAGTGAATTGGCACAGTGCGGCAAAAGGGTAGCCATCGGACGAAGACGAGACCAAGGCCACTGAATTGCCAAACAACGGCAATTCGGTTACGCCTAGACCGTCGCCCAGCCGTGGCGGCAGGCCACTGCACTGGTACTCACAAAAAAATGGGTGTTGGGCAGAGCTTTCGGCCCCAATCGGCCACCAGGAGGCAGCGGGGCCAGGCTCAACTAGATCACTGCTAGGCGGTGATCCACTGAGGCCAGCCGCCCCCCCCCCCCCCCCCCGGCACCCTGATGTGGTGGCTAGGGGCAGCATCGCCAAAGGCTTTTCTCTGGCTGGACGCATCGGGGGGGAATCATGGCCGCTGCCGACCACTAGACGGCAGCGGGCCTAGGTCCAACAGGATCGCCACTGGGCGGCGATCCGGTGAGGGCCAGCCTCGCCATGGCGGCGAAGAGTGGCACCGCCAGAGGTTAGTAGACCTTTGGCCGGCTACAGAAGAGACAACCCACAATGTGGGTTGTCGTGCCCAGGTATGGGTCGGGTGACTCGACCCACTCTAACCAAATTTAGTTCAATTAAAAAATATATAATACCCACTAAATTGGGTCCGGTTCAGTTGGGTTTAGGTGTGGAAAAATTCAAGAAAATTACATAATGTCCAAGGTAGTATGACGAATAACTTGTCCAAGTTTCATATTGGGGAAAAATCCCAAAATATGTAAAATAACTTTTTACCCTTAAAGGTGGATTATAGTAATATTCAATTACCATCTCATGCTTTGATTTAGGGTGGTTTAAATGTTAGAGAAATTTGAAAAAAATATCTAATGACTAGAGGAGCATGGAGAGTGACTTGATCAAGTTTCAGTTTGGGAAAAATCCTAGAGACTATAAAATGACCCTTTTACCCATGTCGTTAAATTGCTATGTGATAAGCACCTACCTGACTTAGGGGCTCCGATTCAGGGGCCTATGAGTGGATCTAAAAATTGGAAAAAATCCTAGTGAGAGTTTAATGTATACCCTAATTATAGACTTAACCTCATATTTAGGAAAATCCCAGTGAGTAGATAATTGACTATTTTGTCCCTAGGGTTAATGGTAAATTGTTAAGTCAATCAAGGTTGGTTCAAGGGCCATACCACCATGGTAAATGCCAGGAAAATTACCCCGAGTCCATGATGTTAAGTAGTACCCTTGAGCCCAATTTTGGACCTATTGGATGTTAATAAGGCTTTGAACAAAATGGACGAAATACCCCTTCGAGTGGACCATCCACAGTTGTGTGAATGGAAGCGCAAGTCAGCTTGAGAGTGGAGTCTTGTGAGAGGTCAATAACTTAAAATCAACAGAAGGGCAGTGAGATGATAAAAATGACCCAATAGAGGGTACCATACCCCAGGTAGTAGAATTTCCCTAATGCCCTTAGGGTTAGTATATTTTTTTTTGCCAAAATGGATAACCGAGCTAACCAAGAATTAGGGTACCATATAATGACTTTAAATAGCTTCAAAAGGAAGGGGTGTGACTAATAAGAGGATACAAGAGGAAGAACCCTAATTATCAGTGCTTAAGGCAGCATACTACACATGTATGCAAAGTAGTGCATCAATCCACTAGGGTATTAGATACGTAACTTGCATGATGCATTGGATTTATTTATATTCTTGGGCTTGAATTTGCTAAGCCCTGGCCTTACAAATGAGTGCAATGGTCCATTAATGCACTTGTGTGACTGCATGTTATTTATATTACTTACTATGATGCATGCTTTTTGATGCATTGAAATAATGTTCAATAAAATGTTTTCAAATTTCTATTTGCAATCCTATTTTGTGTTAATTCATTGCCAATTTGGGCTATTTATATTTTGAATAAGTTAGTTGGACCTTAATTCAGTTTACATGTCTAAACAGGCTTCAACAAGATACAACTGGAAGGGGAAGTTAAGCCCAACTATCCAAAGCTATTTAAAAGTCAAGAATGGGCTCCTAATGGTCTAAACATGCATAGAATGGTCAAACACAACCTTGTGGACCCATTTGATTTGAGATTTGTATGAATAGAACTAAATTATGAAAGAAGTTGATTTGGACAGATTGATACAGCCTTAGTATTTCGATCATATCATTTTATGTATAATTCGGATTGATACGATTCTGGTGGCAATGGAAAGAAGACTTCCGTGGCTACAAGTGTTATTTCAGGAACAAATTCCAAATTCCAAAGATATATGGGTCCAATCAGGTAATCAATCAGGATAAAATCTGGAGATATGATTTGACTTTCCCCTTTGAAACAACCCTTTCTTTTCCTATAAATAGAGGGGTGGACGTGATAGATGGGGCATTCTCTCCTCTTTGGAGCTCCCTTCTCCTATTTTCTTCTCTCATTTTGTAATTTTATTTTTAGTTTCATTGTAATGGCATTCTAAAGCTCTCAAGCTAAGGCTAGGAATGAAGCTTGTACTTGATGTTTAATGGATACTTTGATTCAAGTAAGTTCTTTATCATTTTAAATTGATGTTTCATATTTAAGGAGTTTATAATCTATATAATTATTTGATTCAGCGTTGATGAAAGGCACGCCGAATGCTTATAATTCCCTGTGATTATACACTTAATATTTTCACGTAGTAAACAATCAATTACTATTGTTCTATTTCAAAGTTCTTTAAAAGATACATTTTCCGATTGAGACAAATTTTCATTTGATCTTAATTGAGTTATTATTTGAATGAAGTATACATTAGAGATTTATTACAAGTGGATTTTTTATGCCTTAGCACTTTCTCTTTGAATTATCTCTTATTATCTATTTCACTTTTCTTCTCTATTCTATTCTCTTCGTAATAGTTTTCTGTGTCACACAAGGCTTTCCCTGTGGATCGACCTTGTTTACTATAGTTGACAAGTAAAAAAAAGAAATCTGAACTAGACTCCTTCATAGTCTTAGTTTGGACGTAACAACAAATTGGCGTCGTTGCCGGGGATTGCAACGTGTGACAAGAATCTGTTACGAAAAACTCACTCTAACTTTACTAATTCTCTAACTTTTATTTTTGCACACTAACTCTTTAAATTCAGTCATTTACTTTTAGTACTTCAATTTTGTAATTTTGCTTTTTTTTTGAGACCGGAGGCACTACCTACGTTACTACCGAAAATTTTTCGGGATCAAACGTGCACCTTGATAGTGCCTTTGGCCTTATTTTTTTGCAATTTTAATTTTTGTCTATTAACTTCTAACCCTCTAACTTTTTAATATTTTGTCATTTAATTTTTGTACTTTTACTTTCGTTTGTTATTAAAAAAAAATATGTTGTTGCATGTTCACATGGGTGCGTGATAATTCTGGACGATTGAAAAAAGTGAACAAATCTTTTAAAAATTATATTTATTTTGATACAACGGAGGATCTAAGAACTAATGAGGAACTAAGAAGTAATAATGGGGATAATAATGCACAAAATATTCAAGTTAAAACCTAGCGCGATTATTTGCAACCAACTAGATCAAGTTCTCCTTCTTGCATGATTTTTCCAACTAATGTGGGTGGTTTTGAACTCAAGCCGGGTGTAATTCAATTACTACCCAAATTTCATGGATTAGATTCAGAAAGCCCATATTTGCATTTAAAAGAGTTTGAAGAGGTTTGTGCAACTTTGCCAAACCAAAATGTTTCAAATGATGCTATTAGATTAAAACTCTTTCCTTTTTCTTTAAAGGAAAAGGCAAAAAATTGGTTGAATTCTTTAAAGCCAAGATCCATTGGATCATGGCAAGAAATGCAAGGAAAATTTTTGAAAAAGTTTTTCCCCACCCATAAAACTAATACACTTCGAAAGAATATCATTAACTTTTCACAAAAAGAAAATAAAACTTTCTTTTAATGTTGGGAGAGATTTAAAGAACTTTTGTTGTTGTGCCCACATCATAGATATGAAACATGGCGCACAATTAGTTTCTTTTATAATGGCTTATCTTCTCAAATGAGGCAATATGTTGAAATGATGTGTAATGGAGAGTTTTGGAGTAAAGAACCTGAGGAAGCATGAGACTATTTTGATGTGTTAGCTGAAAATGCTTAATCATGGGAAGATTCTAATGAATTTGAAAGTAGTAATAAAACCAAATCTAATGGGGCAACTAAAGGAGGCATGTACCTTCTTAAAGAAGAGGATGATGTAAAAGCAAAAATTACAAGTTTAACTAGAAAAGTTGAGGCTATGGAAATTAATAAGGAAAACATGTCTAAAGCTTCTCAAAAAGCACAAGATATTTGTAGTATATGTGAGAGTGATGGACACCAAACACAGGATTGTCCAACAATCCCTGCTTTTCAAGAGGTGTTGCATACTCAAGCAAATGCTATGAATACCTACAAAAGGCCTTTTTCTTCTCCTTATTCTGAAACTTACACTCCTAATTGGAGAAATCAGCCCAACTTTAGTTGGAGAAATGAGTTTAATGTGCAGGTACCCCCTTCTTCTTCAAATTATGTTCCACCACAAAAGAAGACTCTTGAAGACACATTGCAAACATTCATGCAAAGTCAAGCAACAATCAACAACCAAACAATGCAAGCCATCAATGACTTGAAGACTTCTATCACTCAATTGACCACAGCTTTGAGCACTCAAGAAAAAGGGAAGTTTCCTTCTCAACCTCAACCAAATCCTAAAGGTCAATTTGTAATTGAAAATTTAAATTCTTCAAGTTCACAAGAAGAGCATGCTAAGTCCATCACCACTTTGAGAAGTGGAAAAGTCATTAACAAAGACATTCCAATGAAGGTTGTTGAACCTAAGGAGTCTTTGAAGTCTAAACATGGTGATGAACTTGACAACTCTAATTGTGTTGCTCCAATTCCTCCTCCTTTTCCTCAAAGGTTACAATCTTCCTCTAAATTGGTGCCAAATGGTGACATTCTTGAAATTTTCAACCAAGTGAAGATTAACATTCCTCTCTTAGATGCCATTAAACAAATCTCATCTTATGCTAAATTTTTGAAAGACCTTTGTACAATCAAGCATAAGCTATATGTACAAAAGAAGGCATTTTTGACAGAACAAGTAAGTGCAATTTTGCAACAAAACACCCCACCCAAATATAAAGATCATGGTTGTCCAACCATATCTTGTATAATTGGGAATTATAAAATTGAAAAAGCCTTGCTTGATCTTGGGGCAAGTGTTAATCTCTTACCTTATTCTGTTTATGAACAATTGGGACTTGGTGAATTGAAGCCCACAAGCATTACACTTCAACTTGCAGATCGCTCAGTTAAAACACCAAGAGAAATTGTTGAAGATGTGCTAGTAGAAGTAGAAAAGTTTTATTTTCTTGTTGATTTTATTATTTTGGACACACAACCAATTTTGAATGCTTGTACTCAAATTCCTGTCATATTAGGCCGCCCATTTCTTGCTACTTCTAATGCTCTTATTAATTGTAAAAATGGTGTTATGAAGCTTTCTTTTGGAAATATGACTTTGGAACTGAACATTTTTAATATTTGCAGGCAACCAGGAGATGATGATGAGGATGTGCATGAAGTGAATCTTTTAGAAAGTCTTGTTGATGACATGTCTACTATTTCTTCATTTTCTGACCCTCTTGAAGCATGTCTTTCTTATTTTAACTTTGATGATGATGTTATGATTAATGATGTAAATTCCTTGTTGGAGTCAACTCCATTATTGGATACTGATAGGTGGAAGGCCCGCTTTGAGGAGTTACCTCCTTTTAATAGCGCTCCTCTCCCCTCAAGTGTCCAACCACCCAAGCTAGACTTGAAACCCCTCCCTACTAAACTTAAATATGCTTATCTTGGTGAGGGAGAGACATTTCCTGTGGTTGTCTCTTCAATGTTGGATAGGGAGCAAGAGCACAGGTTGCTCGAAGTCCTTAGAAATCACAAGAATGCCATTGGGTGGACCATTGCTGATATCAAGGGGATTAGTTCCCTTATTTGTACACATAGGATCTTCATGGAAGAAAATGCAAAACCTATGAGACAAATGCAACGGAGGTTAAACCCCAACATGAAAGAGGTAGTGAGAGCAGAGGTCCTAAAATTATTAGATGTGGGTATCATTTACCCCATTTCTGACAGTCCATGGGTGAGTCCCACCCAGGTTGTCCCCAAAAAGTCTGGAGTGACAGTGGTAAAGAATGCTAATGATGAGTTAATTCCCACTAGAGTCACCACCGGTTGGCGGATGTGCATAGATTATAGGAAATTGAATTCTGTCACAAGGAAAGACCACTTCCCCTTGCCATTCATGGACCAAATCCTAGAGAGGGTAGCCGGTCATCAATTTTATTGTTTTTTTAGATGGTTATTCAGGATACAACCAAATTGAGATTGCACTTGAAGATCAAGAAAAAACAACCTTTACATGTCCATTTGGTACCTTTGCATATCGAAGGATGCCATTTGGGTTATGTAATGCTCCTGTCACATTCCAAAGGTGCATGATGAGCATCTTTAGTGACATGGTGGAGCGGTTTTTGGAAGTTTTTATGGATGATTTTTCTGTTTTTGGTGATTCTTTTGATGATTGTCTTGATAACTTAGAAAAAGTTTTGGTGAGATGTGAAGAGAAAAGTCTAGTTTTAAATTGGGAAAAGTGTCATTTTATGGTTACTACTGGAATAATACTTGGACAAATTGTTTCTGTGCAGGGAATTCAAGTGGACAAGGTAAAAATTGAATTGATTGCTAATTTGCCTAGTCCAAAGTCCACAAAAGATGTTAGATCCTTTCTAGGGCATGCCGGTTTTTATAGATGATTTATTAAGAATTTTAGTGTGATATCTAGACCGTTGTGTAATCTTCTATCTAAAGAGCATTCTTTTGAGTGGTCAAATGCATGTGAAGAAGCTTTCACAAAGCTTAAGAACATGTTAGTGTTCGCACCCATCATGCAACCCCCAGATTGGAACCTTCCTTTTGAAATTATGTGTGATGCAAGTGATTATGCCGTTGGGGCTGTTTTAGGGCAAATGAAAGATAAGAAAGCTTGCTTAATTCATTATGCAAGTAGAACTTTAAATAGTGCCCAAATGAACTACTCCACCACTGAAAAAGAACTTCTTGTTGTAGTATTTGCACTTGACAAATTTAGATCTTATTTGATTGGATCTCAAATTATCATTTTTACTGACCATGCAGCTTTGAAGTACCTTTTGAGCAAACAAGATACAAAACCTAGATTACTCCGATGGATACTCCTACTCCAAGAGTTTGATCTTACAATCAAAGACAAGAAGGGAGTAGAGAATGTGGTGGCAGATCATCTTTCTAGATTGGAATTTTTTGATTCTTCGGAAAATATTCCAATCCAAGACACATTCCCCGATGAACAACTTTTTGCCATCTCACATCCTCCATGGTATGCCGACATTGCCAACTACTTGGTGACAGGTAAAGTTCCCCACCATTGGTCTCCTCAAGATAAAAAGAGATTCTTCACCGAGGTAAAGCATTTCTTTTGGGACGACCCCTATCTCTTTAAGTACTGTCCGGATCAAATAATGGGAAGATGTGTGCCTGATTCTGAACAAGTAAGTATCATCTCTTTTTGTCATTCTGAAGCATGCGGTGGTCACTTCTCCTCTAAAAAGACCACCGCTAAAATTTTGCAATGTGGTTTTTACTAGCCGACACTTTTCAAAGATGTTCATGAATTTTGTAAAACTTGTGAAAGGTGTCAAAAGTTAGGAGCCATTTCTCGTCGAAATATGATGCCCCTTAACCCCATATTGGTTATTGAGATTTTTGATTGTTGGGGCATTGATTTCATGGGACCTTTTCCTCCTTCTTTTGGCTATGTTTACATTTTAGTTGTTGTCGATTATGTTTCCAAGTGGATTGAGGCTGTTCCAAGCAAAACCAATGACCACAAGTCGTTGTGCGCTTTTTAAAGGAAAATATATTTTCAAGGTTTGGAACACCTCGAGCCATTATAAGTGACGGGGGGTCACATTTTTGCAATAAGCCTTTTGAGGCTTTGATGAGGAAGTATGGGATTACCCATAAAGTAGCTACCCCCTATCACCCACAAACAAGTGGACAAGTTGAGATTTCTAATAGGGAAATTAAATATATTTTGCAAAAAACGGTAAATCCAAATGGTAAAGATTGGTCTTTACGGCTAACCGATGCTCTTTGGGCTTACCGTACGACTTCTAAACCCCAATTGGCATGTCTCCTTACCGTTTGATTTTTGGAAAAGCTTGTCACTTGCCTGTGGAGTTGGAACATAGGGCATATTGGGCAATCAAAGCTTTGAATTTTAACTTTGATAAGGCTGGCTTCAATAGACAATTGCAAATCAATGAGTTAAAGGAAATTAGACGTGATGCTTATGAGAGTTCAAAACTTTACAAAGAGAGAATGAAGGCTTTTCATGATAAAAACATTTTACAAAAAACTTTTGAGCCATTTCAAAAGGTTTTGTTGTACAACTCTAGACTTCATCTCTTTCCAGGAAAATTAAGATCACATTGGACAGGTCCTTTCATTGTAAAAATTGTTTTTCCTTATGGAACTGTTGAAATTGAGAATCCAAAAAATGGTGATGTTTTCAAAGTTAATGGCCAACGTTTGAAACCATTTTTAGACCATTTTGTCCCTAAAGTTGAGTCTACACCTCTTGAAAATCCAAATTATGAGGGTTGATTTTCTTTTCATGATTTTTCACCAAAAAAAAACAAATTTACATTGAGGTCAATGTTTAGTTTAGGTTTGGGGGTGTAGAAAGATATTTTTCTTTATGTTTTTTTTGTTTTACTTTAAAAAAAAATAAAAATTGAAAAAAATTAATTAGATTTATTTTATTTTATGTTTTTTTCTTATTTACATTGATTCTTATTCTAGACATGTGACTTTATTTAATGACATCAGACTACTTAGAATATGACTTGATAGATTTAATGATTTTGAGTTCTGATTACTTCATATTAGTTTCTCGTGCTCCTATTTTGAAAAAAAAAAAACAAAGAAAGACATTTGCCTAAGTGAGAATTCAAGCCCTTGATTATGGTCTTACATCTTGGTGGATATCATTGAATCTAAGTAATTATTTTCTTATGAGAGTAAAACTTTGGCATGATCTAGTAGTATTCATGTTATCATGATAGAGTTTTGAGCTTCACTATTCTTGGTTTGTAGAACAATCGAGGACTTGTTGTCAACACAATTCAAGTTGATTGTATAATGTGCTCAAGAAAAGAAAAAAAGCAAAAAAAAAAGAAAAATTAAAGTCACTCTATTGAGTAGACCGGGACTCGGCGTGCCTCACTAAGCATAGGGTGTTCGAGTCAAAAGGTAGAGTTGACTAATTTATGACATGCATAGCCTTGAATCCTATTTGGTTCAAGTTATTAAGCCTGAGGGATGTTTTAACACCTAGTGCCCTGAGCCAACTGGATTGGGAGTCACTGGCCTAACACTTGTTACATGGATCTTATAGAAAGCTTAAAAAGGCTAAGCCTTACACATGTCATGTGAGATGAGCATAAAATTCTAGTAGGACACTATGCAATTATATCTTGAATGAGTTGGTAGGTGATCTAGGGTGTTTTACTTTTCAAGGAAGGTTTTGCATGATTCTCTATTATGATCTCTTGAAGATGAATGGATGCCAATGCCTATTTTTTGGTATTAAAATTGAAATTGCTGAGTGGACATGAGACACATTGAGTTGTTCGATTCATAAGAATGGGATTGTATAATTACTTGGCAATGTCTATTTTTCTAAAACTATTATGTATGTATGAGTACATGCCACCAATATGAAGTTGTTAGAATGAATTATTGTTTTAGAAGACAAGTTATATTATGCATGATTGATTTTACTAAATGAAGTCACATGTGTAGGAGGAGTTGATTTGTAAATTTGACGTGGTTTTTAAATTTTAATTTTCTTTTATCATTCTAGTTTTGAATTTTGTGGGTAGATTCACTGCAAACCCTCACGAGACACAACTCGTCCACTAGTGTAAGCTAGGGGTTTAAAGGCTTATTGCATATGTTAAATGCAATCGAGATTTCCTGCGGAAGTGGAGTAGTTAGTTTTGTTTTCTATTATTTTAATTTATGTTTTGCTCAAGGACTAGAAAAAAGTAGGTTTGGGGGTATTTGATGCATTGAAATAATGTTCAATAAAATGTTTTCAAATTTCTATTTGCAATCCTATTTTGTGTTAATTCATTGCCATTTTGGGCTATTTATGTTTTGAATAAGTTAGTTGGACCTTAATTGAGTTTACATATCTAAACAGGCTTCAACAAGATACAACTAGAAGGGGAAGTTAAGCCCAACTATCTAAAGCTATTTAAAAGTCAAGAATGGGCTCCTAATGGTTTAAACATGCATGGAATGGTCGAACACAACCTTGTGGACCCATTTGATTTGAGATTTGTATGAATAGAACTAAATTATGAAAGAAGTTGATTTAGACAGATTAACACAGCCTTAGTATTTCGATCATAGCTTTTTATGTATAATTCGGATTGATACGATTCTGGTGGCAATGGAAAGAAGACTTCCGTGGCTATAAGTATTATTTCAGGAAGAAATTCCAAATTCCGAATATATATGGGTCCAATCAGGCAATCAATCAGGATAAAATCTAAAGATATGATTTGACTTTCCCCTTTGAAACAACCCTTTCTTTTCCTATAAATAGAGGGGTGGACGTGATAGATGGGGCATTCTCTCCTCTTTGGAGCTCTCTTCTCCTATTTTCTTCTCTCATTTTGTAATTTTGTTTTTAGTTTCATTGTAATAGCATTCTAAAGCTCTCAAGCTAAGGCTAGGAATGAAGCTTGTACTTGATGTTTAATGGATACTTTGATTCAAGTAAGTTCTTTATCATTTTAAATTGATGTTTCATATTTAAGGAGTTTATAATCTATATAATTATTTGATTTAGCGTTGACGAAAGGCACGCCGAATGCTTATAATTCCCTGTGATTATACACTTAATACTTTCACGTAGTAAACAATCAATTACTATTGTTCTATTTCAAAGTTCTTTAAAAGATACGTTTTCCGATTGAGACAAATTTTCATTTGATCTTAATTGAGTTATTATTTGAATGAAGTATACATTAGAGATTTATTACAAGTGGATTTTTGATGCCTTAGCACTTTCTCTTTGAATTATCTCTTATTATCTATTTCACTTTTCTTCTCTATTCTATTTTCTTCGTAATAGTTTTCTGTGTCATACAAGGCTTTCCCTGTGGATCGACCTTGTTTACTATAGTTGACAAGTAAAAAAAAGAAATTTGAACTAGACTCCTTCATAGTCTTAGTTTGGACATAACAACACTTTTATTATTGATGCATTAATTTATAATGGTAACTTGAAATTAATCAAGATTAATCAAGAGATATTGGTTGTTGTTAGATTGAGGGGAGAACATCTAATTAGGATAAAGACTAAAATACCCTCAATTGGGTTTGGGACCGGTTCATGGAGTGAACAGGGCCCTAACATAGAATTCTACCTTGATTAATGAACTGAGGGTAGTTATGGGAGTTTACCCTTGTTTCATGGAGACTATTAGGGTTTGAGATATTCTTTGAGTCATAGCTAAGTAGAGGACCGATTCACAATGTGAAGAGGACCCAAATGGTTGGGTGATTACTTGACTAGATGAAAATAATCTAGTCTATTTTTCAAATGTTTGGGGGAGTAAATGGTCATAAAGACCTTAGGCTTATATGGGTTATACATTATTTATGTTTTTGCAGATATTTTTCCCAGAGTTGGGATGGTGGAGATTGTGATATGCCTTCTTTACTACCATGACGGTTTGGGTATTGGCTAGCAAGGTCTTGATCGCAGGTTTCCCGCAGGTCTTCACAAGACCATGTAGTGCGTACGAAAAGTGGAGTCAATGAGCATCATGGAAGGCTTGTGCTTCTCACCAATTTGTGTCCATGAGCACAGTTGGGAACCTCTTCTCCAGATTCGTGGTAGGCTATTGAGAGCCCTGGGGATTTGGGTCAAGCTGCTGTTAAGTTGTCTAATCCAATGTTGGAGTCTTTTATCTAGGGATTTCTTCGAGAGTGAAGTTTTCTCTAAGTGAACACATATTTATAATATGTTAAACCTAGACTTGGGTTAAAACAATGAAGGGTGATTAGTATCATATGTCATTTTAGTTGGCATATAGTGTTTGTCCAAGAGATTGGACAGGGGTATTAGTTATTGAGCAAGGGTTGTGAGATAAATAATGATATTATTTGATATTACTTGATTAATTATCACACAAGTGGAACAATTAAAGGACTTTCATAAAATGTAGGTTGATTGAAAATACTTAAGCATTGCATGTTGGATGCTATGCTTCTTGAGATACTATAGTGTTTAGGCAAAACTACGTCTAGATCCAATCTTGTTGGAAACATTGGAGATGTTGTCTGATGAGTACGTAAGTAACTAACATCGGGTGATGTTGGCCCGATCCAAAAAATATTAATAAAACCATTTGTTCTTTTGGAAACTCTTCTCCTGAGGGTGGAGAGGTTCCGTTATTGTTTGGTTGTTTGGATTGGTTGGTTGCAGGTTCTCCAGGCGTTGACAAGTGTGACCAGGGCAGGCCAGCATGGGATGTAGTTCCTTGTTTCTGCAATTCTGGTATGTAAGTGTATCTTTAACATGAGAGTCAACTTAGTTGACAAATGACAGACTTACACTTAGATGGATTGGTTGCTCTTTATGAATTTTCGATACGTGTAATTATATCATATGATTTGATATTCGTATTTGTGAACCCCAGTTATCATGACCTAGATATTTCATCGAATAGTCTGTTTTGTACTTAAGAAAAATAAATTCTCATGACTTACCATTCTTGCTATTTAAAAAGGCTTTTAAAAATCTGTGTCATGACACTAATATTCTCCAACACCATATCATAGCTCAACTCAAGCTCATAGATATTTTTTAGGGGAAATTGCTCCCATATTGTACTTGCAATTCTGGAACCAAGTGGGATTTGAAATCGATCTTTAAACAAGGAACCTACCAAATTAGGTCCTCGAAGCATGTAAAAGCCAAAGTTTTTACCACCAATTAGAAGGAAAGCAGTAAAAAATGTAATCTTCAAATGGAGATGTACATATATGAGAATAAAGCCAAACAAACTTAGGTGGGCTATCACTTTTCTAAAATCCCTATAAAAAAATTAGTAAAATAATGTCATTCATTTTGTAGCAATTGTACAGTTAGCTATAGAGGATAAACCTTAAATCCAAAAGATTGATATTGCTCTCTTTTTATCTATACAATTCTTCTTTAAAACAAGAAGAAGAAAAAAAGAAATTTTATGCCCTCTTACTTTCAAGTATTAGACAATTGGGCTTACATGTTATGTCCAACTAAAACCTAGTCATCAACTGTTACACCTAAGATTTTTTTGCAAAATAATGGTGGTAATTTGTGAAAATTTACGAAATCCAAAACATGTTAAAATATTTTTCATAAATTTTAATCATCATACATAAATTTTTTAACATAATGTTTTCCAAATCATTATACTTCCAAATCAAACATTCTTATACATGAATCAAAAACAAAAACTTACAAAATTAAAAAGTCATAGTCATGGGCTTAATCTCAAAAATATATCTCATGCATCATGAGTACATGTCCCATAATAGTCCAAAGTGTGTCGTCACTAATACAAGTCTAGAAACATATATACATATCAACTCTCATCTCACCCAATAAATAAGTATTCAAAATATTACATTAGGTTGTGGCAAAACTACAAATGACTCGTCAAGTTAAAGGTACAACTGAAGTCTAAACAAATCGGTCCTTCCAACAAAAGTAAAAGTCCAACCTAGGGAGCTCACAATTTAGGATCTGCAAAAGTCTCTAATATACATGAGGTTAAAAATAGGAAAAATTGGTATTTTAATAGTCAATATTAGAATTCTAATCAGTGAATTTTGTATGTCCATTCATAACTATGTTCATGAAACATTAACATGAAGCAGGAACAACATAACAAAAAAAGTCTTATAATATAAATATTTATACACATATACATACACATACACATACACATACCATCTTACCATACACTTTTACACTTACAATTTTACTCGTATTGTGGTACTCAAACTATTATGCTTATAGTCTTGGTCATATAATGTTATTCAATCTCTTGGACTTATAGCCTTACTCAAACTCATATGATCTTACTCGTATTCATACAATCTTACTATAGGCAACTGAAGCTTATTATAATTTAATTAGCTCTACTGTTGACGGGAAAAATGTCACTCGGGTGTTACCTTAACCTCTTAGGAACAATTAGATGTCATGGACTATTTTGAAGGCAAGGCACACTTATGCTCATGGGACACAAGATCAAATAGGTAAAAGCATATCTATGATACTACTTACCTAAGTGTGCAAACGCCCATTCTTTAAGGTCATATAGTGCCTACAAGGGCAAAAGTCATACAATGTCATATTCAGGCCAAATTATACAGTGCCATATATGGGCAAAAATATATGGTATTTTTAATAAAGCATCAATTGTATGGGCTTAAATACAACATTAAGACAACATCCTGCAAGATTAACATCATGGCTAGACATAAAACATGCTAAATCGTCTAATTATTGGCTTGCTCAAACAAGGAACTTAATCCATTGAACCCCTAAGGTATCATACTCATAAGTAATATATTAATTTCTCTTAGTATTCAAGTTCAAATTAAATAATTTATGCGGGTACAATTATTCCCTGAAATCCTCTTGTCTTACAATCTTTTGTTCACCAATCCAAAGCTCAACCCGTTTCGTAACTCTTGTCGTTTGGGCAATACATTTTGTTTCACCCATCCATCCATAACCATACACAATACACTACAACAAATTGTAGTATTAGTGACGCTTATAAGCATCACTAATAGTCTCTATGCGTCGCTAATAATTATTAGCGATGCATAAAAATGTTGCTAACATCGTCGATAAAACTACAGTCGCTATTGCTTATTAGTGACGCATATTATTATGCATCGCTAATAGTCTTAAAATTAGCAACGTTTATCTAAGCGTCACTTAAAATTATATTATTAGCGACACATATGCATGTGTTGCTAATACGTAACTATTAGCGACACATATGTATGCGTCGCTACTAATAAATATTTTTAAAAAAATTAAATTTTTGAATAAAAAAAGAATAAAAAATTTATTTTGCTATTAGCAACGCTTTCAAAAGCGTCGCTAATATAAATAAAAATAAAAATACATATAGAAAGCCTTTAGTGATGCTTTTGAAAGCGTTGCTAATGACTTAAAAAATGTTTAAAAAAAACCCACCGGCGGCGAGAGGAGCCGCCAGCGGGGGATACTGAGGGGGGGAGGGGTTGACCGGGGAGAGGGCATAAGTGGTGCCGGAATTCGGTGGGGAGTCGGATTCTGGCCCCAAGGCGATCTGTTGAACAAATGAGTGGGTGTAGGGTGGGGGGGCGATGGGCAAAGGGGGCTGGCCGTGCCTCAGCCAGAACGGCGGTAGCGGGGCAGAGTCGGAGGCGGTGGGGTGGAGCCAGAGCTGGAGGTGGCTTTGGGCGGCGGCAGGGTGATTCTAGAGAAAAGGGGGGATCTGGGAGGGGGAGGGAGGAGGGGGGAGGCGAAGCCATCGCAGGGGGGAAGGGTGGGCTCTGGTGGTGGCTGATGATGCACTAAAATAATGTTCAATTAAATGTTTTCAAATTTCAAATTACAATCCTATTTTGTGTTAAGTAATTGCTTATTTTGGCTATTTATGTTTTGAATAGGTTAGTTGGACCTTAATTGAGTTTACTTGTCTAAACAGGCTTCAACAGGATCCAACTAGAAGAAGAAGTGAAGCCCAACTACCCAAAGCTATTTAAAAGTTATGAATGGGCTCTTAATGGTCTAAACATACATGGAATGGTTGAACATAACCTTGTGGACCCATTAGATTTGAGATTTGCATCAAGAGAACTAAATTAGGAAAGAAGTTGATTCGGACAGATTGACACAGCCGTAGTATTTTGACCATATCTTTCTCTATATAATTTGGATTGACAAGATTTTGGTGGCATTGGAAAGAAGACTTCCATGGCTATATTTATTATTTAAGGAATAAATTCCAAATTCCAAATATTTATGGGTCGAATTTGGTATGCAATCAAACAGCTAGTAAACTAACCCCGAGGCCAGCACATGAAGAATATTTTTATTGATTGTGATGGATACACATAAGGAAAGATAATGAGGCAGATTGGATATCTAAAGGAAGATTTAAAGGTACTTATTTTCTAAATAAATTATTGATTTATGTGATTGATTTAGAATCTAATAATTACCAAAGATGCAACCAATCAGGCAATCAATCAGGATGCAATCCAGAGATATGATTTTACTTTCCCCTTTGAAGCAACCCCTTCTATTCGTATAAATAGAGGGGTGGACGTGATAGATGAATGATCCCCTCCTCTTTGGAGCTCTCTTC
This sequence comes from Saururus chinensis, assembly GCA_035235625.1. Classification (NCBI taxonomy): domain Eukaryota; kingdom Viridiplantae; phylum Streptophyta; class Magnoliopsida; order Piperales; family Saururaceae; genus Saururus; species Saururus chinensis. The sequence continues at coordinate 36,617,153 of CP141143.1, forward strand.
CCCTATTTTCTTCTCTTCCTTTGTATTTTTTTGTTTTTAGTTTTATTGTAATGGCTTTCTAAGTTCTCAAGCTAAGGCTAGAGGTGATTTGTAACAATCTAATGGAGTTCTTTTCATGTTTCATCAATGGTTTCAAGTAAGTATTGTTTATTTGAAATGATGTTTATTTAATATTGTTCTTTTTCTTGTTTCTTTGTGATTTGGATACATAAGATGCTTGAAGGTTCTCCTTTTTTATCTTTTGTGATTTTGACACATAGAAATCTTGAAGAGACAATTATTTTTATCCTTCATCTATCCAAAGCATTTTCTATCTTTAGTTTTAATTTTAATGTTCATATCTTCCGGTTAGATAGAATCTTCATTCGATTCTAACTGAGATAACATGATACATGAAGAACATCATTAGATGTTACAATGATCCTTAATGCCTTAGTGTTTTATCATCTTGATTTCTTGACTCCTTATTGCCTCAATACTCTTCTACTCTTTCTTTCTTCATTTTTCTTTCGTTTATTTCTTCGTAACTATTTTCTTTATTGCACAAGGCTTTCTCTGTGGATCGACCTTGTCTACTACAATTGGCAAGTAAAATAAATCTGAATTTGACTTCTTCATAGTCTTGGTTCAGACGTAACAACAGCTGATCTGGGGCGGAGGCGGCGGCAGGACAGAGCCGATGGCGGCTCTGAGCGACGGCTTAGGGTCTCCAGAGAAGAGGGGAAGACTGGGGAGAAGGGGGGAGGTGGAGCTGGGGCAGGGGGCGGCTCTGGCTGATTCGGGATGGCGGCGATGGGACAGAGACCGAGGAGGAGGCAGCGGGGTGGGGGGGGCTTTGAGCCAGGATGGCGGGGCGGAGCCGAATGCTGCAGGGTAGAGGTGGAGGCAGCTTGATGCACTAAAATAATGTTTAAGTAAATATTTTTAAATTTTGAATTGCAATACTATTTTGTGTTAATTTATTACTTATTTGGGCTATTTATATTTTGAATAAGTTAGTTGGACCTTAATTGAGTTTACATGTCTAAATAGACTTCAACAGGATCCAACTGGAAGAGGAAGTGAAGACCAACTACTCAAAGCTATTTAAAATTCAAGAATTGGCTCCTAATGGTCTAAACATACATGGAATAGTTGAACACAACCTTTTAGACCCGTTGGATTTGATATTTGCATCAAGAGAACTAAATTAGGAAAAAAGCTCATTCAGACAGATTGACACATCCTTAGTATTTTGACCATATCATTCTATATATAATTCGGATTGATACAATTTTGGTAGAAATGGAAAGAAGACGTCCATGGCTACAATTGTTATTTCAGGAAGAAATTCATAATTTTGAAGATTTATGGGTCGAATTCAGCATGAAAACGGACAGCTAGTTAACTAACCCGAGGCTAGCATATGAAGAATATTTTCATTGAATGTGATTGATACACATAAGGAAAGACAATAAGGCTGATTAGATAACTAAAGGAAGATTTAAAGATACTTATTTGCTAAATAAATTATTGATTTATTTGATTAATTTAGAATCTAATCATTGCCAAAGAAGCAACTATTTAGGCAATCAATCAGGATGCAATCTAGAGATATGATTTGACTTTCCAAGAAGAGATATGATTTGACTTTCCTCTTTGAAGCAACCCCTTCCACTCCTATAAATAAAGGGGAGGACGTGATAGAGGTATCATTCCCTTCTCTTTGGAGCTCTCTTCTCATATTTTTCTTCTCTGCTATTGTATTTTTATTTTTAGTTTTATTGTAATGGCTTTCTAAGCTATCAAGCTAAGGCAAGGAATGAAGCTTGTACTTGATGTTTAATGGCTACTTTTAGAAATATGACTTTGGAACTGAACATTTTTAATATTTGCAAGCAACTAGGAGATGATGACGAGGATGTGCATGAAGTGAATCTTATAGAAAGTCTTATTGATGACATGGCTACTGTTTCTTCATTTTCTGACCCACTTGAAGCATGTCTCTTATTTTAATTTTGATGATGATGTTATGATTAACGATGTAAATGCCTTATTAGAGTCAACTCCATTGTTGGATACCGATAAGTGGAAGGCATGCTTTGAGGAATTACCTCCTAATAGCGCTCATCTCCCCTCAAATGTCCAACCGCCTAAACTAGACTTGAAACATCTCCTTGCTGAACTTAAATATGCTTATCTTGGTGAGAGAGAGACATTTCCTATTGTTGTCTCTTCAAAGTTAGATAATGAGTAGGAGCACAAGTTGCTCAAAGTCCTTAAAAATCACAAGAATGCCATTGGGTGGACCATTGCTGATATCAAGGGGATTAGTCCCCTGATTTGCACATATAGGATCTTCATGGAAGAAAATACAAAACCTGTGAGATAAATGCAAAAGAGATTAAACCCCAATATGAAAGAGGTAGTGAGAGTAGAGGTCCTAAAATAATTGGATGTGGGTATCATTTACCCCATTTCTGATAGTGCATGAGTGAGTCCCACCCAAGTTGTCCACAAAAAGTCTGGAGTGACAGTGGTAAAGAATGCTAATGATGAGTTAATTCCCACTAGAGTCACCATCGGTTGGCAGATGTGCAATGATTATAGGAAATTAAATTCCGTCACTAGGAAAGACCACTTCTCCTTGACGTTCTTGGACCAAGTCCTAGAGAGGGTGGCCGGTCATAAATTTTATTGTTTTCTAGATGGTTATTCAGGATATAATCAAATTGAGATTACACTTGAAGATCAAGAAAAAACAACCTTTACATGTCCATTTGGTACCTTTGCATATCGAAGGATGCCGTTTGGATTATGTAATGCTCCTGTCACATTCCAAAGGTGCATGATGAGCATCTTTAGTGACATGGTGGAGCGGTTTTTGGAAGTTTTTATGGATGGCTTCTCTGTTTTTGGTGATTCATTTGATGACTGTCTTGATAACTTAGAAAAAGTTTTGGTGCGATGTGAAGAGAAAATTCTACTTTTAAATTGGGAAAAGTGTTATTTATGGTTACTACTGGAATAGTATTTGGTCACATTGTTTCTGTGCAGGGAATTCAAGTGGACAAGGCAAAAATTGAATTGATTGCTAATTTACCTAGTCCAAAGTCCATACAAGATGTTAGATCCTTTCTAGGGCATTCCTGTTTTTATAGAAGATTTATCAAGAATTTTAGTGTGATATCTAGACCATTGTGTAATCTTCTATCTAAAGAACATTCTTTTAAGTGGTCGGATGCATGTGAAGAAGCTTTCACAAAGCTTAAAAACATGTTAATGTCTGCACCCATCATGCAGCCCCCGGATTGGACCCTTCCTTTTGAAATTATGTGTGATGCAAGTGATTATGCCGTTGGGGCTATTTTAGGGCAAAGAAAAGATAAGAAACATTGTGTAATTCATTATCTAAGTAGAACTTTAAATAGTGCCCAAATGAACTACTCCACCACTAAAAAAGAACTTCTTGCTATAGTATTTGCACTTGACAAATTTAGATCCTATTTGATTAGCTCTCAGATTATCATTTTTACTGACTATGTAGCTTTGAAGTACCTTTTGAGCAAACAAGATACAAAGCCCAGATTGCTCCGGTGGATACTCCTGCTCCAAGAGTTTGATCTCACAATCAAAGACAAGAAGGGAGTAGAGAATGTGGTGGCGGATTATCTTTCAAGATTGAGATTTTTTGATTCTTTGGAAAATATTCCAATCCAGGACACATTCCCCGATAAGCAACTTTTTGCCATTTCACATCTTCCATAGTATGCCGACATTGCCAACTACTTGGTGATAGGTAAAGTTCTTCATCATTGGTCTCATCAAGATAAAAAGAGATTTTTTACCGAGGTAAAGCATTTCTTTTGGGACAACCCCTCTCTCTTTAAGTACTATCTGGATCAAATAATAAGGAAATGTGTGCCTGATTCTGAACAAGGAAGTATCATCTCTTTTTGTCAATCTGAAGCATGCGGTGGTCACTTTTCCTCTAAAAAGACCACCGTTAAAATTTTGCAATGTGGTTTTTATTGGCCAATTCTTTTCAAAGATGTTCATGAATTTTGCAAAACTTGTGAACGGTGTCAAAAGTTAGGAGCCATATCTTATCGAAATATGATGCCTCTTAACCCCATATTGGTTATTGAGATTTTTTATTGTTTGGGCATCGATTTCATGGGACTTTTTCCTCCTTCTTTTGGCTATGTTTATATTTTAGTTGCCATCGATTATGTTTCCAAGTGGATTGAGTTGGTTCCAAGCAAAACCGATGACCACAAAGTTGTTGTGCGCTTTTCAGAAGAAAATATATTTTCAAGGTTTGGAACACCGCAAGCCATCATAAGTGACGGGGGGTCACATTTTTGCAACAAGCCTTTTGAGGCTTTGATGAGAAAGTATGAGATTACCCATAAAGTAGCCACCCCCTATCACCCACAAACAAGTGGACAAGTTGAGATTTCTAATCGTGAAATTAAATATATTTTGCAAAAAATTGGTAAATCCAAATGGTAAAGATTGGTCTTTACAACTAATCGATGCTCTTTGGGCTTACCGTATAGCTTTTAAGACCCCAATTAGAATGTCTCCTTACCATTTAATTTTTGGAAAAACTTGCCACTTGCCTGTGGAATTGGAACATAGGGCGTATTGGGCAATCAAAGCTTTGATTTTAATTTTGACACGACTGGCTTAAATAGAAAGTTACAAATCAATGAGTTAGAGGAAATTGGATGTAATGCTTATGAGAGTTCAAAACTTTACAAATAGAAAAAGAAGGTTTTTCATGATAAAAACATTTTACGAAAAACTTTTGAGTCATTTCAAAAAGTTTTATTGTACAACTCTAGGCTTCATCTCTTTCGAGGAAAATTAAGATCATGTTGGACAGGTCCTTTCCTTGTAAAAGCTATTTTTTCCTTATGGAACTGTTGAAATTGAAAACCCAAAAAATAGTTATGTTTTCAAAGTTAATGGACAATGTTTGAAACCATTTTTAGACCATTTTATCCCTGAAGTTGAGTCTACATCTCTTGAAAATCCAAATTATGAGGGTTGATTTTCTTTTCATGATTTTTACCCAAAAAGAAAAAAAACAAAAAAATAAATTTTTTTCTCTTTTTCAAACATTGTTCCAAAAGTTCTTCTACATAGAAATTTAATGGTTTAGACTTTCATGAATATTTTTCTAATATTTAATTTATGAAAACTAGTGCTTGAGTATTTTGGAGATAATTGTAAAGTTTGTTGTTTGCTTAATGGGGATGAAGGGGTTCCTTGGTCTTTCTTTACAATTATTATCAAAGTCTTTACTTCCTCAACACAACTTGTTAACACTGTAACTCATTATTTTATTTTATTTTTCTCTCCTTCTTTGCTATGTCTGGCTGAAGACATAAAACTTAACGCTACTTCGGAGGCAACCCGTGAGTTTTTTTTTCAGTTTTGAATTTTGTGGGTAGATTCACTATAAACCCTCATGAGACTATAACTCGTCCACTAGTGTAAGCTAGGGGTTTAAAGGCTTGTTACATATCCTAAATGCAATCGAGATTTCCTGCGAAAGTGGAGTAGTTAGTTTTTTTTTCTATTATTTTAATTTTTGTTTTGCTCGAGGACTAGCAAAAAGTAGGTTTGGGGGTATTTGATGTACTGAAATAATGTTTAATTAAATATTTTTAAATTTCTAATTGCAATCCTATTTTGTGTCAATTCATTACTTATTTGGGATATGTATGTTTTGAATAAGTTAGTTGGACCTTAATTGAGTTTACATGTCTAAACAAGCTTCAACAGGATCCAACTGGAAGAGGAAGTGAAGCCTAACTACTCAAAGCTATTTAAAAGTCAAGAATTACCTCCTAATGGTCAAAACATACATGGAATGGTCAAAAACAACCTTTTGGACCCGTTGGATTTGAGATTTGCATCAAGAGAACTAAATTAGGAAAGAAGCTGATTCAGACAAATTGACACATCCTTAGTATTTCCATCATAGCTTTCTATGTGTAATTCGGATTAATACGATTCTAGTGGCATTGGAAATAAGACTTCCATGGCTACAATTGTTATTTTAGGAAGAAATTCACAATTCTAAAGATTTATTGGTCGAATTCGGCATGCAAACAGACAGCTAGTTAACTAACCCGAGGCTAGCATATGAAGAATATTTTCATTGAATGTGAATGATACACAGAAGGAAAGACAATGAGGCTGATTGGAAAACTAAAGGAAGATTCAAAGATACTTATTTGCTAAATAAATTTTGATTTATTTGATTGATTTAGAATCTAATCATTGCCAAAGAAGCAACCAATCAGGCAATTAATCAGGATGCAATCTAGAGATATAATTTGACTTTCCCCTTTGAAGCAACCCCTTCCACTCTTAAAATAGAGGGGTGGACGTGATAGAGGTATCATTCCCTCCTCTTTGGAGCTCTCTTCTCATATTTTTCTTCTCTGCTTTTGTATTTTTGTTTTTAATTTTATTGAAATGGCTTTCTAAGCTCTCAAGCTAAGGCTAGGAATGAAGCTTGTACTTGATGTTTAATGGCTACTTTGATTCAAGTAAGTTCTTTATCATTTTAAATTGATGTTTCATATTTAAGGAGTTTATAATCTATATAATTATTTGATTCGGCGTTGACCAAAGGCACACTGAATGCTTATAATTCCCTGTGATTATATACTTAATGCTTTCACGTAGTAAACAATCAATTACTTTTGTTCTATTTCAAAGTTCTTTTAAAGATAAATTTTCCGATTAAGACGAATTTTTATTTGATCTTAATTGAGTTATCATTTGAATTAAATATACATTAGATATTTATTACAAGTGGATTTCCGATGCTTTAGCACTTTCTCTTTAATTGTCTTTTATTCTCTATTTTACCTTCCTTGTCTATTCTATTTTCTTCATAATAGTTTTCTTTGCCATACAAGGTTTTCCTTGTGGTTTAACCTTGTTTACTATAGTTGACAAGTAAAAAAGAAATTTGAACTAGAGTACTTCATAGTCTTGGTTTGGACGTAACAACTTAGCTCTAGGGGGGATTCCACGGTAAAGAGGGGACCGGGAATGGGGAGGGAGGAGGGGCCGGGAGAAGGAGCGGCGCGCGGGGGAGGCTGTGGTTGAGCAGGGACTGTGGCGGCGGGGTGGAGCAGGAGGAGGAGGCCGCGGGGTGGAGCCAGAGGAGGCCACGGGGCGGAGCAAGAGCTGGCTGGGGGAAGGGGATAACAAAGACAGGGGTGACCGGGATAAATACCGCACGGGCGAAACTTTGCCCGCGCGGCATTTTACTTTGCCTACACTGGCAAAAATTTGGCCTGTGCGGGCGAAATTTCACCCGCACAGGCCAACAGGAAAAAAACCGGGCAAATTATAGTGACACACATTAAGCGTCACTAAAATCAGCAATGTTGCGACCTTTATATCAAAACGTCTCAATAGTTAACTTATTTACGATGCATGTTTCTAACCGTTGCAAATAACTTTTATATTTGCGATGTTCTCTCTTTTCCGTCACAAATAACGCTCGCATTTGTGACACTTACTCATAAGTGTTGCAAATACTACTTTTTAAAAAATAAAATCCCTCTCTCTCTCTCCTCCCTCTCTCCCCTATCTCTATTTTATATTTTTTATTTAAAAATTAATTAAAAATAAAATTTTATTAGCGACACATAGGCATATACGTCGCTAATACTAAGGGTATTAGCGACGTATATGTCTGTACATCGCTAATACTCAAAGGTATATATGCCTATACGCCGCTAATATATTTTTATTTTTAATTAATTTTTAAATAAAAAATATAAAACAAATAAAATAAAAAAATTCCTCTTTCTCTACCCTCTCTCCTCCCTCTCTCTCTCCTCTCTTTCTCTCTCCTCCATCTCCCTCTCTCTCTCTCCTCTCTCCCTCCCTCCCTCCCTCTCTCCTCTCGCTCTCCCTCTCTCCTCCCAATCTCTCTCTCTCCTCTCTCCTCTCTCCCTCTCCCTCTCTCCCCTCTCTCTCCTCCCTCTCTCCTCCCTATCTCTATTTTTTTATTAAAAAATTAAATAAAAATAAAATTGTATTAGCGATGCATAAGCATATACGTCACTAATACTAAGGGTATTAGCAACGTATATGCCTATACGCCGCTAATACATTTTTATTTTTTTATTTTTACATTAATTTTTAAATAAAAAATATAAAACAAATAAAATAAAATTCCTCTCTCTCTACCCACTCTCTCCTCCCTCTCCCTCTCTCCCTCCTGCCTCTCCCTCTCCCTCTCCCTCTCTCCCCTGCCTCTTTGTCTCCCTCTCTCCTCCTCTCCACCCTCTTCTCTCTCTACCCTCTCTCCTCTCTCTCCCTCTCTCTCCTCTTCTCTCTCCCTCCCTCCCTCTCTCCTCCCTCTCCCTCTCCCTCTCTCTCCACTTCTCTCTCTCCCTCTCTCTCCTCCCTCTCCTCTCTCTCCTCCCTCTCCTCCCTCCCTCCCTCCCTCCCTCTCTCTCTCCTCTCTCTACTCTCTCTCCTCCCCCTCTCTCTCTCTCACTCTCTCTCTCTCTTTTCTCTCTCTCCTCTCTCTCTCTCTCTTTCTATCTCCTCTCTCTCTCTCTTTCTCTCTCTCCTCTCTCTCACCTCCCCCCTCTCTCTCTCCTCGATCCCTTTCACCTCACCTCTCTCTCCTCTCTTCACTCTCTCTTTTATTATAAATTATATTTTAAAATTAATAATAAATTTTAAGAAATAAAAAATAGGGAAAATTATTAAAATAATAATTAAAAAAAATATTTACCGACATATACCACTTTGGGAAATATTAACCAAAGTGGTGTTCATTTTTGCCACGCTTACGCCAGCCAAGCGGCTGGCGCAAGCATGGCTTTTTTTTATTTTTTAAGTTGATTTCGTCGTTTAGAACGACGAAATTGGTTTTAAAACGATTTCGTCGTTCTAAACGACAAAACCTTTTATTACTTGACCCGGTTTCGTCGTTCAGAACGACGAAATCAACTTAAGCTGATCTCGTCGTTCTGAACGACGAAACTACCACACTTGGCTAATTTCGGCCTTCGGTGTCGGAACAACACTGATTTCGTCGTTCTGAACGACAAAATCATCGTGGTTTTATCCACGACTCCGCTCCGCCTCCAGTCGCATTCCAGTACAGTTTTTCGCTCCGCCGCCTCCGCCAACGACTTCCAGTCCGCTCCGCCGCTTCTGCCGACGTCCGGACGCCGCCATTCCCGCCGCCGACGTCCAGCCCGCCGCCGCTTACGTCAGTCTGCCGCCGCCGACGTCTAGCCCGCCGCTGCCCACGTCGAGCCCGCTCCCATTTCATTTTTCTGGTGCGTGTCCTTCTATTTTTTTTATTTACCTCTTTTTTAATCGTTGTAATACATCTTTTGTACGTTACATTGAAGAAATTTATCTTTTGTATGCTACATTAAAAAAATTTGAAATTTTGATTGTCCCATCATTGAGCCCTAGTTTTAGAAGTATTGTTCTCAGTTGTTTTGTGTGTTTTTTTTGTTTAAGATTATTGAATTGAGATGGATTTTGAGTTTTTGTTTTTTAAGATGACAAGCCTCTCAAATTTTGGAAAATGAGGAGGATTTGAGTTTTTGAACATGTTTTTATATGGTTTGTGACATTGCATGCGTTATTGCATTAATTGTGTAATTTTATTGATTAGGAAATTTGCTCATTAATATAAAGTATTCATGATATGCTTATATACTTAGTAAATCTATTAATTTCTATGCGTATATATTTTGAAAATATATTGGTTAGGGTAGATATTAGTATTAGTTTGCTTAATCTAATATTAATTTAATTTATTGTTTATGAATTAATTGAATAGAAATGGCAGAAGAAATGGCTAGTTTTTTAATTAACTACGACGAACGCATAGAAGGATTATTAATTAAGAAACCGTCTACATTTGATGAATTTGAGATGCACGTAGCAAGCAAGGTTGGGTTGGATCGAAGAAGATGGAAAATTACTATCAAATGTAATATTCCATCCTATGGATCGAGAATGATATTAATGTGCATAAATGATGATGCATCAATGGCTTTTATGTTTCACCACTCATGTGACAAAATTTCTTTCGAGTTATTTCTCGAAAAAGAGGCCCGAGTGACTAGTAAAAGGCGAAGTAGTTCACGTAGGAGCTCTCACAGAAGCTCACACAGGAGCTCAGATAGAAATGTGAACAATGAAAGTCATATGCAAGTGCCGGTGGACGACGAAGAAGAAGAAAATTTATCTATGACAGTAGCTTCAAATGAACGTCATAGGTCGTCTGCCCTATTTACGACGGAAGTGGACCTACTTGGAGGTAAGGGTTGATTTAGTTGTGAATACGTTTTCAATCTTATTATCTTTTAATGAAAATATGTTTAGCTAAATTTTGAGATTTTGTGTGTAATATGGAAGGTCCACGACGCATGCACACGAGCCATTTAGCGTTCAAATGTCTCAAGGCGGTGCATGGTATGAAACTCAAAGTTCGATGGGCCTTCATTACCCCTACACGTATGTTGGTCATACCGATGCTAGACCATCTAATCAGAGGTGAAATATATATTTATAAATGAATTCAACTTTTTTAGGCTTACGAAATTTAATACATATGCGATGTTTATATGTAGGGGGGGATATGTCTACGGTGAAGATATTGATGAGAATGAGGATAATGAAGGTGAAGATAATATTAACGAAGTAAGTGGAGAAGATTCTGATATGAATGTAGAAGGGGTTAGAGGTGAAGAAAGTGCTCAACAGATGGTTGACAGCGAGGGGGATGATGCGGTAGACAATGCCATTGCTGGGAATGATATGAATGTAGATGATGAAGAGCCGTCGTACTGTGAAGTGGAGCCACTTTATGCACACATCACAGATGAGGAGATAGATGCGGCAGTGAATTCTACAATGGATTTGGACCAACAAAATGAAGATGAGTTATACGTTGGCCGCATCTTTGAGAATAAAGAAGCATTCGTTACAACCTTGCAGGAGTTTTCCATTCAAAATCATGTCGAATACAAGGTTGTACGAACAAATCCGGCGGAGTATAAAGTGAAGTGCATTGATAGCACTTGCCCTTGGAGAGTGCATGGCTCAATCAAAAGGGGGTGGTGGGTCCTTTAAATTGAAGATGTACAAAGGTGACCACACATGTCGGAATGCCCAGCTTAGCACAGATCATAGGCAGTGCAGTGCCTCCTTTATTTCGAAGGTCATAATGCCCGCTATCCAAGCCGAATTAACTCTTACACCAGGGGATATTATTCAAAGAATGAAGGAGAAGTATCATGTTGACATCTCTTATAAGAAAGCATGGGTAGCAAGGAATATGGCGATCAAGGCCATTTATGGAGATTGGGTAGAATCGTATAAATTGTTGCCAATGTACCTAAGGGCGGTGCAAGAAGCCAATCCTGACACCTACTACCGCTTAGAGGATGATGTAGTACCTCGTGCAGATGGTGGCACTTGTAGGAGATTTAGACGATTGTTTTGGGCGTTTGGGCCGTCTATAGCTGGGTTTCGAAATTGCATCCCTGTGATTGGCGTTGATGCCACACACTTGTATGGCAGATATCCTGGTGCTCTTATGGCTGCAATGGCTACAGATGGAAATAATGGGTTATTTCCTCTTGCATTCGGGCTTGTCGGGAAGGAAGACGGAGACAATTGGAAATGGTTTCTAATGGAATTGAGAGATCATGTACTGATGGGCATGACGAACATCGTCATTATTTCAGATCGACATAAGGGGCTTCAGAAGGCAGTGCCTGAGGTTCTTCCAGAGCTGGATTACCACCATCGTTATTGCATCCGTCACATAAAAGCAAATTTTAAGGAGTTCAAAAATGATACAGTGACGGACTTGATTGGGGCAGCAGCTTGTGCACTCACAGTAGAAAAGTTTGATGCTAAAATGGACTTGATTGGTCAAGAGAGTCCTAGGGCAAAACATCTCCTCTTAGGAGGAGAATTGCATCCTGCATAGTGGTCCCTTGCACACGGTGGTTTTATGACATTTGGCATGACGACTACAAATATGGCTGAAAGTTTAAATAGCGTCTTGAAGGGGGCACGAGGGTTACCTATGCAGGCTTTAGTGTCAACTATCTTTTATCGGCTCATAAAATTTTTTGTTAAACGATCTTCTGCCGCCTCTGCCATGGCCACCCCATATACTCCTAGAGTGGAAGCCATATTGAGAGAGCAAACAAGAAAAATTGGGGAGTATATAGTTAATAGGATCAACAGGAGTCACATGCAAGTGACATCAATTCGTGCCCGCAAGGTTATGGTAAATGTTGCAATGCATACTTGTACATGCAACATCCCTCAGGTTTATGGTTATCCTTGCTCGCACCTTATCGCCGTGTGGGCAAAGCGGCGGGAGCCAATCAATGCATCACTGTTTTACACATCTTCTACTTATAAAAATGTGTACTCCACAGAATTTTATTCTCCTCGTGGTCGGGAGTATTGGGAGAGGGATATACCATTTGTGTTATACCCACCGATAGCAACAAGGCAACCCGGTCGCCCACGGTCTGTTCACATTAGGAATACTATGGACCGCAGAACAATGGAAAGAGATGGTAGAGGAAGATATAAATGCTGGAGGTGTAAACAAAGTGGGCATAATAGCAAATCATGTAGAAACCTCCTGTTGATTGGTAAACATATAATCAACCTCTGTATTTATTATATTTTTTTGTTACGTACGCATGTATTCCTTACGATTAATGATATGATCTTCATCTTCCACAGATCATATGGATCATGCAGAGCCTTGTTACGGGCTAGGCCCGAGTGACGCTTCTTTACTTGTAGAGCAGGAGTCACATAGATCTGCTGCTATTTGGAGAGGAGAGGTATGATAACTTTTTTTAAAATTTGTTTTATTATTTTTTGGTTGATATAGTACGACATGTTATAATTTTAAAATTTATTATAGGACCCTGGGTGCCTTGAGTGCACTGAACATTTTAAATATCTCCGCCATTGGCCTATAGATGAGTGTATATTACCTTATATCGAGCGAGCGGGATTCGGCTATTTCATTCATCTACAGTATGTTTGTCTCGATCGGCCTTTATTGACAGCTCTTGTTGTGAGATGGAGGAGGGAGACACAGACGTTTCATTTGTCATATGGAGAGATGTCCATCACGCTCATGGATGTGGCAGTTCTATTAGGACTCCATATTGATGGACGTCCGGTGACAGGCACGACAGGAGGAGCTCATATGGATATATTAGTTAGACTTCTTGGTAGAGCTCCTCCTACTACAGTGATGCGTGGTAGCCGAGTGAGCCTACGATGGCTCTTACATGAGTTTTGTGAGCTCCCAGCCGATGCTACAGAGATAGTTATCGAGCAGCATACACGAGCCTATATATTGCATTTACTTGGAGCCACCATATTTGCGGATACCACGAGCAGCCACGTGCATGTTTCGTATCTCTCTCTCCTTGCCGACTTTGACATGGCTGGCACTTATTCATGGGGCAGTGCTACTCTCGCATTCTTATACCGAGAGTTAGGAAAGGCATGCCAGGCCATGACCTCGGGGATTGCGGGCTGTCTGACTCTTCTTCAGGAAAATAATTGTGTAACTTAACTTGGTGTTTTAGTCACGTATAATTTTTTAATTCTAATATTTATTATCGCTATTTTATGACATAGTTATGGTCGTGGGAGCACTTACACGTTGGCCGACCAACTGCTGAGATGGGTCGCTTGGTCGAGGGTGCTCCATTAGGGGCGAGGTAGGTTGTATTTATGTTTACCACATTACTTTTTAAGCAACGTTTTATGTACATATGCTGAACTCATTTCTTAAATTTAACTCCTTAAGGTGGAATGTTTGGAAGAAGAGAACCGAAAATCCACAAGGAGTCCTCCATTTGTATAGAGGGGAGTTAGACCACCAGCGGCCATACCAGGTAATTTTATTACCATGTTGAACTTTTTTATGTAATGATTTAAAAAATTTTGTCGTTATTTAAACTAACTTATCTTTATATATTGTATAGATTATTTGGCAGCCGTACTCGGAGGACTTGTTGGCTGTGATACCTCCACTGTGCACTAACGGTCGAGAGGTGTGGCTTTCTCGAACCCCTCTCATATGTTATGAGATTATAGAGATGTATGTGCCAGATCGTGTAATGCTCCAGTTTAACCTGGAGCAAGGGGTCCCACCTTCTACTGTCGAGTTTGTCCATCGCATCACTCAACAGGGCCGCCATATTACCAACTGGGCTATATATCATGCGCCGTATATTGCTCGATGGGAGGATAGGAGAGTCTCTATTATTAGAGGGGAGCTGGCTACGACATTGCGAGATGTTCGTAGTACTTATATGCACTGGTATTTACCGATTACACGGCGATATATTTTACCGCGCGATGATGCAGAGGAGATGACATATCAGCCTAGGGGAGCATCTGAGGCAGCTCTAGTAAGTACAACTTTGTTAATTAATGCATTTATTATTTTCTTATTTTGTTTTAATTATTTATCTAATATTTAATTTATTTTTTTATAGCTTCGTCAAATTCGACATACTAATGCGTATTTGAGTGATGCACTTGTCACCTGTACTTCGCGCGAGGACTTAGCAGCAGCATGTGAGTCGGTGATTAGAGCGTCTAATGATGTCCTTCGTAGCTTGCCACTACTTCATTCGGTGATCACGGATGTTCATTGAGATTATCCTGTCGACGAGGCCGCTCAGACGCAGCCGATGCACTCTTCATGCCCTGATATTCCATCATCAGCAGCAGCATATAGCTCTCCTCCAGGTTCATCATTTCCAGACACTACACATGTCACTCAGCCAGATTCGATTTTATATTATAGACGACATCGGCCAGCTCATATTGTACCATCTATTACTTATGCTGAGCCGGAGCCCGAGCAGGCGCTTGACATGGAGTCAAAGCCGGAGCCTGAGCCAGAGCCAAAGCCCGAGCCCTAGTCGAAGCCAGAGCCACAGCCAGAGGTAGATCATGAGGAGCTTGTACACCACCGTCGAGGATGAGGTCGAGGACGAGGGCGTAGGAGATTATGATATTACTTGTGATGTATTATATTTGTTACTCGTGTATGATGTACTTTACTTATATTTGTTATGGTGATATTCGTGATAGTGATATTTGTTATGGTGATATTTGTTATAGGTGGAATGAATGAAGTCGTGCATAAACATGTGTTTTGAATGAATGAACAAGGACAGGTGATAAAATTAGTTTTAAATAGGAATTTAAAAAAAATTTAATTTGATTTCATCGTTCAGAACGACGAAATCAGTGTTGTTCCGACACCGAAGGCCGAAATTAGCCAAGTGTGGTGGTTTCATCGTTCAGAACGACGAAATCAGCTTAAGTTGATTTCGTCGTTCTGAACGACGAAACCGGGTCAAATAATAAAAGGTTTCGTCTTTTAGAACGACTAAATCGTATTAAAACCAATTTCGTCGTTCTAAACGACGAAATCAACTTAAAAAATAAAAAAAACCACGTTGGCGCCAGTGTGTCAAAAATGAACACCACTTTGGGTGGTATATTTCGGTAAATTTTTTTTAATTATTATTTTAATAATTTTTCCTAAAAAATATTATATATAAATAGTGAAAGTTTAATCTATTATTAACATTAGTTTTTATTTAAAATTTAATATTTATTTATTGTATATACAAATAGTAAATATTAAATAAAATATATTATATTTAGGAAGTTTATTATAAATTTTTTAATATTTATTTATTAAATAAAATTAATTAATAAAGCTATTAGTGACCCTTGTAAACAAGCATCGCTATTAGAAATGGTATTTGCAACACTTATTTAAAAACGCACTAATAATTTAAAATTGTTATTTTTTTATTTTTAATTCATAACTATTAGTTACGCTTTTATGAGCGCTGCTAATAGCAGCACTATTAGCGATGCTTATTCAAAAGCGTCGCTAATAGTTAAGTTTTTTTAATTTTTTTATTTAAAATATATATCTTTTAGCAACGGTTGTTTAAAATGTCGTAAATAGAGGAACTATTAGCGACGCTAATAATAAAGCGTCACTAATATGATTAGTATTTGTGACGCTTTAAACTAAGCGTCGCTAATATATGACTATTAGTGATGCATACGAAAATGCGTCGCTAATAGTTCATTTTTTTGTGATGCTTTTTCATTCATCGCAAATAGTTCTTTTTAGCAACGCTTAGCTTTGCGTAGCGAATACTATATTTTGTTATAGTGACACATTTTAGTATATTGATTTAACATTTACTCAATATTCATGCATTCCTCTCATCCCCCTCATAGCAAATAAATCTAGCTTGATATTCATTGAACTAAATCCATCTAATCTAACTAATGTCATCAAACTCTTACTAATAACTTACTTATTTTCATTATGTTTTAGTTCATAATAGGTACATTATGCATGTACAATTATGTTTTGAAATATTATTGTCTTAGAGTCCTCTAGGTTAGCTCCAAACCCTAAGTCTGCTTATTCACTGAACCCCAAGTCTTTTGGTTGTTGCTCCAACATTCGATCCAATCTAAACCAATATTAGTTCATCAAACATATACCCGCCGACATCAAATATAACTTCCTGCACATTGTACATATCTCTCGCATACTAGCTTATCGACACACTCATTAATTATCACAGTTAATTATCATTGTAACATTCACATGATCTAAACGTAAAACATACTTGTAACCTACTTGCTCATCAAACGAATATTCGAACATATAACATTTGATTATTTTTTCCCTCTTACATAATACAATAAAACCATCATTTGACATACAAGGCAATAAATTTCAATAATCCTAGCATGCTACTAATCAATCAAATCATGCTATCGCAAAATTAAAAGTTTGAAGTCCCTTACCTAGTAATCCACATGATTTTGATGGTGAGCACGTGACAGTGGTAGCATCTACAGTAGAGTTGGAAGCCAAAAACATCTCCCAGTTGAGAGAGTTGTTGTCCTAAAGATTTAGGGAATGTCTAGGTAATCTCAGCAAAAAAGGGATTTAACAATACTCTAGGCAGAGAATTTTAGGTCCACAAAAATGCACAAGGGGCAGACAAAAGCTGGGTCATGCCAAAAGAAGTGGTGGGTACGATCGAAAATGGGGGTGGGCACACTAAAGATCGTTCGGCACCTAAGAAATGATATGTCTATCGCAAGTCACTGAAATTGCCAGTGGACAATACCCAATGGCAACAATTTCTCATCTTCGATGGCTAACAAAAAGAGTAGAGGGCATGCTAAAGGACGAGGGAGAGGTGGAGAAAGGTTCTGGTGGTCAAATATGGCTAGTGGCAGCACAGGTTAACTGTCATATGGCACAAAGGCAACATTTTTATCATAAAATGTGTGTGTGGTCACATGCACATGCAGCCAAGGGAGCAACAAGAAGAGGAGAGGTTGTTAGTGGGTCCAAACGTGGCTTAGACTGGTCGCAACAAGATCTATCCAGTAGTGGGGTGGATCAACTACCAAGCAACACACCCAAATGATGTCACAACCAAACAGATTATTTAGGGTGGAGGAATGGCCAAACAAGGGAGGAGGAAGGCTTGATAGTGCCCGAAGGGGCAGCAGAGCCATGGTCAAGGGTGGCCGCCAATAAAAGGCGGTGGCTTTGATAATTGCCCAAAATCCCCGTTTTCAAAGGGGAGACAGATTGGACATATGCATAAGTAGAAGAGGAGGGCAGAGTAGGGTTGTTCAGAGGTTGAGCGGGGATGGAGCAAAGGCCACAAGGCCATCGACATGCCAAGGCAGCCGAAGGCCAGCCAGAGATCGGGTTCTACAAGATAGAAAAATAGAGAGAAAAGGTGTTTCACACCTATGCAAACGAAGAAGGGCATAAAGGGCAAGAATTGGGCGCACCAAGGTCAACAGTTGTAGCTCTCGTTGTCATTGTGCAAAGGTAGGTTGGCTAGCTATAGCAATAAAAAAAAGAGAATTGGAGTGGGCGAGCCAGACTAAAAGGAGATGCAAACGGGGGTGGAGCTGGGCCGAGAGAAGTGGGCCCCCACTCCCTTAGCCAAGTCTCAACCACCAACAGAAAAAGGAGAAAACAAAGAGTGAGGGGAAGCTTGTCCGCAATCGGGGCAGAGGAAGGAGCAAAGGCCAAGAACAACACCCCCTCACTGTCACCGGGCCAAGGCAGAGCCAACAGCGATGGACTAGAGGCCACCCAACAGCTACAAAGGAAAACAGGAGAGGTAGGAGGGTTTTCTGGTTTATGGCAAAAGACCGCAAAAGGAGGGGATAATCTTGTTGGGTGATTACCGTTTTCCTACATAATAGGATATAGAACCGTAAATATTGTAAATATCCTAAGCGGAAACAATTTTTCAGGCTTCCTACTTGATTATCAAGGATGGCACACAATGAGCTTCACATCCCTTCGACTATAAGGGGTACAATTGAAATGTAAACAACCCAATGAAACCTCTTGTCAAAAATGAAAAAAAAAAGCCCAATGAAACCCAAAGCATGCAAGTGGCGTGAATCAATTTTAAGAAATATGTTTTCTCTGGAATAATTTTACATTAAATTTGACTGTTCAGAAAATATTTTGAGCACATTCACACTGTCTAGCCTTGTTCATGAAGCCGAGATTCCCGCTTGCGGCCCCATCTAGGGGTTGTCTCGATCAGCTTATGTGGCACTAGTCTTCTTTCTCTCTTTGTCAGCTTCAGAAATTTGGCAACCCTAAGCCTGGCAATTTCAGCCTCCTCTTCGGCAGTCAACTCTCTCACTACAACAGTTAGTCGACACTCAGGTCTCATCTTGATGCCACTCCTTCCCTTTGCATGATAAGAAACTCTCTTCTTGTAAAATCCTTTCCCTACAAAAGCTTCAGCTGCCATTAAACCATGATAAAATGTATTAGCATACGCCACTGGATTATCAACAATTAACAAGGGATCACAGAAATAAAATCATTGGGAAGGCTCGGTTACATGCACATCAGAAAAAGAAAGAAAAAAGAGCTTCCGAAGTTCTTGATTCAAAAACCACATAAGCCTTTAGTGTCTCATCTCAAAATAACTAATCTTACAAAAGAATGTTAAAAATAATTCAATATTGGCAAAAGGATAATGGTCTAGGAGTTTGCAGAAAAAGTACGTCAGATTTCTTACCCACAAGAAGCCGTTCAGGGTCCAATCCATGGTTGTGGGTTGCATTGGCTCGTGCTGAGTGTATAACCTGCACCAAGCAACAGAATTCCATACCTTATATGTAATATTACTTATAGGACTGAAAAATAAAGAATAATAATAAATCAATTCGGCTTAACTAACTGATGTATAAAGAAATATTTGGAGTCCTTGACGTTCTAAAAAAAATTTCAGCCAATTATTTGGAATAAACTTTTGCAGAACACTAACATGTCAATAGCACTAGGTATTCATTATAGTCAGGAATCAGCTGCTAAGACTATTTCTGACTATTTCTGAAATTAGCAAAATACTGAAGAGCAACGAGAAAAATCTTTGCAAGGTGTTCAGTAAACTTAAAGGCTTAGGATTTTATTTTCTGATAGGCATAGCAGAGGAAAGAAACGAAAACAACTGTGTTGACTATACGGAAGGATTCATATGATGGTCTCATCAATCATAACTATTGAAATAATCTATGATGGAAAGACACTCAGGCTTCTCCCATACTAGAATTAAGGTTGTCCATGGCTATGTAATTCTTCAAGTATGTGATTCAATACAAAAATAATAATACCTTCAACTAAAACTAAAAACACACTTTCTACACTTCATGTAACAATGCCATGCCAAAAATATGGCAGTTATGTATGTTGGGAAAAAGAAAATGCAGCTATTGATTGATACAAACCAATCGGATCAATCAAAGTTGTATGCTAAACCGCAAATTTGTCTCGTTATTACAATGTTCACTTTTCCATCATAAAAACAATAGAAATAAATAAGAGGTTCACTTTATTCCTACGTGAAGCAACCATAACTAAGTTTTATGACTAAATATACAAGCAGTCTAGGGGTGTAAAAGAGCACCTCATGACGAGAAAAATGGAACTCTCGTTGAATTCCACTGAAGGGGTATTTTCATTATTTTCTAGGCACCAAGGGCAATCATGGAATTACAATTGATGCAAACAATGACAGAAAGTTGTGGAAAGGCATAGTTTATGGAATAAGGTTATTACTATATGTTACCTATAAGAGTTGAGATTATTCCTACTTATTAATACGAAAGTTCTATCCATTAATTCAAATACATTTATTTGATTTAACATGTGAGACTGTTATTTACAAACTATAACTCAATCTTGGAGAAAATATTCTTCCCCATTGATCCAAGTTCCTCAAACAGCCATGCAAATGGAAGCTTTGTAAGGACAAATGGTGAGACCTTGCCAAGATCTGCAAAAAATTGGAAAAACAAACTAAATAAACAATCCTAGATCAACAATATTGGTGAGGAACTGGTAAGATTTTGCCATTTTCTCCCCTAAATAAGAACATTTGATCTTCTGGGTGAATTTCATTTCAACCTCTTGGTGAGATCTTGACAAGATGCCACCGAAATTTCTCAGAATAATGTGACCATGATGTAAACGGGTCATAGAATTAAGGCATGTTTGAAAGGATGAACTCTTTGTATTGAATAATTCATGAAGCCATAATACAAATAAAGAGTCAACCTGCCTCTAATGGGCTTAGGGTCAGGAATAAGAACAAAACACAAAATTGCTCTTCACATGAGTGAGGGAAGATTTATAAAATAAAATTAACCATGATTTACTAAGACTACCTCTTATGCATAAGACTATCCTACTAATGACAACCAAATAAAGGCATAAAAGCAAATACTACTCTAACCCCCCACCCTCCCCAACCCCAAAAAAAAAAAAAATTGATGACATCGAGGTTTGCTCAACAAGAATTGGAAGTGGTCCACTAAATGAGTTCAAGCATGAAGATGATCACACACAAAATAACAATCGATTTCAATATGTTTGGTGCGCTCATGAAACACCAAGTTGTGTACAGTCTAAATGCTAATTGGCACTATTAGTGTCACAACGAATAAGACCAATAAGAGAAACACCCAGGTCTACAAGAATGCACTGAAGTCATACAATCTATGCAACAATACCTGTCATAGACCTGTACTCAGCCACAGCACTCGAACGAGCAACAAAATTTCTTTATACCTTCCAAGAGACAAGGCGTCACGGGGACAAATTTTTTGTTGGGAGTATGCCCCGTGATGGATTGGTCACATTGTGCAACAAGCAGCCAACTCAAGCCTTTCACCCACACTTTATTAAATTAAAAAAAAAAAAGGCTCCACCTCAAAACTTTTGTTCAAACACTCTTTCACTTAATGACAATGGCAAAGGCTCCTCTCAACCTTACCCCAGCCCAAGGAACAACTCTTCACTTGCACATAATCGCCCAACCTATGAATTAGACCTCTACCCAACCCGTCTCCCAATTTTCTCATGTTGGTGATGATCCCCCTGATCAGCCAATCTCCCTATATATTGTCGGACAAAGCCTAGTACTACTAAAACTCAGCCAGCCCTTTACAAGGTCGGTTACCAGAGTTCCAACATGAATACAACTAAAAGAGCTGCTCACAACCCGCTCAAGACCTCCGTCTGAACTCCTAGCCCAGCTAGACTTCAGCTTGTGCCATCCTTCAAGGGTCTGGCCTTGTCCAGCAGCCTTCGGGTCTTACTCAAGCTATGAAGTCCTCGGCTCACATGCCTCTTGCATCAGCAAAGCCCATAGTGCATCCAAGTCTTGCATGGAGTCCAAGTGCAGCTAGGATTAAGCCCGCACCCATTCACATGCAACTTTTACCTACCAAACCCACTTGCATTGGGCTTCAACCTGCACTCCTAGTCATGTCACTAACCTTGCCAACCCTCCACCAACATCGCCTTGTCCATGCACACACATAGCCAGCCGCAGGCACAGGCGTAGCCACCCATATGTACCCAGATGAACTTGGCCATCTGTATCCAAATCCCACTTGAAGTAGATGTTTCAGTCAACCAACATGCTTGCATAAATAGGCCTCTTGCCCACACTTGTAGCGGCCAGCCGGCTACAAGAGCAAAAGTCTCTTCGTAATCAATGTCATACTCCTAAACATACCCTTTGGCAACTAATTGAGCCTTGTACCATTCAAGAGAACCCATCAAAATTAATTTTGATCTTTTACACCTAATTGCAGACTTATTAGAACGATGAGAAACCAGTTCCCAGTTTCCGG
Organism: Saururus chinensis; assembly: GCA_035235625.1. Lineage (NCBI taxonomy): Eukaryota > Viridiplantae > Streptophyta > Magnoliopsida > Piperales > Saururaceae > Saururus > Saururus chinensis. The sequence goes on from CP141143.1 coordinate 36,639,467, forward strand.
TTAGTGCATCACCCTCTTCCAATATGGGTTGATAGATGCTTCTATATAGGACCAGGGCTCATGAAAATTGTGAAGAGTAGATAAAAAGGAAAGAAAATCAGAAGAATGCAAAGAAGAAAAGACATCATACCAAGGAGATGTCACACCAGCTGGCTGAGTAGAACCAAAAGATGAGGAAGCATAGCATCGGCCACTTTACCAGGAGAAAACCCAGCCAGGCAAGAACTATGCCTACGCATAGGCTCCAGATGAGGGGTATCGGAGGCAATAGGCTCAGTATGAGTATGATGCACACTTTTCATACTACGTGGATAAACTTCTTGATGCTCACAACATAACTGGTTGACACTCGCAACATAACCCAAGTATATCTACAGAATGAACAAAACCCTAAAAAAACAGATGCAGGAAATAGATCAATTGAAACTAAATCAAACTTGTCAACCGATGGAGCTCTATGAGGAATAGCGTAATAATAGACACTCCAAGAAAACAACATGACAAGAAATATATAATATGTTGGACAAAGGATCATAGCACCTACAACCCTTCGGACAAACACTATGACCCAAAATTACACAACTTGAACTTGGCCAATAATTTCATATACTCGAGAGTAGGAAGCAAAACATAGCATGTGCATCCAAAAACACATAAGGAATTGAAATCAGGAAGGCTACAGTAGACACTCATATGGAGACTTACGTGCAATCACGGAAGAAGGGATATGGTTAATGAGATAGGTAGCAGTTAGAGCAGCCACACCCCAAATGAGGGCAAGAGCTTGAGCAAAGAGCAAAAGAGAGAATGCAGTCTCCATAAGATGGCGGATCCTGCATTGAGTAACACCATTTTGTTCTGGCATGTGATGACAAGATAAGTGAAGAATAGTACCCTCACGCACTAGGACAACCCAAAAAGTATTAGCGAGATATTCACCACCAGAATAAAAAAAAACCTGAATATTAGCAAAAAACTATGGACCATAGCAACAAAATCAGTATAAATAGAAAGCAACTCTAAGTGAAATAGAACCTAAAGGACGTAAACATTCACTTGGGGTGACATCAGTGGATGAGTAAACTATAGAACTTCATACAAAAATTGCAAGAAATGGGACGAATGAACTTCCATCGAAAACCATGGGAAGATATCTTGTAGATCTTAGTCCAAGCATGCTTTGCAGTCTCAGCGAGATCTCAGCTCTCGCCAGAGTAGCAAGATAAATATCCCTAGAAATGGTCACGGTTTGAGACTTCAGGAATGTTTTTTGTTTTCTCTGAGATTTGACTAGATCTTGCCAAGATCTCAAATCTCACCAAAAATCAGTCAAATTCTCCTTTCATTGTAAATATCTCGCAGAGATTTCATGAGATCTCAGCGAGCTGTGATTTTTCTTATTGGTGTTGTAATCCTTCTCAGCAGTATTCTTTCCTCAACAGTGACAGCAATAATCCTGCATCAGTGGAGATGTAATCTTTCTGTTTTGAAGTAGTTATTCTTGCCTTAATAGTTACAGCAGTACTCCATCCTCATTGGGGGTATGATATTGCTGTTTTTAAGCCTTAACAGCAAGAGTCCTGCCCAGGATTCCTGCCTTAATAGCAAGACTCCTGCTTGCTCGCAGTTGTGTAGCAAACAAGGAAGAAAAGGAATGCTGCTGGTAGTAATCCTTCTTCATTTAATACAGCACGAATCCTTCTTAAAAGATAGCAGGACCATGATTAGTACTTTCTATATCTATTTTCATAATATCCATTCAACCTGAATAAAGTGCAAGAAAACTGAAATAAAAAAACTGGCTTATAAGATAATTAGACATTTTTGTGAAGGAACTTTGAGATGCCATCAAAAGAAAACTAGGTAGAATATTACATACACTGAACTCTGCATTAAATACTTTTAATGGCCAGAATTTTCAAAGTGATAAATTCATGAATCTTGACAATAAAATAGATCAAAATTAAGAAACTCTATATTCAGCCAAAAAGAAACAGTTTATAGAAGACCTTGACAATGTGAAAAGGTACTTGTATATATATATATAGACACCTCACTTAAGTACACACAAATACATATATGCAAACATCCATACACATGAACTCTACGTATGATAATTTCCTCATCCTCGAGATCATTTTCCCAATATCTCCCATGTCTCTCCGAGATATCTTATTTTCTGCCGACCAAGACCGAGATTGCAAACTTGAGTCCACATATACACAAAAATCTAAAAGTTAACAATTATATCAATCTCTTTGGACTATAAATAAAGCAAGAAAAAGGATGTTCAAATAGATGGCCTTTATTTACTTATACCAAGTGCTTCAAATAAGAGAAAGGCACCCTCTTGCTCCTGCAAGCAATATTCCAAGCAGTCTACTACAAACATAGTGCTGCCAGATCAAAACAATTTTACAAGTTCAAGTACAGCTAAGTCTTCACCAGTGGGCTTCTGATGTCATCAAATAGAATATAGTGCTTGAACTTGTCCTAAAGCATGACAGCAACCTTTGCACACATGTGAAATTTGGTGGCATGGTTTTATATGATGTTACTAAAAATAATGTTCATGTCGTATGTGATCATCCTCCAAATCCTGGGTTAGACTAATTGTCTCATTTATTTCTATGAACTAGAGAACAAGTTCTTTTGAAAATTACCGGACTGATAGAGGCTATTCTGTAGTTGATTTCAAGATAATAAGACTAGGTAATTCAAATTCAGCAGTCAGGAATTTTAGACAGATCAGGGTCATTTTGATAAAGAATGCATCTGTCAGATGGGTCTAAATCCTTTTAGCAAAGTCATGCCACAGTTGGAAAGGTATTTCTGAAATCATTTTTTTAATACATTTTCTGTGATTTGAGAACAATAGTAATAGAGGCTGCTCTTATTTTAGGCAGGGCAAAAATCCAACTTTCCCAAGAAAATTCTAATTATGGTGGTTTTTTCGATCAAAGGAAAAAAATTAAAGTACGGTACTTGGTTTTTTGTTAGATCATGATTGGAGAGTTATTAATCTAGTATGAGTCTATTTTAAGGTTGGCTTATGCCTGCAAAAGAGGGTTTTCTTACTGCTAAAATACAAGTCCTCTATTGATGAATGGTTGCCTTCTCCTATAGTCCTATATATTTTAGAGTCAATTCAAATTTTATTTGTTTATATTCCTATCCTTGCTATAATCAGCTATATTGTCCTGTTGCTGGTCCAGATTACTGCTGGAAACGGTCATTCAGTATTCTTATTTTCCGGCAATTACTTTTCTGCAAACAGTCTTATTTAGTGACTGCTTTGGGAGAATTAGTCACCCCATGCTTTATCCAACAACACTTGGCCCCTATTTCATTATTCTTGCACTCAAACAGTAATAGCAGCTAATCATATACTAAAACTCCCACGGCAACTGAGCCAGTTAAGCCAAAATATATTTTAACTACTTGCATCATCATGTGCCATAGTTACTGCATTAAATTCCAACATTTTGCAAAGGATAATAATACACATCCAACAAACCCTCCACCTTTTTGAGAGATATGTACCCACATGTCCAAATGTGGCCTATATCTATCAAAACCCTCCACATCAGCATTGCAGGTATATGTTTGATGCTTTTTGCTGGACAATTATCATTTTCCTTTTGGAAATAAGCATACTACCTAATTTTTCCTAGCTCACTCATGCAAGATACCCAATTTAGTCCCATTCACGTTTCAGCATTTACTAAACTTTTGTAATGATCCTCCAATAAAAGCTCTCCATCTTATTTTTCAAGATCAAATATTTGCTCACGTGACAGAATTTCATGATATGATAAGTGAAGTAGGTTTGTCAGCCATGACTTGTCACAGCTTGTATTGCCATTACAGATGAAAATTTGGATTTTACAATCCCATAACCAAACCTAGCTTCCTCTGCCTTAGCTTGTAATACTTCTATATTGCTGTATGTTTTCACAATTAGCACCTAGGTAATAAATTTATTCATGTTCCTTCAAAATCACAGCTTCCTTAGGGTCCTGAACTGAGCCATTTTTAACTCTGGATTATTGTACTTGGTTTTTCAGTTCATGGTTAGGCTGATAATTGGTATGCTCTTTTATTTTTGCAGCTCCCATGTCCATGCATCAATGAGTAAGTAATTCTTTAGATTTTGGCAAATTCTAAGTTCAACCTAAATTTTCAGATGCTGTGAAAAAACACAAAGGGAGAAATTTTGGTACAAATAAAAGACCAAGTTGTTAGAATACAACAATTTATTTTTCCATGTGATAAGATAAGAGCAAGCATAATTATGCAAAATAATGAAGTATTTTACACAACTAAAGACGCATGGTGGAATTTTCCACAAAATTATATTTGACTTGACATGTATGACCACAAAAATTAATACAAATTACAGTCTTTGCTAGAAATAATCTTGAATTTCCTGAAAGAATAAAAGATAACAAATCGCACGTTCTATAAATGTAGGAGAAAAGAAATTGTGACCTGATAAACAGTTTTAGCAGCTCTTTTAACTGTTACTTGCAACTGCAACAAAGCATCTTCAACTCGCATTCCGCGAACCAATGCAGCCACCAAATTGAGCTTTTTAGTACTCTGATCAAAATATGCAATAATCCTGAGAGTTTAGATATGTTAAGCTAATGAAGCAGTTTTAGAGAAATGATTTGATAATACTTCAAGAGTCTTGCCAGTCCTCAAGTATCATCACATGTACAGCCCATGGATATGTCTTCTGGACATGTCACAATGCCCTTAAATCATGAAGATTTGAAGATCTTTCCTTATTTAAGTCTTCCCTGTTTAGGTTAATTCTAGTTGTAATAGCTTTTGCGTTCCTGGTTTCCTAGTTTACTTTATGCATATTTTAATTTAGTTTCCTCGTTGTAAGAGAAATTGTAGAAGGGAAGTAGAAAACTATAAAAAGGACAGACTTCATACCGTAGATTTTCTACCTCCCTTCCTCTCTCTCAGTTCATCTATTATCTCCCCTTTCCCTCTATATTCCTCCTCTTTCCAATTACTTAGCTTTTGTGGCTCTTTGGGCTACATCATATGTATTGGAAGAGTTTGATCCTGAGGCCATGGGCAAGTCCAGTTCTTCTCACCTTGAGATGCACCTGGACTCCAGTGACTCCAACGAACACAACAGCACAGAATCTCACCCACAGGTGGCCCAATCTCAAGAAGATTGTCTTCAGCGGCTTGAGGCAACCTTTTCTGGGCAGAGCAATCTCAGTTCTAGGCGGAGCAATCAGTGCGGTGGACAAGCCTGGAGAACCCAATTCATGGCTTGTCTGGGAGGATTTGAACACTGAGTAACCCATCCGGCCTCCCTCTGCAGTCGGGATATATCCCACCCCTTCCTTTTGTTTCTGTACAGTCACCAGCAGGAATCTCTGCACAGGCTGTTTCAGTTCCACTAACACCAATTGCAACCGCCGCTGTTACTCCATGTCTCCAGCCCTCCAAATCCACATTGCTGGATGTTACTTCCGTTTCTGAGCTGCATGCTAGTGTCGGCAGATACCTTACCAGCGGCGGCAGTCCAGAACCTTGCCACAGCTGCAGCACATGGCCAGTCCGCATCTGCCACCCAAGGTTTCACCATGGCTGCTTCCATCCATCACCTCTCATGAGTGGTTTCGCAAGCCCCTTCACTGCATCTGAACTGCTACTCTCCACCTTACAAGCACTGGGCTGCGTGGCTCGGCGGGGGACTTACTCCACAATCGTGTCTCATGCCACAGTCATCCCTGGTTCCTTCAAACCTGGCAACTCTGATCCTGCGAGATAAGCACTTTCGACGTTTCAGGCTTGAGGACTCACACTCCAGTTCCTTCAAGTGGTCTTCCTGCAGGTTTTATGGCCCAACCTCGCACCTACTTTCCTGTGCAGGTTGCAGGTTTATTGCCCTTGCCCAATCAACCTCGCGCAGGTCATCACCAGTTAGGTCCCTTTGCATTGGGTCTCTATCAGGCCACTTCCCACCGAGGGCCATACCCACCCAGACTGATCTACTAAAGATATCTGTTCGATTCGGTTCTACCAAGTATAAAAGCTTTTGATTCTCTTATGTAAAATCGGGACCAGTAGCATCCAGCAACATCTGGCTGAGTTTGAGCACTTAGTGAACTAAGTCCCAAACTGGCCTCCGTCTGCACTCAATGTGGAATTTCTACCAGGCCTCACAAAGCCTATCCAAGCTGAGGTTCGTCATTCTCGTCCAAACAACTTGCATGAGTACATTCACCTTGCACACATGGCCAAGGAGAAATTCTGACATTTACGTCCTTCCAATAGATCTTTTTCAGTCAGTCCCTCCTTGTCATCTACCATTGCCACCTACAAGTTGCCTTGTGTAGTGGTCAGATTGCAGGTAATCCATTTTGCCCCTCTCCTTCTTTGCCATGCTTATCTCCTTCTCAATTGAGGAAAGATGATCTAAGGACTATGTTATTACAGTGATGAGAAATTTAGTCCAGGCCATCACTGCAAAACTTTCCATGCTTTTGAGTTTGATGATAATGAAGATGGATGATTATTTGAGGATAGGTATGAGGATGGACCAGCTGATTATGATGGTGATTTACCCTACCTAACCATGATGGCATGGAGATTACTATACATGCCTTCTCCGGTACTTACACCCCAAGGACTTTTAGGGTACATGGTTCTATTAAGAAGTGACTTGTTTCTATTTGAATTGATAGCGGAAGCACTCACAATTTTATTAATGTTAAGAGTACCCTATGAAGGATTTGAGGCGCTCGAAGTACTTATTGGGGATGGCAAGTGCCTGCAGAATAAGGGCATCTACCCTAAAGTGGATGTCAAAATTCAGGGTCATACCTTCCAAATAGACCGGTATTTGATTCCCAGTCAGGGTGTTGAAGTGGTGCTTGGCATCTAGTGGGTAACAAGAGCTCGGTTCGATTTCTTGGGATTTCAAGAAAATGACGATGCAATTTAATTAGAAGGGGCAGCGTATCCACCTCTCCTTTCAGCCTCCCGAAAATTTGCAATGTGCAACAATTCTTGAGTCCTTGCAAAAGATTCACTTTCAGGGATATTTGATTGAGAATATGCCTCAGTCTGAGCTCTCTACTGATTTGTGTGACCTTCTGGACAAGCACTCCTCACTGTTTGGGGAGCCTTCCATTTTGCCTCAGAAGCATTCATTGGATCATCATATTCCTCTAGAGCTGGGTGCAGCACTGGAGAATGTCCACCCTTATCGATATCCATAAGTAAAAAGAACGAGATTTAGTGGCGGATTCAGGTGTTTGGGAGAAGCTTGATTCAGGTATTATTCAGCCTTCTCCTAAATTATTGAATCTTAAAAGGATGGCACTTGGCGATTTTATGTGGATTATCGAGCTTTCATTGTGATGTTATTCTCATTTATAGTCCTTCCTGGGCATCCCACTTGGCGCATTTGAGGACTTTTTTCTTTGTTAGAGTAGCATCAATTCTTCCTCAAACGTTCCAAGTGCTCTTTTGGCTGGGAGCATGTGGAGTATCTTGACCATATTATTTTTGTTGTCAATGCAGCAATGGATCCTATCAAGGTCACTGCCATAGGCAATTGGCCTACACCAAAGACACCAAAGGCTCTACATGGAGTTTTGGGTTTGACAGGGTATGATAAGCAATTTATTCTTGGATATGGCATTCTAGCAGCCCCTCTCACCACCCTCCTGAAAAAGGGTCACTTGCACTGATTAGGCACAACATGCTTTCAATAGGCACAAGGAGGATATGACATCAGTCTGTTGTGGCACTTCCAAAGTTCACCAAGACCTTCATGGTAGGGAGTGATGTACTAAATCCGGATGACCACCCCATTGTATTTTTCATTATGGCTTTATCAAGATGCTCCCTCCTTTTAGCCTACAGGTGCAAGATGCTCACTATTATTCATGTCGTGACAAAAAGGTGTCCTTATTTACTTGGCTAGCACTTCATCATTCAGACTGATCATCTTCCTCTTAAGTACTTCATGGATCAGTGTATTTCAACTCTAGATGAGTGATGAAGCTGCTAGGGTATGATTATGAGATCGTGTTTAATAATGACATATAATTGGGCAGCAATTCTTTATCCTATCAGTTTGAGGGTTCTTCTTTCTTTGACTACCCCTACCTTTCCTTTTCTAGACGATTTTGCAGCCTTACAGACCCGGATACTTCTTATTGCATGCATCGAGACTGATCCTTTTGGCTCACTGGTTTATGTTTTGCAAGATGGTTTTCTATTATGTTAGGGGTTAAGGGCACATACGGATACCCAGGGAGAACCAGTTGAGGCAAGATATTCTTCATCATTTACATTGTACACTTGTCACTAATCTTAAGGGTATTTTTTGCTCATATATGCTGGTGTCCCAGAGCTTTGCCTTGTGTGGCCTTAAGCACAACGCACAACGCTTTCTCACGAAGTGTATAATGTTTGTTAATGTGGTAAGGCGGATATTACTGCCCCAAATGGTTTACTTCAGTCCCTCCCTACTCCTGAGCACATATGGAAGTGACATTTCGTTATGATTCGCCATATTATAGGATGTTCTGATTTATTGTCAGTAGGCTAGGCCTTAAGCATGTTATAGGATGGTCCATGCAGATCTTTGCTTAGCTTTTTAGTTATGTTGCTGTAGGGAAATAAAGGCCAAGCCCATAAATGTGGCATGGTACAGCTTTGTCCCCCTAATTGAGATTAATCAGAGATTATTTCCCTAATCCTCTCCTCCCTGTCGTCCGCCACCCCCTTCCCTTTCTTTCCCCTCCACCTGGTCTCAACCAGACCAGCAAGAAGCCTATGGCCTCATTCACTCCTATTTTTCCTTAAGAATCTTTGTAAACCCTAGGGTTTACAACACTTGCATCAGAGAAGACCTTCCTATGGGCAATGAAAGAATAGTCCCGACCAAGAGTATGGCAGCCAAGGAACAGTAGAACCAGAGTGATGCTTCGGCCACAGCCCCGACGGAGCTTCAGCCACACCGAACATGGCCGCGTTGACCAACCTAGGTTTACTAAAAAAATTTGAAGAGCCACTTCATGAATTTCGGGCGCAACCTACTGACTAACAAGAGTCATGCGCCACGTGGGTTGGACAGCCGGCAATTGCCTCATCTAGCAAGGCAAACAAGGGTGCAGCAGAAGGGAGGGAGAGCAGCACAAATCGCGCCTCCTTCCACATTTGCCGCGGCCTGCCCCTTCGCCCAACCCCGGCCTGTGCAGCCTGCCCCAAGCCCCCTACTAGGGAAAAGCTCCCCATGCCATAAACCAGTGGCAGATGCAGCCTCCAACGCTGCCTTTCCTTGAGTTCTTTCCAGCCATGGCAATGGGCCCAGAGGACTGGCTGACACTCATGAAGAGGACTTTGTGGATTTGGCTTACTTAGAGATGAGGGGGAGCGAATCCACCCAACCAACCTGCACTACTGAAACTCGTCTTTCTCAGATGCAATTCCCCAAGTATACCGGTAAGGATAATCTAATTGATTGGGTATACCGGGCAAAAAAAAATTTAGCAAGACATGATGAGAGATGTGAAAAAGTTACGAATAGCTCTAATTTGGTTTCAATACTTTGAATGAGAGGTGTTGGAACCTACATGGCAAAAAAATCCCATAAGAGTTGTGCGCCCAGTTTGGCCCTAATAACTTTGCTGATTTTAATGGACTCTTGTCCTTGTCCCATATTACTTCAATGCATGCCCATCAGATTGAGTTTATGCGGGTAGCCACTCACCTTCCTCGTTGGAAACAAGAAGCACTGGCTGGTACCTTTCATCAGGGCTTAAAACTAGAGATAGCTGATGAAATATCACTTTTATTGCCCTACTATGCATGATAACATTCACCACACACGAATCCATGAGGAGAAATTGAGCAAGCAGTATCTTCAGATGATTTTGAAGTGTCAGATACGCCCAACAGGTCTGCCTCCTCCACAACTACGGGGAGGGGGGGCGTGGAGGGGGGGGGGGAACCTTCGGTCCTCCGGGACAACCATTTCGATCTTTTATGTTCCTTTCCACTCTCAGATGGAGGAGTCCCACAAGTTTTAATTGTGCAAGCATTATTCTCTTGGACATCAATGCAAAAGCCCTCTCTCTGCATTGATGAAGGAGTCTTCAGATGATTATGCTGATTGGGGACATGCTGATTTACCACCAAGGGATGCAAAGGTGCTTCCAAAGATTTCTTTACATACTTGCTCCGGTCCTTGCAACTCGCAAACCATGCGAGTTCATGGTTTCCTTAAACGCAAAAAAGTGGCAATACTCATTGATAGTGGCAACACACATAACTTTATTAATGATCATGTTGTCAGTGCCTTGGCTTCCATGTATTGGAGTCCACCTCCTTTGATGTGCTGATAAGAGATGGCAAACACCTTCGTAGCAAGGGAGTATGTCCGCAAGTGGAGCTACACATCCAAGGCCATGCATTTCTCATGGATCTCTATTTACTTCCCACCAAGGACATTGTTTTGGGAGTTTAGTGGTTGGAGGAGTTGTGCGATGTCACTTGGAATATTCTAACATATGGTTATGGATTTTGAGTTGGCAAGGCAGCGGGGGCACATTCACAGGTTGTTTCCATGCACCTTGTATTCAGCCCACGACAGGTTTTTTTTTCAATGGTACTCATCCGAGCATCCTGCTATAGTTACTTGTGCAGAAGACTCCTTCCCAGCCAATGGTTCTCGATGATTTGACTGCTTGTTGGAGGCCTATTTGCCACTTTTTGCTGAACCGGCCAGGTTGCCTCCACTCCACACACATGCCACCGCATTCGAAGTTTGACAGTGGCAGTGGCTTCTCCAGCCAATGTTCAACCCTAAAAGACAAGTACACTCAAATCCAAAAAAATGAAATTGAAAATGTCAAAGATGTCGAATGCAAGCATTATTCACCCTAGCAAAGTAGTTTGTACTCCCCAATTTTATTGGTCAGGAAAAAGGGTGGGTTATGTCATTTTTGTGTCGATTATCAGGTTCTTAATGCTATTACACTCAAGGATAAGTTTCCAATCCCAATCATTGAAGAGCTTTTGGATGAATTAGGTGCTATACATTCTTTTTCAAACCTTAATTTGCACTTGAGGTATCATCAGATCCATATGCACCTAGCTTCTATTCATAAGACAGCATTTTGCACCCATGACAGTCATTTTGAATTTTTGGTCGTCATTCAAGTTAGACTAATGCTCCATCCACTTTTCATAGCCTTATGAATGAGGTGTTCCAACTTGTATAGTCCTTAGGAGACTCACGTGATGCATCTCAGGTGTGCTTTCGTTCTATTAGTGCAGCACTCTTTTTTTCCTCAAGCAATCCAAGTGTGTATTTGGCAGTCCTCGGCAGTCCTCTGGTGGAATATTTGGGGCATCTCATTACGGGTGGTGGTATGTCTACTGATCCAGCCAAGGTGACAGCTATGCTTAAGTGGCCAATTTCTACTTAGCCTAAGGCTTTGCGAGGTTGACCGGCTATTACTACCTATTTGTCTCTCATTATGGGACTATAGCAGCTCTATTGACAGCTTTACTTAAAAAAGGGTCCTTTCAATTGTCTGCTGAGGCTCAAGCCACCTTTAATGCCCTCAAGTTGGCCATGTCTATAAAACCAGTCTTAATCTTACCAAACTTTAAGTGGCTTTTCATTGTGGAGACTGATGCCTTTGAGACAGGATTGAGCATCGTCTTGTTACAGTCAGGCCGCCCTATTGCTTTCTTTTGCACAGCGCTCTCAGGTGGTTCTCTTTCTTTTTCAGCTACTAAAAGATGCAAGAACTGCTAAAAGTTGTGCAAAGAAAACATACCTGTTTAATATTCTTTCGAATAGCTTGTACTTTAGAAGGTTTAGTAACCAACGTCTGGTTCTGTGTCCTGCCTTTCTCTGCATCTAGAACAGGTACCAATGGGGATGCAACAGGAGTTACATTTGTATCAGACGATTCCGCAAGCAAATTTCTTGTAGAGGAAATCCCCTGCAATAGAAATTAAAATATGATTCTTAGATGCCCAAAATGCTGAATTTACCCAAATGAAGATATAGTACAGTTACTATTTCATTTTAATGTCCTTAAAGGAAAAATAAAGCATACAGAGAGAGAGAGAGAGAGAGACTAAGATAGATACACATCTTAATCAAAAAAGTGAAGCAGCAAAGTAGTACCAACTCTTGTATATAGTTGTGGAAAGGCCACAAACGTGCATCAGAATAGAATGCAAAAGATTTCTGCCGACAAACAAAGCCTGAAATACGAAATAATGACATGGAACAGTTAATGCTGGTAGCTTTCCTTCAATTGGCTAGTAAATCAATCAATTTAATAAAAAAAGAGAGAATAACAGCAAAACACACAAAATTTCTGGGTCCGGTAGTGACAGGAAGCAATAATTTTTTTCAAAATGATAATAGTTCTTTTAAGCAAAAAACATCAAACACATAGAAAAACAAGCAGTGCCCTAGAGACAGAAGGCAACTATAACTTCATCATAACAAGGCATCAAAAGAAATTGAACATATTCTAGCTTCAGATGAAATAAATCCATATAAAAATGAGAAGCAAGCAAACAGACAATCTTACTAATTGTAGCAGCATTACTAATTAACAAGTACTAACAACACTAATTTCGGTAAATAATGCCCACATGATGCATAACTAGAATTCCTCCTCACCCCCCAACCGCCCTCCACCAACACACACACCTCAAAAAAATTATATTCAAATGTATAATGTAAGGTATGAGATAGATGTTATATACAGATTTTTCTGCACATAAACTATCATGATGAAGAATCTCTCTCCAAAATAAAACCGGATATAAAATCTTCCCATAAACAATAAACCACTGCAAATAAAATTACATAAAATTGATTTTACGTCATAAACAGTAAAACAACATTCATGCAAGTTTCTTTCATCCCTTCCACCGTACCAAAACATTGGCATTGTAAAGCAGCATTCTTTAAAAAAGAGACGCAGATTAACAATACAAATACAAATTAGTTCTGAATTCCGTTTACTTTGAAAAGGAGTCACATCTGTACGGGCACAAGGAAAGTTTATCGTTGCACCACCGCCTGGGTGCGCGTTGTAGCTTACAGTACGAATGAGAGAGCATATCCGCCTCCGCCATCCTAACATGATCGCAAGAAATCAAATGGACCAGGTTCCGCTGGCGACAGCAGGACGGGGATTCCTGCCCTTGGGGAGGCGGCGAGAGCAACGCCGAAGGCGGCTTCCTTGGTGGCGGTACCTGAGGAGAGTGTGGAACGGCCACCCCAGGGCAGTGTCCGAGAGAAAGAGACTAGGAGAGTGCCTTGGGATTTGGGTTTCGGGTTCCTCTGTTGGCTAGGGTGTAATTTGTCCGTTTACAAGTCCGTGTCTGAGTCCATTTAAGAAAAAGTTAACGAGTACGATCATCTAACGAATCTCCCCCAACAAACCCCCCCATTTGACCAAAGAGGATAGTGATAATAACCTTATAAATTCACACGCTAAAATTCTATTTTATCGTTTTAAAATTATTAATGAGGGAGTGATAATTTATAATTAAATTATTTATAAGTATATAAAGTAATTATATTAAGATAAGTATTTAAAACATTATTGATTGAAGTTTTAAAGAACTTAAATTAAAGGGAATTTATTTAAATAATATTTAAAAAAAATTTACCGATTTGGATCATATTTCCCAAAGTGATGTTCCTTTTTGCCAAGCAGGTGCTTGCCAAGCAGTTGGCGCCTGCGTGGCTTTTTATTTTATTTTTTTAGATGATTTCATCCTTTAGAATGACGAAATCAGGTTTAAGCTGAAGGACGAAATCAAGTTAATTTTGTTTTTAAACATCTGTTTTAAACTAAATTTAACACTTGTCCCTATTCATTCATTCCATGCATACCAAAAGATAACATGAAAGTTATTGACATAATCGAATGAAAACAAACATAAAATATAAATGTTTATCAAATATATTACACACAAGTCGAGAAAATATTTAGTTTAAAATAAACATACAACAACGCTAATGTCACAATCTCCTATGTCCTCGACCTCATCCGCGACCTTGCCCCGGCCTCGACGGTGTTGTACGATCTCCTCCTCATGATCTGCTTGTTCTGGCTCTGGCTATGGCTCTAGCTCCAGCTCCGATTCCGGCTCAGGATGTGGCTGTAGCGCAGGCTGATGTCGTCTATAATATAAAATCGGCTATGCCTGTGACTTCAAATGATGAACAGGGAGGAGAGCTATGCGCTGGTGGTGATGATGAAATATCATGGAATGAAGAGTGCATCAGCTGTGTCCGAGCGGCCTCGTGGACCGGATAATCTCTAGGGACATCCGTAATCACCGACTAAAGCAGTGGCAAACTACGAATGACATCATCATTCTCCCTAATCACCGACTGACATGCTACTAATAAGTCCTCGCTCAAAGTGTAGGTGTTAATTGCATCAGTCAAATGTGTATGTGTACGTTGAGCTAGACGAAGCTATCAAAAAATAAATTAAAAATTAGATAAATAATTAATAAGAAATAAGAAAATAATATGTGCCTTAATTAACAAAGTTATACTTACCAAAGTTACCTCAGACGCTCCCCTAGGTTGATATGTCATCTCCTCTATATCATTGCGGGGTAAAATATATCATCGTGTAATCGGTAAATACCACTGTATATATGATGCATGATGTAATGTCCAGTCAGTAATATGGCGGCCCTGTCGAGTGATGCGATGGATATACTCAACGGGAGACGGTGAGACCCCTTGCTCCAGGTTAAACTGGAGCATTACCCGATCTGGCACATACATCTCTACTATCTTGTAACATATTAATGGAATATGAGATAGCCACACGTCTCGACCGTCAGTACATAGAGGAGGTAAGGCAGCCAATACTTCCAGTGAGTACGGCTGCCAAATAACCTATATAATATATAAAGATAATTTAACTTACATAACGACAATATTTTTATATTCACTACAAAAAAAGTTCAACACATCAATAAAATTACCTGATATGGCCACTTGTGGTCTAACTCCGCTCTGTACAATCGGAGGACTCCTTGTGGATTTTCTGTTCTCTTTCTCCGAACATTCCACCTTAAGGAGTTAAATTTAAAAAAATGAGTTCAGCAAATGTATATAAAACGATGCTAAAATAATTAAGTGTTAAACAAAAATAAATACTACCTCGCTCCTAATGGAGCACCCTTGGCTAAGCGACCCATCTCAGCACTTGGTCGTCTGATGTGTAAATGCTCCCACGACCATAGCTATGTCAGAAAATATGAACATATTAAATAAAATTAAAGAATTATACGTGAAAAAAACTATTTAAAGTTATAAATCCATTTACCTGAAGAATGGTCAGGCAGCCTACAATCCCCGAGGTCATGGCCTGACATGCTTTCCCTAACTCTCGATATAAAAACGCAAGAGTGGCATTGCCCCATGAATATGCACCCGCCATGTGGAAATCATCAAGGAGGGAAAAATAGGCCACATGTACATGGCTACTCGTGGTATCCGCAAATATCGTCTCTCCAAGTAGATGTAAAAGATAGACTCGTACATGCTGCTCGATAACTACCTTCGTAGCATCGACTGGGAGCTCTCGAAACTCCTATAAGATCCATCAAAGGCTCACTCGGCTACCACGCATGAATGTAGCAGGAGGAGCTCTACCAAGGAGTCTAACTAATATATCACCATGAGCTCCTCCTGTAGTGCCTGTCACCGCATGGCCATCAATGCAAAGTCCTAATAGAACTGCCACATCCATGAGAGTGATGGACATCTCTCCATAGGGCAAATGGAACGTCTGCGTCTCCCTCCATCTCTCAATGAAAGCTGTCAATAGAGGCCTATCGAGACGGACATACCTAAGATGAATGGAATGCCCGAATCCCGCTCGCTCAATATAGGGCAACAGACAATCATCCACTGGCCAATGGTAGAGATACGTAAAATGTTCGGTGCACTCAAGGCACCCGTGGTCCTATAATAAATTTAAAAATTATAACCCATCATACTATATCGTCTAAAAAACCAAAACAAATTTAAAAAGAGTTATCATACCTCTCCTCTCCAAATAGCTGCCGACCTATGTGTCTCCTGCTGTAAGAGTAACAATCATCAATCGGGCTTGGCCCGTAAGAAGGATCTGCATGATCCATATGATCTGCGGACGGAGAATTAAGATCACATCATTATTCATCAGGAACATATGCTCATACCTAAAATAGAGAATAAATAAATAGATTGATTATATGTTTACCAATCAACAGGAGGGTTTCTACATGCTCTACTATTGTGCCCACTTTGTTTACACCTCCCGCATTTATATCCTCCTCAACCATCTCTCTCCATCTTTCTATGGTCCATTGTATTCCTAATACAAATAGACCGTGAGCGACCGGGTTGCCTTGTTGCTATCGGAGGGTACAACACAAAAGGTATATCCCTCTCCCAATACTCCCGACCACGAGGAGAATTAAATTCTGCGGAGTACACATTTTTATAAGTTGACGATGTGTAAAACAGTGATGCTTGTATTGGCTCCAGCCACTTTGCCCACACGGCGATAATGTGAGTGCAAGGATAACCATAAACCTGAGGGATGTTGCATGTACAAGTATGCATTCTTGCATTTACCATAACCTTCCGGCCATGAATAGACGTCACTTCATATTGACCGCTGTTGATCCTATTAACTATATACTCCCCAATTTTTCTTGTTTGTTCTCTTATTATTGCTTCTACTCTGGGTGTATATGGGGTAGCCATGGCAGATGCGGCAGACGATCGATTAAAGAAGAATTTTATGACCTAATAAAAAATAGCTTACGCTAAAGCCTGCATGGGTAATCCTCGTGCCCCCTTCAATACGCTATTTAAACTTTCAGCCATATTTGTAGTCGTCATGCCAAATGTCCTACAACCACTGTGGGCAAGGGACCACTGTGCAGGATACAATTCTCCCCCTAAGAGGAGATGTTTTGCCCTAGGACTCTCCTGACCAATCAAGTCCATTTTAGCATCAAACTTTTCGACTGTAAGTGCACAAGCTGCTGCCCCAATCAAGTCTGTTAGTGTATCATTTTTGAACTCCTTAAAATTTGCTTTTATGTGACGGATGCAATAACAATGGTGGTACAAAGGCTTGGGAAGAACCTCAGGCAAGGCCTTTTGAAGCCCCTTATGCCAATCTAAAATAATAACGATGTCCATCATGCCCATCAGTACATGATCCCTCAGTTCCATTAAGAACCATTTCCAATTGTCTCCATTTTCCTTCCTGACAAGCCCAAATGCTAGAGGAAATAACCCATTATTTCCATCTGTAGCCGTTGCAGCCATAAGAGCACCAAGATATTTGCCATACAAGTGAGTGACATCAATACCAATCACATGGATGCAATGTCGAAACCCCGCTATAGACAGCCCAAATGCCCAAAACAACCGTGTAAATCTCCTACAAGTGCCACCATCTTCACGAGGTACTACATCATCCTCTAAGTGGTAGTAAGTGTCAGGATTGGCTTCTTGCACCGCCCTTAGGTACATTGGCAACAATTTATATGATTCCACCCAATCCCCATATATAGCCTTGATCGCCATATTCCTTCCTGCCCATGCTTTCTTATAAGATATGTCAACATAATACTTCTCCTTCATTCTTTGAATAATATCCCCTGGTGTGAGGGTTAATTCGGCTTGGATAGCGGGCATTATGACCTTCGAAATAAAAGAGGCACTGCACTGCCTATGATCTGTGCTAAGCTGGGCATTCCGACATGTGTGATCACCTTTGTACGTCCTCAATTTAAAGATCCCTCCGCCCCTTTTTAATGAGCCATGAACTCTCCAAGGGCAAGTACTATCAATGCACTTCACTATATACTCTGAAAAATTTGTTTGTACAACCTTGTATTCAACATGATTTTGAATGGAAAACTCCTGCAAGGCTGTAATGAATGATTCTTTATTCTCAAAGATGCGGCCAACATATAACTCATCTTCCTTTTGTTGGTCCATATCCATGGCAGAATTAACTGCCGCATCTATCTCCTCATCTATGATGTGTGCATAGAGTGACTCCACTTCATAGTATGGCAGCTCTTCATCATCCACATTCATATCATTTGCGGCAATAGCATTGTCTACCGCATCATCCCCCTCGCCGTCAACCATATGTTGAGTGCTTTCTTCACCTCTGACCTCTTCTTCGTTCATGTCTGAATCTTCTCCACTTCCTTCGCCAATATAATCTTCACCTTCGTTAGCCTCATTTTCATTAATATCTTCATTGTGGACATATGCCCCCTACATAAGAACATCGCATATGTATTCATTTATGTATTAAATTGCATATGCCTAACAATGTTATATTCATCTATGAATATAAATTTCACCTTTGATTAGATGGTCCAGCATCGGTATGACCAACATACTTGTAGGGGTAATGAATACCCATCGAACTTTGAGTTCCATACCATGCACCGCCTTAGGACATTTGATAACTAAATGGCTCGTGTGCATGTGTTGTGGACCTTCTATATTACACACAAACAAAATTCAAAATTTAGTATCCTATATTTCATTAATAATTATAAGATTCAAAAAGGAGTTACAACTTAATAAACCTACCTGCAATTAGGTCCACTTCCATTGTAAATAGGGGCAAATGACCTATGACGTTCATTTGAAGCTACTGTCATAGATAAATTCCCTTCTTCTTCGTCGTCCACCGGCATTTGCATATGCATTTCATTGTTCACATTTCTATCCAAGCTCTTATGAGAGCTCCTATGTGAACTACTTCGCCTTTCACTAGTCAATCGGGCCTCTCGGGCCTCTTTTTCGAGAAATAACTCGAAAGAAAGTTTGTGACATGAGTGGTGAATCATAGGGCCCATTGATGCATCATCATTTATGCATAATAGGGTCATTCTCGATCCATACGACAGAATATTACATTTTATATTAATTTTCCATTTGCTTCGATCCCACCCAACCTTGCTTGCTACGTGCATCTCAAATTCATCAAATGTAGACGGTTTCTTAATTAATAATCCTTCTATGCATTCATCATAGTTAATTAAAAAATTAACTATTTCTTCTGCCATCTCTATTCACTTAATTCATAAACAATAAATAAAAATAATATTAGATTAAGCAATCTATCCATACCTATTTATAAAAATATTAAACTATAGACTAACCAATCCCTAAAGACTTTAGAAAAGAGGAGCAAATTCCATTAGTACAAGTCCGGGCACACACAGTGAAGGCCATAACAATTGAATCTTTAAGCACACAAAATTCCTAAGATGAACTAACAAAATTCCCTAACAATTGAATCTTTAAGCACACAAAATTGTTTTTTAGGGCTAACATAACACAAGAAGATCACTAAAATCTAACAATTTAATCTTTAAGGCATACATTACAGAAAATTATAAAATTCATAGTCAATACCATAACAATTGAATCTTTAAGCACACAAAATTCCTAAGATCAACTAACAAAATTCCCTAACAATTAAATCTTTAAGCACACAAAATCATTTTTAAGGACTAACGTAACACAAGAAGATCACTAAAATCTAATAATTGAATCTTTAAGGCATACATTACGGAAAATCACAAAATTCCCTTACTAGATTAAATGTATCAAATCCCTAAATTAAAACTAGGGCAAAAAAAAACCTAAATCGGCTTGCAGACTCAGCGGCAGTCAAAACAGAGCTCAATCAAGGCTAAGCGGACGAAATCAAGGCTAGGGCGGACGAAATTGCATCGGAGCAGACAAAATCACGACTGAGCAGACGAAATTGCGGCAAAGCGAAACGTCGGGATGGAGAAAAACACGGCAACAGACGCGAGGCAAAGCTTCTGTAAAAAGACAACGATTTCGTCCTTTGAAATCGACATAAGGCAATTTCGTCCGTTAGAAGGACGAAATTAGCTTAAACCTGAAAAAGGATGAAATCATCTAAAAAAATAAAATAAAAAGCCATGCAGGCGCCAGCTGCATGGCAAAAAGGAACACCACTTTGGGAAATTTTTTTAATATTATTTAAATAAATTTCCCTAAATTAAAATTAATTAATTAAAAAACAAAATAAAGCAACATGATGACAAATACTTAGGAAATTAAATTTACTATAAAATTAAAAGAGAAAATTGAACTTATTTACCAATTTGGACTTGATTTTTGCCATGCAGGTGCCAGCGAAGCAGCTAGTGCCTGCGTGGCTTTTTATTTTAAATTTAAAAGAAACATACATAAAATAGAAATATTTATCAAATATATTATGTCACATGTTGAAAAAATGTTTAATTTAAAAGAAACATATAACAAAGCTAATGTCACAATCTCCGACATCCTCGACCTTGGCCTCGACCTCGACCTTGACGGTGTTGTACGAGCTCCTCCTCATGATCTGCCTGCTCCAACTCCGGCTCCAGCTCTAGCTCTATCTCTAGCTCTGACTCCTGATGTGGCTCTGGCTCTGGGTCAGCATAAGTAATAGATGGTTCAACATGAGCTGGCCGATGCCGTCTATAATATAAAATTGGATCTGGCTAAGCTACATGTGCAGTGACCGGAAATGATGAATGGGGAGGAGAGCTATGTGCTGCTGATGAAGATAGAATATCAGGGAATGAATCGTGCATCGTCTATGTCTAAGCATCCTGGTCGACATGATAATCTCTATGAACATCCGTAATCACCAACTGAAGCAGTGGCAAGCTACGAATGACATCATCATACTCCCTAAGCACCGACTGACATGCTGCTAATAAGACCTTGCCAGAAGTATAGGTGTTAATTATGTCAGTCAAATGCGCATGCATACGCCGAACTAGACGAAGCTATAAAAAAATAAATTAAAAATTAGATAAATAATTAATAAGAAATAAGAAAATAATATGTGCCTTAATTAACAAAGTTGTACTTACCAAAGCTGCGTCAGACGTTCCCCTAGGCTAATATGTCATCTCCTCTACATCATCGCGTGGTAAAATATATCATCGTGTAATCGGTAAATACCACTGCATATAAGCGCTACGAACATCTCACAATGTCGTAGCCATCTCCCCTCTAATCCTCCCATCGAGCGATATATGAGGCATGATGTAAAGCCCAGTTGGTAATATGGCGGCCTTGTCGAGTGATGTGATGGACAAACTTGATGGTGGAAGGTGGGACCCCTTGCTCCATGTTAAACTAGAGCATTACACGATCCGGCACATACATCTCTATAATCTCGTAACATATCAGTGGAGTTAAAGATAGCCACACCTCTCGACCGTCGGTGCATAGAGGAGGTAACGCAGCCAATACTTCCAGTGAGTACGGCTGCCAAATAACCTGTACAATATATAAAGTTAATTTAGTTTAAATAACGACAAGTTTTTTTATAATCATTACAAAAAAAGTTCAACACGACAAGAAAATTACATGATATGTCCACTAGTGGTCTAACTCCCCTCTATACAATTGGAGGACTCCTTGTGGATTTTTGGTTCTCTTTTTCTGAACATTCCACCTTAAGGAGTTAAATTTAAAAAATGAGTTTAGCATGTGTACATAAAACCTTACTAAAAAAATTAAGTGTTAAACATAAATATAGTCTACCTCGCTCCTAATGGAGCACCCTCGACTAAGTGACCCATCTCAACACTTGGTTGTCCGACGTGTAAATGCTCCCATGACCATAGCTATGTTAGAAAATATGATAATAATTATTAAATAAAATTAAGGAATTATATGTGCAAAACAATATTTAAAGTTACAAATTCATTTACCTGAAGAAGGGTCAGACAACCTACAATCCCCGAGGTCATGGCCTGGCATGCTTTCCCTAACTCTCGGTATAAAAATGCAAGAGTAGCACTACCCCATGAGTAAGCACCCGCCATGTCGAAGTCCGCAAGGAGGGAGAGATAGGCCACGTGTACATGGCTACTCATGGTATCTGTAAATATCGTGTCTCCAAGTAAATGTAATAGATAGGCCTGTGCATGCTACTCGATAACTATCTCCGTAGCATCGGCTGGGAGCTCATGAAACTCATGTAAGAGCCATCGAAGGCTTACTCACCTACCATGCATCATTGTAGTAGGAGGAGCTCTACCAAGGAGTCTAACTAATATGTCTACATGACCTCCTCTTGTCGTACCCGTCACTACATATCCATCGATGCAAAGTCCTAACAGAACTGCCACATCCATGAGAGTGATGGACATCTCTCCATAGGGCAGGTGAAACGTTAGTGCCTCCCTCCTCCATCTCTCGACGAGAGCTGTCAATAAAGGCCGATCAAGACAGAAGTACTATAGATGAATAAAATGCCTAAATCTTGCTCGCTCGATATAGGGTAGCATCGATCATCCATGGGCCAATGGCGGAGATATGTAAAATGTTTGGTGCACACTCAAGGCACCTGAGGTCCTATAATAAATTTTAAAATTATAACCCAGCGTACTATATCGTCCAAAAACATGAAACAAATTTTAAAAAGAGTTATCATACCTCTCCTCTCCAAATAGTAGCTGACTTATGTGACTCCTGCTGTACGAGTATAGAATCATCAATCTGGCATGACCCGTAAGAAGGCTATACATGATCCATATGATATGCAGAGAATTAAGAGCATATCATCAATCGTTAAGAACATATAATCATATGTAAAATAGAAAACTCATAAAGAGATTGATTATATGTTTACCAATCAACAAGAGGGTTTCTACATGATTTACTATTGTGCCACTTTGTTTACACCTCCCACATTTATATCCTCCTCTACCATCTCTCTCCATAGTTCTATGGTCCATTGTATTCCTAATGCGAATAGACTGTGGGCGACCGGGTTGCCTTGTTGCTCTCGGAGGGTATAAATGTGGCACCCTGTGTTCCAATTACGCTTAACCAAGAGGGTTAGGGGTAATTATGTAATTTTAGTTAAATTTTAAAGGGTTTTAAGGGATGAAATTCTCATATTTAGTTAAAGCTTGAAATAACGAGTGCAACGAATTAATGAACATGCAAAACGGAGGTCGGGAATGAAAGTTACGACCTCGGGAAGCATGCCACATGGGCGGGACCCACTTTAAAAGTACAAGATAACCTACCCATGTGTAGTCTAGTTTTGAAGGGCTCATCGATACGAGTCCATCGGTACCAAGATCGTGCAATTCCGACTTCGGGATACAAAGTTATCGCATTTTGAAGTTGGAATTGTATTTAAATGAAATAATAATAAAATATTCAAGAAAGGACAAAATAGCTGACATCAGCTAGCCGAGCCGGAGCCAAACCACCGCACCGCGTGATTGTGGCCATCTACACGATGCGGGTCCCACGCGATTGCACTGCAAATTGTACGACGTGCGCGGGATGCGCGGTGACGTGCGCGTCACACACACCGACCCTTGTTTTAGTCCAATCATCTTGCGCCATGTGGCGCAAGCATGTGCACGCGTATTCCGGATTCCCCCGTTCACTCGCATGCCAACTTCTTATAAATTCTCATTTTCGTTCATTCTTTCGGAGGAGTTTCGGGAGTTGTTTTGAGTCCGTTTTCTTCCATTCAAAAAGCATTCTTAGCTAATTCGAGGGTGTTCTATGCAATGGAAGCATCCATTCCTCGAGTTAGAAACCCTATATGGAGGAAATGTCTTAGGGTAAGGGGAGGTTCTGTCCGCCTACGGGCGGGTGAAGGGTAAAGTTCTCCGGGCAAGGGGAGTTTCTGTCCGCTACCTACGAGCACGAGTAGGGTGAAGTGTCTTCGGGTAAGGGGAGGTTCTGTCTATAGCTTACGAGTACGGAAAGATAAAAGTGTTCCAGAGTTAGAGGAGGTTATGCTCGCCATCTCCGGACCTGAAAGGGAAGACACCCTGCGGAAACAAGCAACTTCGAACGTTGCTACTTCCAGAACTGCAGGGGAGTACGCTTTTCTGACCTTCCAATTTAATATGACTTATATGCATGCATATCTTAATTAGTAATATACTAATTAAGATATATAATTTGCTATGGTCTAATATATGCTTATATGTTTCTATTTGATCTACTTTGATATATTCTGCTGGGATTCGAATTACTTTGAAATGCTCTATTGTGATCTAATATACTCCGATCTGATCTGATATGATCAGTATGACCAGATGAAATCTAATATTATCTGATAGGATCTTATATGATCCAACATACTCTATTGTGTGTTCTGCTCCACTCTATGATAGAGTGGGATGTGTGGTTTTGTCAGTATTATGCTCACCTATGTGAGATGTGTATTTCACTAATTTATTGGCTTCCATTTTACTCAGATGATTAATAAGATTTTCGTCTAATTTCCCCTGGTGTGAGAGTTAATTCGGCTTGGATAGCGGGCATTATAACCTTCGAAATAAAGGAGGCACTGCACTACCTATGACATGTGCTAAGCTGGGCATTCCGACATGTGTGGTCACCTTTGTATGTCTTCAATTTAAAGTACCCTCCACCCCTTTTTATTGAGCCATGAACTCTCTAAGGCAAGTACTATCAATGCACTTCACTGTATACTCTGACAAATTTGTTTATACAACCTTGTATTTGACATGATTTTGAATGGAAAACTCTTGCAAGGCTGTAACAAATGCTTCTTTATTCTCAAAGATGCGGCCAACATATAACTCATCTTCGTTTTGTTGGTCTATATCCATGGCAGAATTAACTACCGCATCTGTCTCCTCATCTGTGATGTGTGCATAGAGTGGCTCCACCTCATATTTGTGTATTTACCAAGTATTTATACCCGTAGAGTTGGGTGTGGGGCTTAGTCGCAGGCCACGGGCCTCACTGCGTGCATATGGTAAGAATTTTGGAGGCACAACGCGTAAACAATAAGTGAACGCGTGTTGGGGACATAGATGGAAAAATTAAAAAGAAGTTATATAAATATCAAATCCAAAGATCGGATTCCAGGATCGACTTCCAGTAACTTTTTTGTTCACATCCAGTGAGTTTTAGAAAAACCCGAGTTCATTTCTGGTCGCTCCGTTGTCCCTCCTCCATCATCGGATTTAGCCAATTCTTGTTGGGATCCACTTCACCTTACCGCCATGAGTCTGTAGGTACCAGCTATGACTGCAGCCATGTCCTCTTCGCTCCTCCACGAGGTACCTGACTTTTCATCAGTTTTTCTCCCATCTTGTTCTTGTTTTTTAGCCGTGGGGGTGCGATTTTGATGTCATTTGCGGCCACCCTCAACTAGACTTATGTTTGTTTAGCCACTAGGAACCCATAGGAGCTAGCTAGAGCCGCTGCCATGCTTTCTTTGCTCCGTTGTGAGCTACCATTACTTTGGTCAGGTTTTGTTTATATTTTCATCTTGACAGTTTTTTGGACGCCAGTGTTTCTGGTCATCATTCAACCACCGGACGGACTCCGGTTGAACTCCATCCAGCCTACCTCGACCCAGTGTCAGTTGGGGGTTGTAGTTTCCGACCCCGCTTCACCCTATTGTCTTGCTCTGCCCGATTAGACGCTTTGGGTGCGTCTCAGATCGTTGTCATCGGTGAGCCGTGTGCCATTTGGCCATCGTGGGCTCTACCCCGGCTCGGCGACAACGAGGGCCAGCCCCACTTGGCCAATTACACCTCCGCCCAAAATGGGCCGCTTGCCTTTGCCCTATACCGTGCGAGATACACAATTGAGCTGTCCACATCAAATGTGTTGGTTGTATGTGGCGATTGGTGATGTCGCTGTTTTGACCGGCCACCACCTCTCCTCTGTCCTTGAGCATCGCCCCATGCCCTTCGCCACTGTTGGGTGCTGTCTACGACTGATTTCGACATCGTGCAGCCAGACAAGTATTTCTCAGCTGCTGACCGACCTTCATTTAGTACACCCTCGAATTCCGGTAGCACTGCCACTCGTTGGCACGAGCTTTCTCCCGGCTGCCCGTAACGTGCCGCCGTGGATTGCAGATTTTGCTGCATTGATCCGTGTCATCCCGATTGGTCGTGATTGCTTCTGGCACTTCCTAAACCCTCGGGACAACAACTCTCTTAACTTTGCAAAGCTTTTGACCACCACTTCTGCCGCCGACACCGCCACTATCGTGTGCTCACCATCGAATGTCATGATTACGAGGTAGGGGAGCTTTGAACTCGTAATTTCATGATAACATGTTTTGAATGAGTAGTAGCATGCTAGGATTATCTGATTCCATGTTTTGGATATTAAATCTTGGCATGTTTGCATGATGTAAGATAATGAATTATGCCACATTGAGATACAGATATGTATGTGCTAGTGATGGCTAGCGTGTATGTTTGTAAGCTACGTATGTGGAAGTATGCATGTGCTAGTGATGGCTAGCGTGTATGTTTGTAAGCTACGTATGTGGAAGTATGTATGTGCTAGTGATGGCTAGCGTGTATGTTTGTAAGCTACGTATGTGCTAGTGATGGCTAGCGTGTTGTTTGTAAGCTACGTATGTGGAAGTATGTATGTGCTAGTGATGGCTAGCATGTATGTTTGTAAGTTGCATATGTCACGACCCGGATTTTTAAAAGCATTTTTAAATAGTACGAACAGTAAGTAGTGAGAATTTTTTTTTCCTTTAAATACAAAACAAACCATTCGATTAAATATCCAGGTTATGATAACTGGGGTTCACAAATACGAATATCAAATCATATGATATTATTTAACGTCTGAAAATTCATAAAGACCAGCTCATCCATCTAAGTACAAGTCCATTGTCCGTCTGAAAATAAATAATAAGTTGAATCTCACGCTTAAGGTACACTTACTTACCGGAGTTACAGAAACGCGGAAACCTCTTTTGCACGCTTGCCTTGGTCGCACTTTTCGTCACCTGGAGAATCTGCAACAAAGCAAACTAAACAACAACCACAACCACAATGGAGCATCTTCGCCCACAGGAGAAGAGCTTCCAAAGGACAAAAGGTTTTATTATTATATTTTGGATCAGGCCAACATCACCTGATGTTAGTTGCCTACGTACTCATCAGACAACATCTCCAATGTTTCCAACAAGATTGGATCCAGACGTAGTTCTGCCTAGAAACTACTCTATCCTAAGAAGCATAGCATCACACATGCAATGCTTAGATATTTTCAACCTACATTTTAGTAAGTCCTTTAACCGTTCTACTTGTCTAATTAACAAGCAATATCAAACATTGTTATTAATTATCTCACATCCCTTTTTCGATAATTAAAACTATCAAATCTACAACTCAGAGATGACTCGCCCCTCGAGAAATCCCCAAACAAAGTACTCCAGCCTTGGAGTGGACTGCTTAACAGCAGCTTGACCCAAATCCCCAGGGCTCTCAATAGCCTGCCACAAATCTGGAGAAGAGGATCCTAACTGTGCTCATGGACACAGATTGGCGAGAAGCACAAGCCTTCCATGATGCTCATACAACTCCGCTTTTCATACGTACTAAATAGTCCTGGGAAGACCTGCGAGAGACCTGCGGTAAAGACCCTCTGGTCAATACCCAAACCGTCGTGGCGATGAAGATGCATATTGCAATCTCCACCTTCCCAACGCTGGGAGAAAATGTCTTATAAGACATTACTAATGTATCAATAGAAGCCTTAGGTCCTTATGACCATTGACTCCCCCAAACATCTGAAACTTAGACTAGATTATTTTCATCCAGTCAAGTAACCACTCAACCAGGTGGGTCCTCTTCAGCTTGTGAATTGGCCCACTAAATAGCTCATCCACTGAGCTATGACTCAAAGAACATCCCATAGCCACCATCGGTTCATTAACCAAGGTAAGATCTATGTCAGGGCCCCATTCACTCCATGAACTGGTCCCAACCCTAAAGAGGGTATTTTAGTCATTATCTTTGTTAGGTGTTCTCCCCTCAAACCCCATGTCTCTTGATTAATCTTCATTAAGCTTAAGTTACTGATATAAATCAATGCATCAATATAAAAGGCATGCATCAACATAAATAATTATGCAATCATACAAACGTATAAATAATAAACAGAGGCCCATTGCATTCATTTGCAGGGCCAGGGCTCAGAGACTTCAGCCCAAAATGTAAATTAACATATTCCACGAGTGACGTATATAATGACCTAGTGGATTTCTGCGTTGTGTTACAGACACGTGCAATACACTGCTCTAAACCCTTAGAATTAGGGCTTTCCATTGGTTTCCCATGACACTGTGACCTGTCAAGGTCTTCGTGTCACCTACCGGTTACACCCCTTCCTTTTGAAGTCATTTATAGGGTACCTTAACTCTTGATTCACTAGGTCATCTGTTTCATCAGAAACAGAACATATTGCCCCTAAGGGCATTAGGGTAATTTTACCACCTAAGGTATGATACCCTCCCTTGGGTCACTCTAGTCATTTTACTGCCCCTCTATTGATTTAAGTCATTGGCCTCTCACAAGGCTCCACTCTCAGACCGACTCATGCTTCCATTCACACGAATGTGGGCGGGTCCACCCTAAGGGCTATTTCTGTTATTTGGTTTAAGTCCTTAATGACATCCAATGGGTCCAAAATTAGGGTCAAGGGTACTACTTGACTTCATGGACTCTGTGTAATTTTCCTGGCATGTGACGGGGTCGTGAACCCCTTGAACCGACCCAGGTTTTGACTAAGGTTTACTATAAACCATAAGGGTAAAATAGTCAATTAACCACTCATTGGTATTTTTCTTCACCAAGATATTTGGTCTATAAATATTTTACCCATTAAAATCTCATTGAGAATTTTCCCAATTTTTAAATAAACTCCTAGGCCCCTGAACCGGTGTTCCGAAGTCTGATAAATAGTTTTCACACGATGATTTAACTACTAGGGGTAAAAAGGTCATTTTAGAGACTCTGGGCTTTTTCCCGGTCCTGAAACTTGGTCAAGACACTCGTAAGCCTCTCAAAGTCTGCGGGTAATTTTTCTAAATTTTTAGAACAAGTAAAGGCCCATGAACCGGACCCGGTTCAACCATTTCTCTTTTTATTTATATTGCTGACCCAGACCGGATCCGGGCCAGGACCAGACCAGTCGGTCCGGACCAGCAAAGAAGGGTTGTCTTCTTCGGTTCCAGCCAGCAGGAACACCTGCTGGCCTCCGGCAGCCACCGCCGGCTGCCACTATTAGCCGACGGGCTTGGCCAATAAGATCGCCTCCGGGAGGCGATTCCGTTGGACCTAGTCCCGTCGGCGCACGGTGACTGCTGAGCGGTTTGCAAAGTGTCCAGCTTTTTCTTCCGCTAGCGATTTGCACCACCGCCACCACCTCGCCCAGCCATGGGACCGGGGCCGTTCGATTCGCCGTCCAGCGGCGATTCAGAACCCCCTGGTCCAGCCGTAGGTCCGCCACCGTCAGTAACGTCCGCACCCTCTTTCCTCTGTGATTTCAGAGAGAACTCGAGAAGGAGCAGGGGTGCAGTGAAGCAGCGGCCCCAACTTCCGGCGAGGCTCCGCCTCCTGCTGACCGATCAACAGAGAAGACAAGGCCCCTCTTCTGACCGGGATAAATGGTCCGGCGGGTGGCCATAACCAAAGCCGCCATGGCCAAGGCCACTGCGGCCTCCGAGTGCAGTCCACTTCCGTCGGCTGTTCTGGCGAAGGGAAGGTTAATTACTGTTCACAATATTATTTGTGAACAGTAATTGTAGAGTTCCACACAAATTTTGATTTAAATAATTACCAAATTCTTCACTAATCACAACTCGAAATCTTACCTATGAGGCCGAGTTGTTGTCGATCCACCGCTATTGAAGACTCGCCGGAGCCTTGCCGGAAAAATTTCATCGGTGACTCTTTCCCCTTCCCTTCACCATCCCCAAAAAACCCCCTTCAAAAAGCCCTAATTAATCCTTTTATAAGCATGGGATTAGGGCTCCTAATCCCATGAGAGCTCAAAATCCCAATTTCGGAACAGTAATTGATCGGGCCCGCATAGTGACTTAAACGGACAATTTGCACGTTCAATTCAGGTAAACGGGCCCTGCACGATATGTTCAACCTCATATGGTTGTTTCTCCCTCATCCGGACTCCGATTCGTGCGTTCTTAGTGGCATTTCAAAGCTCTTTCTGTCTACTTTCCATCCATATATATATCAGCCACCAAATCCAAGCATGGATTAATTTATTCTGACAGAAATGTCAAGGGGTCTAGCACCCTAATTTCCACGTGTACGACTTCAGGAATTTAGAAAATTCCCGGACGTTACAGCATATGTGGAAATATGAGTATGTATGTGCTAGTGATGGCTAGCGTGCATGTTTGTAAGCTGCGTATGTGGAATGTGTAGGTGCTAGTGACGGCTAGTGAGTATGTTAGTAAGTTACATGTAGTGGATGTGTATGTGTGTGCTAGTGATGGCTAGCGAGTATGTTGGTAAGCAATGTATGGAAGTATGTGTATGTTATATGTATGTGGGATGGACATATGTATGTACGATGGCTATATGCCTATTTGGTGGATATGTGTGATGTGCCCGATGTAGTCACGATCGGTACCTAGGAGAATTTCGCAGGGAAAGGGGAGAAGTAATGAAGAAAGGGGAGAAATTGGAATTCTGTAATTGCATAAACTCCCACCAAGGCAAAGGCCATCCCATATAGGAGACGACCACCTAGGGAACCAGGCCACCTGAACTAGACCGGTCCGGTCCATACAATATAACCCAGTTAGTGGGTCGCTAGCCTGGGCCACTAACTGAAACACAGTATGACAATAAAGTATTACAATAATGAATAAATAGTTCAATGCAATAAAATAATAAAAGAGAGAGTCTGATCATTGTGCACAATCGTGCACAACACTCCACCATGCTTCCGCTATTTGCCTTGTCCTCAAGGCGACCATGCTGGGTATCGAGCCAAAAATTCATCCTCAGACAGCCATGTAGCATCCTCCAACGGCTGACCCTGCCATGAAATCAGAACCTCAGTGACAATGCGACCTGAACGGCGGACCCGCCTTTTCTCAAGCACAGACGCAAGAGTCAGGTTGGAGGGTGGATCAGGTCCCATCAAGGGCAGAGGAGGAGCACCCACAGCCAACGACCTGTGACCCACAAATCTGCGAAGACGGGACACATGAAACATAGAATGAACCAAGGATCAGGCGGCAAGCTGAGTCGGTAAGCAACCGGACTAACGCGCGCCTCCACAGAATAGGGACCGTGGAACCGGGGGGCGAGCTTAGAGTGCGCGGGCTGAAACAAAGAAGTCTGGTGCTATGGTAAAACAGAAACATAAACCAAGTCACCCACTTGGAACTCCTGATCAGTACGGCGGCCATCATAGAGCTGTTTCATCCGGTTTTGAGCTGCAACCAAATTCATCTTCAACTGACGCAAGACCTCATTGCAAGTTTGTAGCATATAGTCCACCTCAGCCACCGACGATCGATGAGGAACATAAGACAAGATCGTAGGTGGGGTGGCCATACAACACCTCAAAAGGAGTGAAACCCGCATGCGTGTGGTAGGTGGTGTTATAGGACCACTCCACCCATGGAAGAAGCTGAAGCCAACGGCGAGGCTGCGTCATCGTAAAACATCGTAGGTACTGCTCCAGACAACGATTAACCACTTCAGTCTGCCCATCTGTATGCGGGTGATAAGCAGTGCTCATATGAAGCGAAGTACCCTGTAAAGCAAAAAACTCCCGCCAAAACTGAGAAATGAATATATGATCACGATCAGAAACAATAGTGCGAGGCATACCATGAAGCTTCGCCACCTCCCGGACGTAGAGGTCAGCCACGGTCTTAGCAGTGAAAGGATGTCCCAACGCACAGAAGTGAGCATACTTTGACAGATGGTCACCACCACCATTATCACCAACTTGCCGTGCATTAGCGGCAAGGCCTCGACAAAGTCCATCGAGATATCCTCCCAAACCTTATCAGGAAGGGGCAGAGGTTGGAGCAACCTGGTGGGAGAAGTCGTGGCTGCCTTAGCACGCTGACAAATATCACAAGCGGTCACATACTCATGCATAGCCCGACGAACCCCCAACCATAAGAAACTCTGGCTGACCCGCTTATAGGTGCGGAAAGTCCCTCGTGACCAGCCACTGGAGAGTCATGGAAATGAGAGATAATGTGGCGGTGAAGATCAGCGACATCGGGAACCCACAACCGGTCCTTCCAAAACAAGAGGTCATCCCGCCAAGCAAAAAATGGACGGGCTGCAGGATTAGTCTGGAGGGCAACAATCAGAGCCTACGTTGAAGCATCATCAATGTAGGCCTGCTTCAACTCCGCAATAAACGGATAGGATAACGTGGAGAAAGTCAAGCAAGACCTCAGGGAAGGTATGCGAGAGAGAGCATCCGCCACTGTGTTCTCCGACCCCTTCTTATAAACAACCTCGTAATCATAGCCCAGAAGTTTACTGACCCACCGCTGCTGAGATGGAGTGGACACCCGCTGTTCCAAGAAATACTTCAGTGGCTGATGGTCTGTACGAATCAGGAACCGACGACCCAACAAGTAAGGCCGCCACTTGGTAACCACATGGATGATGGCCAACATTTCCTTCTCATACACGGACAGGGACAAGGAGCTCCCCACCAGAGCCTTGCTGAAATAGGCGTTGGGACGCTCGTCCTGTAAGAGAACAGCCCCCAGCCCCACATCCGATGCGTCCGTCTCGACCACAAAGGGGCTGCTGAAATTAGGCAGGATCAAGACTGGGGCAGAGGCCATGGCCTGCTTCAGCCCATCGAAGGCCTCCTAGGCAGCCGCAGTCCAAGCAAAGGCCCCCCTTTTGAGCAGCGCTGTCAGATGTCAAGCCAACTCCCCATATCTACTAATGAACTACCAATAGTACCTGGTGAGGCCTAGAAAACCACAAAGCGCTCGAACATAGTGGGGGGTAGGCCAAGACAGCATGGCGGCCCCCTTGGCTGGATCGGTGGCGACACCATTCCCTGAAATAATATGACCTAAATAATCCACCTGCTGGCTGCCAAAAGAGCACTTCAAATGTTTAAGAAATAAAGAGTTGTCACGTAGAATAGAGAAGACAGACATGAGGTGTGTCAAGTGCTCCGTCCAAGACCGGCTATACACCAAAATATCATCAAAGAATACCAATATATAACGGCGCAGGAAGGGTCGAAAGAGGTCATTCATAAGGCACTGGAATGGGGAGGGGGCATTAGTCAATCCAAACGGCATAATCAGGAACTCAAAATGGCCGTCGTGAGTCTTGAAGGCAGTCTTGTGCACATCGTCGGCCCTCATTCGGATATGATGATAACTTGAACGAAGGTCGAGCTACTAAAGTCTGTGGCGCCTGTGAACTCATCGAGCAACTCCTCGATCATTGGAATGGGATATTTGTCTTTCACAGTGACTACATTCAGGGTGCGGTAGTCAACACAGAAACACCAAGTACCATCCTTCTTCCATATGAGTAACACCGGTGACGAGTAGGAACTCGCACTGAGCCTGATAATTCCCGCCTGAAGTATATCTGCCACCAATCGCTCGATCTCAGATTTCTGGATATGTGGGTACCAAAAGGATGCACATTGGTCGGGGCTGTTCCAGGTGTGATAGTAATCTGATGGTCATGAGAGTGGGCAGGAGGAAGACCTTGCGGCTCAGAGAATAAGTCCTGGTGGTTGGTCAATAACTCCTGGAGATCGGCCGACATGCTGTCCTAAGACACCTCCAGGACTGCACGCTGCTGCAACAGGAGCCCTTGGGAGGCGAACCGGAACAAAGTGCTCGAAGGAAGGGCGGAGAGGAGAGTGCTCGGCCAAGAGCCTTCCAACCGGATGCGCTGCCCCTAGAGCTCAAAATCCATCCACATCTCACGAAAGTTCCAAATGACATCGCCGAGCTCCTGTAGCCACTGTACGCCCAACACAATTTCCACCCCTTTTGTAGGTAACAGGAAGAGATAGGTGACAAATGAGTGGCCCTAGACAGACAAAGTGATCTGCACACACACCCCATTGCTCCTGAGGTGCTTGCCATCTCCAATTAGCACGTCAAAGGGTTTTGAATCTGAGACCAAACAACCAAGCCAGTGGGCAACCCTATCATTAATAAAATTGTGAGTAGAACCATTGTCGATCAAGATAGCTGCATGCATTCAGATCTCAAGTAAGACCTCCTCAATCGCTGACGGGGTAGAGCCATCAGAACCCTCGTCCACATCGTCAATCTCCTCCACGAGAAGACTACCCTTAATAGAACAGCGGTACCCGAGAACAAATTTCTCATCACATCTGAAGCATAACCCCTTCGCACAACATTCTTCCATTTGAGCCGGTGTGAGGCATCATACAATCGGACCTGCTGGAGCGGGCGGCTGGTTGGGGCGGCGGTTGCAGAACTGCTGGGGAACGTGGTCAAGGGATTGGTGCTGAGAGCAGACTGGGCCAATGGTCCAAGCCACCCTCCCCTGCGCTGTCTGGCCAGTTTTTCCTCTCAAATGCGAGCGTGGCGCACCATGTCCCGCATGTTGGCACACAGAAAATGCCGCATCTCCTCCGAAATTTTAGGCTTGAGGTCGCACTTGAAGGTACCCACTAAGGCGGCCACCGCCCAATCTGGCAGCCAGTTGGTCACCTTCATGAATTCAGTATAGTATGCACAAACGATGGTAGTCTGGCGCAGGGATGACAACATCTCATTAAAATCCTGGAACTCATTAGGCCCAAACTAAATGCAGAGTTCGTCGGAAAAAGCCATCTATGTAGGGTAGCGCACTTCCTTCTCAAAGCTCTGGAACCAAATGGATGCATCACCATCAAGGTGAAAGGCTGCGATGCGCAAGCGCTCAGCCTCTGAATTTGTTCCTTGGTAGGCGAAAAACTTTTCAGCCTTATACAACCATTCCACCGGATCATCATCCCCGTTGTAGCGAGGAAATTGAAGGCGAGCAAGGCAAGGTTCAGCACCCCCTCGTTGTCCCCCACCATGCCTAGGATACTTGTCCCACTCCTCCTCAGCGTCTTGGAACTAATTGGGAAGGGGCGGCATCATAGGAGCATTTTCACGAACACCTGGCATGCCTTGCATGTCCCAGGTCGGCTGTCTTGCTCCCAGCGCCATAGCGCGCAGGGTATGGCAACACTCCCACGTTGACACCGGCTGGAACTGGGGGGTCGGGAAGGGTCGGCTCTGGAGGCTGCGAGGGCCCGCCCTTCTCCGGAGTAGCAGCGACTGGTCCAGGAAGAATGGGAGTGACGTGCGCTGCCTGGAGTTGTACCTTCACGCTGGCCATGTTTGCAGTCAGAGCTTGCACCGCCATGATGAGTTCTGACAGCTTGGCGTCGCTTGTCGTGGAATTGGCCTTCGGACTGTCCGCTGATGTTGGCTCAGGTGCCTCCTTCTCTGAGGCCACCTCTTGCACAACAACTTGTTTGCCACGAGCCATGGCCGGGGATCGCAGGAGCTCCGATACCAATGATGTGCCCGATGCAGGGACTATCGGTACCTAGGAGAATTGTGCAGGGAAAGGGGAGAAGTAATGAAGAAAGGGGAGAAATTGGAATTCTGTAATTGCATAAACTCCCACCAAGGCAAAGGATGTCCCATATAGGAGACGACCACCTAGGGAATGGGGCCACTTGAACCAGACCGGTCCGGTCCTTACAATATAACCCAGTTAGTGGGTCGGCTAGCCCGGGCCACTAACTAAAACACAGTACGACAATAAAGTATTACAATAATGAATAAATAGTTCAATGCAATAAAATAATAAAAGAGAGAGTCTGATCATTGTGCACAATCGTGCACAACAATGTGTATGCGTGTGGGGGGCAAAAGTATGGGCGATGGATAGTAAGAGATGACAGAGGTTTTCGTCTGAATTTGTTGTGGATGTGTAAGCATATGATGGAAGACAGATGATGTAAGTTTGATTGGTGAGGATTGGAGCGGTTTGTCTGGTTTGGATTAGAGCGTATGTTTGGGGATTGTTAGACAGTAAGAGTGTGCATAATTGTACATGCATAACGTACAGATTACGAAGTGAAAAGTAAGCATAATAAGTGGGGTATTAGTAAAAGGGTGATAACTGGGTTTGGCTCTAAGGAGAATAGTTTGATGACATTTGTATAAGATGTTTTGGCCATAAGGTGGATGGCGGAGATTGTATGAATACGTAAGATTTTGGTGTATGGTGTGTTATGTTGTAAGATGGATGGGTTAAGTGAAGTCTGCTGCCCCAACGAACTAGGGTTTCGGATCGGGCTCAGCTTCAGTTTGATCAGTGGAGCATAGTATGTTTGAGAGTTTGTGTGGCATAATTGTACCACATAACTTACTTAATTCAAACTTGATTTATAAGCAAAGCTAATGATAGCACTGTGAGTTTGAGACCTAAGGGTTTGACGGATTAAGTTCCGTGTTTCAGCTAACTGATAATGAGTCGGCTGAGCATTTCTCATGTCTTGCCATGGTGTTTATCCTGCGGGATCTTGTCTGTGTGCTGTATAGAGCACTAGACATCTGATGCTCTGTTGAGAGCGATGTATGTTTCTGATTTAGTCTGTGTGTTGTATGAAGCCCAGATGTCTGATGCTCTGTTGAGAGCGATGTATGTTTTCGATTTGGTCTGTGTGTTGTATAAGCCCAGATGTTTGATGCTCTATTGAGA
Source organism: Saururus chinensis (assembly GCA_035235625.1). Lineage (NCBI taxonomy): Eukaryota > Viridiplantae > Streptophyta > Magnoliopsida > Piperales > Saururaceae > Saururus > Saururus chinensis. The sequence continues at coordinate 36,676,142 of CP141143.1, forward strand.
GCGTTGTATGATTCTGCCCAAGAGTGGCACTGGCACTATAAGACCCATTATGGGGGGCAATTCTATGGCACTATAAGACCCATTATGGTGGGCAACTGTGTGGCCCCTAAAGTGTGGGCGCTTGTGTTTATGTTTGCGCGCTCAGGTAAGTAGTATCATAGACCTGCTCTTACCTGTTTGATCCTGTGCCCCATGAGCATTGGTGTGCCTTACCTTCGGAAAAGTCCATGGTGTCTAGTTACTCCCCAGAGGTTAAGGTGATGCCCCAGTGGCATTCTTTTCCATTTCGACGTTGGAGCTTATTAGTTGTAATGAGCTTCAGTGGTCGATAGTATGTGTATGACTGCATGAGTATGAGTATGAGCACGACTATAAGAGTATGAGTATGAGCACGACTATAAGAGTATGAGTATGAGCACGACTGTAAGAGTATGAGTATGAGCAATACTGTAAGAGTATGATTATGAGTAAGACTGTAAGAGTATGATTCTGAGTAAGATTGTACAAGTAAAGTCGTACAAGTATGTGTAAGTTATATGAGTAAGCGTATGACTGTATGAGTAAGGTCATACGAGTAAGTTTAAGATTGTATGAGTAAGGTGTACAAGTATGTGTAAGTTATATGAGTAAGCATATGATTATATGAGTAAGGTCGTACAAGTATGTATATGTTGTATGAGTAAGTGTACGATGGTACAAGTAAGTTTGTAAGACCCTGAATAAGGGTGTTTGTGTAAGTTTGATTCGATAAAATGATTTTGGCATGATGATATGCGTGATTGTATGCATATGAACATGATTATGATATGCTTGTTTGCTTCATGTTTGATGAATGCATCTATGTATGGACTTACTGAGTTCACTATTTAGAACTCCCCTACTGGGTATTTTTCTACTGAGTATGAAAATACTCATTACCCTATTTTTTAGCCTCGTTGGTCGGGAGGCTTTTGCAGGTTTGTAGAGGAGAGCTCATTGGGATGGATGCTCGTTTCCACGATGGATTGATTGCCTTGGACTCAGGTATATCCTTGACTCTCTGTGAGTATTATTTGTGCCACGATCTCTTGTATTGGGTGAGACGAGAATTAAGATGTTTATGTTTTCTGAATTTGAAATTTGGATTAGACTGTAGACTATTATGGGACTTGCACTCAGGGATGCCTGAGAGACATTTGTATTTAAAGTCTATGATCATAGCAATTTATTTGTACGTTTGTTTTCGAGTAGCGCCTGAGGATATTTGGTTTGGCTGTACGATGTTTGATCGAATGAGTAAAGAAATTTGGTTTGGCCATACATATGGATTTAGCGTCCTATACTTCTTTGATAATTATAAGATTAAAAAAAGATTCACAACTTAATAAACCTTACCTCCAATTAGGTCCACTTCCATCGTAAATAGGGGCAGACGACCTATGACATTCATTTGAAGCTACTGTCATAGATAAATTTTCTTCTTCTTCATCGTCCACTGGCATTTGCATATGCCTTTCATTGTTCACATTTCTTTCAAAGCTCCTATGTGAACTACTTCGCCTTTCACTAGGCACTCGGGCCTCTTTTTTGAGAAATAAGTCGAAACAAATTATGTGACACAAGAGGATGCATCATCATTTATACATATTTGTCTCGAATTCGATCCATATGTTGGAATAGCACATTTTATAGTAATTTTCCATCTTCTTTGATCCCACCCAGTCTTGCTAGCTACTTGCATTTCAAATTCATCATATGTAGACGACTTCTTAATTAATAATCCTTCTGTGTGCTAGTCATAGTTAAGTAAAAATCTAACCATTTCTTCTGCCATCTCTATTCACTTAAGTCATAAACAATAGATTAAATTAATATTAGATTAAGTAGTTATCTCAAAACTAAGAGGCTAAAATTAGATTAACCAATTGCCTCATATATTAACGAGCAATAATCATACACTTCTTCACATATTTCTTCTCTTATCCAAAGAATACAACAAATATTCTCATACACTTCTTCAAATATTACATCTACCCAATTGATAAAAAATTTAAATACTTTTTGATTCGAGAAAGCATGCAGATGAATATGCATTTTACAACAATATGAGTTCATGATAACATCTGCCTATATAGTTAATTACATGACATTTGAAGAATTAGTATAATGAAGAAGCCTCCTACCATGCTCACCCAGCAAAGTTGATTGGAAACACATATAAAATTGATTAAGTACTTGTACTACGAAATTACAAGAAAAAATCACATGCTACCAAATCCCTAAACTGAAATTAGGGCAAGGGAAATACCAGGAATCCCTAAACTGAAACAGCGGGATCGGCAGACACGGCGGAGGGCGGGATCAGCGGACACAGCGGCGGGGTAGCACTCAAATCCGATGATCGACAAAAACAGCGGCGGGGTGGAGGCGTCGGGAAGAGGAGCGAATGAGCACGGAATAAGGGTTAAAAAGGACGAAATCGTCTTTGGTCTCAGAAGCTAAAGGCGGAAGAATTGGCCAAGTGCGGCGATTTCGACTTTTAGAAGGATGAAATTACCTTAAGGTGATTTCGTCCTTTAGAAGGACGAAATCGGGTTAAGTAATATAAACCCTTAAACCAATTTTGTCCTTTAGAAGGACGAAATCAACTTAAAACCGATTTCGTCCTTCTAAAGGACGAAATCATCTAAAATTTTTAAAAACAAGCCACGCAGGCGCCAGCTGCTTGGCTGGCGCCTGTGTGGCAAAAAGCAACACCACGTTCGAATTGGTAAATAAGTTTTTTTTAATTATTAATTAAATAATTTTTCCAAATTATAATAGTTATTTAACTTTTTATCTAAAGTGTGTAAATATAAACAAATATTCTTAACTACCGTTGGTTGCCTACGTATGTATTGGATAATATCTACAACATTATTTTAATATGATTGGATCTGAACATAGTTCTGCCTAATGGCTATTACATGCATCAAGCATTTTGTTAGAATACATATATCCTTATATCTGAATAAATCATCTAAAAATTAGACGGAAACCTCATAAATCAACGAATTCAAACGGAAGTTAATAAATCAGCAAAAAACACACATCTCTCTCTATCACAGAAATGAGCAGAACATTACCAGAATCGCACATGTCATTCTATCATAGAGTGGAGTAGAACACACAATAGAGCATATTAGATTATATCAAATCATATTATATCATAACAGATCATATCAGAGCATATCATATTAACTAGAGCATTTCATAGCAAGTCAGATCAAAACATATCACAGCAGATCGAATCAAAACATTTCAGAATCCATCAGATCATAGCAAATCATGTATATATATCTTAAGTAGGTTATTAATATTCCTGATTAAGATTCCAATGCATATAAATCAAATTAAATCAAAGAGTCAGAAATGCTTACTCACTATAGTTCTTGAAGTTGCGGCATTCGGAGTTGCTCGTTCATCTGGGTGTCCTCCCCTTCAAGCCTGGAGACGGTGGTAGAACCTCCTCGCACTTTGGAACAGCTTTCTCATTGCATCTGAAGGTGGTAGACATCACCTGTCCTTAACCTAGGACATTCCTCTCCTTGTAACCCGAAGGGGACAGACACAACTTCCCCTCAAGGACACCTTGCACATCCCGTGCCCGTAGGTGGCGAATAAAATCACCCCTACCTAGAGATGTTGATCTCTTAATGTGCTCATAGGCGACGGATAGACCTTCCCCTTACCTAGACTCTTTCCTTTTTTTGCGCCTGTAGACTACGGATAGAACCTCCCCTTAACCCGCAAATGTTTCTCTTGTTGTGTGGCCCTTTGGTGGAGGACGAAGCCTACCCTACTCTAGGCCACTTCCCTTGTTGTGGCCCGATGACAAATGACGAAGCCCTCTCTTGCTCTAGCCCACTTCTCTCTTTTCGAGGCCCGAGGGTGACAGGCAGAGTCTCCTCTTGCCCTGGGGCATTTCCCCTTTATAAAGTTGCCAACTTGATAAATGGACACTTCTATTGCGTAGAACACCCTTGAATTAGCTAAGAATGCCTTTTGAATGGACGAAATCGAAATTAGAGCGAACTAGAAAACTCTCCCAGAAGTTTGGACAGAAAGTGGAATTTATAAGAGGATCTGTGAGCGGACAAAAACACGTGCGCAACTGCATGCGACACACATCTTACATCCTCAATGCGGCAACTTAGTCAGCACGCACATCACCGTGCTACGTGCATCATGCAGTTTCATGCATGCTCACTGCACGTCGGTCAGATGCAGTTCCGTGCAGTAGCTCAGCATAGCTCCGACTAGTGTCATCTATTTCGTCTTTTCTCTATTATTTTATTATTATTACACTCACTACAACAAAAAGGACTTTTAGCGATGCATTTATGCATCGCTAATGACTATTAGCGACGCATAAATAATGTCGCTATAAGCATCGCAAAAAGTGCTGTCACTATTGACTATTAGTGATGCATAAAAAAAAGCGTTGCTAATAGGCACTATTAGCGATGCATATTTATGCGTCGCTAATAATAAATGATTAGCGACACATAATTTTTGCATCGCTAATAAGCAATTATTAGTGACATTATATATACGTCGCTAAAGCAAAAAACCATTCAAAAAAACAATAAAAAATAGCTTATTAGCGACACTTTAATTCACTAATATGAAAAAATATTTTAAAAAAATAAAATTCATGTATTAGCGATGCTTTATCAAGCGCCGCTAATAAGAAAAATTAAATAGGCTTTAGCGACACTTCTAAAAGCGTCGCTAAATGCCTTAAAATATAAAAAAAATTTGTCCTGATGGTGAGCCCTAGGAGGGGAGTGGGGCTGATTTTGGCGCCCTGCCGGAATTCGGACAGTCCTATCTGTCCCTCCTAGGGCCAGGGGGAGCACCCGGTTCCAATGGGGAGCCGAAATTCGGTGCCCTCTCTCCCTGGACATGAGAGAGAGGACGGAGTGGGAAGGAGGGGGTGGGGGCTCCGCGCCAGAATCGAAAGGGGGGGGGGGGAGAGGTGTCGTCTCTCGGCGTCCCCCCTCCTTCCCCTCTATCTTTGAGAGGAGGGGAAGGAGGGGGAGCCGGGGAGGGAGGAGGGGAGCCGGGGAGATGGGGGGAGCCAGGGAGAGAGGAGGGGGAGCCAGGGAGAGAGGGGGAGCGGGAGGGAGGAGCGAGCTAGGGAGATAGGGGGAGCGGGAGGGAGCAGGGGAGCTGGAGTCTGGCTCCCCGCCAGAATCCGGCCTCTGAAAGGGTGGGAGTGGGAGGGAGGAGGGGGGTGGATTCCTGCGCCCCGTCGGAATTCGGCCTTAGAAAGGGCCCCTCTGCCCTCCCCCACCGCCACTCTCTCCCCGGTTTCCTCCCCTTTGAAAAACAGAGGGGAAGGGGTGGGACGCCGGGGGGGGGGAAGGGTGGAGCCGAGGGTGGGTATGGGGGCAACCGGGGAGGGGAAGGGCAGCGAAGGAGAGCAGGGTGGTCGAGGGCGGAAGCGGGTAGTGCAGGACGGCTATGGAGCCTGGGCGGAAGTGGGTGAGAGTGGTAGTGGTAGGACACGCGGCGGGGGAGATGAGGAGGGGCAGCGCAGGGTGGGCGGTCAACAGCGGAGGGAGGCGAGGATGGGCGACTCGGAGTTTGGAAGACAGTGGGGGCCGGCACCCAGCTGGAAGAAGGGAAAATGAGCCCAAAATGCCGACGTGGGCGATTTCGCCCGACCTGGCGAAATATTGCCCACGTGGGAAAGTTTCCCGTAGCGCGCGCAATGAGAAGGCACGCGCCTTTTCATTTACGATGCTTACCAAGCGTTGCAAATGGAAGTCGTTTGTGACGCTTAAGCTAAGCGTCGCAACAAACAAAACTTGTAGCAACAATTATCACTAAATGTTGCCAATAATATACTTGCGATATTTCTTACACATCCGTAATTACTATCTTTTGCGACGCTTATCTATAAGCGTTGCAACAATTATATTATTTGTGACGTATATCCCATGCGTCACAAATACTATTATTTTCCACTCCCTATCATTCCTCCTCTCGTCCCTCTCTCTCTCCTCTCTCTCTCCCCTCTCTCTCTTCTCTCTCTCCTCTCTCTCCCTTCTCTCTCCCCTCTCTCTCCTCTCCTCCCTCTCTCCTCTCTCTACCCCCCTCTCTCCTCTCCTCCCTCTCTCATCTTCTCTCTCCCTCTCTCTCCCCTCTCTCCCTTTCCTCTCCTCTCCTCTCTCCTTTTCTCTCTCCCTCTCCTCTCTCTCTGTCCTCTCCCTCTATCCTCTCTCCCTCCCTCTCCTCTCTCCTCTTCTCCCCCTCTCTCCCCTCTCTCCCATTCCTCTCTCCCCTCCTCTCCTTTTCTCTCTCCCTCTCCCTCTCTCCCCTCTGCCCTCTCTCCTCTCTCTCTACACAATATCTCTTCTCTAATTGCAATTTTTTATGTTTTAAAATTAATTTTAAAAATAAAATAAATAAATAAATACTATTAGTGATGTATAGGAATATACATCGCTAATAGGCTGGGTATTAGCGACGTATATTCCTATATGTCATTAATTATATTTATTTTATTTCTTTTTTAAAAATATAATAATTTATAAAAAAATCTTAAAAAATTATAAATTAATTAATATCCCTCTCCCTCTCTCTCCTCTCTCTCTTTGTCCTCTGCCTCTTCGCTCTCTCCCTCTCTCTCCTCTCCCTCTCCACTCTCTCTCTCTACCCTCTCTTTCTCCCCTCTCCCTCTCTCTCTCCCCTCTCTCCCTCTCTCTCTCCCTCCCCTCTCTCCCTCTCCTCTTCTCTCGTCCCTCTCCTCTCTCCTTTCCTCTCTCCTCTTCTCTCTCCTCTCCTCTCTCTCCTTTTCTCTCTCCCTCTCTCTCCTCTCTCTCTACACAATATGTCTCCTCTATTTGCAATTTTTTATTTTTAAAAATTAATTTTTAAATAAAAAATTAATTAAATAAATACTATTAGCAATGTATAGTAATATACGTCGCTATTAGTCTGGGTATTAGCGACGTATAATCCTATACATTGCTAATACCCATCCTATTACCGACATATATCTCTATACGTCATTAGTAGTATTTATTTTATTTTATTTTATTAATTTTTATAATAAAATAATTTATAAAAAAATTATAAAAATTATAAATTAATTAATATCCCTCTCCCTCTCTCTCCCTCTACCCCTCTCCTCTCTCTGATCTCTCTCTCCTCTCCCTCTCTCTTTCCTCTCCCTCTCCCCTCTCATCTGATTTCAATTTTTTATGATTTTTTATTTTTAAAAATTAATTTTAAAAATAAATAAATAAATAAAATAAATACTATTAGGATGCATAGTAATATGCGTCCCTAATAGTGTGTGTTTTAGCAACGTATATTTTTATACGTCGCAAATACTTAAACTATTAGCGACGCATATGCTATATGTCGCTATAGTATTTATTTTATTTATTTTCTTATTTTAAATTCATAACTATTAACGACACTTTTTAATAAGTGTTGGTATTATTAAAACTATTAGTGACACTTTGGATAAAGCGTCGCTAATAGTAACAATTTTTTTTCTTTTTTAAAAATTAAATATATATCTATTAGCGACGCATGGTAGCTAATAGTAATTTTTTTTCTTTTTTTTTAAAGAATAAATATCTTTTAGTGACGCATGGTACATGTGTCGCTAATAGATATATATTAGTGACGTTTGGTATTATGAGTCACTAATAATTATAGTAATAGCGACGCTTGATATTATGCGTTGCAAATATCAATTTATAGCGACGTTTATATTTGCGTCGCTAATACTATATTTTGTTGTAGTGACTTGAATACAATTCCAACCTCAAAACATGCTTACTTCTTACCTTGAAATCAGAATCGCACATTCTTGGTATCGATGGACTTGTATCGATGAGCCCTTCGAAATTAGACCTCACATGGGTAGGTTATTCCACACTTTTTATATGGGTCCCACCTATGTGGCACACTTCTCAGGGTCGTAACTTTTACTTCCAACCTCTATTTCGTGTGTTCTTCGAATCATTATGCTTATTACTTCGAGCTCTACGTGTATATTGACATTCATCCCTTGAAACCCCTTAAAATTTAACTAAAATTATGTAATTACCCCTAACCCCTCAATTTAGGCGTAATCGAAAACATGGGGTGGTACAAGATGCTCTTTTTTGCCGGACTCCCCCCACCACTCCCTTTGTGCCCAGGCCTACTACGCCCACCAGAGCTACGTGGGGGAGATGTGGTAGAGGAACGACAAGCTGAGCTTCCGAAGCTACATTGAGAAGGAGGCCAAGGGGTACATGAGGGGGAAGGACTGCCCCTAGGACCTCACCTTCCTCCAACCATGGAAAGTTGTATTGATAAGGATGACATTATCAATGATCATGGATATGGGTACAAGTCGATGATACGCACCGAAACGAACGTGAACACTTTTATACACATGAAAAAATGTTATAATTAATAATATATAGCACTTCTTTTAGAGCATAATAAGACCATGGAAGGCCTTATCGGCTGATATGGATGTAAGATCCCTACATCCTAAACTGGTTTAATTAATTTAATATAATTGTTATTGTGTGGTTTAATGTTTATTTGGCCGATTTTGATTTATTTTCGAATTTAAGGTGGTTAACAATGGTTTTAATTAAATTTTCTATACTTTAATGGTTTTTATGTTAATATAAGTCAATATAAATTTTTTTGGAATTTTTGGAAATTTTGACTATTTTTCTGAAAGGTTAGGGGGCGGGACCTGCTGTGGGTGCTACATTTGTAAATTGGGATTATGGGTCTTACAAGACCCTAAAAACATCATATGACAGTAATTAAGTGTTTCAAAATTTTTAGACATCATTTTGGACTTAAAATAAACAAAATGAGGATCCAAGATTTAATGAAGAACAAAGAAGTAATAATGGGGATAATAATGTACAAACTGTCAAGTTAAAACTTTATGTGATTATTTGCAGTCCACAAGGACTGCAAATGGGCACTTTCGACCTAAAGACGGGTGTAATCAATTACTACCAAAATTTCACGGTTTAAATTTGGAAAGTCCATATTTGCACTTGAAAGAATTTGAGGAGGTATATACTACATTACACAATCAAAATGTTTCAATGGATGTTATTAGCTTAAAACTTTTTCTATTTTCCTTGAAAGAAAAATAAAAAAAATGGTTCAATACTTTAAGAAGAAATATTTTTGAACTTATCAAAAAGAAAATGAAACATTTTCTCAATGTTGGGAACATTTTAAAGAACTTCTACTTATGTGTCTGCACCATGCTTATGAACTTTGGCGAACCGTGAGTATCTTTTATTAGGGAATGAGTTCTCAAATGCGTGAGCATGTAGAAATGATGTGTAATGGTAAATTTTTAGAAAAGAGCCGAAGGAAGCTTGGGACTACCTTGATTGGTTGGAAGAAAAAGCCCAGTCATGGACTGATTCTCGTCGGCTAGAAAAATCTAAAAAGTCCATGCCGAATATACCAACAAGGGTGGGATGTACATTCTTAGGGAAGAGGATGATGTTAATGCCAAAATTGCTAGTCTAACTAGAAAAATTGAAGTGATGCAATGCAAACAAATTGATGCAAAGTCACAAAGTATTTGTGGCATTTGTGAAACAAGTGGATACTTGACATAGGATTGCCCAACAATCCTTGTCTTTCAAGAAGTGTTACACAGTCAAACAAATGCCATGAACACTTACAAGAGGCCATTTTCTTCTCCCTATTCAGAAACAAACAATCCAAACTAGATAAATTATCCAAACTTTAGTTGAAAAAATGAGTCTAACGTGTAGGTACCTCCCTCATCTTCAACATATGTGCCACCACTTAAGAAGTTACTTGAGGACACCTTACAAATGTTCATGCAAGGCCAATCAACCATCAATAGTCAGACAATGCAGACCATAAAGGATTTGAAGGCCTCAATGACTCAACTAACCACAAGCTTGAGCACACAAGAAAAAGAGAGTTTTCCTTCTCAACCTCAACCTAATCCAAAAGGTCAGAAAGTACAATCTTTAAATTCTCCAGAGAATGTCGACTTAGTCACCATCTTGAGAAATGGAAAGATCATAAACAAAGATACTCCAAAGAAGGTAGCTCAACCTGAGGAGTCTTTGAATTATGAAAAAACATGATAAAGTTGACAACTTTGAGAACTCTGAAAATGTTTCTCCAATTCCTGCTCATTTTCCTTAAAGGCTAAATTCTTCTTCTAAAATGGTTTCTTATTTTGACATCCTAGAGATTTTCAAACAAGTAAAAATTAATATCCCTCTCTTGGATGCCAACAAACAAATTCCGTCATTTGCAAAAATTTTGAAGGATCTTTGTACAATTAAACATAAGTTAAATGTACAAAAGAAGGCCTTCTTGATGGAAAAAGTGAGCTCAATTTCGCAACATAATACCCCACTCAAATACGAGGATCCAGGTTATCCAACCATATCCTATGTAATTTGGAACTTTCGAATTGAAAAAACTTTCCTTGATTTAGGGGCAACTGTAAATCTTTTACCTTTTTCTGTTTATGAGCAATTAGGTCTAGCGGATTTGAAACCCACGAACATAACACTTCAATTTGCTAAACTCTCAATCAAAAGGCTAAGAGGAATAGTGAAAGATGTCATTGTTCAAGTAGACAAATTCTATTTTCTGGTGGACTTCATTGTTTTAAACACACAACCGGTTTCAAATGCATCTTCTCAAATTCTTGTGGTTTTGGGTTGTCCATTTTTAGCTACATCAAATGCTCTTATTCACTGTAAAAGTGGTGTAATGAATTTATTTTTCGGTAATATGACCTTAGAATTGAATATTTTCAATGTTTGCAGGCAACCGAGAGATGATGATGAGGATCTGCATGAAGTGAATCATTTAGAAAGTCTTGTTGATGACATGGCTACTATTTCTTCATTTTTTGACCCTCTTGAAGCCTGTCTTTCTTATTTTAACTTTGATGATGATGTCATGATTAATGATGTGAATGCCTTGTTGGAGTCAACTCCATTGTTGGATATCGATAGGTGGAAGGCCTGCTTTGAGAAGTTACCTCCTTCTAATAGCGCTCCTCTCCCCTCAAGTGTCCAACCACCCAAGTTAGACTTGAAACCCCTCCCTACTGAACTTCAATATGTTTATCTTGGTGAGGGATAGACATTTCCTGTTGTTGTTTCTTCAAAGTTGGATAATAGGCAAGAGCACAAGTTGCTCGAAGTCCTTAGAAATCAAAAGAATGCCATTGGGTGGACCATTGCTTATATCAAGAGGATTAGTCCCCTAATTTGCACCCATAGGATCTTCATGGAAGAAAATGCAAAACCTGTGAGACAAATGCAACGAAGGTTGAACCCCAATATGAAAGAGGTAGTGAGAGCTGAGGTCTAAAAATTGTTGGATGTGGATATCATTTACCCCATTTTTGACAGTCCATGGGTGAGTCCCAACTAAGTTGTCCCAAAAAAGTTTGGAGTAATGGTGGTAAAGAATGTCAATGATGAGTTGATTCCTACTAGAATCACCACCGGTTGGCGGATGTGCATAGATTATAGGAAATTGAATTCCATCACTAGGAAGGACCACTTCCCCTTGCCATCCATGGACCAAATCCTAGAGAGGGTGGCCGGTCATCAGTTTTATTGTTTTCTAGATGATTATTCGGGATACAACCAAGTTGCGATTGCACTTGAAGATCAAGAAACAATGACCTTTACATGTCCATTTGGTTCCTTTGCATATCGAAGGAAGCCGTTTGGATTATGAAATGCTCCTTCCACATTCCAAAGGTGCATGATGAGCATCTTTAATGACATGGTGGAGTGGTTTTTGGAAGTTTTTATGGACTTCTCTATTTTTGGTGATTCTTTTGATGACTGTCTTGATAACTTGGAAAAAGTTTTGGTGAGATGTGAAGAGAAAATTCTGGTTTTAAATTGGGAAAAGTGTCATTTTATGATTACTACTGGAATAGTACTTGGTCACATTATTTTTGTGCAAGGAATTCAAGTGGACAAGGAAAAAATTGAATTGATTGCAAATTTGCTTAGTCCAAAATCTATAAAAGATGGTAGGTCGTTTCTGGGGCATGCCAATTTTTATTGTAAGGTCCTTGATTTTTCTACGATTTTTTTGGGATTTTCCTGCCATTTTTCTGGTCATTTTCGGCAGGAAAATGTGACGTTTCAGCGTATGTGTATTTGTGTATTTTTCCTATATTTATACCCGCAGAGTCGGGTGTGGGGCTTAGTCGCGGGCCGCTAGCCTCGCTGCGTGCTTTTGGCACGAATTTTAGACTCACAACGTGTAACCATGTGGTACGCGTGTGTGAGGACATTTTTGGAAAAAAAAGAAAGAAGGAAATACATATCGGGCTCGGTCGAGCCCGATCTGGAAGCCGCCAGAAGGAACAGTGCGCCGCCCCCCTTTTGCGTCTGTTCCCTATGCCAGGTCGCCGGCACAGGCTCCGCCCCAGCGGTGCGACACCGAGGGGCCACCGCCCCGGCCGCGCCGCCTTCTCCTGGTTTGCCATCTCTCCCCACTGTCTCTTTTGTTTCTGCCGCCGCCGCCGCCGTGGGCCGGCCGGCCGCCCACGGCTCCGCCATGGGCCGGCAACGGCGGGAGAACACCCCTCCCAGCCCCAGACGGCCTATGCTCCACCGTCGCGCTCCATTTCTCCCCACTGCCCATGTTTTCCGCCCCCTCTGTATCGTGCTGTTCCGCTGCTGCCACGGGCCGGCACGGCCCGACCGGCCGGCCACGGCTCCGCCCTGGGCCAGCGACGGTGGGAAGCCATCCCTCCCGGCCCGGTGGGCCTCCATTCCCCTCTCTGCTCTATTTCACCGGTTCACTGTTTTGGGTAAACAGTGGCCGCCGGCGGTGATTCGTGGCCAATTCGACCTTCCTCTAGCCTCGCCTTGCTCCGGCGAAGGCAGCGGACTACACCTCCATGCCCGGTTCTGCCTCCGCCCTCCCTCTTCTCTCTGGCCAGTACATTTTATCGTACGATCTTCCGGTGGGTTGTCGCCATTACCGTTGGCTTGTGAGGGCAGCCCTGCTGCTGTGGGCTCCGCCCCGGCCTGGCGATGGCCCAGGGACGGCCCCACCCACCTGGACCGATTCAGCCTCCGTCCCCATGGCCGTTCCGCCCTTATGGGTTTTCCCCGGTCAGCCCCTCTGTGTTGGCTTTTGACGCCATCGGCATTGGCTGAATGGCCACTGAGGATTCTGCCTTAGTCTAGTAACGACTAGAGACGGTCCCACCTCGCACGGTTTGATTGCCTTTGACCTGTGCCTTTCCTTGTGGCCCGTAGCCGCAATTGGTTCCGCTCACCGGCATATTTGCCCGTTGACCCCTCTTGCCCATTTTATGTCGTCGGTACCAGACGTCCTCTAGCAAGAGTTTATATGACTTACCTTGACAGAAGGTGGATGAGTTCACCTGCACAGGCCTTAGCTAGTGACAGCCTCGTGGCCTTTGCTCGACCCTGAACCCTCCCCTGCTCTCTACTGTGCGAGATGCATAGCCGCCTGCACCATGTGTATTGGTTGTGGGTGGCGATCGGCAATGTCGCCGCTTAGATTGGCCACCGCTAGGGCCTTAGCCCTGTTGGCTTTTGTGGGCCTTGGGTCGTCTCCGTTCAGCCCTCTCCCCCGTCCTTTTGGGTTGCGTGTGCATGTGGCCACGCGTGTACTTCTGGGTTTAGGCGCCGCATTCACGCCGCCTGACCATCGGTTGGCTTTGCCACTGAGTGGAGTTGACACATAGCCTTCCTCCACCCTTCCTTTGTCCTCGAGCGTTGCCCCACGCTCTCCGCCCTTATGTGGACCTTTGTTGACCAAAATCGTCACCGTTGGGTGCTGTCCACGGCCGATTTTGACGTCTTTGTGGTCGGCTGAGCACGTTATAGCCACTGGCCGATCTTTAGAGTGTACACCCTCGACATTTGGTCGCATCGCCATTCTGGTTGGCTTGACTTTTCTCCCGGCTGCCCTAGTGTGCTGCCGTGGATCGCGGATTTTACCGCATTGATTTTTGACACCCCGTTTGGCCGTGACTAGTTCCAGCGCTTCCTAAAATCTTCGGGACAGCAGCTCTCTCAATCAGGCAACGGTTTTGACCGCCAACTCCGCTACCGACGCCGCCACCGTCATGTGCTCGCCATCGAACATCATGATTATGAGGTAGGGGAGCTTTGAACTCGTAATTTCATGAAGCATGCTTTGAATGAGTAGCAGCATGCTAGGATTGTATGATTCCAGATGTTAAGTAACGATCCGATTGCATGATGTACGTGTAATCATGATTGTATGGTATGATTGATATGCATGAGATGTATGCACGTTTTATGGATGTGGATTAGGTATGCGCTAGCGATGACTAGCAAATATGTCAGTATGCTATGTATGTGTTATGCATGTGCTAGTGATGGCTAGCGTGCATGTTTGAAGTATGTATGAATATGTGTGCATGTGCTAGTGATGACTAGCGTGTATGTTTGATGTATGCATGTGCTAGTGATGGCTAGTGTGCATGTTTGAAGTATGTTGATGTATGATGTGCTAGTGATGGCTAGCGTGCATGTTTGAAGTATGTTTGATGTATGCATGTGCTAGTGATGGCTAGCATGCATGTTTGTAAGTTACGTATGTATGACCGTATGTGTATGTTATACGTATGTGTGAGACATACGTATGTATGATGATTATTTGACTATGATATGGTTATGTGTAAGTGTATGTGGGCAGAGGTATGGGCGATGGACAGTAAGAGGTGACAGAGGTTTTGTCTGAATTTGGATACGGTTGTGTAAGCGTATGACAGAAGATAAGCGTATGACGGGCAAGGATTAGAATGGATCGGTTTGGGTTGGATTGTATGTTGGGCGTTTGTTAGACAGTAAGAGTGTTCATAATTGTACAAGCATAACATACAGATTATGAAGTGAAAAGTAAGTATAATAAGTGAGATATAAGTAAGAGGGCGACAACTGGGTTGGCTCTGAGGAGCGTTATTTGAGGATGTCAGTGTAAGATGATTTGGCCATAAGATGGATGGCAAAGTACATAAGACTGTAATGGTTTGGTGTACGATGAGTTTTGTCCATGATGTGGATGGGTAAGTGAAGTCTGCTGCCTTGACGAACTGGGGTTTCGATCGGGCTCAACTTTGGTTTGATCAGTCGAGGATTGTGAGTTTGTGTGGCATAATTGTACCGCATAATATACTTAAATCAAACTTGAATTATAAGCACAGCTAATGATAGCATTGTGAGTTTGAGACCTGAGAGTTCGATGGATTAAGTTCCGTGTTTGTGCTGGCCACTAATGAGTCGGCCGAGCATTCTCATGTCTTGCCATGGTGTTTATCCTGCGAGATGTTGTCTGTGTGCTGTATAGAGCACCAGACGTCTGATGCTCTGCTGAGAGCGACGTTGTTTCTGATTTGGTTTGCGTGCTGTATCAGCCCAGACTTTTGATGCTCTGTTGAGAGCGATGTACGTTTCTGACTTTGTCTGTGTGCTGTATGAAGCCCAGACATTTGATGCTTTGTTGAGAGCAAAGTATGTTTTCGATTTGGTCTGTGTGCTGTATAAGCCCAGATGTTTGATGCTCTGTTGAGAGCGTTGTATGTTTCCGCCCAAGAGTGGCACTGTACGTTTTTGCCCAAGTGGCACTGTATGTTTTCTGCCCAAGAGTGACAATGGTACTATAAGACCCATTATGGTGGGCAATTCTCTGGCACTATAAAACCCATCATGGTGGGCAATTCTATGGTACTATAAGACCCATTATGGTGGGCAATTCTCTGACACTATAAGACCCATTATGGTGGGCGATTCTATGGCACTATAAGACCCATTATGGTGGGCAACTGTATGATCCCTTATGTGTGGGTGTTTATGTTTGCGCGCTCAAGTAAGTAGTATCATGGATCTACTCTTACCTGTTTGATCCAGTGCCCCATGAGCATTGGTGTGCCTTACCTTCGGAAAAGTCCATGGCATCTAGTCACTCCCCGGAGGTTAAGGTGTTGCCCCAGTGGCATTCTTTTCCTTTTCAACGTTGGAGCCTATTAGTTGTAATGAGCTTCAATGGTCATTGATATGTGTACGATTATGTATATGAGTACGACTGTATGAGTGTGAGTACGACTGTATGTGTATGAGCAGGACTGTAAGAGTATGTATGAGCAGGACTGTAAGAGTGTGTATGAGCAGGACTGTAAGCATATGAGTATGAGCACGACTGTAAGAGTATGAGTACGATTATGAGAATATGTTTATGAGTAAGACAGTAAGTGTGATTTTGTGTAAGCTGTATGAGTGAGCATATGATTGTACGAGTAAGGTTGTACAAGTATGCAATGTTGCATGAGTAGCATACGATGGTCGAGTAAGTTTGTATGACCCTGGATAAGGGTGCTTGTGTAAGTTTGATTTGATAGTATGATTTTGGCATGATGGTGCCTTTGGTATGATTTTGGCACGATGGTGCCTTCAGTATGTCTTTGGCACGATGGTGCATTTGGTATGTTTGTATGAGTTTGAGCATGATATTGATATGCTTCTACTTCATGTTTGAGTTGCATGAATGCGTGTGTTTATGAACTTATTGAGTTCACCATTTGGGATTTCCCCTACTGGGTATTTTCCTACTGAGTATGAAAATACTCATTACCATACTTTTTAGCCCCATTGTACGGGAGGTTTTGCAAGTTGTGTGGAGAGCTCCTGGAGATGGATGCTCATTTCAGCGGTGGATTGATTCCCGTTGACTCAGGTATATGCTTCACTCTCTGCGAGTTTATTTGTGCCACGATCTAATGTATTGGGTGAGACGAGATGTTAAGATGTTTATTCTGGACTTTTATTTGGATTAGTCGGTGGACTGTTATGGGACTTGCACTCAGGGATGCCTGGGAGGGATTTGTATTTAAAGTCTATGATCATAGCAATTTATTCGTACGTGTGTTTTTGAGTAGCGCCTGATGATATTTGCTTTGGCCGTACGATGATTGACCTTATGTGGATGTTTAGTGTTTTAAATTATAAACTGTTTTATCAGGTTTTGGTTTCGTCATTTTTCCTCCAATTTACAAACGTTATATTGCAAAAATTTTCCGTGAATTTTAAGGAAAATGTGTGAAAAATCTCGGGCGTTACATTTATAAAAGATCTATCAAGAATTTTAGTGTGATATCTAGACCATTGTGTAATCTTTTATCTAAAGAACATTCTTTTGAGTGGTAAGATGCATGTGAAGAAGCTTTCACAAAGCTTAAGAACGTGTTAGTCTCCGCACCCATCATGCAGCCCCCGGATTGGACTCTTCCCTTTGAAATTATGTGTGACACAAGTCATTATGCAAGTAAAACTTTAAATAGTGCCCAAATGAACTACTCCACCACTGAAAAAGAACTTCTTGCTATAGTATTTGCACTTGAAAAATTTAGATCCTATTTGATTGGCTCTAGGAATATCATTTTTACTAATGATGCAGCTTTGAAGTACCTTTTGAGCGAATAAGATACAAAGCCCAGATTGCTCCGATGGATACTCCTACTCTAAGAGTTTGATCTCACAATCAAAGACAAGAAGGGAGTAGAGAATGTGGTGGCAGATCATCTTTCCAGATTGGACTTTTCTGATTCTTCAGAAATATTTCCAATCCAGGACACATTACCCAATGAGCAACTTTTTACAATCTCACATCTTCCATGGTATGCTGACATTGCCAACTACTTGGTGACAGGTAAAGTTCCCCATCATTGGTCTCACTGAGAAAAAAAGAGATTCTTCACCGAGGTAAAGCATTTCTTTTGGGACGACCCCTATCTCTTTTAGTACTATCCGGATCAAATAATAAGGAGATGTTTGCCTGATTTTGAACAAGTATGTATCATCTCTTTTTGTCATTTTGAAGCATGCAGTGGTCACTTCTCCTCTAAAAGGACCACCGCTAAAATTTTGCAATGTGGTTTTTACTGGCCGAATCTTTTCAAAGATGTTCATGAAATTTGCAAAGCTTGTGAATGGTGTCAAAAGTTAGGAGCCATATCTCGTCGAAATATAATGCCTCTTAACCCCATATTGGTTATTGAGATTTTTTATTGTTGGGGCATCGATTTCATGGGACCTTTTCCTCCTTCTTTTGGCTATGTTTACATTTGAGTTGTCGTCGATTATGTTTCTAAGTGGATTGAGGCGGTTTCAAGCAAAACCAATGACTTGTTTGTGCGCTTTTTAAAAGAAAATACAATTTCAAGGTTTGGAGCGCCTCGAGCCATCATAAGTGACGGGGGTCACTTTTTTGCAATAAGCCTTTTGAAGCTTTGATGAGGAAGTATGGGATTACCCATAAAGTAGCCACCCCCTATCACCCACAAACAAGTGGACAAGTTGAAATTTCTAATCAGGAAATTAAATATAATTTGTAAAAAATGGTAAATCCAAATGATAAAGATTGGTCTTTACAACTAACCGATGCTCTTTGGGTCTATAGTACCGCTTTTAAGACGCCAATTGGAATGTCTCCTTACCGTTTGATTTTTGGAAAAGCTTGTCACATGCCTGTGGAATTGGAACATAGGGTGTATTGGGCAATCGAAGCTTTGAATTTTAATTTTGAAAAAGTTGGCTTAAATAGAAAATTGCAAATCAATGAGGTAGAGGAAATTCGACATGATTCTTATGAGAGTTCAAAAATTTATAAGGAGAGAATGAAGGCTTTTCATGATAAAAACATTTTACTAAAAAGTTTTGAGCCATTTCAAAAAATTTTATTGTACAACTCTAGGCTTCATCTCTTTCCAGAAAAATTAAGGTCACGTTGGTATGGTCCCTTCGTAGTAAAAACGATTTATCCTTATGGGATTGTCAAAATTGAGAATCAAATAAATGATGATATTTTTAAAGTGAATGGCCAACATTTGAAACCATTTTTGGAAAATTTTACTCAAGAGGTTGAGTCTACTCCTTTGGATAATCCTCTCTATGGGGATTGATTTTTCTTGTTTTCTAAAAGAAAAAAATAAAATAAAATCACCTATTTTCCAACATTGAGGACAATGTTCAATTTTAGTTGGGGGGGTGAGTTTGGATAATCCGTGCGGATAGTAGTGGTTGAAATAACTTTCATCCTTCTTATTTTTCTTGTGTTAAACTCTAGATATGATAGCACTTGGTTTATTTGCAAAAATTTTTCGTTTTGTGCTTTCAATGAGTCATTTGAATTAACTTTCATGTGGAGGACTATAGAGATCCATGCTAATTTTTCTTGTACTTCACCACACACTTGACTTGTTTCTAGAGTTGATGTTTCCCTTAGTGGTGTTGCTCAATAGTCGAGTTGAGTGTTTGGAGACACCATGGTCAACAAGCTTTGACTTCCTTGTTCACTTGGTTGGCTGGGAAAGAAGAAAAACAAAACTGGGTTATCTTCGTTATAGAAAGCAACAAGTGAATTAAACTAGGTACTTCGAAAAAGGGATGCCTATCAAAAAAAGAAAAGAAAGAAAGAAAGTGAGTGAAGGTTATTCATCAAAGTGATTGTGGATGATGTCACTGAGAGTATAAATGTCACGGATAGGATAGTATTTGAAATATAAGGATAGGGCGAAAGCTGTCAGTTAAAAAAGAGAGCAAGCTAGAATATCACAAATAAAGTCCTTGAGGTATTAAAGTGAACATCCAATCCACATGCATCCTGGATATGCTGCTTAGCTTTGAGTTGGTTCATTAGGCTATCTGATCATCTCCGGGTGACTTGAAGAGTAACCCCGCTTTAGGTAACTGATGCATTGGGTACCCTTCACATGCACTCATAGCACATTTTGCCCAAAGGTCCTCTACATAGAAATTTAATTTGTTGGACTTTCTTGAGCATTGTTTTTCAAAACTCACTTAGACCGGTGCTTGAGTTTGACTATAGGATGACGTCACGGTCAAGTGAGGATGAAGGGGTTTTCAATCCAACTTTACATTTATTATCCTCTACTCCATCTCCTTAACTCAAATTCAAACAATTGCCCTTTTGATTTTTCAATTTTTTTTTCTTTTCTGCAAAAATTGTTAGGGACTAACAATATGCTAGTTGGGGGGTATTTGAGGTGAATAAAATATATTATTTTTGTACCTCTCGAATTAGTTTGTTAAGACTGTTTCTTGATCAACTTAGTCATACTTGAGTATTGTTTTATTTCACAGGGCTTATAATTGAATTCTTGTTAATGGGCTACTAAATAATACTTTGTTTGTGTAGGAAATAGGCCCATCTAACTTGACCACGAGCTCTGAGATCTTTTGTCCATAAAATTGGGATGATGACCTGAGCATTCTAACAATGGAAAGTAGATCGTTTTGTTAGATGTTGATGCAGCAAATCATAGATGCCAGATCATGCGGTTGTGTCAAAAGGAAGGGAAAGATAGGTTGAAATTTCGGATTAGATCCAATCTCAGATTTTGAATAACGAAATGGAAAGATAGAGTGGAATGAAATGGAAAGCTACAAGGCTAAGGGTTAATTCAAGCAAGTAGGAGGGGATGTAGAGCATCTGGTGGGATCTAATTGCAATTACCAAGATATGGAGCAAATCTTGATTGAAGATGTGTAGTCTTAATGCCAAATTGAGCATCTAGAAGAGGCCTATAAATTGAGGGATTCAGCAGGCATATGGGACATCTCTCTCCAACCATAAATCTTCTTCTCACATACTCTCCCAATTTCGTTCCTCTTGTTTTGTTTTGCTTTTATTTTTTTATGGTTTTCTAAGCCTCTTAGTTAAGGCTAGGGATGAAGCTTGTACAAGATCTTTAATGGCTATTTTGATTCAAGGATGAAGCTTGTACTTGATGTTTAATGGTTATTCAAGTAAGTTTTTCATTGTTTTAAATTGATTTTACATATTTAAGGAGTTCATAATCTATATAGTTATTTGATTCGGCGTTGACGAAAGGCACGCCGAAAAGCTAGATTTTTTGGTTGAGACGAATTGTTATTCAATCTTGATTGAGTTATTGTTTGAATCAAATATACATTAGAGATTTATTACAAGTGGATTTTCGATGCCTTAACATTTTCTCTTTGATTATCCCTTATTTCCTATTTTACCTTCATTCTCTATTCTATTTTTTTTCATAATCATTTTCTTTGTCGCACAAGGCTTTCCCCGTAGATCAACCTTGTCTACTACAATTGGCAAGTAAAATAAATATAAATTTGACTACTTCATAGTCTTGGTTTGGATGTAATAGCACTAGGTTGTCATCAGGGAGGAGGTGCTTATTGAGGATGGAGTGGTGGAGGTGGCACTAAGTGGATTGTGGTCAAGGGAGGAAGGATCTATGGTGGAGGCATCAGAGATGACGTGGATGGAGAGGGAGATAGAGGAAAAAGAGGCCTAGAGCATGAAGGATTGATCTCGACCAAGGAAGAAGGGGAGCAGCGACATGGATGATGGTGGAAGGAAGAAGAAGGGGAAACATAACAAAGAAGGAAATAATAGGATAGGAGGGTAAATTTGCCCAAAACGTTTATTCATGTGGACTTTAAAGGCATTTCACATGTTACATCGTGTCAAAAAAAGTCTGCTCATTGAAGCATATGCCTATTTTTTCTTAATTAAATCTATGGCATGAACTATCTTTGTCAATAGCATGAATCATCTATACTAAACTAAACTATATGAATAACTCATCTAATCTAAATCATCCAATTCATTAATCATATGAATATTAAAATTATTGCATGACCACCTCATCTAAATCACATAAATTAGAATCAATGTAAATATCAAAACCATAAAAATTTATCTACAAAACAATAAATCAACATCGAATTGAATAAACTCTAAAACTCTTCCATTAAAAAGGAAGTAGGAGGTTGAATAAACTCTAAAACTCTTCCATTAAATCAACATAGAATTGAGTAAACTCTAAATCAACATACAATTGAATAAACTCTAAATCTCTTCTACTCTATCTTGGTTGTTATTATTCACAACCAAGATCTAAATTGAAAAGAAAAATAAATTAAAACTTATCTATAGTTCCATCAAATCCTATGTTAAAGAAAAACCTAGCCTTGCATTATAGAAGAAGGCTCTTTAATCTCTATTAAAAGGTTTGATTGCTCCTCCATCTTTTTCTCCCTTTTTCACTTTCAAAAATTTATTGGAATTCATCAATTTTGAGCCCCATATGAATTTATATGGGCATTAGAGCCATGGATTAAGTTCTAGTTGGAAAAGAACTCAAAATCGAAATAAGATAGGAACTGCGAGTTAAGCCGATCGATCTGCCTAAGTCCCAATCGATCGGGAACATTGTTTCTGTAATTTGGACAAGTCTATCCAATTTCGTGTCTAGTTTCAGTTCAGGAAGCAAAGTTTATTCATTAGATATCCATATTCCTGTTTAGTTTTCTACTATGTTCATTAAGCTCTTTCGTTCACCTCCAAATTAATTTCCAACATGTTTGTGACTTCGAAAAGTTGTCCAAATCATATTAAAGCATGTCAAGTGTGTTGTGAATTGTTCCGCACAACGTCCAAGTATCTCAATAACCGTGCATTACCTACAAAACATAAAATTAGCATTTTAGACATGTAGTAGATACATAAATCCTAGCTTGATGCAAATTCGCGCCTAAACTACTAATAGTGCCCAAATTAACTAATAATTAAATTAAAATATTAATATCTATCTTAATGTGAGTAAACCTTAATTAACCTAATATTATATTAACAAATAAGGTAAAAAGGCATATAAAATAGTGAGTTGATGAAGGTAAAAAGAAGGAAATGTGAAAAGAGTAATTTAGACAATTCATGCCACAAGTGTTGAGGTTTATGGGTGCATAGGGTCATTTTGTGTATTGCTTGAAAGTAGGAGACATTTTATGTAATATAATATACTCAAGGGCCATTTTGGCAAATTCCTCCTCTCTTTATCACCACATAAAAATATTTGGTAAAGGGTATTTTGCGAGTTTAATATTTGTTTAATTAACTTAGCGAATCACCACATTGCACTTAGTCCAATTATCTATTAAAGATAAAGACTACGAGATATGGGCATGTTATGCAAATTTTTTTATATAGTGAAAACAGCAAAAAACCTAATAACTATGTGCATTCATAATCAATCTATCAACAATTAAACCATAAAGCATGTAAGAACACACAGGGATTTAACTTGAAAAACCCAAACATCCAAGCTTGTTTAGACTTTAACAGAAGCTCCTCTTATTTAGATTGTTGTTGCGGACCTTCAACTCTTCCTCAAGCACGTAAAACCTTTTCCTCCTTGCCTTGTCTCCATCTCCTTTTAGTCTTAACAAGCTCCTCTTGTAGTCTTGACTTTGGCCTTGTGAAAATCTTCAATTTTCCATTAAAGACATACTGCAACTCTTCTTTAATTACTCTATGTATAAGCTCCTTTAGTTGTGGATTGTCGTCTTTAATTCACCATAGATCTTCAAATCAAAGCTTAAATGAATTCTCATTTATAAAATAATAAGCAAAGGTATAAACCCTCTTTCTGTTTTGTCCTCTAGGTTTTTTCCTCTAAAATTTTGTGATTTTATAACTCTTATATAGCTCATTATGTCGGAAGGTTTTAATTTAGATAACTAGTCCTTGAATTGATCGGTCGATCATTTTAAATTGCAATTGACCAGTGACTGCTTTTAATGTGCATGATACTTTAAGCTATTGATCGATTATGAGAGCGATCGATGGATAACAATTGACTTCATTTTGCATAGGACTGAATTAATGGGTGATCGATCGTTCTTCTCTATATTGTTTGCAACAATTGATCATTTTGCCTATATTTTTATCCTTCTACCATTTTTACCCTAAATCACTCTGAAACCTCTGAAATCACTTCTGAAACTTTTTCAAGTGATTTTTGTATACCAATGTGACTTTAATAAGCTTGAAAACCCTTCACATTCTTTAGTCTTCCACCTTGATTAAAAAGAACACATTTGCTCCTATTTTTCAAGTCTGTTAATTCTAAACATGACTCGACCAGAATAACCTCAAATTAGATTCTAAGACTTATTACATGCACATGGTTTCTTGCATTAATTTTGACAACGATATTAACCAATAAACTAGACATATGACTCATATATTTTTACACATTTTAAGAAAAAATTTACATAAAAACTGCATAAAAGAGGAGAAAGTGGTGGACAACTAAATAAATGGGACACTTATTTTTAGATAAATTATTTTTTCAAATGGGACACTTATTTCAGGACAAAGGGTGAATAATTTTTTTGAATAATTAAATACTTACCTTGAGTCAATCCAGCAAAATTTTACACTTGGATTTTAACAATTCACTTTAGCATGTTTTATAATTAAACCCTTTGCAAGTGTACAGGGTAATTGTACTAGGATAAGTATTTAAGGTTGTCAAACATCCAGGATGCATGAATTAATTGCTAAATTTAAGAGAAGAATTCGTTGATTGAAAACTAAAATGAACAACTTAAATTTAACAAAGAAGATAACCAAACTAAACTAAAAGGAAGGGATCAATACAATGACAATTTCTTAGGTAATTGAATCCACTATATAACTATAACAATTCCTTAACCGTTAATCTAAATCTAGTGTGACTATGAACAAGTATTATAGCTACGAACTAGAATTATTTTAGAAAGAATCATAAATAAATCCATGGCATGAACTATCTTCGTTAATAACACAAATAATCTACATTAAACTAAACTATAGGCATGACTTGTGTAATCTTAGTATAACTCATTCAATTAATTAATAATATGAACATTAAAACTATTGCATGACCATCTCATCTAAATCACAAAATTAAAATTGATGTAAATCTTGAAACCACATCAATCTATCATCTATGAGATAATACATTGACATAGATTTGAATAAACTTGAAAAACTCTTCCATTAAAAAGAAAATCCTTGTCGTATAATTGTCATTGATCACAACTAAGATCTAAATTAAAAAGAAAAAGAAACTAAAACTTATCTATAGCTTTATCAACTTTTAAGTAAAAGAAAAAAACTAGCTTTACATGGTTGAAGAAGGCTCTTGAATCTCCATTGAAAGCTTTGAATGTTCCTCCAACTTCTTCTCCTAGTTTTCTCTTAACAAAATCTACTAGAATATCTCACTTTTGAGCCCCATATGGCTTTATATATGCATAAAAATCGTAGGAGAGGTTCTAATAGGAAAAGGACTTAAAACCGGCTCAAAATAGGAAACTGAGCCTTGTGTTGTTCAAACACCCTACATGCATGTTTGAACAGGATAACTATTTCTATTTTTTTCGAAATCACATGTAGCTGTTCGAACGGCCTTATATCCCATTCGAACACCAATGAAGAAACACCATAAAAACGTAGAGGTTAGCCAATTTACTTTAAAACATTATACAAGTATTCCCTAACCTAATTAACTTTAATTCCTAATTATCTAAGCTATATTAACTCTTATACAAGACTAGAAATTAGAATAATTAAGGGTAAAATAATGTATAAATTATACTTATCAAATACCCCCAAACCTAAATTTTTCTAGTGCTCTAGCAAAACAAAACAAACTAATATAGAAAAATAAATAAATGCCACTTTCGTAGGGAATCACAATTGCATTAAGCATATGCAATAAGCCTTTAAACCCTTAGGTGTCCCTCATTGGATGAGTTATGTCTCATGAGGGTTTGCAGCAATGATACCCACAAACATGCAAACCTAGTAAAAGAAATAAAACAAAAATGTGAAAACGAAAATTCTTGAAAAACACTTAACTATGTTTAAAAAGAACCAACCACGAATACTTGAAACAAGTAAATAATTTCGATCTGGTCACTTTTAAGTTAGGAATCATCCATTCTATAACCTCATCTTGAAATAATTGTGCAACTACATATATACATTTCAAAAATATGAAGTGCAGAAACTAGTAGTCATACAATTTCATTCTTTCTCAACAAACATATCTTAATGTGACCCATTAGCTAAGCTCATTAAAGTTCACTAACTTAAAAATATAACATTGAAAATCTTTCATCCCTAATATCTAAGAATTAAACCTCATGTAATGGTCTTCAATTTCAATTAAATTCAGGGAATAAGAGCATAATATACTTCAAAATATGACTTGTGTAATATTTAGTTCTATTAAGCTTTCTAAATAGCACATATAATAAGCGTTATGCTAGTGTCCCTAATCCAGTTGGCTCAAGGCACTAGGTGTTGAGATACCCTTCGGGCTTAATTGTCAGCCCGAACACATGCCACCTCGAGCCAAACCCTATCCAAGGAGGTAGCGTCACACGACACGATGAAGTATAGTTGAATTGTAGTAGATTTAACCCATCCTTGGGTAGAACAATACGGAGTTACGCATGTATACTTTGTACAAAATCACAATGAGCAATAAAGGACTACTAATTAAACATTAGTCCTCACACATACCCACATACTTAGTCATAAATAGTCTACATATGGCTAAAGTATAAGTCTAAGCCCAGAATGGCTAATAAGAGTCTAAGCTAACAATAACTAAATAGAAGTGTGAAGTATAATCAAGTATGTAAAGATCTCAACATAACATGCTAACAGAGCTATCACAAAACCCATAACCTCCATGCAACCCCTCCTAAGGATCATCGCCAACCACACACTCCACATGGAGCCCATTAGAACAACCTACATGGCACGACATGCAGACACAAAACAAACACAAACAAAGAGGGGTGAGGCACAAGCTCAGTAAGGGTTTTAATGTAGAAAGTAAATCCAAAATGTTAACATAAGCATAATCACATAATACTCATCACATAATCAACCACAATGCCCATTTATCATGGGATAACAACATAAACATATGCATTCCTCTCAAATTTACAATCCATAAGCATCTACTTATGCCACATGAATGTCATGCTATCTATAATATGTCTCATCAACACATATTCATGCCACCTATATATCATGCTATGTGTAACATATCTCATTAACACATGTGCCACCTACGTATCATGCTATATATAACATATCTCCTCATCACATATTTATGCCACCTGCATAACATGGGTTAAAATATAGGTCATAACGCATATCCACCTCATGTGTAAATATGTGAAATTCATTATCACAATCACATCCTGCATGAATCATTTCTCAACATAAACATATCATGCATATCCATTTCTCAATAAAAACATTCACCATGCAATTCAAGTGTCTCAAACACACAATCTTGCATATCATGCTAATTCGTACCATAATCACATGTATAAAATAAGCTTCATTCTACCTACACAGCCTGTGTAAATGAGCATTATCTTCCATACACATGCAACAATACATGATGAATGTCTCACAATTGAGAAAATAATTAACCTGCTCACCAAGGACAATCCCTTGCGAGAAGGTTCGAATTCCACAAAGGAAAACTAGAGCGTTGGGTAGGCCCCCACATTGGGAAGGTACCCCTCTGCTTGCTAAGGACAATTCTTCGAAAGGAAGGTTCGAATTCCACAAAGGAGAACTAGACTAGTCTGCTCACTAAGGACAAACCTTTTGGGGTGAGACCGATTTCGACAAAGGAAAACTAGAGTAGTATGCTTGCCAAGGACAATCTCTTGCGGGGGAGAGTCTGAATTCCACAAAGGAAAATAGAGCACATGGTAAGCTAGTGTATACAAATATACCATCCTAAATTCTCAGGGTCAAGATAACTTAACAAATAAACTCACACCGCAATTAACTCATCTCAACTCAGGGAGGTACCATATTCTCAAAGGGACTCAAAACGAAATCATGTTTTTTCATACTCAAATCCGATTTGATAAGCCATCAAACGATTTATTTCGACATCCAATGTCATCCAATTTCATCCAATCGATCAATCATAGATAATCACAATTAATCCTTATTTATAAATCATTTTCATGATGCATGCCACATGATGCATACATGAACAAATGTTAAACAAGCCTAAGTACAAGTAAACATGCTCAAATCAGTCCCCATGTGCATGAAAAATGGTTCATTTGTGTCAAATAAGATCATAAACTTCTACACAATTGTGTACATAAGTGGTAGTGTCAATCCTAAGCTAAGACATGTGAAATATGAACAAGCTACAATGAAGGTTGTATATACATGCATCTATAATTTTATCATCGCCTACCCTACTAGAATCATGGAGTAAATATGATGAAAACATCGAAATACAAGTTCAAGACAAGTATAACATCATGCTAGACCTAGATAAGGATAAACATAATCATACATAAGCTAGAACATGGAACACATAATTCTCCTACAATTAATATACCATGTGCAAGCATATATATACACTATCATGGTTAAACCTACTGTAGTAATTAAGAAATCATGAAGTAACCATCAAACATTAATTCAAGACAAGTAGAATATCATGCTAAAATTAAATAAGTGTAGCCTAAATCATGCTTTAACTAAATCAATAAATTCGAAGATGGTCTACATGCAATCACAACAACATTTATATGCAATAATAACTCATTTTAATCATAAGGAATTAGATTTATGGAAAGATAACAAGAAATGACAAAAATTTACAAAAATGGCAAAATCTACCATTTGGCCGTTTGAACGCCAGGTCGTTTGATCGGCTAGATAGGACGATCGAATGGTAGGCCGTTCGAACGCTTGTTGGGCCATTCGAACGCCCTTAACAGTTCACTTTTTGTTGAATTTTTGGTTCGTCTTCAACCTCACGAAAATAAAATTGAAAATACCCAAAAATTCTAGGAAAATTCTAAAATCAGCCTAAAACTTTATGATATCAAAACACAAACCTAAAACATGGTAGATCTAACCATTCTTAAGATTAATTACAAGAAAATCAACATAAATGACATGCTTTTAATAATCCATCATTAAAGCACATAAATAAGCAAGAACCCACTTGAACATTCAAACATACAATCCAAAGAATAAAAAATATATGAGGTGCAAACCACTTACATCAAAGAAGTCTTTTGATCGAAAATGAAGCTCTACTCCTCAAGAAACCCTACCCAAAATTAGGGTTTTAGTTAATACTTAATTAAAATCGACCATTGAGCTTAAATAACCTTAAAAACAAGTAGACCTATGATTTCCTTTGATTAAAAACGTAAATCACCCATTTAGGGTTTGAAGTGAAAATTTAAAAAGTATTTTTAATGGAATAAATCAATAATCCATTTGGGGAAAGTGAAGATATGAGAGATTAAGAGTAAAACTAGAAGATTAGTTATGATTAGTGCTAAAAACTCACCTAAATTGGATTTTCCTCTTTGGACAATGGGGATTAGGGCACCACCTTGCCTCCTAGCACAACCCTTTCCCAAATAGAAAATGAGCTAGGGTTTTCCTTTATATAGTAAGCTATTGGGTTATGAATACAAATTATTGGGTTGTAAATATGAATTATAATGCCCGAAGTGGCTAATTAGGGTTATTTTAGGGCAAAAATGAGTTTAATGAGTCCAAAACTCATTAATACAAAATGATTGAAATTTAGGGTCATGTAGGACACATGCCATCCAATCGTGGACGTGGGGTCCACACCCTTATTAATGAAAAATTTCCATAGAATCCCATAAAATCCCTAAAAATAAGATAAATTAAGTTTGATATTAAAACTTATAAATTACTATTAAACCTCGTTAAAATCATAATTACTAACCCTTTAACCCCAAAACCAAGTCAAATCGTCAATTTAAACAAAACCACACAATAAAACACAATTAAATCAAAATAAAACCGGGTTAAAGTTAGAGATCTTACATCCTACCCACCTTATAAGAATTTTGTCCCCAAAATTCTTTATCGATCGGCAGTAAAAGAATGACGGTATTTCTCCTTCACTTCGTCTTCTTGCTCCCATGTGGATTCTTCCACGTTGTGATTCCACCATAAGACTTTTACCAACGGGATTACTTTGTGTCGAAGGGTCTTCTCCTTCTTGTCCAATATACGCACTAACGCCTCTGATCGTTTATAATTAAACCCTTTGCAAGTGTACAAGGTAATTGTACTAGGATAAGTATTTAAGGGTTGTCGAACCTCAGGGACGGATAAATTATTACTAAATCTAGAGAAGAATTTTTTGATTAAAAACTAAAAAGAACTTAAAATAAAATTTAAGTAAAGAAAGTAATCAATAAATTGAAAGCAAGAGATTAATATGATGGAGTTTACTTAGGAAATTGAATCCACTATAGAACCATAACAATTCCTTAACTTTTAATCTAAATCTGGTGTGAATATGAACAAATATTCTCAGCTACAAGCTAGAATTACTTTAGAAAGAATCATTAATTAAATTCATGACATGAACTATCTTTGACAATAGCACAAATCATCTACAATAAACTAGCTATAGGCATGACTTGTCTAATCTTAGTATAACTCATCCAATTCATTAATTATCTGAACATTAAAACTATTGCATGACCATCTCATCTAAATCACAGAAATTAGAATCAATGAAAATATCAAAACCACATCAATCTATCATCTACAAGACAATAAATCAACATAGATTTGAATAAACATGAAAAACACTTCCATTAAAAAGGAAATCTTTATCATACAATTGTCATTATTCACAACTGAGATCTAAATTAAAAACAAAAGAAACTGAAACTTATCTATAGCTTCATCAACTCCTAAGTAAAAGAAAAGTCTAACCTTCCATTATAGAAGAAAGCACTTGAATCTCCATTGAAAGCTTTGAGTTCTCTTCCATCTTCTTCTTCCTTTTTCTCTCCAGAAAATCTACTGGAATCCCTTAATTTTGATCCAAATATGTCCTTATATAGGTATAAGATTCGTAGGAAGAAGTTCAATATGAAGAGGATTCAAAATTGGCTTAAACAAGGAAACTGCGCGTTATCCCGTTCGAATGCCCTGCATGCCCATTCGAACACCTATACTGTGTTTTGCTTCAAAATTACGTTATCCCATTTGATCCTTAAAAATGGCCCATTCGAATGGCTACACTGTTTCAACAATCCGAACAGTTTTTCTGGACAGTCCATTTTCTGTTCATTAAGCTCTTTCTTTCATATCCATATTAATTTCCAACTTGTTTAGAACTCCGAAAAGTTGTCCAAATCACTTTAAAGCATGTCAAGACTATTTTGAATTATTATAAACATTGTCCAAGTATTTTGATAAGTGCACTTTACCTACAAAACATAAAAACATCACACTTTAGACAAGTAGAATGTAATTAAAATCCCAACTTGATTTAAATACATGCCTAAACTACTAATAATTTCTAAAATTAATTAACAATCAAACTAAAATATTAATAACTATCTTAATATAAATAAACCAAAACTGACTCTAAATTAACCTAATCTATACTAGCAAATAAGGTAAAAAAGCATGTAAAATTGATATATATTTCATACTTATTAGCCTCCACATAAGAAAGATCCTCCCTAAGCACCAAGGGTTCAAAATCTAGGACATGGGATGGATCCGGCTCGTATTTATGAAGAAGTAAAACATGGAACACGTTATGAATGTTCGTGAGTTGAGGAGGTAAGGCCACTCGATATGCCACAGTGCCAATGCGCTCAAGGACTTCAAATGGTCCAATAAATTGAGGAGATAGTTTTCTCTTCTTGCCAAAATGAACAACACCACGGAAAGGATTTTTCAAGAACACGTGATCACACACATAAAATTCTAGGTCTCGCCACCTTTTGTTGGCATAGCTCTTTCGCGACTCTGTGCCTTTTGCAACCTCTCCTGAATGAGTTGGATCTTCTCCACTGATTGTTGCACAAGATCAAGACCAGTAAGAAGCTATTCCCTGACCTCACTCCAACAAAGGGTAGATTGGCATAGACGCCCATACAATGCCTTAAAAGGTGCCATCTTAATGCTTGCGTGATAACTGTTGTTGTAAGCAAACTCTACCAAAGGTGGGTGCTGCTCCCAACCTCCTTTCCACTCAAGTGTTTGGATAGTCCTCTCTGATTGCCCATTGGTCTTGGGGTGATAAGCTGAGCTAAGATGCAATGACGTACCCAAGGCCTTCTCGAAAATGTGCCAAAACCAAGAGGTTAAGCGAAGATTGCGGTTGGAAACAATAGACACTAGGACACCATGCAACCGCACAACCTCCTTCACATATAGGGCAGTCAGCATGTCCAAGGAAGTAGTCATCCTTATCACAAGGAAATGCGTGAACTTGGTGAGTCTATTAACAATGACCCACACCGTGTCATTACTGCTTGGCGATCTCGGGAGTCTAGAAGCATAGTCCATCTCTACGTTCTCCCACTTCCACTCTGGGATAGGAAAGGATGGTAGCATAGATGATGTTCCTCCTTAACTTGCTGACATACAAGGCATTTGGACATGAAGGAAGCCATGTCTCTCTTCACACCACTCCACCAAAAGGTTGTTTTCACATTATGGTACATCTTGGTTCCCCCTAGGTGGATGGCGAACCTAGAATGGTGTGCCTTCGATAAAATAAGCTCCTTAAGGTCTATGGAGTCTGACACACACAACCGCCCTCTATAAATCATGCTCCCATTGGGCCTCTCTCAAAGTCAATCACCGCCCACTCCCTCAACTTAGCCTTCATGGCTTGGGTCTCCTCATCCCTCTTTTGAGCTTCCACCATATTATCAACTAAGCTAGAGCTTATAGAAAGGTTAGCGAACCAATTGCATGTATCCTCCATAGCTAACTCCAGGTTAAGCTCAATGGCTTCCTCATACAAAAGCCATTCTTGAACGTGCACACAAGCCACCAAAGTGGTTGATTTTCTACTCAAGTCATCCGCCACCATGTTAGCTTTTGCGGGATGATTAGAGATAGTGAAGTCATAGTCCTTAAGGAACTCCAACCATCTTCTTTTCCACATGTTCAAGTCTCTTTGGGTGAAGAGATACTTCAAGCTCTTGTGGTTAGTGAACACCTCGAATTTCTCACCATAGAGATAGTGCCACAAAATCTTCAATGCAAACACCAATGCCTCTAACTCTAAGTCATGAGTAGGATAGTTTCACTTATGCACTCTAAGTTGATGAGATGCATAAGATACCACTCTCCCATGCTGCATAAGTACACATCCCAAACCTCAAAGTGAAGCATCACTATAGACCACAAATCTACCACTCCCCGAAGGCAAAGTCAAAACCGGAGCTGAGGTCAATTGCTTCTTCAATTCTTGGAAGCTTTCTTCACAAGCTTGACTCCACTCAAACCTCTCATTCTTCCTTATTAACTTGGTCATAGGGCTTGCAATGCTAGTGAAACCCTCAATGAACCTGTGGTAATACCTCAGAAGCACTTTTGGGTCGCTCCCACCTAATAACCGCCTCCACCTTTGAAGGGTCTACTACCACATTGTCCTTAGAGATGATGCGGCCAAGGAACTACACCTCTTCATACTAGAACTCTCACTAGTCAAACTTTGCGTAGAGTTGGTTATCCCACAAAGTCTACAAGACGATCCTTAGATGCTCCTCGTGCTCTTCCTTGCTGGCCGAGTAATTCAAGATGTCGTCTACGAAGATAATGACCAACTGATCTGAGTACGTCCTAAAGAATCTGTTCATTAAGTCCATGAATGATGTTGGCACATTAGTGAGGCTGAAGGGCATCACCAAGAACTTGTAGTGTCCATACCGAGTCCGAAATGCCATCTTAGATACATCGTTGGGTCGGATCGCCGTCAAGTAGCAGATTTGACGGGCCTAGCCATGCCTCCGTCACGTGGTCACCAGCCGATGTTTAGGCCAAAACTCTATAACCCCCTCTACACATGACTAGAGGATTCC
Organism: Saururus chinensis; assembly: GCA_035235625.1. Taxonomy (NCBI): domain Eukaryota; kingdom Viridiplantae; phylum Streptophyta; class Magnoliopsida; order Piperales; family Saururaceae; genus Saururus; species Saururus chinensis. The sequence goes on from CP141143.1 coordinate 36,709,990, forward strand.
GATCTCTGGCCTGTGCGGCGGCCGGAATCCTGTTGTGCACGATCACCTGGACTACTCATTTTCTTGTTATGTCATTGTGTTAGGCTACTTTATTTTATATTTCCCTCATATTTGCTTTTGTATTTAGAGAAATAACTGTATAGGGCCAGCTAGTGGACCGCGGGATAGCCAGACCCCCTAGCTGGTGCGACTCTCTAGGTGAGTGGGTTGGCTCCCAATATGGGTCACCCCCTCTCTTGCTTGATGGTTATGCAATTGATTAGCCATCTTCTTCTTCCCTTTCTTCCTTCTTCCTTCCCTTTCCCTGTTTGAAACTCCAAGGTACAGATTGTGTCACATCGGGCACATCATCGGTATCGGAGCTTTTACGATCCCTGGACATGGCACGAGGCAAGCAAGTTGCCGCGGCCCTGGAAGTTCTACCTGAGAAAGAGGCTCTTGCCTCAGCGGATAGCCCGAAGATAATTCTAGAGACCACCGGTGAGCCTACTCTAGCGCAACTCATGGCGGCAATTCAGTCATTAAGCATGGGCGTGGCCAAGGTCGATGCTTTGAGCCTGGCCGTGGCTCAGCTTTAGGCAGAGTGCTCAGTGCGTTTGTTGCCCAGGCCTCCAACTGCTGTCATGGAGAAGGGGGGTCCATCCCAAGCCCCTGAACTGCACGCCTATGACCTCCCAGCACCACCGGACAAGGATATGCACTTCCCCCAAGGTCCTATGCGCTTTGGCACAGTCGACCCAGCCATGGATGGGAGGCGCTAGGCCTGGGATATGCGAGGCACGCCAAGTGATCAGGAAAATGCCCCAATGATGCCACCCCCTAGAAACTTATTTCCGGAGATGAGGGACGAATAGGGGGAGTACCCAGGACCCCGTGGTGGACCACGAGGAGGGGCTAAACCTTGTTTGGCTCACCTACAGTTCCCACACTACAATGGGGAAGATGACCCAGTAGAATGGCTGTATAAGGCGAAAAAGTTCTTCGCCTACCAGGGAACACATTCGGAGGCTGAGCAACTGCGCATAGCGGCTTTCCACCTCGACGGGGACGCTTTTGTGTGGTTCCAAAGTTTCAAAAAGGAGGTGCGCTACGCCACTTGGGCTGCCTTCTTTGACAAGTTGTGCATCCAGTTTGGGCCAAATGAGTTCCAAGATTTCAACAAGATGCTCTCCACACTACGCCAAACCACCACCGTCCGGGCCTATTACATGGAGTTCATGAAGGTGGCCAACTGTCTTCTCGACTGGCCAGTAGCCGCCTTGATGGGCACGTTCAAGAGAGGTCTCAAACCCGAGATTTATGAAGAGATGTGCCACTTCCCGTGCTCCAGCATGCGAGACATCATGCGTCATGCACAAATTGAGGAAGAGAAGCTGGCTAGACAGCAGCGAGGGGGGCATCTTGGGACCTTCCCATGTTCCAATGTTAGCGCTGGCCCCCTTGTCGGCCTGAACAACAACCCAGCACCAGGCCAAATAGGCCAGATTGTCCGGCGTCTTACGCTGGCAAAGATGGAAGAGTGTCTGTCAAAGGGACTATGTTTCCGTTGTGACGAGAAGTTCATTCTAGGACACTGCTGTTCCGTCAAGGGCAGCCTCCTTGTGGAGGCGATTGAGGAGGAGGACACAGAGGGCAGGGCGGACTCGTCCCACTATGACGACGTGCAACCCCAAATTTCTGTCCATGCCTTCTCAAGAGCATTCACACCTCGCACAATGAGGGTTCAAGGCCTCCTCAAGCGGCAACAAGTGGCCATCTTGGTCGACAGTGGGTCTACCCACAACTTCATTAATGACAAGGTGGATCAGCATCTTGGCTTCTACATGTCAGAATCAAAGCCCTTCGATGTGCTGATCGGAGATGGGAAGCATCTCAAAAGCTCTGGCGTTTATGCTCAGGCTGCCCTCGCCATTCAGGACCACACCTTCATCACCGACCTCTTCCTCCTGCCCACCAAAGGGGCGGACGTGGTGTTAGGGGTTTAGTGGCTCCAGGAGCTAGGCGATGTAGTTTGGAACTTCAGGGACATGGTGATGGATTTCGAAGTTTAGGGGAAGCGGGTTCCTCTCAGCCTAGTTGGTGAGTTCCTTCTTTTGGTTCGCACCTCAAGGGGTCCTCTTGCAGCAGCGGGCAACAATCGAGGTGCCTTAGAATGAAAAGCGCCCGGATCTCCTTGAGTTATTGGCGGAGCATCAAGATGTGTTTGCTAAACCACAGGGGCTCCCTCTAGTGCGGCCTCATGACCACCATATCCCCATCATTCCTAGGGCGTCACTGGCCAATGTCTACCCTTACCATTATCCTCACATCCAGAGGTCCGAGATCGAGTGTCTTGTGGCTGATATGCTTCAGTCCGGTATCATCCGCCCTAGCACGAGCTCCTACTCTTCTTAGGTGTTGCTAGTTCGCAAAAAAGATGGTACTTGGCAGTTTTGTGTGGACTACCGAGCATTGAATGCCATTACTATCAAGGCCAAGTATCCCATACCCGTGATCGAGAAGCTTCTGGATGAGTTGGCAGGTGCAAAGGTCTTCAGTAAACTCGACCTGCAATCGGGGTACCATAAGATCCGGGTGCAGCCCGCCAATGTGCACAAGACTGCCTTTCGGACTCATGACGGCCATTTTGAGTTCCTCGTCATGCCGTTCGGGCTGACCAATGCCCCCTCCACCTTCCAGAGCCTCATGAACGGTCTCTTTAGGCTGTTCCTCCGCCGCCACATCTTGGTCTTGTTTGACGACATCTTGGTTTACTGCCTGTTGTGGGCAGAGCACTTGGAGCATCTCAGGTCGGTCTTCTCTATTCTGAGAGCTAATTTGTTATTTCTTAAGCATTCGAAGTGTTCCTTTGTCAGCCCCCAGGTTGATTACTTGGGCCATATCATCTTGCGGATGGCGTCGCCATTAACCCATCGAAGGTGGCGCCATGCTCTCGTGGCCACCGCCCATATGTGTTTGTGCACTCTGGGGTTTTCTGGGCCTCACTGGCAACTATAGGTGGTTTATCAGCTGGTATGGGGAGATTGCTCGACCACTTACAACACTTCTCAAGAAGGGGGCATTCGGTTGGAATGAGGTTGCCTAGGCAGCATTTGAAGAGCTGAAGTAAGCTATGGCATCGGCCCCCATCTTGATCTTACCCGATTTCAACCGCCCCTTCGTGGTTGAAATAGATGCTTCGGAGATGGGTCTAGGGGTGGTTCTGCTGCAGGACGAGCGCCCCATTGCCTACTTCAGCATGACTTTGGCTGGCTGCTTTTTGTCCCTGTCTGTTTATGAGAAGGAGATGTTGGATATTGTCCTCACCGTTGACAAGTGGTGGCCTTATTTACTTGGATGCAGGTTCTTGATTCGTACTGATCACCAGCCTCTAAAGTACTTCCTCGAACAGTGGGTGTCCACTCCCTCCTAGTAGCAGTGGGTTAGTAAGTTGCTTAGCTATGATTATGAGGTTGTGTACAAGAGTGGGTCGGAAAACACTGTGGCCAATGCCCTTTCTCGCAGTTCTTCCCCGGGATCGTGCTTGGGCCTTTCTACTATGTTCTGCCCTTTCATTGATGAATTGAGGCGGCCGTACATGACTGATTCTCAGATGCAGACCCTGATTACAGCTCTCCAGGCCGACCCAGCTGCTTATCCTTTCTTTGTGTGGCGGATGACCTACTCTTTTGGAAGGACTACCTTTGGGTTCCCAATGTTGATGATCTGCGTAAGCGTGTTCTCTCCCATTTCCATGACACTCCAGTAGCCGGTCATGAAGGGGCATTCCGTACTTATAAGCCCTTGCCAGAGTTTTTTGTGGCATGGTATTCGATAGGCAGTCCAGGAGTATGTGGCTATTTGCTTCAGCCCTTGCCTATCCCGAATAAAGTTTGGGAGGATGTTTCTATGGACTTCGTGGAGGCCTTGCCCTTGGTGCAAGGCAAGTCGGTGATTATGGTGGCGGTGGACAGGTTGTCCAAGTACGATGACTTTTGCGCTCTGGGACACCCATTCACCACCAAGACTGTGGCAGAGCTCTATGTTTGGGAGGTGGCCAAACTACATGGCATGCCTTGCACTATTGTCTTCGATTGTGACCGGATCTTCCTATCTCAGTTCTGGTGGGAGTTCTTCACTTTGTAGGGCACTTCTCTCCACATGTGTATAGATTATCACCCTCAGATGGATGGCTAGATAGAGGTGGTAAACCGATGCTTAGAGCAGTACCTCCGCTGTTTCACTATGTCTCAGCCCGGCAGATGGTTTTAGCTTCTTCCCTAGGCAGAGTGGTCCTATAACACCGCTTATCACACCCGTGCGGGTTTCACTCCTTTTGAGGTGCTGTATGGCTGCCCACCCCTGACCGTGTTGTCTAATTTTCCTCAGCGCTCCTCCGTGGCTGAGGTGGATTATATGCTCCAGACATCAGATGAGGTTCTTCGCAATCTCAAAGAGAATTTGTCCTCTACGCAGAACCGGATGAAGCAAATTTATGATGGCCATCACACTGATAGGGAGTTTGTAGTGGGTGACTTGGTTTATGTCTTTATTCTTCCTCATCGCTAGACATCCTTGTTTCAGCCCGAGCATTCCAAGCTCGCCCCCCATTTCCATGGTCCCTATGAGGTGGAGCGTATTGGCCCCATGGCTTACCACCTTGCTCTACCACCTAACTCCTTAGTCCACCCGGTCTTTTATGTCTCCAGGTTGCGCCGATGCGTAGGTGACACGTCTTTAGCCACTGATGCTCCACCACCCCCTCTGATGGGAGGTGGAGGGTTGTGCACGATCACCCGGACTACTCATTTTCTTGTTATGTCATTGTGTTAGGCTACTTTTTTTTATATTTCCCTCGTATTTGCTTTTGTATTAGGAGAAATATCTATACTGGGCCAGCTAGTGGACCGCGGGATACTGGACCCACTAGCTGCTCGACTCTCTAGGTGAGTGGGTCGGCTCCCTATATGGGTTTCCCCCTCTCTTGCTTGATGGTTATGCAATTGATTAGTCATCTTCTTCTTCCCTTTCTTCCTTCTTCATTCCCTTTCCCTACGTGAAACTCCAAGGTACTGATTGTGCCACATCGAGCACATCACATCTGTGGTAGGGTAAAGGACCGGGCTCAGCTGGATCACCAGCATCCAGTGATTCTGGGAGCCCTAACCCCGTTGCCTGTCGGTGGCTGCGATCCATAATTCTTGCTCCCCTTTTCTATGTGATTTCATATAGAGCATAGAGGCGGCGGCCTATGGCCAACCGTTCCTCCTCCACCAATGGCCCACCAACAACACCCTAATCACCGGCATTCCTCCACCAATGTCCCACCAACAGCACCCAAATCACCAGCGATGTGTGATGTACCCACCTATGGCATACCATCCAGCCGTCGATTCGTAGCTAGTATACTAGCTAGCCATCCATTGGCTGCCGGCAGATCTGAACAAATTGGGTTGAAATAATTGAACATAACTCTACTAATTACCCTTTAACACTTAGAAAATCATTTTTGATGAGCGATCCTACCTCATGTGTTGAGTTTTTGCCAATCCACCACTGCCAAAGCTACGTCGCCAATCATACTCGCCCAAAATTCTTCGAGACCCTTCTACTCTGGTGGCTCCGTCTTGCCTTCCCCCTAAAGTGTAAAAGCTTCCTTAATTATGCCCTATAAGCCCTTTTATAATCATGGGGATTAGGAACCCTAATCCCCTTAGAAGTTGGGCCAAGGCTGACTAATTGAGTAATATTTTAATAATTCTCATCACTCTAGGTAACCAGGCCCACAAAACAACTTAAACGGCCCAAATACATATCTAAATCAGGTAAACGGGCCCTATATGATATGTTCAACTTTGAACGGTCATAACTCATCCGAACTTTGATTTGTGCATTCTTGGTGGCGTTTCGAAGCTCTTTTTGCCTACTTTCTAATCACATAGGGTTCAGTGACAAATTCTATCTATTGAGGAATTTATTCCATTAAGAAAGTCAAAGGGTTAAACAACCTATTTTCCACGTGTTTAATTTCTGAAACCTAGGAAAATCTAGGATATTACAAAGTGAGTGCAATTTTACAACAAAACACCACACCCAAATATAAAGATCATGGTTGCCTAACCATATCTTGTATAATTGGGAATTATAGAATTGAAAAAGCTTTGCTTTATCTTAGGGTAAGTGTTATTATCTTACTTTATTCTATCTATAAACAATTGAGACTTGATGAATTGAAACCCACAAGCATTACTCTTCAAATTGAAGATAGCTTAGTTAAAACACTAAGAGGAATTATTGAGGATGTGTTAGTACAAGTAGAAAAAAATTACTTTCTATTTAATTTTATTGTTGTGAACACACAACCCATTTTGAATGCTTGTACTCAAATTCCTATCATATTACGTTGCCCATTTCTTGCTACTTCTAATGCTCTTATTAATTGTAGAAATGATGTTATAAAGCTTTATTTTAAAAATATGACTTTGGAACTTTACATTTTTAATATATGTAAGCAATCAGGAGATGATGATGATGTCCATGAAGTGAACTTAATTGAAAGCCTTGTGCTTGACAAGTCTCTTGCTTCTTCATTCTCTTACCCTCTTGAGGTTTGTCTTTCTCATTTTAATTTTGATGATGAATATGTGATTAATGATTAAATTATTTATTAAGTCAACCCCCATGTTGGACACCAAAAAGTAGAAGGCATGCTTTGAGGCATTGACACCTCCTAATAGTGCTCCCCTCCCTTCATGTGTCCAAACACCTAAACTTGAGTTAAAACCCCTTCCTAATGAGCTTAAATATGTATTTTTGGGTGAATGAGATACATACCTTATAGTTGTTTCCTCACAATTGGACCATACACAAGAGCAAAAGTTGCTTGATGTCCTTAGATAGCATTAAAGTGTAATTGGTTGGACCATAGCTGATAAGTGAATTAGTTCATTATTTTACACTCATAGGATCATATTGAAAGATAATGCCAAACCCTCTAGAGAAATGCAACGTAGGTTGACCCTAACAGATTGAGGTTATGAGAGCATAGGTCTAAAATTATTAGATATAGGGATTATATACCCCATTTCTAATAGTTAGTGGGTAACTCCTAGCAAGTGGAACGTAACAAATCTATGTGATTGTAGTAAAAAATAAAAAAGATGAGTTGCTCCAGACTAGAGTCACCACTGGATGGCGCATATGCATTGACTATAAGAAACTCAACTCTTTCACTAGGAAAGACCATTTCCCCTTACCATTAGTGGACCAAATCTTAGAAAGCGTGGATGGTTATCAATTTTATTGTTTCCTTGATGGTTATTCCGGGTATAACCGAATTGAGAATGCACTTGAGGATCAAGACAAGAAAACTTTTGCATGTCCATTCAATACCTTTGCTTATCGAAGGATGTCATTTGGATTGTTTAATGCTCCTACCACATTTTCAAAAATGCATGATGAGTATATTTAGTGACATGGGGGAGTATTTTCTTGAAGTTTTTATGAATAATTTTTTTGTCTTTGGAGATTCTTTTGATAATTGTCTTAATAATTGGGAAAAAGTTTTGGTTAGATGTGAGAAGAAAAACATTGTTTAAATTTTTTTAAAAGTGTCATTTTATGGTCATTAAAGGAATTGTACTCGGTTATATTATTTCTATGCAGGGAATTCAAGTGGACAACAAAAAATTTGAATTAATTGTGAAATTGCCTAGCCCAAATAGAATTAAAATGTTAGATCTTTTTTGGAGCATGTAGGATTTTATAGAAGGTCCATTAAAGATTTTAGTGCTATATCTAGAACATTGTGTAGCCTTCAATCGAAGGACAACTCCTTTAAATAGAGTGAAGCATGTGAACAAGCCTTTACAAAGCTAAATAACATGCTCATTTCTGCTCTTATTATACAACCACCACTACAACAAAATGTAGTATTAGTGACGCATTTATTAGTGATGCTTAGCTAAGCCTCGCTACAAATAACTATTTGTGACGTATATAAAAGTGTCGCAAAAAAAAGGAACTATTGCGACGCATTTTCATATGACTATTAGCGACGCTTAGTTCAAAGCATCACTAATACTAACCCTATTAGCGACACTTTATTACAAGCGTCGCTAATAGTTTATCTATTTGTGACGCTTAATAAAACCGTCGCTAAAAGATATATATTTTAAATAAAAAATATATATATATAACTATTAGCGACTCTTTTGGCAAACGTCACTAATAGCTTATCAGTAGCGATGCTTACAAAAAGTGTCGCTAATAGTTATCAATTAAAAATAAAAAAAATAAAAAAAATAAATTATTAGCGATGCTTTTGAAGAAGCGTCGCAAATACCATTTCTAATAGTGACATTTATTATTAAGCGTCGCTAATAGCTTTATTAATTAATTTTATTTAATAAATAAATATTAAAAAATTATAATAAACTTCCTAGATATAATATATTTTATTCAATATTTACTATTTATATATACAAAAAATAAATATGAAATTTTCAATAAAAACTAGTGTTAATAATATAATAGATTAAACTTTCACTATTTATATATAATATATTTTATTTGTTAAATTTTATTATTAATTTTAAAATATAATTTATAATAAAAGAGAGAGTGAAGTGAGAGAGAGAGGGATTGAAGAGAGAGAGAAGGAGAGAGAGGGAGGTGAGAGAGTACTGAGGTGAGAGAGAGGGTGGAGACAAAAAGGGTGGAGAGAGGGAGGAGAGAAAGAGAGGGGAGGGAAAAGAGAGAGAGGGGAGGGAAGAGAGAGAGAGGAGAGGAGAGGGAAGAGAGAGAGAGAGAGGAGAGGGAAGAGAGAGAGGGATAAGATAGAGAGAGGAAGAGGAGAGAGATAGAGAGAGGGGATGGAGAGAGAGAGGGGAGGGAACATAGAGAGAGGAATAAGATAGAGAGAGGAAGGAGGGAGATAGAGAGAGGTGAGGGGGAGAGAGAGGAGAGGGAAGAGAGAGAGGAATTTTATTTTGATTTTTGTTTCTAATTTTGATTTAACTATACATCGCTATTAGTATTTTTATTTCATTTTTTTATTTTTAAAATTAATTTTAAACAATAAAAAATCTTAAAAATTTTGAAATTAGGGGAGAGAGGGGGAGGGAAAAGAGAGAGAAAGAGAGAGAGGATAGGGGAGGGAAGAGAGAGAGAGGAGAGGGGAGGGAAGAGAGAGAGGAAAGGAGAGGGGGAGGGAAGAGAGAGAGGGGGAGGGAAGAGAGGGAGGAGAGAGAAAGGGTGGAGAGAGAGAGGGGGTGGAGAGAGGGAGGAGAGAGAGAGAGGATAGAGGAGGGAAGAGAGAGAGGAGAGGGGAGGGAAGAGAGAGAGGAGAGGGGAGGGAAAAGAAAGAGAGGGGAGGGAAGAGAGAGAGAGATAAAAGGAGAGGAGAGGAGAGGAGAGGGGGAAGGAAGAGAGAGAGGAGAGGGAACAAAGAGGGATGAACTTTATTTTGATTTTTTTAAAAAAATTTATTAATTATTATTAATTTAAAATAAAATACTAATTGCGATGTATAACATTATACGTCTCCATTAGTACACTTATTAGGGACGTATATATTTATTCGTCTCTAATACATGTACTAATAGCGACGTATATAACTATACATCACTATTAGTATTTATATTTATTTTTTTATTTTTAAAAATAAAAAATCATAAAAATTTTGAAATTAGAGGAGATAGAGGGGGAGAGAGCGAGGAGAGAGAGAGAGAGGAGAGAGAGGGGGAGAGAGAAGAGACAAAGAGAGAGAGTGGATAGGGAGGGAAGAGAGAGAGGAGAGCGGAGGGAAGAGAGAGAGAGGAGAGGAGAGGGGGGAGGGAAGAGAGAGAAGAGAGAAAGGGGGAGGGAAGAGAGGGTGGAGAGAGGGAGGAGAGAGAGAAGGGGGAGAGAGAGGGAGGAGAGAGAAAGGAGAGAGAAGAGAGAAAGAGAGAGGAGAGGGGAGGGAAGAGTGTGAGGAGAGGGGAGGGAAGAGAGAGAGGAGAGGGGAGGGAAGAGTGAGAGAGAGATGAGCGGAGAGGAGAGGAGAGGAGAGGAGAGGGAGGAGGGAAGAGAGAGAGGAGAGGGAACAGAGAGAGTTCAATTTTATTTTGATTTTTTTAAATTTTTTATTAAATTTTTTATTTTAAAATAAAAAATTAATTTAAAATAAAATAGTAATTGCGATGTATAACATTATATGTCTCTATTATTACACTTATTAGCGACGTATATATTTATACGTCGCTAATACATGTACTAATAGCGACGTATATTACGTCACTATGAGTATTTATATTTAATTTTTTTTATTTTTAAAATTAATTATAAAAAATAAAAAATCATATAAATCTTGAAATTAGAGGAGAGAGGGGAGAGAGAGCGAGGAGAGAGAGTGGGGGAGAGAGAGGGAGGAGAGAGAGAAGGGGGAGAGAGAAGAGACAAAGAGAGAGAGGAGAGAGAGGAGAGGGGAGGGAAGAGAGAGAATAGAGGGGAGGGAAGAGGGATAGAGAGGGAAGAGAGGGAGAGATAAATTTTATTTTGATTTTTTTAAAATTTTTATGATTTTTTTTAAAATAAAAAAAATTAGTTTAAAATAAAATACTAATTGCGACCTATAGAATTATACGTCCCTATTAGTACACATATTAGGACATATATATTTATATGTCACTAATACATGTACTAATAGCGATGTATATAATTATATGTCGCTATTAGTATTTTTATTTCATTTTTTTATTTTTAAAATTAATTTTAAAGAATAAAAAATCTTACAAATTTTGAAATTAGAGGGGAGAGAGTGGGGGAGGGAAGAGAGAGGGGAGGGGAGGGAGGAGAGAGAGAGGAGAGGAAAGGGGGGAGGGAAGAGAGAGAGGGGAGGGAAGAGAGAGAGAGGAGAGAGAGGGAGGAGTGAGAGGGAGGGAGGGGAGGGAAGAGAGAGAGGGGGAGAGAGAGGGAGGAGAGAGAGGGAGGAGAGAGAGGGGGAGAGAGAGGGAGGAGAGAGAGAGAAGGGAGAGAGAGGGAGGAGAGAGAGAAGGGAGAGAGAGGGAAGAGAGAGAGGGAAGAGAGAGAGGGGGAGAGAGAGAGGGTGGAGGGAGGGAGGAGAGAGAGGGGGAGGAGAGGGAGAGGGAGAGAGAGAGGGGAGGGAAGAGAGAGAGGAGTGGGGAGAGGGATCGAGAGGAGAGGGAAGAGAGAGAGAGTTGAGGGAGAGAGAGGAGAGGGAGGAGGGAGAGGAGAGGGAGAGAGAGGAGAGAGGAGATAGGAGAGACAGGAGAGAGGAGAGACAGGAGAGGGAAAGAGGGGAGAGATGAGAGGGAAAGAAAATTTTAAATCATAAAAAATTTGTTTTATCGATGTATTGTAGTAAACTGCGCTAAATGTTATGCTTATAGCGACATACCAATCTATACATCACTATAAATAGTGTATTTAGCTACGTATAAGAGTATACGTCGCTAAAAATAATGTATTTAGCGACATATAGATTTATACATCGCTAAATACTAATTTCTTAGCGATGTATGTAAGATACGATGTTGCTGAAACATTCAAATAGCAACAGTCTTAAGGATTGTCGCTAATAATTAAAGTTTGTAAAAAAAATACATGTGCGAAATTTCCCTGCACGGGTGAAATTTTTCCCGGCGCGGGCGAAATTTCGCCCGTGCCATGTAAACCCTCTTAGTCTCCCGTTGGTCTTCACCCATCACCCTCCGCCCTTCGCCTGTCACCCGTTGCTTGCCGTCGCTCAGCTGTGCCACCCCGCCACCCCATCGCCTCCACCGCTGTCAGCCCGTTCTCCTCCGTCCTCTGCCCCCCCACCCGCTCCCGGTCCCCCTTCTCCTCCCCCCTCCACAAGGCTGCCCCGTCAGCCTCTGCCGCCGTTCAGCCGCTCCGCCCTGCCGCCCTCCGCCCGTTCCCAGCACGTCCTCCACTCCCCCACCCCCCTCCGGGTCCCCCTTCTCCTCCTCCCTCCCCAGGGACCGCCCCATCGGCCTCCACCGCCACACCGCTCTGTTGCTCCGTCATCTCCGCAGCTCCCGTTGCCCACCACCCATCCCTAGCCGTTCTCTCGCCCCCCACCTCCCGGTCCCCCTCCTCCCCTCTTCTCCTCCCCCTCCACATCGACCGCCCCACCGAGTTCCGCTGCAATGCAGCAGTGCCGCCGCCCCGTCCCAACCGCCCTACCCCCGCCGTCCTCAGCCCCCTTCCCTCCTAGTCCACCTCTCCCCCTGCTCCCTGCCCCGGTCTCCTTGCTCCCCCTTCTCCGGACCTCACTCTCCCCGTCCTCCCGCCGACCTCCTTTGCCTCTCGCCCTGGCCGCCATCCGCACACGGCCCGCTTCCCTCCCACCCCATCCTCCTTCTCCCCTCTCCCTCTCTGCCCACACTCCTTCCCCCCAACCCCCAGCTGCCCTCCTCCCTGCAGGCCCCCTGCCCAACCGGCCCCGTCCGCCCCGCCGCCCCACCCTCCCCGCCGCCCCTCCTTGCTAGCCCCCTCCCCCAGCCGGCCCCCACCCCCTTGCCCGGTGGGCCATTGGGCCCACCGAGGATTTTTTTAAAAAAAGATTCATTATTAGCGACGCTTTAAAAATACATCGCTAATAATTCATTATTTTTTATTTTAAAATTTTTTTCTATTAGCGACGTATATCTAAACGTAGCTAATAATAAATTATTAGCGACATTTTGGTATATATGTTGCTAACAATTTATTTTTTTTAATTTTTTTAAAAATTATTTTTTATTAGTGACGTAAATAGTGTTGCTAATAGCTTATCATTAGCGACGCTAGAGAATATGCATCGCTAATAAGTTATTATTAGCAACGTATAGCTATACGTCGCTAATACACTTTATTAGCGACACTTTTTGACACTTTTTTTGACGCTTATAGCGGTGTTTATTATACGTCGCTAATAGTCATTAGCTACGTTTACGGGACTATTAGCGACGCATTTAGTCCTTTTTGTTGTGTAGTGCACCTAATTGGAGTTTGCCGTTTGAAATCATGTGTAGTGCTAGTGATTATGTTGTTTGGGCTGTTCTTGGGCAACGAAGAGATAAAAAGCCTTGTGTAATTTATTATGCAAGTAGGAATTTAAATAATGCTCAAATAAACTATTCAACTATTGAAAATGAACTCATACTATAGTGTTTCCACTTGACAAATTTAGATCATATTTGATTGGTTCCCAAATTGATATTTTTATTGACCATGTAACTCTAAAATACCTTTTAAGAAAGAAGGATGCAAAGCCCATATTGCTCAGGTGGATCCTCCTACTCTAAGAATTTGATCTCACTATCAAATATAAGAAATGAGTAGAGATTATGGTTGTTGATCACTTGTCAAGATTAGATCTTCTAATTCCTTGGAACCACTGCTAATCAATGACTCCTTTCCTGATGAATAGTTGTTCAGCACCTCTCATATTCCATGGTATGCCAACATTGTAAATAATTAGGAGATGTGTGCCTTAATATTTGTTTAAATATTGTCTAGACCAAATAATTAGGAGATGTATGCCTATTTCTGATCATACGAATATTATCTCCTTCTACCATTCTCAAGCATGTGGTGGCCATTTTTTTTGCTAAAAAGGCTACTCCCAAGATATTACAATGTGGTTTTTATTGGCCAAAAATCTTTGAACATATGAATTTTACAAAGCATGTGAAGGTTGTCAAAAGTTAGGAGCTATATTCAGTAGGAATATGATGCCTCTTAACCCAATTTTGGTTGTTGAAATTTTTTTACTATTGGGGCATTAATTTCATAGGACTTTTTCTCCCTCTTTTTGCTATCTTTATATCTTGGTAGCTGTTGATTATGTGACTAAATGGATTGAGGCTATTCTATGCCAAAAAATGATAAAAAAGTAGTGAAAATTTTCAAAGAAAATATTTTATCAAGATTTGGAACACCTTGCACCATTATAAATGATCAAGGTATACACTTTTGTAATAGGTCCTTTGAGGCCTTGATGAAAAAATATTGAATCACACATAAAGTTGCTACACCCTGTCACCCGTAGACAAGTGGATAAGTAGAACCTTCAAATAGGGTAATAAAAAATATTTTGTAAAAAATAGTGAATCTAAATGGTAAGGATTGGTCATTAAGACTATTTAATGTTCTTTGGGCTTATTGTATTATTTTCAAAACCCCAATTGGAATGCCCCCTTATCAATTAATTTTTGGAAAGGCATGTTAATTGCCTGTGGAGCTGGAACATAGAGCCTATTGGGCAATCAAGGCTGTCAACTTCAATCTTGACAAACTAGGTTGTCACGCCTTGGTACTACCCGACCCGAGCTAAACCCAGTTCGAGGGCCAGTCCAGTGCACGGGGGCAATGATATTGAAAACGGTTAAAGAAATAGCGGAAGACTTATGCCCCACCTACGAGCGGTCTAATTAAGGGAGTTACGCACTACTTTGAGCAAGAGTAAATAGGTAGAACAAAAAGAGTTACTTACACTCTAAATTAAATTACAAATCTCAAACCCACATACTAATAATCCATAGCCAACATACTTTTCTCAAAACAAGGTCTCAAACAAAACTAATGATATAATATATCACAAGTCTGAAACAAGAAACATTCCACAAGGTGTTCTAGCATCATACAAAATAATTAGAAAAACATGCAAGGTCTAGGGGCCTTCACGCCTAATCCCAAGCTCTCCCTGACCTTTCCTCATAAAGAGGATCCTGTTCGACTGCATGTCATGGCATGCAGCCCCAAAACAAAACAAGGAAAGTGGGGTAAGTATAAAGACTAAATAATGGTTTGAATACGGCTATAATAGCAATTAGAAAACACGATACCATGGCAATGTAGCAATTCAGATCCAAAATTAACATGCTATATAACTTTCTGATCATTTACTAGCTAAAACACCTATTTAACTATAAACATAAGAACTAGCTTGCATAAGACATACCTATCAAGCCAAGTCATAAATATTCAAGTTATAATTTAACATACATCCCGCATAGGTATTTGTTTATATCTATTCAAATCAAGCATGATAATCTCATAAATCACCTAAGAAGTGTCTTTCACACCTTTCTGATCATGCAACCATATCACATAAACCCGCATAATAGTGTCACATTCACACACTTTCTGATTATGCATTCAAATCACATAAACCTGCATAATAATGTCTCATTCACACACTTTTTGATCATGCATTCATATTACATAAACCTGCATAATAGTATCTCCATCACACAATTTTAGATTATTTAGAATAACACATATACCGCATGAGAAGTGTCTTTACCACACATTCAAATCATGCATCAACATCATATAAACATGCATGAGATGTATCTTTAACATACATTTCAGATCATGCATTAACATTCTCATTCATCATGTATGTATAAGTGTCTCACACACATGCAAGTCCACACACAGAGAGAACAAACCTACTCTTCAAGGCCAAAGCCCTCGAGCAAACCTATACCAAATAGACATGCTCCTCAAGGCCAACGCCTTTGAGCAACCCCTCCTCCTCAAGGTCAAAGCCTTCAAGTAACTCCTGCCCATCAAGCCTAAACTCCTGGGCAACCCTGCTTGTCAAGACCAAATTCCCAAGCAACAATATTTAGTAAGCCGGTGCACTCGGACAAATCAGCTAGATTCTCAGGGCCCAGATAATCTCAATAACTAATCTCATCCGCAAGACAAGTACACAACTCGTTCCCACATATCTCAATTTGACTCGACTCAACCCGGGGAGTGTACATGTTCCACATAGGACTTAAATCGAAAACATGCCCTTTCGGACCAACAAAGTTCTGATTAATTCACTGAGCAATTAATCCGGCATGCAATCTCAATCATTGCATATAATTGATTAATTCTAGTAAAACATCGGTAAAACTTCGCCCATGAATACCGATCCATGATGCATGATAGCATAATACATCTGTGAGCAAGACCTACGTGGGTTCCATCACATGGAACATGCTCCCAATCAGTCCCCTCATGCATCATAATCGAGGCATAATTAACTACAATTTCATAGTAGATTCCCTATACGTGTGTGTATTCATGCATATTCTAAGCACATGACCAATGCATGACATAAACTCATAAGACAATATATGCATGCTTAAACTCATTGAAAACAATGATTCCAAACTGAAATCAAAGCGAAATCCACCATAAAGCTTAAATCCATCCATGTGAAATCGAATCACTCCCACACGCATGATTTTTCCACACATTAAGCCACAAACATGATCACATCAATTACCCATAAACCATCCTCATTATAAGAGAACACATCTCACCATTTTCCATATAATATCCCTGCTGGAACATATTCTAATCACAAGAATTCCATCATTCAAGGGTTCCAGTTACTTCAATATCAACATGCATAATTATCAACATATAATATAATACCACATGACAACACCTAAACATAATCCATAAATATCCATAATCAATTTCACACCTCCAATAGCCTAATTTCAACATAACACACCTCCCATAACCATTATAATCATTAGATGGAGTAAAACATTGAAATAAGCATAAATTTAAAAAATAGCAAAACTGCTTTGAGAGTAGCGTTGCCCTAAACCCTGCAAGGCCGTTTGATAAGCTAAACTGAAAATCTGCCAAAAATGTAGTGTTGCTGATCGATCAGCCTGGTAGGCCGTTCGATCGCCAACAAAGCAGTTTTGACATTCTTCTTCATTTCAAAAATCAAAACCGAGGCACCATGAAAACACCTTAAAACTTCCATCTATGGTATCAAACACTATAAAAAACTCATTAAACCTTCCAGAATACTAATCTAAACCATTCTAAGACAAAACCCTAAGAAATCGAAGTAAAAGATTAACATTTATTAAACCCACCATTAGAGGATAAATCAAGCAAAATCCACTTCAAATAACATCATAAAAACCGAGATTTTTACTACCCAAGGTTGAGATTGAAGAACCCATTACCTTTCCTTGTTGATTTAGGTCGGAATGAACCTTCAATCTCCTCCAACACCATAATCCATTTATAATTCGGGCCTAATTGAGGAATTAGGCCTTAATCGCCATCTCCCAGCCTATTCTTCTATTTATAGTAGGGCTTGGGGTACGTAATGAACTAGTGGGGTATAAATAGAAAATCTAGCTAAAAATAGATATTTTGATGATTTATGCACTAATTAAATCCAAAAAAATATGTTATAAGCTTGTTTTAATGCCTGGGTCAATTTGGTCCTAAAATCTCAATTTTGTCAGTAGGGACCATAGAAACCATAATTTTTGGAAAATTAGTGAAAAATCAGAAAATTCCCAAAAATTTAGATTTGACCCAAAACCACTTAAAACTCATAAATGTGAAGTTGGTTTTTATTAAAACCTTTAGAAAATACTCAAATTTAGAAAATCGTCCCGAACCGATTAGAATTAATATTAAACCACAGAAAAGCATTTAAACAAAATGAATTAAAACCGGTTTACGATCAGGGATCTTACATAGGTTGCATAAAAATTTACAACTAAATAAATTAGATGAGATTCGACATGATGCTTATGAGAGTGCTAGAATGTACAATAAAAGAATGAAGGTATTTCATGATAAGAACATAGTTTGTAAGACCTTTGAATCATCTCAAAAACTTATTTCATATAATTTAAGGCTCCATATTCTGAGAGTTTAATATTCATCTAGGACTACTAGATTGCTCTTAAAACTAGTACTTTGATAAGTAAAAATTAAGAGTTCTAGCCTCTTATGCACATGAATTTTTTCTATAGCGGATATAATAAAAACCTAATTATCGTGTGTTGTTCATGAGCAATCTAACCATCAATCAAGCACGCACACTACACAATCACACAAAATTTTTTACATGGAAAATCCTAACTAGGGTAAAAAATTACGGCACCTCAAGATATAGAGCTTACGAAACAAAAAACAACCACCCAACCTCTAGACTTGACACAAACTCCTTTTTTTAGTCCTCTTTTGTTATTGACATTCAATTCGTCACCCTTGAATCCTTGAAGCTTTCCCTCTTCGTGTTTTATTCTTCGTCTTCTTCTTCTAGCAACTTAAACAAAGATTGATTTACCTCTTCAGATTCTTGAACTCCCATGAACAATTCTCTTGTATTCTCTTTGTGAAAATATTCTCGCTTCAATTGTGCATCACCATGAACAATTTATTCAAGCTTTTGTGAATTCTTCAGGAAAACAATGAGTAAAGGAGTCTCCTTTCTTTTCCAATATTTTCTAGGTTCCCCCCTCTTCAAATTCATCATACCTAAGCTTTTATATAGGCCTCCAAGTCATTTTAAGACATTGCCTTTAACTAGGAATGAAATCTCTTATGGAAAGGCTTATCTTAGGCAACTTAAACTGCCAATGATCAATCATTCCAAATAGTGATTGATCGTTCCAAACAGCGATCGATCATTCCCTATTTTCATAGGGCACGTTACCACTAGCAATCAATCAAATAACTCTTAGCTTCTTTGAACAAAGGGCTGGTTTAGGTGCCATCAATAGTTTCTTCCTCTGTATTGTCTAGCAATCGGTCATGACATTGTTCAAAATACACTATCACAACCATGCAAATTGATAAAACAACCCTACTTAATCGGCCAAAGCTTAAGCAGCCCCTATTCACTCCAAACAATCCCCAATTGGAAAGTATGAAGGAATTACATAGTTTGGGTAAATTCCCTAACGGGGAAGAATATCCTCTAGTAAACTGGTGCACTCAGCTACACTAGCCTAGATTCTCAAGGTCTAGATGGTTTGGTCTCCTTATAGCATTACAGCTCTTTTCAACCTGGGTAGGAATACCCATCCTCAAGGGACGTAAAACCCCATCCTTTTGGACGTAAAACCGAATCGATAAGCCTTTGATCGATTAACCTGACAAGCAATATCACAAATTGTATCCAATCGATCAACACGGCTAATTTCGATAAAATCTCATTCGTAAATGCATCTCATGATGCATGCAACATGGTACATATGTGAGCAATGACTACATGAATTCTAATTCATGAAACGTGTTTCCCATCTGCCATACAAGCATAATTTCTAATCATAAGTATCAACAATCACCATAATTACCCCCACATGTGTGTGTACATGGTAGAAACATTCAATTCTAAGAATATGGACATGCATTATAAACATCACATTAACATACTACACATATGTTATTTAACATTTAATCATGGCTCCTTACTGAAATCATGAGTGAAAACCATCGAAAAGCACAATTCAAATAAAGTGCAATCTCATGTTTGACTTAAGTAAACATTCATTACTACATTCAAAGCTAGACAAGGCACCATCAGTCACTCATAATTTAATCACAATACGTGAAGGCAAAAAATCCATTATCATGCTATAATCTTACTTGAATCGTACTTAAAATATGAGGAATCATTCAACATGGATTCAAGATAAGAAATCATTACATACTTAACCGAATAACATGTAATTCACTTAACACTTAAACATTCATCATATCATCCAACCTCAAATTCATGTCCTTCCAATAGCTTTACCTAACATATATTACTCATCATAATCATAAGAAATGGTACTTAAGAGGATAAAATGAAAAACAAGCAAAATTAGCCAAAAACCACAGAACTGCTATGTTGGCGTTTGAACGCCCTGCAGGGCCGTTCAAACGCTTACACTGCATTCTGGGTCGTCTTCTTCCTTTCGAATTCAAAACCAAAATACACCTATATATCTTAAACTTTCAAATCTCATTCCCAAACTTCATAATAATGAAATCCAAGCTTAGGAAATAGTAAATCTAGCCATTTACAACAAAAAACACCAAGAAATCGCAAGAAAGATTAAGCTTTTCTAAATCTGTCATTAAAGCTCAACTCCATGCAAATCCACATAAAACTCCACCACATTTCAATTATGAAATTACAGACCTATTTAGGACGAAATCCCTTCCTTCAGTGAGTTTCTTGGCTTGAAATCGACGCTCCAACTCTTTCAAAATCCTACCCAGAATAGGTTTTGTTGATACTTCCATAAATACGCTTAAAAATACCTAAATCTCTTGAAAACTTATAGATCTAAGGTTTATTGAGATAAAAATGAAATTCCTTTCATAAGGGTTTGAAATAGAGGTTAAAATCAGTAGCTTCATGGGTAGATATCATGATTAAACCTTGGCAAAAGAAGAGATTTAGAAAGTTTAGGAGAAACCCTAAGAAATTAGTGGAAGATTAAGCTAATCTTTACCTTAATCACCTTTCCTTCTTTGGAAATGGGGATTAGGGCCTCCTAAGCTCCAGATTCGAACCCTTCTCAAATGGGAAAGTGGCTGTGACTTTCTATTTATAGTAGGTAGAAATTAACACTAAAAATGGAAAAATTCATTTATTTTAAGTCCAAAATGATGTCTAAAAATTTTGAAACATTTAATTACTATCATAAGATGTTTTTAAGGTCATTTGGGACCTCTCATCCCAATTTTGCAAGTGGGGCCCATAGTGGGTCCCACCCTAACTTTTGGAGAAAATAGTCAGAAAATTTAGAAAAATTTGTATTGACTTATTTTAACATAAAAACCATAAAGTGAAGAAAATTTGATTAAAACCATTGTTAACCACCTTAAATTCTAAAATAAGTCAAAACTGACCAAATTAACATTAAACCACACAATAACAATTAAATAAAATAAATTAAACCGGTTAGAGTTTATGGATCTTACAATTATGATGATTACTATATCATTTTTAATGGTGAGCGTCACAAAATCTTTTAGCGATGATGTGAAATAAAGAGTAAATAAAATAGGAGCCTTGTATTGTGTGGCTCCCTTATAAGAATGTAAGTGCCCTTATGTCATATATTAGTTGATTTCTATGATTAAAACAATGTCATGACTGTGTGTAACTTTTGAGTTGAAGATCAAATTCTGAAGATGGAGTGAAAGGAATACTCAAATCTATATTTTGATAGGTAAAACCACGCACACACATCAAATTTACAAACTTTAAGGCAAAGGAGATCTTATATGAAAGAATGACAAGAGATGGAGGCTTTTTGTATAAAAAATTAATTTTTTGTTAAGAGAGATCAATTGCTGCATGGGAATGATCAACCAGCCTTGACTATTGTAAGGTTCTCCTGAAAAATTATTGACCGATCGATCACTACAACAAACGATCGAACAATGGGGAAAAAGTTTATACTGAAAATCTTACCAAGATGAAAATGATCAAACAATGGGGAAAACATTTATACTGAAAATCTAACCGAGATGAAAATGATCGATTGATCAATGTGAGGAATCAATATAAAGAAGCAGAGAATTGATAATCACTCTATGAAATGATCGATCAATAGAATGTATAATTGCCTAAATTATACTTTTCCGATTTGATTTAGATTCCTAGTTGGATACATATCCTATTGAGACTTGAGGAGTCTATAAAAAGGGTTAGGAATGTGAGGAGTGAAAAAGAAAAGGCTTATAAAACTTAGAGAACATGTACAAAGTTGCTTTAATGATTTTTAGAGAGAATTAGTTTTCTAGGTTGTGGTTTTTGTCTACCTTAATGAAAAAAGTGATTAGAGGTGAGATGAGTGTACAAAAACATATGTGAGGCATGGTTTTTATTGAACATTATTGCTAAGAAGATCAAGGGGAAAACGATTCATTGCCAAGGAGGAGATGAAAGATCTACATTGATCAAATAGCACAAAGAGGAGGAGAAGATCAATCTATTCCTTAAGAGTGAGAATTTAATATCCAACTAGATGGCGGTAGTGGATCATTAGATTGATCTTCAAAATTGTACTTGTCACGCCCCAGGTTTTTCAAACCGTTTTCCAGTAAATTTCACGAAATTTTTTTGCAATATAACGGTTGTAATTTGTGAAAATTGACGAAAATCGAAACCTGTGAAAACATTTTATATCTCTCACATCATCAATTTAAAATCACAACCTGAATTTTTCTTTTAATTCATCAAAACACATCGACTAAACACCCTGGGCATGAGATCAAACAAACACACGTAAAATCACAAATGCCATGGCCATGGGCCTAAATACACATCTCCTGGCATAGCCGAGTACAAGTTCGATAACAGTCTCAAAATAAACAATCCATATACAAGTCCAAAATAATACATGCATAAGCTCTCAACTCGCCCAATACATGTATACTAAAAAATTACATTAGATATTGGCATAACTAAACAAAAGAAACTGAACAGTCAAAAATTGACCTGAAGTCCGTTAGTCTGTCCTCTCCTCCAAAACTAAGTCCCGCCTATGAAGCTCTCGTGCTGGGACCTATAGAAGTCACTAGAGGATCTGAAATTCAGTAGAGGGAAAATGAGTATTTTCATACTTAGTAGAAAATACCCAGTAGGGGATTTTTAACCAATGAATTTGTAAGTCCAGACGTAGCTGCCTTCATGAAACATAACATGAAGCAGTAAAACATGAACAATCAAAGTCTCTCAAAATATGATACTCATAACCATACACATATCACGAACTCATGTTTGTCCCATCTTACCACACAATCCTACGCATATACATACACTTACTGTCTTACTCATACTGTCTTACTCAAACTCTTACACTTACAGTCCTGGTCTTCATGTCTTACTCAACACATATGCTTACGATCGATACCTAGAGCTCATTATCAAGTTAATCAACTCTAATGTCGACGGAAAGGAATGCCACTGGGGCATCACCTTAACCTCCGAAGAGTACTAGACGCCATGGACTTTTCCGAAGGCAAGGTACAACTATGCTCATGGGGCACAAGATCAAATAGGTAAGAGTAGTTCCATGATACTACTTACCTGAGCGCGCAAACATAATTGGCCACACTTTAGGGGTCTTAAAGTGCCAATGCCACTCTTGGGCAGAATTCATACAGTGCCACTTTTGGGCAGAATCATGTTGTGCTCTCAATAGAGCATCAAACATTTGGGCTTAAATATAGCACACACACAAACTCTCGTAGGATACACACCATGGCTAGACATGAGAAGTGCTTAGCCGATTAATCATCGGCTAGCTCAACCATAGAACTTAATCCGTCTAACTACTAAAGTCTCAAACTCACAAGGTTAACATTTTAGTTTTACTTAACATTCCAGTTTGAATTAAATACTTTATGCTCGTGTAATGTTCCTATGAAATCATACTATCAACAAGTCTACTAGTAAACTCGAAACTAAGTCCATTTGCCTTGAGAACTCTGAAGCTTTCTGCTCATTGCATCAAAGCCTGATCCAATCCAAACTAATTTCAGCCCATCAGGCATACACATATCGATACTATCGATATAAACATCCACCATTGCGCATATCAAACCACACAAATCTAACTAAACACAACTTACAATTATAGCACATCCAACATGTGCCTAAACCATTGCAAACGCATGCAGATAAATGATCTTACTAGCATGCAAATACTTACAGTGCAAACGTGTACAATCCCTCATTTGCCAAGCTGATAACATGTCATTTAATTAGCATTTGTATAAGTTAATATCATATCATTACACGCGATATCCGTAGCATTATGCGTTATGAAGCATGTAATTAAATTGGCCCTAGCATGCATTCTAACATACCAAGCACGCTACGATAGAATTACAAATTCAAAGCCCCCTACCTTGCTTTCCGGGTGTACGAATGTTGTCGGGGTGCACAATTGTGGCAGTGTCAATGGCAAATTCGGCGAACCCAAGAATCGCTTTCTAAAAAAGAGCTGCCCCTGGTTGCAAAAGTGCCGAAGGTTTGCCGAGGGTTTACGTGATGAATGGTCCGGTCCCGATTCAATGCACATTGAACTCCATGCCTCCTGTTACTGCTACCCAAGAGGCGATCATGGGTGGACACTACACCCAACCATTCTGAATTGCAAACCCAAATCCCGTGCGATGTCTAGCTCCACACTTGATCACTAGAAGATCATGGCGAACCGTCAGAAGCCGGAATTGTCTCGGGTAAAGGTTGGCAATCGTTGTTTCGGAGGCCGAAACCCACGTATAAGGGCTAGAGGGGCTTGGGTTAAGGTAGAGAGGTGAGGAGGACAGCAAGATGGTGACTAGCCACGGCCGCCGGCAAGGCCACACGACCGCCGGACAGCAAGATTTGTGCTTCCCGGTTGTGAGTTTATGGGTGCAAAAATAGGGGATGGTGGATGGGAGGAAGGTCGGAGAGGAGAAAGAAGGGCGTGGGGAGGAAGCCTTTGACCGGAGGAGGGGTAGAGAGGTGGCGGTCGGCCAGAAAAGGCGCACAACGGACACCAAACAAAGCCCCGACGCTCGTAACGGCCAAAAGGGTGAAAACCGAGCCAAATTCCGGTAGCTCGAGGAGGAGCAAGGAGGTGACGGCGGAAGCTCTAGTCGGTACCACCGGACTCATGGTGACCGGGTGAAGTGAGATCCAGCAAGAAATGGCGGATTCCGGTGATGGAGGAGGAGCAACGGAGGGTTCGGAAAAGCCCTCGGTTTTCCACTGCTCACTGTGAGCTTCTGGAGTTTTTGGAATGAACAGATGGGTCGTGGCTGAAAAGCCACGATCCACTATTCATTTATAAGCTTTTAATTTAATTACACATCAGCCTCCCCTTTTCATAGGTTTCCGCTCCCGTACACGCGCCATGCCTCCTCTAACGCGCCCAAATACTAATAAACTTCGGGCCCACCCTTTTCACACCAAAGCCTCCCATCATACATCGAAGCTTTATTTTATGCACCAAAGCCTCGACTTACGTGCCAAAAGCATAGTTTAGGTGCAAAACCCCTTTTTGCGCATCAAAACCTTCTCTTCACACCAAAGGTTTAAATTACACATAAACCTCTCCACTTACTCTTAAGCTCTAAACGTAACACCATGTACACATACATATACGGAACAAAATACAAGGTAATTATAATGAACAATTCGATTTTTCTTTTCCACAAAAACAAGTAGAAACTGCGGAAAAATCTGGGTCATTACAGTACTTCGTAGAAGAAAGAATCAAGAGTTCTAGCCTCTATACACAAGAAATAGTTAAGCAATGAAAATGAACTATCTACGCATGAACTATCAATATATCAAGTAATCAATCAACCCAAGCATGCAACCCAGACAATAAATCACATAGATTTAACGTGGAAAACTTAACTTGGGTGAAAAAACAACTACAACCTCACAAAGCTAAACCGATGAAATAGTAAGATAGAACATACAAAATACAAGAACAACCAACCAACCTCTGGACTTGAAACAAACACAAACACTTTCTCTTTATTCAGTCTTCTTTGTTGTTGGCCTTTAATTCACCCTCCTCAGAATCCTTAAACTTTTCTCTCTTTGTGTTCTATTCTTCTAGCAACTCATCAAAGGCTTACTTTAATTGTTGATTAACCTTCGAGATTCTTTGACTCCCATGAAGAATTTACTATGTCTGCTCTTTTATTTGTTGTGTGAGAATACTCTCTTTCAGTTATGCATCTTTATGAATCTACGATTAACATGTACTTGAAGCTTTTTTGGTGAACTCCAAAGGAAAACAATGATGAAGAACCTCTTATTTACTCTCCAATTTTTTTTAGGTTTTCTATCACGCCTCGGTACCTGCCAACCCAAGCCAGACCTGGTCCAAGGGAAAGTCGGTGCACGTGGTGTGACAAAGTAATATTCGATGTGGAAGACTTAACCCCTAAATCAGGTAATTCAAAATGGACTAGCGCACATTAAGCTTTGTATAAGAGAGAATGAGAAAATAAAGGACCACAAACTAAGTATTAGTCCATGCAATACAGACACACTTAGGCCAACATAGCCCTCTCATGGCTTAAGTAATAGAGTCTAAGCCCATATAGGCTAACAGAAGTCTAAGCCGATCTTAGCAAGTATAGTATGAAGCATAAATATTTAAACATTGAGTCTTAACACAAACAACTATGTAAATAATCATAGAGCACAATATATCTAAACAACCCCTCCTATGGAAGATCATTGCCAACACGCTCCTCATAGAGTTCATCCTAACCACCTACATGGCACGTCATGAAGCACTAAAACAAAAACACAAGAAAGAGGGGTGAACCACAATGCTTAGCAAGGGTTTTTAAATAACGGAATGTAAATCCAACATTAAGTCACAGGTAAATCACAAAATGTTCATCACCTAAAATCAAACATCATACCCATTCATCATGGGATATCCACATCAACATGTACATATGTCATTATTTACCATGCCTAAGTGTCTACCCATAAACATAGTTTTATATCCCTGCATACCATGTGATATGACATATCATAACATCACATAATTCAAGTCACCTTAAAATCATGCCATAACCCATAACATATCATCATAAATGTAATATGCCTCATGCGCATCATAGATTAAATATATATCATATAAATCATACACCTCATGTGTAACATACTCACATCCTGCATGAGTGACATTTCAACATGAACATATCATGCATATCTATTTTCAATTAAAAATATTTATGCAACATGAAAAGTGTCTCAAACACACTATCCATAACATGCATATCTATTCATAATGAAAACATTCACCCTGCATGAAAAGTTTCTCAAATATACTATTTATTAACATGCAAATTAATCTATAACCACATGTGTCACATAAACTCAATTATCCCTACACAATATGTGTAACTTGGAATAATAATCCATACACATAAAACCATCGGTAGTGAACATCCCATAAGTGAGAAAAACAATCATTCCGCCTACAAAGGACAAGGTATGATTACCACAACGAAAACCTAGAGCATTGGGGGGGTTACCTCACTGCTCGCCAAGGACAATCCTAAAAAGGAAGGTCCAATTTCCCCATGGGAAACCTAGCGTAGTCTGCCCGTCGAGGACAAACCTGGTTGGGAATGTTCGATTTCCTCAACGGAAACCTAGGGTAGCGTGCTCGCCAAAGAGAATCTCTTGCAGGGGAGAATCCGATTTCCTCAACGGAAACTTAGAGCACATGGTAGCCGGTGCACGTGGACATATCATACTGGATTCTCAGGATCCAGATAACTCAACAAATAAACTCAACCGCAATTAACTCATCTCAACCCGAGGAGGTACCATGTTCCCAAAGGAACTCAAAATGAAATCATGTCCTTCCGGACCCAAACTGATTTTGATAAGCCTTTGATCAATAAATCCGACAACCAATGTCATCCAATCGATCAAACATGGCTAATCATGATTAATCTCATTCACAAACCATTTTCAGGATACATGGAACATGGTACATACATGAGCAATGCTACATGAGTCATAATACATGGGATATGCTCAATTCAGTCCATATGTGCATCATTGCTAGTCCATTTGTGTCAAATAATCACCACAATATCCTCAGAAGTGTGTACGTAGTGGTAGTATTCAAGTCTAAGCAAGACATGAGCAACATTTACCAACCATCATCCATACTACCTACACACATGCATTCATGATTTTTATCATAGTTCTTCCTTACTGAAATCATGAATAAAATATGTTGAAAACCTTGAAGTACAAGTA
This sequence comes from Saururus chinensis, assembly GCA_035235625.1. NCBI lineage: Eukaryota > Viridiplantae > Streptophyta > Magnoliopsida > Piperales > Saururaceae > Saururus > Saururus chinensis. The sequence goes on from CP141143.1 coordinate 36,737,534, forward strand.
CAATCCAATTATAACTTCATGCTAGACTTAGGGAACCATAATCATCACTATACTTAAGCTAGACATGGAAACATGGCTCACCAATAATTAGCATAACATGTGCAAGCATACATGCTCATCCTCATAATTGAACTTACTGGAATCATAAATAAATCATGGAGAGACTCCAAACATGAATTTAGGTTAAGGAGAATATCATGCTAAAATCCATAATATGTACCCTAATTATGCTTGGACTACATCATAGCTTTCAAGATAGCATTCATGCCCTCATAGTAGCATTTCCAAGTAAAAATAACTTATAATAATCATAATAAATGAGATTTATAAAAGAGGGACAAAAAATGGACAAAGTACACAAGAAGGCAAAAATATGTTGTTTGGTCATTTGATTGGCCAGATAGCCATTTGAACGCTAGGCCGTTCGATAGGCCAGACAACCGTTTGAAGGTTAGGCTGTTCAAATGCTGTTTGGGCCGTTCAAATGCCCTTAACAGTTCAAAAACTGTACCGTCTTCAACCTTACGAACCCCAAACCGAAAAATACCAAAATCGACAAGAAAACCCTAATATCACTTCCAAACCACATAATAATGAAATACAAGCTTAAAGCATTATAGATCTTGTCATTTCTAAGCTAAATAAAAAGAAAATCATCAAAAGAGCATGCTTTATTTAACCCACCATTAAAGCACAAATACAAGCAAAACTCAAATCTTAAATCCGATACATAAATCAATTTAGGAAGAAAATCCCTTACCTTCATCAAGCTTTTGAGTCCAAATTGAAGCTCTAATCGTCAGAAATTACTACCTAAAGTTAGGGTTTAGTTAATTCCTCATTAAATTCGAATATTAAACTTAAACCGCTTTGAAAACATGTATATCTAGGGTTTTCTTTGCTTAAAAACGAAAATCTCTAAATTAGGGTTTGAAATAAAGATTAAAGACAACATTTTTAATAGGGTAAAGCGAGAATCAACTATGGGGAAAGTGGAGATTAAGAGATATCAAGGAAAATCCAAAAGATTAGTAGAAATCAAGGCTTAAACATACCTAAATTGGTTTCCTCCTTTAGTAATGGGGATTAGGGCACTTTTCAGCCTCCAATCTCAACCCTTTCCTAATTGCGAATAGGGTAGTGACTTATTTTTATAGTAAGTCATTAAGGTGTAAATACTAAAAGTTGGGCTATAAATAAAATTTAGTGACCTAAATTGCTAATTTTGCTTATTTTAAGGCTAAAACAAATTTAAATTTTTTGAAACTCTTTAATCATGAAATAAGTGAAGTTTGAGGTCTCATAGGACCCTCACATCCCCATTTGTATGGGGGCCCACAGTGAGGCCCGCGCCATAAATTTAGAAAAATCCCATAAAATCTAAAACATTCCCTAAAAATAAGATAAATTAAGTTTAGTATAGAAACTTATAAAAATTAGAGAAAACCTTATCAAAACCATCAATATCAACCTTTAAGCCCAAAAACAAGTTAAACCAGCTAATTAAAACAAAACTACACAATAAGCACATAATTAATTCAAAATCAAACCAGGTTAAGGTTAGAGATCTTACATCCTTCCCTCCTTAAAGGAATTTTGTCCCAAAAATTCACTAACAATTGGTGATAAAAAGGTGGGGATACTTCTCCTTTACTTTGTCCTCCCGCTCCCATGTGGCTTCCTCCATGGGTTGATTTCGCCATAAGACATTCACCAAAGAAATTACCTTGTGTTGAAGGGTCTTCTCCTTCTTGTCCAATATACGTACCGGTGCTTCCACGTAGGAAAGATCCTCCCTAAGCTCCAAGGATTCAAATTCTAACACATGGATGGATACGGCTCGTACTTTTGAAGAAGTGAAACATTGAACACCTAGATGACGATGCACCGCCTTAACTTGCTGACAAATAAGGCATCTAAATACAAAGGAAGCGATGTCTTTCTTCATACTGCTCCACCAAAAAGTCCGCTTCACATCATTGCATCTTGGTTCCTTTGGGTGCATGGAGAACCTCGAATGGTGTGCGTCCGATAAGATATGCTCCTTAAGCCCTAAGGATTTTGGCACACACAAGCACCCTCTATAAATCAAGCTCCTACCGAACATCTCCTCTAAGTCAATCACAGTAGTCTCCCTCAACTTAGCCTTAAAGGCTTGAGTCTCCTCATCCCTCTTTTGAGCTTCAACCACATCATCAACCATGTTAGAGCTTATGGAAAGGTTGGAGAACCAACTGCATGCACCCTCCATAGCTAACTCTAGTTTATGCTTAATGGCCTCCTCATACAAAAACCATTCTTGTACATGCACACAAGTTACTGAAGTGGCTGATTTTCTAAAGGAATCCACCACCACGTTAGCTTTCTCGAGATGATAAGAGATATTGAAGTCATAGTCCTTAAGGAACTCCAACCATCTTATTTGCCTCATGTTCAAGTCTTTTTGGGTAAGGAGATACTTCAAGCTCTTGTGGTCAGTGAATACCTCAAACTTCTAGCCATAAAGATAGTGCCGCCAAATCTTCAATGAAAATACCACGGCCACTAACTACATGTCATGATTAAGATAGTTTCGATCATGTGTGTAAGATCCCTGATCGTAAACCGATTTGAATTCATTTTGTTTAAATGCTTTTCTATGGTTTAATATTAATTCCGATTGGTTTGGGACGATTTTCTAAATTTGAGTATTTTCTAAAGGTTTTAATCAAAACCAACTTCACATTTTTGGGTCAAACCTGAATTTTTGGGATTTTTTTATTTTTCACCAATTTTCCAAAAATTAGGGTTTGGCGGGACCCCCTGTGGGCCCCACCAACGAAATTGAGGTTTTTGGAACAAATTGACTAGGGCATTAAAACAAGCTTATATAAAAAATTTCAGAATTTTTTCGGACTTAATTAGTGCTCAAATCATTAAAATATCTATTTTTAGCTAGAATTTCTATTTATACCCCACTAGTTCATTAGGTATACCCCAAGCCCTACTATAAATAGAAAGGGCTGAGCCATTCCCAATTTGGGAATAGGCTGGGAGAGGGCGATTAAGGCCTAATTCCCCATTGAGTCCCGAATTAGAAAGGGATTAAGGTATGTTCTTTAATCAAGCCTAAACCCTAGGTTTTGTTTTAATCCATTCTTAATCTTGACATCAATCATTGTTTTAATCCATTTTGAAAGCATAAAACTAGTGTTTTACCTCTCTTCTCCAAGCCTTAATATTCAAAATCTAGTTTTTAGGCTTCTAAAACCCTAGATCTAATGTTTACTTTTGATTTTTCAAGTCTAAATCAAGATTAGTTGTATGTTAACTTAAAATTGTGTTTTTGGAAGGTGTTGGAGGAGATTGAAGGTTCATTCTGACACAAAACAACATGGAAAGGTAATGGGTTCTTTAATCTTAACTTTGGGTAGTAAAAATCACAGTTTTTATGATGTTATTTGAAGTGAATTTTGCTTGATTTGACTTCTAATGGTGGGTTTAATAAATGATAATCTTTTACTTCGATTTCTTACAGTTTTGTCTTATAATGGTTTAGATTAGTATTCTAGAAGGTTTGATGAGTTTTTGATAGTGTTTGATACCAAGATGGAAGTTTTAAGGTGTTTTCATTGTGTCTCGGTTTTGATTTTCGAAATGAAGAAGAAGGTCAAAACTGCTTTGTTGGCGATCAAACGGCTTACCAGGCCGATTGATTGGCAATACTACATTTTTGGCAGATGTTCAGTTTAACCAATCGAACGGCCTTGCAGGGCAATCGATTGGCTACTCAGCAGTTTTGCTATTTTTGAAATTTATTCTCATTTTAATGTTTTACTCTATCTAATGATTATATTGGTTATGGGAGGTGTGTTATGTTGAAATTAGGCTACTGGAGGTGTGGAATTGATGATGGAAGTTTATGGATTATGTTTAGGTGTTGTCATGTGGTATTATATTATATGTTGATAATTATGGATGTTGATATTGAAGTAACTTGAACCCTTGAATGTTGGAATTCTTGTGATTAGAATATGTTCTAGCAAGGATATTATATGAAAAATGGTGAGATGTGTTCTCTTATAATGAGGATGGTTTATGGGTAATTGATGTGATCATGTTGTAGCTTAATGTTTGGAAAAAATCATGTTTGTGGGAGTGAACGTTTGATTTCACATGGATGGATTTAAGCTTTATGGTGGATTTCGCTTTGATTTCAGTTTGGAATCATTGTTTTGAGTGTGTTTAAGCGTGCGTATATTGTCTTATGAGTTTATGTCAAACATTGGTTATGTGCTTAGAATATGCATGAATACACACACGTATGGGGAATCTACTATGAAATTATAGTTAATTATGCATTTATTATGATGCATGAGGGGACTGATTTCTATGTGTTGGAACCCACGTAGGTCTTGCTCACAGATGTATTATGCTATCATGCATCATGGATCGGTATTCATCTAAAATGTATGTTGGAGATACATCTCATGTAGGTTTATATGATGTTGATGCATGATCTGAAATGTGTGTTAGAGATACATCTCATGCAGGTTTATATGATGTTGAATGCATGATCTGAATGTGTGGTAGAGACACTTCTCATGTGGTATATGTGATATTCTAAATAATCTAAAATTGTGTGATGGAGATACTATTATGTAGGTTTATGTGATATGAATACATAATCAGAAAGTGTGTGAATGAGACACTATTATGCAAGTTTATATGATATGAATGCATGATCAGAAAGTGTGTGAATGTGACGCTATTATGCGGGTTTATGTGATATGATTGCATGATCAGAAAGGGTGTGAAAGACACTTCTTAGGTCATTTATGAGATTATCATGCTTGGTTTGAATAGATATGAACAAATAACTATGTGGGATGCATGTTAGGTTATAACTTGAATATTTATGACTTGACTTGATAGGTATGTCTTATACAAGTTAGTTCTTTTGTTTATAGTTAAATAGGTGTTTTAGCTAGTAAATGATTAGGAAGTGGTATAGCATGTTAATTTTGGATTTAAATTGCTACATGCCATGTCATCGTGTTTTCTGATTACTATTATAGTTGTATTCAAACCATTATTGAGTCATTATACTCACCCCACTTTCCTTGTTTTGTTTTGGGGCTATATGGCGGACATGCAGTCGAACAGGATCCGCTTTATGAGGAAAGGTCGAGGAGAACTTGGGTTTAGGCGTGAAGGCCCCTAGACCTTGCATGTTTTTCTGATTATTTTGTTATGATGTTAGAACCCTTATGGAGTGGTTCTTGTTTCTGACTTGTGATATATTATATCTTTAGTTTTGTTTGAGACCTTGTTTTGAGCCAAGTGTGTTGGCTATGGATTATTAGTATGTGGGTTTGGGATTTGTGGTTTAATTTAGAGTTTAACTCTTTTGGTTCTACCTATTTACTCTTGCTCAAAGTAGTACGTAACTCCGTTAATTAGACAGCCTGTGGTAAGGGCATAAGTCTTCCGCTATTTCTTTAACCGTTTTCAATACGGTCGCCCCCGTGCGCTGGACCGGCCCTTGGACTGGGTTTGGCTCGTGTCAGGCAATGCCGGGGCGTGACAATGCACTCTAAGCTGACGAGATGCATAGGCTACCACTCTCCCATGCTGCATGAGTACACATCCCAACCCACAAAGTGAAGCATCACTATAGACCACATATCCACCACTCCCGGAAGGCACAATCAAGACCGGAGCTGAAGTCAACCTCTTCTTCAACATTTAGAAGCTTTCTTCACATGTTTGACTCTACTCAAACTTCTCATTCTATCTTGTTAGCTTGGTCATAGGGCTTACAATGCTAGTGAAACCCTTAATGAATCGTTGGCAATACCTTGCGAGCCCTAAAAAGTTGTGGATCCTGAAAGCGCTCCTGGGTTGCTACCATTTCAATACGGCTTCCACCTTGGAAGGGTCTACCGCCACACCATCCTTAGAGATGACATGGCCAAGGAACTGCACCTCCTCCAACCAGAACTTGTACTTGTAAAACTTTGCATAGAGTTGGTGATCCCACAACATCTACAAGGTGATCCTTAGATGCTCCTCGTGCTCTTCCTTGCTGGCCGAGTAAATCAAGATGTCATCTATGAAGATGATCACAAACCAATCCAAGTATGGACTTAAGTCTAGGAATGATGTCGGCGCATTAGTTAGGCAGAAGGGCATCACCAAGAACTCGTAGTGTCCATATTGAGTCTTGTATGCCATCTTATATACGTCATCGGGATGGATACTGAGCTGATGATAGCATTACTTCAAGTCAATCTTAGAGAACAGTTGAGCCTGCTACAACTAATCAAACAAATCATCAATACAAGGTAAGGGATATTTGTTCTTGATGGTTACCTAATTCAATATCCAATAATCAATGCATAGCCTGAGGAAACCATCCTTCTTCCTCATGAAGAGAACCGGTGCACCCCATGGAGATGCACTCGGTCGAATATACCCATTATTCATCAAATCTTGCAGCTGAGACTTGAGCTCCTTGAGCTCGGATGGAACCATGCAGTATGGGGCTTTAGAGATAGGAGATGTGCCTGGAACAAGATCAATGTGGAACTCGCTCTCCCTTTCCGGAGGCAACCCTGACAAGTCACTAGGAAATACATCTGCATACTCCGATACTACCTGCACGGACTCATGAGAAGGCAAGGTTGCATTCTTCCCCAAGATGCTTACAAGGAATGCTTCACACCCCTTGTTGATCAACTTCTTGGTCTTAGAAATTTTCCACTAGGCCACTTCACACCCTAGAAGATAAAAGGCTCAATGTCTGGCAAGGTAAACACCACCTTCTTTCCATGGCAATCAACATGTACATGATACATAGACATCATGTCCATGCCTAAAATCATATCAAAGTCAATCATAGGCAGGATAATCAAATAAACGTGCAATTCATACCCATCAATCCACATAGAGACCTTCTCAAGATATTCCTCCACACGAAAGGATGACGAAGGAGTTGACACACACAAGGGAATAGATAGCATCCTATGTTCAACATCAAGCTCACGAGAAGAATGCGGAGAAATGAATGAGTGAGAAGAACTGGTATCAAATAACACCTTAGCATAGTGAGAGGCAATAATGATCATACCTTCCACTACCACTAAGGAGTTGGCCGCCTTGTGGGCCGAAATATCATACACCTTCCCCTCATTGACCGGCCTCTTTCCCTTTGCTTCTTGCTACACAGTTTGAGGTCTACCCTTGGGCCTCCCTTGTGGTCCTCCCTGCTGCCTCGAGCCATCATTAGGTGGCATTGCTAGATGATGGTCTATCCCCCCCTTGAAGCTAGTGGGTTAAGCTACTTGAAGCCTTCGAATGAAAGAGACTCGGACCCGTTGCCACGTGCATGCTTAGCTAGGACGACTTACGTTAACCCATCAATGGCAGTCAACACGTCATTGACTCTAGGGTCTTGAGTAGCATGGTGATTATTAGCGCCTGCATGATTAGATCCAGCTATTTGCACAACAACTAGACATTAATCATAATGCCTAATAACACACAAGAAACACAAGTTTCAAGCAACACATCAAGCAATTAAACATGAAGACAATCAACTAATGGAATCCCACATCGCTAGCTATGTCTATCTTTTATCACCTCACACCCCATTATCATTCAAGACTCATTACTTAACCTCATCTACTTTTGAACAAAGATGTACTTTGATATCAAAAACTTACTTGTCATGCCCTGGCACCCACCAACCCGAGCCGGACTTGGTCCAAGGGAAGGTCGGTGCACGTGGCGCGATGAAGTAATATTCGATGGGGAAGACTTAACCCCTAAATCAGGTAATTCATAACGGAGTAGTGCACATTAAGCATTGTATAAGAGAGAATGAGAAAATAAAGGACCACAAACTAAGTATTAGTCAACGCAATACAGACACACTTAGTCCAACATAGCCCTCTCATGGCTTAAGTAATAGAGTCTAAGCCCATATAGGCTAACAGAAGTCTAAGCCGATCTTGGCAAGTAGAGTATGAAGCATAAACATATAAACATAAGTCTCGACACAAATAGCTATGTAAATAATCATAGAGCACAATATATCTAAACAAGCCCTCCTATGGAAGATCATCGCCAACACGCTCCTCATAGAGTTCATCCTGACTACCTACATGACAAGTTATACAACCCCAAAAAAAAAACATGAGAAAGAGGGGTGAGCCACAATGCTCAGCAAGGGTTTTTAAATAATGGAATGTAAATCCAACATTAAGTCATAGGTAAATCACAAAATGTTCATCTCCTAAAATCAACAATCATACCCATTCATCATGAGATATCCACATCAACCTGTGCATATGTCATAATTTATCATCCCTAAGTGTCTACCCATAAACACATTTTCATATCCCTGCATACCATGCAATATGACATATCATAACATCACATAATTCAAGTCACCTGCAAATCATGCCAAAACCCATAACATATCATCATAAATGTAATATGTCTCTTGTGCATCATAGGTTCAATATATCTAATATAAATCATACACCTCATGTGTAACATACTCACATCCTGCATGAGTGACATTTCAACATGAACATATCATGCATATCTAATCACAATTAAAAAGCATTCATCCTACATGAAAAGTGTCTCAAACACACTATTCATAACATGCATATCTATTTGTAATGAAAACATTTACCTTACATGAAAAGTATCTTAAACACACTATCCATAACATGCAAATTAAGCCATAACCACATGTGTCACATAAGCTCAATTATCCCTACACAATTTGGGTAGCTGGGCATAATAATCCATACACATGAAACCATCGGTGGTGAATATCCCATAAGTGAGAAAAATAATCATTCTGCTCGCCAAGGACAAGGTCTGATTTCCACAATGGAAACCTAAGGCGTGGGGGGAGTTGCCCCCTCTGCTCACCAAGAAAAATCCTAAAAAGGATAGTTCGATTTCCACAAGGGAAACCTAGAGCAATCTGCCTGCCGAGGTCAAACCTGGTCGGGAATGTTCGATTTCCTCAACAGAAACCTAGGGCATTGTGCTTGTCAAGGACAATCTCTTGTAGGGGAGAGTCCGATTTTCTCAATAGAAACCTAGAGGACATGATAGCTGGTGATCGCAGACATACCATACTGGATTGTCAGGGTCCATATAACAACAAATAAACTCAACCGCAATTAACTCATCTCAACCCGGGGAGGTACCATGTTCCAGAAGGAACTCAAAATGAAATCATATCCTTTCAGACCCAAACCGATTTTGATAAGCCTTCGATCGATTAACCCGACAACCAATGTCATCCAATCTCTTCCAATCGATCAAACATGGCTAATCACAATTAATCTCATTTACAAACCGTTTTTATGAAGCATGCAACATGGTACATATGTGAGCAATGCTACATGAGCCCTAATACATGGGATATGCTCAATTCAGTCCATATGTGCATCATTCCTAGTCCATTTGTGTCACATAATCACCACAATATCCTCACAAGTGTGTGGTAGTATTCAAGTCTAAGCAAGACATGAGCAACATGAACCAACCATTATCCATACTACACACATGCATTCACGATTTTTATCATAGTTCTTTCTAACTGAATTCAAGAATAAAATATGTTAAAAACCTCAAAATACATGTCCAATCCAATTATAACTTAATTCTAGACTTAGGCAAACATAATCATCACAATACTTAAGCTAGACATGGAAACATGGTTCACCAATAATTAGAACAACATGTGCAAGCATACATGCCCATCTTCATAATTAAACTTACTGGAATCATAAATAAAGCATGGAGAATCTCCAAACAAGAATTTAGGATAAGGAGAATATCATGCTAAAAGCCAACAATATGTAACCTAATTCATACTTGGACTACATCATAGCATTCAAGATAGCATTCATGCTCTCACAGTAGCATTTCTAAGTAAAACTAACTCATTATAATCATAATAAATGAGATTTATGAAAGAAGGACAAGACATGTACAAAGTAGACAAGAAGGTAAAAATATGTTGTTTGGCCGTTCGATTGGCCAGATAGCCGTTCGAACGCTAGGCCGTTCGATTGACTAGGCTGTTGTTCGAATGTGAGGCTGTTCAAACGCTGTTTGGGCCATTCGAATGCTAATTGGGCTGTTCAAGCGCCCTTAACAGTTCAAAAACTGGTTCGTCTACAACCTTACGAACCCCAAAACGAAAATTACTAAAATTAATGGGGAAACCCTAATATCACTTCCAAACTTCATAATAATGAAATACAAGCCTAAGGCATTATAGATCTAGTCATTTCTAAGCTAAATCAAAAGAAAATCACCTAAAGAGCATGCTTTATTTAACCCACCAATAAAGCACAAATACAAGCAATACTCACCTAAACCATTCCAAATCTTAAATCCAAAACATAAATCCATTTAGGAAGAAAATTTCTTACCTTCAGAAAGATTTTGAGTCCAAATCAAAGCTCTAATCATAACAAATCACTACCCAAAGTTAGGGTTTAGTTAATACCTCATTAAATTTGAATATTAAGCTTAAACTGCTTTGAAAAAATGTAGATCTAGGGTTCTCTTTGTTTAAAAACGAAAATCCCTAAATTATGGCTTTAAATAGAGGTTAAAAACAACTTTTTTAGTGGGGTAAAACAAGAATCAACTTTGGGGAAAGATGAGATTAAGAAAGATTAAGAAAAATCCAAAAGATTAGTGGAAATCAAGGCTTAAACATACCTAAATTGGTTTTCTCCTTTAGTAATGTGGATTAGTGCACTTCTTAGCCTCCAATATCAGCCTTTCCTAATTGGGAATAGGGCTGGGACTTTCCTTTTATAGTAAGTCAATGGGGTGTAAATACTAAAAGTTGGGCTATAAATAAAATTTAGTGCCCTAAATGGCTAATTTTGCTCATTTTAAGGCTAAAACGAATTTTAAAATTTTGAAACTCTTTAATCATGAAATAAGTGAAGTTTGAGGTCTCTTGGGACCTTCACATCCCAATGTGAACATGGGGCCCAGGGTGGGGCCTGCGCCCTAAATTTAAGAAAAATTCCATAAATCCCAAAAATCCCCTAAAAATAGGATAAATTGAGTTTAGTATAAAAACTTATAAAAATGAGAGAAAGCCTTATTAAAACCGACATTATCAACCGTTAACCCAAAAAACAAGTTAAACTAGCTAATCAAAACAAAACCACACAATAAGCACATCATTAATTCAAAATCAAACTGGCTTGAGGTTAGAGATCTTACAGTTTCCTCTATTTAAATTCATGATAGCTTAGCCTTTATATAGGTCCTTAAGTCGGTTTGAGACTTTGACTGCAACTAGGAATAAAATCTCTTCTAGAAAAGCTTAAATTAGGTAACTAGAACTGCTTGCTATCAATCATTCCAAACAATGATCAATTGTTCATTGTTTCCTTGGGGAACGATACCTCGAGTGATCAATCTCTCGATACAACAATCAATTGATAAACTCTCGACTTTATTTTAAAATGTTTGTTGCAAGTGCCGATCAACTGTTTGCTGAAGTGATCAATCGATTCAACTCTTCTATGCTAGAGTTCATAAATGATTGATCGATATGTTTAGTATATGTTGTAGTGATCAATCGATGACATTGTTCATTTATAGTTTTATCTTTTCACACTAAATAAATTTGAAACTTCCCAAATCACTTCTAAAACTTTTCCAAGTGACTTTTGTATAAGAGTTTGTGTTGAATGAACCTCTTTTATCTTCAACACTCTTTAGTCTTCATCCTTGATCCATAACACGTCTGCTCCTATTTTTCAAGTCCATCAATTCCAAACCTGACTCGACCACAAATATATCTAATCAGATTACTAAAATTAATTACATACTTTAAAGTTTTGACATAGTTTTGATTAACAAAAAATAGACCATAACATTACATATGACACATATGTTCTTTCAATCTCCCCCTTTTGCTATTTTGTAACAAAACACTAGAAATTTGAAAATAAAATTAAAAATACAACTCATGACATAGTGCATTGACTTTAAATTTGTACATATGACTTGACAACACTAAGACATATAACAGACAATTTGGAATTGATCATGAAAAGCCTTATATAAACTTCCACTTGTCCTACATACTTATATTCAAAATTATTTGCTTAGTACTCTTCAAATAAGTATAAAAATAAGCATTTTGATTTTTATTAATCATTTCTCCCCCTTTTTGACACAAATAGACAAAAAGTGGATCAATAATCAATAAAAATACACAATTAAGCATAATCAAGTCATAAATTATCACCATAAAACATGAAAATAATCGAACCATCAAATAAAACATGTCTGTCACATATCCAATCACATCATCAGTTTCAAATTGCACCATAGTCATATGAAACATAACTAAACTAAAGCAAGTTCCATCACATGAATACATGAAAAAGTGAGAAATAAACATAGAATATCAAGTGTCTCTAGCATCATCATCAGCATCAAAATGCTCCCCCTCACTATCTGCACATGGGATCTATCTCTAAGCTTCATCCTGATATCAGCTAGACCCTGATGCAAATTTCTCAAAGCAATGAACCCTGCATATGTCACTAGTCTATTCGGATGATCTAAATGAATATGTTGTGTTAGATCATCTGTTGGTAACTGGTGATCCTCCTGATCTGCTCCCTCATATCCCCTGGTGCGAGACATAATGCATTTGATAGCTACAACGTCAATAAGTCCCATCCCATCCATAATAGGCTCTTCTCATGGGACCTAAGTGGAACTGAGGAGAATATTCTACATAAAATGTAAGGATATGACAACATCTCATGTGTATGACCATGTAGAAATGTCATAATCCCACCATAAATGATAGAAGGTAAGTCTAACTCTAGCTTTGGCTGTGACAAAAGATATAAAATAGTAACCATTATCTTGTCCACTCTCTCCTTCCTCATGCTCCATATGTTATACTGTGCTATCACATGAAGAAGGAAATATTCAGTCGTCCTCAAATGAGTAAGGAGGGATACATCCCAATATCTGCCTCTAGGTAGGCCTATTAGTCTGCTAGTGAACTCACTATCCAACGGAAAGATAAAGCCATAAAAAAGTGGATATCTGAGTGGCCTCCTCTCACATTGAATTGCCTTGGTGATGATCTATGGCATAACACAAACCTACGTGCCTCTGGAAACTCCTACTAAAGCATCCTCATCATCAATTTTAAGTGACGAATACCACTATCAAACAAGGTAGGGGTATACTCACTGATGAGTGGTAGAAATACACCTAAAGTATTCCATCCAATAAGGTATAGCCTAAATCAACTCCATGGCAATCTGTACTGGCACACAGACCACAATATGCTCACATCTAACAAGTCTAACCCTCTTCCTTGCACTAGTAGACACTTTGGAGTCCCCTAATCACGATGAACTCGCTACCTTTTGTTCTTTGTTGTCCCAATCTAAATTGTTTGTGTAACACCAAGAAATTAAAAATTCCCTACATTTGGCCATGCAGATATAAGTGAGTTTGACCTTTAGATCTTCTTGGTATAATACTTCCTCTATACATGGAGTTTTGATATAATAATTTATTATTAAATAGTAGACATAAAGAGCTTCATAGATCTTCCAAGAATGCACAAATATAAGCTCAGATGAGGAAGTTGTGATAGATGAAACATCAAGTTAGTTTTGGAGTACTTGTGGAAAATAGTGAATTTGACCTTTGGTCATTATAAGTATGATAATTTATTCTGTGGGTTTATTTTAGGTATGAAACTTTAAAGATAGAAACTAGGCATACATAGATTAGAAACTCATCTAAGAATACTTAAATCAGAGTTGGATGAAAGAGTTATGATTGTCTAAAGTTGGACCTAAGGTGTAGTAATGACTTATAGACTCCTGCTGATCTGATCCTTGATCATTCTTAAGGTTATAACTTTTTATATAGGATTATTTATGATCTAAAATTTTGGAATTAAAAATTATACAGAAATATCTTCGTAATGCCATGAAGAACACATAAATGATAGTCTGTATGAGGAGGCTATGCCTATTCATAGTTGGGACTGGGTGCAGACAAAAGTTATTGTCAGTAAGTTCACATACATGTCTTTGACCTTGCCGATGGTTTGTGCAGTTTTGCGGTATCACTCAAAAACACCTAGTTTGACAATTTTAAACTAGAATTTCGTCATTTTCCCTTATAAGTGACTTTTAAGGCTTTTGGACTTTTTTTCTCTTAGAAAAACCTCTCCAAATGAAGAACAAGAAAATTAATGGCATTCCAAATCTAGAGAAATGAAGGGAAGGATTATATTTCTGTGGAGATTAGTCAGCATCGTTTGTGAGAAAGGATTTTATGTCATCAAATAGGTTCAATTGCCAACCTTGTACTGTAATTTAACAAAGAATTTACTTGTATGATTTGAATTATGAAATCATTAGATATGAAAGCATGAAAATAGGATGCTTTGTGAATTCATGTTATGGTAATGTAGAGGAATCATGATTTTTTGTTGGATTGCAAACCTTAATTCCATGCTTTGGTTTTGAAGTGCTTATATGATATATGTTTTGATTACTTGTATGATATGAAAGTATGTAAAGGATAATTTTTGAGATTTTGTTTAAGTTACAATATCATATTTTTCCCATGTTTAATGATCAATCGATAGTAAAATTTATCATTTGTCATTATGAGAAGGTCATTTGTTTGAAGGATTGTGATACGTCATAATATTGATTAATTTTGGTAAGTCGGGACAATTTCTATTATTTATTCCCGACCATCAGCATGTCCATCGGCACGTCAGTGATGTTGTCGATGTAACATAGGAGATGATATTGATGAGCATCAACACATCAGTGTGTTATCAATGGGTCACTGACAGTGAGGTCAACACATCGATGAGTTACTGATTGTTATAAGTGAATTGGCTGACACATCGATGAATCCACCGACAACTTGTTTGTTTTAGGAGATGAGCATTGACATGTCAATGTGTTACCGATGAGTCACTAGCAATGAGGTCAATGCGTTGGTGAGGCATCGATAAGGATGGTTGTCCTTGCCATCCCACTATTGGCAAGGGGTTTGACGTGTCGATGAGTTACCAATGGTCATCAGTCACTTGGTCAATATATCCATGAGTCCACCGATAATAAGTCAGTTTTGGGTATTTTTAGTAGGAATTTCTATGAGTGTTGGGCTACTAATATGTGAAGTAATTGTATGTCATTTAATGTATGAATTAGAATTATATGTGATGTTGTGATGAATTATGACTGAGTGCATGTATCTTTGTGTGTTAATATCCTTGTATTGGATTGCACCCCAAAACTAATATCTTTTGGCATATGAGGTCGGAGGAACCCTCAGTGGCTCGACTCCTCAAGTGAGTCTTTAGCTACGTAAACAGAAAGGGTTTGGTACATCTATTGACCAAGGTCTTCCAGCCCTCTGAGGATAAGAGTTATGTAGAACCGCTTCCCTAGCCCGAGAGTAATATTTAAATGGACTAGAGCATTAAAAAATGACTGGTCCCGTACAACACAATACAAAAGGTTTAGATGATCATGGGAGTCAAAACATCAAACACTTGGGTCCATGAGCCCTTGTGAGCCTTAGCTTCGTGGTGTGGATCGAGTGGGTAGGCCTCAAAATACTTCAGGTTGTTGGTGAGTAGCTCATGGTCTAGTGAGGCGAGGTTATACTCCTAGACGTGTCTACAGTGTTATAGAGAACCTTTGATTTGCACTTATGAAGTGCGAGACATCTGAGTGGGAGTCACGTTATGATTGTGAAATAGTGAGAGATACATTTGTGAATATTATGCTTGTTTCACTTATGTGTTATGGTGTTGATGATGTTATGTCTACTCCACTTATGTGTGGTGATGATGATATTATATATTGAATATGATAGTTAATGATTTTGTGATGTAGTGTAATCATGTGCATGGTTATTACATTGTACTTATTTAGTCATCCCATTGATATATTTATATACTCAGCATCCATGTGATGCAGGTTCCTTGCAGGGTTAAAGTTAGTTTTGGACTTTGAATGTGCAGAAAGGATGATGTTTGTTAGGTCACTTGGAATGTTTAATGTCTTCTTACTTTAAGCTAGATGGTTTGAGGCACGTGAGTACCAATCTGTATGTATTTGCGCATATCAAGATATTTAGACATGTACTCAGGCAAGATCTTATGCGATTTGACTAGGATTATTATAGTTCTATAAATCAGTACATGTATGTTCAAAAAATAATTGCCTCATAGTTAGTGATAACTTGTCGAATGATTGGGAAAAAGTTTTAAAAATTTTGTTTTCATTGCTTTATTTATAAAAATGAGTTTAAAATCTCGGGGCGTTACAAATTGCAAAGAAATAAAACCTAGGCCTAAAAAACAGTAGGAATTAACCATAAGACTAATTTAAAGTCCTAGAATTTCAAAAAACATTGAAAGGCATGCAAAAATTGAATGTTTAAAATTAAATAGAACCTAAATTTTTTGTGTCCGATTGACTTCAAATTCTGACACACGATAGATTTCAATGATTAGAACAATATTCATAATAGAAGTTTGCCTCTTTTTGTTAGAAAATGCTCAATTTTTAAAAACCTCCAATTCAAAGTGAAAAGTTGAAATTGAGTCACAAAATTAGCGAAATCTAAAATCCAATGGTTCAAATGGCTTAAAACTTTGTAGAAACATAGATCAGGCTATTATAAACATTTCTATCAGTCCAAAATCATTGAAAACTTTTTAAAATTTACTAAAAGTAAAAAATGGGCGTTCAACACTCACCGTGGTTGCAGACAAAATCTTCATATTGATGATTAAATTGGTGCAATCTCACGCAAAATGGAGCCTAGTCGCCTTATCTCCCTAGTTCATAGCTTTCTATAGAGTTTTAAGTGACATTAAGAGGTATAAGGGCTTTAGCCATTTTTTAAAACAATACTTCGATGTGGAAATATGAGTGTCAATCGATCGCTCCTTGGATTAATTGATCCATCATGAAATAAATTATGTATTATATTTTATAAAAATTAGGAAAATTAAAAAATTCTAATACATTTCTAAAATTATTCTAAGATAGTATCAAACAAAAAAAATTGATAGTCAAAAGTAAATATAAAAATCAAACCTTGCCTTAGAATAGTCAACTCCATTGATATGTGATTATCAATTTTATTTTCTTCTTTTTGAAGCAATAATGCTCTATAGAATTTTTAGAAGAAACCACCAATATTTTCTAACTTTTCTCTTTTAATATTGAATCTCGCAAGATCACTCTTATTAAAAAAGGGACAAATTTGTTTACCCCCTAGTAAAGAGAAAGTTCTCATTTTTTGACTCACTTTAACTAGAATCTATGTACATTTTCTCCTAAAATAATAAACAATAAAAGCACATAAAGAATATGCCCATTCATTTTTCTTAGTCATGATATTTTCCTCAAATCATTTTTCAAGGTCTTTTTCTAAATCCTCTCAATTCGCATCATAATGTTTTTATCATTTCTTCTTTCCTTTTATTTTATTTCTTTTATTTTTCTTGATGACAATCGGATGTGAGTTTTACACTGGTCTAGGTCAACCTAAGTAGGTAGCAATTCCATTGACAAAAGATATTGAAGTACGCAAGACTTACAAATATTGAATCATATTACATGGAATTTTCTTTCTTGCATTGAATTTTTAATAGAAATCTATCTTTAGACCCTCTAATCTGATAAATAAGACTTTATTAGAATGAAAATGCCTAAGTCAACTTATACTTAAGAATTCTCTCTTGATCTTCATTCATAAAATTGTCTTGAGTCTAAACATGATGTGTGCATATTTTAAAAGAGATAATTGCAATATCAAGCAGAAGAAAATCAAATTAATCTTCACTATCCTTGATGTATCCTTATCTTCATTAAGGTATATTTGACCATAAATTATATTTCTTTTCAGTTTAAAAGAAAATTAATTTCATTAAGTCAAAAACAAAAACAAAGCAACTTACAATAAAAGCAAAAAGCTACACTAATTTTTTTGGTTTGTTATCATATTTTTGCTTTTTTTTCAATTCAAAACCTATGAATTAAAAGACATGTAAACAGAGCAAAATGCGATAAATACTAAAACATGTTTTGTCCAAAGGAAGGAAATAATTAAATCATATACAAAAATAATATCTTTTACTTTGAGATGACAAGCTCCTTAGCTTTTCCTAGCCAACCTATCCTAAGGCAATCTAACTGCTTAGTAAGGCGAAGCATAAGAAGCCCCTACTCACTCCAAACAATCCCTACAGGAAAGTCTAAAGGAATTAAACAATTTAGGTAAATTCTCTAATGGGGAAATCTACTCCCTAGTAAGCTAGTGCACTTGGTTACACTAGCCTAGATTCTTAGGGTCCATATGGTCTCAATAGTTTTATCTCCTTATAGCATTGCTGCTCTTCTCAACCTTGGGAGGAAAGTCATCCTCAAGTAACGTAAAACCTCATTCTTTCGGATGTAAAACTTAATCAATAAGCCTCCGATCAATTAACCTAGCAAGCAATATCACACAATTGCAGCCAATCGATCAACAACGGCTAATATTGATAAAGTCGCATTCATAAATCCGTTTCATGATGCATGTAACATAGTACATACATGAGCAATCTCTACATGAATCTTAATTCATGTAACGTGCTCCCATCAGCCCCACATGCATCATATCTAATCATAAGTATCAACAACCACCATGATTACCCCCCACATGTGTGGAAACATTCAACTCTAAGCATATGAACATGCTTTATACACAATCCATCAAGCTCTTTGACATTGAAATCATGGCTCCTTAATGAAATCATGAGTGAAAACCATCAAAAAATACCATTTGAACCAAGTGCAACCTTATGCTAGACCTATGTAAACATATTCATAACAAGCTTGAAGCTACACATAACACCATCATTCACCCTTAATTTAATCATAATATGTGAAAGGATAACAATCCATTATCATGCTATAATCTTGCTAGAATCATACTTAAATATGAAAAATCACTCAACATAGATTCAAGATAAGAAATAATAACATGCTTAACCGAATAACATGTAGTCTACTTAACACTCAAACATTTATCATAGCTTTTAACATCAAATTCATGCCCTTCCAATAGCTCTTCCTACTATAAATTACTCATCATAATCATGGGAAATTGTACTTAAGAAGAAAACTTAAAAATGAGCAAAATAACCAAAAACCACATAACTGCTGTGTTGGTGTTCGAATACCCGACAGGGCTGTTCGAATGCGTATATTGCATTTTGGTTCATCTTCTTCCTTTCGAACCCAAAATTGAAAATACACATATCTATCTTAAGACTTCAAATCTCACTCCCAAACTTCGTAATAATGATATTTAAGCCTAGGAAACAGTAAATCTAGCCATTTATAACAAAAAACACCAAGAAATCATAAGAAAGATTAAGCTTTTCTAAATCCACCATTAAACTCCATCAAACTTTAAATCTAAAATCACAGACTTATTTAGGATGAAATCTCTTACCTTTAGTGAGCTTCTTGACTTGAAATCAATGCTCCAACACCTTCAAATCCTACCCACAATCAGGTTTTATTAATACTTGCATAAATCCGATTAAAAATACCTAAATCTCTTGAAAACTTATAGATCTAGGGTCTATTGAGTTCAAAAATAAAATTTCTTTCATAAGGGTTTGAAATAGAGGTAAACCTTGGCAAAAAAAGAGATTTAGAAAGTTTAAGAGAAACCCTAAGAAATTAGAGGAAGATTAAGCAAATATTTACCTTAATCACCTTTCCTTCTTTGGAAATGGGGATTAGGGCATCCTAAGCTCCATGTCTCAGGCCTTCCCAATTGGGAAAGTAGCTGGGTCATTTTATTTATAGTATACTTTAGGGCAGACCTAACAAATAGGTGGGGTATAAATAGGATTTAACACTAAATATAGAAAACTTACTTATTTAAAGGCCAAATTGATGTTTAAAAATTTTGAAACGTTTATTTACTGTCATAAGATGTTTTTAGGGTCATTTGGGACCTATCATCCCAATTTTGCACGTGGGGCCCACAATGAGGCACACCCCCTAATTTTTTTGGAAAAAAGTTAAAAATTCTAGAAAAATTCAAAATGACTTATCTTAACATAAAAACCATTAATATGAAGAAAATTTTGATTAAAACCTTAGTTAACTACCTTAATTTTGAAAATAGTCAAAATCTATCAAAATTCGCATTAAACCACACAATAAAAATTAAATAAACTAAAATAAATAGGTTTGAATTTAGGGGTCTTACAATAAGTGGTATTTACACTAACGTGTACTAGTGTGAACACTATCAATCTAAAAAATGAATGTGTCATGTGCATTCCTTATGCGCTCATTGTCACAGCGGAGCATGAAAAATGCTTCCAACCTAGAGACAATGAAGAACGTGAAGTCCTTGTCTGCTTTGATGCTCATAGCTTACAATGTTGTCAGCTGCCAAGTTAGGAAAAAATAATTACTTAATAAAAATATTAAAGGGGTGGAGAGAGATAAAAATATTGAAGGGGGTGAAACGGGTTGTTTACCTTAAATTTTATCATGGTGTTAAACAAATGAGGGGCCTAGTATAATTTGGGGGGATATATGTGTTCTAAATTTTATGTTGTGTGAACCTTATCTCTCAGCCTCTCTCTTTTTGAACTAAAAGGGTTATTTGAAGAAAATACATGGCTGACACAATCCCAACAAGATGGACTTTTAAAGGCTCTCATCTTGTATCACTGTCATCGCCCTCCTCTTTGGCCTCGCAAAAGCATCAGAGTCCAAATTACCTAGTATGACTTGTGAGGCAAAGCCAACACCTGCAAGCTATAAGGTCCCATCTTCTAAGGCTGACTACCTCAACAACTTGGCTGAAGCTAATTGTTTTCTAGTTGGTAATTCCTTAGGTAATCTTTTAGTTTTTCAACCCTATTTTTTACTTGGGTTTTGGATTTATAATAATATCTACTTTTTCACATCAGCTCCACAATTGGTGGGAGTGCCCAATCAATGTAAGCTGGGAATGCACACCCAGCTGATTTGAATCCGGTTCAATGTGCTTCCAGTGTGCACTCCAGCTGATTTGAATCCGGTTCAATGTGCTTCCAGTATCTTCTGGTCTTCAGTGTGGGAATTTGAAGACGAAAGGACTTGGTTATGCAAGTTGCCCAGGAGGCTACTAGAGCTGTAACACATCTAATCCCATTGCTAAACAAGTCTAGACCCTTCTATTTCATTAGTGGAGATGAAGGGAATTGTAAGAAGGGGAGGAAGGTAATCGTCATTGTTTTGCCATGTGGGTAAAGAGGGTTCTTCACTAGCTCCCCTGTGCCTGCTCCCATGGAATACGATGGCCCACTTCTTGCTCCAGCAAGTGCCACCTATATTCTCAAATGCAGCACATGGCCTTAATAGAACTTAAACAGGGATTAGGCATACTTGTAGCCATTGTAATTGAGAACTTCTTCAACAAAGTTTGATCTTCAGCTAATCCTCCTTAGTATTTCTGGTTTAGAACTTGGCTGAGAGCAATCTCACTTGAGACACCGAATTAGGATGGCTAATGGTGTATTTATAACTAAACCAGGACACCGCTGTTAAGAACCCTAGAATCATGACCGTCCATCCATAGGTCATCCAACGGTTCAGATTTGCCACTTAAAACCACAGCTTAATGGGTATTCTGACTCAAGCCCATTACCCAGACAGTTTTATAAAAGCCCAAAACAGTGTCAATTGAGACAGTTGGGCCACTGTATGTTTTATTACAAAACAAAGCCCAACATTCTCCCACTTGGCACAACTTCTCAATTGAGTCATAGTAAGAATAAAATCTCCCACTTGGCTCAATTAAACTAAATTTGAGAAAAAACATTTTAGTTAAAAAATAACCAAGTGGGTAATGGGAAACTTTAAAATGACTTTCGTATGCGCATACAATTGTTTTAAAAAACAATACCCTTCAAACTGTATGTGGTAACTTTATACTCTTACAAAATATCATAATCGCATTAATCAAGGCGGTTATGTCCTCAAAGGAGAACATTCCCTTCCATGTATCACGATGCAACTAATTCATTCTGTTTGAGTGCTATATGTGGCGAAATATATTTATGAGTGAAGGCATGCTCCCACTCATTTTGCAAATATTGTCTCATACTTAAGTGCACTGAAAAATGAGACACAACGAGAAAAGAAACTGTAACTGCTATGATAAATGAGTAAAGTCCAAAAGTACATAAGCAAAATCAAATGCACGATGAGCTAAGAAGACCCATACGATCCACATGACTTTTAAACAGAGAAGGGGGTAAGCCCTTAGTCATGGGATTAGCAACCATAAGCTCAGTACCTATATGCTCAATAACTTTTGTCCCTTCTTTAACACGATCCCGAACAACAAGATACTTGATGTTGATGTGCTTACTTCGACTGCCACTCTTGTTGTTCTTCGTAAAAAACACAGCAGCACTATTATCACAGAACATCTTTAACAGCCTAGATATGGAATCCATAATAGTAAGTCCTGTGACAAAGTTCATCAGCCAAGTAGCATGTGACATGCCCTCATAACAAGCAACAAACTCTGCCTCCATAGTCGACGATGCTGTAAGGGTTTGCTTAATATTTTTCCAAGAGATAGCACAGCCTGCCAAAAGGAAAATGTAACCCGATGTCGACTTTTTCGAGTCAACACAACCAGCAAAGTTTGCATCTGTGTATCCAACTAGTTCCAAATGATCAGAATGTCTGTATGTAAGCATGTAATCCTTTGTTCCTTGCAGATACCTCATAACCTTCTTTGCAGTTTTCCAATGATCCATCCCTAGATTTTTCTGGTATCTACCCAGCATTCCCATAGCAAAGGCAATATCAGGTCTTGTACAGACCTCCAAGTACATCATACTACCAACTGCCGATGCATAAGGAATGTCCTTTATGCTGTCCAACTCGAAAGAATTCTTTGGACACTGGAACAAGCCAAATTTGTCACCTTTCACAATAGGAGATGCACTAGGTGAGCAGTTTTCCATGTTAACTGTTTCAAAACTTTATTAATATAGACCTGTTGAGACAACCCAAGGATCCTTCTGGATCTATCACGATAGATCTCAATCCCTATGACACAGGATGCCTCTCCTAATTCTTTCATGTCAAAGTTCTGAGAAAGAAACTGCTTAGTCTAGTGCAACATCCCTAAGTCACTGCTTGCAAGTAGAATGTCATCAACATACAAGACCAGAAACGTGTAGCGACTCCCACTAACCTTAAGGTATATGCATTGATCAACAATGTTCTCCTTAAAACCAAATGAAGTAATAACATCGTTGAACTTCAAATACCACTATCAGGAGGCCTGTTTCAGTCCGTATATTGACTTCTTAAGTCTACAAACCAGATGACTTCCTTTATCTGAGGTGAATCCTTCAGGCTGAATCATATACACCTCCTCCTCAAGATCCCCATTCAAGAACGCCATCTTGACATCCATTTGATGTAACTCCAAGTCAAAATGAGCTACAAGGGCCAAAATAACTCTGAATGAATCCTTCGTAGAAACTGGATAGAAGGTTTCATTATAGTCAACACCATCTTTCTGAAGAAAACCTTTGGCTACAAGTCAGGCCTTATATCTGTCAATGTTACCAGATGGATCTAATTTAGTCTTATAGACCCATTTGCAGCCAAGAGTCCTGGCGCCCTACGGTAAATCTATGAGATCCTAGACTTGATTATCAGCCATAGATTTCATCTCATCCTGCATGGCATCATACCATTTACTAGAGTTATCTCCAGACATGACCTGTGAATATGTAATAGGATCTTGAATAAGTCCAACATTCTCGTCAGACTCCTGGAGGTATACTACATAGTCAGAAGGGAGTGCAGGTTTCCTTACTCTTGAGGACCTTTGAAGTCCTATGTCAGCAACAGGCAGAGGTGCATGTGCAATAGGAACTTCAGCAACTTGTTCTTGAGGGGATGGTGAAGGAAGGAGAGGCTGCTCTGGAATCACCATTGGTGATGCAGATATGTTCCTCCACCGGATGTGGGTATAACAACTGGAACCCGTATTTCCTCAAACACAATGTGTTTGGGGGAAATACTCCCACTGAAGTTGCCTTGCTCAAGAAAACATGCATTCTGTGCTTTGAATATTGTAGGGGTGTGAGATGTACAATAAAACCTATAACCCTTAGACCTTTCTGCATAGCCAATGAAAAATCCACTGACAGTCTTAGGGTCAAGCTTCTTCTCAAGTGGATTGTACACCCTTACCTCAACTGGACAACCCCAGATGTGTACATGATCTAAACTAGGTTTCCATCCATTCCATAGCTCAAAGGGTGTTTTAGGAACAACTTTAGATGAAACTTAATTTAAAATGTACACGGCTGTCTTTAAGGCTTCACTCCACATATTGAGAGGAAGAGAGGAGTTACTGATCATACTCCTCACCATATCCATCAAAGTGCGGTTCCTCATTTCAGCAACACCATTTTGTTGTGGTGTGCCTGGTATTGTGTATTGTGCAACAATACCATTTTCCTTCAGGAACTGTGCAAATGGTCCAGGTTTTTGTCCACTCTTTGTGTATTGGCCATAGTATTCCCCTCCTCTGTCTGATCTAACAATTTTGATACTCAATCCAGATTGTTTCTCTACCTCTGCTTTATAAGTCTTGAAAGCATCAAATGCTTCAGACTTTTCATTTAAGAGATAAAGATACATGTATCGAGTATGATCATCTATAAAGGTAATGAAATACCTTTGACCATTCAGATAGGGAGTACTAAACGGTCCACAGATATCAGTGTGTATGGTGCCTAATTTCTCATCATGCCTCTTAGCACCCTTAGAAGACTTGTTAGTCTGCTTTCCCTTTATGCAGTCTATACATGTCTCTAGATCAGTAAAATCAAGAGTTTTTAAAACTCCTTCTCTTACTAATCTCTTTAAGCAGTCAATGAAGATATGCCCCAACTGCCTGTGCCATAACATAGAGGAGTTCTTTTTAATAACACTTACTTGCACAGACATCATAGATTGTTCAAAGGAAACATGCAAAGAGAGACAATATAATCCATCAATCAAAGAACCAGAACCAATGGTGGCTAAATCTTTAATAATCAGAAATGAAGAATTCATAAACTGAAAATTAAAGCCATGAGGCACTAGTCTTGATACAAAAACTAAGTTTTTAGAAAAACTTGGAATATAGAAAGCTCTCTCTAAATCTAAGGTGTATCCTGTATGTAGAACAAGTCTATATGTCCCCACACCTTCAACCTTCGAACACATCTTATTGCCAAAATAGATGTTGTGTTCCCCATCATTTGGTTTCCTTAGATTGAGAAACCCCTGCATGACAGTGGAAACATAGATTGTAGAACCAGAGTCAATCCACCATGTGTTATTATGATGAGAATCAACATAGTTAGATTCATAACACACTAAAGACATGAAATTACCTCCTTTCTTGGCAAGCCACTTTTGATACTTAGGGCAATCTTTCTTCATGTGTCCTTTCTTCTTGCAGAAAAAACATTTGGTTTCCTTGGTGACACCAGTAGACTTCATTGGTACACCTTTACCAGCTTTTTTCTTTGAAGCACCATGATTACCCTTCTTTTGTCCTTTATGAGAAACTAGATGGGCACTCTCTAGCTTCTCTTGCTTAAGTCTCCCCTCTTCCTGCACACACATACTCAGGAGGTCATTGACTGACCACTAAGTGTTATGTGTGTTATAAGAGATCTTGAAGGGCCCATATTGTGCAGGCAGGGAGTTCAGAATAAAGTGGACCAAAAAAGTATCATCAATCTTTATTTTCATGTTATTTAACTGAATAGCAATATCACGCATTTGCATGATATGCTCTCTCACCCCTTTGTCATTTGTTAGCCTCATGGATGACAACTTAGACATGAAAGTGTTGGCCAAGGCTTTATTAGAACTCTTGAATTGAGCTTCAATAGCTTTCAAAAGTTATTGGACTGTAGTGCATTCTGGGATGGATCCCTTAATGCTTTTATTGATGTGAGACCTCATGAGCATCATGCTTAAGCGGTTAGACCGCTCCCACTTTTCAAAAGATGCTACCTCACTTGGCGTACTTTTTTCCGTAGGAGTGGTGGGTGCATCCATACGAAATGCCAAGTCGAAGTCTATGCACCCTAACAGTAAAAGAACTTTTTCCTTCCAATCCATAAAATTGTCCCCAGACAATAATGGAACGTGCTGATTAGGGTCAGAAATAACAGACGGATAAGCTGCAATAAAAGAATAAATACATGTAAACATTAAAGAGGGCAAGAAACAAGAACATAAGTATGAAATAGCCAATACTAAAATCATGTAGTAAAATTGTAAACCTCCCTTTGGGCAAAGGTTGCAATCTGCATCAAATTTACTAAGCTATATAGAAACAAATGTTAATTTTGTCTCATGATAAGGCTAGTGGGTTATACATAAAACATGACAGGAAGATCCCACACCTTTGGGCATAG
Source organism: Saururus chinensis (assembly GCA_035235625.1). NCBI lineage: Eukaryota > Viridiplantae > Streptophyta > Magnoliopsida > Piperales > Saururaceae > Saururus > Saururus chinensis. The sequence goes on from CP141143.1 coordinate 36,764,127, forward strand.
GGATTTACCAATGTTAAATGTATAACCCTTCACCCTATCCTAATTATGTAACGCTAACTACCACCTCCCTTTGGGGCTAGATGACAGTCTTTGTCACATAATCAGAATTTGATGAAAGCACAATATTTGTATGTATATGAATCTATGTACCTCATGGTAACATTCTATATGACTCACACGTTGACAAATAACTTAGGATGTTGTGGCCATTCCTAAATTATCGCAATGTATGTGGGAACTGAATTTGTGCTATTCACCATTTCAAATAACAAAATGAATGCAATTAATTATCAAACAAGTATAAAAATATCCATATACAAAATTGATAGGGGCATTAATGTCAATTTTGTCATCAGGCTTTTGGGACTCGGCCAAGGGGTCCATCACCACACACCACAAATAAGAATATAGTCCAAAGTCCTTATACAGTCCTTTTAAAAAAATGTACAAGTTGGAAGCTATAAGCCCCTAAAATATAAAAACTGTACATTAATTCTTCATGACTGCATCCGCCTCCAAACAAGGTCCTTGAATTCTTGTGTCTCTTACAAGGAGTATAATGTACACACTCTCTCAAAAATACAGAAGTGGTGCACTCAACAATTTTTAAAAAAATAAAATTGATAAGCTTACGATTGCAATATAATCCCCTGGCCGGCCCATAACATTAATAAAGCCTTAAATATGATAATTAAATAACACATCCATAATACCACATGCAATCATAATAGTAAAAAAAAATTTCCATAAATTTTTTTTTAATAAATAAAATTGGACCCGGAATGGGCCAAACCGGGTTTGAAAACCCGGTTTGGGCCAGATCAAGGGTTGACCCGCAACGCGGGTCAATTAAACCCGCCCAGCGCGGGTCGAATAGACCCGCGCCAGCGTAGGTCAGCAACGACCCGCAGAAGCAGTTCGAGGTGACCCGCTTCTACGAGTCGTCTTCAACCTCTCGACAAAGGTTGATCTCCACCACCATCCAGCGAAGCCTCGCCGCCGACATTCGTAGCCCGTCGGCATGCCTAAAGACCGGAAAAACTTCCGTCTGACAACGGCGATTCCAGATCTGGCCAGAAAAAGGAGCGCAGCGGCCTGTAAGGGGTAGATCGGAAATTGCACAGTACGAGGAAAATTCCCGGTGACTGTGCGTGACACCCGTCGGCAGCACGGGGGACCAGAAAAAGTGTTGCCCGATGGCGGAGGTTCCAGATCCGGCACCTATTACAAACAACAACGGCCAGCTGCGGGCTTTCTAATTCGAAAACCGGCGGCAACAACAATAGAGGAATAGTGCTCTGTGCGCAACGGCGGCGCCGGCCAGTGCCCAAACATGGTGAGGAGGCGGCGTTGGCCAATGCCAGTAGGATCAGAGATAGGGGGGCGACAGACGGAAGTCACAGCGGCTGGGAAAATAGAAGCCGACATGCAGACAAAAAAAAAACAAAATTTTTAAGCCTGTCAGACTGTGAAGTCGAGTCTGGATGACCGGTACAGTGGCAGCACTGGCCAGAGCCCAACGCCTGAAGGCGGCGGCTCTGGCCGGTGCGTCTGCTCTGGCCTGTAGTCCAGCGGTTGTCCGGCAGCCTGATCGTTTAAAATTAAACCCTTTGCAAGTGTACAAGGTAATTATACTAGGATAAGTATTTAAGGGTTGTCGAACCTCAGGGACGGATGGATTATTACTAAATCTAAAAAGGAATTTGCTGATTAAAAACTAAAATAAACTTTAACTTTAATTAAGCAAAAGAAAGATATCAACTAGTTTAAAAATAAGAGATTAATTTGATGGAATTTACTTAGGAAATTGAATCCACTATAGAACCATAACAATTCCTTAACTTTTAATCTAAATCTAGTGTGAATATGAACAAGTATTCTCAGCTACAAGCTAGAATTACTTCAAAAAGAATCATTAATTAACTTCCATGGCATGAACTATCTTCGACAATAGCACGAATCATCTACACCAAACTAGCTATAGGCATGACCCGTCTAATCTTAGTATAACTCATCCAAGTCATTAATTATCTGAACATTAAAACTATTGTATGACCATCTCATCTAAATCACAGAAATTAGAATCGATGCAAATATCAAAACCATATCAATCTATCATCTACAAGACAATAAATCAACATAGACTTGAATAAACATGAAAAGCTCTTCCATTAAAAAGGAAATACATATCATACAATTGTCATCATTCACAACTGAGATCTAAATTAAAAAGAAAAGAAACTGAAACTTATCTATAGCTTCATCAACTCCTAAGTAAAAGAAAAGTCTAGTCTTCCATTGTAGAAGAAAGCACTTGAATCTCCATTGAAAGCTTTGAATTCTCTTTCATCTTCTTCTTCCTTTTTTTCTCTTTAAAATCTACTGGAATCCTCCCAATTTTAAGCCAAATATGTCTTTTTATAGGCATAAGTTCCGTAGAAAGAAGTCCAATATGAAAAAGATTGAAATTTGGGTCAAACTAGGAAACTGCACGTTATGCCGATCGATCGCCCTGCATGCCCGATCGATTGGCTACACTGTATTTTCATCTGAATTCACGTTATCCCGATCGATCGCCCTGCATGCCCGATCGATCGGCTACAATGTTTATGTTTTCCTGGACAGTTCATATTCTGTTCATTAAGCTTTCGTTCGTGTCCATATTAATTTCCAACTTGTTTATATCTCCGAAAAGTTGTCCAAATCACTTTAAAGTATGTGAAGACTATTTTTAATCATTTCAAACATCGTCCAAGTACTTCGATAAGCGCACTTTACCTACAAAACATAAAATATTATACTTTAGACATGTAGAAAGTAACTAAAATTCCATCTTGATTTAAATACATGTCTAAACAACTAATAACTACAAAATCATTAATAATTAAACTAAAATTCTATTATCTATCTTAATCTAAATAAACCATAACTAACTCTAAATTAACCTAATCTATACTAGCAAATAAGGTAAAAAGACATGTAAAATAGATATAGATTTCATACTTACAAATACCCCCAAACCTATATTTTGCTAGTCCTCGAGCAAAACAAAAACAAAGTAAAACAACTAATCTTAAAAAATAAATAAAAGCCACTTTCGTAGGGAATCACGATTGCATTTAGCATATGCAACAAGCCTTTAAACCCCTAGGTGTCCCTAGTTGGACGAGTTGTGTCTCGTGAGGATTTGCAGTAATGATACCCACAAACATCAAAACCTAAGAAAAAAATAAAACAACAAACAAGAAAACAAAAATTGGAAAAAAACAATCTTCTCTTAAAAACACATAACTATTTTTAAAAAGAACCAACCACAAATACTTGAAACAAGTAAACGATTAAGATCTGATCACTTTCAAGTGAGGAATAATTCATTCTATAACCCCATCTTAGAAATAATTGTGCAACTACATATATACATTTTAAAAACATAAAGTGTAGAAACTTTGTAGTCATAGAATTTCATTCTTTATTAACAAGCATATCTTATGTGACCCATTAACCAAGCTCATTAAAGTTCACTAACTCAAAAATATAACAATGACAATCTTTCATCTTTAACATCTCATAATAAACCCTCATGTAATCAAAATATGACTTGTGCAATACTTAGTTCTATTAAGCTTTCTAAATAGTCCATGTAACAAGTGTTAGACCAGTGTCCCTAATCCAGTTGGCTCAAGGCACTAGGTGTTGAAACACCCCTCAGGCTTAATAACTCGAACTATAAAGGCAACAGAACCAAGCAATTCATAAAAGAATTTATCTCAACTTTTCACCTTTTGACGCGATCCCTTATATTTGCCTAGGCACAAGGTCCGGTTACTCAGTAAAAAGAGAAACAAACCTTTACTCTTTTTTTCGTTATTTTTTTTCCATTCAATCAATTTTTTTTTCCAACTTTTTTTTTCATTCTTTTTTTTCATTTTTTTCTATACACACTTATCCCATTTTTTTTTCAAATAAAAGCTAAGGATAAAGATCTATCATAAAATATTAAAAATTACTCAATTGCCAAGTTTTCAAAAATATATGCTCAGTTAAAGATATCCCACTAAGATTACAAGTAATAAATCATAAAATTATATTCCTACAAGTTTCAAGTGTGTGAAATGTGATTTAAAAATAAGCACAATTATCCAAGATAATGAAAATAAAATAGAAATTACTCACTTAATCATTTTCATCACTTAATTAATTACTTGAACTTTCTTCATGAAATTGATCTCTTTAAAAACAGACATATACTTTTAAAAGAAAATAAGCGATAAAACCCACTTAAAAATAAACAAAAGAAAAAAATAAAAAAAAAATACTCTAAAACATCCTAAAAAAATAAGAAATAAAAATATCTTTCTACACCCCCAAACCTAAACTAAACATTGTCCTCAATGTTAAAGAAAATATATACTACAATGACAAGAATAAGTAAGAGAGGGAAAAGAAAGATATCACCTGAAAGTATAACTAATCCACTAATCTGAAAAGTGAAGTACATAGGATTGGAGAAAAGAAATAAATATAAGTGATGAGCATTTCCCCAAACCTATAGTATTATATCTCATAAAAAGAAGAAAAACTATAATGAGAAAAAAAACTGAGAAAATAAGTAAATAAAGCCTAAATGAAGCAAAGAAAATAAACAAAACGAAAATAAATATATCAAAAACATGGGTTGCCTCCCAAGAAGCGCTAAGTTTATTGTCTTCAGCCAGACATTGCCAACATTCTCAAATATATCACGGCGGCTGGTAGATATTAGCATTGGCTCTTCTCTTAAGTCTCCAAAAAGATGATGCAGAAAAATTAGAAGATGTGACTTGATTATGGGCTGATGCTATAAAAGATGGACCTCTGTCATAAGCATCAAATCTAAAATTGTCTACCATAAAACATTCAGCATTAGAAGTTGCAGGCAAATGGTTAGACACATAAAAAATATTTAGTTGCACTTTCATGTTCCCAAAAGTCATCTCCATTACCCCCGTCCTACAATTTATGCATGCATTAGCTGTGGCAAGAAAAGGACGACCTAGAATGATAGGAATCTGATATGTGGGGTTGGCACCGGTCTCCATATCTAAGACAATAAAATCAACAGGGAAAAAGAACCGGTCAGCCTTCACTAAGACATCTTCAATGACTCCCCGAGGCTTACGCACAGAATGGTCGGCTAGCTGCAAGGTAACGGATGTAGGCTGCAATTCTCCTAACCCTAGTTTCTCATACACCGAATAGGGGAGTATATTGACACTCGCACCAAGGTCAAGGAGGGCTCTATGGATGGAGTGATCACCTATGACACAAGAAATAGTTGGTACTCCAGGGTCCTTATACTTAGGTGGGGTGTCAAACTTCAAAAGAGAGCTAACTTGTTCGGTGAGAAAGACCTTCTTAGACACATGGGTCTTGGATTTACGCTTTTGAGTGCATAGGTCTTTAAGGAACTTAGCATAAGCAGGGACTTGCTTAATGGCTTCTAAGAGGGGGAGATTAATTTTTACTTGTTTAAAAGTTTCAAGAATCTCATCAGTCCTTGCTGTACTCTTTCTAAATGGTGGGGCCATGTCAAGACACTGAGGAAAGGGTGCCCTAGGGATATAAGATCCATTGGAAGAGGTCTTAGACTGTGGCTCTGAGGAAGGGGAAGGAGATACAAACTCCTTCTCATGTGGTACACTAACTTCTACTTGAGGTTCATTAGGGGCTGCCCTCTCTAACTCCTCACTCCTATCATTTGTCACTGGTGTCCCCCCAACACTCTTATCAACAATCCTCCCACTCCTAAGGGTCATTATGGAATTAACTTGTTCATTAGAGGGAGGAGCTCCCTCTACCTGAAATTGACCTTTAGGGTTTGGTAGGGGTTGACTTGGCAACGTCCCTATCTCTCTCTTGTTAATAACATTAGCTAGTTGTCCAATTTAGGCTTCTAACTTTGCTATAGATTGTGTGTGAGAGTGTAGGAGTTGGGATTGAGATTGAAGGCCTTGTAGGGCACTCAAAACTTTTTCTTCAAAACTTGGACTCCTATTTGGTTGGACATACGGAGGTTGTACTTGAGGTTGGGGGATAGGGGCTGGTGGGACTTGGAATGGGGGCCTAGGGGATTGGTTACCCATAACCCCTTAGTTTTGTGTCTGCCAAGAAAAGTAAGGATGATTCCTCCACCCAGGGTTATATGTATTTGAAAATGGATTATTCTCAGCCCTAGGGAAGGATTGGGTGGCATTCACATGGTCTTGGATAAGCTCAGGAAATTGAGAGGCAGAGGGGCACTCAATGATAGTATGGGCTGGGCTAAGGCATATTGTGCATGCATCTTGAGTGAAGGGAGTGGGCTGATGGGTTGAAGTCATAAGGAGGTCAAGTTTCCTACTCAAAGTATCAACTTTGGAGGAGAGGTCTAATGGGTTTTTGACTTCATACAAGCCACCCCTAGAGGGGGCATTGTTCAAGGTAGATAATCCACTCTCATTTCTATTCAACGCAGCATGTTGAAGAGAATTTTCACTCAAGTCCTCAAAAAGTTTCCATGCCTCATTTTTATTTTTTAGCAAAAAGGTACCCCCACAACTTGCATCAACAAGATGACGGTTTTGTTCAGTAAGACCCTCATAAAAACGTTGCACTAATTGCCACTTAGGGACAGCATGATGAGGACACCTCCTAAGAAGGTCCTTAAGTCTATCCCAACTCTCATGGAACTGTTCAGTGGGAAGTTGGGCAAAAGTGGTTATGGCCTTTCTCATTTGGTTGGTCTTACCTATGGGGAAGTACTTTTTGAGGAACTCTTGTTGCATTTGGGCCCATGTTGTGATAGTGTTTGGCTCTAATGAGTGAAGCCATTCCTTAGCCTTATCTTTCAATGTGAAAGGAAAAAGGCGAAGTTTAACAGCTTCATCGGTTAAATTTGAGAGCTTAAAAGTTGTGCATAGTTCTAAGAAGTCATTTAGGTGCCTATACGGGTTTTCATTATTAAGCCCATAAAAGGATGGAAGCATTTGAATAACATTGGGCTTAATCTCATAATTTTGAGCAGCAACCGCTGGCAACCTAATGCATGAAGGAGAGGTGTACTCATTGGGAGTGTAATACTCCCTTAGAGCTTTAAGTGGTGCATCTACTAACTGATGTTCAGCCATGATGGGGCTAGAAGTAGTGTGGGTGGAGGAATTGGTGGGAGAGTTTGGGGGTGTAGGGATGTAGGTCGTGGGCAACTCAGCTATCTTAGATGTTCGCTCAGGCTCAGGGTCAAATGGCACTAATCGGGGGAGTAAGGAGCGACGACCACGCATACACCACAAACACACCACACAATTTTAAATGTAAAAAAAGAAAGGGAATAACAAGCAAAAACTAACTAAAAATAAATCAAAATAAAGAGAGAAAAGGATCTTGCAAACCGAAGAGAAGCACTATGCTTGGGATGTCCACTTGTGGCCACAAGTGTAGAGAGTACGATCTTCAACTCAGCCTACAAGATCAATTTAAAAGAAGGTAAGAAACTAAGAATTAACCTAAAAACTAAAGTAAACTGAATCTAAACTAGATACAATTATCCTAATACTAATTTAGTAACAAATCAACACCGTCCCCGGCAACGGCGCCAAAAACTTGATCGTTTATAATTAAACCCTTTGCAAGTGTACAAGGTAATTGTACTAGGATAAGTATTTAAGGGTTGTCGAACCTCAGGGATGGATGGATTATTACTAAATCTAAAAAGGAATTTGCTGATTAAAAACTAAAATAAACTTTAACTTTAATTGAGCAAAAGAAAGATATCAACTAATTTAAAAATAAGAGATTAATTTGATGGAATTTACTTAGGAAATTGAATCCACTATAGAACCATAACAATTCCTTAACTTTTAATCTAAATCTAGTGTGAATATGAACAAGTATTCTCAGCTACAAGCTAGAATTACTTCAAAAAGAATCATTAATTAACTTCCATGGCATGAACTATCTTCGACAATAGCACGAATCATCTACACCAAACTAGCTATAGGCATGACCCGTCTAATCTTAGTATAACTCATCCAAGTCATTAATTATCTGAACATTAAAACTATTGTATGACCATCTCATCTAAATCACAGAAATTAGAATCGATGCAAATATCAAAACCATATCAATCTATCATCTACAAGACAATAAATCAACATAGACTTGAATAAACATGAAAAGCTCTTCCATTAAAAAGGAAATACATATCATACAATTGTCATCATTCACAACTGAGATCTAAATTAAAAAGAAAAGAAACTGAAACTTATCTATAGCTTCATCAACTCCTAAGTAAAAGAAAAGTCTAGTCTTCCATTGTAGAAGAAAGCACTTGAATCTCCATTGAAAGCTTTGAATTCTCTTCCATCTTCTTCTTCCTTTTTTTCTCTTTAAAATCTACTGGAATCCTCCCAATTTTAAGCCAAATATGTCTTTTTATAGGCATAAGTTCCGTAGAAAGAAGTCCAATATGAAAAGGATTGAAATTTGGGTCAAACTAGGAAACTGCACGTTATGCCGATCGATCGCCCTGCATGCCCGATCGATTGGCTACACTGTATTTTCATCTGAATTCACGTTATCCCGATCGATCGCCCTGCATGCCCGATCGATCGGCTACAATGTTTATGTTTTCCTGGACAGTTCATATTCTGTTCATTAAGCTTTCGTTCGTGTCCATATTAATTTCCAACTTGTTTATATCTCCGAAAAGTTGTCCAAATCACTTTAAAGTATGTGAAGACTATTTTTAATCATTTCAAACATCGTCCAAGTACTTCGATAAGCGCACTTTACCTACAAAACATAAAATATTATACTTTAGACATGTAGAAAGTAACTAAAATTCCATCTTGATTTAAATACATGTCTAAACAACTAATAACTACAAAATCATTAATAATTAAACTAAAATTCTATTATCTATCTTAATCTAAATAAACCATAACTAAATCTAAATTAACCTAATCTATACTAGCAAATAAGGTAAAAAGACATATAAAATAAATATAGATTTCATACTTATCACAAATTACCGGTAATAGTAAATGTAAAAATTGCAACTACGAACAGAAAAAATTTTACAACAGTAAACATAAGCTTTAAATTTTCTGAACGTGCAATTAATCAGCCTACCCTGATACCAATTAATAGAACTTAAATAGGGATTAGGCATACCTGTAGCCATTATAATTGAGAACTTCTTCAACAAAGTTTGATCTTCAGCTAATCCTCCTTAGTATTTCTGGTTTAGAACTTGACTGAGAGCAATCTCACTTGAGACACCGAATTAGGATGGCTAATGGTGTATTTATAACTAAACTAGGACACCACTATTAAGAACCTTAGAATCATGACCGTCCATCCATAGGTCATCCAACGGTTCAGATTTGCCACTTAAAACCAGAGCTTAATGGGTATTCTGACTCAGGCCCATTACCTAGACAGTTTTATAAAAGTCCAAAATAGTGTCAATTGAGACAGTTGGGCCACTGTATGTTTTATTACAAAACAAAGCCCAACATGCCTCAGTTATGCTCCACCACGTGCCTGCTAGTGCAATAGGCCTGGCAAAGAGCTGCATATTGAGGATGCCTTCCTCACCATCATCGTCAGCCGCACCAACAAGCAAGTACCAAGGTAAAAAGCGGAGGGACTGGATCATGTTCCAGTAATAGCTAAGGAACCAAGTGGTCGCTAGAATTAGGAAGGTGCAATGGGGCCCTGTCATCGAGTTCCTTAGAGTCAATGACATGGTCAAGGAGTAAAGAGTGGCAGGCAAGCCGTGCCAATGGAGCTTTTCTCTTCTCCGGCTAGCAAGACATCTCCAGAGGCTGGCCATGGCAAGAGAAGATAAGGGGCTAGATCGTCTGATCATGAGTGCTTTGGCCATATTGGCTCTAGAAATGGCAAGTGCAGGGCCATCGTCTGTCATGGCCAGCTGGCACCTCTGGCCATGTCTACTACCATGGGCATGACGGCTGAAGATGGCACACTAAAATCAAAGAAAGGTATATTGTGAATTAGCAAAAAATTTAAAATCAAATGACAAACTTATAATATTCTTGTCCTTTAAAATAATTTAAAATTTTATAAATAGGTCTGATGGCATGGTTTAAATTTCATTTTATTCTATTTATTAAATTAATAGTTCTTTTTAGGGGAAATTTTTATTCCATATTAATGGCTTTTTATTGTTAAATTTAAGTAGTTAAATATTTTAAAAAAATATGATAAGTTTATTTTATCTTCTCTTAAATGTGGATTTTACCATTAAATAAAATCCAAAATTTCCAAACATAACTATGAAGGGGTTGTTTGTGTATGAAAATTTTGTAAGATTCCATCATATTTCGCCCAAATTTCGGCTTGAATTTATTATTTTTGTATCTTTGCAAGTATTGCAATGAGAAATATTACTGGAAGAATTATAATCGAATCAAGCAAATTGCTCTGATTGCTCTGTCTTTAAGACAGAATTCGGCCTCCTTAACGGTACTTAGGATATACTTGGGCATCTACCTCCAAGGATAAGATGATCAACCATGTATTATAGAAGCACTTTTAACACAGTACATACATCGAACCACAGTATGGAATGCTCTAACAGAAAGAATGGAGATGAAAATCCAGTAAAAGATTGTTTAAAAATCATTTTCCAGGACTTTATAAGAAATCTTGTTGAAGGCAGCTCATCCTGTTCAAATGGATGCGTCCATCCTTTAACAGACACATTTTGGTGAGAATAAAATCGGACTCGTTTTAGGTTAAGAGAAAAACAAACCAAATTAATTTAGGTTAAGTGAAAATCAAACTAAATGATTTGTCCCAAAAATAATTATCTTATTGACCCAACCCAACCTGACACGGCCGGCCACGCGAACCGAATCGAACTGCAGCCTACGTGCGTGTGGGTTAGCCCACCTCCGTGCATGAGTCTAACATATCTCTCCCCCACAAAAGTGGGTTGGCCAAAGGGCTTAATTTGAAAGGCCAAACTTGTGCCTTATATACCAACACCATCACCTTCTTTTAAGCAATGTGAGACTATTCACTCTTTCAACCAATTAACATGTGTAATTCTCATTTAATACAAAGTGGGCTTAGGCTCTCTACCATGTGGGCTTGACCCACATAAACAATATGGGCTTGACCCACATTAATCATATGGGCTTAACCCATTAAATATTATGCCCACTTCTAACAAAGTTATCGGAATTATGCTTGTGTGTAGAAAGTAGGGGGAATTAAAAAGTCTGCCTAGAAGTTGATTCCAAGCTGTTTCAAGCTAGAATAAGCTAGAATTACTGAATCACCTCATGAGGTGATTCCGTTGATTCTGTCTCCCAGCCCCCATTTTAAAATTATAGATTCCATTATTGTCAACAGCTACCACTCATATCAATTTGAGCCTCAAAAAGCATGTTATATAGGTGGGTCTACTTTAAAAGTACAAAATTACCTCCCTTATGAGATCTTGTTTGATAGAGATCGAATGTAGGAGCTTAATAGTACCAAGAACGTGAATATCTAAAATCGGGAGAGAGAGTTATATTAATTTAAAGTTTTAAAATTTGTTTGAAGTGACATATGAATTTATTCTAAAAAATTTCATTACCAACCATAATTAACATTTGACAGTGAATTTTTAGAATTAATTCTAAATAATTTCACTTCTATTTTTAAGAAAGGAGTATGTGTTTTCATATTAGTCCTTTTTTATTTAAAATTTCTCAAGAAGACAACAATATTAAAATTTGCTACTGTCTAATTTAATTTTTTTCTTGAATACCCACAATACCTCTTTGACTTTAGCATGCGATTGTCTACATGGCACCCATGGCCATGTTTGCCACCCCGACCTGCAAACACAGTAGAAGCTGTTGGCTGGCCCGCTCTACTCTAGCCATGGCCAGCTAGAGCCTGGCAAAGGCTGTTGGAGATGACCGACTCAGGCCATAGCCAGCATCTACTGGGCTATTATGGCTAGAGAGGCCATGGCCAAGCTCTAGCCATGGCTCACTGGCACATTTAATTTGGACTTTGGACAGTCCTTCTCCATGGAAAGAGGGCTAGCAAGCCACCTGCCCTGTTTTCAGATCCATGGAAGCCAAAGTGTCTTCTATCATTGTCTGGATTTCGGAAGGATGGGCCACGAGTATTGTCACGCCCCGGCATTGCCCGACTTGAGCCGAACCCGGTCTAAGGGCCGATCCAGCGCATGGGGGCGGCATTATTGACAAACGATTAAAGAAATAGTGGAAAACTTATGCCCCACCTACTAATTAACGGAGTTAGGCACTATTTTGAGAAAGAGTAAATAGGTAGAACTAAAAGAGATACTTTAACTCTAAATTAAACAACAAGTCTTAAACCCATATACTAATAATCCATAGCCAACACACTTGGCTCAAAACAAGGTCTCAAACAAATCTAAAGACATAATATATCACAAGTATGAAATAAGAACCCATATACATAGGGGGTTCTGACATCATAACAAAATAATCAGAGAGACATGCAAAATCTAGTGGCCTCCACGCCTAATCCCAAGCTCTCCCCGACCTTTCCTCATAAAGAGGATCCTGTCATGTAGCCCCAAAACAAAAAAAAAGAAAGTGGGGTGAGTATAAAAACTCAATAATAGTTTGAATATAACTATAATAATCACAAAATACGACGACATAGCAATGTAGCAATTCAGATCCAAAATTAACATGTTATACCACTTTCTGATTATTTACTAGCTAACACCCCAATTTAACCATAACATAAGAACTAGTTTGCATAAGACATACCATCAAGTCAAGTCATAAATATTCAAGTTATAACCTAACATATATCCCCATAGGTATTTGTTCATATGTACTCAAATAAAGCATAATAATCTCATAAATTACATAAGAAGTGTCTTTCACACCTTTTTCTGATCATGCAACCATATCACATAAACCTGCATAATAGTGTCTCATTTACACACTTTATGATCATGCATTCATATCACATAAACCTGCATAATAGTGTCTCAATCATACAATTTCTGATTATGCATTTATATCACATCAACCTTATTCACCCTGCAAGACAAACTTATCAAACACATGATACACAATCATGCATAGCATTCATAATAAACATGCATCAATACAAATGGTGAATGCCTCCATCAATGAGTAAACACAAGTATTGTCACACAGGCAGGACACAGTCAAGGCCACGAAGGCGAGACATGGTCCGATTTCCACACAGGAAATAAAAGAGGGTCGGGGTTGTCAGCCCCTAAAGCAGCTCACCCCGGACGATCCTGGCCAAGGATGTCTGATTCTCACATTGTGGCATCCGTCATTTGTTTTTTATACCATATGACGTAACTTTGTCCAACATGTGTAAATTATATCCACATGACCAAACGTGACAGCCGTTGACCCATATAACACACGAAATAGGATATATTCTATATTCAAACTAAACATCAGATATACTGCCAAAATATTTTATCAAATTCATGGAACATAGTAATTTTTAATTACATGCCTATGATCACTGTGTGCAGAGCAGATAGTTATACAAAATTGAAACACATCATGCCTTTACATACTAGTCACAAAAGAATTACAAAGATTATTTCTAAAGCAGCTACCACATAAATTGTTTGGATAACTTTTGGTCTCCTATCTCCATTCTAGTTTTAATACCTGCACAATCTGGGGGTGGGTGAGTATGTTTATACTCAATAAGCAGAATTAAAATCTAATTTAATGCTAAGTAGAAAACTCATGACGGTAATAACTTTTCCTAAACAGAATGTATTACGAAAACAAATTCAAAAATAATTCTAGAAAAACACCGGTTCATCTGATGACGATAAATCCAGAGCCGTGATACCAAACAACGTTCCCCCGATGCTCATTGGGCAACGGGAAGCTCAGTAAGTGAGGAGCTTTCCCATGATGCTCCACACCCATGAGCGCACCATACTGATTATTTTTCTCAGTAGGTATCTAGATAGAATATTACAATTCCAGGTTTAACTCAAGAATTATCCAGCAATTGCAAGTACCATTGTCACGCCCCGGCGATGCCCGACCCGAGCTGAACCCGGTCCAGGGGCCGGTCAAATGCGCGGGGGCGACGAAGTAAAAATCGAGAAATGATCTAGCGGAAGACTTAATCCCTAACCACGGGCGATTAACAGAAACACGGAGTGCGCACAATCCTTTGAGCAAGAGTAAATAAAAAGGGAGAAAATGTGTTGCTTATCACAAAGTAAACAACAATCTCAAACCCACAAGCTTAGTTAAGTAAAGCCCACACCGGCTCAAAATAAGTCATAAGCATTACAACTGCAAAATATGACATAAATCCAAACAAGAACCCTACACAAAGGTTCGAACATAAAGCATGAAACAAACGCAGGTAAGTCACGCAATGATCTCCATCATCACACCCAAGCTACCTCTGACCTTTCCTCAAAGAGGCAATCCTGTCCGTCTGCGTGTCGCACCACGCAGCCCCAAATCAAAACACAAAAGAGGGGTGAGTTTTAACACTCAGCAATGGTTTTAAATATCACTGTCAACGTAGAAAATACGATAGCTTAGCAATGAGATCGTTCAGATCAAAGATTTACATGGTACATCACTTTCTGATCACACATTCAGATCACCTAACACTGCATCATAATGCATAATATCATCACAACCTGCATGGATGTATCTCTAACATACATATTCCCACATGCATTCACATCATAACCAATCCCGCATGGATGTATCTCTAACATACATATTCCACATGCATAACATCAAAATCAGCATGCATAGATGTATCTCTAACATACATATTCCTACATGCATTACATCATCACAAACAACCTCCATCAAGGAGTAATCACACACTAATGTCACACAGATGGGAGCATAGACAAGGCCACGAAGGCGTGTCATGATCCAAAATTCTACACAAGAATTAAAGAAAGATCGGGGTTGTCAATCCCTAATACTGCTCGCCCTGGACGATCTTGGCCAAGGATGTCCCATTCTCACACAGAGAATCTAGAGCAGGGGTGTTCGCCCAGGGACATCTCCTGCGGAGGGAAGAGCCCAAGTTCTCACATAGAGAACCCTAGAACACGTGGTAGCGGGGTGCACACGGCATACCACACTGGGTTCTCAGGGTCCAGATGACACACATGATAACATTCTCACAATCCGCAAGACAAGTACACAACTCGTCCCCACATCATTCCATTTAATTAGACTCAACCCGGGGAGTGCACTCGTTCCACACAGGAACTTCAAATCGTTCCACACAGGAACTTCAAATCAAAATATGTCCTTTCGGACCAATCAACTTGCGATTAATCCACGACCAATAAACCCGGCACACAATTCCATCACATTGCATCCAATCGGTCAAATTTGATTAATCACGATGAAGCCTCAATTGGAAATCCATTTTCATGATGCATGCAGCATGGTACATGCATGGGCAAAGCATACATGAATCCTAACCCATGATACGTGCTCTCATCAGCCCCTAATGCATCATTCATAATCACAATATTAAGCTTCAACATCATCATTTAACCCCACATGTGTGTGTGTATCTAGTAGAAGCATTTCATATAATGCATATCAACATGCTTGAAATTACACTCACTACCACACTACACATGTTAATTTCTATCCAAACATGAATTCCAGCGGAAATCATAGAAGAAGAATCGTTGAAATCATATCTAAATTCAAAACTCAACCACAAAGGCTAAACACATATAGCATCACTCATTTGATCATTGAGTCATGGCATTCACCAACATCCACACACCATTAACCACAATCTATCATGACAAATTAGTTCAACAATGATTGTAGTCCTACTGAAAATATGCTTAACCAAAGGGAAACAACCATTCATAATTTCAAGATAACGATTCCAACATCATGCCATAAAACATAAGTCATTCCACCATCTCTAAGCATATATCTCAACTTCATAAACTTAATAGCATGCATTTCCAGTAGCCTAATATAGCTTAAAACACTCCACATTCATGTAAAATTGGCAAGCTAAAGTGGAATCATCAAAATAGACATCATATGCACAACATGCAAATTTTTGTGTAGCCGATCGATCGCCCTTCAGGCCGTTCGATCGGTTACATGCAAAGATTTGAAATTTACAGTTCAGCCGATCGATCGCCCTTCAGGGCCGATTGATCGCCAACACGGCAGAACAGTCATCTTCTTCCTTTCGCAAATCCAAACCGAAACACCATAGATAGCACTTCAAATCCACATCTAACACCCTAATCATCATCAAAAGTCCTCCTTGACTTCCAGAATATCAAACCAAACCATAATAATGCAAAACCCTAAGAAATCGGGATTAAATAACTCCATTTTCTAATCTTACCATTAACACACTAAATCAAGCAAACCATTTCGAAATAAGCCAAAAATGGAGAGTTTTACCATGGATAAACAGAGATTTTGAAGACCCATTACCTCAGCACTTGATTTAGCTCGAATTGAAGAGTCACCCTTCTTGAAATCCTTGAAAACACAATGAGTTTGAATTAAACTCTAATGGAAATCGATTTACTCAAGAAATCCCTAATTAAACCTTAGATCTAGGGCTTGTTGGTAGTAAAAATCGAATTTTGAATGTTAGGGTTTGTAGTAAAACACAAATCAGTAGCTCTTGATGGTCAAAAACGAATTGAATCAAGGGGAAAGTGGTAGATTTGGAAGAAATAAAGAGAAAAGCCATGGATTAGTGCTTAATTAGAGTAAGCTTACCTTAATCGGCTTCTAATTCGGGCCTAAGTGGGGATTAGGCCAGCCCTCCTTCCTTAGCCTATTCCCAAAAATGGAAATGGCTCAGGTTTGCCCTTTTATAGTAAGGGTTGGGGTATGCATAGGTAAGTTTTGGGGTGTAAATAGGAAAAGTAGGCTAAAAGTGGGTATTTTGCAAATTTAAGACAAATTAAGCCTAATAAAATTCTGAAAATTTTTGTGTGACCTTAAGTATATCTCTAGGTTCATTTGACACAGAAATAAAATTTTCGGCGGTGGGACCCACAGGGGTCCCGCCAAAACCCTAATTTTTGGGAAAATAGTAAAAATTCTGAAAAATCCCAAAAATTCACATTTGGTTTAAAATCACTTAAAACCACTAATATTGAAGTTAATTTTGGTTAAAACCATCACAAATACAATTTATTTCACGAAATACCGAATAAGATCAGAAAACACGTAAACCTCATGATAACTCATAATTAAAGAAAACCAAAATCCGGTTTAAAGATTAGGGTCCTTACAACCATGACACAAATTAGGGTATATAAAACATAACATGTCTATAACACTTTTCAGAAAACTCAAGCACATGAGCATAACGGAATAAAAATGGTGAATAAAAAGTCAAGCAGACTAGCAGAGCATAAGCTAGAGTTTAAGACCCCTACCTTAGATTTGGGGTGGAATTTTTGTAATTTGTAGAGAGCTTAAATGGAAAAATTGGCCCCGTCACAATGTCTGGCACAATCGATTTAGCTGAAAACGCCTTTTGAACGGCCTGATTTGGACTTAAAACGACCCAGAACGAAGGAATAGAAGTTTTACACGTGGCAGGAAATGAAAACGGCATCGAAAGTCGGACTTATATAGGAAAAAATGTTGACGTGGCTGAATTTGCACGTGCCACATGTGTGACACGCATCACGTTCTCCTGTGATTGGCGTGACGATGTGCCACGCAGAACTACGCCGTTGCACGATTCCATGGAACCCGATGCGCGGGTTCCGCACGTTGCATAGATGGTGCGTGGTCTGCGACGGGACCACGCGGTCCCGTGTGCCACACAGGCGTATTTGCACGGAGTGGTCCCATAGAGTGGATGGCCCGCGGTACGCGGGTCCAACGAGTGGACCACACGTCGCGTGGTCGATCTACGCGACGTCGCGCATCGTCACACGTCAGTGTCGGCTGACGCAATGCTTGCGTCAGCCAACTTAAATATAATATATTTTTTTTCCCAAAAATTTTAAATCATTATAACTTTTAAACTATAAGTCGGAATAATACGTTCTTGGTACCGATGGACTCGTATTGACGAGCCCTTCAAAACAAGTACATAATTCGTCCCCACATAACTCAATTTAACTAGACACAACCCGGGGAGTATATATGTTCCACATAGGAACTTAAATCGAAAATATGTCCTTTCGAACCAACCAAGTTCTGTTAATTCACCGAGCGATTAATCCGGCATGCAATCTCAATCATTACATACAATCGATTAATTCTGGTTAAATATCGGTAAAACTTCGTTCATGAATATCGAACCATGAAGCATGATATCATGATATATCCGTGAGCAAGATGTATGTGGGTTCCAACACATAGAACGTGCTCCCAATCAGTCCCCTCATGCATCATAATCAAAGCATAATTAATTACAATTTCATAGTAGATTTCCCATACGTGTGCGTATTCATGCATATTCTAAACATATGACCAATGCTTGACATAAACTCATAAGCTAATATATGCATACTTAAACACATTCAAAACAATGATTCCCAACTGAAATCAAAGCAAAATCTACCATAAAGCTTAAATCCATCCATGTGAAATCGAATGCTCATTCCCACATGCATGATTTTTCCACACATTAAGCCACAACATGATCACATCAATTACCCATAAACCATCCTCATTATAAGAGAACACAACTCACCATTTTTCATATAATATCCCTGCTGGAAACATACTCTAATAACAAGAATTCCAGCATTCAAAGGTTCAAGGTACTTCAACATTCACATGCATAATTATCAACATATAATATAATACTACATGACAACACTTAAACCTAATCCATAAACCTCAATCATCAATTCCACACCTCCAGTAGCCTAATTTCAACAGAACACACCTCCCATAACCATTATAATCATTAACTAGAATAAAAAATTGAAATAAGCATAAATTTTAAAAATAGCAAAACTGTTGTGTAGCCAATTCATCGTTCTGCAAGGCCGTTCGATCGGCTAGCCTGAAAATCTGCCAAAAATGTAGTGTAGTTGATCGATCATCTTGGTAGGCCGTTCAATCGCCAACAAAATAGTTTTAAGCCTTCTTCCCCATTTCGAAAATAAAACCGAGACTCCATGAAAGCACCTTCAAACATTCATCCATGGTCTCAAACACTATCAAAATCCCATCAAACTTTTCGAGAACACTAATTTAAACCATTCTAAGATAAAACCCTAAGAAATTGAAACAAAAGATTAACATCTATTAATCCTACAATTAGAGGTCAAATCAAGCAAAATTCATTCAAATAAAATTATAAAATCGAGATTTTTACTACCCAAAGTTGAGATTGAAGAACTCATTACCTTTCCTTGTTGATTTGGGTCGGAATGAATCTTCAATCTCCTCCAACACCTTCCAAAAATACGATTTTACGTTAATACACAACAAATCTCGATTTAGCTTTGAAAATAAAAAATAAACCCTAGATCTAGAGTTTTGGAAGCATAAAAATGAGATTTTGAATGCTAGGGCTTAGAAAAGAGAGGTAAAACAGTGGTTTTATGCTTTCAAAATGGATTGAAACAATGGGGGAAGTCAAGATTAAGAAGAGTTTAAGAAAAACCTAAAGATTAAGCTAAACTCACCTCTAATCATTTCTTTTTCCGGCCTAATTGGGGATTAGGCTCACAATCTCCTAGATAAGCTTATTTCCAATTGGGAAATGCACAACTCTTTCACTTTATAGGAGGGGTTAGGCTATACCTAATTGAAATGTGGGTAGAAATAGAGTTTTTAACTAAAATTAGAAAATTTAGCAATTTAACCCAAAATTAGGTCTAGAAAATTTCTGAAATTTTTTATAGTGTCTTCTATTGTGTCTGGGGAATTTTGGTCCAAAAACCTTAATTTCATCAGTGGGGCCCACAAGGGGGTCTGGCCAAAGCCTAAAATTCTAAAAATTTAGATTTGACCAAAAACTACTTAAAACTCATAAATGTAAAATTACTTTTGCTTAAAACCTTTTGAAACCCCATTTATTTTCAAAAACTACCGAATTTAATCAGAGAACACTTAAACCACATGATAACCGATAAATAAATTGAAATGAAGACCGGTTCAAGATGAGAGTCCTTACAGGTATGCTGATGAGTTCTTTCAACTCTTATGATCCTCTTCTTTCGCTCTCGTTTTCCTGCTTTTGCACTTGGTTGATGAATCAACGTTATTTGTTATAGACAACAAAAAATAAAAGATTCGAGCTCCTAGCTGCAATGGGGTTTGTGCTTGTTGACATTCTCAGAGCGGAGCAGGCTAGAGCGGTTGGCCCACCCTTCTCTGGCCATATAAAACAATGTTATCCTTTTGATATTGATCAAGTGGCTAATGTGCAAACTCTCTACAAAGTTATTAAGCCTTGACGAGTGTGTACTTTTTATCTTCTTTGCACTCCTTTAATTTTCTGCTTGAGCAATTAATTTATTGTCCATTTCTTCCTTTCTTGCTTAAAACACTGCAAATACCCTTCATCATCAAGTCTATGCTTATAATACTGTGGCACAAACTAATATATCTTAAGATGAAACCAAATGTGGAAAATCAACTCAACTACCCTATAGAGATGTAAATTAGCGCTTATACTTTCCAAGATGCCCACTTTTTTTGCAACAACTACAACAAAAAGGATTATTAGCGATGCATTTATTAGTACCATAAAAAATATTATTTGATATGTATATAAAATTGCCTCAAAAATTAATTATTTGTGGCACTTTTTCAAAAGTGTCACAAATAATAATACTATTTTTTACGCTTATCGAAAAATATTGCTAATAAAATAATTTTTGAAAAAATAAAAATTTAGAACTATTTGTGACATTTTTAAAAAGGACTAGTAAATAACATATGTTTTTTTTTTAAATTTGAAGACTACTTGTGACGCTTTTTTAAATGCATCGCAAATAGTACCACAATTTACGACATATACATGTAAAAAAGAATCACAAATAGTTTTAAAAAATTAAAAAATCTTATGTTATTTTTGACTTTTTTAAATTTTTATTATTTTGTGACACATGTAAAAATGTGTCGCAAATATTTAAATTTCTTTTATACAATGCTTCTTTAATTTGCAACTCTTTGTTATAAGCGTCGCAAATAGTTCTAAAAAATTTTAAAATTTTAAAATAAATTTATTTTATTAAATATTTATTATTTAATTCTATAATATTAAATAAATAATTATTAAAATTTAAAACTTTGTAAATATGTTATATTAGATTATATTTATATTTTTTATTTTAATATATAATAAATAATTAATTAAATTCCCCTACTTTCTTTCCACTCCTCATAAAAGTTGAGGCTCATGCTCACGCACGTGAGAGAGATAGGCCAAGAGAGAGAAAGAGGAGAGGAGAGAGAGAAGAGAGTAGAGAAAGAAGAGAGAGTGAGTGAAGAGAGAGAGAAGAGATGAGAGAGTGACTAGAGAGAGATGAGAGAGAAGAGAGAAAGAGAGGAGGGAGACAAGAGTGAAGAGAGATAGAGAGAGAAAGAGAGGACAGAGATGAGAGTGAAGAGAGATAGAGAGAGAAATGAGAGTGAAGAGAGATAGAGAGAAGAGAGACGAGTGAAGAGAGATAGAGAGAGAAACGAGAGTGAAGAGAGATAGAGAGAGAAGAGGGAGGAGAGGAGAGAGAGAATAGAGGAGATAGAGAGAGTAAGAATGAGAATGAGGGGAGAGGAGAGGAGAGAGAAGATAAGAGAAAAGAAGGAGAGAGGAGAGAGAGAGAAAGGCTCATATATAAGAAATTTGATACGGACGAAAATAGGACGAGCAGGAGGGTTGTCGTAGTACGGCGGGAGGTGAAGGAGAGGGAAGAGAGCATGAGAATTGAATTTTAAATTTTTAATTTTTTAATTAAATATTATGTTTAAAAATAATAAAATAATAGGTATTAGCAACACATTATATTATGAGTCACAACACATTTCCTATGTGTCGTTAATACAATATTTTATTTTTTATTATTTTTAAAATATAATATATAAATAAAAAAATTTAACTTTAAATTGAATTCCCCTACTTTCTCTTACTCCTTATCAAAACTAGGGCTCACGCTCACACACATGAGAGAAAGAAGAAAGAAGAAAGAGCGGGTGAAGAGAGAGACGAGAGAGAAGAGAGGAGTGAGACAAGAGTGAAGAGAGATAGAGAGGAGAGAGAAAGAAGAGAGAGGAGAGAGATAGTGAGAGGAGAGATGAGAGAGGAGATAGAGATAGTGAGAGGAGAGAAAAGGAGAAGGAAGAGAGAGTGAGAGAGAAAGAGACTTGAATATTAGAAATTTGACACGGACTAAAATATGGTGCGCCGGAGGGTCGTCAAAGTATGGCAGGAGGAGAGGGAGACGAGAGAGAGCATGAGAATTTAATTTTAATTTTTTGAAATTTTTTATTAAATATTATATTTTAAAAATAAAAAATAAAATAAAATATATTAGCGACATATAGAAATATGCATTGACACATTTTATTATGTGTTGCTAATATGTTTTATTTTATTTTATTCCTTTTAAAATGTAATATATAAATAAAATTTAGCGTGAGAGAGCAAAGAGAGTAGAGAGAGAATAGAGAGAGGAGAGAGAAAAAACTAAGTATTTTATAAAAAAATTAGCCTATTTGTGACGCTCATTTATAAGTAAACAGTTATAATGCTTATAAGTAAGCGTCACAACTGTTATATTATTTACAACACACAATAATAAGCATCATAAATAATATAATATTTAAATAATAATTTTATACTATTTGTGATGCTTACGAGAAGTAGCTCAAATAGTTGAAACAGTATCAATGCTAAATCATAAACATCACTGTTGTTATACTATTTACTACACTTTTTATGACCATCAAAAATATTATAAAATAACTTTTTTAAAAAGGGGTACTATTTGTGATGCTTAGTTAAGAGCATCGCAAATAGTTAGAAGCATCACAACTTTTATAATGATTTGTAACACTCTTAACTGAGCATCACAAATAGGCTTATTTTTTTTAAATCTCTCAATCATTGCTCTATCTTCACTAATTTTCTATTCTCCCTCTCTTTGTTCTCTGTTCTCCCTCTCTTTGTTCTCTCTCCTCTCCCTCTCTCTCTTTCTTCCTCTCTTATCTCTTCACTCTCTCTCCCTCCCACTCTCTCACTTCCAGCCATTGGGTTTTGGCGCCAGCTTCCCCCCCCTCTATTATAACTATATGCAACAGTCATACGTGAGATTCACAAATAGGCTTATTTTTTAAAAATTTCTCAATCCTTTCTCTCTTCTCCCTCTCTCCCACTCTCACTCCCTTCCTCACTCCCTTTCTCTCCACCTCTCTTTCTTTCCTTTTTTGTGACGCATCAAATGAAGCGTCGCAAAAAGGGGGTGTCAGAAAAATTTCACCCTTTATAAAATCCCCCCCCCCCCCCCCCCCCAAGGGCCATGCCAAAGTTGTCCCCCCCTCACCCCTCTAGACTCCCTCTCCCATGTTCCTCTTTCCTCTCTTCTCTCTGGGTCCCCCCTCCTTCCCTCTGGTGCTAATAACTTATGATTAGGGATGCTTACATTTTTTATTTTATTAAGTGTTGCTAAAAAACTTTTAGCAGCATTTAAACAATGTAGCTAATAATTTTTAAATTTTTTTAAAATATATTTTCATATTAGCGAAGCTAAAAATGTGTCATTAATAATATACTATTAGCAACACTTTATAGTAAGCGTCACTAATAATATTATTATTAGTGACACATTTTAAAGTGCCATAAATAAACTTATATTAGTGACATAAGAAAAAGCGTTGCTAATAGTAGTATTAGTAGCGGCACTTTTTGATATGTATAGTTAATGAGCAATTGACGTAACTATTATCGATGATTTTAGCTAATGAGCAATTGTGACGTAATAGTTATTAGTGATGTTTTTTTTATTAGGATGCTTAAAAGCATATCTAATAACATTTTTTCTTGTAGTGAACCTTCTTCGTATGGGAAAAAGCACTTTAGAGGAGCATTGCAGCTTTCTTATGCTTATTTATGGCCGCCGACACGGCCATATGAGCTTGGCCATGGCTAGGCCACAACCACAGGACATGCTTCTTGGCCATGTCCCACAATAAGGGTAAAAATATCCTTACATTCATTGTTCATTATCCTCAAATAATAATTAATAGAGCTGGACCTAACTTTATTTTCTTAAGTAATTATATCTTTAAATGATAAAATTACAAAAATAAGCAGTTAAAAAATACATATAATAAAGACTAATTTTAAGTTGCCTTAATCATAATTTTTGCGAAGGAAAAGGGCGGAGTGGAATAGTGGACCAGCTCGGCCAGTTCTGTGGGCCCCTCTTAAGTAGGCCCAGGCCCCGCCTGGCCCGCTCCATCAGTGGGCCGTAGCGGGCCCGGTGCCCTTGTGGGAAACCCGCCTCAGCTTTGTTTCGACTTTCGACACTAGCAAACCCGCCTATGAAATGCCAAACTTTTTCCCAAATTTTGCCCGCTCCACGCCAGAAACCAGAAAGAGAGTCACCCTTCTTCTCCACATCGCCTTGTTTGCACTACCAGAAGATGGAGGAGAGAAGCGAGGAGCTGCTGCTCGGTTGTCCGTGTTGGGATTGTGAGAGGTTCTCCGAGCCCTGCTCCCTCTGCGGATCGCTCAAACGTACCCGCATTAACATTCTTACATTATCCAACAAGAGGAGGCGTCTTTGTATCCCCAGCTCTTCTGCTGCTTCTTTTCCAAGATCAATCATGCAAACAAATGCAGGGAGTGCCCAGAAAATATGGCATAGGAAGAAGGTGCATTTTCAGGTTTGTTTCTTCCATTTCTTCCTTTTGTTTGTTCTTTTATGCTGATTTAGACTCTCTAGTGTCTTCACATTCACGGAAAAGCTTTTTAATTTTGAGACGTATGATTCTTCTTTTGTTTTACTCGCATGCTTCAATCTTTGATTTCTTAATTTCGTTTCTTTCATTTTTCCATTGAATATACTCGTGTTGTTTCTCTTCATATTTTGACTGTATATCTCGTGATCGAAAGCTGTAATTCCATCTCCTATATGTTAATGATTGCATGCTGCTGTTTATATTTTCTGATCTTCATTGTACGTACATTCTTGGCATATGTTGTTATCTTTTAGTCTTATCAAGTTATATATCTTTTAACATCTGATCATTAAAATGTCTTCTTTTACACTGACATAATTTTAATGGTTTTGCACTGTAGAGCATTTTGATCCTCTTGTATCTATAGTTGAATCTGTGAAGTTCCTTGGTCATGTCTTGCAAAGCTATTTGATCCTCTTTTTTCTTTGATACTTGCGTGTCATGTCTTGTTTGGTTTTTGCAACAATTTTCAGTTTTGCAAAGACAAATCTTTTGTATTTTGTACTTGTCTTCCTCTTTTGTTCTGAGAATTTATTCATAGCAAAAGGCGTCAAACTTTGATTTCTTTGAAATTGTATATGCTGCAATCTAATATGCTCACGGTGTATTGTGGAGTGTGTAATGGCGGATATGTGAATCTTTTTCGGCTCTGTAAAATAAAAAAAAATCTGTCCATGTGGTCGCCATGGCTATCATCGGCACACTCAATAACTGAGTAAGAGAACCTCCAAGATGAGAAGGCATTGGACCAGCTTCAGGAGCCGGTGGTCCTTTGGGGTTCTGTGTCATTAATTTGTCATTCCTAGTTTCAATATTTTTAATAAACGTGGTATATTTAAGGCATATGAATTGTTCTATGTTCTGAGTTCTTCAGTTTTCTTGACATGAATTGTTCTCTGTTCTGAATTCTTCACTTTTCATCACATGGTATATTAAGTTTATTGAATTGTTCCCTGTTCTGAGTTCTTCACTCTTCTCTGTTCCAGGCTGCTCCTATTGTTCACTTCTTCTATCTGGATGAGGACAGGAGCGAGGTTTGTTTTATGCTTTCTGAAACTGAATTTTCTGATTTGCCCAAAAAGGAAACTGAGTTTTCTGAGTAGATGATAAAAAAAAGTCGTCTCAGTTTATTATTTTTGAAGGATTTTCTTCTTCATTTCTCTGGACATAATATTTGAATTGTTCTCTATATTGAGTTTTCTTCAATTTTTTTGACATAATATTTGAACTGTTATCTATTCTGAGTTCTTCACTTTTCTCAACATGGTATATTTAAGTCAACATAATTGTTCTCTGTTCTGAGTTCTTCACTTTTCTCTGTTGCAGGCTGCTCCAGTTAATGATTTTTTGCATTACCAGAAGATGGGGGAGAGAAGCGAGGAGCTACTGCTCAGTTGTCCGTGTTGGGACTGTGAGAGGTTCTCTGAGCCCTGCTCCCTCTGCCACTCACTGAAACGTACCCGCATTAACATTTTTACAGTATCGAACAAGAAGAGGCGTCTTTGTATCCCCAGCTCTTCTGCTGCTTCTTTTCCAAGATCAATTTTAAAAATAAATGGAAAATATGGCAGAAGAAGAAGGTGCATTTTCAGGTTTGTTTCTTCCAATTCTTCCTTTTGTTCATTTTTTTATGCTGATTTTGACTCTGTAGTGTCTTCACATTCACGGAAAAGCTATTTAATACTCCGGTTTTTTATTTTGATTCTTGTTTTCATGCTGCAATTTTGACTCTCATGCTTCAATCTTTGATATCTCAGTTATGTTTCTTAGGTTGTTTTAATTTTCAATTGAATATACTCGTGTTGTCGGGTGATTTTCTTCGTTTTTTAACAGTATATCTCATGATCGAAAGCTGTAATTCCATCTCCTATCTGTTAATGATTGTATGCTGCTGTTTATATTTTCTGTTCTTCATTGTACGTACATTCTTGGCATATGCTGTTATCTTTTATTCTTATCAAGTTATATATCTTTTAGCATCTGATGATTGAAAATGTCTTCTTTTAGGATCTTATTGCTTATTCCTTGAACCTGACATAATTCCAACGGTTTTGCACTGTAGAGCACTTTGATCCTCCTGTATATATAGTTGAATCTGTGAAGTTCTTGGTTCATGTCTTGCAAAGCAATTTGATTATCTTCTTTCGTTGATACTTACGTGTAATGTCTTGTTTGGTTTTTGCAAAAATTTTCAGTTTTGCAAATACAAATCTTTTGTATTTTGTACTTGTTGTCTTCCTGTTTTGTTCTGATAATTTATTCATAGCAAAAGGCATCATTAATGGCTGATATTTGAATTGTTTTCCGCGCTGTTAAATAAATAAATAAAATCTTTTTATGTGGTCCCCATGGCAATCATCGGCACACTCAATAACTGAGTAGGAGAATCTCCAGGATGAGAAGGCATTGGGCCAGTTTCAGGGGCTGGTGGTCCTTTGGGGTTCTGTGTCATTAATTTGTTATTTCCTAATTTCTATATTTTAATCAACATGGTATATTTAAGTCATGAATTATTCTATGTTCTGAGTTCTTCAGTTTTCTTGACATGAATTGTTCTCTGTTCTGAATTCTTCACTTTTCTTCACATGGTATATTAAGTCTATTAAATTGTTCTCTGTTCTGAGTTCTTCACTTTTCTCTGTTCCAGGATGCTCCGGTTGTTCACTTCTTCTTTTCGGATGAGGACAGGAGCGAGGTTTGTTTTATTCTTTCTGAAACTGGATTTTCTGATTTGCCCAAAAAGGAAACTAGTTTTCTGAGTAGATGATCCAAAAAAGTCATCTCAGTCTATTATTTTTGAAGGATATTCTTCTTCACTTTTCCTGACATAATATTTGAATTGTTCTCTATTCTGAGTTCTCTACTTTTCTCAACATCGTATATTTAATTCAACTAATTATTCTCTGTTCTGAGTTCTTCACTTTTCTCTGTTGCAGGCTGCTCCAGATAACTTCTGTTCGGAGGACAGGATCAAGGTTTTTTGCTTTGCCCAAAAAGAAAACTTGAGTTTTCTGAACAGATGGTCGAAAAGGTCGTCTTAGTCTATTATTTTTTTAATTATTTTCTCATGCAGGATACTGGGTATGGGGACCTCCTCTGTATAGGCAGAATTATTACGAGATCAAGGTTTGTCTTGTCTGCATCTGTTTATTTTTTATTATATTTGATGATTTATTTGCCTAAATAATAACTTTATAATTGGTGTTTAATTTCTGCGTGTTTTTTTTCTATGCTGGTGTGGCAGATTCACAGATTTACTGCGGAGGGGCATTCCGATGTGATATGCCGTACCAAATTTGTTGAATCAGACAGTTGTTCTTTCTTTTTCGTTCAGTATAATTTGTAAAGACAAGTCCGTTGCACTTTGGTCATTCAGGACTCATGAAATGAGAAAAGCCCACTTAATGAAAATTGGAAACAAACCTGTAGTTATCTTCTCGTGCATCTATTCAAACCATCACCTAATTTTGGTTGGTGCGAAATCAGATTTTGTAAGTGTAGGCTGCCAGTTGTAGTATCTTTTCTTGTTCATGGATAAAAGTCATCCATACTTAGACATTTCAAGTATTATACTTATTTCTACAATTATCTTGTCAATTTTTTTATAGTTAATACACATAGTCTAATAGCATATTGGATTTAGTAAAAAAGGTAACCCCCAAAGCTGGAAACAAAACATTTATATAAAAATACACAAGGACATGCAACCATTTGTCTAACTAATGTTTACATTCTTCCCTCTAATTGCGGTTTGTGTAAAATGGTATAAAATCAGTATTTTAAAAATAAGTTTAATTGGCTATTTAAATTAGTAACTAGGTTGAGTCAACTTGTTATTCAAGAACACTCTTCTCGTGCATATAAACAAACCTGTAAACCAATTTTGGATGGTGCGAAATCAGATTTTGCAAGCCAATTGTATGCTGCCAGTTGTACTATTTTTTCTTCTTGATGGAGAAAAGTCACCGTAGTGAGCTGAAAGTGGTTTTTATTCGGTGGATTCGGGAAATTTGACTTAGGGTAGGCCCCACTATTTAGGGCCAATCAGTGTGGCCCTCTAGATAGTTCTGCAATTAAGTGTGAACCCTCGTATCTATACTTAAATAGTTCAACTATTATACCTATTTTTACAATTATTTTATCAATTTTTTATAATTAATATATATAGTGTTATAGTATATTTGATTTAGTAAAAGGGGGTAACCCCCCAAAGCTCGAATCAAGAAATGTATATGAAAATACATGAGAAAAAACAACATTTCATCTAACTAGTTTACATTCTTTTGTCTAATTACAATTTGCATAAAATGCTATAAAATAGGCATTTTAAAAATAAGTTTAATTAGCAACTTAGATTAGTGACTAGGCTAGGTTAATTAGTTAACTTTAGATGCCAAGGGTCTTAGTTGATTTGAACTACAATCTTTTAGGTGGAAAGACAAGTCCGGTTCCCAAATGCTATGGATTGAGCTGAAGTGCTAATTTCTTAAAATATATTTAAGTTGATAAATATAATATAAATTACCATGAACATTTTTCCTTAGCTCGCACATGTAATTCTCTTTTTTTACCATATCTTATTTATGTAGTGTAGCTAACTAGCAAAAGCGTGGCGGTTCTGAGGCCAAGGGAGAGGCGTAGAACATAAAAATTCAATCTTTACAATGATTAACTAAACAAAAGACATACAAATCTAATTACATAAGTAATGATCTATGCAATCAATAGTATGTATATATTCAAATTAAAATTTAGGAACAATAATGCCTTGACCTTAGGCTGATTAGCTCCTTGAACATCCTCTAGCCTTCACACGATCGTCCGATTATAATTGAGCACAATTGAATAAGGGATAAGGTTTTTACCTCTTATGTGTAGATCCCTCTTAACCCTTTTCCTTGGAGTGAAATTTTAACAAATAGGATGTTCTTCACATTGTCTTTGAGGCCCCAACCGGCAAGGAGAGAGATCTCCATCAATTGCCATGTCCAAGAGTGGAAGAGAGGAGAAGAGAGAAGGCGGCCAACAGGTTTTTGCTCCAAAACCTAGGGATGCTGCACCAAGGGAGAGAGGACAGAGGCGGAATGGGGAGAGAGGAGAAGAGAGGGGGGTGGCCCAAAGCTTAGAGCTTCTTCTCTCTTAATCTCCCTTAAATACCCCTCTTAGTCCTCTCTTAATTAGGCTTCTTAAGTGGGCTTAATTAAATGGACTTCCTGCTAAAAATTTTGGGCTTTTCGTAGAGGGTCGACACACTTTGAGCTGGCTTTGCACCTCAAAGCCCATGGGGGCCTAGACCCCATACACACAGCCATCCTCGAAAGGGTTGACCCTCGCTACCCACGGGTTTGACCATTGATACTTAATTTGTGAGTCTGGCCATACAATATATTAATGTACATTCTAGTCACATGCCTATTGTGGGTTTATGATGAACGACAGTCCCCATAAAATTAGTGTCACGATGGGTCATGTGGGGTCGGTGTGACTGCCCACACTAACCTGGACCCCATGGCTCATATCAGCTCACTCAAACATCGAATACTGTGGACCAAAATGGGCCCAAGCCCATACCCTGGTCCAACGTCCCCCACTATGGGTGAAGGGCTCATGGTCCAACATCGACTTACACTAGTCCTATTGTAACCAATACTATGAGCATGCTTAGAAAATACATTTGTCATTAAGGCCTTAGTGAACGGATCTGCCAACATCTCAGCAGTAGGAATATGACTAATGTCACTTTTCCTCTCTGGAGCATGTAAAAAATGTAATAGTAATGTACCTTAATGTGCTTACCCCTTGCATTGATCTCCCCATTCTTAAATGTTGACACTGTTGGGATATTATCATAATAAATCTGGACAAGAGCATCAACCCAGTTTTCTAGCCCCAATCTTGCTTCCTTTATCTATATTGCCTAGGAAGCTGTAATATTGCATGCAAAAAACTCAACTTCCATCGTAGACTTAGAAACACTTTTCTATTTCTTGCTTTCCCACGATATAACTCCAACTAAAGAAGCCATAAAAAAACACTAATCCACCATTGCCTACAATGGCTTTACTCTCCTTGAATCTAACTTCAAATATCTTCTTGGTTAGAATAGGAATTAAAATCAAATTCTTTATGATGGAGGGGGCAATGGTATATCTATGAGCACAAGAGTAGACCCTTACTTCAGAGGGATCCGGTAAGTCCCTATGGCCTCCACCTTGCAGTATGTGTTATTTTTCATGAAGACTTTGTTCTGGCCTCGGGGCAGATCGATCATCTCACCCCTAAACCCCCTGTAATGAGACATATGCACAGTAGCTCTAGAATCCAGCCACCAAGTTTTCTCTTTGATATAAGTTATCATGACCTCTGAGATAACACAAATGGTCCACCTGACCATACTTGAAGCAGGTACCTTGGGGTTTGTTATTCTCCTTGCCATTGCCCTTGTTCTAAGGCTTCTTCCCATTTCTCTTGAAGGCTCTTTTCTTTAAAGGTCTTGGTCCTTATCTACCTTTCTTCCTTCTACCAGAGCTCTGTGCTAAGTTGGTAATAATAGCACCTGAATATTCACATGGTTCCTTCTTTCCTACTTAAGCCCTCTATTGTAAGCTTTTAGTTGCTCATGTTGAGGTAGACCACTACACTCTCCTAGGACTTAGGGAGGTTGTTTAACACAGTAAACACTTGGACTCCCTCAGATATGGCGTTATCCAGTGTCTCCAGGTCATTAGCAATGATGAATATGACACTCAAGTGCTCATTCACATCATCTTCTTCTATCCTGAAATTCTGGTATTTGGAGTGTAACATATTCTTATGAGCCTCAGTACGCTCCGCATACTTCACAAATACAACCTCTAACTTCTATTTGACAGTCTTATACCTTTCAAAGAGCCTTTCTATCTTATGCTCCATAAAAGTAAGAGTGGTAGACCTGACTTTGTTGTCATCATCTATCAGTTTGTCATAGGCCTTCTTTTGTGCAGCTCAATAATTCTTCGGCAATAGCTCAATGACCTGTTCTATGACATGAGCAAGGTCAGAGAGTGTAAGAATGTGATGTATCATCCTCTTCCACACCAAATAATTATCAGCATTTAGCTTCTATATCTTTCCTAATTTAGAAGTGACTATCTTGGAAGCCATTTTATAACTTCTCTCTCTTTGGTCTCTCTTTCCTCTCTCCTTTCTTCTCTCTCCCTGCTCTCTCTTTCTCTTCTCCTTCTCCACTCTCTATTCGCTCTCTCTTTGCTCTCTCCTCTTTCCTCTCTCTCTCCCACCCTCCCTCCTCTTTCCTCTCCATGCACTCTCTTTCCTCTCATCTCTCCTTTTATCTCCCTATACCCTCTCTCTCTCCTCTACTCTTCCTCTCCTCTCTCATCTTTCCTCTATCTCTCTCTCCTCTCTCTCCCACTCTCCTCTTCTCTCTCTTTATCCTCTCCCTCTTTGTCTCTTCTCTCTCTCCAATCTCTCTCTTATTCTTCTCTCTCTCTTCTCTCCCTCCCTCTATCTCCACTACTTGCTCTTTCTCTTCTCTCCCTCTTCTCTCTCTCCTCTACTCTCTCTTTCTCTTTTATCTCACTCCTCTCTCTTCTCTCTTCACTCTTCTCTCTTCCCTGGTCAATTCTCTGCACTCTCTCTCCTCTCCTCTCTCTTGATTTCACTCCACTCTCTCCTCTCTCTTTTTCTTCTCTCTCTTCTCTCTTCACTCTCCCTCTCTCCCCATGACTCTTTCTTTCTCCTCTCTCTCATATCTCTCCTCTTTCTCTCTCACCCTCTCTCTCCTCTACTCTCTTCACTCTCTCCCTCTCTCTGCTCTACTCACTCTTCTATTCTCTCCCTCTCTTCACTCTCGCCTCTGCACTCTCTTTCTCTTCTCTCTCTCCTCTTTCTCCTCTCCCTTGCTCTTCTCTCTCTCCTATCTCACATTGCTTGCTCTCCCATCTCTCTCCTCTCTTTTCTCTTCTCTCTCCATCTCTTCACTCATCTCTCTCCTCTTTTTCGTGGTCTCTCTCCACTATCTCTTCTCTTCTCTCTCTGTCCTCTCTCCTCTTTTCTCCCTCCCCTCTCTTCTCTGATCTCCTCTCTCTCTTTCTCGCCTCTCTCCTCTTTCCTCTCTCTTCTCTCCTCTATCTCTCTTTGCTCTTTCTCTTTTTTCTTTTATCTATTTTTTAGTTTTAGCAACATTTATACACAAATGTCGCTAATGTTATGATTATTTTGAAATTTATATACAAATGTTGCAAAAAGAATAATTTGTGATGCATTAAAAGCATTGCAAATAAGAAAAGAAGGTGAAAATTGCTCGCATTTTTCCTGTGTGTCGCCCAGCCACACCTAATTCCCCCCTACTTCCTCCTTCTGCCACACCCCTCCCATTCCTCTGTCTACTAGAATTCGTCTTTCGCTGGCTTTTGGCCCCCCTCCTACCGTCTCTCCTCGAAAACCCCCCTTCTTCTATTTTTTTGCCTGCACCCCCCATTTTCTACCCCCTCCTCCCTTCTATTCGACCAGAGGAGGCGATCCCTGCAAGATTCCGGCTTCCCCTCTCCTCCCACCTCTCCCCAGTCACTCCCTGTGTTTTCAACCCCTTCCTCCCTTCCCCCCAGCCATCTTGCCTCGGCCGAGAACTTTAAAAAAAATTTAAGTCATTAGTGACGCATTCAAAGTCATCGCAAATGACGTTTGTATTTTTTTTATTTTTTACATATTAGCGAAATACAAAATATTTCTTTTTTCAAATATTTTTTTATTAGCAATGCCTTTTTGAAACGTTGCTAATGATTATTTTTTATTTTTTCTTTATTAGTGACAATTTTATAAGCATCACTAATATTTTTATTATTAGTGATGCATACATAACGTTGCTAATAAGTTTTTTTTTTAACTTTATAATATTAGCAATGAATTATTAAGCATCACTAATAAGATTTTTTTAGCAACACTTAAAAGTAAACATAGCTAATAGAATAAAATTAGCCACGCTTACTAGAGCACCACAAAAGGAAAATAATTAGTGACGTAGAAAACACATCGCTAATAGCAGACAATTAGTAGCATATTCTCATATGTGTTGCTAATGAGCAATAGAGACTAGTTTGTTTCACTGCATTTAGCGCTAATATTCATTAGCGATGCTTTAAGGACTATTAGCGATGCTTTTGAGCATCACTAATAATCATTTTTCTTATAATGTCCTTGTATTGTTTGTAATGCTTTTCAATTATTTTTTTTGCTAAATGCATCGTAAATAGTAGTTTTTAGCGATGACTTTGTATTACATCGCTAATAAAAGTATCGCTAGTAGTCCTTTTTATTATTGAGGCAGGCAACAATGGAACTAAGCATGGCAGGTGACTCATTGGCAACGAATGTAGTTGTTGCTGCTGCGACTGCGACACTTATCGCATTTGGGTTTGCAACAGGGAAACAAAGGAATAACTGATCGTTTATAATTAAACCCTTTAAAAGTGTACAAGGTAATTGTACTAGGATAAGTATTTAAGGGTTGTCGAACCTCAGGGACGGATGGGTTATTACTAAATCTAAAAAAGAATTTGCTGATTAAAAACTAAAACAAACTTAAACTTAAATTAAGCAAAAGAAAGAAATCAACTAATTTAAAAGCAAGAGATTAATTCGATGGAATTTACATAGGAAATTGAATCCACTATTGAACCATAACAATTCCTTAACTTTTAATTTAAATCTAGTGTGAACATGAACAAGTATTCTCAGCTACAAGCTAGAATTACTTCAAAAAGAATCATTAATTAACTTTCATGGCATGAACTATCTTCGACAATAGCACGGATCATCTATACTAAACTAGCTATAGGCATGACCCATCTAATCTTAGTATAACTTATCCAAGTCATTAATTATTTGAACATTAAAACTATTGTATGACCATCTCATCTAAATCACAGAAATTAGAATCGATGAAAATATCAAAACCATATCAATCTATCATCTACAAGACAATAAATCAACATAGATTTGAATAAACATTAAAAGCTCTTCCATTAAAAAGAAAATCCATATCATACACTTGTCATCATTCACAACTGAGATCTAAATTAAAAAGAAAAGAAACTGAAACTTATCTATAGCTTCTTCAACTCCTAAGTAAAAGAAAAGTATAGCCTTCCATTATAGAAGAAAGCACTTGAATCTCCATTGAAAGCTTTAAGTTCTCTTCCATCATCTTCTTCCTTTTTTTCTTCCTAAAATCTACTAGAATCCCCCCAATTTTAAGCCAAATATGTCTTTTTATAGGCATAAGTTCCATAGCAAGAAGTCTAATATGAAAAGGATTGAAATTTGGGTCAAACTAGGAAACTGCACGTTATGCCGATCGATCGCCCTGCATGCCCGATCGATCGCTTGAACTGTATTTTTGTCTGAATTTACATTATCCCGATCGATCACCCTGCAGCCCGTTCGATCGGATACAGTGTTTCTGCAATCTGGACAGTTTTCCTGGACAGTTCATATTCTGTTCATTAAGCTTTCCTTCGTGTCCATATTAATTTCCAACTTGTTTATAACTCCGAAAAGTTGTCCAAATCACTTTAAAGCATGTGAAAACTATTTTTAATTATTTCAAACATCGTCCAAATACTTCGATAAGTGCACTTTACTTACAAAACATAAAATACCATATTTTAGACATGTAGAATGTAATTAAAATTCCAACTTGATTTAAATACATGTCTAAACAACTAATAACTATAAAATTATTAATAATTAAATTAAAATACTAATATCTATCTTAATCTAAATAAATTGTAATTAACTTTAAATTAACCTAATCTATACTAGCAAATAAGTTAAAAAGACATATAAAATAGATATAGATTTCATACTTATCAAATACCCCCAAACCTATATTTTGCTAGTCCTCGAGCAAAACAAAAACAAAGTAAAACAACTAATCTAAAAAAAATAAATAAATAAAAGCTACTTTCGTAGGGAATCACGATTGCATTTAGCGTATGCAACAAGCCTTTAAACCCTAGGTGTCCCTAGTTGGATGGGTTGTATCTCGTGAGGGTTTGCAGTAATGATACCCATAAACATCGAAACCTAAGAAAAATAAAACAAACAAACAAGAAAACAAAAATTTGAAAAACAATCTTCTCTTAAAAACACATAACTATTTTTAAAAAGAACCAACCATAAATACTTGAAACAAGTAAACAATTAAGATCTGATCACTTTCAAGTAAGGAATAATTCATTCTATAACCCCATCTTAAAAATAATTGTGCAACTACATATATACATTTCAAAAACAGAAAGTGTAGAAACTTTGTAGTCATACAATTTCATTCTTTATTAACAAGCATATCTTATGTGACCCATTAACCAAGCTTATTAAAGTTCACTAACTCATAAATATAACAATGACAATCTTTCATCCTTAACATCTCATAATAAACCCTTATGTAATAGCCTTCAAATTTCAATTAAATTTAGGGAATAAGAGCATAATATACATCAAAATATGACTTGTGCAATACTTAGTTCTATTAAGCTTTCTAAATAGTCCATGTAACAAGTGTTAGGCCAGTGTCCCTAATCCAGTTGGCTCAAGGCACTAGGTGTTGAAACACCCCTCAGGCTTAATAACTCGAACTATCAAGGCTACAGAACCAAGCAAGTCAAAAAAGAATTTATCTCAACTTTTCACCTTTTGACGCGATCCCTTATACTTGCCTAGGCACAAGGTCCGGTTACTCAGTAAAAAGAGAAACAAACCTTTTTTTTTCATCATCATTTTTTTTTTCATTCAATCAATTTTTTTTTCCAACTTTTTTTTTTCATTTTTTTTCTATACACACTTATCCCATTTTTTTCAAATAATAGCTAAGCATAAAGATCTATCATAAAATATTAAAAATTACTCAATTGCCAAGTTTTGAAAAATATATGCTTAGCTAAAGATATCCCACTAAGATTACAAGTAATAAATCATAAAATTATATTCCTACAAGTTTCAAGTGTGTGAAATGTGATTTAAAAATATAAGCACAATTATCCAAGATAACGAAAATAAAATAGAAATTACTCACTTAATCATTTTCATCACTTAATTAATTACTTGAACTTTCTTCATGAAATTGATCTCTTTAAAAACAGATATATACTTTTGAAAGAAAATAAGCAATAAAACCCACTTAAAAGAAAAGAACACAAAAGAAAAACAAAAAATACTCTAAAACATCCTAAAAAAATAAGAAATTAAAATATCTTTCGACACCCCCAAACCTAAACTGAACATTGTCCTCAATGTTAAAGAAAATATATACTACAATGACAATAATAAGTAAAAGAGGGAAGGAAAGATATCACCTGAAAGCATAACTAATGCACTAATCTGAAAATGATGTACATAGGATTGGAGAAAAGAAATAAATATAAGTGATGAGCATTCCCCCAAACCTAAAATATTATATCTCATAAAAAGAAGAAAAACTATAATGAGAAAAAAAACTGAGAAAATAAGTAAATAAAGCCTAAATGAAGCAAAAAAAATAAACAAAAGGAAAATAAATATATCAAAAACATGGGTTGCCTCCCAAGAAGCGCTAAGTTTATTGTCTTCAGCCAGACATTGCCAATATTCTCAAATATATCACGGCGGCTGGTAGATATTAGCATTGGCTCTTCTCTTAAGTCTCCAAAAAGATGATGCAGAAAAATTAGAAGATGTGACTTGATTATGGGCTGATGCTATAAAAGATGGACCTCTGTCATAAGCATCAAATCTAAAATTGTCTACCATAAAACATTCAGCATTAGAAGTTGCAGGCAAATGGTTAGACACATAAAAAATATTTAGTTGCACTTTCATGTTCCCAAAAGTCATCTCCATTACCCCCGTCCTACAATTTATGCATGCATTAGCTGTGGCAAGGAAAGGACGACCTAGAATGATAGGAATCTGATATGTGGGGTTGGCACCGATCTCCACATCTAAGACAATAAAATCAATAGGGAAGAAGAACCGATCAACCTTCACTAAGACATCCTCAATGACTCCTCGAGGCTTACGCACAGAATGGTTGGCTAGCTGCAAGGTAACTGATGTAGGCTGCAATTCACCTAACCCTAGTTTCTCATACACTGAGTAAGGGAGTAGATTGACACTCGCACCAAGGTCAAGGAGGGCTCTATGGATGGAGTGATCACCTATGACACAAGAAATAGTGGGTACTCCAGGGTCCTTATACTTAGGTGGGGTGTCAAACTTCAAAAGAGAGCTAACTTGTTCAGTGAGAAAGACCTTCTTAGACACATGGGTCTTAGATTTACGCTTATGAGTGCATAGGTCTTTAAGGAACTTAGCATAAGCAGGGACTTGCTTAATGGCTTCTATGAGGGGGAGATTAATTTTGACTTGTTTGAAAGTCTCAAGAATATCATCCATCTTAGCTGTGCTTTTTCTAAATGGTGGGGCCATTCAAGACACTGAGGAAAAGGTGCCCTAAGGATATAAGATCCATTGGAAGAGCTCTTAGACTGTGGCTCTGAGGAAGGGGAAGGAGATACAAACTCCTTCTCATGTGGTGCACTAACTTCTACTTGAGGCTCATTAGGGGCTGCCCTCTCTAACTCCTCACTCCTATCATCTGTCACTGGTGTCCCCCCAACACTCTTGTCAACAATCCTCCCACTCCTAAGGGTCATTATGGAATTAACTTGTTCATTAGAGGGAAGAGCTCTCT
The DNA here is from genome assembly GCA_035235625.1 of Saururus chinensis. Taxonomy (NCBI): domain Eukaryota; kingdom Viridiplantae; phylum Streptophyta; class Magnoliopsida; order Piperales; family Saururaceae; genus Saururus; species Saururus chinensis. The sequence continues at coordinate 36,802,839 of CP141143.1, forward strand.
CTACCTGAAATTGACCTTTAGGGTTTGGTAGGGGTTGACTTGGCAACGTCCCTATCTCTCTCTTATTAATAACATTAGCTAGTTGTCCAATTTGGGCTTCTAACTTTGCTATAGATTGTGTGTGAGAGTGGAGGAGTTGGGATTGAGATTGAAGGCCTTGCAAGGCACTCAAGACCTTTTCTTCAAAACTTGGACTCCTATTGGGTTGGACATATGGAGGTTGCACTTGAGGTTGGTGGATATGGGCTGGTGGGACTTGGAATGGGTGCCTAGGGGGTTGGTTACCCATAACCCCTTGGTTTTGTGTCTGCCAAGAAAAGTTAGGATGATTCCTCCACCCAGGGTTATATGTATTTGAAAATGGATTTTTCTCAGCCCTAGGGAAGGATTGGGTGACATTTACATGGTCTTAGACAAGCTCAGGAAATTGAGAGGCAGAGGGACACTCTAGGATAGTATGGGCTGGGCTAAGGCATATTGTGCATGCATCTTGAGTGAAGGAAGTGGGCTGATGGGTTGAAGTTATAAGAAGGTTCAGTTTCCTACTCAAAGTATCAACTTTAGAAGAGAGGTCTAATGGGTTTTTAACTTCATACAAGCCACCCCTAGAGGGGGCATTGTTCAAGGTAGATAATCCACTCTTATTTCTATTCAACGCAGCATGTTGAAGAGAATTTTCACTTAAGTCCTCAAAAAGTTTCTATGCCTCATTTTCATTTTTTAACAAGAAGGTACCCCCACAACTTGCATCGACAAGATAACGGTTTTGTTCAGTAAGACCCTCATAAAAATGTTGCACTAATTGCCACTTAGGGACAGCATGATGAGGACACCTCCTAAGAAGGTCCTTAAGTCTATCCCAACTCTCATGGAACTGTTCAGTGGAAAGTTGGGCAAAAGTGGTTATGGCCTTTCTCATTTGGTTGGTCTTACCTATGGGGAAGTACTTTTTGAGGAACTCTTGTTGCATTTGGGCCCATGTTGTGATAGTGTTTGGCTCTAATGAATGAAGTCATTCCTTAGCCTTATCTTTCAATGTGAAAGGAAAAAGGCGAAGTTTAACAGCTTCATCGGTTAAATTTGATAGCTTAAAAGTTGTGCATAGTTCTAAGAAGTCACCTAGGTGTCTATACGGGTTTTCATTTTTAAGCCCATAAAAGGATGGAAGCATTTGAATAACATTGGGCTTAATTTCATAATTTTGAGCAGCGACCGCTGGCAACCTAATGCATGAAGGAGAGGTGTACTCATTAGGAGTGTAATACTCCCTTAGAGCTTTAAGTGGTGCATCTACTAACTGATGTTCAGCCATGATGGGAGAAGTAGTGTGGGAGGAGGAATTGGTAGGTGAGTTTGGGGGTGTAGGGATGTAGGTCGAGGGCAACTCAGCTCTCCTAGATGTTCGCTCAGGCTCAGTGTCAAATGGTACTAATCGGGGGAGTAAGGAGTGACGACCACGCATACACCACAAACACACCACACAATTTTAAGTATAAAAAGGGGAAGAATAAGCAAAAACTAACTAAGAAAAGAACTAAAAATAAAGGGAGAAAATGATCTTGCAAACTGAAGAGAAGCACTATGCTTGTCGATGATCACTTGTGGCCACAAGTGTAGAGAGCACGATCTTCAACTCAACCTACAAAATCAAATTAAAAGAAGGTAAGAAACTAAGAATTGACCTAAAAACTAAAGTAAACTGAATCTAAATTAGATAGAATATCCTAATACTAATTTAGTAACAAATCAACACCGTCCCCGGCAACGGTGCCAAAAACTTGATTGTTTATATTTAAACCCTTTGCAAGTGTACAAGGTAATTGTACTAGGATAAGTATTTAAGGGTTGTCGAACCTTAGGGATGGATGGATTATCACTAAATCTAAAGAAGAATTTGTTGATTAAAAACTAAAACAAACTTAAACTTAAATTAAGCAAAAGAAAGAAATCAACTAATTTAAAAGCAAGAGATTAATTCGATGAAATTTACTTAGGAAATTGAATCCACTATAGAACCATAACCATTCCTTAACTTTTAATCTAAATCTAGTGTGAATATGAACAAGTATTCTCAGCTACAAGCTAGAATTACTTCAAAAAGAATCATTAATTAACTTCCATGGCATGAACTATCTTCGACAATAGCACGAATCATCTACACCAAACTAGCTATAGGCATGACCCGTCTAATCTTAGTATAACTCATCCAAGTCATTAATTATCTGAACATTAAAACTATTGTATGACCATCTCATCTAAATCACAGAAATTAGAATCGATGCAAATATCAAAACCATATCAATCTATCATCTACAAGACAATAAATCAACATAGACTTGAATAAACATGAAAAGCTCTTCCATTAAAAAGGAAATACATATCATACAATTGTCATCATTCACAACTGAGATCTAAATTAAAAAGAAAAGAAACTGAAACTTATCTATAGCTTCATCAACTCCTAAGTAAAAGAAAAGTCTAGTCTTCCATTGTAGAAGAAAGCACTTGAATCTCCATTGAAAGCTTTGAATTCTCTTCCATCTTCTTCTTCCTTTTTTTTCTCTTTAAAATCTACTGGAATCCTCCCAATTTTAAGCCAAATATGTCTTTTATAGGCATAAGTTCCGTAGAAAGAAGTCCAATATGAAAAGGATTGAAATTTGGGTCAAACTAGGAAACTGCACGTTATGCCGATCGATCGCCTGCATGCACGATCGATTGGCTACACTGTATTTTCATCTGAATTCACGTTATCCCGATCGATCGCCCTGCATGCCCGATCGATCGGCTACAATGTTTATGTTTTCCTGGACAGTTCATATTCTGTTCATTAAGCTTTCGTTCGTGTCCATATTAATTTCCAACTTGTTTATATCTCCGAAAAGTTGTCCAAATCACTTTAAAGTATGTGAAGACTATTTTTAATCATTTCAAACATCGTCCAAGTACTTCGATAAGCGCACTTTACCTACAAAACATAAAATATTATACTTTAGACATGTAGAAAGTAACTAAAATTCCATCTTGATTTAAATACATGTCTAAACAACTAATAACTACAAAATCATTAATAATTAAACTAAAATTCTATTATCTATCTTAATCTAAATAAACCATAACTAAATCTAAATTAACCTAATCTATACTAGCAAATAAGGTAAAAAGACATATAAAATAAATATAGATTTCATACTTATCACAGCCGCTTGGTAATAGTAAACAGAAAAATTGCAACTACGAACAGAAAAAATTTTACAACAGTAAACATAAGCTTTAAATTTTCTGAACGTGCAATTAATCAGCCTACCCTGATACCAATTAATAGAACTTAAATAGGGATTAGGCATACCTGTAGCCATTATAATTGAGAACTTCTTCAACAAAGTTTGATCTTCAGCTAATCCTCCTTAGTATTTCTGGTTTAGAACTTGACTGAGAGCAATCTCACTTGAGACACCGAATTAGGATGGCTAATGGTGTATTTATAACTAAACTAGGACACCACTATTAAGAACCTTAGAATCATGACCGTCCATCCATAGGTCATCCAACGGTTCAGATTTGCCACTTAAAACCAGAGCTTAATGGGTATTCTGACTCAGGCCCATTACCTAGACAGTTTTATAAAAGTCCAAAATAGTGTCAATTGAGACAGTTGAGCCACTGTATGTTTTATTACAAAACAAAGCTCAACAGGCCTCAGTTATGCTCCACCACGTGCCTGCTAGTGCAGTAGGCCTGGCAAAGAGCTGCATATTGAGGATGCCTTCCTCACCATCATCGTCAGCCGCACCAACAAGCAAGTACCAAGGTAAAAAACGGAGTGACTGGATCATGTTCCAGTAATAGCTAAGGAACCAAGTGGTCGCTGGAATTAGGAAGGTGCAACGGGGCCCTATCATCGAGTTCCTTAGAGTCAATGACATGGTCAAGGAGTAAAGAGTGGCAGGCAAGCCGTGCCAATGGAGCTTTTCTCTTCTCCGGCTAGCAAGACATCTCCAGAGGCTGGCCATGGCAAGAGAAGATAAGGGGCTAGATCGTCTGACCATGAGCGCTTTGGCCATATTGGCTCTAGAAATGGCAAGTGCAGGGCCATTGTCTGTCATGGCCAGCTGGCGCCTCTGGCCATGTCTACTACCATGGGCATGACGGCTGAAGATGGCACACTAAAATCAAAGAGAGGTATATTGTGCATTAGCAAAAAAATTAAAATCAAATGACAAACTTATAATATTCTTGTCCTTTAAAATAATTTAAAATTTTATAAATAGGTCTGATGGCATGGTTTAAATTTCATTTTATTCTATTTATTAAATTAATAGCTCTTTTTAGGGGAAATTTTTATTCCATATTAATGGCTTTTTATTGTTAAATTTAAGTAGTTGAATATTTTAAAAAAATATGATAAGTTTATTTCATCTTCTCTTAAATGTGGATTTTATCATTAAATAAAATCCAAAATTTCCAAACATAACTATAAAGGGGTTGTTTGTGTATGAAATTTTTGTAAGGTTCCATCATATTTCGCCCAAATTTCGGCTTGAATTTATTATTTTCATATCTTTGCCAGTATTGCAATGAGAAATATTATTGGGAGAATTATAATCAAATCAAGCAAATTGCTGTGATCGCTCTGTCTTTAAGACATAATTCGGCCTCCTTAACGGTACTTAGGATATACTTAGGCATCTACCTCTTAGGATAAGACGATCAACCATGTATTATAGAAGCACTTTTAACATAGTACATATAGCGAACCACGGTATGGAATGCTCTAACAGAAAAAATAAAGATGAAAATCTTGTAAAAGATTATTTAAAAATCATTTTTCAAGACTTTATAAGAATCTTGTTGAAGACAACCCATCCCGTTCAAATGGGCGCGTCCATCCTAATCCTTTAACAGACACATTTTGGTGAGAATAAAATCGGACTCGTTTTAGGTTAAGAGAAAAACAAACCAAATTAATTTGGGTTAAGTGAAAATCAAACTAAATGATTTGTCCCAAAAATAATTATCTTATTGACCCAACCCAACCTGACACCGTCGGCCACGTGAACCAAATCAAACTGCAGCCTGCGCGTGTGTGGGATAGCCCACCTCCATCCATGAGTCTAACATATCTCTCCCCCACAAAAGTGGGTTGGCCCAGGGGCTTAATTTGAAAGGCCAAACTTGTGCCTTATATACCAACACCATCACCCTCTTTTAAGCAATGTGAGACTATTCACTCTTTCAACCAATTAACATGTGTAATTCTCATTTAATACAAAGTGGGCTTAGGCTCTCTACCATGTGGGCTTGACCCACATAAACAATATGGGCTTGATCCACATTAATCATATGGGCTTAACCCATTAAATATTATGCCCACTTCTAACAAAGTTATCGGAATTATGCTTGTGTGTAGAAAGTAGGGGGAATTAAAAAGTCTGCCTAGAAGTTGATTCCAAGTTGTTTCAAGCCAGAATCAGCTAGAATTACTGAATCACTTCATGAGGTGATTTTGTTGATTCTGTCTCCCAACGCCCATTTTAAAATTATAGATTCCATTATCTTCAACAGCTACCACTCATATCAATTTGAGCCTCAAAAAGCATGTTATATAGGTGGGTCTACTTTAAAAGTACAAAATTACCTCCCTTATGGGATCTTGTTTGATAGAGATCGAATGTAGGAGCTTAATAGTACCAAGAACGTGAATATCTAAAATCGGGAGAGAGAGTTATATTAATTTAAAGTTTTAAAATTTGTTTGAAGTGACATATGAATTTATTCTAAAAAATTTCATTACCAACCGTAATTAACATTTGACAGTGAATTTTTAGAATTAATTCTAAATAATTTCACTTCTATTTTTAATAAAGGAGTATGTGTTTTCATATTAGTCCTTTTTTTATTTAAAATTTCTCAAGAAGACAACAATATTAAAATTTGCTACTGTCTAATTTAATTTTTTTCTCGAATACCCACAATACCTCTTTGACTTTAGCATGCGATTGTCTACATGGCACCCATGGCCATGTTTGCCACCCCGACCTGCAAACACAGTTGGAGCTATCGACTGGCCCGCTCTACTCTAGCCATGGCCAGCTAGAGCCTGGCAAAGGCTGCTGGAGATGACCAACTCAGGCCATAGCCAACATCTACTGGGCTATTATGGCTAGAGAGGCCATGGCCAAGCTCTAGCCATGGCTCACTGGTGCATTTAATTTGGACTTTGGACAGCCCTTCTCCATGGAAAGAGGGCTAGCAAGCCACCTGCCCTGTTTTTAGATCCATAGAAGCCAAAGTGTCTTCTATCACTGTCTGGATTTCGGAAGGATGGGCCACAGGTATTGTCACGCCCCGGCACTGCCCGACTTGAGCCAAACCCGGTCCAAGGGCCGGTCCAGCGCATGGGGGCAGCAGTATTGACAAACGATTAATGAAATAGTGGAAGACTTATGCCCCACCTAGTAATTAACGGAGTTATGCACTATTTTGAGAAAGAGTAAATAGGTAGAACTAAAAGAGATACTTTAACTCTAAAAGAATCATTAATTAACTTCCATGGCATGAACTATCTTCGACAATAGCACGGATCATCTACACTAAACTAGCTATATGCATGACCCGTCTAATCTTAGTATAACTCATCCAAGTCATTAATTATCTGAATATTAAAACTATTGTATGACCATCTCATCTAAATTATAGAAATTAGAATCGATGAAAATATCAAAACCATATCAATCTATCATCTACAAGACAATAAATTAACATAGATTTGAATAAACATTAAAAGGTCTTCCATTAAAAAGGAAATCCATATTATACAATTTTCATCATTCACAACTGAGATCTAAATTAAAAAGAAAAGAAACTGAAACTTATCTATAGCTTCATCAACTCCTAAGTAAAAGAAAAGTCTAGCCTTCCATTGTAGAAGAAAGCACTTAAATCTCCATTGAAAGCTTTGAGTTCTCTTCCATCTTCTTCTTCCTTTTTCTCTTCCTAAAATCTACTGGAATCCCCCCAATTTCAAGCCAAATATGTCTTTTTATAGGCATAAGTTCCGTAGCAAGAAGTCCAATATGAAAAGGATTGAAATTTGGGTCAAACTAGGAAACTGCACGTTATGTCGATCGATCGCTCTGCATGCCCGATCGATCGCTTGAACTGTATTTTTGTCTGAATTCACATTATCCCGATCGATCACCCTGCAGCCCGTTCGATCGGAGACAGTGTTTCTGCAATCTGGACAGTTCATATTCTGTTCATTAAGCTTTCCTTCGTGTCCATATTAATTTCCAACTTGTTTATAACTCCGAAAAGTTGTCCAAATCACTTTAAAGCATGTGAAGACTATTTTTAATCATTTCAAACATCGTCCAAATACTTCGATAAGTGCACTTTACCTACAAAACATAAAATACCATATTTTAGATATGTAGAATGTAATTAAAATTCCAACTTGATTTAAATACATGTCTAAACAACTAATAACTATAAAATCATTAATAATTAAATTAAAATACTAATATCTATCTTAATCTAAATAAACCATATTTAACTTTAAATTAACCTAATCTATACTAGCAAATAAGGTAAAAAGACATAAAATAGATATAGATTTCATACTCATCGGGAGTCGCTGATACTAACTTGACCCTCTTGTAAATGATGAATATGTTTAATAACATGAATCAAATTCTCCAAGCTCTTGCTCAACCAATTAAAACACAACTTCAAGCTCAAGCTAATTTGAACAACCTCAAGGAGAAAAGTCAGAAATGAAAATTTCTCTTCCACCATGGAAAAGATTAAGAATACGACTATGATATTTAATGGAGAAGGAGAGTTGGAAGAGGCAAAAAATTGGATTAAGGAATTGGATGAAGTCATGTTTGTGAAGCCAAGCCACAAAATGAATATGACAACTTTTGTCATGAATGGAGAAGTCTTTTTTTGGTGGAAGATGGTGAGGAATTCTTTATTTATAGATAAGTAATTAGTTATACATGAAGAATTTCTTGAAGCATTCAATAAGCAATATTTTTCTTTTCATATTTGAACGCGGATGGAGATGGAAATACTTGACCTCTAGCACTATGATTAAATATGAGAACAAGTTTGTACAACTTCAGTATTTTGCCCAATATGTCATCCCTACTAAGGAGAGGAAAGCAAACATTTTGTTTGGGGCTTAAAAAGTGGGCAAAGGTTTTTAGCCTCAAGACCCACTTCTTTTGCAGATGTAGTAGCCTAAGCATCCATTTTGGAGGAGAATTTTAATAGTCTCGAGCATCATCAAAAGAGCACCGAACATAACAATATTGTTAAAACATTTAACAATATTGCTAAAACTATTTAGCATTATTGTTGAAATGTTACAACAATATTATTAAAATGAGAAAGCCCCAACCAAACATGGTGCCTGACTTTAATTTTTAGAACAAAAAAGATGAAGGAGAAAATGAGGTGGGAAAGGGAGACAAAGGCAGGAAAGGGAGGTAAGAGGCAGGCAAGAGGTAATGATAGAAGCAAGTACCTATAAAATGTGGCTGGGAGAAGAAGCAGAAAGGGAGGCTAGTCAATGGAAGAGGAGGGATGAGCCTTATGGTTGAAACCCTAGGGCATTAATGTTGGAAGGCAAGAGTGAGGACTTTTGGTGGGAGTGGATATAAAGATAAGAGTATTTTCATCTAAAAATAATGTAAAATCAGGCAGTGTGTAAAATGCGGCTGGGAGAAGAAGCAGAAAGGGAGGCTAGTCAATGGAAGAGGAGGGATGAGCCTTATGGTTGAAATCCTAGGGCATTAATGTTGGAAGGGAAGAGTGAGGACTTTTGGTGGGAGTGGATATAAAGATCAGAGTATTTTCATCTAAAAATAAGGTAAAAATAGGCAGTGTGTAATAGGTGTATAAAATCCAAGTGATAAAAAAATGTCAATCTCTATCGAAGTAATTTGTAAATCGTCCTTAAAATAAAAAATTATATTTTTATATGGGAGAATCATGTAATTATTTCTAAGTGGACATACTGTGACTAATAGAAAAGGTGAAAATGGTGAATTCCTACTTCCCTTATAGCATACATTCTAAGCAAATTGTGCCTATAAAAGCTCATGAGAACATCTGTATGGGACTATAATTTAAAACCGAGCGATATGCCGTACCAAAGTGTACATTGATTATATTATGTACTAGAATTTACTTTTTTAGTCATCACTTTATCCTGCTCTATTTGATTTTAATACTAAATCTTTTGCGCTATCTCATATAAATGCTGCAAGTGAAAATTTTCTCACCATGGTTATCACATCCAAAAAGTATTAAAAGTGGCTAGGTTTTAGAAATAAAACAATGACAAATAGTAGTGGCTTTTAGAGGTCATATATTATAAACAACAATCTCATATATTATAAACAACAGTCTGTATTGACAATAAAAAACTTCATTGTGTAAGATTAAAGTTGTACTAAGTTTTTAAATGACAAAATATCTTCTTAGTGGGGTGCAAGGATATGTAAGATAGAATCAATTAAAGTTGTGTAACAATGGGTCACAACTTCGTAACAGCCCTAGTTATATATATGAGCAATTGGTCAAGCTTTATTTCTTTACCTTTTTTTTATAGACGAGCATTGGGTAAGTTTTATGTTTGTATTTTTACGGTTCAAAGGTACATAAAAGATTCTTTCATATTTGTGCACTTCCCATTACATTGTTACTAGAAATAGGTAAGAATACTTAATGAAGCTAAATAATTTCAGCATGATGTTGTATAAAATAATGAGTATAAACTTTGGTAGACACCCATTTATTTGTTTTTGTTCAAAATGACACCAGAGTTGGGTAATTTTTGTAATTTATATCTACATGTATATTATTATTAAAGTGAGATGGGGCAATTTTTTTTGTCATGGTATGCCTATATTGCCCTTTCAAATAAATTCTTAATTATTTTAGAATTTAAGAGACCTAAAATATTATAATAATTTATTTAATAAGTATAACCTTGCAACCATATAAAAAAATATGACTTTCATAGTCCTAATTGGTCTAGAATAGTTTAGAACTAATTAAAGTGAGAAGGGGGCATAATTTTTTGTCATAGAAGTCCTATATTACCCCTAATTGTTACTATTATTAAAATAAAAAGAGTTCCAAGATTTTTATCATAAAAATTTACCCCCAATATGACTCAAAATCTATAGAGCACAACACATGCAATATGTATCTACACTTCTACTAATGTAACTTAATAGAAGCAAAATAATAGTGGGGTGTTAAAAAATAATTTCTTAATAAATGTGGAAGCAAAATATCCCAATCAAAGTAAAATGCGAATAAAGTGTAATATGGTATTCTAACAGACTTATTATCAAAATCATGTAGATGTTGAATTGTGTGACTAATTAAGTATTTTCTTATAGAAATTATACTCAACATTCAATTTGGTATAGTAGATCGCTCTATTCTAAATTAGAGTTCTTTACAGAGGCCCTAATTCATGATCTTTTGTAGGCACAAATCACTTGGAAAGTAATGCCATAAGGGCATCTTAAGTAGAAATTCATCATTTTCAGCTTTCCCATCACCATCACAATATCTCCACTCAAAATAACAACAGGATTCTACCAACATGACATATTTCATAATCAAGTTCTAATAATCATACTTCGCTTCTAACAAGATACATATATTTAAGAAGATAATGGGATTGCTATGGTGCCAATCAACATCTTACCTAAAAAAGATTATTAAAAAAAACAAAGGAAATGACAAAGGTTTATGGCCTTTCCATATGGGCCAAACGATCTCATCTTGTCTCGGAAATAAAAACTCATGATTAGAAAATTTATTATTCACACATGTTATTAAGACAGAAAAACCCGTCATCACGAAAGTCTCTCTTAGTCGAACCAGCAGCTTCCAGAGAGAGTCTTCACACACGGAATGGATCTAGAGATATCATCCTCCATAAACCTTTGCAGTCTTCATAATAATATGGCATCTATGGTCATAACAACACAGCAAAAGCTATAGGTTATTCCTACTGGGCAGATTGGTCTCATGTTAGGGTTAAGAACCGGACCAGTAAAAGAATCCACCATGAGAAACTAATGCACCGTGAAACAGAAAATTCGCAAGTGAAGAATTTGGAACAGAGAACGTACAATACTGATTAAAAGATTTAAAAATCAGGAAAAAAAACTGCTCCAGATATCCACCCAAGAAAGCAAACTCAGATGATAAGTCAGACGAGCAATACTGTCATCAGTGCCGTAGTTCTTGATTGAACCAGCTGCTTCCGAAGTCTTCAAAAGAAGAGAAGAGCAGATACATCTGGTTGCGTGCAGGAATCTTTGCAGTATTCTGCCATGCAAGTTACATACAAACAAGACACGGAATTATATCAAACACCATATTCATAACAAGAACAGAAATAACATCAATTCATTGCCACATGAGTCAGCTCTAATAATCACTAGAATGAAACAGAAGAAAATAAAATTGTCGGATCCATTGATTGCTGGAAAATAAAATCGTCAGATACTAACATCACAGCCTAACCTGATTCTTCTGAACTCGTTAAGAATAACATAGAACAGCAGACATTGTCGATGGATCAGAGGAAACAGAGAATTCATCCCTTTTCTTTAAACAAATCATTAAAGCAAAACAAAAAAAAAACACAATCCAAGTTGCAGACCTCTACTCCACTGTCGAAGCGATCATGCAGCACCGCCGTCTTTCTCCCTCCTCTCTTCGATCTCTCCTCTCTTCCTCTTCCTCTCTCTGTCTCGTCTCTTCGATCTCCTCTCGTTCCCTCTCTCTGTTTCCTTTTATGGGCAGAAGGGGATGTTAAATCGGGAAGTGAGGCGGTTGGGGGGGTTTCCAAGAATTGGTCGCAAGATGAAACGTTCAAAGAAGGAAATTTACTCGATGGATTTGTACTACTGCGTGAAGGAAACGATCACGTAAAATAAAAAGAAAATTCTCTTTCCCTCTCTCCCTTTCCTTTTATTGGCGGATATTTGAATCGTTTTCCGCTCTGTAAAATTAAAAGAAAAATCTGTCCATGTGGTCCCCATGGCAATCATCGGCACACTCAATAACTGAGTAGGAGAACCTCCAGGTTGAGAAGGCATTGGACCAGCTTCATGGGCCGGTGGTTCTTTGGGGTTCTGTGTCATTAATTTGTCATTCCTAGTTTCAATATTTTTAATAAACATGGTATATTTAAGTCATATGAATTGTTCTATGTTCTGAGTTCTTCAGTTTTCTTGACATGAATTGTTCTCTGTTCTGAATTCTTCACTTTTCTTCACATGGTATATTAAGTCTATTAAAATGTTCTCTGTTTTGAGTTCTTCACTTTTCTCTGTTCTATGATGCTCCGGTTGTTCACTTCTTCTATTCGGATGAGGACAGGAGCGAGGTTGGTTTAATGCTTTCTAAAACTGGATTTTCTGATTTGCCCAAAAAGGAAACTAAGTTTTTTGAGTAGATGATCGAAAAAAGTTGTGTTAGTCTATTATTTTCGAAGGATTTTCTTCTTCACTTCTCTGGACATAATATTTGAATTGTTCTCTATATTGAGTTTTCTTCAACTTTCTTGACATAATATTGGAACTGTTATCTATTCTGAGTTCTTCACTTTTTTCAACGTGGTATATTTAAGTCTACTGAATTGTTCCCTGTTCTGAGTTCTTCACTTTTCTGTGATGCAGGCTGTTCGGAGGAGGCTGGATTTTCTGATTTACTGTGGAAGGACATTCCGATGCGCAATATACTGTGCCAAATTTGTTGAATCAGACAGTTGTTGTTCTTTCTTTTTCGTTCAGTATAATTTTTAAAGACAAGTCGTTGCACTTTGTTCATTCAGGACTCATGAAATGAGAAAAGCCTACTTAATGAAAATTGGAAACAAACCTGTAGTTATCTTCTCGTGCATCTATTCAAACCATCACCTAATTTTGGTTGGTGCGAAATCAGATTTTGCAAGTGTAGGCTGCCAGTTGTAGTATCTTTTCTTGTTCATGGATAAAAGTCATCCATACTTAGACATTTCAAGTATTATACTTATTTCTAAAATTATCTTGTCATTTTTTTATAGTTAATACACATAGTCTAATAGCATATTTGATTTAGTAAAAAAGGTAACCCCCAAAGTTGGAAACAAGACATTTATATGAAAATACACGAGGACATGCAACCATTTGTCTAACTAATGTTTACATTCTTCCCTCTAATTACGGTTTGCATAAAATGGTATAAAATAAGTATTTTAAAAATAGGTTTAATTGGCAATTTAGATTAGTAACTAGGTTGAGTCAACTTGTTATTCAAGAACACTCTTATTTATTATATATTATATTTTAAAATAAATTAAAAAATTAAAATAAAATATATTAGTGATGCATAGAAAAATGAGTCACTAGTACCTTAAGTAGTAGCGATGTGTATATATATGTGCATCGCTACTACCTAGGGTACTAGCGACAATTTCTTATGCGCCGCTAATATATTTTATTTTAAATTTTTTTATTAATATTAAAATATAATATATAATAAATTTTTTTAAAAAAATCTAAATTAATTTCTCCCCTTTATCTCTCCTCTTTTCCCTCTCTCTTCTCTTCTCTCTTCTTTCTCATCCTCTTCTCTCTCTCCTCTCTACCCTCTTTCTCTCTCTCTCTTTGCTCTCTTTACCCTATTTCTCTCTCTCTACCATATTCTCTCTTTCTTTTCTCTCTCTTCTCATCTCTCTCTATCTACTCTAACTCTATCTTCTGATCTAGATATCTCTCTCTCTCTTCACTCTATTTCTCATCTCCCTCTCTCTTCACTACTCTCTCATCTCTCTTCATTCTCTCTCTCTTATGCGGGTAAATGTGAGCCCCAACTCTAAGGAGGAATGAGAATAAAGTAGTAAAAAGGGTAACCCCCCAAAGCTGGAAACAAGACATTTATATGAAAATACACAAGGAAATGCAACCATTCGTCTAACTAATATTTACATTCTTGCGTCTAATTACGTAAAATGCTATAGAGTAAGTATTTTAAAAATAGGTTTAAATGGAAATTTAGATTATTGACTAGGTTGAGTCAACTAGTTAACTTTAGATCCTAAGTGTCTTAGTGGATTTGAACCACAATCTTTTAGGTAGAAAGACAAGTCTTGTTCCCAATTGCTCTATAGATTTAGCTGAAGTGCTAATTTCTTAAAATATATTTAAGTTGATAAAAGGAACATATAATAGAAATTACCATGAACCTTTTTCCTTTCTACCATATATCATTTAACATCAACAAGTGGAAGCTTTAAAAAGGAACACTTTCTATTAAATGACTTTTAGCTGATAAATGCTAAATTAGAGTCCATCAAACTCCTTTCCTTCATAGGTTATTCGATAGAGAGAGATAACTACAAGGGTATCCTGGGTGTTGTGAGTTTTGTTTGAAGATATGGTTATATGTTTTGTAATTGACTTTATTTCTGTGATCAAAATTATACTTAATTCATGTAAGCTTTTAAATCATAGGAGTCTGATAAGGTTTGTAATATACTTAGTCAGATTAGAAATGAATTAGCATGAAAAATGAAAATTGAAATGTTTTGAATTTCAAGGAGGAAGACTTATAAGCTTTTAGGTAAATTTTCACACACTCATATACACAAACACTTAAATTTTTTATAGAAAAACCTTAATTAAAAGTTTAGGCTGAGATTTGGACATCGACAAAGATCACATTCACTGTTAAAACTTGATTGTCCTTTATTAAGTGATCAATTGGGCTTGAATAAGAGGGGATTATGAAACCTTAATCAATTTTCATTTAATATTTTCATCATTTTTAATTACTTTCTTATTTTAATTAAATTTCAATTTTTATCTTTTATTTGAATTTTTCTTCCTTTTGTGATTTAGTTAGCTTTAGTAACTTAAGTTTATTCTTGTTTATTATTTGCTTTAATTAGTCTTAGTTAGACTAGTTACTATTGTTATAAGTTGTTTACTATATTATAGTTTACTTGAATTAGATTAAAATTAGTTTTTTTTATTTCAAGTCTCTGTGGGATTGACACTCGATTTAGCCACTTAACTACCATAAATTTATACGTTTGCGAGTAAACGATTAAAATTTAGCAACATTTTCTCATTTATTATATATTATATTTTAAAATTAAATAATAATTAATAATATAACGTATTAGTGATGCATAGAAAAATGAGGTGCTAGTAGCTTAGGTAGTAGCGATGTATATGAATATGCATCACTACTACTTAGGGTACGAATGACACAATTTCTTATGCATTGCTACTATATTTTATTTTAAAAATTATTTATTAATTTTAAAATATAATTATAATAAATTTTTTTCAAAAAATTTAAATTAATTTCTCCCCCTCTATCTCTCCTCTCTTCCCTCTCCCCCTCTCTCTCATCTTTCTCCTCTCTCATCTTCTCTCCTCTCTCATCCTCTTCTCTTTCCCCTCTCTCTCCTCTCTCTCGTCTCTCTACCATTTTTTCTCTCTGTACCATATTTCATTCTTTCTTCTCTCTCTCGTCTCGTCTCTCTCTATCTACTTTCACTTTATCTTTTGATCTAGATCTCTCTTCACTATGCTTCTCATCTTCTCTCTCTTCACTACTCTCTCCTCTCTCTTCTCTTTCTCTTCTCTCTTCACTCTCTCTCTCTCTTATGCGCATAAATATGAGCCCTAGCTTTGAGGAGGAATGGAATAAAGTAGGAAACTTTTATTCATTTATTCTTATTTATTTATTATATATAAAAATAATAAATAATAAATAAAATATATTATATTTACTAAGTTTTTTAAATTTTAATATGTATTTATTATTTATTATACATTTAAATAATAAATATTAAAGTAAATTAAATAAAAAACTATTAAGTGCTAGTAGTAGTTGACGCTTTTGAAAAAAGTAATATTAGCGACGCTTTTGAAAAAAAGTGTCACTAATAGTCTTAATTAATTTTAAAAAATTATATTATTTTATTTTCAATGCTTTATTTGAAGTGTCACTAATAACACAACTAATATGGACATTTTAATAAATTGGTTGTTGTTATAAATACTTTTTGCTATGCTTTTAGAAAAGCATCACAAATAGTTGTAAATTTTTATTTTTTTAAATTTATAACTATTAGCAATGCTTTTTCAAAACCGTCGTAAATAGTGTTAGTTTTAAAGATGCTTTTATATATATATTATTTTTATTTTTCAATTCAAGCCTAATTCAACTTAGGCTCATGAGTCACTTATTGCAATTCAAGCTCAAGCCAAGCTCTAGATTTCTAATTTGAGCCAAGCACGAGCTGAAAATTTTGAGCTTGTTCGAGCTTTGAGTTGAGCTTCAGAAGTTCGAGTTCAAGCCGAGCAAGCCTAATACTTGGCTTAGCTCGGCTCAATAACACCCCTAGAGAGGACACAGAGGAAAGAGGAGAGAGAGAGGGATGAGAGAGAGAGGAGAGAGAGGGGAGAGAAAAAATTTGAAAAATAAAGCTATTTGTGAAGCTCCGTAACGAGTGTCGCTAATAGCATAAGTAGCTGCAACACTTATTGGTAAGCATCGTAACTACTATTTCTATTATCACCGCTCTTCACTAAGCCTCACAAATATTAAAATTGCTTTAAAAAAAGTTGTATACGATTTGTGATGCTCAGTAGAGAGCGTCGCTAATAGCATAAGTAGTAGTGACATTTATTATTAAGTGGTGTAACAACTTATACTATTAGCAACATTCTTTATTGAGTGTCCCAAATAGTAGAAAAGTTTTGCTATTTGCGACACTCAGTAAAGAGTGTCAGTAATAGCATAAGTAGTTACAACACTTAATTATAAGCATTGTAACTACTTATACTATTAGTGACGCTCTTTATTGAGTGTCGCAAATAGCAAAACTTTTTTAAAAAAAATAATGTTATTCACGACGCTTATTATTGAGCATCGCTAATATCATAAGTAGTTAAGACATTTATTTTTAAGCATTGTAACTACTAATGCTATTAGTGACACTCTATATAGAGCATCCTAAATAGTAGAATACTTTTTTTAAAGAAATTTTAGCTATTTGCGATGCTCAGTAGAGAGTGTCACAAATAGCCTTATTTTTTTAAACAAAATTATCTTCCCTCTCTCTTCTCTATCTACTCCTCTCTCTACCCTTCTCTCTCCTCTCTCTCTTCCCCCTCTCTCCCCTCCTCTTTCATCTCTCAGTCTCTCTTTCTTTCTCCCCTCTACTATCTCTCTCTATGTACTCTCTCTCATCTCATCTCTCTATACCATCTCTCTCCTGTACTCTCTGCTCTGTCTCCTCTCACTCTTCTTTCCTCTCTCTCTCTCCTCTTTCCTCTCTCTATCTCTCTCTTCTCTTTCCTTTCTCTCTCTCTCTTCTCTCTCTTCTCTTTGCTTTATCTCTCCCCCTCTCTCCTCTACTCTCTCTTTATCCTCTCTCTCTCTCTTTCTCTCTTATCTCTTTTCACTCTCTCTCCCTCTCCCTTTCCTCTACTCACTCTTTCTCTTCTTTCTCTCTTCACTCTCTCTCCTCTACTCACTCTTTCTATTCTCTCTCTCCTCTCCTCTGTCTTCACTTTTGTCTCTTTTCTCCATCCTCTTTCTTCGTTTACTCTCTCTTCTCTAGATCTCTTCTCTTCTCTCTCTATCTCTTTTCTCTTCATTCTTCTCTCTCTCCCCTCTCTTCCTCTCCTCTCTCTCTCTTTCTCTTCTCTCTCTTCCCTCTTTCTCCTCCTCCCTCTCTCTTCACTCTCTCCCCGCTACTCTCTCTTTCTCTTCTCTGTTCTCCCCACTCTCTCTCTCTCTCCTTTATCTCTCTCATTCTCTTCTCTCTCTCTCCTCTCTCTCTCTCTTTCTCTTCTCTCTCTCCTCTCCTCTCTATTTCTCTCCTCTCTTTCTCTCCTCTCTCCTCTCTCTTTCTCTTCTCTCTCCTCTCTCTTTCTCTCCTCTCTTTCTCTTCTCTCCTCTCTCCTCTCTCCTCTCTTTCTCTCCTCTCTTTCTCTCCTCTCCTCTCTCTGCAGGTGAGGATGTGGCAGCCTTAGCTCTCTGATAGACATCACAAGTGGCCACATACTCCTAGACTGCCTGTCGAATACCCTGCCATTGAAAGCTCTGGCTGACCTGCTTATAAGTGTAGAATGCTCCTTCATGACCAGCCACTGGAGTGTCATGGAAGTGGGAGAGAACGCGCTTGCGGAGATCATCAACATCGGGTACCCAAAGGCGGTCCTTCCAAAAGAGAAGGTCATCCCGCCACACAAAGAAAGGAAGAGCAGCTGGGTCGGTCTAGAGAGCTATAATCAAGGCCTGCGTCTAAGAATCATCAATGTACGCTCGTTTCAACTCATCAATGAAGGGGTAGGACATAATAGAAAGAGCCAAGCACGATCCCGGGGTACAGCTGCAAGAAAGGGCGTCGGCCACGGTGTTTTCCGACCCTTTCTTGTACACGACCTCATAATCATAGCCAAGTGACTTTTTGACCCAACGCTGCTGTGAGGGAGTGGATTCCCACTACTCGAGGAAATACTTCAAGGGCCGGTGGTCAGCGCAGATCAAGAACCTACGGCCAAGTAAGTAAGACCGCCACTTGTCGATAGCGAGGACAATAGCCAACATCTCTTTCTCATAAATGGACAGGGACAAAGAGCAGCCAGCCAAAGCCTTGCTGAAGTAGGCAATGGGGTGCTCGTCCTATAGCAGAACCACCCCTAGACCCATCTTTGATGCATCTATTTCCACCACAAAGGGCCGGCTGAAATCGGGTAAAAGGAGCACAAGGGCTGATGCCATAGCCTGCTTTAGCTCCTCAAATGCCGCTTTGTAAGGGGTCGAGCCATCTCCCCATACCTGCTAATGAACCGCCTATAATAGCCAGTGAGGCCCAGAAAACCCATAGCGCCTGGACATTGGTGGGCGGTGCCCAAGAGAGCATGGCGGCCACCTTCAACGGGTTAGTGGCTATGTCACGCCCCGGCGATGCCTGACCCGAGCCGAACCTAGTCCAAGGGCCGGTCAAGCGCGCGGGGGCGACGAAGTGAAGATTGAGAAGTGATCTAGCGGAAGACTTAACCCTAACCATGGGCGATTAACAGAAATACGGAGTACGCACAATCCTTTGAGCAAGAGTAAATAAAAGGGAAGAAAGAGTATTGCTTATCACGAAGTAAACAACAATCTCAAACCCACAAGCTTAGTTAAGTAAAGCCCACACCGGCTCAAAATAAGTCATAAGCATCACAACTGTAAAATGTGACATAAATCCAAAACAAGAACCCTACACAAAGGTTCTAAACATAAGCATGAAACAAAAGAAGATAAGTCACACAACGATCTCCAAGATCACATCCAAGCCATCTCCAGCGACCTTTCCTCAAAGAGGAGATCCTGTCCATCTGCGTGCCGCGCCACGCAGCCCCAAATCAAAACACAAAAGAGGGGTGAGTTTAACAAACTCAGCAATGGTTTTGGTATCACTGTCAATGTCGAAAATACAATAGCATAGTGATAAGATCATTCAGTTCAAAGATTTACATGGTGCATCACTTTCTGATCACACATACATTTCACTTAACACTGCATCATGGGGAATAATCAACCTGCATGGATGTATCTCTAACATACATATTACCACATACATCACATAAAAATCAAACTGCATGGATGTATCTCTAACATACATATTCCCTCATGCATTATATCATAATCAACCTGCATGGATGTATCTCTAACATACATATTCCCACATGCATTATATCATAACACCCTGCATGAATGTATCTCTAACATATATATTTCATCATGCATTATATCATCACAACCTCCATCAAGGAGTAATCACACATTAATGTCACATAGACGGGAGCATAGACAAGGCCACGAAGGCGTGTCATGATCCAAAATTCTACACAAGAATTAAAGAAAGATCGGGGTTGTCAATCCCTAATGCTGCTCGCCCTGGACGATCCTGGCCAAGGATGTCCCATTCTCACACAGAGAATCTAGAGCAGGGGTGTTCGCCCAGGGACATCTCCTGTGGAGGGAAGAGCCCGAGTTCTCACACAGAGAACCCTAGAACACGTGGTAACGGGGTGCACACGGCATACCACACTGGATTCTAGGGTCCAGATGACACTCATAATAACATTCTCACAATCCGCAAGACAAGTACACAACTCGTCCCCACATCATTCCATTTAACAAGACTCAACCCGGGGAGTGCACTCGTTCTACACAGGAACTAAAATCAAAATATGTCCTTTCAGACCAATCAACTTACGATTAATCCACGACCGATCAATCTGGCACACAATTTCATCACATTGCATCCAATCGGTCAAATTCGATTAATCACGATGAAGCCTCAATTGGAAATCCATTTTCATGATGCATGCAGCATGGTACATACGTGGCCAAGGCATACATTAATCCTAATCCATGATAAGTGCTCTCATCAGCCCCTAATGCATCATTCATAATCACAATATCAAGCTTCAACATCATCATTTAACCCCCACATGTGTGTGTGTAACTAGTAGAAGCATTTCACATAATGTACGACAACATGCTTGAAATTAAACTTACTACCACACTACACATGTGAATTTCCATCTAAACATGAATTCCAGCAGAAATCATAGAAAAAAAAATCGTTGAAATCGTGTCCCAATTCAAATCTCAACCACAAAGGCTAAACACATATAAAATCACCCATTTCATCATTGAGTCATGGCATTCACCAATATCCACACACCAACTAACCACACTCTATCATAACAAATCAATCCAATAATAGGTTGTAGTCCTACTGAAAATATGCTTAACTAAAGGGAATCAACCATTCACAATTTCAAGATGACAATTCCAACATCATGTCATAAAACATAAGCCATTCTATAAATCTCTAAGCATATATCCCAACTTCACAACCTCAATAGCATGCATTTTTAGTAGCATAATATGGCTCAAAACACACCACATTCATATAAAATTGGCAAGCTAAAGTGGAATCATCAAAATAGACATCATATGCACAACATACAATTTACTGTGTAGCCGTTCGAACGCCCTTCAGGCCGTTCGATCGGTTAAACGCAAAATTTTGAATTTCACAGTTTTGCCGTTCAAACACCCAGCAGGCCGTTCGATCGGCTGAACTGGTAAAGTGCCGTTCCAGCAGTGTTGCCGTTCGAACGCCCAGAAGGGCCGTTCGAATGCCAACAAGGCAGAACAGTCCATCTTCTTCCTTTCGCAAATTCAAACCGAAACACTATTGATAACACTTCAAATCCACATCTAACACCCTAATCATCATCAAAAGTCCTTCTTGACTTCCAGAACATCAAACCATACCATAATAATGCAAAACCCTAAGAAATTGGGATTAAATAATTCCATTTTCTAATCTTACCATTAACACACCAAATCAAGCAACTCATTTCGAAATAAGCCAAAAATGAAGAATTTTACCATGGATAAACAGAGATTTCGAAGACCCATTACCTCAGCACTTGATTAATCTTGGATTGAAGAGTCACCCTTCTTGAAATCCATGAAAACACAATGAGTTTGAATTAAACTCTAATAGAAATCGATTTACCCAAGAAATCCCTAATTAAATCTTAGATATAGGGCTTGTTGGTAGTAAAAATCGAATTTTGAATGTTAGGGTTTGTAGTAAAACACAAATCAGTAATTTTTGATGCCCAAAATGAATTGAATCAAGGGGGAAATAGTAGATTTGGAAGAGATTAAAAAGAATGTCATGGATTAGTGCTTAATTAGAGTAAGCTTACCTTAATCGGCTTCTAATTCGGGCCTAAGTGGGGATTAGGCCAGCCCTCCCTCCTTAGCCTATTCCCAAAAATGGAAATGGCTCAGGTCTGCCTTTTTATAGTAAGGGTTGGGGTATGCATGGGTAAGTTTTGGGGTGTAAATATGAAAAGTAGGCTAAAGTGGGTATTTTGCAAATTTAAGCACTAATTAAGCCTAATAAAATTCTGGAAATTTTTGTATAACCTTAGATAGATGTCTAGGTTCATTTGACACAAAAATAAAATTTTTGACTGTGGGGCCCACAGGGGTCCCGCCAAAACCCTAATTTTTGGGAAAATAGTGAAAATTCTGAAAAATCCCAAAAATTCACATTTGGTTTAAAATCTCTTAAAATCACTAATATTGAAGTTGATTTTGGTTAAAACCATCACAAGCACTATTTATTTACGAAATCACCGAATAAGATCAGAAAACACAATCTCACGATAACCAATAATTAAAGAAAACCAAAACTGGTTTAAAGATGAGGGACCTTACAGGCTACACCGTCCCGTGAGATGATATGTCCCAAATAATCAACCTGTGGGCTGAGATGCTCCAAGTGCTCCGCCCATGATTGGCTATAAACAAGGATGTCCTTAAAGAAGACCAAGATGTAGCAGTGGAGGTAAGGCCTGAAGTGATCGTTCATGAGGCTCTGGAAGGTGGAGAGGGCGTTGGTCAG
Organism: Saururus chinensis; assembly: GCA_035235625.1. Taxonomy (NCBI): domain Eukaryota; kingdom Viridiplantae; phylum Streptophyta; class Magnoliopsida; order Piperales; family Saururaceae; genus Saururus; species Saururus chinensis. The sequence continues at coordinate 36,825,376 of CP141143.1, forward strand.
CCTGAATGACATGACAAGAAACTCAAAATGGCCGTTATGAGTTAGAAAGACAATCTTGTGCACATCGGCTGGCTGCACCAGAATCTGATGGTAACCCGATCAAAGGCCGAGTTTACTGAAGACCTGTGCACTAGCCAACTCAACCAGAAGCTCCTCGATCACGGGTATGGGATATTTGTCCTTGATGGTGATGACATTTAAGGCTCAGTAGTCCACACAAAACCTCCAAGTACTGTCTTTGTTACGAACTAGCAACACCGGGGAAGAATAGGAGCTTGTGTTAGGGCAGATGATATAGGACTAAAGCATGTCAGCCACAAGACGCTCTGTCTTTGACTTCTAGATGTGAGGATAACGGTAAGGGCGGACATTGGCCGGTGATGCCCCAGGAATGATGGGAATATGGTGGTCGTGAGGCCGCACTGGAGGAAGACCTGTCGGTTCAGCAAACACATCCCGATGCTCTGCCAATAACTCCAGAGGATTCGGAGGTGGTGCATCTTGAAGCACCTTGACTGTTGCCTGCTGCTTCAAGAGGAACCCTTGGCATGCAAACCGGAAGAAGGAGCTTGCCGACTGGGCTGAGAGGAGTGTGCCCAGCCGGGATCCTTCAATCTGAACCCGCTGCCCCTGAATCTTGAAGTCCATCACCATGTCTTTGAAGTTACAGACCACACCCCCAAGTTCTTGGAGCCACTGCACCCCTAGCACCACTCCGTCCCCTTTGTAGGTAACAAGAAGAGGTCGGTAACAAATGTGTGGCCTTGGATGGAGAGTGTGTCCTGAGCACATACCCCGGCGCTCCTGAGGTGCTTTTTGTTGCCAATCAACACATCAAAGGGCTTCGAATCTAACACAAAGCACCCCAGTCGTTGGGCCACCTTGTCGTTAATGAAGTTGTGGGTGGAACCGCTGTCTATCAAGATAGCCACTTAGTGCCGCTTGAGGTGGCCTTGGACCCGCATGGTACATGGAGTGAATGCCCCGAGAAGGTATGGACAGAGATCTCGGGCAGCATGTCATCATGATGGGACGATCCTCCTCTTCGTCGATCTCCTCCACGAGGAGGCTTCCCTTGACGGAACAACAGTGACCCAGAACAAACTTCTCATCGCAGCGGAAGCAGAGACCCTTAGACCGGCATTCCTCCATCTGTGCCGGTGTGAGACAACGAACAATAGGGCCGGCCTGAGCGGGCTGCTGGTCAGGGTGGCCAGCTACTAGGTTGTTGGCCGAGGTGGCAAAGGGGTTAGCGCTCACAATAGATCAGGGAAAAGGCCCAAGCCACCCCCTCGCTGCTATCTAGCCAACCTCTCTTCTTCAATTCGTGCATGGCTGTAATATCCCTAATTTTTCTATAATTTTTCTGCATTTTCCTATAATTTTCTGCAATTTCTGCAATGCTTTGCAGTTTCTGGTCGTATTTTTGATAAATAAATTTTACGCTTTGGCGTATCTGTATTTGTAATATTCATAACCATAAGAGTCGGGAGTATTGTGTAGTCAAAGGTCATGGCCCTCGACGCGTCCCATACATTTTTCAGCACGAAAATCGAACAATACGTAGGAGACCAGAAGCGAGAAGAGAAGAAGAGAACAAAAAAAAAGGAAAAAAAATATCTGCACAACGCGGATTGGGCGCGCCTCAGCACGCCCGACCCGCGGGGTGAACAGTGAAGGGATTCACTGGGTGAGGCCAGAAGCACCACCGCCGGTGGCTACCGGCTTCCACCCGTTTGCCACGGCCTGGCGACGCCGCCGCCGTCTCCCTAGCTTGGCCCTGCCGGCAACCGCCGCCCTTCTCCCTCTTTCCCGTTTCCGCAGTTTTTGAGAACGTTTCTCCGGATTTGCCGCCGTCTCTGCCTGCATGGCCGCATGCTCGCCGCCATAGCTCCATCCCGACAAGGAAGACCTCCAGCCACTGCCGTCCCGGCCTCCCCACCCCCGCTCCGCCGCCGTGAGGGAAAAACCACCCCACCTCTTGTTTTTCAATTTTCTATTCACTGCGACATGTGGCTATGCCGCTAGTCGCCGGCTGCCGCCACCGGGCCTATGGCTCTCTGCCGGCCCGGCAATGGCAAGACCACTCCCAAACCGGACCACTGTCTCCCCGGCCAGCCACCTCTCCTTCCGCTGTTTCCGATCTAGATGAACAATGTGTTCTGTTCTATTGCTGGGTGTTGCGGCCGTTGGTAGCCTGCCACGGCGACTGGCCTTGGGCCTTCCCCCAGCCCGGCGATGGCAAGACGGCCGCCTCGGCCACCCCCTTGGCCACCGTCTCCCTCAGTCCCTTCCGCTCTACTTCGAACGGGATCAAAAATCCCTCTTTTTGTTTTGTTTCCATTTCTCTGTGTTGTGAACCACGGTTGTGCCGTTGATTGCATGCCATTGGCCTCCTCCCAGACTGGCGATGGCAAGGCCGCCGCCATGGATTGAACCGCTGCCTTCCCGGTCTTTCACCCATTCGTCCGCCCTTTTCTGGTTTGGACAGAATGTTTATTTATTTTTGGTTGTTTTCTGTGCTGAGTTATCGGAGGAACTCGGCTCACCTCACCTACTCCGTCTCGAGCCGATGACGGCAAGGTGTCGAGGTATGGCCCTGCTCGCCTCGATCAGTTCCAATTCGTTTGTTTGGCCGACCTACATCAGAGTATAGTTTTCGATCGTGACATTCATTTTCTGCTATCGGATGTCAGACGACATCGAGTTGACGTCCATTTGACTTGCCACAATCCGGCGACTGCTAGGACCTGTCTTCTCCCAGGTCTAGCCCCGGCCATGTCAGGTTGTTCGTAGCTCGGCAAGGAATGTTTGTTGCCCCAATTTAGCGCACTGTCACCCTACCTAAATCAGGTCTTGGGTCTCGTCAATTTTCTGATTGGCTATTCTGCTGCAGTGTTGTTCTGCTGCAGACACGACAGATGTCGGCTTTACAAAATAACGAAAAGGGGCCGCCACTCCCGACCTCCTCTGCACATCTTCTGCACACACCAGACGTCCCGAAACTTTGGGATACGTCTTTGATTGCTGCTAGTGGGCCCCGCTCCAACCCAAGAACATGTTTAGCTTGGGATTTCGTAAACTTGGGATGCAGATCCGACCAACATGGACTTTGCCTTGGGCCCAGCGACGGCTAGGGCTAGCACTTCTGGCCCGAATTTACCTTTGTACCCCACTTTCTATTACACATAGCCCGGAACATACGAGGAAAGAGTCCACGAATTCAGATCCTTCCAAGCGGAAGTAACACAGTCAGCCATTAAACATGACCCATCGAAGGCTCGACTGATGTCGTGCCATATTCTCCACCGTAAGCCGTGATTAATGCATGATTATCCATACGATGAATTGGTTGTGGATAACATTTAGAAATGATGCCGCCTTTGTCGGCCACCTATGCCAAGCCATAGAGCATCAACGTATGTTTAGGAAACATCTCCACCACTAGGCAATATGGCCATTAAAGCCCTCTTTTGTCTCCCTTATGTCTGTGAGTACGCAGGCAAGTCCTCCGCCATGTTGTGAGGCTTTGACAATGCGGAATTATTACCGCTGGTTGCAGTTTGTTGTCCATTTTCATGTTTTGTCACCAACAACGTGTTTTAAACTGTTGGCCAACCTCCAATCAGTCAGCCCTATTCTGTGGTCGTTCTTGCCATTTCTAGAGGCACGACCTTGTATTTGCCTGCCCTAGTGTGTGCAGTCTTATGCTTTGAGTGTAATTAATCTAACCTTATCAAGATTAATTCCAGCATCTCTGAAAATCCTCGGGACATAATAACTCTCTCAGTGTGATGCTTTTAGCCACCTAGTCCGCGATCAACGTCGCCACCGTCGTTTGCTCGCCATCAAACTCCCATGGATTACGAGGTAGGGGACCTTGAACTCGTAATTTCATTATAGCATGCTTTGATTGTGTAGTAGCATGCTAGGAGTTAATAATTTAATGCTTTTCATGATTATGCCGATTATAAAAGCATGTTGTATGTATGTGTATTGTGTGCGTATGTTAGTGAATACTAAGGGCACGTAGTAAGTTGCTATGAAGCTTATGTATGTGACCAGAGTGTGTGATTTTCGTTGTGGATTGATAGTATACTATCGATGGGCACGAGTAGAAGTATTTGATAGTAAGTTTGGCTAAGTGGTACTTCATAAATTATAACGTGGAAACCGTGATTGTATGCCAGGCAAGGAAAGATAAGATTGAAAGACAAATGCTGGATTTGATGAGATTGGAGAATTTGCTCAGTTGGAGTTAGATGGCACGTTCGAGCGACGAGTAGGAGACGTGGGGGATGCAAGGAATTGAAGACTTAAGATTCGAAGCGCTTTTAGGGGATTGTGAGTTAGAAGAGGTAATGACATAATTATACATGCATAATGTATGTAATATGAATTGTAACTGAAAAATAATGAGTAAGGAATTAGTAAGGGATGATATCGGGACTTAAGTCTAAGGGTTTCATTTGAGGAGTTCAGGTAAGACAATTCAGTTTTATGGTGGATGGTGTAAGATGTAAGGCTGTAAATGTATGATGGTAAGATTATTAGTATGGATTGCGAGATAAGGTAAGACTGTGCAGAGATTTGTAAGATGGAAGTCGTTCCGATCATAATTGTACGTGCATAAGTTACATAATATAAACTTGAATGGTAAGTAACCCTAATTTGAGAACGTTGTGAGGTTGAGACTATGGGTTTCGACGGATTAAGTTGTGTTTTGTGCCAGTCGATAAGTAATTGACTGAGCGTCCTTTCTGGTCTAGCCATGGTGTATTCCTACGGATTTTAGTCTTGGTGCCGTTTTACGGCCCAGACGTTTGATGTTCTATTGAGAGCGCTATAAGTTTCCGCCCTTCATGGGCTTTGTATGTTTTCTGCCTACCGATGGCACTGTATGTTCTGCCCAAGAGTGACACTGTATGTTTTCCGCCCTTAGTTGGCACTGTATGGCCCTTGTTGGCACTGTATGGCCCCAGAGAGTGGGCATTTGCGCGCTCAAGTAAGTAGTATCATGGATCTGCTCTTACCTGTTTGATCCTATGCCCCATGAGCATAGGTGTGCCTTGCCTTCAGAAAAGTCCATGGTGTATAGTTACTCCCCGAAGGTTAAGGTGACGCCCCAATGGCATTCCATTCCTTTCCAACACTTGAGCTTGTTAATTGTAATGAGCTTCAGTTGTCGGTAGTATGTGTACGATTGTAAGAGTAAGTTGTATGTTTCGGATTCTGAGTAAGATGTATGTGTAAGATTTAGAGTAAGTGTGAGCTTCTTTGGAAGACAATAAGAGTAAGTTTATGAATATGAGTATGTTGTACGAGTAAGTTTGTGAGACTTTGATTCAGGCGGTAAGCGTAAGCGTAAGTGTAAGTGTAAGTATAAGTGTAAGTGTAAGCATAAGCGTAAATGTAAGTGTAAGCTTCTAAGGAAGATGTAAGAGTACATTTATGTGTAAGAGTATGTTTGTATGAGTAAGGTCGTACAAGTAAGTTCGTACGAATAAGATCGTACGAGTAGGCGTATGTTGAAAGTGTAAGCGTATGCTTGTATGAGTAAGTTGATAAAACTGATTCAGAATGTAAGTGTAAGAGCATGATATATGAGTAAGTGTAAGTTCGGTTTGCATGATGATTTGCATGTGTGACAATATTTATACTTCTTATTCTTTTTGCTTCATGTGTGATTGCATGGAAGTAAGCTATATATGAACTTGCGGAGTTCATTGATTCATTTTTTCCCCTACTGGGTATTTTCCTACTGAGTATGAAAATACTCACCCCATCTTTTTAGCCCTTTGACTGGAGGCTTTTGCAGGTCGATCGATAGCTGTTTGAGACTGGACTTTTCCCCGTGTGGACAATTCTTCCTCGACTATGAGCGCAGTGAAATTATAGTAAAGTAATGTGGAGTTTGGTGCTATGATCTCATGTATTGACTAAGGTGAGAAAATTATGTTATCTACTGGACTAGTGTATGCATGTACGATTTATTCTCAAACTGTGAAAGAACTCGTACTTAGAGATGCCTGAGAGGTTTTTGTTTTTAAAACCCATGGCCATGGTAGGTTTTAATCGTACGCTTTTGTTTTAGGTCACGCCTGAGAATGTTTGTTTGTTTTAAGATGATTTAATTTATGAAAGTTGTTTTCACACATTTTGAATTTTGTTAATTTATTTGATTTATATTTGTGTTTTGAAAATGGAATTTTAGTAAAATGTTAAAGTAAATGTGTGGAAAAACCTCGGGCGTGACAATGGCGCATGATGTCCCGCATGCTGGAGCATGGAAAATGGCGCATCTCCTCAAAAATCTCGGGCTTGAGACCACACTTGAACGTGCCCACTAAGACTACCACCGGCCAATCAGAGAGGCGGTTGGCAATCTTCATGAACTCAGTATTGTAGGCCCAGATGGTGGTGGTTTGGTGCAATGTGGAGAGCATCTCGTTAAAGTCCTGGAACTCGTAGAGGGGGGACGCGCATCTCCCTGTCCGCTATTGCCTGAGTGCCTGGGCTGCGCTGTTCTGGTGCCTGCGAAGCTTCTCCATGTTCGCGATCGGGGGTCTGGCGAGGAGTGGCACTGATGGCGCTGAAGGCCCTACCTAGAGCTGCGCAACAGACATGGTCAGGGACTCAATCTTGGCCATAATCTGCGCCAGGGTAGGAGCGCTGACGGTCACCGAAGCAGATTTGGGATTGTCCGCTTACGCGTTGACCTCCTTCTTGGGCTGAGTTTCTGGGGCTGGGGCAAGTTGCTTGCCTTGCGCCATGGCCGAGGATTGTGAAGGCTCCGATACCAATGTTGTACCCGATGTGGGCAGAAGTGTTACCTAGAACGCTCACACAGTGAAAGGGGAGAGAAGGAGAAGAAAGGGGAGAAGTCTGTGACAACCCAGATCCGAGGTAAATTTTACTATTAGAATTTTTATATATTATTAGAATGTTATTTTGCTTTCTGGACCTAAATGAATGTTGTAGAACTTTAAAAACCAAACTTAAAGATTTTTGAAACACTTCATTCGGAGATAGTGACCGTATGTAGCGATCGTGGACACGTGCATCATTAGCGGGCCCACGATGAAACTACGGTAAAACCTATCCTTGAGTGGTCTTGTTTCGAAGGGCTCGTCGATACGAGTCTGTCGGTACCAAGAACGTATAATTCCGAAATATAGGTAAAAAGTTATGACTATTTTGAGTTTTGAAAAAAAAAGAAAAAAAAGAAATAATATTTTATTAACGACTGATGCAAGCATTGCGTCAGCCGGGATTTTACCGCGTGACGCGCGACGTCGCGCGGTTCGTCTGCGCGGCGGGCCTGGGACCCGCGCGCGGGTCCTCGCCGCGCGGTGTACCGCGCGGCTTGTGGAACCGCGCGGCCCGCGCGGACCACGGGCCATCCGCGGCCGGACCGCGCGACACGCGGAACCCGCGTGTCGGGTTCTGCGTTGCGGCGCGGGATCGCGCGACACGCGCGATTCCGCATGGCGAAATCGCTCAGCGCGCAGTTCCGCCGCGCGACGCGTGGCGGACACGCGTCGCGCATCGCCCGGTCCACCTCGCCTATAAATACGCCGTCATTTCATTTTTTTACCATTCACTTCCACCTCCAGTCAAAGCTTTTGACCCTCCGTTTTAAGCCGTTTTAAGTCCGTTTCAACCCGTTCAAAAAGCGTTCCTAACCAAATCGACCGTGCCGGACGCTGTGACGGGGCCAGATTTTCAATACAAGCCTTTTACAAGCACGAAAGTTCTACTCCAATTTTAAGGTAGGGAGTCTTAAACTCTAAATTTATGCTCTACGTGTATACTTTGTTTCTTTATGGATCGTTTTTTTGTAAATCATATGTCTCTTCTTACGTTTTCAAAAAGAAATATTTTATGCACATCATGGCATGATATATATGTGTTTTCGGGGGAGTTCTAGGGTTATACTTAGAACAATATTTTCTGGATACCTACCGAAGGAAATATCGGTATTAGGCACGTGCATATAGGTATGGAGTATCATGGGAAAACTGCTACCTTCTGAGCTTCCGGTTGCCCCATGAGCGTCGGAGGAACGCCGCTCGGTATCACGGCTCTGGATTTCTCGTCATCGGACGAACCGGCGTTTTCTGAATTGGTTTCCGAATCAGTTATGCAAATATTATTACTATCTGTTACTTAGCATTAAATTAGATTTTAATCCTACCTACTGGGTATAAAAATACTCACCCACCCACAGAATCTGCAGGTAGTAAAACCAACCCGGAGGGGTCAACCGAAGAATTCTCTGTTTAGTCTCTTTTACTTTTCTACCTCTGTAATATTATGTGTTTAGACTTGCTTGAATTTTGTAATTCTGTAATATGAACGTTCTACATACAGTGTACTAAGAACTGAATTCTAATTTTCGACTACGTTATATCTTTTAGCTGTGCGTCAACTCCAAAATTTTTATGTGTTCGGCTGACTTATGTTTGTACGGTGGACCATCACGTTCGGTTTCATATGCAATGTCGCATGTGCCGAACTATATAATAATTACATGAATTATGACATGTATTATTTCTAGCGGTCGCCACACTTGGTATCGGAGCACTTGACTCCACTGTTCGTAGAACAGTTAATATTTGTTTTTCTTAGGTAATAATGTAGTAATTATATTTAATACTTTCTTATGCAGTGATATGTTTTAAAATATTAGTTCAGTTAATGGGAAAATCGAAAATGAAACTTATTTCGGGATCTTTATATCACATGTCAGCCCGAAAACCACCACCGAGAAAAAGCAAAAAGAATCACAGTATGGCGGAATCCTCAAACAATTCAGACATTACCACCGCCTTTCCCCAGAATAGCGACGATGTTCAGGAAATAGTTAATATTCTAGACACACCTCTCTCTGTAGACGAGGTACTAAACATTTCTGACACAACCGTTGAAATTGAGGACACATCAGAAGAGGATGAGCCATTAGAAGAGGACCTCATGGAGGAGGACATATCTGGGGAGGAGGAGGACCCTGTGGAGGAGGACCCGTTGGAAGAGAACCCGTTAGAAGAAGACCCGGGGGAGGAGAATATATCTGAGGAGGACCCTGCGGAGGAGGACCCGTTAGAAGAGGACCCGGTGGAGGAGGGCATATATGAGGAGGACCTATCTGAAAAGGAAGACCCCGTGGAGGAGGACCCATTAGAGGAAGATCAGGTAGAAAAAGGAGCATTGAAAGCAGATCCAATGGATGATGAATACTTCTGGAATAGCATGATGATTAACATTCAGGAGGAGGGTGAGATAGTTGAGAATGTGGGCGAAGAGCAATTGATGGACGTCCAAGGAGGGGAAAATGTGATTAGGGGAGAAGGGGTGTATAACCCTATGAGAGACATTGATCTAAATGTCTTACCCCCGGAAGCGGAAGAAATGGCAGAAGCGGAGAGTGCGCAATGGGGAGATAGGGGAAAAGGAGTAGTATGGTACACAGACCAACTACCAGAAGTCTGTGTGCTATGCGAGCAGAGAGGGCATCACTTCTGTCAGTGCCCATGGTACACATTGTCACTGCCTGAACTATGCCCTATCTGCGAGAAGGACGGACATTACTTCTTCCAATGCCCTTATAAGAAATTTTTCCCTTGAACGCCTGAATGTGTAGTTTGCGCTTAAACGTTCTTTTGGGTGCTTTCTCAAGTGTAGTCAATACACTTCTTTTGAACGTTTGTCGCGTGACGTAGATAGAGTCTTTTGGCTTTTCAAGTGTAGTCAATACACTTCTCTTGTACGTTTGTTGTTTGATGTGACTAGAGTCTTTTGGCTTTTCAAGTGTGTTCTATACACTTCTTCTGTACAAATGTAAATACGAGAATGGTTATATATATATATATACACTTCTAGTTTACAAAAGTTTCTTGTGAATTTAAGGTTATTACGATCCGCCCAAAATGTCTTCTGACAAAGAAGTACAATTGTCTGACGATTCAGCCCAAGCCGAAAATACTGCTCAAGACGCAGCAGTACCCGAAAATAACATGGATACTTTCCTTGACCTGATGATTCAAAGGATGACTCAACATTTACAGACTCAAGGACTCCAACCCAGCCCTAATTATTTAAGTAACTCTAGGGAATTGATCGAAAGTAGTCATAACGAGAAGGATAATCTGCTTGAGCGTTTTAAGAAAATCGCTCCGGAATTTTCTGGAGTAGATGGACCAGAGGCTGCTGAAAAGTGGACGTTCGAAGTCGAACGAATTTTTAAGGCATTAAAAGTTCCAGAAGATAGGAAAGTGGATGTAGCCACTTTCGCTATGACAGGAGAAGCAGCTTTTTGGTGGCCATCAGCAGAACGGAATTTCTTTCCAAATAGAGGAAATATCAAGTGGGAAGAATTCAGAGAAGTATTATACAACAAATATTTTCTGCCTCATGTTCAGGAGAAGAAAGAAAAAGAATTTCTGGATTTGCAACAAGGTAATATGACCGTCTTTCAGTATGAAAACAAGTTCGTCCAACTACAACGCTTCGCTCCTGAGATTTGCTCAACAGAGTTAAAGAGAGCCCAAAAATTTGTTAGAGGGTTACATAACGGGCTTCGCAGTCGAATAGTAGGATTTCAACCCACTACTCTGGCTAAAGCTGTGGAATTAGCTTCACTATTGGAACAAGAATATCAAGAATTCTTAGCAGAGAAAAAGGATTGTGGACAAGGGAGCCGAATGGAAGATCGAAAGAGAAAATTTACAGCCTCTAATCAATTCAATAACCAAAAATTTCAAAGAACCTCTAGACCACCGCCCCAAAACCAAAAAGAGAGGAAATTAGAAAAATGCTCCAAATGCAACCGATTTCATCCATTGGGGATCTGTTACCTCACTGAGAGACGATGCTTCGCATGTGGGGACCCTGGACACCAGATCAAGGATTGCCCCAAAAAGAAAATCAAAGAAGAGATCAAACCGGAGCAAAAACCTAAAGCTCAAGGGCGAGTGTTTGCTATTACTACGGAAGAAGCTCAAACTTCAGCAGGAGTTATACAAGGTACACTTCTAATTTTGGATAAAGTTGCTAAAGTTCTAATAGATCCAGGATCAACACATTCTTTTATATCCTGCGATTTTGTTTTAAGTACAGATTATCCAGTTATGGAACTAGGATATATCTTAGAAGTGTCAACTCCTGTAGGAAAAACTATTATAGCTCAAAATTTTATACAAGATGTGTCCATAATCTATGACAACCATAAATGGAAGGCTAACTTGATACTCTTAAGTATGAACGATTACGATGTCATCTTAGGAATGGATTGGTTAGCCGATAATGAAGCATTGGTGGACTGTAAGAAAAAGAAGGTAATATTCAATAATCAAGGAGAGGAATATACCTTCCATGGAAATAGAGAACCTTCAGGAGTATGCCTTATTTCTGCCGTAAAGGCACAACACTTGATATCTAGAGGGTGTCCAGCGTATCTTGCAAATATAATCTTAGAAGAATCATCTTCTCCCAAGATAGAGGATATTGAAGTTATAAGGAACTTTTCAGATGTGTTTCCTGAAGATCTTCCAGGGGTACCACCAAAGAGAGAGATAGACTTTAACATTGATTTAATGTCAGATACAGAACCTATCTCCAAGGCACCCTATAGAATGGCCCCTGCAGAACTAAAGGAATTAAAGAACCAATTGCAAGAACTATTGAGCAAAGGATTCATCCGACCGAGTGTCTCACCTTGGGGAGCTCCAGTCCTTTTTGTCAGGAAAAAGGATGGATCATTAAGACTGTGCATAGACTATAGAATGCTTAACTCGGTAACTATTAAAAATAAGTATCCTTTACCCAGAATAGATGATTTGTTTGATCAATTACAAGAAGCAAAAGTTTTCTCAAAAATAGATTTAAGATCTGGATATCATCAGTTGAGAATACGGGATGAAGATATTCCAAAAACAGCATTTCGTACCCGCTATGGACACTATGAATTTATAGTGATGCCATTCGGATTGACGAATGCTCCTGCAGCATTCATGGATCTTATGAACCGAGTTTTTCGACCTTATTTGGATAAATTCGTGATTGTTTTTGTTGATGACATATTAGTCTATTCTTCCACTCTTGAAGAACACCAAGCACACTTACAAATAGTTCTTCAAACCTTGAGAGATCATCAGCTATATGCTAAGTTAAGTAAGTGTGAATTTTGGCTGAGTAAGGTTGTATTCTTGGGTCATGTCATCTCTAACAATGGAATATCAGTAGACCCTACCAAGATCGAAGCAGTATTAAAGTGGGAAAAGCCCAAGACTGTTACAGAAGTTAGAAGTTTCTTAGGACTTGCTGGTTACTATCGAAGATTTATCCAAAACTTCTCGAAGATAGCTTTACCTTTAACAAAGCTAACCAGAAAAGGAGTGCGGTTTTTGTGGAATGAGGAATGTGAGAAGGCATTTCAAGAGTTGAAACAAAGATTAACCACCACCCCAGTTTTATCCTTACCAACTGGTAGTGGAGGGTTTATAATTCATAGTGATGCCTCAAGAATGGGTCTTGGATGTGTCTTGATGCAGAATGAGAAGGTGATAGCCTATGCTTCAAGACAATTAAAGAAACATGAAGGTAATTACCCCATCCACGATCTTGAATTGGCAGCTGTAGTTTTTGCCTTAAAACTATGGAGACATTATTTATATGGAGAGAAATTTGAAGTTTTTACAGATCATCAGAGTCTGAAGTACATTTTCTCTCAAAGGGATTTAAATTTAAGGCAAAGACGATGGATTGAATACTTGAATGATTATGACTTCTCTATTCAATATCGCCCGGGAAAAGCCAATGTAGTAGCTAATGCCTTGAGTAGGAAGACCACAGGAATGGTAGCTCAAATGCTGATAAAGGAATGGAGGTTGATGGAAGAGATAATAGATTTACAACCTCAATTACAATCAGGAACCAAAAAGGTAATCATAGCTAATCTGGAAATAAAATCGGAATTGATCGAGCGCATTTTGGAGGCACAAAAAGAGGATACAGAGATACAAACCTTCTTAGGTAAGCCTGATTTTAATAAACATGCTAATGATGGCATAAGATTTAAAGCACGACTAGTAGTCCCTACAATACCAGAATTAAAACAAGAATTGCTGCATGAAGCTCATAGGTCTCAATATACCATCCACCCAGGAGGAACAAAAATGTACCAGGATCTCAAAAGAAGTTTTTGGTGGAAAGGGATGAAAAGGGACGTTGGAGAATTTGTCTCTAAATGCCTAACTTGTCAGCAAGTTAAAGCAGAATGTCAGAAACCATCAGGTACTCTTCATCCTATTGAAATTCCAGAATGGAAATGGGAGCACATTTCTATGGATTTTGTTTCAGGCTTACCCAAGACATCGGCCGGCCATGAATCCATTTGGGTTATAGTGGATAGACTTACTAAGAGTGCCCATTTTCTTCCTTTAAAGAAATCTCAGACATTGAATGTCTTAGCCAAGATGTATATAAAAGAAATTGTAAGTCGACATGGTGTACCCTTGTCGATCATTTCAGATCGAGACAGCCGGTTCACTTCACATTTTTGGACAAGACTTCAAGAAGAATTGGGAACAAGCCTCAGATTAAGTACAGCATTCCATCCGCAAACTGATGGTCAGTCTGAACGAACTATTCAGACACTAGAAGACATGTTGCGGGCATGTGCCATAGATTGGAAAGGTAACTGGGATGAACACTTGCCACTAATTGAATTTTCTTATAATAATAGTTATCACTCCAGCATTGGTATGGCACCATATGAAGCTCTTTATGGACGACCCTGTTGATCCCCAACTTGTTGGAGTGAAGTTGGGGAAGGAAAATTAGTAAAATCAGAACTCTTACAACAATGTGTGAGTAAAGTGAAGCTTATACGCAGTCGATTAGAGAGCGCACAAAGTCGTCAAAAGAGCTATGCTGATCAAAGAAGAAAAGACCTCGACTTCCGTGAAGGTGAGCTTGTGCTGCTGAAGGTATCACCAACTAGAGGAGTTATGAGATTTGGGATGAGAGGAAAGCTAAGTCCTCGATTTGTAGGACCATTTGAGATTCTTGACAAAATCGGACCAGTAGCTTACAGATTGGCATTACCCCCTCAATTGGACAAGGTCCATAATGTATTTCATGTATCCATGCTTCGCAAGTATATACAAGACCCTTCTCACGTTTTAGATCAAACAATGATTACCTTGGAACCTGATTTGACATTTGAAGAGAAGCCTGTCAAAATATTGGATCGAAAAGAACAAATCTTGAGGACAAAAAGGATTCCATTAGTCAAAGTGTTATGGCAGCACCATTCGTCAGAAGAAGCCACGTGGGAATTGGAAAGTGAAATGGTAAAGAAGTATCCTGAGCTTTTTGATGAATAGCAAGTTTTAATTTCGAGGACGAAATTCTTATAAGGAGGGAAGAATGTGACAACCCAGATCCGAGGTAAATTTTACTATTAGAATTTTTATATATTATTAGAACGTTATTTTGCTTTCTGGACCTAAATGAATGTTGTAGAACTTTAAAAACCGAACTTAAAGATTTTTGAAACACTTGATTCGGAGATAGTGACCGTATGTAGCGATCGTGGACACGTGCATCATTAGCGGGCCCACGATGAAACTACGGTAAAACCTATCCTTGAATGGTCTTGTTTCGAAGGGCTCGTCGATACGAGTCCGTCGGTACCAAGAACGTATAATTCCGAAATATAGGTAAAAAGTTATGACTATTTTGAGTTTTGAAAAAAAAAAGAAATAAAAGAAATAATATTTTATTAACGGCTGACGCAAGCATTGCGCCAGCCGGGATTTTACCGCGCGACGCGCGACGTCGCGCGGTTTGACCGCGCGATGTGGCATCGCACGGTTCGTCCGCGCGGCAGGGCCGGGACCCGCGCGGGTCCTCGCCGCGCGGTGTACCGCGCGGCGCGTGGAACCGCGTGGCCCGCGCAGACCACGCGCCGTCCGCGGCCGGACCGTGCGACACGCGGAACCCGCGTGTCGGGTTCCGCGTTGCGGCGCGGGATCGCGCAGCGTGCAGTTCCGCCGCGCGACGCGTGGCGGACACGCGTCGCGCATCGCCCGGTCCACCTCGCCTATAAATACGCCATCATTTCATTTTTTTACCATTCACTTCCACCTCCAGTCAAAGCTTCTGACCCTCCGTTTTAAGCCGTTTTAAGTCCGTTTCAACCCGTTCAAAAAGCGTTCCTAACCAAATCGACCGTGCCGGACGCTATGACGGGGCCAGATTTTCAATACAAGCCTTCTACAAGCACGAAAGTTCTACTCCAATTTTAAGGTAGGGAGTCTTAAACTCTAAATTTATGCTCTACGTGTATACTTTGTTTCTTTATGGATCGTTTTTTTGTAAATCATATGTCTCTTCTTACGTTTTCAAAAAGAAATATTTTATGCACATCATGGCATGATATATATGTGTTTTCGGGGGAGTTCTAGGGTTATACTTAGAACAATATTTTCTGGATACCTACCGAAGGAAATATCGGTATTAGGCACGTGCATATAGGTATGGAGTATCATGGGAAAACTCCTGCCTTCTGAGATTCCGGTTGCCCCATGAGCGTCGGAGGAACGCCGCTCGGTATCACGGCTCTGGATTTCTCGTCATCGGACGAACCGGCGTTTTCTGAATTGGTTTCCGAATCAGTTATGCAAATATTATTACTATCTGTTACTTAGCATTAAATTAGATTTTAATCCTACCTACTGTGTATAAAAATACTCACCCACCCACAGAATCTGCAGGTAGTAAAACCAACCCGGAGGGGTCAACCGAAGAATTCTCTGTTTAGTCTCTTTTACTTTTCTACCTCTGTAATATTATGTGTTTAGAATTGCTTGAATTTTGTAATTCTGTAATATGAACGTTCTACATACAGTGTACTACGAACTGAATTCTAATTTTCGACTACGTTATATCTTTTAGCTGTGCGTCAACTCCAAAATTTTTATGTGTTCGGCTGACTTATGTTTGTACGGCGGACCGTCACGTTCGGTTTCATATGCAATGTCGCATGTGCCGAACTATATAATAATTACATGAATTATGACGTGTATTATTTCTAGCGGTCGCCACAAAGTCCTTAATAATCAATTGCATAACTCAAACAAAGAGGAAGGGGCGATCCACTCTCCTAGGGAGTCGCACTAGCTAGTGGGCCAGGCTATCCCTGGGCCACTAGTTGGTCTAATTACAATTATCATCCTATTACATAAGCAAATACTAAACTAATACATAAGCAAATAGCCTAATGCACTAAAATAACATGGAAATAAAGAAAATAAAGTCTAGTCTGGTGAACGTGCACAACACCCCCTCTTCCCACTTCTCCCCAGTAATCCCTATTTTCGCACCCCCCCCCAAACAATCCCCTCCCTGTAGTCATCTTGTCACGGGAAGGAACTTTAAAATAAAAATTAAAAGTCATTAGTGACGCATTCAAAAGTGTTGCATATGACTTTTGAATTTTTTTATTTTTTACATATTAACGACGCTTGATAAAGTGTCATGAATAAAAAATATTTCTTTTTTAAAAATGTTTTTTATTAGTGATGCCTTTTTGAAACGTTGCTAATGATTTATTTTATTTTTTATTTATTAGTGATGATTTTATAAGCATCGCTAATATTTTCTTTATTATTTTTATTATTAGTGATGCATATACAAGTGTGCTAATAAGTTTTTTTTTTAAAGTATACGTCGCTAATAGAATATAATTAGCCACGTTTACTAGAGCATAAAAAAAGGAAAATAATTAGTGACGTAAAAAACACGTCACTAAAAGTAGACTATTAGAGCCATTTTCTAATATGTATCACTAACGAGTAATAGCGACTGGTCTTTTTTCAATGCTTTTAATGCTAATATTCATTAGCGATGCTTTAAAGACTATTAGAATACTTTTAAGTTTCACTAATAATCATTTTTCTTGTAATGTCATTGTATTTTTTGTAAAGTTTTTCAATTGTTTTTTTTTGCTAAATGTGCCGTAAATAGTAGTTTTTAGTGACACTTTGTATTACGTCAGTAATAATCCTTTTTGTTGTTGAGGTAGGCAATGAATGCAACTATTGCTGGTCCAACTACGACACTTGTCTTGCATAGGGTGTGTAACAGGATAAACCAAGGAATAACTCGACAACATCATCATCAGGAGTTGCTAATACTAACTTGACACCCTTGTAAATGATGAATAAGTTTGATACTATGACTCAAATTCTCCAAGCTCAAGCTCAAGCTCAACCACTTCATACACAACTTCAAGTTCAAGCTAATTTGAACAACCTCAAGGAGAAGGAAAAGTTAGAAATTTAAATGTTAACTCTACCACCATGGGAAGGATTAAGAATATGACTCCGGTATTTAATAGAGAGGAGGGCTGGAAGAGGCAAAAAATTGGATTGAGGAATTGGAAAATATATTTGAAGTCAGAAACTAAGCCAAAAAATGAATATGACAACTTTTGCATGAATAGTGAAGTCTTTTTTTAGCGGAAGATGGTGAGCAATTCTTTATTTAAAGATAAGTAATTAATTATATAGAAGGTATTTCTTGAGGCATTCACTAAGTAATATTTTTCTCCTCATATTCAAAGGCGGATGGAAATAGAAAACCTTGACCTCTAGCGTTGTGATTAAATATGAGAATAAGTTTCTACAACTTTAGCATTTTGCACAATATGTCATCCCTACCAATGAAAGGAAAGTAAAACATTTATTTTAGGGCTTAAAAAGTGGACATAGGACTAATGTTTTAACCTCAAGACCTACTTCTTTTAAGGATGCAGTAGACTAAGTATCCATTTTGGAAGAAGATTTTAATCAGTCTTGAGCATCATCAAAGAGCACCAAACATAATAATATTGCTAAAACAATTTAGATTTATTGTTGAAATGTTACGACAATATTATTAAAATGAGAATGCCCCAACCAAACATGGTGCCTGACTTTAAACCTTAGACCCAAAAAATGAAGGAGAGAATGAGGTACAATAGGGAGACAGAGGAAGGAAAGGGAGGTGAGAGGCAAGCAAGAGGCAATAATAGGAGCAAGTAGCTATAAAATATGGTTGGGAAAAGAAGCAAAAAGGGAGGCTAGTCCATGGAGGAGAAGGGATGAGCCTTATGGTTGAAACCCTAAGGCATTAATTTTGGAAGGGAAGAGGGAGGTCTTTTGCTGGCATTGGATATAAAGATGAGAGTATTTTCATTCGAAAATGCTGTTTAAGCTGGTAATAGGTGAATAAAATCCAAGTGATAAAAAAATGTCAATCTCTATCCAAGTAATTTGTAAATCATCCTTCAAATAAAAACTATGTTTTTGTATGTGAGAATCATGTAATTATTTCTAAGTGGACATACTGTGACTAATAGAAAAGGTGAAAATGGTGAGTTCCTACTTCCCTTATAGCATACATTCTACGCAAATTGTGCCTATTAAAGGTCATGAGAACATCTACATAGGACTATAATTTAAATCCGAGCAATATACTGTGCCAAAGTGTACATTGATCATATTATGTACTAGAATTTGCTCTCTTATTTATCATTTTATCTTGCTCTATTTGATTTTGATACCAAATCTTTCGGGCTATCTCATATAAACGTTGGAAGTGAAGTTTCTCTCACCATAGTTATCCCATCCACAAAATACTAAAAATGGCTAGGTTCGAAAATTAAAACAACAACAAATAGTAGTGGCTTCTAGAGATCATATATTATAAACAAATTTTGTATTGTCAATAAAAAACTTCATTGTGCAAGATTTAAGTTGTACTAAGTTTTCAAATGACAAAATATCTTCTCACTGGGTTGCAAGGATATGTTTAAGATAGAATCAATTGAAGTTGTGCAACAATGGGTCACAACTTCCTTAGCAGCCCAATGCTATATAGATGAGCATTGGGCCAAGCTTTATATTTGTACCTTTTTTTATAGATGAGCATTGGGCCAAGTTTTATGTTTGTACCTTTTTTTTATTTTCTCCATTTAGAGAAGGTACATAAAAGATTCTTTCATATTTGTGCACTTCCCATTACATTGTTCCATGCAGGAAAGAGCGTGGTCAATACTAGAACAAAGTACCAATACTTCATGAAGCTAAATAATTTTAGCATGATGTTGAACAAAACAATGAATATAAAATTTGGTAGACACCCATTTATCTATTTTTGTTCAAAACGACACTATAGTTGGGTAATTGTTGTAATCTATATCTATATAAATATTATTATTAAAGTGAGAAAGGGCAAATTTTTTTCCTAGAGCGTGCATATATTGCCCTTTCAAATAAAATTTTAATTAATTTAAAATTTAACAGACCTAAAATATTATAATAATTTCTTCAATAAGTACCTTACAAACATTAAAAAAATATGAATTTCATAGTCCTAATTCGTCTAGAATGGTTTAAAACTAATTAAAGTGAGAAAGGGGTATAAATTTTTGTTATAGAAATCCTATATTACCCCTAATCGATATTATTATTAAAAAAAAGGGTTCAAATTTTTTATCATAAAAGTTCTAAATTACCCCTAATATAACTCAAAATCTATGGAGCACAACACATACATTATGTATCTACACTTCTACGAATGTAAATAGAAGCAAAATACTAAGTAGGGTGTTAGAAATTAATTTCTTAATAAATGTGGAAGCAAAATGCCCCCATCAAAGTTAAATGCCGATAAAGTGTAATAAGGTATTATAACAATCTTGTTATCAAAATCAAGTAGATGCTGAATAGTGTGACTAATAAATCATATTCTTATAGAAATTATACTCAACATTCAATTTGGCACAGTAGACCGCTCTATTCTAAATTAAAGTTCTATACAGATATCCTAATTCATGACCCTTTGTAGGCACAAATCACTTCGGAAGTAATGCCATAAGGGTATCTCAAGTAGAAATTCATCATTTTCACCTTTCCCATCACCATCACAGTACCTCCACTCAAAATGAAAACAAGATTCTACCAACATGCCATATTTCATAATCAAGTTCTAATAATCATATTTTGCCTCTAACAAAAAGCATATACCTGAGAAGATAATAAGATTGCCATGGTGCAATCAACATCTTGCCTAATGAAAATTATTAAAAAAGATAAAGGAAATGACAAAGGTTTATGGCCTTTCCATATGGGCCAAACGATCTCATCTTGTCTCAGAAATAAAAACTTGATTAGAAAATTCATGATTCACGTATGTTAAAAAGAATTTAAGCATAAATTAAGACAGAAAACCCGTCATCACCTTAGTCGAAGCAGCTGCTTCCAGAGACAGCTTTGCAGTCTTCATAATAACATGGCATCTTTGGTCATATCTAAATATTCTTGTCAGAAGTACAATCTAACAACACAGCAAAAGCTATCGGTTTTTCTCATGTTAGGTTTAAGAACCGGACCAGCAAAAGAACCCACCATGAGAAACTAAAGCACCATGATACGAGAATTCGCAAGTGAAGAATTTGGAACAGAGAACGTACAATACTGATTAAATGCGAAACACAATCACATTAATTACACATTACAAATTACAAATGAATAAAGTATACCACCTCTTTTGCAATAATGAATTAAAATATCCCACCCCTTTTGCAATTGCATCACGGGCCGAACACCCAGCGCAGATCACAATTCCCAATCTATAAAATATCCATCATTTAACATGGGAGTGTACACAATGCCACCTTTCTTGCAAATGCAAACAACACAAGGCCAAACATCACCACAAATAACAACTTCTATACATCTAACATCATACTTGGGAGGGTACTGTACCAAAAAATAAGTGGAAGGGTATACGTACTAACACCTTTCTTGCAATTGCAGTACAGGCCGATCGCCCACAACAAATCACAATTTCTAACACAAAACTCACATCTAACATTTACCTAGGGAGGGTACAAACAGACAAACACATAATCTACGATGAATTAAACGCAAGTAGAAGTAGAGGACGTTCAAATATGAAGCTGGTGGCTTCAATTAACGGCTTCGTCGGTAAAGGGAGTAGGTGGAAACCATGACCAGCAGTACAAGAGCAATGGAGGCAATGAGCGCCAGGCCGGTTGAGCTTCCGACGTGCCGGCAGTATTTGTCAAAGACGCCACAAACTTTTGCCCACCCTGCGTGAGAATTGCCCTTCAGACCAAGATAGGCGACAGCGCCTGCAGCTCCTGTTGCCGAGACCACCACCCCTGCCACAAGCTGCACCATAAACACAGTCAAACGGGAGAATTTGTTAAGAACTTCGTCTAATTTCACCCTACATACATGCACAGGGTAAAGGAGCTCGATCTGTTTATAATTTATATAGCAAAGTACCCTCACAAGTTCAATTAGAAGTCTGTTTAATTTAGAAAAGTAAAGCAGTTGCCCTGGAACTTACCAAGTCAAAGAAAGCAAGCAAAAACAACTTGGCGGAGGGACAGGGTTTGGCTGCGGCGGAGATGGAGACCAAGAGGGTGCAAAAGAACCCACCGTGATACAGAGAAATTATATCAAACACCATATTCATAACGAGAACAGAAATAACATCATCAATTCATTGCCACATGAGTCGGCTCTAATAATCACTAGAATGAAACAGAAGAAAATAAAATTGTCGGATCCATTGATTGCTGGAAAATAAAATCGTCAGATACTAACATCACAGCCTAACCTGATTCTTCTGAACTCGTTAAAAATAACATAGAACAGCAGACATTGTCGATGGATCAGAGGAAACAGAGAATTCATCCCTTTTCTTTAAACAATTCATTAAAGCAAAACAAAAAAAAACACAATCCAAGTTGCAGACCTCTACTCCACTGTCGAAGCGATCATGCAGCACCGCCGTCTTTCTCTCTCCCTCTCTCTGTCTCCTCTCTTCGATCTCTTCTCTTTCCCTCTTCTGTTTCTTTTCATTGGCCGAAGGGGATGTCAAATCGGGAAGTGAGGCGGTTGGGGGGGTTCCTTAGAATTGGTCGCTCAAAGAAGGAAACTACTGCGTAGCACCAGCACCACTGTCTTCTCCCTTCCATCTCTTCTCTTTCCCTCTCTCCTTTTTCTTTTATTTATTGGCGGATATTTAAATCGTTTTCCGCCCTGTAAAATTAAAAGAAAAATCTGTCCATGTGGTCCCCATGGCAATCATAGGTACACTCAATAACTGAGTAGGAGAACCTCCACGTTGAGAAGGCATTGGACCAGCTTCAGGAGCCGGTGGTCGGGTTCTGTGCCATTAATTTGTCATTCTTAGTTTCAATATTTTTAATCAACATTGTATATTTAAGTCATAAAAATTATTCTATGTTCTGAGTTCTTTAGTTTTCTTGACATGAATTGTTCTCTGTTCTGAATTCTTCACTTTTCTTTACATGGTATGTTAAGTCTATTAAATTATTCTCTGTTTTGAGTTCTTCATTTTTCTCTGTTTTAGGATGCTCCGGTTGTTCACTTCTTTTATTCGGATGAGGACAGGAGCGAGGTTGGTTTAATGCTCTCTGAAACTGGATTTTTTGATTTGCCCAAAAAGGAAGCTAAGTTTTTTGAGTAGATGATCGAAAAAAGTTGTGTCAGTCTATTATTTTGGTTACAAGACATTGAAATCGATTGTGGACAATACCAAATGACATCGATTTTGCGTTTAAAAGGGCCCACATAAAGACGGAGGACATGGGGCAACACTAAAGGACAGAGGAGAGGTGGTAGAGGACCCGATGGTCAAGTCCATATGATGGCGGAGCCATTTGACGATCAGTGGTGCCACTACACGCACACGGCCAAAGGGAGGAGAAGAGGGCTAGACGGAGGTGGCGCAAGGCTCGGAAAGGTCGATAGGGCCATGCCCATGAGTGGCGACTAACATAATAACCTTTTCCATCTCCATATCGAGGTAGGCCGATTGGAGGCCACTCGATGTCCAGTGGGGGTAGTACGGTAAAGGGACAACACATGGCGCTCTCTCTCTAGAGTTGTCAAACACATAATCGACAGAGAGGGAGCTTGGCTCATGCCAAAAAAGAGAGTAGGTAGCTCTCTTGAGCGGACAACCATCTCTAGGTTGAGACCTGCTGAAGTTTGGTAGTTCAAAAGGTGTTTGGCATCCAACGATGCTTGGCGGCCCAAAATGGGTGAAAAACCCTAAGGGCACAAGGATGATCAAGGGTTACCAACAGCTCTTGCCGGCTCTGTTGTGGCCCTAGCTGTAAGGACCCTCATCTTTAAACCGGTTTTGATTTTTATTTAATTATGGGTTATCGTGAGATTTACGTGTTTTCTGATCTTATTCGGTGATTTTGTAAATAAATAGAGTTTGTGATGGTTTTAACCAAAATTAACTTCAATATTAGTGGTTTTAAGTGATTTTAAACCAAATGTGAATTTTTGGAATTTTTCGGATTTTTCACTATTTTCCCAAAAATTAGGGTTTTGGCGGGACCCCTGTGGGCCCCACGGTCGAAAATTTTATTTTTGTGTCAAATGACCCTAGACATATACTTAAGGTCACACAAAAATTTTCAGAATTTTATTAGGCTTAAATTGTGCTTAAATTTGCAAAATACCCACTTTTAGCCTACTTTTCATATTTACACCCCAAAACTTACCTATGCTTACCCCAACCCTTACTATAAAAGGGCAAACCTGAGCCATTTCCATTTTTGGGAATAGGCTAAGGAAGGAGGTCTGGCCTAATCCCCACTTAGGCCCGAATTAGAAGCCGATTAAGGTAAGCTTGCTCTAATTAAGCACTAATCCATGGCTTTTCTCTTAATTTCTTCCAAATCTACCATTTTCCCCTTGATTCAATTCGTTTTTGACCATCAAAAGCTACTGATTTGTGTTTTACTACGAACCCTAACTTTCAAAATTCGATTTTTACTACCAACAAGCCCTAGATCTAAGATTTAATTAGGGATTTCTTAAGTAAATCGATTTCCATTGGTGTTTAATTCAAACTCATTGTATTTTCAAGGATTTCAAGAAGGGTGACTCTTCAATCCGAGCTTAATCAAGTGCTGAGGTAATGGGTCTTCAAAATCTCTGTTTATCCATGGTAAAACTCTTCATTTTTGGCTTATTTCGAAATGGTTTGCTTGATTTAGTGTGTTAATGGTAAGATTAGAAAGTGGAATTATTTAATCCCGATTTCTTAGGGTTTTGCATTATTATGGTTTGGTTTGATATTCTGGAAGTCAAGGAGGACTTTTGATGATGATTAGGGTGCTAGATGTGGATTTGAAGTGTTATCTATGGTGTCTCGGTTTGATTTTGCGAAAGGAAGAAGATGACTGTTGTGCCGTGTTGGCGATCGATCGGCCTTGCAGGGCGATCGATCGGCTGAACTGAAAATTTAAAAATTTTGCGTGTAACCGATCGAACGGCCTGAAGGGCGATCGATCCGCTACACACGAAATTGTATGTTGTGTGTATGATGCCTATTTTGATGATTCCACTTTAGCTTGCCAATTTTATATGAATGTGGAGTGTTTTAAGCTATGTTAGGCTACCGGAAATGCATGCTATTGAGTTTATGGAGTTGAGATATATGCTTAGTGATGGTGGAATGACTTATGTTTTGTGGCATGATGTTGGAATCGTTATTTTGAAATTATGAATAGTTGTTTCCCTTTGGTTAAGCATATTTCAGTAGGACTACAATCATTGTTGGACAGATTTGTCATGATAAATTGTGATTAATGGTGTGTGAATGTTGGTGAATGCCATGACTCAATGATGAAATGAGTGATGTTATAGGTGTTTAGCCTTTGTGGTTGAGTTTTGAATTTAACTATGATTTCAACGATTCTTCTACTATGATTTCATTTGGAATTCATGTTTAGGTAGAAATTCACATGTGTAGTGTGGTGGTGAGTTGATTTTCAAGCATGTTAATATGCATCATGTGAAAGGCTTCTACTAGTTACACACACACACATGTGGGGGTTAAATGATGATGTTGAAGCTTAATATCGTGATTATGAATGATGCATTAGGGGCTGGTGAGAGCACTTATCATGATTAGGGTTCATGTATGCTTTGCCCACGCATGTACCATGTTGCACGCATCATGAAAATGGATTTCCAATTGAGGCTTCATTGTGATTAATCGAATTTGACCGATTGGATGCAATGTGATGGAATTGCGTGCCGGGTTTATCGGTCGTGGATTAATCGTAAGTTGATTGGTCCGAAAGGACATATTTTGATTTGAAGTTCCTGTGTGGAACGATTTGGAGTTCCTGTGTGGAACGAGTGCACTCCCCGGGTTGAGTCTTGTTTAATGGAATGATGAGGGGACGAGTTGTGTACTTGTCTTGCGGATATGTGAAAATATCATTATGTGTGTCATCTGGACCACGAGAATCCGGTGTGGTATGCCGTGTGCACCCCGCTACCACGTGTTCCGGGGTTCTGCGTGTGAGAACTCGGGCTCTTCCCTCCGCGGGAGATGTCCCTGGCGAACACCCTGCTCTAGATTCTCTGTGTGAGAATGGGACATCCTTGGCCAGGATCGTCCGGGCGAGCGGTATTAGGGATTGACAACCCCGATCTTTCTTGATTTCTTGTGTAGAATTTTGTACCATGACACGCCTTCGTCGCCTTGTCTATGCTCCCGTACGTGTGACGTCAATGTGTGATTACTCCTTGATGGAGGTTGATTGTGATAACATTATGCATGTGGGAATATGTATGTTAGAGATACATCCATGCATGTTGATGTTGATGTTATGCATGTGGAATATGTATGTTAGAGATACATCCATGCATGCTGATTTTGATGTTATGCATGTGGAATATGTATGTTAGAGATACGTCCATGCGGGATTGGTTATGATGTGAATGCATGTGGGAATATGTATGCTAGAGATACATCCATGCAGGTTGAATTATGCATTTTTATGCAGTGTTAAGTGATATGAATGTGTGATCAGAAAGTGATGCACCATGTAAATCTTTGATCTGAAACGACCTCATTTCTAAGCTATCGTATTTTCTACGTTGACAGTGATATTAAAACCATTGCTGAGTGTTAAAACTCACCCCTCTTTTGTGTTTTGATTTGGGGCTGCGTGGTGCGACACGCAAACGGACAGGATTGCCTTTTTGAGGAAAGGTCAGAGGTAGCTTGGGTGTGATGATGGAGATCGTTGCGTGACTTTCCTTCATTTTGTTTCATGTTTTATGTTAGAACCTATGTGTAGGGTTCTTTGTTGTGGATTTATGTCACATGTTACAGTTATGTTTGCTTATGACTTATTTTGAGCCGGTGTGGGCTTTACTTAACTAAGTTTGTGGGTTTGAGATAGTTGTTTACTTTGTGTTAAGCAACACCTTTTCTCCCTTTTTATTTACTCTTGCTCAAAGGATTGTGCGCACTCCGTGTTGCTGTTAATCGCCCGTGGTTAGGGATTAAGTCTTCCGCTAGAATCGTTTCTCAATTGCACTTCGTCGCCCTCGCGCGCTATGACCGGCCCTTGGACCGGGTTCGGCTCGGGTCGGGCATGGCCGGGGCGTGACACTAGCGGCCAGGAGGAGCTATCTCCGGCAGAGGTGATGGCCAAAGGTAGTGGTGACACACCGGATAGACAATACAGAGAGAAGGAGAAAAGACCGAATTTTGCGGAATGAATAGAGCAATTGAGTGAGAGAGGCAGATATGGTTCTGATGGAGCGGAGGGGATGGAGGCTGAACCGGGCTAGGAATGGTGGCCCACTAGCGTCACTAGGCTGGGGCAGAGCAGGATAGAGGTCCATCAGCCGTGTCTCGCCGCTGCCAGCCTCTGTTTCACAAAAACAGAGAACCGACAGAACAGGGTCGAAGAGCAAATGGAATGAGGTGGCAGAGGGGAGGTCCACAAGGCCGCGAGGAGTGGCCCCTCAATGTCGCTGTGTCGGGCAGAGTTGTGGGCGGTCGGCCAGCCCTCGCAGGCTAACGGTGGTGGCGGAATCAAAGACCAAAGTGGTGGAACAACAGGCTAGAGCCACAACCACAAGGGGGAAAATGGAGTGGGGCCCCTCTCCCCTTTTTCAGCATCCCTGGGCCACTCCCGTCACCTATGCCGGCTACTACGCCGTTGTGAACAACCGTCCACAACATTGGTATTGGAGCCGACGATTACTGGAATCATCGCATTGCAAAGGTGAGCGCAGAGTTCGAGGAATTGCGGCGGCTTCTAATGTCCCTGGCGGCATCCCAGACAGCCAAGGTGCCGCCTGATCGTTTATAATTAAACCATTTGCAAGTGTACAAGGTAATTGTACTAGGATAAGTATCTAAGGGTTGTCGAACCTTAGGGATGAATGAATTATTACTAAATCTAAAAAGGAATTTGCTTATTAAAAACTAAAATAAACTTAAACTTAAATTAAGCAAAAGAAAGAAATCAACTAGTTTAAAAGCAAGAGATTAATTCGATAGAATTTACTTAGGAAATCGAATCCACTATAGAACCATAACAATTTCTTAACTTTTAATCTAAATCTATTGTGAATATAAACAAGTATTCTCAGCTACAAGCTAGAATTACTTCAAAAAGAATCATTAATTGACTTCCATGGCATGAACTATCTTCGACAATAGCACGGATCATCTACACTAAACTAGTTATAGGCATGACCCATCTAATCTTAGTATAACTCATCCAAGTCATTAATTATCTTAACAGTAAAACTATTGTATGACCATCTCATCTAAATCACAGAAATTAGAATTGATGCAAATATCAAAACCACATCAATCTATCATCTACAAGACAATAAATCAACATAGACTTGAATAAACATTAAAAGCTCTTCCATTAAAAAAGGAAATCTTTATCATACAATTGTCATCATTCACAACTGAGATCTAAATTAAAAAGAAAAGAAACTGAAACTTATCTATAGCTTCATCAACTCCTAAGTAAAAAAAAAGTCTAGCCTTCCATTGTAGAAGAAAGCACTTGAATCTCCATTAAAAGCTTTGAATTCTCTTCCATCTTCTTCTTCCTTTTTCTCTTCCTAAAATCTACTGGAATCCTCCAATTTTAAGCCAAATATGTCTTTTTATAGGCATAAGTTCCGTAGGAAGAAGTCCAATATGAAAAGGATTGAAATTTGGGTCAAACTAGGAAACTGCACGTTATGCCGATTGATCGCCTTGCATTCCCGATCGATCGCTTGAACTGTATTTTTGTCTGAATTCACGTTATCCCGATCGATCGCCCTGCAGCCCGTTCAATCGGCTACAGTGTTTCTGTTTTCCTGGACAGTTCATATTCTGTTCATTAAGCTTTCCTTCGTGTCCATATTAATTTCTAACTTGTTTATAACTCCGAAAAGTTGTCCAAATCACTTTAAAGCATGTGAAGACTACTTTGAACTATTCAAAACATCGTCCAAGTACTTCGATAAGCACACTTTTCCTACAAAATATAAAATATCATACTTTAGACATGTAGAAAGTAACTAAAATTCCATCTTGATTTAAATACATGTCTAAACAACTAATAACTACAAAATTATTAATAATTAAACTAAAATGCTAATATCTATCTTAATCTAAATAAACCATAATTAACTCTAAATTAACCTAATCTATACTAGCAAATAAGGTAAAAAGGCATATAAAATATATATAGATTTTATACTTATCAAATACCCCCAAACCTATATTTTGCTAGTCCTCGAGTAAAACAAAAACAAAGTAAAACAACTAATCTAAAAAAAATAAAAATAAATAAAAGCCACTTTCGTAGGGAATCACGATTGCATTTTGCATATGCAATAAGCCTTTAAACCCCTAGGTGTCCCTAGTTGGACGAGTTGTGTCTCGTGAGGGTTTGCAGTAATGATACCCACAAACATTTAAACCTAAGAAAAAATAAAATAACAAACAAGAAAACAAAAATTTGAAAAACAATCTTCTCTTAAAAACACATAACTATTTTTAAAAAGAACCAACCACAAATACTTGAAACAAGTAAACAATTAAGATCTGATCACTTTCAAGTAAGGAATAATCCATTCTATAAGCCCATCTTAGAAATAATTGTGCAACTACATATATACATTTCAAAAACATAAAGTGTAGAAACTTTATAGTCATATGATTTCATTCTTTATTAACAAGCATATCTTATGTGACCCATTAACCAAGCTCATTAAAGTTCACTAACTCAAAAATATAACAATGACAATCTTTCATCCTTAACATCTCATAATAAACCCTCATGTAATAGCCTTCAAATTTCAATTAAATTTAGGGAATAAGAGCATAATATACCTCAAAATATAACTTGTGCAATACTTAGTTCTATTAAGCTTTCTAAATAGTCCATGTAATAGGCGTTAGGCCAGTGTCCCTAATCCAGTTGGCTCAAGGCACTAGGTGTTGAAACACCCCTCAGGCTTAATAACTCGAACTATAAAGGCTACAGAACTAAGCAAATCATAAAAGAATTTATCTCAACTTTTCACCTTTTGACGCGATCCCTTATATTTGCCTAGGCACAAGGTCCGGTTACTCAGTAAAAAGAGAAACAAACCTTGACTTTTTTTTTCATCAATTTATTTTTTTTTTAATTTTTTTTTCATTCATTTTTTTCTATACACACTTATCCCATTTTTTTTCAAATAAAAGCTAAGCATAAAGATCTATCATAAAATATTAAAAATTACTCAATTGCCAAGTTTTCAAAAATATATGCTCAATTAAAGATATCCCACTAAGATTACAAGTAATAAATCATAAAATTATATTCCTACAAGTTTCAAGTGTGTGAAATGTGATTTAAAAATATAAGCACAATTATCCAAGATAATGAAAATAAAATAGAAATTACTCACTTAATCATTTTCATCACTTAATTAATTACTTGAACTTTCTTCATGAAATTGATCTCTTTAAAAACAGACATATACTTTTAAAAGAAAATAAGCGATAAAACCCACCTAAAAGTAAACAAAACAAAAAAAATAATGAAAAAAAAAACTCTAAAACATCCTAAAAGAAAAATAATAAAGAAAAATATCTTTCTACACCCCCAAACCTAAATTGAACATTGTCCTCAATGTTAAAGAAAATATATACTACAATGACAAGAATAAGTAAGAGAGGGAAAAGAAAGATATCACCTGAAAGCATAACTAATCCACTAATCTGAAAGTGAAGTACATAGGATTGGAGAAAAGAAATAAATATAAGTGATGAGCATTTCCCCAAACCTAAAGTATTATATCCCATAAAAGAAGATACACTATAATGAGAGAAAAAAAACTGAGAAAATAAGTAAATAAAGCCTGAATGAAGCAAAGAAAATAAACAAAAGGAAAAGAAATATATCAAAAACATGGGTTGCCTCCCAAGAAGCGCTAAGTTTATTGTCTTTAGCCAGACATTGCCAACATTATCAAATATATCAGGGCGGCTGATAGATATTAGCATTGGCTCTTCTCTTAAGTCTCCAAAAAGATGATGCAGAAAAATTAGAAGGCATGACTTGATTATGGGCTGATGCTACAAAAGATGGACCTCTATCATAAGCATCAAATCTAAAATTGCCTACCATAAAACATTCAGCATTAGAAGTTGCAGGCAAATGGTTAAACACATCAAAAATATTTAGTTGCACTTTCATGTTCCCAAAAGTCATCTCCATTACCCCTGTCCTACAATTTATGCATGCATTAGTTGTGGCAAGAAAAGGACGACCTAGAATAATAGGAATCTGATATGTGGGGTTGGCACCGGTTTCCATATCTAAAACAATAAAATCAACAGGGAAAAAGAACCGGTCAACCTTCACTAAGACATCCTCAATGACTCCTCGAGGCTTACACACAGAATGATCGGCTAGCTGCAAAGTAACTGATGCAGGCTGCAATTCTCCTAACCCTAGTTTCTCATACACCGAGTAAGGGAGTAGATTGACACTCGCACCAAGGTCAAGGAGGGCTCTATGGATGGAGTGATCACCTATGACACAAGAAATAGTGGGTACTCCAGGGTCCTTATACTTAGGTGGGGTGTCAAACTTCAAAATAGAGCTAACTTGCTCGGTGAGAAAGACCTTCTTAGACACATGAGTCTTAGATTTACGCTTTTTAATGCATAGGTCTTTAAGGAACTTAGCATAAGCAGGGACTTGCTTAATGGCTTCTAAGAGGGGGAGATTAATTTTGACTTGTTTGAAAGTCTCAAGAATCTCATCAGTCCTAGCTGTGCTCTTTCTAAATGGTGAGGTCATGTCAAGACACTGAGGAAAAGGTACCCTAGGGATATAAGATCCCTCAGAAGTGGTCTTAGACTGTGGCTCTAAGGAAGGGGAAGGAGATACAAACTCCTTCTCATGTGGTGCACTAACTTCTACTTGAGGTTCATTAGGGGCTGCCCTCTCTAACTCCTCACTCCTATCATCTGTCACTGGTGTCCCCCCAACACTCTTGTCAATAATCCTCCCACTCCTAAGGGTCATTATGGAAGGTGTCCCCCCAACACTCTTGTCAATAATCCTCCCACTCCTAAGGGTCATTATGGAATTAACTTGTTCATTAGAGGGAGGAGCTCCCTCTACCTGAAATTGACTTTTAGGGTTTGGCAGGGGTTGACTAGGCAACGTCCCCATCTCTCTCTTGTTAATAACGTTAGCTAGTTGTCCAATTTGGGCTTCTAACTTTGCTATGGATTGAGTGTGAGAGTGAAGGAGTTGGGATTGAGATTAAAGGCCTTGCAAGGCACTCAAGACCTTTTCTTCAAAACTTGGACTCCTATTGGGTTGGACATATGGGAGTTGCACTTGAGGTTGGTGGATATTGGCTGGTGGGACTTGGAATGGGTGCCTAGGGGGTTGGTTACCCATAACCCCTTGGTTTTGTGTCTGCCAAGAAAAGTTAGGATGATTCCTCCACCCAGGGTTATATGTATTTGAAAATAGATTGTTCTCAACCCTAGGGAAGGATTGGGTAGCATTCATATGGTCTTGGACAAACTCAGGAAATTGAGAGGCAGAGGGGCACTCAATGATAATATGGGTTGGGCTAAGGCATATTGTGCATGCATCTTGAGTGAAAGGAGTGGGCTGATGTGTTGAAGTCATAAGAAGGTCCAGCTTCCTACTCAAAATATCAACTTTGGAGGAGAGGTCTAATGGGTTTTTGACTTCATGCAAGCCACCCCTAGAGGGAGCATTGTTCAAGGTAGATAATCCACTCTCATTTCTATTCAACGCAGCATGTTGAAGAGAATTTTCACTCAAGTCCTCAAAAAGTTTTCATGCCTCATTTTCATTTTTTAGCAAAAAGGTACCCCCACAACTTGCATCAACAAGATGGCGGTTTTGTTCAGTAAGACCCTCATAAAAACGTTGCACTAATTGCCACTTAGGGACAACATGATGAAGACACCTCCTAAGAAGATCCTTCAGTATATCCCAACTCTCATGGAACTGTTCAGTGGGAAGTTGGGCAAAAGTGGTTATAGCCTTTCTCATTTGGTAGGTCTTACATATGGGGAAGTACTTTTTAAGGAACTCTTGTTGCATTTGGGCCCATGTTGTAATAGTGTTTGGCTCTAATGAGTGAAGTCATTCCTTAGCCTTATCTTTTAATGTGAATGGGAAAAGGCGAAGTTTAACAGCCTCATCGGTTAAATTTGAGAGCTTAAAAGTTATGCATAGTTCTAAGAAGTCATCTAGGTGCCTATACGGGTTTTCATTATTAAGCCCATAAAAGGATGGAAGCATTTGAATGACATTGGGCTTAATTTCATAATTTTGAGCAGCAACTGCTGGCAACCTAATGCATGAAGGAGAGGTGTACTCATTGGGAGTGTAATACTCCCTTAGAGCTTTAAGTGGTGCATCTACTAACTAATGTTCAGCCATGATGGGGCTAGAAGTAGTGTGGGTGGAGGAATTGGTAGGTGAGTTTGGGGGTGTAGGGATCTAGGTCGAGGGCAACTCAGCTCTCCTCGGTGTCCACTCAGGCTCAGGGTCAAATGGTACTAATCGGGGGAGTAAGGAGTGACGACCACGCATACACCACAAACAAACCACACAATTTTAAATGTAAAAAGGGGAATAACAAGCAAAAACTAACTAAAAATAAATAAAAATAAAGAGAGAAAATGATCTTGCAAACCGAAGAGAAGCGCTATGCTTGTCGATATCCACTTGTGGCCACAAGTGTAGAGAGCACGATCTTCAACTCAGCCTACAAGATCAAATTAAAAGAATGTAAGAAACTAAGAATTAACCTAAAAACTAAAGTAAATTGAATCTAAATTAGATAGAATTATCCTAATACTAATTTAGTAACAAATCAATACCGTCCCCGGTAACGGCGCCAAAAACTTGATCGTTTATAATTAAACCCTTTGCAAGTGTACAAGGTAATTGTACTAGGATAAGTATCT
This sequence comes from Saururus chinensis, assembly GCA_035235625.1. Classification (NCBI taxonomy): domain Eukaryota; kingdom Viridiplantae; phylum Streptophyta; class Magnoliopsida; order Piperales; family Saururaceae; genus Saururus; species Saururus chinensis. The sequence goes on from CP141143.1 coordinate 36,858,790, forward strand.
AAGGGTTGTCGAACCTTAGGGATGGATGAATTATTACTAAATCTAAAGAGGAATTTGCTTATTAAAAACTAAAACAAACTTAAACTTAAATTAAGCAAAAGAAAGAAATCAACTAGTTTAAAAGAAAGAGATTAATTCGATAGAATTTACTTAGGAAATCGAATCCACTATAGAACCATAACAATTCCTTAACTTTTAATCTAAATCTATTGTGAATATAAACAAGTATTCTCAGCTACAAGCTAGAATTACTTCAAAAAGAATCATTAATTAACTTCCATGGCATGAACTATCTTCGACAATAGCACGGATCATCTACACTAAACTAGCTATAGGCATGACCCATCTAATCTTAGTATAACTCATCCAAGTCATTAATTATCTGAACATTAAAACTATTGTATGGCCATCTCATCTAAATCACAGAAATTAGAATTGATGCAAATATCAAAACCATATCAATCTATCATCTACAAGACAATAAATCAACATAGACTTGAATAAACATTAAAAGCTCTTCTATTAAAAAAGGAAATCTTTATCATACAATTGTCATCATTCACAACTGAGATCTAAATTAAAAAGAAAAGAAACTGAAACTTATCTATAGCTTCATCAACTCCTAAGTAAAAAAAAAGTCTAGCCTTCCATTGTAGAAGAAAGCACTTGAATCTCCATTAAAAGCTTTGAATTCTCTTCCATCTTCTTCTTCCTTTTTCTCTTCCTAAAATCTACTGGAATCCTCCAATTTTAAGCCAAATATGTCTTTTTATAGGCATAAGTTCCGTAGGAAGAAGTCCAATATGAAAAGGATTGAAATTTGGGTCAAACTAGGAAACTGCACGTTATGCCGATCGATCGCCTTGCATTCCCGATCGATTGCTTGAACTGTATTTTTGTCTAAATTCATGTTATCCTGATCGATTGCCCTGCAACCGGTTCGATCGGCTACAGTGTTTCTGTTTTCCTGGACAGTTTATATTCTGTTCATTAAGCTTTCCTTCGTGTCCATATTAATTTCTAACTTGTTTATAACTCCGAAAAGTTGTCCAAATCACTTTAAAGCATGTGAAGACTACTTTGAACTATTCAAAACATCGTCCAAGTACTTCAATAAGCGCACTTTTCGTACAAAATATAAAATATCATACTTTAGACATGTAGAAAGTAACTAAAATTCCATCTTGATTTAAATACATGTCTAAACAACTAATAACTACAAAATCATTAATAATTTAACTAAAATACTAATATCTATCTGAATCTAAATAAACCATAATTAACTCTAAATTAACCTAATCTATACTAGCAAATAAGGTAAAAAGGCATATAAAATAGATATAGATTTCATACTTATCACCGCCCCAGGCTGCCCCACCTCCTCCACCAAGAGCGGCTACTCCACTGTCATTTGCATAGAAGAAGGTGCATCAATTTCAACAAAAGGCCTTTCACTGCAAGGATAATCAGTTCCGGAGAGCTCAGCACCCACGCAGCCGGGCACCCCTTGCAATGAAGTGGCAACAGGTTTTCACCTGCAAAGTCAGTCTTCGCAATCCCGGTGATTGGACCTTCTGATCTACATGCATGCACCAATCCTCGGAACTGAATTGCTTGAGGAGATGGTGGGCCCGTTGGATGGCAATGGTTGCGGCGAGCGGGAGTGGCTGATGAAGGAGTGCAAGGGCTGGTCCATCACGGCCCACGTCCTATTGAGCGTTTGAGTGGCCACCGCCTCCATGGTCACCCCGCTCGTTCCCTCCTTGCACAACTCTAGCCAGATCTTCTGGGCCAAACCAAGCGTCTCCCCGCTGTCTGCAAGGAGCCCGCTTTCGACCTCCTACGATCGATCACTTTTGCTGCAAAATGGAGCTTCCCCAATTCAACCTCCACCACGGTGCAACTGCCTCACTGAGATGAACTTCTGCTCGCTCCTCACCCGGAAGAACCTCACCCCCTCAAAACCCGGCACGACACTGCCTGTCTCCGTAATGGCCGATCGCAAGGCCCAGCCCGGTCTTTCCAGCTTCGGCTTTGCGACAACCTTGGACTTCCGCATGGTGGCTGCCGACGTGGGCTTGGTGGCAGCGAGGCTTGGGGACATCCGGGCTTGAGCCAGACTCCTCCTCCTGAAACACGCTTTCCCCCCTAACCATCTCAAGGTAGGGAGGGTGAGCGGCGGTAGCACGGGGCTCCTTCGTGGCAGCGGTTGCCTTTGGCTTGGCCGCCGGGGCGATGGTGTCGACCACCTGGGTGTCTCCGGTGGACGCCATGGCAGGAGCTCAGAGCTGCGAATAGAAAGGCAGACCTTGACCTGGATCTTCCGGGAGTTGGCCCTGGTAGATCGGGATTTTCTTTCCTATATGGTTATGCTTTTCGTTGGCCGTTGGACCGCTTGCCATCCTGATCTCCAGCGATTCAGCAGCAAAGGGGACTCCGGTCCGGTCCATGCCCAGGCTTTCTGAGCTTCAGATCCAGTAACAGCCAATGTGAGACCCACCTTCCTTTTACCTTGGCAAAACTTTGTGCATATATCCTTGTTTTCACCGATTTTCCACCAACAAAGAGTTATGCAAGATAGGCCTGCCTTCTTCAGTATGCTGGACACTTACATAACATGTGTCGGCATTGAACTTTTATATGGTACGTATGTGCCTTGGGCTTGGGCTTTACCACAACTTGGCTTCCCGTTTGGGTGGGACTTTCGTAAGTCTATCCTACATAGGTCTATAAGCGGCTTTATGCATGGACTGGACCTTCTGTGGGCTCTAGAATCTGGGTGGCCACATGGGTCCAGTATGTCACCTATGTCTAAGGCTGTTACTCCGCTCATGCCTCTGCTGATTGCTGCCTTCTATGGCCGACTTTGATTTTGTATGATGTCCTCTATGGGCAGACTGTTGCCCTCTGTGGGCCGAGTATGATGCTGTATGATGCCCTCTATGGGCTGACTTTGCTGTTATCTGTTGCCCTCTATGAGCAGTCTTGGGGCACCCTATAGCCTCTATGGTGACCCCGCTTGTTGGAGACCTGTGTAGACACCCCATGTTGTCATACACCCAACACGTCGGACCCGCTTCTTTGCTCTGCCGCCTACTTCATCTTCCATCTTTGCCACCCACAGCTATGTCTTGCCCTTGGATTCAGTTAACTGCACGTCCATCAGGTTCGCTTCAGCTTCTACACGTCTACTTATGAGTAGTGGCCCACTATCTCCATCATTCTGCATGTCTCATCCACGGTTCCGGATCGGCTATTCACAGTAGAGCTTCGGTGGGCCCCATGCTTGGGGTTTTAGGTCACCCCAAGGATGAGGTGATGCGGAAGCGGGGTGGAATGTTGTGAACATCCTAAGGGCCTATTATTAGGTAATTATGTAATAAGGGGCGTTTAGGTACTTAGGTTAATTAGGTAATTAGTGTTTTCATTTAATTATGCTAATGGGCCTTAGGTGTTTGTTAGTGAGCCCACTTAGCCAGTCTATTTAAGTGTAAGGGCTATGCCCTGATTTGATTATGAATGAAATGAATTATTGAGTCTTTGCCTTCTCCCCTTTCTTCCTTGTCTCTCCCCTTTCTGTCTGATGGCCATGTTGTCCCCTCTCCCCTTTTCCGGCCTCCTTGCGCCACTCTCGTCACCTATGCCGACTACCACACTGTTGTGGACAACCGTCCACAACACACCATCGCCTGCCTAATGCGGAGCCATGGCCAGCCCTTGCCGGCCCACGGTGGCGGCAAAAATTCAATGCACACAAAGAGAGGGAGCTAACCAGGGGGGGAACAAAACTCAAGGGGCTGGCGGAGCTGGGTAGGGGCTGACCTTGCAGTCGCTGGCCCGCGGCTGCCCGGATGGAGGCGTGGCGGAGCCCACTGGCCACCGCCGACGCCGCTAACTCACAAGACAGAGAGAGTGTGGAGGGACTGGGGAAAACAGGGGAGGAGCTCACAGAAATCAAACCGGGCTGGGGAGGCGGCCTCACCATTGCATGGCCATGGCTAGGGCGAGGCCGGCCGGCGTCCATCCGATGGTGCCTCACCGGCTCATCTAGAACAAGAGAGAGAGCGTTGGGCGGTTCTGGGCAATTCTAGAATGGACTCGCCCGAGCCCAATTTTTTCATTATTTTATATATTGTTTTCCTTATCTTCTGCACTATCATTCTCTCTCATTTGTTCGCTTCGTGAGAGCGCATCCAAGCCCACGACCTATGATCCCACACCCGACTCTACGAGTATGATTACCGAAGCCACATACGCCGAAACATCATATTTTTCTACCGAAAATGATTAGAAAATAGCAGATAAATGATAAGAAATCGTAGAAAAATCAGGGGCATTACAAACTCTTTTGCCATGGAAAGGATTAAGAATTCGACTCTGATATTTAATGGAGGAGAGTTAGAAGAGGCAAAAAATTGGATTAAGGAATTAGATGAAGTCATGTTTGTGAAGCCAAGCCACAAAATGAATATGACAACTTTTGTCATGAATGGAGAAGTCTTTTTTGGTGGAAGATGGTGACGAATTCTTTATTTATTTATAGATAAGTAATTAATTATACATGAAGAATTTCTTGAAGCATTCAATAAGCATTATTTTTCTTTTAATATTTGAACGCGGATGGAGATGGAAATACTTGACCTCTACCACTATGATTAAATATGAGAATAAGTTTGTACAACTTCAGTATTTGGCTCAATATGTCATCCCTACCGAGGAGAGGAAAGCAAACATTTTGGTTGGGGCTTAAAAAGTGGGCAAAGGTTTTTAGCCTCAAGATCCACTTCTTTTGTAGATGCAGTAGCCTAAGCATCCATTTTGGAAGAGGATTTTAATTAGTCTCGAGCATCATCGAAAGAGCACCAAACATAACAATATTGTTAAAACATTTAACAATATTGCTAAAACTATTTAGCATTATTGTTGAAATGTTACAACAATATTATTAAAATGAGAAAGCCCAATGAAACATGGTGCCTGACTTTAATCTTTAGAACAAAAAAGATGAAGGAGAAAATGAGGTGGGAAAGGGAGATAAAGGCTGGAAAGGGAGGTAAGAGGCAGGCAAGAGGCAATGATTAGAGCAAGTACTTGTAAAATGCGGCTGGGAGAAGAATCAGACAGGGAGGCTAGTCAATGGAAGAGGAGGGATGAGCCTTATGGTAGAAACCCTAGGGCATTAATGTTGGAAGGGTAGAGTGAGGATTTTTGGTGGGAGTGGATATAAAGATAAGAGTATTTTCATCTAAAAATAATGTAAAAGCAGGCAGTGTGTAATAGGCGTATAAAATCCAAGTGATAAAAAAAATGTCAATCTCTATCGAAGTAATTTGTAAATCGCCCCTAAAATAAAAAATTATATTTTTGTATGGGAGAATCATGTAATTATTTCTAAGTAGACATACTATGACTAATAGAAAAGGTGAAAATGGTGAATTCCTACTTCCCTTATAGCATACATTCTAAGCAAATTGTGCCTATAAAAGGTCATGAGAACATCTGTATGGGACTATAATTTAAAACCGAGCAATATACCGTACCAAAGTGTACATTGATTATATTATGTACTAGAATTTGCTTTTTTAGTCATCACTTCTATTTGATTTTGATACTAAATCTTTTGCACTATCTCATATAAATGCTGCAACTGAAATTTTTCCCACCATGGTTATCACATCCACAAAATATTAAAAGTGGCTAGGTTTTAGAAATAAAACAACAACAAATATTAGTGGCTTTTAGAGGTCATATATTATAAACAACAGTCTGTATTGACAATAAAAAACTTCATTGTGGAAGATTAAAGTTGTACTAAGTTTTTAAATGACAAAATATCTTCTTAGTGGGGTGCAAGGATATGTAAGATAGAATCAATTAAAGTTGTGTAACAATGGGTCACAACTTCCTAACAGCCCTACGTTATATATATGAGCAATTGGCCAAGCTTTATTTTTGTACCTTTTTTTTTATAGACGAGCATTGGCTAAGTTTTATGTTTGTATTTTTAGTGTTCGAAGGTACATAAAAGATTCTTTCATATTTATGCACTTCCCATTACATTGTTACTAGAAACAGGTAAGAATACTTAATGAAGCTAAATAATTTCAGCATGATGTTGAATAAAACAATGAGTATAAACTTTGGTAGACACTCATTTATTTGTTTTTGTTCAAAATGACACTACAGTTGGGTAATTTTTGTAATTTATATCTATATATATACTATTATTAAAGTGAGAAGGGGTAAATTTTTTTGTCATGGTATGCCTAAATTGCCTTTCAAATAAATTCTTAATTATTTTAGAATTTAAAAGACCTAAAATATTATAATAATTTATTTAATAAGTATAACCTTGCAACCATACAAAAAAATACGACTTTCATAGTCCTAATTGGTCTAGAATAGTTTAGAACCAATTAAAGTGAGAAGGGGGCATAATTTTTTGTCAGAGAAGTCTTATATTACCCCTAATTGTTACTATTATTAAAATGAAAAGAGTTCCAAGATTTTTATCATAAAAATTTACCCCCAATATGACTCAAAATCTATAGAGCACAACACATGCAATATGTATCTATACTTCTACTAAAGTAACTTAATAGAAGCAAAATACTAGTGGGGTGTTAAAAAGTAATTTCTTAATAAATGTGGAATCAAAATATCCCAATCAAAGTTAAATGCCAATAAAGTGTAATATGGTATTCTAACAGGCTTATTATCAAAATCGTGTAGATGTTGAATAGTGTGACTTATTAAGTATTTTTTTATAGAAATTATACTCAACATTCACTTTAGTACAGTAGATCGCTCTATTCTAAATTAGAGTTTTTTTACATATGCCCTAATTTATAACCTTTTGTAGGCACAAATCACTTAGAGAAGTAATGCCATAAGGGCATCTCAAGTAGAAATTCATCATTTTCAGCTTTCCCATCACCATCATAGTATCTCCACTCAAAATGACAACTGGATTCTACCAACATGACATATTTCATAATCAAGTTCTAATAATCATACTTTATTTTTACATATATTTGAGAAAATAATAGGATTGCCATGGTGCCAATCAACATCTTGCCTAAAAAAATTATTAAAAAAAACAAAGGAAAAGACAAAGGTTTATGGCCTTTCCATATGGGCCAAACGATCTCATCTTGTCTAAGAAATAGAAACTCACGATTAGAAAATTCATGATTCACAGATGTTAAAAAGAATTCAAGCATAGATTAAGACAGAAAAACCCGTCATCATGAAAGTCTCTCTTATAGTCGAACCAGCTGCTTCCCCATAAACCTTTGCAGTCTTCGTGATAATATGGCATCTATGGTCATAACAACACAGCAAAAGCTATCGGTTATTCCTACTGGGCAGATTGGTTAAGAACCGGACCAGTAAAAGAATCCACCGTGAGAAACTAACGCACCGTGAAACAGAAAATTCGCAAGTGAAGAATTTGGAACAGAGAACGTACAATACTGATTAAAAGATTTAAAAATCAGGAAAAAAAACTGCTCCAGAAATCCACCGAAGAAAGCAAACTCAGATGATACAATGAGTTTAACCATAAGTCAGACGAACAATACTGTCATCAGTGCCGTAGTTCTTGATTGAACCAGCTGCTTCCGAAGTCTTCAAAAGAGAAGAAACATCTGGTTGCTTGGGATCGTGCAGGAACCTTTGCACCATTCTGCCATGCAAGTTACATACAGACAAGACACGGAATTATATCAAACACCATATTCATAACAAGAACAGAAATAACATCAATTCATTGCCGCATGAGTTAGCTCTAATAAATCACTAGAATGAAACAGAAGAAAATAAAATTGTCGGATCCATTGATTGCTGGAAAATAAAATCGTCAGATACTAACATCACAGCCTAACCTGATTCTTCTGAATTTGTTAAAAATAACATAGAACAGCAGACATTGTCGATGGATCAGAGGAAACAGAGAATTCATCCCTTTTCTTTAAACAATTCATTACAGCAAAACATAAAAACAATCCAATTTGCAGACCTCTACTCCACTGTCGAAACGATCATGCAGCACCGCCGTCTTTCTCCCTCCTCTCTCTCCCTCTCTCTATCTACTATCTTCGATCTCTTCTCTTTCCCTCTCTCTGTTTCCTTTCATGGGCAGAAGGGGATGTTAAATCAGGAAGTGAGGCGGTTGGGGGGGTTTCCAAGAATTGGTCGCAAGATGAAACGTTCAAAGAAGGAAACTTACTAGATGGATTTGTACTGCTGCGTGAAGGAAACTGATTGAGGAACACTAAAAACCTCCCCACAGTGAGCAGTCCGATCCTTATATGAAACGAATAATCTTTCCTCTCCGGTTCCCACTCCGACTCTCTGATCCTAATCCATTATTTGGAAACTTAACTCCCCACCGACCTTCCCTAAATTTGAGTTTTTATTATAGGAAACCCCACGACCGCCTCATTTCGCCAGGAAGCAGAAGAGTTGGAAGGGAGACGATGGTGCTACATGATCGTTTAGAGAACCCTTATACAGCGAATAATCTTTGCTTCTTTAAGCGTTTCATCTTGCTACCAATTCTAATCCATTATTGGGATACCCCCCCAACCGCTTCACTTCCCGATTTTATTTTCATCTGTTTTGTTCTAGTAAATTATTGAAGGGCTTCCGTCTTCTTTTCAGTTAACTCATGTGGCCATGAATTGATATAATTTCTGTTTTATTCAGGACCATATTTAGTTATGATATGGTGTTTGATATAATTTCGTGTCTTGTTTGTATGCAACTTGCATGGCAGAAAGCTGCAAAGTTTCATGGACGATCCCAAGCAAGCCGATGTATCTTCTCATCTTCTTTGAAGACTTCGGAAGCAGCTGGGAAACCATCCCAACCACCTCACTTCCCGATATAACATCCCCTTTTGCCCGTGAAAGGAAACAGAGAGAGGGACAGAGTTGAGAGGAAAGAGAAGAGATCGAAGAGAGAAGGGAGAAAGATGGTGGTGCTACATGATGGTTTCGACAGTACAGAGCAAAGGTCTGCAAATTATATTGCCTTTTTGTTTTGCTGTACTGAATTATTCTCTGGTTCTTTTGATCCGTCGACTCAGAATCTCGCTTGTGTTACTATATAATATCTGTTTCTGACGATTTTATTTCATGCAATCAACGTACCGACGATTTTATTTTCATCTGTTTTGTTCTAGTAAATTATTAAAGGGGCTTCCATCTTCTGTTCTCGTTGATCAGTTAACTCATGTGGCCATGAATTGATATAATTTCTGTTTTATTCAGGACCATAATTAGTTATGATATATGGTGTTTGATATAATTTCGTGTCTTGTTTGTATGCAACTTGCATGGCAGAAAGCTGCAAAGTTTCATGGACGATCCCAAGCAAGCCGATGTATCTTCTCATCTTCTTTGAAGACTTCGGAAGCAGCTGGTTCAATCAAGAACTTTGGCACCAATGACACTGTTCGTCTGACTTACGGTTAAATTTATCATCTCATCTGACTTTGCTTTCTTCGGTGGATCTCTGGTGCAGTTTTGTTTCGTGCTTTCATCCTCATATGTTCATGATCACACCAAGTACGTGCACCTTCGACTTCTCGCGTCGGCATCGAGACCATTACATTGTCTGACTTGGATTTAGCCTTGACTGCCCCAGCTCCGTTCCTTGCGACCTTCTGTTTTTAGTGATACCCAATCAAAAGAATATTTAGTTATGACCATAGATGCCATATTATTATGAAGAAACAACATATATGTCCTGGCCTTGTTCTTGAATATAACTTGCATGACGGAAGACTGCAAAGATCCGTTCATGGAGGATGACGTCTCAAGATCCATTCCGTGTGTGAAGACTGTCTCTGGAAGCAGCTGGTTCGACTAAGAGAGACTTAAGTGATGACAGGTTTTCTGTCCTGATCTGTGCTTAAATTATTTTTAACATCTGTGAATCATGAATTTTCTAATCATGAGTTTCTATTTATAAGACAATATGAGATCGCTAGCCCAGATTGAAAGACCATAAACCTTTGTCGTTTCCTTTGAGTTTTTCTGAATGATTTTCTTTGAACAAGTAGCAAATTATGATCAGTGGAACTTGATTATGAACTGAGTCTAATTGATGGAATCGTGTTGTCATTATGAGTGGAGGTACTGTGATGGTGCTGGGAGAGGGGAAAATGATTAACTTCTACTTGAGAATCGATGCCCTTGTGGCATTACTTCCCCAAGTAATTTGTGCCCACAAATGGTCATGAATGAGGATGCCTGCATCAAACTCTAATTTAAAAGAGAACCGTCAACTATGTCAAATTGAATGTTGATTATATTATCTTTCAAATTTACTGAATTAGTCATTCACTATTAACTTTGATGGCGATATTTTACTTCCACATTCATTAAAAAATCACTTTCACCACTCCACTAGTGTATAATAATAGCATTGTTCCGTCTTGAAACACAAGTTATGCAATTAGGTTATGTTACGTCATTTTGAACAAAAAGAGATAAAAGATAACTTAGTAGCTCATCTGTTGGGTTTCTATCAAATTATATATTCACTGTTTTGTTCTAAGATGATATTAAAATTTGTTTAGCTTCATGAAGTATTCGTATCTTGTTCTAGTATTGACTGCATTCTTTCTAGCACAAATCAATTTAAGTGGAAGTGCACAAATATGAAAGAATCCCTTGTTTGTATTCTCAAAATGGGAACAATAAAAAAAAAAGAACATGCTCAATGCGACAATGCCCATCTATATGGCATTGGGCTGCTAGGAAATTGTAACCTGTACGTTGTTTCAAAAACTTAAAAGTGATTCGATCCGTGACATACTCGAATGCCTTCCTTCATCATTAGAACTTTCCCAACAATAATTCTCATGTTAATAATAATTGTCAAAAGTGAGATGATATTTTGTCTTTTGAAAACTTCGTACAATTTTAATCTTGCACAATGAAATTTCCTACTACCTATACGAAGTCTTGTTTATAGTATATCCACCTCTAAAAGCTACTACTATATGTTGTTTTTATTCATACTTAGCCACTTTTAATATTTTGTGGATGGGACAACCATGGTGAGAGAAACTCCACTTACAACATTTATATGAGAAAGCCCAATAGATTTTGTATCAAAATCAAATAAAGCATGATAAAGTGATCACTAAAAAAGCAAATTACTATACATAATATGATCAATGTACATTTTGACATAGCGTACGGTTCTCTACTAAATTATAGTTTTATGCATACATTGTCATGACTTTTTGTAGGCACAATTTTCTTAGAATGTGTGCTACAAGGGAAGTAGAAATTTATCATTTTCACCTTTTCTATTAGTTACAGTATGTCCACTCATAAATAATGGCATGATTGTCCCAAATGAAACATAATTTTTTTTAATAATGAGGGGCGTTCATGTCCTTGGGACATGAAGGGATTGGGCAACAACCACTTATATCCTACCGCCAATTCCCTCCAACATGTACAAGGCACACCCATCGAACATGTAACGGGGAAATAATGACATGATTCTCTAATATAAAAGTTTCAATTGTTAAAATTGGTTTTTCTCTGTTTGGAATATATTCTAAAATTAACTCTAAGTCACAATGGGAGCACCAACTTTACCTCTTGACCATAAGGAGAAGAGGGTGGAACTTTACTAATTTAGTCGAGAGTGCAAGGTTGAACAGTCAACTTGGCTAAGTGAAACCTAAGGGGTTCACTTTAGGTTAGTAAGGGGACACGTGCACTCACAACCTAGTTGGAGTGACTTGAACTCAGTTATAGACTCGCAAATAGATGTGATTCACATGAGACTGGATCCACGAAGGCCCAGTAGAATGTTGGATATTATTTACTAATTAATAGAAAAAAGACGGGATAGAAAAACAAGCTTTAGAGTGGGCATTATGCTGAGTGTTTAAGAGGGTAAACAGGCAGTAGGCAGGCAAGTTGTTCACCCAACCGATCTGCTATCCATTCCAGTAGCCAGAGTAGGTGCCAAGTATCATGAACTTGAAATCTCTTATTTTCGTCGGGAAAATCTGATATGGTGGGGTTAAATTCAAATAGACTGAGATAGAGATGGAGATTGAATCAATTTAGGATTGCTAACTAATTGGGAAATGACCATATATAGGAGACTAATGCCTCTATCCATACCATCCATCTCTCTCTCTCTCTCTCTCTCTCTCTCTCTCCACACTCTCCTTTTTTATCCCTATCCTCTCTCTCGCTCTCTCTCAATCCCCTCTCTCCCTCCTCTCTCCTCCCTCTCTTTCCTCTTTCCTCCCTCCTCTCTCCTCTCTCTCACACTCTCTCCCTCCTCTCTCTCTCCTCCCTCCCTCTCCCTCTCTCTTTCCACTCTATCTCTTCTCTCTCTCCTCACTCTCTCTCTCCCTTCTCTCTCCTCCCTCCTCTCTCTCTACACTCTCCTCTCTCTCTCTCTCTTCTATCCTCTATCTTCCTCTCTCTATCTCTTTTAATTTAAATTTTTTAAAAATAAAAATTATAGCAATTCATAATGCATGCATCATCACTACTACACCAGTTAGCAGCAATGCATATGTGGATACGTCGCTACTATACTAAAATAGTAGCGATGTATACGTATATGCATTGCTACTACCCTAAGTTAGTAGCGATGCTTACGTATATGCATTGCTAATAGAAATTTTTTTATTTTTTATATTTTTTAAAAATAATTTATAATAACAATTTAAATTCATTCTTCCCTCTCCTCACTCTCTCTTCCTCTCCCCCTCTCTCCCCTCTCTCTCTCTCTTTCTTCTCTCTCCTCACTCTCCTCTCTCTTTTCCTCTCTCTCCCTCCTCTCTCCTCCCTCCCTCTCTCTCTCTACCCTCTCTCCTTCCTCTCTCCTCTCTCCTCCACCCTCTTTCTCTCTCTTTCCTCTCTATCTCTTCTCTCTCTCATCACTCTCTCTCTATCTCTTTTCATTTAAGTTTTTTTAAAATAAAAAACTATTAGCGACACATAACGTATATGTCGCTACTATATTTAGTAGCAATATGTATGCATCGCTACTACCCTAAGTTAGTAGCAACATACAAATATGCGTCGCTAATTAAAAAAAATTTATATTTAATTTTTTTTAAATAATTTATATTAACAATTTTAACTCTCTCTCTCCGTTCTCTCTCTCCCCTCTTTCCCTCTCTCTCTCCTCTCTACCTCTTCCCTCTCTCCTCACACTCTCTCCCTCTTCTCTCCTCCCTCTCTCTATTTCCTCTCTATCTCTTCTCTCTCCCCTCTCTCTACCCTCTTTCTCATCCTCCTCTCTCTCTACCCGATCTCATCTTCTCTTTCTTTCTCTCCTCAACCCTCTCTCTCCTCCACCTCTCTCTACCCTCTCTTTACACTCTCCCTCCCTACTCTCCTCTTATCTCTCTCCTCACCCTCTCTCTCTCTTCTCTCCTCACTCTCTTTCTACACACCCTCTTTCTCCTCACCCTCTATCCCCTCTCTTCTCTTCTCTCCTCACCCTCTATCCCCTCTTTCTCTCTCTTCTCTCTTCTCACCCCTCTCTCTTCTCTTCTCTCTCTCCTCTTTTTTCTTTCCTCTCTCCTTTTTCTCTCTTTTAGTTAAAATTTTATTAAAATAAAAATTTGTCATAGCGACGCATGATATTTGCGCCGCTACTACATAAAATATTAACGACGAATATTATATGCATTACTATTATCCTCAGGTAGTAGCGATGTATAACTGTATGTGTCACTACTATACTATGTAGTAACGAACACATAACTGTATGCATCGCTACTACACTATATTAGATAGTAGCAATGCATAACTGTATGCGTCACTAATATACGTCGACTTGCAGGATGTTCAACATAGAAAATCTAGCTAAATAGCATAAAAACATGCAAGCCATGTTGATTTGACAAATTTGTCAACGTATTGATATATCAAAAGCTAAGAACTTTCTGACAACTACTTGCACAGCCAATCCAAGCTTCACTACATCCCCAGTACTCGGTGCCTGTGATAATATTTGCAGTTCTTAGCACATCTCAAATTCTTCTTTTAGAAAAGAAATAGCTTCGTATTTATATTGACTCACCTCAATGTGCAGGCGTAGTACTGGGTCATGAAGGGATAATCTCAAAAGAAACCAACCACCGTGTCCAAAAACTCACACCTGTCGTAAAAGTGCAAAGATGTAATTCAATTTTAATTCTATATCTTAGTAAGGCGTATGGTTAAATTTTGAACAATCTTGTCCAATAAAGATGCTCCTGCGCTTTGGGTCTCTAAAAGCATCCTGCTTACACTATTAGTTGCAAGGCTCACATAAAATTCCTAATATGCAGTTTTCATTCATCACGCAAAATATTATTTGGTTGCGGCAGCATTCATCTCTATTGTGATCCCTCACCCCGTGTAAATTCTCAAGTGGTATGATAAAAACAATATACACCTTTCAGGACAAAAGTACAAACATGAAGGCCTGAATCTTGCTATTCATATAAGTTGGCCGTGACATGAACCTACCATGTACATTGACTACGAATCCTCTGGTGCTAGAGAATTAGTCTCAACCCAATAAAATGCAAGACAAAAAAGGGAAAAAAAAACTCTCAGCTATATCTTTCATGAGCTGGTATTATCAGTTCTAATATCTTTGCAGTCTTCTCTTACTCGAAACAACCATAGGTGTAATTCTTGTAGGCTTTCCAACCTTCAGAGTCACTGCAAAATTGAAAGACGAGTTTATCAATTATATTCCACACTAACAACACTAAAACTCATAAATTTGGCAAATATACTACCCTTTATTGACCATTTGGTAATAGGGGCTAAACTCTAGATGATAAAATACAAAATACATCCTCAACAATAACACAACAATATCATCCTATGCCGGTTGATTGCAAAAGGACATTAATTGCCATTCTGTGGTGAATGTGGCTTAAAACCAGGTAAGTTCACTACAGAAGAAAAGAGAAAAACCTTTTCAATCTTTAACTTGCTGACTACTTCCAGGAGGACCTTGTAATACTGGATCACCACAAATTTCGATTTTGCGTTGAAATTCACCTTAAAAGAAGAAGACCTTTAATAAACTTCTAGGAGAGGCATGCATAAAATGAACAAAAGCTATACACCCATACTTTGTGCATGGGAACATATCGTGGATGAGTCATGTCCATTAATTGACATTGAACAGCCCTAGATGCTGCCTGCCCAACATAAAGAAGGACCAAATAAAATTTACGTTTGAAAGATTGATAACAACAACAAAGCCACTTGTTGTATAGAACTATGATAATTGGCAAATAACAGGATCAGAAGCAAAGCGGTGACAATGGGCATGTTTCTGAAGTTTAGCATGCCTCTTATATCATTCCCTCCATCCAATGCAAATGCACAACAGAGCATGCAAACAAGCTAAAAACAAATAGCATGCTCAAAATGAAATCACATTGATCTTTGATTTAAAAGTAAAGGTCTAAACGATAACTTTCCTCAAATTATGATCCAATTAAAGTAAATTTAGTCTCAAAGTACTAGCATCAATTACTCATTTTAAACATTTTAGTCACAAACAAAGTTGTTGGTCCACCAGGAGTACATGTTTCTTTTTTCTTTTGGCTAGGACAGTCTAACATTTGCACTTACACGTCAGAAGCAACAAAAGCTCAAGGTACCCACAAAAGATCCAACATGGGAAAGCCAGAAACCAGACCACTTCCACTTTGGTGAGATGGAAATGGAGGGTGGCGTTGATCTAGGTCAGAATCTCATTCCTGCCCACAAAATAAGCCATGTCTATCATCCCTATGCCCTGCCATTATCACCATTGGACTTCCTGCCCTTTCACACGCCAAGGAGCTTCTCTTCTGCTGTTTACTATTGTAACGAAGTTGGATTGACTGTTATGTCTGATTGTCAATGAAAGCAGCATACTACAAGCACACAAAAACAGTCTAACAGAGTGATCAGTTTTAGAAGAAGCAAAAGAGTTTCACTTAAAAGAAAATCAAAATTTTCGAGGGAAGGTAACCTTGAAGAGTGAGATGGCGCAAGATGAGTTAAGCCCGGATGAGGGCTGAGCAAAGAAGATTTCTGCTGCCTTCCCTAACTTGTCCTCAAAACACATTGATCCCTCTTTCATAAACAAATGGATTTGAGGACTTCAACACTCCTGATCAAAATCCAAGCCAAAACAGAGCATTTCAACTTTGGCAGAGGGAATAGGAGGGGGGAAGGGGAAGGTAAAGCTAATACTTTTCATTGGGGCAGAAGGGTGACTAGGGGAGAGGAGGCCACTATTGGCGGGGTGGACCTCGGAGCAACCAGGGCAGGAGGTGACGAGAGACGGCTATACAACTAGGGGAGAGGCCAAATCGCAGAAGTGATCTGCGCCTTGCTGTCGGGGGGCTAGCAGCTCTAGCAGACTTTCAATGAGAGGCGAGATGGAGCTGATCCGACCTGCGATGGGGATGATTAAACAAGAGGAGCAAAGGCATATCCGACAGTGGTGATGGCTAGAAGGGGCTCTTCGAACAGCAGAGGTGGCTCCGAAATCGCCAACAGAGGATGGTCCGAGATCACCGATAGAGGAGAGGGGAGGCCAGGAGGGGCAGAGTGGAAGTTTGGGGCTGGGATTTGGGTTTGGTTTTATACCTGCCAGCTTGACCGTGGTTAGTTCTTAGGTTAATCAAGAAAATTCAAAAGTGGCCCTTAGACCTTCATCAAATGGCATGCAGAAACTGGCCCAAATAACTTATATGAGGTTCCGGCTCATCCTATCTAGACCCTATATATATATATATATATATATATATAGAGGCCTGTGGAGGTGAGCCTGGGCTCACGCTCAGCTACATGAGCCCATGCCCACTAGGCCGTCGAATTTATATCCGACGGTTCACGCTACTCACAAGGCCCCGTGAGTTGCATGGGCCGTTGGATGTGGGCCTGGGCTCACGCAGCCGAGTGTGAGCCCAGGCTCACCTCAACTTTTTTCATATATATATATATATATATATATATAAATACACAAATTAGAATCCCAAGGCATATAGTATGAAAGGTGCCTGAAGGCTTATTTGGCAAAAAAACGGAAAAAAAAATAGAAATTGCAGTTTAGTGAGAAACCAAATGCTTTGTGAATCTATATTTTCATTACTTACTTTCCAAATCTGTTTTAATAAAAGTTCAGTAATAAAATGTTGGCATTGCATCTCCACGTTGTGCTTTTTTATTTGATTTGTTAATTCAAGTGAAGATAGATTTCTAAGACTGCTTAGCTAACATGCATAACTTTAGATTGTTTTACATGATATTCCATGTCAAAAGTTTAGAAAATCAAGTGCTACAATTCTCTTTTTGCTCTTGTCTCTTATAAAAACATTGTTGAGTGCACAAGCTATAATGTTTAGATCGTTTAGTGTACTCACAATTGTTCATAAAATACGGGTATTATTCTATTATACAAATTCTACTATACAACTATTGAGTGAGTTGGACAATGAAGGCTTAATTTTGCCCCAATTGTAGGGAGAGAAGTGGCACCTTGATTGTCATTTTAAACTTACTAGTTGCTTACTTAGTTAAGATAACATTGCCCAATTTTACAACCAAGTAGGTTTATAGCTACAAATGTTCTAACTGGAGCTCACTCCACACTTTCAGATGTCAAAATTCCATAGCACTGCCATTTGAATACTTGTTAGGAATTTTATTATTCATGTCTCCCTTACATTGAAAATTCAACATCTATTTATCAACATCACACATTTCACCCAAAAACTTAGATCCTAAAAAATTTATCAAAGAAACGGAAATAAGCAATCCTCCAGTTCTTGTTGAAAACCAAAACAAGCATAAGTCCCTAAAAGCCTGCTGCAAATCCTGGTGCCATCCCCAGTACACCCAAATCCAAAGAAATCTACCTTAATCTTCACTAACAGCTCTTGGACTTTTAGGTGCTCTACACGTCGGGCAATATTTTGGAAGCGGTGATCCACACAAATAAGGGTTCCCAGCATACGGGGACAGTTGTTCAAGGGTTTGTAGCTGGTTTCCCTTCGGAATTTCTCCGGACAAATTGTTAAATGACAAATTCAAGTAACTGAGTAAATATAAAAGTGATATGCTACTGGGAATTGAACCACTAAACCGGTTTCCAGACAAGTCCAATGATTCCAACTTCTGCAACTTACCGACATTCTTTGGTATTCTTCCAATCAAATGATTCCCCAATATATTCAGGCTATATAGTAGTTTCAGGTTGCATATCTCTTCTGGTATTTCTCCGGATAAGCCATTATTTGAAACATCGATTCCAGTTAGAAAACGCAAAGGACCTCCACTAAACTAAAAGGTTTTATTTAATTGCTTGATGGAATAGATGCAGATCTCCTTGCTTACCAAATACCCAATATATGCAGCTTGTTCTATGCTGTATTAAATTAGCGGAAGGATATTGTTCTTTGGATTGTCACAACGATAAATACACCATTCACTGCATATTCTTCAGGTATTTCATAGTTCAATTAGCGATTGCTTCACACGAACAGGTAGCATCATGGACTGAGCTGCATAATGCAAACCCCTACTTCCACAAGCTTAAAGATTTATTGCAGATGAAGCATGCATAAAATAAATATTAACCATGGAATTGATTGATTTCTAGGCAAAAAATAGTAAGACCCACAACTTTGATATGAAGCCTTTTAACCATCCCATTGCAATGAAAACTAGTAAAATGATGAGTCCATTAAATCTTGAAGCTAAAAAAAAGGCTTACTTCAGGAAAGATGACCATGGCCAAATCAGATTAATTATACCCGTCATATGAAAGCATTGCATGAGAACAAATGATATAACAAAACACTAACAAATGGTATAGGAGCTGTGTTAGCAGAATTATTGTCACGGGTAGCAGATTTTAGCTTTTAGAAAAAATGGGAATAGATTTACAAAATCTACAAATTTCATCATGCACAAATATCAAGATTTCTGGTACCAGATCCTAACTTTTAGAAAAATTGGAGGATTATTGTCTCTGGCAGTAGATCTAGGCTATTATAGCTGTTTTATCTCTATAGAAGTAATCGAGATCAGTATATATCACCAAAAAGAGATACAGTCCACAAAAACGTAAGATGCTCAAAAATTTAAAATTTCGCAATGCATAACTAGCAGGATTATTTAAAATTTTAAATTTTAAATAGATTATTGTCTCCGGCAGTGGATCCAAACTTTTAAAAAAATTGGTAATAGATGAGCAAAATCGAAACTTTTACAATGCACAAATACATCGTGTGAATAAATGAAGAGATAAAACATAAAAAATGAAAATACAAAAATACCTTCTGAGGGACAGGGAAGCCGCGAGTTGTGTGGAGGCAAAGCCAGCAGGCGAACTTATGCCAGCGAGCGCGAGGAAGGGCTCTGATATTGGGAAGACCAGGTAATCGATTTGAAGCGAGGTAGATTATTTGAGCGGCGGCTACAGTGCATGTCCAGAGATTGGGAAGCCAGTGAACCAGATTTAAGAGGAGGCCAGTTGGTCTCCAGTTTCAGAGTGGTCGAGACTGAAAGTCAGGGAGATGTTCTGCAACTTGTGAGATCCAAAGACAAGGGTGCTCATCTATCACGAGAACTGGCTTGCAGAGGAGCAAAGTTGGTCAGCGGTGGCCGATTTGACTCAGGAGGGTGAGGGGGAATTCCAGAGCAGCCGACAACTGAGCACCCAAGAGGATCGGCGACTTTCGACGTCCGAATGTTCTGATCGTTAGGGGGTGGCAGGAGGGCTAAATGTTGCACCATGAGATGGTTTACAAGGGGTTGTGACCGGTGCCAAACGTGACGGAGGACAGAGCAGTTGCTCGCCGGTGGCAGACTTGCCAGAGGAGAGGACACAGCGGCAGTAGATGGCGGTAACCCATTAGCTATGGTTAAACGCCTCTAAGTTTATCAAAAGCCACACGATCCTAATCCGGCGGCTACAGTTTATTAAGCTCGTATGTTTCGTATGAGACCACATGTTCCTAAACGGAATTTTATATATATATAAAAGGACAGTTTATATGGGCTTGGGCTCACGTGCAGACCGGGTGAGTCAGGCCTTTAGGACTGCCAGATTTAAATCAGACAACCCATGCTATTTAGAGGCATTTTATCTTTGAGTAACATGGGTTAATAAATTTAAATCTAACAGTCCTAAGAGCGTGGGCTCACATAGTCGCGCGTGAGCCCAGGCTCTTTTATATTTATATATATTAAAATTGTAAAAATACGTAAATTAGAATCCTATGGCATATAGTGTGAGGGTGTTTGAGGCTTACATGTCAAAAAATTGAAAAAAAAAAGAAATTATAGTTTAGTGAGAAACAAAATGCCCTGTGAATATTTTCATTACTTACTTTCCAAATCTGTGTTAATAAAAGTTCAATAATAAAATGTTAACATTGCATCTCCAAGTTGAGCTTGTTTGTTTGATTTGTTAATTCAAGTGAAGTGAGATTTCTAAGAATGCTTAACTAACATGTATAACTTTAGAATGTTTTACATGATATTCCATGTCAAAAGTTTAGAATTTAAAGTGCTACAATTCTCTTTTTGCACTTGTTTCATTTTAAAACATTGTTGGGGAGAAATTATTGAGTGTGCGTCGCATACCCGTTGGCCATGTATTTCACCATTCAATGCATGACTCATCAACATAATTGTGAGACATCAGGATAACAAACGGTTATAAAAGTTGGTGAGTCATTTTGTAAATGGTAAAATACACGACCAGCATGGTGTGCGACGCACACTGAAAAATTTTTCCGTTGTTGGGGGTACAAGTTATAATGTTTGGATCGTTTAATGTACTCGCAATTGTTTATAAAATGCGGGTATTATTCTATTATACAACCATTGAGTGAATTGGACAACGAAGGCTTAATTTTGCCCAAGTTGTAGGGAGAGAAGTGGCACCTTGATTGTCATTTTAAACTTACTAGTTAAGATAAATTACCCAATATTACAACTAAGTAGGTTTATAGCTCAAAATGTTCTAATTAGAGCTCAATCCACACTTTCGGATGTCAAAATTCATTTGAGTGGCATTACAATTGCGAGCCACACTGCCATTTGAATACTTCTTTATTAGGAATTTTATTATTAATGTCTTCCTTACATTGAAAATTCAACATCTATTTATCAACATCACACATTTCACCCAAAAACTTAGATCCTAAAAAAATGATCAAAGAAACGGAAATAAGCAATCCTCCAATTCTTCCTGAAAACCAAAACAAGCATAAGCCCCCAAAAGCCTACTGCAAATCCTGGTGCCATCCCACTATACACCCAAATCCAAAGAAATCTACCTTTGTCTTCACTAACAGCTCTTAGACTTTTAGGTTGTCTACGTGTCGGGCAATGTTTTGGAAGCGGTGATCCACACAAATAAGGGTTCCCAGAATACGGGGACAGTTGTTCAAGGGTTTGTAGTTGTTTTCCCTTTGGAATTTCTTCGGACAAATTGTTAAATGACAAATTCAAGTAACTGAGTGAATATAAAAGTGATATGCTACTGGGAATTGAGCTGCTAAGCTGGTTTCCAGACAAGTCCAATGATTCCAACTTCTGCAACTTACCGATATTCTTCGGTATTCTTCCAATCAAATGATTCCCTGCTAAATTCAGGTTGTACAGTAGTTTCAGGTTGCATATCTCTTCTGGTATTTCTCCGGATAAGCCATTATTTGAAACATCTATTCCAGTTAGAAAACGCAATGGACCTCCACTGTAGTCAAGTAGCCTTCCTTTGATGATCATAACAAGATCTATGCTATAATGATCACCATGTTTAAACGACAAGTCAATTCCATTCAAATTCACATTTTTCTCAAAACTAGGAATCCTTATTTCCACTGTTTCATATTTGTCAAAGATCATTGCAGGAAATTCACCCCACTTTGTTGGTATTTGTCCTGATAGCTTGTTATGAGAAATGTCAAAGACTCGAAGCTAGCCGAGAAGAGCAAGCTCTGCAGGCATTTCGCCGTCGAACATGTTTCCATTCATATGAAGTATTACGAGGATGGAAAGACTTTCTCCTATCCATGAGGGAATTTTTCCATGGAGCTTGTTGTTACTAAGGTCTAGAACTTCCAATTCTGTTAAATTTTTGAACGAAGGGGAGAGAAATCCAGACAATTGGTTGCTATCCAAGCGCAAGAATCTCAGGTATTGTAGAGAACCCATAGACTTGGGAATTTATTATTGGACAGATTGATAAACGCTGCACCTGTCTCGCATATGGTAGATGGGATACTCCCATTTAGAAGATTACGAGAAAGAAATAGAATATAAGCAGAAGAATTGTTTAAGAAACTTGAGAGAGATCCGGAAAATGAATTGTTGGATAGGTCACAAATTATCGGATCAGAAAATAGGTGAGGTAATGGGCCTTCCAAGTTGTTTGAGCTTACGTCTAAACCGTCGATGGAACTAAAGTACACTTCACTTGGAATTTTGCCGCTAAGCTGGTTGTGTGATATATTTAGAAAAGAGAGTTGAGGAGAAATTTTCCAAAACCAATTGGGAACAGTACCTCGAATTCCTGAATCGGAGATGTCAAGTTAAATAAAGTTTTGTGTTCTAAGCCATGCAGGAAAATGAGGCCCAAGTTTGCAAGATCCTAGTAGGATGATATCAAGATCGAACAGAGGTACCCAACCAGAAGGGACGTGGAAAGACAAGTCGTTAGAGGTCATGTCCAAAACCTTCAATCTGGATACATTAGTAAAGTGAGCTTTAGTTACCAATCCACTGAAGGAGTTATATGAAAGGGTCAAGAAAGCCAACACTGACAATTGTCCAAGACATTTTGGTAACGGGCCGCTCAATTTGATGGAATGAAGATACAATCCTTCTAAAGAGTACAATTGACAAAATGTTGCAGGAAAAGAACCATTCAAGGAGTGAGAGGAAAGATCTAAGGCAGCTAACTTTGGAAGTTGTCCAAGACATTCAGGAATGGAGCTGCTAAAGAAGTTGTTGCTGAGTTTCAGTTCTCTCAACAATAAGAATTTGCAGAAGGTTGTAGGGATCGTACCATTTAGTTCATTGAAGCTCAGATCCAAAATTTTCAAACTTTTTACAAGGCATCCGGTTGAGTTCTTTAGAAATCCAAAAGGACTTTCCTTGAGATCATTGTATGACAAAGAGAGCATCTGCAAGTCAAGACTAGCAAGTGAAGCCATGCTACCTAAACAATCAGGAATTCCAAGGAAGCCGCTGTCACGGAGATTCTCATTTGTAAGAGCAGTAAGATTGCACAACCAGGCTGGTACTTCTGAATTAATGGAGTTGAAAGAAAGATCCAAGGTAACAAGTGATGACAAATTAGAAGATGGAAGAGGAGGAGGAATGCTACTTATGGAACACCCAGACAAGTGTAATACTGATAGATGATTGAGCATGTTGACAGAGTGAAGCCAGTCATGCGACCGATTAAGGTTGACTCCGGTCATAGCAAGATGCATCAACAGAGATAAATGAGATAACCAGTGAAGGTTGTCAGAATACAACTCAGAATTGCCAAGATCAAGATAAAGCAAACTTGTAAGGTTTCCAAGCTCATGAGGTACCTGTCCTATAAAATGAGAAAAGCTGAGAATGAGGTATTTCAAATGATGGAATGAGCCCATGAATTTTGGAATTTTCATGGGGAACCAGTTATGGCTCAGGTCCAAGTGAGTCAGATGGCTCAATTGGAGCAAAGAAGAAGATAGCTCACCACTCAATTCTGAGTTGAGTGCCCGCTGGTGAGATTGAGGCTAATGATGCGGCCAGTTGTGTTATGACATATGACACCAGCCCACAGGCAACGATTGTGACCTTCCCATGAGGAGAGCCTGCTTCCATAATTTTGAAGGCCTCGCTTGAATTCAAGAAGGGCTTCTCTCTCACTTGCTACGCAGCTTTCAGTGCCCAAGGGTAGAAGCGAAATCAAGACGAAGAGCGAGACAAGTGATTCAAGGCACCCTCTCCACATGGTGATTCACTTGCTACCGGAAAATCTACTTAAGCATGTCATCGACCTACCAAGGATTTAATTTATAGGCGAGAAATTAATGAATATTTCTAAAATATTATGTAGATTTACTCTCTCTTTATAGGAGCCATTGATCCTTAAGAATAACAGTGCATATCAGCGTAAGTGGGAAAACTCCCATTTATACTAATACTACTTAGAGGAGTACTCAATAATTTCTTTATAGGATTGGATTGACCTAGACTTGAGCTATTAATGGTTCAAACTTATGGGCAGATTCTTCATTTCTTATTTTTTTAGTAGAATGGACTAATCCTTCTTGTTCCTTACATATATCTAAAATAAGAAAATGAAAACTAAGATAGGTGAAATGCAATTGGTTGGATGAAATGGTCCACATATCATAAAAGTCTTCTAGTCTTAAATTTGAAGGGTCAAAGGCCAATATATTAAATGGCGTAGACTTAGCAATTAATGGGTCGAACTTATATAGGCAGATTCTTCTGCTTCTTTTTTTCTTCTGGTGAATGGACTAATTAATTCTTCTTGCTCCTTGCATATATATGAAATAAGAAACCGAAGACTAGGACATGTGAAATACACTTGGTTGGATGAAAGGATCCATATATCATAAAATTCTGAAATATTTATAGAAATATACCTGAAAATAGGCTAAAATACAAAAAAATCTGAGAAATTATAAAATTGTAAAAATAGACTTGTGCATGTGAGAGGGCACTAAAAAGATGACTATGCCCTTAATGACTTTCTAACTAAAAATGGACGACTGCCAATTGTAAGTTGGTGGTTTTGATAAAATATTTTTTTAATATTTATTTGTAGACAAATTATAAATGTTAAAATAACTTCTTAGTTTTGATGAGTTTTTGTTGCTTATAACATATAATTATAAGGATAAGGAGAAGAAGAAGGTCCATATATTTCTAAACATTCGATATGGCGAGATCATATAAAAGGGAGAACCCCATCCCAAGTTTGTATATGCCTACATACAAAAGCTTCAAGATCATTTCCAGACGCACAGGATATAGTACAACATGCCCAAAGACTTGTTGAAATATGTCAACATAAAACTTGCATATCCTAACAAGAGCATATGCATTACACGATACATATTTTACTTCACACATATCGTGTAGCCAATTGCGCAATAGTATTACTTATTATGTAGTCGATTACATGATAGTGTGCTACATAGTACATATTTTACTCTACACTAAATTTTGTAGTCGATTACATAATAATATTTCCTATCTTGCAGTCTATTACACGATAGAATTTTGTATATTTTTTTCAATGACGAAAGCTTGTACTATGTTGTCTATCATGATATCGGCTGCACTATAATTTAAATTAATGTGTACTTAACTACATGATATGTGCTATATTTAAATTTAGTATTGTGTAGTTAAATACACATTAATTAGGATTTAGTGTGGCTGATGTCACGGTAGGCAACATAGTACAAGATTTCGTCATTGAAAAAATTTACTCTTGGACCGCATAAAGCTCTGGTTGACCCGCTTATAGGTGCGGAATGAGCCTTTATGACTGGCTACTAGAGTGTAATGGAAATGGGAAATAATGCATTGGCGAAGATCATCAACATCAGGTACCCAAAGGTGGTCCTTCCAAAAGAGAAGTTTATCCCACCACAAAAAGATGGGACGAGCCGCTGGGTTAGCCTGGAGAGTTGTAATCACGGTCTGTGTTCGCAAATCCTCAAGATATGTCTGCCTCAACTCAGTAATGAAGGGGCAAGACGGAGTCAAAAGAGCCAGGCATGAACCAACTAGAGAGCTACGAGAAAGAGTGTCGGCCACCGTGTTGTCCGACCCTTTCTTGTAAATGACCTCATAATCATATCCAAGCAACTTACTGATCCACCGCTATTGTGCTGGAGTGGACACTTGCTACTCAAGAAAGTACTTTAGGGGCTGGTGGTTAGTGCGGATTAGAAACCGGTGACCAAGTAAGTAAGGGTGCCACTTGTCAACGACAAGAACAATGGCTAGCATCTCCTTCTTGTAAATGGACTGGGACAAGGAGGGGCTAGCCAAAGCCTTGCTGAAGTAGGCGATGGGGCACTTGTCCTACAATAGCACCGCCCCTAGGCCCATCTTGGAAGCATCCGTTTCAACCATGAAAGGGCGACTAAAATATGGCAGAATAAGAACAGGGGTTGGTGCCATAGACTACTTCAGCGCGTCAAAGGCCTCTTGGGCTCCTCCCGTCCAACTGAATGCCCCATTCTTCAGAAGCTCTATAAGGGGATGAGCAAGCTCTCCATAGTGGCTGATGAACCTCCGATAGTTGCCAGTGAGTCCCAAAAAACCTCATAGTGCACGAACACAGTTGGGTGGTGACCAAGAGAGCAAGGCGGCCACCTTTGATGGGTCAGTGGCGACCCTGTCCCGAGAGATGATGTGTCCCAAATAATCAACCGTTGGGCTTCCAAAAGAATACTTCAAATGCTTAAGAAATAAGGAGTTATCTCTCAGAATAGAGAAGATAGGCCTGAGATGCTCCAAGTGGTCCTCCCAGGACTTGCTGTAGACAAGGATATCATCAAAGAAGACCAAGAGGAAGTGATGGAGGAAGGGCCCGAAGAGATCATTCATGGGGCTTTGGAAGGTGGAGGGGGTGTTGGTCAGCCCGAATGGTATGACAAGGAACTCAAAATAGCCGTCATGAGTTCGGAAGGCGGTCTTGTGCACATCGGTGGCTGCACCTGAATCTGATGATAACCCGATTGAAGTTCAAGTTTACTGAAGAATGACGCACCAGCCAGCTCATCCAAAAGCTCCTCAATCGCAGGAATGGGGTACTTGTCCTTTACGGTGATAGCATTCAAAGCTCAATAGTCTACACAAAACCGCCAAATGTTGTCCTTCTTACAAACCAGCAACACAGGAGAGGAGGAGCTTGTGCTAGGGCGGATGATACCGGACTGAAGCATGTCAGCGACGAGGCACTCTATCTCCGCCTTCTAGATGTGAGGATAACGGTAGGGGCGAACATTGGCCGGAGATGCCCCAGGAATGATAGGGATATGGTGGTCGTGAGGCTGCACTAGTGGGAGGCCCTTTGGCTCAGCAAACACATCCGCTATGCTCCACCAATAAAGCAAGAAGATCCAGAGGCAGTTCATCTTGAGGTACCTCAACCACTGCCAATTGCTGCAGAAGGAACCCCTGGGGTGCTAAACGAAAGAAGGAACTCGTTGATTGGGTTGATAGCAGGGTGCCTGGCTGAGATCTTTGAATCCGAACCCGCTGTCCCTGAATCTCAAAGTCCATAACCATATCTTTGAAATTCCAGACCACGTCCCTAAGCTTTTGTAGCCACTGAACCCCTAACATGACATCCGCCCCCTTCATGGGTTGCAAGAAGAAGTCGGTGATGAAGGTGTGGCCTTGGATGGAGAGGGCGGCCTGAGCACATACTCCGAAGCTCCTGAGATGCTTCCCATCACTGATCAAAACATCGAAGGGCTTCAAATTAGACACGAAGTAGCCTTGTCGCTGATCCACCTTGTACTTGATGAAGTTGTGGGTGGAACTGCTGTCAATCAAGATGGCCACTTGCTGCCGCTTGAGGTGTCCTTGAACCCGCATCATACAAGGAGTAAATGCCCCCGATAAGGCATGAACAGAAATCTTAGGCAGCAGCTAGTTCTAGTGGGAAGAGTCTGCCATGTCCACCACGTCCTCCTCTTCCTCGATCTCCTCCATGAGAAGGCTGCCTTAGACGGAAAAACGGTGCCCTGGGATGAACTTTTCATCACAGTGTAAGCATAGCCCCTTGGACCGGCGTTCCTCCACCTGCGCCAGTGTGAGACGACGAACAATCTGGCCTAAAGGAGGGGGCTGATGTGACTCCCCGACCCGGGCTGGGGGTCCCGAAGGCGATGAAAACCAAACCCAGAACCAAGAGTAGCACACTCTGCGTGCGAGAGTCTTCACGTTCCTCTACGTGCTACGGAACTTTAGTACTCCGTTGCGCGTAGGCAAGAACTGGCCTAATTATATAACTAATTCGGACTGGGCCAATGTTGCATTGCCGTTGGTTGCCTACGTACATATCGGCTAACATCCACGATGTTACTCCGATACGATCGGATCCGGACATAGTTCTGCTTATTGGCTACTACATACAACCGGCACACTAAAAACACATACGTATAAAATACATATCTCCGAATATTTAATCGGAGTTATACGAAAACACCGGCAACACACGTCTCGCTCTATCATAGAGACGAGCACCGCACAACCAATACGAAAACCCGATAAAACATCGGCAACACACATCTCGCTCTATCATAGAGACGAGCACCACACAACCACCACAACATGCCTCACTCTACCCCAGAGCAAGACCATCACAACATTCTTCACTCTATCCTAGAGCAAGACCACACATCACCCGTCTTGCTCCATCACTGAGCCGAGACCACATACACCACACGTCTCGCTATATCACTTAGCCGAGACCACACACATCACACGTCTTGCTCTATCATAGAGTGAGATGGAACACAATCACAGGTCTCGCTCTATCACTGAGCCGAGACCCAACATGCACACAACACGTCTCTCTCTAACCCAGAGCGAGACAACACACATTATGCATATAATCATAGCATAACAATATATACACACACACACAACCCGTCTCTCTCTCACGCAGAGTGAGACGGCACACATCATGGCATATAAGCATAGCATAGCATAAGATAAACACACGCACAACCCGTCTCTCTCTAACCCAGAGGGAGATGGCACACATCATGCATATAAGCATGGCATAGCAATATATAAACACACACATACAACCCGTCTCTCTCTCACCCAGAGCGAGATGGTACACAACATGGCATATAAACAACACATATCATAATATAACACACGCACAGCCCGTCTCTCTCTAACCCAGAGCGAGACAGCACACACCACAACTAACACTTGTCATTCCATAATTAAATAGAAGGTAAGAAACCCTTACTCCCCTGATGTCTTACGAGGTAGTGGTATTCAGGATGCACATTTCTGGGTGTCCTCCCCTTCAGATCCGGAGACAACGGACAGAACCTCCCCTAGCCTCCATACGTTCGTCGCCTTGCACCGAAGATGACACGACCCACTCTCTCCTTTCCCAGAGACATCGTTTTCTGTGCCCGTGGGCGGCGGACAGAACCTCCCCTACTCGGGGTGTTCCTCACACATCGTGGCCCTTCGGTGGGGAACGGAGCCTCCCCTACATCGGGCCACTTCTCTTGATTTGGCCCGGTGACGGAGGACGGAGCCTCCTCTCTCTCCGGGCCATCTCTCTCTCACTCTCGGGGCAGGAGGGCGGCGGACAGAGCCTCCTCTTGCCCCGGGTCGTTCCTCCCTTAAAGGAGCACCAATTCGAGGAATGGACCATGCCATTGCGTAGATCACCCTCCAATTAGCTAGGAACGCCTCAAGAATGGAAGAAAACGGACTCCAAACGAGTCTAGAAACGCCCCACGCCCCCCCCCGAAAATAGAAACGGGATCCGTATTTATAGGGGAAGGGCCCGGGGCGTACGAGACGCCCCCGGGACGCGCACTACGCTCATGTCCCGCGGGGCCCGGCCCCGCGCTGTGCGGGCCGACACGCAGCTCCCGCGCGTCGCGCGGGAGCCGGTCCGCAACGCGGGCCCCGTCCCGCGTCCGTGTGGGATGATGCGCTGATGACCGCGCGTCGCGCTGGCCCCCCAGCCACACGGTGCCGCACCGCGCATCGGGCGGCATGGCTGATGCTAGCTATTTTGTCTCATATGATTAAAATAATATATTTTCTATATTATTTTAATCAAAAAATATCTAAACTTCAACGCGCGATATCTTCCTACCCCGTTGCCAGAATCGTGCGTTCTACATACCGATGGACTTGTATTGACGAGCCCTTCGATACAAGACCACACACGGGTAGGATATCCCGCTCTTTTTGAGTGGGTCCCGCCCATGCGGCATGTTTCCCGAGGCCGTAGCTTTCGCTCCCGGCCTCCATTTCGCACGTTCTTTGATTCATCACGCTCGTTACTCCGAGCTCTACCCGGATATGGGGATTTCACCTAATGAAACCCCCTAACCCTAATCACAAATTACCAAATTACCCTTAACCCACCCGGGTTAAGCGTAACCGGAAAAGGGGTCGTTACAGCTGATGTCCAAGTTGGCCTGGTGCTGAGTTTCTGGCTGGGATGGAAAGGGGGTAGCACTGACAGTGGACTGTGGGAAGGGCCCAAGCCACCCCCTTAGCCGTAATCTAGCAAATTTCTCCTCAATTTGTGCATGCCGCACGACATCTCGCATACTGAAGCATGGAAAGTTGTGCATCTCCTCAGATATCTTGGGTTTGAGACCTCTCTTGAACATCCCCACCAAGGCTACCACTGGCTAATCGGGGAGGCGGTTGACAACCATCATGAACTCTGTGTAGTAGGCCCGGACAGTGGTGGTTTGGCGCAGCGTGGAGAGCATCTTGTTGAAGTCCTGAAGCTCGTTGGGGCCAAATTGGATGAAAAATTCATCAAAGAAGGTTGTCCAAGTGGGGTAATGCACCTCCTTCTCAAAACTCTCGCACCAAATAGAAGCGTCACCGTCCAGGTGGAATGCGGCTATGCACAGCCGTTTAGCCTCGGGGTGCATTCCTTGGTAGGAGAAAGACTTTTCAGCCTTGTACAGCCACTCTACTAGGTCATCGTCTCCATTGTAGTGTGGGAATTGTAGGTAGGCTAAACGAGGCTCAGCTCCTCCTCGTGGCCCTCCGTGAGGCCTCGGGTACTCCTCCCAGTTGTCCTCCATCTCCTAAAACAAGTTTATGGGTGGCAGCATCATTGGGGCATTTTCTTGAACACCTGGTGTGCCTCATACCTCCTAGGCCTAGTGCCTCCCCTCTACAGCTTGGTCGACTGTGCCAAAGAGCCCAAGACCGTGGGGAAAGTGTGCCTCCTTCTTTGCCGTCTCCTGCGGTTCAGAGCAACACAATTCGGGTGCCTCGGACGCCTCCCTCTTCTCCATGGCGGCTGGCTCCAGCCTAGCCAACAAGGGCGTTGTGCGTTCCGCTTGAAGCTGAGCCACGGCCAGGCTCAGAGAGTAGACCTTGGCCACTCTCACGCTCAAGGACTTGATCTCAGCCATGATCTGCACCAGGGTAGGTTCACCAAGGGTTTTCGGAACCGTTTTCGGGCTGTCCGCTGAGGCTATGGCTTCCTTCTGGGGTGGAACTTCTGGGGCCGCGGCAGGCAATTTGTCTTGTGCCATGGCCAGAGATTGTGAAGGCTCCGATACCAATGTTGTGCCCGGTGTTGGGCAAAATGGTACCTTGCACAATCACACAGGAAAGGAGAGAAGTTCTGAATAGTTCTATTGCATAAAAGAAACACAAGGAAGGGGATGACCCTTATAGGGAGTCGCTATCCCGTGGGCCACAGCTGGTCCAATACAATTAATCATCTTATTACATAAGCAAATACGAAGCAATTATGAACAAAAGTAGCCTAATACAATGCAATAAAAGGGAAATAGGTAGCTTGGGTAATTGTGCACAACACCCACATATCATAAAAGTCTTTTTGTCTTAAATTTGAAGGGTCCCAATGCCATTATCTTAAGGGGAGGAGAGTTGGACCTTTGAATGTGTAGCACCGACAAAAAAAATGGAAGCCTGTCCTAATCTTGTTTTTGCATCCCGGATAAGTTTGAAGTGTTGAGTGTTGGACTAAAGGTTCTTATGATTTGTCATAAGGATATTAGCTAAATGCCTCCATGTCAAAACTCTTACCAAATCAATGCGTTCAGAATATTTTTGCGGTAGACAAGGGCAAATTTCCCCTTTGCAAGCACCTATTTTCTTAAAAAATGCATGGGAGGTAAGGTTCTAATTTTGTTTTCAACATTTAAGATTAGGAGAAAATTTGCTCTCATTATTTTTTTATGGGTATATGTGTAGATTATTCCTTTTATTTAGATCAAGAGAGATTAGAAATAAGAGGCATGATTACATGAGTGGGAAAAATAAAAGTTAAATTACAATTGTCATCATCTACAACCTCGGGCACATGTATGTTTGTAATTGGACATGTCTATCCTAATCAAGCTCCATGACCAATACATGTGACCATGCAATATGGGGCTCCTAACATGGTACATAAATGCAAATACACACCAATGCATGTGTTTTCATCTATGTACCATGTTAGGGATACCACGCAGCTGGTCACTAGCACCGGTCAAGGAGCTCGTCGGAAAAGACACATCTACCAAACCATGAAATAGATTAAAAACATCGTCAAGAAAATCATAAGAAGTGAGCTAATTTCTTTTATTGGGTCCCAGGGTGGAGAATAGAGACCTTGACTCACTAATATGACAAATCATCCTTTGGGAAATAATATATAAAAATATTTTTATACATGACAAAAAAGGGTCCCAAAGGACCTATATAATATAATTCCACTATCTTCCTTCATACTGTTCAACTGGACCCAGTGTAATTAGTATGTGTTTGTCTCTATGTACTATATTAGGGGTACCATGTAGCTTGGTCACAAACACTAGTCATGGAGCTTGTCGGAAAAGATACCTCTAATAAACCACCGTGAGTCAAGCCTAAAGAACCCATGTGAAACAATCATTTTTTAGATCAATTATGCACATGTTAATGTAGGATAGCATAAGTGCCCAACACCCACCCAACCTGAGCCAAACCCAGCTCAGGGGACAGTCGAAGCACACGGGGGTGATAGGTTGATTAAATATTTATAGAGGACTTAACCCCTCTAGTGGGTGAATTAAATATACAAAGTTGTGCACCTTTAAATCTTTGTACAAGAGAAATAAGTAAAAGGTATAAAGGACTTTAAATGAGAAATGATCCTCAAGTCTCAACCACAATTGAGAACACTAAGCCGACACCGTGGCTAGAATCAAAAAGTCATAAACATGTCTAAAACCACAACAGCTACAAGAGTCTGGGACAATGTCAACCAAACATAATGTTCTAATAACAAAGTAGTATAATAAGAAAACATAAGTCTTGAGGCACCCATGCCTACTCTAAAGCACTCCCTATCCGTTCCTCATACAAATGATCCTAATCAAGTACATGTCGCGCCATGTAGCCCCAAAACAAAACACAAAAAGTGGGGTGAGTAAAACTCAATAAGGTTTTGAATACGAAAACAGTAAATCAAAAAACAACCACCATACATCACATTGGTTTATGAGATTTACACATCATAAAATATCCCATTTTTTATAACTTTCCTTACCATAACCATACTTACAAAGAAGTAATTATCCTACATACTATTCATAGCATGAATAATCACATTATAACATAAACATCCATTCATGAAGAGTGTCTCTAGCACACCATATATTAATACATAGACATATACAACATTTTAACCTATATGAAAAGTGTCTCTAACACACAATCACATCATGCATATCCATAACCATTAACTTGTATGAGAAGTGTCGCTAACACACAGTCATAACATGCATATCCATAAACAATAAACCTGCATTAGAAGTGTCTCTAATACACAATCATATCATGCATATTCATAAACAATCAACCTACGTATAAAGTGTCTCTAACATACCATCATAACCATGCAAGTTAATAAAAAAACCCTGCTTAATATGGCAAAGCATAAGAAGTCCTTGCTCACTCCCAACAATCCCTAACAAGAAAGTTTGAAGGATTTAAGCAATTTAGGTAAATTCTCTAACGGGGAAATTTACCCCCTAGTAAGCTAGTGAACTCGGCTACACTAGCCTAGATTCTCAGGGTCCAGATGGTCTCAATAGTTTTATCTCCTTTTAGCATTGCTGCTCTTCTCAACCCGAGGAGGAAACCCATCCTCAAAGGATGTAAAACCCCGTCCTTTCGAATGTAAAACCTAATCGATAAGCCTTCGATCGATTAACCCAACAAACAATATCACACAATTGCATCCAATCGATCAACAACGGCTAATCTTGATAAAGTCGCATCCATATATCTATTTTATGATGCATGCAACATAGTAAATACATGATAAATCTCTACATGAGTCCTAATTCATGAAACGTGCTCCCATCAGCCCCATATGCATCATATCTAATCATAAGTATCAACAATTACCATGATTACCCCCCACATGTGTGTATAAGGTAAAAACATTCAACTCTAAGCGTATGAACATGCTTTATGCACAATCCATCAATATACTATGCCCATGCTCTTTGACATTTAAATCATAGCTCCTTATTGAAATCATGAGTAAAAACCATCAAAAAATACCATTTGAACCAGTGCAACCTAATGCTAGACCTCTGTAAGCATATTCATAACAATCTTGAAGCTAGACATGACACCATCATTCACCTTTAATTTAATCATAATGTGTGAAAGCATAATAATCCATTATCATGCTATAATCTTGTTGGAATCATACTTAAATATGAAAAATCACTCAATATAGATTCAAGATAAGAAATAATAACATGCTTAACCGAATAACATGTAGTCCACTTAACACTCAAACATTTATCATAGCTTTTAATATAAAATTCATGCCCTTCCAGTAGCTCTTCCTAGTATAAATTACTCATCATAATCATAGGAAATTGTACTTAAGAAGAAAACTTAAAAACGAGCAAAATAACCAAAAACCACATAACTGTTGTGTTGGTGTTCGAATGCCCTATAGGGTCGTTCGAATGTGTATACTGCACTCTGGTTTGTCTTCTTCCTTTCGAACCAAAAATTGAAAATACACATATCTATCTTAAGCCTTCAAATCTCACTCCCAAACTTCATAATAATGAAATCCAAGCCTAGGAAACAGTAAATCTAGCCATTTATAACAAAAAAACACCAAGAAATCATAAAGAAGATTAAGCTTTTCTAAATCCGCCATTAAACTCTATCAAACTTCAAATGTAAAATCATAGACCTATTTAGGATGAAATCTCTTACCTTTAGTGAGCTTCTTGACTTGAAATCAATGCTCCAACACCTTCAAATCCTACCCACAACCAGGTTTTATTAATATTTGCATAAATCCGATTAAAAATGCCTAAATCTCTTGAAAACTTATAAATCTAGGGTTTATTGAGTTCAAAAATAAAATTTCATTCATAAGGGTTTAAAATAGAGGTAAAACTTGGCAAGAAAAGAGATTTAGAAAGTTTAAGAGAAACCTTAAGAAATTAGTGGAAGATTAAGCAAATTTTTACCTTAATCACCTTTCCTTCCTTGGAAATGGGGATTAGGGAATCCTAAGCTTCATGTCTCAGCCCTTCCCAATTTGGAAAGTGGCTATTCCATTTTATTTATAGAAGGCTTTGGGGTAGTCTTAACAAATATGTGGGGTATAAATAGGATTTCACTAAATATAGAAAACTTACTTATTTTAAGCCCAAATTAATGTCTAAAAATTTTAAAATATTTATTTACTATCATAAAATGTTTTTAAGGTCATTTGGGACCTATTGTCCCAATTTTGTATGTGGGGCCCATGACAGGTCCCGCCCCCTAACTTTTCTAAAAAATTCTAGAAAAATTCAAAATGACTTATCTTAACATAAAAACCATCAATGTGAAGAAAATTTTGATTAAAACCTTAGTTAACCACCTGAATTTTGAAAATAGTCAAAACTGATCAAAGTTCACATTAAACCACACAATAACAACTAAATAAATTAAAATAAATAGGTTTGAGTTTAGGGTTCTTACAAAGTGGTATTTACACTAACGTGTACTAGTATGATCACTATCAATCTCTAAAATGAATGTGTCATGTGCATCCCTTATGCTCGGCTTATTGTCATAGCGGAGCATGAAAAATGCTTCCAACCTAGAGACAATGAAGAACGTGAATCCCTTGTCTGCTTTGATGCTCACAGCTTACAATGTTGTCGGTTGCCAAGTTAGGAAAAAATAATTACTTAATAAAAATATTAAAGGGGTGGAGAGAGATAAAAATATTGAAGGGGTGAAATGGGCTAATTACCTTAAATTTTATTGGGGTGTTAAACAAATGAGGGGCCTAGTATAATTTGGGAGGAAATATATGTGTTCTAAATTTTATGTTGTGTAAACCTTATCTTTCTGCCTCTCTCTTTTTTAGAACTAAAAGGGTGGTTTGAAGAAATGCATCAAATTCCCCATCATACATGGCCGGCACAATCCCAACAAGAAAGATGGATTTTTAGAGGCTCTCATCTTGTATCACCGTCATCACCATCCTCTTTGGCCTCGCAAAAGCATGAGAGTCCAGATTACCTGGTGTTATTGTGAGGCAAAGCCAACGCCAACGCCTGCAAGCTATAAGGTCCCATCTTCTAAGGCTGACTACCTCAATAACTAGGCTGAAGCTAATTGGTTTCTAGTTGGTAATTTTTTAGGTAATTTTTTAGTTTTTCAACCCTATTTTTTTACTTGGGTCTTGGATTTATAATAGTATCTACTTTTTCACATCAGCTGGGTGTGCACTCCCACCACAACTGGTGGGAGTGCCCAATCAATGCCAGCTCAGAGTGCACCCAGCTGATTTGAATCCTGTTCAATGTGCTTCCAGTGTGCACTCCAGCTGATGTGAATATGGTTCAATGTGCTTCCAGTTTCTTCTGGTCTTCAGTGTGGAAATTTGAAGACGAAAGGACTTGGTTCTGCAAAACAAGTCTGGACCCTTCTAATCCCATTGCTAGACAAGTTTGGACCCTTCTATTTCATTAGTGGAGATGAAGGGAATTGTAAGGAGAGGAAGGTAAACGTCATTGTGTTGTCATGTGGGTAAAGAGGGTTCTTCACTAGCTCCCCTATGCCTGCTCCCATGGATTACGATGTCCCACTTCTTGCTCCAGCAAGTGCCACCTATATTCTCAAATGCAGAACATGGCCTCAGTTATGCTCCACCACATGCCTGCTAGTGCAGTAGGCCTGGCAAAGAGCTGCATATTGAGGACGCCTTCCTCACCATCATCGTCAGCCGCACCAACAAGCAAGTACCAAGGTAAAAGCGGAGGGATTGGATTATGTTCCAGTAGTAGCTAAGGAACCAAGTGGCCGCTAGAATTGGGAAGGTGTAACGGGGCCCTGTCATCGAGTTCCTTAGAGTCAATGACATGGTCAAGGAGTAAAGAGTGGCAGGCAAGCCATGCCAATGGAGCTCTTCTCTTCTCCGGCTTGCAAGACATCTCCATAGGCTGGCCATGGCAAGAGAAGATTAGGGGCTAGATCGTCTGACCATGAGCGCTTTGGCCATGTCCGATCTGGCCATATTAGCTCTAGAAATGGCAAGTGCAGGGCCATCGTCTGTAATGGCTAGCTTTGGCCATGGCCAGCTGGCGCCTCTGGCCATGTCTACTACCATGGGCATGACGGCTGAAGATGGCACACTAAAATTAAAGAGATGTATATTGTGCATTAGCAAAAATTTTAAAATCAAATGACAAATTTATAATATTTTTGTCCTTTTAAATAATTTAAAATTTTATAAATAGGTCTGATGGCCTGGTTTAAATTTCATTTTATTCTATTTATTAAATTAATAGCTCTTTTTAGGGCAAATTTTTATTCCATATTAATTGTTCAATTTAAGTAGTTGAATATTTTTAAAAAATATGATAAGTTTATTTTATCTTCTCTTAAATGTAGATTTTACCATTAAATAAAACCCAATTTTTCCTAACATAACTATAAAGGGGTTGTTTGTGTATGAAAATTTTGTAAGATTCCATTGGATTTCGCCAAAATTTCGGCTTGAATTTATTATTTTCGTATCTTTGCAAGTATTGCAACAAGAAATATTACTGGAAGAATTATGATCGAATTAAGCAAATCACTTTGATAGCTCTGTCTTTAAGACAGAATTCGGCGTCCTTAATGGTACTTAGGATACACTTGGGCATCTGCCTCCTAGGATAAAACAATTAGCCATGTACTATAGAAGCACCTTCAACACAGTACATGCAGCGAACCACGGTATGGAATGCTCTAACATAGAGGATGGAGATGAAATTCTAGTAAAAGATTGTTTAGAAATCATTTTCTAGGACTTTATAAGAAATCTCGTTGAAGACAGCCTATCCTGTTCAAATGGACGTGTCCATCCTTTAACAGACACATTTTGGTGAGAATAAAATCGGACCCGTTTTAGGTTAAGAGAAAATCAAACCAAATTAATTTGGGTTAAGTGAAAATCAAACTAAATGATTTGTCCCAAAAATAATTATCTTATTGACCCAACCCAACCTAACACTACCGGCCACACAAACCAAATCGAACTACAGCCAACGCGTGTGTGGGTTAGCCCACCTCCGTGCATGAGTCCATTATGTCTCTCCCTCATAAAAGTGGGTTGGCTGAAGGGCTTAATTTAAATGGCCAAACTTGTGCCTTATATACCAACATCATCACCTTCTTTTAAGCAATGTGAGACTATTCACTCCTTCAACCAATTAACATGTGTGATTCTCATTTAATACAAAGTGGGCTTATGCTTTTTACCATATGGGATTGACCCACATAAACAATATGGGCTTGACCCACATTAATCATATGGACTTAACCCATTAAATATTATGCCCACTTCCAACAAAATTATCGAAATTATGCTTGTGTGTAGAAAGTAGGGGGAATTAAAAAGTCTGCCTAGAAATTGATTCCAAGTTGTTTCAAGCCAGTATCAGCTAGAATTGCCGAATCACCTCATGAGGTGATTCCATTGATTCTGTCTCCCGGCCCCCATTTTAAAATTATAGATTCCATTATCTTCAACGGCTACCACTCATATCAATTTGAGCCTCATAAAGCATGTTATATAGGTGGGTCTACTTTAAAAGTTCAAAATTACCTCCCTTATGGGATCTTGTTTGATAAAGATCGAATGTAGGAACTTAATAGTACCAAGAACGTGAATATCTAAAATCGGGAGAGAGAGTTATATTAATTTAAAGTTTTAAAATTTGTTTGAAGTGACATATGAATTTATTCTAAAAAAATTTCATTACAACTATAATTAACATTTGACAGTGAATTTTTACAAGTAATTCTAAATAATTTCACTTCTATTTTTAAGAAAGGAGTATGTGTTTTCATATTAGTCCTTTTTTTATTTAAAATTTCTCAAGAAGACAACAATATTAAAATTTGCTACTGTCTAATTTAATTTTTTTCTCGAATACCCACAATACCTCTTTGACTTTAGCATGTCATTGTCTATATGGCACCCATGGCCATGTTTGCCACCCCGAACCGCAAACATAGTCAGAGCTATTGGCTGGCCCGCTCTACTCTAGCCATGGCCAGTTAGAGGTTGGCAAAGGCTGTTGGAGATGACCGACTTAGGCCATGGCCAGCATCTACTGGGATATTATGGCTAGAGCGGCCATGGCCAAGCTCTAGCCATGGCTCACTGGCGCATTTAATTTGGACTTTGGCTAGCCCTTCTCCATGGAAAGAGGGCTAGCAAGCCACCTACCCTCTTTTCACATCCATGGAAGCCGAAGTGTCTTCTATCACTATCTGGATTTTGGAAGGATGGGCCATGGGTATTGTCACGCCCCGGCAATGTCGACCTGAGCCGAACCCGGTCCAAGGACCGGTCCAGTTCACGGGGGCGACAACATTGAGAAATAATTAAAGAAATAGCAGA
Source organism: Saururus chinensis (assembly GCA_035235625.1). Lineage (NCBI taxonomy): Eukaryota > Viridiplantae > Streptophyta > Magnoliopsida > Piperales > Saururaceae > Saururus > Saururus chinensis. The sequence goes on from CP141143.1 coordinate 36,898,525, forward strand.
AGACTTATGCCCCACCTATGTGCAGTCTAATTAATGGAGTTACTTACTACTTTGAGTAAGAGTAAATAAGTAAAACCAAAAGAGATACTTTAACTCTAAATTAAACAACAAGTCTTAAACCCATATACTAATAATCCATAGCCAACACACTTGGCTCAAAACAAGGTCTCAAACAAATCCAAAGACATAATATATCACAAGTGTGAAACAAGAACCACTCCACAGTGGGTTCTAACATCATAACAAAATAATCAGAGAGACATGCAAAATCTAGTGGCCTCCACGCCTAATCCCAAGCTCTCCTCAACTTTTCTTCAAAAAGAGGATTCTGTCATGCAGCCCCAAAACAAAACAAGGAAAGTGGCGTGAGTATAAAAACTCAATAATAGTTTGAATATAACTATAATAATCAAAAAATACGACGACATAGCAATGTAGCAATTCAGATTCAAAATTAACATGTTATACCACTTTTTGATCGTTTACTAGCTAACACCCCAATTTAACCATAACATAAGAATTAGTTTGCATAAGACATACCTATCAAGTCAAGTTATAAATATTCAAGTTATAACTTAAAATATATCCCCCATAGGTATTTATTCATATCTACTTAAATAAAGCATGATAATCTCATAAATCACATAAGAAGTGTCTTTCACACCTTTTTTTTATCATGCAACTATATCACATAAACATGCATTATAGTGTCTCATTTACACACTTTATGATCATGCATTCATGTTACATAAACCTGCATAATAGTGTCTCAATCACACAATTTATGATTATGCATTTATATCACATCAACCTCATTCACCCTGTACGACAAACTTGTCAAACATATGATACACAATCATGCATAACATTCATAATAAACATGCATCAATACAAATGGTGAATGCCTCCATCAAGGAGTAAACACAAGTATTGCCACACATGTAGGACATGGTCAAGGCCACGAAGGCGAGACGTTGTCCAATTTCCACACAGGAAATAAAAGAGGGTCGGGGTTGTCAGCCCCTAAAGTAGCTCACCCCGGACGATCTTGGCCAAGGATGTCTGATTCTCACATTGTAGCATCCGTCATTTATTTTTTATACCATATGACGTAACTTTATCCGACACGTGTAAATTATATCCATGTGACCGAATGTGGCGGCCGTCAACGCATATAACACAGGAAATAGGATATATTCTATATTCAAACTAAACATCGGAGTAATTATACAGCCAAAATATTTTATCAAATTCATGGAACATAGTAATTTTTAATTACATGCCTATGATCACTGTGTGCAGAGTAGATAGTTATACAAAATTGAGACACATCATGCTTTAACATACTGGTCACAAAAGAATTACAAAGATTATTTCTAAAGTAGCTACCACATAAATTGTTTGGATAACTTTTCGTCTCCTATCTCCATTCTAGTTGTAATTCTTGCACAATCTAGTGGTGGGTGAGTATGTTTATACTCAGTAGGCAGAATTAAAATCTAATTTAATGCTAAGTAGAAAACTCATGACGCTAATAACTTTTCCTAAACAGAATGTATTATGGAAACGAATTTAGAAATAATTCCAGAAAAACACCGATTCGTCCGATGATTATAAATCCAGAGCCATAATACCAAACAACATTCATCCCGAAACTCATGGGGCAACGGGAAGCTCAATAAGTGAGGAGCTTTCCCATGATGCTCTACACCCATGTGCGCGCCATATCGATTATTTTTCTAAGTAGGTATCCAGATAAAATATTACAATTCCAGGTTTAACTCCAAAATTATCCGGCAAATGCAAATACCATGGCACAAATTAGGGTATATAAAACATAACACGTGTAGAACACATTTTAGAAAACTCAAGCACATGAGCATAATGGAATAAAAACGGTGAGTAAAAAGTCAAGCATACGAGCAGAGCATAAGCTAGAGTTTAAGACCCTACCTTAGATTTGGGGTGGAATTTTCATAATTTGTAGAGAGCTCAAATGAAAAACCTGGCCCCGTCACAATGTCCAGCACAGTCAATTTAGCTAAAAACGCCTTTTGAATGGCCTGATTTGGACTTAAAATGACCCAAAACGAAGGAATAGAAGTTTTACACATGGCAGGAAATGAAAACAGCATCGGAAGTCGGATTTATAAAGAAAAAAATGATGATGTGGCTGAATTTGCACGCGCCACATGTGTGACACGCATTGCGCGTCAGCCTGTGGTCGGCGCGACAATGCCATGCATTGCACAGTTCCACGAAACCTGACACGCGGGTTCCACGAGTGTTGTAGATGGCGCGTGGTCCGTGACGGGACCACTCGGTCCCGTGTGCCACGTAGGCGTATCCGCGTAGTGTGGTCCCACAACGCAGATGACCCACAGTACGCGGGCCTGACGAGCGGTCGATCCATGTGACATCACGCGTCAGCTGACGCAATGCTTGGGTCAGAATATAATAATTTTTTTCTTTTTCCCAAAAATGTTAAATCGTTATAACTTTTAAACTATAAGTCAAAATAATATGTTCTTGGTAATGATGGACTCATATTGACAAGCCCTTCAAAACAAGACCACTCAAGGATAGGTTTTACTAGGAGCCCCACCTATAAGGTATGCTTTCCACGGTCGTTACCCATGGTCCTGATTTCCGATTTAAATGATTCAAAGACCAGTATGTTCGTCTTTTAGAGTTCTACAACAACTCTTTAGGTACAAATTCCAAAATAATATATTAAAATTCTATTATTAGCGTTCTAGAAATGTACCAAAAATCTTGGTTGTCCCACACATAGAGAACGTAGAGTAGAGGTGTTCGCCTAGGGACATCTCCAGTGGTGAGGGAGAGTCTGAATTCCCACATAGGGAATCCTAGAACAAGTGGTAGCTGGTGCACGAAGTGTACTAATCTGGATTCTCAGGGTCCAGATGACAATCTCAAATAATCTCGTCCGCAAGACAAGTACATAACTCATCCCCACATAACTCAATTTAACTAGACTCAACCCGGGGAGTATACATGCTCCATACAAGAACTTAAATCGAAAACATGTCCTTTCGGACCAACCAAGTTTTGATTAATTCACCGAGTGATTAATCCGACACATAATCTCAATCATTATATACAACCGATCAATTCCGGTTAAATATTTTGTCTTGTCTGCATCTGTTTATTTTTTATTATGTTTGATGAATTATTTACCTAAATAATAACTTTATAATTGGTGTTTAATTTCCGCGTGTTTTTTTTTCTATGCTGGTGGTGGCAGATTCACAGATTTACTGTGGAGGGACATTCCGATGCGCAATATATTGTGCCAAATTTGTTGAATCAGACAGTTGTTGTTCTTTTTTTTTCGTTCAGTATAATTTGTAAAGACAAGTCTGTTGCACTTTGTTCATTCAGGACTCATCAAAATTGGAAACAAACCTGTAGTTATCTTCTCGTGCATCTATTCAAACCATCACCTAATTTTGGTTGGTGCGAAATCAGATTTTGCAAGTGTAGGCTGCCAGTTGTAGTATCTTTTCTTGTTCATGGATAAAAGTCATCCAAGTATTATACTTATTTCTACAATTATCTTGTCAATTTTTTTATAGTTAATACACATAGTCTAATAGCATATTTGATTTACTAAAAAAGGTAACCCCCAAAGTTGGAAACAAGACATTTATATGAAAATACACAAGGACTTGCAACCATTTGTCTAACTAATGTTTACATTCTTCCCTCTAATTATGGTTTGCGTGAAATGGTATGAAACAAGTATTTTAAAAATAGGTTTAATTGGCAATTTAGATTAGTAATTAGGTTGAGTCAACTTGTTATTCAAGAACACTCTTATTTATTATATATTATATTTTAAAATAAATTAAAAAATTAAAATAAAATATATTAGTGATGTATATAAAAATGAGTCACTAGTACCTTAAGTAGTGGCGATGTGTATATATATCTGTGCATCGCTACTACCTAGGGTACTAGTGACAATTTCTTATGCGTCGCTAATATATTTTATTTTATTTTATTTATTAATAATAAAATAAAATATATAATTTTTTTAAAAAAATATAAATTAATTTCTCCCCTCTATTTCTCCTCTTTTCCCTCTCTCTCCTCTCTACCCTCTTTCTCTCTCTCCTCTCTTTACCCTATTTCTCTCTCTCTACCATTTTCTCTCTTTCTTTTCTCTCTCTTCTCATATCTCGCTATCTACTCTAACTCTATCTTCTCTAACTCTATCTTTTGATCTAGATATCTCTCTCTGTCTCTCTTCACTCTATTTCTCATCTCCCTCTCTCTTCACTACTCTCTCATCTCTCTTCATTCTCTCTCTCTTACACGGGTAAATGTGAGCCCCAACTCTAAGGAGGAATGAGAATAAAGTAGTAAAAAGGGTAACCCCCCAAAGCTGAAAACAAGACATTTATATGAAAATACACAAGGAAATGCAACCATTCGTCTAACTAATATTTACATTCTTGTGTCTAATTACAGTTTGTGTAAAATGCTATAGAGTAAGTATTTTAAAAATAGGTTTAATTGGAAATTTAGATTATTGACTAGGTTGAGTCAACTAGTTAACTTTAGATCCTAAGTGTCTTAGTGGATTTGAACCACAATCTTTTAGGTAGAAAGACAAGTCTTGTTCCCAATTGCTCTATAGATTTATCTAAAGTACTAATTTCTTAGAATATATTTAAGTTAATAAAAGGAACATATAATAGAAATTACCATGAACCTTTTTCCTTTCTACCATATATCATTTAACATCAACCAGTGGAAGCTTTAAAAAGGAACATTTTCTATTAAATGACTTTTAGCAGATAAATGCTAAATTAGAGTTCATCAAACTCCTTTCCTTCATAGGTTATTCGATACAGAGAGATATCAACAAGGGTATCCTGGGTGTTGTGATTTTTGTTTGAAGATATGGTTATATGTTTTGTAATTAACTTTATTTCTGTGATCAAAATTATGCTTAATTTATGTAAGCTTTTAAATCTTAGGAGTCTGATAAGGTTTGTAATATACCTAGTCAGATTAGAAATGAATTAGCATGAAAAATAAAAATTGAAATGTTTTGAATTTCAAGGAGGAAGACTTAATCAGAATGATAAGCTTTTAGGTAAATTTTCACACACTCATATACACAAACACTTAAATTTTTTATAGAAAAACCATTATTAAAAGTTTAGCTAAGATTTGGACATTGACAAAGATCAAATTCAGTGTTAAACCACGACTAATTGTCCTTCATTAAGTGATCGATTGGGCTTGAATAAGAAGGGATTATGAAACCTTAATCAATTTTCATTTAATATTTTCATCATTTTTAATTACTTTCTTATTTTAATTAAATTTCAATTTTTATCTTTTATTTGAATTTTTCTTCCTTTTGTGATTTAGTTAGCTTTAGTAACTTAAGTTTATTCTTGTTTATTCTTTGCTTTAATTAGTCTTAGTTAGACTAGTTACTATTGTTATAAGTTGTTAACTATATTATAGTTTACTTGAATTAGATTAAAATTAGTTTTTTTGATTTCAAGTATATGTGGGTTGACACTCGATTTAGCCACTTAACTACAATAAATTTATACGTTTGCGAGTAAACGATTAAAATTTAGCAACACTTTCTCATTTATCATATATTATATTTTAAAATTAAACAATAATTAATAATATAATATATTAGTGATGCATAGAAAAATGAGGCACTAGTACCTTAGGTAATAGCGATGTATATGCATATGCATCGCTACTACTTAGGGTACCCATGACACAATTTCTTATGCTTTGTTACTATATTTTATTTTAAAATTTATTTATTAATTTTAAAATATAGTTATAATAATTTTTTTTTCAAAAAATCTAAATTAATTTCTTCCCCTCTATCTCTCCTCTCTTCCCTCTCTCTCATCTTTCTCCTCTCTCATCTTCTCTCCTCTCTCTCCTCTCTCATCCTCTTCTCTCTCTCCCCTCTCTCTCCTCTCTCTTCCCTCTCTCTCTCTCCTCTCTCTACCATATTTCATTCTTTCTTCTCTCTCTCTATCTACTTTCACTCTATCTTTTGATCTAGATCTCTCTTCACTATGCTTCTCATCTTCTCTCTCTTCACTACTCTCTCCTCTCTTCACTCTCTCTCTTATGCACGTAATGTGAAACCTAGCTCTGAGGAGGAATGGAATAAAGTAGGAAACTTTTATTAATTTATTCTTATTTATTTATTATATATAAAAAAAATAAAGATTAAATAAAATATATTATATTTGCTAGGTTTTTTAAATTTTAATATGTATTTATTATTTATTATACATTTAAATAATAAATATTAAAGTAAATTAAATAAAAAACTATTAAGTGTCGCTAATAGTAGTAATATTAGCGACTCTTTTGAAAAAAGTATCACTAATAGTCTTAATTTATTTTAAAAAATTATATTATTTTATTTACGATGCTTTATTAAAGTGTCGCTAATAGCACAACTAATATGGACATTTTAATAAAATGGTCATTATTATAAATACTTTTTGCTATGCTTTTAGAAAAGCATCACAAATAGTTGTAAATTTTTTATTTTTTTAAATTTATAACTATTAGCAATGCCTTTTCAAAACCGTCGCAAATAGTGTTAGTTTTAAAGATGCTTTTATAAAAGCATTGGTACTAGTTGAACCATTAGTGTCGCTAATAGATATAAATTTTGCAACACTTTTCTATGCATCACAAATACAAGTTTTTAGCGATGCTTTGTATTGTGTCGCTAATAAAAGCATTGCTAATAATCTTTTTTGTTGTAGTGAACTTTTAGCGATTCTTTTATACCTTTATGTGCGACGCTTTTTAAAAGGCATCACTAATAGTTATAAGTTTAAAAAGCATAAATAGTTGCATTATTTGCAGCACATAAAATATACGTTGTAAAGAAAATAAGCTTATTTTTTTAGAAAATTAACACTATTGGTGATGCTTTCAAAAGTGTCGCAAATATATAATATATAATAAACAAATAGTAAAAGATTTAAAAAAGCTTCATAAATATAATGCATTTTAACTAGTATTATTATTATATCTAGTATAATAAATATATAACAAATTAAATAAAATTCCCCTGCTTTTTGTTCACTTCTCATAGCTAAGGCTTATGTTCACACACGTGAGTGAGAGAGACATGGACAGAGAGAGAAGAGAGGAGTGAAGAGAAGAGAAAGAGAAGAGAGAAAAAGGAGAGAAACAAAAGAGAAGAGAGGGGAGAGAGAAGAGAGAAAGATGAGAGAGAGAGAAGAGAAAGAGAGGAGAGGGAGATAAAGAGAGGAGAGAGAGATGAGAGGGGTAGAGAGATGAGAGAGGGCGAGAGGAGAGACAAGAGTGACAGGCTAGAGATGAGAGGAGAGAGAGAAGAAAGAGAGAGATGAGAGTGAGGAGAGAGAAGAGAGAAGAGGGGAGAGAGAGAAAAGAAAGGGAAGAGAGATAAAAGAAACAAAGAGAGGAGTGACAGGGGGAATTATTTAATTTAGGTTTTTTTTCAATTTTTTATTATATATAGTATTTTAAAATTATTAAAAATATATTAAAAAGTAATAGTGATGCATGGAAGTATACATCGCTAATACCTAGGTTATTTGCGACGCTTTGGCTATGCATCGCTAATATATTTTATTTTAATTTTTTTATCAAATTTTAAAATAATATATAATAAAAGTTAGAGATAACATAAAAGAGAGAGAAAGAGAAAGAGAAAGAGAAGAGAGAGTGAAAAACAAGAGAAGAGAGAGAAAGCAGGTAGAGAGGGAGACATATCAGCTAGAGGAGAGGGGAGGGGAAAAAAGAAGAAAGAAAGAGAGAAAAAGATGGTAGAGGGGGGACATATCAGCAAGAGATACTGTCATGCCCGAGGTCTTTCCTCACATTTAATTGACTCAAATATTGTATTTTGAAATATGGATGTAAATCAAAAGATCGAACCAACAAAATTCAAAACGTGTGAAAACAATTTTCGTAAATTAATTCATCATATGACAAAACTAACATTCTCAGGCATGACCCGAAATGAAAACATTAAAGTAAAACCTACCATGTCCATGGGCTTTCAAAACAAATACCTCCCAAGCATCTATAAGTACAAGTTCTTTCACAGTCTGAAAATGAATCGTATATACATACCCAAGTCCAGTACATAATACATTTCTCTCACCTTAATCAATACATGAGATCGTGGTACTAAAATCCACATAGCCTCACTACAATTTTGCTACACTCCAGGTCAAGGAAGAATAGTCCAGTCCAAAAAGCTATCGATTGACCTACAAAAGCCTTTGAATGAAGGGCTAAAAAAAATAAGGTGAGTATTTTCATACTCAGTAGGAAAATACCTAGCAGGGTAAAAATTAATGAACTTTGTAAGTTCATACATAGATGCATTCATGCAACCATACATGAAGTAAGAAAATATGAAACATAAATAAAGTGTTACACACATATGATTGTACTGGCTGAACTTACACTTCTCTTGTAGTATACTCTTACACTTACACTTACACTTACACTTACACTCTGAATCATAGTCTTGCTATCTTACTCGTACAGCGGTACGCTTTCTCATATGACTTACATAGACTCATATGACCTTACTCGTATGAACTTACTCTTACCGTTTTCCATAGAAGCTTACACTTACACTTACTCTGATTCTTACACGTACAACTTACTTAGAATCCAAAACATACAACTTACTCTTACTATAGTACACATGCTATCGGTAACTGAAGTTTATTATCATTAATAAGCTCCAGCGTTGAAAAGGAAAAAATGCTACTAGGGCATCACCTTAACCTCCAGGGAGAAACTAGATGACATGAACTTTTCTGGAGGCAAGGCACACCTATGCTCAGGGGGCACAGGATCAAACAGGTAAGAGTAGATCCATGATACTACTTACCTAAGTGCGCAAATGCCCACTCCCTAGGGCGATACAGCGCCAACAAGGGCCATACAATGTGAACTAAAGGCGGAAAACATACGAAGCCACTATTGGGCAGGAATCTTATAGTGCCACCCTTAGGTAAAACATACAGTGTCATCTGTAGGCAAAAAACATATAGAGCCCACGAAGTGCTGAAACTTACAACGCTCTCAATAGAGCATCAAACATTTGGGCCGAAATACAGCACCAAGACCAAATCCCGCAGGATAACACATTGGCTATACCAGGAAGAACGCTCAGTCGATTACTTATCGATTGGCACAAAAACAGAACTTAATCCATTGAAACCCTCAGTCTCAAACTCACAATATTATCGAATTAAGGTTGCTTACCATTCAAGTTCATATTAGGTGACTTACGCATGTACAATTATCTTCGGAACTACTTTAGCTTACATTCTTTAGCCAACCAAGCTAGAACCAACCTGGTTCTGAAGCTTAGTCCGCAAGGATAACCTACTCCAACTTAAATCATCCAATTGTACTTAGAACTCACTCTTACCCTTACAATATTACAAATCTCTGTATAACCTTACTTGTCAAACTCGAATTCCGTATTAACACTCTTACCATCATATACTTACGGTCTTACATCTTACACCATTCGCCTAAAAACCAAATTGTCCTACTCGAACTCCTCAAGTGAAACCCTTAGACCTAAGTCCTGTTATCAAACCCTTACTAATTCCTTACTCATTGTTTTTCTATTACAATTCATATTATGTACATTATGCAGGTACAATTATGTTGTCCACTTTCACAAATTGGCAATCCCCCAAAGACGTTAAGAACCTTGAATCTTCCAAATCCTTACATCGCTTAGGTCTTCAGCTCATTGCTCCAATGCACTACCTGACTCAATCCAAACCAATTCTTCAATCTCATCAAATCCATCCTTCAACTATCAATTTTACATCTTTCCTCGTTCGTTATACAATCACAATTTACATGTCGTTGCCCATGAAGTACCCCTTCGACAAACTTACAAACACACATACTCGTGCCCATCGATCAAACACCACCAACCCACAACGAAGATCTATCAAACACTTTAATCACATACACATAATTTGTAACCACTTGCTACCGAACCCTTAGTCTTCACTAACATATGCACGATTCACATACAAAAAGCATGCTTATTTAGTCAGTATTTATCATGTAAAATATTAAATTATAAACCCCTAGCATGCTACTACACAAATAAAGCATGCTATCATGAAATTACAAGTTCAATCTTCCCTACCTCGTAATCCACATGAGTTTGATGGTGAGCAAACGACGGTGGTGGTGTCGATATCGGAATAGGTGGCCAAAAACATCGCATTGAGAGAGTTGTTGTTGTCCTAAGGATTTTCAGATATGCTGGAATTAATCTCGATAAGCTTAGATTAATTTCACTCGAAGCAAAGGTTGGGCGCACTAAGGCGGCTAGACATAAGGTCGTGCCACTAGAAATGACCAAAGCGACTATAGAATAGGGGGTGATTGATCGGAGGTCGGTCAATGGTTTAAAACACTTGTTGGCCACAAAATGTTAAAATAGACCGCAAACTACATCCAGTGGCAACAATTCCGCATTGTTGAAGCCTCACCACATGGTGGGGTCTCGGTTGCATACCCACATACAGAGGAGAGACATAGGAGGGCTTTAGTGTCCATATTACCTAGTGGTGGAGTCGTTCCAACGTCATACACCGCAAAGGCGGTGCCTTTAACCTAAAATGCCCGCGGAATACAAGTGTGCACGGTAAAGGGAAACCGTAGGGAAGGGTAGGTTGTCGGTGGGTTTTGAAACGACTCAGGCTAGTGGAAGCCAGATCCAACCACTCACGGCTGGAATCGGCTATTGAACAACGTATGCATGTATTGTCATGGCGAAACCCTAAAAAGGGTGGTCTTTTAAGGGGTTAGGGTGGTCGGTCACAAAATGGGTGAGGTTCATTAGCAGCGGTCCCCTAAACAAACTTGAGAGCATTAAGCATAAGAGAAAGTGGCCGACAAAGGCGGCGACATTTCTAAATGCTACCCACAACCAAATCATTGTACTGATGGTCATGCATCAAGTACGATTTACGGTGAAGGATATGGGCACAACATCGATTGAGCCTTCGATGGGTTGAGTCTAATGGCTGACTATATTGCTTCCCCTTGGAAGAATCGCAATTTGCGAACTCTTTCCCATTGGTTTTGGGTCATGCATAACAAAAGTCGGGGTGCAGAGGTAGAATTAGTCCAGAAGTGCTAGCCTTGGCTGTCATTGGGCCAGGGCAGAGCCCATGTTGGTCGAACTTGCTGGCCAAGTCCGTGCAATATCAAGCTAGACATGTTGGCTTGAGTTGGAACGGGGCCCGTCAGTGACAGTCAGAGATGTACCCCAAAGTTTAGGGGCATTTGGTGTGTGTAGAAGACATGTAGAGGAGGCTGGGAGCGGCGGTCCCTTGTTGTTATTGGGTCAAGCCAGTATCCGCAGCTATCTATGACATAACAGTAGATTAGAGAATTAAACAGACCCAATTTAGTCGGGGCAATAGTGTGCCAAGTTGGGGAGGCATACACACATCGCTAGGCCACGAATGGTCGGATGGGGCCGGGGGCTGGACTTGGGAGAAGACGGGACCCGACAGTCACTGAATCAGATTCGGTGGTTTTCAAAAATAAATAGGGTTTCTAAAGGTTTTAAACAAAACTAACTCTACATTTATGAGTTTTAAGTAGTTTTTAGTCAATTTTGGAATTTTTCTAATTTTTTGCTAATTTTTCTAAAAATTAGGGTTTGGCGACTCTTACTGTAAGGACTCTCATTTTGAACCGGTTTATTTTAATGTTATTTATCGGTTATCGTGTAGTTGAAGCATTTTCTAATCAGATTCGGTGGCTTTAAAAAATAAATAGGGTTTCTAAAGGTTTTAAACAAAACTAACTCTACATTTATAAGTTTTAAGTAGTTTTTAGTCAATTTTGAAATTTTGGGATTTTTCTGATTTTTCACTAATTTTTCTGAAAATTAGGGTTTGGCAGGACCTCTTTGTGGGCCCCACAGACGAAATTAGGGTTTTTGGACCAAAATGCCCCAGGCATCAATAGAAGACACTATCAAAATTTTCAGAATTTTTCTAGTCCGAATTTTGGGTTAAATTGCCAAATTTCCTAATTTTAATTAAAAACTCCACTTCTACCCCACATTTCTATTTGGTATAGCCCAACGATTCCTATAAAAGGAAAGGGCTATGCCATTTCCCATTTAGGAATAGGCTTAGTCAGGAGATTTGGAGCCTAATCTCTGATTAGGCCCAGAAAGGAAACAATTAGAGGTGAGTTTAGCTTAATCTTGGCTTAATCTGTAAGTTTTTCCTTAAACTCTTCTTAATCTTGCCTTCCCCCATCATTTCAATCTATTTTGAAAGAATAAAACTACTGTTTTACCTCTCTTCTCCTAGCCTTAATCTTCAAAACCACGTTTTTAAGCTTCTAAAACCCTAGATCTAATGTTTACTTTTGCTTTTTCAAAGCTAAATCGAGATTAGTTGTATGTTAACTTTAAATCGTGTTTTTAGAAGGTGTTAGAGGAGATTGAAGGTTCATTCCAGCCCAAATCAACAAGGAAAGGTAATGGGTTTTTGATAAGTATAATTTATATGTTATTTTACCCGTAATTATTCTATTTTTTAGTGTCATTTAAGAGTTAATATAGGTTAAATAATTAGAAATTAAATTTAATTAGGTTAGAAAAAGCTTCCATGATGATTTGAATTAAATTGGCTTATTTTACAGATTCTTCTTTGGTGTTCGAACGGGGTCACTTACCGTTCGATCGGGATAACGTGATTTTGAAGAAAATACAGTTCAAGTGTTCGAACGGGTATGTAGGGCGTTCGAACGGGATAACGCATAGTTTCCTAGTTTTAGCCAATTTTCAATCCTTTTCATACTGGATTTCTTCCTACGGTTCTTATGCCTATATAAATACATATTTGGCTCGAAATTTGGGGTTTCTAGGAGATTTGATGAAGAGAAAAAGGAAGATGGAAGAGAACTCAAAGCTTTCAATGGAGATTCAAGTGCTTTCTTCTACAATGGAAGACTAGACTTTTCTTTTATTTAGGAGTTGATGAAGCTATAGATAAGTTTTAGTTTCTTTTCTTTTTAATTTAGATCTCAGTTGTGAATGATGACAATTGTATGATAAGAATTCCCTTTTTAATGGAAGAGCTTTTAATGTTTATTCAAGTCTGTGTTGATTTATTATCTTGTAGATGATAGATTGATGTGGTTTTGATATTTTCATCGATTCTAATTTATGTGATTTAGATGAGATGGTCATACGATAGTTTTAATGTTTAGATAATTAATGACTTAGATGAGTTATACTAAGATTAGACAGGTCATGCCTATAGCTAGTTTAGTGTAGATGATTCGTGCTATTGTCGAAGATAGTTCATGCCATGAAATTTAATTAATGATTCTTTTTGAAGTAATTCTAGCTTGTAGCTGAGAATACTTGTTCATATTCATACTAGATTTAGATTAAGAGTTAAGGAATTGTTATGGTTCTATAGTGGATTCAATTTCCTAAGTAATTTCTATCATATTAATCTCTTGTTTTTAAACTAGTTGATTTCTTTCCTTTACTTAATTAAAGTTTAAGTTTGTTTTAGTTTTCAATCAGCAAATTCCTCTTTAGATTTAGTGATAATTCATCCGTCCCTGAGGTTTGACAACCCTTAAATACGTATCCTAATACAATTACCTTATACACTTACAAAGGGTTTAAGTATAAACGATCTATTTTTCAATCTCAACTTTGGGTAGCAAAAATCTCGGTTTTTATGATGTTATTTGAAGTGGGTTTTACTTGATTTAGGCTCTAATGGTGGGTTTAGTAAATGCTAATCTTTCATTTTGATTTCTTAGGGTTTTGTCTTAGAATGGTTTGGATTAGTGTTCTGGAAGGTTTGATGAGGTTTTGATAATGTTTGGTACTATGGATGAAGATTTGAAGGTGTTTTCATGGTGTTTCGGTTTTGATTTTTGAAATAAAGAAGAAGGTCAAAACTGTTGTGTTGGCGATCGAACGGCCTACCTGGGCAATCAATCAGCAATACTATAGTTTTGGCAAATTTCTAGTATAGCCGATCGAACAGCCTTGCAGGGCGATCGAATGGGCTACACAACAACTTTTGCTATTTTTGAAACTTATGCTCATTTTAAGGTTTTACTCCATTTAATGATTCTAATGGTTATGTGAGGTGTATTATGATGAAATTAGGCTACTGGAGGTGTAGAATTGATGATGGAAGTGTATGGAATGTGGTTAAGTGTGGTTATGTGGCATTATATTATGTTGATAATTTTGCAAGTTGATATTGAAGTACTTTAAGTTTTTGAATGTTGGAATTCTTATGATTAGGATATGTTTCCAATAGGGATATTATGTGGAAAATAGTGAGATGTGTTTCGCTTCTAATGAGGATGGTTTATGGGTAATGAATGTGATCATGTTGTGGCTTAATGAATGGAAGAATGATGCTTGTGGGAGTGAATGTTCGATTTCACATGAATGGATTTAAGATTTATGGTGAATTTTGTTTTGATCTCAGTTAAGAATGATTGTTTCGAATGTGTTCAAGCATGTGTAAATTGTCTTATGAGTTTATGTCAAGCACTGGGCATGTGCTTAGATATGTATGAATACACACACACATGGGGAATCTACTATGAAATTGTAATTAATTATGCCTTGAGTATGATGAATGAGGGGACTGATTGGGAGCACGTTCCATGTGTTAAAACCCATGTAGGTCTTGCTCACAGATGTATTATGTTATCATGCATCATGGATCGGTATTCTTGGATGAAGTTTTACCGATGTTTAACCGAAATTATTTGATTGTATACAATGGTTGAGATTGTGTGTCGGATTAATCGCTCGGTGAATTAATTGAAACTTGGTTGGTTCGAAAGGACATGTTTTCGATTTAAGTTCCTGTGTGGAACATGTATACTCCCCGGGTTGAGTCTAGTGAAATGGAATTATGTGGGGACGAGTTGTGTACTTGTCTTGTGGATTTGAGATTATGATGAGTGTCATCTGGACCCTGAGAATCCAGAGTGGTATGTCGTGTGCACCCGCTACCACATGTTCTAGGGTTCCCTATGTGGGAATTTGGGCTCTCCCCTCTACAAGAGATGTCCCTGGGCGAACACCCTTGCTTTAGATTCTCTGTGTGAGAATGGGACATCATTGGTCAGGATCATCCAGGGCGAGCAGCTTTAGGGATTGACAACCCTGACCCTTTTTCATTTCCTGTGTCGAAATTTGACCGTGTCTCGCCTTCGTGGCCTTGACCATTTCCTGCCTATATAGCAATACTTGTGTTTAATCATTGATGGAGACATTCACCATTTGTATTTATGCATGTTTATTATGAATGCTATGCATGATTGTGTATCACGTGTTTGACACGTTTGTCCTAGTTTTGCACGTCTCTTCGTTTATCTTGTTCTGATGTTAGGACCTTATGGATAATCCTTGTTTTAGATTTGTGATATACTATGTCTTTAGTTTCTTTGAGACCTTGTTTTGGAGCCAAGTGTGTGGCTATGAATTATTAGTATGTGGGTTTGAGATTATGGTTTAATTTAGAGTTTAACTCTTTTAGTTCTACCTATTTACTCTTGCTCAAAGTAGTGTGTAAACTCTGTAAATTAGATTGCCTGTAGTTGGGGCACAAGTCTTCCGCTATTTTTCTCAATTGTTTCAATCCGTTGCCTCCGTGCATTGGTTCGGCCCTTGGAACAGGTTCGGCTCGGGTCGGGAAGTGCCGGGGCGTGACACTTATGGTCATGAATAATACAAATATGGATACACCAAAGTGTCAAATTTCTTCATAAAACATACAAGCAGAAAATTGCAGAACATTGCAGAGAATTGCAAAAAATAGCAAAAATAAGCAGAAAAATTATAGAAAAAATCGGGGATGTCACAGATAGAGAGAGAAAGAAGGTAGAGAGGGGAGACATATCAACAACTAAATCTAGTGTGAATATGAACAAGTATTCTCAGCTACAAGTTAGAATTACTTCAGAAAGAATCATTAATTAAATTCATGGTATGAGCTATCTTCGACAATGGACGAATCATCTACACTAAACTAGCTATAGGCATGACTCGTCTAATCTTAACATAACTCATCCAATTCATTAATTATATGAACATTAAAACTATTACATGACCATCTCATCTAAATCATAGAAATTAGAATTGATATAAATATCAAAACCACATCAATCTATCATCTACAGGACAATAAATCAACATAGAATTGAATAAACATTAAAAACTCTTCAATTAAAAAGGAAGTCATTGCCATACAATTGTCATTATTCATTACTAAGATCTAAATTAAAAAGAAAAGAACCTGAAACTTATCTATAGCTTCATTAACTCCTAAGTAAAAGAAGAATTTAGCCTTCCATTGTAGAAGAAAGAACTTAAATCTCTCTTAAAAGCTTTAAGTAATCCTCTATCTTCTTCTTCCTTTTTCTCTTTAGAAAATCTACTGGAATCCTTCAATTTCGAGCAAAATATGTCATTATATAGGCAGAAGAATTGTAGGAAGAAGTTTAATATGAAAAATACTCAAAATTGGCTTAAACTAGGAAACTGTGTGTTATCCCGATCGATTGCCCTGCATGCCCGTTTGATTGCCTGAATGGTATTTTTGTCACAAATAACGTTTACTAGATCGATCGCCCTTATAGCATGTTTGATCGGCTATACTGTTTTTGCAACCTGGACAGTTTTTCTGAACAGTTCATGTTCCTGTCAAGTTTTTTACTTTATTCATTAAGCTCTTTCTTTCATGTTCATGTTAGTTTCCAACTTGTTTGAAATACTAAAGTTGTCCAAATCATTTTAAAGTGTGTCAAGATTTTTTTGAAATATTTTAAACATCGTCCAAGACCTCGATAAGTACACTTTACCTACAAAACATAAAAACTTTATATTTTAGACATAAAGAATATAATTAAAATCCCAAATTGATTTAATACATGCCTAAACTACTAATAACTCCCAAATTAATTTATTATCAAACTAAACTATTAATAACTATCTTAATCTAAATAAACCATAACTAACTCTTAATTAACCTAATCTATACTAGCAAGTAAGGTAAATAGGCATATAAAATAGATATATATATTTCTATTATAACCGCTCTTTACTGAGCCTCACAAATACTAAAATTACTTTAAAAAAAGTTGTATACGATTTGTGATGCTCAGTAGAGAGTGTCGCTAATAGCATAATTAGTAGTGACATTTATTATTAAGTGGTGTAACAACTTATACTATGAGCAACACTCTTTATTAAGTGTCCCAAATAGTAAAAAAGTTTTGCTATTTGCGATACTCAGTAAAGAGCGTCGGTAATAGCATAAGTTTACGACACTTAATTATAAGCATCGTAACTACTTATGCTATTAGTGACGCTCTTTACTAAGTGTCGCAAATAACAAATTTTTTTTAAAAAAATAATTCTATTCACGACGCTTATTATTGAGCATCGTTAATATCATAAGTAGTTAAAACATTTATTGTTAAGCATTGCAACTACTAATGCTATTAGTGACACTCTATATAAAGCATCCCAAATAGTAGAATATTTTTTTAAAAGAAATTTTAGCTATTTGCGATGCTCAGTAGAGAGTGTCACAAATAGCCTTATTTTTAAAACAAAATTGTCTTCCCTCTCTCTTTTCTATCTACTCCTCTCTCTACCCTTCTCTCTCCTCACTCTCTTCCTTCCTCTTTCACCTCTTAGTTTCTCTTTCTTTCTCCCCTCTGCTATCTTTCTCTATGTACTCTCTCTCTCATCTCATCTCTCTATACCATCTCTCTCCGATACTCTCCACTCTCTGTCTCCTCTCTCCTATCACTCTTTTTTCCTCTCTCTCCTCTTTCTTCTCTCTCTCTCCTCTCTCTCCTCTCTCTCTTCTCTTTCCTTTCTCTCTCTCGTCTCACTCTTCTCTTTGCTTTATCTCTCTCATCTCTCTCTTATCTCCCCCCCTCTCTCTCTCTTTCTCTCTTATATCTTTTCACTCTCTCTCCCTCTCCCTTTCCTCTACTCACTCTTTCTCTTCTCTTCTCTCTCTCTCTCTCTCTCTTCACTCTCTCTCCACTACTCACTCTTTCTATTCTCTCTCTCCTCTCCTCTGTCTTCACTTCGGTCTCTTTTCTCCATCCTCTCTCTTCACTCACTCTCTCTATCTCTTTTCTCTTCATTCTTCTCTCTCTTCCCCTCTCCCCTCTCTCCCTCTCTCCTCTCTTTTTCTCTCTCCTCTTCTCTCTCTTCCCTCTCCTTCCTCCTCCCTCTCTCTTCACTCCCCGCTACTCTCTCTTTCTCCTCTCTCTTTCTCTTCTCTCTTTTGCCCACTCTCTCTCTTCACTCTCTCCCCTCTCTCTCCTCTATCTCTATCTCTCTCTTTCTCTTCTCTCTCTCTTCACTCTCTCCCTCTCCCTCTCTCCTCACCTCTCTCTTTCTCTTCTCTCCTCTCTCCTCTCATTCTCTTCTCTCCTCTCCTCTCCTCTCTCTATCTCTTCCCCAGTTCTCTCCACTCTATTCTCTTCTCTCTCCTCTCTGACTCTCCTCTCTCCCTTTCTTTACTCCCTTTTTTATTTTTTAGCAATGTTTATATACAAACGTCGCTAATGTTATGATTATTTCGATGTTTATATCAAATGTCGCAAAAAGAATAATTTGTGATGCATTAAGAGCATCGCAAATAAAAAAAATAAGTGAAAATAGTCTGCATTTTTTTCTAGATGCGGCTGGCAAAATCCCCCCCGGTCGTGTTTAATTACCCCCCCTTTCCTCCTTCTGCCACACTCCCTCCCATTCTTCTATCTACCAGAATTCGTTGTCAGCCGGATTGTGGCTCCCCCTCCTCCCCTCTCTTCCATGTAATCCCCCTCCCTCTGTTTTCTACCCCCCTCGTCCAACTGGTGGATGGGGCTCTGGGGTTGGAATTTGGCTCCCGCTAGTCCCTAGTCACCCCCTTCCTTTGTTTTTTGGGCGCACCCATGTTTTCTGCCCCTCCTCCCTTCTGTCCAACCAGAGGAGGGTGTCCCCACCGAATTCCGACTCCTCCCTATTGTGCCTGGTGTGGGCACAAATGGTACCTTAAACGCTCACGCATTGAAAGGGAGAGAAGAAGAAGAAAGGGGAGAAGCCCTAAATAATCAATTGCATAACTCAAACAAAGAGGAAGGGGCAACCCATATAGGAGATGACCCACTCTCCTAGGGAGTCATGCCAACTAGTGGGCCAGGCTATCCTGGGGCCACAAGCTAGTCCAATTACAATTATCATCCTATTACATAAGCAAAAACTAAACTAATATATAAACAAATAACCTAATGTACTAGAATAACAAGGAAATAAAGTCTAGTCTGGTGAACGTGCACAACACTCCACCGCGCTTCCGCTATTCGCCTTGACCTCAAGGCAACCAAGCCAGGTATCGAGTCATGAACTCGTCCTCTGAAATCCACGTGGTATCCTCAAGGGGCTGACCCTGCCAAGAAACAAGCACTTCGGTAGTGATTCAATCCAAACAGTGGACCCGCCTCTTATCAAGCATGGAGGTGGGGACAGGGGCGGAGGGCTGGACCAAGCCCATCAAGGGGGGTGGTGGAGCATCAGTGGCCAAGGATATGTCGCCTACGCATCGGCGCAGCCTAGAGACATGAAAAATAGGTGGACTAAGGAGTCAGGCGGTAGAGCAAGGTGGTAGAGCAAGGCGGTAAGCCACCGGGCTGATACGCTCCTCCATAGCATAGGAACCATGGAAACAAGGGGCGAGCTTGGAATACTCATGCTGAAACAAGGATGTCTGGTGCAGAGGAAGAACAGAGACATAAACCAAGTCACACACTGGGAACTCCCAGTCAGTGTGATGACCATCATAAATCTGCTTCATCCTGTTTTGACTAAAGGACAAGTTCTCCTTGAGTTGGCAAAGAACCTTGTCCTATGTCTGGAGCATGTAATCCACCTCAGCCACATAGGAGCGATGAGGAACATAAGACAACATGGTCGGGGGTGGGCGGCCATACAACACCTCAAAAGGAGTGAAACGGCATGGGTGTGATAGGTGGTGTTATATGACCACTCCGCCCGGGGGAGAGGCTGAAGCCATCTGCGGGGCTAAGACATAGTGAAACAGTGGAGGTACTGCTCTAAGCCTCGGTTGACCACCTCGATCTAGCCATCTGTTTGGGGGTGATAAGCGGTGCTCATGTGGAGAGAAGTGCCCTGTAAAGTGAAGAACTCTAGCCAAAACGAGATATGAAGATCCGGTCATGGTTGGATACAATAGTGCGAGGCATGCCGTGTAGTTTGGCCACCTCCCGAACATAGAGCTCTGCCACTATCTTGGCGGTGAATGGATGTCCCAGAGCGCAAAAGTGAGTGTACTTGGACAACCGGTCCACCACCACCATAATCACCAACTTGCCTTGCAGCAAGGGCAAGGCCTCCACGAAGTCCATAGAAATATCCTCCCAAACCTTATTAGGGATAGGCAAGGGCTAAAGCAAACCTGCAGCTGAGGAGGTGGCAGCCTTAGCTCTCTGACAGACATCACAAGTGGCCACATACTCCTGGACTGCCTGTCGAATACCCTACCACTGAAAGCTCTGGCTGACCTACTTATAAGTGCAGAATGCTCCTTCATGACCGGCCACTAGAGTGTCATGGAAGTGGGAGAGAACGCGCCAGCAAAGATCATCAACATCAGGTACCCAAAGGTGGTCCTTCCAAAAGAGAAGGCCATCCCGCCACACAAAGAAAAGACGAGCAGCTGGGTCGGCCTGGAGAGCTATAATCAAAGTCTGCATTTGAAAATCATCAATGTACGCCCGTTTCAACTCATCAATGAAGGGGCAGGAGAGAATAGAAAGGGCCGAGCACGATCCAGGGGTAGAGCTGCAAGAAAGGGCATTGGCCACGGTGTTTTCCGACCCTTTCTTGTACACGACCTCATAATCATAGCCAAGTAACTTACTGACCCAACGCTGCTATGAGGGAGTGGACTCCCACTGTTTGAGGAAATACTTTAAGGGCCGGTGGTCAGCGCGGATCAAGAACCTACGGCCAAGTAAGTAAGGCTGCCACTTATCGACAACGAGGACAATAGCCAACATCTCTTTCTCATAAATGGACAGGGACAAAGAGCAGACAATGAAAGCCTTGCTGAAGTAGGCAATGGGACGCTCGTCCTACGGCAGAACCGCCCCTAGACCCATCTCTGAAGCATCTATTTCCACCACAAAGGGCCGGCTGAAATTGGGTAAGATGGGCAAAGGGGCCGATGCCATAGCCTGCTTTAGCTCCTCAAATGCCACTCTGTAAGGGGTCGAGCCATCTCCCCTTACCTGCTAATGAACTGCCTATAATAGCCAGTGAGGCCCAGAAAACCCATAGTGCCCGAACATTGGTGGGCTGTAACCAAGAGAGCATGGCGGCCACCTTCGACGGGTCAGTGGCTACACAGTCCCGTGAGATGATATGTCCCAAGTAATCAACCTGTGGGCTGAGATGCTCCAAGTGCTCTGCCCATGATTGGCTATAAACAAGGATGTCATCAAAGAAGACCAAGATGTAGCAGCGGAGGTAAGGCCTGAAGTGATCGTTCATGAGGCTCTGGAAGGTGGAGTGGGCGTTGGTCAGCCCGAACGGCATGATGAGAAACTCGAAATGGCCATTATGAGTTCGAAAGGCGATCTTGTGCACATCGGTTGGCTACACCAGAATCTGATGGTAACCCAATCAAAGGTCGAGTTTACTGAAAACCTGTGCACCAGCCAACTCATCCGGAAGCTCCTCGATCACGGGTATGGGATATTTGTCCTTGACGGTGATGGCATTTAAGGCTCAGTAGTCCACACAAAACCGCCAAGTACTGTCTTTGTTACAAACCAGCAACACCGGGGAAGAATATGAGCTTGTGCTAGGGCGGATGATATAGGACTGAAGCATGTCAGCCACAAGACGCTCTATCTCTGACTTCTGGATGTGAGGATAACGGTAAGGGCGGACATTGGTCGGTAATACCCCAGGAATGATGGGAATATGGTGGTCGTGAGGCCGCACTGGAGGAAGACCTATCGGTTCAGCAAACACATCTCGATGCTCCACCAATAACTCCAGAAGATCCGGAGGTGGTGCATCCTGAAGCACCTCGACTGTTGCTTGCTGCTGCAAGAGGAACCCTTGGCGTGCAAACTAGAAGAAGGAGCTCACCGACTGGGCTGCGAGGAGTGTGCCCAGCCAGGATCCTTCAATCTGAACCCGCTGCCCCTGATTCTCAAAGTCCATCACCATGTCTTTGAAGTTCTAGACCACGCCCCAAGCTCTTGGACCCACTGCACCCCTAGCACCACATCCGCCCCCTTTGTAGGCAACAAGAAGAGGTCGGTAACAAATGTGTAGCCTTGGATGGAGAGTGTGGCCTGAGCACATACCCTGGCGCTCCTAAGGTGCTTTTTGTCAGCAATCAACACATCAAAGGGCTTCTAATCTAACACAAAGCATCCCATTCATTGGGCCACCTTGTCGTTAATGAAGTTGTGGGTGGAACTGCTGTTTATCAAGATAACCACTTGGTGCCGCTTGAGGTGGCCTTGGACCCACATGGTACATGGAATGAATGCCCCGAGAAGGCATGGATAGAGATCTCGGGCAGCACATCGTCATGGTGGGATGAGTTAGCCCTGTCCGCCACATCCTCCTCTTCGCCAATCTCCTCCACGAGGAGGCTTCCCTTGACGGAACAATGGTGACACAAAACAAACTTCTCATCGCAGCGGAAGCAACCAGCATTCCTACATTTGTGCCGGTGTGAGACAACGAACAATAGGGCCGGCCTGAGCGGGCTGCTGGTCAGGGCTGCCGGCTACTGGGTTGATGGCCAAGGTGGCAAGGGGGTTAACGCTCACAACAGATCGGGGAAAAGGCCCAAGTCGCCCCCCTCGTTGCTGTCTAGCCAACTTCTCTTCTTCAATTCGTGCATGACGCATGACGTCTCGCATGCTGGGGCATGGAAAGTGGCGCATCTCCTCAGAAATCTTAGGCTTGAGACCACACTTGAACGTGCCGACTAAGACTACCACCGACCAATCAGGGAGGCGGTTGGCAATCTTCATGAACTCTGTATAGTAGGCCTCGATGGTGGTGGTTTGGCGCAGTGTGGAAAGCATCTCGTTGAAGTCTTAGAAATCGTTTGGGCCAAACTAAATGCATAGCTCATCAGAGAAGGCGACCCAAGTGGGGTAGCGCACCTCCTTTTCAAAGTTTTGGAACCAAACAGAAGCTTCCCCATCTCGATGGAAGGCTGCTATGCGCAACCGTTTAGCCTCCGAATGCATTCCTTGGTAAGCGAAAAACTTTTCAACCTTGTACAGCCATTCCAATGGGTCATCATCCCCACTGTAGCGAGGAAACTACAGGTGGGCAAAACGGGGCTCCGCTCCGCCCCGTGGTGCGCCGCGAGGCCCTGGGTACTCCTCCAAGGTGTCTTCCATCTCTAGAAACAGGTTTCTGGGGGGTGGCACCATTGGGGCATTCTCCCGAACATATGGCGGGCCTTGTATGTTCCAGGCTTGGCACCTCCCTTCTCCAGCGTGGTCAAGCGTGCCAAAGCACAAAAGGGCCCATGGGACATGCATCTCCCTATCCGTTGTTGCCTGAGTGCCTGGGCTGCGCTGTTCTGGTGCCTGCGGAGCTTCTCCCTTCTCCATGTTCGCGACCGAGGGTCTGGAGAAGAGTGGCACTGATGGTGCTGAAGGCCCTACCTAGAGCTGCGCAATGGCCATGGTCAGGGACTCAATCTTGGCCATAATCTGCACCAGAGTAGGAGCACTGACGGTCACCGGAGCAGATTTGGGACTGTTCGCTTACGCCTCGACCTCCTTCTCGGGCTGAGTTTCTGGGGCTGGGGTGAGTTGCTTGCCTTGTGCCATGGCCGGGGATCGTGAAGGCTCTGATACCAATGTTGTACCCGATGTGGGCACAAACGGTACCTTGAATGCTCACGCAGTGAAAGGGGAGAGAAGAAGAAGAAATGGGAGAAGTCCTGAATAATCAATTGCATAACTCAAACAAAGAGGAAGGGGCGACCCACTCTCATAGGGATTCGCACCAGAGATGACCCACTCTCCTAGGGAGCGTGTCAGCTAGTGGGCCAGGCTATCCTAGGGCCACTAGTTAGTCCAATTACAATTATCATCCTATTACATAAGTAAATACTAAACTAATACATAAGAAAATAGCCTAATGCACTAGAATAACAGGGGAATAAAGGAAATAAAGTCTAGTCTGGTGAACGTGCACAACACCCCTCTTCCCATTTCTCCCCAGTCACCCCTATTTTCGCACCCCCCCCCCCCCAAAAAAAAAAAAAAAAAACAATCCCCTTGCCCCAGTCATCCTATCTCGGGTGGGAACTTTAAAATAAAAATTAAAAGTCATTAGTAACGCATTCAAAAGCGTCGCAAATGACTTTTGAATTTTTTTTATTTTTTACATATTTTTGAATTTTTATTATTTTTTACATATTGATGACACTTGATAAAGTGTCATGAATAAAAAATATTTCTTTTTTTAAATTATTTTTTATTAGTGATGCCTTTTTGAAACGTCGGTAATGATTTATTTTATTTTTTCTTCATTAGTGATGATTTTATAAGCATCACTAATATTTTCTTTATTATTTTTTGTGATGCATATACAAGCATGCTAATAAGTTTTTTTTTAAAGTATATGTCGCTAATAGAATACAATTAGCCACACTTACTAGAGCATCAAAAAAGGAAAATAATTAGTGACGTAAAAAACACGTCACTAAAAGTAGACTATTAGAGCCATTTTATAATATGTATCGCTAATAAGTAATAGCGACCAGTCTTTTTTCGATGCTTTTAATGCTAATATTCATTAGCGATGCTTTAAGGACTATTAGCATACTTTTAAGTTTCATTAATAATCAATTTTCTTGTAATGTCATTATATTTTTTGCAAAGTTTTTCAATTATTTTTTTTGCAAAATATGTCGTAATTAGTAGTTTTTAGTGACACTTTGTATTACGTCGCTAATAATCCTTTTCGTTGTTGAGGTAGGCAATGAATGCAACTATTACTGGTGTAGCTGCGACACCTATCTTGCATAGGGTGTGTAACAGGATAAACCAAAGAATAACTGTACAACATCATCATCAGGAGTTGCTAATACTATCTTGACCCCCTTGTAAATGATGAATAAGTTTGATAATATGACTCAAATTCTCCAAGCTTAAGCTCAACCACTTCATACACAACTTCAAGCTCAAGCTAATTTGAACAACCTCAAGGAGAAGGAAAAATTAGAAATGAAAATGTGAACTCTACCACCATGGAAAGGATTAAGAATATGACTCCGGTATTTAATGGAGAGGAGGGCTGGAAGAGGCAAAAAATTGGATTGAGGAATTGGAAAATATATTTGAAGTCATGTTTGTGAAACCATGCCACAAAATGAATATGACAACTTTTGCATGAATAGAGTCTTTTTTTGGTGGAAGATGGTGAGCAATTCTTTATTTAAAGATAAATAATTAATTACATAGGAGGAGTTTCTTGAGGCATTCACTAAGTAATATTTTTCTCCTCATATTCAAAGGCGGATGAAGATAGAAAACCTTGACCTCTAGCGTTGTGATTAAATATAAGAATAAGTTTGTACAACTTTACCATTTTGCACAATATGTCATCCCTAGCAATGAAAGGAAAGTAAAACATTTATTTTGGGGCTTAAAAAGTGGACATAGGTCTAATGTTTTAACCACAAGACCTACTTCTTTTAAGGATGCGGTAAACCAAGTATCCATTTTGGAAGAAGATTTTAATCAATCTCGAGCATCATCAAAGAGCACCAAACATAATAATATTGTTAAAATATTTAACAATATTGCTAAAATAATTTAACTTTATTGTTGAAATGTTACATTAATATTATTAAAATGAGAAAGCCCCAACCAAACATGGTGCCTGACTTTAAACCTTAGACCCAAAAAATGAAGGAGAGAATGAGGTAAAATAGGGAGATAGAGGAAGGAAAGGGAGGTGAGAGGCAAGCAAGAGGCAATAATAGGAGCAAATAGTTGTAAAATATGGTTGGGAAAAGAAGCAAAAAGGGAGGCTAGTCCATGGAAGAGAAGGGATGAGCCTTATGGTTGAAACCCTAGGGCATTAATGTTGGAAGGGAAGAGGGAGGTCTTTTGGTGGCATTGGATATAAAGATGAGAGTATTTTCATTTGAAAATGATGTTTAAGTGGGTAATAGGTGAATAAAATCCAAGTGATACAAAAATGTCAATCTCTATCCAAGTAATTTGTAAATCATCCTTCAAATAAAAACTATGTTTTTGTATGTGAGAATCATGTAATTATTTCTAAGTGGACATACTGTGACTAATAGAAAAGGTGAAAATGGTGAGTTCCTACTTCCCTTGTAGCATACATTCTAAGCAAATTGTGCCTATAAAAGGTCATGAGAACATCTGCATAGGACTATAATTTAAATCCGAGCAATATATTGTGCCAAAGTGTACATTGATCATATTTGTACTAGAATTTGCTCTCTTATTTATCATTTTATCTTGCTCTATTTGATTTTGATACAAAATCTTTTGGGCTATCTCATATAAATGCTAGAAGTGAAGTTTCTCTCATCATGGCTATCCCATCCACAAAATACTCAAAATGGCTAGGTTTGAAAATTAAAACAACAACAAAAAGTAGTGGCTTCTAGAGGTCATATTTTATAAACAAATTTTGTATTGTCAATAAAAAACTTCATTGTGCAAGATTAAAGTTGTACTAAGTTTTCAAATGACAAAATATCTTCTCACTGGGTTGCAAGGATATGTTTAAGATAGAATCAATTGAAGTTGTACAACAATGGGTCACAACTTCCTTAGTAGCCCAATGCTATATAGATGAGCATTGGGCCAAGCTTTATATTTATGCCTTTTTTATAGATGAGCATTGGACCAAGTTTTATGTTTGTACCTTTTTTTTTCCTCAATTTAGAGAAGGTACATAAAAAATTCTTTCATATTTGTGCACTTCCCATTACATTGTTCCATGCAGGAAAGAACATGGTCAATACTAGAACAAAGTACCAATACTTCATGAAGATAAATAATTTTAACATGATGTTGAACAAAACAATGAATATAAAATTTGGTAGACACCCATTCATCTATTTTTGTTCAAAATGACACTATAGTTGGGTAATTTTTGTAATCTATATCTATATAAATATTATAATTAAAGTGAGAAAGGGCAAATTTTTTCCTAGAGCGTGCCTATATTGCCCTTTCAAATAAAATTTTAATTAATTTAAAATTTAACAAACCTAAAATATTATAATAATTTCTTCAATAAGTACCTTACAAACATTAAAAAAAATATGAATTTCATAGTCCTAATTCGTCTAGAATGGTTTAAAACTAATTAAAGTGAGAAAGGGGCATAAATTTTTGGTATAGAAATCCTATATTACCCCTAATCGATATTATTATTAAAATAAAAAGGGTTCAAAATTTTTATCATAAAAGTTCTACATTACCCCTAATAGGACTCAAAATCTATGGAGCACAACACATACATTATGTATCTACACTTCTACGAATGTAAATAGAAGCAAAATACTAGTGGGGTGTTAG
This sequence comes from Saururus chinensis, assembly GCA_035235625.1. Taxonomy (NCBI): domain Eukaryota; kingdom Viridiplantae; phylum Streptophyta; class Magnoliopsida; order Piperales; family Saururaceae; genus Saururus; species Saururus chinensis. The sequence goes on from CP141143.1 coordinate 36,926,278, forward strand.
AAATTAATTTCTTAATAAATGTGGAAGCAAAATGTCCCCATCAAAGTTAAATGCCAATAAAGTGTAATAAGGTATTATAACAAACTTGTTATCAAAATCACGTAGATGCTGAATAGTGTGACTAATAAAGCATATTCTTATAGAAATTATACTCAACATTCAATTTGGCACAGTAGACCGCTCTATTCTAAATTAGAGTTCTATACAGATGTCCTAATTCATGACTTTTGTAGGCACAAATCACTTCAGAAGTAATGCCATAAGGGTATCTCAAGTAGAAATTCATCATTTTCACCTTTCCCATCACCATCACAGTACCTCCACTCAAAATGACAACAAGAGTCTACCAACATGCCATATTTCATAATCAAGTTCTAATAATCATATTTTGCTTCTAACAAGAAGCATATACCTGAGAAGATAATGGGATTGCCATGGTGCCACTCAACATCTTGCCTAAAGAAAATCATTAAAAAAAACAAAGAAAATGACAAAGGTTTATGGCCTTTCCATATGGGCCAAACGATCTCATCTTGTCTCGGAAATAGAAACTTGATTAGAAAATTCATGATTCACAGAATTTAAAAAGAATTTAAGCATAGATTAAGACAGAAAACCCGTCATCACCTTAGTCGAAGCAGCTGCTTCCAGAGACAGTCTTCACACAGGGAATGGATCTAGAGACGTCATCCTCCTAAACCTTTGCAGTCTTCATAATAACATGGCATCTATGGTCATAACTAAATATTCTTGTCAGAAGTACAATCTAACAACACAGCAAAAGCTATCGGTTTTTCGTACTGGGCAGATTGGTCTCATGTTAGGGTTAAGAACCGGACCAGCAAAAGAACCCACCATGAGAAACTAAAGCACCGTGATACAGAGAATTCGCAAGTGAAGAATTTGGAACAGAGAACGTACAATACTGATTAAAAGATTTAAAAATCAGGAAAAAAAACTGCTCCAGAGATCCACCGAAGAAAGCAAACTCAGATTATACAATGAGTTTTAACCGTAAGTCAGACTAACAAAACTGTCATCAGTGCCACAGTTCTTGATTGAACCTGCTTCCGAAGTCTTCAAAAGAAGAGAAGATATATCTGGTTGCGTGCAGGAACCTTTGCAGTATTCTGCCATGCAAGTTACATACAAACAAAACACGGAATTATATCAAACACCATATTCATAACAAGAACAGAAATAACATCAATTCATTGCCACATGAGTCAGCTCTAATAATCACTAGAATGAAACAGAAGGAAATAAAATTGTCGGATCCATTGATTGCTGGAAAATAAAATCGTCAGATACTACATCACAGCCTAACCTGATTCTTCTGAATTCGTTAAAAATAACATAGAACAGCAGACATTGTCGATGGATCAGAGGAAACAGAGAATTCATCCCTTTTCTTTAAACAGTTCATTACAGAAAAACATAAAAACAATCCAATTTGCAGACCTCTACTCCACTGTTGAAGCGATCATGCAGCACCGCCATCTGTCTCCCTCCTCTCTTCGATCTCTTCTCTCTTCCTCTCTTTGTCTCCTCTCTTCGATCTCTTCTCGTTCCCTCTCTCTGTTTCCTTTTATGGGCAGAAGGAGATGTCAAATCGGGAAGTGAGGCGGTTGGGGGGGTTTCCAAGAATTGGTCGCAAGATGAAACGTTCAAATAAGGAAACTTACTTAGATGGATTTGTACTACTGCGTGAAGGAAACGATCGCGTAGCACCAGCACCACGGCAATCATCGTGATTTCTCCCTTCCATCTCTTCTCTTTCCCTCTCTCCCTTTCCTTTTATTGGCGGATATTTGAATCGTTTTCCGCTCTGTACAATTAAAAGAAAAATCTGTCCATGTGGTCCCCATGGCAATCACGGGCACACTCTATAACCGAGGAGGAGAACCTCCAGGAAGAGAAGGCATTGGACCAGCTTCGGTGTCATTAATTTTTCATTCCTAGTTTCAATATTTTTAATCAACATGGTATATTTAAGTCATAAGAATTATTCTATGTTCTGAGTTCTTCAGTTTTCTTGACATGAATTGTTCTCTGTTCTGAATTCTTCACTTTTCTTCACATGGTATATTAATCTATTAAATTGTTCTCTGTTCTGAGTTCTTCACTTTTCTCTGTTCCAGGATGCTCCGGTTGTTCACTTCTTCTATTCGGATGAGGACAGAAGCAAGGTTTGTTTAATGCTTTCTGAAACTGGATTTTCTGATTTGCCCAAAATGGAAACTAAGTTTTCTAAGTAGATGATCCAAAAAAGTCATGTTAGTGTATTATTTTGGTTACAAGACATCGAAATCGATCGTGGATAGCACCCAATGGCGTCGATTTCACGTTTAAAAGGTCCCACATAAGGGCGGAGGATGTGGGGTGACACTACAGGACTGAGGAGAGGTGGTGGAGGACTCCGATGGTCAAGTCCATTCGATAGCGGAGCCATCTGACAATCAGCGGCGCCAAGACGGCACCTAATCCTAAACCACACGCACCGGCCAAAGGGAGGAGAAGAGGGCTGGACGGAGGCGGCGCAAGGCTCGGAAAGGTCGATAGGGCCATGCCCATGAGTGGTGACTAACATAACAATCTTTTCCATCTCCATATCGTGGTAGGCCGATTGGAGGCCACTCGATGTCCGGTGGGGGTAGGACGGTAAAAGGACAACACATGGCGCTATCTCTCTAGTGCTGTCAGACACATAATCGGCAGAGAGGAAGCCTGACTCATGCCAAAAAAGAGGGGAGGTACCGCTCTAGAGCAGACAACCATCTCCAAGTTGAGACCCGCCGAAGTTTGGTAGTTCAAAAGGTGTTTGGCATCCAACGATGCTCGGTGGCCCAAAACGGGTAGAAAACAAACCCTAGGGGCACAAGGATGAGCAGGGGTTACCAACCGCTCTCGCTGGCTCTGTCGTGGCCCGAGTGGCCAAGAGGAGCTATCTCTAGTAGAGGGGATGGCCAAAGGTAGTGGTGACACACCGGATAGACAATACAGAGAGAAGGAGAAAAGACTTGATTTTTGCAGAATGAATAGAGCAATCAAGTGAGAGAGGCGGATCTGGTTCCGATGGAGTGGAGGAGATGGAGGATGAACCGGGCTAGGGATGGTGGCCCACTAGCGTCACTAGGATAGGGTGGAGTTGGACATAGGTCCGTCGGCCGTCTCGCTGCCGCCGGCCTCTGTTTCACCAAAATAGAGAACCGACAGAATAGGGCAGAGGGGCAAATGGAGTGAGGTGGCAAAGGGGAGGTCCACAGGGATGCTAGGAGTGGCCCCTCACTGTTACCATGCCGGGGCAGAGCTGTGGCCAATTGGCCGGCCCTTGCGGGCTAACGGCGGCGGCATAATCAAAGACCAAAGTGGCAGAACAACAGGCTAGAGCCACAACTGTAAGGGGGAAAATGGAGTGACGCGGAGGAGGAGGCCCACTATTGCCGGGAGGGGTAGCCTCCCACCGTCGCCGGACCAATGCGGAGTTGTGGCCGGCCGGCCCTTGTCGGCCCACGGTGGCGGCGAAAATACAATGCACGCAGAGAGAGGGAGCTAACGGGGGGGACAAAACTTAGGGGGCAGGCAGAGCTGGGTAGGGGCCGACCTTGCGGTCGCTGGCCCGCGGATGGCCAGACGGAGGCAGGGCGGAGCCCACCGGCCACCGCCGGCGCCGCTAAATCACAAGACAGAGAGAGTGAGGAGGGACCGGGGAAAATAGGGGAGGAGCTCACATAACTCAAACCGGGCTGGGGAGGCACCGGGGAGGTGGCCTTGCCGTCGCATGGCCATGTCCAGGCTGAGGCCGGCTGGCGTCCATTCAATGGCGCCTCTCCGGCTCATCTAGAACGAGAGAGAGAGAGAGAGAGAGAGCGTTGGGCGGTTCTGGGCAATTCCAGAATGGACTCGCCCGAGCCCGATGTTTTCATTATTTTATATATTTTTCCTTATCTTCTGCACTCTCATTCTCTCTCAATTGTTCGCGCCGTAAGAGCGCATCCAAGCCCATGACCTACGACTGAACCCACACCCGACTCTACGGGTACGATTACCGAAGCCAAACACGCCGAAACATCATATTTTTCTACCGGAAATTATCAAAAAATAGCAGATAAATGACAAGAAATCATAGGAAAATCAGGCGCATTACAAACTCTCCCTCAATGGAAAAGATTAAGAATACGACTTTGATATTTAATGGAGGAGAGTTGGAAGAGGCAAAAAATTGGATTAAGGAATTGGATGAAGTCATGTTTGTGAAGCCAAACCACAAAATGAATATGACAACTTTTGTCATGAATGGAGAAGTCTTTTTTTAGTGGAAGATGGTGAGGAATTCTTTATTTATAGATAAGTAATTAGTTATACATGAAGAATTTCTTGAAGCATTAAATAAGCATTATTTTTCTTTTAATATTTGAACACGGATGGAGATGGAAATACTTGACCTCTAGCACTATGATTAAATATGAAAATAAGTTTGTACAACTTCAGTATTTTGCCCAATATGTCATCCCTACCGAGGAGAGGAAAGCAAACATTTTGTTTGGGGCTTAAAAAGTGGGTAAAGGTTTTTAACCTCAAGGCCCACTTCTTTTGTAGATGCAGTAGCCTAAGCATCCATTTTGGAAGAGGATTTTAATTAGTCTCAAGCATCATCAAAGGAAGAGGATTTTAATTAGTCTCGAGTATAATCAAAAGAGCACCAAGCATAACAATATTGTTAAAACATTTAACAATATTGCTAAAACTATTTAGCATTATTGTTGAAATGTTACAACAATATTATTAAAATGAGAAAGCCCCAACGAAACATGGTGCCTGACTTTAACCTTTAGAATAAAAAAGATGAAGGAGAAAATGAGGTGTGAAAGGGAGACAAAGGCAGGAAAGGCAGGCAAGAGGCAATGATTGGAGCAAGTACTTGTAAAATGCAGCTGGGAGAAGAAGCAGAAAGGGAGGCTAGTCAATGGAAGAGGAGGGATGAGCCTTATGGTTGAAACCCTAGGGCATTAATGTTGGAAGGGAAGAGTGAGGACTTTTGGTGGGAGTGGATATAAAGATAAGAGTATTTTCATCTAAAAATAATGTAAAAGCAGGCAGTGTGTAAAATGCGATTGGGAGAAGAAGCAGAAAGGGAGGCTAGTCAATGGAAGAGGAGGGATGAGCCTTATGGTTGAAATCCTTGGGCATTAATGTTGGAAGGGAAGAGTGAGGACTTTTGGTGGGAGTGGATATAAAGATAAGAGTATTTTCATCTAAAAATAATGTAAAAGCAGGCAGTGTGTAATAAGCGTATAAAATCCAAGTGATAAATAAAATGTCAATCTTTGTCGAAGTAATTTGTAAATCGTCCTTAAAGTAAAAAATTATATTTTTGTATGGGAGAATTATGTAATTATTTCTAAGTGGACATACTGTGACTAATAGAAAAGGTGAAAATGGTGAATTCCTACTTCCCTTATAGCATACATTCTAAGCAAATTGTGCCTATACAAGGTCATGAGAACATATGTATGAGACTATAATTTAAAACTGAGCAATATACCATACAAAAGTGTACATTGATTATATTATGCACTAGAATTTGCTTTTTTAGTCATCACTTTATCTTGCTCTATTTGATTTTGATACAAAATCTTTTCCTCTATCTCATATAAATGCTGCAAGTGAAAATTTTCTCACCATGGTTATCACATCCACAAAATATTAAAAGTAGCTAGGTTTTAGAAATAAAACAACAACAAATAGTAGTGGCTTTTATAGGTCATATATTGTAAATAACAGTCTATATTGACAATAAAAAACTTCATTGTAGAAGATTAAAGTTATACTAAGTTTTTAAATGACAAAATATCTTCTTAGTGGGGTGCAAGGATATGAAAGATAGAATCAATTAAAGTTGTGTAACAATGGGTCACAACTTTCTAACAGCCCTACGTTATATATATGAGCAATTGGCCAAGCTTTATTTCTGTACATTTTTTTATAGACGAGCATTGGCTAAGTTTTATGTTTGTATTTTTACTGTTCAAAGGTACATAAAATATTCTTTCATATTTGTGCACTTCCCATTACATTGTTGCTAGAAATAGGTAAGAATACTTAATGAAGCTAAATAATTTCAGCATGATGTTGAATAAAACAATGAGTATAAACTTCCGTAGACACCCATTTATTTGTTTTTGTTCAAAATGACACTACAATTGGGTAATTTTTGTAATTTATATCTATATGTATATTATTATTAAAGTGAGAAGGGGCAAATTTTTTTGTCATGGTATGTCTATATTGCCCTTTCAATAAATTCTTAACTATTTTAGAATTTAAGAGACCTAAAATATTATAATAATTTATTTAATAAGTATAACCTTGCGACCATATAAAAAAATATGACTTTCATAGTCCTTAATTGGTCTAGAATAGTTTAGAACTAATTAAAGTGAGAAGGGGGCATAATTTTTTGTCATAGAAGTCCTATATTACCCCTAATTGTTATTATTATTAAAATGAAAAGTATTCCTAGATTTTTATCATAAAAATTTACCCCCAATACAACTCAAAATCTATAGAGCACAACACATGCAATATGTATCTACACTTCTACTAATGTAACTTAATAGAAGCAAAATACTAGTGAGGTGTTAAAAAGTAATTTCTTAATAAATGGGGAGGCAAAATATCCCAATCAAAGTTATATGCCAATAAAGTGTAATATGGTATTCTAACAGACTTATTATCAAAATTATTTAGATGTTAAATAGTGTGACTAATTAAATATTTTTTTATAGAAATTATATTTAACATTCAATTTGGTACAGTAGATCGCTCTATTCTAAATTAGAGTTCTTTAAATATGCCCTAATTCATGACCTTTTGTAGGCACAAATGACTTGAGAAGTAATGACGCAAGGGCATCACAAGTACAAATTCATCATTTTCAGCTTTCCCATCACCATCACAGTATCTCCACTCAGAATGACAACAGGATTCTACCAACAAGACATATTTCATAATCAAGTTCTAATAATTGCTTCTAACACAATACATATATTTGAGAAGATAATGGGATTGCCATGGTGCCAATCAACATCTTGCCTAAAGAAAATTATTAAAAAAACAAAGGAAATGACAAAGGTTTATGGCCTTTCCATATGGGCCAAACGATCTCATCTTGTCTCGGAAATAAAAACTCATGATTAGAAAATTCATGATTCACAGATGTTAAAAAGAATTTAAGCATAGATTAAGACAGAAAAACCCGTCATCACGAAAGTCTTTCTTAGTCGAACCGGCAGCTTCCAGAGACAGTCTTCACACACGGAATGGTCATAACAACACGGCAGATTGGAACAGAGAATTCGCAAGTGAAGAATTTGGAACAGAGAACGTACAATACTGATTAAAAGATTTAAAAATCAGGAAAAAAAAACTGCTCCAGATATCCACCCAAGAAAGTAATCTCAGATTATACCATGAGTTTAACCGTAAGTCAGACTAACAATACTGTCATCAGTGCCACAGTTCTTGATTGAACCAGCTGCTTCCCAAGTCTTCAAAAGAAGAGAAGATACATCTGGTTGCGTGCAGGAACCTTTGCAGTATTCTACCATGCAAGTTACATACAAACAAGACACGGAATTATATCAAACACCATATTCATAACAAGAACAGAAATAACATCAATTCATTGCCACATGAGTCAGCTCTAATAATCACTAGAATGAAACAGAAGAAAATAAAATTGTCGGATCCATTGATTGCTGGAAAATAAAATCGTCAGATACTAACATCACAGCCTAACCTGATTCTTCTGAACTCGTTAAAAATAACATAGAACAGCAGACATTGTCGATGGATCAGAGGAAACAATTCATTAAAGCAAAACAAAAAAAAAACACAATCAAGTTGCAGACCTCTACTCCACTGTGGAAGGGATCATGCAGCACCGCCGTCTTTATCCCTCCTCTCTTCGATCTCTTCTCTCTTCCTCTCTCTGTCTCCTCTCTTCGATCTCTTCTCGTTCCCTCTCTCTGTTTCCTTTTATGGGCAGAAGGGGATGTTAAATCGGGAAGTGAGGCGGTTGGGGGGGTTTCCAAGAATTGGTCGCAAGATGAAATGTTCAAAAAGGAAACTTACTAGATGGATTTGTATTACTGAGTCAAGGAAACGATCACGTAGCTCCAGCACCACCGTCTTCTCCCTTCCATCTCTTCTCTTTCCCTCTCTCCCTTTCCTTTTATTGGCAGATATTTGAATCATTTTCTGCTCTGTAAAATAAAAAGAAAAATCTGTCCATGTGGTACCCATGGCAATCATCGGCACACTCAATAACTGAGTAGGAGAACCTCCAGGAAGAGAAGGCATTGGACCAGCTTCAGGGGCCGGTGGTTCTTTGGGGTTCTGTGTCATTAATTTGCCATTCCTAGTTTCAATATTTTTAATAAACATGGTATATTTAAGTCATATGAATTGTTCTATGTTCTGAGTTCTTCAGTTTTCTTGACATGAATTGTTCTCTGTTCTGAATTCTTCACTTTTCTTCACATGGGATATTAAGTTTATTGAATTGTTCTCTGTTCTGAGTTCTTCACTCTTCTCTGTTCCAGGCTGCTCCTGTTGTTCACTTCTTCTATTCGGACGAGGACAGGAGCGAGGTTTGTTTTATGCTTTCTGAAACTGAATTTTCTGATTTGCCCAAAAAGGAAACTGAGTTTTCTGAGTAGATGATCCAAAAAAGTCGTCTCAGTCTATTATTTTCGAAGGATTTTCTTCTTCACTTCTCTGGACATAATATTTGAACTGTTCTCTATATTGAGTTTTCTTCAACTTTCTTGACATAATATTTGAACTGTTATCTATTCTGAGTTCTTCACTTTTCTCGACATGGTATATTTAAGTCAACTGAATTGTTCTCTGTTCTGAGTTCTTCACCTTTCTGTGTTGCAGACTGCTCCATTTAATACCATGTGTTCGGAGGAGGACAGGATCAAGGTTTGTATTCTGCTTTCTGAAACTGGATTTTCTGATTTGCCCAAAATGAAAAACTGAGTTTTCTACGCAGATGGTAAAAAACGTCGTGTCTATTATTTTTTAATTATTTTCTCTTGCAGACATTATTACGAGATCAAGGTTTGTCTTGTCTGCATCTGTTTATTTTTTATTATGTTTGATGAATTATTTACCTAAATAATAACTTTATAATTGGTGTTTAATTTCCGCGTGTTTTTTTTTCTATGCTGGTGGTGGCAGATTCACAGATTTACTGTGGAGGGACATTCCAATGCGCAATATACTGTGCCAAATTTCCGCGTGTTTATTCTTGACAGTTGTTGTAAAGGCAAATCTGTTGCACTTTGTTCGTTCAGGACTCATGAAATGAGAAAAGCCTACTTAATGAAAATTGGAAACAAACCTGTAGTTATCTTCTCGTGCATCTATTCAAACCATCACCTAATTTGTGTTGGTGAGAAATCAGATTTCGCAAGTGTAGGCTGCCAGTTGTAGTATCTTTTCTTGTTCATGGATAAAAGTCATCCATACTTAGACATTTCAAGTATTATACTTATTTCTACAATTATCTTGTCAATTTTTTTATAGTTAATACACATAGTCTAATAGCATATTTGATTTAGTAAAAAGGGTAACCCCCAAAGCTGGAAACAAGACATTTATATTAAAATACACGAGGACATGCAACCATTCGTCTAACAAATGTTTACATTCTTCCCTCTAATTACAGTTTGAGTAAAATGGTATAAAATAAGTATTTTAAAAATAGGTTTAATTGGCAGTTTAGATTAGTAACTAGGTTGAGTCAACTTGTTATTCAAGAACATTCTTCTTTATTATATATTATATTTTAAAATAAATTAAAAAATTAAAATAAAATATATTATTGATGCATAAAAAAATGAGTCACTAGTACCTTAAGTAGTAGCGATGTGTATATTATATGTGCATCGCTACTACGTAGGGTACTAATGACAATTTCTTTTGCGTCGCTAATATATTTTCTTTTAATTTTTTTTATTAATATTAAATATAATATATAATAAATTATTTTTAAAAAATCTAAATTAATTTCTCCCATCTATCTCTCCTCTCTCTTCTCTTCTCTCTCTCCTCATTACCTTCTTTCTCTTTCTCTCTCTCCTCTCTTTACCATATTTCTCTCTTTCTTTTCTCTCTCTTCTCATCTATCTCTATCTACTCTAACTCTATCTTCTGATCTAGATATCTCTCTCTCTTCACTTTATTTCTCATCTCCCTCTCTCTTCACTACTCTCTCATCTCTCTTCATTCTCTCTCTTATGCGGGTAAATGTGAGCCCCAGCTCTAAGGAGGAATGAGAATAAAGTAGTAAAAACGGTAGCCCCCCATAGCTGGAAACAAGACATTTACATGAAAATACATAAGGAAATGCAACCATTCGTTTGACTAATATTTACATTCTTGCGTCTAATTATGGTTTGCATAAAATGCTATAGAGTAAGTATTTTAAAAATAGGTTTAATTGGAAATTTAGATTATTGACTAGGTTTAGTCAACTAGTTAACTTTAGATCCTAATTGTCTTAGTGGATTTGAACCACAATCTTTTAGGTAGAAAGACAAGTCTTGTTCCCAATTGCTCTATAGATTTAGCTAAAGTGATAATTTCTTAAAATATATTTAAGTTGATAAAAGGAACATTTAATAGAAATTACCATGAACCTTTTTCCTTTCTACCATATATCATTTAACATCAAGAAGTGGAAGCTTTAAAAAGGAACACTTTCTATTAAATGACTTTTAGCTGATAAATGCTAAATTAGAGTCCATCAAACTCCTTTCCTTCATAGGTTATTCGATAGAGAGAGATAACTACAAGGGTATCCTGGGTGTTGTGAGTTTTGTTTGAAGATATGGTTATATGTTTTGTAATTGACTTTATTTTTGTGATTAAAATTATGCTTAATTCATGTAAGCTTTTAAATCTTAGGAGTCTGATAAGGTTTGTAATATACCTAGTTAGATTAGAAATGAATTTGCATGAAAAATAAAAATTGAAATGTTTTGAATTTCAAGGAGGAAGACTTAATCAGAATGATAAGCTTTTAGGTAAATTTTCACACACTCATATACACAAACACTTAAATTTTTTATAGAAAAACCTTATTAAAAGTTTAGGCTGAGATTTGGACATTGACAAAGATCACATTTAGTGTTAAAACACGATTGATTGTCCTTCATTAAGTGATCGATTGGGCTTGAATAAGAGGGGATTATGAAACCTTAATCAATTTTCATTTAATATTTTCATCATTTTTAATTACTTTCTTATTTTAATTAAATTTCAATTGTTATCTTTTATTTGAATTTTTCTTCCTTTTTGTGATTTAGCTAGCTTTAGTAACTTATGTTTATTCTTGTTTATTATTTGCTTTAATTAGTCTTAGTTAGACTAGTTACTATTGTTATAAGTTGTTAACTATATTATAGTTTACTTGAATTAGATTAAAATTACTTTTTTTGATTTCAAATCTCTGTGGGATTGGCACTCGATTTAGCTACTTAACTACCGTAAATTTATATGCTTGCGAGTAAATATTTTAAATTTAGCAACACTTTCTCATTTATTATATACTATATTTTAAAGTTAAATAATAATTAAGAATATGACATATTAGTGATGCATAGAAAAATGAGGCACTAGTACCTTAGGTAGTAGCAATGTATTTGCATATGCGTCACTACTACTTAGGGTACCAATGACACAATTTCTTATGCATCGCTACTATATTTTATTTTAAAATTTATTTATTAAATTTTAAATATAATTATAATAATTTTTTTTCAAAAAATCTAAATTAATTTCTCCCCCTCTATCTCTCATTTCTCCCCTCTCTCTCTCTCATCTTTCTCCTCTCTCATCCTCTTCTCTCTCTCCCCTCTCTCTTCCCTCTCTCTCTTCTCTCTACCCTTTTTTCTCTCTACCATATTTCATTCTTTCTTCACTCTCTCATCTTGTCTCTCTCTATCTACTTTCACCCTATCTTTTCATCTAGACCTCTCTTCACTATGCTTCTCATCTTCTCTCTCTTCACCGCTCTCTCCTCTCTCTTTCCTTTCTCTTCTCTCTTCACCCTCTCTCTCTCTTATGCGCGTAAATGTGAGCCCTAGCTCTGAGGAGGAATGGAATAAAGTAGGAAACTTTTATTAATTTATTCTTATTTATATATTATATATAAAAATAATAAATATTAAATACATATATTATATTTGCTAAGTTTTTTAATTTTTAATATGTATTTATTATTTATTATACATTTAAATAATAAATATTAAAGTAAATTAAATAAAAAACTATTAAGTGTTGCTAATAGTAGTAATATTAGCGAGCCTTTTGGGAAAAGTGTCACTAATAGTCTTAATTTATTTCAAAAAATTATATTATTTTATTTACAATGCTTTATTTAAAGTATCGCTAATAGCACAACTAATATGGATGTTTTAATAAAATGGTCATTATTATAAATACTTTTTGCCATGCTTTTAGAAAAGCATCGCAAATAGTTGTAAATTTTTTATTTTTTTAAATTTATAACTATTAGTAATGCCTTTTCAAAATCATCACAAATAGTGTTAGTTTTAAAGATGCTTTTATAAAAGCATCGCTACTAGTTGAACCATTAGTGTCGCTAATAGATATAAATTTTGCAACACTTTTCTATGCATCACAAATACTAGTTTTTAGGGACGCTTTGTATTGTGTCGCTAATAAAAGCATTGCTAATAATCATTTTTGTTGTAGTGAACTTTTAGCGATTCTTTTATACCACTATGTGTGACACTTTTTAAAAGGCATCACTAATAGTTATAAGTTTAAAAAACATATATAAATAGTTGTATTATTTGCGGCACATAAAAAATGTGTCATAAAGAAAATAAGGTTATTTTTTTAGAAAATTAAGACTATTGGTGATGCTTTTAAAAGTGTCGCAAATATATAATATATAATAAATAAATAGTAAAAGATTTTAAAAAGCTTCATAAATATAATACATTCTAATTAGTATTTATTATTATATCTTATATGATAAATATATAACAAATTAAATAAAATTCCCCTGCTTTTTGTTCACTTCTCATAGCTAAGGCTTATGTTCACACACGTGAGTAAGAGAGACATCGAAAGAGAGAGAAGAGAGGAGTGAAGAGAAGGAGAAGAGAGAAAAAGGAGAGAAACAAAAGAGAAGAGAGGGGAGAGAGAAGAGGGGAGAGAGAAGAGAGAAGAGAGAAAGATGAGAGAGAGAAGAGAAAGAGAGGAGAGGGAGATAAAGAGAGAGAGAGGAGAGAGAGGAGAGAGAGACAAGAGGGGTGAGAGATGAGAGAGGGTGAGAGGAGAGACAAGAGTGACAGGCTAGAGATGAGAGGAGAGAGAGAAGAAAGAGAGAGAGATGAGAGTGAGGAGAGAGAAGAGAGAAGAGAGGAGAAAGACAAAAGAAAGGGAAGAGATTGATAAAAGAAACCAAGAGAGCAGTGACACGGGGAATTATTTAATTTAGATTTTTTAAATTTTTTATTATATATGGTATTTTAAAATTATTAAAAATATATTAAAAAGTAATAGTGATGCATGGAAGTATGCATCGCTAATACCTAGGTTATTTGCGATGCATTTGGCTATGCATCGCTAATATATTTTATTTTAATTTTTTATAAAATTTTAAAATAATATATAATAAAAGAGAGAGAGAGAAAGAGAGGAGAGAGTGAAAAGCAGGAGAAGAGAGAGAAAGCAGGTAGAGAAGGAGACATATCAGCTAGAGAGAGGAGAGAGGGAAGAAAGAAGAAAGAAAGAAAGAGAGAAAAAGATGCTAGAGGCGGGACATATCAGCAAGAGATAATGTCATGCCCAAGGTTTTTCCTCACATTTAATTGACTCAAATATTGTATTTCGAAATACGGATGTAAATCAAAAGTTCGAACCAACAAAATTCAAAACGTGGGAAACAATTTCAGTAAATTAATTCATCATACGACAAAAATAACATTCTCAGGCGTGACCCGAAACGAAAACAAAAAAGTAAAACCTGCCATGGCTACAGGCTTTCAAAACAAATACCTCCTAAGCATCTCTAAGTACATAATGCATTTCTCTCACCTTAATCAATACATGAGATCATGGTACTAAAATCCACATAGCTTCACTACAATTTTGCTACACTCTAGGTCGAGGAAGAATAGTCCACTATGGGGAATAGTCCATTCAAAAAAGCCTCCAAACGAAGGGCTAAAAAAAATAGGGTGAGTATTTTCATACTCAGTAGGAAAATACCTAGCAGGGTAAAAATCAATGAACTTTGTAAGTTCATACATAGATGCATTCATGCAACCATACATGAAGAAAATATGAAACATAAATAAAGTGTTACACACATACGATCATACTGGCTGAACTTACATTTACTCTTGTAGCATACTCTTACACTTACACTTACACTCTGAATCATAGTCTTACTATCTTACTCGTACAACTGTACGTTTTCTCATATGACTTACATAGACTCGTATGACCTTACTCGTACGAACTCACTCTTACCATTTTCCATAGAAGCTTACACTTACACTTACACTTACTCTTATTCTTACATGTATAACTTACTTAAAATCCAAAACATACAACTTACTCTTACTATCATACACATGCTATTGGCAACTAAAGCTTATTATCATTCATAAGCTCTAGCGTCGAAAAGGGAAAAAATACTACTAGGGCGTCACCTTAACCTCCAGGGAGTAACTAGATAACATGAACTTTTCTGGAGGCAAGACACACCTATGCTCATGGGGTACAAGTTCAAACAAGTAACAGTAGATCCATGATACTACTTACCTGAGCGCGCAAATGCCCACTCCCTAGGGCGATACAACGCCAACAAGGGCCATACAATGCCAACTAAGGGCGGAAAACATGCGAGCCACTATTGGGCAGGAATCTTATAGTGCCACCCTTAGGCAGAGCATACAGTGCCATATGTAAGCAAAAAACATATAGAGCCCACGAAGTGCGGAAACTTACAGCGCTCTCAATAGAACATCAAATGTCTGGGCTGAAATACAGCACCAAGACCAAATCCCGCAGGATAACACCATGGCTAGACCAGGAAGGACGCTCAGTCGATTACTTATCGATTGGCACAAAAATGGAACTTAATCCGTTGAAACCCTCAATCTCAAACTCACAATATTATTGAATTAGGGTTACTTACCATTCAAGTTTATATTAGGTAACTTATGCATATACGACTATGTTCGGAACTACTTCAGCTTACATTCTTTAGCCAACCAAGCTAGAACCACGCCGCATCTGAAGCCTTAGTCCACAAGGATAACCTACTCCAACTTAACTCATCCAATCATACTTAGAACTTACTCTTACCCTTACAATATTACAAATCTCTGCATAACCTTACTTGTCAAACTCGAATTCCGTACTAACACTCTTACCATCATATACTTACGGTCTTACATCTTACACCATTCGCCTAAAAACTAAATTGTCCTACTTGAACTCCTCGAGTGAAACCCTTAGACCTAAGTCCCGTTATCAAACCCTTACTAATTCCTTACTCATTGTTTTTCTATTATAATTCATATTACGTACATTATGCAGGTACAATTATGTTGTCCACTTTCACAAATTTACAATCCCCCAAAGACGTTAAGAACCTTGAATCTTCCAAATCCTTACATCGCTTAGGTCTTCAGCTCATTGCTCCAATGCACTACCTGACTCAATCCAAACCAATTCTTCAATCTCATCAAATCCAACCTTCGACTATCAATTTTACGTCTTTCCTCGTCTGTCATACAATCACAATTTACATGTCGTTGCCCATGAAGTACCCCTTCGACAAACTTACAAACACACATACTCGTGCCCATCTATCATACACCACCAACCCACAATGAAGATCTATCACATGCTTTAAACACATGCACATAATTTCTAACCACTTACTACTGTACCCTTAGTCTTCACTAACATCCACACAATTCACATACAAAAAACATGCTTATTTAGTTAGCATTTATCATGTAAAATATTAAATTATAAACTCCTAGCATTCTACTACACAATCAAAGCAAGCTATCATGAAATTACGAGTTCAATCTCCCCTACCTCGTAATCCATGTGAGTTCGATGGTGAGAAAACGATGGTGGTGGCATCAATATAGGAATAGGTGGCCAAAAACATCGCACTGAGAGAGTTGTTGCTGTCCTGAGGATTTTCAGAGATGTTGGAATTAATCTCGATAAGGTTTGATTAATTTCACTCGAGGCAAAGGTTGGGTGCACTAAGGTGGCTAGACATAAGGTCCAAAGTGACTACAAAATAGGGGGTGACTTATTGGAGGTCGGCCAACAGTTTAAAATACTTGTTGGCCACAAAACGTTAAAATAGACTGCAGACTACATCCATTGGCAACAATTCTGCATTGTCGAAGCCTCACCACATGGCGGGGGCTCGGTTGCATACCCACAGACAGGAGAGACAGAGGAGGGCTTTACCGTCCATTTTACCTAGTGGTGGAGTCATTCCAATGTCATATGCCGCAAAGGCGGTGCCTTTAACCTAAAATTCATGAGCAACACAAGCGTGCATGTTAAAGGGAAACCGTAGGGAAGGGTAGGTTGTTGGTGGGTTTTGAAATGACTTAGGTTGGTGGAAGCCAGATCCAACCACTCACGAGTAGAATTGGCTGTCGAACAACATATGCATGTATTGTCATGGCCAAACCCTAAAAAGGGTGGTCTTTTAAGGGGTTAGGGTGGTCGGTCACAGAAGGGGTGAGGTTCATTAGCAGCGGTCCCCTAAACAAACTTGAGAGCATTAAGCATCAGAGAAAGTGGCTGACAAAGGCGGTGACATTTCTAAATGCTACCCACAACCAAATCATTGTACTGATGGTTGTGCATGAAATACTGCTTATGGTGGAGGATATGGGCACAACATCGATTGAGCCTTCGATGGGTTGAGTCTAATGGCTGACAATATTACTTCCCCTTGGAAGAATCTCAATTCTGGAACTCTTTCCCGTAGGTTTTGGGTCATGCATAATAAAAGTCGGGGTGCAAAGGTAGAATTTGGCCAGAAGTGCGAATTGCGGCCAAGGCAAGCCCATATTGGTCGAACTAGTTGCCCAAGTCCGTGCAATATCAAGCTAGACATGTTGGTTTGAGTTGGAACTGGGCCCGTCAGCGGTAGTCAGAGACGTACCCCAAAGTTTAGGGGCATTTGGTGTGTGCAGAAGATGTGTAGAGGAGGTCGGGAGCAGCGGCCGCTTGTCGTTATTGGGTCAAGCCGGTATCCGTAGCTATTTGTGGCATAACAGTAGATTAGAGAATTAAAGAGACCCAATTTACCCAAAGCAATAGTGTGCCAAGTTGGGGAGGAAGACACACATCGCCAGGCCACGAATGGTCAGATGGGGCCGGGGGCTAGACTTGGGAGAAGACGGGACCCGTCAGTCACTTAATCACGGCAAGTCAAATATAAGTAGGTTCGATGATGTCCGATGGGAGATAATGGACGCCACCAGAGAACTTTTCTTTGGCACAGGTTGATTGTTTGAGCAAAATGGGGCCAATTAGGGTAAGAGAGGTCAAACCTTGGCACCTTGTCATCGTCGGTGCTAGGTGGCATACCGAAGGTGGATCGGTGGTTGCGGAAGACAACGGAAACACAAGGCAGAAGACCACAGCGGAATTTCTATTAGGATTGAAATTGGGCGGAGGAAGGGGATCAAGGGAAAACGGTGATTCAGGGCAGGGGGTGGCCAAAGGCAGCAATATTTCCATCACCATGCCAATGTAGGTCCATAGACCAAACACTGGCGGACGGCCACCACAACACAGAAACAAAACAGAACTAAAACAGGGAACATGCTCTGTTTAAACTGAAATTAGACAGAGGAGGCTGAGGGAGGCGGCAGCTGAGGGAGGGCCAAAGGCAGGTCACAGTGGCCGGACACCGGCAGCACAACCAGTAGCCAGAACACAAAGAGACAAAATAGAAGAAAAAGGGGGGAGGCAGAGTGTTACCTCATGGTGGCGTAGGAGGGCTGGGAGGCCGGGTTGGCAGTGGCGGATTTGGCGAAAGATCGAAGGCTCATTTCACATACTAGAATGGGGAAAGAGGGTCAACGGTCGGTGGCGGGGCTAACTGGGGAGGTGGTGGCGGCGCCAAGCTAAGGCCGGCTGGCGGAAGTTGACGACCAGTGGTGGCACCACCTCCGGCTTCATAGAAGGAAGGGAACATTCCCCTTCCCGTGTTCCCTAGCAGTCAGGCGCTTCGCACCCGATCCGCAACATTTTATATTTTTCTCCCATTTCTCTTTCTTTCTTCTTGTTTCTATTCTTCGACATCTTGTCTTATTTTCGCACTAAAAAATTATGTGGAGTGTTGAGGCCCATGACTTGTGATTAAACACCACTCTCGACTTTTACGGTCATGAATATTACAAATATGGATACGCCGAAGCATCAAATTTCTTCATAAAACATACGAGCAGAAAACTGCAGAACATTGCAGAGAATTGCAAAAAATTATAGAAAATAGCAAAAATATGCAAAAAAATTATAGAAAAAATTGGGGATTTTACAGATATGGAGAGAAAGAAGGTAGAAAGGGGAGACATATCAGCAACTAAATCCAGTGTTTATATGAACAAGTATTCTCAACTACAAGCTAGAATTACTTCAGAAATAATCATCAATTAAATTCATGGTATGAGCTATCTTTGACAATAGACGAATCATCTACACTATACTAGCTATAGGCATGAGTTGTCTAATTTTAGTATAACTCACCCAATTCATTAATTATATAAACATCAAAACTATTGCATGACCATCTCATCTAAATCACAGAAATTAGAATTAATGTAAATATTAAAACGACATCAATCTATCATCTAAAAGATAATAAATCAACACAGAATTGAATAAACATTAAAAACTCTTCCATTAAAAAGAAAGTCATTGTCATACAATTGTCATTATTCATAACTAAGATCTAAATTAAAAAGAAAAGAAACTAAAACTTATATATAGCTTTATCAACTCCTAAGTAAAAGAAGAATTTAGCCTTCCATTGTAGAAGAAAGTACTTAAATTTCTCTTAAAAGCTATGAATAATCTTCCATCTTTTTCTTCCTTTTTCTCTTTAGAAAATCTACTATAATCCATCAATTTTGAGCAAAATATGTACTCTAGGAAGAAGTTTAATATGAAAATGACTCAAAATTGGCTCAAACTAGGAAACTGCTCGTTATCCCGATTGATTGCCCTGCATGCCCGTTTGATCACCTGAATGATATTTTTGTCACAAATCACGTTTACTAGATTGATCAGCTATACTGTTTTTGCAACCTGGACAGTTTTTCTGAATAGTCCATATTCTTGTCAAGTTTTTTACTCTATTCATTAAGTTCTTTCTTTCATGTTCTTGTTAGTTTCCAACTTGTTTGAAACTCTAAAAAGTTGTCCAAATCATTTTAAAGTGTGTCAAGAGTGTTTTGAAATATTTCAAACATCGTCCAAGACCTCAATAAGTACACATTACCTACAAAACATAAAAACTTTACATTTTAGACATAAAGAATATAATTAAAATCCCAAATTGATTTAATACATGCCTAAACTACTAATATCTCCCAAATTAATTTATGATCAAACTAAAATATTAATAACTATCTTAATCTAAATAAACCATAGCTAACTCTTAATTAACTTAATCTATACTAGTAAGTAAGGTAAAAAGGCATATAAAATAGATATATCTTTCATACTTACGTGGGAGCAGGGAAGGAAGGGCGGTTGGTCAGCGGGGGATGCTGGGGCGGTTAGGTGGTGGAGAAGTTGGGTTGGCAGCAGAAGATGATCTATTGTGGTAGGCCTGACTAGAGAAGGTGAACAACAAGCGAAAGGAGGGAGGGAGGCTGACAAGCAATGGACGGGCAGCGAAAGGACGGAGAAGGGAGGAGCGGGGTGAAGGTGGGGCAGAAGAAGGAAGGAGGAGGAGAGGGGTTGCTATAAGCACGGCTGCACACAAAAAGAAAATCTCAATCTAATGGCCCAAGATGCCTTAGCTCATGCTAACACGCGTCAGCCTAAACTCATATCAATTTTTTTTCATGATATATATTCTTATTAAATTGTAATGGATAGATAATTTCTATGTATAATATATATCTTTTAAAAATAAAAATATTAGATACAAACACTATATACTCTTTCTGTTCTAAATTAATAGCTTCGTTTGGTTTTTGAGATGAACTAAAATTAGTTCAATTGAAAAACCTAAGAGTGATATAAATATATGATGAAAGGTCAACATGATATCACTCTAATATACCTAGTAACTCTTCTAAAAGAAGCATGACAGTAAGTGGACCAACCCTAGTTTACAAAAGAATAATTAGAAAATTATTTCCAAACTTGAAACATGACATAGGGACTATCCTCAGCTTATATAATGTTTCTCTTTTTACATATACTTAGCAATTTTTTAGAGGCATACTAAGGCTAAAGAATAGTTATTTTATAAGTGATTTACAAGTAAAAAACAGAAGATATGAAGAAGTAGATGGTAATGTTGTCTGAGTTTTTATTTTCTATATCTTTGTAGTGATTATAAGAATTTTAGCATTTATAACTAAAATTTATTTGTTATAGTTTTTATTTTTCCTGGTAACTAATACTCAGACGTTCAAGGTGTAGTTGTCATGCTTGTTAAAGTGTATTCATTAATATTTAAAAGCATATTAGTTTGTGTAATACTTCATGTACTTTAGATTTATGTGTGTATATATATATATATATATATATATATATATATATATATATATATATATTATTTTTATTTTTCAATTCTACCCTAATTCAACTTAGGCTGATGAGTCACTTATTGCAATTCAAGCTCGAGCCAAGATCTAGATTTTCAATTTGAGCCAAGCACAAACTGAAAATTTTAAGCTTGTTCGAGCTTCAGAAGTTCGAGTTCAAGCCGAGCAAGCCTAATACTTGGCTTAGCTTGGCTCAATAACACCCCTAGAGAGGACACAGAGGAAAGAGGAGAGAGAGAGGGATCAGAGAGAGAAATGAGAGAGGGAAGAGAAAAAAATTTGAAAAATAAAGCTATTTGCGAAGCTCAGTAAAGAGTGTCGTTAATAGCATAAGTAGTCGCGACACTTATTGGTAAGCATCGTAACTACTATTTCTATTATCACTGCTCATTACTAAGCCTCACAAATACTAAAATTGCTTTGAAAAAAGTTGTATACGATTTGTGACACTCAGTAGAGAGAATCGCTAATAGCATAAGTAATAGTGACATTTATTATTAAGTGGTGTAACAACTTATACTATTAGCAATACTCTTGATTGAGTGTCCCAAATAGTAGAAAAGTTTTGCTATTTCCAACACTTAGTAAAGAGCATCGGTAATAGCATAAGTAGTTACGACACTTAATTATAAGCATCGTAACTACTTATGCTATTACTGACGCTCTCTACTGAGTGTTGCAAATAGGAAAACTTCTTTTAAAAAAATAATGCTATTCACGATGCTTATTATTGAGCATCACTAATATTATAAGTAGTTAAGAGATTTATTCTTAACCATTGCAACCACTAATGCTATTAGTGACACTCTATATAGAGCATCCCAAATAGTAGAATACTTTTTTTAAAGAAATTTTAGCTATTTGAGATGCTCAGTAGAGAGTGTTTCAAATAGCCTTATTTTTTAAAACAAAATTATCTTTCTTCTCTCTTCTCTATCTACTCTCTCTACCCTTCTCTCTCCTCTCTCTCTTCCCCCTCTCTCCCCTCCTCTTTCATCTCTCAGCCTCTCTTTCTTTCTCCTCTCTACTATCTCTCTCTATGTATTCTCTCTCATCTCATCTCTCTATACCATCTCTCTTCTCTACTCTTCTTTCCTCTCCTCTCCTCTCACTCTTCTTTCCTCTCTCCCCTCTCTCTCTCTCTTCCTCTCTCCCCTCTCTTCTCTCTCCTCTCTTTTTCTCTCTTCTCTCTCCTCCTCCCTCTCTCTTCCCGCTACTCTCTCTCTCTTTCTCCTCTCTCTTCTCCCCGCTCTCTCTCTTCACTCTCTTCCCTTCTCTCTCTCCTCTATCTCTCTCTTTCTCTTCTCTCTCTTCACTCTCTCCCTCTCCCTCTCTTCTTTCCTCTCTCTTTCTCACCTCTCTCCTCTCTCTTTCTCTCCTCTCTCCTCTCTTTCTCTTCTCTTCTCTCTCTATCTCAACTCTCTCTTCCCCGGCTCTCTCCACCCTCTTCTTTTCTCTCTCCTCTCCTCTCTCTTCTCTATCTCTCTCTCTCCTCTCTGATCTACTCTTTCTCCTCTCCTCTCTCCCTTTCTTTACTTCCTTTTTTTATTTTTAGCAATGTTTATATACATATGTCGCTAATCTAATAATTATTTTGATATTTATATCAAATGTTGCAAAAAGAATAATTTGTGATGCATTAAAAGCATCGCAAATAAAAAAACAAGTGAAAATTGTCTGCATTTTTTTTCTACATGCAGCTGGGAAAATTTTCCCCGCGATCGTGTTTAATTACCCCCCGTTTCCTCCTTCTGCCACACTCCCTCCCATTCCTCAATCTGCCAAAATTCATTGTCAGCCGGATTGTGCCTCCCCCTCGTCCTCTCTTTCCCATGTAACCCCCTTCCTCTCTTTTCTAAACCCCCCCCCCCGTCCAACCGGTGGATGGGGCTTTGGGGTTGGAATTTGGCTCCTGCTACTCCACGGTAACCCCCACCCCAAGCTCCCTGGTCACCCCCTTCCTCTATTTGTTTGTCGCACCCCCATTTTCTACCCCTCCTCCCTTCTGTCCTACCAAAGGAGGGTGTCCCTGCTGAATTCCAGCTCCCCCCAGTTGTGCCTGGTGTGGGCACAAGCGATACCTTGAATGCTCATGCAGTGAAAGGGGAGAGAAGAAGAAGAAAGGAGAGAAGTCCTGAATAATCAATTGCATAACTCAAACAAAGAGGAAGGGGCAACCCATATAGGAGATGACCCACTCTCCTAGGGTGTTGCGCCAAAGACGACCCACTCTCCTAGGGAGTCATCCTAACTAGTGGGCCAGGCTATCCCAGGGCCACTAGCTAGTCCAATTACAATTATCATCCTATGACATAAGCAAATACTAAACTAATATATAAGCAAATAGCCTAATGTACTAGAATAACAAGGAAATAAAGGAAATAAAGTCTAGTCTGGTGAACGTGCACAACACTCCACCATGCTTCCGCTATTCGCCTTGACCTCAAGGAGACCAAGCCGGGTATCGAGTCATGAACTCGTCCTTTGAAATCCACATGGCATCCTCAAGGGGCTGACCCTACCAAGAAACAAGCACTTCAGTAATGATCCGACACAAACGGCGGACCCACCTCTTATCAAGCATGGAGGCAGGGGCAGAGGGCTGGACTGGGCCCATCACAGCATCAGTGGTCAAGGATATGTCGCCTACGCATCGGCATAGCCTGGAGACATGAAAATAGGTGGACTAAGGAGTCAGGTGATAGAGCAAGGCAGTAAGTTACCAGGTCGATATGCTCCTCCACAGCATAGGGACCATGGAAACGAGGGGCGAGCTTGGAATGCTCAAGCTGAAACAAGGATGTCTGGCACTGAGGAAGAATAGAGACATAAACCAAGTCACCCACCGCGAACTCCCGGTCAGTGTGATGACCATCATAAATCTGCTTCATCTTATTTAAACTAAAGGACAAGTTCTCCTTGAGCTGGTGAAGAACCTAGTTCCGTGTCTAGAGCATGTAGTCCACCTCAGCCATAGAGGAGCAATGAGGAACATCAGATAACACAGTCAGGGGTGGGTGGCCATACAACACCTCAAAAGGAGTGAAACTGACACAGGTGTGATAGGTGGTATTATATGACCACTCAGCCCAGGGAACAAGCTGAAGCCATCTATGGGGCTAAGACATAGTGAAACATCGGAGGTACTGCTCTAAGCCTCAGTTGACCACCTCGGTCTGGCCATCTGTCTGGGGGTGATAAGCGGTGCTCATGTGGAGAGAAGTGCCTTGTAAAGTGAAGAACTACAGCCAAAACTGAGATATGAAGATCTGGTCACGGTTGGATACAATAGTGTGAGGCATGCCGTGTAGTTTGGCCACTTACCGAATATAGAGCTTTGCCACTATCTTGGCGGTGAATGGATGTCCTAGAGTGCAAAACTGAGCATACTTGGACAACTGGTCCACCACCACCATAATCACCAACTTGCCTTGCACCAAGGGAAAGGCCTCCACGAAGTCCATCGAAACATCATCCCAAACCTTATCAAGGATAGGCAAGGGCTGAAGCAAACCTGCAGGTGAGGACATGGCAGCCTTAGCTCTCTGACAGACATCACAAGCGGCCACATACTCCTGGACTGCATGTCGAATACCCTGCCACAGAAAGCTCTGATTGACCTGCTTATAAGTGCAGAATGCTCCTTCATGACCGGACACTAGAGTGTCATGGAAGTGGGAGAGAATGCTCCTACAGAGATCATCAACATTGGGTACCCAAAGGCTGTCCTTCCAAAAGAGAAGGCCATCCCGCCTCACAATGAAAGGACGAGTAGCTGGGTCGGCCTAAAGAGCTATAATCAAGGTCTGCGTCTGAGTATCATCAATGTACGCCCGTTTCAACTCATCAATGAAGGGGCAGGACAAAATAGAAAGGGCCAAGCACGATCCCGGGGTAGAGCTGTGAGAACAGGCATCGGCCATGGTGTTTTTCAACCATTTCTTGTACATGACCTCATAATCATAGCCAAGTAACATACTGACCTAACACTACTATGAGGGAGTAGAATCCCGCTGCGAGAGGAAATACTTCAAGGGCCGGTGGACTCCCACTTCTCCCCAGTCACCCCTATTTTCGCACCCCCCCCAACAATCCCCTCCCCCTAGTCATCCTATCTAGGGCAGGAATTTTAAAATAAAAATTAAAAGTCATTAGTGACGCATTCAAAAGTGTCGCAAATGACTTTTGAATTTTTTTATTTTTTACATATTAAGGACGCTTGATAAAGTGTCATGAATAAAAAAAATTCTTTTTTTAAAATGTTTTTACTAGTGATGCCTTTTTGAAATGTCACTAATGATTTATTTTATTTTTTCTTTATAAATGGTGATTTTATAAGCATCGCTATTATTATTTTTATTATTAGTGATGCGTATACAAGCGTGCAAATAAGTTTTTTTTTAAAGTATACGTTGCTAATAGAATACAATTAGCCATGCTTACTAGAGCATCAAAAAAAGAAAATAATTAGTGACGTAAAAAATATGTCACTAAAAGTAGACTATTAGAGCCATTTTCTAATATGTATCGCTAATGTGTAAGAGCAGCTGGTCTTTTTTCTATGCTTTTAATGGTAATATTCATTAGCTGGACTATTAGAATACTTTTAAGTTTCACTAATAATAATTTTTCTTGTAATGCCATTGTATTTTTTGCAAAGTTTTTCAATTTTTTTTTTTTGCTAAATGTGCCATAAATAGTAGTTTTTAGTGACACTTTGTATTACATCACTAATAATCCTTTTTGTTGTTGAGGTAGGCAATGAATGCAACTATTGCTGGTGCAGTCGTGACACCTGTCTTGCATAGGGTGTGTAACAGGATAAACCAAGGAATAACTCTACAACATCATCATCAAGAGTCGCTAATACTAACTTGACCCCCTTGTAAATGATGAATAAGTTTGATAATATGACTCAAATTCTCCAAGCTCAAGCTCAACCACTTCATACACAACTTCAAGCTCAAGCTAATTTGAACAACCTCAAGGAGGATGAAAAGTTAGAAATGAAAATGTAACTCTACCACCATGGAAAGGATTAAGAATATGACTCCAGTATTTAATGGAGGGGAGGGCTGGAAGAGGCAAAAAATTGGATTGAGGAACTGGAAAATATATTTGAAGTCATGTTTGTGAAACCATGCCACAAACTGAATATGACAACTTTTGCATGAATAGAGAAGTCTTTTGTTGGTGGAAGATGGTGAGCAATTCTTTATTTAAAGATAAGTAATTAATTATATAGGAGGAATTTCTTGAGGCATTCACTAAGTAATATTTTTCTCCTCATATTAAAAGGTGGATGGAGATAGAAAACCTTGACCTCTAGCGCTCTGATTAAATATGATAATAAGTTTGTA
This sequence comes from Saururus chinensis, assembly GCA_035235625.1. NCBI lineage: Eukaryota > Viridiplantae > Streptophyta > Magnoliopsida > Piperales > Saururaceae > Saururus > Saururus chinensis. The sequence continues at coordinate 36,952,532 of CP141143.1, forward strand.
CAACTTTAGCATTTTGCACAATATGTCATCCCTAGCAATGAAAGGAAAGTAAAACATTTATTTTGGGGCTTAAAAAGTGGACACAGGTCTAATGTTTTAACCTCAAGACCTACTTCTTTTAAGGATGCGGTAGACCAACTATCCATTTTGGAAGAAGATTTTAATGAGTCTCGAGCATCATCAAAGAGCACCAAACATAATAATATTGCTAAAACAATTTAGCTTTATTGTTGAAATGTTACATTAATATTATTAAAATGAGAAAGCCCCAACCAAACATGGTGCCTGACTTTAAACCTTAGACCCAAAAAATGAAGGTGAGAATGCGGTAAAATTGGGCGAAAGAGGAAGGAAAGGGAGGTGAGAGGCAAGCAAGAGGCAATAATAGGAGCAAGTAGCTGTAACATATGGTTGGGAAAAGAAGCAAAAAGGGAGGCTAGTCCATGGAAGAGAAGGCATGAGCCTTATGGTTGAAACCCTAGGGCATTAATGTTGGAAGGGAAGAGGGAGGTCTTTTGGTGGCATTGGATATCAAGATGAGAGTATTTTCATTCGAAAATGATGTTTAAGAGGGTAATAGTTGAATAAAATCCAAGTGATAAAAAAATGTCAATCTCTATCCAAGTAATTTGTAAATCATCCTTAAAATAAAAACTATATTTTTGTATGTGAGAACCATGCAATTATTTCTAAGTGGACATACTGTGACTAATAGTAAAGGTGAAAATGGTGAGTTCCTACTTCCCTTATATAGCATACATTCTAAGCAAATTGTGCCTATAAAAGGTCATGAGAACATCTGCATAGGACTATAATTTAAATCCGAGCAATATACTGTGCCAAAGTGTACATTGATCATATTATGTACTAGAGTTTGCTCTCTTATTTATCATTTTATCTTGCTCTATTTGAATTTGATACAAGATCTTTCAGGCTATCTCATGTAAATGCTGGAAGTGAAGTTTCTCTCACCATGGTTATCCCATCCACAAAATACTAAAAATGGCTAGGTTTGAAAATTAAAACAACAACAAATAGTAGTGGCTTCTAGAGGTCATATATTATAAACAAATTTTGTATTGTCAATAAAAAACTTCATTGTGCAAGATTAAAGTTGTACTAAGTTTTCAAATGACAAAATATCTTCTCACTAGGTTGCAAGGATATGTTTAAGATAGAATCAATTGAAGTTGTGCAACAATGGGTCACAACTTCCTTAGCAGCCCAATGCTATATAGATGAGCATTGGGCCAAGCTTTATATTTGTACCTTTTTTATAGATGAGCATTGGGCCAAGTTTTATGTTTGTAACTTTTTTTTATTTTCTCCATTTAGAGAAGGTACATAAAAGATTCTTTCATATTTGTGCACTTCCCATTACATTGTTCCATGCAGGAAAGAACGTGGTCAATACTAGAACAAAGTACTAGTACTTCATGAAGCTAAATAATTTTAACACGATGTTGAACAAAACAATGAATGTAAAATTTGGTAGACACCCATTTTTCTATTTTTGTTCAAAACGACACTATAGTTGGGTAATTTATATAATCAATATTTATATAAATATTATTATTAAAGTGAGAAAGGGCAATTTTTTTCCTAAAGCGTGCCTATATTGCCCTTTCAAATAAAATTTTAATAAATTTAAAATTTAACAAACCTAAAATATTATAGTAATTTCTTCAATAAGTACCTTACAAACATTAAAAAAACATATAAATTTCATAGTCCTAATTCGTCTAGAATGTTTTAAAACTAATTAAAGTGAGAAAGGGGCGTAAAATTTTATTATAGAAATCGTATATTACCCCTAATCAATATTATTATTAAAATAAAAAGGGTTCAAAAATTTTATCGTAATTGTTCTAAATTACCCCTAATATGACTCAAAATCTTTGGAGCACAACACATACATTATATATCTATACATGTTATCAAAATCATGTAGATGCTAAATAGTGTGACTAGTAAAGCATATTCTTATAGAAATTATACTCAACATTCAATTTGGCACAGTAGACTACTCTATTTTAAATTAGAGTTCTATACAGATGTCCTAATTCATGACCTATTTTTAGGCACAAATCACTTTGGAAGTAATGCCATAAGGGTATCTTAAGTAGAAATTCATCTTTCCCATCACCATCACAGTACCTCCACTCAAAACGAGAACAAGATTCTACCAACATGCCATATTTCATAATTAAGTTCTAATAATCATATTTTACTTCGAACAAAAAACATATACCTGAGAAGATAATGGGATTGCCATGGTGCCGATCAACATCTTGCCTAAAGAAAAATATGTAAAAAAACAAAGAAAATGACAAAGGCTTATGGCCTTTTCATATGGGCCAAATGATCTAATCTTGTCTCGGAAATAGAAACTTGATTAGAAAATTCATGATCTCATCTCATGTTAGGGTTAAGAACCGGAACAGCAAAAGAACTTAGCTTGAGAAACTAAAGCACCGTGATACAGAGAATTCGCAAGTGACGAATTTGGAATAGAGAATGTACAATACTGATTAATAGATTTAAAAATCAGGAAAAAAAACTGCTCCTGAGATCCACCGAAGAAAGCAAACTCAGATTATACAATGAGTTTAACCGTAAGTCAGACTAACAATACTGTCATCAGTGCCACAGTTCTTGATTGAACCAGCTGCTTCCGAAGTCTTCAAAAGAAGAGAAGATACATCTGGTTGCATGCAGGAACCTTTGCCGTATTCTGCCATGCAAGTTACATACAAACAAAACACGGAATTATATCGACCACCATATTCATAACAAGAACAGAAATAACATCAATTCATTGCCACATGAGTCAGCTCTAATAATCACTAGAATGAAACAGAAGAAAATAAAATTGTCGGATCCATTGATTCTTCTGAATTCGTTAAAAATAACATAGAACAGCAGACATTGTCGATGAATCAGAGGAAACAGAGAATTAATCCCTTTTCGTTAAACGATTCATTACAGCAAAACATAAAAACAATCCAATTTGCAGACCTCTACTCCACTGTCGAAGCGATCATCACCACCGTCTTTCTCCCTCCTCTCTTCGATCTCTTCTCCCTTCCTCTCTCTGTCTCCTCTCTTCCATCTCTTCTCGTTCCCTCTCTCTATTTCCTTTTATGGGCAGAAGGGGATGTTAAATCGGGAAGTGAGGCGGTTGAGGGGGTTTCCAAGAATTGGTTGCAAGATGAAACGTTCAAAGAAGGAAACTTACTACTGCATGAAGGAAACGATCACATAGCACCAGCACCACCGTCTTCTCCCTTCCATCTCTTCTCTTTCCCTCTCTTCGTTTTCCGCTCTGTAGAATTAAAAGAAAAATCTGTCCACGTGGTCCCCATGGCAATCATTGGCACACTCAATAACTGAGAAGGCATTGGACCAGCTTCAGGGGCCGGTGGTTCTTTGGGGTTCTGTGTCATTAATTTGTCATTCCTAGTTTCAATGTTTTTAATAAATATTTGTCATATGAATTGTTCTCTGTTCTGAGTTCTTCACTCTTCTGCATCTGTTTATTTTTTATTATGTTTGATGAATTATTTACCTAAATAATAACTTTATAATTGGTGTTTAATTTCCGTGTGATTCACAGATTTACTGTAGAGGGACATTCCGATGCGCAATATACTCTGCCAAATTTGTTGAATCAGACAGTTGTTCTTTCTTTTTCGTTCAGTATAATTTGTAAAGACAAGTCTGTTGCACTTTGGTCATTCAGGACTCATGAAATGAGAAAAGCCTACTTAATGAAAATTTGAAACAAACCTGTAGTTATCTTCTCGTGCATCTATTCAAACCATCACCTAATTTTGGTTGGTGCGAAATCAGATTTTGCATGTGTAGGCTGCCAGTTGTAGTATCCTTTCTTGTTCATGGATAAAAGTCATCCATACTTAGACATTTCAAGTATTATACTTATTTCTACAATTATCTTGTCAATTTTTTTATAGTTAATACACATAGTCTAATAGCATATTTGATTTAGCAAAAAAAGGTAACCCCCAAAGCTTGAAACAAGACATTTATATGAAAATACACGAGGACATGCAACCATTCGTCTAACTAATGTTTACATTCTTCCCTCTAAACACGGTTTGCGTTAAATGGTATAAACTAAGTATTTTAAAATTAGGTTTAATTGGCAATTTAGATTAGTAACTAGGTTGAATCAACTTGTTATTTAAGAACACTTTTATTTATTATATATTATATTTTAAAATATATTAAAAAATTAAAATAAAATATATTAGTGATGCATAGAAAAATGAGTCACTAGTGCCTTAAGTAGTAGCGATGTGTATATATATGTGTATGGCTACTACCTAGGGTACTAGCAACAATTTCTTATGCGTTGCTAATATATTTTATTTTATTTTTTTATTAATATTAAAATATAATATATAATATTTTTTTAAAAAAAATCTTAATTAATTTCTCCCCTCTATCTCTCCTCTTTTCCCTCTCTCTCCTCTCTCTTCTTTCTCATCCTCTTCTCTCTCTCCTCTCTACCCTCTTTCTCTCTCTCTCCTCTCTTTACCCTATTTCTCTCTCTCTCTACCATATTCTCTCTTTCTTTTCTCTCTCTTCTCATCTCTCTCTATCTACTCTAACTCTATCTTCTGATCTAGATCTCTCTCTCTCTCTTCACTTTATTTCTCATCTCCCTCTCTCTTCACTACTTTCTCATCTCTCTTCATTCTTTCTCTCTTACACGGGTAAATGTGAGCCCCAACTCTAAGGAGGAATGGGAATAAAGTAGTAAAAAGAGTAACCCCCCAAAGTTGGAAACAAGACATTTATATGAAAATACACAAGGAAATGCAACCATTCGTCTAACTAATATTTACATTCTTGTGTCTAATTACAGTTTGTGTAAAATGCTATAGAGTAAGTATTTTAAAAATAGGTTTAATTGGAAATTTAGATTATTGACTAGGTTGAGTCAACTAGTTAACTTTAGATCCTAAGTGTCTAAGTGGATTTGAACCACAATCTTTTAGGTAGAAAGACAAGTCTTGTTCCCAATTGCTCTATAGATTTAGCTAAAGTGCTAATTTCTTAAAATATATTTAAGTTGATAAAAGGAACATATAATAGAAATTACCATGAACCTTTTTCCTTTCTACCATATATCATTTAACATCAACAAGTGGAAGCTTTAGAAAGGAACACTTTCCATTAAATGACTTTTAGCTGATAAATGCTAAATTAGAGACTATCAAACTCCTTTCCTTCATAGGTTATTCGATAGAGAGAGATAACTACAAGGGTATCCTGGGTGTTGTGAGTTTTGTTTGAAGATATGGTTATATGTTTTGTAATTGACTTTATTGATGTGATCAAAATTATGCTTAATTCATGTAAGCTTTTAAATCTTAGGAGTCTAATAAGGTTAGTAATATACCTAGTCAGATTAGAAATGAATTAACATGAAAAATAAAAATTGAAATGTTTTGAATGTCAAGGAGGAAGACTTTATCAGAATGATAAGCTTTTAGGTAAATTTTCACACACTCGTATACACAAACACTTAAATTTTTTATAGAAAAACCTTTATTAAAAGTTTAGGCTGAGATTTGGACATGGACAAAGATCACATTCAGTGTTAAAACACGATTGATTATCCTTCATTAAGTGATCGATTGAGCTTGAATAAGAGGGGATTATGAGACCTTAATCAATTTTTATTTAATATTTTCATTATTTTTAATTACTTTCTTATTTTAATTAAATTTGATTTTTATCTTTTATTTGAATTTTTCTTCCAGCTTTAGTAACTTAAGTTTATTCTTGTTTATTATTTGGTTTAATTAGTCTTAGTTAGACAAGTTACTATTGTTATAAGTTGTTAACTATATTATAGTTTACTTGAATTAGATTAAAATTAATTTTTTTGATTTCAAGTTTGTGTGGGATTGACACTCGATTTAGCCACTTAACTACCATAAATTTATACATTTGCGAGTAAACGATTGAAATTTAGCAACACTTTCTCACGTATTATATATTATATTTTAAAATTAAATAATAATTAATAATATAATGTGTTAGTGATGCATAGAAAAATAAGGTGCTAGTACCTTAGGTAGTAGCGATGTATACGCATATGCATCGCTACTACTTAGGGTACCAATGAAACCATTTCTTATGCACTGCTACTATATTTTATTTTAAAATTTGTTTATTAATGTTAAATATAATTATAATAAATTTTTTTCAAAAAATCTAAATTATTTTCTCTCTCTCTAAAAGTGAGAGAAGAAAGAGAGAGATAAGAGTGATGAGAGAGAAGAGAGGAGAGAGAAGAGAGGAGAGAGGAGAGAGAGAGAAATGAAAGGGAAGAGAGAGATAAAAGAAACAAACAGAGCAGTGACAGGGGGAATTATTTAATTTAGATTTTTTTAAATTTTTTATTATATATAGTATTTTAAAATTATTAAAAATATATTAAAAAGTAATAGTGATGCATGGAAGTATGCATTGCTAAGACCTAGGTCATTTGCGACGATTTGGCTATGCATTGTTAATATATTTTATTTTAATTTTTTTATATAATTTTAAAATAATATATAATAAAAGATAGAGATAACATAAGAGAGAGAAATAGAAAGAGAGGAGAGAGTGAAAAGCAGGAGAAGAGAGAGAAAGCAGGTAGAGAGGGAGACATATCAGCTAGAGAGAGAGGTGAGAGGGAAGAAAGAAGAAATAAAGAGAAAAAAAGATGGTAGAGGGGGGACATATCAACAAGAGATACTGTCATGCCCGAGGTTTTTCCTCACATTTAATAGACTCAAATATTGTATTTCGAAATATGGATGTAAATCAAAAGATCGAAACAAAAAAATTCAAAACGTGTGAAAATAATTTCCGTAAATTAATTCATCATACGACAAAACTAACATTCTCAGGCATGATCTAAAACGAAAACATAAAAGTAAAACCTGCCATGTCCATGGCTTTCAAAACAAATACTTCCCAAGCATCTCTAAGTACAAGTTCTTTCACAGTCTGAAAAATGAATCGTATATACATACCCAAGTCCAATACATAATACATTTCTCTCACCTTAATCAATACATGAGATCGTGGCACTAAAATCCACATAGTCTCACTACAATTTTACTACACTCCAGGTCAAGGAAGAATAGTCCAATCCAAAAAGCTATCGATTGACCTACAAAAGTCTTCGAACGAAGGGCTAAAAAAAATAGGGTGAGTATTTTCATACTCAGTAGGAAAATACCCAGTAGGGTAAAAATTAATGAACTGTGTAAGTTCATACATAGATGCATTCATGCAACCATACATGAAGTAAGAAAATATGGAACATAAATAAAATGTTACACACATATGATCGTACTGGCTGAACTTACACTTCTCTTGTAGCATACTCTTATACTTACACTTACACTTTGAATCATAGTCTTACTCTCTTACTCATACAACCGTATGCTTTCTCATATGATTTACATAGACTCATATGACCTTACTCGTACGAACTTACTCTTACCGCTTTTCATAAAAGCTTACACTTACACTTACTCTGATTCTTACACGTACAACTTACTTAGAATCCAAAACATACAACTTACTCTTACTATCGTACACATGCTATCTACAAATTAAGTTTATTATCATTAATAAGCTCTAGCGTCGAAAAGGAAAAAAATGCTACTAGGGCGTCACCTTAACCTCCAGGGAGTAACTAGATGACATGAATGTTTCTGGAGGCAAGGCACACCTATGCTCATGGGGCACATGATCAAACAGGTAAGAGTAGATCTATGATACTACTTACCTGAGCGCGCAAATGCCCACTCCCTAGGGTGATACAGTGTTAACAAGGGCTATACAATGCCAACTAAGGTTGGAAAACATACGAAGCCACTATTGGGCAAGAATCTTACAGTGCCACCCTTAGGCAGAACATACAACGCAATCTGTAGGCAAAAAACATATAGAGCCCATGAAGTGAGGAAACTTACAGCGCTCTCAATAGAGCATCAAACGTCTAGGCCGACCAAGCTAGAACCATGCCGGTTCTGAAGCCTTAGTCCACAAGGATAACCTACTCCAACTTAACTCATCCAATCATACATAGAACTCACTCTTACCCTTACAGTATTACAGATCTCTGCATAACCTTACTTGTCAAACTCGAATTCCGTGCTAACACTCTTACCATCATATACTTATGGTCTTACATCTTACACCATTCGCCTAAAAACCAAATTGTCCTTCTCGAACTCCTCAAGTGAAACCCTTAGACCTAAGTCCCATCATCAAGCCCTTACTAATTCCTTACACATTATTTTTCTGTTACAATTCATATTTCATAAATTATAGAAAAAATCAGGGAGAGAAGGAAGGTAGAGAGGGGAGACATATCAACAACTAAATTTAGTGTAAATATCAACAAGTATTCTCAGCTACAAGCTAGAATTACTTCAGAAAGAATCATTAATTAAAAGCATAAGTAGTTACGACACTTAATTATAAGCATCGTAACTACTTATGCTATTAGTGATGCTCTTTACTAAGTGTCGAAAATAACAAAACTTTTTTTAAAAAAATAATGCTATTTATGACGCTTATTATTGAGCCTCGTGAATATCATAAGTAGTTAAGATATTTATTCTTAAGCATTGCAACTACTAATGCTATTAGTGACACTCTATATAGAGCATCCCATATAATAGAATACTTTTTTTAAAGAAATTTTAGCTATTTGCGATGCTCAGTAGAGAGTGTCACAAATAGCCCTATTTTTTTAAACAAAATTATCTTCCCTCTCTTCTCTATCTACTCTCTCTACCCTTCTCTCTCCTCTCTCTCTCTCTTCTGCCTCTCTCCCCTCCTCTTTCATCTCTCAGTCTCTCTTTCTTTCTCCCCTCTACTATCTCTCTCTCATCTCATCTCTCTATACCATCTCTCTCCTCTACTCTCTGCTCTCCATCTCCTCTTTCCTCTTACTCTTCTTCCCTCTCTCTCTCCTCTCTCTCTTCTCTTTCCTTTCTCTCATCTCTCTCTTCTCTTTGCTTTATCTCTCTCATCTCTCTCTTATCTCTCCCCTCTCTCCTCTACTCTCTCTTATCTCTTTTCACTCTCTCTCCCTCTCCCTTTCCTCTACTCAGTCTTTCTCTTCTCTCTCTCTCTTCACTCTCTCTCTCCTCTACTCACTCTTTCTATTCTCTCTCTCCTCTCCTCTGTCTTCACTGTTGTCTCTTTTCTCCATCCTCTCTCTTCGCTCACTCTCTCTTCTCACTCTCTCTTCTTTTCTCTCTCTATTTCTTTTCTCTTCATTCTTCTCTCTCTCTCTTCATCTCTCCCCTCTCTCCTTTCAACTCTCTTTTTCTCTCTTCTCTCTCCTCTCTCTCTTTCTCTTCTCTCTCTTCCCTCTCTCTCCTCCTCCCTCTCTCTTCACTCTCTCTCCCCGCTACTCTCTCTTTCTCTTCTCTCTTCTCCCTGCTCTCTCTCTCTTTACTCTCTCCCCTTCTCTCTCTTCTCTATCTCTCTCTTTCTCTTCTCTCTCTCTCCCTCTCTCCTCTCCTCTCTCTTTCTCTTCTCTCTCCTCTCTTTCTCTCCTCTCTTTCTCTTCTATCCTCTCTCCTCTCTTTCTCTTCTCTCCTCGGTCTCTTCTCCTCTCTCCTCTATCTCTTCTCTCTCTTCCCCGGCTCTCTCCACTCTCTTCTCTTCCCTCTCCTGTCCTCTCTGATCTACACCTTCTCCTCTCCTCTCTCCCTTTCTTTACTCCCTTTTTTATTTTTAGCAATGTTTATATACAAATGTCGCTAATGTTATGATTATTTCGATGTTTATATCAAATGTTGCAAAAAGAATAATTTGTGATGCATTAAAAGCATCGCAAATAAAAAAACAAGTGAAAATCGTTCGCATTTTTTTCTACATGCGGCTGGAAAAATTCCCTCCGGTCACGTTTACTTACCCCCCCTTTCCTCCTTCTGCCACACTCCGTCCCATTCCTCTATCTGCCAAAATTCATTGTCAGCCGAATTGTGGCTCCCCCTCCTCCCCTCTCTCCCATATAACCCCCTCCCTCTGTTTTCTATCCTCCCCCCTCATCCAACTCGTGAACGGGGCTCTGGGGTTAGAATTGGCTCCCACTACTCCCCGGTCACACCCCCCCAAGCTCCTTGGTCACCCCCTTCCTCTATTTTTTGGCCGCACCCCCACTTTTTGGCCGTCCTCCCTTCTGTCCGACCAAGGAGGGTGTCCCAGGCGAATTCTAGCTCCCCCCTGTTGTGCCCGATGTGGGCACAAATGGTACCTTGAACGCTCATGCAGTGAAAGGGGAGAGAAAAAGAAGAAAGGGGAGAAGTCTTGAATAATCAATTGCATAACTCAAACAAAGAGGAAGGGGCAACCCATATAGGAGATGACCCACTCTCCTAGGGTGTTGCAACAGAGACAACCCACTCTCCTAGGGAGTCATCCCAACTAGTGGGCCAGGCTATCCCAGGGCCACTAGCTAGTCCAATTACAATTATCATCCTATTACATAAGCAAATACTAAACTAATATATAAGCAAATAGCCTAATGTACTAGAATAACAAGGAAATAAAGTCTAGTTTGGTGAACGTGCACAACACTCTACCAGGCTTCCGCTATTCGCCTTGACCTCAAGGAGACCAAGCCGAGTATCGAGTCATGAACTCGTCCTTTGAAATCCATGTGGCATCCTCAAGGGGCTGACCCTACCAAGAAACAAGCACTTCAGTAATGATCCAACACAAACGGCGGACCCACCTCTTATCAAGCACGGAGGCAGGGACAGGGTTGGACCGGGCTCATCAAGGGGGGGGGTGGAGCATCAATGTAATATCCCCGATTTTTTTTTTGTAATTTTTTCTTCATTTTTCTGCTATTTTATGCAATTTTTGCAATATTCCGCAGTTTTTGGTCTTATTTTCAATAAATAAATTTTACGCTTCGGTGTATCTGTATTTGTATTATTTGCGACTGTAAGAGTTGGTAGTGGTGTTTAGTCGCAGGTCAAGGGCCTCGATGCATCACCGAAATTTTTGGCGCAAAAATTGGATAGGACATGTGAGAACAGAAGCAGGAGAGAAAAAAAGAGAGAGAAGAAAAAAAATAAAGATAAAACAGATCGGGCGTGCTGTGATCAGTGGGGGGCTTCACTGGATGAGGCCGGAAGCACCGTCACCAGTGGCCACCGGCTTCCACCTAGCCGGCCACGGCCTGGCGACGCCGCCGCCGCCTCCCTGGCCTGGCCCCACCGGCCGTCACCACCCCGCTCCATGTTTTCCGTTTCAGAACCAGATAAATGCCAAATCTAGATTTCCTACCCGATCTGACGCCGCCTCTGCCTACATGGATGCCACCCCACCGTCACAGCTTTGCCCCGACTAGGGCAACCTCCGACCACCATCATCTCGGCCTCCCCACCCCTCTGTCGCTGGCGTGAGGTACAAACAAATCCGCCCCCTTCATTTTTCATTTTCTGTTTATTTCGAACTGCGGTTGTGCCGCAGGTCGCCAGTCGTCACCGTCGGGCATCTGGCTCTCTTCCGGCGTAGCGATGACAAGGCCACCACCCTGTGGCCCGGACCGCTGCCTCCTCGGACCTCGACCCCTCCTATTCTCCGGTCTGGACGGAACTGTTTCCTCACTTTTTTGGTTCTGTTTCTTTCTATCTGTGTGTTTTGGCAGCAGGCCGTGCCACCGGTGGCCAGCCGCCACCGAATGGCCTATGGCCCTTTCCCGGCCTGGTGACGGCAAGGTTGCCACCCTGGCCGCTGCCCTAGCCATCGCCTCCTTCAGCCCCTCTGCACTATTTGAAATTGGATAAAAATCCCCTTTTTTCGTCAGATGTATTGTGAGCTTCTATGCCACTGGTCCTTGGCTGTTGGCCTTCTCCTGAACCGGTGACGACAAGGCCGCCACCTTGGATTGAACCGCTGCCACCCCGGCCATCACCCCTTTTGCTATTTTTAATCTGGACAGAATTTTGTAGTGATTTTCTGCCTTGTGTTTCTGCTCTCATCTGCAAACCACTGATCCCCCATTAGTATGCCACCTCAAGCCAACAATGACAAGGCGTCGAGATCTGGCTTCTTTTCCCCCAATCGGTTCCGTTTGGCTCAACCGGCTGACCCATGTTAGACAAAGACTGGCCATTTTCTCTGTTGGTGTCCACTCTCTATTGTCGGACGTCATCGCACTGACGTCCATTTGAATTGCCACAATCTGGCAACTATCAGGTGCCGTCTTCTCCCAGGTCTAGCCCCCGGCCATGTCGGGCCATTCGTAGCTGGGCAAGGCATGTTTGCCGCCCCAATTCAGCGCATTATCGCCCTAGCTAAATTGGGTCTTGGGTTTCTTCAATTTTTTTGATCGGTTGTTCTGCTGTAGACAGCTGCAAATGTCGGCTTTACCCAATAACAAAAAGGGGCCACCGCTCCCGACCTCCTCTGCACTTATTCTGCACACACCAAGCACCCCTAAACTTTGGGGTACACCTCTGACCACTGTTGAGTGACCCCCAGCCAAGGGCTAACTTGTTCCGCCTGACGTTGCGCGAACTTGGGATGCAGATCCAACCAACATGGACTCTGCCTCGGGCCTAGTGACGACTATGGCTAGCACTTCTTGCTCGAATTTACCTCTACACCCCCACTTCCTATTACACGACCTAGAACTTGCGAGGAAAGAGTCCTTGAATTCAGATTCTTCCAAGGGGAAGTGACGCTGTCAGCCATTAGACTCGGTCCATCGAAGGCTCGACCGATGTCGTGCCATATCTTCCACCGTAAGCCGTGCTTGATGCATGATCGTCTGTATGATGAATTGGTTGTGGGTAGCATTTAGAAATGATGTCGCCTTTGTCGGCCACCTACGCTGAGCCTTAGTGCCTCAACGTATGTCTATGGAATGTCCCCACCATTAGGCAATATGGCCGTTAAAGCCCTTCGTCTATCCCGTGTCCATGAGTATGCAACCAAGTCCTCCACCATGTTGTGAGGCTTCGATGATGCGAAATTGTTACCGCTGGATGTAGTCTACGGTTCATTTTAATGTTTTGTGGCCAACGAAGTATTTTAAACCGTTGGTCAACCTCCAATCAGTCAGCCTCCATTCTATGGTCGCTTTTGCCATTTCTAGTGGCACGACCTTGTGTCCGGCCGCCTTAGTGCGTCCAAACCTTTGGCTTCGAGTGAAATTAATCTAACTTTATCGAGATTAATTCCAGCATCTTTGAAAATCCTCGGGACATAACAACTCTCTCAGTGCGATGCTTTTGGCTACCTAGTCTGCTATCGACGCCGCCACTGTCATTTGCTCACCATCAAACTCCTGTGGATTACGAGGTAGGGAACCTTGAACTCGTAATTTTATTATAGCATGCTTTGATTGTTTAGTAGCATGCTAGGAGTTTATAATTTAATGTTTTGCATGATAATGCTAATTAAATGAGCATGCTTTATAAATATGAATCATGCATATGTTATGAACTAAAGGTATGCCAGTAAGTAATTAGTGAATTGTATGTGTGTGATTTGAGTATGTGATAAATATATGTGGTCGGTGAGCACGAGTACGTGGGTTTGTGTGTAAGTTTGTCGAAAGGGTGCTTCGTAGGCTACGACATGGAAATGGTGATGGCATGACGAGCGAGGAAAGATGTAAGATGGACTATCGAAGGTTGGATTTGATGAGGTTGAAGAATTGGCTTGGATTGAGTTGGGTAGTACATTGGAGTAGTGAGCAGAAGACCTAAGCGGTGTAATGATTGGAAAGATTCAGGGTTCTTTATATATTTGGGGGATTGTGAATTAGTGAAAGTGGACTAAATAATTATACCGCATAATGTAGGTAATATGAATTGTAACTGAAAAATAATGAGTAAAGAATTAGTAAGGGTATGATATTGGGACTTAAGTCTAAGGGTTTCATTTGAGGAGTTCAGGTAAGATGATTCAGTTTTATGGTGGATGGTGTAAGATGTAAGGCTGTAAATGTATGATGGTAAGATTATTAGTATGGATTACAAGTTTAAGTAAGACTGTGCAGAGATTTGTAAGATTGTAAGTGTCTGGGTGGAAGATGAGCTAAGTAAAGGATGTCACCTTTGTGGATTAGAACTTTAGAACGGGTACAGTTCTAGCTTGGTTGGCTAAAGATTGTAAGATAGAAGTCGTTCCGATCATAATTGTACGTGCATAAGTTACCTAATATGAACTTGAATGTAAGTAACCCTGATTTTATAACGTTGTGAGGTTGAGACTGAGGGTTTCGACGAATTAAGTTCTATTTTTGTGCCAGTCGATAAGTAATCGACTGAGCGTCCTTTCTGGTCTAGCCATGGTGTTTTCCTATGGGATTTAGTCTTGGTGCTGTATTTTGGCACAAACTTTTGATGCTTTGTTGAGAGCGCTATAAGTTTCTGCCCTTTTGGGGGCTCTGTATGTTTTCTGCCTACATATGGCACTGTATGTTTTGCCCAAGAGTGTCACTGTAAGATTCCTACCCAAGAGTGACACTGTATGGTTTCCGCCCTTAGTTGGCACTGTATGGCCCCAGAGAGTGGGCATTTGTGTGTTCAGGTAAGTAGTATCATGGATCTACTCTTACCTGTTTGATCGTGTGCCCCATGAGCATAGGTGTGTCTTGCCTTCAGAAAAGTCCATGGTCTCTAGTTGCTCCCCGAAGGTTAAGGTGATGCCCCAGTGGCATTCCATTCCTTTCCGACATCGGAGCTTATTAATTGTAATGAGATTCAGTTGTTGGTAGTATGTGTACGATAGTAAGAGTAAGTTATATGTTTCAGATTCTGAGTAAGTTGTACGTGTAAGATTTAGAGTAAGTGTGAGCTTCTTTGGAAGATAGTGAAAGTAAGTTTATGAGTCTAAGTAAGTTGTACGAGTAAGTTTGTGAGACTTTGATTCAAACGATAAGTGTAAGTGTAAGCATAAGAGTAAGTGTAAGTGTAAGCTTCTATGAGAGATGTAAGAGTACATTTATGTGTAAGAGTAAGATTGTACAAGTAAGGTCATACAAGTGGGTTCGTACGAATAAGGTCGTACGAGTATGTGTATGTTGTAAGTGTAAGCATACATTTGTACGAGTAATCTGATAAGACTGATTCAGAGTGTAAGTGTAAGAGCATGATATATGAGTAAGTGTAAGTTCGATTTGTATGATGATTTGTATGCATGACTATATTTATACTTCTTATTCTATTTGCTTCATGTGTGGTTGCATGAAAGCATCTATATATGAACTTACGGAGTTCATTGATTTATATTTTTCCCCTACTGGGTATTTTCCTACTGAGTATGAAAATATTCACCCCATCTTTTTAGCCCCTTTGATTGGAGGCTTTTGCAGGTCAATCATTAGCTGTTGAGATTGGACTTTTCCCATGGTGGACAACTCTTCCTCGACCTGGAGTGCTGCAAAATTGCGGTGAGGTTACGTGGAGTTTGGTGCTACGATTTCATGTTTTGTTTAAGATGAGAGAAATGTATTACATACTAGACTTGTGCATGTATGTACGAATAATTTTAAGACTGTGAAAGAACTTGTACTCAGAGATGCCTAGGAGGTTTTTGTTTTGAAAAACATGACCATGGTAGGTTTTAATCGTACGCTTTTGTTTTAGGTCACGCCTGAGAACATTTGTTTGTTTTAGGTTGATTTAATTTATGAAAGTTGTTCCACATGTTTTGAATTTTGTTAATTTATTTGATTTACATCTGTGTTATGAAAATAGAATTTTAGTAAAATTTTAAAATAAATGTGTGGAAAAACCTCAGGCGTGACAATCAGTGGCCAAGGATATGTCGCCTACTCATCAGCGCAGCCATGAGACATGAAAAATAGGTGGACTAAGGAATCAGGCAGTAGAGCAAGGCGGTAAGCCACCGGGCTGATATGCTTCTCCATAGCATAGGGACCATGGAAACAAGGGGCGAGCTTGGAATGCTCAGGCTGAAACAAGGATGTCTGGCGCTGAGGAAGAACAAAGACATAAACCAGTCACCCACCGCGAACTCCCGGTCAATGTGATGATCATCATAAAACTGCTTCATCCTATTTTGACTAAAGGACAAGTTCTCCTTGAGCTGGCAAAGAACCTCTTCCTGTGTCTGAAGCATGTAGTCCACCTTAGCCACAGAGAAGTGATGAGGAACATAAGCCAACATGGTCGGGGGTGGGCGGCCATACAACATCTCAAAAGGAGTGAAACCGGCATGGGTGTGATAGGCGGTGCTATATGACCACTCCGCCCGGGGGAGAGGTTGAAGCCATCTGCGGGGCTAAGACATAGTGAAACAACGGAGGTACTACTCTAAGCCTTAGTTGACCTCCTCGGTCTAGCCATCCATCTGGGGGTGATAAGTCGTGCTCATGTGGAGAGAAGTGCCCTGTAAAGTGAAGAACTCCAGCCAAAACTGAGATATCAAGATCCGGTCACGGTTGGATACAATAGTGTGAGGCATGCTATGTAGTTGGCCACCTCCCGAACATAGAGCTCTGCCACTATCTTGGCGGTGAATGGATGTCCCAGAGCGCAAAAGTGAGCGTACTTGGACAACTGGTCCACCACCATCATAATCACCAACTTGCCTTGCACCAAGGGCAAGGCCTCCACGAAGTCCATCAAAACATACTCCCAAACCTTATCAGGGATAGACAAGGGCTGAAGCAAACCTGCATGTGAGGACGTGGCAATCTTAGCTCTCTGACAGACATCACAAGTGGCCACATACTCCTGGACTGCCTATCGAATACCCTACCACTGAAAGCTCTGGCTGACTTGCTTATAAGTGCAGAATGCTCCTTCGTGACCGGCCACTGGAGTGTCATGGAAGTGGGAGAGAATGCGCCTACAGAGATCATCAACATCAGGTACCCAAAGGCGGTCCTTCCAAAAGAGAAGGCCATCCCGCCACACAAAGAAAGGACGAGCAGCTGGGTCAGCCTAGAGAGCTATAGCGTCTGAGAATCATCAATGTACGCTTGTTTCCACTCATCAATGAAGGGGCAAGACAAAATAGAAAGGGCCAAGCACAATCGGGGGTTAGAGCTACAAGAAAGGGCATCGGTTACGGTGGTTTTTGACCCTTTCTTGTACACAACCTCATAATCATAACCAAGTAACTTAGTAACCCATTCTGCTGTGAGGGAGTGGACTCCCATTGCTCGAGGAAATACTTCAAGGGCTGGTGGTCAGCGCGGATCAAGAACCTACTGCCAAGTAAGTAAGACCACCACTTGTCAATAGTGAGGACAATAGCCAACATCTCTTTCTCATAAACAGACAGGGACAAAGAGAAGCCAGCCAAAGCCTTGCTGAAGTAGGCAATGGGGTGCTCGTCCTAGAGCAGAACCACCCCTAGACCCATCTCCGAAGCATCTATTTCCACCACAAAGGGCCGGCTGAAATCGGGTAAGATAAGCACAGCGGCTGATGCCATAGCCTGCTTTAGCTCCTCAAACGCCAGTCTGTAAGGGGTCAAGCCATCTCCCCATACCTACTAATGAACTGCCTATAACAGCTAGTGAGGCCCAAAAAACCCATAGTGCCCTAACATTGGAGGGAGGTGTCCAAGAGTGCATGGCGGTCACCTTTGACGGGTCAGTGGTTACACCGTCCTGTGAGATGATATGTCCCAAGTAATCAACCTGTGGGCTAAGATGCTCTAAATGTTTCGCCCACGATTACTATAAACAAGGATATCATCAAGGAAGACTAAGATGTAACGGTGGAGGTAAGGCCTGAAGTGATCATTCAAGAGGCTCCTTGATCATGGGTATGGGATATTTGTCCTTGACGGTAACCCGATCGAAGGTCGAGTTTACTGAAGACCTGTAAACCAGCCAACTCATCCAAAAGCTCCTTGATCATGGGTATGGGATATTTGTCCTTGACGGTGATGGCATTTAAGGCTTAGTAGTTCACACAAAACCTCCAAGTACTATCTTTGTTATGAACCAACAACATCGGGGAAGAATAGGAGCTTGTGCTAGGGCGGATGATATAGGACTGAAGCATGTCAGCCACAAGATCCTCTATCTCTGACTTCTGGATGTGAGGATAACAGTAAGGGTGGACATTGGCCAGTGATGCCCCAGGAATGATGGGAATATGGTGGTCATGAGGCTGCACTGGAGGAAGACCTATCAGTTTAGCAAACACATCCCGATGCTCCGCCAATAACTCCAGAAGATCCGAAGGTGGTGCATCCTAAAGCACCTCGACTGTGCCCGCTGCTGCAAGAGGAACCCTTGGCATGCAAACCAAAAGAAGGAGCTCGCCGACTAGGCTGAGAGGAGTGTGCCCAGCCGGGATCCTTCAATCTGAACCCACTGCCCCTGAATCTCGAAGTTCATCACCATGTCTTTAAAGTTCCAGACCACTCCCCCAAGCTCTTGGAGCCACTGCACCCCTAGCACCACGTCCGCCCTCTTTGTAGGCAACAAGAAGAGGTCGGTAACAAATGTGTGGCCTTGGATGGAGAGTGTGGCTTGAGCACATACCCCGCTGCTCCTAAGGTGCTTTCTATCGCCAATCAACACATCAAAGGGCTTTGAATCTAATACAAAGCACCCCAGTCGTTGGGCCACCATGTTGTTAATGAAGTTGTGGGTGGAACCACTATCTATCAAGATAGCCACTTGGTGCCGCTTGAGGTGGCCTTGGACACGCATGGTACATGGAGTGAATGCCCCGAAGAAGGCATGGACAGAGATCTCGGGCAGCACATCATCATGGTGGGACGATCATCTTCTTTGTGGATCTCCACGAGGAGGCTTCCCTTGATGGAACAACGGTGACCCAGAACAAACTTCTCATCATAGCAGAAGCAGAGACCCTTAGTCTGGCGTTCCTCCATCTGTGTCGGTGTGAGACAACGAACAATAGGGCCAGCCTGAGAGGGCTGCTAGTCAGGGCAGCTGGCTACTGGGTTGCTGGCTGAGGTGGCAAGGGGGTTAGCGCCCACAACAGATCGGGAAAAAGGCCCAAGCCGCCCCCTCGCTGTTGTCTAGCCAACTTCTATTCTTCAATTTGTGCATGGCGCACACTGTCCTGCATGCTGGAGCATGGAAAGTGGCTATCTCCTCAAAAATCTCGGGCTCGAGACCACACTTGAATGTGCCCACTAGGACTGCCACCGGCCAATCAAGGAGGTGGTTGGCAATCTTCATGAACTCAGTATAGTAGGCCCGGATGGTGGTGGTTTGGAGCAGTGTGGAGAGCATCTTGTTGAAGTCATGGAACTCACAGAGGGGGGACATGCATCTCCCTGTCCGTTGTTGCCTGAGTGCCTGGGCTATGCTGTTTTGGTGCCTGCGAAGCTTCTCCCTTCTCCATGTTAGCGATCGGGGGTCTAGAAAGAAGTGATGCTGATAGCTTTGAAGGCCCTACCTAGAGCTATGCAACAGTCATGGTCAGGGACTCAATCTTGGCATAATCTGCGCCAGGGTAGGAGCGTTGACAGTCACTGGATCAAATTTGGGATTGTCTGCTTACGCGTAGACCTCCTTCTCGGGCTGGGTTTCTGGGGTCAGTGCGAGTTGCTTGCCTTGCGCCATGGCCGGGGATCGTGAATAATTTTAAGTTTCACTAATAATCATTTTTCTTGTAATGTCATTGTATTTTTTGCAAAGTTTTTCAATTGTTTTTTTTTGCTAAATGTGTCATAAATAGTAGTTTTTAGTGACACTTTGTATTACATCGCTAATAATCCTTTTTGTTGTTGAGGTAGGCAATGAATGCAACTATTGTTGATATAGCTGCGACACCTGTCTTGCATAGGGTGTGCAACAGGATAAACCAAGGAATAACTCTACAACATCATCATCAAGAGTCGCTAATACTAACTTGACCCCCTTGTAAATGATGAATAAGTTTGATAATATGACTCAAATTCTCCAAGCTCAAGCTAATGTGAACAACCTCAAGGAAAAGGAAAAGTTAGAAATGAAAATGTTAACTCTACCACCATGGAAAGGATTAAGAATATGACTCCGGTATTTAATGGAGAGGAGGGCTGGAAGAGGCAACAAATTGGATTGAGGAATTGGAAAATATATTTGAAGTCATGCTTGTGAAACCAAGCCACAAAATGAATATGACAACTTTTGCATGAATAGAGAAGTCTTTTTTTGGTGGAAGATGGTGAGCAATTCTTTGTTTAAAGATAAGTAATTAATTATATAGGAGGAATTTCTTGAGGCATTCACTAAGTAATATTTTTCTCCTCATATTCAAAGGTAGATGGAGATAGAAAACCTTGACCTCTAGCGCTGTGAATAAATATGAGAATAAGTTTGTACAACTTTAGCATTTTGCACAATATGTCATCCCTAGCAATGAAAGGAAAGTAATACATTTATTTTGAGGCCTAAAAAATAAACATAGGTCTAATGTTTTAACCTCAAGACCTACTTCTTTTAAGGATGCAGTAGACCAAGTATCCATTTTGGAAGAAGATTTTAATCAGTCTCGAGCATCATCAAAGAGCACCAAACATAATAATATTGCTAAAACAATTTAGCTTTATTGTTGAAATGTTACAACAATATTATTAAAATGAGAAAGCCCCAACCAAACATGGTGCCTAACTTTAAACCTTAGACCCAAAAAATGAAGGAGAGAATGAGGTATAATAGGGAGACAGAGGAAGGAAAGGGAGGTGAGAGGAAAGCAAGAGGCAATAATAGGAGCAAGTAGCTATAAAATATGGTTGGGAAAAGAAGCAAAAAGGGAGGCTAGTCCATGGAAGAGAAGGGATGAGCCTTATGGTTGAAACCCTAGGACATTAATGTTGGAAGGGAAGAGGGAGGTCTTTTGGTGGCATTGGATATAAAGATGAGAGTATTTTCATTCAAAAATGATGTTTAAGTGGGTAATAGGTGAAAAAAATTCAAGTGATAAAAAAATGTCAATCTCTATCCAAGTAATTTGGACCAGCTTTAGGAGCCGGTGGTTCTTTGGGGTTCTAGGCCATTAATTTGTCATTCCTAGTTTCAATATTTTTAATCAACAAGGTATATTTAAGTCATAAGAATTATTCTATGTTCTGAGTTCTTCAGTTTTCATGACATGAATTGTTCCCTGTTCTGAATTCTTCACTTTTCATCACATGGTATATTAAGTCTATTAAATTGTTCTCTGTTCTGAGTTCTTCACTTTTCTCACTTCTTCTATTCGGATGAGGACAGGAGTGAGGCTTGTTTAATGCTTTCTGAAACTGGATTTTCTGATTTGCCCAAAAAGGAAACTAAGTTTTCTGAGTAGATGATCCAAAAAAGTCGTGTTAGTCTATTATTTTGGTTACAAGACGTCGAAATCGATAGTATCAGCACCCAATGCCATCGAATTCGTGTTTAAAAGGGCCCACATAAGGCGGAGGATGTGGGGTGACACTAAAGGATGGAGGAGAGGTGGTGGAGGACTCCAATGGTCAAGTCCGTACGATGGCGGAGCCATTTGACAATTAGCGGCACCAAGACGGCACCTAATCCTAAACCGCACGCACGCGGACAAAGGGAGGAGAAGAGGGCTGGATGGAAGCGGTGCAAGGCTCGGAAAGGTCGATAGGGCCATGCCCATGAGTGTTGACTAACAAAACAACCTTTTCCATCTCCATATCGTGGTAGGCCGATTGGAGGCCACTCAATGTCTGGTGGGTGTAGGACGGTAAAAGGATAACACATGGTGCTCTCTCTCTAGTGTTGTCACACACATAATCGGTAGAGAGGGAGCCTAACTCATGCCAAAAAAGTGGGGTGCTATTGCTCTAGAGCGGACAACAATCTCCAGGTTGAGACCCGCCGAAGTTTGGTAGTTCAAAATGTGTTTGGCATCCAACGATGCTCGGTGGCCCAAAACGAGTAGAAAACCCTAGGGGCACAAGGACAAGCAGGGGTTACCAACGGCTCTCACCCGCTCTGTTGTGGCCCTAGTGGCCAGGAGGAGCTATCTCCGACAGAGGTGATGGCCAAAGGTAGTAGTGACACACCGGATAGACAATACAGAGAGAAGGAGAAAAGACCTGATTTTTGTAGAATGAACAGAGCAATCGAGTGAGAGAGGAGGATTTGGTTCCGATGGAGTGGAGGGGATGGAGGCCGAACCGGGCTAGGGATGGTGGCCCACTAGCGTCACTAGGCTGGGGCGGAGCTGGACAGAGGTCCGTCGGCTGTGTCTCGCCGCCGCCGGCCTCTGTTTCACCAAAACAGAGAACCGACGGAACAGGGCAGAGGGGCAAATGGAGTGAGGTGGCAGAGGGGAGGTCCATAGGGCTGCTAGGAGTGGCCCCTCACTGTTGTTGAGGCGGGGAAGAGCTGTGGGCGATCGGCCGGCCCTCGCGGGCTAACGGCGGCGGTGGAATCAAAGACCAAAGTGGTGGGACAATAGGCTAGAGCCACAACTGCAAGGGGAAACATGGAGTGGGGCGGAGGAGGAGGCCCACTAGGGCCGGGAGGGGTGACCTCCCACCATCGCCAGCCCAATGCGGAGCCGTGGACGGCCGGCCGGCCCACAGTGGCAGCGAAAATACAATGCACACAGAGAGAGGGAGCTAACGGGGGGGGGGGGGGGGAACAAAACTTGGGGGGCCGGTGGTTCTAGGTAGGGGCCGACCTTACTATCGCTGGCCCGCGGCTGGCCAGACGGAGGCGGGGTGGAGCCCACTGGCCATCGCCGGCGCCGCTTAATCACAAGACAAAGAGAGTGAGGAGGGACCGGGGAAAACAGGGGAGGAGCTCACAGAAATCAAACCGGGCTGGGGGGCAGCCTCGCTGTCGCATGGCCAAGTTGAGGCCGGCCAGCGTCCATCCGATGGCGCCTCTCCGACTCATCCAGAATGAGAGAGAGAGGGTGTTGGGCGGTTCTAGGAAATTCCTGAATGGACTCGCCTGAGCCCAATGTTTTCATTATTTTCTATTTTTTTCCTTATCTTCTACACTCTCATTCTCTCTCAATTGTTCGCACCGTAAGAGCGCATCCAAGCCCACGGCCTACAATTGAACCCACACCCGATTCTACGGGTACGATTACCGAAGCCAAATACGCCGAAACATCATATTTATCTACCAAAAATGATCTAAAAATAGCAGATAAATGACAAGAAATCATAGAAAAATCAGGTGCATTACAAACTCTTCCGCCATGGAAAGGATTAAAAATACGACTTTGATATTTAATGGAGGAGAGTTGGAAGAGGCAAAAAATTGGATTAAGGAATTGGATGAAGTCATGTTTGTGAAGCCAAGCCACAAAATGAATATGACAACTTTTGTCATGAATGGAGAAGTCTTTTTTTGGTGGAAGATGGTGAGGAATTCTTTATTTATAGATAAGTAATTAGTTATACATGAAGAATTTCTTGAAGCATTAAATAAGCATTATTTTTCTTTTAATATTTGAGCGCGGATGGAGATGGAAATACTTGACCTCTAGCACTATGATTAAATATGAAAATAAGTTTGTACAACTTTAGTATTTTGCCCAATATGTCATCCCTACCGAGGAGAGGAAAGCAAACATTTTGTTTGGGGCTTAAAAAGTGGGCAAAGGTTTTTAGCCTCAAGACCCACTTCTTTTGTAGATGCAGTAGCCTAAGCATCCATTTTGGAAGAGCATTTTAATTAGTCTCGAGCATCATCAAAGGAAGAGGATTTTAATTAGTCCTGAGCATCATCAAAAGAGCACCGAACATAACAATATCATTAAAACATTTAACAATATTGCTAAAACTATTTAGCATTATTGTTGAAATGTTACAACAATATTATTAAAATAAGAAAGCCCCAACAAAACATGGTGCCTAACTTTAATCTTTAGAACAAAAAAGATGAAGGAGAAAATGAGGTGGGAAAGAGAGACAAAGGCAGGAAAGGGAGGTAAGAGGTAGGCAAGAGGCAATGATTAGAGCAAGTACCTGTAAAATGCGGCCGAGAGAAGAAGCAGAAAGGGAGGCTAGTCAATGGAAGAGGAGGGATGAGCCTTATGGTTGAAACCCTAGGGCATTAATGTTGGAAGGGAAGAGTGAGGACTTTTGGTGGGAGTGGATATAAAGATAAGAGTATTTTCATCTAAAACTAATGTAAAAGCAAGCAGTGTGTAAAACGCGGCTAGGAAAAGAAGCAAAAAGGGAGGGTAGTCAATGGAAGAGGAGGGATAAGCCTTATGGTTGAAATCCTAGGGCATTAATGTTGGAAGGGAAGAGTGAGAACTTTTGGTGGGAGTGGATACGAAGATAAGAGTATTTTTATCTAAAAATAATGTAAAAACAGGCCGTGTATAATAGGCATATAAAATCCAAGTGATAAAAAAATTGTGAATCTCTATCGAAGTAATTTGCAAATCATCCTTAAAACAAAAAATTTATATTTTTGTATGGGAGAATCATGTAATTATTTCTAAGTGGACATACTGTGACTAATAGAAAAGGTGAAAATGGTGAATTCCTACTTCCCTTATAGCATACATTCTAAGCAAATTGTGCCTATAAAAGGTCATGAGAACATCTGTATGGGACTATAATTTAAAACCGAGCGATATACCATACCAAAGTGTACTTTGATTATATTATGTACAAGAATTTGCTTTTTTAGTCATCACTTTTTCCTGTCCATTTGATTTTGATACAAAATCTTTTCCTCTATCTCATATAAATGCTGCAAGTGAAATTTTTCTCACCATGGTTATCACATCCACAAAATATTAAAAGTGGCTAGGTCTTAGAAATAAAACAACAACAAATAGTAGTGGCTTTTAGAGGCCATATATTATAAACAACAGTCTATATTGACAATTAAAAACTTCATTGTGGAAGATTAAAGTTGTACTATGTTTTAAATGACAGAATATCTTATTAGTGGGGTGCAAGGATATGTAAGATAGAATCAATTAAAGTTGTGTAACAATGGTCATAACTTCCTAACAGCCCTACGTTATATATATGAGCAATTGGCCAAGCTTTATTTCAGTACCTTTTTTTTATAGACGAGCATTAGCTCGAAGGTACATAAAAGATTCTTTCATATTTGTGCACTTCCCATTACATTGTTACTAGAAATAGGTAAGAATACTTAATGAAGCTAAATAATTTCAGCATGACATTGAATAAAACAATGAGTATAAACTTTGGTAGACACCCATTTATTTGTCTTTGTTCAAAATGACTCTAGAGTTGGGTAATTTTTGTAATTTATATCTATATGTATATTATTATTAAAGTGAGAAGGGGCAATTTTTTTTGTCATGGTATGCCTATATTGCCCTTTCAAATAAATTCTTTACTATTTTAGAATTTAAGAGACCTAAAATATTATAATAATTTATTTAATAAGTATAACCTTCCAACCATATAAAAAAATATGACTTTCATAGTCCTAATTGGTCTAGAATAGTTTAGAAGTAATTAAAGTGAGAAGGGGGCATAATTTTTTGTCATAGAAGTCCTATATTACCCCTAATTGTTACTATTCTTAAAATGAAAAGAGTTCCAAGATTTTTATCATAAAAATTTACCCCCAATACAACTCAAAATCTATAGAGCGCAACACATGCAATATGTATCTACACTTCTACTAATGTAACTTAATAGAAGCAAAATACTAGTGGGGTGTTAAAAAGTAATTTCTTAATAAATGTGGAAGCAAAATATTCCAATCAAAGTTAAATGCCAATAAAGTGTAATATGGTATTCTAACAAACTTATTATCAAAATCATGTAGATGTTGAATAGTGTGACTAATTAAGTATTTTCTTATAGAAATTATACTCAACATTAAATTTGGTACAGTAGATCGCTCTATTCTAAATTAGAGTTCTTTACAGATGCCCTAATTCATGACTTTTTATAGGCACAAATCACTTAGGAAGTAATGCCATAAGGGCATCACAAGTACAAATTCATCATTTTCAGTTTTCCCATCACCATCACAGTATCTCCACTCAAAATGACAACAGGTTTCTACCAACGAGACATTTCATAATCAAGTTCTAATAATCACACTTTGCTTCTAACTAACAAGATACATATATTTAAGAAGATAATGGGATTGCCATGGTGCCAATCAACATCTCGCATAAAGAAAATCATTAAAAAAACAAAGGAAATGACAAAGGTTTATGGCCTGTCCATATGGGCCAAACGATCTCATCTTGTCTCGGAATTAAAAACTCATGATTAGAAAATTCATGATTCACATATGTTAAAAAGAATTTATGCATAGATTAAGACAGAAAAACCTGTCATCACGAAAGTCTCTCTTAGTCGAACAAGCAGCTTCCAGAGACAGTCTTCACACACGGAATGGATCTCGAGACATCATCCTCCATAAACCTTTGAATATGGCATCTATGGTCATAACAACACAGCAAAAGCTATCGGTTTTTCATAATGGGCAGATTGGTCTCATGTTAGGGTTAAGAACCGGACCAGTAAAAGAATCCACCATGAGAAACTAATGCACCGTAAAACAGAAAATTTGCAAGTGAAGAATTTGGAACAGAGAACATACAATACTGATTAAAAGATTTAAAAATCAGGAAAAAAAACTGCTCCAAAGATCCACCGAAGAAAGCAAACTCAGATTATACAATGAGTTTAACCGTAAGTCAGACTAACAATACTGTCATCGGTGCCACAGTTCTTGATTGAACCAGCTGGTTCCGAAGTCTTCAAAAGAAGAGAAGATACATCTGGTTGCGTGCAGGAACCTTTGCAGTATTCTGCCATGCAAGTTACATACAAATAAGACACGGAATTATATCAAACACCATATTCATAACAAGAACAGAAATAACATCAATTCATTGCCGCATGAGTTAGCTCTAATAAATCACTAGAATGAAACAGAAGAAAATAAAGATGTCGGATCCATTGATTGCTGGAAAATAAAATCGTCAGATACTAACATCACAGCCTAACCTGATTCTTCTGAATTCGTTCAAAATAACATAGAACAACAGACATTGTCAATGGATCAGAGGAAACAGAGAATTCATCCCTTTTCTTTAAACAAATCATTAAAGCAAAACAAAAAAATAATCCAATTTGCAGACCTCTACTCCACTGTCGAAGCGATCATGCAGCACCGCCGTCTTTCTCCCTCCTCTCTTCGATCTCTTCTCTCTTCCTCTCTCTGTCTCCTCTCTTCGATCTCTTCCCTCTCTCTGTTTCCTTTTATGGGCAGAAGGGGATGTTAAATCGGGAAGTGAGGCGGTTGGGGGGGTTTACAAGAATTGGTCGCAAGATGAAACGTTCAAAGAAGGAAACTTACTAGATGGATTTGTACTACTGCGTGAAGGAAACGATCACGTAGCACCAGCACCACCGTCTTCTCCCTTCCATCTCTTCTCTTTCCCACTCTCCGTTTCCTTTTATTGGCGAAATCCAGGCGGTCGTGGGTTTCTTATAATAATGACTCAAATTCAGGCAGGGTCGGTGGAGATGTCCGCGGCATAAGTTTCTAAAGAATAGATTAATACGATTAATATGTGTATAAGTTTCTCATTAATGGATTAGGGTCGTTGGAAGGAACTATTATTCTCATGGTTTCTAAAGAATAGATTAGGGTTAAAAAAATGACACCTCTAAAAAAGGGTCCACAGCTCTCTGCAGCCACTTCCTCTCACAGCTTTAAAGATTAGAGAGGGTCTAGTGTGATTGGTTTTTAGAATACCAATTGGGAATTTTTTTTCTAAATGGTCGCAGCATCCTCTTCCTTTGACAGGCGTAAAGATTTTTCCTGACTTAGCTTGCCCATATAATTTAAAACTTTCTAGTGGCTTTTTACAGAACAACTAATTAATATTTCTAATATGCAGCCTATCTTATCTACTGCTAAAGTTGCACGGCCTCCATGATTAAGGGCTTTTATATACTTTACTTGCCATGCATAGGGATATTCTCATTTGTCTTACTTACCATATAGGGCATTTTATCACTATAGTAACACTTTTATTAGTAATACAATACAAGGCATCACTTAAAACTTTTATTTGCGACATAAAAATACATTGCAAAACATGCCTATTTACTATGTTTTTTAAAGCATCAATGCTTTCAAAAAGCATCAAAAATAAAATAAATTTTGAAAAAAGTAAAGATTAGAGAGCGTCTAGATTGGATAGCATCTAGTATGGCCAGTTTTTATATCCTGAGTCCCATGTAGGCTGGTCATAGAAAACTTGTTGGGTAAAGTTTTTTTATAAAGATTATTTGTCTCAACATCCTCCTCCTCCCATAGTTGTTAAGGTTATTGCGCATGGCTTAGTTGCCCCAAACAATTTAAAATCTCTAGTGGCTTTTCATTGAAGAACAAATGAACTTTTTCAATAGGCAGCCTATCCCGACCACTACCAAAGTTGCACGGCCCCCCATGATGAAGTGCTCTCATTTGTGTTACTTACCATATGTAGGGCCATTATCATTTGTCTTATCATATGCAAGGGCATTTTAATTTATTGAAAGAAAAAGAGAAGGTACCCCTCCAATGTAGGGCAGTTTATGCTAGCTCATAGCATGCTAACCTAGCAGGTCATGCCGATCAAACCCACTGGGCTAAAGGGCCTTCCTAGACAAAAAAAAAGTTCATAGCTCATAGCTTAGCTTACCCAAAATTTTAATTAAAAAAAGTTTGGCTACGAGCAACGGGCATGAGCTTGGTCATGGCCAGTCAGCCAGACAACCTGTCCACAACTGCAAACATACAGAGCAACCGTGGCCAAATAGCCTTGCCACAACCTGCAAGCTATTGGCCCAACTAAATGGACGCAATCAAACCTCCAAAACTGGTTGCGATAAAAAAGTCTGGCCTAGCCACTTGGGCCAGGCTCGACCCCATGCTGGCCAACGAGATGGCCCGCAACCTAGGGATACCTAGGCCTGGCATGGCTTGGTCCCCTAGCATGCCTGGCCATGCCCATTACAATTGTAGGCCGGGCCTAGGCCTAGGGGCTGATTCAGCCTATTCATACCACTATACTTGCTAAGAAGTGATGGTCAAAATTCTTCGGGAGGTGGGGTACTTTGCCCGATCTAAAAAAGGAAATTAAAGGGCCATGTACCCCATCTAATAGCTTATATAAAAATTTTATGGGCAAGCGGGTCATGGCCCCCTAGCCCCTTTAGCTCCATCCCTGCCGCCAAAGGGTGCTTCATTGGGGTGTAAAATTTCTAGTTTTAAACTCTTGTCTCAGAAATCTTACTTTGTTGATGAGAGTTACTTGGTACAAATAAGAGAAGCTAATAGTTCTAATTATAAATTTAATTTATGTGGTACCCTTATACTTTAGAGTAAAAGGAATAGTAAATGATAATGAAGTATAGTTGCTACCCTTATCTTGATTGTTCCTAACTTATTATACCTAGATTTATTGTAAATTCAAGGTTTGGATCAACCTTGCCGGTCAGAGTGACCCAATGGTTGTTACTAGGAGTAACTTCAAACCTCCATAAGAGGTTCACTTTATGTTAGTTTCATGTTTCTTAACTTTTTATAAGAGGTTCTCTTTATGCTAGTTTCAGGTGATTCTCATTGCGTATATTGGTTTGGCCAATGACATTGGTTGGAATTGGGTATAGGTGTTCTTTCTCAATCTCAGAGAAACTTAATTTGATGTATGAGTTGTATCAATTGTTTGCCTTAACCACACAATTTTCTCATTTATTTGTCCTTATTTACTTTAACAGGTTATGAAGTTTTAGAAGGAGTTTAACAAATGATACTTTTGCAAGTTAGGTGATATTGGTTCAAACTAGGATGGAAACCTGAGTTTTCAAGGAGTTTAAATGTACATTTTAAGTTAGGTGATAACGGATGAAGTTGGGATAGAAACAAATTTTTTTAAGCACTCCATTGTACAATTTGGGAGGTGCATTGATTGAAGTTGGGATGGAAACAAATTTTTCTAGTCACTCGATTGTACATTTTGGTAGGTGACATTGATTGAAATTAGGATGAAAATAAATTTATTTAGGCACTCTATTTTACATTTTAGTAGGCTACATTAGTTGAATTTCGGATGGAAACAAATTTTAATAGTCGCTTTATTGTACTTTTTGTCATATTACATTGGTTGAAATTGAGATGGAAACAGATTGTTTAAGACAAGCAGAGAACATTCAATTGCATAAAATCCTACTCTTCACAATTTAAAAGATAAGACATTAATTCTCATCTACATTATCAATTTCACACATGTAGTACTCTTGGTTTGCGTTAATGTGACACACGAAACTAACAGTGGCAATTGCTAATAGTCGTTAATCCTATTACGGCATAACATAAAAGGTACATTTATGATTGATCTGGTTGTTTTTTAAAGAAAAGCAATCCTTCACTAACGCCATTCAATCCACCTTAAACATTATAAAAACCTTGGCTGTTAGTTCTTATCAAAGACAATTGTTTATCCTGTGAGAAAACCGAAAACCCGTGCTGAACATCAGATCATAGTCCATATGAAATTTATTTATACTAATGATCACTTTCTTTCTCTATCTTCACAATGACATAAACCAACCTTCCAGTATCCTTCAACTAAATTTAGACAATTCAAACTAAATTATTTAATTGATTGTATTTCCCACATCCTAACTACTTCAGACACATGAGCCCCTTCACTGAAAATGCCTAAAGTATCTTTTTTTACAATAAATATTGTCGAGGCATTGCATTCGCTAATTAGGTGACAAACAAAAGAAACATAGAGGAAGGGAGAAGTGGAAATAAATAGCATGCTCAGTGTGCTTTACAAGTACCAACACAACCATAAATCGCATAGCTCTCATGGGTGTAAAGCTAAGCCTGATGTGCTGGGGATCAACTACCTTCTCGCTGCTGGATGAGGTCGATGGGACCCTCTACTTCTTTCCCTTAGGTCATCTGCTTCCTCGGCTCCACCTTTTGTCTACTCTTTCGGATGTTTTGTGGGTGTATTTCGAATCCTCATCTAAAATACCCATGAGAGTGGATGAAAAGGGATGGGGTTGAGGATCCTATTTGCTGGCCGTCATCCGGACTGGCCTCTTGGGAGAAAGGCGGAGAGGGCTCCCCCACTCTCATTAATATGTTCAACTCAACAACTTGGGGAGGCGAGCCTGTAAATCTAATACCTTTCGTCGGGGCAGGGTAGAGAGGCAACTATGGGAGGGGAGGATACTGCTAGTGGGGTGGACTCCGAAGCAACCAGGGCAGGAAGGGGACTAGTGGCAGCTAGATAATGAGAGGGGTGGCCAGAGGGAAGGGGCCGATGGTCCAGGGCATTCTTCAAGCAGATGGAAGACTTCCAGTGAGAGGCAAGATGGAGCCATTCCGACCGCCATCAGGGAAAGATAAAACATGAGCGGCAGAGGCAGACCTGAAGGTGTTGGGTTGGGGCTCTTCGAGCTGCTGGCAAACCTCCAAGATAAATGGTGGTGGAGATTCACGGCATGGTTGATATACCTGCCACTCTTGACCGTGGTTAGTTCGTTGGTTAACCATGCAAATTCAAAAATGGCCCTTAGATCTTCATCGAATGGTCTACAAAAACTTGGCTCATATAATTTATATGAGGGTTAGCTTATCATATATATATATATATATATATATGAGCCCAGGCTCATGCGCGTTGGCATGTGCTCGGCCCATCAAACTCACAGGGCATTTAAACCCGTGAGTTTGATGTGCCGTCAGCTCAATGAGCCCGAGCGCACGCTGACGCGCGTGAGCCCGGGCTCATATTTCTTATATATATATATACTAGCATTGTAAAAATACACAAATTGGAATCCCATAGCATATAGTGTGAAGGGTGTGTGACTCTTACATGACAAAAATAAGAGAAAAAAATTACAATTTAGTGAGAAACCAAATGTCCTGTAAATCTATATTTTCATTACTTAATTTCCAAATCTGTTTAATAAAAGTTCAGTAATAAAATGTTGACATTGCATCTCCAAGTTGAGCTTGTTTGTTTGATTTGATAATTCAAGTGAAGCGAGATTTCTAAGACTGCTTAGCTAACATGCATAACTTTAAATTGTTTTACATGATATTCCATGTCAAAGTTTAGAATTTAAAGTGCTACAATTCTCTTTTTGCACTTGTTTCTTTTTAAAACGTTGCTGAGTGAATTGGACAATGAAGGCTTAATTTTGCCCCAGTTGTAGGGGAGAGAAGTGGCACTTTAATTGTCATTTTAAAATTACTAGTTGCTAACTTAGTTAAGATAACATTGCCCAATTTTACAACAAGTAGGTTTATAGCTCAAAATGTTCTAACTGGAGCTCACTCTACACTTTCAGATGTCAAAATTCATTTGAGTAGCATTACAATTATGAGCTACTGTGGCATCACTACCTTTTGAATACTTCCTTGTTAGGAATTTTATTATTTGATGTCTTCCTTACATTGAAAATTCAACATCTATTTATCAACATCACACATTTCACCCAAAAACTTAGATCCTAAAAAAATTATCAATGAAATGGAAATAAGCAATCCTCCAATTCTTGTTAAAAACCAAAATAAGCATAAGTCCCCAAAAGCCTACTGCAAATCCTGGTGCCATCCCACTGTACACCCAAATCCAAAGAAATCTACCTTCATCTTCAATAACAGCTCTTGGACTTTTAGGTGTTGTACGTGTCGGGCAATGTTTTGGAAGTGGTGACCCACACAAATAAGGCTTCCCAGCATACGGGGGCTGTTGTTCAAGGGTTTGTAGCTGATTTCCCTTTGGAATTTCTCCGGACAAATTGTTATATGACAAATTCAAGTAACTGAGAAAACATAAATCTGATATGCTATTGGGAATGGAACCGCTAAGTCGGTTTGCAGACAAGTCCAATGATTCCAACTTCTACAACTTACCGTTATTCTTCGATATTCTTCCAATCAAATGATTCCCAGCTAAATTGAGGTTGTATAGTAGTTTTAGGTTGCATATCTCTTCTGGTATTTCTCCGGATAAGCCATTATTTGAAACATCTATTCCAGTTAGAACACACAATGGACCTCCGCTGTAGTCAAGTAGCCTTCCTTTGATGATTAGAGCAAGATCTATGCTATAATGATCACCATGTTTAAACAACAAGTCAATTCCATTCAAATTCACATTTTTCTCAAAACTAGGAATCCTTATTTCCGCTGTTTCATATTTGTCAAAGATCATTGCAGGAAATTCACCCCACTTTGTTGGTATTTGTCCTGATAGCTTGTTATGAGAAATGTCCAAGACTCGAAGGTAGCCGAGAAGAGCAAGCTCTACAGGCATTTCGCCGTCAAACATGTTTCCATTCATACGAAGTATTACGAGGATGGAAAGACTTTCTCCTATCCATGAGGGAATTTTTCCATGGAGCTTGTTGTTACTAAGGTCTAGAACTTCCAATTCCGTTAAATTTTCGAACGAAGGGGGGAGAAATCCAGACAATTGGTTGCTATCCAAGCGCAAGAATCTCAGGTATTGTAGAGAGCCCATAGATTTGGGAATTTCCCCAATTAAAGTATTTTTTCTCAAATCAATTACCTGGATTCCTTGCAATCTATCCCAACATGAAGGCAGTTTCCCTGATAATTTATTATTGGACAGATTGATAAACACTGCACCTGTCTCGCATATGGTAGATGGGATACTCCCATTTAGAAGATTATGAGAAAGAAATAGAATATAAGCAGAAGATTTGTTTAAGAAACTTGAGAGAGATCCAGAAAATGAATTGTTGGATAGGTCACAAATTATCGGATCAGAAAATAGCTGAGGTAATGGGCCTTTCAAGTTGTTTGAGCTTACGTCTAAACCGTCGATGGAACTAAATTTCACTTCACCTGGAATTTTGCCGCTAAGCTGGTTGTGTGATATATTTAGAAAAGAGAGTTGAGGAGAAATTTTCCTAAACCAATTTGGAACAGTACCTCGAATTCCTGAATTGGAGATGTCAAGTTGAGTAAAGTTTTGTGTTCTAAGCCATGCAGGAAAATGAGGCCCAAGTTTGCAAAATCCTAGTAGGATGATATCAAGATCGAACAGAGGTACCCAACCAGAAGGGACATGGAAAGACAAGTCGTTAGAGGTCATGTCCAAAACCTTCAATCTGGATACATTAGTAAAGTGAGCTTTAGTTACCAATCCACTGAAGGAGTTATATGAAAGGGTCAAGAAAGCCAACATTGACAATTGTCCAAGACATTTTGGTAACGGGCCGCTCAATTTGTTGGAATGAAGATACAATCCTTCTAAAGAGTACAATTGACAAAATGTTGCAGGAAAAGAACCATTCAAGGAGTTAGGAGAAAGATCTAAGGCAGCTAACTTTGGAAGTTGTCCAAGACATTCAGGAATGGAGTTGCTAAAGAAGTTGTTGCTGAGTTTCAGTTCTCTCAACAATAAAAATTTGCAGAAGGCCGTAGGAAGCGTACCATTTAGCTCATTGTACCTCAGATCCAAAACTTTCAAACTTTTAACAAGACATCCGGTAGAGTTCATGATGGCTTCTGGCAGATGACCCAGGTTGTTTCCTCGCAAGTCAAGAGTAGCAAGTGAAACCATGCTACCTAGACAATCAGGAATTTCACTGAAGTAGTTGTAACGGAGATTCACATCTGTAATAGCAGTAAGATTGCACAACTAGGCTGGTACTGATGAATTTATGAAGTTGTCAGAAAGATCTAAAGTAACAAGTGATGATAAATTATAAGATGGAAGAGAAGGAGGAATGCTGATGGAACACCAAGATAGGTGTAATACTGATAGATGATTAAGCATGCTGACAGAGTGAAGCCAGTCATGCGACCTATTTAGGTTGACGTTTCTGATATCAAGATTCATCAACAGAGACAAATGAGATAACCAGCGAAGGTTGTTAGAAGACAGACCTTCATTATTACTGAGATCAAGGAAAAGCAAACTTGAAAGGTTTCCAAGCTCATGAGGTACCTGCCCTATTAAATAAGAATTGCTGAGATTGAGGTATTTCAAATGATGAAATGAGCCCATGAATTTTGGAATTTTCATGGGGAATCGGTTATAGCTCAGGTCCAAGTGAGTCATATGTCTCAATTGGAGCAAAGAAGAAGATAGCTCACCACTCAATGGAAAATAATATTCTGAGGGCCAGCCGGCGAGATTGAGGCTAATGATGCGGCCAGTTGTGTTACGACATATGACACCAGCCCACAGGCAACAATTGTGACTTTCCCATGAGGAGAACCTGCTTCCATAATTTTGAAGGCCTTGCTTGAATTCAAGAAGGGCTTCTCTCTCACTTGCTACGCAGCTTTCAGTGCCCAAGGGTAGGAGCAAAATCAAGACGAAGAGCAAGACAAGTGATTCAATGCACCCTCTCCACACGGTGATTCACTTACTACCAGAAAATCTACTTAAGCATGTCATCAACCTGCCAAGGATTTAATTTATAGGCGAGAAATTAACGGATATTTTTGAAATACTATGTAGATTTACTCTCTCTTTATAGGAACCGTTGATCCTTAAGAATAATAGTGCACATCAGCATAAGTGGAAAAACTCCCATTTATACTAACTACTTACTAGAGTACTCAATAATTTCTTCGTAGGATTGTATTGACCTAGACTTGAGCTATTAATGGGTCAAACTTATGGGTAGATTCTTCATTTCTTGTTTTTTTAGTAGAATGGACTAATCCTTCTCACTCCTTGCATATATCTAAAATAAGAAAATGAAAACTAAGACAGGTGAAATGCAATTTGTTGGATGAAATGGTCCACATATCATAAAAGTCTTCTCGTCTTAAATTTGAAGGGTCCCAAGGCCAATATATTAAATGGCGTAGACTTAACAATTAATGGGTCAAACTTATATAGGCAGATTCTTCTTCTTCTTTTTTCTTCTGGTGAATGGACTAATTAATTCTTCTTGATCCTTGCATATATATGAAATAAGAAACTGAAGACTAGGACATGTGACATAGACTTGGTTGGATGAAAGGATCCAGATATCATAAAATTCTAAAATATTTATAGAAATATACCTGAAAACAGGCTAAAATACAAAAACATGCGAGAAATTATAAATTTGTAAAAATAGACTTGTGCACATGTGAGAGGGCACTAAAAAGATGACTATGCCCTTAATGACTTTCTAACTAAAAATGAATGTCTGCCAATTGTAAGTTGGTGGTTTTGATAAAATATTTTTTTAATATTTATTTGTAGACAAATTATGAATGTTAAAATAACTTCTTAGTTTTGATGAGTTTATGTTGCTTATAACATATAATTATAAGGATAAGGAGAAGAAGAAGGTGCATATATTTCTAACCATTGAATATAGCAAGATCATATAAGAGGGAGAACCCCATCCCAAGTTTGTATATGCCTACATATAAAAGCTTCAAGATCATTTCCAGACGCATAGGCTATAGTACAACATGCCCAAAGACTTGTTGAAATATGTCAACATTTAAACTTACATATCCTAACAAGAGCATATGCATTACACGATAACAAGTCTTAAACCCATATACTAATAATCCATAGCCAACACACTTGGCTCAAAATAAGGTCTCAAACAAATCCAAAGACATAATATATCACAAGTATGAAACAAGAACCACTCCACAGTGGGTTCTAACATCATAACAAAATAATCAGAGAGACATGCAAAATCTAGTAGCCTCCACGCCTACTCCCAAGCTCTCCTCTACTTTTCTTCAAAAAGAGGATTATGTCATGCAGCCCCAAAACAAAACAAGGAAAGTGGTTTAAGTATAAAAACTCAATAATAATTTTAATATAACTATAATAATAAAAAAATACGGCGGCATAGCAATGTAGCAATTCAGATTCAAAATTAACATGTTATACCACTTTTTGATCATTTACTAGCTAACACCCCAATTTAACCATAACATAAGAACTAGTTTGCATAAGACATACCTATTAAGTCAAGTTATAACCTACTTAAATAATGCATGATAATCTCATAAATCATATAAGAAGTGTCTTTCACACCTTTTTTTGATCATGCAACCATATCACATAAACCTGCATAATAGTGTCTCATTTACACACTTTATGATCATGCATTCATATCACATAAACCTGCATAATAGTGTCTCAATCACACAATTTCTAATTATGCATTTATATCACATCAACCTCATTCACCCTGCACAACAAACTTGTCAAACATATGATACACAATCGTGCATAGCATTCATAATAAACATGCATCAATACAAATGGTGAATGCCTCCCTCAAGGAGTAAACACAAGTATTGCCACACATATAGGACATGGTCAAGGCCACGAAGGCCAGACATTGTCCGTGTAAGGACCCTCATCTTTAAACCGGTTTTGGTTTTCTTTAATTATTGATTATCGTGAGATTTACGTGTTTTCTGATCTTATTCGATGATTTTGTAAATAAATAGAGTTTGTGATGGTTTTAACCAAAATTAACTTCAATATTAGTGGTTTTAAGTGATTTTAAACCAAATGTGAATTTTTGGAATTTTTCGGATTTTTCACTATTTTCCCAAAAATTAGGGTTTTGGCGGGACCCCTGTGGGCCCCACGGTCGAAAATTTTATTTTTATGTCAAATGACCCTAGACATATACTTAAGGTCACACAAAAATTTTCAGAATTTTATTAGGCTTAAATTGTGCTTAAATTTGCAAAATACCCACTTTTAGCCTACTTTTCATATTTACACCCCAAAACTTACCTTTGCCTACCCCAACCCTTACTATAAAAGGGCAAACCTGAGCCATTTCCATTTTTGGGAATAGGCTAAGGAAGGAGGTCTGGCCTAATCCCCACTTAGGCCCGAATTAGAAGCCGATTAAGGTAAGCTTGCTCTAATTAAGCACTAATCCATGGCTTTTCTCTTAATTTCTTCCAAATCTACCATTTTCCCCTTGATTCAATTCGTTTTTTACCATCAAAAGCTACTGATTTGTGTTTTACTACAAACCCTAACATTCAAAATTCGATTTTTACTACCAACAAGCCCTAGATCTAAGATTTAATTAGGGATTTCTTAAGTAAATCGATTTCTATTGGTGTTTGATTCAAACTCATTGTGTTTTCAAGGATTTCAAGAAGGGTGACTCTTCAATCCGAGCTTAATCAAGTGCTGAGGTAATGGGTCTTCAAAATCTCTGTTTATCCATGGTAAAACTCTTCATTTTTGGCTTATTTCGAAATGGTTTGCTTGATTTAGTGTGTTAATGGTAAGATTAGAAAATGGAATTATTTAATCCCGATTTCTTAGGGTTTTGCATTATTATGGTTTGGTTTGATATTCTGGAAGTCAAGGAGGACTTTTGATGATGATTAGGGTGCTAGATGTGGATTTGAAGTGTTATCTATGGTGTCTCGGTTTGATTTTGCGAAAGGAAGAAGATGACTGTTACTGCCGTGTTAGCGATCGATCGGCCTTTCAGGGCGATCGATCGGCTGAACTGAAAATTTCAAAATTTTGCGTGTAACCGATCGAACGGCCTGAAGGGCGATCGATCGGCTACACAGGAAATTTGCATGTTGTGTGTATGATGCCTATTTTGATGATTCCACTTTGGCTTGCCAATTTTATATGAATGTGGAGTGTTTTAAGCTATGTTAGGCTACTGGAAATGCATGCTATTGAGTTTATGGAGTTGAGATATATGCTTAGGGATGGTGGAATGACTTATGTTTTGTGGCATGATGTTGGAATCGTTATTTTGAAATTATGAATAGTTGTTTCCCTTTGGTTGAGCATATTTCAAGAGGACTACAATCATTGTTGGACAGATTTGTCATGATAAATTGTGATTAATGGTGTGTGAATGTTGGTGAATGCCATGACTCAATGATGAAATGAGTGATGTTATAGGTGTTTAGCCTTTGTGGTTGAGTTTTGAATTTAACTATGATTTCAACGATTCTTCTACTATGATTTCATTTGGAATTCATGTTTAGGTAGAAATTCACATGTGTAGTGTGGTGGTGAGTTGATTTTCAAGCATGTTAATATGCATCATGTGAAAGGCTTCTACTAGTTACACACACACACATGTGGGGGTTAAATGATGATGTTGAAGCTTAATATCGTGATTATGAATGATGCATTAGGGGCTGGTGAGAGCACTTATCATGATTAGGGTTCATGTATGCTTTGCCCACGCATGTACCATGTTGCACGCATCATGAAAATGGATTTCCAATTGAGGCTTCATCGTGATTAATCGAATTTGACCGATTGGATGCAATGTGATGGAATTGCGTGCCGGGTTTATCGGTCGTGGATTAATCGCAAGTTGATTGGTCCGAAAGGACATATTTTGATTTGAAGTTCCTGTGTGGAACGATTTGGAGTTCTGTGTGGAACGAGTGCACTCCCGGGTTGAGTCTTGTTTAATGGAATGATGTGGGGACGAGTTGTGTACTTGTCTTGCGGATATGTGAGAATATCATTATGTGTGTCATCTGGACCACGAGAATCCGGTGTGGTATGCCGTGTGCACCCCGCTACCACGTGTTCTAGGGTTCTACGTGTGAGAACTCGGGCTCTTCCCTCCGCAGGAGATGTCCACTGGCGAACACCCCTGCTCTAGATTCTCTGTGTGAGAATGGGACATCCTTGGCCAGGATCGTCCAGGGCGAGCAGTATTAGGGATTGACAACCCCGATCTTTCTTGAATTCTTGTGTAGAATTTTGTACCATGACACGCCTTCGTGGCCTTGTCTATGCTCCCGTACGTGTGACGTCAATGTGTGATTACTCCTTGATGGAGGTTGATTGTGATAACATTATGCATGTGGGAATATGTATGTTAGAGATACATCCATGCATGTTGATGTTGATGTTATGCATGTGGAATATGTATGTTAGAGATACATCCATGCATGTTGATTTTGATGTTATGCATGTGGAATATGTATGTTAGAGATACATCCATGCATGTTGATATTGATGTTATGCATGTGGAATATGTATGTTAGAGATACATCCATGCATGTTGATGTTGATGTTATGCATGTGGGAATATGTATGTTAGAGATACATCCATGCATGTTGATATTGATGTTATGCATGTGGAATATGTATGTTAGAGATACATCCATGCATGCTGATTTTGATGTTATGCATGTGGAATATGTATGTTAGAGATACGTCCATGCGGGATTGGTTATGATGTGAATGCATGTGGGAATATGTATGCTAGAGATACATCCATGCAGGTTGAATTATGCATTTTTATGCGGTGTTAAGTGATATGAATGTGTGATCATAAAGTGATGCACCATGTAAATCTTTGATCTGAAACGATCTCATTTCTAAGCTATCGTATTTTCTACGTTGACAGTGATATTAAAACCATTGCTGAGTGTTAAAACTCACCCCTCTTTTGTGTTTTGATTTGGGGCTGCGTGGTGCGACACGCAGACGGACAGGATTGCCTTTTTGAGGAAAGGTCAGAGGTAGCTTGGGTGTGATGATGGAGATCGTTGCGTGACTTTCCTTCATTTTGTTTCATGTTTTATGTTAGAACCTATGTGTAGGGTTCTTTGTTGTGGATTTATGTCACATGTTACAGTTATGTTTGCTTATGACTTATTTTGAGCCGGTGTGGGCTTTACTTAAAACTAAGCTTGTGGGTTTGAGATAGTTGTTTACTTTGTGTTAAGCAACACCTTTTCTCCCTTTTTATTTACTCTTGCTCAAAGGATTGTGCGCACTCCGTGTTGCTGTTAATCGCCCGTGGTTAGGGATTAAGTCTTCCGCTAGAATCGTTTCTCAATTGCACTTCGTCGCCCCCGCGCGCTATGACCGGCCCTTGGACCGGGTTCGGCTCGGGTC
The DNA here is from genome assembly GCA_035235625.1 of Saururus chinensis. NCBI lineage: Eukaryota > Viridiplantae > Streptophyta > Magnoliopsida > Piperales > Saururaceae > Saururus > Saururus chinensis. Next base: position 36,993,382 of record CP141143.1, read on the forward strand.
GGGCATGGCCGGGGCGTGACAGAGTTTTTGGTATCGGAGCACATCTTTGTCCAAGAGTAAATAGGGTTTGTGTGTGACAAGTCTTGCTTGTTTGCTTGCTTGCTTGTTTGTGTGCTTTCTGCTTGTTTGGCTGTGTGCTTTCGGGTTGTTAGGCTGTACGATTAACGTCTGGTCGTTGTGTAGATGGCTGGTCCTAATCATGCAGGCGCTAATAACCATCGCGGTGCTCGTGACCCAAGGGTGGACGATGTGTTGACCGCCATTGAAGGGTTGACACAGGTGTTCCAGGCTAAGCACGCGAGTGGTAGCAGTTCTGAGTCTCTTTCTCTCAAGGGATTCAAGAAGCTTAATCCCCCTAGCTTCAAGGGCGGATTAGATTCCTCTCATTCTTTTGTGTCTCCTCATTTTGCTCATGAGTTGGATGCTTGTTATAAGTTGTTGCATGTTCCTTTGCGTGTTTCTACACCTTCATCCTCTCTTCGAGCGGAAAAGTATGTTGAGATGATTCCTATGGAGATCGGTGGACATGTGCTACATATGGATCTTATTATATTGCCGATGATTGACTTTGATGTGATCCTAGGCATGGATATGATGTTCAAGTTCCATGCGTATGTAGACTGTCGCAGGAGGTGTGTGAAGTTCGAGTTGCCAGGAGCTAAGCCTTTTATCTTTCAAGGGTTGAAGCGTTCTAATGGCAAATTCTTGGTCTCTTCCTTCAAAGCCAAGAAGTGGATCGATAGTGGATGCGAAGCTTTCCTTGCTAGTGTTACGGGGTTGAACATGGAGTTACCTTCTTTGGATTCCGTTCGTGTTGTGGCGGAATTTCCCGATGTCTTCCCTAGTGACTTGGCGAGTTTACCACCGGAGAGGGAGATAGAGTTTTGCATTGACCTCATTCCAGGCACTACTCCTATCTCTAAGGCTCCCTATCGTATGGCTCCAGCCGAACTTAAAGAGCTTAAGGCTCAGCTGCAGGATCTTATGGATAAGGGGTATATTAGGCCGAGTGTATCTCCTTGGGGTGCGCCGGTCTTATTTGTTCGGAAGAAGGATGGTTCTCTACGGTTGTGTATCGACTACCGAATGCTTAATCAGGTAACCATCAAGAACAAGTACCCTTTACCTAGAATTGATGATTTGTTTGATCAGTTGCAGCAGGCACGGGTTTTCTCTAAGATCGATTTGAGATCGGGTTATCACCAACTTCGGATCCGTCCTGATGATGTTGCTAAGACGGCTTTCCGTACCCGATATGGGCATTATGAGTTCTTAGTTATGCCTTTTGGTCTTACTAATGCACCTGCCTCATTTATGGACTTGATGAACCGAGTCTTTCGGCCTTATCTTGATCGGTTTGTAATTATATTCGTGGATGATATTCTGATCTATTCGGCCAATGAGGAAGAGCATGAAGCACATTTGAGGATTGTCTTGCGAACTTTGCGGGAGCATATGCTCTTTGCGAAGTTTGACAAGTGTGAATTTTGGCTCAAGAAAGTGCATTTCCTTGGTCATGTTATATCGAGAGACGGTGTGGCGGTTGATCCCTCGAAAGTTGAAGCCGTGTTGAATTGGGAGCAACCGAAGAGTGCATCGGAGGTCCGCAGCTTCCTAGGACTTGCCGGGTACTATCGCCGTTTCATCGAGGGTTTTTCTAGCCTTGCGAGCCCTATGACTAAGTTGACAAGGAAGAATGAGAAGTTCGAGTGGAACTCAGCTTGTGAAGAGAGTTTCCAAGAGTTGAAGAAGAGGCTAACTTCAGCTCCAGTTCTAACTTTGCCTTCCGGGAGTGGCGGATTCGTGGTCTATAGTGATGCTTCTCTTCGCGGCTTGGGTTGTGTACTCATGCAGCATGGGAGAGTGGTGGCTTATGCATCTCGACAGCTTAGAGTGCACGAGCGGAATTACCCCACTCATGACTTGGAGTTAGCGGCCGTAGTCTTTGCATTGAAGATTTGGCGGCACTATCTCTATGGTGAGAAGTTTGAGGTATTCACTGATCACAAGAGCTTGAAGTACTTATTCACGCAGCGAGATCTTAATTTGAGGCAAAGGAGGTGGCTTGAATTCTTGAAGGATTATGACTTCACGATATCGTATCATCCGGGCAAAGCGAACGTGGTGGCGGATGCTTTGAGTCGGAAATTAGCCACTACGGTTGCTTGCATGCGAGTTCGTGAGTGGCTCCTTTATGAGGATGCCATTGAGCTAAGGCCAGAGTTGACTTTGGAGGACACACGGAGCTGGTTTGCTAATCTCTCTATTAGCTCTAGTGTGGTGGATGACGTGGTCGAAGCTCAGAAGGGTGATGAAGATATTCTAGCTCTTAAGGCTAAGCTAAGGGAGAAGGCAGTGTTGGGTTTTGAGGAAAGATCCGATGGAAGCTTGATGTATAAGGGTCGTTGGTGTGTGCCGAACACCGTTGAGCTGAGAGAGCGTATCCTATCGGAGGCACACCATTCTAAGTTCTCTATCCATCCTGGAGGAACGAAGATGTACCACGACGTGAAGAGGACATTTTGGTGGAATGGGATGAAGAAGGACATTGCGGTCTACGTGTCCAAATGCCTTGTATGTCAGCAAGTCAAGGCAGAGCATCGGCATCCAGGCGGTTTACTACAACCACTTCCGATTTCGGAGTGGAAGTGGGAGCACGTCACTATGGATTTCGTTTCCGGACTGCCACGGTCGCCGAGTGGTAATGATGCGGTTTGGGTGATTGTTGATCGACTTACTAAGTCCGCTCATTTCCTCGCGATTAGAATGACTACTCCTTTGGATGTCTTGGCTGCTCTATATTTGAGGGAGATCGTGCGGTTACCTGGGATTCCAGTATCTATTGTCTCTGATCGTGACCCGCGGTTCACTTCGAGGTTTTGGCAGAGCTTTCAGGGTGCTTTGGGCACATCTTTGCATCTTAGCTCCGCTTACCATCCTCAGACGGACGGACAGTCCGAAAGGACCATTCAGACGCTTGAGGACATGCTTCGGGCTTGTATCCTTGAGTGGAAAGGAAGTTGGGAGCAACATTTGCCGCTGGTTGAGTTTTCTTATAATAATAGCTACCAAGCGAGCATCCGGATGGCACCTTTCGAGGCGCTTTATGGGCGTCCTTGCCGATCACCGTTGTGTTGGAGTGAGGTTGGAGATCACCTTCTCACTGGCCCAGACCTTATTCAGCAGTCAGTGGAGAAGATACGCCTTATTCGGGAGAGGTTGCAGGCAGCTCAGAGCCGTCAGAAGAGTTATGCCGATAGGCGACGGCGCGAGTTGGAGTTTGGTGTTGGTGATCATGTTTTCCTTAAGATCTCTCCGACTCGTGGTGTTGTTCGATTTGGACAACGGGGGAAGTTGTCACCTCGTTTTATTGGTCCATTCGAGATCTTAGAGCGGATTGGCACCACAGCTTATCGGGTTGCACTTCCACCCCGACTAGCCGATATCCATAATGTTTTCCACGTCTCACTTCTTCGGAAGTATGAGCCGGATCCCACTCATGTCTTGGATTTTGAGCCGTTGGAGCTTCAGGAGAATCTTTCCTACGAGGAGGTACCTATTCAGATTCTTGATCGTAAGGAGAAGGTACTTCGGCAAAAGGCAATCCCACTCGTGAAGGTGTTGTGGAGGAATCATGGAGTCGAGGAAGCCACATGGGAAACGGAGGACGAGATCAGAAAGAAGTATCCTCATCTTTTTGTCGCTGACCTCTAGCGAATTTTGGGGGACCAAAATTCCTAAGAGGGGGAGGATGTAAGGACCCTCATCTTTAAACCGGTTTTGGTTTTCTTTAATTATTGATTATCGTGAGATTTACGTGTTTTCTGATCTTATTCGATGATTTTGTAAATAAATAGAGTTTGTGATGGTTTTAACCAAAATTAACTTCAATATTAGTGGTTTTAAGTGATTTTAAACCAAATGTGAATTTTTGGAATTTTTCGGATTTTTCACTATTTTCCCAAAAATTAGGGTTTTGGCGGGACCCCTGTGGGCCCCACGGTCGAAAATTTTATTTTTATGTCAAATGACCCTAGACATATACTTAAGGTCACACAAAAATTTTCAGAATTTTATTAGGCTTAAATTGTGCTTAAATTTGCAAAATACCCACTTTTAGCCTACTTTTCATATTTACACCCCAAAACTTACCTTTGCCTACCCCAACCCTTACTATAAAAGGGCAAACCTGAGCCATTTCCATTTTTGGGAATAGGCTAAGGAAGGAGGTCTGGCCTAATCCCCACTTAGGCCCGAATTAGAAGCCGATTAAGGTAAGCTTGCTCTAATTAAGCACTAATCCATGGCTTTTCTCTTAATTTCTTCCAAATCTACCATTTTCCCCTTGATTCAATTCGTTTTTTACCATCAAAAGCTACTGATTTGTGTTTTACTACAAACCCTAACATTCAAAATTCGATTTTTACTACCAACAAGCCCTAGATCTAAGATTTAATTAGGGATTTCTTAAGTAAATCGATTTCTATTGGTGTTTGATTCAAACTCATTGTGTTTTCAAGGATTTCAAGAAGGGTGACTCTTCAATCCGAGCTTAATCAAGTGCTGAGGTAATGGGTCTTCAAAATCTCTGTTTATCCATGGTAAAACTCTTCATTTTTGGCTTATTTCGAAATGGTTTGCTTGATTTAGTGTGTTAATGGTAAGATTAGAAAATGGAATTATTTAATCCCGATTTCTTAGGGTTTTGCATTATTATGGTTTGGTTTGATATTCTGGAAGTCAAGGAGGACTTTTGATGATGATTAGGGTGCTAGATGTGGATTTGAAGTGTTATCTATGGTGTCTCGGTTTGATTTTGCGAAAGGAAGAAGATGACTGTTCTGCCGTGTTGGCGATCGATCGGCCTTTCAGGGCGATCGATCGGCTGAACTGAAAATTTCAAAATTTTGCGTGTAACCGATCGAACGGCCTGAAGAGCGATCGATCGGCTACACAGGAAATTTGCATGTTGTGTGTATGATGCCTATTTTGATGATTCCACTTTGGCTTGCCAATTTTATATGAATGTGGAGTGTTTTAAGCTATGTTAGGCTACTGGAAATGCATGCTATTGAGTTTATGGAGTTGAGATATATGCTTAGGGATGGTGGAATGACTTATGTTTTGTGGCATGATGTTGGAATCGTTATTTTGAAATTATGAATAGTTGTTTCCCTTTGGTTGAGCATATTTCAGTAGGACTACAATCATTGTTGGACAGATTTGTCATGATAAATTGTGATTAATGGTGTGTGAATGTTGGTGAATGCCATGACTCAATGATGAAATGAGTGATGTTATAGGTGTTTAGCCTTTGTGGTTGAGTTTTGAATTTAACTATGATTTCAACGATTCTTCTACTATGATTTCATTTGGAATTCATGTTTAGGTAGAAATTCACATGTGTAGTGTGGTGGTGAGTTGATTTTCAAGCATGTTAATATTCATCATGTGAAAGGCTTCTACTACTTACACACACACACATGTGGGGGTTAAATGATGATGTTGAAGCTTAATATCGTGATTATGAATGATGCATTAGGGGCTGGTGAGAGCACTTATCATGATTAGGGTTCATGTATGCTTTGCCCACGCATGTACCATGTTGCACGCATCATGAAAATGGATTTCCAATTGAGGCTTCATCGTGATTAATCGAATTTGACCGATTGGATGCAATGTGATGGAATTGCGTGCCGGGTTTATCGGTCGTGGATTAATCGCAAGTTGATTGGTCCGAAAGGACATATTTTGATTTGAAGTTCCTGTGTGGAACGATTTGGAGTTCCTGTGTGGAACGAGTGCACTCCCCGGGTTGAGTCTTGTTTAATGGAATGATGTGGGGACGAGTTGTGTACTTGTCTTGCGGATATGTGAGAATATCATTATGTGTGTCATCTGGACCCTGAGAATCCAGTGTGGTATACCGTGTGCACCCCGCTACCACGTGTTCTAGGGTTCTCGTGTGAGAACTCGGGCTCTTCCCTCCGCGGGAGATGTCCCTGGGCGAACACCCCTGCTCTAGATTCTCTGTGTGAGAATGGGACATCCTTGGCCAGGATCGTCCAGGGCGAGCAGTATTAGGGATTGACAACCCCGATCTTTCTTGAATTCTTGTGTAGAATTTTGTACCATGACACGCCTTCGTGGCCTTGTCTATGCTCCCGTACGTGTGACGTCAATGTGTGATTACTCCTTGATGGAGGTTGATTGTGATAACATTATGCATGTGGGAATATGTATGTTAGAGATACATCCATGCATGTTGATGTTGATGTTATGCATGTGGAATATGTATGTTAGAGATACATCCATGCATGTTGATTTTGATGTTATGCATGTGGAATATGTATGTTAGAGATACATCCATGCATGTTGATATTGATGTTATGCATGTGGAATATGTATGTTAGAGATACATCCATGCATGTTGATGTTGATGTTATGCATGTGGGAATATGTATGTTAGAGATACATCCATGCATGTTGATATTGATGTTATGCATGTGGAATATGTATGTTAGAGATACATCCATGCATGCTGATTTTGATGTTATGCATGTGGAATATGTATGTTAGAGATACGTCCATGCGGGATTGGTTATGATGTGAATGCATGTGGGAATATGTATGCTAGAGATACATCCATGCAGGTTGAATTATGCATTTTTATGCAGTGTTAAGTGATATGAATGTGTGATCATAAAGTGATGCACCATGTAAATCTTTGATCTGAAACGATCTCATTTCTAAGCTATCGTATTTTCTACGTTGACAGTGATATTAAAACCATTGCTGAGTGTTAAAACTCACCCCTCTTTTGTGTTTTGATTTGGGGCTGCGTGGTGCGACACGCAGACGGACAGGATTGCCTTTTTGAGGAAAGGTCAGAGGTAGCTTGGGTGTGATGATGGAGATCGTTGCGTGACTTTCCTTCATTTTGTTTCATGTTTTATGTTAGAACCTATGTGTAGGGTTCTTTGTTGTGGATTTATGTCACATGTTACAGTTATGTTTGCTTATGACTTATTTTGAGCCGGTGTGGGCTTTACTTAAAACTAAGCTTGTGGGTTTGAGATAGTTGTTTACTTTGTGTTAAGCAACACCTTTTCTCCCTTTTTATTTACTCTTGCTCAAAGGATTGTGCGCACTCCGTGTTGCTGTTAATCGCCCGTGGTTAGGGATTAAGTCTTCCGCTAGAATCGTTTCTCAATTGCACTTCGTCGCCCCCGCGCGCTATGACCGGCCCTTGGACCGGGTTCGGCTCGGGTCGGGCATGGCCGGGGCGTGACAGTCCGATTTCCACACAAGAAATAAAAGAGGGTCGGGGTTGTCAGCCCCTAAAGCAGCTCACCCTAGATGATCCTGGCAAAGGATGTTCGATTCTCACATTGTAGCATCCGTCATTTATTTTTTATACCATATGACGTAACTTTGTCCAACACGTGTAAATTATATCCATGTGGCCGAATGTGGTGGCCGTCAACGCATATAACACACGAAATAGGATATATTCTATATTCAAACTAAACGTCGGAGTAATTATAAGGCAAAATATTCTATCAAATTCATGGAACATAGTAATTTTTAATTACATGCCTATGATCACTGTGTGCAGAGTAGATAGTTATACAAAATTGAGACACATCATGCCTTTACATACTGGTCACAAAAGAATTACAAAGATTATTTCTAAAGCAGCTACCACATAAATTGTTTGGATAACTTTTCGTCTTCTATCTCCGTTCTAGTTGTAATTCTTGCACAATCTTGTGGTGGGTGAGTATGTTTATACTCAGTAGGCAAAATAAAAATCTAATTTAATGCTAAGTAGAAAACTCATGACGGTAATAACTTTTCCTAAACAGAATGTATTACGAAAACAAATTTAGAAATAATTCCAGAAAAACACCGGTTCGTCCGATGATTATAAATCCAGAGCCATGATACCAAACAACATTCCTCTCGACACTCATGGGGCAAGGGGAAGCTCAATAAGTGAGGAGCTTTCCCATGATGCTCTACACCCATGCGCGTGCCATATCGATTATTTTTCTCAGTAGGTATCCAGATAAAATATTACAATTCCAGGTTTAACTCCAACAGTATCCAGCAAATGCAAGTACCATGACACAAATTAGGGTATATAAAACATAACACATGTAGAACACATTTAAGAAAACTCAAGCACATGAGCATAACAGAATAAAAACAATGAATAAAAAGTCAAGCATATGAGCAAAGCATAAGCTAGAGTTTAAGACCCCCTACCTTAGATTTGGGGTGGAATTTTCATAATTTGTAGAGAGCTCAAATGGAAAACTTGGCCCCATCACAATGTCTAGAACAGTCAATTTAGCTGAAAACGCCTTTTGAATGGCCTGATTTGGACTTAAAATGACCCAAAATGAAGGAATAGAAGTTTTACACGTGGCAGGAAATGAAAACGGCATCGGAAGTCGGACTTATATAGAAAAAAAATGATGATGTGGCTGAATTTGCACGCGCCGCATGCATGACATGCATTGCGCGTTGGCCTGTGGTCGGTGCGACAATGTGCCATGTGTTGCACAGCTCCACGGAACCCGACACGTGGGTTCCACGAGTTGTGCAGATGGCACGTGGTTTGCGACGGGACCACGCAGTCCCATGTGCCACGTAGGTGTATCCGCACAGTGTGGTCCCGCAGCACAGATGGCCTATAGTATGCGGGCCCAACACGCGATTGATCCATGTGACGTCGCACGCCGTCACACGTCAGTTGACGCAATGCTTGCGTCAGCCGACTTAAATATAATATTTTTTCTTTTTCCCAAAAATTTTAAATTGTTATAACTTTTAAACTATAAGTCGAAATAATATGTTCTTGGTACCGATTGATTAGTATTGATAAACCCTTTGAAACAAGACCACTCAAGGATAGGTTTTACCATAGTTTTACTAGAGCCCCACCTATAAGGTATGTTTTCGATAGTCGTTACCCACGGTCCTGACTTCCGATTTAAATGATTCAAAGACCAGTATGTTCATCTTTTAGAGTTCTACAACAATTCTTTAGGTACAAATTCCAAAATAATATATTAAAATTCTATTATTAGCGTTTTAAAAATGTATCAAAAATCTTGGTTGTCACACACATAGAGAACCTAGAGTAGAGGTGTTCGCCTAGGGACATCTCCCGTGGTGAGGGAGAGTCTGAATTCCTAGAACAAGTGGTAGCTGGTGCACAAAGTGTACTAATCTGGATTCTCAGGGTCTAGATGACAATCTCAAATAATCTCGTCAGCAAGACAAGTACATAACTCATCCCCACATAACTCAATTTAACTAGACTCAACCCAGAGAGTATACATGTTCCACATAGGAACTTAAATCGAAAACATGTCATTTCGGACCAACCAAGTTCTAATTAATTCATCGAACTATTAATCCGGCACACAATCTCAATCATTACATACAATCGATCAATTCTGGTTAAATATCTATAAAACTTCGTTCATGAATACCTAACCATGAAGCAAAATATTATGATACATCCGTGAGCAAGACTTATGTGGGTTCCAACACATAGAACGTGCTCCCAATTAGTCCCCTCATGCATTATAATTAAAGCATAATTAATTACAATTTCATAGTAGATTCCCCATACGTGTGTGTATTCATGCATATTCTAAGCATATGACCAATGCTTGATATAAACTCATAAGCTAATATACGCATGCTTAAACACATTCAAAACAATGATTCCCAACTAAAATCAAAGCAAAATCTACCATAAAGCTTAAATCCATCCATGTGAAATCGAATGCTCACTCCCACATGCATGATTTTTCCACACATTAAGCACAACATGATCACATTAATTACCCATAAACCATCTTCGTTATAAGGAACACAACTCACCATTTTCCATATAATATCTCTGCTGGAAACATACTCTAATCATAAGAATTCCAACATTCAAAGGTTCAAGGTACTTCTACATTCACATGCATAATTATCAACATATAATATAATACTACATGACAACACTTAAACCTAATCCATAAACCTCAATCATCAATTCCACACCTCTAGTAGCCTAATTTCAACATAACACACCTCTCATAACCATTATAATCATTAAATAGAGTAAAATATTAAAATAAACATAAATTTTAAAAATAGCAAAACTACCGTGTAGCCGATTGATCGTCCTGCAAAGCTGTTCGATCGGCTGGCCCAAAAATTTGCCAAAAATGTAGTGTAACCGATCGATCATACTAGTAGGCCGTTCAATCACCAACAAAACAGTTTTAAGCCTTCTTCCCCATTTCGAAAATAAAACCGAGACTCCGTGAAGGCACCTTCAAACATTCATCCATGGTCTCAAACACTATCAAAATCCCATCAAACTTTCCAGAACACTAATTTAAATCATTCTAAGATAAAACCCTAAGAAATCGAAACAAAAGATTAGCATCTATTAATCCTACCATTAGAGGCTAAATCAAGCAAAATCCATTCAAATAAAATTATAAAACCGAGATTTTTACTACCCAAAGTTGAAATTGAAGAACTCATTACCTTTCCTTGTTGATTTGGGTCAGAATGAACCTTCAATCTCCTCCAACACCTTCCAAAAACACGATTTTATGTTAATACAAAATAAATCTCGATTTAGCTTTGAAAATAAAAAATAAACCCTAGATCTAGAGTTTTGGAAGCATAAAAACGAAAATTTGATTGCTAGGGCTTAGAAAAGAGAGGTAAAACAATGGGGGAAGTCAAGATTAAGAAGACTTTAAGAAAAATCTAAAGATTAAGCTAAACTCACATCTAATCGTTTCATTTTCCAACCTAATTGGGGAGTAGGCTCCCAATCTCCTGGATAAGCTTATTTCTAATTGGAAAATGCACAGCTCTTTAACTTTATAGGAGGGGTTGGGCTATACCTAATTGAAATGTGGGTAGAAATAGAGTTATTAACTAAAATTAAAAAAATTGGCAATTTAACCCAAAATTAGGTCTAAAAAATTTCTAAAATTTTTTATAATGTCTTCTATTGATGTCTGAGGAAGTTTGGTCTAAAACCTTAATTTCGTCGGTGGGGCCCATAGAGGGGTCCTGTCAAACCCTAATTTCGAAAAATTAGTGAAAAATCTCAACAATTCAGATTTGACCCAAAACTACTTAAAACTCATAAATGTAAAGTTAGTTTTGCTTAAAACCTTTAGAAACCTCATTTATTTTCGAAAACTACTGAATTTAATCAGAAAACACTTAAACCACGTGATAACTGATAAATAAATTGAAATGAAGGCCTGTTCAAGATGAGAGTCCTTACAAGTATGCTGATGAGTTCTTTCAACTCTTATGATCATCTTCTTTCGCTCTTGTTTTCCTGCTTTTGCACTTGGCTGATGAATCAACGTTATTTGTTATAGACAACAAAAAATAAAAGATTTGAGATCCCAGCTGCAAAGCGGAGCGGGCCGGAGCGGTTAGCCCACCCTTCTCTAGCCATGTAAAACAATGTTATCCTTTTGATATTGATCAAGCGGCTAATGTGCAATCTCTCTACAAAGTTATTAAGCCCCGACGAGTGTATCCTTTTTATCTTCTTTGCACTCCTTTAATTTTCTGTTAGAGCAATTAATTTATTGTCCATTTCTTCCTTTCTTGCATAAAACACTATAAATACCCTTCATCATCAAGTCTGCGCTTATAATACTGTGGCACAAACTAATATATCTTAAGATGAAACCAAATGTGGAAAATCAACTCAACTACCCTATAGAGATGTAAATCACTGCTTATACTTTCCAAGATGCCCACTTTTTTTGCAACAACTACAACAAAAAGGATTATTAGCGACGCATTTATTAGTACCATAAAAAATATTATTAAAAATAATTATTTGATATATATATATATATATATATATATATATATATATATATATATAATTGCCTCAAAAATTAATTATTTGTGGCACTTTTTCAAAAGCGTCGCAAATAATAATACTATCTTTTATGCTTATCGAAAAATATTGCTAATAAAATAATTTTTGAAAAAAAAAAATTTAGAACTATTTGTGACATTTTTATAAAGGACTAGCAAATAACATATTTTTTTTAAAATTTGAAGACTATTTGTGATGCTTTTTTAAATGCATTGCAAATAGTACCACAATTTACGACATATACATGTAAAAAAGAATCACAAATAGTTTTAAAATTTTAAAAATCTTATGTTATTTTTGACTTTTTTTTAGTTTTTATTATTTTGTGACACATGTAAAAATGTATTGCAAATATTTAAATTTCTTTTATACAATACTTCTTTTATTTGCAACTCTTTGTTATAAGCATCGCAAATAGTTCTAATTTTTTTTAAAATAAATTTATTTTATTAAATATTTATTATTTAATTTTATAATATTAAATAAATAATAATTGAAAATTAAAATTTAAAACTTTGTAAATATATTATATTTTACTTATATATATTATTTTAATATATAATAAATTAATAAATAATTAATTAAATTCCCCTACTTTCTTCCCACTCCTCATAAAAGTTGAGGTTCATGCTCACGCACGTGAGAGAGATAGGCCAAGAGATAGAAAGAAGAGAGGAGAGAGAGAAGAGAGTAGAGAAAGAAGAGAGAGTGAGTGAAGAGAAAGAGAGAAGAGACAAGAGAGAGACTAGAGAGAGACGAGAGAGAAGAGAGAAAGAGAGGAGAAAGACAAGTGAAGAGAGATAGAGAGAGAAAAAGAGGAGAGAGATGAGAGTGAAGAGAGTAGAGAGAGAGACTGGAGTGAAGAGAGAGAAGAGAGAGGAGAGGAGATAGAGAGAGTGAGAATGAGAGGAGAGAGAAGAGAAAAGAAGGAGAGAGGAGTGAGAGAGAAAGACTCGTATATAACATATTTGATACGGACAAAAATAGGACGAGCAAGAGGGTTGTCGTAGTACGGCGGGAGGTGAAGGAGAGGGAAGAGAGCATGAGAATTGAATTTTTAATTTTAAATTTTTTTATTTAAATACTATGTTTAGAAATAATAAAATAATATTTATTAGCAACACATTATATTATGAGTCACCACACATTTTCCTATGTGTCATTAATACAATATTTAATTTTTATTATTTTTAAAATATAATATATAAATAAATAATTCAAAAATTTTAAATTGAATTCCCCTACTTTCTTTTACTCCTCATCAAAATTGGGGTCACGCTCACATACATAAGAGAAAGAAGAAAGAAGAGAGAGCGGGTGAAGAGAGAGATGAGAGAGAAGAGAGGAGTGAGACAAGAGTGAAGAGAGAGAGAGTGAGAAGAGAGATAGAGAGAGGAGTGTTGAGAATATATATAGATAGTGAGAGGAGAGACGAGAGAGGAGAATAAAAGAGAAGAGAAAAGGAGAAGGAAGAAAGAGGAGAGAGTGAGAGAGAAACAGACTTGAATATTAGAAATTTGACATGGACTAAAATATGGTGCGCAGGAGGGTCGTCAGAGTATGGTAGGAGGAGAAGGAGATGAGAGAGAGCATGAGAATTTAATTTTAATTTTTTGATATTTTTTAAATTAAATATTATATTTCAAAAATAAAATAAAATAAAATATATTAGCGACATATAAAAATATGCATCGACGTATTTTCTTATGTGTTGAAACCAGAAAGAGAGTCACCCTTCTTCTCCACATCTCCTTGTTTGCACCACCAGAAGATGGAGGAGAGAAGCGAGGAGCTGCTGCTCGGTTGTCCGTGTTGGGGTTGTGAGAGGTTCTCCGAGCCCTGCTCCCTCTGCAGATCGCTCAAACGTACCCGCATTAACATTCTTACATTATCCAACAAGAGGAGGCGTCTTTGTATCCCCAGCTCTTCTGCTGCTTCTTTTCCAAGATCAATCATGCAAACAAATGCAGGGAGTGCCGAGAAAATATGGCATAGGAAGAAAGTGCATTTTCAGGTTTGTTTCTTCCATTTCTTCCTTTTGTTCGTTTTTTTATGCTGATTTTGACTCTGTAGTGTCTTCACATTCACGGAAAAGCTTTTCAATACTTCGGTTTTTTATTTTGATTCTTGTTTTCTTGCTGCAATTTTTACTCGCTTGCTTCAATCTTTGATTTCTCAGTTACGTTTCTTAGGTTGTTTCAATTTTCAATGGAATATACTCATGTTGTCCTGTGATTTTCTTCATATTTTAACAGTATATCTCGTGATCGAAAGCTGTAATTCCATCTCCTATATGTTAATGATTGCATGCTGCTGTTTATATTTTCTTATCTTCACTGTACGTACATTCTTGGCATATGTTGTTATCTTTTAGTCTTATCAAGTTATATATCTTTTAGCATCTGATCATTAAAATGTCTTCTTTTACACTGACATAATTTTAAAGGTTTTGCACTGTAGAGCACTTTGATCCTCTTGTATCTATAGTTGAATCTGTGAAGTTCCTGGTTCATGTCTTGCAAAGCTATTTGATCCTCTTTTTTCTTTGATACTTGTGTGTCATGTCTTGTTTAGTTTTTGCAACAATTTTCAGTTTTGCAAAGACAAATCTTTTGTATTTTGTACTTGTCTTCCTCTTTTGTTCTGAGAATTTATTCATAGCAAAAGGAGTCAAACTTTGATTTCTTTGAAATTGTATATGCTGCAATCTAATATGCTCACGGTGTATGTGGAGTGTGTAATGGCGGATATTTGAATCGTTTTCGGCTCTGTAAAATAAAAAAAATCTGTCCATGTGGTCGCCATGGCAATCATCGGCACACTCGATAACTGAGTAGGAGAACCTCCAAGATGAGAAGGCATTGGACCAGCTTCAGGAGCCGGTGGTCCTTTGGGGTTCTGTGTCATTAATTTGTCATTCTTAGTTTCAATATTTTTAATAAACGTGGTATATTTAAGTCATATAAACTGTTCTATGTTCTGAGTTCTTCAGTTTTCTTGACATGAATTGTTCTCTGTTCTGAATTCTTCACTTTTCATCACATGCTATATTAAGTTTATTGAATTGTTCTCTGTTCTGAGTTCTTCACTCTTCTCTGTTCCAGGCTGCTCCTGTTGTTCACTTCTTCTATCCGGATGAGGACAGGAGCGAGGTTTGTTTTATGCTTTCTGAAACTGAATTTTCTGATTTGCCCAAAAAGGAAACTGAGTTTTCTGAGTAGATGATAAAAAAAAGTCGTCTCAGTTTATTATTTTTGAAGGATTTTCTTCTTCAGTTCTCTGGACATAATATTTGAATTGTTCTCTATATTGAGTTTTCTTCAATTTTTTTGACATAATATTTGAACTGTTATCTATTCTGAGTTCTTCACTTTTCTCAACATGGTATATTTAAGTAAACTGAATTGTTCTCTGTTCTGAGTTCTTCACTTTTCTCTGTTGCAGGCTGCTCCAGTTAATGATTTTTTGCATTACCAGAAGATGGGGGAGAGAAGCGAGGAGCTACTGCTCAGTTGTCCGTGTTGGGACTGTGAGAGGTTCTCCGAGCCCTGCTCCCTCTGCCACTCACTGAAACGTACCCGCATTAACATTTTTACAGTATCGAACAAGAAGAGGCGTCTTTGTATCCCCAGCTCTTCTGCTGCTTCTTTTCCAAGATCAATTTTAAAAACAAATGCAGGGAGTGCCGAGAAAATTTGGCAGGGGAAGAAGGTGCATTTTCAGGTTTGTTTCTTCCAATTCTTCCTTTTGTTCATTTTTTTTTGCTGATTTTGACTCTGTAGTGTCTTCACATTCACGGAAAAGCTATTTAATACTCCGGTTTTTTATTTTGATTCTTGTTTTCTTGCTGCAATTTTTACTCTCATGCTTCAATCTTTGATTTCTCAGTTATGTTTCTTAGGTTGTTTCAATTTTCAATTGAATATACTCGTGTTGTCGGGTGATTTTCTTCGTTTTTCAACAGTATATCTCACGATTGAAAGCTGTAATTCCATCTCCTATCTGTCAATGATTGTATGCTGCTGTTTATATTTTCTGTTCTTCATTGTACGTACATTCTTGGCATATGCTATTATCTTTTATTCTTATCAAGTTATATATCTTTTAGCATCTGATGATTGAAAATGTCTTCTTTTAGGATCTTATTGCTTATTCCTTGAACCTGAGATAATTCCAACGGTTTTTGCACTGTAGAGCACTTTGATCCTCCTGTATATATAGTTGAATATGTGAAGTTCCTGGTTCATGTCTTGCAAAGCAATTTGATTATCTTCTTTCGTTGATACTTACGTGTAATGTCTTGTTTGGTTTTTGCAAAAATTTTCAGTTTTGCAAATACAAATCTTTTGTATTTTGTACTTGTTTCTTCCTGTTTTGTTCTTATAATTTATTCATAGCAAAAGGCGTCATTAATGGCTGATATTTGAATTGTTTTCCGTGCTGTTAAATAAATTAAAAAAATATGTTCATGTGGTCCCCATGGCAATCATCAGCACACTCAATAACTAAGTAGGAGAATCTCCAGGAGGATGAGAAGGCATTGGGCCAGTTTCGGGGGCTGGTGGTCCTTTGGGGTTCTGTGTCATTAATTTGTTATTTCCTCATTTCTATATTTTAATCAACATGGTATATTAAGTCTATTAAATTGTTCTTTGTTTTGAGTTCTTCACTTTTCTCTGTTCCAGGATGCTCCGGTTGTTCACTTCTTCTTTTCAGATGAGGATAGGATCGAGGTTTGTTTTATTCTTTCGGAAACTCCTAAACAATTAACATTGCCCAAATTAACTAATAATTAAATCACACCACTAATATCTATCTTAATATAAATAAACGCTAATTAACCATTAATCAACCTAATCATAAACTAGAAAATAAGGTAAATAGGCGTATAAAATATATAAAAATTATGCATATCACCTGTGCATAGAGAAAATAACCCTAGTTAATCGGCTGAAGCTTAAACTTGCTGACTCTGAACAATCCCCAACCGGAAGGTCCAAACTGCGAAAGAGGAGACAAGTAGTTTGTGTAAGTTCCCTAATAGGGAAAGTACCCCTTGGTAAGCCGGTGCACACGAATAAACCAGCTTGGATTCTCGGGGTCCAGATAAACTCAACAATTTAACTCCTTATAACATTGCCGCTCTACTCAACCCAGGGAAGAAAAACCCGTCCTCAAAAGGACTTAAGAACCCCATCTATTGTATATAAAACACCTTCCTTTTGGATGTAAAATCGAATCAATATGCCTCCGATCAATTAATCTGACAAGCAATGTCATCCAATTGCATCTAATCGATCAACCACTGCTAATCACGATAAATCTCATTTATAAACCATTTTTGTGATGTATGCAACATGGTACATATGTGAGCAACACTACATGTATCCTAATATAAGAGATGTGCACCAATCAGTCTATATGTGCATATTTCCTAATCCAATTATGGCAAATAATCGCCACAATTATCTTCACAAGTGTGTACATAGTCATAGTGTTTAAATATAAGCAAAGCATATGCAACATGAACGAACCATCATCATACTATACACATACCTTCATGATTTTATCATGGTTCCTCCTTACTGAAATCAAAATGTTTACGGTAAAAACCTCAAAAAACACAAGTGCAAGCCAATTGCAACTTCATGCTAGACTTAGGTAAGCATAATCATCACAACACTTGAGCTAGACATGGAAATATAGTTCACAAATAATTAGCACCACATGTGTAATCATACATACCCATCCTCATAATTAAACTTTTTGGAATCATAAATAAAACATGAAAAATCATCAAACATGAATTTAGGATAAGGAGAACATCATATTGAAATCTAACAACATGGAACCTAATTCATGCTCGAACTACATCATAGCTTCTAAGTTAGTATTCATGCATTCATAGTAACATTATAAGTAAAAATTAACTCGTTATAAGCTTTAAGGAATGAGATGTGTGAAAAAGGAAACAAGAAATGGACAAAGTACTCAGGAAGGCAAATCTACCGTTTGGTCGTTCGATCGGCCAGAAGGCCAGTCGAATGCCTGCCTTGTCATTTGATCGGCCAGATAGCCGTTTGAACGCTAGGCTGTTCGATAGGCCATAGGGCCATTCGAATGCCCCTCATAGTTCAAAAATTGGTTCATCTTCAACCTTGTGAAAGCAAAACAAAAAATACATAATATCACCCCTCAAATGTGAACGTGGGGCCCACGGTGGGATCTGCACCCTAAATTTATGAAAAATCTCATAAAATCACAAAAATTCCCTAAAAATAAGATAAATTGAGTTTAGTATAGAAACTTATCAACATGAGCAAAAACCTTATTAAAACAACTATTATAAAACTTTATCCCCAAAACAAGTCAAGCCGACTAATTAAAATGAAACCACACAATAATAACATAATTCAACCAAAAATAAACCAGGTTAGGGTTAGAGATCTTACATCCTTCCCTCCTTTAGAAATTTTGGTCCCCAAAATTCACTAACGATGGGCAGAAAAAAGGTGGGGATATTTCTCCTTTACTTTGTCCTCCCGCTCCCACGTGGCTTCCTCCACGTTGTGATTCCGCCATAATACCTTCACCAATGGGATTACCTTGTGTCGTAGGGTCTTCTCCTTCTTGTCCAATATACACACCGGCACCTCCACATAGGAAAGATCCTCCCTAAGCTCCAAGGGTTCAAAGTCTAGCACATGTGATGGATCTAGTTCGTACTTCCGAAGAAGTGAAACATGGAACACGTTATGAATATTCGCGAGTTGAGGTAGGACCACCTGGTAAGCCACAATGCCAATGCGCTCAAGGACTTCGAATGGTCCAATAAATTGAGGAGATAGTTTCCCTTTATTGCCAAAATGGAAGGAGAGATTTTCAAGAACACATGATCACCCACATCAAGCTCTAAGTCTTACCGCCTCTTGTCATCATAGCTCTTGTGCCGAGTTTGTGCCATTTGCAACCGCTCCCAAATGAGTCGGATTTTCTCCATCGGATGTTGCACAAGATCAGGACCTGTAAGAAGATGTTCCTTGACCTCACTCCAACAAATGGGAGATCAACATGGACACCCTCCTCTTCACATCATGATACATCTTATTTCCCCCTAGGAGGATGGAGAACCTAGAATGGTGTGCCTCTGATAAGATATGCTCTTTATGATCCAAGGAGCATGATACACACAACCAGGCTCTATAAAACAAGCTCCCATCGGATCTCTCCTCAAAGTCAAACACCGCCTTTAACCTCAACTTAGCCTTAAAGGCTTGGGTCTCCTCATCCCTCTTTTGAGCTTCAACCACAACATCAACCACGCTAGAGCCTATGGAAAGGTTGGCGAACCAACAACATGGATCCTCCATAGCTAACTCCGGTTTAAGCTCAATGGCTACCTCATACAAAAGCCATTCTTGGACACGTACACAAGCTACCGAAGTAACTGATTTTCTTCTTAAGGCATACTCCACCATGTTTGCTTTCTCGGGATGATAAGAGATAGTGAAGTCATAGTCCTTAAGGAACTACAACCATCTTCCTTGCCTCATGTTCAAGTCTTTTTGGGTGAACATATACTTCAAGCTCTTGTGGTCTGTGAACACCTCGAACTTCCAAGTCATGAGTAGGATAGTTTTGCTCATGTGCTCTAAGCTTACAAGATGCATAAGCTACCACTCTCTCATGCTTCATGAGTACACATCCCACACCACAAAGTGAAGCATCACTATTGACTACATATCTACCATTCCCTGAAGGCAAAGTCAAGACTGGAGCTCAAGTCAACCACTTCTTCAACTCTTGGAAGCATTCTTCACGTGCTTGACCCCACTCGAACTTCTCATTCTTCCTTGTCAGCTTAGTCAGGGGGCTTACATTGCTAGAGAAGCCCTCAATGAAACGACGGTAATACCCCATGAGCCCTAGAAAGCTACAGACCACGTAAGCACTCCTAGGTCACTCCAATCTCAACACATCTTCCACCTTGGAAGGGTCTACCGCCACACCATCCTTAGAGATGACATGGCCAAGGAACTGCACCTCCTCCAACCAGAACTTGCACTGGTCAAACTTTGCATAGAGTTGGTGATCCCACAAAGTCTACAAGGCGATCCTTAGATGCTCCTCGTTCTCTTCCTTGCTGGCTGAGTAAATCAAGATGTCATCTATGATGTTAAACAATAACCAATCCAAGTACGGATTGAAGACTCTATTCATTAAGTCCATGAATGATGCTGACGCATTAGTTAGGCCACCAAGAACTCTTAGTGTCCATACCGAGTCCGGAATGTAGTCTTACATACACCATAATGACAGATACGAAGCTGATAATAGCCTGACCTCAAGTCAATCTTAAAGAACATCTAAGCCTATTGCAACTGATCAAGTAAATTATCAATATGAGGTAAGGGCTATTTGTTCTTGATGGTACCTAATTCAACATCTGATAATCAATGCATAGCCGAGGGAACCATCCTTCTTCCTCACGAAGAGAACTGGTGTGGCCCATGGAGATGCACTTGGTCGAATATACCCCTTATCCATCAAATCTTGCAGCTGAGACTTGAACTCCTTGAGCTCAGCTGGAGCTATGCGGTATGGGCTTTAGAGATAGGAGACGTGCTTGGAACAAGATCAATGTGGAATCCAATCTCCCTCTCCAGAGGCAACCCAGACAAGTCACTCGGAAAAACATCTGCATACTCCGACACTACCCACACAGACCGAAGAGAAGGAAATGCCGCATTCTTCCCCAAGATGCTTGCAATGAATGTTTCACACCCCTTGTTGATCCACTTCTTGGCCTTAGAAGAAGAAACAAAGAATTTCCCACTACCTTGGAAGATGAAAGGCTCAATGTTTGGCAAAGTAAACACCACCTTCTTCCCATGACAATCAACATGTACATGATACTTAGACATCATGTCCATGCCTAAAATCACATCAAAATCAATCATAGGCAAGATAATCAAATCAGCATGCAACTCATACCCATCAATCCACATAGAGACCTTCTCAAGATATTCCTCCTCCCAAAGGGAAGATGAAGGAGTAGACACACATAAGGGAATAGATAACATCTTATGATCAACATCAATCTGACGAGCAAAATGCAGAGAAATGAATGAGTAAGAAGAACCAGTATCAAATATCCTTAGCATAGTGACATGCAATAATTATCATACTACAGTTGAGGAGTTGGCCACCTCCTGGGCCAAAATAGCATACATCTTACCCTCGTTAACCGGCCTCTTTCCATTTGCTTCTTTCTACCCAGCTTGAGGTCTACCCTGGGGAGTCCCTTGTGGCCCTCCTTGTTGCCTCGGGCCTTGATTAGGTGGCACTTGTGGATGTCTCAGCACACCCCCACAAGTGTTGCGAGTACACTCTCTCTTATAGTGCCCTTGCCGCTCGCATAGGTAGCAATTCACATTGGCCCTTTGGTCCTGGCCATCCAACTGCAAGTGGGTGGTGTGGTTCCTTGAGTGATCACCTTCACAATGCTTTTGACTCCGTCGGGCACAGGTATCCTCCTGTCTTGGCCTTTAGGGCTGCAGCCCCTTCTTCCTCATATACTCATCAGATTCCCATTCCACAATGATGATGGTCTCTAGCACCTCTACCAATGTCTTATGTCGGAAGGGAACTACCTAGCCTTTGATTAAGGGCCTAAGTTCATCCTCAAACTTCCTCGCACACTCATATTCATCACCAAAGAAGTGAGGTGTAAAGCGTTCAAGCTCCACGAACTAAGTCTCAATGGCCAAAACTGTCATGGATCCCTACTAAAGGTTCAAGAACTCCTTCTTTTTCTCTTCTCACAGGTGGAGGGGGAAATACTTGTCATTGAAGGTTGACAAGAATTCCTCCCAAGGGAAGTCCATGCGCCCCTGGAACTGCTGTCTATCCATGGACAACCACCACTATTGTGCCTCACCCTCAAAAGTGAAGACTAGAAGGTAAGTCTTCTCCTCCTCTGCACATCGTTGGGCATTGAAGATCTTCTACATGTGGAGTCTCCAGTTATCTGCCTTAGAAGTGTCCATCCCACCCTTGAAGCTAGGGGGGTTAAGCTTCTTGAAACCCTTCAAAAAAAGAGACTCCGACCTGCTGCCTCCTGCATGCTTAGCCTAGATGTTCTATGTTAACCCCTTGATGGCAGTCAACACGTTATCGACTCTAGGGTTTCGGGTACCACAATGGTTATTAGCGCTTACATGATTAGATCCAGCCATCCACACAACAACTAGACATTAATAATACATCATAATAAAATGCAAACAACACAAGCTTCAAGCAACACAATCAAGCAAGCAACCATTAAGACAAAAAACTAGCCGAATTCCACATCGCTAGCTATTCTAAGTCTTTTATTACCTCACACTCCATTATCATTCAAGACTCATTACTTAACCTCATTTACTCTTGAACAAAGCAGTGCCCCGATACCAAAAATGTACCTGTCATGCCCCGGCACCCTCCAACCCAAGCCGGACCCGGTCCAAGGGAAGGTCGTTGTGCGCAGCGCGATGAATTAGTCCACATACTTAGTCCACTTAGCCCCCTCATGGCTTAAGTAATATAACTAACATGAATCTAGGCCACTAGGGGAGAGTAAAGTATAAAAACATAGCCAAAATGACATAACACTGCACATAACAAGCAATATAAATGATCATGGAACACAAGGTCTCTAGATAGCCCATCTTATCTAAGATCATCAACCACCCCCTCTTCATAAAGTGAATCCTAACCACCAGCATGTCGCACCATGCAGCCCAAAAAAAACATGAGAAAGAGGGGTGAGTAATATACTCATCAAGGTTTTTATATTACGGGAGGAAAATCCAATACACATCACATGTATACCACATAAAGTTCATCACATCATCACACATATGCATTCATATCATGACTTACCTTCCAAGCATCTACTGATGATAACATTAACATATCACCTGCATACCATACTACATGCATATCATAATATCACATCATTCAAGTCACCTATATCACATGTTATCACCCATCACATCTCATCATGATGTTATATGCCTCCTGCGCATAATAGTTTCAACTAATCATCACATTTATTATCCACCACAAGTGTAACATAATCACATCCTGCGTGAGTGACTTTCCAACATAATCATATCATTCACAATCTTTTCTCAATGCAAACATTCACCTTGCATAAAAGTGTCTCAAACACTCTATCTTGAATAATATGCAAATTAATCCATACCTTCATGTATAATATAAGCTCCCTCATCCCTACACATCAATCATGTAATTGAGCATAATACCACATACACATGCAACAATGACAAGTAGTGAATGTCCAATGCATAGAGAAAACAACCCTACTTAATCAGCCGAAGCTTATGTAGACCTGTTCACTACAGACAATCCCCAACAGGAAGGTCCGACGTCCTAAAGAGGAGATGAGCAATTTCAATAAATTTCATAATAGGGAAAGTACCCCTTGGTTAGCCAGTGCACACAAACAAACCAGCCTAGATTCTCAGGGTCTAGATAAACCCAACAATTTTACTCCTTATAGCATTGCCGTTCTTCTCAACCAGGGGAGGAAAAACCCATCCTCAAAGGGACATAAAAACCCAGTCCATTAGACTTAAACATTGTCTTTTCGGACGTAAAACTGTTTCAATATGCCTTTGATCGATTAATCTGATAATCAATGTCATCTAATTGCATCCAATCGATCAATTACCGCTAATCATGATAAATCTCATTCACAAACAGTTTTCATGATGCATGAAACATGGTTCATACGTGAGCAACACTACATGTATACTAATACAAGAGATGTGCCCCAATTACCTTCACAAATGAGTACATAGTGATTGTGTTTAAATCTAAGCAAAGCATATGCAACATGAACAAACCATCATCATACTATACACATGCCTTCATGATTTTATCATAGTTCCCCGTTAATGAAATCATGAATAAAATACGGTAAAAACCTCAAAAAACACAAGTGCAAGCCAATTGCAACTTCATGCTAGACTTAGATAAGCATAATCATCACTACACTTAAGCGAGACATGAAAATATAGTTCACAAATAATTAGCACCACATGTGTAATCACACATACCCATCCTCATAATTAAACTTATTGGAATCATAAATAAAACATGGAGAATCATCAAACATGAATTAAGGATAAGGAGAATATTATATTGAAATCTAACAATATGGAACCTAATTTATGCTTGAACTACATCATAGCTTCCAAGTTAGTACAGTAAGATTATAAGTAAAAATTAATTCATTATAAGCTTAATGAGATGTATGAAAAGGGAAATAAGAAATGAACAAAGTACTCAAGAAGGCAAATATGCCATTTGGCCGTTCGAACGTCTGATCGTTTGATCGGTTGTAGGGCCGTTTGAACGCCCCTCATAGTTCAAAAACTGGTTTGTCTTCACCCTTGCTAACCCAAAACCAAAATTACACAAAATTGACAAGAAAGCCCTAATATCACCTCCAATCTTCATAATATTGAAATACAAGCTTAAGGAATGATAGATCCAATCATTTCTAAGCTAAATCAAAAGATAATTATTAAAAAGAACATGCTTTATTCAACCCACCTTTAAATCATAAATACAAGCAAAACTCACATAAACCATTCCAAACATTACATCTAAAACATCAATCAACTTACGATGAGAAACCTTACCTTCAGTGAGCTTTTGAGTCCCAAATCGAAGCTCTAATCATCTCAAATCCCTACCCAAAGTTAGGGTTTAGTTAATACCTCGTTAAATTTGAATATTAAGCTTAAACAACTTCGAAAACATGTAGATCTAGGGTTCTCTTTTCTTAAAAACGAAAATCCCTAAATTAGGGTTTGAAATGGAGATTAAAAAAACATTTTTAATAGGGTAAAAAAAAAATCTTCTTTGGGAAAGATGGGATTAAGAAAGATGAAGGAGAATCTTAGAGATTAATGAAAAATTAGGGCTTAAACATACCTAAATCAAAATTTCCTCCTTTGGTATGGGGGTTAGGGCTTCTCAGTCTCCAAATCTTAGCTGTTTCCCAATTGGTAATGGAGCTGGGATTTTCTTTTTTAGTAAGTCATTGGGGAGTACATATTAAAAGTTGGGGTACAAATAAAATTTAACACTCTAAATTGGTAATTTTGCTCATTTTAAGGCTAACATGAATTTTAAAAATTTTGAAATTATTTAATCATAAAATAATTACAGTTTAAGATCTCATGGGACCCTCACCCCTCAAACATGAACGTGGGGCTCATGGTGGGACCGAGCCCTAAATTTATGAAAAATACTAAAAATTCCCTAAAAATAAGATAAATTGAGTTTATTATAGAAACTTATCAAAATGGGTGAAAAGTTTATTAAAACCATCATTATAAATCTTTCACCCCAAAACAAGTCAAACTGGCTAATTAAAAAGAAACCACACAATAATAACATAATTAAATCAAAATAAACCAGCTTAGGATTACAGATCTTACAATTGCGCCCGAAGGAAGGAGACATAGCCTCCCCTTTCCAGAGAGACTTCTATATTTTCGCACTCATAAGTGTCAAATAGGACATCCCCATACCAGAAGACGTCTCTCTCAATCATTAGTCCATCGGTGGAGGACAAAGCATCCCCTTACTCCAGACCACTTCTCTTGTTGCGTCCCGATGACAGAGGACGAAGTCTTGGTTTGAGGGCGTCATATAGAGCATCCTCATGGCCCATGCAATTTCCCCCCTCCATTACATAGAATACCCTCAAATTAGCTAAGAATGCCTCTTGAATGGGTGAAATCGGACTCAGAATGACTAGGAAAACTCTCCTAGAAGTCAGCACAAGTTTTCTATTTATAGAGGAAACTTGCAAGCGAATGGAATGAGCTCACGTGCTTGCGGAATACACATAACTGGACTGAGACGCCAGCAATGTGGCCCACCTCATGCAGCTGCATGAAATGTGTGGCTCTTCCGTGCGTCGCACAAGCCCTAGCTAATGCTACGTGGTCATGACTTGCGGAGAGCGCAAGAAATATGTGGTGCTATTGTGTGTCATGCAGGCCCCTGCGTGTGCTGCATGGCTACAATGCACGGAGGCCATGCATCGCGAGGAGCTGGCTAGTGCAGTGCGGGTACCACGCAAATCTGATACGCTACCTGCCACACTTCACATCTCATATGCTGGCCCTGTGTCGTGCTAACCGCTGGCGTCATCAATGGTGCCAACTATTTTGTCCTTTCTCCAATTATTTTTCTTATATTATTTTATTAAAATATTATCCCAACTTCAAAACATGATAATTTCTTACCCTGAAGTCGGAATCACATGTTCTTGGTACCAATGGAATCGTATTGGTGAGCCCTTCAAAACTAGACCACACATTGTAAGTTATAAGACATTTTTCAAGTGGGTCCTGCCTATGTGGTACTCTTCTCTAGGTCGTAACTTTCGCTCCTAACGTCTGTTTAATGCGTTTTATTCATCCTCATGAGATTATTAAATAGATTCCAATTATTAATTTAAAATCAGAGAAATCATTATTCACATGTCCACTTGACAATTTAAAATTTTGGCACTCAAAAAATAGACATTGACATCTATTCATCCTCATGAGATTATAATAGAGAATCATGCAAAACCTTCCTTTAAATAAAACAACCTAGATCACCTGACAACCCATTTACGATATTACTGCATAATGTCCTACTAGACTTCTATACTCATCTCACATGACATGTGTAAGACTTAGCCTTCTTAAGATTTCTATAAGATCCATGTAACAAGTGTTAGGGTAGTGAACCCTCATTCCAGTTGGCATACAGCACTAGGTGTCAAAGTACACCTCAGGCTTTATAACTTGAACCAAATAGGCTATAAGGTTATGTATGACATAAATTAGTCAACTCTACATTTGGACTCGAGCACCCTATGCTTAGTGAGACACACCGAGGCCCAGTCTACTCAATAGAGATACTTTAATTTTTTTAGCGCTTTACAAATTTCTCATTCATTCATTTTTTCAATCAATTTTTTACTCTTTTTCTTCTTCTCTTTTTTTACTTTCTTGAGCATATTATACACTCAACCTTAATTGTGATGACAAAAATCCTAGATTGATCTACAAAACAAGAATAGCCAAGAACAAAACTCTATTATGATAACCTAATTACTATTAGATCATGCCAAAGTTTAGCTCTCATGAAAAAATTACTTCGATTCAATGATATCCATCAAGATGTAAGACTATAATCAAGGGTTCGAATTCTCACTTAAACAAATGTCTTTCTAATTTATCAAAATAGGAGCACAATAAACCAATATGATGTAATCAAAACTCAAAAACATAAAAATTTTCATGTCAAATAAGCATGTTCTAAACAATTTGATTTCATTAAATATAGTCACATGTCTAAAAGAAATATCAATGTAAATAGCCGAAAACATTAGATAAGGAAAAATCTAATGTTTTTTAAATTTTCATTTTTTCACTAAAACTAAGACACATACTATAAAAAACATCTCTTTCTACACCCCCAAACCTAAACTAAACATTATCCTCAATGTTTCAAAAGAAAATAAATACAATACTTAAGATAATAAAAGAGGAAAAAGAAGCTATAGTACATTTGTTGACGTGATCATGTACATAGCTATCAAAAGAAAGATGGTCAATAAAGCACAAGCATAATTACATCTGGGAAAATCAATAAGGAATCATATAAGCACACCCTAATAATGATTAGAACAATCAATAAAGATAATAAACTTGAAACTAACTAATGAAAATGAAAACACTATCTACAACTACTAAATTAAACAAAAATTACTTTCAAAACCTAAAGTTGGGTTGCTTCCCAAGAGCGCTAAGTTTACTTTCTTCAACCAAATACACCTGAAGCATAGTCCTTATAAACTGGATCTTCCAAAAGTAATTTATCAACTTCTGGACTCCTCAACTCTACAAATGGTTTGAGACGGTGACCATTGAGTTTAAACATATCACCATTCCTCGGATTCTCAATCTCAAGAGCTCCATGAGAATAAACAATATGAACTATGAAAGGACCTTCAATTGAGATCTCAATATTCCAAGAAATAAATGAAAATGAGAATTATAAAGAAGGACCTTTTGACCAATAGTAAAAGATTTCCTCAATGTATGCCCACAATGCATCAGTAAGTCGGAAAGACCCATCTTTCCTATTAGGGTTTACCGTTTTGTCTAAGATTTGTTTAATCTTCCTATTAAAAATCTCAACTTGACCACTAGTTTGGGGGTGGTAAGGTGTAGCAATTTTATGGGCTATACCATATTTGTTCATTAATTGCTCAAAAACACTATTACAAAAATGTTTCCCCGTATCACTAATAATGGCACATGGAGTAACAAAGCGCGCAAAATCATTCTCTCTCAAAAACCGGACCACAACCTTGTGATAATTGACTTTTTAGGCAATAGCCTCTGCCCACTTAGACACATAATCTACCCCAACAAGGATGTACAAATTACCAAAAGAATTAGGAGGACCCATAAAATCAATGCTCCACACATCAAATATCTCAACTATCAAAATCGGGTTTAGTGGCATCATATTTTTGTGTGAAATACTCCATAACTTTTGGCATCTTTCATAGGTTGAGCAAGAAGTGTGAGAATCTCTAAAAATGGTGGGCCAGAAAAATCCACACTGTCAACTAAAGTGGCCACCACAAGCATGATCATCTTTACAGCAGTATTTTTAGAACTAAAGTGGCCACCACAAGCATGATAATGACAAAAGGAGATAACACTTTGTTGATCATTTTCAGGAACACACCTCCTAATTATCTAATCGGGACAATATTTGAACAAGAAAGGGTCGTCCCAAAAGAAGTACTTAACCTCAGCTAAAAATTGGCATCTATCTTGTTTAATCCAATGAGAAGGAATTTTCTCACTAACAAGATAATCACTATATCAACATAGCAAGCCAACTGGGAGATATGAAGTAGATGCTCATCAGGAAAAGTCTCAGTGATAGGTACATAATCATCTGTAAACTCTCAATCTAGATAAGTGTTTTGCTACAACATTTTCAGAACCCATCTTATCTCGAATTTGAAGATCAAATTTCTATAGCAACAATATACAGAGGATAAAACCAGGTTTAGCATCCTTTTTAGACAAAAGGTACTTTATTTCAGAGACCTTAGATTCTAATAAATAGGACCTAAACTTATCTAGTGCAAAAATAACTGCTAACAACTCTTTTTAGTTGTGGAATAGTTGAGGTTAGCATTATTTAGAGTTTTACTAGATCACATGGGGAAGGTCATCAATACATTGCCCTAAAACAGTACCTATGGCATAATCTGAGGCATCGCACATTATCTCAAAGGGCATACTCCATTCAGGTGGTCGAATATTAGGTGCAGAAGTCAATTCAGTTTTTAGCCTTTCAAAAGCATGAAGACACACATCTTCAAATACAAATGGAGAATCCTTGGCAGTTAAATTGCACAAAGGTTTCGAAATTTTACTAAAGTTTTTTATGAATATCCTATAAAAGCCTGTGTGTCACAAAAATGATCTAATTTCTTTTACAGTTCGTGGAGGTGGAAGATGAGAAATTACATCAATTTTAGCTTTATCAACCTCAATGCCCTTATGTGACAAGACATGCCCAAGAATAATCCCTTTATGTACCATAAAATGACACTTCTCCTAGTTAAGTACAAGATTCTTCTCTCTACACCACACGAACACTAGGGATAGGTTGTGCAAACATTCATCAAATGTAGAGCCAAAGATGAAAAAATCATCCATAAGCACCTCTTGGAAACGTTCTACCATGTCTGAGAAAATACAAATCATACACCGCTGGAAAATAGTGGGTACATTGCATAACCCAAAAGGCATGCGACGATAGGCAAACATCCTAAAAGGACAAGTGAAGGCAATCTTTTCTTGATCCTCATGTGCTATGGGAATCTGGTTATAACTAGAATACCCATAAAGAAAGCACTGGTAAGCATGGCAGGCTAAGCTCTATAATATCTGATCTATGAAAGGAAGGGGAAAGTGATCTTTCCTTATTATTGCATTCAACTTCATATAGTCAATACAAATACGTTAACAAGTTTGAACAAGGGTCGGGACTAACTCATCAGAATCATTCTTGACTGCTATTATCCTTGACTTTTTGGCATGACTTGAATAGGTTTCACCCATCTACTATCTGAAATCGAGTAAATGACACCCACATCCTGAAGCTTCAAAACTTCTACTCTAACCACATATTGCATGACAGGGTTTAAGTGCCTTTGAGATTCACGTGTAGGTTTAGCTTTTTATCTAACTGAATTATGTGCATAACTATAAAAGGATTACTACCCTTAATATCAGCAATTGTCCACATTATCGATTCCTTATGATCTTTAAGGACATCAATTAATTTTTTTCATGATTATCATCTAAATTGGAAGCAATGATAATTGGTAAAGTTTTAGAAGAACCTAAAAACACATACTTGCGGGTGTTAGGTAATAGTTTTAGATTTATTTTGTGTGGTTCCACAATGGATGGAAGGGATGGTGATGATGATAATGAAAGAGTAGTCACTTTAGGTGGCAATTTTTCAATACTTATCATAGGAATAGAATGTAGCACAGAATTAACCTTCTAAACATATTTGTCTATGTCAAACCTACAACCAAAGTGTTCTTAGACAAGCCTTTAATGGATCTTGAGACTGTGATTAGATGAAGGTATTATGAACAAAACTATCAATCAAGTTACGTTCATTCACATCTTCCATGTCTATTGGTTGTGTGCTTATGTAAAAATTATTTAGCTCAACTGTCATGTTACCAAAGGATATTTTCATCACCCCATTTCTACAATTTATTACAGCATTACATGTCCCCAAGAAAGGACAGCCCAAAATGACAAGAATTTGCCCATGGATATTATGAATAGGCTTAAGTATCAAGGAGTACATAGTCCATTGGAAAGTAAAATGTGTCAACCTTAATAAGAACATCTTCAAAAACACCTTAAGTATTTTTTACGGATCTATCAACAATTGAAGTGTCATTGATGTAGGTTTCAATTCTTCTAGTCCCAATTGCACATACACAAGATATGACAATAAATTCACACTAGCCCC
This sequence comes from Saururus chinensis, assembly GCA_035235625.1. Taxonomy (NCBI): domain Eukaryota; kingdom Viridiplantae; phylum Streptophyta; class Magnoliopsida; order Piperales; family Saururaceae; genus Saururus; species Saururus chinensis. The sequence goes on from CP141143.1 coordinate 37,024,499, forward strand.
TAAATCTAACAAAGATCATTCAATGTGATGATCCCCTATCATGCATGAAATTGTAGTACAACTAGGGTCCTAATATTTGACAGGGAATTTGCATTGAATGATAGAGCTAGCTCTATTAGGAATGCCTTTTTAGGAACATTTGTTTTCCTTTTAATTGTGACCAAGTCTTTTAAAAATTTAGCATAAAAGGGAACTTGTTGGATAGCATAAGGGAATGGGATGTTTATTTGCACTTGCTTAAATACCTCTAAAATATCTCCAAACTGTGTATTTTTCTTAGGATTGACTAGTCTTTGAGGAAATGGGGCTTTGGCACAAAACGCCTAATTGGGAGGTCAACTAAAATAGGTGGGGAGGCATTGGATTCCTATTTCACACTCTATGTCTCAGTATTCTCAATTCCCCCTTCTTCAGACATTTCAGCATGATTGTCAACCTGTCGCCCAGATCTAAGAGTGGTGATTGATTGGACATGCCCCTGGTCATGTGATGAACTTCAAGCATTATTAACAATATATTGACATTTAGGGTTGGGTATAGGTTTACTAGGAAACTAATCTTTCTCTCTCCCCTGCATGAGTCGCCAACTGGCCAATTTGAGTTTCTAGTTTGGATATGGCTTGAATGTTCCTTTGACTAGAATTTTTTAATTCTAATATGGCCTTGTTAGTAGACTGCATGAATGCTTTAAGAGACTCTTCAATTGATGACTACTGACGTGGTGGTACAACAACTTGAGGAGCTAATTGGGGAGTAGAGATGTAGGATAGATTCTAAATTGAGAGGATATTAGTTGCATTGGAAGCCCTACTCCATTTATCAGAGGTTGGTTTTACCTCCAAGAGAACTTGAGATAATTTTGCCAATTTGGATTGTATACCTCAAAGAAGGGACAGCCAAACGATTTCCCATAATTGTTTATTGCATTAGCTTGCTCACCAAATCACTTATAATAACCTAACATGGAAGGACACATTTGAGCAGTGTGCATTGGACTTGCACATAGAGAACACACTTCATTTTTAATTTGGTTGGCAAACTTCATGTTTCTAGAAAGGGTCATGACTTCTACTTTTCTGGTCAACTGGAATAACCTAGCTTTCATGTCAGTATGCAAAGGAAGGGGGGAGGGAAAACGGAAGAAGAATCTCCTGCATTTCTATTTCTTTTTTTTTTAAAGTCAAGTCTTTTTTATGCATTTTTGTTTGATATTTTAATCATATTTAGTTAACTTTCTCAAAATTGATGTTCAAACCGACTAACAAAAAACAAACAATAATAGTGGATCAACCTCAAGAGGAACTTCTACAACGCATATCGATTGCTTGGCTTATTACTTCCCTAGGCTTTGGGGTATGTTTTTCTCTATGGCTAAAAAAATCCCACTACTAGGAACTTTCAAATAAACCCTCTAGGAACTTATATGCTGCATCATTATTTAGACTCAAGAAATACCCACCATTCTTGGATTCAATGATATTATGGTGTGTTCGAATCAAACCATTGTAAAAGTATTGCACAAGCCGCAATGTTTCAAAACCACGGTGAAGACACATGAAAATCAAGTCCTTAATCATCTCCCAAGTCTCATAAAATTTTTCATGTTCTTCTTGACAAAATTAAGCAGTCTCTCTCCCTAAGGCATTGGTTTTGGACATTAGGAAAAATTTAGAAAGGAACTTGCTAAAGAGTCCATCCCATAAATTAATAAACCCCGCTAGCAAAGAATTCAGTTAGGCCTTTGCTTTGTCTTTTAATGAAAAGGGAACAAGCACAAACAGACTGACTGATCAGAAAATTTTTGAAACTTAAATGTAGCACATATTTCAAGAAAACCTTTTAAATGCATCTAGGTCCATTCTGTCAAGACCATGGACAGTGGGAAAAGCTGAATAACTTTAACTGTCAACTCAAAGTGTGTGGCAGGGTAGCAGGCAATACTAAGCATGAGGGAGGTTTGATAGAGATAGGTGAAAATAACTCCCTAAGGTGTTTAGCTTTTGCATTGTTATCTACCATTGTGAATGAAAGATTAGTTTCAAATTCACAACTCTCTATGGGGTTTGAATCTACTTTAACTATCCGGTGTGTTTGATCACATATCCACATGGTCAAACAAGACTCACCACTCTCAAATGCTCCCTTGTTTTCACCCCTTTCTCTTGCTTTGTTGTTTTTTTTGTGTTTTTGTGTTATTTTTCTTTTTTTTAAACCATAAGTTAAAAATAGTAGAAGGGTAAACTTAGTTTAGATTTAATTTGTTTTCCATTACAAGTCCCCGACAACGGTGCCAAAATGATTATTTTTCTTGCTAAATTTCATTGCTCTACCTTTTGGGGTTCGATTATTTCACTTTCAAGTTGTTTTCTAGATGATTTTGGAGGTTGGGATTGAGTGATTTTGTCTCTGGTTTGTTCTATTCTTCTCCTCTCTTCAATCTAAAATTTCTGTTCTCTTTATATATATTTTGGACAACCCTCTCTTTCCTTTTTCAAGACATTAATTCTATCCCTAAATAGGTTCTTTCTGCCTATTCATTCTTCCTTTTTCTTCTTGATTTAGGTCTCAATTCCTTTTCGTGTTCTTCTTTCCTCTTCTCTGCGAATTTCTGCTATCGTTGTTTATGGGTGTTGCTTGTTTGAGTCTCCTCTCCTTATTGCGTTGGCTACCTTCCTTTTATTGGCTCTAGATTGAATTTCCTTTCCTTCACCATTCTTATTGCTATTCTTTCCTTTTCTTGGTCCATCTTTACTTGTCTTCCATAATCTCACACCAAATAGCTTCTGTTTTGCTAATTTTGTTGTCCACTGACATGAATTAGTTCACTTCTACTTTTCAATCTCTAAGCAAACATAAATTCAACAATATCCTCAACACTAGAGCAGGACTCCAACAATTAACTTTGCAACTATAATTATCTCTTCTACCGGTTCACTTTCACTATAGCTTATATGTGGAAAATTGATTTTCCCTAATAAAAGCCATATAATAAAAAAAACTTTCCCAAATTCTGTTTAAGAAGAAGTTCATGTCCTTGTGAATGATACTGCACATTGTTTTCAATGCCTCGAGAAGTGTGCCTTTCCTACAAAATATAAAAAGTCATAGTTTAGACGTGTAGTATATAAAATAAAATCTTGACTTAATTTGAATACATGCCTAAACTACGAATATCTCCCAAATTAAATAATATTTAAGTCAAATTATTAATCTCTATCTTAACATAAATAAACCCTAATTAACCCTAAATTAGCCTAATCCTATGCTATCAATTAAGGTAAAAAGGCATATAAAATGTACAAAAACCATGCATATAAATTACAAATAGAATCCGATAAGTTAATCTCAAATAAAATAAATCATTTCAAACAGAATCTGATTAGTAATTTAAATTCAAATAAATGAATTTTCAGAACTAGAACAAAGGTTATGATACCTTAACGGCTTACCCCCACCTCATAGGTCAACAGAGGCTAGAAGGATTGGAGCTTTCCCATGATTCTCCAACTTGTGCATGCAAAATTGATTATTTTCTTGGTGGTTATTCCTTATTTAAATCCATGATACCTAATGGCTTCCCTGCACCATGGGGTCACGGAGCCGAGAAGGATAGGAGCCTTCCTATAATGCTCCACACTTGTGCATGCCAGAATAGATTATTTTTCTTGGTAGGTATCAAAACTTTAGTTCCTGGTTCTCTAATCAAGGAGCTAAGCAGAGAGTGCATACACCCACGTATCATCATATGTATCAAATCACTTTTCAAACATAATTTCTTTCAAAAACACAAAGCTATAAATCATTCTCAAGCAACATATTTCAACAGAATTAAAATTCCTTCAGAGAGCATAAGTGTAAAAATTGAGGGCCCGTACTCCCTCTATGTTGTTCAATTTACAAAACAAATTCTTTTATTTTCAAATCAAATTTAGAATATACATTTCAGATTTAACTAGGCTTGAAATCGAAATTAATCTCAATACACTAGTGGAAAAAACCATGGTGCTATTAACTAACCCCTCATGTACTGTACTCTGGGTGTTTGATGGTTTCTTCATAGCAATTCCACTGTCCATCGAGATAACTTTACAAATTCAAATAATTTGCAAAACATAGGATTTGAAATTAAATTTTCATGCCAAATCCACCAACAGACTTAGCCTTAGAGCAATCCACTACACCTTGTGTCCCACAAGTAATTCCACTGTCTTTCTATACATATTCGCTCTACATTGAAGCAAACTTTCAATATACAAATCTTTCAAAATAAAATATCATTTCAATACACTGGCAAAACAAACCCAAGAGTGATCCATTAACCCCTTGTGTCCCATACCACAAGTGTTTGGTAGTTTCTCCTAGGTAATTCTACCGTCTCTCAAAACAAATTTGTTTTAACTTCAAATGAATCTTCAAAATATAGACAATTTCAAAAATCAAAATTTCCAATCAATATACTAGCAGAATTAACCTTGGAACGATCCACTAACACTTCATGTCCCATCCCATGAGTGTTTGGTGGTTTCTCTTAAGTGGTTCCATTGTCTTTCCAAAATAGATTTGATTTAACTCCAACAAAATTTTAATTAACAGACCATTCAAAATCAAAGTTGCTAAACAATAATTTTAGAAACTCATTTTCACACAAGTTCAGGATTAATTCAGATTCAAAATTGAAATTCATATAAAACCCTTTATAGCAAATTCAAACAGAATTTTTAAACAATTCCCAATTCAAAATAAAAATTTATAAAATTGATATCCATATCAAATCCATTGCAATACATGCAAAAATAAAATTTATATTACATCTGAATAAAAATTGTAATTATTAGAATTGGAGTATGTATTAAATCAGATGTCACACATGCAAAACAGAAAGTTTAAAATTGGAGTTTGTATTAAATTCAATGTCACACATGTAAAACGAAAAGTTCAAAATTGGAGTTCATATTAAGGGGCCGTTTGGCTAACGATTTTGAGTAAAAAGAAAATAGCTTTTTATTAGAATTGATTTTTGGCAAGGAAAGAAAAAATGGAAGACATTTGGTTAGAGTTTTATTAGATGATTTTAAAAAGAAATCAGATTTTAGCTCACTTTTGATTTTTGTGTATAAAATGACAAAAATATCCTCCAACATAATTGTCACATAAAAGAAATGATGGGTAGAACATCTTTTCACATCATTTTAAAAAAGAAATGACTTTCTTCAAGAACTCACATCCTAAGGTGAGTTCTAGAAGAAATTGGATTTTGTGTCAATTCGGTTTGATTTGACCCAAAATGTGATTTCTGCCGAGGAAGTCATTTTACCTTTAAATAGCCCTTCCAAACAGTTTTCACATGAGAGAGCGATTTTCACTATAAACAAACCACTTTCCAATGGCAGAAAGTGCCTCCCAAACGGGGCCTAAATCCGATGTCACACATGTAGAATAGAAAGTTCAAAATTATAGTTTGTAATAAATCTAATATCACGCATGGAAAACGAAAAGTTCAAAATTGGAGTTCAAATTAAATCCAATATCACACATGCATAAAAGAAAGTTCAAAAATGGAGTTTGTATTAAATCTGATGTCACACATGCAGAATGAAAAGTTCAAAATTAGGGTTCATATTAAATATGAAGACACACATGTAGAATAAAAAGTTTAAAATTGGAGTTCATATTAGATCCGATGCAAGAAAGTTCGAACAAAATTTTAAACTAAATTGGAATTTCAATCAAATCAATATATATTTCTTAAAACATTTTCCCCTCCGAGACAGAGCAAAGCTCTGATACCATTTGTAACACCATGACCCAAGAACTTACCAGGACCGAGGGTTAGGAGCACAAAATTGGTGTAATTAATGTTTCAAAATAAACCAAAAGAGGATTTAGCACTCTGTCATGTGTAGGCCAAAATAAAACAATATTTTATTTCTAAATTGGATCGGGCTAATGTCATTGTACAAATGGTTACCTACGATTTTATTCCAATACAATCGGATCCGAACATAGTTCTGCCTAACGACAATTACTTGCATCAAGCAACAAAAATCATATACGGATAAATCATTCTAAAATAGATGGAAATCATCAAAGTCAAATAGAAGCTAATAAAACATCGATTAGATTGAATTATATAAGACCACATCATATCAAAACAGAATCTTTCAAAGAAGATCAAATCAGAGCAAAACTGATTAGAACACATCGGATCAGAGCATAGTCTATATCTCAATTAGAACATGCATTCATATAATTACTTATTAAATACAAAGGTCAGAAATACTTACTCCCCTGAGACTTAAGGAAGTAGCAGCATTCAAAGTTGCTCCTTCCTTTAGGGCATCCTCCCCTTTAAGTCTGGAGATGCCAGGCAGAGTCTACTCTTGGTCCGGAACACTTTTCACTTTCTCCCTAGAAGTCTCTGAACTGAAACTCCCCATAACTAGAATGTTTCTCTCATTGCACTCGAATGAGGTGAATAGAGCCTCCCCTTTGCCAGAGACACTTCTCTATTTCTATGCTCGTAAGCGGTAGACAAAACCTCCCCTTACCCTTGGACCTTTCTTTCACTCTATAGTCTATCAGTGGAGGACAGAGACTCCCCTTACTCCAGGCCACTTCTCTAGTTGTGGCTCGATGACGGAGGACGAAGCCTCCTCTTACTTCAGGCCACTTCTCACTCTCTTTGGGCCAGAGGACGTCGAACAGAACCTCCTCATGGGCTATTTACCCCCTCTAGGATCACCAACTCGATGATGGATACTTCCATTGCATAGAACTCCCTCGAATTAGCTAAGAACACCTCTTGAATGGCCGAAATTACACTCAGAATGACTCGAAAAACTCTTACGGAAGTTAGTATGGGTTTCCTATTTAACAAGGACACCTTCAAGTAAACGGAATGCACTCACGTGCACATGGAACAAGTGTCGCAAACTTGAGATGCGCACAATGTGGCGTATCGCGTGCATGTGATGCGAGCCCCATGTAGGACCGCACAGATCCGACATGCGGCCCGTACCCCGCACCTCATGGTGCAGATCACACGCCAGTTGACACCAACTATTTTGTCCTTTTACAAATTTTTATAATTATTTTATTATTTTGTCTATATTATTTAATTCAAACATTATCCCAACTTCAAAATGCATTACTACGTACCCTGAAGTTGGAATTGCGTGTTCTTGGTACCGATTGACTTGTATTGGCGAGCCCTTCGAAACTAAACTACATTTTGCTTGATTTTTCAAGTATGTCCCACCAAAATGACATATTTTCCAAAGTCATAACTTTCATTCTCGACCTCTATTTCATGCATTCTTTGATTCCTGAAAATAGCCTAAATCCTATCAAAAAATCCATAAGTACCTTTAAACCCTCAAGTTAAACGTAATCAGAAAAATTACGCATTACATAAAAGTATCATAATCCATATATGTCCTACATAATTAAGCATCATGATCTATACATAACATGTGTAAATAATCATCATAATCTAACCCAAAACTTATGCCAATAAAAATAATAATAAACCATAAATCATAAATGGAGAAATTTTGGTACCCGAAGATACCTACACATGCCTACCGATATTCCTAAGCTGGAGATACCAAAAGCAATTGGAAAATCTTGTAAACTGGAAGTGCCCCTGATTAGCCAGTGAACATTGACAAACTAGCTTGGAGCTTACTCCAGAAGTCTCAATAAGTATTCTCTCTATAGCATTTTGCTTTTCTCAACCTAGGGAGAAACCTACCCTTTTGAACATAAAACCCTACCCTTTAAGATAGAAAACTTCACCCTTTAGAAGTAAAACTGATTCATTTAAATCCCTGACATGAATAATACAAAAGCAACAAAATGTCATGGCTAATCATGGTTAAACATGGTTTAGCAAACAATCTTCATGATGTATGTGACATGATTCACACATGAACAATGATAAGTATGTATAAGCATAGTGGTCGTAATCATAAACAACCCTGTCGTGCACGAGACATGGCTCCCTGAAGATGATCTTGGCTTGACATAGTTTGTACGTAGATAACAAGGTCATGTAAGTGTATGTGCATGTAAACACAAGTGGTTATGCTCATAAATAAGCTAAAGTACCTAGAACATGGTTCATATATCACTACAACAAAAAAGACTATTAGCGATGCAATACAAAGTGTCATTAAAAACTAGTATTTGTGACGCATAAAAAAGTGATAAAAAATACATATTTGTGACACTTTTTAAAATCGTCACAAAGAAAATAAATTAAAAAATCTAGAACTATTTGTGACACTTTTTTAAAAACATCACAAATAGTGGTACTATTAGTGATGTTTATAAAAAAGCACTAGAAATAAATAGTCTTAAATTTTTTTCAAGAAAAAAATTATTATATAAAAATAAATATATTATAAATAAAAATTATTATTTTATTTTATTTAATATTTATTATATTAAAATTAATATATTAAAAATAAATATTAAAAATAATTTTAAAAACTTTGTAAATATATTATATTTTATTTAATTTTTATTATTTTAATATATAATATATAATAAATAAATAAGAAAAATTCAATTATTTTCACCTACTTTCTCTCCACTCCTCAAGGTTAGGGCTCACACTCATGTGTGTGAGTGAGGGAGAGACAGAAAGGAGAGAGGATAGAGAGAAGAGGAAGGGGTGAGAAGAGAAAGAAAGAGGAGAGTGAGACGAGAGGAGACATAGAGAGACGAGAGAGGAGAGAGAGAAAGTTGAGAGCAAAAGATGAGAGATACGAAGTGGAGAGAGAAGAGAGAAAGAGAGAGAAAGTTGAGAGCGAGAGATGAGAGATACGAAGTGGAGAGAGAAGAGAGAGGGGAGAGATGAGAGAGAAAGTTGAGAGTGAGAGACGAGAGATACGAAGTGGAGAGAGAAGAGAGAGACGAGAGACGAGAGAGAGAAGAGAGAGTGAGAGGAGAGAGATGAGAGTAAAAGGAGAGAGGAGATAAAGAGTGAGAGGAGAGAGACGAGAGAAGAGAGAGATATTGAAGAGAGACAGCAAAGAGAGAGATAGAGTTGATGCGATTATAAGAAATTCGACATGGACAAATATAGGGAGAGTGGGAGGATCGCTCGACTCTGGCAGGAAAAGGAGGAGAGGGGAGATAACATGGGAATGTAAGTTTTCTTTTTTCTGAATTTTTATTGTGTATTATATTTTAAAAATTATAAAACTAAAATAAAAGGTGTTAACGACATATAGGTATATGTGTTGTTAATACCTAGTGTATTGGCAACACATATTTCTATGCATCGCTCATACATTTTATTTTATTTATTTATTTTTAAAATATAATTTATAATAAAAATTTTGAGAAAATTAAAATTAAATTCCTCCACTCTTTCCCGTCTCCTCCTCAAAGCCGGGGTTCATGCTGATATGCATGAGGGAGAGTGGAGGACATAGAGAGATGGAGAGAGATGAGATATACACTACAACAAAAAAGACTATTAGCGACACTTTTATACGTCGCTAATAGTCATTAAAACATCGCTAATACTTATTAGCAATGCTTAACAACCATCACTAAATGCATCAATAAAAATGGAGTTGTTATTGCTCACTAGCAACGCTTATCACTAAACATCGCTAATTGTCTATTATTAGCAACGTTTGTTATTTCATCTCTAATACAAGGTTATTAGTGATGCTTTTTATTAAGAGTTAGTAATAATAGAGTATTAGCGATGTTTATAAAGTGTCGCTAATAAAAAACATTTTATTTTTTTAAAATATAAATTATTTTTAAAAATAAATTAAATAAATAATTAGTAGCAACGCTTGTTATTAAACGTTGCTAATAATATAGTAATAGTTGTGTTTGCTTAAGTGTCACTAATATGTATAATTATTTAAAAAAATGTTAAAAATTTTAAAAATAAATTTAAAAATAATTTAGCACTAAAAGAAAATAAATCTATTAGTGACACTCTTAAAGAGCGCCACTAAAAAAATTAAATAAAAAAAGAAAAATCACCAAACCAGGTCAATACCCTGTATGGAACGGATCAAACAATGACCCGTGACGCAGGTCAGTGCACATCCACACAAGGCGGTGCTCACCCGTGCGGGCGTGGGGGGTGGATCAGCGACGACACGCAGAACCGTGTCAAGGCGACCCATTTTTGCAGGTCATTGTCAACTTCGCAATTCCTCCTACAAAATTCTTTTGCCTTCCATCGTTTGGCGTTGCCCGCCGGCTAGCAGCCTTCAAAAGAGTTTCCACCCAATGGCGAAAATGCAATTTCTGGCGGCTAGAGTTTGGTGGAAATCAAAATGGCGGCAAGAAGATAGCGACGACGGCTGGAGGACGGAACTCCCCCATAGCCAGTCATCATTCGCCCCATCTTTTGAATGGAGCTCCTCATCTCTTTGCACGAACACATCGCCCTTCAAATCCACCTCCTCCAACAAGGTCGCATTTGGCACGGGCAACTAGTCCGGCTCATCGGAAATGCCAGACAAATCATCATCGCCGGACCCAAAGATGCCACCTTTCCCATCCCCGCCGTTGACAGAGAAGGGCTAAAGTGAGGTGAAGAAGGTGGAAGCGGAGGAGAGGATTGAGGACACTTTGGTTTCGTAGTTGGGACGGCGGCCGGAGGTGTTGGAATATAAAGGCACGGGTGGAAATTTCCCTGAGTGCGAAATTTTGCTCTCAGGCAAATATCCGCCCGCATAATACATAGCAACACTTTGCCGCATCATAATCAGCTTTATTTGTGACGCATCTTTTGAAGCAACGCAAATAGAATTTTTTTTAAAAAAAAGTTATTTTCCATACTCGTAACCGAGCGTCGCAAATTGTAAACGAATTAGCAATGGAAAATAGTTAGCGATGCTCTCTTCCGACCATCGCTAATGTCTTAATTTTTTTTTAAGAAAAAAACTATTTGCGACACTCAGTTTTGAGCGTCACTAATGTTATTATTTGTTGTGTCGCTTACAACTAAGCATTGCCATTATTATTCTATTAGCGACGCTCATTTTAGAACATTTCTATTCATTTTTTTTTAACTTTGTCCCCTCCCTCTCTCTCTCCACTTTGTATAACCTCTTTATCAACCTTCTCTCTCTACCCTCTCTCTCCCTTCTCTATCTTGTCTCTCTATCCCCTCTCTCTCCTCACCCTCTCTCTCTACCCTCACTCTCTCCCCCCACTAATTCTTGTATATTAAACTTTTTAAAAATAAAAAATACTATTAGCGATGCATAAAACTATGCATCACTATTAAACTATGTAGTAGCGACACATAGAGCTATACGTCGCTACGACCTTAGGGTAGTAGCAATGCATATACATATGCATCACTTCCACCCAACACTATTAACAATGCATATAGCTATGAGTTGCTAATATACTTTTTTTTTAAATAATTTATAACTTAAATTTTTTCCCTTTCCTCTCTCTCTCCCTTCTCTCTCTTGTCTCCCTCTCTCTCTCCTCACCCTCTCTCGTCTTTCTCTATCTCCTCTCCCTCATTCATATTAGCGACGCTTGATATTATGCGTCGCTAATATATGACTATTAGCGACGCTTAATATAAAGCGTCGCTAATAGTGAATTTTCTTGCGATGCTTTTGTATGTGTCGCAATTAGTAGTTTTTAGCGATGCTTATTTTTGTATCACTAATAAAAGTGTCGCTAATAGTACATTTTGTTGTAGTGATAACTGAGAAGAGAGAGGAATAAGAGAAGAGAGAGGAGAGAAAAGAGAGTGGGTAGAGAGAGAGGAGGAAAGAGAAGAGAAGAGAGAGAAGAAAAGAGAGAAGAGAAGACAGAAAAAAGGGAGAGAGAAGAGAAGGAGAGAGAAGAAAAAGAGGAGGGAGAGAGTGGGTAGAGAGAGGAGAAAGGATTATTATATTATAGTTTAAAATTAAAAAATAATATAAAATGTATTAGCGAGGCATAGTCATAAGCATCGCTAAACGGTAGGTATTAGCGACGCATATGACTATGCGTCCCATTTACCTAGGGTATTAGTGATGCTTATTACTATGCATTTACCTTCAAGTTTGCTTTCTTTTTATTAAATTTAAATTGTAATATGTAATAAAATAATTCAAAAAATTAAAATGAAATTCCCCTACCCTCTCACCTATCCTCAAAGCTGTGGCTCACGTTGACGTGAGTTTAAGGAGGGAAAGAGAGAGGAGAGAGAAAGATAAAGAGATAAGAGAGGAGAGAGCAGAAGGGTCGCGGGACTCCGGCGAGAGGAGGAGATGGGAGAGAGCATGAGAAATTTAGTTTTAAATTTTTGGAATTTTTTATTATGTATTATATTTTAAATATTATAAAAATAAAATATAAAATAAAATATATTAGCAATGCATATGCATATGCGTTGCTAATACTCTAAGTATCAGTGATGCAAACTCATATGTGCCGCTAATACCCACTGTATTAGCCACTTGTACTCCTATGTGTCACTAATACACTTTATTTTATTTTTAATATTTTTAAAATTTAATATGTAATAAAAACAATTAGAAAATTAAAATATTACTCCACTCTCTCCCCTCACCCTCTCATAGCCGAGGCTCATTCTACCATGTGTGAGAGAGTGGAGGACATAGAGAGATGGAGAGAGAGGTAGGGATAAGTGAGGATAGAGAGAGTGAAAGGAGAGAGAATATAGAGTGAGAGAGACTAAAACAAGAGCAAGAATATAGAGAGAGGGAGTGAGAGGAGAGATAGAAGAAGTGAAGAGAGAGAGGAAAGGAGGGAGAGAGAAAAGAGAGGAGATAGATAGAGAGTGAAAGGAGAGAGCGGAGATAGAGAGAGTGAGAGGAGAGATAGAAGGTGAAGAGAGAGAGGATAGAGAGGAGAGAGTGTAGGAGAAGAGGGGAAAGACGAGAGAGAGAAGGAGAAGAGAGAAAGAAGAGAGAGGCGAGAGAATGAGAGGAGAGAGAGGAGAGAGGGGAGAGAGTGAGGGGAGAGAGGAGAGAGGGGAGAGAGTGAGGAGAGAGTATTTTAAAAAAATAGCCTATTTTCAATGCTTACAATAAGCGTCGCAAATAGTAGTAATAGTGGCGACGCTAAATTAGAATCATCGTAACTGTTAATACTATTTGTAGCACTTCTCATGAGCGTCTCAAATAGTGTTAAAAAAATATTTTTTTAAGAAATAGTACTATTTGCAATGCTCATTACGGAGCATCACAAATAGTATTAACAATTACAAGCGTCGCAACTATTATAACTTTTTGCGATGCTCTCAGGTGAGCTTCACAAATAGGTTAATTTTTTTCAAAATAATCATTTTTCTCTCCTCTCCCTCTTTCTTCTCTCTCTCTTGCCTCTCTCTCTTTTTCCTCTCTCTCTCATTATTAGCGATGTTTAGAACTAGATGCTCTCAAGTGAGCGTCGCAAATAGGTTAATTTTTTCAAAATAATCATTTTTATCTCCTCTCCCTCTTCCTTCTCTCTCTCTCTTTTTTTTTTCTCTCTCTCTCATTATTAGTGATGTTTAGAAGTAAATGTTGCTAATGTTTTGCCTTATTATGACGTTTACTTACCAAGATCACAAAAAAAATAATTTGCAACACTTGAAAGTGTTGTAAAAATTATAAAATACAGTCTAAAATTGCTTGTGTTTCTTCTTGCGTGGCCAGGGAAATTTTTTGCTGGGTCGCGTTATATCCCCCCCTCCAATTCCTCCTTCTGCCCCCCCCCTCCCCGCTCATCACCCGGTCACTACACATGTGTCTTGCCATCATCACGCCACCGTCATTGGGGGTCGCCCCCCTGTTTTCCCCCTTTCCTCAACCCCCCTAGACCCTTTCATCCTTCCAGAGAAGGGGTTTCCATGTGCCAGATTATGCCTCCTCCTCCTCTCCCTCTCCCCGATCACCCCCTTCCCTTTGTTTTCCATGCCCACCCTCTAATTTCCACCCTCCTCTCCATCCCACCACAGGAGGGGGCTCTAGGTGCAAGAATCCGGTTCCCCAATGGATTCCAACTCCCCCCTCTCTGATCAAACCACCTTCTTCCCCTCTTCCCGGTCACCTCCCTCCTCTGTTTTCTAACCCCGCGCCTCTCCTCTAGCCTATCGGAGGACGGGGATCTAAGGGCCGGAATTCGGCTTCCCATCCCCTCCTCCCCCAACCCCACTCCCCACTCTCTCCTCAGTCCCCTTCCCTCTGCTCCCCTCCTCTATTCTCCCCACCTTGTCCCCCCTCTCTAATCAGTCTCCCCCCATGCTAGATCCGACTCTGTTGCCGGATTCTAGCACTGCCCCATCTTCCACCCTCCGCTCTCCTCCTCGTCCTCCGCTCCCCCTAGGTTCTCCCCTCCACTCCCCTCCTTGTCCGCAGGCCCCAGCTCCTCCACTAGGAGCAGGGGCTCCTGCTCCTCCAACCGGAGTCCAGAGCTTCTTCCCCCCTCCCCTGCACTTTCTGGAGGATGGGCGCAGGGCTCCAGTGCCCATCCCGTCATCCTGCTTCCGGCATGTTTTTTTTTTTTAAAATTGTGTTGTCATTAGGAACGCATTCAAAAGTGTCACAAATAATTATTTTATTATTTTTTAAAATTAGTGACTCTTTGAAAAGTGTCACTAGTACACAATTTTTTTATTTTCTAAATTTACTTTTTTATTAATGATGCTTTTTAAAGCGTCACTAATGATTATTTTTTAATAATTTTAATTTTTTTCTTATTAGTGATGCTTTTATAAGCGTCACTATTTTTTATTATTATTAGTGATTCATAACTAAGCGTCACTAATAAGATTTTTTAATTTTTTCAAAAATCTTTATATATAAAGCATCACTAATAATTTATTATTAGCAATTATTATAATTAAGCATCGCTAATAATTTACTATTAGCGACAGTTACTAAAGCCTTACAAAAGAACAATAATTAGTGATGCAAAAAAAAACATCGCTAATTGAAGACTATTAGTGATGCTTTCTCATAGGCGTTACTAATGAGCAATAGCGATTAGACTTTTTTCGACGCATTTAGTGACATTTTTAAGCATCGCTAATAGTTTTTTTTCTTGTAGTGCATGATTATTGTCGCATGTGCACAAGTATTCATACTTGAGCATGATCATATTCTATTAGTGGCATGTAAGAGACATGAATAAACCATCAAAATTCGGCATAAAAATAAGCATAGAGTCAATTTTGGCTTAGCCAACCAATCGGCCTCAAGGGGCAATCGGTCAAGCATGAAGACACTAAAGGCACTTTGTTTGCCATATAACTGATCAATCAGCTTGCAGGGGCGATTGATCGGTCACATCAAAATGATAAACTATAATTTGGCCGATCAATTGGCCTACATGGGCCTAGACACTGAGAACAGTTCTTTCACTTGTAAACAAAACCAATCCGAATCCACCTCAAAACTCCATTAAATTTATTAAACTCCACATAAACATCATATAGGCTCTAGACATGATAAATCAATCATAACTCATGCATTTTCATGTCAAGACATCATCAAAACACACATTCAAGAAGATTTAAGCTCGCTCATTTGCGTACGTCAAGAACATGAATCCACCCAAACTCATGGTTTAATGCAATTAATACCTCATAAAAAAACCCTTATTTTAAATCAGTTGGTAGACCCTGCAATCTCCTCCCAAGTTTAAGAAATCCCTACCTAACAAATCAGGTCATACTAGCCCTAAGAGAAAATCCCACATTTCCACTAAATAGAGACTTAAAACCATTAATAGAAGATAGATTCATCATTCTCATGTGTCCAAAACATGAATCATAAGAGTAGAAGCAAAAATCAAATATCTAGGGATTCAAAACATGGGTAGAAAAATGAACTTGAGGAGAAGTTGTCATTGGATCATATTTTACAGAAGAAGAACAAGAGATTGAAGGTAAAAACAAAAAAAAACATGAAGGGGTTTGATTGATTTACCTTTTATTAGGACTTCCCTTCTTGAGAGGGGGTAGAGCACTTCAAACCTTTCAAAAATCTCAGCCCACCGCAAATGGGGTGAATGACCAATGTGGGTATTTATACTAAGAGTGAGTAAGTGGGCTTGACATGGGTCCAACAAAGGACTATGTGGACCCCCTTAGGAAATGGGCTAGAAATAATGTGACAAGGCCTAAGCCCATCTATGTTTTCAAGTGAAGGTGGCGGCCTAAGAAGTTGGTGGGACAACATGGATGGATGTGGGTCAAAGAGTGGGACCCACTTCCTTAATACAAAGAATTAAACTAAAAACTAATATTTTCCAACTAAATTCAGAACAAGGTTAAGAAAAATCATAATTCAAGCAAACCGCCGCACAATCAAAGCAAATAGTTAATATTAAAATTTTCTAGTTCTCACACACATATGTAGCGTGCTTCTTCTCCTTATTTGACCTAAGTTTGAAAGGATGTCTCTTTGGGTTAACTTCTAGTATAGGAATCCATATGGCAAATGTCACATACTCCCACAATTATAAAATCTATCCTCACTTCCTTTCCTCTTAACCTAGGTGGGCTGGGCACTATCTTAGGTTGTTTATTATATTTGGGCTTCATAAAGATAGTAGGTTTTGCTAAGGGGTTGTCAAGTAATTCCCAAAACCTAAACCTATTTTGTTAAATTAACCTATCCATAAAAAGGTCTCCAATGTCTTTTTCCCACTCTTGAATCCTTCTAATTTCTCTTTAGAGGACATGAGTTTTCTATTAAGAGCACTATAGTTCTCTCTTTCATGTTCAAGGTCTTTCTTAAGGTCACTTTTCTTTCTAGCTTGTTGTTCAAATCCACTAACCTATTTGCCTCTTGAGAAGACAAGACTAACTCATCATCTTTATTTCCCAAGTCTTTCTCAGGGTGTTTGGCTTTTTAAATCAACACTAGATTTTTAGATGAACCCATTATACTTATCAAAATCAAAGTCTGACTCTAAGTTCTCTTCAAGAGAAGTGGACTCGTGAGATTCTTCTCTATAGCCATCTTCCTTCACACTTACATGAAAGGCAATATAGTTATACATCCCATCTTCCTTAGAAGAACTCTCATCAAAGTAAATTCATTTATGCATCTTCCTTGAATTCATTTATGCATCTTCCTTGAATTTTGACCCTTATTTCCGAACCTAAAGTTATAAGATTTTATAAATTTCTTGAAGTTTTTGGCTAGCAAGAGTGTCAATTCTTCATCATCCTCAGATTCTTCGAATTCCTCAAAGGTGTTAAAAGCTTTATTTTTCTTAGAAGTTCTCATAGATGTCTTAAGGGCAATTTGTTTTCCCTTAGGTTTTTTAAACAATTCTTTCTTATTTTCATAAGATTCCTCTAGCATCTCAAAGGTTATAAGGTTCCCTACAAGGTCCTCAATATCTAAGGTGTCTATCTTTTTAGATTCATTAATAACCACCACCTTAATATTGAACTTTGAGGACAAGGACCTTAATAGTTTTCTCACAACAAGGTAGTCCAGTATAGGTTCCCGTAATTGGTCACAAGTGTTAACAATGTCTAATATCTTGGCATAATACTGAGAAATTATCTCATCTTCACCCATTATTATATTTTCAAATTCAAGGGTAAGCATCTATAACCTGGATACTTTAACAACCTTTGTTCCCTCATTATATTTCACATGTTTTTCTCATGAAAATTTTGTCTGAAGTGCAATTTGAAATTGACCTATGTTGTGACTTTCCTACAGCATTAAATAATGCACTCAGAGCCTTACTATTTTGATTTGCAAATTTTATTTCATTTTCATCCCATTCACTATCGTCTTTTAGGATAGATTTCCATCTTTGTCTTTGGTCATGGGAGGACTCCAACATTTAATCATCACTTTTCAAACATTGCACCAAGCGCTTAAATAAAAGTTGTCATCCAATTCTTCAAAAAAGAGAAGTTTTGACCATCAAACAATGGTGGGCAATTCATAGGATTACCCAAGTCTCTATGTTCATCCATTGAATTATTTGTCTCAGTCATTAGGATTAAACAAAATTAAGCCACCCAATCAACAATTTTTAATCACTCAAATCAAGGAGAAATCTATGTGCATGAAATATCATTAATTATGGCACACAAATTATCAAGTTTATCAAGTAATTCTAAGATAAAAATAAGTAAAGTAAGCATAATTAAAAGATCACACCCTAACACAAGAAGTATTACTGTAGGAATTAAAACTAGGAAAATTAAGCAAAATTGATGCACACTGCATGGAAAATCAAATTGATAACATGAAGCAAAAATAACTTTGCAACAAAAATCATCAGTTACCACTTGAGAGTTTAATATCCAACTAGACGATGGTAGTGGACAACTAGATTACTCTTCAAACTTGTATATCTTAGAAGTAAGAATCAAGAGTTATAGCCTCTATGGACAAGAATTTAATTAAGCAACGAAACAAACTATCTATGCATGAACTATCAATCTACCGGATAATCAATCCATGCATACAATCAACACAATAACACATAGAGATTTAACATGGAAAACCCAACTTGGGTGAAAAGTTACGACAGCCTCACAAGGCCAAACTAATGCACTAGTAAGATAGAACTTGTAAGACACAAGAACAACCAATCAACCTCTGGACTTGGCACAAATGAAAACACCTTCTCTTTGTTCAATCTTCTTCATTATTGGCCTTCAATCCTTCCTCCTTAGAATCCTTGAATCTTTCCCTCTTTTTGTTTTGTTGTTGTTCTTCTTCTAGCGACTCAATCAAATACTTCTTTGATTGTTGATTTACGTTTGAGATTCTTTGACTCCCTCAAAGAATTTGTTGTGTCTCCTCTTTTGTTTGCTATGTGAGAATCTTCTCTTTTAATTGTGCAATTTATGAATTCACCATTAACATGTATTTGAAGTTTTTTGGTGAACTATTACACCTAATTTATTGACTCATGCAATTGAACCAAAGCTTAGGGTTATATTACTTTCAAGTGCACAAGTGGATGTAGTGTTGCAAGGTCAAATCCAAAAAGATTATCCTTATATGACTATGACACTGATTACAAAATGAAGTATTTAAGAAAAACTAGGAGGATGAGTGAAAGGGTATTGAGGCAATGAAAGTGTTATGATTTAATTAAGATAAAAATACTATGTCGGTAAGGATCACTGTAATATCTAATGATGTTCTTCATGCGCCATGTTATCTCGGATAGAATTAAATAAAAATTCTAACTAACAGAAAGATATGAACATTAAAAGTAAAATAAAATATAGATAATACTTTGGATAGATGAATGATTAAAAAAATTATTTCTTTAAGAGTTCTATATATCAAAACTAAAACAGATAAAGAAGGAGAACCTTCAATCATCTTATGTATGAAGATCACACAAAAACAAGAAGAAGAACAATAGTAAATAAACATTACTTCAAATAACTCATACTTACTTAAAACCAATGATGAAACACGAATAGAACTCCATTAGATTATTAAAATTCACTTCTAACCTTAGTTAGAGGGCCTAACAAGCCATTATAATAAAACTTAAAAACTAAGAACTACAAAAGAAGAGAAGAAAAATAGGACAAGAGAACTCCAAAAAGGAGGGGATGATGTTTCTCCCACATTTTCCCCTTCTTTCATATGAGTAGAGGGGGCAGCTTCAAAGGGGAAGGTCCAATCACATCTCTTGATTGTTTCTTTGTTTGTTGCTTAGTAATTTTTTAGGTAATGATAAGATTATAGCTAAATCAAATAAATCAAATATTTATTCATCAAAAAAGTATCTTTTACTCTTTCTCTAATCTTCCAATCAGCCTCTTTATCTTCTCTTATTGTAGTAAAAAACAACCATAAAAAAGATCTAGCACGTGCTAACCTCGGGTTGATTGACTAGTGGTCCCTTTGCACATCTGATTTGACCATAAATATTTGGAAGTATGAATTTCTTCCTGGATTAGCGATTGTATCCAGTGAAGTATTCATTCCAATGCTACTGGAATCATCTTAATTTGAATTTTCTATAGAAATATATGACCACAATACTATGGTAGTATCAATATGTTCTAATAAGCTCCTTGCCAAATTTTGTTCTCTTGAAGCAAATATTAAATCCAATGGGTCCACATGGTTGTGTTTGACCATATCATGCATGTTTAGACTATTAAGAACTCATTCTTGACCCTTAAATACCTATAAGTAGTTAGACTTTACTTCCTCTTCCACTTCAATCCTGTTGAAGCTCATTTGGACTTGTAAACACAATGGAGCTCCAACTCACATATTTAAAATATAAACAACCTAAATAAGTAATGAATTAGCACAAATTAGGATTGAAATTAAAGAGTTTAATACATTTAATTCAACATTATTTCAATACATCAAATACCCCAACCAGAATGTCGCTAGTATAAAAAATGTTTAGCTCAACTATCATGTTACCAAAGGATATTTTCACTACCCCATTTCTATAATTTATTAGAGCATTGGATGTCCCCAAAAAAGGACGACCAAAAATGACAGGAATTTGCCCATGGAAATTTTGAACATGCTAATTATCAAGGACAACAAAGTCCACTAGAAAGTAAAATGTGCCAACCTTAATCAGAACATCTTCAAAACACCTCGAGGAATATTTATGAATCTATCAACTAATTGAAGTGTCATTAATGTACGCTTCAACTCTCCCAATACCAATTGGGCATACACTGAGTATGCCAATAAATTCACACTAGCCCCTAAATCTAACAAAGCCCACTCAATGTGAAGATCCCCTATCTTGCATGAATGATAGAGCTATTGTGCTCTATCAAGAATGCCCTTTTATGAACATTTGTTTTCCTTTTTATTGTCACTTTTTAAAAATTTATCATAAGAGGACAGTTGTTAGATAGCATCAAGGAATGAGATGTTTATCTGCACTTGTTTAAACACCTTTAAAATATCTCCAAATTGTGCACTTTCTTTGAATTGACTAGTCTTTGTGGAAACGAGGCTTTATGCAAAAAAACTCCTAATTGGGGGGTCAACTAAAATAGGTGGGGATGTATTGTGTTCATGTTTATTACTCTCTTGACTCAGTATTCTCAATTCCCTCTTCTTTAGGCATTTTCATATGGTTGTCAACTTGTCTCCCATATCTAAGAGTGGTGATTGACTAGACATGTCATTTGTCATGTGATGAACTTGAAGCATTATTAACAACATATTGACCTTTAGGGTTGGGTATAGGCTATTTGAGAAACTTGCCTTTCACTCTCTCATGTACATGAGTTGCTAATTGGCCGATTTGAGTTTCTAGTTTGCCTATGGCTTAAGTGTTAATTTACTAGAATTTTTCAATTCTAATATGACCTGGTTTGCTTGAATGTTTTCAGAAACTCTTCAAGTGATGACTGTTGACGTGGTGGTACAACAACTTAAATGAGCTAATTGGGAATAGAGGTGTAGGAGGGATTGGGCTACCTAAATTGAGTGGACATATGTTGCATTGGTAGCCCTACTCCATTCATGGGAGGCTAGTTTTGCCTCAAATAGAAATTTAGATTATTCTGCCAATTGGATTATATGTTTCATTGAAGGGACTGTCAAATGGTTTCCCATAATTATTTAGTGCATTCGCTTGCTCAGTGAAACACTCAGAATAACCTAGCATGGAAGGACATGTTTGAGCAGTATGCATTGGACTTGCACACAGAGAACACACTTCATGTTGAATTTGGTTGGCGAAATTCATGTTTCTAGCAAGGGTCATGACCTCTACTTTTCTGGTCAGTTGGTCTAACTTAGCTTTCATGTCAGTATCTTCCCTTAATTCATATAAGTCTACTCTCCTAGTGTTTTGGGTTGGTTTTTCTCTATGGCTCAAAAAATCCCATTGCTGGGAACTCTGAGTCAAACCCTCTAGGAACTTATATGTTGCATCAGCATTCAAAATCATGAAACAACCACGTTTATAGATTCAACCATATTATGTTGTGTTTGAGTCAAACTATTGTAAACATATTCCACAAGCCGCTATGTCTCAAAACCATGGCAGGGACACATCAAAATCAAGTCCTTAAAGCTTTCCCAACTCTCATAAAATTTTTCATGCTCCTCTTGACAAAAGTCAACTATCTCTCTCCTTAGGGCATTGGTTTTGGATTGGAAAATTTTGTAAAGGAACTTTCTAACAAGTCCCTCCCATGAATTAATAGACCCCTCTGACAGAGAATTTAACCATGCCATTGCTTTGTCCTTTAATGAAAAAGGGAACAAGCGCAAACACACTAATAAGAAAATTTCTGAAACTTGGATGTAGTACATATTTCAAAAAAATCTTTTATATGTATGTAAGGATGCTCTGTGTCCAGACCATGGAAGGTGGGAAGAAGTTAAATGACTTTAGATTTCAACTCAAAGTGTGTGGTACTGATGGCAGACAACACTACACACGAGGGAGGATTGATGAAGATTGGTGAAAATAACTCCCTAATGGGTTTGGGTTTGGCATTGTTATATCCTTTTGTGAATGGAAGACCAGTTTCAAATTCAGAACTCTCTAGGTACTTTGAATGTACTCAAACTATCTAGTGTGTGTGATCGCATAGCCACGTGGTCCTACATGACTAACCCCTCTCAAATGTCCCCCTGTTTTGACCCCTTTCTCTCTCTTGCTGTTTTTTAAACTGTAAGTTGAAACTAGTAGAAGGGTAAACTTAGTTTTGATTTAATTTATTTTCCTTTACAAGTCCCCGGGAACAACACCAATAACTTGCTTAATTTTAGTTGTTTTCTCACAAGGGCACAAATCAAAGGTAGAAAAGCGGCTAAACAATGTCGATCGCACAAAGACTTGAAATTGGGAAACTAAATTTTTATCTAATTGAGTCTAACCCTAATCTAGTTAATGAATTTTAAAGTATTCGCCTACTTTAAATACCCTACGACAAGTAAGAATGAGAAGCGAAGTAAATAAAATAAGTGAAGTTATTGAAGCTATAAAAAACAAGTAATGGAATTCAAAGTTAAATCTAATAACTAACAAAAATTTAAATTCTACGTATCTTTTTAAACCAAAAGAACAATATCAAATGATTCAAATATCCAACTAACCAAACTACTAAGGCATTAGAATCCACACGAATTAATTTATAAAGAGTCATGTCCATGATTATTGATTCAATTTCCATACTATTTGATAACACATTAGAATTCAATCCCATGCATTATGAAAAATAACATCACTAAGTATAAATTTGAAAGTAAAAATTATGTTCTCCTTTGATTAATAAGGTTACGATTAAGTCCATAATTATATCCACAAGATGCAAATCACAATTAATACCCAACCCAAATTCAAGAGTTAAAAAATCCATGCAACTAACTAGTAAAAAGCACCTAAAATAATAAGAAGAACATGATTAATCTTATATCAAAGATAGAGTTTATCAATTGAAAATAGGTAGAACAATCAAACACTAAAACACATATAAAAGAAATTTAATCAACTCTCTTGATCATTAATCCATACAAATTAATAAGGCTTCATCCTAGCCTTAGATGAAAAACTCAGCTACTCATTAACCTAAGAACTAAAACCATAATCTCCATTAAATTAAATGGATAGAAACTTACAAGTTTAGAAGAACATCAAGAAAATTTAAAATTTTTATAACTCCTACAGTACCTATGAATAGTAACCGTGAATTACTGTTCATCATCTTTAACCTATCTTCTTTGCTACAATACCTGCGGTTAATGAAATTTTTTTTCTTGCTTGTTCTTCATTCTCCAGCTTTGGGCTTCAATTATATGACTTTCAAAGTGTTTATTAGATGTTTCTAGAGGATGGGATTAAGTGGTTTCCCTTGGTTCACTCTCTTCTTCTCATCTCTCCAATTTGAAATTTCCCTGCTCTATTTATATAAATTTTATGGGCAGCAGCCATTCATTCCTTATTCATGCCACAATTTCGACCCAAAATAACTAATTTCTATTCTTCTATCATTCATTTTCCTCCTCTTATTTCTTTCTTCCTTTCTTTCCACTCCTTTCCTTCTCTTCTCCTCTTTCCACTCCTTTCCTTCTCTTCTTTTCTTTCCATATTTTTTCTTTCTCTGGTTCATATTAGCCAATGTTTCCAACATTTCTCTACTGCAACAAATTAGACATGCTATGATCTTTTCTAATTTCTGCTAGTAAGAATTGATCTTTTTCTTTTCTGAACCATGCTGCAATTTATGGTGCTTTCCTTTTATTTTCTCTTTGGCTTTCCTTTCCTTCTTTAATTACATGCTCTATTTATGCCATTTGTGCTATTCTACGATTTTTTTGCTTCCTGGACGTGTTAGGATGTTCTTCCTATCACCCTATTATACTTTGGCTACATCTCTTTTGACATTATCAACTGTGAGTGATTCCAAGATTTTATTCTTCCTCATAGCTTCTTCAATTCGTGAGGCCAAGATGGCATCTTCCTTGACAACAATGTTGTCACTTTGTGCATGAGAGATTCCAACTTATTCTCAGAACTTGAAAGTTTGATGAAGTCATATCGAGCAAATGCAATCTTCTTGTGTAATGTTGATGTGCATAAATGAACAATTTCTTGAGATTCTTTGTCAATCAATTTTTGCACAGACTATTTTCATTGTTGCAGAGATAAGGACAATTTGAAACCCTAGGTAATCCAACATAAAGTACTTGATGTCATCATAAATTTTAAATGTTTAAAAATTAAATAAAATCCTGATGTGATTCAAATACATGCCTAAACTCCTAATGATGCCTAAATTAATTAATATTAAACTAAAATACTAATATCAGTCTTAACATAAATAAACTCTAAAGAACCCTAAAATAACTTAATCCTATTCTAGCAAATAAGATAAAATGGCATATAAAATACATAACAACCAAACTATTTCAAAACTTAACAACTTGTCCGAGATAACAAGTAGTTTGGATATTTACTTTAATACTTTGTGGGTTTTCTTTGTTTTATTCTAGCATGCATGTGTTATTAAAATGATAGTTTCACCCTATCTTACAAAATGAAACATTATTCTAAAAACTAAATATTTTTATAGTATCTTTAACACATGTTTTTGTTACATTCTCTATTCTTTTTCTTTTTTTTATATAGGCAACCCTTTTTGAAGTACTCAGTCTAATTCATTGGTTGCTTTCCATAATAAAAAATAGTCTACTTATTCATTTCTTCTTTCCTAGCCAACCAAGTGAACAAGGAGGTCAAAGTTCAATGCATTTGGTGTCTCCTAACATTCTAGGTGAGTATTAGAACAATGACCACATAATTCAACTTCAACTCTGAAAAGATCAACCAAAATGAAAATATTGTCCTCAATGTTTGAATTTTTTTTTAAAAAGATCAACCCTCATAATTAGGATCTTCAACACTTGTCGACTCAACTTCTAGGACAAATGTTCTGAAAATGGTTTCAAACATTGTCTATTAACCTTAAAAATATTACCATTGTTTGGGCTTTCAATTTCAACAGTCCCATAAGGATAAACAATTTTTAAAGTGAAATGACATGTCCAACGAGATCACAATTTTCCTAGAACAAAATGTAAGAACATGTGTGTCATATGTTATGTAATTGGCTAATTTTGTTGATTAAAAGTATGTCAGAAAATTTGTGTATGTAATAAGTCTTAAAAATCTGATTAGATTTTGTTGTGGTCGAGTCGGGTTTGGAATTGATGGACTTGAAAAATATGAGTAGACATGTTCTTATGGATCAAGATTGAAGACTAAAGGATGTTAATAGTTAAATAGGTTTAAATAGTATACATTCTCATACATAATTCACTTGGAAAAGGTTTAGAAGTGATTTCAAAGGTTTCAGACAGATATACAGTAAAAAGGGTAAAGCTAATGTCTAACACCTATACTGACTCAGTTATCTTTATAAGGGGGGGTATCTTGGACGTAGGAAAAGGGAAGCCATTATTAGCATAGAGAGAGATTGGTAAGTCTACTCTATTAAGTTTTGAGAGTATAGAGATTTTCATTGGCCACATGTTTTGAAGATTAATTCAATTAGCCAAAAGAAAATAGTCTTTCCCAACACCACACACAAAGTTTGAGGAGTTGAGGCAATGTTTTTCAACAGGAGATTAAAGACTCAAGGCTAAAGTCAAGGAACAAGATAATCTTGTTTGAGGAGGCTAGAAGAGAACAAAGAAAAAGCAAGCACAAGAAAAATTTTAAGCTCTTGATAAGAAGACTTGAAGGCGAGCAATGAAAGGAATTTGTTGGAGATCTAGGCAAAAGGAGTTTTTTGCATTGAGTCAACAACAAAGTTTGTGGTCTTCTTGTATCGATGTAATGTCTTACTTAGTAGTGCAGCTATTGAGAGGCTTCCGTGGAGTCAATGACAAAGTTTGTGGTCTTCTTGTATCAATGTAATGTCTTGCTTAGTAGTGCATTAATTTAGCCGTTGAGAGGCTTCCGTGGTTGTTACCCAAGGTTGGTTTTTCCACATTAAATCCTTGTATAATGTTGAATGCTTTGTAGTTTGATTGCTTGAAAGCTTGATCATGAATGCGCATAGTCATTAGGTTCTTTTGTTTCCTCTTTATAATCAAATTCCTACATGTAGACTCTAGAACTCTTAATTTCTTGTTTGCTGAAGTACTAGGGTTAGGAATAATCTAGTGTCTACTAGGTCAAATAGATAGATATTAAACTCTTAAGTGGTAGCTGAGGATTTTTATTGATTACTATTGGCTTTTCATGATATCTATCTTGATTTGCATGCCTATCTCAAGTTGGTTGTGTTAGTTTTCTCAATTCTTCCTACATTTGCTTACTTTCCAAAAGGTGTATTTTTTGGTATTTTGTGTTACTCTTAGAACTTATTTATCAGTGCTTATTTGATTCATCATGTCTTATTCTTCTTCTCAAAAAGATGAGAATTTAAATGTTGAAAGTCCTTTTAGACAAGACATTAGAAGGATTAAAAAGAATAAGAAGTTAGAGAAAATTCTCAAATTGAATGAGATAATTGAATAAATTTCTATTGAAAAATTTCAATTGGTTGAAGAAAAAGAATCACCAGAGAAAGAGGTGAAAACCTTGAGGAGTGAACTTGAGAAAAGAGGATAAAATCTAGGTCATTATACAATGAACTTAAGTCTACTAATGAGAAGTTTGATGTCTTCAAATACTAGAAAAGTAATATTCTAGAAAAGATAAAATTCTTACAGAATGAAGTTTACGAGAAATTAGTTATAAATAAGTCATGCTTGAAAAAGATTGAAGATATAGGGTGTGAATTAAAATCCTCTCAAGCAACATTAAAATCTTTCACCTTAGCACGAGAAAAATGATTGTGATGATTGTCGGTTTGTAAACTATGTGTGTGGTATAGACAAACCGAGAAAAATAAAGTGTTTCTAAATCGGAATTAAGTTACTAGATTTATCTTCCCCTTTTAAAATAAAATAATCAAATATTTTGCTCAAATTAATGCACCCAATTCCAATGTGTTCTAATCAAGATTTTACAATCAAATCAACAAGCAACACAATTAAATTTTACTTAGAAAACCAACTAGGGAAAACCACAGGACACTTTGTTTATATCAACTACGCACTATATATACTAAAATTACAAAATTAACAATTACAAAGACAAAAGACTTTTTTTTTCAAATGGCTAGTTCTCCACACTAGTCTTAAATTCTGAATCAACCACTCCTTGGTTGCTTACCAGCCATAGCTTGATCTTCTCCTCTTTGTAGTCTTTAATAAATATAGATCTTTCACTTCTTCATTTGGAATGAATATTTTAATCTCCTTGAGCTTCTTAGCAACTATCTTCAACAAATATCATGTCTCACATGTGTTTTTGTGCTCTCATTTTACCTCTAATCACTCTTTTTGATTTAGGTAGATATTTTCTCACTCTATATGACAAATTCTCTCAAAACTCTAATCTCTTTTTATAGACTCGCAAGTTTTTAAAAGAAATATGACTTCAACTAGGAATCCAAATCATACCAGAAAAGTTTAGTTTAGGCAACTCTACACTCAATCAATTGATCATTTTAGAGGGTGATCGATCCATCCCTATTCTTTTCCCTTATGACTTCTATTGATCGATCCCTCAACCTAGTGATCGATCAATAAACTCTCATCTTTGTTTAACAAAGAATGTTTTTGTGTGCCAATCAATTGTTCACATAGGCAATCGATCACTCTTACAAATTTTGGAGATTATGTTATAGTTCATTAGCGATCAATCAATTGTTTGATTGATCATTCATAGAAGCGATCAATCGCGCTTACAAATTTAGGAGATTCTGCTATAGCTCATTAGTGATCGATTGTTCCAATCTAGTGATTGATCATTTTGAAAAAAAATTCATTTTTCAATATAAAACTCCAATTCACAACGTTCTTTAACCCAAAGTATCTTTTACCCTAAAGTGTGTGAATGTGATGTGTACAATGTATTTTTACTTAACAAAAACATGGAATTGGTCTTCATTTTGCTTCATGTTTAGAACTCAATCTTCATACTTAACGTAACTCAAAATACACATCAAGGACATTGTTTTTATCACCTAAATAAGCAAGAACATGACATAAGGATACTTATGTTCTTACAATCTCCCCCTTTGGCTCTTTGGTGACAAAAAAAATTGTAACTTCATAGTGCATAATTAGATTTAGATAAATCATCTAACAAGGACTCTCCCCCTTAATCTATAACATTCTAATCCTATTGTGGTGTGGTTTTCAACCTATAGTCAACCTACACATCACAAATTAGAATATAACTACATAATACTATTAAAAGAAACAAGTAAATACATAATATAAATGTTCATGTCAATAAAGATTAATCAAGTTTTAGCAAAATTAAGAATTTTCCTTTTGTATCAATTCAACATTCAAGCTCTCTGTTAGCTTTCTACCCTCAAGATTTAAGGTTTTCTCTAACCCAAATTTCTCCCCCTTTTTGTCACAAATAGACAAAAGGAACTCAAGGTTAAGAAAAAAAAATAGAGAAAAAACTTGTAAATCAATTTGAAACCATAGCTAGAATGAATATTTGGAGAATTAAATAAAAATTTTATTAAAAACAAAGCATGTTATTGACAATATATAGTAATATCAATTGTGAACATATTATCTAGGTTTTAGAATAAACTATATATATCCCACACTAGCATAGTATAATCTCATTAGCCACTCGACCAAAAAATCAGAATTTGAAATTCGAAGCCTTATACGAAGAAAAGAGAGAAAAATATTTTACAACAAGTCAAAGACTATACTATAATCATTTAAAACAATCATTATGATATCAACGGATAATATTGTCAAAAACAAATTTCCTCTTCTACTTCTTTGGGAAATGTGTCATTTGAGAAACTTGGCTCATGTTTATATTCTATTTGATCATTGATTTACATTAAGTAAGTAAGAGATACAAGTATTGATACAACATTTTATTTATATTGTTGTCATTCTCTATGCCCTATGCCTCTTTCCGATTTTGAATTTTTCATTCTTTTATTATTGGGGTTTCAATGTTATTTCTATATTCTCGTGACCTTGTACTTTTTATTATTTTTTTAGTCGAAGCCTATTTTAGTGTCAAGGGGATTGTGGCTTTCATACTAACACAAGATTTCCTATGTAGGCAACCCTCTTCTACATCTTTATAAGAACTGTTAATGACAATGTTTACGTCAAGTATTCCCAGTAAAAATTAAATATATTAAATTTCATCCATCATGAGAAGGAATCCAAACTACTCAACTACCTTATACTACTACCTAATAGCATCAGAGTCGAGAAGTAAATCAATCATCTTATACATTTAACCCAATAAATGATCATGAATTCTCGTATTGTGTACTAAGTCAGTCATTAAATAAACAACGCATTAAGTATTATTAAGAATCTTAAAATTTTAGTCAATTTATATTTAATTAATCCTCTTCACTTAAAATTGTATTCATCATGCATTACATGTGTGACAAACTATGTACAATATTTCACAATTCAAGTGTGTTCCATATGAAATTCCGTCTGTATTTTTTAAAACAAAAAACCTATTTTTTTTGTTTTTTTAAACTTTTTTGAAAATGATTCAAACAAATAGTAAACAAAACTAAAGCAAACTAAACTATCAAAAACTTCTATGAAAAGTAGTTTTCATTGTGTTTGATGTCAAAAAAAATTTCATATAAAACAAGAGGTAGTAAATCTCATATGAAACTACTCTGGGTAAGCAAGTCTAATGGTTTTTCTAAGGTTAATGAATCTATTCATGTGCAAAGGTTTTGCAAAAATATCAGCCAATTAAAACTATGATAAAATATGTTCTGAGTTAACAATTTGATCATCAACCAAATCTCGAATAAAACGATGTCTAATATCTATATGTTTTGTAGGAGAAGGTTGAACTTTATTTTGTGAAAGTTTATTTGAATTTTGATTATCACAATATAAAGTTATTTTTCCCATACGTATTCCATAATCAAATAGCATTTTTTCATCCACATTAATTAAGTACAACCACTACTAGTAGCTATATATATAGCTTCTATAGTTGACAAAGAAAGACAATTTTGCTTTTTATTGTGCCAAAAAACTAAATAATTTCCTACATAAAAACAACTACCTGAGGTGCTCTTCCTAGCATCTACATTCCCCACCCAATCAACATATGAATATCCTACTAGTTCAAAAGTAGTATCAAATGAAAACTATAAATCATATCCTATAGATCCACTCACATATTTATTATTTTCTTAGAACCAATCAAGTGAGATTCTTTAGGATCAGCTAGATATTAGCACATACTCCTACACTTAAGCAAATATTTGGATGACTAGCAGTTAAGTACAAAAGACTACTAATCATACTTCTATACAAAGTTTATTTAAGAGATTTACCTAAAACATCTTTACTTAACTTGACGAAAGAAGACATAGGTGTCTTTGCATATTTTGCATCTTGAAGTCAAATTTTCTTCACCAATTCTTTAGCAAACATTGATTGAGAGATGAAGATTTCAGAATCAATTTGTTGTACTTGCAAACTAAGAAAATAAGTTAGTAAACCTTCTATAATCATTTTAAATTCCTTACTCGCTCCTTTGCAAAAGCTTTACCAAGCTTATCATTTGTAGATCCAAAAATGATGTTATCCACATAGATCTATGTCATCACTACATGCTTTCCATATTTCTTGACAAACAATGTCTTATCAACACCTCCTCTTATATCACCTTGCTTTATAAGATACTATGTCAATCTATCAACCATGCACTTGGAGCTTGTTTTAACCCATACAAAGTTTTGTTCAACTTATGCATATAACTAGGATGATGAGGGTCAATAAAACACTTAGGTTGTTCGACATAGACTTCCTCTTTCAAGTTTCTATTAAGAAATAACATTTTTGACATCCATTTGATATACCTTAAATTTTAAATAACAAGAGATTCAAGTGTAACAAGATGAGCAAATGTTCCATCAAAATCAATCCCTTCTACCTGCCTATAGCCATGAGCAACCAATCTTGTTTTATTTCTTACCATATTACCTTGTTCATTTATCTCATTCTCGTAATTCTCACTCCTTTATTTATTCACCAATCACATTGGTTTCAATATGATCTTTTTAAACCCAATTAGGTACTTGATCAACTTGAACTTTTGGTTCTTTCTTCTTCCTCTTCTTCTTCATGAGTTTCAAGTTCATGTATATTATCAACAAGAACATCTACTCATTCCTATTCTTTTTTATGTGCATCACTAATCATTAACTTTTTGTTTTTCTTTCTCATTTTGTATCTTTTCATTTTCAAATATGTGTCATCATTCACAACCACATTAAGAGATTTCATGATAGTTTTAGTTCTTTTGTTAAAAACCCAACATGCCCTACTTGTCAAAGAGTATCCAAAGAAAATTTCATCATCACTCTTATTATCAAATTTTCCTAGGGTTTCCCTATATCTTAAGATGTGGTAAGGGCTTCCAAAGACTTCAAAATATTTGATAATGGGTTTTTTTACCTCTCCACAACTCATAAGATGTTTAGACTTTACCAAGTCTTGTATAGACTCTATTGAGTTGTATGTTGCAATGTTCATAGCTTATGTACAAAAGTACTTAGCCAAATTCATTTCATTGAGCATACCTAGTCATTTTTTTTAATAGTCATGTTATTTCTTTCAGCTATTCCATTTTGTTCAGGACCCATGATGAATTACATGTTTGTCACAAAAGTCATGGAACCTAAAGTTAGTGAATTCACCGCCTCTGTTACTTTTAATGTTTTGAATGGTAAGAGCAATTGTTTTGAATGCTTCAAAAGCATCTAACTTTCCTCTAAGAAAATCTACCAAAGTGAGTCTTAACAGGGCATCCACCATCACAAGGATATACTTTTTACCACCCAAACTAGATGATTGCATTGGTCCCATAAGGTCCACGTGTATCAATTTTAATGCTCTCTCAATTCACACGTTTAAATTTTTATGATGAGACTTTAATTGTTAACCCTTTTAATGAAAACCACATATAAAGTTTTTGGGAGTTTTAAAAATAGGGACACCTATAATGATCCATTTCTTTGTTGTTTTATTCAAATATATGAAATTCAAATGTCCTAACTATTGATGCCACAAATAAGTATTATCAAGCAAGGACAAATTTGTAAAAAAATAGGATCAAGCAAATAACAATTATCATGAGCTCTTAAACCTTTCACACAAGTCATTCCATATTTTTCAATGATATAACATGTCTTCTTTGTAAATTTTACAGTAAAACAATAGTCACAAATTTGACTAATGCTTAAGAAATTAACTTTCAAACTACTAACATATAAGGCATTATCAAAATCAGGCAATCCAGAAACTTTTACTATGCCTATCCCATCTATTTTTATGTAGTTCTATCTCCAAAAGTAACTTTTGCATCATGTTTCTCTACCAAATTATTAAACCTAGATTTGTCATTGGGCATTTACTTTGAACATCCATTATCAAGATACAACATATTAGAATGTTGAGTTTTCATGGTGGTGTGCACTAGATGGCATTTCACATCCTCTTTCTTTACCCAAATTATTTTGGTTTGCACTAATTCTTAAAGATCACTCAACATTTTATCATGTTTTCTATTCTCAAAAGCTTTCGCATTTACTTTTTGTTCTTTCTTGTGATAACCATTATGAGAAAACTTATGTGAATCATGTATGTGAGCCCTATTTCCAAGATTTTGAATTTTTGCACAAATTTTCCTTAAGTTTCCTCCAATCAGTATGATTTGTCTAAGCAAGTCAATTTTCACATTATCTCTCATAATTTGTGGTTTTTTTACTCATTTATTCTTGTTTGGGTCAAATTTAGTCACTACATCTTTCTTAAGCAATTATTTTCAATCAAAAGTAGAGAAGTTGAGATACTAGCTCCATTATCATGCAAATTTCTAACCTTAATAAATTTAGAAGCTATTTGAGTGTAAAATCCATATAAGATTCTGACAATTCCATTAAAATTCAGTACAAAATCATCATACCAGAAAAACGACTCAAACACGTTTTTGTCCTAAGGGGTTGTTTGGGTACGGAATTAATTCGGTAGTGAATCGGAATTTTTTAGAATTAATTCCGCCGATTTAATATAGAATCGGAATTTCGTTTGGGTATGGAATTTTTAATATGGAATCATGTTTGGATAGCGAATTGTGTTTAAGGTCAGATTCTTTAAAATTTTGAGGTAAATTGACAAATATACCCTTTGAATGGAATTGTTTTGATAGAATCATGTTTGGGTAAGGAATTTGTGTATTTTTTAGAATCATTGAATTTATGAAAAAAATTCAAAAAAATAGCCTTCGTTTAGGCATTGTAAGCGGTTTGTGTGCAACACCAATAATATGCCCGGCCACTCATATTTGGCTTTGGGCCATATTGAACGGTTTAAGATCACACTAAAAATAATTTTTTATTTCGCTAGTTTGATTGTAGAAGTACAAGAGGCCTTATGCTCCTCCTTAAATAGTCTTTTATGGCTTAATAGGCCCGTGAAAGTCTATATTGGCTGATACTAGTGCCTATCAGCCGTACTTACCTATATCAGTTGAGACTAATATGATATGATACAGGGGTAATACGCCCTACGTAAAGATCGATATATATCAACTGTATTAGTTTGTACTATATCAATACGATAAATACATATTGACACGTTATTAATTTATTATTTATTATATTTATAAAAATATTTAAAAATTTATACAATAGGGACACGTAGCAATGATGATAAAGCTCTCATACATTTCTTATGCTGCCTCACGGTAAGTGAGAACATAAAATTATACATTTTGGGTTGCAGGGGATGAAACCTAATCGAAATATGATATCCAATGTAATCAAATAAGACAAATCTTAATAATTTACCCATACACATTCTCCTGAGGAGAAATTTAAGTTATTCGCATATCACAATAAACATTTTAGTTCTCTTTGTCCATTTTACAAAAAAAATTATCCTGATTTAAATGAAAACTTCGTAGGTGCATGACTGAATGCTTGCCGAACCCACCGTGGGTTATACTATCTCTAGTACAAGGAAAGAATGGCAGAACACAAGAAACTCATTAGCCGTCAAAAGCATCAGTTGAGTCTTTAAGCTTTCTGGCTGAATCAGAGGAAATCAGGTTGGCCGGTATATGTTAAACACCTAAGCCACATTCAACTATTTCAGTCGACGTATCTTGGGGAGGTGATAACTTATGGGATTGGAAGGTAGCTGTAGTGGGTGTTGCATATGCCCACTGTATTCCTGCGAATGCACCATGAACCTGCAAGCATAACACTATCAACTATGGGCCTGTGTCTTAAATGTCTCAAGGTGGACAAAAATAGCATATAGTAGATAATGTCCTTACAGCGTTCTGCCCAGGAACAGTGCAGATAATGGCATCCGATGCATTAGCACGACAAGCACGGATCATGTGCGTTGGGTCAATGCATTTGACATCAGCAGGAACACCAGTGCTCTTGAAGTGTCTTTTGATCTAAAAATCCTAAAGACAAGCGGCCAGATTTTATATGATTTTTTATAAAATTTGGGAGAAAGTACAATCTTTGATATAAACATCATTGAAATAAACTTACTTGCCCTGCTCCAGCAACACAAGCCACAGCTGACCCTTTTGTCTCTATCATATGTTCAAGATGCTGCAAGACACCTTATGGTCCCTCCAAATTGAAAGTTACCTGCATATAAAAGAATTAAGATGTGTAGGTAAGATTATAAGAAATATATGGAAATTAAAGTAAACAATAAGATGTTCTCAGCTAAAGAATTAATGAAGATAAAGGGAGAAAAACCAACTTATAAATATATGCACCTCAGGGATTAGACAAACATCAATCTGGCCGCTGGAAAGTGAAGCATGCATTGCAATAAAACCACTACTTCTTCCCAACAGTTTAACTAGTCCATTACCATGATATGCACTCCGTGCATGCACAATTTCTTGTTGAAGTGAACAAGAATCACTACAATTTATCAATCAATTTCCCTTGACATTCTTTTGGATAGCCACTAACTAAACTCATTACCTCAATATATGCTGAATTTATAGCTCTTTGAGCTTCTTCCACAGCAGTATCAAAACCAAATGTCGTATCCATAAGGAGAATATCGTTGTCAATGGTTTTAGGAACACAAACAACATAGACTTTCAACCTCCTGTTGTGGCACTGCAAATGAGAGTAAAAACAGAAAAAGTACAAGAGAAACACAAGTCCACATCTTATAATAATAAAATTTAACACATATCAACCATATAATATGAATTGTGAGGAGCAGAAAATGCAATAGTTGAGCAGCTGGGTAATTAATCATACGATTGAAAGATAAAATTGAATGGTGATCAGTGAAAACTTTGAATGCAGATCATGAAAAAACAATTTTATCACATATCAGTGAGCTTTGGGGGAATCACTAGAAAAATGCATCATAGCTATGTGAGGGCCTAATTTCGCCCAAACAATAGGCCACAGGTCATGAAAGAAAAAAATTTGAACGCCGATCAGTGAGGGTAGGGAAAATCGGCGAAAAATTGTAGGCATAGCGGAGTAGGGCCTAATATTCGTCCAAAGATTTGGCCACGGATCAGTGAGCTACAACGATAAAAAAACATACACACGCCAAAGATCAGTGAAGGAAGGAATGAAAAAAAAAACAATTTCAACACAAATCATGAAAAAATAAATTTTTTATCACATATCAGTGACATTTGGGGGAATCGCCGGACAATTGAATGATAGCTACGTGAGAGCCTAAATTCACCCAAACATTAGGCCACAGATCATGAAAAAAAGGAATTCGAACGTTGATTAGTGAGGGTAGGTAAAACCCTCACAGATCGATGGAGGAAAGAATGAAAAAAATACACATTTTGAACGCATATCATGAAAAAAAAAACCCATTTTCACAGATCAGTGAGATTTGGGGGAATCGCCCTAATCAAGAAGAGAAGAAATCGAAATTGAACAAGAAGAGAAGAAAATGGTCTTACCTGGTTCGCGGAAGCAAATCAGACCGGAGGTGGTGGCCGAGCACACAATTTGGGGAAGGGCGGCACCGGGCGAGCTGCTGAGGAGGGGGATGGAAATCCGCAGCCGAAGAGGGGGAAGGAAGTCCGCGGCTTCGACGGCAGTGGTTTCCTTCGACGGCAACACTGGCTCCGATGGAATGCAAGGGAAGGGAGACGACACAGAAGAAAGGAAACCACGAGAGAGGAGATTTGGTCGAGAGGAGAGGGCAAATCAATTATTCAATTATGAGGGGTAAGGGCTGAAAATACGCGATAACGCGTGTTTCCGGTTTTACGCATTTTTACGGAATCGATCGAATCTCCTCACGAGAAGATTCGGTGATTCTAAACGGAAACATGACTGAAACGTGTTTCATCCGAATTTTTATTTTCGTTATAATTCATTACTCAAACAAGATTTTAATGATTCAATGCTAAATTGTGATAGAATTGTCGAAATTTTTTTACGATTTCGTACCTAAACGAGTCCTAAATGACTGCTGATTCCAGAAAATGCATGAAAACAGAAACATGCATTATTGCATATTTCCAGAACTTACCCCTCGTAAATAATTCGCCCTCTCCTCTTCAACCAGATTCTATGTTTCCATCTTCTGTCTCGTCTCCCTTCCCTCGCATTCCATCAGAGCTAGTCCTCTCGTCGAGGGAAGCCACTGCAGTCTGAAGAGGGCCTCCGACCTCCTATGCAATCTCCCTCTGGCGGTCAGCAGTCTCTGCTCCAATGGCGGATGGACGACATCCCCGTCGTAGCCATGAAGACAAGCCTGCCTGCGGACCACCAGTGCGAGCACCGTTTCTGTTGCCTGAAATCCGACTGACCATAGAAGAATCCAAGCAATGTCTGGAGCTTCACTCTTCAGGTACTTTCTTTTACAAACAGCTATTGTTTCCCCCAGAATACAATCCATGAAGCTCATGTCATTCAATCTAGTCCTCTCTGAGCTTCTAGCGAGGGTGGTAGTGGACTGGGGGACACTACCGAAAGAAGTTGTGATATTACTTTAATGTAGTGAATCATTATTTATGGTTCGATAGTTCTCCTTCACGCACCTCAATGATTTGGTAGCTAGGACTAAACTGGCGCATTTTTGGGCTTGGTGCAGTAAATTTTTTAAATCCTACACATCCATGGACCCGTCTGTTTCCTTACCTCTGCTATATGCATGGCTTCGAACCCGTCTGTTTCCTTTTAACTCTGCTATATGCATGGCTTCGAAGTGAAAGGTGAACTAAAGCTTGCATCAAATTCTGCAGCATTCATTCAAAAAATATACTGTATCCAGATAGATTGTTGTTGTTTCTCATGTACTTAAAGCCCTGCTTAAATTTTTTTTTAATATATTAATCAATTTTGAACTTCTGAATTTGAGAAACAAGGACCATCAAGTAAATTTGTAATGTAATTTGATTTAGCTTGGGACAATGTCCTCAAATTTCCAAATATATTATGCAGATTTATGTAGGCTATCATTTGGAATTGACTTATGGGCGCAAATACTAACCTACAAGTTTTATGGCAGGCTATTTGAACGTGGGTTGTCATTTGTTGGAAAGGACTATCTGCGCTATCTCTTGTGGGATAAATATCTCGAGCTTGAGTATTCTGAAAAGTATTGGAATCAACTCAATCTATTTTCATCAGAATTTTAAAATTTCCTACAAAAAAATTAGAAAACTATTACAACCGGTACGTTTTTTTGTTTGTTATCGTTTCAACCTTTCCAAGATAAAACATTTACTTTAGTTTCTTAATAGTCAATAACCTTGGAGCTTGATTTTTTGTTTTTTTTGTTTTTGCACATTGGATATTCTGATGCCATTTTTTTGTCAGAAGATGAAAGTTCTTTTTTTCTTATTGCAACCATCATTTCATGAAGCCTACTAGCTATCTAGGAAATGGGAGATGATGATTGCAGAATCTTACTCTTATTTAATTTCATTAGTTGGTTGAGATTGGGTATCCATTGTTGAAAATATTGTCGTTTTGAATTATACAACCTGGACATTAAGTCTCACATTTTCTTTATTATGTCATTTTAATATCACATATTCAAATTTTAATAATATAATCTGCTTGGAACTGCCATTTGGGTTAGATAAAACATTAATGATGATAATGGCTTTTACACAATTTCAAAGTGCATGACAATAATTTGGTAATCCAGCTTGCCGCATGAATTTTTAAGTTTTAAGTTATTGGTTGCCATGTGGGGCGAAGAGATGAAGTATGAGGAAGGAAGTTCAGTAGAAGCTGGCATGAAAGCTGAAGATATTTGTAACAATACAATTGTAAAACCTCCTGAAGACCAAGAACTTTCATGTGTAATTGATGACCTTGTAAATCCAATGGTCGGTCCTCCATCGTGCAGCTCATTAAACAGATAAGAGATATCTGTCTGCTGAACAACATCTCTATCAGAAGCATCTCTATCAGAAAGCAAATCATATGCATGCAAAGATCATTTTCTTTGAAAATTGTATTCGAAGGC
Organism: Saururus chinensis; assembly: GCA_035235625.1. NCBI lineage: Eukaryota > Viridiplantae > Streptophyta > Magnoliopsida > Piperales > Saururaceae > Saururus > Saururus chinensis. The sequence goes on from CP141143.1 coordinate 37,063,546, forward strand.
CTTACTTTCATGTTAAACATCTTGATGACTGTCAGCTTGATAATTGGCATCGGTATCTTGATTTTGTTAGGGAACAAGAAGACTTTGACTGGGTATGCATTCACAGCCTCTGCACTTATTCAATTAAAGGCATTACTTGATCTAAACAGCAAGTCTCTTAGGGTGGTCTCTGGTTTTAACAGCATAAATTTCTGAAGCAAATGACAGACTCTAAAATTTCATGAAAGATGTTTGCTTCCTTGTGCTAATTACCCATAATTCTGGATCTGTTATGTTGAATTAATGGAAGAAATGGGAGGAAGAGAGATCGGAAATCATGCACTTGTACGAGCGACACAAATTTTTCTCAAGGTACTGATTAGCTTCTGAAGCTAGTGTAAAAGGTTCATATATTAACAAAATCTATGTCGGGTGCATTTTGCTAACCATGCCATTTTTTTATGGAATAAAATTAGAAATTGCTTTGCTTGTATCATCCATGGGTAATGGCATTTTCTTGTCAGTTTCTTTGTCCAGATATGACTGTCAACTTAAAGAACCTATTTTCTAAGAGATGCGTTTGATGCAATAAAGTCTCCACTTATTTGCATGTGAATAGTTAATAGGCACCCAGGCACTTGGGAGCCGCCGGATCATCTCCCCGGAGACATGTATAAAAACCCACCTGCCCCCTACTACCATATCGTGCGACTAATATGCACACAGTGCATATTAACGAGTCTCTATTCACATTTAGTTTCCAACAAATATACTAACTAATTACCTCCAATTGGTACATGACATGGCCAACATTGACATTAGGTCATTTGTATGTTTTTTTTATGTTGTACACATGTTTATTTCTATCATAATATAATGTAATTCTCACGTGATAATGATATGAACAACTTGCATGATTAGAGGTAGCACAGGGGCCAAAGGCTCGATCATGAATAGGGCCTGAAACATGCCCATCATGTATGGATGTGTGGAAGGTCGTAGCAATGACCATGAATAAGGGTATGCGTCAATGATACGCTTGATAACTAAGAATATATCATGGACCCTTTTTTATACATGAAAAAAATACTATAACTAAGAATATATCATTATAATACATTTTCTATAGCATCATAAGACCATAGAAGGCTATGACGTGGACCATAGAAGACCATAAAAAGCTATATCATGGATGATGGATGTGGCATAAGGGTGTAAATTATATGGACCCACCTATATTGATCTTATATAAATTTTAAAAAAATATTTTTAATATAAAAAATATTATTTTTTTAAGAAGTTGGGTTTAACACTTGTTTTTGTTTCTAGGAAAAAAAATTCAATTTTTTAAAATATTTTTAAGAATAAAATAAATTAATAACGTGTCGATATGTGTCTGTCATATAGGCACCCGTATCGGCAGGTATGGTCTTCTATGGGCCCATCAAGCCATTAAGGGATGTCCAAGGAAGAGCATAAGTCCCCTTGTACTTCTACAATCAATTTAAAACAAAAAACCTTTTTTAGTGTGATCGTAAACCGTTCTATGTGGCCCAAAACGGACCACATCGGATCGGGCCTATTGTTGGTTGTGCACACTAACTGCGGACAATGCCTAAACCAAGGTTATATTTGTAATTTTTTCATAAATTCAACTATTCCAAAAAATATACAAATTCCTTACCCATACATGATTCTATCTTAAAACAATATCAATCGAAGGGTATGTTTATCAATTTACCTAACAATTCTAAAGATTCAGACCTTAAACACAATTCGCTATCCAAACGTGATTCACTCTAAAAAATTTCCTACCCAAACCAAATTTCGTTTTTATATTGAATCGAATGAATCAATTCCTAAAAATTCCGATTCACTACCAAATTAATTCACCCAAATAGCCCCTTAGTATGTCCTAGGGAATTTATGTTCTTATGTCCCACGTACCCTAAAACAATTTTATCACTTCCAAATTGTCCACATATGAAAATTTTATAAAGTTTTTATTTGCCTTTAACAAACTCTTCAGTTTTGAATTGGAAAGTTTCAATTCTTCATCCAATATTCCAATTTTCCCATGCAATTCAAGATTTTTAGTATCACACAAGAATTTATCATGCACAACTTAAAAATTTTCATGTTCTATAGCACAAAAATTTTCTCTAAGCATCTTAAATTCATCAAAAACATAATTATTACTAGCCACAACAAAATTTGAAACAAATAAAGACATGTTAAGCATATTTTTGAACTCCATACCAACCTCAAAAGAAAAATCTCAGAAATATTCAAATAACCTCAGCTACCATTTGTTGGTTTCTAAACTATGTGTGTCACATAGACAAACCAAGAAAAATAAAGTGCCTCTAACTCACAATTAAAGTATGGGATTTCTCATACCCTTTTTAAACAAAATAATCACATATTTTTTTCAAATTAACATGCCTAATTCCAATGTGTTCTAACGAAAGTTTTGCAATCAAATCAGCAAACAATACAAAAAAAATTTTATGTGAAAACCCAACTAGGGAAAAACTATAGGACACTCTTTCCAAATCAACAATGCACTACTGAAACCTAAGATTACAAAATTACCGATTACAAAGACAAAAAACTCATTTTCTTTAAATAGCTAGTTCTCCATTTAAGAACATATGAGTCATATGTCAAGTTTATTGGTTTATTTCTTTGTCAAAATTATGTCAAAAAACCATGTGTATGTCTTGAGTCTTAGAATATAACTTTTTCTTCTTGTGGTAGAGTTAGATTTGGAATTGACAGACTTTAAAAATAGGAATATACGTGTTCTTATTATTCAAGTCTAAAGACTGAAGAATGTGTTATGTTCCTAATTTGATTACTATCCTAATTAGATTACTTATTTTACTTTCTTATATTAGTCTATTACCCAATTTCGCTAGGATTTGTCTTGCTTACCTTATTTCTGTACGAAAGTTATTTTAATCTCCTATAAATTGTAATGCACAACCTATTATGAATCATACAATACAATTTGGGTTATTATTATTTAATTTTATGGCATGATGTTTCTCTTCTCTCCCCTTTCTCTTTATTATTCATGTGTAGACACCCTTGGTCTACACCCTTGCTAGCTGAGGGTCATTTCTACTCCCCCTTACCACCCACCCACCCTCCTTTTGCCATGTGTCAGTCGCACCCAAAAAATCCGCTGCCTGGAGCTAAGCCACCCCCGGTAGCAACAAATTCTTCTTGACTTCATGAGGTGCCCATCTCAGACTCCTCCTCTGCTCACCTTCACGCCCACACACAACACTTGGAAAATTAAGTACAATTAGTAGTTTCAGAGCTTACCGACATGAAGGCTATTGTTACTGCCTCCATCGATGATCACAACTGCCTCTTTGACAAGCACAATGCAGAAACTGCTATGTGCTTCGACAATGTTTTGAGTTCCATCTCTTCTCTCAAGGACGTCATTCGTGAGCTCTAGAAATATTTGTCGGCGCCTTGATGCTTTGTTCTCTGCGGCACTTGCCACTCACACTGAATCTTCTCCACCGCCAGCTGCATCAGTGCTATTACCAGTCGATTCCGCCACTCTCGTTTGACAGATCGGCCCCTTTCCACAGCCGGTCGTGCCCTTCCTACCTCTGGTTGTTTCCTCCCATTTACCGATAGATTTTGCCTTGCTGCTAGACACCAAGATCTAGGATCTGCCCACCGTTTCTGCCCAAGTCATCACCAGCCCTTCTCTTTCATTCGGTTCCCTTTCCACTTTTACTGGAACGACTGGCCAAGTCACTGCCTATTTGCCATCTTCTCTTCCACCAGCATCAATCCTGGACCCGGTCGCCACCCGATCAGCAGTAGAGCTGCCGCCCACTGTTTTGGTCGCTGCCTCCGTTCTGATGGGCATCTCTGCCAAGAACCCGTCAAGTATCCACATCCCATTGTAGGCCGCCCAAGTGGTCAGTCCCTCCTCCACCAGTTCCTTTCTGGCTGGTCTAGCTCCAGCAGCCTTGCTGCCGAATCCACTAGATCCAGCCTCCACTTCAGCTGCTGCATCAACTATGTTGTTGATGGATCCAGCCACCGCCTCGACCTTTGGCCACTGAGGCTCTCCGCCCCTTTTTCGGCCATCTCTGGGGCTTTGTTTGCTGCAGCACCATCGTCGATTGACTCGAGCCCGACCTTCGTTGCTCCGCCCAGTGCCTCTGCTCAAATCGGATGATTCACTCCATCGCTGTCCACCCCTGCTGTCGGCCATCAAGCCACCCATCTTCTTCCGGCCGGGCCTCTAGTCGGTATTCGATCATGATGTCGTCGGCCAACCTTTTCCCCCTCATACTCTTCTGGTCCAACAGGCTCTCTCTTCTACCGCTCTATATCCACTATCACATGATGCAGTGATTCTAGAACCATGTATGTAGACCGAAGGTCCTTGTTCTGGACAGGTTCATCACAATGGGCTTCATGGTCTGTACCCTCGGATGGCCCCACTTTTCGCCCATCAATCTTATTCGGATCAGCCACTACGCCCTGTGTTGTATGCTTGTGATCCCTATTATGCTGCACTAGCCACTTATCCTTTGGGTTCTGCCACACTCAATGATCAACATGATGACATCAATACTTTTATTTAGGAGCCGGACTATTATGACCGCGCAAGTCACCCTCACAGTTGTGGTCATTGCTGCATCGACTACCCTTACGAAGGTGCTCTTCCAAATTAGACAAAGTCTCTACACTTTATGTTTTTGAAATGTATATATGTAGTTGCATAATTATTTCTAAGATGAGGTTATAGAATAGATGATTCCTTACTTGAAATTGATCAGATCAAAATTATTTACTTGTTTCAAGTATTTGTGGTTGGTTCTTTTTAAAAATAATTGTGTTTTTAAGAGAAGATTGTTTTTAGAATTTTTGTTTTCTTCATTTCTTTATTTATTTTCTTAGGTTTAGATGTTTGTGGGTATCATTATTGTAAACCCTCGCAAGACACAACTCGAGTTGGACACCTAGGGGTTTAAAGGCTTGTTGCATATGCTAAATGCAATCATGATTGCCTACGAAAGTGGCATCCAAGAACATGATCGTTTATAATTAAACCCTTTGCAAGTGTACAAGGTAATTATACTTGGATAAGTATTTAAAGGTAACAAGAACCTCAGGGACGGATAAATTATTACTAAATCTAAAGAGGAATTTGCTGATTAAAAACTAGAAAGAACTTAAACTTAAATTAAGCAAAAGAAATGAATCAACTAGTTTAAAAACAAGAGATTAATATGATGGAAATTACTTAGAAAATTGAATCCACTATAGAACCATAACAATTCCTTAACTTTTAATCTAAATCTAGTGTGAATATGAACAAGTATTCTCAGCTACAAGCTAGAATTACTTCAGAAAGAATCATTAATTAAATCCATGACATGAACTATCTACACTAAACTAAACTATAGGCATGACTCATCTTATATTAGTATAACACATCCAATTCATTAATTATATGAACATTACAACTATTGCATGACCATCTCATCTAAATCACATAAATTAGAATCGACATAAATATCAAAGCCACATCAATCTACAAGACAATAAATCAATATAGATTTCAATAAACATGAAATGTTCTTCCATTAAAAAGGAAATCTATATTATACAATTGTCATTATTCACAACTGAGATCTAAATTAAAAAGAAAAGAGACTGAAACTTATCTATATCTTCATCAACTCCTAAGTAAAAAAAAATATATCCTTCCATGGCAGAAGAAAGCTCTTCAATCTCCATTGAAAGCTTTGAATACTCTTCCATCTTCTTCTTCCTTTTTCTCTTCACAAATTCTACTGGAATCCTTCAATTTCGAGCAAAATATGTCTTTATATAGGCATATGAATCATTGGAAGAACTCTAATATGCAAAAGACTCAAAATTGACTTAAAATAGAAAATTGCACGTTATCCCATTCAATCGCCATGCATGCCTATTCAAACGGATGTACTGTTTTGTAATTCAAAATCATGTTTAACCGATCGAACACCATTACAGCCCGTTCGAACGCCAATGAAGAATCTGCACAAAATTAATATAAGTAAGCCAATTTACTTCAAAACATCATACAATCTTTTTCCAATCTAATTAAATTTCATTTTTAATTTTTTAACCTATATTAACTCTTAAATGAGACTAGATAATAGAATAATGAAGGGTAAAATAACGTACAAATTATACTTATCTTTAGACTTGCCTAATTCACGTCAGATTTTCAATCTCTAATGGTGACAAACCGGATGAATGGATTTCTATGGCAAAACATTTCTTCCACTTTCATTGCACTTTGGCTTACGAACAATGCGAATTAGCCTCTTTACATATGGAAGGACATGCTATGCGTTGGGTTCACCAATTCCTTGCCCAGCACCCAGACATTACTTGGCCTGAGTTTGAGCATGATCTTCTCCTCTATTTTGGCCTGACTCCTTACCAAAATTTTATCAGTTTGTAGCCTTAGATTCGACAGTGAGATTTTGTCTAGGATTATCAAGATGATTTCGAATACTTGGTGAACTATGTGTAGGGATGGCTTGAGCATACCCTTATGCGTGTCTTTGAAGGTGGTCTTATGCCTCATATTCAAGCCAAATTGCAGACTTTTTCGTGCATTTCTTCAACAAAAAATGATGCATATGCCTCGTGTATGTGAGGAGAAGTTAATCTAGCTCGGTCGTTCTACTTTCTCCCACCCATTGGCCTCTTCTCATCCATCCCGCCCTATTTCATCTTCTGATCAGCCACGAGGTGTCTGTCATACAAGTACTTCATCCACTCCTCTTACTTGTCTTACTCCTTCCCAACTGGCCAATCATCGATCCAAGGGTCTATGTTATAATCGTGATGAGAAATATACCCCTGGACATCACTGCACGAATCAAAAATTGTTTGTGATCAATGAAAACTTTGATGAAGACTTAGTAGATTATACTTGCGATGAATTTGAGGAGATTGCCTCTGACACTATTGAGGCCTTTGATATGGAAATTACCCTCCAAGCATTTACGGGTACTTATACTCCACGCACTATGTGTGTTAAGGGCTTGATTAAGAAACAACAAGTCGTTATTCTGATTGATAGTGCGAGTACTCATAATTTCGTTAATGATCGAGTTACTTGTTGCCTGGGATATCCTATTAAAGACTTTGAGACCTTTGATGTTTTTATTGGTGGATGCAACCATCTCAAAGGTCACGGTTTTTTATCCAAGGTTGAATTGTTATTACAAGATCAGACATACACTATGGATTTATTTTTGCTTCCTATTAAGGGGGCTGACGTTGTTCTTGGTGTTCAATGACTTGAGGACTTAGGTCCTGTTTCTTGGTACTTCTGTCGTATGACTATGGGTTTCACTTACGGGGGCAAGTTGGTGCATATCACTACTCATCCACCGGGATGCCTCCAATCTGTAGACTCCTTGGAGACTTTCTCATTATCATTTCCATGGCCACTTGCTCTAGCATTACCCTTCAATTGAGGTTTCATAGCCCGACGTCCTTTCCCCAGCTTTGGCTACTCTCTTGGATGAGCATTAGTCCATCTTTAAGGAGCCAAAGGAATTACCTCGGTCCATTCTTATGACCATCAGATTCCTATACAATCTAGTGCCCCTCTAGCTAATGTTCACTCATAATGCTATTTGCATATCCATAAGACAAAGATTGAAGTCTGGTTCGTGAAATGCAATCCTCTGGCATTATACGGGCTAGTTAGTCTTCTTACTCCTCTCTTATCCTCCTTGTCTGCAAGAAGGATGGTTCGTGGTGCTTTTGTGTGGACTATATGACTCTTAACATCATTACTTTTAAAGGATAAGTACCTTATTCTAGTCATTGAGGAGTTGTTTGACGAGTTATCAAGGGCCCAATTTTTTTTTAAGTTGGACGTCTGTCATGTTATCATCAGATTTGTATGCATCCTGATCATATTAGCAAGATGACCTTTAATATTTATGATGGGTATTATGAGTTCTTAGTCATGCCATTTGGCCTTACTAATGCCCCTGCAACTTTCCAGTGCTTAATGAATGATGTCTTCTGAAGCTATCTACTTTGTTTTGCTTTGGTTTTCTTCAATGATATTCTGATTTATAGCCCTACTTGGGAGTACCACTTACAGAACATGTGTTCTATTTTCACACTTCTCCATGAGCACCAACTCTTCTTGAAGCAGTCCAAGTGCTCTTTTAGGTTTTAATAGATTGAGTATGTGGGACATATTATCTCAGCCCAAGGTGTTCTTACCGACCCAAGCAAGATTTTTTCCATTTGGGATTGGCCCCACCCTTCTACTACACGTGCACTACGTGGGTTTCTTGGCCTTGTAGATTATTATCAACGTGTTATGTCTACCTATGGTGTTATTATTGCACCATTGACAGCCTTGTTGAAAAAGGGTGCCTTCATATGGTCTGATGCACTCAAAGCGGCCCTCATTTCCGCCCTTGTCTCGAACTTGGCCAAGACTTTCATTTTTGAAAGTGATACTTCTGATGTTGGTCTTGGGCATTCCTTATGCAAGATGATTATTCCATCGCCTTTTATAGGAAGGCTTTGTCTAGACATTCTCTACTGTTACCCATTTATGAGCTTGAGAATTTGGCTATTGTCCATGCTACGACTAAATGGCGAACCTACCTTTTAGGTCGTCACTTTATCATTCAGATAGAACATCGGCCTCTCAAATACATTATGGACCAACGTATGGTGACTCCCACTCAGCAATGTTGGTTTTCTAAGTTATTTGGATATGATTATGAATTAGTCTATAAGTGTGGTCTCAAGAATTGTGCCTCTGATGCTTTATCCAGAATATATGAGGATGCCACATTCTAGGCCATTTCTACTCCAGTCTTTCCTTTTGTAAAGGCTTACAGGTAGCGTATGAGACTGACGATGCTACTTGTGCTATTGTTACACGCTTACGAGATGATCCTTCTTCCTCACGAGATTTTGTTTTACATGATGGTTTTCTGTAATGGCTTGATCATCTTTGGGTGCCTAATTCAAAGGAGTAGCATAGGGTTATTCTTCATCTTTGTCACTTTACGCCTGCTTCTGGACATGAGGGTCCAGTCCACCAATTTGTGACCCAATGTGACATTTGCCAACGTGCTAAGAGCGACTCTACCACGTCATCCTGTCTTTTTCAGCCACTTCCAATTTCAGAATGAATCTGGGAGGATATTAGCATGGATTTCATTGCAACATTACCCAAGGTTCAATACAAATTCGTCATATTCATTGTGGTGGATAAATTGTCCAAGTATGTACATTTTCAAGCATTATCTCATGCTTATACGGCCACGGCTATTGCTAAGGTTTTCATATGTGGCATTACTCGTCATCATGGGATGCCTAAAACTATTGTTTGCAATCGTGATATGGTATTCTTATCCACATTTTGGCAGGATTTTTTTGCCAGCAAGGCACCTCTTTTCACATGAGTTCCACCTTTCATCCTCAGACGAATGGGTAATCTAAAGTGATAAACCATTGCCTGAGCAATATTTAGATTGTTTTTTAGGTGATCAGTCCCGGACATAGCTATCATTCCTTCCTTGGGTGGAATGGTCTTATAACACCACTTACCATACTACTGCTGGTTATACCCCCTTCGAGCGTGTCTATGCCTGCCCACCTCCTACATTGCTCCATTATGTGCCACTTTTGCTTCTGTTGATGTCATGGATACTACTCTTCAAACTTGTGATGAGCTTTCACGCTAGCTTCATCTTAACCTGGCATATTCACATAACTATATGCACCAAGTTTATGGTAAACATCATGTGGATCATGAGTTTGAAGTCGGTGATCTTGTTTATCTTTGTCACAGGCCTTATCCACAGACTTCAGCTCGTAATCCATCTCACGAGAAATTGGCTCATCTCTTTCATTGTCCTTATTCAATTATAGAGAGAATTGGCAAGGTTGCTTATCATCTCCAGTTGCCCCCAGATGCACAAATTCACCCAGTGTTTCATGTTCCTCATCTTCAAAATTTTGTTGGTGATCCTTTATCTATTCCACTATGGATTTTGCTACCAATTTCTTTTGATCCGGCCCTTCCAAAGACTCATGCTATTTTGGAACATTGTCTTGTTCGCCTTCTTGGTTGTGTTGTTTTAGAAGTTCTTATCGCTTGGTTACATCATTCTCCAGAGGATGCTACTTGGATATAAGGGGATGAGTTCGTTTACCAATATCCTAAATGGTCGATTTGAGGACAAGGAGATGCGGAGTGTGGTGGAATGTTAAGTTCCTAATCAGATTATTATCCTAATTAGACTACTTATTTCACTTTCCTAGATTAGTCTATTTCCCAATTTCACTAGGATTAGTCTTGCTTACTTTATTTCAGTAGGAATGTTGTTTGAATCTCCTATAAATTGTAATGCACATCCCATTATCAATCAGACAATACAATTCAAGTTATTTTTATTTAATTTTTTGTCCTGATCCTTCCCTTTTCTCCCCTTTCTCTTTATTATTCCTGTGTAGTCCCTTGGTCTACAACAGAATGCTAAAGGTTTTTAAAACTTATTCAGATCACATTTGCAAACAAAAATTACTTGGAGAAGTTTCATAATGCTTTAGGGTAAAAATAATAAAATAATAAATTGTCAGGCAGAACGATAGATAGCTTGATGTACCATGCACAAAATAAACAGTGAATGAACAATCATTGTTTCAAGTGATTGATCGCTTCAAGGGCAAGTTGCCCTAATTAAGTCATTCCAATTTCAATTTCTTTACTTATTTAAGTACAAGTCCTAAATCGACTTAAGGAGTTATATAAGGGTTAAGAAATCATGAATTTTGAGAGAGTAAAAACTAGAGATTATAGAAAAAGGGTTCATTCCTTTGCATATTATTTTCGAAAGGAGAATTTACATGAAACTTTAAGTTGAAGATCCATATAAAATTGAAGAAGATAATCCACAACTAAGCTTAAATATAGAGATTTCAAAGGAGTTGTAGCATATTTTCAATGGGAGATTGAGGATTCTACAAGGCTAAAATCAACACAACAAGAGGTGCTTGTTGAAGACTATAAAAAGACAGGCATGGCAAAGAGGAAGAAGTTTCAAGTGCTTGAGGGAGGAGACTTGAGGGCCAACAAGAACGATGTAAGAAAGAGGAGCTTGTGTTAGACTCTAAACAAGGTTGGTGTTTTGCTTGTGTCAATGTAATGACTTGGTTTCAAGTATATTGATTTGGTTCCTTTGGAGCTACCATGGCTTTTTATCTTGTTAGAGTTTTTTCTACTTTAAATTGTTGTGTTCATGAGTTGATTGAATGATTATGATTGATATATCATGAGTGAGATTTGAGAGAATATTAGTTTGATTCCGCTACGTATAAAAATTATGTGCAAAGAGGCAAGAACTCGTAGTCTTTATCCTTATTGATAATCGGACTAAGGGAAATCTAATAATGCACTAGGTTATTATACGGATATTAAACTCACAAACAGTAGCTGAGGTTTAAATATGTATAATTTAATTTTGCTACATGATCTCAATTAGATTTCCATTGATATTTCCTTATAAACTTGCTTAAATTTCCATAGTTTGATTTCTTGTGCTAGGGTTTGAATTTTGCTTAAGTTTTCTTATTTTTCTTTTAGAAATACTTGAATAGACTTGCTGATTTGTTAGATTGCTAGTTGCTTCTCTCATAATTTTTCTTGATTTAAGTGCTTAACGTTTTGTGCTTGTGTTATTTTTGATAGATTAAATTCAATAGCTAGTTTGAATAACTCAATGAATGAACATGAGCACTTGGGAAATCCAATGAATAGATCTCCTTTGTTTAATGGACAAAATTTCTCATATTTGAAAAATAGGATGAGAGCATTTATACAAGCGCTTGATGGAAATGCATGGAAAGCGGTTGTTAAAGGCTAGAGTCCTCTAATGACAAAAGATGAGGAAGGAAATTCTATTCTAAAAGATGAAACTGAATAGCATGAGAATCAAACTAAACTTGCTAATCAAAACAATAAAACCCTTAATGCATTAAATCACAATATAGGTTGATCTCTAATTGTTTGTCTACCCAAGTTGCTTGCGAAAAATTAGTAAAATATAATGAAGGAACTAAGGCTGTGAAGGTGTCTAAACTACTCTAGAGTTTGAGAACATTATAATGAGTGAAGAAGAGAGAAATTCTGAATATTATGCTAAATTTTCAAACATATTCAACACATGTAATCAACTAGGAGAGACTAGACCTGAATACCTTGTTGCGAGAAATCTTTTAAAGTCTTTATCCTTAAAATTTAAAATTAAGGTGGTTGTGATCGTTTATAATTAAACTCTTTATAAGTGTACAAGGTAATTGTACTAGGATAAGTATTTAAGGGTTGTCGAACCTTAGGGACGGATGAATTATTACAAAATCTAAAGACGAATTTGTTGATTAAAAACTAAAAAGAACTTAAAACTAAAATTAAGTAAAGAAAGCAATCAATTAAATTAAAAGTAAGAGATTAATTTGATGAAATTTACTTGGGAAATTGAATCCACTATAGAACCATAACAATTCCTTAACTTTTAATATAAATCTAGTGTGAATATGAACAAGTATTCTCAGCTACAAGTTAGAATTACTTCAGAAATAATCATTAATTAAATTCATGGCATGAACTATCTTTGACAATAGTATAAATTATCTGCACTAAACTAGCTATAGGCATGACTCGTCTAATCTTAGTATAACTCATCCAATTCATTAATTATTTGAACATTAAAACTATTGCATGACCATCTCATCTAAATCACAAAAATTAGAATCGATGAAAATATCAAAACCACATCAATCTATCATCTACAAGACAATAAATCAACATAGAATTGAATAAACATTAAAAGCTCTTCCATTAAAAAAGAAATCTTTATCATACAATTGTCATCATTCACAACTGAGATCTAAATTAAAAAGAAAAGAAACTTAAACTTATCTATACCTTCATCAACTCCTAAGTAAAAGAAAAGTCTAACCTTCCATTGTAGAAGGAAGCTCTTGAATCTCCATTAAAAGCTTTGAATTCTCTTTTATCTTCTTCTTCTTTTTTCTCTTCAAAAAATCTACTGGAATCCCTTAATTTCGAGCCAAATATGTCTTTATGTAGGCATAAGAACCGTAGGAAGAAGTTTAATATGAAAAGGATTCAAATTGGCTTAAACTAGGAAACTGCGCGTTATCCCGATCGATCGCCCTGCATGCCCGTTTAATCGCCTGTACTGAATTTGTCTTCAAAATCACATTTAGTCGTTTGATACTTAAAATGCCCCATTCGACCGGCTATACTATTTCTGCACTCTGGACAGTTTTTCTGGACATTCCATATTCCTGTTCATTAAGCTATTTCTTTCATATCCATATTAATTTCTAACATGTTTATAACTCCAAAAAGTTATCCAAATCACTTTAAAGCATGATAAGAGTGTTTTAAATGATTCCAAACATTGTCCAAGTACCTCGATAAGCATGCTTTACCTACAAAACATAAAAACATCACATTTTAGACATGCAGAATATAATTCAAATCCCAAAGTTATTCAAATACATGCCTAAAATACTAATAACTTCTAAAATTAATTAATAATCAAACTAAAATATTAATAACTATCTTAATCTAAATAAACTATAACTAACTCTTAATTAACCTAATCTATACTAAAAAATAAGGTAAAAAGGCATATAAAATATATATATATTTCATACTTATCAAGTTTCTACTAATTAATTCAAGAAAATTAACGCCTTAAACATAGAAGAGTTGGTTGGGAACCTTAGAATCTTTAAGAAGCAAGAAGAGTCCATGAGAACACAAAGGAGTTGATTGAAAAGTCGAAAAGAAATCATATTATCCTAAAAGCATCTAGAATAACTTTTTGGAAAAACAAAGTGTTGATCACCTTAAATGAATTTGAAGAATTTAAAAATTGTGAAGAACCAAAGCTTTTATTGGCTAAGTGTAACGGCTGAGATTTTTCATACATTTTCCTTAAAATTCACGGAAATTGTTTGCAATATAATAGCTATAAATCGGGAAAAATGACAAATACAAAACCTGTAAAAGCAGTTTTATAATTTAAAACATCACACATCAGTTTTTCCCATACAAAATTTTCTCATTCGATCAAACATCATATGGCCAAACCAAACATCATCAAGCACTACTCGAAAATAAATGTACGAATAAATTGTTATGTTCATAGACTTTAAATACAAATCTTTCCTAGGCATCCAAAAGTGCAAGTCCCATAACAGTCCATAGTCTAATCCAAATTTTAAGTCCAGAAAACATAAACATCTTAATTCTTGTCTCACCCAATTCAAGAGATCGTGACACAAACATCACTCGCAGTGAGTCAAGTATATACATGAGTCCAAGGGAATCAATCCACTGTGGAAACGAGCATCCATCTCTAGGAGCTCTCCGATACAAACCTGCAAAAGCCTCCCAAACAACGAGGCTAAAAATAGGGTAATGAGTATTTTCATACTCAATAGGAAAATACCCAGTAGGGGAGTTCTAAACAATGAACTTAGTAGGTCCATACATAGATGCGTTCATGCAACTCAAACATGAAGCAAGCAGGCATATCATAATCATGCTCATACGCATACGCATACAATCACGCATATCATCGTGCCAAAATCATACCATCGAATCAAACTTACACAAACTCCCTTAATCAAGGTCTTACAAACTTACTCATACCATCGTACACTTACTCATACAACATACACATACTTGTATGACCTTACTCGTATAATCATATGCTTACTCATATTACTTACATATACTTGTACGACCTTACTCATACTCATACTCTTACAGTCGTGCTCATTATATCGACCACTGAAGCTTATTACAACTAATAAGATCCAACATCGAAATGGAAAAGAATGCCACTGGTGCAACACCTTAACCTTCGGGGAGTGACTAGATGTCGTGGACTTTACCGAAGGCAAGGCATACCAATGCTCATGGGGCATAGGATCAAACAGGTAAGAGCAGGTCCATGATACTACTTACCTAAGCGTGCAAACATAAACACAAACACCCACACATTAGGGGCCATACAGTTGCCCACCATAATGGATCTTATATTGCCATAGAATTGCCCACCATTATGGGTCTTATAGTGCCAGTGCCACTCTTGGGCAGAATTATACAGCGCCACTTGGGCAAAAATCATACAACAATGTCAATAGAGCATCAAACAGCTCGACTTATACAGCATACAGACCAAATCGAAAACATACATCGCTCTCAACAGAGCATCAAACGTCTAGGCTTCATATAGCACACAGACTAAATCAGAAATATATGTCGTTCTCAACAGAGCATTAGACGTCCGGTGCTCTATAAAGCACACAGGCAACATCTAGCAGGATAAACACCATGGCAAGACATGAGAAATGCTCAGCCGACTCATTATTGGCTAGCTCAAACACAGAACTTAATCTGCCGAAACCCTTAGGTCTCAAACTCAAAATAATATCATTAGCTTTACTTATAATTCAAGTTTGAATTAAGTAAGTTATGCGGTACAATTATTCCACACAATCTTTCAAACATACTATGCTCCACTGATCAAACCGAAGCTGAGCCCGATCCGAAATCTTAGTTCGTCGGGGCAGCAGACTTTACTTAACCTTTCCATCTTACAACATAACACACCATACACCAAAATCTTACGTATTCATACAATCTCTGCCATCCACCTTATGGTCAAACCATCTTACACAAATGTCATCAAAGTAAGCTCCTTAGAGCCAAACCCAGTTATCACCCTCTTACTAATACCTCACTTATTATGTTTACTTTTCACTTCATAATCAATATGTTATTCTTATAAAATTATGCACACTCTTACTATCTGACAATCCCCCAACATACGCTCTAATCCAAACTAGATAAACCGCTCCAATCCTCACCCATCAAACTTATATCATCAATGTTCCATCATATGCTTACACATCCACAACAAATCTAGGTGAAACCCTCTGTCATCTCTTACTGTCCATCGCCCATACTTTTGCCCCCAAACACATACACATATCCATCAGTTAGGCATATAGCCATCATACATACATATGTCTATCACACATATGTATAACATACACATACTTTCATACATAGCTCACCAACATACTCACTAGCCATCACTAGCGCACACACAATTCACATACATTACCTTACCAATGTACTTGCAAGCCATCACTAGCACAAACATACACATCCATACATGTAACTTACTAACATACACGCTAGCCATCACTAGCACATACTTACCTCAGACATACTTACGCCAACATGCATGTCATATGCATTTCAACATGGCATAATTCATCCTCTTACATCATGCAAATGGATCATAATCTAACATTCATAGCATTCAATCATATAGTCCTAGCATGCTGCTACTCATTCAAAGCATGCTATCATGAAATTACAAGTTCAAAGCTCCCCTACCTTGTAATCATGACGTTCGATGGGGAGCACATGACGGTAGTGGCATTAGCAGAATTGGCTGCTAAAAGCATTGCCAAGTTGTGACAGCTGTTGTCCCGAGGGTTTAGGGAGCGCCAGAAGAAATCATGGCCAAATGGGGTGACACAATTCAATGCGAAAAAATCAAAAATCCATGGCGGCACAATAGGGTGGTCGGGAGAAAGGTAATGCCAACATAAGTGGCGGTGCGACCAGAAGTCCAGGGTGTACTCACTGAAGGTTGGCCAACGGCTGAGAAGAGCACGGTTGGCCGCACGACGTCGAAATCGGCCGCGGATAGTACCCAATTGCGGCAATTTCGCGTCAACAAGGGCCCACATAAGGGCAAAGGACATGAGGCGATGCTCAAGGACATAGGAGAGGTGGTGGAAGACTCCGATGTCAACTCTATTCAGTGGCAGAGCTAACCGACGGTCAGGCAGCACAAATATAGCACCTAAACCCAAAAACACATGTGTGGCCACATGCACACGCGGCCAAAAAGTGTCTCTCTAGGGGAATATGGGCCAGACAGTGGCAGCTCAAGGCCCACAAAGGGGCAACGGAGCTAGGGCCAGAAAGTGGTGGTGGATCGAAGTGGCGACATTGCCAATCACCACCCACAACTAACACATTTGGTGCAGCCAGTTGTGCATCTCACACGGTATAGGGCAAAGGCAAGTGGCCCATTCTGGGCGGAGGTGTAATTGCTAAGTGGGGTTGGCCCTCACTGTCGCCGAGCTGGGATAGAGCCCACGATGGCCAAATGGCCGACGTCTCGCCGATGCAAACGACCCGAGATGCACCCAAAGCATCTAATCGGGTGGAGAAAGTCAATAGGGCAAAGCGGGGTCGGAAACTACAACCCCCTACTAACACTAGGTCGAGGTAGGCTGGACGGAGTCTATTCGGTGGCTGAACGACTACCAAAAACACCGGTGTCTCATTAAAATGCTCCGGACAATGAGATGAAAATATAAACAAAACCCGACCAAAGTACAAGTAGCTCACAGCGGAGAAATGGAAGCATGGCAACAGCTCTAGTCAGCGCCTTTGGGTTCCTAGAGGCCAAACATATATAAGTCTAGTTGAGGACAGCCGCAAACGACTTCAAAATCACACCCCCATGGCTCAAAAACGAGAATAAAAGGGGAGAAAAACCGAAGAAAAGTTTGGTACCTCGTGGAGGAGCGAAGAGGCCATGGCAACAGTCATATCTAGTGCCTACGGACTTGTGGCGGTAAGGTAAAGAGGATCCCAGCAAGAACCGATAGAATTAGACGACGAAGGAGGGAGAACGGAGCGACCGGAAATGAACTCAAGTTTTTCTAAAACTCACTGGACATAAAAAAACATTACTAGAAGTCGCTCCTTGAATCGGATATTCGGATTTGATATTTATATAACTTCTTTTTTATTTTTCCATCTATGTCCCCAACATGCGTTAACCTCTTGGTTACTCATTGTACCTCCAAAATTCACACCATAAGCGCGTAGTGAGGCTGAAGCGTTACATTTTCCCGCCAAAAATGACCAGAAATATAGTAGGAAAATTACAAACAATCGTAAAAAAATTAGGGTGATTACACTAAGAACTTAATAAATTCATGAAAACTCAAAAATTATGGTTTGGCAACAGGGGACAAAATTTTGGGAAGAAATAAGGAGAGAAGAGAGATGAGAGACAAACTAAATAAGATAAAAAAATTGAAATGCTTTAAATGTGGTAAGTTATGTCACTTTTTTGCTGATTGTCCTACCTTGAATAATGACATTTCTTCTGATGGTAAGCCTAAGAAGTCAAAGGGGTTTGATTATAAGAAAAAAGAAAAGGTACTTTAAGCAACTAACTCTGATAAGCACTCTTCAGAAGAAGAAGAACTGTTCAAATATATTGCCTTCCATTCAAGTGGGAAGGATGATAGTTTAGAAGAATATTCTCATGAGTCCATTTCTCTTGAAAAGAACTCAGAGTTTGACATTGATTCTAATGAGTTTAAGGGATTCCTCCAACAATTCTTAGTATTGACTAAGAAAACCAAAAACCTTTAGAGAGAGTTAAATAAGAAAGAAATGATCTAGTTTTGTCTTCTCAAGAGGCAAACAGGTTAGTCGACTTTAATAATAAACTAGAAAGAGAGGTTAATGACCTTAATAAAGACCTAGAGAATGAAAAAGAGAAGTTCAATGCTCTCTATAGAGAAATCAAGTCCTCTAAAGAGAGATTAGATGGTTTCAAGAGTGGAAAGAAGAAGTTGGAGGTTGTATGTTACAATGAAACTATTGATTCATTAAATTGAGCCAAAGCTTAGGGTTATATTACTTGAAAGTGCACAAGTGGATCTAGTCTTGCAAGGTAGAATCCATAAGGACTACCTTTGTGTGACTAACACAATGATTACAAAATAAGACGAGTAAAAAAATATTAAGAGAGAAAGAGTAGAAGAGTATTTAGGCAATAAAGAGTTAAGAAATCAATAAGATAACACACTAAGGCATTGAGGGTCATTATAACATCTAGTGATGTTCTTCTAGTGATGCTTTAATTAACTAGTTGTCTCTTTATATATCTGGTTTGACATATATATCTTCAGAATTATGAATTTCGTCCTGAAATATTGATTGTAGCTATGGAAGGTTTCTTTAGAATTCCAAAAGAATCATATCAATCCGAATTTTACATAAAAAGATATGACTTAAATACTAAACCTCTATCAACCTGTCCAAATCAGCTTCTTCCCGAATTTGGTTCTCTTGATGTAAATATGAAATCAAATGGATCCAAAAGGTTGTGTTCAACCATTTCATGCATTCTGAGACCATTAAGAGCACATTCTTGACCCTTGAATAGCTTTAGGTAGTTAGGCTTCACTTCCTCTTCCACTTAGATCCTATCGAAGCCTATTTAGACATGTAAATACAATGAAGGTCCAACTCACATATTCAAAATATAAATGACCTAATAAAGTAGTGAACTAACACAAAATAGGGTTGAAACTCAATATTTGAAAAAAAATTAAACATTATTTCAGTGCATCATATTCCCCCCAACTAGCATATTGCTAGTCTCTAGCAATCTATGCGTTCGAAAAGAAAAATAATTGAAAAGAAAACAAGCCACTTTCATAGGCCAACATGACCACATTTATCACATGTAGCAAGCCATTAAACCCCTAACTTGCACTAGTAGATGAGTTATATCTCGTGAGGGTTTGCAATAAATATACCTACAAAATTCAAAAAACTCATAGGTTGCCTCCCAAGTAGCACTAAGTTTTATGTCTTCAGCCTGACAAAACAAAAAAGAAGAGAAGAAAAAACATTATGAGTGACAATGCTAACAAGTTGTGTTGAGGAAGTAAAGACTAATATAATAATTGTAAAGCAAGACTAAAGAATGCCTTCATCCCCACTTAGCAAATATCGAACATTACAATTAACTCCAAAATAACCAAGCACTAATTTTCACAGATTAAGTATTAAAAAAATATTCATTAAAGTCTAAACCAATAAATTTTTATTTGGAGGAAATTTCCAAACAATGTGTTAGAGTCCATGTGAAATTTTGACAAGATAATTAGAGGATCAGTATCCTAAAGTAGTATGCTCTTCTATTCACCAAGATATATTTAAATAGCTAAAAGAACCAATTCAAAACTTAGCAACATGTTCGAGATAACAAGCAGTTTGGATGTTCACTTTAATACCTCATGCACTTTATCTGTGATATTTTAGCATGCTTGCGTTATTACAACAATGGCTTCACTCTATCTTACAAAATGGAACATTATTTAGAGACTTCCTTTTTTTCCCTTTTTTTCATATGATGTCCATCAATTTTTTGGCTTCCTTTCTTTTTATTTTCTTTTTTTTTGTTTATTTTTTTCAAAGGTATCCTTTTTTTGAAGTACTCGGTCTAAATCATTTGTTAATTCCAGAATAAAAATAATGCACTAATTTTTTCTTCTTTCCCAGCCAACCAACTGAACAAGGAGGTCAAAGTTCATTGGATTTGGGGTCTCTCAACATTCTGGGTGAGTATTAGAGAAACAACCACATAATTCAACTTCAACTCCAAAAATTAAGTGTGAGTGAAATTTTGAAAACCAACATTAGTTTCTAAGATCCCCTTTATAGAAATTTAATTCAAAATACTCATCACAAAAGGAAAGTTTTATTAAAAATATCCAAGTGCCATCATTATCTAAAGATCAAAGTAAAGAGGAAGAATACCAAAAAGGATGAAGGTTATTACAGGCAATACTATTAACAAAAATGATCAAAACTCACACCCCCAACCCAAATGAAACATTGTCCTCAATGTTTGAATAAAAAATTGGGTTTTTTATTTTTTGGTAAAAATCCTAAACAGAAAATCAATGCTCATAATTAGGATCTTTGAGAGATGTAGACTCAACTTAAGGGACAAAATGGTCTAAAAATTGTTACTAACGTTGTCCATTAACTTTAAAAACATTACTATTATTTGTGTTTTCAATGTCAACAGTTCCGTAAGGATAAACAACTTTTACAATGAAAGGACCTGTCCAACGAGATCTTCATTTTCCAGGAAAAAGATGAAGCCTATAATTATACAAAAGAACTTTTTAAGATGGTTTTAAAATCTTACAAAGTATGTTTATCATGAAAGGCCTTCATTCTTTCCTTATACATTCTAGCACTCTCATAAGCATCATGTCAGATCTCATCTAATTCATATAATTGTAATTTTAATGCAACCCAGCCTTGTCAAGATTGAAGTTGGCAACCTTGATTGCCCAATAAGCTTATGTTCTAACTCCACAAGCAAGTGACAAGCCTTTCAAAAAATTAATCGATAGCATTCCAATTGGGGTTTTGAAAGCAATACGATAAGCCCAAAGAGCATTGATTAGTCTTAATGACAGATCCTTACCATTTGGATTGACCATTATTTACAAAATATTTTTAATTCCCGATTTAAAAATTCTACTTGGACACTTGTTTGTGGGTGATAAGGGGCAACAACTTTATGTGTGATGTTATATTTATTCATCAAGGCCTCAAAAGACCTATTGCAAAAGTGTGTACCTTGATCACTTATAATAGCTCAAGGTGTTCCAAATCTTGACAAAATATTTTATTTCAAAAATTTCACAACCACTTTGTGATTATTTGTTTTGTATGGAATAGTCTCAATCCAATTAGACACATAATCAACAACTACTATAATATAATGATAGCCAAAAGAGGGAGAGAAAGGTCCCATGAAATCAATGCCCCAACAATAAAAAATTTCAACAACGAAAATTGGGTAAAGAGGCATCATGTTCCTATGGGATTTGCTTCCTAACTTTTGACAACATTCACATGTTTTGCAAAATTAATGAGTGACTTTAAAGAGAGTTGGCCAATAAAAACCACATTGTAAAATCTTGGCAGTAGTCTCTTTAGGAGAAAAATGACCACCAGATGCTTCAAAATGGTAGAAGGAAATGACATCATATACTCAGAATCAGGCACACATCTCCTAACTATTTTGTCAGGACAATATTTAAACAAATAAGGATAATCCCAAAAGAAGTGTTTTACCTCTGTAAAGAATTTGTTTCTATCCTGTTGAATCCAATGAGTGGGAGTTTTACTTGTCACCAAATAGTTTGCAATGTCTGCATACCATGGAATATGAGAGGTGCAAAAAAATTGTTCATGAGGAAAGGAGTCCTTGATTGGTAGTGGTCAAATGTAGCAGGAGCAATACACAATCCAAACAACATTCTTCGATAAGCAAATGTACCAACTGGACATGTAAAAGTTATCTTTTCTTGATCCTCAAGTGCAATCTCAATTTGGTTATAGCCAAAATAACCATCAAGGAAAAATAAAGATGATGATCAACCACCCTTTCTAAGATTCTGTCCATGAATGGTAAGGGAAAATGATATTTGCTAGTGATAGAGTTGAATTTCCTATAGTCAATACACATGCAACAACCAGTGGTGACCCTAGTTGGGATCAACTCATTTTTTTCATTCTTTACTACAATCACACCGGATTTCTTAGGCACCACTTGGGTAGGACTTACCCACTGGCTATCATAAATAAGGTATATGATCCCTACATTTAATAATTTTAGGCCTTTTTCTCTCACCACCTCTTTCATGTTAGGGTTTAACCTACGTTGCATTTCTCTAGAGGGTTTGGCATTATCTTCCAAGAAGATCATATGACTGCAAACTAAGGGACTAATTCCCTTAATATCAATTATGATACAACCAATTGCACTTTTATACTCTCTAAGGACATGGAGCAACTTTTGCTCTTGTGTGTGGTCCAATTGTGAGGAAGCAACTATAAGGTATGTCTCTCCTTCACCCAAAAATACATATTTAAGCTCATTAGGAAGGGGTTTTAACTCAAGTTTGGGTATTTGGACACTTGAAGGGAGTGGAGCACTATTGGGAGGAGGTAATTCCCCAAAGCGTGCCTTCGACTTTTTAGTATTCAACATGGGGGTTGACTCTAATGAAGAATGTACATCATTAATCACAAATTCATCATCAAAATTAAAATGAGCAAGACAAACCTCTAGAAGGTCAAAAAATGAAGAGATAAGAGATTTTCCATGCACAAGACTTTCAATTAAGGTTCACTTCATAGACATCATCATCATCTCCTGGTTGCCTATAAATATTAAAAATGTTAAGTTCCAAAGTTATATTTTCAAAAGAAAGCTTGATAACACTATTTCTACAATTAATAAGAGCATTAGAAGTAGCAAGAAATATGATAGGAATTTGAGTACAAGCATTCAAAACTGGTTGTGTCCAAAATAATAAAATCAACTAGAAACTAAACCTTTTCTTCTTGTACTAGAGCATCCTCAACAATTCATCTTGATGTTTTAACTATGCAATCTGCAAGTTGAAGTGTATTGCTTGCAGGCTTCAATTCACCAAGTCCCAATTGTTAATAAACAGAATAAGGTAAGAGACTAACACTTGACCCAAGATCAAGCAAAGCTTTTTCAATTCTATAATTCCCAATTATACAAGATATGGTTGGACAGCCAGGATCTTTATATTTGGGTGGGGTGTTTTATTGCAATATAGCATTTACTTATTTTGTCAAAAATACCTTCTTTTGTACATTTAGCTTACGCTTGATTGTACAAAAGTCTTTCAAAATTTTTGCATAAGATGGAATTTGTTTAATGGACACTAAAAGAGGAATGTTAATTTTAACTTGTTTAAGAAGTTCAAGAATGTCACCATTTTGCACCAATTTAGAAGAAGATTGTAATCTTTGCGGAAAAGGAGAAGAATAGGAGAAACACAATCGGAGTTGTCAAGTTCATCACCATGTTTAGAATTCAAAGACTCCTTAGGTTCAACAACCTTCTTTAGAATGTCAATGTTAATGACTTTTCCACTTCTCAAAGTGGTGATAGACTTAGCATGCTCTTCTTGTGAACTTAATGAATTAAAATTTTCAATTACAAATTGACTTTTATGATTTGGTTGAGGTTGAGAAGGAAACTTCTCTTTTTCTCGAGTGCTCAAAGTTGTACTCAACTAAGTTATAGAAGTCTTCAAGTCATTGATGGCATGCATTATTTGGTTGTTGATAGTTGATTGACTCTGCATGAGTGTTTTCAATGTGTCTTCAAGAGTCAACAAAGTAGAATTAAAAGAAAGAAGATCCACAAACTAAGAGCAATATCAATACTTTTTAAGTGACCACTTTGGTCATGTTGCCATGAGCGCATAAAAAAATTGAGAAACTTTTTTTTCTTTTGGAAGGAACTAGAACAAAAGAATCAACAAAGTAGAATTAAAGGAAAGAAGGTCTACAAAATAACCAAAGAAAAACATGCAGTTCCAACTTGATATCTAAATAAAACAATTCTAAAAAAAATCTAGGAACTAAAATAAATGAAGGAAGTGGAATGAAAAGACCCGGAATACTTCAAGTGAACTTCTTTAATTCTTTGCAATGACAAGTCCGAGAGATCTTTTCGGTAGAGCTTCTTCACTTATTCTTTTTCCCACTACTCTCACTTTCAATAAAAATAAAATAAAAGTAAGAAAAACAAGAAAAAAATGAATAGGGTGAAAATTTTGTAACCGGCGTTATCATCACACGTTGCAATCCCCGACAACGTCACCAAAAACTTATTACACCTAAACTATTGATTTATTTAATTAAGCCAAAGCTTAGGATTATATTACTTTAAAGTGGACGTAGTCTTCCAAGGTCGAATCCACAAAGATTGCCTTTGTGTGGCTATCACAATGATTATAAAATAAGAGGACTAGAGAAAAACTAAGACAGAAAGAGTACACGAGTATTGAGGTAATAAAGAGTTAAGAAATTAATAAGATAAAATACTAAGGCACTGAGGGTCATTGTAACATCAAGTGATGTTCTTCATGTGTCATGTTATCTAAGATAGAATTGAATGAAGATTCTATCTAACCGAAAGATATGAACATTAAAAGCAAAGACAAAAGATTGGGAATACTTTGATAGATGAAGGGTAAAAATAATAGTTTCTTCAAGTTCTCTATGTATCAAAACCACAAAAGATCAAGAATGAGAGCCTTAATGCATCTCATGTATTAAGATAAAAAAGAAATAAGAAGAAGAACAATATTAAATAGACATTTCTTCAAATAACCAATACTTACTTGAAACTGTTGATGGAAACATGAATAGAACTCTATTAGATTGTTACAAATCAGCTCTAGCCTTAGCTAGAGTGCTTAGAAAGCCATTACAATAAAACTAAAAATCAAAACTACATAAGAAAAAAAAAATAGCATAAGAGAGCTTCAAAGAGGAGGGGATGATGCATCTCCCACGTCCACCCCTCTTTTTATAAGAGTAGAAGGAGTTGCTTCAAAGGTGAGGGTCCAATTATATCCCTTAAGTGCTTATTAATTGATTGCTTGATTGGTTACTTCTTTGTCAATGATTAGATTCTAAATCAATTAAATAAATTAATAATTTATTTATCAAATAAATATCCTTTAGTTATCTAATTAGCCTTATTATCTTTCCTTATGTGTATCAATTATAACAAGTGAAAAGATCCTTCATGTATTGGCCTCGAGTTAATTGACTAGTTGTCCTTTTATAAGTCTGATTTGACCTATATATCTTTGAAATCATGAATTTCGTCCCAAAATAGTAATTGTAGCCATAGAAGGCTTCTTTCAAATGCCATCAGAATCATACCAATCCGAATTTTACATAAAAGAGATGAAGAGAAAAATAGGAGAAGAGGGCTCCAAATAGGAGGGGTTGATGCCTCTCCCATGTCCACCCCTCTTTTTATAGGAGTAAGGGGTTACTTCAAAGGGGAAGGTCCAATCATATCCCCTGATTGCTTCTTGACTAATTGCTTGATTGGTTGCTTCTTGGCAATTGATTAGATTCTAAATTAATTAAATAAAGTAATGATTTATTTAGCAAATAAGTATCATTTAGTCTTCCTTTAGTTATCCAATTATCCTCATTATCTTTCCTTATGTGTATCAATTACAACCAGTGAAAAAATCCTCTTGAAGTCTTCTTTTGAATGCCACCATAATCATGTCAAACAAAAATTTACATAGAAATATATGACTGAAATACTATGGTTGTATCAATTTGTCCAAATCACATTCTCCGAATTTGGTTCCCTTGATGCAAATCTGAAATCCAATGGGTCCACAAGGTTGTATTCGACCATTACATTCATTCTTAGACCATTAAGAGCCTGTTTTTTACCCTTTAGGTAGTTGGGCTCCACTTCCTCTTCCACTTGGATTTTATCAAAGCTCACTTTAACATGTAAACACAACAAAGGTCCAACTCACCTATTCAAAATATAAATGGCCCAAATAAGTAGTGAACTAACACAAAATTGAGTTGAAATTTAATATTTTAAAATATTTAATTAAACATTATTTCAGTGCATTACTATGCTTAGCATTGGTCAAACAAAAAAAATGAGCGTAGGTTTAGGAATTATTTGACTATTCCCTTAGCAAAATCTTCTACCTTTGTAAAGGCAAGGGAGAGTGTTAAAGATCTTAAGATGGTACCCAAGCTACCTAGGTCAAAAGTGAAAGGAGGAAGATAGGTTCTAGTATTGTGGATGTGTGTGATATTTGCCATAGTGAAACCCATATTAGAAGAGAATATCCTAAAAAACATAGGTAAAGGAAGAATAAAAAGTACATTACTCCCTTTACCCCTAAGCTGCCCCACCAAGTGTATGAAAAGAAGACGAAGAGAGTGTAGGTGAAGAAATGATTTTCAAACCTTGAATGATCAATTAGGAAAAGCAAGGAAGTCTACTTAAGTTGTCTTCGGATTGGATGACTAAGGCTAAGGAGTCTTACATCTCTAAGTAAGAGATTTTAATCTGTGTCTATGGTTTAATTCTTTCTATCATTTAGAAATTCATGTTATTTAGTTTTATCATTTTACTTTGTTTTTACATGGTTTTAATTCATAGGTTTTGAGTGAAAAACAAAAAAAAAGAATATGATAAAAAACACAAACAATAAATTTAGTGTAGCTTTTACTTGGTTTTGTAATTGACTTTGTTTTTGTTTTCGATAAAGTTCAGCTCTTGAGATATAATGAGATTAATTTTTTTTAAGCTGAAAAACAACATGATTAGTGGTCAAACATACCTTAACTAAGAGAATGATAGACCAAAGAGAGTGGATATCAATTTGATTTTCTTTTGCTTGATGTTGCAATTCTTTGATTTTAAAAAACTTACACACATCATGTTGAGATTCAAGCCACTTTGAAGTATGAACATCAAAAGAGAATTCTTAAATATAAGTTGACATAGGCATAAAGATTTTAGTGGAGTCTAGGTGATCAAATTAGAGGATCTTTGGCTAGATTTTGACTTAGAATTTAAAAAAAGAAAATTACATGTAATGTACTTCAATGCTTATGAGTCTTATGTACTTTAATATCTCTTTAGATAATAGAATTGTCCTTGTAAAGATGATGAGGTCTACTTATGTTGGTCAATGCTATTGTGAAGCTCTCATTCACTTGACATAAAGAAAAATAAATGAAAAATAAATAAAAGAAGGAAACATCAATGTTGCAAGAGTTTTTTATTCACTTCCACAATGGATTTGCACGCATATTTCTCGATGGTAAGGTAAACTCCAAAACCAAAATTTCAATTTTTAGTTGATTTCAAATTGTTTTTCATGCTATTTGAACTGGTAGGCTTGTTAGAAATAGGTTGATCTTATTTTTTGCTAAATTCAAGCATTTTGATCGGTTAAGATTTCATGAAAAGTCAATGGCGATTTTGATTTTTCACCAAAATGAGGATTTTTCAAAATTGAGGTTTTTGGTAAAAATTGGTTAGTGGTCGAGTTGAAAAGTTTGATCTACTCATCATGATCTACCTTAGGTTCAAATTTGGAGTCATTCTTACATAAAACTTTTGTAGGGTTTACTTTAAAATAAAAATTTGAATTCTTGGCATGCATTTCAATGTATTTTGGAATTCTAGGCTGTTTATTATTGTTATATCTTTATTCTTAGTTTATGCTTAGCCCTAGTTTGCTTTATTTTTAATTTTAATCTATGGGGAGAGCTAAGAAGAAAAAGACAGTCAAGTCAGGCTCTGGGGACCTAGGGTCATCTAGAGCCATATCAGACAGGGTACAACCAATTAGGTGTGAAAGGAGTCTAGTACATATACTTCTAGAGACTATTGTGGGATGGATTGATGCTAGACCTTTTTGATGGATTACTTTTCTACCATTTCTACATTGGGTCAGCACGTATACCCTAGGTTAGTTTGGCAGTGGTATGCATCACTTCGTTTGAAGGATGATGGTGCACTCGTTGGAGTTACAAGAGAAGTTCAAATGAGAGTGATACCTAACATCATTGCTGATGTTATTGATTATGAGAGGAGAGAGCTCACATTCTCATAGTTTGTCGGATATGACTTCCCACCACATAGTGAGGTGACTGTTGCATTACTTGGTTTGCTGAGAGGACCGAAGCATAAGGTGTCCTTGCTTGCACACTCTATGACATAGGACTTTAGGCTTCTTTATGTCATTGCTTAGTATCATATTTGGAGTGCCCTCTATCATTTTTGGGGGATTATGACGTTTCTGCATAGCCACACATATGAGATTTTGTCATATCCTTACATCTTGTACATGATTTTCACTAAGGTACATGTCAAAGTACCTAGAGAAGAGCCCATTATGACTAGGATGAGACCGATTGATCTTAAAGCGGTGCACAAGGTGTTATCTCACCTTCAGGGTGAAGATCATGAGCCAAAAGATGGAGTAGATGTAGCAGGAGAGCCACCAATAGATAATTCAAATCGACTAGTGACTATGGCTGAGTTCAAATCATTTTAGGATGTTGTGTTCCAAAGGTTTGTAGACCTCAATCACTTGCTCAGATTCAAACTTCCACAAGCAGATAGTGAGAGGGAGCATAGTGATGATGATGATCATGCAACTATTGGTTGATGATTTTATTTACTTTGTATCACTCTTCATGTATTATAATTATTAAAAACTTGTCCAGTTCATTTATGTTTTATTTTGATGATGAGATGTACTCTTAAAACTAATTTTATTGGGGGATATGCAATGGACATGCGATGGTTTGATGAGTTTATTCATTTTCATGTCTTTAAGTGATGATTTTAACTTGATGTAGCTTTTATGAGTATTTTTATTAATTATTTCTTTAACTTTTTGTCTATTTATATTAAAATGTGCGAGAAGTGATTAATGAAAATCAAAGTTCTTATCTTTATAATTGATTAAATAATACTATAAACATCAATTTGATTTTAAGTGTACAAGATAAGTACAGGGTTTTACAAGTCTTTTTAAGCTCAATTCCTAATAAATAAGTTTAAGTTAATTAAGTCTATGTTGAGTCTTTGTAGTGAAGTTATTTTGTACAATTTAAATGTCAATGGACTATGTCAAGAGTTATAATTTTATTTCAATCTTCAAATAAGAAATGTTTTGACAAGAAATTGCCAAAGGCGGAGATTGTAAGAACGTATGAGTTATATGTAGAGTTCATTGGCTGATTTATTTGTCGAACTTATGTCATAAAACCTTTTGTATGTATTGAGTCTTAGAATCTTATTTAGGGTTGTTGTAGTCAAGTCATATTTGGAATTGAAAAACTTAAAAAATAAGAGCAGATGTGTTCTTATTGATCAAAACAGAAGACTAAAGAATGTTGATGCTTTTTGAAGCTTATTCATATCACTTTTACATTAAAAAAATAACTTCGAGAAGTTTCAAAAGTGATTTTAAAGGTTTCAAAAGATTTTAAGGTAAAAAAAGGTAAAATAATAAATTGTGAGGTAGAATAATCAATCATTGAAACAAGGGAAGAACCAAACAATCGATCGCACCTTTGATTCGGCCCTATGCAAAACAAAGCCAAGAGTTATCAATCAATCGCTTGAAGTACCATTCACAAAACAAACTATGAACGATCAATCGCTTCAAAGACAAGTTACTCTAATTAAATCATTCCAATTCTATTTTTTTCCTTATTCAAGTACATGTCCTAAACTAACTTAAGGAGCTCTATAAGAGTTAAGAAATCACAAATTTTGAGAGAGGAAAAACTAGCGGAGATTAGAAAAAAATGGTTTATGCCTTTGCAAATTGTTTTACAAAGGAGAATTTACATGAAACTTTGAGTTGAAGATCTAGGGTGAATTGAAGAAGAGAATCCATAGTTAAAGGAGTTTAATCATACAGAATATCTTCAATGGGAGATTGAAGATTCCAAAAGGCTAGAGTCAATAGAATAAGAGGGGCTAGTTAAAGACTATAAGAAGGCGGAGACAAGACAAGGAAGAAGTTTCAAGTGCTTTTGGGAGAAAACTTGAAGGTCAACAATAATAATCTAAACATGAGGAGCTTTTGTTATAGTCTAAACAAAGTCACTGTTTTGCTTGTACCAATGTAATGTCTTGGTTTCTACTACTTTGACTTAGCTCCTTCGAAACTGCCATCATTTTTTAGCCATGTTAGGGTTTTTCATATTAAATTATTGTGTTAATGTGTAGGTTGAATAATGGTGATTGAATGATAATAATTAATATATCATGAGTGAGATTTGAGAGAAACTTAGTTTGATTCTGCTACATAAAAAAAATTTACTTAAAGAAGCTAGAACTCATAATTTTATCCTTGTTAATAACCGGAATAGGAGCAATCAAGTGATCTGCTAGGTTATTAGACGGATATTAAACTCACACCCCACATGTTGTAGACGGATGTCCAAAATGGCGTGGCAGCCGGTGTAGGGGAAGAGAGCTGCGCAGGGAGGCCGGGAAAAGGGAGAGGGAGCAGCATGGCCTCCAGATAGGAGGGAGAGCAGGGAAAGAGAGAAGAGGATTAGAGAAACAATAATTCATTCATAATCCCAATTAGGGTGTCGCCCTTACATTTAAATAGGCTAACTAATGGGCTTACTAACAGACGCCTAAGGTCCAATAACATAATTAAAAGAAAACCCTAATTAACCTATTGACCTAATTGCCCTTATTACATAATAAAAACCCTAATTACCCTAGCATGTGGCCTCAGTAGTACCCCCTAGACGTTCACAACAATCCACCCCGCTTCCACATCACCTCATCCTTGATGTGACCTTAAATTCCAAACATTGGGCCTACCATAGCTCCGCTGCGGCTTAGTACTTCTGAGTTCATGCGGCTGAAGTCTGGGAAGATAGCCTCCTAGCATATAGGCTGAATTCATAGAGCTTGAATGAAGCTGAAGGACCTAGGGTAAGAGTGTCTTTCCCATGCAAGTTTTCCTAGCCAAGTGGCTAAACACAGTCCATTCCAGCAGCATCAAATAGGTGGACACAATGAAGACCCTCGGCACAACGAGCTGACAGCCACCTCTCACCCTTGTCGCTGAAACCCTTTTGCCATCTACTCTAACTACCCGCATGTGACCATTTCCCCGAAGAACATAAGTCACTCGGGAAGCAGAGTCACAAGTAAATTCGGGAATCGAGAGTGTTCCCTCTGCTACATTCTTAACACCACCAAACACCGGGGCATCCACTAATTGTAAATTCGTATGTTTTTCTTGTAACCGCTGCTCCAATTGGGCTGATTCACATCTTGAAGCTTCTTTGATCTCGTCATTAACATCCTCAAAGATGTCAGATGTTCAGAGACTCAGGTTGACTCTGAGGAGCTGCATGAGCAATGTGCTGTCCTTGTAAGATTCTTCTCCCAATGTCTCCAATGCAGAGATGGCCTCATTGAAAGTCTGTTTACCAAGATGGCAAGCACGATCTGGAAAGTTCATAATTTCATAATAAAACACTGAAAAGTTAAGAGGAAGACACAGCCTTATGGGATGAGTAGGAGCAAAGTAGGAGCAAATTCAGCAACAGCGATATCCTGAGTAGTTTTATAGGCCAACAATGTCCTCTCAGCTCCTGGAATTCGGGAGGGTACCTTTCATCTTGAGGTAAAACACCTTGGATGCTGCTGTGGTGGATGATAGAATGAGGTGAAAGTCCAAAAGCTTCAAGATCCCATCACAGATCTTACAGAGCTCCCCTTCAATGTTACCCCTGTACTCCTGAATCATGGCCACATGATCGCCATCTGAATCAGTGACTTCCTGCAGCACAACTTGAAGTCTATCCTCAAATTCTCCACAGAATTTAGCACCAACATTAAGTGCTCCCATGTCAAGAGGAATCAACCTACAGTTCATCAAAGCTGCACAATCTTCTCTGCCTCCTCAAATTCTCCCATATATGTTAATGCCCAGTGGATTCCATCATAAACAGTCTTTGTGAGGGAAAAGTCAAATGCCTCATAGATCTTGGTAACGCTATATACCACATCAAAATTAGCCTCATCACAAGGCACAATATGCTGCAGAAGCTCAACACAATCCTAAATCACTGGCTTGTATGGGTCTGCCATCATCCGTACATAAAGTTCCTCTGCTTCATTCAGCATCTTCCTCCGAAATACTTGCACAGAAATATCAATATCTATATCAAGCATTTCCAACACCATGCCCCAAAGCTGATCAATCGAGTCCTTCCTCACAAGAACTCTCAGCATTGCATTGTAGGTGGTAGAACTGTGCTTGTAGTCTGATCTTCTCCCAGTCTATGAAAAAAATCCAGCGCCTGAAAAGAATTCCCGCAGATGTCCCTCAACATTCCCAACACCATGATATCAGGCATTGTGATCCCTATCTCCCCCAAATTCTTTGCAACTTCATCTGACCAATCAGGTGGTGTGATGTTTTCCTCTAGAAAATGCATGATAAGAGGAACAATATCATCACCTACAGTGCGAACCACCAATCCTAAGCAAGTACCTCCAGCCATTGCAAGGTTCCATGCCCCTTTGTCCTGACCCTGATCCTCAACATCAAGAGAGACCTCCATTGCATGGCCCGTTTTGAAGTAAGCCTCTAGCAGAGTAGCATGAACCACTCCATCGTAGACTAAGCACCTGGTGTGCAATTCATCAAACAGCTTGAGGGTCTCACGCATGTCTCCCAGTAATGAGTCAGCTTCGTAGCCCTTGTTGAATATCTCCTGCAGCAGATCCACTGTCTCCTTATTGCGGCTGGCATCCACAAAGCCCGGTGGATAACTAGCAGCAATCTGCGTAATTATATCCAGGATTGGGCCTGGAATGTTCCGGTTGAAGTAGATAGCAAATCAAGGAGGCCGCTTGAGCTGTGCAGGATGGAGATATTGTAGGAAGTCCCAGTATGGAAAGTTTGCACTAAGACAAAGGAAGTTCGCCCTAGTACCGGGGTGATCCAACTAAGAGCCAAGGTCACGTCTATCTCATATCCGAGATTTTCTGCCCCAAATATCAATCTGCCAGAGTGCAAGCTGAAAAACAGGGATGCTCTAACTAGAGAAAGCAAAACCATATGGCAAGAAAATTCCCTTAAGATCAGGGAAATCTCCATGAAGCAAATCTCATCCAGTCTGTGTTGCTGTTCGGAAGGACGGAAGCTTGCATTAGCTCCATCGAGAAATCTCCGACGAAAATTTTGCAAAGGAAGATTTCACCAAAATGGATTGGTATGCCAGACAGAAGAGAAGTTGGTTTGGGTGAGGAAGAAGGCAAGAGCGACGAAATTTCCGCCTGGTGAGCCAATGCGGCCATCGGGGACGGACCTTCTTCCTCCTCTTTGCTGTTGCCGATGCCAAAAAAGGCCAAGGCAAATGGGCACAGTGAAAGGGCGATGGTGGGGCTTCTTCCCGCCGCCGGAGGTCAATCTGGATTTCCTAGTGGATAGCTGCTTCCTGGGAATCTTTCTGCACCGGCAGGAGCAACTGGGTTGGTCAATAGCAGAGACAGTCGGCAGACTCCGCTGGTGTGGACTAGACTCCTTCGTGAAGAGAATCCTTCGGGCATACCTTCTCTAACTCTGCCAGAATGGGTTCCTCTGGCAATAAAACAGCCTATGCAGGAACTGATTCATCCGCTTCTTCCATGCAAACAATGGTGGAGGTGTTGCCTGAGACATTAAAAGCCTCTACAGCTTTGCGAACCTAGTTGCAACCTCCGCGTGTATCTCTATGAGCGCAGCTACAACCACCACAATTTTCTCCACCCATTGTCCCATTGAACTTTGAGCTCCGATACTAATGTTGTAGACAGATGTCCACAACGGCGTGGCATCCGGCGTAGGGGAAGAAATCGGTGCAAGGAGCCCGGGAAGGAGGAGAGGGAGTGGCATGGCTGCCGGATAGGAGGAA
This sequence comes from Saururus chinensis, assembly GCA_035235625.1. Taxonomy (NCBI): domain Eukaryota; kingdom Viridiplantae; phylum Streptophyta; class Magnoliopsida; order Piperales; family Saururaceae; genus Saururus; species Saururus chinensis. Next base: position 37,097,876 of record CP141143.1, read on the forward strand.
GAGTAGGGAAAGAGAGAAGAGGATTAGAGAGACAATAATTCATTCGTAATCCCAATTACAGCGTAGCCCTTACATTTAAATAGGCTAACTAATGGACTTACTAACATGCACCTAAGGCCCAATAACATAATTAAAAAAAACCCTAATTAACCTATTGACCTAATTGCCCTTATTACATAATTAAAACCCTAATTACCCTACCATGTGGCCTAAGCAGTACCCCCTAGACGTTCACAACACCACACCACTCTTGAATTTTGAATACCACACTTGATCTTCTCCTCTTTGTGTTTTTTGATCAATATAGATATTTCATATCCTCCTTTGGAATGAATCTTTTATTTTCTTTGATATTCTCGGCAACTATCTTTAGCAAATACCATACATCACATGTGTTTTTGTGCTCTCATTTCACCACTAAACACTCTTTATGATTTAGGTAGAGACTTTCTCACTCTAGAAGATAAATTTTTTTAAAACTCCATTAGAGGAACTCCACACAAGCTCTCTTAATTTTCTTGGTCTTCTCTTTTCTCTTCATCACATTCTAATTCTTTTTTATTAACTCTCAAGTTTAAAATGAATATGCCTTCAACTAGAATCCAAATCAAACTGGAAAAGTTTAATTGAGGCAACATTTCACAATGATTGATCGATTCCTATTCCTTTCCCTTTCAATTCTTCTATAGATCGATCCATCAACCCAAGGATCAATGAATAATCTCTCGGCTTTGTTTAACAAAGAGTGTTTTTGGGTGATCAATCATTTAAAAAAGCAATTGATCACTCTTACAAATTTTAGAGATTTAGCTACAGTTCATCAGAAATTAATCATTCCAATCTGGAAATCAATGATTCTTACCAGATTTTTTTCTCAATATAAAAACCTTTATTTCCCACCATTGATTCACCTAAGGTCTCTTTTACCCTAAAGTGTGTGAATGTGATGTATGTGCATGTTTTTACCAAATGAAAACATAGATTTGAGTCTTTCATTTTGCTACACCTACAAAACTTAGTCTTCAGACTTAATCTAACCAAAAATACACATCAATGTTATTGTTTTGATCACAGAAATAATTTAATACATGACATGAGGAAGCTTACGTTTTTACAGTGATAAAAGAGGACTAGGATGTAATGAGTTTAATTCCACAAACACTGCAACAAATATTAGTATTAATGATGCTTTCAAGCATCGCTAATAGTACTCTAAGTGTCACTAATAGTACTCTAAGTGTCGCTAAATACATCGATAAAACTACAGTCGCTTCTGCTCATTAGCGACGCTTGTCACTAAGCGTCACGAATTGTCTAGCATTAGTGACATTTAGATAAGTGTCACTAAATATTATATTTTTTGGGATACATAATTATGTGTCGCTAATAGTTGAGTATTATCGACACTTAATTCTAAGCGTTGCTAATAGTTATGTATTAACAACGCCTAACTATATGTTGCTAATAATTTAAAAACATAAGAAAATTCTAAAAAAATTATTGGCGCCACTTGTATATGCGTCGCTAATAATAAAATTAAAAAAAATTAAAATTTTGAATAAAATAATGAAAACATAATCTATAGAGATGCTTCCAAGAAGCCTCGCTAATAAAAAAATGGATTTAAAAAATAATTTTATATTAGCGCCGCTTTACAAAGCGTGACTAATATGTAAAAAAATAAAAAAAATAATAGAAAGTCTTTAACGATGCTTTCCAAACCGCCACTAATTCCAAAGCGTCGCTAATAGTTATAATTTTTTTCTTTTTTATTTAACATATAAATCTTTTAGTGATGCTTGGTGAAAGCATCGCTAATAGCATAACTATTAGCAACGTTTATTATAAAGCGTCGCTAATATGCTTAATACTAGCGATGTTTTTTATTAAGTGTAACTAATATATGACTATTAGCGAAGCTTAATTAAAAGTGTTGCTAATAGTAAACTTTTTTGCGATGTTTTTTTATGCGTCGCAAGTAGTAGTTTTTAGCGACGCTTGTAGTTGCCTTGCTAATAATACATTTTGTTGTAGTAAAAGTCTATTATACTCATTAAGTTTTTCAAAACTAAAGAAACCATGCACCCTAGGAAAGATGATCACATGACAAAACCAAAACAAATTCCTAGGAATCAAAGTTCAAAGTCTAAATATTGAAAAATACATCATAAGAGAGAAAATCATCTAATTTAGTTTCCTAAATTTGACAAATTCAAGCTATGAAGTACAACCTAAAACGCCTTAGTAAACAAGTCATGAACAAATCCAACACTAAGGAAAATTAGGTGTCTTCTAACTTGAATATATTCCCTACGAATCCAACAAGATACCACATGAATTCTCAAAATTATGAACTAAGAATTAAGAAAATTTGGGTCAAGGAGCACTATCCACACACTTCTACACCAAAGAAGGTTTCTCAAGATAATAGAAAGAAAACATTATAAATTTGGATTGGAAAGGTTGTCTTCAAGAACCTTAAATCCCAAGTTAATTGGGGGATTAAATCATCCTTAGGTTGCCTTCAAATAAATTGGTTAGGTAAGGTTAAGAAAGCTTAAATCTCTAGGTAAAGAGATTTTTTTGTTCATGATTTATTTATATTGATATTTTGGACATACATATTTTTTATTTTCATTTCATTTTGCCTCGTTTTATGTTACTTTCGTTCAGATCCTTTGATTGAAAAACAAAAAAATGGAAAATCTAAAAAAAAAGTTAGGGTTTCTTTTAGTTGAGTAAGTTTTTTTTTGTAGTTTTTGAATTGTGTTTAGCATGATAATTAAAGATCATTAATTTACTCCTATGATGAAAATACTATGATGTGTGGTTAATGAACCTTAATTAAGAAAGGGATGCACCACGGGGAGTGAAGATTGATTCGACTTTCTTTTGCTTGATGTTGCAATTTTCTGATTTTAAAATATACACACATCATGTTTATACTCAAGTCAATTTTATGATTGGAAATTGATAGAAAATTCTTTGACATAAGTTGACTTAGGAGTTTGGATTCTAGTGTGAAGCTCCATCCCCTTGGCATTAAGAAAAATGAAAGAAAAAGAATGAAAATAATAATAATAATTGATGCAAGTTGAGAGGATTGAGAAAAAGCCAAACCCTATAAAAATGATTTGAGGAAAAATGTCATAACTCAGAAAAGGCATGAGCATATTTTATATAGTTTTTATCGTTTTAGAGGACAATCTACATAGATTCTAGCTAAAGTGAGTCAAAAAATGAGAAGTATGTCTTTACTAGAGTCTGAACATATTTGTCTCTTTTAAATAATAAGGACCTTGAGAGTTTCACGAGTGAAGGAGAAAAGAACCAAACATTGATGGTTTCTTCAAAATTTTAATAAAAGATAATCAAAATATTAAAACAAAGAAATGAGGATTAAAAATCACAAACCAATGGGGAAAACTAATCTAAGGCAAGATATAACTGACCATAATCTATGGATGCACTTATATTAAAGGCTGAATTAATGAAATTTGACAAGAGAGCTCAACATGTTTTTATTTTATTAATTCATTGAATTTTAGTCAATTTATAGGTTATTTTATTTGTTAACTTTTACATTAGGTTGCTAGATGAGCCTACATTCACATTGCCTTGTGGTTTTATGAAAATTTATTGCTTAAACCTTGAGTTCTATACATTGAAAAGTTTTAATTTATTTGAAACATGGTGAACCAAACAGAATTTTAAGTGTGATGTAAATTTTGATTGATTCTAAGAATGTTGTTTTTCAAAACTTGATTTCAAACAACATTTTAGAATTCAAGACAAATCTAAGATTGTTGTTATCCAATGAAACTTTATTAATTCTACAATTTTAGGAGTAGTAAATTTTTTAGCATATTCTAGGATGTTTCTACATGCTTGTATATGTTTCTAGATTATTGATTGATCTTAGAATGTCTTGAATATCTGAGGTAGAGACCTTTACACATGATGAGTTAATTTAAGTAGAGTCTCTAGTTAGAATCAGTTTAAAATATGAACGTTACATTATGATTTTGATCTAACTTAAAATTTATGATTCTGATTAGGACTTGATTGCTTATATTTTTTTCTATCTTAAGAGTGATATTGACATGATTCTTCTTAATCTGAATATCTGATGTGATTGTTTAACTTGTGTTTTCTCAACATGGTTCTTTTCTTACCTTTGTCTATTTCTAACAAAAAGTGGGAGAATATGTAAAAATGTTTGTTAAGGGTATATATATTTAATAGAATCGAATGTCATATGTTGCAAGTACTTGAACATTTAAATTTTGTATTTACATAGTTTTTGGAACAGTTATGAGGGTGTGTTCTTATTTGTGATGTGCAGGATGATTACAGGTTGAAGATCACCCCATCACATTAGATATGTGTGTCATAGGTTGAGGGCAAAAGTCATTGTCAAAGTTGAACAACTGTTATAGTTTGATCTATGCACAATGAATTATAATTTTTTTTAAGATGAAACGTTGTAGGGTTTTATCATGAAATAGCCAAAGGGAGAGATTACAAGAACATATGTGGCTATATATGTAAGAACATATGAGTCATATCTCTAGTTTATTGTCTGATTTTATTGTCAAAATTATGTCAAAAAATCATATGTATATATTGAGTCTTAGAATCTCATTTGAGGTCATTATGGTCGAGTTAGATTTAGAATTGACAAACTTAAAAATAGGAGTAGATGTGTTCATATTGATCAAGGCAAAAGACTAAAAAATGTTGAAGAGTTATGAAATTATGAAATTTCATAGAGGAAAACCTAGAAGAGATTAGAGGAAAATGGTTTACACCTTTGTTTATTATTTCGAAAAGAAAAATGATCCATGGTGAATTGAAGAAGACAATCCACAACTAAAGAAGCTTCTACAAATAGATTTCTGAGAGATGTTGCAGCATATTTTTAATGAGAGATTGAAGATTTCCACAAGGCTAAAGTCAATATACCAAGAGGTATTTGTTGAATACTAAAAGGAGATAGAGACAAGGTAAAGAGGAGAAAGTTTCAATTGTTTGAGGGAGAAGACTTGAAGGCTAGCAACAACAATGTAAACAATAATAGCTTGTGTTAGAGTTTAAACAAGGTTAGTAGTTTGCTTGTATTCATGTAAAGTCTTAGTTTCTAGTACATTAATTTGGTTCTTTTGGAATTGCCGTGGGTTTTTACCCTAGTTGGGGTTTTCCACGTAATTTGTTGTATTCATGAGTGAATTGAATGATGGTTGATTTATTGATTCATCATTAGTCAGATTTGAGAGAATATAAATTTAATTTTGCTTAATAAAAAATTTTGCACAAAGAGGCTAGAACTCTTAATACTTACTTGTCAAAGTACTAGTTTTAAGAGCAATCTAGTGATCTGCTATGCTAATTAGATCAGTATTAAACTCTAAAAAAAATAAAACATGATCCAAAATACAAAAAAAATAGTGTAGCTATTGCTTTTCGTAATTGACTTTGTTTTTGTTTTTTATAAAAGTTTAGCTCTTAAGATATTTTGAGATTAAATTTTTTAAGCTGAAAAGCAACATGGTTAGTGATCAAACATACCTTGACTAAGAGAATGATACACCAATTAGAGTGAAGTCAATTTGATTTTCTTTTGCTTGATATTAAAATTCTCTCATTTTAAAAAACTTGCACATATCATGTTGAGACTTAATTCACTTTTAATTATAAACATCAAGAGAAAATTCTTCAACATAAGTTAACATAGCCATTTGGATTTTAGTGTGTCTAGGTGATTAAATTAGAGGATCTTTAGCTAGATTTTTATTTAGCATTTAAAGAAATAAAAATTCCATATAATGTATCCTTATGAGTCATATGTACTTTAATATCTCTTTAGATGATGGAATTATCCTTCTAAAGATAATAGCAAGGGCTACCTACTTAGGTCGGCCTAAGCTAGTGTTAAGCTCCCATCCACTTCACATTAAGAAAAATGATTGAAAAAGAAAAATAAAAAGAATAGAAAATATTATGATGCAAGTAGAGAGGATTTAGAAAAAGCCAAGCCCTAGAAAAAAGAATTGAGAAAAAATATCATAACTAAGATAAAGGCATGGGCATGTTGATTATGAACTTTTTGATTATTTTAATCTTTTTAGGAAAATCATGTATATAGATTCTAGTAAAAGAGAGTTAAAAAATGTGAACTTAGTCTTTACTACAGTCTAAACAAATTTGTCTCAGTTTGGTTAAAAGTGATCTTGCCATATTCAAGATTAAAAGAAACAAGAGTTGACTACATTGGTGGTTTTTCTTCAAAACTAATACAAGAGGATTGATGTGAAAAAAAAGATAATAAAATTGACAATCACATACCAATGGGGTTAAGAGATCTAAGGCAATATATTAACGCACATAATTTCTAGATGCACTTAGATTAAAAGAGAATTGATTAAAATATCTTAAATAAGAGCCCAACTTTGTTAATTTTGATTGTTTGATTTTTAATTTAGGTTTAGGATGTCAAAAAAAATTTATTTTGATAGGAAATGCCTTGAAATAATTTTAGTAATTTATTGGATATTTTCCTGATTTTTTAAAATTTCAGCAAACTTTTTAATTTTTCAAAAATAAGAAATCCCAATTATCTCACAAGTGATCGCTCTATTGTTGGTTAGGTTTTTCTTGCCAGAGCTCAGTTTTAAATTTGATTTCACTCTATTTCTCTCCAAACTTTGTCTAAACGTCTACCAAAGAGAATAGAGTTGATTTACGTGGATTTTTGGCAACAAATTTCAATATTCCTCATCAAATTCTCAACTTTCCGCGCCGCCAAAGGTATGTTCTGAACCAATATTTTTTAGTTGATTTCAAAATGGTCATTCTTGAGATTTGAACATGTAGGAATGTTAGAAAAAGGATGACGTAGCTTTGGTTAAATTTTTACGCATGTTGATGAGTTAAAACTCAATGTTTCAAGAAACATTCAAGAGCTTTCAAGTTTTTTTCTTTAAATTGGAGGTTTTTCAAAATCAGGGGTTTAGGGTGAAATTGACTGCTTTTCTAGTAGAAAAGTTTGATCTAATCGTCATGATCTACCTTAGGTTCAAATTTGGAGTCGTTCAAACATACACACAAATTTTAGGGTTTATATTAAAGTTAAAATTAAAATTTTTGGCATGCATTTCAATGGAGTTTGAACTTCTAGGATGTTTACCAATATTATATCTTTATTCCTAGTCTATGTTTAGCTCTAGGTTACTTTATGTGCCTATTAATCAAGATGAGAAGAGCAAAGAAGCAAAAGGCAGTCAAGTCAAGCACATGGGACCTTGGATCATTTAGCAGTGGGTAAGACAAGGTTAGACCAATTAGATATGAGTAGAGTTTAGTTCACATTCCTTTAAAGACTGTAATAGGTTCGACAGAGGGAAGACTGTATTGGATGGATTATTTTTCCACCATTTCCACATCAAGATAGGGGGTTTACCCTAGGCTAGTTTGGCAATGGTTTGCATCACTAAACTTGCGGATGATGGTGTGCAAATAAGAGTTGAAGGAGTTCAAGTGAAAGTAACATTTGACATTATTGGTATTGTGATTTGTTGTGAGAGGAGAGAGCTCACATTCCCATTTGCTAGATATGACTTCCCACCAGACAATGAGTTGTCTGCTATATTGCTTGGTTTGCCACAAGGGCTTGAGCTTGAAGTGTCCTTGCTTGCACCTTCAATGACACAAGACTTTAGTCTTTATCATGTGATTGCTCAATACGATATTCGGAGTGCTAGGAAGGAGAGAGATCAGATAGAATGACGACACAACTACTACACCTCCTGGCACAATCACATTTGTAGCTTGATCTACCTTCTATCATATTTGGGAGGATTATGGAGTATGTGCATGGAAACACACGTGAGATCTTGTCATATCCCTACATCTTATGCCATCTTATGCCAGATTTATACAATAGTGCATGTTAGAGTACCCAGAGCAAAGCCAACCATGACAAGGATGAGACCTATAGACCTTAGAGTGGTTTGACGGATGTTATATCATCATAAGGGTAATGATCATAAGCCCCAGGGTGCAGAGGATGCATCAGAGGCAGCAAATGCATCATTAGATCCACCAACACCTATAATTGATGATCGTTTAGTGACCATGAGAGATTTCAAATTATTTCAAGATGCTATGTTCCAGTGGTTTACTATCCTTGATCACTTGATCTGATCTCACTTTCCAAGAATAGATAGTGAGGGGAGCATAGTGGAGATAATGATGCAGCTGCATAATATTTTGGATCACTTTTCATGTATTCCTTGGCTAAAAGCTTTTTTAGTTTGTTTATGTTTCATTGTGATGATGAGATGTACTCTTGAAACTTATTTTTATTATGGGTTGTGATTCGACATGTGTTAGTTTGATGGTTTTATTTATTTTCATGTCTTTATGTGATTATTATGACTTAATGGAGCTTTAAATGAGTGTTTGTATTAATTATTACTTTAACTCTTTGCCTATTTATGTCAAAAAGGGGAAGAAGTGATTAATAAAAATTGAAGTATTTATCTTTATAATTGATTGGATAGTGTTACACAAATCAATTTGATTATAACTATGCAAGATAAGTATAGATTTATACAAGGTTTTGCAAGCTCAATTCTTAAATAATGAGTTTAAGTTAATTGAGTATATGTTGAGTCTTTGTATTGTCAAGTTATTTTTTATAATTTGAAAGTCAATGCACTATGTGAAGAGTTGTAATTTTATTTTGATGTGTAGTGTTTTGATAAGAAATAGCTAAACAGGGAAATTGTAAGAACTTATGACTTATATGTTTAGTTTATTGACTAATTTCTTTGTCAAGTTTATGTCAAGAAACTATGTGTATATATTGAGTCTTAGAATAACATTTGAGGTTGTTGTCGTCAAGTCAGATTCAGAATTGACAAATCGGGAAAATAGAAGCATACATATTCTTATTGATCAAGGCAAAAGACTGAAGAATGTTGAAGGATTTTGAAGCTTATTTAGATCACATTTACATACAAAAATCACATAGAGAGGTTTGAGAAGTGATTTTAGACGTTTCTAAAGGTTTTTGGTTAAATATGGAAAAAAAGTAAATTTATAGGTAGAACGATTGATCATTGCAATTAACAAAGAATAGAATGATTAAACGTTCGTTAATTCAGCCCTATACAAAACAAAGCCTAGAGTTATCGATTGATCACTCTCGTAAATCGATTGATTACTTGGAGTATCGTGCATATGACAAACAATGACTAATCGATCGCAATTTAGAATGATTAATCGTTTCAAGGACTAATTACCCTAATTAAGACATTACGAATTCAATTTCATTCCTTATTAAAGTACAAGTCCTAAACTGACTTAAGAATCTATATAAGGGTTATGAAATCACAAATTTCATTAAGAAAAACCTAGAGGAGATTAGAGAAAAATGGTTTACATCTTTGCTTATTGTTTTCTAGAGGAGGATCTACATGAAGCTTTTAGTTAAATATCCATGGTGAATTGAAGAAGACAATCCATAACTAAAGGAGCTTCTACACAGAAATTTCAAAGAAGTGTTGTAACATATCATCAATGAGAAATTGAAGATTTTCACAAAGCCAAAGTCAATACAATAAGATGTGTTTGTTGAAGACTAGAATGAGACAAAGACAATGTAAGGAGAAGAAAGTTTCAAGTACTTGAGGAAAAAGACTTGAAGGCCAACAACAACGACCTCAACAAGAGAAGCATGTGTTAGAGTCTAAACAAGGTTGGTGGTTTGCTCGTGTCTATGTAAAGTCTTGGTTTCTAGTGCATTAATTTGGTTCCTTTAGAATTGTCATGGTTTTTTTACCCTAGGTTGGGTTTTTCAGGTAAATTGTTGCATTCATGTGTGAATTAAATGATGGCTGATTGATTGATTCATCATGAGTCAGATTTGAGAGAATGTAAGTTTAATTCTGCTTAATAAAAATTCTATGTAAAGAGGCTAGAACTTTTTTTTCTTACTTGTCGAAGTACTAATTTTAAGAACAATCTAGTGATCCACTAGGTCAATAAGATAAATATTAAACTCTCAATATATAGTATACTAGCTTATTTCGGTGAACGAAATAATGTCAAATTGATGTGTAATTTGAATCATAGAATAGGACGCTTACTGCTTAAGATCACATGGCGAAGATGAAGCATATCAGAAGACTCAGAAGTATTTTTGTAGGTAAAAACACACACACACATCACATTACACACTTAGGATAAAAGGTTTATCATATTGAAGTGTGAAAAAAGAAAGACCGAAAATTTGCATATGTAAAATTTTCATCTAAGATTAATAGGGAATAATTTTGATTTTCGGTACTTTAACAACATTGTAGTAAAATATTGTAGCAATACAGTATTATTTTATCGTAGTAGTTATTGTTCATCGATCGATCGTTTATTGTAGTGATCAATCAGCTATTGTAGCAGTTCTTTGTTAAACAAAGCCTAGAGTTTAGCAATCAATTGGTTATTCTAGCGATTGGTCTCTGGAGCCCATAGTTTCCAAAAATTGGTCATTCCGGGCTGAATTTGATTCTTTCAAACACCTCAACTGACTTATTTATCTATATAAGGGGCATTTTGGATGTAGAAAAAAAGGAGGGAAGTGTTGGCATAAAGAGAAATTTGATAGTCTACTGTATTGAGTTTTGAGAGTAGAGTTTTCTATTTGCTACATGCTTTGAAGATTAATTCAATTAGCCAAAGGAGAATAGTCTTTCACAACACAATATACACAAAGCTTGAGGAGTTGCAGCAAAGTTCTTCAATGGGAGATTAAATATTCAAAGTTAAAGTAAATGAACAAGAGGAGCTTGTTTGAGAAAGCTAGAAGAGAATAAAAACAAAGAAAGTAGAAGAAAAGTTCTAAGTGCTTGAGAAGAAGACTTGAAGGCCACCAAAATAAAAGAATTTGATGGAGATCTAAGTTTGGGTCCACGTTAAATCTTTTTGTGATCTTGCATGCTTTATGGTTTGATTGCTTGGAAGCTTGATCATGAATGCACATAATCATTAGGGTTTGGTGTTTCTAATTTATAAAGTAATTTCTACACATAGAGGCTAGAACTTTTAATTTCTTACTTGTTTAAGTACCAGGGTTAGGAGCAATCTAGTAATTTGCTAAGTCAATCAAATATATATTAAACTTTCATTTTCTAGGTTCCCACAAATTCACGTAAGAAAAAATGGTTCTACCATAGACATTGTGTCAGGCGATGGTGGGGCGGAGCATGGCAAATGACAGATAGGGCAAAGCAGGCCGACACTATCTAAGAAAAACAATGGAGGGGAAGGAAGACAATCTGACCAATATCGGATATCCTCATATCTCAAGGAGTTCTAAGATACATGGAAATTCAGGTGCAAAGCGATATGCTAGGAAGATCATCCGGGAAAGTACTCCCTCCGTCCCATATTGATAGCTACATTTGAAAAAATAGTGGTATATTTAAATAGTAAAACTCACATCTAAGAGAACGAAAAATAAACTTATGATACTCTTTTTCAAGTACCCAACCACTTCAATTTTACAAAAATAGAGCTTTTAATATGGAAACCCTAAACTTTTTTGCCAAATTGAGCTATTAATTTAGGACTAAGGGAACTTTTATTTCCCCATTAATCAATCAAAGCCATACAATGTAATGACAAAAAGGAATTTGTGGTTTGGCTTCAACAATTTTTCTGAAACCGAACCACGTGCTGGACTGGAAAATGTGCCCAGTCTTGACGGATTTGGTTGTACCTCCCCTTTATCTCAATTCCTTTGGTAATACAAGTACGCATTGCACCAATAACTGGTCCAACTGGACCGGAATGTAGGTTCCTTTAGTCATGTTAATAGAAGTCTCCTTCCCAGTCTGATATGGTGTATGATGAATTATTTACGTGAACTATTTATCCAATGAGACTGAAATTATAAAATAACGGTTCTCTTAAATATATAAGAAAGAAACAAATGTACTCTTTGATCCATTACAACAAGTCTTCAACTTAACAGTCACTCAGCAGAAGATAAGGGAAAATAAAATGATAGTTCATGTAGACTTGCTCCGCTTCCAAGTAATGCTTGTGAATAAATTATTTAAGAACATGGTTTGAACTCCATCCTTTGTGATAACATTTTCTGTCTTCAGAAGGAAACTCTGATCGTGCAGATTTTCCATTATTTAGTCTATATCTGCATTAAATTGAAAAATGCAATGTAATGCATGCCAAGTGCATCAAAACTCAACTAATTTAATAGAAACTCTAAATTTCCACTTACCCCAATGAAACAAAGCTATCAACGCAGCAACTAATAACCAGAGGTATGCACTGGTGGTGGTGGAGAATTGTAGAGGTAATGAGGAGGTGACTGGGATGGTGGGTGTGGTGACTTGTAGATATATGGTGGAGGGGGTGATGGGGAAGGTGGGGGTGGGGACTTGTATATGTATGGAGGAGGTGGAGACTTGTAGGCGTACGATGGTAGAGGAGATCGAGATGGTGGGGGTGGTGATTTGTACATGTATGGCGGAGGAGGAGAGGATGATGGAGGTGGTGGAGACTTGTATACATAAGGAGGAGGTGGAGAAGGAGATGGCGGAGGTGGTGACTTATAGATATACGGAGGAGGCGGTGATGGAGATGGTGGCGGTGGAGACTTGTGGACGTATGGTGGAGGAGGAGATGGGGATGGTGGTGGTGGTGACTTGTAGATGTAGGGAGGAGGTGGAGAGGGAGATGGTGGAGGTGGAGATTTGTACACATATGGTGGTGGTGGGGAGAGAGATGGTGGAGGTGGGGATTTGTACACGTGCGGAGGAGGAGGAGAAGGAGATGGAGGTGGTGGTGGTGGTGAAGGAGATGGTGGAGGTGGAGACTTGTACATGTATGGTGGAGGAGGTGATGGGGATGGTGGTGGAGGTGATTTGTAAATGTATGGAGGAGGTGGAGAGGGAGATGGTGGTGGTGGCGATTTGTACACATATGGCGGAGGAGGAGGTGATGCGGATGGTGGTGGTGGTGATTTGTAAATGTATGGAGGAGGCGGGGAAGGAGATGGTGGAGGTGGCGATTTGTACGCATACGGTGGAGGAGGAGAGGGAGATGGAGGTGGTGGTGACTTGTATACATAAGGAGGTGGTGGTGAAGGAGATGGTGGAGGTGGAGACTTGTACACATATGGTGGAGGAGGTGATGGGGATGGTGGTGGTGGTGATTTGTAAATGTATGGAGGAGGAGGGGAGGGAGATGGTGGAGGTGGCGATTTGTACACATACGGTGGAGGAGAGGGAGATGGAGGTGGTGGTGACTTGTATACATAAGGAGGCGGTGGTGAAGGAGATGGTGGAGGTGGAGACTTGTACACGTATGGTGGAGGAGGTGATGGGGATGGTGGTGGAGGTGATTTGTAAATGTATGGAGGAGGCAAGGAGGGAGATGGTGGAGGCAGTGATTTATACACATATGGCGGAGGAGGAGGAGAAGAAGATGGAGGTGGTGGTGACTTGTATACATAAGGAGGAGTTGGAGAAAGAGATGGTGGAGGTGGAGACTTGTACACATATGGTGGAAGTGGTGATGGGGATGGTGGTGGAGGTGATTTGTAAATGTATGGAGGAGGCGGGGAAGGAGATGGTGGAGGTGGCGATTTGTACACATACGGTGGAGGAGGAGAGGAAGATGGAGGTGGTGGTGACATGTATACATAAGGAGGAGGTGGAGAAGGAGATGGTGGAGGTGGAGACTTGTACATGTATGGTGGAGGAGGTGATGGGGATGGTGGTGGAGGTGATTTGTAAATGTATGGAGGAGGTGGAGAGGGAGATGGTGGTGGTGGCGATTTGTACACATATGGCGGAGGAGGAGAGGGAGATGGAGGTGGTGGTGATTTGTATACATAAGGAGGAGGTGGAGAAGGAGATGGTGGGGGTGGGGGTGGTGATTTATAAATATATGGAGGAGGAGGAGATGGAGATGGTGGAGGTGGAGACTTGTACACATACGGTGGAGGTGGAGATAGATATGGTGGAGGTGGTGGTGGAGGTGATCTATAATAGTACTTCAACGGTGGAGGAGGAGGTGATTTGTAGTAGTATTTAGCAGGAGGGAGTGGTGGTGACTTGTAGTAGTATGGTGGAGGGGGCGGCATGTTGTCATTCTGCTTATATGCAGTTGCACCGGTTGCAATGAGGCAGATGCCTAAAGCAAGAAGTAGGCGGCCCAAAGGCAACGCCGTCTGCTGCGTAGCCATAACCAAACTCTCGGGATGTTGCCTACTACTCTAGAGAGGACAGGACTCAGGAGAGGAGAGCTCAAGTTGGCTCATGGTTTGGATAGGAAATGAGGAGGGCTTTATATGGCGCGCTTTTGAGTCATTGTAGACATGGATATGCTTGTTTAGTACTGATGTTCATAGCTGTAAGGATGGAAGTGCTCAATAATGTTAGTTTTTCCACGGTCTGTTACTGGTTTCCCATTATTCCTCGAAACAAGTTAGGCCAAATACAGCCTTGTCAAGGAAGACGAGCTTCGAGCTGGGGTCCAGAGTAGTAGGTGAACTATAGAGCGGTGGATTTTTCTCCACTCGTTGTTTCCTTGACAATTTGTGTTCATGTCATCTCTCAACTTGGATGAAATTGCACATCCAGTCCAGACGCACAGAGAGACCCAGAGAGAGTCAAGACAAACGTGAAAGCTCGTTGTATTCAACTATTTAACTATCAATCTTCAATTCTCGTCGTCATGTACATATTCTATACACAGAGTTTGGAGTTCCTCTCTGAGTAAACTAATCTGTGGTCGGTATATAAGTGTGTCCCAAGCTCATGGTCTTAATCTCCATTTAGAGGATGCTTGTTGGTGTATGGATTGATCTTATGATAATATTACTGCAAGCTTACTTACGATAATTGAGTAAGATATCAGTATGAAACCAAAGTCTGATGCAATTTTAATTGGAGACGCGATACTGTAAGTCTATAACTAGTCAAGATACAATAAATAGGGCAACTAGTGATGCATTATTGTCTTCTCGGCATATGGGGTACGGTCAAATTAAGAAACTGCCCAGTTGGTCCACATCGATGGGAATTGTAACTTATTAGGCATAATTGTAAGTTAACACCAACACTAGCACACATTTGGATACACCCAACCACCCGCTCCCTAATAGTTGCTCCCTCTGTCCCGTAATAAGTCTCTGGATTAGAAAACTAAAATGAACAAACATCAGTTTAATTTGATTTTCTAATTCAGCCACTTATTACCGGAAGAAGAGAGTCTTATATTGGTGAGTATAAGGGAATAGCTAATGGATGGGGTCCATTATTATACAAGATTAAGGCTCAAATATTCAATGACAGCTCCATTAGAAAGTCGACCATCGTGAGGTCGAGTTCTTCTGCTGATGGTCAGTCTTGTCTCTCAGACTGCTGAGGTCCCAGAGACATTTATGGCATATAGTATAGATAGAAAGAGTGACATTGAGCTTGACTTAGAGCTCGCCACTCTACTCTCTGAATACATTAGCCCATTAAAAATAAGAAATCATTGCTAGCGTTCAACTTTCTCACTCTTAATGGAGTTCTTGCAGTTCTTATGGTCAAACGGAAATAAGCCTAATTTGCATATAAGAACATCGCAGCCATTAGATGTGAATCATGTGATGGTTGTGATCGATGCTGTCTTCATCACCCCTCCCCCCTACATTGTGGACAATCTACTAGATTTCCTTCAACTAACATACTTTGGAACTGAAAAGGTTACTGGAATTGTACCATGCAGCGTAACGATTGTGTAAAAGTTCCTACCCTCGTTCCTGTGGCCCAAAAAGTTGATCCTACACTATGGAGAGGATGAGGGACCTAGGATCTACATAATGCTATACTATCCGGTCCCATTTTGTCAAACTCAACCCAATACTAGACTGAAACCCAAATCATCCGATCGGAATAAACCCGACCCATTTGACCTATTTAAAATAAAAAATATTTTTCAAATTTGTAATTATATTTTTAAAAAATAATATTAAAAAATATTAAAAAAAATTTATATTCATAATTTTATTCAAGTTAGGTCAGGTTGGATCACTTAAAACCCAAACTTGACCCGAAGAGTTATTCTAGTTGAATTTTAAAAATTAAACCGAACCCATTAAGGTCAGGCCAGAATAGGTTTTACAATATACGTGATTTGAGTAGCATCCCTACTCAAATGTTGATGTTTAAGTTTTACGTCATTAGAAGAACAAAAAAGATTTAACACCTCAATGGCTAAAATTGAGGTAAGTTATAGTGAACCTGCACTTTGGCGTGGACACGAACTTCTCCGACCAACATCATTCTTTCAATTCCCTTAGTGTTCCACCTACATTCAATTCCCTTATGTTCCACCCCAATTTGCATCTTTCAAACTGGACCATTGGATCAAATATGACCATTTGGAAGGATGTTCTGGTATAAGAATATGGACATGTCCGATATGAGGAGCAAGGCATGTATGTCCACCTTCGGTTTGTAGACATGTCCAACCTATTGGCACCGATTAGACGTGGGCATGTCCGATATGAGGATTAAGACATGTCAACCCCCCGTTGTAGACATGGTCCCATGCCCAACCTGTCAGAGTATGCTAACCAATTGGTCTTGCGTTTTGTTTGGAAAGAACTTAAGACTCGACTGTGTAAACCGACTCTCACCCTTGTGAAGCTTGTACGTGGGTTACATAGAAGTAAGTAGTGAGAGTAAAATATTTTTAGGCTTAGATAAGGGGTTATTCATATATATGAGTTTTTTGTCTTCTTCTTCTTAAAAACAAAAAAGGTTTTCTTAAGGGAAAAAGAGAAACTATTTATAATAAGGTTTTTTTTTACCTTAGTGGATTTGTTATTGTTGCTAGTAGAGGTGAGCATTGTCGAACCATAGGTAAATCCGATTATTCTTATTAGTTTTATTTTTCTATTACTTATGCATCGTTATGCAGATTGTTCATATTATTAGAACTTATGCCAGCAAGTCTGTACATGTACACTGAAATAACTGTTACTTTAAGATCAGGTTTGGTAAGACCCCAAAAAATCTACAAGTGGCATTGTTTATGGGAACCTAAAAGGAATTTTGGGTATTTTCTTGATTGAGGTATTCAATTGAGTGGGAGCAATGACAGACGATAGCAAAGTGAAGATAGAGAAGTTGAATGAGAAAAAAATTGCTTTGTTGAAAATCCAAATTGAGGATTATCTACGACAAAACAATTTATGGAAAGGGATGGTTGAGAGGAATTGGAGGTGCATGGCATGGTCTGGTTTACATTGCATCTGCCCATCATATTAAATGTGTATCAGGTGAAGTTGGTGGCAAAGCTAATAATAAAGTTGTCTGAGATATACGAGAAGCGTTTAGCTACCAACAAAGTTTCTCTTTTGTGCCAATTGTTCCTCAAGAAGATGTCTAAAGGAAAAAGTTTTACTAATCACCTTGGAGAATTCAACAACTTGTCTAAACAAGTATTGTCCATTAGTATGAAATTTATGAAGTGATACTAATGGTGTTGCTTCTCAACATACCACTAGAAAGTTGGGAAGGGACAACGCAAGCAATCAATAGTTCTAAAGGGGAATCGGCTTTAAAGTTCAATAATATAGTGAGTATTCTTCTTACTAAGGAAAGTAGGAAAGATGACCAAGAAACATGAGCTTGATATAATAACGCACTCAAGGTAGAAAATAGACGGTGAAGATTAGGCAGGGACGACAACATTGAGGGAAGGTCAAAGCTAAGAGTACAAAGGAAGACCAAGGGTTCAAATAATAAAGAATGTCAAAAGTGTGAACAAAAAAGTATACGCCCAATCATTTTTAACACATTTTCTTAAAATTTCTAAGAAAATTTTTGTAATATAATGGCTATAAATCAAGAAAAATGATAAAATACGAAACCTATGAAAGCACTTTTATCATTTCAAAAATCACACAATAATTTTTCCCATATAGATTTGTTCTTTTCAATCAAACATCATACGGCCAAACCAAACATTCTCATGCACTACTCAAAAATAAACGTATAAAATAAATTACTATGATCAAGACTTTAAATACAAATCTCTCCTAGGCATCCCTGAGTATAGGTCTCATAAATAATTCATAGTCTAATCCAAATTACAAGTCTAGAAAGTATAAACATCTTAATTTTTATCTCACCCAATACATCAGATCGTGGCTCAAATAATAAAGACTCGTAGTGAGTCAAGGGTATACCTGAACCAATGGGAATTAATCCACCCACAAAAATAACTATCATCACCATGAGCTCTTTGTCAAAAACCAACAAAAGCCTCCCAAACATTGGGGCTAAAAAGAGAAAAATAAGTATTTTCATACTCAATAGGAAAAATACTGACTAAAGGAGTTCTAAACAGTGAACTCTTTTAGTTAATACATAGATATGTTCATGCAACTTAAACATGAAGCATAAAGCATACAAATACATCAGAGTCACATAATATAACAATCATGCACAAACACATACCATCTCACCTCTCTTACACTTATAGTCATACTTGTACAACCCTTACACTTATAGTCTTACTCAAAAAAATTTACAATCTTACTCATATCATTTTACTCAAATTCTTACTCAGAAACATACACTTACAATCTTGCTCATAAACATATGCTTACAGTCTAACTTGGAACATATGCTTACAGTCTTACTCCAAACATACTCTTAGAGTCTTGCTCAGAATCTTACACTTGCAATCTTGCTCAAAATCTTGCAAACTTACTCAGAAATCATATACATATTATCGACCACTAAAATTCATTGTAATTAATAAGCTCTAGCGCCAAAATAAAATGAGATGCCACTGGGGCATCACCTTAATCTCTGGGGAGTAACTAGATGTCATGGACTTTTCTAAAGACAAGGCACACCTACGCTCATGGGGCATAAGATCAAACAAGTAAGAGCAGTTCCATGATACTACTTACCCCAGCGTGCAAATGCCCATAATCTAGGGGTCATACAGTGCCAACTAAAGGCAAATATCATACAGCGCCACTCTTGGGATAAAATCTTACAGTACCACTCTAAGGTAGAATCATATATTGCCAACTATAGGCAGAAACATATAGTGCTCTCAATAGAGCATCAAACATTTAAGCTTAATACAGCACCAAAATAAAATCAAAAACATATATCACTCTCAATAGAGCATCAAATGTTTGGGCTTAAATACAACACATAGACAACATTCTATAGGATAAACATCATAGTAAGACATGAGAAATGCTCAGCCCACTCATTATCGGTGAGCTCAAACGCATAGCTTAATCAGTTGAAACCCTCAGATCTCAAACTTACAATGCTATCATATTAGCTTTACTTACAATTCAAGATTGAATTAAGTAATTTATGCAGGTACAATTATGTCATAAAAACTTTCACTCTTACAGTGATCCACTAATCAATCTGAAGCTCAGCTTGTTTTGAAATCCTAGTTTTTAGGGCAGCAGACTTCACTTAACCTATCCAACTCATAATCATAACTCACTATAAACATATTCTTATATATTCGTACATTCTTCGTGGCCCACCTTATGGCCAAATCATCATATTCAGAAGTCATCAATCTAAGCACCTCAAAGCTAGCCCTAGTTATCACCCTCTTACTTATATCTCACTTATTATGCTTACTTTCCACTTCATAATGTGTGTTATGCTTGTACAATTATGTAACACTCTTACTCTCTGACAATCCCCCATAAGGTTCCAAACCTAAGCCCTCTTACTTACTAAACCCCCAACATACACTCCAACACAAACCAAACTCACCCGCTCCAATCATCGCTCCTCAAACTTGCATCCTCCATCTTCTGTCATACAGTTACAAATCCATACCAAACACTCTGTCATCTCTTACAGCACATTGCACATTCATTTGTCTCCCCCCCCCCCACATATCCATCATACATACATATGTCCATCAAAAATGTATAACATATACATAATTCCATGTATAGCATATTAACAAACTCACAAGCCATCACTAGCATGCACATGGTTCACATACATCAAACATAATTTTAGCTTAGATGCCATATGTATTTAAAACATACCATCATTTATTGTCTTTCATGCTTACATTAGGCAATTGGATAATCGCATAGTACCCAAAGCATTAAATCATATAATCCTAACATGCTACTATACATTCAAAGTATACTATCATGAAATTACTAGTTCAAAGCTCCCTTACCACGTCATCCATGACATTTGATGGTGAACACACGATACTGGCAACGTCTGTGGTATAGTTAGTAGCCAAAAGCATCACCTAGTTGAGAGAGCTATTGTCTTGAGGTTTAGAAGCACAGGAAATACTAACGGCAAGACGAGAGTGACAGAAACCAATGCAGAAAAATCAACGACCCACGGTAACTCACTAGGGGAAGCAGGGAGAAAGGTCGTGCCAACAATGACCAGCACTCAACCTGCCACAAGACGCCAAAATTAGACGTGGATAGTACCCAAGGCATCGATTTTGCATCATCGAGGGCCTACGAAAGTGCGGAGGGCATGGGGCGATGCTTGAGGATATAGGATAGGTGGAGGGCTCTACTGATCAAATCAATCGGTGGATGATCCATCCCATGGTCAGGCAGATAAAAACAATGCCTACACCCTAAATCTCACACGTGGCTACTTGCACAAGCAGCCAAAGGTAAGGGGAGAGGGCTAGACTAAGGTGGCTCAAGGCCCGGGGGGGGCAGTAAGCCATGGCCAAAGGTAGTGGCCGACAAAGATTGCCCTTGTTGTCGCAGTGCCAAGGTTACCCAACTAGAGGCCAATCGACGTCCGACGGTGGTACGACGGTAAAAGGGCAAAAAGTAGCTCTCCGTATAGCATGGTCAACCACATAACAAACAGAGGGGCAGATCTAGGGCTGCCCAAGGGTTGGCGGGGCTGATCCTTGGCATACCAAAGCAGGCTGGCTGGTGGTGGCTATTCCTATAGTCGCCAAACCGGGTGAGAGTCAAATAGAGGCTAGTCAGTTGGGATTGGCCGGCACCCACAAAAGCATACATAGAAGAAATTATGAGAAGAAACATCTTTGAGCAGAACATGTTACCAGAAAATGGAGGACGGGGTGGAGTTGGGCCTGGAGAGATGGCCCAATGTAGTCGTCGGGCCATGATGGGCCCAATGTAGGTAGTCTAGTGGCCGGCCAGCAACCAAAGCTGCTCCAACGGCCAAAAATGGCCAAAATAGAGAAAAACTGAGAAGATGATTGGCTGCTCGAGGAGAAGCAAGGAGAGGGTGGCAGCCCTAGCTGGCATCACCGAACTTGTGGTAGCCAGGTGCACCTGAATCCAATGAGAGTCGAAGGAATCCGGAGATGGAGGAGGCCCACCAGAGGAGACCATAACATCATGGTTTTGTGTCACTCCTTCTCAACGTTCCAGAACTAAAAAGAAAAAGGACACAGACAGAAGCTGGGAGGGAGTGGTAGCAGCTATGGCTAGTGCCTATAGGGTCCTAGCAACTGGATGGAGTTAAGTTTGGTGGAGAGTGACAGCAAACGGCAGTGAATATCCCTCCAGTTGCCCAAAATAGCTCAAACATAGGTGGAAAACCCAGGGTAGAACCATTAGCTCGTGGAGGAGAGAGGAGAGCATGGCGGCAGCCCTAGCCGGTACCATTGAACTCATGTCGACTAGGTGGAGTCAAATCTAGCCATAGGCAGTGGAGTCCGATAACGAGGGAGGCTCACCGGAGGGTTTGGAATTGCTTTGGAGTTTCTCTCAAAACTTCTAGACGTTCCAAATGTTCTAGAATGCAGTCATGGCTGATTCCTTATATTATTAATATTTTCCACATACACATCTAATGCGTTGTTCCAATTTCTTATGCATTGTGTTATCAAAATTCACACCAAAAGCATCTGTGATTCGAAGCCCAACAGCTGCGAGTAAGCCCCACACCCGACTCTATGGGTATAAATATTGGGATAAAATACACAAATACGCAAAAGCATCACATTTTCCTGCTAAAAATGATCATAAAAATAGTAGAAAGTTATAGAAAAATTAGGGAAGTTAAATTCATCCCTCCTTAGAAAAATTTTGTCCTCAAAATTTCAAGATTAATTCACAACGTAGAGCTGAAACAACAAATACCTCGGGGTATCTCTCTTTCATATCCACCTAAACATCTTAAGTCTCCATCTTGGAAGCATATTATTTACCACAATATCTTCGCCACAAGAATGACCTTTATCATCTACAACATACTTTGTCTTTCAAAAGATCTGACTAAAGTGCTCCTTAGCTGAAACTAAAGATTACTTTGCCTCTAATTAGCTTAACTCTTTTATTGGCTAACTTGAACCTATCCGCACAATGCCAGACAATTAACATTTGAGTATCAACAACTCACTTACTTTAGCTTAATATGTCGGTGAATCGTATGTTCTTTCATTCAATGCCTTACAAGGCCATCCAAATGCCAAAGTGAGTTGTTTTAATAACAAACTCAAATTAATGGCAATTGTTACTCCAATAAGCCCTTCCAATCTAAGGCACATGCTCACAACAATTCCTCTAGGGTTTAAATGCTCTTTTTGGACCAATCGTGGGTCAAAGGAAGGAAACCACAACTTCATCAATCGGTCCACAATCACCCGAATGGTTTCAAGCCTCTTCTGCATAGAAGGCATATAACAACAAACTTCATCATAATTAGCACTCACTTCCACTCTATAATCTCCATAGAATGTAGGGATCATGGTGCTTTTGGATGCCCTGACTTAACACACTAACAAGTTAGGCATCAGAAAACACATTCACCAATGTTCCTCTTCATACTACTCAACTAGAAAGCGCCCGCATAACTCATTCAACAAGTCTATACTCACGTCCCATCATATGGGCGAAAAAATCCTTCAATTTTTTCTCATAGAATGCATCATCACGTGTATATTTCTCGGTGGTAAAATGAAGAAATCGTAACTTGTTGTTACGTCTGAAACAAGACTATGAAGTTGTTAAATTTAGATTTTTTTTACTTGTCAATTGTAGTAGACAAGGTCGATCCACAGGAAAGCCTTGTGCAACAAAGAAAATTATTACGAAATATAGAGGAAAGAAAAATTAAGAGAGAAATAGTAGAAGACTATTGTGGCAATAAAGAGTTAAGAAATCAAGAAGGGAAAACACTAAGGCATTAAGGATCATTGTAGCATCTAATGATGTTCTTCATATATCATGTTATCTCAATTAGAATCGATTTGTTACGTCTAAACCAAGACTATGAAAAAGTCAAATTTAGATTTTTTTTACATGCCAATTGTAGTAGACAAGGTCGATCCACAGGGAAAGCCTAATGCAACAAAGAAAATAATTACGAAAAAATAGAAAAAAAAATTAAGAGAGAAAGAGTTGAAAAGTATTGAGTTAATAATGAGTTAAGAAATCAATAAGATAAAACACTAAGGCATTAAGGGTCATTGTAACATCTAGTGATGTTCTTCATATGTCATGTTAACTTAGTTAGAATCGAATGAAGATTTTATCTAACTGAAAGATATGAATATTAAAAGCAAAACAACGATAGAAAATACTTTGGATAGATGAAGGATAAAAATAATTATTTTCTTCAAGAGTTTTATGTATCAAAATTACAAAAGATCAAGAAGGAGAGCCTTCAAGCATCTTATGTATCCAAATCAGAAAGAAACATGAAGAAGAACAATATTAAATGAACATCACTTTAAATAACTAATAGTTACTTGAAACCATTGATGAAACATGAATAGAAATTCATTAGATTATTACAAATCACCTCTAGCCTTAGCTTGAGAGCTTAGAAAGCCATTACAATAAAACTAAAAATAAAAATACAAAAGAAGAGGAGAAAAATAAGAGAAGAGAGTCCAAAGATGAAGGGACGATACCTCTACTACGTCGTCCACTCTATTTATAAGAGTAGAATAGATTTCTTCAAAGGGGAAGGTCCAATTATATCTCTTGATTGCATCTTGATTGATTGCAGATTGGTTGTTTATTTGGCAATTATTAGATTTTAAATCAATTAAATAAATCACTCATTTATTTAGCAAATAAGTATCTTTGAGTCTTCCTTTAGTTATCCAATCAACCTCATTGTATTTCATTATGTATATTAATCACAACCAATAAAAAGATTCTCAATGTGTTGGCCTCAAGTTAGTTAACTAGTTGTTCATTTCCATGCTAGATTTGACTCATATATCTTCAAAATTGTGAATTTCTTACTGAAATAGAGATTGTAGCCAGAGAAGTCTTATTTCTAATTTCACTAGAATCGTACCAATCTGAATTATACATAGAACGATATAGTCAAAATACTAAGGTTGTGTCAATATGTCTAAATCAGCTTCTTCCCAAATTTAGTTTTCTTGATGCAAATCTGAAAATTCAACGGGTCCAAAAGGTTGTGTTCAACCATTCCATGCATGTTTAGACCATTTGAAGCCTATTTAGACATGTAAACACAACTAAGGTCCAACTCACCTAATTAAACATAAATTGCCCAAATAAGTAGTGAATTAATACAAAATATTATTGTAATTCAAGATTTCAAAGCATCTAATTGAACATTATTTTAGTGCATCATAACCCTTCAAATACTCCAAGATGTCATCAACAATTATCGTCATGAATCCATCCAAAAGCTTTTGAAACACCACCTTCATCATATCAATACTTGTCATAAGTTGTTGGTGAGTCTAAATGACCTAACTCAGAACTTTTAATCATCATATTGAGTTCATGAGGCTATCTTAGGAATATCCTCATGACAAACCCTAAGCAGTTGATAGCTAGACTTCAAGTCAATCCTTGAAATATCTTGGCTGACCATAACTTATTGAAAACGACATCTAACATGAGCATAAACTTATCCTTGTCACTCAGTTAAACATATGGTGTCAATGCATAAATGTAGGATATAACCTACTTCTTCACCCCAAAAAATCAATGCACCACAAAGATCATACTCTTGGTCAAATGATCCTCTTAACCATAAGTTAAGATAATCATCCTTGAGTTCCATCAACTCTAGCAGGTCATCTCGTACAATGACCTATAGATAGGGAGTGCGCTAAGCACTAACTCAAAGAACTCCACCATTCTCTTAGGCGGAAATCCCAACAAGTCATCAGGGAACATGTCAGAAAAATCTCTAACAAGGTCTAGCTCTTCAAGACTAAATCCCTAAGATGACTTCTCATACAACACGTCAAAAGACTATGCAATGCTTAGTCATACATCGCCTAGGCTTAATGGTTCACCCAAAGCATAAAGCTGGCTATTTTCAAACACCCTGAATACGACATTGAAACCTTCATGGTACACAACCATCACTTGTTTCTTATGATGGTCTACCACTATTTGCTGAGTAGTCAATCAATCATCAAATCCACATTAAACTCACACCTTCCTTCCCAAAATGTTTAGCGGTAAACACAACGCTCACAAGTGTCAAAATAATAGTTACCTCACAAGCAGTCCACAACCTTGGATGGTCGAAATCTTCCATTAAACCACTATTGTCCATGAATCTCTGGAAGGAGGTGAAAAGAGTCTCATACTCCACCACTTACAAACTCCCTTGCCTCCCACAAAAGAGATTCCAAATCATTCCAACAACAAAGGTGGAAAAAATATAAGCTGACCAATTAGGAACGGTACGTCTGACATATTTTCACTAGTTATAATATAAGTGGCCTAACAACTCTCCAATCATTCAGAACCCGTAAAACCTCAACAAGGTGCTTCGGTTAACTCAATTTAACACTAGCAGCCTCTAACTCACTTAACAACCATTAAAGGTGCAAGCCAACCTATCTGAAACTCAAAACATACATTAGCAGCCTATGGCTCTCTTTGACCAATAAATGTACTATCCAACTGCCCGAATCTCTCGACAACTAATGAACTTTGGAACTCTGACCAAATGCATAAACAGATGGAATCAAGGAAAAACATTCACCTTGACCCCTTCCAAAACCATTTCTCAACTTACTCTTACATACCACAACTCTGGATTTGTAGTTAGATTGCCTATACTCTGGCAAAAAAATTCTTTGAAATTTTACTAAAATGTGTTAAAATTTCTCAAGCATTACAAAAGGACAGTTCAAAAAGGATTGCAAGGCCTCTAAAAAGTGATGAGACGATTCTTAGAAGGAATGTGCAAATATTATTGTAGCAGAACATTCATATTCAAATGATGTGCTTGTTTTGACTTGTGAGTCAAAGGATCATTGACTCAGGAGCTTCCTTTCACTTTAATCCTTATTCTAGCAATTTACATAATTACATTGAAGGTGATTTTGATAAGTTTTATCTAAGAGATGATGAGCCTTGTGAGATTGTGGGAAAAGAGACTTGATTTTGAGATTAATAAATGGATATGTTTTGAACTTGCATGGCATACGACACATACCCAATTTGACTCAGAACTTTGTATTGATGAGTAAATTGGCATATGTAGGTTATATAACTATTTTTTACCATGATTCTTGGAAAATTATAAAAGTAGCATTAGTGGTGGCTCGGGGGAAAGGAACGGGATAATCTATAGGATGGGGAAGACATGCACCGAGGATCTAGTGTTGTTGATGCTTCATGCCAAGTTGTGGCATTACCGGCTAGGCCATATGAGTAAGAAGGGCATGAGTGTCGTGCTATGTAAAGGAAGACTTGAGTGGTTGAAATCTTTTGACATAAATTTTTTTTGTTATGGGAAGGCAAAAGAAGATAAGTTTCTCCAAGGAGTTGGGCAAGGAGCAGGATGGGAGTCCATTGTATAGTGACAATCAAAGTGCTATGCATTTGAAGAAGAATGCAGCATTTCATGTCGTACTAAGACATTTCCATTAGGTATCACTATATTAGATCATTTGTAGAAGAGAGGGTCATCAAATTTGAGAAAATTTATACAAATGATAATACCTCAGTGGGTCTTCTAGTTTGAGGACCAGTGATAATAGCAGCAATTCATTATAAGACTTTAAAACATTCGTGTATCAAGCTTGAAGAGCATCAACTACAAACCAGAGGAAGTTGCATTCAAGGTAGAGTACATGGGTGAATGTGTATTCAAGTGGAGGTAGATAATTTCTTCTTGGCAACTTTCAGAATTCAAGTCAAGGTGGAGATTGTTTGAATATTTTCTCTAAACGTGTCTTACACATTGGAAAGAACTTAGACAAGTCCTTACAGACTCATCTTTGCGTGAACTTGTTCTCCCCCCATTAAGCTTGTATGTGGGTCACATAGAATTTAGCAAGGAGAGTAAGATACTTTTAGGTTGAGACAAGGGTTTACATGTGTATGGATTTATGTTTTTATCTTTGTGAGAACATCAAATGGTTTTCTTAAGGGGAAGAGAGAGACTATTTAAAACCAAGTTTTCTTACCTTCATGGATTTGTTGCTGCTACTTATGGAGGTAAGCATTGCTAGCCCACAGAGTAAATTTCATTGTCCCTTCTAGTTCCATTTTTCTATTACGTGTTCATCATTGTGCGGATTGTTTGTCTTAACAAGGCTTGGTCTAGTAGTTGTGTGAACATACATAGGAATAGCCATTAGTCGAGGATCGGGTTTGGTAAAACCCCAACACAACCCCTCTCCATGTACCTCAACAACGCCGGTGTTGCTTCCTCCAGCCCCTGTTCATGCTTAACACATAGTGATTTGTTACAAAAAAAAACAACATGGTCACACTCAAATGGCCCCAACCAGCCCAAAGTTCTCTGTGCTACATTCTACTAGCATCCTACTTGCCTTAATGCTACTACTAAGTTTGCTCCTATTGATTGAACTTTGTTCCTTTGCTGCTTCTAACAAGGACCCTCATTGTCAAGCAACACTGCAAGAGGAGTTTAGACCTTCTTAAGAATAATACCTTGCGTCTATAAGAACATATAAGTCATATGTCTATTTTATTGGCTGATTTCTTTGTTAAAAATATGTCAAGAAACCTTTTATATGTATTGAGTTTTAGGGGCTGTTTGGATACATATTATTAGGTGTAGCAAATCTTTATCTATATTAATTTGATTAGTTAAATTCATCGATAAATTGCTTTAATGTTTGGTAATGTATATCATGTGAATCTGTTTTACAAGAGATTTGTAGATGAATTACGTAAATCTCTTCCGAAGGAGATTGCTTAGGGAAATGAAAATTAACCACAAATCTTGAAGGATCTAATAATTCATCGTGAATTTGATACATTTAAGAATTTTTACACCTAAACATAATTTAGAGGATTTATGCTTAATCTTAAAAGAATCATACTAATCAATCTTCATCCAAACAGCCCCTTAGAATCTGATTTGAAGGTATTATGGTCAAGTCAGATTTAAAATTAACAGAATTGGAAAATAAAAGCATAGATGTTCTTATTAATCAAAATAGAAGACTGAAGAATGTTGAAGGTGATTGAAGTGTATTCAGATCATATTTTCATATAAAATCACTTATAAAAGTTTCAAAAGTGATTTCAAAGGTTTAAGAAGGTTTTAGGGTAAAAAAGGCAATAAGGTAAAGTTACAGGCAGAACGATTAATCGTTGCACATAAAGAGGATTCAAACTATCAATCACACTTTAATTCAGCCTTGTGCAAAACAAAGTTGAGAGTTATTGATCGATCACTCTTGTGAAATGATTGATCACTGAAATCTCGTGCACAAAAAAATAATGAAGAATCGATGGCTGTTTGGAATGATCAATCGCTTTAAGGGCAGGTTACACAAATTAAGACATTCTGATTTCAATTTCATTCCTTCTACAAGTACAAGTCCTAAACCGACTTAATGGGCTATATAAGGATTATGAAATTACGAAATTTCATAGAGGAAAACCTAGAGGAGATTAGAGAAATAGGGATTATACCTTTGCTTATTGTTTTCTAAAAGGAGAATTCACATGAAGCTTTGAGTTGAAGATCCACGGCGAATTATAGAAGACAATCCACAACAAAATGAGCTTATACACAGAGATATCAAAGGTTTGTTGCAGCATATCTTCAATCAAAGATTAAGGATTCTAAAAGGACAAAGTAATTACAATGAGAGGTGCTTATTGAATACTAAAAGGAGACAGAGACAAGGCAAGGAAGAGAATGTTTCAAGTGCTTGAGGGAGAAGACTTGAAAGCCAACAACAAGGATTTAAACAAGAAGAACTTGTGTTAGAATCTAAAAAAGTAGGTGGTTTGCTTATGTCAAAGTAAAGTCTTGGTTTCTAATTTATTGATTTGGTTCCTTTGAAATTGCATAGTTTTCTTCCCATGTTAGGATTTTTTATTTAAATTATTGTGTTCGTGTATGGATTGAATTATAGTGTTTGATTGATTGATTCATTGTTAGAGCATGCTTTGAGAGAATATTTACTCTTAAATCTTACTTATTGAAATACTAGTTTTAAGTGCAATCTAGTTATTTGCTAAGTCGATTAGGCAGATATTAAACTCATAAACTCTTTATCGTCATATATTCTATATTAATGTCAGTAGATGCAAGTAGATCTTCAAAGTTAACCTTAAAAAAATAGCAGTGTTCAGTGTTACTAGGCTTGCCTAGTCTGTAAGGGCTACACAATACAACCATGTCTTGTCTATGATGACACATTTTATCTAGTTATTAAATTTGGTACTATATTCGATTGGTTCTCTCTCTTGCTCTATCTTTGAAGTGGGTCCTACATCAACAAGATGTTGGAATTATCTTTCTTCAAGGCGATCTACATGAGATAATCTATGTCTCTTAACCTCCTAGCTTCAGTGATCCATTTCAATTTCACTATATTTGTCGGCTTCATAATTCATTGTATGGACGTCATAAGCAAGTGTCATGTGAATATTACTGTAAATTCAATTCTCATAGTCGATAACTTGATTTTCTAGTTGCCCATCTCATCATTAATCTATGTGCCAACCTCATCATTAATGTATGGTGATGATACTATCGTCTCGAGTAATAGCTTTCATCTCATTATCATGATGATTATGCATTTTACACCACAATTTGATATGAAAGGCTTTAGAAGATTTGCACTATTTCTTGGAATGCATGTTCACATCAACTCTTGCTCTCACTCAAACCCACTATGTTGTGGAGCTTCCAGACTAGTTTGAGATGGATGAAGGTAAACCTTTTCACACCCCTATTACTTGATTGAAAAAAATTATGCAAACCAATTTGATTGTAAGTATGTAGGATAAGTATAGGGTTATAAAAGGCTTTTCAAGATCAATTCTAAATGAGTTTATGTTAAGTCCTTGTGTGTCAAGTAATATTGTACAATTTGAAAGTCCATGCACTATTCCAAGTGTTGTAATTTTATTTTAATTTTTAAATGTGTAGTGTTTTAATAAGAAATAGCAAAAGGGGGAGATTATAAGAACATATGAGTCATATGTTCGGTTTATTAGCGAATTTCTTTTTCCAAATTATATCAAAAACTTTGGGTATGTAAGTCTTAAAATTTGATTACTAGTTATCATGGCCGAGCCAGATTTGGAACTAAAAGACTTAAAAAATAAAAGTAGACATGGGGCTGAAGAATGTTGAGGGTTTTTTAAGCATAAAGAGATCACATTCGAATAACAAAATTAGTTTTTAAAGTAATTTGAGGGTAAAAAAGTAAAATATTAATTAATTAAAAGACGAATCAATCGTTGGTGTAGTGTCTGGGAATTTAAGGTTTTCAAAAAAATAGAATTTTTTCATATTCTTTTAGATTATTTGATGAAAAAAATACATATTTAATATTTTTTAGGGAATAGGAGTATTGCCTTAGATTTGGGGCCACTTATTGGGGATCACTAGTGTGACTTGGTGTAGGAAAGGTGGAGATTGTCCTAAGGTTACATACCATTCTCCACGGATAGATCAAGGGTTTTCTTTCCCCTTCACTAATTTAAACCCCTCCTTCTAACCCTATCTTCCATCTTCTTCTATAAGTTTTTAAGGGAAATCATTAAAGCTGAGGGCTTGGAGGCTTATAGTGACCGGAAATGAGTATGTCACCGGTGACAGGGGCGAGGGGAAGGAGCTTGTGCGAAGATTTTATCAGAAAGAGGTAAGATCCTTATTTATGAATCCCATTATAATAATAAGATAGATGTTGTGTGTGAATTTACTGATCCAATTTTCATATAGCAATACGAATGGATTTATGAATATGTAAGTTCATCATTAAGATTAAATACTTCCGGGATGATTTTATTTAAAATAAAATGGGAGGTGTTTGTCCGGGGCATGCCGCCGCCAGGGAAGTCGTTGCCTCCGACTGACATTAAGACGAGCTTTGACCATCCGCAAACCAAACCTTCGTGAATCGTCCTAGATTAAGGGGTATTCGGCAGGGAGGTGACTGTGGTCGTCGAGCCGGGGTCATGTAACAAGGAGCGGGGTCTATCAAGGATGCTGCAGCACCCCTCAAAGGCCGGAAGGGAGGCCGGCGCTGGACAGGGCCCTGCCCAAAGTAGGCCATGTCTCAAGCGAAATCCTGAGTAGTCTCTGGCGACAATTCACGGCTCAGGATGGTGGAAGAAATACCTTGACGAGTCCCTGTCCGACCGGGACAATAACCAACTGCAAAAACCACCTCCAACTTTCTATCATCAGAACCAGGGAAGGCAAAGATGCAGGAGCAGCGGATAACTCAATCAACCACGCTGGCGACTCTTCACAATGCTCCAAAAGACCCATGACGAGGGTACGAGTCAATTCCGGCGAGTTTCCAGTCGTCTGAGCCCTGGAATCGATGACGGAGAGCTACTGGTTAGTTTCTACACCGGATACAGTGAGGAAGGGGGTCTGAGGGCGACGACTCTCAGTGCCTCCAGACTGGAGGCGGCAAACGAGCCCTGAGCCCGACAGCCCAACCGAGCCCGAGCCGGAGCCCGAGCCCGAGCCCCAAAAAGGGACGATGGATGGGCTGTTATCGGGCTGCATTAAAATGAACTGGCTTGGGCTTTTATGTGGGCTCTTGATAAGTCCTATTGGGTTTTTGAGTATGCCACCGTTTTGGTCATGCAGGGCATCTCTGTACACTCATGCACAAGTCCATGCTATTTTTACAGGCTCACCCTTATTCAGAAGAGCAAGAATGTTGGCTTCTCGTGTGAGATCAGCTGGGTATTCCCACCATGCGTTTTGCTTATGTGGCTGACTCTGATTGGGCGCTCCCACCAATTATGGTTGGAGTGCCCACCCAGTTGATCTCATCTGACTCGTGCACAAGTCCCTACTACTCTCAATTTAACCTCATTCAAAAGAAGAAAAATGTTGTTCCTCCTGGGCTCCTCCAGTCTTGAGGGCAAGAGGCATATGAAGAAAATATATGTGGTGATGGATGAAAGCGTGAATCCTCATGTTAGAGGGGATGTTACAAATGCAAAGTGGTTTTATGGGGTGTCCATCATACCTTGTCCCTACTGGTGTACGCCATGTGCTACATCAAGGAGCTCAAAAGTAGGGTGGAGGAGTTGGAAGCCTAATTAAAAAAGGCCACCAAGAGGGTGAGGAGGGAGCCGGTGAAAGTGGTGGGCATGGACGACCCGACAAGCAGATGTCTGAACCTGCCCAAGGTGAACATAATGGTGTCGGACATGGTAATCCTCGCACAATCTAGGAACGTGGACCACCCAGTGGCGCTGCTGATAGATGCCCCGAAGGAGATGGCATGCCCCTTTCCATGGGCAACCCCTCCAGTGCCGCTGCATGGCTTTGTCGACCTGACGACTGGTGTAGCCCACAAAGTGTTCTTGTTGGAGCTAGTGTTGAACTTCTTCATAGTCTGAGCGGGGATGCCAATGCGAAGGGCAGAGTTGACGGCCTTGGGGTCGCACAGCTCAGAGGGCTTAGGTCTAGACTTGCGAAGCAGCAGCGGCTCCAAATCCTGGTTGATCGTCCCCAGAAACCTGTTCGACTTTTTTACAAATAGATAGAGAAAGTGATGTTGCAAGGAGAAACGATAAAGCAGAATTGCGAAGTGGTTTTGAACAGAGGGAATTTTATATGGTGAACTTGGGGTAGGTCGAGAGGCCTGAAAGCCCGATGATAGTCCGAAACTGATTATGAACGTTTATGATCAAAGGGGTTATGAATAGTTGGGCTTAACAGGCTCGGGCTTTAATTAAATAGTTTCGGGCCAGCCCGAGCCCGACCCTTTTAGCAGTCCTACTCCATATGGTCTATGAGGCCCCGCAAGTAAGCTGAAGAATTTTTGGCGGCACTGGGAGACCATAAGGATGGCATTTTAGTAATATGCCAGGATCTACTTCACTACCGAAGACTGTGGGGAGGATTGTCCAGTGGCAAGCGGAGTCAAGCCAAATTTCCCCCATGGAACAACAACATAGTCTTTCAGCAGCCAATAGACGGCCGAATGGCAGAACTCAGCAACTGCGTCATCCCCTTTCGCTGTCATCCTAGGCACGTGTCATAGATGAGAAGTTGATCTTAACATTCGCACACGTGATGGCCTAGTTGTGCCACGCAACCAGCAGCCTATCCGCCTCTTTCACCCAAGTTTATGCAAATCCAAACAAAGCACAATGCAGGGAAAGATAAGGAAAAAGGAGGACCGCCTCCAAAACCTTTTATTCAATATGCAGTTTACACTAACAAGGCCTCTACCTTGCTCCTAAAGCCAACACTGACTTAGCTATTTTGCAAACCAGTCTGCCCCTTGCAGAAAACTGCCTCAAGCCTCGCTAAATTGCTGAGTATAGTCCGCCCCTTGGTTGAGTGCACTCCCAGCAGCTCTTCGAGGTCACCAACGAAGTGTTTGCTACCCAACAGTCCTCTGGAACTATGGCCAAAGCTCCCAATCCGACCCTTATATATTTTTGAGTTTTGAATGCATGAATAACCTTTGAATGAGGCACCAACCTCATTCCTAGCCTAAGGATCCACTCTGCTCCAATAGATTACACCTTCGGCTCGCCCCCTTGGCTGGATTTGCCCTTTAGCTGAATCCACCAAGGCTAGCTGGATCAGCTCATGCCCTCAGCCCTCTCTATGCTGAATACAATGAGTCTCTCTCTCTCCCTCAAGTAGCCATGATGCCCCCTTTATGTAAAGGATTGGTCGGGACACCTAGTACCACTAGGACTCACCCAACCTTAATTACAAATTTGGAATCCCAATCCCTACCCCTATTACAAATAAGAAACTAGTCCATATACATGCTCAAAAGAGTCGTAACCCAACTAGAAGTATAGTTGAGCCCTCCTTCAGGTGTCCCGCCTCTCCTAGCACTCCTCAGACTCCTACTCCGGCTAGAAGTCCTCTTCTCGCATGCCATCTCGTCTCAGCAAAGCCTTAGTTGCATCCTCTTCTTGCATGGAGTCCATGTCCCTCTAGGATTCAGTCATCTTGAGCAATCCGACTTAATCACAACTCCTTATCTGGGCTTCCTACTTGCATTAGGCCTCCGAGGCAACTCCTAGTCATGCTATGAAACATGGGAATGAATTAGCAACAACCACCAGCGTCTCTCCTTCTTGAAGTAGGAGTTGTCCATGAGAGTCCCGCCCTTCCTACGAACCAACCTAAGTGATGGTGCCCAGCCCGCCATCAAATCCTACTCCGAGTAGGAGTTTGATATGAGTCTGGCACCGCACTAACACCAATGTTTCTTAGCTTTCCCTTGGCTGTCCACTCGCCAGGCTGAGATTCCTCTACCCCTTAGCATCAAACTTCTGGTGGAAAAACTAGATGAAATGGGGGTATAATAGGCCTAGCCGAATCCGCAGCATCGTCCTTTTTAACCCGCAGCGCAGCGCCGCGTCCAACCGCAGTGCCACCAGAAATGGTGGCACCCACCATTATGCACTACACACGCATGGTGACCATGCACGCATCCATCGCGCAAATGCCTTTTTTATTTATTTTTCTCTTTTTTTTAACAATATCCTCAAACGTGCGCAACTTCCTACCCTAGATTCGGATTTGTGTGTTCTTGGAACAATTGGACTCGTATAGATGAGCCCTTCAATACTAGCCCACCCAAAGTAGTATATCCCACTATTTTTAAGTGGGTCCCACCTATTATTGCACATTTCCCGAGGTCATAACTTTTGGTCCTGACCTCCATTTTGTATGTTCTTAGATTTGTTATACTCGTTTCTTCGAGCTCTACTCATATACAGAGGTTTCAACCTTTGAAGCTCTTTATAATTTTTTAGAAAATTCACTAATTACTTCTAACCCCATTGGTTAAACGTAATCAGAAAAAGCGGGGTATACATTCTTCCCCCCTTAAATGAATTGTGTCCTCGCAATTCACCCAAAATACTCTTCAAAACACATCTAATTCAAAATAAATATCTAACAAACTCAGATATTTAATCGGATAAGTAAAAGTAAACAAAATTCGACCTCTTATGATAAGATAAATCATATATAAACATAAGCCAATACTTAAAATCAGATAAACATTCACAAACAAAATCTAATAATTTATGATTAGATAAAATATTTTAAACAAAATCCAATTTATGATCGGATAATATTATGCAAAATCTAATACTTAATTCAAAGTCAAAAAAATAATCGTTCAGAAATATGATATGTCATTCAAAATCAGACATATCATTCTTTCAAAATTTAATAAATCGGTCGTTCATCAAAATCTGATAAATCGTTCATAAACAAAATCCGATAGTTAATTCAAAATCAGATAAATCATTGTTCAGAAATTTGATATTTTATTAAAAATTAGACATATCATTCATTTCAAAATTCGATACATCAATCTTAAATCAAAGAGCCGTGATACCTAAGGGCTTACTTCCGCACTCATGGGGACACGGAAGACAGAAGGATAGGAGCCTTCTTATGATGCTCCACACCTGTGCATGCCAGAACCGATTATTTCTCTCGGTGGGTATCCTTATTTAAATCTGTGATACCAAATGACTTACCTCGGAACTCATTGGGACATTGAGGCCAGAAGGATAGGAGCTTTCCCATGATGCTCCACACTTGTACACACCAGAACCGAGTGTTTCTCTCAGTGGGTATCCTTATTTAAATCTGCGATACCGAACGGCTTACCCCTGCACTCTTAGGGACATGGAGGCCAGAAGGATAGGAGCTTTCTCATGATGCTCCACACATGTGCACACCAGAACCGATGATATATTTTAGTAGGTATCCAGAATCGGTAGCTTTTGGGCTTTATACCCAATAACTATCCAGAGAGTCCGAAGACCCAAATCATCGAAATCTTCATCATCAAATCAAATTCAGAATAAACATTTCCGATTAAACTAGATTTGAAATCAAAATTCATTTCAATACACTAGTGAATCAACCTTGAAGCTATCCACTAACACCTCATGTCCCATACCACGGGTGTTTAATGGTTTCTTCTTAGCAATTCCATAGGTGATTGAGATGAATTTTCTAAATTTTAAATCCATTTTTAAATTATAGAGGATTTGAAATTAAATTTTATATCAAATCCACCAGCAGATTCAACCTTAGAGTAATCCACTAACACCTGATATTTCATACCATAGGTGTTAACTTATTCCTCTTTAGGAGTTCCAATGTTCTTCAAAACAGATTTTAAAGAGAACTTTCAAAATATTGATATTTCAAAATTGAATTTCGTATCAATACATTGGCATAAGTTACCACAGAGTTACACACTAACACCTCACTACTTACACATTGGGTGTTTGGTGGTTACTCTTAGGTTGTTCTATTGCCTTTGAAAATAAATTTATTTTTAAATCAAAAATATTTTCTAAAATGAATAGTTCAAAATCAAACTTTTATTTTAATACCTTGGTAGAATTAACCGTAGAGCTTTCCACAAGCACATCATGTCACATACCATGAGCAGTTGGTGGCTACCCCGTGGTAATTCTACTGTAGTTTAAAACACATTTAAAATCGAAGTAATTGAAAATATTAAAAAAATCATGTAATGATTTCAAAACAAAATTTTCGATCGAGTCAAATTCAAAATCAAATTATGTAAAAATTAAAGTTTCATATTAAATCTAAAGTCACACATGCAAAATAAAATTTCAATTCATTCTTCATGAAAAATTGAAATTTGGAGAAATTGGAATCCATCTTAAATTCTATGTAACACATGTAGAATAGAATTCTAAATTTCAAATTAATTCAATATAATATATATATATAAAGCCCGATGCATATTAAATTTGATTTCTTAGTCTAAACAAAATTTCAAATTAATTCAATATAAAAATAATAATAAAGCCCGATGCAACATATTCAGATAGAAAATTTAAAATAATTTTTGATTAAAAATTAAAAAAAAATCATTGAGCCAATGTTCGCATCAAATCCCATGCAACACATGGCGAATAAAAATCTCAATAACTTTTCGATTCGTATTAAATAGATGTAACACATTCAAAGAAAAAATTTCAAATCAATCCGAATTTAAATCGACATTTGCAAAGTCTAAGTTAGCCATCAATCGGTTTTTTTTTAAATATTTTATCTGATCATAAATTATCAGATTTTGTTTGTGAATGTTATCTGATTTTAAGTATTGGCTTATTTTTATATACGATTTATCTTATCATAATAGGTCGAATTCTATTTACTTTTACTTATCTAATTAATTATCGGAGTTTGTTAGATATTTATTTTGAATTAGATGTGTTTTGAAGAGTATTTTAGGTGAATAGCAAGGACACAATTCATTTAAGGGGGGAAGAATGTTATAACCCCTTTTTTCTGATTACGTTTGACCAAGGGGGTTAGAAGTAATTAGTGAATTTTTTGATAAATTATAGAGAGTTTCAAAGGTTAAAATCTCTATATATAAATAAAGCTCGAAGAAATGAGCGTAATAAATCAAAGAACATACAAAACGGATGTCGGGACCGAAAGTTACAACCATGGGAAACACACAATATAGGTAGGACCCACTTAAAAAGAATGGAATATACTTCTTTAAGTGATCTAGTATTGAAGGGCTCGTTGATACAAGTCCAACGGTACCAAGAACTCGCGAATTTGAATCCGAGGTAGGAAGTTTAGCGCGTTTGAAGATAATTATGTATAAAAAAAGTGAGAAAAATAAATAAAAAAGGCGGTTGCGAGATGAATGCTTGTGCGGCTCGTGCAATGCGTAGTCACCATGAACATTACACACAAACATCGTGCCATGCACACACGGTGCGTAACTACGGGCGCAGCCGTTTCAGCTCGGCTTGGACTATTTATACCCCCATTTCATTTAGTTTTTCCATCAGAACTTCATTTCCTCTGTTTCTTAGCGTTCTAAGTCCGATTAAGGCCGTTTAATAGGTATTCTTAAGTAAATTAAGAGTGCTCTGCGCAATGGAATGGTCCTTTCTTCGAGTTGGAAACTGTATAAGGAGGAAACGCCCCAAGAGAAGGAGGTCCTACCCGTTGTCCTCGCTCACCGACAAACTTCTTTTTCTCCGTTTCTGAGCTTCCAAACTCCGATTTAGTCCATTCAAGAGGAGTTCTTGACTAAATCTGTAAGGACTCTCATCTTGGACTAGTTTATTTTTAATGTTATTTATTGGTTATTGTGTGGCTTGAGCATTTTCTGATTAAATTTGGTAGTTTTCAAAAATAAATACAGTTTCTACAGGTTTTAGTCAAAACTAACTTCACATTTATGAGTTTTATGTGATTTTAGGTCAAATCTGAATTTTTGGGATTTTCTAATTTTTCATCAATTTTTCAAAAATTGTGGTTTGGCAGGACCCCCTATGGGACCCACTGACAAAATTAATTTTTTTGGACCAAAATGCCCCAAAAATTAGTAGAAGACACTATAAAAAAAATAGAATTTTTTTGGACCTATTTTTTGGTTAAATTGTAAAATTTTTGGACCTATTGTTTAAGCATGTGTATATTGCATTATGAGTTTATGTCAAAGCATTTGTTATGTACTTAGAATATGCATGAATACACACATGTACGGGGAATCTATTATGGATTTGTAGTTAATTATGCTTGATTATGATGCATGAGGGGACTGATTGAGAGCACGTTCCATGTGCTGGAACCCACATAGGTCTTACTCACGGATGTGTCATGATATCATGTATCATGGATAGGTATTCATGAATGAAGTTTTACCAATGTTTAACAGGAATTGATCGATTATATGTAATGATTGAGATTGCGTGCCTGATTAATCGCTCAGTGAATTAATTGGAACTTGGTTGGTCTGAAAGGACATGTTTTCACTTTAAGTTCCTGTGTGGAATATGTACAGTCGCCGGGTTGAGTCTAGTTAAATTGAGTTATGTGGGGACAAGTTATGTGTTTGTCTTGTGGATAAGATTATCATGATTGTCATTTGGACCCTGAGAATCCAAAGTGATATGCCTCGTGCACCGACTACTACTTGTTTTAGAGTTCCCTATGTGGGAATTCAAGTTCACCCCCACCGCAGGAGATGTCCCTGGGCAAACACATTTGCTCTAGGTTCTCAGTGTGAGAATCTAACATCCTTGGCCAAGATCGTCCAGGGCGAGCAGCTTTAGGGGTTGACAACCCCAACCCTCTTACATTTCCTGTGTGGAAATTTGACCACGTCTCGCCTTCGTGGCCTTGACTATGTCCCGCCTTTGTTGTAATACTTGTTATTACTCCTTGATGGAGGCATTTACCATTTGTATTGATGCATGTGTATTATGAATGTTATGCATGATTGTGTATCATGTGTTTGACATGTTTGTCATGCAGGATGGATGAGGATGTGATATGAATGCATAATTAGAAATTGTGTGGTTGAGACACTATTATGCATGTTTATGTGATATGAATGCATAATCAAAAATTGTGTGGTTGAGACACTATTATGTAGGTTTGTGTGATATGAATGCATGATCAGAAAGTGGTATAGCATGTAAATTTTGGATCTGAGTTGCTATATTGTCATACTGTCATGTTTTCTGATTATTACAGTTGTATTCAAACCATTACTGAGTTTTTATACCCACCCCATTTTCTTATTTTGTTTTGGGGCTACATGGCATGACATGCAGTCGGACATGATCCTTGGGGGCCTCTAGACTTTACATATTTTTCTGATTATTTTGTTATGATGTTAGAATTACCTTGTAGAGTGATCCTTATTTTAGACTTGTGATATATTATATCTTTAGATTTGTTTGAGACCCTATTTGAGATAAGTGTGTTGGCTCTGGATTTTTAGTATGTGGGTTTAATACTTGTGGTTTAATTTAGAGTTAAACTCCTCTTTTGTTCTACTCATTTACTCTTTCTCAAAGTAGAGCGTAACTCCACTAATTAGACTGCCCGTAGGTAGGGCATAAGTCTTCCACTATTTCTTTAACCATTTTTAATATCGTCGCCCCTGTGCGCTGAACCGGCCCTTGGACCGGGTTCGGCTCAGGTCGGGCAATGCCGGGGCGTGATAAAATCAAGCATGCTCTACACAATGGAGGGGTCCTTTCTATGAGTTGGAAAATGTATAAGGAGGAAACGCCCCAAGAGAAGGAGAGGTCCTGCCCGTTGTCCTCAAGCACCAACAAACTTTTTTTCTCCGTTTCTGAGCATCCTAACTCCGATTTAGTCCATTCAAGAGGTGTTCTTAACTAAATCGAGCGTGCTCTATGCAATGGAAGTGTCCTTTCCTAAAGTTGAAGAATATATGAGGAGGAAATACCCTGATATAAGGAGAGGACTTGCCCGTCATCCTCAAGCACCAGAGAAAGAAAAATGGGCTATTAATAAGACGGGGTTCTGTCTGCAGTTCCCGGGTCACAACGAGGGAAGAAATCCAGAGTCAGGGAGGCTTTGTCCTCCACCACCACCCAGTAAGAGAGGCATTCCTGAGCTAAGGGGAGACTTCGACCATAGTTCACAAGCATGGAAGGAGAAAGATGTCTCCAAAAATAGGGTGTCCTGTCCGTCAACTCCGAGTACGGAAAGTAAGGAATATCTCCAAGCTAAGGAATGCTAAATCCGCCTACCTCAAAGGAGATTTTGCCTGCCATATCCGGATATGAAAGGAGGACGCTCTAATGAAATGAACAGCTCTAAACTTTGTTGCTTCCGATGTCTCCTATAAGTAAGTACTTTTGATCTTCTGTTTTAATATAAGTATAAGAATATGTATGCATCCTAAGTAGTTAACTTAGGATGTTAAATGACTCATATGCATGCACTTCTTAATTAGTGATAATAATGTACTAATTAAGATGTAGGAATTGTTATGATTTAATATGTTCTTATTTGAATTACTTTGTTGTGTTTTATCTGATATGATTAGAAGTGTCCTACTATGCTTTGATCCTTTGTGTTCTGATCTGCTATGCTTCTATGTGACCTATTATGTTCCATCTTGCTTTAGGGTAGAGCGAGACATGTGGCGTGTGTTGTTCAATCTTGACTCAGTGATAGAGTGTGACATGTGTATGTGCTAGATCTGCTCTGGGGCAGAGCAAGACATGTGGTGGTCGTGTGGTACTCGACTCTATAATAGAGCGAGATGTGTATTTTCGGTGTTTTATCAGTTTCTATATAACTCCAATTGAATATAATATATACATATTTTAACATATATAATTTTGTGATGCCTGATGTATGTAGTAGCTGTTAGGCAGAACTACGTTCGGATCCGATCGTATTGGAATAAAATTGTGAATATTATCCAATGCATACACAGGAAACCAACGGCAAGGCAACATTGGCCCGATCCAAATTATTATAATTATAAGTTTTATTTTGATTTACATGCAATGAACTATGAAGTTTTGTTGTGTGTATGTGAACGTTACAACCGAGTCGACGACGGGGAAGCTTTGAAGCTCCATAGTACGTAGATGAATGTTGTACCTCCCGCACATAGATGATGATTTTGGATACCGCCACATTTGGCTATAGCGTGCACAGGAACTGGGATATCATGGGAAAATCCCTTTCCTTCTATCCCCCATTGCCCCATAAGCACAGGTGTAAGTCGTTTGGTATCACAACATTCTGTGATCATGGTTTCAGACTTTTATTATTTTCTTATTGATTTTAAATGAAGGATGGCACAATTTTTACGTCCATAAAGCATATTTTAAGAACTTAACTCAACCTACTGAGTATGAATTTACTCACCCACCCTCAAATTCTGCAAGTGTGTTACTCGAATATGAAGGAGCCAACGAAGAGCTTTCTTAAATTATAGTTTCTATACTCTTTTTGTAAATTATGTAATATTTGTAGTGATTGATGTATAAAGGCATGTTATATCCAATTTTGAAAATCTTTGTATAATACAAAGTGTGTTGTAATTACTCTTTTGGTACACGGTGATCCTTGGCATTAGGAATTAAACATTTTCAAAAATTATTATCTTTTATTTCAAAAATTCAAGGGGTGTTACAATTCCACAACTAAGAAGAGAATTTACATGGAAGTTAAGAGGAGTTGGAGCATATCTTCAATGGGATATTAAAGATTCTAAGAGGCCAAAGTCAACATAACAAGAAGAGCTTGTTGAAGGTTAGAAAAGACAAAGCAAAGAGGAATAAAATTTTCAAGTGCTATAAAGAGAAGACTTGAAGGCGAGCAGTGACAAGAATTTAAGGAGATCAAAACAAAAGCAGCTTTTGTTAGAGTCAATACAAAGTTTGGTGGTTTGCTTATGTTGATGTAATGGCCTTGTTTGCTAGTAGTGCATTGATTTGGCTCCTTTGGAACTATCATGGTTTTTTTACCCGAATTTCGGTTTTCCACATTAAAATTGGTGTGTGT
Organism: Saururus chinensis; assembly: GCA_035235625.1. Lineage (NCBI taxonomy): Eukaryota > Viridiplantae > Streptophyta > Magnoliopsida > Piperales > Saururaceae > Saururus > Saururus chinensis. Next base: position 37,140,706 of record CP141143.1, read on the forward strand.
TCATGTGTGTATTGAATGCTTCTAGTTTAATTAATTGATACATCATGAGTACGCTTTGAGAGAATATTTACTTATTTACACTATAGAAAAAAACTATACGCAAAGAGGCTACAACTCATAATTCATAAGTATTGATTTTAAGAGCAATCTAGTGATCAGCTAGGTTAGTAGATGGATATTAAACTCACATATTAATATATCAAAAAGAAGAAAATTAAAATTGACAATCACATGCCATTTGAGTTGACTAATAGAACGCAAGTTATTAATGAGCATAATTTGTGGATGTACATAGATTAAAAGGAAATTAATTGAAAAATCATCGAAAGGACATAAACTACGCATGTTTTCAATGTTTGATTTTTATTTTGAGTTATGGTTTTTACAAAAATTAATTTCTATGGAAAAAGTCTTCAAATATTTTTAGAAATTTATTGGAATTTGTCCAAACTTTTATGAATTTTATTAAATTTCTTAAATTTTGGAAAATAAAATATCAAATTCTACTCAAGACAAATTGATTGATCCCCCATAACAATCGATCACTACTCGTTTTTTTTACACCAAAGCACTACTTTAAAATTTGGTTGTAGCCCATAAGCCACTCATTTCACTCTAAACACTCCAAAGAAGTGCGAAAGTATAGGGTGATGCTATTTTGGTTGTTTTGCATGAAGAAACAAAGATTACATTGTCGTTCTCGAGATCTAGTCCACGACCAAGGTGATTTCCACAACTAGACTTTGATATTTATTAAATTTTTAATCGATTTCAATATTTTTAAATTGTTAGGATTGTTAGAAATAGTTTTATCTATGTTTGTACAAATTTTCAAGCAATTTGAACAGGTGCATTTTGAGATTTTGTGAAAAATCCTATCATGACCCGGATTTAGAAAAGCCTTTCTAAATAGTATGAACGATTAGTCACAAGAAATTTTTATTTTTTCTTAAGTACAAAACAAACCATTCGATTAAATATCCAAGTAATGATAATTGGGGTTCACAAATACGAATATCAAATCATACAATATCATTACACATCTCAAAAATTTATAAAGAACATCCTAACCATCTAAGTACAAGTCCATCGTCCATCTGAAATAAATAACTAAGTTGACTCTTACGCAAAAGATACACTTACCAGAATTGTAGAAACGAAGAACTACATCTCATGTTTGTCAATCCTAGTCTTACTTGTCCTCGCTTGGAGAAATTGAAACCAACCAATCCAAACAACAACGGAACCTCTCCGCCTCAGGAGAAGAGTTTCTAAAAGAACAAAAGGTTTTATTAATATTTTTTGGATCTGGCCAACATCACTCGTTGTTAGTTGCCTACGTACTCATTAGACAACATCTTCAATGTTTCCAACAAGATCAGATCCATACATACTTTTTCGTAGACAATATAGGATCTCAAGAAGCATATCATCCAATATCCAATGCTTAAGTATTTCAATCAACCTAAATTTTATGCAAGTCCTTTTATTATTCCACTTGTGCTAATTAAAAAGCAATATCAAACAATATTATTAATTATATCACAACCCTTATTCAATAATTAATTCCCCTGTCCAATCTCATAGATAGACAGACACATAATATGCCAACTAAAATGACAAATGACACTAATCACCCATCACCGTTTTAACCCAACTCTAGGTTTAATATAATATAAATATGTCTTCGCTCAGAGATAACTCGACTCTCAAAGAAATCCCCAAACATAGGACTCAAACATTGGAGTAGACTGCTTAACAGGAGCTTGACCCAAATTCTTAGGGCTCACAATAGACTACCATAAATCTGGAAAAGAATATCCCAACTGTACTCATGGACACATATTGGTGAGAAACACAAGCCTTCCATGATGCTCATGCAACTTTGCTTTTTGTATGCACTATATGGTCCTATGAAGACCTATGTGAGACCCGCAGTAAAGACCTCACCTACCAATACCCAAACTGTCGTGGCAGTGAAGAAAGTGTACAAGTATCACAATCTCCATCCTCCCAACTCTAGGAGTAAAGTCTGCAAGGACATAAATAATATATAACCCATAGAAGCCTAATGTCTTTATAACCACTAACTCCCTCAAACATTCAAAAATTAGACTCGATTATTTTTATCCAGTCAAGTGTTCGTCCAACCAATTGGGTCCTATTCACACTATAGTTTGACCCAATGAATAGCTCATCCAATGGGCTATGACTCAGAGAATATCCCAAACCCTAATAGTCACCATTAGACTAGGGTAAACTCCTATAATTACCCTCAGTTCATTAACCAAGGTAAAATTCTTTGTCAAGGTCCAGTTCACTCAATGAACCGGTCCCAAACCTTATTGAAGGTATTTTAGTTTTTATATTGATTAGATGTTCTCCCCCAATCCAATGACAACCTATATCTCTTGATTAATCTTCAATAATCTCAAGTTACCATTATAAAAGCATGCATCAAAATAATCAACATATATAACATGAAGTCATACAAGTCCATAATAATAACAAAGGTCCATTACACTCATTTATAGGGCTAGGGCTCAATGAATTTAAGCCCGAGAATGTAAATAACCCTAACACATCACACAAGCTACGCATATAATACCCTAGTGAATTGTTGCACTGCGTTGCAAACACGTGTAATATGCAACCTTAAACCCTGAGAATAAGGGTTCTTCCCCTTGTATCTAGTTGTGACCTGTAAAGTCTTTGTGTCACTTACTGGTCACACCCCTTCTATTTGAAGCCATTTAAGACCATTATAGGGTACCCTAACTCTTGGTTATCTAGGTCAATCATTTCGATAAAAATAGAATATATTGCCCCTAAGGGCATTAGGGTAATTCTACCACCTAGGGTATAGTACCCTCCCATGGGTCATTCTAGTCATCTCACTACCCTTCTATTGATTTTAAGTCATTGCCATTTCCTAAGGCTTCACGCTCAAATCGACTCGCACTTCCATTCACATGAATGTGGGTAGTCCGCTCATAAGGCTATTTACATTATTTTGTTCAAAGCCTTATTGACATCCAATGGGTCAAAAATTTGGCTCAAGGGTACTCCTTGAAGTCATTGACTTGGGGTAATTTTCCTAGTGTTTGACAAGGTCATGAACCCTTGAACCAACCTTGACAGTTTGCCATAAACCCTAGGAGCAAAATAGTCATTTATCCACTTATTGGTATTGTTTCTCACTATGTGTTTTGGTTTATATTTAGCGTACACATTAAACTCTCACTATAATTTTTTTAAATTTTTAAATCCACTCATAGGCCCCTGAACCGGAACCCCTAAGTCAAGTAAGTAAGTATTACACGATAATTTGACTACCATGGGTAAAAGGCTCATTTTACCAGATTTGAAATTTTTCCCCAAGCTGAAACTTGGTCATGAAACTCCCACCCTTATCTAGATGCATTAGTCATTTTCTAAATATTTTTAAACACTTATACCCTCCTGAACAAGACCCGGTTCTTCCCCTCTTTTATTTCTCTCTTTTTTTTAATAGACCCGGGCCAAATGGATCGAGTGACCCGACTTGAGCCTAAATTGTTGACCCATGGAGCGGGTCATCTTCCCCGGTGATGGCCAAAGGCCTTCCTTGCATCTGGCAGTTCCACCACATGCCACATTTTGGGGCAAGGGAAAGGCCGAGCAAATCGCCACCTCGAGGTAATTCGGATGGCCCTGGCCCTGAAGCCGGCAGGTGGCGGCTGGCTAAGGGTTGCAAGTCCCATGTCACAGCCCAGCAAGGGGCTGGCTCAACCAGAATGGAGAGAAATCACATAGGTAGAATGGGAGTCTGGGAGCTCATGTCCCATCGCTGGTCCAAATCCAACCCACCGGTGAGGAATTACATAGGTAGAATGAAGAGAAATTAAAACGCAAACCCTTCGGTGGCAAATCAACATTGGATGACGGCAACACCCAGTCGAAAGGCGAGCAAGGTCAGAGCTACTGTCGGAGTGGATTGAGTCAAAAGGTAGACAACACATGGCAGCGACCTGCCAGACCTTCTATAAGGACCCTCATCTCTAAACTGGTTTTTGGTTTTCTTTAATTATCGGTTATCATGAAGTTAACGCGTTTTCTGATTTATTCGGTGATTTCATGAAATAAGTGGTGTTTATGATGGTTTTAACCAAAATCAACTTTAAGATTAGTGGTTTTAAGTGATTTTAGATCAAATGTGATTTTTTGGGATTTTTCTGAATTTTTACTATTTTCCAAAAATTAGGGTTTTGGCGGGACCCCTGTGGGCCCCACCGTCGAAATTTGGGTTTTTAGACCAAATGAACCCAGATATCTACTTAAGCCCATACAAAAAAATTTAGAATTTTCTTAGGCTTAATTAGTGCTTAAATTTGTAAAATACCTATTTTTAGCCTACTTTTCCTATTTACACCCCATAACTTACCCATACATACCCCAACCCTTACTATAAAAGGCCAAACCTGAGCCATTTCCATTTTTGGGAATAGGCTAAGGAGGAGAGATCAGGCCTAATCCCCAATTAGGCCCGAATTAGAAGGTGCTTAAGGTAAGCCTACTCTAATTAAGAACTAAACCCTAGCTTTCTTCTTAATCTCTTCTAAATCTACCATTTCTCCTTTGTTTCAATTCATTTTTGGACATCAAAAACTACTAATTTATATTTTACTACAAACCCTAGCTTTCAAAATTCAATTTTTATGTTCAACAAGCCCTAGATCTAAGTTTTAATTAAGGATTTCTTTGGTAAATCAATTTTTAATGGAGTTTAATTTAAACTCTATGTGTTTGTAAGGTTTTCAAGAAGGGTGACCCTCAAATCCGAGCTTAATCAAGTGCTAAGGTAATGGATCTTCAAAATTTTAGTTTATTCATGGTAAAACTCTTGATTTTTGGCTTATTTCGAATGGAGTTACTTGATTTGGTGTGTTAATGGCATGATTAAAAAATAGAAATATTTAATCCCGATTTCTTAGGGTTTTGTATTATTATGATATGGTTTAACATTCTAGAAGTCATGAAGGACTTTTGATGATGATTAGGGTTTAGATGTGGATTTGAAGTGTTATCAATGGTGTTTCAGTTTGGAATTGCGAAAGGAAGAAGATGGTCAGTTCTGCCTTGTTGGCGTTCGAACGGCCCTTCTGGGCGTTCGAACAGCAACACTGTCGGATCGACAAATTTCTAGTTCAGCTGATCGAACAGCCTACTGGGCGTTTGAATGGCCAAACTATGAATTTGAATTTTTCCCGTTTAGCTGATCGAACGGCCTGAAGGGCGTTCGAACGGCTACACAGCAGAATTGTGTTCTAATGCATGATGTTTATTTCGATGATTCCACTTTAGCTTGCCAATTTCATATGAATGTAGAGTGTTATAAGCTATATTATGCTACTAGAAAGGCATGCTATTGAGGTATGGAGTTGAGATATATACTTAGAGATTTGTGGAATGACTTATGTTTTGTGGCATGATGTTGGAATTGTCATCTTGAAATTATGAATGGTTGATTCCCTTTGGTTAAGCATATTTTCAGTAGGACTACAACCTATTAATGGACTGATTTGTCATGATAGAATGTAGTTAGTTGATGTGTGGATGTTGGTGAATGCCATGACTCAAGGATGAAAAGAATGATCTTATATGTGTGTAGCCTTTGTGGTTGAGTTTTGGTTTGAATTATGATTACAATGTTTCTTCTCTTATGATTTCCACTGGAATTCATGTTTAGATGGTAATTCACATGTGTAGTGTGGTAGTGAGTTTAATTTCAAGCATGTTGACATGCATTGTGTGGAGTGCTTCTACTAATTACACACACACACACACACTTGTGGGGGTTTAATGATGATGTTGAAGCTTAATATTGAGTTTATGAATGATGCATTAGGGACTGATGAGAGCACTTATCATGGCTTAGGATTCATATATGCCTTACCCACGTATGTACCATGCTGCATGCATCATGAAAATAATTTTCAATTGATGCTTCATCGAGGTTAATCGAATTTGACCGATTGGATGCAATGTGGTGAAATTGTGTGCCAGATTGATCGGTCATGGATTAATCGTAAGTTGATTGGTCCGAACGGACATGTTTTGATTTGAGTTCCTGTGTGGAACGAATGCACTCCCTGGGTTGAGTCTAGTTGAATGAAATTATGTGGAGACGAGTTGTGTACTTGTCTTGCGGATTGTGAGAATGTTATTATGAGTGTCATCTGGACCCTAAGAATCTAGTGTGGTATGCTGTGTGCACCCTCTACTACATGTTCTAGGGTTTCCTGTGTGGAAACTTGGGCTCTTCCCTATGCAGGAGATGTCCTTGGGCGAACACCCCTACTCTAGATTCTCTGTGTGAGAATAGGACATCCTTGGCCAGGATCGTCTAAGGCGAGCAGATTTTTAGGGATTGACAACCCCGATCTTTCTTGAATTCTTGTGTAGAATTTTGAACCATGACATGCCTTCGTGGCCTTGTCTATGTTCCCGTCTGTGTAACACTGATTTGGGATTACTCCTTGATGGAGGTTGATTATGATGTGATGCATGAAAGAATATGTATGTTAGAGATACATTCATGCAGGTTGATTATGATATGATGCATGTAGGAATATGTATATTAGAGATACATCCATGCAGGTTGATTATGATGTGATGCATGTGGGAATATGTATGTTAGAGATACATCCATGCAGATTGATTATGATATGATGCATGTGAGAATATGTATATGTTAGAGATACATCCATGCAGGTTGATTTTGATATGATGCATGTAGGAATATGTATGTTAAAGATACATCCATGCAGGTTGATTATGATATGATGCATATGGGAATATGTATGTTAGAGATATATCCATGCAGGTCGATTTCAATGTGATGCATGATGGAATATGTATGTTAGAGATACATTTCATGCAGGACGTTATGATGAGAATGACATTATGTGGATTATGCACTATGATGCAGTTTTAGTTGATGTGTATGTGTGATCAGAAAATGATGCACCTTGCCAATCTTTGATTTGAATGATCATATTGCTATGCTATCTTATTTTTGATGTTGATAGTGATATTAAAAACCATTGCTAAGTTTGTTAAACTCACCCCTCTTTCTTGTGCTTTGTTTTGGGGCTGCGTGATGCGATACACAGAGGGACAGGATCTCCTCTTTGAGGAAAGGTCAGAGATGGCTTGGATGTGATCATGGAGATCGTTGTGTGACTTATCTTCTTTGGTTTTATGTTTTATGTTTAGAACCTTTGTGTAGGGTTCTTTGTTTTGGATTTATGTCACATTTTGCAGTTGTGTTTGCTTAAGACTTATTATGAGCCAGTGTGGGCTAGTTAACTAAGCATGTGGGTTTGAGTTTAGTTGTTTACTTTGTGATAAGAAACACTCTTTCTTTCCTTCTTATTTACTCTTGCTCAAAGGATTGTGCGTACTCCGTAGTTCTGTTAAATTGCCCATGGTTAGGGTTAAGTCTTCCGCTAAATTATTTCTCAATTTCCCTACTTCACCCCCGCGCGCTTGACCAGCCCTTGGACCGGGTTCGGCTCGGGGCGGGCATCGCCGGGGCTTGACACCTTCTGTTGTTCTTCAACAACTCGATGGCCAGAGGAAAAAAATTAGAAGCAAGGGCCGCTGTGAACCAACTGTTCATGGTGGCCGGTGGGAATAGCTCTCTTGCTCGATGGTAAGGTTGACATTTTTGGCTCCCTTCGCGGGATGGTGGTTTAAAAATCCAGCCAGGATTATCTGGCTGGAGAAGGAGAGATGGGAAACGAAAATTACTTCATCTTCTTCCAAACCGTTAGCCACTAATTTTATTCTATCGGCTACCAAGGTTTTTGCCAGAAGAGTCCATTCTACGAGCGACAGAAAGTTGGTCAACCAGCGGAGTCTAATCGTACACCTAATCCCTTTAATCCCTCATTACTTAAGCATAGATCACCCTAAATTAACCTTAAACACTTAAAATTTAGTGTCAATAAGCAAACATACCTCATCAAGACTCCAATCTTCAAGCTCGCTCCTCTCCAACTCTATCGCCAGCTGCCTTTGCTGGAAAACATCCATGGCAGCTCCTTCTTTCCCCTCCCCTAATGGCCAAAAACTCCTTAATTGAGCCCTAAGAATCCCTTTTTATAATCAAGGGGATTAGCAACCGTAATCCCCTTAGAATTTGGGCCAAATAGGATACGTGGGGCCTTTTTTACTAATTTCCATTACTATAATTAACCGGGCACGCAAAATGACTTAAACGGCCCAAATACTCTAAATAAGCCCAATATGTTTAACTTTGAACGGTTGTAACTCCCTCATCCAAACTCTTATTTGCTTGTACTTGGTGGCATTTTGAAGCTTTTTCTGTCTACGTTTTAACTACATTGGTCTCAGCCAACAATTTTAACCATTAAGTTTTCTCATGATAAGTTCAAGGGATCCAACACTCTAATTTCCACATGATCAACTTCAAAAATTTAGAAAAATTCTCAGACATTTAAAATCCACTTTGATTTTGAGTTTTCATGCAAATGTTGAGATTTTTTAAAATTGGATATTTTTTATCAAAATTAGGCATAGCTTCAGTTATGAAAGGTTTTCTAATAATTGATATCTATCATGTATCAAAATTTGGAGTCAAGAAAAACACACAAAAAAATTAGGGTTTTATTTAATTTCAAAAATCTTATTTTTAATGCGCATTTCAATTATTTTTGAACTTTTAGGACTATATTTATGTTTGATGTTTAGTCTCTAGTGATGCTTAGCCCTAAGTTTATTTCTTTGCAATAAATTTGAGATGGGGAGAGCAAAGAAGTATAAAGTGGTGAGTAATTCAAGCTCAGGTGACCCCGGAGCATCATTGAGTGGGGCAGATAGACTTAGACTTATACGTTGTGAGCATAGGGTTGTCCATAGTCCTTTAGAGACATCAATGGATTGGATCAAGGCTCATCCATATTAGATGGATTACTTTAGGATGATCTACACCTCTTATCAGCCTATCTACCCTAGATTAGTTAGACAATGGTATTCCTCACTTAGATTGGATGATGAGGACACATTAGTAGGAGTTGTTGGAGCCACACAGGTGCGTGTTATGCCTCTGATTAAAGCAGACATCATTTGGTGTGAGAGGAGACAAATGAGATATCAACATTTTGATGGACTTGAGTTTCCTTCATAGAGTGAGTTGACTAAGAGATTGACTAGACTTCCTAGGGGCAGAGAGCTCAATGTTTCCATCCTTGCATACTCCATGACTGCCAATTATCGTTTGTTGCATGTCATTTCTTAGTATGATATCTAGAGTTCTAGAAAGGAGAGAGTGGATTGGGCCATGGTGAGGATTTTGTATCTTCTTTTAGAGCTGGAGCTAGAGTTGGATCTATCGTCGATCATTTTTTGTCGTAATATTTGTGCATAGACATATGCACGAGATGCTACCCTACCCATACATGTTGAGTAGGATTTTCATGTCTATTCATGTTAGCATCCCAAGAGGAGAGCGGATGATGGTTGGGTTAGGCTCTATAGATATTGTTGTACTCCGAAGTATGATGTCTCTCACAAGGGACAAGATGGACATATAGTGTAAGATCTTCTAATTTATTACCTTTTGATTTGTGTGATTTGATTTTCCTTGGGGTAATGGGTTAGCTAGTTATAAATTTCTTGAGGTTTAATTTTATTTTAGTTTAGAATGTAAGTATCAAGCTTGATTCACCAAAATTTCCACCTATTTAAGGGCATTTTTTTATTTTTCTTGATCAAAGAACCAGGACCCACCATGGGACCCACGTCCATGTTTGATGCAATGCTATTCTTTTTTACCAGCCAACCTTCTAGTGATTTGTCTAAGTGGACTTCGATATGATTAAATTCATTTTTTAGTTAATTATGCACTTAAATGATCACTTAGGGTCTATTCACCTATTTTTAAGCCCAACAATTTAATTTTTAGCCCACAAACTCTTACTATAAAAAGGAAAAACCCTAACCATTTGTCAAATAGGTAAGGGATAAGAATAGGAGGGAGACAAGTCTCTACCCCCATTTCCCAAAGGGAAAACCCTTCTTAAGGTAAGATTTCCCCCTAATCACTATTTAATCCCTTCAATTTTTGTCTTATTCATCTCATTCTTCACTTCTCCTATTTTGGTTCCTAGTTTCATCCATCAAGAATATCTTTTTCCAATTTAGAACCTTAATTTTTGTTATTTTTATTTTTAAACTAAGAAGGTCTTGAATCTACTATTTTCATGTTGATTTGAGTCTATTAACTAGGTTTTGATTAGGACTAACCAAGGCCCTAATTTTTTGTAAGATTTCTTGAGGTTGAAGCTTGTTCAAGGGAATCACAAGTTGGATAGAGGTACGGGGTTTTCACTTTGAGTGATGTTCTTGCTTGTAATGCCATGATTGTGCATTTATTTGAATTTTTGAAGCATCTTGGTGGCTAATAGTGATTTAATAAGGACATGAGATTTATTATTTTTTGTGTTTAAGTATGAAAATTGTTAGATTCATCATGTTTTAGGCTTAGGTATTGATTATATGATTTTTAATGATGATTTGGGATTTTTTTTGGAATCTTATAATGATTTTGGTTTGGATTTCGAGAGGTAGAAGACGATCCAAAAAAGTGAACTATCGAAAGGGTAGTCTGGCCGTTCAAATGGCCATACTGCAAATAGGTACTTGTGTGTTTCCAATCGAACGGCTTAAAGGGGCATTCAAATGGCTACATAGTAATTTTATTACATGTGTATTTTAGTGAATTTGTGTTGTTTCTTCATTCTTTCTCATGATTCTGGTATATTATAACCATGATGAGCTAGGAATACTTATACATGTCACCATAATTTCATATGAAGTATGATATATGTGTTTTAGCTTAATCAAAGAGACTATGCATGTTTAACCTTAGTTTGATGCTCTACTTTATTTAAATCTGTATTTCGATTATTTCTTCATATTTATTCCATGACATGAAAAGCTTAGGATCATGAGAAAATATAAATGATTGCACATGTCAATTAATTACAAATGAATCATGTTCCACATGTTTTACCTCAATTAAAAACATACAAATGAATGTATCTCTTACCCATATATGATTTTTACTTGTCATAAATGGACCAAGTTTAATGCACATTAGGACTTATTAGAGTAGGTGTTCCTATGCTTGCATCCATTAAACATTGCTCACATATGTATCATGTTGTATACATCATGAAAAGGATTTCTTAAGTCATGATTAACCGTGATTAACTGTTTATATGTAGTTATTTTCCAAATTAACCATATATGAGATTAACCGCCAATTTTACGTCCCTTGAGGACATGTCCTTCAGTCCTATGGGCTAGTTTTGCTACTCCTTTAGGGTTTGTTTCCACCCTAGGTGAAAAGCGTAGATTTGCTAATTTAATAACTATTGTGACCTTCTGGACTTGAGAATCCATGCTAGTATGTCCGTGATCATGGGAGTAGATTTGCTAATGTGATAAATATTGTGACCCCCTATAAAGCCGATGCACACAATAGTTATCACATTAGCAAATCTGTTCATGGTATTTTCGAAATTTAGGTGGTTAACAAAGGTTTGGACTTGGAGTTGTGTAATTTAGCCTCAAATCTCCTCAGGCTAAAAGTCAACTTGTAAAGCTAAAAAACTTGACATGATGTTTGGGCCTGGAAGAAAACCCCTAAGCGGAACACTATATCCCTTAGAGCACGAGCCAAACAGCCCTTTAATCTAGTGGATACTGCAAATGCTCTTTGTGCTGAACTGTGGATATGATGGCCAAGGGTATATTGCTAATGTTAGCATTTATTACTTTAGAAGAGTTTTTTGTGCTCTTCTCTAACAATGTGCTTAGCATAAGCTAAGCATGTGAGCCATTGATATTTAAGATTAATGGCACTCATCTGTATGCTATCATGTGCGCCATCAATAGAGTGAATGAACAGTTCTCATGGGTAACCTACGTTAGGCTCATTGTCAAATGGGAGCATTAAAAACTTTCTCATTACTTGGCAACTTGGCATGCACTATGTTTCCATAAAAAAAAGGACCCACACTATGTTAACTTGGAAATAAATTTCAAGGCATATACTGCAGACAATCAACACTGCAGCACACTGCAAACTATATTTTCCTAATAAAAAAAATGTCTGTAATATTGACTATTTCAACATTTAAAACATAATAAACATTTAAAGCATCCTATCAAATGTTCAAAATTGTTCAACAAATCTTTTTTCACATTATAAAAAAATCCATTTTTCACATCTTGAATCAGCACATATAGGTCATCCATAGTGCTCTTGAGAAAAAATTCATAGTCTATAAGAGTGATGTGATCTGATCATATCGATATTTCTACCATTGTAATAAACCAAAGCTTGTCGTGGTAAGATGTGGCACTACATGCCCTCTTAACAGTTCAAAAGCTCTCACCTCCACTACATTTAGTAACCAAACCGCAGAAACTGGTGGCTTTAATAGCACTTGCTTGAATTTGGACGAAATTTGTACAAAAAAATGCATTTCAAGCAGGCTGGACGTCATTCAGATGACACGGCCAACTTGGGAATAAAAACCATTCCTCGATACGTTCCCAAAGGCCTAAACAATTGACAAATGACTTTCTAACTTGACAAGAAAAACTTACGTACCTTTAATTTTTAACTAATCAAGAACTTGTATTTCATGTTGTAACCAAGACATCAAAACATACAGCTATCATAAGATAAAATTGCATGATCTATATTTAGTTCCTAATGATTATAAAAGCTCTCCTATGCTATGTAGTGTATACAACCACAATTACCTAAACCCACTATTTGCTTTTCGTTTGAAGTGCAAATGCTCCCGTTTCTTTGCATGCTTTTGCCTACGGAGTTGATCTTCCAAAACCTCATACATTCGGGGATTTTTGGGGGTTCCTTTTGTGCTCAGACGTTCCATCTGAGCTCTGAGATACCCACTCTTATCATCAAATAAGCTGTCTCTTTTTGGCTTTCTATGGAGTTTGTCCTTCCTCTGTAATGAATGGCCCTGCCAGACATAATCTGAGCTGTTCTTATGTTTATGCCTTTGATTATGATCATGATGGTCGTAATAATCATGCTTGGCATGATATCTATCAGTGCTTTGCCTCTTGTGAAGATTTCTTCTTTCCCTGTGAACTTGCACAAGGCGATCATCATGTTTATTAACATGATAATGCTTGTGGTGTAACTGAGTCTCCCTGCGCTTCATAACAGCTCTGTTTGTGGTTGATGCAGCAAAGTGGTCCTCCCACCAGTCGTAAAGTGGATCAAAGAATCCTTTCTGATGTAGTAGCCACAGAAGTACAATCACTGAACCCACAAAAATGAGTTTGCCGCATGAAAAATGAAAAAACAGAAAATATTCAAAGTTAATGGCTGAATCCTAAAAAGTATACCTGTGGGAAAAATCAATAATAATAAACAAAACATTGCAATCCAACTTAGACATATATATTGGATGTGGCAACCAAAGTCAAAAAAGCTTGAGCATTTGCTTCTGTCAAAAGAAAACAGACCAAATCAGTATGATGCAACATGAGAGGAAAATTTATCGTTGAGTAAGCTTATCAGATGTTAAACAAAGAATTACAATCCAATTTAGACATATATATAGGATGTTAGAGATACAGTACAAAAAAAACATGAGCATTTGTTTCTGTCAAAAGAAAACAAACTGATCAGTATAATGCAACATAAGTGGCAAATTCATGGTTGAGTAACCTTATCAAATCTCATTTGTTCACAAGATCTAATCATCTAAACATCATGTCTATGATTGTATATCTGAAAGTAACTAACAAAACTAAATGCAGCTGACTAATGTTTTATGTAATAATCGCTTTCCCTTTGAAAATCTCTGCTCCCCACTCATAACTTTTCCCTCCCCCTTTTTGTAGAAAAGAAACAAATTAAAACAATACCAAGGTGTACGAAAAAAATGTAAATTTTTTAAAACGTCATGTGCATGCACACAGGAATTCTCACAAAAAGCTCGCAGCAATGCGCAGGCCCCATAAGTTGGCCCCAAGCCTGGGCCTGCGTGAGGCCTACAAATCACTGCAAGCATTTGTAGGCGGTGAACATTTACGAGCCACTTAAAACATTAGACGAAATTTTAACATTGCTCATTGTTACCTTTTCCAAGGAGAAATAGAATTCTTAATAGCACATATTCAGCAAAGCTTTTCTAGGAGTGACATATAAGCCCTAGATCCCATTACTTTCAAAACCATTTTTTATAATATGTCCACATGACAGTTAGATTCATGAGCCATAAAAACTTTAGTATGATGTAAATATATACTACGGGCAATCATATTTCACATCCAAATGATGAAATAGATACTTTCTAATGCTGCATGGTCATTCTCTATCATTTCAGATTTATAAAAATAAATGTCATTAATATGTATTACAGGATTATAATGGCTGAGAAATATTTTCAAACCAACAAATCAAATAGCACCTACCTGCATGATTTTCCAGTTATAAAATCAGTGAAACTGCCCCAGATGTTTTTCCATATTTTTTCTATGGCTGCAAAGATACCATTTATCCCACCCTTTGGGGGTCCAAAATCGGAAGAGATCTGCAATGCATTAATTAAGAATTGGTATATAGCATAACCAATTTACACCATGACTTATTATCTATCAAATAAGAATGAAATCCTTGCATTATAAATTAGAATACAGGGCACAAAAGGCATACAAAAAGAATTATAGTATTCATGAGATCAATAATACTAGATCAGAACATTAGTAGAAGGAGAAACTTTTACTCAGCTTCATTTTTTGTTTTGCGATGGGATTTCATTAAAAGCGAAGGGGAAAGAATACAGTGATACATGTATTCAGATTGCATCCGCCATTTATCTTTCACAAAAAGAAAAACATGCAGAGAAGAAAAGTAAATGAAATGTTAAAACATTGGCCATAATTTCATTCTCTACGAGATAAATAACAACCAAACGTGCAGTTCAACGCCGGTATTAATTAGTGTTAATATCTTAATACATACCAGACTTTTCAATTAATCAACCATTGCTTAAATTACAAATTTAGTTCTGCTGATAGTTATGCCTAATAAGCATGATCCATTATTTTCAATGTCCACTATTTTTATTACATAAAATCAGTGAAGCATACTTATCCCTTTACAAACCTGTGATCCATTGTCAAGAATAGTTGCTGTAGTAGTAAACTGGCACTCCGCTCGATCAATTTCGTTGAAAGTGGAGTCCTTCAGAATAGCTGCATGCAAATCATATTGCTTTAGTAACTCAAATATAAAAAAATTATAACCTAACAAGTTCCAATACGCTTGTGACCTCATATCCTGACATCCATGTAATTTGCAGGGGCCCTTGAATTCTAAATTTTATTTAACAAAGTTAAAAAAAACAATCCCATTTTTGTCTTGGGGGTACTCATGCTCTAAAACCCTGTTTTGCAGGGGACCCCAATGATGCCAACTATTAGAGTATCATTTAGTCTTTATGTCTAAGTGTTTATTTTAGTTATGACATTGTAGAGGGTAGTTAAGTCAATCTAGTTAACTGTTATTTTCTTATTGGTTAACTCTTCTTTAAGTGAAGGGTAATTAGGGCCTTTACTATGATCAAGGTTAGGGTTGTTTCTTCTTTGATTAAGAGAGTTGATCCCTTCATCATTGTAACATGAATATGGTTTACAGATATTAAAATTTTCTTCTTCCTTATTCTCTGAATTTCTTAACCGGGTAGCTAAGGCATTCTTAATCTATTCTTTGGTTGGCATTGCATCACTTTTCCACTGTACTTTTTATCGCACTGTTTATTGCCGTCTTTTGCCGCATTGTTCTAGCCCACTACTTAGTGCACTGTTTTGGCATACTATACACCGTAGTATTCCAAAGTACTATAGCAAAGTGTTCATCACACTGTAGTAGTTTACTCTTCCGGCATAACTATTCATCATAACACCTCCCTTGAATTTGTTCCTTTTAAGATTATGGTATTTTCAATCTCTTTGGTCTACGTTGCCCTTCTGCTTATTTATTGGTCCAATCTCATTACTATAGATCTATCAGACAAGCATGATAATCTTTAGGCCATCAGCATGCATCTGAATGGTAGTAATTACTCCTATTGGAGTTATGTCAAGAGTAGCTTCATCATGGGAAAAGGATTGTGGAATTATATTGATGGCTCTACTCTCGAACCTGTTATGAAAGCTAATGTCAAAGCAGAGAATTTTGCAAAACAATGTTCCAAATGGTGTATACATAATGACAACATTATTAGTTGGATAAATAATTTTGTGGATCTCTCTATTGGTTTCCAGTTAGCCAAGTTCAAGACAACCAAGGTTGTTTGGGATTATTTAGCCTCTTTATATGTGCAATCTAATTATGTCAAACCTTATCAACTGGAATTGGATATTTGTTCTAGCAGGCAAGGTGATAAAACTAATCAAGAATTTTATGCCTACATGACCACTATATGGAATCAGTTAGCTCTTATATAAATAGTTGAAATTTCTGCTTCTCTGAATTTGCTCAAATATCGTGAAGATCGTAGGGTTGTTTAGTTTCTTATGGCTCTTCGGGATGAATATAAAGTCGTTTGTGGTTTCATTTTGCATCGGTCTCCCTTGCCCACTATTGCTACTACTCTTAATGAATTAATTGCATAGGAAACCAAATTGAAGATTTCTAGTGTCTCAGCCTCAACTAATCCAACTGTTTTGGTTGCTTCATCTAATGCACCTATTCAAGTAACGGGTAAGCCTAAACCCCATACCACCATTGATGAATATAACTATATCATCAAAAGGGGAAATGGAAGGCCGAATGCCCTCATCGCCGACAACAGTCTGGGCATCAGTCCACTTATTCACATCAGCATGGACGTTCATTTCTTGGTTCATCCCCAACTTCTCAACCAGCCCATTCCTTTCAACAGAATTGTGGACATCTGTTCCTCTACGGTCGCCTTATGGCTACCAGTGTGGTCTCTAATGCACCTACTGACATCTCCAATGCCTCCTCACCCATGGCAAACTCCACTCCTAAGCTCCAATCTTTATTGGCAAATTTGATTCGACTACTTGGTACCTCTGTATTGTATGTCACATACACAAGTCTGTCTCCTTCACTTGATTTTGTTCATCTAACTTGTTCTGATTGGATATTTGATTCTGGTGCCACACACCATATGATGCCAAATGCTACCTACTTTGTTGCTTGTGGAGCCTCTTCACACTTCAGTGCTATTCGAGCAACAAATGGCAGCTTCATGTCATTGTCTGGCATGAGCTCCATTAGCTCACCCTCTCTTTTGCTCTCTAATGTTTTGCATGTGCCACAACTTAATGTTGATCTTGTCTCTATCAATCAACTTACTAAATTGGGCTACTTTGTTTTGTTTTCTTCCTTTGGTTGTGTTGTGTAGGATCCAAAGACAGGCAAGCGGATTGGGACAAGTCATAGAGCTGAAGGTCTCTAAACGTTAGATCATTTACATACACCTGCTTCTCCTGCTGCTCATTCTACTTGGGTGACTTCCGTCTTTGTTATGATTCTTCCTTATTTTACTTATGGCACTCGCGATTAGGACATGTTTCTAGGTCGAGACTACAATATTTAGTTTATGCATGTGTTTTAGGAACTTTGCCAGCTAGTGACATTTCTGCTTGGTTGTAAATTTTCAAAAATGTCAAAACTTCCATTTAATTTAAGTGATACAATTTTTGATCATTGATTTGATGTAGTTCATTCTGATGTATGGGGTCCTGCCCCAGTTTCTACCAAGGGTTCAAAATATTATGTTATATTTGTCGATGACTGTACTTGTTTTCTTGGGTATATCTTATGTGTCGCCGATCTTATTTTCTCTTGATTTCTCATGAGTTTATTGCTATAGTGCATTATCAATTTCATGCAACTATTAAGTGCTTCCACTCTGACTCTGATGGTGAATACTTTTTCTCTGAGTTTAAAGTCCTCACTAATGAAGGTATGCTTCATCAGTTATCTTGCCCGTGACACCTTAGCAAAATGGGATTGCTGAAAGGAAGCATCATCACAAACTAGAGACTCCACAAGAACTATTACTTTCTGTTTTTGTTCCTTCTGTCTTCTGGGGTGAAGCTATCCTTACTACAACCAACTTGATTAATCACATCCCATCATCCTTGACCGCAGGCAAGTCTCCTTTTGAATGTTTATAGTGTTAAGCCTGATTATAAACTGTGCTTTTAATTGTGCTTGTTATGTATTGTTCCATGCTATTGAATGCACAAAGTTGTCTGCACACTCTCGATTATGTCTTTTTAGGTTATGGCATTGGTTAAAAAGGATATCAATGCTGTAATCCGACATGTAATAAGTTATATATTTCTCAACATGTGTTTGTTGAACGTCTATTTTATTATGTCATTCCTCATCCTCCTAGTGTTGATCACTCTGCTTTGATTTACATCGGTCCTTTTCCAGAATCTCTTTTCGATGAGTGCAATAAGTTTGTTGATATGTCTACTCTTTTACCGACTCATCCATCTATTACTCAAGTTTACCAACATAACCTTAAGGGCTTTGCAACACCCTTGTTGTCTCCTACTACCCTACTGGAGAGCATTATGGTGCTTCTATGCATGTTCCTAAACATAGTTGCTGTTAAGCTGGGTTGTCTCCCGCTCTACCTCATCCCCCTACTGCCTCTCTACCTTCGAATTCTACTACTATTGCCTCTCCTAGTGATTAGTATGGTTCTCCCTCTTCTCTCAACACTTCCAATTTTCTTAGTTTTGTTCTCGTCATTCACTCTTCATGAGCCTCAGTCCTACAAAGAGGTTTCTAGAGATACAAACTGGCAGAGGGAAATACAAGAAAGAGTTATTTGCTTTGCACAAGACTAACACCTGGGAGTTAGTCTCTCTTCCCCCTGTTAAACAGGCCATTGAGTGCAAGTGTTCAAGATCAAAACCAAGTCTAATGGTTCTCTTGAACAGTATAAAGCGTGGTTAGTTGCCAAAGGATTTGCTTAGGAATATGGGATTGATTATGAGGAGACATTTACTCCTGTTGCTAAAATGACTTCTAGTCACACTTATATTTGTTGCCTCCGCCTATCAACGGACACTATCAAATAGATGTCAAGAATGCTTTTCCAAATGGTGATTTGTCTAAGAAAGTATATACGAAGCCTCCTCCTGATCTTCTGCATAAGCCATGGCAAGTTTGTCGCCTTCATCGTGCTTTGTATGGTCTTAGGCAAGCCCCACATGCTTGGTTTGAGAAGTTCAATGCAGCATTGCATCGTTTGTTTCACAGTCAATGCTCATGATTTAACCTTATTCTTCAAAGACACTCCATCCGAGCATATTGTACTCCTTTTGTATGTTGATGATATGATTATTATTGGCAATGATGTTCTAGGTATCTCTTCTCTCAAACACCAATTGATAGAGTTGTTTGAAATGAAGGATCTTAGTTTTCTTTGGTATTTCTTAGGAATCCTCTTTCTCAGTCCAAATATGTCACTGATATTATTGCTCTCTCAAGCTTATCTAATTCTCGTCCAATAGCTACTCCCATGGAATTAAATTTGAGGTTGGACCTTTTGGATGGTGCTCCACTTGATAATCCTACTCGATATCGGGAGGTTGTTGGTTCCTTAGTATACCTTATTGTCATTTGTCTTGATATTCAACATGTACATATTGTAAGCTAGTTTTCCTCGGCTCCTCGGTCTATCCATTGGGCTATTCTTCGTTATGTATGAAGCATTTGCAATACAATGTCCTTTCATCCTCATTTGATCTTGTTCTTAGAGCCTACCCTAATGTTGATTGGGCCAGTGATGTTGTTGATCGCAAGTCTACTACTAGTTATTGCATATTCTGGGCTGATTCTCTTATCTCTTGGAAGAGCAAGAAGCAGGACATTGTTGCTAGATCTATTATGGAGGTCAAGTATAGGGTTGTGGCTGATGCTGCAGCTGAGATTGTTTGGCTTCATTGGTTGTTGCCTGATAAGGGTGTTTCTATTGTTGCTCTCACCCCTATGTTTTGTGATAACCGGAGTGCTACTCAAATTGCTCACAATTTTGTGTTCCACCAATGTACGAAACATATAGAAATTGATTGCCACTTTGTGTGTCATCATCTACGTGCTGGAACTCTTTCCCTTCCATATGTTCAATCCTCCCTTCAATTGGTTGACATCTTTACCAAGTCTCATACAATGGCATGATTTTAATTTTATTTTTTGCAAACTCCCTCTATTACCCACATCCAGAGTTTGAGGGGGGGTTTTAGAGTATCATTTAGTCTTTTTGTCTAAGTGTTTATTTTAGTTCCGACATTATAGATGGTAGTTAAGTCAATCTAGTTAATTGTTATTTTCTCATTGGTTCTCTTCTTCTCTTCTTTAAGTGAAGGATGATTAGGACCTTTCTTATGATTAGGGTTAGTGATGTAGAGGGGTACTTTGGTCTTTTGCACAGCTCAGCTTAAAGGCTGTTTAGTTATTCTCAACATAATAGAACATTGTTTCCTGGTTAAGGGTCAGTAGGGGTAATTGTGTCTTAGCCTTTAAAAGGCATTTTAGATATTTGTAATGGGAAGGATATTTTTGTAATCTAACCACCATTTAGTTACGGGGTGTCATACTCAGTTAGTTATAGGGAGTAGTGGGAAGGAGAAGGAAAAGGGATTTTCAAATTTGAATGTAAAGAAATTTCTTCTCTACTCATGGATTTGAGCTAGGATTGTGGATTCAATCATGTGTATCCCTTCATGGATTTGAAGGCCTTTTAGCTTGTGGATTCAAGCGTGTAATCCTCTGTTCATCCAGAAAATCAACAGAAATACTACTCCTTCATCCTCCATTTCTGTTTTCTCATTTTGGATTCTATTCTCTGCTTAAATCCTGTACCTATATTTCTGTTCTTCATCCTCTGCTGCATCAGTTAGGGTTGTTCCTTCTTTGATTAAGAGGGTCAATCTCTTCATCTTTGTAACATGAACATGGTTTACAAATAATAAAGTTTTCTTCTTCCTTGTCCTCTGAATTTCCTAACACCAACAACAAAAAATGTGTCCATGGCTTCATCATTAAGCAATCAGGCTGGTAGCGCACAGTCCTAAGCGCAAGCCCTCCACTAATCCAGGAGCTGACTTGAAAGTTAATTGTGTGATTGCATTATATGATGCTCTCGGCACTCGGGCCAACGTGATACAGGCTCTAAATGATCACAGTTTTGAAAGAATGACAATGGTGGGGAAGAGGATGGATCGGCTGGGATAAATGAGTGCGAACTGTATGACAATGGATCAGCCAAGTAACCTTCCTGTGGTGACTACTCAGTTGCCCACATTTGCTCTTTGGAACTCAATGGCAGAGACATAGTAGGAGCATTGTTGTGTTGCTCCTGCATGCAAAGGAAGCACCACAACCAATGTCAAGAGACAGAACAGGACAATGGAGGTTCCCCCAAAGGTAGTCTCTGAATTCAGAGAGGTTCTTTGCTTGAAATTCAAGAATGTCCTTAATGAAAAGATTTTTCCTTAATCATCATGACAGACTTTGTCCTGCCTTTCTTTTCAATTGAATTTGTCAGGAGTGAAAGAGCTGCAAACTACACCAAAATTTTTTTACTCAACTATAAAGGCCAGACCAGAAAATATTGTCTCTTCTCTTAACCACTATTACATGGTGGAGTGCCGCAACTAGAAGAGAGAACCACCAGGGCCCCCTGCAAATAGTGAAAAAGGCATATGGGTGCCCCCCAAACCTTGCAGTTTCCATGGGTGTCAGGATAGGCGGCTGTAACTAATTGCACTCTACTTCAACTAGATTCTTCCATCTAAAGTGATTTCAAAAGGCTAAACATCCTCGTCATGAGTTTCAAATGAAATATTGGAAACTTCATACAGAACACTTCAAGCAAAAGTAAGCACCTCTTAAAAGGCATACAGAGTACACCATTGTATGCCCCTTTACTGATAGATCAGGCTCAAAATTGATAATGAATAAGAAGCATGTTGCATTTCCTTTGAAATTTTCTGTTATGACTTATAAGTAGCACTCCTCTTTCCACAGTTGTAATGGTGCATAAAGAGGGTAATTTCAATAGAATGTATTTTTCAGGTGGCATTTTCCCCCCTTTCACAAGACCACTCATCAAATGTTGATATCTAATCGCAATTTTTATTTAAGAACAGTCAAAGTCAGCTATTCTTGAATGCACAACTGGTCTCCCCTATGACATGCACAACACACACACATTCAAACATATACAAACACAATCGCATGCATGCATACACATAGACACACTTTCTCTTTGTGTTTATGAGGAGAGAGAGAGATTCAATATTGCCAATGAAAATAATGAGAATTCCTTAAAAAGACTTCACACTGTTTTAAAACCCTAAGATCAACTTGAGCAAGGTGAATAATAAGCAGGGAGAACATAATTGCAGCCACAACCCAATTTACTGGTAAATGTTGTCCTTTCGTTAATGTATTGTTTTAAGTGCTTACGTAGGCAGTGAATTTACAAGTCTAAATACAATCTGGCATTGGGAATCAACATGTATGTTCAATAATGATATGAGAATAACTGCCACATTTTGCAAGTCAGAATTGACGGAAAGAGTTACGCTTCTCATTATTCAAGTGAGCCTTCTTATCTCAATCACCATCATTTATATAAAAACAACATTCACTTAAAAAATTATATACATCAGTTAAAAATGACAAATAACACAGTTGGGATAATGCTTATATGACAACAATGATCGCGCTATGCCGATTACTAAAAAATCAAGGACATAAATTTCTCCTTCCATTCTGATCCTATCTAACTATAGTTTGATCTACGATTCTCAAAAAAGTGAAATTTATAATTTAAAAAATCTTTAATATAACATGTGAGCTCAGATATAAGGAAAAGTCTCGGAGAAAAAACTGCTCCACAAAACTCTAAGAAACATATTTATTTATTTATCTAAAAAAATTTGATTTGTGTAAGTTTTCAAACTTAGGTGTAGTTTGGCAACCACTTTCCCCTTCATTTGTGGCCCATTTCAGCTCACTTTCCTCTTAATCTTGTTTAAATGTCACACTTCATGCCAAATCGCATACTCCAACTAGTCACTCAACTTCCGCATGAAAGAAAAAGCCAAGGAGAGGAAAAGGAAATCACAATCACAATCGAAAGCAAGCCTGCCTACTCTAATTAGAAATGCTCACTCACTCCGCTTCTTTTCAAACAACAATTTCTTGCCCTAAATGATGGTAAATCTTTTTTGTTTGGCAACTCACATAAATCATTTTCCCACAAATTCAAATTAAATTACCACGAAATCTGATCCTGTGTTAGAAAAAGTCATAAAGTGCCTTTATGGAAAAGCTCCACAGGAGGAACTTTCCACACAAATGGCTCACAAATCCTCATGATGGTCCCTGTCACAGGCGCAAAGCTTTCCCTAGCATCCACACCTGCAATGGCATAACTACAGCGCGCAGCCAGCAGCCTACTCTCGCGACCTTCCCTCTCGTATGCTTAAGGGGAACAAGCAATCAGCCAACACAGCCGTCTCTGGTGCAAAGGGGCTCCACCCAATGCTATGTAATCACAGTCCGTCGGTTACAAAGGCAGAGAGAGGGCCAGTGCTAACAAGCCAAGTCGTTGCGTAGAGCACTCTCTAGTTCGTCCTGCACAAATCTTTGTCTGCCATGGCTGCCCCATCCTCTCCCTATATATATACTCAGCCCTACTGGTCCCAATCGCACTAAGAGTATAATCCCAGCCCAAGTATACAGAGTCCCTCCCTGTCCTAACTCTACCCAGCCCTACTGGTCCCAATCGCACTAAGAGTATAATCCCAACCCAAGTATACAGAGTCCCTCCCTGTCCTAACTCTACCCAGCCCAATGGGGCATCCCAACACAAATCAGGAAACCTGTGAGGAATCCATGTTCGGCTAGGAGTCCAACACCCTGCTGCCTCTAGGGTCTGTTTGGATTGGTGGAAAGCAAGGGAAAGGAAAGGAATCTTCTTAAAATCTCTCAGTTTTCATTGCTTGGTGCAACGGGGAAAGAGAAACTAGAGCAAAAAGTGAGAAAATGGATAAAAATTTAGCCCAAAAATTTTTCACCCATCAACCCATGGATTTTGGGAGAAAATTATTATACTAAACACTTGTCTTACTGCTACTACCATCACCACCACTATCATTGCCGCTGCCGCCACCACCGTCATAGCCACTGTTGCCACCACTGCCGCCACCACCACCTCTGCCACCACTGATGCCACTGCCACCACCACTATCGCCACCACCATCTCTGCCACCGCCACCACCGCTGCTGCCACCACCACCAACGTTGCCGCCACCACCACCATCGCCACGGCTACCGCCGCCACTACCACCAATGTCACCGCCGCCACCACCACCGCCGCTGCCGCCACCATCACCGCCGCCACAACCACCTCCACCGTCACCACTACCACTGCCGCCACTACCACCACCACCACCGCTACCACCACTGTTACTGTCAATTTTCTCTAACATCATTTGTATAACCAAACAATAGAAAATATTTAAGAATCTCCTAGTTTCTCTTTTACCTGGATTCACTTTCTCTTTCTCTTTCTCTTTCCTTTCTCCCCGTTTCCACCCATCCAAACATACCCCTAGAGTCCATCCATCCAAGGAAACCTATGCATCATCTCCTATCTACACTAGAAGTAGGGTTGTGCTGCCTCCCTGTGTCCTAGCGCCCCTAGGAGTCCGTCCCTAAGGGGTTATGGCGCCCAGCATGCCACTTAGACTCCTGCCCGCGCAGGGACTCTACCTTAGCCTACTCCGCAAGGCGAGTGTGCATCCGAAACCGCTCCCACGCTGCTCCAAGTATCCATCCGTGCCCAAGGGGCTACTTAGGTTGTCCGTCGCCCAAGCTAACTTGGCTATCCGCAGCCAAGTATAGGGGGTAGCAGCCCCCTTGTCTATGCAAAAAGTGAAGGGGCTAACAATCCCTCACCTATTTTTAAGAGCATTAATGGCTTACTTCTCTACAGAGCATTTAAAGCAAAATGCCATTTTCTTCACCTTCAAAGGTGTTTCCAAACGACACCTTAATATGCTTCTATGTTACTTTATATAGCACTTTCCATTATATTGTTGCTATTACAATATCTTCTGTTGACATGAGGTGTTGGCAAGAGATGGAAGAACTACTAGCACTATTTTCTGTCATAAATCAGCGATTGCAAATTGCAACAAATACTACATGGAACTAATAAGAAAAAACAAGTTGACCCATAAAAGGACAATTACTTCCTGAGCACAATGCTAAAATAAAAGCAAACTTTTGCAAGGTTTCAGTATTGGATAATCTGATAATTTTAAGTCTATCTTAGCCAAATGGGCTTGATATGGATTTTTTGGGGATTCCTTACCAGCCCAAGATTTAAAGGCAACTCGGTTTCTAATATGGTAGGGTTCAATCTTCAAATGTTATTTTGTTCACATGCAATCACCTACATTTGTTAAATCGTGCTTGCCCTTGCCAGAGACATTGGATAGTCTGGTAATTTACAAGTACATTTGGGCCAGTTTAGCAAGTCCATTCAGGCCAGTTGGCTTTAATGTGCAATGTTGGGCCATTGCTTAACAACTCAAACTTTTGAGAGAACTTGGTTTCAAACATTAAGCACAATCTTTAACCATCTATCTATAGAATAATACTTAAATTGGTCAGACAAATGTGTGAAATACAACTCCCTGCCCCTAAAATTGTTATAGAAAGAGTTTTTGCAGCACACGTCAAAGTGATGTGTTCAAAAAACATGTTTAAAGGTGTTAGGCCATGGTGAAAGTCTATGAGGTGTGCACCTCTGATGCAGGCCTCAGGGCTATGAGGCACATACCTCATGCTTGAGGCATGCCTCAAGGCCTTTACAAGCCTTTTTTTATTTAAAAGCATTCTCTTTTAATGTTAAACATATTAAGCTTTCACCCCAAAATTGCGCAAAGTAAAGTTGTAGGGTATCTACCCTTGGCAATAAGCTCCTATTTGAAGGAGACACCATCCATGATTGTTTAAAGACTACATACTCAAGACTCCATTTGAATAAGCAGCCACCACAATCTTTCCTTTTTGGGAGACGATGGATTACCATTTTCAGAATTGTAATTCTTTGATAATTTTCATTTCTGTTTTAGTGAGCAAATATTATGTATAAAGAATCATATTTCTAAAAGAATTGACATTCTGGGAGAAATAAAAATAGCTTGTTAATTGCTTTTGTCATCTAGGTGCTGTTTTTATCTTAATCTCTCACTTTCATCAGCTGCTATGGAACCTTCCTACATTTCTATTATTATGTTTATGACATAATATTACCGTACAAAGCTAGTTATATCTTAAAAATTAATATGTGAGGCTTACCCTTATGCACCTCTCCTAGCCTCACACCTTTCAAAAAACATTTCTGTTTATACTCTAACTAAAACATTTACATTGTCAAGTATATACAGCTTAACGTAGTATTTAAAAGTAAAGCTGTGGCAGAATATATGGATGCAAAGGAAGTCTTATTTACACACTAAACCTGAAGCATACCTGCACACTCATATTTTGCAGCTTGATCTGTTGTTGGATAGACTTTAAATGCACGTGTAGCAATCTCTTGAGGTTTCATTATAAAAAATTGTTCCTGAGTAGTAAATGCAAATTTTAACATGTTAGCATCTATAAAACAGAATATCATGTTGCCAAAGCCAGTGGTGGAGCTCAGTGCTGACCAGATTTTCACATTCCATTTAAATGCCACAGCTTTTGCATGGGGACCTTCAACTAAAAAAAATTACCATTTGCCCCATCCTTTCTTGATTTCTCCAGTTTTTAGTTATGCACCTTATACTCTTGTGAGTTCTAAATCATACTCCTTCCGTCCTACATTAATAGCTCCATTTGGTTTTTCAAAATGAACTAATTTTGAAATTTTTAATTACAGTACAAAAGCATTATAAAATTTTGGAATTTCTAAATGAGCATAAGAATTTGCACAAAAAGTAATGTTATATGGACAAGGGTTATCAAATCTACTACTTAAAACACAAACTTGGAGATTGAATGCATGAAGATAGCATCCCATTGTTTAGCTAAATTTGTAATTAAGGTACAAAAGCATCATAACATTTTATTCAAGTAAAGCAATATCATTTGACATTAAGGTTTCCTCCACTCCTCAAAAAACTTGGCTCCAGCACTGGCTAATGTCTACTAAGTAAATTCCACATGAGAAAGGATATCACTGGGTACCTCCATTTTACTCACAACTTCAAGGCAATCAAACTGTAACAAGACAAATGCACAAAACACATTAGACAGGAAGCTACAGTTTGTCAAAAAAATGGAACACGAAAACAATTTATAATTTGTACTAAACCACAAACTGATTGCTACACAACAAATTAGATTTCTAAGTCCTTATTATTGTTCATTCCTGCTTAACTATTCAAAGTTTTAAGTAAATGTGCATAAAGGATTTACATGATATGAATGAATGACGAGGATGAGTAAACACAAAGATTAAGTTCAAAGAACATTGCATAAAAAAACCTCACATCTAAAACATGACTTTATCTCCAAAATTTTGGAAGAGATGAACAAACAGCAATGCACTTAGGCTGGGTTTTGGTCGAGATCCTAACCCAACAGTTATGATATCTCCTCCAGTTCCATTCATATTTTAACTCAAATTGGGCCTCAAGCCTCCCCATATCATTTACCAAAACCTTAACACTCACTCTTGCCCACAAAATGATTCAGTAATTTCATCTTATCCACGTATTTTTAAAATGTTTTATTGTGAAGAAGATTCAAATCTTTTATAAACTTAGATAAATTAAGAATTCACTTCAAAATAAGCGTAGGTAAAATATCAAATGCAGAGGATTACGGTTAAGCTGTATGAAGCTTCCAATTTTCCAATATTCTTAATCGTAATTGTGGCAGTCCCAAATTGAGTAAGCGCTTCAAATGTTGGAATTGTGACACTTAGTATTTTTCCTGGACTCCTGAAAAACAAATGAAAAAAAAAACTTTAGTATTCATGCAAGCATTTTACAGATACAAGACATAATAAAATATCATGAACAAATTCACTGTATTGGAAATTGTGACAAGTTAATAGGAAACACAATCAGACAGAAAAATTTTAAGTACATTCTTCTCATATAAAGGCACAAAGTATGGTAGGAGCATGACTCTATAAATGACTTGTACTTGTGTGCGATAAAATTTTCTAGCTATTCAAATGTTTATTAAATTTGTTCCATCTTCCTCCAAGGAGACCTTACAGATGTCCTGCAAACATAAGATGCTACTTCCATGCACAGTAATACCTTTGATAAACATATTCAATGTCATCAGCATTTAACTCTATCAATAAATTTGTGTTAAGAGCTTCAGTAATTCCAATTGAGAATGAATGAGTTCCTGCATTCTGCAAATAAATACATAATGAAAAATTAGATTCTGATTAGTAAAGAAATGCATAAATAAATGTAGAATAACTTAAAGAGTAATGCTACACTGACATGAAGGTTCATACATGAACCTACTTCATTATCCATATGCCATTGAATAGTGGGGTTCAGAAAAGTGAGCCCTACTAATCAACAATGTTTGGATGATAAAGTAACTTCATCACGCATGAACCTTCACGTGACTAAAGCATTTTTTTAGCTTAAGCACATAACTGGATGCTGGTTTATTCTCTCAAACCTTCCCTGAACTGCATATTGAGGTATCTGATTTCTTCGAATACGGTTCTGATCAGACTGTTTAGTTGGAAGTGTGTTAGAACTTTTTACATGCATGATCAAGGTAAGTGTTATCAACAGTAAGGATAAAATTTTGCCCCAAAAGGCTAGTAAAATCAGTATAAACATATGCAGCTTTATATAAGTTAGCTATAGATAATACTGACTTCCCAAAAGTGCCATAATTGATTATGCAAGCAACTCCACAGTGGTGAAGAACAGAAGTTGGGCTGCCCATTGAAAGCCTCATAGCTCACACCGATTTTGTTGCATTCAAGACCATCTAATGTAAATCGCACTCTCTCAAGCAGCATCCACATTGAAAAATTGCTTCCTAAAAATTGAGGCTGACCAGAAGGGCCCTTGAAACAGTGATAACAAAATAACGATTACTAATACAGCATTATCACCAAACTCATAGAGAAAATAAAAATAATAAAAATTTCATCATAAGATGCTAACGCACAAAAAAATATCAAGAAAGGTAAATAATAGTAGCACACCTGCCTAGGAATCACAAGATAGAAGTCCTCAAAACTTGGAATACTAGTATATCCAACAAAGTCACCAATAAGGTTGACCCTTAAAAGATTGTCACTAGACAGTACTGTCCTATTTTCAGGACCAACAATCACCTCCTGCAGGCAGGTATTTCATGTTTAAATTTCTTACAAGAAATAAAAGATAAAAAGCAAATTAAAGAACATTAGATATATGATTATAGCTAGTCAGATTTTAAAGAAATATACCAAAAGAAGTCAATTTCCCTTTAAAGAAAAGTCACATTAAAATAGCATGTAAAAGATATAGCGCCATGTTATAAACTTACAGATAGCTTATGGCTAATTTCGCCATATAACCAGTTCACTATCAAATAATTTCAGATAAACACTTCAACTACAAAACTCGCAATACACAAAAATAGAAATTAAGACCCCAACAAAAAAAATTATTGATTTCCCCTCGTAATATAACAGATAATGGTGCTGGACAAACATACTGATCTTGTAGAACCTTTCATCACTTCTATTCGTATGTTAAATCCAAGAGACCGTCTTCCAATGCCAAATATATGGAACCTTCAGCAATGAAATTAATAAAGTTGTATCAGTTATCACTGTTCGTGAAAAATAAAAAAACATTTACTTCACAAAGAAAAGCTGGTGCAACATGCATTACAAGAATATAAACATATATATGTAGCATATTATATGTGTGCGTGTGTGTGTTTCAAGGTTCTATTCAACTATGCTATCAAAAAGAAATAATAATGGAGCGTAATCTCTGAATTTCCTCTTTTAATCATGGTGTGCAAATATAGCAAACATAAATTCTTCTTCTTGGTAACATCAGATACAGGTTTACTACATAATTAATTTATCATAAAATGTCACAGGTCATACCAATCACCTGGAAATCGAAGACAATGAGCAGTGTTGGCCTTCCCTTTCACTAACTTGTCAACTATTCAAGGGGAGCAAATGTAAGTCAATGAAACAGATTTATATTTCTTATAAAAAAATTTGATGAAAATACTTACAAACTACCAGTCCAGACATAAGAAGGAAGAAAAAGGAATGTGAAATAAATTAGAAAAATAGAGCAAAGAGCAGTGGGAGACCACAATATAAGTCAATGCGAAAAGAGCTGGCTATAGAGAATTCAGCTGCAAAATAATGCACTCACAAAAGTTTCCACAGGAAGAAGGTGCACGACGCCATGGCCCACAAGGACAGCAAACTGGCTATAAAAGTTTAAAAAAGAAAAAGTAAGAAGGTTCAATGTTTTAGATAGAAGCATATAAGCAAGCAGCATTTTTCCCTCTGACCTGTGTGACATCAATATAATGGCCACTTTCATCCCGTAACCTATGTAAAAAGTAGAATTTTAGAAAACATAGATATTGAGGTAAAAGAAAAAATTAACAGGGTTTCAAACTGTAACAAATTAAAGTAGTAATAATCACTTAAAAGAACCAGTAAAAATCCTAAAGATCCCATCTATCTCACTACATAGCCCACCACCTGCTAAGAACTAGTAAAAATCCTAAAGATCCCATCTGTTAGAATATAAAATTAATATAAAAGATTTCCTCTTCCTAACAGCTCAAGCTTTTGGGAAACTTGGTTATCTTACATGGTATCGGAGCTTGTCCTGGGTTCAAGTCTCATTGGAGACATTTATATATCCCAATTATGTTCCACGTGCCGTGCTTGATAGACGCTTGCATGTGAGGGGGGATGTTAGAATATAAAATTAATATAAAAGATCTCCTCTTCCTAGCAACTTGAGCTTTTGGGAAACTTGGTTATCTTACACCATCTATCTCACTACACAGTCCACCTGCTACTCCAAGCCCATTCCATTATTCATTACCCGGAAGGTAAGTGGACAAGTGAAGAGGTGAAGCATTCAACTTCTTAAGCATGTTATATATTCCAATAAGAAAATTAACCATCAATTTTAACGTATAAACATATTCTATAATAGAATTGTAAGCAAATAAACTAAATTTTTAAGTATTACTTGAAAGCACAGTTACTAGGTAACAAGTATGGGACATTTAGGACTAGCACACCACACCATTTTCCTATAACGAAGAGGTCAGATAAACACCAATTAAGTTTTCATCATAGGTTTAAATAACATAGAAATGGTAACCATGTGTACTAGGCATTTCACATGGTTGGAAAAAATAATACAGAAATGAAACCAGAACACACTCCATTTGCAAGAATCACAAAATTACTTGCCTCTCACATATTTTGACAATTTTAGCACTTGCATCTGGTTCACATTTACGTGTCTTAACATAATACTCCATGGGTTTATATGGGACATCCTGCAAACAGATCTCTCATTAATGATTGTACAAAACATTAAAATATCTCCAAAATCACGTAAATCAGTGTCAAGAAAATTTAACTAATTAAAAATCCTAAATTGCAGTATAATGCCATAACAACACATGCAGCATGTTTCTTATTTTAATGTTAATCACGCATATAGTAAGAATCAGTTTCAGGAAAAAGGATATTATCAGACCCAATAAAGTAAATCTTCATAAGGATTTAACAGTTCCAGGTTGAAGCACAGCTAATGACAGAATAAAAACATAAACAACCAAACAAAAGCAGTAAGACATGCCTAAACAATAAGTGACTTCTAAACTTTTAAGTTTTTATATTATCTTGTCAATGTCAAATATAAGAAAGAATGAGAGAATACCTAATGTTCATATTCTTAGCAAACTAAAAGAGAAAAAACTCTACCTGTTAGATCTGTTTTCTTAAAAATTCTAAACCTAAATAAAACAAGCAAATACAAGCAGAATCCTCCACCCAAGGTACAGCTTGTAAATGCTGGTACAGTTCTTGCAGCAAGAACCATTAAAAAAGATAAAAGAAGAAAAAAGAAAAACTCTTCTTTCAAAATTTTCTAAAAGGAAGCTCCCACAGTATTTTGCAAGTATAAACTCTAATAATGCAATCAATTAACTGAAACATAAAAGGTATACAATATTTGACTGGCCCATTTACGCATATAAAACATAAAACATATACACAATTCAGCCATCTGGACAAATAGCATACACGGATATATGTAATCTCATATATGGCATATGCAGCAGACTTGTTCACTGTTATAATGGGTGGTGTTCGGAGAGTTTGCATTGCATGAGTTGCATTTTCTTCAGCCTCAACTAGTTCTGCAACAATAGATGCCTCTCCACCACTCTGCAGACAACAGAAAGGGTCATCTTTGTCTAAATATGATAATTTTCATAAATACAATAAATCTATAGGAATAAAGATAATGCAATGGATCCATCATCATCTATAGGAATAAAGCTATTTCTGATTTGAGAAAATATGAGCATAAAATATAAAACTTGGATTTTACAATAAATAAAAGTATTACATTGCTTCGCAATTGCTAGTCTACATAATAAATGAATGGCCTACACTATACCAAATTTGCTTCCTAACATAAGTTGCAACAGTAACATCCAAAAACATTATCTAGTCTCAAAAGATCCTCTCTCTCTCTCTCTCTCTCTCTCTCTCTCTCTCTCTCTCTCTCTCTATATATATATATATATATATATATATATCTCACTAGCCAGCACTAAAGAGCCCACTTTATTTACCAAAGCACTCTATCTATTGCCATCACATTTTTGTAGTAAGCATCAAACAAATAGTTCTTTTTGTTCATACTCCAATGATGGTCCTCCACTTGCTTAAAAATTCAACCAAAAGCGTGAAATCATCCTGAATAATCACCATAGTATTTAAAAAATAAAAACATTGTAGACCATCCACAATAAGCTAACACTCTGCCTTTGAATTGGACTAACCTAGAAAAGATAGTAAGAAAATGCAAACACCATCCTACCACGATCACCATTCTAAATGTCCCCCGTAAATTTCTAAAGCCTCATAAAAATATTAAAAATAAAATATATTTTGACTCCGCAAATGTGAATAAGGTGTGGATAGCACCTTTCTAATTCAAGAATGTACATTAAAAAACCGCCTACTCAAAAGGACTGGTTGCCATTTCCACAACCGTGGATCTTATCTCTCCTTACTTGATGGACTCTTCTGAACTGCAAAGCTAGGGAGAAAAAGTGGCGAAAAGAGGGTAGGACATAAAAGGACTTCTGATCGCAAAAATGAGTATAGATAACAGAAAAATAAAACAAAAGAACAAAATGCTAAAATCTTCGAACTAGAAAAGATGAATGCCATGAATAGATCTAAGTCATTCACATCGTATTTTAATCCGCACTATGCAAAAAGAAAAAAAAAATCAATCCCGCTTTATCTCTGTCAGCATGACTAACTTACCCAGTTGACCATGTCACTCAAACTAAGAACAAAACCGAGAGAAAATCCACTGTCCCTGGAAATACAGTACTTCCTTTTAACAAACTACCAAATTTCAAATATCGAATCTGCAATCTATGGCAAACACATAAATTAAAAGCAAGTAAAAAAATAATAGGAAACAAAACGAAAAACAACAGGCTTGGAAAAAAATAAGAAGGAAGTACCGATCCACTGGGGACTGCTAGGTTGACAATGATCTTCCTGGTGCAGTTTAAACCATCAGAATCCGAATCTTTAACGCATTTCTCTAACTTTGATTTTGAAAGGATCTCCACGCCTAGTGCCCATTTGAAGGAAAACAAACAAACAAGACAAACTAGGAAGACCAAGTCCCTCCATCGTCCTCGTCCCACATTCATCTCCACTCTCTTGACGAAATGGTTCAGAGACATGATCGTTTGGGTGGGAAAGACTACCAGGGCAACCGAAGGGAGGAGAAAAGAGGCTCCAGGAGAAGGAGAGAAGCGAGGGGGGGTCTAACCGTTGAGGCAACCGGCAAGGGTGGTTTTGCCGGTTGGGGTGTAGAACAAAGACGATGCAACGGCCATTGTGCGTATTCGAAAAGCTGCATCCCCCACTTAAATCTGAACTTTTCCCGCGCTGATTCTGGCCGGTTCCATTTTGGCTGGGCCCATATTCACACCCCTTTTTTTTCTCCGTCTCCCAAGCAAAAGCAAAAGCAAAAACCCGATTTTTTTTTTTTACTTCAATACCCCACTTATCCCCCCGTTAACTTACTCTTCCTTCCACATTTGGCTTACTCTTCCTTCCCTGTTACTGAACCTAAAATATTATTACTTGTCTTCCTCTTTCTCCTCCAGACCAAATTAGAGCCGCCTAGCTTCGGTGACCCTCCATTTTTTTCCTTTTCTCCATCTGTCTTCTAGCATTTGGTATATGGCAATATAAATCCGGTGACAACTAGAAAAGCTCCAACAGCTGCTAGAAAAACTCCAACTACTAAAAAGTTCAGCCCTTTTTGTAAGTTTATCTTTCCCTTAGCCATGATTTTTTTGATGTAGTTGGGTTGTTTATTCAACCATGATTTTTTTGGTGTAGTTAAGTTGTTTGTCATATTTTTCATCTATACTCCTGTGTGGGTCTCTTGTAGTAGTGTTTGTTCATCGATAACTTATTTGCACCTCCATAGGCAAATTTATCATCACTCTCTGCCAAAACATAGCCAAAGCCTAGAAAACTTTTGTTACTCCCTACCACATTGTGCTTTAGTTCACAGGGACTACCCCCTTCCAAGTATAAATTGATAACACTGACTAAAAACTTTTGTTAGTGTACTGACGAGGGGATACACCCCGCCACAAATGTGTCTCTACAAAGCACAAATGTTCTTGTTCTTCCCTCTCCCATGTACAATTATGTTCTTATCCACCATCTACAACATTAGTTTCTTGATCTATTTCTTGTCTTTGCTCTTGTTGAGCATTTACATTTACTTCAACATCTCTATGCACCTCTTCTCTAGCATCTCCTTCTTTCATTTCAGCTCACCGTCTCTTATATGATGTGGTTGCATGTGGCCTCGTCATCTAGTGTATGGTGATTAAAACCAAAAGTTAGCCTCAATAATATGTACCTTTGTCACGACCCAAGTTTTTAAAACACATTTTCCTTTAAAGATCATGTGATAATTCACGAGATTTTTTTTAAAATTAAATCAAATCAATCAACTAAATATCTAGGTCATGATCATTAGGGTTCATAAATAAAGATAACAAATCATATCATAATATAAGAGTATCCAAAAATAAATAAATCATCCATCTAAGTGCAATTCTTACATTTGTCTAGAAGTAAGCAACTAATCAAAGTTGTCTCTCACGCCATTATTACAATAATGTAAAATGTACTAAAATAATAAAACTAAATCCTACTAGAGCTATGTCATCCTCAATCTAAAAATTCAGTCCTGATCCCACTACTCTTCACCAGAAGAACTTACAAAATCAGGTCGCTGAGTATACTAATACCCAGTAGGAAAACTAAATTATAAGAATGCAAAATGTCATTACATTTTATGCATATCTATTAGGTTTTCACTTGAAGCATTTGTTAAGAATAATCTTATTATAATTTCTCATCAGTTTCCCCCTTTAGGGAAACTAAAACGTAGCCTAATCATATAGACAGACAAACAAACACATTAGATGTCAACCTAAGTGACAAATGATACACTCACCATTGACCACCTACAAAGAAACATCAATGATGAAACCTTAGAATCCACCAGGAAGTGTCATCTCCCAACCTAGCCCCTAAGGACCTGACTGGAGTGGAAGGGCATAACCCACAACTACACCTGAATAGAAGTGGTGAGAGATGCCAACCAAGCAAGATATTAGCGATTGTGACTATGTCTACACTAGACGATCCTCAAATAGATCGGTGGTGAACCCATTTCATGCAGAGCTCCCACCAACAGGGAAGTGCAACTTCACAAACAAATCAATGGCTCATCAATAGAGCTTAAACTCTTAGATCAACCTTAACCCCATTAGTCTCATCAAACTAGGTCAAGTCCTTAAAATTGCCCTTGGTTCATCAATTAAGTCAGTTGTCAGGTCAAAATGTTGTGAATGTTCTAAGGGTCTATTATTGGGGTTCATATGCTAGTAGTATAAGTTTTAATTATGTTATGGTTAATAAGGGCATTTAGGTAAATAGGTTAATTAGGGTATTGTGCTTTCTTTTAATTAAGTTAATGAGTCTTATGTGCTTAATAGTGAGCCCATTAGGATTATCTATTTAAGTGTAAGTACTATGCTCGGATTTGATTATGAATGAATTATTGCCTCTCTAATCTCTTGTCTTCTCTCCTGCCTCTCCTTCCTGTTCGACGGCCATGCCACTCCTTCTCCCCTTTCCCAGCCTTCCTGCACCGCTCCCTTCTTGTTACTAAACTCCCAGGCCATTGTGGACATCGGTTCACAACATTAGTATCGGAGCCAAACTATGGCGGGTACCACATGCAAGTCCACCACCATTCCCGGATCCCCCACCACAACCCTTGCCAGTTCTGGCCAATCCCCAAATAGCACTACCTCCATCCGTGACTAACTGCAAAGTGAGAATCAAGCACTTCACCCTGCAGACCACCATCTTGCTGCTGCTCATGCAGGAAGCTATGCAATCTGATCCGGTCATGTCCGCAGTCACCGTGGCATTGTTCCACCTTTCCAAGGCTGGTCTGGCGCGGCTCGCGTCCAAGTCCATTGCCGGTGGGAGGAAGCGGCCGCGGGTGTAGATTTGGATTTATGCTGGCCAGCAGCGCACCACTTGCAGGGTCAACTCCGGGAAGCTACTAGGGAGATTGTTCGTGTCGTTGGATATGATTGGAATGGAGAAGAGGATGGAACACACAGTGGATTCTTCGCTGCCAGCCATCAAGAACAACACTTTCGCCCCCGACGAGTTCCGGGTGCTCTCGTTCGAAGTCTAGCCTATGCTCTTCAAGCCAGAGCAAACCCCCTGTTTCATAGTCGAAAATAGGGGATAC
This sequence comes from Saururus chinensis, assembly GCA_035235625.1. Lineage (NCBI taxonomy): Eukaryota > Viridiplantae > Streptophyta > Magnoliopsida > Piperales > Saururaceae > Saururus > Saururus chinensis. The sequence continues at coordinate 37,177,999 of CP141143.1, forward strand.
TGCCTTCCAACATTCAGAGTCGTGGAAACGACCTCCATGGCTACCTCTTGGTGGCCCATCATCCTCCCGTGGCCATCCATCCAGCTCCATCGTCGTGGCTCCATCATCCTCCTCCCAGTCAATCGCATCTCCCTTGCCCGACTAGTCCAGCCCATTGCCAATGGAGCCTTCGCACTAAGCCTCAACACCAACTTCGACAGCTATATGAGGCTGATCTATGAGGTGACGGCAAACTTGCCCATCTCCCTCATGAATTCTCTAAACCGTATGAGGCTCGAGGCCTAGAAAATGGCTGCCTCCTTCTGTGCTCCATCTTCCGCTAAAACCCCGACCACCAGCAACCCGATCGCCTTCTTCTCCTTCACCCTTTGTAACACCTCAAAATTTCTATGTTTTGAAACTCGGGCGTTTGGGCCCATTAACGATTTTTAAAAAAAAATTAGACAGCCTTGAGCTTGATTCATTCAAAGAAGCCTTAGTACATTTGATAGGGCTCGAAGAGATGAGCGTATCAAGCCTAAGAACGTGTCAAACAGACACCAGGATAGTAGGCTATGGCATTGGGAAGGTGCCATAGGCGGGACCCACATTAAGTTTGTGAGAAAACATGGCATTGCATGGTTTTGTTTCGAAGGGCTAGTCGATACGAGCCCAACGGTACTAAGAGCGTGTAATTCCAAGCTTGGGGTAAAAAGTTATACCTGATATAAATTATTTATCGTTATATATATATATATATATATATATATATATATATATATATATAAATATATATAAGTAAAATGACATCGGCAAGCTGATGCCACTGTTGACACACTAAGTGTCAGCTCACCTATTGCAAAGCAGCAGGATTAGGCCTATTGCGGTAGGCCTAACCTATCGCAGCAAGGCCAGGTTAGCCGCAGGCTCGCCTAAGCGGCTAGTCAGTAGGGCCGGGCTAGCCCTACAACTAGCCCAGCTAGCCTATAGGCTAACTAGTTAGCCCACAGGCTAGCCCGGCGGTTAGCTGCCGGGTTGGCTTTTTGTCCCCTGTTGGATGTACGCCATGTGGTGCACATCCAATGGGTGATTTTAACTATTTATAGGGAAGGGGGAGGGGGTGCCCAACTCGCCCCTACCCCATTTTCTTTCTTTTGCATTACATTTCTTCTTAAAATGTATGTTTCTTAGACTTTCCCTGCCCATTTTTATTCATTCAAAAACCAAGTTTACATAATTCGAGGGTGTCGGACATTGTGAGATGGTCCGTTTTTTGAGACAACCCCTCTAAAAGGTTGAAACAACCCGAGGCAAGAGGAGGCCCTATCCGCTACACCCGAACCGGATGAAGAGACTATCCTGATGCTAGGGGAGGTTCTTCCCGCCTCACCTGAGCCAGACGAGGAAACCATCTCCGCATAAGGGGAGGTGCCGCCCACCGCTTTTAAACCGACTGTAAACGTAGGCTTAACAAAGTTCAATGGTTTTAAGCTCTAATTTTGTGCTATGACTAGGCATTATATTTTAATAATTTATTTATCTCTTAAATAAATTATTATTTTGAAATGGATATAATTAAGGGTGGACATGTGCTAAAATAATAGTGTCATGTACGCCTCTTAGTGAGATTTTGTTGTAATACATCCATTAAAATATCATTATAATTTAGAATGTGTTTATGAATGATTTGACCGGATTTAAAGGGTAGTTATTTGGTATAAAGTCCAAAAGCTACCAGAGTTATGACTCCTAGGTACCGCCTGTTATGGCATATGGCGCGCCTATGAAGTTGGATATCATGGGAAGGTCCTCTTCATTCCGATCTTGTTGCCCCACAAGCACGGGTGTATGTTGCTCGGGTATCGGTGACATTCTGTGAACGACGATTTATCCTATTTTGATTTAATTATCAGATTCTGGCTACAAGCAAATTATCCAAATTTACCATATGTGAAGAACTATTTTTGTCTACTTTTTATCTAAGAAATGTGTTGGATTCTGTTAGTCGATAATATTGATTTAATTCGATGTTGTATTATGAGAATATTTTATGCATCTTTATTTATGCTTTATGTTTTAGCATGCTAGTAAAATTTAATTTTATCTACTAAGTATAATTATACTCACCCACCCCTAGACGCCGTAGGTTTGGACAACAAGGATAACATTCTTGAGGATTGCTTGTAGACTTCGAAGGATTTATGCTTTATCACTTTCTTTTGTTATGTATTAATTTTGTATGTATGCGACTTTGATTTTGTTAAGGCACAATAAGCCTTATTTTGTAAATTTTTTGTAATTACCTAAATCAATGAATAGTTACTCTTCTATACACGGTTGATCTTGGCCCATTTATTACTACAAGTTGTTGGCGCTCCAACCTTTAAAGCAATTTAAAAAGTTGGGGCGTAACACTCGATCAACTCCCTGTTTCACTGTCGAAAATAGGGGACAAGTGGCCAAACCTCCAACATTGGGGCCTTTCCAGCTGTCGCCCCATCGCCTGAACTCCGGCCTTCTCCTCACCGTAGCCGGATCACTTCCATCCTAGAACAAAGTGACGGTACCGCCTTTTCTCTGGACTAGCACTTCAACCTGACTATGTTGGTTCTCTAATGATAGATGGCTACGCTGGAGAAGGGGATCACAGTGGCGGTGGACAACACGTTCACGCCCATGGAGGTGTCCCCGGCCAGGCTCGAGACGGACATGGTGGTACTCAACAAAATCTCCAAGTAATTTGGTAGCGGCCATGCAGGGCTTCTTTGCAGCAGTGGTCTTCTTCGGCTTGGCCACGAAGGCGGAGGAGGTAGCCTCCTAAGGTGTCTCCGATGGATGCCATGGAAGGAGGTTTGAGGAGCGTTGCAAGCTGAGAACGGAAAGACTAAGTTTGAACTAGATCTTTTGGGAGATGGCCTTGCCGATGCAGGATTTTCTTTCCAGTGTGAGTCTGGTTTCCACTGGCCGCACTTGGAGATTTTCCACCATTCGTCATTAGGATTTCCTAGATTCCAATCTAGGGGCTGTTTGGACAAAGATTCATGAACAAGATTTGTCTAAAATTAAAGGAAAATATTGTAAATTAGGTTTGGTTGCAAAAATTCTTAAATAAATCAGATTTGTAATGAATCCTTAGATTTATTAAGATTTGCCATTAATTTTTACTTTCTTAAGTAATCTCCTTGTAAAGAGATTTTGTGACTAATCAAAGCTGTAATTTTTTTCTTTTTCCAATTATACCCTTTGAGTTTCGGTGTGATTTTAGTGCTCCGTTGTGAAGTCCATCGAGGCTCCACTGGGCATCATCAAGGCTCCACTGCGCATTGTCTACTGCTCAAGGTGGTGCTGAACGCTGACTGATCAATGGTGGGCATTTCCTAGATTTCTCCCGCTTCACCCAGGACGATTAAGTGTAAGAGCTATGCCCGGATTTGAGTATGAATAAATTATTGTCTCTCTAATCCTCTTGTCTTCTCTCCTGCCTCTCCTTCCTGTTCAACGGCCATGCCACTCCTCCCCTTTCCCAGCTTTCCTGTGCCACTTCCTTCTTGTTACCGGGCTCCCAGGCCGTTGTGGACATCGGTTCACAACACAAAACCTCTATTCAATTCATGAACTGGTTTCTGACCACCTATAAGGGTAATTTAGTCTTTATCTTAATTAGGTGTCATACCCCCAATCCAAAGCCCTCTACTCTTATCAATTAATTCTTATTAATGTTAACGCATTGGTTCACGAGATGCAATTTTGCACATACGACAAATCAATAAAGCTTACATAACTCGTAAATAACCCAACAATATCATTATTAGGGTTTAGGCTCAAAAGAGTCACTAGGGAGCCCAATGTACCCTCCAGGTAGGGCTCAAGCCAAAAGAATGGTGAGATTCGGATGTAATTTTAAAAATAGTCCATATGTACCATTTTACACCTATATTTACTACACATGATTGGTCATATACCTTATTACGACTGCATGTACCAAATTGGCCGCTCTGTGCAGAACTAGTTTTTTTTTAACCGGCCCACTGGGCCTAGCCCAGTGACCTGATTCCGGGCCAACCAGCTGTGGGCTAAGTCCAGCAGCAACTTCATCTTCTAGCATTGAGTCTTCATCTTCTTCATCCATACGCACTGAGGAAGGGGAAATACGACAACTTAGTAGTGAACCTCCAGAGCTAGAGACAACGGGACACTGTAGAAAAACAAGGAGACGAAGGCCACAATGCATAGTCAGTGGCTCACGCGGCCAGCTCTTCTTCCCCAATGGTGGTTATCTATGGCCAGACAACAGAAAAGCAAAGACCCACATGCCGGCGCAAGGCCGGCCAGTGGTGGGTCTCATCTCTCCGAATGACGCATACTGGAGGGGCTTGAGGCGGCGGCAACAAGTTGCCACCTTTCAGTGGCACCAAAATTCCCTGCCAGTCCACTAGACTCCTACCGCCTATTCTGCCCATCTCATATCCTTTGTTCTTTGCAGCTGGTGGGGAGCGGTGGCCAAAGCAAGTGTAAGGCCATTAATCTTTTTTCTCTTCCTCTTACTAGGTAATGCATGTCGTCAACACCTTCTGGCCAGAGCGGAGCAAGGCAGGCCTAAGAAAGCTCCTCTTTTTTAAAACAGTGGCCTGAACATCGGTACTAGGGCCTGCCGATGGCAGGTCTATGTCGCTCAACAAGGAGAAAGGGGGGAGGGCAAAGGGCCACTGTAATGCTAGAGATTTTTCATCACATTTTATTTAAAATTCACAAATTTTTTTTGCAATATAATAGTTGTAAATTGGGAAAAATGACGAATACGAAACTTATGAAAGCGGTTTTATAATTTAAAACATAACACATTAGTTTTTCCCATACAAATTTTTACTCATTCAAACATCCTATGGCCAAACCAAGCATTCTCAGGCACCACTTGAAAACAAGCATACGAAAAAATTACTATAATCATAGACTTTAAATACAAATCTTTCCCAGACATCCCTGAGTGCAAGTCTCATAACAATGAACAGTCTAATCCAAATTATAAGTCTAGAAAGTATAAATATTTTAATTCTCATCTCACCCAATACATCACATCGTGGCACAAAATAATACTCGCAGTAAGTCAAAGATATACGTTAGTCAAAGGGAGTCAATCCATCACTGAAATGAGCATCCATCTACATGAGCTCTCTCACAAACCTGCAAAAGCCTCCCGAACAACAAGGATAAAAAAATAGGGTAATGAGAATTTTCATACTCAATAGGAAAATACCCGGTAGGGGAGTTCTAAATAGTGAACTCAGTAAGTCCATACATATATGCATTCATGCAACTCAAACATGAAGTAAGCAGACATATAATAATCATGCACAACCGCGTACGATCATGCCAAAAACATACCATCAAACCAATCTTACACATACACTCTTAATCAGAGTTTTACTATCACGACCCGGATTTTAAAAACCATTTTTAAATAAAGTATATGTAATAAATCATGATAATTTTCTTTCTTTCTTAAACACAAAACAAATAATCCGATTAAATATCTAAGTCATGATAATTGGGGTTCATAAATACGAATATCAAAACGTATGATATTATTACACATGTCAAAATTCAATAAATAACATGTTAACCCTCTAAGTACAAGTTTGTCATCTGTTCAAAAATAAAAAACCAAGTAAAGTTGGCTCTCACACTAGTAATTACAATTACTTACAAGATTGCAAAAGTAAGAAACTAGATCCCACTAATGCAACATCATCCTCAAACGCCCCCCAACGTCATGATCTCACAACGTCCCCATCTAAAGAACTTGCAAGCAAACAAGACCAAACAGGCAACAAAATATCTCCTCCCCTTGGTTGAGCATTTCAAAAGAACAAAAGTAAAATTTAATGTTTTTTGGATCGGGCCAACATCGCCTGATGTTAGTTGCCTATGTACTCATCAGACAACATCTCCAATGTTTCCAACAAGATCAGATCTAGACGTACTTCTACCTAAAACTACACTATACTAAGAAGTATAACATCACACATGCAATGCTCAAGTATTTTTAAGCAACCTACATTTTATGCAAGTCCTTTAATCGTTTAACTTGTTCTAATTAAACAAGTAATATCAAATAATCTTATTAATTATCTCTCGAACCATTGTTCGATAATTAATATCCTCATCTAATCCTAATGACAAATAGACTCATCAGATATCAACCTAGGTGACAAATGAAAACCTCACCATAGACCACCCTTACAAGTAAATCCATGACAAAACACCCTAGAATCCACTAGGAAGTACCATCACCCCTCCTAGCCCACGAAGGACATGACCGAAGTGGAAAGGCATGACCCACAACTGCACCTGAACAGAAGTGGTTGGAAAAGCCAACCAGGCAGGATGTCATCTAATCCAAATGTGTGCACACTAAAAGATCCTCAGTAGATCGAAAGTGAGCCCACCTCACGTAGAGCTCCCTCCAATGGGGAGGTACATCTACACGGTCAAATTAGCAGCTCCTCAATAGAGCTAAAACTCAAGAAACCATTCTTAACCCTATCTTGCTCATCAATAAGCCAGGATTTTGAATGACTATCCCAAACCCTATTAGTCCCTTATAGACTAGGGTTTAAAACTCGAAATTGTCATCGGTTCATCAACCAAGGTAAATCGTCAGGTCAAAAGGCTTCGTTCACTCAATGAACTAGTCTTAGACCCCTCTAAGGTATTTTAGTCTTTATCTTGATTAGGTTTTCTACCCAATTGAAAGATATCTAACCCCATTGATTAATCTTTCAATAATCTTAAGCTAGTGATAAGTTATCAACACAACATCATTAGCAAACATCGAAACAATAAATAACATAAACAATCAGAACCACACAGGTCCAAACATATCATAATATCAATAATCAAATTCAATAATGATATTAGAATTATTCGAGCTATCATGCCCTAACCCTCATTGGGTTAACTTATTAAATCTTTATGAAAACTGATCATAATGCACTTAACAACAGTAAGGTAATTATTTTACCCAGGACAAGACCCTCTCTATTCTCATGAATGTCTTTAATTACTCAAAAGATTTCTATATCATATTGACACATTAATTTCATTCACCCGAATGCGAGCTGGTCTACACATAAGGGTATTTTTGTCTTTTTGTTCAGAGCCTCCCTAAGCCTTAATGGGTTCAAAACTAATCTCAGGGGTACATCATGACATTGTAAACCTGTGGTAATTTTCTTACTATTTAACGAGGTTGTAAGCCCCTTGAACCGACCCCGGTTCAATTAATAATCTTACCTTAACCCTAGGGGTAAAAAAGTTAATTATCTATTTACTGAGATTTTTCCTAGCTTATGACTTTGTCCAAATTTATGATATATATTAAAAGTTTATTGTGATTTTTATCAATTTTTAAATCAACTCATAGGCCTCTGAACCGGAGCCCCTAACTTCAGTCATAAAATATTAATCTATATTACAACTTATAAGGGTAAATTAATCATTTTAAAGATATTAGCATTTTTCCTCATTTTGAAACTTGGTCGGGACCCTTGAAATACGTCTTTGGGTACTTGGTAATTTTTACAGATTTTTTTCAGGTCTTTAAGCTAGTGAACCAAACCCGGTTCAATAACACTTCTTTCTTTCAAACCAGACTGAACTGGGTTAGACACATTCGGGTCTGGTCTTGGCCAAAGCGGTTTGGGTCGCCTGACCTGAACCCGCGCCCAATGACCTGCGATGCGTGGGTCATCTCCCTCATGTCCGGCCGTAGGCTGGAAAGCCTCTGGCGGCTGCGGTTGTTGTGACAGTGGGGCAAGATTGGGCCTCAGTGAATCGCCTCCCGTTAGTCGGCCGTGGCCAAAGTCTTTTTTTTTAATGCAGAGGATTCCGATGCCACTGCAGCTAGTGCCAGCACGGCCCAGGGCCTCCACAGCCTAGGCAAAAGTAGCCAGGGCCGCTGTTGCCAAGGCAGGCAAGGCCAAAGATGGCGCAGCGGGCCCTTTTTTTTAAAACACAGGCCCTCACAGCGGTGGTGGAGCCTGCCATCGGCGGGTCGCCTCCGGTCTTATTTGCCTAGCAACTAGGGTTTCTAGCCAACAGGAGATGGTGGCCATCAGCCGGAGTTTTTTTTACTACAAATTTACTATTTAGCGCAATTACATGAACAATAATCTCTGCAAAATAATGTGTAAGAAATAAGGCAACTACTGTGTAAGAAATAAAGTAACTATTGCATATATTTATGTTCATTTTAATTAGACAATAGTATGTAAATTTAATCGATTTGAAACTAAGACAACCAACTTACCTTAAGTGTTGATTTGGTGGCAGAAACCAGCTTACCTTAATTGCCGATTTGCTGTTGATCCTCTGCCACCATAGCCTCGCCGGAGCCTCATCGTTCACCACCTTCTCTACCCTTTTGGCCAAAAAGACCCCTCTAATTGTGCACTAATAATCCTTTTTATAAGCATGGGGTGGGTCAATACCCCCACTTAGGCCACCTAATTGGGCCTCTAAAAATTATTTTCGGAATTATAAACAACCGGGCCCACAAAATGACTTAAATGGCCCAAATACACGTTTAAATCGGGTAAACATGCTCTATACGATATGTTTAACTTCGAACAGTTGTATCTCACTCATCTGAAATCTGACTAGTGCATTATTGGTGGCATTTCGATGATCTTTCTATCTACTTTCTAACAACATAAATTTTAGCCACAAATTCTACCTAGGGAGGAAGTTATTTTACTAAGAATATAAGGTCAAACACCCTATTTTCCACGTGTATAATTTTTGAAACCTAAGAAAATTCGGGATATTACACTTACAAACTTACTCGTATAATCATATGCTTACTCATACAAGTTACACATGCTTATACAACCTTACTCATACAATCTTACTTGTCCTCGTACGACCTTACTCATACAATTTTACTCGTACAACCTTACTAGTACAACCTTACACTTACAGTTTTGCTTAGAAACATACACTTACAGTCTTGCTAAAAAACTTATGCTTATAGTCTTGCTTAGAATCATACTCTTACAGTCTTACTTAGAATCATACTCTTACAATTGTGCTCAAAATCATACTCTTATAGTCGTGCTCAGAATCATACTCTTATAGTCTTACTCAGAATCATACCCTTATAGCCTTACTCAGAATTATACTCTTACAGTCTTACTTAGAAAGAATCATACTCTTACAGTCTAATTCATAATCATGCGTACTCACTCATATAGTAGTACACCTACTATCGACCACTGACGCTCAGTACAACTAATAAGCTCCAGTGTCAAAATAGAATGGAATATCATTGGGGCATCACCTTAACCTTTGGGAAGTGACTAGACACCATGGACTTTTCCAAAGGCAAGGCACACCAATGCTCATGGGGCACAGGATCAAACAGGTAAGAGCAGTTCCATGATACTACTTACCTGAGCACGCAAACATAAACACCCACACATAAGGGGTCATACAATTGTCCAAACTCAAGGGGTCTTATAGTGCCAGTGCCACTCTTGGGCATAAATCATACAATGCCATTCTTAGATAGAAACATATAGTGCCACTCTTAGGCAGAAATCATACAATGCCACTCTTGGGCAGAAATCATACAGTGCCACTCTTGGTCAGAATCATACAATATTCTTAACAGAGCATCAGACGTCTGGGGCTCAATATAGCACATAGACAACATTCTGTAGGATAAACACCATGGCAAGACATGAGAAATGCTCAGCCGACTCATTAGTGGCTAGCTCAAACACATAACTTAATCTGTCAACCCTCAGGTCTCAAACTCACAACGCTATAATTAGCTTTGCTTATAATTTAAGTTTGAATTAAGTTATACAGTATAATTATGCGACAAAACTTCTCAAGCATACAGTGCTCCAACTATCAAACTGAAGTTGAGCCTGATCCAACACCCTAGTTTATTAGGGCAACAAACTTCACTTAACCCATCCATCTCATGATCATAACTTATAGTATATCAAATCCTTACACATTCATACAATCTCTGCCATCCACATTATGGCCAACCCATCTTACTTGGAAGTCATCAAACTGAGCTCCTCAGAGCCAACCCCAGTTATCGCCCTCTTACTTATACCTCACTTATTTGCTTACTTTTTACTTTATAATCTATATGTTATACTTGTACAATTGTGCAACACTCTTACTGTCTAACAAGCCCCCAACATATGCTCTAGTCCGCCAATCCACTCCAATCCTCGCCCATCAAATTTAAATTCACCATCTTTTGTCATACGCTTACACATCCACATTCAACTCCATACCAAATCCTTTGTCACCTTTTACTATCCATTGCCCATACTTTTGCCCACACACACAAACACATATCCCTTCCATAGGCATATAGCCATCAGACATACATATATCCATCACACATACGCATAACATACACATACTTTCATACATACCTTATTAACATACTCACTAGTCATCACTAGCCCACACATAATCCACATACATAGAAACATACTTGCTAGCCATCACTAGAACATACATAATCTACATACTTAGCATACCAACAAACACGCTAGTCATCACTAGCACACACATAATCCACATACGTAGCTTACCAACATACCCGCTAGCCATCACTAGCACATACATATTCCACATACGTGGCTTATTAATATATTAACCTACTCGCTCGCCATCACTAGCGCACATATACATCAACAATACTTAGAGCTCACATGCATGTCATATGCATTTTAACATGGCATAATTTTTCCTCTTACATCATGAAAATGAATCATAATTTAATATCCAAGGCATTGATCATACAATCCTAACATGTTGCCACTCAATCAAAACATGCTATCATGAAAACGAGTTCAAAGCTCTCCTACCTCATAATCAGATGCTTGATGGCGAGCACACAACGGTGGCGGCGTCAATGGCAGAGTTGATGGCTAAAAGCATTGCCAAGTTGAGAGACCTACTGTCCTGAGGTTTTAGGAAGTGCCAATGACTCATGGCCTAATGAGGTGACACAACACGGAAAAATCCGTGATCCATAGTGGCACACTAGGGTCAGCTAGGAGAAAGATTGTGCCAATGAGTGGCAAGTACAATAAGAAGTCGAGGGTGTACTCACTAAAGGTCGGTCGGCAGCTGAGAAAAAATTGACCGGCCACAAGATGTCGAAATTGGCCACAGACAGCACCCAATGGTGGTGATTTCCCATCAACAAGGGCACACATAAGGCAGAGGGTATGGGGTGATGCTCAAGAGTGGAGGAGAGGTGGAAGAGGGCTCTGATGTCAACTCCATTCGGTGGTAAAGACATCCGATGGTCAGGTGGCACAAAAATGGTGCCTAAGCCCTAAATCGCATGCATGGCCACATGCACACACGACCCAAAAAGGGCCACTATAGGGAGAGATGGGTTTGATGGTTGTGGCCCAAACCCCACAAAAGGGCAACTGAGCTAGGGTCAGGAGGTGGTGGCCGACCTAAACGGCAACGACATTGTCAATCGCCACCCACACCTAAAACCAATGGTGCTGGTGGTTGTGCATCTCACATGTAAAAGGACGAAGGGTGACTCAAGGTTGAGTAGTGGCGGGGAAAAGGCCACGGTGAAACAAGGCCAACCCCAAGGACAACCGGAAGCATCATCATGGCAAAATGACCATGAAGGGTCATACTAGTAAGACCCAAATTGAGGCATAAGGGTGGAGCATGACAATAGGGGTGAAGCGGGGTTGGAAACAACAACCCCCAACCAACATTGGGTTGAGGTAGGCTAGACAGAGTCTGACCAGAGTTTGCCTAGTGGCCGGACGATGATAAAAAACACAGCGGCGTCTCAAAAATATAATGGATAGTGAGAAGAACAAAAACTCAAAAAGTGTATAGGTAGCTCACATAGGAGTAAGGAAAGCATGACGGTAACCCAGGTTGGCACCTATGGGTTCTTGGCGGCCAAACAAAGATAAGTCTAGTTGAGGGTGACTGCAAACAGTAACAAAATCACCCTCCTATGTCCCAAAAACGTATTTAGAAGGTGAGAAAAACCAAAGAAAAGATCGGTTGCTCGTGAAGGAGCAAAGAGGACATGGCAGTGGTCATAGCCAGTACCTACTGATTTGTGGCGGTAAGGTCAAGTGGATCCAGACAAGAACTAACAGAATTCGATGATAGAGGAGGGACAACGGAGCGACCAGAAACTCACTCGGGTTTCTCTCAAAGTTACTAGACATCAAAATTTTCTAGACGTCAAAAACTTCTCGAATCCGGTCAATGGATTTCAGATTTATATATTTTATTCCCTTTTATGTCCCCAACACACATTAACCTCTTGTTTACACGTTATACCTCCAAAATTTGTGCCAAAAGCACACATCGAGGCTTGTGGCCTATGACTAAGCCCCACACCCGACTCTATGGGTATAATATTGAGGTCAAATATGTAAATACAAATATGCCGAATCATCACATTATTCCATCAAAAATGATCATAAAAATAACAAAAAAAATCACAAAAAAATCAAAGAAAAATCAAGGACATTACATATGGCCCGACGAGGCGGTGGTTCGCACTGCCGGCGTTCCCCCCTTCAACCAGATCTATACATTTTGTGCAGAAAAAAGATGGACTCTGACAACAGTGACTGTCTTTCCTTGCCAAACACGAGGAAGAGAGGACAAAGGCTAAGGACCAGCAGCTCAATGACCAGCCGTCTAGTGGCCGTCTGGCAGACCATATGCACCAAATCTCCCCTTTTGATTTTATAAAATTACGCTAACAGTGATTGCAAAAATCACTGTTCATACTAATTACATTAATATTAATCTACAAAACCTCCAATAATCTTAATTAAAAAACTAAGACGGCGATCCTACCTTAATTGTTGGTTTGTTGTCGATCCACCTTCTTCCTCTCAATGCTTTCTAGGTAATGCCAAAGCACAATTAGAGCTAGAATTAGGAGAAATACTCACATATATATATATAGAGAGAGAGAGGAAATTAGGGCTTAGTTAGATAAGGGAAAAATTAAGTAGGAGAAGGATTCCTAGGTGGCTTAGACTCTCCTAAAATAAGGGGTTCGTCCACCACCTAATTAGCCATGCAGTGGGCCCTTCATATCTTTCTACATAGCCTAAAACTGCTCTATATACCCCAATTCTGCAAATCCCCCAAAAAATCCGAAGAAAACTAGGAAAAATCTTAAAAATACCTAAAATTTCCTCGACATTACATCCTTTCCCCCTAAAAAAGGAATTTTGTCCCCATCCAGGTGGACTCTTCCTCCAACAACCCTGGATAGAAATGATGCATCTCAACTTCTGGCTCCCAAGTTATTCTTCGAACTAGTCATTGCGCCATTGGACTAAGACTAAAGGGATCACTTTTTTTCTAAGTACTTGATCCTTACGATCCTTGATTTCCTCCGGTTTCTCTTCAAAGGTTAAATAAGGTTTTAACTTTATCATGGAGTGATCAATAGCATGTGAATCATCGCGACAGTACTTCCTTAACTGCGAGATATGGAATACATTAAGCACCTGGTTTATGTTAGGGGTAGGGCCAAGCTATACACAAAATCTCTGATCTGCTCTAATATTTCAAAGGGTCCTACAAAATGTGGACTCAATTTCCTCTTCTTTCCAAACCTCAAAACTCCATGAGTAGGGGATACTTTTAGGAACACATGGTCCCCCACTCCAAATTCAAGGTCTCTTCATTTTATGTTCACTTAGTTCTTTTGGCGCTCCTAAGCCACCTGCAATTTTTCCTTAATAACTTTTACTTTAGCCTCACACTGTTGAAGCCAATATGAAGATATTATAGCTCGCTCTCCAACCTCACTCTAGTACATTGGTGACCTACATGGGCATCCATAGAGGGCTTCATAAGGTGTCATCCCAATACTAGAGTGGTAGCTATTGTTGTAGGCGAATTCGATTAAGGGTGGGTGTTCATCCCAGTTACCTTTCCAATCCAGCACACATGTCCTAACCATGTATTAAAGTGTCTGAATTGTTCTCTCTAACTGTCCATTAGACTGATGGTGATACACAGTACTAAAATTAAGCTCAGTACCCAAAACTTTTTGCACACTCTTCCAATAGCATGAAGTGAATCTAGGATCCCTATCAGACACTATGGAAAGGGGAGTGCATTGTAACCTCAAAATCTCCTGTACATATTGCCACGCCTTGGCACATGCCACCTAAAAGTCCAAGGAGGAAGCAACACACTGCCTGACAAGGTACAGTTGAATTGTGGAAGACTTAACCCATCTTTCGGTAGAACACACTATGGAGTTGCGCACATATACTTTGTACAAAAGCAAAATGAGGAGAAAATAAAACTAATTAAAACATTAGTCCATTCATGCCCACATATTAGTCATAAACAAGCCCACACATGGCTAAAATAAGTCTAAGTTGACAATTGCTAAATAAAAAGTGTGAAGTAGAGTTAAGTGTATATATATCTCAACATGACATAAACAAGATAACATAAAACCCAACATATCTATGAATCCTCTCTCAATGATTGACGCCATACACATGCTCAACATAGAGCCCATCCAAACAACATGCATGGCATGACAGGCAACCCCAAAACAAAACACAAAACAAAGAGGGGTGAGCCAAGACTCAATAAGAATTTTAATACAGAAAGTAAATTCATAATGATAACACATGCATAATCAACGTAACATTCATCATATAATCATTCACTATGCCTATTCATCATAGAATAATCATATAAACCTGTACCACATGTGCATTATGTCATTATATACATTCCATAAGCATCTACTCATGCCACCTGCATGCATGGAAGGCCGTATCGGCCGATACGTACCCGTATCGGCCGAGACCGATACGGTACGGGAGGTGATACGCCCCCCACACGTATCACTGATGTGTATCGACCGTACCATATCGATATGGCCGATACGTATCGATACACTATTTAAAAATTAATTATTTTATTTAAAAAATTATTTTTTAATTAAAAAAATTTAATTTTTTTTGAAATTTTTTTTAAACTTTTTTCCTTAAAAACAAAAACACAATTCAAACCCAACTTTTTTAAAAATTTAAGTTTTTATTATATTAAAAATAATATTTTTAAAGTTATATGATATCAATATAGGTAGGTTTATGCAATTTATATAATTATTTTTTTACATATAGTGTTCCACAAATATATATTTATTTAAACATGTAATTTAGACTCATATTAAGTATATTATTTATTTTTAAAATAAACTAATTTTAAAGTATTTAATATGGGAAAGAATGACCAATATTAATATGGGACAGAGAGCATAATAGTATATGGTTCTAAATTAACTAATTTTAGAATACACATATCAGTTGATATGATATTATATAGTCTTATTATGCCATAAAAGAAGTATTATAATGATATATTATTAGTTATAATATTTTTTATGTTTATAAAAGGGTTTATGCCCGTTTCGGCGCGTACCAAGCGTATCATTGGCGCGTACTCGTATCCATGATCATCGATACTCTCATGCATATCGATATGGCCTTCCATGCCTGCATGTTATGCTATATATAACATACCTCATCAATACATAGTCATGCCACCTCTTTATCATGCTATATATAATATATTGCATCAACATAGTCATACAACCTGCATATCATGTTATATATTGTCATGACCCGAATTTTTAAACGCATTTTTAAATAGCACGAATGGTAAGTAGTGAATTTTTTTCTTTAAATACAAAACAAACCCTTTGATTAAATATCCAGGTCATGATAACTGGGGTTCACAAATATGAATATCAAATCATACGATATTATTTAACGTCTAAAAATTCATAAAGAGCAGCTCATCCATCTAAGTACAAGTATGTCACCTATCTGAAAATAAATAACAAGTTGACTCTCATGCTTAAGGTACACTTACGTATCGGAGTTGCAAAAATGCAGAAACCTCTTGTGCTCGCCTGCCTTTGTCTCACTTGTCGTCGCTTGGAGAATCTGCAACAAAGCAAACCAAACAACAACCACAATCACAATAAAGCATCTCCGCCTACAGGAGAAGAGCTTCCAAAGGACAAAAGGTTTTATTAATATTTTTTGGATTGGGCCAACATCACTCGATGTTAGTTGCCTATGTACTTATCAGACAACATCTCAAATGTTTCCAACAAGATCGGATCCAGACGTAGTTCTGCCTAAAAACTACACTATACTAAGAAGCATAGCATCACTCATGCAATGTTTAAGTATTTTAAAGAAACCTACCTTTTATGCAAGTTCTTTAATTGTTCCACTTGTCTAATTAACAAGCAATATAAAATAATGTTATTAATTATCTCTCGAACCATTGTTCAATAATTAACACTAACACATTTGTATTCACTTAGAGACAACTCGCCCGTCGAGAAATATCAAAACACAAGACTCCAACATGTAGAACATCAATATACAATGGCACATGTAAGGTAATATACAGAGCACTGAATATAACATAGCTAAGAAATATGGGCTGACCTTTAACCAATAAAGGCCAACACAATGCACAAGACAATGGACATTGTTCAGGAAACGATGCACTAATTGTTACCTAAAAAATGCCGACTCCCGCTCAAAGGAGTAAATTGTATGCTAACAGAAATCCTAGCATCTCTAGAGATCCACTTGGATCCGCCATGGGCCTAGAGATGTAGGTACCAGCTATGCTCATGGACACACTGGCCGGAGGTAGATGAGCCTTCCATGATGCTCAAAAACCTGGTTTGTGCATTTGTAGGGATCCATCGTCCCAAAGAAATGGAGACTAAGAAGGTCTAAATATATGCCATGGCTATTACTGTGTGCTTAAACTTTGACTCTGAAAACATCCCATAACCACCCTCGGTTCAATAACCAAGGTAAATTCTATGTTAGGGCCTCGTTCACTCCATGAACTGGTCCCAACCCTAAAGAGGGTATTTTAGTCATTATCTTGATTAGGTGTTCTTCCCCCAATCTAAAGACAACCAAAATCTCTTGATTAGTCTTTACTAACCTTAAGTTATTGATATAACTTAAAACATCAATAATAAAAGCATACAACAACATAATCAACATAAATAACATGCATTCACACCAATGCATAAATAATGAATAAGGGCCCTTTGCACTCATTTGCCCAAAAGTGTAGATAACTCTAACGCTTCCCGCGAGTTACATATATAACACTCTAGTCGATAGATGTATTCAATTTCAAACACATGTAACATGTTGCATTAAACCTTGAGAATTATGGTTCTTCTCCTTATTTCCCATGACACGGTGACCTATTAAGGTCTTCATGTCTTTTACTGGGAACACCCCTTCCTTTTGAAACCATTTAATGTCATTCTAAAGCACCCTAACACTTGGTTGCTAGGTTATCCATTTTAGCAAAAATAGAACATACTACCCCCTAAGGGCATTAGAGTAATTCCACCACTTGGGGTATGGTACCCTACCTTGAGTCATTTGGTCATATCACTACCCTTTTAATTATTTTAAGTCACTATCCTCTCAGGAGGCTCCACTCTCAAATTGACCCGAGCTTCCATTAACATGAATGTGGGCAGATCCACTCAAAAGGGTATTTTTATTATTTGGTTTAAAGCCTTAATGGCATCCAATGGGTCCAAAATTAAACTCAAGGGTACTATTGCCCTTCATGGACTTTGTGTAATTTTCCTGGCATGTGACGGGGTCGTAAACCTCATGAACCGACCTAGGTTTTGACTAATGGTTTATAATTAACCCTAGGGGCACTGGGATTTTTTCTCACCAAATAGTTTGACTTTTAATTAGGTTACCCATTAAACTCTCACTGAGAATTTTTCCAAATATTAGATCAACTCATAGGCTCCTGAACTGGAGCCCCTAAGTTGGGTAAGTGATTTTCACATGATATTTAAACCATAAGGGGTAAAAGTGTCATTTTATAGTTCCTGGGATTTTTCCTGAGTCTTAAACTTGGTCAGAAAACTCCCACGCCTCTTAGAGTCCTTTAATATTTTTATAGAATTTTTTTAACACTTTTATCCCCCTGAACCGGACCCGGTCCACTTTATTTTTTTTACACATCAGACCCAAACCGGGTCTGAGAAAATCAGGTTCGGGTCGACGACCAGCAATGCGGGTCGTCTTCCCCGCATCCGGCCTAAGGCCTTTCAGCCTCCGGTGGTGCCGCCACCCCTGTGGCTAAGGGCTGGGCGGCACACAGGCCCCGGACCGCCGGAGCATGGCGGAACCGACAAGGTCGGTCCCGCTGCCATCCGGTGTACGGCCGGCAGCCAAAAAGCTGGCCCCTTTTTTTCTTTTCCTTTTTTTAAACGGGTGGTGATGCCGTAGCATCCGGAGCCAGTGCAGCCTAGGCCAGTGCATCCGGGGTTGGCCTGAGTCGGCATGACCGGGACTGGCATGGCCACGACCGGCATGGCATCAGCTAGCGGCAGTGTCTCTCTATTTTTTTCTCTATGCATTGATCGACAGTTTGTTCAGCAGCAGCTGCGTGCCGGAGCCTGGCTGGCATAAAGCCGCCGCTAGATGATGGCTGGCCGGTCATTGGCCAGATGACGCTAACCGATCGACAGCCGGCCAGTAAAATCTAATGTTGAACGGGATTACAGTACACTAATTACTGTTTATGTAAAATACAGTAAAGAGATCTGATGTTCATTCAAATCTAATTAATCAAACTATTATTAATCTTCAAGCGAGGACAAGGCAACAATCCTACCTTAATTGTCGATTTGTTGTTGATCAACCACCATCAGAGCCTTGCAAAAGCTTCTCCGGAGCTTTGCCAGAAAATTTCATCGGCGGCTCCTCTTCCTTCTCTCTCTCTCCTTCGATCGGGCCCATACCCCCAAATTATGCCCTAAAAAGGCCTTTTATAAGCATCAGGATTAGGATTCCTAACCCCTCTAGAATTTAGGTAATCCTCCCCAATTAGGCCACCTTATTGGCACATTAAAAATTAATTTCAGAATTATAAACAACCTGGCACACAAAATGGTCAAATACAGTCTAAATCGGGTAAACAGGTCCTGCACGATATGTTCAACTTCAAACAGTCGTATCTCCCTCATCCAGACTTCGATTCATGCATTCTTAGTGGTGTTTCGAAGCTCTTTCTGTCTATTTTTTATCCACATATATTTCAGCTACCAATTATATCTATGGAGGAAGTTATATACTAAAAATGTCAATAGGTCAAACACCCTATTTTTCATTCATTTAAATTTTGAAACTCGGAAAACTTAGGGATATTACATATATAACATATTTCATCAACACATAGCCATGCCACCTGCATATCATGTCACATGTACATCATGGGTTCACCCATAGTGTAAGATCCCTAAACTTGAACCGATTTATTTTATTTTATTTAATTATTTTTGCATGGTTTAATGCTAATTCTGATCGGTTTTAACTATTTTTGAAATTAAAGTGGTTAACAAAGGTTTTAACTAAAATTTTCTTCACATTTATGGTTTTTATGCTAATTTAAGTCATTTAAATTTTTTTCTATTCCCAAAAAATTTGGGGGGCGGGACCCACCATGGGCCCCACGAGCAAAATTTAAATTTTTAGCCCTAAATGACCCTAACATCAACCTAAGATAGAAAATAATTATTTCAAACTTCAATTTGGGTTTAAATAAACAAGTTTATCCATTTTTAGTAGTAAATCGTATTTGTACCCCACTAATTAATTAGGTTTACCCCAGCCTTTACTATAAAATGAATAGCCTAGCCACTTTCCCAATTAGGAAAGGGTTGAGACCAGGAGCTTAGGAGCTTAATCCCCATTTTCTTAAAAGAAAAAGGTGATTAAGGTATGAATTTGCTTAATAGTTCATTAATCTCTTAGTATTTTTCTTAAATCTTTCAAATCTCTTCCTTTACTTTGGATTAATCTCAATTTTGAATGAAAAAAAATACTGATTTGGGTTTCTATTTCAAAACCTAATGATGAGAATTTCATTTTTAATCTTCTTGAACCCTAGATCTAAGGTTTTTCAAAAGATTTAGGCATTTTAAATTTGATTTATGAAGGTATTAATAAAAACCATATGTTGGGTAGGATTAGAGGGTGTTGGAGGAGCTGTTTCGAGTGAGAAAGCTTGCTGAAGGTAAGTGTTTTGGTCTTAAACATTGTTGTAATTTCATATTTAAGTTTTGATAGAGTTTGAAGTGGGTTCCATGATTATGAGCTTTAATGGCGATTTGAGAAATGTTTAATCTTTGATGAAATTTCTTGGGGTTTTTGTTTAGTAATGATTAGATTTGATGTTCTATAAGCACGAATTTGATTATCATGAAGTTTGGGGATGAGATTTGATATTTTATGAAGTTTATGTGAAGTTTCAATTTTGATTTCGAAGTGGGGAAGATGAACTAGAAAAGCCATTTATGGTGATCGAACAACCACGGAGCAGATTGAACGGCCAGGTGTTCGAATGGCCCTGTAGGGCATTCAAACGCCAATATAGTGGAATTGGGGTTTTTTGCTATTTTGTCCATTTTTTAGTTTTTACTCTTAAGTACCATTTCTTATGTTCGTATTGAGTAATTTGAGTTAGAATGAGCTACTGGAAGGGTATGTTATTGACATTGGAAATTATGAAGAATATGTAATTATTATGGGAAATTACATGTTGTTGGTTACACATGTTAGGATTGCTTATCTTGAATCTATGATTGAATGATTCCTTATGTTTTAAGTATGACTAGCAAGATTATGACATGAGAATGGACTTGTATGTCTTCTTATAATGTGATTAAATTATAGGTGAATGATGGTGCCATGTTAAGATTCAAGTGTGATATGTATATATTTATATAGGTCTAGCATGATGTTGCACTAGACTTGATTGATGTTTCCCGATGGTTTTTTTTCGCTCATGACTTTAGTAGGGAACCATGATTAGATGTTAAAGAGCATGTGTGTAGGATGTTAATTAGTTATCTATAATACATGTTCATATGCTTAGAGATGAATGTTTCTATCTAGAACACATATATGTGGGGGTAATTATGGTAATTATTGATATTCATGGTAAAATATGATGCATGTGGGGTGATGGGAGCATGTTCCATGAATTAGAATTCATGTAGAGATTGCTTACGTATGCATCATGTTGCATTCATCATGAAGCGGATTTCATGAATAAGACTTTACTGAGTTTAGCCAATGTTTGTCAATTGGATACAATTGTGTGAGAATTGTTTGTTAGGTTAATCGATCAGAGGCTGAAATAGATTCAGTTTTATGTCCGAAAGGACGAGGTTTTATGTCAAAAAAGATGGGGTTTTACGTCCCTTGAGGATAAGTTTTTCTCCCCGGGTTGAGAAGAGCGGCAATGCTAAAAGGAAATAAATTGTTGAGATCATTTGGACCCTGAGAATCCAGGTTAGTGTAGCCGAGTGCACCGGCTCACTAGGGGGTAGTTTTCCTCATTAAGGAATTTACCCAAACTGTAGGATTCATTCAGACTTTCCTGTTGGGAATTGTTTGGAGTGTGCAGGGACTGCTTATGCTTCGGTTGATTAAGCAGGGTTATTTTTATTGACTTGCATGGTTATAATTGTGTGTTAGACACTTGATATGTAGGTTGATAGATTATAATTATGCATGATATGATTGTGTGGTAGAGACACTTCTCATCCAGGTTATATGTGATGTTTATGCATAATATGATGGTGTGGTAGAGACACTTCTCATGCAAGTTATATATGATGTTTATGCATGATATGATGGTGTGGTAGAAACACTTCTCATGGAGGTTATATGTGATATTTTTGCATGATTAGAATGTGTGATAGAGACACTTCTCATGTAGGTTATATGTGGTGATTATGCATAATATGAATGTGTGATAATCACTTATTATACAGAATGGATGTGATATCATATTGTGAGTATTCATGCCATGATTGGTATGCATGAGGTACTTGAATGCAGGATGATTACTTATGGGTAAATAGGGGAATGGTAAGGGAAATTAATCAAAAATGAGGATATTATGTGAAATATGGATCTAAATTACCATGTTGATGTACTGTAGTAATTTTCTAATTAATGTTATTGTATTTTAAACCTTACTGAGTTTTACTAACCTCTCTTTCTATGTTTTGTTTTGGGGCTGCATGGTATGACATGCAGTTGATTAGGATTCCCTATATGAGGGACAATCGGGATATGAGTGAGAGTAGGCATGGATGCCTTAGTACCTTATTTTGTCTTCTGATTTATGCTATTATAATCATAGAACACTTTGTATTGATGATTATGTTTCAGACGTGTGTATCTTATGCTTCTAAACTTGTTTAAGATTTTCTAATTCGAGCTTGTGTTTAGGCTCAGGATATGAAGTATGTGGGTTAAGTTTGAGGACTTATTTTAGAAATGATATCCTCTTTTATATTTTACTTTATTTCTCTTGCACAAATGACTGAAGGTGCACAACTCTGTGTTTGCTAGAGGAGTTAAGACTTTCTCAATGCAACTTAGTCGCCCCTGTGTGCTTCGACTGGCCCCTAGACCGGTCTCGGGTCGGGTGGGTGTCAGGGCGTGACACATAGCTCATAACACATATACACCTCATGTATAAACCTATGAAACTCATTATCATCATCACATCTGGAATGAATCATTTTTCAACATAAACATATTATGCATATTCATTTCTCAATAAGAACATTCACCCTGCAACATCAAGTGCATCAACTACACACCATCCTTCATATCGATGCAAATCATATCATAATCATATGTGTAAAATAAGCTTCATTGTTCCTTACACAACCTATGTCAATGAGCATTATCTCCCATACACATGCAACAATCAATGGTGAATGTCTCACAATTGAGAAAATAATTAACCCGCTTACCCAGGACAATCCTTAGTTGAGAAGGTTTAAATTCCTATAAAAAGAAAAACTAAAATAGTTTGGGTAGGTTCCCTAAGTGGAAAGGTACCCCCTGCTTACCTAGGACAATCCTTAGCAAAGGAATGTCCAAATTTCAAGTAGGAAAACTAAATCAGCCTACTCGCCCCATACTAACCTTGCAAGGGAAAGTCCAAATTCATTGAAAGGAAAACTAGAGCAGCGTAGTAAGCCGGTGCACATGGACATACCATTCTAGATTCTCAGGGTTTAGATAACTTATCAAATAAACTCACATAGCAATTTGCTTCATCTCCACCCAAGGAGGCACCACGTTCTTGAAGGAACGCAAAATGAAAATATGTCATTTCAGACCCAAAACCTATTCGATAATCCTCCGAACGATTAATTTGGCATTCAGAAGCATCCAGTTACATCCAATCGATTAATCATAACTAATCACGATTAATTTTGCTTGTAAATTATTTTGATTATGCATGCAATATGTTATATACATGAGCAAATGATAAATGGGTTCAAGTACAAGTAACATGCTCAAATCAGTCCATATGTGCATGAAATATGATCGATTTGTGTCAAATAAAATCATATAAGTCTATGCAAGAGTGTACATGTGATAGTGTTCAATCCTATGCTAAAACATGTGAAACATGAACAAGTAAGAATCAATAGTATACATATGGAAGCATCCATAATTTATCATAGTCCTATCTAACTTAAATCATGGAGTAAATGTGTAGAAAATATCGAAATATGAGTTCAAGACAAACATAACATAATGCTAGATCTAGACAATTATAAACATATCTATACTTAAGCTAAAACATGTGAAACATAATTCACCCTAAATCATTGTAACACATACAAATCTCTCTCTCTCTCTCTCTCTCTTTCTCTCTCTCTCTCTCTATATATATATGCACACACACATAATCATGATTAAAAGCTACTGAAATCATCAAGTAAATTACGAAGAAGTTATCAAACATGGATTTAAAACAAGTAGAATATAATACTAAAACTAAATAAGTATAGTCCTAATCAAGCTTGAGTTAAATCAAAATTTAAAGATGGTTCTCATGCAATCACAGAGCAATTTAGGTAATACTAACTCATTTTAGTCATAAAGAATTAAATTTACAAGAAGAGAACAATAAATTGCCAAAATACACAAAAATGGCTAGTAGCAAAATCTGTCGTTTGGCCATTTGAATGCCTTTAACAATTTACTTTTTGCCCATTTCTTGGTTCATCTTAAACTTTCTAAAATTCAAACTGAAAATAATTAAAAATTGAAGATAAATTCTAAAATCACTATATAACATCATGTAATCAAAATATAACCTTAGAACATGATAGATCTAATCAATTTCATGCTTAAGCACTAGAAAATAGCCATAAATAACATGTTTTTAATAAATTATCATTAAAACTCAAAATGAACCAAGAACCCATATAAACCTGCAAGCATGCAACCCGATGTATAAAAGCACACAGGATGAAATTCCCTTACCTTTATGAAGAAGCTTCAATTCTCAAGAAATCCTAACCAAAATTAGGGTTTTTGTTAAAACTTAATTAAAAATCACTAATAGGCTTAAATCAACTTGAAAATAAGTAGATCTAGAATATCTTTTGGTTAAAAATGAATCATCCATTTAGGGTGTTAAATTAAAATTAAAATAAAATTTTTAATAGAAGAAATCAAGAATCAAATTTGGGGAAATGAAGATAAGAAATATTAAGACCAAAATCGAAAGATTATGAGTGATTAGGGCAAGAAAATACACCTTAATTCATTTTTCAATTTGAGAAATGGGGGTAGAGCATCTCTTTATCTCTTGTACATCACATCCCCAAATGGGCAAGCAGCTAAGGTTTTTCCTTTAATAATAAGGTTTTTGGCTAAGTTTACAAACTGTTAGGTTGTAAAATAAAGTAAACAGCCCTATGTGGTTAATTAGGGCTATTTTTGAGCTAAAAACGAATTTGATTATTCTAAATCCTACTAAAATAAAATAATATGAGTTTAGGGGTCAAGTGGGTCACACACCGTCCAATGTGGACATGGGGCCCATGGAGGGGTCCACACCCCTAATTAAGGAAAAATTACAATAAAATCCCATAAATCCATAAAAATTAGCTAAATCAAGTTTGACACTAAATCTTATAAAAAGTTAAACTAAACCTTGTTAAAGCTATAATTACTAATCCTTAACACCAAAAATCAAGTCAAACCAGTAAACAAGTAAAACTACACGAATTCACATAATTAAAAAGAAATTATGCCGGGTTAAAGTTAGATATCTTATACATATAATTGGGTCAAACTCTCAGCGGTTTGCTTCCACCTAATAGGCAGGAAGTGGGCAGACTTTTAGTCAATCTATCTACAATTACCCAAATGGCATTATTCTTTTTCTCAATTGCAGGTAAGCCGACGATGAAATCCATAGCAATATGCTCCCACTCACTGGAATTTTTCTTCACTATGCAGTTTAATTTATATTTAGGGTACACATTAAAATCTCACTAAGAATTTTTTCAATTTTTAAGTTCACCCATAAACCCCTGAACCAGAGCCCCTAAGTTAGGTATAAAATATTCCAGGGTAATTTAACTATTAGGGGTAAAAAGGTCATTTTTAAAGATATTGGGATTTTCCCCCAGTCTAAAACTTGGTCAGGGTACTCCTCCAATCATTAGGTATGTTTTCAAAATTTTCTAACATCAAAATCACCCTGAACTGGACACGGTTAAGTATCATCTTTATTTCTTCTTTTTTTTGAATCAGACTAGGAATTAAATCCTTGGTCCAACAGTCATCCTTGGAGATGACTATGGAATTGGCCATGGTGGTGCTCGCCCTCTGGCAGAAACCCACCTTTGCCTCCCTGAGCAAAAGCTCACCGTCGTAGGTGGGTATGGCCTCCGATGGCGGCTGAGGCCGCTGCATCGCCCTGCCCTCCTCTCTCTTTGAAACAACTTCATGTATAGAGCATCGGTTTTGCAACAGGTGTCTACTGGCTGCGGCAGGGCGGCTCCGCTAGAAATCTTAGGGGCAACGACACACTCAGCCACTATCGGCTGTTGGTGGCGCATTTGCCCAGCTACCGCTCTAATCCAATCCATAGGGGAACATTTCCCCAATCCATCTGGTTTGCCAAGGAGATGCTGATGAGCCACAGGCTGCCGACCCCTTGAGGTCATTGAGCCCGGCTACATGGTTGGGCGCCTTGGCTCAATGGGATCACCTCCCAACGGCAATTCCACCGCTAGCCAGCAGATGGATTGTTTTCCTTCCGAACCAAAGATGCACTCTTTTTCCTTCCCTCGGCAATCAAATATTATTTCGTTGAAGGGATCCAGTAGCCATGACCGCCAGCCTTTGTCGGGGTGGATATGAGAGAGAGGTGGAAAGGCCCGCAGTTTGGCCTTACCTATCCTCCTCTTCTCAAGCCATACTAGAACTATTGATGATGGCAATCGGCTGCCCCAATTTCTCATTATTTTATTCCTCAGTTCGTTACTATATTAAACATATGCCCTTTGGGCTAGTTTGAATGAAGTCATTGCACAACATGTGCACGATAATCTTTTTGTGCGCATGTTGATTATTTGAAATAGATAATAATAAAACTATGTTTATAATCATATAATTTATTGAGAAGGAGAGTAATTCGATGTAAATAAAATTAGATGAAGATTAAGCATTTTACCTCTATGTCCTTCTCCTCTTCATGCATGCTCCTCTCTACCTCCATTAATGGCTGCCGAAAAAACTTCCTCCGGTGGCTCCACCTCCTTCTCGGCCAAAAACTAAGAGTCTCCCTTGAAAGCCCCAATTAGCCTCTTTTATAATCAAGGAATTAGGGTTCCTAGTCCCCCAAGAGGTTTGGGCCAACTAAACCACTCTTAGGCATCCTAATTGGGTCTTGATCGTTTATAATTAAACCCTTTGCAAGTGTACAAGGTAATTGTACTAGGATAAGTATTTAAGGGTTGTCGAACCTCAGGGACGGATGAATTATCACTAAATCTAAAGAGGAATTTGCTGATTGAAAATTTAAACAAACTTAAACTTAAATTAAGTAAAAGAAAGGAATCAACTATATTAAAATAAGAGATTAATATGATGGAAATTACTTAGGAAATTGAATCCACTATAGAACCATAACAATTCCTTAACTTTTAATCTAAATCTAGTGTGAATATGAACAAGTATTCTCAGCTACAAGCTAGAATTACTTCAAAAAGAATCATTAATTAACTTCCATGGCATGAACTATCTTCGACAATAGCACGAATCATCTACACTAAACTAGCTATAGGCATGACCCGTCTAATCTTAGTATAACTCATCCAAGTCATTAATTATCTGAACATTAAAACTATTGTATGACCATCTCATCTAAATCACAAAAATTAGAATCGATGCAAATATCAAAACCATATCAATCTATCATCTACAAGACAATAAATCAACATAGACTTAAATAAACATTAAAAACTCTTCCATTAAAAAGAAAATCCATATCATACAATTGTCATCATTCACAACTGAGATCTAAATTAAAAATAAAAGAAACTGAAACTTATCTATAGCTTCATCAACTCCTAAGTAAAAGAATAGTCTAGCCTTCCATTGTAGAAGAAAGCACTTGAATCTCCATTAGAAGCTTTGAATTCTCTTCCATCTTCTTCTTCCTTTTTTTCTTCCTAAAATCTACTGGAATCCTCCAATTCTAAGCCAAATATGTCTTTTTATAGGCATAAGTTCCGTAGGAAGAAGTCTAATATGAAAAGGATTGGAATTTGGGTCAAACAAGGAAACTGCACGTTATGCCGATTGATCTCCCTGCATGCCCGATCGATCGGCTACACTGTATTTTCATCTGAATTCACGTTATCCCGATCGATCGGTATGTGACCCCGATCGATCGACTACAGTGTTTCTGTTTTCCCAGACTGTTCATATTTTGTTCATTAAGCTTTCCTTCATGTCCATATTAATTTCTAACTTGTTTATAACTCTGAAAAGTTGTCCAAATCACTTTAAAGCATGTGAAGACTATTTTTAAGCATTTCAAACATCGTCCAAGTACTTCGATAAGCGCACTTTACCTACAAAACATAAAATACCATATTTTAGACATGTATAATGTAATTAAAATTCCAACTTGATTTAAATACATGTCTAAACAACTAATAACTACAAAATTATTAATAATTAAACTAAAATACTAATATCTATCTTAATCTAAATAAACCATAACTAACTCTAAATTAACCTAATCTATACTAGCAAATAATGTAAAAAGGAGTATAAAATAGATATAGATTTCATACTTATCAGGCCTCTAAATCTAATTTTTGTTACTATAATTAACCAGGCCCGGATAGTGATTTATACGGTCAATTTGTACATCCAATTCGGGTAAACAGGCGTTGCACATTATGTTCAACTCTTAACGGTTGTATCTCCCTCATTCAGACTCCGATATGCGTGTTCTTGGTAGCACTTTGAAGTTCTTTCTGTCTACTTTACATCTATATATGTTTCAACCACAATCCCCGACCATTGAGTAAGTTATTGTCACGAGTAAGTGAAGGCGTCAAATACCCTAATTTCTACATGGTCAACTTCGGGATAGAAAATTCCCAGACGTTACAAAAGCTGCCATGAACCACATGAAATTTCTTAGTGTCACAGAAATAATTTAAATTAAACTTGAAATAAATGAAAAACGGTTAACAAAATTCAATGTAGTTGCTGAATTATATTACTAAATTGTTTATGAATAGAACCCTAATCGTCATTAACTATAAATAGCTACCTAGGGCTAATTTGAGGAGAATGGGAAGGGAAGAGAGAGGAGTCACTGGAGGAATTTTTGGCAAGTCCAGTCAGGGATGCAAGCAGGGAGGAGTATTCGCAACGACGTGAACCTTGAGGCAGGATCACTTTAACACTCAAGTTTGTAGGGTTAATTAATTAAAAGTGAATCATGCTTGATCATGGGATTTGATCTAAAAAAAAAAAGAGAAAAACCTTTTTATGCGGAGCTACTGAGGCCGGATACGACCAAAGGGCTAGCTGGCCACTGGCAAGAAGACTTCCCTCATGTTGTAAAAATGTCTCAACTTATAATGCTATCCAAAGCTAATTGCTTGAATTAAGTTCCTTTCATAAAATAAAAAGTATGTTTTTCGGCCATAGTTAAGGTGGTCGGATCTCTCCCTCTTGAGCGAGAGGTCCTGTGGTCTATTCCTAACCATGTGGCATATAAGGTGTGCTCATGTATGTAGTGGGGGTATTGGGTGAGTGAGTTGTACCAATCGAAAAACAAATAGAGGCTGGGCTCGGTAATAGGGGCAGAAAACGCATTTTCCATCTGAGCTGGCGGATCATCATCCGGCAGTGCTATATTCCTAAAGAAATATAGGCTTTGCATAGGCTCACATTTTAACATGTGGTCCTGTTCAATTATTTTAAAATTCTGCTTACACTTGCAAGATGAAGGCATAGGACCTGCTTGTGGGCAAAGGTTGGTGCATGTATGGCGTACTTTCAATTAAATTCACAACTTGTGGGTGTTATCCAGTGGATAATAACACATAGGTATAAGAAGTTTCTATTAATTAAAAGGTATACTAGCAGCTGAAATGTCCCAGTCAAGGTTATTGACAAAATAACCAGAATGATATTTTTGGCCTTTTAGATGTATGTACCCTTGGTCATAATTCTACTTTTTAATTCAATTAATTGGTACAATTATACGTGTTAGTTGATTTCATCAACCAAGCAAGGTAGAAGAGTTGATCTATCTATTAATATTTAAAAAAGAATATTTGATTTGTTTAGTTAACAGTGAGAAGTTTATTATCAAAGTCTTTAAAAAGAAAGGAACGACCTTGGTGATAAAACTTAAAAGTTCCAAAAAGACCAAGAGCTTAGTAAGTAGGGGTCTTAGCCAGATGAGATGAGTGAGTATTGGCTTGGCTCAAGCTCAAAATTTGACATATTAGCTCTAACTTAAACAAGTTTTGAACCTCAGGTCTAGATTTGACATGGGCTCGAATTGCCTCCCTTTTACAGTAATCCAACTAATTAATATAGATTGTATATTATAATCTATAAATTACCTTCGAGCTCAACATCTAACCTTGTCTGACGGTGTTTGAGCTTCATTCAAGTCAAACTGAGATGTGTTAGAATTCAATTCAAGTTAATTTGAGCTCAAATGGAGTTTGATTTGAGCTCAATTCGAGCCAAGTTAGGTCTACTTAACGAGCCAGCCCAACTCCTTAATGCTCCTAATAGTAAGTCTTTTTTTGTCAAAAACTGAGATGTGTTAGATGTTTTCTGTGTACACTGCTCTAGGTTGAAAGGCTTCACCTATATTGCAACTAGTGGATGCTATTGATTTAGTTCATTCGCAACAAAGATATAAAAGTATTTGGTTTTGATGAAACCATTTTATATATTGAACTTCAATGCGCATATACTTGGTTTAATTCTATGACAACGTTCTTATTTTACCGACATTTTCTACATATATAGAAATGCGAACAAAAAAAAGCACATTTTGTATGTAAATCTAAGAATATGGACATTATTTGGCCAACTCTTGCTTATCATCAATGGGTGAAGAGACAACATATAATTATCTCAAACAAGATCTGGACTGAAGTTGTGAGACTTTGGGTAAAGAAAGGCCCCCTGTTCACAAGCTTAAGGCTCAATACTACTATAAGTTCTAAGAACATAAATAAAACCTTAATTAAAGATCCTAATTTGTTTTGTCGTTTGTTTCATCAATTAGTAAGCGCATGCATCATTTGTGTATGTACACTCTGGTATGAAAATTTATGGACCTTTTCACCTGATTTATGTTTTGAGAACATTGAGCTCTTCCTTTTTGAAAAAAATCAACATCTAGACATCCTAGAAAACAAGTTAAACGTTGCATCTTCTCTTGACTATCGTAATTTCGTTGGGTCCGGTTCTTAGTTTTTGAGCTCTTTTTCCGTAAGACATGTTTTTGTCAACATGTTCAAAAAGCTAATTCTCAAGAAATTTGATCTTGTTCAACAAGCCGTCTTTCTCACTCAATGTCTAGCTGATTTCTATAAAAGATCTGTAACATTTTACTTGCCCATTTTGTTTAGTAATCGGGACATTGGGAGAGAAGTAGTTTTTATATGCTATCTACTGACAACGAGCTTTTAATGTAAATTCAAAGAGATTCATTTCATTTCATATAAATTCAATCTCGTAAAATTCGAAATTACAAAAGCAGAGGAACACACTGAGGTCTGCAATGTTCAGAAACGTAAATAACAAGACAAAGTAAATAGATCCTAGTGTATACAATCGCCAGTTATTTACCGCAGGTTAACTGCTACTGAGTGCATGGCTTCTATGTGCTATATAACTTCCAGATACTAGCGAACCTTAGTAGTAAGGAGGAGGTGAAGAAGCCGATGGTGGAGGCGGAGATTGGTAGTAGTAGTTGTGATAATAGTAAGGAGGAGGAGGGGATGGCGAGGGGGGTGGTGGGGACTTGTAGTAGTATGGAGGAGGTGGTGATGGGGACGGTGGTGGAGGTGATTTGTAGTAATAGGGAGGAGGTGGAGATGGAGAAGGTGGGGGAGGAGACTTGTAATAGTAGGGAGGTGGTGGTGATGGGGAAGGAGGTGGTGGGGACTTGTAGTAGTATGGAGGTGGTGGAGAAGGTGATGGTGGAGGTGGGGACACGTAATAGTATGGAGGGGGTGGGGATGGTGAGGGTGGAGGCGGAGACTTATAGTAGTATGGTGGTGGTGGGGATGACAAAGGTGGTGGTGGAGACTTATAATAATAAGGAGGCGGCGGAGATGGTGATGGTGGTGGTGGGGAGTTATAGTAGTATGGAGGAGGTGATGGTGGTGGAGGTGACTTGTAGTAGTATGGTGGAGGTGGAGATGGAGGAGGAGGAGATTTGTAGTAGTATGGTGGTGGTGGAGATGGAGAAGGTGGTGGAGGAGATTTGTAGTAATAAGGAGGCGGTGGAGATGGTGGTGGTGGTGGTGGGGACTTATAGTAATAAGGTGGAGGTGGAGATGGAGAAGGTGGCGGAGGGGACTTGTAATAGTAAGGAGGTGGCGGAAATGGTGATGGTGGTGGTGGGGATTTGTAATAGTATGGAGGAGGTGGAGAAGGTGAAGGTGGTGGAGGGGACTTGTAGTAATATGGTGGGGGTGGAGATGGTGAAGGTGGTGGTGGTGACTTGTAGTAATATGGTGGAGGTGGGGATGGAGAAGGAGGAGGAGGAGGAGGAGGAGACTGGTAGTAGTATGGCGTTGGCGATGGTGGAGGAGGGGACTGGTAATAATAAGGCGGAGGAGGTGAAGGAGATGGGGAAGGAGGGGACATGTAATAGTATGGTGTCGGCTTGTAGTAAGGATCAAAAGCCGCAACGCTGGCGGAGGATGCTATGGAGACGACCATGGCCAGCCAAAGCCATGGCCTCCAGAGAGTTTCCATGCCTTTTGTGAAAAGTAATTGGAAACTCAGCCCTCGAAAGTACTTTTTGTTGTGGTCTTTGGTACCTTAGTTACCTCCTTATATAGATGAAGTATCTTGGATGATCACGTGGACTGGGTCGGATTGTGGAGTTAGGAACCATTTGGCAGCAACAATTTTTTTTCTGCAGCTTAATTGATATTCCCTTCAACCCATAATAAGTGTCCAGATTAGAAAATTGAACTAAACTGATTTTAATTTATTTTTATTTTATAATCTAGACACTTATTATGGGACCCAGGAAGTATTTGTTAAGTGCATATATTTGGATAGGCCGGTTAATTTATATCAGACTCTGTGGCCACTGGACTTATTCTTTGAAAGAGAAATTCATGACCAAGTGACTTTTTTATTGAAATTATTTTTTTGCTAGATTTGGAAAAATATGAATTTGGATAAACAATTGCCATAAAGAAAGTGGTAAAATGGTAAAAGTCAAAGTCTATGCATTTTGTAAAATGAAGTTCTAGACCAGTTCTTGACAATTCATTTTTACTTAGTCTTGATTTGGACTAGTCACTAGGTTAGTTAAGTTTGGTGGCGTTGTTGAGAAGTCATGACCTCATTAGGAAGGCGTAAAAATCAATACAAAATGGAATTGAAAGGGAACAGCCATTACAATTATATTTTGATCATGCCCAGTTCATGTCTCTTCACACAGTTTAGGTGAGTATACCGGACGGCCAAGATTATCAGATGCAGTGCCAGACATAGAGCAAATGGATTACTTTGACTGTGTTCAGAGTTGGTCATTACCTGCTCCTTGTGACAAAGCGTACAGTAATCAGCAATCAGTATTTCCAATGCAGTTAATTGATTCAATTGGTTTCGGATGAGCAGAGAAAAATAAAAGCATGAGTAGCCGCCTGGCCGGTTAGGAATCCTAATAAAGCCATGGAAGAGCAGCTTTTTTGGCTTTTGTTTAGGATGGACAAGTGAGGAAGTACATCAACATATATAATCTTAACTTGTGTGTCTTTCGGGCGGATGTTAGACGCTTTAACAAGCGTGTAGTTTAGAAATTATTCCCTCCGCCAAGCGTGTAGTTTAGAATTTATTCCATGGAAGGAAAATATTAGCTTATAGTTATTACAGCTCCTTGGCCGTCAGATCATAATAAGAATCATGATTCAAAGGCCAAGGCAACTCTGGCTAAATAAACTCTTAGTCTTTTAATGTTTTACTATGACAATAAGCTTAACTTAAAAAATATTTAAAAGTCTTTTATCTATGAGATTCATGGTGTATATATTAGTAAATTAATTTTAAAAATTAATAACCAGCATAAAAGAAGCGTACGCAACATAAATTTTACACTAGAAGCACCAAATAAATTATTCTAATTTTTAAATTACAACTTTTATTTTTTGGCCCCTTTGATGTATAAGACCCGTGGCAGCTATTTTGATTTTCCTAACACCTTGCGCGGCAACTTGTTAGGTCTCCTTTCAGCCTTAGTTTGACGGCCCAAAGTAGTAAGAGAATTGATTGACGCGCATGAAGAGTTTGGATATCAACCACCCCAAACTTGCCCTCTTAAAAAAGAGATGTGGTTCTGTGGAATCCGATCCAACATTTGAGCCAATATTAAAATCGTATAAGCCCAGTGGAGAAAGCGTGTGACACTAAAAAAAAAGGTCCAAGCCAGCAAGTCAAGCCTACACTCCAAGTTCAAGCCTCGGCTAGCCGAACTCTGAGTTTCCTACTATCAAGCCTACACTCCAAGTTCCCTGTAAACTTGAGTTTTGGACCCCTAAAATCTCTTTATATATATATATATATATATATATATATATATATATATATTATCTTAGCCATCTAAATTAGATTTAACAGCCACAAACCCGGTGCTCAAATGAACCAATTAAGTTATAATTTATTATTTTTAATTAATATAATCCCCATAATACTCCTCCCCTTCCCCAATTGATACCCTAATTTTGATTCCTTTTCTTGGGCGACTAAACCAGCTGAAGACGACATTGAGAGGAGGGACATAGATTCCCTCTCCTATCATTTCCCCTTATGTTCTTTCCTATTTGGTGATGAGATTAGCTGTAGAAGGCATCGAGAGGAGGCCAACTAAAGACCACTTTTTCCGGGGGAAACAACTTCTATAGAACCACTGACGGCTCGGATATGTTGTCGCCCCTCCCTCTTCCGCCATCCCCCCATCACCCCCTCCCTCTTCCTCCATCCCCCCATCACCCCCTCCCTCTTCCACCATTGCCTTGGTTCCCACTTCCCCAAACCCGAACTTGATAGACAAGCAATGTCTGATTCCTCGATTCCCATTTCAGTTCATTGCAATTCCTCCAACGGGCAAGTGGTCTCTAATCATATTCTCTTCTTCTCTCATTCTCTCCTTTTTTCTCTTCTTCCTTCCTCCAATCGATGAAGGCTTGAACTTCACATTATAATCTTCATATGTGCAACCATAGAAGAGAAGGTGAGGACCCAAATACAATGCATCAATTAATTTTCTATCAGAGGTAAGAGCTCTGTATTGGTCTTCACCTCTGGTACATCATTTTTAGGTATCATCATCTCATTGATTCAAACTTGCAGTGAGGCTAGTCCAGAGAATGGGGACAGGCTAAAACATGGTCGCCTTGAGGCTGCCATATGGGTCTTCAAAGTGAAGCTTTGTTTATTTTACTTCATACAAACTATTTTCTTTCGATTAGTTTCTTAATCATAAGTAAGTGGATTATTGGTAGGCTTTAACTTTTATTGAGTTTCTATATCTGGAGCAAAAATCAAATAAATACCAGTCACAAAAATAATTTCAAACTATATCTGGAGCAGTAATAAGATAAATTAGCTCGAAAACTCTTTTTCTTTTACTTTTGCTCTAGTATTTATCTTTGCAGAGTCTGAGAGGCGGTGAGCATTTTTATACTTAGTAGGTCATGTTAATATCTAAAGTAATGTTAAGCAAAAATAAATGAAATAATTGAAAACTTTATTTTTGCCTTGAAACAAATAGTTCAAGAAACATTTTCAGAAACAAAATAAAGAATCATCAGTTTGTCCAATGACGATCAATCCAATAGCCGTGATATCTAACGATGTTCCTGTAAGAACTATTGTCTTAAACCGGTTTACTTTTACTTTTATTTATTATTTGATAATCATTATGTGGTTTAAGCCGTTTCTAATCAATGTTGATGATTTTTAAAAATAAAGGTGGTTTTCAAAGATTTTAATCAAAACTAACTTCACTTTTAGGACTTTTAAGTGAATTTAGGTCAATTGTGAATTTTTGAAATTTTTTCAAAATTTTTAAAAATTTAGTGTTTGACGGGACCCCCTGTGGGCCCCACAGTCGAATTTAGGTTTTTGATAAAAAAATATCAAAAATATTAAAAATTTAAAAAAAATTTGGACTTAATTTGGGTTTAAATGACTAATTACCTACTTTTAGTTAAGAATTTTATTTACACCCCAAGTTTTAATTAGGTCTACCCCTTTCTTTCCTATAAAAAGAAATGGCTGACTCCTTTCCTATTTGGGAAAGGACTGAACTAAAAAATCAAGAACCTAATCCCCATTAGGCCAAAAGAGGAAGGTGATTAAAGGTAAGATTTTCTTAATTCTTTCTTAATCATTAGGGTTTTTCATAAACTTCTTCTAATCTCATCTTTCTCCATTGATTCAATTTATTTTCAAGCCATTAAATCACTTATTTACATCTCTATTTCAACCCTAGCTTTCAAAATTTTGTTTTTATGCCTCTAAATATCTAGGATTTTTTCAATAATTTTTAAGTTTAAATCGGATTTAGGTGGATATTAACAAAAAAATTATATTTTTGGAAGGTTTCGGAGGTGATTGAGGAGCTAATCTGGCTTAAAACAAGGGAAAAGGTAATAATGGGTTTAATCTCAGCCTTACTATGTTTGAAAATCTCAATTTTTATGTGTTTTGCTTGAATGAGCTTCATGTTTAGGGCTTTAATGGTGGATTAATAAAAAGTTAATCTTTTGCCTTGATTTTTTAGGGTTTTGATTTGAAATGGGTTGATTTAGCATTCTGGAATGTTTGATTGAATTTTCATGATGTTTAAGGCTTTGATTGAAGGGTTTTAAGTTTTATTAATAATTTTTCAGTTTAGTTTTCAAAATAAAGAAAACAAACTAGATTTGTCGTTATGGCGATCAATCGCCCTTCAGGCCTATTAATTGGCCAAACAGAGTTGTAGGCCAATTTTTAGGCCAACCGATCGAATGCCCTTTTGGCAGATCGATCGGCTACACAACAGATTTGGGCATTTTGGGTTTTTTATGCTTATTTTAGTATTTTTACTCCCAAATAATATTTCTAATGTTATTTGGAGTAATTTGAGTTAGAATAAGCTACTGGAAGGGTATGTTATTTAAATTGGGATTTATGAAGCATGCTTAAGTATTATGTGGAATTATACGATTATGGTTAAACATGTTAGCATTGATTATCTTGAGTCTATGGTTGATGAAATTCTTATGCTTTAAGCATGTTCTAGGAAGGTTATTGTATGACAAAGATATGATATACCATCTTATAATATGAATGAATTGTGGGTGAATGGTGATATCATGTTCTAGCTTCATATGTAAAATAACTATGTTTGTAAGAGTTGAGCATTTGATTTCATATGAATAGAATGATGGTTTACGATAGATTTCACCTATTATTTTAGTTGGTAAACATGATTAGATTTTATCAAAGCATGTGTGTATTGCCTTATGAGCTATTGTCAAAGCATGGTCATGTGCTTAGGAATGTATAAACACACACACATGTGGGGAATTGATTATGAAATCATGGTTGTTTATGACTTGAATATGATGTATGTGAGGACTGATGGGAACACATTCCATGTGTTAGAATCAAGTAGAGATTGCTCACGTATGTATCATGTTACATGTATCATGAAACGGATTTCATGAATGAGACTTTACCGATAGCCGTGGTTGATCGATTGGATGCAATGATGTGAGATTTTGTGCTGAATTAGTCGATTGTTGGCTTAATCGGAACTTGGCTAATCTAAAAGGACATAATTTCGATTTGAGTTCCTGTGTGGAACATGGATACTCCCGGTTGAGTCGATCTGAATTGTTGATGCGGTTGAGATTTATTTATTGAGATAGTCAAACCTAGACCCTGAGAATCCAGAGTGGTATGCCTTCGTGCATCGGCTACCGCATGTTCTAGTTTCCCCGTGTAGGATTCAGACTCTCCTACCGCAGAGATGTCCAAGCCAAACACATTGCTCTAGGTTTCCGTAAGGAATTTGGACGTTCTTGACCAGGATTGTCTAGGGCGAGCAAAGGGGTTGACTACCCCAAACACCCCAAGTTTATGCAAGGAATTCAGACTGTGTCCAGATCGGGCAATGTCTTAGGTTTCTAGTTAGGAAATTGGACCATGTCCAAGGCGGGTGATATGATTGTATTTCTCTCCATGATGGAGATATTCACCATTTGTTGTTGATGCATGTGTATAAGATAATATTATGCTCAGATTACACAGGTTGTGTAGGGATATTTGAGATTATGTGACACATGTGGATTCAATTTATTATGCATGATTTAGTATAGTGTAATTGAGACACTTATCATGCAGGGTGAATGATTTATGGATGAATGATATGAATCTTCATTATGTGATTATGTGCGTTAGAGACATTTCTCATGCAGGTTATATATGTGATGTTTATGCATGATCTGAATTGTGTGATTGAGACACTATCATGAAGGTTTATGTGATATGGTCGCATGATTAGAAAGTGTGTGAGAGACACTTTTCATGTGGATTATGTGTGATATTCTGCTTGAGTATGATAAGATAAGGATCACTGCCTATACAGGATGGATGCTAAGTTGTAAAATGATCATTTATGCACTAACTTGATATATGTGTTATATGCATGTTAGATCTTTTACTTATGGATAAGTAGGGGTTTAGTAAGGGGATGATTAGAAAATAGTAGACCATATTATTTATGGATCTGAATTGCCATGATGTTGTGTCATGATAATTTTTTTATTAATGTTACCACCTTTAAACCATTATTGAGTTTTATACTCACCCCTCTTCTGTGATTTATTTTGGGGCTGCATAGTACGATGTGCAAGACAACTTATTTGAGGGATGACATGGGTACTCATGGGATTAGCCTTCATGGCATTCCGATGATGTTTTATTTGCTGATTTTATCTTGGTTGACCTTAGAGAACATTATATGATGGATTATGTGTTATGCTCGAGTTTATCTGTTGTTCTTAGACTTGTTTAAACTTATCTGATTTTAAGCCATGTGTAGGCTCTGGAGATTATTATGTGGGTTGTGTGAGGATTTATTATAGTTTATTATCCTATTCTTTATCCTTACTTCTCTTGCTCAAAGGACGTGAGGTGCACTACTCCGTTAGTTGAATTGCCCGTTAGAGGGGTTAAGTCTTTCGCAATTCGATAACCTGTTAAATTCTGTTGCCCCCGCACTCTGACCGGCCCTTAGACTGGGTTCGGCTCGGGTTGGATGGAGCCGGGGCATGACAATTCCCCCTAGTACTCATGGGGAATCGAGAGGCTCAATAAGTGAGGAGCTTTCTCATGATGCTTTACACTCATGCACATGCTATACTGATTATTTTTCTTGGCAGGTATCAAGGAGTTATGCTCTGATAATTTTAGACTTTATACCAAATAACTATCTTTCATAATTCGATAGTTTTTGGGCTTATACTAAATAACTACTCTCCAAAGAAAATCAATATTATCCAAAATGCACACAATAAAGCAACGTATGCACAACATTTTATCAACATAATATTTTCCAAAAATAACCCAAAAATAACAAAAATGGAATAAGAACAATTTAGGAAAACATAATTATACAGCTAGAGCATCAGTTTAGAGCATAAGACTCCTTACCTCGAACTTGAAGTGTAATTTCGTAATTGAAAAAAACCTCCAACAAAAAATGGACCCCACCACGCGTCTGACACACTTGATTTAGCTAGAAACAACTCTTGAATGGCTTAATTCGGAGTTAAAATGGCTTAGAACATAGGAAAAGAACTTTATGGAGTGGTAGAAGTGGAAAATTGCTCGGTGAAGAGATCTAGGTTTGGAATTTATAGCTGAACCTGTGGAAATAGGGAAGAAGGACGTGCAACGCATGTCATACATGTGTTGTGCGTGGCAAACTGTGTCACACGGTTTTGCCACGCAGAACACATGCGCATGCAGCGTGCAGTGTGCGGGTGACCGCCTGTGCTTGTCCACATAGTGCACGTCGCAACACGCGTCCACTGGCATCAGCATGTTGACGCCAACTAATGCAATAAATATTAGTTTAATTTATTTATTTTTTTCAAAAATTCCCAAAACTTTAAACGCATGTAACTCCCTTGTGGACTTTGTTTCACTCGATTTTTGTATCAATGGACTTGTATTCATGAGCACTGCAAAAGTGGACACCACATGGGGGGGTTTTGCCACACTTTTCAAGTGGGTACCACCCATGTAGAACATTTCATGAGGTCGTAACTTCCGGCCCCAGTGTCTGATTTATGTGGTTCAAGTACCGTTACATTCGTTTTTTGAAGCTCTATTATAAACTTTAGACAAATCTATAAAAAACAATCCGAAATTACTAAAACTTGTTATAGAATCTTATCAGAAATTCAAGGCGTTTATAGGTAGTGTGGTTGATGTGTTGATGGTTGCATTGGTGAGGATAGGCTTGTAAGGGTTCAATGAGTCAACGGGATGTCGATGACCTAACACTTCAATAAAGTCATTGATGGTGTATCTGTTCATGAAATTCAAACATGTTTTGAAATGAAGTAAATTCTATTTATAATATGAGTCCCGTTTACATGAGCCTAGGCTCATATATGCCTACATGAGCCAGGGCTCTATGGACTGTCGGATTTACATCCGATGACCTATAATTTTCATGGGTTTAAATGTCCATGAGTATTATGGGCTGCCGAATGTAAATCCAATGGCCCATAAAGCCAGGGCTCACATAGGCATATATGAGCCTGGGCTCATATAAACGTTTTCCTTATAAAATATAATAGTATGATTGTTGTGTATGATAATTAAGTGAATGCATGTTAAGTTATACATATATGATATTGGGGTAAGTAAGCTTTATGTATGTATGAATCCTTATAATAGATAGTCACCCATCGACTATTAGATTTTGACACTCAAGGACAAATGATCCTAGTGTCTGGTTGGCTATAAAAGTGAGCTGTTTTAGCCATATAGATAAATGGCATGGTATGAAACATGGTCATGGTATTTCGGCTATCCAAAAATGAGAGTTTGTATGTTGAATCGCTCTCCTAGCTTGGGAGTTAGGTTTGAATGGATCATAGCATTAAAAAATGAATGAAATAGTGTAGTGCAATACAAGAAGTTTCAATGATCACAAAAGTCAAGATCTTGACTACTTGGGTCTATGAGCCCTTGTGGGCCTTTGCTTCAATGTGTGGATGGAGCTGGACATTGTCTTCAAGAAAAGGCTAAAGTCGAGTTGTGGTAGTTCATTATCTAGTGAGAGTTCTTGGACTCCTAAATGTAGCTACTAAGTTGTAGAGACCGGGTGTGATATGTACTTCAGCTGGGGTGTTGGACTCCAAGGTTTTGTCACATGGTTAAGGTGATTATTCATTATGACTTGTATATATTTGATGATTGCTTGTGATACTTGAATTGTTTTTATATTACCATTACATGTGTTTCTTGTTTACCTATCTTACTGGATATAATTAAATACTTAGCATCTTCATGATGCAGGTTCACCTCAAGAGTGAGCTGACCTAGTGTGTGAGGAATGGATGACAATCAAACTACATATCAAGTGTAGGACCTCTTCCGTAGTTGAACTTTTAGTTGGTGTATATAACTATAGTCACATGAGTGCCAATTTTTTAACATTTGTTTGTATATTGTGTATGCTAGACATGTACTCGGGTAAGACCTTGTTTGGTTTATGATATGATTTTGAATACTATGACACTCTAGTTTGATAATATTATGTTTGGAAAAAGGGTAGCTTACACATTGAAATATCTTGTCAAAAGTCTTGACAAAAGTTTTAAAAATTTGTTGTCATTGTTGGATTTATGGAAAAATAAATTTCAAAATCTTAGAGTGTGGCACTGTATATCCAGGCATGATTGCCTACATACGCCCATGAATCCAGCTTCATATCTGATTACTATGCCAAGTAAGAGTCTTCACATCCGTCTTGCATGCATAGGACCTCCCTTATGTTGATGCTCCCAACCTACCATTGAGACCCATTGCAAGTAGGACTTCTGCAAATCTGTTCACTAATGCCCATATACTATTGATGTGCACATTTGTCCCCAAGTATGCTTGCCTTTGCTTTCCGCACGCTAAACCTTAGGGGCTATCTAACCCCTTTGTCTATCAAGTGGCTAGGGGTCTAACAGTTAGAAGGAGGGGATGAATAAAATCATCTTAGGCAATAACTTTCATTTGTCTATATGATGTCAATGGGGAAAATTTTCATTTATCTATCTCACATCAAGGGGTTTTATGTACAAATTTTTATAAGTCATATGGTTATTTACATTTTAAACATATAGGGTAGGGAAAATTATTTAAATAATATTTAAAAAATATTTGCCAAAAGCACACATTTTGGGAAATATTTCCCAAAATGGTGTTGCTTTTGTCCACATAGGTGCTAGCCAAGTGCTGGTGCATGCGTGACTTTTTTTTGATATTTTTATCGATTTTGTCCTTCCAAAGGATGAAATCCCCACACAACACTCTCACAGACTCACTAAATCAACTTAAGGTGATTTTGTCCTTTAAAAGGACAAAATCCCTTCTTCTTTACCCCCCGCTCCCCTTCCAGTTTGTCTCCAATGTTTCGCTCTACCTAGAACCGTGTGCGCCATGCTCCGCCCAAATCCACTACCAAGCAACCAGCAATCACCATCTGAGTGACCAGCCCAGATCCGCCTCTATCCACCCAGACCGAAATTCGCCCCCTTAAATTCGTCCAAACCAAAATTCACCCAAATCAGACCAAATCCGCCTAGATTTGCCTCTTTCACACAAATCCGCCCCAATTTCTAGGTAAATTTCCTACATTCTTATTCATGCTTTTTTTTTACAATTTTTAAGATTTCCTTTGTGCATATAGCAAATCTATTGAAAAGTAATAGGACATAGCTCAATTAAAAAAAAATCTATGTTAAAAAGATAAATTCAAAAGTGCCCCAAAGGAAATGTACTACATTGCATCCCTTGGACTAAATGTGGTTTGAATATTTGAGGAGCCATGGCTTCCACTAACCATTGAGAAAGATGGGTTAGTCTCAGAGACAAATATCATAGATCTATCTCAGATGTCAATGAGGATTAGTTCATACATCTATCTCATTCTCAGATGTAGAAACCTTCCTGTTGATTGGTAAACATACAATTAGATTGTGACTTTATTTACTCTCTATTTTAGATATGACTATGTGTTCCTCATATTCTTAATTCTCTGCAGATAACATGGATCATATGAAGCCTTTTTATGGTCCAGGCCCCATTGATGAGATGATACTTGGGGTCTATTTAGATTGGTGG
The DNA here is from genome assembly GCA_035235625.1 of Saururus chinensis. NCBI lineage: Eukaryota > Viridiplantae > Streptophyta > Magnoliopsida > Piperales > Saururaceae > Saururus > Saururus chinensis. Next base: position 37,221,129 of record CP141143.1, read on the forward strand.
AAACCTGGAGAAAGGGAAAGGGAAAGAGAAAGAGAAAGAGAAAGAGAAAGAGAAAATGAATCCAGGTAAAAGAGAAACTAGGAGATTCCTAAAAAATTTCCACTGTTTGGTTGCATAAATGAGGTGGAAGTGGTGTTGGTGGTAGTGGCAATGGTGTTAATAGTAACGGTGGCGGCAGTGGTGGTGGCAGTAGCAGTGGTGGTGGTGGCGGTGGTAATGGTGGCGGCAACAATGGTAGTGGTGGCAGCAACAGTGCTAGTGGTGGCGGCAATGGTAATAGTGGTGGCGACTGTGGTGGTAGCAGCGTAGTGGTGGCAGGGGTGGTGATGGCAGTGGTGATGGTGGTAGCAACAATGGTGGTGGCGGCGGCAATAACGGTGGTGGTAGTGGTAGCAGCAGTGGTGGTGGCAGCGACATCGGTAGTAGTGACAATGATGGTGGTGGTAGTAGCTACAAGACATAAGTTTTTAGTACATTGATTTCTCCCAAAATCCATGGGTTGATGGGTAGAAAGTTTTTGGGCCAATTTTTCATCCATTTTCACTCAGTTTTCACTGTAGTTTCTCTTTCCATATTACACCAAATAGTAGAAACTGGGGGCTTTTAAGAATATTCCTTTCCTTTCCCCCACTTTCCACCAATCTAAACAGACCCTTGTGCAGTAGGAGTGGCATAGGTCAACTTCTATTTGGCAAGGAGAGGCATTCTAATTGTTCATAAATTTTATTTTATTTTATGACTATATATTATGCTAGTTTATAATATTAAAATTTATTATAAGATCCCAGGTGCCTTGAGTACACTGAACATTTTCGATATCTCCGACAGTGGCCCATAGATAAGCGTATTTTACCATATTTTAAGCGATTAGGATTGGGACCTTTCATTCACATATAGTACGTTTGTCTTGATAGGCCTTTATTGACAACTCTTGTCGAGAGATGGAGGAGGGAGACACATATATTTCACCTACCTTATGGGGTGATGTCCATTGCTGTAACGACCGCGAATTTTTGGTATGTTTTCTTGCCTCTAATAAAACTATTTTATGAATTTCTAATTATTTTAAATTATTTAGAGGTAGATATTTTGAGAGTTTTTATTGGGTTATGATAGATCTCGGTGAGACGAGCGTAACGAACCTAAGAACGTATAAAACGGAGGTCGGGAGCGAAAGTTACGACCTCGAGAAAATGTCTTATGGGTGGGACCCACTTTAAAAGTGCAGGATAACCTACCCATGTGGGGTCTAGTTTCAAAGGGCTTGTCGATATGAGTCCATCGGTACTAAGAATGCACGATTTTGACCTCGGAAAAAAATGTCATATGGGCGGGACCCACTTTGAAAGTGCGGGATGACCTACCCATGTTTTGGTCTTATTTCGAAGGGCTCGTTGACACAAGTCCATCGGTATCAAGAACGTGCAATTCCAACGTCACGATTGGAAGTTATCGCGTTTTGAGTTCAAGATATTATTTTAATAAAATAATATCATTCTGGATAGGATCGATGATGCAGTGGATAAGACTGACGACAAAGCGGATAGGATTGATAGTGGATAGGATTACTGACAAAGCGGATATAATTGATAGTGGATAGGATTGCTGACAAAGCGGATAGGATTGACAGTGGATACGATTGACATGTGTTAACCTCACATCTATCCAATTCTTCTATAAATAGCATCCTCAGCATCCAGTCTCTCTCACGTTTTCTCATTTCTCTCCCACGTTCAGAAACTTCTGTTCTTCATTTCTTACTCGTTTTAAATTCGATTTAAGTCGTTTAAGAGGCGTTTCTACCTAAATCAAGCGTGTTGGACATCATGGCGGGGTTATTTTTCTGGTTGGAGACCTCCAAAACCCCAAAAGTGGACATCCAATTTCGTGGTATCCGATTTATCGGTTTTGAACTCGCACAAAAAGCAAAGTAGGGGCTTTTATCCTTTCTTATGGCATGATTATAATATTTGGTTGTCTTTTTAACTTATTATTTATATGACTCTCGCATGTTATGTGCTAGAGATTATTTTCAAGATATGATTTATGGTTTTTGCATATATATCCGATCTGTTGAATGATTAATCGTTGAGATAGAATCTGATTTATATAGCGTATATTTATAATGTTATTATGTATATTCGAATAGTCGAATGATTTGCCGTTGGAAGCGGATATGTTTTATACTACATGCATTATGATTGCCTCATACATAATAGTTTGATCGAATATTTATTCGTGGATTTTGATATAAATTATACACGATGGAGCATGTGAGATAGCGACAAACTAGCTTCGCCATTGTTTTCATTGTGAATGAATACAATATGTTTAAATGACAGTTTTAGAGGACTCGTCCTTTTTAAAAGGAGGATACTCAAGATTATTTTTGAAAAGACGTATAAGCATGGTGATCGAGTCACTGAAACGGGACAAAGAAGGGGTAACTGTCTCATTGGAATGAGCGACCAACCTTGCCTTTGTAGTCGTTGATAGTGACGCTCCCATGTCTTGTAGAGGCGAAGCTAGGATTTTCAAAAAGATAAACATTGGGATAAAATATTTTAAAAGAAAACAGCTCTTTTTGGAGTCTGGGAACTCTAGGATATTTCGATTTGAGTCTGGGACTCAAGATTATGAGTCTGGGACTCAAGATTATGAGTTTGGGACTCATGAGTGTTTTGGTTGTCCGGAGCTATTGTTGGGCGCCTCGATAGAGCTCCGTTGACTAGATGAGAGCACAATTAATCTGGTTCGGAATCGGATGCACGGTACCTAATTTAGCCTGGTGAGCCCCTAACGAAGGGCAAGATCCCTGATTCGCCCCTAACGAAGGGCAATTATTAAGGCTACACGCGCTAGGGTAGAGAGTATCATGGGAAGACTCTCTACTCTCTAGATCTCGGCGCCCCATGAGCACGGGTGGCTCTTCTATCCACAAGGACGAAATGTTTTGAGATGATCTGTGGAGAAGTAAGAGGTCGCTGCTTTGTACCCGCAGCAAGATTCTTATTAATATATATATATATATGTCTGGGATATTTGTAGCAAGCCGTGAGAGCTTGCAAACCCTAGTAGCATCTTCGATACGTAGGAAGAAGCTCTAGGGGTGGTTTTGGGTGAGAGACACACCCCATTTTCATGGAAAATACTATATATATATGTGTGTTGTGAAACTGCCATGTGTTTATTCATGCCTGATAGTATAAACTCCCCTACTAAGTATTTTAAAATACTCACCACCCCCCAGGCTTTGTAGGATTCAACAAAGCTTAGTGTGCGGGTAGAAGGGCCTACTCCGAAGTTTTATCGATGTGATTTCAAGGATTTCAACCGCACTGAAACGAGTAAGAACTCCTTATTGTTTTTCTCTTGTGTGTTTGTACACGGACTGTGGTTCCTGGGGATACTACTATTTAAAATATTGCATATGGTGATCAGTTCCAGTCGCGGGCCTAGGTAAACTCCGATATCTTTATGAAAAGAAAATTTTATATGCTTTTAAAATCCCAGGGCGCGACAATTGCTCTCATGGATGTGGCAATTCTTTTAGAACTTCGCATCAATGGAGAGGCTGTAACAGGCACGATAGGAGGAGGAGATTTGAATTTATTAGTCAGACTCCTTGGCAGAGCTTCTTCTCCTACAGTGATGCATGGTATTTGAGTGAGCCTTAGATGGCTCTTAGGTGGGTTTCATGCACTTCTAGTAGATGCCACAGAGATAGTGATTGAGTAGCATGCATGAGCATATTTATTACATTTACTTGGGGTTACGATATTTGCGGATAACACGAGTAGCCATGTTAATGTTGTGTATATCTCCCTCCTTACAGATTTCAACATGGCAGACACTTATGTTTGGGGCAGTGCCACTCTTGCATTTTATACTGAGAGTTAAGGAAAACATGTTAGGCCATGACCTTGAGGATTGCAGGCTATCTAACCCTTCTCGAGGTAAATGAATTCATTGAAGTTAATATTTTTTACACGCATAATTACTTCGCATTTGCTAATAACTTTTATATCATTTTGTGACACAACTATGGTTGTGGGAGCATTTACATGTCGGCTAACCAAGTATTGAGATGAGTCACGTAGTCGAGGGTGCTCCATTAGGAGCCAGGTAGGGTATTTTTATTTTTTACTCTTAATTTTTTTAGCATAGTTTTATTTGGATATGCTGAACTTATGTTTTAAATTTGACTCAAGGTGGAATGTTCAGAGGAAAAAAACCGAAAATCCACAAGGAGTCCTCTGTTTGTATAGAGGAGAGCTAGACCACTAGCGGCCTTATCAGGTAATTTAATTTTATTATCAAATTTCATACAATGATCATAAGATATGTAAGGTCATTAAAATTTAATTATCTTTATAAAATGTGTAGGTTATTTGGCAGCCATACTTCCCGAAGGCTTTGGCTGAGTTACCTCTTCTTTGTACTGAGGATAGAGATATGTGGCTCTCGCGAACGCCACTCATATGTTTTGAGATTGTTGAGATGTATGTGCTGGATCGTGCTATGCTCCAGTTTAACTTGGAGTAAGAGGTCCCTCCTCGTACTGTCGAGTTTGTCCATCGCATCACTCGACAAGGCCACCATATTACCGACTGGGCTCTACATCATGCCACATATATCGCTCGATGGGATAATATGAGAGCCACTATTATCCGAGGGGAGATGGCTACAACATCGCGAGATGTTTGTAGACCGTATATGCAGTGGTATTTACCCATTATGTGGCGATATATTTTACTGTGCGATGATGCAGAGGAGATGACATATCAGCCTAGGGGTGCATCTAAGGCAACTTTGGTAAGTATATCATAATTAATTTTCTAATTATATTTTCTTATTTCACATTTATTATGTATCTAACTTTTATTTTTATATAGCTTGGATTAGTGAGACAGACACTTGCCAATTTGACTAACGCATTTAACCCTTAATACTTCAGGTGAGATCTTATTAGCATCATGTCAGTTGATGTTCAGGCAACATCATGATGTCCTTAGTAGCTTGCCCCTCCTTTAGTAGGTGATTATAGATGTTCATAGACATTATCATACCCACGAGGTAGCTCATACATTGCCGAGGCACAATCTATTCCTTGATATTTCTAGTTGCTCCACATATAGGTTACCCCTAGCCAGGTTTGATAGTATATTATAGACGACAACGGGCAGCTTGTGTTGAGACATCTTTTACTTATGCGGAGCCGGAGCCAGAGCCAGAGCCGGAGTAGGCGGACCATGAGGAGCTAGAAGAGCCAGTATAGCATCGTCGGGGTCGAGGCCAAGGTCAAGGACGTAGGGGTAGAAGAGATTGAGCGACTTAGAATTGTGACATGTTTGTTTTGTAAACTAATGTACTTTGATGTATTTATATTATTGTGTTTTATATGTTATTTCTATAGAACATATGTGATGTTATACAAAGATCAATTTATATGTTTTATGTGAAACATATCTGATGTTTATGCAAGGATAAATTTGTATGTTTTGTGTGGATGATATTTTATGTTACATAGAGACAAGTGTTGTTTTCAATTTTAAGCTATAGAACAAAATAAAAATCCATCAAATTTCATCCTTTTTAAGGACAAAATCTCATAACTTCCATTCGCCGCCTTCTTAAAGCCATGATTATGTCCAAGCCTAGGATTTCGACTTTACAAAGGACGAAATCATCACAACTAGGGTTTTTTCTTTTGGAAGGACGAAATCAGCTTATGTTGATTTTGTCATTTTAAAGGATGAAATACACTTAAAGTGTGATTTATCCTTCCAAAGGATAAAATGGATGAAAATTTCAAAAAAAAGCCATGCAGGCCCAACACTTGGCTGACACCTACATGGACAAAAGCAATTCTATTTTGGGAAATATTTCTCAAAATACGTGCTTTTGGTAAATATTTTTTTAAAATTTATTTAAATAATTTTCCCTATAGGTTAAGTACAGGTCAATTGTGATGATGCACATAGTGGGTTCTAACATGAGATTTTTGATAATGATATCACATAACTTTATATAAAGAATGGGTCTATCTACACTCCATTAAACTCCTCAACACCCCATTTTTTAAAAAAAATTAAATCCTTTTTTTACTCTTTAAAGTCCAAATATGCCATTATTTCTCTCCCTATTTACCCTACCTCCGCAAACCCCACACCTTCCACTCCCAACTATGGCAACAAAGGCAACTCTGGCATGAGACTCCAGCGGCAGAAACTTCAGTCACCTTTCTCCTCCCCCTCGCCTCCTTTGACCAACTTCGGCTAGTGCTTTTGGCCGCGACCTCAGCTGTAGCTAGAAGCTCATGGCAAGAAGATTTGGTTGTGGAACTCTGATCATGACTAGAAGTTCTTGCTACAACCAGAGTTCCGGCCTAAGCCACAACTTTTGCTCTTATTTGCGGCTAGGAGCTCCGACCAATGAACTTTGGTCATGACCAAAAATTTTAGTTGCAGACGCAACTCCGGCCATGGCTAGAGCTCTTGGCTGAGGAACTTTGGCCATAAGCTTTTGTCCACTATAGGACGAGGAGGAGGTCGTCGGCGCCAACATGCCAACACTAGAGAAGAAGAGGGAGAAAAGGGGGTCCAAATAAAAAATCTATAGGGTACACGAGAAAATTTAAAGAAATTCGAAGGGATACATGAGAAACTGAGTACAGAGGAGATTACTGAGGTACAGATGGACACGTTCTAAGTGAAGAAGAATTGAGTCCTCCTTTTGCAAACAACTAAAAGTCGATTCACTAAATACATTGAGTCGAGCAAGTTTAAGATGGCTGAGGTTGAATTCAACTCACCCGGCCAATGTAAGAACACTTGGCTTGTGCTCCTCTCCAACTTTGTTTCTCACTTTTTTTTAAAAAAATCTTTTTTGGCTAGAAAAATTGTGGTAATTTAGTTGCTTCTAAGTCGCCAATTCATTGTAGACCTTATTTCCCAAAAAACATAACCATGGACCTTCCTATTTTTTAGCCAACTTTGAACAGTTTCCAACTCTCCTCGCTACTGTATGCTCTTAACCCATCCCTAGAAAGCGAACAATTATTTGATACTCCTAGAGTACTGCTACGTAGAATTTACCCCCATTTTACACCCACTTCAATTTGGTACTTCATTTTAAAACGACAACTCAAATATGCTGACACGACACTAAGTGTAGAGAAGCTTCTCTACAATCAGTTGTAACGGACCTCTTTGCATATGTACAGTCGATCCTAGTAAAAGTAGTAACAAACAGCTCTCATTAAAGAGGAGGTGAGGACTGATTTCGTGTGCCGCAGCGATATGCGCTCTCTCTCTCTCACACACACACTCTGTCCCGTCAGTCTGATGCAGCCTGTTTGTCTCTCGCATGTCGGGAGCCGAAACCAACAGAAGCCATTAAATAACAGCCCGAAAACGGAACCAGGACAAGAACCCCCTGCATCTGTTTCATGTCCGTTTCTGTACACTAAAAACGACTCCGCCCCAAGACAAGCACTCCCTCTGTTCCTTCTCTCTGTCTTCTATAAATGAATGCCAGTTTCCCAGCTCCCGCGTTACATTTTCTTTCTTTTTCCTCTTCATCCTCTTCTTTTACTTGTTCTTCTCCTTTCCCTCTTTTTCTATGGTTTGCGGTGAGGGGAAGAGGTAGTGGAAGTAGTTGTGTTCTTGGGGAGTTTCTATTGTGCAATTTTGTGGGTTTTTTGGTTCGTGTTTAGGAGGATATGAATTCCTTTGGGTTCTTTTTCTTTTCTTGATTAGTGTTCTTTTTTGTTTTTTAATAGCTTGGTGTTTTTGATTGAGATTCTTCTCCTATGGATGCTTGCTTGCAGGGAAGGAACTGAGCAAACATTGCAAATGGTGATTCTGCCATTCTGTAAGAAATCTGGTAAAGTCTTGCCATTTGCATTGATTGGGATGCTCTTCTCTCCGTCTCCTAAGGTGAGATTTCTACGAAAGAAGTTGTTTGGATAGTAAGAACGATATCCATAAAGTAGTGATGGGCTACTTTGTTTTTAATCTGTACCCACTACAGAATACAGACTCCCTGCATTGGTAGATGTTTTCATTCCTTTGGTTATATCGGTTACCAACTATAGACCCATATAGCTGAACGCCTTATTCAATAAATGGTCCTTGCCGTCTATAACGGCTGATTAGAGTAACCACTGTGAATGGAAAGTGTGCTGAAGTATGTTTTAATAATATGGAATATCTATTCTTTGGCTGATGATTTAGACGGATTCTACTGCTCATGAAATTATATACGAATCAAGCTGAGAATTGAGATTTGCTTGATTGATTGGTTGGTGATTTTATAGCAGTTTCCAAAAGAAGAGTTGAGGGCTTTTATATCGGAGTGTGCTTCGTAGCTAAACTTATGACAGGCTCTTCTCCTTCATTGCAGAAGAAAGAAGAGGTACATTGCAATAACTGTGGAAAAATAATTATTTACCGACTTGCATGGTGTCTTATTCCATTAAAGACTCACAGACAACATGATCTTAAGTGGAAAAAGCCCAGATTCAATTTAAAGTGTAGAGTCATCTTCTGCTAGTGTTTCCATAAATTTCTGCTTCATTTTAACTTTATTACGAAGTTATTATTGTGGTTAGTTGTTATTATTAATTCCTTTTCGTTTATGTCTATGCAGATTAGGGATTGATTGGAGATGAGTGGAGATCGACCAATGGAGGTACACTACATTAATACTGGGTTTCCATACACTGTCACGGACAGCTTGATGAATCTATTTGAAGGTCTATCATATCCCCAGGCTAACGAGGAAGCTTTACAGAATCAGGTTCCTTCGTGCATCTAATGATTAGGAGTATAAATCTTAAATCTTTAGAAGTTTCTAATATGCTCAGAAATTTTGATTATCTGATTATTATATGACCCATGGGAAGCATGTTCTTCTCGTTTTTTTTTATTCCTTTTTCCAAGTAGTAGAAAGTGAGATCTGGTGGAGTATGCTCGTCATTGATTTTGTTATACTAGACTAATTAAATATGTAGTAGATGTTATTAAAACTAAGTAGTTTAATATTTACTTTGTATAAACCTTCTGTTGACGAACTTACTTTAACTCGAGTAACTCATCATTTTTATATATTTCTATTTTAAGAAGATGATTGTTCTCCGGATTAAAAGAAAATAAAAGGAAAAATTTCATGCAGACATTGACAAAAAACTTGTCATTTATTTATTAATTGGACATGAAGAGCTATTGTATCTTTGTTAGTTTAAATCTTTTAATTTTCTGCAGGAAAATGCATATTGGTCTGTGCATGCCAGCCCATACAAGTACGAGCTGTCTAATCCTCTCATGAATGATCATGATCTCATCAAAGATGAAAATAGCAAGGCTTGGGAGAGCCATCTGGTTATTGATAATGAAAACGCACTGTCTCTTGACCATGTTAATGCTGTTACATCTACATCTTCACCCACCAGTGCAGAGGAATGTAAGTTAGATTTTTCATTATTGTTTTGAAGTATGCCTGAATACAAGGCTAGAAATGGTCTCTGAAGCAGTGTATTTTTTCAAGGCTAGATATTCCCATGTGTTTAAGCTTGTTGGCCCGGCCATTATTTTTTTTTCATAGGGATTTCTTTGGTACTCTTGAAAATGCATTATAGAAACAATCACTCTTGTTCTTGTTAGAATGAGTTCTCCACATGTTTGCATATGGTAAATTTATAAATGATATGATCATTATAACCAAGTGAAATATTGAAGGATGTGTAGAAGGCAATGAATGGTAATTCAAATATAGACTTTATCTTATTATGGGGCATCATGATCATACTTATCTGCTTTAGAAGAAATACTCCAGTAGGTCAACTGTAGGACAGTATATTGTAGGGCATGATCTTATCATATTTTGAGCAAAGAAATTTGTAGTAAGTCTCTGTAGGCTAATATTGAAGCCAATCTTTAGTTTGTATTTTATATGGACAGTTTGTTCCATTTTGGGAGCTCTCAAGTTTGCCGAGGGTGATATAATGACAGGCTTCTCAAGTCACTTGAATGCCTAGTTTAGGAACATCCTCAGTGTTATAAATGCCATTGGTGATCCACGTCAGCAAATTTCATTGAGTGGTTTTGTGTGCTATATTTTAGGCACTGCAACCTACGTATTCTTCTTCTTCTCCCAGTGAAAAGAAGATCATATAAATCAATGAAGCACACCCTTTGTTTCCTTAACTTGATCTCAGTTTGGGTTCAAGGTGGTCCCTAACAAAGCTCTTGTTGGTTGAAAAGTAAATTATTGGTTGAAAAGTAAATAATCTGTTTCTTTGTACATGTTCTTCAAAAAGCGGCTGGTATATCTATCACTTCTTTTGTCTTTGATATTGAGAAATACCTTTTTTAACTGATGAAAAGAAGACCATATAAAACAATAAAGCACACTCTTTATTTCCTTTAACTTGATCTTAGTTTGGGTTCAAGGTGGTTCTACAAAGCTCTTGTTGGTTGAAAAGTAAATTATCTGTTTCTTTGTATAGGTTCTTCAAAAAGCAGCTGGTATATCTATCACTTCTTTTGTCTATCACTTCTTTTGTCTTTGATATTGAGAAATACCTTTTTTAACTGATGAAAAGAAGACCATATAAAACAATAAAGCACACTCTTTATTTCCTTTAACTTGATCTTAGTTTGGGTTCAAGGTGGTTCTACAAAGCTCTTGTTGGTTGAAAAGTAAATTATCTGTTTCTTTGTATAGGTGCTTCAGAAAGCAGTTGCTATTTTTATCACTTCTTTTGTCCTTGATTTTGAGAAATCCTTTTTTTATCTGATGACTTAATATGCCTTCCACTGTCAATCTATTATTATGCTTTGTGCCTCATTTTTTTTGGTTTTTTTTTCATGGGATGGATATTGCCCCCTACCTGACTCTCTTGCATTGAACTTGGTTTTTGTTTTCCATTTTCTAAGTGTGATTTTCTCTGGGTTGAAAATAATGAAGTTTTGAAATCAATCATTTGTTGTGTTGGTATGTAAAAATGCATAATGCATCAGGAATAGAATCCTATATAACTTAGTACAACTATGCATGCTTTATTAGTTAGTTATTTTGGAGGCCTAAATTTTGTTGCTTGTCAACATCGGATATTGCAGGCATACGAGGTTCTCATCATGCCAGTAATACACAGGTGTGCAGCCTGATTATCTTTTATTTTAATGGAAGCAAATGTCCTTTCATTCTGTATGGGTACATAGTTTTAAATATAGCTGATTTTGGTAGTCAGGATAAGATCACTATCAATATTCATAAGTTCATTCTAGTGTAGTATCCAGTCTACCCTGATACAGCAGGACAAAGTGCTATTTTTTTCATTTCATTTTAGAAGCAAAAAAATGTTCAGTTAAGGCACCTTCATCGTCCCAATTGTTTGGGGTCAGATGGATTTTGTTGTCATTTGGCTTTATTGTACATGTTGTTCATTAGCAACTTAAATGTTTCTTGTTCCTTATCTCACCAAGTCCATCAAAAGTCTTTTTTTATTTCTCCTCTTTCTTTCAAATGCCTCTACAAGCTGTTGATGACATCTCCTATGTAGGTGACACTGCAATTCCTATTGCAAATGTTTGAATAATTTGGATGGGCTCTCTTTCAATCTATTGCCAATTGGGGCCTACTCATAATCCCTTTATAATGTGATGGATTTATCCTTTTGTCCCTTTAGTTAGTAATTTTTTAATGGTTATTAGTATGGTAAAGTGACTTCATGAAAACTAGGAAAATGGATTGAATACACGAGGGGCACCTAAGTGAGGAATTGAACCTCTGGCAAGAAAGTTTCAGTCTACAGGCAGCATGAGAAAAAGGGTTCTAGATGAGGGATCAAGAAAAAAGGGAAAGGCGAAGGAGACTGGGGAAAGTGAGAATGGGGTCAGGGTGAGAGATATAACGGGAGTGAAAGAGGCATAGGAAAGACACTATTTTATTCAATACTTGATCATGAAAATTACAATTGGTTAAATAGGACTAAGCAAACTGTTATTGCCAAGATATTAAAATTACAAATAAGTCCTTAATTATTATGAAATTATTCTTAATTCCCTAGTTCTTACTTCGGGTTAGTCCTTCAGTTGTGACAAAATGCAAAAATGAGCAAGTTTTCTTACAAAGTAAGTGAATACCATTGCTGCAACAAACAAAAAGTGAATACCATGGTTATAATTTGTTGGATATGCTATTTCCTTCATAGTGGTTGGCACTTCTTGAAATGTTCATTTAGTTATTGCTGACACTTCTCATCAAATGGTTTGTGCATCGTATGAATTACACAAAAACAACGCCAAAACTGAAACCAATTTTGCACTGAAGATGTGATAAGATGCAAGAATCTGTAATGGAACTACTTTATCCTTAGAGAGATGGAGAAGGGGAGAGAGAAAGAGATAGACGTACAAACAACTAGAAAATGCAAACTAAGGGGTGTGTAGTCATGTAGATATGAAAAGGAGAGGGGATGATCATTTCTTGCAGGTCTCACCCTTTTAATTTTCTTTCAATTTTCTAGGAATATGCTAATTGCAAAACACACCTTAAAACTCGCATTTTAGACAATACCTAATACTGTGGGCACCATATTCATTAATCCTCCCATATAGTTGATTAAGATATTTGGTCATATCTGTGCAGCTCTTCAACTATTAATCATATTTGTAGTTCCATTGCCATTGAAGAACAACTTTTTCAGTAACTTTGACTCCACCGATTATCTATTAATTACAATTGTGGGTTGTCATGTTTGTGCAATTCTTGGAAAGAAACTGAAAAGTTCCTTCAATTTCAATATATGTTGCATTCATTCTTCCAACAATTGGGAGTATGTGTATGCTTATAGCTGATGTTAATGGGAGTATGTGTATTCTAGTTATCTCAATTGGGGAAGTTCAAAATGCATATACCATATTGCTTCGTCGTTATATAGAGTCTAATCTATTTCTTCCATAAAAAAAGTACAATCAATTTTTCTATGACCCGCCGTAAGCTTAGGCCAATTAACCTATTATGATTTGGTAAGTTACTTATAAAGTTGTTGGATTGGTACAAAATTGTTGGAATCCAATTTATTAGTGTTTGTTCGGATGATTGGTTAGAATTAGAAGTCCTTTGTCAACTAGGATTAGAATTTTTATTTGAGTCCCATTGCCCAAGCCTACTATGTGTAAGGAGATACTACAGTTTCAATGAATTGAATATTGCTTTCTTTATCTTCTCTTCCAAATTTCCCAAACACTCCTCCAATTCCCTCAGGTCGTCATTAATTCCCCATCTTTTTGGCTCTAATCCTTCCCTTTCATCTAATTTTTCCTTAAATTTATCACCCTTCCCTGCCATAATCACGTTGTGAACTTGCTAGTTCACATCAAATTTCTCCCGCTCTCTTAGAATATTTATATGATTAAATGACAAAAAAACCATTGTGAGAGTCTAAGTTTCACATCAGGGCTGACATTGATAATAATTACTGCTGTATAAATTTACTTTCTCAAAGTACCTAATGAAGTATTTGCTGATTGTAGGGATTACATGTAAATTGGCAAGATAACATTGACCCGGACTCAATGGCCTATGAGGTTTCTATACTTTGTTACAGCATCTTAATTCTACTTTTGTGGATGCTTCTTTTAATAGGACTTAGTTAATGCTTGAAAATCTGTTTTTGGCGAAACATTAAAATTATATTTGGTGCATAGTTAATAGAATTGGGTTATGACATATTAAACTGTCCAATTGAATACTTGTATCATAAAACCTGTGTGAATCAGGGTAGGATGGATTGACTTGACTGGGTTCGAATCTTCTACTTCTACCTGGTTCAGCATATGAAAAGCACATTTTATAATTTTATAGCTTAAAATATATAAATAGATTACAAAGATTACATGAATATTGCTTCTTATAGTCTAAATTGCACCATATGAATGTGTTTCAAACAAACTACACACGCGTGCAAACCACCCCCCCATACATGCACGCAGAGCTGCCATTTTGGTTGTATTAAACTGGCCAAAAGATTGGACATTGGACATGTTTTTTATTCTATATTTGTTTTTTATTCAGTCTTCAAACTGCAGGAGCTGCTAGAGTTGGGTGAAGCTGTTGGAACTCAGAACCGGGGACTTCCCAAACAGCTTATTTCTTTGCTTCCTATCACAAAGTATAAGCGCAGCTTTTTCTCAAGAAAAAAGAAAGATTGCGACAGGTAGCTTTCATCCCCTTGCTGATGCTTTCAGTTATTAAGAAGTTGTTACTGAGATGGGGAAGTAGTTTCAAGAAAAAACATTTAAGAAATCTTTCATTTGCATGCGTCATTGAGATCGGTTCTACTAGCTTAAACTACTTCCTGAAGGCCCAAGCTTTCATCAACGTCCAAAAACGAAACTGAGGACCTGAATTCACTTTCAATTAAAACATGTCTGAATCAAATCAAAAAATTAAAAAGGGTCTGAAAGTGAGTTCCGGAAACTTCTTTCTTTTTAGATCTCTACCCCCTCCCTTTTCTATTTTACTTTCTTAAAGAATATCTATTCCTCCCTTGGCTCCACAATTATGAAATTGCCTGTTTAATGTGGTCCTATAAGTATTTATGCTTCATCTTAAACAGGTGTGTAATCTGTCAGATGGACTTTAAGGGAGGAGATTGGCAAATGACACTTCCGTGCAAGCATACTTATCATACTAAGTGCATAACCAAATGGCTGGGCATTAACAAGGTGACACGATCCTCTTGAAGCTAGTGAACCGCTCTTTGTTATTGTTTGTCTTTTTAGTTCGACAAAAAGGTGCATTACAATTGCGTCTACTCTTTCAGGCGTGCCCAGTTTGCTTTGTTCAGGTATTTGGGGAGGAATCAAGCTCTTAATCGAATAAAGATACTCAGAAGAATTTTGTTGGTTTCTTTCCAGTCATCGGAATGCCTATTTCATCAATATTGTGTAGTTTGCCACTGTTTGGTTTTTAGGAAAATGTTAATTCTTTAGTTTCTTACTATTACAATTTTACCACAGGAACTTTTAAAGGCTTGTAAAAGGGGAAAAAAGGAAAACTGTCATTTCAATTGGGTTTCCATGAGTGCACTTTGCTTTAGTTGGAGCCTTCATGAACCTTGTCTTCCTTCACAGCTATAAAGAAAATGCATTTTCCTTGCAGGTTTTTTCGGTTGTCTCAAGGAAACTATGAGCAGGACAGTAATGCTATTGACATATTCTACCATACGTTTTCTGTAGTACTTACTATTATAAAAAGAAAAAGCGTATTTGACTAAAGAAAAAAAGCTGTCAGTGGATTACACATGTTAGCATGCTTTAGCGGCTAACTTGCATTAGCATGTTTTAGTGTGTGCGCCATCCATGCATGGATCGAACAGTTATTATGCATGGGATCGACAGTTGGTAAAGCTTCGCCGGTGACACCGGCGCAGAGGCTCAATGTGCTTGGGTTAATGGGTGTGCCTACGTGATGGTCATTCACTTGGAGCATGTGAGCTAAATTAATTTTTTTTAATTTTCTTTGTCTTACATTAATAGTTGTATTTAAAAAAATATTAATTTTTATTGAATGGTCGAACCACATATATGAGAAGGATAATTAACTTATGATAGGCCTTTTTAAGTATTCAATCACTTCAATTGAGCAAAATGTAGCTATTAATATAGAATATTTTTTTTTGCTTAGAGCTATGAATTTGGGACGGAATGAGTAATTTGGGACTATTTTAATATTAACACAATTTAGACTATCGTAATTTAAACACCTATATTATCGTAAATTAGATATTATATACCATTACAATATAGGTAGCATATACTGTTGCAATCTACACATCCCAATATCTACCTTATCACCTATTAGAGATTTTTATCATTGTAATTTAGATGTTATATACCATTGTAATGTAGGCATCATATGCTATTGCAACATTGACCATCATAATCCTTGTACCATTGCAATTTACTCACAAATTTACTAAATGTAATATTTACCCGTTGCAATTTAAAATCCCATAACAACTTAGTCAGCATTGTGTGGAGGGAGAAGAGGGAGGAGGGAGAAATGGCAAAGTATTGCCAGCATAGGAGGTAGTAGTGAGAGTAGAAGGAGATCGTGGAGGCAGAGGTGGAAGGAGAAAGAAGAAGGAGGTGGAGGCATCAACAATGTGAGAGGAGATGACACAATGTGTAGAGGTGGTAGCGATGATGTTTAGAGGCGTCAGTGATGACATATTAAGGCAACAATAACATGTAGAGGAGTTAGTAGGCATTGACTAGAGAAGAAGGCAACAGAGGATGAAGAAGGAGGGAGAAGGAGAGTAGTACACACTAGAGGAAAAGGAGGCATCACATAGTGGAGGAAGGGATGATAGGTGGAGGAGGAGGTTGGGAACCTAGGTAGCTGGGTTGGCAGAGGTGGGGAACCCAAAAGGAAGTGGCGACGACTGAAGGAGAAGGGAGAAGAGTGGAGAAAAAGGCCTATTTTGGTAAAAGTGTCTCTAATTTTTTTCTTTTTTTACCCTAAAACTACCAATAGGCAAGTGCCTTATTTGGATAACTTGTTTGTCCCTAAGCCCAACCTATAAATATTTCATGAAAAAGTATGTCACTTGGGGTAGGGAGAAGTACTTTCTTGACACCATCTACATGGGTATTTTTTGAATAATCTATTAAGTGCATAAATTTTTTATTTCAAACAAAAATATGCCTAAGGTTCACCCTTCTCTTTAGGGGAAATTTTTTTAATTTTTTGGCCGCCACTATTGTCTTTGCAATGAGAACTTTTTTGGAGAGTGGCGACAGGTGAAAGAGAGCTAAAACTAGAGAAGGGGGCAACAACCGGAAGAAAAGGTGACAAACAGAGTAGGTAGAGTTGACTGAAGGAGATGGAGGAGGGAAGGGGAATGTAAGGAAGGAGGAAGAAATATAAAAAGAAAATTGTAGGACAATTTTGTCAACCAGACTTAGTGTTAGATTTGTTCTTTTATTTGTAGATAATTACAAGAACTCTAGCACCAACCACTCTTCCGTCTGTCATTGCCTAGGTCACTCCCTCCTTGCTTCTTGTTCTCTTCTTCTATTGGAAAATGCTAGTAGCAGCTGCACTTACCTCTCTTGATTTTTTGCCTCCTCATTCAATTCCTTCTTCCTTTCCTCTCCATTAATTATTGTGTCCCGATCGGACACAAACAATACTTAGCTTTACGAAGAAGAAATGGAAGAAGTTTGGATGAAGGAAGAAGAGAAAATAGTCTTTATTATGTATAAAAGACAAAGGAGGAAGACGACCCCCTTATATAGAGGCCACAACTTCCTTGGGGTGCATGCCATCTGGTGGGCCCCATGCTAATTAGCGGGCCACCAGCTGGTCTTAGTTCTTCCAGCCCCCTGGTAGGCACCAAGACCGGCATCCATCTCTACCACAAAGGCATGGCTAAAACATGGAAGAACTAAGACTGGGGTGGTCTGTCACACCCTGACACCACCCAACCTGAGCTGAACCCTGTTCAAGGGTCGAGCAAGCGCACAGGGGTGATAGAAATTGACGTATTAATGTATTACGGAAGTTTTAGCTCCTCAAACGGGCGATCATAATGGAGTAGCGCACCTAATGTCTTTTGAACAAGAGAAATAAGGATAACAAAGAGAATAATAAAACTACCATAGTCCTCACACCAACCCACATAATAGCTTCCAGAGCCTACATATGGCTTGAAATCTGGAAAAGTTTAGACAAGTCTAAGAACAACAGATAAATGTGGGCATGATACATAATCCACTATATAATGTTCTCTAATGTCAACCACGAGAAAATAAGAAAATAAAATATCATCTGGATGTAACCAAGGCTAATCCCATGCGAACCCATGCCGTCCCTCATATAGGGAGTCTTGCTCGTCTGCACGTCACACTGTGCGTCCCCAAAATAAATCACAGAAAGAGGGGTGAGTATAAAACTCAGTAATGGTTTGAAAATGATAACTTTAATCAGAAAATTATCATGGCACAACAACATAGTAATTTAGATCCATAAATGAAATGGTATGCTCCTTTTCTAATCATCCCCTTACTAAGCCTCTACTTATCCATAAGTAAAAAGATGTAGTATGCATATAACACATCTCAAAATCAGGGCATAAATGATCATGATATGATCTAACATTCATCCTGCATAACTGGTGATTCTCACACCATCACATTCACAATCATGCATATTAAGCCATTCTCCTTCATAACATTCACCCTGCATAACACGTGTACACAACACATACTCACATAATGCGTATTTATTTCATTCATCCATAGATCATTCACCCTGCACAATAAGATTATTAATCACACGATACTAAATCATGTCTAGTAATAATATTCACGTGTTAAAAATCTCAAATTATCCCAACATGACCTATGTAACATGCGCAAAATATTATCTTATTATCTCATACACATGCATCACCAACAAATGGTGAATGTCTCTATCATAGAGAGAATACAATCAAGCCACATAGGCTGGACATGGTTCGGTTTCCACATAGGTAACATAAGGTGTTTAGGGACAAGCCTAGCCAAGGAATGTTCGAATATCACATAGAGAACCTAGAGCAGGTGTGTTCGCCCTGAAACATCTTCTGCAGTGGGAAGAATCTGAATTCCAAACAGGAAACCTAGAACATGTGGTAGCTGGTTCACAAAGGCATACCACTTTGGATTCTCAGGGTCCAGATGACTATTTCAAGAAATCTCAACCGCAAGACAAGTACACAACTCGTCTTCATTCATCTCAACTCAATTCAGATTGACTCAACCTGGGGAGTATCCATGTTCCACATAGGAACTCAAATCGAAATATGTCATTTCAGACCAACCAAGTTCCAATTATGCCAATGATTGACTAATCTAGCATGCAATCTTACATCATTGCATCCAATCAATGAACCACAACTAAACATCGGTAAAGTCTCATTCATGAAATCCGTTTCATGATGCATTCAACATGATACATACATGAGCAATCTCTACATAAATTCTAACACATGGAATGTGCTCCCACTAGTCCCCACATGCATTATATTCAAGTCACAAACAACCATGATTTCATAATTAATTTCCCCTTGCTTGTGTATGTTTAAAATACGACATACATTCCTAAGCATATGACCATGCTTTGACAATAACTCATAATGCACTACATACATATTTTTTCTAACATCTAATCATGGATCTAAACTGAAAACATGAATCGAAACCATCAGAAACCATCATTCAAATCATGGATTCAAGTTAACAAATCTAACATGTTTGACCAACATCATGTAATTCCGCATGATACCCAATTATTCTTCATACATCCTAACATCACTAGCATACTCTTCCAGTAACTTATTCTAACTCAAATCAACCCACATGAATATGAGGAATAATATTTGGAAGTAGAAATATCAAAATAAAAAAATGAATTAAAATGTTCAAATTTGTTGTACTGCCGATCAATCGGCCTGCAAGACCATTTGATCAGCCTATAAGCCCGATCAATCGCCATAACGGCAGGTCTAGTTTGTCTTCTCTATTTTGAAAACCAAACCGAGACTTCATCAATCAAACTTAAAACCTCCAATCAAAGCTCTAAAATTCATAAAAATCTAATTAAAACTTCAAGAATGCTAAATCTACTCATTTTCAATCAAAGCCCTAAGAAATTAATACAAAATATTAAGTTTTTACTAATCTACCATTAAGGCACTAAACATGGAATCCGTTGAAGAAAACACACCAAGAACAAATATTTGAAAACACAACAAGATTGAGGCTTAAACCCATTACCTTTCACCACTCTTTTGGTCAGAATAGCTCAATCTCCTCCAAAACGTACCCAAAACATGATTTTCATTAATACTTCTCAAATCCGATTTTGGAACACTA
The DNA here is from genome assembly GCA_035235625.1 of Saururus chinensis. Classification (NCBI taxonomy): domain Eukaryota; kingdom Viridiplantae; phylum Streptophyta; class Magnoliopsida; order Piperales; family Saururaceae; genus Saururus; species Saururus chinensis. The sequence continues at coordinate 37,241,060 of CP141143.1, forward strand.
AAAACCTTCAAGAATAAGTAAGGGTTTTAGAAACCCAAAAATGAAAATTCAAACATTAGGTTTGGATATAGAAACCCAAATAAGTAGGTTTTGAGTGAAAACCGAGATTAATTCAAAGCAAAGGAAGTGATTTGAAAGATTTAGGTAAAACCCTAATGGATTAAGGGAACATTAAGAAAATTAAACCTTAGTCTCTTTCCTTTTTGGGCAAATGGGGGATTAGGCCTCTTGATCCTAGGTTCAGCCCTTTCCCAAATGGGAAAGAGGCAACCTCTTTCCTTATATAGTAAGGAAGGGGTTAGACCTAATCAAATATAGGGGTACAAATAGAATTTATAACTAAAAATGAGTAATTTGGCTATTAAAACCATAATTAAGATAAAAAATTCTAAAATAATTTTCCAATGTCTCAATTTTGACCATGGGGTCCACTATGGGTACCGCCAACCCTAATTTTGGATAATTAGTGAAAATTTTAAAAAATTTAAAAAATTCTAAATGACTTAAATTAACTTAAAAACTATAGATGTGAAGAAAGTTTTGGTTAAAACCTTTGTTAACCACTTAAATTTTAAAAATAGTCAAAATTGATCAGGATTGACATTAAACCACACAAAAGCAGTTAAATAGAATAAAATAAACCGGTTCAAGATAAAAGTTCTTACACAGTTGCCATGGCCTGCTTCAGCCTCTAAAAGGCCTCTTGGGCCACTTCTGTCCAAGTAAAGGCCCCCTTCTTGAAGAGGGTAGTGAGGAGACTAGCAATCGTCCCATATTGACTGATGAAGTGTCGATAATACCCTATAAGGCCAAAAAATCCACCAAGTGCTCGGATACAAGTGGGGGTCAACCATGAGAGCATAGCAGTCACCTTCGAAGGGTCAGTGGCAACCCCTAAGATCAAGATGAATCGATAGAGGAAGGACGGAATAAGTCATTCATGAGTCTCTAGAAGGTGGCTGGTGCATTGGTCAACCCAAACAGCATGACCAAGAACTCAAAGTGGCCATTGTGGGTGCGGAAGGCTGTCTTGTGAACATCGGCTGGCTACACAAGAATTTGATTATACCCCGAATAAAGATCAAGCTTATTGAAGATGGTCGCTCTGGTAAGCTCATTGAGGAGCCCTCAATCAACAAAATAGGATACTTATACTTGACAGTGATTGCATTAAGTGTTCGGTTGTCCACATAGAACCACCAAGTGCCATCTTTCTTCTAGACCAGTAACACTGGAGAAGAGAAGGAACCAGTGCTCTGTTGGATGATACCTGACTAGAGCATGTCAGCCACCAAGCGCTCAATCTCCACCTTCTCAATGTGAGGGTATCGGTGCGGTTGGACATTTGCAGGTGAAGCACCAGGAATGATAGGAATGTGGTGATCATGTGGTCGGACCAAGGTAGCCCCTTAGGCTTAGAGAAGACATCCTCATGCTCCGCCAAGAGAGCTAATAGATCCTCTGGAAGGCTGCCTTGGTGCACATCCACTGTAGCATGCTGATGAAGAAAAATTCCCTTAGGTGCAAACTGAAAGAGGGAGCTCACCGATTGGGTGGACTACAAAGTGCTTGACTAAGAACCTTGGATGCGCACCTGCTGCCCATGCACTTTAAAGTCCATGATCATGTTGTGGAAGTTCCACATGACGTATCCAAGATCCTGAAGCTACTGAACTCCCAACACCATGTCCGCCGCTTTTGTTGGAAGCAAGAATAGATCGGTGGTGAAGGTATAGCCCTGGAAAGATAATGAAGCTTGTGCACACACCCTAGCGTTCCAAAGGTGTTTTCCATCACCGATCAAGAAGTCGAACAGCTTCGAGTCTAACATGAAACACCCCAACCATTGTGCCACCTTATCATTAATGAAGGTATGGGTGGAGCCGTTGTCGATAAGGATGGCAACTTGCTGGCGCTTGAGGTGGCCTTGGACGCGCATGGTGTGAGGAGTGAAGGCCCCTAAAAAAGCATGCATCGAAATCTCAGGTAGCAAGCTGTCATAAGGGGTCGAGCATCTAGGGCTAGATCATACTCCTCATCGGCCTCCTCGACTAGTAGGCTGCCTCTAACGGAACATTGATGGCTTGGTACGAATTTCTCATTGCACTTTAAGCACAAGCCCTTCAATCGCCGCTCTTCCATTTGGGCTGGAGTGAGGCATCGTACAACAGGACTAGTAGAGACGTATGGCTGGCTGGGGTGGCAGGTGGGAAGGCTGGTCAGTGTGGTAGGGAAAGGTAGGGGGCTGGTTGGGGACTAAGGAGACGAGCCCAGTCGGCCTCTTTATCTTTGTAGGCCAGCTTCTCTTCCTCAATTCATGCATGACATACGACCTCACGCATCGACATACAAGGAAAATGACACATCTCATTTAAAATTTCTGGTTTGAGCCCTATGTTAAAAGTTCCCACGAGGGCTGTCATCGGCTAATCAAGGAGGCGATTTACAATCTTCATGAACTCGGTGTAGTATGCTCACATAGTAGTGTTTTGGCACAGGGTGGACAACATCTCATTGAAATCTTGGAACTCGTTGGGCCTAAATTGGACACAAAGCTTCTTGGTGAATGAAGTCCAAGTTAGAAAACGGGCCTCCTTTTTGAAGCTCTAAAACCAAATGGAGCCATCGCCATCTAGATGGAAAGCAGCTATGTGCAACTGTTCAGCGTCGGAGTGATTTCCCTGGTAGGCAAAGAATTTCTCCACCTTGTAGAGCCATTTGTTGGTGGATTTCGGTAGTTCCCTACGCATAAGTCAAGAGAATAGATCGGATGATCCTTCCTTACAAGAGATAGAGAAGAACTTTTTTTTTTTTTATATGGGACGACCTTCTTTTGATTAATGAAGACTACTCTTACACTTTAGAGTGAGTAGTGGTGATTAATCAATTTTTGAAACCCTTTGATTAGATGGAAAAAATGAAAGAAACAACTTGAAATTTATTAAAATAAGAAACGAGAAGTGCCAGGAGAAGTGGATACAACTTTCAATTTTTTTAAAAAAAAGAAAGAAAAACAAGGAAAATTCTTCTTGAAGATAAGAGCTCCCCTTGCACAAGTTCTTCTTCCTTCTTGTGTGCTTTTGTTTGTCTTCCGATTCTTTAAACTTCTTCCACTTTCAAAAGGTCAAGGCTTTTGAGAATTTGAATTCTTTTGGTGTGTGATGGACTTCTGGATTTCTTTTTGGAGGTTTTGTAGACTTGAAAGCCAAAAGCCCCCTCTTATGAAAACGAAGGGGTATTTATCGCATTGGATTTGTATGTTTAAGCAAGTAGTAGGGGTAAGTTGGAAGGGTAGTTCATAGGAAATGGAGAGTGAGTTAGTGGGATGTGAGGCACGAGATAATGGAATGAGTTGTGAGGGGCAGTTCGTGGGAAGTGGAGAGTGAATAAGTGGGACGTGGGAATGCGGTAAAGGTAGTTTTGAAAGTAATAGGAGAAGTCCCAGTATTATACCTTGAACTTGGTCTCCCCCCCACTTTATCACTTTCTTTACATACAGTTTTTTTGTGTGTTCCTAGCCATTTTAGTCTTTTTATGGCTGAACATTTTTTTTACAAAACAAGACTTAACATGGGACCCACGAGTCTCACCTAATCTTTTATTTATTTCTTTTTATGGCTATTTTGTTGTGAGATTTTTGGGGTCTCACACAACCCTTTATAATTTGGATTTTTTTATTTTGATGTGGCTACGTGAGGCTTACAAAGCCTCTCTTACCCATTTAATTTTGAGTGTAAGGAGGCCTCATGAGGTCCTTACATAATTTTTTTTTTGTTAGAAACCTTGTCCATTCCTACACGTGTAGGATTAAATTTTGCTTCCTCACTTTTTTTCTTTGGACTTTGTCCATTTAAATTTTTTGTCCTATTCAGAGCTAGTCAAGCTCCAAAATCTTGGCTTTTGAATTTTGACTTTGATTTTTTGTTGTTGTCAACAGATAGCCCTTCCGAGGGGTGACAATGGAGTGACATTATACATGGAACTATCACACATCGAAAAAATTATTAGAGGAATGCCTGGCTTCCCAATAACTTCTTCTACTGGGTTGCCTACAATCCAAACTTCTTCGTATAGAATCGATTTAAATGAAGTTATAATGGATTATGCTATGGAGATAATAATGAAAGCATGTAGAAATGTCACTGAAGCTCGTCTAAGGGACGAACCCCTTCCAAGCTTTATCCTTACACAAGGATATCTCTTCTACACCGAAGATTTAGACAATGGACGTATCGTTTTTTGTTGAAGATGTCCTGAAGAGTTAATTAGAGAGGGAATTCTACACTAATAGATTTTCTTCTTATTATTATTTTTTCTAAAAAAAAATGTTCTCATATTAGAGATTTTTTTTAAAGATTTTTTTCTTTTTGCAGGAGAGCTTCTTGTTTTTTTTTTTGTTATTGCAAAATTCACACATGCCCTAGCCTCTTCCAATTCCTCGCTCATTATTCATTTTTTTTTACTACACAAGAGTGGATCTTTATATTTGATGCTCAACCCACCAACATGTTCAAATTTACAAATTTTCTTTACACCTCACAAAACTTGTTGGTACTTTAACTAGTCAAAAGAAAGAATTCATCTCAATCTTATTAAATCCTACTTTGAAAAATTAGAAAGAAGTGACTTATTCCCTTTGCATTGATTTACAAGGATTTTATTTTTTTTTAATTAGCTTTGTTGACTTGTAAGGATATTTAGTCTTTTATCATTTTCTCTATCAACGCTATGTTGTTGTTGGATCAAAGACAAAAATCATTTGTCTATGTTGCTATTATCATTATTTTTTTATTTTTCATAACTCGGCTTGCCGGTATCTCTCAATCAGAACTTTTTTGAGTCGAGATAAGATAAAATTTTAACTAAATAAGTTTTTATAATAAGATAACATCGTAATCGTGACTCTTTTCTTCACTCGTTATTTTATTGAGTTGAGATAGGATAAAATCTTAATTGAACAAATTTTCATAATAAGATAACATCGTCAGTTGAGTCGAGATAAGATAAAATGTTAATTGAACAAATTTTTTTTAGTGAACACGATCAAATCGTATCCTCTAAATTTAAATCTCTTCCTTTCGATAACTACGAATAGAATCTCAGGAATACCGCAGAGAATCTCAGGAACACATTATTATTAAAGCAATCAATCTCTTGGTTCTGGCTTTTCTTCACTAAGACGGGTAGAGAAAGAATATATTTTTATTCTTCCTACATTGGAGCGTCCTTTCCGTGTTCTTTCAATATTTATCTGTGAGAACATTCTTCCTCCATTCATTACTCTGTGAGAAAGTTTTGGTGGGTGATCGTCCTAAATTGCTGTATCTCTTCCTTTGTTTTTAGTGTTTGGACAAAGAGAGAATGGGAGAAATTAGGAGGCGGCGGAGCGGAACGGAGAGGGAGAGAAGAGTCGTGTTAATTGGTAGGACGGAGTAGGGAGAAGAAGTGAGGGCGACTTGAGAGACGAAGTCCGGACTGCAAAGGGTGAAGTGACTGGCGGCCCTCGTCCGTCGGCTGTCTATGACGCATTCACCATCTCTATCGTCTTTGACGGGGAAGAAAGGAGTCGGAAAAGGAAAACCGGATTTGGGGTCTAAGGACAGATAGGCGGTAGTTGGAGAAACAGTCCCACTTGTTGGAAGAGGAGTAACGACGCAAAAGGCGGTAGCCCCGGAGGTCGGGCCGCAACCGGAGAGTCCTGGCAGCCCTGGTCTTAGAGGAAGTAAAAGGAAGGGCCGTCGACCGGCGTCCGAAAGTGAAATGGAAGAGGCGAGGGGAGCAGCGGTCAGTGGCATGGAGGTGACATAAATGAAAAGGGAAAAGGAGACGGTGGAATGGGAACCGACCGGCGGAGGTGCAAGCCGAGACGCCGGCGACGGTGACCATGCGCAAGGCGATCAGCGGCGGTTGGTAGCGCGGAGGTGAAAATGCACGGAGAGGAACAATGGGAATGGAATAAAAGAAGAAAGGGGAGTTAACGGTTTTTAATCAACGGCTATGATTCAGCCATGGAAATCAACGGCTAGGATGTTTATTTATTATGTCGGCTTGGCTTGAGCCGGGCTGGGCTTGGCTCATCTCAGCTTTAGCTTAACTCCGGCTGAGCCGGAGCTGCTGCTATTATTATTTTTCTTTTGAGAATCTTAAATTTTTTTTTTAATGAAAGCTAACATTTATTTTTATTTTGTAGATTAAAGACTATTTTGGGTTTAGAGCAAGTTTTCTTCTTTCTTTCTACCATATATGTAATTTACGGATATTAAAAGATTTAAAATTTAACTTTATAACTTACATAATAACAGAAAAAAATTATTGTAATTTTAATTTTCTTTCTGAGAGGATTGAGAGAATTATTTTTTTATTTTGCAAGTTTTATTAGGGAATTGAGGACTTCGACTAGTTTTATTTATTTATTTTTTTAAAAAAAGAGATATAAGTCATATTATATTTTTTTTGGAGGACATTAAGAACTTTACGCTTGCTGTCTTTGATTTTGATTTTGATTTAATTTATAATTCTTATCATGTTTCTTTCTAAGGGAATTGAGAACTTTAGACTTTATTTTTAAATTTTTTTTCTTTATATATATTTTTATTTTTTAAGAGAAAGATGCAAGTTTCATTATGTCTATTTCCGAGGGGATTGAGAACTTTAAGCTTAGTCTCTTTGATTTTAATTTATTTTGCAAGTCTTATTATGCCTCTTTCTAAGGGGATTGAGAACTTTAGAGTTACTTATATCAAATTTTTTTTTGTTTAAAAAAAAAGAGATGAAAGTTTTATTATGTATCTTTTCAAGGGATTGAGAACTTTAGGTTTGCTCTCTTTATTTTGATTTATTTTACATGTCTCATTATATCTCTCTCCGATTAGGAACTTTAGACTTGCTTCGTTTGAATTTTTTTTTCTTTTTTAAAAGAGATGTATGTCTCATTATGTCCCTTTCTAAAGGGATTTAAAACTTTAAGCTTGCTCTATTTGATTTTGATTTGCATGTCTCATTATGTCTCTTTCTGAGAATTTTAGGCTTGGTCTCTTTGATTTTGATTTTTAAGTCTCATTATGTCTCTTTTCGAAGGGATTGAGAACTTTAGACTTTCTTTTTTTAAAAAAAAAAATTTTATTTCATTTTTTCGTTTTTTAAAAGAGAGATACAATTCTCATTATGTCTCTTTCCGAGGAGATTAAGAACTTTAGGTTTGCTCTTTTTAATTTTGATTTTGATTTGCATTTATAAGTCTCATTATGTCTCTTTCTAAAAAGATTGAAAACTTTAAGTATTGAGAATTTTTTTTTATTTTTTTCAAAAGAGAGATGCAAGTCTCATTATGTCTCTTTCCGAAGGGATTGAGAACTTTAGGCTTGCTTTATTTAATTTTTATTTATTTTATAAGTCTCATTATGTCTCTTTCTAAGGGGATTGAGAATTTTAGAGTTGCTTCTTTTGAGAAATTTTTGTATTTTTTCATTAGAGAGATGCAAGTCTCATTATGTTACTTTCTGATGAGATTGAGAACTTTAGATTTGCTCTATTTGATTTTGATTTATTTTGCAAGTCTATTATATCTCTTTCTTAGGGGATTGAGAACTTTAGACCTTCTTCTTTCAAGAATTTTTTTTTATTTTTTCAAAAGATAGATGAAAGTCTTATTATGTCTCTTTTTTATAGGATTGAGAACTTTAGCCTTGCTCTATTTGATTTTGATTTATTTTGAAAGTCTCATTAGGTCTTTTTTTAGGGGATTGAGAACTTTGCACCTGCTTCTTTAAAAAAAAAATGTACTCATTTTTTCAAAAGAAATCTGCAAATCTCATTATGTCTCTTTCCAAGGGGATTAAAAACTTTAGACTTGCTTCTTTTAAGAGTTTTTTCTTCATTTTTTTTCTTTTTTTTAAAAAGAGATATGCAAGTCTCATTATGTTTCTTTTCGATAGGATTGAGAACTTTAAGCTTGCTCTCTTTAATTTTGATTTTGTTTTATTTTGCAAGTCTTATTATGTCTCTTTCTTAGGGGATTGAGAATTTTGGACCTGCTTTTTTCGAAAAAAAATTATTAATTTTTTTAAAAAAGATATGCAAATCTCATTACGTCTCTTTCCGAGGGGATTGAGAACTTTAGGTTTGCTCGCTTTGATTTTGATTTGCAAGTCTCATTATGTCTCTTTCTAAGAGTATTGAGAACTTTAGACTTGCTTCTTTTTTATTTTTTTTATTAAATTGAAGAGTGAAATTACTAAGCTTTGCTTACCCCTTCCCCTTTTCTTTTATAATAATTTTCTTTTACCTTAAGCATGGACTCACATTTTTTTTTGCCTTGAGAGGGGACTCTAAACATAACTTTTAAAATCAAACATAGTTGAAGTAATACTACTTCTTTCATAATGTGTATTATAGTATGAAAGCCTAACTAGTTGCAAAATGGAAGACTATCACCAATGATGTTTCAATGCTAAACCAGTGACTTAAATTTTTTTTTAAGATAACTTGGACTTAGGGGTAATACTTCTTCAAAAAATTTTCATGGATTGGTTGCAAACACCGATCACCTTCTTGCATCAAGAGTCGCTAAGCTCCATTTGAATAGATGGTTTCAACAATATATGACCCTTCCCATTTAGATTTAAACTTGCCTTTTGACTTATGTGTGAAAACCATAGGTCGTTTGACAGCAAACACCAAATCGCCCTTCTTGAAAGACCTTTGTTTAATTTTTTTATTGAAAGCCCCAATCATCCTTGCCTGATACAGTTATGTAGTTTGCTAGGCTTGTAACCTTTTTTTGTCAAGAATTTTTAGTTCTTGTAGGCGTAACTTGATATTCTTATTATTTGTTAATTGATTTGCCAAAACCACTCTCAATGATGGGATTTGAATTTCTAAGGATATAACCACTTCACATCCATAAACAAGGGAGAAAAGTGTCGTTTGAGTTGCATTTCAAATTGTGGTGCAATAAGCCCACAATACTTCTAGTAACTTTTCGTGCCGATCCCTTTTGTCCTTTGAAATGACTTTCTTTAAGAGTTTACATCTAGTCTTGTTGAAAGCTTTAGCAAGCCCATTGGTAGCAGGATTGTATGCAGTTGAGGCTACACTCCCAATGTCATACTTTGCACAGAATTGGTAAAATTTATAATTTACAAATTGAGGTCCATTGTCATGCACAAACCTTCTTGGGACTCCAAACTTATAAATAATATGAGTCTTCAAGAATTTTTATACATTTTTTGTTTTTGTTTCACAAAGTGCTATAGCCTCTGCCCATTTTGAGAAATAGTCAGTGACCGTGATTATAAACCTATGGCCTTTAGATGAACTAGGGGTGATTAAACATATGATATCTATTATTCACGTTTCAAAAGGCCAAGAAGCAGTTGTAGGGTGCAAGAATTCAGGTGCTTGATGTATAAAGTGTGCATGATATTGGCATGCTTGACATTTCTTAGCATATTCCATATAATCTTTTATCATGGTAGGCCAGTAATATCCTAACCTTTTTATTATATCTTGCAATTTTGGACCAAGTTGGTGAGCTCTACAAATGCCATCATAGGTTTCTTGGATCACTTTTTTAGCTTTTTTTTGTGACAAACACATTTGTAAAATCCCATCATAAGACTTTCGGTAAAACATTTTCATTATTGTATCATAATAAAACTTTGGGGCTCGGCGCTTTATGCTTGTAGCCTTCGATGGGTCTTGGGGTAAGATGTTATGTAAGGCAAAATTAATCAGAGTGGAACGCCAATCATCAGACTCAAAGTCAAATGAAATTTGCTCGATGTTGTTATATTCACTTAGTAGTTCACATTCATTGGGTAGCAATCTTTTTTCATATATGGAAACCCTAATATTTTGTCCTTCTAATATTGTCATAGAGGTGGCTAGTGCTGCAAGACATCTACTTTAGCATTCTTTGACCTTACTATATGTTGTATGTCAAAATCATCAAATAATTTTGCTAATTTTTTAGCCATTGAATAATAAGGTAAAAGTTCAGGTTTTCTTACTTCAAAAACCCCTTTTATCTAATTGATGACTAATTGGGAATCTTAAAAGGTTGACAGAGATTTTATTTGTAAGTCATGTGCAAACTGCATTCCAATAATTAGGGCCATGTATTCAACCATGTTGTTAGAGCATGGTTGTGTTAGCATAAAAGCATGTGGTATCATGTATTTTTCTGGTGTAATAAAGACAATACTCACTCTAGATATATTTTGTCCTTAATCATTTGTTCTTGATGCACTGTCAAAGTACATATGCCATATGCTTTCTTGAACTTTTATGGGGCTTGCACATAAGACAACTTCATCAGGTGCATCTTCTTGTAACTTTGAACTTTCTTTCAAAGGGTGCTCAACAAGAAATTTTGCTAATGCTTAACCTTTTATTGTTTTTTGTGGAATGTAAGCTAGATCATAGGGTGACAACAAAAGTGACCATTTTACCAATCGAGAACTAAGAGATCCTGCCTTTGTCATTTAAATTTTGAGCTAATTGACTCGAGATGCAATGAATGTTATCTGACCCAACAAATAGTATCTTAGCTTCTCAACTGCAAACATGAGTACTAGACATTCTTTTTCAATAGGGGGATATCTATGCTCAACCCCCACCATTATTCGAATTAAGTAATACAGGCTTGTTCTCGACCTTCATCATTTTTCTGTGCAAGCATTCCACCCAGTGAATGATAAAGAGCTTTTGTTTATAGGATGAAGGGGTGACTTTGGATGGGTGCCGCTAAGACCGGTGGTTGAGTAAAATAACATTTAATCTCATTGAAGGCATTATCACATGCTTTGTCCCAAACAAAGTGTGCTCCTTTTCTTCATCAATTGAGAGAATGATGGACATCTTCGAGATAAGTTTGAAAGAAATCTTCTTATATAAGATAATCTCCCTTGCCCCCTTTAACTCTCATAAGTTTCTTGGTGGCCTCATTACTATTATTGCTTTTGTTTTTGCAGGATTTACCATGATTTCATCTTTGGTTACAATGAATCCTAAAAACTTGCTAGAAGACACTCTTAGAAAGCATTTGAGAGGATTCATCCTCATTTGGTATTTTCTTAAAATTTTAAAGATCATATGAAGTTCTGCTATGTAATCACTTGCATATTTGCTTTTGACAGCAAGATTATCAACATAACACTCTACTCTTTTATGTAGATGCTCTTTAAATAGTTTTGTCATAGCTCTTTGATATGTCGCTCCAACATTCTTTAAGCCAAATGTCATAACTATGTAACAATAAATACCAAAAGGAGTCCTGAATGCTATATATTTTTTATCTTTAGGGTTTATTTTTATTTGATTGTACCTAGAATATCCATCCATAAATGACATGCAGTTATAACCAGTTGTGTTATCAACTAAAATTTCTATGATTGGTAATGAGAATTAATCTTTCGGACATGCATCATTTATGTCTCTAAAATCAATGCACACACAAATTTTTTCATTCTTTTTCATAACTAGTACAACATTGGCGAACCAATCAGGGTGATGTTCTTCCCTAGTGAAACTGGTTTCCTTTGGCTTTTGAACTTCTTTTTCAATTTCTTGCATTATTGAAGGCTTAAACCTTCTTTGTGCTTGTTTTACATGTTTTATCTCAGACCTAATGTTCAAATGATGAACGGAAACTTTTGGACTTAGTCCTAACATTTCAGTATAATTCCAAGTAAACACATCTTTAAATTCCTTAAGCATACTTATCAAAGATTCTGCCTAATTCGTAGTAAGACTAGTGCTCAGGAAGATGGGCAATGGGTGTTCTTCTGTGCTCAAATTTACTTTTCTTACCTCATCTTCCGTAGGAGGAATAATTTTCACATCTTCCTCAACTCCATATTTTTGCACTTATTCAACATCACTAGTTTCATTATTTTCATCATTATTAGTCTCATTGTTTTTATGATAGTCTACTGAGATCATATTTGCAGACTTTGTGTCAAGATTAAGTATTTCAAGTGATTCAAAGAAATTACAAATATCCACATTTGAGTCCCAACTTAAAGTTTTGTATGATTCATTGTCACTTTCATTCTACTGAGATAAGTCGATAAAGTCTAGTTTGAATCCCAAGCCATGCAAAGAAGGACTTTTTTGTTTTGACATTAGAGATGGCTGTAATGAGGTTTTTCTCCCCACACCATTGTTAAGACTACCTGGAGAATCAAAGTTGTAGCCCATATATTTCATAATGTCTTTTGAAATTGAACTATAGTTTTCTAATTTAACTTCATCTTTTTCTAAGTCTGATTCCTCTCTTGAAAGTTGATCAATAATGGAAGTTCTATGAAATATAATTTCCTTGGAATTATTATTTTTTGGTACATGGAAAGTAGATCCCTTAGGATTTTCTATATATGAAAAGAGATGCAAATGAGTCAAAGACAACTCAAAATAAGTTGTCAATTCCAAAGAATCATCTTTTTTCAAAGTTTTAAACAATTAATCTACAAATATTTTTGTTTCAGAAGAAGATGCAATATACCTCAAAAGTAAATTTTTATTCATGCATACATGAGATACATCATCTTTAAAAGTCATTTTCTTTGCATCATTTATAACATATTTGCAATACAACTTTTTATTTACATATACAATGTGCTTTCCTTTAGCATTTGCAAACCTTGCATTGGTTCCTTGCGGATCTATTGCTTTTGAGTCTTCAGATTCGTCAATATCATCATCTTCATACATTGCAGAGTCAGCAAAGCAGGCTTCAACACCTTTGAACGGTTTCTTGTAGGCAAAGACTCAGTGAATTTTTTCATCATCTCCAATATACTTGAAACACTTGTGAAGTGTTGAGGGGATCACTAAGTTTTCATGTATCCAAGTTCGACTTAATAAAAGGCTGTAGGAAGTTTAGTTACTGATTGCGTAGCATGTCACTTCAAATTTTAAACATCCAATTCCACATTTTAGGTGGATCTTCCTTTTAGCCTTTTATGAATTTGCATCATACCCTTGAATACTTGTCATTGTAGGAGTAAGCTTCTTTATAAGGATCCCTAAATATTCTAAGGTACGAACTGAGAGATTATTGATTCTAGAACTTGGGTCTATTTGAATTTGTCACAGTTCCACGTGACCAACATACCCCGTATGATACAATGACCTTGTATGTTTCATGTCTCTAAGTAGCATATCATCCTTTGAGAATGTGATTGTTGTTTAAAGAATTTCAAGCTTAACTTCATGACACTTTTCACATATTTCCTTCTCCTATTTGATTTCAACACGGTTGACATGAGGTGCATATTTTTCAGCTTCCATTAGCACATTGACAACTGTCTTCCTAATCTTTGGAGACAATCGAAGCAAGTCATACATGGTCAACCTGATAGACACATTTGCTAGTTGAGCAATAAAGTGATAATTTAAAGGCTCACTTATATCTAGAAGAGGTGAACTTCTTTTCACTGGCTCTTGAAACTGGATAACTTTTTGTTGCTTTATTTTTTCTTTTTCCTTCCAATAGTCAGAATAATCTTTGTGATAATCTCGCCTAACCTTGTTCGAGGATTTGATTCTTCAGTGTTGTGGATTTGCTCCATGCTTCCCTCGGAATCAGATGCAGAATCATTATAAGTTTCACCAACAGCTTCTTCTGTCGTTAACTTGGTTATGTTGCAAAAGTCTTTAACTAAGTATTCCTCTTTGATTATTGGAGCAAACTTATGATGAAGGGAAATTATGTTACACATGAATGTCTTCTCATTGTATTTGTCTTTTTCTTTCAAACGAGCAATCATTGATTCATCCTCTCTTTCCCATCCACTAGGAATAATTTTTTCATCACTTGCCCATAGAGAGACTTTGGGAAGTCTTATCATGTACCTTTTTCATCTTATATGCTCAACCCAATGTTCTTCGTAATCTTTTAAAATTTGAGGTTGAACATTAGGTACTTTGATTTGAGTTTTGGAGGTCATCACATCATCTCTAGAAGATTTAATATGAGACTTAGCCACTTTAGACCTCAGTCTAGTATTTTTTCTTAATAATGAATCTTTTCCTGTAAAAGAAGTCATCTTGGAAGGCCGAGGCAAGTGTGAAAGTATCTGAGTTACCATGTCTAAAGTTTTGACTTTAATTTTTTGTGAAACTTTTAAATTCCTCTTTGAAGATAACCCAATTCAAGAAGGACGAAGACTTATTTTCATTTCTTGAAAGTCTCTTGTCATAGACTCTATTTGGTTATATGACTCAATTAAGTCCACTTCTAGCTTTGAGTCTTTAATCGAAACCATATGACACTCATGAGTTGTTTTTTCATCCTCATCTTCTTTAATTAGGATGATCATCTCATCTTTCTTTTGATCTACGAGAGATTGAGTTAGAGGGTTGCTTTCTTTTGATTGTGGCAGCCCCTTAATGCTTTCCACTTCTCGCTTAATTTTTTTTCTTTGTGGGTCATCCTCTTTTTTTTTCCAAAGCCTTATCTATTTTGGTTTATGTGTCTTTGTTCTCCCAAAGGATAGTTCTCTGTTCATCTTTTGGCCATGATCTCCATCCATTAGGTAAAAGTTTCTCATTTTGATTTTTAAACACCAACCAAGGCTTATCTATTTTAATGTCTGTGTCTGTGTTTTCTCAAAGGATGGTTCTCATTTCATCTTCTGGCCAGGCCCTCCATCAATTTGGAAGGTAGTGTTCTCTATATTTAAAAGTTGACCGTGGTTCATTATTGTTTACTTCAATGTCCAACTCTTGGCTTAAAATATTTTGTTGGATTTCAATTGAGTTATCCGACTCATAATCCAACACATTGACCAGATTATCTTCAACTTCTTAATGGTTATCTTCACTTTTTAAGTCTGAGATTATAATGACATTATTATATTCCTAAAATTCTTTAATCACTTATTTTTCTTCGAGAATTGGGATCATTATGTCATTTAACCTCTCCTCCTTTTTCCAAGGTTTCAGTGGCATAAACTCCGCCAAAGTACATAGAACTCTTGGCTCTTGTTTAAACAATTCTATTGGTAAGACCTCACACTTCCTCATTGGCTTCTTTTTCTTCTTGCTCTTATTTTTGACTTAGTTACACCACATAACTTTGGTAGGGGAAGGAATGCTCCCGTTTTAGTAATATCATATAATTTGTGTTCAAGAGATTTTTTCTTAACAATCTCCAATTTTTCATCCTTCACGAGATCTGGATGCACCTACAAGAATGTGCCATATGATATTTGAAGAGGGACAAGTGACTCGTAATCTTCTAGAAAAACTTTTGCATATTTGAATTCCACATCTTCTTCTTCATGAGGAACTCTTACTTGGTTTGGCTTAAAAGCCCCAAATTGGACTGAAATTAAATTTGCAGAAAGTTTATTTTCTTTTCGAGTCAACCTAATGACTCCCTCATCAATTAGAGCTTGTACTTGATCCTTAAAGACATAACATTGTTTGATATTATGGCCCAGGATCCGATGGAACAAACAAAATGATAGATCATTTGTTTATTTTTCCTCATTTGGTCTCTTGCACTCTGAAAGCTGGATCTTCCCCTTCTTCATCAACTCGTGAAAGAGGTTTTCAATTTCATTTACATCAAAAGAATATTCTTTATTCATTATTTTTTCTAATGTTCTCTTCTTTACTTCAGCCATTTTGTCTTTCTTCACTTGAGATGTTGCTTCAGAAGTTTGAACAGAAAATACTACTTTCTTCTTAGTGGGTTTAGCTTACTCTTTCTTTTCACCACATTTTTCAGATTCACGTTCAAGCACTAAACGCTCTGCCTCAATAGCACTTTTCATGAGATCGTTAAAAGTTTTGCCTTTATAGCTCCCATCTTCGATTGAATCTTTACACGAAGATTTGAACAACATACTTCAATAAGATTCTTCTGAGTTGTTCCATCTGGACACTTTAGCCCTCCATTTTTTTATAAAGTCACATACCGATTCTTCTGGCAAAGTCATATACCAATCAAATGTAGTACCCTTCAAAGTGTTGATAAATAGTTTAATGAGTATAACATCATTGCCAATAAGGTTTCCAGTTAAAGCCTTGAAGTGGCAAATATGTTATTTTGGAGACCATTATAGGTTTGTAAGCTTGATTGCTTGAAATGGGTGGGAAATGTATTTTATCCAACCAAGCTGGGTAAGGATAATTTACTCCCGCTTTTCTCAACTTAGACTCTTCTTGGATGTGTTGAAGAGCTTCTTGCACACCTTTTCTTCATACAAGTGTTTGAGGACTTTCCCTATCCATTCCTTCATTTTCATGAGAATCAACTTCATGAAAGTCACCTTGATGATTAGAAGTGACTTATTATTGACTTTGAGTTCTTGTGGCTAAGGCTCTAATCATGGCTTTCAATTCTTTTATTTGTTTCTCTTGATTTGCCGTAAATTTAATAAAATGAGTAAGGACTTGCCCTATCTCTAAGTCATCTTTTTCTCCAGTTGCTATGTGCACCCTAACTTTTTTGGATTCCAAAGAAGATAAAGTTATGGGAATATTATTGGAAGAAGTAGAACTATCCTCCACTTGAACCTCCTCTTCGTCATCATCTTCTTCTCCATGAGTGATTGAAGGGAATTCATTTGTTGCAAAAATGAATTTAGGAGACCTTGATGAAGTCCCTACACCCCCCTTTTAAAGAAATTTTCTTTTTGCTTCTTGTGTAGTATTGAGTTATTTTTGTAGTTTACTCTTCTTCACTTTTCGAGCTAACCATATTTACAATTACAACATGAGATTCTTTCTCCTTAGACCTCTACCTTTGGGTTATTTTCAAGATTTTGGGAGAACTAAAGCTCAAATTCTTAATTTCATCACTTAAAGGACAAAATTTCCCAAGTATTACTAGTCATTGTACTTGATTTTCTAAAAATTTTTCTCTTTCTTGGCACAAACTCCATTGAAGAATCAGACTCACTAGGAGAAGATAGTATTTTAGGACTGTCTTGCATCATACCCTTCTCAAGAGTTGGGTGTTCCTTTTCCCCAAGTTGTGAAAACTTGTTAATGCTATCATTCTTAAAATCTTTTCTCCTCCAACGAAACTTTGATATGTCAATGGTAGGAAATGAAGTGAACTTGGATGACCTCCTTCCTCGTAAGTATGGTTTTCCAAAATTGTTCCCTCGATAGTCATTCTTTTCTTGGAAGAAAGGTACCTTCTTGCCATTTTCACACATAGGGCATGGGAGTAACATACTTTGTTGAGTCATTTTTGAAAAAAAATCATGGTGGGTGAAACTATCAACTTCTCTTTTCGGGAAAGAGTTTCCCCATCTTATTCTTTTTTGACCTTTTTTTTTATAGGCTTCCACCCCTTGGGATTTGAATTATTACCCAAAGTAGGATAACAATTTTGTGAAATTTCATTTTTCATTGTAAGTGAATCATGTACAGTAACATGCCTTTTTGGCATGTGGTTTTCTTTTTGCCCAATCTTTTTGTCATATGGAGTTTCACCATCATGCAAGAAATTTTCTTTGATCTTGCCTTGAAAGCTGACAACATTTTCTTTTTTCCAGGCTGAAATAATTGTCCATTCATGGAGAATGTCACAATCATAGGTTCATTTTTCTTTTTGGGCCTTTGAGGTCTCAAGAACAAACTTCTTGTTATTTATCTATTTACATCCTTCAATGGCTGAAACTGATTATTTTGTTGTTCTTCGAAGGGGGTTGGAAAATGATCCATTGAATCCCATATGCCAACATCAATGAGGCTATCATCCACATTCCTTTTAGCCCCTTGAACCATAGCTTTTGTCTTTTTCATACGTCTTGAAACATTCAAAGCCTTTTTTAACTTTCCACCAAGAACTTTGTTTGCCAACCTTGAGAACACACTTTCACCACTCAATCTTATGCTAAAAGCAAAGTGAGGGAAGTGAGTGGTCTTAGGCTTCGGATGAACTTGGTTCAATAGGTCTCTATGAGTATTGTAACTTAGCCTTGAAAACACACTATCACCGCTCAAAACTTTGCCACGGGCAAAGTGAGGGGAGTGAGTGGTCTTAGGCTCCACATGATCTTAGTTCACAAAGTCTTGAGGAGCATTATGTCTTAGCCTTGAAAACACACTGTCACTGCTCAAAACTTTGCCATAGGCAAAGTGAGAGGAGTGAGTGGTCTTAGGCTCCACATAAGCTTGGTTCACAAAGTCTTCAGGAGCATTGTTCCTTAGCCTTGAAAACACACTGTCACCACTCAAAACTTTTTCATAGGCAAAATTAGGGGAGTGAGTGGTCTTAGGCAATGGAACATTCACTTTAGTCTTCTACTTAGAACTACACTTAGCATCCATGCTAGTATCCATTGGAACCACCATTTTTTCTTCATGTTTCTGTTTTGCCAAAAAGGCTTAAAACTTAGCCTCATCAAAATTAATGACGAGCTTGAAATTTTTAGTAGCCTCCATTTTTACCAAAAAGATGGAAGGAGGAGAAAGTCTTACCGGGTGTGCCAGAAATTTGTTAGTGGACTTCAATAGTTCCCTACGTACAAATCAAGAGAATGGATCAGATGATCCTTCCTTGCAAGAGATAGAGAAGAACCTTTTTTTATGTGGGATGACCTTCTCTTGATTAATCAAGACTACTCATTACCCTTTAGAGTGAGTAGTGGTGATTAATCAATTTTTGAAACCATTCGATTAGATGGCCAAAATGAAAGAAATAACTTGGAATTTATTAAAATAAGAGAAGAGAAGTGCCAGGAGAAGTAGCTACAACTTTCAAATTTAAGAAAAAGAAAAGAAAAGAAGGAAAATTCTTCTTGAAGATGAGAATTCCCCTTACACAAGTTCTTCTTCCTTCTTGTGTGCTTTTGTTTGTCTTCCGATTCCTTCAACTTCTTCCACTTTCAAAAGGTCAAGGCTTTTTAGGATTTGGACTTCTTTTAGTGTGTGATGGACTTCTGGATTTCTTTTTGGAGGTTCTATAGACTTGAAAGCCCAAAGCCCCCTCTTATAAAAAGGAAGGGGTATTTATAGCATTGAATTTGTATGGTTAAGCAAGTAGTGGTGAGTTGGAAGGGTAGTTCGTGGGAAGTGGAGAGTGAGTTAGTGGGATGTGAGGCATGAGATAATGGGATGAGTTGTGGGTGGTAGTTTGTGGGAAGTGGAGAGTGAATTAGTGGGAAATGGGAATGTGGTGAAGGTAGTTTTGAAAGTCATAGGAGAAGTCGTGGTATTATACCTTTAACTTGGTCCCCCCCACTTCATTACTTTCTTTACACACATTTTTTTGTGTGTGTGTTCCTAGCCAATTTAGTCTTTTTATAGCTGAACATTTTTTTTACAAAACAAGACTTAACGTGGGACCCATGAGTCTCACCTAACCCTTTATATATTTCTTTTTTATGGAAATTTTGTTGTGAGACTTTTGGGGTCTCATAGAGCCCTTTGTAATTTGGATATTTGATTTTGATGTGGCTATGTGAGGCTTACAAAGCCTCTCTTATCCATTTAAATTTGAGTGTAAGGAGGCCTCATGAGGTCCTTACATAATATTTTTTTTACTAGAAGCCTTAGTCCATTCCTACATGTGTAGGATTCGATTTTGCTTCCTCCCTTTTTGTCTTTGGACTTTGTCTACTTTCGAGACTTTGTCCATTTCAAAATTTTGTCCCACACAAAGTTAGTCAAGCTCCGAAATCTTGGCTTTTGAATTTTGACTTTGATGTTTTTTTTGTTGTTGTCAACACCATTCCACCAGGTCTTCATCTCCATTGTAGCATGGGAATTGAAGACAAGCCAAACATGGCTCAGCCCCACTCTAAAAACCTCCACAAGAGCCAGAGTACTCCTCCCAATCATCCTCAAACTCGTGGACTAGATTTCTATGGGGCTGCACCATTGAGGTATTTCCTCGAACACCTAGAGAGCCTCACATATCCCAGCCTGCATGCTGTCACAGACTGCATTCCGGACACCCCACCAACTTCCATTTTACTTTCCTTTCATGTACTTTTCTTTATTTTCATGTATTTCCCTTATTTATGTTTTAGGGTGCAACCATGCCCGTACAACCACTTTGGCTGCCACTCTAGCAATATGCAAGAAATCTCTTATGCTATATAGGGGGAGTGAGTAGTTGTGCATGTTGGCTAGTGTTGTTGCACCCATTGCTTGTAAACATGTTGATAGTGAATGCATTTATCTTTTGTGCTTGTGTTCATTCATTTCCTTGCAATGTGACTTGCTTTTACCCCTTACCCTTTTGCTTTGCATGTGCCCCCAAGTGATTGCACAACGCACTAGTGCAAGGCAAACCATTTGTTCCAATCATAGGCTTGCTTAGTGGGCTTTCAGCCTACAAGCGCCGTACAGTCTACTGCCCAAAAACTCTGTCCGTGACAATTGGTATCAGAGCCAAAGAAAAATCCGTCCGTCAAGCTTCCACTCTCGATGCCAAAGTTGGTAGTAGGTGAATCTAGTGGGGTAGAGCATGCTGCTCTAAACCCACAACACAAAAAGTCATCCGAATGGCAGGACCCCGTTGAAGCCTTGGAGGAGCAAGTAGCTCCCTTAGCAAGTGGGCTTCCTGCGTTGGAAGAGAAAGTGAACTCTCTTGAAAAAGTGGAGAAATAGAACCGCGAGACTGGATCCCAAAATCGTGGTGTTAGTATTGAGAACAACATGCTGATCGAAGAATCACAAGCAAAAGTTGAGAAATTGTGTGAGGAGGTACAAAACCTGGCTACACAAGTGAGCCTTCTCCTTCGAACGACGGCCCAACAGGAGCCTATTGTAGCTGTCAAGTGCCCTAAAGTGCCAGATCCCAAAGTCTATTAGGGAGTGCGAAATGCTAAAGAATTGGAAAATTTTCTGTTTGATATGGAACAATACTTTTGGGCTGTTCACCCAGAGTTAGAAGATGATGAGGTCACAATGGCCACGATGTACTTATCTGGCAATGCCAAGCTATGGTGGAGGATGAAATATGAAGAGATTTTGAGTGGTCGCCATGAAGTAAACATGTGGAAAGATCTGAAGGGTTAGCTTAAGATCCAATTTTTGCCTGAAAATGTGGAATTCATTGCCTGACAGAACCTCCGTCGTATCCAACAAACAGAAACCATTCATGAAGGCCTCAAGCCTTGGGCCGAGAATGATAAGCTGCTTTACTTCCTTGAAGGCCTCAAGCCTTGGGCCCAAACATAGCTGAATCGGCGCAAAGTGCGTGACTTATCTACAACTATCATGGATGCCGAGCGCCTCACTAATTTTACTACTCAGGACAACACAAGGAAACCTGGGTTTTTTCAGAGGGACCAAGGCCCGCGACAAGGTCAACGGGACCAAAGTTTTTGAAAAGAAGCCCTGTTACAAAGACTTTGGCAGAAGAGCCGATAGCTCCACTTCTACCACTTGGCCATTCCAACCCTCTAACCATGTGAGGGGTCCATTATCATGCTTACTGTGTGCCAGACCCTATCTTACTTGGTAGTGTCCACAAAAGAAAACACTTAATGCCCTCGTTGCAAGAGAGTCAGCCCAACTTGAAGAAAATGATGGAAGTCTCTGTAGATGAAGGGGGAGCACCCATGATGGGAGCATTGAGAGTACTCAACACCATTGAGGGTACTCAAGGAAAACTATTACCTCAAGCAAAAGACCTGATGTACATTGGGATCCACTTGAACAACGTCCCAACAAAAGCAATGGTAGACATGAGAGCCACCCACACCTTTATATCGGACAACGAGGCGAGACGCATAGGCCTAAAGCTCATCGAAGATTCTAGTCGAATGAAGGCGGTGAACTCTGAAGCTCACCCTATCACCAGGTTGGCCAAAGATGTTCCCATTTAGATTGGCAAGTGGTCTGGTATGACAAACCTCATGGCCGTCCCCTTAGATGACTTCCAAGTTATCCTTGGGATGGAATTCTTACAAAAAGAAAACATGGTCTCAATGCCACATCTGGGGTCCGTCTGCATGTTCGAAGCCACAAATCCTTGCATGGTACCAGTTGTTCGGAGGAACAAGACTAACACTGCACATCTATATGCACTACAACTAGACAACAGGTTGAAGAAAGGTGACCCAACATACCTTGTGACTCTTCGTATGGAAAGTCAACCACAGGGAAATCAACCATTGCCAACAGAAGTTCGCTTTGTATTAAATGACTATGCAGATGTTATGCCCAAAGCCTTACCAAAGTGTTTGCCTCCACAGCGACCCATTGACCACAAAATCAAGTTGGAGCCTGGCGTGAAACCACCAGCCCGCACCCCCTACTGAATGGCATCCCTTGAACTTATAGAATTGCGCAGACAGCTTGATGGATTGCTTGAAGTGGGCTTCATCCGCTCCTCTAAAGCCCCTTTTGGTGCCCTAGATCTATTTCAAAAGAAGCATGATGGGATCTTACGTCTTTTTATTGACTATTAGGCATTGAACAAATTAACTGTGAAGAACAAGTACCCCTTCCTGCTCATCGCGAATCTGTTCAACCAACTTGGTTGTGCTCATTACTTCTCTAAATTGGATCTCCATTTTGGTTACTACCAAGTGCGCATTGCAGATGGAGACGAAGCTAAGACTACTTGTGTTACTCGCTATGGTGCATTTGAGTTCTTGGTCATGCCTTTCAGCCTTACCAATGCACCGGCCACCTTATGCACACTTATGAACAATATTTTCCATGACTTCCTTGATTGCTTTGTGGTCATCTACCTCGATGACATTGTGGTCTACAGTAATACGTTGGCCGAACATGTTACTCACTTGTGAACTGTGTTTGAGGTCCTTCGCTGGAATCAACTATATGTCAAACTAGAAAAGTGCTCTTTTGTACAATAGGAAATTTTCTTTTTGGGACATCATATTGGCGGTGGACAAGTTCGCATGGACCAAGAAAAAGTTTGTGCAATCGAGGATTGACCAGCTCCCACCAAAGTGAAACAATTACGAGATTTCTTGGGTTTCTCCAACTATTACAGGCAGTTTGTACAAGGGTACTCACAAAAAACTGCCACTTTAACGGACTTGTTGAAGAAAGATTGCCCTTAGTGTTGGTCGGAACCCTGCAAGAAAGCCTTTGCTGAACTAAAGATAGCAATCACACATGAACCAGTGCTTCAACTCCCGGACTACTCCAAGCCATTTGAAGTACAAATGGATGCCTTCGATTATGTTTTGGTGATGAAGTTTTTCCAAAACAACCAATTGATGATGATGCTTTCTTCCTCCCATTCTCATATAGGGCAATTACATGTGAAATGGTGGCACTTACTCCTTTTAGACCTTCATCTTCCCAGCATTTCACACACGTACTAGTTACTAACCATGGTGAAGTTTACAATTACACATATTTTAATACCAATAAGTCATTTTGCTTACCATTGTCTTTCTTTCATTTCTAGCTTTACCACTTGAGTTAATGTCAGAGGTCTACTCCCAACATCCCTCCTTCCATTAGTCACATGTAAACCATTTGTATCCCCAATGTCATTATGCGCTCCTACATTGTATGCATCTTCATAAAAAAATTCCATTCAACTTGATCCCAAAACACGTCTTCCTCTTGATGCTCTTGACATTTGTCAGTATCGACTAAAATATCCTCCTCCATTGTGTTGGGCACAAACTCTTCATATTTAGATGTTTTGACATTATCAATTTGAACTCTTATAGGGGGACCTCTACTAGTTCTTCATTAGAATCAGATTGCAAATGGAAGTAAGCAGGATGAGCTTTCTTTGCCTCCATCTCCATGGTCTCACACAATAGGTCATCAACTTTTGCATTGTCACTCAAATACATTGTATTCTTGTATGTTGTGTCCCCATCCACCTCTACACTTGTCCATGAGTGATTTCTTTTTGTGCCCTCAATCCCTCCTACATCCTTCACTTCTACCTTTGGGTTAACCTCTTCCCCATGACTAATAGGAACTTCCACAGCAACACTCAGCATATTCAACTTGTTAAGCTCCCGTCTGACATTCAATCGAGGCAGACATTCCTTAGAGCTATTGTCTTTTCTCACTTTTGTTATGATCAATGGGAGATCATTATCCCTTGTCATAGCATAACGTAGAAAATAATAGTCCTTGTATCGTGTATTTCTGTTGGAGGTAGGTCCATGGGGATTGCCAAAAGATGTATAAAACTCATTTTCAAAGAGTATTACTTGCTACATAATCCTATTACATTATGTAATGTGCTCACCATTGATTCATATAACAATGAACTTCTAACAAATATCAGAGAAGACTTTGCATTGCTTCTATCATACTTGTGTCCATTGGCATCCCACTATCCACCCCACACACAAAACACAAGTTGCTCATCATTATCCATCTCATCTGAACATGTTCACACTCCCATTAATACATCTACAAGGAGAAAATTAATTATACTGGAGAGTTACTTCTTTTTTGAACTACCGATTATAGATTTTCCTTTTTAGTTAATGCTTTCTACCTCCTTTTTTCACTAGGTATGTTGCCCTTCATGACTTTGATTGTACACACAATCATTTACTTCATTTCTTTCATCTAAACATGCTTCACACCCCCATTAGTGCAACCACAAGGAAAACTTAAAATGTACCGTAGAGTTACATCTTTTCAGCACTAACAATTATCAGATTTTCCTTTTTAGTTAATCCTTTCGACCTCCCTTTTTTCACAAGGTATGTTGCCCTTCATGACTTTGATTGTACACACAATCATTTTATTCCTTTATTTCATCTAAACATGCTTCACACCCCCATTAATGCATCCAGAAGGAAAAATTAAATGTACCCAAGAGTTAGCTCTTTTCAACCTTGACAATTATCAGATTTTCCTTTTTAGTTCATGCTTTTGGCCCCCCTTTTATCACCAGGTATGTTGCCCTTCATGACTTTGATTATACACATAATCATTTGCTTCTTTTGTTTTATTTGAACATGCTTCATACCCCCATTAGTGCATCCACAAGTAAACATTAAATGTACCCAAGAGTTACCTCTTTTCAACACTAACATTTATTAGATTTTCCTTTTTAGTTGATGCTTTTGACCTCCCTTTTTTCACCATATATGTTGACATTTTTTACTTTGATAGTACACCCAATCATTTGCTTTATTTCTTTCTTCTCAACATGCTTTACACCCACCATAAAAGTGTATCCATAAAAAAAAAATACATGTCTCGGGCAGCTACCTCTTTCAAACCCTAGCAATTATCAGATTTACACTATTAGTTAACATTGTCTTTGACCCCTTTTCCACCACATATGTTGCCCTTACTAACTTTGATAGCACACCGAAATTGTGTTTACTTTTTTATCTCAATATACTTCACAACCCCACCGTATTTGTGCATCTACAAAGAAAAAATAAAACTGATCCTCCTTATCCTACCTCACCTTTGTTCCGGCTATCCTTTATTACACGACAACCCATGCCTTGCCTTCAAGAGATAGGGCCCCATTTTGGAGGCTTTTAGACATCCACTCTTTGCCAACCTAACAACCCAAATTCGTCTCCCTCTTCAAACATTCTTGTTGCACTCACCGAAACTCTTCACTTTCAGGGGAGAGTACGTCAAAGGATGGGTCAGGAGGAGAAGAGGGAGGAGGAAGCTTGTCTAGGAGACGAATTGTGGCATATGTGGTGAGAGATTACACCAGAGGAGGGAAACCATTGGGTTAGATCCACACCGGACACAAATGTTGACCTTTATAATGCTAGAGGGGAATTTTTTACTTTTCCTATGAGTGTGTGGCTCATACGTACGTGCTCAGACCTAATTTTGAAAAATCAACTTTCCTTGCCTAAACTTGTATTTCGTCCAAAAGTGAAGTATATTTTTGAAAAAAAATTGTTGGTCCATCACTAGCCATTTCTTGCCTGAGCGATCACCTCAACCAGCCAAAATGGGCACTGCCATTGCATGCTCACTGCAATCAAGGCCACAACTCTTTCTGCCGGAGAGATATTAGATGAGGTCTGGCACCACCACTAGCCAGATGGAAGTCCTGCCACTCCTCCATGTACCACAACAAGTAGACCATTGCCACTACCTCGACCTTGCTCTACATTAATTTCACTTTTCCCAGACTCTAGCTAACAAATTTCCACACCTACTTAGGCTACAATGGTCATCTACCCTCACCGTAGTTTTTCATAGGCAATATGCTGCCATCTCTAGTTCTCTACCAAAAGCATCTCCTCGTGGAGGTTTATGGTTGAACAATTTTTTTGCTAAGATTTTCGTCATTGCCTTGGCCTGCCTGCCAATTTCTCCAACTTCTATCCATCAGCTCTAGTGTCCTTGGCTCCAATTCCATTGACCCACAACAACCTCCCTATTGAACCATGGTATAGGATTAGGCCTACATGGTCATCCTTATTTTCAGTTCGGGTGAGGCAGTATGTATAATGAGGTCCAAGGATGGTGGGGGTGGTCACGCCAACCCCACAAGAACGATCTTGACACTCATTCTTATGGGACTCACATTCTACACACACTCAAGTAGGCATGTGACTAGGGTGCATATGCATCTTGTGGGGCCCCACCCTAGAATATGTCTCTATGATTGACTTGTGGTTAGTAAGAGTTCAACCTTGTTGTGAGCCCCTATGGGCTAGGAGAGTTTGAGCCCACATCGTTGTAAAAGACTCTCAAGAGCAATTCATGTAGATAATTAGTAAAAAGCCCATCCCTTTATCCCAATTAAGAGAGAGGAGTATATATGGCTTAAGAAAGGGGGAAGAGCCCTAATCTTTTCCCCCTCTCTCCCAACATGCCCCCTCCTCTCTCTTTGGCATGGACCAGAAAGAAGGGAGAAAAAGTGGTTGGCTGCCCCTTCCCTCCTCCTCCTCTTCTCAAACTTTCATTTGGACCTTGCATTGGGAAGCATACTGCCAATGGATTCAAGATTAGATTCAAAAGAGGGCTTTTTGGGCTTTGCTATAGGAGATCTACCACCATTGCTAGAGGATTAAAAGAGCTCTTACATAATCACAAGGTAATCTCCTTCTTCTCTTAATTGAGTTGTCATTCAATTGGACATGAGCGTCGGCGTAAAGGTTGTTGTAGTTTTGTGGAAAATCAGCCCCAAAGCTTAGTGAGTTGAACTTATTTGATTCAATTTCTTATATGTGTAACGTCCCGGATTTTATTACGATTTTCTGCTATTTTTATCTGATCATTTTCAACGAGATATTATGACGCTTCGGCATATTTGACCTCGGTATTCGTACCCATAGAGCCGGGTCTCGGGTCCGTCGTGGGCCGCGGGTCTCGTTGCGCACTTTCGGCGCGAGTGTTAGACTTATAACGCGTAAAATATGAGTTAACGCGTGATGGGGATACGATTGGAAAAAAAAAAGAAAAAAAGAAGGAGGAAAACGGGATCGGGCACGGCCGAGCCCGATCCAGATGGTTCTGGATGTGGGAACAGTGTTTTCCTCCGCCCCTTCTCCGGCGTCTCTCTGTCCCAGCCGCAGCCGGCCGCCGGTGGGCCTTGGGACCGCCGCACCGGCTCAGCCCCGGCCGTGCGACAGCAGGGGGGCTGCCGTCCCGGCCCCACGGCTGCTCCGCCGTCCGCCCATGCCTCTCCCCTGTTTTCCGCGGTCTGTCTCCGCTCTCGCTGTTTTGTGCTGCGACGACGCCGACGGTGGCCGGTGGGCTTCGCCCAGCCTTCGTCCGGCCAGCGACGGCAGGGCCGCCGCCCTGGCCAGTCCCGCCAGCCCCTGAGTTCTCTCTCCCTCTCTCACTGTGTTGTGTACCGCCGCCGCCGCCGTGGGCCGGCCGGCCGGCCACGGCTCTGCCCTGGGCCGGCGACGGCGGCAGGCCACCCCTCCTAGCCCTAGTGGTTCTCCTCCGCCGCCCCAGCCTCTGCTCCGCCTCTCCCCTATTTTTGATTTCCGCCACAATCTCTCTGTCTCGTGACTTGGCGGCGCCGGCGGTGGCCGGTGGGCTCTGCCCGGCCTCCGTCCGGCCAGCCACAAGCCGACGACGACAAGGCCGCCATCCTGGCCAGTCCCGTTGGCTCCCCCACTTGGATTCCTCCGGTTAGCCCTACTCCGCTCTCTCTCTGTATCTTGATTTTGCATCGCCGCCACTGGCCGGCAGTTACCAGACGGCCGTCGTGGGCTCCGCCCGGCCTCCGTCTGCCCAGTCACAGGCCGGCGACGCAGGGCCACCACCTTGGCCAGCCCCATCAGCCCCTGACCAGCTTCCTCCTCCCCCGATCTCTTTGTTTTGTACTGTGGTAGCACCGGCTATGGCCAGTGGGCTTCACCCGGCCTCCATTTGGCCAACCACGGGCCGGGGACCGCAAGGCTGACCACCGGCCAGCTCCGTCGCCCCCATGGCCGCTCCACCTTATTGGTTTTCCCCGGCCAGTCTCTCATCTCCCCTATCTTGCCCCTTTTTGTGGGAGTTCACTGTCTGCCACCGTTAGCCGGGCACCAGACTTGACCCACCAGACCGTTGTTCGGTCTCTCTCCGGCCGGGCAACAATGATGGATGTTTCCACCCAGCCTGGTTTAGCCTTTGTCCCATCCGTTCCACTGGAACGGGATTTGTTGCCGTCGGTTGATGTGCTTGTCCACAAAAACCGAGCCTTTGCTCCTCACGGTACTATCTGTCCGGCGTGTCGCCGTTGACTTTGGCCATCACCTCTGGCCGGAGATAGCTCCTCCCGGCTGCTAGGGCCATGATGGAGTCGGCCAGAGACGCCAGTAAACCCTGTTCGTCGTTGTGCCCCTAGGGTTTTCCACCGTTATGGGCCATCGAGCATCGTTGGATGTCGAACACCCTTGGACCACCTTAGTGTAGCGGGTCTCAGCCTGGGGATGGCTGGCTGCCCTAGTGCAGCACTGTCCATCTTCTTTCGGCATGGGCCAGGTTTCCCTCTGCCGATTGTGTCTGACCGCTCTATAGAGAGCACCACGTGTTGCTGATCACCACCCTTGGGCATGGCCCTACCGCCCTTATGAGCTTTGGGCCGACGCCGTCTAGCCCCTCTCCTCTCCCTTTAGCCGCGTGTGCAAGTAGCCATGTGTGCGGGTTAGGGTAGTGTTGCCGCTTTGGCACCGCCCGATCGTCTGATGGCTCTGCCATCTTCTGGAGTTGACATCGGAGTCCTCCATCAGTCTCCTCCATCCTTGAGTGTCACCCAGACCCTCCGCCCTTATGTGGGCCCTGGTAAACGTGAAATCGACGCCGTTGGGTGCTGTCCACGGCCAATTTTGACGTCTTGTGACCGGTTGTGTATTTTTTCAACCGCCGGTCGAATTTTAGTGAGTACACCCTGCCTTTCGGTCGCACCTGCCACTCGTTGGCATGACCTTTCTCCTGGCCGCCCCTAGTGTGCCGCCGTGGATCACAGATTTTATCGCTTTGATGTTGACATCCCATTTGGCCGTGTGTAGTTCTGGCGCTTCCTAAACCTCGTGACAGCAGCTCTCTCAGCTGGGCAATGGTTTTGACCGCCGACTCCGCCATCGACACCGCCACCATCGTGTGCTCGCCATCAAACGTCATGATTACGAGGTAGGGGAGCTTGAACTCGTAAATTCATGATAGCATGCTTTGAATGATTAGCAGCATGCTAGGCTTGCATGATTCCATGTTTTGGATATTAAATCGTGACATGTATGCATGATGTAAGATAGTGAATTATGCCACTTTGAGATATATGTATGTATGTATGTGAGTTGTAAGCATGTTGTATGTATGTGTATGATGTATGCGCTAGTGACGGCTAGCGAATATGTTAGTGTGCTACATATGTGTGTGTTGGACACGCTAGTGATGGCTAGCGATGTCGAGTAAGTTACGTATGTGGACTGTGTGGGCAGAGGTATGGGCGATGGACTATAAGATTGGTAAGGGTTTGGTATGAAGTTGGATGTGTAAGCGCATGACGGAAGACAGAGAAAGTAAGTTTGAGGAGTGAGGATTTGAGATGGGTCAGTTTGGTTTGGAGCGTACATCAGGGGTTCGGTAAGTAAGAAGACTTAGGCTTGGAGCCTTATGAGGGTTTATTAGACAGTAAGAGTGTGCATAATTGTACAAGCATAACGTACAAATTATGAAGTGAAAAGTAAGAATAATAAGTGAGGTATTAAGTAAGAGGATGATAACGGGGATCTGCTGAGAGGAGCTCAGTTTGACGATGTAAGTAAGATGTCTGATCGTAAGGTGGACGTCAGAGGATGTATGCGTGCATAAGGATTTGTGTACGGTGAGCTATGTTGTGGCTGGACGGGTAAGTGAAGTCTGCTGCCCCGATGAACTAGGGTTTCGATCGGGCTCAGCTTCAGTTTGATTAGTCGAGGACTGAGTTTGTGTGGCATAATTGTACCGCATAATATACTTAATTCAAATTTGAATTATGAGAACGTTAATAATAGCGTTGTGAGTTTGAGACCTGAGGGTTCGACGGATTAAGTTCCGTGTTTGAGCTAGCCGATAATGAATCAGCTGAGCACTTCTTGTGTCTTGCCATGGTGGTTTCCTGCGGGATTTTTGTCTGTGTGCTATATAGAGCACCGGACGTTTGATGCTCTGTTGAGAGCGAGGTATGTTTTTGATTCAGTCTGTGTGCTGTACAAGCCCAGACGTTTGATGCTCTGTTGAGAGCGTTGTATGTTTCCGCCCAAGAGTGGCACTGTACGTTTCTGCCCAAGTGGCACTGTATGTTTTCTACCCAAGAGTGGCAATGGCACTATAAGACCCATTATGGTGGGCAATTCTATGGCACTATAAGACCCATTATGGTGGGCAATTGTATGACCCCTTGTGTGGGTGTATGTTTGCGCGCTCAGGTAAGTAGTATTATGGATCTACTCTTACCTGTTTGATCCAGTGCCCCATGAGCATTGGTGTACCTTACCTTCAGAAAAGTCCATGGCGTCTAGTCACTCCCCGGAGGTTAAGGTGATGCCCCAGTGGCATTCTTTTCCTTTTCGACGTTGGAGCTTATTAGCTGTAATGAGCTTCAGTGGTCGATAGTATGTACACGACTGTATGACTGAGTTTGTGCATTTCTGAGTAAGCGTATGATGATGAGTATGTGCACGACTGTAAGATTGAGAATGTGCACGACTGTAAGATTGAGGATGAGTACGACTGTAAGAGAGTAAGTATGAGCAAGACTGTAAGAGTTTGAATATGAGTTTGACAGTAAGTGTAAGACCGTACGAGTAAGTGTAAGATTGTATGAGTAAGGTCGTACAAGTATGCGTAAGGTTTGAGTATGCCTTTGATTGTACGAGTAAGGTCGTACAAGTATGCGTAAGGTTTGAGTATGCCTTGATGGCACGAGTATGGTTGTAAGACCCTGATTAAGGGTGTTTGAGTATGTTTGTTATGATGGTGTGTTATGCATGCTTATATGCTTATGTGCATAATTATGTTATACGTTGTTTGCCTCATGTTGAGTTGCATGACGCATGTTTTATGAACTTATTTAGTTCACCGTTTGGGATTTCCCCTACTGGGTATTTTCCTATTGAGTATGAAAATACTCACCCTACTTCTTTTAGCCCCGTTGTTCGGGAGGCTTTTGCAGGTTGTGTTGGAGAGCTCCTGGAGTTAGATGCTTGTCTCTACGGTGGATTGTTTCCCCCTCGACTCAAGTATAGTTGGTGCCACGATCTGATGTATTTGATGAGATTTAAGTGTATGTATTCTGGACTTTTAATTTGGATCAGATTAGACTATTTATGGGACTTGTACTCGGGGACACCTGGGAGTTATTTGTATTTAAAAATCCATGATCATGGTGATTTAATTAAAATGCGTATGTTTTCGAGTAGCGCCTGAGGATATTTGATTTGACGGTACGATGTTTAACCATATCATGTTTAAAATTATAAACTGTTTATACGGGTTTTGATTTTATCATTTGACTCTGATTTATCATATATAAAAAAAAAATTTCTCTGAGTTTTAAGAAAAAGGGATGAAAAATCTCGGGCGTTACAATATGTGATTGTCCTTGAATGATTATCTTGCTCATGAAGTTGCGACTTTCATGTGCATGCATGGAGAAATCGGAAAAAGAAGGGCATTTCTCTCTTGGCCACCCCTTGGGCTCATGACCTCCTCTTCCACTACTCTAGCCACTCTACAGTGGTGCCTAAAAATAGGGTGTTTGGCCGCTGATTTGAGAAAAGTTCAAGGCTTTAATTTGATCTTTGTTTTTCATAACTAGTTTTTGTGGGAAAACTGAAATTGAGTTCTTTATGCTTCTTATTTCATGGAGATTTTGATTGGCCATTTCACATTTATGAAAATTTACAACTTGGGGGTTCAATTAGGTGTGTACACGGCATAGGGGCATTTTGATCCATGTGCCACTATTTTTTTTGTAAATTGATAATTCCTCTCTTATATTCCATGACTATAGATTTTATAATCTAGATTGGTTGGTGGATTGTTTGATCATAGATTGAATAATTGATTAGATTAAAAATTGCTTAGAATTAACCAAACTAGCCCTAGGGGCATTTTGGTCAATTCACTAGGATAAATTTGTAAGTGGAAAATTTCTGTCCGGAAAATTATATCTCATCATTTTATGCATCAATCAATGCTAATTTAATGATTTGTGAATGCATGTATGTGGTGTGCATAAGGATGAAATGGCCAAACTAGCCCTTGGGCTAATTTGGTAATTTTGCCCTATATTTTGTTGGTAGAAAAAACAAAAATTTAGCTACTTAATATGTATTTTATTTCTGTTTTGTATGCTTAGTGGATAATATATTAAGATTGCATATTTAATTTCATGTTAGAATTGAAATTACCTTAAGGGACAAGGGTATTTCAGGTAATTCACTTGCTTGGTTATTAAGTGGTAGTTGGGTGCAATTCTTTTGAATGTTTTTAGAAAAAAGCCTCATTAAATCTTTGTGTGATCTTTCTAAGTGAGTCTTATTTAATTACTTCATTAAGTACCACTTGCCTATATTGCACATATTTACTCTAGTTAATCTATCTTGTTTTGTAGTTTAATTTTTGCAACATGGCTAGCAAATAGTGACCTATGAGTTTGGGAAGATAAAAAAGTTGACTGTTGAAAAGTAAATAGTGTTGAAGATTAGGATACATCATATCTTAATGCTCTCTGACCTAGCTCATGTGCTGGAGTAGGTTTGAACCATGCCCTTAAAACTGCACAGTGGCTCAGAAAAAAGCATATGAAAATTAAAGGATTAGGACACCAAGCCCTAGTCCACTATTTTGACTTTCATGGAGCCTAAGGTTAAAAGGCTATTTGATAAGCACAACACTGCCAAAGAGATGCTTGAGGTGGTCTATGTGATGTATGGGGAGTAGATGGAGGCTCATAATAGGATGCTCTACACCAAGTACCAAAACTCCAAAATGAAAAAGGGAGATGATGTGAATGATCTGGGCCTTCTGAGAAGGAAGATTTCAAGAAAAAGATAAAAAAGCCTCCAAACAAAGGAAATGACAAGGGGAATAACAAACCCTAAGGTACTTGCTTCAAATGTGGCAAGGTGGGCCAATTCAAGGTTAATTGTGTTACACCTCGACCTGAGAATAGACCTAAGCCAAGGTTTGGAGCATGAAATTGGAGTTAATAAAATTTTCAAAATATGAGGAGTACTTCTGTGTGCAAGAGTTGTAGCATTCCCTATGCACTATGGAGTTTAAATGGTTTAATGCGCGTAAACAAACCTAATTTTAAAACTAATTTGGATCAGGCCAATGTTGTCGTGTTGTTAGTTGCCTACATACGTATATGATAACATCTAATATGTTATTCCAATATAATCAGATCCAAACACAGTTTTGCCTAACGGCTAATATATGCATTAGGAAATACAAAATCATATACGTCAAAATAAGTACATCCTTATATCCGAATAAATCATTTGAAATTAGACAAAAATCTCATAAATCATCAGAGTTAAACCGAAGCTAACAAATTAGCAAAATCACACATCTTGTTTGATCACAGAGCGAAGCAGAACATATCAGAGTATATTAAATCATATTAAATCATATCATATCATTCTTGATCTCATCCAACCATATCAAATCATATCAGATCGAAGAGTATCATATCAAAATAGAGCAAAGCAGGTTAGAACACATCAGATCATAGTAAAGCATAAATGTTATTTAGCATCTTAAGTTAACTACTTAAGATGCCACACACTCATATAATCATATATTGAATTAGAAAATCAGAAACTCCTACTTCCCTCTAGTTCTAGAAGTGGCAGTGCTCGGAGTTGCTTCTTCCTTCAAGGCGTCCTCCCCTTTAGGTCTGGAGACAGCGGCGATGCCTTCACTTGTTCTGGAACTTTTTTTATCATTGTGCACTAAGGTCATAGATAGATGCTCCCCTTACCGATGGCTTTTCTCACTCTTTATGCATAAAGGTGACGTATAGAACCTCCTTTCCTGAAGATGCATCACCCTTTGCACGCTTGAAGACAACAAACACAACATCCCCTTACTTAGAGACGCTTCTCACTTTCCATGCCTATATGCGGCTGACAAAACCTCCCTTTACCCGGAGATACTTCTTACTTTCTGCTCCCATAGGCAACAGACAAAACCTCCCCTTATTCAGAGATAGTTCTCTCACCATGTGGCCTGTCTATGAAGGATAAAGTCTCCCCTTACTCCGGGCCACTTCTCTTGATGTGGCCCAATGGTGGAGGATGAAGCCTCCTCTAACTTTATGTTGGTACGGACTCCTATCATGAATGTTTGTCACAAGTCAAAAACCAATGAGAAGGAAAGCAAGGACGAGAAGGACAGAACCAGTAGAATAACAATCATTATCTAGAGGAAATAAATGAAGGGAAGGAGCTTCTTAATCATTACTGATATGCTAGATTGAATGGAAGGGGCTTCTAATGTGAATCATATGATTCCTTAAATAAACATAAATCTATTGTGTGCGATTTTTGCTACTGCATTCCTCACACATTGGAACACTACAAGTTCCCTTGATCATCATGGTATGCCCCCTAAAAATGCCAAAAACATTTTAAACAGACCTAACTAAAGATTACCCAGAAAGCAAAATTGACTATAAAAAGGAAGTTGTAAGAGAGTGATTGATACCCGTGAAATATATCCATTTTATACATCTTCTTACCTTATTTGCTAGTATAGTATTAGATTAATTTAGCGTTAATTAGGACTTATTTATGTTAAGATAGATTTTAATATTTTAGTTTAATTATTGATTAATTTGGGCACTATTAGTAGTTTAGGCGTGTATTTAAATTAAGTCGAGATTTTATTTATGTACCACATGTCTAAAATGTGATTTTTTATATTTTCTACTCAAGCACACTTCTCAATTTCCTTGGAAGATGTACTAAATAAGTTAAAACACTCTTGACATACTTTAAAATGTACAATTTTTCGGAGTCACAAACAAGTTGGAAATTAATATAAATGGAAACAAAATAGTTTAATGACATACTATCAATTAACGGACTTCTTCTTCCTAAATAGAATCTAGTTAGCAAATTGGATAGATTTGTCCAAATTGCATAAACAGTGTTCTCGAGAGATTAGGCACTCAAGGCGATTGATCATTTAAAGAACAATTTCCTATTTTAAGCAAGTTTTGAGTTCTTTTCTAATTAGAACTTCTCCTACAAGTTTTATGCTTATCTAAAGACATATGAAGCTCAAAATTAAAAGATTCTAGTTAATTTTTTGAAGAGCAAAAGGGAGAAGGAAATGAAAGAGCAATCAAAGTTTTTAGTAGAGATTTAAGAGTCTTCTTCTACCATGCAAGGCTAGGTTTTTCTTTTTCTTATGAATTAATACAACTTTAGATAAGTTTTAATTTCTTTTTCTTTTTAATTTAGATATCTTATATGAATAATGGCAATTGTATGACAAGGATTTTCATTTTAATGAAAGAGTTTTCATGTTTATTCAATTTATGTTGATTTATTGTCTTCTAGATTATAGATTTATATAGTTTTGATATTTATATTGATTATAATTTCTGTGATTTAGATGAGTTGGCCATGTAATAGGTTCTAGTTTTCATATGATTGATTAATAGGATGAGTTATGCTAAAATTAGTCCAAATCATGCCTATAGTTAGAGTTAGTATAAATGATTTATTCTACATTGAAGATAATTCATGCTAAGGAGTTAACCAATAATTCTTTCTAAAGTAATTTTAGCTTGTATCTGATATTATTCATTTCATATTCACACAAGATTTAGATCAAGGGTTAAGAAATTATTCCAATTTTATAGTGGATTCAATTTTCTAAGTAAGTGTTATCTATTGATCTCTTTCTTTTAGTGTACTTGATTGGTTTCTTTGTTTACTTTAAGTTTAAGTTCTTTTAAGTTTTAATTGTCAATAAATTCTCTCTTTAGATTTAACAATAATTTTATTCATCTCTAAGGTTCGACAACTCTTAATATTCATCGTAGTATAATGACTATGTACATTTGCAAAGAGTTTAATTATAAATAAATAGTGATAATGCCAAGATTGATCTTTTCTAGGTGATGATCAATTAGGAAAGCTTCACTGATGACAATGTGGAATCTGTGGGCTAGAGTTCACATAGTCGCACCAGTAGTTGTGTGTAGAAGGTAAGGAGAACAGCTAAGTCATCCTTGAAAAATTGGGTTGGACAAGAAGAAGAACATCAAAATGGAGATGACGGCTGAAATGAAATTGATACCAGTGACCGGCGGCAAATCAATTTAGAGTAGGGGAAGTAGGGAATTAGTCAGGTTTGGGAGGGGGAGACGTGAGTCTAATTTTTTAGGGAAGTGGAGGAAGAGTAGTGTTGGAATAAGAATTTTCCCTCTCATGTTGATAGGTCTCGAATAGCATATGTCAAATTGAGCCGTTGCAAATTCTCAAATGGTATATCCATATGCATATGCGGTAATTTGACAACTGTAACTCAACTATAAATTTTAAATACATTATTTGAATAGAGAAGTACAAAGCAAAAAAACAAAAGCAAAGATAAAAAAATAAAAAAAGGGTAAAAAAAAAGGTGAAAAAAGGATTAAAAATAAAAATAAAAAGGTGTTTCTAAATAGAGATGCCAAAAATGGCACCCCGGTTGGAATAGTCGGGGCGCCATTTCTAGTGGCCTTTTCTCCCAACGGGATGCCATTTTGTTGGAGATGCTCGTGCCCATTAACGTCATTTATAAATTGAATGGAAACACCCATGATTTAGAAGAGAGAAAGGTACTTTATTCTTGCACACTTTGAGGATACAATACAGTGCATAAAAGCAAATGATTATGGCTTTCGAATCCATATGCGTTCTTTGGTCCAGTGGTTCCACATTACTTAGTATTTGCTAACGCCCAGACTGTAAACCAGATATCGGACTATGGCCTCCGGGGTGCATCCACGACCCTCATTGAAGAACTGGACCTGGCAGTGCCCAAGCCACTATCGACAACTCTAGTTGCGGTGCTAGAGAAGTCCAATCGACAATAATGCCAGCAGACCCCATTGTTAGACTTGCTTTCCTCCTGGCCGCTGGCATGGAGGCCAAGAGTTGGTGGTAATACCTCGTTTTGCAAGCACATGGCGAATACGCAGCGCTTGTGCAATAACAAGTAGGTTGTGATGGTGTGCACTTCCTCCTCACAGTACAACAATTAATCGTACTAGTCAATTTACATTTGCTCGTGGTTAACAAAGAGGAATAACTTTCAATTGGCAAAGTGGATGCATGCTATGATTATTTTCTTATTTTTATCTATAAATGATAAATGACAAAATTATTGATATGTGGTTGAGGTGATGTGATTCTATTTAAACTCACAAAAGAGTATAACAAAATTTTTACATCACAAATTCTATAAGATAATGACGTTTTCTTCACATTTTATATTTCTATCTATTAGGTAGTTTTTGGCGAAAATAAGATCAAACATCATTTATTTTCTTTCATATACTTAAAAATATTATGTATTATTAAGATGAACATAGAAAATGGCAGAAATAGACACTTACACAAACAACCTAGGAAAAGTGTATAAAGAAATAATAAGAATAACTTGAAAATATTTGAGCCACTAAGCTTATGGTCCTTGTTTTAGAAGAACACTAGTTTTGTTGATTCTTACATGTAGAGAGATTAGGAAGCAAGAGACGTGAATGGTAATACGCGACCCACCACCTAAAAATACAACTTTCAAATGCCCAACACAACCCTTGACGAGTACGTACTTATATCTCTTGCACCTCTTTTCCTATTTGGGACTTCTTTTCTTTAAGAAAACCCACTTAAGCAATGACATACTTGTTATAGCTTTGAAAGGTACTTGGATGGCTATCCGTATTAGGGCCCTATAAATTACAAAGGATACACCTGTAAGTATTAGAGTCAAGATATTACATACTAGGGGCAGTAGGTACACCCCCAACATACATCTATTTTAAACCATTGATCTTAAGATCCATGGTTGGGACATTATCATCCCTTCCACGTGAGTTCACTTGAGTGAACCAAGTGAAGGGGCAGATTCTTATTCCAATTCTACCTTAAGTGAACTCATGTGAGAGGATAGATTCTTATTCGAACTCTGGCCTTCCTCCACATCCCTCAAAAGTCAGACTCACATCTCCCCCTCCCAAACCTGATTGCCTCCCCAGTCATCTCTGTTTTGATGATTATTAGTATCAACCCAATCATTGACATGAATAGAAAATTATATTTTATGTTCTTGTCCAACCCAATTTTTCATGTTCAACAGCTGCTACCCAAATTAGCTATAAGATATTGGACTTCTTTTATGAAGTGGATGAATTTATCCTTCGGTTTGTCATGGATAGCTTATATTCTTACTCTATGTTTTTTACATCCCAGCCTTACACCATTTATGATTAGATAGAGAAAAGTAAATCTCATATCTTTCCTATGCAATCAAATCTTGTGTAAGGTCTACCGTGTAGAGAAAAAAGAGGATAAATATCATTTTTCATATTTATATCTCAAATAGTAGCACAATCCAATCCTCCTCCCACTCAAGTTACTCCATCAACCC
Source organism: Saururus chinensis (assembly GCA_035235625.1). Taxonomy (NCBI): domain Eukaryota; kingdom Viridiplantae; phylum Streptophyta; class Magnoliopsida; order Piperales; family Saururaceae; genus Saururus; species Saururus chinensis. The sequence continues at coordinate 37,280,063 of CP141143.1, forward strand.
CAAGATGAGCTTTTGTTTTGCCACCAGGACCTTTCGCAACCCCTCCCTTTCCCTCCCTCTCCCCGATCAGTCCCTCTCTACCATCTCCTTAGCCCCCTACCTCTTCTCTTGCCACTTCGCTGCTCATGTTGATGCCTCCGCTACTTCAATTGTTGATTCTGCCCTCTAAGGTAGTTCCTCGGCCTAGGCATCAATGAGTCGGGTGGAAAAGCCGTAGAAGATGGTTTTGTATACGTGAAGGAAATTGGGAGGCAGGTAGTCAACAGAGGATGCTCATCCTCTTTCCTCTTAGCCACTCAATGAGTTGGTACTCATGAGGCTTTTGAGGGTGAAATTGTACCAGAGCTCGACAGAGTGAAAGACGAAAGGCTTTATGTAAGATCTCTAACCCTAACCCGGTCTATTTTTAATTTAATTATGTTATTGTTGTGTGATTTGTATTAATTGGTTAGTTTGACATGTTTCGGGGTTAAAGATTTATAATAATCTTTTTAATAGGTTTTCTCTCATTTTTATAAGTTCCTATGCAACTTAATTTATCCTATTTTTAGGGAATTTTTGGGATTTTATGTGTTTTTTAGTAAATTTAGGGTGCGGGTCCCACCGTTGGCCCCACGTTCACGTTTGAGGGGTAAGGGTCCCATGAGGCCTTAAACTTTACTTATTTCATGATTAAATAATTTTAGAAATTTTAAAATTTCTTTTAAACCTAAAATGAGCAAAATTACATATTAAGAGTATAAAATTCTATGTGTACCCCAACTTTTAACATGTATACCCCATAGGACTTATTATAAATAGAAAATCCCATCCCATTCTGAATTGGGAAGGGCTGAGATTTAGGAGGCTGGGAAGCCCTAATCCCCATACCAAAGGAGGAAAGTTGATTTAGGTATGTTTTAGCCTTGATTTTTCATTAATATCTTAGATTTTTTCTTAATCTTTCGTAATCCCATCTTTTCTAAAGTTGAATCTTATTTTACCCTACTAAAGTTTTTGTTTTTAATCCATATTTCAAACCTCCACATGAGGAATTTTCGTTTCTAAGCAAAGAAAGCCCTAGATTTACCCTAGATCTACAAGTTTTAAAGTGGTTTAAGCTTAAATAATTGAATTTAATGAGGTATTGACTAAACCCTAACTTTGGGTATACATTTGTGGAGATTGAAGCTTTAATTTTGGACCAAAAGCTCACTAAAGGTAAGGGTTTTTCTCCCTAAATGGGTTTATGTTTCGGATTTGTGGTTTGGAATAGTTTATGTGAGCTTTGCTTAATGTTGTGCTTTAATGGTGGGTTAAGTAAAGCATGTTTTATAGTGTTTTTCTTTTAATTTAGTTTAGAAATGACTAGATCTATCATATCTTAAGCTTGTATGTCAATATTTTGATGTTTGGAAGTGATATTTGGATGTTTTTGTCTGTTATGTGTATTTTCGGTGTTGGGTTTGCAAGGTTGAAGATAAACAAATTTTTGAACTGTGAGTGGCGTTCGAATGGCCCTATAGCCGATTGAACAGCCTAGCGTTTGAACGGTGGCTGATCAAATCTCCAGGCGTTTGAACAACTATTTAGCCGCTAAGATGGCCAAACGACAGATTTGCCTTCTTGAGTGATTTGTCCATTTTCTTATTCCTCTTTCCTAAATCCCATTTATTATGATTATGATGCATTTTTTTACTTGGAAAGCTACTGTGAGGCATGAATATTATCTTGAAAGCTATGATATTGTTCAAGTATGAAATCAATTACATGTTGTTGGATTTTTGCATGATATTCTTCTTATCCTATATTCATGTTTAATGATACTCCATGTTTTATTCATAATTTCAACAAATTTAAATCATGAGGATGGGCATGTATGCTTTCACATATTGTGCTAATTATGGGTGAACTATTGTTGTGCACGAGTGCACTAGACTTAGTATTTCCCTTATATCAGTACTTTATTTATGTCATTAAGCTAGTTTCATTCTGATTAGCAGTTAATTATTGTTCTGGATGCTTTGTAATGGACGCACTAGTGGACCACGGGAGAACCGGGCCCACTAGTGGCACGACTCCCAGTATGGGGCGTGACTCCCCATAAAGGGGTCATCTTCCTCTTTTGTGGGTATGTTGAATGAAATTCCCAACTTCCTTTTCCTTTCTTCCAACTTCTTTTCCTTTCACTACGTAGAACTCCTGTGTACCGATTGTGCCTACACCGGGCACAACATTGGTATCGGAGCTCTTACGATCCCCGGCCATGGCTCGCGGCAAGCAAGCTGCCACGGCCCCAGAAAATCAGCCCGAGAAGGAAGCTCTCGTCTCTGCGAACAGCCCCAAATCAGCGCTGGAGACCAGCAGCGAGTTGACGATGGCACAACTCATGGCCGAGATTAAGGCTCTGAGTGTGGGAGTAGCCAGGATCGATGCACTGGGATTGGCCGTAGCCCAGCTTCAGGCGGAGCGCGCACCCCCTCTGGTGTCCAGGCCGCCAGCACCCATGGAGAAGGGGGGTACGTCCCAGGCTCCCGAACCTCTCTGCTCTGATTTCCCAATGCCTGCAAACCATGAGATGCGCTTTGCCCAGGACGGTGTACGCTTTGGCACTGTCGATCAGGCCATGGAAGGGAGGCGTCAGGCCTGGGATTCGCGAGGCACACTAGGTGTTCGGGAAAATGCCCCAATGGTGCCGCCACCCCGAAATCTGTACCAAGAGATGGAGGATGACTGGGAGGAGTATCCAAGACACCACGGAGCAACCCGGGGTGGGGGGAACCTCGTTTGGCCCACCTACAGTTCCCGCGTTATAATGGAGATGATGACCCTGTAGAGTGGTTGTACAAGGCAGATAAGTTTTTTGCCTACCAGGGGACGCAATCTGAGGCTGAACGACTGCGCATAGCGGCTTTCCACCTCGACAGGGATGCATCGGTGTGGTTTCAGAGCTTTGAGAAGGAGGTGCGCTACCCAACTTGGACCGCCTTCTCCGATGAATTGTGCATCCAGTTCGGCCCTATTGAGTTCCAAGACTTCAATGAAATGCTCTCTTCCCTATTCCAAACGTCCATCGTGCGAGCATACTACACTGAGTTCATGAAGGTGGCTAACCGCCTCCTTGATTGGCCGGTGGCCGCCTTGGTGGGTACTTCAAGTGAGGGCTCAAGCCTGAGATTTCTGAGGAGATGCGCCACTTTCCCTATTCTATCATGCGGGATGTCGTGTGCCATGCTCGTATCGAGGAAGAGAAGTTGGCCAGACAGCGTCGCGGGGGCAGGATCGGACCTTTTCCTCGGGCTGGTGTATCCGCCTCTCCTCTTGCCGCTCCAGCCAACAGCCCGGGGGCTGGCCGCATTGGTCAAACAACCCTTCAGGCCGGCCTGATTGTCCGCCGTCTCACTCCCGCACAAATGGAGGAACGTCGTGCAAAAGGGCTTTGTTTTCGCTGTGATGAGAAGTTCGTCCTGGGGCACCATTGTTCTGTCAAGGGCAATCTCTTAGTGGAGGAGATCGATGAGGAGATAGGGGTGACAGAGGGGCCTGATTCTTCGTACCCTGCCGATACACTGCCAAAGATCTCTGTGCACACTTTTTCAGGGGCATTCACTCTGCACACTATGCGAGTACAGGGCTATCTCAAGCGGCAACAAGTTGCCATTCTGATTGACAGCAGGTCTACTCACAACTTCATCAACGACAAGGTTGCTCAGCGGCTAGGTTGCTTTGTGTCTGACTCGACGCCCTTTGATGTATTGATTGGTGATGGCAAGCACCTCCGAAGTTCAGGCATCTGTACCCAGGCCGCACTCTCCATTTAAGGCCACACCTTTGTGACTGACCTCTTCTTACTTCTGACGAAGTGGGCGGATGTGGTGTTGGGGGTGCAGTGGCTCCAGGAGCTTGGGGACATTCTCTAGAACTTTAAAGACCTCGTGATGGATTTTGCATTGCACGGACAGCGGGTACGTCTCCAAGGCTCTCAGCCTAGCACTCTCCTTTCTGCTCAGACGATGGGGTCCTTCTTCCGGTTCACATCGCAAGGACTTCTTCTCCAGCAGTGGGCATCGGTGGATGTGGTACAGGATGACTTACCGCAGGACCTTCTTGACCTCTTGGCAGCGTATGACACGGTGTTTGTTGAACCAAAAGGCCTTCCTCCGGTGCGGGCTTATGACCACTCTATCCCTATTCTTCCAGGTGCTTCTCCGGCCAATGTCCGCCCCTATCGTTATCCATACATTCAGAAGGCTGAGATCGAGCGTCTGGTCGTGGACATGCTTTCCTCGGGTATCATTCGGCCCAACACAAGCTCTTTTTCTTCCCTAGTGTTGCTAGTTTGTAAGAAAGATGGTACTTGGTGCTTCTGTGTTGATTACCGGGCGCTGAATGCTATCACAGTGAAGGACAAATACCCGATACCGGTGGTGGAGGAAGTATTGGACGAGCTGTCTGGTAGCTACCGTATTCAGTAAGCTTGACCTGCGTTCAGGTTATCATCAGATCCGTATGCAGCCCACCGATGTGCATAAGACCGCCTTTCGTACTCATGATAGTCATTTTGAGTTCTTGGTCATGCCGTTCGGCCTCACGAACGCGCCCTCTACATTTCAGAGCCTTATGAATGACCTCTTCCGGCCCTTCCTCCGCCGCTACATCTTGGTGTTCTTCGATGATATTCTGATTTATTGCAAGTCGTGGGGCGACCATTTGGAGCATCTTAGGTTTGTCTTTGATATCCTACAAGCTAACTCATTGTTTCTTAAACGTTCGAAGTGTTCGTTTGGCAGCCCACAGGTTGATTACTTGGGTCATATCATCTCTCGTGACGGGGTGGCTATGGATCCCTCTAAGGTGGCCGCCATGCTGTCCTGGCTGGCTCCTAACTGCGTCCGGGTGCTGCGGGGCTTCCTTGGCCTTACTGGCTATTATAGGCGCTTTATTCCCCACTACGGCGAGATTGCTCGGCTGCTCACTCAGCTACTACAGAAAGGCACCTTTCGCTGGTCGGACACTACCCATGCAGCCTTTGAGGAGTTGAAGCAAGCTATGGCGACCGCCCCTGTTCTGATTCTTCCTTATTTTAGCCGGCCATTCGTGGTGGAGACCAATGCTTCAGAGGCCGGCCTAGGGGCAGTATTACTTCAGGAGGAGCGTCCCATTGCCTACTTCAGCAAGGCTTTGGCTGGCCGTTCTTTGTCCCTCTCTGTCTACGAGAAAGAGATGCTCGCCATTGTCCTCGCTGTTGACAAGTGGCGCCCTTATTTGCTCAGCCGGCGGTTTCTCATTCGCACTGACCATCAACCGCTCAAGTATTTTCTTGAATAGCGGGTGTCCACGCCTGCCCAGCAGCGGTGGGTCAACAAACTCTTGGGTTATGACTATGAGGTGGTGTACAAGAAGGGCTCTGACAACACTGTGGCTGATGCGCTGTCTTGCCGCACCTCATGTTTGGCTATTTCCAGTCCAGTTTACCCTTTTCTTAATGAAATAAAATAGGCGTGATGATTCCCCGACCTCCGTTATGATTGCGGCCCTTCAGACTGACCCCTCGGCACATCCTAGCTTTGCATGGAGGGATGGCCTTCTCTTCTGGAAGGACCATCTTTGGGTACCTGTGGTTACTGACCTGCGCCAGCGTCTCATAGCTCACTTCCATGCCTCTCCTTTGGCGGGTCATGAGGGTGCTCTTCGCACCTATAAAAGGGTCAGTCAGAGCTTCTTGTGGCAGGGTGTCCGACGCACAGTGACTGCTTATGTAGCCGCTTGTGATGTATGTTAGCGTGCAAAGTCCGCCACCACATCTCCTGCTGGGTTACTTCAGCCCTTGCCTATTTCGGATCAGGTTTGGGACGATGTCTCTATGGATTTTGTGGAGGCCTTACCGTTGGTTCAAGGCAAGTCGGTGATCATGGTGGTAGTGGATCGTCTATCTAAATATGCTCATTTCAGTGCTTTGGGTCATCCATACACAGCTAAGTCGGTGGCGGAACTCTATGTCCGGGAGGTGGCCAAGTTACACGGTATGCCTCGCACTATAGTTTCTGATCACGACCGGGTTTTCATCTCTTAGTTTTGGCAGGAGTTTTTCACCTTACTGGGCACTTCTCTCCACATGAGCATAGCGTATCATCTTCAGAACGGATGGTCAGACAGAGGTTGTGAACCAATGTTTGGAGCAATATTTGCTCTGTTTCACCATGTCTCAGCCCCGCCGTTGGCTACAGCTTCTTCCTTGGTGGAGTGGTCCTATAACACCGCTTATCACACTCGCGCAGGCTTCACTCCGTTTGAGGTCCTTTATGGCCGGCCACCGCCTACAGTGCTCTCTTATGTCCCCCATCGGTCTTCAGTGGCAGAGGTTGACTACATGCTCCAAACTAGGGATGAGGTTCTTCACCAACTTGAAAGCGACTTTGTGTGAGGCTCAGAACCATATGAAGCAGATTTATGATAGCCGTCACTCAGAGCCCGAGTTTGCTGTGGGGGACTTGGTTTATGTCTCCATTCTTTCTCAGTGCCAGACCTCCTTATTCCAGCTTGAGCACTTTAAGCTTGCTCCACGATTTCATGGACCATATCTTGTTGAAGCGCGTGTTGGTTTGGTTGCTTACTGCCTCACTCTGCCATCGGGTTCTATGGTTCATTCGGTTTTTCATGTTTCGAGGCTGCGCCGTTGCATTGGTGATCCTTCATTGGCTATGGATGCTCCACCTCTTCCCTTGATGGGTCTCGTGGCTTCGTCTGACCCCATTCCTGCAGCGCTGCTCGACAAGCACCGTGTACGATGCTCTGGTCGGATTACCACAGAGGTTTTAGTCTCTTGGCAGGGCCAATCCCTTGAGGATGCTACGTGGTTATCTAAGGATGAGTTTCTGCTCCGGTATCCTTCGTGGTCGCCTTGAGGACAAGGCGTGTGTGGAAGCGTGGTGGAGTGTTGTGCACGAGTGCACTAGACTTAGTATTTCCCTTATATCAGTACTTTATTTATGTCATTAGGCTAGTTTCATTCTGATTAGCAGTTAATTATTGTTCTGGATGCTTTGTAATGGACGCACTAGTGGACCACAGGAGAACCGGGCCCACTAGTGGCACGACTCCCAGTATGGGGTGCGACTCCCCATAAAGGGGTCATCTTCCTCTTTTGTGGGTATGTTGAATGAAATTTCAGACTTCCTTTTCCTTTCTTCCAACTTCTTTCCCTTTCACTGCGTAGAACTCCTGTGTACGGATTGTGCCTACACCGAGCACAACAACTATATTTCTATGACTAGCTTCAGTGTGGTGATCATTATGCTTACCTAAGTCTAGCATGAAATTGTAATTGGCTTGGACTTGTATTTTTTGAGGTTTCCACCAAACTTTATTCATGATTTTAGTAAGAGGGAACCATGATAGCCATGATAGAATCATAAAGGCATGAGTGTAGTAGGAGGATGGTTTGTTCATGATGTATATGTCAATGCTTAGATTTATACACTATTACTATGTACACACTTGCGAAGATAATTGTAGTGATTATTTGACACAAATGGATTAGGGATGAAGCATCCTTGGATTGATTAGAGCATATCTCTTGTATTAGGATACATGTAACATTTCTCACATAGGTACCATGTTGCATACATCATGAAAGGGGTTTATGAATGAGATTTATCATGATTAGCTATGATTGATCACTTTGATGCAATTGGATGATATTGCTTACCGAATTAATCAATTGGAGGCTTATCGATTCGGTTTTAGATCCGAAAGGATGGAGTTTTACATCCAATGGACCGGGTTTTACGTCCATTTGAGGATAGGTTTTCCTCCCTAGGTTGAGAAGAGTGGCAATCCTATAAGGAGATAAATTATTGAGATTATCTAGACCCTGAGAATCCAGATTGGTTTATCCGAGTACACTGGCTTACTAGGGGGTATTTTCTCTGTTAGGGATCTTACCCAAATTGCTAGTTCCTTTTAGGACTTTGAACCTTCCTGTTGGGGATTGTCCGGAGTGAGCATGTTTACTTATGCTTTGGCCGATTAAGCAGAGATTATTTTCTCGATGCATAATACATTCATTATTTGTGGTGGTTGCATGTGTTTGTGATATGATGCTCGATTTCACGGTTGTTGTGTAGAGATGTAGGAGCTTATATTACATATGTAGGTGTAGAATTTATTTTCATGTTATGCAAGACAATGTGTGTTGAGATACTCTTATGCGGGATGAATGTATGCATTGAGAATGGATTATGAATGATATGATATTATAACATGCCATGTGAAATGTTATGCAGGTGATATGTTAATGATATCATGAGTAAAATGTATATGGTCTGTAAGACATGATATAGAGAAGCACAGGTTATGTGAATGTCCCATGATGAATGGGTGTGTTTATGTGATGAATTGGAATACCTGTGATATATCTGTCATTTTGGATTTCTACTCCCGTAATATAAAAACCTTGTTGAACATATTGCTCACCCCTCTTTCTTGTACGTTTTGTTTTGAGGCTGCATGGAGCGACATGCAGGTGATCAAGATTCCCTGTATAAGGAGCGAGTGGCAGACGATTTGGCATAGGAGATGATGTCTAGCGACATTATGTTCCATGATCATTTATGTTGCATGTTATCTTGAGTTTTATGTTATGCTGATTATATTCTATACTTTATTTGTCATTTTAAACCTATTCACTCATGTTAGTTTTGTGACTTAAGGCGTGAGAGGGCTGAGTGAACTAAGTATGTGAGTATTATGTGGACTAATTCTTATATGTGGTCCTTTATTTTTCCTCTTTTTTTCTTGTACAAAGTGTATGGTGCACTACTCCGTAACAATTCACCTATATGAGGGGTTAAGTCTAGGACAAGACTTCATCGTGCTACATGCACCAACCTTCCTTTGGACCGGGTCTGGCTTGGGTTAGCGGGTGCCAGAGCATAACACTTTAGGTCGGTCTGGACTCACATAAGGAATGTCTTGTTGGAAAATATGGTTTGAGCTCATATAATAATCCTTGTTAGTTTGGGTTAAGTGAAGTTAGTCTACTTAAGCTTAGAGTCAAAGGAGAGTGAATGAACATTGCTTGTAGTTTTGGAATGATTAATGTCATTCTTATCCTTTCTGGAATTAGATAAGGATGATCCTTAATGGGTCAAAGGAATTCGGAAGGTCTTTCCCAATATACTTTTTCGTTATATGTGTATGTGTCTCATTGGGCTCTGTTTGTGTCCTTTCGGTGTTTGTAAAGGTGTATCTTTGAAATTTGGACAACCCTTTTATAGTCTATATAATATGATCTTTTACCTACTCTCAATAAGTGATTTTACAGATTTTTTGCTAAGTTGTGTATGTGTCTAAAGAGTAAAATAGAGTTATTTTCATCGTGGGTTGTTGTTGGAGTGCTTCTAATAAGCAGCAACAGATCGTTTCATCCAGGGAGATAGATGACCGTTTGTCTCAAAGCACTTGGGGGAGGACATATCTATTTAAGGGGATGGCCTAGCTAGAAATGATCTTTTCTTCTAATTTCATACTCATCCTATATGTGCAGGTATATATCGAAAGATTGATTCAAGGCAGTTACAATATACAAAGTAGAAACCAACGGTCCAACCTATCTATCATTGGTAAAGAGACATTGAGAAGGCAAACAAAGCCAAGAAAGCCAGAGCCTGCAGAATCACGGCCATCATTCAGAGGGAATAGGTGAAGGGAAGGAGCTTCTTAAACATAACTAATCAGCTAGATTGAAAGGAGGGGGCTTCTAATGTGAATCATATGATTCCCCAAACAAACATGAATTCATTGCCTGCGATTTTTGCTATGGCATTCCTCACATACTGGAACACCACAGGTTTCCCTTGATCATCATGGTATGCGCCCTGAAAATGCTAAAAACATTTAAAACAGACCCAACTAAAGGTTATCCAAGGAAACAAAATCGACAATAAAAAATGAAGCTGCAGGAGAGTGGCCCCTCCAAGATTGATCTTTTCTAGGTGACAGTTGGCCAGGAAAGCCTCGATGATGCGTGGGATCCATGGGCGTCACATGGTCCTACCAGTAGTTGCGTGCAAGAGGGAAAGGAGTAGAGCTTCTTCGTCCTCTAAAATTGGGTTAGAAAAGGACATCAAAACAGAGATGACGGCTGAAATGAAGGTGATAGCAGTGACCAATAGCAAATCGATTTAGAGTAGGGAAGTGGGGAGGCAGTCAGGTTTTGCAGGGAAGTGAAAGAATGGTAGAGTTGGAATAACAATATGCCCTCTTACGTTGATGTCTGCACCAATGAGAGATGTTATGAGGCGTGAACTTTAATAATAGATGTTAAATATAATATTTAAAAAGAGGTATTAAGCGCAAAAAAAAGATAAATATTTTTTTAAAAAGGCGCAAAATAAATTAAAAACAAAAGGTCCAAATATGCTCCTGCCGAGTTACTTCATTTATAAATCGAATGGAAAACACCCAGGACGCGGAAGAGAGAAAGGTACTTTATTCTTAGGTAGCTTTTTCCTATAAACACGGTTATTTCCCTCCCACATTATACTCAAGGCCCCCTAAATAAAAATATCCACCCCAAGGAATAAAATACCTTTTTCTATCCCCTTTCTCTGCCTTTGACATGCATAAAAATTTTGCCGACAGCAAGTGGACTGTAAGCGATAGTGTTTACTATCCAATGCGATATATACCAAGAATCCTCCCTCCTCTATCTAGTGCTTCTGTAAAGTTGGGAAACTGGAACTTGCCGCCTGCTATGGTATTCGCTGCCTTACTCCTTGGGTCTTTGGTAGAGAGGAAGGATGAGTTTGCCATTTAGAATCACTTTAACCGAATGAACCCACTCTACCCATCGGCAGATACTAGTGGAGATTAACTTATCTAAAGTGAGAATGTGATTTATTGCTAATAAACTGGCTTCATGTGATTTATCTATTAGAGGGCACATCACTATCACTATCACTGTTAGTATTGCTTTGAATTGAATATAGGGAGCTTTTTGATAGTCTGGTTGCTAGTTCCGGATCAGGAAAAAAAATCACATTTGCTAGCCTTTTTTTAATCATCGCGAAAGTATCCAAGAGTTTATAAACCTTCTGGAGGTAACATGGTGGGGGGTACCCCCCGCAGAAAACTGCATTATACGGGGACTAAAGGTCCCCGTCAATTTCTGTATATTGTCGCGGTGACCTCTCCCCACCAGAATCCGTTCAAAAGGTTTCAACCCCTTCGAAAACCTTTTGGAAGTTGTGTGGCGGGGGTAACCCCCGCTATATCAAACTATATTATATAGGGACCAAAGGTCCCTATCGATTTTGGTATGTTGTGGCGGTGACATCTCCCCGCTAGAACCCATCCAGAAGGTTTCCAAGAGTTCGAAAACCTTCTGGAGGTTGCGTGTCGGGGGGTACCCCCCTCCATATCAAATTGCATTATACGGGGATTAAAGGTCCCCGTCAATTTCTTTATATTTTTGTAGTGAGCTCTCCCAGCCAGAAACCATCCAAAAGGTTTTCAAGAGTTCAAAAACCTTTTAGAGGTTATGTGACAAGGGGTACCCCGGGGGTTTAAGTAAAATTTTATTTTAGGTTGCATTGGATATAAATCAGTAATTTATTTATTTCTTTTGAGGTGTGTAAAGTATGGGGGGCCTTAAGTAAATGTGGGGGAAAATAGCCGCGTTCTTTTCGAATTTGAGGCAAAGCTGATTCTCTCCCTTTGTAGTTGCGAGACCAGGATGCAATCAATACCAACATATAAGATTCTCATTGAGGAGTTGGGCCCGACGGCTCAGAGATGAATCTGGGAGGTGTACCCCACACGGATGGATGTGAATAAAATGACATCAAAGAAGTCAAAGCAGTCATGGGATTCTATAGGCCCCAGGCTGTTTGCCTCGAGCCATCCCAACTCCAGTTGGAGATGTCGGAGGCTTGTGTTCATAATTTGCTAAGAGAACAAAGGAGGGCCGATGGCCACCACTGAAGCGCCACCACTATTGTTCTCCCCGCATATTGCGGAATTGCAGCAACAACTAGAGCCACCTCTTATCTCAAGCATCGTTGTTTCCTTCACTATCTCCATCTTCATCTTCCCTATCTTCTCAGACCTGCATGGAAGCAGAGGTCATTGAAGCTGGTGGCCCAGGACTCATTTTCTCCCACGACACCTGATCTACCTAGATCGGATCTCGGTCCAAGTTCTGCTACATTAGATGGAGCCATGTAATTGGCACTAGAGCAATTTGTCTCTCTGCTATATAAGCTGCCTCCATAGGCGGAATATTGGAGAAATTTCGTGCATGAACCATGGTCATATTGGTGAACCTGGGTACTCTAACCTTACGGAGAGTTTACTAAAAGTGGGCATAAGATTTAATGGGTTAAGCCCATATTATTAATGTGGGCAAAATATTTACATGGGTTAAGCCCATATGATAGAGAGTTCAAGCCCACTTTGTATTGAATGAGAATCACACATGTGAATTTGTTGAAGGAGTTAATAGTTCCACATCGCCTAGAAGAAGGTGACAGTGTTGGTATATAAGGCACAAGTTTGGCCTTTCAAGTTAGGCCTTTGGGTCAACCCACTTTTGTGGGGGAGTGATATGTTGGACCCATACACCTAGGTGGGCTAACCCACATGCCCGCGCCACTGTTGTCCAGCCGGCTAGGTTCGTACACACAGCGGACATGGTCGTGTTGGGTTAGGTCAACAAGATAATTATTTTGTTTGGTTTTCACTTAACTCAACTTTATTTGGTTTTTCTTTCTCTTATTTGTTTTGGTTTTTATTTACCCAAAATGGGTCCGGTTTGATTTCACTAAAAGGTGTCTGTTAATGGATGGATGCATCTGTTTGAATGGGATGGATTGTCTTCAACAGGACTTCCTATAAAGTCCTAGAAAACGATTTTTACAAAATTCTTTTTTGGATTTATGTCTCCATCATTTTCCATGAGAGCATTCCATACCGTGGTTCGCTGCATGTACTGTCTTGAAGGTGCTTCTGCAGTACATGGTTAATCGTCTTATCTTAAGAGGCAAATGCCCAAATGTATCATAAGAACAATTAAGGAGGGCGAATTTTATCTTAAGGACAGAGCAATTTGCTTTATTCAATCATAATTATTCCGCTAAGATTTCTCATTACGTTACTTGCAAAGGTACAAAAATAACAATCTTAAGACAGAATTCATTTTGTACTTTCCTGTTGTATATGTAATTTTATGTACTCTACTATTTTTCATGCATAATAGTAAAATTTGAAATTGTATTATGTAGATTTTTGGAATTTTACTGTTCTATGCATAAATGTTTGAAATATTACTGTTCTGTGGGTAAATTTTTGAAATATCACTATTCTATATGTAAATTTTTCGCACTTTACTGTTTTATATGCAAACTTTTTGCACTTTACTATTCTGTTTGTAAATCTTTCAAAAATTTACTGCTCTGTGCAAAAAATTTTGAAATATTAACGTTCTGTGCGTAAATTTACAATCCTTTACTGTTCTGTGTGTAATTTTTCAAGTTTTACTGTTCATCATGCAATTTCGAAATTGTATTATGTAATTTTTTGAACTTTACTATGTTACTTGTAATTTTTGAATTTCTACTGTGCTACATGTAATCTTCGAATTTTAGTATGTAATTTTTCGAACTTTACTGTACTGAATGCAATTTTTTCAGACTCTACTCGGTGTAATTGTTTCAATACTGTGTTGCATGTAATTTTTTGAACTTTACTCAATGTAATTTTTCAAACTTTAGTGAGCTATATGTAATTTTTTGAACTTTACTAGGTTGCATGCAATTTTAAAATTGTGTTATATAATTTTTGAAACTAAAACTATCTTCTATTCATTGGAAGATAAATGGCTGCTGAGGATACCAATTTGACTTCGGTCATTATTCCCACTCTAGTGAATGCTCCTGTTCAAACTAAAGGGGAAAAACTAGAAAAGTTTAGTAGTGTGGATTTCAAAAGATGGCAATAGAAGATGTTGTTCTATCTTACTACATCAAATCTAGCTCGATTCCTTCAAGAGGAAGTACCTGTTCTCACTAAGGAGAAATGGGATGACAAAATGGTTGTTGTTGCAGTCAATGCATGAAAGCATGCAGATTTTCTATGCTATAATTACATCCTTAATGGGTTGGATAACATATTATATAACGTGTATAGTCCAATGAAGAGTGCTAAGGCACTTTGAGAGACCTTAGACAATAAGTGCAAGACTGAGGATGTTGGAACAAAGAAATTCATGGTCGGCAAATTTCAATGGTCAATCAAGTTCAAGAACTCCAAGTTATCTTGCATGATATTCATGCAGAGGGTATGTCTTTAAGTGAGTCTTTCCAAGTGGCCGCAATAATATAAAAATTGCCACATTCCTGGAAGGACTTTAAGAACTACTTAAAGCATAAGTGTAAGGAGATGAACATGAAAGACTTGATCGTAAGGCTAAGGACTGAAGAGGACAACCGTGCTTCTAAATAGAAAAGTTGGGGGGGGGGGGGGTCATGGCGTGAAAGCCAAAGTTAATGTTGTGGAACAAGGGCATAAGAGCAATAATTTCAACAACAAGAAGAGGAAACATCCTGCTGGACAGTCAAATGACTCCAACAAAGCCAAGTTCAAGGGCAAGTACTATGTGTATGACAAGATAGGCAATAAGGTTAAGGACTGTCGCAAGCAGAAGAAACAAGATGATTCCAAGAAGAAAAATGCACAAGCCGACATGACTGAAGTGGAACATCTCTCCAACAATGTGAATGACATCAGCCTTTCCGCTGTGATTTTTGAAGTGAACATGGTTACTAATGCTAGAGAATGGTGGGTGGATACCGGGGCCACTTGTCATGTTTGCTCAAATAGGAAAATGTTATCCACTTATCAACCAGTAGAAAATGGAGAACAACTTTTCATGGGCAATTCTTCTACCGCTAAGGTTGAAGGTACTGGAAAGGTGGTGCTCAAGATGATTTCAGGCAAGGAACTCATACTCAACAATGTGTTGCATGTGTCAAAAATTTAAAAGAATTTAGTGTCAAGATCATTGCTGAGGAAGAATGGGTTCAAATTTGTATTTGAGTCGGATAAATTTGTCTTAAATAAGGGTGGGATGTATGTGGGCAAAGGGTACCTTAATGAGGGGCAATCGTACTTGTTTCTAATTATTAAGAATGTGAATGCTTCTTCCTCTTATATGATTGAGTCATGTGATGTGTGACATGGTAGATTAGGACATGTTAATTATGACGCTATGTGAAGATTGATTAATATGAAATATCTATAAATTTAATATTGACTCTCATCATAAATGTGAAACTTGTGTGGAATCAAAATTGATGAGAAAATCATTCCAAAACATTGAGAGAAGTATTGAACCTCTTGAGTCTGCGACTTAAAACTTGTTTAAACAAGAAGAGGTAAAAACTACATTATTACATTTATTGATGATTACACTCGATATTGTTATGTGTACTTGCTGAGAAGTAAGGATGAGGTTATAGACATGTTTGTTTTATACAAAACAGAGGTTGAGAATCAACTTGGCAAGTAAATAAAAGTTCTAAGGAGTGATAGGGGTGGGGAATTATAAATCACCTTTTGGTGAATTATGTTCACAATATGGTATTATACACCAAACTACAACACCCTATTCACCTCAGTAAAATGGAGTTGATAAACGAAAAAATAGAACTTTAAAAGAGATGATGAATCTCATGTTAATAAGTTTTGGGTTACCTCAGAACATATGGGGGAAGCTTTGCTTTTAGTGAATTATATCTAACAAAATACCTCATAAGAAAACCATACAAATACTATATGAATTATAGAAAGGTCAGAAACCTTCCTACAAGTTCTTAAAGGTGTGGCAGTGTTTGGTGAAAACGGCGGTCCCTAATCCCAAGAGGATTAAAATTTGACCAAAGACCATTGATTGTGTATTCATTGGTTATGCCAATAATAGTAGTGCATATCACTTTCTTATTTATAAATCGGATATTCCTAATGTAAATGTCAATACTATGATTGAATCAATGAATGCTTCATTTTTAGAACATATTTTTCAATGAAATTCTACACAAGAGGAAAGTTCTCTTAAAATAACTTTGGAAGTTGCACAAGACAATAGTGAAGACTAAGAGGGAAAAGATGATGAACCTAGACGTAATAAACATGCAAGAACATTAAAATCCTTCCAAATATTCTGACTTATTTGTTAGAAAATCCTCAAAGCTTCAAGGAAGCCACATCATCTCCTGAAGCACAATATTGGAAAGAGGCTATCAATAGTGAAATTGAATCCTTTATACAAAATCATACTTGGGAGCTAGTGGATCTTCCACCAGGGAGTAAACCTCTAGGATACAAGTGGATATTCAAGAAGAAGATGAAAGTTGATAGATCAATTGAAAAATATAAAGCTAGACTTGTTATCAAAAGATATAAGCAAAAGGAAAGTAAAGATTATTTTGATACATATTCCCCAGCTACAAGGATAACTTCCTGTAACGACCCAATCCGAGCCGGGCCCACAAAATCACTAATAGGAAATTTTCTTTTTCCTTGAGCCAAGAATCATCGTCTAAGTGCGAGAGGTACAACGTATGTCTATGCACTACGGAGCTTTAAGGCTTCCTCGTACGTAGACTTAGGTTGTAACGAACATGTACACACACCGAAACTTCATAGTTCGTCGCATGTAAAACAGAATAAAACATATTATTATAATGATTTGGATCGGGCCAACGTTGCCTTGCCTTTGGTTGCCTACGTACGTATTGGATATTATCCCAATACGATCAGATCCAAACGTAGTTCTACCTAATGGCTACTAAATACAACAAACATAAAAAAATCATACGTGTAAAATACATATCTCCGAATATTTAATCGGAGTATACAAACACTCGTCATATATCGGAGTCAAGCGGAAGTTAATAAATCAACGGAATCGTACATCTCGCTCTACCACAGAGCGGGATCAAAATCTTATACACATATCTCGCTTCATTACTGAATTGAGACTGAGCGCATCACTCGACTCGCTCTATCACTGAGCCGAGACCGGACATACACATCACGTGTCTCGCTCTACCCTAGAGCGAGACAACACACATTATGGCATATAAGTACACATCACGGCATATAAGCACACATCATGACATATAGGCACATAGCATAGTATATAGGCACATAGCATGGCATATAGGCACATAGCATAGTATATAGGCACATAGCATGACATATAGGCACATAGGCACATAGCATGACATATAGGCACATAGCATAGTATATAGGCATATAGCATAGTATATAAGCATATAGCATGGCATATAGGCACATAGCATAGTATATAGGCACATAGCATAGTATATAGGCACATAGCATGGCATATAGGCACATAGCATGACATATAGGCACATAGCATGACATATAGGCACATAGCATGACATATAGGCACATAGCATAGTATATAGGCCCATAGCATAGTATATAGGCACATAGCATGGCATATAGGCATATAGTATGACATATAGGCACATAGCATAGTATATAGGCACATAGCATAGTATATAGGCACATAGCATGGCATATAGGCACATAGCATAGCACACACACCGTTCTATAATAAAAATGGGAGATCAGAAAAGCTTACTGCCCTCATGTCTCGTATAGTAGCGGTATACGGAGTTGCTCACACGAGCATCCTCCCCTTCAGATCAGAAGATATTAGAGAGCTTCCTCTAGCCTCCATATGTTTCTCGTCTTATACCGAAAGACTATGTATAAATGTTCTCCTTACCGGAGACTCCTCTCGTTTTCTATGCCCGTGAGCAGCGAACAGAACCTCCCCTAGTTTGGATTACTTCTCTTGATGTAGCTTGGCAACTTCAGACAGAATCCCGTCTTGCTCTGGGCCCATATTTCTTGTTCGTTGCTCGAGGATGACGGGTAGAGCCTCTCCTTGTCTCGGGGCATTTCCTCCTTATACAGTTGCCGAATCAAAGAACGGACCTCTCCATCGCGTAGAGCATACTCGATTTAGTTAAGAACGCCTCTTGTACCGACTAAATCGGAGTGGGGATGGCCAGAAACAGAGAAAACAAAGTTGGTCGGTGCATGAAGATAACGGGCTGGACCTCCTCTTGTCTTGAGATGTTTCCTCATCATACGGTCTCCAACTCAAAGAACGGACAGCTCCATTGCATAGAGCATACTTGATTTAGTAGGAAATGGGTCTTCAACGGCCTTAATAGGCCTCAGAACGGTTAAAAACGGAGGAAAGGAAGTTCTGCTTGAAAAAAGAGCTCAAATGGGGTTTATATAAGCCCCGGCGCGCCGTAAAATCAAACCGCGGCACCGCGAAACTGCTGCGCCGCGCCGCACAAAAATGCTGCACCGCCAGAAATGGCGGCGCCCGCCGTTTTCCCGCGTCGCGCGCCCGCGGTGCGTCACCCGCGCGTGACGCGCACGGCGACTGCGCGTCGCGGTAGCGCGTTATGCACGCTGCGATCGCGCGTGTCACGCGCGCGTCCATCGCGCACGTCATGCATTACTTTTTATTTTTCTTTTTTTTTAAAGAAATCTTTCAAACGCGCGTAACTTCTTACCCCGGATTTAGATTAGTGCGTTCTTGGTACCGTTGGACTCGTATCGAGGAGCCTTTCGATACCAACCCACTTAAAGTAATAAATCGTGCTCTTTCTAAATGGGCCCCACCTATATTGCACATTTCTCAAATATCGTAACTTCCAGTCCCGACCTCTATTTCGTCCATTCTTTGATTCATTACACTCGTTTCTTCGAGCTCTACTCAAATATGAAGGTTTAAACTATTGAAAACCTTTAAAATTTATCCCAAAATTATCCAATTAGGCCTAACCCTTCAGGTCAGATGTAATCGAAAAACGAGTCGTTACACTTCCATTAGAATGTTAATCGCTATTGTTGTTTTGTATAATCTTGAAATACATCAAATGGATGTGAAGACCGCATTCTTGAATGGTGACTTGAATGAAAAAATATATATAAAACAACTTGAAGGGTTTGTTGTATGGCTCAAGAAAACAAAGCATGTAGACTTGTAAAATATTTCTATGGACTTCAACAAGCACCTTAGCAATGACATGAAAAATTTGATAAAATGATGATGTCAAATGGATTCAAAATTAATGAATGTGACAAATATATTTATGTCAAAGAAAAACCTAATGGTTATGTTATTGTATGCCTATATGTGGATGATGTGCTCATTTTTTGTAGCAATGATGATATCATTAAAGCTACTAAGAGGATATTAAACAAATAGTTTGACATAAAAATATGGGTGTTGCAGATGTTATACTAGGGATAAAAATCACTAGAACATCTGGTGGATATACATTATCTCAATCTCATTATATTGAGAAAATTTTAGAAAAATTTAATAAGAATGATAATCGTCCAGCGAGAACACCTGTGGATATGACATTGCACTTACGCAAAAACACTAGTGAGAGTATATCACAACTTCAATATTCTCAAATTATTGGTAGTCTCAATTACATCATGAATTATACGAGACTGGGCATAGCATACTTAATAAGTAAATTAAGTAGATATAATAGCAACCCAGGGGCAGACCACTGGAAAGTTGTACTCAGGGTTCTTAGATATCTAAGATACACCTTTAACTATGGATTGCACTATACAAGGTATCCAGCAGTATTAGAGGGTTACTGTGATGCGAACTAGATATATGATACAAAAGACTCAAAATTCACAAGTGGATATATCTTCACTATTGGAGGTGCAACAGTGTCTTGGAAACCCTCTAAACAAACATGCATAGTAAGATCCACAATAGAATCTGAATTCATTGCACTTGATAGAGTAGGCGAAGAGGCTGAGTGACTTCATAATTTTTTAGATGATATTCCACTGTGGGGGGAACCTGTGCCACCTATTTGCATCTATTGTGATAGCCAATCGGCAATAAGAAGGGCACAGAGTAACTTGTATAGTGGTAAGTCTCGACATATACGTAGGAGGCATAATACCATAAAATAATTACTCTCTAGTGGAATAATTTTCATTGAGTATGTTAGGTCAAAAGAAAATATTGCGGGTCCGCTTACTAAGGGTTTTACCAAAGAATGAATGAGCAATTTATCGAGGGGAATGGGCTTGAAGCCTATACATTAAGAGTTACCATAATGACAACCCAACCTAGTTGACTAGAGATCCCAAGATCTAGGTTCAAATGGACAACCAAATTGTGGGGGATTCAATGGGAATGACTATTGAGATAAACATCTTGTCCTCATTCATATGATAAGATAGTGATGTCTACATAGTGAATTAGGATAAGTTTTGCTTTTAATGGTTCTTATAGTTTGAGTTCATTCAAGTGGGTATAGCAGGATACTCCTAATGAGAATCACCTAGATGAGTGTGAAGGGGCATCTTCTATGAGGATTTTAAGGCTAAATCTTCCACAACACTCATTAAAACCAGGTTTGTTCAAGGCCGAAATGAACACAATCATGAGAACCACGTTGTGTCTGAGAAGTGAGTGCGTGAATTCTATTATTTTGGTTTACACAAATAGTTGAACAGTTCAAGACATCACGTTCACTAATTAGTCAGTAGACCCAATAGTTTTCACAAGGGAAGGTTCAAAGCCAAAAACTATATTTCCCCCATGTACGAACTTTTCAATATTTGCTCTCACAGTTTATCTACATCATTTTACATAGTTACCCAGCCAATTCTCATTCATGTGGGGGATTGTTAAAAGTGGGCATAAGATTTAATGGGTTAAGCCCATATTATTAATGTGGGCATAATATTTACATGGGTTAAGCTCATGTTATTTATGTGAGTCAAGCACATATTCCTTATGTGGGTCAAGCCCATATGGTAGAGAGCCCAAGCCTACTTTGTATTGAATGAGAATCACATATGTGAATTAGTTGAAGAAGTGAATAGTATCACATCGCCTAAAAGAAGGTGATGGTGTTAGTATATAAAGTACAAGTTTGGCCTTTCAAGCTAGGCCCTTTGGCCAACCCACTTTTGTGGGCGAGTGATATGTTCGATCCATGCACCTAGGTCGGCTAACGTACATGTGCGCCGCCGCCGCTGTCCGGCCCAGCTCGGCTCTTTCGCACTCACAGCCGGCCGAGTTGGGTTGGGTCAACAAGATAATTATTTTTTGGACAAATTTATTTGGTTTGATTTTCACTTAACCCAACTTTATTTGGTTTCGTTTTCTCTTATTTGGTTTGGTTTCTATTACCCCAAAACAGATCTGGTTTGATTTCACTAAAAGGTGTCCATTAACGAATGGACATGTCTGTTTGAACGGGACAGGTTGTCTTCAACGAGATTTCTTATAAAGTCATGGAAAACGATTTTTGTAAAATCTTTTTATGGATTTCTGTCTCCATCTTTTTCTATGAGAGCATTTCATGTCGTGGTTCGCTGCATGTACTATCTTAAATGTGCTTCTATAATACATGATTGATCGTCTTATCCTAGGAGGCAGATGTCTAAGTGTATCCTAAGCACCGTTAAAGAGGGCAAATTCTTTCTTAAGAATAGAACAATTTGCTTGATTTGATCATAATTATTCCAGTAAGATTTCTCATCACAATACTCACAAAGGTATGAAAATAACAGAGTTGACTCCTCTTACTTCTTCAACTTGTTTAATGTGTCTCTCTGTTTTGAGTCGCACATAGAGGAAGTAGGTTCAGACGTACTATGGGTTGTTTGTCTAGCCATGAAAGAGCACTATGGAAACAAAGGAAGGAAGGGAAGCTATAAAGGAGATGTTGGTGTTTTTTATCATCCAAAACTGATTTGCAAACAACAAAGAGGAAGCCTTTGATCTTACTTTCCATTAAGTCTCTTTGTTTGGACACTTGTGGTAGGAATGAAGTATTTGCATAGGGAAGAGAAGTGCAATATCAAGATTCATCACTATTATCATCTTAAAAGGGTAACATAGCATACTAAGGATGACTTTAATAATAATATAGATAAACATGATTTGGGTTTTAACTATGTTTATGCTAGGCTTCCTACCTCTCAAAAGTGCTCTCTCTTCCCTACCTCTGTCACCGACTATGCTCTTGTTCTGGTCACCCAGAAAGCTCCCAAAAGTCCACCATAGATGGGTATTTATAATTAATGAGATTAAGGTTAGGATGTTCTTAATCCCCTAAAGACTAGGCCAAAAGACCTTCCATTAGGTAACCCAATTGGACCACCCAAACTCAATTTCTCACTAAATTTAGCCGGGACTGTATAAAATTGTAAATTACCAATTTGCATATCTAACTCGAGTAAATGGACTCTATGCATAATGTCCAACTTCAAATGGCAATATTGACCTCATCTAAACTCCAATTTATGTATTCTTTGTAGCATTTTGAAGCACTTTCTATCTAATTTTTATCAACGCAATAAACTTCAACTACTTAGAAAGTTATTTAACTTAAAAGGTCAAATGGTCAAACTCACTATTTTTTAAGTAACCAAAATTAAAAATTTAGGAACATTCCCATGTGTTACATCATCTCTATCATGACATGCTTTACATAATGTTAAAAACTTATACACATGCTTAGCTAACATGGTTTCTAGCATGAAATAAATCACCACCTAAATTCACATCATATGCACACCTTTGAAAAGTAAATGTTCATTATCCATCTCATTCTAGAATTATGAAACATTTATTCCCTTACTCTTCATTTTGCAACTAATCCCATAGTTGCATTTTTGTAGCACTCACTGCATATAAGCTCCAGACAAACTAATTACTGGTTCTTGAGGCATGGTCCTAGCCATCCAACCAACACCCATTGGTTGCCACCATGCGAACATAGACCTAATAAAGTTAAATATCCATCTATCCCAAATTAATAGCTCCATTTGGTTACTGTCAACCAATCCAATTTGCCATATAATTTAAGATAACAAACCCAATTTGCCATATAGTCTACAAAGTCAAGTCTCCATTCAAAAGAAATTGTTGAGGTGGGACATGAAAGCATCATGAGGTAAAAGATAAGGTGAAGAATGAAGAGCAGCAGGCAGAGATTCAATAGACCAAGACGATGGTGAGGTGGTAGCTGTGTTTGATTATTAATGGGAAATGATAATGCTATACTAAATTTTTACAACCTCATACACCCCTATAGTAGACAATGAAAAAGTTGGCTTATACTAAGGAGACCACGGGTATATAAAATCTTGGCCGAAGCCAACATGTAGGCTGGCATGAGGATGCAATTCCTATAGAGTAATGCTCCGTGAGGCGGCACTATGTGATTAGGGCTAAGGTAGTTGAGGTGGATAAGCATCTTCAGAGATACAATATGAAAGGAGCATTCTCATAAATTGAAACATAAATTCTATATAATAGAATATTGGCCAACCAAAAAAGAGGCATAAAGATAAGGCGAGTCTCGTAGATATGTTATAATGAATACACGAGAAACCTACTAAGCATCATATTGGAATGACATCAGAGAAAAAGTCAATTCGGATTGTTCAGCCATGTTCAGAAGATACTCCAAACTATGCATTAAAACGAAAACAAATTGACTTAAAATGAACTAGCGAGAAAAGAATTAGATCTATGACTCAGATATGTACATGATCTATGAGAGGAACAAATGGATTACCAGATGGCCCCACGAAAATAGGATAAGGTGATGCTAAAAATAGCATAAGGTAGTGGTGATAATGATGACGACAACATTACCAAAATTTAAAGCATAATCACAAACCCAAGCACAAAATCAAATTAACAGCCATTAGTCCAAAGACATTTTGCCCACCTATAGACAATTTTTTCAAATTTTTCTTTTTAACAAAACGAAGCATTATCGACACCTTTTTCAAATAACAGAATTTGATAGCACATTAATTTCACGTTGACACTTGTTACTTACATCTTTGTCATATGGACAGCATGATTTAATTTAATTTGTCAGTAGGTGTCTAATGATTTGGCGTCTCCAACTCCTTTGAATCCCTAGTACTTTCAGCATAAACCGATTGACTATCACGCACACTAAACATTGTAGTATCCATCAAGTCCTTACTCAGAGATTTACTTGTCCCACCAGATGTCTCATCAGAGCCAACCACCACATATTCCTCAACCCTCTTCTCAGCTATCGAGCTGATTTCTACACTTGATGGACCTCTATGCTCCTCATTGATCTGTTGAGCAGAACCAGCCTCCTTTACCAAAGACCGGTTCTCATCCATTTCCTCCAGGGTATCCCCCTCAAACTCAGCCATGACGAGATCTTCCACCTCACTGTTGATGGAGCATTCCATCCCTCCAATATTCATTTGACTTTCTGTCTTGGAACATGATTCATCAGCAAGCTTCTTAGTCATATTTTGATGATCAGCCAGACAAATTTCTGACACACTAGTGTATGTCACACTAACATTTTGGTCTTCACCAGCCACCTTAGTAGGAGCAACCTCTACAGATTTGTTCCCTAAGGCCTCTTCACCATTCATAGATCCAGCTGGAGCCTGAACTGAGGATTCAACATTTTTTCCATCTATTATTGGTTCCTCAGATGGAGTAGAAGCACATTCCATTGCTGGGGGCGTCACTTTGTAATCTGTGTCTGGCCGCGAAAGTGGATTTGATGGCTCAGAGGTACCAGGCAGAGGGAGTTGTCCAGATGCTGCTGGTCTCACAATGGTAGCTACATTTCCAGACCTGGATATTGTTGGCACTACCCCGGAGCCAGCCCGAATATAGTGAACAGTAGATGGTCGGGGCACAATAGGGGGAAGAGGGTCGCCCTGTTTGATATGGACAGCATTCTTAGACTGTGCTGCTTTGAGAAGAGAGGCAGCAGTTAAAGGTGTCGCAATTCTAGCACCTGCAGCAACTGCAGCTTCTTGTATGGAATACCTCAGTGTTGGTCCCAACTTCTTCTGAAGGGGACGGTGTTTAGGAGGGCAAGGTGGCACTTTGCAAGCTTGTGTACTATTAGACTCCTGTTGAACCAATGATTCAGATGTTGTAGTAGTATTAGAAGAATTTGATGTACCTGTTTCAGAATCAGAACCAAAGATTTTAGCAGTAATTGAAAAGGCATTTCGAAATAATAAAGAAAAATAAGATAGCAAGTATCTCATCAATGATAAAACAAGGAAAATGATATTCATACTCCATTTTCTCTACACCACAGGCCTTACACCACCTTTGATTGGATAAGAAAGGTAGGTCCCACCTAACAACATGAGATTTACTTTTCCCTATCCAATCACAAGTGGTGTAAGACCTATAATGTAGAAAAAGTGGAGTAGGAATATCAACTTCTATAAAACAAGTCCAAAATGCATGTTGGTTGGTTTTCCATTGCTGAAGTACACTTGTGTGTCTCAGTTCTGTCAATGGATGAAAAAAAACAGTAACTTAAAGAAGTCATGAAGAACCTTGTACTATCATGTGTTCTCAATGAACAGAAGAGCTAAGAGACAAAATCAGCATATACTAAAAACTAAAAAGACCAGGACTCAATCAACCTGAATTTGGAGCCTACATTAATTAGTTCAGCAAGCAAATATGCCATACTATGAGGTCACCTCCTTAAAATACACAAATTGGTAGCTATTAATAAGTCCATTGCCAATAATATTTTCCTGTTTTGTCAATGCCCTGTCACGTAGACAACACAAGGAGAAACAAATATGGCAGTAATAATCACTCGTTTTCCCATAAAGCAACCATGTACACTATGACCTGTGCCAAAAACAAAACCATGTACACTGACAAATATTTGCTTCAATACCACCCTTAAGTTTCTTCATTATCTCATTGTAGCATATAAAAAATAGTCCACGCCAAATTTTGTACAATCAATGTAATGCCACCCTTTTCAACAATGAGCGTGTAAACATGATATGGACCCACCATTGAATACAACAATTAGCTCCACTTCCAGACTCAACTGTTTCCCTCTAATTAATATATATGTTTCATCCGTATTCTAGAAAAATAGCAATGCGTACACTAATATATATTAATTTGCAAATCTTCAGCAGTTAGGAAAATATGTTCTGCATCTGAAAGTATTTAAAAGACAGTCATAGCCATGAAATTAACATACCAACCGCCGACAAGCTTCCCATCATAGGCATGTTTAAAGCAATGGAAACTGCCTGACGAGTTGCCAATTGTGCCTCAGAAAGAGTTGTCCCTGTCTGATTAGCAGAACTGCTTTTGCTTGAGTTGGCCTGGCGCTTTCTGATGATCGCCCACCTCTAGTAGTTCATAACTACACAAGTTAGATCATCCCAATAGCAAATGTTGAATGAGGAAATTGAATAAAAAGTTACTTTACAACAGCTTCCTATTTTGTCTCACATAATATTTGTTATGGAGTTAAAACACTATGCTGAATAGTGAAAAGGACCTGGGATAACTGTGAAGCAGTTCGCTCATGCTTAAAATCTCCTTTGAGAATATTAGCCCAATTGCCTTCACCACATTTCTGCACTGCAGCAATAAGTTCCATGTCCTCCTCTGGAGTCCATAGTTTCCTTTTTCTTCGTGCAGGCAAATTTGAACCTGCAGATGCATTTCCATCCAAACCCTCTGAAGACGCCACTGTGGACAGTGATAGCTTCCCGTCCAGGTTTTGTGAAGTCTCTGACGGAGTGCACAAATTCTGACCATTCGGCATATTCGCACCTGTAAAAGCCTCTGCAGAAGAACGATTTGTGGAACCAGATTCATTTGCAGAACCATAAGACATCAGCACCTGTAAAGGCAGTTTATATCAGATACATTTAGAGAAAAGTAATATAAGATATTTCACAACCTACCGGAGAAATTAATGCATAAATTATATGCATATAGTATCATCTAACCCAGCTAAAATGGATAAGCCTACTTATCACAAGTGCAATGATAGTGTGAAACAAAATTTAGTACCTTCTGACATGTAAAATATATGTTTAAGCAGTGTTGAAAAAACTGAACCTGGTTGGTTCAACCATGACCAGAACCTTCACGGTACAATAAGAGCACTTAACCAAAGTTGCTAGAAAATGAATTCAAAGCAGCCGGCACAAGGATTCCCCTCATTCAACTAATAGCATCTTTCTTAAGGATTTCCATCTGTGATTTTCTACCAATGTAAATGCAAATGTGACAAATGCAGACCTTGACAGCTGGGAAAATGAGTCCGGCATCTTTGGAGACAATTGATGAAGGACAAAGAAGATTAAAAGCAATATGGCCAGACCTAAAAGCCCTCACGATGGTTTCACTTATTGCCATTAGATTGCCGTGCTTGCCTAGATCAATCTTGAAAGAGAGATGACTGTGGGAGGGAAAATAATAATCACCCAACGAATCTGTCCAACAATTTGCCTTCTAATTTGTTTAACTAAACATGTCATAGTTGTATATCATCCAAGGTCAAGAAAACCCTAATCGCATAAAGATTTTTGGTAGGGTAATTGCTTAGAGGGGAGTAGCATACAAAAAATTTTAATTTTTATTCAACAAATTTATACTGCACTAAATTATAGATTTCTAAGAACTCCCTTATCTCATTATTTTCTAATTTTGAGAAAAAAATATATGAAGTATGAACTGGGACAAGCCAGTCAAACTGCAAACTGAACTTCCTGCAGATCCAACATTCAAGTCCAGTTCTTGAAACAAAACAATATAGAATTCAAAAAATGTAACAAAAAAGAAAATGGAAGCATACATGTATTATCTTTATTTCAACATACTTCATAAATAAGGTGTGGTAAAAATAAACACGAAAAGTTACTTAAAAAAGTATAACACAAACATAACAAAAAAATCCACTCTAGCTAAACAGAACTTATACAGTAATTCAGTTGATAAGAGTAAGAAGGATGCCAGCAGAAATGACTGCTGTTGATCATAACTCAAAACGTATTGAGAACTTTTCCTCTGGCCACATAAAAATCAAATAAACTGGACTTAAAAAAGAACTGCCAGATGTGAAGAACTATAGAATAGCAAAAATATCCATCCAAATGTGGACACAGAGAGAGAGAGAGAGAGAGAGAGCAATAAATAAGCAAATACGATTTTTTCCAGGACAACATCTGTTATTTATCACAACCTTCATATTCAAAATGTCTACTAAAGAATCTATAGTAAAAACTGCCAGCCCACAATAATGTACAAAGAAATGAGCTAGTAAAAAAGGTTACACTCCAAACACAAAGAAAATTAAAAAAAATCATTATAACCCTCAGAACAGTGCCTTACACAATTAGTATAATAGAGGCATGGTTCCATATTACACTCATTTAGAGAGAGAGAGAGGGAGAGCAAAAATCCAGACAAATTTAACAACTGGTGCATACATTTGACTGCAACAGTAAAAAATATATAACCTCAATGAGAGCAATACCTTCACAGCTGCAGCAGCTTCTGTTGACACTTCCACACCGACATTGGGAATGGGTTCCAATTCATATTCCAAGTCGCTGTTGTCATCCTGAATAAAATTTCATGTACAACTATATTTAATTCTTGATATTGTATAAGGATATTTAAGTTTTGTATCATGGTTCAGAATATCTTTTATCAGAATTATACCGTGACCTAAGGATAGGATATATTAGAGATACAAAGAAAAAAAATATCGGCAACCAAAAAATGCATTCACAAGTATCTTGCTAATTTAAGCATATATTAACTTCTAAATGTCCTAGTACTAATCACAAACAATCTTAACACCATGTGAATACACTACACTAACATAAATTACATTTATCAAGTGGAAAACATGATCAATAATGATAAAAAAGAAGAAACTCGAAGGTAATATTCAATGATTAAGCAGTGAACACGATGGTGTACATCTAAAAAATTAAAACAAGAATATAAAATAGATAACATGATAGCATATTCGTCGGCATTGCCGGAGAAGATGCTGTAAAGGATGTCGGAGTGTCCAAACACTACCACTGAGTGCTCAGAAGGTCGCCAGAAAGTGAGGGTGGGCCCAAGATATTGCCAAATATCTAAGATATATTGGTAATATATCTCAGATTTCACTGATGCATATGAGATATTAAGGAAGATACAACCTTCCCCCATTTCTTGAATCCGACAAGCAACAGATACTGATATATCTCAATTATTGAGAACCATGGTTTGGCCGATAACACTTCAGCAAAAGTCAAAACCAACGCTGAAGCAGACAGAAAGAGGTTCAACCAGCTTCTGCTTCTGGTTTCTGGCCTCTTTCAAGCTTCTGCTTCTGCCGTTCAGTTGAGAAAGAACTTTTGGGGAAAAGGGCTTCCCGGAAGCTGAAAGACCCTGAAGCACGTTGGAGAAGTGCCCCAAGCAAACCTCAAGCTAGTGAAACAGTAAATATAGCATGGATATGACTATTTAGTTCCTTAAATCTTACCATTCAATCAATGATTTCTCATCTCTTTTATCAAAAACATAATAACAACTGGTGATACACCAATTTCTCAATTTAAAATCAAAATCATTCAATCAATTAACATATTGGCAATTCTTTTTGGCATAGTATTATCAAACTCAAAATCTTCTGCAAAATATACCTCACAACTTAGAAAATGAGACCGAATTATTTAAAGTTTACACAAGATCTACAAGGAGATTTTGGGGTGCAATTAAAATGAATAAGGACAATACGGGAGTGCCATTGATGAATTTTGGGTTACCATTGGCACTGAACTATGAATATCTACTCACTTCAGAGGGAGCACCTCCTAAACTTGACTTTCAGAAGACTGGGAAAACACCTGTAAGTACTCTCATTCCAACGCTAATAATAGTATAGTCCTACAACAATGGCAGTTAGGAAAATCAAGCCACAAGCTTTAAAAATGAGGAGAAAATTGATCGATGCAGGCCCTACTTAGGATAAAAATAAGTTCAAAAAAGTTAGGTCTGAAAGTAGAATTATTAAAATTGACAGAATGCAATTGAATGCTAAAATTTAGGGTGAACATTCAAGAAGACTATTCACTTCAAGGGGAATACCTCCCAAGCGATGAATTCCTGGGGGAAAATACTTGTTAATACACCCATTTGAACAATAAACACAATGTAGTCTACTATCTCAACCTTAGCTTGTTTAAATGATCTTAATACCCACTCCCATAGATACAAAATTTTAGCTATTCGTGACAGAAGAAAAGTCAATAAGCGGTAAGAACTAATACACACAACATAATGATGACTAAGTTCATAAAATACAGATGAACAAAAAATGAAGTCGTCCCCTCTGCACAGGAATAATGTTTTGTAACTCAGTTCATTCCAGACAATGGAATCAGGTTGGCTCAGGCCTGGCCAGGCTTCTACTGGAGCCAGCCCAATCTGCAACCTAGCCAGGCCAGCTGCCCTATCCAGTCAATTGAAATGTCTGACCTTTTTATACTTCTCTTGCTCCCTCCCTCTCCAATACACACAATGCGTGCATCAATCCCAAAAACATAGATAGGGTTCAACTTGCATAGGCCATTAGAAGTAGGAAAATTTGGCTTAACATCAGAGTCCAAACACCTTGCAATAATTGCACAATTCATGAAGTTTGCACTTCCTATACACTCAAATGTAATCAAGGATCAACTTGAAATTGTCAAGGCCCATTAAGAGCAATGGTTAACATTGGGTAAACTTTCTCGGAATCATGCCATACCCCTTATTACAAGTATTTGGAATATTGCAATATATAGTGCCATTTCTATCTATTAAGAGCAACCGTGACACTCAATGACCACACCTTCAAGTTTCTTGTTATGAAATGTCAATTCCTCCTTAGTCTTGCTCTCCTCTTCTAAGGACCCCACCAGGAACCTGGTGGCATAACCTCATATGGGCCAAAAATGTCTTATTCACATGAGTCATACCATTCAAATGGCTCTCTTCATATTCCATCACCTAGTTCTTTGTATAAAATTCTCATACCGTGCCATTCATCTGTAATACCATTTCATAACAAGTAATTCACCTTTTTCTACATGCCCCTTCTTACTAGCCAACACTAAGCCACACAACAAAATGACAAACAAATACCAAAAAATTGACATAGTTTTGATAGCCTGTAAGAGCCTAACCAGATCCAAATTTGTATACATTCCCTTGTACACGGCATCAACAATTAAATAACCAAACTTATGCCTGTTCAACATATTAGCATCCAGTCTGCAAGAGCAAACCAATACAACTTGAAACTAGCCCTAACTTAACATGGTGACAGCCATCCACTGATCAATACAGAAATTTAACCCTTTTAATATAAGTAACAAAAAAACCCACTATAAAATTGTTAATTTGCTATATAATTTAAGTCTCATGACGAACAACAGCTAATTTGCTATATAATGTAAGTCTCGTGATACTAACCAAAGGTTCATCCCCATTTTCCGCTTTGTCAACCAAAGTGCCACAGTAGGCCAAATGCCTCCATAACATTTGATATTCACGGGCATTCGAGATCCCAGTAGTAGTCTTCTTAACCAAGCTATTCCAATCTATTTTTCCACTAGCAGACTGAGAAACCTCTTGAAGTAGTGCAAGTACTGTTGTTGCACTATACCTGCAAAATCAAAAGTTTGTTAATAAACAGTGGAAAACATCAACCTATATTTATAACTCCTCAAGATTTAAAAATTCAAGCAGCTGAAAAACACAGGTTCATCATAAAGCAATAATGCATAGCAAGATGTTGTGTAAAATGCTCGATGCAAAAAAATCTAGAGTAAAACCCATTAGATAAAATCAACAATTTTGCTGAAAGAAAAAAATTTCAGGACAATTTTATCTTTATCGATTGGCTCGTTCAGGTTGTACCAAAAGAACCAATATACTTGTCAATATTAATCAAACATCAACGACAACATTTAATATGGTACCAATATTTTCTATTGCCTTACATTTTTCTGCCCACATGGTTAAATATTTACTTCAAACTACACAGTATGCAAAAATATACCGTAAGAAAGTGTACTGCCAAAATGGGGCCACCAGATAAGGTGATTCTCGATACTTCACACAGCATCAATTTCAACTGATGCAGGTTGTGCAAAAGATATGCAAAATGATGTTTCCAAGCACAAAATTAGAATTCAACGTAATCAAGATTCATTCTGAACAGCTGAAGTGTCATACAAGATAAGTGCAGAAAATGGGTCATACAGCTCACCAAGCAAAAATCTAAAGCATGCATGGGTGCAGGTGCAAATCTCAGCCACAATAAAAAAACTGAGACTGTAATAGCACATTAAAATAATAACTTCTCCATGCTTCACTGACTAAACAATACCACAATTGAAATTAAGTGAACACATGCCCCAAAACAATTGAATTTTAATGAATTAATTGAAAATCAATTTAGCAAATTAGAAGGCAGTTCAGAACTACGTGGCTGAATGTGATGTTTGCCAACAGGCTAAGCCATCCACTGCCTCTCCAGCTGGCCTTCTTCAACCTCTCCCAATTCTATATCATATTTGGGAAGACGTTTTCATGGATTTTATCCGGGCTTTACCTGTGGTTCATGGTAAGTCTGTCATTTTAGTTATAGTGGATTGTCTCTCCAAATATGCCCACTTTTGTGCCCTCAGCCATCCTTTCACCGCTAAATCAGTTGCTGAACCTTATGTTTGTGAGGTGGCTAAACTCCATAGCATGCCACGAACTATTGTCTCAGACCGGAACAAGGTTTTCTTATCTAATTTTTGGCATGAATTTTTCTCTATTTAGGGCACTAGCCTCCACATGAGCACCACCTATCACCCTCAGTCCAACGGGCAGACGAAGGTCGTCAATCGTTGCTTAGAGTAGTATCTGTGATGCTTTGTTGGGGATGAACCTCGCCGTTGGTTAGAGTTCCTTCCTTGGACCAAAATGGTACAGCTATCAGTTGTACTCCTTTTGAGGTTGTTTATGGCCGACTTCCTACAGTCATCCTTTATGTTCTTCTTCGTGCTTCTGTCAGTGAAGTTGACTACACACTTCAGTCACGAGATGAGATCCTTCACTGCCTTAAGTCCAACCTTGCCACTGCCCAAAATCGGATGAAACAGGTTTATGATTGCCATCACACAGATAAGGAGTTTGTAGTGGGTGACCTTGTCTACGTCTACCTTCTTCCCCACCGTTAGAGTTCTTTATCTCAGCCCAACTCTGCTAAGCTGGCTCACCGCTTCCATGGACCCTATGTGGTGGTAGAGTGTATTGGTTTTGTGGCGTAGTGCCTCTAGCTCTGCCTTCCTCCATTGTGGATACTCATTGCGTTCTCCGTCATAGACGCCTGGTTAATGAAGTTCTTATTGCTTAGTTTGACCATCCTCTTGAGGATGCCTCGTGGATGGTGGACTTTGAATTTTATCAACAGTTCTCTGATTTTGCGCCTTGAGGACAAGGCCCTACCGCAGCGTGGTGGAGTGATATATCTCTTATTTATACATAGTTTCAATTAGGAGTAGGTTTATTAGTAAATTCACTAGTTTACTTGATTATGTTAATTTAGACCATTGGATTGGGATTGTAGGGTTAGGATTATGTTATGAGGTATTTGGGCCCACTATTGGGTAATTGGATTTTGTATGTAAATCAGATTACGAGCTTAATGGAAAAAGAAAAAAAATGGAATTAGCCCTAACCTCTCATCCCCTGTTCCCTCATCTTCCTCTCAGTTCTGTGCATACCGGTGGTGCATTCTGGTGCATATCAAAGATAGTGGAGGCAAAGTATGCAACCTGAAAGATGAAGATCATGCCACTCCCACTTGAGTTAACAAATGCATACTAGTATGGACAATTGTATGGATATGGCTATGATCCTACAACACGTACAGGAAATGTGTATGGACCACTAGTACTCAGAATTTATACCAACCATTACCTCTGTTACAATAGTAGCAACCTACCCACCATATGGGATCTTACATCATTTGCCTGAGTATGAGTATGAGAGGCTTGTGAGTGAGTATTTAAGTACCTACCAAATTATGATGACGTGGGAGCAATGTTCTACCCAATTGGATTTCCCTATATGCTCACTCTTCTAGTGGTTAGATAGCTTTCCAACCTCCACGTCACTCTTGCTATTAGTAATAAATATTTAAGTTAGACTTCCAAGTTTTATTTAGATGTACACCATCATGTTATCTACTTAATCATTGACATTTTCCTCAAACTTGTTCTTTATTATTGTTGATCATATTTTCTGCATAATAAATGTAATTTATGTTAGTATAAGTGTCTTCACATGGTGCTATGATTGTTTGAGATTAGATTTAGGGCTTTTAAATGCTAAAGCATGCTTAGATTAACAAAGTACATGTGAAAACATCATATTTAGGTCACTGATTTTTTTTTTTCCATTAGCTCATATATCTCCAATAAATCTTATCTTTGGGTAACCAATATATCTCCGATCAAAGATATTGTGAACCATGATTCTCCCCTTTTTGTGTAATTTCTCCTCTCAAGCCTAATTCCTTCCCTTCTTCGTCTAGCCTTCCCTATCGTCCCTCCTCACATCTTACAAGTTCTTCCCTTATTCACCCTAATTATCCCCCTTTTCCAATATCTCATATATATCTCCGATAAATCTTATCTTTGGGTAACCGATATATCTCCGATAAAAGATATTGCAAACCATGATCCTCCCCTTTTGTCTAATTTCTCCTCTCAAGTCTAATTCCTTCCCTTCTTTGTCTAGCCTTCCCCATCATCCCTCCTCACATCTTACAAGTTCTTCCCTTATTCACCCTAATTATCCCCCCTTAGATAATTAGATGTACAACACAACAGCTGCATTCATATCTAGAGCTTATTAAAACATTCTTCATCCTTAATGTAAAGCTAATGCAAATAAGAAATCTCCCATTCCACCGTAATCTATAAACATACTACATCCAATTGAGCTTATGTTTTACATTGTCCACACAACTGCTCAAAAATTTTCTGTTCTTCAAACACCATCGAACTGAAACCAACTTAACCAGAGAATTTTCAATGAAAGTACCATTCGAACATGCAACACTTATTGCCTTTACATAAAGGTTGATCCCCATTTAACTTCCTTTAACTCCACAGTCCTTCCCGTTACGCACCTTCTTTATGCTTTGATCATCTATACAGTTTTTATTCAATGAACTCTAATAATTTCACGTCCATCTTCATTCCTCAACAGGAAAAGTTCAACAATCTCAATTTTTTAATGCGCCTATAGCAGCACAAATTTCTAATTCTACTGTGTCACAATTTAGACAACTTGGTGTAATCTCCGATCCCTTTCCTTGCACCTAATATAGCATACATCATATCATGTGCATCTTCAAAAGATAGCATCAACGAACAACATTTCAAGCTCCTATGCTTACACATTATTGGTACTTTTCCATTTCACAATTCTTCGAACATGCCACCAAAGCATAGTAATCGAGGTCAAGTTTAAACTTAATTTGACAATTAAAAGAGAAACTAACAGAAAATGAACTCGACGTTATAGATGCCATACATTGAATCTCACTAGACTCCTATCCATCTCAACTTGACTCTCATTTAAACTTTTTTTAATAGCATTCTCAATAAGCATTATACAACCCTCGAAATACTAAAAACATGAAAGAAAGGCCTTTACTAGTTAGCATATCAGGTAAATAAGTAATTCATTCTTATTACAGATCAAAGACAGCACTTTTGTTCGACTATTTTGGTACAGCTCTAAAACACAGCAAGTCTACTACCAAAAATGCCACTTCATGTATTTCTCGGCTACAAACCATCCACCAGTAAAGGAAAAAACGACATATTTATTGTCTTTGCTAGGAGAAGTTACACGTTTATTACCTCTGAGCAAGCAGAATAGTGTCATCTTCACTGATAAAACCCTTCTTCATCTTGAATTTGCATTCGCATACAAGACTGCCAAAACGCAGTGGAGCTTGCTAGCTATGAACTCCAGAACTTGAAAGAGGAAAGCATTTACTGAAAAAATAATAATAACAGTAGGAAAAGGGGCTCTCTGCCGACAGACTGCAACGGGAAGAAGGGATTTTAAGCTGTGAGGTGGAAAGAGGGAAGGGTGGGGCGAACGGAGGAGATAAGCGGTGGGGGGGAAGGGTGGGGGCAACGGAGACGAGGCCAGGAAAGTGCTCTCCGCCGCTTACCGCGGCGAATTTTTAGAAAGGGACGCCGTGAGACAAAACCGCGGCCGACTGGGGACTGCGGTTCACGTTGACCGGTTCATCCTGAATAAGGCAGTAGCAAATCTTAAGCCCAAAAATCACCGTCACATGACTATTGCCTAGTTTTGGGGTTAAATAAGTAAAATAATTTCATATACCGATACTAGCAAAATGCACATCTATAACGTCTGTAAATACAATTAATGGCTACCACTTTATACAATAAAAATAATTTTCTTTACGAGACAAATTAAAATATAAAAATCACATTATAATGAGAGGAGGGTTGGTTTTTAAATAGGCCTTAGATAAGATAAAATAAACTGAAGTAAAAATAATGTATGTGTTTAAACAAATGTTGCCCTTGTATATTATGCTTACAATATATACTTTTAAGATCATAATGACTATAAATTTAATACATAAATTATAATTCTAAAACTTAGGCTAAATATTCTGTCATGGGTAGGCTTTGATATATAATAGTGTAAAAAGGCTTTCTATCATAGAATATGTTATTCATATTCAATAATAGTTTAACGATGTATCTCATTTGATAGAACTCTTTTGAGAGTTTTCAAGGCTCTAAAAAATATATGAATCCAAACAAGGATAATATAAGTAAAAAAAAATTAAAAAATATATGAATCCAAATAAATAATAATTTGATGAGATATCTCATTTGATAGAACTCTTTGGGAGTTTTCAAGGGTATCAAAAATATATGAATCCAAATAAATATAATATAGGTAAAATTTTATTAAAAAATGTGTTGTATAAGTGAGGTTTACAAAAAAGTTCAATAAATTATAGTCACTCAGATCTCATTTGATAGAGCATATTGAGAACTTTCTAACAATACAAAAAATACACAAATCTAGGTTCAATGTCATATTAACCTGTAGTATTGTGTTAACATGTATTAAGAAGACATCTAAAAGAATCTAAGTAAATAATTTTATTATAATATCCTCAAAACATATACCAATTTAAACATATATTAAAGAACATAACGATATAAGACATGGGTAAGTTAAGACTTAAGGATAAAAAGCAGAGGTAAAAAACATCAAAATTAAAAAATTTATAGTCACCCAATTTGATTTATATAATAGTATAATTGACATAAATTTTCTTGTAAAGCATTTGGCTGCTTGAAATGGAGAGATCTACATCCCTCATCACTGATGTAAAAAACTAAGGGGTCAATTGGATGGGAAAGCCAATTTTAACCCGATTAAATTACCTTTCCACTTGTGGAAATTACCCCTAAACCTCATTTAATTAATTTTTTTTTTGTTAAAACTCCTATTCTAGAGACCATCCTGTTTATTCTTATTTTGGAGACCAACCTGGATAAAGTAAAATGGGGCCTAAGATTTTTGCTTAAGACTTGGTTAGATTAGTATTTTGTAATGTTTTATTTAGTTGATTAGGGATGAAAAGTAAAAGAACAAGTATTGTGGACCCACGTATTTGAAAGTTTATTGATCCAACATAGTCCATAGTTGGAAGAGTAAGTATTTAAGGATTTGGATGGTGTAATAAAGTGTTATGGGCCTATGTGTTCTAAGTTGATTGTATAACACCTCATATTTTCTGAAGAAAATATTATTAATTATTTAATATTTTAGGCCATCAGTAACCATCGACATGTAGATGGACTTGTTGATGGAACTCAAAAATATTTTGTTGGTGAACTCATTGACATGTCGATGAAGTCGATGATGGTAATTGCATGTATACAGTTACTCCGATATACGAGGCTGTTAATTAGCTTCAGATTTCGTGGGTAGTTATGATAGTAGCTTAGAAACGGTTTGAGAAGGAAAAAAATAAGTTCAAGGGGAGACTTGTGGCTGGAGAAGAGAGCAATGAACAATTGAGAGTGAAGCGAATGACAAAAATCGGGCAACACTCGCATTTTAAGGTCAAAAGCTTTCTGAACTTGAGATTTTACCAAATTGATGTAGTTTTGGATTTTCTTCATGTTTTTTATGATTTGTGTTGGATATATTGTTAATTGAAGTAAAATCCTTGAATTTATTATCTCCAGAGCCAAATTCATGGTTTTTACTGTACTATGAAGTAAAATAGGGGTTTGATCGATGATTTCCTTGTTTGAGAAAAATCTCCAAGAAGAATATATGTGAATTTTTTTTCCAAAATGAATGAAGGCATTTGTGCATGTTTGTGATTGTTGATGGAGTTACCGACTTGCCAATGATTGCATAGATGAAAGGAAGAAGACGAACAGTGCTCATACATGCGTGTGTAGCAGGCATGCTATTTTTGGTCATCGGTTGTATGAATGACATGTCAATGAGGCTTTGGTGAGAATGACACAAGAGTGTCATTCAACTGTCAGTAGGGTTGTCAACCCATCTATGAAGTCACCGATAGAAATTTATATATTTTTTGATAATAATCGACATGTCAGTGAACTCACCAATGGCTATTAATGAGGGTGTCGACCTGTATATGAAGTCACCAATAGATATTGATATCTCTGTTAATGATAGTTAACACATCGGTGAACTCACCGATGGTCATCAGTAAGGTGTCGACCCATCTCTAAGGCCACCAATAGATTTTGTTGGTAAGGTTCGACGTGAAGGTGAACTCATCGATGGTTATCAAAAAGGACATCGACCCATCCATGAGCTTACCTATGGACCTCATAGTCAATGTTGATAGGGTTCGACGTGTTGATGAACTCATTGATGATCATTGGTGGGGTTACCGATATGTTGGCAAGGTTGTCGATGGAATATATGATTTATGTATTTCCTTGTGAATATAGCTAGCATATGCTATAATAATTATAATTGATAGTGCATGATTTTTTGTGTTATGTGATGTGGCTGAAGGATCAATTATGCATGTATTATATATGGTTAGTAATCCCAATGCATGTGTATGAGACTATTGATGTGATGGATGGGCACCCAAAAGACTAGGCATATTGCAACCAAGGTCGCAGGAACCTTTGGTGCCTTAGCTCCAAAAGTGAGTTGTCAGCCACGTAGATGGAAGGATTTAATATGAAAAAGGACCAAGGTCTTTTGGCTATCTAAGAATAGAGTTATGTTGAACTGCTTTCCTGGCACGGGAGTCATGCTTGAATAGACTAGAGCATTAAAAGATGGTTGGTCTTACATAGTACATTATAGGAGGTTTCGACGATCATGGGAAGTCAGAATCTCAACAGTAGGGTCCATGAGCTTTAGTGAGCCCTCACTTCATAGCGTGGATGGGGAGAGGCAAACTTTAGAGCACTAAGGTCATAATGTGATGGCCCAATATCTAGTAGTGTGGAGCTCCTAAATGAGGTTATCATGTCTAGAGAACCTTCAAGAAGGGTTTTGCTTATGAATAGAATGATTAATATGAAAGGTATGTACTCTTTATATTATGATGAATCGACTTGTTTTTTAACAAGAATTCCATGGTATGTTGATCGAATCTTTGTATTTCTTTGAGATTGTCATCCCACTAAGTATTTCTTTATACTCACCATCCTTTGTGGTGTAGGTGTTCGGGTCGAGATTCAAAGGTAATGTGAAAAACATAGATGTAGTGAAGTTTTACTATGTATATATAAAGATTCTTGAGCTAGGTTTGACTAGGCATGTGAGTGTGTCATTTTTCTTTCATTGGTTTAGATATTGTTAACACACAATGATAAACTTGTGGATCCTATGAATATTTCAATGTAATAACTATATAGATTATTATTAAAGTTACTAATCTTACATCAAAATGATTGTGAAAGTTGATGATGCTCATACCCCTAATTCTCTATTTCAATTATTTAATTCGTATGTTTAACTGTTGCAATTGACAAGATGGATGGACAAAGATTTATGATATCTTCTTTTAAAATGAAGAAAAAATATGTATGTCATGAAAATTTTATATGTGGAATTAGGGGCGATAGATTGAGTCACCACTTTTCTTCCATCTTAGTTTCCTTTCCT
This sequence comes from Saururus chinensis, assembly GCA_035235625.1. Lineage (NCBI taxonomy): Eukaryota > Viridiplantae > Streptophyta > Magnoliopsida > Piperales > Saururaceae > Saururus > Saururus chinensis. The sequence goes on from CP141143.1 coordinate 37,320,249, forward strand.
TTTTTGAGTTTTCAATTCTTATAATAAATGCCCATTAATGTTGTCATGACCTATATTTTTATAACACTTTTTAAAGAGTGCAAATGATAAATCATGTGAAAATTTTTTTCTTCTTAAATACAAACAAATTATTCGATTAAGTATCTGGGTTGTAAGATCTCTAAATTTAACCCAATTTGATTTTGATTTAATTGTATGTTATTGTGTTGTTTTACTTAAATTTGTCAGTTTGACTTGATTTTGGGGAAACTTGATTTTGGGATTAAGTGTTCGTAATTATGGTTTTAACATGGTTTAATTTCTTTTTTATAAGTTTTAATATCAAACTCGATTTATCTTATTTTATGGGATTTTATGAAAATTTTTCATAAATTAAGGGTGTGGACCCCACCGTGGGCCCCACATCCACGTTTGGACAGAGTGTGTCCCACGTGACCCTAAACTTTAATTATTTTATTTTAATATTTTAAAAATTTTAAACTCGTTTTTAGCCCTAAAATGATCAAAATTAGCCACTTAGAGTGTTATAATTCATATTTATGGCCCAACAGTTTGTATTCATAACCGAACAACTTACTATATAAAAAAACCCTAGCCCATTTCCCAATTGGGAAAGAGTTGTTCTAAGAGGCAAGGTGTGCCCTAACCCCACTGCCCAAAGAGGAAAATCATATTTAAGTAAGTTTTTAGCATTAATCTTCCCTAATCTTCTTGATTTTCTCTTAATCTCTCTTACCCCAATTTTCCCCCAAATGGATTCTTGATTTATTTCATTAAAAATACTGTTTTTAATTTCAATTTCAAATCCTAAAAGGGGATTTTTGTTTTTAATCAAAAGAAAATCATAGATCTACTTATTTTCAAGGTTATTCAAGCTTAATAGTCGATTTTAATTAAGTATTAACTAAAACCCTAATTTTGGGTATGGTTTCTTGAGGAGTAGAGCTTTATTTTCAATCCAAGGACTTCTTGAAGGTAAGGGGTTTTCATCTCATGTGGTTTTACGCATTGGATTGCATGTTTGGATGGTTTAAGTGGGTTCTTTATTATTTATGTGTTTTAATGGTGGATTATTAAAAATATGTCATTTATGTTGATTTTCTTGTTATTAAGCTTATGAATGGTTAGATCTACCATGTTTTAGGTTTATATTTTGATATCAAAAAGTTTTGGAGTGATTTTAGAATTTTTCTAGCATTTTTGAGTATTTTCGATTTGATTTTTGTGGGGTGTAAAGCAAACCAAAAATGAGCATAAAGTAAATTGTTAAGGGCATTTGAATGGCCTAATAGGGCATTCGAATGGCCAAATAATAGTTTTTACCGTTCTTGTACATTTTGGTCATTTATTGCTCTCTCTCTCCAGGAATCTAATTTCTTATAATTAGAATGAGTTATTATTACTTAGAAATGATGCTTGGATTGCATGAAGACTATCTTAGAATTTATAATTTAGCTCATGCATGATTTAGGATATATTTGGTTAATTTTAGCATGATATTCTACTTATCTTAAATTCATGTTTGATGACTACTTCATGATTTATTGTTGATTACAGTTGGTTTAACTATAATGATGTATAAATATGCTTACACATGTTATATTAATTCTTAGTATATCATGTTCTCATATTTTAGCTTAAGTATGGTGAAATTTATCCTTGTCTAAGTCTAGCATGATGTTATACTTGTCTTGAACCCGTATTTTGATATTTTCATCACATTTACACTATGATTACAGTAGGGTAAAACTATGATAAAATTATGGATGCATGTAAATCACATTGATTATGGTTTGTCCATGCATATTTCACGTGTCTTTGTGGGGCTTGAACATTGCCACTTATGTACACACTTGTGTAGATATTTGTGTTAAGATTTGACACCAATGGACCATGATTGATGCGCATGTGGACTGATTTGAGCATATCTCTTGTATGTAGACTCATGCAGCATTGCTCATGTATATACCATGTTGCATGCATCATAAAAATGATTTATCAACGAGATTAGTCATGTTTGATCAATTAGATGCAATTGGCTGTTGAAATAATTGATCGAAGGCTTATCGATTTGGTGTTACGTCCAAAAAGATGAGGTTTTATGTCCAATGGACGGGTTTTACATCCCTTGAGGATGAGTTACATCCCTAGGTTGAGAAGAGTGGAATGCTATGTGTGTGTTATTTGATAAGTTATTTGGACCATGAGAATCCAAGTGGTATGTTCGAGTGCACCGGCTTACCACATATAATGCTTGGGACTTCAGTCTTGATGAGCAGTTGTGCTCGAGACTGTCTTGATGTGTAGTAGTGCTCAGGAATGTCTTGATAAGTAGTTGTGCTCAGGGCTTTGGCCTTGATGAGCGATCGTGCTCGGGGTTTTCGACCATGGTGAGCAGGTTTATTTCTCTGAATTTGTGAGACATTCACTATTTATTGTTATTACATTTGTATGTAAGGTTATGCTCTTTGACACAGTTATTATGCAAGGATAAGGGAGCTTATTATGTTACACATGTGGGTATGACTTAATTTGCATGATATGTAAGATAGTGTGTTTGAGACACTTAATTTACAGGGTGAATGTTTTCTTGAGAAATAGATATGCATGATGTATTTTTATTGAGAAGTTATTCATGCAGGATGTGACTATGTTAGTAAATTTTACATGTTTACGCATGAGGTGTATGAATGTTATGAGTTATATTGAACCCATGATACACATAAGGTATAAAAATGTAATGATGAGATAATATGGGTTATAACATGATATGCAGGTGACATGAATATGTGATGATGTGATATGTCATATAGCATGAAATGTAAGTAACATGAATATGTGATGATGTAATATGTCATATAGCATGAAATGTAGGTAACTTGAATATATGATGATATGATATGTTATATAGCATGATATGCAAGTGACATAAGAATGTGTTTATAAGATATGTAACATGCATGTGGCATGAGTAAATGCTTATGGATTGTAAATTATAACTTAAATGCACAAGGTTTATGTGGATATCCCATGATGAATGGATATTGTGGTTGATTATGTGATGAGTATTATGTGATTTACCTGTGGTGTCATTTTGGATTTACTTTCCGTATTTAAAACTTTTGTTGAGTTTGTGGCTCACCCTTCTTTGTTGTGTTTTATTTTGGGGCTACATGTCATGTCATGCAGGTCTTTCTGATGGCTATATGTGGAGCGTGTGTGGCGATTATCCTTAGGAGGGGTTGCTTGGAGATTTTGGGTTTTATGATTGCTTTTATAGCATGTTGTGTTAAGACTTTTATATATTTAATTATACTTCACACTTTATTGGACAATGTTGGCTTAGACTTTTATTAGCCATTGCGGGCTCAGACTCATACTTTAGCTATGTGTGGCTATTTAAAAACTAAGTATGTGAGTATGTGTGTGGACTAATGATTAATTAGTATTCCTTTATTGCTCATTTTGCTTTTGTACAAAGGGTACATGCGAACTCCATAGTGTTTTATCGAAGGATGGGTTAAGTCATCCGCAATACAACAATACTTCATCACGCTGCATGCCGCTTTCCTCCTTGGACCGGGTTCAACTCGGGGGATATCGTGTGTCGGGGCATGACATAGATCATAATAGTTGGGGTTCACAAATACAAATATCAAAATATGGGATAATATTACATGTTTTCAAAATTCGTAAATAGTAGACTACCTATCTAAATAGAAGTTTGTCATCTATATGAAAATAAACAACCACATAAAGTTGAATCTCACTATAATATTACAATTACTTATGACATTGTAGATGTAAGAAACTAGATCCTACTAGTCTAATGTCGTCCTCAATCCCCTGTTGTCATTCTTGGTCTTGCACGTCCTCACCTAAAGAACCTACAATCAACTATGAATAAAACAACAATGGAACATCTCCCCCCATAAAGAGTTTATAAGAGAATAAAAAGATTGATTATTATTATTATTATTATTATTATTATTCATATTAGGCCAACATCTCCAAGATTTTAGTTGTTTACATACTTATTGTAAGAACATAAGTATTCTTATGCCATGTATTGGATTATTATTGTGATAAAAAAAGTTATGAAACATGTATTTTGAGTCAATTTAAAGTATGAAGATTGATTTCTAAAGGTGGAACAAAAAGAATACTCAAATATGTGTTTTCATCAGGTAAAAACATGCACACACATCACATTCATATACTTTATGGTAAAAAGGACCTTAGGTGAAAGAATGGGGAAGTTTGGATTTTTAAATAGTGAAAAATTAAATTTCAAAAGTTTGACAAAATGATTGATCAGTTCCATAAAGAAATCGGTCAACACCTGCAATCACAATGCTCAAAATGAAGCTAAGAGTTAGTGATTGATCGGCTTGATTAAACGGTTGATCATTTGAAAAGTCATGTTGGAAAGTAGAGGGAATGATCAATTGTTTGATTGGCAGGTTGCCAAGATTAAAATTTTCCAATTCGGTTACAATTCTAACTTAGAGACATTTTTCGTTTAGGGTTTGAGAGTCTATAAAAAAGGATTAAAACATGATGAAAGAAGAGAGAAGACCTAGAAAAACATTGAGAGCTTGTGTGGAGTCCATTAATGAAGGTTTAAGAGTGTTATTTTCTAAATTGTGAGAATTTCTACTATAAATAAAAAATAGTGATTAGAGGTGAGATTAGAGAACAAAATATTATGTGTTTGCTTAAAGTTTGTTGCTGAGAAGATTAAGTAAATAGAAGATTCATTAAAAGAGGAAATGAAAGATATATGTTGATCAAGAGAGTACACAGGAGAATAAGATCAAGCTATGTCTGGTAAGCAACTAAGGAGTGCTTGATTCAGAATTTAAGAGTGGTGTGAGGATCTAGCTAGTTTGAAGAAAAGGAAGTCTAATTTTGTAATCTTATGTTTACATAGTGCATAGTTAATCTGGATAAAATTTTCCTAATTTGGTTTCCACATAAAAATTCTTGTGTGCTTGGATTGCTGATTCATTTGAGAATTTATCGTTAGAACACATTGGAATTAGGAATATTTTATTGGTTAAATTCTAGGTTTATTTTGCTTAAAATGGGACAATAAATCTGTAACTTAATTGTGAGTTAGAAGTACTTTATTTTCTCGGTTTGTCTATGCTACATATATAGTCAAACAAACCAACAAGTGGTAGCTAAGATTATTTTGATTAATTCTCACTTTTTTTCTTATGGTTGAAGCTTGATTTTCATTTTGGTTGCCATGGAATCAAAAACATGTTTTGTTTGTCTTTATTGTCTCAAATTTTGTTTTTGCTAGGAATAATCGTGTTTTTAATTAATTGAAGATGCTTAGAGTAAAATTTTGTGTTATGGAACATGTGAATCCTCAACTTATGCATGACAAATCTTTATGTGAGATCATAAACACTGAATTGCTTGAAAAAATAAAGTTGTTTGGAAGAAGAATTGAAAACATCAAATTCAAAACTGAAAGAATTTGTTGAATGAAAACAAACTTGATAAAATTCTCTCATGTGGTCATTATGAATGTGACAAAAGTGGTTTATGATATATAGGACAAAATAATATAAATTTCTTAGGAATCACTAAATTTATTAAGGCTAAAGACTTAAATGTTCATGGTGCTAGTACTTCAAATTCAAAATTTTAATTGGAACACATGGCCATGTTCTTTAAAACAAATACATCTCAGGCCTTCCTGAGTACAAGTTCTTCAACAGTCTGTGTTATGATTCGTATATAGGTACACAAGTCCAGAAAATAATACATTTCTCTTACCTTAATCAATACATGAGATCGTGGCACTAAAATCTACAAAGCCTCACTATGATTTCATTTCACTCGAGGTCGAGGAAGGATAGTCCACTACGTGGAATTGTCCAGTCCAAAAAACTATCAAACAACCTACAAAAGCCTCCGAACGAAGGGGCTAAAAAAATAGGGTGAATATTTTCATACCCAGTAGGAAAATACCCAGTAGGGGAAAATAAGTCAATGAACTTCGTAAGCTCATACAGATGCATTAATGCAATCACACATGAAGCAAAAAGGTACATGTAGCATAAAACAAGCATCTCAAACACATAGTCGTACTAGCTGAACTTATACTTATACTTACACTTACACTCACAGTTTGAATCAACATCTCACCAACTTACTCGTACAATCATACACTTATACTTACAACAAACATACTCATACGACCTTATTCATACAAACTTACTCATACGTCCATACTCGTAAAATCTTACTCATAAACTTATTCTTACTGTCTTCCATAGAAGCTCACACCTACTCTTGATCTTATACGTACAACTTACTCAGAATTTGAAACATACAACTTACTCTTACTATCATATACATACTACCGATAACTGAAGCTCATTACAATTAATAAGCTCCAGCATCGGAAAGGAAAAGAATGTCATTGGGGTGCCACCTTAACCTTTGGGGAGCAACTAGACACCATGGACTACTCTGAAGGCAAGGCACACCTATGCTCATGGGGCATAGGATCAAATAAGTAAGAGCAGATCTATGATACTACTTACCTGAGCGAGCAAATGCCCACTCTCTGGGGCCATATAGTGCCAACAAGGGCTATACAGTGCCAACTAAGGGCAGAAAAACATACAGTGCCACTCTTGGGCAGGAATCTTACAGTGCCTCTCTTGGGTAGAACATACAGTACCATCTGTAGGCAGAAAACATACAGAGCCCACGAAGGGCGGAAACTTACAGCGCTCTCAACAGGGCATCAAATGTCTGGGCCGAAATATAGCACCAAGACTAAATCCCACAGGATAACACCATGGCTAGACCAAGAAGGACGCTCAGTCAATTACTTATTGACTGACACAAAATGGAACTTAATCCATTGAAACCCTCAGTCTCAAACTCACATCGTTATCAAATTAGAGTGACTTACCATTCAAGTTCATATTAGGTAACTAATGCATGTACAATTATGTTCAGAACTACTTCTGTCTTACATTCTTCAACCAACAAGGCTAGAAATACATCTGTTCAAAAGTTCCAATCCACAAAGGTAGCATTCTTTACTCAACTCATCCCCCACCCTTACACATACAAACTTACCAATCTCTGCATAGCCTTACTTAAACTCAAATTCCATACTGATAATCTTACCATCATACATTTAGGCCTCACAACTTACACCATCTGCCTTAAAACTGAATCTTCTTACTCGAACTCCTCAAATGAGACCCTTTTGACCTAAGTCCTATCATTAAACCCTTACTAATTTCTTACCCATTATTCTTTCATTACAATTCATATTACGTACATTATGCATGTATAATTATGTTGTCCACTCTCACTAATTCACAAATTCCCTCTAACATTAAGAACCTTAAATCTTCCACATCCTTATATTGCTCACGTCTTCTGCTCATTGCTCCAACATGCCACCTGACTCAATCCAAACTAATTTTTCAATCTCATCAAATCTAACCTTCACTTGTCTATCTTACTTATTTCCTACATACAATCACAGTTTCCACGTCATAGCCTACGAAGTACCCCTTTGCCAAACTTACAATCAAACACTTTTACTTGTGCCCATCAATCACATACCACCAGTCCACAACGAAGATCACACACTCTACTCATATACATACAATTCATAGCAACTTAGTACGTACCCTTAGTCTTCATTAATATATGCACACAATTCACATACATACAACATGCTTTTATAATCAGCATAGTCATGCAAAACATTAAATTATAAACTCCTAGCATGTACTACACAATCAAAGCATGCTGTAATGAAATTATGAGTTCATAGTCCCTTACCTCGTAATCTACAGGAGTTTGATGGCGAACAAACGACGATGGAAGCATTGATAGCGAAATACGTAGCCAAAAACATCGCACTAAGAGAGTCATTGTTGTCCCGAGGATTTTCAGAGATGCTGAAATTAATCTCGATAAGTTAGACTACTTTCACTCAAAATAAAGATTGGACGCACTAAGGCGGCCAGACATAAGGTCGTGCCACTAGAAATGGAAAAAGCGACCACAGAATGGGGGGTAACTGATCGGAGGTCGGCCAATAGTTTAAAACACTTGGTTGGCCACAAAACATTAAAATGGACCGCGGAGTACATCCAATGACAACAATTCCACATTGTCGAAGCCTCACATGATGGTGGAGGCTTGCTTGCGTACACATGGACATAGGAGAGACGAAGGAGGGCTTTAACAGCCATATAGCCTAGTGGTAGTGTCATTCCATAAACACACGTTGAGGCACTAAGGCCTGGTGTAGGTCGCCGACAAAGGCGGGGCCATTTCTAAATGCTACCCACAACCAAATCATCGTACAGATAGTCGTGCATCAAGCATGACTTACGGTGGAAGATATGGGTACAACATCAATCGAGCCTTCAATGGCTGAGTCTAATGGCTGACAACATTACTTCCCCTTGGAAGAATTGAAATTCAGGAATTCTTTCCCATAAGTTTCTGGGTCATGCATAACAAAAGTGGGGGTCAGAGCTGGAATAGGGCCAGAATTATTGGCCCTTGATGTCATTGGATCGGGGCAAAACCCACGTTGGTAGGACATACGGCCCAAGTCCACGCAAGGTCAGGCGGGACACCAGGTTGGCCTTAGGTTGGGGTGGGTCACTCGACAACAGTCAGAGACATACCCCGAAGTTTAGGGGCGTCTAGTGAGTGCAGAAGACATGAAAAGGACGCCAAGAGAGGCAGCAGTTCAGTCCAAGGCGGCAACCTTATTGCCGCCGGTCTGGGAGAAGGCCAACGGCCGAAGATTAGCGACATAGTTCTTCACAATACATTTGAACGGGAAAAAAGGGAAATTTTTATCCCATTCTAAATAGGGCTGAGGGGTCTGAGTGAGGTGGCGGCCAGGGCATCGGTCTTGTCGTCGCTAGGTCGGGGATGGCCAACGGCCGATCGCAGTGGTTGGCCACCGTGGCACAAATGGTGGCCGCAATGAAAACTCATGACAAAAATCTACGGACAGGGGAAAATTTCATCTAGATTGGCATCGGGCAGAGGAGAATGAGGGAGGCAGTGGCTAGGGCGGCATCCTTGTTGTCGCCGGACCGGGAGAAGGCCAAAGGCCGGTCAATGGTGGCCAGCCACCAGCGGCACAACCAGCGGCTGCAACACACAAGAGTACAGAAACATAATGAAAAATGGGAAAATTGTTTTATCCGGACCGGAAAATAGGAGTGGACACGGTTCGGGGAGGTGGCAGTCTAGGCCACGAGGTGGTGGCCTTGTCATCACCGGGCCAGAAGAGAACCAGAGGCTCAACGGCGGTAACCAGCGACCAGCGGCACAACGGCAAATTGTAAAGAACAGAAAACCAAAAAAATAGAGGCAGAACAATTTTTACCTCACGATGGCGAACCAGGGGCGGGGAGGCCGGGACGGAGGTGGCCTGAGGTCACATTGGCCAGGGCAGAGTTGTGGCAGCAGTTTGGAACCCATGCAACGGCTACGATGGTGGATCGAGTAAAAATAGCAGTTCAAGAACCGAAATGGGGCGGAAGGAAAAGAGTAGCGGCAGGCGGTGGGGAGGCTGGGACGGAGGTGTCCGGAGGTAGTCATGGCCGGGGCAAAGCTGTGGCGGCGAGCTGGCAGCCATACAGGCGGAGACGATGACAGATTAGGCAAAAATTTTCAAAAAAATAGGGTTACGGGCCGAAACTGGAGAGAGGGATGAAGAGGCAGTGGTGATTGGCAAAGCCAGGCCAAGGAGGTGATGACAGCGTCGCAGGGCCAAGGCCGGCCGGGCGGAAGCTAGCAGCTGACATGGGCACTGCCTCCGGCCAAACAAAGTGAAGGGAGCTCCCCTTCATTATTCACGAGTCGGGCGTGCTGAGGTGCGCCCGATCCGATCCTTATTAAATAATTTCTATATTTTTTTCAACCTTCCTTTATTCCTATTTCTGTTCTCTAGTGTCTCGTCCAATTTTCATACCAAAAAATTTCGGTGATGCGTCGAGGCCCATGACCTACGACTAAACACCACTCCCGACTCTTACGGTCGGGAATATTATAAATACGGATACGCCGAAGAGTCAAATTTCTTTATTGAAAAAATACGATCAGAAAACTGCAAAACATTGCAGAAAATAGCAAAAATATACAGAAAAATCGGGGATGTTACATACTGTGACTGAAAACTCTTTAGTTTCTCTCTCAATTATTTGTACACTAGTTATTACCCTATTGTTCATATCTTTAATAATATTGTTGTAGCATTTTATACTTCCCTTCTTCTTCGAGACACTCTAAATAAGCTCTCGAGGTACTCTATCATAAGATTTTTTGAACTTGCTATATATACTAAAAATAATAAAAAGTAACTCTCATTCAAAATTAAGCTGATCAGCATGTTTTAGACAAGTTCTTTCAAATGTATGAAACAACAATCTTTGGACAAAAGTCAAACTTGTAGCCAATGCTTATTGTTCATACGGGCACATGGCTTGTCGAGGATTGATATTATGAACCTAAAATCTCGAGCAAATTTGATTTTAATAGTAAAAACCCAACATGTCATGTATTGGGAAGCTCTTGTTGCCATTTTGGTATCCCTTTAGAGCTATAATTGGCTTTCTTCATTGGTTATTAATGAAAAAAAGTCACATTATATATATAATACTCTCTCTATCCCACATAATAGCTCCATTTGGTTTTTCAAAATAAATTATTTTTTATTTATTTAAAAAATTAAATAGAGCTATTAATTTGGAAGAGTGGGTAAATGCATAGCTATACCTATTAACATATATAGAAAAGGACGTACTAACATACACAACGATTAATACCAACATATATGAAGATTGTGTGCTTATCTTATACCCCAATATGTCCTTTTATAGGCTTCGACATAATATATCTTACCAACGCTCAGATTCAAGTAGATCTACTTGCTACATTAACTAGGTCAGGATTACAATCCAATTACGTTTTTTAACTACCACATCCACGGTAGTAATAATAACTCTGAGACTACGCAAGGTTGCTTTTGACCTCAAGCACTTCGGTCACATGCAAATCATGAATCCTGTAGGAAGCATCATGGAGATTTGGTTGACAAGGTTTCGCCTCCGAATGCAAAGATGTGGGAAGCTTGGCTTGCCAATTTGAAGCCCGTTTTATGGTTTGCCCCACCATTTCCCATGTTCCCATAGTATCTGCACCTTTCATGCATTTCCTGTAACCAAATTGCTAATGGGTTATCTTGTGCAGTTTCACTATCATTACCACAACAATGAAGGAGGGAGGGAGAGAGGGGGAGAGAGAGCGCTATACCACTTGCTGAAGTAGTCCTTGTTCTTCTTCAAGTTTATCACACTGAATGCATGTGAAAAAAAAGGGAGAGAAATAATAGCCGCGGACCACTTGAAATGAATAGAAACAAATGAAAAAGAAAGAAAATTGCCGAGAACTCACCTTTTTTTTGTGCTTGATAGATAGATTTTTAATCAGCTGATTCTATTCAAGGTAAATGAATTGAAAGTCAAAGCCCTACTTCCAATAAAGATTAATGCACAATAAAGCTGATATTTTTTTAGATTGAAGAATCTAATACTCAAAATCTTTTACTTTAAATGTTTTATTAATAAGTGTTTACAATAGCAGTTTTCTTCCTAAAGAAAGCCCAATTGGCTGATTTTAGGAAAAGGCAACTGAAGAAACCCCAGTGTAAAAGGGATGCTAGACCAATATATGTATCAAATTGTCCTTATATAAGTGATTTTTCTTAAAGAAAACTGTGAAATTTACCTTTCTTTCACGAATGACATTCACTGCTGCCTCTATCATTTGCTCAAGACCGTGCAGTTCATTATAGGCAAGACCACCAAGATCTTTACCCGTCCTTTGCCTACAGTCATATTTCTGTTCAGATCATGATCATTCCCCATTTTCACTTTTTCAGTATCAAGGAGAAATTTGAAGGGGAAGTAGCTAAGAGACACTCTATACCATCAAACTCATACCTTATCTTCCTGTTACAGATCTCATTTTTCTCCATCAGACTCTTCAATTCATTTTGCATTTTCTGCATACCCAATAAAAAATTTATCCAAAAGAAATAAAATATATCATTAACCAAAACAACAAGTAAACATAAATAGAAATAGATTAAGACTTGCAAGAGATGGAAGAATTACTTCATAATGGGTACTCCACAAATCCTCTCCACGGACCTGTTGATAACGATCATAAACTTGTTTGTGCCTAGCAAAAAAATATTCAGAGACAAATATCAAATTTTTTATGTACCACAATGGAATAAAAATAAAAATAATCATACAAAATTTGCATACGTGGTAGAAGGGCTACAGTAGTCATGCTGTCTCTTAGTGTTGGAGATCAAGATGATGGAGACCTGGGCATCACAGAGAACAGTGAGTTCATGAGCTTTTTTGAACAGCCCATTTCTCCTCTTTGAGTAGGTCACCTGCCTGTTGGTCTGGTTCTCTATCTTCTTGATCTCAATCTTTCCCCTCCCCATGAGTAGACCTCAACTGATGGGAGCTGAAAGCAGACGGAAGTGGAAGAAGAAAGGGAGATTGGTCTTATGGAAGGGAGCAACAGAGGAGGACAATGGGAAAAGAAGGAATTCCAAAAGAAGAAAAGAAGGTACTATAAAGCTGAAGCAGACTGAAAGGCTTAGTTTCCCAAATGATGAAAGAGAAATCGAGTACTGTGATGGTGTAATGTCTTGCCAGTTTTAAGAATCGGTCATTTCAGGTCTTAGACTTGTCCAGCAGTTCCACAACTACTACACAAGCGTCTTAGCAACAAAAAAAATGCTAGCTTTTGCTTTTTTAACACAAAATAATACTACTACACAATGTTTCATACTAATTTCCACACAAATAAATCCAATACTAACCCAAAAAACTTAATGACTGGTTCATAGCTTGAGTGTTGTACATATCTTTCTTTAGTGAAATATTGTGCAGGATGATCGGAGCCATTGGGGATCAGTGGGTCTAAGTTTTAAGGGCGAATAAAGCAACTGAATTGAAATGTTAGCAAGTGGACGGCATTTGGAAGCGAGAAGAGTCATAATGCCTTGTGACGGCTCTGACCGGGCAAATCATCCTTTTGTCTGCGAGTTCTAAATTATGAACTGCATGGATTAAACTGTTAGGTTTAACGCATGAAGAAATTGGGATTTGGAAAATTGTTTTGTCGGTTTCTTAAGTCTGAAATCTCTGTTGCAAATTGCATGGATGTGGTAAAAAGGGATTTCCAGATACAAGAGAACAAAAGAAGACCGGGATACACTTACTACTGGGGCAGAAACCCATCCGGCTAGGGCCGGGTTTGGCCCCCTTCCAAGTAAACTCTAGGCCCGGGCCCAACCAAAGATCAAGATGGGCTTTTAAAATTTCGGCCCGGCCGTAAGCGCTCGGGCAAAACTAACTATTCCAGCCTTTAGGTCATTAGGCGGTTTCCCACTATTGGCCTTTCGCGTTTTTGGTTGGGTCATTCGCAGCAAAGGATTATGGTTTGGACGTTTTGCACCAGCTTCTTCTGTGAATCCTTTTCTTCGTAGCAACGTGAGATTGTCTCCTTAAAAATATTAATTTTTTACATCGTGGGTTGGACTGGGCCGGGCCTGTGTGCTTCTTCGGCTTGGGCCATGGTTTGACCCTACTTAAAATGAGCGTTAAAGTTTTAGGCATGTGCTCTCCGTTTTTGCTGGTCTCCATTTTTGCGGGCCAGCAGGTTGATGTGCCAGCCTGTCAAAATTTTTTGCCTACGTACTACTAGGGGGCTATTCGGATGTTGAATATCCATTAGTTATGTTTAAATTTTGGTCTAAATTATTAAAATTATATTTGTATGTAAAATTAAAATTTTTACCTAAAAGTTTATTACAAGTCATTTTGAGCCAGAATGGGCCTACATCACCGAATTACTTTGTGAGGTGATTTTGACAATTCTGGCTCCTAGCCCCGGTTTTGGAATCACATATTTTATTATTTTTTAATTATTATCTCTCATATTGATTTGAGCCTAAAAAGCGTGTTAGATAGGTAGGACCTACTTTAAGTTCAAAATTGTTTACCCTTATGGGATTTTATTTGATAGGCTCTTAGAAATATAATAGTACTAAGAACATATATAACTGCAAGGGAGAGAGTTATATTAATTTAAAGTTTTAAAAATGGGTTTAACACAACATCAGAATTTATTCTATACACTTCTATTACCAAATGTAATTTTGATTCAGTGGTAAATTATTAGAAAATTCTACTTCCATTTCTACTTCTTTTTCTAAAAATATTTAATACACACACAACCCGTTAGTAAAGTGAGTAGTTTTAGGGTCTTTGAGCCCAAGTTAGCCAACAAAGGGTTGGTGGGGTGGTCATGACAACTTCTAGGGAGTGAAGGTCCTAAGTACCAACTGCCACTCCATTGGTGACTCAATAGCTAAGATTATATCCCGACTTTCCGGTGAATACAATGTGTGTTATACTTGTTGAAGGGGATTAGTAGCAGTATATGATCCTATGAGGGAATTCAAGTTAATCATACTAGGCAAAATGTACACGCATTGCATGGGTAAATACAATTTAGTCTTAAGTTAAAATAAATTATAATCCAATATAAAGTACCAAAAGTGATGATAGATTTTTGTACTATACTAATCCAAATGCAATTGTAGTGGCAACTACAAGTCCAAATTTCGTTGGCTAAATATAAGGTCATAGATCGACAAAGACAATGGTGTTCAAGAACTTCATGTTATGGAGCGTATTATTCATTTTTATGACCAGTTGGGTGACAAGTCTCATTTAATAGAGCTCGTTGGAAGTTTTCTAATTGCACAAAAATTGCACATTTTTGAATGTGTAATATAAGATAAAAATGAAAAAAATATTATCAAGAAAATATTTACATAGTTTTTACACAGTTTCACCTCTCTAAATCAATCAAAACTCACATGTAAGTTTTTAATGTATATTTCATATGTGAAAATATTATTTTCCTTTTAAAAGTTCACATAAGGTAAATGAGAAATGGGATAATTATAAACAAGTCATTATTAGGGTCTTAAATAGCCATGTACTAAAGGAGGTGCACCGAAGGTAAATGGATGAATAGATGAAGAATATTGTGGATTCACTGGTCATTCAATCATGCTGTACCTTAGGTTAATGCCGCTAGACCAAGCAATACCTTGACAATTAAACATTTTTAGATTAGGACAATACTCTGCCCTCATAAAAGTGATTAAATATACCTTTTAACATGTCTTTATGTTTAATTTTTTCTACATTTTTGCTTAAGATTAGGGAAAAAGTGGTGAGGCAATGTTTACAATGTAAAACTCAGTATAGATTGACATGTGGCAGCCATCTAAATGATCTAAGTACAAAATTTTACTAAAATATCCCCAAATTACATACCAAATCAAATTTATATTTTAAAAGCCTAAATATATAAAATATAGATAAAATAAGAAATAAGGGTGAAGAACATGGGTAAAATAGGTAGAATTTAAAAAATCCATCGTCACTCAATTGGTTTTATATAATAAATAGTATGATTAAGATAGTCAACTAGGCCATTTGACTAACACTAGTAGGTGATCGATTAGACCCTTGTATTAGCATAATCCTTAGAATATGCATAAGCAAGTCCAAATTTCTTATAAATACCTCAAAACGTCTCCAACTTCACATAAAACTTGTAAACCGAAGTAATGAAGAGAGCAACTCTTATAGGCTTTGGGGAAGAAGAAATGGTGGTATAACATCAACCAATTGAAGTTTTTGCTTATGGATCATATCTAAATCATAACATTGTTGAGGGGTTTAATTTGCTTTTATTTAAAACTCATAATATTTTTTTATGTAGCCATATTTTAATTATGTTTTTATATTATATTATTAATAGTTTTTTCCTTGCTGCATGCATAGAACCATAAGCTGCCTTATGGAAGAATGACCACCCGGAAGAGAAACTAGGGCTGGGGGAATTTGTTTGCTTGAAGTCCTTCCAAACAATGATGACCTAACTAGTGGGGATAGTCCATAGGCTATTTTTCAAACATGTTTGTGTAAAACTATTGTGTTCTGTCATGCCTACTGACCCATTGATTAGAGGATACAACAATTTAACCCATAACCATGATTTGAGTACTCAACCACCACTTTGTTTAAAAATAAACCAAGAAAAATAAAAGAAATCGAAACTATTGATATCAAACATGCTAGTAAGCATCTTTATACAACTCAAAATTAATAGGCATGATGTGATTCAAAATAGAAATAACAACTAATAGAAATATAAAGTCTCAAAGTTTGCATCAATTATTAACTACAAAGCTATCTCATGGAAGATGCCTATATCCCTGCTTAGCATGTCTTCAATTTTTGCTTTGCTTGCAAGATAAATCATCATGAGCACCTATGTGACACAAATCACACAAGGGATTCACGAAGGATTACAAAACAAAACAATGGGGTGAGCATAGCCCAATAATGTTTTGAATATAAACAAAACTTACATTAACACCATAAAGAACAATCTCACATAAATAGAACTTCTAAAATAGTACATGCAGTCATGAATAAATCTTAAGATGCATAAATATCCATATACTATGTAAGAACATATAAGTCATAAGTCAAGTTTATTTATTAATCTCTTTGTCAAAAACCTTGTGTATATATTTAGTCTTAAAATCTGATGAAAGGTTGTTGTGGTCGAGTCAAATTTAGAATTGACAAACTTGAAAAATAAGAGCAAACATGTTCTTATATATCAATACAGAAGACTAAATAATGTTGAAGGTTTTTGAAGTTTATTCAGATAACATACGCATACCAAAATCACTTGGAGAAGTTTAGTGATTTCTGGGGTTTATGAGGTTTTAGGATAAAAAGGGCAAAATGGTAGAAAGATAGACAGAACGATTGATTGATCACTGGACATACAGCTGATTGGAATGATCAATCGGTGCCTGATTGATTGCTTCACCTATTGTAAAATGAAGCTGAGAGTTATCGATCAATCACCTTCGTTAATCGATTGATCATTTGAAGTATTGTGCACAAAACAAACAATGAATGGTCGGTCGCTTTTTAGAACGATCAATCACTTTAAGGACTAATTACCCTAATTAAGTCATTCCTAATTCAATTTCTTTCCTTGTTGAAGCAAAATACCAAAGTTGGTTTGGAGAGCTATATAAGGGTTAAGAAATCATGAATTTTGAGAGAGGAAAACATAGAGGATATTAGATAAGAAGGCTTTATATCTTTTGCATATTGTTTTCTAAGGAGAATCCACATGAAGCTTTGAGTTGAAGATCAATGGTGAATTCATGAAGCTATTCAACAACTAAAATGAGATTTCACATAGTGATTTCAAAGATGAGTTGCAAAATATATTTGATGAGAGATTGAAGATTCCAAGGAGGATAAAGTCAATAAAATAAGAGGAGCTTCTTGAAGTCTAAAAGATGATAAAGACAAAGTAAGAAGAAAGAAGAAGTTTCAAGTGCTTGAGGGAGAAGATTTGTAGAGATCCAAATAAAAGGATTTTGTGTTAGAGTTAAAACAAAAGTTGGTGGTTTGCTTGTGAATGATGTAAATTGTCTTGCTTGTTAACAGTGTATTACTTTGGTTTTGATTTAGAACTATTGTGATTTTTTACCCGAGTTTGGGTTTTTCACATTAAAATTATTGTGTGTTAATGAGTGGATTGAATGCTTATGATTTACATAATTGATACATTGTGAGTGAGTTTTGAGAGAATATTTACTTGATTTTGCTACGTATAAAAATTATGCTCAAAGAGGCTAGAACTCTTAGTATCTATTTTTCATAGATAAATAAACTAGGGGCAACCTAGTAACCCGCTAGGTCGATTAAAGAGATATTAAACTCACACACTATGCTAGGGCAAATAACTCAATTAATGATCAAATAAATATCTCAAGAAAGTAAATTTATAGGTACCCAACAATGCCTTACTTGTTACCTGTCTTTCTAAAAATTGATAACACCAAAAAGTCTCTAGTCAAGTAGATGCACACAGACATAACCAAATATCCCAAGGCATAGCTCCAATATCACAATAGTATTCTCAAGCACTCACCAAGGGAAAATTTTCTGCCTCCATTCATAGACAAAACTCCATCCTTTCTAATGGAAAACATGATTCATAAAAAATCAGCCTGCCCGTGAAGGCAAAATCTGATATAGTTTAAATTAGTTAAAGCATCATAAACCATAGCTAATCTCGGTAAACATGGTTTGCAATTGTAATCCAATAAGGCCAAATAATGACCTTTGTAGAATAAGATCACATGTGAATGTTGTGCATACATATAGACATATGTATACCTACTACATAATGGTTTGAATGCTTAACCGATTGATTGGTGCCCTTGGGTGATCGATCTATCAACCGAACAAAAACAACAATAACTTTTTCAATTGATCCTTACCCTGAGCAGTCGATTTGTCAATCAAATCAGAAGAGATAGTAATGTTACCAATTGATTGGCACCTAAGTTGGTTGACCGATCAATCAAATGAAATTAACATTAACTTTTCCTTTTGATCACACATTGGGGCAGTCGATCAATCAGTCAATGAAAGCAATAGTAACCCTAGTGATCAATTGATACAAGCTAGTGATCGATCGCTCAAGAGTAGAATTTCGAAAGCTGCAATTTTCAACTCATAAGTAATTACTATTAATGACCAAAACTTCATAAATATTTGAGTATACAATAGCAAATTCTGAGATATGAATAACCCAATAAAACCCATGCAAAAACTCATACAAACAACATCAGAACACACATAAAAGGAAGATTAAAACTAATCCATTAACCAACAAAATCTTATTAACAAATAAGTTTCAAGTGTTAATGAAATAAATCTTCAACAAGCAAAAACCCCTTACCTCTAAACAACAAAGAATCACTTCAATTTCTCTTTCAGATCAAACCCTAATAAAAAATTTGGATCCATTAGCCATAATCATAAACCACAAGTCTTCTACCAATTGAGACTCAAAATACACTTAGCAAAAGAAATCATGTTATCCTCACAAGAGGCTAGAACTCTTAATTCTTATTTGTTGAAGTACTAATTTTAAGAGAAATCTAGTGATCTGCTAAGTTGATTAGATGAATATTAAACTCTCACAACCCACATAGACCAGTTTCCCACAAAAGCAAAACAAATCACCTTGAAATCTACAGTTGTGTTAAAAAAACATGAAGCCTCTTTGAGGGAAATCTCTCAAGAGGACCTTTCCTTGGAAATGACTCACAAGTCATGCTAATTCTTCATAGATTATGAGGTGCATTATTTGCTCCTTTCTTGAGAAAGCCATTTGGCTAAGATCTCCTTTCCTTCACCAGAAAAGCATTCCCAAAGAACGCTTTAAACTATTTTCCCTACAAATGGCGTTAAACATAATTTCTTTCACTGGCAAAATGGTTGCCTGACAAACCCTAAATTTGACTAAAATTTTAAAAGGATTATGTCATCATTATAAAAATTGGCCTGCTTGGTTGGTAGAATTAGGTTTGATCGAACTTGGTGGCTTTTTTGAGCTCAAACCACTGATAGTTAAACCATTTATGCTTAGTTAATTTGGGGTTATGCTCGATTGAAACTAGGAAGACTCGAGACCAATTTCAACTTAGTTAATTTTCTAGAACATATCGAGCAAAAATAAAGTCAAATTGATCTTCACTCACCTTAGTTTATCATTCTACTTGTTAAGGTATATTGACCACAAATTATGTTGCTTATTTGCTTAAAAGAAAATTAATTACTTTTAATCAGAAGAATAGAACATATAAAAAATAAAACAAAAGCATATTGCAAACCAAGCAAAAAAGCTACACCAGTTTTTTTGTGTTTTTTATTATATTGCATTTTTTTTATTTTTTTATTCAAAACCTATGAATAAAAATATATGAAAACAAAGCAAAATGAAGTAAAACTAAAACATGTGTGTCCCATAAGATGGAAAGTATTCAATCATGGACAATGAAATCAATCTCATTACTTAGAGATGATATGTTCATCAGCATTGCTTAGCCAACTCATCCTAAGGTAATCTAAGGTGTTCTTACTCCCCTTATCAATTTTGGATTTAAGGTTCTCTAAGACATCCTTTCTAATTTAAATTTGCAAAGTTTTCTTTTTATTATCTAGAGTAACCTTCTTTGGTGTGAAAGTGTGTGCAAAGTGCTTCTTGACCCAAAGTTTCTTGATTTTTAGTTCATTATCTTGAGAATTTATGTGGGCTCTTGTTTACTTATTATGAAACTGATTTAATTTAAAATACACCCAATTTTCCTTAGTGTTAGATTTTTTCATGACTTGTCTACTAAGATATTTTAGGTTGTACTTCATAACTTGATTTTGTCTATTCAAGGAAAACTCATGGTTTTCCCTCTTGTGATGCCTCATCCTATATTTTGACTTTGTACTTTGATTTCTAGGAATTTCTTTTGGTTTTGCCATATTGTTAACTTATGAAACAACCTTCCTAATGTTCATGAGTTCTTTAGCTTTGACAAACTTAGTGAAACCCTTGAAACTAGTAGAATTTGACTCTCTAAACCTAGTCATCGTTTATCACTAATATCTTATCTCATGTATAAAATTTTGTTTAATGTTTCCTACCCTAAAGTGAAAGATTTTACTTTTGTAATGACCCATTTTCTGATTACGCCTCACCCGAGGGGTTAGGGGTAATTATATAACATTTGAATAAATTTTAGAGGGTTCCAAAGGATAAAATCCCCATATATGAGTAGAGCTTGAAGAAACGAGTGTAACAAATTGAAGAACACACGAAACAGTGGTTGGGATTGAAAGTTGCGACTTCAGGAAGCGTGTCTTATATGTGGAACCCACTTAAAAAGTGCAGGATAATCTACCTTGAGGGATTTGGTATAATAGGGCTCGTTAATATGAGCTCAACGTTACTAAGAACACACGAATCTAAGTCCAGGGTAGAAAGATACGGGTGTTTAAAGTTAAAAATGTTTCAAAAGAAGAAGAAAAAATCATGCAAGCGTGCTAAAAATGAGGGCGTTATGTGTGGCCATGACAAGCATGATGTGCAGGCGTCACACACACCATGCCACCGTTTTTGGCAGTGCTGCCTCCCTCAAATGGCAGTGTCGAGCCTATATAAGGAGTTTTGATATGGTTTTTTCGGGACAACTTCATTTTCTATGTTTCTAGTCGTTCTAAATCCAATTTAGTCTGTTCAAAATGAATTCTTAACTAAATCAAGCATGATGCAATAGAAGGGTCCATTCTTTGAATTGAGCACTCCAGAGGGGGGAAATAGCTCCGGATAAGAGGAGGCTTTGTTGTTGCATACAAGCACAGAAAGTGAGAAGCATCTCAGGGTAAGAGGGAAATATGTCTGTCGCTTCTGGGATCAAAAAGTAAGAAGTGTCTCCTAGTAAGGGGAGGTTTTATTTGTCACTTACAAGCGCAGAAAGTGAGAAGAATCTCTTGATAAGGGGAGGTTATATCAGATGCCTTCGAGCATGCAATGAGTGATTAACCTTAGGAAAGAGGAGTATCTGTTTGTAGCCTTTAGGCGCAATGAAAGAAATGTTTTGGATCAAGGGGAGGCTCTGTCTGCCATCTCCAGACCTGAATGAGAGGGCCCTGATGGAAGGAGCGATTTCGAACGCTACTACTTTCGAGGAACTTCAAGTGAGTAAGTGTTTCTGTCCTTCTAATTTAATATATATAATTATATGGGCATGTGTGCATCTTAAGTTGTTAGCTTAAGATGTTAAATAATATATATATTATGCTCTAATTTGATGTGTTAGGATCTACCTTACTCTAATTCTATTTGCTCTAAAATGATATGTTTTGATCCAATGTGATCCGATGTGTTCTAATATGCTTTAATCTAATATAATCTGATAAGCTCTAAGATGCTCGATTTTGATCTAATATGCTCTGATCTTATCTTATATGGTTGAACGAGATCTGATATGATCTGATCTGCTCTAATGTGTTTTGTTATGCTCTATGATAGAACAAGATGTGTGATTCTGCTAATTTGTTGGCTTCCATTTAACTTTGATGTTTTTCATATGACTCCAATTATATATATATATATATATATATATATATATATATATATATATATATATATGTGTGTGTGTGTGTGTGTGTGTGTGTGTGTGTGTGTGTGTGTGTGTGTGTGTGTGTGTGTGTGTGTGTGTGTGTAATTTTGTACTGCCAGATGCATGTACCAGCCATTAGGCTAAACTACGTTCGGATCCAATTGTATTGGAATAATTTTGTTCGGCCCGATCTAAAATAACATTAAAATTAAGTTTGTCCTGACCTACGCGCAATGGAGCTCCTGAATCTCCATAGTGCATAGAGGAGCATTATGGCTCTCACACTCAAACTCCATCACTTTTGGTTTTTATAAAAAAATTATAACCCCAATTTTATGTGTCGAACCTCCAGCTCGGGTTGGTTCTCGAGCCAGGGTGTTACAACTTTTTCTTAAGAAATTTTCAATTCATTTCCTAGATCTTCAATCTTGTTCAAGTAAGTCTTATTTGTTTCTACTCTCTCATTAACTTCATTCTCTAAGAAATTTATTTTGTCTAAAAGATTTTTATTTTTTAGATTTAAAGATATTAACTTCTTCATTAGTAGACACATTTATTTTCTAAAGACTTAGATTTTCTCCCATCTTTCTCAAGTTCACTCCTCAAGGTTTGAATTTTTTTCTCTAGTGATTCCTTATCTTCGGCCAATTTGAATTTTTCAATTTCTTGATTTAATTGTCTTATCATTCAATTTAACAATCTTCTCTAACTGCTTACACTTTTTAGTGGATTTAATGACTTGTCTAAAAAGACTTTAAACATTAAAATCTTCATTATCATAAGAACAATAACTAGACACGATGAATCAATCAAACACAAGAAAATAAGTTTAAACAATACACAAAATTACCAAAAAATACGCCTTTCAAAAAAATGAGCAAGATTAAGTAAGATAGACACAAACTAGCACACAAAACTAGATAGATTGCATGATTGAAAAGCAAATTTTCAATAAAAAAAATCCTTAGCTATTACTTGAGAGTTTAATATCCGTCTAGAAGGCTTAGCAGATTACTAGACTGCTCATAAAATTAACACTTTAATGAAGTAAGAATTAAGAGTTCTAGCATCTATGTGCAGGAATTTCAGTTAAGCACTGAAATAAATTAAAACTAATTGTCTATGAAATCCGAATGATGCTCATAACCTACTAAACCATCAACATGCAAAGAACTCAAATCAACACACCAATTTTTATATGAAAAACCCCAACAAGAGTAAAAAACCATGACAGTCACTCAATGACTAAATCAATGCATTAGTAAGCAAAACACTACATTGACACATATAAACCACCAACCTTTACTGAAACTCTTAACCAGAACCCCTTTGTTTAAATCTCCACAAACTCTTTTATTTAAATCTCCACAAACTCCTTTGTTGTTCTCCTCAAGCCTTGAAACTTTTCTTCTACTTGCTTTGTCTTTGTCTCCTCTTAACCTCTTCAAATAGGCTCCTTTTGTTCTTTGACTTTAGCCTTAAATTCTTCAATCCTCTATTAAAAATTTATTGCAACTCCTCTTTGATTTATGTGTGCAAAAGACTCTTTTTTAAGTTATGTGTCTCTCAAAGAATCACCATTAACATGAACTTAAAGCATAAAGATGATCTCCTTTGGAAAACTAATAACAAATAATTTCTCCTATTTTCTCTCTCAATTTTTATGTTTTCATCTCTTTAGATTCGTGTTTACCTCGCCTTTATATAGTTCAATAAGTCAATTTATGATTTATACTTCAATTAGGAATGAACTCTCTTCCGAAATCTTAATCTAAGTAATTAGCACATATAACGATCGATCGTTTGACACAACGATCAATCACTTATTGTTTTAATTAGGGTATAACTCTCTAAGCAATCAATCTATCCCTAGAACGATCAATTGATAAAATCTCGGTCAAATTTTACATAGACCTATTCAATACATTTTATAGCGATCAATGCATAGTAAAATTTTCTAATTTACCCTAATTCAGTTTTAAACTTCTAAATTCACTTAATTCACTCATTTTAAGTTAATCTAAGTAAATTATATATGTGAGTGTGTGTAAATAAATTCTTTACCTTTTACACTAAATTTAGTCTTCAACCTTGATTGATAAAAATATGTCTATTTTTATTGTTTAAGTTAATTAATTTTAAAATTGACTCGACCACAACTAAATCTAACTAGAGATTCCTAAGACTAAAACATAAATAAAGTTTAAATATTATTTTAATTATCAAAATTAACTAATTTAGAATATATATGTGTCATATATTCTTTAGGGTCCAGGGGCTAGCCTGCCTCCTCAAAGGAGTTCACGGAGTAGGATGCCCACAGCTTGAAAAACTGCATCCTACCCAGCCTAGCCCAGCCCACTCTCCTCGTGGGCTGGGCCGGGCTAAGACTGCTCATCCAGTAGGCTAGCCCCTACCTATCACCCAGTCTACCAAATCCTAACTGTGCAACTGCACAAGAAAAGTGACATTGCTATTGATGGTCGGGTTTGGGAGAAGGTATCCAAGTGAAACAATTCTACCAAATAGCTAGGGGTGCTAATGAGCCGAGCTAGCTCATTGAGCAAAGGTGCCTCGACTCAACTCCACTCGAATATGGATCAATTCGAAGTGGCTTAGCTCGAATTAGACTCAAACTTGAATCTTTTCAAGTTGAGTTCGAGCATACCCTAGCTCAACTCAACTCGAATAGAACTCAAACTCGGCTCGAACTCGAGTCATACTCAACTCGAACTTGAATGAAATTCGTAAATATATTTTATAATATACATAAATACATATTGACACTTATGTATACATATACACAATTATCAATCCCAATTTACATTTATAACATATATATATATATATAACAAATTTATATATTATTAATGAATGTATTGTAATGCCCCGAATTTATCTACAGTTTTATGTGATTTTCCTGCTATTTTTCTTATCATTTTTTGTGAAAAAATATAACACTTCAGTGTATTTGTATTTGCATATTTAACATCAGTATTATACCCGTAGAGTCAGGTGTGGGGCTTAGTCGCAGGCCACGGGCCTCGCCGCGTACTTTCGGGCGAATTTTGGAGGTATAATGCATAAACAAGAGTCTAAGATGTGTTGGGGTGATAAAAGGAAAAAAAAAGATTTATAAATCTGAAATCCATCGACCGAATTTCAGAAAGCTTAGGACGTCTAGAAGCATGGACCATCCAGTAAGTTTGAGAAGAAACCCGACTGAGTTTTTGGTCACTCTGTCATGCCTCCTCCGTCATTAGATTTTGTCAGTTCTCGTTAGGGTCCACTTTGTCTTACCGCCACTAATCCATTGGTACAGGCTAGGACCGCAACATCTCCTCGCTCGTCCATGAGGTACTGCTCTTTTCTTCAGTTTTTCTCACCTTTTAAATTCCTTTTTTGGCCATAAGAGGGCAATTTTGCTGCCTCCCTCAACTAGACTTATCTTCATTTGGCCGCCAGGAACCCATATGCTATAGCCAAGGTTGCCACCATGCTTTCCTTGTTCCTCCACGATTTGCCAATACTTTTCTCGGTTTTGTTTCTTTCTCACTATGCCAAAATGAATTTGGCCATCAAATGACTGTTTCATTGCCTTTGTCAGCCGTTATCGATCAACTAGCACCCCCTCCATTCCATGTGTGGCTGGATTGACCTCCTATGCCCCCTCCGCCCCTCTCCTATGCCCAATTCCACCTTGCCTCACTATTCCTCAATTTTTACACTCGGTTAGAGGCTTTGGGTGTACCTTAGATCATTGCCATCGGCGAGCCATGGGCCATTTGGCCATTGTGGGCTCTACCTTGGCTCGGCAACAGTGAGAGCCAGCCCCACTTGGCCCAATTACACCTCTACCCAGAATGGGTCACTTGCCCTTGCCCTATACCGTGCGAGATGCATAGTTGCCCGCACTAAATGTGTTGGTTGTCGGTGGCGATCATCGATGTTGCCGCTTCAATCAACCACCACACTTGGCCTTAGCTCTACCGCCCTTTTGTGGGCCTTGGGCAACCACTATCCAAATTCTTTCCACTCAAGTGGCCCTCTTTGCCATGTGTGCAACTGGCCGCATGTGCATGTAGCCGCGCATGCGGTTCAAGGTTTAGGCGCCGCATTTGTGCCGCCTAATCTTCAGATGACTCTGCCACCAAGTGGAGTTGACATCAGAGCCCTCCTCTACCTCTCTTCTATCCTTAAGCGTTGGCCCATGACCTCCACCCTTTTGTGGGCCCTCAATGATGCAAAATTGTAGTCGTTCGGTGCTATTCGTGATCGATTTCAACGTCTTGAGGCCGGCCGACAACTTCTCAATCACCGGCCGACCTTCAGTGAGTACACCCTCGACTTCTAGTCACACTGCAACTTATGTTGGCATGACCTTTCTCCCGGCCGCCCTAGTGTGCCGTCATTGATTGCGGATTTTGCTGCATTGGTTTGTGTCACCCCATTTGGCCGTGAGTACTTCCGGCACTTCCTAAACCCTTGGGATAACAACTCTCTCAACTTGGCAATGCTTTTGGCCGCCAACTCCGCCTCCGCCACCGTTGTGTGCTCACCATCAAACATCATGATTACGAGGTAGGGGAGCTTTGAACTCATAATTTCCTGATAGCATGCTTTGAATGTGTAGCAACATGCTAGGATTGTATGATTCAATGCTTTGGATGTTAAAGACTCGTTTGGGTACGGAATCTTGAAAAAATTCCGACGATTCTATCACAATTCAACATTGAATCGTTAGAATCTTGTTTGGGTAATGAATCACAACGGAAATAAAAATTCGTCCGTGTTTCCGTCCTAAAACACCGAATCTTCTCGTGAGGAGATTTAGTCAATTCCGTAAAAATGCGTAAAACCAAAAACACGTGTTATCGCGTATTTCTGGTCATTACCCCTCGCCCCCTCGCAAATGATTCGCCTATCCTATTTCTCTGTTTTCTGTCATTCCATTCCACAGATCGTCTCACGACCACCCAGTCCTCTACAGCTCGTCTGGCACAGTACTTCTGCAAATCCCGGCCTTTACCCCTCACTTTGCGACGACCTGATCTTCCCTCTTCCCAAACTCCACCCCCATATTTTCTTCCTCTGTAGTCAACAAGCTCTAGTCATGGGCAGCCATCCACCACCTGCTTCCGCCATCTCCTTCTTCCGAAGCTCCTGTCAACATATGCTTCCCCTATCTCTGAGCACCTACCCGGCAGAACTGCATCTCTCTCGATGCAGCAGATCTCCAAATCACCCACAATTCCTTCCGGTCGTCTCTTCGGCATCTCCACCAGTGGCGCCCTTCTGCAAGACAAAGCGATTTGATCTTCTTCCAAAACGTGCCTCCATCTAATTTTTTTCCAGAACGCCTTGATTTGATTTCCTCCAGAACGGTAAAGCCATTAATTTTTCCTTTTTTTCTCTTAAATTTGATTTTTTTTATTGCTTGCTTGTTTTGGCCTTCGTAGAAGATGAATAGGTGATTCCCCCAAATATCTATGCCATGTAAAAACTGAATTTTTTTATCTAATCTACATACGATTTTACATCCATCTTCAGCATAAACAGTTTAATTTCGTCAGTCAATCTTCCAAAACAAGTTTGAATTTCGCTAACGCCATTAATGGGGTTTTTCTCCATTGTGTTCCTTGTTATAGGTTCGCCTGTTTGATTTCATTCTTGTTTGGATGTTTGAAACTTATTCTTTCCCGTGGAAGCATTTTCCATGCTATGACATTGTCATGTCTATCCGTTAGGGTTTGGAATTTTGGATTACTTTGATTGATGCTCTTTTTTTTTGTTTCTTGCATCGTTGAATTAAGTAATAGATTAGATGATGCAGTTCGGAGGTTGCAGTTAAAAAAAGAGTTCTTTTTGTTTTTTGATTGATTATTCTATTTTGTGTTCGATCCGAGCAAAGAAGCTCCTTTTTTCAATTATTAACAATTTGATTGGAGAAAAGTTGTAGGATTTGCTGAATCTTTGCTTGGACTACGGAATTGTTTGTTGGTTGATAATGGGTAGAATGCAGTTTCGAGGTGTATGAGTTCTCAGTTAACGTTTATCTAGTGGGAAGAGAGCTTACCCCAATGCTTCCCTGACTTTGGATTGTCTCAAACTGGAACAAAGCAATATGGACAATATTATGTACCATGATGGAGCTTTATGGGAATCTGTTGTGCCATGCCAGTCCCTTTCCTCGCATACAGCAATGGAACTGTTCTAGAGTGAAGCCAAATGGCATACTGAAAATAACTTGTGAAGATCCCCTGCATATGGCGGAAAGCTTCTCTTTTCCACTTTGAAATTCTGGGTACTGGCAGGGCACCGGAGCAGATGTTCTTTTGAGGTGAGGTCTACTCATGTATATAAAACTCCATTGGTTATGGCATATGCGCCTTTTGCAATTGGTAGCTAAAACATGACTTTTTTTCTTCTTCTTCGGTTAGCACTTTCTGTCCTAGTTCCATGATAACTGACAAGTTCCTTTTTTAATAACAATAGGAAAAGGTTGCATCAGGGACTGCCTCTTTAGACATAGACTAGCGTCTAGGTTTGCCCACAACCAGCAGCTTGATTTCCTGTGATTTTTTTTAAAAAATTATTCCGAGAGGCATATGAGTCTGTTTATGAGTTATGATTTTGTAGCCTTTTTTTAATGACATGCTTCTTCTCAAGTTTGATTAATATGGTCAAACAAAATTTTAAATTTTATAACTCTGATTTCTGGTTTCACAAACGCCTTTCATTTGCTCCACCACAAAGGTTGCAAAACATTCTCCACATTAACAATTTTTACACTAAGATTGCTTCAGTTCTGATTATTTGTTAGTGATAGGTTGTTAACACGATACTTTGTTTTTGTTACTTTTTGGGATTATCGAGCAGGGCAGAGCGTGACATGAAACTTGTTCTGTCTTTACCAATCTTGTTAGGGATCTTTTGGCACTATTTCTACTATGTTTTTAGCTATAAACATTTCTAGCAAAGTTTACTTTCCAGCCTTATCAAGAATACACAATAATATGCATAAACACAGCTTGACAACGTTCGTGGTTATTTGTTGAAACAACTAATTAGAGGCTATTTGAATAAGGACTTTTTTATAACTTGATCTCACTGAATAATCTTTTTTGTTTCATGAATTTTCTCTTTTGTTTCGTGACTTTTCTTAGTCGATCTCGATTATTTGTTTGTTCTAGGGTTTGCTAGCCTGTTCTTAATTGTTTGCCTTTATAATACAATTCAAATTGATAAGGGGTCATTTTATTACTTCAAAGGCATTATAATCATTACAACTATCCAGGATGGGCAACATGGATTACAAGTGTATTTTAGATGGAACTTGGTAGTTATGGAGTGAAAATGGTCCTTCCTCAATCCTCATTGGTTGTTTGGCCCTCATGTGACCTGCATGAACCTAAGCAGCTTGTTTGTGCCTTGTGCAGATCGTAAGTTTTTATTGAGCCCATCATTACTCTAGATGGTGAACTTTTTCTTGTCAATTGTTAAGTTGCTGGAAAGTTGTCATTACCCTTTTTGTTCTTGTATGTTTCTAGTTTGTTTTTCTATTTGGGAGAGTCAAGTTTTGGTCTAAAAAAGTGATGATCTTGGTGTAAAATTCATTTACTATAGTTGTTTTAGATTTGCTTCACTTTTTAAAGGATTAATCTTTTGACACTTTGTCCATACTACAAATGCTATAATTTCTTCTCTGAAATCTTGTTTAGTATTAGTTTTAAATGCTAAATAGAAGATGCAATTTCTAGTGATGAGACTGATTTTGACATTAGCAAACATAGGGATATTGATTTCTGAATACGTTGCTCTCTGATGTCTTTTTTTTTTGTCTGCTTAGGAGTACAAAGCCTTGAATGACTCTGTGTTGTACCTTATTTATGTTGTTGTTTGTTGCACTTATATCCCTGTGAACTCTCCATTTGTTATCACCTTGCTTTACATAAGAGTTGATTCCAGAAATTACTTTCCCTAAAATTTTTGTGTTTCCTACATTGTGCATTCAATTCTTGTTTGTGGAGGTGGTACTAGCATATCAATGCTTGATCCAATTTCTACTTGATCCTTGTGTCAAACCTTCTAAATTAATGGCCTACTTGGCGATGAGTTGAAAAAAACAAAGAAAGGTTTTTATAGGGTTAAATCATGATTGAATTTGTATGCAATTAGAATAAGAAGTAGCTCATTGCTTGATTTTTACCAATAGTCACCAATATTAAATTTGTTTTAGACTATGGCCGTAGCATTTGCTCAAGTAGGAGGATCCCCTAAGAAATTTCAAAGAAAAATTGATTGGAATCAGCGGGAACATTATGCCTTTTTGAGCTAAGTAGTATTCGCCATCAATAAGGGCTACAGGAGGAATAATATGCTTGACAAGGAATGGTGGGATCTAGTGATAGATAGGTTGAGAACTGAGAATAAAAACAATGTCGACTTCGCTACGTTAAAAAATCACTATGACAAAGGGAGGAAATTGTGGCAAGGGTGGAATGATCTTAGGGGATACACCGGACTTGGCTAGAACGAACACACCAACACTTTTATATGCCCCCCACACGTGTGGCTGAACTTTATCAAGGTCATAATATGTGAACTCTATCTTGTTTTTCTTATATTTTATTTAAATTATAATTCTAACACTTTGTTTGTCCTCTTGTAGAGACATAAAGAATGTAAATGGTTGAAGAATTGGGGGTATGATGTCGAGGCCGAAGCTAACTTATATGTTGTTTATTCAAACAACCATGCATCTGGCCGATGGAAGGATTCTGGCATCTCTGATACCATCCCCCACATGGATAACACTTCATGCCCCTATAATGATCCAAATGCACCTCCCCATTCACCTCCACCTTTAACCCCCAATGCAACTCCAGCTGTAAACACAGAATCTCAACCAGATGCGAAATCGTCTGAATGGTCGGCAGGTACTCCATGGGCATATGATCCGTATAATCATTGGGACTTGAATGATTTGAATGAAGAGAACTTGGGAGATGATGATTTGGTTAACGAGGGAGTAGGGAATTCTAGTGTTGTGCCATGCATGGGTAGGACAAATTAGCGCCAAACACATGGTTCTACCACACAGGCGACAGGAGCAAGCTTGTCCCAACCTCCTCCACCCCCCTCAAGGATGGTTCAAGGTAATAGAACGCCAACTACTAGTCAGCGATCTACAAAGAGGAAACAATCAGATGTGGAGGTTTTATTAGGGTTGCAAGCATTGTCCGAAGCAATGAAGGATAGGAATGAGATCATTCGAGGGAATAGGGAAGAAGAAATAGATGATTATGACAAGTGCATCAATTTGTTAGAGAAACTTTTGGGTTATGACAATGACGACGAATTGCACTTGGGTGCACCATCATTCTTCCTAGTTAAGAATTTCCGTCGCCTCTTTCTTGCTATGGGATGTGACCCGGTTCGTGCAGAGAAATGGCTTCATGTGCACTATAGGGATCATGGGCCGAAGCATTAGGTGATATTTGGTGATTAGTTCAGACATGTTTTATTTCTTTTCTGTGAGTTTATTAGCTAAGTTATTTCATTTCAGGATGTGAACACTTTGTATGATGGTGTGTTTTTTATTTGATAACCAAACTTTAGGATGATGGTTTATAGTTGTATGTTATGAGAATGATATGTGACGTGGATAGGTGGTATTGTTATTTAAGTTTGTTTTTATGTTGATGGATGTGTATACAGGGTGATGTGTGTGGTTGGGTGATGCAAGTTATTCAATGTGTGGATGTGTGTGGTTGATTTTAATTTTATCAAAGTGTGGTTGGGTGACACAGGTTATTAGATGTGTGCTATTAGGGTGAACCAGTATATGATCAATTGTGTTCAGGGTGATGTATGTGGTTGGGTGATGCAATGTGGATGTGTGTGGTTGATTTTAAGATTATCAATGTGGTTGGCGACACAGGTTGTTACATGTGTGATATTAGGGTGAACCAATATATGATCAATTGTGTACAGGGTGATGTATGTGGTTGGGTGATGCATGTTACTTGATGTGTGGATGTGTTTGGTTGTTTTTAATTTTATTGATGTGTTATAATGTGAATAAGAACGCAGCATGAATGTGATGGATAAGTGTATAGGTTGTGGTTATAAGATGTGAACATATAATAGTGTGTGTAGGGTGTACAGGTTTTGATCATAAGATGTGAATATATAATAAGTATATTTGGTTCAGTGCTTTTTCTTGCATCATCTTTGGTCATCTTCCAGAAGAAAAGCAATATGCAAATGAAAGCAACTCAACGACCTGATTACTTCGACCGTTAGTTAACCTCAGTAATATTTAAGTTAAAAATGTGATATGATTGTCCCTTGGGTTATAGATAGTGATTTGTGAAGCATTAGTCAGACTTCATTATGATAGGGTTAGGCCATCATTTACCACTCATGTCAATTATGCACCATTTTCTTTATATTGTTGCAAGTCACAGTATGACTTGGGGTTTTGCTATTCACCTACCTATAATCCAGCTTAATGCCATTGAAGTGAGAGGCTTGTGGTAGTTTATATTATAAAACAATTCTGATGTTCATCTTATTTGAATTATTAAAGCATTAGTCCTAACATGTAAAACAAGTTTGATTGTTCTCTGAACAATCTGGCCTCTAACCATTAACAAACTTTTAGAACATCTCGAGCAAGTTGTTATTATATATCTTTTTCACTTATTTTTTCAATATATGATGTTATATTGGATTTTAATATGGAATTATTTAATAGGTACTCAATTAGATGGATTCTTAATAAATAGTGATGGGGAGGAAGATGAAATTGTGATATTTGAGGATGAAGACGAAGATGACACTTTTGGACAAGAATATTTTATTTTGGATAATATTATTTCACAGGTTGTTGAAACTGTGATTCCTCCTTCCCAAAGGAATGCAAATCATACACACCCAGATTGGGGGGATGAGCTTGTGTATGATATGCTAAGTGGGCCATATATGATTTGCCATGATTTGTGTAGGATGAATAAGAAACCATTCATGAGATTGTGTTGGGAGTTGGAGCAATTGCAATTAAAGCCTATGAGGCATGTGATAGTAGCAGAGCAAGTGTGATCATTCTTACAACTATTGCGACATTCTCATGGGCAACGGGTGGTGGGCCATATAATGTCACATTCGAATGAAACAGTTAACCGCAATTTGCATAATGTTGTGAAGGTGCTTTATAGATGGTCTAGTACAAATATCAAGCCACTTATACTTTTATCCCAAACTCCCTTATATATTTCAAGTAGTCCTCTATTTTATCCTTGGTTTAAAGATTGTGTGGGAGCTATAGATGACACACATATCAAGGTAAAAGTTCCTCCAAATCTACAACAAGCATTTCAAGGTAAAAATCACCAAGTCACACAAAATATTATGGCTATATGTGATTCTAGTATGAGATTCATCTTCGTAGTGGCTGGTTGGGAAGGGTCAGCTCATGACTCTAAGGTGTTAGAAGATGTGCTTTTAAGTTCAAAGAGCTCGGGTTTCCGAGAGTTACCTTCAAATAAATATTTTGTTGTAGATGTTGGGTATCAAAATAAGGAGGGATTTTTGGGACCCTATAAAGGTCAGAGATACCATGTTCCTGAATTTTGATGGCATGACCCACAAGGAAGAATTGAGAAGTTTAACTAACTTCATTCTTCTCTTTGAAACATTATAGAGAGAACATTCAGTATGTGGAAGGAGAGATGGAAGTTATTTGAAAATATTCCAAAGTATCCATTTCCTATTCAAGTGGCATTGGTGAGGATTTTAATGGCACTACATAATTTCATTCAAGAACAACATAACGGTGCTACCGACCCTAATCTTTGAGATGTACTTTGCACTAGTTGGGAAAATGAAGACGAACATGCAATGAATGATGAAGTTGAGGGGAAAGTTGAAACACTCGTAGGTCAGGATGACAGGGTAATGTCTACTTTTCGTGATGAACTTCGGGATGTCATTAGTCACCATTATCAATTACCTCCAATTGGTGCACGGCGTAGCTGGCATCGACGTTAGGTCAAATGTATATTTTTCTCATATTGTACTAATATTGTTTATTTTTGTAATGAAATGTGACTCCTACGTGATAATGATATGAAATAGTTTTTTATACCATCATAAGACCATAGAAGGATATATCGTAGACCATAAAAGACTATAGAAGGCTATATCGTTATTACTGCAATGTTGTAACAATATCGCTAATAAAGAAATACAGATAAATCCAATTGATAAGCACTCGTATAGGCCAATATGGACTTCCATGGGCCCATCAAGCGATAAAAATTGTTTAAGGAGGAGCGTAAGGCCTCTTGTACTTCTACAATCAATATAGCAAAATAAAAAATATTTTTTAACGTCATCTTAAATCGTTTGATATGGCCCAAAGCCGAATACGAGTGGTTGGGCATATTATTGGTGTTGCACACAAACCACGTACAATGCCTAAACGAAGGTTATATTTTTAATTTTTTTTCATAAATTCAATGATTCTTAAAAATACACAAATTCCTTACCCAAACATGATTCTATCAAAAAAATTCCATTCAAAGGGTATATTTATCAATTTACCTAAAAATTCTAAAGAATCTACCCAAATGAAATTCCGATTCTATATTGAATTGGCGGAATTAATTCCAAAAAATTCTGATTCACTAGCGAATTGATTCCGTACCCAAACGACCCCTAAATCATGATCATGTAAGAGGATAAATTATGTCATGTTGAAATGCATATGATATGCATGTGAGCTGTAAGTATGTTTGACGTATGTGGATTATGTATGTGCTAGTGATGGCTAGCGAGTATGTTAGTATGCTATGTATGTGGAATATGTATGTGCTAGTGGTAAGTTATGTATATGGAATATGTATGTGATAGTGATGACTAGCGAGTATGTTGGTATACTACATATGTGGAATATGTATGTGCAAGTGATGGCTAGCGAGTATGTTGGTAAGCTTTTATGGAAGTATGTGTGATGGACATACCTATGTATGATGGCTATATGCCTATGCAATGGATATGCATATGTGTGTGGGGGTAGAAGTATAGGCAATGGACGGTAAGAGGTGACAGAGGGTTTGATATGGAGTTGAATGTGGATGTGTAAGCGTATGCGAAGACATAGGAGGTAACTTTGATAGGCGAGATTTGGAATGGATCGGTTTGGATTGGAACGTATGTTGGGGAATTGACAGATAGTAAGAGTGTTGTATAATTGTACAAGCATAACGTATAGATTATGAAGTGAAAAGTAAGCATAATAAGTTAGGTATATTTAAGAGGGTGATAACGGGGGTTGGCTATGAAGAACTCAGTTTGATGACTTCTGAGTAAGATGTTTTGGCCATAAGGTCGATGGCAAAGATTGTATGAATACGTAAGGATTTGTGTACAGTGAGCTATGTTGTGAGTTGGATAGGTTAAGTAAAGTCTGTTGCCCTGACGAACTAGGGTTTTGGATCGGGCTCAGCTTTAGTTTAATAAGTGGAGCACTGTATGTTTGAGAGTTTTTGTGGCATAATTGTACCATATAACTTACTTAATTCAAACATGAATTGTAAGCAAAGCTAATGATAGCGTTGTGAGTTTGAGACCTGAGGATTCAACGGATTAAGTTTTGTGTTTGTGCTAGCTGATAATGAATTGGCTAAGCACTTCTCATGTCTTGCCATGGCGTTTATCTAGTGAGATATTGTTTGTGTGTTGTATTGGGCCTTAGATGTTTGATGCTCTATTGAGAGCGATATATGTTTTCAATTTGGTCTGTGTTGTATTAGGCCCAGACGTTTAATGTTATATTAAGAGCGTTGTATGATTCTGCCCAAGAGTGGCACTTTATGATTTATGGCTAAGTGTGGCATTGTATGATTCTGCCTAAGAGTGGCACTATATAAATTCTACCCAAGAGTGGCACCGACACTATAAGACCCCTAAAGTGTGGGAAATTGTATGGCCCCTTATGTGTGGATGTTTATGTTTGCATGCTTAGGTAAGTAGCATCATGGAACTGCTCTTACATGCTTGATCATGTGCCCTATGAGCATTGGTGCGCCTTGCCTTCGAAAAAGTCTATGGCGTCTAGTCACTCCCCGGAGGTTAAGGTGATGCCCCAGTAGCATTCTTTTCCATTTCGATGCTAGAGTTTATTAGTTGTAATGAGCTTCAGTGGTTGATAGTACATGTAATGTATGTCTATAGGTAAGCGTATGCTTATGAGTAAGACTGTAAGAGTATGATTCTGAGCAATACAGTAAGCATATGTTTATGAGTAAGACTATATGAGTAAGGTCGTAAAAGTATGTGTGAGTTGTATGAGTAAGTGTACGATTATATGAGTAAGATCATACAAGTATGTGTAAGTTGTATAAGTAAGCATATAATTGTACGAGTAAGATGGTAAAACTCGGATTAAGAGCATATGTGTAAGATTGGTTTGATGATATGTATTTGACATGATTGTATGTGTATGTGCATGATTATTATATGCATGCCTGCTTCATGTTTGAGTTGCATGAATGCATCTATGAATGGACTTACCAAGTTCACTGTTTAGAACTCCCCTACTGGATATTTTCCTATTGAGTATGAAAATACTCATTTACCCTATTTTTTAAGCCTTGTTGTTTAGGAGGCTTTTGCAAGTTTGTCACGGAGAGCTCCTAGAGATGGATGCTCAGTGATTGATTAATTCCTTTTGACTCAGGTATATCCTTAACTCACTAGAAGTATTATTTTTGTGTCATGATCTCTTGTATTAGGTGAGATGAGAATTAAAGTGTTTATACTTTTTGGACTTGTAATTTGGATTAGACTATGGATTGTTATGAACTTGCACTCAGGGATGCCTGGGAGAGATTTGTATTTAAAGTCTATGATCATAGCAATTTACTTCATATATTTGGTTTGGTCGTACGATGTATGAATGAGTAAAAATTTGTATAGAAAAAACTGATGTGTGATGTTTTAAGTTATAAAAACTGCATTCACAGGTTTCGTATTCGTCATTTTTCCCGATTTGCAGTCATTACATTGCCAAAACTTTTTGTGAATTTTAAAGAAAATGTGCTAAAAAATCTCCGGTGTTACATGTATAATCTCTATGTATTAAGTATTGGCTTATATATCACATGATATATATTTTTGTGAAGTAAACATTTAAAGACACATTATACACATATGTCCACTGTGATATGTATTGAAATTTGGATATATCATATAAATAAGATTTAATAAAGTATATACATATATAGTACAACCAAGTAAAAAAATGGGATATATTGTACTACATATCAAACAATATGTCAATCATTAGTATGGTAATATTATTTACTATCTTTACATGTCAAACAAATCATGATATATCTTTTCAAATTTTTTATAGAGACTACTGTTGGAATCCTTAGCAATTCAAATTTTATAATAATTTTTAAATATTTTTTAGCATTGACTCACGAAGTCTCTTTTTTTCTTCATAAGATTAGGGTAAGTTATATTTATTTGGGATGGGTTCAAGATGATAAGACATCAAATTTCATGTGCCCACTATACTAAAACTCGACTTTACCCAACTCCTTAGCATCCCTACATATTACACATAATATAAATTATTTGGAAGTAAATGTTTTAAAGAAACATAATATATATATATATATATATATATATGTTATATATGTGATATTTACTAAAATTTATATTTATGTATAATAGAAATAGATGATATACATTTATATATAATATATACACAAATGTAGTTAACCACAAAGGCACTATTTTTTTCTTTTTGGTGTTTATAAGATAATACTTGAAGTAAGAAGTGAATACAAAGCTTTAGAAAATTTAGGTAATCAGATAATAAATATATTTCATATAATTAAAAGAAGGTCGGAATATGCCAAAGAGGTTGTGGTGCTACATATACATATAGTATATGTGCGCTAATAATAATGACATGTTCATATAAAAGTACTAAAAAATACATATAATACAAATATATGAATACTTTAATAATATGGATGAAGTATATATGTGCTAATAATAGTGACATATTTATAAAGGAGTACTAAAAGATGCATATATAGTTAAGGGAAATTATATAAATAATAATAAAAAAAAAAATATTTACCAACCTAAACCACTATGGGAAATATTTCCCAAAGTCATGTTCCTTTTTGCGACGCAGGCGCCAGCCAAGTAGCTGGCGCCTGTGTGGCTTTTTTTTAAAATTTTTAAGTTGATTTCATCGTTTAGAAGGACAAAATTGATTTTAAGCTGATTTCATCCTTCTAAATGTGAAACCAGTTTAACACCAGTTCACCCGATTTTGTCATTTTGAATTACGAAATCAACTTAAGCTGATTTTGTTGTTCTGAATGACGAAATTGTCACACATGTCCCATTCCAACCCATTTCAACGTTCGATGCTGATTTCATCGTTTAGAAGTATGAAATCATCTTAAGTTGATTTTGTCCTTCTAAACGACGAAATCATCGTCATTTTATCCCCGCTCCACCTCCTCCTCCGGTCGTGTTTCTAGTGCGATTCTTTGTGCTGCTACTGCCGATCCACTCCGCTCTGCCGCTGCTCTTACTGCCGTCGTCCGACCTACCACCGGTCCTGCTTCCTCCGGCCAGCCGCCATTTTCGTCGTCCACTATCTAAGTCATGACAAATTTGCCCCGTCGTCGGGTAACCTAATTTTCTCTAATTCATGTATTGTGCAATGTATTTAGGCTTTGTTGTTTAGGATTATTGCTTTAAAGATGTTGTATTGTTTTATAACTATTTTAATTTCATTGATTAGGAAATTTGCTAATTAATTTAAAGTCTTCATGATATGCTTATATACTTGGAAAATCTATAGGTTTCTATGTGTATATACTTTGAAAATATGTTGGTTACCATGCTTATATACTTGAAAATTTTCTTTGTTTTATTTAAATATTGTTGTGGTATTTTATGCCCCTATTGATTGGTATTTTTATTTAAAATCAAAGCCTAATTTAATAGAGAATATGAGTTAGCAATAGTTTGGTCAGGGTAGATGTTAGTATTAGTTTAATATTTTTATCAATATGGTAGATGTAATGTTTGAAGAAGTGTATGAGAATATTTGTGTTCTTGTTTGGATAAGAGAAGAAATATGTGATAAAGTGTATAATTATTACTCGTTGAAATATGAGGCAATTTCTTAATCTAATTTTAGCCTCTTAGTTTTGAAACAATTGCTTAATCTAATATTAATTTAATCTATTGTTTATGAATTAATGGAATAGAAATGGCAGAAGAAATTGTTAGTTTTTTACTTACCTATGACGGACGCTCAAAATGATTATTAATTAAGAAACCGTCCACTATGATGAATTTGAGATGCAAGTAGCAAACAAAGTTGAGTGGGATCGAAGAAGATGAAAAATTACTATCAAATGTAATATTCCGTTGTATAGATTGAGAATAACATTAATATGCATAAATGATGATGCTTCAATGGGTTTTATGTTTCACCACTCGTGTCACGTAATTCTTTCAAGTTATTTCCTGAAAAAGAGGCCCAAGTGCCTAGTGAAAGGCGAAGTAGTTCATATAGGAGCTCACACAGGAACTCGGATAGAAATGTGAATAATGAACGTCATATGCAAATGCCGGTGGATGACGAAGAAGAATGAAATTTATCTATGACAGTAGCTTCAAATGAACATCATAGGTCGTTTGCCCCTATTTATGATGGAAGTGGACCTAATTGGAGGTAAAGTTGATTTAGTTGTGAATACGTTTTGAATCTTATAATTATTAATGAAAATATGTTTAGCTAAATTTTGAATTTTGTGTGTAATATGGAAGGTCCACGATGCATGCACACTTGCCATTTAGCGTTCAAATGTCTCAAGGTGGTGCATGGTATGAAACTCAAAATTCGATGGGCATTCATTACCCCTACACATATGTTGGTCATACCAATGCTAGACCATCTAATCAAAGGTGAAATATATATTCACAAATGAATATAACTTTTTTAGGCATATGAAATTTAATACATATGCGATGTTTATATGTAGGGGGGATATATCCACGATGAAGATATTGATGAAAATGAGGCTAATGAAGGGGAAGATAATATTGACGAAGTAAGTGGAGAAGATTTTGACATAAATGCAGAAGGGGTTAGAGGTGAAGAAAGTGCTCAACAGATGGTTGACGGCGAGGGGGATGATGCGGTAGACAATGCTACTGCTAGAAATGATATGAATGTAGATGATGAAGAGCCGCCGTACTATGAAGTGGAGGCAATTTATGCACACATCATAGATGAGGAGATAGATATGACAGTTAATTTTACAATGGATATGGACCAACAAAACAAAGATGAGTTATATGTTGGCCGCATCTTTGAGAATAAAGAAGCATTTATTACAACCTTGCAGAAGTTTTTCATTCAAAATCATGTCGAATACATGGTTGTACGAACAAATTTGTCAGAGTATACAGTGAAGTGCATTGATAGCACTTGCCCTTGGAGAGTGTATGACTCAATAAAAAGGGGTGGTGGGTACTTTAAATTGAAGACGTACAAAGGTGACCACATATGTCGGAATGCCGAGCTTAGCACAGATCATAGGCAGTGTAGTGCCTCCTTTATTTCGAAGGTCACAATGCCCGCTATCTAAACATTACTATTTTACACATCTTCTACTTATAAAAATGTGTACTCCACATAATTTTATTCTCCTCGTGGTCGGGAGTATTGGGAGAGGGATATACCATTTGAATTATACCCTCTGATAGCAACAAGGCAACCCGGTCGCCCACGGTTTGTTCGCATTAGGATTACAATGGACCATAGAACAATGGAGAGAGATGGTAGAGGAGGATGTAAATGCGGGAGGTGTAAACAAAGTGGGCATAATAGTAAATCATGTAGAAACCCTCCTATTGATTGGTAAACATATAATCAATCTCTTTATTTATTCTATATTTTAATCACGTACACATATGTTCCTTTCAATTAATGATATGATCTTAATTT
Source organism: Saururus chinensis (assembly GCA_035235625.1). Taxonomy (NCBI): domain Eukaryota; kingdom Viridiplantae; phylum Streptophyta; class Magnoliopsida; order Piperales; family Saururaceae; genus Saururus; species Saururus chinensis. The sequence goes on from CP141143.1 coordinate 37,361,507, forward strand.
TCCGCAGATAATATGGATCATGCAGAGCCTTGTTATAGGCCAGGCCCAAGTGACATTTCCGTACTCGTATGCAGGAGTCGCATAGGTCTACTGCTATTTGGAGAGAAGAGGTATGATAACTTTTTTGAAAATTTGTTTCATTTTTTTGGACGATATAGTACGCTATGTTATAATTTTAAAATTTATTATAGGACCCCAGGTGACTTGAGTGCACCGAACATTTTAAATATCTCCGCCATTGGCCCATGATGAGCGTATTTTACTTTATATCGAGCGAGCAGAATTCAGCCATTTCATTCATCTACAGTGTGTCCGTCTCGATCGGCCTCTATTGATAGCTCTTGTTGAGAGATGGAGGAGGGAGACACAGACGTTCCATTTGTCATATGGAGAGATGTCCATCACTCTCATGGATGTGGCTGTTCTATTAGGACTTCGCATCGATGGACATCCTGAAACACGCACGACAGGAGGAGCTTATGTGGATATATTAGTTAAACTTCTTGGTAGAGCTCTTCCTACTATAGTGATGCATGGTAGCCGAGTGAGCCTACGATGGCTCTTACAGGAGTTTCGCGAGCTCCCAATCGATGCTACGAAGACAGTTATTGTAAGGACCCTCATCTTTAAACTGGGTTTTGGTTTTCTTTAATTATGGGTTATCGTGAGATTTACGCGTTTTCTGATCTTATTCGGTGATTTAGTAAATAAATAGTGTTTGTGATAGTTTTAACCAAAATTAACTTCAATATTAGTGGTTTTGAGTGATTTTAAACCAAATGTGAATTTTTGAGTTTTTTGGAATTTTCACTATTTTCCCGAAAATTAGGGTTTTGGCGGGACCCCTGTGGGCCCCACCGTCAAAAAAATTATTTTTCTGTCAAATGAACCTAGACATATACTTAAGGTCCCACAAAAATTTTTAGAATTTTATTAGGCTTAAAATGTGCTTAAATTTGTAAAATACCCACTTTTAGCCTACTTTTCATATTTACACCCCAAAACTTACCTATGCCTACCCCAACCCTTACTATAAAAGGGCAAACCAGAGCCATTTCCATTTTTGGGAATAGGCTAAGGAAGGAGGGCTGGCCAAATCCCCACTTAGGCCCGAATTAGAAGCCGATTAAGGATTTCAAGAAGGGTGACTCTTCAATCCGAGCTTAATCAAGTGCTGAGGTAATGGGTCTTCGAAATATCTGTTTATCCATGGTAAAACTCTCCATTTTTGGCTTATTTCGAAATGGTTTGCTTGATTTAGTGTGTTAATGGTAAGATTAGAAAATGGAATTATTTAATCCCGATTTCTTAGGGTTTTGCATTATTATGGTTTGGTTTGATATTCTGGAAGTCAAGGAGGACTTTTGATGATGATTAGGGTGTTAGATGTGGATTTGAAGTGTATTCTATGGTGTTTCGGTTTGATTTTGCGAAAGGAAGAAGATGACTGTTCTGCCGTGTTGGCGATCGATCGGCCTTGCAGGGCGATCGATCGGCTGAACTGTAAATTTCAAATTTTTGCGTGTAACCGATCGAACGGCCTGAAGGGCGATCGATCGGCTACACAGGAAAATGTGTGTTGTGCATATGATGTCTATTTTGATGATTCCACTTTAGCTTGCCAATTTTATATGAATGTGGAGTGTTTTAAGCTATGTTAGGCTACTGGAAATACATGCTATTGAGTTTATAGAGTTGAGACATATGCTTAGAGATGGTGGGATGACTTATGTTTTGTGGCATGATGTTGGAATCGTTATCTTGAAATTATGAATGGTTGTTTCCCTTTGGATAAGCATATATTTTCAGTAGGACTACAATCATTGTTGGACTGATTTGTCATGATAGATTGTGGTTAGTGGTGTGTGGATGTTGGTGAATGCCATGACTCAATGATGAAATGAGTGATGTTATATGTGTTTAGCCTTTGTGGTTGAATTTTGAATCTAGCTATGATTTCAACGATTCTTCTACTATGATTTCCGCTGGAATTCATGTTTAGATAGAAATTCACATGTTTAGTGTGGTAGTGAGTTGATTTTTCAAGCATGTTGATATGCATTATGTGAAAGGCTTCTACTAGTTACACACACACACATGTGGGGGTTAAATGATGATGTTGAAGCTTAATATTGTGATTATGAATGATGCATTAGGGGCTGGTGAGAGCACTTATCATGATTAGGATTCATGTATGCTTTGCCCACGCATGTACCATGCTGCACGCATCATGAAAATGGATTTCCAATTGAGGCTTCATCGTGATTAATCGAATTTGACCGATTGGGTGCAATGTGATGGAATTGTGTGCCGGGTTTATCGGTCGTGGATTAATCGCAAGTTGATTGGTCTGAAAGGACATATTTTGATTTGAAGTTCCTGTGTGGAACGATTTGGAGTTCCTGTGTGGAATGAGTGCACTCCCCGGGTTGAGTCTTGTTTAATGGAATGATGTGGGGACGAGTTGTGTACTTGTCTTGCGGGTATGTGAGAATATTATTATGTGTGTCATCTGGACCCTGAGAATCCAGTGTGGTATGCCGTGTGCACCCCGCTACCACGTGTTCTAGGGTTCTCTGTGTGAGAACTCGGGCTCTTCCCTCCACAGGAGATGTCCCTGGGCGAACACCCCTGCTCTAAATTCTCTGTGTGAGAATGGGACATCCTTGGCCAGGATCGTCCAGGGCGAGCAGTATTAGGGATTGACAACCCCGATCTTTCTTGAATTCTTGTGTAGAATTTTGGACCATGACACGCCTTCGTGGCCTTGTCTATGCTCCCGTCTGTGTGACGTTAACGTGTGATTACTCCTTGATGGAGGTTGATTGTGATGACATTATGCATGTGGGAATATGTATGTTAGAGATACATCCATGCATGTTGTTTTGATGTTATGCATGTGGAATATGTATGTTAGAGATACATCCATGCAGGTTGTGATGATGTTATGCATGTGGAATATGTATGTTAGAGATACATCCATGCAGATTGTGATGATGTTATGTATGTGGAATATGTATGTTAGAGATACATCCATGCATGTTGATTTTGATGATAAAATGCATGTGGAAATATGTATGTTAGAGATACATCCATGCAGATTGTGATGATGTTATGCATGTGGGAATATGTATGTTAGAGGTACATCCATGCGGGATTGGTTATGATGTGAATGCATGTGGGAATATGTATGTTAGAGATACATCCATGCAGGTTGTGATGATATTATGCATTATGATGCAGTGTTAGGTGATCTGAATGTGTGATCAGAAAGTGATGTACTATGTAAATATTTGATCTGAACGATCTCATTGCTAAGCTATCGTATTTTCTACGTTGATAGTGATATTAAAACCATTGCTGAGTGTTAAAACTCACCCCTCTTTTGTGTTTTGATTTGGGGCTGCGTGGTGCGACACGCAGACGGACAGGATTGCCTCTTCGAGGAAAGGTCAGAGGTAGCTTGGGTGTGATGATGGAGATTGTTGCATGACTTACCTTCGTTTATTTCATGCTTTATGTTCGAACCTTTGTGTAGGGTTCTTGTTTGGATTTATGTCATATACTACGGTTGTGATGCTTATGACTTATTTTGAGCCGGTGTGGGCTTTACTTAACTAAGTTTGTGGGTTTGAGATTGTTGTTTACTTTGTGATAAGCAACACCTTTTTTCTTCCCTTTTATTTACTCTTGCTCAAAGGATTGTGCGCACTCCGTGTTGCTGTTAATCGCCCGTGGTTAGGGTTAAGTCTTCCGCTAGATCATTTCTCAATTTTCACTTCGTCGCCCCCGCGCGCTTGACCGGCCCCTGGACCGGGTTCGGCTCGGGTCGGGCATCGCCGGGGCGTGACAGTTATCAAGTAGCATGCATGAGCCTATCTATTACATTTACTTGGAGCCATGATATTTGCGGATACTACGAGCAGTAATGTGAATGTTTCATATCTCTCCCTCCTTGCGGACTTTGATATGGCTGGTACTTATTCATAGGGCAATGCTACTCTCATATTTTTATACCGAGAGTTAGGGAAAATCGGCCAGGCCATGACCTTGGGGATTGAGGGCTGTCTGACCCTTCTTCAGGTAATTAATTGTGTAACTTTACTTGGTGTTTTAGTCACGTATAATTCTTTAATTGTAATATTTATTATCATATTTTCTGACATAGTTATGGTCATGCGAGCACTTACACGTCAGACAACCAAGTGCTGAGATGGGTCGCTTGGTCGAGGGTGCTCCATTAGGGGCGAGGTAGGCTGTATTTATGTTTAACACTTACTTTTTTTAGCAATGTTTTATGTACATATGCTGAACTTATTTTTTAAATTTAACTCCTTAAGGTGGAATGTTAGGAAAAAGAGAACCAAAAATCCACAATGAGTCCTTCGATTATACAGAGGGGAGTTAGACCACCAGCGGCCATACCAGGTAATTTTATTGCCGTGTTGAACTTTTTATGTAATAATTTTAAAAAGTTTTACCGTTATTTAAACTAAATTATATTTATATATTGTATAGGTTATTTGGCAGTCATACTTAGAGGACATATTGGTTGCGTTACCTTCCCTATGCACGGACGGTCGAGAGGTGTGGCTATCTCGAACTCCGCTGATATGTTACGAGATTATAGAGATGTATGTGCCGGATCGAGTAATGCTACAGTTTAACATGGAGCAAGGGGTCCCACCTTCTACCATCGAGTTTGTCCATCACATCACTCGACAGGGCAGCCATATGACCGACTAGGCTATACATCATGCGTCGTATATTGCTCGATGGGAGGATAGGAGAGCCACTGTTATCAGAGGGGAGATGGCTATGACATTGTGAGATATTCGTAGTGCTTATATGCAGTGGTATTTACCGATTACACGACGATATATTTTACCGCGCGATGATGTAGAGGAGATGACATATCAGCCTAGGGGAGCGTATGAGGCAGCTCTAGTAAGTACAACTTTGTTAATTAAGGCATATATTATTTTCTTATTTTGTATTAATTATTTTTCTAATATTTAATTTCTTTTTTTATAGCTTCATCTAGTTCAACGTACGCATGCGCATTTGACTGATGCACTTAACACTTATACTTCACGCGAGGACTTTTCAGCAGCATGTGAGTCAGTGATTAGAGAGCATGATGATGTCCTTCGTAGCTTGTCACTACTTCATTGGGTGATTACGGATATTCATAGAGATTATCCTATCGATGAGGCTGCTTAGACGTAGCTGATGCACTTTTCATTCCCTGATATTCTATCATCATCAGCAGCAGTGTATAGCTCTCCTCCAGGTTCATCATTTTTGGACACTACACATGTAGCTCAGCTAGATCCAATTTTATATTATACACGACATCGGCCAGCTCATGTTGTACCGTCTATTACTTATGCTGAGCCGGAGCCGCAGCTGAAGCCATAGCTGGAGTTGGAGTTGGAGCTAGAGCTGCAGCCCGAGCCCAAGCCAGAGCCAGAGCTAGAAGCAGATCATGAGGAGCTCGTACACCACTATCGAGGACGAGGTTGAGGACGTAGGAGATTATGACATTACTTTTTTTATATGTTTATTTTAAACTAAATATTTTTTCAACTTATGATGTAATATATTTGATATTCGTCTATGATATACTTTAATGTAATATTTGTTATGTATGGAATGAGTGGAATAAATGCAATTGTGTATGTATTGTGTATGTTTTGAATAAATGAATAGGGACAGGTGATAAAGTTAGTTTCAAATAGTTTTTGAGAAAAATTTATTTTAATTTCGTCCTTTACAAGGACAAAATTAGTATTGGTAATCGAATGAAAGAAGTGTGGCAATTTCGATGTTCAGAACGACGAAATCAGGTGAACTAGTGTTAAACCGGTTTTGTCGTTTAGAAGGACGAAATCGGCTTAAAATTAATTTCGTCCTTCTAAACGATGAAATTAATTTAAAAATTAAAATAAAAAGCCACTCAAGCACCAGCTACTTGGCTGGCACTTGCGTGGCAAAAACGGACACCTAGTTTAATTTGGTAAATATTTTTTTTATTTATATAATTTTCCCTATAATTAAACATACAAACACAAGATATACCATAACACAAATAAAAATATTAAAAAAATAATAAATAAATAAATAATATTATTTATACTTTAGTTGTCTATTTACAAATTTAGGAGGTTTTAATAAATAATGGCAATTTTGTATAAAATTTATCTATAAATATTTCAATTCTCTTACATTAATAACTCCATTTAGTTTTTAAAAATAAATTAAAATTAATTTATTTTTGAAAACTAAATAGAACTATTAATTTAAAATAAAAAAGTATTTGATAATATTATTTTTTATCAAGTAATTTGTATATATTATTACAATGAGATAAAAATATTAATTAAAATTTTGTACTTATTTTTATGTATTAAAATATATAATTAATATAAAGAAGTTCAAATATTATTTAAAATAATATTGAGGAAGAATACAACTTTAACAACAAGTGATAGAATTATATTTAATAAAAATGTATTTAAATAATAAATATTTTATAGGGAAAATTATTTAAATAATAAAAAAAAATATTTACCAAAATATACCACTTTGGGAAATATTTCCCAAAGTGGAGTTCGTTTTTGCCACATAGGCGCCAGCCAAGCAGCTGGCGCCAGTGTGGCTTTTTTTTTTTATTTTTTAAGTTGATTTCGTCGTTTAGAACGACAAAATTGGTTTTAATACGATTTCGTCATTCTAAACGACGAAACTTTTTATTACTTGACCCAATTTCATCGTTTAGAACGACGAAATCAACTTAAGCTGATTTTGTCGTTTTGAACGACGAAACTGCATCACTTAGCTAATTTCGGCCCCTGGTCTCGAAACAACACTAATTTCGTCGTTCTGAACGACGAAATCAAATTAAGCTAATTTCATTGTTCTGAACGACGAAATCAAATTAAGCTGATTTCATTGTTCTGAACGACGAAATCAAATTAAATTTTTTTAAAATTACTATTTAAAACTAATTTTATCACCTGTCCTTGTTCATTCATTCAAAACACAGATGTATATGCACGACTTCATTCATTCCACCCATAACAAATATCACCATAACAAATATCACTATCACGAATATCACCATAATAAATATAAGTAAAGTACATCATAGACGAGTAACAAATATAATACATCACAAGTAATATCATAATCTCCTACGTCCTCGTCCTCGACGGTGGTGTACGAGCTCCTCATGATCTACCTCTGGCTGTGGCTCTAGCTCCGACTGGGGCTCGGGATTTGGCTCTGGCTTCGGCTCCGGCTGCGACTCCATGTCAGGCTCTTGCTTGGGCTCCGGCTCAGCATAAGTAATAGATGGTACAATATGAGCTGGCTGATATCGTCTATAATATAAAATCGGATCTGGCTGAGTGACATGTGTAGTGTCTGGAAATGATGAACCTGGAGGAGAGCTATATGCTGCTGATGATGATGGAATATCAGGGCATGAAGAGTGCATCGGCTGCGTGTGAGCGGCCTCGTCGACAGGATAATCTTGATGAACATCCGTGATCACCGAATGAAGTAGTGGCAAGCTACGAAGGACATCATTAGACGCTCTAATTATCGACTCACACGCTGCTCCTAAGTCCTGGCGCGAAGTACAGGTGACAAGTGCATCCTCAAATACGCATTAGTATGTCAAATCTGACGAAGCTATAAAAAAATAAATTAAATATTAGATAAATAATTAAAACGAAATAAGAAAATAATATATGCCTTAATTAACAAAGTTGTACTTACTAGAGCTGCCTCAGATGCTCCACTAGGCTGATATGTCATCCCCTCTACATCATTGCGTGGTAAAATATATCGCCGTGTAATCGGTAAATACCAATGCATATAAGTACTACGAACATCTCACAATGTCATAGCCAGCTCCCCTCTAATAATAGTGGCTCTCCTATCCTCCCATTGAGCAATATACGATGCATGATATATAGCCCAGTTGGTAATATGGTGGCCTTGTCGAGTGATGCGATGGACAAACTCGACAGTAGAAGGTGGGACCCCTTGCTCCAGGTCAAACTGGAGCATTACATGATCTGGCATATACATCTCTATAATCTCATAACATATGAGAGAGGTTCGAGAAAGCCACACCTCTCTACTGTCAGTGCAGAATGGAGGTATCACAACCAACAAGTCCTCCGAATACGGCTGCCAAATAATCTATACAATATATAAAGATAAGTTAGTTTAAATAACGATAATTTTTTTTAAAATCATTACATAAAAAAGTTCAACACAGTAATAAAATTACCTGGTATGGCCGCTGGTGGTCTAACTCCCCTCTATACAAACGGAGGACTCCTTGTGGATTTTCAATTCTCTTCTTCCGAACATTTCACCTTAAGGAGTTAAATTTAAGAAATGAGTTCAGCATATGTACATAAAACGTTGCTTAAAAAGTAATGTGGTAAATATAAATACAACCTACCTCACCCCTAATGGAGCACCCTCGACCAAGCGACCTATCTCAGTAGTTGGTTGGCCGACGTGTAAGTGCTCCCACGACCATAACTATGTCATAAAATAGTGATAACAAATATTAGAATTAAAAAATTATACGTGACTAAAACACCAAGTAAAGTTACACAATTTTGTGGAGTACACATTTTTATAAGTAGAAGATGTGTAAAATAGTGATGCATTGATTGGCTCCCGCCGCTTTGCCCACATGGCGATAAGGTGCGAGCAAGGATAACCATAAACCTGAGGGATGTTGCATGTACAAGTATGCATCGCAGCATTTACCATAACCTTGCGGACACGAATTGATGTCACTTCGTACTGACTCCTGTTGATCCTATTAACTATATACTCCCCAATTTTTCTTGTTTGCTCTCTCAATATGGCTTCCACTCTAGGAGTATATGGGGTGGTCATGGCAGAGGCGGCAGAAGATCGTTTAACAAAAAATTTTATGAGCCGATAAAAGATAGCTGACACTAAAGCCTGCATAGGTAACCCTCGTGCCCCCTTCAAGACGCTATTTAAACTTTTAGCCATATTTGTAGTAGTCATGCCAAATGTCATAAAACCACTGTGTACAAGGGACCACTATGCAGGATGCAATTCTCCTCCTAAGAGGAGATGTTTTGCCCTAGGACTCTCTTGACCAATCAAGTCCATTTTAGCATCAAACTTTTCTACTGTGAGTGCACAAGCTGCTGCCCCAATCAAGTCCGTCAGTGTATCATTTTTGAACTCCTTAAAATTTGCTTTTATGTGACAGATGCAATAACGATGGTGGTAATTCGGCTCTGGAAGAACCTCAGGCACTGCCTTCTGAAGCCCCTTATGTCGATCTGAAATAATGACGATGTTCGTCATGCCCATCAGTACATGATCCCTCAATTCCATTAGAAACCATTTCCAATTGTCTTCGTCTTCCTTCCCGACAAGCCTGAATGCAAGAGGAAATAACCCATTATTTCTATCTGTAGCCGTTGCAGCCATAAGAGCACCAGGATATCTGCCATACAAGTGAGTGGCATAAACGCCAATCACAGGGATGCAATGTCGAAACCCAGCTATAGACGGCCCAAATGCCCAAAACAACCGTCTTAATCTCCTACAAGTGCCACCATCTGCACGAGGTACTACATCATCCTCTAAGTGGTAGTAGGTGTCAAGATTGGCTTCTTGCACCGCCCTTAGGTACATTGGCAACAATTTATACGATTCTACCCAATCTCCATAAATGGCCTTGATCGCCATATTCCTTGCTGCCCATGCTTTCTTATAAGATATGTCAACATGATACTTCTCCTTCATTCTTTGAATAATATCCCCTGGTGTGAGAGTTAATTCGGCTTGGATAGCGGGCATTATGATCTTCGAAATAAAGGAGGCACTGCACTGCCTATGACCTGTGCTAAGCTGGGCATTCCGACATGTGTGGTCACCTTTGTACGTCTTCAATTTAAAGGACCCACCACCCCTTTTGATTGAGCCATGCACTCTCCAAGGGCAAGTGCTATCAATAGACTTCACTGTATACTCCGCCGGATTTGTTCGTACAACCTTGTATTCGACATGATTTTGAATGGAAAACTCCTGTAAGGCTGTAACGAATGCTTCTTTATTCTCAAAGATGTGGCCAACGTATAACTCATCTTCATTTTGTTGGTCCAAATCCATTGTAGAATTCACTTCCGCATCTATCTCCTCATATGTGATGTGTGTATAAAGTGGCTCCACTTCACAGTACGGCGGCTCTTCATCATCTACATTCATATCATTCCCAGCAATGGCATTGTCTACCGCATCATCCCCCTCGCCGTCAACCATCTGTTGAGCACTTTCTTCACCTTTAACCCCTTCTACATTCATATCAGAATCTTCTCCACTTACTTCGTCAATATTATCTTCACCTTCATTATCCTCATTTTCATCAATATCTTCACCGTAGACATATCCCCCCCTACATATAAACATCGCATATGTATTAAATTTCGTAAGCCTAAAAAAGTTAAATTCATTTATAAATATATATTTCACCTCTGATTAGATGGTCCAACATCGGTATGACCAACATATGTGTAGGGGTAATGAAGGCCCATCGAACTTTGAGTTTCATACCATGCACCGCCTTGAGACATTTGAACACTAAATGGCTCGTGTGCATGCATTGTGGACCTTCCATATTACACACAAAATCTCAAAATTTAGCCAAACGTATTTTTATTAAAGGATAATAAGATCGAAAATGTATTCACAACTAAATCAACCCTTACCTCTAAGTAGGTCCACTTCCAATGTAAATAGGGGCAGACGACCTATGACGTTCATTTAAAGCTACTGCCATAAATAAATTTCCCTCTTCTTCGTCATCCACCGACACTTGCATATGACTTTCATTGTTCAAATTTCTATCCGAGCTCCTTTGTGAGCTTCTGTGAGAGCTCCTATGTGAACTACTTCGCCTTTTGCTAGTCACTCGGGCCTCTTTTTCGAGAAATAACTCGAAAGAAATTATGTGACGCGAGTGGTGAAACATAAAACCTATTGATGCATCATCATATATGCACATTAGTGTCATCCTCGATCTATATGACGGAAGATTACATTTGATAGTAATTTTCCATCTTCTTCGATCCAACCCAACCTTATTTGCTACGTGCATCTCAAATTCATCAAATGTAGATGGTTTCTTCATTAATAATCATTCTATGCGTCCATCGTAGTTAATAAAAAAACTAACCATTTCTTCTACCATTTCTATTCAATTAATTCATAAATAATAAATTAAATTAATATTAGATTAAGCAAACTAATACTAATATCTACCATAACAAATATATTTTCAAAATATATACGCATAAAAACTAATAGTTTTACTAAGTATATAAGCATATCATTAATACTTTATATTAATGAGTAAATTTTCTAATTAATAAAATTACACAATTGATGTAATAACGCATGCAATGTCACAAATCATATAAGCTGTAAAAAAAGCATGTTCAAAAACTCAAATCCTCCTCATTTTCCAAAATTTGAGAGACTTGGCATCTTAAAAAATAAAAACTCATTAATTAAAAATCCATCTCAATTTAATAATCTTAAATAAAAAAACACACAAAACGACTTAGAACAATACTTTTAAAACTAGGGCACAATGATGGTACAATTAAAACTTCAAATTTATTCAATATAGCATACATAAGATAAATTACTTCAATTTAACATACAAAAGATCCATTACAACGATTGAAAAAAGAGGTAAAAAAAATAAAAAAGAAAGTAAAAGATCGCACTAGAAAAATGAACTGGAGCGGGCTGGATGCAGGCAACGGATGGGCTGGATGTGGGTGGCGGCAGCGGCTGGACAGTGGCGACGGTGGGCTGGACGGTGGCAACGGCGGGCTAGATGTCGGCGATGGGCTGGATGTCGGCAGAGGCGGGCAGTGGATCGCTCGACGGAGGCGGAGCAAAGAGCACTTCACTGAGGCAACTAGAGGCGGAGCGGATTGGGAAATATAATACCAATGATTTCATCATTCAAATCAGCTAAATTTAATTTCATCGTTCAGAACGACGAAATTAGTGTTGTTCCGAGACCAGCGGCCGAAATTAGCAAAGTGTGGCAGTTTTGTCGTTTAAAATGACAAAATCAGCTTAAGTTAATTTCGTTGTTCTGAACGACGAAATCGGGTCAAGTAATAAAAGGTTTCGTCGTTTAGAATGACGAAATCGTATTAAAACTAATTTTATCGTTTTAAACGACGAAATTTAACTTAAAAAATTAAAAAAAAAGCCACGCTAATGCCAGCTGCTTGGCTGGCGCCTATGTGGCAAAAATGAATACCACTTTAAAAAATATTTTCTAAAGTGATATATTTTAATAAATATTTTTTTTAATTATTATTTTAATAATTTTTTCTATTTTATATTTACTTAATAAAGTACTTCACACAAAAAAATATTACGAGTAAAATAATAAATAAATTTATTCTTTTTGGCAATGCCATAAGTTCAAATCCAAGCTACGAAATCTTTTTGAATTTTAGCCAAATTTGCTTTGAGCAGAACTAACCTGGAGTGAGCTCGGCTCGTTAAGAATGTTTATTTATCACATAAAATAAGTTAAAATGAGAATTTTCTTTTAAGTTAAAACATGTAAAAACCAATAAAACCCCGCCGGCGAGGCGAGAAATGTGGAGGAGGATGCCAACGTGCTCAGCTCTCCACCGCCTCCGCAGCGTCCTGAGCAGAAATTTCGTGTTTCGGACCCTACTTCCAGTCACGGTGCCATTAAATTCACGGCCGGGATGTGGGTTTTGTACGCGTTCGGAGGACGGAGAAATGGCGGACTTGCTGGAGTATCTCGAGAAGGTCAAGAACTACGAGAGGTCCGGCGTGCCGAAAGGCGCAGGAACCGATTCCGATGAGGGCTTCGACCTTGGGCGCATGCGGCGTTTGTTGGAAAGGCTCGGGAATCCGCAGTCGAAATTTAAGGTCTGCAGTCTGAAATCATTGAACTTAACCCTTCTCAATTAATTTTTTCTTCTTCTTTTCAATTTTTTTAACATTTTAGTTTTAGAAATAGGCGTGGATCTTGGAGTTTGGACGTTAAAAAAATTGGATATGAATTTTTGCTTTAGGAAGTGCTTAATAGAATGATTTAGGAAGTAATGAGATGTAACTGTGCCAATTTTTTCAAGAACTTCCTCATTCTTGAATGAGTCAATCTAAGTACTGCAAACTATGGATTTTCAGTTTAGTATATATTTGGAACAAGTCAAGTAGTGTAAACTATGGATTTTTAGTTCAGTGTGGAACTTGGAATGTATTAGGTACAAGCAGATCCCCGAATAAATCAAAACCTGAGACAGTGAAAATCTTCACAATCTATTTCTTTTGTAATGACATTAAACTTGCCATAAGTTGACCTCTTTGGTTTTAGTTAAAATTGTCTGCCGTGATTTTCTCTCTAATGTCCATTCTGGGGTAATGTTGCTTTTTTATAGCTTTATTTTGGGTGATAGTCCCTCAGTTTTCGACAGTTTTTATAGGCAGTGCATATTGCTGGAACCAAGGGAAAAGGATCAACTGTGGCATATCTTGCTAATATATTGCGGAAGGAAGGGTATTCTGTTGGGTGTTATACGAGGTAGGGTTTGTAATTTTTCATTTTCTAGGAATTTAGTGATATGTTTCTCCTCTACGTAATTTTGTGTCATGCAGAAGTGGAATTTTTTTTATTTTTATTGAATAATCATGTCATAATTCTCTGATGGCTGCATTAGGAAGAGCATCCATTGTAAAAATCTTCCCAATATGTTATTTCATGGATTTAGACACACTGCTGTTTATAACAGAAATGAAAATCTCGATATTCAATTCATGTTGTCATCTTCAAATAGCTGGGGGATATGGATTAGAGGTTGATGATGATGTGAAAGGTTGTATTGGCCCCCTTTTTTTTTCTGCAACATATGACTACTATTGTAGCTTGAGGACTTGTTAGTGCTGTTCTAGGTTTGCTATTCAGAATATCTGTTGCATCGCGGTTGCTTAAATAATTAATATTTTGAAGGGATCTTGGAATATTGGTCAAGAACTTGAGATTTTTGGAATGTGTAGAGGTTGACAATACTGTGAAAGGTTGCATTTGTTTTTGTTTTTGTTTCCCCTTTTTTCTGGTTTCATGTTCTTAAGGGCTAGGATGGGCTTAAACAAGTTATGAAGTTATGCACCACCGTACCTAACTCGCCAGGCACTATAACAGTTAATGCTTTATAAAATAAGCAAATAGACCCATTGAGAATGGATGAGCTCTCTGGTACCCTGTCGTGTGTTGTCAGATCCACAGTAACCAGCTTCTCCTTCAATAAACCAAATTCCTCACAGCGGACAGGAACAACACAGAGTTTTACTGGCGAGCAAATCGTAGCAGAAGCCGCTGGGGAATTGACAGCACCAATGCCAGCTGAGAAGGATTTCAGAGACTGACTTATAAAGTGTGGCAATGCTCGTTTTTGAAACCTGGTTGATTGTGGCAGAAGAACTCAAACCCCAAAACAGAGGTGAAAGGAATAACAATGCTCCAGGAAACGACAATTATTGTTGACGGAAAAGATAGTAATGCTTTCTGAGCTTTGAATGGAGTGGCGATTTTAGGGCTATGTCGTTGGAAAAGAGGGGAGAGCGAAGGAAGTTAAGAAGATAGGGCAAAAGGGTACCCTTGGAGTTTGCACCTGGGGCTTTGGACCAAGTCTGCACCAGGCTGAGAGGGGCTTCCCGAGGTAGCACCAGGAGGGGTTATCAGAGACCCCACCGATGAATAGGAAGAAAAGTAAATGGATATTTGAATTTTAATGGAAGAGCTCTCACAATTTTACACAAAAGTAGTGACCTTTGTTAATGAAACTCTACCTTTTAAACAGGCATGTGATAGTTGTCTTAGTAGGAAATCAAAATAGCATAGGAAATCAAAACACAACCAATATTGGACTAGGCTAAACATAAGAATACCTAAAACTCCAATCTTTCCTACTAAAACACAATTCTTAACCTAGTAAGAAGACCAACTTTCTAATAAAAAACTTCCATTTAAAACTCCTACACAAAATAAAATTTCAAAATTATGTAAAAATTAATGTCATCCAGGCTCCTCATTTGGTGCCCCTACCACAAATTTTCTCTTATATCCGCTGGACTGACTTTCACCTTTATCTTTGATATTTTTTTGTTTAAAAAAAAATGTAAAGTTAGAAAATATGTAGACATTCGTCATTATTCAAACGTTTGTACACAATGAATTTGGCAATGATGAAAACTATGAGATGGATCAGTGGGAAATTTATTAAAATTGTATTAAATAATTTCATTAGGAAGAGCTTATGAGTTGCACCAATTGGCTATAGATTCAGAGAAAGCTTGTTGGCATGATTTAGCATCATGGAAAAGAGATTAGCAATGGAACACGTAAGGGCATGTGTTAAGTGGACTGAAGTGGCTTTTAGATGAAAGACAGGTTGGCCCAAGAGGAATTAGAAGGAGCTAGTTAGAAAAGATAGTGATATGTGAGTTAGCTGTGAAAGTGGTTTATACTATAACTAATTGGTAGAGCTAAAGCCATGCCACCAACATATGGTGTTGGTGTCTTGATGTTGATTCTTTTTTCTATATGAGCCTTAATTTCTCAATGAAGGACTTATACCAAATTTTCTTGTCTTAAATTTGATGCTACTAGTTATGTTCTATGCAGCTCCTATGTGTTCTCTTATCCAGTTGTCTAGTTAAAAATTATCTACTTGTGTAGCCATTTGTTTTGATGCAAAAGCAACCATGTTTATGGTTTTTGCAGCCCGCATCTTCTGACGATCAGAGAACGAATTTCATTTGGCAAAAAGGGGGATCTAATACCATCCAAAGTGTTGAATAATCTTTTTCTTCACGTTAGAAATATTCTTGATCAGTCTTTACAGAAGGAAAATGGGTCTCTTAGTCATTTTGAGGTGTTGATGTGCGATAACTGAATGCCTTATCTGCAGTTGGTATTAGTATTGTATTCTGCCAGCTTTATCTTTTTCTGGATTCTACATTTCAGATTTTCACAGCTCTGTCATTTGTATTCTTTGCTGAAGAAAATGTGGACATTGCAGTTGTGGAGGTCAGTTACTTGCGACATAAATGATTATGTATTTTCCTTATGTTGGAAATATTGATTTGGGATAAAAAATTATGATTTCATTTTTGCATGTTGCTATTAAAATGATTAGTTCCATTGCATGGTGTTTTCAGGCTGGCTTAGGAGGTGCACGAGATGCAACAAATGTCTTGTCTAGCAGTAATCTTGCAGCATCAGTTATAACAACAGTAGCTGTTGAACATCTTGCTGCATTAGGAGGTTCCTTAGAAAGTATTGCCGAGGCAAAATCAGGAATAATAAAAGAAGGATGCCCAGTTAAGTTTATTTTGTACTTGCATGGGCTTTCTTTTCTTCTTCAGTCTGGTTATCTTATGGACCATGTTCTCCTTTCAACTTGACATAAGTAGCTCTGCATGCTCTATAATGGGAGGGGGTTTAAAAGGGATTTTATTTTTGCAGTGGCTTAGCATCCTGGCATGTGGCCACCATCCCCTTGACCTTTGAGATGTCAACTTTTTTTGCCTCGATTTGGATGCCTGAAAAGTTAGTGTTTAATCCATGGTGGCCATGGTGTATAATGGAATTGAACTTTGTGGGCTTTTTGGACCCATCGTCGGTTGCACAAAGATAGGGGTTAGGATAGAAGTCTGCTTTGCTAGTGCCCACAGTGGGCTCTTCCTTTTCTTAATATTGTTTCTAGTTTTGTTGTTCATTTTGTTTTAAACTTGAACTTTTTCAGGTAGTAATTGGGGGGCCATTTGAACCCCACATTGAGTCTATACTTCGCACAAAGGCATCTACACTGGGTTCACCAGTTATATCTGCTTCTGATCCTGGAATTCGGAGTACCATTAAATGGATTAAAAAAGCAGATGGTGACATTTTCCAATCGTGTGATCTTCTAATTAATGTTCAGAAGGACTTGAAGTTGGTTAGTGCTTTTGATATTTGTTCTATTTTAGATGCTAGCATCCTTTGATCATTTAGTTGAGGAGGATTTTTTGATTGCAATATGTGTACATTCACATATAGTAGAAAGGAATATCTATATTTATTTACATCACGGGATCAAATAATGTTTCTGCAGTTTCTTGAACTAAACAATGTTAGACTGCACATGCTGGGGAGGCATCAACTTCAGAATGTTATTACCGCCACCTGTACAGCACTTTGTCTTCGTGAGCGAGGTGAGCCATTTTCTTCTTTCGTTATTTTGGTGTCCTATTAAGATTTCTCCTAATTACATTTGAATAAAGGAAATAGTATATATATGTGTATGCATATAGATATGTATGTTTATGTATTTATATATCTGTGCATGTTTGTACAAATATATGCTTGTGTATAAATATTGTATTTGTTGCTCTCTGTGATGGCTTGATTGCGTCAACTATTAGCAGCCAACTCTTATCAATCCAACAATGCAAAAACACCCCCAAATGCAAGCACAAAAGGAAAGTGGACTTCAACCCAAAACCTGTATTGTTACTTAGGCAACTGATGTGGGACAACGTCCTGCAATCAAGGAAGCCTGGAAATCGAAGGGTGATTGGAAGGGAGGTGGTTGGAGTCTGCACCAAGGGGAGTCTCTGAAGTCTGCCAGATGGAGGGATAACTCCCCAGTGTGAGCACCAGAAGGCATGGTTAGAATTAGCACTGAACACTTCGTGGATCTCCTTCAATAGAGAACAAGCAAAGGGGCAAACAAAAGCATCAACTGTATATTTCATTCATGTTGAATGTTGAAATAGGCTGTATGTGCCAGGTTCAAACCAAACTTTAACAATAAACGTAAAAAGAAAAGATTCATTCTTCCTTAGCTAAATCAAACTCCCAGTCAGTAACAAAATCGAGCCTAGAGTAAAAAAATAAATCAATATATTGTCTGAATAAGTAGAAATCAAATCAAGCCTCCCTGTTTGGCAAGCCCACTATGGTGTCCAAGGGTTTTAATTATCTAGACCCGAGTAGAAGATATTCTGAGGATGGCCGTGTGATATCTCAGTAGGACTTCCACGGGGGTGCTTGATGGAAGCCACTACTGAAAGCTCAATTTTTGGGCACAGGACACGATCAGCCCCAGAAGGTATGGGGCTCATAGCGTTAGTGGGCAGATGGATGCTGCTGCTGCTGGAGCACTTTCTCACCAGTGATGGTGGGTCTATGGTTCAATGTAGGTGCTCTTGCTTGCTGGTGGCACTTCTAACAAAGACGATCTTTCAGCGGTTTTTGGGCACTGGTTTGGCTGTCGTGAATGGTGTAGCACTGTGGGTGTGTGTGATGCCATGCCAGCCTCGCCTCCTTGGCCGTGGGTCAGTCAAGCATCCTCATCAAACTCCATTATTTCTTCAAACTCTGCAATAATCTTTTGCACATCTACTCTAAACTGTGCAAAGATCAGCTTAAGGTTTTCTCTCAATTCAGTCTGGATGATTGGCTCAATCGTGAACATGTCCGTGTCTTGTCTGCTGGATCATTTTGACAAACCACCAAATTGATGTGGGACAACGTCCTGTGAACGCGGAAGTGTGGAAATTTTAAGGGCGATGGAAGGGAAGAGGGTGACACAAGGATCGCCTTCAACAGAGAACAAGCCAAGGGGAAAGGAAAAGGATGACTGTATTTTTCATTTATATTGAACATTGAAATAGGCTTTTATGTACCACTGATAACACAGATAGAAGGAAAGTCAGAGGAAGGATCACAATCATAGAGGCAAGAAGAATTAGATGCCATGTGAATCATTGGTGTTCCCATGGTAAAAAATCTCTCTTGAGAAAGAAATACATAAAGACACAGAAGGCAAACTTGAATCGGTGACAAACATAGTAGAGGGAGATGCAAGAACACCCAATTGACAAGTCAAGTCACCAAGGACAGAATCTCAGGAGTAGTACCAACTGATGGCAAATATGCTACTGAGCTGGCAGCAGATGCAGTAGAAACCGCGGTGGCAGTCAGTGGACTAGTGCCAGATTACCATGGTCCACGATGAACTAGCACCAGAACACCTTGGTCCATGACCCTGTTGAAAAGTACAAACTGGTTGGAATGTCACTGGACAACCAAAAGGTTGCGATGATGTTGAAGAACATCTTGTGGAGGTGGAATAGAACATTGTGCCTTCTAATGCCCCTTCATGGCAATAATTGCATTCATCCCCAACAATCTTAGGCATAGTAACAAGTTTTTAGCAGAATTTTGTTAATTTTTGCAAAAAGTGCCTAATCCGAAATTTATTTAAAAATTTGGTTTATTTCACTAATTTTCATAATTTGAAAGTTTTGCTGAAATTTTGTCAAATTTACATTTTAGAGAGGCTGTTTTTGCCTTTCATATTTTATGCAGGTAATTTTTGGATTTTTTTACATTTTAGGCAGGTTAATTTTTTATTTTTTACGGTTTAGGAAAGATAATTTTATATGTTTCTACAGTTTAGGCAAGTTATTTTAAGCCTTTACATTTAGGGCATACTCTTTTTTGGGTCTCCCTTCTTTATAGTTGTTCCTCTTCCTCTTCCTTTTCTGGTACTTCGAAACTTTCTGGAAAATTTTCCAAAACAAAACAAATCGAATAGGAAATTACCCGTCACTGAAATGAACCGAAATGCTGACTTTGTTACTATGACCTTAGGTTTGGACTTATTAAATAGTGTGCCTTATCAGAGTGTTCTGCAGGTTGTATGGGGTTCTGCCCAGAATCTGTCTTCAATTGAGTGTTGATAGCCATCACAGAAGTTGCCGTTGGAGGTGGACAGTACATGCATAATATGGTGCGTCGCCAAAGAGTGACGGTGCTAGGATAATGATGCAGATGCTTGCAAGCAATAATAATGCAGATACCAAATGCTTTTTCAATGAGGAAAACCAGAGAACAGAAGAAGCTTTCCGGGCAAAAGCTTGTAAGTGATGCAGATGACGCGGAGGCTCTGAAGCTTCTCAGATGTAGTCCAAAGAGGGTCATACATATGAGAGTAGGTGAATAAAACCACTCCCCAATATATGCATGTTCCCTCCCCCCCCCCTGAACCAACAATCACATATGTTTTCTGACAGAGGGACAGTTGGAGACTCAGAAGACTGAATAAAAAAAATTCTAGCCTCAGCTACAGGATAAAACTAGGGTTTTGAGAAAGGAGGTGTTGGAGTTCTATATCATTAAAGAAAGCATTCTACTGAGAAATAAGGTCGACCAGCCTCTAATAGACTCTAGGTCGCCAATTACAACAAAAAACTAATATGCCCTCACTTAAGTGATGGGCTGACTAATCAGAAATAAAATGTACAATTGAAAGGCTAAAGTACCCTCTATAAGTAGAAATACAATACTAAAGACTTCAACAAAATAAATGAGCAAATACTCCTCTAATGCTGAATAGTGCACTGGTGCTTCGGAGCAGTGGCTAGCAATGCTGGCGATTTCATTGGGGAAGGTCGTGGATTGCTTTGTAGTAGTCTGTCAGGAAATAGCATATAAAATGCAGGTTTCATCTGTATAGTGGGCACTGTTTCTTACAAGAAGGAAGAACCAAAGCCGAGTGTTATATTGTCTCCTTAATTACAATGAAGGTTTTGGGCTGTAGCCCTTTGTGGGTGTGTGCTTCCAATCAGAGAGATGAATTGCAGGGTGAAACCTGCTTATATGTATGTGTAATATTGTGTTCTGGGTCACTGATTTTCTATGATTTTGAGCTATGGCCTATTTATATGTTGACTTACTTTGGTTTGATACAATTTTAGTTCTCATGTAGTAAATATGCTAAAAAGTAGCTTATTCAGTCTATATTAATGTTTAAGTTTGCTGAAAAGTAGCTTACTATAGCTCGAATTACTGAAAGCATTGACTTGGATACATTTCCTTAACCTATTATGTCACTTTTTGTCAAGTTCAGCTATCTTAGCCTTGATGTTCTTACCCTCCCCCGCAACTCCATCTTCCTGCCCTTTTCCTTTTTCTTTCCCATCTAAAATCTTAACTTGAAATAAGAAGTTTGGAGATGAACTTCTTAGCTATTATACGTAACATCCTCACTATTTATCTTGCATGCTTGAAATGTAGGGTGGAGTGCTTCAGACCAATCCATTTGTGCTGGCATCGAAAGTACACGTTTGCTTGGCAGAAGCCAGTTTATGACAGAGGGGGAAGTTGAAGCACTAGGACTATCTGATGTATCAATTTTGATTGATGGAGGTTGTTTATGCTTGCTCCTTTTTGTTTCTTGGTGTTTGTGTTGCACCTTTAGAGCTCAAATTTATTTACATGTGTTTGGCATTTTGATTGACCTCACGTCTTACGTTTCAGCCCATACAGAAGTATCTGCCAATGCTTTGGTAGACACAATTAGGATGACGCATGAATGTGGCCCTGTGGCTCTTGTGGTGGCAATGGCATGTGACAAAGATCATGTCGCATTTGCAAAGCAATTGCTTTTGGGTAGGTTATCTCCTTGCTTTATGGCAAAAATCAACTTTTAATGCAATATGCATTTGCATAAACTTTTTATGTTACCCGTTTTTAATTTACATCAAAATCGGTGTTGATGTATATATTTAGTCCTAGTTGTCCGTGACACGTTGTGTATGAGTTAATTCATTTTCTGTTAAATATTTACGCACTTGATATACCCAAATATGTACGTCTCTCTGTTTGATGATTGTCATGTCATGTACTTTTCTCCTAAGGTGCAAAACCAAAGGTGGTTGTGTTAACTGAAGTCAGCATTGCTGGTGGTAAATCTCGTATGACACCAGCTTCCTCATTAAAGGATGTGTGGATTGGAGCTGCTAAGGAATTGGGCATAGATGTTTTGCCGGAAGTTAAGGAATGCGATGAGCACAACTATTCATCATCAGAAGAGAAATTGAGAAATGTATATGTAACCGCAGAATGCCAGGCAAAAAATGTTATCGAGTCTATAAAGCTTGCAAATCAATTGCTTAGGTCAAGAACCAAAGAGCAACTAGGATTAATTGTTGTTACTGGGTCCCTTCATATTGTTTCTTCCGTATTGGCTTCTTTCTGCAGATGATTTTTCCTACTAATACTTTTTAAGATATCTAACAACTTAAATTGGCTGTTTTGTTGGTATCTCTTTGGCACATAACCCGACATACATGCAGGTAAGAGCAGCGGAACTTTTGACCATTTTGGTAGGGCTGTGATTTAATCCATCAACTTGCTGCTGGTACATTTCTTTTCTTGAAAAGCCGTAACAAATCATTTTTAGTAAAAGGCTTTAAGCAAAGCTTCAAATGATTGAGGCCGCAAGCAGCATACCCTTGATTTTTCATTTGTGAAATAATTACGAGATGTTACACTAACGACCGCAGCTCTTTGATGAAGCGCGCCGAAAGTAGGGAATGAGAATCGTTGGCAATAATGCAGTTTGACGGGGTGTATTTTGTTGGCAATAACTTGTCATCTATTTTACCTTATAATTTGTTTAAAAAATCTTTAGGAAGGCATTTTCTAAAATGCCATTGTAAGCAAAAAACTGCACATAATGAGATACGATTTCATTTTGCAAAATTATGACCTTGATTTGGAGTTTAATTTAGCAACTTCCGGACTGGACGGGATGTAGCAAGCAAATAAGTGGACAATGACTGAAGTGGACGATGACTGAACACTAAGCGGGCAGTCACAATACAAAATATAACCACGAAGTGTTATGCAATCCCTGATTGTTTGAACGCAACAAGTGAGGAACTGTTGCTCAAGCGATAACCAAATACAATTGAAGAGCGAGTGCTATTTCAAAAATCATGAAAGGTAGAGTGTTACGCGAGTGAAAGCTTTCTCAAAATGAATGCTAATCATCCCCAACAATGAGAGGACGGTGTTAGTGGTCGATTGGTATGAACACACTTTGAATTATCATTCAAATTTTGTTTGGAATTTTTACACACAATAAAATGCTCTTTCTGTCCTACATTAATAGCTTCATTTGAATTATCATTCAAATTTTGTTTGGAATTTTTACACACAATAAAATGCTCTTTCTGTCCTACATTAATAGCTTCATTTTTAAAAAAAGTTTATTTCATATTAATAGTTTTATTTTCTTGTATTTAAGTGGTTGGGTACTTAAAAAAGAGTATCACAAGCGTATTTTCTCTTCTTAGATGTGAGTTTCACCATTCAATAAAAATTATTTTTTTAAAATATAGCTATTATTGTTGATAGAAGGTGTGTGATATGTCCAACCTTTCATTCTTTAAATCTTTGCATAAGGATGATCATTGCACGAGTCTTCTGGTAGTTGACTCTTTGACCCAAACACACATTTCAAACAATAGAATCAAAATTACAAACAAAACAAGTATCATAAGCTTATTTTTCCTTCTCTTAGATGTAGCTTCACCATTCGACAAAAATTGCCATTTTTTTAAATGTAGTAAATAATGGCATACATATATACAAAAGTTATCGAACACATGTTCTAAGATCTCTAACTTTAAACCGTTTTAATTATGTAAATTTGTGTAGTTTTACTTGTTTCCCGGTTTGACTTGATTTTTTGGGTTAAGGGTTAGTAGTTATGACTTAAATAAAGTTTAATTTCACTTTTTATAAATTTTAATGTCAAACTTGATTTATTAATTTTTTATGGATTTTCTTTTAAATTTTCTTTAATTAAGAGTGTGGACCACATTGTGGGCCCCATGTCCACATTGGACGGCGTGTGACCCACTTGACCCCTAAACTCATATTATTCATTTTAGTAGGATTTGGAATGGTTAAACTCATTTTTAGCCCAAAAATAACCCTAATTAGCCACTTAGGGCGTTTTTACCCTATTTTACAGCTTAACAATTTGTAAACCTAACCCAAAATTTTACTATTTAAGGAAAAACTTTAGCCACTTGCCCATTTGGGAAAAAGCTGTGTAAAAGAGAATGACGCACTCTACCCCTATTTTCTAAAGAGGAAAAACGGATTAAAATGTGTTTTCTTGGCCTAATCACCCCTAATATTTTGATTTTAGTCTTAATCCTTCTTATCTTTATTTTTTTTAATTTGATCCTTGATTTCTTTTATTAAATATTTTATTTTTAATTTTAATTTAAAACCTTAAATGGGTGGTTTTTATTTTTAACCAAAAAATATTCTAAATTTACCTATTTACAAGTTGATTTGAGCTTATTAGTTAATTTTAATTAAGTTTCAATAAAAACTCTAGTTTTGGGTAAGATTTCTTGAGGATTGAAGCTTCTTCGTAAATCTAAAGTCTTCATAGAGGTAAGGGAATTTCATCTCGTGTGATTTTATCTATTTGATTTCATGCTTGTAGGTTTAAGTGAGTTCTTGCTTCATTTCGAGCTTCAATGGTGATTTATTAAAAATATGTTATTTATGACTATTTACTTATGATTAAGCATGAGAATGATTTGATCTATCATGTTTTACGTTTATATATTGATATTATGATATTCTAAGGTGATTTTGGATTTTGTCTTAAATTTTAGAATATTTTCGGCTTAAATTTTGAAAGGCTGAAGACAAACTAGGAAATAGGCAAAAAGTGAATTACTAAGGGCATTCGAATAGCTAACCATTCGAAAGGCTTGTATTGCTGATCAAACAGCCTATCAGGCCGATTAAAGGCCAACACAACATATTTATGTCTTGGCCCATTTCTTTTGTATTTTAGTCATTTTTTGTTCTCTTCTCATAAATCTAACTCCTTATGATTAAAATGAATTAGTATTATCTAGATTGCTACTGTGATTGCATGAGACCATCTTTAAATTATGATTTAGCTCAAACATGATTAGGACTATACTTGTTTAGTTTTAATAAGATATTCTACTTGTTTTAATCCATGTTTGATGACTTCTTCATAATTTACTTGATAATTCGAGTAGGTTTTTAACTATGATTATATACGTATGCTTGCACATGTTATGTTGATTTAGGGTGAATTATGTTTTACATGTTTATGCTTAAGTATGGATATATATCTTGAACTTGTATTTTGATATTTTCTACACATTTGCTCCATGAATTCAGTTATATAGGACTATGATAAATTATGACGCATATAAACCGTTGATTATCGCTTGTTCATGCTTCACATGTTTTAGCTTAGGTTTGAATACTATCACTTATGTACACTCTTGTATAGAGTTATATGATTTTATTTGACACAAATGGATCATATTTCATGCACATATGGGTTGATTTGAGCATGTTTACTTATAATTATACTCATTTATCCTTAGCTCACATATGTACCATGTTGTATGCATCATCAAAATGATTTATAAACAAGATTAATCATGATTAGTTGTAATTGATCGAATGGATGTTATTGGATGTCATTTTAATCGTTCAGAGGCTTATCAAATTGGTTTTGAATTCGAAAGGACATGTTTTTGTTTTGCGTTCCTTTGAGAACATGGTGCCTCTCCGTGGTGAGATGAAGCATATTGCTATGTAAGTTTATTTGATAAGTTATATGGACCTTGAGAAACCACGCTGCTCTAGTTTTCCTTTTGAGGAATTCAGACTTTCCCTTGCAAGGTTAGTCCTGGGCGAGCAGGCTGCTCTAGTTTTTCTTCTTGGAATTCATACCTTCCTCTTCTAAGGATTGTCTTGGGTGAGCAGGGGGTACCTTCCCAGTTAGGGAACCTACCCAACCGCTCTAGTTTTTCTTTATCGAACTTTCCCTACTAGGGATTGTCTTGGGTGAGTAGGTTGATTATTTTTTTCAATTATGAGACATTCACTATTGATTTGTTGCATATCAATGGGAGATAATGTTCATCGACACTGGTTGTGTAGGAACAATGAAACTTATTTTATACATCTGATTATGGTATGATTTGCATGGATATGCAGGATGGTGTGTGGTTGATGCACTTGATGTTGTAGGGTGAATATTTTTATTAAGAAATGATTATGCATGAGTTTTTATTGATAATGATTCATATAGGGTGTGATTATGATAATGAGTTTCATATGTTTACACATGAGGTGTATATGTGTTATGAGCTATATTTGAACGTATGATGCATAGGTGTCATGGTATGTGCTTATAAAATACAGGTTATAACATGATATGCAGGTGACATGAGTATGTGATGAGGAAATATGTTATATATAATATGATATACAGGTGGCATAACTATGTGTCGATGAGATATGTTATAGATAATATGACATGCAAGTGACATGAGTATATATTATGGAATGTAAACTATGACATGATGCGAAGTTTAACCAAAGGATATTCTAGATCATTAGTGGTTTAGAATATCCTTTGGAATGTAAACTATGACATGATGCACAAGTTTAAACTATGACATGATGCACAAGTTTAACCAAATGATACCTTGTTAACATGTCCTTTACTAACATGTCATAGTTTACATTCCATAGTCTTTCAGTTTTAACCAAATGATACCTTGTATATGTATGTATATATGTATGTTATGTTGAGCTAGGGTGAATCATGTTCTACTTATTTTAGCTTAAGTATGGATTTGTTTATACTTGTCTAGATCTAACATGATGATATATTTTTCTTGAACTTGTATTTCGATATTTTCTACACATTTACTTCATGATTTCAGTTTAGATAGGTCAATGATAAATTATGGATGTATGTATATATTACATTGATTATATTTTGTTCATGTTTCACATGTATTAGCTTCTGTCTGCACACTATCACTTATGTACACTCTTGCATAAATATTTATGACATTATTGGATACAAATGGACTATATTTCATGCACATGTGGACTGATTTGAGCATGTTTACTTATACTTGGACTCATTTAGCAATTGCTCACGTATGTATCATGTTGACTGCATAAATTGGATTAAATTAGATGACATTGGATGTTGGATTAATCGTTCGGAGGCTTCTCAAATCAAGTTTTGGTTCGAAAGGATAAGAGTTCGCTTTGCATTCCTTCATGAACGTGGTGCCTCCCCAGGTTGAGATGAAGCAGTTTTCTTATGTGAGTTTATTTGATGAGTAACCTGAACCCTGAGAATTCAAGATGGTATGTCCATGTACACCATCCTACCACGACTGCTCTAGTTTTCCTTTTGAGGAATTCGGACTTGCCCTTGCAAGGTCAGTCCTAGGCAAGTAGGGTGCTCAAGTTTTCCTTCTTAGAATTCAGACCTTCCCCCACTAAAGATTGTCCTGGGTGAGCAGGGGGTTTCTTCCTAGTTAGGGAACCTACCCAAATTGCTCTATTTTTTTTTTTAATAAAAATTTGGACCTTCCCAGCTAGAGATGTCCTAGGCAAGTGGGTTAATTTTTTTTCTCAATTTCGAGACATTCACCATTCATTTGTTGTATGTGTATGAGAGATAATGCTCATTGACACATTGTATAGGAACAACAAAGCTTATTTGACACATGTGATTATAGTATGATTTGCATGGATATGCAGGATGGTGTGCAATTGATGCACTTGTTGTTGCAGGGTGAATGTTTTATTGATAAATGATTATAAATGAGTATATATTGAGAATGATTCATGTAGGATGTGATGATGATAATAAGTTTCATATGTTTACACGTAAGGTGTATATGTTTTATGAACTATGGATGAACCCATGATGCACAAGTGGCATGATATGTACTTATAAAATGTGGGTTATATACAGGTGACATGAGTATGTGTTGATAAAATATGTTAAATATTGATATGCAGGTGGCATGACTGTGATGAATGATATGTTGAGTATGCATGTGTTGTCATTATGAATTTATTTTTTGTATTAAAAACCCTTGCTATGCTTTGCTTACCACTCTTTGTTTTGTGTTTTATTTTAGGGTTTTGTGTTTTGTTTTGGGGCTACATGTTGTTCTATGCAGGTTGTTCGGATGGGCTATATGTTGAGCACGTGGATGGCGCCAATCATTGAGTGGGGATTCATAGAGACTTTGGGTTTTATGTTAGCTTGTTTATGTCATGTTGAGATCTGTATATACTTGACACTACTTCACACTCTTGATAGCCATTGTTGGGTTAGACTCTTTTTAGCCATTGTTGGCTTATACCTATTTTAGCCATGTGTGGGCTTGTTTATGACTAGTATATGGGTACGATTGAACTAATGCTTTTATAGTAGTCATTTCTTTGCTTATTTTGCTTTTATACAAAGCATATGTGTGATGTGTTCTACCCAAGGTTGGTTTAAGTCTTCTGCAATTCAACTCCACCTTGTCTCGTTGTGTGTCGCTTTCTCCTTGGACCGGGTTTGGCTCGAGGTGGTGTATGATGGGGTGTGACAATGTTATGTTGAGATATATACACTTGACTCTACTTAACACTTTCTATTTAACCATAGTTGGCTTAGACTCTTTTTTAGCCATGTGTGGGTTTATTTAAGACTAGTATGTGGGTGTGAGTGGAATAATGCTTTAATTAGTAGTCATTTCTTTGCTTTATTATCTTTTGTACAAAATATACATGTGCAACTCCATAGTGTGTTTTACCCAAGGATGGGTTAAAGCTTCCACAATTCAACTCCAGAATGTAGCATTGTGCTTCAACCTTGAACCGGGTTCGTCTCTAGGGTGGCATGACACATGTTACTTCATCAAAATACTAATCCCTTCCCTCACTGGTACCCAAGCTAGGCTCTCTGAAAGGATGAGAGGAGGAACACCTACTTTTATCCCTACAAAACGGTCCACAATGAACAATTGCGTATGTAACCAAGAATACTAATGCGCAAGTTCAACCATAATCAAAGACAAGTGAACAATGTTTACAGTTGATACCCCAAGAGCTCTATCATGGAATATATCTTTCTCTCTTATACACGCATGTCAGTGGACTCGTATCCATCCGGGATAATAGCAGGGTTCTTCCTCATCATATATGAGAACCCAATTGCATCACTGGCAAAGTCAATAGGATGTATGTCCAGCCTCTCTCTATAACTCACCGACATGAAGAATATCTTCTTACATAAAGCCATTTTGTACATTAAAGTGGATTAACCAAGCTAAGTTGAAAAGATCATACAAAAACATATTAGCAAACTAAAAGTAATGATGGTCAAATAGAATGGCAAAATTTATATGAAGAGACAAAATATACAGACAAGAACAACAAATATAGATGACATCAGAGCTGATCGTGACATTGGTCATCTGAAGTCCAAGCAGTGTTTGAGGTGCATGTGACCATGTCAGCTAGAATTCTTTTGTCCACCAATTTTCAGACATGACCAAAGACAAAGACCTCATCCAATCATTTGTCCGAGGATTGTAAATCTTAAATTTTAGTTTGTGTTCTTATATAAAGGATGCTTTTCATTTCTCCATAACTATTCTTAACCATCATTTTTTATACTTAAATTATTTACAATTGAAATACAATTATGTTAATGTTGGTTACTAAATATTCCCTTTGTCCCATATTTATAGCTCTATTTTTTTCTTTCAAAATGTACTAATTTGTTCAATAGAAATATTACAAATAAAAAATAACATATATAAGTTGAAACTATCATTATATATTAAGTTACTTAATCCAGGATCCTCACCCTAGTTGCCCTATTTAGTCAAAGTCGTCAGCACTTCTCTCATTCTCTCCAACTACTAAAGCCATCACCCAAATGAGGATAAAATTGTAAGCTAGTGAGGTGTGCAAATTGTTTGTGAGTTATATTTACACCAAAAAAGAGCCTATGGACAATTGACTAGGTTCTAGTCACTGGCCCAATCAATGTCGAGAGTAGGGCTGAAATCCGGTTGGACCATAGTGGGCCAACGCTAGGCCCTAGCCCGGCTCTAACCTAGGCGGGCTTCCAAAAGTTTGGCCCTAAGCGGGCTCAAGCTAGGCCGTGAGCTTTTATTTAATTTTTATTTAATTTTTTAAATATTCTTGTAATAAAAGTCTATTGACTTTTAAGTGGGGTCCAACTAGTTGATCCCATAGGGCATCAAATCATAAACATTTAGCCTTTGAATGGGATGTTTTAAAACCAAACATTATAACCTTTCAATCTAAAAATATCTTTTTTTTAAATATACAACCCTAAACATTTTTCATTCTCTTATCAGCTTAAAAATAATCATTTTCATACATGAGGGTAAGCCTTTAGGTTTTTGTCCCTTAGCTATGGGCCGATCCTATTTAAAATGAGCTAAAAAATTTAGGCCCTTATGTAGTTATACTTATTTCCCCTGCTATATGAATTAGTTATTTGAGTATAATTAGTATTAAATGATTATTGTTCTTAAGTGGGACACATTGTGTTGCATACACTCCCCTACGTTGGAGACTTGGGCACTTGGGGTTGAGGTCGTGACAAATTGTGGTAGTTGAAGAAAATGATCTTAAGTTCTAAGATAAAGACCTAACCTAGGGTTAAGGGCTGGGTATGGGTTGACATAAAAGACTTAGCAATCTCTAGGACGAGAGATTCATTAGAATTAGCCTTGTTGCTTTGTTTTATGTGTTTTGAGTAGAGTACATTCTTTTGAAGGGATTTTGCAGGAAGTAGGAGGAACAACAATTTTGCAAATCAAGCTATTGACGAAGATCAAATGTATCAATTAGGACTACTTTGGAGGGTTTGGCTACCATAATCGAAACCCAAGTTCAGAAGTAGGTGCATAACATTCAATAGCAAGATTCATTGCGTGAGGCTTAGGTGGAGCTGTGCCAAGCTCAAGAACAATTGAGGAATGCTATGGTGCAACCTCCAATCAATGCACAACCAGCTGAGTGCCAAGTGATGGAAGAGTTTACAATGGTGAAATTTAAGAATTTACGACCTCCAATGTATTAGAACATATGAGTATACGTCTTGTACTTGTGAAAATCAAAAAGCTGTATCTAAAGGGTGTACATTTCAAGTCTTAGGAATTTCATAAAGATTAGTGATGTGATTCAAATTTGGAATTGATAGACTTGAAAAAGTGGAGTCAAAACTTAATAGAGTGATAAGCTGCAAAGGTAAATTTTGAAAAAACTAACTTGGCAAACACTTAGATTTGTCTTAAAAAACCTCCAGAAAGTGTTTTTGAAAGTTTTGGAGAAAAAGGAAAAAAATCACAATTATTGTTCAAAAAAGATCAAACGTCCTTGAGAATTGATCAATTGATGTTGAATGATTTTTATGAGTTTTAACAGTTGACATATTGATTGTCCTTTGTGAGAAAAGATCGATTAGTTGTCTAATTCATTGACCACAGTAACTTGAATGATCGATTGCATGCTTAAAAGAATCAATTAGTGCTTGACAAATGGATTTTAGTAAGTTTATTGAAAGATTGTTTGGATAGAGGATTGATCGATGGTATGGTGTGTCTGAATCAAAATAGAAAAGGAAATGATTAATCAACCTATGGAACAATTGATCGACGACCAAGAATTCATCTTGAGAAGGGAGTCTAGTTTGGGTAGAGGTTAGTTGTATTGAGACTCGCTAGCCATGTTTTTTTCTTGATATGGGTTTCTATGTAAAAATCATTATGCTGGTTTGTGTTTTCATGCTTTCATAGGTAGTTGATTGTTGCTTTGTGTTAGCTTATTTTGCTTTAAATTTCATAAGAATTGAGGCCACAACTTATAGTTTTTTGTCCTTGCTAGGTATTTGAATTGGAGGCTATGGTTTTCCTCTAAATTTAGAAGAATATTAAATAGCCTTAGTCATTGTATAATGAGAAAATAAAAAATATTGGATAGTCATGGTGATTCATACTTGAATAAATTGCCTAAGTGGAGGAAGGAAACATAGGGAACTTCAAGCCAAAGACATGTAGATTACAAAGCACACACCCAACTGTTTACCAAAAAAGGTTACTCAAGTCAATGAAAAGAGAACTCTAATGGTTGGGATAAGAAAGAATAACTTAGAGAAGCTTAGATATCAAATTGATAGTAACAATAAGAAACCTTTTGAATGCATTAGGATAGGATAACTAGGAAAGACTAAGGGGGAGAACATATCTATTTAGAGATGATGCGTCTTTTTTCTATGTATTAATTCTTCCTATACTTTGGAAATGATCATGTTTTTTAGTTTTGTTTTATTTACTTTATTTCTACATGATTGCTTTTCTTCATAGTTTTTAATGAAAAAAATAGAAAGTAGAAAAATACAAAAAACTAATTGATGATTTGGTTTCATAGGTTGTTTTTATTGTTTTTGAATGTTAAGCTCAAGATTACATGTTATTAATTATCAATTAAGCTGAAAACACTATGATGTGTGATCAATGTACTTTAACTAAGAGAGGAATGCACCAAAGAGAGTAAACATCTTTTTGATTTTCTTTTGCTTGTTGTTACAATTTTTTGTTTTTTAAAACTTGCACACGCCAAGATCAAGTCAATTTAAAAATTAAAATTTAAGAGAGAATTCTTAAATATTTTTTGACTAAAGATCTTAGATTTTAAAAGAGTTTAAGTAATCTAATTAAAGGAGCTTGCTAGACTTCTATCTAGGAAATTGATGGTTTAAAAAATTCTTTGTAATGTGTCATGTACTTTATAGTAATTTATGTTTACACTTACAATGAGATTGTTTTTGTAAAGATGATGAGGAAGGACTACATACATAGGTCACCCTTGGCTAGTGTGAAGTTCCCATATTCTTGGCAAAAAAATAGTATACAAAAAAATGATTAATTCAAGTCGAGAGGATTAAAAAAAGGCAAACCCTCAAATATATTGAAAATGAAAAGCTAAAATCAGAAAGAGGCAACAGAAAGAATTTGTTGGTAATGTTTCTTTTTTTCTTTTTTCATTTTTGAAGAATTTGACGTACATAGAATTTAGCAAAGTGATCCAAAATGAAAGCTTTATCTTTACTAGAGTTTAGAGGATTTTTGGTCTTTTGAATAAGATGGGCCTTAAGAATTTTATGATTGGAAGATGCAAGAGTTAAATTTTATATTGTCTTCAAAATTCAATACAAGAGAATTAAGATGGAAAAAATAAAAAAGAGGGATTTAAGATTCATAATCTAATGGAGCTGACTAATCAAGGGAGAGATAAATATGAACATTTTTCGTTGGATGTATAGAGATTAATTGTCCAATTAGCAAAATTCAATCAAAGAGCTCAACATTCTTTTTGAATAGCTTGTGTTTTTTTTAGTTCTACCGCTCCATGTGAGGTGTTTTCAATGGATATTTTTTACATTAGAATGTATTTATTTTTTGGATTTAAAAAAATAAATATTGCTTAAAAGTGATCGATCACCCGCCTTACAATTTGTGTCCAAACACTTAGCTTTAAACTAGTTGTCACCCATTTCACCCTCATTCACTTCCAAACTCTCAGAAAAGCTTGGATGGTGTAGTTGGATGCAATTTAGCACACTTAAAGTGATTTCTAGTGGATTTTATACAAACTTTTTTAGGTGATTTCAAGTTGCTTTAAATGATTTTGAACCTCTAGGATTATTCTAAATAGTTAAAACTACATTCTTTGAAGTTTCAAGCAATAACATTCGTTAAAACTCAAGATTTCATAGTCTTTTTAAATGATTTTTTGAAAACTCCCACAAAATTAGGGATTTTGAAACTCATGTTGTTCAAATTTGACAGTTGTTGTATTTATGGAACTTGTTTATCTTCTTGTTGCCTAGAATATACTAAAATTTGGAATCATTTTAAGAAGCTTTTTCGCACCAAGGGCATTTTTTAAAATTAAAAAATTGGGCATTTTTTTTTTTTTTTTTTTAAAAATTTGGAAAATATTCAGAGATTATTAAAGCTCACTTGTCAAATGTAGTGATTTTTTCCTATCTTTTAAACATACCTTTATCAGTTCTATCTATTCATCTTACTATTCTTATGCATTGTGAACTTGATGTATGGTTATTGGATGATATATTTTGGGACATTAGATATGTATGTTTTTATCTTTTGAATTTCTTCATGAATGATTACTTGACTTATGAGCTTCAATATTTATTTTCTATAACAAAAGGGGGGAGAAGAAATTATAGAAAATTAATTTATTTGTGCTTATTTAATACTTAATTAAGTTGTAATATGCAAATCATTTTTTGTTTAAGTGAGTAGATTAAGTATAAGTTCAAGGCTTTTCAAGATCAATTCCAAATGGTCTTAGTGAGTTAGGTTGTCAAGTATATGTTTTCTATAAGTTAAAAATCAATGCACTATATTGTTATGCCTTAAATTTTTTAATATGAATTACTTGTAGAGTGTTGTAATTGGCTTAATTTCGATGAACAAAACTTGAGAGTTTAATATCCATCTCGATGGCTTAGTAGATCACTAGACCCTAATCTCTACACATTCCTAATTATGCTCATCATCAACCAAACTATCAACATGCAAAACATATAAGCAAACACAATTTTTATGTGGAAAACCCTAACTAGGGTAAAAGCTACGACTGTCACTCAATGACTTTAATCAATGCACTAGCAAGAAAGACATTTACATTAACATAAACCAACCACCATGCCTTTGTGAAGACTCTAACTCTAACTTTTTTTTTATTTAGATCTCCCCAAACTCTTTTTGTTAATGACCTTCAAGTCTTCTCACCTGAAGCCCTAAAGCTTCTATCCTCCTTACTTTGTCTTTGTCTTCTTCTAGTCTCTTCAAATAAGCTTATCTTGTTTATAACTTTAGCCTTGAGTCTTTGAACTTTGCTGCAATTCCTCTCAAGTTTATGTATGTGAAAAACTCTTTCTTCAGTTGTGTATCAAAAATTTGGATGAAGGGTATACTTTTGCTTCAGACTATTCTCACAAATCGACAATAAATAGTGTTTTTCTTTGCACAAATTGAGTCAAAGTTGCCTCATAAAGCATTTTTTCACCTCTTGTAAATGAGGCATTATGAGTTTTGGCCATTTTAGAAAGAAGTGGTCGGGCATGAAAATGGATATGAGCAATTGATATATTGGACTGATCATTCGATTGAATATGAATTTTTCATTTTATAATTTTTTAAAAAATAAATTTTTTGGAAAAATTCAAATAAATTCTATAAATCAAAACAAACTTTCTCCATAAATTTTGGATCATTATAATTGACAAATAAAAATAAAAACATCTAAACAAGAAATGTTCAGCCCTTTTTGATGAATTTTCATTATTTCTCATTAAATCTAAGTACTTGCATATATTATGTTTATTCATACCATACATTATATTAGTCAACTCTAGGTTTGTAATTATTAATTTTTATTTCCACATTTTGACATTTTAATTTTCTTTTATTTATTTTTTAGAAGAAAACATCAATGTTTTAACTGATGTCTCTTTCAGTTATGAATATCTCAAGATCATTCTTATTCTATTGAGACAAATTTGTTAAGACCCTAGTAAAGAAACTTTTCTCATTTTTCAACTCACTTTAGCTATATTTTGTGTACACTTTCTTCTAAAAAATGATGGAAAAAATTTAAAGATCAATAATAAATATGCCTATGCCTTTTTCTAAGTTGTGAGTCTCGACTTGTATTATTTATTTATTTCATTTATTTTTCTTAATGTTAAGCAGATGGGAGTTGCACATGATGTGCCCGATGCAGGTACAATCGGTACCTAAGAGAATTGCGCAGGGAAAGGGGAGAAATATTGAAGAAAGGGGAGAAGTCTGAGAATCACCAAATTGCATAAACTCCAAACAAAAGCAAAGGCCGCCCCATATAGGAGACGACCACCTAGGGAACTGGACCACCTGAACCATCCTAGTCCGGTTTACACCAAATATCCCAGTTAGTGGGTCGGCTACCCCGGCCACTAACCCAGACGATAATAAAGTATTACAATAACAAAATAAATAGTTTATGCCATAGAATAATAAAAGAGAGTATGAGCATCGTGCACAATCGTACACAACACTCTACCACACTTCCGCTAGTTGACTTGTCCTCAAGGCGACCAAGCTAGATAACGAGCCAAGAAATCATCCTCAAGCATCCATGTCGCATCCTCCACGGGCTAACCCTGCCAAGAAACCAAAACCTCGGTAACAATGCGACCCGAGCGACGAATCCACCTCTTCTCAAGCACAGACGTAGGGGCAGGATCAGGGGGCGGAATAGGGCCCATCAGTGGCAGAGGAGACACATCCACGGCCAGGTGTCGATCACCAACAAACCGGTGAAGGCGAGACACATGGAACACTGGATGGACCAAGGAAGCAGGCGGCAAGGAAAGGCGGTAAGCAACCGGACCAACGCGAGCCTCCACCGGATATGGACCATGAAACCTGGGAGCGAGTTTGGAATGCTCGGGCTGAAATAAAGAAGTTTGGCGCTGTGGTAAGACAGAGACATAAACCAAGTCACCAACTTGGAACTCCCGATCAGTACGGCGGCCATCATAGAGCTGTTTCATCCGATACTGAGCCTCAGCAAGATTCATCTTTAATTGACGCAAGACCTCATCATGAGTTTGTAGCATATAATCCACCTCAGCCACTGAAGATCGATGCGGGACCTACGACAAAATCGTAGGGGGAGGACGGCTATACAACACCTCGAATGGAGTAAAGCCTGCATGTGTGTGATAGGCAGTATTATAGGACCACTCTGCCCATGGAAGAAGCTACAACCAACGGCGAGGCTGTGACATCGTGAAGCACCGCAAGTACTGCTCCAAACAACGGTTGATGACTTCCGTCTGCCCATCCGTCTGAGGGTGATA
Source organism: Saururus chinensis (assembly GCA_035235625.1). Classification (NCBI taxonomy): domain Eukaryota; kingdom Viridiplantae; phylum Streptophyta; class Magnoliopsida; order Piperales; family Saururaceae; genus Saururus; species Saururus chinensis. The sequence goes on from CP141143.1 coordinate 37,398,283, forward strand.
TGCAGTGCTCATGTGAAGGGACGTACCCTGTAAGGCAAAGAACTCCTGCCAAAACTGAGAAAGGAAGATACAATCACGATCAGACACAATGGTACGAGGCATACCATGAAGTTTCGCCACCTCTCGAACATACAGGTCTGCCACTGTTTTAGTAGTAAAGGGGTGACCCAACGCACAAAAGTGAGCATGCTTAGACAGATGGTCAACCACCACCATGATCACCGATTTACCTTGCACCAGCGGCAAGGCCTCCACAAAGTCCATCGATACATCCTCCCATACTTTGTCCGGAATGGGTAGGGGTTGGAGCAACCCAGTGGGAGAAGTGGTAGCAGCCTTGGCGCGCTGACAAATATCACAAACCGTCACATACTCATGCACAGCCCGACGAACCCCCAACCATAAGAAACTTTGGCTGACCCGATTGTAAGTGCGAAAACCCCCTTCATGACCGGCAACTGGAGAGTCATGGAAATGAGATATAATGCGGCGGCGAAGATCAGCAACATCAGGAACCCACAAGCGATCTTTCCAGAACAACAATTCATCCTGCCAAGTGTAAAATGGACGGGCCGCCGGGTCCTGCTGAAGGGCAGCGATCAAAGTCTGTGTCGAAGCATCTGAACAGTAGGCATGCTTTAGCTCATCAATAAAGGGACAAGAGAGCATGGAGAATGTGAAGCATGACCCTGGGGCAGGTATACGAGAAAGAGCGTCGGCCACTATGTTCTGTACCACTTCATAATCATAACCCAAAAGTTTACTGACCCAACGCTGTTGAGATGGAGTGGACACCCGCTGTTCGAGGAAATACTTCAATGGCTGATGGTCAGTATGAATCAGGAACCGTCGACCCAAGAGGTACGGTCGCCATTTGGGGACGGCATGGATGATGGCCAGCATTTCCTTCTCATAGATGGATAGTGACAAGGATCGTCCCGCTAGCGCCTTGCTGAAATAGGCGATGGGATGCTCATCCTGTAACAAAACCGCCCCTAAGCCAGTGTTCGAAGCATCCGTCTCGACCACAAAAGGGCGGTTGAAATTAGGCAGAATCAAGACTGGGGCGGAGGCCGTGGCGTGCTTCAGCCCATCAAATGCCGCTTGTGCATCCGGAGTCCAAACAAAAGTGCCCCGTTTGAGAAGCACTGTCAACGGTCGAGCCAGTTCCCCATAGCGACTAATGAAGCACCGATAGTACCCAGTGAGGCCTAGAAAACCACGAAGCGCTCGAACACACGTGGGAATAGGCCAAGACAACATGGTGGCCACCTTGGCTGGGTCGGTGGCGACACCATTCCCCCATATAATGTGGCCCAAATAATCCACCTGCTGACTGCCAAAGGAGCACTTCGAACGTTTAAGACATAAAGAATTATCACGCAGAATAGAGAAAACCAACCTGAGGTGTGACAAATGCTTTGCCCAAGATCTGCTGTATACCAGAATATCATCAAAGAAAACCAAGATATAACGGTGTAGGAAGGGACGAAAGAGGTCGTTCATGAGGCACTGGAAGGTGGATGGAGCATTAGTCAAACCAAACGGCATAACCAGGAACTCGAAGTGGCCGTCGTGAGTCCGGAAAGCTGTCTTGTGCACATTAGCGGCATTCATGCGAATCTGGTGATAGCCCGAACGTAGGTCAAGCTTACTAAACACTGTAGCGCCAGTCAACTCGTGGAGTAACTCCTCAATCACTGGAATCGGGTACTTGTCTTTCACAGTCACCGCATCGAGGGCGCGGTAGTCAACACAGAAGCGCCATGTACCGTCTTTCTTATGCACAAGCAACACCGGCGACTAATAAGAACTTGTACTGGGCCTGATAATCCCTACCTGAAGCATATCGGCCACCAGCCGCTCAATCTCAGCCTTCTGAATATGTGGGTAGCGATATGGACGCACATTGGTTGGGGCAGTACCAGGGGTAATCGGAATCTGATGATCGTGGGAGCGGCGAGGCGGAAGGCCCTGTTGCTCAACGAACAGGTCGTGGTAATCTGTCAAAAGCTCTTTGAGGTCGGTTGGCATGATATCTTGAGGAACCTCAATAACTGCTCGCTGCTGTAAAAGGAGCCCTTGGGGGGCGTACCGGTATAAGGTGCTCGAAGAATGGGTGGAGAGAAGAGTGCCCGGCCTAGAGCCTTCCAACTGGACGAGCTGCCCTTGGAGCTCAAAGTCCATCCACATCTCCCAAAAGTTCCAAATAACATTACCGAGCTCTTGCAGCCATTGCACACCTAGCACAATGTCCGCCCCTTTGGTTGGTAGCAGGAAGAGATCAGTGACAAATGCATGGCCCTGTATAGACAAAGTAACTTGCGCACACACACCATTGCTCCGGAGGTGCTTGCCATCTCCAATCAGTACATCAAAGGGTTTGGAGTCCGATACGAAACACCCAAGGCGGTTGGTGACCTTGTCATTAATGAAATTGTGAGTAGAACCATTGTCGATCAGGATAGCTACCTGTTGGCGCTTGAGGAACCCCTAGACGCACATAGTGCGAGGCGTAAAGGCTCCAGAGAATGCATGCACGGATATCTCCGGTAAGTGCTCATCATCGGCGGACAGGACAGAGCCGTCAGAACTGTCGTCGCCTTCGTCAATTTCTTCCACCAGAAGGCTGCCCTTAACAGAACAGCGATGCCCAGGCACAAATTTCTCATCACATCTGAAACAAAGTCCCTTCGAACGACATTCCTCCATTTGAGCCGGAGTAAGACGTCGCACGATAGGACCAGCAGGAACAGTGGGCTGAATTGGGCGACCTGGTGTAGAACTGCTGAGGGGCGGGGGTAAGGGACTGGCGATAGGAACAGAACGAGCCAATGACCCCAGTCGCCCTCCTCTGCGCTGTCTGGCCAATTTTTCCTATTCGATACGAGCTTGACGCACCACTTCCCGCATGCTGGCACAAGGAAAATGCCGCATCTCTTGCGAAATTTCAGGTTTGAGGCCTCGCTTGAAGGTGCCCACCAGGGCGGCCACTGGCCAATCGGGCAACCGGTTCGCCACCTTCATGAATTCCATATAGTATGCGAGTATGGTGGTAGTCTGGAAAGGCTGCAATGCGCAAGCGTTCAGCCTCAGAGTGCGTTCCTTGAGAGGCGAAAAATTTCTCCGCCTTATACAACCACTCCACCGGATCATCATCCCCGTTATAGCGAGGGAACTGTAGGCGAGCGAGGCGTGGTTCAATGCCCCCTCGTTGACCCCCGCCATGCCTAGGAAACTCGTCCCACTCTTCAGCAGCGTCCTGGAACTGGTTTAGATGGGGCGGCATCATATGGGCATTTTCGCGAACACCTGGCGTGCCTCGCGTGTCCTAGGTCTGACGTCTTCCTCCCAACACTGGCTGACCATCGCCATAGCGCGCCGGGTAGGGCTGTACTCCGATGTGGATGCCGGCCGGCACTGGGGGGTCTGGAAGGATCGGCTCTGGAGGCTGCGAGGGCCCGCCCTTCTCCGGAGTAGTTGACGTTGGCACAGGCAGGAAAGGGATGACGCGCGCTTCCCATGCGTCCTGCCTTGCTGTTATGTTGGCCATGCCTGTATTAAGGTTTTGCAACGCTGAGAGTATCTCTAACAGCTTGGCGTCGCTCACCATGGGGTTGGCCTTTGGGCTGTTCGCTGTGGATGGCGCTGGAGCCTCCTTCTCTGGAGGCACCTCCTGCACAACCGCTTGTTTGCCACGAGCCATGGCCGGGGATCGGAAGAGCTCCGATACCAATGATGTGCCCGATGCAGGCACAATCGGTACCTAGGAGAATTGCGCAGGGAAAGGGGAGAAATATTGAAGAAAGGGGAGAAGTCTGAAAATCACCAAATTGCATAAACTCCAACCAAAAGCAAAGGCCGCCCCATATAGGAGAAGACCACCTAGGGAACCGGACCACCTGAACCATCCTGGTCCGGTTTACACCAAATAACCAGTTAGTGGGTCGGCTACCCCGGCCACTAACCCAGATGATAATAAAGTATTACAATAACAAAATAAATAGTTCTATGCCATAGAATGATAAAAGAGAGTATGAGCATCATGCACAATCGTACACAACAACTAACCTACGTTAACCCAAGTAGGTAGACCTTCCCCATCATCTTTTCAAGGATAATTCCTTTGAATAAAATTGTAAAGTGATTAAAACTTACAACCATTGAAGCATATTACAGGGAATTTTCTTTCTTTGAATCAACTAAAATCTAGATGCCTTAAGTTAACTCATGTTTAAGAATTCTCTCTTGTATTATCAATCACATAAATTTGACTTGAGCCTAAACATGATGTGTACAAATATTTAAAAATAGAGAATTTTAACAAAGTAAAAGAAAATCAAATAGATCTTTACTCGCCCTGGTGTATCATTCTCTTTGTGAAGGTATATTGACCACAAATCATATTATTTTTCAACTTAAAAGAAAATTAATTCATTTTACTCTCAAGAGGTAAACAGATAAAAAATAAAACAAAGCAAATTACAACCAAGAAAAAAGCTACACTAATTTTTTTTATGTTTTTTTATCATATTCCATTTTTTTTGTTTTTTTTCATTCAAAACCTATGAATAAGACCAACATGGAAACAAAGTAAAATTAAGTAAAACTAAAACATGTGTTCCCCAAAAGATAGAAAGCATTCAATCATGGACCAATCAAATAAATCTCTTTACATAGAGAAGACTAGTTCATTAGTCTTGCCTAGCCAACCTATCCTCAGGCAATCTAAGGTCTTCTTGCTTCCCTTATCAACTTGAGATCTAAGGTTATCTAAGATATCCTTCCTAATCCAAATTTGAAAATTTTTCTTCCTAGATTATAACCTAGATCTTTATCTTTTTCAAATATGATTTATTTGTCACTACTTTCTCATGCACTTCATTCTCTAAGAACATTATTTTTTCTAGAAGATTAATTTTATCAAATTTGAAGGCTTCAAACTTTTTATTAGTAAAGTTTAATCTCTAAAGACCTAGATTTTCTCATTTCTTTCCGAAGTTCACTCCTCAAGGTTTTCACCTATTTCTCTAGAATTCTTTATCTTTAGCCAATTAGAACTTTTCAATAGAAATTGATTTAAATGTTTCCTCATTTAATGTGACAACTTTTTCTAACTTCTTATAATTTTTACAACTTTCAATGACTTGTATCAAAAGATTTTTAATATCTAAATTCTCACCATCACTAGAAGAAGAATTAGACATGATGAATCAATGAAACACAAAAAAAATTCTTGCAAGTACAAAAAATTACAAAAAAATACCTTTTGGAAAGTAAGAAATCTAGGAAGAATGAGCAAAACTAACATAACCAACATGAGATAGAGATGCAAATAAAGATAGATAGTAAGGCACAAAGCAAATTATTAATAAAAAATCCTCAGCTACCACTTAAGAGTTTAATATCTATCTAGATGACTTAGTGGATCACTATATTTCTCCTAACCTAGTACTTCAACAAGTAAGCAATTAATAGTTCTAGCCTCTATTGCATAGGAATTTTACTTAAGCCATGAAATAGATTAAACTAACCTCTATGCATTTATAATCATACTAAGCATCAACTAAACAATCAACATGCAAAGCACATTAGCACACACACACACACATAATTTTTATGTGGAAAACCCAAACTAGGGTAAAAAACCACAACAACCCATCAACAACTAAATCAATGCACTAGCAAGTAAGACTTGTACATTAACACAAGCAAACCACCAACCTCTTATGTAGACTCTAACACAAACTGCTTTTGTTTTGATCTCCCTTTTCTTTTGATTGCATACCTCTAAGTCTTCTCTCCTCAAGTCTTGAAACTTTTTTCCTCTTCGCATTGTTTCCATCTTCTTCAAGCATCTTCAAACAAGCTTCTCTCTTTTATGACTTCAACATTGAGCCTTTGATCTCCCATCGAACTTGGCTAACTCTCCTCTCAGGTTTATGTGTGTGAATAACTCTTGTTTCAGTTGTGTGTCGGTCAAGTAACCACCATTAACATGAACTTTGAAGCACAATGATGACCTTTTGTAGAAAACAATGGACAAATGATTTATCCCATTTTCTCTCCCAATTTTTAGATTTTCTCTTCTTCAATTTCATGTTTACCTAACCCTTATATAGTCCATTAAGTTGGTTTATGTGTTTGACTCCAATAAGGAATAAAATCTCTTTCAGAATGGCTTAAACTAGGTAAGTAACATAGACAGTGATTTATCCTTTCAAATCGTGACCGATCATTCACTGTTCAAATTAGAGTATGACTCTTCAATCGATTGACCGATCACTGAGAGTAATCAATCAATAAACTCTTTGCCAAATTTTTTATAGCCTAATTCAAGTGCCGATCAATTGATTCCTTTAATTCATTTTGCATCAATTGATCGATGCATAGTAAAATTTCACAATTTACCCTAGTTCAATCTAAAATTTCCAGATTCACTTTATACACTCTTCCTAAGTTAAACTAAGTGAATTGTGTAAGTGAGTGTGTACAAATATTGATACTCAGCTTAGTCTTCAACCTTGATAAATAAGAACACTTATGTTCCTATTTTTTAGGGTAACCAATTCAAAATCTGACTCAACCAAGCAAACCTAATCACCCAGAACAATCCTCACGGGGAGGTCTAAATTCTTAAAAAAGGAAAACTAAAGTAATTTGGGTAAGTCCCCTAACTGGGAAAATATACCTATGTAATCCGGTGCACACAGACAAACCAACCTGGATTTTCAAGCCCATAATACACATCAGTTTAACTCATTATAGCATTCTTCAATCCTCACCTGAGGAGGAACCGTCCTTAAGGGATGAAAACCCCATCCATTGGATGTAAAACATATTCGATAAACCTCCAAGCGGCTAATCTAGACAACAACTACATCAAACTGATTAATCACGGTTAAACACAAGTAATCTTCGCTTATAAATCATTATTATGATGCATGCAAATGACACATACATGAGAAAATGTTAAATGAATATAAGCATAGGTAAACATACTCTAATCAATACTATTATTCATGAAACATGGTCCATTTGTGACAAAAAAATCATATAAACATAAGCAAGAATATATATATATATATACATACATACATACATGGAAGTGTTCATATTTGATCTAAACATGGAGAACATGAACCATCTATAGTCAATGTGACATGTGTAAGTATCCATAATTCATCATAGTTATAACTTACTCGAATCATGGAGTAAATGTAAAGAAATAATAAAAAATATGGATTTAAAACAAGTAAAGAATCATGTAAAACCTAGACAAGTATAGTCATCTTCATGCATAAGCTAAATCATACCCAATGAAGGTTCATATGCAATTAAGGTGACAATTATAAGTATTCCTAACTCATCATAGTCATAGAGAATTAGAATCACGAGAAAAGAGCAACAATTTATCGAAAATTCAAAAAAATGGCCTATTTTACTAAAATTGCATTTGGTCATTCGAATGCTTGGTTGTTCGAACAGTATTTTAGCCCATTCGAATGCACGTAATAGTTCACTTTTCTCGTTCGTTTTCAACATCTAGAAATTCAAACCGATAACATTCTAAAATTTCATATAAATTAAAAAATTATCATAGAACATTATATAATCAAAATATAAGCCTAGAACATGATGGATCTTATCATTTTTATGTTTAATCATACCAAAATAACTATAAATTATATGCTTTTAACAAATCACCATTATACGTGAAAATGAAGAAAGAACTCATATAATCCTATCATCATGCATTCCAATGAAGAAAACCAGTCAAAGTAAAAACCCTGATCTCTAAGAAGTCTATGAAGAAAACCACTCAAAGTAAAAACCCCTTACTTCTAAAAAGTCTTTGAATCCCTTGAATGAGCTTCCACCTCAAGAAATCCTACACAAAAATTAAGGCTTTTAATTAAACTTAAATAAAACTAGCTAATAGGCTCAAATCAACTTGGAAAAAGATAGATCTAAGACATCCTTATGTTAAAAATTAAAATTACCTAATTAAGGTTTCAAATCAAAATTAAAAACATGATTTTAATGGAAGAAAACCAACAATCAAAATAGGAGAAATAAAGATAGGGATGATTAAGACAAAATTCGAAAGATTTATGGGTGATTAAAGGAATAAAACTCACTTTAATCAAGGGTTTCTCCTTTAAGAAATGGGGTTAGAGAAAACCTCCTTCTTAAACACAACCCTTCCTCATTTGGCAAATGGCTGGGGGTTTCCCTTATATAGTAAGGGTTTTGGGCTGGGAATAGGAAAAAATGCCCTAAGTGGCCAATTAAGATATTTTTTACTCAAAAATAAAATTTATCACACCCAAACCCACTTAGACAAATCACTAGAAGTTTAGTAGCCAAAATAGGTTGCCCGCTGTCCCACATGGACGTGGGTCCCACAGTGGGGGCTGCTTCCTCGACCAAGCTAAAATTTTGGGTAAATCAGGCGTGGCTCTAATACTCATAAAATGAATTAAACTTTAAGAAATTGGTAATTAAACTAACTCATAACCCAAAAAAACTCAAATCAAACTAGAAAACAAACAAATTCACACAATTAAAGAAAAGAAAATAAGAGATCTTACGCTAAGTGGAAGAAGAAGTGAAGCCTAATTACCTAAAGCTATTCAAGGGTCAAGAATGAGCTCTTAATAGTCTAAACATGCATACAATTATATAACACAACTATGTGGACCATTAGATTTCATATTTGCATCAAGAGAACCAAATTTGGGAAGGAGCTAATTTGGATAGATTGATACAACCATCGTATTAGTGTCATATCTTTCTATTTAAAATTTTGATTGATATTATTCTAGTAGAATGAAAAATAAGATTTTTGTAGCTACAATCAATATTTTAGGAAGAAATTCATAATTCTGAAGATATTAAGGTCAAATTTGACATGCAAATGACAACTAGTAAATCAACCTAAGGGCAGCACATGGAGGATCTTTCCAATAATTATAATTGATACACATAAAGAAAGATAATGATGTTGATTAATTAACTATAAAAAGAGTAGAATATACTTATTTTTTAAATAAATTTTTGATATATTTGAAATAAATTTGATATATTTGATTTATTTAGAATCTAATTATTGCCATAGAAGTAACTAATCTTAAGGATATGATTGGGCCTTCCCCTATGAAGCAACCCCTTCTACCATATAAAAAGAGATGTAGACGTGGGAAATGCATCATCTCCTCTTTGGAGCTCTATTCTCATATTTTTTGTCTTTTCTTTTGTAGGTTTTGTATTTAAGTTTAATTATAATAACTTGATTCACCCTTTAGCTAAGGATAGTGGTGATTTGTAACAATATAATAAAGTTATATTTATGTTTCATCAATGGTTTCAAGTAAGTATTGATTATTTGAGGTGATGCTTATTTAATGTATTTCTTCTTCTTCTTCTTCTTCTTCTTCTTTCTTTACGATCTTAATACATAAGATGTTTAAAGGCTCTCTTTCTTAATCTTTTGTGATTTTAATACATCAAACTCTTAAAGAAATAATTCTTTTAGTCCTTCATGTATCTAAAGTATTATCTTTTTTTTTTTGCTTTTAATGTTCATATATTCTGGTTAGATATAATCTTCATTCAATTTTAACTAAGAAAATATGATACATGAATAACATCATTAGTGTTACAATGACCCTTATGCCTTAGTATTTTATCTTATTGATTTTTAATACTATATTGCCTAAATACTCTTCTACTCTTTCTCTTTTAATTTTTCTTTAGTTCTATTTTATAATCATAGTGATAGTAACATAAAGTCAATCCTTGTAGATTTGACCTTGCAAGACCACATCCACTTATGCACTAGCAAGTAATATAACCCTAAATTTTAGTTCAATTTGATGAATCAATAGTTTAGGTATAATAAATTTTTGGCACCATTGTTGGGGATTACAACATATGACGAGAACGCCCAATAAAATTTTTCCCTCTATTCATTCTCTTTTTTCTTGTTTTCTTTCTTTTCTTTTTCTTTCGTTAAAAGTGAGAGTAGTAGGAAGAAGAATCATTGAAGAAGCTCAAAAGGAAAGATTTCTTGGACATATCACTGCTCAAAGAATTAAAAAATACTATTTGAAGTATTTTGGGTAGTTTCATTCCACTTCATTTACTTTCTTTACTCCATAATTCTTTTTTTTAGTTTTACTTTGTTGATTTCTTTTTGCTTTAGCATCTTTCCAAAAAAAATCTCATTTCTTTTTATGTGCTCATGGCAATGTGACCAAAGTGGTCACTTAAAAAGTGTTGATATTGCTTCTAATATTACTGAGTTTTCTCATTCTTTAAACATGATGGATGTGAGTATAAGTAATAATGATTTTAATGAAGTATAAAATAATCAACAAGTTAAAACCTTTTCTGATTATCTGCAACCAATGAGAACAAGTTCTCCTTCTTGCATGATTTTTTTGACTAATGTTAGTAGTTTTGATCTCAAGCAGGGAGTGATTCAATTAGTACCAAAATTCAATGGCTTAAATTCGAAAAGCCTATATTCATATTTAAAAGAGTATAAAGAGGGTTGTGCAACTTTTCCAAAACAAAATGTTTATAATGATGTTATTAGATTAAAACTCTTTCTATTTTCTTTAAAAAAAAGGCAAAAAATTGGTTGAATTCTTTGTAGCCAGGATCCAATTGAACATGCCAAGAAATATAAAGAGAACTTTTGAAAAAACTTTTCCCCACTCATAGAACTTATACATTTAGAAAGAATATTATGAAGTTTTTATAAAAAAAATGAGATTTTTTTTCAATGTTGGAAATGATTTAAAGAACTTTTATTGTTGTACCCATATCATAGATATAAACATGAAGTACAATTAGTTTCTTTTATAATAGCTTAACTTCTCAAATGAGATAATTTATTAAAATTATGTGTAATAAAAAAAATTTGATTAAAGAACCTAAGGAAGCATGTGACTATTTTGATGTAATGGTTGGAAATGCCCAATTATAGGAAGATTTTAATGAATTTGAAAGAGCTATTAATGTGAGATATATTTTTTTAATAGAGCTATTATTATGGGACAAAAAAGTATAATTTATCATCTTCCTTAGTTAGTGGGAAAATTTTCCACATTCTCTTATAGTAGCCCATCAAGTGTTCCCACCTCTCTTTTAAACCCCCTCGTTCCTCTTCCCCCACTGACCTTATTTCCCTTGTTCTCTTCTACCCTATGTGTCACTTTCATCTTTAGTGGCCTTATTTCCCACTCTCATCTTTATTTTAGTCCAACCATTCAATATGAGAGTTTCAAGAGGCACCCTAGATGAAGGAGACCAGATACAACTGCATATTGACCAGGGATAGATCCATGTTATAGCTAATGGGGTGAGATGACCTGATGGATTGTAACTAAAATATATGAATTTACCTATATATTGGGTCTCATTTGGGACCCACTAAAAAAACGGGTCCATTCAATGACCCATTTAATTGAAATCGATGCGTACACCACTCACTACAATTTTTTGTTGCCGAACACTATTAGTAAATCAGAGAAGGTCCATGAAACAAAAGAGGAAACATTAAAATTAAAGATATAAATAACTAATGAGGATTATCAGAAAATTAATACATAGCACTTTTGACATTATCCGAGCTTATTGATATGATGCAAAAATTGGTTAAATTTTTCTAGTTTCTATTTTTTGTGCAAAGTCATGATTATAGATAGTTGTATTAGTATCCATGATATTTGATACTGGCACTTCACGAAGATATGCTTGGTACACATCAAATCAAGAATTCTCTAAAAGGCTTAATAGTATCAACTTGTAAGGCCATTTATGGTTCATGATTGTGCATTTATATAGTATCTTGGATAGGTTGTTTCACTCCACACATCACTTGCATACATTTTAATTATGTTAACTACATCATTGTATAATTAAATACTTCCTCTGTCCTATATTAATACTCAATTTTATTTTTTATAATAAACTAGAATTAATTCATTTTGAAAATCAATTAGAGCTATTAATGTAAGATGGAAAGAATTATATTAAATGGACATATATAAATATATATGAGCACATAAACATGAACCATACATCAAATGAAAACATACTACCTTCCTAGTTTTCTTTGTCATGCTGAAAAAAAGTCACACTACACTGAAAAAAGTGGGTGCTTCTTTTTGTGTGATCATGTGAGATTACTTTTTTTCATCTCAAAAATTTTGTTTTCCACAATAAGCAAAAATATCTTCAAAATTACAGGATATCAAAAAAATTTCCACATTTAATATGGGAAAATGAAATAGCATGAGGAATTTTTTCATCTAATTTTGAATCTAGTTAAATACAAATTATTGTCTATTTATCGAACACATTGCATACTCTCTCTGTCCTATATTAATAACTACTTCTAGAAAAATAATAATTTTTATTTAAGGGTGAAACCCACATCAAAAAGAAAGAAAAATAAGTTTATTATCCTCTTTTTTAGTACTCAACATCTTAAATTTAACAAAATAAAGTTATTAATATAAAATAATTTTCCCCCCAAATAAAACTATTAATACAAGAGTAACAAACAAAAATAATAAAGCTAATGATTTGGTGAACTATTGCCTGCATAGCATTCCAACTTTTATGGTCAAGGATGAGTAGTCATGCAAGGGAAAATCCGTTCAACTTTTAAAAGTACGAGATCCACCACCTCAGCCACTCCTACCACTTTCTTACCCAAAGCTATAAATTTTATATGTGTAAGGCCAGCTATGTGAGGCGGGATTTCAACTTCCTTTCTAATCCCGGCAAATGGAAGTACTTCCAAGTAGTTCCAACCAGCCACCTTAAGGCCCACTCACCTTTGCTTTCCTGATACCAATTCTCCTTGAAGTCCTCTCTTTTGTAGACATTGAGAGGCTACAAGATAAGTATTCATTGCACACATTGAGAGGCAAGACGATTAGAAGACTGACTGAGATGCACACCGAAGAGAAAGGAAGATGCATCATCTCCTCTTCTTTGGAGCTCTCTTTTCATATTCATCTTCTATGCTTTTGTAGCTTTTTTATTTACCTTTTATTGTAAGGGATTGCTAAGCCCTTTAGCTAAGGCGAAGATGATTTATAATAATCTAATGGAGTATTATTCATGTTTCATTAATAGTTTTAAGTAAGTATGGATTTTTTGAAGTGATGTTCATTTAATATATTTCTTCTTCTTGTTTCTTCGTGATCTTAATACATAAGAAGCTTCAATGCTCTCCTTCTTGATCTTTTATAATTTTAATACATCGAACTCTTACAGAAACAATTCTTTTAGTCCTTCAACTATCCAAAATATTATCTATCTTTATTTTTTCTTTTAATGTTCATATATTCTAGTTACATATAATCTTCATTCGATTCTAACAGAGAAATGATGACATATGAAGATATTATTAGATGTTATAATGACCCTTAATGGCTTAGTGTTTTATCTTATCGAGTTTTTAACACTTTATTACCTAAATACTCTTCTACTATTTCCCTCTTAATTTTTCTTTACTCCTATTTTGTAATCATTGTGATAGTCACACAAAAGCAATCCTTGTGGATTCGACCTTACAAGACCCACTTGTGCACTTATAAGTAATATAATCTTAAGCTTTAACTCAATTTAATAAATCAATAAATTAGGTGTAACACTACAATATACATAGGATAAATCTATCGATTGATTATGAACTGTAGCATGAAGGATATGAATAAATCTATGGCTTTAGCAAATGATTGATTGACACTTGAAACAACCCTTTGTAAAAGAAGTTCGAGAGTTTATCAATCGATCACCCTGATGACCGACTGATTACACTAGGCATCTTGCCCTAAGGAAATAGTGAACAATCGATTATTATTTGAAATGATCGATTGTTAGCAGTTTTGGTCACCTAGTTTAAGTTTTTTCAGAAGAGATTTTATTCCTAGTTAGAGTCAAAGTCTCAAACAAACTTAGAGACTTATATAAAGGCTAGAGAACCACGAATTTGAAGAAAGGAAATGTCCATCATTGTTTTCCATGAGAGTTCACAAAAAGCTTCATGTGCATGTTAATGGTGGATTCATAGAGGCATACAACTGAAAGAGAATATTTTTGGTAGATTGATAGTTCATACGTAGTTAGTTTGTTTCCGTTGCTTAGTATAAATTCTTACTCATAGAGGCTAAAAGTATTGATTTTTACTTCTACGAAGTACAAGTTTGAAGAGCAATCTAGTTGTATATGAAACTCTCAACACCATTTGAAGCCTTGTATTGGAGACCTTGTAGATATTCACTTTGATCGACGGAAGTGGGTGACTAGCAGATAAACAGACTAAAGTTTGTGCAACAAACTGTGACATTTGCAAAAAAATTTGAAAGTAACTTCTTCTAGCTCAGAGTCAGCATAAGGAGTATGCATATAAGTGTCAAAGATTGCTAGAGTTTGAGGTTGGAGATCAAAATTTCTTGAGGATCTCATCGACAAGGGAGTAATGGGGTTTGAAACCAAAGGAAGTTATCACCTTCATACATTGGAGAATTAAGATTTTGCATATGATTGGTGTGGTGGCATATCATCTTGCACTACCACCCAAGTTTGTGAATGTCCATAATTGTGTTACATATTTTAATTTTGTGGATGTACAATCAGAATCCTAGACACGTCATCAGTATTGAACTGATTGAGGTAGCCAATGATCTAACTTACGAGGAGATTGTTTAGATTCTTGAAAAGGAGCAAATGTTGCAGACAAAGAGGGTTCGTCTTGACAAAGTCCTAGGGAGGAATCATAAATTCAAAGAAAGTGTCATGAGAAAGTGAGGATGAGATAAAGAAGGTGTATCCACGTCTTTTCACGTCAGCTCAGGTTGTAAATTCCAAGGATGGAGTTTCTTCTTAAGGTTGGTAAGATGTAACACCCTCAATTTTTGTTCTAAAATTTTTAGAATTTCTTACTAATTGTTTGAATTTTTTTACTCCATTTGATGGAATTCAAATAAGTGGGTAAGCCAGTTCATAAAACTGGGCTAGGTAAGGCAGGCATTGGCCAAGTCTGGCAACCCATCTACTAGGGCTTGCTTTGGAACCAAGCTTAAGATAATCCTAAATTGGTTTGATTTGATCCTCGATTTAATCTGATTTAGATGTGAATGGAAAGAGTCCAAACCAATGAGGGCTGTTGCCCCAAAGAGGACACCTTCTACAAGAGGAGGCGACTCGCCCCTCCCTCTTTTCTCTTCCCTATTTGGTTGCCTCCTCCTCTCTTCTCCCATTGTCACAGTCTTGGGCTCTCTGGGTTAGGGTTATGATAGTGTGTTAGACCTTTGTGGACTCTTAGATAGTCCACACACATGATGAAGACACTAAGTATAAGTCCAAAGGAATCTGAGTTGAATTAGAATTATAATAAGCATTTAACCATTACAAGGAGAGAGGAAATATATAGGAAGATTTTATTACCCATAATCCCCACCATTGTCAATTGTACAACCAGCCATTCTTCATAAGACTTTTTTATGCTATGCTTTGACAAGGAAGTGTACTGGCTTGCCTTAGGGTTTATACCAGGGTTGGGCTCATTGTGTAAGGCGCTGGTGCAGTTGGATTTGATTCACATCTAGTCAAGTCCTTGGTAAAGGGGTTTTAGTGAAATTCAACTTATTAATGACCGTAATTACAAGGTTCTTCAACCTTGATGTATAATTAATAAAAAGGTGTGCTTGTGGGGTGACTATTTTGGAGAACACCCTAGGGCTAAGGCCCTAAATGTTAGTTCATATCTCTCCTTATTTCTTCAGATTTATTTGGTCTTAATTGCATGACCTATTCGTAATAATGCATGTGCATTGAGATCAAAGGAAGAAATTTGGATTGTTTGGCAGCATTATTGGTCCAATCAAGCCACACTTCTAGTGTGCATTGCCCAATGCTTTGAAAAAAGAAAATTGATATTCCTTCTTCACTTTTTCTACACTAAAAGCCTACTCGAGTATTTGGCTGGATTAGAAAAAGTAAATCTCTATGTTGATAGATGTGACTCATCTTCTATGTCCAATTAAAGGTTGAAGTAGGCTTTTTGTATAGAGAAAGTGAAGTAAGAATATAAGCTTCCTTCGAAGAAAATTTTATTATCTGTCGACAACATCGGGTCCAATCAAGCCATGATTCTGCTATGCATAACCCCAATACTCTAAAGTTGATCTAAGGTGAGTAATACATTATTAAATGAGTCGTGCAATGAGGAGCCATATAGTATTGTTTATTTATGTCATTAATATATATATTCTTGTAGCACCTAAGCACAGAAGAAAACTGGTTATGCCAATATTTGCATTCATGTAAGGGGGAATGAATTTAAAATCGGAAATGATTTAAACTAGTTATTAGCATAGAAATTTCAATACTTTTTGAACATTGACAGAAATGTTGAGACTTTAAAGTTAGGGTATGTTAAGCAGCCACTTTGTAAACCAAAATCACATTCCTTTCGAGTCATATCAATGCGTAAAATTTCATACTATCAGGCAAGTAACTTTGAAACACAAAGCAAATTAAAGGAAAGGCCTTTAGTTTTCAAGGAGTTGCCAAGCATACCCTTAGCCAATAGAAGAAGAGAACCATTGACATTTCCTATCAAAATCAAAGAGCAATTTCTTTGTCATCAGTTTTTGCTTTGCCTCAAGTTAAACTAATAATAGGTCATTTCTTTTTCTGCCAAGAAACCGCTGGGCACTAAAATCCATATTTTTCGTACCAACAAATCCTGCGTACGTGCATCATTCTCGTCTCAAAACCTTCATTCACTACATTTGAGCAAGCTTCTTGATAGAGTACGGATGACACTTGGCTGGCCATTTGTCAAAGCAGTAGTTAGCCATAACAGAATATGTCCTCTGAGTTGGGTGGAACAGATCCCAATAAGCATACTCATCCCTGTTAGAACATGGTGCTTGGTTGCATGTGGAGTTAGGGAGAGGGACGCAACATGGGCAGCATGGGGTATCTATATGTTTGATCCCTGGTCAATAGCACAACCAGAATGTCAAGAAATAAAGATGAAGAGCAAAGTTAAGCAGACTCTTAGTTATAGTTAATATACTTTTCCAAAATCTTTTCCTGATCAATTTGTCCTAACCTACTCTATGACCAGCTCACATATGGCTCCAAATCATTACCCTCTTAGAGCACCTCCAATAGTAGTTTGGCATTTACTGTGGATAAAATGGGCGTCTCAGCTGACATTAACTTAGACGCCATTTCCTACGTAGAAATAATGTCTTGCCTTTGGCTTTATATATATATATATATATATATATATATATATATATATATATATATATATATATATATATATATATATATATATATATATATATATATGAGTCATTATTTACCAAGGTTTTGGCTTCTTTGTATACAACATCTATCGTTAAAATCACTAATTGTAAAATTATAAGATAGGCAATTATAGATGTCAATTTGAATTACTTAAGCAATATATATATATATATATATATATATATATATATATATATATATATATATATATATATATATATATATATATATATATATATATATATATATATGTATGTATTAGTCATCATTTACCAAGGTTTTGGTTTCTTTGTATACAATATCTATGGTTAGAATTCACTTATTGTAAAATTATAGCATAGGCAATTATAGATGTCAATTTGAATTACATGAGCAACTCCGATAACTCAGTTTGACATTTCTTGTTGAAGATACTTTTATGTAGTATGCTTAGAGCCCTGTGTAGGATTGAACCCTATGTAGATTGGTCACAGAGCCATCGTGCCTTTTACGGCCAATTAACTAGTTAAGGGTTCATTGTAAGATAAGAGTCCTTTACCATAGTACATGGGTACTAGAATGATACATAGAGGCTTAACAATGTATCATGCTTTGACCTATGTACTATGGCCATGAACTTTAGTCATAAGAGACGATCAGTTGAAGGCCGAGTCAAGCCCAGTGTTTAAATTAAAACCCAGTCTGTAAGGGACAACAACAGTTTTGTGCAAAGTATCAAATAATATTGGTGCATTTATAATATAAAAAATACATATCGTCAAATAATTTTTGTAAAACTTATTATTCACTATGTGATAGTAGCATAATTATAAAAAAAATGCATGAATATTACGGAATTCATATAAAAAATTGATAGTACCCAAAAAAAAATAATGAATGATTTTCACAATGGCCGTTTTAGATGTAGTAATTCAAGTGGGACATAAATATACACATCCAAGCCAAGCTAAAATTATGCCAACCTAATTAGATAAGCTAAGTCATGGCAATTCAATCTCAACATTGGGCTTACACAAGCTGACTTGATTTCTCTTCGTATTGTTTATATTTTAACTTTAATTATGTACTCACTCTATCTTAAAATAGCGCTGGCTAGACGACCTTTAATTATAGAACAATTCAATTTCTAGCTAGCAAAAAATGTATTTATTCCTTATAAAATTATATTAGAAAATAAATAAATATCCAAAGACAGATACTATATAATACCTTCTTTGTCTTAAATTAATAACTCTATTTGGAGAAAAAGTTTGTTCTATATTATTAACTCTATTTTGTTAAATTATTGGGTACTTTAAAAAAGAGTATCGTAAGCTTATTTTTCCTTCTATTAGATATTAGTCTCACCATTCAATTTTTTTTTAAAAATATAACTATTAATATAAGACGAAGGGAATAAGTCTTTTCACTATTTGCAAATGCAAATCATGGAAAGAAATTTGCAAGCTAGCTTGCCTTACTATAAATCCTATCTTCACTGTAACTCATACTAAAAACTCATAATTTTAGGCATTTTCGTAAGAAAAGAGCCCAAAATTCATGGTTGAATTTGACTGTCATGGTTTTCAAAATCATCTGGTAATCATAATTTAGCTACAAACCTGTTTTAGGGAATGTTCCGCTTTGCTTTGGGCTTTGTTTTCCCCCTTAAATTTTCTAAAGAGAGCTAACTTGTACATTATGCAACATAAATCTTGACGTAACATTTTTATAAATTAAATAGCTAAGTTTCTTAAAAGCTAGAGTTGTTAAGAATGTAAAATCTTATTTATTTATTTTATATTTTAATACTCTTTTTTACGTATAAGCATCTATTAAGTACGACATGTAAAACATAATTAGAGTATAAATATCTTTAATAAGATTACCAAGTTTCCCAAGATCTTGAACTGTTAAAAAGGAAAAATCTTATTTATTTCTTCTATATCCTAACAAGCTCTTCAAGTGCAAGGGCCCATCAAGCGATGTGGAACACAATTTGAATATAACTCCAACGAGACTAGAACCTATGACATTTTATATCCTAGAGTTATAATACTATGTAAGCTAACCAAGTTCCCTAAACGCTTGAGCCGTTATTAAGAGGAAGTCTTATTCATTTCTTTTATATTCTAATAATTTTAACCATAGTAAATTTCTAGAGAAGAACACTTAAAAACACTAAAGAGAGCCAAACAACCCTATGACCCAATGTCAAATCAAAATCTGATCCGGTGACTTACCAAATTTGGTTGCACTCCTAGAGTTCATGGGGTTGCGACGTTGGTGAACTATAGCAACTCCTTCCAGGTCGGTTCTTAGTTGTTGAATCGTATATGGAAGCTTCTTGTTGAATGGAAGGACAAGCGTATTAGCCGACTTCAAGCATCGTCCGTTGCGTGTTGCTCTCATAACTGGTATGCAGCCAATCAACCCAATATTATAAAGTACGAACTTCCTGGCCCCCAATCTGTGTAATTTCTGCAAAGTGCAAAACAAGCATAGCATTTCAAATTTCTCATGTTTATATACTTGTTCACGTTCTTATGGAGCTCTTTACCATATTAAATATCTTGACGACTTTTCATTCTTTTACTGTAAACAATTGTGTGTTCCACAATTCTTATTATGTCATGATATTTCTACAACTTGGACAATTTGGTTTGAGCAATTTTCCAGTCTCTTGTTTATGAGATTATCAAATCATCATCCATTTATCAATAAGCGGGACAAAGATGATTGCGACTAGTCTAGAACATAATTAAGGAATAAATAGAGTATTCGTAAAGCAAAAGCGTACCTGGACACCCTTGTATAATTTTTTGTTGAGGTAATCTGCAAATTTTTCTGGGCTGTATTTGGTACTGGTATTGAAGAAGTCTTTCTGAAGATAGTTGTTGATGTAGTCATTGCTCCCAATATTGACAATAAAAATGGATTTGGCCAAGTGATTACTCAAATCTTTCTTGCTCTTGAACCTAGGCGCTATATCCCTTTTAGTTTGTTTGAAAAGCCGGATCTGCCTCTTCAATGACAGGCACGTTCCCTGTACAAATACACATGATATGACTATGATTTTCTTGAAAACAATATACATAGGGGCTGTTCCGGTGTATAATTTTTTTAGATACAGAATTCAAATTGTTTGGAATTAATTCAATCTATTTAGCATAGAATCAGAATCGTGGTTAGTAACAAAATATTTTAAAATAAATTAAGATAGATCTTCAACTCATTTCTGGCTCACCCATGTATATAGCACACCGATATAACATGTTTCTCTAAGCACATATCAATATAGGGGGTAATAGTTAAAAAATAGTAGAATCTAGAACTCCAAAATCGATGGATAGGAGCCGGATTGATGAAATCACCTTGCGAGCTGATTTAATGATTTTGTCGGAATTGAATCCAAATCTTTTTTATGATGGAATTTTTAGTTCCACGTTATTTTTGTAGTCAACCACAATTTTATTAAATTAGGACGAAATTGTGGAGAAGTCTTAATCTGAGAGAAATTTTCTAACACCCTAATAATACTCTCTGTTTTACATTAAATGTCTTATTTAGCTCTTCAAATTGATCTAATTTTAGGGTGAAATAATAGGCTCAATACGAGAAGCAGCACGAGCCAAGCACTTCTCTCATATGTTTATGTCATATGTGGTTAACACAGTATCACGTAAATTTTCTTGGTCATTGGGCCAACAATCAAACTGATGTCATCCAAGGCAAAATTTAGCGCCAAAAATTTGTCCTGAGCCTTTCGACTATATTACATGAGTTCTTAACATGGTACGTAGAGGCTAAAACTTGGCCCCTATGTACCATGGTAAAGCCTCATGTAACATAGTTATAATCACGGAACCCCATTCTCAAACGTCTACTTTACTGGTCATAATATTTGACAAGTAGGAACACAAGTAGTTGACGCACAAATGCCTAGTAAACTGCGTATGGAAAAGATCCAATCAACTGGGCATACGGATGCTATGATTTGCTGGATCCTGATCACTTAACAAAAGGCAAGCCCAAGAAATAATGGGGACTTCGTGATAAATCATGGCTGACATGAGCTTGTGACATTTGGGCTGTGCGGCACCAAGGGATTTTTAAGATAATAGTTAAATAAGAATTTAGCCCAATTACATCCAAAGTTCTTGTCTTATTGTATAAATATTTTGTTGCTTTGTATTAATAGTTTTACTTGAAAATACTAATTTTTGTTGAAGGATGGAACTTATAGTTAAGAGAAAGAAAAATAGCTTTTAAAGTACTCAGCCATTTAAATTGAGCCAAATAAATCTATTAATGTGGAACAAATATTTTTCCTAAATAAAATTAATAATATGAGAAAAAATACAAAATATGACAATTTTGGTTAGAAAAAATTGTATAAAGCTGTTGTATCAGCGATTACGGCTTTCCTCGGTTAAATAGGAAAGTGTGTTTTATCAAGTGCATTATAACATCCAGATGCTTAGAAATGTGATACGAAAAAAAAATGACCGAGGAGATGAAGAAGGCGACACAATATAGAGTAGTCGATTCAGGTTAATGAGTACTCACCACATTGCTGCCGGTTTCGTCAAGAATGCCACAACTGCCTGATGCGTAATTAACTCCTGTTGTCTTGTTTGCTCTCTTTTCTTTTGACAGGCTCAAGTATGCTGGAGCGTAAGGAAGGCCAAGCTTCTCCGCTGCAATTACTTAGTGCCTCAATGTTTAATCATGCACGGTTTTAAATACTACTAAACTATCATTTACATATAGAGAGGGAGAGAGCGAGAGAGAAAAAACCTATGTAGCATATTTATATTAATGGATTAACAACTGCGAGAAAAAAACTTGCAAATTCTTCTCTTTTGTTTCTTTTGAGGAAGGGACATGCATAGTTGAATCATAAGAAACTTAGTGAAACTAAAAGTGGCTGATCATTGAAGTTGCATGCTCTTTAACAAGGTATTGTTTTCTCCAAATATGCATATACTATTTCTGAAAAAACTTGCCCCCATATTAATCATCTTATTTTATATTATCTTTCTCATAATAATAATTAGTGGTTGGAATAAAAAGGGTTGAGTGAAAAGGTTAATAAATTGATCTCTCTAAATAATAATTTTTTTTCAAATGCTGACAATTAAAATGGGATGGAGGGAGTATTAGTCATAGAGTCATAAGTATTTTTATAGTTTACAAGAGTTATGATTATTGTAGTTGTTGATAAAACTAATGTCATTAGTAGGTAGTTCGGAATTGTTTGTTCTTAGTTTAATTAGTGTGTTAGTTAGGCTAATTGTTAATGCCCTCTACACAATGCTATTTAAGTGTAATGGCTTCACCTCATTATCAGCCACCTAATTAATTAAATGATTTAAGTTAGAGAAGTCCTCACTAATTACCCCTCTCCTCCCCTCTTCTCTCTCCTAAATTTGTCTACCCTCTAATCTTGCTTCACTAATAACCCCTCTCCTCCCCACCTCTCTCTCCTAAATTTGTCTAACCTCTCTAATCTTATTTTTTCTTTTCTATTTCTCTATATTCAGGGCACGTTTGAGGCGCATTTTAAAAAGGAAAGAACCTTTCCTCCTGAGTATAAAATATCCCATTAGAGGGAAATGTCCTTTTTATATCAATCATCCACATGATGAGAGTTTGAGAAAGAAATGACCTTAAAGGGCCTTTCCTTTCTTTTTAACTGTGTTGCCAAGCATGGACTCAGGCTACATTTGATTGATCTTTTCCTTTCCAACTCTTCTCATGAATGTTATTTCCCAGTGATGTGATATTTTACATAGTGATGTGATTTACAAACAAAAACCTTTAAAAACTAAAGAATTTGTCAAACATAACTTCTATGTGCGATCTACTGTGTGTCCACACACCCAATCTGACATCTATTGTGCGTGTAGCGGGTTGTGTGAGTTATTACTATCAATATAAGTGAGGACTAATCGATAATTGGCTCTAGTTTGTTGGATTGGAAGGTAGCATCAGGGTGAGCTGACGACTGAGGCTACCTTTTTTTCTTTGATGTTTATCTTTATGAGCTCACTACTATGTTATTGGTGCCAGTAGCTGGTTAATAACAAAATGAGATCGGGTTCCAAAATGAAGCAAGTGGAGAAAGGTATGAATCATGAGGGCAAGCAGCCCTCACAACCATAGATGGACTTTATTCATTCATTCATTAAATGAGCCAGTAGCAGTAATATTTGGTTTATATGAGTGGTGAGCTCATGCACATAAATACGAGCTTAGGCATCATGGGCCATTAGATCAAGATCTTATCACGCAAGGAGGTAGAAACAATTCTTCCTAAGGAGTTAAGTACTCCGTAGGATAAAAATCCAAAGGCACATGATGCCTGGGCTGATGCAATAAAATTTTAGATTAAGTAAAAATTTTGTTAACTAGCCAAAAATTACAAGTTGAAAGAAACATAGATGAGGCATGAGAACTAAAATTTCAGACCTCATCTTGACTTAATTAGTTAAAGGAAATTCCTCAAACATATGCCTCCCATGGGAAGAGGAAGAAATATATATACAAACTTCTGTTTCACGGATTTTTAAAAGATGAACTGCTTAGAGCTTCTGTTATTGGATATTCTCTTATTTCTCTCCTTCCAAATGATTCTCTTTTTTAAGTACCTAATCACTTTAATTAAATAAAATAAGCTATTAATATGGGACGGAGGGAGAGAATAATTTAGGACGGAGGGAGTATATAGTAGTATTAAGGAAAAGTTTAAGAATAACTCTAGTAGATTGATGTTGTCCACTAGAACAAAGAATTACATCAATGAAAGAGTGATTGGAAGAAGAAGTAATATCCGGCCATAGCACATTGATAATAGCTTTTAATAACTATCTTGAGTAAGAGCAGCACCTCCCGAAGAACAAAGCACGTGCAAAGCCCACACATCATACACACCAGATACCCCCACTGGTTCATATGTATTATATATCTTGATGTGTACCTCACCAATCACCATGCAAGATTAATTTTATTCTAATGGTTATATGTTAACATGTTCAAACCTAGTGCCACAAAAGACATCTTCAAATTTGACCTGTCCATAATATATCTAACGCTAAAAACCATGTTAAAGACTATCAACTATCAATGTTGCAATGAACGAGGTTAAACCTACGTTCTCTCATCCATGAGGCAAGCTCCATTTAACACGTAATTGAAGCGCTTGTACATGGTTAGGGTCATTCGACTCAGCCTCCCGTGGATAACATGAACTAGGTATTACTATCATTTACAAACAAATATTGCAATCTGATTGCGTGCTGTCTAATATTTTTTTTTCTTTCACAGCGGCAGAGAGAATGCATGTGGAGTATTCGATGTTGCCAAATCTAAGTTACTTGTTGATGAAATTTTCTTGTCCTCCGTATAAAACGAAGTGTCTCAGAAGCTAACAAATTAAATGAAGTGGTTCTTACCCAAAAAATCGACGATGGTCTTTCCATTGGTGAACCTGCCAGTCGGGCCATCAACGAAGTCAATCCCATAAGGCGAGAAGTTGGCCTTGGCTAACGTCTTGAGATAGTTGTTGTTGCCGGGATCTGACAGCGAGTCGCCGAACACGTACAGTGCCGGCGTTAGAGGAACCCCGGACGCCGCCGAGAATGAGCTGATGAGGAGAACCAGAGACACCAACGGCACCTGGCTC
Source organism: Saururus chinensis (assembly GCA_035235625.1). NCBI lineage: Eukaryota > Viridiplantae > Streptophyta > Magnoliopsida > Piperales > Saururaceae > Saururus > Saururus chinensis. The sequence continues at coordinate 37,423,301 of CP141143.1, forward strand.
CTCATTTTCACCCTCGTCTCCGGGACAGCATGAATTCTCCGCTGTTATTTGTAGACTGCGGTGTTGCCACTCGTGATTTTTAGATTGAAGAGGCCATATTTTTAGATCCGACAGCTAACTTGACACTCCACATTTGTCAAATATGATGCATAACTTTGGTTCATCATTTTCATCGTGCTTCTTATCGACCAATGCTTAGAAACGAACTGCCTAAAAATGAGGATCTATTTAACTGTAAATAGAAGACCGTGTGTGGAGGTTTGACTGGTTATGAATTCAACCGTAAATTTATACTGGAGCTTGTAAGGATCAGCATAATGTCCTTGTCTAGGTGCGAGGTGGCGGCTTGAAACCGTCCAACTGATTCCAACGTGATGGGAACTGCTTTCCATCTTATAGCAAAGAAAGAACAACTATGAATGTACTCCTTCTATCCTAAATTAATAGCTTTGTGATTCATTTCATAAAAAAAATTATTTCATATTAATAATTTTATTTTATTTAATTTAAGTGATTAGGTACATAAAAATGAGTATCATAAGCTTATTTCCCTTTTTATAGATGTGAGTTTCATCATTCAATAAAAACTACTACTTTTCTAATAAAGAATTATGGATTACAATAGGGGAAATAAATTCTGATCAAAATAGGCTGGTGCCTAAATTGTAAATATAGTGAAGTGGGGCATGGGACAAAGTATTTTCAAAAGACATTGTTGCCCTTCCCGCCCTCAACCTCATGCAACGCGGTTGTATGCATCATCTCTAGTCACCCTCTGCTGCAAGTGCACTCATCTTCTTCATCTTTGGTCAGAGCTCTAGTTGCACCTTCTTGTCTTCCTCATCACGGGTAACTGGTGGTTACTTTGTACCTTCTTGTCTTTGTCATCTCCGGTAACTGGTGTAGGTATGCCAGAAGCTCGCATTGAAGCTCCCCTTTCACATTCTACTGGTACATCATGAACTTCGGACTGCTAGAGGATCGCCCAGAAGCTCCGCCGAAGCACCTATGCAAACTGCATCAGCTCCCTACTTCATGCTTTCTCATTTCAATCCGCCTCCTCCCTATCAGAAGATCACCTAGAAGTTTGGTCAAATGGTCTGGTAGAAGATGGCTTAGAAGCTTTTCCAGAAGATCGGCTAGTAGAGGAAAAGAGGTTGTAGGTTGTCCATAAGCTCGAAGTTAGATCATAAAAAAATGTAGGTACACATCTATGATGGAATTGCTGTTTAGGATGCAAAGATAATCCACCAATAGTAGCATGATAGGATCATATTAGAAAAATGTTGGGAGAGAGGAGAGAGAGTGTGTAGAGAGAGTGAGGAGAGAGAAGAGAGAGGAAAGAGGAGAGAGGAGAGGATGAGAGAGAGAGAGGAGAGGGGGGGAGAGAGAGTAGAGAGAAGGTAGAGAGAGAGGGTAGAGAGAGGTGAGAGAGTGAGAGAGAGGGTAAAGAGAGAGAGAGTAGGGAGAGAGGGTGGAGAGAGAAGGGAGAGAGGAGAAGGAGAGAGAAGAGAGAGAGAGTGAGGAAAGAGATGATAGAGAGAGGGTAGAGAGAGTGAGCAGAGAGAAGAGTGAGGGTAGAGAGAGGAGAGGATGGGAGAGAGGGTAGAGACATAGAGCGTGAAGAGAGAGAGATGGTGGAGAGAGAGGGTAGAGAGGAAAAAAAATAAGTTAAAAAAAAACTATTAGTGATGCTCGACTGTGAGCATCACTAATAGCACTACAAGTGGCGACACTTATTTTTAAGCGTCACCACTAATAACAATATTAGCGACTCTCACCAATGAGCACTCTTAATAGATATATATTTTTTTTAAAAATTATGCGGTTAGTGACACCCAGAAGCATGAGTCGCTAATAGCATAAGTATTAGCGACGTTGAAGATTCAGCGTCAGTAATTCTTTTGCTATTAGCGACGCTCGCTTCTAGGCATCGCTAATAGCATATTTTTTTTAAATATATATTTATTAGCGACGCTTATTGGTGAGCGTCGCTAATATTGTTATTAGTGGCAACGCTTAAAAATAAGTGTCGCCACTTATAGTGCTATTACTGATCCTCACAGTCGAGCATTGCTAATCGTCTATTTTTTAACTTGTTTTTTCCTCTCTACCCTCTCTTTCTCTCTCTATTCACTCTCTCTCATCCTCTCCTCTCTATTCTCTTTCCTCACTCTCTCTCTCTACCCTATCTCTCTAATCTCTCTCCTCACTCTCTCTACCCTCTCTCTCTCATCCTCTCCTCTCTCTTCTCTTTCCTCACTCTCTCTCTACCCTATCTCTCTAATCTCTCTCCTCACTCTCTCTACACTATCTCTCTACTCTCTCATATCTCTCCTCACTCTCTCTACACTCTCTCTCCTCTCCCACTTGCATCAATGTGAGCCCCGGCTCCGAGGATGATAAGGGAAAGAGTAAGGGTATTGAATTTAAATTTTTTAGATTTTTTAATTTCATTTTATCTTTTAAAAATAATAATATATGAAATAAAATATAATTATTAGCAACGTTTAGCATAGAGCGTCACTAATACATATGGCAGTAGTGACACTTTAGTCTAAGCATCGCTAGTAAATTTAATTTATTTATTTTTAATATATAAGATATTATTAAAAAATACACATATCCTTCTCTCTACCCTCTCTCTCCTCCCTCTCTCACTCCTCACTCTCTCTCTACACTCTCTCTCTCCTCTCTCGCTCCTCTCTCTCCTTTCTCTCTCCCACATGCGTCAATGTGAGCCCCAACTCCGAGCATGAGAGGGGAAAGAGTAGGGGAATTGGATTTTAAATTTTTTATATTTTTAATTATATTTTATATTCTAAAAATAATAATATATTACATAAAATATAATTATTAGCAACGCTTAGCATAAAGCATCGCTACTACCCTAGGTAGTAGTGATGCTTAAGCCTAAGCATCGCTAATACATATGGAAGTAGCAATGCTTTAGCCTAAGCATCTCTAGTAAATTTATTTTATTTATTTTTAAAATATAAGATATAATTAAAAAATACACTTATCCCTCTCTCTACCCTCTCTCTCTCCTCACCCTCTCTCTCCTTTCTCTATTTCCTCTCTCTACTCTCCTCTTTCCTCTCTCTCCTTTCTCTCTCCTCTCTCTCACGTGCCTTAGCATAAGCCATAGCTCCGACGACAAGAGGGAGAGAGTAGGGGAATTGAATTTTAATTTTTTGAGATTTTTAATTATATATTATATTTTAAAAATAATATATCAAATAAAATATATTTATTAGCGACGCTTAGCATGAAGCGTCTCTAGTACCACAGGTAGTAGCAACACTTAAGCCTAAGCGTCACTAATACATAGGGTAGTAGTGACACTTTATCTTAAGTAGCGCTACTAAATTTATTTTATTTATTTTAAAAATATAAGATTGTTGTGCATGATTACTAGTCTCTCAGAAGACTCCACAGACTCTACTTTATTGCATTTACTTCTTTGCATTGGAACTATTAATTATTGTAATAGTTTAGTATTTACTTTACTTTGGTATTGAGATGTAAAACTCTATTTGTTCAGTTAGTGGCCCGGGCTAGCCGAACCACTAATTGGCGTATCCACCTAGGGAACCAAACTGGCCTGGTTTGGGTTGGGCACAACTCCCTAGGGGACTGGTCGTCCCCTATATGGGGTGATCCTCTTCTTGTTTTGTAGTTATGCGATTGGAATTACTCAGTCTTCTCCACTTTCTTCCTTACTTCTCCCCTTTCACTGCGTGAATCTCCTTGATATCGATTGTGCCTACATCGGGCACATCAAAGATATAATTAAAAATACACTTATCCCTCTCTCTACCCTCTCTCCCTTCACGCTCTCTCTACCCTCTCTCTATCTCATCCTCTCCTCTCTCCCCCTCTCTCTCTACACTCTTCTCGGCCCTCTCTCTTCTCTCTCTCCTCTCCTTCTCTCTCTTCACTCTCTCTCCTCACACACTCTCTCTCCTCTCGCTCTCTACACTCCTCTCCTCAATCTCTCTCTCCCCTCCCTCTCTCACTTCTCTCTCTCCTCACCCTCTTTCTCTCTCTTCTCTCTCACCTCACCTCACCCTCTCCTCTTTCTCTCTCTTCTCTCTCACCTCACCCTCTCCTCTTTCTCTCTCTTCTCTATCTCTCCCCTTTCTCCTCACTCATCTCTCTCTCCTCACGCTCTCTACACTCTCTCTTCTATCTCACTCTTCCCTCTCTCTCCTCATTCTCTCTCTACACTCTCTCTCCTCAATCTCTCTCTCCACTACACTCTCCTCTCTTCTCTCTCCTCTCTATGCATTATCTCTTCTCTCTCTTCTTTCTCTTCACTCTCTCTTTTATTATAAATTATATTTTAAAATTAATAAAAAAATTTAAGAAATAAAATATATTATATATAAATAGTAAAATTTTAATCTATTATTGACACTACCTTTTATTAAAATTTTAATATTTATTTTTTATATATACAAATAGTAAATATTGAATAAAATATAGTATATTTAAGAAGTTTATTTAAATTTTTTAATATTTATTTATATTAAAAGCGGCGCTAATAATATAACTATTAGTGACGAGTATAGAAAAACGTTGCTATTATTAATACTAATTGCAACACTGTATTAAAAGTGTCACTAATAGTTCTAAATTTTTAATTGTTGATTTTAAATTTATAACTATTAGGGATATTTTTTGTTAAGTGTCGCTAAGAGCGTAGCTATTTGCTACACTTTTTAACAAACATTGCTACGGTTAAAACTATTAGTGACACTTAAAAAAATTGTTGCTAATAGTTATGATTTTTTTATTTAAACATATAACTTTTAGTGATGTTTGTATAAAGCGTCGCTAATATTTGTAATATTAGCGACACTTTTTATTAAGCATCACTAATAAATGACTATTAGCAATGCTTATTAAGCATCATAAGTAGTAGTTTTTAGCAATGCTTTCCATTGCATCACTAATAAAAGCATCATTAATAGTATATTTTGTTGTAGTGGGTGAAAGCAGTCAAGCGACTGTACAGGGATTGAGTATTTGGGAGAACAATTTCGTAGGAGTTGGCAGTAGTTTAAGGATCAATATGAAGTAAGGAATGTATTAAAATGATATTCTATTACTCACAACTTCAAGTATAAATTTTTAAGGAATGGAAAATAAAACAGTTTGTGGGAGCCCTGGTTGTAGTTAGAAATTACATGTCATATTGGACTAGAAAATAATTTATTTTCAAGTGAAGCAGCATGTTCATCCTCATGTTTGTGGAAGGGGAACAGAGAGAAAGTACTACCCTCATGCATCACAGGGCATCTTGTTTGAGTTGGTTGTGGAGACTATGCGAGAGAGACTTACATATTTGCCGATTGATATGGTGAAGGACATGCAGTGATAGTATGGTGTAACTATTACATATCAAAATGCGTGGCATGCAAAGGAGGTAGCAGTCACCTGCATCCTCGGACTTAGATGGATTCGTACAATGATCTACCATGGTATTGTAATAAACTCACAACAACAAACCCTAGAAGCTTTGCACACTATGAGGTAAGCCTAGATAGAAGATTCTTGCATTGCTTCATATCATTGAATGCATCTATTCTTCAGTTTAAATATTGTTGGCCCTTATTGTTTTTGGATGGCACACGCCTGAATAGGAAGGCAAAAGGAACTCTCTTAGTAGCAAATGCAGTTCATGGTGGAGATCATATCTTTCTAATGACTTACTAAGTGGTAGACCATGAGAATGAAGACAATTGGATGTGATTCCTTCATTCATTGAGAGCTGTTGTGGGTCATGAGAGGCAAATTACATTTGTATCTGGTAGGGAGAAGGGTTTGTTCAATAATATAATCTCAATATTTCCTAATGGATTTCATGGGTACTACATATGCCACTTAGAGCACAACCTAAAGGATAGGGGATTGAAAAGAAAGATGGTGCTGGAGAGTACAACGTAGGTGGCAAATATGATCCATATAGTTGCAAATGCATAAGATATGCATGAGTATAAGAAAGCAATTCTAAGGCTCTGACAAGCATCAGAGGATGAATATAATTGGGTTCTAATAAATGAGCCTGACCATTGTAAAATGCACATTTTCAAGGTGAAAGCTATGACCACTTGTTGAATAACATAGCCAAAAGCTTTATTAGTTTGGAGCCGCCACAACGAGAGTACCCAGTAATTGGACTTATTGATGGCATTTGCATGAGGATAATGACAAATATGCATAATGGCAAAACATGTTGTTAGCAATGGGAAACCTATCTTAATCCTCAAATATACAACAAACTGAATTCTATCATCAACCAGCCTTGGGCACTTAGTATCCTAATTGCAAATGAACATGTAGTAAAGGTGGTGGAGGTGGGAGGGCATTATATCGTGGACCTTGCTAACCGCACTTTCTCTTATCGTAGATGGCAAATAATGGGCCTACCATGTACACATGCTTGCACTGCTATTTGTGCAATGGGAGGTACATCAGTCATGTTTTGTCGGGGAGAATATTGGATGATAGAGTGTTATCCAAACACCTACCGGGAAACTGTCTTCTCCGTACCCCGCAATGACATGCTAGTGAGAGTGATCGTACCTGACCAAGATGCTATCATCCCCCACCTAAAACCAGAAGGCCAATAGGCAGGCCAAAGAAGAAGCTCATTGAATCACAAAAGTGTAGTGTGCGTCCATTTCATTGCAACCGTTGTGATAGTGTAAACCACAACCACCTGACATGCACGAAGCCAATCATTTGACATTGGACAATAAACTTTCTTTAAAAGAGTGTGTTGTATGATTTCTCATTTTAGTTCTTAGCTTTTCATTATTAAAGATTTGACAAGTTATGTTGTAAGACTTTAATCTTATTTAAATCTATGTCGTTTAAGCATTAAACTTTGAGGCTTATTGGGGGTGACAACCTCCATATGTCATAGCAAATCCATCGTAACTCTTTCGCAATTCCATCACAAATCCATCACATTACCCTGATTTTAACTGATGCAACTCCATCGCAATAACCATCACAACTCCATCTCAATAACCATCTCAACTCCTTCACAAATCCATCGCAATAACCATCGCAAACCCTTTGCAAATACATCACGAATCTATCTCTACTCCATCGTAAATCCATCGCAACTCCTTCACAAATTTATCACAAATCCATCGCATTAACAAAAGCACACAACCAACCAACTAAATTGATAGTCTATGCTTTTCCTTATTGGGACTATTCTGATTTATTGTACAAAATGCAATACCATGATACGACCATAAACAAAACATCTGTTACTTATCCAATCGAAATCTCTTCACAACAAACAGTTAATGTTTACATAATCCACCATCTATTAACATACTTACTGCTAATTGTAAATGGTTTATCAAAGTAGAAACATAATTACATAGCATTGTTAAAGGTTCATAAACGTAGACACATAAATCTTCTCATCTATAATCTCTCGTGGGCATCCATAGAGCTCACAATATACCGTGTTATCTATTTCCTAAACTTCCTCACATCAAAAGACTTGATGCTCTCACCTACATGTAATAGCAACAAAATGCTCCACAATCATCCCCATTCTCTTGCAGTTGTGGAACCTTCACCTGACAGTCTTCCATTTCCTTACCCAGCCATTTGGCAGATCCTCATCAAACACATACATTGCCTACCTCCACATTGATTACAAAAAGGTATTCACAGCAGCTACAATCCTCGTGCATTTACCAATGCTATCATACAAAAATACCTTTTGTTCAGCATTCCTGAATTCATCAAGGATCCAATGTGTAACATCCCCAATTTTTCTATAATTTTTTCTAGATATTTTTGTTATTTTTTGCAATTTTTTGCAATTCTTTACAATGTTCTGCAGTTTTCTACTTGTATTTTCCATGAAGAAATTTGATGCTTTGGCGTATCCATATTTGTAATATTCGTGATCGTAAGAGTCGAGAGTAGTGTTTAGTCACAAGTCATGGGCCTCGACGCATCCCAAAAAAATTTTGGCGCAAAAATTGGATGAGATGTGGGAGAACAGAAATGAGAAGAAAGGAAGAGAAAAACAACAACAAGAAAAAATATATAAAGTGGATTGGGCGCGCCTCAGCACGCCCGAGCCGCAAAGTGGACAGTGAATGGGGCAGCCCTTCATTGTGTGAGGCCGGAGGTGGCACCGCTGGTGGCCGCTAGCTTCCGCCCGGCTGGCCACGGCCTGGCGACGCCGCCACTACCTCCCTAATGTGGCCCTACCAGCCACCACAACCTATTGCTCCCTTTTCCATTTCGGCCCGAGAGACACTTGATAGTGGAATTTAGCCCTGATTCACCGTCATGGTTCCACCCCAGCCAGAGCAAACTTCGGCCACTAGCGTCCCAGCCTCCCTGCTCCCGCTTTGCCACCGTGAGGTAAAAACTATTCTGCCTCTGTTTTTCGGTTTTCTGTTCATTACGACCTGTGGCTGTGCCACTGGTCGCTGGGCCTCTGGCTCGGCGATGACAAGGCTACCACCCCATGCCCTAGACCACCGCCTCCCCAGGCCATGACTCCTCCTATTTTTTGGTCCGGATAGAATAGTTTTCCATTTTTGTTCTATTTTTGTCTGTGTGTTGTGGCCGTGGGCCGAGCCACTGGTGGCTGGCTGCCGCCAAATGGCCTTTGGCCCTCCTCCAGCCCGGCGAAAGCAAGGTTGCCACCTCGGCCGCCACCTCCCTCAACCTCTGGTCAATTCCGATTTGGACAGAGCATGTTCCCGTCTTTAGTTTAGTTTTGTTTCTATATTGTGGCCGCCAGTTGTGCCGCCGACCGCTAGTGTGTGGTCTATGGACCTACATTAGCATGGTGATGGAAATACCGCTGTGTTTGGTCACCCCCGGCCTGAATCACTTTTTCTCTCTGACCCCCCTCCCTCTGCCCAATTTCGTCCCGAATAGAAATTCCACCATGGTCTTCTGCCTTGCTTTTCTGTTGTCTTCTGCAAACCACCGAACCACCTTTGGTATGCCACCTCGAGCTGCCACCGACAAGGCGTCGAGGTCTAGCTTCCCTTACCCCAATTGGTCTCATTTTTCTCAACAAATTGACCCGCTCTAGAGAAAGATCTTCCTTTTTCTCTAGTGGTGTCCATTCTCCTCCGTCGGATATCATTGCACTGACATCCATTTGACTTGCAACAATCTGGTGACTATCAGGCTCCATCTTCTCCTAGGTCTAGCCCCATCCCGTCTGGCCATTCGTGACCCGTTGATGTGTGTTTTCCTCTCCAACTTGGCACACTGTTGATCCGGCTAAATTGGGTCTTTTCAATTCTGTGATCAGTTGTTTTACCACAGACAGTTACTGATGTAGGCTTGAACCAATAATGGCAAGGGGCCGCTGCTATCTGCCTCCTCTGCACGTGTTCTGCACACACCAGATGCCCCTAAACTTTGGGGTACGTCTCTGACTACTACTGATGGGCCCCTCTCTAACCCAAGCAAACCTATTGAGCTTGATATCATACGAACTTGGGCTACATGCCCGACCAACATGGGCTCTGCCCTAGCCCAGTGATGGAAAGGGCTAGCACTTCTAGCCCGATTCTACCTTTGCACCCCCCACTTTTGTTATGCACAACCCGGAAATTGTAGGGAAAGAGTTCCCAAACCCCGATCCTTCCAAGGGGAAGTTAAATTATTGGCCATTAGCCTTGAACCGTTGAAGGCTCGACCGATGTCTTGCCCATATCCTCCACCATAAGCCGTGCTTGATGCACGATCGTCCGTGCGATGATTTGGTTGTGGGTAGTGTTTAGAATTGACGCCGCCTTTGTCGGTCACCTATGCCGGGCCTTAGTGCCTCAACGTAGGTGTATGGACTGACTCCACCACTAGGCAATCTGGTTGTTAAAGCTCTCCTCTGTCTCCCTTATGTTCGTGAGTATGAAACCAAGTCCTACGCCATGTTGTGAGGCTTCGACAATGCGTAATTGTTGTCGCTGGATGTGGTCTATGGTCTATTTTAATGTTTTGTAGCCAACAAAGTGTTTTTAGTTGTTAGCTGACCTTCAATTAGTCACCTCCTATTCTATGGTCGCTCTTTCCATCCTTAGTGGCACAACCTTGGGTCTGGCTGCCCTAGTACACCCAGTCTTATGCTTTGAGTGAAATTAGTCTAACCTTATAGAGATTAATTCCAGCATCTTTGAAATTCTTCAGGACAACAACTCTCTTTGTGCGATGCTTTTGGCCGCCAATTCCGCCCTCAATGCCACCACCGTCGTTTGCTTGCTGTCAAACTTACGTGGATTACGAGTTAGGGGACCTTGAACTCGTAATTTCATTATAGCATGTTTTGATTGTGTAGTAGCATGCTAGGAGTTTATAATTTAATGTTATGCATGATTATGATGATTATATAAGCATGATGTACGTATGTGAATCATGTGTATGTTAGTAAAGACTAAGGGTAAGTAGTAAGTTGCTATGAATTGTATGTATGTGATCACAGTGTGTGATCTTTGTTGTGGGCTGGTAGTATGTGATCGACGGGCACAAGTGGGAGTGTTTGATTGTAAGTTTGGCAAGGGAACTTCATAGTCTATGACACGGAAACTATGATTGTATGTCGGGTGAGGAAAGATGAAAAATGGGCGGACGAATGTTGGACTTGATGAGATTGGGGGATTGGTTTAGATTGAGTTTAATGGTATATTGGAGCAACGAGCTTAAGGCTTCGGGGATGCAGGAATTTTGAAGACTTAAGATTCAAAGCACTTTTGGGGGGCCTGTGAGTTAGTAAGAGATAACAACATAATTGTACCACATAATGTACGTAATGTGAATTGTAATAGAAAACAATGAGTAAGAAATTAGTAAGATTTTGATGACGAGACTTAGGTCTAAAGGGTGTCATTTGAGGATTTCGAGTAAGATGTTTTGGTTTGAAGGAGGATGGTGTAAGTTGTAAGGCTATAAGTGTATGATGGTAAGAATATCAGTATGGAATTCGAGTTTAAGTAAGGCTATGCAGAGATTTGTAAGACTAAAAGTGTTAGGGTGGGAGATGAGCTAAGTAAAGGATGCTACCTTTGTGGATTAGAGCTTCAAAACAAGTGCAGTTCTAGCTTGGTTGGCTATAGAATGTAAGACGGAAGTCATTCCAAACATATTTATACATGCATAAGCTACTTAATGTGAACTTGAATTGTAAGTAATCCTAAGTTGATAACGTTGTGAGTTTGAGATTGAGGGTTTTGACAAATTAAGTTCTGTTTTTGAGCTAGTCGATAAGTAATTGATTTAGCATCTTTCCTAGTCTAGCCATGGTGTTATCCTGCGGGATTTAGTCTTAGTGCTGTATGTTTGGCCCAGACGTTTGATGCTCTGTTGAGAGCGCTGTAAGTTTCTGCCCTTCGTGGGATCTATATATTTTTTGCCTATAGATGGCACTGCATGTTCTGCCCAAGAGAGGCAGTATAAAATTCTTGCCCAAAAGTGGCACTGTATGTTTTCCGCCCTTAGTTGGCATTGTATGGCCCTTGTTGGTGCTGTATGGCCCTTGTTGGCGTTGTATGGCCCTAGAGAGAGGGCATTTACGCGCTTAGGTAAGTAGTATCATGAATCTGCTCTTACTTATTTGATCTTGTGCCCCATGAGCATAAGTGTGCCTTGCCTTCGAAAAAGTCCATGGTGTCTAGTTGTTCCCCAAAGGTTATGGTGACGCCCTAGTGACATTCCGTTCCTTTCCAACGCTGGAGATTTTTAATTGTAATGAGCTTCAGTTGTCGGTAGTATGAGTACGATAGCAAGAGTAAGTTGTATGTTTCAGATTTTGAGTAAGTTGTACGTGTAAGATCCAGAGTAAGTGTGAACTTCTAAGGAAGATAGTAAGAGTAAGTTTATGAGTATGAGTAAGATTGTACGAGTAAGGTCATACAAGTATGTGTATGTTGTAAGTATAAGTGTACGATTGTACTAGTAAGTTGTTGAGACTTTGATTCAAACGGTAAGTGCAAGTGTAAGCGTAAGTGTAAGTATATGCTATAAGGGTAAGTGTAAGTTCAGCTAGTACACTACATGTGTGTAAGATACTTTATTTATGATGCATGTACTTTTTGTTTCATGTGTGATTGCATGAATGCATCTATTTATGAACTTACGAAGTTCATTGACTTATTTTCCCCTACTGGGTATTTTCCTACTGAGTATAAAAATACTCACCCTATTTTTTTAGCCCCTTTGTCCAAAGGCTTTTCTAGGTCGATCGATAGTTGTTTGGACTAGACTTTTTCTCCTTGTGGATTATTCTTCCTCGGCGTAGAGTGTAGTGAAATCGTAGTGAGATTATGTGGATTTTGGTGCTGCAATCTCATGTATTAATTAAGGTGAGAGTTAAATATGTTATTCTTTTGGACTTGTACATATATGTACGAATTAGAACACAGACTGTTGAAGAACTTGTACTCAGAAAGGTCTGGGATTTGTTTGTTTTTAAATGACCATGGCCATGGTAGGTTTTACTTTTATATTTTCGTTTCGGGTCACGCCTGAGAATATTAGTTTCGTCATATGATGAATTAATTTATGAAAATTACTATTAACATGTTTTGAATTTTGTGGTTTCATTTAATTTACATTTGTATTTCAAAATAAAATATTTGTAAAGTTTTCAATTAAATATAAGGAAAAACCTCGGGCGTGACACAATGCCTATCTTTGATGAGAGGAAGGAGCCACCACTTGATTTTAAAGAGGTTCACATTGGACACTGTGTTGAACTTGCATCAAATGGTGAGTTCACTACTTATGGGGTCATACTTGGCATCTTTGCTTGGTTGTGATGCCAACCAATCTTTATAACCTAAATTTTTGTGAGAATAAATGTTTAGTACAATAAGAAGAGATAAGTTATTAGTCCAACAATTATCATCAACTGCCAAAATACCAGAAATAGAGTGCATTGTGCATGAATTGGTCACTTACTATAAAATGAGGCTAAAAAATATGAACCCTTTGCGTCCCATCACCCTCCCTCTTTACTTCCGAAACATTTTTATTGAGGAGAAAGATGTATGCATCGACAATGAAATTATCAAATAAGCTAGGGTCATTCCATTGTTCAACCCCATCATATTCATCCCAGTGGATGCTATAGATGTTATCCACATGCACTAGAATTCCTGCAACAATTCCAATTAACCAAATGCGCAGCTCGTACCTCCACAATGTATCAACTCAAAGCTCATCCTTAGCCTCCTGGAAGAAGTCATTTGGGTGTCCATTTGTTTTGTTTCTCCTAATGACATGGGGACACCAGAAAGGAGATTTGCAGCTGGAGCCATGAATGACTTCTCTCGTATATGTGTGTATGGATTGCTCCTCATCCCCATCAACACTATTGTCCTCCTAATAGAATAACAAAGCACAATATACAAGCCAATTAATTAAAGTAAAACTATGTACCATCGCAACTCCCATTGCATACATCGAAACAACCATAGCAATCCACCGCAAGACCCATCTTAAACCATCACAACCTAATACACACCATCGTAAAACCCATCATAACAACCATCACAAACCATCTCGAAATGTAGCTAAACCATCGCAAAAATTATTGTAAACACTAGAAACAACCATCACAACCCCATCCTAACCTAAATAATGTATCATCGTAAAACTCATTGTAACAATCATTACAAAATATTACTGACCTACCATTAATTTGACCAAGTCAATCACAACAACTCACATTGGAGGGACAACAATGAGTCAAATGAGATGGGGATGATATATGACTCCTCCCAATATATGGCAACACAATTAGAATCACAATAGAAAATGCAATAACCATTAACATAATGAATGCATGTATGGAATGCAAATCATATAACTTACTTCATGGGAATTTGCCTGATTGGCAAGTGTAGTGTTAGAACTGATAGGGATGACGGCAATTTTGGCCTCCATAATGTATAGAGCACATCAGTATAACAATAATCAAGTTATTAAATCCATAGAATATTGAGCTCTAATTCATGTCACTTACAAGTTGAATTGGTTCAATGGGAACTGTGGAATCAGATGGAATAGTAATGATTAATTGTCATGGAATATGGCCAAAACTCTTAGCAAGACTAGGGTTGAAATAGGCAGCATGGATGATGGTAGGGATGGTGTTAGGAAATATTCTTCTAGGTGGGAAACTTCCTTAGTCCCAATCTGGGTCTCAATGACCATGATGAGCTGATCTAGAGAGCCCATGGCATTGCTTGTATATCCTTCTCCTAGAGATGTTGTTTGTCTTTTCCCTATACTATGTCCAAATTGTGATAGATTATGTTGTTGAGGAGATGCATCATGTTCTCAGAGAGAAGCATGGCCATGCTCCTCAAATGGAGATGCTTCATCATGCTCATGTAGAGAAGAGGCATTCTCATCCAAGCTATCAAACAACCTTCTTCTCCTTATTGATGTGGAGATCTTTGACTTAAATCTTGTCTTAGAAAGGTTCAGGGAGAGCAACTCTTTCTCTTGGGTAGGGCTAGGAGCTTGAGCTAGACCTATAGCTAGAAGTGGAGATGGCCTTGGAGGTATGCCTGATGCACCATATTTTGAGAGGCCAACTCTCTTCTCAAATACCCTGCACCCCTAATTGAGATATGCAATTTCTCTTTGTATCATGTACTTCAAAGTATTATTTTCCTTTGTGAATTTCATGTTGATGTTGTACAGGTGCTAGAAATTCTCATACAACTTCTTCATGAGCTCATCTCTTTCATTGTGCCTAGTGCACTCATTAGGCCAAGTGCTCCTCTTAACATCATCCTTATCAGATTGGGAGGGGGCATGGGAGGTCTCTCCCTTGCTATCGGACTTCATGGTGTACTACCTCTTAGCATGAAGTACTTCAAGAGGGGATTGGGATGCTGCATCCTCCTCTTTCTTAGTTAGGTCACATGTTGCTTCAATCTCTTTTTGGATTGAGATGTCAGTCCTAATAGTTTCACCTCTTTATTTGTCATTTGAACCTCTTCAATCTGTTGGCGCTTGACGAGGCACTCACCATCCCTCAGTGATGGGGCAAAATGGACCAACCACTGTCAAATTTGAGGTACTTCATTAGAAATCCTCTCAAGCCATCCCAAAGAAGTACCAGACTAAAATACCAGTATTGTAAAACAAAATATACAATTCAAGGTAAGTCAATAATCAACACATATTTTTTGCAATATGTTGCAATGGTATTATCATGAAGATTGTGATGGTCTGTATATAATTGCGATGGAATTGTGATGGTCTATAAATAGTTGTGATGAAATTGCAATGGTCTCTAGTTAGTTGTGATGAAATTGCAACATGTTATGATGCCTATTGCATGGTTTCCTACATTGCCATTGCAACATGGATCACAAATCCATCACAATGCCATCCCAACCTCCACCAACATCGCATAAAACCATCACAATACCATCGCAACTAATAGAAATAATTATCACTATAAATATGCATCATCATATCAATCCAAACATACAAATATATCTTCAAAATACCCTAGCATGATAAAAAAAGTCATTGAGCCCATACCTGTAACACTGCCGCACAACCAAAAATATTGAGTCTCTTCTTGTATATGTTGTCAGTTGCATTCCTCATGTTGTGTCTGAGTTGAGTGTACACCAACTTGCATAAAGGTACATTCTAGAATGCTATATATTTTGGGTCATCCATCATAACCCAAAACTTATTCTTGACTGTACCTTGTGGTCATGGCATTAGGAACACAACAAAGACATACATTAATGTGAGCCTGAGCTTACCCTCTGAATTTGTTTTCTTGAAGGCCATGGAATTCCATATCTCCACATCATGGATTGCTTGACCGTTAGGAAACATCTTGACCTTGAACTTGCTTGTGACTGATTTAGGTATATCTTCCCCTCTTCTGATACTAGTGGAAATCCCAATATGAGATTGACATCCACTAGCCTTAGGATGGTTAGCTTACCACAAAATGAGAATGTTAGGCCAAATTGTTGGACTGATAACATGCAAGCAATTAGTTGGTGGCACATCATCCTTTCTGGCAGATCAATCATGTGTTTAAATAATGTCCTTTAAACCTATTGCTCACATCCTCAGTAAAAAATGAATCCAAGACTTTCAACTTGGATGTCATGCATTAGCATCTAGCATTCCAAGCTGTCCAAAAAGTACAAATTCAGCCTTATCATTTCATTAATAAATACATAATTACATATGATGTTATGATGTACTAATTAAGTTGTAATGTACATTGCGATGACAATTATGATGCTATTGCGATGCTATGTGTTGTGTTCCCAGGTTGGAACACAAAAGGTATCCAGCTTCAAGTAAGGAAAGGGGAGAAGAATTGATGAAGGAAGAAGAAGAAAGTAATCTCTTTTTGCATAACCAACAAAGGAAGAAGGAAACCCCCACCGGGTGGGCCATGTGCTAATTGGCTGCCCATCAGCCGGTCTGTTACATTTGCATCTGATTTCCCCCCAATTACAACTTATTGAATCATAAAAGGAAAATATTGAAAAGCAAAGTAAACCCTAGCATGGTAAGCCTTAGGAATGGAAAGTAATGCGAGGCAGGATAGGCCCCGCCCCTAAGCTAGCGTACAGAACACTCCACCATGCTCCGCTTTCACCTTGTCCTCGAGGCAACCAAGTAGGAAAACACTCAAGAAACTCATCTTCAAGCATCCAAGTGGCATCCTCAAGAGACTGACCCTGCCAAGCCATGAGTATCTAAGTAACAATGTGGCTAGAACGAGGGTATATCACTCCGATGGGCCTAGCAGTGGTGGAGGTGGAATGCTAGAGACAAGGGTTGGATCCCAAACAAGGTGGTAGAGATGAGATACATGAAAGACTGGGTGTAACAATGAACCAGCAGGCAATGCCAAACGGTAAGCCAAAGGTCCAACGCGCTTGACAATGGAATAGGGCCCATGGTAGTAGGAGATAACTAAGTATTCTCAGCCATAAACAAACTGGTTTGGCATTGAGGAATCACCAACACATAAACAAGGTCACCCACCTGAAACTTCCGATCAGAATGTTTCTTGTCACACACTTGCTTCATATGATTTTGAGCGGATGCCAAGTTGACTTTTTTGGTTTTTTTTCTTCCTCTTGAAAACCAAACTAAAATCATTTCAAAATTTCATATAAATTCCCAAAACATCATGTAATATCATATAATCATTACTTAAGCCTAAAACATGATAGATCTAACATTTTTCATGCTTAAACATACAAAAACAACACTAAATCACATGTTTTTAAGGAATCACTATAACCCATCAAGAAGCTTCAAAAGCTTAAATCTACCCACAATCACGGCGTCACATACAAAACAAGCACATGAAAAGAAAACCCCTTACCTCGATTCAACATGTGAATCCCTTAAATGAACTTCAACATCAAGAAATCCTACCAAAAAATTAGGGCTTTTGGTTAGTCTTAATCAAAACCTAGCTAATAGACTCAAATCAACATGAAAATGATAAATTTGAGACTTCCTTAGGTTAAAAATGAAAATCACGTAGATTAGAGTTCCAAATCGGAATTAAAAAGATAATCTTGATAGAAATAAACTAAGAACCAAAATAGGAGATGTGAAGGATGAGATGATTAAGACAAAATCGAAAGGGTTAAACTATGATTAAGGGAAATCTTACCTTAAGATGAGTTTCTCCTTTGGGGAATGGGGGTAGAGCCCTAGCCACCCTCCTAATCTTAGCCCATCCCTATTTAAAAATGGGCTAGGATTTTTCCTTTTACAGTAAGTGACTAATGGGCTAAATATTGGATTATTAGGCTAAAAATAGGTGAATAGCCCTAAGTGCACATTTGGCTTCAAAAATGATTTTAATCACACCCAAACCCACTTAAACAAATTAATAGAAGGTTGGCAGCAAAAAAAGGTCATGCCATCAAATAAGGACATGGGTGCCACAGTGGGGCTTGCTTCTTTGATCATAGAAAATAGAAAAATACCCTTAAATATTTGTAAATTTGGTGGATCAAGCTTGACACTAATATTCTATACTAAAATAAAATTAAACCTTAAGAAATTTATAACTAAACTAACCATTTCCCCAATAAAATCAAATAAAACTGAAATAAACAAATTTACACAAATAAAAAAGATAATAAATTCGAAGATCTTACATCTTACCCACTTTATTGAAATATTGTCCTCAAAATTCGCTATAGACAGGCAGTGAAAAGATAAGGGTACTTTTCCTTGACTTCATCTTCTTGCTCACACATTGCCTCCTCCACATTGTGGTTTTATCATAGGACCTTCACCAATGGAATTGCCTTGTTTTTTAGAGTCTTCTCCTTTTTGTCCTAGAATTGCACCGGCATCCCGACATAGGTGAGATCACTCCTTACATCCAATGGCTTGAAATTAAGAACATGGGATGGATCTAGCTCATACTTCTGTCGAAGAGAAACATAGAACACATCGTAGTTATTAGAAAGTTGTGGAGGTAGAGCCACTCAATACACCATTGCTCCAATTTGCTCAATAATTTCAAAAGGTCCAATGAACCTATGAGATAAATTTCCTCTCTTGCCAAATCATATGATACCGGAAAAAGGTGAGATATTTATGTAATGATATGAAATTTGTGGGATGTTAAGTATACGTGCTACTTAAATTTGATGTTGTAGTTGATGTGATTTGAAAGGGTAGAATGACTTTTGGGTTAAAGGCCGAGCTTGAAAAGGGTTGGCTGTGGCGAATTATGAGGACCCAATTCTTTTAAGGAGGGAAGAATGTAATATCCCTAATTTTCCTAGGTTTTGAAAATTAAATACGTGGATAATAGGGTGTTTGACCCATTGGCATTCATAGTAGAATAACTTCCTTCCTACAAATAATTTGTGACTAAAGCCAATTCTATTAGAAAGTAGACAGATAGAGCTTCTAAATGCCACCAAGAATGCGCAAATCAGAGTTCGGATGAGGGAGATACGATTGTTCAAAGTTGAACATATCGTATAGGGCCCGTTTACCCGATTTAGATGTATTTTTGGCCCATTTAAGTCATCTTGCGGGCCCGGTTAATTAGAGTTTCGAAATTAATTTTTAAATATCCAATTAGGGTATCTAAGTAAGGAGCATTAGCCAAAATTGTAGAGGGATTAGGAACCCTAATTTCCATATTTGTAAAAGGCCTTCTTAGGGCACAATTTGGGGGTCTTTGCCCGATTGGAGGAGAGAAGGCAGTGAAAGGCGAAGCTCTGGTGAGGCTCCGGAGACAGTGGATCGATGGCAAGCCGACTATGAAGGTAGGATGGTTATTAATTTTCAAGTGAGATTACTGCGTAGTTTGTTAAATAAATTAAGATATACATTACATTATTGGTAATCTCTACAATTTAATAATTTCTGTGTATTGTTCACATAATTACGAGGAACAATGTTCTCTGCAAATCACTGTTCCCGTAATTACGAGGAATAGTGATATGCAGCTAGACTGCCGCTGGCCAGCAACCGGACGATAGGTCCCTTTTAACTGGATGGTTTGTTGTAACTACCGACTAAACTTTCGGACGCCGGGAAGACCGGCCGGTGTGTGCGCTTGGTCGTCCGGGAGAAACAGGGAACACACAAAAAAAATGATCGAACTGTGGTGGAGCGATGCAGCGCACCCTAGGCTGGAGGCCGGACCTGACTTCCCGAAATCGCCGGAAGAGGGCAATTTAGTAAAGCCTAGGCCCATCGACCGGCCTCGTGGCGCCACTGTGCAGTTAATAATAAAAAAACAAAAACAAAAAGGGACCTTTGGCCAATGGCTGGCCACCGGACGACAGCGGGACCAAGACCATCAGTTCCACCGTGCACCGGGGGTCCAGATACCCTTGGGCTGCCCCCTCCTCCGGAGTGGTGCTGCCGGCACCGCCAAAGGCTGATGAACCTCTTTCCGGCTATGGGGAAGACGACCCTCGATGCGGGTCGTCTATTCCCTGGACCGGATCAAAAAGGACACCCACACAATGCCTCAAAAGAAGTAATCTTGATGCTAGCTTGGTAATTATTGTTATAGGAAAACTTCACCAACAGAAAGCGTTGCTTCCAACTACCCTTCCACTCAAGGATGCATACTTGAAGCATATCTTCTAAGGTCTGGATAGTCCTCTTGGGTTGCCTATCTATCTGAGGATCATAAGCTGAGCTGAGGTGAGTCACTATCTCCAAAGCCTTCTGAAAACTTTGTCAAAACCTAGATGTAAGTCGAACATCTCTATCAAAAATTATGGATACAGAAACGCCATATAACCAAACAATCATCTTCACATAAAGCACTCCCAACACATCCAAAGAAGTAGTCAACCTCATAGCAATGAAGTGTGCAGACTTAGTAATTCGATCAATGATAACCCACACCACATCATTGCCAGCGGGCAATCTAGGAAGTCCTAAAACAAAGTCCATAGATACTTTCTCCCACTTTTACTTCAGAATAGGTAGAGGTTGTAACATGCCTCCTGAATGATAATGTTGCACTTTCACTTGTTGACACACCAAGAACTTAGACACAAATGAGGCAATTTTTCTCTTCATTCTGCTTTACCAAATAGTCTATTTCATATCATGATACATCTTAGTTCCTCTTGGATGGATGGAGAACCTAGAGTCATGTGCCTCTAAAAGAATGCGCTCCTTCAACTCCAATGAGTTTGGCACACACAACTGCCCTAAAAAAGTTAAACTTCCATTGGCCCTTTCTTTAAAACCAATTACCGATTTCCCTTGCAACTTAGCCTTCATGGCTTGGATTTCCTCATCCACCTTTTGTGCTTCAACCACCTTATCAACCAAAATAGAGCTCATGGAAAGATTAGCAAACTACTTTCTTGTATTTTCCAAAGCTAACTCTGGTTTGAGCTCTTCATACAAAAGTTATTCTTGCACATGAACACAAGCTATTGAAGTTGTTAATTGTCTACTCAAGATATCCACCACCACATTAGCTTTTGTAGATTATAGGAAATGGTGAAGTCATAATCCTTAAGGACCAATCATCTTCTTTGCCTCATGTTCAAGTCTCTTTGAATGAAGAGATACTTCAAACTCTTGTGGTCTGTGAACACCTCAAACTTCTTACCATAAAGATAATGCTTCCAAATCTTCAATGCAAAGACTATTGCTGCTAACTCTAAGTCATGTGTAGGATAGTTTTGCTCACGTACTCTAAGTTGACAAGAAGTATAAATTACCACTTTCCAATGCTGCATCAATACATAACCCCAACCTCTTAATGAAGCCACTATGGACCAAATATCCTCCACTTCCTGAAGGTAAGGCTAAAACCAGCACTGAAGTTAGCATCTTCTTCAGCTCTTGGAAATATTCCTGCTATGCTTGACTCCATTCAAACTTCTCGCTCTTCCTTGTTAACTTGGTTATTGGAGTAGCAATACAAAAAAAAGCTTTTGATGAACCTCTAATAGTATCTCGTAGGACCTAGGAAACTTTTGACTCTAGAAACATTCTTAGTTTGCCCCTACTTCAAGAATGTCTCCACCTTATATGGATCCACTGCAATAATTGTCTTTAGAGATGGCGTGGCTGAGAAATTGCATTCCT
This sequence comes from Saururus chinensis, assembly GCA_035235625.1. Taxonomy (NCBI): domain Eukaryota; kingdom Viridiplantae; phylum Streptophyta; class Magnoliopsida; order Piperales; family Saururaceae; genus Saururus; species Saururus chinensis. Next base: position 37,444,925 of record CP141143.1, read on the forward strand.
CCAACAAAAATTCACACTTGTCAAACTTTGTATAGAGCTTGTAGTCTCTCAAAGTTTGCAAGACAATCCTCAAGTGTCTCTCATGACCCTCCTTGCTAGCTGAATAAATCGATAAGTCATCAACAATGATTATGCCAAATAGATCCAAGTGCTAGAAGTATCAGTTCATCAAATCCACAAAGGACGTTGGTGCATTAGTGAGACCAAAAGGCATAACGAAGCACTCGTAGTGCCCGTAGTGTGTCAGGAAAGCTGTCTTAGACGCATCATTGGGTTTAATATAAAGTTGATTGTACCCCGACCTCAAGTCAACTTTAAAGAACACCTAAGCCTGCTACACTTGATGAAATAGGTCATCGATCCGTGGCAAGGGGTACTTGTTTTTAATGGAGACTTGATTCAAGATCTAGTAGTCGATGCAAAGCCTTAGTGAACCATCCTTCTTTCTCACAAGGAGAATTGGTGCACCCCAGTGATGCACTCGGTCTTATACACCCCTTATTCATCAAGTCTTGCAACTGCATTGTGAGCTCTCTGAATTTTGCTCGAGCCATGCAAAAATGAGCTTTGGAGATAAGAATTGTGCTTAGAAGAGGATCGATGTTGAACTCGATCTCCCTCTCAGGAGGTAACCCTGATAAATCCTTCAGAAAGACATTTGCATACTCTGCTACCATAAGGGCAGACTCAATAGGAGGTAATGCCACACTCTTCATTGAGGGCTTGTAAGAAAAGTCACACACACCTACTATTGATTCACTTCCTTGCCGTGGAATAAGACATCAAGAACTTGCTCCTAATTACATCTCATGCCTTGAAAAACAAAAGGCTCAACATCCGGCAAAGCAAACACAACCATCTTCCCTCCGTAATCAACATTTCCATCAAAATCAATCATGGGAAAAATAATCAAATCAAAAAACAATTCAAGCCCTTCAACCATCATAGAAACCTTCTCAAGATACTCCTCCACCCAAAGAGAAGACAAAGAGGTGGACACACGCAAAGGAACGGACAATAAATTTGTCTCAACACCAAGCTCTGGAGCAAAGGAGGTGAAATGAAAGAGTGCAAAGAACTTGTATTGTTTGACACCTTCCACAACACAACTAGACATTAAATCGCAAGGCCTAACACCAAAATCATACCAAGATCAAGCAACGCACCACACAAGCAATCAACAAGACAATAAACTAATAGAATTCATTATCGCTAGCATATAGCCCCAAAACAAAACCACAATAGAAAGAGAGGTGAGCTTAGCTCGGTAAAGATTTTAAAATGGAACATAAGTCCCATAGAAATTAATTTAAGCATGCATCATATATCCATTACCTACACCTGTGCAACATGAGTTAGATCACATTCAATATTCACATTCACACCACTGTGCATCATAGGCTCATTCATATTTCGTAACACACATGCACAACCTATGCAATCATTTAAGTGTCATGGTTCATTCACTTCCTACATGAATCAAGTATCACCATTCACATTCACCCTTCATAATCAAATGTATCAAACCATATTCCATCTTACATGTTCAAGTGTAATAATTTTGTATGCATCTCATGTAAGCATAAGCATCATTGTCTCTACACAACCTGCATCAATGAGCATTATAATATATACACATGCATAAATAATCTGGTGAATATCTCACAATAGAGAAAACAACCCTGCTTATCCTTGCTGAAGCACAAGTAGACCTGCTCACCCTGGAAATTCTAACAAGGACAACCAAATTCCTAGAAAGGAAAACTAGAGCAATTTGGGTAAATCCCTAACAGGGAAAGTACCTCCTGGTAAGCCAGTGTACACTGACAAATGAGCCTGGATTCTCAAGTCCAAAAAATCTCATCAATTTAACTCATTATAGCATTTTTCTCTTCTCACTCGGGGAGGAAACCCTTCCTCAAAGGTATGCAAAACCTTATCTTTTTGAAACGTAAAAACAATTCGATAAACCTCTGATATGGCTAATCTAGAAAACTACGGCATCCAATCAATTAATCACGGTTAAACACGAATAATCTTCATTTAAAAGTCATTCTCATGAAGCATATGACATGATGCATACATATGAAATGTTTAATGGATGCAAGCATAAGTAAGAATACCCTAATTAGTATTAAATGTATGAAACATGATCCATTTGTGATAAATTAAAATCATATAAGCATGGGTAAGAGATACATTCTTGGTCATGTACTTAATTGAGCTAAAATATATGAAACATGCTCATTTGTAATTACATTAACATATGCAAACATTCATATCCTCTCATGATCAAAAGCTAATAGAATCAAGAAGTAAAGAAGAAGAAATAACTGAATTACTAATTTTAAATCAATTAGAACATCATACTAAGCTTCAGCATACATGGCCATCTATATAATTAAGCTAAAACACATATATCAGCTTCATATGAAATTAATATGATGTGTAAGTAATCCTAGCTCATCATGGTCATAATATACTAGAATCATGAGAAAGAATGAAGAAACGATCAAAATTCACTAAAATACACATGTACCAAAAATTAACATATAGCCATTCAAATGCCCATTCAGGATGTCTGACCAAAAATAGACAAAATTGAATTTTCTATATGGTCATTCAAACAATCAGAACATTTCACTTTTCTATTTATTCTTCTTCCTCTCGAAAACCGAACTAAAATTATTTCAAAATTCTATATAAATTTCCAAAACGCCATGAAACATCATATAATCATTAATTAAGAATAAATCATAATAGATATAACATTTTTCATGCTTAAATATACAAAAACAACATTAACTCACATATTTTTAAGGAATCACCATAACCCATCAAGAAGCTTTAAAAGCTTAAACCTACCCACAATCATGGTGTCACATGCAAGGAAACCACTTGAACAGAAAACCCGTTACCTCTATTTTGCTTGTGAATCCCTTGATTGAACTCCAATGTTAAGAAATCCTGCCCAGAAATTAGAGTTATTGGTTATTCCTAATCAAAACCTAGCCAATAGACTCAAATCAACATGAAAATGATAGATTCAAGACATACTTGGGTTATAAATGAAAATCACATAGATTAGGGTTCTAAATCAGAAATAAAAAGATAATCTTTATGGAAATAAACTAAGAATCTAAATAGGAGAAGTGAAGGATGAGATGATTATGATAAAATTGAAAGGATTAAAGTGTGATTAGGGGAAAATCTTTCCTTAAGATGAGTTTCTCTTTTGGAAAATGGGGATAGAGCCCTAACCTCCCTCCTAATATTATCCCTTCCCCATTTAGGAATGTGATAGGGTTTTTCCTTTTATAGTATGTGAGTAATAGGTTGGGAATAGGTGCTAAGTGACCTATAAGTGCACATTTGGCTCCAAAAATAAATTTAATCACACCTAAGCCCATTTAGACAAATCAATAGAAGATTAGCGGGCAAAAAGGGTAGAACACCATCAGATATGGACGTGGGTCCCACAGTGAGGCCGCCTTCATTGATCAAGAAAAATCATAAAATGCCCTTAAATAAGTGGAAATTTACTAGATCAAGCTTGACACTAATATTCTAAACTAAAATAAAATTAAACCTTAAGAAATTTATAATTAAACTAACCCATTACCCCAACAAATTAAATCAAACTTAAATAAATAATATTATACAAATAAAAAAATGTAATAAATTAGAAGATCTTACAATTATACCTTAGCATAATCAAACTCAGTAAATCAAAAGATTATGAGCTAAGATCTGTAAAACTCTATAATTGACAAGATCTAAAAAGCTCCAGGTATGTGGTATGCAGCCATCACAAGATTATTAATCACACCAATAAAGTAAATGACTAAGATAATTAGCTAATTATTCCTTAGCATAATCAATCAAACTCAGTAAATCAAAGCACAAAGAGGTGTAAAGTGCAAGCATAAAATGAACAAATACCAAGCACAATTTAATCATTGAATACTAGAGAGCTACCAAACCACAATTTTGAATGCTCACAACTAATCTAAAACACAAATCAAATAAGCTAAATTGACCAAAGTGCTCACCAAGTGGCTAGAAAGGGTGACTTTAGCATCAATATTGATCAAGTGCTTGATTGTGGGGATTGTCTCCCGGACCCTGCTGTCATCGGTGATGTTTTGGATCAGTAAATTTTGCAACTCATGCCATAGAGCATATTGCAAAGAACTTAAGACTCAACATACTCCATAACAATAAAGCATTCCAAATGTTCCTACTATATTACCATCCAAAACAATTCAGCGAGTAAATTCTACATTACCAACTATTTATGATCATCCAAAGAAGCACTAAAACAATAAAAAACATAAATAATTGATTATAAAAAAGGCATAAAAAGAAGTACAACAACAACAACAAAAACCACAATTGCCTCCTCCATCCGAAATGCGAGTTGCAGCACATCAATTCCACAATCCAACCGAACTAGCATTTTATCTTAAGCAAACCACAGAAAGGAAAAGACAAAAATGTTGTTGTTGTCCTCAATATGACCTAATTTATTGTTGAGTAGTGCTTATATAATTTGAGATACAATGATCAAAAGTCACAGACAAAGTTACATCCCTAAATATGCTAATTATTTATAAGGTCAATCATTTTTTGTTTTTGGACACTTAAGTAGTTGGATCATGTAAAGATGTGACTAGGGAACAATTATATAAAAAGAAAGGCACAAACATGATTAAACCTTTTGGCTAAAATAATAATTAGTGAATGAAGTTACAACAATCAAGTCATAAAATTTGACTCAAATCACACATTAAATTATCACGTAAAGCATAAAATTTGATGCCTAAGAAAATTTGACCAAAAAATAAAAGAAATCTTTAGCCTAGAATAATGACATAGATCATGAAGTATATTATATTAGGATGATCTAGAAGATTTTACCTCTAAGGAAAAACTAGACATTGAAGCAAGAACCAAATGGGGTTCTAGATGTAGATCTAGACTCAATCGGGTGGAGAGGAAGGGGGAGAAACCAAGCTTGAAGAGGTAAAACAAGATGAGATCCTCTTTGATATGTGGATTACCGAAGTCCAACTGAGTTGCTAAAGGTGAAGAACTAGGAAGAAGGTGGACTTATATAGAGCGAGAGATGGAGTGAGAGGGGGACAAAGACAGAGGGAGAAGGTGGTGAATTGAATGCCTGATTGCCACCTTTAATTCTAGGCTATGGAGATGGGCCTAGTTCACCCTCCAGAGGTTCACAACGACTAGGTGGAGGAGTGCTAGCCCCACGTTGTAAGGTCATTAATTTATTTCCTTTTTAATTGTGTGAAGTTGTTTGTTTGTCGGCTTGATTTGATTTTGTTGGGGTAATGAGCTAGGTTATTTATAAATTTCTTAGGGTTTAATTTTATTTTAATTTAGAGTATTAGTTTCAATCCTGATTCACCCAATCTCTACCTATTTAAATGCATTTTCTTTCTATTTTTCCTTGGTCGAAGGAGTAGGCCCCACGCGGCACCCATTCCTGTCTGGTATGTTGTGCTACCTGTTTAATCAACCAATCTTCCTTTGATTTATCTAAGTAGGCTTGGGTGTAATTAAATTATTTGTTGAGTCAAGAGTGCACTAGAATGGTCACTTAAGGCCTTTTCACCTATTTTCTAGCCCAACAATTTTATTTCTAGCCCATAAGCCTTACTATAAAAAGAAAAACCCTAGTCATTTGCCAAATGGGGAAGAGCTGAGAATATGAGGGAGGCTAAGCTCTACCGTCATTTCCCAAAGGAGAAACCCTTCTTAAGGTAAGGTGCCCCCCCTTAATAACCCCTTAATCTTCTAATTTTTGTCTTAATCATCTCAATCTTCACTTTTCCTATTTAGATTCTTAGTTTTCTTCCATCAAAATCATGTTTTCAATTTTGATTTAGAACCCTAATTAGGTATTCTCATTTTTAACCTCATTAGATTTTGAAACTATCATTTCCTGGGTTGATTTGAGTCTATTAGTTTGTTTTGATTAGGACTAACCAAAAGCCCTATTTTTTGGATAAAATTTCTTGAGGTTGAAGCTAGTTTAAAGGATTCACAAGCTTGATAGAGGTAATGGGTTTTCCTTCTAAGAGGTTTTCTTGCTTGAAATGCCATGATTGTGGGTTTATTTGAGCTTTTGATTTATCTTGATGTGTAATGATGATTTATTAAAAACATGTGATTTATGGTTATTTTTGTATGTTTAAGCATGAAAAATGTTAGATCTATCATGTTTTAGCATTGTGTACTCCAGCTCAGGGGCGGGGCCTATCCTGCCTTGCATTACTTTTCATTCCTAGAACTTGCTATGTTAGACCTTACTTTACTTTTCAATATTTTCCTTTTACGATTCAATTAGTTGTAATTGGGGGGAATTGGAATCAGATGTAACGGACCGGCTAATGACCTGCCAGTTGGCATGTGGCCCACCAGCTAGCACAACTTCATAGGGAGTCGTTCCCACCCTTATAAGGGAGTCTCCTTCCTTTGATGGTTATGCAAAATGATATTATCTTCTTCTTCCTTCATAATTTTCTCTCCTCTTTCCCTTAATTGGAGCAGGGTAACACTTGTGTTCCAATCGGGACACAATATTGGTATCAAACACTCAATGATCATCCATGGAGTGAGGCAAGCAACTAACACAAGCATCATAGACACAGCCTGAGAAAGAGAAGGAGAACATTGAGGATAGCCCCAAACTAGTGGCCAACTTGGGTGACACATCTGTGTTCTCCATGTTTGAGATACTGACTACCCAAGTTTAGGATCTAACCAAGGCAGTCACTCAGCTTCAAGCAGTCCATGCCGCGCCCCTCTTGCCTAAACTGCAAGCAGTCCATGCTGAGGTGGCCAAGCCCCTTGGCTCTCTCGCTCCCGGCCTTCAGGCGTCGTTCGAGAAAGATGTGCACCCACCTCCCCATTCTGTCAGCCCAAAGAAGATTGATGTGCAGACCTGGATGCACGAGGCCCCCAAGGTATTCGGTTAAATGCCCCCATGACACTAAATCACTGAAACTTGTCCAATGAGTTCAAGGAAGACTGGGATGAGAACTTCGGGTCTCACAGAGGACCTTGGGGTGGGGTTGAGTCATGATTGGCTCACCTTCAGTTCCCCCGATATAATGGAGACAAAGATCCAGTGGAATGGCTTTACAAGGCGGAGTAGTTCTTTGCCAACTAGGGAACACACTCCAAGGTTGAACGATTGCACATAGCCACCTTTCATTTAGATAGAGACCTCCATATGGTTCCAGAGATTTGAGAAGGAGGTCCGCTTCCCGACTTTGTCCTCTTTCGCCGACAAACTTTGCATCCAGTTTGGATCCAACGAGTTCTAGGACTTTAACGAAATGCTCTCCACCCTACACTAGACTACCACAATGCGAGCCTACTATTCCGAATTTATGAAGATCGCCAACTGTCTTCCCAATTGGCCAATGATGGCCTTGGTGAGGACCTTCAAGAGGCTCAAACTTGAATTTTTGGATGACATGCACTACTTCCATTGCACTTCGATGCGAGAAGTAGTGCACCTATGATCGAATTAAAAAGGAAAATCTTGTTCGGCAGAGACGGGGAGGCCGCCTAGGTCCTTCTCCACAGCCTACAACTAGCCCAACACCATCCTCTCTCTCAGCATTAAGCCTTCCCACCAACTGAACCAACCAGTCCTCCGCCCTTGCTGCCCCTCCAGTCCACCGCCTCACTCCTACCCAAATAGATGAGACGTGCTCTAAGGGCTTGTGCTTTAAATGTGACGAGAAGTTGATGCCCGTCCACCATTGCTCCATCCGAGGCAGCCTGCTCATTGAGGAGGCCAACAAGGAGGATTTTTCCTCTCCCTTGGATGCACCGCCCCCCTATGAAAGCATGTTGTTGGAGATTTTGGTGTACGCCTTCTCCGAAGCCTTTACTCCTCGTACCATGCGAGCCCAAGGTTACCTCAAGCAGCAATAAGTGGTCATCCTAATCGATAATGGATCCACCCACAATTTCATCAATGATAAGGTGGTACAATGATTGGGATGTTAAGTGTCAAACTCCAAGTTGTTCGATGTCTAGTGGCTACAGCAGCAATAAGTGGTCATCCTAATCGATAATGGATCCACCCACAATTTCATCAATGATAAGGTGGTACAATGATTGGGATGTTAAGTGTCAAACTCCAAGTTGTTCGATGTCTTGATTGGCGATGGTAAGTACCTTCGGAGCGCTGGGGTGTGCGTGCAAGCTTCCTTGTCTATCCAGAGCCATACCTTTGCCACAAACCTATTCTTGCTGCCCACGAAGGGGGCGGATGTTTTGGAGTCTAGTGGCTACATGAACTTGGTGATGTGGTGTGGAACTTTCTTGACATGATCATGGACTTCGGGGTACGAGGGCAGTGGGTATGCATCTAGGGCTCTCAGCTGGGCTCCTTGCAGTTGCTTAGTCGGTGAGCTCACTCTTTCGATTTGCACCTCAAGGAATTTTCCTCCAGTAGCGTGCAATAGTGGACGTGCACCTAGATAGCCTCCTGTAGGACCTACTTATTCTCTAGGTAGAGCATGAGGACATATTTGTTGAACCAAAGGGGCTACCACCGGTGCGATGCCGTGACCATTAGATTCCTATCATTCTAGGTGCTTTACCCATGGATGTCTACCCTTACCATTATCTGCACATACAAAAGGCTGAGATTGAGCACTTGGTGTTAGACATGCTTCAGACAAGAATTATTCAGCCAAGCACTAGCTCTTTCTCTTCTCCAGTATTACTTGTCTAGAAGAAGGATGGGACTTGGTGATTCTGTGTGGACTATAGGGTACATAACGTCATCACCATCAAGGATAAGTATCCCATTCCATTGATTGAGGAGTTACTTGACAAGTTGGCTAGTGCTACCGTCTTCAGCAAACTTGATTTTCGTTTAGGTTATCATCAAATTTGAATGCAGCCCACCATCATTCATAAGACGGCCTTTCGCACTCATGATGGACATTTTGAGTTCTTGGTCATGCTGTTTGGGTTGAGCAATGCCCCTGCCACCTTACAAAGCCTCATGAATGATCAATTTGGCCCTTTCCTCCACCGATTTGTCTTGGTCTTCTTCAATGACATATCGATCTACAACACATCATGAGTGGACCACTTGGAACACCTGGGATCTATTTGCTCTATTTTGTGATCTAATTCCTTGTTCCTTAAGCACTCAAAGTGCTCCTTTGGTAGTGAATAGGTAGAGTACCTTGTCCATATTACCTCTCATGAGGGGGTTGCTACTAACCCTTTGAAGGTGGCTGCTATGCCTTCATGGCCAGCCGCCACTTGTGTACCGGTACTATGCGGATTTTTGGGACCCACAAGGTATTATTGGTGCTTCATTAGTCAGTATGGTTCGATCACTACTCCCCTCACTGCACTTCTCAAGAAGGGGGCATTTACATGGATGGAGGTGGCCCAAGAAGTGTTCGAGAGGCTGAAGCGAGCCATGGCCACTGCCCAAGTGTTGGTTCTCCCAGATTTTGGTCTCCCCTTTGTCATTGAGATTGATGCTTCGGATGTTGGTCATGGTGTCGTCCTTCTTCAGAAGGAGCGAGCCATTGCTTTCTTCAACAAGACACTTTCTGGCCACTCCTCCTTAACTCTGTCAGCATATAAGAAAGAGATGCTCGCCATAGTGCATGTTGTCACCAAATGGCGCCCTTACTTGCTCGGCCACCATTTCCTCATCTGGACAGACCATAACCCATTGAAATATTTCCTCAAGCAGCGGGTTTCCACTCCAACTCAGTAATGGTGGGTCAACAAGCTCTTGGGGTATGATTATGAGGTGGTGCACAAGAAGGGGGCAAAAAACACTATGGCAAATGCTCTCTCTCGCCACCCTTCTGAGAATTCATGTTTAGTGGTATATATACCCTCTTGCCCATTTGTTCCAAATCTACATCGAGCTTATTTGGAGGATTCATCATGTGAGTTGGTTGCTTGTCTGCGCTTGGACCCAGCTGCCACACCCTTCTTTGTGTGGCATGATGAACAACTTTTTTGGATGGGGTGACTTTGGGTGCCGGATGCCTGAGACCTCCGACAATGCATTCTCTCTCACTTCCATGATACACCATTTACTAGCCATGAGGGTGCATTCCGAACATATAAGCGGGTTAGTGAGAGCTTCTTATGGCAGGGTCTTTGGAGAGCGGTTCAAGACTATGTTATTGCTTGTGACGTTTGTCAGGGTGAAAAGGCTGCCACTACGTCACCCGCAGGGTTACTTCAGCCCCTTCCTATTCCCAATAAGGTTTGGAAGATGTATCTATAGATTTTGTGGAGGCCTTGCTAGTGGTGGAGGAAAAATAAGTGATATTGGTGGTAGTGGATCATTTGTCCAACTAAGCACATTTTTGTACTTTGGGTCATCCATTCACCATCAATATTGTAGCTAAGCTCTATGTTCATGAGGTAGCCAAGTTGTATGGCATGCCTCGCACCATTGTCTCCAATAAGGATCGGGTCTTCCTCTCTTAGTTTTGGTGAGACTTCTTCGCACTCCAGGGCACTAAAATTCATATGAGCACAGCTTATCACCCATAGTTTGACAGCCAAACTAAGGTGGTTAGCAGCTGCTTGGAACAGTACTTGTGATGCTTTGTAGGGGATCAGCCCCACCGGTGGCTTCAACTCCTTCCACAGGCGGAATGGTCATATAACATGGTCTATCATACATAGGCTGGGTTCACTACATTTCAAGTGGTATATCCCGCCTTGAATTACTTGTCATTCCTAGGACTTGCTATGTTGGGGCTTACTTTACTTTTCAGTATTTTCCTTTTACAATTCAATAAGCTGTAATTTGGGGGAATTGGATTTGGATGTAAGGGGCCTTCTAATGGCATTCCAGTTGGTACATGGCCACCAGCTAGCATGGCTTCCTAGGGAGTTGTGCCCTCCCTTATAAGGAAGTCTTCTTCTTCCTTTGACAGTTATGAAAAAAGATATTATCTTCTTCTTCTTCCTTCATCATTTTCTCTCCCCTTTCCTTAATTGAAACAGGGTACTACTTGTGTTCCAATCGGGACATAACATTTAGACTTGGGTAATGATTATATGAAATTTCATGAAGTTTTAGGAATTTTTATTGGTTTTTGGAAGAATTTTGGTTTGGTTTCGTGAGGTAGAATACAATTGTTTTGACAATTTTGTTCTAACCATTTGATCACCCTATGGGAAGATTGAACGGCCAGCCATTCGAATGGGATGGCAGGTCAATCGAATGACCAACCTTCCAAACGGGTTGCTAGGCTGTTCAAATAGCTCTCTATTTTGGATTCATGACTATGTTTCAGATACTTTTAATTTTATTTTTACTCTCACATTTTTTCTAGTAATAGATTATCATATCTAGATTATATTACTAGTTTTTAGATTTTTCTAGAATAATGTGTATTTACTATAGTTTTTGGAATATGTGCTATATAGTAAAACACCTCTCCATTTTCGTGTTTGGAAGAATGTTTAGGGGTGAAAAAATTATAATTTTTAGTTCCTTCTTTTCATGATTGATTGATATGTGTTATGAGCATTCTATAAAAATTTCATGTTGTTTAGAGCATGATAAGTCAATGGCATAGTCATAAATTTGAAGGTTGACAATTCTAGCACAATTGCACAGTCTCATTATTAAAATCACAAAAATTATTTTTCATACTTATTTTCATATGATATTTATTTATATCTTAATTATGATTTTGACGTAGGTCTATTAAATTTTCACTTTGATTGGAGTTTATTTGCTATTTTTCCTAAAATATACGAGTTACATGTTGTCAGTATGCTAAAACATCTACTTAAGCTAGCAAGGGATAAATGAGCATATGCTTAATTTTAAGTGAGATTTTGATGGTTTCTTTATATTTACTCTATGATTCTATTAGATTATGACCATGATGAATTATGAATACTTGCACATGTCATATTAATTATATATTAACCACATTCTATATGTTTTAGCTTAAATATGAACAGAACCATGTATATATTTTTACTCATGCTTATATGATTTTAGTTGTCACAAATGAACCATGTTTAATGCATATTATGACTGATTAGAGTATGTTTACCTATGTTTGCATTCATTAAACATTGCTCATGTACGAATGTCTCATGTATCATGAGAATGACATGTAAACGAAGATTACTCGTGTTTAACCGTGATTAATTGATTGGATGTCGTAGTTTTCCGGATTAGCCACATCGGAGGTTTATCGAATCGGTTTTACGTACAACAAGATAAGGTTTTACATCAATTAGATAGGGTTTTACATTCCTTTGAGGACGGGTTTCCTCCCCGGGTGAGAAGAGTAGAATGCTATAATGAGTCAAATTGATGAGTCTTTCTAGACATGAGAATCCAAGCCAGTTTATTTGTGTGCAATGACTTACCAGGGTTAATTTCCCCGCTAGGGATTTTCCCAAACTACTCTAATTTTTCATTCTAAGAATTTGGATGTCCTTGGTAGGATTTTCAGGGTGAGCATGTCTCCTTATGCTTCGGCCAGGATAAACAAGGTTATTTTCTTTATCGTGAGACATTCATTGGATTGTTTATGCATGTGCATGAATTATAATGCTCATGAAACAGTTTCTGTAGGGGCAATTATGCTTATGTTACACATGATGCATATGGTATGATTATACTTGAACATGCAGAATGAAATGTGTTTTGATACACTTAATTATGTAGGGTGAATGTGAATGTTGATACTAGCTTCATGCAAGATGTGAATGTACCATGAAACTTAAATGATTGCACAGGGTTATGAACTATGAATGAACCTATATATGATGCACAGATGGTATAAATTGTGGATAGAATATGATTTATCTCATGATACACTGGTGTAGAGAATACATATGTAATACATGTTCAAATTTACTTTATGGGAAGAATGCATGCGGTGTTATCAACACCACTGACTCAATTTGGTTGGTCCAAATTGACATGATTTCGATTTGAGTTCCTGTGTAGAACATGGATACTCCCCAGGTTGAGTCAATCAGAATTGAGTTCAGTTGAATGGGGACAAGTTGTGTACTTGTCATGCGGTTGAGATTTCTTGAGATAGTCATCTGGACCCTAAAAATCCAGAGTGGTATGAGTTTGTGCACCAGCTGCCACGTATTCTAGGTTTATTGTGTGGAATTTAGACTCTTCCCACCGCAGAAGATGTCCAAGGGCGAAAATACCTGCTCTAGGTTCTCCGCATGAGATTCGAACATTCCTTGGCTAGGGGCATCCAGGGCGAGAAGACTTAGAGGTTGACTACCCTGAATACTTTATGTTTCTTGTGTTGAAATTGGACTTTGCGTCTCGCTTGTGTGGCTTGATTGTAATGTCCTTGATTTTTTTACAATTTTTTATAATTTTTATGCTATTTTTTTATCACATTCGGCGAGAAAATGTGACGCTTCGGCATATTTGGCCTCAGTATTTGTAGCCGTAGTCGGGTGTGGGGCTTAGTCGTAGGCCGCAGGCTAGGGCACGCTCTTACGGGGCAAAAAATCGAGAGAGAATGAGAGAGCAGAAGATAAGGGAGAGAAAAGAAAAAAAAAGAAAGGAAAATAAAAGAAGGATTAGACGAGCCCAATCTTGTTCCAGAAAAACCAAGAAACACACCCCCACCTCTCCAGTTTCTCTCTGTCCCCAGCTGCCACCGGCCACTAGTGGGCTACAAATCCGCCACTACCAGCTTTGCCCCTACTGTGTGACAGCAGGGGGCCATTGCCCCTGGCCCCATGGCCATATTGCCCCCTAGCAAGCTTCCCCGGTTTCCCCCAGCCCCTCCTCACTCTCTTTGTCTCATGAGTTGGCGGCGCTAGCGGTGGTCAGTGGACTCCACCCGGTCTCCATCAGGCTAGCCGTGGGCCAGCGACCACAAGGTCGGCCCCCAGCTAGCTCTGCTGGCTCCCCTGAGTTTTGTTTCCCGCGGTTAGCCCTTCTCCCCTCTCTCTGTATTGTGTTCTTTCCATAGCTGCCATGGGCCAGTACTGGCTAGCCGGCCACTGTGAGCTCTAGCCCGATGACGATGATGGGCCACCCCTCCTATCCCCAGTGGGCCTATCCTCCACCCCCTTCTTCTCTCCTCCACCAGCAGCTTTCAGCCTCTCTGTTTTGGTTTTTGTTTGATGCTCTTTGGTTGGGACTGTTGGCACTGAAAGCTACTGGCTTTGGCCGAGGATAGCTCCACCTAGTCGGCTTGGCTATGGAGGAGCCGGTCAAGGCTGCCACCTTCCCTCCCTAGCCCTCTCTTCCACCCTTTTCTCTTCTATTCTTTCACCCAGGTCCATCTGACCTTTGTGTTGGGCTCTACAACTGGCTGGTGTTGGCCGGCAGTGGCCAATCGGCCACCTTGGGTTCCACCCCAGATTGGCGACGGCTAGGGATAGCCTTGCCCGGGCTGGTTCCAACTCCACTGCCCTTTTGTTCTTTGCTATTTGTCTAAGCCAAATGCCCTTTTTGGGTGCATCCATGGTTGCTGCTGATGGTCAAATTTTGGCCATTTCGCTATGGCTTGACGACTATGAGTGGTCATCACCCTCGGCCAGTTCAACCTCTTCTGACCCCAGTTCCTCCCTGTGGCCCGCAACCCCAACTAGTTCCGCCTCACCGGCATATTTACCAGTTGACCTCTCTTGCCCATTTTACGCCATCAATACCAGGTGACCTCTTACAAGATTCTGTATGACCTACCTTGACCGACGGTGGATGAGTTCAACTGCATAGGCCTTGGCCAGTGACAGCTTCACGGCCTTTGCTTGACCCTAATCCTTCCCCTTGCCCTTTGCCATGCAAGATGCACAACCACCCGCACCATTGGTATCGGTTGTGGGTGGCGATCGGCGATGTCTCTACTTTGATTGACCACCACTAGGGCCTTAGCCATGTCGGCCTTTTGTGAGCCTTGGGCCACCTCCGTTCAGCCCTCTTCCCCGCCCCTTTGGGCAGCGTGTGTAGTGGCGCGTGCAATTTAGGGTTTAGGTGCCACTTTGGTGTCGTTTAACCATCGGATGGCTCTGCCACCATCTGGATTTGACCACTAGAGTCCTCAACCTCTCCTCTATCCTCGAGTATTGCCCCACACCCTCTGCCCTTATGTGGGCCCTTATGAACTCGAAATCGACGCCGTTGGGTGTTGTCCACGGCCGATTTCGATGTCTTGTGGTGAGTTGAGTATTTTTCAACTGCCAGTTGAATTTTAGTGTGTACACCTGGACCTCCGGTCACACCTGCCACTCATTGGCAAGACATTTCTCATGGCATAACTGTACAAGCATAACGTACAAATTAGGATGTGAAAAGTAGGCATAATAAGTGAGGTATTAAGTAAGAGGGTGATAACAGGGATCTGCTTTGAGGAGCTTAGTTTGAAGATGTAAAGTAAGATGTTTTGTCTGTAAGGTGGATGGCGGATATTGTATGAGTATGAAAGATTTTGGTGTACGGTGAGTTATTTTGTGAGTTGGATGAGTTAAGTAAAGCCTGCTGCTTTAACGAAGTAGGGTTTCAAATCAGGCTTAACTTTGGTTTGATCAGTCGAGCAATATGAGTTTGTATGGCATAATTGTGCCACATAATTTTCTTAATTTAAACTTAAATTATAAGCAAAGCTAATGATAGTGTCATGAGTTTGAGACCTTAGGGTTTGACGGATTAGGTTTCATGTTTGAGCTAGCTAATAATGAGTCGGCTAAGTATTTCTTGTGTCTTGCCATGGTGTTTATCCTGCGGGATGTTGTATATGTGTCGTATAGAGCACCAGACGTCTGATGCTTTGTTGAGAGCAATGTATATTTTCGATTTGGTTTGTGTGCTATATTAAGCCCAAACATTTGTTGCTCTATTGAGAGTAGCACTATATGATTATGCCCAAGAGTGGCACTCGCACTATAATACCCCTAGAGTGTGGACAATTGTATGACCCCTTATCTGTGGGTGTTTATATTGCACGCTCAGGTAAGTAGTATCATGGACCTACTCTTATCTGTTTAATCATGTGCCCCATGAGCATTGGTGTGCCTTCCCTTTTGGAAAAGTCCATGGTGTCTAGTCACTCCCTAGAGGTTAAGGTGATGCCCCAGTGACATTCTTTTCCATTTTGACACTAGAGGTTATTAATGGTAATGAGCTTTAGTGGTCGATAGTATGCGTACGACAGTATGAGTATAAGCACAACTGTAAGAGTATGAGTATGAGCACAACTATAAGAGTATGATTCCGAGCAAGACAATAAGTGTATGTTTATAAGTAAGATTGTATGAGTAAGGTCGTACGAGTAAGTGGAAGATTGTACAAGTAAGGTCATACAAGTATGTGTAAGTTATATGAGTAAGCATACGATTGTACAAGTAAGTTCGTAAGACCCTGAATAAAGGTGTTTGTGTAAGTTTAGTTTGATGGTGTGTTTGGCATGGTTATATGCATATGTGCGTAATTATTATATGTCTTTCTACTTCATGTTTGAGTTGCATGAACGCATCTATTTATGGACTTACTGGGTTTAGTGTTTAGAATTCCCTTACTGGGTATTTTCCTACTGAGTATGAAAATGCTCGTTACCTATTTTTTAGCCCCGTTGTTCGGGAAGCTTTTGCAAGTTTATGATGGAGAGCTCCTAGAGATGGATGCTCATTTCTACGATGGATTGTTTCCCCTTTGACTCACATGTATTTGACAGATGATGAGTATCATTTGTGCCACAAACTAATGTATTGGGTGTAGTGTTTAAATTATAAACTATTTTCATAGGTTTTTTATTTAGCCATTTCCCCTGATTTACAATCTTTATAATGCAAAAAGTTTTTTGTGAATTTTACAAAAATGTGATGAAAAATCTCGGGCATAACATTGGTTGTGCTTCTCTCCATTCTGAAGAAATTCACCATTTGTGATGATACATGTGTATGAGATAATATTATGCCCATGTTACACATGTTGTGTATAGATAATTAAGATTATATGACACATGTGATTATGATTTATTATGCATGATTTAGTATAATGCAATTGAGATTTTTATCATGCAGGGTGAATGATCTATGGATAAATAATATGAATATGCATTATATGAGTACGTGTTGTGTACACATGTTATGCAAGTTGAATGCTATGAAGGAGAATGACTTGATATGCATGATTGTGAATGTGACTGTGTGAGAATCACTTGTTATGTAGGATGAGTTATGCCATGATGTGGTTATGCATACTACGATTAGTACGAATGAGATACTTGTATGCAGGTTGGTTATCTATGAAATAGGGGTATGGTAACGGGATTAATCAGAATGGGGACATTATGTGAAATGTTGATCTGAATCACCATGTTAACGTGTCGTGGTTGTTTTCTTATTAATGTTATCGTATTTGAAACCTTACTGAGTTTTACTCACCCCACTTTCTGTGTTTTGTTTTGGGGTTGCATTGTATGATATGCAGTCAATCATGATTCCTTGTATGAGGGACAATCAGGATATGCACGGGAGTAGGCATGGATGCCTTCCGACATTATTTTGTCTTTTGATTTATGCCATCATACTTATAGAAAACCTTTTATGGATGGTTATGTTTTATACTCATGTGTGTCTTCTACTTTTATACTTGTCTAAGATTTTCTGATTTGAGCCATGTGTCAACTCAAGATTTTATGCATGTGGGTTGTGTGTGAGGATTTACTTCAAAGTTATTATCCTCTTTTCTTTTACCTTATTACTCTTGCTCAAAGGACTTTAGGTGCGCGACTCCATGTTTGTGATAAATTCCCGATTAAGGGGTTAAAGTCTTCCGCAATGCAATCTAGTCGCCCTTGTGTGTTTTGACTGCCCCTTGGACCGGGATTGGATTAGGTCGGGCGGGCGCCGGGGTGTGACAGAAAGTTTTTGGCATCAGATCACCTCTTTGTCCAAGAGTAAATAAGGTTAGACAACAAGTCTTAAGGGTTAGTGTGTTGTGAGATGATAAATGTCTAGACTTGACTAGCGATGTGGAATTCTATTTGTTGTTTGTCTTGAATGCTTGCTTGCTTGATTGTGTTGGTTGCTTGTGATGTCTTGAGTTATTAGGTTGTATGATTTATGTCTGGTTGTTGTGTAGATGGTTGGATCTAATCATGTAGGCGCTATTAATCATCACGGAGTTAGAGACCCGAGAGTGGACAATGTGTTAACGGCCATAGAGGGCTTAACACAAGTCATCCAAGCTAAGCACGCTAGTGATAGCGGATCTGAATCTCTCTCACTTGAGGGATTCAAGAAGCTTAGCCCTCCTAACTTTAAGGGTGGATTAGATGCTTCAGAAGCGGATAACTAGAGACTTCACATGGAGATCTTCAGTGCTCGGCGTTGCCCAAATGAGGAGAAGACTCAACTTGCAGTCTTTAAGTTCGGGGGTGAGGCTCAAAGGTGGTGGTTGTCGATAGAGTGGCAGCAATTCCAGGGTCGAGTGGACATCCCTTGGGAGGAGTTCTTGTCGGCTTTCAATTACAAGTACTTTCCTCTCCATGTGTGAGAAGAGAAGAAGGAGTTCATGAACCTGCAGTAGGGATCCATGACAGTCTTAGCTTATGAGACTAAATTCGTGGAGCTCGAGCGCTTTGCACCTTGCTTCTTCAGCGATGAGTATGAGCGTGTGAGGAAGTTTGAGGATGGACTAAGGCCCTTCATCAAAGGCTGAGTGGTGCAATTCAGATACAAGACCTTAGCAGAGGTACTCGAGACCGCCATCGTAGTGGAGCGGGATTAGGATGATTATATGTGGAAGAGGGGTTAGCAGCCCAAGAGACCATGACTGGAGGATGCCCATAACTGCCGAGACCATAAGCGTCGGGATGGTCACCATGTGAGGCATAACACTCACCAAGTGTAGCAGGACCACCTTGATCGCCGTGCTAGGGTGACTTGCTTTGGTTGTCGGTGGCAGAAGGGGCATTATGCTAGTGAGTGTCCTTAGAGGGCTGATGGTGTGCCGAGATGTCCACCGGTGCCACCTAATGCCGGTTCTAGGTAGCAAGGAGCACCATAGGCGAGGCCTCAGGCTAGACCACCAACCGGGCAGCAGGATGCCAAAGGGAAGAAGCCGGCTAATGATGGGAGTGTTTTTGCTATATTAGCACCGGAGGCGTTCAACTCCTCGGGCTTGGTGGAAGGTATGATCCTCATTGCGTCCCTCTATGCTAGAGTATTATTTGATACTGGTTCCTCTCATTCCTTCAACTCTCCACATTTTGCTCATGAGATTGATGTTGGTCATAAATTGCTTGTTGTTCTATTGCAAGTGTCTACACCTTCGTCGTCACTTCGGGCAGAGGAGTATATCGAGATGGTTTCCATGGTGATTGATGGGCATGCATTGCATGTTGATTTGATTATCTTGCCGATGATTGATTTTGATGTGATTTTTGGCATGGATATTATGTCTAAGTATCATGTGCATGTGGATTGTCAAGGGAGAAAGGTGATGTTCAATTTGCCAGGAGCTAAGCCTTTTATCTTTCAAGGGGTTAAGCATCCTAGTGGCAAGTTCTTGGTGTCTTCGTTGATAAGGGATGCGAGGCTTACCTTGCCAGTGTCTTGGGGATGAACGCAGAGTTGCCTTCTTTGGATTTCGTTCGAGTTGTAGCAGAGTTTTCTGATGTCTTCCCTAGTGACTTATCGGGTTCGCCACCAGAGAGGGAGATAGAGTTCTATATCGATCTCATTCCAGACACTAATCCTATATCTAAATGTCCCTATCGTATGGCTCAAGCCGAACTTAAAGAGCTTAAGACTCAGCTGCAAGACCTAATGGATAAGGGTTACATCCAACTGAGTGCATCTCCTTGGGGTGCACCGGTCATTTTTGTACGGAAGAAGGATGGTTCTCTTTGGTTGTGCATCGACTATCGAATGCTAAATCAGGTAACATAAAAAACAAGTACCCTTTACCTAGGATTGATGATTTGTTTGATCAATTGCAGCAAGCACATGTCTTTTCTAAGATTGATCTTAGATCGAGTTATCTTCAACTTTGGATCCATCTTGATGATGTGTCGAAGATGGCTTTCCGTACCTGATATGGGCATTGTGAATTCCTTGTGATGATTTTTTGTCTTACCAATGCACCAGCTTCATTCGTGGACCTGATGAACCGAGTCTTCCGGCCTTATCTTGATCAATTTATGATTATATTTGTGGATGATATTTTGATCTATTCGGCTAATGAGGAAGAGCATGAAGCACATTTGAGAATCGTTCTGCAAACTTTACGGGAGCATCAGCTCTTTGTGAAGTTTGAGTAGTGCAAGTTTGGCTTAAGAAGGTGCATTTCCTTGGTCATGTTATATCGAAAGACGGTGTAGCAATTGATCCCTCGAAAGTCGAAGCCATGTTGAAGTGGGAGCAATCGAAGAGTGCAACAAAGCTTGCCGGGTACTACCATCGGTTCTTAGGACTTGTAGAGTACTACCGTCGGTTCATTGAGGGTTTTTCTAGCATTGCAAGCTCTATGACCAAGCTGACCAGGAAGAATGAGAAGTTTGAGTGGAACCAAGCTTGTGAAGAAAGCTTCCAGGAGTTAGAGAAGAGATTGACTTCAACTCCGGTCTTAACCTTGCCTTCTAGGAGTGGTGGATATGTAGTCTATAGTGATGCTTCACTTTGTGGGTTGGGTTGTGTACTTATGCAATACGGGAGAGTGGTGGCTTATGCATCTCGACAGCTTAGAGTGGACAAATGGAACTATCCTACTCATGACTTGGAGTTAGCGGCCATAGTCTTTGCATTGAAGATTTGGCAGCACTATATCAATGGTGAGAAGTTTGAGGTGTTCACTGATCACAAGAGCTTGAAGTACCTATGCACCCAAAGGGACTTGAACATGAGGCAAAGGACTATGATTTCACTATCTCTTGTCATCCTGGTAAAACTTACGTGGTGGCGGATGTCTTGAGTAGAAAATCTGCCACTTCGATAGTTTTTATACGTGTTCACGAATGGCTCTTGTATGAAGATGCCATTGAGCTTAAGCTGGGGTTAGCTATGGAGGACACATGTAGTTGGTTTGCCAACCTTTCCATAAGCTCCAACTAGTTGATATGGTGATTGAAGGTCAAAGGAGGCATGAGGAGACTCAAGTCTTTAAGGCTAGAATGAAGGAGAAGGCAGAGATGGACTTTGAGGAGAGGTCCAATGGGAGTTTAACGTGTAAAGGATGGTGGTGTGTGCCAAACTCTGTCGAGCTAAAAGAGCGTATCCTATTAGAGGCACATCATTCTAAATTCTCCATCCACCCAGGGGGAACTAAAATGTATTACGACGTGAAGAGAGCATTTTGGTGGGATGGGATAAAAATGGATATTGCGTCCAATGTGTCTAGATGTCTTGTTTGCCAACAAGTCAAGGCGAAGTACTGTCATCCGGGCAATTTACTACAACCACTTCCTATTCTGAAGTGGAAGTGGGAGAATGTAGCCATGGATTTTATTTCTTGACTGCCTAGATCGCCGAGCGGTAACGACGCGGTGTGGGTCATTGTTGATCGACTCACCAAGTCCACACACTTCCTTGCGATAAGGATGACTACTTCCTTGGATATGCTAGTTGCCTTGTATATAATGGAGGTTGTACAGTTGCATGGTATTCCGGTGTCTATCATTTCCGACCGTGATCCTTGCTTCACTTCTCGATTTTGGCAGAGTTTTCAGAGAGCCTTGGGTACAACATTGCATCTTAGCTTAGCCTACCATCCTCAAACCGATGGGCAATCAGAGAGGACTATCCAAACACTTGAGGACATGCTTCGGGCATGTGTACTCGAGTGGAAAGGTAGTTGGGAGCAGCACCTACCTTTGGTGGAGTTTGCCTATAATAATAGTTACCAAGAGAGCATAAAGATGGCACCATTTGAGCCGCTCTATGGGCAGCCGTGTCGATCTCCCTTTTGTTGCAGTGAGGTCAAGGAACATCTTTATACCTGCCCTGATATTGTACAACAATCAGTGGAGAAGATCCAACTTATTAGGGAGAGAATGCAAACGGTGCAGAGTTGACAAAAGAGCTATGCAGACCGACGACGATAAGAGTTGGAGTTGAACATTGGTGATCATGTCATTCTTAATATCACTCCATCCCATGGTGTAGTTCGGTTTGGCCAATGGGGCAAGTTGTCTCCGAGGTTTATTGAACCATTTGAGGTCTTGGATCGAGTTGGAGCTATGGTCTACCGTGTAGCTTTGCCACCACGGCTTGCTAATATCCATAATGTGTTTCATGTATCACTTCTTCAGAAGTATGAGCCAGACCCAACACATATGTTGGATTTTAAGCCGTTGGAACTATGAGAGTATCTTTCCTATGTGGTGACACCTGTTCATATCCTATACTAGAAGAAAAAGATCCTCCGGCAGAAAGAGATCCCACTTGTAAATGTTTTATGGCGTAACCATGAGGTCGGAGAGGCTACGTGGAAGAGGGAAGATGAGATCAAAGAGAAGTATCCAAACCTATTTGACACTAACCTTTAACAAATTTTGGATGACCAAAATTCCTAAGAGGATAAGGATGTAAGATCCTTGAACTTGAACCGGCTTATTTTATCCAATTTAATTGCTTTTGTGTGGTTTAATGCTAATTCTGATCAATTTTGACTCTTTTTTAATTTAAATTGGTTATTAAACATTTTAACCAAAATTTTCTTCATATTTCATGTTTTTAAGTTAATTTAAGATATTTAGAATTTTTATGGAAATTTTTGAAATTTTCACTACTTTCTCAAAAAATTAGTTTGTGGGACCCACCATGGGCCCTACGGGTAAAATTAGAATTTTTAGCCTTAATTGTCCCTAACATTAACCTAAGACCCTAGGTAATTATTTTAAAATTTTTAGACATCAAATTTGGTTTCACATAAACAAAGTTTACTATTTTTAGTATAAAATCCTATTTGTACCCCATTAGTTAATTAGGTCTACCCCACCCTTTTACTATAAAAGGAAAGAGGCAGCCACTTTCCCAATTGGGAAAGGGATGAGACCTTGTGAATTAGAGCCTAATCCCTATTTTCTTAATGGAGAAAAAAGATTAAGGTAAGATTTTGCTTAATAATATTCTATTAATCCATTAAGGTTTTGCTTAAATCTTTCAAATCTCTTCATTTCCTTTAAATCAATCTCGATTTTCACTTAAAAACTACTGATTTGAGTTCTATTTCAAACCTAATATTTGGAATTTCGTTTTTGGGTCTGTTGAACACTAGATCTACATGTTCTTGAAGGTTTTAGGTGTTTTGAAACCGGATTTGAGAAGTATTAATAAAAATCATGTTTTTGGGTAGGTTTTAAAGGAGTTTAAGGAGTCATTTCGAATCAAGAACTTGTTGGAAGGTACGGGTTTTAGTCTCAAATATTGTTGTGATTCGGATTTAAGCTTTAATGTAGTTTTGAAATGGGTTCCATGATTATGAGCTTTAATGGTGATTTGAGAAAGGTTTGATTTTTAATGAAATTTCTTGGGGTTTATGCTTGCTAATGGTTAGATTTGATGTTCTGGAGGTATTAATTTGATTTTCATATAGTTTGGGGATGAGATTTGATGTTTTATTAAGTGTATGTGAAGTTTCGGTTTTGAATACGAGGTGGGGAAGATGAACCAAAATATGTTGTTATGCCGATCGACAAGCCGTTCAAACGGCTAAACGACATTGCAGGCCGATCTAACAACAATACTGCAGTTTGGCTACTTTTGTTCCTTTTGTTTATTCTGATGTTTTTATTCTTCAATACTATTTCCTATATTCATGTTGAGTATTTTGGGTTATAATGAGCTACTAGAAGGGTATATTATTGATGTTGGAAATTATGGAGAATATTTGAGTAATATGTGAAATTGCATGTTGTTGGCTACACATGTTTGAATTGCTATCTTGAATCTATAATTGAATGATTCCTTATGTTTGAGCATGATTCCAGTAAGATTATAGCATGGTAATGAACTGATATGTCTTCATGTAATGTGATTAAATTATAGGTGATTGATGATGATTAGTCAAGTGTAGTGTAAATATACTTGCACAAGTTTAGAATGAGGTTACACTTGACTTGATTGATGGTTTTCGATGGTTTTCACCCATGATTTCAATTGGAACCATGAATATATGTTAATGTGCATGTGTGGTAGGATGATGAGTTAATTATAAGGCATATTCATATGCTTATAGTTAAATATTTCTACCATGCACGCACACATGTCTGGGATGATTATGATTATGTTTAATATTATGATGATAAATGATGCATGAGGGGCTGAATTGAGCACTTATTATGAATTAGGGTTAATGTATGCCTTGCCCACATATGTATGCATCACGAAACGGATTTCCGATTGAGACTTTATCGAGGTTAGCCGTGTTTGATCAATTGGATGTAATGATGTGAGATTGCGTACTGGATTAGTCGATCGTCAACTTATCAGAAATTGGTTGGTTCGAAATGACATGATTTCGATTTGAGTTCCTATGTGGAACTTGGATACTCCCTGGGTTGAGTCGATCTAAATTGAGTTGAGTTGAATGGGGAAAAGTTGTGTACTTGTCTTGCAGTTGAGATTTCTTGAGATAGTCATATGGACCCTAAGAATCTAGAGTAGTATGCCTTTGTGCACCGGCTACCACGTGTATTAGGTTTCCTGTGTTATTGTGCACGTTCACCCAGACTCTCTATTTAGCTTTTATTTCAGTGCATTAGGCTATTTTCTTTTGTATTTGCTTATGTAATATGTCAGTTATTTGTATTGGACAAGCTAGTGGCCCATGGATTAGCTGGGCCGACTAGCTGGCATGTTCCCCTAGGAGAGGGAGCACAACTCCCTATATGGGTTGTCCCCTTCCTTGTGTTTTGGTTTTGCAATAGAAATTATTCTGATTTCCTTCCCTTTCTTCTTTGTAGAGTTCAAGCTACCGTTGTGCCTACATTGGGCACAACATTGGTATCAGAGCCTTCACGATCTCCGGCCATGGCACGAGGCAAACAACCCTCCATGACCGTGGAAGTTCAACCCGAGAAGGAGGCCACAACCTCAGTAGATAGCCCAAAAACTATTTTGGAGACCCTTAGCGCTCCTACCCTAGCGCAGATCAATTCTAAGATCGAGTCCTTGAGTGTGACCATGGCCAAGATCGACTCTCTTAGCCTGGTAGTGGCTCAGCTTCAGGCAAAATGCATAGTGCCATTGTTGGCCAGGACAAAGCAAGCCACCATGGAGAAGGGGGAACTATCCCAGGCCCCCGAATTGTGTCGTCTTGACCCTCAAGCGACGACAAACAAGGACGCATGTGTTCCCCAGGGTCCTGTGTGCTTTGGCACAATCGATCAAGCTGTAGAAGGGAGGTGTCAGGCCTGGGATATACGAGCACACTAGGTGTTCGAGAAAATGCCCCAATGATGCTGCTGCCCAAAAACTTATTTTAGGAGATGGAGGACGACTTGTAAGAGTACTGGGCCTCGTTTGGCCCGCCTGCAATTCCCACGCTATAATGGGGACGACGACCTAGTAGAGTGGCTGTACAAGGCTGAGAAGTTTTTTGCCTACCAGGGAACGCACTCCGCGGTTGAACGGCTGTGCATAGCCGCATTCCACCTAGATGGTGACACTTCTGTTTGGTTCTAGAGCTTCGAGAAGGAGGTGTGTTACCCCACTTGGGCCACCTTCTCTAATGAACTGTGCATCAAGTTTGGCCCCAATGAATTCTAGGACTTCAACGAGATGCTCTCCACGCTACGCCAAACCACCACCATTCAGGCCTATTATACAGAGTTCATGAAGGTTGCTAACTACCTCCCAAATTGGCCAGTGGTAGCCTTGTTGGGATGTTCAAGAAAGGTCTCAAACCGGATATATCTGAGGAGATGCGCCATCTTCCATGCTCCAGTATGCGGGACATCGTGCGACATGCACGAATTGAGGAGGAGAAATTGGCTAGACAGCAGAGAGGGGGGCAGCTTGGGCCCTTCCCACAACCTAGTGTCAGCACTAGCCCCCTTCCTCCCCCAATCAGTAGCTTGGTGACAGGTCAATCTGGCCAACAATCCCCTCATCCAGGCCTAGTTGTCCGTTGTCTCACACCAGCGCGAATGGAGGAACGTTAGTCCAAGGGGCTCTGCTTCTGTTGTGATGAGAAGTTCATTCCAGGGCATCGTTGTTCTGTCAAAGGCAGCCTCCTTGTGGAGGAGATCAAAGAGGAGGAGAATGTGGTAGACATGGCTGACTCTTCCCACTACGACAACGTATTGCCCGAGATCTCTGTCCATGCCTTCTCGGGGGCATTTACTCCTCGTACGATGAGGGTTCAAGGCCACCTCAAGCGGTAGCAAGTGGCCATCTTGATCGATAGCGGCTCCACCCATAACTTCATCAACGATAAGGTGGCTCAGTGACTAGGCTGCTTTGTGTCGGATTCGAAGCCCTTCGATGTGTTGATTGGTGAAAGGAAGCATCTAAGGAGCTCTAGCATATGTACTCAGGTCACCCTCTCCATCCAAGGCCATACCTTCATCACCGACCTATTCTTACTGCCCACGAAGGGTGTGGACATGGTGTTAGGGGTTCAGTGGCTATAGGAGCTTGGGGATGTGGTATGGAACTTCATATATATGGTTATGGATTTTGAGGTGCAAGGGCAGCAAGTTTGGATTCAAGGGTCTCAGCCGAGAACCCTTCTCTCAGCCCAATCAGCAAGCTCCTTCCAGTTCACACCCCAAGGGTTCCTCCTCCAACAACGAGCAGCGGTCGAGGTACATCAAGACAAGCTACCTAAGGATCTTCTTGACTTGTTGGCAGATCATAGTGATGTGTTTGCTAAGCCAAAGGGCCTCCCACCAGTGCGGCCTCATGATCACCACATCCCCATCATTCCAGGGGCATCTCCGACTAATGTCCACTCTTACCGCTATCCTCACATCCAGAAGGCGGAGATAGAGCATCTCATCACCGACATGCTGCAGTTTGGTATCTTCCACCCTAGCACAAGTTCTTTTTCCTCCCTGTGTTGCCGGTTTGTAAGAAGGATGACACTTGGCGGTTTTGTGTCGACTACCGGGCCTTGAATGCTATCACCGTCAAGGACAAGTACCCCATTCCCGTGATTGAGGAGCTTCTAGATGATTTGGCCATTGGTTTAGTCTTCAGCAAACTCGACCTTTGGTCGGGTTACCATAAGATTCCGGTGCAGCCAGCCGATGTGCACAAGACTGCCTTCTGAACTCATGACGGCCATTTCGAGTTCCTTGTCATGCCATTCTGGCTGACCAATGCCCCCTCCACCTTTCAGAGTCTTATGAACGATCTCTTCATGCCTTTCCTCCGCTGCTTCATCTTGGTTTTCTTCGATGATATCCTTGTCTACAACAAGTCTTGGGCAGAGCACTTAGAGCATCTTAGGTCTATCTTCTCCACTCTGAGGGATAACTCATTATTTCTTAAGTTTTCAAAGTGTTCTTTTGGCAACCCACAGGTTGATTACCTGGGACACATCATCTCTCAGGACGGGGTCACCCCTGACCCATCTAAGGTGGCCACCATGCTCTCTTGGCCAATGCATACCTATTTTCGTGCCTTGCAAGGTTTCTTGGGCCTCACTGGCTACTATCGGAGGTTCATTAGCCACTATGGAGATATTGCTCAGACCCTTATAGAGCTCCTAAAGAAGGGTGGGTTCGGTTGGACATAAGCTGCTCAAGTTGCCTTTGAGAAGCTGAAGCAATATATGGCCTCCACCCCTGTTCTCATTCTTCCTAATTTCAAATGCCCTTTTGTGGTTGAAATGGATGCTCTTGAGGTGGGCCTGGGGGTGGTGCTATTGCAGGACGAGCACCCCATTGCCTACTTCAATAAGGCTTTGGTTGGCCGCTCCCTGTCCCTATCCATTTATGAGAAGGAGATGCTGGCTATCATCCTTGCCATCGACAAGTGGCGACCTTACTTGCTTGGCTGCCGCTTCCTAATCCACACTAACCACCAGCCTTTGAAGTACTTCATCGAGTAGTGGGTGTCCACTCCAGCACAACAGCTATGGGTTAGTAAGTTGCTAGGATATGATTATGAGGTCCTCTACAAGAAAAGGTCAGACAACACTGTGGCCAACGCCCTTTCTCACACATCTACCTCCGGTTCATGCTTGGCCCTCTCTACTCCATCCTGCCCCTTCATTGTTGAGTTGCAACAGGCATACAGTGAGAATGACTAAAAAATTCACGATAAAAATTTTAGTCTTTAATAAAGATGATTTTAGAGCTTTTAATAATTTTTTTATTAGTTAAATATTTTTATGTGGTAATATTTTATAAGATTATGGTAGAGCTCGAAGAAATGAGCGTAACGAGTCAAAAACCTTGTAAATCGGAGGTCGGGAGTGAAAGTTATGACCTCGAGAAGCGTGACTTAACTAACGGGACTCACTTATAAAATATGGGTAAACATATTCATAAGTGTCATGGTTTTGTAGGGCTCATCAATACGAGTGCAATGGTACCAAGAACGCGCAAAACGAAGATCAGGGTAAATAGTTATGACAATTTAAAGTTATAAGGTTTAAAAAAAAAGAAATAAAAAAATAAAAGGTGGCGCGTAACGGACGTTCTGGCGTGCATTCGTGGTGGGCGCCACCAAAAATGGCAGCGCACCACCAATTTTGGCGGCGCGGCACTACCCGGTGGGCTGTGCCGCTGCCTATAAATAGGGGATGGGGGTGAAAATTGGTTTTCACCCCCAATTCTTCATTCTCTCCTTGTTTTCTTTTCTTCACTTTTGAGCCATCTTACGTCCATTTTAACCCGTTCAAAAACCGTTTCCTTCTAAATCGAGGGTGTTCTTCACAATGAAAGGGTTATTTTCTTAAACCGACCTCTCTATGATAGAGAAAACCGTATCTTCCTTCTCATTTTCTCCATATCATTTTTATACTATTTCTGGGTGATTTCAAGTCCAATTCTGCTCGTTCAAAAGGCATTGTCCACTCAAGTGATCGTGCTGAACGCTGTGGTGGGGTTATTTTTATCGTCTAAAGCCTCTATATTTACGCACCTTATACCTAAGGTTAAGGTAGGGTGTTTTAAAGTCTAAATAACTGCTTTGCTGATTAGAGTCAGTTTCTCTTGAAGTGTTTGATTTATATATGAGTATAATGTTGGTTGGATTTTTGCTTAAATTATGTGATTAGTTTGCTACATATATCGATATGAATTGATTTTGTACGCACTATGTCATGCCCCGGCCATGCCCGACCCAAGCCGAACCCGGTCCAAGGGCCGGTCAAGCGCGCGGGGGCGACGAAGTGAAATTGAGAAACGATTCTAGCGGAAGACTTAATCCCTAACCACGGGCGATTAACAGCAACACGGAGTGCGCACAATCCTTTGAGCAAGAGTAAATAAAAGGGAAGAAAAGGTGTTGCTTAACACAAAGTAAACAACAATCTCAAACCCACAAACTTAGTTTAAGTAAAGCCCATACCGGCTCAAAATAAGTCATAAGCAAACATAACTGTAACATGTGACATAAAACCACAACAAGAACCCTACACAAAGGTTCGAACATAAAGCATGAAAGAAACGATGATAAGTCACACAACGATCTCCATCATCACACCCAAGCTACCTCTGACCTTTCCTCAAAAAGGCAATCCTGTCCGTCTGCGTGTCGCACCACGCAGCCCCAAATCAAAACACAAAAGAGGGGTGAGTTTTAATACTCAGCAATGGTTTTAATATCACTGTCAACGTAGAAAATACGATAGCTTAGAAATGAGATCGTTTCAGATCAAAGATTTACATGGTGCATCACTTTCTGATCACACATTCATATCACTTAACACTGCATCAAAATGCATAATTCAACCTGCATGGATGTATCTCTAGCATACATATTCCCACATGCATTCACATCATAACCAATCCTGCATGGATGTATCTCTAACATACATATTCCACATGCATAACATCAAAATCAACATGCATGGATGTATCTCTAACATACATATTCCACATGCCTAACATCAACATCAACATGCATGGATGTATCTCTAACATACATATTCCACATGCATAACATCAAAATCAACATGCATGGATGTATCTCTAACATACATATTCCACATGCATAACATCAACATCAACATGCATGGATGTATCTCTAACATACATATTCCACATGCATAACATCAAAATCAGCATGCATGGATGTATCTCTAACATACATAATCCACATGCATAACATCAAAATCAGCATGCATGGATGTATCTCTAACATACATAATCCACATGCATAGCATCATCACAATCAACCTCCATCAAGGAGTAATCACACATTAATGTCACACAGACGGGAGCATAGACAAGGCCACGAAGGCGTGTCATGGTACAAAATTCTACACAAGAATTCAAGAAAGATCGGGGTTGTCAATCCCTAATACTGCTCGCCCTGGACGATCCTGGCCAAGGATGTCCCATTCTCACACAGAGAATCTAGAGCATGGGTGTTCGCCCAGGGACATCTCCTGCGGAGGGAAGAGCCCGAGTTCTCACACAGAACCCTAGAACACGTGGTAGCGGGGGGCACACGGCATACCACACTGGATTCTCTGGGACCAGATGACACACATAATAATATTCTCACATATCCGCAAGACAAGTACACAACTCGTCCCCACATCATTCCATTAAACAAGACTCAACCCGGGGAGTGCACTCGTTCCACACAGGAACTCCAAATCGTTCCACACAGGAACTTCAAATCAAAATATGTCCTTTCGGACCAATCAACTTGCGATTAATCCACGACCGATAAACCCGGCACACAATTCCATCACATTGCATCCAATCGGTCAAATTTGATTAATCACGATGAAGCCTCAATTGGAAATCCATTTTCATGATGCGTGCAGCATGGTACATGCGTGGGCAAAACATACATGAACCCTAATCATGATAAGTGCTCTCACCAGCCCCTAATGCATCATTCATAATCACGATATTAAGCTTCAACATCATCATTTAACCCCCACATGTGTGTGTGTAACTAGTAGAAGCCTTTCACATGATGCATATTAACATGCTTGAAAATCAACTCACTACCACACTACACATGTGAATTTCTACCTAAACATGAATTCCAAATGGAAATCATAGTAGAAGAATCGTTGAAATCTTAGCTAGATTCAAAACTCAACCACAAAGGCTAAACACCTATAACATCACTCATTTCATCATTGAGTCATGGCATTCACCAACATTCACACACCATTAATCACAATTTATCATAACAATCTGTCCAACAATGATTGTAGTCCTACTGAAATATGCTTAACCAAAGGGAAACAACTATTCATAATTTCAAAATAACGATTCCAACATCATGCCACAAAACATAAGTCATTCCACCATCACTAAGCATATATCTCAACTCCATAAACTCAATAGCATGCATTTTCAGTAGCCTAACATAGCTTAAAATACTCCACATTCATATAAAATTGGCAAGCTAAAGTGGAATCATCAAAATAGGCATCATACACACAACATACAATTTCCTGTGTAGCCGATCGATTGCCCTTCAGGCCGTTCGATCGGTTACACGCAAAATTTTGAAATTTTCAGTTCAGCCGATCGATCGCCCTGCAAGGGCGATCGATCGCCAACACGGCAGAACAGTCATCTTCTTCCTTTCGCAAAATCAAACCGAAACACCATAGATAACACTTCAAATCCACATCTAGCACCCTAATCATCATCAAAAGTCCTCCTTGACTTCCAGAATATCAAACCAAACCATAATAATGCAAAACCCTAAGAAATCGGGATTAAATAATTCTATTTTCTAATCTTACCATTAACACACTAAATCAAGCAAACCATTTCGAAATAAGCCAAAAATGAAGAGTTTTACCATGGATAAACAGAGATTTTGAAGACCCATTACCTCAGCACTTGATTAAGCTCGGATTGAAGAGTCACCCTTCTTGAAATCCTTGAAAATACAATGAGTTTGAATTAAACACCAATGGAAATCGATTTACTTAAGAAATCCCTAATTAAATCTTAGATCTAGGGCTTGTTGGTAGTAAAAATCGAATTTTGAATGTTAGGGTTTGTAGTAAAACACAAATCAGTAGCTTTTGATGGTCAAAAACGAATTGAATCAAGGGGAAAATGGTAGATTTAGAAGAAATTAAGAGAAAAGCCAAGGATTAGTGCTTAATTAGAGCAAGCTTACCTTAATCGGCTTCTAATTCGGGCCTAAGTGGGGATTAGGCCAGCCTTCCTTCCTTAGCCTATTCCCAAAAATGGAAATGGCTCAGGTTTGCCCTTTTATAGTAAGGGTTGGGGTAGGCATAGGTAAGTTTTGGGGTGTAAATATGAAAAGTAGGCTAAAAGTGGGTATTTTACAAATTTAAGCACGAATTAAGACTAATAAAATTCTGAAAATTTTTTTGTGACCTTAAGTATATGTCTAGGTTCATTTGACATAAAAATAAAATTTTTGACCGTGGGGCCCACAGGGGTCCCGCCAAAACCCTAATTTTTGGGAAAATAGTGAAAAATCCGAAAAATCTCAAAAATTCACATTTGGTTTAAAATCACTTAAAACCACTAATGTTGAAGTTAATTTTGGTTAAAACCATCACAAACTCTATTTATTTACGAAATCACCGAATAAGATCAGAAAACATGTAAATTGCACGATAACCCATAATTAAATAAAAATCAAAACCGGTTTAAAGATGAGGGTCTTTACACACTATGTAGTGTAGTATCGTACACTATTTTGATGCCCGCCGTGAAAATAATCGACTAGTGGTGCGCACAGGGTGGAGCATCATGGGGAAACTCCTTCCCTTAGTGGCCTCCATTGTCCCATGAGCGTGGAGGTAGGCCGTTGGGTATCGCAACTTGTTGATTTGGTTAAATTTGTGAATTTGTTTTGATTTATTTTAAAGATATTTTGTTTAGCATTTTTTTGGATTTTAAATAATCCTACTGAGTATAAATATACTCACGCACCTCCAGGCTTTGCAGGTGATGCAACAATAGGAGAAGTGAATGAAGAAAAGATTTTCAAATAGTTGTGTGTCTGTTATGTTAATGGAAAAAAATATATGACCGATATGTAAGGGCACGATGTGCCAGGACAATTATATTTTGGTATAACTACTAGCTCTATGTATAATAAACTTTGGTATGTACATTAAGCTTATGTTATAAACTTTTGTTAATATGTTTTAAAATTCTTGGCTTTGCAATTACTCGGATATATTCTACATTGAGTATAAAATGATACAAAAAGAAAAAATGTTTGGGTTGTTTCTCGTTAATGGCCGTCATGCGTGATTACATATTAATTATGCATATAGATATTATTTTTATATTATTTAGAAATGGGCAGTCATTATGTTTGGTATCGGAGCCCAAGGTTTCACTGTCCTAGAGCAGTAGTTTTAAATCGGTCATATAAATAATTAATATTTTGTTTTTTGTGATTTAATTGATGCTACATTTTGCAAAAAATATGTGTTTTTTATCCAAAAGGTTGTTTTATGATGGTTTTTGCTTTTACTTTAAATTATGTAATTAAGTAATTTGTGATTATGCAGTCAGGTATTTTGAGCTAAGTGTTTTAAGTACTTTTATATACATGTTTATATGTATGTATGCTAGAAAATATTTATAAGTAATCTCCGTCTGTTTGAACCATCTTTTCGTGAATCCAAGGTTATTACAATCTACTAGCAGTTGAAAATGACTTCTGCAGTTCATCTATCTGATGATTCCCCCCAAGCAAAAATTGCAACCCATGGTGCAGTACTATTAGACAACCATATGGAAAATTTCTTCGATATGATGATTCAAAGGATGACCCAGCATATGCAAACTCAAGGATTTCAGCCCAGTCCTAACCATGGGAGAAACTCTATGGAACCGGTTGAGAATGGCCGGAATGAGAAGGATAATTTACTAGAACGGTTTAAGAAGATTGCTCCAACTTTCACAGGAGAGGACGGTCCGGAGGCAGCTGAGAAATGGATTTTGGAGGTAGAAAGAACATTCAAGGCTATGAAAGTGCCAGATGATAGGAAGGTGGATGTTGCCACTTTCTCTTTAATGGGATAAGCAGCCTTCTGGTGGCCTACAGCAGAGAGAAACTTCTTTCCTAATAAGGAAAACATTAAGTGGGAAGAGTTTAGAAAGGTACTATATGACAAGTATTTCCCTCCTCATGTTCAGGATAAGAAAGAAAAAGAATTTTTGGATCTTCAGCAAGGGAATATGACAATCACTCAATATGAAAACAAGTTTGTAAAGTTACAACGTTTTGCTCCTGACTTCTATCTTACTGAATTAAAGAAAGCTCAAAAATTTGTTAGGGAATTAAATAGTGGACTTCGTGGTAGAATAGTAGGTTTTCAACCTACTACATTTGCAAAGGTAGTGGAATTGTCTTCTTTAATGAAACAAGAATACCAAGAGTTCCTAGTAGAACGTAAGGATCGTGGGCAAAAGAGTAACTCCAAGATTGATGTTAGAAAGAGGAAATTCATGTCTCCTATCTAGAATAGTAATTCTAAATTTCAAAAGCCTCCTGGAACTCAAATTCAAAAAGAGAAGAAATTAGAAAAGTGTTCTAAATGTTACCGGATCCATCCACTTGGAGTTTGTTTCTATGTTGAGGGACGCTGCTTTGCTTGTGGCGAGTTGGGGCATCAGATAAATACCCAAAAATGAAGAATCATGAGGCTGAATGATGATGCTTTTCTTGTGGCGAACTGGGACACAAGATTAAGAAAGGCCCGAAAAGGAAGAACCAAGAAGAGATTAAGACAGAGAAGAAGCCTAAGGGTCAAGGACGAGTTTATGCCATCACAGTAGAAGAAGCACAAATGTCAAATGGAGTTATACAAGGTACACTTTTGATCTTGGATAAGTTTGCTAAAGTTTTGATAGATCCAGGATCAACGCATTCTTTTATATCTTATGATTTTGCTCTAAGAGCTAGTTGTCAAATTTTGGAACTAGGATATACATTAGAAGTATCAACTGCTATGGGAAAAACTCTTCTAGCGCAAGAGATTTTGCAAAATGTATCTGTGTCCTTGGAAAACAAAAGATGGGAAGTTAACCTTATCCTTTTAAGTATGACAGATTTTGATGTCATTTTGGGAATGGATTGGTTAGCTAAAAATGAGGCCTTAGTAGACTGTAAAAGAAAAAGAGTTATGTTTCATAAGAAAGGAGAGAGAAACATTACTTTCTATGGAAAACAAGAATATACTAGGGCATTTGTTATCTCTGCTATTAAGGCTCAACGATTAATATCTCAAGGATGTCAGACATATCTTGTCCGTATGATATCTGAAGAACCTTTAGCCTCTAAGTTAGAAGATATTGATGTGGTGAAGGATTTTCCCGACGTGTTCCCTGTTGATCTCCCTGGGTTACCACCGAGAAGGGAAATAGACTTTAACATTGACTTATTACTTGGAACGGGCCCTATCTCTAAGGCACCCTACCATATGGCTCCTGCAGAACTAAAGGAATTAAAAAGTCAATTACAGGAGTTACTTGATAAGGGATTCATTCGACCGAGTGTCTCACCTTGGGGAGCTCCAGTTTTGTTTGTGCGAAAGAATGATAGCTCTATGAGATTATGTATAGACTATCGAATGCTTAATGCTATAACCATAAAGAATAAATATCCGCTACCCCGGATTGATGATCTTTTTGATCAGCTACAAGAAGCTAAAGTATTATCAAAAATAGATTTAAGATCGGGGTATCATCAGTTGAGAATATAGAATGGGGATATTTCAAAAATAGCTTTCCGTACTCATTATGGTCACTATGAATTCCTAGTGATGCCATTTGGATTGACAAATGCTCCCGCAGTTTTTATGAACTTGATGAATCGAGTTTTTCCAGCATATTTGGAAAAATTTGTAATTGTTTTTGTTGATGACATTTTAGTCTATTCTACTAGTCAAGAAGAGCACCGAGAGCACTTACGAATAATTCTACAAACTTTAAGAAATCATCAGCTATATGCTAAGCTAAGTGTGAGTTTTGGCTAGAAAAGATTGCTTTTCTGGTCACATTATTTCAACGGATAGAGTGTCAATAGACCCAACCAAGATCGAAGCAATAATGAAGTGGGAAAAACCTAAAACTGTTACAGAAATTAGAAGTTTTTTGGGTCTTGCTGGTTACTACCAAAAATTCATTCAAGGATTTTCAAGTATAGCTTTGCCTTTAACAAAGTTAACCAGAAAAGGGATAAAGTTTATATGGAGTGAAGAATGTGAGAATGGATTTCATGAATTAAAAAGAAAACTAACTACAGCCCCAGTTTTAGCTTTACCATCTGGCAACGGAGGATTTGTCATATATAGTGATGCTTCAAAAATTGGTCTTGGATGTGTACTAATGCAAAATGGAAAGGTAATAGCTTACGCTTCAAGACAACTAAAGAAGCATGAAGAGAATTACCCCACTCATGATTTAGAACTAGTGGCAATAGTGTTTACACTAAAAATCTGGAGGCATTATTTGTATGGAGAAAAATTTGAAGTTTTTACAGCCCATCAAAGCCTAAAGTATATATTTTCTCAAAGTGAACTCAATATGAGACAAAGGCGATGGATCGAGTATATTAAGGACTATGACTTTTCTATTCAATACAACCCAGGGAAAGCAAATGTGGTGGCTGATGCTTTGACTCACCAAAAGTGCACATTTCCTACCTCTAAGGAAAACACAGACCTTAAATGTTTTGGCAAAAATGTATGTAAAGGAAATAGTGAGCCAACATGGAGTACCGTTGTCGATAATCTCAGATTGGGATAGTTGATTTACTTCTCGATTTTGGAATGGACTCCAGGAAGAGTTAAGTACTAATCTAAGATTTAGTACAGCCTTCCACCCACAAACAGATGGCCAATCTGAGAGGACCATTCAAACTTTGGAAGATATGCTACGAGATTGTGCTATGGATTGGAAGGGCAATTGGAATGAGTATCTGCCACTGATTGAGTTCGCATATAATAACAGTTATCAATCCAGCATAGGTATGACACCCTATGAAGCTCTCTATGGCTGACCTTGTAGATCTCAAACCAGTTGGAGTGAAGTAGGAGAATGTAAGCTAGTGAAATTAGAATTCGTACAACAATGTGCTGATAAAGTGAAGCTCATTAGAAATCGACTAATTACAGCACAAAGTCGTCAAAAGAACTATGCCGATCTAAGAAGGAAAGATCTTAACTTCTGTGTGGGCGATTGAGTACTCTTCAAAGTCTCACCAACCCGAGGGGTGATGAGGTTTGGCATCAAAGGAAAATTAAGTCCTTGTTTCATAGGACCCTTTGAGATGTTGGATAAAGTAGGGCCAATGGCTTATAGACTAGCCTTGCCCCCTCACCTCGCCAGCATTCATAATGAGTTTCATATATCTATGCTCCGAAAATATGTACAAGACCCTTCTCATATCCTCGACTAATCAGTTGTTACCCTAGAACCCGATCTATCTTTTGAAGAGAAGCCGATCAGAATTTTAGATCATAAGGAACAAATCCTTCGAACAAAGAGGATCCCATTGGTTAAGGTACTGTGGCAACATCATTCGAACTAGAAAGTGAAATACAAAAGAAATATCCAAAACTTTATGAGGATTGAAAAGTTCAATTTCGAGGACGAAATTTTCTAAGGGGGGTAGATGTAATGACTCAAAAATTCACGGTAAAAATTTTAGTCCTTAATAAAGATGATTTTAGAGCTTTTAATAATTTTTTTATTAGTTAAAGATTTTTATGTGGTAATATTTTATAATATTATGGTAGAGCTCAAAGAAACGAGTGTAACGAGTCAAAAACCGTGTAAATTGGAGGTCGGGAGTGAAAGTTATGACCTCAAGAAGCGTGACTTAACTAACAGCACTTACTAGTAAAATATGGGTAAATATATTCATAAGTGTCATGGTTTTGTAGGGTTCATTAATATGAGTCCAATGGTACCAAGAACGCGCAAAACAGAGATCGGGGTAAATAGTTATGACAGTTTAAAGTTATAAGGTTTAAAAAAAAAGAACAAAGTAATAAAAAAATAAAAGGCGGCGCGTAACAGATGTGTTGACGTGCGTTCAGCGCATGACGAATTCACTGATGCATTCATCACATGATGAATGCGCTTACACGCGTTCATGTTGGGCGCTGCCAAAATGGCGGCCCGGTGCCGCCCGGTGGGCAGTGCCGCTGCCTATAAATAGGGGATGGGGGTGAAAATTGGTTTTCACCCCCAATTATTCATTCTCTCCTTGTTTTCTTCACTTCTTAGCCATCTTACGTCCGTTTAACCCTGTTCAAAAACTATTTCCTACTAAATCGAGGGTGTTCTTCACAATGGAAGGGTTATTTTCTTAAACCGACCTCTCTAAGATCGAGAAAACCTTATCTTCCTTCTCATTTTCTCCATATCTTATTCATACTGTTTCTGGGTCGTTTCAAGTCCAATTCTGCTCGTTCAAAAGGCATTCTCCACTAAAGTGATCGTACTGAACGCTGTTGTGGGGTTATTTTTATCGTCTGAAGCCTCTATATTTACTCATCTTATACCTAAGGTTAGGGTAGGGTGTTTTAAAGTCTAAATAACTGCTTTGCTGATCATCGTCAATTTCTCTTGAAGTGTTTGATTTACATATGAGTATAATGTTGGTTGGATTTTTGCTTAAATTATGTGATCAGTTTGCTACATATATCGATATGAATTGATTTTGTACGCACCATGTAGTGTAGTATCGTACACTATTTTGATGCCCGCTGCAAAACTAATCGGCTAGTGGCACACACAGGGTGGAGCATCATGGGAAAACTCCTTCCTTTAGTGGCCTCCGTTGTCCCATGAGCACGGAGGTAGGCCGTTGGGTATCACGGCTTGTGGATCTGATCAAATTTGTGAATTTGTTTTGATTGATTTTAAAGATATTTTGTTTAGCATTTTTTTAGATTTTAAATAATCCTACTGAGTATAAATATACTCATGCACCTCCAGGCTTTGCAGGTGATGCAACAATAGGAGAAGTGAATGAAGAAAAGATTTTCAAATAGTTGTGTGTCTATTATGTTAATGTAAAAAAATATATGACCAATATGTAAGGGCACGATGTGCCAGGACAATTATATTTTGGTATAACTACTAGCTCTATGTACAGTAAACTTTGGTATGTACATTAAGCTTATGTTATAAACTTTTGTTAATATGTTTTAAAATTCTTGGCTGTGCAATTACTCAGATATATTCTACATTGCGTATAAAATGATACATAAAGAAAAATGTTTGGGTTGTTTCTCGTTAATGGCCGTCATGTGCGATTACATATTAATTATGCATATAGATATTATTTTTATATTATTTAGAAATGGGTGGTCGTTACAATCCAAGCCAACCCAACTACCTGTTCCTTCTTCATGTGGCGAGATAACCTTTTGTTTTGGAAGGACCGCCTTTGCGTACTTAATATTGATGACCTTCACCGGTGCATTCTCTCCCACTTTCATGCCACTCCATTGGCCGGTCACGAACGGGTCATTTGCACCTATAAGCGAGTTAGCCAGAGCTTTATGTGGCAGGGTATTCGACGGGAAATTCGGGAGTATGTTGTCGCTTGCGATGTATGACAGAGAGCAAGCTGCCACAACGTCTCCTGCCGGATTACTTCAGGCCATACCCATTCCTGACAAGGGTTGGGAGGATGTTTCGATGGACTTCGTGGAGGCTTGCCCGTGGTGCAAGGCAAGTCGGTGATCCTTGTGGTGGTGGATCGGTTGTCCAAGTACACTCACTTTTGTGTTTTGGGGCACCCATTCACCGCCAATATGGTGGCAGAGATTTATGTTCAAGACGTGGCCAAGCTTCAAAGCATGCCTCGCACTTTGTATCTTACTGTGACAGGATCTTCATATCTTAGTTTTGGCAGAAGTTCTTTGCTTCTAGGGCACTACTCTCCACATGAGCACAGTCTATCACCCTTAGATGAACAACCAGACGGAGATGGTGAACCATTGTTTGGAACAGTACCTCCGCTATTTCACCATGTCTTAGCCCCGCCAATGGCTCCAGCTCCTTCCATGGGCAGAGTGGTCATATAACACCGCCTTCCACACTCATAAAGGGTTCACTCCTTTTGAGGTACTGTATGGATGCCCACCTTCGGCCGTGTTATCTTATGTCCCTCACCACTCCTCTGTTGCCGAGGTGGATTATATGCTCCAGACACGTGATGAGGTTCTTCATCAGCTTATGGTGAACCTAGCCTCTGCTCAGAACTGAATGAAACAGATTTATGATGGCCATCACACTGATCGGGAGTTTGTTGTGGGTGCCTTAGTTCATGTTTCAGTCCTCCTTGAGTGCCAGACATGCTTATTTCAGCCTGAGCATTCCATGCTCGCCCCCCGTTTCCATGGTCCATATGCGGTGGTGGAGAGCATTGGCCCGGTGGCTAATTGTCTTGCTCTACCGCTTGGCTCATTGGTCCAACCCGTCTTCCATGTCTCCAGACTTTGCCGCTGTGTGGGTGACACTTACCTTGTAACTAATGCTCCACCTCCTCTTTTGATGGAACCGGCCCCTCCTGTAGATCTTGTTCCATCCTTAGTGCTTGATAAGCATCGGGTCCTCCGTTATGGCTATATCGTTACATAGGTGCTCATTTCTTGGCAGGGCCAGCCCCTTGAGGATGCCACGTGGATGTCTGAGGACGAGTTCATGGCTCGATATCCAGCCTGGTCGCCTTGAGGTCAAGGCGAATAGAGAAAGCATTGTGGAGTGTTGTGCACGTTCACCCGGGCTCTCTATTTACCCTTTATTTCAGTGCATTAGGCTATTTTCTTTTGTATTTGCTTATGTAATATGACAATTATTTGTATTGGACTAGCTAGTGGCCCATGGATTAGCCGGCCCCACTAGCTGGCACGTCACCCTATATGGGTCGTCCCCTTCCTTGTGTTTTGGTTATAAATAGAAACTATTCTGATTTCCTTCCCTTTCTTCTTCCTTTCTCCCCTTTCCTGTGTGAGAGCTCAAGGTACCTACCGTTGTGCCTACATCGGGCAGAACATGTGTGGAATTTGGACTCTTCCCTCGGCAGAAGATGTTCTAGGGCAAACACATCTAGTCTAGGTTCTTTGTGTGAGATTCAGACATTCCTTGGCTAAGAGTGTCCAGGGCGAGCAAACTTAGGGGCTGACTACCCCAAACATTTTATGTTTTCTATGTGAAAATTGAACTGTGTGTCCCGCCTGTGTGGCTTGATTGTGCTTCTCTCCATGATGGAGACATTCACCATTTGTGATGATGCATGTGT
The DNA here is from genome assembly GCA_035235625.1 of Saururus chinensis. NCBI lineage: Eukaryota > Viridiplantae > Streptophyta > Magnoliopsida > Piperales > Saururaceae > Saururus > Saururus chinensis. The sequence continues at coordinate 37,486,340 of CP141143.1, forward strand.
ATGAGATAATATTATGCCCATGTTACACAAGTTGTGTAGGGATGATTGAGATTATGTGACACACGTGATTATGATTTATTATGCATGATTTGGTATCATGTAATTGAGATTTTTATCGTGCAGGGTGAATGATCTATGGATAAATAATATGAATATGCATTATATGAGTACATGTTGTGTACACGTGCTATGTAGGTTGAATGCTATGAAGGAGAATGACTTGATATGCATGATTGTGAATGTGACTGTGTGAAAATCACTTGTTATGCAAGATGAGTTATGCCATGATGTGGTTATGCATATTATGATTAGTACGAATGAGATACTTGTGTGCAGGTTGCTTATCTATGGAATTAGGGGTATGGTAAGGAGATTAATTAAAAATGGGGATATTATATGAAATATTGATCTGAATTATCATGTTGATGTGCCGTAGTTATTTTCTAATTAATGTTACTGTATTTCAAACCTTACTGAGTTTTACTCACCCCTCTTTCTGTGTTTTGTTTTGGGGCTGCGTGGTATGACATGCAGTCGATCAGGATTCCCTGTATGAGGGACGATCGGGATGTGCATGGGAGTAGGCATGGACACCTTCAAACATTGTTTTGTCTTCTAATTTATGCCATCATGAACACCTTGTATGGATGGTTATGTTTTATACTTGTGTGTATCTTCTACTTTTAGACTTGTCTAAGATTTTCTAATTCTAGCCATGTCTCGGCTCAGGATTTTATGCTTGTGGGTTGTGTGTGAGGATTTACTTCAGAGTTATTATCCTCTTTTCTTTTACTTTATTATTCTTGCTCAAAGGACTTTAAGTGCACAACTCCATGTTTGTGAGAAATACCCGATGAAGGGGTTAAAGTCTTCCGCAATGCAATCTAGTCACCCTTGTGTGTTTCGACCGGCCCTTGGACTGGGTTTGGCTCGGGTCAAGTCGGGTAGTTGCTGGGGTGTGACAGAGGCGGCAGCCAAGGGCAGGCTCCACCATTTGGTGTGGTGGGGGCAGGGAGAGAGGAGGTGGTGGGGCTGGTGCTGGAGGAGATTCAAAGGGTGTATGACGAGATGTGTGGGACCAATGTGGTCATGTTAACGACTAACACAGAGTAGACAGAGCTGGCAGGCATCGTGGAGCGGGTCCCATGGAGGAGCGGCTCGTACACTGTGAGGGTCCGTCCAAAGATGGTAACGCAGTGCTAAGACAAGTTCATGAAAGACGGTAGCATGTTTCTAAGTTGTTTTACAATGTTATTTTTCCAAAGTAAGAAGCATCATAGAGCTTTTAAGGTTTGAATTGGATCAAATGGAGTAATTAATATAGAACATGATTTTTTTTCTAGAAAATTATTTTAATAATAATTAAAAAAAATATTTACCAAACCAACCCGCTTTGGGAAATATTTCCCAAAGTGGTGTTGGTTTTTGCCACATAGGCGCCAACCAAGTGTAGGCGCCTGAGTGGCTTTTTTTTAAAAAATTATTTGATTTCCTCCTTTGGAAGGACGAAATCAAGTTTAAGTTGATTTCCTCCTTCTAAAGGACGAAATCTAGTTAAAAAAGTTAAGCCGATTTCATCCTTCTAAAGGACGAAATCTCCACCCTTATATTTTAACGCAGACAAGTTTTAGACTTAAGTTGATTTCGTCCTTCTAAAGGATGAAATCCACCTTTTATACCCACAGCGTCTCAACCCTTTGCCATTTCATCTGGATTGTTGCCATTTCACCAAGAGACGCCGCCGCCGTGCCCTTGTGCCCAAATCTACAACTGCCATTCCCTTTGAAGCCCAAATCTGCCACTCTCTCCTTTGCTCTCCCTGGGCTCTACTCCTAAACTCCAAGACCTAATGCTGATTAGAAAAATTGATTGGAAAACTCCCCGGGCTCTACTCCTAAACTCCAGGTAATTATTCTTGCACTCTTTCGAAAAAAAATTGGTTAAAATTTCTCCACCACAATTTTTGTTAAAGGATGGTCAGCTACTCCATGTTGTTCTCCATTTGACTTTAGTTCCCTCTTATGATATTTGATCTCAGCTCCAGTAGGTTCAAACGTCGGGCAGTTTCTTTTGTTAGTACTCATTTGCCATCTTTATTTTAGCAAGCATATTATATAGAGTTATTGTTAGTGATAGTTTATGTGACATAGATAGGGGAAAGGACAAACTAAAAAGATAGTTTAATATTTTTATCAATAGGGTAGAAGAAATATTTGAAGTGTATGAGAATATTTGTTGTCTTCCTTAGATAAGAGAATAAATATGTGGAGAAGTGCTATTTTTTATTATTGCTCGTTGATATATGGGGCAACATCTAGCAAATAAGGAATTTGGCATCTTTATTGATTGAGAATCTATTTGATGTACTAGAATTCTGATGTACACTGTCATTCTACAAAGTTAATTATGGAAAATTGATGAAATAGGTGGAGTTAGATTGACTAGTGGTCTTGTTCCTGTAGTGGAAGAGAGGTATGTTTTACTTTTTACACTATCGGTTTATGTTTTCGTTCTATTTGATGTGATTTTATGAAATTCTTAATGCCTAATAGAAGTTTCCATGTCATGAATCTACAATCACCATTATAGCTTATAAATTTGTTGAGTTTTGATAGATTGATAATTAGAGTGAAATGTGTAGTTTAGTCTTTTATTGTTTGGTATTGCATATGTTTTTTAGCTGATATTTATAACTGTTGAGTTGATAATCTCATGTTTCGTTTAGTAAAGTAGTTATTTTGAGACAATTGATGAATCCATTATTAATGTAAGTTATTGTTGATGAATTAAGTGAATAGAGATGGCAGAAGCAATGGTTAGTTTTTTACTTAACTATGACGGATGCACAGAAGGATTATTAATTAAGAAACCGTCTGCATATAATGAATTTGAAATGTAAGTAGCTAGTAAAGTTGGGTGGGATCGAAGATGAAAAATTAATATAAAATGTAATATTCCGACATATAGATCGAGAATGGGACTCACATGTATAAATGATGATGCATCAATGAGTTTTATGTTTCACCATTCGGTTCACATAATTTGTTTCGAGTTATTTCTCGAAAAAGAGGCCCAAGTGCCTAGTGAAAGATGAAGTAGTTCACATAGGAGCTCATACAGAAGCTCTCTAAGGAGCTCACACAGGAGGTCTGAAAGAAATGTGAATAATGAAAGGAATATGCAAATGCCACTGGACGATGATGAAGAAGAAAATTTATCCATGACAGTAGCTTTAAATGAATGTCATAGGTTGTCTTCCCCTAATGATGATGGAAGTGGACTTAATTGGAGATAAGATTTTTTAAGTTGTGAATCCTGTTTGAATCTTATAATTGTCAATGAAATATAGGACACTAAATTTTGTATTTTGTGTGTAATATAGAAGGTACACATCGCATGGGCACGAGCTATTTAGCTTTCAAATGTCTCAAGGCGGTGCATGGTATGGAACTCAAAGTTTGATGAGCATTCATTACCCCTACACAGGTATTGGTCATACTAATGCTGGACTATCTAATCAAAGGTGACATATATATTCATAAATGAATAACACATTTTTAGGCTTTAAAGAAGGGGTTAAGTCATATGAAATTTAATAGATATACGATGTTCATATGTAGGGGTGCTTATGTTCATGATGAAGATATTGATGGAAATGAGGCCAATGAAGGTGAAGATAATATTGATGAAGTAAGTGGAGAAGATTCTGACATGAAAGAAGAAGAGGTCAAAGGTGAAGAAAGCGCTCAATAGATGGTTCATGGCGAGGGGGATGATGCGGTAGGTAATGCAATTGCCATAAATGATATGAATGTGGATGATGAAGAGCCTCCATACTATGACGAGGAGCCACTCTATGCACATATCACAGATGAGGAGATAGATGCGATAGTTAATTCTACCATGGATATGGACCAACAAAAAGAAGATGAGTTATATGTTAGGTGCATCTTTGAGAATAAAGAAGCATTTGTTACAGCCTTGTAGGAGTTTTCCATTAAAAATCATGTTAAATACACAGTTGTACACACAAATTTGTCAAGAGTATATAGTGAAGTGCATTGATAGTACTTGACCTTAGAGAGTTCACGGCTCAATAAAAATGGGTGGAGGGTACTTTAAATTAAAGACATAAAGAGGTGACCACATATGTCAGAATGCCTAGCTTAGCACAAATTATTGGCAGTGTGGTGCATCATTTGTTTCGAAGGTCATAATGCCCACTATCCAAGCCGAATTAACTCTTATACCAAGTGATATTATTGAAAGAATGAATGAGAGGTTTCATGTTGACATATCTTATAAGAAAACATGGGCAACAAGAAATATGTCTATAAAGGCCATTTATGGGGATTGGGTGGAATCATACAAATTGTTGCTAATGTTCCTCAGGGCAGTGCAAGAAGTGAATCCCGACACCTACAACAACTTAGAGTATGATGAAGTAACTCGGCCAAATGGTGACATATGTAGGAGATTTAAGCGGTTGTTTTAGGCATTTGGGCCGTCTATAGCGGGGTTCTGACATTGCATCCCGGTGATTAGTATTGATGCCACTCACTTGTATGGCCGGTATCCCGGAGCTCTTATGGCTGCAACGATGACAAATGAAAACAAAGGGTTATTTCCTATAGCATTCGGGATAGTCAGAAAGGAAGATGGAGACAATTGGAAATGGTTCTTAAGTGAACTGAAGGATCATGTACTGATGGGCTTGCCGAATATCGTAGTTATTTTAGATGACATAAGGGGCTTTAGAAGGTCATGCCTGAAGTTCTTCCCGAGCTTATATACTACCATCGTTATTACATTTGTTACATAAAGGCAAATTTTAAGGAGTTTAAAAATGATACACTGACGGACTTGATTGGGGCAACAATATGTTCACTTACGGTAGAAAAATTTTATGCTAAAATGGACTTGATTGGTCAAGAAAGTCTTAGGGCAAAACAACTCCTCTTAGGAGGAGAGTTGCATCATGCACAATGATCTCTTGCTTATGATGGTTTTAGGAGATTTGACATGATAACTATAAATATGGTTGAAAGTTTAAATAGCGTCTTGAAGGGGGCACTAGGATTACCAATGCAGGCTTTAGTGTCAGATACTTTTTATCAGGTAGTAAAAGTAGTCGACGGTGCTATGCGGAGCCGGAGCCAGAGCCACATCTAGAGTCGGAGCCGAAGCAGGCGGATTATGAGGAGCAGGCAGACCATGAGGAGCAAGAGGAGCTCGTATAGCACCGTCGACGTTGAGTGTATTAGATTTGTCATATGTTTCTTTTGAACCAAACACTTTATTAACATGTGATGTAATATATTTTACAAACATTTATATCTTATGCTTATTTGTATATTGTGTAGATGATAGTTGATATCGATAACTTTAATGTTACAAGTTTGATGTTTTGTGGATGTTAATTTAAACATATGTGTGGAATAAATGAACAGGGACTAGTGCACTTGATCTATATAGTGTGTGTGAATTGCATATATAATGTGAAGAATGATTGTATAATGTGTTGAATAAATGACCAGGGATAAATGTTAAAAGTTAGTTTAAAAATACATTTTAAAAAATTTTGAAGCATGATTTCGTCGTTTAGAAGCTGATTTAAAGTATGATTTCGTCGTTTAGAAGCTGATTTAAAGAATGAAATGAGCTTAAGGTTGCACCGGCCATGCTAGATTTTGTGAAGTATAGCAATTTTGTCAAGCTAATTTCATCCTCTTAAAGGACGAAATTAGCTTAATTTTTTTAAACAGAATTTGTCATTTTAAATTACGAAATCAACTTAAACTTTATTTTGTCCTTCACATAAATATTTTTTAAAAAAAGGTACATAAGCGCCAACACTTGGCTGACGCCTACATGGTAAAAACTAATATTACTTTAAAAAATATTTTCTAAAGTAAGTTAATTTAGTAAATAATTTTTTTAAAATTATTATTTAAATATTTTTTTTATTAAAACTATTAATATAAGAGAAAGAGTATATACAGATCTATAAACGTGCGGACTTCGTTTTTAATCCCTCTTAGGACCTGGGGCTGGACTTTTAAAACTTAAAAGCCCGCATTAAGCCCAGGCCAGGCCGAGAAATAGACTCGATGGCGGCATGGGCCAACTCGGACCCGGTTTCAGCCCCAATGAGGAGCTATTTCCAGCTCATACCCGTTATACGGCCGCCCCTTCCGCTTTGCAACTCATTTCGATCTTCAACGCCATTGAAGCAGCATCTGTTCCAGACTGAAGGTAAGCAACTGCTATTTCCCTCTTTATTGCGTTTTTTCTTCGTCTCTTTTTCATTAACTTTCTCTCTCCTTTTAGCTCTATTAACGTGTCACTGATTGGCCAATTTTTAGATATTTTTGTTGTATTGGTTTCTGATCGCTGTAATTCATTTCTTGATGATTGTGTGTTTCATTTCTCCATGTTAGATTCATTTTAGAATGTCTTTATCTGGTCAATTAATTTTTTACGTTATTGAAGAATTTACTTTCTTCTATGTTTATCTCCTCGTCGCCTTTGAGAGACCTAATTGCCAAGTCGATGATAGGATCTGCCTTTGTCGGTTTTTTTCTTTTTTTTTTTTGCCGAGTTAGAAAATTTTATGGGCATCCCATTATTGGTTTCAATTAATCTTTGATGATTTTATTATCCTCGTCAACGTCGATTTTGTTGGTCAATAATTATTGCCTTTTATGTTTCCATTCTTTCGTACGTCCCCCTTTTGCCTCCCACAGCAAACTACTTTTCTGAGTGAGAGTTGAATTCCAATCACCTCCAATATATGGCTAATCATGGGGAAATTTTATCTACAGGCAGCCGTAATAAATGAGTGTTCTTTATTTCTTTTGACTACCCTAAGAGGAGATAGAAAATTTTTTCAATACTTTCTTTTGTTTCTTCGTCTTTGTTAAACAAACTTTTGTAGAATTAGTTCTAATCAACTATATTAATTCTATTCAATGTTCTTTACTTCCGATTGGATTAGCATCTGAACACATCCACATCAAGTCCGTTATTACCATTCCCATTCCCATTCGGGCTTTTCTCTTTTACAATCTATTATAATTCTCACATTCATATCTAGCATGGTCTTGGTAGATGTAGCCTTTATGTCATAAGAACTATTTTTAACTGAAGATGAAGGTTGCATACAATAATCATGTTTCACTTTTATTTAGCCATCATGCCACAAAGACCATGATTGGAGGATTAAATTTGCGGAGAGGTCTAACAAGCAAAACAATATAGTTTCCCACAAGTCTGTCATATTTTACTTGGGACTGTCCTATATCAGATGGCTTCACTGACAATTTTCGAGTGGGCATATGTGATCATGTGGTCCAACGGTGGATTTGGTCAACCTGGTGTCTATTACCTGCATATAAGCATGTTTTCATCTATGTTGGTCTTCAAGTTGCCCATGTTATTGATAGAGATCAAGTAGTAGTTTAGAAACGTGAACTGATGTCAACTATTAGGAATATAATCTGGATGAGTATATAAAAATTTATATTGTTAATAGTGGTTCTCTTATAAGTATTTTCCCCAAATTGGCATGCTTCGTATAGTCATGTTACATTACATGCTTCATATTTTATCCTTGAAATATTAAGACAGGCAATTGATCTCATATTGCATAGCTAATTATGTGGCATGTTTTGACTAGTTTACTATTTTGCTGATTTATTGTCTTTACTTATTTTTTCTTAATTTTGTGCAAAATAATTTTTATGTTGCAACAGTTCCTTTTCAACTTATAGAAAAAAATTTCTGGAAGTTTTACAACTTGAGAAATTGAATTTCTTGTCATCATGTAAAGGTAACTGACTTTCCTTGTCTTTGGTAAACATGAAATGGCTTATGCTTATGGGTGTTGATATGTGGTTGCAAAATCAATCTGGCACGAAGTGTTTAAAAATTCTCTTATGGTTGCCATTAAGTACAAGAATGACTAATAGGAGTCCCTTCTGCAATAGTGTTGGGTTTAGTTAGTTTATTATGAATGACCTGTTAAATTACATGAAAATTAGACATTACTAAATTGCTTCAACTAGTGATTTGTTGGCCGACATTGCAGCCAGGGTAATTGAATATGGCTATTTTTAGGTTGGTTTTATCCCGACTCATAGGATATGGTGAGAAAATGGTGATCGGAATTCATTTTGAGGAATGACCTTCTGCTGTTTAATGGACCGGAAAAATGTTCCATTTTGATGCGGCCACCGTTTAAATTGTGCGGACTCAATTGGAAACTGGCAATTTTCTCTAGAAGCCCAGCCCAGGTGGAAAATGGAATAGGTTGTCTCGTTTCTGGAGGCACTGCACTAATACTTCCAAAGTGATCATGGACGCACTTTGTAGATCAAATGGTGTCAACTGTCAGTCAAGTCAACCTAGATTAGCACGTTTGAACAAAATTGGCTGCATTTTAGATTTACTTTCCAAATTGAAAGGTTTGCACCATCTTGTACCTTTCTGAGAGTCGAAATCGTGCACAGCAGTAGGGTGGAGAAGGACACAAAGTGGAAGCAGTAGAGTCAGAATTGAATTTGGTGTGAAAAACTGAGAGCAAAAGAGATATAAAAGTGATGGAAAGATCAGGAATGAATGATGATTGGTTGTGTTATGACCCGTATGTTATGTGGGCTGAAACTATCCACCGGACTGCCTTTCTTCAAATAGCTTGGATTAGGACTTATTTTCCTACTTAATTAAGATTTTAAGTTTCCTAGTTTAAGATTTCTACTTCAATTCAATTTACTTCCCTAGTTTCATTTGAAGTGAACGTAGGAGGCTGTTAAACTATAGAAAGGGGTCTGCCCAAGAATTCTGTACATTGGTTTTGATTGATAACAGAATACAGTAGTTTAGTTATTTGTCGCTACTCTCTCTCTCTCCCAAAACTAGATTTGCCTTCTTCAAACTCTGAATCCTATTATCTTCCCCTGCAATTTAACGTCCAACTACAACACTGATATCAATAGCGGTTTAATCTTGAGTAGCTTTATCTGACAAGCACCCTGAGGCAAGTAGCTCGGATGAACAATGTGTTGAAGTCCAAAACCAGGGCATATCCATGGCACAATCGCATGGCAGTTTTGGAGAGATGCAGACAATGCTTGAGACTCTTTCTCGTTTTTCGGAGAAACGACTCATGGAGTCCCAGTTCAACCTATTCCAATGACAACAATATGTGCATGATGCTGAATTGATGGATGAGTTTGAATAGAGGCGCCTTCTCTAGAGTCTAGCCAACTAGTGCGTATGGCTTCTGCTGCTTCTTTGGGACTCCCTCTGTAGATCACCAGCCCACATGGACAGTATCTGTTCCCATTGTTCCAGCCAGTCCTGATTTGGCTTCCGCCTTTGCATCAGTCCTTTTTACGGCTTTGGTACCATCACAAGCAGTCGCCTTTCCACTGGCTGCTGCTTTTAGAACCACCTCTGGCCCAGGTGCCATTGCAGGAGCCTCCTCTGTGTCACTTGAGTTCAACACAATGGGGATTGTCGCTGGAACCACTCACGGGTTCTCTTGCATTTCGACGAGGGTTTCTGTGCCTAGCTCCACAACTCCTCACTTAAATCCGCTGTCCTCTAGCCAAAATGGGGCCCTCCTTCCCTTATCTATCAAGTCTGTGCAACTCTATGGGTCACATGCGTTGCATACTCAACAACTTTGACCTCATGAGTTGGACTCCTCCTGATCTGGTGATCCAAATGCTACACCAGTGGGTCCACAATTTGAGACAAATGACACTCCAGCAGATCCTCAATTCTAGACAATGCTTAATCCTCTCTTTGATCCCTCTCGGACTAGTGATGATGTTGTAATGGGTTGTAACCCTGGGTTTGGAAATCCATTTGCATATTACAACCAACCACAGAGTCCTGATGAATTGGATTATGAAGATTGGCAGGGTCAGCTTGACATGTATGTAGCTTATGATGATTACCAGCATGAGTGTCTTGCACCGGACCCACGAGCTCTTGGCCGGGGGTGGTCACCCTTCCAATTGGGATCCGCAAGGTCGTTCAATAGAGGCTGACCCTACCAAGATTAATATGACGACTGGCGAATCCCAGATCATGGAGTTCAAACATGGGTCACCCCTATCAATTTTTCTTAGTACAACGGTGAAGAGTCAACAAACTGGATCTATCCAGCTGAGTAGTTCTTTGATTATCAAAATACCCCAGATGATAAAGTGTTCAAGTTATTTTTATTTCATTTTCAGGGTGATTCTGGCTATGTTGGCTTTTACGACATAATCCTAATATTACTTGGACTGAGTTTACTCAAGAGTTGTGTTTGTGCTTTAGACCTTCTGAGTATGAGGATTTTGATTTTCTTATGTCCCATGTGATCCAGACTGATACCATCCAACAATTTCAGGCAGACTTTGTGCCCCTAGCAGACCGAGTCCCACGTTCACTGGAATATTCACTGGAATATGCACTTTAAGGGGGTATTTTTGTTGGGGCTCATGAAGCTTTTCCAAGCAGAGGTTTGTTATTCCCGGCCAACCAATATGTGAGAGTGCATTCAACTTGATTGCATGGCTGAGGCGAAGTTACAATACTCGCAACGGGGTGATGGGTTGTGCACTTGGTCCTTTACGACCTCTGGGGGCCTGTCCACTGCTCCTTGCTCTTCCACTCTTAACGTTTCAGTCAAGCAGCTCATGCCCACTAAAATGGATGCACAGTGCAAAAATGGTCTTTTGTTACATTTGTGACAAACAATATTCTCCTTGCCACGAGTGCAAGTCCTTCCATATGTACGTCATTGCTAAGACCAACAAAGCAGTAGTCGAGTTTCATGGAGAATTGGCTATGTTGGTTAATGATGTGCATTATATGTTCAAAGCCATCGAGAAGTAGCAGCCTTGCTGTCAAGGTTGGGCAGAAGCAGTGGTGGAGTGTTATGACCCGTATGTTATGTGGGCCCAAACTATCCATAGGACTCCCTATCTTCAAATAGCTTAGATTTGGACTTTATTTTCCTACTTGATTAAGAATTTAAGATTCCTAGTTTAAGATTCCTACTTTGTTTTCTAGTTTAAGACAGCTACTTCAATTCAATTTACTTTCCTAGTTTGATTAGTGGAAATAGGAGGATGTAATCTAAATATTTAAATCATGTTTAAGTGGAAATGGGAGGATGTAATTCAAAATATTCCTAGTTTAGTGTTCCTTTTTATATTCAAAATATTTAGCTGCTTTTAAATCATGTTTTTCTTTGCTTAAGAATAGAAGCAATTTGTTCAAAAAGTTAAGATTGGATGAGAATTTTTTTTCACTTTTCTCCCGTTTTTTTTGGTGTGTAGTTTTCTATTTTTATTGTGCCATTGCTTTTTACATTTTCTCATATCATCATCCTCCCTCCTCCCTGTTAAGTGTTTTTCGTGAGGGAAGATGTGGCTGTGCATCTGTTCTGACATGTTAGGGGCTGGATTGAATGACCAGTGTTTATTCTTTTTCTTCAAATGGTTTGGCTGATTCCAAATCACATCTGTCTCTGCCTAAAAATGGAAGCACTTTACTCAAAGGTAGTTTTTACACTATTTTACTAAGGTTAAGATGGAGGAAGAGAAACTTTTCTTTTTTGTCTTTAATTCTTTAATTATTTCTTTTAGATGATGGAGAATGGGAAAAATTTTATAAGTAAGGGTTCCTTCTTTGTTTATGCTCTCAATATTTTTTACTTTTTGTAATATACTCACTCATTACTGAAGTACTTGATATTGTTCCGGGGACACTGTTTATGTTAGTCTTGTAAATACTTGGAAGAGACTTGCCGCTTTAAACTGCAAGCATGTCTTTTTTCACCTTTGTCTTAAAAGGAAATGTTTTATATACTTCTTGGTTACCATTTTGATCATCACTCATTTTTTCATCCAGCCTCCTGACAAATGGAAGTGCATTATCGGATTGTGGGGAAGTGAGCAGGGCTAATAAGGTTTACACCACCTATCTTAAATTACTTAGTATAAAAATAAAAATTTTGCTTCTTCCATTGCTCATTTTATCCATAATGGTACCCACAATCTTGTAGTCACTAAGCATGGAAGGATTTTTGGATTGGAAGCTTAGAAAAGTTGTTCTCATGTGGAGATGTGGATCTTACATTTTATAGTCCTCAACTTATACCAGTTTCAGGCTTCTGGTGTCAAGACCTTAGAAATGTGGGGTCACACATTTGAATAGATATGGGAGCCCGATTTCAGTGATATACCTTCTGTCCCTGGTGTGTAAGGGTTATGTATGGAGCTGACTTGGGGTATGTGAAATTGACCTGTGAGGTGGACTGGTGACTGTAGAACTTTTTTAAAATTACAGAGGAAAGAGAAAGGTACAGAACCAGCTGGTCTGTTTCATGCTGCCTTACAAAGCAATGTTATCTTAAGACACCAAATATCTCACGCACATATGGTACTATTATAATTCACTCTGGGTATATACCTGTATGAGATACTTACACGAAATGGCTATCTATTTGCCAATTTGTGCGGTGTCTAATGCTTTGTAATAATTAGCCGTAAACTGGAAATATCTTTCTTTTGTGCATTACTTTATTGACTTATTTTTTAAACGTACCATTCAAACCTGTTTGGAATGACTGCTTCTGAATTCAACTTGGGAAATCAAGAACTGGTTCTTTGGGTAATGTTCTTAGGACTCTAGGTTGTGTGCATAGAATTGGTGAAGTTGCTCAGGAGATTTAGTATTTTAATAATTAGTAAGTCATAGTTTTGCCAGGTACGTTGGAAGTCTTATCAGAATGCAAGTTGAGCCACCTATATGTGCCATGTCACTTGATAGGCTTCATGTGATATTGCCATTTTAGTTTTGGGCCGTTTCTAGTTACCTAATTCACACAGTGCTCTTCCTACTTTTTAGAACAGGAGAGGCCACTTACTCCTAGTGTAGCCAATTGGGTTTATTGTCTTAAATGCTGTGAGCTTGTATATGATTGGATAGTTTATTTATTCATTAATTTTATGGTCTTACAATAGCAGGATGACAGAGACAGAAGCACCATTTTATCCTAGAGAGAAGCTTCTTGAAAGGCAGAAGTATTTCCAAAACATTCAGAGGCACACTTATTTGAAAGGTCCTTTAGACAAGATCACCTCTGTGGTCATTCCCCTAGCATTTGCTGCAGCTTCTTGTTATATGATTGTGAGTCGATTTACTTTATTGTTTTGTGTCATCTAATCTCACAATTGCGAGCTGCTCTCTTGTGCTCAATGGTTTTTTTTGCTGGTCAGGGACGAGGGATCTACAATATGTCAAATGGCATTGGCAAGAAGGAATGAGATTTAAATTTCTTTTCCTTCAACTAGCTTCTTAATATTTAAAAACTGAATAAGGGCTTTTATTGAGTCCTTCTACATTTATGATGTGACAAGATGCTTGTATTTTTTGCAATAATGTTTAGTTTCAGTTATAAAATCCAACTGACTTAAAGCTGCTCGTTGGTTGATGGTTTACTTGAATTAGTTGAATTGGTGGCAGTTGCTTGTTCTGTTTTTGTTTTTATTTTATGAATAATATGCCTTTTATGACAAGGTATCTGGGAAGGAAAGAAATTTGCAACTATTATTGTTTCTTATAATTTGCAGAAAATATGTCGTTTGTCTTTCTTTGTAGTCTATTGGAGTATGAACTACTGTTTTGCATTTGTTTTTAGTATCTCCTGCCTCTTGTGGAACGATTTAAGATTCAGTAAGTACCATATAGGTTAATGACAAGCGCTTCTGAACCATTTGGTTATGTAAAGAGGGAAGGTTTTTATTTTTGGGTACAAGAAAAACTACTTAGCGACCTACAGAACGAGAGGACACCAATCAGCAGAGTCAAGATGCAGATTATTACAGATGAAGGTATAGAGAGAAGCCAATAGCAAGAAAATTGGCCAAGAGCATAGATCGCTTAGAGGTCCGCTGAATTTTGTTCCGTATAAATTTGTTGCTTCTTATGGCCTCTTGAAGGAATTTGGTCAATAATACCCTGTAATACCATGGACAGGGCCTTTGAACGAAATTATAGCATTGGAATCTCCCTGAATAACCACGTTATGGAGGTTGAGATAGGTTGCTAGTTGAAGGCCAAATAAACAGGCATAGGCTTCTGCGAAGATATCAGCCGAGAATGATGATTCGAATTACTCCACCCACTGCCGCTCGAAGCTCCATCAAAATTTTGACATACCCATCGATAGGGGGAGCTAACCTTTGAAGGAAAGAACAGACACCTTCTGTGTCTTGTCATGTCCAATTGGCAATTGTTTAGTCAAAACCATGAATCCTTGAAATAGGACATTAATAGATGGTTCCTATGAGTTAAATGGTTTTTTATTTCTATCATTTTAAGATAAATGGCCTGGTTACGCCAAGCAACTAGTAACTAACTTGCCTTATGTAGATGCATAACAAGTACAAGCATGACCCAGGAAATCCAAGGAAAAAGAGGCAATGCCCTATAACTTTTATTCTCAGCAACTCTATACTTCTAAATATAATGAAATAAGGCCTCAACCTTGCTCCTAGCCTAAGGATCCTCAATGTGCTGGCAAAGTACTCATTTAGCTCACCCCCTTGGCTAGATTCACCCCTTGGCTGAATCCACCAAGGCTGGCTGGATTTGTTCACGCCCTCAGCCCTTCATATATTGATTACAATAAGTCTCTCCCCATCTCTCAAGGTGTTACTCACCTCCTTATATAGAGAAGGGTGGAGAAGCCTAGTACTATAAAGACTTCACCGACCTTAGTTACAAATTCGGATCCCAATAGTCTCTACCCACTACAAATAGGAAAACAACCCATAGTCTTGCCTAAAACTACCTCTTTGGTGTCCTAACTCAGTTAGAACCCAACTGAGCCTTCTTTTAAGTGTTCCGCCTCATCTAGTATTCCTCGAGACTCCTATTCTGGCTAGACGTCCTCTGCTTGTATGCCTTCTTGTCTCAGCAAACACTAGGCAACATCCACTTCTCGTGAACAGTAGTTGTCTCGCTAGGATTTGGGCATCAGGCATCTTGAGTAGCCCTAGTTGTGTTCGACTCCTTGTCCATGTTTTCCACTTGCGTAAGGCCTCCAACACAACTTCTTGTCCGTGTTTTCCACTTGTGTAAGGCCTCCGGCATGACTCCTTGTCATGTTAGGAAACCTTTGGTTTGAATCACCAACCTATCCCACGCATCTCCAACCCCAAGTAGGAGTTGTCTACAAGAGCCACCATGCTTAGGAACTGTCCCAAGATAATGGCGCCCAGCACGCCATCATGTCCTACTCCAAGTAGGGCTAGGAAACCAAGTCCTTCTCCTAGTAGGTGTTGTGCACGTTCATCAGACTCTTCATTTACCTTCTATTTCATTATATTAGGCTATTTTCATTTGTATTCGATTAGTATTTGCATATGTATTGGATGATTAAACTGTGTTAGAGATGCTAGTGGACCACGGAATAGCCAGGCCCACTAGCGGCATGTTTTCCAAGGTAGGAGGGCATGACTTCCCATAAGAGAGTCATCCCCTCCCTTGGTTGGTTTATGCAATTAAATATTTAGCTTTCTCTTCCATTTCTTCCTTCTTTCTCCCCTTTCCCTACGTGAAACTCCAAGGTACCGATTGTGCCACTTCGGGCACATCATTCGTATTAGAGCTTTTACGATCCCCTTCCATGGCATGAGGCAAACAAGCTGTCGCGGCCCCGAAAGTTCCACCTGAGAAGGAGGATCTCGCCTCAGTGGACAGCCCGAAGACAGTTCCAAAGACCACTATGGCGCAAATCATGGCTGAGATCAAATCCTTGAGCATGGGCATGGCCAAGGTCGATGCTCTAGGCCTGGTCATGGCTCAACTCCAGGCAAAGCGCACAATGCCTCTTTTGCCCAAACTGCCAACATCTGTCATGGAGAAGGGGGGGCCATCCCAGGCCTCCGAATTGCACGGCTTTGACCTTTTGGCATTGGCATACAAGGATATGCGCCTTGCCCAAGGTCTTATGTGCTTTGGCACAGTCGACCAAGCCATGGATGAGAGGTACCAGGTCTGGGATATACGAGGTATGCTAGGTGTTCAGGAAAATGCTCCAATGATGCTGCCTCCCAGAAACTTGTTTCAGGTGATGGAGGACGACTGGGAGGAGTACCCGGGACCCCACGGAGGACCACGAGGAGGGGCAGAACCTCATTTGGCCTGCCTACAGTTCCTATGCTACAATGGGGATGATGACCCAGTGGAGTGGTTGTACAAGGTTGAAAAGTTTTTTGCCTACCAGGGGATGCACTTAGAGGCTGAACGACTACGCATAGCAGCCTTCCACCTAGACGAGGATGCTTCTGTTTGGTTCCAGAGTTTCGAGAAGGTATGCTACCCCACTTGGGCTGCCTTCTTCGACAAGCTGTGCAATCAGTTTGGCCCCAATGAGTTCCAAGACTTCAACGAGATGCTCTCCACACTGCACCAAACCACCACCGTCTAGGCCTACTACACAAAGTTTATGAAGGTGGCCAACCGCCTCCTTGAGTGGCTGGTGGCAGCCTTGGTAGGCACGTTCAAGAGAGGTCTCAAACCAGAGATTTTTGAGCAGATGTGCCACTTTCCTTTCTCTAGTATACAAGACGTTGCGCGGCATGCATGGAATGAAGAGGAGAAATTGGCTAGGCAGCAAAGAGGGTGCCGGCTTGGGCCCTTCCCACGTTGTGTAGTCAACGCTAGCCCCTTGCTGCCCCAACCAGTAGCTCCATTCCAGGCCACCCTAGCCAACAACCCCCTCCAACCGGCCTCATTGTCCATCACCTAACACTGGTGTAGATGGAGGAGTGTCAGTCAAAAGGGCTATGCTTCCGTTGCGATGAAAAGTTCGTTCCAGGGCATCACTGTTCCATCAAAGGTAGCCTCCTCATAGAGGAGGTTGAGTAGGAGGACGTGGCAAACATGACTGACGCTTCCCACTACGACAATGTGTTGCGCGAGATTTCTATTCATGCCTTCTCGAGGGCATTTACTCCTCGTATGATGCGGGTTCAGGGCCACATCAAGTGGTAGCAAGTGGCCATCTTGATCGACAACAGTTCCACCCACAACTTCATCAATGAGGTGGCCAAGTGACTTGGCTGCTTCATGTCACGAAGCCCTTTGATGTTTTGATCGGTGACGGGAAGCATCTCCAGAGCTCCGGAGTATGTGCTCAGGCCACCCTCTCCATCCAGGTCCACACCTTCATCATCGACCTCTTCTTGCTGCCCACGAAGGGGGCAGATGTAGTGTTAGGGGTTCAGTGGTTACAGGAGCTCGGAGACATGGTTTGGAATTTCAGAGATATGGTTATAGACTTCGAGGTCCAGGGACAGCGGGTTTGGATTGAAGGATCTCGGCTGGGCACCCTTCTCTCAGCCCAGTCAACGAGTTCTTTCTTCCGGTTTGCACCTCAAGGGTTCCTCTTGCAGCAATGGGCAGCGGTCGAGGTACCTCAAGAGGTGCTGCCTTCGGATCTTCTTGATTTATTGGAGGCGCATCGGGATGTGTTTGCTGAGCCGCAGGGCCTTCCGCTAGTGCAGACTCCTGACCATCATATCCCCATTGTTCCCGGGGTAGCACCGAAAAATATCCGCCCTTACCGTTATCCTCATATCTAGAAGTTAGAGATAGAGAGCCTTGTTGCTGG
Organism: Saururus chinensis; assembly: GCA_035235625.1. NCBI lineage: Eukaryota > Viridiplantae > Streptophyta > Magnoliopsida > Piperales > Saururaceae > Saururus > Saururus chinensis. The sequence continues at coordinate 37,504,026 of CP141143.1, forward strand.
CATGCTTCAGTCCGGTATCATCTGCCCTAGCACAAGCTCCTTCTCATCCCCGGTATTGCTGGTTCGTAAGAAGGTTGACACATGGCAGTTTTGTATGGACTACTAGGCCTTGAATGTTATCACTGTAAAGGATAAGTACCCCATGTAAGGACTTTCTTCTCTAAACTGGTTTTTGTTTCTTTTTAATTATCGGTTATTGCATGGTTAACTCATTTTCTTAATAATTCGGTGGTTTCGTAAATAAATGGTGTTTATGATGGTTTTAATTAAAATTAACTTTTTAATTAATGGTTTTAAGTGATATTGAATCAAATGTGAATTTTTAGGATTTTTTTGAATTTTTACTATTTTCCCAAAAATTAGGGTTTGGTGGGACCCCCTGTGGGCCCCACCATCAAAATTTGGGTTTTTGGACCAAATGAACCTAGACATCAACACAAGACTTTACAAAAAATTTCATAATTTTTTCAGGTTTTATTAGTGCTCAAATAACTTAATTACCCATTTTTAGCCTATTTTTCTATTTATACCCCACAATTTACCCATACACACCCCAAAGACTTACTATAAAAGGCCAGACCTGAGCCATTTCTATTTTGGGAATAGGCTGAGAAGGAGAGGTTAGGCCTAATCCCTAATTAGGCCTAGATTAGAAGGTGTTTAAGGTAAGTCCCTTCTAATTAAGCACCAAATCCTTGCTTTCCTCTTAATCCCTTCTAAATCTACCATTTTCCCTTTGTTTTAATTCATTTTTAAACATCAAAACTACTAATTTGCATCTTTACTTCAAACCCTAGATCTATGTTTTTAATTAGGGTTTTCTATGTTAAATCGGTTTTAATGCAGTTTAATTCAAACTCTATGTCTTTGTAAGGTTTTCAAGAAGGGTGACCATCAAATCCAAGCCTAATCAAGGGATAAGGTAATGGACTTTTAAAATTTCAGTCTTCCTATGGTAAACCTCTTGATTTTGTGGTTTGTTTTGAATGGAATTACTTGATTTAGTACTTTAATGACATGATTAGTAAATGATAATCTTTAATCCCAATTTCATAGGGTTTTATCTTGTTATGATGTGGGTTAGCATTCTGGAAGTTATGGTGGACTTTTAATGGCATTTAGATTGTTAGATGGTGATATTGACTTTTATCAATGGAGTTTCGGTTTGAAAATTCGAAAGGAAGAAGAAGGTCGTTTTTGCCTTGTTGGTGTTCGAACGGCCCTCATGGGCGTTCGAACGGCAACACTGTCAATTCGACAGATTTCCATTTTAGCCGATCGAACGGCCCTCCTGGGCGTTCAAATGGCTACACAGCAGATTTTTGTATTATGTGTATGGTGTTTATTTTGGTGATTCTACATCAATATGCCAATTTCATACGAATGTGGAGTGTTTTGAGCTATATTATGCTACTGGAAAGGCATACCATTGAGGTTGTGATGTTGAGGTATATATTTAGAGTTATGTGGAATGACTTATGGTTGGAGGTATGATGTTGGTATTGCCATCTTGAAGTTATGAATAGTTGATTCTCTATGGTTAAGTATATTTTCAGTAGAGCTACAGCCTACTAACGGACTGATATGTCATGTTAGGATGTGGTTAATTGATGTGTGAATGTTAGTGAATGTCATGGCTTAAGGATGAAGTGAATGATCTTATATGTGTTTAGCTTGTGGTTGGGCTTTGATTTGAGTTATGATTTCAATGATTCTTCTTCTATGATTTCTGCTGGAATTCATGATTAGATGTTAATTTACATGTGTAGTGTGGTAGTGAATTAATTTCAAGCATGTTGATATGCATTGAGTGAAGTGCTTCTACTAGGTACACGCACATGTGGGGTTTAATGATGATGTTGAAGCATGATATTATAATTATAAATGATGCATTAGGGACTGATAAGAGCACTTATCATGAATTAGGATTCATGTATGCCTTACCCACGTATGTACTATGTTCCATGCATCATGAAAATCGATTTCCAATTGAGGCTTTATCGAGGTTAATCGAATTTGATCGATTGGATGCAATGTGGTGAAATTACGTGCCGAATTGATCGGTCGTGGCTTATTCGAAACTTGATTGGTCCGAAAAGACATGTTTTGATTTGAGTTCCTGTGTGGAACGAGTGCACTCCCCAGGTTGAGTCTAGAGAAATGGAATTATGTGGGGACGAGTTGTGTACTTGTCTTGCGGATTTGAGATTGTTATTATGAGTGTTATCTGGACCCTGAGAATCCAGTGTGGTATGCCGTGTGCACCCGCTACCATGTGTTCTAGGGTTCCCTGTGTGGGAGCTCGGGCTCTCCCCTCCACAGGAGATGTCCCTGGGTGAACACCCCTTCTCTAGATTCTCTGTGTGAGAATGTGACATCCTTAGTCATGATCGTCCAAGGCGAGCAGCTTTAGGGATTGACAACCCCAAACTTCTTAAATTCTTGTGTAGAATTTTGGACCATGACACGCCTATGTGGCCTTGTCTATGTTCCCATCTGTGTGACACTAAATTGTGATTACTCCTTGATGGAGGTTGATATGATGTGATGCATGATATGATATGTATGTTAGAGATACATTTAATGCAGGTTGATATGATGTTGATGCATGATTGGATATGTATATTAGAGATACATTTAATGCAGGTTGGTATGATGTTGAGGCATGATTGGATATGTATGTTAGAGATACATTTTATGCAGGTTGATATGATGTTGAGACATAATTGGATATGTATGTTAGAAATATATTTCATGCAGGTTGATGTGATGAGATGCATGGTTAGATATGTATGTTAGAGATACATTTCATGCAGGTTGATGTGATGAGATGCATGGTTAGATATGTATGTTAGAGATACATTTTATGCAGGTTGAAATGATGTTGAGGCATAATTTGATATGTATGTTAGAGATACATTTCATGTAGGTTGATATGATGTGAATGGTACTATGTGGATTATACACTATGATGCAGGTTTAGGTGATGTGTATGTGTGATCAGAAAATGGTACATCTTGTCAATCTTTGATCTGAATGATTATATTGCTATGCAATCGTATTTTCGATGATGATAGTTATATTAAAAACTATTGCTGAGTTTGTTTAAACTCACCCCTCTTTATTGTGTTTTGCTTTGGGGCCGCGTGGCGCGACACGCAGACGGACAGGATCCCCTCTTTGAGGAAAGATGGGAGACGACTTGGATGTGATCGTGGAGACTCTTATGTGACTTATTTTCCTTAGTTTATGCTTTGTGTTTATAACCTTTGTGTATGGTTCTCTGTTGGATTTATGTTATTTCATACAGTTGTGTTGTCTAAGACCTATTTTAGAGCCAGAGTGGGCTATGGTTGACTAAGCTTGTGGGTTTGAGACTAGTTGTTTATTTTGAGTTAAGCAACTCTCTTTCTTTTCTACTTATTTATCATTGCTCAAAGTGGTGTGCATACTCCGTAATTCTGTTAAGTCGCCCGAGGTTAGGGTTAAGTCTTCCGCTAAACCGTTTCTCAATTTCCCCTCGTCGCCCCCGCTCTCTTGACCGGCCCTTGGACCGGGTTCGGCTCGGGTTGGGCAGCGTATGGGTGTGACACCCCATACCTGTGATCAAGGAGCTTTTGGATGAGTTGGCTGGTGTGACAGTCTTTAGTAAACTCGACCTTTGTTCGGGTTACTATAAGATTCGGGTGCAACCGGCCAATGTGCACAAGACTGCCTTCCAAACTCATGACGGCCATTTCGAGTTCCTTGTCATGTCATTCGGGCTGACCAATACCCCCTCCACCTTCCAGAGTCTCATGAACGATCTCTTCAAGCCTTTCCTCCGTCGCTTCATCTTGGTATTCTTTGAAAACATCCTTCTACAGCCAGTCTTGGGCGGAGCACTTGGAACATCTTAGGTCTGTCTTCTCTGTTATGAGAAATAACTCATTATTTCTTAAGCGCTCAAAGTGTTCCTTTAGCAGCCCACAGGTTGATTATTTGGGACATATCATCTCTTGAGACGGGGTTGCAACAGACCCATCGAAGATGCTTCGGAGACGGGTCTAGGGGTAGTTTTACTGTAGGATGAACGCCCCATTGCCTACTTCAGCAAGGCTTTGGTTGGCCATTCCTTGTCCCTATCCGTTTACGAGAAGGAGATGTTGGCTATTGTCCTCACAGTTGACAAATGACAGCCTTACTTGCTTGGCCGCATGTTTCTCATCTGCACCGACCACCAACCTCTGAAGTACTTCCTTGAGCAGAAGGTGCCCACTCCAACACAATAGCAGTGGGTTAGTAAGTTATTTGGGTATGACTATGAGGTCATTTACAAGAAAGGATCGGAAAACACAGTGGTTGACGCCCTTTCTCGCAGCTCTCCCTCCGGTTCATGCTTGGCCATTTCTACTCCGTCATGCCCCTTTATTGCTGAGTTGAGGCGGGCATACATTGGGGATCCTCTAACACAAACATTGATCACAACCCTCCAGGACGACCCAGCTGCTTGCCCCTTCTTTTTGTGGTAGGATAGCCTTCTCTTTTGGAAGGACCGTCTTTGGGTATCCAATGTTGATGATCTTCGCCGGTGCATTCTCTCCCACTTCCATGACACTTTGGTGGCCGGTCATGAAGGAACATTCCGCATCTATAAGAGGATCAGCCAGAGCTTTATGTGGCAAGGTATTCGATGGGCCATTCAGGAGTATGTTGCCGCTTGCAATGTCTATCAGAGAGCTAAGGCTACCACGACCTCCTAACAAGGGTTGGGAGGATGTTTCGATGGACTTTGTAGAGGCCTTACTCGCGGTGCAAGGCAAGTCAGTGATTCTGGTGGTGGTGGATCGGCTGTCTAAGTATGCTCACTTTTGCGCTCTGGGGCACCCATTCACCACCAAAGTAGTGGCCGAGCTCTATGTTCGTGAGGTGGCCAAACTCCACAGCATGCCTCGCACTATCATCTCGGATTGTGACCGAATTTTCATATCTTAGTTTTGGTGGGAGTTCTTTGCTTTGTAGGGTACTACTCTCCACACGAGTACTGCTTACCACCCACAGACGGATGGTCAGACAGAGGTGGTGAACTGTTACTTAGAATAGTATCTCCGCTGTTTTACTATGTCTCAACCCCGCCGATGGTTTTAGCTTCTTCCCTAGGTAGAGTGGTCATATAACACTGCCTATCACACTCATGCCGGGTTCACTCCTTTTGAGGTATGTATGGCCGCCCCACTCCGACTGTGTTATCCTATGTCCCTCACCACTCCTTTGTGGCTAAGGTGGGTTATATGCTCCAGATACGAGATGAGGTTCTTCGTCAGCTTCAGGAGAACTTATCCTCTGCTCAGAACCAGATGAAATAGATTTATGATGTCCACCACACTGATAGGGAGTTTCTTGTGAGCGACTTGGTTTATGGCTCTGTCCTCCCTCAGCAACAGACATCCTTGTTTCAGCCCAAGCATTCCAAGCTCGCCCCTCGTTTCCATGGTCCATATGCAGTGGAGGAGTGTATTGGCCTGGTGGTTTATTGTCTTGCTCTATCACCCAATTCCTTAGTTCATCCTGTCTTCCATGTCTCCAAACTCCATTACTGTGTGGGGGACACTTCCCTCACCACTGATACTCCACCACCTCCTTTGATGGGACTGGTCCAACCTGCAGATTCGGGTCCGGCCTTGGTAATTGATAAACGTCGGGTCCACCATTCGGGTCGCATCATTACAGAGGTTTTGATTTCTTGGCAAGGCCAACCACTTGAGGATGCCTGAGGATGAGTTCATGGCTCGTTATCTGGCTTGGTCGCCTTGAGGACAAAGCAAATAGCGGAAGCATAGTGGAGTGTTGTGCACATTCATCAGACTCTTCATTTACCTTTTATTTCAGTATATTAGGCTATTTTCCTTTATATTTGATTAGTATTTATATATGTATTAGATTATTAAACTGTATTAGAGACATTAGTGGACCGCAAAATAACCGGGCCCACTAGTGGCATGTTTCCCAAGGTAAGAGGGTGCGGCTTCCCATAAGTGAGTTGTCCCCTCCTTTGGTTGGTTTATGCAATTGAATATTAAGCTTTCTCTTCCTTTTCTTCCTTCTTTCTCCTCTTTCCCTGTGTGAAACTCCAAGGTACCGATTGTGCCACTTTGGGCACATCAGTAGGACTAGAAAACCTATCCATCAACACTCCAACGCTGATGAACTCACCACACTTGACCAAAAGTATGCTTCCCTCGGCTCTCCACACGCCAAGGTTGTGAAGTGTCTGGCCGTTTCACCAATTCAATAACTAGGGTTCTAGCAAACCTCCCCCACTTAAAACCTTTGACGTCTTCATCAAAGCTCCATCTTCCAAAGTGCACTAATTGAAGATTTTAATCCTTTATCTTGCTAAATCCGTTAAACAAGTTGCCAACTCTTCCCATTATACCATGGTTTAGATTAGGGCCACTTCAGCCTTCCTGTTTTTGGCTGCACCTACTGCCTTTGATCACCTTGCACCCTGCGCCAATAAAGTGCCCTTGACTGTTCGCCCAGCCAAGCTACGATTCAGCCTAGCCAAAACTCACATTTCAGCCAGATCTATTGTGGACAACACTAGCCACCCTGCTTTGTGAACCGCCCTGACTATCCCACCTCATGGCTGCTTCTCCCAGCCAAGTGTGTAAAGGATTCGGCAAAAGTGCTTTGCTTCAACCAAGAGACGGACTTTGACCTTTGCACACTTGGTTGGGAGAAGCAACCAAAAGGCGGGCTATCAGGGCAGTTTGCAAAGCAGGGTGGCCAGTGTCGTCCACAACTTACTTGGCTGAAAGGTGAGTTTTGGTGGGGCTGAATCATCACTTGCAAAAGTGCTTCGCTCCAGCTGAGAGGTGAACTTTGACCTTTACACACTTGGCTGGGTGAAGCAACCAAGAGGCGGACTGTTATGGTGGTTCGTAGAGCAGCTGGCTGAAAGGTGAGTTTTGGCTGGGTTGAATCATCGCTTGGCTGGGCGAACAGTCAAGGAGCACTTTGTTGGCGCAGGGTTCAAGATGATCAAAGGCAGTAGGTGCTAAAGCATAATTTGACCATACTTATCTGGGAAGAGTTAGACAACTTGTTTGATAAGTTGAGTAAGATAGAGGCTTAAGATCTTCAATCGGTGCACCTAGGAAATGGGGCTTTGATGAGTACGTCAAAGGTTTTAAGTGAGGGAGGATTATTAGACCCTAGCCACTAAATAGGCAAAGGGGCCAGACACTTCTTAGCTTTGGAGTGTGGACAACTAAGGGAAGCATACTATGGGGCGAGTGTGCTGAATTCTGCAGCGTCGAAGCATTGGCGGACAGGTTTCCTAGTCCTACTAGGAGTAGGACATGATAGTAGACTGGGCCCCATCAGCTTGGGACGATTCTTAAAAATGGTTCAACTCTTGCAGACAACTCCTACTTGGGGTAGGAGATGTGTGGGGCAGGTTGCTGATTCAGATCGAAGGTTCTTAGCTTGATTAGGAATTGTGCCATAGGCCTTACGCAAGTGGGAAACACTAACAAGGAGTCAGACACAAGTGGGACTACTAGACAACTGAATCCTAGTGAGGCAAGGACTGTTCATGAGAAATGGATGCTGCCAAGACTTTACTAAGACGAGAAGGCATGATAGAAGATGACTTCTAGCTATAGTAGGAATCCCGAGGAACTCTAGATGAGGTGAGATACTTGAAGGAGGGCTCAACTGGGTTCCTAGATGAGTTAGGACTCTTAAAAGGTGGTTTTGGGTAGGATTGTGGTATGTTTTCCTATTTGTAATGGCCTTGGACTGTTGGGATTAAATTTATAACTAAGGTCGGGCAAGTCCTAGTTGTACTAAGCTTCCCAACTCTTCTCTATATAGAGAGGCATGTAACGCCTTGAGAGAGGGGGAGAGACTCATTGTAATCAACATATGGAGGGCTGAGGGCATGAGTAGATCTAGCCAGCCTTTGTGGAATTAGCTAAGGGCCACATCCAGCCAAGGGGGCAAGCTAAAGGAGTACTTTGTCAGCTCAAAGCGGATCCTTGGGTTGGGAGCGAGGTCAGGGCCTTGTTCCATTGTACTCGCAAGCATAGAGTTGCTGAGAATTAAAGTTTGGGGCATTCTCTTTTTTCTTAGATTTCCTGGGTTGTGTTTGTACTTGTCGTGTATCTACATCGGGTGAAAGCAAGAGGGCAGGTTGGATGCTGGTTGCTTGGCGTAACCAGGCGACATGAGGGAAAATCAATGTACACTAGTTTGTCCCCTTCACAGTTAGTTCCATTGCTGGGATATCGAAGAAGTTTTGAAGAAATCGAAGGAGTTTGAGGGCTCTTCAACAGACTTGGCAGGAAAAGGTTGAAGGTGTTCGTGAAACCTTTGGCTGACTTGCTATGTGACTGAAGGTGCTGAAGCTCTAGGAAATAACGTGCACCATGCTGAAGCTACATTAATGTTCAGCAACACTACAGCGCACAGGTCCTTAAGTGGACTTGCACTTGGGAGGGCGGTCCTCTAGAGCACTTGGGTGTGTGGGGGCAACCAAGCTGCATTCTGTTTGTGTGGAGTATAGGAGCATAGATGGCCGGCATCATCAATTGCAAGAGCAGGTTAAAGGGGAAAGTTTTTTAGAAATAGACCAAACATTAGGCCGAAACACAAATTTAGGCTAGGAAACTTGAATTTGCAAATTAGACTTGGGCATGTTTGAGTTGCCCACACGCATGCTAGAAATAGCAAAATGGCCCCTTCATCGTAATACAGGTGAAAAATGTCGTGTTTTCTAACCCGATGGTTTCTTCTCGGACAAGCTACCTCTCTCTTCTCCAATGCCCTCATCTTCTCTGGCGTACTATCCTAGCAAAGCGGAGAGGTTCGGTGAGTGTTCTTCTCGGACAAGCTACCTCCCTCTTCTCCTCCTCCATAATCTCCTTGTCCCTCATCTCCTCCATTGTCTTCTCCCTTATCTCGGGTATATGTAATGTTTTCCTCTTGGATGGACTAAAGTGCGAAGCATGTTCAGATGAGAGATGGATACAGATGAGCAGCCCGTGTTATGTGTGTGGGGTGGAGAGTGGGATGCAAGTGGACACAAGTATGATAGCTGTCATGCAAAGTCCGATCTCATATTTGTTAGAAGCTCATTGTCATATGAATTAATGGTGACTATAGTACACGAAGTAATAGGATGTTATAGCAAGGAATACTCGTTGAAAATGAGTTTTACATATCCCCACGGACCTACCTCCAATGGAAATACATGATACTTGGACTCCCCATTATTTTCTGCTTTATGCTAAGATCAGGGACAATGGTCACCCATTGATAATAACAAAAGTGAAAAATGTACCTGTCTTCCATAAATTTGATCCAAAATTTGATGTCTCCGAGCGGATGATTAACAAGTTGAATATGTCGAATGCTGATGTGTAAGTCCCTAGTAGTCATGGGGATGAAGTTAACCCGAAGGTAGAAGTGAAGGAAGTAGGAGTGAGTGGGGGAAAAAAAAGCAATGAGCCATTGTCAAGTGTGGTGGTGGATGGGGACATAATGTACAAGAGCATAGTGGATTTGAGTGATGACGCAGAAGTAGATGACTTACTGCGTGAGGCCAGGGAGTTGGAGGCAAAGAAATATGCTATTGTTTACTTATATTTGCAATCCGATTTGTTTGAAGAATTAGTATAGGTCCACATTGCAAGGGTTGAAATTGATGATGTGAACAAATCAAAAATTGAAGAGATTGTGGCCAACACAATGGAGAGTAATAATGCAGGAGGAGCTAATGATGAATAACGTATGCCCAACACAATGGGCTACATTGATGAAGAAGAGGTCATCTACAATGGATGGCAAGAGCATTAGGAAGAAGACATTAAATGTGATAAATTTGAATGACATGATTATGATGAGAATGTCTACATTGTAGGAGGAGATGATGACATTGGGGATGGAAATGGATTAAATGTGATTGCTGTAAGTACAGAAATTGGAAGTGGACCACCTCCGAATTTAACTAAAGTGTCAAACCATGAAATGGCTGAAAGAAAGTGGTAAGAAGTATGACTTCATGTTGTGAAAATTTGTGTATTTGCAAATTTAACAATGTATAGTAACTTTGTAGTGGTGTTAAATGTAGGGATGATGAAGGTCCAATAAGAGCAAATGTCACCATGTCACTCATAAATGACATAGATGATAGTGGGAGGAGGAAAACATCATCAAAAGGTAGCTGTTTTGGGAAAACTTTGACACAAAAACATAATCCAAGGTCATTTTATATCTTAAGCTGTCAGTTAACTGATTATACTTAACTTATAATTGTTTGCCTCATTCTAATATGAATATAAATATAATCCTTGAGCAGCTTAGATGTGGAGGTGTGTGTAAATGATGGGCACAACATGGCTGAGGAGGTTGATTTGTTTGAATATGTCAAGGATCTAAAGGTAGTTCTACTTAGCCAAGAGTTTAGGGATAAGGAATCTCTGAAGCTACATGTACACAAGTATGCTATGCACAACAACTTTGAGTTCAAGGCATTATATTCAAATAAATCTCAATTTACAGTTTTGTGCAATGTGCCAGGATGTCCATGGAAATTACATGTTGTAATAACTAATGGTTGTAGTATCTTCAAAGTGAAGGCTATGAACAATGTTCATACATGTGGGAAACCAATCTTTGGAAGAGATCACAAACAAGCAAAAGCAGGTATTATTGCCTACTTAGTCATGAAACGCCTTAGGCAATGTGTTGCTTATACTCTAAGGGATATTCAAGTTGATATCAATTTGGAATATGAAGTAAAGATGAATTATTCGAAGGCATATAGGTCAAAGGTTGTGGTGCTTAACAAGTTAAGAGGATCTTATGAGTCATCATATGCTGAGTGGGCTGCCTACTTATATGAGTTGGAGAAGGCAAATCCAGGCACCTCAACTGCTCTCCAATACGTCGCAGTAGATATAACTTTTGAGAGATGTTTTGTTTTCTTTGGAGCAGCCATGGAGAACTTCAAGAAGTACATGTGAAGGGTTATATGTATAGACAACACATTCTTGAAAGGAAGGTACAATGGGACTTTATTCGTGATATCTACTTTGGATAGTGAGAACCATATATACCCAATTGCTTGTGCAATCGGAGAAGGAGAGAATAATAATGCATGGGGTTGGGTCCTTGCACATTTGGAAACCTGGCTTGGTCATTTGGAGGGCCTAATGATAATTTCTGATCGGCATAGAGCAATCACATCACAAGTTTCTCTAATGTTTCCATATGCCGTACTTGGATATTGTGCATTTCACATATCTTAGAACATGTTTGCACATTTCAAAGATAGAGGTTTGAACAGTGACTTCTTTAAGGCATCAAAAGCATTTAGGGTGGAGACATATATGGAAGAAATGTCTATCATCGAGAAGAAAACCCTCGAGGCCCACAAATGGTTAACAAAGATTGATAAGGCAAAGTGGATTAGTGCTTACTTTCCATCGCCCAGGTATAGCATTGTCATGTCCAACCTATGTGAAGTCTTCAATGGAATTATTAGGGAGCAACGACATTTCTCCATTGTTATGATCATTGAGGCCATTCGTTTGAAGGCTCAAGAGATGTGATACAAGCATGGATTGGAGGCACAGAATTGGAAGGGCTACTTGACTAAATATGCTGAAAGCGATATCAGAAGCGTAATGAAGCAACTAGAGGTATGATGTGTTATCCCATAAGTGACCATGAGGTCTTAACTAGGTCTAAAAGAGGTGATGATGAGGTTGACCTTTTAGCAAAGACTTGTACATGTGGAAAGTTTCAGCAAATGGAGTTGCCTTGTGAACATGCATTGGCGGCATGTGGCCACTGAAGACTAAATTACGTTGACTATTGCTCCCCGTTCTAATCAACAGAAACTTATAGGAAAATCTATAACAATAGAGTATATCTGGTCATTGAACATAAAAGATGGTAGATTCCTGAAGATGTGAAGAGCCTTAAGTTGAGGTCTCCCAAGGAGAAGTCACGATCGGGACTGATAAAGAAGAAGCAGATACTCTCTCAAGGTGAAGAAAAAAGGAGAGTACAATGTCATAACTACAAACAATATGGTCACTATCGCAATACTTGTATTGCGGTAATGGGAGAGAACCTGGTCAAATGCCCAGCTCCTCCTCCATCCCTAGTTCAACCCCCTCCTCCTCCTAGCCCACCCCCATCACCAACTCCTACTAACCCACAATTTTTAACATCTACACAAGTCCCACAACTAGTCGACAAGGTGGGAGTTAAAGAAATTTGGAGGAAGCATAAGACATGCCCAACCATACTGAAGCTCATCCCTCTAAATTCAAAGCGGAAGAAAAAAAAAGAAAATGAGACATGTGGCTGAGCTTAATGCATGTACAATTGAGGACAATTCATGCAAGTGAACAATCTCAGTTGACAAATTTTAGTTGGGAATCGGCCATTGTAAGCAAAATTTTGTCATATGGACAACTTTCAACAAAGAGAGAGTCACGTTGTTACACTTTTTTGGATGCAAAAGGGTTGATATATGGGGTGTGTATTTTATGTTGCATATAACATATGTATAGGAAGTTTTTGCTTGTTCATGATAAGACCACATACAAAATCATACCATTGCAATATGCTAGGCCTTTATTTTGTATTAGATCACAAACACTTGGGAAATCAACCGCAAATTTTAGGTGAACATTCTATCTTTCTAAATATTTTTGTGTTGTCTACATTGTTATCATTTATAATTTGCTTAATAGTGTATTGTTCTTATCACGTAATTCAATGCACAACGAGGAAGAGTCTAATAGTGCAATGTTGAGTAATTATGCAATCAAGCAGAACACACTTCTGATATGAATAGACTTAACAACCATATGCAAATGGATGATATAAGCACAGTAGAGGAAGCCAATTAGCATATGTAAGGATGTCGATTTCTATATGAAGCTAGGTTTCATATGATTTTTAGCTCTTCTAATGGACTTGATGTGTTGGTGTATGTGTGTTCAAAGTTACTCATAGCTATGGTGGTTTTCATGTATATGTCTTCAAGACGCAAGAGATGAGTGTATAATGTCATGTATTCTTCACTGTATAATATACCTATTATTGATTTCAACTTTATGACATTAGTTTTGGTGCGCATGTGAAGTAGGATTCCTATCAATTTAGTCCATTCCATTTATTTCTAATGTAGTGATGTCTATGAATCGCATGAGGGATCTTGTAATTTTTTTTGGTTTTTCTCTCATTGTTTGATGTGTAATCTTTCCTTCAACATATTACAAAATTCATCATAGAATTTGAATTTGGCATACTTGGTCTGCACTTTGTTTTCACTAGCAAGACCCGTTGGCCAATAAACCTCATCTTAGCCCCCTTAAAACTATCCAATTTAATCCCTTAGACATCTGTTCATACGTGTTGTGCAAATGAATAAAATAACATAAGAAGGTAAAATAGGTGCTTTTCTAGCTTGCACTACATCAACCCCAAAATTCATAACATAATAGCCATGACAAATCTTTCATTGCTCAACGTACTTCATTCCTGCACATGCTAAATTTCAAACAAAGCTAACCACTGAGGAACAATAAGATAACTAACACTAGATGAAGAATCGTATCTCAAACCTATCGTACCATTAAAACCGCAATGACCCCAAGCCAATAGGATCTACAAATTTGGTCCTTATCAAATCAACATCATTCAAAACCTACAACTACATTCGCATCATATTTCTCATCATTCACCATCATAAAAAAAAGTTACAGACACCATTAAAATAATATAGTTAAGGACCAACACAAATATATTCAAGTTTCAATCACCATTAAAAAAATTGATATTCCCCATTAAATTATTCTTAAACACCAATAGTCAAACATACATCGAATCCTATAGTCAACGACCAACACCATAAACTTAATGTTTTCTACTTTGCACACAATGTATTATTAGTCAACAAAAAAAATAACCTCAAATCTACTAGTCAACTGTTATGCCCTATCAGTTAACTTTGTATTAACCTTATATACTAGGGCATAGAGTAGCCTACTATTTGTTAATCTACCCACATATATATAAACCTAACTATATCAAATCTAATGTCCACACAATGTACTTTGCCTAAAAAACCAACCTAAAATCCACTGGTCAACAGTTAGGCCCTATTAGTTAACTTTGTCTATAGCATATATACTTGCTTATAAGGTTTCCCCATTGGTATTCATCATATCACATATCACATATCACATATCACAAAGAATGGTTCAAAATAAACCAATAAGCATTATTTTCCAGACTTATCCTACCAACAAAATTTTGATCCTCAAAGAATTACGGGCCATGCTTCTATAGTCCTTCAAATCCATGCATGCAAACTAATCACCAAAGACACAAGCTACATCTGACAAGATCACTGACATACACTCTTATTAATCTACCCATATATCAACCTATCTATATCAAATCTAATGTCCACACAATGTACTTTGTTTAAAAAAGTAACCTAAAATCTACTAGTCAACAATTAGGCCCTATCAGTTAACTTGGTCTATAGCATATATACTTGCTTATAAGGTCTCCCCATTGGTATTAATCATATCACATATCACAGAAAATGGTTCAAAATAAACTAATGAGCATTATTTTCCAAACTTAGCCTACCAACAAAATTTTGATCCTCAAAGAATTACGGCCCATGCTTTTATAGTCCGTCAAATCCATGCATGCAAACTAGTCATCAAAGACACAACCTACGTTTGTCAAGATCACTCACATACACTCTTATTAATCTACCCACATATATACCTAACTATCTCAAATCTAATGCCCACACAATGTAATTTGCCTAAAAAACGAACCCAAAATCTACCAGTCAATAGTTAGGCCCTATCTGTTAACTTTGTCTATAGTATATGTATTTCCTTATATGGTCTCCCCCTTGGTATTCATCATATCACATATCAAAGAGAATGATTCAAAATAAACTAATGAGCATTATTTTCCAAACTTAGCCTACCAACAAAATTTCGATCACCAAATAATTACGGCCCATGCTTCTATAGTCATTCAAAGCAATGCATGCAAACTAAGCACCAAACACACAATCTATGTTTGACAAGATCAATCTACCCATATATATACCTAACTATATCAAGTTTAATGACCACACGAGGTACTTTAAATACCCACCTATAATATACCAATCAACAGTTAGGCACTATCATTTAACTTTGTCTAAAGCTTACAAAATTACTTCTACGAACCCCCCCTTGGTATTCATCATATCACATATAACAGAGCATAGGTCAAACTAAACTGATCAACTATATTTTTCTTCCTTAGCCTACCTACAATATTTATATCATTAGAGATTTCCTTTTTATCTTTTATAATAAGATCACATCCTTCAAATATTTAAATCAAACTTATCTTACGATATCAAATTAACCAATCATAGTAGTTCATACTTCCAATTTACATACCTATTATGAAATTGCTCATTTAACTTCCATTAAGATCTACTGAGCATTTCATAACACCATATCATAAAAATTTAAACCAAACCATATAATACACTGAAATAAAATATTCGATTCTTCAATTAACGAACCAGCAATGTAGGATCTTACCTCGCCATTTATATCATCTACTATTGATCAACTGCTGGGGAGATTGATTAGAGGGAGGTAGAATGGAGAATAGGGCCAAACACCAAAATTCGAAAAGCGGCTGGCTAGATAAGTTGGATAGCGGGATGATGCCTAGTTAGTATTATTGCTTTCCGGAGGGGGAGAAGGTGGCTGCAATAGATGTCTCTAGTTGGGAAATGACTGCTGAAGTGAGAGATCACTGGAGTGGAGAGTGAAGGATGGAAAAAAATAGAAACTTTCTCTACATCAAGAGTTCCACTGGATGACAAATGATGTACGAGGAGAAGGCTTGGCCAGTATGGTTGTCGCCGGGGGGTGGGTGGGTGGGTGGAAGGAATTTGGCTGGATGAGTGATCCTCATAGGATAGATAAAAGCCGGGATGGGTCGAGAGCGAAGAATGGATAAATTGGAACTTTCAAATGTGAAAATTGTGACTGGAGGAGCGATACCGGAGGAGAAGGTGATGGAAGAGAAATACCACTGGATGAGGGGTTGCCTGAAGGGAGTGGCAATCTGGGAATGGTCGAGAGTGCCAGAGGAAAAACCAAATCTAAATTTGGGATGCAAACAGTTTAAGGCTCGTAACCTTTCATTTCAAATACCCTAAGGGTATTATTGGCAATTTAAGCGTGTGTATTGAAAAGTTAAACATGCGTAAGTCTAATTGTGCAAAATCGATTTACCTAACCTAAATTTGTATTTCAGCCTCTTGTGACGGCTAATTCTAAAAATATTGTCGGTTATAGGGAGAGTCTTTGACCAGGGATGATCAACAGTAGCAGAGGCAACCACTCAAAGAGTTGACGGGGCAGTTTGCAGGTTGATAAGTGACTTTGGTTGGGCAGAATCTTCACTTGGCTACGTGAGGGATGTGCTGCTGAGGCAATTTGCATGTCCGTGGGCAGACAGAGTTGCCCAATATCAATAACACCTGAAGAGGAGACTTTGGCTAAGTTGATCTCCGCACTTGACTGGTTGAGGGTGGTCAGGGTGTGTCTAGTTAGTAGGGGGTGCGGCGCATGCTCATAGACGGATGGTGTCGTCAACCTCAAGATCTGGCCGAAGAGGAGTCCTTGGCCAGGCTGAATCCACTTTTGCCTATTCGGAGGTAGACAAAAGACGTTCTAGGTGTGCAGTTCGCTCAGAAAAGCACCTGCAACTGGGAAATTCATGTCACTAAGTTGGACATGATGATTCTCTCACAAGAGCCGTTTTATATAATGAGAATATCAATCATGCCATCTAGAATTTCTACATTAACACATATTTGCCAAGCCATTTTGAAGAAAGTACTTCTCATCTTGAGAAGTACAAAGGAAAGGGTAAATTTGGAGGCGATGATAAAGAAAATCAGTCATGGGCAGACAATGATGACAAGCTCTCCGAGTAAAATGCTTAGTGCGTTGAGGAGTAGGGAGATGCCAATGTTTTAGCCAAAAAGAGTTGTTCAACTGCTCAACATTGGCTATATAAGTCTATAAACAGATGTGACGGTAAACATATCTCTAGTATTTAGGGGTCGTTTGGGTACTGAATTAATTCAATAGCGAATTAATTTAGTAGTGAATTAATTCAAAAAATTTACTGCCTCACGTAAATTACGTTTGGTAAAAGAATTTGTTAGAATAAGTTAAGATGTCGTGTCAAACCCAATTTTAAAACTTTAAACTAATATAACTCTCTCTCAAACTCGGATATGTACATTCTTCGTACCATTATGCTTCTAAATTTGAGCTCTATCAAACAAGATCCCACAAAGGTAGGTAATTTTGAACTTTTAAAGTGAGCCCTACCTATATGGCATGTTTTTCGAGGTTCAAATCGATATAAAAGATAACCATTGAAAAATAATAGAATCTATAATTTTCAAAATGGGGACTAGGAGACTGAATCAACATGAGGTGATTAGGCCGATTCAGGCTTGAAACTGCTGGAATCTAACTTCAATATTGAATTGTTAATTCAACACAACTTCTATACACAAACAGGATTCTAAAAATTCAATACTGAATTGAGGCTGAATCGACTGAATCTTTTGACGATTCAGTACCCAAATAGCTCCTTAGCTTATTTTATCCCGCTCTTGTCTGATGATTGGAGTTAACAAGATTTTCTCTGCCACTTGATGCGGCCAAATATAATTGATCAAATCAGTATTCCATGTTCATATTTCAAAATGGCCTCAACAGTAGTTTTATTGGGTAGACCCTCATAAAATGGAATCGATTATGCATATGACAACCCGTGTTCATGAAAATATAGAAATCGACTCCCTATTGTTCACTTGTCAACCAATCGCAGACTTAAAGTATTGAACCAGCCTTGACAACCTCTTCCAAGTAGGAGAATCTGCAGGTTCAACTACAAACTCATCATCTTTTAATCTATCCATATATTTTGAAGACATTACAATTGACCAAAGAGAAATCATATGCATAATTGGAATTTTTTTTAGAAATAGACCTCACAATCGGCCGAAATACAAATTTAGGCCAGGTAAATTGATTTTACACAATTAGACTTACTCAGGTTTGATTTTCCCACACGCGCGCTTGAATTGCCGATATTACACTTAGGCAATATAAAAAGAGATGAAGCCTGAAGCCCTCATGGGAGACGAAAAGACACAACGGCGGCTCCCTCTCTGGGAGCCGCTGTACTCCTCTCCTCCCCCCCATCTCCTCCATCATCTAATATGTAGTTCGTGACTGTGCAATGTTTAGTTAAAAGCGGGGGGCTTTGTGATTGGTTTGATTTTCACTAACATAGGGGTGCAGATATGGATTCTGGTGACTTGGCTATGTAATGTTAGTTCGATGACATATGATGATTTATGGTTATATAGTTTGTGTTGAAAAATATGTGAGAAAAAAGGGATTCAATATCTATTTTATTTGTGTCTATTTTTTCACTACAATTTCCCATCAAATGGGCAGTCAGATTGTATCAATTGGGTTTGTAATGTATGGTTGTATTTTGATAGTTTATGATGAATTATGTTCTTTTAGGGTTATATAATAAACAAATTCGGGGTAAAAGTCATGGATTATGTATTTTGCTTGTATGTTTAGTTTAACTAATGATTTGATATATCTAGTGAGGAGGAGACAATTGGACCAAGTTTAATGGGTAGAACATAGTTAACTAATACATCCTAACTATTGACTGTAGATGGTGGGAGGGTATTATTTGGTGAAGTACATTGCGTGGTCATTAGAGTTGAGCAAGATAGGTTGAAAAGGCAAGTTTTCATGATGTGATCAGATATCTAGCAAGGAGGGCTCCATATGACCTATTTTTTATGGGTAAAATAAAGTTAACTGATACAACCTAGCTGTTGACTAGTAGATGGTAGGATGCTTAACTTTGGCCTAACGTATTTTTAAGTAATTAGATTCGAGGAAGATAGGTGTAGAAGGTAGGTTTAAATGGTGTGATCTAATATCTAGCGAGGAGGAGACCACATGACCTATAATATATGGTTAAAATAAAGTTAACTGATACAACCAAACTGTTGATTGGTAGATGGTAGGAGGATTTTTATTTGTCGAAGTAAATTGTGTGGTCATTAGATTTGCGCAACATAGGTTTACAAGGTAGGTTTGAATGATGTGATCTGATTTCTAGTGAGAAGTATACCATATGATCTAGCAGATGGAAGAAAACAAAGTAAATTGGTACATCACAACTGTTGATTGGTAGATGGTAAGAGGCTTATATTTTTTGAAGTACATTGGGTGGTCATTAAATTTGCGCAAGTTATGTTTACATATAGGTGGATAAATAAGAGTGTAAGTAAGTAATAATTTCAACTTTATCTTGTGTGTTTGGTGCTTAGTTTGTATGCTTATAATATATTTTAATAAATGAAAAGTAAGTAAACAAATATATATGTTTTGTTGGTAGGGTAAGTAAGTAAATGAATATATATGTTTTGTTGGTAGGGTAAGTAAGAAGAATATATGTAATTAGTTTTACTCATAAGTATGACATGAGTTGATATCTAGCGAGGAGGAGACCATATACCTAGTTTATATGGTAAAAACAAAGTTAACTGATACATCCTAACTATTGACTAGTAGATGGTAGGAGGCTTATATTTGTCGAAGTACATTGGGTGGTCATTAGATTTGCACAAGTTAGTTTTACAAAGTAGGTTTCAATTATGTGATTTGATATTTAGCGAGGATGATACCATATGGCCTAGTTTATATAATTAGAAGAAAGTTAACTGATTTCGACTAAATGTTGATTGGTAGATGGTAGAAGGCTTATATTTTTTGAATTACATTTTGGCTCATTAATTTTATTATTGATTTCAAGGATGTCATACTACATGCAACTTTTTGGTAACATTTCAGTGGCTTCTTCGCTTCAACATAGTACACTTATATCTCCACATCCCCGAGGCATGCGAGGTGCAGCAAAGGAGAAGCCAAAGCAGAGAACAAGTCGGTGGAGGTCAACGTTGAGGTGCCGGGCAGCTTCGTAGTGTATAGGGTGATTATGCTAGATCAAAAGATGGGATTGATTTGGGGAGCAATCATTTAGTACATAACAAAGTTTCTTCATTAGGCATTGGCGGTGGCATGTGGAAGTATAAAACCATCATTAATATTGACTCAGACGATGAAGATGATAAATCTAAGGTGTGGAAGCATAGATATGGTTTTATGCTTCCCACCTTAGATTTATCATCTTCATCGTTTGAGTCAATATTAATGATGGTTTTATACTTCCTCTTGCCACCACCACATCCTAATGATTAAATTTTGTAATGTGCATGAATGATTGCCCTTTAAATCAGAAGATGTGATGGATTTGGTGAGCATTCATTCTACACATAACAAAGTTTCTTTGTTAGGAGTTGGTGGTGACATGCAGGAGAACAAAACTATTATTAATATTGACTCGGATGATGAAGTTGGTGAATATAAGATGGGAAGCAATGATATGTTATACAATCACTAACTAAGGTGGCAATCATTGTTATTGATTTGTTGTGGGTGTCGGTTATCTCTCTCACCGGGAGACGCAAGGTAACAACTGCTTTATATCTCAATTTCAACGAAACTATTGGGAAAACATATTTGAGTATCACCAATTTCTTGTAGTACTTCTCTACCTCAACACCACAGTAATATGGGTCCATTATGTATAGGACATCTTTCCTCAAAGTCAAGAATAATGAGAGTCCAATGGTTACTGTTTACACGAAGAGGGATGTGGTGGACCTCATATTCCTAGAACTCTTTTTCATTCACCTTCAACAACTTCAACATGTTTGTCGAAACTTCTGGCCATGCTTCTGCAATAGCGGACCTGGAGACATTTGCTTCATTTTCCTTCATCGATGCATATAGGCTAAGGAGCGGAGATGCATTCAGCCTCATAAGCTCTTGTTGAATTAGAAACATGTGTCAGTCAAGTAGTTGGCAGTTGTCAGTTAAATATAAAATTAAAAACAAATTAAGACCTACCATAAAATGGACAAGATGGAAGGCTTGCTTATTAGTTGGGTTACCAAGTGCCTTCTTCCGCAAAGCCAGCACATACACATCAATATGATAGATCAAAGTAAGCGAAAATTGAATGAGTGTCGTATTTAATATCTATAGAAATCATAATAACTATTATTGTGTACAACACAACCAACTACTAATACAACTCAAATTCACACATACATTATCCCAAAGCCACCTATGTTTCTGCATAATGGATCGTATAAACTCAGATGTTAGTTGGATTCCACCAATTGCCAGCCGGTTGATCAATTAATAATGCCATGATTGTCAACACATTTATGTAAATTAAATTGATCAATATGAAATGAAATGTGTATCAAACCTAATACTATACTATGAACTCACTTAGATTTCCAACCCTTCCTGAGGCTCTTTCAAAGGGTTTTATCTTCTTCCACTGTTAGGGCATGGGGTTTAGGGCATGCCAACTCTAGCAAGGCTATCTTTGAGAGTGCAACGAGTCCACATATCTTGCTTTTGTGGACTTCTTGCCTTGCTGGAGTTTGTCTCTTAGGCGGGTTGGCAGTAACTGAATCTCCTCCATCTTTAATTTGATCCATTAAATGGTTTGCCAATTTAATGTTAGCCTACCAATATTCTTCTCCCTCATAGTGAACATCATCATCGTTTAAGGGCTTGCTAGCAGTATCTTCCTATTCAACATCACTTGGGCCCCTCACCAATCTCCTCTTCCTTCTCCTTGGCGTTGTATAAGGGGTCCTTATATATTTGCTGGCAGTCCTCTTCCTGTAGCACAATTAAGAAAACAAAGTATAACATTCAGGCAAGAAAAGCATGTCCTTCATTTGACAAAAGTTTACCGTCATAACCTGCAGACAAGAAGATTCATTGATGGGGTTTTGATGGGCTTCATCTTTATCAACAAAATCATCTCCAACATCCTTCCTTTCCTGGTCAATATTAAATATTATAAACATTAGTATGATTATTGTGAAATTACAAGAATAATAAAACTTAATAGCAGTAATAAGTCATAATAATTAATATAATGTAGCTAACCTCAAATGGGTCTTCTAACCTCCCGTTCATGGACAACAAAGCTGAAACATCTTAAGATAATTTATCTACCTTGGCCTCCAACCAGTCGAATGTAGCGACATTTAGCTGAATGTGGTCAATTGTGCGAACAAGCTTGACTAATGTGTCCATCTAGTCCAATTGGCTATGCACATTTTATCCCATTACAGTATGTGGTTGTCCACTTCCCTATTATGACACCTCATCAACAAAAGAAACAATTATTTCATGAGCTCTCTGAGGATCCTCCTCCATATCTACTTCTACATGTTCCTCTAGCCCTTGTAGGGCACACGGGAACCACAAATTTATCAAAAATTATCCGGTCCCCCTTAAGAAAATTCTTCAGCCCTTTGGCTGATTGGACAATCTCCTCATGGGACTCAGCTTGGGTCAACTCTAAGCACCTGTGCACCAACACCTAAAAGCCAATTATTTTCATTATTAGTCATCATATATGTCGTTCACAAATTAGAAGTCATAGTAAGACAACAAGTAACAATATCTTACCTTCTCCCCTCCAAAAATGGCTTTGTCAATTGCATCATAACTGGGCTTCTTGTAGTTAGCCCAATTTAGCAATATAGGATAAACATCTTGTACACGTCTTGCACATAAGCCACCCAGCAGAGGAATCCTTTCCATAGCCCAAACCTGCATATTCAAACCATGGACATAAATGTCATAATATCATAGGCAGCATATTACAATATATCCTTAATCAAACTACCCAAACAAAGTACCAATAGTGTCGGTACAAATCCGTGCACAATGCAAGTGGTTTTGGTTAGGGTTTTCCTTACTTCCTCCAAGCCATGGAGGGTGTCCCAATATGCAATGTGACCCCAAGGATATAAAACGAACTCCTCCACATTATCATCCAACAAAAAAAATCGCTGATGCACCTTATGCTCCCAGCCTCTACCACAATGAAAGAAGCCAAAACCAGTACGCATGCCAACTTCACCGTGTCATCATCACTTTTGCTTATGATGATCTTCTGGTGTATATGCTCCTTTATTATGTAAGCTTCTCCTTGCCGAACACCCTACACAGTAGGAAGTCCTTTCTCAAAACTTTTTGCACTGTTGGGAGGGATAGGAGTACATCAGCCATACGCAAACTAGTTACTTGGGCAAATTCTATGGGAGACAACTTCATTGAATAGGCTTCCATCACTTGCAACCTATACTCTCCCTTATGCATTTTTATTATGTGGTGCAAGGCTTTAAGGAGGAACATGAACTTCTCTATGTCTAACTGCAAGTATTTGCTAAAACATGATCCTTCAAACAGTGTTGCCTGTCGTCTATGCTTATTGAAATGATCTTTCAGCCGCCTTATGTAAGAATAGGTTGATTTGGGTTGAGGGTCGCCCTCTTGGGCTCTACCCTTATCACCTTTCACTGGCTTGAAGATCACTGAGGCATTACTTGGTATCTTCACCTTGCAATGTTTGACAATTCCATTTTACAAATGTAATATACTTTATAATAACCATCTATGCAAATATATGGTAATATACATAACACACACAACATGTTCATACCAATCAGAGGAGGTATTTTTCACATTAAGCTGAGCATGGTCATAATTTGGCATGTAACCAACAGGTATCACATACCTATAGGCTAATATTTATGTAACCAGCTCCTATTTTGCAACACACAAACAGAATTTGTAGTATATCAAATGCATGCACAACTAAGCACCAAACACACAATATAAGTTTGACAATATAACTTATATACACTCTTCAAAAAATCCTTATCTACCCTTATGTAAACCTCACTTGATCAAATTAACTTACCACGCAATGTAATATTAGTCAAAAAGAAAATATCAAGTCTATTGCCCTATCAATTAACTTTGTAATAACCTTATATCATATGCCATAGAGTAGCCTACTATCAATTCACCTACCCATATATATACCTAACAATATCAAGTCAATGCTGGCACAATGTACTTTGCATAAAAAACCAACCTAAAATTTACCAGTCAACAGTTAGACCCTATCGGTTAACTTGGTCTATACCCTATATACTTGCTTAAATAGTCTATGCTCAATATTCATCATATCATAGAGAATGGTTGAAAAATACACTAATGAGCATTATTTTCCAAACTTAGCCTAGCAACTAAATTTTGATCCTCTATGAATTAAGGCTCATGCTTTTGCATTCATTGAAAATCACCAAAGTCAGATGCTACGTTTGACAAGATCACTGACATACACTCCTATAAATCTACCCATATATAGACCTAACAATATCAAGTCTAATGTAAGAAACCTAAAATCTACCGGTCAACAGTTAGGCCCTATCAGTTAATGTGGTCTATAGCATATATACTTGCTTAAATGGTCTACCATTATTTTTTATCATATCACATATCACATATAGTAGTCAAAAAATCCACTAATGAGTGTTATTTTCTAGACTTAGCCTAGCAACTACATTTTAATCCTCATAAAATTACTGCCCATGGCTTTGCATTCCTTAAAAGTCATCAATGAAAACTAAGCCACAAACACACAATATACATTTGACAACATGAATGCCACACACTCCTTTTAATCCACCCATATATAGACCTAACTATATCAAATCTAATGCCCACACAATCTACTTTGCAAAAAAAAGAAACCTAAAATATACCAGTCAACAGTTAGGCCCTATCAATTAACGTGGTCTATAGCATATATACTTGCTTAAATGGTCTACCATTATTTTTAATCATATCACATATCACAGATAATGGACAAAAAAGCCACTAATGAGCGTTATTTTCCATACTTAGCCTAGCAACTACATTTTGATCCTCTGAAAATTACGACCCATGGTTTTGCATTCCTTAAAAGTCATCCATGCAAACTAAGCCCCAAACACACAATATACGTTTGCCAACATGAATGCCACACACTCCTATTAATCTACCCATATATAGACCTAACTATATCAAATCTAATGCCCACACGATCTTCCTTGAAAAAAAAAAGAAACCTAAATTTACCAGTCAACAATTAGGCCCTATCAGTTAATGTGGTCTATAGCATATACAAAATGGTCTACCCTTGTTTTTCATCATATCACATATCACAAAGAATGACCAAAAAAGCCACTAATGAGCATCATTTTTCAGACTTAGCCTACCAACTACATTTCGATCCTCAAATAATTTTGGCCCATGCTTCAATAGTCCTTCAAAGCCATGATTGCAATCTAAGCACCAAACACACAATCTACGTTTGTCAAGATAAATTTAACCATATATATACAAGACTATATCAAGTTTATTGACCACACAATTTACTTTAAAGACCCACATATAATGTACCAGTCAACAGTTAGACCCTATCAGTTAACTTCGTCTATATCATACAATATTGCTTATATGGTCTCCCCCTTAGTATTCATCATATCTCATATAACAGAGCACGAGTCCAACTTAACTAATCAACTATATTTTTCTTCATTATCCTACCTATAATATTTATTTCATCAGAGATTTCCTTTTCATATTTTATCATGAGATCACATCCTTCAAATATTTAAATCAAATTTATCTTACGACATCAAATACACTAATCATAGCAGTACACATACGTCCACTTTACACACCTATTATGAAATTTCTCATT
Source organism: Saururus chinensis (assembly GCA_035235625.1). Classification (NCBI taxonomy): domain Eukaryota; kingdom Viridiplantae; phylum Streptophyta; class Magnoliopsida; order Piperales; family Saururaceae; genus Saururus; species Saururus chinensis. The sequence goes on from CP141143.1 coordinate 37,529,889, forward strand.
TAACTTCCATTAAGATCTACCGAGAATTTCATCACACAATCTCAGTAAATTTCAAACCAAACCATATAATACACCGAAACAAGATATTCGATTCTTTAATTAGCCATTCAGCGTTGTAAGATCTTACCTTTCCATTTATTTCGCCTTCTATTGATCAACTACTGGGGAGATTGGTCAGATGGCAAAGTGTAGAGGCATAATGGAGATTAGGGCCAAACACCGAAATTGAGGATGCGACCGGCTGGATGAGAGGGACGACAGGAATGGAGATTTGAATAAATATCTTCGGAGGGGGAAAAGATGCTACACTATATGTCTTCGGTTGTGAAATGACTGCCGCGTTAGATAGCCAGAGTGGAGAGCAAAGGATGGAAAAATTTTGGAACTTTCTCTGCAATACCGGAGGAGCGAAAAATGTGACTGGAGGAGCGATAGCAGAGAAGAAGAATGTGACGAAGGGGAAATACCGCTGGATGAGGGATTGCATGAAGGGACTGCAAATCTCGTAATGGTTGAGAGCGCCGGAGGTAAAAACCAAATTTGAATTTGGGATGCAACCGGTGAAGTTGGGTCATAACTTTTCATTTCCATTACCCTAAGGGTATTATCAGCAATTCAAGCACAGGTGTGGGAAAGTCGAATGTGCATAAGTCAAATTGTGCTAAATTGATTTACCTGGCCTGAATTTGTATTTCAGCCGATTGTGAGCTCTATTTCTAAAAAAAATTCATGTAATTGCATAAGTAATTCCCACAGTTTTTTTAAAAGGAGAGAACCTTCTTCCCTTTTCAAGATCCTCTTGCTCACTGCATCCCTCTTCTTTTTTTCACAATTCTTTGTATTCATAGTATTATACTCCCTCTGTAATTCATTTGAAAAAACCAAATAGGAAACTTATTTTGAGACGGAGGGAGTATATTTCTTCTCCTCTCTACTATATTACCAATTTCCAAGGAAAAGTTCTAATCTTGTATAGGAAGACGTGCTTCCCAGCTAATAATTTTGACTTGATTGCATGTGACTGTTTGTTTCATTGGATTGAGATTTTCACTCTAAATCTTTTAGATTCCTACCAATAGGATACTAGATTACCTTTCTCTTGGTGGATTATCTCTTTTTTTTTTTGCATGATCTGATTTGGAGCTTCTTGTTTGATTCTTAGTGGTGAGGGTGGTGGTTGTATTTTTGTTTACTAGCAAATATAAAATTTCTCTTTGGGGAATTGTCTTTTGGGAAGTCATGGTCTTGCCTCTAATTGTACAAGAAGCCATCTTAAAAAAGTTGTAACAAATGTTCAACCTCAGTTTGTTGTTATACCTGAGACTTTCACCTCTCAAGGTGTCACATTTATCTTTTGAAGAAAATCTTTCTAAAATTCCATAACCCAATTTAACCAACCAGGAACATAATTGGAGTTGGCATGAATGTTGTTTTTTGAACATAAGAATAATAAACCAAATATTACTATTATCATGGTAAAACATTCCCAAGATACATTAGGTCTTATATATCTACATTTAGTCTAGCAAGCCAAAATAACAAATATTATTAGATTGACCTTTCAATGTTTTATTACAAACCAATAATGTAATTAAGAGTTCAGTTTTTGTTGTAACATCAAAAACTCATGCGTCCTCTTCTTGATTGCACCAAACATTCGTTGTTCATCCTTCACACTTGCACCACTAAGATATTGAGTATATCTTCATACTCAGTGGGATTGAAACTATTAATTATAATATAGTTGCATAAATAATATTTATATTTATTATCAAAGAAAAAATGTAACTTACATTCATTGAGTTTGATAAAGACCAAATCTATGGATACACATTCCACCGACATTGCCACTCCTCCATGGAGTTCACAACTGATTAAATAACTCTATACCCTAGAGTCCAACCCTTTCTAGTGGTTAGCACATCTTTAAGGAAAAATAGATGGGAGACCTAGCATGCTGCTAATAGATAACAGTATTGAGTGGTCGGAACCCATGAAGTCCTAACACTCCAAATGACTTGTACAATGACCCTTTGAAGGTTGGTAGCCTCCCGCAGAAGGTCTATCTTCACACATGACTTTGATCCTTTTGAAGACTCCATAATCATTCCACCAAGCACATGTAAACATCTTCTCGGATTACAACATCCAATAGTTTATGTGCAGCCCTCTTCCTTGAGGATTTACCACTAACACAACCCCCTTTATATTACAGCATTACAAAACAATTACAAAATAGGGCTTAACTTGCCCCAACAAATGTTAGCACAAATATACATAATTAGAACATAAAAGAAACTTAAGAAAAACACATCGAAAAGCTTATATCTTCGAAGTGCTATAGGGTTTCTTCAATAAAATCCATCTTTGCATTCACATCTGTAGCATATGGGGAGGATGAATATATTATATATTCATACTTAGTATGTAGTATTCAATTCTACTTGTAACATCTCTAACTTTAACCCAATTTAATTTTGGATTTAATTGTATGTTATTGTGTGGTTTTGCTTAAACTTGCCGGTTTAATTTGATTTTGGGGTTATGGCTTAGTAATTATGGTTTTAACAATGTTTAATTTTATTTTACAAGTTCTAATATCAAATTTAATTTATCCTATTTTTAGGGATTATATGGATATTTTTCATAAATTAAAGTGCGGACCCCACCATGAGCCCCATGTCCATGATTGGACAGCGAGTATCCCACATGACCTAAATTTTAATTAATTTATTTTAATGAGTTTTAAGATTTTTAAACTCATTTTTAGCCCTAAAATAACCCTAATTAGCTACTTAGAGCATTTTAATTCGTATTTACAACCCAACAGTTTGTATTTATAACCCAATAGCTTACTACATAAGAAAAACCTTAGCCCATTTCCTAATTGAAAAAGGGTTGTACTAGGAGGCAAGGTGGTGCCCTAATCCCCATTGCCCAAAGAGGAAATCCGATTTAGGTGAGTTTTAAGCCCTAATCTTCCGGATTTTCTCTTAATCTCTCTTATCTTCACTTTTTCCCAAATGGATTCTTGATTTATCCCATTAAAAATATTATTTTTAATCTCTATTTCAAGCCCTAGATGGGTTATTTTTGTTTTTAATCAATCAAAATCACAGTTTTACTTATTTTTAAGGTTATTTAAGCTTAATAGTTGATTTTAATTAAGTATTAATCAAAACCCTAATTTTGGGGAGGGTTTCTTGACAAGTACAGCTTCATTTTTTTATTTAAGGACTTCTTAAAGGTAAGGGGTTTTCATTCTCATGTGGTTTTGTGCTTCGGATTTCATATTTGAATGACTCAAGTTGGTTCTTGTTTACTTATGTTCTTTAATGGTGGATTATGAAAAGCATGTCCTCTATGTGGATTTTCTTATGATTAAGCTTTAGAATGGTTATATATACCATGTTTTAGGTTTGCATTTTAACATCATAAAGTTTTAGAAGGATTTTGGAATTTTTCTAGAGTTTTTAGGTATTTTTGGTTTGATTTTTGTGAGGTTGTAGGCGAACCAGAAATGAGCATAAAGTGAATTGTTAAGGGCATTCGAATGGCCCAACAGACATTCGAATGGCTACCATTTGAATGACCTATCTAGCTAATCAAATAACTTGTCGTTTGAATGGCCCAACAGGGCGTTCGAACAGCCAAACTATAGTTTTTGCCATTTTTGTATATTTTGGTAATTTCTTATTCTCTTTCCATGAATTAATTCCTTATAATTTAAATGAGTTATTATAGCCTATAAATACTAATGTGATTGCATGAAGACCATGTTGAAATTTATGATTTAGCCCAAGCATGACCTAGGTTATATTTGTTTAATTTTAGCATGATATTCTACTTGTTTTAAATTCATGTTTGATGACTACTTCATGATTTTTTTATGATTACAACAAATTTAATATTATGTATATATATATATATATTTCATATGTTATATTAATTGTAGGAAAATCATACATTTAACGTTCTAGCTTAAGTATAATTATGTTTATCCTTGTCTAGGTCTAACATGATGTTATACTTATCTTGAACTTGTATTTTGATGTTTTCATCGTATTTACTCTACAATTCCAATAGGGTAGGGCTATGCTAAAATTATGGATGCATGTCTATGCAACCTTGATTGTGGCTTGTTCATGTTTCATATGTTTTAGCTTAAAGTTTAACACTCACTTATGTACACTCTTGTGTAGAGTTCTATGAGAATATTGGACACAAATGAAACATTTTTCATGCACATGGGGACTGATTTGAGCAAGTTTACTTATACATGGACTCATTTGACATATGCTTACATATGTATCATGTTGCATGCTTCGTGAAAATGATTTATAAACAAGGATTAATTGTGATTATCCATGCTTAACCGATTGGATGAAATTGGATGACATTGGATGTTGGTTTGAATCATTCAAAGGCTTATCGAATTTGTTTTGAGTCCGAAATGATGTAACTTCGTTCTGAGTTTGGTCTTGATGAGCCGTTGTGCTCGAGACTTGGTACCTCCCCAGGTTGAGATGAGTTAATTGTGATATGAGTATAATTGTTACATTATCTGAACCTTGAGAATCCAGTACATGTCCACTAGTTTTAAGTGAAGGTAACTGTATTCCTGTTACTATTATAAGATATTTATAAACAAATGTCCTTTTGAATCTCCCTTTTACTGTTAGATTTCCGATTGAAAGTGTAATTAAACCTCCCCCTTGTATTGATAACATAGAAAAGGTCCATTCTATTACAACCTAAATTTTTACAAGGGGCAACTGCCCCACCTGGTGGCCAAGTTTAATGAAGGATGTCTCCCATGCTGCGACCATTTTAACTCGTGCTAACAATTTACAAGTTTGACTTGTAATCAATAAACATGTCATCGTCACCATTAAAATGAACCTACTGCAGGTTCGGTAAATTGCATTATTATGTCCATAACAAAACTCAATCAATACAAGTGTTCCAAGTGCACTGGCTACCATGTGCTCTACGTTTCCTTTGTGAAAATCAGACTCTCCCCTCGCAATAGATTGTCCTTGGCAAACATACTGCTCTAGGTTTCCTTTGTGGAAATTGGACATTTCTGGCTAGGTTTGTCCTTGGCAAGCAAATTGCTCAAGGTTTCCTTTGTGAGAATCAAACTCACCCAAAATTTAGGGCGATTCTTCCACCCTAGGTTGTATGTGTTGGAGAAAAGATAATTCTCAACCCTAGGGAAGGCTTGGGTATCTTTGATATAGTCTTAGACACGCTCTGGAAATTGAGAGGCAGAGGGGCACTCCATGATAGTATGGGCTGGGCTAAGGCATATTATGCATGTCATGAGTGATGGGAGTAGGTTGATGGATTGATGTCATGAGGAGGTCCATCTTCATACTCAAAGTATCAACTTTGGAGGAGAGGTGCAATGGGTTTTTGATTCGTATAAGCCACCCCTAGAGGGGTCATTGTTCAAGGTGGATGGTTCGCCCTCATTTCTATTCAAGCATGTTGAAGGGAATTTTCAATCAAGCCCTCAAAAAGTTCCCATGCTAATTTCCCTTTTTAAACAATAAGAAACCTTCACAACTCACCTTGACAAGGCGGTGATTTTGTTTAGTAAGACCCTCATTAAATCGTTGAACTAGTTGCCACTTAAAGATAACATGATGGGGACACATCCTAAAAAGGTCCTTAAGTTTGTCCCAACTCTCATGGAACTATTCGGTAGGAAGTTGGGCAAAAGTGCTTATGACCTTTCTCAATTGGTTGGTCTTGCATATGGGAAAGTATTTTTTGATGAATTCTTGTTGCATTTGTGCCCATGTTGTGAAGGTGTCTAGTTCCAATGAGTGGAGCCATTATTTAGCCATAACTTTCAATGTGAAAGCACTGAACCAACCCCCAAGGCAACCATTTCAAGTTCTACCAGTCCCTTTCCACCAACCTCAAGTTCAACCCCCGTATGTCCAACCCAAGAGGAGTCCAAGTTTCGAAGACAAGGTCTTGAGTGCTTTGCAAGGGCCTTTAATCTCAATCAACTAGAGGTTGAAACAACTTTTTCATACCTTGGGTTAGAGGAGTCCACTAGTGAACTATCTTTAGAGGAGGCCCATAGCAAACTAGCGGTTGCTAGTGTCCCCAAGTCCTCGTCATTGAAGCTATAGGCTGAGCCCCTACCTATCTCAACTGCCCTGCCCCTTAAGCTCTCCATAGAGTCTCCACCTATGCTTGAGTTGAAGAACCTACTCAGCTCTCTCAAGTATGCCTTCTTGGAAGCCAAGCATACTCTTCCAGTGATTATTTCCTATCACTTTACTACTAACCAAGAGAGTAGTAGATTGCTTACCATCCTTGTCACACATAGGAGAGCCACATGATGGTTGGTAGCTAAGCTTAGGGGGGTTAACCTATCCATTTGCATACATAGATTCCACCTAGAGGACAAGGCCAAATCCTCCAGAGCAGGATAGCTAAGGTTAAATACTAGCATGCGAGACGTTGTTAGGTTATTCCCAAGAAGTCCGGACTCACCATTAAGACAAATTCATGAGGAGAATTGGTCCCTACTTGTGAAACCGCATGGTGGAGAGTGTGTATAGACTATCGAAAGTCAAAATCCATGACCCGAAAGGACCATTTTCCCTTACCATTCATTGATCAAATCTTAGAGAAACTAGCAGGTTAGGACTTCTATTGTTTTCTAGATGCCTATTTAGGGTATAACCAAGTAGCCATGTTTTTAGGGGATTAGGAGAAGACTGCCTTCACCTATCCATTTGCTACATTTTCTTATAAACGTATGTCATTTGGTTGTTGTATTGCTCTTGCTACATTTCCACATACATGATGTCCATATTTTATGTTATGATTGATAAATTTTGAGAATTTTTTATGGATGATTTTTTCTATTTTTGTTGCTTTGTTGATGAGTGTCTACATAATTTATCCCTTTTGCTTAAACAATGCGAGGAGACCAATTTGTTTTCTAGTTGGGAGAAGAGCCATTTTATCAAGGACTTTAATAAGATTTCTCTCCCATTATGTCATTTGTTGGCTCGGGATGTATCTTTTGATTTTGATGATGCGTGTATGAAAGCTTCCACCAAGCTTCATTCACTCCTCTTTAAAACCTCTATCATTCAGTCCCAAACTACTCTCTACCCTTTGAGATTATGTGTGACGCCTTGGACTATGTTGTGGGCACAATCTTTGCCCAAAGAGTGAACAAAGTCCCCCATGTCATTTATTATGCTAGCAAGACACTTTCTGATGCCCAATTGAACTACACCACCATGGAAAAGAAACTTCTAGGTGTTGTCTACGTCCTTGATAAATTCCGATCATACCTCTTAGGGTCCAAAATCATTATATTTTTTTACCATGGGGCCTTATGCTACGTTCTTTCCAAGAAGGATTCCAAGCCTAGGCTCATCCATTGGATTTTGCTCTTCCAAGAGTTTGATTACAAATTAAGGACAAGAAGGGTGTTGAGAATGTCAAAGCTCATCATTTGTCTAAGATCTTACTCAAGGAACCTTCAAACCTTGAACCACTTCATGATTATTTCCTTGATGAGCAGCTCTTCATTGTCTCTAGTGCCTCACCCCCTAGTTCACCCACATTGTCAATTATCTTGCAGTGGGTCACATTTCCTCTAATTGGACTAAATAGGACAAAGATATATTCTTTTCTCATACTAAACACTATTATTGGGATGACTCCAATGTTTTTAAGTTTTGTTCTAAACGATGTGTGTCCGAGAGTGAATTCCATAGTAGTCTCACATTTTGTTACTCTCACACCTATGGCGGTCATTTTGGGAGAAAGAAAACAACTGCAAAGGTTCTTCAAAGTTGATTATACTAGCCCACCTTGTTTCTAGATGCTCATGAGTTTTGTAAGTTTTGCGATAATGTTAGTGTCTAGGGGCTCTTTCTTAGAGAGACATGATGCTTCTCTAACCCATTCTCATTTTTTAGATTTTTGATGTTTAGGGGATCGATTTCATGGGTCCATTTTCACCTTCCTTTGGCTATCTTGGTTGTCGTTGATTATTTCTCCAAATGGATTGAAGCCATAGCGACACAAACCAATGACCATAAGGTAGTGGTGACATTTCTCAAGGAACATATTTTTTGTCAGTTTGGTACACCTCAGGCAATCATTAGCGATGGGGGTATCCACTTTTGTAACCATTCTTTTGAATCTCTTCTTTGAAAATATTCTGTCAAACACAAAGTTTCCACCTCCTACCACCCTCAAACCAATAGTCAAGTCGAGATATCCAATCATGAGATTAAGAAGTTCCTTGACAAAACGGTGTGCCCTGATCTAAAAGATCGGTCCATGCGTCTTAATGATGCCTTATGGGCTTATCGGACCGCTTGTAAAATTGTCATTGGCATGACCCCTTACCTTCTTGTTTATGGTAAGGCATGTGATTTACACATTGAGTTGGAGCACCATGCTTTTTGGGCCATTAAATCAATTAACTTTGATATGGTCAACGTCGGTTCCTACCACAAACTCCAACTTAATGAATTGGAAGAGATGCGTCATGAAGCTTACGAGAGTGCCAAATTATATAAACAAAGGACAAAGGCTTTACATGACCAATTAATACTTCAAAATTCCATTCAACCTAATCAAAAAGTTTGACACTTTAATTCTAAACTATGCCTCTTCTCTAGTAAGCTCAGATCTCGATGGCATGGCCCCTCTATCATTACTCAAGTTTTCCCTCATGGAGAGGTCAAAATCTCTAACCCGCACGATAATCGGATTTTCAAAGGTAATGATTAGAGACTTAAGCTTGTCATCGAGGTTGATGTCGAGAGGGGTGACATTGACTCCATTGATTTGATCAATCCACGGATACATTGAGGGAGTGCACAACATTTGGCTGAAGAGGTTAAACTTAGCACTTATAGGGAGGAAACCCTTGTTTTTTTTGGATTTATTTTATTTTATTTTATCAGTTCATTATAGTTGCTTGAAATATTTTAAATGTTTTCAATTAGTTCTACCAATTCATAAGAAGAAAAAAATGTGTTAGGCTGTTCGATCTGGTACATAAACCAATTGATAGGGGACTAATTGTTGTGTATGCCAATCAGGGGGCGGGGCATCTCCCACCTTGTACTACTTTATATGTTTAGGACCTACTATATTAATGTTACTTTCCTTTTCGGTATTTTACTTTTGGGATGTAATAAATTGTAGTCGGGGAGAGAATTGAATGTTGATTTGGAACGGGCCAACTTGTGGGCCACTGATTACCTGGGGCCCACTAGCTGGCACCTGTCCCAAGGAAGCTGCGGCCTCCCTATAAGGGGGTCATCTTCCTCCTCTATGTGCGCTCCCCTAATTATGAAAATTCAGAAAACTTTGGCTGGTTGGAAGAAAATTCTCCTTTCATATGCCGGTAGAATTGAATTATTAAAGTCTATCATTTCAAGCATGCAAGTGTATTAGTCCATGCATTATGTTTTGCCCAAGATAGTTTCGAGAAGAATTGAATCCATTATGGCTAATTTCTTATGGCATGGGATGGATGGTCAAAGACACTTTAGACCTTTATCTTGGAACAAAGTTTGTACACCAAAATCTGAACGAGGGTTAGGTTTAAGATCTATTCAAAATTGGTGCTCTATTGGCCTTTGTAGATTAATGTGGAAATTAATTACAAATGCAAATTCTCACTGGGTTCGTTGGATTCACTCTTATTACATTTAAAACTCAAATATTTGGGTTTATCAGGTTTGTGTTTCTGACTCATATGCTTGGAATCAAATTATGTCTATCCGACCTTTGTTTATTAAATATGTGAGATATATAATATTATAGATGGTCAGAAAACATATTTTTGGCTTGACCCATGGGCTGAGAATTTTACTCTACTACAAAAGTTTGGAAAAAGAATTCAAGGACAATACTCTTTTGATATTCTAGAAAAGATGTCAGATAATCATAGTAGACGATGTTGTGCACTAGAATAATTCACCTCCCTAATAACCTTATAAGCGGATATGGAGGTGAATTAACCTACCTTCGACAGTCTCCAATAGATTTTATCATCTTCTGAATTGAGTTAGGACATAACAGTTGAACAATTTGATGAAGTTTCTCACCCCTAAGGTTAGGTTGCATGGACAAGTCCTAGTATTTTGAGTTGTACAATGTGTAATATGAGAGTTTAATATTTGTCTCCAACTAAGTGGATTACCGGATTGCTCCTATCCCTAGTGTTTAACAAAAGAAAGAATCAAGAGTTCCAGTCTCTATGCCTCAGAATTTATTTTATAGCAAAAACCAAAACCTAATCACTAATTGCCATTCATGATTAAACTATCTATAAAAAATTGAACAAATGATGTAAGATGACATAAAAACTTTCTACGTGAAAAACTCCAACTAGGGTGGAAAAGCACGATTAGTTTCATGGCACGAAGATGAGGCTAGCGTTTGCACATGTGATGGCATGGATGCTGAATGCAACTAGCAGCTTATCCCCTTGTTTCACCTAAATCTTAGCCCATCCAATACAAGCACCACATAGAAAAACAATAAGGAAAAAGGAGGACCACCACTAAAACCTTTATTTAGCACAACAGTTTATACTAAAAAGGCATGGACCTAGCTCCCAAACCCATTACACTCGTTGCTATCTTGCAAACTAGTCTGCCCCTTGGCTGAAATCTGTCCCAAGCCTTGTTGAGTTGTCAATTACAGCCCACCCCTTGCCTGAGTCACACCACAACGGCTCCTCCAAGTTGCCAACAAAATGATCTCTTCCCAACAGTTCTCCGAAACTATTCCCAGAGCTCTCAATCCGCCCTTGCAAACATCTGAGTTCTCTAAATGCTTAAATCTCCTTCTCAAGTAGCCATGACACCCCTAATATATGAAAGGGTCGGGAAACCGATTCCTACTAGTATTATCCTGCCCCTTTAGTCTCAACATTTTCCATAATAATGTTACTAAATTGTCTACTATTTGCATTTCTTGAATCCCCCTACAAGACAAAGGCAAATAGTCATGGATTAAGCTATGTTGCATGTGAAAAAAAATATGATCAAATATCTATGATCAGATTTATCTATGTACATGCATATGCAACTCCATAAATACATTTATTCCTGCATATGTGCAATTACTGGGGATAACATAACCTTGACCTAGACCTTACCAGCCAGGTTTTGATCCTGACTCCATTTGTTGTTCCAATGATCTTAGCTCCATCTACTACTAAATCTGAGACATGGGCTTCTAACTTTCCCTTCCCCAAGATCCCAATGCTTGGTTCATCAAGGCAAAAAAGAAAAAACATGAAAATCACTGAAGAGAGATAGAGAGAGAGAACGCTAAATGTACAAAACTCATATGTCCACTGGTGAAACTTCCCGAGTGGATTCAAGTTCCTAAATTTTAGCCCCCATTTCAAAGTCGTCAAATGAGCCCAGTGGATACCTCTGTGTACCATTCTAAACCCATATGTGCCATGGTCACAAGTTTGGTATATATATAGAAAAAGTACAAAGAAATGAAGTAAAGAAGAAGTCGTACATTTCTTTATTTGAAATTTTACAATAATCGAGCCTAGGCTTTTCACAGCCTTTATTATACAATCCTTAAATAAATTAAAAATGACAAACAATTTTCTAGAATTAATAAAGACAGCCTCCTTTTCTGGTTAGCCTTCATTTTCACCCTAAAATAGAGATTATTAAATGAATTATCACTTCCCAAAGTAAAAGAAAACCACTAATATAAAGAAAGGAGCAATGAAGCAAGACATTTTCCATGAGATCACAAGAAACTCCTTCAGCTTAGCTCGTAATGTCCCCTTTTAGAAATGAATAATGACAAGTATCCAACCAACACTTCAAACTAACCTGTGATTAAAAAATAACTACTAATTGCTATGAGATTTACATGACACTACACAGTGTCATCAAATACATGAATAATTAGGGCCTCCTTTAAAAACAAGCAGGTGGGTGTTACGTCCAAACCAGGACTATAAAGGAGTCTAGTTTAGATTTCTTTTTTTACTTGTCAACTATAGTAAACAAGGTCGATCCACAGGGAAAGCCTTGTGTGACATAGAAAACTATTACGTAGAGAATAGAGAAGGAAAGTGAAATGAATAAAAAGAGACAATTCAAAGAAAAAATGCTAAGGCATCAAAAATCCACTTGCAATAAATCTCTAATGTTTACTTCATTCAAATGATAACTCAATCAAGATCAAATAAAAATTTATCTCAATCGGAAAATTTGTCTTTTAAAGAACTTTGAAATAAAACAATAGTAATTGATTGTTTACTACATGAAAGCATTAAGTATATAATCACAGGGAATTATAAGCATTCAACGTGCCTTTCGTCAACGCTGAATCAAATAATTGTATAGATTATAAACTCTTTAAATATAAAACATCAATTTAAAATGATAAAGAACTTACTTGAATCAAAGTATCCATTAAACATAAGTACAAGCTTCATTCCTAGCCTTAGCTTGAGAGCTTTAGAATGTCATTACAATGAAACTAAAAACAAAATTACAAAATGAGAGAAGAAAATAGGAAAAGAGAGCTCCAAAAAGGAGAGAATGCCCTATCTATCACGTCCACCCCTCTATTTATAGGAAAAAAAAGGGTTGCTTCAAAGGAGAAAATCAAATCATATCTCCAGATTTTATCCTGATTGATTGCCTGATTCGACCCCTATATCTTCGGTATTTAGAATTTCTTCCTAAAATAACACTTGTAACCACGGAAGTCTTCTTTCCATTGCCACCAGAATCGTATCAATCCAAATTATACATAAAAAGATATGATCGAAATACTAAGGCTGTATCAATCTATCCGAATCAACTTCTTTCATAATTTAGTTCTATTCATACAAATCTTAAATCAAATGGGTCCACAAGGTTGTGTTCAACCATTCCATACATGTTAGACCATTATGAGCCCATTCTTGACTTTTAAATAGCTTTGGGTAGTTGGGCTCAACTTCCTCTTCCAGTTGTATCTTGTTGAAGCCTGTTTAAACATGTAAACTCAATTAAAGTCCAACTAACTTATTCAAAACATAAATAGCCCAAATCAGCAATGAATTAACACAAAATAGGATTACAAATAGAAATTTGAAAACATTTTCTTAAAGATTATTTCAGTGCATCAGTGGGACAATAGTATACATAATTGGCTACATAACATGATGTCTCCCAAGAAACATAAAGAATTACGACGCCAAATTTAAAGTTCCTAGTTTTAGGGTGCTACATGAAAGGGAGAACCAACCCTTATCCCGAACATGCACTTCTTTTGCCCAAGAAGGATGGTTCATTTTATATATGTATAGATAATCGTGCTATAAAAAATTTACTATTCCCTATTGCTTCCCTATTCTTTGATTAGATGATATACTTGATTAGCTTAACGGTGTCTAGATCATTTGCAATATTTTGATCTTAAGAGTGAGTGTCATTCAATTCGTATTAAATCAAGGGATGAATGGAAGATAAGCTTTAAGACTCACAAAAGACTTTATGATTGACATGTGATGCCTTTTGGGCTTTCTAATACCCCTAAAACTTTCACGAGGGTCATGAATAAGACATTACAACCTTTCATTGAGATGTCTCCTCACCAAGTACTTGAGACATTGAAAAGTTAGAAGCTATATGCCAACTTTGAGAAATATATTTTTCTTACTCGAAAGGCTATATCATTACAATAAAAAATAGCTACGCAATGCAAAGCGTAGATTAAAATTACTATTTGCGATATATATACAAAAGCATAGCAAAAAATATTAACTATTCACGATGCTTTTTATAAAGTGTCGCCAATAGTAGTACTATTAGCAACGGTTTCTCAAATACTAATACTATTAGCGAAGCTTTCTAAAAAGCGTCACTAATAGTTATAAATTTTAAATGAAAATAAAAAAATTAGAACAATTTGTGATACTTTTCTTAAAGCATTGTAAATAGTATTAATAATAAAAATGTTTGTATAAAAGCATCATTAATAGTTATACTATTAACGAGGTTTTTTGTAATATGTATTATTTAAATATATTGTATGTAATAAATAAAGATTTAAAAATTTTAAAATCAACTTCTTAAATAAAATATATTTTATTTAATATATAATAAATATATAATAAAAAAATAAAATTCTCCTACTTTATCCGTACTCATCCTTAGAGCCGGGGTTCACATTCATGCACGTAACTGTGTTAGAGAGAGAAAGAGGACAAATAGATAAAGATGAGTGAAGAGAGAAGAGAAAGAGATGAGAGAGGGGAGAGGCTATTGAAGAGAGTGAAAGATGATAAAGAGAGTGAAGAGAGAAGAGAAAGAGATGAGAGAGGGGAGAGGGTATTGAAGAGAGTGAAAGATGATAAATAGAGTGAAGAGAGAGATCTAAAGAAAAGAGAGTGAAGATAGAAAATAGAGTAGATAGAGAGAGACAAGAGGAGAGAGAGAGACAAGAGAGAGAGAGAAATAGGGTAGAGAGAGAAGAGAGTGAACAGACAAAGAAGAGATGAAAGAGAGAATAGAGAAGAGAGGAGAGAGAGAAGAGGAGAGTAAAAGAGAAGAGAAGTTAAGAGAGAGTGAAGAGAGATAAGAGAGAGAGGAGAAAGAGAGGAAAAGTAGTTGTGATACTTAGTAAAGAGCATGGCAAATAAACTTATTTTCTTAAAAAAAATTATCTTCCCTCTTTTTCCTCTCTCTCTCTTTTCTCTCACCTCTCTCCTCTTTCCTCACTTTCTCTCCTCTCTCTTCCTCTCTTATCTCTCTACCCTCTTTCTCTTCACTCCCTCTCTCTCTCCTCTCTTCTCTCTCTCCTCTCTCACTAACATCTCTTTCTCTTCACTCTATCTCTCTACCCTCTCTCTCTCCTCTCACTCTATACTCTCCTCTCCCTCCCTCTCTCTCTCTCACCTCTCTCTCCTCTCTCCACTCTCATCCTCTCTATTCTCTCTCACTTACTTTCTTGCTGCTCTCTCTCTTCTCTCTCATCATCTCCTCATCCTCTCTTCTCTCTCTCATCCACTCCTCTGTCACTCCCCTTCTCTCCCTCCCTCTCTCTCTCTCCTCTCTCTATCTCTATCTCTATCTCCCTCTCCACTTTCCTCTCTCTCTCTCTCATTCTTTATTCTCTCTCTCTCTCTCCTCTCTCATCCTCTCTTCTCTCTCTCGTCCTTTCTTCTCTCTCTCCCCCTCTCTCATCCTCTCCTCTCTCTCTCTCCTCTCTTCTCTCTCTCCTCTCTAACCTTTCTCATCCTCTCCTCTCTCCTCTCTCATTCTCTCCTCTCCTCTCTCTATATCTCATCCTCCTCAATCAGTCTCCTCTCTCTCACCCTCTCCTCTATCTCTCTCCTCTATCTCTCACCCCTCTCTTTTCTCTCTCCTCTCTTTTTCTCTCTCCTTTCTCCTCTATCATCCTCTCCTCTGTCTCTCTCTCTTCTCTCTCATCCTCTCTCTCTCTCTCGATCACTATTTTTGTCTCCTCTCCGTCTCCCTTTCCCCCCTCTCTCTCTTGCTCTCTCCTCTTTCCTCTCTCTCTCATCCTCTCTTCCTTCCCACCTCTCTCATCCTCTCTTCTCTCCTACCTCTCTCATCCTCTCTTCTCTCTCCCCATCTACTCCTCTCTCATCCTCTCTTCTCTCTCCCCCTCTACTCCTTTCTCATCCTCTCTTCTCTCTCCCCCCTCCACTCTTCTCATTCTCTCTCTAAGGGCCGGAATCCGGCTCCCCTCCTCCCCCGTCACCTCCCCCCTCCATCCTATTTCCACCTCCCCTCTATCCGACCGGAGGAGAGGGTTCTGGGGGCGGGAATCATGCTGCCCTCTATAATAACCCAGATTTTTTTGTGGTTCTTTAATTACTTTTTGGGAAACCGATTATTTTTTTAATCTCCCCCCTCTCCCTCCTCAAGCCCCTCCCGTCATCCCGTCTCCAGTGGGATTTTTCAATTTTTTTTAAAGTTATTAGCGATGCTTTCAAAAGCGTCGCTAATGATAGTTTTATTATTCTTTTTAATTTTTTTACATATTAGAGACACTTTATAAAGCGTCGCTAATACACAATAATTCTTTTTTTTTAAATACATTTTTTATTAGTGGCACTTTATTGAAGCATAGCTAAAGATTTGTTTTTTATTACCTTTTCTTTTAGCATAAGCATTACTAATAATTTCTTTATTGTTTTTATTCTTAGCAATAGATAAACAAGTGTTACTAATAAGATGTTTTTAATTTTAATTTTTTTTATATTTGCGATGCTTTATAAAGCATCGATCGGTAATAATTAAATTTTTGAGATGCTTAGAATTAAGCGTCACTAATAATTTAGTATTAGCAACGTTTAATAAAGTGTCGCAAAAAGAGAATAATGAGACGAAAAAGAATATTGCTAATGGCAGATTATTAGTAACGCTTTGGCATTATCATCGCTAATGAGTAATAGTGACTACATTTTTATCGATGCATTTAGCGATGCTTTTTAAGCGTTGATAATAGTTAGTAGCGACGCTTCGAGCATGACTAATGATGCTTAAAAGCGTCGCTAATAGTCCTTTTTATTGTTGTATATTATTTGTTTATGTCGTTTTTGGATAAACACTTAAGCCAAATTATTTGATTAGGGCTATTATGAATTGGCCAACTCCTACCGCTTGTTTGAGGTAAGATCTTTTCATAGTTTGACTAGTTTTTATTGTCATTTTGTTTGTGACTTTAGTACATTACAAGTTTTATAACTGATTTATTGGAAATGTGTGACATACTCTTAAGAGGCTAATAAGGCTTTTATTGAAACTAAGGTTGTTCGACTAGTGCACTTTGTTTTGCCCTACCTAAGTTCAATTGTCTTTTTAAGCTTGATTGTGATACTTGTAAGTTAGGTATTGGCGTTGCCCTTAGCCAAAATAAGTGGCTCATTGGGTTCTATAGTGAAATGTTAAGTTGTTATACACTAGAGATGCCAAAGGGTTGGGCCCGGGGGCTAGACCTGGCCCTTTCTACATATGGGGTTGGGCCGAGCCTTGGCCCAATTGTCAACAGGCTGGGTTTTGCAACCTCTATTCTACACTTAACTATAGTACTTAGGATCTTGAACTCCATGTTGTTATCAAAACCCTTGTATTTTGGTATCATATTCAAAGATATTTTGTTCTTTATTATGATCATGAGACTCTTAAGCACATTAATGGCTAATAAAAGTTGACTGCTCGACATGTCAAATGGGTAAATTATTTACATAAGTTCATTCTTCCCCACAAACACAAGCTTGACACAAAAAGTAATGTGGCAGATGCACTAAGTGAAAAACACCCTCTTTTGATCTCATATAGATTCACCTAGTTTTGATTTTCATAAGGATGAGTTCCACAAAGATGTGAACTTTGGTCCTATCCTTGTTGTACTAGAGGCTGACACTAATTATATGGAATGTTCTTTTATAGTTGGTTTCTTGTTGAAAGGGAGTTGTTTGTACATCTCTAACACATCTCATCAGGCAAGATGCTTACATGGTAGAACATTTTGGGAGAAAGAAACCTATTGCTTTATTTCATGAAGGATTCTTTTGGAAAGAATTCACAGCGCATTCAATAGTGGACGTGAATCGATGGCACATTCACTAGTGGATGTGATGAAACTTGTACACTATCCACTAGTGAAACTTCGAGAGTGGATTCCAGTGCCTAAATTTTAGCCCCCATTTCAAAGTCGTCAAATAAGCTAGTTGACACCTCTGTGTACCATTCTAAATCCATATGTGCCATGGACTTATATAAATATAAATAATATATATACATATATATCGAGAGAGAGAGAGAGAGAGAGATGTCTACAAAGAAAGAAATAGAAAACTGCAAAACAATGAAGTGAAGAAGAAGCTATACATTTCTTTATTTGAAATTTTATAATAATCCAGCCTTGGCTTTTCACAGCCTTTATTATACAATCCTTAAATAAATTTAAAATGGCAGACAATTTTCTAGAACTAATAACGAAGCTCCTTTTTTGGTCGGCCTTCATTTTCCCCCTAAAATACAGATTATTAAAAGAATTATCACATCCCAAAGTAAAAGAAAACCCTAATACCTAAAGAAAAGAAGAATGAAGCAAGACATTTTCCATGAGATCTCATGAAAGTCCTTCAGCTGACCTCGTAATATCCCCTTTAAGAAATGAATACTAACAAGTATCCAACCAACACTTCAAACCAACCTGTAATTAGAAAAATACAACTAATTGCGAAGAGATTTACTTGACACTACATAATATCATCAAATACATGAATAATTAGTGTCTTCTCTAGAAACACGCAGGTGGTACAATAGTCCCTGTTGTAGACCCTGCAACATTGGCACAAGTGCTTTTGACGGTTATCCCACTTGCTCCCACCAAATTAACATTCTGGAGTTGTATCCCACGACAAGGGACACTCTTGCTGCAATCAAATGTTATGGCAACCTTTGATGCACTTGTTCCTTTGATGTTCTTGTACCCAACATTACTAACCGCCACTGCTGAATCCTGCGATATGACAAGAGGTTAGATTTCATATCCCATCGACTGTAGATCATAAGGAGAAATGGTTAATTGCAATTACTTGTTCCGAACATGGTTTCATGGAGTCACAATAGTTCTGATCTATGATAATCGGCCTCTCAACATTTTCCATAATAATGTTACTAAATTGTATATTGTTTGCATTTCCTGAACCTCCCTGCAAGACAAAGGTAAATATGATAAAATATCTTTGATCAAATCTATCTATGTACATGCATATGCATATCCTTAAAAACACTTATACCCACATCTCTGCAATTAATGGGGATAAAATAACCCTTGAACTAGACCTTACCTGCCAGGTTTTGATCCTGACTCCATTTGTTGTTCCAGTGATCTTAGCTCCATCTACTACAACATCTGAGACCTGGGCTTCTGACTTTCCCATCCCCAAGCTCCCAATGCTAAGTCCATCAATTCAAACAAAAAAAACACATAGAAATCGGGGAAGAAAGAGAGGGGGAGAGAGAGAGATAGGCAGATAGATAAATGTATGAAGCGCTTAGAACGTGATTTTCACCTTATTCCATGCCCAGTCCACATGTTATGCCCGTAGCTTTGACATTTTTAGATCCACTTACTATTGAAATGCAGTCATCGCCTTCACAAAAGTTGAAAATGTACGAAGATCAAACTTATCCTTTTGATATAATTAAGTGATGAAAACACAATTTGTTTTTGAATCCATCATTATATATGACTGAAAAGGCTTTGAGAAGCGGTTAATCACCCTACCGGTTCCGATGACACAGTTTTGTATGTTGATGCTTTGGGTACTTGTGACGTGAATTCCATCTGTGTTAGGGCTGTTTCCGGGTGCAGTAATAGTGAGACCGGAAGCCTGGACACTGGAGCATTTCTCAAAGGAAACCTGGATCTGAGGGCTGTCCTTGACCCTGAGGTTGCTCACCACAAGATTTTTGCATGAGTGGAACAGAAGGGCCTACACCAAATGGAAACCTTTATCGATTACTTCAATTATTTAACGAACTGAATAGCAAACAAGAGAAGTTAGCCAAAGTATGCATCAAATTCTGCAAATGAAGATGCTGAACGTACTGTTGGAGCATCTGTGCAAGCCTGCAGTATCACAAAGGCGAATTTTAAGAAGTTAGACAAATAATAACAAAGGAGCTTCTACTCTTATGAAAAAGAAGAATAAGAATATGATCAATTCACAGTGCTTACACGAGATTTGTCTATCTCGCATGATTTTTGCCACCATGTTGCTCCATTCCCATTAAGAGTACCACCACCTTCAACAGTAAGGCCATCAATATTGCTAAAGAGAATCCACTGATTTCTGTCATCTCCTTTCCAATCTGACATGTCAGTGGAGGCTGAAAGCGTTCCTTGGATCTTACCAAAAACAACAGTCATATTAGAACACCCAAAAAACCTTAGACAGAGGTCAGTTGCAAATATATGCTGATATTAGGTGACTAATTGCTGGCAGGCTTACCATGACTTTAACATTAGATCTACATGGACCCGAAAAGGTTATTGGCTTCAGAAGGTATTTTTCGTTCTCAGGCACAGTTAATACAGCTGGAGCATTTGCACAGGCATCAGCCCAAGCTCTCTGGAATGCCTGCGTGCCATTACAAAAGAGAAGATACTTAGAGTTTCAAATATCAAACAATTCAACAAATTAAACTAATTGCAGCTTTCTAGATGCTCTGTCTGTCTTTTTCTTGAGTGTGTTACCTTTGAAGCGTCTGTTCCATCACTTTTGGCTCCATAATTCTCCACATTAACTACTAGAGCACCCAAACGGATGACTTCATGCTCTAATTCCATGGCTGCCGCGAAGTCAAGGTTTAAATCATTGGCATCCGCAGTGAATGTGCCCATGAATGTGGGATTGGTTGGCTGGACAAAAGTGGAAGGTTGAGCTAGAGGATCAATGAATAGTGGGTCTTCTGGAAAGCATAATGAAAGTGGACACAAACAGCACAATGCGAACAGAGGGAGCAACTGTCTTCTGGGAGCCATTTATGAAATCAGGGAAGGAACAACAAACCAAACTGATCTCAAGTGGGTACTTGATCTTAAGAGAACGGTGGTGAAATCATGATATGATGAGTATATATCCATGGAAAAGGAGGGTCGGAGAGAGAAAGGGAGGCAGTGAGAATGGCTTTTACTCAACCAATGGCGGCTCTTGAGTTGGTTCATCCATGATTCTAAGCAATGGATTTAGATGAAAGAGATTTTGAGACGGAAGGATCTCTTGGGTGGTCAGTACAGACCTTCACACCCAACCTGTATCCTCTCCATCCTCATCAAAGGAACAACGATAACAACACCGTTATTTACCATAATAATGACAATAACATTCATAGTTATGATGAAAATTAATTATAATATGGACGCATTCTAATTAGTTGTAACGCACATTTAGTCGTGTACGCTTAAATAGGTTCTTGACACGAAAACTAAAGTCAAAATATTAAATAGCTAGCTCACGTGTCCAAACACATAGAAAGTATTAAAACGTGTTAAATAGTTAGTGGACCTATGCACGACGAAGCTTGTGCATCAGTTCTACTGGATAATTTCTCGTGATACACATAGTCATGTATCTTTGCACGTAAGCCAATATAAGCTCCTCTTATTTGCTTGACCCTGAATTTTCAAGCTCTTCAGCTTTTAGTAAACATTATTTTG
This sequence comes from Saururus chinensis, assembly GCA_035235625.1. Lineage (NCBI taxonomy): Eukaryota > Viridiplantae > Streptophyta > Magnoliopsida > Piperales > Saururaceae > Saururus > Saururus chinensis. The sequence goes on from CP141143.1 coordinate 37,551,138, forward strand.
TGTCTTCTATCATTTCTTACACACTAGTCTATATTCTTTGCACGTAAGCCAATTTAAGCTCCTCTTATTTGCTTGACCCTGAATTTTCAAGCTCTTCAGCTTTTAGTAAACATTATTTTGTGTTTTCTATCATTTCTTACACACTAGTCTATATTTACAATATTTTTTACCTTAATGAGAGATGTCAAAAGTGCTAAGGACCAGACTAGGAGAGGTAGGGAAATCAGCCTTTCATAACACTCTATTCGGCCACAATCTTCTCTAGTATGTACCATGCGACACCTCAATGAGAAGCGGGTTGAATTGGTTTGGTTTGGTTCAGTTTGGCTAATGTGCCTGTGTTGGAAGGGACTGAAACTAAGGATTCCTTTAATTAGTTGTTAGGACTTGGAAGAAGTCTTGTTGTCTCATTGCCATATGCGTCTTTTGTGATTTGTCAAAGGCGTTCTTCTTTCTTTTGGACCCTTTGACATGGGATTTATGTGGCATGACAACAATTTGCATTATGTGATTTGTGTGTCATTGAGTTCGATTTTGATCTCTCAATCAGTGTTATGATTGTTTAAAAGTCGCAATATTACCTTGGTTTTATCATGAACAATTTAATCAAGTTATCGATAACCATGTTGAGCAAGCTTGAAATAATTGCGTTTAGATAATTAAATAGGTATCATTCAATGAGAGTTGAAGAAAACATCGACGAATTTAGGTACTGACCAATTTAAATTAAGTTTAAGCGTATTGACAAGTGTAGCAGCAAAAAACAATATGAGGGTGATTAAGGTTCCTACTAAACCCGCCGCACTCATATCTTGGGTGGCCACTCGCCATCACTTCCAGCCTCCTCCCCCTCTTTCGACCCTCTTGCCCATGGTGTGAAGGATGGTGTGATGCTATAGGTCTTGGCGAAATGTGTTAAATTAACTATAGAGTCATAGTATTAAATTAACTACATTTGAGTATATGAGATATTATATATGAATGTATATAATTTATTTCTACTATATATAAATATAGATTTTTAAAAATATCTCATATATAATATATGTATATTATATCTCTTTAAAATATTTACTTTTAAATAATTTATATCATATGTAATGTGTAGGCATGCTAAGGAGCTAGGTCGAGTCAAGTTTTAGTATGTGGGAACATGAAATTTGATGTCTTATTATCTTGGACTCATCCCAAATAAATATAAATTACCCTAATTTTATGAAAAAAAAGAGACTCCATGATTTAATGCTAAAAAATATTTATAAAATTATTGTTAAATTTGAATTTCTAAGGATTCCAACTCCAGTCTTCATAGAAAATTTAGAAAGATATATCATAAATTGTTTGACATATAAAGATAGTAAACAATATTACCATAACATATTGTCTAATGATTGACATATTGTTTGATATGTAGTACAATATATCTCAATTTTTTACTCGGTTGTTAAATATTGGTTGATAACATATATGCATATACGTTATTAAATATTATTTCTATGATATATCTAAATTTCAATGTATATCACATTTAGACATATTTGTATAATATGTCTTTAAATGTTTACTTCTGAAAAATATATATCATGTGTGATATAAGTCAATACTCAATACATAAACATTATAAATTCATTAATAATATATAAATTTGTAATATATATGTATATGTTATAAATGTAAATTGAGATTATTAATTGTGGACATGCATACATAAGTGTTAATATGTATTTATGTATTTTATAAAATATATTGACATATTTCATTTGAGTTCAAGTACGAGTTGAGTTTGAGCTGAGCTCAAGTTTTATTTAAGCCGAGTCGAGTCGAGCCAAGGTATGCTCGAACTCAACTAAAAAATATTCGAGTTCGATTTGAGTTCGAGTTGAGCCACTTCGAGTCAAGTCAAGCCATATTCGAGTCGAATATTATTACTCAACAAGCTAGCTGATCAACTCATTAGCACCCCTAGTCATTAATGTTCTAATGGGTATGCCGTTGGGCTTTCTTACAGTTAATTCATTTACTGAATGTGTTCCTTACTAGACTGACAAATTTAATGAAAAGCATTTGAATGAATTAATCACTTAAGTTCTATTATCAAGAGTATAAGGTGGCCAAAGTTTTATAATTCCTTGTGGTGTACGTGAACTCAGATGCTTAAGCTTTAAAATTGGTCATTACCTAAATTCTTGAACTCTCGTTGAATGATGCCCGTTTGAGCATCTAAATGCAACTACTTCACGCTTGTTCGAGATGGTTATCGATTACTTGATTCAATTGTTCAGGATAAAACCAAGGTAATGGTGCAAGCCCTGAACAAGCAAACACACTTATTAAAATTTCAAAATCGAACACAATGGCACACAAATCACTGAATACAGATTGGTGTCATGCCACATAAATCCCATGTCAAGGGTCAAAATTAAGAAACCCCTAACTCATGTACATCAATTATAATGCCTTTGACAAATCACAAAGACGACTTATCAACTTATGTCACAAACACATGTTACCCAAACTGAAGCAAACCCAAGCAAACCACAGCAAGTCTTGTGTTCTAATATGATAAGCATGTCTAGAAATATATCTAAGAATAACCGACGGGTTAAAATGCAATTATGCAATTCAAAACATATTGGCCACTGTGTAAGAAACAATAGAAATAAGTGTTCATAATTGTGTGAATTGTAAGTCTTGTCCTTTTTAACCTTTTCTTTTGTGAATTATTAAGCTTAGTAAAATAGCTTAAAACTCCCATATATAGTACAAGCATATTATGTCCATGATTTATTATGCACATTGGTATTGAGGTAGTTCATTATCATATCTAACCAATAGTGTACTATTAGTGGAGTGGGGGCGGCCAGGACTGTGCACGTACATACTTGAGGGGATTACTAATTAAATAGTTCCATTCATAACTCAATTTTTTCTTGTGTTACCCAACTAAAATGAAAAAATGACTTTTTTTTTCTTACTTTATTCCCCCATCACTTTACTCTTACTTCCCCTGAATCCCATCCCATTCTTCTCCGGGGACAGTTCCAATAATCTCCTCCTGTGACGGCTTTGATAATTAGGCTCCTATCATGAAGATGGCCAGGGGCACAAGCTGTTCACTAGCTTGGCATGCTAGCCATGCTTTGGCATATGACCACTAGTTTCGGCCGCAAAGGCCAAATCTAGCCATTGTGGCCGGACTTGACCTGCACAGCCAGATCCGACTTCACAAGACAGATCTAGCCTGCATGCCGGATCTGGCTGGTGCAGGCCAGAGCCTAGACACGGTGGCCAGGCTCTTGCGTGTTGCAACCAGATCTGGCCACAGTGGTCAGTCCTGACCTATATAGCGAGATACTATTGCAATCAAACCCGACCTACATGGCCAGATCTTGTCACGTAAGCCAGATGTAGCAGTCATGTCCTGACCCATCCTGCATGGCCAGATCCGGCTGCCATCGCCAGAGGCTAGCCCTCATCAGTTTGGGTTGTTACCACAAAGTTTGGGTCATCGACGAAGAGGAGCTGAAGAAGTGGGGTGGAGTTTAGATCGTCGGCGACATTGATAGCACGATCGGTGCCATCAAAGTAGGAGAGGAGGTGAGGTAAAATAAAATTAAAGTTTTTTTTGTAAGTGGGGATAAGTGTGAAATTAGACTAGGTAGGCTTGGGGTAAATAGGAAATGGGGGATATAAGAAAAAAATGGAATGTGAATAGTCACCTTCTTACTTATTAGTGTCCAAATAAGGTGCTCTATAAGGCTGATTGTCCTACCACTTCTAGTCAAGTTCTAAGCACTCTAGACACCCCTCATTAAGCTAAAAAAATCTTCCCCCTCCATCCTAATTAATAGCTCTATTTGATAAAAAAGTTTATTCTATATTTATAGCTCAATTTTATTAAATTTAAATGGTTGGATACTTAAAAAATAAGTATCATGAGCTTATTTTTTATTCTCTTAGATGTATGTTTTACCATTCAATAAAATATATTATTCTTTTAAATATTATTCTATTTGATTAGGATAACCGAGTTTACAATTCAATTGTGCAAGCGAATATGTAGAGTAGTGTGTAAGAAATAATGGAAGAGACAATTTACACAACTTAAATAGGGAAGCATTTTTTATGCTCTACTTCGACAATAGTACTAACATATACATCGTTGGTCTAAAATATCAATGATTCCCAGGCGTACCATAAGCTAAGTTCATTGTCAAAGGGGAGTATGAAAAACTCTTCCCTTAAATAGACAAGGTTATGCTAATAAGAGGTTGACTTACCTGCTAACTATAGACACTTCTCATTTTACGTGGAACAATACACGAATATGTGCATCAAGAGAAATTATGATGTAGAACCGATGCACTAGCTAGGTGGTATGTATGTCTACTCACTATTTAACATGGTTTAACACTTTTTTAAGTATGAACTTAACCTATTTCATATTTTGGCATTAGTTTACGTGTCTAAGAGAATGGACCTATCCACCGCTGGATCAAAGGTCCAGCATGAAAAATGTGCCTACACCTCAGGTCCAGCATGTGTTAAGTACTGGTCAGATTAACTAGTTAGAAAGCCCACAACATAATTAATTTTCATTATCCGTGAAGGCCTGACCCCCCAAGAGAGCCTTCCGTCTCAATCTCTTGCATCTAAATCCGTTCCTTAGAATCATGGAGAAACCAAATCACGAGCCGCCATTGGTTGAGTAAAAGCCATTCTCGCTGCCTCCCTTTCTCTGTCCAAGCCACCTTTTTCATGTATATATACTCGTCATGTCATGATTTCACCACCATTCCTCTAAAGATCAAGTACCCACTTGAGATCAGTTTGGTTTGTTGTTCCTTCGCTGATAAAAGTGACAGAGAAAAGATAATTTCATAATGTCTCCCAGAAGACAGTTGCTCCCTCTGTTTGCATTGTGCTGTTTGTGCCCACTTTCATTATGCCTTCCAGAGGACCCATTATTCATTGATCCTCTTGCTCAACCTTCCTCTTTTCGCCAGCCAACCAACCCCACATACTTGGGCACATTAAACACAGGCTGCCAATGATTTCAACCTAGACTTCGGGGCAGCCATTGAATTAGAGCAAGAAGTCATTCGTTTGGAGGGGTTTGATCAAGACGGCGCTAGAGTAGTAAATGTGGAGAATTATGGAGCTAGAAATGATGGAACAGATGCTTCAGAGGTAACACACCCAGGAAAAAGACAGACAGAAAAACTAGAAAACTGCATCCAGTTTAATTTGTTGAATTGTTTGATCTATGAAACTCTAAGTATCATCCCTTTTGTAATGGAACGCAGGCATTCCAGAGAGCTTGGGCTGATGCATGTGCAAATGCTCCAGCTGTTTTTACTGTGCCTGAGAACAAAAAATACCTTCTAAAGCCAATAACCTTTTCGGGTCCATGTAGATCTAATGTTAAAGTCATGGTAAGCCTGCCAGCATATATTTGCAACTGAACTCAGTCGAAAATGGCTTCTAATATGACCTTATTTTTTTTTGTAAGATCCAAGGAACGCTTTCAGCGTCCATTGACATGTCAGATTGGAAAGGAGATAACATAAATCAGTGGATTCTCTTTAGCAAAATTGAAGGCCTTACTGTTGAAGGTGGTGGAACTCTTAATGGGAATGGAGCAACATGGTGGCAAAAATCATGCAAGATAGACAAATCTCGCGTAAGTACTTTGAATTGATCATCTTATTCTTCCTTTTCATAAAAGTAGTAGCTCTTTTGTTATTATTTGTCTAAACTTTTTAAAATTCGCCTTTGTCATACTGCAGCCTTGCACAGATGCTCCAACAGTACGTTCAACATCTTCATTTGCAGAATTTGATGCATAGTTTGGCTAACTCTTCTCTGTCATTCAGCCCTTTTTAAATAATTGGAGTTGTCCATAATGGTTTCCATTTGATGCAGGCTCTTTTGTTCCACTCATGCAAAAATCTCGTGGTAAAGAACCTCAGTGTCAAGGACAGCCCTAAGATCCAGGTTTCCATTGAGAAATGTTCCAGTGTCCAGGCTTCCGGTCTCACCATCACTGCACCAGGAAACAGCCCTAACACGGATGGAATTCATGTCACGAGTACCCAAAGCATCAACATAGAAAACTGTGTCATCGGAACTGGTAGGATGATTAACCACTTTTCTAAGCCTTTTCGGTCATATATAATGATGGATTAAAAAAATATGTTTTCATCACTTAATTATCTGAAAAAGATGAGTTTGACCTTTGTACATTTTCAATTTTGGTGAAGGCGATGACTGCAGTTCAATAGTAAGTGGATCTAAAAATGTCAAAGCTACGGGCATAACATGTGGACCTGGGCATGGAATAAGGTAAAAAACGCCTTTTAGGAGTTTCATACATTTAGCGCTCTCTCTCTCACCCCCGCCCTGATTTTTATGTTTTTTCTTGTTTGCCTTGATGGACCTAGCATTGGGAGCTTGGGAAAGGGAAAGTCAGAAGCCCATGTCTCAGATGTAGTAGTAGATGGAGCTAAGATCATCGGAACAACAAATGGAGTCAGGATCAAAACCTGGCAGGTAAGGTCTACGTCTAGGGTTTTGTTGTCCCCAGTAATTGCAGTTATGTGGGAATAAGTTTAGTTATGGATATGGATATGCATATGCATGTACAAAGATAGATCTGATCATATTTTTTTCACATGCAACATAACTTAATCCATGACTATTTACCTATGTCTTGCAGGGGGGTTCAGGAAATGCAAACAATATACAATTTAGTAACATTATTATGGAACATGTTGCAAGGCCGATTATCATAGATCAGAACTACTGCGACTCCAATAAACCATGTCCAAAACAAGTAATTGCAATTGACCATTTTCTCGTCATGATCTACAGTAGTTGGGGAAATAAAATCTAACCTCTTGTCATGTTGCAGGATTCAGCAGTGGCGGTCAGTAATGTTGGTTACAAGAACATCAAAGGAACAAGTGCATCAGAGGTTATTGTAACATTTGATTGCAGCAAGAGTGCCCCTTGTCATGGGATACAACTCCAGAATATTAATTTGGTGGGAGCAGGAGCATAAACAGTGAAAAGCAAGTGTGCCAATGTTGCAGGGTCTACAACAGGGACTATTGTCCCACCAGCTTGTTTCTAAAGAAGACCCTAAATATTCATGTATTTGTTGATACTGTGTGGTGTCGTGTAAATCTCATATATAGCAATTAGTAGTAATTTTCTAGTTGCAGGTTAGTTTGAAGTGTCAGTATTCATTTCTGAAAGGGGGATATTAAGAGATAAGCTGAAGGACTTTAAAGTATCATGGAAAATTGACTTGCGTCATTCGTCTTTTATTTACATATTTGCTTTGGGAAGTGATATTCTTTTTATTTTTTAATGAAAACCTGTCTTTTATGATGAAAATGTTGAAAAATCAGAAAAAGTGTCTTTCTTGATTACTTTTAGAAAATTGTTTGTCATTTTCAATTTATTTAAGGATTGTACAATAAAGGTTGTGAAAAGCCTAGGCTTGATTATTGTAAATTTTCAAATAAAGAAATGTATGGCTTGTTCTTCACTTTTTCTTTTACTATTTTGCCTATATATATATATATATATATATATATATATATATATATATATATATATATATATATATATATATGACCATAACATTGACCATGACACATATGAGTTTAGCATGGTACATAGAAGTGTCAATGGCCTCATTTGACGACTTTGAAATAGGGGCCAAAATTTACTAATTGGAATCTACTAGAAAGTTTCACCAGCGGATAGCGCACATGTTATTGTAAGTTTCATCACGCTCACTAGTGAGTGCACAATCAATTATGCTAGTGAAACTTCATATTTGGATCAAATTTGATTTTACTATTCTGCTCGGGGTTAATGAGATATGAATCAGCTCTTTTAGTGGCTTGAACTGATATCAAGGAGTCCCCAATTCACTTTCAATGTAAAACAAGAAGTGAATTCCTAAAATTTCTTGTCTCATTTCACAAAAATCCCTGCAATATCTCTATAAATGAGTTAACAACACATGCATATAAAAGTTTAAAACTTTGCAAAGATATTGCTATCACGATTTCTTTTAGTGATAAATATTGGGCCAATGGCTTTTTTGCCTTAATGCTCATAAGAATTCAATACATAAAACAAATAAGAGAACTAAAGAAGAGATAAACAACAAAGAAGTCATAGTTTCCAAGGAGATAGTAAATAAGGGAATTCCTGCAACAATATGAGCCTAGAAGGAGAATTAGATAGAGATGTCTAGACTTCAAAGTCAATATTTGTAAAGAGCTGAACTTGTCAAGAGTTGTTTTTTTGAAAACACGCATTAAAAATAATATTTACGTGTGTATGTTATAAACCTATCCGGGGAACGGAATGTGAGCGATATTTGTGGAGTTGGCGATTTGGGAGACATGAGAAACTAGGTATTTGTCACTGTCGACATCCTTCCCTGGCCGTCGGTGTCAACCTAGTTCTCTTATCCGGCCTTTCACCTCCTCATGTCTTTTTTCTCCTTACAGCCCTCCTTGCATGTTCATTAAAATTTGTTCATCAGGATAGATTGAATTGTGGCATGGGTGATTTTGAGTAGTGAAAATTTCTGCTACCGTATGCTTGTAGAACCTGGCTCAGGGTTTTTGTTCGTCTGGGTTTCGGTTTGGATGATGGAAGTCAAGGTTTGTGCTATGGTAACACTACAACAAAATTGGGTATTAGCAACGCTTATATAAGTGTCACAATCATATGCGTTGCTAAAAAGTGATAATAACGACATATAAAAAAACCCCTATTAGCGACGCATAATATTAAGCTTCGCTAATGACAGTCTAGTAGCGACATATAAATCTAAGCATTGCTAATACTTAAAATTTTAGTGATGCTTTCATTTATGCATCGCTAATACTTACATTATTAGCAGTACTTTTATAAGCGTCACTAAAAGATATATATATATATATATATATATATATATATATATATATATATATATATATATATATATATATATATATATTTAAAAAAAATTCAAAACTATTAACAATGCATTTTTCAAAATGTCGCTACTAGTTTCAACAATAGCGATGTTTGTAAATATGCAACACAAATAATTCTCAATTTTAAATAAAAAAATTAAAAATTAAGAACTAATAGCGACACATAGAATATGCATCGCTCTTACCCTTAGTAGTAGCGACGCATAGTCACATGCGTCGCCACTACCTAATTTTTAAATAAAAAATTTAATGAAAGAGAGAGGGGGAGGGAGGGGAAGAGAGGGAAGGGAGAGAGAGAAAGAGAGAGAGGAGAGGGAGAGATCCAGAGGGGAGAGAGAGGAGAGGGAGAGATCCAGAGGGGAGGGAGAGAGAGGAGAGGGAGAGAGATAGAGGGGAGAGAGAGCTGAGAGGGAGAGAGACGGAGGGGAGAGAGAGGAGAGGGAGAGAGACAAAGGGGAGAGAGAGAGGAGAGGGAGAGAGATAGAGGGAAGAGAGAGAGAGAGGAAGGGGGAGGAGAGAGACAGAGGGGAGAGATAGGGGAGGGGAGGAGACAGAGGGAGAGAGACAGAGGGGAGAGAGAGATGAGAGGGAGGAGAGAGAGGGGAGAGAGAGAAGAGGGAGGAGAGAGAGGGGAGAGAGAGAGGAGAGGGGAGAGAGAGGAGAGGGAGGAGAGAGAGGGAGGAGAGAGAGGGAGGGAGAAGAGAGGGAGGGAGGAGAGAGGGAGGAGAGAGAGAGAGAGGGAGGGAGGAGAGAGGGAGGAGAGAGAGAGAGGGAGGAGAGAGAGGGAGGGAGGAGAGAGAGAGAGGGAGGAGAGAGGGAGGGAGGAGAGAGAGGGAGGGAGGGAGAGGGATAGAGGGGAGAGAGGGAGAGAGAGAAAGAGAAGGGAGACAGAGGGGAGAGAGGGAGGGGAGAGAGAGGAGAGAGAACAAATTATTTTAAAAAATATAGAAAATGAAAAAAATAAGTAGTAGAGACGCATAGTACTATGCATCGCTACTAGATGAGGGCAGTAGCGACGCATGTACCTATGCGTCGCTATTACCCTTTGTAGTAGCGACGCATAGTAACATGTGTCGCTACTACCTATGTTTTAAATAAAAAATTAAATAAAAAATAGAGGGGGAGGAGAGAGGGAGGGAGGAGAGGGAGAGAAGAGAGGAGAGAGGGAGGGAGGGAGGAGAGAGAGAAGAGAGTGTAGAGAGAGGGAGGGAGGGAGGGGGAGTGGTGAGAGAGAGGGAGGAAGGAGAGAGAGAGGAGCTAGGGAGGATAGAGAGAGAGACAGGGGGAGGGAGGGAGGAGAGAGAGAAGAGAGTGTAGAGAGAGGAGGGGAGGAGAGAGAGTAGAGTGAGGAGGGGAGTAGAGAGAGAGGGAGAGAGAGAGGAGGGAGGGAGGGAGGAAAGAGAGAGAGGCGAGAGAGATCGAGGGAGAGAGGAGAGTGAGAGGAGGGGAAGGTGAGAGGGAGAGAGAGAGAGGAGAGAGAGAAGAGAGAGTAGAGAGAGGAGGGGAGGAGAGAGAGGAAGGGAAGGAGGAGATAGAGAGGAGAGAGAGAAGAGAGAGTAAAGAGAGGAGGAGAGAGAGAGAGAGGGAGGGAGGAGAGAGAGAGGAGAGAGCTAGGGGAGGAAGGAGAGAGAGAAGAGTGTAGAGAGAGGAGGGGAAGGAAGAGAGAGAGAGGATAGGGAGGGAGGAGAGAGAGAGAAAGAGGAGAGGGAGGGAGGGAGGAGAGAGAGAGAGAGAGATGAGGGGAAGGAGAGAGGGAGAGAGAGAGAGAGGAAGGGCTGGAGTGAGAGGGAAGAGAGAGGGGAGGAAGGAGAGAGAGAGGGGAGGAAGGAGAGAGAGAGGAGAGAGAGAGAGGGGAGGAAGGAGAGAGCAGAGGGAGGAGAGAGAGAGAGAGGGAGGGAGGAGAAAAAGAGGGATGATAGTGAGGAGGGTGAGAGAGAGAGGAGGGTGGAGAGAGCGAGGGAGGGAGGAGAAAAAGAGGGATGATAGTGAGGAGGGTGAGAGAGAGAGGAGGGTGGAGAGAGAGAGGGAGGGAGGAGAGAGAGGAGTAAAAATATATAAAAAAATGTTTTAGCGACACTCGTCCAGAGCGTCGCTAAAACATTTTATTTAAGATTTTTTTTGCACAGGTGAAATTCCTCTAGCGGCAAAAGTTTTAATTTTTAGCGACACTCTTGAAGAGCGTCGCTAATAAATGCTTAGTAGCGACATATAGAGTTATACGTCGCTACTGAGTGCATAATAGCAACGCTGTTAGAGAGCATCGCTAAGAAGTTTTATTTTTACAATTTTTTTTGTCACGGGTGAAATTCCGCCTACAGCAAAGGTTTTAATTTGTAGCGATGCTTCAAGAGCGTTGCTAATAGAAGCTTAGTAGCGACATATATAGTTATACGTCGCTACTGAGTACATAATAGCGACGCTCTTCCAGAGTGTCGCTAAAAAGTTTTATTTAAACAAAAAAAATGCCGAGGACGAAATTTCGCCCGTGCCTTATATCTACCCCCCCTCCCTGGTGTAAGCCCCAGCTGCCTCGCCGCCTGGCACCTTGCCGCCCCGCTGCCTTGCTTCAGACCACCCAACTGCCCGGCTTCCAACAGACCGCCTCTTGGAATCCGCCCCCTCCCTCCCACTCCCCCACCGGTTCCCCCCTTCCATCCCAGTCCCCCCCTCTCTCCGCGGCTCCCCCTCCCTCCGAGTTCCCCCTCTCTCTCCCTGGCTCCCCTTCCCTCCCACTCCCCCTCTCCCCAGCTCCCCCCTCCCTCCTGCTCCCCCCTCCCTCCCGCTCCCCCTGGCTCCCCCTCCCTCCCGCTCCCCCTAGCTCCCCTCCCTTCTGCTCCCCCGGCCCCATAGGATTGTCCGGATTCCGATGGGGTGCCGAAATCCAGCCCCTCTCCCCTCCCTGGGATTGCCTTCGGCATAAGTTTTTTAAAAAAATTTAAGTCTTGTAGAGACGCTTTTAAAAGCGTCACTAATACATAAGTTTTATTTTTTAAAAAAATATAGTTTCATATTAGCGACGCTTATAAAGTATTGCTAATAAGAGACTTATTAGTGACAGATATAATTATGCGTTGCTAATAAAATATTTTTTATTTTTTTAAATTATTTTTTCTTTAGCAAAGTATAGATAACGTCGCTAATAATTGATTATTAGTGACGTAATAAGTAAGCATCGCTAATAATTTATTATTAGCGACGAAATGATTTTAGTAGCGACGTATAAATATACGTCGCTAATAGGCACTATTAGTGACATTTTTTTTATGCGTCGCGAATAAGCAATAACAACAACACTTTTTTCGATGTTTATAGCGACGTTATTTATGTGTTGCTAATAGGCATTAGCGACACTTACAAGACTATTAGCGACGCATAAATACGTTGCTAATATTCCTTTTTGTTGTAGTGTAAATTTCGAAGGTTGGTTTGCAGCGTGGGTGTTTTGGGAGATGTGAGTATTTTGCTGCCGTCCACTAGTGCAATCTGGTTTTGGGGTTTTTTCTTGAGATCGGTTTGGACGACAGAGGAATTTTTGGTGATAGAGGTTCTATGCACAACGTCATAGATCGTGGTGGCTCTTCCTTCTCTTCTCCAATATTTCCCCTCCATCTTGGAAATCTCTCTTCGCTAAGCACTCGTCAAGAAAGGACTATGCCCAGCTGCATTTCCCTGATAACAAGAATTCTATTAAAGTGGATGTTGAAGAAGAACCCATTGAATTGGAAGGTCAGCGTTGGAAGCATACACTCATTGGTTATCTTATGGGTAAGCATCCATTCTACAAAGGATTGAAGATGGTTGTTGATTGTATGTGGAAGCTAGAGAGAGAGGTGGAAATGACGTCGCTCTCCAATGACTTCTTTCTATTCCAATTTCCATGTGAAGGGGATCTTCTCAAGGTACTTGGCTCTCTCTGGCTATTTCTGGATGGCCCCTAATTATCTAGGAATACAAGAGGATTAAATAATGTTAATAAGGTGGCTTCCAACAGGAAGCATATTAGAGAATTCTCTTACGGTATTTTCAATTTCAATGAGACTAGAGTGCATATTAATAAGGCTAAGAAAATTTAGTTTTCTATTAATAAGGATTGAGAATTTATTGATAATTATGGTTGCATTAGAGGAGGGATAATATGGGCGGATTGGAATCCTGCCATGTTTTCACTTATCAAATTTCAAGAAGGGGATCAATTCATTCACTGTCATATTACTAGGATGCAGAATGGATTTCAGTTTTTTGGGACATTTATCTATGCTAGTAACTGTGTTTATGGTAGGAAAGATCTTTGGATGGATATTATTAATTTCTCCAGTGGAATTTCAGATCCTTGGTTATTGATTGGTGATTTTAATTCTATATTTGATAAGAATGAGAAGCTTGGAGGCACTGTAGTATTAAATTCATATCTTCTTGAAGTTAATAATTATGTGCATTGAGCTGGTCTTCTTCAATTAAATTCTGATACAAATTATACATGGAGTAACAAAAGTTTGAATGTTAGGTGAATTCTTACTAAATTGGATAGGGCACTTTGTAATCTAGCCTGGGTTGTGAAATTCCCTTCAGTTTCAGTAAGACGTCTTTTACCTGATGTCTCAGATCATATGCTGCTCCTTGTTGATATAAGGATTAAAGGTATCATAGGTAAATGTCATTTTAGATTTTATTCTTGTTGGATCAATACATATGGTTTTCATGACATTATTGTATAAGCTTGGAAAGAGAATGTCAAAGGCACCCCGCTTTATATTTTCACTCAAAAATTGAAAGAAATCAAATATGCTCTAGGGAATGGAACAAAAATAGATTTGGGCATATCAAATCCTATGTGGATAGAAAATTAAGCATGATTCAATCTGCTCTTCGAACAGACCCGCTGAATAATACATTGGTTTTGGAGGAGTCGAAAGCTCAAGCAATTTACATTAAAGAACTTAGTAAAGAAGAAAGTTTTTCTCTTAAAAAATCTAGAATCTGCTGGCTTGTTGAGGGGGATAGATGCACAAAGTTCTTCCATTCCATTGCTTCCAAAAATACAACTTCTAATAATATTACTTCTATTATTAATTCAACAAGTGTTCTTATTTCATATCCAAATTTAAATGGAAAAGAAGCTGTAGCATATTTTGAAAAAATCCTTTCTCCAGAAACTAGAGACACTATGCATTATTCCTATATAAGGGGACATCTTATAGATGTTCAACGTGATAGTCTCATTGCCCCCATTCTTGATGACACTACAACAAAATGTACTTTAGTGATGCATTTATTTGCGACGCATAGCTAAGCATCGCTAAAACAATCTATTTGCGACGAGTGAAAAAGCGTCGCAAAAAAATGAACTATTAGCGACACATTTTAGTATGTGCTGCTAATAGTCATATATTAGCGACACATAGTTTAAAGCGTCGCTAATACTGATCATATTAGTGACGCTTTATTATAAGTGTCGCTAATAGTTCCTCTATTTGCAACGCTTTATACAACCGTCGTTAAAAGATATATATTTTAAATAAAAAAGAAAAAAAACATAACAATTAGCGACACTTATTCAAAAGTGTCAGTAATAGTTATGAATTAAAAATTTTACGAAATAAAAATTTTGAATTATTAGCGATGCTTTTGAATAAGCATTGCAAATACGATTTCTAATAGCAACACTTGTTGACAAGTGTCGCTAATAGCTTTATTAATTAATTTTATTTAATGAATAAATACTAAATTTTTTTAATAAACTTACGAAATATAATATATTTTATTCAATATTTAATATTTGTATATACAATAAATAAATATTAAATTTTCAATAAAAACTAGTGTTAATAATAGATTAAATTTTCACTATTTATATATAATATATTTTATTTCTTAAATTTTATTATTAATTTTAAAATATAATTTATAATGAAAGAGAGAGCGAAGTAAGTGCATCAAGAGAGAGAGTGAGAATGAGGAAAGAGAGAAGGTGAGGGGAGAGAGGGATCGAAGAGAGAGAGAGGTAGGAGAGAGAAGAGTTAGAGAGGGTAAAGAGAGAGGAGAGAGAGGAGGAGAGAGAGAAGGAGGAGAGAGAGAGAGTACAGAGAGAGGGAGGGAGAGAGAGAGAGGAGAGAGAGGGTGGATAGAGAGAGGGAGAGAGAAAGAAGAGGGAGGAGAGAGAGAAGATAGAGAAGAGGGTGGAGAGAGGGAGGAGAGAGAGAAAGAGAAGAGATAGGAGAGAGGGTCGAGAAAGAGGGGTGAGGAGAGAGAGGAAATTTTTTTATTTTATTTGTTTTTTATTTTTTATTTAAAAATAAATAAATAAATAAATAAAAAAATATTAGCGACGTATAGACATATACATAGCTAATACCCTTAGTATTAGCAACGTGTAGCCTTATACATCCCGAATATTTTTTTATTTATTTATTTCTAATTAATTTTTAAATAAAAAATAAAAAATAGAGAGGATATAGAGAGAGGGGGAGAGAGGGGGAGAGAGAGGGCGAGAGAGACGGGAGAGAGAGATATAGGGAGGAGAGAGAGATAGGGGGAGAAAGGGAGGGAGAGAGAGGAGAGGGAGAGAGAGAAGAGAGAGGGAGAGAGAGAGGGTGGAGAGAGAGGAGAGGGAGAGAGAGAAGAGAGAGGGACGAGAGAGGGAGAGGGAGAGAGAGGGACGAGAGAGAGGAAAGTTTTTTATTTTATTTATTTTTTATTTAAAAATTAATTAAAAAATAAAAAATATATATTAGCGATGTATAGGCATATATGTCGCTAATACTTTTTATTTTTAGCGATGTATAAGCATATGAGTCGCTAATACCTTTGAGTGTTAGCGACGTATAGGCATATACATCGCTAATACCCTTAGTATTAACGGCGTATATACCTATGCATCACTAATATATTTTTATTTATTTATTTTTAATTAATTTTTAAATAAACAATATAAAATAGAGAGGATATAGAGAGAGGGAGGAGATAGAGAGAAGAGAGAGAGGGATGAGAGAGGGAGAGAGGAAAAGAGAGAGAGCGTGGAGAGAGAGAGAATAGAGAGAGGGAGAGATGGAGAGAGAGGGAGAGGAAGAGAGAGAGAGAGAGAGAGGGAGAGGAAGAGAGAGAGAGGAAGAGAGAGAGAAGAGAGAGATATAGGGAAGGGAGAGAGGAATTTATTTTATTTTATTAGTTTTGTATTTTTATTTAAAAATTAATTAAAAAATAAATAAATAAAAATATATTAGCTACGTATAGGCCTATACGTCGCTAATACCTTTGAGTATTATCAATGTATAGGCATATACATTGCTAATACCCTTAGTATTAGCGATGTATATACCTATGCGTCGCTAATATATTTTTATTTATTTATTTTTAATTAATTTTTATATAAAAATATAAAATAGAGAGGATATAGAGAGAGGAATGAGAGAGAGAGAAGAGAGAGATATAGGGAGGAGAGAGAGAGGAGAGGGAGAGAGAGAGAAGAGAGAGAGAGGGGGAGAGACGGAGGAGAGAGGGAGGGAGAGAGAGAGAGAGGGGAGAGACGGAGGAGAGAGGGAGGGAGAGAGAGGAGAAGGAGAGAGAGAGAAGAGAGATAGGGAGAGAGAGGGGGAGGAGAGAGAGGAAATTTTTTATTTTATTTGTTATATATTTTTTATTTAAAAATTAATTAAAAAATTAAAAAATAAAATTGTATTAGTGACGTGTATAAATATACGTCGCTAATACCTTTGATTATTACTGACATATAGATATATACGTCGCTAATATTTTTTTATTTTTTTATTAACTTTTAAATAAAAAATATAAAATAGAGAGGATATAGAGAGAGGGGGAGAGGGGGAGGAGAGAGGGAGGAGAGTGATGGAGGAGAGAGGGAGAGAGAGAAGAGAGAGAAGAGAGAGAGAGGGAGGAGAGAGGAAAAGAGAGAAGAGAGAGAGAGTGATATAGGGAGGAGGAGGAGAGTGAGAGGAGAGAGAGAGGGAGAGGAGAGATAGGAGGGAGAGAGGAGAGGAGAGGGAGAGAGAGGAGTGTGAGAGGAGAGGGAGAGAGGAAATGTTTTTTATGTTTTATTTAAAAATTAATAAAAAATAAATGAAAAATGTATGAGAGGAAGAGAGGAGGGAGAGGGGAGATATAGAGGTAGATAGAGATAGAGAAGAGTGAAAGGAGAGAGAGAGGAAGAGAGAGATAGAGAAGAGAGAGGAGAGAGAAGGAAGGAGGAGGAGAGAGAGAGAGGGAGGAAGGGGGAGGAGAGGGAGAGGGGAGAGAGAGGAAAGAGAGAGAGAAAAAGGAGAGAGAGGATTTTTTAAAAAAATATTTATAAAATACGAGGCTTATTTGGGACATATAGTAACAAACGTCACAAATAGGAAAAATATTTGCGACGCTGATACTAGGCATTGCAAATAACGCACCCTATCTCTAAAATTTCTACCCACGCGATTCGATTGTGCGTGGGGTTTATTAATTCACCTGCGCGGGCAAAGTAAAATACTGCGAGGGCAAAATTTTGCCTGTGCAGTTTTTATCCCCCCCTCCATATTTTTCTCTCGATTCCCCTATTGCCGGCCAGCTCTGCCTCCGCCCCACCACCTCCTCCCCTGGCTTCCACCTAGCCACCGCCGCCCTCGCTCATCCACCACCGTAGCCCCCCCCGCATCGAGATACGCCTCCCCTCCTCGGTCCCCTCTTTTACGTGTAATCCACCAAAGCCGCCGCCCCACCGCCATCGTCAAGCTCCATCGCGAGCCCTCCCCCTCGCGCGCCGGATCCGCCTCCCCCTCCCGATCCACTCTTTTCTATGTAATCCTCTAGAGCTACCGCCCCGCTGCTGCCGTTAGGCTCATCCACCGCCGCAGCCCCCCTCCCCCGCGGAATCCGCCTCCCTCCCCCTCCCGGTCCCCTCTATTTTGTGTAATCCCCCAGAGCCGCCGCCTCCACCCCACTGCCTTTGCCTCTGCCTCTGCCCCACCACCACCGTCAGGCTCATCCACTGCCAGAGCCCCCCGCTCCGGATCTGCCTCCCCTCCCCGGTCCCCTTCTTTCTGTGTAATGCCTCAGAGCCACCCCGCCGCCTCCATCACGGCTAATCCACCGCCAGAGCCCTGCCCCCCCGAGTGCCGGATCTGCCTCCTCCCTCTCGGTCCCCTCTTTTCTGTGTAATCCCCCACAAGAGCCCTCCCCCCACAAGAGCCCTCCCCCCCACACCGGATCCGCCTCCTCCCTCCCCCTCCCCGCTCCCCTCTTTTCTCTGTAATCTATCAACCTCCGGCTCCCCTCTCTCTGGTTTCCCTCTGTCAATATCCCCCGCCGGCTCCCACTCTCTGGCGGCCGGTTATTATTATTATTTTTTTAAGTCATTAGCGACGGTTATCAAAAGCACTGCTAAAGACTTTATGTATTTTTTTCTTATTAGCGACGCATATTTATGTGTCGCTAATAGAAAAATAAATTTTTTTTAAAGTAGTGACATTTTTTATTATTTTATTTAAAATATTATTCTTTTTATTATTAGTGACTCATATATAAGTGTCGCTAATAGTAATCGTAAGCATCGCTAATAGTTATGTATTAGTGACACTTATCTGGGAGTCGGAAATAATACTTTTTAGTGACGTTTTATTAAACGTCGCTAATGTTAAGACTATTAGCGACAACAGTTTTTGCGACAGTTTATAAATGTTGCTAATACCCATTAGCGAGGCTTATGGCACTATTAGCGATGCTTAGATGTGTCTCTAATACTCTAATTTGTTGTAGTGGAGATCACCCAAGTTGTTCATTCTTATCGTCCAAACAAAGCTCCTCTGCCTGATGGATTCGGTAAGGAATTTTTTGTGCATTGCTGGGATATTTTGAGTGTAAACTTTTTAAATGCAGTTAAATACTTTTTCAGTCATGGAAAAATGCTTAGGGCCTTAAATTCTACATTCCTTTGTCTTCTTGCTAAGGAGGATCATGCAAGTTCCTTTGATAAGTTTCGGCCTATCGCTCTTTGTAACTTTTTGTATAAGGTGATTACTAAAATCATGGTGAACATATTTTCTAAGGTATTGTCTACCATTGTTGGTCCAAATCAGGTAACTTTCTTGAAAGGTAGACACGTTACTGAAAATTTATTGCTTGGTCATGAGTTAGTTCATAATTACCATGGTAAAAGAGCTAATAGAGAGTTTTGTATTAAAGTGGATTTGAAAAAGCATATGATATAGTGAGGTGGGACTTTATTCTCAAGGCTCTAATGGATATTGGGTGTCCTCGTATGTAGATTTCTTAGGTCCAAGAATGTATTACTACGGCTAGCTTCAGTGTGTTGCTTAATAGAAGTAATTTTGGGTTCTTTAGAAGTAAATGTGGTTTAAGGCAGGGATGCCCACTCTCTCCCTTCTTCTTTGTTCTTACTATGCAAGCCTTCTCAGACATTATAGATAAATTCCAGGAAGAAGAACTTTTTGTGCCCTCTCAGAGAGGTAGTGCTATTCCAGTTTCTCACCTATTGTTTGTATATAATATGTTTATTTTCTCTGCAGATTATTGTCATTCCGCGGAGGCCATTTGTGAGCTCATCTCTTCTTTCTCAGCTTGTACTAGGTTGATTGCTAATTCCCATAAGAGTCATATTTATTTCTTAGCAAGTTGTATGAATAAAGCTCTTATTCGGAATATTACAGGATTTCAAGAAGGAGAGATCTATCAAAAAGTCTATGTGTGCTCCCCTAATTATGAAAATCCAAAAAACTTTGGTTGGTTGGAAGAAAAATCTCCTTTCATATGCCGGTAGAATTGAATTATTAAAGTTTGTTATTTCTTCTAGCATGCAAGTGTATTGGTCCATGCATTATGTTTTGCCCAAGACAATTTCGAGAAGAATTGAATCCATTATGGCTGATTTCTTATGGCCTGGGATGGATGATCGAAGACACTTTAGACCTTTATATTGGAGCAAAGTTTGTACACCAAAATCTGAAGGAGGGTTGGGTTTAAGATCAATTCAAAATTGGTGCTCTATTGGCCTTTGTAGATCAATGTGGAAATTATTTAGAGATGCAAATTCTCTTTGGGTTCGTTGGATTCACTCTTATTACATTCAAAACTCAACTATTTGGGTTTATCAGGTTTGTGTTTGTGACTCATATGCTTGGAAACAAATTATGTCTATCCGACCTTTGTTTATTAAATATGTGAGATATAATATTATGGATGGTCGGAAAACATATTTTTGGCTTGGGGCTAGGAATTTAACTCTACTACAAAAGTTTTGAAGAAGAATTCAAGGACAATACTCTATTGATATTCTAGAAAAGATGTCAGATTGTTTGGTTCATGATCAGTGGAGATTTTTTTTCTGTGATTCTCCCAAAGAAATCTTATTCAAGCAATCAATTCATATGGCAAAACCTCATTTATCTAATGGTGATGATTATATATCTTGGGAGGCTTCTCCTTCAGGAAAATTCTCTTGTATTTCAACCATTAATGTAGTAAGAACTCACAAGTCCAAAATAAATTAGGGTAGTGTTGTTTGGTATAAACATCATATACCCAGACACTCTTTTATTGGTTGGCTTATGATGCATGATGGTCTACTCACACTAGATAAAATTCAAGAAAGATGAGTTTTATTGGTTAATCATGTGTATTATGCAAGAATGATCTTGAATCTGTTGCTTATTTATTTTTTCAATGTTCATATTCAAAATGGATTTTGAAGTCTATTGTTAATTTATTAAGGATGTCTTTGATGTCTAATGATCCTCTCCTCTTTGTCACTCAATGTTGAGCCATTGATCGGAGAAATAAACATCTCGGTTTGATTTTCAAACTTTTCCTCAATGCTGCTATTTATTTCATTTGGAGAGAGTGAAATAGAAGAATTTTTTCTAATGAGAACACTCATAAGAGATATCTTTTTAAGAAAAATGAGCAAGAAATCTGTCCGTATGTATCTCCAAATTTCTTTACTGTCAAAACTGTGCAAGAGTTATATTTCTTATCCTTGAGATGGAGATTGTATTTTTCTCTTTGATGTAATTCCCATGATGCTTTAATGAAAGGGGGTATCCCCCCCATATATTTTTACCCAAAAAAAAGAAAAGAAAAAGAAAACACATATGTTATGTTCCTGCCAAATGAGGTAGATTATTTCATTCCTAAATACCTAAAGAATAGCACTAAGATCCAAGTAACATTTGCTATTGAAAAAATATCATCAACAAAGTTACCCCATTTGCAACAAGGGAGATCCTGTCTAACGGCAATAAGAACTACAACAAGAAGGCATTTAGAGTATCTACAATTAAAGAATATATGGCTAATAGATTCTTCATCCTTTTTTTGTTCAGTATGCATCTATTAGCTGTAGGGATACCACGTCTGAAGTCTATCAAAAGTGAGGAGCCACCCATGATACATAAGCCAGCAAATAAAGGAATTATGAGGGATATGGCCTTTAAATCATAGTAGATGATGTTGTGCACTAGAATAATTCACCTCCCTAATAACTTTATAAGCGGATTTGGAGGTGAATTAACCTACCTTCGACAGTCTCCAAATGATTTTATAAATCTTCTGAATTGAGTTAGGACATAACAGTTGAAGAATTTGATGAAGTTTTTAACCCCTAAGGTTAGGTTGCATGGAAGAGTCCTGGTACTTTGAGCTACACAATGTGTAATATGAGAGTTTAATATTCGTCTCTAACTAAGTGGATTACCGGATTGCTCCTATCCCTAGTGTTTAACAAAAGAAAGAATCAAGAGTTCTACTCTCTATGCCTGAGAATTTATTTTATAGCAAAAACCAAAACCTAATCACTAATTACCATTCATGATTAATCTATCTATAAAAAATTGAACAACTGATGTAAGATGACATAAAAACTTTATACGTGAAAAACTCCAACTAGGGTGGAAAACCACAATTAGTTTCATGGCGCAAAGCTGAGGCTAGAGTTTGCACATGTGATGGCATGGCTGCTGAACGCAACTTGCAGCTTATCCTCTTGTTTCACCCAAATCTTAGCCTATTACAAGCACGACATAGAAAAACAATAAGGAAAAATGAGGACTACCTCTAAAACCTTTATTTAGCATAACAGTTTACACTAACAAGGCGTCGACCTAGCTCCCAAACCCATTGCACTCTCAGCTATCTTGCAAACCAGTCCGCCCCTTGGCTAAAATCTGTCCTGCTGAGTTCTGAATTATGGTCCTCCCCTTGGCTGAGTGACACTACAGCAGCTCCTCCAAGTTGCCAATGAAGTGTTTGCTTCCCAACAGTCCTCCGGAACTATTCTTAGAGCTCTCAATCCGCCTTTAGAAATATCTGAATGCTTAAATCCCCTTCTCAAGTAGCCATGATGCCCTTAATATAAGAAAGGGTCGGGAAGCCGAGCCATACTAGTACTAGCCTGCCCCTTTAGTCTCAACATTTTCCATAATAATGTTATTAAATTGTCTACTATTTGCATCTACTAAATCCCCCTGCAAGACAAAGGCAAATAGTCATGGATTAGGCTATGTTGCATGTGAAAAAAAATATGATCAAATATCTATGATCAGATTTATCTATGTACATGCATATGTATCTCAATACATTTATTCCTGCATATGTGCAATTACTGGGGATTACGTAACCTTGACCTAGACCTTACCAGCCAGGTTTTGATCCTGACTCCATTTGTTGTTCCAATGATCTTAGCTCCATCTACTACTACATCTAAGACATCGACTTCTAACTTTCCCTTCCCCAAGCTCCCAATGCTAGGTCCATCAAGGCAAAAAAGAAAAAACATGAAAATCATGGAAGAGAGAGAGAGAGAGCGCTAAATGTAGAAACTCAGATGTGCGCTATCCACTTGTGAAACTTCCCGCGTGGATTCCAGTTCCTAAATTTTAGCCCCCATTTCAAAGTTGTCAAATGAGCCAGTTGACACCTCTGTGTACCATTCTAAATCCATATGTGCCATGGTCACAAGTATGGTATAGAAAAACTACAAAGAAATGAAGTGAAGAAGAAGCCATACATTTCTTTATTTGAAATTTTACAATAATCGAGCCTAGGCTTTTCACAGCCTTTATTATACAATCCTTAAGTAAATTAAAAATCACAAACAATTTTCTAGAATTAATAAAGAAAGCCTCCTTATCTGGTTACCCTTCATTTTCACACTAAAATAGAGATTATTAAAAGAATTATCACTTCCCAAAGTAAAAGAAAACTGCTAATACGTAAAGAAAGGAGCAATGAAGCAAGACATTTTCCATGAGATCACATGGAACTCCTTCAGCTTAGCTCGTAATGTCCCCTTTTAGAAATGAATAATGACAAGTATCCAACCAACACTTCAAACTAACCTGTGATTAAAAAGTAACTACTAATTGCTATGAGATTTACATGACACTTCACAGTGTCATCAAATACATGAATAATTAGGGTCTCCTTTAGAAACAAGCAGGTGGGACAATAGCATACATAACTGGCTACATAACATGATGTCTCCCAAGAAACATGACGCCAAATTTAAAGTTCCTAGTTAAGGGTGCCACATGAAAGGGAGAACTAACCCTTATCCCGAACATGCACTTCTTATGCCCAAGAAGGATGGTTCATTTTATATATGTATAGATAATCATGCTAGAAAAAATTTACTATTCCCTATTGCTTCCCTATTCTCCGATTAGATGATATCCTTGATTAGCTTAGCAGTGTCCATACCGTTTCCAAGATTTTGATCTTAAGAGTGAGTGTCATTAAATTTGGATTAAATCAAGGGATGAATGAAAGATAAGCTTTAAGACTCACAAAAGACTTTATGATTGACATTACGACCTTTCATTGAGATGTCTCCTCACCAAGTACTCGAGACTTTGAAAAGTTAGAAGCTATATGCCAACTTTAAGAAATATATTTTCTTACTCGAAAGGCTATATGACTACAATAAAAAATAGCGACGCAACGCAAAGGGTAGCTTAAAATTACTATTTGCGATATATATAAAATATAGCAAAAAATATTAACTATTAGCGACGCTTTTTATAAAGCATTGCCAATAGTAGTACTATTAGTGACACTTTTGATAAAGCATCTCAAATACTAATACTATTAGCAAAGCTTTCTAAAAAGCATAACTAAATGTTATAAATTTTAAATAAAAAATAAAAAAATTAGAATGACTTTTTTGTGATACTTTTCTAAAAGCAGTGCAAATAGTATTAATAATAAAAACACTTGTATAAAAGCATCACTAATAGTTGTACTATTAACGAGGCTTCTTTTAATATGTATTATTTAAATATATTGTATATAATAAATAAATATTAAAATTTTTTAAAATAAACTTCTTTAATATAATATTTTATTTAATATTTATTTTAGATATATAATAAATATATAATAAAAAAATAAAATTCTCCTACTTTATCCGCACTCATCCTTAGAGCTTCATGTTCATGCGCGTAAGTGTGTTAGAGAGAGAAAGAGGACAAACAGATAGAGATGAGTGAAGAGAGAAGAAAAAGAGACGAGAGAGGGGAAAGAGTACTGAAGAGAGTGAAAGATAATAAAGAGGGTGAAGAGAGAGATTTAGAGAAAAGAGCGTGGAGAGAAAAGATAGAGTAGATAGAGAGAGAAGAGGAGAGAGAGATGAGAGTGAGAGAGAGAAATAGGGTAGAGAGAGAGGAAAGTGAATAGAGAAAG
Organism: Saururus chinensis; assembly: GCA_035235625.1. Classification (NCBI taxonomy): domain Eukaryota; kingdom Viridiplantae; phylum Streptophyta; class Magnoliopsida; order Piperales; family Saururaceae; genus Saururus; species Saururus chinensis. The sequence continues at coordinate 37,575,824 of CP141143.1, forward strand.
AAGAGAGAAGTCAGGAGAGAGAGAAGAGAGAGAGTGAAGATGAGAGAAAGAGACAAAAGAGGCTGAGAGAGAGTGAAGAGAGAGAGGAGAGAGTGGAAAAAGAGAAGAAAAGTAGTTGCAACGCTCAGTATAGAGTGTGGCAAATAAGCTTATTTTTAAATTTTTTTTCTCTTCTCTTTTTCTCCTCTTTTTCTTTTCTCTCTCCTCTCTCCGATATTTCTCTCCTCTCTTTTCTTTCCTCTCTCCTCACTTTATCTCCTCTCTCTTCCTCTCTTTTCTCTCTACCCTCTTTCTCTTCACTCCCCTCTCTCTCAGCTCTCTCTCCACCCTCTCTCTCCTCTCTTCTATCTCTCTTCTCTCACTAATATCTCTCTCTCTCTCTTCACTCTATCTCTCTACCCTCTCTCTCTCCTCTCACTCTATACTCTCCTCTTTCACCCTCTCTCTCTCCTCTACCCTCTCTTATCTCTCTACCCCTCCCTCTCTTTCCCGTCTTTCTCCACTCCCTCCCCCCCATCCTCTCCTCTCTCACCCTCTCCTCTCCCTCTCTCACCTCTTTCTCTCCTCTCTCTCTCTCTCACTCTCTCATTCCTCTCTATCTTCTCTCTCATCATCTCCTCACCCTCTCCTCTCTCATCCATTCCTCTGTCACTCCCCCTCTCTCCCTCCCTCTCTCCTCTCTATCTCTCTCCTCTCTCTCTATCTCTATCTCCCTCTCCACTTTCCCCTCTCTTTCTCATCCTCTCTTCTCACTCTCCTCTCTCATCCTCTCTTCTCTCTCTCTCTCGTCCTTTCTTCTCTCTCTCCCCTCTCTCATCCTCTCTTCTCTCTCTCGTCCTTTCTTCTCTCTCTCCCCCTCTCTCATCCCTCTCATCTCTCTCTCCTCTTTCCTCTCTCTCTCTCATCTCTCATTCTCTCCTCTCCTCTCTCTATATCTCATCCTCCTCTATCACTCTCCCTCTCTCTTTCATCCTCTCCCATCTCCCTCCCTTTGTCTCTCTCTCCTCTCTTTTTCTCTCTCTCCTTTCTCCTCTGTCATCCTCTCCTCTGTCTCTCTCCCTTTGTCTCTTTCCTCTCCCTCTCTTCTCTCTTATCCTCTCTCTCTCACTCTCACTCTCAATCACTATTCCTATCTCCTCTTTCTCTCCTTTCTCGTCTGTCATCCTCTACTCTCCCTCTCCCACCCCCCTCTCTCTCTCTCTTTCTCTCTCCTCTTTCCTCTCTCTCTCATCCTCTCTTCTCTCCCACCTTTCTCATCCTCTCTTCTCTATCTCCTCTCTCATCCTCTCTTCTCTATCTCCTCTCTCATCCTCTCTTCTCTCTCCCTCCTCTACTCTTCTCATTATTTCTCTCTATCTCTCTCTAAGGGCTGGAATCCGGCTCCCCTCCTCCCCGGTCACCTCCCCTCTCCATCCTATTTCAGCCTCCCCTTTGTCCGGCTGGAGGAGAGGGCTTTGGGGGAGGGAATCATGCTACCCTCTGTAATAACCCGGAATTTTCTGTTGTTCTTTAATTACTTTTTGAGAAATTGATTATTTTTTTAATTTTCTGTATTACTTTTCACAGTTATTGTGTGTTTGGTATCGTGTGTAGCCTCAGTCGCTGGTGGAAAGGGTTTTGCATGTTTTTGAGGGTTTAACGCGTAAGTTAAGGTTTCGGAGCTTAAATTAAGACTTCGTCCTTAAGATAGGGCTCTCGGGTAAAAAAAGAGTTGTTTTTGGTCAAGGTGTGGTCTTATGGGGGAGTTCATCACGCGTTGGGAGTTCTCGCGCGAGGAAAGGAAAAAATGACAAAAATTCAAAACCTATGAAAATCATTTTTATAATTCTCACTCAATTGTATTGAATCCATGTAAATATTTTCTTTTCAACTAGATGCAAATACATAACATCGAAAAATCATTTAAATCCCATAGTCTACTCATCCCAGGCATGAATAACGAACAAAAGAAACACAATTGCCATGGCCATGGGCTTCGAATAGATTTTTCCCAGGAGTAGCTGAGTACAAGTTCCATAACAGTCAAATATAATAAGATACCCTATACAAGTCCAAAATCATACATTTAAAAGCTCTCTCCTCACTTAATACATGTATTTCCAAAAAAACTTACAACAGATCATGGCATAAAATAATCAAATAACAATAGGGTAAAAAATCGATCTGTAGTCCAAAAAGTGTATCCTCAAGCACCAAATTCGCCTAAGCAGCTCTCGAACTAGGACCCACGGAAGTCCCTAGAGTGTATGAGGATTAGAAGAAAAAGGAATGGGTATTTTCATACCCAAAAGGAGAGTTAAAATCAGTGAACCTTAAAAGTTCACACAAAAGCTGCTCCACAGGATGGTAGAATACCATAAACTAGGAGAAGATAAACGCATAACCTCAACACAAGTACTACACTTCTCCTTAACCTCATAGACTTACAAATTTTCTTGTCACCTTACATATAACAAATCCAGTACCATCATACTCTTATTCTCACGTACTTACTACTTACACTTACAATCTTACGCTTGCCTTCTTACACTTACACTCGACAATTAGAGCTAATTAAGCCTTCATCATGGGGCACAAGATTCTGAAGGTAAAGTACACCAGTGCTCATGGGGCACAAGATCAAACATGTAAGAGCAGATTCATGATATTACTTACCTAAGCGCATAAATTCCCACTCTCTGGGGCCATACAGGGGCAACAAAGAGCCTAATAGAGCCAATTAATGCAGGAAACTTACGGTGCCACTCTTGGGCTGAAAACATATGGTATTCTCACCAGAGCATCTAAAATCTAAACTTACACATATTTCAAAGATATCACCCCAAAGGGTATGCACTACATCAACCTTACAAGTGAACAACTAACAATCAATCAGTCGTCAACAGACATGGAATTCAATCCGTCGAACTAGCTACAAACACAACTCTCACTATCAACCTATTTAATTCAATTATGTTGAAGTTTATGATTTATATGTTATGCAGGTACCATTATGAAGTGCAATCTTACTAGTTATAAGCCTATATCTAAACCCTGAACCCAGCCCGCCTATTACTTAACCTTAAAGTCTCTTCCTCATTTTTCTGAAGTTCGATTTAGTCTAAGCTGATTGTAACTTATCAGACACACACTCATCATCATCACATGTATAACCACTCATTGTACTAAACTACACGCCACACACAAACCTTCCAACATACTTTATGGCCTTCAGAATGCATAACATAATTATTTGCGTATGCATGTCAACCACGCATGCATTTAGCAAGAAAAATAATTCATTACATGAACCTTCTGCTCATCCATATATCTAAATGAAGGATGAGTCCAAATGTAAATGTCCAACTAATAACCAACCAACAAACAAATAACTTATAATATATGTATATGACCACTATAATTAATTTACGTACTTGACATCCTCTGCATTAATATACATCTAAGCATTAAATATTTAAACACCTTAGTCCTAGCATGCATTCTATCATAAAAGCACGCTAAAATGAATTTATAAGGTTTAGAGTCTCCTATTTCATTGTCTGGGTGAAATTGATGTTAGGGTGTACCGCGATGGTGGTGTTGGTGAAGAATCGGCGACCCGCACACCCTTACACCACAAGAGACAGCCCTAGGTGGAAACTATAGCAGTTAGTCTCCAATCAATGCCCGAGGTTCTGGACGTCTTGCACAACACACCCAATGTCGATCTGGGTTACATGCATGCTCAAACAGGACCTGATGTGAGGTCAGGAGCATGGGTATAGGTTTGGTACGTAGGAGGAGAGGAGAAGGGGAGTGTGGTGGTGGACACAGGCTGACGACAAAAGGGGAAATGGCCGCCGGATAGCATGCACAACCACTCCTAGTGATTTTTTGGCGGATGAATGGCAAGGAGGGCAGAATTGTAAGGACCCTCATCTTTAAACCGGTTTTGGTTTTCTTTAATTTTCAGTTATCGTGAGATTAACGTGTTTTCTGATCTTATTCGGTGATTTCGTAAATAAATAGTGTTTGTGATTGTTTTAACCAAAATAAACTTCAATATTAGTGGTTTTAAGTAATTTTAAACCAAATATGAATTTTTGGGATTTTTTGGAATTTTTACTATTTTCCCAAAAATTAGGGTTTTGGTGGGACCCCTGTGGGCCCCACGGTTGAAATTTTTATTTTTGTGTCAAATGAACCTAGACATATACTTAGGGTCATACGAAAATTTTTAGAATTTTATTAGGCTTAATTAGTGCTTAAATTTGCAAAATACCTACTTTTAGCCTACTTTTCCTATTTACACCCCAAAACATACCTATGCATACCCCAACCCTTACTATAAAAGGGCAGACCTGAGCCATTTCTATTTTTGAGAATAGGCTAAGGAAGGAGGGCTGGCCTAATCTCCACTTAGGCCCGAATTAGAAGCCGATTAAGGTAAGCTTACTCTAATTAAGCACTAATCCATAGCTTTCTTCTTAATTTCTTCTAAATCTACCCTTTCCCCCTTGTTTCAATTCGTTTTTGGACATTGAAAGCTACTGATTTGTGTTTTACTACAAACCCTAACTTTTAAAATTCGATTTTTACCACCAACAAGCCCTAGATCTAAGATTTAATTAGGGATTTCTTGGGTAAATTGATTTCTATTAGAGTTTAATTCAAACTCATTGTGTTTTCAAGGATTTCAAGAAGGGTGACTCTTCAATCCGAGCTTAATCAAGTGCTGAGGTAATGGGTCTTCAAAATCTCTGTTTATCCATGGTAAAACTCTTCATTTTTGGCTTATTTCGAAATGGGTTGCTTGATTTGGTGTGTTAATGGTAAGATTAGAAAATGGAATTATTTAATCCCGATTTCTTAGGGTTTTGCATTATTATGATATGGTTTAATATTCTGGAAGTCAAGAAGGACTTTTGATGATGATTAGGGTGTTAGATGTGGATTTGAAGTGTTATTAATGGTGTTTTGGTTTGGATTTGCGAAAGGAAGAAGATGGATTGTTCTGCCTTGTTGGCGTTTAAACGGCCCTTCTGGGCGTTCGAACGGCAACACTGTCGGAACGACAGATTTCCAGTTCAGCCGATCGAACGGCCTGTTGGGCGTTCGAACGGCATAACTGTGAATTTCAAAATTTTGCGTTTAACCGATCGAACGGCCTGAAGGGCGTTCGAACGGCTACACAGCAGATTGGTTTTCTAATGCATGATGTTTATTTTGATGATTCCACTTTAGCTTGCCAATTTCATATGAATGTGGTGTGTTTTAAGCTATGTTATGCTACTAGAATGCATGCTATTGAGGTTATAGAATTGAGATATATGCTTAGAAATTTGTGGAATAATTTATGTTTTGTGGCATGATGTTGGAATCGTTATCTTGAAATTATGAATGGTTGATTCCCTTTAGTTAAGCATATTTTCAGTAGGACTACAACCTATTATTGGACTGATTTGTCATGATAGATTGTAGTTAGTTGTGTGTGGAGGTTGGTGAATGTCATGACTCAATGATGAAATGAATGATCTTATATGTGTTTAGCCTTTGTGGTTGAGTTTTGAATTGAGATATGATTTCAACGATTCTTCTTCTATGATTTCCGATGGAATTCATGTTTAGATGGAAATTCACATGTGTAGTGTGGTAGTGAGTTTAATTTCAAGCATGTTGACATGCATTATATGAAATGCTTCTACTAGTTACACGCACACATGTGGGGGTTAAATGATGATGTTGAAGCTTGATATTGTGATTAGGAATGATGCATTAGGGGCTGATGAGAGCACTTATCATGGATTAGGATTTATGTATGCTTTGCCCACGTATGTACCATGCTGCATGCATCATGAAAATGGATTTCCAATTAAGGCTCCATCGTGATTAATCGAATTTGACCCATTGGATGCAATGTGATGAAATTGTGTGCCGGATTGATCGGTCATGGATTAATCGTAAGTTGATTGGTCCGAAAGGACATATTTTGATTTGAGTTCCTGTGTGGAACAAGTGCACTCCCCGGGTTGAGTCTAGTTAAATGGAATGATGTGGGGACGAGTTGTGTACTTGTCTTGCGGATTGTGAGAATGTTATTATGAGTGTCATCTGAACCCTAAGAATCCAGTGTGGTAAGCCGTGTGCACCCCGTTACCACGTGTTCTACGGTTCTCTGTGTGAGAACTCGGGCTCTTCCCTCCGCAGGAGATGTCCCTGGGCGAACACCCCTGCACTAGATTCTCTGTGTGAGAATGGGACATCCTTGGCCAGGATCGTCCAGGGCGAGCAGCATTAGGGATTGACAACCCCGATCTTTATTTAATTCTTGTGTAGAATTTTGGATCATGACACGCCTTCGTGGCCTTGTCTGTGCTCCCGTCTGTGTGACATTAATGTGTGATTTCTCCTTGATGGAGGTTGTGATGATATAATGCATGATGGAATATGTATGTTAGAGATACATTCATGCATGATGTTGTGATATGATGCATGTGGGAATATGTATGTTAGAGATACATCCATGCAGGTTGATTATGCACTATGATCCAGTGTTAGGTGATATGTATATGTGATCAGAAAATGATGCACCATGTAAATCGTTGATTTGAATGCTTATATCGCTATGCTATCGTGTTTTCGATGTTGTTAGTGATATTAAAACCATTGCTGAGTTTGTTAAACTCACCCCTCTTTTGTGTTTTGATTTGGGGCTGCATGGTGCGACACGCAGTCGGACAGGATCTCCTCTTTGAGGAAAGGTCGGAGGTGGCTTGGATGTGATCGTGGAGATCTTTGTGTGGTTTATTTTCCTTAGTTATGCTGTTGTTTAGGACCTTTGTGTAGGGTTCTTGTTTTGGATTTATGTCACATTTTACAGTTGTGATGCTTATGACTTATTTTGAGCCGGTGTGGGCTTACTTAACTAAGCTTGTGGGTTTGAGATTGTTGTTTACTTTGTGATAAGCAACACTTTTTCTTCCCTGTTTATTTACTCTTGCTCAAAGGATTGTGCGTACTCCGTATTTCTGTTAATCGCCCGTGGTTAGGGTTAAGTCTTCCGCTAGATCGTTTCTCAATCTTCACTTTGTCGCCCCAGCGCGCTTGACTGGCCCTTGGACCGGGTTCAGCTCGGGTCGGGCATCGCCGGGGCGTGACAAGAATAATCTTGAAGAGAAGAAGATGGGTATGTGGGGAGGCAAATTGGAGTCAAAAGTAGGAGAGGCGGAGTCGGGACTAGCTGAAAATGGCTCAGGGTGGTGACTTTTTCCGGTCCAAGTAGTGGTTTGGCCAAAAACAAGGAAAATCGGTGGGAGATGGCCGGTCGGAATGGGATCGGGGTAGAGGGTGGCTCAACGGTGGCCCAAGGTGGTGCAGCACCATCATCATAAATAGGTGGCCGATTTTCCGTTGGTGGTGCTGCGGTGGTGCATTGCATGCACTCACAGAACCAGGGAGAAAAGAGCAGATTGGAAGAGGGAGGAGGGCTGCCTACCTAGCGTGGTGCCGCTGACCAAGGGTGGCACCTCCTAATTCGTGGCGCTTGGTTGACCAAACTCCGGTAGGGGAAAGGGCGGCGGTGGCGCTCACAGGGAACAAGTGTGGGGAGGCGTTCCTTCTGTCGCCGGAAAACACCTCTACATCGCGCATCAAAACTTCCTTTCCTTGCGCGAGAACTCCGGCCGCGCGATGAACTCCCCCATAAGACCAGACCTTGACAAAAACAACCCTTCTTTTACCCGAGAGCCCTATCTTAAGGACCAATTCTTAATTTAAGCTCCGAAACCATAACTTATGTTTTTAAACCCTTGAAAACGTGCAAAACCCTTTCCACCTACGACCAAGGCTACGCATGACACCAAAGACATAATTATCGAGAACAGTAATACAAAAGATTAAAAAAATATTCAATTTCCCAAAAAGTAAATAAAGAACCACAGAAAAATCCTTGTTATTACATTCTTCCCCCTTAGAGAAATTTTGTCCCCGAAATTGTTAAACTAAAAAACAAATACAACTTACACCTCAAACAATTCATGGTTTTTTTTCCTTCATTTCAGCTTCAACCTCCTAGGTTGCCTCCTCAAAAGTATGGTACTGCCACAGGACCTTCACCAAAGGAATGGTCTTTGTCCTTAGGACTTGCTCTTTCCTATCTAGAATCCGGGCACTCCTCAAAAGTTATATTGGAACGGAGCTCCATAGGAGTGTAGTCTAATGCATGGGAGGGATCTAACAGGTATTTCAGGAGCATCGATACATGGAAGACATCGTGAACTCCATCAAGCTAAGGTGGTAAGGCAACTCTATAAGCTACGGGTCCAATTCGCTCCAAGATCTCAAAAGGACCCACATATCAAGGGCTCAACTTCCCCCTTTCCCCAAACCGCATAACTCCCTTCGTGGGGGAGACACGCAGAAATACATGATCCCCAGTCTCAAATTCAAGATCCCTCTGCCTCTGATAAGCATAACTCTTCTGATGGCTCTAAGCGGTTTGAAGCCTCTACCTGACCAACCTCACCTTATCTGCACATTGTTGAACTAACTCTCACTTGAGCAGTTGTCATTCTCCGACCCCATCCCAACATGTTGGCGATTGACATGGTCTCCCACAATGTGCCTCATAAGGTGTCATCCCGATACTAGAATGATAACTGTTATTGTATGCAAACTCAATCAAAGGCAAGTGTTGATCGCAAGAACTCCTCCAATCTAGGGCACAACTCGCAACATATCTTCGATCGTCTAAATGGTCTTTTCTCACTTACCATCAGTTTGAGGTGGAAAGCAGTGCTATACTTTAAGGCTATGCTTAGAGCCTCCTGCAACCCTCGCCAAAAATGAGAAGCAAACCAGCTGTCCGTGTCAGACACAATGGAAACTGGAACTCCATGCAAGGTTATAATCTCGTCTAGATATAGTTGTGCCAAGTCATGAGGTGGATGCTCCTTCCAAAGAGGAAGGAAATGAGCAGACTTCGTCAATCGGTCTACAATCACCAAAATTGCCTCATGTCCTTTCTGTGTACGAGGTAGACCTACAACAAAGTCCATTGTAATATGCTCCCACTTCAACTCTGGAAAATCTAATGGCTGCGAGGATCCTGATGGTCGTTGATGTTCCGCCTTGACGCGCTGACATGTTAGGCATTTGGTAACACATTCCCCATATCCCTCTTCATGCGCGCACCTCTACATCGCACGTCAAAACTTCCTTTCCTCATGCGAGAACTCCCACCACGCGATGAACTCCCCGATAAGACAACACCTTGACCAAAAACAACCATTTTTTTACCAGAGAGCCCTATCTTATGGGCCAAGTCTTAATTTAAGCTCCAAAACCTTAACTTACATCTTTAAACCCTCGAAAACATGCAAAACCCTTTTCAGCTACGACCGAGGCTATGCAGGACACCAAACACACAATTATCGAGAAAAGTAATACAGAAGATAAAAAAAATAATCAATTTCCCAAAAACTCGATAATTGTGTGTTTGGTGTTGTACGTAGCCTTGATCATTGGTGGAAAGGGTTTTGCATGTTTTTGAGGGTTTAAACGCATAAGTTAAGGTTTTGGAGCTTAAATTAAGACTTAGTCCTTAAGATAGGGCTCTCGCGTAAAAAGATGGTTATTTTTGGTCAAGGTGTGATCTTCTGGGGGGAGTTCATCGTGCGCAAGGAATTCTCGTGCCAAGAAAGGAAGTTTATATGCGCGATGTAGAGGTGCGCGCTCGAAGAGGAATTTGAAAAAAAATTATTTTCCCAAAAAATTAAATAAAAAACCATAGAAAAATCTGGGTGATTACACCCTCTTTTTAAGCTTGATTGTGATACTTGTAAGTTAGGTATTGGCGTTGTCCTTAGCCAAAATAAGTGGCTCATTGGGTTCTAGAGTGAAATGTTAAGTGGGTATACACTAGAGATGCCAAAGGGTTGGGTCCGGGGGCTAGGCCTGGCCCTTTCTACATATGGGGTTGGGCAGGGCCGTGGCCCAATTGTCAACGGGCTGGGCTTTGCAACCTCTATTCTACACTTAACTATAGTACTTAGGATCTTGAACTCCATGTTGTTATCAAAACCCTTGTATTTTGGTATCATATTCAAAGATATTTTGTTCTTTATTATGATCATGGGACTCTTAGGCACATTAATGGCTAATAGAAGTTGACTGCTCGACATGTAAAATGCGTAAATTATTTACATAAGTTCATTCTTCCCCACAAACACAAGCTTGACACAAAAAGTAATGTGGCAGATGCACTCAGTCAAAAACACTCTCTTTTGATCTCATATAGAGGCACCTAGTTTTGATCTTCTTAAGGATGAGTTCCACAAAGATGTGAACTTTGGTCCTATCCTTGTTGTCTAGAGGCTGACACTAATTATATGGAATATTCTTTTATAGTTGGTTTCTTGTTTAAAGGGAATTGTTTGTACATCTCTAACACATCTCATCATGCAAGATGCTTACATGGTAGAACATTTTGGGAGAAAGAAACCTATTGCTTTATTTCACAAAGGATTCTTTTGGAAAAAATCCACAGCGCATTCAGTAGTGGACGTGAATCGCTGGCACATTCACTAGTGGATGTGATGAAACTTGTATGCTATCCACTAGTGAAACTTCGAGAGTGGATTCCAGTCCCTAAATTTAAGCCCCCATTTCAAAGTCGTCAAATGAGCTAGTTGACACCTCTGTGTACCATTCTAAATCCATATGTGCCATGGACTTACATATATATATATCTAGAGAGAGAGAAAAATAGAAAACTACAAAAAATTGAAGTGAAGAAGAAGCCATACATTTCTTTATTTGAAATTTTACAATAATCCAGCCTCGGCTTTTCACAGCCTTTATTATACAATCCTTAAATAAATTTAAAATGACAAACAATTTTCTTGAACTACTAAAGAAGCCCCTTTCTGGTTGGCCTTTATTTTCCCCTTAAAATACAGATTATTAAAAGAATTATCACATCCCAAAGTAAAAGAAACCCCTTAATACCTAAAGAAAAGAGGAATGAAGCAAGACATTTTCCATGAGATCTCATGAAAGTCCTTTAGCTGACCTCGTAATATCCCCTTTAAGAAATGAATACTAACAAGTATCCAACCAACACTTCAGACCAACCTGTAATTAGAAAAATACAACTAATTGCTAAGAGATTTACATGACACTACACAATACCATCAAATACATGAATAATTAGGGCCTTCTCTAGAAACAAGCAGGTGGGACAATAGTCCCTGTTGTAGACCCTGCAACATTGGCACACTTGCTTTTGACGGTTTTCCCACTTGCTCCTACCAAATTAACATTCTGGAGTTGTATCCCACGACAAGGGACACTCTTGCTGCAATCAAATGTTATGGCAACCTCTGATGCACTTGTTCCTTTGATGTTCTTGTACCCAACATTACTGACCGCCACTGCTGAATCCTGCAATATGACAAGAGGTTAGATTTCATTTCCCATTGACTGTAGATCGTAAGGAGAAATGGTTGATTGGAATTACTTGTTCCGAACATGGTTTCTTGGAATCACAATAGTTCTGATCTATGATAATCGGCCTCTCAACATTTTCCATAATAATGTTACTAAATTGTATATTGTTTGCATTTCCTGAACCTCCCTGCAAGACAAAGGTAAATATGATAAAATATCTTTGATCAAATCTATCTATGTACATGCATATGCATATCCATAAAAACACTTATGCCCACATCTCTGCAATTAATGGGGATAAAATAACCCTTGAACTAGACCTTACCTGCCAGGTTTTGATCCTGACTCCATTTGTTGTTCCAATGATCTTAGCTCCATCTACTACAACATCTGAGACCTGGGCTTCTGACTTTCCTATCCCCAAGCTCCCAATGCTAAGTCCATCAAGTCAAAACAAAAAAAACATAGAAATCAGGGAAGAAAGAGAGGGGGAGAGAGAGAGATAGACAGATAGATAAATGTATGAAGCGCTTAGAAGGTGATTTTCACCTTATTCCATGCCAGGTCCACATTTTATGCCCGTAGCTTTGACATTTTTAGATCCACTTACTATTGAAATGCAGTCATCGCCTTCACAAAAGTTGAAAATGTACGAAGATCAAACTTATCCTTTTGATATAATTAAGTGATGAAAACACAATTTGTTTTTGAATCCATCATTATATATGACTGAAAAGGCTTTGAGAAGTGGTTAATCACCCTACCGGTTCCGATGACACAGTTTTGTATGTTGATGCTTTGGGTACTTGTGACGTGAATTCCATCTGTGTTAGGGCTGTTTCCTGGTGCAGTAATGGTGAGACCGGAAGCCTGGACACTGGAACATTTCTCAAAGGAAACCTGGATCTTAGGGCTGTCCTTGACCCTGAGGTTGCTCACCACAAGATTTTTGCATGAGTGGAACAGAAGGGCCTACATCAAATGGAAACCTTTATCAATTACTTCAATTATTTAACGAGCTGAATAGCAAACAAGAGAGGTTTGCCAAAGTATGCGTCAAATTCTGCAAATGAAGATGCTGAACGTACTGTTGGAGCATCTGTGCAAGCCTGCAGTATCACAAAGGCGAATTTTAAAAAGTTAGACAAATAATAACAAAGGAGCTTCTACTTTTATGAAAAAGAAGGATAAGAATATGATCAATTCACAGTGCTTACACGAGATTTGTCTATCTTGCATGATTTTTGCCACCATGTTGCTCCATTCCCATTAAGAGTACCACCACCTTCAACAGTAAGGTCATCAATATTGCTAAAGAGAATCCACTGATTTCTGTCATCTCCTTTCCAATCTGACATGTCAGTGGAGGCTGAAAGCGTTCCTTGGATCTTACCAAAAAAAACAGTCATATTAGAACACCCAAAAAACCTTAGACTGAGGTCAGTTGCAAATATATGCTGATATTAGGTGACTAATTGCTGGCAGGCTTACCATGACTTTAACATTAGATCTACAGAAAAGGTTATTGGCTTCAGAAGGTATTTTTTGTTCTCAGGTACAGTTAATACAGCTGGAGCATTTGCACAGGCATCAGCCCAAGCTCTCTGGAATGCCTGCGTGCCATTACAAAAGAGATGATATTTAGAGTTTCAAATATCAAACAATTCAACAAATTAAACTGGATGCAGCTTTCTAGATTTACTGTCTGTCTTTTTCCTGGGTGTGTTACCTTTGAAGCGTCTGTTCTATCACTTTTGGCTCCATAATTCTCCACATTAACTACTCGAGCACCCAAACGGATGACTTCATGCTCTAATTCCATGGCTGCCGCGAAGTCAAGGTTTAAATCATTGGCATCCTCAGTGAATGTGCCCATGAATGTGGGGTTGGTTGTCTGGCCAAAAGTGGAAGGTTGAACGAGAGGATCAATGAATAGTGGGTCCTCTGGAAAGCATAATGAAAGTGGACACAAACAGCACAATGCGAACAGAGGGAGCAACAAAACAAACTGATCTCAAGTGGGTACTTGATCTTTAGAGAAACGGTGGTGAAATCATGACATGATGAGTATATATACATGGTAAAGGGGGAGAGAGAAAGGGAGGCAGTGAGAATGGCTTTTACTCAACCAATGGCGGCTCTTGAGTTGGTTTCTCCATGATTCTAAGCAATGGATTTAGATGAAAGAGATTGAGACGGAAGGATCTCTTGGGTGGTCAGTGCAGACCTTCACACCCAACCTGTATCCTCTCCATCGTCATCAAAGGAACAACGATAACAACACCGGTATTTACGATAATAATGACAATAACATTCATAGTTATGATGAAAATTAATTATAATGTGGACGCATTCTAATTAGTTATAACGCACATGTAGTCGTGTATGCTTAAATAGGTTATTGACACGAAAACTAAAGTCAAAATATTAAATAGCTGGCTCACGTGTTATATAGTTAGTGGACCTATGCACGACGAAGCTTGTGCATCCGTTCTACTGGATAATTTCTCGTGATACACATAGTCATGTATCTTTTGCACGTAAGCCAATATAATGAGCTCCTCTTATTTGCTTGATCCTGAATTTTCAAGCTCTTCATCTGTTAGTAAACATTATTTTGTGTCTTCTATCATTTCTTGCACATTAGTCTATATTTTGTGTCTTCTATCATTTTGTGTCTTCATCTGTTATTTTGTGTCTTCTATCATTTCTTACACACTAGTCTATATTTTGGCTTGCATTATTGCATTATGAACTTGGTTGTCCTGAAATATATTTACAATATTTTTTAGCTTAATGAGGGATGTCCAGAGTGCTAAGGACCTGACTAGAAGCGGTAGGGGAGTCAGCCTTTCATAGCACTCTATCCGGCCACCAATCTCCTCTAGTATGTATAATGCGACACTTCAATTAGAAGAGGGTTGAATTGGTTTGGTTGTTTGGTTCAGTTTGGGTAATGTGCGTGTGTTGGAAGGGATTGAAACTAGGAGTCCTTTAATTAGTTGTTAGGACTTGGAAAAAATCTTGTTGTCTCATTGTCAAATGCGTCTTTTGTGATTTGTCAAAGGCTTTACAATTGATAGTTTATCCAATTGACAGCAGTGAGTGGGTGATTCCCAGACTTCTTGAGTTTGGGTATCTTCTTTCTTTTGGACCATTTGACATGGGATTTATGTGTCATGACACCAATGTGCATTATGGGATTTGTGTGTTATTGAGTTCGATGTTGATATCTGAATCTGTGTTATGATTGTCCAAGGGTTGAACAATCAAACGAGTTACACTTGGGACACAATTGAGGCTTGCACTCATATTCTACTTTTTGTTTTGAAAGGGTAAAAGGGGAGTGGATTCCCTTCAATTAAAACCAAAGGGAAATAATGTCACAGAATGAAGAAAAATTACAATTGCCATCTAGTAGCAATGAAAGGACATTCACAGACAAGCTTAATTGAAGAGGAATTGGCAATGATATAAGATCTCACTTGACTTTCCCAGTACTAAATAGAGCTCTCTTATGAGTGTATTCATCCTTGAAGATACGTTGATTTCTCTCTCTGCCAGATGAAATAAACGGCATAGTTCATGAATATCTTTAATAGCGAACCTAAACTCAGAATTGATCTACTGAAATGAAGAATATGTTGAAGGGCTTGTTGAGCCTGATGACAAGATATATTCATCCTGAAGAATTTGAAAATAGAGCTCATAATCCATCTAGATATAAAATTCATTAATCCATTTCGCCAATAACTATTATTTATCATATAAAATTCTCTATAAGTGCTTGGATAAACCAATAGAGCACCAATCCCCAATGGATCTAATGCCCAGGCCACCCTCATATTTAGGAAGACAAACCTTCTTCCAACTAGGGGGATGAAACTTTCGAGATTGGTCAGAATTACTCCAAAGGAAATCAACCATGATAGATTCCAATTGTTTAATAACACTAATTGGAAGAAGAAAGTGAAGAGACCAATAAATGTGCTTACTGGAAAGAACATATTTCAAGAGCTCTAACCTTCCAGCATAGGAGAGTAATTTCATTTTCCAGCCCGCTAATGCTATATGAAACTAATCAAGAATATTAGCACACATGGATGCCTAAAGACGGCCTGAGAATAGTGGAAGGCCCAAATAGCGTATCAAAAGATGTCCTTCTCTAAAGTTAAATAACAGAAGAATGGTAGTTTTTTGGGTACAACAAGCTGAAAAGAAAATACAACTTTTAGAATCATTAGCCCAGAGACGACTACTTTGAGAGAACAAGTCCAATGCCTCTTTTAATCCAATTGCAGAGTAAATTGATGCCTGTGAAAAAATGATAATATCATCTGCAAAGAGCAAGTGAGAGACGTTCGAAGCGTTCCTATGACTAGGGATGATGATCCTCCCATCATTATAAAAATCTGTAAGGATATATGTGAGAGAATGCATCACTAAAACAAACAACAATGGAGAGAGAGGACAACCCTAGCACAACCCACAACTACTCGAAAAATATCCATAGTTTGATCCATTAATGAGAACACTAAAAGAAGTTGTTGTAACACATTCCTTTATCCATCTAATCCAAGTAGGGGGACAACCAATGTCAGCCAGAGCACAAAAAATAAAATCCTAGCGGACTTTATCATAGGATTTTTTTAAATCCACTTTGATACAAAATTCCTTAGCATGTCTCTTACTATAGTAATTATGAAGGAGCTCATGGGCAAGAAGAATATTATCTAAAATGAGCCTACCTTCCAGAAAGTTGTTTGATTATTGCTAACAATAGAAGGTAGAACCAATGCAACTCCATTAGTTATAATCTTAGTGATAATCTTGTATAAAAAATTACACAAAGATATATGGCGGAACTTGTCAAAATAAGTGGCACCATTTTCCTTCGGGATGAGGATTAAAAAGGTGTTATTAAGCTCATGCAACATTTTACGTGAGGAGAAAAAGTAAGAGATGGCCTGACAAAAATCATCACCCATAATATCCTAATATTTAATAAAGAATCCCTTAGAGTAACCATATGGGCCAGGGCTTTATCTGAGGGATAATTAATAACAATTTGATGAATCTCATCAAAAGAGATTGGACTAATGAGAAAACTTGCCTGGTCCTCACTGAGCCACTTCTTTATATAAGAAGTAATAATATGAGACGAAGAAGAATGGGTAAAAAGTGTCTAGAAATAATCAGCAGCCTCCTTAGCAATATCTTCAGGTGTAAGCAAGTTGTTACCAAGAGAATCCTCCACTGCATGAATAGCATTCCGGGAAGTATTACAAGAAGCTACTGTATGGAAAAACTTCGTGCAATGGTCTGCTTTCAATAACCATTTAACTCTTGATTTCTGTCTATAAAAAGATTCTTCTCTTCAAAGTTCCTGATTATAAATAGCTAGTGCCTTAGATTCCTCTATGATAAACATAACATTAAATGGATAATCTATCAACAGAATTTGCCAACACTAAAGCTGATTCCTTGCCAACACCACTCTATTTTGGATTCTACCACACTTGTCCCTAAACCAACCCTTGATGTTCTTTGCTTGAGAATTTTTAATTTCAGAACTAAAATGAATAGAGGGTTACCTCTCACATTAGACGTCCAAGAAGAGGAAACCAATTCTTTGAAACCATCAATACTCATCCAATAATTAATAAACCTGAAAGGCTTTTTACCATGAATTGTGTGAGGGGATATATCCATATATAAGGGGCAATGATTAGACACCTCAAGTAGAAGACAACGCACAATCCCACCAGGAAAAACATTGATCCATTCGGAATTGCAGAAGGCTCTATCAATCTTAGAGACAATTCTTCTACTGCCAGTACTCTTATTAGACCAAGTGAAAGAAGAATCAAGAACAATCTCAAGAAGACTAGCATGATGAACACTAGAATTAACTTCCTTAAAATAAGATAAAGGAATAGTATTACCACCAATTTTTTCTCCTCGATGAAAGATGGAATTAATGTCTCCAATAAGAAGCCATGGAGTGGAAATGGTTGCAGCTTGACGAACAATCCAATTCCAGAGTTCTTGACGATCATATAAAAGATTACTTGCATAAATAAATGAGCATTCAAAATGATGATTGTCAAACCTAACAATGAATATACTGAGAACCTTCTCCAATTTTACAAATATTATATAAAGAATTATCCCAACCAACCCATAAGCATTTAGAAGCATCAAATTTATAATTATCCATAAAAGACCAACAAGAGTTAATAGAGATCTGAATATGTTTGGACTTAACTTCCTTAACCTTAGTCTCATTAAGACTCAAATACCTACAGAGTGATTGCGAATTAAAGTGCAAACAGACGCCACCTTATTTATATGATTCAATCCACGGGTATTCCAAGAAACCAAGCTCATGAAGAATATAAAGAACTTTGGCCTTTGCCCAAGCTTGATCTGAGTTCTCTATCAAAATTCTGAGGGATAACAAAAGTCTTTATGTCTACGTCTGATTACACAATGCAAGAGAGGTATGAGACATAGGCAAATTACCTTTCTAAGAAGTTTCATGAGAAGAAAAAAGAGAAGATTCAACATCCCCATCCGGATCACTATTTTTCAAGACATTTGATAAATCCACAACTAGCTCTCCACTAAGATTAGAATTCAGATCTTTACCACATAGAAAATCCAAATTCTCAACAAGAACCTGCTCATCATAATGATCAAAGGGGATGCTAAGGGGGGCCCACAAGTTTTGCCATGACCGACCAAATTCTTTCTCAGAACACTAGCAGAAAGACTATCATCATGATTGTTTGTATGGGTTATAGTGTCTCTAATAGTAGATTGATTCATAATAATATTTTGGGAAGCATGAATAGAAGATTGCAAGGAGAGAGGATCACCATGAGAACTATTAGAGACATGTGAAGGGATAGGAATACCTCCAGAATTAATGATGCCAGAAATAAGTCTCCGGTAAGAAACTGAAGAAGGTTGCTCTTGAAGTTTAATAATACCTTGATTTTCTAACAGCTAAAGAGGAGCTAGACCATCAAAATTAGGATCAACCAGACCCTTAACCAACAAGGGAGTAGATTCTCTCTGAGTCCAGACTTGAGACGTGGTGCATGATTAAGTAGCATGATCAAAACATTTACAACGAGTGCATATTTTAGGTTTCCATTCATAAGTAACTTCTTGAAAAAAACCCGAGTCATCCTTCCAAAGAATATACACTTGATCTCGAAGGCTGCAACCAGCATCAATTTCTACACATATCCGAGCAAAGGATAATCTTCTTCTATTTTTTGTGAGTTGATCCATATATAAAGCGGATCCAATCGAACTTGCAATACAACCCAGATTTTAAGAACTCCAATACCGAATAGGGAGATTTGGTAGACGGATCCATAAAGGAACAGTGGAAAGAAGCTCGCACACTAATTTGGTATTGGTGGACCATTGTTTGAGAATCAAAGGACGACCAGCAATAGACCAAATAGATCCCACAACTTTGCAGCAATCTTCTTCATTATCAAATTTGAAGAGAAAAAAACCATCAGAATGAGAGATAATCTAAAATGGCCTACTTGTTTTCCACATACGTTCAACTGTAGACTTCAGCCCCATATAATATGGCCTACGCCCCAAGAGATACCCAATAAGGGTATGCCTCCAACGATGTCCATCTGCCTCCACTTCATCCTCATCAATGACAATCTCAAGAGAATTACGTGATTCAGGATAGTTTGGCAATGAATATTCTGATCTAGTAGAATGGTTTTGGAAGAGAGTATGTCATGACGAGCCATTGGAAAGACTTGCCATGCTTTCTTGAAGCCCCACGAGAAATCCTCAAGGGCAATCGCTGGTGCAACCCAGAAAACCCTTCAAAACAAACCCAAATTTACTGTTCTTGATGCTTTCGGAAACCACTGGTAATCAGCATAAACACACTCTTCCCATCAAAACACGTTCTCTAATGCATGAGACAAGCTGAGCAGAAGACTCGGAACTAGCAGAGGGGTGGCATGGATGGAGGAGATCAGTGGGTAGGAGAAAACGACCACGGCAATGGCTAGGGAAGGATGACGATGCTGGTGCAAAGTCTCTAGTGCAAGAAAGGCAAGGACGATGACTCTGATGCAAGACAATCTCGTTGGTGCAAGGCCTGGAATTTGCAGAGGGGACAGCATGGACAACAAGAGGTGGAGATGAGTGGGCGGAAGAAGAAGACCAGGGGGCCTCTAACGGCCAGGGAAGGGCGACAACGGTGGTTGGGAACCCTAGCTTTTCACATCTCCCATCTTCGCCCGCTCCGCAATTCAAGCTCCCAAGTTTCTTGTGTATTCATGATTCTGAAAAAAAAACTGACAAAGGAAGAACCATAATTGAAATCAATAATGACTTCACTTGGAAATCTAAAAATTGTATTAATCTCAATGCAAATCCTTGAGTAGGTGAGTCGAGTCATAACGAAGTGGAGTCCCCAAAGTACTAGCAATCTTTTGATGCTTTAATTATCATACCACCTTCATCTTTAGGTCGACAAACATTCTTCCAACTAAGAGAATGAAATTTACGACTATCATTCGAATTACTCGAAAGAAAATTTGACATTAGAGACTCTAGTTCTTTGATGACACTAGAGGGGAGCATAAAATGGAGTGACCAATAAATATACATACTAGAAAAAAATAATTTCGGAAGCTCTAACCTCCCATAATAAGAGAGCGACTTCTTTTTTCATCCCGCAAGAGCTGAATGAACTTGATTAGGAATATGAGAGCACATGGGGGCATGAAATCTACTTGAATAAAATGGTAGTTGCAAATAACAAACTGGAAGAATCCCTTTGCATTGAATCCAAAGAATTGAAGAATGGAAATCATATGGGTACAACTTGAGGAGAAGAAAGTGATGATTTTAGATTCATTAGCATTAAAACCACTAATTTGGGAAAACATATCAATGGTGTCTTATAGTCTTGTAGATGAATCAATTGATTCTTGAGAAAAAAGCAGGATATCATCAGCAAAAAGCAAATGTGAAACTCTAATAGCATCTCGATGGATAGGAATATTAATAGTGTCTTCTTGCTGAAAATTATCGAGAATATAAAAGAAAGACTGGAGAAGCAAGACACAGTGAAGAGGAGATAAAGGGCACCTTGACGAAGACAACATTTACTTAGAAAGAAGCCATAGTTGGATGGATCTATTAACAAGAACACTATAAAAGGCAGTTGAAATATACTCTTTGATCTAAGAAATCCAAATAGATGGGCAACCAAATTCTAATAGAGCCTAAAGAATAAAGTCCCAACACACCTCATTATAAGATTTTCTAAGATCCAATTTTATACAAAATTCTTTAAGATGTCTCTTGTTATGATAGTTGTGAAGCAATTCATGAAAGAGAAGGATATTGTCTAAGATGAGTCTGTCCTTCAAAAAAACAACCTGATTGTCACTAATAATAGAAGATAAAACTATGGAGAACCTTCACAATAATATTGTCAATGATTTTATAGAGAAAATTGTAGAAAGATATACGGTAACTACAAAAAAACTATCAACAATGGCACAAAAATAGCGACGACTGAACAAACTATCGCTAATAGTGATTATTTGTGATAGCTAATTCTCGTAGTTGTAGCTATTGATCATTATCTGCGACAGTTGCTTATAGTCATCACTGATTAGCCAAAAATTCCACTTTTCGCTCAGTTTCCATCCCGTAGTTGAGAAACAGCAACAGCTAAATTTAGTTGTCCGAATTAATCATTTGTATTGGATGGCTAATATATTTGGCCGTCGTAGAAAACTATTATCAGCGATGGCTAGTCTTAGATGGTTGTCGCTGATAATCCCACCTTTTCCCTTTCCCTTCAAGCCCCGTCACGAATTGCCCCCACCCTTCCCCTTTCCCTCGCCACAATTTCCCTTCCCCGCCCACCTCACGTAAGTCATCGGCAAAGTACATGACCTGGTCTGTTCACAAATTTTTCTCTTTTCCTTTCGAACCCTAGAAGAAAGCCCCCTCTGTCGGTGCTCCCAAAATCGCCCCCTGAGCTCCATGAGGACTGCTGCTCGGTCCCTTTCCTCCGACCATTAAAAGGGCGTTCAGAGGTGAGCATTTTAGTTCTTTGTGTTCTATCTTTCTAAAGTTGATAATGTGCTTCTGATAGACTCCGTCTGTGAAGAGATTGTTATTTATTTAATGGTTGATTTATTATCTTCTTAATTATTTCTATCCTTGCTTTTGATGAGTGAAATGTGCCACATCTTCGCTGAGGTTTTATGTCAACAAACAACCAAAAATAAAGAAAACAGAATGTTCAAACAAGGAAGTTGTTACAAGTGTTGCTTTTGTGCAGGTCATCTCAGGGCAGTGTATACGAGCAAGACTACCCTATATTCGTAAACCAATCCCAATAATTGTTGTGCTTAGGGCATTGGGATTTGTATCAGAAAGAGACATACTAGAGCATATTTGCTATGATTTTTCTGACACCCAAATGTTGGAGTTGCTGAAACCGTCTTTGGAAGAAGCATTTGTTATTCAAAACCGAGAGGTATCAGTTATTTATTTATTTAACAACTCTTGAAGGAAATGAATTCCACATATTGGAAATTAATGTGAGTTTCAGGGTTGCACAGTACTAACAGAACGAAAACCTTTGTTTATGTGGCCTTATTAGTGGGCGGAAAAAGATTACTGACCAATTATCATCTTGTTGTCTCATTGCCAAATGTGTCTTTTGTGATTTGTCAAAGGCGTTCTTCTTTCTTTTGGACCCTTTGACATGAGATTTAAGTGGCATGACACCAATTTGCATTATGTGACTTGTGTGTCATTGAGTTCGATTTTGATCTCTCAACCGGTGTTAGGTGTTATGATTGTTCAAAAGTTGCAATATTACCTTGGTTTTATCAGGAACAATTTAATCAAGTTATCCATAACCATTTCAGCAAGCGTGAAATAGTTGCATTTAGATGATCAAATAGGTATCATTCAATGAGAGTTGAAGAAAACATCCATGAATTCAGGTAATGACCAATTTAAATTAAGTTTAAGCGTATTGGCAAGTGCATCGGCAAAAAACAATATGAGGGCGATTAGGGTTCCTACCAAATCCTCTGCACTCCTATCTTGGGTGGCCACTGGCCATCTCTTCCAGCCTCCTCCCCCTCTTTTGACCCTCTTGCCCATGGTGGGAAGGATGGGGTGACGCTATAGGTCTTGGTGAAAGGTGTTGGTCGTTGGATGCTGGCTCTTTTTGCAGGTTGTTGTTTGCTGGACATTGAAGATAAGAGGCTCTCTAAGCCACCATCCAAGGTCATAACCAACAATCTAGTGAGCAATTGCATCGTGCATATTTTTAAGATGGAAGCTATTGTGGGAAAGAATTATTTTCTCTTGTGAAGTGGTTGTCGCGTCAGAGCCATGGCGGCCTCTTCCTCTTGCATGAATTGGAAGAACCTCTTCTCTAAGGTTGCTCCTTCTTTCCCCCTTCCCCACTACTTTGAACTTCTTTCCAAATCCTTTATCAAAATCCCTAGCAATCTCTTGGAAAGAGAATCTTCACTATGACAACACTTGTTGGTCGGGTACATTCTTGGCAAGCACCATTACTTCATATGGCTAAAGAACACCTTTGTGAAGCTTTGGAACCTATCTAACTTATTTGAGACACATTATCTCATTGAAGGTTTTTTCCTTTTTAAATTCTCACATGAACAAGAATGTGCTAAGGTGTTGAATTCAGCCATTTGGTCAATCGCTGTCCGACCATTAATCTTATTGAAGTGGCATCCTAGATTCAAGCCAGCCACAAAAATCATCAAAACAATCTCAAATTGGGTACTTCCCCATCTTCTAGTTCAATATTGGTCTGAAGAGTCTATAGATGATAGCAAGTTTGTTGGGTGTTCTGCTCCATAGAGATCCTCCTATATTGAAGAAATCAAGGCTAATGTTTGTTTGTCTTTGTATTGAAGTTTCTCCGAATTTCACATTTCTAGATAATGTAGATATTGAATGCAATGACGGTCCCACCTTCCACCAAAAGGTCGAGTATAATTGGTGTCATGCACTTTGCTCCAAATGCCAAACTTTTGATCACACAATGAAAGTTTGCTCAGTTCATGAGGAGTGAAGATTCATTACTAGTTAGCCTACCTTTATGAGAGCATCTTCTAATTCAAGGAAGGAGATGACCAATGTGAATTCCATGTCAGATCCTTCACAACAGGTGAACCAATCCAGTCCACAGCTGGGACCCATTGGTTCTCCACAAATCCAAGTGAGAGATACTCCTCGTTCTTGTCTCCATATGAGGTCCCCAACATCTAGTGATATCTTAGAGAGCAATCAATTTTAAAATTTGGCCAATCCAATTGAAGAAAACCCCCACTATTGAAGGACATCTCTCAACATGTAGACAAGAAAGTGATAATCACACACATGAGAATCTTCATAATATCCCTCATCCGAATCAGCTCGTGACTTTATGTCATAACACTACCAACCACGAAATCTCAATCGATTGTGATGTAAATCAGATTTCCCAAGGGATAGATTTGATAGTGGGCCTGAATAATAGTGTCAAATCCCAAGAAACTTGTGTTGGTCCATCCTTGCCATTCTATCAAAAGGATGCTAACACTATAGTGGGGGTCCTTAGACGCACTTGCAACACTTTCACGAACTAATGACGTGGACTTGATTATGGATCTCTTCTTACCAAGTCCTGTCCATTCCTCCAATTTTCTTCATAATGATTCAGATGAAGATCAAGCAATAAATGATGATGAAGAGTATAATTCTACTTTAATAGGTTCATTGAGAAAACTTCATTGAATTTAGGAAAAAAAGAAACAAAAAGGGAGGTTGACGGATGACCAAATTTTAATTACAATGTTTCTCAGTTGATTTTATCTTTTTCTTCTCTATTTAGTTCCTATGTTACAATTTTTTCTTGATTTTTAGGGTTGGTTTTTGGGTTTTGTTTGTGTTTTCCATAGTTCTTGCTTAGAGATAGGGAGGAATTTAGCATTTGGTAAACTTTAAAAAAAATTCTTGTTGAATAACTAAAAAGATCATACAAAGTTTTTGGTGATCAAACGAAATTAATAATAAAATGACTTGATACATATTTGCATAATTTTTAACATGGCATTGAAAGTAAATATTGTAAAACGCAATAAAACAACTGGAAACATTGAAGGTCTTATATGACCATCGTTGTTGGCATTTAACTACAACGGGCGTAAAAAGTGACCATCACAATAATTTTTTTTTAATCATTATGACATATCAGCAATGGTTGTAAGTCGTTGCTGATGACTCAGTACTTAAGTAGCTACCCCTCACCTTCCGAAAGCCCTAGTTCCCTCCTCCACGCTACCGTTGTGCTCAAATAGCCTCTCGACACTCCAACACCCAGAGTTAGCCCGCTGAAAATCTCCCCCCCCCCCCCAACCCCAGCATGGTCCCCTACTGGAGGCATGCACATACCGGGAATAGCTGCTGGAGGAACCGTCACCCCATCCCCATCGTCCACTCTGATACCATTGGCTTTGCAAACCTGATAGGACGACGAGGGAGAGGGTTGAGCCTTGGTCTGCATAGGAAAGTGAGTTTCTTTCTTTGTTTTGCTTCTCCTCTCAACCTTGCTAGTTATAGCAAGGGTCTTGGGATGACAAATCTATGTGCCCAGAAGAGTGGTTTTCAAGGGTAGAGCCAGGATTTTGGGTGATGTAGGGCAAGCTTGAATGCTTTTCCCTCCCAAGAAAATAGCACATGTAGTGAATTTCTAGAGTTTTATGTACTTATAATTCTTAACACAAATTCAAGCAAAATAGAAAACTGTAAAGTGATGATAAAAAGCTCATTTTTTGGGCTAAACATCATTTCAGTTATTTTTAGTGTCTAGGAATCAAAGTTATATTTTCTACTAATATGGTTGGTGTGCAAAAAATAATAATTTCAGTCTCTATTAACCAACAACTTCAACATTGTGATGACTGTCCTCTAATATAAAATATATTCCTTGTTTCTAAGTATTTTAGGATTGATACTCCTTAATAGGGTTGAGTGTCCACATTTGATTTTAGAAGGCTAATGTAAGTACCTTACTAGAACATTAACAAATCTCACATAGAAAGAGAAATTCTTCTTATTTGTTATATTATGATTGGACAAACCTAATAGTATGTGTTGTGCCCGATGTAGGCACAATCGGTACACCGGAGATCTACTCAGAGAAAGGGAAAAAAGTTGAAAGAAAGGGAAAGGAAATACTGGAATTTCATTAAGCATACCCACCAAGGAGGGAGATGACCCTTTTATGGGGAGTCACGCCCCCCACATTGGGGATCATGCCACTAGTGGGCCCAGTTCACCCGTGGTCCACTAGTGCACCCATTACAAGTCATTCAAAACACAAATAACAGTCATTTGCTAATCATAAAGGAAACTAGCCTAATGAACATAAATAAAGTACTGAAATAAAGGTAAGTACTGAGCCAAGTGCCCTCGTGCATGACACTCCACCACGCTTCTACACACGCCTTGACCTCAAGGCGACCATGAAGGATACCAGAGTAGAAACTCATCTTCAGACAACCACGTAGCATCCTCAAGTGGCTAGCCCTGCTAAGAAACTAAAACCTCCGTGGTAATATGACCAGAGCGGCGGACACGACACTTATCAAGCAGCACTGCAGGAACGGGGTCAGAAGAAGCCACTGAACCCATCAATGGAAGAGGTGGAGCATCCACGGCCAGGGAAGGGTCACCAATGCAACGGCGCAGCTTGGAAACATGAAAAACAAGATGGACCATCGAACCCGGCGGTAGAGTGAGGCGGTAGGCAACCAATCCAACGCACTCTTCGATAACATAGGGGCCATGAAATCGGGGGGCAAGCTTAGAGTGCTCGGGCTAGAACAAGGAGGTCTGGCGCTGAGGAAGAACGAAGACATAAACCAAGTCCCCCATGGCAAACTCGCGCTCTGTGTGATGGCTATCATAAATCTGCTTCATTCTGTTCTGAGCCTCAGACAGGTTCGCCTTAAGCTGGCGAAGAACCTCATCCCGAGTCTGAAGCATGTAGTCAACCTTGACCACTGAGGACCGATGGGGAACATAGGAGAGCACGGTAGGGGGCAGCCGCCCATAGAGTACCTCAAAAGGAGTAACTTCGGCACAAGTGTGATAAGCAGTATTATAAGACCACTCGGCCCACGGAAGGAGCTGAAGCCAACGTCGGAGCTGAGACATAGTAAAATAGCGCAGGTACTGCTCCAAACAGTGGTTGACGACCTTAGTTTGCCCATCAGTCTGCGGGTGATAGGCGGTACTCATGTGCAAAGAAGTGCCCTATAAAGTGAAGAACTCCTGCCAAAATTGAGAGATAAAAATCCTGTCGCAATCAGAAACAATAGTGTGAGGCATACCGTGCAATTTGGCCACCTTACGAACGTATAGTTCCGCCACAGACTTGGCGGTGTAGAGATGACCCAAAGCACTAAAATGGGCATACTTGGACAGCCGATCCACTACCACCATGATCACCGACTTGCCTTGGACCAACAGCAAGGCCTCCACAAAGTCCATAGAAATGTCGTCCCAAACCTTATCTGGAATGGGCAATGGCTGAAGTAACCAGGCAAGAGAGGTGGTGGCGGACTTGGCACGCTAATAGACATCACAAGTGGCCACATATGCAGTCACCACGCGATGTACACCCTGCCACAAGAAGCTCTGACTGACCCGTTTATAGGTGCAGAGTGCACCTTCATGACCCGCCAAAGGAGAGGCATGGAAGTGAGATATGATACGCTGGCGCAGGTCGGTAACCTCAGGCACCCAAAGACGGTCTTTCCAGAAGAGAAGGCCATCCTTCCAGGCAAAGCAAGGGAGCACTGACGGGTCAGATTGGTGGGCCACAATCAATGTGGTGGTCGGGGAATCATCTTGATATGCCTGTTTAAATTCAGCAAGGAATGGACAAACCAGACCGGAAATAGCCAAACAGGAACCTGGAGTGGGGCGGCGAGACAGTGCATCGTCCATGGTGTTGTCAGATCCCTTCTTGTACACAACCTCATAGTCATAGCCCAAGAGCTTGCTAACGCACCACTATTGTGCAGGAGTGGACACCCGTTGTTCGAGAAAATACTTGAGCAGTTGGTGGTCAGTGCGAATGAGAAACCGCCGTCCAAGCAAATAAGGGTGCCATTTGTCGACCGTGAGAACAATGGCCAGCATCTCTTTCTAGTAGACAGAAGGGGACAGGGAGCAGCCAGCCAAAGCCTTGCTGAAGTAGGCGATGGGACACTCCTCTTGAAGTAGTACTGCCCCCAGGCTGGCATCCGAAGCATCGGTCTCAACCACAAATGGCCGGCTGAAATCAGGAAGAATCAAAACAGGGGTGGTTGCCATAGCTCGTTTCAACTCCTCAAAGGCCGCCTGGGCAGTGTCAGACCAACAAAAGGTGCCTTTTTGTAACAGCTGAGTAAGAGGGCAAGCAATCTCGCCATAGCGGTGAATAAAATGCCGATAATAGCCAGTAAGGCCAAGGAAGCCTCGCAGTGCTCGGGCGCAAGTAGGGGATGGCCAGGACAGCATGGCGGTCACCTTAGAGGGGTCTGTAGCCACGCCGTCAAGAGAGATAATATGACCCAAGTATTCCACCTGTGGACTGCTAAACGAACACTTCAATCGTTTAAGAAACAATGAATTAGGTTGCAGGATATCAAAGACAGACCTGAGATGCTCCAAGTGGTCACCCCATGACTTGCTATAAACAAGAATATCATCAAAGAACACCAAAATGAAGCGGCGGAGGAAGGGCCAGAAGAGGTCATTCATAAGGCTCTGAAATGTAGAGGGAGCGTTCGTGAGGCCGAACGGCATAACCTGGAACTCGAAATGACCATCATGAGTGCGGAAGGTTGTCTTGTGCACATTGGTGGGTTGCATCCGGATCTGATGATAACCTGAACGAAGGTCAAGTTTACTAAATACAGTAGCACCGGACAGCTCGTCCAGAAGCTCCTCCACCACCGGTATAGGATATTTGTCCTTCACCATGATAGCATTCAACGCCCGGTAATCAACACAGAAATGCCACGTACCATCTTTCTTACGGACCAACAACACTGGGGAAGAGAAGGAGCTCGTGCTAGGCCGAATGATACCAGAATGAAGCATGTCCGCCACCAGACGTTCGATTTCAGCCTTCTGAATGTACGGATAGCGATATGGGTGGACATTGGCTGGAGAAGCACTTGGAATGATAGGGATAGAGTGGTCATGTGCCCGCACCGGAGGAGGGCCCTTCGGTTCAGCGAACACCGTACCATACTCCACCAAGAGGTCAGGAAGATCCTGTGGCAAGTCATCTTGCACAATGTCCACTGATGCCCGCTGCTGGAGGAGTCCCTACGATGCGAACCGGAATAAGGACCCCGTCACCTGAGCAGAAAGGAGAGTGCCTGGCTGAGAGACTTGGAGGCGCATCCGCTATCCGTTCAGTGCAAAATCCATCACCAGGTCCTTAAAGTTCCAGAGAACATCCCCAAGCTCTTGGAGCCATTGCACTCCTAACACCACGTCCGCCCCCTTCGTCGAAAGTAAGAAGAGGTCAGTCACGAATGTGTGGCCCTGAATGGAGAGTGCGGCCTGGGTACAGACGCCGGAACTTCGGAGGTGCTTGCCATCACCAATCAAAACATCGAAGGGTGTCGAGTCAGACACAAAGCAGCCTAGCTGCTTAGCAACTTTGTCGTTGATGAAGTTGTGAGTAGACCTGCTGTCAATCAGAATTGCAACCTGTTGCCGCTTGAGGTAACCCTATACTCGCATGGTGTGCGGAGTGAATGCCCCTGAAAAAGCATGCACAGAAATCTCTGGTAGTGTATCAGCGGGTACAAAGAATCAGGCCCCTCCATCACCTCTACCTCCTCATCAATCTCCTCCACTAAGAGACTACCCTTGACGGAACAACGGTGCCCCGGGATGAACCTCTCATCGCAGCGAAAACAAAGCCCTTTTGAATGACGTTCCTCCATTTGCGTCGGACTGAGACGGCAGACAATCGGGCCGGTCTGAGGGGTGCTTGGCCAGCGCGGCCAGCCACTGAGCTGCTAGCTGGAGCGGCAAGAGGGGAGGCGGTCACGGCAGCCGGAGGGAAGGGTCAGAGCCTGCCCCCATGCCTCTGTCTAGCCAATTTCTCTTCCTCGATGCGTGCATGACGCACGACATCCCGCATGCTGGAACAGGGAAAATGGCGCATTTCCTTAGAAATCTCCAGCTTGAGCCCTCGCTTGAACATGCCCACCAAGGCTGCCACTGGCCAATTAGGGAGGCGGTTAGCTACCTTCATGAACTCCATGTAATATGTTCGCACGGTGGATGTCTGGCGCAGGGAGGAGAGCATTTTCTTGAAGTCTTGGAACTCATTCGGGCCGAACTGGACGCACAATTCATCGGAGAAGGCGGTCCAAGTGGGGTAGCGCACCTCCTTCTCAAAGCTTTGAAACCATACCGAGGCATCCCCATCTAGGTGGAAAGCCGCTATTCACAGTCGTTTAGCCTCCGACTGCATCCCCTGGTAGGCAAAAAACTTCTCCACCTTGTACAGCCACTCAACGGGGTCATCGTCCCCATTATAGCGCAGGAATTATAGGTGGGCCAAACGGGGTTCCGCTCCACCACGGGGTGCTCCGCGGTGTCCTGGGTACTCCTCCCAATCATCCTCCATGTCCTGGTACAAGTTTCAAGGAGGCGGCACCATTGGGGCATTTTCCTTTGTCTTTGATGCAGAATTAAGACTATTTTCTCTTCTTCCCTCGTCCAAACTTCTCCGCTTTCTCCTTTGTCAAGCTAGGTATTGTTTGTGTCTGATCGGGACACAACATTGGTATCAAAGCCTCAATGATCTGCCATGGCAAGAGGCAAATAGCCAGCAATGGCTCCCAAGATGCATGTTGTGCCCAATGCAGGCACAATCGGTACCTAGGAGATCTACGCAAGGAAAGGAGAGAAGTAAGGAAGAAAGGGGAGGAACTGGAATAACTTCAATTGCATAACTTGAAAATAGAGAGGATCACCCCATATAGGGGATGACTAGTCCCCTAGGGAGTCATGCCAACCCAACCCAAGGCTAGCCCAGTTCCCTAGAAGCACATTCCAGTTAGTGGTTCGGCTAGCCCGGACCACTAACTGAACCAACCTGTTTTACATCCCAACCAATGTAAATACTAAACTATTATAATAACAAATAGTTCAATGCAACTAGGAAAGCAATAAAGTAAAGTTTGCGGGGGAGTCCTCTGAGAGACTGGTCGAGTCTGGTCATCGTGCACAACACTCCACCATGCTTCCACTATTCACCTTGTCCTCAAGGTGACCAAGCTGGAAAGCGAGCCATAAAATCATCCTCAGGCATCCACATAGAGTCCTCAAGAGGCTGCCCCTGCCAAGAAATCAAGACCTCAGTAATAATACGACCGGAGCGACAAACCCGACGCTTCTCAAGCACGGAAGCAGGGACAGGGTCCGCTGGTGAAATAGGTCCCATCAAGGGAGGAGGAGAGCGCCCACCGCCAATGATTTATCACCCACAAAACACTGCAAATGGGACACATGAAACACAAGATGAACCAAGGAGTCAGGGGGCAGAGTCAGGCGGTAGGCCACCGGACCAACATGCTCCTCAATAACATACGGACCATGGAAGCGGGGAGCAAGCTTGGAGTTCTTAGGCTGAAACAAGGAGGACTGGCGATGAGGTAGGACCAACACATAGACCAAATCACCCACAACATACTCCCGATCAGTATGGCTATGATCATAAACCTGCTTCATCCTGTTCTGGGCAGCCGATAAATTCTCCTTAACTTGGCGTAAGACCTCATCGCGTGTCTGCAACATAAAATCCACCTCTGCGACAGACGAATGGTGGAGCACATAGGATAAGACGGTCGGCGGCGGTCAGCCATAGAGGACCTCAAATGGAGTGAACCCGGCACGTGTATGATAGGCCGTATTATAGGACTACTTGGCCCATAGAAGGAGCTGAAGCCACCGGCGGGGCTGCATCATTTTAAAGCATCGAAGATACTGCTCCAGGCAATGGTTAACCACCTCCATCTGCCCATCCGTCTGGGGGTGATAAGCAGTGCTCATATGCAAAGAGGACCCTTGTAGAGTGAAAAACTCTTGCCAGAACTGCGAGAGAAAGATCCGATCCCGGTCAAAAACAATTGTACAAGGCATACCGTGAAGTCGAGCCACCTCGCGAACAAAGAGCTTAGCAACCATTTTAGCGGTGAAGGGATGGCCCAGAGCTCAAAAATGAGCATACTTAGACAACCTGTCCACCACAACCATGATGATGGACTTACCCTGCACCACGGGCAAAGCCTCCACGAAGTCCATCAAAACGTCCTCCCAAACCTTATCCGGGATAGGCAAGGGTTGCAACAACCCGATAGGTGAGGTCGTGGTCGCTTTAGCCCTCTGACAAACAACACAAGCAGCCACGTAATCATGGACAGCTCGACGGACGCCTTGCCACAAGAAACTCTGACTGACCCATTTGTAGGTGTGGAAGGCGCCCTCGTGACCAGCCACAGGAGTGTCATGGAAGTGCGAAATATTACGGCGGCGGATATCGGTAACATCAGGAACCCACAGATGGTCCTTCCAAAAGAGAAGGTCATCCCGCCACACAAAGAAAGGTCAGGCTGCAGGGTCGGTCTGAAGGGCGGCAATGTCCTCCTATGTCCACAAATCCATACCATAGGCTCGCTGTAACTCCTCAATAAATGGGCAAGAAAGAGTGGAGAGCACTAAGCAGGAACCCGGTGCCAGACTGCGAGAGAGTGCATCGACCACGATGTTCTCTGAACCCTTTTTGTACACAACCTTGTAGTCTTAGCCCAGCAACTTGCTCACCCACCACTGCTAAGAAGGAGTAGACACTCGCTGTTCCAAGAAGTACTTCAGCGGTTGGTGATTGGTACGAATCAGAAATCAGCAACCCAATAAGTACGGATGCCACTTGGCAACGGTGAAGATGATAGACAACATTTCCTTCTCATACACCGACAATGTCAGGGAGCAACCAGCCAGAGCTTTACTGAAGTAAGCAATAGGTCACTCATCCTGCAAGAGAACTGCTCCCAAGCCCGCCTCCGATGCATCCGTCTCCACCACAAACCACCGACTGAAGTCTGGTAAGAGCCAAACCGGGGCAGAAGCCATAGCCTATTTAAGTCCCTCAAAGGCTGTTTGGGCCTCGTCTGACCACACAAAAGCCCCCTTCTTTAACAATTTTGTAAGAGGGCGAGCCAACTCGCCATACTGATTGATATACCGGCGATAATAACCTGTAAGGCCCAGAAAGCCCCTGAGCGCCTGGACACATGTGGGTGACAGCCAAGAGAGCATGGCCGCCACCTTGGCCGGATCAGTAGCAACACCATTCTAAGAGATAATGTGGCCCAAATAATCAACCTGTGGGCTGCCAAAGGAACACTTCGAACACTTCAGGAATAAGGAGTTAGTGCGCAAGCTAGAAAAGACCGACCGATGCGTCAAGTGTTCTGTCCACGATCTGTTGTACACCAATATGTCATCAAAGAAAACCAATATATATCGATGCAGAAAGGGCCTGAAGATATCATTCATGAGACACTGGAAGGTGGGGGGGTGTTGGTCAACCCAAAAGGCATCACGAGGAACTCAAAATGGCCATCATGAGTCCGGAAGGCGGTCTTATGCATGTCCCCAGGCTGCACATGAATCTAATGATATCCGGAACGCAGGTTGAGCTTACTAAAGACCCTGACACCTGTCAACACGTCTAACAATTCTTTTATCACTGGTATGGGGTATTTGTCTTTGATGGTGATGGCATTCAAAGCTCGATAGTCAACACAGAACCGCCACAACCCATCCTTCTTGCGAACCAACAGCACTGGAGATGAATAAGAACTCATACTAGGATGAATGATCCCGGACTGAAGCATGTCCGCCACAAGCCTTTCTATCTCAGATTTCTGTATGTGAGGATAATGGTATGGGTGGACATTAGCTGGAGCCGCCCTTGGGATGATCGGAATCTGATGGTCATGAGGCCGGATGGGAAGAAAACCCTGCGGCTCGAAGAACAGATCCTAATGGTCGGCCAGCAGCTCCTGTAGATCGGAAGGCATCTCATCCTGCGATGCCCCAATAGTGGCACGCTGCTACAAGAGAAGTCCTTGGGGCGCAAACTAGAAGAAGGTGCTCACTTCCTGGGCCGATAGAAGAGCGCCGGGCCATGAACCTTCAAGTCGAACCTGCTGCCCATTAAGCTCGAATTCCATCACCATATCCTGGAAGTTCCAAACCACATCACCCAACTCCTGCAGCCACTGCATGCCCTAGGCATCCACCCCCTTCATGGGCAGCAAGAAGAGGTCTGTAACAAATGTGTGGCTCTGGATCGAGAGTGTAACCTGAGCGCACACACCTGCACTCCTGAGATGCTTGCCGTTGCCAATCAGTACATCAAATGGTTTCGAATCCAATACAAAACAACCTAGCCGATGGGCTACCTTGTCGTTAATAAAATTATGAGTAGACCCACTATTGATCAAGATAGCTACTTGCTCCCGCTTAAGGTGTCCATGTACCCGCATCGTGCGTGGAGTGAATGCTCCCGAGAATGCATGAACTAAAATTTCGGGCAGCACGTCCTCTGAAAGCAACGGGTCAATGCCAGTCCCTCTGTCCATGTCACCAGAAGGCTGCCCTTAACAGCACAGCAGTGCCCGGGGACAAACTTCTCGTCACAGCAAAAACACAGCCCCTTTGACTGGCGTTCATCCATTTGGTCGGGAGTGAGACGTCAGACAATCTGATTGGGAGGTGCAGCCTGTTGGCCAGGGCGGCCATTTGCCGGACTGCTTGAGGAAGCCGCCATGGGATTGGTGCCAAAAATAGACCGGGGTGGAGGTCCCAGCTGCCCGCCCCTACGCTGCCTGGACAGTTTCTCTTCCTCAATGCGGGCATGATGCACAACGTCCCGCATGCTAGCGCATGGGAAGTGGTGCATTTCCTTAGAGATTTTTGGCTTCAACCCATGCTTGAACATGCCCACCAAGGCGGCCACCGGCCATTCAGGTAGTCGGTTGGCTATCTTCATGAATTATGTATAGTATGCACGAATGATGGTGGTCTAGGGCAGGGTGGACAACATCTCGTTGAAGTCCTGAAATTCATTCAGCCTAAACTGAATGCAAAGCTCGTCGGAGAAGGCTGCCCAGGTGGGATAGCGCACCTCTTTCTCAAATCTCTGGAGCCAAACTGATGCGTCTCCATCTAGGTGAAAGGCAGCGATGTGCAAGCGCTCAGCCTTGGAGTGCGTTCCTTGGTAGGAGAAGAACTTTTTCGTCTTATACAGCCTTTCCACAAGGTCATCATCACCATTATAGCGGAGAAACTGTAGGCGAGCAAGGCGAGGTTCAGCCCCCCTCGGGGTCCGGCGTGAGGCCCTGGATACTCGTCCCACTCCTCCTCTATATCCTGAAATTGATGGGGATGGGGCGGCATCATAGGGACATTTTATCGAACACCTAGTGTGCCTCACATGTCCCAGGCCTAGCATCTCCCATCTGGCGCTGGGATGCCAGTGCCAAATCGTACCGAACCAGGGAAGGCTCTCATGTCAATGTCCGCTGGTGTTGGAGGGCAGGAGAAAGCCAGCTCGGGGGGATGGGACGGACCACCCTTCTCCAGGACAGCAGGAGGCGGCCCTGGTAGGATGGGTGATGTGCACACCGATGCTCCGCCCTTGGCTGCGCACGCCATATACGTTGTCAGAACTTCCAATGCAGCCATGATTTTGTCGAGCTTGAGATCGCTGATTGTTGCAGGAGGATCGGCCTTCGGGCTGTCCACAGTTGCTGACACCGGCACCTCCTTCTCCGGATTAACCTTGAGAACAATAGCTGCTTGCTTACCTCGAGCCATGGCCAGGGATCGTAAAAGCTCCGATAGCAATGATGTGCTCGATGCATGCACAATTGGTACCTAGGAGATCTACGCAGGGAAAGGGGAGAAGTAAGGAAGAAAGGGGAGGAATTGGAATAACTTCAATTGCATAACTTGAAAATAGAGAGGATCGCCCCATATAGGGGACGACCAGTCCCCTAGGGAGTCGTGCCAACCCAACCCAAGGCCATCCCGGTTCCCTAGGAGCGCATGTCAGTTAGTGGTTCGGCTAGCCCAGACCACTAACTGAACCAACCTATTTTACATCCCAACCAATGCAAATACTAAGCTATTACAATAATAAATAGTTCTATGCAACTAGGAAAGCAATAAAGTAAAGTCTGGGGGGAGTCCTTTGAGAGACTGGTCGAGTCTAGTCATCGTGCACAACAATGCAGCTTGAGAAAAGATGAGAGGACATGGCGAAGAACCCCAAACTGGCAACCGAATTGGTCAATCCCTCTATGATATAGCAAATCCTGGCTAAACTCAAGCATCTCACCATGGAATATGGGAATCTCACCACTATGGTTGCCCAACTTCAAGCAGCCCCCACAGTGCCACTTTTGCCCAGGCCGTAGCCAGCCCAGGCTGAGTTGGGCAAGCCTTCATAGCCCCTTGAATTTTGCATCCCCGGCCTTCAAGTGTCATCCAAGAGAGAGGTGTGCCATCCTGGTCATTTAGTCCTCTTCACACTTTTGATCAAAACAAAGGAGGACATGCAGGCTGGGATTTGCGAGGCCCTCCAAGTGTTCAAGGAAATGCGTAAATGGTGCCACCCCACAAAAATCTGGTCCACAAGTTTGAGGACGATTAGGAGGTGTACTCTAGCTCTCGTGGAGGTCTTTGGGGTGGAGCTGAGCCACGTTTGGCTATCTTCAATTCCCACGCCATAATGGAGATGAAGTGTCACGACCCGGATTTTTAAAACCCTTTTTAAAATAGTATGAACGATAGTCACAAAACTTTTTCTTTTACAAAACAAACCATTTGATTAAATATCCAGGTCATAATAACTAGGGTTCACAAATACGAATATCAAATCATATTATATTACTACACATCTGAAAATTCATAAAGAACAACTTATCCATCTAAGTACAAGTTTGTCATCGGTCTAAAAATAAATAACAAGTTGACTCTCATGCCAAAGAAACACTTACGTACTGGAGTTATAGAAACGCAAAAACTTCTTCCTAGCTTGCCTATTTTGTCTTGTCGTCGCCTAGAGAATCTGCACCCAACCAAATGAAACAGCCACAACAACAACAATGGAATCTCTCCGCCTTCAAGAGAAGAGCTTCCAAAGGACAAAATGTTTTATTAATATTTTTCGGATCGGGCCAACATCACCCGATGTTAGTTGCATACATAATCATGAAACAACATCTCCAATATTTCCAACAAGATCGGATCCAAATGTAGTTCTACCTAAAAACTACACTATACTAAGAAGCATAGCATCACCCATGCAATGCTTAAGTATTTTAAAAAAACCTACCTTTTATGCAAGTCCTTTAATCGATCCACTTGTCTAATTAACAAGCAATATCAAATAATGTTATTAATTATCTCTCAAACCATTATTCGATAATTAACACTAACAAATTTGTATTCACTTAGAGACAACTCACTCGTCGAGAAATCTCTAGACATAAGACTCCAACATCCAGAACACTAATATACAATGACACATGTAATGTAATATACAGAGCATTGAATATAACATAGCTCAAAAACATGGGCTGATCTTTAACCAATAAAGACCAACACAATGCACAAGACAATGGACACCATTCAGGAAACAATGTATTAATTGCTACCTAAAAAATACTGACTCCTGCTCAAAGGAGTAATTGTATGCTAACAGAAATCCTAACATCTCTAGAGATCCACTTGGATTAGCCATGGGCCTAGAGATGTAGGTACCAGCTGTGCTCATGGACACACTGGTCGGAGGTAGATGAGCCTTCCATGATGCTCAAAAACTTGGTTTGCACATTTGCAGGGATCCATAGTCCCAAAGAAACGGAGACCAAGAAGGTCTAAATATCTGCCATGGCTATTACTGTGAGCTTAAACTTTGACTCCGAGAACATCCCATAACCACCCTTGGTTCATTAACCAATGTAAAATTCTATATTAGGGCTCCGTTCACTCCATGAACTGGTCTCAACCCTAAAGTGGGTATTTTAGTCATTATCTTGATTAGGTGTTCTTCCCCCAATCCAAAGACAACCAAAATCTCTTGATTATTCTTTATTAACCTTAATTTATTGATATAACTTAATACAATAATTGTAAATGTAAGCATCTGAATAATCAACATGACAAGGACTCAGACTCATGCTGAGATGAACAGACCAATTCAACATTATAATGAAAAGGATTTGGGGCTAAAATGCATAACTCAAGTCAGCCACCTAACTTGACAAGGTTAGGCTGAAACAACCATCAACATTCACCCTAATATTTATCACAATCAAGGCTAAAATTTAGGGACAAATTATGCTGAATTTCAAAGGCATCTTAGGCTCAAATTCAAAGACTTAAATAAACATGAATATATCATGAACTAAGGCTCAAAAGTTAGGGATTCAATCAGCAAGATTATAACATAAATCAAAGCTCAGAATCAAATATTAGGTAGACAATAATGCAACCTAAACTAGGGCTGAAACTTAAATATTCTCTTAGCATGATTATAAAATAAATTAAGGCTAAGAATTTGGTATTGTTTTGTCCAAAATAGAGCCTAAAAAAAGGCTGCAAAATAGGGATCTAAATAAGAAAAAGTAGAGCCTAAACTAAGGCTCCAAATTAGGGATTTAATTGACCAAAGTATGGCCTAAACTAAGGCTACAAATCAGGATTTAAACTGGCCAAAGTATGGCCTAAAGTAAGGCCACGAATCAAGGATTAAATTGGTCAAAGTATGGCCTAAAGTAAGGTCACGAATTAGGGATTAAATTGGCCAAAGTATGGCCTAAAATAAGGCCACGAATCAGAGATTAAATTGGCCAAAGTATTCCTGAAAATAAGGCCACGAATCAGGGATTAAGTTGGCCAAAATATGGCCTAAAGTCAGGCCATGAATCAGGGATTATGTTGGCCAAAGTATGGCCTAAAGTCAATCCACGAATCAGGGATAAAGTTGGCCAAAGTATGGCCTAAAGTAAGGCCACGAATTCGGGATTAAGTTGGTCAAAGTATAGCCTAATGTCAGGCTACAGATCAAGGATTAAATAAACAAAAGCATGGCCTAAACTAAGGCCACGAGCTAGGGATAAAATTTAGCAGAGTTTATGCCCAAATTATGGATGATAAACATTGCTAGAATCAGAATCATTCATGCCTAACATAGGGCTAAGCTAGATGACAAAAATTAGCAACATGCTTGCATGAAATAAGGTTAATCTACATGACAAAAATTAGAATTATGCATGCACAATTCAGCCATGTAAACATGAGATAAAATCACAATCATTCAAAACAAGTAGTATCATGACATCAAAAAATCCATTTGAACCAGGCTGAACTATGGCTGAATTACATCTATCATAACCTCATGATTAAGGGTGTAAAGAGAAGCACCTACTTGTACCAACTTGTCCCCAAAGCTCCTAGCCCTTGCTCCTACGCTTCTAAGCCTTGAATTC
Source organism: Saururus chinensis (assembly GCA_035235625.1). Classification (NCBI taxonomy): domain Eukaryota; kingdom Viridiplantae; phylum Streptophyta; class Magnoliopsida; order Piperales; family Saururaceae; genus Saururus; species Saururus chinensis. Next base: position 37,614,946 of record CP141143.1, read on the forward strand.
AATCCAAAGATGGCTTCTTTGTGCCTTGTAAAGCTGCTAGCTTTGGAGGTCCTTACTGAGAGAAGGGAGAGGAGAGAAGAGATGGAGAAGAGGGAGGCTGAATCAATCCCCTTTTTTTTTCTTATATAAGGCTTCCCCTCTTCAAACTCTTGGGTGCCCTCCTCCTCTAGGACTCTCCATTAATTACAATCCCGGAATTACAATCCCTGCCCCATTAACAATAAGAAACCAACTCACATACATCCTCAAAACAGTCCCAAAAGTGTTTTAACACAATTAGATGTACAGTTGATCCATCCTCCAACTTTTTCCACCACTCCTAGCACTCCTCAGACTCCTACTTGGGCTAGAAGTCCTAGGCTCACATGCTATTTCGCCTCAAGAAAGTTCTAGTTGCATCCTCTTCTTACTTGGAGTCCTTGTCCTGCTAGGATTCTCTCCCTCTTTCAATTCCTAGTTCTTTTATGACTTCTAAGTCTTAATATGTTTAGGACTCCTAACTCATAATACGTTTAGGACTCCTAACTCTTAGTAGGTCTAGGACTACCAACTCCTAGCACAAGTAGGACATCCAACTCCAAGCACGATTAGGATATCCAACTCCAAGCATGAGTAGGACATCCAACTCCAAGCACGATTAGGATATCCAACTCCAAGCATGAGTAGGACATCCAACTCCAAGCACGATTAGGATATCCAACTCTAAGCATGAGTAGGACATCCAACTCCAAGCATGAGTAGAACATCCAACTTCAAGCATGAGTAGGACATCCAACTCCAAGCACGATTAGGATATCCAACTCTAAGCATGAGTAGGACATCCAACTCCAAGCATGAGTAGAACATCCAACTTCAAGCATGAGTAGGACATCTAATTCTGGTAAATGGGCCCTGTGCGATAAGCTCAACTTCGACCGGTCGCATCTCCCTCACCCGAACTCCGATTTGCACGTTCTTGGTGGTGTTTCGAAGCTCTTTTAGTCTAATTTTCAACTATATAGGTGTCAGCCATTATTACTAACTTATGATCAAGTTATTCTCATAAGAAAGTCAAGGATTCCAACACCTTATTCTCCATGTGGTCGACTTCGGGAATTTAGAAAAATCCCGGACATTACATGAAGACCCAGTGGAATGGCTCTATAAGGTGGAGAAATTCTTCACCTACCAGGGAACTGACTCCAAGGCTGAACAATTGCACAGAACTACTTTTCAACTAGACGGTGATGTTTTCATTTGGTTTCAAAGCTTCAATAAGGAGGTCTGCTTTCCAACTTGGACTTCATTCGCCGACGAGCTTTGTGTCCAATTTGGGACCAACGAATTCCAAGATTTCAATGAGATGTCCACCCTATGCCAAACCACAACTGTGCAAACATACTACACCGAGTTCATGAAGATTGCAAATCACCTCCCTAATTGGCCGATGGAAGCCCTCGTGGGAACTTTTAAAAGGGGGCTCAAACCAGAAATTTTGGATGACATGTGTCATTTTCCTTGAACATCGATGCATGAAGTAATGCGTCATGCACGAATTGAGGAAGAAGTAATCATCCGGCCTACAAGTATCTCATACATACTAATCATGGCATGAATAATCACATCATGGCATAACATCCATCTTGCGTAATAAGTGATGCTCCCTCAATCACATCATGCATAAACATCATATATAACCAACATGAACAGCGTCTCTAACACACATTCAGATCATGCATAATAAACAATTCTTCTTCATAGCATTCAACCTGCATAACACGTGTCTCCAACATGCAATCACATAATGCATATTAATTTCCTTCATCCATAGATCATTCACCCTGCACGATAAGAGTCTCAGTCACACAATACTAAATCATGCATAATAAATCATATTCACATGTGTCACTTAATCTCAATTATCCCTACACAACCTATGTAACCTAAGCATAACATTATCTCATACACATGCATCATCAACAAATGGTGAATGTCTCCATCATGGAGAGAAATACAATCATGCCACAAAGGCTGGACAAAGTCCGATTTCTATGAAGGAAACCTAAAGTATTCGGGGTAGTCAGCCCCTAAGTTTGCACGCCTAGGACAATCCTGACCAAGGATGTCTGAATCTCACAAAGAGAACTTAGAGCAGGTGTGTTCACCTTGGACATCTCTTGTAGCGGGAAGAGTCCAAATTCCCACATAGAGAAGCTAGAACACATGATAGCCGGTGCATGAATGCGTACCACTCTAGATTCTCAAGGTCCAAATGACTATCTCAAGAAAATCCCAATTGCATGATAAGTACACAAGTTGTCACCATTCAACTCAACTCAACATATACTTAGATCAGCTCAACCCGGGGAGTATCCATGTTCCACATAGGAACTCAAATCAAAATCATGTCCTTTCAAACCAACCAATTTCCGATAAGCCCACGATTAATTAATCTGGCACGCAATCTCACATCATTGTATCTAATTGATCAACCACAACTAAACTCGATAAAGCCTCAATCGGAAATCTGTTTCATGTTGCATGCAACATACATATGCGGGCAAGCATACATGAAACTTAATTCATGACACGTGCTCTCATCAACCACTCATGCATCATTTATAATAATAATACCAAGCAACATCATAATCATCCCCCACATGTGTGTGTACATGGTAAAAATATTTAATTCTAAGCATATGAACATGCCTTATAAATAACTCATCATCATACCAGACACATGCTCATTAATTTCTAATCATGGTTCCTTATTGAAATCATGAGTGAAAAATTATTGAAAACTATCAATAAAGTCAAGTGTAACCTCATGCTAAACCTATGCAAGTATATTCACACCACACTTAAATATAGACATGGCACCATTGTTCACCCATAATTTAATCACATTATATGAAAACATACCAGTTCATTCTCATGCTATAATCTTGCTGAACTCACACTTAAAACATAAAGAATCATTTCATCATAGATTCAAGATAATTAACCCCAACATGTGTAGCCAACAACATGCAATTTCACACAATGCTTCATTATTCTTCATAATTTCTAACATCAATATCATGCCCTTCTAGTAGCTCATTCTAGCTCCAATTACTCAATATTAACATAAGAAATGGTATTTAAGAGTAAAAATTTGAAAAATGACCAAATTGGCAAAACCCCTCAATCTGTTGTGTTGGCATTCGAATGTCCTGCAAGGCTGTTCGAACAGCTGGCCGTTCGATCGCCATAACGACAGTTCCTTGTTCATCTTTCGCACTTCAAAATCAAAACTGAAGGTTAATATACACATCTTAAACCACCAAATCACACTCCCAAATATCATGATAATCCAATCCATGCTTAGTAAACATCAAATCTAGCCATTACTAACAAAAACCCAAAGAAATCTCATCAAAGATTAAATCTTTCTAAAATAACCATTAAAGCTCATAATCATGGAACCCACTTCAAAACTCTATCAAAATTAAATCCAAAATCACAACAATGTTTAGGACCAAAGCTCTTACCTTCATCAAGTTTTCTCACTCGAAATAGCTCCTCTAACTCCTTCAAAACCTACCCAACACATGATTTTTATCAATACCTTCAAAAAATTAATTTTTATCAATACCTTCAAAAAATCAATTTTAAAACACCTAATCCTTCAAGAACAAATAGATCTATGGTTCAAGAGATCTGAAAAAGAAATTCTCATCATAGGTTTTGAAAGAGAAACCCAAATCAGTTGTTTTTTTAGTAAAAATTGAGATTAATCCAAAGAAAAAGAAGGGATTTGATATATTTAAGAAAAACCCTAATGGATTAATGAAACATTAAGCAAATCCATACCTTAATCTCTTTCTCTTTTAGGGGATTAGGCTGCTAAACTCCTAGTCTCAGCCTTTTCCCAATTGGGAAAGTGGCTGGGCTTTTCCTTTTATAGTAAAGGGTGGGGTAAACCTAATTAATTAGTAGGGTACAAAGGATTTACTACTAAAAATAGATAAACTAACTTATTTAAATCTAAATTAAATTCTAAAAATTTTGAAATAACTATTTTGTATCTTAGGTTGATGTTAGGCTCATTTAGGATTAATAACCCAAATTTTGCACATGGGCCCATGGTGTGTCCCGCCCCCTCACTTTTAGGGAAAAATAGTGAAAATTTTAAAAATTCTAAATGACTTAAATTAACTTAAAACCATAAATTTGAAGAAAATTTGGGTTAAAACCTTTGTTAACCACTTTAATTTTGAAAAGAGTTAAAACCAATCAAAATTGGCATTAAACCACACAAAAGTAATTAAATAGAATAAAATAAACCGGTTCAAGTTCAGGGATCTTCCACCCTAAACTCGAGCCCTTAAGTCTGGTAATTAATCATTATTATATGCTTTAACTCACATAGGTAAATTAATCATTTTACAACCTTTAGAATTTTCTCCAAGTTTAAAACTTGGTTAGGGCACTCATCATACTCTCATGGTCATTTATATTTTTTTTACTACTTTAACCTTTTGAACCAGACCCGATTCAATTGGTATGTTATGTGTTTTTTTTGGTTGAGCCAGACCGAACAGGGTCGGGTTACCCGACCCGGTCCAGGGCATGACAACCTGCATCACGGGTCGTCTTCGCCGCGACCTGCTAGAGTCCATTGGGCCTCTAGCAGAGCCACCCAAACCGTGGCTGGGGGGCAGCCCAGGGCATCTGAACCGCCGGCGCATGGCGGAATTGACGGCTTCGGTCTTGCTGCCGTCTGGTGGCCGACCACCAAAAGGCTCCCTTTTTCTTTCTTTTTTTTCCTTCTACCGGAGGCACCGCAACGGCAAGCCGCAATGGCCGGTCGATGGGCCAAGCTTGTCTGGATCGCCATCATGCATAGATTTTGGCAACCTAGCTCCTGCCTCCGACTAGGGCCGCCCTGCCACAGTGTTATTTTTTTTTGTTTTATTTTAAATAGTGCGGCCGAGTAGCCTTCACGGCCAGGACTAGCATAGTCAGCGCGGCCAAGACTAACACAGCCAGTGCCTTCTTTCTTTTCTATGCACTGGAACAACTACATACTCGATGGCAGCCATGTGCCAGAGCCTGGCCCTCTGTTGAGGGAGACAGGTGTGCAAGGACCGGCCGGTTGGCGGCCGATCAGTGTCTGGCCAGCAGGATCAAAACAAATTACAAAAAAACTATATTGTTTAACGAAATTATAGAACACCAATAATTGTTCATGTAAAGTACAGAAAAAATAGAATTGAAGAAATCTAATTTACATTCAAATTTATTAAATAAAATTAATGATAGTGATCCTATCTTAATTGCCAATTTGTTGTTGTTCCATCACCATTGGAGCCTTGCCAAAAAATTCTATCGGCGGTTCCTCCTCCTCCTTCCCTTAACGGCCAAAACTTCCTGAATTATACACTAAGAAGGCCTTTTATAAGCATGGAGATTAGGGTTTCTAATCCCCTTAGGAGTTAGGCCAAACCCACTCACTTAGGCAAACTAATTGGGCCTCTAAAATTAAATTTCGTAACTTTAATTAACTGGGCCCACAAGACGACTTAAACGGATCAAATACACATCTAAATTAGGTAAACAGGCCCTATACAATATGTTCAACTTCGAACAATCATATTTCCCTTATCCAAACCTTGATTCGCGCATTCTTGGTGGCATTTTGAAGCTCTTTCTATATAATTTTAAATTACATTGGTTTTTAATTCTACTGATAATGTCAATGGGTCAAACACCCTATTTTCCACGCATTTGCTTTTCAAAACCTAGGAAAATCTGGGATATTATAAATTGAGACCAATTTGTTTAGACCCTAGTAAAGACTAAGTTCTCATTTTTTAACTTACTTTAGCTATAATCTATGTACATGTTTTGCCTAAATAGAATAAAACAAGTAACACTCATAAATTATGCCAATGCCCTTTTCAGAGTTATGATAATTTCCCTTGAATCATTTTTCTAGGGCTTAGCTTTTTCTAAATCCTCTCAACTTGCATAATTTTTTTGTTCTTATATTCCATTTTCATTCATTATTTTTTATGTCAAGCGGATGGGAGCTTCATGCTAACCTAGGCCGAGCTAAGTAGGTAGCCCTTCCCCATCATCTTCACTAGGACAATTCCATTTACTAAAAGTATTGAAGTACATAAGACTCACAAACATTAAAGTACATTACATTAAATTTTATTCTTTCTTTTGAATTCTAAATAGAATTCGAGAAAAAGATCCCCTAATTTGATCACCAAGACACCACAAGAATCCAACTGCTTCAGTTAACTTATGTTTAAGAATTCTCTCTAGATGTTCATAAATGAAAGTGACTTGAGTCTCAACATGATGTGTGAAAATTTTAAAAACAAAGAATTGCAACATCAAACAAAAGAAAATTGAATTGAGCTTCACTCTCCTTGATGTATCGTTCTCTTCATTAAGATATGTTTGACCACTAATTATGTTGCTCTTAAGCTTAAAATAAAATTAATTTCATTATGTCTTAAGAGCTGAACTAATCAAAAACAAAATTAAAGCCAATTGAAAAAATAAGCAAAAGTTACACTAATTTTTTTTCATTTTTTATCATATTCCAAATTTTTTTCAATTCAAACCTATGAATTAAAGACATGAAAACAAAGAAAATTTTGATAAAACTAAAACGTGTGTGTCCAAAAGAATTAAATCATGGACAAAAATTTAAATTTCTTTACTTAGAGATAACAAGCTCCTTAGCTTTGCCTAGCCAACCTATCCTAAGGCAATCTAAGGTGTTTTTCCTTGTTTTTATTAGTTGATCGTTCAATGCTTAAAGATTAATCTTCCTTACCCACACTTTCTTCATTTTTTTTCAATAAACTTGGTGGTGGTAACAAGGATAGTGTACTTTTTCTCCTTCTTCTTTAACCTAAGTTTGAAAAGATAATCTGAGGATACTCTCTTATAGTATGGGAATCACTATAACATTTGTCATAGACACCCACAATACTAGAACCTATATTCACTCCTTTCCCATTTGACCTAAGAGGGTGAGGCACCATCTTAGGTTGTTTACTTTCTTTAGCCTTCACAAAGACAATAGGTTTGCTAAGGGAATAGTCAAGCAATTCCTAGAACCTAAATCCATCTTGTTGGTTTGACCAATTATCAACATGGTTTCCAACTATTTCTTCCCACTTTTAAATCTATCTAATATCTCTTTAGATGACATAAGTCCTCTATTGAGAGCACTAGATTTCCTTTTTTATTCTTAAGGTCACTCACTTCTCTTGCAAGTTTGATGTTCTACTCTACTAACCTATTTGCCTCTTGAGAAGACAAACTAATTCATCCTCTTTCTTTTTCAACTCTCTCTCAATTAAGAATTGTTGGAGGAATCCTTTGTATTTATTATAATCAAAATTAGATTTTGAGTTCTCTTCAAGAGAAGAGGACTCATGAGACTCTTCTCCAAAACTTCCTTCTTTCACACCTGCATGGAAGGTAGTATAGTTATACATCTCATCTTCATCAAAAGAACTCCCATCAAAGTAAGTTGCTTAAAGCACCTTGCGCTTTTTCTTATTATCAAAACCCTTTGGTTTCTTAGGCTTATCATCAGAAGAATTGTCATAATTATTGTTAGGTCAATCAACAGCAAAATGACCTAACTTACACCACATTTAAAATACTTCATATTCTTCTTATCTAGTTTATTTTGCCTCTCATCTTTCCTATCCCCTTGTCTCTTCCATGAATTTTGACCCTTATTTCCAAACCTAAAGTTTTGAGATTTCATAAAATTTCTTGAAGTTTTTAGCTAACAAGAGCATTAACTCTTCATCATCTTCAGATTCTTGAAATTCATCTAAGGTATTCAAATCTTTATTCTTCTTGGAAATTCTCTTAGATGCTTTTTGGACATATTATTTTCCCTTAGATTTTTTAAATAGTTCTTTCTTATTTTCATAAGATTCTTCTTTGATCTCAAAAGTTCTAAGGTTCCCAACAAACTCCTCAATGTCTAATGTATCTATCTTTTAGATTCATTAATTACTACCACCTTAATTTTTAATTTGGAGGACGAGGACCTTAAAAGTTCCCTCACAACTAGGTAATCATGTATGGGCTCCCCTAATTGATCACAAGTATTAACTATGTATGATATCTTAGCATAATATTTAGTAGTTTCATCTTCACTCGTTATCATATTTTAAAATTCAAAGTTAAACCTCTGTAACCCAAACACTTTGATAGCTTTAGTTCCCTCATTATACTTTAAAATTAAACTATGTTGTAATTTTCCTACGCCACTGAAACAATGTACTAAGTGCCTTACTATTTTGATTTGTAAGTTTTGTTCCATTTTCATCCCATTCACTCTCATCTTTTAAGAATGAATTTCCATCTTTGTTTGTGGTCATTAAAGGACTACAACCTTTAATCACTGCTTCCTAAGCATTTCCATCAAGCACTTGAATAAACGCTCTCATCCTATTCTTCCAATATGAAAAAGTTTTGACCATTAAATATTGGTGGACGATTCATAGGATTACCCAAATCTTCATGTTCATTCATTGAATTATTTGATATAGCCATTGAAATTATTCAAACTTAAATCACCCAAGCAACACAATCTAAGTAAAACAAGGATAAATTTGACAGAAGAAAACTAACATGTTCCTTGTGTAAGTACCCATGTTCCTTGTTTGTTGATATACCTCTTAAGATTCTTCAACTCTTTTGAATAACTTTGTTGATAGCTGTCTCTAAAATTTATATGTGACATTTTCTCTTAGTTGTGCATTAACATGAATTCACCATGAATAATCTCTTCAAGCTCCTTTGTGAATTCTTAAGGAAAACAATGTAAAAAAGACTACTTTCTTCTCCAATATTTTCTAGGTTTTCTTTTCTTCAATTTCGTCACTTTTTATCCTTTATATAGGTCTACAAGACGAATTAGTACTTTGACTTCAATAATGAAAGAAAATTATTCCAAGAAGGCTTGTTTGGGGTAACTAAAACTGCTAGTAATCGATCATTCCAAATAGTGATCGATAGTTCACTATTTTCTTAAGCCATGACTCCTTGAGCAATCAATGGGTCAACAAAGTGATCGATCAATAAACTCTCGGCTTCATTTAAATTGTTGATCAATCATATCACATCGTGTATTGTCAAGCGATCGATTGATGATACTTTTCATTGACAATTTTATACTTTTTACCCTTAATATCTATAAAACTTCTGAAATCACTTCTGAAACTTATCAATGTGATTTTGGTATCATAATGTGTACTGAATAAATCTTTTAACCTATCAATATTTTGTAGTCTTGATCAACAAGAACATGTTTGCTCCTATTTTTCAAGTCCATCAATTCCAAACCAAGCTTGAGCACAACAACATCTAATCAAATTCATGATTAATTACACACCCAAGGTTTCTGATGTAATTTGACAAAGAAATTAGCCAATTAATCTTACATATGATACATATGTTCTAACATCAACTAGTATACCCCCGCCTTGACAAACAGTGGTATATATCACTTCAATTGGATTACGATGATGGATTAGTTGGAGTTGCCAAAGGCACTTAGGTCTATGTCACACTCTATATCATCATCGAGATAATTCAGTACAAGAGGTGACCGCTTAGATATCCTCATTTGACATATTTCTTTTTTTCTTCGAATAGTGAATTGATTGGGAGACTGAATAGCCTACCCAAAGGCAAAAACTTGGATACATCACTCCTTGCTCATTTGATGAAAGTTTACTATCACCTTCATCATGTGATCGCTGAATATGATGCTTGGAGCATGAAGAAGGAGAGAGTGGATCAGGCGATGGCCAGGATATTATATCTCCTATTAGAGCCACAACTAGAGTTAGATTTATCTTCTATTATTTTTGGTAGGATTCTGACCTGTCTACATTATCGTACTCATGAGATGTTGTCATATCTTTACATTTTATGTAGGATATCTACATTAGTACATCTCAAGATCCCACGAGCAGAGCCCACTATGGGTGGGATGGGTCCTATTGATAACGCAATTGTTCGACGCATGATGACTCATACCAAGGGACATGATGGAGCAAATAAGGAGGAGCAACAACTACCATCAGATGATCCAATACAACATATTCATTTAGATCATCCTGACAGACTAGTGACATATGCAGAGTTCATGCTTTGAGAGATGAGATGTGTCAAGGTTTTTACAACATTAGGAGGATGCTTAGAGATAGATTCCCTCATGTAGATAATGAGGGGGAGCATTTTCGATACTGATGATGTATGAACTTATGTTTATGTATCATTTTTTCATGTATCCATGTGATAGAACTTGTTTCGGCTCATTTTATGTTTCATGTGACTATGGGATATATTTAGCAACTGATTTGGTTATTGGATATATGACAGACATGCTTTAATTTGTGATTTTTTTTTCTTTTCATGTCTTATGGTGATATTTTTGTCTTGATTGTGCTTAATAGTATTTTTATTGATTATTTATTCACTTTTGTTCTATTTGTGTCAAAAAGGGGAAGAAATGATTAATGAAAATCAAAAGTACTTATTTTCATACTTGTTGGACAATACTATGCAAATTTTTTTTATTATGAGTGTGCAAGATAAGTACAGGTTTATATAAGGCTTTTCAAGATCCATTCCAAATTGTCTATGTTAAGTCTTTGTGTTATCAAGTCACATGTATAAATTGAAAGTCAACACACTATGTCATGAGTTTTAATGTTTATTTGATTTTCAATTTTGTAGTGTTTTATGACGAAATAGCCAAAAAGGGGAGTATGTAATTAGTCATAGGAATATGACTAGATGTAGTTATGGTCGAGTTATGTTTGAAATTAATGGACTTAAAAAATAAGAGCAGACTTGTTATTATGGATTAAGGTTGAAGGCTAAAGAGTGTTGAAGGTAAAAGAGATTTATGAGCATACACTCCCATATAAATATCACTTTGAAAAGTTTTAGAAATGGTTTTGGAAGTTTCAAACCAAATTAAGGTTAAAAAAAGAAAATTTACCATGTCATCAATCGATCATTGCAACATACAATGTCACAATCGATCGATGGCAACTTCAAATAGTCCTTTATAAAATGAAACCAAAAGTTTATCGATTGATCACCCTAATGAATGGTCGATCGCTATTAGAGTCATGCCCTAAGTAAATAGTGAATAATCAATAGTTATTTGGAACAATCGATCACTAGCAATTTGGGTTACCTAGTTTATGACTTTTTGAAAGAGATTTTATTCCTACTTGGAGTCAAAATCTCAAACCAACTTAAAAACTTCTTTAAAGGCTAAGGTATCACAAATTTGAGAAGAGAAAAACCTAGAAAATAATAGAGAAGAAAGGATAGATCCTCATCATTGTTTTCCTTGAGGGTTCACCACAAAGCGATAAGCACATGTTAATGGTGGATTCATGAAGATGCACAATTAAAAAAGAAGATTCTCCGCAACAAATAAAAAGGAGGCACAATAAATTCTTCAAAGGAGTTGAAGAATCTCAAAGGTGAGTCAACAATTAAAGGAGTTTTTGATTGAGTTGCTATAAGGAGACAAATACGGAACATAAAGAGGGAAAGCTTCAAGGATTTGAAGGAGAAAGAATCAAAGGACAACAACATTTTCATTTGTGTAGAGTCAAGAGGTTTGTTGGTTGTTCTAAGTGTCTTGTAAGTTCTTGCTCACTAGTGCATTGGTTTGGCCTTGTTAGGCTTTCATGGTTTTTTACACAAGTTGGATTTTCCACATTAAATCCTTGTGTGATCTTGCATGCTTTATGGTTTGATTGCTTAATAGCTTGATCATGAATGCACATAGTGATTTGGTTTTTATTGTTTCTGCTATAGAAAAAAATCTTACACAAAGAGGCTAGAACTCTTAATTGGTAACTTGTTGAAGTACTTTGTTAGGAGCAATCTAGTGATCCGCTAGGTTAATTTGACAAATATTAAACTCTCATTTTTTTTCTCATTTTCTCATTGGGAAATTTGATCATTCAACATATTTGATTTTGTGTATGTCACCTGGTTTTCTTATCCCTAGAGTTGGGTGTGAAGCTTAGTCATAGGTTATGACCCTCAATGCACCATAGATGCTTTTTATTTGGAAAGGAAGAAAAACAAAATAAATGAAGAGAAGAAAAAACTAAGATTAAAAGCCCAATCCATAAATGTCTGGATCCCCCATCTCGGTTGACTTGGTGAAGGCACCAAGGCCGCTGGCTTTTGGCCAGCCTCTGGTTGGCCAGCCATGGCCAACATATGCCAATGCAGTTGCCTTAACCAGCCTCACTATTGTATCCCTTTGTTTCCATCATGACAAGTCCCTCACACCCTTTCTTCATTTTATTTCTATGGCCTTCATTGCTAGCCAACTCCTATGAGCTAGCCTTCGTTAGGCCCCGCCCCAATCAAGTGATGGTGAACGGCCTGCCCCACCTGGCTAGGCTTCACCTCCTCCACTTCTTTCCTTTTGTACCTAGGACAAAAGCCCCTCATTCTATTATGTTTATGCCGCCAACATCATTGTCTAGCAATGGCTGATTGTGTATGAACATATGAGTCATATGTTATGTATTTGGCAATTTCGTTGATCAAAACTATGTTAGAAACCTTATGTAATTAGTCTTAGAAATCTGATTAGATTTACTTGTGGTAAGATAAGTTAGGAATTGATGGACTTGAAAAATGGAGCAAACATGTTCTTTTGGATCAAGACTAAAGATTGTTAGTGGTTTAAGAGGTTCATTAAGTACACATTCTCATACAAAAGGCACTTGGAAAAGTTTCAAAAGTGATTTTGGAGGTTTCAAATAGATTTAGGGTCAAAAGGGAAAATCGTCATCGATTAGTGTCATTAATCAATATTTGGACAATACACGGGATGAAACAATGGATTGCCCCTGAATCAACCCTTTGTAAAACAAAGCCGAGAGTTTATCGATTGATCACTCTAATGACTAATCACTCACTTGAGGTGTAATGCCTTAAGAAAATAGTGAATGATCAATCGCTATTTGGAATGATTATTTGCTAGCAGTTTTAATTACCTGAGATAAGTTTTTTCAGAAGAAAATTCATTCCTAGTTGGAGTCAAAGTGCTAATTCGACTTGGAGACCTACATAAAGGCTTTGGTATGATAATTTTGAAGAGAAGAAAACCTATAAAATTTTGGAGAAGGCCTCCGGTTAGCCTTTTGATCGAACTTACCACTTCTTTTAGTATGACCCTTCTCCTGATTGTCCCTTGTGCACTGCCGTGATTGTGGATTTTGTGGCATAGATACCTGTCACCCCCATCTTACCAAAATTACCCCTATCGCTCTATAAACCCTTGGGACACAACTCCCTTATCTAGGCATTGCCTTTGGCCACCCATTCAATAGCTGACTCTACCGTCATTATATGCTTGTGATCAAACTTGTGTGGATTACGAAGTAGGGGACTTTGAACTCGTAATTTCATGATTGCATGCTTTGAATATTTAGTAGCATGCTATGATTATGAAATAAATGTTTTGGATGTAAATGATGATCTAATTACATGATGTAAGGGGGAAAGGTAATGAATTATAGTATGTTTGATTATGCATATACATGAATGTAAGTTACAAGTATGTTTGATGTATGGGGGCTAGTGATGACTAAGGCATATGTCAGTAAACTATTTGATGAATTATATGTATGTGATACATATGTGTGATGAACATAATTATGTATGATAGACATACATATATATGATGGCTATATGTATGTGTGATGATATAAGTATGCGTGATGGGTGTGAGTATGTGCATTGGACTGTAAGTTGTAATGTAGGAGTTTTACAAGAAGTTTGATATATATTACCATATGTCGGATGATGGAGGGTGTATGTTTGATGCAAGGTTTGGTTTGGATTGGATCCTATGTTGGAGCAAGAAGAAAAGACTTGGGAGCTCAATTAGTAAGTGGACTTAGGATTTGGGGCCTTTGTGGGAGATTGTAAGATAGTAAAAGCGCACAACATAATTGTACTTAGCCATGGTGTTATCTTGTAGGATGTTGTCTTAGTGTTGTATTTAATCCCATACATCTGATGCTCTATTGAGAGCATTATATGTTATGTCAGTAATATCTTGGTGCTATATTTTTAGCTTGGACGTTTGATGCTCTATTGAGAGTGCTATATGTTTCTGCCCTTAGTCAGTACTATATGATTTTGCCCATATGTGGCATTGTATGATTAGACACAAAGAGTTATTGTATGATTTTTGTCCTTAGTTGACACTATATGGCCCTATGAGTGTGGCCATTTACTCTCTCAAGTAAATAATATCAAGAAACTACTCTTACCTGTTTGATCCTGTGCCCATGAATATAAGTGTGCATTGCCTTTAGAAAAGTTCATGACATCTAGTTGCATTCTTTTCCATTTGACACTAGAGTTGATTAAATTGTAATGAGATTCAGTTGTTGATATTATGTGCACGACTGTATAAGTACATTTGTAAGATTCTAAGTAAAACTATAAGTGTAAGATACCAAGTCAGACTATAAGTGCATGTTTCTGAGCAAGATTGTAGTGTAAGTTTTTGAGCAAGACTGCAAGCATAAGAATTTGAGTAAGATGGTATGTTTAAGGTTGTAAGTGTAAGAGTAAGTCTAAGAATGTTTGGTAAGATAGTATGTGTATGTGCATGGATTTATTGTATGCTGAGATGGATTGTTATATATGTCTTTCTGCTTCATGTTAAATTTCATGAACACAACTATGTATAGACTTCCAAAGTTGACTTATTAGACCTCCCTACTATGAAAATATTTATCTTTCCTCTTTTTAAACCATACGCTCTAGTGCCTTTTGCAAGTTTTTTATTGAGACCCCTAGAGATGGACTCTCAGTTTTGTTGGTGGGCCTATCTATGTTGATTTAGGTATACTTTTGACTCGGTACAAGTCCTTATTATTTTGTAATGACTTGTTGTAGATCTAATGTATTGGGTGAGATGAGAATTTAAGATGTTTATAATTTTCTCAACATTGGACTTTTGTGGGACTTGTACTCATATATGCCCAAGGTGAATTTATGGTTGAGCCCATGGCCATGGTGACTTATTTTTTATGTTTCATTGGTATGATGATTTAAAAGAAATTTCTTTGTGAAAATGGATGCGTGATGATTTAAATTTATAAAATTGTTTTAGTAGCTTTTGGATTATATCAATTTACCCAATTTATAGTAAATATATTGCAAAAGTCTTAGTAAATGTTTAAGAAAAAGTGTGTAAAAAAACTTGGGCATGACACAACCCAATCAAAGATATAGCAAAAGTTGTTGATGCACTGAAATAATGTTCAATCAAATATTTTCAAATCTTAAATTGCAATCCTATTTTGTGTTAGTTCATCACTTATTTGGGCTATTTACATTTTAAATAGGTGAGTTAGACCTCTATTATGTTTATATGTTCAAATGGGCTTCGATAGGATTCAAGTGGAAGAGGAAGTGAAGCCCAACTACCTAAAATTATTCAAGGGTTAATAATGGGCTCTAAATGGTCTAAAAATACATGGAATGGTGGACCACAACCTTGTGGACCCATTGGATTTTATATTTGCATCAAGAGAATCAGATTTGGGAAAAAGGTGATTTGGATTTAACAGACTTTGTATTTCAGTCATATTTTCTATAAAAAATTTGGATTGATATGATTTTGGTGGCATTACAAAAGACTACTTTTGTAACTATAATACTTTTTGTAGGACACAATTCATAATTCCAAATATATATCGGTCAAATATAACATCCAAAGGGACATCTAGTCAATTAACTCAAGGCCAACACATGGAGGATCATTTCACTAGTTGGGATTGATACACATAAAGAAATATAATAAAGATGATTAGATAACTATAGGAAGACTAAATGATACTTATTTGCTAAATAAATCTTTGATTTATTTGATTAATTTAGAATCTAATCATTACCAAAAAAGCAACCAATCAAGTAATCAATCAAGAAGTCATTAAGGGATATAATTGGACCTTCCCCTTTGAAGCAACCCTTTTCTACTAAAATAAAAAAGAGGGGTGAACATGGGAGAATCATTGTCTCCTCCTCTTTGGAGATCTTGCAATGCTCGAGATTTTTCATATATTTTCCTTAAAATTTATGGAATTTTTTTGCAATATAACAACTACAAATCAGGAAAAATGACAAAATACAAAACTTGTGAAAACAGTTTTATAATTTAAAACATCACACATCACTTTTTCCTATACAAATTTTTGCTCATTCGATCAAACATCATACGGCCAAACCAAACATCCTTAGGCACTACTCGAAAATAAATGTATGACTAAATTGTTATGATCATAAACTTTAAATACAAATCTCTCCTAGGCATCCCTAAGTGCAAGTCCTATAACAGTCCATAGCCTAATCCAAATTAATAGTCCAGAAAGCATAAACATCTTAATTCTCGTCTCACCCAATACATCAGATTGTGCTACAAAATAATACTCGCAGTGAGTCAAGGATATACCTGAGTTGAATAGAGTCAATCCACCACATAAATGAGCATCCATCTCTTGGAGCTTGTCATCACAAACCTGCAAAAACCTCCCAAACAACGGGGCTAAAAAAATAGGGTAATGAGTATTTTCATACTCAGAAGGAAAATACCAGTAGGGGATTCTAAACGGTGAACTCAGTAAGTCCATACATAGATGCATTCAAGTAACTCAAACATGAAGCAAATAGGCATATAATAATCATGAACATACACATAAAATCATGCCAAAATCATACCATCAAACCAAACTTACACAAACACCCTTATTCAAGGTCTTACAAACTTACTCGTATAATCGTACACTTACTTATATAACTTACACATACTTGTACGACCTTACTCATACAATCTTATACTTGCTCGTACGACCTTACTCATACAATCTTATACTTGCTCGTACGACCTTACTCATACAATCTTACTCATAAACATATGCTTACTGTCTTGCTCAAAATCATACTCTTACAGTCTTGCTTAAAAACATACACTTATAGTCGTGCTCATACTCATACTCTTACAGTCATGCTCATACTCATACTCTTATAGTCGTGCTCATACTCATACTCTTACAGTCGTGCTCATACTCTTACAATCATACTCATACTCATAATCGTACACTTACTCAAAAACAAGCATACTCATATAATCATACACATACTATCGACCACTGAAGCTCATTACAACTAATAAGCTTTAGCATTGAAATGGAAAAGAATGCCACTGGGGGGCATCACCTTAACCTCTGGGGAGTGACTAGACACCATGGACTTTTCCAAAGTCAAGGCACACTAATGCTCATGGGGCACAGGATCAAACAGGTAAGAGCAGGTCCATGATACTACTTACCTGAGCATGCAAATATAAACACTCACATATAAAGGGGTCATACAATTGCTCACACTTTAGGGGTTTTATAATTCCATACAATTGCCCACCATTATGGGTCTTATAGTGTAGTGCCACTCTTGGGCAGAAACCATATCGTGCCACTCTTGGGCAGAATCATACAATGCTCTTAACAGAGCATCAAACGTCTGGGCTTAATACATCACACAGACCAAATCAAAAATATACATTGCTCTCAACAGAGCATTAGACGTCTAGTGCTCTATAAAGCACACAAACAACATAACGTAGGATAAACACCATAGCAAGACATGAGAAATGCTTAGCCGACTCATTATCGGTTAGCTCAAACACGAAAATTAATCTATCGAACCCTTAGGTCTCAAACTCACAATGCTATCATTAGTTTTACTTATAATTCAAGTTCAAATTAAGTAAGTTATGTGGTACAATTATACCACACAAACTCTCAAACATACCGTGCTCTACTGATCAAACCGAAGCTGAGCCTGATCTAAAACCCTAGTTTGTAGGGGCAGCAGACTTCATTTAACTCATCCATCTTATGATCATAACTCACTGTACGCAAATCCTTATGTATTCATACAATCTCCACCATCCACCTTATGGCCAACGTATCTTACTTGGAAGTCATCAAACTACTCTCCTCATAGCCAAACCCAGTTATCATCATCTTACTTATACCTCATTTATTATGCTTACTTTTCAATTCATAATTTGTATGTTATGCTCATACAATTATGCGACACTCTTACTGTCTGACAATTCCCCAACATATACTCCAATCCAAACTGATCCATTCTAATCCTCGCCCGTCAAACTTACCTCCTTTGCTTTCCGTCATAAGCTTATACATCCACATCCAAATCTATGCCAAGCACTTTGTCACCTCTTACCGTCCATCGCCCATACATATGCTCCACACACATACACACGTATCCATCGCACAGGCGTATAGCCATCATACATACATATGTCCATCACACATACATATAACATATACATACTTCCACACATTGCTACTAACATACTCGCTAGCCATCCCTAGCACATACATACACATCCACATACATAGCTTACCAACAAACACACTAGCCATCACTAGCAACATACATACATATCTACACACATAGATTACCAACAAACATGCTAGCCATCACTAGCACATACATACATATTCATATACGTAGCTTGCGAACAAACACGCTAGCCATCACTATCACATACACAATCCATATACGTATCTTACCAACAAACACGCTAGCCATCACTAGCACATACATCAACCATACTTAGAGCTCACATGCATGTCATACGCATTTCAACATACTATATAATCATGCTTACATACATAGCAAGCAATTGGACCATTATTTAACATCCAAAACATTTAATCATACAATCCTAGACTGCTGCTACACATTCAAAGCATGTTATCATGAAATTACAAGGTCAAAGCTCCCATACTTCGTAATCATGACATTTGATGGTGAGCACACGACGATGGCAGCGTCGGTGGTGGAGTTGGCAGCCAAAAGCATTGCCAAGATGAGAGAGTTGTTGTCTTGTGGGTTTAGGAAGCGCCGGAAGAAATCACGGCCAAATGGGGCAACACAAATCAACGCAGCAAAGTTCGTGATCCGTGGCGGTGCACAAAGGGCAGCCGGGAGAAAGGTCATGCCAACATAAGTGGCAGTGTGACCAGAAGTTGAGGGTGTACTCACTGAAGGTTGGCCGGTGGCTGAGAAGTACTCGGTTGGCCACAAGACATTGAAATTAGCCACTGACAGCACCCAACAGCGGGGATTTCACATCAACAAGGGCCCACATAAGGGTGAAGGGCATGGGGCGGTGCTCGAGGATGGAGGAGAAGTGGAGGACTCTGATGTCAACTCCATTCCTAAACCCTGAAATGCACACGTGGCAAATAAGGGCCACTCTAGGGGGAGATGGGTCGAACGGTGGTGGCCCAAGGCCCACAAAAGGGCAACCGAGCTAGGGCCAGGAGGTGGTAGCCGATCCAAATGGCAACATCGCCGCTAGCCACCCGCAACCAAAACATTTGGTGCGGGGCAGTTGTGCATCTCGCACAGTATAGGGCAAGGGAAAGTGGCCCATTCTAGGTGGAGTGTAATGTAATTGGCCAAGTGGGGTTGGTCCTCACTGTTGCCAAGCCGGGGCAGAGCCCATGATGGCCAAATGGCCCATGGCTCGCCGATGGCAACGACTCGAGACACACCCAAAGTGTCTAACTGGGCGGAACAAGACCATAGGGGCGAAGCGGGGTTAGAAACAGAAACCCCCAACCGACACTGAGTCGAGGTAGACTAGACAGAGTTCGACTAGAGTCCGTCTGGTGGCCAGACAACGACCAGAAAGACCGGCGTCTAAAAAAAACATCAGACATTGAGATGAAAATAAGAATAAAAATTAACCAAAGTACCAGTAGCTCATAGAGGAGCGAAGAAAGCATGGCGGCAGCTTTAGCCAGCGCCTATGGGTTCCTAGCGGCCAAATAAAGATAAGTCTAGTTGAGGGCGGCCACAAATAGCATCAAAATTGCACCCCCACGACCCAAAAACGAATTTAAGAGGGGAGAAAACCCGAAGAAAAGTCTAGTACCTCGTGGAGAAGCGAAGAGGACATGGTGGCGGTCATAGTTGGTACCTACGTATTCGTGGTGGTAAGGCAAGAACCGGCAGAATCAAATGATGGAGGAGGGACAACAAAGTGACCAGAAATGCACTCAGCTTTTCTCACAAAACTACTGGACGTTTGGAATGTTTCTGGACGTCGTGAATTCTCTAAAATGTGTTGATCCATTCCATACTTAAATATCTTTTTTATTTTTCCATTTATGTCCCCAACACGCATCAACCTCCTATTTATGCGGTATACCTCCAAAACTCATGCCGAAAGCATGTGGCAAGGACAGCGGCCCGCGACTAAGATCCATACCCGACTCTACGGGTATAAATATAGGGGTAAAATATATAAATATGAATACACTGAAGCGTTACATTTTTCCTCCGAAAATTACTAGAAAAATAGCGAGAAATCACAGAAAATCGTAGAAAAATTAGGGACATTACATATCTCTTCTCCTATTTTTCTCTTCTTTTGTAATTTTGATATTTAAGTTTTATTGTAATGGCTTAATAAGCCTTCTAACTAAGGCTAAAAGTGATTTGTAACAATCTAATGAAGTTCTATTTATGTTTCATTAATGGTTTTAAGTAAGTATTGGTTATTTGAAGTGATGTTTATTAAATATTGTTCTTCTTGTTGTTTCTTTGTGATCTTAATACATATGATGTTTGAAGTCTTTCCTTCTTGATCTTTTATAGTTTTGATACATAAAACTCTTGAAGAAACAATTCTTTTTATCTTTCTTTTATATAAAGTATTTCCTATCTTTGTTTTACTTTTAACGCCTATATCTTCCAGTTAGATAAAATCTTCATTCTATTCTAATTAAGATAACATGACACATGAAGAACATCACTAAATGTTATAATGATCATGAATACCTTAGTGTTTTATATTATTGAATTTTATCTTAACACTTTCATTGCCTCAATACTCTTCTACTCTCCCTCTTAATTTTTGTTTACTCTTATTTTGTAATAATTGTGATAGTCACACAAAGGTAATCCTTGTGGATTCGACCATACAAGACTATATCTACTTGTGCACTTGCAAGTAATCTGATCCTAACTTTGGCTCAAATGAATGAATCAATAGTTTAGGTGTTACAAATTTTTGGCGCCATTGTCAGGGGTTGCAATGTGTGACAAAAATGCCGATTACAAAATATTCTCCCTATTTATTTATTTCCCCCTTTTTATTTTGTTGAAAGTGAGAATAGTGGGAAGAAGAATCATTAAAGAAGCTCAACTGGAAATATCTCTTGGATATATCATTGCTCAAAGAATTAAAGAAGACTTCTTGAAGCATTTCGGTAAGTTTCATTCTACTTCCTTTATTTCATTTCTTTTATCTCTTAGTTTTTTGTAGAATTGCTTCTTTTAAATATCAAGTTTGAATTTCAAGCATTTCTTTTGGTTAATCCGTAGATCTTCTTTCTTCTTAGTTTTACTTTGGCAATTATTTTTTCTTTTAGCAATTTTCAAAGAGAAAAAATCTTATTTTTTATGTGCTTATTGCAACATGGCCAAAGTGGTCATTCAAAAAGTGTTGATATTGCTCTTAATATTTCTAAGTTTTCTCTTTTTTTGAACACTATGGATGAGAGTATAAGTAATAATGATTTTAATGAGGTGCAAAATGATCAACAAGTTAAAACTTGCATGATTATTTACAACCAACTAGAATAAGTTCTCCTTCTTACATGATTTTTTCAACTAATGTGGGTAGTTTTGATATCAAGCCGGGAGTAATTTAATTACTACCTAAATTTCATGTCTTAGATTCGGAAAGCTCATATTTACATTTAAAAGAGTTTGAAGAGGTTTGTGCAACTTTGCCAAACCAAAATATTTCTAATGATGTTATTAGATTAAGACTCATTACATTTTCTTTAAAAGAAAAGACAATAAATTAGTTGAATTCTTTGAGGACAAGATCCATTGAAACATAGTAATAAATACTAAGAAAATTTTTGAAAAAGTTTTTTCCCACTTATGTAACTAATACACTTAGAAAGAAGATCATGAATTTTTCATAAAAAGAAAATTAGACTTTCTTTCAATATTGTGAAAGATTTGAAGAACTTTTATTGTTGTGCACCCATCATGGATATGAAACATGACATAGGTAATTTGTTGAAATGATGTGTAATAGAGAGTTTTTGAGTAAGAACCTAAGTAAACAAGGGATTATTTTGATATATTGGCTAAAAATGCCTAATCATGGGAAGATTCTAATTGATTTGAAAGAGCTAATAAGACAAAATCTAATGTGATAACTAAAGAGGGCATTTACCTTCTTAAAGAAGAGGATGATCTGAAAGCAAAAATTGCAAGTTCAACTAGAAAGATTGTGGCTATGAAAATTAATAAGAAAAATATGTCTAAAGCTTCTAAAAAAGTATAAGATATTTATAGTATATGTGAGAGTGATGGATATCAATCAAAGGATTGTCCAACAATTCTACTTTTCAAGAGGTGTTGCATACTAAAGCAAATACTATGAATACTTGCAAAAGGCTTTTATATTCTCTTTATTCTAAAACTTATATTTCTAATTAGAGAAATCATCCTAACTTTAGTTGAAGAAATGAGTCTAATGTGCAACTACTTTCTTCTTCTTTAACTTATGTTCCACTACATAAGAAGACTCTTAAAGACGCATTGCAAACATTCATATAAAATCAATCAACAACTAAACAATGCAAGTCATCAATGACTTAAAAATTTCTATCACTCAAATGAGCACAACTTTGAGCACTCAAGAAAAAGAAAAGTTTCTTTCTCAAACTCAACCAAATCTTAAAGGTAAATTTGTAATTGAAAATTAGAACTCTTCACAAGAGGAGCATGCTAAGTCTATCACCATTTTGAGAAGTGAAAAAGTCATTAACAAAGACATTCCAAAGAAAGTTGTTACACCCAAAGATTAAAATTTTCTTTTAAATTGGTGCAAAATGGTCTATTGTCTTCCATTTTCAAAATAGAAAAGCTCAAATGATTGAACAACCGGTATCAAGCCTTATTGATTGGTCTGAGCAAGATACGACTTATTTGAAATTGATTGAATGAACAATTCAAATAAAAAGAAAGATTTCTATGAGATTTTTCAGTATTCTATAATCCCTCATCCATTATCCAAGGACTCATACCCAAACGGACACTAAGTTCCCACTCATGACTCATGTAACAAGCTATACCAAGAAAGAAGTGTAGAACAATTAGCTCATAAGGTCCGTCATTATATAGCCATTCATCAACAGATGCTACTTCCTAGATCAAATAAAAATGTAAACCTTATATGGTAAGAACTAATTGGATAAATTAAGTAACTTCTAAAATGGGTAAACTGATGTGTGGTGCATATGATTCCCTTGGTTGACATGCATGATATGTAGATAGATCTTGGCACATTATTTCATGGCATATGGTAAGCTCACTTAAATCAATATGAATTTGCACTCAAACCTATGGTGATCAAGGAGAAATCTTGACAATGAAACACTTAGTTTTTCCTTATCAAAAATTACTTTTCCTCCTTGTGACTCCGTCCATGCCTAATATAGACTCCCAAAATGACTAGGGTTAAAGGAACCCAAGTTTAGAATGACTCTATTCCGAAATCTTAAACTAGACAACTATTTTATTAAATGATCAATCATTTCACAAAGCAATTGATTGTTCCCTATTATTGAATTGGCCGAAACTCACATCAATCAATCTCTTTGTTAATCGATGGGCCAATTGTGTCCTCGGTTAGAAAATCTCAAAATCATTCATTAAATGATTGATCTATTCATATAGTAGGTTCAAAATTGATTGATCTCTAAACTATTTTTGTGATTTTTTAACCATTTTCTCCACAATAGCCAAAAACACTTCTTAAGATTATTTTAATGAAGATCAAAGTGTTTTGTGCATGCCAGTGAGTGTGAAATTTACTTTGAAGTATGCCACATAGAATAGTTTTCATTGTTTAACTTTTAAAATGCATCCACTCCTATATTTCACTTTAAATTTCACATCTGACTCAATCACATCACTAATCTCTTTAGAGCCTAAAACTAAAACATACATGATGTTTGACATGGTTTTGTTCAATGAAATCAGCCAATTACAATGCATATGCCCATTTGTTCTAACAATCTCCCCTTTGGTAATTTCATGAAAAAACACTACAACATATGAAAATCAAAAGCACAACTCATTGACACTTCAGTACATTGACTTTCACTTATATAAAAAAATATACTTGACACTCTAAGACTCAACTAAGATCATTTGAAATTGATCTTGAAAAGCTTTCGACCTTTACTTAATATGCACACTTAAATAAGAATTAATTTTCATAGCACTGTTCAATTAAGTATGAAGTTCGTTATTGACAATGCCCCCGACCTTGTCAATAGGAAGATTGCAAGGACTTAGAGTAAAACTATCCTCAACTTATCCTTGGGCTTTGTCTTTTTGAAGGTCATTGCATTCCAAATCTCCACGTCGTGGAGAACTTGAAACTTTGGAAACATATAGGCCTTCAACTTGCTTGTGGTAGACATAGGGACATTCTCTTCCCCTTTAAACACTAGTTGAAATCCTAATATTAAAGTCACATCAATTGCTCTTAGAATGGCCAGCTTACCATAGAAAGAGAACGTCAAACTAGACTATCTGACTTACAACAAACATGCTATTTGTTGATGGCACGTCATTGTATCTTGTAGTTCTAGATATGTTTAAAAACTGACTTCTTGAACTTCTGCCTTACTTCACCTATTAAAAAGGTATCGTCTTTCAACTTGGATATGGTGCATCTGTAATTGGCTTTACGATTTTGTCAAAAAGTAAGGGTGCTAAAGGAAGCTCATAAGCTCGACTCAACTCACATTTGACTCGGCTTAGGTTGAGTTCGAGCTTGAACTCAAAATTAGTCAAGCCAAGTTCAATCATAGGTATGTTCGTTCGACTTAGCTCGAAGCTCGAGAAAAGCTTGTATTCATAGTATATATATTTCTTGTCTTCCACATTTCCACTCCTTTCATAATATATATCATTTTTCACTTTTTTCATGTATGATATAATTAAAACATATCACATAAAAATTAGGACCATTTTTTTACTTCTATAAATTCAAACTAATTAAAACTTACGTATAATAATCTTTTCCATCCTATGTTAATACTGTGAGATTAGAAAATTAAAATAAGCTAATATTAGTTTATTTAATTTTTTAATCTGTACATTGAATATGAGCAAGGTATAAAATTAAATCTCTTTACTAAAATAATATATTATATAATGATATTGTAAACACTAATTACAAAGTCAAACTAGCTAGCAAGCTAAAATAAATTGACTGAAGTTTGACTCGAACTCAAAGTTAAAATTTCAAGCCCAAGCCAAATTAGCCTAAAGCTCGACTAGGCTCGACTCGTTAGCACCCCTGTCAAAAAGTATAAATTCAACTCCTATCTTTATAAAATACAATGTCATTGTGATGCATTGACATTTGTATCTTATCTATATTCGACTTAGTTGTGATTATCATTGTGATGCCCATTACAATGACAACACATATCAATGAGATGCTATTTGTGATTCCATTGATATGTGTATTGAGATTCTAGCACATACATGCATCACAATTTTTACATATAAGACATCATGCCCATCTCAAATACACATACATCATCATAATATTTATAAAAGTCATCACATACCCATTCAATACATACTTATTGCATTCTATACCACTTAAATTACAACACACAACGATAAATATGCATACCAAAGACCACAATCTCAAATCTAACATGAATGCTCCTTAACGCCATGAAACCTAATATGGTCACCCTTTAAACAGTCAAACACAAATGTATTGCCACTAATTGACTTACATTTTAGAAATTCAAAAAGGTTTAATTGACTTACTTGCCCTCCTTGAGACTATTTTTTTGTGGCAACTCAGGCAACTGAACTATATAGCATGAGCCCGGGTAGGGGTAGAAGGGATGTAAAGATCAGCCTTGAGATTGCTTATGTAGAGATTGAAGAAGATTTACAATAGAGAGGAGCACCTTAAAGAAAAAGGTTGTCCTTGATTCAGTAGGTGTGTCTCGTAGAGGTGAGGCTTCGAGTAGTGTATATTCATCTACAATGGGACACCAATCTAGATTTCACGCCTTTTTGCCTTGCGCAATATGAAATGGGAAGCACTTCGTTTATTTTATCCACATGTGTGGTCTAAATTAGATGGGGTAAATCCTAATTTAATTTTTCCCAATAGCACCCATAGCTTACTTTGTACATAATTTACAGCTTTTGGTCCATTATGAACTTTTTTTCCTTTCTCTACCTAAAAATAAAATTTCCCTTCTATCTAACCTATACCTCCTAGGGAGTGTGAGAGAGAAATTTGTACATGTTTTATAAAACAGGCAAGAAGATTTTACTGTATAGAATCATATTATTACAACTATTACTTTCACATATAGCACATGCAACAAACATGCATTCTTACTAGTGTATAACAAAATAAACCCAATAATACATATTTCTATTGGGCAGGTGGGTATGAATCACCTCACTGGTTGTGTGAAATTTGATAACTTGTAATGCTTACGCCTACACTTCCATGTGTAAACCAAGCTAATATTAACTTTTTTCATAACAAAAACAAAATAAGATTGAGTAGTTTATCCCCTCTTTTTTTAAATCATGCTATTGCGATATCAACATTTACACATCAAAATTCTACTTCATTCTTCTTATACCGTTTAGGCCCCACTCATCAATGATGTGAGAAGGACAAAGTGGAGTTTTGAGGTGTAAATATTGACATTGTTAAAACAATTTTTTTTTTTTTTAGCTAGCCTTCTTCTGTATAGGGAGATGGTAAATACATGGATACTCACCTACTCTTTTAAGGGTATGAACAAGAGGGGGTAGAACTGCTAATAAAAAAAGATCTCTTTACCCGTAAGTACCCGGTTCCTTTAAGATTAAGGTGCCCTCACAAAGGTATGAGATAAATGGGTGGGTGCAGCCATAACTGGCTTCCACTCTATTACCTTACCCCCTCGTCTCCATCCCCCAGTCTCTTCGCCACTTCAAATTCAATACGCCGCCGGCTCTTTGCTCGGATCGTCTTTCACCGGCCTCCACTCGCTGCGCGAAGGACAGGTATGAAGCTCCCTTACGGCCTTATCCCGCTTTCATCTTCTCCTATCTACATCTCCAAATCCGCCAGCTTTGCTGCCCATTGCCGTTCAAAGTCCGCCGGCTGCCATAGTCTCCTCCTAACTCCTCCGTTTCTGTAGCTCACACAACCAACTTCCAGCTGCACGCAAACCAATCCACCGTCCGTGGCCCCACGCCTCCTCACAGGCCACCGGAACAAGCCCGGATCCCCTGCCACTGTTCCTTCCTCATCTCGTTCCTCCCCTCGCTCAGAGCCCTTCCCTCTTTTCTGCTTTTTAAATTTCCTTCTTGTTGTATAGTAATGTTCATTGCTTCCTGTTTTTTAAAGGTGGAAAGAAGGCATTACAAGAGGGACTGACGGGATTGCGGGGGAGACAGGTTAGAGGATTTCAAGCGTGTCGTGTGAGGAGGAAGGTAGAAGCCAACTACAAAAGTGATTTTTTTGTGACATAGAGGTTCATTGAGTGTTGAAGGTAGGTTCATACCTATAATAAGATATTTTTACATGTTCACTCTGTTTCATACAAATGGATCAGATTATGAGCTTTCATTCATTATAATTTGACCCTGATATGCTTTGATAATGTTGATCAAAAGCAATGACTTCTATCTTATCTTTACTAGATTGTTACTTTCTATTAGCAATCTGTAGTTTGTTTAATTCTTTCTTTTACATATCCTGGTACTGCTAATCATTTTCAATCTATTTGTTGTGCATAGATCGTTTCTGGGTTTTGATCTCGGTGATATGCATTTGCAATAAAACAATATGTTGTTAAACAGGGAGAGAAAATAAGAAAAGAAAACGGGGCTATTGGGATTGCCGGCAATGCCTAGGCTGCCTCCATTTCGTCTGCCGGCATCCTTTAGAGTCGTCGGTGTCCGGCCATGTTCAATAAAAAAGTTTGGACTGCCCAATCTGAAGCATCTTTGTGTATAATCAGGTTATCAGAATATTTAAATTTGGATGTCTCACTGTTTTTTCTCTCGGGGAGGAGCACCTTGCCTATGTGAAATTTCACAGAGAAGATAAATAGAAAAGTTCTTTAACTATCTTCCCTAGGCTCTTCTTCTATTAGACAGGTTGCCTCTTAAGGTGAGAGAAAGCAAGGAGAAATCCAAATTCAAATCAATAGAATCTCATAAGGGCGATGACTGATTGTAGATATGTATATGAATATGATTAATGTTGAACATATGACTATGATGTTTAAATTTTTACTTGTAGATCAATGGGGATGAATAGGAAAGAAGAAAAAATAGGGTCCTAAATAAAGGCTTGCACAATGAATATAGTTAGAGAGCTCTAAACATTTAAAAGCAGGATCGATGTAATTGTTACCTCCCTTGAGTGTGGTAGTGCTAATGTCATGAACATATAAAGAGGACATATTTGAAGAAATATCAAAGATGAACGATGTTGATCGGGAGTACCAACTAAAAGCCTATGTTTATCTTGTTCGAGATGTTGTGAGGGTGAGGGCTTTTATGGGCCTTGCACCGTAGTACGGCAAAAACTAGTTGAATATGGTGACAAGTGGATGAAGATGGTAGTATTGTTTTGTTTTGGCATCTTTAGGAGACTTGGGTTGTGAACTCATTATGATTTGAGTTGCAAACTTTGGATATGTAGTTGTAGGATGTTGTTTAAAGTAGGCTTTATTTTGAAGAATTTGGATAGGTTATAATTGATCGGTTGTGATTATGAATTAGCTGAAATGGTATATGGATTTATTTTATTTCTATATAGTTTCATATTTTCTTCCCGTTTACACCATATGGAACCAAATAGAGGATTTCAGTTTCGCATTAATTTTCTCTAGTGCAACCAAATAGTGGAAAATTTTAGGAATCCCTGGTTTCTCTCTCCTGGATTCAATTTCTCATTCTCTTTTTCTTTCTCCCACTTTTGACCAACTGAAACAAACCCTAAAATCATGTCAAGTTTTAACTAAAATTCACAAATTTGTTTCCTTGTATCTGAAATTTTTTTGTAAATTGTGTTCCCCTCTCCTTCCCATAAGGCCCAATTGTTCCCATCTCATATGTTTTAGGGCCTAATTTGGGGATGTCTTTCTTTGAGGAGTGCCGCCATCAGATCAAATTCTAATAGCTTTTTGAATTTGAATTAGTCAATGCTAGCCTATAATCCCATGATTGTAGCCACTGCAATCTATAACAGAAATCTTCTGTATATGGAAACTAGAACATTCAGGGGATCATTACAATCCCTTCCCTGTATAACTAACATGATCTTTTGTAGATGAAAGCCAGAATATTCAGCGGATCATTATGATCCCTTCATGTATAACTAACATACTGTACATCTATATATTAATTGAAATGCAAAGAGTACATGAGATGGTCTTAAGCTATTCTCACATGGTATCAAATTCCCAGATCTTGTGCTATTGACCTTCATCTTCTTTTTATTTTTCATGGCGTCCTCCTCCAATGCTTTTGTTGAAATACCCTCTCTGCTCGAGGTTTACTCTTCTCTTCCGGTGGTGAGGCTATCACACAGGAGACCCCTATTAAGCTTGCCATCTCAAATTATTTTCTCTGGAAGGCACAGATTTTACCTGTTCTTTGCCGTACTGGCATATTAGGCATCGTTCTTGGCTTTGTTCTCTGCCCCGATGGCGACTCCTTGACTAAAGTTCTCCAGTGGTTGCATTTGGATCAATTAGTCCTTGCTTGTCTCACTAGTTCCTTATTTGAAACTATTCTTACTCAGGTGCTGCATTGTGAATCTGCTGATGCTCTTTGGCAGTGTCTTGAAGTTCTTCACGGGACCTTGACTAAATCCCGCATCTAGTAGATGAAAGCCAAACTCCACTCCCTCTCTAAGGGTTCCATGACCATTACTTAGTACCTTCATCAGGCCAAGTCTCTTGCTCATGCCCTGACTGTTGCTGGCAAGCTTGTTGACCACGATGACTTTGTCATGTGGCTTCTCAATGGTCTTGGTTTGGAGTTCAACCCCATCGTGGCTGCCATAAATTTGTACCGCTCCCCATTACTCGTACCATTGAACAACTTACTGCCTCTCTTTGATTTTGAAGTTTGCATCCAAGGCACTTGCTATTCAACAGATATACCAGCCCCATGTATACTGCCATAAAGGGCTAGGTTCATCTTGTAGCATTAGCAGTTGTGGTGGTGGGAACCATAGCCAGCCTTCCTCTAGTTGTTTGCCTGCCTCAGCCTCTTCTCCCTCTCGCGGTCATGGTCAGCATGGCTGGGATGGTGCTGTGCCTATCAATGGTGATCCTTCCTCCGTCTATTGCTATATATGCATCCATCCTAACCACAAAGCTAACAACTGTGAGGTGCCTGTACGCTCCTTTGATCCTATTCAATCTTTTGCTGTCATGACATTGGATGATCAACATGACTCTGCTTGGTACCCGTGGAGCTACCAACCATGTGACTACCGATGCTCTACATGTTGAAGGTGTTATCCCTTATACTGGTCATGATAATGTTCTTATTGGCGATGGTGCCGGCCCGGATACTTTTCACACTGGTCACCTTTTCCTTCCCTCTTCTAATCTTCATCTTGTAAGAGTTCTGATTATTCCTGATTTAATGAAAAACTTATTGAGTGTATCTTAGTTTACTTAAGATAATCACTGTTGCTTTATATTTTATCCATGGAGGTTTCTTGTAAAGGACTTGAAGACAGGGAGAATCCTTCTACTCAGACCTAGGAGTGGTGGCTTGTATCCCATCCACCCTGGCAGTTATCCAGCTTCTTCACTAGTAGGACTCATTTCGAATAAAGCAGAGAATGCTACGTTGCATGCACGCTTAGGCCACCGAGTTGTTCCTATTATGCAGTCTTTATCTTCTTTTCTATAATTATCTCATGGACTCTAAATTTTTTCTGTGAAAGTTGTAAAATGGGCAAGCTTCCAAATTGTTTTCTTGGCGAATTTCATATTCAAATAAATAATTTGGTACTCTTCATAGTGGTGTATGGGGTTCTGCCCCCCAATTACTTCATCTAATGGTGATCGTTATTATTTGATTATTATTGATGAGTATTCACTCTTTACATGGTACTTTCCACTCTGTCGAAAGTCTGAAGTTGGCTCGATTTTTATTAACTTCCTCAAACTCATTCAGAATGAATTCTCCACCAAAGTGCAAGTGGTACAAAGTGATGGTGGAGGAGAATATACCAATTGTCTTCTAGAGGATTTTTTCTCTTCCTGTGGGATATCTTATCTACTATCTTGCCCTGGTACCCCTGAGTAAAATGTTCATGCTGAATGCAAGCATGACCATATTGTTGGAACCGGTCTCACCATGATGGCTCATGGCCATCTTCCACGCCATCATTGAACTTCTGCCTTTGCTACTGCCACCTACGTAATCAATGTACTTCCATCTAAGTCTTTGCAGGGGCAGACTCCTTATGAACTCTTGATGGGCTCCCCGCCTTTTTATGTTCATCTTTGTGTTCTAGGCAGTGCATGCTATACTTGCTTGGCACCTTTTGGATGGAGTAAACTATCCTTCAAATCTTTGCAGTGTGTCGATATTGGATATAGTGGACAGTACAGGGGTTATCAATGCCTAGATCCTCTCACTGGCTGCATCTGCCTTTCTCGTCATGTCTCATTTGATGAATCCACTTTTCCATTTGTTGCTGCCTCCGTTTTACCACCTTCATCCTCGCAGCCGGTATTTAAAGTTCAAAAATTTCCGGTGCATTTGCTGTTTACCTCAACTCCCACATCAGCTTCCGGACCAGTTCCTGCACCACCGTCTCCACCAGCAGGTCCTTGTTTTGCAAATGATTCTTCTTCTCTGCCATTGGTATCCACAACTCCTTCACCATACTTCTCCAAGTTGTACACACATTGGCGACTTGCTCCTCCTATTGTACCCACATCTTCCTCTCCTGTGCAGCTCTTGCTTCCATTGGATCCTGCCCCACATGCATCTTTCATTGTGCCTTCTTCTGTACCTATTAGTAGCCATTCCATGGTCACTCGATCACAAGCTGCTGCCCTGCACCCTAAAGTGTATTTTCCTACATGTCACCCCTTCCCAATGGGATTGTTGGTTGCTCATCTTCAACATCCACCTGAACCTACCACCTACAAGCTGCTGATACTAATTGGGTAAAAGCAATAAATGAATAGTTCTCAGCCCTCGAGCATAATGGAACATGAGCTCTCGTTCCCTTTCACCCCTCCATGAATCTCGTTGGTTGTAAGTGGGTCTACCGTCTAAATTAAAGGGCTAATGGTTGTATTGAACAGTTCAAAACCCCATCTTGTGGCCAAAGGTTACAACCAACATCAGGTTTTGATTTTGAAGAAACCTTCAGTCTAGTTGTTAAATCAGGGATCATTCGCCTCATCTTATCTCTTGTTGTGTCCTTCAATTTGCCACTTTGTCAGCTTTATGTTAAAAATGCCTTCTTGCAAGGGGAGTTGCAGGAAGAAGTGCGCTACAGCAGCCACCAGGGTTTTGTTGATTCTACAAATCCTTGTATGGCCCAAGCAAGCCCCAAGAGCTTGGTACACTAAATTCACTACTTATCTTTGGCAGTTTAGCGTATGGTATGTACCTGCTTATTTATGAGATGACATTATATTAACAAGGACTGATTTCTTGTTAGTTCAAAATTTTATTACATGCCTCCCTCAGCGAATTGGGCCCTCTTAGCTACTTTCTCGGCATGAGTGTTACACGGACCTCTACAGGCTTATGTCTACTCAAATCCTCTAGGCTTTTCAGCTCATTAACAGATTGGATTTAATTTGGGTTTGTCCTGCCAAAAGTCCACTCTGTCAGCCATCAGCTCTCTGCTCATGGCATTCTGTTGAGTTTCTGCCTGACACCTCTATCTGTAGACATATGGTGGGCTGTCTGAAGTATCTTACATTAGCACAGTCTGATATCGCCTTTGCAGTTAATCATGTCTGCCAATTCATGCACAAGCCCTGTACTATTCATCTAGAAGCTTCTAAATGCATTTTTCGCTATGTCAAGGGAACCTTATCTCATTATCTGCAGATTCACAAGAGTTTAACTCACTTTAAAGGCTTACTCCGATGTTGATTAGGCTGGGTGTCCTGACACTTGCCATTCTACCACTGGTTATGCAGTGTTTCTCGGTCCTAACATTCTTTCTTGGGTTGCTAAGAAGCGAGCCACTGTCTCCAGATCCACTGCTGAAGCTGAGTACCGTGCTCTTCCATCCACCACTTCAGAAGTTTTATGGTTTTCTTATTTTCTTCAACGTCTCAAGGTCCTTCTTCACCTCCTCTTATCTACTGTGACAACATCAGCATTATCCACATGCCGAAGAATCCTGTTTCCCACAACCGGACTAAACATGTTATGAATGGGACATTGAAGGTTACTCACATTCCAGGTTCTACCTAACATGCTGACATTTTCACCAAATCTCTCCCAAGTCCTCATTTTCTCCAGCCTCATTGTGAGCTCAATCTTGGGGAGCTCCCTCCATGAGCTTGAGGGAGGATATGATGAGTGCTGCCAGCAGATCAAATTCAAATGTCTGTTTGAATTTGAATTAGTCAACACCAGCCTACAATTCCATGATTGTAGCTAGTGCGATCTGTATTAGAAATCTTCTGTATAGGGGAACCAGAAGATTCAGAGGATCATTGCAATCCCTTCTCTCTATAACTAACTTAATCTTCTGTGTATGGAAACCAGAATATTCAGAGGATCATTATGATCCCTTCCTTGTATAACTGACAAACTGTATATATATATATATATATATATGTTAAAATGAAAAGAATACATGAGTTGGTCTTAAGCTTTTCTCATGCTATCTTTTTTCCGCAATTCTATGGAGACTAGGCCTTTTTGTACCGAACCTTACCTGACTAATCTCATTAAGATGTTTTCTGGTTATGTACCTAATTTGCATGATGTTGTTTGTGTAATGATTTTTTCCTGGTTATATCCATGATTGAGTGGGAATGAGGATGTTATAATGTTTTCTGTGTTGATAACTTTATTGAACTGTCAAACTTTCTCTTACTTGTTGAGATACAGGGACAGGTCCTTGTAAGCTGAATACAAAAGAGTAGGAGAGGGAGAAAGGAATACACAAAAGCAGAAGATGAATATTGAAGAGGTCCAGTCGACTGCAAAAAGGCAGCGTATTGCCACCCACACACACATCAAGGGCCTTGGTCTCGATGTACTGCACTCAGTCACTCCCCTTAATGTTATGCAACAGTTTCTTGTGTTTGTTTTCCATGTTGTTAATGAGGAAGAAGGAATGTTTCTCTCTTCCATCTCATTTTTAGGTCTTGCTTCAGATGATTCTAGGTCTGAGAATCATTCATCCTCTCACACGTCAACAATTTGATTCATAGATTGTCATATGCCATCTACTTATCCTCATTCACCATCCTTTATACTTATTTCCTAGCATATTTTATTTTTTCAAATCCTCTAAGCTTCCATTTGTTGATCATCTTCTAAAACACTTCCTTTTTCTCTTACAACCTGTAGGGCACGCTCCCTCTATCACCCTTGTGTCCCTAATGCCTATTTGATACATTTAGATTAACTTCTTTTGTGGCATCCCATATATACCTTGCCTTGTCATCCCATGTCATTGTAGGCCATGCTTCAAAAAGGGTAATTAGCTTCCAACTTTGTAAACAACAATATGTTCTCTCTTCTTAAGGTCTACCAACTGGTTCTGGGTTCTCCAGTTGTGGCACTTCCCCTTTTTTATCCTTTAAACCATACAGCCAAAGCTAATAGCCTATTTTATACTAATAAAGCCTCATCAGTGATTACCTTACAATTTTTCTAGCTAAGAAAAAATCAATTTTTCTTCTATTTGTAGTTAGGACCCAGTTACTTAACGTTCTTCTATCTTCATAGAGAATGCATATGCAACTGTTAAATTGTAAGCTATTGCTAGTCTCCGCTACCAGGTTCCTCTTCCACACACGTCCATCATATACCCATTTACGTCCATTGTTACCCATTGCAATTTGTCTCTGCCCATGATTACCTTTTTCCAATCTGGTATTGGTTGAAATAATCCACTCCATCTCCTCCCAAAATTGCCTTTTAGTACTTTCTTCTAACCCAACTTGTGGTGCATAAATGAACCCTTCAAGTAAACAGTGTTAACTTAAAACTAATTTGGTTAACATTAGCCTACTGCTAATGCTATTAACATCCACCACAAACTCAGTCAGGTTCTTGTCAATTACTATACTTACACCATCCTTGTTAGCCTATTTCCTATAAAGGAAAGTTTATGCCCTTGTCTGTTCACTTAGCTTTCCCTCCTACAAAAAATCAATCATGGCAAGATTAATACTGTACTCATTCATTTATCATATTTTAATTTCTCAGTAGGAATTCTGTAGGTCTTGCTTTTAGAACCATTTCCATCCCAATGTGTTTAGCTTGTATTATTTATCTACACATCTATGCTTTCTGCGTGCAGATTTGATTTTTTCAGTCACAAATTATGCTTCATTTTATGTTTCATGCTTGTCTGTTGCAGTCAGCTGGAACAGCAATTTCTATGGCTGCTGGATTTGTGGGCCAGATACATGCCAGGGAAGCTGCTGGTCTTGTTGTTGATATGATAAAGCAGAAGAAGATGGCTGGTCGGGCACTCCTACTTGCAGGACCACCTGGTACAGGAAAGACTGCTTTGGCCCTTGGTGTATCTCAGGAGCTTGGTAGCAAGGTAGATTTCAATTGTCATCTCCATCTTTCCACTTGATCCTAAAGTTCTCATTGCTTTCAAGTTACCTCAGTTATTTTTCAGATGTATGTGGAATTATTGATTAGTACTGTTATGGCAAATGCAGGTTCCATTCTGCCCCATGGTGGGATCTGAAGTTTATTCGTCAGAGGTGAAGAAAACAGAGGTCCTCATGGAAAATTTTCGAAGGTCTATTGGTTTGCGTATCAAAGAAAATAAGGAAGTTTATGAAGGAGAGGTACAACCCTTGATGGGAACGATTCTCCAACTAGAAAAAGTGATAAAGATTCACCATTTATTCATCATATGCCTTTCTTCAACTCTGTTTTTTTGTCTTCTTGAAATGATCCCAGCAGGAGCATGTTTGATATTATTTTGTTTTTAGGTATATGGGTGTGATAGTTTTATGTGATGGTTTATTTTTATGTCAGGTGACTGAACTATCTCCAGAAGAAACAGAGAGCATAACAGGTGGCTACGGGAAAAGTATCAGTCATGTAATTATTGGGCTTAAGACTGTCAAGGGAACCAAACAACTTAAGTTGGATCCAACTATTTATGATGCTTTGATTAAAGAAAAGGTAATGTCTTGTCCAAAAGTGTGTGCTTATGCATGTGCCTGTGGTGTCATCATATCAATTGTATTGTTGTAGGTTGCTGTTGGTGATGTTATATACATTGAGGCAAATAGTGGTGCAGTTAAAAGAGTTGGGAGAAGTGATGCTTTTGCTACAGAATTTGATTTAGAAGCAGAAGAGTATGTCCCACTTCCTAAAGGAGAGGTTCATAAGAAGAAGGAGATTGTCCAGGTATTGTCTGTTAGCTTGACGATATTTTTGTTTCTGCATATAAACAGACCTGTTTGCTTTCATATATGTTTTCTCCTGTTTCTTTTCCTGCCTAATTGACTGTTGATGTTTCTTCAAATTACAATTTTACTTTCTTTGCCACATTTTTCTTTATGCTTTCATCAGGATGTCACCTTGCACGATTTAGATGCAGCCAATGCTCGTCCTCAAGGTGGACAGGATATACTGTCATTAATGGGTCAAATGATGAAGCCCAGAAAGACAGAAATAACGGATAAATTGCGGCAAGAGATTAACAAGGTTTCCCCTTTTGTTCCTTGTCTTTCACAAGTTTTTCTATGATTTCAAGAGGAAGTTTCTTTTCTGGTGTATTATTTTTGTTCCGAATCTGCAAGTTTTGGAATCATAGAAAAAATCAGTTATCTATATATGTTTTGTGCAACAGGTTGTTAATAGATATATTGATGAAGGGGTTGCAGAGCTTGTCCCTGGTGTACTGTTCATTGATGAGGTAATTGTGTTACAATATTGGTTGTTTTTGTCTTTAATCTCTGTTTTCTCCACTGATGCATCTTTTACAGGTCCACATGCTTGATATGGAATGCTTTTCTTACCTAAATAGAGCTTTAGAAAGTTCTATATCACCTATAGTAATTTTTGCTACAAACAGAGGAATATGTAATGTAAGGTATAGGAAGCTTTATTCTTTCATATATTTTCTGTGAAACTGTAAAGTTCTTTTTGTTCTCAATGGTTTATTAAATTGCTTCCTATCAGTCCTAAATTATGTTTTCTCATCGAATGTAGAGGGACTGACATGAGCAGTCCACATGGCATACCTGTTGATTTGCTTGATCGTCTTGTAATAATTAGAACAGAAACATATGGACCTGCTGAAATGATGCAGGTATTTAGTTGTTGACTTTTTTCTTTTCATAAAGTGGGAGGTGTATGATGGCAAGCTCTTTTTCATTCAAATACTGGTTTTCTTCTAGATATTGGCCATTCGGGCACAGATTGAGGAGTTGGTAATTGATGAAGAAAGTCTTATTTACCTTGGAGAGATTGCTCAACAGGCATCTTTGAGGTTAGTAAATCAGATTATTTATTTCTCTAAACTATATATGTTGAATTGCTAAGTGGTGTGTAATTTTGTCTCTCTGTTATATTCCTATTTTCCATGTCTATGATAGACTTTTTTTGTATGTGAGTTTTATTTAATCATTATGATTATTTTATTTGCCTTTGCTCATCTTGATTTCATTTCCAGATTTGGAAGTATGGTACCGCCCTGGTGCTTTGTCATATGTACATTTTCATGCATGCATTGATTTGCATCGTTCTTTGAGCTTCTCTTTCATATTATTGTTGTGCACATTCTAGGGCTACCACTAGGGGCCACGTGCTAGGGTAATTAGGGTTTTAATTATATTATTATGTAATAAGGGTATTTAGGTCAATAGGTTAATTAGGGTTTTTTTTAATTATGTTAATGGGCCTTAGGTGCTTGTTAGTGAGCCCATTAGTTAGCCTATTTAAATATAAGAGATACACAATGATTAATCACTTCTTTAATTATCCTCTCTTCTCCCTTGCCTCTCCCTCCATTCTGGCAACCATGCCGTTCCTTCTCACCTTTCTTGGCTTTTCTGGGCCGCTTCTTTCTCCTATGCCGGTTGCTATGCCGTTGTGGACATCTGTTCACAACACTGGTATTGGAGCCCAAAGTTCCATGGGACAAAGGGCGGAGATAATTGGGGAGGCTGCAGCTACGCTCTTGGAGATAAGTGCGGAGGTTGTACCTATGCTCAAAAATTTGAAGAGGCTTGTAATGTCCCCTGGCAACGCCTCCACCATTGTTTGCATGGAAGAAGCGGATGAATCAGTTCGCACATAGGCCTTTTGCTGCAAGAAGAACCCATTCCAGCGGAGTCAGAGAAAGTATCCCCGAAGGATTCTCTTCACAAAGGAGTCTCGTCCACACCGGCGTCCCCCGACCTGACGGCTATTTGTCTCCACCTCCGACTGTGTTCCAGAGTCCGCCCAGCCCGTTCAGTCGACTGTCTCTGTTCTTGGCCAAGCCAGTTGATCATGCCAATGCAGAAATGCTTCCAGGAGGCAGCTAGCCACCACGAAATTTGGACTGACATCCGGCGGAGGGAAGAAACACCGCACCTTCGCTTCACCCATTTGCCTTGCCTTCTTTGGCGTCGGCAGCGGCAAAGAGGAGGAAAAAGGTCGGTACACCGTGTACCTTCCGGTGGAACAGATCTCGTTCGGGCGGGGGTCAGGATCTTACGGAATTTTCTTTCCCCTTTCCCTTTCGTTCCAATTCCCCAAAATGGAACCCCTCTGCGATCCGGTGAAATCCTTAATTGTAAGAATTTCGCTGACGAATCAGTGGTGGGAAATTGGCTTTTCCTCGCCCCAGATTTCGGCTTGCACTCTGGGAGGGTGATGTTTGGAACAGAAAATCTCGGTTGTGAAGGATCTGCGGCTCTGGCTATTGGTTGGATGGCCCCAAGATCGTCGCGGTCTTCATTAGTGCCGCTATGAACTCCCTCCAGTGCTGTTCGTCGATGTCCGACCGGAATCGGTTCCAAGACCTTTCCACAATGATGCAGACCCTGACCCAGGCTCTCCATTCTGGGCAAGAGGCCACTGCACAGGAGGAGCTCGAATTGCTCATTGGGCTGGCAGGAACTGAGCCAAAATTCCTATGACGGCAGCTCGTGGAGGTTGTAGAACTGCAGATCGCTGAGGCGGACGGATTGGAGGAAAGGACTCGCCTTTTAGCTATTGAATTTGTGATCATGCTTGCTGAGGTGAGGGAGCAAGTGCCGGGGACGATGAGGAAGCTACCTCAGTTCACTGGAAGGTTGCTTTCCACATTGATGACAATGTTGCTGGATATGGAGGATGAACCTGTGTGGCACTGTGCATAGAGCGAAGACGAGGATGCTGGGGAGACGAGCAGTTACAGCATGGCTCAAGAGTGCCTGGTCTGGTTAGCTGTCTCTCTTGGTGGGCATTCCATTGTTTTAGTTGCCTCTGAGCTGCTGCCGGCGTACTTTGGTGCGCCTGACTGGCAGAAACATCATGCGGCTTTGATAACTCTCGCAGAAATAGCTGAAGGTTGCTCGTAGTGGCTATGGTGTTGAATTCATTCCAGCATTCCCACCCTCGTGTCTGTTGGGCCGCTATTGATGCAATTGGGCAGTTGTTCATAGATTTGGGTCAGTACCTGCAAAGAAAATTTCATGAGGGTGCTACCTGCTTTGGCATCTGCTAGGGATGATTTCCCGAATCCTAGTGTACAGGCACATGCAGCTTCAGCAGTTCTCAACTTCAGCGAGAGCTGTACTCCAGATATCTTAGCACCTTATTTGGATGGAGTAGTGAGCAAGTTGCTTGTACTTCTGAATGGAATAGAAATGGTGCAAGTAGGGGCGTTGACTGCTTCGGCATCTGTTGCAGATTCTTCCCAGGAGCATTTCCAAAAGTGTTATGATGCTGTCCTGCCTTATTTGAAAACTATATTTCCAAAAGTGTTATGATGCTGTCAAGCGGCGGAGAAGCTATTTGAGGAAATGCCGACAAAATCAGCGACTGTTGATTCTACAACTTATGGGTTTTTGATTGATGCATATTTCAAGGAAGGGAGAGCAGATGATGCATTGAGTTGTTTTACCATGCTGGCGAATATGTCTTACGAGAGTAAGAGTTTGGTATCGGCTTCTCCTCCCAACCAAGATGTGACATCAGAAATAGGGTCTGGAACAGTTGTGCTAGGAGATGAAGTAAACAATGATTTGGACAAAGTTCTCAGGTCATTGTCTGTAAATCCAGCTAACATGGAATCTGAAATTGAAGTGCAGGGAAAGGATTGCTATCCATGTGGGCAGCAACTCCTCATTCACAATGGAAAGGTCTTGAAAGATGTGAGCACGCTGGCTGAAAACAGAGTCAGTGAAGATGGCTTTCTGGTTGTCATGCTTAGCAAGAGCAAAGCATCAAGTACCCCGGCAGCATGTCTCAAGCCACAACAACTCCTCCTGTGACCTCCCTTCCGAGTCCTCCTGAAGAGAATCCTGTGATAACTCTAGCTCTTGTTGTAGGCACTGCAACTGATGACAGAACAAGAGTGTCTGAAAACTCCTCTGATGCCTATGGCCAAGCTGCATCCAACCTGGTGGCTGGTGACAATTTGGAGAATACAATTCAGCAAATACTTGATATGGGAGGTAGGAGCTGGGATCGTGACATGGTCTTGCGTGCTCTTAGAGCTGCATACAATAATTCTGAACGAGCTGTGGAGTATTTATATTCTGGTATCCCAGCATCAGCTGAAATTGCTGTGCCTGTTGCAAGCAACCAAACATCAGGTAAAGGTGCTAACCCCCCAACTGAATCAAATGTAGCAGGAACAGTGTCTCTCTCAGGATTGCGAAATGCATCTCCTTTAAATCTGTTTCCACAGGGTGGTGTGCCTTCTGGTGCTTCTTTGCAAGATGGAAAGCAGCTAATACGTGAGATTAAACAAATGGAGCAGGCAAGGGAGCAGTTTTTTTTGCTAGCATGGGAAAGACACTATTACCCCCGATCCTCGAGGCATCATTCAAGCTCTATGAATCCAGCATATATGCTACGAAATGATCTTCTCAGACTCCAGCCGCATGTACTCAGCAGCACTTAGCCGCATTTACAGTTCCAGGTTATAGCGGAGCTATGGTGGGCCAAATGCTTGGAGTTTAAGGTTTCCTCGAGGACGAGGTGATGCAAAAGC
The DNA here is from genome assembly GCA_035235625.1 of Saururus chinensis. Classification (NCBI taxonomy): domain Eukaryota; kingdom Viridiplantae; phylum Streptophyta; class Magnoliopsida; order Piperales; family Saururaceae; genus Saururus; species Saururus chinensis. Next base: position 37,656,566 of record CP141143.1, read on the forward strand.
GTGGTAAAATGTTGTGCACATTCTAGGGCTACCACTAGGGGCCATGTGCTAGGGTAATTAGGGTTTTAATTATATTATTATGTAATAAGGGCATTTAGGTCAATAGGTTAATTAGGGCTTTTTTTAATTATGTTAATGGGCCTTAGGCGCATGTTAGTAAGCCTATTTAAATGTAAGGGCTACGCCCTAATTGGGACTATGAATGATAATCACTTCTTTAATTATCCTCTCTTCTCCCCTGCCTCTCCCTCCTATCTGGCAGCCATGCCGTCCCTTCTCCCCTTTCCCGGCTTTCCTGCGCCTCTCCCTTCTACACTGGCTGCTATGCCATTTTGGACATCCGTTCACAACAATTATCTTGTTGGAAATGGCGGTTTCTTTTATTATGTATAGTGGCATTCAGGCATCATGTGCGTAACTGATTATCTTTTTTCTCAGGCATGCAGTTCAGCTATTATCGCCTGCTAGCATTGTGGCAAAAATGAATGGCAGAGACAGCATTTTCAAGGTACTTATGTTTGAGCAGCTAACTGAGCTATCTTACTGGTCCATATGGAGAAAATCAACTATTGAAGTCTAACTTCTAATATGTTGGGTACTTTCTCTGCTTCTTTTCCAGGCTGATCTTGAGGAAGTGACCACTCTGTACCTAGATGCAAAATCTTCTGCTCGACTGCTGCAAGAGCATCAAGAAAGATACATTTCTTAACCAAATAGTCCTTGGCTAACAGTTCACTTTTCAGAATGTAAATTTGTTTGGGAAAAATAGTATGGTGACCTTAAGATAAAAAAAATGATGCCAAAAGCTGCTTTCTGTTTGGCGGCAGTTTATTCTTGGCCGACTGGGTGGTGGTCTGAATTTTGATTAGATTCGATGCCAATTTTGGACAGTTGTATTATCAAAGCGTTCAATGGGGCAAAATGTTTGTGTTAATTTATTTGAATAAAAGGTTAATTTTCTTTTTATTTGAATTAACCTTATCTGGACCAGGTCTTGATTTAACGTATAAAGGCATCAAAATGCAAGTCTAAAGTGGGTTATCAATTGGTGGTTGAGGTCATAGAGGTTTTGTTTACATGAGATATATCGCTCGACAGATGAGTTGTATTGCTGTGCCAGTTTTTGGACTTGTTTGCAGGATCCCACGCAGGTCTGAACTATGGCAGTTGGGAGAGGGAAATTATTAGAATTGAGTCAATGCTTCAACTTAGATCGTCTAGGTCCACCTGTGCATCTGCCTTTTATGGGATTTATTGGATTTTTTTACATGAAAAGTAGGAAATATTAGAAACAGCCATTAACGTGGTTTGGAAACTGGATTATACTACAAATGGTGAAGTCTATGGATGGTGATATTCACATATTAAAGCTTACTCTAAAAACTCACACAGGGTTTTAATTGGACAAAAAAAAGTTAGTCCAATCTAAACGATAAACCCTTAGGCCAAGCTAACTTATTTTGTCCAATTAAAACTAAGTGTGAGTGTTTGGTGCAAACATTGTTTTCCTTTATGAGTAACAACTCCCAAACAAAACCGAACAATTTGTATGTATATTATACTATAATATAAAGAAAATTAGTGTATTATATAATTTTTAAATTTTCACTAATTTACCTATGTTTCATAATACTAATTCTTATTTGACATGTCCTATTTTTCAGAAAGCCAAAGAAATTGAAATCCTAATTTTTATTTTTTAAGGAGTTTTTTTCATATTACTTGCTCGAAGAAGTTCATATTTCATATTCCTTAATTTTTAACTGAAAAAGCCACATAACTCGAATTTACATAATATTATAGAAAAATTAGACTAGAATGCCCTTGTCTTAGGGTTTAGGATTTTATATCATTTAAACTCGTCAAATTGTTACATTTACCCAAAAACAACCCATATGACTTGGCGATTTTTAAAGTCTGATCAGCGAGAATTGAAAAAGTAGTGGGAGGTCTGATTTTTGGCACATTTGACCAATGATTTTAAAAATTGACTAGTGCGATTTCCTACTTATACGACAGGCAATTTTTAAAGTTTTTGTCATGAAGTGAGTTTCGGCAATAAAGTGAGGTTTAGTTGGAGTGTATACTCACGTGCCCTCGATAAAGAAGAGATCTTTGGCGAAGATCAGTGACCCATTGAGGAGTTAATCCGACGAGTCTCATCGGCATCAACTAGTCATCAAATTCCATAGTAGTGGCTTATTATTGAAATTCTAGTTAGAATTGTACGTTCATATATCGTGCTATGAAGAACACAATAGATAGTACATGCATACACATAGTACATAGTCGTGTTATCAAATATTATGATATTGACTATCATATTATCGATAATACGATACATGGCTTTGAGAAGTCATCTTATTGTATATTGGTGGCATTTGCAATAGACGATATTCATTTGTTGTGTTATCATGTATGAGAAGGCATCCTATTGTGTAACCGATAACACAACATATGAACTTAGTGTGTATTTGAGTGTTAGTTACATAACGTGAATCAATGTGACTTTTATTTTGTTCACGACCCATTGTTTATATATATATATAATATTTTTTACAAATGAAGGCTATAAGAATACAGTCAAATAGCATAATTAGTGAAGGCATCGGAAGAGAAGAATTAGAGAATTTACGGGAGGAGTCTGGGTCTAGGATCTAATAATTTACTTGTCGGATTTTAACTATCAAAAGACCTTGTTGAATCGAGGCGAGGATGTAAGGCAATTTTGAAGGAGATTGGGTTCTACCCAATAAATGATTGTGAGAAAATCATTATCTCTAGGCCGCTCTTGGACTTTCTAATAGGTGAGTATTGAGACAACTTATAAGAAGTGTTCAATATTCAGGGTAAAATACTACCCCTCATGGAGGAAGAAGTCGCATTGATTATGGGTTTGAGGGCGAAAGGAAACCCATTGAAGTTGGACAGTGGTGATGATATGTTGATCTATGTATTGTTAATATTGTCTTTTGTATACATATTGCAAAATCGGAAGCACAATAAAAGGGATTACGTGTTGCCAATTACACGATAAAAAAAGACTTACAATGAATATTACAATTTTTTTGTTCACTACGTATTACCAATTACACAATAATTGTACTTCGTATTATTGATCATTTATAATTAAACCCTTTGAAAATGTACATGATAATTGTACTAGGATAAGTATTTAATGGTTACTGAACTTTAGGGATAGATGAATTAATTATTAAATCTAAGTGAATAATTTGTTGATTAAAAACTAAAAGAACTTAACCTTAAATTTAACAATGAAAAAAATCAACTAGACTAAAAGGAGGAGATCAATATAATTAAAATTACTTAGGAAATCGAATCCACTATAGAACTATAATAATTTATTAACCTTTAATCTAATTTCATTGTGAATATGAACAAGTATTATCAGCTACAATCTAGAATTATTTTAGAAAAAATCATTAATTAAATCCATGAAATGAACTATCTTCGACAATCGTACGAATCATTTACATTAAACTAAACCATAGGCATGACTTGCCTAAGTTTAGTATAACTCATCCAATTCATTAATCATATGAACATTAAAATTATTGCATGACCATCTTATCTAAATCACAAAAATTAGAATTTATGTAAACATCAAAACCACATCCATCTATCATCTATAAGATAATAAATCAACATTGAATTAAATAAACTTGAAAAGCTCTTCTATTAAAAGGAAATCTTTGTCATGCAAATGTCATTAATCACAACTAAGATTTGAATTAAAAAGAAAAATAATTGAAACTTATCTATAGCTTCATCAACTCCTAAGTAAAAGAAAATTTAGCCTTGTATGGTATAATAAGGCTCTTAAATCTCTATTGAAAGCTTTGAATGCTACTCCATCTTCTTCTCCCTTTATTTCTTAAGAAAGTCGACTAAAATTCATCAATTTTGAGCCCCATATGGCTTTATATAACCAAAAGTCATAGGAGAAAGTCTAATAAGAAAATGACTCAAAATTAGCCTAAAATAGGAAACTACACGTTATCCCGTTTGAACTCCCGGCATTTCCGTTCGAACGGCAATACTATTTCTGCATTCTAGACAATTTTGTTTAGTTTAGTATCTAATTCCTATTCAGGAAGCTAAGTCTATTCACTAGAAAGTCTATATTCCTGTTTAGTGTTTTACTTTGTTCATTAATCTCTTTCCTTGACGTCCATAGTAATTTTTAACTTATTTGCAACTTCAAAAAATTATCCAAATCATTTAAAAGTATGTCAAGAGTATTTGAATGATTCCAAACATCATCCAAGGGCATTGATAAGTGCACCTTACCTACAAAATATAAAAAAATATATTTTAGACATGTAGTACATACATAAAATCTCAACTTGATTCAAATACATGCCTAAACTACTACTAGTACCCAAATTAATTAATAATTAAAATAAAATATTAATATCTATCTTAACATAAATAAACTATAATTAACCCTAACTTAACCCAATACTATACTAACAAAAAAGGTAAAAAAAACATATAAAATAGATATATTTTACACTTATCAGTGACGCTAGTTGGGATCAACTCATCTTTTTTAGTTATTACTACAATCACACTGGATTTCTTGGCGATCACTTGGGTAGGACTTACCCACTAACTATTAGAAATAGAGTATATAATCTCTACATCTAACAATTTTAGGATTTCTATTCTCACAACCTCTTTCATATTAAGGTTCAACCTATGTTGCATTTCTCAAGAGGTTTGACATTATCTTCCAAGAAAATCCTATGAGTGTAAATTAAGGGACTAATTCCCTTAATATTAGCTATGTATTAACCAATTGCACTTTATGTTCTCTAAGGATATGGAATGACTTTTGCTCTTGTGTGTCGTCAAATTATGAGGAAAAAACTACATAGTATGTATCTCCTTCACCCAAAAATACATATTTAAGCTCAATAGGAAGGAGTTTTAACTCACGTTTGGGTCTTTAGACACTTAAAGGGAGGGGAGCACTATTATGAGGAAGTAATTTCTCAAAGTGTGCCTTCCACTTTTTAGATTTCAACATGGGGGTTGGCTCTAATAAAGAATTTATATTATTAATTATATATTCATCATCAAAATTAAAATGATCAAGACAAGCCTCAAGAGGGTCTGAAAATGAAGAGATCAAAGACTTTTTATGCACAAGACTTTCAATTATGTTCACTTCATAGGCATTATCAACATCTCCTAGTTGCCTGTAAATTTTAAATATGTTAAATTCCAAAGTCATATTTCTAAAAGAAAGCTTCATAATACCATTTTTACAATTAATAAGAGCATTAGAAGTAGCAAGAAATGGGTGGCCTAATACGACATTAATTTGAATACAAACATTCAAAACTAGTGTGCCAAAAATAACAAAATCAACAAGAAAGTAAAACTTTTCTACTTGTACTAGCACATCTTCAACAATTCCTCTTAGTGTTTTAACTGAGCGATCTACAAGTTGAAGCATAATGCTTGGGGGCTTTAATTTACTAAGCCTCAATATATTCATAAACAAAATAAGGTAAGAGATTAACACTTGCCCCAAGATCAAGCAAAACTTTTTTATTTCTATAGTTCCCAATTATACTAGATATGGTTGGACAACCAAGATCTTTATATATGGGTGGGGTGTTTTGTTGTAAAATTGTACTTGTTCTATTAAAAATGCATTCTTTTGTATATTTAGTTTACGTTTAATTCTACAAAGATCTTTAAATTTTTTGCATAAGATGAAATTTGTTTAATGATATCTAAGAGAGGTGTGTAAGTTCTTCAACTTAAGCATATGTGGAGACTCTATGGAGCCTTTGGGGTGGGACGACTGAGATAGGAAGGGGCTTGGCCTAGAGCCTCCAGGAAGAAGACTTGGGGACACTAGTAATTGCTAGTTGGTTGTGGGCCTCCTCTAAAGATGGGTCACTAGTGGAGTCCTCTAACCTAGGGTATAGTAAAGTCATTGAAAGCACATCTTTTATAAGGGTAAGGGGGAGGGCTTCATTGATTAAGTCTTCAAAATAGTCAACCACAAAACATTCGGAATCACACTCAACAGGTGGTTGGTTATATGCACGAAACACATTGTGCTAAACTTAATTGCTCATACCCCGAGTAAGGGTGTAAGGTTGATGCTCAAACCAAGGTCGAGGAGGGCTTTATCGATGGAGTGATTGCCTATGACACAAGAAATAGTAGGCACTGCAGGGTCCTTAAACTTAGGTGGGGAGTCAAACTTCAAAAGAGAGCTACCTTGCTCAATGAGAAGTCCTTCTTTGACACATAGGTCTTTGATTTAGACTTTGAGTACATAGGTCTTTGAAGAACTTAGCGTAAATGAGGACTTGCTTAATGACATTTAAGAGGGGGAAATTAATTTTGACTTATTTAAAAGTAAAAAATCTCATCTATCCTAACCATGCTCTTCCTAAAGGGTGGGGTCATGTCAAGACACTCGGGAAAAAATGCCCCTCAAAAGTGAGGCAGATTTCTTTTCTTTTGGCTCACTGTCTAACTCGTGCTACATATTAGGGGCAGGCTTCTCTAACTCCTCATCCAAGGAATCACCCCCAACCTGGTTGTCAATGTACTACCTACTCCTAAGAGTAGTTATGGACTTAATTGGTTCATTAGAGGAAGGGACTCCCTCTACTCCAAATTGACCTTTAGGGTTTTGTAGGGGTTGACCCGGGAACATACCTGTCTCTTGCTTATTGATAGCATTGGCTAATTGCCCAATTTAGGCTTCTAGCTTCGTGATAGATTGTGTGTGAGAGTGTATGAGTTAGGATTGAGATTGAAGGCCTTGCAAGGCTATAACACCCCTACCAGGAAAACCAAACCCAGACCGGGGTTATTCGCAAAACAAAATCAGAGTGTATAAAATAAATAAAAAAATTAAAACAAGATGACCAGGAGCTGCAAACTTTGAGTGTGAGAGTCATAATATTCATCCACACACTATGAAGCTTTAACGTTCTGTTATGTGTAGATCAGAACAAACTTAATTTTATAACTAATTTGGATTGGGCCAATGTTAATGTACCGTTGGTTGCCTACGTAAGTATTGGTTACCATCTCTGATGCTATTCCAATACAATCAGATCTAAATGTATTTCTACTAAATGACTAATACATGCATCAGACATCACAAAATCATATACGATAAAATACGTATACTTTATATCCGAATAATTCATTCGGTGTCAACGGAAGCGAATAAATCAACAGTCACACATCCCAGTCTATCACAAAATGGATCCAAACAAAACACCTTTACACGTCTTGCTCTATCACTAACCTGAGACTGAACACACACCATAGGTCTCGCTCTCCCCCAGAGTGAGACTGAACACAAACATGTCATATAAACACATTATCCTACACATATTAAAACACACGGATCATAGCATAACATACATCCTAATTAGCACATGCAGTTCTATAATTAAAACGGGAGGTAAGAAACGCTTACTCCCATGATGTTCCACAAGGTAGCGGAAGTCACGGTTTCTTGCTCCTTCTGAATGTCTTGCCCTTCAGATCTTGAGACAGTGAACTGAACCTTCTCTAGCTTTAGCACGTTTCTTGCCTTGCGCCAGAAGACGACTAACAAACCTTTCTCATAACTCGGGACTCTTTACACTTTTCATGCCCATAAGTAGCAGACAGAACCTCCCCTACCTAGAAACACTTTTTCCCTTATGTGTCCATGGACGTTGGATAGAACTTCCCCTTACCCGGAGACACTTTTCCCCTATGCGTCCGTGGACAATGGACATAACTTCCCCTTACCCGGAGATACTTTTTCCCCTATGCGCACGTGGATGATGGACAAAACTTCCCCTTACCCAAAGACACTTTTTCTCCTACGCCTCCGTAGAAGATGGACAAAATTTCCCCTTACTTGGAGACACTTTTCTCTCTACGGGCCCGAAGGCGACGGACAGAGTCTCCTCTTGTCCCAAGGCATTTCTCCCTTATAGAGTCTCTAACTCAAGGAATAGATGCTTCCATTGTATAGAACACCTTCGAATTAGCTAAGGACGTATTTTGAACGGAAGAAAATGGACTCAAAACCACTTCAGAAACTCCTCCGAAAGTTTGAACGGAAATGAGTATTTATAGGAGATTTTGTGTGAGCGTATAAAGGAAAAGGAAAGAAGCTTGTAGATGCACACGCAACGTGGCATGTTCCAATTGGACCATGTGAGTGGTCGGTTCATGCCAATGCGCACATGGGGTAGCGAAAAGCTCAGAAAGCAAGGAGCTTTCCCATGATGCTCCCCACCCATATGCGAATGTCAATACCAATTATCTTTCTCGGTGGGTATCCAGATAGAGATTGCTTTGATAATCCTTGGTTTTACCCCAAAACTATCCAGAAAGTACACATATTCAAAATATAATGCAATGCTTTTAAATCATTTAAAAAATATGATATTTTCCCTAAAAACATGGCTAATAAGCATAAATTTAAAATTTAAAACCCCCTACATTGGAGGTTGAGTTAAAATCTAAAATAATGCTAAACAAAAATAGATGAAAAAAATTATAATCTATTTCATAAAATTATTTGTTAGAAAAAGAATCATATAAAAAATACTTTGATGCAGAGACATCTGCACAAATTATCAGTTCATCCGAGTGATGAGAAAACCAGAACCATGATACTGAACAGTGTTCCCCCCGACACTTATGGGACATAGAGAGGCTCAGTAAGTGGGAGCTTTCCCATGATGTTCCACACCTATATGCATGCCAATACTGATTATTTTTCTCGGTGGGTATCATGGAGTCATGCTTTGATAGTTTTTGGACTTATACCAAATAACTATTCGATAGTCCTACACTTTATACCAGATAACTATCTTTCAAATCCAATTAGAAATTCAAATGAAACATCTTTATTAGAAATCAACATTAATAAATGTTTCACAGAATCATTCAAAAATTAGAACACATGACAAAAAATAAACTTTCACGGAGACTAAATCATTTTATAGAAAACAGATTAGAAGTCATTCATACTCTTTTCATAGAGGCAGAAGAAAACTTAAAATAAACGTGTCACACATTTAGGTCAAAGTGTACATTCCATAGTCACATTATACTCAACAACTATTTCAAATCAAACCAGACTTGAAATCAAAATTTATCTCAATGCACGAGCAGAATCAACATTGGAGTTGTCCACTAACCCCCATGTCCCATACCACAGGCTTTTGACATTTTCTCCTCAGTAATTCTACTATCCATCGAGATAACTGATCGTTTATAATTAAACTATTTGCAAGTGTACGAGGTAATTGTACTAGGATAATCATTTAAGGGTTGTCGAACCTCAGGGACAGATGAATTATTAATAAATCTAAAGAGTAATTTGCTGATTACAAACTAAAAACAACTTAAACTTAAATTAAGCAAAAGAAAGGAATCAACTAGTTTAAAAATAAGAGATTAATTTGATGGAATTTACTTAGGAAATTGAATCCACTATAGAACCATAACAATTCCTTAACTTTTAATCTAAATCTAGTGTGAATATGAACAAGTATTCTCAGCTACAAGCTAGAATTACTTCAAAAAGAATCATTAATTAACTTCTATGGCATGAAATATCTTCGACAATAGCACGAATCATCTACACTAAACTAGCTATAGGCATGACCCTTCTAATCTTAGTATAACTCATCTAAGTCATTAATTATCTGAACATTAAAACTATTGTATGACCATCTCATCTAAATAACAAAAATTAGAATCGATGCAAATATCAAAACCGTATCAATCTATCATCTACAAGACAATAAATCAACATAGACTTGATTAAACATTAAAAGCTCTTCCATTAAAAAGGAAATTCATATCATACAATTGTCATCATTCAGAACTGAGATCTAAATTAAAAAGAAAAGAAACTGAAACTTATCTATAGCTTCATCAACTCCTAAGTAAAAGAAAAGTCTAGCCTTCCATAGTAGAAGAAAACACTTGAATCTCCATTGAAAGCTTTGAGTTCTCTTCCATCTTCTTCTTCCTTTCTCTCTTCCTAAAATCTACTGGAATCCCCTAATTTTCAGCCAAATATATTTTTTTATAGGCATAAGTTCTGTAGGAAGAAGTCAGATATGAAAAGAATTGGAATTTAGGTCAAACAAGGAAACTGCACGTGATGCCGATCGATCGCCCTAACTGTATTTTTGTCTGAATTCACGTTATCCCGATTGATCGGTAAGTGACCCCGTTCGATCGGCTACAATGTTTCTGCAATCTGGATAGTTTTCCTGGACAGTTCATATTCTGTTCATTAAGCTTTCCTTCCTGTCCATATTAATTTCTAACTTGTTTATAACTCCGAAAAGTTGTCCAAATCACTTTAAAGCATGTGAAGACTACTTTGAACTATTCAAAACATTGTCCAAGTACCTCGATAAGCACACTTTACCTACAAAACATAAAAACCATATTTTAGACATGTAGAATATAATTAAAATTCCATCTTGATTTAAATACATGTTTAAAGTCCTAATAACTACAAAATTGTTAATAATTAAACTAAAATACTAATATCTATTTTAATCTAAATAAACTATAAATAACACTAAATTAACTTAATATATACTAGCGAATAAGGTAAAAAGGCATATAAAATAGATATAGATTTTATACTTATCAAATACCCCCAAACCTATATTTTGCTAGTCCTCGAGCAAAACAAAAACAAAACAAAACAACTAATCTAGAAAAATAAATAAAAGCCACTTTCGTAGGGAATCACGATTGCATTTAGCGTATGCAACAAGCCTTTAAACCCCTAGGTGTCCCTAGTTGGATGAGTTGTGTCTCGTGAGGGTTTGCAGTAATGATACCCACAAACATCTAAACCTAAGAAAAAAAACAAACAAGAAAACAAAAATTTGAAAAACAATCTTCTCTTAAAAACACATAACTATTTTTAAAAAGAACCAACCACAAATACTTCAAACAAGTAAACAATTAAGATCTGATCACTTTCAAGTAAGGAATAATCCATTCTATAACCCCATCTTAGAAATAATTGTGCAACTACATATATACATTTCAAAAATATATAGTGTAGAAACTTTATAGTCATATGATTTCATTCTTTATTAACAAGCATATCTTATGTGACCCATTAACCAAGCTCATTAAAGTTCACTAACTCAAAAATATAACAATGACAATCTTTCATCCTTAACACCTCATAATAAACCCTCATGTAATAGCCTTCAAATTCAATTGAATTCAGGGAATAAGAGCATAATATACATCAAAATATGACTTCTGCAATACTTAGTTCTATTAAGCTTTCTAAATAGTCCATGTAACAAGCGTTAGGCCAGTGTCCCTAATCCAGTTGGCTCAAGGCACTAGGTGTAAGGACCCTCATCTCTAAACAGGTTTTGGTTTTCTTTAATTATGGGTTATCGTGAGATTAACGCGTTTTTTGATCTTATTCGGTGATTTTGTAAAATAAGTAGTGTTTGTGATGGTTTTAACCAAAATTAACTTCAATATTAGTGGTTTTAAGTGATTTTAGACCAAATTTGAATTTTTGGGATTTTTCACTATTTTCCCAAAAATTAGGGTTTTGGCGGTACCCCTGTGGGCCCCACCGTCGAAAATCTTATTTTTAAGTTAAATGAACCTAGACATATACTTAAGGTCATACAAAAATTTTTCAGAATTTTATTAGGCTTAATTAGTGCTTAAATTTGTAAAATACCTACTTTTAGCCTACTTTTCTTATTTACACCCCAAAACTTACCTATGCATACCCCAACCCTTACTATAAAAGGGCAGACCTGAGCCATTTTCATTTTTGGGAATAGGCTAAGGAAGGAGGGCTGGCCTAATCCCCACTTAGGCCCGAATTAGAAGCCGATTAAGGTAAGCTTACTCTAATTAAGCACTAATCCATGACTTTCTTCTTAATTTCTTCCAAATCTACCATTTTCCCCTTGATTCAATTCGTTTTGGGCATCAAAAACTACTGATTTGTGTTTTACTACAAACCCTAACATTCAAAATTTGATTTTTACTACCAATAAGCCCTAGATCTAAGATTTAATTAGGGATTTCTTGCGTAAATGGATTTCTATTAGAGTTTAATTCAAACTCATTGTGTTTTCAAGGATTTCAAGAAGGGTGACTTTTCAATCCGAGCTTAATCAAGTGCTGAGTAATGGGTCTTCAAAATCTCTGTTTATCCATGGTAAAATTCTTCATTTTTGGCTTATTTCGAAATGGAGTTGCTTCATTTGGTGTGTTAATAGTAATTAGAAAATGGAATTATTTAATCCCGATTTCTTAGGGCTTTGCATTATTATAGTATGGTTTGATGTTCTGGAAGTCAAGAAGGACTTTTGATGATGATTAGGGTGTTAGATGTGGATTTGAAGTGTTATTAATGGTGTTTCGGTTTGAATTTGCGAAGGGAAGAAGATGGACAGTTCTACTTTGTTGGCGATCGAACGGCCCTTATGGGCGATCGATCGGCAACACGGCCAGAACGACACTTTTCCAGTTCAGCCGATCAAACAGCCCTTGTGGGCGATCGAACGGCCGAACTGTAAATTTCAAAATTTTGCGTGTAACCGATCGAACGGCCTAAAGGGCGATCGATCGGCTACACAGTAAGTTGTATGTTGTGCATATGATGTCTATTTTGATGATTCCACTTTAGCTTGCCAATTTTATATGAATGTGGAGTGTTCTAAGCCATGTTAGGCTACTGGAAATGCATGCTATTAAGTTTATGGAGTCGAGATATATGCTTAGAGATGGTGGAATGACTTATATTTTGTGGCATGATGTTGGAACATCATCTTGAAATTATGAATGGTTGGTTTCTCATGGTTAAGCATATTTTCAGTAGAACTATAATCTATTATTGGACTGATTTGTCATGATAGAAAGTGGTTAGTTGGTGTGTGAATGTTGATGAATGCCATGACTCAATGATGAAATGGGTGATGTTATATGTGTTTAGCCTTTGTGGTTGAGTTTTGAATTGAGATATGATTTCAACGATTCTTCTTTTATGATTTCCGCTGGGATTCATGTTTAGATGGAAATTTACATGCATAGTGTGGTAGTGAGTTTAATTTCAAGCATGTTGGTATGCATTATGTGAAATGCTTCTACTAGGTACACACACATGTGGGGTTTGAATGATAATGTTGAAGCTTGATATTGTGATTATGAATGATGCATTAGGGGTTGACGAGAGCACTTATCATGGATTAGGATTCATGTATGCTTTGCCCACGTATGTACCATGCCGCATGTATCATGAAAATGGATTTCCAATTGAGGCTTCATCGTGGTTAATCGAATTTGACCGTTTGGATGCAATGTGATGAAATTGTGTGCCGGATTGATCGGTCGTGGATTAATCGCAAGTTGATTGGTCCGAAAGGACATATTTTGATTTGAGTTCCTGTGTGGAACGAGTGCACTCCCCGGGTTGAGTCTTGTTAAATGGAATGATGTGGGGACGAGTTGTGTACTTGTCTTGCGGATTGTGAGAATGTTATTATGAGTGTCATCTGGACCCTGAGAATCCAGTATGGTATGCCGTGTGCACCCCGCTACTACGTGTTCTAGGGTTCTCTGTGTGAGAACTCGAGCTCTTCCCTCCGTAGGAGATGTCCCTGGGCGAACACCCCTGCTCTAGATTCTCTGTGTGAGAATGGGACATCCTTGGCCAGGATCATCTAGGGCGAGCAGCATTAGGGATTGACAACCCCGATCTTTCTTGAATTCTTGTGTAGAATTTTGGACCATGACACGCCTTCGTGGCCTTGTCCATGCTCCCGTCTGTGTGACATTCATGTGTGATTACTCCTTGATGGAGGTTGATTGTGATGATATAATGCATGTGGGAATATGTATGTTAGAGATATATCCATGCAGATTGTGATGATATAATGCATGTGGGAATATGTATGTTAGAGATACATCCATGCAGATTGTGATGATATAATGCATGTGGGAATATGTATGTTAGAGATACATCCATGCAGATTGTGATGATATTATGCATGTGGGAATATGTATATTAGAGATACATCCATGTAGGTTGTGATGATATTATGCATGTGGGAATATGTATGTTAGAGATACATCCATGCGGGATTGGTTATGATATGAATGCATGTGGGAATATGTATGTTAGAGATACATCTATGCAGGTTGTGATGATATTATGCATGTGGGAATAAGTATGTTAGAGATACATCCATGCGGGATTGGTTATGATGTGAATGCATGTGGGAATATGTATGTTAGAGATACATCCATGCAGATTATGATGATATTATGCATGTGGGAATATGTATGTTAGAGATACATCTATGCAGGTTGATTATGCACTGTGATGCAGTTTTAAGTGATGTGAATATGTGATCAGAAAATGATGCACCTTGCCAATCTTTGATCTGAAAGAGTTATATCGCCATGCTATCGTATTTTCGATGTCGTTAGTGATATTAAAACCATTGCTGAGTTTGTTAAAACTCACCCCTCTTTTGTGTTTTGATTTGGGGCTGCGTGGTGCGACACGCAGACGGACAGGATCTCCTCTTCGAGGAAAGATCGGAGGTAGCTTGGATATGATCATGGAGATCGTTGTGTGACTTACCTTCTTTTGTTTTATGCTTTATGTTAGAACCTTTGTGTAGAGTTCTTGTTTTGGATTTATGTCATATTTTACAGTTGTGATGCTTATGACTTATTTTGAGCCGTGTGGGCTTTACTTAACTAAGCTTGTGGGTTTGAGATTGTTGTTTACTTTGTGATAAGCAACACCTTTTCCTTCCCTTTTATTTACTCTTGCTCAAAGGATTGTGCTTACTCTGTGTTTCCGTTAATCGCCCGTGGTTAGGGTTAAGTCTTCCGCTGGAATCATTTCTAAATCTTCACTTCGTCACCCCTACGCGCTTGACCGGCCCTTGGACCGGGTTCGGCTCGGGTCGGGCATCGCCGGGGTGTGACACTAGGTGTTGAAACACCCCTCGAGCTTAATAACTCGAACTATAAAGGCTACAAAACCAAGCAAGTCATAAAAGAATTTATCCCAACTTTTCACCTTTTGACGCGATCCCTTATACTTGCCTAGGCACAAGGTCCGGTTACTCAGTAAAAAGAGAAACAAACCTTTACTCTTTTTTTTCATAATTTTTTTTCATTCAATTTTTTTTTCAACTTTTTTTTTCATTCTTTTTTTTTCATTCTTTTTTTTTCTATACACACTTATCCCATTTTTTTTCAAATAAAAGCTAAGCATAAAGATCTATCATAAAATATTAAAAATTACTCAATTGCCAAGTTTTCAAAAATATATACTTAGTTAAAGATATCCCACTAAGATTACAAGTAATAAATTATAAAATTATATTCCTACAAGTTTCAAGTGTGTGAAATGTGATTTAAAAATATAAGCACAATTATCCAAGATAATGAAAATAAAATAGAAATTACTCACTCAATCATTTTCATCACTTAATTAATTACTTGAACTTTCTTCATGAAATTGATCTCTTTAAAAACAGATATATACTTTTAAAAGAGAATAAGCGATAAAACCCACTTAAAAGAAAAGAACACAAAAGAAAAACAAAAAAAAATACTCTAAAACATCCTAAAAGAAAAATATCTTTCTACACCCCCAAACCTAAACTGAACATTGTCCTCAATGTTAAAGAAAATATGTACTACAATGACAAGAATAAGTAAAAGAGGGAAAGAAAGATATCACCTGAAAGCATAACTAATCCACTAATCTGAAAATGAAGTACATAGGATTGAGAAAACATGAGAAACATACAGGTAAAGAGCAATTTCCCAAACCTAAAATATTATATCCCATAAAAGAAGAAAAACTATAATGAGAAAAAAACTAAGAAAATAAGTAAATAAAGCCTAAATGAAGCAAAGAAAATAAACAAAAGGAATGTAAAGAAATATATCAAAAACATGGGTTGCCTCCCAAGAAGCGCTAAGTTTATTGTCTTTAGCCAGACATTGCCAACATTCTCAAATATATCAGGGCGGCTGGTAGATATTAGCATTGGTTTTTTTCTTAAGTCTCCAAAAAGATGATGTAGAAAAATTAGAAGGCATGACTTGATTATGGGCTGATGCTACAAAAGATGGACCTCTATCATAAGCATCAAATCTAAAATTGTCTACCATAAAACATTCAGCATTAGAAGTTGCAGGCAAATGGTTAGATACATCAAAAATATTTAGTTGCACTTTTATGTTCCCAAAAGTCATCTCCATTACCCCCGTCCTACAATTTATGCATGCATTAGCTGTGGCAAGGAATGGACGACCTAGAATGATAGGAATCTGATATGTGGGGTTGGCACCGGTTTCCATATCTAAGATAATAAAATCAACAAGGAAAAAGAACCGGTCAACCTTCACTAAGACATCCTCAATGACTCCCCGAGGCTTACGCACAGAATGGTCGGCTAGCTGCAAGGTAACTGATGTAGGCTGGAATTCTCCTAACCCTAATTTCTCATACACCGAGTAAGGGAGTAGATTAACACTCGCACCAAGGTCAAGGAGGGCTCTATAGATGGAGTGATCACCTATGACACAAGAAATAGTGGGTACTCCAGGGTCCTTATACTTAGGTGGGGTGTCAAACTTCAAAAGAGAGCTAACTTATTCGGTGAGAAAGACCTTCTTAGACACATGGGTCTTGGATTTACGCTTTTGAGTGCATAGGTCTTTAAGGAACTTAGCATAAGGAGGGACTTGCTTAATGGCTTCTAAGAGGGGGAGATTAATTTTGACTTGTTTAAAAGTCTCAAGAATATCATCCATCTTAGCTGTGCTTTTTCTAAATGGTGGGGCCATGTCAAGACACTGAGGAAAGGGTGCCCTAGGGATATAAGATCCATCGGAAGAGGTCTTGGACTGTGGCTCTAAGGAATGGGAAGGAGATACAAACTCTTTCTCATGTTGTGCACTAACTTCTATTTGAGGTTCATTAGGGGCTGCCCTCTCTAACTCCTCACTCCTATCATCTGTCACTGGTGTCCCCCCAACACTCTTGTCAATAATCCTCCCACTCCTAAGGGTCATTATGGAATTAACTTGGTCATTAGAGGGAGGAGCTCCCTCTACCTGAAATTGACCTTTAGGGTTTAGTAGGGGTTGACTAGGCAACGTCCCCATCTCTCTCTTGTTAATAGCGTTAGCTAGTTGTCCAATTTGGGCTTCTAACTTTGCTATAGATTGAGTGTGAGAGTGGAGGAGTTGGGAGTGAGATTGAAGGCCTTGCAAGGCACTCAAGACCTTTTCTTCAAAACTTAGACTCCTATTGGGTTGGACATATGGGAGTTGCACTTGAGGTTGGTGGATATGGGCTGGTGGGACTTGGAATGGGGCCTAGGGGGTTGGTTACCCATAACCCCTTGGTTTTGTGTTTGCCAAGAAAAGTTAGGATGATTCCTCCACCCAGGGTTATATGTATTTGAAAATGGATTGTTCTCAGCCCTAGGGAAGGATTGGGTGGCATTTACATGGTCTTGGACAAGCTCAGGAAATTGAGAGGCAGAAGGGCACTCAATGATAGTATGGGCTGGGCTAAGGCATATTGTGCATGTATCTTGAGTGAAGGGAGTGGGCTGATAGGTTGAAGTCATAAGGAGGTCCAGCTTCTTACTCAAAGTATTAACTTTGGAGGAGAGGTCTAATGGGTTTTTGACTTCATACAAGCCACCCCTAGAGGGGGCATTGTTTAAGGTATATAATCCACTCTCATTTCTATTCAATGTAGCATGTTGAAGAGAATTTTTACTCAAGTCCTCAAAAAGTTTCCATGCCTCATTTTCATTTTTTAACAAGAAGGTACCCCCACAACTTGCATCAACAAGATGGCGGTTTTGTTTAGTAAGACCCTCATAAAAACGTTGCACTAATTGCCACTTAGGGACAGCATGATGAGGACACCTCCTAAGAAGGTCCTTAAGTCTATCCCAACTCTCATGGAACTGTTCAGTGGGAAGTTGGGCAAAAGTGGTTATGGCCTTTCTCATTTGGTTGGTCTTACCTATGTGGAAATACTTTTTAAGGAACTCTTGTTGCATTTGGGCCCATGTTGTGATAGTGTTTGGCTCTAATGAGTGAAGCCATTCCTTAGCCTTATCTTTCAATGTGAAAGGGAAAAGGCGAAGTTTAACAGCCTCATCAGTTAAATTTGAGAGCTTAAAAGTTGTGCATAGTTCTAAGAAGTCATCTAGGTGCCTATACGGGTTTTCATTATTAAGCCCATAAAAGGATGGAAGCATTTGAATAACATTAGGCTTAATCTCATAATTTTGAGCAGCAACCGCTAGCAACCTAATGCATGAAGGAGAGGTGTACTCATTGGGAGTGTAATACTCCCTTAGAGCTTTAAGTGGTGCGTCTACTAACTGATGTTTAGCCATGATGGGGGGAGAAGTAGTGTGGATGGAGGAATTGGTGGGAGAGTTTGGGGGTGTGGGGATGTAGGTCGAGGGCAACTCAGCTCTCCTAGATGTCCGCTCAGGCTCAGGGTCAAATGGTACTAATCGGGGGAGTAAGGAGCGATGACCACACATACACCACAAACACACCACACAATTTTAAATGTAAAAAGGGGAATAACAAGCAAAAACTAACTAAGAAAAGAACTAAAAATAAAGAGAGAAAAGGATCTTGCAAACCGAAGAGAAGCACTATGCTTGTCGATGTCCACTTGTGGCCACAAGTGTAGAGAGCATGATCTTCAACTCAGCCTACACGATCAAATTAAAAGAAGGTAAGAAACTAAGAATTAACTTAAAAACTAAAGTACACTGAATCTAAATTAGATAGATTATCCTAATACTAATTTAGTAACAAATCAACACCGTCCCCGGCAACGGCGCCAAAAACTTGATCATTTATAATTAAACCCTTTGCAAGTGTACAAGGTAATTGTACTAGAATAAGTATTTAAGGGTCGTTGAACCTCAGGGACAGATGAATTATTACTAAATCTAAAGAGGAATTTGCTAATTACAAACTAAAAACAACTTAAACTTAAATTAAGCAAAAGAAAGGAATCAACTAGTTTAAAAATAAGAGATTAATTTGATGGAATTTACTTAGGAAATTGAATCCACTATAGAACCATAACAATTTCTTAACTTTTAATCTAAATCTAGTGTGAATATGAACAAGTATTCTTAGCTACAAGCTAGAATTACTTCAAAAAGAATCATTAATTAACTTCCATGGCATGAACTATCTTCGACAATAGCACGAATCATCTACACTAAACTAGCTATAGGCATGACCCGTCTAATCTTAGTATAACTCATCTAAGTCATTAATTATCTGAACATAAAAACTATTGTATGACCATCTCATCTAAATCACAGAAATTAGAATCGATGCAAATATCAAAACCATATCAATCTATCATCTACAAGACAATAAATCAACATAGACTTGAATAAACATTAAAAGCTCTTCCATTAGAAAGGAAATCCATATCATACAATTGTCATCATTCAGAACTGAGATCTAAATTAAAAAGAAAAGAAATTGAAACTTATCTATAGCTTCATCAACTCCTAAGTAAAAGAAAAGTCTAACCTTCCATGGTGGAAGAAAGCACTTGAATCTCCATTGACAGCTTTGAGTTCTCTTCCATCTTCTTCTTCCTTTTTCTCTTCCTAAAATCTATTAGAATCCCCCAATTTTCAGCCAAATATGTCTTTTTATAGGCATAAGTTCCGTAGGAAGAAGTCCAATATGAAAAGGATTGGAATTTGGGTCAAACAAGGAAACTGCACGTTATGCCGATCGATCGCCTTGCATGCCCGATTGATGGCTTAAACTGTATTTTTGTCTGAATTCACGTTATCCCGATCGATCGGTAAGTGACCCCATTCGATCGGCTACAGTGTTTCTGCAATCTGGACAGTTTTCCTGGACAGTTCATATTCTGTTCATTAAGCTTTCCTTCGTGTCCATATTAATTTCTAACTTGTTTATAACTCCGAAAAGTTGTCCAAATCACTTTAAAGCATGTGAAGACTACTTTGAACTATTTAAAACGTCGTCCAAGTACCTCGATAAGCGCACTTTACCTACAAAACATAAAAACCATATTTTAGACATGTAGAATATAATTAAAATTCCATCTTGATTTAAATACATGTCTAAAGTCCTAATAACTACAAAATCATTAATAATTAAACTAAAATACTAATATCTATTTTAATCTAAATAAACTATAAATAACACTAAATTAACCTAATCTATACTAGCAAATAAGGTAAAGAGGCATATAAAATAGATATAGATTTCATACTTATCAATAACTTTACAATTTCAAATCATTTTTCCAAAACATAGAAGATTTGAATTCAATTTATATGTTAAATCCATTAGTGGACGTAACCTTAGAGCAAACCACTAATACCACGTGTCCCATACCACGGGTATTTGGCTGTTTCACTAAGGGAATTCAAATGCCTTTGAAAACAGTTGAATTTAATTTCAACACACTAGCAGAACTAGCCCAAGAGTGATCTACTAATACCACGAGTGTTTAGTGGTTCCTCCGAGGTAGGTCCATTGTTTTTCAAATGCAGATACTTCAAAAGTAAATCTTGTGTCAAGATATCGGTAGAATTTTCCATGGACACTTTTAAATGATTAATTCAAAATTGAAATTCGTAAAAATCAAGATTCAGATCAGGTCCAACACTACACAGACAAAATTAAATTTCAAATCATTCTTGAATTGTAAATTGGATTTCATAAAATCGGAGTCCATCTAATGTAATACATGCAAAACAAA
The DNA here is from genome assembly GCA_035235625.1 of Saururus chinensis. NCBI lineage: Eukaryota > Viridiplantae > Streptophyta > Magnoliopsida > Piperales > Saururaceae > Saururus > Saururus chinensis. The sequence continues at coordinate 37,677,441 of CP141143.1, forward strand.
ATTTAAAATTTGATACAACTGATCTAGAACAAAATGGTCAAATTACTCTCGATTAAAATTTAAAATCATAACATCGTAGTTCATATTTAATCTAATGTCATATAGACTGAACAAAAAGTTCAAACCTCGAATTCATATTAATTCCAATATCATAATTGAAACAAAATATCAAATTAATTTTAAAAAAATGGAATTCATATCAAACTGAGATTCGAAACAATAATTTTAAATAATAACCATTGAAATGTGAATTTCATAATATCAATCCAAGACAACACAAGTAGGACAAAAAATCTAAATTACTTATAATTAAACAAATTAAAATTAATAAATATTAAAGTTAAGAGTAATTCCAATGTCACACTTGTAAAACAAAATTATGAATCCAAACTCGATACAGCTTATTCGTAGTAAAATTTTCAATCCATTTTAGATTCAGGATTAAAAATTTATAAAATAAATTATCGTATCAATTCCTTATGTAACAAATTCAGAGAGGAATTTAAATAATTTCTCACTTCAAATCAAATTTCATAAATTCAATGTTAGCATCAATTATTTGCAATGCACGCAAGACAAAAATTTAAAATTATTTCTGATTCAAAATTGGAAGTCATAGAATCGAAGTTTGTATTAAATCCGATGCAATACCTATAGAACCAAACAAACTCACAATCGGAATTCACCTTAAATCTGATATAATATGTGGAACATAAAATTCAAAAAATTGGAGTCCTCAAATTTGATACATACGAAACAGAAAACTCAAAATCGGAGTCGGCATTAAATCTGATGTCATACATATAGAACAAAAAGTTTAAATTCGAGATTCGCATTAAACTTCCAATTTTCTTTAGATCTAAGTTGATATTTGTAAATGACCAAGATTCAGAATAGAAATAATAACCAGTGCAAATGCAAAATTCCAAAACTCATAGTTTATATCAGTTCGATATAATACAAGTAGGACAAAATTCCAACTCACTTGTAATTAAACAAATAAAAATTCATAAATATAATAGTTAAGAGCAATTCGTATACCATACAAGCGAAACAAATAACAAATCTCAAACTGGATGATAAAATTTCCTAATCAGTTGGGATTCAAGATCAACATTCTTAAACATCAATATTCGTATCAAATCCATTAAAATGCATGGAAGACAAAACTTACAAATCTTAAACACAATTGAGAACATTTATATAAGTTACACATTTACACCTATTTAAAATCGGGATTCAAATATAATCAATACATATTTCTAAAATAATTTCCTCTCACAAATAGAGAAATGCTCCTATACCAATTGTAACACCCCGACCCGAAATACCTGACCCAGACTGGGGTTATTCAGAAAACAAAATCGGATTGTATAAAATAAATAGAAATATTCAAAAGAGATGACTAGGAGCTGCAGACTCTGAGTGCGAGAATCATAATGTTCGTCCACGCACTATGAAGCTTTAACGTTCTGTTATGTGTAGATTAGAACAAACCTAATTTTATAACTAATTTGGATCAGGCCAATGTTAATGTACCGTTGGTTGCCTACTTACGTATTGGATACCATCTATGATGTCATTCCAATATGATCGGATTCAAACGTAGTTCTGCCTAATGACTAATACATGCATCAGACATCACAAAATCATATACGATAAAATACGTATACTTTATATCCGAATAATTCATTTGGAGTCAGACGAAAATCTCATAAATCATCGGAGTCAACCGTTGCCAATAAATCAATAGAGCCACATATCCCACTCTATCACAAAGCAAATTCAAACAAAACACCTTTACACACCTCGCTCTATCACTGAGTTGAGACCGAACACACACCACATGTCTCGCTCTCCCCCAGAGCGAGACTAAACACAAACATGTCATATAAACACATGTTATCCTACGATATTAAAACACACACATCATAGCATAACATACATCCTAATTAGCACGTGCAGTTCTATAATTAAAACAGGGGGTAAGAAACTCATACTCCCCTGATGTTCCACAAGGTAGTGGCAGTCGGGGTTGCTTGCTCCTTCTAGGTGTCTTCCCCTTCAGATCTGGAGACAGCAGACAAAGCCTTCTCTAGCTTCTGCATGTTTCTCGCCTTGTGCCGGAAGACGATTGACAAAACTTTCTCATAACTTGGCACTCTTTACACTTTTCGCGCCCATAAGCAGCAGATAGAACCTCCCCTACCCGGAAACACTTTTTCCCTTATGCGTCCATGGATGTTGAACAAAACTTCCCCTTACCCAGACACACTGTTTCCCCTATGCGTCCATGGATGATGCATAGAACTTCCCCTTACCTGGAGATACTTTTTCTCCTATGCGTCCATGGATGACTGACAAAACTTCCCCTTACCCAGAGATACTTTTTCCCCTACACCTCCATAGATGATGGATAGAACTTCCCCTTACCCAGAGACACTTTTCCCTCTACGCGCCTGAATGTAATGGACAAAGTGTCCTCTTGTCTTGGGGCATTTCTCCCTTATAGAGTCACAAACCTGAAGAATGGATGTTTCCATTGTGTAGAACACCCTCGAATTGGCTAAGATTGCCTTTTGAACGGAATAAAACGGACTCAAAACCACTCTAGAAACTCCTCTAGAAGTTTGAACGGAAATGAGTATTTATAGGAGATTTCATGTGAGCGTACGCAGGAAAAGGAAAGAAGCTCGTAGACTCACGTGCCACATGGCATGTTCCAATTGGACTGCATGCATGGTCAATTCGTGCCAACGCATGCATGGTCAATTCGTGCCAACGCATGCGTGGCACGCACATTCACGAGCTGCGCGCATCGCCTGGAGAAGCCGCGCTTCCACGGTGCGGTTCTTGCGCCAATGCTTGTCCAGTGTGCGTCATGCACTGAACCACATGATCTGACATGCGGATGGCTGTGATCATTCCATGATGCATGGCACGGATGGGATGACTCAGCTCTGACTTGGCTGACATTATCAATTTTGTCCTTTCTTTAATATTTAATTATTATTTCCTTCAAATACAATTGAAACTTCAAAATGTGATATCTTTTTATCCTGAAGTTGGAATTGTGCTTTCTTGGTATAAATGGACTCGTATCGACGAGCCCTTTGAAACTAGACCATACATGGGTAGGTTATCTCGCACTTTTAATGTGGGTTCCACCCATGTGGCATGCTTCCCGAAGTGGTAACTTTCTTTCTTGACCTCTGTTGCGCACTTTCTTTGTTTCATTATGATCGTTATTGTGAGCTCTAACCAAATATGGGAATTCCATCCCTTAAAACCCCTTTAAATTTAACTAAAATTTTATAATTACCCCTAACCCTCTTGGGTTAAGCGTAATCGGAACACGGGGTATCATAAAGGTACTCAAGAACTTAACTTTGAAACTCGGACTACTGCTAGGTTGGACATATGGGGGTTGTACTTGAGGTTCATGGAAAAGGACTGGCAGAACTTGGTATGATTGCCTGGGGGTTTTGTTGCCCATACTCTTTGGTTTGGTGTATGCCAAGAAAAGTTAAGGTGATTCCTCTACCCTGGGTTATATGTGTTAGAGAAAGGGCTATTATCTACCCCGGGGAAGGCTTAGGTAGCATTGACATGGTCTTGAACAAACTCAAAAATTTGAGGGGCAGAGGAGCACTTTGTGATAGTATGAGCTAGACTAAGACATATGACACATGCTTCATGAGTGAGGGGGGCGGGTGGATGGATAGAAGTCATAAGGAGATCCAGTTTCCTAATCAAAGCATCAACTTTGGAGGAGAGGTCTAATGGGTTTTTGACTTCATACAAGCCACACCTAGAGGGGGCATTGTTCAAGGTGGATGGTCTGCCCTCATTTCTATTCAACACAACATGTTGAAAAGAATTTTCCCTTAAGTCCTCAAAAAGTTTCCATGCCTCATTTTCATTTTTTAACAAAAAGGTACCCCCGCAACTCACATCAACAAGGTGGTAGTTTGTTCATTAAGACCCTCATAGAAGCATTGTACTAATTGCCACTAGGGGACAACATGATTTGGACACCTCCTAAGAAGGTCCTTAAGTCGGTCCCAACTCTCATAAAATTGGTAGGTAGGAAGTTGTGCAAAAGTGGTTATGATCTTTCTCATTTGGTTGGTTTTGCCTATAGGGAAGTACTTTTTGAGGAACTCTTGTTGTATCTGTGCCCATGTTGTGATAATGTTAGATTCTAATGAGTGGAGTCATTCTTTAGTCTTATCTTTCAACGTGAAAAGAAAAAACCAAAGTTTGACAAACTCATCTGTCAAGTTTGAGAGCTTAAAAGTTATACATAGTTCCAAGAAATCGTTCAGGTACCTATATGGGTTTTCGTTGTTAAGCCCATAAAAAGATGGAAGCATTTGAATGACATTGGGCTTAATTTAATAATTTTGAGCGGCTACTGCTAGCAACCATGGCTACGACTACTGCTAGCATGAAAGGTACTCATTGGGAGTGTAATACTCCCTTAGGGCATTGAGAGGTGCGTCTACTAGTTGATGTTCAGCCATGGTGATGGTAGATGTAGTAGAAGTGCTAGAATTTGTGGGACAGTGGGTAGAGATGAAGGTCAAGGGTAACTTAGCTCTCCTAAGAATTCGCTTGGTGCTAATAGGGGGAGCAAGAAGTGATGACGAAGCATACACCACAAGCACACCACACAATGTAAAACATAAAAAGGGAAAGATTAAGTAAAAACTAAGGGGGGGAAGTTAAAAATAGAGAAGAGGATCTTGCAAACCAAAGAGAAGAACTATGCTTTCCAGTGTCGCATTGTGGTCACAAGTGTAGAGAGCACGATCTTCAACTCAACCTACAAGACATAAATAAAAGAGAGTAAGAAGTAAGAGTTAACCTAGAAAGTAAAGTAAACTAAAACTAAAACTAACTAGAACTATCCTAACTACTAATTTAGTAATAATACGACACCGTCCCTAGCAATGGCACCAAAAACTTGATTGTTTATAATTAAACCCTTTGCAAGTGTACAACGTAATTGTACTAAGATAAATATTTAAGTGTGGTCAAACCTAAGGGATGTATAAATTAATTACTAAATGTAAAGGAAGAATTGCTGATTGAAAATTAAAAGAACTCAAACTTAAATTAAACAAAAACTAAAAGGAAGAGATAAATATGATGACAATTATTTAGATAATTAAATCCACTATAGAGCCATAACAATTTCTTAACTTTTAATCTAAATCTCTTGTGAATATGAACAAGTATTCTTAACTACGAGCTAGAATTACTGTAGAAAGAATCATTAATTAAATCTATGACATAAACTATCTTCGACAATAGTACGAATCATCTACACCAAACTAAACTATAGGCATCACTCGTCTAATATTAGTATAACTCATCCAATTCATTAATCAAACGAGCATTAAAATCATTCCATGACCATCTCATCTAATTCATAAAAATTAGGATTGATGTAAATCTCAAAACCACAACAATCTATCACCTACAAGACAAGAAATCAACATAGGATTGAATAAACTTGAAAAGCTCTTCCATTAAAAAGGAAATCCTTATCATACAATTATCATTAATCAAAACTGAGATCTAAATTAAAAAAAAATAAAATTTATCAATAGTTTTATTAACTCCTAAGTAAAAGAAAAACCCAGCCTTGCATAATATAATAAGGCTCTTGAATCTCTATTGAAAGCTTTGATTGCTCTTTTATCTTTTTTTTTTCTCTTCAAGAAATCTATTGAAATTCCTTAATTTTAAGCCCTATATAACTTTATATACACATAAAAATCATAGGAGGAAATCTAATAGGAAAAGGACTCAAAACTGGCTTAAAATAGGAAACTGCATGTTATCCGATTCGAATCCCCTACATGCTCATTTGAATGGTTATCCTATTTTAGCAATCTAGATAGTTCTGTTCAATTTCATGTGAAAGGTATTTTAGTATATTTTGCACATTGTCCAAGAACCTCGATAAGTGCATCTTACATACAAAACATAAAAAAATACATTTTAGACATGTAGTATATAAATAAAATCTTAACTTGATTCAAATACATGCTTAAACTACTGATAGCACCCAAATTAATTAATAATTAAACCAAAATATTAATATTTATCTTAATATAAATAAACTATAATTAATCATAAATTAATCTAATATTATACTAGTAAATAGGTAAATGGGCATATTATATATATATATATATATATATATATATATATATATATATAAGGGGAGTTGAGGTGAGCCTGGGTTCATGCTCGGCTACGTGAGCCCAGGCCCACCGGGCCGGCGGATTTATATCCAATGGCCCGTGCTACTCACGGGGCATTTGCCTTGTGAGTAGCGTGGGCCGTCGGATATAAATCCGATGGCCTGGTGGGCCTGGGCTCACGCAACCGAGCGTGAGCCCATGCTCACCTCAACTTTTTCCTATATATATTACACTTATCATGTACTTATTGTTAATACTAACAATGCTAGAGCTTCTTTTTTTTATATGATTGAGTCATGTGATGATGGAATGGTAGATTAGGCCATGTTGATTATGATGCTATGTGTAGTGTTGGGCTCTTTTGGGCAAGGGGTCATCTTGTTCTTAGCTATCTAAAATTTTAAACAAACCTATGACTAAAGCTAGAACTAAGCAGAAATGAACTCAATTAAACATCCTAGCAATTTTCAAAATTTTAGAAAAAAATATTTTGCCTAATATTGAATTTACAAAAATACCCGAGGTAAAATATCCCCGATTGATCCCAAATTTTAGTATGTTGTAGATATCAAAGAGAGCATGTTTTAGAACTACAACTACTGTCAATTTTAACCAAAAACCTATGAATTTTAAAAACTCCAATTTGGGCGAGTTTTCAAACCACTATGTTAAAAATCATTGAAATCTCAAAGTTTAACCGATGAAATCATTGAAATCTGTAGGGATGTAAATCTAAATAATTCAAACAATCATATTAGTTCAAAATCACTGAAAATGGCTTGAAATCTCCTAAAAATAAAAAAACTTTGTTTCCCTCACCTACCTCAACTATGCGCAAATCGAGAAATAGACAAGAAAAATCTACATAAAATTGCACAAATCCATTCCAAACAAGCTTCTACAAAACCATCATTCTCTCTTAGAGATATTTGAAATGAATAGGGACAAAATGAAGCTTTAGCTATTTTTAAAATGAGTCTTCAGGCATGAACTGTGTGGCGAGTGATCAATCCTATGATCAATCGCCTGACAGGTGTGATTGATCACTTTTGAACATTTCCAAAAATATTTCAAAATATCTAAAAAGTTCCAATAAGTACAAATGTTCAAAAACAATCATTTTTTGTTGAAAGCACCTCATCTTGATCTATAGAATTCAAAATAAAAATCAAACAAACAAAAACATCCAATTTTGAACTCTTTGATTGAATTTTGTTAATTGGACATTCAAACCATATAGATCCACAGATTGATGGTCAATTATACCTTTCCCTAGATTATTTCTCTCCATTAGATTGTGAATTTTAACTATCATTTCTTTATTTTAAGATATTGTTTTCTTTTATTGAATTTTGAAGAAACAATCAATGTTAAGCCTTATCTCTTCCAATCATGAATTTCACAAGGTCCTTATTCAGAAGACAAAATCCTCTAGACTCTAGGGAAAAAAAGACTCTCATTTTTCACTCACTTAGCTACATTCTATGTACATCAACTTTTCATAAAAAGAAAAAAGAAAAAAGAAAACATGAAGAACAACTCTTAGCCCATGTTTTTTTTTCTTCTGATTTTTGACTTTCTATATTCAATTCATTTTTCCAGGGCTTTAGATTTTTCTATATACCCTCAACTTTTATTATTTTTTTGTTTAATTTTGTAAGTTTCATCTTACGAACATAAACTTGGTCAGTAACCTAAGGTTCTCTTGTTTAGGGTTTTCTTTCTCAACTTTCTCCTAATGTTTGACCTGTTTGGGTGGTGGTTAAGGCATTCAAACCTAGTGTAATTCTCCATATGACATATGCCACAAATCCTCAAAGCACTAGCTTTCATTTTAATCACTCTCCCTCTTCTTGGCTTTCATGGGGTGGGCCTACCATAGGTGTGTGTCGACTCTCTTTGGCTCTCAAGTGATTGGTTTAGCCTTAGGTGTGTGCATGGAAAGCTCAAACCCTAATCCCATTTTTCCCATTGACCAATTCTAATTAAAAGTGTTTGGCTAAGCTCTTCTCATGAAGCATCACTCTAGCCATCCCTTGGATAGTCGTATTTCTTTCTCTCAACAATTTTATTTTGTTGTAGGGTTTTAGGGGATGGATACTCATGGTAAATCTCAAACTTATTATAAACTTCTATAAACCTAAAATTAGTGAACTCACCTCTCTTGTCACTTTTAATGGTCTTAATATTTAGTGCATTCAGATTTAGTATGTTCAGGGCAATAGTTTTGAATGCTTCAAAAACTTTTGACTTCTCATTAGGGAAATCTACCAACTAAATCTCGATAGGTCACCTATCATCACAAAGATATATTTCTTTACACCTAAGCTAGTTCTTTGTATATGTCCCATAAGGTCCATGTGTATCAAATCCAAAGGTCTCTTAATCCTCACGCTTTATCTTCTTGTGATGGGATTTTGATTGATTACCCTTTTGACAAGCACCACATACAAGATTTTCATGAATTTTCAAAATTAGGGCACCTATAATTATCTTTTTCTTTGTTATCTTTGTCAAATCTCTAAAATATGCACAAATAAGTATTATCAAGCAAGGACAAGTTAACAAAATAAATAGGATCAAACAAAAAACAATTATCATGAGCCTCATACCTTTAACACACGTCATTCTAGATCTATTAATGATAAGGCATACTTTATTTGTAAATTTCTCAACAAATTCAAAATTACAAATTTGACTAATGCTTAAGATATTAGCTTTCAAACCACTTACATATTAGACATTGTCAAAATCGAGCAATCTAGAAACTCTTTGTGTTCACCCATCTATTTTAATTGTACTCCCATTTTTAAAATTAACTTTCACATCTTATTTCTCTGCCAAGTTTGTAAACCTAAATTTGTCATTAGTCATGTGTTTTGCTTATCCACTATCTAGGCACCATATATTTGAGTGTTGAGCTTCATGACTTTGTACACAAAATTACATTTCATATATTCTTTCTTGACCCAAATTATTTTTGTTTTCACAAACTCTTAAAGGTCATTCAAGTTTTTATCATATTTTTCTTTCCCAAGTATTTTTAAATTCAATCTTTGTTCCTTCTTGTGATAACCATTATGAGTATTCAACGTATGAGACTTTCTTAGTGAATCATGTGTGTGAGTCCTATGTCTAAGATTTTGAACCTTTGCACTAATTTTACTCAAGTTTCTACTCATCCTTGTGATTTGTCATAGAAAGTCAATTTGAACATTCTCTCTAACAATTGGTGGTTTCATCACTAATTTATTTTTGGCAAGTTCAAATTTAGTCACTAGTTCATTCTTAAGGCAATTATGTTCTAATTAAGGGTTTAGAAGTAGAAGAACTAGCACAATTATCTTCCAAGGTACTGGCCTTAACAAACATAGTACATCTTAGGGAATCAGACTTCTCATGTTCAACATACCCTAGTCCACTCTTATCATTTCTATATTGTCCAAAAGAGAGAATTTTGTCTAGTTTATCCTTTACCTTTAACAAACTTTTTCAACTTTGCATTAGAAGTTTTAATTCCTCATCTAGCTTTTCAAATTTCAAAAGCAACTCATGGTTCTTATCATCATGCAAAGATTTAACATGCCAAAGTTAAGAATTCTCATAGTCGATAGTAAGCACTTTCAACTCAACAAAAATATGGTTATTCCTAACTACAACAAAATTTAAAACAAATAAAGAAAAACAAAAAATATTTTTGAATTCCATGGTAACTAAAAACTCAATCAACCCACAAAAATACAAAGATCACCTCAGTAGCACTTGTTAGTTTGTGATTATAAGTGTGTGGCAACATAACCCGAGAAAAATAAAGTGTCACTAACCTACAATTGAGTTACAAGATTTATCTTCCCCTTTTAAAACAAAATAAACTATAATTTTGGTTTAATTAATATTCTCAATTCTTATGTGTTCTATTTAAAATTTGTAAACAATCACAAAGCAAACACACAAAAAATTTTATATAAAAACACGAGGGAAAAACCATAGGACACTCTATTCAGATCGACTATGCACTGTATAAACCAATGATTACAATGAATGTTTACAAAGATAAAAGACGCCTTATTTTCCTCCACATGACTGGTCTGTTAGACTACTTTGACTTTGAATCTAGCACTCATTGATTATTTACCAGTATTTGTAACATCCCGTGTTTCGATTACACCTAAACTAAGGGGGGTAAATATGTAATTTTTAAATAAATTTTAAGCAGTTTGAAGGGATGAAATCTAGGTATATGAGTAGACCTCAAAATAACAAGTGTAACAAATCAAAGAATACGCAAAACGGAGGTTAGGAGCAAAAATTATGACCTTGGGAAGCATGCCACATGGGTAGGACCCACATAAAAGTGCAAAATAACCTACCCATGTGGGGTCTCAAAGGGCTCATCAATACAAGTCTATTGGCACCAAGAACGCATGATTCAAACTTCAAGATAAGAAGTTATCACGATATTAAGTTGGAAATTTTTTAAATAAAATAATAATAAAATATGAAAGAAAAGAAAGAATAGATGATATCAGCATGAGAAGAGCCGGAGCTGAGCCAAGCCTTGATGCACTAGGCGGTGCGATCACTTCCATCCACGTGATACAAGGCTGCTCGATCGTATGGCAGAGCGTACTGCAGATGCGGTTGTCATGCAGTAGACAAGCACATAGCGAGACGTACGCTCAGCATCATCGCATGTCGCACATGTGTTATGTGCACATTAGTTGCACTAACCACATGATGCGTTGAATCAGAGCGTGACATGTGGTTTGCATCAAAGTGCGCGTACCCCTTTACTATCGTATGCTCGCATGCCTTAATCTATAAATTTTGACTTTCGTTGAAATTTTTGGAGGAGTTTATGGGTCATTCTAAGTCCATTTTCATCTGTTCAAAAGGTGTTTTAGCTAATTCAAGGGTGCTCTATGCAATGGAAGTGCTCATTCCTCCATTTGGTGACATTATAAGGGGGAAATGTTTTGGGGTAAGAGAAGACTCTGCCCATCATCCTAGAGCCCTAAGGAGAGAGATGACCCGAAGCAAGAGGAGGCTTTGAACGTTGACGTTAGGCCAGATCAAGGGAAGTGACCCAAAGTAGGGGAGGCTCTATTCTCCACTAAAGGGCTACATAGTAAGAGAGATATCCCTCGGTTAAAGGTAGGTTATGTCCGTAGCATACTACATGGGAAACGAAAAGTCTCTAGGTAAGGGAAGTTTTGTCTGTCACCTACAAGCGCGGAAAGTGTGAAACGTCCCGGGATAAAGAGAGGTGATGTCTACAACTTCCGGAACTAGAGGAGATTTTGTCTGCCATCTTTGGACTTGAAGGGGAGGACGCCCAAAGGAAACAAGCAACATCGAAGGCCAAGAGGTCTAGAACTATAGGGGAGTAAGCATTTCTGACTTCCCCAATTTTATTTGATTTATATGCATGCATATTTAATTATTAATATTATTATATTAATCAAGATATATGATTATAGAATGATGTGCTACTTACGATATATGCTATGTTCTGATGTGTTTTGATATGCTTGGACTTGATAAAATCTTATAAGCTCTTAAATGCTATGTTTAATCTGATATGTTCCGATCTATTTTGTTATGATAACATATAATTTATTGGGATCTGATATGAGGTAATTTGCTTCATTGAGTGTTTTGCCTACTTCTGTGATATAGTGAGATGTATGTTTCGCTGATTTATTGGCTTCCATTCAACTTAGATTATTTATTAGATTTTCTTCTAATTTTGGATAATTTATTAAGATATAAGAATATATGTATTTTACCGTATATGATTTTTTGATGCTTGATGCATGTAATAGTCATTAGGTAGAACTACATTCGGATTCAATTGTATTGGAATAACATCATAGATGTTACCCAATACGTATGCAGGCAACCAATGGTACAACAATGTTAGCCCGATCCAAAGGAGCTATAAAATTAGGTTTGTTTTGGTATATGCATAATGGAACGCTAAAGCTCCGTAGTGCATAGAAGAATGTTATGACTCTCGCACACAGAGTTTGTAGCTCCTATCTGGTCTTGTTTTAATTTAATAATTTATAGAATTTTCTGGATCTAGATTGATTTCCTGGGTCGGGGCATTACAGTTCAGCTTATCTTATCTCTTCATTATGCTTTTGATCAATCAGATCTTTCATGTCCTCCTCCTTTGGGATGAATCTTCTTTCTCCTTGATCTTCTCAACAACAATATTTGAGAAAACACCATGCTACATATGTGTTTTTAGGCTACCATCTTGCATATAATTGTTCTTTTGATTAAGGTAGGCAAATCTCGGACTAATTCTCTCTAAAACTAGTAGAGAAACTCCACACTAGTTCTCTAAGTTTTTATGTCTTCATCTCTTCTCTTCTCACATTCTAAACCCCTTTTATAGACTCCCCAAGTCACAAAAAGAAGTTTGACACAACTAGGAATCTAAATTAATTCGTAAAATGTTAATTTATACATCTTTGTGTGGCAGTGATCAATTGTTTCCCAATTCTGTTCACTCAATCTCTTCACAGTAATGAATCAATTCACCAAGTGATCACTCACAATCGTCTTGGTAAAATTTTTTTTTACTACTTTCAATTTGTCGAACAATCGTTCCCAACAAGCAATTGTTCATTTATGAATTTCAAAGTACCATACAAAGACATTCAAGGCCAACCAATTGATTTAGACAGCGAGCAATCGCTCTAAGCAAAAATTTGAATTTGAATTAAAATTTTTTTCATTTCTCAACCACACTATCAGCTATGGTCTTTTTACCCTAAAGTGTGTGAATGTTTTAAAATGATAGATTTATTATTTAGCCTTAGATATACATTCATTTAAGTTTGTATGTGATTTTATCCATTAAAAATTGAGTTTTCCTAGATTTAAGTTTTGAAAATTTTGTAAGCTTTCCCATTTCATGCACAATTAATAGTTGTCGTAGTTGGATAAATTTTTTATTTGTTACATATACTAAATTTTGACAAGAATTTGGTACAATTTTTGCCTATGTTCATTTTTGGTATTTTCAAAAAAATTGAAAACGTATAGTTTGTTTTAATTATTCATTTTATTTACCTAGCTTTGGACTTATCCTAGAGATCTCTTATTCTTTTTATTAGATGGCTAGAGGACAGAGGACTTCATGCGCCTCCTCTTCCTCAACCCAGTTAAAGACCCCAAGGGTCCATCCAATCTGATATGAGCAATTTGTCATGTATGAGACACACATGGAGTGTATAGGTTGGTAAGTTAGCCATCCATTGTGGGCTAGCTATTTCACTTCTATATCTACTTCCCTGCCCCCTGTGTACCGCGACTCATTCATTAGTTTTACTTCTCCTTAACGAGTCCATATAACTTGACTATTGTTTGTCAGGTTAATGATATAACTATCACCATCAATGTAGATGTGGTGTTTGATAAGATAAGAATGGATTGTGCACTTATACGTTGTCAGGAGTATGAAGGTATGACTTGTTGAATGATAGTGTAATCAATGGCCATTTCCAAGGTTTAGAGAGAGGGAGAAGAATGGACATATTGATCATAGCTCACAACATGACTCATACTTTTTGGATTATGCACATTATTGCCCAGTATGACATCTAGAGTGTGTAGAAGGAATTAGTGGACCAAAGCATGACAAAAATCCTCTACTTGATTTTCAATGTCGACTGCCAGCTTGACCTACCCTCCATACACTACAAGAAAAGGATGATTAGCGACGCTTTTAAGCATCGCTAATAGTCATTAGTGATGTTTAAAGTGTCACTAAATATGTCATTAATAATCTCATTGCAAATGCTTATTAGTGACACATGAAAAGCGTCACTAATAATACTATTGTGAGCAACACTTTTTTTTGCGTTGCTAATATAATTTTTTTTGTGACACTTTATAACGCTAATAGTAAGTTTGTAACGTCCGGGAATTTTCTAAATTCCTGAAGTAGTACACGTAGAAATTAGGGTGCTACATCCCTTGATATTTCCGTTGGAATAAATTAATCTATGCTCAGATTTGGTGGCTAATATATATATGGATGGAAAGTAGACAGAAAGAGCTTCGAAACGCCACCAAGAACGCACGAATCGGAGTCCGGACGAGGGAGAAACAGCCGTTTGAAGTTGACTTTAACGTGTAGGACCCATTTACCCGAATTGAACGCGCGAACTGCCCGTTTAAGTTGCGATACGGGCCCGATTAATTACTGTTCCGAAATTGGGTTTTTGGAGGTCTAATTCCTCATGGGATTAGAAACCCTAATCCCATACCTATAAAAGGCCTTCTTAGGGTATAATTTGGGGGTCTTTTTGCCCGATCAGAGTAGAGAATTGGGGCTTTTTGGAGGGGAAAAGGATAAGCCGTCGTGAGAATCTTCCGGCGAGACTCCGGTGAAGCATGGGCGATGTGGATCGACGTCAACTTGGCCACAGAGGTAGGATTTTAGGTTGCGATTATTATCTGTAATTTCGGTTCTGCAATTAGTTCTGTAAATACTGTTCACGTAATAACATGAACAGTACTGCGATTTCCGGTCACCGGAACAGTTGTCGGATCGGAGCCGCGCGGCGGCCCTAGCTCTGGCCAAGATGGCCCTAGCTTCGACCGCAGCGGCCCTGGCACCGGCGGCCTTAGCGGCGGCGAATTCGCCTGCCGCTGCGCAGGCCGCCGTTGGTAAAAAAAAAAAGAAAAGAAAAAGAAAGTGGTTTCCGGCTCTCGGCAGGGCGGAGACGGCCGGCGACGGGCGGCAGCCCCGGACCTCTGGAATCGCCGGATCCCGGCGATCCGGTCGGTTCTGGAACGTAGTCCGGCCATGGCGGCTGGCCGCCACGCTGATCAGAGCTTTTAAAAAAAAAATAAGGGAGAAGCCTTTTCTGCGCCGGCCGGTCACCGGACGGCGGCGGGGCTGGGCTGGTCGGAATCGCCGCCAGGCGGCGATCCGATACCGCCCAGCCCTGGCCGTAGAGCGGTGGCCAGGGGCGGCGCCGCCAGAGGCGTTTCCGCCTCTGGCCGGACGCGGGGAAGACGACCCCGCGGGTCGTCTGTGCTCCCCGGACCGGGTCGGCTAACCCGACCCGATTCGGTCCGAAAAAAAAAAAGGGAGTGAATCGGGTCCGGTTCAGGGGGTTAATTGTGTCAAACAAATCCTAGAAAATTACTATTAGACCTGGATAGGTTTGGGATTATTCTGACCGAGTTTTAACTTAGGGAAAAATCCCAGATACTGTAAAATGACCTTTTTACCCCTACTAGTTAATTATCGTATAATATTAACTTACCCGAGTTCGAGGCTCTGGTTCATGGGCCTATGAGTGGATCTAAAAATTGGAGAAAATTCTCAATGAGAGTTTAATGGGTAACCTAATTATAGGACAAACCGTTTGGTGAGTAAAAATCCCAGCGAGTGGATAATTGACCTTTTTGCCCCTAGGTTTAAGCGTAAACTGTTAAGACAACCTGGGTCGGTTCAAGGGGTTCACGACCTCGTCACACACCAGGAAAATTACACAGAGGTCATGAAGCCCAGTAATACCATTGAGTTTAATTTAAGTGTCATTGGATGTCATTAAGGCCTTAAACCAAATGACAGAAATACCCCTTAGGGTGGACCCGCCCACGTTCGTGTGAATGGAAGCGTGAGTCGGTCTGAGAGTGGAGCCTCGTGAGAGGTCAATGAATTAAATCAATAGAGGGGCAGTAAAATCACTGGAATGACCCAAGGGAGGGTACCATACTTTAGGTGGTAAAATTATCCTAATGCCCTTAGGGGCAATATAATCTGTTTTTGTCGAAATAGATGACCTAGTGAATTAAGAGGTAGAGTACCCTATAAATGACTTCAAAAGGAAGGAGCATGACTAGTAAGTGACACGAAGACCTTGTCGGGTCGCAGTGTCATGAGAAGTAAGGGGTAGAACCCTAAATTTCAGGTTTAAAGCAACGTATTTCACGTGTCTGCAACCGAGTGCACCGATCGACTAGAGTGTTGTATACGTCACTCGTGGAATATGTTAATTTACATATCAGGCTTGAAGTCTCTGAGCCCTGGCCTTGCGAATGAATGCAATGGGCCTCTGTTTATTATTTATACGTTTGTATGATTGCATGATTATTT
Organism: Saururus chinensis; assembly: GCA_035235625.1. Lineage (NCBI taxonomy): Eukaryota > Viridiplantae > Streptophyta > Magnoliopsida > Piperales > Saururaceae > Saururus > Saururus chinensis. Next base: position 37,693,788 of record CP141143.1, read on the forward strand.
ATGCTGATACATGCTTTTGATATTGTTGCATTGATTTATATTAGTAACTTAAGATTAATGAAGATTAATCAAGAGACATGGGTTGCTGTTGGTTTGAGGGGAGAATACCTAACAAAGATAATAACTAAAATACCCTCTTTAGGGTTGGGACCAGTTCATGGAGTGAACGGGGCCCTAACATAGAATTTGACCTTGGTTAATGAACCGAGGGTGATTGTGGGATGTTCTCTGAGTCATAGCTCAGTGGATGAGCTATTTAGTGGGCCGATTCACAAGGTGAAGAGGACCCACATGGTTGAGTGGTTACTTGACTAGATGAAAATAATCTATTCTAAGTATCAGATGTTTGAGGGAGTCAATGGTCATAAGGACCTGAGGCTTCTATGGATATATTAGTAATGTCTTATGAGACATTTTCTCCCAGCGTTGGGAAGGTGGAGATTGCAATATGCATCTTCATCGCCACGATGGTTTGGGTACTGACCAGAGGGTCTTTACCGCGGGTCTCCCGCAGGTCTTCCCAGGACTATTTAGTACGTACGAAAAGCGGAGTTACATGAGCATCATGGAAGGCTTGTGTTTCTTGCCAATCTGTGTCCATGAGCACAGTTGGGATCCTCTTCCCCAGATTCGTGGCAGGCTATTGAGAGCCCTGGGGATTTGGGTCAAGCTGCTGTTAAGCAGTCCACTCCAAGGCTGGAGTACTTTGTTTGGAGGTTTCTCGAGGGGCGAGTTATCTCTGAGTTTCAGATTTTATAGTATTAATTATCGAACAAGGGAGGTGAGATAATTAATAACATTGTTTGATATTGCTTGTTAATTAGACAAGTGGAACAATTAAAGGACTTACTAAAATGTAGGTTGAAAATATCTAAGCATTGCATATGGGATGCTATGCTTCGTAGGATAAAGTAGTTTCTAGGCAGAACTACGTTTGGATCCGATCTTGTTGGAAACATTGGAGATGTTGTCTAATGAGTACGTAGGCAACTAACATCGGGTGATGTTGGCCCGATCCGAATAATATTAATAAAACCTTTTGTCCTTTGGAAGCTCTTCTCCTGTAGGTGGAGATGCTCCATTGTGGTTGTAGTTGTTGTGTGGTTTGCTGTGATGCAGATTCTCCAGGCGAAGACAAGTGAGATCAAGGCAGGCGTGCACACGAGGTCTCCGCGTTACTGTCACGACCCGGATTTTTAAAAGTATTTTTAAATAGTACGAACGGTAAGTAGCGAGAATTTTTTTTTCTTTAAATACAAAGCAAACTATTCGATTAAATATCCAGGTCATGATAACTGGGGTTCACAAATACGAATATCAAATCATACGATATTATTTAACGTCTGAAAATTCATAAAGACCAGCTCATCCATCTAAGTACAAGTCCATCGTCCGTCTGAAAATAAATAATAAGTTGACTCTCACGCTTAAGGTACACTTACATACCGGAGTTACAGAAACGCGGAGACCTCGTGTGCACACCTGCCTTGATCTCACTTGTCTTCGCCTGGAGAATCTGCATCACAGCAAACCACACAACAACTACAACCACAATGGAGCATCTCCACCTACAGGAGAAGAGCTTCCAAAGGACAAAAGGTTTTATTAATATTATTCGGATCGGGCCAACATCACCCGATGTTAGTTGCAGACACGTGAAATACGTTGCTTTAAACCTGAAATTTAGGGTTCTACCCCTTACTTCTCATGACACTGCGACCCGACAAGGTCTTCGTGTCACTTACTAGTCATGCTCCTTCCTTTTGAAGTCATTTATAGGGTACTCTACCTCTTAATTCACTAGGTCATCTATTTCGACAAAAACAGATTATATTGCCCCTAAGGGCATTAGGATAATTTTACCACCTAAAGTATGGTACCCTCCCTTGGGTCATTCCAGTGATTTTACTGCCCCTCTATTGATTTAATTCATTGACCTCTCACGAGGCTCCACTCTCAGACCGACTCACGCTTCCATTCACACGAACGTGGGCGGGTCCACCCTAAGGGGTATTTCTGTCATTTGGTTTAAGGCCTTAATGACATCCAATGACACTTAAATTAAACTCAACGGTATTACTGGGCTTCATGACCTCTGTGTAATTTTCCTGGTGTGTGACGAGGTCGTGAACCCCTTGAACCGACCCAGGTTGTCTTAACAGTTTACGGTTAAACCTAGGGGCAAAAAGGTCAATTATCCACTCGCTGGGATTTTTACTCACCAAACGGTTTGTCCTATAATTAGGTTACCCATTAAACTCTCATTGAGAATTTTCTCCAATTTTTAGATCCACTCATAGGCCCATGAACCAGAGCCTCGAACTCGGGTAAGTTAATATTATACGATAATTAACTAGTAGGGGTAAAAAGGTCATTTTACAGTATCTGGGATTTTTCCCTAAGTTATAACTCGGTCAGAATAATCCCAAACCTATCCAGGTCTAATAGTAATTTTCTAGGATTTGTTTGACACAATTAACCCCCTGAACCGGACCCGATTCACTCCCTTTTTTTTTTTCGGACCGAATCGGGTCGGGTTAGCCGACCCGGTCCGGGGAGCACAGACGACCCGCGGGGTCGTCTTCCCCGCGTCCGGCCAGAGGCGGAAACGCCTCTGGCGGCGCCGCCCCTGGCCACCGCTCTACGGCCAGGGCTGGGCGGTATCGGATCGCCGCCTGGCGGCGATTCCGACCAGCCCAGCCCCGCCGCCGTCCGGTGACCGGCCGGCGCAGAAAAGGCTTCTCCCTTATTTTTTTTTTAAAAGCTCTGATCAGCGTGGCGGCCAGCCACCATGGCCGGACTACGTTCCAGAACCGACCGGATCGCCGGGATCCGGCGATTCCAGAGGTCCGGGGCTGCCGCCCGTCGCCGGCCGTCTCCGCCCTGCCGAGAGCCGGAAACCACTTTCTTTTTCTTTTCTTTTTTTTTTACCAACGGCGGCCTGCGCAGCGGCAGGCGAATTCGCCGCCGCTAAGGCCGACGGTGCCAGGGCCGCTGCGGTCGAAGCTAGGGCCATCTTGGCCAGAGCTAGGGCCGCCGCGCTGCTCCGATCCGACAACTGTTCCGGTGACCGAAAATCGCAGTACTGTTCATGTTATTACGTGAACAGTATTTACAGAACTAATTGCAGAACCGAAATTATAGATAATAATCGCAACCTAAAATCCTACCTCTGTGGCCAAGTTGACGTCGATCCACATCGCCCATGCTTCACCGGAGTCTCGCCGGAAGATTCTCACGACGGCTTATCCTTTTCCCCTCCAAAAAGCCCCAATTCTCTACTCTGATCGGGCAAAAAGACCCCCAAATTATACCCTAAGAAGGCCTTTTATAGGTATGGGATTAGGGTTTCTAATCCCATGAGGAATTAGACCTCCAAAAACCCAATTTCGGAACAGTAATTAATCGGGCCCGTATCGCAACTTAAACGGGCAGTTCGCGCGTTCAATTCGGGTAAATGGGTCCTACACGTTAAAGTCAACTTCAAACGGCTGTTTCTCCCTCGTCCGGACTCCGATTCGTGCGTTCTTGGTGGCGTTTCGAAGCTCTTTCTGTCTACTTTCCATCCATATATATATTAGCCACCAAATCTGAGCATAGATTAATTTATTCCAACGGAAATATCAAGGGATGTAGCACCCTAATTTCTACGTGTACTACTTCAGGAATTTAGAAAATTCCCGGACGTTACATTCTTCCCCCCTAAAAAGGAATTGTGTCCCCGCAATTCTCCAAAGCCAATACTGCACAAGTTTGGCTCTGAAGGGCAACCTTGCCCCTTCTAGGGTTTCACATTAATCCCACTCAAGCGTTAGCTTCCGCTGCGCACTCAAGTTAAAAGAATTACCACTAAGTATCATAACTCGGAGTGTGCACGTAAAAATACCCCTATGTCGACCCTAGTACTCACGTCCCATACCATGAGTATTCGCGACGCCATAGAAGCAAATTTAACTAAGCACTAGTGCAACAAACCCTAGAGTTATCCATCGACATAATGTGTCCCATACCACGAATGTCTAAGGGTTTCTCCTCAGCCGTTCCACAACTCTTTTGCCATGAACACCTAGAAGTGCTTCTTACCCAAAACCCATCCATCTCAACTAGATCATAAATTTTCAGACAACTTCAGACTTGCAGTTAGACAAATGGCTCCGATTCGTGCGTTCTTGGTGGCGTTTCGAAGCTCTTTCTGTCTACTTTCCATCCATATATATATTAGCCACCAAAACTGAGCATAGATTAATTTATTCCAACGGAAATATCAAGGGATGTAGCACCCTAATTTCTACGTGTACTACTTCAGGAATTTAGAAAATTCCCGGACGTTACAAAGTTACTTGTGATGCTTATTCACAAGTGTCGTTAATAGTAAATTATTAGTGATGCTTTTATAAAGCATCGCTAATATAAAAAAAATTGAAAAAAAATATAAAAAACTTATTTGTGACGCTTCTTTGTGCATCATTATTACACTTAAACTATTGTATACATAGTTGTGTTTGACCATTGTATGCATGTTTAGATAATTAAGAGTGAATGCTTGGCCCTTGAATAGTTTAGGTAGTTAGGCTTCACTTCATCTTCCATTTATATCTTGTTTGAAGCTCATTTGGACTTGTAAACACAACAGAGGTCCAACTCATATGTTCAACATATAAATAGCCCAAGTGCACAAGTGGATGTAGTTTTGCAAGGTCGAATATACAAGAATTGCTCATTTGGACTTGTAAACACAACAGAGGTCAAACTCACATGTTCAACAAATAAATAGCCCAAGTGCACAAGTGGATGTAGTCTTGCAAGGTCAAATATACAAGAATTGCCTTTATGTGACTATCACAATGATTACAAAATAAGTGGAGTAAAGAAAACTTAAGAGGGAAAGTAAAAGAGTATTGAGGCAATAAAAGTGTTAAGATGAAATTCAATAATATAAAACACTAAGGCATTAAGGATCATTGTAATATCTAGTGATGTTCATCATGTGTCATGTTATCTTAGTTAGAATCAAATGAAGATTCTACCTAACCAGATGATATGTACATTCAAAGCAAAACAAAGATAGGTAATAATTTGGATAAATGAAGGATAAAAAGATTTATTTCTTTAAGAGTTCTATGTATTAAAACCACAAAAGATTAAGAAGAAGAACATTCAAGCATCTGACACATTAAGATCACAAAAAAACAAGAAGAAGAACAATATTAAATGAACATCACTTTTAATAATAAATACTTACTTAAAATAATTGATGAAATATGAATATAACTCCTTTAGATTGTTACACATCACGTCTAGCCTTAGCTAGAGGGCTTAGCAAGTTATTATAATAAAACTTAAATACAAAAGCTACAAAAAAGGAGAAGAAAAATAGGAGAAGAGAGCTCCAAAGAGGAGGAGATGATGCCTCTTTCACATTCACCATTCTTTTTATAGGAGTAGAAGAGGTTGCTTCAAAGGGGAAGGTCCAATCATATCCCTTGATTACTTCCTAATTGATTGTTCGATTGGTTGCTTCTTTGGCAATGATTAGATTCTAAATCAATCAAATAAATCAAATAATTATTTAGTAAATAAGTATCTTTTAGTCTTCCTACAATTATCTAATCAGCCTCATTATCTTTCCTTGTGTGTATTAATCATAATTATTAAAATGATCTTCCATGTGTTGGCCTTGGGTTAATTGACTACCTATCCCTTTGCATATCAGGTTTACTTATATATCTTCAAAATTATGAATTTTATCTAGAAATTAGGATTGTAACTACGAAAGTCTTCTTTCTAATGCCACTAGAATCATATCAATCTGAATTTTATATATAGAGAGATATGACCAAAATACTAAGGTTGTGTCAATCTGTCCAAATTAGCTTCTTCCCTAATTTGGTTCTCTTATTGTAAATATGAAATCCAATGGGTCCACATAGATATGTTTGACCATTTTATGCATGTTTAGATACTTAAGAGTAAAGGCTTGACCCTTGAATAGCTTTAGGTAGTCATGCTTCACTTCCTCTTCCACTTAGATCTTGTCGAAGATAATTTGGACTTGTAAACACAACAGAGGTCCAACTCATATGTTCAACATATAAATAGCCCAAATAAGTAATGACTTGATATAAACGACAATTGCAATTCAAGATTTTAAAATATTTAATTCAATATTATTTTTGTACATCAGTCGACAGTCACTTAAAAATATTAGTGACGCTTTTAAAAGCGTCACTGATAAGGAGGGTTTTTTAAAAAATATAAAAAATAGTTATTAGTGATTTTTTAAAGTGTCGCTAACAAAGAAAAAAATTTAAAATTATTAATAATAACTGTTAAAATAAAATTTTAAAAAAAGAGATAAAATTCTGCCCCTGGTGTGATTTTGGGGATGGGCATTTGTAACGTCCCTAATTTTTCTACGATTTTATGTGATTTTCTTGCTATTTTTTGGTCATTTTTTGCGGGAAAATGTGACTTTTCGGTGTATTTTTATTTGAGCATTTACTCCGTATTTATACCCATAGAGTCAGGTGTGGGGCTTAGTCGTAGGCTACGGGCCTCACTGTGCACTTTCGGCGCAAGTTTTGGACATACAATGTGTAAATAGGAGGTAAGTGTGTGATGGGGATACAAGTGGAAAAAAAAATGTGGAGAAAGGATCGGGCTCGGCCGAGCCCAATCCTGAATGTTCTGGACTGTGCACCACCCCCTCTGGTTTCCTCTGCCAAGCCGCCATTGGCCGCCGGTGGGCAGCAAGGACACCACCACTGGCTCCACCCCGGTTGTGCAACAGCAGCGGGCCACCGTCCCGACCCCCACGGCCACTCCGCTCTTTGCCCCATCTCTCCCCGGTTAGACCCCCTCTCTCTGTATGTTGTGATTCTGCCACCACCGTGGGCCGGCTGGCTTTGCCCTGGGCTAGCAACGGTGAGAGGCCACCCCTCCCGGCCCCAAAGGGCCTCTCCTTCGCCGCCCTAGACTTGTTCCCCTCTACTGTGTTTCTGCTGTGCTCTGTTTCGGTGAAACGGAGGCCACCGGTGGCAAGCCACGGCCAACCTGACCTCCCTCCAGCCTTGCCTTGGTCCAATGAAGGGTATGGACCACCCTGCCCAGCCCGATTCCATCTCCTCCATCGTCCTCTACTCCACCCAGTCCGATTTGCACCTTACTGTGTTTTGATTTTTTGGTGAGTTGTTGCTGCCATCGTTGGCTTGTGATGGCGACCTGGCCACTATGGGCTCTGCCCGGCCAGGTGATGGCCAGGGGACCGCCCCACCCAGACCGGTTCAGCCTCCGTCCCCTCCGTCTCTCCTCTGCTCAGTTCGGTCATCCCCTATTTTTGGTCTATGTTCGTTTTGGACGTTGTGACTGCCACCGTTTGGACAGTGGACTTGACTTAGTGGATCTTTGTCTAGCTCTGCCCTGGCTTGGTGACACAAGTGGGCCACCCCTCTGGGCCTTGTTCAGCCTCTACTTCAGAACCATGTCTAGAAAGTGATGCATTTTTCGGTCAATTCTAGTGAAAGGCTCTATTTTTGGCTGCCATCGTGTCGTTGGTGGTTGGCTGGGACTGGTCAGCCTTTGTTCGGCTCTATCCCGGCTTGGTGATGATGACAAGGGCCATCCTAACTTGGTCCCACCTAACCTGGTGTGATCGCCTCTAACCCGTGCTCTTCCTTGTGGCCCATAGCCGCGACTAGTTCCGTCTCACCAGCATGTTTGCCTTTTGACCCCTCTTGCCCATTTTACACCGTCGATAGCGGATGGCCTTTGGCAAGATTCTGTATGACCTACCTTGACCAAAGCTAGACGAGTTCACCTGCACATGCCTTGGCCAATGATGGCCTCGTGGCCTTTGCTTGACCCTGAACCTTCCCCCTGCACTCTACTGTGCGAGATGCACAACCACCTGTACCATTAGTTTTGGTTGTGGGTGGTGATCGGCGATGTCACTGCTTTGATTGGCCACTGCCTACATGCACAGTTTAGGGTTTAGGTACCGTATTCGCGCCGCCTGACCATTGGATGGCTCCGTCACCTTTTGAGTTGATCATTAGAGCCTCCTCCACCTCTCCTCTGTCCTCAAGCATCGCCCAATGCTCTCCACCCATATGCGGGCCCTTGTTGATGTGAAATTGTCGCCGTTGTTTGCTGTCCACGACCGATTTTGATGTCTTGCGGCAGGCCGAGTACATCTTAGCCACCGTCCGACCTTCAGTGAGTACACCCCTGACTTATGGTCTCACTGCCACTTATGCTGGCATGACATTTCATCTAGGCGCTCTAGTGTGCAGCTATGGATCACATATTTTGCCGCATTGATTTCTGACAACTCGTTTGGTCGTGATTGTTTCTGGCACTTTTTAAAAATCCTCGGGATGGTGGCTCTCTCAGCTAGGCAATGCTTTTGGCCATCAACTCCACCGCCGACGCTGCCACTATCGTGTGCTCGCCATCAAATGTCATGATTATGAGGTATGGGAGCTTTGAACTCGTAATTTCATGATAGCATGCTTTGAATGAGTAGCAGCATGCTAGGATTGTATGATTTAATGCTTTGGATTCTAAATCATGATCCATTTGCATGATGTAAGAGGATGAGTTATGCCATGTTGAAATTCATATGACATGCATGTGGGTTGTATGTATGTTTGAAGTATGTTGGTAAGCTTCATATGTGGATGGATGTATGTGCTAGTGATGGCTAGTGTGTTTGTTGGTACGCTTCGTATGTGGATTATGTGCTAGTGATGGCTAGCGTGTTTGTTGGTAAGCTTCGTATGTTGATTAAGTATGTGCTAGTGATGGCTAGCGTGTTTGTTGGTAAGCTTCATATGTGTATGTATGTGCTAGTGATGGGTAGCGTGCATGTTTGTAAGCTACGTATGTGGGATCTATTTGTGCTAGTGATGGCTAGCGTGTATGGATGTATGTGCTAGTGATGGATAGCGAGTATGTTGGCAAGTTATGTATAAAAGTATGTGTATGTTATACGTATGTGTGATAGATAGACATATGTATGAAGGCTATTTGCCTATGCTATGGATATGCGTATCTGCATTTGGGTAGAGGTATGGGTGATGGACAGTAAGAAGTGATAGTGTTTGGTACAGATTTGGCTATGGATTTGTTATGGATGTGTAAGCGTATGACGGAAGATGGAGGATGTAAATTTTATGGGTGAGGATTGGAGCGGTTTGTTTGGTTTGGCTCAGAGCATATGTTGGGGATTGTTAGATAGTAAGAGTGTGCATAATTGTACAAGCATAACGTACAAATTATGTAGTGAAAAGTAAGTAAATAAGTGAGGTTTCAAGTAAGAGGGTAATAATTGGGTTTGGCTCTAAGGATCTTATTTTGATTACATTTGTGTAAGATGTTTTAGCCATAAGGTGGATGGCAGAGTATGTAAGACTGTAAGGATTTGAGTACGGTGAGTTATGTTGTGAGATGGTTGGGTTAAGTGAAGTCTGCTGCCCTATGAACTAGGGTTTTGGATCGAGCACAGTATGTTTGAGAGTTTTTGGTGGCATAATTGTACCGCATAATGTACTTAATTCAAACTTGAATTATAAGAAAACTAATGATAGTGTTGTAAGTTTGAGACTTGAGGGTTCGACTGATTAAGTTCAGTGTTTGAGCTAGCCAATAATGAGTTGGCTGAGCATTTCTCATATCTTGCCATGGTGTTTATCCTACGGGATGTTGTCTGTATTTTGTATAGAGCACCAGACGTTTGATGCTTTGTTGAGAGCGATGTATGTTTTTGATTTAGTCTGTGTGCTGTATAGAGAAGTGGAAGTTTGATGCTCTATTGAGAGCGATATATGTTTCCGATTCAGTCTATTTGTTGTATGAAACCCAGACGTCTAATGCTCTATTGCGAACGATGTATGTTTTTGATTCGGTGTGTGTGCTATATTAAGCCCAGACATTTGATGCTCTATTGAGAGCGTTATATGATTCTGCCCAAGAGTAGCACTGTATGTTTCTGCCCAAGAGTGGCACTGGCACTATAAGACCCATTATGGTGGGCAATTCTATGGCACTATAAGACCCATTATGGTGGGCAATTCTATGACCCCCTATGTGTGGGTGTTTATGTTTGCGCGCTCAGGTAAGTAGCATCATGGACCTGCTCTTACCGTTGATCCTTTACCCCATGAGCGTTGGTGTGCCTTACTTTCGGAAAAGTCCATGGCGTCTAGTCACTCCCCGGAGGTTAAGGTGATGCCCCAATGACATTCTTTTGCATTTCGATGCTGGAGCTTATTAGTTGTAATGAGCTTTAGTGATTGATAGTATGTGTACGATTATGAGTATGACTACGACTGTAAGAGTATGTGTATGAGCACGATTGTAAGAGTATGAGTATGCGCACGACTATAAGAGTACGAGTATGAGCACGACTGTAAGAGTATGATTCTGAATAAGACTGTAAGAGTATGTTTTGAGCAAGACAGTAAGTGTAAGATTGTACGAGTAAGTGTATGATTGTATGAGTAAGGTCATACAAGCATGTGTAAGCCTAATGAGTATGCATATGATTGTACGAGGAAGGTCGTACAAGTTTGTATAAGTTGTTTGAGTAAGTGTATGATTATACAAGTAAGTTTGTAAGACCCTGATTAAGGGTGTGTGTAAGATCGGTTTGATGGTATGATTTTAGCATGATGATATGTGTGATTGTATGTGTATGAGCATGATTATGATATGCATGTTTGCTTCATGTTTGAGTTGAATGAACACTTCTATGTATGGATTTACTAAGTTCACTATTTAGAACTCCCTTACTGGGTATTTTCCTACTGAGTATGAAAATACTTATTATGCTAGTTTTTAGCCCCGTTGTTTAGGAGGTTTTTGCAGGTTTGTGCGGAGAGCTCCTGGAGATGGATGCTCATTTCCATGGTGGATTGATTCCCTTGGACTCAGGTATATACTTGACTCACTACAAGTATTATTTTGTGTCACGATCTGATGTATTGGGTGAGTTGAGATTTAAGATGTTTATCTTTCTGGACTTGAAATTTGGATTAGACTATGAATTGTTATGGGACTTGCACTCAGGGATTCATGGAGAGATTTGTATTTAAAATCTATGATCATAACAATTTATTCGTACGTTTGTTTTCTAGTAGTGCCTGATGATGTTTGGTTTGGCCATACAATGTTTGAGTAAATGAGAAAATTTTGTAAGGAAAAATGATTGATGTGATGTTTTAAATTTTGAACTGCTTTCACATGTTTTGTATTTGTCATTTTTCTCTATTTACAACAGTTATATTGCAAAAAATTTCCATGAATTTTAAAGAAAATGATGAAAAATTGCAGGCATTACAACATTAGACTCAGAAGCCCTTACTCCAACAAGGGAAGGGGCTATGGACTTTGACTGGAGGAGCCGAAGCCTGTCCTTTGATTGGAGAACTCGGAGAGGGGGGTGGGGAACTATGGGAGGAGGGGTGGGGGAGGAGGGTAGCCGGGGTAAGGGGAAGGAGGGGAGGGGGTGAATGGGAGACGACACCAATATCCCGTGCCACTCTTCTCCTTCTTTTGCTCTAGGAGGGAGGGGGGCAGAAAACATGGGAGAGGGACAAGGAAGGAGGTGGCTAGGTGGGAGGAAGAGTGGCTGGCGCTAGAATCCAACACCGTTCTTCATCTCCTCCTCCTCTGGTAAGGGGCAGTGGTTGAAAGGGGGATGGGGACAGAGATTGAAAATAGGGGGAGGGGGGACCAGGGGGAGGAAGAGGGGGGGCGGCAGAAGGATCCAATAGCAGTGCCGGAGCCACATTCTTCCTCCTCCTCCGGTAGCACACGAGCGCCGAGCCGGGGCCAGTTGAGGAGGTGGTGCTAGTGGATCAAAGGGATGCACAGGGGGAAGAGGAACTGGGAAAAAATGGGAGAGTGGGGAGGAGAAGGGCGAAATTGGGGGTTGCAGCTCAGACCGGGGGGGGGGGGGGAGAGTGGTGGCAATGGAGCCACAGGAATCGCCGGTGGAGCAAAGGGGGAGTGACAATAAGCACAGGAGAGGGGGGCGGCTTACATAAAACTTAAAAAAAAATTAGATAACTTATAATTTGAAGCAACGCCTGTCCCTATATAACATCACATATGTTCCACACAAAACATATGAATATGTCCTTACATAACATCACATATGATCCACACAAACAACATATAAATCACAATAATATCAACACATCAAGTGAATAGAAAGTCTATGGGTAGTATATAATTTACATACAATGTTCTCAAAATGTTTTGGTTTACAAAATAAGCATATAACAACTCTAAGTCGCTCTACCTCTCATACCCCTACTACCTCAACCATGACCCCGACCCTGACAGTGCTATACTGGATCTTCTTGCTCTGCCTACTCCTGCTTAGCATAAGTAACAGATGGTTCACCAAAAGTAATAGAAGGATTCACACAAGATAATGGAATAAGATTTGTATGAGCTGCCCACTATCGTCTATTATATACCCAGATTTGGCCATGGGTAGGCTAGATGTGGAGCAACCGGAGAAGATGAACATGGTGGAGAGCGAGATGCTACAGATGAAAATGGAATATCTGAGAATGGAGCGTGCTTCGGCGGTGTCTGAACTACCTCGTCGATAGGATAATGTCCATAAATGTCTATAATAACCGATTGAACTAGTAGCAAGCAACGAAGGACAACCTCATGGTGCCTGATGATTGACTGACATGATGTAATAAGACCTCACCTAAAGTATAGGTGTTAACTGTGTCAATCAAATATGTATATGTCCATTGCGCTAAACCAAACTATATAAAAATTAAAATAAAAAGTCATATAAATAATAAATGATAAATAAGAAAATATTATTATATAATTAATTAAGATATACTTACCAAAGCTGCCTCAGACGCACCCCTAGGCTGATATGTCATCTCCTCTAAATCATCGCGTGGTAAAATATATTTGTGTGTAATGGGTAAATACCACTCCATATACAGGCTACAAACATCTTGCAATGTTGTAACATCTTGCGATGTTGTAGCCATCTCCCCTCATATAATAGAGGCTCTAGTATTATCCCATCTAGCGATATATGTTGCATGATGTAGAGCACAGTCGATAATATGGCGGCATTGTCTAGTGATCCAATTGACAAACTCCGGTATGAGGAGGGACCTCTTGCTCCAAGTTAAATTGGAGCATCACATGATCATGCACGTACAACTCGACAATCTCAAAACATATGAGTGGCATTCAAGAGAGCCATACATCTCTTCCCTCTGTACAAAGAGGAGGTAACTCAGTCAAAGCCTCAAGCAAGTATTGTTGCCAAATGACCTACACAATTTATAAGCATAATTAGTTTTTAATAACCTTATATAGCTTATAATCATCATATGAAATGTGATAATGAAATGAAAGTACCTGATAAGGCCACTGGTGGTCTAACTCTCCTCTATACAAATGAAGGTCTCCTTGTGAATTTTTTATTTTTCTCCATTGAACATTCCACCTTAAGGAGTCAAATTTAAAACATAAATTCAGCACATCCAAATAAAACTATGCTAAAAATATAAGTGTAAAAAAATACCCTACCTGGCTCCTAATGGGGCACCCTCGATTGCGTGACCCATCTCAATAGTTGGTCGGCCGACATGTAAATGTTCCTACGACCATAGCTGTGTCACAAAATATTATAAAAGTTATTAAAAATGCAAAGTAATTGTACGTGTAAAAAATAGTAACTTCAACGAATTTATTTACCTAAAGAAGGATCAGACAGCTTGCAATCCCTGAGGTCATAACTTGACAAGCTTGCCCTAACTCTCAGTATAAAAATGCAAGGGTGGCACTGCCCCATGCATAAGTGCCTGCTATGTCAAAATCCTAAAGGAGGGAGAGATACGCAACATGAACATGGCTACTTGTGTTATCTGTAAATATTCTATCCCCAAGTAAAAGTAACAAATATGCTCATGTATGTTGCTTGATCACTATCTTGATGGCATATGTTGGGAGCACATGAAACTCAACTAATAGCCATCTAAGGCTCACTCGGCTACCACGTAATACTAAAGGAGGAGGTGCTTTGCCAAGGAGTCCGACTAATAAATCCAAATCCCCTCCTCCTATCGTGCCTATCACTGCCCATCCATTGATGCAAAGTCTTAGAGGAACTGCCACATCCATAAGAGTGATAGACATCTCTCCATAAGGTAGGTGAAATGTCTGTGTCTCCCTCCTCCATCTCTCAACAAGATCTATGAGCAAAGGCCTATCGAGACAAATGTACTATATATGAATAAAGTGTCCAAATCCTGCTTGCTCGATGTATGGTAGAATACACTCATCAATGGTTCACTGTCAAAGGTATCTAAAATGTTCAATGCACTCAAGTCACCCAGGGTCCTACAATAAGTTTAAATATTATAACCCAATGTAACATATAGTCTAAAAAATTAAATAAAATTCATGATCAATTAGAGTACCACTACTTGCCAAATAGAAGTTGACCTATGCGACTCCTGCTAGACAAGTACTGACTCATTAATGGGGCCTGGCCCGTAAAAAGGCTCCATATGATCTGTGGAGAAATAAAAATATGAGAAGCATATAGTCATATCTAAAATAGAGAGTAAATAAAAAGTCACAGTCTAATTATATGTTTACCAATCAACAAGAGGGTTAGTACATCTTTTATTATTATGCTCATATTGTTTGCACCTCCCACATTTATATCTTGCTCTACCATCTCTCTCCATAGTCATATGGCCCATTGTATTACTAATGTGGACAGATCGTGGGTGACCGGGTTGTCTTGTTGCGTTTGGAGGTAATAACACATAAGGTATGTCTCTTTCCTGAAACTCCCGACCATGAGGAAAGTAAAATTGTGCAGAGTACACATTTCTATAAGCGATCAATGTAGAATTGTACAGAGTACACATTTCTATAAGTGATCGATGTGTAACATAGTCCTGCCTATATAGGGTCTTGCTGCTTTTCCCACACAACAAGAATGTCAGAGCAAGAATATAAGTAGACTTGAGGGAAATTGCATGTACAAGTTCAATGAACTGCATTCACCCCAACCCTCCAGCCATGCATGGACATCACGTTGTACTCTGTGTGGTTGATCAGATTAACTATATACTGCCCAATTTTACTTGTTTGTCCTCTTATTATCCCTTCCACTTTGCGAGTATACGGGATGGCCATGGCATCCAAAGTGCAAGATCGTTTCACGAAGTTTTACTACCCGATAAAAAATAGTTGACACTAAAGCCTGCATGGGTAATGTGGTGTCCATCAATTAATAATATATGCCATAATATGAATATTTAATTGTCCACTCGGCATGTGTTATATTACACGTAAAACCGAATGTGATGGCCAACCTTCTGGACAGAATACAAACATATGATACGTGGAGTTGATGCACATCTAATATTACATATAACTGTAAAATAGGACCTAGTCCAACTACACCACATGTAGAGTAGTTATATTACAAAATATAGGCCTATCAAGCCCTTTTTAACAGTCATAATATTACAAGAATATAGTCAACAATTGAAACTATTTACACATTTCCTCTATAGACACCTCCAGATTGGTTTTACTACCAGCAGAGTCTGAGGTTGGGTGAGTATTTTTATACTCAGTAGGTGGAATTAAAATCTAATTTAATTCTAAGTAAAAGACCATAATAATTTTTGCAGAACAGTTTCAAAAATAATTTTGAAAAAACACCGGTTCGTCCGATGATGATAAATCCAGAGCCATGATACCAAACGGCGTTCCTCCGATACACATGGGGTAGCATGAAGCTCAGAAGGTAGGAGTTTTTCCATGACCCTCCACACCTATATACGCGCCAGATACCGATCATTACCTCGGTAGGTATCCAAAAAATGTTATAATTCTAGGTTTAAACCTAGAATTATCCAGACAACACAAATACCCTGACATAAATCGGGGTATATAAGACATAACAAGTGTATAATATTTTTCAGAAAACTCAAGCACATGAGCATAACAGAATAAAAACGATACATAAAAGGCAAACACATGAGCATAGCATAAGCTAGAGTTTAAGACCCCCTACCTTAGAATTGGAGTGTAAAGTTCTTGGCTGTAAAGAGCTTGTATGAAAAATCCAGCCCCGTCACAGCGTCCGACACCTTCGATTTAATTAGAAATATCTTTTAAACGGGTCGAATCGGACTAAAAATGGCTCAGAACAGAGGATCATAAGTTTTAACTGTGGTAGAAGTGAATAGTAAAAATGAAATGGGAATGTATATATATAGAAGGGGTGGACTGTGCAACGTGCGACACGTGTCCAACATGCATCGTGGGTGTCACGCGGTAATTCTAAACCTGGCACGCAGGTTTTGCATGGACCCGCTGCCGGCGCGTGGCCCACGTCGCCAGCCACGCGAAACTGCGCACTGCATGGGTACACTGCACAGCGCAGACCCGCACGCAGGTCGCAGGCCCACTGTGTAGGCAAACCGCATGACATTGTGCGGTCAAATGTGGGCTGACGCAATGCTTGCGTCAGCCTACAATAAAATATTATTTTTCTCTTTTTTTTCAAAACTTTAAATAGCTCTAACTTTTTACCTATACATTGAAATTATACATTCATGGTACCGATGGACTCATATCGACGAACCCTTCGAAACAAGACCACTCAAGGATAGGTTTTACTGCAGTTTCATCGTAGGCCTGCTTATGATGTGCGCTCCCACGATTGTGACATACAGCCACCACCTCCAATTCAAGTGCTTCAAAAACCTTTATGTTCGGTTTTTAGATTTCTACAATATTCATTTAGGTCCAACATTCAAAATAATATTCTATTAATACATAAAAATTCCAATAGTAGAACGTACCTAATATCTGGGTTGTAACATTCTTCCCTCAAAGAAATTTCGTCCTCAAAATTGAACTTACTAATCATCAAATAGCTCAGGATATTTCTTTACCATATCACTTTCTAATTCCCATGTGGCTTCTTCTAAAGAATGGTGCTGCCATAATACTTTGACTAATGGAATCCTTTTTGTCCTCAAGATTTATTCTTTCCGATCCAAAATTTTGACAGGCTTTTCTTCAAATGTCAAATCAAGTTCCAGGGTGATCATTGTTTGATCTAGAACATGAGAAGGATCTTGTACATACTTGCAAAGCTTGGATACATGAAACACATTAGGTACCCTAACCAACTGAGGGGGCAATGCCAATTTGTACGCTACTGGCCCTATTTTATCAAGAATTTCAAATGGTCCTACAAATCGAGGACTTAGTTTTCCTTTCATACCAAATCTCATGACTCCCCTAGTTGGGGATACCTTTAATAGCACATGATCACCTACACAGAAGTTGAGGTCTTTTCTTCGTTGATCGGCGTAGCTCTTTTGGCGGCTCTGGGCTGTCTCTAATCGACTCCGTATGAGTTTTACCTTATCCATACATTGTTGTAAGAGTTCTGATTTTACTAATTTTCTTTCTCCAACTTCATTCCAACAAGTTGGGAATCGACAGGGTCATCCGTAAAGAGCTTCATATGGTGTCATACCAATACTGGTATGATAACTATTATTATAAGAAAATTCAATTAATGGCAAGTGTTCATCCCAGTTACCTTTCCAATCGATGGCACATGCTCGCAACATGTCTTCTAATGTTTGAATAGTTCGTTCAGACTAACCATCGGTTTGTGGATGAAATATTGTACTAAATCTGAGACTTGTTCCCAATTCTTCTTGAAGTCTCAGCCAAAAGTGTGAAGTGAACCGACTGTCTTGCTATGAAATGATAGATAAGGGTACACCATGCCGACTCACAATTTCTTTTATATACATTTTGGCCAAAACATTCAATGTCTGAGATTTCTTTAAAGGGAGAAAATGAGCACTCTTAGTAAGTCTATCCACTATGGCCCAAATAGAGTCATGACCAGCTAATGTCTTGGGTAATCCTAAAACAAAATCCATCGGAATGTGTTCCCATTTCCATTCTGAAATTTCAATTGGCTGAAGAGTACCTGATGGTTTCTGACACTCTGCTTTGACTTGCTGACAAGTCAAGCATTTAGAGAAAGATTCTCTGATGTCCCTCTTCATTCCTTTCCACCAAAAACTTCTTTTGAGGTCTTGGTACATTTTTGTTCCTCCTGGATGAATAATGTATTGAGACCTGTGAGCTTCATGCAACAATTCTTGTTTTAATTCAGGTACTGCAGGAACTACTAACTGTTCTTTAAATCTTATTCCATCATTAGGGCGTCTATTAAAATCAAGCTTATTTAAGAGAGTTTGTACTTCTACATCCTCTTTTTGCGTCTCCAAAATTCGCTCAATCAATTCCGATTTTATTTACAAATTAGCTATGAATCCTTTCTAGTTTCTTGATTGTAATTGAGGTTGTACCTCTATTACATCTTCCATCAATTTCCATTCTTTTATCAACATTTGAGTTGTCATCCCTGTGGCCTTCCTACTCAAGGCATCGGCCACCACATTGGCTTTTCCTCAGTGATATTGAATAGAAAAGTCATAATCGTTCAAGTATTCAATCCACCGTCTTTGCCTTAAATTCAAATCCCTTTGAGAGAAAATGTATTTCAAACTCTGATGATCTGTAAATATTTCAAATTTCTCTCCATATAGATAATGTCTCCAAAGTTTTAAGGCAAAAACCACTGCTGCTAATTCAAGGTCATGAATGGGGTAATTACCTTCATGCTTCTTTAATTGTCTTGAAGCATAGGCTATTACTTTCTCATTTTGCATCAAAACACATCCAAGACCCATTCTTGAGGCATCACTATAAATCACAAACTCTCCACTACCAGTTGGTAAGGATAAAACTGGGGTGGTGGTTAATTTTTATTTCAACTCTTGAAATGCCTTCTCACATTCCTCATTCCATAAAAATTTCACTCCTTTTCTTGTTAGCTTTGTTAAAGGTAAAGCTATACTTGAGAAGCCTTGTATAAACCTTCGATAGTAACCAGCAAGTCCTAAGAAACTTCTAATTTCCATGACAGTTTTGGGTCTTTCCCATTTCAAAACTGCTTCGATCTTGGCTAGAAATGACATGACCCAAGAACACAACTTTGTCTAACCAAAACTCACACTTACTTAATTTAGCATATAGGTGATGGTCTCTCAGAGTTTGAAGAACTATTTGTAAGTGTGCTTGATGTTCTACAGGAGTGGAGGAATAAACTAATATGTCATCAACAAAAATAATTACGAATTTATCCAAATAGGGTCGAAAGACTCGGTTCATAAGATCTATAAATGCTGCAGGAGCATTTGTCAATCCGAATGGCATTACTAAAAATTCATAGTGTCCATATCGGGTACGAAATGCTATTTTTGGAATGCCCTCATCCCGTATTCTCAATTGGTGATATCCAGATCTTAAATCTATTTTTGAGAATACTTTTGCTTCTTGTAATTGGTCAAACAAATCATCTATCCGGGGTAAATGATACTTATTCTTGATAGTTTCCTAGTTAAGCATTCTATAGTCTATGCATAGTCTCAAAGATCCATCCTTCTTCCTGATAAAAAGGACTGGAGCTCCCTAAGGTGACACGCTCGGTCTAATGAATCCTTTATTTAATAATTCCTGTAATTGATTTTTTAATTCTTTTAGTTCTGCTAGGGCCATTCGATAGGGTGGCTTAGAGATAAGTTCTATATCTGGTATTAAATCAATATTAAAATCTATCTCTCTCTTTGGTGGTACCCCAGGAAGATTATCAGGGAATATATATAGAAAATCCCTTATAACTTCAATATCCTCTATCTTGGGAGATGATGATTCTTCCAAGATTATACTTTTAAGATACACTTGACATCCTCTAGATATCAAGTGTTGTGCCCTCACAGCAGAAATAAAGCATGCTCCTGAAGGTTCTCTGTTTCCATGAAAGGTACATTTTTCCTCTCCTTGATTATTAAATATCACTTTCTTTTTCTTTCAATCTACTAATGCTTCATTATCAGCCAACCAATCCATTCCTAAGATGACATCGTAGTCGGTCATACTCAAGAGTATCAAGTTAGCCTTCCATGTTTGGTTTTCGAAGGTCATAGACACATCTTGCATAAAGTTTTGAGCTATAAAAGTTTTTCCTACAGGAGTTGACACTTCTAGGATATATCCTAGTTCTATAACTGGATAATCCGTACTTAAAGCAAAGTCATAGGATATGAAAGAATGTGTCGATCCTGGATCTATTAAAACTTTAGCAACTTTATCCAAAATTAGAAGTGTACCTTGTATAACTCCTGTGGAAGTTTGAGCCTCTTTTGCAGTAATAGCATACATTTGCCCCTGAGCCTTTGGTTTCTGCTCCTGCTTGATTTCTTCCTTGATCTTCTTATTGGGGCATTCCTTGATCTTGTGCCCAGGGTCTCCACATGCGAAGCACCGTCGTTCAACAAGGTAACAAATCCCTGCCAGATGAAATCGGTTGCATTTGGGGCACTTCTCTAACTTTTTCTCCTTTTGGTTTTGGGGTGGTGGTCCAGAGGTTTTTTGAAAATTTTGATTATTGAACTGGTTAGGGTTGTCATTTTTCTTTTCCGATCTTCTATCCTACTCCCTTGTCCACGATCTTTTTTCTCAGCTAGGAATTCATGATATTCTTGCTCCAGCAGTGAGGCCAATTTGACAGCTTTAGCCAATGTAGTAGGTTGAAATCCTACTATTCGACTACGAAGCCCATTATTCAAACCTCTAACGAATTTTCGAGCTCTTTTTAACTCAGTGGAGCAGATTTCAGGAGCGAAGCGTTGTAGCTGCACAAATTTGTTTTCATACTAAAAGACGGTCATACTACCTTGTTGCAGATCCAAAATCTTTTTTTCTTTCTTCTCCTGAACATGAGGAGGAAAATACTTGTCATACAATACAGTTCTAAATTCTTCCCATTTGATGTTTCCTCTATTTGGGAAGAAGTTACGTTCAGCTGAGGGCCACTAGAAAGCCGCCTCTCCTGTCATAGCGAAAGTGGCTACATCTACTTTCCTATCTTCAAGGACTTTCAATGCTTTAAAAATTCTTTCAACTTCAAATGTCCAATTTTGAGCCGCTTCTAGTCCATTTTCTCCAAAAAATTCAGGAGCGATTTGCTTAAACCGTTCGAGCAAATTATCCTTCTCACTATGACTGCTTTCAGTCAATTCTCTAGAGTTATTTAAGTGGGTAGGGCTAGGTTGTAATCCTTGAGTCTGTAAATGTTGAGTTAATCGTTGACTCATTAAGTCAAGAAAATTATCCATGTGATTTTCAGGTGCTGCTACATTCTGAGCAACATTCTCGGCTTGAGCAGAATTGTCAGACAATTGTACTTCTTTATCAGAAGACATTTCGAGCTAGCAGATTGTGATAACCTTAAATTCACAAGAAATTTGTTGTAAACTAAAAGTATATGTATATAAAAGTTTCATATTTACATTATACAAAAGAAGTGTATGAAATACACTTGTCAAGCCAAAAGACTCTATTTACATCAAAAGTGTAGCGACTACACTTGACAACTGCAAACCACACCAAGCACAACCATACATTTGGCAACTATAACTAAAAACAAGCACAACCCCAAGCATTCAAACGTTTAAGGGAAAATTTTCCTATATGGGCACCGGAAGAAGTAATGTCCATCCTTTTCACAGATAGGGCATAGTTTAGGTAATGGTTCTGTGTACCATGGGCATTGATAGAAGTAATACCCTCTCTGCTCACACAGTACACAGATTTCTGGCAGTTGATCTGTGTACCATACTATGCCTTTTCCCCTATCTCCCCAGTGCGCACTTGCAAGAGGTTCAGATCGACGTCTCTCATAGGGTTATGTATCCCTTCCCCCCTAATAATATTTTCCCACACCGCTTCCTCTTCTGGGACTACCATCATCCCCTCTTCGTCCACATTTTATATTATCTCACCCTCCTCTGCCTCTGGAACATTAATTATCATGTCGTTCCAATAATATTGGTCATCCATTGGATCTACCTCCAATGGTTCTTCTTTCACCGGATTCTCTTCTAATGGTTCCTCTTCTATTGGATCCTCCTCCACCAGGTCTTCCTCCACTGGATCCTCCTCTAACAGGTCCTCCTCCACTGGATCCTCCTCTGACAAGTCCTCCTCCACTGGATCCTCCTCTGATAGGTCCTCCTCTACTGGATCCTCTTCCGACTGGTCTTCCTCACTGTCCTCGATCTCAATAGTTGAGTCAGAAATGTTGATTACAACATCTACCTCATCTATCGAGAGGGGAGAGTTAGGAATATTAACTATCTCCTGGACCTCATCGTTATTTTGGGAAAGGCCAGTAGTAATTTTTGAATTGGTTGAGGAGTTTGCCATAGTGTACTTCTTTTTGGCTTTTCTTGGTGGTGGTTTCCGGGCTGACATATCATATAAAGAGCCCGAAATAAGTTTCATTTTCCGATTTTCCCATCAACTGAATTATCATTCAAAACACAAAATAAGTTTCATTTAATTGTCTACTCGGCACGTGTTATATTACACGTGAAACTGAACGTGATGGCCAACCTTCTGGACAGAATACAAACATATGATACGTGGAGTTGACGCAAAGCTAATATTACATATAATTGTAAAACAGGACCTAGTCCAACTACACCACATGCAGAGTAGTTATATTACAAAATATAGGTCTATGAAGCCCATTTTAACAATCATAATATTACAAGAATATAGACAAAAATTGAAACTATGTAGACATTTCCTCTGTAGACACCTCCAGATTGGTTTTTCTACCAACAGAGTCTAAGGTTGGGTGAGTATTTTTATACTTAGTAGGTGGAATTAAAA
This sequence comes from Saururus chinensis, assembly GCA_035235625.1. Classification (NCBI taxonomy): domain Eukaryota; kingdom Viridiplantae; phylum Streptophyta; class Magnoliopsida; order Piperales; family Saururaceae; genus Saururus; species Saururus chinensis. The sequence goes on from CP141143.1 coordinate 37,716,645, forward strand.
TCTAATTTAATGCTAAGTAAAAGACCATAATATTTTTTGCAAAATAGTTTCAAAATTAATTTCGAAAAAATACCGGTTCGTTCAATGACGATAAATCCAGAGTTGTGATACCGAACGACATTCCTCTGATGCTCATGGGGCAACATAAAGCTCATAAGGTAGGAGTTTTCCCATGACCCTCCATACCTATATGCGCTCCAGATACCGATCATTTCCTCGGTAGGTATCCAGAAAATATTATAATTCTAGGTTTAACCCTAGACTTATCCAGACAACACAAATACCCTGACATAAATCGGGGTATATAAAACATAACAAGTGTATAACTTTTTTCAGAAAACTCAAGCACATTTGTATAATGGAATAAAAACGATACATAAAAGGCAAGCACATGAGCAGAGCATAAGCTAGAGTTTAAGACCCCCTACCTTAGAATTGGGGTGCAAAGTTTGTGGCTGTAAAGTGCTTGTATGGAAAATCCGGCCTCGTCACAGCTTCTGGCACCTTCGATTTAATTAGAAATGCCTTTTGAACGTGTCAAATCGGACTTAAAACTGCTCAGAATAGAGGGTCGAAAGTTTTAACTGTGGTAAAAGTGAATAGTAAAAATAAAATGGGAATGTATATATATAGGAGGGGCGGACTGTGCAACGCGCGACGCGTGTCCGCGCGGTGTACCCACGCATAGCGCGGTGGCACCGTGCATCGTACAGTTCCATCGCACGAAACTGTGCATGTCACGCGGTTACTGCACGGGTCTACGCAGTAACGCGGACGACACTTGGGTTCCGCGTGTCACGCTGACCTGCGGCTGGCGCGTGGCCCGCAACGCGGGCCACGCGAAACCAGGTGCCGCGCGAGTACACCGCATGGTGCTGATCCACATGCGGATTGCGGGCCCGCCATGTGGGCAAACCGCACGATGTCGCGCATCACATGGTCAAATGTGGGCTGACGCAATGGTTGCATCAGCCTACAATAAAATATTTTTTTTCTTTTTTTTCCAAAACTTTAAATCGCTATAACTTTTTACCTATACATCGGAATTATACGTTCTTGGTACTGTTGGACTCGTATCGACGAGCCCTTCAAAATGAGACTACTTAAGGATAGGCTTTACCGCATTTTTATCATGGGCTCGCTTATGATGCGTGCTCCCACGATTGCTACATACGGCCACCACCTCCGATTCAAGTGCTTTAAAACCTTTATGTTTGGTTTTTAGAGTTCTACAACATTCATTTAGGTCCAACATTCAAAATAATATTCTATTAATATATAAATATTCTAATAGTAGAACATACCTAATATCTAGGTTGTCACAAGTAATCATCATGCCCCCTTCAAGACGCTATTTAAACTTTCTACCATATTTGTAGTCATCATAACAAATCTTCTAAAATCATTGTTAGCAATAGACTACTATCTAGGGTGCAATCCTTCTCCTAAGAGAAGTAGTTTAGCCTTGGGACTTTCCTGACCAATGAAGTCTATTTTAGCATCTAATTGTTCAACATCAGTACACATATTGCTGCCCCAATCAAGTTTGCTAGTGTATCATTTTTGAACTCCTTAAAATTTGCCTTTATGTGATGGATGCAATATCGATGGTAGAAGAATGGCAGGGCAAAAATCTCAGGCATGGCCTTCTAAAGCCCCTTATGTTCATCTGAAATGATTGTGACATTCGTCATATCCATAAGTGCATTATCCCTCAATTGACTTAAGAACTATTGCCAATTTTCATAATCTTCCTTTGCTACTATCCTGAATGCTAGAGGAAATAATCTATTGTTCTCGTCTATAGCCATTGCAGCCATAAGAGCTACAAGATACCTGTTGTACAAGTGAGTGGCATTGACACTAATTACCAGGATGCAATGCCCAAACCCCTATATAAAAGGCCCAAATGCCCAAAACATCCACATAAATCTCCAACATGGGCCGCCATCTACTAAATCAGACTCTAACTTGCATTAGGTACTGGGATTCACATCTTGCACTACCTTGAGGTACATTGGCAACAATTTGTATGATTTAGCCCAATCCCCATATATGGCTTTTATGACCATATTCCTTGTCGCCTATGTTTTTTAATAACAAATATCAACGTGGAACCTCTCCTTCATTCGTTGAATAATATCACCTAGTGTGAGAGTTAATTTAGCTTGGATGGCGAGCATTATGACCTTGGAAACAAATGATGCACTACATTGCCTATATCAGTGCTAAGATGGGCATTCTTACAAGTGTGGTCACCTCCATATGCCTTCATTTTAAAGTACCCTACACCCCTCTTCATTTATCCATGAACTCTCCAAGGACAAGTACTATCAATACGCTTAATTGTGTACTCTGACATATTTATACGTAGAACCTTGTATTAGACATGATTCCTAATTGAAAACTCCCTCGAGGCTATGACAAATGCCTCTTTATCCCCAAAGATGTTCCCAACATATAACTCTTCTTCATTTCATTGCTCCATATCCATAGCACAATTAACTGTCGCATCTATCTCCTTATCTATGATATGTGCATAGATTGGCTCCTCCTCGTTATAGCATGACATCTCTTCATCATCCACATTCATGTCATTCCCGACAATTGTATTGTCTACTGCATCATCCCCCTCGCTATCAACCATCTGTTGAGGACTTTCCTCACCTATGATACCTTCTTCATTTATACCATACTCTTCTTCACTTGCTTTGCGAATATTATCTTCACCTTCATTGGCCTCATTTACATCAACATCATCATCATAGACATAGGCGCCCCTACACATAAATGTCACACGTATTGAGTTTCATATCACTGAAACACTTCTTTAAAAACTAAAAATGTTAGATTTATTTATAAATATATATGTTTCCTTTGGATTGGATGGTCCAACATTAGTATGCCCAGTGAGCTTTGAGTTCCAAGCCATGCATTGCCTTGAGACATTTCAATGTTAAATGTCTCATGTATATGCGATGCGTACCTTCCACATTACGTACAAAATTCATAATTTAATATCCTAATTTTCATTGGCAATTATAAGATTCACACAAGATTCACATCTTAAGAAAGCTTACCTCCAATTAGATCCACTTCCATCGACAATAGGTGTAGACGACCTATGGCGTTCATTTGAAGCTACTATCATCGATAAATTTTCTTCTTCATTATCATCTACTCGCATTTGCATGTGCCTTCAACCACTCACATTTCTTTCAGAGATCCTATGTGAACTCCTACTTGCATTGCACCCTTCACTAGGCACTCAGGCCTCTATTTAGAGAAATAGCTCGAAACAAAATACATAGACAAATGGTGAAACATTTGTCTTAATGATGCATCATCATCTACACATAGTAGTCCCGATCTCCATGCATATATCTAAATATTACATTGTATAGTAATTTTCCATCTACTTTAATCCCAACCAACTTTGCTAGCTACTTGCATCTCAAGTTCATCATAAGTAGATAGTTTCTTGATGAATAATCCATTTGTGCCCCCCTTCACGGTGAAGCATAAAAACTAACCATTTCCTCCGCCATCTCTATTCACTTAATTCATAACCAATAAATTACAGAAATAATACATTAGACAATTACTTCAAAATAACTACTTAACTTAATGAATTATGAGGATCTATTAATCAAACTTAATCAAGCAATTCCACTCAAACAACAAAAATCATATCACAATTCCATAGCACAATTTAACTCCCTTAACATAAGAACTTAAAAAAACTAGGAAAATAAAATCACACACCAACTTTCCATCTATATTACAGAACAAGAAATCAAAATGAAACCCTTAAATCAACAAAAATGCAACCAATCTGTGAACTCTTTCTTGTTGTCTTGATATAGTCCACGATATAAAAAAAAAAAAACTAAAATTACCAAAAAACAACCTATATGTAATGCAATTTTGATGTCTTGATTATAGAACAAGAAATAAAAAAACAAACCCTTCAAGCGATGAAAATTCAAACAAGGTGTCATGCTAACTTGCTGTCTTGATTACAAACCACAAAATTAAAAACTAAAACCTTAAATCACCTACAACACAACCAATCTATCTTGAAGTCTTAATGTTTTGATTATAGAATAAGAAATCAAAAAATACCTTCAGGCGAAGGAACTATAGGTGGACAAATTTGGGGTCTGATGATGAAGGGTGGACGGATCTGGGCAAATGTTCAAAGAAACTCTGGGTAGAGGGCCTCTAGATGGAGTAGATTTGCACTGAGGGGCTCTGGGGGGAAGAGCTTCAGGCTGAGGGACTGATGGCGGCAAATGGCGACACAAAATGTAGCGACACATAGCGACAAATGCAGTGGCACTCTGAAAGGAAACGATCGAGAGGCTCTGGAAAGAAACAGTCGAGAGGGGGGATGGGGACGGGCATGTAAATATAGTGAACTTCATCCTTCAGAAGGATGAAATGAACTTTAAGTGGATTTTGTCCTTTTGAAGGACAAAATTAGTTTGAAGTTGCTGTTTTTGCCCGAGGAATGTGAATGCAAGTGATTTTGTCTTTCAGGGCAAAATCAACATAAAACTCATTTCGTCCTTCAGAAGGACAAATAAAAAAAAAAAATGTAATGCAGGTGCCAACACTTTGTTGGTGCCTACATGGCCAAAACGTATACCACTTTGGGAAATATTTTTCTCTATCTATGAATTTGGTAATTTTTTTTAATATTATTTTAATAATTTTCTCTTGAAAGTATATTAAATATATTAGTTGGTGACGTGTATACCAAAAAATCAATATGGTTCAAGTGGTTATTATTTCATTATAAGTCATTTGGGTGTGTTCCACTTTGAATCCTGCCGCTTCCCAAAAAAAATTTAGCTTTGCTGTCTCAACTAGACTGAACTAGCCCAATGGGAAGGACTAGTGTAGCTTGCTCAACAGGTCCAGTTTGAACCTGGTTTGACTAGTTAGTCCGATCCGGATTTTAAAATAGTGATCAAAACTATGCATAATTATTCTGTGTATTTAAGTCTCCATAATATGCTTAGATTAGTGATGTGCTGAAGTTGTATTTGGAATTGATTTGACATGAAAAATAGGAGTTGACAATTTCTAAAACTTGAAGGTTGAAGACTAAATAAACTTTTTTTATTCAAGGTCAATTTTACACACACTCACATGCAAAAAAAACTGAGACATTAATTAGAAAAACCTTAGAAAGTGTTTTTAAAAGTTTTGGGAAAAAATAGGGAAAAATCACAAAAGCATTCATAAGCGATTGATCGGTTTAGAATATGCTTGTGAAAAGGATTGATTGACTATGAATGTTCAAGAAATTTTCTAGTAGAAGGCAAAATTGATTAAACGTTTGTCTAATTGATTGATCATTTTAATTTTGTCCATCACAATAACTTTAATGATTGATCACAGGTTGAAAGGATTGATTAGGTGATTTAGATGCCAATTGCAGTACCCTGATCGATACATTGTTTGGCTTGAAGGATTGATCATTTAAGGTTCTAGAATTGAACAGTTCATGTAATGATAGATCGCCTTGAGGAATGATAATCAGTCAACGAAATAGTTCCCTAGTTTAAGCAATCTATAATAGAGTCTTTCCTAACTAGGTCACCTTAACCCTAGCCACCTTGGGAGACCATCTATGGGCTAGCTTTGAACAAAATAACATAAGGGAAAACCATTCTTGGGAGAGAAAAATTGAGTATTTTAATTGAATAGTTTTTTCCCTAAATCACTTAAGATTTAAGTGCAAATTAAGAAAGGTGTTACACCTAAACTATTGATTCATTAAATTGAGACAAAGTTTAGGGTTATATTACTTGCAAGTGTACAAGTGGATGTAGTCTTGCAAGGTCGAATCTAAAAGGATTGCCTTTGTGTGACTATCACAATGATTATAAAATAAGAGGTGTAAAGAAAAATTAATAGAGAAAAAGTAAAAGAGTATTGAGGTAATAAAGAGTTAAGAAATAAATAAGATAAACACTAAGGCATTGAGGGTCATTGTAACATCTAGTGATGTTCTTCACGTGTTCTATTATCTCAGTTAGAATTGAATGAAAATTCTATCTAACTGGAAGAAATGAACATTAAAAGCAAAAACAAAGATAGAAAATACTTTGGATAGATGAAGGATAAAAAAATTCTTTCTTCAAGAGTTCTATATATCAAACTATAAAAGATTAAGAAGGAGAGCCTACAAGCATCTTATGTATTAAGATCACAAAGAAACAAGAAGAATAATAATATTAAATAAACATAACTTCAAATAACTAATACTTACATGAAACCATTGATGAAACATGTATATAATTCCATTAGATTGTTACTAGCCTTAGCTAGAATTCTTAAAAAGTCATTACAATAAAACTAAAAATCAAAATTACAAAAGAAGAGAAAAATAGAAAAAAATAGCTCCGAAAGGAGGAGATGATGCATCTCCCATGTCTACCCCTCTTTTTATAGGAGTAGAAGTTGTTGTTTCAATGGGGAAGCTCCAATCATATCCCTTGATTGCTTCCTCATTGATTGCTTGATTGGTTGCTTATTTGGATATGATTAGATTCTAAATTAATAAAATAAATCAATGATTTATTTAGCAAATAAGTATCCTTTAGTTATCCAAAAATCTTTATCATCTTTCCTTATGTGTATCAATCACAATAAGTGAAAAGATCCCCAATATGTTGGCCTCTGGTTAATTGACTAGTTATCCATTTTCATATCAAATTGGACCCATATATCTTTAGAATTATAAATTTCTTCCTAAAGTAGAGATTTTTTCCGCGAAAATCTTCTTTTTAATGCCACTAGAATCATATCCATCTAAATTTTAGATAGAAAGATATGACAGAAATACTAAGGATGTATCCATTTGTCAAAATCATCTTCTTCCCGAATTTGGTTTTCTTGATGCAAATGTGAAATCTAATAGATCCACAAGGTTATGTTCGACAATTCTATTCATTTTTAGACCATTAAGAGCCCATTCTTGACCTTGAGTAGCTTTAGGTAGTTGGGCTTGGCTTCCTCTTCCACCTGGATCCTATCGAAGCCTATTTGAACATGTGAACACAACGAAGGTCCAACTCACCTATTCAAAATATAAATGACCCAAATAAGTAGTGAATTAATACAAAATAAGGTTAAAATTCAAGGGGAGTTGAATAAGCTCAACATCAACAATAAAAAAGGAGTTTTGTTTGAAGTGTTTTGAAGGATATGAAGACAACCTTGAAGTGAGAAAATTTCAAAGATCAACGGGGTGACTTGTAAGCTAATGACTTCAAAAGGAAAAGGGGTTTCTTGTGTCGGGCAGAGATTTATAGTTGATCTTGAAAGATCTAATCCTTAGTACATTGATTTTAGCCGATGAGTGGCAATTGTAGTTTTTTTCCTTCTTTGGGTTTTCACATAAATTCTGTGTGTCTGATGTAGTGATTGCATGCATGATGTGTTGATTATTTAGTTGCTTGATCTTCAAGTTGCACTAGTTTTTCAACTTTTAATTCCTGCACAATAGAGGCCATAACTTGTAGTTTGTAAATCTAGCTAAGTATTTGATCTATTGATGAAGGGGATAAGAGAAACAGAGATAAGGAGATTCATAACTTGAAGAAACATGTAGACTTCCTAGGAATTGATTATGTAAATCAACTTGCTTTAAAATACAAGGAGCAATGGGATCAAAAGAGGAAAATATGACAAGTTCCCTTGAGCAATCGATGAAGATCTAAGGGCAAATGATAGCCTCTGTTGAAATTCCTTTGAAAGAATCAAATTGAGCGAAAGGCAATTCATTGGGTATATAAGTGATTGATTAGCTTCAGCGATTGATCAACACTTAAAATGGAGTAGAGAAAAATGAAGTCGAGAGAATGACGATCAATCGATTCTATAACGATACGGTTTTTAATTTTTATTTGGATAAGGATTTGAATTCAAATTGATTTCTTTTAAGTCTTTTACTTTTCTAGGAGTCTTTATTCTGTATTACTTTGATTATTTAGGGATTTTCTCATTAGTTTTCCTTAATTTTGATTGGTTAGTCATATGGTAGTGAGAGATTGGATTCTTTTATTTATAATTATGCCATTAGGAGTTGTATATATGCATGAATCTTTCATGGAGGCCATGGTTCTTTGTTTTTTCTAATATTTTGAGGAACAAGAAGAGATTAATTAATTATCCTTTATTTTCCCTCTATTTTATGTGAATTTTCCATTGAAATTTCAGAGAGAGGAAGATTGTGTGCATATCTAGCCTAATGTGTTGAATGACATTTGCACCATCAATTCAATCTTGTATTAGTTAGTGGCCTTACATAGGTTCAACATGTTGCCTCGATGTCGTGAAGGATGAGTTATAGAAATTGATGAAATTAATAATCACAATGAAGTAGCAAGGTGGTCGAGACACGCTAAGCAATTGACAAGCCAGATGAATTATTTGGCCAATGTTGTTGCTCACTAATATCATACTAAGGCCAAGGCCATGGTAGAGCATCACTTTAATGATCCTTCAAGCTATCCTTTTAATACATCTGGCTATAAGAAAATTTGTAGTCCCGCTCTTATTGTGCAAGAGGGGATTTATTTTAATCTCCCTCTCATCTACGATGAAGAGCCGCATATTTGTTCATGTGATGTACTTGTGCTAGAATTTGAACATGTGATGATAGGCAGCTTCCGCGAGTAAACCAATAACAAGAGTTATTGTTGGTGTTAGACTTACATTCACCGTTGAACTAGAATGATGTCATTGTTGTTGGGTTAACATCCCTTCTATTGGAAGATCCACATCCACGCCAATTTTATTTCTACAAGAATTGGAATGGTTTTCAAGAAATCTTCCACCATAAACATTGCCCATCTGTCCAAGGTTTGAACCAATATCTCCATATTGTGGTAATAAGTTCGTGGAATTCTCTTATTTTATTTGTGTTTAACATTGTGGTTACCTTGAGTTCATAGCATTTGGTGTTCATGTTAATGCATGGCACATTATGATAGAGTTCAAATTGTCTAGAATGATATGAATTTAGATACTTTATATGTGTTGTTAGAATTGAAAAATTCAAATTGCTCAGTTGATGTTTGATGTAATGCCCTATTTTGATTTTTTGAGTTGGAATTCAAAATCATGTGGTAAACAAGTTTCAGAGATTTTTTGTGATATGAGGAGTAGTGGTTATCATATGCATAAGTATGATCAAATTGATTTTGTTCTTGGTGATATTATGAAGACTAATTTTCTTGTCTTGTGCATTGATTATTACTGTGTACATGAGATTAACTTTGTGTTCAAGGAGATCCTTTCGGAAGATTTTTTTTTCTACATCAATTGTTTCAAGGTGTGAAGTGCTATGAGTTGATTCTTACACACATTTTATATCTTTCCCATGACACAAGGTACATATTGTTTATTGCTATTTCATTTCATGTAAAACTTCTGAAGCTGTCGGACCACAATGCTACTATTTATGGTTCTTTACTTTGTGCTATTCATGGTTCACTTGTGTTGAACAAAACAATTGGATATGTGCATTCGTTGGATATTACTTCAACCTTTTTAAACTCGAGGACACATTTTTTCTCTCCCGGGGAGAATGATGAAGGACGTAAGAGACACAAAGATAAGGAGGTTCATAACATGAAGAAATGTGTGGATTTGCTTAGAATTGATGTAGTAAATTAGCTTGGTTTGAAATACAAGCAGCGGTCGGATCGAAAGAGGACAATATGCCAAGTTCCCTTGAGCGATCAATTATGATCCAAGGGCATTTGATCATGTCCGATGGAATTCCTTTGTAAAAATCAAATTGAGCAAAAGGCGATGGATCAGACATATAAGCGAGCGATCGATTGCTCAGCTTCAATGATCAGTTAGCACCTAAAATGGCGCAAAGAAAAATGAAGTCAAGAGCATGGTGATGGATCAATCCTCCTCGTGATCGATCAGTCCAACAGTGATACTTTATTTAATTCTATTTGGGTAAGGATTTGAACTCAAACTGATTTCTTTTAACTCTTTTGCTTTTCTAGGAGTCTTTATTCTGGATTATTCTATTATTTAAGGATTTTCTCATTAGTTTTCCTTAATTTTAATTGGTTAGTCATATGGTAGTTAGATATTGGATTTTTTTATTCACAATTATGCCCTTAGGAGTTGTATAAAAGCATGACTTTTTCATGGAGGCCATAGTTCTGCGTTTTTTCTGATATTTTGAAGAAGACGAGATTCATTTATTCTATTTTATTTTCCCTCTATTTGATGTGAATTTACCATTGAAATTTGTGAGAGAGAAAGGTCGTGTGTGCCTGTAGCCGAATTTGTAGAACAATATTCATCCCATCAATTCAACTATGTATTAACTATGGGCTTTGTAGTAATTCACTAGGTTTAAATGAATATTAAACTCTCAATCTCCTTGTGTGTTGTGATGTGATATGGTCTCACAAAGATCTCTCTTAACTCATAAGATATTTATGAGTCAAATTTCTCGCCCTTCAATTATTTTTCTCTCAATTGATGTGTAGGTGATGGAAGGAATAAAATCTCTCTTTTTTCTCTCAAAAAATTTCTATTCCCTTACATCCAATTTGACCCTTAAATATGCCTGTAAGTCAGTTAGAGTTTTAGATTTATAGTAGGATAAAATTTATTCTTGGTTTGACTTAGAATAAATAACTGCATCATTAATTGATCGATCATTCCATAGGGTGACCATTCACTATTTTGGTACCTGACGACTTTTGGCTCCTTATCAATCTTTCTACTAGATGATCAACCATTCAATATTTTGTCAAAAAAACCAAGAAATATTCAAGTCCAATCGATTGCTAGTTCAAGGACGATTGATCGCTTTTGAACGCTTTATGCAATATTTGTCTAATTCTCTTCTCAACACTTAGATTAGGTTTTTCTACGAAAATTTTGTGTGTGCATGTGAAATTTACCTTTCTTTTCTTCAAAGCTCATTCACTCTAATTAAGTCATTCACCTCCAAATCCAACTTGATACATTATTAATTTAGTCTGACTCTTAAGACTTAAAAACACATATAGAATAGATATAGTTTTAATCATTGAAATATAGTCAATTACAAGACATATGACACACATGTTCCTAGACTACCGATAACCTTCTATGCAATCTTTTTTTCATTCCTATCCTATCCTATTTACTACCACCATTTATAATACTACATCTCTATGTAATCATATCACACTTCTTACTACATAGATTTTTTGATGTTTTTAATATGTCCCTTATCCTATAAGTACTTCTAATTGATTTCCAATTAATATATGCACAACATAGTGCAACTTTGGAATCCAGTTCCCCCATCAGATTTCGGCAACCCACCCCCTCCTCCTCCTCCCCCTCTCCCTCCCCCTCCCCAATCCACCCTCCCTTTCCCTCCTCTACTCCATTTCTCCCCCTCCTCCACTGTCGCCGTCGGAGGATGGAGCTCTGGCTACGAGTCTGATTCCCCTACCTGATTCTAGCTCCCCACCCACTCCCGCTCTCCCCCTCTTTCCCCAATCCTCCCCCCTACTCCCCTCCACCCCTATGCTTGCTCCCCCTGTGCCGAATCCAAAACTGCTGCCAGATTCCAGCACTATCCCCATCTTCCCCCTTCCTCCCCCACCCCTACCGGAGGAGAAGTGCAAGACTCCGGAGCCTATTTCGTCTCCGACTGTTTTTTTTTATGTTATTAGTGACACTTACAAATGCATCATTAATAAGTTTTTAATTTTTAAAATTTATTTCCTTTAAAGCTTAGCTAATAAGTTTTTTATTTTTTTAAAAAACTAATTTCTTATTAGTGGCACTTTCTAAAACGTTGCTAATATTTTTTTTATTTTTTAAAAACATATTTTTTTTATTAGCAACACTTTTCGATCCATCGCTAATAAGGGTATTTTTATTTTCTTAAAAGCTAATAAGGTTTTTTATTAGGGACGCTTTTATAAGTGTTGCTTATAATTTATTTATTATTTTTATTATTAGCAAGGCATAGATAAGCGTCGCTAATAAGATGTTTTTTTTAATTTTTTTATGTTGGGGACACTTTATAAAGCGTCGGTAATAATAAATTATTAGAGACGCTTAGAATTAAGCGTCGTTAATAATTTACTATTAGCAACACTTTGTCATAAGAATCGCTAATAAGCAATAGTGACTATATTTTTATTGACGCATTTGACAATACTTTCTAAGTGTCGTTAATAGTAATTGACAACGCTTTGAGTACTATTAGCGACGCTTAAAAGCGTCATTTATAGTGCAATTTGTTGTGGTGGTTGATTCTTGAGTTGGGCTGGTTTTTATAAAAAACTTGACATGCCCTAAAAAAATCCTTTCAATGTGACATAATATTAAGTTGAATTTCATTAAAATTTTTGTTTTGGGTTCTCGAATTGACCCAACCAAAGATAAATCTTGGATCCTATCTCGAGTTCTTAGGTAGGTAGTGTTTGTAAATCTTAGGTCCTAATTAGGTCAGACTGGGTTTAGGAATCAAGGGCATAATCTTGTGTCTACTTTAGTGTAAACTTCATTTTATTTTTTATGTATCCTGTGTTATCCTCACTCCTCTGCATAAATTTTTGTTATTTTCATTATCACCCTTATCCAATGCATAATCTCAATTAATTTGTAATTAATGTTCCACACATCTATGATACAATTATTTCAAGTAAGTAATTAGTCTATATTTTATTTAGTTTCTTTGATTTTGAATCAATTCAATTTACACAATGCATGTTTGTAAACTGAATTGATTCAAAATTGCTTTGTCTAAAATTGTTATTTTTTGGCATAACAGATTTAATATTCAAATATTGCCTCCGTCCCACATAAATAGTTCTGTTTATTTTAAAAAAAATATACTTAAATTAGTTCATTTTGAAAACTTAAATAGGGTTATTAATGTGGGACAAATGGAGTTTATTACTCCATTTTCACTCCACATGGACTCAAATAATTTTATTACCATGTCTTGGTAATAAGTTTTGAAAACATTGGAAAAAAGGCCGGCCCTCACAATTGTGGTCCATAAATAATAACTAAGGTTTATGAGTTAAATGTCTTGGCATACCAAGTGGGAACATAAAGATTCACCTCATTTTCATTGTTTTCAGAGAAAGCCAAAATTTCCATCTTGGGTGGGCCATTTACATGTAAGGAGGCTTCAAAAGTAAATGGAAGAAAACGATATTTTGTCGTAAAGGTAGAAGCTGAGAAAATTCCATTTTTATAATATGCATGTGGAAGATTATTGTTTGGCCTGATATAACACTTCTCCGTCTAATCCGTTCGGCTCAAGTCCTTGATCAGCGAATGAATGCCGGCAAAAAATGGCAATGTTGCGACAATAAATTCTACAAACACAAACAAAAAATAAAGAACCACTAATCCATAATGCCATACCTTGTGCATTTGGCGTAAACGAAGAACTCAATAATCCCTAATATATAAGAGAATTGTACCCATGCTAAGAGTCATTAAACCCCATTTCAGGAGCCTTTGCACTTTGCTAATAGCACCATATTAAGAAGAGTTTGAAAGTTATGAAATCAAAAGACAGCGTCATTTTCTCGATCAAAAAGAAAAAAAAAGAAAAAAATCCCGAAGCATGCTTAAGCATTATACATTAAGAAATTTGAGAAATTATTGGGTGATGAAAATGTTGCATCACTTTTATTTTCAGCCCACAGGTTGCTTATTTGTCCATCACCTATTGCGAATGAGCACAAATTTTACATAACAATTAGTAGTTAAAATTAGGATTTGTATAGTCTAATTAGTTTTTATGACCAAGATAGATAACCTGAAATGAGAAGCTCATATCACTTAAAATTAGTGAGAGAGAAACTTAGAATTTGGATCTAAACATGTCCACTAGTCAAATGTGGTTAGAAAAATAATTTTCATAAAAAAAACTTTTCCACGAAATGAAGACAAAGATGTTTTTTTTTGTGTTAGTATACAAAGAACTTTATATTAACCACTTTAAAACTTGCTCTATTTTGCAGATGATGCATTGCCGATAAATAAGCACCTTGTCTTGCTCATGCACCTTCACAAGCCTTGGATTGGGATGATTTTCTCATGCACCTTCATGTTCTTCATCTTTCATAACGCAATGTCTCTTCCAGCAGCTGCCTTGTTCAGCAACGAAACGGACCGACGCGCTTTGCTGGCTTTCAAAGGCGAGATAACAAGCAACCCCATCAGAGATGCTGAGCTCGTGGAACGACTCCCTCAGTCTTTGCCACTGGCTGGGAGATGTCTATGGGCTGCAGCGGTAGCGAGTGACGGCATTGGCCCGGGAAGAGCTCGGGCTGGCTGGCCGCTTTTCGCCTCATCTTTCAAATCTCTCTTTCATCAGAGAGATCAGGAGTTGTATAAATGCATGAATCTTTCATGGAGGCCATGGTTCTTTGTTTTTTCTAATATTTTGAGGAAGAAGAGATTAATTATTTATCCTTTATTTTCCCCCTATTTTGTGTGAATTTTCCATTGAAATTTGAGAGAGAGGAAGATTGTGTGCACATCTAGCCTAATGTGTCAAACGACATTTGTCCCATCAATTCAACCCTGTATCAATTAGCGGCCTTACGTAGGTTCAACATGCTACCTCGATGTCATGAAGGACATATTATAGAAATTGATGAAATTAATAATCGTGATGAAGTAGCAAGGTTGTCGAGACATGCTAAGCAATTGACAAGCTAGATGAATTATTTGGCCAATGTTGTTGCTCACTGATATCATACCAAGGCCTAGGCCATTGTAGAGCATCACTTTGATGATGCTTCAAGCTATCCTTTTAATACATATGACTGTTAGAAAATCTATAGTTCCGCTCTTATTGTGCAAGAGGGTATTTATTTTAATCTCCCTCTCATCTACAACGAAGAGCCACATATGTGTTCATGTGATGTACTTGTGCCAGAATTTGAACATGTGATGACAGGCAGCTTCTGTGAGTAAACCAAGAACAAGAGTTATTGTTAGTGTCAGACTTACATTCACTGTTGAACTACAATGATGTCATTGCTGTTGGTTTAACATCCCTTCTATTGGAAGATCCACATCCATGCCAATTTTATTTCTACAAGAATTGGAATGGTTTACAAGAAAATTTCCACCATAAACATTGCCCATCCGTCCGAGTTTTGAGCCAATATCTCCTATTGTGGTAATAAGTTTGTGGAATTCTCTTATTTTATTTGTGTTTAATATTGTGCTTACCTTGAGTTCATAACGTTTGGTGTGCAAGTTAATGCATGTCACGTTGTGATAGAGTTTGAATTGTCCATAATGATATAAATTTAGATATTTTATATGTGTTGTTAGAATTGAAAATTTCAAATTGCTCAGTTGATATTTGATGTAATGCCCTATTTTGATTTTACGAGTTGGAATTCAGAATCATGTGGTAAACAATTTTCAGAGATTTTTTGTGATATGATAACATATAGCACTTACCTGATGGTTAAGTCACATGTTGGATATGGCCAACAAGTTCATGTTGTCCAAGGCATGTATGATGTGTTTTTGCAGTCACAATATTCTAGTACCAAGATTCACATTGATCATGATATTCTTGAGAAAATGTTTGGTTTCACCCCAAGGAGTAGTTGTTATCATATGCATAGGTATGATCAAATTGATTTTGTTCTTTGTGATATTATGAAGACTAATTTTCTTGTCTTGTACATTGATTATTACTATGTGCATGAGGTTAACTTTGTGTTCAAGGAGGTCCTTTCGGAAGATTTTTTTTCTACATCGATTGTTTCAAGGTGTGAAGTGCTATGGGTTGATTCTTACATACATTCTATATCTTTCTCAGACACAAGGCACATACTGTTTATTGCTATGTCATTTCATGTGAAACTTCTGAAGCTGCCGGACCACAATGCTACTATTTGTGCGTCTTTACTTTATGCTATTCATGGCTCACTTGTGTTGAACAAAACAATTAGATATGTGCATTCGTTGGATATTACTTCAACCTTTTTAAACTCAAGGACACATTTTTTCTCACCTGGGGATAATGATGAAGGGCATAAGAGAGACAAAGATAAGGAGGTTCATAACATGAAGAAATGTGTGGATTTGCTTAGATTTGATGTAGTAAATCAACTTGATTTGAAATACAAGCAGTAGTGGGATCGAAAGAGGACAATATACCAAGTTCCCTTGAGCTATCAATTATGATCCAAGGGCAATTGATCACCTTTGATGGAATTCCTTTGTAAAAATCAAATTAGCAAAAGGCGATCGATTAGACATATAAGTGATTGATCGATTGCTGAGCTTCAATGATCAGTCAGCACCTAAAATGGCGCAAAGAAAAATGAAGTCAAGAGCATGGTGATCGATCAATCCTCCTAGAGATCGATTGGTCCAACAGTGATACTTTATTTAATTTCTATTTGGGTAAGGATTTGAACTCAAACTGAGTTCTTTTAAGTCTTTTGCTTTTCTAGGAGTCTTTATTCTATATCATTCTATTATTTAGGGATTTTCTCATTAGTTTTTCTTAATTTTGATTGGTTAGTCATATGGTAGTTAGATATTGAATTTTTTTATTCACAATTATGCCCTTAGGAGTTGTATAAAAGCATGACTTTTTCATGGAGGCCATAGTTCTACGTCTTTACTGATATTTTGAAGAAGATGAGATTCATTCTTTCTATTTTATTTTCCCTCTATTTGATGTGAATTTACCATTGAAATTTGTGAGAGAGAAAGCTGGTGTGTGCCTGTAGCCGAATTTGTAGAACAACATTCGTCCCATTAATTCAACCATGTATTAACTATGCGCTTTGTAGTAATTTACTAAGTTTAGATGAATATTAAACTCTCAATCTCCTTGTGTGTTGTGATGCGATATGGTCTCACAAAGATCTCTCTTAACTCATAAGATATTTATGAGTCAAATTTCTTGCCCTTCAATTATTTTTCTCTCAATTGATGAGTAGGTGATGGAAGGAATAAAATCTCTCTTTTTTCTCTCAAAAAATTTATATTACCTTAGTTCCAATTTGTCCCTTAAATACTCCTATAAGACAGTTAGGGTTTCAAATTTATCATAGGAAAAAATTTATTCCTGGTTTGACTTAGAACAAATAACTACAACATTAACTGATCAATCATTCGATTGGGTGATCATTCACTGTTTTGTACCTGACGAATTTGACTCCCAATCAATCTTTCCACTAGATGATCAATCATTCAATATTTTGTCAAAAATACCAAGAAATATTCAAATTTATCTATTGCTAGTTCAAGGACAATTGGTCGCTTTTGAACACTTTATGTAATATTTGTCTAATTCTCTTCTCAACAATTAAATTAGGTTTTTCTACAAAAATTGTGTGTGTGTGTGAAATTTACCTTTCTTTTCTTCAAAGCTCATTCACTCTGATTAAGTCATCCACCTAGAATCATTAGAATACAACTACTCCAATTCTTTAAGTCAATCAATTCCAAATCCAACTTCATACATTATTAATTTAGTCAGACTCTTAAGACTTAAAAACACATGTAGAATAAATATAGTTTTGAAATATAGTCAATTACAAGACATATGACACACATGTTCCTAGACTACTGATAACCTTCTATGGAATCTTTTTTTCATTCCTATCCTATCCTATATGCGACCATCATTTATAATACTACATCTTATGTAATCATATCATACTTCTTACTACAATTAAAAGTGAGAATGTGGTGTATGATATATTTTTATGATTACCTACATAGATTTTTTGATGTTTTTAATATTTTCCTTATCCTATATGTACTTCTAATTGATTTCAAATTAATATTTGCACAACATAGTGCAACTTTGGAATCCAGTTCCCCCATCGGATTTCGACACCCGACCCCCTCCTCCCCCTCTCCCTCCCCCCTCCCCCCTCCCCAATCCACCCTCCCTTCCCCTCCTCTATTCTATTTCTCCCCCCTCCTCCACTGTCGCCGTCGGAGGATGGGGCTCTGGCTACCGGAGTCCGATTCCCCTGCCGACCCGGCTCCCCACCCCTCCCACTCTCCCCATCTTTCCCTATTCCTCTCCCCTGCTCCCCTCCACCCTCTGCTTGGTCCTCCCTATGCCAAATCCAGAACAGCTGCCAGATTTCGGCACCGCCCATCTTTCCCCCTTCCTCCCCCACCCCTACTGGAGGAGGAGTGCAAGACTCCGGAGCCTATTTCGTCTCTGACTAGTTTTTTTAAATTTTTTTTGTTATTACCGAAGCTTACAAATGAGTCACTAATAAGTTTTTTTATTTTTTTAAAAACTAATTTCTTATTAGTGGCGCTTTCTAAAGCGTCGCTAATACTTTTTTTGTTTTTTAAAAATTATTTTCTTTTATTAGCAACGCTTTTCAAACCATTGCTAAAAATGGTATTTTTATTTTTTTAAAAGCTAATAAGATTTTTTATTAGGGACGCTTTTATAAGTGTTGCTAATAATTTATTTATTAGTTTTATTATTAGCAAGGCATAGATAAGCATCGCTAATAAGATGTTTTTTTTAATTTTTTTATATTGGGGACACTTTATAAAGCATCGATAATAATAAATTATTAGAGATGCTTAGAATTAAGAGTCGTTCATAATTTACTATTAACAACGCTTTGTCATAAGAGTCACTAATGAGCAATAGTAACTGTATTTTTATTGACGCATTTCACAATGCTTTCTAAGAATCGTTCATAGTCATTAGTAACACTTTGAGTACTATTAGCAACGCTTAAAAACGTCAATTATAGTGCAATTTGATGTAGTGGTTGATTCTTGAGTTGGTTTGGTTTTAGTATATAAAATATCCAAAAGCAACCTGATATTTTTTTTATGAAAAACTTGATATGCCCTAAAAGAATCCTTTCAATGTGACATAGTATTAAGTTGAATTTGATTTCAATTTTTGTTTTGGGTTCTGGAATTGACCCAACCAAAGAAAAATCTTGAACCCTATCTCGAGTTCTTAAGTAGGTAGAGTTTGTAAATCTTAGGTCCTAATTCGGTCAGATTGGGTTTAGGAATTAAAGGCATAATCTCGTGTCTACTTTAGAGTAAACATAATTTTATTTTTTATGTATCCTGTGTTATCCTCACTCCTCTACACAGATTTTTGTTATTTTCATTATCACCTTTATCCAATGCATAATCTCAATTAATTTGTAATTAATGTTCCACATGTCTATCGATACAACTATTTCAAGTAAGCAATTAGTCTATATTTAATTTAGTTTCTTTAATTTTGAATCAACTCAATTCACACACAATGCATGTCTGTGTAAACTGAATTGATTTTGATTCAAAAAAAATTTGTCTAAAATTGTTATTTTTTGGCATAACAAATTTAATATTCAAATATTACCTCCGTCCCACATAAATAATTCTATTTATTTTTTAAAAAATACTTAAATTAGTTCATTTTCAAAACCTAAATAGGGCTATTAATGTGGGACAAATAGAGTATATTACTCCATTTTTACTCCACGTGGACTCAAATAATTTTATTACCATGTCTTGGTAATAAGTTTTGAAAACATTGGAAAAAAGGCTGGCCCTCACAATTGTGGTCCATAAATAATAAACTAAGGTTTATGAGTTAAATGTCTTGGCATACCAACTGGGAATATAAAGATTCACCTCATTTTCATTGTTTTCAGAGAAAGCCAAAATTTCCATCTTGGGTGGGCCATTTACATGTAAGGAGGCTTCAATAGTAAATGGAAGAAAATGATATTTTGTCGTAAAGGTAGAAGCTGAGAAAATTCCATTTTTATAATATGCATGTGGAAGACTTTATTGTATGGCCTGATATGACATTTCCTCCGTCTAATCCATTCGGCTCAAGTCCTTGATCAGCAAATGAATGCCGGCCAAAAATGGCAATGTTGCGACAATAAATTCTACAAACACAAACAAAAAATAAAGAACCACTAATCCATAATGCCATACCTTGTGCATTTGGCGTAAACGAAGAACTCAATAATCCCTAATATAGAGAATTGTACCCATCCTAAGAGTCATTAAACCCCCTTTCAGGAGCCTTTGCACTTTGCTAATAGCACCATATTAAGAAGAGTTCGAAAGTTATGAAATCAAAACACAGCGTCATTTTCTCGATCAAAAAGAAAAAAATCCCAAAGCATGCTTAAGCAATATACTTTTAAGAAATTTGAGAAATTATTGGGTGATGAAAATGTTGCATAACTTTTATTTTCAGCCCACAGGTTGCTTATTTGTCCATCACCTATTGCAAATGAGCACAAATTTTACATAATAATTAGTAGTTAAAATACAAAGAACTTTATATTAACCACTTTAAAACTTGCTCTGTTTTGCAGATGATGCATTGCCGAAAAATAAGCACCTTTGTTTTGCTCATGCACCTTCACAAGCCTTGGATTGGGATGATTTTCTCATGCACCTTCATGTTCTTCATCTTTCATAACGCACTGTCTCTTCCAGCAGCTGCCTCGTTCAGCAACGAAACGGACCGACGCGCTTTGCTGGCTTTCAAAGGCGAGATAACAAGCGACCCGTCGGAGATGCTGCGCTCGTGGAACGACTCCCTCAGTCTCTGCCACTGGCCGGGAGTCGTCTGTGGGCTGCAGCGGCAGCGAGTGACGGCGTTGGCCCTTGAAGAGCTCGGGCTGGCCGGCCGCCTTTCGCCTCATCTTTCAAATCTCTCTTTCATCAGAGAGATCAGGCTATCAGGTAACAAGTTTCATGGACAAATACCACAGGACTTCGGTAGATTGTTTCAGCTAGAACTGATAAGCTTGTCCGGAAATTTACTCGAGGGTGCAATTCCGCCGAGTCTCTCAAACTGCTCCCAACTCGCCCATATTCTCTTCACTCATAATAGGTTCACAGGAAAATTCCCACTAGAGCTTGCCGCTTTGTCCAATCTGCAGACACTAAGCTTTGAAACAAACGAGCTTACAGGTACCATCCCACAGGTCGTGGGGAACCTCACCTCTCTGTCCTACCTATCTCTGGGATTGAACCATTTTGATGGGACAATTCCAAGTGAGATTGGCAAGCTATCCCTTCTGCATACTCTTCAGTTGTCTGTGAACAACTTGTCTGGTGAAGTCCCACCTTCATTGTACAATCTCTCCCACATCCAAGTTCTCCGTGTGGGGATGAATCAACTAAGCGGGAGGCTATCCCCGAACATAGGCTACTCGTTTCCAAATCTTGTTTCTATTATTGTGTCATTCAATGAGTTTGTAGGAACGGTTCCAGATTCTCTATCAAATGCTTCTCTTCTTAGAGAACTTGAGGTGGGTGTTAATCATTTTAGTGGGTTGGTTCCTACTTATCTAGGAAGGTTGAAGCATCTGACTCTTGTACGAATTGGGGTTAATGAGTTTGGGAGTGACATGGGCGACGATCTGAACTTCATCACATCCTTGACCAACTGTAGCAGTCTTGTCAAACTTGATGCAGGGACCAATCGGCTCGCTGGTCCATTGCCAGACTCCATAGCCAACCTGTCTACTGGAATCACTATGTTATGGCTCGGAAGAAATAGGATCCGTGGAAAAATCCCATCAGGAATTGAAAATCTCATCAACCTGGAAAGGTTGGAGTTGAATGATAACCTTTTGACCGGTCCAGTTCCCATTGGGATTGGGAGGCTCCAAAACATGACATTGCTTTCCTTGGGCAGAAACAGGCTATCAGAGCAATTACCACCTTCCCTGGGCAACATCTCTAGATTGATGGAACTTGACTTATCAACCAATTCCTTGCACGGAACTATACCTTCAAGTCTTGGAAATTGTTCAGGTTTGCAGATTCTCTCTCTTTCTAACAACCACTTATGTGGTGGCCTTCCCAAGCGTCTGTTCAAGCTCACGTCTGTTACGACTCTCAATTTGTCCAGTAATCTGTTCAGTGGGCACTTGCCGCTCGATGTTGGAGAACTTGTAAATACGAATAACTTGGATGTTTCTCACAACAAATTGATTGGATCCATTCCGAGCACACTTGGTAGTTGCATCAGTCTGGTAGATCTAAACCTGTCACATAACTTCCTTGAAGGAAGCATTCCAAGGTCTCTGGGATCCATGAAGGTAGTTGAAAAGTTGGATTTTTCAGGCAACAAACTTTCAGGCAAAATTCCGAAGTATTTTACGGAACTTGTTTACTTGAGCTTGTTGAATTTGTCGTACAATAACCTCGAGGGGCAAGTACCAAGTGGAGGAATTTTCAACAATGACAGTGCAGCATTAATCTTTGGCAACAAAGAGCTTTGTGGGGGTATCCCCAATCTGAATTTGCCTCCATGCCAGGAAGATAGTGATGAGAAACATAGCAGAAGATGGCCTTCCAACAAAGTAATGATACCTGTGATAGTTGGGATACTCATGATCCTCTTGATTTGTTGTCTGTTTGCAATGAAATGGAGACGACGACCCAGAAACGCACAACATACAGACCTTCCTTTAAATGTGCAACACCTGAAAATCACCTACCGAGAGCTCGTCCTAATAACTAATGGTTTCTCTTCTGCAAATATGGTTGGTTCTGGAAGTTTTGGTTCGGTGTACAAGGGACTGTCAGATTACTATCCAATCATGGTAGCTGTGAAGGTGATAGACATGGAACAGACTTGGGCTCTTGAAAGCTTCACAGCTGAATGCCACACTTTGGGAAGAATTAGACACCGTAACATTGTCAAGATGCTGACCTCTTGTTCCAGTTCTGATTATCAAGGTAACGAATTCAAAGCACTAGTTTTTGAATACATGGTGAATGGGAGCTTGGAGTCATGGCTGCATTCACATGGCGATGATTTGTATTTGAGTCTTGACAAAAGACTAGATGTTGCCATTGATGTTGCCCACGCATTGCATTATCTTCATAACGAATGCAATCCACGAATTGTCCACTGCGATTTAAAGCCAAGTAATGTCCTTTTTGACGAGGATATGGTGGCGCATGTGAGCGACTTCGGATTAGCCAAATTTCTACTAACGGCGTCGGATAGAGGGGATTCCTCCTTCACATCACTCTTACAAGGCTCTGTTGGCTATACTCCTCCAGGTATAACCATTATTCAAATGCTTAGCTGACCACTAAGTATGTGTTATTTTAGTAATTTTTATATTTTTTCTTTTTAGTTTGAGAATAAATTTTAATTATTTTTTTATGGTTAAAAAATAAAGAACAAATAGTTATTGAAAATCTTGCATTTTTGGATTTTTTATAAAAATGAAGTGTAAAAACAAAACAAAATTTTATTTTATACAGGCAGGGTTTCGGTGTAACATATATGTGCTTGGTCGAGTTTAACTTACCATTTGGGTTACCCGATGACATCTCTATGAAAGATCACATGACTACGGGATCAAAAGAAATCAAATTGGCGTGATGTTTAAACTTACTTGGATTAATGTGTTTACTTTTCATTTGTAATTGACTGCAGAATATGGTATTGGGTACGAAGCAAACACCCGTGGGGATGTATATAGCTATGGAATACTTCTACTAGAGATGCTTACCGGAAAGAAGCCAACAGATGATATGTTCACTGAAGGTATAAATATCTCAAAGTATGTAAAAATGTCATTTCAAGAGCACTTGACAGAAATTATAGACCCAAAGCTACTCTTAACTCAGGAAGCTGATGCCAATGACAGATTTAAAGATTGCGTGCTCTCAATGATAAATATTGGAATCGCTTGTTCAGCAGAGTCCCCACAAGATAGAGTGGACATAAGAGTCGTGTGCACTAAACTGCATGTAGTAAGAGAAATTTTCCACAAAGGCTTGAGATCATTGTCTTTTCATTGATAAAGTCAAGGATCCCTCAAATCACATAAACTTTGTAGTCAATTTTAGATTTCATTCTCTTTTTTTAATGTGTTCCTTACCAAACGAAGTAGCATAAGCTGGTCTTATCGCCGTCATATATCATAGTTACCAAGATCTGGGGTGCTTTATTTTTGTAAGAACCGTTATTGATCTACATAATGTTAATTATAGTTTTATTTTCTTTCAGATTTTTGGAATCCAAGGTTCCAAATTTCTTGTTTCGAGTCTTATTTTCTTTCATATGTTTGGTATTCAAAGTACATGATATTTTGGTTTCCATTAAGACTATGGCTTCCAGTTTCTTTTCATTTAATTTATCAAAGAAACTTGCGCCTTGTTCTACTTTATTATTCCTCAAATAAAAGTTCTAAACCGGGAAATTCTTATTCAACTGGCCAGGGGTACATGTTTCCGGAAAATAATTGTGCGTATTTCTTTTTTTAAATGTCAGGGGGCCAGGATTTGACCATGGGAAAGAGAGACTAGTTGGATCGACTAATTTTGTATTCCCTATATCCCATATTAAGTGTCATATTTCATTTCTTAAAATAAACTTAATATGGGAAGAAAGGAGTATAAAATACGTCAATCCAGCAGGTCTCTCTCTCCCGAAGTCAAATCCCAGCCCCGTGGCATTTATTGTGGGAGGTCTGGGTGTGGCGGGGTTTGTGAGTTGTTTATTAAAGAATGCACTACACACTACCATTTTCCATAATTTTGTACCCTTTGACACTTGAATTAGGAATTCCAGGTTTAGAACTTTCATTGGAGGAATAATAAGGTTCAACAAGGTGCAAATTTCTTTGATAAATTAAATGGAAAAAACTGAAAAGCGTAATATCAACGGAAACCATGCATAATCTTAGTTCATTTTAAAATAAGATGGAGTGGGTAATTAATTACTAGGAATATTTGTATAATTCTTGCAATGTATTGTTGAGCGTTTAAACTTCTACTTTAGTTGAATATCACTTGAAAGATAGACTTTGTGCTTGGACACCTTAGCATTCTAGAATACCCATTTCTTAAGTGACTAGTTATATGAGCTAGTCAAATGATCCGTATGAGTGATGGTCGCTGCACCACATTAATTTTTATTTGAAATATTCCATCCATCTTATATTAAAAAAATACCATTAGCGATGCTTTAAAGCTATGCTAATAGTCTTCAAAATACTACTAAAAGTTATTTGTGGTATTTAAAAAGCATCATCATAAGCATCGAAACAAGTCCCGTCGCAACTACTAACTTATGATGTATATAAAAAAGTGTCACTAGTAACTGTTATAGTAACACTTTTGTTTTTATCGCAAATACTTATTTGCGATGTTTTCATATGCATCACAAATGCCTACAGAGACATTTAGTTTTTAACATCACTAAAATTATAGTTTTTAGCGACTTTTTTTTGCCAATACTGAAGATTTTGGTAAATGTATACAAGCATCTCTAATTATATAATTGTAGAGATGTATTTCTAAAAGTGTTGCTAATGAATAATATGTTAGGGATACTTTATTTAAACCTAGCTAACGAATAAATAATTTTAAAAAATAAAAAATGATAGCCAAAAGTGGGTTGGGGGGGGGGGGGGGGGGGGGGGGGGCGCACTAGACTTGAGTGGGAGGAGGAGGAGTCCAAGACGCCCAGGAACCACTCCTCTCCTCCAGTAGGCAACAGGCGAGAGTGGGGGGACCAGGGGAGGAGGGTTGGTTCAGGACTTAGGTTGGAGGAGGACAACGTTGATGCCTAGGAGCCCCTCCTCTCCTCTTCCGTCCAGTAGCAGGACAGAGGGAAGGAGGAGGATAAAGGGTGCGGGAAAAATTATGACATGGGGATGACTATTTGTAAAACTGTTAAAGAGATGCAAATAGTCAATTATTACCGACGTTCAATAGTAAACATCACAACTAATTGATAATTGTTTGCAATGTTTATAAATAATCGTCACAAATATATTATGTTATTTGTGACATTTATTATAATTAAACATGGCAACTAACCAAATTTTGTATGAACTATAGTTGTCGGATTGAGATCCAACAGATCAAGGGGGCATGCAACTTGCCTTCCCCTTGAGTTATGCTCGTTATTGGATCAAAATTCGATGTCCTACAGGGCCGGGGCTTAGTTGATGCATGTGATCCCATCTCACACAAATAGGACTAAGATATTAATTTAATTTTTTGCAAAGATGCAACTTTTACCTTTGGTTATGACATCATTTCCGCTGAAGACTTCATCTTCGATTTTAATCGAAGCAATTTACAATTGTTTGAAACTCATACCTACATTTTCTCACTAACTTAGCTACTAGTTGGTTGTTGACATTCAGCTTCCAATTGTTGTAATTGAGACTCACTTGATGATCTTACATAAATTTGCTTACAAAGTTCCACATGCTTTTCTTTATCCTTGCCTATTTCTACAACCAAAATTTCTATGCAAGTCATTTAATAGTTCACTTGATTGGAATAATACTTGTGAATATGATGCTCCTCTCTTTTTTGCAACCATTTCAAGCATCCACTCCCTTGCCTCATTCACCATTTTATCTAACCTCGGACAATGATCGTTAAATTGAGACCGTTTCGTCTAATTGACAGCACTAGCCTCAACTTGCTCACCTACTTCCACAAGCACCATCTTACTCCCCATATAATAATAAATTCAACTATGTAATATATTTTATTTATATTTAATAATATATTTTTTGTTTAAATTAGTTATATTAAATGAAATATATATTATTTGTGGCATATATTAAGATATGTTGCAAATAAAAAAAGTAGTTGCGTTGTATATGCATATATGCCACAAATAACCATGTTATTTGCAATATAGATGTATATACATCGCAAATTATCATATATTCTATTTTCCATATCTTACTCAATATATTTTATTTTAATCAAATAATATATTATGTAATATATAAATATATGATATATAATCAAGGAAAAAATTAATTAATTTCTTTAGTCTCGTATATGTGAGCCCTGAGTTAAATGCATCATCATATTGAAATTTGATAGCCCATAGAGCTGGTTCTCTCGAGGACGGGGGTGATACTAGTCTCATACAAATGAGATTGAAGAAATTAATTTAGTTTTTTTAGATCCAACGATGTCATGGGGCATGTAACTTGCTTGCCCCTTGAGATATGTGCATTGTTTGATTGAAACTCGACAGTCTATAGGGCTAAGGCTCAAATGCATTGAATGGGATAGAACAAATTATTTAATTTTTTTGACATCCAATGGCATAAAGGGGCATGCAACCTGCTTGCCGCTTGAGATATGTGCACTGTCCGATCGAAACTCAATAGTCCACAAGGTCAGGGCTCACATTGACGTGTGTTAGCCTAGTCTCACTCAAATGCATCTCAAGAAATTAATTTAATTCATTTCCATACTTATTTATTATATATTTATATATTAAATAATATATTTTGTAATGTAAATGTAATGCCCTATTTTTCCAATTACGTTTAACTCAGAAGGTTAGTAATAATTATTGATTTTTAGAAAAAAAATAGTAGATTTTGAGAGGTAAAATCCCCACTATGTATATAGAGCTCAAAGAAATTAGTATAACGAATTGAACAACACATGAAGTAGAGGTCGGGGTGAAAATGATGACCTCGAGAAGTGTGCCACATAGGCTAGACCCACTTAAAATATATAGGATAAATGTGGGGACTAGTTTTGTAGGGCTCGTCGATATAAATCCAATAGTACCAAAAACACACGATTCCCCCTTTGGGATAAAAAGTTATCGTCTTTTGAAGTTTATAATTGAAAATGAATAAAATAATATAATTTATTGAGGGAGGCTAACACAATCACCCACATCAGCCATGAGCGTGGTGGGGCTGACTTTTGCAACGAGTGGTAGAACTGCATGCGGTGGAGTCTGGTTGCACGCCACATGGTGTGCAGATGTCTACATCCCTCCCTATAAATAGGTTGGAGTCGAGTAAAATCAGGGGACGTTTCTTGCTTGTTTTAAAGTTGTTTTAAGTCCGATTTCATCTACTCAAGAGGTGTTCTTAGCTTATTCAAGGGTTCTCTATGCAATGGAACGACCCATTTTTCTAGTTAGCTACTCTAGAAGTAGGAAATGGGCTATAGTAAAAGGAGGTTCTATCCATCACCTTTGGGCAGAAGAAGAAAATGTCCTAGGGTAAGGTAAGATTCTCACTACATGAAAAAAGACTATTGTGATGCTTTTAAGCATCGTTAATAGTCATAAAAGCGTCACTAATAATTATTAGCAATGCTTAAAAAGCATCAGTAAATGCGTTGAAAAAAGTACAGTAGCTATTGCTCATTAGTGATGCATATGGAACAACGTCGCTAATGACATACTATAAGTGACACTTTTTTGTGTCGCTAATATAAATTTTTTATGTGACACTTTATATAGTGTCACTAATAGTAAAGTATTAGTGACTCTTATTTAAAAACATCTCTAATAGTAGTATTAATAGCGATATTTTAAAATCCATCACTAATATAATAAAATATTAAAAAATAAAAAATTACTAGCGGTGCTTTTAAAAGCGTCGCTAATAAGGATATATATTTTAAAATAATAATAAAAATAGTTATTAGTGGCATTTTTTAAAGTGTCGATATAATGAAAATAATTTAAAAAAATAATAAAAATGGTTATTAGTGGCGCATATAAAAGCATTTTTAATAAGAATTTTTTTAAAAAAAATAAAAAAACCAACTATTGGCAACATTTTAGAAAGCATCACTAAAAAGAAAAATTAATAAATTAATAAAAAAGATTATTAGCGATGCTTAGAAAAGCGTCGCTAATTTAACTTAAAATTAAAAAAAAACAAAATCCAACCGGAGGAGGCATTTCGGGGATGGGCATTGAAGTGCGGTAGGGGAAGGGGCTCCAGACTTTGGCCAGTGCCATCCACCTTCGTTTAGAAGGGGAAGGGAAGGGGAAGGGAAGGGGGAGAGAGTGGCGTCGCTGCTCTTCTCCTCCTTCTTCGGGGACGAGAGGGAGGGGAGACTGCATGAAAGAGGGGGAGGGAATAGGGGGGATGGGAAGGGGTAGGCAGAGTGGCCGGAGCCCCCTCCCCCCCAGAACTAAGGAAGCGTGTGGAGCCCTCTTTGGCCTCTTCCTCAATGGGGAGGGAGTAGGGGGGAGGGGGGGTGGACGGGAGAAGAAGAGGGGGGAAGAAGGGGGCAGGTGGGGTGGGAGCTCATGTGGGGCAGGTGAGTTTGCACAGGTGGCGGGGGGTGGCAAGGGGGTGAATGGGAGGCGGGGGCAGCAGGTGGAAGGCCGTCGGGGGCAAAGCTGGCCAGTTGGGAGTGGACTGGTTGGAGGAGAGAAGAGAACCGCACGGGCAAATATACATGGCGCGCATGCAAATTTTTATGCGCATGCCTTTTATTGCAAACAATGCTTAGGAAGCGTCGCAAATAAGAAGTGTTTGTGATGCTTCCACTAAGCATAACAAAAATAACTATTTTTGTGATGATTTCTTCAAAACATCACAAAATATTTATATTTGCGACGCTCATAGATACGTGTCATAAAAAGTGCAGTATTTGCAACGCTTATCCATTAGCATCGCAAATACTATTATTTTAAAAAAATAGCTCTCTCTTCTCTCCTTCTCTCTCACCTCCTTCCTCACTGTCTGTCCTCTCTCTCTCCCTCCCACTCCTCTCTCTCTCTCTCTCTCTCTCTCTCTCTTTCTCCCTCTCCTCCTGTCACGACCCGAATTTTTGAAAGCCTTTTTAAAGAGCATGAATTGTAAGTCACAAGTTTTTTTTTCTTTCTTAAATACAAAACAAACCATTCGATTAAATATCCAAGTAATGATAACTAGAGTTCACAAAAATGAATATCAAATCATATGATATTATTACATATCTCTAAAATTTAATAAGAGTAGCTCATCCATTTAAGTACAAGTCTGTCTTCAGTCTGAAAATAAATAACTAAGTTGACACTCACGCCAAAGATATACTTACGTATCATAATTGCATAAACGAAGAACTACATCAAATGCTCGTCAATCTTGGTCTCCCTTATCGACGCTTAGAGAACTTGCAACCAACAAAGCCAAACAACAACAAAACCTCTCTAACCTCAGGAGAAGAGTTTCAAAATAAACAAAAAGTTTTATTAATATTTTTTGGATCAAGCCATCACCCGATGTCAGTTGCCTATGTACTTATCAGACAACATCTCCAAGGTTTTCTTTCTGCCTAGACACTATAGTATCTCAAAAAGCATAACATCCAACATGCAATGCTTAAATATTTTTAATCAACCTACATTTGTGCAAGTTACTTAATTGTTTCACTTGCACGAATTGATCAAGCAATATGAAACAATATCCTTAAATATCCATCTCACAACCCGTGTTCAATAATTAATACCCCTATCCAATCTCTTGAACAGATAGATACATCATATGCCAACTAAAATAACATATGACACTAACCACCGTTCATCGTTTTAACCCAACTCTAGGTTTAACATAATATAAATACTTGTTCACTCAGAGATAACTCGACTCTCAAAGAAATCCCTAGATATAGAACTCCAACATTGGAGTAGACTGCTTAACAGCAGCTTGACCCAAATCCCTAGGGCTCTTAATAGCCTACCACAAATCTAGAGAAGAGGATCCCAATTATGCTCATGGACACAGATTGGCAAGAAACACAAGCCTTGTATGATGCTCATGCAACTTCGCTTTTTCGTACACACATATTGTCTTACAAAAACCTGTGAGAAACCCGCGGTAGAGACCTTGTTGGCCAATACCCAAACAGTCGTGGTAGTGAAGAAAGCGTATTGTAATCTCCACTCCTCCCAACTCTAGGAGCAATGTCTGCAATGATATAAATAATATATAACTCATACAAGCCTAAGGTCCTTATGACCATTGACTTCACCCAACCATTTGGGTCCTCTTCACATTGTGAATTGGCCCACTAAATAGATCATCCAACTAAGACTCAGAGAACATACCAAAACCCTAATAGTCTCCATGAGACTAGGGTAAACTTGTAAGGACCCTCATCTTTAAACCGGTTTTGGTTTTCTTTAATTATGGGTTATCGTGAGATTTACGCGTTTTCTGATCTTATTCGGTGATTTCGTAAATAAATAGTGTTTGTGATAGTTTTAATCAAAATTAACTTCAATATTAGTGGTTTTAAGTGATTTTAAACCAAATGTGAATTTTTGAGATTTTTCAAAATTTTCACTATTTTCCCAAAAATTAGGGTTTTGGCGGGACCCCTGTGGGCCCCACCGTTGAAAATTTTATTTTTGTGTCAAATGAACCTAGACATATATTTAAGGTCCCACAAAAATTTTCAGAATTTTATTAGGCTTAAATTGTGCTTAAATTTACAAAATACTCACTTTTAGCCTACTTTTCATATTTACACCCCAAAACTTACCTATGCCTACCACAACCCTTACTATAAAAGGGCAAACCAGAGCCATTCCCATTTTTGGGAATAGGCTAAGGAAGGAGGCTGGCCTAATCCCCACTTAGGCCCGAATTAGAAGCCGATTAAGGTAAGCTTGCTCTAATTAAGTACTAATCTATGGCTTTTCTCTTAATTTCTTCCAAATCCACCATTTTCCCCTTGATTCAATTCGTTTTTGACCATCAAAAGCTACTGATTTGTGTTTTACTATAAACCCTAGCATTCAAAATTCGATTTTTACTACCAACAAGCCCTATATCTAAGGTTTAATTAGGGATTTCTTGAGTAAATCGATTTCCATTAGAGTTTAATTCAAACTCATTGTGTTTTCAAGGATTTCAAGAAGGGTGACTCTTCAATCCGAGCTTAATCAAGTGCTGAGGTAATGGGTCTTCAAAATCTCTGTTTATCCATGGTAAAACTCTTCATTTTTGGCTTATTTCGAAATGGTTTGCTTGATTTAGTGTGTTAATGGTAAGATTAGAAAATAGAATTATTTAATCCCGATTTCTTAGGGTTTTGCATTATTATGGTTTGGTTTGATATTCTGGAAGTCAAGGAGGACTTTTGATGATGTTTAGGGTGTTAGATGTGGATTTGAAGTGTATTCTATGGTGTTTCGGTTTGGATTTGCGAAAGGAAGAAGATGACTGTTTTGCCGTGTTGGCGATCGATCGGCCTTGCAGGGCGATCGATCGGCTGAACTGAAAATTTTAAATTTTTGCGTGTAACCGATCGAACGGCCTGAAGGGAGATCGATCGGCTACACAGAAAACTGTATGTTGTGTGTATGATGCCTATTTTGATGATTCCACTTTAACATGCCAATTTTATATGAATGTGGAGTGTTTTAAACTATGTTAGGCTACTGGAAATGCATGCTATTGAGTTTATAGAGTTGAGACATATGCTTAGAGATGGTGGGATGACTTATGTTTTGTGGCATGATGTTGGAATCGTTATCTTGAAATTATGAACGGTTGGTTCGCTTTGGATAAGCATATATTTTCAGTAGGACTACAATCATTGTTGGACTGATTTGTCATGATAAATTGTGATTAATGGTGTGTGAATGTTGGTGATTGTCATGACTCAATGATGAAATGAGTGATGTTATAGATGTTTAGCCTTTGTGGTTGAGTTTTGCATTTAACTATGATTTCAACGATTCTTCTACTATGATTTCCGCTGGAATTCATGTTTAGGTAGAAATTCACATGTGTAGTGTGGTAGTGAGTTGATTTTCAAGCATGTTAATATGCATTATGTGAAAGGCTTCTACTAGTTACACACACACATGTGGGGGTTAAATGATGATGTTGAAGCTTAATATCGTGATTATGAATGATGCATTAGGGGCTGGTAAGAGCACTAATCATGATTAGGATTCATGTATGCTTTGCCCACGCATGTACCATGCTGGACGCATCATGAAAATGGATTTCCAATTGAGGCTTCATCGTGATTAATCGAATTTGACCGATTGGATGCAATGCGATGAAATTGTGTGCCGGGTTTATCGGTCGTAGATTAATCGCAAGTTGATTGGTCCGAAAGGACATATTTTGATTTGAAGTTCCTGTGTGGAACGATTTGGAGTTCCTGTGTGGAACGAGTGCACTCCCCGGGTTGAGTCTTGTTTAATGGAATGATGTGGGGACGAGTTGTGTACTTGTCTTGCGGATATGTGAGAATGTTGTTATGTGTGTCATCTGGACCCTGAGAATCCAGTGTGGTATGCCGTGTGCACCCCACTACCACGTGTTCTAGGGTTCTCTGTGTGAGAACTCGGGCTCTTCCCTCCGCAGGAGATGTCCCTGGGCGAACACCCCTGCTCTAGATTCTCTGTGTGAGAATGGGACATCCTTGGCCAGGATTGTCCAGGGCGAGCAGTATTAGGGATTGACAACCCCGATCTTTCTTGAATTCTTGTGTAGAATTTTGTACCATGACACGCCTTCATGGCCTTGTCTATGCTCCCGTCTGTGTGACGTTAATGTGTGATTACTCCTTGATGGAGGTTAATTGTGATGACATTATGCATGTGGGAATATGTATGTTAGAGATACATCCATGCATGTTGATTTTGATGTTATGCATGTGGAATATGTATGTTAGAGATACATCCATGCATGTTGATTTTGATGTTATGCATGTGGAATATGTATGTTAGAGATACATCCATGCAGGTTGTGATGATGTTATGCATGTGGAATATGTATATTAGAGATACATCCATGCAGGTTGTGATGATATTATGCATGTGGAATATGTATGTTAGAGATACATTCATGCAGGTTGTGATGCTATTATGCATGTGGGAATATGTATGTTAGAGATACATCCATGCAGGTTGTGATGATGTTATGCATGTGGGAATATGTATGTTAGAGATAAATCCATGCGGGATTGGTATGATGTGAATGCATGTGGGAATATGTATGCTAGAGATACATCCATGCAGGTTGAATTATGCATTATGATGCAGTGTTAGGTGATATGAATGTGTGATCAGAAAGTGATGCACCATGTAAATCTTTGATCTAAACGATCTCATTTCTAAGCTATCGTATTTTCTACGTTGACAGTGATATTAAAACCATTGCTGAGTGTTAAAACTCACCCCTCTTTTGTGTTTTAATTTGGGGCTGCGTGGTGTGACACGCAGACGGACAGGATTGCCTCTTTGAGGAAAGGTCAGAGGTAGCTTGGGTGTGATGATGGAGATCGTTGAGTGACTTATCATCGTTTCTTTCATGCTTTATGTTTGAACCTTTGTGTAGGGTTCTTGTTTTAGATTTGTCATATACTACAGTTGTGATGATTATGACTTATTTTGAGCCGGTGTGGGCTTTACTTAACTAAGTTTGTGGGTTTGAGATTGTTGTTTACTTGGTGATAAGCAACACCTTTTTCTTCCCTTTTATTTACTCTTGCTCAAAGGATTGTGCGCACTCCGTGTTGCTGTTAATCGCCCGTGGTTAGGGTTAAGTCTTCCACTAGATCGATTTTTTAATTTTCACTTCATCGCCCCCGCGCGCTTGACCGGCCCCTGGACCGGGTTCAGCTCGGGTCGGGCATCGCCGGGGCGTGACAAAACTCCCATAACTACCCTTGCTTCATTAACTAAGGTAAACTTCTTCATCAAGGCCCTGTTCACTTCATGAACTGGTCCCCAACCCCATTGAGGGTATTTTAGTCTTTATCTTGATTTCTCCCCCCAATCTAACAGCAACCAATATCTCTTGATTAGTCTTCATTAATCTCAAGTTACCATTATAAATTAAAGCATCAATAATAAAAGCATGTGTCAAAGTAAACAACATAAATAGCATCAAGTCATACATGTTCATAATAATAAACAGAGGTTCATTGCTCTCATTTAAGGGCTAGGTCTCAGCAAATTGAAGCCCGAGAATGTAAACAGCTCTAACGCATCACGTGAGTTACGTATATAATATCCTAGTGGATCTATGCACAGGGTTGTTGACACATGTAATACACTACCTTAAACCCCGAGAATTAGGGTTCTTCCCCTTGTATCCTACGACATTGTAATTTGTAAAGGTATTCTTGTCACCCACTAGTCACACTCCTTCCATTTGCATCCCTTTAATATCATTATAGGGTACCTTAACTCTTGGTTAACTAGGTTATCCATTTCGACCGAAAAATAATATATTGCCCAAGCTAGAACTTAGTCAGGTCACTAGCTATACTCCTCTAGTCATTAGGAATTTTTTTCAAATCTTTCTAACATTTAAACCACCTTGAATCAGAGCTTGAAACATTAATATTTATTTAGTTTAAAAAATTTTTTTTTGCAACATTTAAATACAAATGTTGCAAATACTCCCTCTATTTGCTATGTTTGTATATAATCATTGCAAATAGTTTGCCCATCTGCCACGTTTATTGATAACCATTGCAAATATGTAATTTTAATAGTGACATTTCTATAAGCATCGAGAAATGATCTTTTTAGTGACGCCTTTTAGTGCGTCACTAAGAAAAGCATCGCAATAAGTCTTTTTTGTTATACTGAATATTAATAACTCCATTTGGCTCAAGTTAAGTAATTGGGTACTTGTAAATTTTTTCTCAGAATCCATTTCTATACTCTTAGCTTTGAGTTCCAACATTTACTAAAAATCACTTTTTTTCCAATGGAGCTATTAACATAGGATGGACATAGTGCTTCCTATCTCTGAGAAGTCCTATACTCAAAAGCCTTTGATTTTCTTCACTGCTGTCCTCGGATTCTTAGAGGATGCCATTCAACTTTTAAATAGTGTAGGGTGTGCTTGGAAAGATAAGATTAGCATCAAGTTCCCATTTTTTCATTGAACTTTATGTAGACCATTGATTTCTAATTGAACATGTCTAGGAGCTTTTAATTTAGTTGTCTCTTACTACCATGCAACTTTGATGTACTTTGTATGTCCCAAACATGATTTCGTATTTCTATAGTTAAGATTTTTATCTACAAGCATGTTCAATCCATGATTTTTTGTATATGCAAGTTATTCATTCTATGTTCATGGCTTTAGGCATACTTGAAGTGCATATAAATAATTGTACTTTTATGTTTGTGCATGTTATTGTAGGATTATCTAATATTTATACTTTGTTTATGCAAAATAATTTTGACAGCTATACAAAATTTATAAACTTTTATCATCACATGATTGTTTGAATTGGAATAATCTTTTGAAAACCAAGTTTTCAACGGGAAGCATGAGTTTAATTTTTCAAATGTTATCAACTGGATTTTAAAAAGTGTTGCAAAATTATTAATAACATACTTTAAAAACTCTATTTTGACTCAAAAAACTCTCCAATTTTACTCTACTCTATTATTTTCAAAACAATAGTAAAGCCTTGAGTGCCCTTTCAGTGTTGTAGAAAAAGTCAACATAGATTAATATCTAATTGTACTTATGAGAAAGTTTCTTCGGATAGATTGGTTAGATACAATTAAGTGTGGAAATTTCTAGACTTCAAATGCTAACACTAGAGTTTGAGAACATAATGATGGGTGAGGATTAAACCATAGCTAAACACTATGACAATATCTTAGATATAGTTAACACTTGTGATCAATTAGGGGAGGCAATTCCTAATCATCTTATTGTTAGAAAAATACTTACATTCTAGTCGTCTAAATTCAAAATTAAGGTTGTTGTAATTAATGAATCTAAGAAAATTGATATCTTAGGTGTTGAAGAGTTGATAGGGAACATGAGAACTTTTGAGATGTAAGAAGAATCCTATAATAAAAAAAGAGAAGTGTTTGAGAAGGACAATGCTAAGCAAATAGCTTTGAAAGTTTCAAAGAAAATGTATAAGAAAAACAAGGCTCTCAAGACCCCAATTGAAGAATAATACGAGGATGAGAGTGAAAAAGAACAACTAGTCATATTGTCTAAGAAATTTAGGAAATTCCTAAAAACTCAAAACTTTAAGGGTGAGAGAAAAGTGCAAACTTTTGGGAGAGGAAAATAGTTTGAGAAGACAGATGTGTGTGTGAGTGTTTTTACCTAACGAAATACTAATTGTTGTCTTCCTTCAGCTCAATCTTTAGAATATGATCTTAAGACTTACATGACTTAAAATTACACACATACATAACATTGTTTTCATCATAGAAATAAGCCAATACCTGACATACAAACACATATATGCTTACTTTATCAAGGTCATTAATCCCTTCCACAAAGTGAGGATGATGCTATTGATCTTTAGATGATCATTTAGACATGTCAATGATTATTTTTGGTTCAATTAGAAGTGGTGGGGTCAATGATTGCTTTTAACCTATCTATAATGCTCTAGGTTGACAAGCACCATAAGCATAAGGGCAAAACCTTACCGAAGGGGTCAAAATAACATAATAAAATTTTCTTTTGGCACCAATAGGATCATCATTTGTGTGCAAGAGTTGTATCGATCCTTTGGCACCACAATGTTTCTCCAAGCACTCTCTTTCGGTAAAATCTGGGGAAAGACAAAATAACAATGTAACATCTCCTTTTCTTAGGAGGAGAGTTTCCAAAATAATAAAAAGATTAATTATTATACAATTCGGTCCAACATCGTAGGGTATTTAATGTTTACATAACATCTCCAATCTTATAAGAGTTTAATAACTAACTAGATGGTGGTACTGAATCGGTAGATTGCCCCTAGTCCGATTATCTTAGAAAGATAAAGACTATGAGTTTTAGCCTCAATTCATAGGAATTTTGACTAGACAATGGAAACATATTATCTAAGTATAAACTATCAATCTATCAACTATCCAATCTGACTCGCCATGGGATTTTTGAAATGTATATAAAATTTACTAGAACACGTCAGAGTTTGCCTGGTCCTGCATTGTGGAGGATTCGTCATAAGCATTGTATAAATTTTTAGTTCCTAAGAATATACCCTCTGTGTACAAACACATAAGGAGAAAAATAACAAGGTTTCTTACTTAAATTTGTGGTGCAGTTGAAAATCTTTAAAAATCTCTCGAAAACTCCCAAGTAGGCCCTTCTACTCGCATACTATGTAAGAACATGAGTCATATGTCAAGTTTATTGGCTAATTTCTATGTCAAAATAATGTTTAGAAATCTTAGGTATGTATTTAGTCTTAAAATTTGATGAGAGGTTGTTGTGGTCGAGTTAGATTTGGAATTAATAGACTTGAAAAATAAGAGGAGACGTGTTCTTATAGTTCAAGATAGAATACTAGGTAAGAATAAGAGGTTTTTGAAGCTTATTGAGATCACATTCGCATATCAAAATCAATTGGAGATGTTTTAAGAGTGATTTTAGGGGTTTTATGAGGTTTTACGGTAAAAAGAGAAAAAGTATAATTTGACAGACATAACGAATGATCGTTATAAAATGAAAATGAGAGTTATCGATCGATCGCTTGAAATTTTGTTTGTTAAACAAACAGGGAACGATCGATCATTATTTGGAATGATTGATCATTGTTTAGAATGATCGATTGTTGTTTGGAACGATCGATTGCTTGCAAGACTAGTTACCCTAATTCAGCCAGTCTGAATCTAATTTTTTTCCTTATTGAAGTCAAAGACATAAATTGGTTTGAAGAGCTATATAAGGGATAAGAAATCATGAATTTTGAGTGAGGAAAACCTAAAGGAGATTAGAGAAGAAGGCTTGATACCTTTTGCATATTTTTTTCTAAGGAGAATTCACATAAAGCTTTGAGTTGAAGATTAATGGTGAATTTAAGAAGCTATTCTACAGCTAAAAAGAGATTTACACAGAAGTTTCAAAAAGAAATTACATTTTATCTTTAATGGGAGATTGAAGATTCTAAGGAGGCCAAAGTCAATAAAACAAGAGGAACTTGTTGAAGGCTAGAAGAAGACAAAGACAAATCAAGGAGGAAGAAAAGTTTCAAGTCGGGAGAAGACTTGAAGGTCAGCAATAAAAGAAATTTGTGGAGGTCTAAACAAAAGGAGTTTGTGTTAGATTGCTTGCATCGATTAATTGTCTTGCTTGATAGTAGTGGATTGATTTGTTTCCTTTTTGGAACTGCTGTAATTTTTTACCCAAGTTTGGGTTTTCCATGTTAAAATTACTCTGTGTTTCATGTATTGATTGAATGCTTATGGTTTGAATGATTGATACATCATGAGTGCATTTTGAGAGAATATTTACTTCATTCCGCTATAGAAAAAAATTTTATGTAATGAGGCTAGAACTTTTATTTCTTACTTCTTGAAGTACTTGGTTTAAGAGCAATCTAGTTTTCCGCTATACTCTTCTAGATGGATATTAAACTCACAAGTGGTAGTTGAGGATTATTTGTTGAAAATTTAATTTTGTTCCATGATATCAATTTGATTTGGCATGTTAATGTTTCATAATCTTGCTTAATCTTCCATAGTTTGATTTCTAGTGCTAGAAAACTTATGCTAGGGTTTGATTTTGAATTTTTCTTAAGTTTATATATTTTTTTGTTAGAAATACTTGATTAAACTTGTTGATTTGTGTGCCCTAATGATATGCAGGTATTTATACATTTTATACGCTATTTTATCTTAATTGCTTGTGTAAGATTAGGCTAATTTATGGTTAATTAGGATTTATTTATGTTAAAACAAATATTAGTAGTTTAATTTAATTATTAATTAATTTGGTTGTCATCGATATATTAAACATGTATTTGAGTTAAGTCAGTCTTTCATTTAGTTTTTACATGTCTCAATTATGGTCATATTATGTTTTGTAGGTAAATGTTGCTCGATTAAATTTGTTGATGCTCATGACACCTTGAAAATATTTGGATATAGTTCAGACAATTTACATGGATCAGACATTGCTATGAAGCAAAAATTGTTTAAGGGCTTGCACACATTGAGTCATTGGGGCCCATGATGAACATCATTGATATCGATACTGCTTCCACTACCACTAACACAAACAAAAAAAAAACCTCTTCAAGGGAACTATTTGAAAAGCATGAAACCCTCTTCTATTTCCTTTGAGAGCAAATTTTAGAACAGAGAAGAAGAGAATTTTGAGTAATAAACACCACACGTAATTATTCGATAAATTGCTTATCACAAGGTCCAATTCCTCATTGTTGGGTAAAGGTGATAATGAACTATAAGGAAGACAACTAAATGTTTAGCTTTCAATGCTTCGCTGAGTTAGACCCATGATGTATGTGGTAATGGAATGGAAAATAAAGAAGAGGAGTTGTTGGACTTTCTTGAAACAAGCTGATTTGTGAGAATTCAATGAGCGAACAACAATAAGGAAAGAAAGCAATGCCAAAATATAAGCAGTCAACATGCCCTTTAGTGAGCAACCCACATCTAAATCCAAATCCAGTTCACAATAGAAATTTGTAGAGAAAACATAGCATAAAAATGGAGAACTCATAATATGAAAGAAGAGAAGAGAAGGAAAAGAGTGGAAAGCAAGAAAGAAGCACGGAAAAGGAAGGATCAAAGATTATAAAGCATCTAATATGGGGTGGAATTGAAGCTTGAAAAAGGAAGATAATTTTTGTCTAGCAAGTTTAAGTCGTCATTTGGATGATGTTTTGCAACCGCTTTCTGTCCACTGTTTATTGCTTTGCATATAAATCTTGTTTGGTTAGACAATTTCGACAAAAAGCCTAGCTTTGTTTAAAAAATGCCTTTAACTGCATTTTGACTCACTTTTACTTTTCAGCCACTTTATGCCTAACTCTCCTCCTAAGGATTAGGCTAAAAGCGTATAAAAAAAGGTAAAAATATCACGAGTTGACATTTTTACCTTTCTCTTCTCTCTTGCTATAACACTTTTTTGCATTTTTTTCTTTTTATATGTATGTGTTTTCCTATCCAATAAAACCCCCTTCTCCACCCATCGTGACTGCCCTCGCACATTTTTCTTCTTCTCTTCTGTGCTAACTCCCTTCCCTTTTCTCCTCTTTAGTAAAACATTCTTCCCCTTCCCCTCCCACCATGACTACCCTTATTTGCCATTGATGACCACCCTCATCCACCCAACCCCATTTCCTCTAATTATTTGAGGACAAAGTAGGTATTTTTCATAATGGAGATAATATGTAATATAATGGCTACTCAAACACGATATTTAGAACTTTTTTTGAAAAGCTGATTTTCTATAATGTATATCCAAATATAACCTGCTTTTGCTTTATTTTTCAAAAAGCAGTTTCAACCAAAAGTAACTTTCTAGATGACACAAAGTGTCATCAAAACGATGCCTAAATATAGAATAGAGAAGTGTAGAAGATGAAAGAGAGGAGAAGAATATATCAGAGAGGAAACCACTCAATTCCATCTTCCAAAAACCTTCAACAAATAGTTTGAAAGCCAAATAGTTGAAGTCCAAAGCCAGAGGAGCGAAGAAGAAGGATAATTTTTTTTTCTAAGGCCACGGTTTACTGTTTATCACTGTAGCAAGTACTGTAGTAATACAAGATGTTGAAGATGATGTATGGTAACATGTGTCTACTAATCATCGATACTGTAGGAAACAATGAATTTTTTTCCCCTCTTTTTCACCTTTTATAAGTCTTTTTCAGTTCTTCCAAAGGAAATTTTACTTCTTAGGTTAATGAGTGGCTAAAATTGTTGCTATGGCTTTATGAAGCTTTACTGAACTGTAGGACTTCATGATTATGAGACGATTAATTTTTCTTAATAATTAATTTAATGTTAATTAATTTTTACCTTTTTAATTGATGAAATTAATTTCAATATGAGTTTAGTCATGCTTCTCTCATGATTTAAGTTGGTTATCATTAGTTTATTACTTAGTTTTTCTTGTTTAATATTAAAATTGGGTATAAGTTGTGATTTGCAAATTGTGGATAAAATTAATGACTTGAGTTTAATCCATTGAAGTGAGGAGGAACAATGTATTTTTTGATTGTGGATGAGAGCTTAATGATGATATTTTCCATAATAACGAAGACGGATTTCTAGATTATTATGCGATGAATGTGACAAAACGATTAATGATAATACTTATGAGTTTCTATGATTTAATGAATGTGGATTCCTATGCCTTAGTGCTTTGTTTATTTGTTATTTTAGTTATTTTGCATTGCTTTCTTAATCTTCGATTAAAGCTTTAGAATTTCTATTTGGATAGTTTAATTGCCTTTAAATTCTTATTTGCTTTTGTTAGTTACTTTAGTCAAGTTATTCTTTTTATATTTGTTAACTAGACTAGGGTTAGACTCTCTTAGATTAAAATTTAGTTTTCCAATTTCAACTCTATGTGGGATTGATCTCATTTAGCTTGTGAGTAACAATTAAAATTGGACAACAAATTTTTGGTGCTGTTGTCGGGGACTTGTAATGGAAAACAAATTAAGTTTAAAATATGTTTAGCCTTTTACTAGTTTTAGGTTTAGGTTTCAAAAACAAACAAAAAAAAACAAATATGGGAGATAGAGTGAAAACAAGGTGGCATTTGAAAGTTGTTAGTTGTGTATGACCATGTGGCTACATGATCAGACACACCTATTAGTTCAAGTTAATTTCAATATGCTAAAAAGTTGTAAAATTAAAACTAATCTTCCATTCACAATGGGTGATAATAGTGTAGAAGCAAAACCCCTTAGAGATTTTTTCACCAATCTCCATCAATCCTCCCTCGTAAATAGTATTGCCTTCCACACATTGATTTGAAAGCTCAAGTCATTCAACTTTTTCTCACCGTCCATGGTCATGACAAGGAGGATCCTTACATCCCATGTAAATGATTTTCTTGAAATTTGTGCTAATTCAAAAACTTAAAAATTGAAAAATAATTTTTGCTTTTTCTAATGCCCCAAAAGATTTTTAATCAAAACAAGGACAAAATCTCTTATGGAATTACTCTAGGTAAGCAAGTTCAATGGCTTTATAAAGATTAATGAACCTATTGAAATCCAATTATTTTATGAAAATATCAGCCAATTGAAACTGTTGAAATATGTTCTAAGTTAACTTTTTAATCCTCAACCAAATCTCAAATAAAATGATGTCTAAAATGAATATATTATGTACTAGAATGTTCAACAGGATTTTGAGAAATCTCAATCGAACTTAGATTGTCACAATATAAAGCCATCTTACCATGATGTATTCTATATTCAAATAGCATCCTTTTCATCCACATTAATTGTGTACAACCACTACCAACAGCTATATATTCAATTTCAGTGATTGATAATGAAACACAAATTTATTTTTTATTATGCTAAGAAACTCAACAATTTTCTACATTAAAACATCTGCCTAAGGTACTTTTCTATCATTTACATTCCCTACCCAATTTGCATCTGAATACCCTACTAGTTCAAAAGTACCCTACTAGTTCAAAAGTACTGTCAAATGGAAACCATAAACCATATCCTGTAGATCTACTCACATATTTTATTATTCTTTTAACAGCAATCATGTGTGATTCTTTAGGACTAGCTTGATATCTAGTACGTACTCCTACACTTAAGAAAATATATGGGCGACTAGTAGTTAAGTACAAACGACTATCAATCTTACTTCAATATAAGGTTTGTTCAACAGATTTACCTAAATCATCTTTACTTAACTTAACAGAAGGAAACATAGGTGTAAGAACATGTGAGTCATATGTCTATTTTATTAGTTAATTTCTTTGTCAAAATTATGACAGAAACCTTATGTATATATTGAGTCTTAAAATCTAATTTGAGGTTGTTGCAATCGAGTCAGATTTAAAATTTACAGATTTGAAAAATAGGAGCAGACGTGTTCTTATTGATTAAAGCAGAAGATAGAAGAATGTAGAAGAGTTTTGATGCTTAGTCAAATCACATTTTCTTACAAAAATCATTTGGAGAGGTTTCATAAGTGATTTTAGAGATCATAGAAGATTTTAGGGTAAAAAAGGCAAAAAAGTAAATTGATAAGTGGAATGATTGATCGCTACAAAACTAGGCTTATCAAATGATGGATCGCACCTTCATTCAGTCTTGTGTAAACCGAAGCCAAATGTCATTGATTGATCGCTCTTGTAATAAATCGATCACTTGAATTATCATGCACATTAAGAATAGTGATCGATCGAATGTTTCAATGACTGGTTACTGAAATTAGGACATTCTGATTTTAATTTCATTCCTTATTCAAGTACAAGATTTAAACCGACTTAAGGATATATATATATATATATATATATATATATATATATATATATATATATATATATATATATATTTATATAAGGGTTATGAAATCATAAAATTTGAGAGAGAAAAAAAGAAAAAAAAGGTTTACACCATTGCTTATTGTTTTCCAAATGAAAATTCACTTGACATTGAGTTGGAGATCTATGGTGAATTGAAGAAGATAACCCACAACAAAAGGAGCATATGCACAAAGATTTCAAAGAGAAGTTGCAGCTTATCTTCAATGGAAGATTGAATATTTTCACAAGGCCAAAGTCAAGACAACAAAAGGTACTTGTTGAAGACTAGAAGGAGATAGAGATAAGAAAAGGAGGATAAAGTTTCAAGTGATTGAGGGAGAAGACTTGAAGGTCAACAATAATGATCTAAACAAGAGAATATTGTATTAGAGTCTAAACAAGGTAGGTGGTTTGTTTGTATCCATGTAAAGTCTTTGTTTCTAGTGTAGTGGTTTTGTAACTTTAGAACTACCATGGGTTTTTACCCTACTTGGGGTTTTCCATATAAATTGTTATGTTGATATGTGGATTAAATGATGGTGGATTGATTGATATATCATGAGTGAGATTGAAGAGAAATTAGATTTTAATCATTACACTTAATAAAAAAAT
The DNA here is from genome assembly GCA_035235625.1 of Saururus chinensis. Classification (NCBI taxonomy): domain Eukaryota; kingdom Viridiplantae; phylum Streptophyta; class Magnoliopsida; order Piperales; family Saururaceae; genus Saururus; species Saururus chinensis. The sequence goes on from CP141143.1 coordinate 37,761,320, forward strand.
CTTGTACAAAAGAGGCTAGAACTCTTAATTCTTGTCAAAGTACTAGTTTTAAGAGCAATCTAGTGATCCGCTAGATCAATTAGATGGATATTAAACTTTCAAGTAGTAGATGAGGATCAATTATTGAAAATTTAATTTTGCTACATGATATCAATAATATATACCATGTTAGTACTTTATTATCTTGCTTAATCTTGTTTACTTTTCTTAGAAGGTGTGTTCAGTTAAATTTATTTACTTGTGTTTATTTAGTTTATCATGTCTAGTTCTTATTTTTCTAGTGATAATGAGGCTTTGGATTTTGAAAGTCCTTTTAGACAAGCTATTGAATTGAGTAAAAAGTGTAAAAAGTTAGAGAAAATTGTCAAAGCTAATGCGGAGACAATTGAATCTATTTTTATTAAAAAAAAGTAACTTGTGGAAGAAAAGGAAGAACTAGAGAAAGAGGTTGAAACCATGAAACGTGAACATGAGAATGAGAGAAGAAAATTTAGATCTTTAGAAAATAAATTTGTGTCTACTAATGAAGAAGTTAGTGCTTTCAAATTTGATAAAAGTAATCTTCTAGACAAGATAAAATTCTTAAAGAATGAAGTTCATCCAAGAGTATATAGACGAATAAGGCTTCTTTGAAGAAAATTGAAGATTTAGGGATTGAATTGAAAATTTTTTAACAAAAATTGAAATCATTCACTTTAGGGTAGGAGAAGTTGGACAAAAGTTTGTACATGGGACAAATATAGTAGTGATAAACAAGGACTAGGGTTTAGAGAGTCAAATTCTACTAGTTCTAAGAGTATCACTAAGTTTATCAAAACAGAAAAACTCATACACACTAGGAAGATTACTTCACAAGTTGACAATGAGTTAAAATCTATGAATCCTCCTAGGAAGCAAAGTTCAAAGTCTAACCATATGAAAAGATATCAAAAAACTGAGAATCATAAGTCCTAAATTATACAAATTCCAGCCATGAAGCACAACATAAATGGCCTTAGTCAATGTGTTATGAACAAATCAGAAAATAAAGAGAGTTATGTGCTTCATACTTGAACAATTTGCCTGAGAAAACAAATAATATCAATTCAAATCATAAGAACTTCAAGACAAAAGCAAATGGATTAGAAAGCACACACGGAACATCACACTAAATAAGGTTAATCAAGACAATATGAACAAAAAATTTTAAATTTTGTTTAGAAAAGATGTCTTAGAGAACTTTAAATCTTAAGTTGATGTGACAAGGAAGTCTACCTTATATTGCCTTAGGATTGGTTGGCTAGGTAAGGCTAAGGAGCCTTACATATCTAAGTAAGAAATTTTTGTTTGTGCCCTTGATTTAATTATTTATATTATTAGGGCATTCATGTTTTTTAGTGTTATCTCATTTTTGCTTTGTTTTTACATAGTTTTAATTCATAGGTTTTGAATGAAACATATAACAAAAAATGGAATATGATAAAAAACAAAAAAATATTAAAGTAGCTTTTGATTGGTTTTACAATTAGTCTTGTTTTTATTTTTGATGAAGTTCACCTTTTGAGATTTTTGAGATTATTTTTTTTAAGATGAAAAACAACAAGATTAGTGGTCAAATATATTTTAACTAAGAGAAGGATACACCAAAGAGAGTGAATATCAATTTGATTTTCTTTTTCTTGATATTGTGTTTATCTAATTTTAAAAAACTTGCACACATCATGTTGAGACTCAAGTCACTTTTAAGTATGAACATTAAGAGGGAACTCTCAAATATAAATTGACTTAGGCATTTGAAATTTAGTTAAGTCTAGGTGATCAAACTAGAGGATCTTTGGCTAAATTTCTATTTAGAATTTAAAGAAAAAGCAAATTCCATGTAAGTACTTCCATGCATATGAGTTGTGTACTTTAATATCTCATTATATAATGGAATTGTCCTAAAACAGATAATGGAGAAGGGCTTCGGTCAGCCTAGGATAGTGTAAAACACCCATCCACTTGACATTGAGAAAAAATAAATAAAAAGGAAGAAAAGAATGGAAAATTATGATGCTAAGTAGGGAGGATTCAGAAAAAGCCAAGCCCTAGGAAAATGAATTGAGGAAAATTATCATAACTCAGAAAAGGCATGGGCATGTTGTTTATGAGTTTTTTGATCATTTTAGGAAAATCATGTACATATATTCTAGTTAAAGAGAGTTAAAAAATGTGAACTTAATCTTTACTAGGGTCTGAACAAATTTCTCTTAGTTTGGTTAAGAGTGATATTGCGTGATTCAAGATTAAAAGAGACAAGAGTTGACTACATTGGTGGATTTTCTTCAAAATTAATAAAAAAGAGTTACTGTGTCTTAAAAAAGAGAACAAAATTGACAATCACGTACCAATGGGTTAATTGATCTAAGGCAAGATATTAATGAACATAATCTATAGATGCACATAGATTAAAAGATAAATGATTAAGAAATTGTCAAAAAGAGCTCAACTTTGCTAATTTTGAGTGTTTGACTTTCAATTGAAATTTGATTTTCAGAAAAATTTACTTTCAACAAAATTCAATGTTTTATGAGCATTATAGGTTATCATTATTTGTTACTTGAATGTTTTGAAAACAATAATTTGATTGCCCAAAGTATATGAAGAACATTTGTGAAAAAGCATATTTCAAAGTTAAAGTAATAACTAATTGGATTATTAGACATAGTCTTGATTGCTTGTATTTTTTTGTCTAAAATTCAAATTTACATGATTTTTCTTATTATGAAATTTTGATGTGCTTACTTAAATTGTTGAACAATTTAATTTCTATGCTTACTTGTTTCTTTGAATAGTATTATACAGGTATGTTCTTGTTTGTGTTTACTACATCATATTAGATATGAGTGTCATAGCTTAAGGGGGAGAATTATTGTCAAAAGATAATGGACATATGATATCTTATGATAATTTTAGTTTCATGTTTTCATGATTGTGTACTTCAATAATATGTTTAATTGACATTTTTATTACTTGTTACTTTAACTTTTTGTCTATTTTTGTCAAAAAGGGGGAGAAGTGAGTAATGAAATTCAAAATACTTATCTTCATAATTGATTAGACATACTATGCAAATTAATTTGATTTTAAGTGTGCAGGATAAGTTTAGGTTTATATAAGGCTTTTCAAGCTCAATTCCAAATTAATGAGTTTAAGTTAATTGAGTCTTCTTAGTGTTAAGTTTTTTGTACAATTTGAAAGTCAATGCTATGTCAAGCATTGTAGTTTCATTTGGTTTTCAAATGTGTAGTGCTTTGACAAGAAATAGCCAAGGGGGAGGTTGTAAGTACATATGAGTCATCTATCTATTTAATAGGTTGATCTCAAAAGTATGTCAAGAAACCTTGTTTATGTATTAAGTTTTATAATTTGATTTGTAGTTGTTGTGGTCGAGTCAGATTTGTAATTTACATAATTGAAAAATATGAGCAGACGTGTTTTTATTTATCAAAGCATAAGACTAAAGAATGTTAAAGGTTTTGGAAGCTTATTTAGATCAAATTTGCATACAAAAATCACTTGGAGAGGTTTTAGAAGTAATTTTAGAGGTTTTAGAAGATTTTATGGTACAAAGAGCAAAAGGCTAAATTTATAGAATGATCAATTACTCTAAACAATGAAGAAAAAAATGATCAATTGCATGTTAATTCAGCCATATGCAACATAAAGCCAAGAGTTATTAATTAATTACTCTCTTAATCTATCAGTTGAAGTATCATGCACATTGAAAATAATGTCCCATCGATTGTTGTTTAGAACAATCAATCATTCAAAGGATAGTTTACACGAATTATGACTTTCTAATTTCAATTTTATTTTATATTTAAGTACAAGTCCTAAACCGACTTATTGAGCTATATAAGGGTTATAAAATCACAAAATTCCAGAAAGAGAAACCTAGAAGAGAAAAGAGAAAGAGGGTTTATACATTTGCTTATTATTTTCCAAAGGATAACTCACTTGAGCTTTGTATTGAATCAAAGAAGATAATCCACAACTAAAAGAGATTATACACAAAGTATTCAAAGTGGAGTTGCAACATGTCTTCAATAAAAAATTGAATATTTCTACAAGGCCAAAAGACAACAAGAGGTGCTTGTTGAATACTAGAAGGAGACAGAGACAAGGGAAGGAGGAGAAAGTTTCAAGTGCTTTAAAGAAGACTTGGAGACTAGTAACAACGATCTAAATAAGAGGAGTTTGTGTTAGAGTTTATACAAGGTTTGTGGTTTGTTAGTATATATGTAAAATCTTTTTATCTAGTGCATTGATTTGGTTCCTTTGAAACTATCATAGTTTTTTTTACCATAGTTGGGGTTTTTTACGTAAAATATTGTGTTCATGTGTGGATTGATTAATGGTTGATTAATTTATATATTGTGCATGGGATTGGAGAGAATATTAGATTTTAATCATTCCTCTTGATTAAAACATTCTACTCAAAAGAGCCTCAAAGTCTTAAGTGTTACTTGTCAAATTACTAAATTTAAGAGCAATCTAGTGATCTGCTAGGTCAATTTGAATGGTATTAAACTCTCAATAGGTGTCTTGGCATGTTTTGCAACTTTAAATTTAAATTTCTTTACCAGTTTGTTAGCAAACTTTGATTATGAGATAAATATTCTAAAATCAGTTTGTTGTACATGTAAACTAAGAAAATAAGTTAGTAAACCTTCTATACCTAGTTAAAATTCCTTACTCATCTCTTTTGTAAATTTTTTAGCAAACTTATCATTTGTAGAGCCAAAGATGATGTCATCTACATATATTTGTGTCATTACAACATAATTTCATACTTCTTCACAAACAATGCCTTGTTAATGCCTCTTCTTGTGTATCCATGCTTTGTTAGATATTGTGTCAATCTCCCGTACCATGCTCTTAGAGTTTGTTTCAATTCATATAAAGATTTTTTCAATTTATATACATAATTAGGATGATGAGGATCAATAAAACTGTTAGGATATTTGACATCAAGTTTCCATTCAGAAAAGCACTCTTGACATCTATCTGATATGCTTTAAATTTTAAATGACAAGTCATAGCAAGAAGAAATCTAATAGATTTAAGTATAGAAACATGAGCAAAAGTGTCATTAAAATCAATGCTTTCTACCTGTATATATTTTTGAACAACCAATCTTATTTTATTTCTTACCACATTACCTTGTTCATATGTTTTGTTCTTGTAAATCCACTTTGTACCTATGACATTACATTGCTTAGGTGTAAGGATAAAAAACCATAAATCATTCCCAGTAAATTATCCTAATTCCTCTTGCATTGTATTTATCCCCTTTTCTTCCTAAAAAGCTTCATCAATCTTCTTTGGTTTAGTCATATACATGTAAGAAGAAAATTTTATTTGTTCTTCCAACTAATGTCTTGTTCTCACTCCCTTTATTGATGTCTCCAATCACATTAATTTAATGATGGTCTTTTTAAACCTAAATAAATACTTGACAAGTTTGAACTTGTGGTTCTTGCTCTTCTTCTTGAACATCATTTCTATGTATATGATCATCATGAACTTTCACTTTTTCTTGTTCATTATCGTCTGTTTCACTAAACACATTAGCTAAATCATTACAATCATAACAATCATCAACTTTTTGTTTTCCTTTCCCATGTTGAATGTTTTGATCTTCAAAAATTTGTGCATCATTCACTACAACATTAAACTACTCTATGATAGTTTGAGTTCTTTTGTTAGAAATCTTATGTCTTACTTGTCAAATAATATCTAAGAAAAATTTCATTACACTCTTACTTTCAAATTTTCCTAAAACTTCCCTATCTCTTAGGATATAATAAAGACTTTCAAAGATACTAAAGTGTTTAACAGTGAGTTTTTTCACCCCTCCACAACTCAAAAGGAGTTTGGACTGTGCCAAGTCTCAAGTAAACTCTATTGAGGGTGTAAGTTTCATTTCTCACTACTTCTATCAAAAAATATTTAGCCAAATTCTTCTTATTTAGCAAAACCATAGCTATTTCCTAAATAGTCCTATTCTTCCTTTCAAGTATTCTATTTTATTAAGGAATTTTAGGGGCTAAGAACTCATGATAAATTTCATGTTTATCATAAAATTCTGTATACCTAAAATTACTGAATTCACCACCTCTGTTAATTCTAATATTTTGGGTTTTTAGATCAGTTTGTTTTGTATTGTAAGGGTAATTGTTTTAAATACTTCAAAAGTATTAGACATTTCTCTAAGAAAGTCTACCCAAGTGAATCTTGTTAGCCCATCCACCATCTCCAAGTTGTATTTTTTACCACCCAAATTATCCAATTGCATTGGCCCTATAAGGTCCATGTGCATCAACTCTAATGGTCTCTTAGTTATCACAGGTTTTGACTTTCTATGATGGGCTTTTGATTGTTTACGCTTTTAACGAGCACCACATACAAAGTTTTCAGAGGCTTTAAAAATAAGAGCACCTCTAATGATCTTTTCACTTGTTATTTTTGTCAAATATCTGAAATTAATATTTCCTAATCATTGATGCCACAAGTAAGTATTTTTAAGAAAGGACAAATTTGTTAAATAAACGCAATCAAGCAAATAACAATTATCATGTGCTCTTAAGCATTTCACACAAGTCATTCTAAATTTGTCAATAATGTAACAAACTTTCTTTGTAAATTTGACAACAAAACAAGTCACAAATTTGACTAATGCTCAAAAGATTAGATTTTAAACCACTACATACAAAGAATTCTCAAAATTGGATAATCCATAAACTTTCAAAGTGCCTATCCCATCTATTTGTATGGTACTTCTATGTCCAAAGGTAACTTTGCCATCATATTTCTCTATCAAATTAGTAAACCAAGATTTGTCATTTGGCATGTACTTTGAACATCCACTATCTAGGTACCGCATGTTAGAGTATTAAGTTTTTATGGAGGTGTGTACTATAAAATATTTTACATCCTCTTTCTTTACCCAAATTATCTTAATTTTCTTAAATTCTTCAATCTCACTCAAATATTTATAATTTTTATATTATTAAGAATTATAGCATTCACATTTTTTTCTTTCTTGTGATAACTATTATATGCAAACTTATGAGGAAATCTTAGTGAATCATGATTATAAGCCCTACATCCAAGATTTTGAACATTTACACTAAGTTCCCTTTAGCTTTTTCAAATCCATGTGATTTGTCTAAAAAAATCAATTTTAACATTATCTCTCACATGTTGTGGTCTTCTCAATATTTGGTTTTTGTTTGGCTCAATTTTAGTTACTATATCCTTCTTAATCAATTATTTTCCAACTACATGTTTTGAATTTGTGGAACTAGCACCATTATCATTCAAATTTTTAGCCTAAACAAACTTTGTGATTCCTAAGTAATTTATATTCTTTTGTCCCACATACCCTAAACCACTTTTGTCACGTCCAAATTAACCACATGAGATAATTTTATCAAGCTTTTTTTTGCCTTTGACAAATTCTTTCAATTTTGAATTTGAAGTTTTCAATTATTCTTCTAGTTATTGAATTTTTCTAAGCAATTCAATTTTTTTTCTCATATAAGGATTTATCCTGCACAATTTGAGAATTCTTATGTTCCATAGCACAAAATTATTCTCTAAACATTTTCAATTAATCAAAAACATAATTATTCATAGCCACAACAAAATTTAAAATAAATAAGGACAAACTAAGCTTGTTTTTGAATTCTATGGCAATCAAAATCATTATCAAGCTTCAATCACAAGGGAAAAATATCAAAATTATTCAAAATAACCACATCTACCACTTGTTTTTTTATAGACTATGTGTGTGGTATAGACAAACCGAGAAAATTAAGTATCTCTAACTCATAATTAAGTTATAAGATTTATCTTCACCATTTTTTTAAACAAAATAAACAAAAAATTTGTTTCTCAGAATTAGACTGTGTCCAATGCATTCTAACGATGATTTTGCAATCAAATCAACAAACAAAAATACCTAAGAATTTTTTATGTGGAAACCAAATCAGGGAATAATCATGGGATACTCTGTCCAAATCAACTATGTACTACGATGAGATTACATAATTTTTTATTACATAGACAAAAGACTCTTTTTTATTCAAACGGCTAGTTTTTCACACCATTCTTGAATTCTGAATCAACCATTCCTTCGTTGTTTATCGGAATAGCTTGATCTTCTCCATTGTGCTCCTTTGATCAACATAGATCTTCTATCTCCTCCTTGGAATGATCTTCAATTTACTTGATTCTCAACAACAATCTTTTAGCAAACATAGTGTCTCACATGTGTTTTTGTGACACTAATCTCACCACTAATCAATCTTTTTCATTTATGGTTGAGATTTTCTTAATCTAGAAGACAACTCTCTCGAAACTCCATTAGAGCAACTCCACACAAGCTCTCTAGGTTTTTTAGGTCTTCTCTCTTTCTCCATCTTATTTCAATCCCTTTTTATAGACTCCTAGGACCTAAAAGGAATAAGACTCCAATTTGGACTACAACTCAAATTGAAAAATCTTAAATTAGGCAACTTTCCATAGATTGTTTTCATAGGGTGATTGATCACCCCCAGTATTTTTCCTCATAACTCTTTAGCCCAATCAATCGTTATTCCTAGCTGATCAATCGCTAACTCTCGGCTTTGTTTTTCACAGTGTGTTTTCAGGTGCTGATCAATTGTTATGTTCTTCATATTGTGCAACGATCGATTGTTCCAACATATTTTTTAATTTTTACTATTTAAATATCAAATTCTTATCATTCTTTCACCTAAAGACTCTTTTACCCTAAAGTGTGTGAATGTGATGTGTGCATGTTTTTACTTGATGAAAACATAGATTTGAGTCTTCCTTAATGTTCCACTTTTAGAAAACAATCTTCAGACTATAAATTAACTTAAAAAATACATTCATGACAGTGTTTTGATCATGACAATAACCCAATATATGACAAAAGGACACTTATGTTCTTACACTCTATTGTAATGTCAGCTATAAGCTGATCCAATAGTTCATGCTCCTTTCTAGTGGTCCCAGGCGCCTCTAGTGGAGGAGCATATCCTTCTACCCTTCTATATTTTGGGGATATAAGGTTGTTCAGTGGGAGAGGATGCCACTCTTTCAAATTGGCCAAAGCGGAAGACTAGAATATGAGGGAGCTAAGGGGAGGAAGTCGTCTCATCATTGCCCTCAAACAGCATCTCTGCTACAATGATAACTTTGTTGTTTTTTGTCTTGAAGTGAGTGTTGGACAAGTGAGGAGAAAAGGGCTCATTAGCATGTGCAAGTGTTGGCCGTAGGGGCACTACTCTACTAGCCATCTTCACTTGGAGGACCTTCTCAATCACCCTGCACCTTTGTTGCAAGGAGTAGATTTTTCTATGATGTTTGTATTTTAACTTGTTGTTTTTCTCCCTCAACCACATGTTGATATTATAAATGTTCTAAAAGTTTTGTACTAGCAGCTATATCAACTCATCATGAGCCTCCAAAGTTATAGCCCTCTTTTCTAAAGTGGGGCACACAACTTTGTCACTCTTGGCCTCATGTCTCCCCATGGGTTGTGAACTTTGAGAAGGCTCTAATTGCACCCCTTGCAAAGAGTGATGATGTCAAGGAGGGTGGAGGACTATGATGTCGAGCAAGGCTCATATGTCAAAGAAGGTTCCACTGTAGTTGAGAATTTGAGATCCCTCCCCATGAAGATGTGTCTAGCTGTTCTTTCCTGCAAGAGGGGTCCTCTATGGATGGGAGTCAAGCATGGCTCCCCATGCAGCTGGGTGGGAGGGCTCATGGGTCTAGAAAAGTCCTCCATGGTGGGGAGTCACATGTGGAGGAGGTCTCATGTCTTGAGGAGGGCTCCGTTCCAATTGGCTCATGTCGTCTTCTTGAGGGGATCATTGAAGGGGGTGTGGTGCCTCATCACGTGCTCTCTTCAAAGGTGAAGGAGGTGTAGGAGGTATGGATGATGCCTCATCACCCCTTTCCTCTACATCAAGGCTCTGACCACAACAAACATTCTCTCCTCTTCATTGGTGACTTGGATGGAGTGAACAACTTGATCTTGCATCATTTGGATGCATTGCATCATGTCTAACGCTATGCACACACTCCATTACTTAATTCTTGGCCACTCATTTGTGGTCTGCTTGATCTGCACAAGGGAAGGAGATATGCTAAAGTACTAGTATAGAAAAAGCAACACATACCAAAATTCTATATGAGAAGTACAATAATTTGCAAGTAGTAAGTTATTGAAAGAACATATGTGTCATATGTTATGTAATTAACTAATTTTGGTAATAAAAACATTGCCAGAAATATTATGTAATTAGTCTTAAAATTTTGATTAGATTTAGTTCTGGTCAAATTTAGTTTAGAATTGATGGACTTGAAAAATAGGATCAAATATGTTCTTATTGATCAAGACTGAAGACGAAATAATATTAATGGAAAAATAAGTTTATTGAGTACACATTTATATACAAAAGTCACTTGAAAAGTTTAAGAAGTGATTTTGAAGGTTTCAAAAGGATTTAGGGTAAAAAGGTTAAAACTATCATTGAACAATGTCATTGATCAATCACTAGAACAGATATAGTGAGATGAATCGATTGATTGCTTATGAACTGTTATATAGAAGAGATATATGATCAATTGCATAGGCAATAGATTAATTGGCACTTGAATCAGCCTTTTGTAAAACCAAGCCGAAAGTTTATTGATCGATCACTTCATCAATAGATAGATCGATCAAAGTATTATGCCCTAAGAAAATAGTGAACGATCGATCACTAGCAATTCTAGTTGCCTTAAAAATCCATTCTAAAAGAATTTTCTTTTTAAGTTGAAGTCAATGACTTAAACTGACTTGGAGACCTATATAAAGGCTTAGACATGACAAATTTGAGAAGAAAACCTAAAAAATATTAGAGAAGAAATGATAGTCATTTACTCATTGTTTTCCTAGAGAATCCATAAAAAGCTTAAAGAGATTGTTTATGGTGGATTCCTGGTGATGCACAACTAAAGTTAGAAGATTTTTATATAGCAAATATAAGAGTAGCATCAATAAAATTCTTCAAGGGAGTTGATGAATTTCAAGGTGAATCAACAACAAAGAAGGTGTCTTTAGTTGAGTTGCAAGAGAAAGGAGACTAAGAACAAAACACGAAGAGAGAAAGTTTCAAGTACTCAAAGACGAAGAATTGAAGGACAACATTAAAAACGAAGAAGATTAAACAAAGGAGTTTGTATCAAGTCTAGAAGTTGGTTGGTTGTTTTGTGTCTTATAAGTTCTATAACTTGCTAGTGCATTGATTAAACCTTGTGAGGCTACCATGGTTATTTACTCTAATTAGGATTTTCCATATAAAAAATCCTTACGTGATTGTATAGTGAGCATGCTTGATTTGATGGTAAGATTGATCATGAATGGTGTTTTGTGATTATATTTATTTATTTTGCTTCAAAATAAATTCCTACACATTGAGGCTAGAACTCATAGTCTTTATCTTTTTTAGATAATCAGAGTAGGGGCAATCTAGTGATCTACTACTTTCATTTAGACAGATATTAAACTCTCAAGTATGTCATACACATATATTTAAAAACGCTTACTTACAAAACTACTAAACCTCCAAATAAGTTGACCATATCCTTGCATAAATGTTCACCTAAATTCCTCATTATTCGCCTTAGGGCTTGGTGTAAGAACATATGTGTCTTTATATCATGTATTTACTTATTTTCTGAAGGTGGAACAAAAGGAAGACTCAAATCCGTAATTTCGTTAGCTAAAGGCACACACATATTACATGCACACACTTTAGGATAAAAGAGACCTTAAGTGAAAGAATTGAGAGGATTGGATGATTGAATATTGAAAAAGAAAAAAAATCTAGTTAGAATGATCGATCGCTATGAACTGTAGAAGAGACTCTTAAAACTTTATGAGCAATTGTTTGCTTCTATGAACTATCGATCAGCACCCAAAAATAATATTTGTTAAACAAAATCAAGAGTTTAGCGATTAATCGGAGGATCAAAAGATTAATAGATTGAAGAGTTGTAAGGGAAAGGTACATAATCAATTGATTGCCTTGTAAAACAATTGATTGATTGAGCGATAGTTTGCCTAAATTAAACTTTTCTAGTTTGGTTTGAATTCTTAGTTGGAGTCTTATTCATTTTAGAACTTCGGACTCTATATAAAAGGATTAGAACATGATGGAGAAAGAGAAGACCTATAGAATGTAGAGAGCTTGTGTGGAGTGACTCTAATAGAGTTTTGAGAGAGTTCTTTTAGAATGAGAAAATTTCTACCATAAATAACAAATAGTGATTAGAGGTGAGATAAAAGCACAAAAACACATATAAGGCATAGTGTTTACTGAATATTATTACTAAGAACATCAAGAGAATAAAAAATTTATTTCAAAGGAGGAGATGAAAGATCTACTTTGATCAAGGAGTACAAAGGAGACAAGCTATGCCGATAAACAACCAAGGAGTAGTTGATTCAAAATTTAAGAGTGGTATAGAGAACAAGCCGTTTTGAAGAAAAAAGAGTATTTTGTCCTTGTAATTAGTAATTTCGTAATCTCAATTTTATGTAGTGCGGAGTTCATTTGAACGATCTCCCATGGTTTTCTCCTAGTTGGGTTTGCATGCAAAAATTCTTATGTATTAATTGGTTGATGGGATTACAAATTTTTTGTTAGAACACATTGGAATTAGGCTCGTTATTTTGACCTAAATTTTATTTTATTTTGCTCAAAAAAGGGGGAAGATAAACCTTGAAACTTAATTGTGAGTTAAAGGTACTTTATTTTTCTTGATTTGTTTATACCACATACAGTTCACAAACCAACACCTGGTATACTTTCTTCCCCCACAGGTGGGAATTGAATGATTAGAGGCTCTCCTCCTCCACCAAAAGCCAATACTTCAAGTTCACTGTCTCCCCTACTCTGGGGAGTAAGAAGACATCTATCACATATAAAAAAGACCAAGCCTCAACTTCTCCTCCATTAATGTGTTCCTTACCTTCAACTTGTTCTAAATTTTAGTGTCCTTGATGATACTTTTTTAGAAAGAGCCTTTCTTTCAGCTCAGACCTAAAGGATTGTTCAGCTGCATCTACATCCTTTAGCTCCTGAATCGAAAGACAAAGGAAGAGGGTAACATCTATTGGCCTGAAGGCAGCCATGTTCCCAGTAATATTGAATGTGAGGCCCAATTGCTTCACATATAGTAGGATAATACTAAGTTGATGTCACTCTTGGGTCAATGCTAGATGCAATAGTTTCTTAAAACAAGTGGCCATGAAGGCTGCTATAAGGTCCCCTTTCAAGACTATTCAATTCTTCCAATTTGGTTGTAGAGCACCTACAATTCAGCTTACTGATATGCAACCAGATAAATATAAAATTTAGGGTCTAAGTTGAGCAACAAATTAAAAAATAAATTAAAATTTCATATTTGCAATGGCCTATGGGTGGGATACTCATCGTAACCAAGAGCCCAAATCTCTCTCTCTCTCTCCCTCCCACCCCAATCCCCATCATAGCCCCCACCCGTGTTTGCCCCATTGCTATACCCCCCTTGCACCCATCCCCCCTCTCCCCCCTCATTCAAAGCAAATCAACATGCAAAATCGAATGACAAAAACCTAATAAAAAAAAAGCATACTTGCTTGTCAGCTGCCACTACAACGAGCCATAAAATCTTCCTTACTATTGTAGTAGACAAGAGATAGGTCAAGAATGTAGTCGGGGGTGGACAGGGATGCCGGGTAGGAGAGAGGAGTGGAGTGGAGCTGAGAGGAGAGTGGGGTAGAGAGGATTATGGTACATAGGTGATCCCGGGGCAGAGGGGATGCGAGGGGTTTTGGTGGAAATGGCGGTGACATGACTCGTCTTTGTGTAGAGTGGCGATTGGCAGTGTAGAAGGGTAAATGTGTCCAATTTTTAAATCATTTTACATGAGACTGACTGATTTGCCGTTAAATGAACATCATTCTGGTTTTTTTAAATAACCTGTCGTTATTCTAATTTTCTTCTGTGTAACCTATACTCATTTTGCATAACTTTTCACCTTGTGGCTAAAAACAAATTTCAGCCATTTTTTATTTTGTAAAATATTTTCCTCTCAACAAAATTTCAGCAGAATTTTGCGAAATCTACCCAAATTTGAGATTGTATGGAGAATTGTGCTATAATTTGGAGTCAGGTTATCCGGTGAATAGCACAGCCCATGGGCTTTTATATTTCAACTAAACCGAGCATATCCATGGCTTCTTCCTCCATAGCCGCCTCCCTCTTACGCCCGTCTGTCCTCTCTCTCCCCTTCAGACTCGCTCCCTCTCCTTCCCATTTCCTCTCCAATTCAACGTCAAAGGTCCCTCTCTCTCTCTCTCTCTCTCTCTCTCTCTCTCTCTCGCTGGGCTCTGTGGGGATATTTCTTGTGATATTTGCTGTATTTGGGTAGCAGGGTCTTCGCAACTTCCGGCTGTTCTCTTCGTTTCCAATGGCATCTGGTTCGAAGGAATCTCCGTCCAATAACCCAGGGCTCTTTGTAGAGCTTGATGAAGCTACCAAAGGCTACTTCATGCAGCAAACTGTAGGCTCTCGTTTTTGTTTACACAGATTTGGTCTCTCATTGTTGCGGAACAAATTTGCTTATATCCATGGGAATTCTTTTATCTGCTTTCTATCTGACATAGCTCCGATGCGACATCAGCAAAAATGTTGAATTTCAGTAGTATGGTGATTGACTATGAAGGGAAATGTTCTGTCCAATCTAGAATTTGTTGTTCTTGAAGTAGATTCTGGACTTATGGAATGCTAGACAATCTGATCGCCTTTAGTCTTATGAAATAAAATATGTTGAGAATATTGCTCAACTCATTTGGTCTATGGTGTACTTATTGCCGACTATAGCAGTTGTATTACCACGAAGTGTTGTAATTTTCTACTTGATGTCATCATATATGTTTCTGGTAGTTGATTGCAGCACTATATTTTATTCTTTGTAGGTGTAATAAAGATTGCTATTAGTTTGTCAGCCATACAGGAAACTAATAATTAATATGTACATTGCAGATGTTTCGTATTAAGGATCCCAAAGTGAGTTTGGATTTCTATTCTCGTGTACTAGGCATGACGTAAGTTGGTTTATGTCTTTCTCCATTTCTATATTTTCCCCTGCATAATACTCCTTCCGTCTTAAATTAGTAGCTCCATGTAGCAAAAAAAATTGTTCCATATTAATAGCCCCATTTTGTTCAATTAAAGTGGTTGGGTACTTGAAAAAGAATATCATAAGCTTATTTTCCCTTCCTCTAAATGAGAGTTCACCATTTAATAAAAACTACTATTTTTTTCAAATGTAGCTATTAATATGGAATGGATGGAGTAATTAAAAATTAATTGTATTAATGGGAACAAATCTATTCATAAGTTATTTGATTGCATTTTTTTACTTATTTGTTGTGACTGTTTCTGTAATTCTTGCCACATATTTGATGGCTATAGAATGATGCTAAAAGTGACGTTTGATGCCCCAGACACTTCTGGACTGACTTATAAAACATATTTATCTCGATAAGAAAAAGGCATCCTTTTTCTATTTAATATGGTAATAGAACGCTTTACATGCAACCTTCACTTCATTCGAGTAGTGACTTAAAAAAACTTCTAATATTTTGAATGATACTTGAATGAGTAATACATCCTTTTTCTTCTGTATTTTATTTGCCTGCTTTTAAGATTAGGAAGTCTGATTAGCAGTTTTGTGGTCATCTTCATTGTGGAGATCTTGTTATTACGTTATAGACATATTCTTCTACTTGAAAGTAGTGACTATGAGGTCATGGTATTGCCCTTAAACATCACAGGTTACTTAAGCGGTTGGACTTCCCAGAGATGAAGTTCAGCTTGTACTTTATGGGTTATGAGGTATAGTTTTTACATCAATTCTATACTAGGTGTTCTTTTCCCAATGAATATCAGCATCACTGTGCCCAACATTCAGACATATTATTTTGCATTATGTTTTACAGAATCCTTTATCAGCACCAGCTGATCCATCTGAGAGAACAGTTTGGACTTTTTCTCAGAAGGCAACTATTGAGCTCACCCAGTAAGGAAGCATTAAACTTCTTCTTTTTCTCCTTCTCCATATTTTTTTCCTACCTGACACAAATCATGAATATGTAATCAGCAACTGGGGCACTGAAAGTGATCCCAACTTTAAAGGTTACCACAATGGAAACTCAGAACCCCGCGGCTTTGGTATGCACCACCCTCCAGCAGATCATATATGTGAATTATTTCGGACAGAATTGGACTTGTTGAGTTCCTCCTCACCTGATGCTTTGTTTGTCCTTATGATACCTAGGCCACATAGGCATTACAGTCGATGACACTTACAAGGCATGTGAACGTTTTCAACATCTAGGAGTTGAATTTGTGAAGAAACCAGATGATGGTAATTCCTTCATTTATCGGATTACGAGGAAAACTTTGTCCTTAGTTTAAACCTTGAGTCGCTATTTTATGTCCTTTGATTTAGTAATCCACACTGCACTGTTGACCTTATGTCTATCAGGCAGAGATGTGTAGCTTGTTGATCTGGTTGATTTTGAAGCAGACTTTTTTTCTACATTTGCTCCTGCTGTTTTTCAGTGATTTTCTATTTGAATATGTTGAATGGTGTCCTACTTTCAGGGAAAATGAAAGGTTTGGCTTTCATTAAAGATCCCGATGGTTACTGGATTGAAATTTTTGATCTGAGTCGTATTAAGAGCATTACTTCTGATGCCTCTTGAGGTACTGCTCAAAGTATCTGCTATTTTTCTTAATCTTTGTTTTTTGTGTTAAGCTTCTTTCCATGGAAATTATAGTTCTCCAATTCTTTTTCCGAGTGTTCTGAGTAGTTAACTAACATGCTTCAGACCAGGTTCTTTTTGCCAACTGTGAGAGACTATCGTTAAGTATTTTTTCTCACACACATGCACACGTACATGCACAAACACGTGCACGCACACATACACACACACACACACAGATTTCTCCTAACGGTATGAAAGTGAGAGCAGCTAGATAACTAGCCATGTTGTGTTTGGAAGGAAGTATGAGATGCTGTTAAGATATATCATAATGCAAATGCAGATTTGGTGTAAGGTATCATTGATTAATGTGGTCCATATGGAAGGTTGTGATTTTCCACTGCAATATTTATCAGTGGCTATTTCATGGGTTACATAATTGGCTTAGATAGTTTTTCTGTTTAGTAGGTGGTATTTAGTTATGTCAATAAGTTGGTCTGGTGTTTGATCAATGATGCTTCTATGTTCCCCTTTTTTAGAGGTATATCTAAGTTGTCTTGTTGCTTCTACATCCTTTTGATCCACTTCATGATACATATAAGTTCTGCCTCCAAACTTACTTTTGTTTCCAAACTTACTTTTGTACTGTTCTTTGTTTTGGTAATCTGCTGCTATTGCGGGACACAAACCCTTATTTAACCTTGCCTTGAACTTCCCTCTCTTGTTCTTTGTTTCTATTAGTTTGTGTCAAATCTAAGTCATGATGGCTTTCTTTCTTCTTTAAATTGATTGATTGTATGATTTCCTGTTGTCTTTTTTTTTTTAAACATTCTGCTTTTAACCCACCCTGGTGGGGATTGAGACTTCTTTACTTTTATGTTGCACTAATGTGATATGTGTTCCTTTTATTTTATGAGCATGAACGACATGTTTTCATTGGTTACACTATAGCTATGATCACATAAAATCTAATTCAATTGGTTTTCATGCAGTGCTTTCAGCCAAGTTGAGCGCCAAGGATTTGGTTTCAAATAAACTACCATTTTCTCCAATGTACCCCTCTGGATGCTGCTTAGCATTAGTTGGCTTTCATATCAAATCATTTTGAACTGTTTAGTCCAATGCAGTAGTATGGAAGAAAGGTGAGAATTTGTTTAGGGCTTGTGACAAAACCATAGAATATCATGTTAGACTGTTAATGGGTGTGAGATTTTTTAAAGATATTTTCTTTTGAAGGTAGGAGTCAGTAAAACAGGATAATGGGAAATATGGGGGAAGTTGAACCCTTGACCGCTTCTGAGGCAATCAGTCGTTTTTTAACCACTAAGGATTTCTTTGTTAAGGAAAATTGGCTTAGCATTTCTTCATGCTCGTGAAAACTAAATAGTTACCACAGAGAAATGGGGAGGCGTCACTGCATAGGCCTGAGTCCTGCCCTCTTGCAGAAAAGAAAGTAGAAGGGCTTAACTATACACATCCCAGCTCAGACTCCAATCATCAAAAGTTTTAACATGATAGCTTCATTACTGATCCCACAAATGATTTGCGGGCACGGGAAACATGTCACGTTTTATGGGTTCCTTTAGCACTTTTGATATGAAAGCTTTGGTTCTTCAGTATATTTTAGAGATGTTTTTTTAAATGGAAATGATCCATGTTCGTAGACAATTTCTTGTTCGCACAAGTCTTTGTTAAGGGTTCATAACACATGCTCCATTTTTTTCCTGCATTTGTGCGCGATTGGAAGCTTTTAGGTGTTGCAATGGAGTTGTAAGGCGCTAGTTCTTTCATGATACAAGTCTTGTCAAATTATGTTTAGACGACTTTTGGTGACTCTCTGCAAAATTTTCGTCTAAGTGCTTTGAAAGTGTTTGAAACTAGGAAGAAAACGGAAATGTTATGGAGGTAAATGCTAAAAGATGGTAGCAAATTATAGTTTATTAAAAGATCACATCGCATAAGAAGTAGAGGTCTCTCATATCAAATAAGCTGTCATCTTTGGACACAGGAATGTCTTCTCGTTGTTGATAGTTCTCTATCTCTATAACTGTCTATTAACATAAATTAAATGTCCATTTTATCAAACAAACGCAACTAATGATGGTCACTTTTTTTTCGTTGAAGTTGGCTTGGCCTTCCTCACGATCACCACCATGCCTCCCTAAACAGTAGTCTGATCTTTGGCATTGCAACTTACTGTTCTATTAATTGACATCCTCTTTTGTGTCGTAGGGTACAAGGCCATGCCATTGCTCTCCTAAATGCTATATGTAGTGTTGAGTATGATAAGGGTGGTTGTTAGGTTATGTATGTGTCACACCCCATTCTTTGATAAATAATCATAAAAATAAAAAAATAATGATATATAAAAATTCCAACTTAGAAGAAATATTGACAAGTAGAAAGGATATTTTGAGAGAATAAGATAAGAAGCTCATGAAAATAAACATCATCAATCGAACACGATTTGTCTAGAGCTTTGTAATCTTTTATAGTAAGCCATGGGTCCAAGGAGGATATGCTTATATAAAAGATTTATTATAAGTTGTGGTTTCTCAAAATGTAAAAAACTTATTATTCCTTCCGTCTCATATTAATAGCTCTATTTAGAAAAATAGTAATTTTCATTAGAAAGTGAGACCCACAACTAAGAGAATGAAAATTAAGTTTCGCATATGCTTTTTTAAGTGCCCAAACACTTAAATTGATCCAAATGGAGCTATTAATATGTGATAAATATTTTTTTTTCCAAATGGAACAATTAAAATTAGTAAATGCTCACATGCAATCAAACGAATGCATTTACTTTGAACATTGAATTTATATGTTAAACAACATGTGCTAAGAAATGAAATTTATAAAAGGTTAATGCATTTAAGATGTAATGGATTGCTAAAAAAATTTAAGCATATGTAGATTGTGATTCATAAAGATTTAATGATAAGTAGATTGTGAGTGCATAATGTAAATAAGTTACAAAACATAGTTTGCTTCTATTGACCTCGACCTTGATCCTATTGCTCTTCGCCAGTAATCAATAAAGAACCGCTATTGTAATCTATAATCTTCTAGAAGAGTTTGATTGTCATTGTTAGCTTCTTCTCTTGCATTTCATGTTTAGTAGTATAATTTACATCAATATTTATATTAAATAGAAAAATATTAGAAGAAATGGAAGCATAAGAGATTGATTGTTTGGTTTTTATGTATGTTTTACCTTGATGAATCTTGCACACGGATGCACACCTAGTTGAGTAAAACGTTTTTCACCAATTTGTTTTTATTTTCTTTCGAAAACAAAAATGAAAGACTTCCACAAAATTCTTTCCATGATAGATTGAAATGCTTCTTCATTGGATATTTTTGTTTATTAAAATGTAATTTATAACATATGTAAAGTCAATGGAGTTTAATAGTGATTTTAAAACATTGGTACTCAAAGTACTTTTTGTCCTCTGTGAAAGATTGAAATCTATATTATACTGCGACTGCTATTACTAATGTTTACTTGGAAAAGAAACTTGTAGAATTTGAAAAAAATTAAATATTTAAATATTAAAAAAATGATGAAATAATGTTTTAAAAACTATTAGGCCCACAATACTCTATGGAGTAAAATGTTAGGTATAAAAAGAAAAGTCATATAGATAAACTAAATGTAGCGAAAATGAAGATGTTAAGGTGGATGTGTGGAATAACCAAGAAAGATAGGATTAGAAATGAGTATATATTTGTGAGAACTAAGGAGTAACACCTTAGGGGAGAGCTCAAAAAGTGTAAGTTGCGTTGTATGGGCATGTACAAAGAAGATGAATGCCCTAGTAAAAAAATTGGAAATGTTAACGTAAATGATTTCAAAAGAGGGAGAGCGATACTTAAAAGAACTTAGATGAAAATAATAAAGAAGGATATGACTATGTTATCTCTTATAAAAGAGTTGCACAAAACAGGCTAAAATGGAGGTGTAAGATCCATGTCGTCAACTTCAAATTGTTGGAAAAAAGGTGCAACTTGATTATGATTATGACTTATTTATGGACTTTCTCAAGTGTGGAAGCACAACATTTGGTGAATAGTTGATCATTTGCAGGAAACAACTTAAGAATTATCCAAGTCATGGCCTCGAGCATGAATAAAATGCCAATTATTCTGCCATCTATATAAATAAGATACATCCTTCCCTTCTTTATGTGGTATTTGATAAAATTTTCATATATTTAAATCAATAAACTTCATTTACCATCCAAGGTGATTTATTCTTTAACATACCACATGGTCCATGCTCATTCAAAGATCTTCCAAAGTTTTTCACACAATTCAGACTATTCTTTCAAAACATATGACAATCAATATTCATTGGAAATTTAGACTCACAGCATGCAATCTCATGTAATTGCATCAAATATAGCATTCATTAATCTTATATTGTTCAGATCAAAAAATGTGAATATTGTTGCACATCACATCCTTCAAGCACGTGGCATTGAGTATATTGCTCCTCTAAACTTAGTACTATATCATTATCACCATCTAATAAGCCTTTCTTTTTTGTCGCCTCTTAGAATGTTGCAAATTGAATTCTATTAACAGAAAATAAATGTTAAAAAGATTATGTTCCATGTATATTGTTTAATATGCTTGTTGTTAAATTTTAAATGTTACAAACAAGCACTTGAATCATATCAAAGTATAATTGGAAAAAGAGCGGTCAATCCCTCGTAGACTTGAAATTGAAAAAAATGAACTCTAGTCTAACTCAAGAAATCCCTATTCTAAGGAGAGGAAGACCTAAGAGAACTTTGATGAAATTAATAAAGAAGGATATAACTATTCTATCTCTTACAAAATAGTTGGCAGAAAATAGGCTAGAATAGAGGCGTAAGATCCATGTCACCCCAAATTGTGGGGGAAATGTGCTACTTGATTATGATTTAGATTATGACTTACGTATGGACTTTCTCAAGTAGGGAAACAAGACATTTGGCGAATAGCTGATTGTTTATAGAAAACAATACAAGTATTATCCAAGTCATGGCCTCGAGCATGAATAAAATGCCATTTGTTTTGATCTTTATTAATAGGATACATCCTTCCCTTCTAATATGGTATTTAATAATTTTTCATACATTGAAATCAACAAATTTCATTTACCATCCAAGGTTATTTATTCCTTAACATACCACATGGTCCATGCTCATACAAAGATCTTCCAATGCTTTTCACGCATTCAAACAATTCTTTCAAAACATATGACAATCAATGTTCATTGGAAATTTTGACACCCAGCATGCAATCTCCTATAATTGCATCAAACAAAGCATTCCATAACAATCTTATATTGTTCGGCTAAAAAAATGCCAATATTATTGTACATCGCATCCTTCGAGCATGTGGCATTAAATATGTTGCTACTTCTTGTAAACATAGTAATATATCATTATCAACTTTTAATAAACCTTGCTTTTGTGCTGCCTCTCAGAATGTTGCAAATTGAATTCCATTAATAAAAAATAAAAGTTAAAAATATTATGCTCCACATATATGATTTAATATGCATGTTGCTACATTTTTTGTTACTCACAACCACACAAATCATACCGAAGTATAATTGGAAAAGCGAGGTCAATCCCTTGTAGACTTGAAATTGAAAAACTAGATTTAGTCTAACTCAAATAACCCCCAATATAAGGAGAGGGAGACATAAGTGAGCTTGGATGGAATTAATAAAGAAGGATATGACTATGTTATTTTTTTCAATATAGTTGGCACAAAAGAGGCTAGAATAGAGGCGTAAGATCCAAGTCACTAACCCTAAATTATAGGGAAAAGGTGCTACTTGAATATGATTATGATTATGACTTACATACGGACTTTATCAAGTGGGGAAGTATGACATTTGGTGAATAGTTGATCGTTTGTTAGAAACAACCCATATATTATCCAAGTCATGGCCTCGAGCATGAATAAAATGCTCTTTATTCCACTATATATAAATAGGATACATCCTTCCCTTATAATGTGGTATTTGATAAGTTTTTGATGCATTTAAATCGACAAACTTCATTTACCATCCAAGGTTATTTATTCCTTAACATACCACATGGTCTATGCTCATTGAAAGATCTTTCAAAGCTTTTCAAACATTCAAATAATTCTTTCAAAATATATTGTCATTTAAAATTTTGACTACTAGCATGCAATCTCTAGTAATTGCATCAAATATAGCATTCCATAACCATGTTATATTGTTTGATCAGAAAATGTCAATATTGTTACACATTGCATCCTTAGAGAACGTGGCATTACAAAAAATAACTATTAGTGGGTGTTTTAAAACCCCTACTAAAGACATCAAAACCACCACTAAAACTTTCAGTAGTGATTTTGAGGTAGCCTCTAAAAACAATCCTACAGAATGTTTATTGGGAGAACATAGCGGCAATTTCTTGGAGCCACTGCTAAAATAAACTTTTAGTGGCAATTATTGGAGCTGCTGCTAAAAAAACACTTTTACCGGCGATTCTTGGAGCTGCCGCTAATGAGTTTCAAAAAGCAATTTTTTTTAGCAACAACTAGAGTAGCCCCCGCTAAAAGCTTCAATCCTACCGTCAATACATACGTTTAGCGGCTATTTTTAAAAGCCACCACTCAAGTATGTAGCAAGGGTCTTGAAATCACTTGTAAACCTTTTAGCGGTGGTTTTAAAAACCTAAAACATCTGCTAAAAGTCAAATCCATAGCTAAAAGTAACCTTTTATTTACACAAAATTAAATATAGTTTTCCTTTTATCACTTATACATTTATGTATTCTCGAACACATTCTGCTTCAATTTTCACTTTACATATAACTATAATTTAACGCACTAACAATAACAAAGTAAATGAATAACAAAAATTATGTAAGTCAAGTACCTAATACAATAAGTATTGAAAAAAAAGTTTGCAAATATAATCGTTCCAAATGTTTACAATGTCTAAGTACTAATGGCAAGATTATTTAATATAAATGAACAAGAAAAGTGTTTGTTAAGACATAGATTTGTCGGTGCAACTTATCAATTTAGAATCATTCACCATTAGCCTATACAAAATTAAAATGAAACAAAATTAGCTTATGGAATTGTTGAACTACTAAAAAAAATATTATTATACTTTAAAGCTAATTTGTATTCATTTACCTCACGCATTTGACATCAAAAGAAACTTATCATTTTATTATACTTTAGAGCTAATTTGTATTCTTTTACCTCACGCATTTGACATCGAAAGAAACTTATCATTTGATTTATCTTTGATAATAATTTTGTTGTTGATCTTTAAGTTGAACTATTTCTTCCTTGTATTTTGAGCTCTCATCTTTTAATTTCAAATTGTCCTCTTCTATATTTGACAATTTTTCTTTCATCGAATTATATTTAGCTACTAAGGAAGTTCTTGCAAGTTTAGATGATGCCCCCCAGAAACTAGTTGGAGTCACTCCGTGACCAAAACTCTAAACACGTCCTGGTTTCTTAGCTCCCTTGGCAATAGAAAATATATTATTAGGTGAAGTAACACATCCTAAAGACAATCTTTTTCTATGCAAGCCTCAATTTTTTTCTGCAATTCATGAATTTTTTTAGTGCATAATATAATTTTTAAAGGTCTATATATAATTTGTTACATAATTATTTTTTATTTAAATAACAACAAATAAAAACTTAAAGGATAATGCTTATGAGAACTTCTTCCCACGCTCTGTCATTGTTATCTTTAGGCATTAATTTTCATGTAGCAATATCTATTAGAAATTTAGATCGATCCCTCGCCAAAGGACCCAAAAACCGGGTAAATCATCCAGCATGCTCTCTATAGGGTTGGCCCTTATCAAACCTCACCTGATATTTATCTTCATTTCCTTTTAACAAAAATTTACAAGTCGTGAGTTCTCTTCCCTTCTTCCTTGGTGAAGATGAAACATCACCGTCATGAAATATATATTGGTCATTCATATGCACCTTGGCAAAATAGGAAGAAAAACAAAACTTAATTTTCAACGGGCCATAAGAACATCTATTCAAAAATAGATTTATCATATGTTGAACACCCACATACATACATTCACTAATCAAATAAAGAGAGGCCATAAGGCTAGTGAGCCCACTAGCTACTAAACAACTAATTATCTAAGCCATCCATCTAATCAGTCCATAAATATGAATTAAATGGCCCGTAATGGACAACTAACAAATAATCAGGAAACCAGTGAATAGGGCCGCCAGGCCCAAGTAGAGATGGCCAAGACACAACAGACTCTAGCCAACTGTGGCCAAACTCATGATTACTAGAAACTAATGAATGGTCAAAGCCACCTTCCATAACAGAAAACTAATCTTGTAAATACAATATTTACAAAAAAGACATTTGATATGGTCAATGTGTAGCAAAACTACTTGTCAAAGAGAAAAAAGAAAGTGAAGCACAAGAATTGCCCATTGTCCTCTATTGGCAGAGCATCATATTTGGCAGCTCATATTAATGTTATTCCTTTTAGGAAGAAACACAACACAAAGTTTTGAAACAACTGGTGGTGACTGTTCAACTTATTGAAACACGACAGAGTTTGAAGAAACCAATAGATTAACTAATTATTGAAAATAATTTATCTGCAATTCTATTGGGACTTTTGGCTTCTGAAGCACCTCCAATGCTTTTTTGACTTCACCTTGCTGAACCCATGCATATTAGGGCTTCAAGACATGCAGATAAAGACACAAGAACAACCTAAAAAGGAAAGCTACTATTAGGGCTCCAATAGGCTCACTGATTCATCAAAACAATAGCTACTCTGTATAGATTGCAAAACTAAGTAATAGCTGGCCATGGCTAATTATACAAAGGACCACTGCAACACCAAAGGATGCTCAGCAGTACAGGAAAGGGCAAAAGCCACTCCACTTGCTGTAATTAATATGACAAAAAAGCTGCATAATTCCATTAGTTATAAGTTGAAGAACAAAAGTCAAGTTACATAAGCATTTGAAAGAGGCCTCTAGTTGCCCAGCCATTAGTCAATGGGGACCACTGATGCCATCAAATAAACACGTTTAAAAATATTAGCATAGCTAATTTAAATAGATGATAAAGAATTGGAGCTAAAAATTTGAAGGGAAAAAAAAGGAAAATGGAGACCAAAAAGCATGTAACAAAAACCATCAGGCTCACTAATTTATCAAAACAAAGGCTACTATATAGATTGCAAAATTCAGTAGCAGCTGACCATGGTTGCTCAAGCTACAAGTTTTAAATGTGTCGAGAAGATACATGCACAAGAACATCATTTTCTATATTCTTGCCACTCTTTATTGACAACATTACAGACACAGTAAAAGCTTGCATCATATACGTGGCCAATCTACTAATCACTTGCATGATATTACACTCTAAGTATTAATAATAAATTGGCTGATTTCACAACACATACCTGTTAGCGCAGAAGATATTATTTCTGTGACTTGGAAATTTGCCCCTTAACCTTTTGGGTAATCTTCTTCGCAACACGAATTGACTGTCACAAGAAGACCATTGTTCAATGACTAGAATAAAAGAAAAGTACACAAAGATGATAAACAGAAGTTGACTGTCACAAGAAGACCATCGTATTTACATAAGAAAATATACAAACGATAAACAGAAGTTGACAGATATCCTTTTATTTTTAAGAACATTATAACAGTTAATTATGCAAAGAACCACTGCAACACCCGAGGATACTCAGCAGTACAAGAAAGGGCAAAAGCCACTCCGCTTATTATATGAAATAATTGTTTTGAACATTATAAAAAATACATAACAAGTAATTAATAACACAATAAAGCTGCATAATTCCATTAGCTAGAAGTAGAAGAACAAAAATCAAGTTGCATAAGAATTTGAAAGAGGCATGACCTTTATAATTTCTTCCCAAGTTGATTGATCTGTTACACCTAATATTTGTCTTGATTACTGCGCAGTCATACCTCTAGTTGCCCAGTCATAAGTCAATGGGGACCACGGATGCCATGTAATAAACACGTTTAAAAATATTAGCATATCCAATTTAAATAGATGATAAATAACTACAACTAAAAAATTGAAGGGGAATCTCAAATTTGTAATGCAATGGTATTCTACAAATTAAGCTACACCATATGGGTTTATCATGGGGAGAACTCATCTGCCAAATAGATAGTTCAAGTTGCAAAAATTCGGTGGATGTTGGAGTACTCAATTTATGTGACAAGGGCAATGATATGCGGTCAATGTTGAATGATGCATTTGGAGTCCATGAAGATCTAATAGATAGTTTTGATAATGGCACAAATAACATAGCCATGGAACATCGACCCAACTTTTGTAAATTGGTAGAAGAGGTTGAGAGTGAGGTGATTCCAGGGTGTAAAACACTTACAAAGTTATCTTTTGTTCTTAGACTATGGCATGTGAAATGTCTGGGTGGATGGAGTAACAAGTCAGTCACTATGTTGCATGACTTGTTACATGAATTACATCCGAAAGACAACAACCTACTTGGCATTTGGACAATGTAGGGAAATTATATCGATGTTGGGACTTGAGTACAACATGATTGATGCATGCCCAAACAATTGCATGTTGTATTGGAAGGACATACTAACAAAAATGTATGTCATGTATGCAAGACACCTCATCGTAAGACTACAAAAGGCGATGAAGACGGTACTAAAAGAACGATCCCAACAAAGACACTTCATCATTTTCCCCTGAATCAAAGGTTGTAAAGACTGCATATGTCATTCAAAATTGCAGGTGACATGCGATGGCATGATGAGAAGTGTAAGAGAGATGGGATCCCAAGACACCTAGTTGATTCTCTAACATGGAAACAACTTGAGTCTATCTATGCTGCATTTTCTTCAGAGCCCTGTTACTTGGGCTAGCAAGTGATGGCTTCAACCTATTTAGGACGTTGTCTCTTTCACATAGTACATGGCCTATAATTCTAGTTCCTTACAACTTAATTCCATTGCTATGTATGAAATAATAGAACTTTATGTTATCATTGCTCATCCCAGATAACCCTGGTAATAACATTGATAGATTCCTTAGGCCGTTAATAGAAGAGTTAAAAGAATTATGGGATGTTGGTGTGGAAACCTATGATGCATCGAAGAAAGAAAAATTTCAAATGCATGCAGTTGTTCTATGGACTGACTATAAGTGACTTTCCAAGCTACATGATGTTGGGTTGGAGTACAAAAAGGAAGCTAGCATGTCCCTCATGTCTTGAGGAGACTTGCTCATTATATTTGAAAAGAAGTAGAAAATTTTGTTTTATGGGTCATCGTCGTTTCTTACCTAGAGACCATGAATTTCGGAAGTAGAAGCACTCTTTTGATGGATCAATTGAAGATAGAGAACCCCTAGTTCCACTAATAGGGTCAAGTTTATCGCATAAGTTAAAAAATATTGAACACATATTTAGTGTCGAGAAACTACCTATGATGCATAAGAGAGGATGCACTGGAGAAAGTAATTGGAGAAAGAAGAGTATATTTTTTGAGTTACCTTACTGGGTGTATAATTTAATAAGGCATGACTTGGATGTGATGCGCATTGAAAAGAATGTATGTGATAATGTACTGAAGACTTTATTAATCTTAGAAAAAAAATCAAAGGATAACATAAATGCACATCTCGATTTAGTAGACATGAGATTGAGGAAAGAGCTACACCCACAGTGGCACACAGGGGGTAGATGTGCTTATTTGCCACCTGCATGTTATTTTATGAACAAAGGAGAGAAACAAATATTTTGTAGGGTGCTGAAAAATTTGATGACTCCTTATGACTACTCATCTAATATATCAAGGCGAGTAAATGTTAAAGAGTGTAGTTTTTTAGGCTTAAAAGTCATGATTCTCATGTCATATTGCAACATTTTTTGCCCCTTGCCATTTGAAGAATTTTGCCCAACAATGTAAGGTATGCACTTATAGAGTTGAGAAACTTCTTTAGTGAATTATGCTCTAAAGAGGCCATGTTGAAGACATCAAAGTCCTTGATCAGCGTATTGGAGCAATCCTTTGCCATCTAGAAAGAATATTTCCTCCGATATTTTTTAATGTTATGGAGCATTTCCCTATACATCTAGCTTCAGAGGTCCTTATAGGAGGACCAATTCATTATAGATGGATGTACCCAATTGAAGCATAATCATTTTCTATACAAATTTATTATTATAAATAAAATATATTTTTTTGTGATAACTTACGTAAAAAAAATTTTGATCTATGTAGGTACTTGTGTATTTTAAAGTCGTATGCGCATAATATGGCTCAACTAGAGGGGTCTAATGCTGAAGTATACATTGTTGATGAATGTCTTTCATTCTATTCAAGATATTGATAATGTTGAAACATGGTTAGGTCGACCTCCAAAGTCAAAAAATAAAGATACAACATGTGGGTCATGGTTCTTTCGAAGCAAAATTGAATTGGAGCAAACACATTGTTATGTGTTGTTCAATAATGATAACATTGTTAGACCTTATATAAAGTGAACTTCAAACCATTTCATTAGTTCTACAATATTGATGAAATTAACGTCTACAGATATTCAATGCAGGAATACTTGATAGTGACATATCTATGTAAAATGTGTACAGACAACACATTAGTGTTCTTAAACTAAGATACAAAAGAGCAAATCCCTGTGTGATTCAAAATTTGCACAATGAACAATTCAATGAATGGTTGAAGCAAGAGGTATGTTACAAAACAAACAAACATTTGTTGGCACACATGTTTAGCTTAGTCATTATAATAAAGTGATTTTTATTATTTTTTCCCATGTAAGTAGGTTCAACAAAAGGTTAAGGCAAATATTAGTATTGAAGGAGTTGACTTGCTTGCAGAATGCCCACATCCTATTGCATGTAGATTTAGTGCCTACATAACCAAATCTGGGTTAGATTTTGAATATTAGATAAGGATAGGAGAGCTAAAACTAAAAATAGTGGTATTGCTAACCGCAAAAACTACAAGTTATGCAAGCTCGAGATATAAATCTCCTATTTTAGTGTCCTTAACATATTATGGTTGTGTAACTGATATAATTGAGTTGAGATATTATGGTGCCTTTAGGTTTGTATTGTTCAAATGCGATTGGGTTGATATAAGAGTGTCAGGCAGATATAAGAGTGCCAAGTAGAGGAATTAAGATTGATGAGAATGGATTCACACTAGTTAATTTTTTAAGATTGTTGTTTTTTGGTTAGAGTGAGATAGATGAGCCGTATATATTAGCATCTCAGGCAATACAAGTTTTCGATATTGAAATTCCAATTTAACTCGATTGGTGTGTTGTTGTGAAGACCATGTTGAAAGAAATTGGTGATGATAATTCAGAAGTGTCGCTGGATGTGTTGTTTGGCTAGCAATCTCCAAGAAACTTTGAAGAAGAGGATATAGATGTTGTAAACTGGTTGCAACCAAATGCAAAGGAGCCATTGTGAATGCATTTTTAGAAGATTTTGCCGCACGAACAGATGACCTAACAATTTTTGCAAACGAGAATGAAACTGATTTTGATGATCAATAATATAAGATTTCGTTTTTGTTTACAAGTTTAAATTTCTTTCTTTTTTTAGAGTCTTATATTTTTATTCAACTTGTTCTCTCTCTACTTCATAATTCCTTTCTCAAGGCCAGTAGTAGTTGACTAATACTTTGTTGTGCTGATAAACTGTATTGAGGCTTGATAGTCACACCATAAATTTATTTGACCAAATAATAAGTAGATTCAATTCTCCATTCAACCATATATGTTCCCAAACTGCCCTTACCAATGCTCTATATTTGGCTCACTTGGTTTGGCTACCATATTCTGTTTTTTATTTTTCTAGTATTCTTTCTAAGTACCTATTGTTATCAGTCCCAAAGAGTAGTTAAGAATTCTAGTGTTCTATCTAAGTAATGTCTAGTTTGCTCTGGTTCAGTCTGCCATATCAATTTGATTAGTTGTTCAGAATCCCAGTAATCTTTCTAATTACCTATTCTTGTTAGTCCAAAATAGTTCATATATGTATAAATTCTTGGACCTAATATGATGTGATATAATCCAAGGAGGCTAGATTGCAATCACCTCACAAAATTAATAATAGTAAATTGGCAACAAAAAGTTAACAGTAAGATTCTTCTTATGTTTTTGTGCTGCTCTTTTGTGATTACTATAGTTTTAAATGGTCTATAAACTGGTTTTTCATTTCCCAACTTGTGAGTGAGGTGGAATTTATGTCTTCACTGCAGATATCATATGACTAATTGGCAGATCTCTGTGCAGATATAAAGGTTCCCTCCCTTCCTCTCTCTCAGTGTGTGTCTCTTGGTGAATATACATGTTTTGTTTATGGTGAATCTTTGCTCAATCCTTCTTGACAATGACAAATTCATCATCTAAGATTTGGTGGGGGCTTCTCATCACTTTACTTTGGCAAAATAGCACATGTCGAAAGCAAGAAAGGTTGACCTTTTTCTCAATTGCTCTCCCGTGGAAGCTTTATGTCTCCCACCCCTGCTATTGAAGATAGAAAAGGCATTAAGTGACCATAGCGAGGGACTGAGCAATATAATTGATACATTGAAAATCTGATTTTGTGTTAATTCATCACTTATTGGGGTTATTTATATTTTTAATAGGTGAGTTGACCCTCCATTGTGTTTACATGTCCAAATCAATTTCTAGAGAACCTAAGTGGAAGAGGAAGTGAAGCCCAACTATCTAAGGTCAAGAATGAGCTCTTAATTGTTTAAACATGCATTGAATGGTCTATTCTTTCATTTTTTTTCTTTTATGAGGTTTTTATCACTTATTTTCTTTCAAAAGCATATGTCTATTTTTAAAGAGATTAATTTCATGAAGAAAGTTCAAGTAATTAATTAAGTGATGTAAACGATTGAGCGAGTAATTTATGTTCTATTTTCTATATCTTAGAAAGTTATTCATTTATTTTAAAAATCACATTTCACACAGTTAGAACTTGTAGGCATATAATTTTATGATTTATTACTTGTAACCTTAGTAGGATATCTCTAATTAAGCACAATTTTTAAAACATGGCATTCGAGTAATTTTAAATGTTTTATGATATATCTTTATGCTTGGATATTATTTGAAAAAAATTGGGATGTGTATAATGAAAAAAGATGAAAAAAAATTGAATGTGAAAAAATGAAAAAAATGGATTAATTGAAAAAAGTGATGATTTAAAAAAAGAAAAAAATAAATGTTTGTTTTTCTTTTCACTGAGTAACGGGGCCTTTGTAACGTCTGGGATTGTTCTAAATTCCCGAAGTCGACCACGTGAAAATGAGGATATTAGACCCCTTGAACTTCTTGTGATAATAACATGATCATCATTTGGGAGTAGTGGCTGTAACTTATATGGATGGAAAGTAGACAGAAAGAGCTTCGAAATGCCACCAAGAACGTGCGAATCGGAGTTTGGATGAGGGAGATACGACCGTTTGAAGTTGAGCATATTGCACATGGCCCATTTACCCGAATTGGATGTCCTAAATGTACTACGAGTCGGGAGTCCTAAACATACTACGAGTTGGGAATCCTAAACATAAGAGTTGGGAGTCCTAAACATACTAGGAGTTGAGAGTCCTAAATGAACTAAAAATTGGAAGTCCTAAATGAACTAGGAAGTCCTAAAAGAACTAGGAATTGAAAGAGGGAGAGAGTCCTAGTAGGACAAGGACTCCAAGAAAGAAGATGATCTTTTCTTAGACGAGATAGCATTTGAGAAAAGGACTTCTAGCCTAAGTAGGAGTTCGAGGAGTGCTGGGAGTAGTAGAAAAACTTGAAGGAGGGATCAGCTATACATCTAGTTGGGTTAGGACTCTTTTGGGATAGTTTTGAGCATGTATGTGGGCTGGTTTCTTATTTGTAATGGGGCAGGGATTGGGATTCCAAAATTGTAACTAAGGTTGGGTGAGTCCTGGTGGTACTAGGCTTCCCGACCAATCTTCTATATAAAAGGGGAGTCATGGCTGGTTGAGAGGAGGTGGTACAAGCATTCAAAACTCAGAAATTTGCAAGGGTCGGATTGGGACTTTGGCCACAATTCTGGAGGACTGTTGGGCAGCAAATACTTCATTGATGACTTGGAGGAGCTGCTGGGAGTGCACTCAACCAAGGGAAGAACTATCTTCAACAATTCAGCGAGGCTTGATGTAGTTTTTAGCCAGGGGCGGACTGGTTTGCAAGATAGTTGAGACAGTCTTTGGTTTTGGCATTGTTCAGCATCCCTCTTCTCCCAACCCTTCCCTCCTCTTCCTTATCTCAGCAAGGACCTCCATAAGCAACAACTTTAGAGGGCACAAAGGAGCCATCTTTGGATTGAATTTAAGGCCAAGAAGCGTAGGAACAAAGGTTAGGTGCTTTCGGGACGAATTGGTAGAGGTAGGGGCATTTTTTTTCACTCCTAGCCATTAGGTTTGATTATTGTTCCCAGCCTAGGTCGACCCCTCATAGGTTGAGTCTGATCTCCATCTTTTGCCTTATTCCGTGCTTAATCTATGCTGAGTTTTTCCCATGATATATACTCTAATTTGTGCCTAGGTTATGTTAATTTTTATACCACTTATATACTCTGATTTACTCAAGCTCTATACTGAGTGTATGCCACTTATGTACCCTGATATGCACATGATCTATGTTGAGTTTACTCACAAACATGTACCCTGATTTGCACTTAATTCATGGTTGTTCCATGCTAAAATTAGTATGGTTATCTCAGCCTAGTTTAGGCCATACTTTTGCCTATTTAATCCCTTGTTTGTGGCCTTAGTTTAGGCCATACTTTTGCCCATTTAATCCCTAGTTTGTAGCCTCAGTTTAGGCCATACTTTTGCCTATTTAATCTCTGGTTTTTTGCCTTAGTTTAGGTCATACTTTTGCCTATTTAATCTCTAGTTTTTTGCCTTAGTTTAGGCCATACTTTTGCCTATTTAATCCCTGGTTTATTGCCTTAGTTTGAGCTATACTTTTGCCTATTTAATCCCTAATTTGCGGCCTTAGTTTAGACCATACTTTTGCCTATTTAATGTCAGGTTTATGGCCTTTGTTTAGGCTATACTTTTTCCTATTTACTCTCTAGTTTGTGGCATTAGTTTAGGCCATACTTTTGCCTATTTAATCCCTAATTTGTGGCCTTACTTTAGGCCATACTTTTGCCTATTTAATCCTTGGTGTGTGGCCTTAGTTTAGGCCATATTTTTTCCTATTTAATCTCTAGTGTGTGGCCTTAGTTTAGGCTATACTGTTTTCTATTTAATCCCTGTATTTAAGAAAAAAAAAATTTCTCATGACTACCATTCATGCTATTTTGAAAAGGCTTTTAAAAATCCGGGTCATGACACCTTGTGCCTAGGCAAGCATAGGAGTTCGTGTTAAAAGGTATAAAGTTGAGATAAATTCTTTTATGACTTGCTTGGTTCTGTGGCCTTTATAGTTCAAGTTATTAGGCCTAATGGGTACTTTAACACCTAATGCGTAGAGCCAACTGGATTAGGGACACTGGCCTAATGCTTATTACATGAACTATTTAGAAAGTTTAATAAAACTAAGTCGCATGAGTCATATTTTAAGGTATATTATGTTCTTATTCCCTGAATTTAATTGAATTGAAGGTCATTACTCAAGGTTTTATTATGAGATATTATGGATGAAAGATTGTCATTGTTATATTTTTGAGTTAGTGAACTTTAATGAGCTTAGTTAATGGGTCACCTGAGATATGCTTGTTGATAAAAAATAAAATTATATGACTATAGGTTTCTACACTTCATGTTTTTGAAATGTATGTTTCTAGTTGCACAATTATTTCCAAGATGACATTATAGAATGGTTGTTTCCTTATTTGAAAATGATTGGATCAAAATTATTTACTTGTGCCAAGTATTCGTGGTGGGTTCTTTTTTAAAATACTTATGTGTTTTTAAGAGAAGTTGTTTTTATTTTTTTCTTGTTGTTTTTAGTTTAGATGTTTATGGGTATCATTGTTGTAAACCCTCACGAGACACAACTTGTCCAACTAGGGACACCAAGGGGTTTAAAGACTTGTTGCATACGATAAATGCAACTGTGATTCCCAACAAAAGTGCCATTTATTTATTTTCCTAGATTAGTTTGTTTTGTTTTGCTCAAGGACTAGCAAAATATAGGTTTGGGGGTATTTGATAAGTGTGAAATATATCCAATTTATATGCCTTTTTATCCTATTTACTAGTATAGTATTAGGTTAATTTAGGCTTAATTGTGGTTTATTTGTGTTAAGATAGATATTAATATGTTAGTTTAATTATTAATTAATTTAGGTACTATTAGTAGTTTAGGTATGTATTTAAATCAAGTTGGGGTTTTATGTATGTCCTACATGTCTAAAATGTATTTTTTTTATGTTCCATAGGTAAGATGCTCTTATTGAGGCCCTTGGATAATGTGCAAAATATTTTTAAATACTCTTGACACGCTTTAAAATGATTTGGATAATTTTTTAGAGGTACAAAGAAGTTAAAAATTAATATGAACATGAAAAAAGAGTTTAGTGAACGTAGCAGAAAACTAGAGAAGAATATGGACTGTCCAATGAATAGATTTTGCTTACTAAACAGAAACTCGATACGAAACTAAATATATTTGTCCAGATTGTTCATTCATATTTTGCCTTATATTAGTTAAGTTTATTGGTATGGGGTTGTCAATTTTTAATCCTTCTTTTGTCAATTTAATTCTCTTTTATCAATTTTAGAAGAACCCACCAATGTTGTAACTCGCATCTTTTTTAATCTTCAATCTCGCATGATCACTTATCTTATTTAATTGAGAAAGTTTTTTGTACAGGAAAAGTTTTCTTTTTTTGACACACTTTGGCTAGAATTTGTGTACATTTTTTCCTAGAAAGATAAAAAATTAAATATGCTAGAGCCATTTTTTTTTAGTTATGATATTTTTTTCTCAAATTATTTTTATAGGGCTTGACTTTTTCTAAATCATCTCAACTTTAATTACATTTTTTTCTTTCCATATTAATCATTTTTTTGTTAATGTCAAGAAGATAGAAGATTCACACTAGCCTAAGCCAACCTAAGTAGTTTGCCCTTCCCCATCATTTTTATTAGGATAATTCCATTGACTATATGATATTAAAGTAAATAAAACTTATAATATATGAAACATATTACATGAAATTTTCTTTCTTTTAAATATAAATAGAAATTTGGCTTTAGTTTCTCTAATTTTTTACTAAGACTCCACTAGAATCCAAATACCTATACCAACTTATTTCTAAGAGTTCTCTCTTGATCTTCATTCATAAAATTTACTTGATTCTAAACATAATGTGTGTATATTTTAAAAATAAAAGAATTACAACATCAAGCAAAAGTAAATCAAACTGGTCTTTA
The DNA here is from genome assembly GCA_035235625.1 of Saururus chinensis. Classification (NCBI taxonomy): domain Eukaryota; kingdom Viridiplantae; phylum Streptophyta; class Magnoliopsida; order Piperales; family Saururaceae; genus Saururus; species Saururus chinensis. Next base: position 37,797,636 of record CP141143.1, read on the forward strand.
CTCACCTTGGTGTGTCATTCTCTTCATTAAGGTATTTTAACAACAAATGATGCTATTTTTCATCTTAAAAGAAAATTAATTACTTTAAGTCTCAAGAGCTGAACATATAAAAAACAAAACCAAATCAAATTGCAAAACAAGCACAACGCTACACTAATATTTTTGTACTTTTTTATCATATACTCATTTTTCTTTTCTTTTCTCATTCAAAACCTATAAATAAAAGACATAAAAAAAGCGAAAATGAGATAAAAACTGAAATATTTGTTGTCCAAATGATTGAAAGAATTAAATCAAGGACAATCAAAACTATCTCTATATTTAGAGATGACAAGTTCCTCACTTACTACTTGAGAGTTTTATACCTATCTAGATGGCGATAGCGAATCACTAGTTTTCTCTTCAAATAAGTACTTCGTAGAAGTAAGAATCAAGACTTTTATCCTCTATGCAAATGAATTTCTACTAAGCAACGAAAATGACAAAACTAAGTCCCTATACATTCATGATTATACTATTAAGCGGTAACCATAAAGCGAATTCCTTTCATTGACTCTCACCCAAAACCCCTTTTTACTTGGATCTCAACCAAATTCCTTTCATTGATGGCCTTCAATTCTTCTCCTCAAGCCTTGAAAATTCTCAATCTACTTGCTTTGTCTTTGTCCTCTTTTGGACTCCACAACAAGCTCTTCTTTTTCTTTAACTATTCTCTAAATTGTGTGTCTCAAGAAAACACCATTAGCCTAAGCATGAAGCTCAAATATGATCTCCTCTTGGAAAAGTATGGACAAAGATCTCTCCTAGTTTCTTTATGAACTTTTAGGTTTTCCTCTCTTCAATTAGGAATGCATTCTCTTCCAAAAATGCTTAAACAAGGCAAGTAATACAGACAACTATCATCCATTTAACACAACGATAGATCATTTGCCTTTTCAATTAGGGTACAACACTGCAATCAATTGATCTCACGATAAGGTGATTGATCGATAAACTCTTTGTTAAATTTAACATAGGCTATGTATTGATCAATTAGTTCAGTGTAAATTGTAGTGATTGATAGGTGGTATAGTAAAATACCTATTTTACCTTAATTCAATTTGAAACTCTCAATTTCACTTATTCACTCATTCTAAGCTAATCTAAGTGAATTGTCTATGTGAATTTGTGCAAATTAACCTCTTACTTTTAACAGTTTGCTTGGTCTTCAACCTCAATCAATAAGAACATGTCTACTCATATTTTTCAAGTCAAATCAATTCCAATTCGGACTGACCACTACTAATTCTTGTCAGATTCTGACATTATTTTGATCATCGAAATTAGCCAGTTACAATACATAAGTCTCACATGTTCTTTCAAAATTAAAAAATCAAAAGAATTTTTTTATTGAAGAGCTAGAGGAAGACAAAGAGAGAACATGAAGAAAAAATCTTCAAGGCTTTGAGGGAAACTTGAAGGTTAGCAACACAAAGAAATATATTAGAACTAAGAATTTAGTTTCATTTATATCAGAGTCTCTAGAGGTTTGTGGTTGTTCTTAGAGTCTTGTAAAAATGTCTTGCTGCTAGCAGTGCATTCATTTGGCCTAGAGAAAGGCTATTGTGGGTTTTCACCTTATTTTGGTTTTTCACGTTAAAATCCTTATGTGATCTTGCATGTTTGTGACTTGATTATCTGGTAGATTAATCGTGAATCATATTTAATGATTAAGTTTTTTTTATATCACATAAATAAATTATTGCACAAAATACACCGTAAATCGTAGTCTTTATCTTTATTAGATAATTGGAATAAGGGCAATGTGATGATCCTCTAAGTTGATTAGACAGATATTAAAGTCTCAGGGTCCTATAGGAGCAAGAGTTGCCTATCGTGTACATTCTTGATGGTATATGTATGAAGATCATTAAGAAGATGTTTGACTCAAGAACAACGTGCATGGATTGGGAGACATACCTGATTCTATAAATTGGTGACGAGTTGAATGGTCAAACAAAAATCTATAGTGCTCCCCTGTCCTCAATGCAAAATGGGGGCATCAAGGAAATAGTCAATTCGACTCATGCCATGGCAAACCTAAATACCCGAACCTAAAGTTCTCTAAGACATATTTTCTAATCAAAATTTAAAGAGTCTTCTTCTTATTGCCTTGAGTAACCTTCTTTGGTATGAAGTTTGGTGTGTGCTTCTAATCCATGTGCTTTTGTCTTGGGGTTTCTTATGATTTGAATTAATTTCTTTCATCTACTTAGGTAAATTGTTCAAGTATGAAACCTCATAACTTTCCTTAGTTTTGGATTTGTTCATAACACATTGACTAAGGCAATTAATGTTGTGCTTCATAGCTTGAATTTGTCTAATTAAGAATGATTTATGTTTGTACTCTTGTGATGTCTCTTCATACCTTTAGACTTAGAACTTTGATTCCATAGTGGATTCTTAAGTTTTGATACATTGTTAACTTTTGATACAACCTTCCTAGTTTGCATCGATTCTTTAGCTTTAATAAACTTAGTGACACACTCGGAACTAGTAGAATTAGCTTCATTAAACCCTAGTCCTCTTTTATCACTACAATACTATCCTATTTAAAGAATTTGTCCAATTTTTTTTACCCTAAGGTCAATTTTTCTTGAGAAGTTTCTAAATAACTCCCTCAATCTTAAATTTTCTTGTGGAATTGGTGAGAGAGTGGGTAGCGATGAAGGTCAATGACAACCTTGCTCTCCTAGGCATTTTTGCTTAGTCTCCAAAGACACAAAACATCGAAAAACTTTATTTTTAAATCAAATTCAGAACAAACATTTCAGATTAAGCTAGACTTAAAATCGAAATTCATTTCAATACACTAGCAAAATGAGCCTTAAAGCTATCCACTAACACCTCATGTCCCATATCATTCGTGTTTGATGGTTTCTTCTTAGTAAGTCCACAGGCTGTTGATATAAATTTACTAAATTTTAAATTAGTTTCCAAAATACAGTGGATTTGAAATTAAATTTCATATTAAATCTACTAGCAGACTTAACCTTAGAGAAATCCACAAATGCCTCATGTCTCATACCAAGGGTGTTTTGTGGTTTCTCTTCGGTAATTCTACTTTTTTCAAAAACATATTTTCTCAAAAACAACTTTAGAAAATCATCTTTGCAGCATATTCAAAACAAAATTTTCATATTATTTTTTCTTCAAAATTTTATTAAATCAATATCTTTAATAAAATGTTGCACTCTCACATATAGATAAAAGCTCTGATACCATTTGTAATGACCCGACCTGACCAAGGGTCTAGAAATCTCAAATTAAATTTTGTTTCCTTAAACAAAGAAACATCATCTATGTACGAGAGTTGTAACATTCCTCTACATACTACGGAACTTCAAAGCTTCCCCGAACTCATATTTGTGCCTTCTTGGTGCTGTTGAGCTTGTATTAACGAGCCCTACAATTCTAGACCTACCATAGTAGATTATCTTTCTCTTTTCAAGTGGGTTCAACCTATAAGATAAGCTTCTTGAGGTCATAACTTTTGACCCTAAAGTCCAATTTGCGTGGTTCAAGGCTCATTAAACTTGTTTTTCATAGCTCTATCACATTCTTAAGAAATCTCATAGAACCTCTAAATAATTTAAAATTATTAAAAACTCAAAAATTAGATATATTAGAGACATAAAATCATACTAAATTCACACTCATTACATATGATGATGTTAATGATGCAAAGGCACCTATAGGATACATTTGATTTTTTTTGTTTCTTTGTCACTTTATCATGTATTCATGTGGTGGAACTTGAGTTAGCATATTTTATGTTCTATGAGACATTAGGATGTATTCTGAAACTGATTATATTTAGTGAATATATAATGGACATGTTTTATTTTATTGCTTTTTTTTCATGTCTTAAGGTGATGATTATGAATTGATTGTGCTTTAATTGAATTTTTCGTTGATTATTGATTCTCTTTTTGTCTATTTGTGTCAAAAAGGTGGAGAAATGATTAATGAAGATGAAAGTGCTTATTTGGATAATTTTATAAGTGTGCAGGATAAGTACAAGTTTTTTCACGGCATTTCCAAATCAATTCCAAAATTGTCTTAGTTAAGTCTTAGTGTTGTCAAGTCATATGTACAAGTGAAAGTTCATGCACTATGTCAAGAGTTGTAATAATTATTTAATTTTCAATCTTATAGTGTTTTGTCATGAAATAGCCAAAGGGGGCCATTAAAAGAACATATGAGGCATATGTATTGTTATTGGCTAATGTCGATGATCAAAATAATGTTGAAATTTTATGTATGCTTTTAGTTTTAGGAATTTGACTAGATTTAGTTGTGGTCAAGTCAAATTTGGAATTGATTGACTTGAAAAATAGAGGTAGATGTATTCTTATTTATGAAGGTTAAAGACTAAGTAGAGTGTTGAAGGCAAGAGGTTAATTTACACACATTCACATACGCAATTCATTTACGGGGCGTTAGTTATTATGTATTTTATATTACAATTCGTCAATTTCAAAATATAGTGTTAGTTATTTGGGATTTGGAGCGCGTATTTCAAAATGAGGTGTTAGTCATTCAAGATTTCACATATGCATTTCAAATCACCCCGTTAGTCAATGCAATAGCGATTTTTAAACTCGTACATTTTAAACCCCAGCTTATAATGTCAAATAGCCTTCACTCGTGCATTTCCAATTCCAACCCCAACTCATGTGATTTGAAAATACACGCAACGGGCCATGGGTCTCACCTCCGTGTGACATTCTGTACAATCCCCTTCTCTCACTCGCAAGAGTTCCCCTCTTTCATCTCACCTCCTATCTAGGCGACCCACATCATAGTGCATAGCTTTGTCCTCCCTCTTCCTCCGTCACAACCATTTCTCTAGCTGAGCAGCATCTCCTTCAAGCACCTTCTCAACTGAGGCTGCACCTCTCCCTCCCCACCATTAGAGGAATCGACAAAGATGAAGATGATGACGGCAACAGCCGGAATCTCTCCTTGTTGGTTTGAATCGGAGTTCATTGCGTATCTAAAACCCTGGCAATGGCGGTTTCGGTTCATGTTGGAATATGAGGGAGGAGGCCATTGGAGCAGTTCTATTGATCACAATCTTCGTGTCCAGAGAGTGGTTTATCTCTAAGTCGGTTGCTGCACCGAAGCTTGACGATTTTCGGTTCCTGAAACCTCGAATCTAGACTTATGTGTGGGCTGGGGGAGAAATTAGGGGTTGTGGAGTTTTAATTGTGGAGATGCACGAGTTTGGGGAAATGGACTTTGGGAAAGGGAACTTGGAGCAGGTGCGGAGGGGATTCCGGTCGGTGTTTTTCATGTTGGCCATGGTGGCATCGCTACTGCTCGTGTCTGTGCTGGTGTTGTGGTGGTTTTTGGGTTCGTTTCGAGCTTTGTGTGCGTAAGGTGTTGCATTCAGAAAACATTTGAGGAGATACAACTTTAGGAGCTCTCTTGCAAATGTTCTTGTTCTTTTGTCTCCTCCATTAAACTGCAAATTTCATGGAAAGCAACAACAGATAACACAAAAGATTTTTTATACACAATATATAAAAAATAAATAAATAATATACAGAAACCCAATAATGATGTTTGAAGCCAATAACAAGGATGAAGAAGAGGAAGACACACATAATGTTCCAGATGATGTACAAGAAGTTTATGATTTAGAGAATGATTTGGAGACTCATGTTAAATGGGTAGCCGCAAATACATTATATCTATCGTGCATTCTAAAAACTCATGATTCTAGCATGTAATCTGAAATCAAGTGACTGAATACATGATTTTGGTCTGCATTTTGAAATCAAGCATTTGAAATGTATGAATCTAAAATACAAAATGACTAATGCCCTTTTAGATTAGCTTAAAACGAGTGAATTAAGTGAAATTGGCAGTTTCAAACTAAATTAGGGTAAAACTAGATTAGCTTAAAATGATTGCTTCAATTTATACTAGACCAATCGATCGCTTGGCACTTGAATCTGCCTGTGTAAAATTTAACTGAGAGTTTATCTTTCAATTGTCATATTAAGGAATCAATCTATTTCAATGTCATACCCTAATTGAAATAGTGAATAATCAATCAATGTGTAAAAAAACTATTGTTGATTGTGTTATTTGCCTAGTTTAAACATTCCAAATGAGAATCTATTCCTAATTAGAGTCAAATACTTAACCCAACTTAATGGGCTAATTAAAGGCTAGGTAACCATGAAATTGAAGAGTGGAAAACCTAGAAATTCATAGAGAAGATAAGAGAGATGTTTGTCCTTAGCTTTCCAAGATGAGATCATCTTTGAGCTTTATGCTTATACTAATGGTGATTCATTGAGGCACACTACTAAGAGAAGAGTCTTACACATGCCAAATAAAAGAGGAGGTGCAGCAATCTTCATATGAGAGTTGAAGTGGACTCAAGGCTAAAGTCAAATAACAAGATGAGCTTTTTGTGAAGAATAGAAGAGGATAAAAACAAAGCAAGTAGACTGAAAAAGTTTCGAGCCTCGAGGAGAAGACTTGAAGGCTAGCAATGAAAAGAATTTATTGGGGATTAAGTAAAAAGGGGTTTTTCGGTTATAGTTACAATAAAGGTTGGTGGTTTGCTTATGTCTATGTAGTATCTTGCTATCTAGTGCATTAATTTAGCCAATGAAAGGTTGTCATGGTTTTTTGCCCTAATTTGAGTTTTCCACATAAAAAAATGTTTGAGCTTATATGTTTTGCACACTTTATGGTTAAATTGCTTTGATAGTATGACCATGAATGTGTCAAGACTTAGTTTTGTCATTTTCATTGCTTAGTAGAAATTCCTGACCGTAGAGGATAAAACTCTTGATTCTTACTTCTACGAAGTTCTATTTGGAAAATAAATATAGTGATCCGCTATTTCCATCTAGTCAGATATTAAACTCTCATATATGCCTTCAATATTCTTCAATCCACTTTGATTAAGAATAATCTCTTCCTCCAGCTCTTGTGTGTCAATAAGTGATTGTATATCACTTCTTTCAATATCTCTCATCCATAATATCTCCACTCAAAAACTATGGTGATTCAAGAAAAATATATACAAATGTATCTCTCTTTTTCTTCTCTCATATATTAATTTTTCTCTCTTCAAATTCATACATACCTAGGCCTTTTATAGAGTTTTGAGTCAGTTAGGGTTAAAGGAACCCAAGATGGAAAGGACCCCAGTCCAGAATCCTAAACTAGGTAAGCAAAATTGCAAGCGATTGAACATTTCACACAGGTAATAGATTGTTCACTATTTCAGTTTGAATAAAATACCAAACCATCTATCTTTTAATCAAGCAATTGATCGGTTGTGCTCTCTGCTTAAAATATGATAAAGCAGTTACTTAAAAGATTGATCTATGCAATACCTATGTTCAAAGGTGATCAATCTCTTATGATCAATTTTCTAGATTTTGACCTCTTTCTCCCAAAACATCCAAAAAACATTTTAAACAATTATTTCTACTTAATTCTAAGTGATTTGTGTGTGTAAATGTGTGTATCATACCTTCAAATCTTTGATACTCAATGTAGTTTTCTACTTTGAAATTTTAGAACATGTCTGCTTTCGTTTAAAGAATTTTAATTTTAAATCTAAATCGACCTTCACACTAATCTAATTAGACTTAAAGACTAACATTGTACATGAAGTTTGCACATACTTTTGATAATTAAAATTAGCCAATTATAATATATATGCCCTCATATGGTCTAACATACCCAACTATTGAAATTCATGGTAAATTTGTTGGTCAAGCAGTTGTACTACTACCACTCGAATAGGGCATTGTACCAATGCTCAGATTCATTTCCAAGGATCTACTTGTATGCCTCATGTATTGCCTACTCTAGTTGCAGCAACAAATTATCAAACTCATTCCTGTCTAAATCATTGCAAGGGGAGAGATCAATTTTGCACTTTGGGTTTTTCTTTCATTTTGTAGCAGAGCCAAAAATTTCTCTCCAAGTGCAATAGACAATACACATGGAATTTGTTGAGGAATGTTGATGCTATATTGTTCTACAATCCCTTCTTCCCATTGGACATGAACATGATACACCTACCCTCATCCACAACCATACATAGCTCCTTAAGGAACCATGTCTAGTTTGCCTTATTCTTGGTATCAATAGCTATGTATTTTAGTGGGAAAATGTGATTTCCCCCATCAACAGTGGTAGCTACCAAAAGAGTCCCTAGTAGAGGTGTGTGCCATTGAGGAACAGCAATGGGCGACATTGACAAAAACCTACAATACATGCATTCATGGAAATAAAATATCTCAAAAAATTTTGGTCGGGGAGCTTCACCACAATATTTGCTCGACTGCTGGAGTTTGCTGTCCTCAACTAGTCGCAATACCAAGGCATGTCATTGTAAGTTCCTCTAGTTTGCATGGATGTTGTTTATTGCTTGCTCCTTTCCATACCATGTCATTATATAGTTCACAAGCATCCCATATTGTCGTCGCATGTCCCTTTTTACTTCTAAGGCCTGATATGTAGCAAAATCTTGTAGTCTTTGGACAATCAACTCCGATAATAGAGTGCTCGATGCTTGCGGATTATGGAGTTTATTTGTTCCCCCACCACATGTATGGCTAGGGACAAACTCCTTCATCATAAAACAACTAAATGACTTGTCCAATACCATGCCCACTATCCAATTGCAGGTTTCAGTCGGCTCAACTTGATGTTTTTCATTTCTCACAAATCTATAGACAAAATTATGTACAATTAGATATTGCCTTAATGCCTTCTATGGTGTACACATGTCCTTGAATTGATGACCAACTCCCAAAAGTGTGAAGGCAACTCCATTGACTGACTGCAATTCATTACTTGTGCCAATCCATTGGTATAAAACGCGTTGTCATTTGCACTACCATACGTGGTAAATTTCACGAACATTGCTTCCTCCCCTACCAGTATCTTGCAAGATTGTCAAAGGCGGATAAACATGTCAACCAGCCAATATAAACTAGTGTCATACCTCACCACTGTCACATCGCCCAACTCAAGGTAAATGTATATCAATGTTAGCAAGGACAAGGTTAAAAGACACCGCCAACCATCCACCAACTAAACTTAGAGTATCATTTGCGGTGATGTAATGTGCATGGTTCACTCCTCCAATAATCGAGAATCATTTCGAAATCCCCTCCATAGCATGTTATTGCTTCTACCTTCATAGAAGATGCCTACCTAAAAGAAAAAAGAAAAAACAACAACATTACACACTATAGAAAATTTATGTATTTACTTTCAAATCAATAGATCATTTGTATCCAAATTTTGGATTATTTTAGTGTCACTTTTAGAATATTTTGTTTCATATTTTCAACATTCATCATTTGTTGGTGTAAATTTTCAACGTGTTATATGTTTAGTTTCGGCATCTCATATTTTAGTTTTGAGCTCTATTGTCATTTACTATTTTCCCCTGACTGTTCCCTTGCCTATATGGACTTCTAGTTTTAATTCACTTACCTACTTTATCATCAAAGATAAGATTTGACAGACTCTAAGCTTCTACATCTAACATAGGGACCCTAATGCAACTAACCTCCATTTTTCTACTTCTTGTGCCTACATTCTTATGTGGCCGTACTTTAGTGGTGCCGTAATGAATGATGATGTTAGTTGGTAGATTAAGTCTATAGAAGTTTGTAAAATTACAAAAAAATAAAAGAAAAAATAAGAAGAAAAAATAAGAAGAAAATGAGTTGTAGGCGAGATAATAGGAGAGAAGCAGAAGTACAGTGGAAATAGATAGAAGGAGAAGAAACATAGTGAAAAATGCAGAGAAGGAGAACTAAGTTGATGAAGGAAAGAAGGGACATTAATTGCAAGGTATTAAAGATTTTTATACTTTTTGACATGTTTTCACATCTCTATAGGTCAGTACGAGGCCTCTTTTAATTATTTCTTATTTATCACATCTCCTTGTACTAGTAAAAGGGATAGTATATTTAACTTTTTATATCTTTTTACAGAACCCAGAATCCATACTAGCCTTACTTATACTTTTTAAAATAATACAAAAATTCTTTTTGAAATAACTAATTATTTGAAAACTTTCTTGAAACTTGTTCTTAAAGCAAAGGCCTGAACTCTCGCTCTAGTTTTGCGCATTGCTAAGGCCTTGATTCAGCTTCATGCACAAGCGCTGGTGTTCGTGACTTTTGTCGTTCTTTCTTCGGCTTAAAAGCGCTATGTTGCTGTTTAAAGCCAAACGAGCGAAGCATTTACGTGTCAGTGGAAACTTCAAAGAAAAACTGGATAAGGGAGCTTGAGAATTTTCTTTATGAATATGGAAAGCTAAACAATCGAAAGTCACATCCAAGCTATTAGTAAACAGACTTGGTCCTATGATGACAAAATTTGTAGGCCCAACCCGATTGGATTTACTGGGCCACGGCTGACAGGGAGACGAGTGGTCAGCTGACGAGAGACGAACCGATGGTAGCAAGCTAATAGCTGGCTGGCAATGTGGCAATTTGTCTATTGCAGTCGGCGTCGGAAAGAGCAAGGCCGACGGCCGGTGACCAAGCAATTTGTTGCCTCTGGGATGGGGAAGAAATGAACACTTCAAGATGTAGAGTATTATACAAATTATTTTTTATTTTTACTTAATATGTAAGATAGGTTTTTATACATATAAACTTCGGTACATATAATATATATTTTTTAAAATATTCTTTTATTTTTTTATATAACTTAATTAATTTATTATTTTTCATTTCTAATAGCTCTGACTTCGTCTTTATTACTAACTTTATCACCTCCGCAATTGATTGCCATCTCTTTTATCAATTTTATCGTCTTTGCCATTAGTTTTGTTTCATCTAACTTCATATTCACTTCCTCTTTTACTTCATCTTCTCATCTTCTTATCTTTTGCCACCTACTCCTCCCTTTTCTTTTTCTCCTTTATTTCCTCCTTTCTTCTCTCTCTACTCTTCTTCTTTTTTTTCTTCCTCCCTTCTCCATGCTCTTCCCCTTCTCTTCCTTAATCAGCTCTTCTTCTCTCCTCTTTAAATCTAATAAGACCAACCACAAACTAGCTAGTGAAGCTATTAAGAGTTTATTTTTATATTTATAAATTAAAATTTTAGAAAATAAACCCATAAATATGTTAAACTACTAAAAATTAAGAATGTTTTATTTTTACTTGATTATCAACTTTTGTTAATGCTAAGTAAAACCTAGTATTTATAGTTGACAGATGACTGTCAACAATCGACAATCGACAATCAAATTTATTACAATAAAGGAGATATAAGACAATGTTATGAGTGAATATCTCCCTAAATATTTACAATGAATTATCTTAATAAATTAAATATATAAAATAAAAAATAAAAAAAGTGTTAAACACACAATTGTCGATTGTTGAATGTCTTAACTAACGGCTGCCATGCATTTATAAAAGGCTACCAGTATCAAGGAAAAAGATTCTCACCACCGACACCGAAGAAGAAGGTGGTCTCTAGAACCAAGTTATGATAGCCAAGATAGTTGACTCTCAAGATGATAGATAGTCGATGTTGACAATCGTATGTTTAAATATTTTTTATTTTATCTATTTAGTTTGCTAAGATAATTTATTATAAATATTTATAGAGATATTATTGTTGTCTTATAACCACTTTATTACAAAAAATTTGATTGTTGATTATCGATTGTCAATTATTAGTACGAGCTTTGGGTTAACATTACGAAAAACTCAAAATTAAGTAAAATAAAAACTCATTCTTTGTTAAGAGTAATTTAATATTTTTATGAGTTTATTTTTAAAGTTTGAGCTTGTAGAGAAATAAATAAATTTTTAATAACTCTATTGGCTAGTTTGTGACTAGTCTTGTTAGATTCTGGTACGGAGGAAGATGGGGTAACTAAAGAGGAAAAAAAGGGAGGCAGATAGAGAGGAGGGGAGAAGGAGGAGGAGGAGGAGGAGGAGTGGGGAATAAGAAGAGGTGGTGGCAGAAGAGGGGGGAAGAGGAGGAGGTAAAGACGAAGTTAGATAGAGCAGAGCTAATGGCTACAACAACGAAGTTGGCAATAGAGTCGACGAAGGAGGTGGTAGAACCGGTGACAAAGTTAAAGCCAAAGCTACTAAAAATAAAAAACAATAAGTGGGTAAAATTATAAAAATAAAATAAAAAGATAATATTCTAAATAATTCACACAATATATGTAGAAGTTTATATATACATAGAGTTATTTTATGCATTAAATAAGTATATATAAGAGACAGTTTATCCAATACACTCTATCCTACCTAGAACTATTTTTGTAAATTCCTCATAATAATTAAGGTCTAGCCAAGGAACATATTAGAGTGGAAAGAAATAAGGTTGATGACAAGTGGTAAGTGAGTAGTCTTCCAGAAATTATTCCCACTAAACAATGGCACATATGCTAGCACTTAAGCAAGTGAAACCACATTAACTGTTTATCCTCGAAGATTTGTATTTTTGTAAATTCCTCATAAGAATTAAGGTCTAGCCAAGGAACATATTAGAGTGGAAAGAAATAAGGTTGATGACAAGTGGTAAGTGAGTAGTCTTCCAGAAATTATTCCCACTAAACAATGGCACATATGCTATCACTTAGGCAAGTGAAACCACATTAACTGTTTATCCTCGAAGATTTGTATTTAAGTAGAAGTAAATCGAAGGTGGTATTCCTAAAATATCCATTGATTTTTTCATAAAGATTTAAGTGGAGCAGTGGAGGGCGGAGAAGTACTAAAAAAATAATAAGTAATTCCCGTGCAAGTTCACTTTTAACGAGCTCACGTGGGAACTTGTGTTCTGTTTCACTCAGGGATATTGAAATCGACGGCTGAAACAGATAGGAGGAGCACGCGCATAGCCCCAGCCTCCTGTAGCAGAAGCTTGGATCCAACTATGACAAAAAATGGCTTATAGAAAGCAATCCTTTCCCCACTTTAGGTGGCAGGATATCTTCCATACTATGCTTCTTTTTCGCCTTTTTGGGTGGGGGTGGATCAATACTCCACTACGCCATTTGCAGACACAAAATGGCTTAAAGTCTCACAACTGTGGTCCGGTCGGACACCATCATGTCTGACAAGAATATGAGGGCTCCCACCTTCTAGTTTTAGTGTTAAATAATTAAGCCTTGTGGCTCCATTCGAATGTAATCGAAAAGTAAAAGAGTATTTTAAATGGTCATTTGGTGCTTTGCAGTATGCTTTTGTTTGCCGTTATATTTGTAAGAAGGATTCCGTTACCGTCAAGAATAATCTATGCATCCCAGCACGTCTGAACTATTCCCGACTAAGAATATTTGCTGGATATATATCCCTCTACATTTGAAAGGTGAGTGATATACACCTACATCTTTTGTCCGATCAAAATCTGGTTGGTAAATTTTGTTAGATAAGTTCTTTGGGTTATTATCATTTTCTATATAAAATGTATAGTGTGTCACTTCACTTGGAATAATTCCCCACAAAAACAATTTGGGTATTATTCAATATAAACAACTAACCATCCCTCACTGGTTTGCTACATGTTTGATCACTTCTCTTCTCTTAATTCTTTGTACTCCTCCATATATCCTACAAAGAAAACACTGACATTATTTTTTAATTATTTGATAATATCGCATTTTGTATTTCATTTTTGTAAGTTTAACCTTAATACAAAAATTCACCATATTGGTCATACTATGTAAAGGATTATTATAATAAACTTTTTATGTCTAATATTAATATCTATATTTAAAAAAATAGTAATTTTTATTAAATAGTGAAACCCACATCTAAGAAAAGAGAATAAGCCTATAATACTTTTTTTTAAGTACCTGATCACTTAAATTATACAAAATAGTACTATTAATATGAACAAATTTTTTTTCTAAAATAGAATTATTAATCTAAGACAGAAGGAGTAACTTATAGCTTTTGATCTCGATAAGAGAGTATGAAAAAGACTTCATTTAATTCAAGTAATGAATAAGAAGCTACGCCCAAGAATATAATTGTTGATTATTCATTGAGGGGCATTACCTTTTTTTAGTGATTCAAAAGTCGTGGGCAGCATTACCACCAGTTAGTGGAAATCCATTTACATACTGTACTGGAACCTATTCTACATCTGTTGTATCCATCTATCTAAGAAGAAATACTATTTGGCCAGGGTTATGGCCGACCAGAGCATCCTGCATCCATTTCCTAATTACAAAGCGCTTAGGTCATTTGGTGAGGGTCAAGTGGGTTTTGTCTGGGCAAACAAAAAAGAAAGGTTTTGAAATTGAAGTACAATGATACGTTATAAGACTACCTTAATGAAATTTTTAGACTCGGGTGTAGAAAGGGTGGTTTAAAAGTTCAAAACTCTTTTACGAGATCAATCTGGAAGAGATATGGCCGCCGTGGTCAATTTAAGGTGTTCTTAAATGAAGCTTTTTATGTTAAATGTATTGCTTTTAATATCTACCTAACGCTTTAAAAGAGTTGGTTGCTAAAGCAAATGATATTTTTAGTCTATTTTATTTATATCAAAAGTCTACTCCGCCCTTTGAAGAAAAGTGAATCATCGCATTATCAGGTGTGATTCACCAATTCTATCGAATAAGAGGTAAGAATAAAGTTTTAGTTAAGAAAAAATGGAGTACTTGACTTAGCTAAAAGAGGGGCAGTAATCTATTTATTTATTTTTCTTATGAGACACTCAGAAAACTAGGATAACTGTCTTTATTTAAGTAGAGTAGGAAATATTGCTTCCAAACTAGGACAACCGTCTCTAGGAAAGCATCCCAAGAAAGAGCCCAAGTAGGGTCATTTGCCTCTATAAATACATGATTGAATCCGCAGTTGAGAGTATAAGAATAATCAAACAAATCCCCTCCAACATCTACATAGATAGTCGATCCCAATTGGCATGTCTTATTTCCTCGGAGTACCTGAATGACACGAAGAGTGCATCTCCATTAAAAATCACATGGGATATCTTTGAGGATAAGAGATAGCCCTCTCAGCAGCAATCACCCTGCTTCATAAGCATACATTCTTAACGAAGTACCACCAGCACGCATGAATTATCCCTGCCTTGTCGCTTGCTACCACGCACGTCCCATCATTCGACTCGACCTTTGGCCCTCAGCCATTTACCCAGCTTCCCTCCATATTTCATCAAGTGGTGCTAGAGACATAAACAGTTCTGAATTAAGATTGGTAAAGGTCTTAGTCTTTCGTTTCAGAAATTTTGGAAAAGAATTTTAAAAAAATACGAAAAACTCGGCATATAAAAAAAGTGTTATAGCAAACAGAGTAAGAGGACTGTTGAAATTTATTAATTGACTACCTCCTCTTAATAAGAGGAAAGAACAATCCTATTTCCCCATAGCAAAATTTCACTTCTCTTATTATTTACTTCTCTCAATTAAATATTATTGTTTCTCTATTACATTAATATCTTTATTTAATAATTTTAAAAATAAATTAAAATTTAGTTCAATTTGAAAAAAATAAATGGAGCTATTACGACCGCTAATTCTAAATCATGTGTAGGACAGTTTTGCTCATGCATTCTAAGTTATGAGATATATAAGTTACTACTCTTCCATGCTACATTAGCACACATCTCAAATCTCTAAGTGAAGTTTTACTATAGGCCACAAATCTAACACTCCCCGAAGGAAAGTCAAAACTAAAGTTGAGGTTAACCCCTTCTTTAACTCTTAGAAACTTTCTTCATATACTTAACTCCATTTAAAGTTTTTATTATTCCTTGTTAACTTAGTCATAGGGCTTACAATGTAAGAGAAATCATCAATGAACTTCCAATAGTACCCTGCAATCCCTACGAAGTTGTGGACCTTCACTCTGGGGTGGCTCCCACCTCAAGAGCATCTCCACTTTGTATGGGTCTACCACCACACCATCTTAGAGAGTTGTTCATGGATCTGATGAAATTGAATGTAAAAATGGATTTGTTTTTGTTTTTTTTATTTATGTATTTATTTGCACTAATTAAAGAACTAATAACTAATATTGACGCTAACCTTTGCTTTGATTCTCCATACATTAGATGCTAAGGACACACCCAATAACATCATACAGGAGGAGACGACGAGCTGAATCAAAAAATAGAGTTGTTGGTGAAGATGTAGTTGGAGATGATGAATTAGAAGGAAATCTAAATACACAAGAATGAAGACGAGAAATTGATGAATAAACTAATGTCGTTGAGACATTTAAATTTCATGTTGTAAGGACCCTCATCTCTAAACCGGTTTTTGGTTTTCCTTAATTATTGGTTATCGTGAGATTAACGTGTATTCTGATCTTATTCGGTGATTTCGTAAATAAATAGTGGTTGTGATGGTTTTAACCATAATCAACTTTAGTATTAGTGGTTTTAAGTGATTTTAAACCAAATGTGAATTTTTGAGATTTTTCAGAATTTTCACTATTTTCCCAAAAATTAGGGTTTTAGCAGGACCCCTGTGGGCCCCACCGTCAAAAATTTTATTTTTGGATCAAATGAACTTAGACATCTACCTAAGGTTATACAAAAAAATTTAGAATTTTTCTAGGCTTAATTAATGCTTAAATTTGTAAAATACTCATTTTTAGCATACTTTTCCTATTTACACCCCAAAACTTACCCATGCATACTCCAACCCTTACTATAAAAGGGCAGACCTGAGCCATTTCCACTTAGGCCCAAATTAGAAGCCGATTAAGGTATTTTTACTCTAATTAAGCATTAATCCATGGTTTTCTTCTTAAGCTCTTCTAAATCTACCCTTTTCCCCTTGATTCAATTCGTTACTGATTTGTGTTTTACTACAAACCCTAACATTCAAAATTCAATTTTTACTACCAACAAGCCCTAGATCTAAGATTTAATTAGGGATTTCCTGGGTAAATCGATTTCTATTAGAGTTTAATTCAAACTCATTGTGTTTTCAAGGATTTCAAGAAGGGTGACTCTTCAATCCGAGCTTAATTAAGTGCTGAGGTAATGGGTCTTCAAAATCTCTGTTTATCCATGGTAAAATTCTTCATTTTTGGCTTATTTCGAAATGGAGTTGCTTGATTTGGTGTGTTAATGGTAAGATTAGAAAATAGAATTATTTAATCCCGATTTCTTAGGGTTTTGCATTATTATGGTATGGTTTGATGTTATGGAAGTCAAGAAGGACTTTTGATGATGATTAGGGTGTTAGATGTGGATTTGAAGTGTTATCAATGGTGTTTCGGTTTGAATTTGTGAAAAGAAGAAGATGGACTGTTCTGCCTTGTTGGCGTTCGAATGGCCCTTCTGGGCGTTCGAACTGCAACACTGCCGGAACAACACTTTTCCAGTTCAACCGATCGAACAGCCTGCTAGGCGTTCGAATGGTAAAACTATGAATTTCAAAATTTTGCATTTAACTGATCGAACGGCCTGAAGGGCATTCGAACGGCTACACAGTAAATTGTATGTTGTGCATATGATGTCTATTTTGATGATTCCACTTTAGCTTGCCAATTTTATATGAATGTGGAGTGTTTTGAGCCATATTATACTACTGAAAATGCATGCTATTAAGGTTATGAAGTTGGGAGATATGCTTAGAGATTTATAGAATGGCTTACGTTTTGTGGCATGATGTTGGAATCGTTATCTTGAAATTATGAATGGTTGATTCCCTTTGGTTAATCATATTTTTAGTAGGACTACAACCTATTATTGGACTGATTTGTCATGATAGATTGTAGTTAGTTGTGTATGGATGTTGATGAATGCCATGACTCAATGATGAAATGGGAAATTGTATATGTGATTAGCCTTGATAGTTGAGATTTGAATTGGGATATGTTTTCAACAATTCTTCTTCTATGATTTCTGCTGGGATTCATGTTTAGATGGAAATTTCCATGTGTAGTGTGGTAGTGAGTTTAATTTCAAGCATGTTGGCATGCATTATGTGAAATGCTTCTACTAGGTACACACACATGTGGGGTTAAATGATGATGTTGAAGTTTGATATTGTGATTATGAATGATGCATTAGGGGCTGATGAGAGCACTTATCATGGATTAGGATTCATGTATGCTTTGCCCACGTATGTACCATGCTGCTTGCATCATGAAAATGGATTTCCAATTGAGGCTTCATCGAGGTTAATCGAATTTGACCAATTGGATGCAATGTGGTGAAATTGTGTGCCAGATTGATCGGTCGTGGATTAATCGTAAGTTGATTGGTCCGAAAGGACATATTTTGATTTGAGTTCCTGTGTGGAACGAGTGCACTCCCCGGGTTGAGTCTTGTTAAATGGAATGATGTGGGGACGAGTTGTGTACTTGTCTTGCGGATTGTGAGAATGTTATTATGAGTGTCATCTGGACCCTGAGAATCCAGTGTGGTATGCCGTGTGCACCCCGCTACCACGTGTTCTAGGGTTCTCTGTGTGAGAACTCGGGCTCTTCCCTTCCCCAGGAGATGTCCCTGGGCGAACACCCCTGCTCTAGATTCTCTGTGTGAGAATGGGACATCCTTGGCCAGGATCATCTAGGGCGAACAGCATTAGGGATTGACAACCCCGATCTTTCTTTAATTCTTGTGTAGAATTTTGGATCATGACATGCCTTCGTGGCCTTGTCTATGCTCCCATCTGTGTAACATTAATGTGTGATTACTCCTTGATGGAGGTTGTGATGATATAATGCATGATGAAATATGTATGTTTGAGATACATTCATGTAGGGTGTTATGATATAATGCATGTGGGAATATGTATGTTAGAGATACATCCATGCAGGTTTATTATGATATAATGCATGTGGGAATATGTATGTTTGAGATACATCCATGCAGGTTGATTATGATATAATGCATGAGGGAATATGTATGTTAGAGATACATCCATGCAGGTTGATTATGCACCATGATGCAATGTTAAGTGAGATGTATGTGTGATCAGAAAATGATGCACTATGTAAATCTTTGAGCTGAATGATCTTATTACTATGCTATCGTATTTTCGACATTGATAGTGATACTAAAACCATTGCTGAGTTTGTTAAACTCACCCCTCTTTCTTGTGTTTTGATTTGGGGCTGCGTGGTGCGACACGCAGACGGATAGGATCTCCTCTTTGAGGAAAGGTCGGAGATGGCTTGGACATGATCATGGAGATCGTTGTGTGACTTATCTTCTTTGGTTTTATACTTATGTTCAAAACCTTTGTGTAGGGTTCTTTGTTGTTTTGGATTCATGTCACATTTTATAGTTGTGATGCTTATGACTTATTTTGAGCCGGTGTGGCTTTACTTAACTAAGCTTGTGGGTTTGAGATTGTTGTTTACTTCGTGATAAGCAATACTCTTTCTTCCTTTTTATTTACTCTTGCTCAAAGGATTGTGCGTACTCCGTATTTCTGTTAATCGCCCGTGGTTAGGGTTAAGTCTTCCGCTAGATCGTTTCTCAATCTTCCTTCGTCGCCCCCGCGCGCTTGACTGGCCCTTGGACTGGGTTTGGCTCGGGTCGGGCATCGCCAGGGCGTGACACATGTACTCAGACATTTTATACTATCATGAGTGTTTTTCAATGTTTGTATATTTTGAATGATAATCGTTGTGACTTTGGAAAATTATGTTGAACAACTTGAGTTTGTGATCAGGTTCTTTGAATAGATTTGTGACCAAGTTGTTGATGAAAATTAGGTCTCGTTGTCAATTGTCCCATTTGTTTAATGAAATTAGGTATCTACATTAATACCTAATGATCTCGCCCTCATGGGGTGTTGTTGCTGGAGGATACTATTAAGAAATGGTAGCTTGCAGTGTAACAAAGAATCATATTATTAGGCTTGTAGAGAGAGGTTGATTGCCCTCAATAATATAATATACACCATTTTACATAATTATAAGTGCCCCCCTCCATGAAGATGACAGTAACATATTACAGCTACTATCTTCAAGTTGGCAGGGGGTACCCCCGCATGATTTAGCATAAATTGGCAAGTGGTTTATCGGCCCTGTAAGATTTTTCAAAAAATGGCAGGGGGCATCCCTCATCACAAAGAAGACAGTAACATTTTAGAGTTAATGTCTTCAAGTTGGCGACCGGGGGGGGGTACCCCCCACACAATTTAACATGAATTGGCGGGTGGCTATTGGCCCCTTAAGATTCTTCAAAAACTGGCAGGGGGCACCCCCCGCCAGTTTCCTCCCCGGTCATGACCACCACGTGAGTCCCGGCCCTCTTCGCCTCCTCTGCTACAACAGTAGCAGGGGCAAAAGAAGAAAAATGGAGTTTGAGATGAGGGCGAGCTGACATTTGGGTTGCTAAAGTACAAGGCGTCGGACCTCAAGGGTTCCTCTTCTGCCAATGGTGACCTCTCTGCTTCTAGGGCTCCAAATGTTCCTCCCAGATTCAGGCCAGGAGGTATTGGCCGAAACTCTATCTATTTATGCCTCCTCCTTGGGTCGTCATCTTTTCCTCCTATCACTTAGATATTTTTTATGGAGAAATTTTGTCTTTTATTATGTAATGCTTGTCAAAATACTTAATGGTAGAAGTGATTTGTTTAATGTTAAATTTAATTGTTGTTTGTTTATGCATTTTAGATGTTTTGTCAAAATGCTTATGGTTAAATTTAAGTGCTCATGTTTTATATGTTGCATAGATTGTTTATGCATTTATTAGTTGAATGTTAAAATGCTTAAATAATGGTGAACTAGGATTTGTATGAGTGTTGATGAGTGCTGATTTAAATAGAATTTGATTTGAGTGCTGAATTAACTATAAATTATCACTATTTAGGAATTAAGGGTTTTTTAGATTGAAGGGTGTGATTTAAGGTGCACTAGCATGTATCATTTTTAACATTAGTTTCATATAAAACTTAAAACTTATCATCAATAATATAGGGATTTAGATCAGTTCTTCCTTGTTTCCATGATTGTTTTAGATCAGTTTCTTCATTAGTGGTTTGTCTTATTTATGGAAATAAAGGCTTTTCTACTATGCTAAAAAAACTATGCCTTCCCTCTCCTATATATCTCTTATTTCTTCTTTCGAGTTTCTCAAAGAAGACCCTTACGCATGCATTTAATACTTGCCTAAGTGTTCAGTTCTATGTGAATCATCTTCACCACCATTTCTCCTGTATGTTAACATTTGCTTTTAGACCTAATTTGTTCATTAGTATTGAATTACATCATATAGACTTTTTGGAATTTATAGATGTGTGGCAATCGCCTTGACTAAAAAATTGGTCATGCCATACTTCCATTTTTTCCCCTCTATGAGGAATGATACCAAAAATTAAGGGATTTGAGAGAATTTTATAGCTACGAAGTGAGGCCACTTCAGTGATTGTAACTTAAAAATGCCTTCTGAGTTTTCTTTTATCTTTTCAAGTCCAGTTAGGTACTAACTTAAAAATGCCACTTCAGTTGGTATAAAATTATGTCATTGATTTTGTTTCAGATGTGAATGGGAGGAAAGGGATGGAGGCACTATTGGGTGAGGGGTTTTGTTTCTTTTAGTTGACGCTTGATTTTTGTATTCAGGGATTTGATTTACTTTTTATACTTGATGCTTGGTTTGGTGTAGGGAAGTAACTGCAATTGTTTCTCATTTCTTGTTTACCATTTATCAGGGGGAAAAAATAATGGGGTTTAGGTAATGATCAGCACTTGCATGTGGTGTTCTAAATGTAAAAAATTTAGTGTCTATATGCATGTTGTTATCTTCACCTTATCATGAGAGGTTGCTCGTGGATCTGATGAAATTGAATGCAAAAATGGATTTGTTTTTGTTTTGTTTTCGTTTATGTATTTATTTGTACTAATTAAAGAACTATTAACTAATATTGAGGCTAACCTTTGCTTTGATTCTCCGTACACTAGATGCTGAGGACACACCCAACAACACATACAGGAGGAGACGACGAGCTGAATCAAAAAATGGAGTTGTTGGTGAAGATGTAGTTGGAGATGATGAATTAGAAGGAAATCTAAATACACAAGAACGAAGATAGGAAATTGATGAAGAAACTAATGCCGTTGAGACATTTAAATTTTATGTACTCAGACATTTTATACTATCATGAGTGCTTTTCAATGTTTGTATATTTTGAATGATAATCGTTGTGACTTTGGAAAATTATGTTGAACAACTTGAGTTTGTGATTAGGTTCTTTGAATAGATTTGTGACCAAGTTGTTGATGAAAATTAGGTCTCGTTGTCAATTGTCCCATTTGTTTAATGAAATTAGGTCTCTACATTAATACCTAATGATCTCGCCCTCATGGGGTGTTGTTGCTGGAGGATACTATTAAGAAATGGCAGCTTGCAAAGTAACAAAGAACCATATTATTAGGCTTATAGAGAGAGGTTGATTGCCCTCAATAATATAATATACATCATTTTACATAATTATAAGTGCCCCCCTCCATGAAGAAAACTGTAACATTTTACAGTTACTATCTTCAAGTTGGCAGGGGGTACCCCTGCATGATTTAGCATAAATTGGCAAGTGGTTTATCGGCCCTGTAAGATTCTTCAAAAAATGGCAAGGGGCATCCCTCATCACAAAGAAGACAGTGACATTTTAGAGTTATTGTCTTCAAGTTGGCGACGGGGGTGGGTACCCCCCACACAATTTAGCATGAATTGGCGGGTGGCTATCGGCCCCGTAAGATTCTTCAAAAACTGGCAAGGGGCACCCCCCGCCACGAAGAAGACAATAACATTTTAGAGTAGTAGTCTTCAAGTTGGCGGGGGGTACCCCCCGCACAATTTAGCATGAATTGGTGGGTGGTTATCGGGCCCGTAAGATTCTTCAAAATATTTTGTTTCACATTTGGTTTTGTTTCACATTCTGTTGGTTAATTTTCTTCTTCTTCTTCATATTCTCTAGATGTGTAAAGACGCCATTGATGAACAAATATTACTCTAACTTTTTGGTCACTAGAGTGTTTTTGCCCACCACCTGAGCTTTTTAATCGTCGCTGGAGCTACAGTACTATACGCTGGAGGATATAATACTTGCCGGTGGCCGGCGGCTATAGTGCTCGCAGGCGGCTACAGTGCTTGCTAGCGGCCCTTGAGGAGGAGAAGAAAGTAAAAAAAATCTTGAGGTTAACTCGTGGGGGGAAATCGTGAGGAAAAAAGAGAAAAGTAAATGGGGGATAAAGGAGTAAGTTAGTGGGGGGAAAATGGGGTATAAAAGTAAAAAAAAAATCAAACTTTTTACTTTTGTTTGCAGGATATAGGGAAAAATAGGGGTTTAAATAGCCAGCTTCTAAGAGGAAAGAACACTCCTCTTTCCCCATAGCAAAATTTCACTTCTCATATTATTTACTTCTCTCAATTAAATATTATTGTTTCCCTCCCACATTAATATCTTTATTTAATAATTTTAAAAATAATTTAAAATTTAGTTCAATTTGAAAAAAATAAATGGAGCTATTACGGCCACTAACTCCAAGTCATGTGTAGGACAGTTTCACTCATGCACTCTAAATTATGAGATGAATAAGCTACCACTCTCCCATGCTGCATTAACACACATCCTAAACCTCTAAGTGAAGTTTCACTATAGGCCACAAATCCACCACTCCCCAAAGGAAAGTCAAAACTGGAGTTGAGGTTAACCTCTTCTTCAACTCTTAGAAACTTTTTTCACATGCTTGACTCCATTTAAACTTCTCATTCTTCTTTATTAACTTAGTAATAGGGCTTCCAATACAAGACCGTCTTCATCAATGAACTTCCGATAGTACCCCGTAGTCCCTATGAAGTTGTGGACCTTGGAAGCACTCTTGGGTGGCTCCCACCTCAAGACCGTCTCCACTTTGGATGGGTCTACTGCCACACCATCTTTGAGATGATGTGGCCAAGGAACTGCACCTCTTACAACAAAAACTCGCACTTCTCAAACTTTGCATAGAGTTGGTTATCTCATAAGTGTACGAGATGATCCTCAACTTCTCTTTGTGCTCTTCCTTGCTAGCCGAATAAATCAAAATGTTGTCCACAAAGATAACAAACTGATCCACGTAAGGTCTGAAGACTATGTTCATGAAGTCCATGAATGTTACCAATGCATTGGTGAAGCCAAAGGGAATTATCAAGAACTCATAGTGCCCACACCAAGTCTGGAATGTCATCTCTGATACATCATCAGGATGGATATGGAGTTGATGGTAGCCTCACCTCAAGTCAATCTTGGAGAACACCTAAGCTTGCTGTAGTTGATCAAACAAATCATCAATACGAGGCGAGGGATATTTGTTCTTGATGGTTACTTAATTCAACATTAGGTAATAAATATAAAGCCGAAGGGAACCATCCTTTCTGATGAAGAGGACCGGTGTGCCCCAAGGAGATGCACTCGGTCGAATATATACCTTATCGATCAAATCCTGCAGCCGTGACTTGAGATCCTTGAGTTCGGCTAGAGCAATGTGGTATGGGGCTTTAGAGATAGGAGATGTGCCAGGAATAAGATCAATGTGGAACTCAATCTCCCTCTCTAGCAGAAACCCTAACAAGTCGCTATAAAACATGTCCGCATACTTCGACACTACTCGCATGGGTTCAAGAGAAGGTAAGGTTGCACTATTCCCCAAGATGCATGCAAGGAACGCTTCACACCCATTGATAATCCAATTCCTAGCCTAAGAGGAAGACACCAAGAATTTCCCACTAGACTATCTCACAGCCTAGAAGATGAAAGGTTCAACATCTGGTAAAGCAAACACCACTTTCTTCCCTCGATAATCAAGATGTCCATGATGCATTGACATCATGTTCATCTCTAATATCACATCAAATTCAATCATAGGCAAGATAATTAAATAAACATACAACTCATGCCCCTCAATCAACATAGAGACCATCTCAAGATATTCCTCCACCCGAAGGGAAGATGAAGGAGTAAGCACACACAAGGGAATAGACAACATCTTATGCTCAACATCAAGCTCACGTACAAAATGTGGTGAAATGAATGAATGTGAAGATCCAGTATCAAACAACACTCTAATATAGTGGGAGGTGCTTACAAGCATACCTTCCACCACTACCGAAGTGTTGGCTACCACATGAGCTGACATCGCATAGACTTTTCCTTGGTTGACCGGCTTCTTTTGTTGTCCCTCTTGCACCTTGTGGTCTTCCTTGAGGTCTCCCTTGTTGCCCTTCTTGCTGCCTTGTGCCTTGATTTGATTGAACCAGCTAATGCCTGGGTGCGTCACCCTGAGTTCTTCGAAGACACTAATTCTTTAATGCCCTTTTTGCCCATAGAAGAAGTAGGTGTTGTTGGCACCGTGGTTGTAGTGATCCGGCTACACATGGGTGGTGTTATTCCTCACAAAGTTATCACCACAATGCTTTTGGTTCTGATGTGCATAGGAGTCCTCATGCCTTGGCCTCTTGGGTTGCTGCTCCTTCTTAAGATACTCTTCCAAGTCTTTCTCCTCCACAATGGCGGTCTCAAGAACATCCGCCAATGTCTTGTGCTTGAAGTGGACTACCCGGCCTTATACGAAAGGCTTCAAGCCATCCTTGAACTTCCTCGCCTACCCATACTCATCACAAAAGAAATGAGGAGCAAAGCGCGTAAGCACAACGAACTTAGCCTCATAGGCAAGCACAAACATGGAACCCTACTGGAGACTGAGGAACTCCTTTGTCTCCTTTAGCACATAGAGTGGGAAGTACTTGTCATTGAAAGCTAACAAGAACTCTTCCCAAAGAATGTCAACACGTCCCTAGAACCTCTACCTCTACATAGATATCCACCATCATTGTGCCCCTCCCTCAAAGGTGAAAATTGCTAGGCGAGTCTTCTCCTCCTCCGAGCACCGTCTTGCACTGAAAAATCTTCTCTATATGCAACCTCCAATTATCTTCCTCTAAAACATCCATCATCCCTTGGAAGCTAGGAGGGTTATGTCACACCCCATCATTTGCTCGACGAGAGCTGAACCCGGTCCAAGGGACGGCCAATGCACACGGGGGCAATGAAGTGTTGAATTTGCAAAAGACTTGACCTCTTGAATGGGTATAATCACACACGAAGTAACATACACCACTTTATCTTTGTGCAAGAGGAAATAAGTAAAAGGACATCAAATCTAAATTAGTCCTCAAGTCTCAACCAACAATCTTACAACACTAAGCCGTCAACATGGCTCGTCATAATATATGAAATAAGTCTTAAGCCACAATGGCTAATAAAGTATGAGACAAAGTCAACCAAACATTAAATTCTAGCACACTAGCAGAATAAACAAGTAAAGATAGTAAGATCTCTATGCTTTCACGCCTATTCTTGACCATCATCCATATGTGCCTCATAAGAGGGACCTCATTGTTTGCATGTCGCATAATGTAGCCCCAAAACAGAAAATATAGAGAAAATGAGGTGAATATGAAACTGAATAAGGTTTTGAATTGCGAGATGATAAATCTAAAAACACTATGGCATTCAACATAGTCTATCACATCAACATATCATATATTATTCCATTCCTGATTACTTTCCCTTTTCTTAGTCATACTCATCCATAAGTAATTGTCCTACATGAAAAGTATCTGAAACACACAATTCATAGCATGAATAATCACATTATAACATAAATATCCATCCTGTATGAAGAGTGTCTCTAGCACACCATACATACTTATGGATATCCATTCTCCTTTATAAACATTCATCCTACATGATAAATGTCTCAATCACACCACACACATCCATGCATATTCAAAAAAAACCATCTAGCATGATAAATGCCTCAATCACACTATACATATCCATGCATATTCATAAATATTCCACCTGCATGAGAAGTGTCTCTAACACACAATCATGTCATGCATATCTACAAACATTTATCCTGCATGTAAAGAAATCATAACATGCTTAACCGAATAATATGTAATCCTCTTAACACTTAAACATTCATCATAGCTTCTAACATCAAATTCATGTCCTTATAGTAGCATTTCCCAACATAAATTATTCATCATAATCATAAGAAATGATACTTAAGAAGAAAAACATGAAAATTGGCCAAAATAACCAAAATGACCAAACTGCTATGTTGGCATTCGAACTCCCTACAGGGCCATTCGAACGCTAGAATAGAAGTTCTTGTTTGTCTTCTTCCTTTTGAACCCAAAACAAAAAATACACATATCTATCTTAAACCTTCAAACTGTAACGTCTGGGAATTTTCTAAATTACCAAATTGAACCACGTGGAAATTAGGGTATTTGACCCCTTGACTTTCTCATGAGACTAATTTGATCATCAGTTGTCATTGGTGGCTAAAACCTAATAGATGGAAATTATATAGAAAGATTTTTAAAACTCCACTAAGAACGCACAAATCAGAGTTTGAATGAGGGAGATGTGACCGTTCGAAGTTGACTATAGCCTGCTTGACCTGTTTACCCGAATTGGATGCATAAATTGGCCGTTTAAGTTTACGGGCCCAATTATTTATGGTGACAAAAATTTTAAAAAATAGGCCCAAAATAGCTCATTTAGCCCAACTCTTAAGGGGATTAGGAACCCTAATCCATACGCCTATAAAAAAGCTAATTAGGGCTAATAGAAGGGGGGGCTTTTGGCCGTTAAGGGAAGGAGGAAGAGCAAACAATGGAATTTTTCAGAAAAACTCCGACGAGGCTCTGGCGGCAGCGGATTGACGACAAACCGAAAATTAAGGTAGGATCACTATCTCAATCTTTGAGTTTAAATTAATAAGAATTTTATGGAGTAAAATAAGATGTAAATTGTATTTTTATTGAGTTCTGCAATTAGAGTAATTTCTGCAATCAGTTCTTGTAATTACATTACAAAGAGAGTGACCGGTTCTACATGTCTTATTTAGAACCTGCTGAATAGCCTCTAGCCAATCATCTTCTAGCCAAAAACCCTTATCGCCAGCAAATTTGATTGGGGATGACCCGCCGGCGGTAGGTCCCTCCGCCGTCGTGCGGGTCTCACTAAAAAAGAATGGATACTGGTCGCTCCAGCTATGGTTGTCGCTGCTCTGGCCATGGCTGTGTTGGCCCCGGCTGTGGCTGCATCACCGCTCAGTTAAAAAAAAAGGAGGAAAGGCTGTCTTTTGGCCGCCAGCTGGCCATCGGACAGCTGCTAAACCAACGCCATTAATTCCGCCGTGAGTCGGCAGACGAAAATTCCCTGTGTCACTTGCCATCTGCTGCGACACAGGCAATGTCACCAGAGGATGAATGGCCTTAGGCCAGTCGTGGGGAAGACGACCGGTGATGCGGGCCGTCTGCGCACCTTGGACCAGATCGAGTAACTTGACCCGGTTCGGTCTGGCGTAATAAAAAAAAGGAAGTGAACCGAGTCTAGTTTAGAGGGATAAAAATGTCAAAACAATTCTATAAAATTACTCATGAACCTTGAGAGGTGTGGGTATATTCTAGCCAAGTTTCAGACCTTGAGAAAATCTTAGACACTATGAAATGACCCTTTTACCCCTTATAGTTAAATTACGTGTGTAAACCACTTACCTGACTTCAAGGCTCTAGCTCAGGGGCCTATGAGTTGATTCTAAAATTGGGAAAATTCTCATAAAGAGATTATTGTGTACTCTGAATATAGACTAAACCTCATAGTGAGAAAAAATACCTATGAGTGGGTAATTGACCATTTTGTCCCTAGGGTTTAAGATAAACTATTAGGGAAACTTGGGTCGGTTCAAGGGGTTCACGACCCCATCACACATCAAAAAAATTACAAAAAGTCTATGAAGTCAATTAGTACCCTTGATCCCAATCTCAGACCATTTGGATGTCAATATGGCTTTGAATAAAATAATAGAAATACCGCTTTGAGTGGACCGGCCCACATTTGTGTGAATGGAAGCGCAGGTCAGTATGAGAGTGGAGCCTCCTGAGAAGTCAATGACTTAAAATTAATAGATGGGAAATGAGATGAGTAGAATAACCCAAGGAAGAGTACCATACATTAGGTGGTAAAATTACCCTAACGCCCTTAGGGGCATTATATTTCATTTTGCCGAAACGTATAACCTTGATAACCAAGCGATTAGGATATCCTAGAATGGCATTAAATGGCTTTAAGAGGAAGGAGTGTGACTAGTAAGTGACATGAAGATCTTGTTGGGTCACAGTGTCACAGGAAATAAGGGGAAGAACCCTAATTCTCAGGTTTTAAGGCAGCATATTATATGTGTCTGCAACGAGGCGCAGAAATCAACTAGAGTATTATGTACATAACTCGCGTGATGCGTTAGAGTTGTTTACACTCTTGGACTTGAATTCACTGAGCCCTAGCCCTGCAAATGAGTGTAATGGGCCTTTGTTTATTATTTATGCACTTGTATGTTTGCATGTTATTTATGTTGCTTAATCTGCTATATACTTTTGTTATTGATGCGTTAAGTTACATCAGTAATGTAAGGTTAATAAAGACTAATCAAGATATATTGGTTATTGGATTATGGGGAGGACATTTAATCAATATAAAGACTAAAATACCCTCAATAGGGTTTGGGAGCGGTTCATGAAGTGAACGGGGCCCTGACATAGAATTTTACCTTGGTTAATGAACCAAGGGTAGTTATGGGATGTTCTTTAAGTCATAACTCAGTGGATGAGCTATTTATTGGGCTGATTCATAAGGTGAAGAGGACCCAAATGTTTGGGCGAATTCTTGACTAGATGATAATAATCTAATTTATGTTTTGAATGTTTGGGGGAGTCAATGGTTATAAGGACCTACGACTTCTATGGATACATTAGTAATGTCTTAGAAGACATTTACTCCCTAAGTTGGGGAATGGTGGAGATTGCGACACGCTTCTTCATCACCACAATGGTTTGGGTATTGACCTGAGGGTCTTTACCGTGGGTCTCCCACGGGTCTTCCCAAAACCATATAGTAAGTATGAAAAGCGGAGTTGTATGAGCATCATAGATGGCTTGTGCTTCTTGCCAATTTGTGTCCATGAGCACAGTTGGGATCCTCTTCTCCAGATTCGTGGCAGGCCGTTGAGAGCCCTGGGGAATTGGGTCAAGCTGCTGTTAAGCAGTCTACTCCAATGTTAGAGTCCTATGTTTGGGGATTTCTTCGAGAGTCAAGTTATCTCTGAGTGAGTATATATTACATTAAACCTATAGTTGGGTTTAAACGATAAAAAGTATTAATTATTGAACAACGGTTGTGAAATAATTAATAGCATTGTTTGATATTGCTTGTTTAATTAGACGCGTGAAACGATTCAAAGACTTGCATAAAATGTAGGTTAAAAATACTTAAGCATTGCATGTGTGATGTTATGCTTCTTAGGATAGTGTAGTTTCTAGGTAGAACTACATCTAGATCTGATCTTGTTGGAAACATTGGAGATGTTGTCTGATGTGTACATAGGCAACTAACATCGGGTGATGTTGGCCCGATCCGAAAAATATTAAGAAAACCTTTTGCCCCTTTGGAAGCTATTCTCGTGAAGGGGAAGAGGTTCCATTGTTGTTGTTATGGTTGTTTGGTTTGGTTGGTTGTAAATTCTCAAGGCAACAACAAGTAAGACCAAGAAGTGAGCACAAGATGAAGTTCCTCGTTTATGCAATTATAGTATGTAGTACATCTTTGACTAGAGAGTCAACTTAGTTATTTATTTTTAGGTAGATGACGGACTTGTACTTAGATGGATGAGCTATTCTTATTGAATTTTAAAATATGTAGTAATATCATATGATTTGATATTTATATTTGTGAACCCCAGTTATCATGGCGTAGATATTTAATCCAATGGTTTCTTTTATATTTAAGAAAAAAATTCCCGTGACTTATCATTTGTGCTATTTAAAAAGGCATTTAAACTTTTTGAAACACTTAATTATTGAAATAAGATATTTTATGGTCTTATGGGACCCATCATCTCAATTTACAAACGTGGGGCCCACTACATGACCCCCCCTAACTTTTCAAAAAATAGTCAAAATTTTCAAAAAATCCAAAAAGTTTTGAATTGACTTAGTTTAGCATAAAAACTAATAAAATAAAGGAAATGATGGTTAAAACCATAGTTAACCACCTTCAATCCCAAAACAAATCAAAACTGATCAAATTTAACACTAAACCACACAATATTAACAAAATAAATTAAATAAACTAGTTTAGGGTTTAGGGATCATACAGGTTAAACTTCTTGAAGCCCTCTAAGGAGAGATGCTTTGACCCACTACCACTAGCATGCTTCGCCTGAATGACTTGTGTCAGCCACTCTATGGCGGTCAACACATAGTCAATTCTCAGGTCTCTAGCCGTGTGATTATTATTAGCACATGTATGATTAGGTCCAGCCATCTACACAGCAACTAGACATTAAATCATAACGCCTAATAAGACAAACAAATACAAGCTTCAAGCAACTCATCATGCAAGCAACAACAAGATAATCAACTAACGGAATTCAACCTCACTAGCATTGTCTAAAACTTTTATCACCTCACACCCCATTATCATTTAAGAATCATCACTTAAACTCATTTACTCTTGAACAAAGTCATGATCCGATACTAAAAACTTATTTATCAATCACTGACACATGCCACCCTTAAGCCGAACCCAGTCCAAGGAGTAAGTGGCACTTAGCACAACAAGGTTGAGTTCGATTGCAGAAGACTTAACTCATTCTTGGGTAGAACACACTATGGAGTTGCACACATATACTTTGTAAAAAAGCAAAATGAGCAAATAAAGGACTACTAACTAAAGCATTAGTCTACTCATACCCACGTACTAGTGATAAATAAGCCCACACATGGCTAAAATAAGTCAAAGCCCACGTACTAGTGATAAATAAGCCCACACATGGCTAAAATAAGTCTAAGGAAACAATGTCTAACATAAAAGTATGAAGTAGAGTCAAGTATATATATATCTAACTATACATAAGCAAGCTAACATATAACCCAATATCTCTATGAATCCCCTCTCAATGATCGGTGCCATCCATATGCAGCCCCAAAACAAAACACAAAACAAAAAAGGGTGAGACAAAGCTCAACAAGGGTTTTAATGCGGAAAGCAAATTCATAATGCCATCATATGCATAATCAACAAAACATTTATCACATAATTATTCACTATACCCATTCACCATGGGACAATCACACATAATCATACCACCTATTCATCATGCACAATTTATATTCCGTAACATATACTCATGCCACCTACATGTCATACTATCTATAACTTATCTCATCAACACATAGTCATGTCATATACATATCATGTTATATATAACATATTTCATCAGCACATAGTCATGCCATTTGCATATCATGCTATGTATAACTTATCTCATCAACACATAGTCATGCCACCTACATGTCATACTATCTATAACTTATCTAATCAACACATAGTCATGTCACATGTATATCATGCTATTTATAATATATTTCATCAATACATAGTCATATCACTTACATATCATGCTATATATAACATATTTCATTAACACATAGTCATGCTATCTGCATATCATGTTATGTATAACTTATCTCATCAACACATAGTCATGCCACCTGCATATCATGCCATAACCCACATTTCATAAGCACATACCATGCCACCTTTGCATCATGGGTTCAAATATAACTCAAAACAGTTGTACACCACATGTATAAATATATGGATTGCATTATAACAATCACACCCTGCATGAATCATTCTCAATATAAACTCATACATAATCATTACTTAATAAAAAATATACCCTGCAACATTAAGTACATCAACTACACACCATCCTGCATATTCATTCAAATCATACCATAATCACATGAGTAAAGTAAGCTTCATTGTTCCTACACAACCTGTGTCAATGATCATTATCTCCCATATACATGCAACAATTAAAAGTGAATGTCTCACAATTGAGAAAAATAACTATCCTGCTCACCTTGGCTGAAGCCTAAGTGACTGATTGCTCACCCTGGCTTAGCCTAAGCAGAACTTCTCACCTTGGGCAATACTAAGAGGAAGCCCTAAGAAGTTTGGGTAAGTTCCTCAATTGGGAAAATACCTCTTGATAAGCCGGTGCACATGAACAAACTAGTTGGATTCTTAGGGTCAAGATAACTTATCAAATAACTTATCCAATGACATCCATTTACATTTTACATCCAATCGATTAATCACAGCTAGTCACAATTAATCTTGTTTATAAATCATATTGATGATGCATGCAACATGATACATACGTGAACAAAGGATAAATGAGTCCAAGTATAAGTAAACATGCTCAAATCAGTCCATATGTGCATAAACACGGTCCATTTGTGTCAAATAAAATTATAAATTGTCTAAGTAAGAGTGTTTATAAGTGATAGTGTTCAAATCTAAGGTAAAACATGAGAATCATGAACTAACAATAATCAATCTTATATATGTGAGCATCCATAATTCTGTCATAGCCCTATCCAACTGCAATCATGTAGTAAATGTGTAGAAAATATCAAAGTACGAGTTGAAGACAAATATAACCTCATGCTAGACCTAGACAAGTATAAACATGTCAATACTAGAACTAAAACATGTGAAAAATAATTCACCCTAAATCAATATAACATGTGGAAGCATATATACATAATCATGGTTAAAACCTACTAAAAATCGTGAGGTAAATCATGAAGATATCATCAAACATGGATTTCAAGCTAGTAGAATATCATACTAAAGCTAAACAAGTATAGTCCTAACCATGATTTGAGCTAAATCATAATTTAAAGATGGTTCTCATGTAATCACAATAGTATTTATAGGTAATAATAACTCATTTTAGTCATAAGGAATTAGATTTATGAGAAGAGAATAAGAAATAACCAAAATACACAAAAATGAGCTAAGACACCAAAACTGCTATTTCGCCATTGAAACGCTAGGCCATTGGATCCACCAGACATGTCGGTTGGCCATTCGAATGCCCTTCTAGTTTGTTCGAACGCCCTTCACAATTCACTTTTTACCCATTTTCTGGTTGAGCTTCAACCTTCTAAAATTCAAACCTGAAATTTTAAAATATTCAAGATAAATTTTAAAATTACCATAGAACATCATAATATCAAAATATAACCATATAACATGATAAATCTAATCAAGAAAACACACCTTAATCTATTTTTTTTCTTTCAGAAATGAGGGTAGAGTTGTAATGACCTTGAATTTCCAGTACGTTTTCTAATAAGTTAATTTTGGAGTTTGTAGCATTTTTTTAATTAGTTATAGTTTGTTGCATATTTAATCTTCATGAGATTATGGTAGAGTGCGGAAAAGCGAATGTAACGGCTTTTAAAGTGCTTGATTCAAACATCGGGGCTGAAAGTTATGGCCTCGGAAAATGTGTCACATGGGCGAGACCCACCTTATAAGTATGGGATGACCTACCTATGTGTAGTCTAGTTTGGTAGGGCTCGTCAATACGAGCCCAACGGTGTCAAGAACGCGTGAATCGGAGTATGGGTGATAAAGATATGCATGTTTAAAGTTTTTATTTTTTTAAAAAATAAAAAAATATTATAAAAAGCGAGGCTGATGCACGCGGCTGGCGTCAGCTGGCACCATGGTGGCAGTGCCACATGGACCTGGGCCTATGGGACTACAGGCCAGGCTCGCAATGCACAGCGGACCCACGTGGCGGATCCGTTTCACTCAGGACTAGGCCCGCGACGACGCGTGCTGCGATCTCACCAAATGGTGCAACAGGGCCCGGGCGGCACGGGAAATGTGAGCGTGACGCGAGTCACGTGTGTGTCACATTTTCGTAAAGCATGCGGGTGTCGTGTCCGTGTGAAGCACGCGGGACATGGCGCACGGCTATAAATAGTTGTCCTAGGCTATTTTTTTGGGTTGTTTCCAATTTTTCCACTTCTGTACCTGTTTTCCTCCATTCTCAACTATTTTAAGTCCGAATCGAGTGATTCAAATGGCGTTTCCTACTGAATTCAATATTCTGGACGCTGTGGTGGGGTCGGTTTCTTTATTCGAGGCTTCTACTATTATGAATTTGTAACCAAGTGTTAAGGTAGGGGGCTTTAAACTCTCAACGTGTGCTCGGTATAACTTCTTTACACATGATTTAACATGATTAAGCTTATGTGATTGATTTATGTAAGACATGTTATGTGATGAATTGTTTTGGAATGAATGTTGCTTTGTTTTGAATGATGTGATGATTAATTCATGGGCTTAAGAACCCAGAATAATCATAGAGTGATGATGTCCGCCGAGAAAAATAAATCGGCAAGTAGCGCGCACAGGGTAGAGCATCGTGGGAAAGCTCTATCCTTAAGTGGCCCTCGTTTGCCCCATGAGAGTCGAGGGTAGGCCATAGGGTGTCGCAGCTTGTGGATTTGTTGTGATTTGGAACCGTTTTGTTTTACACATAATTTATCGTGATAAAGGTTTCTAAAGAAAATGTTGTAGGGTTTTCAAAGAGATTTCTGGTTAGTATCTCTATTAGATTTTAAATCAACCTGCTAAGTATTTTAAAATACTCACCCACCCCCAGATTCTGCAAGTAATGCAACGAGGGTGAGAGTGAAGGAAGTGTAGTGTCCCAGATATTTTATCTGCTCTCTATTTTTGGAAAATATGTAATATTTATATGACTACAGTTTAAGGGTATGATGTGCCCGAAGACTTGTAAGGCTTGTAAAACTTCAACTCTACAAACCTAAGTCCATAGCTTGTGTTAAAGATTTTATTAAGCGCATGAATAATATTTTGTTATGCTATGACTTTGTGGTATACTTATTATTAATATAAAGCATCTGTGACTGTGATCTGCATTGACGGCCATTATGTTTGGACGCACATGTGTTGGTAGAACGTGTCAAACATTATGACGATAAAAAAAACCGGCCGTCACAAGAGCACTTCCTTCTCCCTTATACAACCCTTCCTCAAATAGGTAAGTGGATAAGGTTTTTCCTTAATTAGTAAGGTTTTGGGCTAGGTTTACAGAATGTTGGACTGTAAAATAGGGTAAAACCAACCTAAGTGGCTAATTAGGGTTATTTTAAGGCTAAAAATAAATTTAATCATTCCAAAACCCACTAGAATAAAATAATAAGAGTTTAGAGTGTTAAGTAGGTTGCACGCCGTCTAATGTAGATATGGGGCCCATGGTAACAAGGTCCATACCCTAAATTAAAAGAAAATTACACTAAAATATCATAAATTTTATAAAAATTAAATAAATAAGGTTTGACACTAAAACTTATAAAATAAAAATAAACCCTATTTAAACCATAATTACTAACCCTTAACCCCAAAATCAAGTCAAATAAGCAATTGAAGCAAAAATATATAAATAAAAAAAATAAAAAAAATAAAACTAAGTTAAAGTTAGAAATCTTACACTAAGTACCCAACCACTTAAATTATACAAAATAGTGCTATTAACATGGAACAAATTTTTTTAACAAATAAAGTTATTAATCTAAGACAGAGGGAACATGTTCCGCCTAGTCAATCTAGAACTCAGCCAATTTGGGCCTTTGGCCAAGCCTGAAATCAAGACAAAAAGTTGAAAATCAAGACAAAAAGTTGACTCCGTTTTTTGATTAACATTCTTACGGCCGACAATTTCTAAAAGCCAGAGGGCTTCAATTATTTGCAGCTGGCATGAGCAATTCACATCACATAGCTGCAAAATCACAAAATACAACACTAAAATACTCTTCTCCCAATCCTTTACAGTTTGACTAATTAAGAGAATTATTACAAAGTCATCAATTCAATTGATAGAGATCCTGGTCCCATTAAGACATCCTAAATATTCTCTCCTTAAGTAACCAATGCACTTTATAAAAGGCAAGAATAACACAGTCAGACTTGAAAACTAATCTTGGTCATTAATTAATTGCGTTTGATCATTAATTAAGTGAGTTGTTATTTCTGCTCATCCATAACAGTGGATGAAACTAACCTACCTAAAACACAACTAAACATCAAACAAAATTAAATCTATCTGATGGTTGATCATATCATAATTAATTCAACTATTAGGTAAGTAATGATATTTCTTATGAAAGGGCTATTAATCTACTTGGAAAAAGTGGGAAGGTGGCCTTGATTGAAGGATCCAGCTGTTGCTGCTCCTGTTTTGCTCCCAACATCTTAATCATCATTAGAAAATATCAAATGCTATTAGCCGCACATGAATACACACGCATGAGGATACACACGTGCATATGCACGCTCAGGTATCCATATAAATTCGCATAGTATCGCAACTTTTTTATCATGTAAATGTTATAAAGTATGTTCCGAATCAATTTATTTTAGGGTAACGTAAAAGTCTACACCTAACGCAATAAAACAATTGAAAGAGAAGTAATTAGGAAACGAATATCAGTGTACCTTGTTTTGCACTACAAGTACTGATGTCATCAGGTCCAATTTTGCCAATCCTGATTTTATTATTATTTTAGAAATAATATCCCCAAATTCGACCCAACCGGAATGTTAAACTCAACCCCAACCCTGCCGGACCCATTAAGAATATAAAAAGTTTATATTTTATTTTTTAAATATTTTTTAAATTATTAATAAAAGAATAATTAAAAAATGCCCGGTCATCCGTGCGCCAAAATGTGTACCCGGCACATATTAGCGTAACTCTATTGATAAATATAAAATTGTAACAATTTAATCTTATTTTTTCCTGAAGAGAAAATTTTTTAAATTTATTAAATGAAAATACTAGTATTTATATCTTTAATAGAGACCATAGAGTTGTAACAGGCAACTACTCAAAATCTATATTTAACTTAAATAATTATTCAGGTTTAAAATAAAAACCCAAACTCAAACTATTAAAGTTGGGTCGAGTCAACATCCCCGTTGCGAGGTAAAAATAAATCAACAGAGTAAACCACGGAAGAGCAACTTGTTTATTTAAATTTACATTTTTATAAAAAAAAATAAAAGAAAGAGGAGCAGCTTTCCGTCACCAAAATGGAACAGACGCACACTAAACATTCGAGACCTGGGCCCCATCTCGTACGGAGTCTAGTTATCGTGACCTCTCCCACACGTGCAAGATTCACATCCCACCAAATTCATTAAACTCTCCGCTCTCGGCTTTTTAACAGGAGGGCCAAGCCTCGTCCCTTTCCTGTGATTTCTCCGCCTCCAAAATGGAGTTGGACCCAGAAAAGCTCACGGCCGTCCGGGTCCTCGGCAGCGGCGCCATGGGCACCGTCTTCCTCGCCCGCGACCCCCTCCGTCCCGGTGAACCGCCTTTCGCTGTCAAGGCCGTTCACAAGCCTGCCGCTGCTGCCCGCCACAGCGCCGACCGCCGGGCCCGGTGGGAGATCTCAGTCCTGTCCCGCCTCGACCACCCCTTCCTCCCCACCCTCCTCGCCTCCGCTGAGACCGACGACCTTCTCCTCTGGGCCATCCCCTACTGTCCCGCCGGTGACCTGAACCAGCTCCGCTACCGCCAGACCGAGCGCGTCTTCTCCCTCGCAGCCATCCGCTTCTACGCCGCCGAGCTCGTCTGCGCCCTCGATCATCTTCACCACCTCGGCGTCGTCTATCGCGACCTGAAACCAGAGAACGTGCTCGTCCAGGCCTCTGGCCACATCATGCTCACCGACTTCGACCTCTCCCGCGCCCTCCCCCGCCGTGCGACGTCGGTCGGGCCGCCTCCTGTCTCTCCTCAACTCCCTGCGCGGCCGCGGCCACGGCCACGAGCGCGCCGGAAGCTGTGCCGCATGTTCTCCACAGTCGCTGTGACGGAGAAGGGTGGCGCGGGTCTGAAGAAGGCGAAGTCGGCGAGGGTCTCGCCGGTAAGCCGGCGACGCCCGAGCTTTACCGCTGGGGAGCGGTCGTTCTCGTTCGTGGGGACGGAGGAGTACGTGTCGCCGGAGGTTGTCCGGGGGGACGGCCACGAGTTCGCGGTCGACTGGTGGGCTCTCGGGGTACTGGTGTACGAGATGGCTCACGGGCGGACGCCATTCCGGGGGCGGAACCGCAAGGAAACGTTCCGAAACGTCCTGTTCCGCTTTCCAGAGTTCGTGGGCACGCCGTCCGAGCTCACGGACTTCATCTCGGCGCTGCTCGAGAAGGACCCCACGAGACGGCTGGGTTACGAACGCGGGGCGGACGAGGTGAAGGAGCACCCTTTCTTTCGCGGTCTCAGATGGGATCTGCTGACGGAGGTCTCACGGCCGCCGTTTCTTGCTACTACTGACGAGGAAGATCTCCGCCTTCTTGGAACGCCAGGCAAGGAGTTTCTAATTAAGGACTACTTTGAGAGGCCACGGCCGCAGCCATCGTCTCTGGCCGTTTCCTTCTCCCCGCTGCCATCGCCGACACATGACGGCAGGGGAAACAGTTTGACGGAATTCTGACGTTTCCCATGTACATAAAGACACGGCCGAAACGTACGGGCCAGTTGTACAGGCCGAAATCCGGCGCCACTTGTACAGACTAAATCCGGCACGGTGGATGTGTGATGACGTGAGGCCCTGCTCAGTGGGCGCAACCGACAGAGCGTGATTCCTTGCCCGTGTCCGTGTATTACGGAACGGGTAAGGTGGCCGGTTTGTCGCGACGCGTCAGCGATGCACAGCGCATAAAGATGTTTGTCGCCGTTTGTTTTTAGTTTAACGGCCCCTATCACGGTTTGGTTCCAACACTGGATGTTTTGGGTCTGGACCGAGTTATGCGAAAAGAGAGTCGTCTAATTCCCAACATAATAATTGGAAAATAATATTTTTATTCTATTTTCTTTACGTTAAATGTTACTTTTAACTTTTGATTAGATTGGAAAAGGTGAATTTTCATATTATTAAGTGCAACTTACCTTTTCTATTAAAGTAGAGGCTGAATATACTTGTAATGTAAAAGAAATAGAATAAGAATATCAATTTCCATAGTAATTAACTCACTCCCATTGTCGTAACAAAGTTTGGGTAATGTTACATACCTTGAATGGTGCAGCCTGGTCACGGGCATTAGTAGGAAATAATTTCACCTAATTATAAAATATATGTATATCACCGAATTAGAAGGAATATTCCTTTTATTTTATATTAATAGTTCTATTTGATTTTTTAAAATTATTTAAAATTAATTTATTTTAAAAACCATTAATTTGGGATATATATGTATTATCTAAATTGTAAAATAAACAACATTTAAGGAAGTTTTACACAAAATTTAAGGAAGTTTTACTTTTACACAGTTGGCAAAGTATATACTCTTTATGAAACACTTGTTTCTCAAATTTTAATACTCTTTTTATGGGATGAAGAGGATATTAATTTCTAGGAGTACGATAATTATTCAACACACTAAATTTACTATGGTTACTTGTATACTGAACTATCATTAGTTTTGAAAGTGTTTGGACAAGCAAAGAAGCCAGATCAAAGTGGCGTCTATCTAGTTACTATGACTAATTATTGTACTCCATCCATTTTATATTAATAATTACATTTAAAAAAATATTTATTAAGTGGTAAAATTCATATATAAGAGAAAAGAAAAAAAAACTTATGATACTAATTTTTCAGTACCCAACAACTTTAATTAGACAAAATAAAGCTATTAGTATGCAACAAACATTTTTGTCAAATGGAGAGCATCATATAATTTCTTAACCCATTTAATATAATCTATATATTACATTGTCAATTGAGGCGTAGCATGCTAGATAAGGAGAGGTCTGAGGTTTAATTGAGCTTATAATATATGGGGAGGGGTGTAGGTTCTACGAGTCATATCATAAGCATAAAAGTTATCTGTGATGATTAGTACTAAATTGAGAGATAATAAAGCGTTTTTTATATTAGGTACTCCCTCTATCCCATATTAATAACTATATTTAGAAAAACAGTTATTGAACAGAGAAACACTTATCTAATAGTAAAACAAAAGTTTATGATACTCATTTTTACGTACCGAACTGCTTAAATTTAACAAAAAATATATTGGTTACGTATTTTTTTAATTTAAAATAAAAAAAATATGGTTCATCTAATATATTGGTTATAGTTTATACATAACTAGATAACTGGAGTTACTTGATCACTGAGGGTTGAATCAAGGTTCATTTAAGAATCAGCGGTGGCTAAGACCAAGGCATGAAAATGCACATGCCCCCTCATATTTTGCACTCTCAAAAATGCCGCTCATATCACACGCACTTTGAGCAAAAATACGTCCTTTTCCTCGCGTATGGGTCAGATCTTTCCTTAATCAAAAGCAGCGTCTAGAAAGCATTCACGTGGGTACACAATGCTGAGTATGGGCAAGTAGTTTTTTCTTCTTCTTTTTTTAAGAAAGGAACGACCAATATTGCCTATGTATGATATATTTGTCTTATGAGGGGCAAATTAAGACAAAGACTGTTTCAGTTCACGGGTAGCAGCGCCGCACTGTGGACCCAGTTATGTGGAAAAGTCCGACCTTTTTGTTTTCGGCTAACATATTTGTCTGCACGTTCTTGTAAAAACAGCCCACAACTGGCCTTCCCGTTTGCTAATATGGCTGCTGCCGCCGTAAGTAGATTCGCCGATATACTCTTTGCGTGGTTCAATCGGTTGACGTGGTCCATGACTCCTTCCGCCACCATAGTTAGTATTTAGCTTTAAAAATGAGTCGATTTACACACTACTTAGATAAAGATTTGGTTGTTTTTTTATTACCTAATTTTTGTGCACTTATTATACATTACCTGCTTTTATATTATTTTCTAACAAAAATATGACTCTCTTTGTATTTAATATTACCAAAAGTCATCCAACCTTTTAATGTCTCAGCGTTTTAACCATAATAATTTAGGGTTTCTTTACAACCGCTTTTCCCTCTTTCCCACCGCCTCCCGCCGCTCTTCCCGCTCTGCTAGTGCCTCTTACCTTCCACTGTCCTTTGTAAACTGACCCTCAGTCTCTCCATCCTCCTCTTCCTCATCGCCTCCTTTGGTCATCTAGAAGTCATAAACTAAAAAGGGGACATGTTGTTCTACCTATAGAAGAGCCCAAACAATTTAGATGGGATGCAATAGAGTTGGGCCCCGATGCTGGTGAACCCTTTTTTAATGATATAAATTTTTAGAATGCTTTTCCACCTTTAATAAAGATAATATTATAGTATTTAATAATTTTTTAATTAGAAGATATTATTATTATCACGACGTGACACATACCAACCCCAAGCCGAACCCGGTGAAAGGGGAAAGCAACATGCGGCTTGACGAAGTATCGTTGGATTATAGAAGACTTAACCCATCCTTGGGTAGAATACTATGAAGTTGCGTACATATATTTTATACAAAAATAAAATGAGCAAATAAAAAGACTACTAATTAAATATTAGTCTACACATATACCCACAAACTTTGGTATAATCAGCCCACACGTAGCTAAAATATGAGTCTAAGCCTACATATGGCTAAATAGAGTCTAAGCCAACATTGGCTAAATAGAGTCTAAAATAGTCTAAAGCATAGTCTCAACATGACATGTAAATCAACA
Source organism: Saururus chinensis (assembly GCA_035235625.1). Taxonomy (NCBI): domain Eukaryota; kingdom Viridiplantae; phylum Streptophyta; class Magnoliopsida; order Piperales; family Saururaceae; genus Saururus; species Saururus chinensis. Next base: position 37,840,229 of record CP141143.1, read on the forward strand.
ATATAATCAAGACATCTCTATAAAACTCATCCCTTCAAAGGACAACACCATCCCCATGTTCCATAAAGAGCCTGTTCGAGCAACCTACATAGCACAATATGCAGCCCCAAAATAAAATAGAAACAAGCGGGGTGAGCCACAAGGTCAGCAAAGGTTTTAATGTGAAAGGTAAATCCAAAATGAGATCATAGGTATAATAAAATAATACTCATCTCATAAACATCCACAATGCCTATTTCTTATAGGATAACCACATAAACCTATGCATTCATGTCATAATTTATATTCCATAAGCATCTACTAAAGCTACCTGTATATCATGCCACCTGAATACCATACTAGACATGACATATCTCATTATCACATATTTATGCCACCTACATATCATACTATACATGACATATCTCATCATCACATATAAACCTAATGCTTAAATATGTAAAATTCACAATTATAATCAAATCCTACACGATACATTTCTCAACATAAACATATCATGCATATTTATTTCTCAATGAAAACATTCACCCTATAAATCAAGTGTCTCAAGCACACTATCTTGCATATCATGCTAATTCATGCCATATCCACATGTGCAATATAAGTTTCATTCTTCCTATACAACCTAAGTAAATGAGCATTATAATCCATAAACATGTAACAATCGATGACAAATGTTTCATAATTGAGAAAAATAATAAAACCACTCACCAAGGACAATCCCTTGCGGTGAATGTCCAAATTCCATAAAGGAAGACTTGAGCGTTGGGGAAGTTACTTCTTTGTTCACCAAGGGCAATCCTTAGAAAGTAAAATCTGAATTCCATAAAGGAAAATTAGAGTAGTCTGCTTGCCAAGGACAAACTTTGCGGAGAATGTCAGAATTCCTATAAAGAAAAACTAGGGCAGTATGCTCTCTAAGGACAATCTCTTGCAGGGAGAGTCTGAATTCTACAAAGGAAAACTAGATTATTATGCTTGCCAAGGACAATCTCTTGCTGGGAGAGTCCGAATTCTACAAATAAAAACTAGAGCACAAGGTAAACCAATGCACGCAGACAGACCATACTGGATTCTTAAGGTCCAGATAACTTAATAAATAAACTCACACCGCAATTGGCTCATCTCAACCCTGGGAGGCACCATATTCTTAAAGGAACTTAAAAAGAAATCATGTCATTTCGGACTCAAAATCGATTTGATAAGCCTTCAAACAATTTAATTTGATATCTAATGTTATCTAATTTCGTCTAATCAATTAATCACGGATAATCACAATTAATCCTTGTTTATAAATCATATTTGTGATGCATGCTACATGATAAATACGTGAGCAAATGTTGAACAAGTCAAAGTATAAGCAAACATGCTCAAATTAGTCCACATGTACATGAAACATGATCCATTGTGTCCACTAACATCATGAACCTCTACACAAGAGTGTACATAAATAATAGTGTCCCAAACTAAGCTAAAACATGTGAAATATGAACAAGCTACAATCAAGGTTAGATAAACAAACTTCCATAATTTATCATAGTCCTACCCTACTCAAATCATTGAGTAAATATGATCACAACATTGACAATACGAGTTCAAGACAAATATTACATCATGCTAGACTTAGATAAGTATAAACATCACCATACTTAAGCTAGTACATGAGAACATGATTTAGCTAAAATTAACATAACATGTGCAAACATATATATACATCATCATGGTTAAACCTACTATAATAATCAAGAAATCATGAAGTAGTCATCAAACATTAATTTAAAACAAGTAGAATAACATGCTAAAATTAAGCAAATATAACCGAAATCATACTTGAGCTAAATTACAAATTCCAAGATGGTCTTCATGAAATCACAACAACATTTATAGATAATAATAATATATTTTGATCATAAGAAATTAGATTCATGAAGAGAGAACAAGAAATGACAAAAATATGCAAGAATGGCAAATATTGCCATTTGGCCGTTCGAACACCAGGCCATTCAATTGACCAGACTGGTCGTTTGAATGGTAGGAATGTCTATTGGGCCGTTAAAATGCCCTTAACAATTCACTTTATGCCCATTTCTGGTTCCCCCCTCACAAAAATTAATCCAAAATACCTAAAAATTTTAGGAAAATTCTAAAATCACCCTAAACCTTTATGATATCAAGATACAAACCTAAACATGGTAGATCTAACCATTCTTAAGCCAAATGATAAAAAATCAACATAAATTACATGCTTTTAATTATCCACCATTAAAGCACATAAATAAGCAAGAACCCAGTTAAACCATTAAAAAATGCAATCCAATGCATAATACCACATGAGATGAAAACCCCTTGCCTTTAAGAAAACCTTAAATAAAAAATGAAGCTTTAGTCTTCAAGAAACCTGACCCAAAATTAGGGTTTTGTTTCATACTTAATTAAAATTGGCTGTTAAGTTTAAACAACCTTGAAAATGAGTAGATCTATGATTTCCTTTGATTAAAAACAAAAATCACCCGTTTAGGGTTTGGAATAGAGACTACAAACAATATTTCTAATGAAATAAATTAAGAATCTATTTGGGGGAAAGTGAAGATTAGAGAAATTAAGAGTAAAACCAGAAGATTGGGGCTAAAAACTCACCTAAATCGGAGTTTTCTCTTTGGGTAGTGGGGTTAGGGCACCACTTTGCCTCCTAGCACAACCCATTCCATTTGGGAAATGGGCTAGGGTTTTCTTTATATAGTAAATTATTGGGTTATGTGTACAAACTGTTGGGCTGTAAATATAAATTATAACACCCTAAGTAGCTAATTTGGGTAATTTTAGGGCTAAAAATGAGTTTAATAATTCCAAAACTCTTTTAAATAAAATAAATAAAGTTTTGGGTCATGTAGGTCACACTTTGTCCAATCGTGGCAGTGGAGCCAAAGGTTGGGATCCACATCCTTAATTTATGAAAATTTTCCATAAAATCTCTAAAAGAGGATAAATCAAGTTTGATATTAAAACTTATAAAAATAAAATTAAACCTTGTTAAAACCATAATTACTAACCCTTAACCCCAAAATCAAGTCAAACAGGCAAATTTAAGTAAACCACACAACAACACACAATTAAATAGAAATTAAACAGGGTTAAAGTTAGAGATCTTACAATTATGTGATAAGTTTTTATAAGATTGTGATAGAGTTCCAAAAGACAAGTGTAACAGGTCTTGAACCACTCAAATCGGACATCAAGGCCGTAAGTTATGACCTTATAAAGTGTGACTATCACACACCGGCAACAGCCTGCCCCGAGCCGAACCTGGTCCAACGGCCGGTTGAAACACACAAGGGCGACAAGATTGTTGTTTTAGCACGTTGTGGAAGTCTTAACCCCTCTAGTGGATGAATTACATATACGAAGTCGCCCACCTTAAGTCCTTTGGGCAAGAGAAATAAAGAAAAATAAAAGAGGATAATATCTCCGAAATAAATCCTCACTCTCAACCCACATACATTACAACCTGAGCCGACATATGGCTCAAAATCTAAAAATCTGGAACATATCTAGGATCATGAGAAATACACGAGTCTGAAACATAATCGTCCATACATAGTTTTCTAGTATCATCAAAGCATAAATTAACAAGCACAATAAGGTCCAACGACATCCATGCCTACTCAAATGCATATCCCGATCGTCCCTCATATAGGGGATCTTGGTCAACTATATGTCGTACCATGCATCCCCAAAATAAAACACAGAAAGAGGGGTGAGTAAAACTCAGTAAGGTTTGAAATATGGTACGTTAATAAGAAAATAATCAAAGCACATCAACATGTTAATTCAGATCCACATTTCACATAATATCACTAATTCTGATTAATTCCCTTACCATACCCCTGCTTCCTCATAAGTAATTATCTTGCATACATGTATCTCATAAATACTAATCATGGCACAAATAATCACATTATGGCATAGCATCCATCCTACATAATAAGTGATTCTCACACAATTATGTCATCCATAATCATTACATATCACCTACATGAGAAGTGTTTATCACACATTCAGATTGTGCATAAACATCACATATAACCTGCACGGGAAGTGTCTCTAACACACATTCAAATCATGCATAAACATCACAAATAACTTGTATGAGAAGTGTCCCTACCACACAATCATATTATGCATATTCATCACATTTAACCTGCACGAGAGGTGTCTCTACCACACAATCATATCATGCATAATCATAATCCACTAACATGCATATCAAGTGTCTCTAACACACAATTATAACCATACAAGTCGATAAAAACAACCTTGCTTGATCGGCCAAAGCAGAAGCAATCCCTGCAGACTCCAAACAATCCCCAACAGAAAAGTTTGAAGAAATACCGTAGTTTGGGTAATTTCCCTAATAGGGAATATTACCCCCTAGTGAGCCAGTGTACTCGGCTACACTAGCCTGGATTCTCAAGGTCCAAATGGTCTCAATCGTTTATCTACTTATAGCATTGCCACTCTTCTCAACCCGGGGAGGAAAACCCGTCCTCAAGGGACATAAAACCTTGTCCTTTCGGACGTAAAACTGAATTGATAAGCTTATGATCGATTAATCCGGCAAGCAATATCACACAATTGCATTCAATTGATCAACACGACTAATCTCGATTAAAGTCTCATTCGTAAATCCATCCCATGATGCATGAAACATGGTACATACGTGAGCAATACCTACATGAATTCTAATTCCTGGAACATGCTCCCATCAGCCCTACATGCATCATATTTAACCATGAATATCAACAATTACCATGATTACTCCTCATGTGTGTGTGTTCAAGATTGAAACATTCATTTCTAAGCATATAACCATGCCTTGTAGATAACCCACAAGACACTACACATATGCTCTTTAACATCTAATCATGACTCCTAACTGAAATCATGAGTGAAAGCTATCAAAAAACATCAATCAAGTCAAGTGCAACCTCATGCTAAACCTATATAAGCATATTCACACCACTTAAAGCTAGACATGACATCATCATTCTCCCATAATTTAATCACATTATAAGAAGACATACAAGTCCATTCTCATGCTATAATCTTGCTAGAATCATGCTTAAAATATAAGGAATGAGGGACTCATGAATTCAAGATAAGCAAGCAACATGCAATTTCATATGATACTTAAATATTCTTCATAATTTTCAACATCAATATCATGCCCTTCCACTAGCTCATTCTAGCATAAATTACTCAGCATGGACATAAGAAATGATATTTAAGAGTAAAAACTAAAAAATGGACAAAATAGCAAAAATCCCCCAATCTGTTGTGTTGGCGTTCAAACGCCCTGCAAGGCCGTTTGTACGACCGACCATTCAATTGGCCTGTCTAGTCGTTCGATCGGCTACCTGGCCATTCAATTGCCATAACTGCAATGTCTGGTTTGTCTTCCCCACTTCGAAATCAAAACCGAAACTTCACATACACTTTATAAATCATTGAATCTCATCCTCAAACTTTATGATAATTAAATCCATGAGTAGAGAACATAAAATCTAGCAATCACTAAATAAAAACAAGAAATCTGATCAATGATTAAACCTTTCTCAAACCGCCATTAAAGCTCATAAGCATGAAACCCACTTCAAACTCTATCAAAACTCAAATCCGAAATTACAATCACGTTTGGGATGAAAGTACTTACCTTCAACAAGCTTCTTCACTCGAAATAGCTCCTCTAACACATTCAAAACCTATCCAACATATGATTTTTATTAATACCTTCATAAATCTGATTTAAAATACCTAAATCCTTCAAAAACTAGTAGATCTAGTTTTCAAGAAGCTAAAAAACGAAATCTCCTTCATTAGGGTTTGAAATAATAGTTCAAATCAGTAGCTTTTTGAGTATAAATCGAGATTACACTATAATAATAGAAGAGATATGGAAGATTTAAGAAAAAACCCTAAGAGATTAATGAAATATTAAGCAAATCCATACCTTAATCTCCTTTATCTTTTTGGAAAATGGGGATTAGGCTTCTAAGCTCTTGGTCTTAGCCCTTTCCTAATTGGGAAAGTGGCTGAGCTATCCATTTTATTGTAAAGGGTGGAGTAAACCTAATGAATTAGTAGGGTACAAATAGGATTTACTACTAAACATGAAAAAAACTTTCTTATTTTAAACCAAATTGAAGTCTAAAAATTTTAAAATAATTATTCTCTATCTTAGGATGATGTTAAGGTCATTTAGGGCTAATAAACCAAAATTTACACGTGGGGTCCACAGTGTGTGCTGCCTCCTAACTTTTCGGGAAAATACTAAAAATTCCAAAAAAAAATTAAATGACTTAAATTAACTTAAAAACTATAAATGTGAAGAAAATTTTAGTTAAAATATTTTTTAACTACTTTATTTTAAAAATAGTCAAAACCAATCAGAATTAGCATTAAAAAACACATAATCTATTAAATAGAGTAAAATCAACCGGTTCAAGTTTAGGGATCTTACAATGACACATGGGCGGACCCATATTCAAAGTGCAAGATAACCTACCTATGCGGGGTCTTATTTTGCAGGTCTCATCTACACAAGTCCATAGGTACCAAAAATGCACGATTCTGACTTATGGTTGCAAAGATATCACATTATGAAATTTTGAATGGAAAAAATAATAAAAAAGGGGATGATGCACTGCTAGCATAAGCTGAGCTAGCCGGCGCGTGCCTTGCAAGATCGGGGCCGCACAATCATGGGTTGGCTGCGTGACAATTGGCGGGTCTACATGTTGGGTCCGAGTCACTGGGACCAGGGCCTGGGTGGCATGCACAATGCGCGTTTGACATGCGTAGTGCATGCATCGCAATACCAACGCACAACACATGGAACCACCCACACGTGCCGCTACAAAAAGGAGCCAGGGTCCAATTTTTTTGCTATTTTCCAGTTTCCCACTTTTCAAACTTCTTTTCCTCCATTCTAAGCCATTTTAAGTCTGAACCGAGTTGTTCAATAGACATTCTTCATTAAATCGAGCCTACCAGATTGCATGGTGTTATCATTTTCACTGTTTGAGGCCTCTATAATTACGAAATTAATACCCAAGATTAAGATAGGGGGTTAAACTCTAGACTTATGTTCTACTCATAGATGTTAACTCTTCTAAATTATTTTACTCTCATATGTTTAAGAGCTTTGTTTTATGGAAAGAAATTATGTCTATGAAATGATTTGCATGTTCTATGCTATGTTTGGGTTGCGTGTACTCCACGGGTAGTTCCTTGGCGTAAGAACCAAGAATTATGATAAGGATTTGATTGCCATTGGGAAAAATAATCAACAAGTGGCGTGCATAGTTATGGAGCATTATGGGAAAGTTCCTATCCTAAGTGGCCTTTGTTGAGCGCAGGGGTAGGCCGGACATTAGGTATCACGGTTTTCAAATTTGATTTTGAATTGACTTGCTTTTGAATGAATTATTTTCTAATAAATGATTATGTGAAAGATTATAATTATTTTTCATGGATTCTTGTTTAGCATGTTTTTAGATTTTAGTTCAACCTATTTAGTATTATTATACTTACCCACCCCTAGATTTTGCAGGTGATGCAGTGAGGGCGGAAGTGAAAGAGGAAAAGATTTCCAAATGAATTATCTATTTGTTGCTTTAGAAAACTGTGTAATTATTTTTGTGACTCATGTTTAAAGGCATGATATGCCTAAAAATTTTAAAACTCTATATGACTACTAGCACTATGCATAGTGGTCCTTGGCATATATAATTATATTATGTTCCATTGAATCCATTAATTTCATTATGTAGTTATGATATATATTTTTGGCTGTGTGATGACTCCATTATATGCTATGATATGACGATGTGTCTTGTTTGAGTTTTCTGGTTGTATTGCACCGATGTCCATGACATTCCATCACGTGCGTGATAATACGCATGTCAAACGATGATATTATGGTTATTATATTATATATTAAATGGCGGCTGTCACACCTTTATTTGGTTCCACATCACTTGCAACCCCAACAATCGCGTCTATGTTTGTTTATGCTTTCTGCCTTCTTCCCATGCCTCCAACTTCATTGCGACCATTGCCAAGCATGCCTTTATCGGTGCCGAATTCAACACCCCATGGTTCCTCATCTCATCCTTCTTATCTTTCAAATTGCTTTGTCTCTGCATCTCCATGACACTCTCTTATATATATCATTTTTCTTATATACTTGTTTGATGAAACAATGTAACTCCATTAATGCTATTTGTCTACTTTGTTTCTTGTCACTTGTCTTGCTATTTCTTGACAAGTGTGGCCATTGTAAGATACTTACATAGTTCCTTATATCAATTTTTTTTTTTTAAAATTGTTTATGATCATATTTTACTTGTGCATCTAGTATGAGAAAGCAACATTGGTTTTAGCTAGGCATGACCCTGCATTGGTTTTGCCCAAGGTTGATGTAATTGAGGAGAGGAACAAAGGGATTCCTGGCCACCTTGTAGTGAAAGGCTTCCCCACGATAAACATATTGTGAAATGGTGGAAAGGTTGTTCGAACATATGAGATATATGTGATGTAATTAGTCCATTACGATGATCAAAACTTTATGTAAATTTTAGCTTTAGGCGTCTTACTAGATATTGTAGTCAAGTAAGATTTGGAATGAAGAATTGAAAAATAAGAGCAGACGTGTTCTGAAATTTCAAGATTGAAGAATATATTGAGCGGTAAAGGAAAAAAGTATAATTTTATACACTCATGTATACTAATCACTTAATTTTTTATTAATAATAATTATTTAAACTGATTTTGAAGTTTTTTATAAAAATAGGGAAATTTTGGGAAATCTATTCTTCATCGATCGATCGATTGCTCATGAACATACACCAAGGTTCAATTGATTAGAACTTGGAATTTTCTTCTAATTTTTTTGCCGATATTTTTCATATTGATTGATATTTCGGAGAGATTAATCACTTGATGAATTTCATACAAACAAAAATAGTGACAGATTGATCACTATTGGAACCATTCAATTGCTGCCTTTTTAAAGTTGTTCAGTTTTAGCATTCTAGAAAATAAACTATTCCATGTTGAACTCTATGACTTTAACCAACTTAATGAACTATATAAGGACTAGGTAAAAATGAACTTGAGGGAAGGAAAACTTAGAAATTGAGAGAAGAAAAAGGGGGAGTCCTTTTACTTTAGTTTTCCATCAAAATCATCATTGTTCTTAAGTGAATAGTTTTAATTGTGATTGAATCATAAGAGAGACACAAAAAAGAGTATTTTCACACACAAAGTTGAGGAGATTGTCAGCTAAGTTTTTAATGAGAGATTGAAGATACTCAAAGCGAAATCAATAATCAAGAGAAGCTTGATTGAGGAGACTAGAAGAAGACAAAGACAAAGAAATGATGGAGAAAACTTCAAGACTTGGAGAACAAGACATGAAGGCCAACAACAAAAAAGGAGGAGATTTAAACAATATGAAGTTGTGTTAGAGTTTTCTAGAAAGGTTGGTAGTTGCTTGTGTCATGGAAAAAGTCTTGTTTGCTAGTGCATTGATTAGGCCAAGAGTGGTTGTTGTGGTTTTTCACCCTAGTTGAGGTTTTCCATGTAAGATTTCTTGTGTGAATTTGCATTATTGTAGTATAATATTTGATTGATAAAATAGTAATGACATACGTTAAAGGTTGATTGTTGTTTCTGCCATATAAGAAATTCCTTCTCAAAGAGGCTAGAAATTTTAATTTTTACTCTTGTTAAGCACGAGGGTTAGGAGCAATCTAGTATCAGCTTAGTTGTAGAGGGATATTAAACTCTCAATTGGTAGCTAAGGATCTTTTCAATTTATGTCTTGCCATTTGTCTAGTTTTGCATGCTTATTACAAGATACTTGTGTCTATTTTGCTTAATCTTACTTGTTTTTGCTTCCTAGAGATAAATTTGCTTTTGTTAGGGTTTGCTTCTTAATCTTTGATTAATTTGTTGTTTTTGCTTCCGACGGATAAATTTTCTTGCTAGCTGATTTCACCCTAGGTTGTGCTTCCCTTGCTCTTACAAAATTATCTTTGTATTGGCTTGATTAAAGTTAGTTGTTTGGTTATTTTTCTTGTTTTTGATTGAAATAGATTTTTCAAGTAACACCATGGCTGAGCATGGGGACTTATGAAATCCATGAATCAACTACCTTTGTTTGATGGCCAAAATTTCTCCTATTGGAAGAATTGAATGAGAGCCATAATTCAAGTTATAATGGAAACACATGGAAAGCTGTGATTAAAAGCTAGAATCCACCAATGAGAAAAGACAAAGATGGTAGTTTAATTCTAAAAGATGAGAGTGAATGGGATGTTCATGAGACTAAACTTGTAAACAACTATAAAGCCCTAAGTGTAAGATCTCTAACCTTAACCCGTTTAGTTTTGATTTAATTGCATGTTATTGTGTGGTTTTGCTTGAATTTGTCGGTTTTACTTGATTTTAGGGTTAAGGGTTTGTAATGATGTTTTAATGAGGTTCAATTTCATTTCTATGAGTTTTAATTATCAAACTTAATTTATTCTATTTTAGAAAATTATTGGGATTTTATGGAAATTTTTCATAAATTTAGGGTGTCGACCCCACCGTGGGTCCATGTCCAACTTTGGATAGTGAGTGTCCCACATGACCCTAAACTTCCCTTATTTTATTTTAATGAGTTTCAGAATTTTTAAACATGTTTTTAGCTTTAAAAAGAGCCTAATTAGCCATTTAAGGTGTATTGTATTTACAACCTAACATTTCATATTTATACCTCAATAGCTTACTATAAAAGGAAAACCCTAGCCCATTTTCCAATGGGGAAAGGGTTGTGCTAGGAGGCAAGGTGATGCCCTAATCCCCATTGCCAAAGTGGGGAATCTGACTTAGAGATTCTTAAAGAGTAGAGCTTCGATTTCGACCCAAGAAATTCTTGAAGGTAAGGGATTTTCATCTCAAGTGGTTTTATGCTTTGGATTTCTTGTTTGAATGGTCTCAAGTGGGTTCTTGCTTATGTATGTGCTTTAATGGTGGATTAATAAATGCATGCCATTTATGTTGATTTTCTTGTGATTAAGCTTAAGAAGATATCATGAAGTTTTGAAGTGATTTTAGACTTTTCGTAGCATTTTTAGGTATTTTCGGTTTGGTGTTTGTGAGGTTGAAGATGAACTAGATTAGGACATAAAGTTAACCATTATGGGCATTCGAACTACCAAACAAGCATTCAAACAACCTACCATTCGAATGGCCTATCTGGCCTAGCGTTCAAATGGCCCAATAGGGCGTTCGAATGGCCAAAGGCAATTTTTGCCATTCTTTTATATTTTGTCTATTTCTTGTTCTATTTTAATAAATCTAATTTCTTATGATTAGAAGGAGTTATTATTACCTATAAATGCTGTTGGGATTGCATGAAGATCATCTTGGAATTTATGATTTAGTTCAAGCATGATCTAAACTATGTTTGGTTAATTTTAGCAATATATTTTATTTGTCATAAGTTCATATTTGATGACTACTTCATGATTTATTGATGTTGTCAATAGGTTTGACCATGAGGATGTACATGCATGTTTGCACACATTATGCTAATTATTGGTAAATCATGTTTCTATGCTCTAGCTTAACTAAAGTGATGTTTATCCTTGCCTAAGTCTAGCGTGATGTTATACTTATCTTGGATTCGTATTTCTATGTTTCCACTATACTTTCTTCATGATTTTAGTATGGAGGAACTATGATAAAATCATTGATGCATGTATATAGTATTGATTACGATTTGGTAATATTTCACATGTATTTTCTTAGACTTGAACACTACCATTATGTACATACTTGTGTAGGTATTTGTGATGATTATTTGACAGCAATGGACCATGATTGATGCACATGTGGACTAATCTGAACATGTCTCTTGTATTTGGGCTAATGTAGCATTGCTCATGTATGTACCATGTTGTACACATCATGAAAATGATTTATGAATGAGATTATTCATGATTAGCCATGTTTAATCGATTGGATGACATTGGTTATAGGATTGATCGATTGAAAGCTTATCGAAATAGATTTGGGTCCGAAAAGACAAGATTTCATTTTGAGTTCCTTTGGGAAACCTCCCCAGGTTGAGATGAGTTAATTGCGGTATGAGTTTATTTATTAAGTTTATCTAAACCCTAGGAATCCAACAAGGTATGTCCACATGCACCGGCTTACCACGTGCTCTAGGTTTCCTATTTAGAAATCTAACTCTCCCCCACAAGGATTGTCATGAGTAGCATGATACTCGGTTTCCTTTGTGGCATTTAGACATTCTCAGTCAGGTTTGTCCTGGTGAGCAAGCTGTTATCGTTTCCTATGTGGAATTCAAACATTCCCCACAAGAGACTGTCCCGGTGAACAACGAGTACTTTCCTAGTCGGGAAGCTTACCCAAACCGCTCTAGTTTCCTTTTGTAGGAATTCGGACCTTCCCCCATTAGGGATCGTCTTGGTGAGTGGGGTTTGATTGTTTTTATTCAATTATGGGATATTCACCATCGATGGTTTCATGTGTATAGATTATATGCCTAGTTACATAGGTTGTGTAGGGATAATGGAGGTTATGTGATACATGTGTTTATGGCTTATTTTTCATAGTCTATAAGATAGTATGTTTGAGATACTTGATCTGCAGGGTGAATATTTTCATTGAGAAATAAATATGCATTATATGTTTATATTGAGAAGTTATTCACACAGGATGTGATATGATTGTAATTCCACATGTTTACATATGAGGTTTACATATGATGATGAGATATGTCATATAGCATGATATGCAGGTGGCTTGATATGTGATGATGAGATATCTCATGTAGCATGATATGCAGGTGACTTGAATATGTGATAATGTGATCTGTCATATAGCATGATATGTAGTTGACTTGAGCATGTGTTCATGAGATGTGCTAGAGATAGTATGTTATGCATGTGGCACAAGTAGATGCTTATAGATGGTAAATTATGACATGAAAGCACAGGTTTTTGTGGAGAACCCATGATGAAGGGGTATGATGGTTGATTATGTGATGAGTATTATGTGATTTTCTTGTGATGTCATCTTCGTTTTAATTTCTGTTCTGGCTCACCCCTCTTTGTTGTATTTTTTAGGGCTCCATGCCGTGCCATGCTGGTTGTCTAGATGGACTTTATGTGGAACATATGAGAAATGATGTTGCTTAGGAGGGGTTTGTAACGCCCGAGATTTTTCACACATTTTCCTTAAAATTCACGGAAAATTTTTTCAATATAACGTCTGTAAATCGGAGGAAAAATGACGAAACCAAAACCTGATAAAACAGTTTATAATTTAAAACATTAAACATCCACATACGGTCAATCATCGTACGGCCAAAGCAAATATCCTCAGGCGCTACTCGAAAACAACCGTACGAATAAATTCTGCTATGATCATAGACTTTTAAATACAAATCACTCCCGGGCATCCCTGAGTACAAGTCCCATAACAGTCCACTGACTGATCCAAATGAAAGTCCAGAATAAACATCTTATGTTCTCATCTCACCCAATACAGGAGATCGTGGCACAAATAAACTCGCAGAGAGTCAAGCAGATACCTGAGTCAACGGGAATCAATCCACGGTTGAAACGAGCGTCCATCACCAGGAGCTCTCCGCACAACCTGCAAAACCTCCCGTACAACGGGGCTAAAAATAGTAGGGTGAGTATTTTCATACTCAGTAGGAAAATACCCAGTAGGGGAAATCCCAAACGGTGAACTCCAAGTTCAAAAATGCATGCATCATGCAACTCAAACATGAAGCAATCAACATAATATAATCATATCGTGCACATACGCATACGATCATACTAAATGCACTATCGTGCCAAAGACATACCAAATGCACCACCGTGCCAAAATCATATCAAGGCATCATCGTGCCAGAATCATACCGAAGGCACCATCGTGCCAGAATCATACCGAAGGCACCATCGTGCCAGAATCATACCAAAGGCACCATCGTGCCAAAATCATACTATCCAAACAACGTACACAAACACCCTTATCCAGGGTCATACAATTTACTCGTACCACCGTACGCATACTCATACAACATACGCATACTTGTACGATCTTACTCGTACAATCGTATGCTCACTCATACAGCTTACCCATACATGTACGACCTTACTCGTACAATCAGACTCGTACGACCTTACTCGTACAGTCTGCACAAAATCATACTTATTGTCTTACTCAGAACCATATTCTCACAATCGTACTCATACTCTTACAGTCGTGCTCATACTCATACGCTTACAGTCTTACTCATACTCATACGCTTACAGTCTTACTCATACTCATACACTTACAGTCCTGCTCATACTCATACACTTACAGTCGTACTCACACTCATACAGTCGTACTCATAATCGTACACATATCAACGACCACTGAAGCTCATTACAACTAATAAGCTCCAGCGTCGAAATGGAAAAGAATGCCACTGGGGCAACACCTTAACCTCCGCGGAGTGACTAGACGCCATGGACTTTTCCGAAGGTAAGGCACACCAATGCTCATGGGGCCTTTGGATCAAACAGGTAAGAGTAGATCCATGATACTACTTACCTGAGCGCGCAAACATAAACACCCACACATAGGGGGTCATACAGTTGCCCACCATAATGGGTCTTATAGTGCCATTGCCACTCTTGGGCAGAAAACATACAGTGCCACTTGGGCAGAAACGTCTGATGCCACTCTTGGGCTGAAACATACAACGCTCTCAATAGAGCATCAAACGTCTGGGCTTACACAGCACACAGACCAAATCAGAAACGTACATCGCTCTCAACAGAGCATCAGACGTCTGGGCTTCATACAGCACGCAGACAAAGTCAGAAATGTACATCGCTCTCAACAGAGCATCAAACGTCTGGGCTTATACAGCACGCAGACCAAATCAGAAACAACACCGCTCTCAGCAGAGCATCAGACGTCCGGTGCCCTATATAGCACACAGACAACATCTCGCAGGATAAACACCATGGCAAGACATGATAAATGCTCGGCCAACTCATCAGCGGCCAGCTCAAACACGGAACTTAATCCGTCGAACCCTCAGGTCTCAAACTCACAACGCTATCATTAGCTGTGCTTATAATTCAAATTTGAATTAAGTATATTATGCGGTACAATTATGCCACACAAACTCACAGTCCTCGACTGATCACACCGAAGCTGAGCCCGATCGAAACCCCAGTTCGTCAAGGCAGCAGACTTCACTTACCCGTCCACATCATGGACAAAACTCACCGTACAACAAACCCTTACAGTCTTACACTTCGCCATTCATCTTATGGCCAAAACCTCTTACACTGACATCCTCAAATAACGCTCCTCAGAGCCAACCCAGTTGTCGCCCTCTTACTTATATCTCACTTATTATACTTATTTTTCACTTCATAATCTGTACGTTATGCTTGTACAATTATGAACACTCTTACTGTCTGACAAATGCCCAACATACAATTCACCCCAAACTGATCCATTCTAATCCTTACCCGTCATACTCTTATCCTCTGTCATACGCTTACACAACTGCATCCAAATTCAGACAGAGCTTCTGTCACCTCTTACTGTCCATCGCCCATACCTCTGCCCACAAACACATACGCACATCCAAAGCATAGGCAAAATGCCATCATACATACGTATGTCTCACACATACGTACAACATACACATACGGTCATACATACATAACTTACAAACATGCATGCTAGCCATCACTAGCACATGCATACACACGTCAAACGTGCACGCTAGCCATCACTAGCATATGCATACATTCACACATACATCAAACATGCACGCTAGCCATCACTAGCACATGCATACATCAAACGTACACGCTAGTCATCTCTAGCACGTGCACACACATTCTTACATACTTCAAACATGCACGCTAGCCATCACTAGCATATGCATACATTCACACATACATCAAACATGCACGCTAGCCATCACTAGCACATGCATACACACGTCAAACGTGCACGCTAGCCATCACTAGCATATGCATACATTCACACATACATCAAACATGCACGCTAGCCATCACTAGCACATGCATACATCAAACGTACACGCTAGTCATCTCTAGCACGTGCACACACATTCTTACATACTTCAAACATGCACGCTAGCCATCACTAGCATATGCATACATTCACACATACATCAAACATGCACGCTAGCCATCACTAGCACATGCATACATCAAACGTACACGCTAGTCATCTCTAGCACGTGCACACACATTCATACATACTCCAAACATGCACGCTAGCCATCACTAGCACGTGCATAACCCATACATAGCATACTGACATAATTGCTAGCCATCACCAGCGCATACATAATCCACATCCATATAACATGCATACATCTCCTGCATATCAATCATGTCATACAATCATGCTTACACGCACATCATGCAATCGGATCGTTACTTAACATCCAAGCATGGAATCATACAATCCTAGCATGCTGCTACTCATTCAAAGCATGCTTCATGAATTTACGAGTTCAAAACTCCCCTACCTCGTAATCATGGCGTTCGATGGCGAGCACACGACGGTGGCGGCGTCGGCGGCGGAGTTGGCGGTCAAACCGTTGCCTGGCTGAGAGAGCTGCTGTCCCGAGGATTTCAAAATGCGCCGGAACTCGTGGAGGAGCGAAGAGGCCGTGGCGGCGGTCATGGCCGGTACCTACGGACTCGTGGCGGTGAGGCAAAGCGGATCCTGACAAGAATCAACGGAATCCAACGACGGAGGAGGGAGAACGGAGCGACTGGATATGCCCTCGGGTTTTCTCAAAAACTCACTGGACGTCAAAAAAGTTTCTGGAAGTCGGTTATGTGAAAACCGACGGGGAGGAAGATATATATAGTTAAACTTTTTAATTTTTACATCTACGTCCCCAATGCGCGTTAACTCACTAGTTACGCGCCGAACCTCCAAAATTCGCGCCGTAAGCGCGCAGCGAGGCCCGTGGCCTGCGACTAAGCCCCACACCCGACTCTACGGGTATAAATATGGGGAAAAGACACAAATACTCATACGCTGAAACGTCACATTTTCCTGCCGAAAGTGACCAGAAAAATGGCAGAAAAATCCCAGAAAATCGTAGAAAAATCAGGGACCTTACAGGGTTAACTGGAGATCTTGAGTTTTACGGTTGCTTATAGAGCATGTTGTATTGAGACTTTTATTTACTTGATTATAATTCACACTCTATTAGCTAATGCGGACTTAGACTCTTATACTTAAGCCATGCGTGGGCTATTTTGGACTAAGTATGTGTGGGTTAGTGTGTCGACTAATATTTAATTTGTAGTCCTTTATTTCTCATTTAACTCTTGTAGAAAGTTGATGTGCGCAACTTCGTAGTGAATCACCCAAGTAGGGCTTAAGTCTTCCGCAAACCGACGATACTTCATCATGCCACATGCTGTCTTCCCCTTGGAACAAGTTTGGCTCAGGGTTGACATGCATGTGCCAGGGCGTGACAAGTAAGTTTTTGGTATCACAACACAACTTTGTTCAAGAGTAAATGAGGTTAAGTAATGAGGTTAAGTAATGAGTCTTAAATGATAACGAGGCATGAGGTGATAAAAGATTTAGACAATGCTAGCGACATGAAATTCCGTTAGTTGATTGTCTTGATTGTTTGGTTGCTTGATGTGTTGCTTAAAGCTTGTGTTGGCTTGTGCTATTAGGTCGTATGATTAATATCTAGTTGTTATGTAGATGACTGGATCTAATCATGTAGACGCTAATAACTACTATGTAGCTCCAGACCCAAGAGTTGATGATGTGTTGATTGTTATAGAGGGGACATAGGTCATTGAGGCTAAGCGTTTAAATGGCCCAATAGGGCATTCGAACAGCCAAATGAAAGTTTTTGCCATTCTTGTATATTGTGGCCATTTCATGTTCACTTTCCATAAATCTAATTTCTTATGATTAGAACGAGTTATTATTACCTATAAATGCGGTAGAGATTGCATGAAGATCATCTTAGAATTTATGATTTTGTTTAAGCATGATCTAGACTATGTTTGATTAATTTTATCAAGATATTTTATTGGTCATAAGTTCATATTTGATGACTACTTCATGATTTATTGATGTTGTCAGTATGTTTATCCATGATGATGTGCATGTATGCATGCACATGTTATGCTAGTTATTGGTGAATCATGTTTCTATGCTCCAGCTTAAGTATAGTGATGTTTATCCTTGCCTATGTCTAGCATAATGTTATGCTTGTCTTGGACTCGTATATTGATGTTTTTACTATACTTTCTTCATGATTTTAGTAAGGAGGAACTATGATAAAATCATGGATGAATGTATATAGTATTGATTATGGTTTGTTCATGTTTCACATATCTTTACTTAGACTTGAACACTACCATTATGTACACACTTGTGTAGGTATTTGGGATGATTATTGGACATCAATGGACCATGATTGATGCACATGTGGACTGATTTGAGCATGTCTCTTGTATTTGGGTTCATGTAGCATTGCTCACGTATGTACCATGTTGTATGCATTATAAAAATGATTTATAAATGATATTAATCGTGATTAGCTATGTTTGATCAATTGGATGACATTAGTTATCGGATTAATTGATCGAAGGCTTATCGAAATCGGTTTAGGTTTGAAAGGACACAATTTCATTTTGAGTTCTTTTGAGAACATAGTACCTCCCCAGGTGGAGATGAGTTAATTGTTGTATGAGTTTATATATTAAGTTTATCTAGACCTTGAGAATTCAGCATGGTATGTTCGAGTGCACCGGCTTATCACGTACTCTAGGTTTCCTTTGTGGAAATCAGATTCTCCCCCGCATGGATTGTCCCGGGTAGCATGTTTCTTGAGTTTCCTTTGTGGAATTAAGACATTCCCGGCCAGGTTTGTCCTAGTGAGTAGGCTATTCTAGTTTCCTTTTTGGAATTCAGAATTTTTCCACAAGGGACTGTCCTAGTGAACAATGGGCTCTTTCCTAGTCGGGAAGCTTAGCCAAACAGCTATAGTTTCCTTTTATAGTAATTCTGACCTTCCCCGCAAGGTATCATCCCATTGAGTGGGGTTTGATCTTTTTTACTCAATTATGAGACATTCACAATTGATGGTTTCATTTGTATGGATTATTATGCCCAATTACACAAGTTGTGTATGGATAATGGAGCTTATGTGACACATGTTTATGGCTTAATTTGCATGATGCTTAATTTGCATGATATGCAAAATAGTGTGTTTGAGACACTTGATTTGTAGGGTGAATGTTTTCACTGAGAAATAGATATGCATGATATGTTTCTATTGAAAAGTTATTTATGCAAGATGTGATTATGATTGTGAATTCCACATGTTTACACATGAGGTTTACATGTGATGATGGGATGTGTTATACAACATGATATGTAGGTGACTTAAATATGTGATGATGAGATATTTCATGTGGCATGATATGCAGGTGAATTAAATATATGATGATGTGATATGTCATAGAGCATAATATGTAGTTGACATTAGAATGTGTTCATGAGATATGCTAAAGATAGTTTGACATGCATGTGGCATGAGTAGATGCTTATAGATGTAAATTATGACATGAATGCACCAGTTTAAGTGGAGATCCCATGATGAATGAGTATGAGGGTTGATTATGTGATTTTCCTATGATGTCATTTTGGATTTACTTTCCGTATTTAAAAACCCTTGTTGAGCTTGTGACTCACCCCTCTTTGTTGTGTTTTGCTTTGGGGCTGCATGCCATGCAATGCAGGTTGTTCGGATGGACTTTATGTGGAGAATATGGGTGATGATGTAGGTGGGGTTACTTGGAGATCTTGAGTATTACGGTGACTTATATAGTATGTTGTATTGAGACTTTTATCTACTTGATTATACTTCACACTTTATTAGCTAATGTAGGCTTAGCCTCTTATACTTAAGCCATGTGTGGGCTGTTTTGGACTATGTGGGTTTTGTGTGGACTAATGTTTAATTTGTAGTCTTTTATTTCTCATATTGCTTTTGTACAAAGTTGATGTGTGCAACTTCGTAGTGAATCACCTAAGTAGGAGTTAAGTCTTCTGTAAACCGATGATACTTCATCGTGCCACGTGCCATCTTCCCCTTGGACAGGGTTCAGCTCGGGGTTGACATGTGCCGGGGCGTGAAACTATGTGCATTGTTCAATGTCATAGAAAATCTTAGCATAGGTTAATATCTAATTGTACATCAGCTAAAGTAGCTTGAAAAAACTTGTTAATTACAATGAGGTAATCGAATATGTGAAAGTGTCTAGGTAACAAATGCTTACCCTAGCATTTGAAAATATCATGATGTGTGAAGTAGAAACCATTTTTTAATACTGTGTTAAGATTTTAGACATAGTTAACACTTGGTATTAATTAGGAGAGCCGATACTTGATTACTTTATGATTAAAAAAATTCTAAGGTCCTAATCCTCATAATTTAAAATTAAGATGGATACAATTAATGAATTAAAAAAAATTTATACCTTAGACATTGAGAAACTCATAGGGAACTTAAGAACTTTGTAAATGCAAGAAGAGTCCTATGAAAACAAAAAGGAGTTGTTTGAAAAATCAAAAGGAAAACAAACTGCACTGAAAACAAATAAGAAGTTGCACAAGAAGTCCAAAGCACTAAAGACTGAAAAGAATGTGAAGAAAGTGAGAGTGAGAATGAACAATTCGTCTTGTTGACTAAAAACTGCAAGAAATTCTTAAAATCTCATAACTTTTGGGTTGAGAAAAAGGGGGGAAATTCATGGAAGAAACAGTGAGAAATTGGAGAGAAAAGGCATAAGAAATAAGATAAGAGAACATGGAATGTTTTAAATGTGCTAAGTTAGGTTACTTTGCTACTGATTGTCTTAACAAGCTTTCTAATAATTATTATGATGACAAGCGAAGGAAGATGAAGGGTTATGAGAAAAAAAATAAAGGGGAAAGTGCTTCTACTCATTTATTCCTGATGATAACTCTTATGAAGAAGAAGAAGAATTGTGCAACTATACTTCCTTCCATGCAAGTGTGAAGAAATATGGTTCATCTAAATATTCTAGTGAGACCACTTCTGATGAGGTTAACTTAGATTTTGTGTCTAACCTAGATTCTGATGAATATAGTAAGAGTTTAATTTCCGTCTAGAAGAGTATAGTTGATCAGTAGATTGCTCATAACCCTTGTACTTTTGCTAGTAAGCAATTAAGAGTTCAAGCCTCTATGCGAAGGAATTTATTTTTAAAGCAAAATAAACAAATTTAAGTATTATGCTCCATCCATAATTAATTGATCATCAAACCCAACATGCAAACCACACAACACATGTTTTTAATGTGGAAAACACAAACTTGTGTAAAAAACTATGACAACCTCAATAAAAGACTAAATCAATGCACTAGAATGATTTAGAACTTACAAGACTAAAAAACAACCAGCCAACCCTGAGACTTGATGTAAACTCCTTTTGTTCATTCTTCTCTTATTGTTGGCCTTTAAGTTTCTCCCTCTGTGAAGTACTTGAAGCTTTCCCTCTTCTATTCTTTTATCTCTGCCTTCTTCTTCAAGCAAATCGAACAAGAACCCATTCCTTCCTTGTTGATCTATCTCTTAGGATTCGCCAACTCCTTTAAAGAACTTTGGTGACTCTTTTCTCAAAAAATTTTATGTGAAATCTTTTCTTCTTAGTTGTGTATCAACATCATGAATTCACCATTGATATTCTTATCAAACTCCTTTATAAATTCTAAAGGAAATGAATATGAAAAGGACTCTCATTTCTTCTCCAATTTTTTCTAGGTTTTCTTATCTTCAATTTCATCAATTCTTATCATTTATATAAGTCTTCAAAATGATTTGGTACTTGAACTTCATAAAGGAAAGAAATCCAATCTGATAAGGCTTTTATAGGGCAACTAAAACTGCTAGCGATCAATTGTTTCAAATAATGACCGATTGTTTATTGTTTTCTTAGCACACAATGTGTCACCCAATTTATTGATTTTATGAAACATGAGGAGTAGAGAATAATTAATAATTTTTGGAAGGCGATTAGTCAAAATAGAGAAGTAGAGAATAATTAATAATTTTTGGAAGGAGATTAGTCAAAATAGAGAAGTGAAACTATCTTATGTGAATAGAACTCAAAGAAGTAAGTGTAACAGGTCGAAGAATGCAAGAAACGGAGGCCGAGAGTGAAAGTTATAACCTTGGGAAGCCTATATCATAGATGAGGCCTACTTAAAAAGAGTTGGATAACATATTTTGAGAAGTCTATTTTCGTAGGGCTTGTCAATGCTTGTTGATAAGTATGAAATCTATATCTATTTTATATGCCTTTTTACCTTATTTGCTAGTATAGATTAGGTTAATTTAGAATTAATTATGATTTATTTAGATTAAGATAGATATTAGTATTTTAGTTTAATTATTAATGATTTTGTAGTTATTAGTTGTTTAGACATGTATTTAAATAAAGATGGAATTTTAATTATATTCTACATGTCTAAAATATAGTATTTTATGCTTTGTAGGTAAAGTGTGCTTATCGAAGTACTTGGATGATGTTTGAAATGATTAAAAATAGTCTTCACATATTTTAAAGTGATTTGGACAACTTTTTGGAGTAATAAACAAGTTAGAAATTAATATGGACAGGAAGGAAAGCTTAATGAACAGAATATGAACTGTCCAGGAAAACACAATCACGGTAGCCAATCGATCGGGAATGCAGGGCGATCGATCGGGATAACGTGTAGTTTCCTTGTTTAACCCAAATTTCAATCCTTTTCATATTGGACTTCTTCCTACGGAACTTATGCCTATAAAAAGACATATTTGGCTTAAAATTAGGGGATTCCAGTAGATTTTCTGAGGAGAAAAAGGAAGAAGAAGATAGAAGAGAACTCAAATCTTTTAATGGAGATTCAAGTGCTTTCTTCTACAATGGAAGGTTAGACTATTCTTTTACTTAGGAGTTGATGAAGCTATAGATGAGTTTTAGTTTCTTTTCTTTTTAATTTAGATCTCAGTTGTGAATGATGACAATTGTATGATATGAATTTCCTTTTTAATGGAAGAGCTTTTCATGTTTATTCAAGTCTATGTTGATTTATTGTCTTGTAGATGATAGATTGATGTGGTTTTGATATTTTTATCGATTCTAATTTCTGTGATTTAGATGAGATGGTCAAACAATAGTTTTAATGTTCAGATAATTAATGACTTGGATGAGTTATACTAAGATTAGACGGTCATGCCTATAGCTAGTTTAGTGTAGATGATGCGTGCTATTGTCGAAGATAGTTCATGCCATGGAAGTTAATTAATGATTCTTTTTGAAGTAATTCTAGCTTGTAGCTGAGAATACTTATTTATATTCACGCTAGATTTAGATTAAAAGTTAAGGAATTGTTATGATTCTATAGTGGATTCGATTTCCTAAGTAATTTTCATCATATTAATCTCTTATTTTAGACTAGTTAATTCCTTTCTTTTGCTTAATTTAAGTTTAAGTTTGTTTTAGTTTTTAATTAGCAAATTCCTCTTTAGATTTAGTAATAATCCATCCGTCCCTGAGGTTCGACAACCCTTAAATACTTATCCTAGTACAATTACCTTGTACACTTGCAAAGGGTTTAATTATAAACGAGCAAGTTTTTGGCGCCGTTGCCGGGGACGGTGTTGATTTGTTACTAAATTAGTATTAGGATAATTCTATCTAATTTAGATTTAGTTTACTTTAGTTTTTAGGTTAATTCTTAGTTTCTTACCTTCTTTTAATTTGATCTTGTAGGCTGAGTTGAAGATCGTGCTCTCTACACTTGTGGCCACAAGTGGACATCTACAAGCATAGTGCTTCTCTTCGGTTTGCAAGATCCTTTTCTCTCTTTATTTTTAGTTCTTTTCATAGTTAGTTTTTGCTTGTTATTTCCCTTTTTACATTTAAAATTGTGTGGTGTGTTTGTGGTGTATGTGTGGTCGTCGCTCCTTACTCCCCCGATTAGTACCATTTGACCCTGAGCTTGAGCGGACATCTAGGAGAGCTGAGTTGCCCTCGACCTACATCCCTATACCCCCAAACTCTCCCACAAATTCCTCCACCCACACTACTTCTAGCCCCATAATGGCTAAACATCAGTTAGTAGATGCACCACTTAAAGCTCTAAGGGAGTATTACACTCCCAATGAGTACACCTCTCCTTCATGCATTAGGTTGCCAGCAGTCGCTGCCCAAAATTATGAGATTAAGCCCAATGTCATTCAAATGCTTCCATCCTTTTATGGGCTTAATAATGAAAACCCGTATAGGCACCTAAATGACTTTTTAGAGCTATGCACAACTTTTAAGCTCTCAAATTTAACTGATGAAGCTGTTAAACTTCGCCTTTTTCCTTTCACATTGAAAGATAAGGCTAAGGAATGGCTTCACTCATTAGAGCCAAACACTATCACAACATGGGCCTAAATGCAACAAGAGTTCCTTAAAAAGTACTTCCCCATAGGTAAGACCAACCAAATGAAAAAGGCCATAACCACTTTTGCCCAACTTCCCACTGAACAATTCCATGAGAGTTGGGATAGACTTAAGGACCTTCTTAGGAGGTGTCCTCATCATGCTATCCCTAAGTGGAAATTAGTGCAACGTTTTTATGAGGGTCTTACTGAACAGAACCGTCATCTTGTTGATGCAAGTTGTGGGGTACCTTTTTGCTAAAAACTAAAAATGAGGCATGGAAACTTTTTGAGGACTTGAGTGAAAACTCTCTTCAACATGCTGCGTTGAATAGAAATGAGAGTGGATTATCTACCTTAAACAATGCCCCCTCTAAGGGTGGCTTGTATGAAGTCAAAAACCCATTAGACCTCTCCTCCAAAGTTGATACTTTAAGTAGGAAACTTGACCTCCTTATGACTTCAACCCATCAGCCCACTCCCTTCACTCAAGAGGCATGCACAATATGCCTTAGTCCAGCCCATACTATCATTGAGTGTCCCTCTGCCTCTCAATTTCCCGAGCTTGTCCAAAACCATGTGAATGCCACTCAATCCTTCCCTAGGGCTGAGAACAATCCATTTTCAAATACATATAGCCCTGGGTGGAGGAATCATCCTAACTTTTCTTGGCAGACACAAAACCAAGGGGTTATGGGTAACCAACCCCCTAGGCACCCATTCCAAGTCCCACCAGCCCCTATCCACCAACCTCAAGTCCAACTCCCATATGTCCAACCCAATAGGAGTCCAATTTTTGAAGAAAAGGTCTTGAGTGCCTTGCAAGGCCTTCAATCTCACTCCCAACTCCTCCACTCTCACACTCAATCCATAGCAAAGTTAGAAGCCCAAATTGGACAACTAGCTAACGTTATTAACAAGAGAGAGATGGGGACGTTGCCTAGTTAACCCCTACCAAACCCTAAAGGTCAATTTCAGGTAGAGGGGGCTCCTCCCTCTAATGACCAAGTTAATTCTATAATGACCCTCAAGAGTGGGAGGATTATTGACAAGAGTGTTGGGGGGATACCAGTGACAGATGATAGGAGTGAGGAGTTAGAGAGGGCAGCCCCTAATGAACCTCAAGTAAAAGTTAGTGCACCACATGAGAAGGAGTTTGTATCTCCTTCTCCTTCCTCAAAGCCACAGTAGACCACTTCCGATGGATCTTATATCCCTAGGGCACCTTTTCCTCAGTGTTTTGACATGGCCCCACCATTTAGAAAGAGCACAGCTAGGACTGATGAGATTCTTGAGACTTTCAAACAAGTCAAAATTAATCTCCTCCTCTTAGAAGCCATTAAGCAAGTCTTTGTTTATACTAAGTTCCTTAAAGACCTATGCACTCAAAAGCATAAATCCAAGACCCATGTGTCTAAGAAGGTCTTTCTCACCGAACAAGTTAGCTCTCTTTTGAAGTTTGACACCCCACCTAAGTATAAGGACCCTGGAGTACCCACTATTTCTTGTGTCATAGGTGATCACTCCATCCATAGAGCCCTCTTTGACCTTGGTGCGAGTGTCAATCTACTCCCTTACTCGGTGTATGAGAAACTAGGATTACGTGAATTGCAGCCTACATCAGTTACCTTGCAGCTAGTCGACCATTTTGTGCGTAAGCCTCGAGGAGTAATTGAGGATGTCTTAGTGAAGGTTGACCGTTTCTTTTTCCCTATTGATTTAATTGTCTTAGATATGGAAATCGGTGCCAACCCCACATATTAGATTCCTATCATTCTAGGTCATCCTTTTCTTGCCACAGCTAATGCATGCATAAATTGTAGGACGGGGGTAATGGAGATGACTTTTGGGAACATGAAAGTGGAACTAAATATTTTTGATGTGTCTAACCATTTGTCTGCAACTTCTAATGCCAAATGTTTTATGGTAGACAATTTTAGATTTGATGCTTATGATAGAGGTCCATCTTTTGTAGCATCAGCCCATAATCAAGTGATGTCTTCTAATTTTTCTACACCATCTTTTTGGAGACTTAAGAGACGAGCCAATGCTAATATCTACCAGTCACCATGATGTATTTGAGAATGTTGGCAATGTCTGGCTGAAGACAATAAACTTAGCCCTTCTTGGGAGGCAACCCATGTTCTTGATATATTTCTTTTCCTTTTGTTTATTTTCTTTGCTTCATTTAGGCTTTATTTACTTATTTTCTCAATTTTTTTTCACATTATAGTTTTTTTTTATGGGATATAATACTTTAGGTTTGGGGAAATGCTCATCACTTATATTTATTTCTTTTCTCCAATCCTATGTACTTCATTTTCAGATTAGTGGATTAGTTATGCTTTTAGGTGATATCTTTATTTCCCTCTTTTACTTATTCTTGTCATTATAGTATATATTTTCTTTAACATTGAGGACAATGTTCAGTTTAGGTTTGGGGGTGTCGAAAGATATTTTGATTTTTTATTTTTTTAGGATATTTTAGAGTATTTGTTTTTCATTATTTGTTTTGTTTTCTTTTCTTTTAAGTGGGTTTTATTGCTTATTTTCTTTTAAAAGTATATGTCTGTTTTTAAAGAGATCAATTTCATGAAGACAGTTCAAGTAATTAATTAAGTGATGAAAATGATTAAGTGAGTAATTTCTATTTTATTTTCTTTATCTTGGATAATTGTGCTTATATTTTTAAATCATATTTTACACACTTGAAACTTGTAGGAATATAATTTTATGATTTATTATTTGTAATCTTAGTGGGATATCTTTAACTGAGCATATATTTTTGAAAACTTGGCAATTGAGTAATTTTTAATATTTTATGATAGATCTTTATGCTTAACTTTTATTTGAAAAAAAAAAGGGATAAGTGTGTATAAAAAAGAAGAATGAAAAAAAATAATGAAAAGAAAATTGGGAAAAAAATTGATTGAATGAAAAAAAAAGAGTAAAGGTTTGTTTCTCTTTTTACTGAGTAACCGGACCTTGTGCCTAGGCAAGTATAAGGGATCGCGTCAAAAGGTGAAAAGTTGAGATAAATTCTTTATGACTTGCTTGGTTTTGTAGCCTTTATAGTTCGAGTTATTAAGCCTGAGGGGTGTTTCAACACCTACTGCCTTGAGCCAACTGGATTAGGGACACTGGCTTAACGCTTGTTACATGGACTATTTAGAAAGCTTAATAGAACTAAGTATTGCATAAGTCATATTTTGAGATATATTATACTCTTATTCCCTGAATTTAATTGAAATTTGAAGGCTATTACATGAGGGTTTATTATGAGGTGTTAAAGATGAAAGATTGTCATTGTTATATTTTTGAGTTAGTGAACTTTAATGAGCTTGGTTAATGGGTCACATAAGATATTCTTGTTAATAAAGAATGAAATCATATGACTATAAAGTTTCTACACTTTATGTTTTTGAAATGTATATATGTAGTTGCACAATTATTTCTAAGATGGGGTTATAGAATGGAATATTCCTTACTTGAAAGTGATCAGATCTTAATTGTTTACTTGTTTCAAGTATTTGTGCTTGGTTCTTTTTAAAAATAGTTATGTGTTTTTAAGAGAAGATTGTTTTTTTTTGAATTTTTATTTTCTTGTTTGTTTGTTTTATTTTTCTTAGGTTTTGATGTTTGTGGGTATCATTACTGCAAACCCTCATGAGACACAACTCGTCCAACTAGGGACACCAAGGGGTTTAAAGGCTTGTTGCATATGCTAAATGCAATCGTGATTTCCTACGAAAGTGGTTTTTATTTATTTTTTTTAGATTAGTTGTTTTATTTTATTTTTGTTTTGCTCGAGGACTAGCAAAATATAGGTTTGGGGGTATTTGATAAGTATGAAATCTATATCTATTTTATATGCCTTTTTATCTTATTTGCTAGTATAGATTAGGTTAATTTAGAGTTAAATATGGTTTATTTAGATTAAGATAGATATTAGTATTTTAGTTTAATTATTAATGATTTTGTAGTTATTAGTTGTTTAGACATGTATTTAAATAAAGATGGAATTTTAATTATATTCTACATGTCTAAAATATAGTATTTTATGTTTTGTAGGAAAAGTGGGCTTATCAAAGTACTTGGACGATGTTCGAAATAATTAAAAATAGTCTTCACACGTTTTAAAGTGATTTGGACAACTTTTCGGAGTTATAAACAAGTTAGAAATTAATATGGACACGAAGGAAAGCTTAATGAACAGAATATGAACTGTCTAGGAAAACAGAAACACTGTAGCCGATCGATCGGGAATGCAGGGCGATCGATCGGGATAACGTGCAGTTTCCTTGTTTGACCCAAATTTTAATCTTTTTCATATTGGACTTCTTCCTACGGAACTTATGCCTATAAAAAGACATATTTGGCTTAAAATTAGGGGATTCTAGTAGATTTTTTGAGGAGAAAAAGGAAGAAGAAGATAGAAGAGAACTCAAAGCTTTTAATGGAGATTCAAGTGCTTTCTTCAATAATGGAAGGCTAGACTATTATTTTACTTAGGAGTTGATGAAGCTAGAAATAAGTTTCAGTTTCTTTTCTTTTTAATTTAGATCTCAGTTGTGAATGATGACAATTGTATGATATGAATTTCCTTTTTAATGGAAGAGCTTTTCATGTTTATTCAAGTCTATGTTGATTTATTGTCTTGTACATGATAGATTGATGTGGTTTTGATATTTTCATCAATTCTAATTTCTGTGATTTAGATGAGATAGTCATACAATAGTTTCAATGTTCAGATAATTAATGACTTGGATGAGTTATACTAAGATTAGACGGTCATGCCTAT
Organism: Saururus chinensis; assembly: GCA_035235625.1. Taxonomy (NCBI): domain Eukaryota; kingdom Viridiplantae; phylum Streptophyta; class Magnoliopsida; order Piperales; family Saururaceae; genus Saururus; species Saururus chinensis. The sequence goes on from CP141143.1 coordinate 37,869,654, forward strand.
AGCTAGTTTAGTGTAGATGATTCATGCTATTGTCGAAGATAGTTCATGCCATTGAAGTTAATTAATGATTCTTTTTGAAGTAATTCTAGCTTTTAGCTGAGAATACTTGTTCATATTCACGCTAGATTTAGATTAAAAGTTAAGAAATTGTTATGATTCTATAGTAGATTCGATTTCCTAAGTAATTTTCATCATATTAATCTCTTATTTTAAACTAGTTGATTCCTTTCTTTTGCTTAATTTAAGTTTAAGTTTATGTTAGTTTTTAATTAGCAAATTCCTCTTTAGATTTAGTAATAATCCATCCGTCCTTGAGGTTCGACAACCCTTAAATACTTATCCTAGTACAATTACCTTGTACACTTGTAAAGGGTTTAATTATTTTTTTTTTTAAAATTTTTATTTTCTTGTTTGTTTGTTTTATTTTTTTTAGGTTTTGATGTTTATGTTTATCATTACTGCAAACCCTCACAAGACACAACTCGTCCAACTAGGGGGACCTAGGGGTTTAAAGGCTTGTTGCATATGCTAAATGCAATCGTGATTCCCCACGAAAGTGGTTTTTATTTTTTATTTTTAGATTAGTTGTTTTATTTTGTTTTTGTTTTGCTCGAGGACTAGCAAAATATAGGTTTGGGGGTATTTGATAAGTATGAAATCTATATCTATTTTATATGCTTTTTTACCTTATTTGCTAGTATAGATTAGGTTAATTTAGAATTAATTATGGTTTATTTATATTAAGATAGATATTAATATTTTAGTTTAATTATTAATGATTTTGTAGTTATTAGTTGTTTAGACATGTATTTAAATAAAGATGGAATTTTAATTATATTCTACATGTCTAAAATATAATATTTTATGTTTTGTAGGTAAAGTGCGCTTATCGAAGTACTTGGACGATGTTTGAAATGATTAAAAATAGTCTTCACATGTTTTAAAGTGATTTGGACAACTTTTCGGAGTTATAAACAAGTTAGAAATTAATATGGACACGAAGGAAAGCTTAATGAACAGAATATGAACTGTCCAGGAAAACAGAAACACTGTAACCAATCGATCGGGAATGCAGGGCGATCGATCGGGATAATGTGCAGTTTCCTTGTTTGACCCAAATTTTAATCCTTTTCATATTGGACTTCTTCCTACGGAACTTATGCTTATAAAAAGACATATTTGGCTTAAAATTAGGGGATTCTAGTAGATTTTCTAAGGAGAAAAAGGAAGAAGAAGATGAAAGAGAAGTCAAAGCTTTTAATGGAGATTCAAGTGCTTTCTTCTACAATGGAAGGCTAGACTTTTCTTTTACTTAGGAGTTGATGAAGCTATAGATGAGTTTCAGTTTCTTTTTCTTTTTAAATTTGATCTCAGTTGTGAATGATGACAATTGTATGATATGAATTTCCTTTTTAATGGAAGAGCTTTTCATGTTTATTCAAGTCTATGTTGATTTATTGTCTTGTACATGATAGATTGATGTGGTTTTGATATTTTTATCGATTCTAATTTCTGTGATTTAGATGAGATGGTCAAACAATAGTTTTAATGTTCAGATAATTAATGACTTGGATGAGTTATACTAAGATTAGACGGTCATGCCTATAGCTAATTTAGTGTAGATGATGCGTGCTATTATCGAAGATAGTTCATGCCATTGAAGTCAATTAATGATTCTTTTTGAAGTAATTCTAGCTTGTAGCTGAGAATACTTGTTCATATTCACGCTAGATTTAGATTAAAAGTTAAGGAATTGTTATGATTCTATAGTGGATTCGATTTCCTAAGTAATTTGCATCATATTAATCTCTTATTTTAAACTAGTTGATTCCTTTCTTTTGCTTAATTTAAGTTTAAGTTTGTTTTAGTTTTTAATTAGCAAATTCCTCTTTAGATTTAGTAATAATCCATCCGTCCCTGAGGTTCGACAACCCTTAAATACTTATCCTAGTACAATTACCTTGTACACTTGCAAAGGGTTTAATTATAAACGATCACGTGTTCAATGGTTCCTAAAACGTACAAATCCGAGTCCAGGGTAGAAAGATATGGGAGTTTGAAGATAGAAATGAAATAAGAAAAAGAAAAAAACAAAATTGTCGTGCACTTGACGGTGGCATGTGAAGTGCGGCCCTACACATTGTGGTGCCGATTTGTGGGCCACAACAAGCCATTTATATGTCGGCATCATGCACGGTAGTCACTATGGGCATGCAAGCAAAATTGGCAGTGTGGCATTGTGCCTTATAAATAGAGAAGGGGCTTCTTTTGAACCCTAGACCGCATTTCTTCTATTTTTTGCATCCGGTCTAATCCATTCAAAAGACGTTCTTGATTAAATCATGGGTGTTCTACGCATGGGAGGGTCAATTCCTTGAGTTAGGCACTCTTGAAAGGGAAAATAGCCCTAAGAAAGAGAAGGCTTCATCCTCTACTATCGGGCCATAAAGAGAGATGTCCTAGGTAAGGGGAGTTTCTGTCTGTCGCTGGCAAGTGTGTGAAGCGAGAGACATCCTAGGTAAGAGGAGATTTTGTCTGCCAGCTTTGGACGTACAAATAGTGACATATTTTCGGGTAAGGGGAGGTTTTGTCCATCTTTTTCAGGTGAGAAAGGAATAAATGTTTTGGAGCAAGAGAAGACTCCACTAGCCATCTTTGGACCTGAAGGGGAGGATGTTCTAAAGGAAGGAGAAACTTTGAATATAGCTACTTACGAAAACCTCAGGGGAGTAAGCACTTCTAACATTCCAATTTTAATATATATTTAAACAAATGCATGAGTATCATAAGTAGTTAACTTAAGGTGTTGAATGACATATATGCTTCGCTTTGACTTGTTATGTTATGCTCTATTTTGTGAAAGGAATAGATGTTTAATTTCGATGATTTGTTTGATTTCTGTTTGACTGATGATTTATGAGTTTTCATCCAACTCTAATGATTTGTTAGATTTCTATTTAACTCTGAATGATTTATTAGATTATAAGTATAGGAAACATATGGTTTTGTGTTGGATGATGCCTATATTAGCCGTTAGGTAGAACTATGTTTGGATCTGATCGTTTTAGAATAACCTTGTAAATGTTATCCAATACATATGTAGGTAACAAATAACTTTACGCGCTATGGAGCTTTGAAGCTCCATAGTGAGTAGAAGAACATTATAGCTCTTGTTGACATATGATGTTTTCTCATTTTTAAGGAAGAAAAATCTTAATACGAGATTTTTGGACCCTTGGGTCAACCCGGGTCGTTACACACGATTCTTCGAGGGATCAATCTATCAGCAAGTTATTCTATCGATAAATTCTTGACTTTGTTTTGCAAAAGACTAATTCCGGTGAGGATCAATCTTTTTAGGGATGATCGATCAATTCATCTATTCATTACAATTGTTCATTAGCGATCAATTGATTCAATTAGTACATACTTCTAGCAGTTGTTCGATGACACTATTTAATGACAATTTTGTCCTTTTTACCTTACAACCTTCTAAAACCTCTTCAATCATTTCTGAAACATCACCAAGTGATTTTGGTATAAGAATATGATATGAATAAGCTTTAAAATCCATTAACATCCTCTAGTCTTTAGTCTTGATCAATAAGAATATGTTTGCTCCAATTTTTTAAGTCAATCAATTCCAAACTTAACTCGACCAAAATAACATCTAATCAAATTTAAGAGTAATTACATACTTAAGGTTTCTGACATAATTTTGATAAAGAAATTAGCTAATTAACCTAACATATGAAACATATGTTCAAACAATCTCCCCTTTTGGCTATATCTTGTCAAAACACTACATAATTGAAAAACAAAATGAAATTATAACTCTTAACATAGTGCATTGGCTTTCAATTTATACAAATGACTTGATGACAGAAAGACTTAACATAGACTCATTGGAATTCATCTTGAAAAGCCTGTAATTATTCTGCACACATAAAATAAAAATGATTTTGATAGTAATGTTCAATTATATATAGATGAGCATTTTGATTTTCATTAATCATTTCTCCACCTTTTTACATAAATAGACAAAAAGTTAAGCAATAATTAACAAAAACAATCAATTAAGTGCAATTAAGTCACACATATCACCATAAGACATGGAAATAAATAATGTATAACATAAAGCATGTCCATAATCACATATCCATCACATAGTCAATTTTGAAATACATCTCATAGTTACAATGAAATATAAACTTAACTTAAACAAGTTTACGAATAGAATACATGAAAAACTGATATAATAATAATAAAATCAATTAGTTCCGTCATCATTATCATCATTAGATTACTCACCCTCACTCTCAGCTTGTGAGAATCTTGCTTGGAGCATATGACTAATATTGCGAGACTCTATAACATTGCATCTTGGTAAGCTTTGAACTTAATGATGGTAGCTAGTCTATCTAGCTGATGCTGTGGTCTTGGTGCATGTGGCTCCATTATGTCTCCATCTGGGCCTCTATGATGTGACATCATAAATCCAACAACAGTTGCATCTATAGGACCTATCCCAACCATCATCTCATCTAGTGGGATCCAAACATGAACCAAAGTAAAAATCTTACACAAGGTATATGGTAGGATATCATCTCTTCCTTATGGCCATGTAAAAATGTTATCATTCGACCAAATATGATAGATGAAAGATCAAGTTGAAGCTCTGGCTATGCAAGGAGGTAAAGAATCTTAGCCATTGTGTGATCCACCATCTCCTTACAAGCATGTCATATATCATGCTGTGCTATGACATGCAGCAATGGAAATTTGCAGTCATGGAATGTGCTATAAACAATACATCCAGCCTTGGACCTCTGTAAAGACCTGTCAATGTCCCAACCAACTCACTATCTATTAGAGGCTCATAACCATCAAACTATGGATAGATGAATGGTCTTCTCTCACATCCAATAACCTCAACAATGACATCATGCGAAACACTCACATGCATGCCTCCTGCTACTCCAGCCAATGAAGTTTCATCATCCAATCAGAGTGATGAATACCACTGTCTGACTAGACATGGATAAACAGATAGACCTGAGGTGGAAATGGTCTGAAAGTAGTCCATCTAGTGTGGACATGCCTAGATACAGTTCACAGCTAACTCAAGTGGAACATGAACTAAGCTCCATTCACACCGAATTGTTCTAACCCTCTGTACTCCGCTAGTCGAAGCCCCTGGATCCCTAGACCCAGACTCAGTTGTGACCTTCTGCTTCTTCACTCTTCCCGTTTAAATTTATTGCAAAAAAATAACCTAGGGCTAAGCATAAACTAGGAACAAAGAAATTGATAGTAATAAAGGTCCTAAAAATTTTAAAATCCTTGAATACACATTAAAAATCAAAATTTTAAAATTAAATAGAGCCCTAAAACTTTTTTGTGTCTGGTTGACTTCTAATTTTGATAAAAAGGTAAATATCAATAAGTAGAACAAAAGGCATATCTAGACCTACTACCAATTTTGAAAAATCCCAATTTGAGGTGAAAAAGTGAAACTACAATGAAATTTTCTTGAAATCTCACAATGTGATGGATCAAATCATGCAAAACTTTAAAAAATGTAGATCAAGCTATTCCTAACATTCATATCAGTTAAAAAATATTTGAAATCCATTAACACTCACTAAAAAATAAAATTTGATTCGGTACATACCTTGGCTGCAGAGAAAAATCGAATTTTGTTGAAGAAATCTGGTCTTGTTACGTGTAAAAACAACTCAAATCCTATCTAATTTCTCTAGGGGACTCTTTGTAAGAGTTCGGAGTGAAATAGAAGTAAAATGAGTTTCTCCCCAATTTTAAACAACCAATGATTGATCCCTTTGGGGAATCGATCAATGATCTTCAAAATATTATTTTTTGAAAATAAAGAAAATTGAGAAAATAAAAAATTTTCAAACAAATTCCAATACATTCTTGAATATATCTCAAGACATTTCCCATAAAAATAAATTTTTTTTACCAATAAAAATAAAATTTAAAAATTAAATAGTAAAAATAAGCATAGTTGAGCTCCTTTTAATGAATTGTTAATTAATTTCCTTTAATCTAAGTGCATCCATAGATTATATTTATTAATATCTTCCCTAGATTAGTTAACTCCATTGGTATGAGATTGTCAATGCCATTCCTTTCTTTTTGCCACATTAAGCCTCTTTTATAAATTTTTGATGAAACCACCGATATTTTTAACTGTTGTCTCTTTCAATCTTGAATCTCGCAAGATCACTCTTAACCAAACCATGATAAATTAATTTAGACCCAAGTAAAGACTAAGTTCTCATTTTTTAATTCACTTTAGCTAGAATCTATGTACATATTTTTTTCTAAGAAGAATATAATAAAAAATGCTCATAAAATTATGCCCATGCCTTTTTCTGAATTTTAATATTTTTCCTCAAATCATTTTTCCAGGGCTCGACTTTTTCTAAATCCTTTCAACTTACATCACTCATTTTTTTTCATTCGTTTCATTTTTTTTTTTATTTATTTTTCTTAATGTCAAGTAGATGAAAACTTCACACTAGCTAAGACTAACCAAGGTAGGTTGCCTTTCCCCATCATCTTTACGAGGATAATTCTTTTTCCAAAATTTATTGAAGTACATAACACTCATAATCATTGAAGTACATTTAATAGCATTTTCTTATTTTCCTTTGACTTCTAAATAGAAATCTAGCTAAAGATCCTATAATTTAATTACTAAAACTCAATTAGAATCCAAATGCCTAAGTTAACCTATGTTTAAGAATTCTCTCTTGATGTTCATACATAAAAGTGACTTGAGTCTCAACATGATATGTTAAAGTTTTTAAAACCAGAGAATTGCAACATCAAGCAAAAGAAAATAAAATTGATTTTTACCCTTCTTGGTGTATCCTTGTCTTTGTTAAGGTATGTTTGATCACAAATTATGTTGTTTTTTAGCTTAAAAGAAAATTAATTTTAATATGCCTTCAGAGTTGAACTAATTAAAACAAAATCAAAGCCAATTGCAAAAGCTATACTAATTTTTTCGTGTTTATTATCGTATTCCATTTTTTTTCTCAATGCAAACCTATGAATTAAAGACATCAAAAAACAAAGTAAAATGTGATAAAAACTAAAAAGCATGAATGCCCAAAAGATCGAAAGAATTAAACAATGGACAAAAATCATAATCTTTTTACTTAGAGATGACAAGCTCCTTGGCTTTCTTAAGGCAATCTTAGATTCTCTTCCTAATTGATCATTCAGAAGCTTGAAGATCAATATTCTTCACCCATATTATAACACCCCAAACTGAGAACCAACCCGAGTCAGGGGTGCAGAACACAAAATCAGGGTTATTAAATTAGCTAAAACCAAGAGCAATGGAGTCTAAGTGCAAGAGTTGTAATGTTCTTCTACGCACTAGAGAGATTAAGCACCCCGTTGCGCATAGGTCAAAACAATCTTTATATTAATCTTATTTTGGATCGGGCCAATGTTGTCATATCATTATTTGCCTACGTACATATTAGGTAACATCTATAGTTTTATTCTAATATGATTGTATCCGAACGTAGTTCTCCCCTAACGGCTAATACATGCATCAGGCAGTCCAAAATTATATATGCCAAAATACATATATTTGAATAATTAATCGGTGTCATACAGAAATCATTGGAGTTAAACATAAGCTAACAAATCAATAGAACCACACATCTAGCTCTATCATAAAGTGTAGCAGAACACATCAGATCATATCATATCATATCTTATCATATCATATCTTATCATATCATATTAGACGAAAGTATATTATAACACATTGGATTAGAGCGTAGCATATATTTTGATTAGCACATGAATTTATATAATCATATATTAAATAAGAAGATTAGAAACTACCCTATAATTCCAAAAGTAGCGGCGTGCGGAGTTACTCATTCCTTCAGAACTTCCTCCCCTTCAAGTTTGGAGACGAAAGGTAAAGCCACTCCTTGCTCAAGAATGTTTCTCTCATTGTTCCCGAATGTGATAGACAAACATTCTCTTTTCCTTGGGTTTTTCTCACTCTTTATGCCCATAGGCGGCAGATAAAATCTCCCCTTACTCGAAGATGCTTTTCACACTCCGTGGTCATAGGTGGCATATAGAACATCCCCTTACTAGGGGGTGCTTCTCACTTTCTACAATCCCCTTACCCCAGGATGCTTCTCACTTTCTGTGCCTGTAGGCACAGTCAAAACATCCCCTTACCTGGGGACACTTCTCAATGTGCATGACCCATTGGTGAAGGACGAAGCCTTTCCTTATTCCGGGCCACTTCTCTTGATTTTGGCCCTAGGGTGTAGTGTAGAGTCTCCTCATGCCCTAGGTCATTGCCTCTCTTTAGAGTTGCCAACTCGAGGAGTGGACGCTTCCATTGCGTAGAAAACCCCAGAATTACTTAGGAATGCCTTTGAATGGACAAAAATGGACTCAGAACGGGCCATAAAACTCTACCGAAAGATAACACGGAGTTTCATATTTATAGTAAAAAACCATCATGCCATCAGAGTGATGCACGCATGTGTTAACCAGGCGTTGCGGTCCACAATGCATTGATGCTGCAGGTGTGCGCTTGATGCGCATGCTTGTGTACTGCATACGAGTTGCACTATGATGCCATACATCATGTAGAGCTGGCCATGCACGGTGGTATAGAGCGGTGTGGCTTGAGCAGCTAGCATCATCTAATTTTTTCTTTTCCCATTTCTGATTGTTATTTTAATCAAATATTATTCTAAGTTCAGCACACGATACCTTCTTACCCTGAAGTCGAAATCACACATTCTTGGCATCGATGAACTTGTATCGACGAGCCCTTCAAAATTAGACCACACATGGGTATTTTAACCCACACTTTCCAAGTGGGTCCCACCCATATGGCAAACTTAGTGACGTCGTAACTTTTTCTCACGACCTCCGTTTCACGCTTTCTTAGATTCGTTACACTCGTATCTTCAAGCTGTACCCATATATAGGATTTCAACCCTTCAAATCCCCTCAAACTTATCCAAAATTCTATAATTACCTTCAACCCCTAAGGGTTAGACATAATAAAAAATTGGGGCATTACATTCTTGCCCCCTTAAATGAAATGCGTCCTCTCATATCACCCAAAAATACTATTCAAATCATATCAAAATTAGAATATATATATATATATATATATATATATATATATATATATATATATAGAAATCTGATAGTTAATCGTATAAGTAATCATAAATAGATTTCGATAGATTAGAATCGGGTAAAACATATATAAATAGAATCCAATAGTTAATATTGGATAAAACATTTATAAACGGAATCTAATAATTTATGATTAGATAAAACACTTTAAACAAAATCCAATTATTAATTTAAAAATTGGATAAATCATATCATATAAAATATGATTATGAATTTTCAAATTGGATAAATCATTTTTTAGAATCAGAACAGAGAAAAGCAAATCAGAGCAGATAGATTAATCTAGAAGCCATGATACCACAATGGCTTACCCCTGCACTCATAGGGCAACAGACGCTAGAATGATTAGAGCTTTTCGCATAATGCTCCACACCTGTGCATGCTAAAACTGATTATTTTTCTCGGTGGTTATCCTTATTTAAGTCTGTGATACAAAATGGCTTACCCCCACTCATGGGGCCACAGAGGCTAGAAAGATAGGAGCTTTCTCATGGTGCTCCACACCTGTGCATGCCAAAACTAGTGGGTGTCCATAATTGATAGCTTTTTGGGTTCTATACCAAATAACTATTTAGTGATTTTGAAGACCCAAAACATCATAAAGCTTCACTTTAGAATAAACATTTCTGATTAAACTAGACTTAAAATCAAAATTCATTTCAATACATTAGCATAATCAGCCGTAAAGCTATCCACTAACACCTCATGTCCTATACCCTGGGTGTTTTGTGGTTTAACTTAGGTAGTTCCACCGCCTTTTGAAATAGATTAATTTCTTAATCAAATCCATTTTCTAAAATAGACAATTCAAAATCAATATTTTAATTCAATACCTAGTAGAATTAACTATAGAGTTTTACACTAGCTCCTCTTGTCTCATACCATGAGCGTTTGGTGGTCACTCCTTGGTAAATATATTATCATTTAAAATAGATTTGATTTACAACAAACAATTTTTCAATTGATGGCCTATTTGAAAATTAAGTCACTAAAATATTAAAAAAATAATGTAACAAATTCATAAAAGAATTTTCAGTTGAGTCAAACTGAAACTTAGAAGTCATATAATTCGAGTTTAGATTACATTTGATGCCACACATGAAAAATGGAATTTCAATTGATTCTCGATTTAAAATTGAAAATTGCAAAGTTGGAATCCGTCTTAAATCCGATGCAACACATACAAAATGAAATTTTAAACTAAATCCAATTCAATTTATTCAGAATAGAATTTTCAAATCACTTTTGATTAAAAATTGGAATATATGAAATTAGAGAACATATTAAATCCGATGTCATATATACAGAATGAAAAGTTCAAAATCAAAGTTCGTGTATCTGATTTCATAGTTGAAACAAAATTTCAAATGAATTCAAATTTAGAAAGTATTAAACCCGATGCAACATATTCACACAAAAATATTAAATAATTTCCGATTGAAAATCAAAATCATCATATCGATGTTCACCTCAATTCCCTTGCAACACATGGTGAACATAAATCTCAAATAAAATTTTGATTAAAATTAGTATTAAATCAAATCCAAACATTTAAAGCAAAAATTTTAGATCAATTCTAATTTAAGTTTGACATTCACAAATGCAGAATAGAAAGTTAAAAGCCAGAATTCATATCAAATCAATAATAACAAATTCAGAACCAAAATTAGATCATACTTCAATAAAATATTATACTCTTGTAGACAGATCAAAGCTCTAGTACCATTTGTAACACCCCGAGCCGAGAATTGACTTGAATCGCAGGTTCGGAACACAAAATTGGGATTATTAATTTAGCTAAAAACCATGAGCAATAGAATCTGAGTGTGAGAGCCATAATGTTCCTCTACGGGCTACGGAGATTAATCTCTTCATTGCATGTAGTAAAGAAAAAACTTAATTTTAATCTTATTTTGGATTTGGCCAACATTGTTGTGCCATTGGTGCCTACGTATTGGGTAACATTTACATTGTTATTCCAATATGATTAGATCTGAATGTAGTTTTGCCTAATGGCTAATACATGCATTAGGTAGTCTAAAATCATACATGTCAAAATACATATATCCGAATAATTAATTGGTGTCATGCAAGAATCATCGGAGTTAAACGGAAGCTAATAAATCAACAAAATCACACATCACCTCTATCATAAAGCATAGGAAAACACATCAGATCATATCATATCATATCAAAGTATATCATATCATATTAGACCAAAGCACATTAGAACACATTGAATCAGAGCTTAGCATATATCTTGATTAGCACATGCATTCATATGATCATATATGAAATCAAAAGATTAGATACTCCCATGTAATTTTGAAAGTAGCGGTGTTCAGAAGTTACTCCTTCCTTCAGGGCGTCCTCCCCTTCAGGTTTGGAGATGGAGGGTAGAGCCACTTCTTGCTCAAGAATGTTTCTCTCATTGTGCCCGAATGCGATGGATAGACATTCCCTTTTCCTTGGGATTTTCTTACTCTTTATGCCTGTAGGTGGCGGATGGAATCTCCCCTTACTCGAAGATGCTTCTCACTTCTGTGCCTGTATGCAGCGGATAGAACATCCCTTACCCGGGGATGCTTCTCACTTCCTGCACCCATAGGCAGTGGATAGAACATCCCCTTACCCAGGGACACTTCTCACTTTCTACGCCATTAGGAGTCGGACAAAACATTCCATTACCAAGGGGCGCTTCTCACATTGTGTGGCCCATTGGTGATGGATGGAGCCTCCCCTTATTTCAGGCCACTTCTCTCGATTGTGGCCTGAGGGTGTAGGGCAGAGACTCCTCATGCCCTTTGCCATTTCCCCTCTCTAGAATTGTCAACTCCAGGAGTGGATACTTCCATTGCGTGGAACACCCTCGAATTAGTTAGGAACTCCTCTTAAATGGACAAAAACATACTCAGAACGGGCCAGAAAACTCTCTCAGTAGATTACATGGAATTTTGTATTTATAGTGAAAAACATGCTAGTTGTCCAAGTGACATGCGCATGTGTGCTTGTCACATGTCGTGTGTTCACAATGCATTGATGCGCATAGATAGCAACATGATTCCGTGTGTCGCGCGGGTCCGCCGAGCATCCCATCACGCATGTTGTGAATGTGGTCCTTGTGCAATGGGACCTTACACCACGGCTTGTGCAGTGGCATGGTGCAGCAAGGCTCAAACCGATGGCATCATCGATGACGCCAGCTAATTTGTCCCTTTCCCATTTTTATTTATATTTTCATCAAATATTATTCCAACTTCAACATGCGATATCTTCTTACCCCAAGGTTAGAATCAAGCGTTCTTGGTAATGATGGACTCATATGAACAAGCCATTTGAAATAAATCATACATGAGTTAGTTAACCTGCACTTTCTAAATTGGTCATGCCCATATGACACAGTTCCTGAAATCGTAACTTTCTCTCACAACCACTGTTTTGTGCATTCTTAGACTCATTATGCTCGTTATTTATAGATCTACTCATATATGGGGATTTCAACCCTTAAAAACCCCTAAGACTTATTCAAAATTCTATAGTTACCTCTAACTCCTTGGGTTATATATAATCAAAAAATGGGGCAACACATACTCTTCATCTTCTTTTCATACACCAAGTGGGGCAACTGGGGTAACATGATTAGTTAAATTCTATAGTTACCTCTAACTCCTTGGGTTATATATAATCAAAAAATGGGGCAACACATACTCTTCATCTTCTTTTCATACACCAAGTGGGGCAACTGGGGTAACATGTTTAGTGTGCTTCTTCTCATCTTCATCAGAATAACTCTCATCAGAGTAAGTTCTTTAAAGCACCTAGCCCTCTCTCTTGGAATCAAAACCCTTTGATATCTTCGGCTTATCATTAAAAGAATTATGACAATTAATATTAGGACAATAGCAGAAAAAATGACCCAACTTACCACATTCAGAACACTTCATATTTTTTTTGTTTTGCCTCTCATCTTTCTTATCCCCTTGTCTCTTCCCTAACTTTTTATCCTTATTTTCAAACCTAAAGTTCAGAGATTTAATGAAGGATGAAGAGTCTAACACCCCCTCTTTAGTGAGTCCACCCTACATTTACACATACGATAGATACCTACCAATTGTGTTAATGGGGCTGGGGTGGGAGACTTCTCATCCTTTTCTTAATTTCTTAAAGTTTTTAGCTTGCAAAATCATTAATTTCTCATTGTCTTCAAACTCCTCAGATTCTTCTAAGGTGTTCAACACTTTATTACTCTTAGAAGTTCTCTTAGATGTTTTTAGGGCAATTTGTTACCCCTTGAAATTTTTAAATAACTTTTTCTTATTTTCATAAGATTCTTCTTGCATCTCAAAAGTTCTGAGGTTCCTAAACAACTCCTTAATGTTTAAGGTGTATCTTTTTAGATTCATTAATGTATACCACTTTAATTTTACATTTGGAGGAAAGGACCTTAACAGTTCCCTCAGTACTAGGTAACCATGTATGGGCTCCCTTAATTGATCACATGTGTTTACTATGTTTGATATCTTAGAATAATATTCAGAAATAGTCACATCTTCACTAATTATCATACTTTTAAATTCAAGGGTAAGCATTTGTATCCTAGACACTTTAACAACTTCAGTTCCCTCATTATATTTCACAAGTTTTTCCCATGCAACCTTAGTAGATGTGCAATTAGAAATTAACCTATGTTATGATTTTCCTATGTCATTAAACAATGCACTAAGGGTTTTACTCTTTTCACTTGCAAGTTTTATTTCATTTACATCCCATTCACTCTTATCTTTTAGAATTGAATTTCCAATTTCATCATTGGTCATTGGAGGATTCCAACCTTTAATCACTGCTTTCCCAGCATTTCCATCAAGAGCTTCAATAAAAACTCTCATCCTATTCTTCCAATATAAAAATTTTTGGCCATCAAACAATGGTGGATGATTCATTGAATTACCCAAATCCCCATGTTCATTCATTAGTTATTTGACTAAGGCATTCAAATAATCCAATACAAATAACCCATGCAACACACTTTAAACAATCAAAGCAAATAGAATTATAAGAGAAGCAAACTAACAAACCAGGGCACACAAATGTGCAAGTCTAGCAAATAATTCTTATAAGTAAACTAATCACAATTGACAAATCAAACCCTAGCGCAAGATATCTAGCACTATAAATTAAAATATTGGAAGATTAATCATGTTAATGATGTACTAGCATGTAAAAATAGATTGATATCATGGAACAAACTTAATTTTTTAATGAAAATACTTTCCTACCACTTGAGAGTTTAATATCCATCTAGAAGAGTATAGCAGGTCACTGATTGCTCCTAACCCTTGTACAAAGCAATTGAGAGTTCCAGCCTCTATACGCAATAATTTATTTTTAAAGCAAAATAAACAAATCTAAATATTAAGCTTCATCCATAATCAATCGATCATCAAATCACACATGTCAACCACACAAAAAAAGGATTTAATGAGGAAAACCCAAGCTCGGGTAAAAAACTGCAACATCCTCAATCAAATGCTAAATCAATGCACTAAAACGATTTAAAACTAACAAGATTCAAAAGCAATCAACCAACCTTGATACTTGGCACAAACTCCTTTTGTTCAATCTTCTCTTGTTATTGGCCTTCAAGTTTCTCCCTCTGTCAAGCACTTGAAGCTTTCCATCTTCGAGTCTTTCATTTCTATCTTCTTCTTCTAACAACTCAAACAAAAACTCCTTCCTTACTTGTTAATCTACTTCTTGAGATTCTTCAATTCCTTTGAAGAACATTGCTGACTCTTCTCTTTGAAATTTCTGTGTGAAATCTTCTCTTCTTAGTTGTGTATCAGCATCATGAATTCACTATTGATATTCTATTCAAACTCCTTTGTCAATTCTCAAGGAAAACAATATGATAAAGATTCTCTTTTTTTCTTTAATTTTTTCTAGGTTATCCTCTTTTTAATTTTATCACTTCTTGTCCTTTATATAGGTCTCCAAAATGGTTTGACACTTTAACTTTTAAAAGGAAAGCAATCCAATCTGGAAAAGCTTTTTGTGGGCAACTAAAATTGGTAGTGATCAATCATTTCAAACAATCATTGATCATTTACTAGTTTCTTAACATATTATTTCAAGAGCGATTGATCTATCAGCAAGCTGATCGATCAATAAACTCTCAACTTTACTTTACAAAGGACTGATTAAGTGCCGAGCAATCTTTTTAGGGGTGATCCATTGATTCATATATTTTGTGCAACTGTTTCAATACATACTTTTAGCAATTGATTGATGATACTGTTTAACAATAAATTTGACCTTTTTACCCTAAAACCTTTGAAAACCTCTTCAATGTCTCATGAAACTTCACCAAGTGATTTTAGTATGAGCATGTGATCTGAATAAGCTTCATAATCCATCAACATCATTTACTCTTCAGTCTTGATCCATAAGAATACTTCTACTCCTGTTTTTAAAGTCAATCAATTCCAAACTTGATTCAACCACAACAATATCTAAACTAGATTTTAAGACTAATTACATACTCAAGGTTTACGACATAATTTTAACAAAGAAATTAACCAAATAACTTTAATATATGACACATATGTTCTAATATATGGAGGTTCATCCAACAACTTCTAGTTTTAACTAGAAAGTCAAAGCACATTGATTGAAAGTTGAATAGGAACCTAGGAAGGAAGGTTAGAGCCCTTGAGGATGACCGTGAACAAGAGAGAGAAATCTAGTGCTCTCAATAGAGAACTTTTGTCCTCTAATAAGAAATTAGATGGGTTCAATAGTAGGAGAAAGTCTTTGGGGAGCATGATTAGTATTGGTCAAACTGATTAAAGGGGCTTAGGTTTTAGAACTTATTTGTCTATATCCATAACAAAACCTATTATCTTTGTGAAGGTCAAAGAGAGTACTCAAAACCCTAAGGTAGTGTCCAATCCACCAAGGTCAAGAGGGAAGAAGCTGAAAGTGAATTCTAGGATTGTGGGAGTTTGTGAGTTGTGCCATAGAGATACCCACACTAGAAAGGAGTGCCTTAATAACCATCCTCACAAACCGAGCTCTAAGAAGAAGGAGAAGAAGACCCCTACACATACAACCTCTAGACTGCCCCACAAAGTGTTTGAGCATAAGATGAAATGGGTGTGGGTGAGGAAGAATAATCTTCAAGGATCAATTAGGTAAGATGAACAAGTCAACCTTAGGTTGCCTTCGAATTGGTTGGCTAGGCAAGGAAAATGAACATAACATCTCTGAGTAAAGAGATTGATTTTGTTTTATCCATGATTGAATATATTCTATCTTATAGGAACAAATGTTTTAGGTTTTATTTCATTTTCACTTTGTTTTTCTTGTTGAATTTCTTCATAGGCTTTGAATGGAAAAAACAAATAAAATGGAAAATTCTCAAAAACACAAAAAAATAGTTATAGCCTTCTTCTTGTTCTTTAAGTTGGCTTTTGTTGTTTTTGATATGTTCATCTCTTGATATTGAAGGTAATTAATTAACTTTTAAGTTGAAAAGCATCATGATGTGTGGTCAATGTACCTGAACTAAGAGAAGGATACAACCAAGGAGAGTGAAGATCAATTCGATTTTTTTTTCTTGATATTGCAATTCTCTATTTTTCAAAATGAAATTAGGTTGGCCGAGGCAAAAAAATAAATTATGCAAGTTGAGAGGATTCAAAAGAAGCCAAGCCTTGGACCAATAATTTGAGGAAATATATCGTAATTGAAAAAAAGGCATGGGCATATGTTTTTAGGTGTTTTAGAAAATAATGTGCATATTCTAGCCAAATTGAGTAAAAAAATGAGAAGTATTTATTTACGAGGGTTTGAAAAAAATTGTCTCAATTGGATAAGTGATCTTGCATAATTTATGAGTAAAAGAGACTAGAGTTAAAACATTGGTGGTTATTTTCAAAAAATAAATGAGGATTAAAATGTTGAAAAGAAGAAACAAAAATTGAGAGTCACAAACCAATGGAGTTGACTAATCTAAGGCAAGAAATAAATAAACATAATCTATGGATGTACATAGATTAAAAGAGAGTTAATAAAATTTGTCAAAGACTGTTCAACATTGTTTATTTGGATGTTTTATTTTTATTTTGAGCTCTAATGGTCAATTTCATGTTATTCTCACAAAAATTGCTTGGTTTTGAATTGTGGAATTTATTGGCATTTTATTCAACTTTTTGAAACTAAATAATATTAAAAAAATTTGTTTCAGAACAAATCGATTGCTAGATTTGGTGATCAATCACTAGTCTTGTTTTCATGCACGAATGTTCAGTTTTAAAATGACCTAAGTCACTTAAACTCCTCATTTGCTTTGAAAACACTCGGATGAGGTCAAGGAAGGATTCAAGAGGCAATCTCGGTTGATTTTACACATCAAAATAGTAGATTCAAGCTTCCATTTTTCAATTCACACACAGCCAAGGTAAGAACAAAACCCAAATTTTAAATTTTAAGAGTTTTTCAAATAATTTTCAATGTTTTTGAACCAATATGAATTTTTTTATTGGCTAGATCTTTGTTATTGCAAAGTTTCATGTCATTTCAATTACAAAAAAATTGTGTTTTCAACAACTTTCATTTTGGTTTTTTAAAACTTGCCCAAAATTGGGGTTTTTTGAAATTCACTTATGACTTTTGTTCTACACATTAAAATCTAGCTTGGGTTAAAATTTGGAATCAATCAGGAAATAAAAATGTTAGGGTTAATTTCAAATCTAAAAAATTGGCTATATTTTCTTGATTTTCTTTTTTTTTTAAAATTTCTAGGAGTTCTTTATTGTTATATGTTTAGTTCCTAGTTTTTCTTGGATTTTCTTTGCCATTTTTGATGTGGAAGTACAGAAATAGAAGACCACATCTACCAGACTGAGTGATCCAGAGAGTTCATATGCTGTTGCAGATTGTGCTAAGCCACTTAGGTGTGAGAGGAGTGTAGTTCATGTACCTCTTTAGCCTGAGATGCAGCAGATAGTGTCTATGGAGTATTGGATAGACTATTTCCACACCATTTCTACCATAGATTAGCTTGTTTACAATTCACTTATTCAATATTGGAACTCTTCCATCCAATTGGAGGGCAAGGAGACATTGGTAGGAGTAGTAGGAGCGATTGTGATCAGAATGACCCTGGATGTCATTGTGAAGGTTATTGGTTGTGAGCATAGAGATCTATGATATTGAGTCTTTCGTGGCTATCCATTTCTATCTGACAGTGAGATTGCTGGACGTTTTATAGGGCTTCATCAAGGCAAATCTCTAGATACTTTTATCTTCCCACACATGATGATAGCAGACTGTCGGCTTATTCATGTCATTACTCATTAAAATATTTGTAGTGTTAGGAAGGAGAGGGTAGATTGCACCACGACACAAATCTTATTTCTTTTGTTAGATACTCATTTGGATCTGGATCTCCTATCTATCATATTTGGTTGCATGATGACTTTTCTTCATAGACATACATAGGAGATGTTGCAAGACCATCTGCTTGTCGACCTCAAATGTATGGTCATTTGATAGCTTTTCAATGGGAGATTATTGATGAGGCTTATATGAAAAAACATGTGTTATATGTCAAGTTAATTCGCTAATTTCTTTGCCAAAATTATATCAAAAACCTTAAGTTATGTACTTAGAGACTTAAAATCTAATTAGATGCAGTTTTGGTCGAGCCAGATTTAGAATTAATGAACTTGAAAAAGAGGAGTAGACATGTTCTTATGGATAAAACTTGAAGACTAAAGGATTTTGATGGTTTTTGAAGTTTATTAGATCGCATTCGCATACTAAAATTACTTGGAGAAGATTTAGAAGTGATTTTAGAGGTTTTAGGGAAAATAGCAAAATTATAATTATATAGTCACATTAATCGATTATTGAACATGAAGCAGAAGAGAATGATCTATCGACACCGAAATCAGCCTTATGTAAAATGAAGTTGAGAGTTTATCGATCGATCATTTTGTGGATCGATTAATCACTCAAGGAATCATGTGTTCAAAAAATTGTGAATGATAGATCACTGTCTGAAATGATTGATCGCTAATAGTTTTAGTTACCCTAAATAATTCATTCCAAATTCAATTTCATTCCTTATTGAAGTAAAAGATCAAAATCATTTTGGACAACTATAAAAAGGATAAGAAGTGATGACTTTGAAGAGAGGAAAACCTATAAAACATTGAAGTAGAAGGAAGAGACCTTTACATATTGTTTTCCCAGAGACTTTACATAGAGTTTGAAGAGAGGATCCATGGTGAATTCTTGAAGCTATTCCACAACTAAAAAGAAAAGATTTCATATAGAAGTTTCAAGGAAGAGTTGCAGCAAATCTTCAATGAGAAATTGAAGATTCCAAAAGGCCAAAGTCAATACAATAAGAGGAGCTTATTGAAGGCTAGAAGAAGACAATGATAAAACAAGGAGAAATAAAAGTTTTAAGTGTTTGAAGACTTGAAGGCCAACAACGACAAGAATTTGTGGAGATCTAAATAAAAGAAGTTTGTGTTAGAGTCAAAACAAAGGCTGGTGGTTTGCTTGTGTCATGTAATTGGCTTGTTAATAGTAGTGCATTGTTTTGGTTCATTGTTGGAATTGCAGCAAGTTTTTACCTAAGTTAGGGTTTTCCACATAAATTTGTTATGTGTTCATGTGTAGATTGAATGATTGATAACTTGATACATTGATACATCGTGAGTGCACATTGAGAGTAGTTTTACTTGTTTCTGCTTTATAAAAAAATTATGTGCAAAGGGGCCATATCTTGTAGTCTTTATCCTCGTTAGATAATCGGACTATGGGCAATGCGATGATCCACTAGGTCCATGTAAGGTGCCTAATTTTTCTACAATTTTTTGTGATTTTCTTGCTAATTTTTTGGTCATTTTTGGCGGGAAAATGTGACATTATGGCGCATTCATATTTATATATTTTACCCTATATTTATACCTGTAGAGTTGGGTGTGGGGCTTAGTCACAGGCCGCGGGCCTCGCTGTGCGCTTATGAAGCAAATTCTGGAGGTACAATGTGTAACCGGGAGGTTAACGCGTGTTGGGGATATAGATGAAAAAATAAAAAAGAATGAATAGTAAAATCATGGCTTTTTAAGCTGAGTCCAGTAAGTTCTTTCTAGAAACTTACACAAGAAAAAGACGACGTCCAGAGAGAAGAGAAAATTCGAGCCCATTTTCGGTTGCTCCGTTCTCCCTCCTCCGTCGTTGGATTCCGCCGGTTCTTGTCAGGATCCGCTTTGCCTCACTGCCACGAGTCCATAGGTCCTAGCTATGACTGCCACCACGGTCTCTTCTGTCACGCTCCGGTGATGCCCGACCTGAGCCGAACCCGGTCCAAGGGCCGGTCAAGCGCGCTGGGGCAACAAAGTGAAGATTGAGAAACGATTCTAGCGGAAGACTTAACCCTAACCACGGGCGATTAACAGAAACACGGAGTACGCACAATCCTTTGAGCAAGAGTAAATAAAAGGGAAGGAAAAGGTGTTGCTTATCACAAAGTAAACAACAATCTCAAACCCACAAGCTTAGTTAAGTAAAGCCCACATGGCTCAAAATAAGTCATAAGCATCACAACTGTAAAATATGACACAAATCCAAAACAAGAACCCTACACAAAGGTTCTAACATAAAGCATGAAACAAAAGAAGGTAAGTCACACAGCGATCTCCATGATCATATCCAAGCTACCTCCGACCTTTCCTCGAAGAGGAGATCCTATCCGTCTGCGTGTCGCACCACGCAGCCCCAAATCAAAACACACAAAGAGGGGTGAGTTTAACAAACCCAGCAATGGTTTTAATATCACTAACAACATCAAAAAATGCGATAGCATAGCGATATAATCATTCAAAATCAACAAATTACATGGTGCATCATTTTCTGATCACATATACGTATCACCTAACACTGCATCATAGTGCATAATCAACCTGCATGGATGTATCTCTAACATACATATTCTAGATGCATAACATCAACATCAACCTGCATGGATGTATCTCTAACATACATATTCCACATGCATAACATCAACATCAACCTGCATGGATGTATCTCTAACATACATATTCCCACATGCATTATATCATCACAATCAACCTCCATCAAGGAGTAATCACACATTAATGTTACACAGACGGAAGCATAGACAAGGCCACGAAGGCGTGTCATGATCCAAAATTTTACACAAGAATTTAAAGAAAGATCGGGGTTGTCAATCCCTAATACTGCTCGCCCTAGACGATCCTGGCCAAGGATGTCTCATTCTCACACAGAGAATCTAGAGCAGGGGTGTTCGCCCAGGGACATCTCTTGCGGAGGGAAGAGCCCAACTTCTCACACAGAGAACCCTAGAACACATGGTAGCGGGGTGCACACGGCATACCACACTAGATTCTCAGGGTCCAGAAGACACTCGTAATAACATTCTCACAATCCACAAGACAAGTACACAACTCGTCCCCACATCATTCCATTTCACAAGACTCAACCCGGAGAGTGTACTCGTTCCACACAGGAACTCAAATCAAAATATGTCCTTTCGGACCAATCAACTTGCGATTAATCCACGACCGATCAATCCGGCACACAATTCCATCACATTGCATCCAATCGGTCAAATTCGATTAATTACGATGAAGCCTCAATTGGAAATTCATTTTCATGATGCATGCAGCATGGTACATACGTGGGCAAAGCATACATGAATCCTAATCCATGATAAGTGCTCTCATCAGCCCCTGATGCATCATTCATAATCACACTATCAAGCTTCAACATCATCATTTAACCCTACATGTGTGTGTGTATCTAGTAGAAGCATTTCACATAATGCATGCCAACATGCTTGAAATTAAACTCACTACCACACTACACATGTGAATTTCCATCTAAACATGAATCCCAGTGGAAATCATAGGAGAAGAATCGTTGAAATCATATCTCAATTCAAAACTCAACCACAAAGGCTAAACACATATAACATCACCCATTTCATCATTGAGTCATGGCATTCACCAACATTCACACACGACTAACCACAATCTATCATGACAAATCAGTCCAATAATAGATTATAGTTCTACTGAAAATATGCTTAACAATGAGAACCCAACCATTCATAATTTAATGATGACGATTCCAACATCATGCCACAAAACATAAGTCATTCCACCATCTCTAAGCATATATCTCAACTCCATAAACTTAATAGCATGCATTTCCAATAGCCTAACATAGCTTAAAACACTCAACATTCATATAAAATTGGCAAGCTAAAGTGGAATCATCAAAATAGACATCGATCGATCGCCCTTCAGGCCGTTCGATCTGTTGAACGTGAAATTTTAAAATTCACAGTTCGGCCGTTCGATCGCCTAACAGGCTGTTCGATCGGCTGAACTGGAAAAGTGCTGTTCTGGCAGTGTTGTTGATGGAACGCCTTGCAGGGCCGATCGATCGCCAACACGGTAGAACAATCATCTTCTTCCTTTCGCAAATCCAAACCGAAACACCATTGATAACACTTCAAATCCACATCTAACACCCTAATCATCATCAAAAGTCCTTCTTGACTTCCAGAATATCAAACCATACCATAATAATGCAAAACCCTAAGAAATTGGGATTAAATAATTCAATTTTCTAATCTTACCATTAACACACCAAATCAAGCAAACCATTTCGAAATAAGCCAAAAATGAAGAATTTTACCATGGATAAACATAGATTTTGAAGACCCATTACCTCAGCACTTGATTAAGCTCGGATTGAAGAGTCACCCTTCTTGAAATCCTTGAAAACATAATGAGTTTGAATTAAACTCTAATAGAAATCGATTTACCCAAGAAATCCCTAATTAAATCTTAGATCTAGGGCTTATTGGTAGTAAAAATTGAATTTTGAATGTTAGGGTTTGTAGTAAAACACAAATAAGTAGCTTTTGATGGTCAAAAATGAATTGAATCAAGGGGAAAATGGTAGATTTGGAAGAAATTAAGAAGAAAGTCAAGGATTAGTGCTTAATTAGAGCAAACTTACCTTAATCGGCTTCTAATTCGGGCCTAAGTGGGGATTAGGCCAGCCCTCCTTCCTTAACCTATTCCCAAAAATGGAAATGGCTCTGGTTTGCATGGGTAAGTCTTGGGGTGTAAATAGGAAAAGTAGGCTAAAAGTGGGTATTTTGCAAATTTAAGCACAAATTAAGCCTAATAAAATTCTGAAAATTTTTGTGTGACCTTAAGTATATGTCTAGGTTCATTTGACACAAAAATAAAATTTTTGATCGTGGGGCCCACAGGGGTCCCGCCAAAACCCTAATTTTTGGGAAAATATTAAAAATTCCAAAAAATCCCAAAAATTCACATTTGGTTTAAAACCACTTAAAACCACTAATATTGAAGTTAATTTTGGTTAAAACCATCACAAACACTATTTATTTTACGAAATCACTGAATAAGATCAGAAAACGCGTAAATCTCACGATAACCCATAATTAAAGAAAACCAAAAACCAGTTTAAAGATGAGGGTCCTTACATCTTCGCTCCTCCAAGAGGAACCAAACTTTTCTTTGGGTTTTTCTCTCCTTCAATTCCGTTTTTGAGCTGTGGGGGTACGATTTTGATATCGTTTGCGGTTGCCCTGAACTAGACTTATGTTTAGTTGGCCACTAGGAACCCATAGACACTGGCTAGAGCCACCGCCATGTTTTCTTCACTCCACTATGAGCTACCGGCACTTTGGTTGGGTTTTGGTCATATTTTCTATCTCACTATCCGTGGGATATTTTTTTAAACGCCAGTGTTTCCGATCGTTGTCCAGCCATCGGACAAACTCCGTCTAGCCTACCTCAACCTAGTATCGGTAGGGGGTTATCCTTTCTGACCCCGCTTGGCCCTATTGACTTGCTCTGCCCGATTAGACGCTTTAGGTGCGTCTTGGGTCATTGCCATTGGCGAGTTGTGGGCCATTTTGCCATCGTGGGCTCTGCCCCGGCTCGGAGACACTGAGGGTCAACCCCACTTGGCCCAATTATACCTTCACTCGAAATGGGCCGCTTGTGTTTGCCCTATACAGTGCAAGATGTACAGCGGCCCACACCACGTGTATTGGTTGTGGGTGGCGATCGGCGATGTCGCTGCTTCGATTGGCCACCACTTCCTAGTGATAGCTCAATTGCCCTTTTGTGGGCCTTGGGCCGCTACCGTTCGACCCATCTCCCCCTAGAGTGACACTTTTTAGCCGCGTGTGCATGTGGTCACGCATGTGCTTTTGGGTTTAGGCGTTGTATTCGTGCCGCCTGATGGTTGGATGGCTCCGTCACCATTTGAGTTGACCACTAGAGCATCCTTCACCTCTCCTTTGTCCTCGAGCATTGCCCCACTCTTTTCGCCCATATGTGGGCCCTTGTTGATGCAAAATCGTCGCTGTTGGGTGCTGTCCATGGCCGATTTTGTTGTCGTGCGAGTGGCCGGGTACTTCTTAGCCACCGGCCGATCTACAGTAAGTACACCATCGACTTCTAGTCGCACCACCACTTATGTTGGCATGACATTTCTCCCGGCCGCCCTAGTGTGCCACTGTGGATTGTGGATTTTGCTGCATTGACTTCTAATGCCCCGTTTGGCTGTGATTATTTCTAGCACTTCCTAAAATCCTCGGGACAGTAGCTTTCTCAGCCAGGCAACAGTTTTGATAGCCAACTCCGCTGCCGACGCCGCCACCGTCATGTGATTGCCATCAAACGTCATGATTACGAGGTAGGGGAGCTTTGAACTCGTAATTTCATGATAGCATGCTTTGAATGAGTAGCAACATGCTAGGACTATATGATTGAATGCTATGGATGTTAGCTTATGATCCATTTGCATGATGTAAGAGGATGAATTATGCCATGTTGAAATGCATATGACATGCATGTTGGATGTAAGTATGTTGGATGTACGTATGTGCTAGTGATGGCTAGCGTGTTTGTTGGTAAGCTTTGTATGTTGATTGAGTAGGTGCTAGTGATGGCTAGCATGTTTGTTGGTAAGCTTCGTATGTGTATGTATGTGCTAGTGATGACTAGCGTGTATGTTTGATGTATGGATTATGCATGTGCTAGTGATGGCTAGTGTGCATGTTTGAAGTATGTATGAATTATGCATGTGCTAGTGATGGCTAGCATGCATGTTTGAAGTATGTTTGGATTATGCATGTGCTAGTGATGGCTAGCATGCATGTTTGAAGTATGTTTGGATTATGCATGTGCTAGTGATGGCTAGCATGCATGTTTGAAGTATGTTTGGATTATGCATGTGCTAGTGATGGCTAGCCTGTATGTTTGACGTATGTATGCATGCGCTAGTGATGGCTAGCGTGTATGCTTGACGTATGTATGCATGTGCTAGTGATGGCTAGCGTGCATGTTTGAAGTATGTATGCGCTAGTGTTGACTAGTGAGCATGTTTGTAAGCTACGTATGTATGACAGTATGTGTGTGTTATACATATGTGGGATGGACATACATATGTATGATGGCTATTTGCTTATGCTATGGATATGTGTATGTGTATGTGGGCAGAGATATGAGCTATGGTTGTAAGAAGTGTCAGTGTTTGGTATGGATTTGGATATGGATGTGTAAGTGTATGATGCATGACAGAGGATATGAGTATGACAGGTGAGTTTTGTCAGACAGTAAGAGTGTGCATAATTGTACAAGCATAACGTACAGCTTATGAAGTGAAAGGTAAGTATAATAAGTGTGATATAAAGGGGCGACAACTGGGTTGGATTTGAGGAGCTTAATTTGATGATGTCAGTGTAAGATGATTTGGCAATAAGATAGATGGCGAAGTATGTAAGACTGTAAGGGTTTGATGTACGATGTGTTATGATCATGATGTAGACAGATTAAGTGAAGTCTGTTGCCCTGACGAACTTGGGTTTCGGATCGGGCTCAGCTTCAAATTGATCAGTGGAGCACGGTATGCTTGAGAGTTTGTGTGGCATAGTTGTACTATATAATTTACTTAATTCAAACTTGAATTATAAGCACAACTAATGATAGCATTATGAGTTTGAGACCTCAAGGTTTTTTGGATTAAGTTCTGTGTTTTAGCTAGCCGATAATGAGTCGGCTAAGCATTTCTCATGTCTTGCCATGGTGTTTATCATGCGGGATGTTGTCTGTGTGCTGTATAGAGCACCGGATGTCTGATGCTCTGTTGAGACTTGAGGGCGACATACGTTTCCGATTTGGTCTGTGTGCTGTATAAGCCCAGACGTTTGATGCTCTGTTGAGAGCGACGTTTGTTTTCGATTTGGTATGTGTGCTGTAGAAGCCCAGACGTTGATGCTCTATTGAGATCATTGTATGATTCTGC
The DNA here is from genome assembly GCA_035235625.1 of Saururus chinensis. Taxonomy (NCBI): domain Eukaryota; kingdom Viridiplantae; phylum Streptophyta; class Magnoliopsida; order Piperales; family Saururaceae; genus Saururus; species Saururus chinensis. The sequence continues at coordinate 37,896,300 of CP141143.1, forward strand.
CCAAGTGGTACTATATGTTTCTACCCAAGTGGCACTGTATATTTTCTGCCCAAGAGTGGCATTGACACTATAAGACCCATTATGGTGGGCAATTCTATGGCACTATATGACCCATTATGGTGGGCAACTATATGACCCCTTATGTGTGGGTGTTTATGTTTGTGCGCTCAGGTAAGTAGTATCATGGATCTACTCTTACCTGCTTGATCTAGTGCCCCATGAGCATTGGTATGCCTTACCTTTGGAAAAGTCCATGGTGTCTAGTCACTCCCCGGAGGTGAAGGTGATGCTCCAGTAGCATTCTTTTCCTTTTCGATGTTGGAGCTTATTAGTTGTAATGAGCTTCAGTGGTTGATAGTATGTGTAAGAGTATGAGTATGTGTACGACTGTAAGAGTATGAGTATGTATACGACTATAAGAGTATGAGTATGTGCACGATTGTAAGAGTATGAGTATGAGTACGATTGTAAGAGTATGTTTCTTAGTAAGACAGTAAGTGTGATTTTGTGTAAGCTGTACGAGTAAGGTTGTACAAGTATGTGTAAGCTATATGAGTAAGCATTTGATTGTACAAGTAAGGTCGTACAAGTATGTGTAAGTTGTATGAGTATGTGTATGATGGTATGAGTGGGTTTGTAAGACCCTGGATAAGGGTGTTTGTGTAAGTTTAATTTGATGGTATGATTTTGGCACGATGGTGCATTTGGTATGATTTTGGCACGACGGGGAATTTGGTATGACTGTATGCATATGTGCGTGATTATGATTATATATTGTTGACTGCTTCATGTTTAAGTTGCATGAACGCATGTATTTATGAACTTAGTGAGTACACTATTTTGGATTCCCCTACTAGGTATTTTCCTACTGAGTATGAAAATATTCATTACCTTACTTTTTAGCCCCGTTGTACGAGAAGTTTTGCAGGTTGTGACGGAGAGCTCCTGGAGATGGATGCTAATTTCAGCGGTAGATTGATTCCCGTTGACTCAAGTATATGCTTCACTCAGTGCGAGTTTTGTTTGTGCCACGATCTATTGTATTAGGTGAGATGAGAAAACAAGTGTTTATATATTCTGGACTTTCGTTTGGATTAGACTGTGGACTGTTATGGGACTTGCACTTAGGGATGCCTGGGAGAGATTTGTATTTAAAGTCTATGATCATAGCAATTTAGTTGTACGTGTGCTTTCGAGTAGCACCTGAGGATATTTGCTTTGGCTGTACGATGTTTGACCCTATGATGGAAATATTTAGATGGAAAATTGATGTTTAGTGTTTTAAATTATAAACTGTTTTATCAGGTTTTGATTTCATCATTTTTCCTCCGATTTACACACATTATATTGCAAAAACATTCCGTGAATTTTAAGGAAAATGTATGAAAAATCTCGGGCATTACAGTCCATTAGATAGATATTAAACTCTCATTATTAGGGCTTTATGGATCTTCATAAACTTATTTGTGATTGGTTTCTAGCTTCTAATAGTGAGGTGGAGGATCATGATGATCATGATGCACTTGCTAATGCTTCTTGATATATTTTTCTATTAATTTTTCATGTATTTGATGGTTGAGACCTGTGACAATTCATGATATGTTGTTTATTGACTATGGGATATATTATGATACTTTTTATGTTATTTGATACATGATGGACATGTTACCATTTTTGGATTATTATATTTTCATGTCTTTTGGTGATTACTTAACTTGGATGTGTTGAATTGAAATTTTTATTAATTATTTGTTCACTTTGTCTATTTGTGGCAAAAAGGGGGAAAATTTATTATGAAAATCAAGTGCTTATTTTACACTAATTTGAGCAATGCTATACAAACAATTGTTTGTATGTGTGCAAGATAAGTATAGCTTTACAAGACTTTCCAAGATCAATTCTAGATGGTCAAGTCATATGTAAAAGTGAAAGTTAATGCATTAAGTCAAAATTGTAATTTCTTTTGGTTGTCATACGACTCATACTTGTAGTAATTTGTTATGAAGTAGCTAAAGGTGAAAATTGTTAGAACATATGAGGCATATGTGATGTAAATGGTTAATTTTGTTGATGAAAACAATGACAAAACTTTATGTACATTTTAGTTTTAGGAGTCTGACTAGATGCTGTTGTGGTCAAGTTAGATTTGGAATTGAAGGACTTGAAAAATATGAGCAGACGTGTTTTGAAAGTTAAAGATTGAAGAATAAGTTGAATACTAAAAGTAAAATGTCTAATTTCACACACTGATGTACACTAATCACTTAGTTTTGATTAGGAATAATTATTTAAAGCCTTTAAAAGTTTTTGGGAAAAATAAGGCAAAATTAGGAAATCTATTCTTCATTAATTGATTGCTAAAACTGTCTTTGTAATTTTTGGCCAGGTTTTCCAATTGTAATTTCACATACGAACAGAAAGACTGACCGATTGATCGCTGTTAGAACCAGTCAATCACTATTTATTATGTTGCCTAATTTAGGCATTCCGCAAAAGAACATTCCATATTGGACTCTATTGCCTAAACTTACTAAGTGAAAACGAAATTTGTTAGTTTGTTGGACTATGTGTGTGACATAGATAACTATGAAAATAAAGTGCCTCTAACTTGCTATTAAGTTATGAGATTTATCTTCCCTTTTAAATGAAATAAACATAGAATTTTGTTCAAATTAACGTGCCTAATTCCAATGTGTTCTAACAAGAATTTTGTAATCAAATTAGCAAACCAAACATACAAGAACTTTTAAGCAGAAAGCCAAATGGAAAAAACCACATGACACTATGTCTAGATCAACTATACATTATGTAAACTAGATATTACAGATTACATAGAGAAAATACACAATTCTTTTTCTTCAAACTGGCTAGTTCTTCACACTACTCTTGTATTCTTAATCAACAAGTCCTTAGTTGTTTACTGGCCATAGCTTGATCTTCTCCTTTGTGCTCTTTTGATCAACATTAATATTTCATCTCCACTTTGGAATGAAATCTTCTAATCTCTTGATCTTCTTAGCAACAAGCTTTAGCAAACACCATGTGTTTTGTGATCTAATCTCACCTATAATTACCCTTTTTTATTTATAGGTGAGATTTTCTCAAACTAGAAGACAACTCTTTCAAAACGCCATTAGAGAAACTACACACAAGCTCTTTAGGTTTTGTATGTCTTCTCTCTTCCTCCAATACATTCCAATCCCTTTTTATAGACTCCCAAACCCTAAAAGGAATAAGTCTCCAATTTAGAATTAATAGCAAACCAAGAAAGCATAAATTAGGCAAGCAATAGATTGGTTCCACATGGCCTTGGATCGCTCCTTCTATTTTTCTTCATGACGCTTTAGTCAATTGTTCGTTTCATCACAATTCGATTTCTTGTGCCGATCGATTGGTTCACAGAAGCAATCAATCATCTTGTTTTCATTTTACCTTTCGAAATCTATATCCAGACTGTAACTTGACTCAAAATACACATTAATGACATTATTTTGATCATAACAATAAGCCCATACATGACATAAGGACACTTATTGTCACACCCCGGCACCTGCCCCATCCCGAGCCGAACCTAGTCCAAGGGCTGATCGAAGAACATGGGGGTGACGAGATTGTTGTTTTAACACATTGCGGAAGTCTTAACCCCTTTAGCGGGTGAATTACATACACAGAGTTGTGCACCTTAAGTCCTTTGTGCAAGAGAAATAAGGAAAAATAAAAGAGGATAATGTCTATGAAATAAATCCTCACTCTTAACCAACATACATAACAACCTGAGTCGACACGTGGCTCAAAATCTAAAAATCTGAAACATATCTAGGATCATGAGAAATACATGAGTCTAAAACATAATCATCCATACAAAGTTTTCTAGTATCATCAAAGCATAAATAAGCAAGCATAATAAGGTCCAACGACATTCAAGCCTACTCTCATACATATCCTGATCGTCCATCATATAGAGGTTCCTAGTCAACTACATGTCGTACCATGCAGCCCAAAAAGAAAACACAGAAAGAGGGGTGAGTAAAACTCGGTAAGGTTTGAAATATAGTAACATTATTCAGAAAACAATCACAACACATCAACATGGTAGTTCAGATTCACATTTCACATAATATCACCAATTCTAGTTAATTCCCTTACCATACCCCTGCTTACTCATAAGTAATCATTCTGCATACAAGTATCTCATAAATACTAATCCATGAACAAATAATCACATTATGGCATAGCATCCATCCTGCATAATAAGTGATTTTCACACAATCACATCATACATATTCATCACATATAACCTACATGAGAAGTGTCTCACCACACATTCAGATCATGCATAAATATCACATATAACCTGTACAAGAAGTGTCTCTAATACATTTAAATCATGCATAAACATCACATATAACCTGCATGAGAAGTGTCCCTACCACACAATCATATCATGCATATTCATCACATTTAACCTGCAAGAGAGGTATCTCTACCACACAATCATATCATGCATAATCACATAATCCATCAACCTGCGTATCAAGTGTCTCTAACACAAAATCATAACCATACAAGTCAATAAAAATAACCCTGCAAAATCAACCGAAGCATAAGCAGTCCCTGCGCACTCCAAACAATCCCCAACATAAAAGTCTGAAGGAATACCATAGTTTGGGTAATTTCCCTAATGGGGAACATTACCCCCTAGTAAGCCGGTGCACTAGGCTACACTAGCCTGGATTCTCAAGGTTCAGATGGTCTCAATAGTTTATTTCCTTATAGCATTGCTACTCTTCTCAACATGGGGAGGAAAACCTGTCCTCAAGGGACGTAAAACCCCATCCTTTTGGACATAAAACCGAATTGACAAGCCTTTGATCGATTAATCCGGCAAGCAATATCACACAATTGCATCCAATCAATCAACACAGCTAATCTCAATTAAAGTCTCATTCATAAATCCATCTCATTAAGCATGCAACATGGTACATACATGAGCAATATCTACATGAATTCTAATTCTTGAACGTGCTCCCATCAGCCCCACATGCATCATATTTAACCGTGAATATCAACAATTACTATGATTACTCCCCACGTGTGTGTGTTCAAGATAGAAACATTTATTTTTAAGTATATAACCATGCATTGTAGATAACCCACTTGACACTGCACACATGCTCTTTAACATCTAATCATGGCTCCTAACTTAAATCATAGTCAACTGCAACCTCATGCTAAACCTATATACACTTGAAGCTAGATATGACATCATTATTCACCTATAATTTAATCACATTATAAGAAGACATATAAGTCATTCTCATACTATAATCTTGTTGGAATCATGCTTAAAACATAAGGAATCATTCAATCATGAATTCAAAATAAGCAATCCTAACATGCTTAACCAACAACATGCAATTTCACATGATACTTAAATATTTTTCATAATTTCCAACATCAATATCATGCCCTTCCAATAGCTCATTCTAACATAAATTACTCAGCATGAACATAAGAAACATTATTTAAGAGTAAAAGCTAAAAAATGGATAAAATAGCAAAAATTCCCCAATCTGCTGTGTTGGCATTCGAATGTCCTGTAGGGCCGATTTAGATAGATTATCTAACAATGTCTCTCCCTCTTAATCTATAACTCTCTCATCCTATTATAGTGTGGTTTTCAACTTGTAATTAACCTACACATCACAAACTAGAACATACCCGCTAAGTCATAATACATTATTTAAATGCTCAAGTAAGTAAAAGATTTACTAAGTCATAACTAGATCAAGAAATTTTATCTTTCTATCAATTCAGTTTCGATCTTATTTATCAAGCTCTCGGTTAGTTTTTTATCCTCAAGACTTACGGTTTTCTATAACCCTAATTTCTCCCCTTTTTTTTACCAATAGACAAAAGGAAATTCAGATAAAGAAGAATTAAATAGAGAAAAAAATGAGTAAATCAATTTGAAAACACATTAATAATAAACTTGAAGGAGAATCAAGGAAACAACCCTATTTTGATTAAAAATAAAATGTGTTTGTAACCATTTAGCATTATCACTTGACTATCATACTTTCCAAGGTTCAACATACTTGAAAATATGTATCCCACATTAACATAACATAATCTCATTAGTTACTCAACCAAAGAATGAAAATTTAAAGTTTCAAGCCTCATAATAAGAGAATATTCAAAAGTGTTTTGGTTCAAGTCTACGACTATACCATAATCATTCAAAACAATCATCAGGATATTAATGAATAATATAGTCAATACCAACCAACAACTAAAATATGTTATGAAATTAGTTTAGGCAAGCCAGTCAATGGTTTTTAAAAGGTTAATAGACCTGTTGAAATCTCAAGGTTTAGTGGAAATATCAGCCAATTAAAACTGTGTTGAAATATGTTCTAAATCAACAATTTGATCCTCAACCAAATCTCGAATAAAATGATATCTAATATCAATATGTTTTGTATGAGAATGTTGAATATGATTTTGAGAAATTTTGATCGAACTTAGATTGTCACCAAATAAAATTATCTTGCCCTGTCGTATTCCATAATCAATTAACAACTTTTCATCTACATTAATTATTTACAACCACTACTAGTAGCTATATATTCAACCTCAACAATTTATAATGAAACACAAATTTTACTTTTACTATGCTAAGAAACTAAACAATTTCCTACATAAAAACATCATCCCAAGGTACTTTTCTATCATATACATCCCTGCCCAATCAACATCTTAGTACCCTAGTACTCTACTAGTTTACAAGTAGTATCAAATAGAAACCATAAACCATATCTGGTGGTTCTGCTGACATATTTTATTATTTTCTTAACATCAATCATGTGAAACTCTCTAGGATCAGCTTGGTATCGAGTACATTCTCCTACACTTAAGCATATATATGGGCGACTAGTAGCTAAGTACAAAATACTTCCAATCATGCTTCTATATAAGGTTTGCTCAATAGATTTACCTAAAGAATCTTTACTTAACTTGACAGAAGGAGACATATGCATGTTGGCATATTTTGTATCTTGAAGTCTAAATTTCTTCACCATATCTTTAACAAACTTGGATTGTGAGATAAAGATTCTTCAACTTGTTGTACCTACAAACTAAGAAAATAAGTAAGTAAAACTTCCATATTCATTTCAAATTCTTTATCTCTTTTGTAATGGATTTGGCAAGCTTATCATTGGTAGAACCAAAGATGATGTCATCTACATAGATCTGTGCCATCATAACATGTTTTCCATACTTCTTCACGAACAATGTCTTGTCAACACCTCCTCTTGTGTAACCTTGGTTTGCCATATATTGTGTCAATCTATCATAACATTCTCTTAGAGCTTGTTTCAATTCATAAAAAGCTTTCTTCAATTTGTACATATAATTAGGAAGATGAGGTCAATAAACCCCATAGGTTGTTCAACATAGATTTCCACTTTCAAGTTTCTATTGAGAAAAGCATTTTTAACATCTATCTGATATACTTTGAATTTTAAATGATAAGCCATAATAAGAAGCAACCTAGTATATTCATGTCAAGAAACAAGAGCAAAAGTTTCATCAAAATTAATGTCTTCTACCTATGTGTAGCCTTGAGCAACCAATCTTGTTTTGTTCCTTACCACATTATCTTGTTCATTTATCTTATTTTTGTAAATCTATTGTGTACCTATGACAATACATTGCTTAGGTCTTGTGACAAGAAACTATACATCATTCCTAGTAAATTGTCCTAGTTCTTCTTGCATTGCATTTATCCAATTCTCATCCTGAAGAGCTTCATTAATCTTCTTTAGTTCAATAAGAGATACATGACAAGAAAATTATACTGGTTCTTCTAATTGATGGCTTCTTCTCACTCCTTCATTGATGTCACCAATCACATTTGTTTCAGGATGGTCTTTTTAAACCCAATTAGGTACTTGACGAGTTTGAACTTGTGGTTCTTGTTCTTGTTCTTCAACTTCAATTTCATGAATGTGATCATCATGAAATTTCACTTGTTCTTTATCATCTGCATCACTAAACGTATTAGCTAAATCATCATCATCATAGCAATCATCATTGTTTTGTTTTATGTTCCCATGTTAACTGTTTCGTGTTTTAAAAATTTGTACATCATTCACAACCACTTAAAAGACTCCATGACAGTTTAATTTCTTTTATTAAAAATCTTGTATGCACTACTTGTCAAAGAATATCTAAGGAAAATTTCATTATCACTCTTACTATAAAATATTCCTAAGGTTTTCCTATCTCTTTAAGATATAATAAGAACTTCCAAAGACTCTAAAGTGTTTGACAATGAGTTTTTTACTACTCCACAAGTCATAAAGGGTTTGAACTATGTCAAGTCTTAAATAACCTTTGTTAAGAGTGTAAGTTGTAGTGCGTACATCTTTTGCCAAAAAATGTTTAATCAAATTCTTCTCATTCAGCATAACCTTTGCTATTTCCTGAATAATCCTATTCTTCATTTGAACTATTCTATTTTGTTTTAGGAATTTTAGGGGCTGAGAACTCATGATAAATTTCATATTTGTTAAAAATTTCTTTAAAACCTAAAGTTAGTGAATTCACCACCTTTGTCACTTCTAATGATTTGGATTTTTAGATCACTTGTGTTTTTTAATGATAAAGGCAATTGTTTTGAATGTTTCAAAAGCATCAGACAATTCTTTAATAAAATCTACCTACGTGAATCTTATTAGCTCATCCACCATCACCAAGATGTACATTTTACCACCCAAATTAGCTATTTTCATTGGTTCCATAAGGTCCATGTGTATCAATTCTAATGGTCTCTTTATTCTCATATGTTTCAACTTTTTATTTTGGGATTTTGATTATTTACCCTTTTGACAATCACAACATACAAAGTTTTCAGGGGTTTTCAAAATAAGAGCACCTCTAATGATCCCTTCCTTTGTTATTTTTGTTAAATCTCTAAAATTCACATGCCTTAATCTTTGATGCCACAAATAAGTATTATCATGCACAGACAAATTTGTAAAATAAACAAGATTAAGCAAATAATAAATATCATGTGCTCTTAAGCCTTTTACACAAGTCATTCTAGATTTGTCAATAATAAAATAAACCTTCTTTGTAAATTTGACAGCAAAACTAGAGTTACAAAATTGACTAATGCTTAAAATATTAGCTTTCAAACCACTAACATACAAAGCATTATCAAAATTAGGAAATACTGAAACTTTCAAAGTGCCTATCCCATCCATTTTAAAGGTACATCCATCTCCAAATATAACTTTTCCATCATATCTCTCAATCAAACTATTGAACTTAGATTTGTCATTGGTCATGTGCTTTAAACATCCACTATCTAGGTACCATTGTTAAAGTGTTGAGTTTTCATGGCAGTGTGCTCTACAAGACATTTTACATTCTCTCTCTTTATACAAATTGTTTTAGTTTTCACAAATTTTTGAATCTCATTCAAATTTTTATCTTATTTTGCATTCTCAAGAGTTTTACGTTCACCATTTGTTCTTTCTTGTTATAACCATTATGAGCAAACTGATGAGGAAAACTAAGTAAATCATGTGTGTGACCCTTATATCCAAAATTTTAAACTTTTGCACTAAGTTCCCTTAAATTTCTTCTATCCATGAGATTTGTCTAAGCAAGTCGATTTTAACATTATCTCTCACAAATTGTAAATTTTGTACTGTTTTGTTCTTGTTTAGTTCAATCTTAGTTACTAGATCATTCTTAATCAATCATGTTCCAACCAATGGTTTAGAATTTGAAGTACTAATACCATGATCATTCAAAATTTTAGCTTTAACAAAGTAAATAATTCTTAGGGAATTTGTATTCTTTTGTCTCACATACCCTAAAAAACTTTTGTCACATCCAAATTAACCACGAGAGAGAATTTTATCAAGTTTTTCTTTGCTTCGACAATTTCTTTCAATTTTAAATTTGTAGTTTTTCATTACTCTTACAATAATTCAATTTTCTAAAGTAACTCGATATTTTTGATCTCACATGAAAATTTGTCATGCACAAGTTGAGAATTCTCATATTCGATACCACAAAATTTTGTTCTACGCATCTTCAACTCATCAAAAACATGATTATTACTAGCAACAACAAAATTTGAAACATATAGAGATAAACATGTTTTTGAATTTGATGGTAGCCAAAAAAAAATTAAGCTTCAATCATAAGAAAAAAACCTCAGAATTAATTAAAATAACCACACCTACCACTTGTTGGTTTGTTGGATTATGTGTGGCACAAACAAACTGAGAAAATAAAGTGCCTCTAACTCGCAATTAAGTGGTAATATTTATCTTCCCCCTTTAAACAAAATAAACATAGAATTTTGTTCAAATTAACTTGTAATTCCAATGTGTTCTAACAAGAATTTTGCAATCAAATCATTAAACCAAATCAATAATGTATTATGTAAACCAGAGTTTTTAGATGGAAACTCAAATGGGAAAAACCACGGGACACTCTATCCGGATCAACTATGCATTATGTAAACTAGAGATTATATAATTACTAATTACATAGATAAAAGACTCATTTTTCTTCAAACCAGTTTGTCCTTCACACCAATCTTGAATTCTGAATCAACTACTCTTTAGTTGTTTACTAGCCATAGTTTGATCTTTTCCTCCTTTATGCTCATTTGATCAACATAGATTTTTCATCTCCCCCTTGGAATAAATGTTCTAATCAATTGATCTTTTTTGCAACAAGCTTCAACAAATACCATTGCTTTGTTCTCTAATCACACCTCTATTCAATCTTTTTTATTTATGGTTGAGATTTTCTCAAACTTGAAGACGATTCTCTCAAAACTCCATTACAGAAACTCTGCACAAGCTCTCTAGGTTTTCTAGTTCCTTTCTTCCTCCATCATGTTCCAATCCCTTTTAATAGACTCCTAAACCGTAGAAGGACTAAGTCTTGAATTCCAAATTAAAACCATACCAAAAAAACATAAATTAGGAAACCAACCACTCCAGCGATTGATCGTTTCTATGTGGCATCAATCACTCCATGTATTTTTCTTCATGACACTTTAGCCGATTGATCAATTCATCACACCGATTGATTGCTAACTCTCGCTTCGTTTTGAATAGTTCGATTTCTTGTGCCGATCGATCAATTCACAGAAGTGAACGATCGCTTTGCCATATTTTTTATTTTTTACTATTTAAAACTCCAAACTTCACCATTATGATACATCTTTTCAAATTTTCTATGGAGACTACTCTTGGAATACTAAGAAATTCAAATTTACAATAATTTTCTAAATATATTTTAGCATTGACTCATAGAGTTTCTTTATTCTTCAAAAGATTAGGGTAAGTTATATGGAAAAAGTTTATCTGAGCCCGGGCTCATATAAACCTATGTGAGCCCGGGCTCTTTGGGCCGTCGGATTTACATCTGGCGGCTTATAATATTTATAGGTTATACTCATTGGTTAAACCCATGAGTATTATGGGCTGCCAGATGTAAATCTGATGGCCCATAGAGCCCGGGCTCACTTAGGTTTATATGAGCCCGGGCTCATATAAACGGGTCTCAAGTTATATTTATTTAGGATGGGTCCAAGACAATAAGACATCAAGTTTCATATTCCCAATATACTAAAACTCGACCCCTACACATTACACATGGTATAAATTATTTGAAAGTAAATGTTTTAAAGAGATATAATAATACGTTATATATGTGATATTTAATAAAAATTATATTTATATAGAATAAAAATAAATGATATACATTCATATATGAAATATCATATACACAGATGTAGTTAACCACAAAGGCACTAATTTTTTCTTTTTGGTGGTTATAAGATGACGCTTGGAATAAGAAGTGAATACAGAGATTTATAAAATTTTGGTTTCCAAATAATAAATGTATTTCATACAACCAAAAGAAGGTTGGAGTATGCAGAAGTGGTTGTGGTGCCACATATACATATAATATATATATATATATATATATATATATATATATATATATATATATATATATATATATATATATATATATATATATATATGTGGGTGTGTGTGGGCTAATAATAATGACATGTTTATACAAAACTACTAAAAAATATATATAATACAAACATATAAAATCTCTTAATGGTATGGAGGGACTACGTATGTGCTAATAATAGTGACATATTTACAAAAGACTACTAAAAGATGCAGATATAGTTAAAGATACAAACACAATATATAGAATAACAACAAATAAAAATATTAGAAAAGAAAGCTAATAAATAAGTAAATAATATTATTTATACTTTTAGATGTTTATTTACAAATTTATGAACTTTTAGTAAATGATGACAAATTTGAACAAGATTGTATCTATAAATACACCATTTTTAATGTCCGGGATTTTTCTAAATTCCCGAAGTCTACCATATGGGGATTAGGGTGTTGGACACATTGACCTTCTCATTAGAATAAATTCATGATAAGTTATAAGTAATGGCCAGATCCTATATGGATGGAAAGTAGACAAAAAGAGCTTCAAAATGCCACCAAGAATGTGCGAATCGAAGTTCGGATGAGGGAGATACGACAGTTCGAAGTTGAGCATATTGCACAGGGCTTGTTTACCTGAATTGGATGTCCTAAACGTATAAGGAGGTGGGAATCCTAAATGAACTAGGAATTAAAAGTCCTAAAAGAACTAAGAATTGAAAGAGGGAGAGAGTATGCGAGCATAGGACTTCTAGACCAAGTAGGAGTCCAAAGAGTGGTGGAAAAAGTTGGAGGGATCAGCTATACTGCTAGTTGGGTTAGACCTCTTTTAGGACTATTTTGAGCACATATATAGGTTGGTTTCCTATTGGTAATGGAGTAGGAAATGTGATTCTGAGATTGTAATTTAGGGAGAGACCTAGAGGAGGAGGGCACCCAAGAGTTTGAAAAAGGGAAGCCTTATATAAGAAAAGAGAGGGGGGGCGGACTGGAGGAAAAAGATTAATTTTGGTTCAGCCTCCCTCTTCTCCATCTCTTCCCTCCTTTTCTTTCTCTCAGCAAGGACCTCCATAACTAGCAACCATCTTTGGATTGAATTTAAGGCCGATAAGCATAGGAGCAAGGGCTAGGAGCTTTGGGGATAAGTTGGTACAAGTAAGTGCTTCTCTTTGCACCCTTAAGTATGGGAGGTTTTGATAGATGTAATTTAGCCATAGTTCAGCCTGGTTTAAAGGGGGTTTTTGATGTCATAAATTAGCCTCTACTTGTTTTGAATGATTGTGATTTTATCTCATATTTATATGGCTAAATTGTGCATACATAATTCTTTTTTTTAAAAGTAGATTATCCTTAATTCATGCAAGCATATTACTAATTTTTGTCATCTATCTTAGCCCTATGTTAGGTATGAATGATTCTGATTCTAGCCATGTTTATTATTCATAACTTGGCCATAAACTCTGCTAAATTTTATCCTTAGTTCGTAGCCTTAGTTTAGGCCATGCTTTTGTTTATATAATCCCTAATTCGTGGCCCTACATTAGGCCATACTTTGGCCAATTTAATCCCTGATTCATGGCCTCACTTTAGGCCACACTTTGGCAAATTTAATCCCTGATTCTTGGCCTTACTTTAGGCCATACTTTGGCTAATTTAATCCCTGATTCATGGCCTTACTTTAGGCTATACTTTGGCCAATTTAATCCCTAATTCGTGGCCTTACTTTTGGCCATACTTTGGCCAATTTAATCCTTGATTCGTGGCCTTACTTTAGGCCATACTTTGGCCAATTTAATCCATGATTCGTGGCTTGACTTTAAGCCATACTTTGGCCAACATAATCCCTGATTCATGACCTTACTTTGGTCAATTTAATCCCTGATTCGTGGATTTAGTTTAGGCCATGCTTTGGCTAATCAAATCCCTGATTTGAAGCCTTGGTTTAGGCTCTGCTTTTGATTATTTAGATCCCTATTTTGCAGCCTTATTTTAGGCTCTATTTTGGCCAAACTAATACTAAATTCTCAGCCTTGATTTATGTTCTAATCATGCTGAGAGATTATCTAAGTTTCAGCCCTAGTTTAGGTTGCATTATTACCTACCTAACACTTGATTCTTAGCTTTGATTTAGGTTATAATCTTGCTGATTGAATCTTTGACTTTTGAGCCTTAGTTCATGATATATTCATGTTTATTAAGTCTCTGAATTTCAGCCTAAAATGCCTTTAAAATTCAGCATAATTTGTACCTGAATTTTAGCCTTGATTGTGATATACATTAGGGTGAATGCTGATGGTTGTTTCAGCCTCAACTTGTCATGTTTGGTGGCTGACTTGAGTTATGCATCTCAGCCCCAAATTCTTTTCATTATAATGTTGAATTAGTCAGTTCATCTCAGCATGAGCTTGAGTCCTTGTCATGTTGATTAATGCACAGTCTGCCTTTTATCTTGCCAATCATGAGAGGCAATTGCATGCATGATAGGGTGTGATTAGTATTAAATCTTGGAATCCAGTTAGTCATATGTTCATTCAGCATTATGTTAGTTCACGGTAATAGCCATGGCGGATATTTAGGCCTTTGTGGCCTCGGCACCTTTCGGACGATGGATCCCTGCAAATGCGTAAACTAGGTTTTTGAGAATCATAGAAGGCTCATCTACCTCTGGCCAGTGTGTCCATGAGTAGTGTTGGTACCTACATCTCTATGCCCATGGCTGATCCAAGTGGATCTCTAGAGATGCTTAGATTTTTGTTAGCATACAATTACTCCTTTGAGCGGGAGTCGGTATTTTCAGGTAACAATGAGTACATTGTTTCCTGAATGGTGTCCATTATTTTGTGCATTGTGTTGGTCTTTATTGGTTAAAGGTCATCCCATGTTTTTGAGTTATGTTATATTCAGTACTCTATATATTACTTTCCATGTGTCACTGCATATTGTATTCTGCATGTTGGAGTCCTATGTCTGGAGATTTCTCGATGGGCGAGTTATCTCTAAGTGAATACATATTTGTTAGTATTAATTATCGAACAATGGTTCAAGAGATAATTAATAACATTGTTTGATATTTCTTGTTAATTAGACAAGTGGAACGATTAAAGGACTTGCATAAAATGTAGGTTTCTTTAAAATACTTAAGCATTGAATGGGTAATGCTATGCTTCTTAGTATAGTGTAGTTTTAAGCAGAACTACATCTAGATCCGATCTTGTTGGAAACATTGGAGATGTTGTCTGATGAGTACGTAGGCATCTAACATCGGGTGATGTTGGCCGGATCCGAAAAGAATTAAAAAAATCTTTTGTCCTTATGGAAACTCTTCTCTTAAAGGCGGAGAGATTCCATTGTTGTTGTTGTGGTTGTTTGCTTTGGTTAGTTGCAAATTCTCCAGGCGACGACAAGTAAGACCAAAACAAGTGAGTACAAGAAGAAGTTTTTGCATTTCTGCAACTCCGATATATAAGTGTTTCATTAGCATGAGAGTCAACTTAGTTATTTATTTTCAGATGGTTGACGAACTTGTACTTAGATGGATGAGATATTCTTAGTGAATTTTGAGACGTGTAATAATAACATATGATTTGATATTGATATTTGTGAACCCCAGTTATCATGACCTGGATATTTAATCAAATGGTTTGTTTTGTATTTAAGAAAAAAAAATTTGTGACTACCGTTTATGTGATTTTAGAAAGGCTTTTAAAAATCCGTGTTGTGACACCATCTGTCCTACATTAATAGCTTCATTTAGTTTTTAAAAGTAAATTAAAATTATTTCATTTTAAAAACCAAGTGGAGCTATTAATTTAAGACAAAGGGAGTATTTGATAATATTATTTTTCATCAAGTAGTTAGTATATATTGGTATAACTAGGTAGATATATTAATTAAGTTCTTGCACTCATTTTTATGCATTAAAACATATGATCAACATATAGAAGTACAAATATTATTTAAAATAACATGGACCAAGCATACAAGTTTAATGATAGAGTGATAAAATTATATTTAATAAAAAATAAATTTAAATGTTGAGAACCTTATATTTAGTTGATGGAATATTTAACATAAAAGGTGTTGTAGGTGAAGCGGTCACAGAGTTTATTTTTTTGGCAATGTCACAAGTTCAAATCCCAACTTTGGAATCTTTTTTAATTTCCTTGGGCTTACTAAGCCAGGCTTGCACATAGTCGGGTTTACAGCCAAGCCAAATTTGAGCTAAGGTATGTGGTCACTATATATTGAGTTCAAGGTAAAAAATGACTTGAGTTTTTGGTTTCTTTATTGAGCCAAGCTGGTTGATTAGTAGCTTGATCGAGTTAGAGTCGAGCTAGAGTCAATACCCAAAACTATGAGTTTGAGCCGAACTAATCCATAACTTGACTCAACTCGGCTCATTAGCACCCCTAGGGAGGGTAGAGTTATGGGAGAAGCAGGAAGCCATATTTGGGAGAGAATCCATATGCGGCGGAGGTGCTAGGGATGGCTTTTGGCTCACGACCAACAAGGAAATTGCTGAAGCATGAAGAAGTCCACCGCAATTGAGCATGCGCTTCTGTAGCATCCAACTGATTTGTACCCACTCCTTAAGGTGAAGATGACCTTGATCAGCATTGGGAGTATGGATGAGATGGTTTGATGAAACAGAGAAGAGATCATATAGAGTTCTTCAAGGTCAAGCCAGTAACCAACATTGCCTGACAGTGATCTAGAGCACAATATGATATCCTGCAAGTATTCCTACAACATTGGCCTAGAGCACTATTTGATATCCTGCAGGTATTCCTATGCAAGCTGCAATGAAAGGATTCAGGTAGTGTGGTGGGAGTGCACAAGCATATGTGAGAAGGAACTGATTGCCTCGTAGTTGCACTAGAAGATGAAGATGTTGCGGAAGCTATGGTAGTGATTTCTTGTCACCAATGTTGTTTATGTGCTTGCCTGGTATGAGTATGAGTTTGACAATGGGTGTGAGCAATGGTGACTGATAATTGGTTTTCTCCATATCTTCATTCTAACCGGGCCATGCATTCATGGAGTTGTCTGGCAATTGTCTTCGTTTTGAACGATGGCGACGTGCATTTCATATATTTGCTGGCCCATCAAAGACAATGGACGGGGGCGGTAAAATAGGGCAATTCTTCATCATGGCTGCACTATTACACCCTGACACATTTTCCTCAGACCTAAACCTGAACAAAGATAAAGTCAGTATGTGGCACGGCAAAGTAAAATGGAAAATATATAAGACTTAACCCATCTTTGAGTGAAACACATATCAAAGTGAGCGCACGTACCCTTTGTACAAAAGCAAAGAGTGAAATTTAAAGGAGACTAATTAACAATCTTAGTCCACAGATACCCACACCATCTAAATAAAAATATAAAAGCAAGTCTCAAGGGCTACACAAGTCTAAAGCCAATACCGGCTATTTACAGTGTGAAATAAAGTCAAGTATAAGTTCAACATGTCATAAGATAAATCTAACATAACCCAAAAAACTCTATCCCCTCTCATGGTGAGTATCTATCTTCATGATCCACATAGAGACTATCTGAAGCACTTGCATAGCACAACATACATACCTAAAATGAAAACTAAAACAAAGAGGGGTAAGCTTAGCTCAGTAAGGGTATTGAAATGGAATATAAACTCATGAAAACACTACATGCATTCTCAATCTAGACATGCATCACATATCCATTCTGTACACTTGTGTATCATGAGATATATCATATTCCATATACATATTCATGCCACCTGTGCATTATGATATAAATCATATTCCATAAACATATGTTCATTTCACCTGTGCATTATGATGTCACATTCCATAAACACATATTTATGCTTTCTGTGCATCATATGTTCATCCATAATTCATAACACATACAATGAAACTCATTATAGCATTTACATCCTGGATGAATCATGTATCAATATTAACATCTTACATAATCATGTCTTAATATACACATTCACCTTGCATAATAAATTATATTAAATCACATTCCATCCTACATGTTCAAATATAACCATGTCATACACAGTATGTGTGGCATAAACATCATTGTCCTTACACAACCCATGTCAATGATCATTATATTCCGTACACATGCATTAACCACTAGGTGAATGTCTCACAATTAAAAGAATAATTTTGATTAATTTGGCTGAAGCACATGCAGACCCACTCACCCGGGACAATTTCTTGCAAGGAAAGTCCAAATTCCTAAAAGGAAAAACTAGAGCGGTTTGGGTAAGTTCCCTAACTGGGAAAGTTGTTCACCCAGGACAACCCCTTGCAAGGAAAGTCGAAATTCCTAAAAAGGAAAACTAGAGCATATAGGAAAGTCCTTAACTGGGAAATACCCGTTGGTAAGCCAGTGCACATGGACATACAAGCCTGGATTCTAAAGATCTAGATAGCACATAAGTTTTAACTCATATAGCAAATCAGCTCTTCTCAACCCAGGGAGGCAACCCGTCCTCAAAGGGACATAAAAAAAAACCCGTCCTTTCAGACGTAAAACCGATTCAATAAACTTCCAAGCAGCTATTCCGGCAAACAATGACACTTAATTGCATCCAATTGAATAAGCATGGTTAAATGCTAGAAATCATCACTATAAAACATTTGTATGTTGCATACGACATGATACATACATAACCAGATTTCAACAAATGTAAGCATGATTATGCATACCCTAATCATTCCATGTGTGCATGTAACATAGTCTAATTGTGACAAGTAAAATCATATAAGCATAAGCAAGAATATACATACATGGTACTATTCAAACTTAGACTAAAACATGTAGAACATGAATCACCCATAATCAACATGACATGTACAAGTATCCATAATTCATCATGGTCATAACCTACTGGAATCATGGAATAAATGTGAATAAATCATCGAAATAAGGTTTTAAAGCAAGTAGAACATCATGCTAAACCTAGACAAGTATAGTCATCATCATGCTTAAGTTAAATCATAATCCAAATAAAGTTCACATGCAATTAAGTGACATTTATAAGTAATTATAACTTATCATAGTCATAGAGAATAAGAATTATGAGAAAAGAACATGAAATTGCAGAAATATCCACAAAAATGGTAAATTTTAAATAAATGCCATTTTGCAGTTTGACAGCCTGACAAGCCGTTGAACACCTGTTAGTTCATTCGAATGCACATAACAATTCACTTTTATGGTTTGTCTTCAACTCCTCAAAATTTAAACAATAAATATTTCTAAATTCCATATAAATTCAAAAAATATCATAGAAAATTATATAATTAAAATCTAAGCCTAGAACATGATGGATCTAATTATTCTATGCTTAAATATAACCAAAATAACCATAAATCTCATGCTTTTAATAAATTAGCATTATTCATCAAAATAAAGCAAGAACTCAAATAAACCTATAGTCATGCATTCAAATGAAAAAAAACCACTCAAGGTAAAAAGCCCTTACCTCTAACAATCATTTGAATCCTTTGAACGAGCTTAATCCACAAGAAATACTACCCAAAAATTAGGGTTTTTAGTAAAATAAATTAAAATTAGATAATAGGCTTAAATCAACTTGAAAGAAAATAGATCTAGGTCATCCTTATGTTAAAAATGAAAATCACCTAATTAGGGTTTTAACTCAAAATTAAAAGCAAAATTTTGAGAAAAGAAAATTAAAAATAAAGATAGGAGAAATGAAGATAGAAACGATTTAGATTAAAATTGAAAGATTAGGTGAAATTAAGGGAAGAAAATTCACATTAATCAAGGTTTCTCCTTTTGAAAATAGGGGTAGAGAAATTCCTCCCTCCTTAATACAACCCTTCACCATTTGGAAAATGGCTAGGGTTTTTCTTTATATAGTAAGGGTTTTAGGCTGGGAATAAGGACTATTGGGCTAAAACATTAGGGAAAACACCCTAAGTGGCTAATTAAGGGTATTTTTGACTTAAAAAAAATTTAATCACACCCAAACCCACTTAAACATAATGATAGAAGGTTAGGTTAAAATAGGATGTATACCGTTCAACATGGACGTCCTCAATCACAGTATAGGATACTTATCCTTGGCGATAATGATATTGAGGGCCCGGTGGTCCACACAGAACCACCAAGTTCAATCTTTCTTCAGGACAAGTAATACCGGAAAAAAGAAAGAACTAGTGCTCCGTTGGATGATACCTATCTGGAGCATGTCAGACACCAAACACTCAATCTCTGCCTTCTATATGTGAGGACATCAGTAAGGTCGAACATTTGAGTGTGAAATGTAGCAAATGATAAGAATATTGTGATCATGAGGCCATACCAGTGGTAGTCCCTTTGGCTCAGCAAATACATCCTCATGCTCTGCCAAGACAGGAAGTAGGTCCTCCGGAAGGCTATCCCGACACACATCCACTGTGCCATGTTGCTAAAGAAAAAATCCTTGAGGTGCAAATAGAAAGAGGGAGCTCACTGATTGGGCAGACTACAAAGAGCCCGGCTGAGAACATTGGATGCTTACCCGCTGCCCTTACACATCAATGTCCATGATCATGTCGCAGAAGTTACACACTACATCCCTAATCTCTTGGAGCCACTAAACTCCCAATACCACATCCGCCCCCTTCGTGGGTAGCAAGAACAGGTGGTGGTGAAGGTATGGCCCTGGATGGATAATGAAACATGCGCACACACCCAAACGCTCCGAAGATGCTTAACATTGCCAATCAAGATGTCGAATGGCTTAAAGTTCGGCACATAGCATCCCAATCGTTCTGCCACCTTATCATGGATAAAGTTGCAGGTGGATTTACTATCGATTAGGATGGCCACCTGCTACTGCTTGAGGTGGCCTTGGATGCGCATGGTGCAAGGAGTATGGCTCTGGAAAAAGCATGCATCGAAATCTCAAGCAGTACACTGTCATATGGGTGTGGTGCATCCAGGGTAGAGCCAAAATCCTCCTTGTCGGCCTCATTGACTAGCAGGCTGCCTCGAACGGAACACCGGTGGCCTGGCACAAACATCTCATCCAACTAGGCCGGAGTGTGGCAGAGTACAAGAGGGGAAGTAGGGGTGGAGGGTTGGCTTGGACGGCTAGTGGGGAGGCCGGGCACAGAGTAGGGAATGGCACTAGGCTTGTTGGGGGCCTTGGAGAAGGACCAAGTCAGCCTCCCTATCGCTGCTGGGCAAGCTTCTCATCAATTTGTGCATGACACACGACTTCTCACATCAACGCGTAGGGAAAGTGGTGCATCTCATTTGAACTTTCAGGCTTGTGCCCCTGCTTAAAAGTCCCCACTAGGGTTGTCATCGGCCAATCAAAAAGATGGTTGGGAATCTTCATGAAATCGGCGTAGTAGGCTCACACGGTAGTGGTTTGATGCAGGGTGGAATGCATCTCATTGAAGTCCTAGAACTCATTGGGGCTGAACTGGACACATAGTTCATTAGCGAAAGAAGCTCAAGTCGGAAAGCGAACCTCCTTCTCGAAGCTCTAGAACCAAATGAAAGCATGACCATCTAGATGGAAGGCAACTATGTGCAGCAGTTTAGCTCAGAATGTGTTCCCTGGTAAGCGAAGAACTTCTCCTCCTTGTAGATACATTCCACCAGATCCTCATCCCCATTATATTTTGGGAACTGAAGGTGAGCGAAACATATCTCAGCCCACCATGGGAACCAGAATACACCTCCCAATCATCCTGGAACTCATGGGCCAAATTTATGTGAGGTGGCACCTTTGAAGCATTTAACCAAACACTTGGAAGGTCTTGCATATCCCATCCTGCATGTCATCCTTTGTGTTGTTCTAAGGTGCCGAAGTGGACAGAAAGTCCAGGCTCGTGCACCTCTCTCTTGGATGATGCTTGCTTGCCCATCTCAGGCTGGGCTGGCTGATGCACTAAAATAATGTTCAATTAAATATTTTAAAATCTTGAATTGCAATCCAAGTTTTTGTTAATTCATTGCTTATTTGGATTATTTATATCTTAAATAGGTGAGTTGGGCCGCCGTTGTGTTTACATGTCCAAATTGGCTTTGATAGGATCTAAGTGGAAGAAGAAGCAAAGCCCAACTATATAAAGCTATCTAAAAGTCAAGAATTGGCTCCTGATGGTCTAAACATGCATGAAATGGTCGAACACAAACTTGTGGACCCGTTGGATTTCATATTTGCATCAAGAGAACCAAAATTCGGGAAGAAGCTGATTTGGATAGTTTGACATAGACTTCGTATTTCAGTCATATCTTTCGATGTAAATTTTGGATTGATATAATTCTGGTGGCATTAAAAAGAAGCTTGTCGTGTCGACAATCGGATGTACAAAGGGATAACTAATCAATTAACCTGAGGCCAACACATGGAGGATCTTTTCACTAGTTGTGACATATATACAGAAGGAAAGATACTAAGGCCAATTACTAATGGAAGACTAAATGAGATTTATTTGATAAATAAATCATTGATTTATTTGATTAATTTAAAATTTAATCTTTTCCAAGAAAGCAACCAATCGAGCAATCAATCAGGATGTAATCAATGGATATGATTAGATCTTCCCCTTTGAAGCAACCCCTTCTACTCCTATAAATAGAGGGGTGGATGTGGTAGAGACATCATCTCCTCCTCTTTGGAGCTTTCTTCTCCTATTTTTCTTCTCTTCTAAGCTCTCTAGCTAAGGCTAGAGGTGATTTGTAACAATCTAATGGAGTTCTAATCATTTTTCATCAATGATTTTAACTAAGTATGGGTTATTTGAAATGATGGTTATTTAATATTGTTTATCTTCTTGTTTCTTTATGATCTTAACACATAAGATGCTTAAAGGCTCTCCTTCCTGATCTTTTATGGTTTTGATACATAGAATTTTGAATAAATAATTCTTTTTTATCTTTCATCTATCCAAAGTATTTGTTATTTTTTTTAATGTTTATATCATCCGGTTAGATAGAATCTTCATTCAATTCTAATTGAGATAACATGACACATGAAGAACACCACTAGATGTTACATTGAACCTTAATGCCTTACTGTTTTATCTTATTAATTTCTTAACTCTTTATTACCACAATACTCTTATACTTTTCTCTCTTAATATTTCTTTATTTCTCTTATTTGGTAATCATTGTGATAGTCACACAAAGGTAATCCTTTTGGATTTGACCTTTCAAGACTACATTCACTTGTGCACTTACAAATAATATAACCCTAAGCTTTGGCATAATTTGATGAATCAATAAGTTAGCTATAACACTAGGTGTAGATTGGGCAAAATTGGCGTTGCAAGTACACCTGAAGTTGTGCAACCACTGTGGTGAGGTGCTAAAGTTTGGAGGTCATTGTGTGAATCATGGAGGTCGCAGCAGGATCAACCAAATTGGTCGTTGGTTTGGGGCATCCTGTAACGACCGCGATTTTTTGGTATGATTTTATGCCTCTAATAAAACTATTTTATGAGTTTTTAATTGTTCTAAATTATTTATAGGTAGATATTTGGAGGGTTTTATGTGGGTGTAATAGAGCTCGGTGAGATGAGCGTAATGAACCTAGAAACGCATGAAACGGAGGTAAAGAGCAAAAGTTACGACCTTCGGAAGCGTGCCACATGGGCAGAACCTACTTTAAAAGTACAAGATATCCTACCCATGTCGGATCTATTTTTGATGGGCTCGTCGATACGAGTCCATCGGTACCAAAAATGCGCGATTCCGACTTCGAGGTAGATATTCTATTTTAATGTTTTGAAAATAGAAAAAAGAAATATTAAATTTGTTGCCACATGGCAGCACGTGCACCCCACAGAGATGCGTCAGGAAATTGACGTCCATCCTGACATGGACATCAAAAGTCTAACACATGTCAGTCGCGCATTAGACGCGTGTTTCACACGTGATGCGTATCTGACTCGCGTCAAACGCGCATCAACCTTAGTCCTCTATATAAACTCATTCTCTTTCATTTTGAAATTCATTCTGAAACTTCTTTTCTTCGTCTCTCACTCGTTGTAAGTCCGATTTGAGCCATTCAAAAAGCATTCATAGCTAATTCTAGGGTATTCTATGCAATGGAAGCGTCCATTCTTCGAGTTAGCGACCCTATATAGGGGAAACATCCTGGGGCAAGGTGAGGTTCTGTCTACTGCCTACGGGCGCGTGAAGGGTAAAGTGTCTCCTGGGAAGGGGAGATTTTGTTCGTCACCTACGGACGTGTTGTGAGACAAGTATCCCGGGCCAAGGGGAGGTTCAGTCTATAGGTTATGGGCATGCAAAGAGAAAAGTGTTCCGAGTCAAGGGGGGTTCTGTTCGTAGCCTACGGGCATGGAAAAAGAGTTTTTGGAGTTGATTTGAGTCTGTTTCTTCTGTTAAAGACGCATTTTGGAACAACTGTGAATTTTCGGTATGCTTTCTTGCCTCTAATAATACTATTTTATGAGTTTTTAATTGTTTTAAATTACTTAGAGGTAGATATTTGGAGAGTTTTTATTTGGTTATGATAGAGCTCCGTGAGACAAGTGTAACGAACCTAAGAATGTACGAAACGGAGATCGGGAGCAAAAGTTACAACCTCGGGAAAATGCCATATGGGCAGGACTCACTTTAAAACTGTGAGATAACCTACCCACGTGGGGTCTAGTTTCGAAGGTCTCGTCAATATGAGTCCATGAAGAACGCGGAATTCCCACTTTGAGATAGGAAGATATGATGTTTTAAACTTCTAAACAAAAATTTATTTTGTCGCCACGTGGCAGCGGGTGAGACACACGCGCACCATGCGGTGATGCACCAGAAACTGATGCACATTAGACATGCGTCAGTCACGCATCAGACACAACTCATGTCAGCTTCCATCCCCTATATAAACCCGTTTGTTCTCATTTTGAAATTAATTCTGAAACTTCTTTTCTTCGTTTCTCACTTGTTTTAAGTCCGTTTTCTTCCATTCAAAAAGCGTTCATAGCTAAATCAAGGGTGTTCTACACAATGGAAGTGCCCATTCCTCGAGTTAGTGACCCTATATGGGGAAATGCCCCGGGGAAAGGGAAGATTCTCTCCGTAGCCTAGGGCACGGAAAAAGAGTTTGTGGAGTCATTCGGAGTCCATTTTCTTCCATTAAAGAGGTGTTCTTACCTAAATCGAGTGTGCCAGACGTCGTGGTAGGGTTATTTTTCTGGTTGGAGACCTCCAAAACCCCAAAAGTGGACATCCAATTACGTGGTGTCCCGTTTATCGGTTTCAAACTCACGCGAAGAGCGAGGTAGGGGCTTTTATCCTTTCTTATGGCAAGATTATAATATTTGGTTGAGTTTTTAACTTATTATTTATATGACTCTCACATGCTATACGTTAGAGATTACTTTTAAGTTATAATTTATGATTTCAGCACATATATCCGATCTGTTCATCGTTGAGATAGAATATGATTTATATATTGTATATTTATAATGCTATTATGTATATTCAATTAGTTGAATAATTTGTCGCTAAAAGCGGATATGTTTTATACTAGATGCATTATGATTGCCTCATATATAACAGTTTGATCGAATATTTATCCGTGGATTTTGATATAAAGTATACACGGTGGAGCGTGTGAGAGAACGATAAACTAGCTTTGCCACTGTTTTCATTGCGAATGAATATAGTATATTTGAAAGATGG
The DNA here is from genome assembly GCA_035235625.1 of Saururus chinensis. Classification (NCBI taxonomy): domain Eukaryota; kingdom Viridiplantae; phylum Streptophyta; class Magnoliopsida; order Piperales; family Saururaceae; genus Saururus; species Saururus chinensis. The sequence goes on from CP141143.1 coordinate 37,921,997, forward strand.
TTTTAGAGGACTCGTCCTTGTTAAAAGGAGGATACTCAAGATTATGTTTGAAAAGACATATAAGCACCGTGATCAAGTCACTAAGGCAAGACAAAGAAGGGGTAACTGTCACATTGGAATGAGCAACCAACCTTGCCTTTGTAGTAGTTGATAGTGACGCTCTCATGTCTTGTAGAGCCGGAGCTAGGATTTTCAAAAGGATAAACATTGGGATATAATGTTTTAGAAGAAAACAATGACTTCTTGGAGTCTGGGAACTCTAGACTATTGCAATTGAGTATGGGACTCAAGATTATGAGTTTGGGACTCATAATGCTATTATGTATATTCGATTAGTCAAATGATTTACCGCTCGAAGCAGATATGTTTTATATTGCACATTTTACGATTGCCTCATATATGATAGTCTAATCAAATGATTATTTGTGAATTTTGATTTAAATTATACATGTTGGAGAGTGTGAGATAGAGACAAACTAGCTTCACCATTGTTTTCATTGTGAATGGATACCATAAGTTTAAAAGATGGTTTTAGAGGACTCGTCCTTGTTGAAAGGAGAATTCTAAAGATAATTTTTGAAAAGACGTATAAGCATGGTGATCAAGTCACTAAAGCGGGACAAAGAAGGGGTAATTGTCTTATTCGAATGAGTGACCAACCTTACCTTTGTAGTCATTGATAGTGACGCTCCCATGTCTTGTAGAGGCGGAGCTAGGGTTTTCAAATGGATAAACATTGGGATAAAATGTTTTAAAAGAAAACAACTATTTTTAGAAGTCTGGGAACTTTGGGATATTTTAATTGAGTCTGGGACTCAAGATTATCAGTCTTGGACTCAGGAGTGTTTTGGTTGTCCGGAGCTATTGTTGGGCACTCCGATAGAGTTTCGTTGACTAGTTAAGGACACAATTAATCTGGTTTAGAATCAGATGCACGGTACTTATTTTAGCCTGGTGAGCCCCTAACAAAGGGTAAGACCCCTGATTAGCCCCTAACGAAGGGCACCTATCAAGGTTACGCGCACTAGGGTAGAGAGTATCATGAGAAGGCTCTCTACTCTCTAGATCTCGGGGCTCCATGAGCATGGGTGGCTCTTCTATCTACAAGCACGAAATGCTTTGAGATGATCTATGGAGGAGTAAGAGGTCGCTGCTTTATACCCGTAGCAAATTCTTATCAATATATATATGTCTGGGACATTTGTAGCAAGCCATGAGAGCTTGCAAACCCTAGTAGCATCTTCGATACGTAGGGAGAAGCTCTAGGGGTGGTTTTGGGTGAGAGAAACACCCGTTTTTATTATTATATATTCATGCCTAATAGTATAAACTCCCCTACTGAGTATTTTCAAATACTCACCACCCCTCAGACTTTGTAGGACTCAACGAATCTTAGTATGTGGGTAGAAGGGCCTACTCTGAGTTTTATTGATGTGATTTCAACCACACCGAAATGAGCAAAAACTTTGTTTATTATTTTTCATTTGTGTGTTTGTACACGAACCGTGGTTCCTGGGGATATTATTATTTTATTATCGCATATAGCGAGCGGCTCTAGTCGCGGGCCCGGGTAAACTCCGATTTCTTTATGAAAAGAAATTTTTATGCTTCCAAAATCCTGGGGCGCGACATATCCACCATTTTTTTCTTTTTCTTTCTCGGGTTATGTCTTAGAATCAGTCGTTGGCTGCTTGCCTCTCACCATTGTATATCATTGAGGTTTTGATACCGGTGTTGTATCTCAATCAGACACAAACGGTACATAGCTTCAAGTAGGGGACATGGGAGAAGATTGGACGAAGAAAGAGAAGAACAAATCTGATTTTGCATTAGTATCCATGGAACAACTCAGCCCCTTTTATGGGAGGTGCGCAGCTCCCTTGGGAGTCATGCCAACTAGTGGGCCCCATGCTAATTGGCAGGCCACCAGTTGGTTTATTACAATCATGAATCAACTCCCCCTGCCCGATTACAGCTTATTACATTAAAAAAAGACAATATCAAAAAGTGAAGCAAACCCTATAATAGTAGGTCCTAAAAATGGAAAGTAGTGCAAAGCGGGAAATGCCCGTCACCTAAGCTGGCGTACACAACAATAATTTCATTCTTTTAATACTTTGGAATACACATTTTTTTAGTTTTTCTCTTATTTTGCTTTGTTTTCATGTCTTTTTCATGCGTTGGTTTTGAATTGAAAAAAAATAAAAAAAAGGAATATGATTAAAAACAAAAGAAATTAGTGTAGCTTTTACTTAGATTGCAATTTACTTTGGTTATGTTGTTTATTTGTTAAGCTCTTAAGACTTAACATAATTAATTTTCATTCAAGTAGAAAAGCAACATAATTTGTGGTGAATATATCTTAATGAGGAGAAGGATACATGAAGAAGAGGGTTGAAGATTAATTTGATTTTCTTTTGCTTGATATTACAATTCTCTATTTTTTAAAATATGCACACATTATGTTTAGACTCAAGTCACTTTTATGAATGAAAATCAAGAGAGAACTCTTAGACATAAGTTTATTTAGGCATTTGGATTTTAGTGTAGTCTTAGTGATCAAATTAGAGGAATTTAATCTAGATTTCTATTTAGAATTCAAAACAAAGAAAATTTCATGGGAAGTGATTTAATGATTGTAAGTTTCATTTACTTCAATATTTTTTAGACAATGACATTTTCCTCTTAAAGATGATGATGAAAGGCTACCTACTTAGGTCGGTCTTGGCTATTGTACAACTCCCATCCACTAGAAAAAAAATAAATGATGCAACTTGAGAAGATTTAAAAAACCAAGACCTAAAAAATAAATTGAGGAAAAATATCATGACTTATAAAAAAGCATAGGCATATTCTTTTTCAGCTTCAATTTTTCTTAAAAAAAATGTACATCGATTTTAGATCAAATGAGATTAAAAATGAAAACTTTCTCTTCACTAGGATCATAACAAATTTGTCTCAGTTCGAATAAAATGATTTTGCGAGATTCAACATTAAAAGAGACAAAAATTTTAAAACATTGGTGGTTTCTTCTAAAAATTACTAAAATAATATTAAAGTGTAAAAAACAAGAAAAGAAAATTGTCAATCACAAACTAATGGAGTTGATTAACCTAAGCTAATACATGAATGAACATAATATGTAGATGCACTAAAGTTAAAAGAAAATTAATTGAAAATTCATCAACAAGAGATCAACATTCCTTAATTTTATTATTTGATTTTTATATCACATTTTGCCCTTCAGAAAAAATTTATTTCGATGGGTAATGTCTTGAAATAATTTTAGGTATTTATTGAAAATTTTTAAAATTTCTTCGTTTTTTATAAATAAAAAATGGGACTTATTTCAAGATTGGTCGATCGCTCCTAGGAGTCATATCTCCACATTAAAGCACTCTTTAAAAACATGGATAAAGCCATCAAACCCTCTCATTTCACTCCAAACTCTCCAAAGAGATGCAAGATTATATTGGATTTCATCTTCAATTTAAGGATTTTGTCCTCAGACACAATATGACCTAGACCTCATTTTTTATTATTACATAATTTAACATCATTTTCAATGATTTTGTACCAATAGCAATGTTTAGAATTGCCTGATCTATGTTAATCCTCATTTTTAAGTGATTTGAACTGTTGGTTTATGAGATTTTAAGATTTTTGTGATTCGGTTTGAATTTCAACCTCAGAATTGGGGATTTTTTAAAATCCATATCATTACCTACTATCTTTGTGAAGGTTGAAAGAGCTGAAATTCAATTTTCGGAATGTGGGAGTTCATGAATTGTGTCAAAAAGATAACCACACTAGAAAGGAGTGTCCAAATAACCATCCTCACAAACTTTGATCAAGAAAGAAGGTGAAGAAGACCTTTACACCACTCTACCAAATGTATGAGCATAAGATGAAATGGGTGTTGGTGAGGATGATTGATCTTCAAACTCTGAAGGAACAATTAGGTAAGATGAGCAAGTGCACCTTAGATTGCATTAGGACTTGCTGGCTAGGTAAGGCTAAGGAACTAAACATCTCTAAGTGATGAGATTAGTTTGATTTGTCCATGATTTTATTTCATTTTACTTTATTCTAATGTTGATTTTCTTCATAGCTTTTGAATGAAAAGTAAAACAAAAAGAATTTTATTTTTTTTTACTTTACCTACTTTTTTATATGCTTAGCTTTCAAGCTAAAGTCAAATTAATTGTTTTTAAAGTTGGACAATAACATCATATGTGGTCAATGTACCTTAACTAAGAGAAGGATGCACCGAAGAGAGTGAAGATCAATTTGAATTTCTTTTACTTGATGTAGCAATTCTTTATTTTTTTAAACTTTCATACATCATCTTCATACTCAAATCAATTTTATAAGTTATGATGAAGAGAGAATTCTTAGACATTAGTTGACTTAAGAGTTTGGATTCTAGTGGAGTCATGGTAATCAAATTATATTAACTAAAGCTAGACTTCTATTTATGATTCAATGCAATAAAATTCCTTTTTATGTGCTTCTAATGGTTGTAAATTTTATTTACTTCATCAGATTAATCAAGGGCATTGAACTTGTAAAGATGATGCAGAAGGGATACCTACCTAGGTCGGCCTAGGTTGGAGTGAAGCTCTCATTCAATTGACATAAAACAAATGAACGAAAAAGAATGAGAAAAAAAAATAAATGATTCGACTTGAGAGGATGTTGTGAACATCCTAAGGGTTTACCATTGGGGTCAGATGCTAGTGCGATAGGCTTTAATTAAGTAATTGTTAATAAAGGGGGCGTAGGCCTTAGGGTTGCTAGTCATTTCTCTACACAAGATCAATTTATGAAAAATCAAACAACAAACCATGCAAGACCACATAAGGAGTTTTATGTGGAAAACCCCTACTAGGATCACCTATGAGGATACCTTCCTTTGTTATTTTTGTTAAATTTATGACATTCACATGCACAAATTTTTCATGCCACAATTAATTATTATCAAGCAATGACAAGTTTGTAGAATAAACAATATTAAGAAAAGAACAATTATCATGTTGTCTTAAGCCTTTCACACAAGTCTTTTCTAATTTGTCAATGATATAATAAGCTTTCTTTGTAAATTTTACAACAAAACTAGAGTTACAAATTTGACTAATGCTCTCAGAAGGTTAGCTTTCAAACCATGCACACACGAAGCATTATCAAAATCACACAATCTAGAAACTTTCAAAGTGGCAATCCCATCTATTTTTATGGTACTCTCATCTCCAAATGTGACTTTTCCGTAATAATTCTCTACCAAACTAAAAGTTAGATTTATCATTGGCCATGTGCTTTATACATCTACTATCTACATACCACATGTTAGAATGTTGCATTTTCATGGCAGTGTGCACTACAAGATAATTCGCATCCTCTTTCTTCACCCAAATTATTTTAGTTTTCAAAAATTCTTGAATTTCACTTAGATTTCTATCATATTTAGCATTCTCAATAGTCTTTGTATTCACTCGTTATTCTTTCTTATGATGGCCATAATAAGTAAACTTATTAGAAGAACTCATAGAATTATGTATGCAATTTCTATGTCCAAGACCTTAAATTTTCTACTATGTTCTCTTAAAATTTTCCCCATCCATGTAATTTTTCCGAGCAAGTCAATTTTCACATTGTCTCTCACAAATTGTAGTTTTCTCACTTATTTGCTTTTGTTTGACTCAATTTTAGTTACTAGATACTTCTTAATCAATTATACTCCAACAAAAAGTTTAGACTTAGAAGTACTAGCACCACGATCATTCGAATCTCTACCCTTAATAAATTTAGTAATTCTTAGAGAATTTGCATTCTTCTATCCCACATACCCTAAACTGCATATGTCACATCTAAATTAAACACATGAGCAAATTTTATCACGTTTTTCTTTGCCTTTGACAAATTCTTTCAATTTAGAATTTGAAGCTCTCAATTCCTCTTCCAACAATTCAATTTTGTTAAGCAACTCAATTTTTTTAGTTCACATAAAGACTTGTCATGCACAAGTTGAGAATTCTCATGTTCCATAGCACAAGATTTTTCTCTAAGAATCATCAATTTATCAAAAACATAATTAGTCCTAGCTACAATGAAATTTGACAAAAATAAAGTCAAGTTAAGTATGATTTTCAATTTCTCAGCTTCCACAAGTTCATTAGTTGGACTCTGTGTGTGGCTTAGACAAACTGAGAAAATAAAGTGTTTCCAACTCACAATTAAGTTACCAGATTTATATTCCCCTTCTAAACAAATTAAACATAGAATTTGATTAACTTAATGATCCTAATTCCAATGTGTTCCAACAAAAAAATTTGTAATTAAATCAGTAATCGAAACACACCAAATTTTTTACATGAAAATCTGACTAGGGAAAAACCATGGAACATTCTATCCAAATTAAATATACACTATGTGAACTCAAGATTACAGAATTACTAATTACATAGACAAAAGACTCCTACTCCTTCAAACGGACTGTCTCTTCACACCATTCTTTAATTCTGATTCAAGTACTTTTTGGTTGTTTACTAGCCAAAGCTTGATCTTTGTCTTCATTGTGCTCTCTTGATCAACGTAGAGCTTTCATCTCCCTCTTAGAATGAATATTCTATTCACTTGATCATCTCAATAACAAGCTTCAACAAACACCATATGTTTTGTGCTCTAATCTTACCCCTAATAGTTCATTTTGATTAATGGTAGAGATTCTCACAATTTGGAAGACAACTCTCATAAAACTCCATTAAAGAGACTCCACGCAAGCTCTTAAAGTTTTCTAGGTATTCTCTCTTCCACTAGCATGTTCTAATCCCTTTTTATAGACTCACAAACCCTAAAAGAAAAAGGACTCTAATTTAGAATTTTAACCAAATCAAAAAATCTTAAATTTAGCAACTTGCCTCTTCAGCGATCGATCGTTTCCATAGGGCGATCAATCAATCCCTGTATTTTTTCCTCATAAGTCTTCAAATCCATCAATTGCTTCAACATGGTGATTGATTGCTAACTCACTGCTTCATTTTATACAAAGTGACTTCAAATGTCAATTGATCGCTCTACAGAACTGATTAGTCATTCTGTCATTTTTCATTGCAAACTTCACCATTCTTTCAGCTAAGGTCTCTTTTAGCATAAAGTATATGAATGTGATTTGTGTGCGTACTTTTATTTAACAAAAACATGGATTTGAGTCTTATTTTTGTTCATCCTTCATAAGTCCATCTTCAGACCGTAAACTGGCTCAAAATACACATTTCATGACATTGTTATGATAACAATAGTAAACCAATGCATGGCATAAGGTCTCTTATGTTCTTACATATTCTTCCCTTCTTAAATTTTTTTAATAATCTTAGGAAGCTTGGCACCATAGTTAGAGGCTTACCAGGCTGGGCAACCACCAAGGCATGTGCCCTAGTCCATCAAACGCCCAACATTCCGCTTGTCTACCAAGTTTTACTCTTTCTCATATTAACATTAGTTATAATTTTCTTAATTAGCACACCCCTAGCCCCTACCTTTCAATTTAGGGCTTGGCGGGCAAATTATGACGAATCTTGTTTGCCCATGGGCGCTGTCTCATACTTGGGTCAAGTCGTTTAGATGGGTCCACTCACTTTCTTAAATTAGATCCTTAGGACAAGTTGCTGTCTTTCACCCTTTTTAGACCTCCGGTTAGGGTTTCAGGGTTTTCGAGTAACCAAATTGACTAGGTTGACCGAAAACACCCATTCTCAGCCAAAATTATAAATGTTTTTGCGCCTTTCCCCTAACAGTGAAGGGGTCAAACCTAAGCTTTTAGCGCGGTCTAGTTCAAATATGGAGGTTAATTTCTCTCCCAATATTACTTAACCAAAGAAAAGATTCTTATGAATTTTTGGGGTGTTACATTCTCCCCAACTTAAATATGAACTCTGTCCTTAGAGGTCATGACCACTCTCACTTGGCAACTAAACCATCATCATGCTTGGAGCCTGCTCAACAATGTATTCAAAAGGTTAACTACACTGAGTAAAATAATCAAGAAAACTACTAATTTATTATGAAATCTGGAAGCTTCTTAAAACAAAATTCATAAGAAAACTATTTTAATCAAATTCAAAGTATGTATATTCAAATAATTTCAAATTAATATCGATTGTTGTACTAAAAGAACTCATGAAAGTTTTTTTCCTTTTATTTCATAAATCTTTTGAAATCAGGGTTTTCACATCACATAAGAGAAAATCTCATCTCTCTTAGGTTTGGTCTATAGAGGTTCAAAAGAGTTGATGGGGCTAGTCATCACCTTTTCTTACCCCTATCGATCTTACCGAAAACATAATGAGTTTTGAATTTAATGTCAAAACACTCCTCATGTTTGGGCATTGTATTATAGTTAGGATGGGCCATTGTCCTCCACATACTGGTTGAACATCTTTTCTCCTCCACATAACACTTTCTACGAGTTGTGTGCATGGCAAAGTGAAATTTCTAGGTAAATCAAACTTTCACATGTTACATGCACATTACAACAATCAGCAACACAAACAACTCAATGGAAATTGATGAGTTCCAATCCTCAAATTTAGTCCTAAGGTTTTTTCTTTTTACACAAACTTCCTTCCTTTGCACACTTCACCTTAGGTACAACTTTTGTCATGACCTAGCTACCTGAATCTTTTGAGAAATTACAGGGGAATAATTTTTATTGAATTATATACATGTTACTCACATGTTGAAAATTTTCACGGCACAAAGGATGTGTGGTTGAGACGTAGGATCACTGAGCAACAAGGAGCCATCTTCATCCAACTTCTATAGTCCTTGCATAAAACTGTGCTTACAACAAACACGTAGTGGCAAACTACCCATGAGCCAAATGAGAGTTTAATATCCATCTAGATGGCAATAGCAGATCACTAGATTTATCTTAAAATGAGTACTTCATAGAAGTAAAAATCAAGAGTTCTAAACTCTGCACAAAAATTTCTACTAAGCAACGAAAATGATAAAACTAGGTCTCTATGTATTCATGATCAAACTATCAAGCAATCAAAGCACAAAGCATGCTAACCGCATGAGCACACACAATTTTTTAAGTGGAAAATGCCAACTGGGATAGAAAACCACAATAACTATTCTTGGCCTAAAATCAATGCACTAGATAGTGGTACACTACATAGATACAAGAAAGCTACCAACCTTTGTTGTTGATTCTTACCCAAAAACTCTTTTTTACTTCTCAAATAAAACTCCTCTAATTGCCAGCCTTCAAGTCTCCTCTTCAAGCCTGGAAACTTTTTCGTTCTACTTGCATTGTCATTGTCTCCTTATAGCCTCCAAAAATAAGCTCCTCATGTTCTTTGACTTGAGCCTTGAGTTTTTCAACTCTCCATTGAAGATTTGTTGCAACTCCTCAAACTCTTATGTGTGTTGTATTGTAAATTTCACTTCATTGTTGGCTAATTGAATTGATCTTCAAAACATGTAGCCAAAGAAAATCTATAAACTTTCAAAACCCAATACAGTAGACTCACCATAATCTCTCTATTCTAACAATGGCTTCCCTCATCTTTTTCCAAGTCCAAGACACCTCTTTTATAGATAATTAAGTCAATTATGGTGTTAAACCATTAATAGGAATCAAATTCAACTTATATTGGCCTATTTTAGGAAACTGTAGACTCCAACAATCAATTACTACAGTAACCAATCAGTCACCAATTGTCTCGGCTAAATTTTGCGAAGACTGCTACAATAAATGATCAATTGCTACAGCAATCCATTGATCAATGAATAGTTACTGCCAAGTAAATTGCTTCCATTCTGCTGTAGTACCTATTATTAAATTTTAATTGAAGGGCACAAATTATAACAAAGTATAATTGGCAAAGCGAGGTCAACCCTCCAAGACTTGAAATTGGAAAATTAAATTTAATCTAACTCAAGTAAACCCTAATCAAAATACTAAAGTATGTTCTTCCTCGCTTTTAAACTCTAATCAAAATACTAAAGTATGTTCTTCCACACTTCAATGTAATAAAACAAAGTCGTAAGTTGTGTTCACATTAATAAATCACAAGTCATACCCAATTCTAATAATTCACAACCATAAACCAAGCAGTCAACTAATAAAAACTAATTCAATCATGAGAAAAGCATGACTAGACTCATATCCAAATCAATTCCACTAATCAAAATGAGGTAAGAACAACTAATAAGAGTTCATCTTTACCTTAGTTCAAAAAAACTAGCTACTCATTAAACTAAAAACTAAGACTATAATCTCCATTTTGAACCGCTATAGTACTGATGCATCTTCAACCTTCAGCTGCTACAGTATTTTCCACAGTAACCCATGGTGCAGTTAATTTTTAGCTTCTTTCTTCATTCCTTTAGCTTGAGATTCAATTCTCTGACTTTCAAAGTCTTTTTCTAATGGTTTTGGAGGGTGAAATGTGTTGAATTCTCCTCTGGTTCGTCCACTCTTCCCCTCTCCATTCTGAAATTCTCTGTTCTTCTAAATTTATAAAATATGGGCAGAAATGTCTTGCCTTGTTTAAGCTTCAATTTCGACCATGATGGAGATACTTTCTTTGTTTAATATCCCTTCCTTTTCTTAATCTTGCTTGTTTCTCAATCCTTTCTTTTCCTTTCACTTTCCTTTCTTTGAATTATCTATTTATGCCTTGTTTTTTCATTGATACAAATTTGCTTCTCTACTTTGGACATGGCTAAAGTCTCATTTTCTTTCATTGGCTGCTTCTTTCTTATTTCCTTATGCTTCTCTATTTCTTGCTATTCTTGGCTCTCCTTGAAATGGAATGTCCTCTTTTGTACCCAACTTTGGACTCTTTCCTTGCTAAGCCACCCATCTTTTCATTTAGCTTCCTCTATTAGCCACTCATAAAACCTTGACTCCCTATGAGCTAAAACATGTACACATTGATAAATTCTAGTGAATCTACACGAGTACAATTATCATTGTTAAATTGAAGCTTCCATCATACTAACATATTTGAGCCTGAAATAATACTAATTTAAGGTTATAAAAGCCAATATAAGGGTATTAAAATGGCTCAAAATTATGCATATCATTACCAAAAATTAAAATTTGTTCAAATTAATCCCTTTTTAACCCTAATTAATCTTGGATGAAAAATTTACTAATGTAATTTTTCACTCATTTTCCATTCATTCTTTTTCTCACACTCTAATTAATAAACCATTATCCTAAGTGTGTGAATATATGATGTTTGCATATTTTTACCTGCGGGCATGCTTTTGAGTCTACTGATTTGCTTCTTCTTCACAATGTGATCTTGAACAATAAGCATTCTATCTGATGATGCAAATTACACATCAATTGGACATTTATTTTATTCATCCGAATAAGCCAATATAATACATATGGCCACACATGTTCTAACACCAAAGCTCAGTAGACTTGCCTACCCTATACTAGAACATAATAAATATGCAACTAAATGCAGCCTAGACATGTTCATGCCTCTATAAGAGTTATACCACATGAAAGCAATTCTTTACATACTCTTGATTTATGAGTGCACACAATATGCCATGAGATGATAAGCTATGAACTATCTACACCATACACAATTCAACAATGTGAAAAATTATGCAAAGTGTATCAAAGGTAACTAAACAAAACACTTAATTTGTCTTAATTTATCTTTTGGGTAAGACATAGGGAACTATCCATGAATTTAAGTTCAAACAAACATCAAAGTAAAATTAAGACATGCCACACTCACCTTGCTTATGTAAACCTCATGACACTGATTTCTAGAAGCAAAATTAACAATCTTCCACTTTACATGGACACCCTTCACTAAAGGCAGCGCGTCATGGACCACTCGTCTTCAAATCAGGATGATCTTGATGGCATATGATTGCATCACCAAAAGTCCTTGGGTACCCACTTGGACTATTTCAGTAAATTTCTAGTTGTTCACTCGGCATAGAAATCATTCCATTTTCTTATCGTGTTGCCCCACCTTGGTAATCTCTTTCCCACCCCATGGAGTTTAAGTGAAGGAAACATCAGTCATTCATTTCAATCCAACAAAACACCCACCAATGAAAATGTTTCTACATTTATGATGTTCAAAGCAGTAGCTATTACCCCTTAGCTTATCAGTTATTAACTTAAGTATGCCTTATGGTAACCACTTACTGATAAGTATAATTTATACATTATTTGAAGCTTAATTATTCTATTGTCTAGTCTTATTTAAAAGTTAGTGTAGTTTAAATAATTAGAAATTAAATTTAATTAGGTTTGGAAAAGCTTGTATGATGTTTTGAAGTAAATTGGCTTACTTATATTAATTCTGTGCAGATTCTTCATTACCATTTGTACAAGGTGTAATGGTGTTCGATCGGTTATAAGTGATTTTGAAACAAAAGACAGTACATCTGTTCCATCAGGAATGGAAGGCAATCGATCGGGATAATGCGCAATTTCCTATTTTGAGCCAATTTTGAGTCATTTTTATGTTAGACTTCCTCTTATGCTTCCTATGCCTATATAAAGAGATATTTGGCTCGAAATTAAAGGATTTCAGTAGATTTTCTAAAGAGAAGAAGGAAGAAGAAGATGGAAGATCTTTCAAAGCTTTCAATGGAGATTCAAGAGCATTCTTCTACCATGCAAGGCTAGATTTTTTTTTACTTAGGAGTTGATGAAATTATAGATAAGTTTTAATTTTTTTTCTTTTTATAGATCTCAAGTTTAAATAATGACAATTGCATGATAAGGATTTTCTTTTTAATGGAAGAGCTTTTCATGTTTATTCAAATCTATGTTGATTTATTTTCTTGTAGATAATAGATTGATGTGGTTTTGATATTTACATTGATTCTAAATTCTGTGATTTAGATGAGATGGTCATGCAATAGTTTTAACGTTAATATAATTAATGAATTGGATGGGTTATACTAAGATAAGACGAGTCATGCCTATAGTTTAGTTTAGTGTAGATGTTTCGTGCTATTGTCGAAGATAGTTCATGCCATGAAATTAATTAATGATTCTTTTCTAAGTAATTATAGCTTGTAGTTGAGAATACTTGTTCATATTTACACAAGATTTAGATTAAAGGTTAAGAAATTGTTATGGTTCTATAGTGGATTCGATTTCCTAAGTAATTTCCATTATATCGATATCTTCCTTTTAAATGAATTGATTACTTTCTTTGCTTAATTAAATTTTAAGTTGTTTTACTTTTTAATAAACAAAATCATCTCTTAGATTTAGTAATAATTCATTCGTCTATGAGGTTCAACAACCTTTAAATACTTATCCTAATACAATTACCTTGTACACTTGCAAAGGGTTTAAATATAAACGATCAAGTTTTGGCGCCGCTAACACGGACGGTGTTGATTTGTTACTAAATTAGTCTTAGGATAATTCTAGCTACTTTAGTTTCAGTTTTCTTTAGTTTTTAGGTTAATTCTTAGTTTCTTACTTTCTTTTAATTTGATTTTGTAGCTTGAGTTGAAGACTGTGCTCTCTACACTTGTGGCCACAAGTAGACATGGATAAGCATAGTGCTCCTCTTCGGTTTGCAAGATCCTTTTCTCTCTATTTTTAGTTTTTTTTCCTTAGTTAATTTTTTATTATTCTTCCCTTTTTTACGCTTAAAATTGTGTGATGTGTTTGTGATGTATGCCTGGTCGTCGCTCCTTGCTCCTCCTATTAGCACACTTGACCCTGAACCTGAGTGGACACCTAAGAGAGCTAAGTTGCCCTCAACCTTCACCCCGACCCATTCTCCCACCAATTCCTCCACCCATACCACTTCTACCATCATCATGTCTGAACTTCAGTTAGTAGATGCACCTCTCAAAGCTCTAAGGGAGTAGTACACTCCCAATGAGTACACCTCTCCTTCATGCATTAGGTTGTTAGCGGTCGCTGCTCAAAATTATGAATTAAGCCCAACGTCATTCAAATGCTTCCATCTTTTTATGGGCTTAATAATGAAAACCCATATAGGCAACTAGATGACTTCTTGGAACTATTCACAACTTTCAAACTCTCAAACTTAACCGATGAAGCAATCAAACTTTGGCTTTTCCCTTTCACATTGAAAGATAAGGCTAAAGAATGACTTCACTCATTAGAGCCAAACACCATCACAACATGGGCCCAAATGCAACAAGAGTTACTCAAAAAGTACTTCCCCATAGGTAAGACCAACCAAATGAGAAAGGCCATAACCACCTTTGCCCAACTTCCCACTTAACAGTTCCATGAGAGTTGGGATAGATTGAAGGACCTTCTTAGGAAGTGTCCTCATCATGTTGTCCCTAAGTGGCAATTAGTGCAATGCTTTTATGAGGATCTTACTGAACAAAACTGTCATCTTCTTGATGCAAGTTGTGGGGGTACCCTTTTGTTGAAAAATAAAAATGAGGCATGGAAAATTTTTGAGGACTTGAGTGAAAATTCTCTTCAACATGCTGGGTTGAATAGAAATGAGAGTGGACTATTTACCTTGAACAATGACCCCTCTAAGGGTGGCTTGTATGACGTCGAATACTCATTAAACCTCTCTTCCAAAGTTGACACTTTGAGTAGGAAGCTGGACCTTCTTATAACTTCAACCCATCAACCCACTCTCTTCACTAAAGATGCCTGCACAATATGCCTTAGTCCAACCCATACTATCATGGAGTGCCCTTCTACCTCTCAATTTCCATAGCTTGTCCAAGATCATTTGAATGTCACTCAATCCTTCCCTAGGGTTGAGAACAATCTATTTTCAAACACATAAACCCTAGATGGAGGAATCACCCTAACTTTTCCTATCGGGCACAAAACCAAGGGGTTGTGGGCAACCAACCCCCTAGGCAACCATTCCAAGTTCCACAAGTCTCTATCCACCAACCTCAAGTGCAACCCCCCTATGTCCAACCTAGTAGGAGTCCGAGTCTTGAAGAGAAGGTCTTAACCGCATTACAAGAGCTACAATCTCATACTCAAATCCTTCACTCCCACACACAATCTAAAGCAAAGCTAGAAGCCCAAATTGGAGAACTAGCTAATGCTATTAAGAAGAGAGAGATGGGGATGTTGCCAAGTCAACCTCTATAAAACCCTAACGGTCAATTTCGGGTAGAGGGAGCTCCTCCCTCTAATGAGTAAGTTCATTACATAATGACCCTTAAGAGTGAAAGGACTATTGACAATAAGGTTGGGGGGACACCAGTGACAGATGATAGGAGTGAGGAGTTAGAGAGGGCAGCCCCTAATGAGCCTCAAGTAGAACTGAGTGCACCACATGAGAAGGAGTTTGTATCCCCTTTCCCTTCTTCAGAGCCATAGTCTAAGACCACTTCCCAGGGATCTTATATCCCTAAGGCGCATGTTCCTCAGTGTCTTGACATGGCCCCACCATTTAGAAAAAGCATGGCTAGGACTGATGAGATTCTTAAGACTTTCAAGCAAGTCAAAATTAATTTCCCCCTTTTGGATGTCATTAAGCAAGTCCCTGGTTATGCTAAGTTCCTAAAAGACCTATGCACTCAAAAGCGTAAATCTAAGACTCTTGTGTCTAAGAAGGTCCTCCGCACCGAGCAAGTCACTTTTGAAGTTTGACACCCCACCTAAGTATAAGGACCCTAGAGTGCTCACTATTTCTTGTGTCATAGGCGATCACTCCATTCATAAAGCCCTCTTTGACCTTGGTGCGAGTGTCAATCTACTCCCTTACTCGGTGTATGAGAAACTAGGGTTAGGTGAATTACAACTTACATTAGTTACCTTGCAGCTAGCCATTCATTCTGTGTGTAAGCCTTGGGGAGTCATTGAGGATGTGTTAGTGAGGGTTGACCGGTTCTTTTTCCTCATTGATTTTTTTGTCTTATATATGGAAACCGTTGCCAACTCTACACATCAGATTCCTATCATTCTAGGTCATCCTTTCCTTCTCACAGCTAATGCATGCATAAATTGTAGGACGGGGGTAATGGAGATTACCTTTGGGAACATGAAAGTGCAACTAAATGTTTTTTATGTGTCTAACAATTTACCAGCAACTTGTGATGTTGAATGTTTTATGGTATACAATTTTAGATTCAATGCCTATGATAGAAGTCCATCTTTTGTAGTATCAGCCCATAATCAAGTCGTGTCTTCTAATTTTTCTGAGTCACTTTTTGGCGATTTAAGAAAAGAGCCAATGCAAATATCTACCACCTAGCCTGACATATTTGAGAATGTTGGCATGGTCAGGCTGAAGATGATAAACTTAGCGCTTCTAGGGAGGAAACCCTTGTTTTATTCAGTTTATTTTTATTTTTATAGTTTTAGTTAATCTTACTTTATTTGATCCATGTAGTGATTTATTTGATTTAGTAGTTTTAGCTTACTAAATGAATTTTTATTTTTTTATTTTTTTATTTCATGATTTAAAAAAAAAGAAAAAAAGGTGTTTAGCCGTTTGATCAGGTTGATACCCGATCGATCGGTTGATATAACGGCCAAGCAACCATTCAAACAATCAGGTTGTAACTTTAAACATGCGCTGGTGATGGGTCTCACGCGCTCCAACTTCACCCCCTTTGCTGACTTTGCTTTTCCTAATGATTTTACTATCACGGGGACTCTTATGGGGCAGGAATGAAGCCCACACCTCACGTATGGATTGCCAGCTTATCTCATGACACAGGATTGTCATTTTGCACATCTGATATTGGAGTATGACATATGGTTCCACCGTCATGAGAAGGTAGACTACACCTTAGCTGGCCTTTTGTATGTTTTGGGTCATGAGGAGCAGATTCACATCGATTTCCCCTCATTTGTCTTCGCATGGATGGCGGATATAGTATCTTGACCATTGGATGAACAATTAGCTTTTTCTTTCCTTTTGGAGTGGATTTTTGATCACTTTCAGTTGGATTTTGCTTCATACGTACCCATGAGCTGAGGTTTAGGGGTCATTTCCTAGGCAACCCTAAACAGGATGATCATACATTGTTCCCCTTGACCAGCATTTGACCAGGAGGACGAGGAGGAGTGGCCCGTAGAAGGCACACCAGAGGTCGTAGCTGAGCAGCGTATTCTGCCCCATTCTTTTGGTCACAACTCTTTTCTTCAGATGGAGCATCACCTTTGAGCACATATCGATTCTTCTCAAGCGCAACTTCAGACGAGGCTTAGTGAACATATAGATGCTCAGATGGTTGAGATGAGGGGACTTATACAAGGACTGACTAATTTGATTTGTAGCCAATCAGGTGCGGCAGATGCAGATGATAGTGACTAGAGGTCTATTGATGAAGATGATTCTAATGATGTTGTACTTAGCTATGTAGGGGCTATTTTTTCTTTCTTATTTTTTTTTTCTTATCTTTTTTTTTCTTTGGTTTATTATTGTTATCTCTTTTGTGGGATATGGTACTATAGGTTTGGGAAAATGCTTCCTACATGTCTGTTTTGCATATTTTCTAAATCCTATGTAGTCCACTTTGAGAATAGCATATTAGTTATGCATTCAAGTGATATCTTTCTTTTCCCTCTCTTACTTATTCTTGTCATTGTAGTATATAATTTCTTTAACATTGAGGACAATGTTCATTTTAGGTTTGGGGGTATAGAAAGATATTTTTCTTTTACGATATTTTAGAATATTTTTTCGTTATTAATTTCATTTTCTTCTTTTATGTGGTTTTTATTGCTTGTTTTCTTTTAAAAGCATATGTCTGTTTTTAAAGAGATCAATTTCATGAAGAAAGTTTAAGTAATTAATTAAGTGATGAAAGCGATTAAGTGTGTAATATCTATTTTATTTTATTTATCTTGGATAATTGTGCTTATATTTTAAAATCATATTTCACACACTTGAAATTCGTAGGAATATAATTTTATGATCTTAGTGAGATATCTTTAATTATGCATATTTTTTAAAACATGACAATTGAGTAATTTTTAATGTTTTATGATGAATCTTTATGCTTGGCTATTATTTTAAAAAAAATGGGATAAGTGTGTAATGAAAAAATTATGATGAAAAAAATTGAATGAAAAAAAGAGTTGAGAAAAAAAATGATAGATTGATTGAAAAAATAAGGAAAAAAAAGAGTAAAGGTTTGTTTCTCTTTTCACTGAGTAACCGGGCCTTGTGGCTAGGCAAGGATAAGGGATCATGTCAAAAGGTGAAAAGTTGAGATAAATTCTTTTATGACTTGCTTACTTCTGTAACCTTTATAGTTCGAGTTATTAAGCCTGAGGGGTATTTCAACACCTAGTGCTTTGAGCCAACTCGATTAGGGACATTGGCCTAATGCTTGTTACATGGACTATTTAGAAGGCTTAATAGAACTAAGTATTGCACGAGTCATATTTTAAGGTATATTATGCTTTTATTCCCTGAATTTAATTAAAATTTGAAGGCTATAACAAGAGGTTTTATTATGAGATGTTAAGGTTGAAAGACTGTCTTTTTTATATTTTTAAGTTAGTGAACTTTAATAAGCTTGGTTAATGGGTCACATAAGATATGCTTGTTAATAAAAAATAAAATTGTATCACTACGGGTTTCTACACTTCATGTTTTTGAAATCTATATATATAGTTGCACAATTATTTCTAAGATGGAGTTATATAATGGATGATTCCTTACTAGAAAATGATCAAATCAAAATTATTTACTTGTGCCAAGTATTTGTGGTTGGTTCTTTTTAGAAATAGTTAATGTGTTTTTAAGATAAATTATTTTTAGAATTTTTGTTGTCTTGTTTTGTTTTATTTCTTTTGTTAGGTTTAGATATTTGTGGGTATCATTAATGCAAACCCTCACGAGACATAGCTCGTCCAACAAGGGAGACCTAGGGGTTTAAAGGCTTGTTGAATACACTAAATGAAATCGTGATTCCCTATGAAAGTGACATTTATTTATTTTTCTAGATTAGTTGTTTTGTTTTATTTTTGTTTTGCTTGAGGATTGGCAAAATATAGGTTTGGGGGTATTTATTAGTATAATTTGTACGTTATTTTACCCTTAATGATTCTATTGTCTAGTCTTATTTAAGCGTTGGTGTAGTTTAAATAATTAGAAATTAAATTTAATTAGGTTTGGAAATGCTTGTATGATGCTTTGAACTAAATTAGCTTACTTATATTAATTCTGTGCAGATTCTTCATTGCCATTCGAATGGGGGTAATGGCGTTCGATCGGTTAAAAGTGATTTTGAAACAAAAGACAGTACATCCATTCGATCATGAATGCAGGGCAATCAATCGGGATAACACGCAGTTTCCTATTTTGAGCAAATTTTGAGTACTTTTATATTAGACTTCCTCTTATACTTCCTATACCTATATAAGGACATATTTGGCTTGAAATTTAAGGATTCCAGTAGATTTTTTGAAGAGAAGAAGGAAGAAGAAGATGGAAAATCATTTAAAGCTTTAAATGGAAAATTCAAGAGCTTTTTCTACCATGCAAGGCTAGATTTTTCTTTTACTTAGGAGTTGATGAAAGTATCGATAAGTTTCAATTTTATTTCTTTTTAATTTAGATCTCAATTGTGAATAATGACAATTGTATGATAAGAATTTCTTTTTTAATGGAAGAACTTTCCATGTTTATTCAAATCTATGTTGATTTATTGTCTTGTAGATGATAGATTGATATGGTTTTGATATTTATATTGATTCTAATTTATATAATTTAGATGAGATGGTCATGCAATAGTTTTAATGTTCATATAATTAATAAATTAGATGAGTTATACTAAGATGAGACGAGTTATGTTTATAGTTTAGTTTAGTGTAGATGATTTGTGGTATTGTCGAAGATAGTTCATGCCATAAATTTAATTAATGATTCTTTCTAAAGTAATTCTAGCTTGTAACTAAAAATACTTGTTTATATTCACAGTAGATTTAGAATAAAGGTTAAGAAATTTTTATAGTTCTATAGTGGATTCAATTTCCTAAGTAATTTCCATTATATTGATACGTTCTTTTTAAATTAATTGATTACTTTCTTTGCTTAGTTAAAGTTTAATTTGTTTTAGTTCTTATTAAACAAATTCCACTCTTAGGTTTAGTAATAATTTATTTGTCCCTTAGGTTCAACAACCCTTAAATACTATCATAATACAATTACGTTGTACACTTGCAAAGGGTATAATTATAAACGATTACTTACCGAACTGAAGCATACAACATATAAATATAAGAAAAATCACCACAATCAGTATACTTATCCTTATCTTAATCCAATATATACCCCTAAACAATGAGATTCATAATAAAAAATAAATGACTATTTTACCCTTACCTTGCATACTTCACATGAGTTGAAACATTAGTATTCTACTCATACAATTCTCTACTTAATATGGAGTCGTCTCAACCTACAAAAGGGCATTCAAAACAACTGAAAAATGTAGCATGCTTGTCTTTATTCGACTTAGGCAACTCATATAGCAATTTATCCATATATCCCTTATAGTGTAAAAACCTAATTCTCCAACTGTTCTGAATTTTTAATTTTAAGAAAAATATCAAAACAAGAACGAATGACATAAAATTTGGATCACAAAAAGTCTCATAGGTCTATTGTACAAAATTAAATTGAGGGTCTAGTTTGGTAATGAAAACTATTTTTCAAAATTAATGGAAATTCCTGCATACTACAGAAATATTAGAGCAGTTAGGGTTCCTAAGGCAATATCTAAGTCAATTCAAATCCAAATGGACTTAGGGTTATTGCACCAGAGCTAGAACTCAAAGGCTTAATCCAAAATTTTGATGTTGGTATGACATTGTGAGAGTTTCATCAGATGTGATTGCTGACGTAATTGGATGTGAGAGAAGATCGCTCATTTTTCCCCAATTCACTAGATACGAGTTTCCACCAAATAGTGAGCTTTCCCCAATTCACTAGATACGAGTTTCCACCAAATAGTGAGCTGACATGGAATTCAAATGATCTGCCCAGATGTCCAGAGTTAGATATATTGTTGCTTGCTCATTCCATAACATCTGATTATCATCTGCTACAAGTCATCTCTCAATCTACAATGGTCAAGATGGGGCCAATTGATGCAACAGTTCTTCGATGGATGCTATCTCTCCACCAAGGAGACGTGGAGTAGCCACAAGCACCAAGACGAGCACCTATTGAGGCACTAGCACCACAAGATGATCCAAATAGATTTGTCTCCATTGCAAAGTTCAAAGCCTTCCTAGTTGTTGTGTTGCATACTCTTACTGGCATTAGACTTATGCTCAGAGCCTGATTTCCATGTGCTAATAGTGAGGTGGAGCAATCTGATTATGATAATGTTGTTGGACCTGTCAGACTGATTTTTATTTTTTTGTATTACTTTTTATGTATTCCTTTACGTAAACTTGTCTCCATTCAATTTATATTTCATGGGACTATGAGATGTATTTTGAAACTGATTTTCTGATGGGATATGTGATGGACATGGTTATGTGATGATTTTTTTATATATTTTTATGTCTTTTGTTGATAATGATAACTTGATAGTGCTTGATTGTGTATTTTTGTTAATTATTTCTTTTTACTTTTTGTCTATTTAAGTCAAAAAAGAGGAGACATAATTAATGAATATCGAAGAGCTTATCTTTACTTGATTGAATAGTTCTATGCAAATCATTTTGATTTTAAGTGTGCATGATAAGTACAGGGTTATACAAGGCATTTCAAGATGAATTCCAAATGTGATTGTGTTATGTATTTGTGCGTCATGTTATTTTGTACAATTTGAAAGTCTATGCACTATGTCAAGAGTTGTAATTTTATTTTGATTTTCAAATGCATAGTCTTTTGACAGGAAATAGCTAAAGGGGGAGATTTTAAGAACATATGTGTCGTATGTTAGGTTACATGGCTAATTTCTTTGTCAAAATTATGTTAAAAACCTTGAGTATGTACTTAATATTAAAATCTGATTAGATGTAGTTGTGGTCGAGTAAGATTTGGAAATGTTGGACTTGAAAAATATGAGTAGACTTGTTCTTATGGATCAAGATAGAATACTAAAGGATGTGGATGGTTTTTGAAGCATATTCAAATCACATTCACATACCAAAATTACATGGAGAAGTTTCATCAGTGATTTTTAAGGTTTCAGAAGCTTTTAGGGTAAAAAGGAAAAAAAATTATAAATAAGCAGTACTATTGATCAATTGCTGGAGAATACATTGCATGAAACGATCTATCAACACCTAAATTAGCCCTATGAAAAATGAAGCTGATTGAGGAGCTAATCTGACTCAAAACAAAGTGAAAGGTAATGGGTTAAATCTCAGCCTTACTATGTTTGAAAAATCTCAATTTTTATGTGTTTTGCTTGAATGGGTCATGT
This sequence comes from Saururus chinensis, assembly GCA_035235625.1. Classification (NCBI taxonomy): domain Eukaryota; kingdom Viridiplantae; phylum Streptophyta; class Magnoliopsida; order Piperales; family Saururaceae; genus Saururus; species Saururus chinensis. The sequence goes on from CP141143.1 coordinate 37,944,377, forward strand.
TTAGGGCTTTAATGGTAGATTAATAAAAAATTAATATTTTGCCTTCATTTCTAAGGGTTTTCATTTGAAATGGATTGATTTGGCATTCTGAAATGTTTGATTGAATTTTCATGATGTTTGAGGCTTTGATTGAAGGTTTTAAGTTCCATTAATGGGGTCTCGGTTTGGTTTTCAAAATGAAGGAGATGAACCAGATCAGCCGTTATGGCGATCAATCGCCCTTGCAGGCCAATCGATCGGCCAAACAAAGTTTTAGGCCATCCGATCGAACGCCCTTATAGGCTGATTGATCGACTACACAACAGATTTGGGCATCATAGGTTTTTATACTTATTTCGGTACTTTTACTCCCAACTGATGTTCCTAATGTTCATTTGAAGTGTTCTGAGTTAGAATAAACTACTAGAAGGATATGTTATTTAGGTTGGGATTTATGAAGCTAGCTAAAGTATTATCTGGAATTACATGATTATGGTTAGACATGTTAGCATTGATTTTCTTGAATCTATGCTTGATGAAATTCTTATTTTTTAAGCATGTTTCCAACAAGGTTATTGTATGACAACAATATGATATGTCATCTTATAATATGAATGAATTGTGGGTGAATGTTGATATCATGTTTTAGCTTTATGTATAAAATAATTATGCTTGTAAGAGTTGAGCATTTGATTTCATACGAATGGAATGATAGTTTATGATAGATTTCACCTACGACTTTAGTTGGTAACTATGATTTGATTTTATCAAAGCATGTGTGTATAACTTATGGGCTATTACCAAAGCATGGTCATGCGCTTAGAAATGTATAAACACATACATGTAGGGAAATTATTATTATGAAATCATAGTTTCTTATGATTCGAATGTGATACATGTGGGGACTTATGGGTGCACATTCTGTAAGGACTCTCATTTTTTAACCAGTTTATTTTTATGTTATTTATCGGTTAATATGTGGTTTACATGTTTTCTGATTTAAATTTTAAGATTTAAAAAAATAGTATTTCTAAAGGTTTTAAGCAAAACTAACTATACATTTATGAGTTTTAAGTAGTTTTTAGTCAATTCTGAATTTTTGGGATTTTTCTGATTTTTCACTAATTTTCTAAAAATTAGGGTTTGGTGGGATCCCCTATGGGCCCCACCGAAGAAATTGGGATTTTTGGACCAAAATGATCTAGACATTAACTTAAGCTAATACAAAAAATTTTAGAATTTTCTTAGATTTAATTTGTGCTCAAATTATCAAAATACCCATTTTTAGCCAAAAATTCTATTTACACCCCATTAGTTCATTAAGTGTACCCCAAGCCCTACTATAAATGGAAAAGGGCTGAGCCATTTCTATTTTGGGAATAGGCTGGGAGGAGGTGATTAAGGCCTAGTTCCCCAATTAGGCCTGGATTAGAAGGGATTAAGGTATGTTCTTCCTTAATTAAGCTTAAACCCTAGATCTTCTCCTAATCTATTCTTAATCCATCATTTCCCCTTTGATTTGATTCGATTTCAAGCATCAAAGTCACTGATTTACTCCCTTACTTCAAACCCTATTTATCAAAATTCTTTTTTTATGCTTAACAAACCCTAGATATAAGGTTTCTTTAAGGTTTTCAATGTTAAACCTATTTTTAATGGAGTTTAACTTAGACACTATGTTTTTGGAAGGTTTCCAAGAAGGGTGAAGGTCAAATATAAACCTAAACGAATGACAAGGTAATGGGTCTTCAAAATCTCAGTTTTCTTATGGTAAAATCTCGATTTTTATGGTTTATTTGGAATGGATTTGTTTGATTTAGTGCTCTAATGGTAAAATTAGTAATTGTTAATTTCTTGTTTCGATTTCTTAGGGTTTTACCTTTAGATGGTGCAGATTAACATTCTGGAAAGTTTGATGGAGTTTTAATGGTGTTTGGGCATATAGATGAAGTTTTTAAGTTGCTTTAATGGAGTCTCGGTTTTGAGATTTGAAATGAAGAAGGTCAAAACTGTTGTGTTGGCGATCGAACGGCTTGCCAGGGAGATCAATCAGCAACACTGCATTTTTGACAGATTTCCAGTATAGCCAATCGAACGGCCTTGCAGGGCGCTCGAACAGCTACACTATAGTTTTGTTATTTTTGAAATTATGCTCATTTCAATGTTTTTACTCCATTTTAATGTTTCTAATGGTTATGGAAAGTGTATTGTTGAATTGGGTTACTGGAGGCATGAAATTGATGATGAAAGTGTCTGGATTATGTTTAGGTGTTATCTTGTGGTATCATATTGTATTGATAATCATACAAGTTGATATTGAAGTACGTTAGAACTTGGAATGTTGAAATTCTTGTGATTAGAATGTGTTTCCAGTAGGGATGTTATATAGCAAATGGTGAGATGTGTTCTCTTATAATATGGATGGTTCATGGAAAATTGATGTGATCATGTTGTGGCTTATTGTGTGGAAAAATCATGCTTGTGGGAATGAGCATTCGATTCTATATTGATGGATTTAAGTTTTATGGTGGATTTTATTTTGATTTCAGTAAGAATTCATTATTTCAAATGTGTTAAACATGCATAGGTTGCCTTATGAGTTTATATCAAAACATTGATTTATGCTTAGGATATGCATGAACACACATGTATGGGGAATCTACTATGAAATTGTAGTTAATTATGCCTTGATTATGATGCATGAGGAGACTGATTGGGAGCACGTTACATGTGTTGGAACCCACATAGGTCATGCTCACGGATGTATCATGTTATCATGCATCATGGATCGATATTCATGGATGAAGTTTTACCGATGTTTAACCAGAATTAACTGATTGTATGCAATGCTTGGGATTGCGTGCTAGATTAATCGCTCGGTGAATTAATCAAAACTTGGTTGGTCCGAAAGGACTTGTTTTTAATTTAAGTTCCTGTGTGGAACATGTATACTCGCCAGGTTGAGTTTTAGTGAAATGGAATTATGTGGGGACGAGTTGTGTACTTGTCTTGCAGATTTTAGATTATTATTATGAGTGTCATTTGGACCCTAAGAATCCAAAGTGGTATGTCGTGTCCACGCGCTACCACGTGTTCTAGGGTTCCTTGTGTGGGAATTTGGGCTCTCCCCTCCGTAGGAGATGTCCCTGGGCGAACACCCCTGTTCTGGATTCTCTGTGTGAGAATGGGACATCCTTGGTCAAGATCGTCCAGGGCGAGCAGCTTTAGGGATTGACAACCCCGACCCTTCTTTTTCATTTCTTGTGTGGAAATTTGATCGTGTCTCGCCTTTGTGGCCTTGACTGCTTCTCACTTGTATGGCAATACTTGTGTTTACTCGTTGATTGAGGCATTTACCATTTGTATTGATGTATGTTGATGATGAATGTTATGCATGATTGTGTATCATGTGTTTGACACGTTTGTCGTGCAAGGTGAATGAATTTGATGTGATATGAATGCATGATCAGAAATGGTGTGATTGAGACACTATTATGCAAGTTTATGTGATATGAATGCATGATCAAAAATGGTGTGATTGAGACACTATTATGCAGGTTTATGAGATATGAATGAATAATTAGAAAGTGTGTGTGATTGAGACACATTATGCAGGTTTATCTAATATGAATGTAAGATCAAAAAGTGGTATAGCATGTTAATCTTAGATCTGATTTGCTTCATTGTCATGCCGTTGTATTTTCTAGTGATTATAGTTATATTCAAGCCATTATTGATTTTTTATACTCACCCCACTTTCTTGTTTTATTTTAGGGCTGCGTGGTGTGACACGCAGATGGACAGGATCCTCTATATGAGGAAAGGTCGGAGACAGCTTGGGAGTAGTCGTGGAGGCTCCTAGTTTTGCATGTCTCTTCGTTTATCTTGTTTTTATGTTAGGACCTTGTGGATGATCCTTGTTTTAGATTTGTGATATACTATGTCTTTAGTTTTGTTTGAGACCTTGTTTTGGAGCCTAGTGTGTGGCTATGGATTATTAGTATGTGGGTTTGAGATTGTAGTTTAATTCAGAATTTAACTCTTTTGGTTCTACTTATTTACTCTTGTTCAAAGTAGTGCGGTAACTCCGTAAATTAGACTGCCTGTAGTTGGGGCATAAGTCTTCCGCTATTTCCTTAATCGTTTTTCAAACTGTCGCCCCAGTGCGTTGGTCCAGCCCTTGGACCGGGTCCGGGTTGGGTTGGGCAATGCCAGGGCGTGACATGTTCCATGTGTTGGAATTTATGTAGAGATTGCTCACGTATGTATCATGTTGCATGCATCATTAAATGAATTTCATGTATGAGACTTTACCAATGTTTAGCCATGTTTGATCAAGTGGATGCAATGGTGTGTGATTGCGTGCCTAATTAGTCGATCGTGGGCTTAATCGGAACTTAGCTAGTCCGAAAGGACATGATTTTGATTTGAGTTCGTGTGTGTAATAATGGATACTCCCCGGGTTGAGTCGACTTGACTTGAGTCATGTGGTGACAAGTTGTGTACTTGTCTTGTGGTTGAGATTTATTGAAATAGTTATTTGGACCCTGCGAATCCAGAGTGGTACGCCTTTGTGCACCAGCTACCACGTGTTCTAGGGTTCCCTGTGCAGGAATTCGGGCTCTTCCCCACCGCAGAAGATATCCTAGGGCGAAGACACCTACTCTAGGTTCTCTATGTGAGAATTGGACATCCCCGACATTTTAAATTTCCTGTGTGAAAATCGGACTATGTCCTGCATGTGTGGCCTTAACTATGTCCCTCCTATGTGTCAATGATTGTATTCCCTCCTTAATGGAGGCATTCACCATTTGTTGATGATGCATGCGTATGAGATTGTATTATGCCCAGAATTGCACAAGTTGTGTAGGGATAAGGTGACACATATGGATATGATTTATTATGCATGATTGTGTATCATGTGTTTGACACGTTTATCGTGTAGGGTGAATGAGCTATGGAATGGATGTGTAGGATATGAATGCATGATCTGAATTGTGTGATTGAGACACTACCATGCAGGTTTATGTGATATGGATGCATGATCTGAATTGTGTAATTGAGACACTACCATACAGGTTTATATGATATGGTTTCATGATCAAAAAGTGTGTGAGAGACACTTCTCATAGAGATTATGTCTGATATTATGCTTGATTATGAGTGGATAAGGATCATTACTTATGGAGGATGGATGCTAACTCATGACATGATTATTTATTCCTTAACTTGATATATGTATTATATGCATGCTAGATCTTTTACTTATGCATAAGTAGGGGTTTAGTAAGGGGATGATCAAAAAATGGTATACCGTGTCATTTATAAATCTGAATTGCCATGATGTTATGCCATGATGATCTTTCTGATTTTGTCGCCATCAAGAAACCATTATTGAGTTTTGTACTCACCCCATTTTTGGTGATTTATTATGAGGTTGCACGACACGACATGCAAACAAGCAAGATACTTTATGTGAGGGACGGCATGAGTACCTATGAGATTAGCTTTCGTCACATTCTGAAGGTGTTTTACTTTCTATTTTTTCTTATTTTTGGCACTAAAGGACACCTTTTGGTGGATTATGTATGTTACTCGTGTTTATTTGTTGTTGTTATACATTTCTGAACTTTTGAGATCTTGAGCCATGTGTAGGCTCCAAAGATTATGATTTGGGATGTGTGTGAGGATAATTATGATGACTTATTTTATTATCTTCTTATCCTTATTACTCTTGCTTAAAGGACATGAGGTGTGTTACTCCATTAGTTGAACTACCAGTATGAGGGGCTAAGTCTTTCACAAATTCTATAATTCGTTCAATTCTGTCACCCCTACATGCTGACCGGCCCTTAGACTGGGTTCGGCTTGGGTCGGGCAGAGCCGAAGCGTGACAAAATTTCTCTTCCAAAATTACTTAGCTAAAGAAAATGCTTCCAAATTTTCAGGGTGTTATAGCAAGTGGAGTGGGTATTTCTTTTTTTTCTTCAATTTTTTCTGTTTAGTGAAAATTAAACATCATTTTTTTAGCTAATTCTTTGAATTTTTTTATTCATATGTTTTGAGACTAAATAAAAATAGAAGTTATAAAATTATAGTATCATTTTGATTTAATTACATTATTATGTGTAAAAAATTATCAAGTTCTTTGCATCTAGACATGATGCCGATAGAGTTATGAGGAATGTACCTGTGGAATTGTGACAAACGCAAGCTCTGCCCGAAAGCAGCAAACTATACCAAACCACTGCTGAAATTGTGATGTAGTGAAAGTCCTGGGGGGAAGTAACCGGCTTCATTACCAAACCATGTCTCTCTCTTATACTTATCTTTCTTTGCATATAGTTTCTTTGATTGCATGTAGTTTTTATTTTTTCTTAAACATTTATTTGTGTCAAATTTTTTATATTTTAATAGTTTTGAAAAGCATATGTTGAACACCTTCTATGTTGCCTAATGATCCTGCATATTTTATTACCAACCTTTTCAAGCTATTATTGCATCCTATCTCTATTTAAACCTTAATTCTTTTGATTACATGATTCTTCTACAAGTAAGGGCATTTTTATCCACCCATAATGTGATCACTTCACCAATTAAAAACTTTTTGAACAAATAAATATATCAACATAATTAGTCATTTTGCAACAAACTATTGTGTTAAATTTTAATAATTTATTTACCATAATAAATCTAATACTTCCTTTGTTTAGATAAAGTGTCCTAATTCTAAAAAAGTTCAATTCTACATTAAATTTATCTTATCAAAATAAATGAATAAGAGTATCATGTGTTCTTAATAGTATACGAGGGTCCTTATGTATGCTCATTTTATAGATTTAAACACTTATACCTGGTCAGAAGAAATATAGTTTTTGCTTATTCTTTCCATTAAATAATGTGTCTAGATTAGAAAAAGAAAGTGTAAAATTAGGTCATTTTAATTTGCTAGGGTGATTGAAAGATTACGAGGAAAGAGAATGACTATTTTCATATTACCTAGATTTATTCAAAATATCATGCATTTCCTGGGTATAGACCAAAATATTCTTCGCAAGTGATTTTTATCCTTCTTGTAAAATGCTCCCTTCTTCCTCTTTTCCTTCTTTCTCCTTCCTCTTGAGTCTTCTATCCTCCTATCAACTATCCTCCTTTCTCCTTCCTCCCAAACTAGAACAAGCTTGAGAAGCACTACAACAAAAAAGACTATGAGCGATGCATTTTTGTTTTGCTAATAGTCTCATAAGCATCGCTAATGACTATTAGCGACGCATAAAAAGTGTCGCCATAAGCGTCGAAAAAAGTCTAGTCGTTATTGCCTATTAGTGATGCTTAACACAAAGTGTCACTAATAGTGTCACATTATCGACACTTATTTATGTGTCGCTAATAATTTTTCATGCGTCACTAATAATTATCCTTTATTGACGTATAAACATCATCGCTAATAGTAACTTATTAGCGACGCATTATTCTAAGCGTCACTAATGATAAGTTATTAGCAACGTTATCCTATACGTCTCTAATATAAAAAAATTTAAAAAAATGAAAAATAACTTATTAGCGATGCATAATTAGACGGGTCACTAATAAGTCCTTATTAGCGACACTTCTTTATGCATTGCTAATATAATAGCTTTTTTAAAAAAATTACTTATTCAAGCGTTACTAATAATAAAATATATTAAAAAATTTCATGTATTAGTAAGGTTTTCAATGCATCGCTACTACATTGAAAAAAATAAAATAAAATAAAAAATGCTTTAGCCACGCTTTTATATGCGTCGCTAAACACGAATTCTTTTTTTAAAAAACTCCCCAATGGTGGGCCCATCGGGGAAGGAAGCGGGGGCCAGATTCTAGCCCCCCACCCCCTCTCTTCCCGGCTCCACCCCCTCCTCTGAAAATCAGAGGAGGGGGCAAGGAGGGGGGTGGAGCAAGGGGGAGAGGGGGAGCGGGAGGGAGGAGGGGGATGGGTTACCGGAGGATGGCGGGGAGCTGTAGGAGGGAGGAGGGGGTGGGGGAGATATATAAGCTAGTGAAATTTAGCCCGCGTGGGCTATTAGCGACGCTCTTCATACGAGCATCTCTAATAGGCTTTACATTTTAAAAAAAAACAAAGATTGTTAGCAATGCTCATATAGAGTGTCACGATTAGTATTAGAATTAAGGACGTATATTGTATGCATCACTAATACATACGTTAGTAGCGACGCATATATCTATACATTGCTAATGTATTAGGTAATGGTGATGCATCTTTCTATGCATCGCTATTACCCAGGTCTACTAGCGATGCATACTATTATGTGTCATTAATATTTATTTATTTTTTAAAAATAATTTATAATTTTAATCCTCTCTCCTCTATCTCTTCCTCTCTCTCACTCTTTCTTTCTCTCCCTCTCTCTCCGCTCTCTCTCCCCCTCACTCTCTCCACCTCTCTCTTCCTCACTCTCTCTCCCCCTCCCTCTCTCCCTCTCTCTCCTCTCTCTCTATCTCTCTCTCCCCTCACTCTCTCTCCCTCTCTCCCCTCACTCTCCTCCCCTCCCTCTCTCCCTCTCTCTCTATCACTCTCTTTCCCTCTCTCTCTATCTTTCTCTCCCCATCACTCTTTCCCCCTCCCTCCCTCTCTCCCTCTCTCCCACCTCTCTCTCTCCTTCTCTCTCTCTCCCTCTCCCTCTCACTCATCTCTCTCTCCCTCTCTCTATCTCACTCTCTTCCCCTCACTATCTCACTCTCTTCCCCTCACTATCTCGCTCTCTTCCCCTCACTCATCTCTCTCCCTCTCTCTCTCTATCTCCCCTCACTCTCTCTCCCCTGCCCCTCTCTGTCTTCTCCCTCTGTCATGCCCGGGGTTTTCAAAATGATTTTAATAATATTTAAATAAAAATTCTGCAATATAAAGGCTATAAATTGGCAAAAATTGACGAAAATACGAAACCTGTGAAAAATATTTTTATAATTCTCATTCATTTGTATCAAATCCATCTCAAACACTTTCCTTTCAACTCAAAACAGAGATATAACAACGATAAAATAATTCAAAGCTCGTAGTTCATTCATCCCCCGGCGTGAATAACGAACAAAAGACAAAATTTGTCATGGCCATGGGCTTTCAATATATTTTCCTAGGCGTAGCTGGGTACAAGTTCCATAACAGTCAAACATAATAAGACAGTCCATATACAAGTCCAAAATAATACATGTAATAGCACTCACCTCACTTAATACATGTACTTCAAATTTTATTTACAACAGATCGTGGCATAAATTAATCAAGGAACAACATAATAAAAAATCAACCTATAGTCCAAAAAGAGTATCCTCAAACGCTAAGCAGCTCTCGAGCTAGGCCCCACAAAAGTCCCTGGAGTGCCTGAGGATTAGAGAAAAAGAACATGAGCATTTTCATAGCTAGTAGGAGAATCAAAATCAGTGAACCATAAAAGTTCACACCAAAGCTGCTCTGCAAGACAGTAGCAAACCAAGACCAGGAGAAGATAAACACAATCTCAATCAGAGTACTACAATTCCTCTGAGCTTCCTAGACTTACAAATTTTTCTTTCCACCTTACATTATAACAATTCACAACCTATCAAACTCTTATTCTCACATGCATACTACTTACACTTACAATCTTACATTTGTTATCTTACACATACACTCGACGATTAGAACTAATTAAATCTTAATTAGCTCTAATGTCGAAAGGAAAGAATGCCGCTAGGGTGTCACGTTGACCTTCAGAGAGAATCCTACGTGTTAAAAAGATTCTGAATGCAAAGTACACCAGTGCTCATGGGGCACAAGATCAAACAGGTAAGAGTAGATCCATGATACTACTTACCTGAGCGTGCAAATGCCCACTCTCTGGGGCCATACAGGGCCAGCAAGGGCCTAAAAATGCTAATTAAGGTAGGAAAACTTACAAAGCCACTATTGGGCAGAAAACTTACAATGCCACTCTTGGGTGCACAACTTATGGTGCTCTCAACATAGCATAAAAAAAAATCCTAACTTACACAAACATTACCTCCAAGGTAAGAACTATGTTAATCTTATAGGTGAAACTGACCATCCGTCAGTCGTCAACCAAACGGAATTTAATCCATCAATCTAGCTAAGGACTCACTCTTATTATGAACTACATACTTTCATTTTGTTGAAATTATAGTTTATAAGTTATGAGATTACCATTATGGATCGCAAGCTTATCCCTAGCTTATACCTAAGCTCCATCATTTATGAGCCTATCCCGAAGATTCTAATCCGTCGAAATTGATAGTCACATATCAAACCTACGCACCTCATCTGCACACGGATAACTACTCGTAGTTTTGAACTAGACACCACACATACACCTTATAATATATTTTATAACCCTTAAAACGTGTAAACATAAGTCTTCATGTAAACATGAAGACCACTCATGCATTTAGCAAGGATTAAAGTTAATTACAAGGGTCTTCTGCTCATCCATTAATCCCAATCACGATGAAGTCATAATGTGAATGTACAACTAATCAACTAATTAATACACAGATAATTTTAAAATATACGCATATGGCCATTAAAATTAATCTTTGCACTTAACATCCTCCGCATTAATATCTACTAAACATCATGTAATTAAACACTTTAATCCTAGCATGCATCCTATCAGAAAAGCACGCTAGAGTGAATTTCTAAGGTTCAAAGTCTCCTACCTCGATGACCGGGCCAAAATTGGTGTTAGGGCGAACCACGAAGGCTGCGTTGGTGCATACCCAGTAGCCCACGCACCCTTACACTACGAGAGACAGCTTTGGGGTGGAAACTGCAGTGCAGGTCTCCAATTAACGCCCGCGGTTAAGAACGTCTCTCACAACACCCGCACCGGTGATTTAGATGCCTGCACGCCCCAAAAAGAGCTTAGGTCAGTCCAATAGTGTGGGTAACACATTGTCATGGAGGTGGTCTCTAGCCGCTGGCAAGGCGGAATGGTCACTGGCCAAACTTCCTGTGAAATTTCTGGTGGATGAACATGCAGAGATTGCTAAACAAAATTTAAGAGGAAAAAAATATATGCAAGGAGGTAAATCAAGATCTGAGGTGGGAGAGATGGCGTCGGGACCGGCAGAAAACGGATCAAAATGGCAACTTTCGCCGGTCCTAGAAGTAGTTCAACCCAAAAACAGGGTAGGTCTGCGAGAGGCTGTTGATCGGATTGAAAAGTCCGATTGCATGGCATCCCAACAATAACCCAAAGGCTTGGCAGAGAGGTCACCGGCCGGAAAATAGCTCACGGTGGCCACCCTGCCGACTACAGTGGCGGTTCGGCCCAAAATAGGAAAATCCAAAAAAAAAACCAGCAACCGAAATCTCTGGAGACTGGGCTGACCGGAGTAAAATTGGGAAAAAGGGGTATACCTTCCGGTTTGTGGTGGCCCGGCGACCTCTCTAGTGAATTCTGGCTGCTCCAGCGACTTTCGACAGCTGTGGCGGCGTTTCAACCCAAAAGGGCTTCTTCCCCAATCTAGCCGGCAAACAACTGTGTAGGGAGGCACGACGGCGGCCAAAGACGGTGCGGCCCGTGTCACTATGACCGGACGGTCAAAGTTTGGCAAAGGCGAGGGGCGGTGGCAGAGCTCCAGTGAAAAGAAGTGGGGGGGTCTCTCCTTTCCGCCGGCGGAATTTACTGTGCAGAATGCAAAATGCGTTCTGCATTTTGCGCTCTGTTTTATTTTTTTATTTTTTATTTTTTCAATCGTGCACCTCTACCTTGCGCGTCTCCACTTCTTCGTCAAGCACAAGAACTCCCGACGCATGATGAACTCCCCCTTAAGAACACGCCTTGACCAAAACAACTTTACTTTTAATCTAAGAGCGCTAATTTAAGGAGCGAGTTTTAAATTTAAGCTCTGCAACCTTAACTTACGCGTTTAAACTCTTGAAAACGTACAAGCCTTTTCTTCCTACGACCGAGGCTACGCATAACACTAACACATAATTATCGAGAAAAATAACACAGAGGATTAAACAAAAATTCATTTCCCAAGAAGCAGATAAATAACCACAGAAAAGTCGAGGTTATTACACCCTCTCTCTCTCTCCCTCTCTCTCTATCTCTCTCTCCCCCTTAGTCATCTCTCTCTCACCCTCTCTCTCTCTATCACCCCTCACTCTCTCCCCTTCCCCTCTCTCTTCTCACTCTCTCTCTCTTCCTCTCTCCCTTACTCTCTCTCTCTCCTCTCTCTCTATCTCTCTCTCCACCTCACTCTCTCTCCCTCTCTCTTCCTCTCGTCCCCTCACTCCCCTCCCTCTCTCCCTCTCTCTGTCCCTCCTCTCACTCTCTCCCTCCTCTCACTCTTTCCCTCTCCTCACTCTTTCCCTCTCTCTCTATCTCTCTCTCCCCCTCACTCATCTCTTTCTCCCTCTCTATCTCTCTCTCCCCCTCACTCATCTCTTTCTCCCTCTCTATCTATCTCTATCACCCCTCACTCTCTCTCCCCTGCCCCTCTATCTCTTCCTCTCTCCCTCACTCTCTCTCTATCCCCTCTCTCTCCCTCTCTCTCTTCTCCTCTCTCCCTCTCCGCTTCACTCTCTCTCTCCTTCCCTCCCCTTTATTATTTATACAAATAGTTAATATAGAAGAAAATATATTATATTTAAAAAGTTTATTTTAATTTTTTTATACTTATTATATAATTATTTATTAAATAAAAGTAATTAATAAAGATAATAGTGAAGCTTTTTAAAGCGTCAATATTAGTTCTAAATTTGTAATTTTTTATTTTGAATTGATAACTATTAATGACACTATTTATTAGGCGTCACTAATTGTCTAATTATTATCAACGCATTTTCTTAGGGGTCACTATTGTTAAAAATAATTAGTGACTAAAAAATTGTGTCACTAATAGTTATGAATTTTTTTAAAAAGTTTAATACATACATATTTTAGTGACGCTTTTTCACTAAAATATGATTATTAGTGATGCTTTATATTATAAGTGACGCTTTATATATATTATTGTTGCTAATATATGATTATTAGTGACACTTTATATTATGCATTGCTAATAGTAAATTTTTTTTATGACACCTTTTTATGTGTCGCTATTAGTAGTTTTTATAATAAAAGCGTCGCTAATAGTACATTTTGTTGTCGTGGACTTCCTAAATCCGAAACGGTCAAACTTTAGTTCTCATGGAGGTTCCTCCTCTCCTATCTTAGCCACCATGACTTGGGAAGGTGTGGCTTACCAACATTTTATGAGGCACAAAGTGCAGTTCATCCAAAAGGAGCTTCAACAATGCCCTACACAGGATCCATTTTATCAATATTGAGAAAACAATTCAGCAATATTAATTAATTTTTTTTTGCAATATTCTAGAAGTTTGATTCATCAACTATAGTCATTTTCTGCTTCATTTAAAAAAAAATCTAAGTTAAAATGATTACTTAATTGAAATTATTTCAGTTATACTTAAAAAAATTCAAAGTTTTAAGACTTCAATTGTAATGTAAAAACATTTTAGTAATATTCCTTATATGTTTCTACAATGTTTTGGAAGTTTGATTCAACATCTATAACCCATTTTCTGCTTCATTTTACACAAAATCTAAGTTAAAATGAATACTTCATTGAAACTATTTAAGCTATACTTATAAATCCCAAGTTGTAAGACTTCAACAATAATGCAAAAATACTTTAGCAATATTGTTGAAACTTTTTGCAACATTCTAGAAGTGTTATTCAACAACTATATTCATTTTTATGCTTTATTTTACAAGAAACATAAGTTAAAATAATATTAATTGAAATTATTTCATCTGTACTTATAAATCCCAAGTTGTAAAACTTCAACAATAATGAAAAAATGTTTAAATAATATTACTTAAACATTTTAGCAATATTTCTCAAATGTTTTTGTAATATTCTTGAAACTTGATTTAGCAATTATATTAATTTTTCTTCTTCATTTTACAAAACACTTAAGTTAAAAAATATTTAATTAAAATTATTTCAATGGAAAAAAAAGGTTTATTATGGGGATTCTAGATTTCCTTATGAATTCCTCAATAGCCTCCAAATGGAAATCCTAAACTACATCATTGTTTAGTTGCATGAAGCTAAAAAGGATATCTACTCTATAGAAAAACATATGCAAAATATGCCGATCCCACCTAAAATGTAAAAGGAAAATCAATCGAAGGAATTGTTGGGACAATTATAACACAATTATGTGAAAGTCAAGAACCATTTCATTGAATGGCTTGAAGACACTAACAAGTGGCCCCTTAGCGGCAGAATTGCCACGTGGAAGATACTTAGCTTTAGTGTATAGCCAAAATCATAATCTGAACGTAGCTTCTCAGCTACGTTCGCCAGAGAGTTGTGCATCCCCACCCATATATAACACATCAAACCAAGTTAAACAAGTTCTATAGGACACCAGCCTGTTCCATATATTTTCATAAATTTCAACATTACAACGAGAAAAAAACATCAAAAGTCACAAGAAATTTAGTATGAATGCTTACAATGTAAACCTTCCTATCATTAAAGAGTTTCCCACCATCCTCCAGTGACTTTATCACTTCATATGTAGGGCATGCTTGTCTCTTTAATTAAGCAAAAAATGCCATCAAACTCAGAGGGGCCCTTACACTTTTCATTGGACTTGTATACCATGATGTTTTGCCTATTTTTTGTGATTTTTTAATAATTTTCTGCTTATTTTCTAATAGGGAAATTATGCTTTTTGGTGTATTTCATTTTCTCTTTTCAACTTAATGTTTTTGCAAAGTCCTAGTCGTGGGCTCGGGCCTCGACACCCCCAAAAAGCTTTTAACATGAAAACAGAAGAAAAACAAGACCAAAATGAAGAGAAAAGGATATTGGAAGGACTGTTCAGTGCATAATATAAAGCTTTTGCATGTAAAGTAAAGCTGCGGTGAGTAAATATAGCTTTCACGGACAAAAAGGGCTTTAGCTCCGAAGATAGTGTTTCACCATGTAAGTTGGTGGCTCTGACGTGTGCAGGAAGGATTTAGTGTGGATAAAAGTGGGCTTCAGCATGTTTAAGGAGATTTGGGAGGAAGGCAGTGTCAGCGTGTGAATTTAAGGTTTGACTTGTGAAGGGGGTAAAAAGAAAAAACAATCAAAAAGAGACTTGCAAGTATTGTTCACAGCTCGACTTAGCCATGATGCTCGTGCATAACCCAGTGTTCCCCTTTTGTGAGCTATGGCTCACCGCCGTTCAAGGGCAAAGACCGCTGGAATCAGCTCCGCTTGGCCGCCACGAACACCTTGAAGCCGGAATGAGCCATTGCTGCCACAGTAGCAGTGACTCTCCTTATGTCCGCCACTGATTCCCTATATGCCCCTCTTCTTTGAGTTTTGGGCTGCCGGAGGACTGCTGCTACCAGAAGCCACAGTCCTCTAGCGTTTGATATGTAAAAAGACTTAGGGTTTAATATGTATTGTGAACTAGAACAAATTGAATATAAGGTATTATCAAGCATTTGATTACTTTAGTTAATTCAGAAGGATTTAGTTTGAGGCATTCTAAGCAAAATTATTAGTCGTAAGGTGGATGATGTGGAATGCATGAGATGAGAAGAGTACGTTAATTCAAAATGTTGGAATGTTCATTGAATTACTTTTATGAGATGGTTGATGTTACACCTAAACTATTGATTCATTAATTTGAGTTGAAGCTTAGGGTTGTATTAGGTGTAGAAGTGGATGTAGTCTTAGAAGGTCAAATCTATAAGTATTGCATTTGTGTGACTATCACAATGATTACGAAATAAGGAAAGTAAAGAAAAATTAAGAGAGAAATAGTAGAAGATTATTGAGGTAATAAAGAGTTAAAAAATTAATAAGATAAAGCGCTAGGGCATTGAGGGTCATCATAACATTTAGTATTATTTTTTATATGTCATATTATCTCAATTAGAACCGAATAAAGATTCTATCTAACTGGAAGATATCAAATATTAAAAGAAAAACCAAAGAAACGGAATACTTTGGGTAGATGAAGGATAAAAATAATTATTTTTTCAAGAGTTTTATGTATCAAAATTACAAAAGATAAGGAGAGCCTTTTAGCATCTTATGTATTAAGATCACAAAGAAACAAGAATAAGAACAATATTAAATGAACATCACTTCAAATAGTCATTACTTACTTGAAAACATTAATTAAACATGAATGGTACTCTATTATATAGTTACAAATCACCTCTAGCCTTAGCTAGAGTGATTAAAAAATCATTATAATAAAACTTAAAAATCAAAACTAAGAAAGAGGAGAAACCTAGTAGAAGAGTGCTCCAAACTTGATTGCAGGTTTGATTTGATTTTGGGGTTATGAGTTAGTAATTATGACTCTAATAAGGTTTAGTTTCATTTTTAAAAGTAATAGTGTCAATTTCGATTTATCTAATTTTTTATTGATTTTATTACATTTTATTCTAATTATTACTTAATTATAGAAGCAGATCCACCCATGGGCCCTACGTTAGACGGCGAGCAACGCATTTGACCCTTTAGGCTTATATTATTTTATTTCAATGGGTATGGCTATGATTATATTCATTTTTAGAGAAAAAATAACCCTCATTAGCTAGTTAGGGCCTTTTGATTTATTATTCAACCCTACTATTCTTAAACCCATCCTAAAACCCATTCTACTTAAGGAAACCCTAGCCTATTTGCATAAATGGGGAAGGGCTATGTTATGAGGGAAGAAGTGTTCTACCCCCTTTTCCCAAATAACCCCTATTCTTTCTATTTTTATCTTAATCATTCTTATCTTCATTTCCCATCTTATTTTTAATTTTTTTCATTAAAAATTTTATTTTAAATTTTGATTTAAAACCCTAAAAAGGTGATTTTTGTATTTAATCAAAGGATGTCCTAGATCTACCTATCTTCAAGTTGATTTGAGCTTATTAGTTAATTTTAATTGAGTTTTAACAAATACCCTAATTTTGGGTAGGATTTTTTGAGAATTGAAGTTTTTTCGTTGATCAAAAGGTCCTTGTGTGATTTTATCCATTCTAATGTGTGATTGTAGATTTATTTAAACTCTTTCTTTATTTGGGGGTTTAATGGTGATTTATGAAAAGTATACAATTTATGGTTATTTTTTCATGATTAAGCATGAAAATGGTTAGATCTATCATGTTATAGGGCTAGAATTTGATTATATGATGTTCTATGGTGATTTTTTGAATTTATATAGAATTTTAGAATATTTTTAATTTGAATTTCAGACGGTTAAAGACAAACTAAGAAAAGTGAACTATTCCGGCCGAACAAACAAGTTAACAACTATTCAAATGATCAGCCATTTGAATGACTTGACAGAGCGTACAAACGGCAACACGATAGTTTCTAATTTTTGGCCTATTTTTTGTATTTTTGACTAATTTTTTTTCTCATCTCATAAATTTTATTCTTTATGACTATGATGAGTTACTATTATCTATAAATACTACTGTGAATGCATGAATATGATTATACTTGTTTAGTTTTAATATAATATTTTTCTTGTTTTAAATCCATGTTTGGTGATTTTTTCATAATTACTCTATGATTCCAGTAGTTCTTAACCATGATAATTTATGTATGCTTACACATGTGACATTGATCTTAGGTGATTCATATTTCACATGTTTTAGCATAAATTTGAACACTACCATGCATATGTATATTCTTGCTTGTGACTACATGATTTTATTTGTCACAAATAGACCGTGTTACATGCTCATAGGGACTGATTTGTGTATGTATAATCATGCTTACATTCGTTAGACTATGCTCACACATGAATCATGGCACATGCATCATAAAAATGCTCTATAAGCAATGATTAGTCTTGATTGATCGTTTGGATGCAATCGGATACCATTGATTGTCAGATTAATCATGTTGAGGCTTATTGAATTGGTTTTATGTCTAAAAGGATATGGTTTTTGTTTTGTGTTTCTTTGAGAATGTATTGTCTCCCCTGACACAGGTTATGTAGGAACAATGATGTTGATGTTATATATGTGATTATGGAATGGATTTGCATGAATATACAAAATGGTGTGTAATTGGTACACTTGATTTTGCAGGGTGAATGTTTATATTGAGATATGATTATGCATATATGAATATTGAGAATTAATTCATGCAGGAGGTGATTATTATAATTAGATTCATGGATTACACATGATATGTATATGTTTTATGAGCTATGTATGAACCCATGTGCACAGGTGGCGTGAATATGTGCTTATGGAACGTTGGTTACATCAGATTTGCAGGTGACATGAGTATATGTTTATGGAATGTGATATATCCCATAATGAATGGGTGTGGTGAATTAATATGTGATATATGCTATATTGATAATGCCTGTGATATCATTATGAATTTACTTTCTACGTTAGAACCTTGTTAAGCAAAAGCTTACTCCTCTTTTTATTGGGGCTGCATGTCATGCCATGTTGGTGTTTTGAATGGGGTCTATGTTGAGCATGAGGATAACCACATTCACTGAGAGGGGCTATGGTTGCATAGCGTTATATTAGATTTGTTTATAACAAGTTGAACTTATATATTTGACTGTACTTCACACTATATTTAGCCATGGTTGGCTTAGACTTGTTTAGCCTTGAGGCTTGTTTTTTGTGATGATTACTTGATGTGGGTATGTGCGGACTAAGACATTAATTAGGAATTCTTTACTGTTTTGCTCTATTTGTTTTTTTACAAAGGGCTTGTGTGCTTACTCCATTGTGTTTTCACTCATAAATAGGTTAAGTCTTCTAGCTCTCCAACTCTATTTCTCTGCGCCATGTGTCGCTTACTCCTTGGACTAGGTTCAGGTCTAGGATAGAGTATGCTAGGGTGTGACACTATGTAACCGGAAGTTATGAACATTAAAATCAAAATAAAAGATAGGGAATACTTTGGAATAGTTGAAGGATAATAATAATTATTTCTTTAAGATTTCTATGTATCAAAACCACAAAAGATCAAGATATAGAGCCTTCAAACATCTTATGTATTATACTCATAAAGAAATAAAAAGAATAACAATATTAAATAAACATCACTTCAAATAATGAATTCTTACTTGAAACCACTAATGAAACATAAATAGAACTTCATTAGATTGTTACAAATCACCTTCAGCCTTAGCCATAAGGCTTAGCAAGCTACAAAAGAAGAAAAGAAGAATAGGCGAAGAGAGCTCAAAAGAGGAGGGGATAATAACTCTCTCATGTTCACCCCTATTTTTACGTGAATAGAAGGGGTTGCTATAAGGGGGAAGGTCTAATCATGTCTATTGATTACTTCCTGACTCATTGTTTGATTCATTGCTTCTTTAGTAATAATTATATTCTAAATTAATAATTTATTTAAAAAATAAGTATATTTTAATCTTCCTTTAGTTATCTAATCAGCCTCATTATTTTTCCTTATTTGTATAAATCACAAGCTTTGAAAATATCCTCCATGTGTTGACCTCGGGTTAATTGACTAGCTGTCTCTTTGCATATCAAATGTGACCCCTATATCCTTTAAATTATAAAATTTATCTTGCAATAAGTATTATAGCTACAAAAGTCTTATTTCTAATGCCACTAGAATTATATAAATCTAAATTTTACATAGAAAGATATGACTGAAATACTAAGGCTATGTCAATCTATCGAAATTAGCTTTTTCCTAGATTTGGTTCTCTTGATGCAAATGTAAAATTTAATTGGTCCACAAGGTTATGTTCGACCATTCCTGCATGTTTATACCATTGAAGAGCTCATTCTTAACCTTTGAATAGTTTTAGGTAGTTGGGCTTCACCTCCTTTTCAACTTGGATCTTATCGAAGACCATTTGGATATGTAAACACAACAAAGATCCAATTTACATATTTAAAATATAAATAGCCTAAATAAGTAATAAATTAACAAAAAATTCAGATTTAAATTCAAGATTTAAAAATATTTAATTGAATATTATTTTAGTGCATTAAATGCATTAAGTGAAGTACGTTTCCTCACATACTAGAGTTTTGGAAAAGGCTCAAATTGAAATAAGTTAGCAAAAGACTATAAGACAGGAGGATTAAATGACATAATTGTACCCACATAAATTATATAATTCAAACATAGTTTGTAATCAAAACTATGAGTATGAAACCTAAGGGGTTTGATTGATTATGTTTCATGTTTGAGTCAGTTAGTGATTAGTCGGGTAGGCATTTCTCATGTTTAGCCATGGTATTTATCCTATAAGATGTTGTCTTTGATTTGTATTTAAGCCTGGACATTATATGATCTTATCAAAGTGTTGTATGTTGTTGCCCATAGTTGACACTGCATAATTCTGCCCAAATATTCCCATAGTTGGCACTTCTTACTCTTACTCGTACACTTACTATCAACAACTGTAACTCATTAGAATTTAATTAGTTGTAGTGTCAATGAAAAGGAATGTCACTAGGGCATCATCACCTTAACCTCCATGAAGGAACTATACGCTATGGGCTTTTCTGAAGGAAAGGCACACCTATCTTGAGCATAGCTTAAGGTGATGGGTCAATGTCATTCCTTTCCATCGACACTAGAACTGATTAAATTCTAATGAGCTACGATTCTCGATAGCTTAAGGCAACGGCTTGTGTTCGTGTGCAAGATTGGCTTTTGTATGAGGTGGCCATTGAGCTCAAACTGGAGTTAACTTTGGAATATACAAGCAAGTGGTTTGCTAATCTTTCTATAAGCTCTGATTTGGTGGATAAGGTGGTTGAATCATAAAAGGTGGATGAGGAAATTCAAACCATGAAAGCCAAGTTGCTAGGGAAATAAGTGATTGATTTTGGTGAGAGAGTCGACGAAAGTTTAACTTTTTGAGGATGGTTGTGTGTGTCAAACTCCTTGGACTTAAAAGAGTGCATTCTTTGGGAGGGACATCACTCTCAGTTCCCCATCTATCTAGAAGGAACCAAGATGTATCATGAGATGAAGTATATTTTCAGTGAAGCTGAATGAAGGGGGGATTGCTTCATTTGTTACCAAGTGCTTGGTGTGCCAACAAGTAAATGTGGAACATAGTCACCTAGGAAAATGCTACAACCTCTACCTATTTCAGAGTGGAAGTGGGAAAATGTGGCTATTGATATTGTTTCTGGGCTTCCTACTTCACCCAGTGGTAATGATGAGGTGTGGGTTATCATTGATTGACTCACTAAGTTGGCAAACTTCATTGCTATGAGGATGACCACTTCTTTGGATGTGTTGTCAGCACTATGTGTAAGAGATTTTTCTGTTACATTGAGTTCTTGTATCCATAGTTTCTAACCAAGATCCTCGATTTACATCCAAGTTTTGGCAAAGTTTTCAAAAGGCTTTGGGTGCAGCAACTCACGTTAGCTCAACCTATCATCCTCAAACCGATAGGCAATTCGAGAGGACAATCTAGGCCTTAGAGGATATGCTTCAAGCTAGCATCCTTGAGTGGAAGGGTAGTTGGGAGCAACACTTGTCATTGGTTGAGTTTGCCTACAATAATAGTTATCAAGCTAGTATCAAGATGACTCATTTCAAGGCATTGTATGGGCGTCCTTGTACATCTTCTCTTTGTTGGAGTGAGGTCAAAGAGCATCTTCTAACATGGCCCAAGATTTTGCAACAATCGGTGGAGAACATTTGACTTACTTGGGACCGGTTGCATATGGCTCAAAGTCGGCAAAAGAGTTATGGATAAGAGGTGGAGAGATCTATAATTCGAAGTTGGTGGCCATGTTTCTTGAAGATCTCACATTCTCGAGGCATCATGCACTTTGGCAAGAGAGGGAAGTTGCCTCCTAGGTTCATTGGACCTTTCAAAATCCATGATCAGATTAGAGCAATGGCATATTGAGTGGTTCTTCCTCCACATCTTCTAACATTAACAATGTGTTCCATGTTTCTTTTCATTGGAAGTATGAGCCGAATCCATCCCATGTTCTTGATTTCGAGTTTTTTGAGCTAAGGAGTGATCTTTCTTAAGTCGAAATGCTAATGCAAGTCCTAGACAAGAAGGAGAAGACCCTTGGAAACAAGGTGATTCCGTTGGTGAAATTCCTTTGGAGAAATCACAATGTGGAAGAGGCAACTTGGGAGCGCGATGATGAAGTCAATGAGAAGTATCCTCGCATATGCACAACTGGCCAATAGCAAATTTTGAGGACAAAATTCATATAAGGTGGGTAGGATGTAAGATTTCTTAATTCTTTTCTTTATTTGTGTGAATTGTGTGAATTTTGTTTGTTTATCAGTTTAATTTGATTTTTGGGGTTATGGGTTAGTATGATTATTAAATTTCTTAAGGCTTACTTTCATTTTATTAGTCTTAATGTCCAACTTGATTTACCCATTTTTACCGATGTAATAGCATCTTCTCCTAAATTTTCCTTACTCTTCTCCGTCTTCTGCCCCTTTATACATGCCACAAATACTACTATGTACATCCTAGCATTGGGTCGCATCTAAACGCCTATTATCTCCAAAAGATACACCTATTATTAAAGGGATTGTTGACATGGGGGAGTTTTGACGGGTTGATCTGCATTTTGCTCAGCTTTTGTTGTCAACGTTAGAGTTGGAGAAGTTGAAGAAGACGGAACCATTGTTGTTAGAGGCAAACTACCTTTCCACTGAGTTTTGAGGAGAGGAAGAAGGAAGAATTTTATAATAAAGAATTGTAGGGGCCAAAGAAAGGGAGAGGAAATAAAACTATAAAATAGGAGGGAGAGGGGGTAGAGTGTAAAAGCATCACCACAAGGGAGGTAAAAGCCTCTTCTTCTGTAAAGTGGTCAGAAGAACAGGCGAAAGAGGTCTTCCTTGGGTGATGTACAACGGCAAAAGATGAGACAGAGAAATGTGTGGGTGAAGGTAAAATATATCAGAAAAAGGTGCATAACATAGAAAAAAATGTAGGTGAAGGCAAATATGTCAAAAAAAGATTCAAAAGCTGATTAATAAGAATTTTTAAGAAAAGGAATAATATTTGGAATTCTTAATACAATGATATAAACTTTGATAAAGCGTTTAGAAGCTGGCTATGTAAGCAAACGTTGTGAAGATCCGTTCCGGAAATATCATTCTCCGTAAGGTCTCAGTTCTCCGGAATTCTGATGAAGTCCAAGAAAATGCAATTTCTACCCTCTAAAAAGTACCATGCCAGAAGTGATAAGTTTCAGTCTATTTGGTCACAGACAAATGTTAATTTTGTTAGCTACATTGACCAACGCACTAGACATCCTCCGTACAGGACCCACAAACCGAAACTCTCCAGTGCTTTCATTAAAGAGATGGCATAGAGTAGATGGACAGCCGCTATCTCTTGAAAATGATAGAGAGCAATGATAGAGAGCATTCTGTAGCAATCACATGGGGCAGGACTTTTTAGCAGGACACAGCGTGCCAGTCACGATCAAAATGAGAAGAATGCTTGAGATTGAAATTGCAGTACCCTGCCAGACTTAGGTCCACTACATGCACAGGGAACCTAAACTGGCGAGGATAGATGTATCTGCCACCACTTTAGTTCCTAGTTGAAACAAATTTATTGCCAAATAATTAATGCGAAACCTGCATTCTTCCTTCTACAACATGTAACTCTCCCACATTTTTAACACCAAGACCAGTGTAACTTTTATTTTGATAAATTAAGTGCTTTATTAAGGTTAAATGAAGATCTTAAATAGCCATCAATATAATTAGGAGTGTAATATTTGTCCATTATCCATGTCGATATGCACTAAAATGGATATTACTATTTTTTATCCTTCTCCAATGCAACCAGTTATTTATAAGGGTTGTCTATGACTGCAGTCATTCACGTTTTCCAATTTTATATTTTAATATTGTTATTTTTAATTATTACAAAATCACTAGCCTACGTTGCATGGTCTTTATATATATATATATATATATATATATATATATATATATGTCATACTCTCACATATCTTTAATAGTATTTTTATTTATTTATTTATTTGATAAGACTATCCTACTATTATTATATTACTATCTTATTTTTTAAACTCACCACTTAGTTTGAAAATGAAGTAGCTAGTCTGTGTCAAACTTTTACCTTCATTTTGTTCATGTTTGTCTGTGTCCATCATGAATATATATATATGGGCATACAAATAATCCACATAAAAATGGATGGTTGTGGACATGTCTTGCCTATTTTTGTGTACGTCCATTCATACCCCCAAATATAACCCTCCCCATGAAGAACCAAAAGACAACTAGCTAACAAGAAAAAAAAAGCAAAGAAGGGACAACAAATTCCATCCGTTTCATATTAGTAGTCTAATTTGGGATAAAAGTAATATTTAAGGAGGCTAGAAAATTAACTCATTTACTCCTTTTACTATCCCCAATAATTACTATGAGAAGGATGGCATAAAAATGGACTATTAATGTAGGACAAATTTTTTCAATGAGATTATTAAGTAAATTGGATGGAGGGAGGGAGTATTAAACTCTTAAAAAAATTTAATATGGGAGGCAGATTTTTGTTTTTTATTTTTTGATAACTCTATAGGAAAAAATATTACTTATATACTTTCTATTTTAAATCTTCTTTTATTTCCTTTAATACATCCACTTTTCTTTCTTGACAAGTTCTACAAAAATAAAAAAAAATTTCAAAAATATGTAATTAACATAATTGGATGCACATGGAAAAGCATGAAATATGTAATATCTAGAAATGGTTTCAAAAATGGAGGCATCCAAGGTTGCCATTCAAGCCATTCATTTAGGAAACATAAATATTGAACAAATTAATTGATAGTTACATTAGAATAAAAAATGTACTGCCTTGCTAAAACTGTGTTTAATTCTTTGTTCAACTGGCAATACGCCCATATTAAAAAAGTGAAACAAAGTAAAATCAGTTCATTTTAAATTTTAATTAAAACACTTATTATTGGGTGGAGAAGGTAAAATTGTACTATTGTAGGTAGGGGTGTTAACAAGCTAAGCATCGTTAAGCTTTAGATTGTTCGGGCTTGAGATTGAAACTTCAATTTCAAGCCCGAGTAGAGTTGAGCTACTTTACCTTGTGATCATTGCTTAGTTTTGTAATTAGTGACTTAGTGGTTTTACATAATTTTAAAAGTCTAATTTCTAATGTGCATTTCAATGAATTTTGAAATTCTAGGACATTAATTTTGTCTTATGATTAACTCCTAGTGATGTTAAATCCTAAGTTAAATTTCTTTTTGCAATTAATTTAGATGGGAACAACAAAGAAGGAAAAGGTTGCTAGAGCATCAAGATTAGGGAATTCAAGGGCATCTACTAGTGCAGGAGAGAGATTTAGACCAATTAGGTGTGAGAGTAGTATAGTTCGTATGCCCTTATAGCCTATTGTTAGACCCCTGGTCAATGAATAGGGGCAAACGAGTTTCAGTTTGGCAAGGAGACAACAAAGGGATAATGGAGGAATGATAGTGTTGAAGCATTGGTGGACTCATATACAAGTCCTACTCGAAGGAGGACCGATTGCGGGCTAGGAGCCATCACCTAGGATGGTTCCTAGGAAGGTGAGGACTCTCACAGACAATTCCTACACGAAGTAGGAGAGGGGCTAGATAAGGGTGCTGATTCATTCCCATGTTTCCTAGTGCGACTAGGAGATGCCTTTGAAACCTATGACAAGTAAGAAGCCTAGACAAGCATTGTGCGCTAGCCGGATTGCTCAAGGCTGCCAAATCTTAGCGAGTAAAGGACTCTTCGTGATGCATCTAGGACTCTTCCTAGGTGAATGACATGGAGACTGAGGACTTCTAGTGGGAAGAGGAGTATTGGGCAATGCTAGATGAAATGGGACACTTGAAGGAGGACTCAAGTGGATTTCTAGTTGGGTTAGGAATCCTTACAGGTGGTTTTAGAGCAGTTATATGGGTAGGTTTCCTATTTGTAATGGGCCAGGGAAGTAGAATTTTAAATTTGTAACCAAGGGGCGGGCTAGTTGTAATGCCCGAGATTTTCATCACATTTTCTTTAAAATTCATAGAATTTATTTTGCAATATAACGACTATAAATCGGGAAAAATGATGAATATGAAACCTGTGAATAGTTTCTAGAATTTAAAACATCACACATCAGTTTTTCCCGTACAAATATTTTACTCATTCGATCAAATATCGTATACTCAAACCAAACATCCTCAAGCGCTACTCGAAAATGACCGTACAAATAAATTGCTCTAATCATAGACTTTAAATACAAATCTCTCTCACACATCCCTGAGTGCAAGTCCCATAACAGTCCAAAGTATAATCCAAATTATAAGTCCAGAAAGCATAAACACTTTAATTCTCCTCTAACCTAATTCAAGAGATGGTGGCACAAATATTAGTTGCAGTGAGTGAAGGATATACCTGAGTCACAAAGAACCAAACCATCATAGAAACGAACATCCATCTTGAGGAGCTCTCCGTCACAAACCTGCAAAAGTCTCCTAAACAATTGTGCTAAAAAATGGGGTAATAAGTATTGTCATACTCAGTAGGAAAATACCCACTAGTGGAGTTCTAAATAGTGAACTCAGTAAGTCCATACATAGTTGTGTTCATGCAACTCAAACATGAAGCAAGCAAGTATATAATAATCATGTTCATATGCATACAATCATGCATACCACCATGCCAAATACATACCATCAAACAAATCTTACACATACACTCATAATTAGTCTTACAAACTTACTTGTATAATTGTACGCTTACTCATACAACTTACACATACCTGTACGACCGTACTTGTACAATCATACATTTACTCCTATAACTTACACATATTTGTACGACCTTACTCATACAATCTTACACTTACTCATACGACCTTGCTTGTACAGTCTTACTCATAAACATACAATTATAGTCTTGCTCAAAATCATACTCTTACAGTCTTACTCATACTCATACTCTCACACTCGTGTTCATACTCATACTCTTACACTCATGCTCATACTCATACAATCGTATACATACTATTGACCACTAATGCTCATTACAACTAATAAGCTCCAATGTCAAAATGAAAAAGAATATCACTGGGTCATCACCTTAACCTCCGGGAGTGACTAGATGCCATAAACTTTTTCGAAGCCAAGGCACACCAATGCTCATAGGGCACATAATCAAACAGGTAAGAGCAGGTCCATGATACTACTTACCGAAGCATGGAAACATAAAACAAATGCCTACACTTTAGGGGCCATACAATTGCCTACCATTATGGGTCTTATAGTGCCAGTGTCACTTTTGGGCATAATCATACAGTACCACTCTTGGGTAGAATCATACAAAGCTCTCAATAGAGCATCAAATGTCTAGGCTTAATACAGTACACAGACCATATCAAAAACATACATCGCTCTCAACAGATCATCAAATGTCTAGGGTCAATACAGCACACAGACAACATCCCACATGATAAATACCATGGCAAGATATGAGAAATGCTCAGCTGACTCATTATTGGTTAGCTCAAATATAGAACTTAGTCTGTCAAACCCTTCGGTCTCGAACTCACAACGCTATCATTAGCTTTCCTATAATTCAAGTTTGAATTAAGTAAATTATACAGTACAACTATGCCACCAAAAGCTCTCAAACATACAGTGCTTCATTGATCAAACTGAAGCTGAGCCTAATCAGAAACCCTAGTTTGTCATGGCAGCAAACTTTACTTAACCCATCTATCTCACAACATAACTCACTGTACCACAAATCCTTATGGCCTTACATACTCCGCCATCCACCTTTTGGCCAAAACATTTTACACAAATGTCAGCAAACTAAGCTCCACAGGGGCAAACCCAGTTATCACCCTCTTACTTATACCTCACTTATTATGCTTACTTTTTACTTCATAATTGGTACATTATGCTTGTATAATAATGCAACACTCTTATTGTCTGACAATCCCCTAGCATACGCTCCAATCCAAACCGATCAATTCCAATCCTTGCTTGTCAAACTTACCTTCTCTGTCTTTTGTCATACGCTTACACATCCACAACAAATCCAGACAAAATCCTCTGTCACCTCTTACTGTTCATCGCCCATACTTCTGCCCACACACACAAACACATATCCATTGCTCAGGTGTATAGCCATCATGCATACGTATGTCTATCCATATACTTATAACATACACATACTATTCCATACATAGCTTACCAACATACTCGCTAGCCATCACTAGCACACACATATTCCACATACGTAGCTTATAAACATACTAGCTAACCATCACTAGCACACACACAATCCACATACGTAGAAACATACTCGCTAGCCGTCTCCAGCACATACATACACGTAGCTTGCCAACATACTCACTAACCATCACTAGCACATACATACACATCCATACACATAGCTTACCAACATGCTCACTAGCCATCACTAGCACACACAATCCACATACATCATACATACTTACAACTCACATGTATGTCATATGCATTTGAACATGGCATAATTCATCCTCTTACATCATGCAAACGGATCATGATCTAACATCCACAACATTCAATCATATAGTCCTAGCATGCTGCTACTCATTCAAAGTATGCTATCAAGAAATTACGAGTTCAAAGCTCCCCTACCTCGTAATCATGATGTTTGATGGTGCGCACATGACGGTGGCGACGTCGGTGGCAGAGTTGGTGGCCAATAGCATTGCAAAGGTGAGAGAGTTGTTGTCCCGAGGGTTTAGGAAGTACCGAAAGTACTCACAACCAAATTGGGTGTCAGATGTCAATGCGACAAAATCCGCGATACATGATGGCGCAGGAGGGTGGCCGGGAGAAAGGTCGTGCCAACATAAGTATTCAGCCAACATAAGTGAGGGTACACTCACTGAAGGTTGGCTGGCAATTGAGAAGTATTCAGCTGGCCACAAGACGTCAAAATCGTCTACGGACTGCACCCAACAATAGTGATTTAGCGTCAACAAGAGCCCACATAAGGGCAGAGGGCATGGGGCTAAGCTCAGGATGAAGAGGAGGTGGAGGAGGGCTCTGTGTCAACTCCATTCAGTGGCAGAGCCACCCTATGGTCTTGCGGCACAAATAAGGTGTTTAAACCCCGAAACGCAGGCATGGCCACATGCACACACGACTAAAGAGGGTTACTCTAGGGGTAGATGGGGCAGACACTGACGGCCCAAGACCCACAAAATGGCAACATCGCCGATAGCCACCCACAACCAAAACCAATGGTGCGGGTGGTTATGCATCTCGCATAGTATAGGGCAAGAGCAAACGTCCCATTTCGGGTGGAGGTGTAATTGGCCAAGTGGGGCTAGCCCTCACTGTTACTAAGCCTGGAAAGAGCCCATGATGGCCAAATGGCCCATGGCTTGCCAATGGCAATGACCTGAGATGCACCCGATGTGTCTAACCGGGTGGAGCAAGACAATAGTGGCGAAGTGGGGTCAGAAACAACAACCCCCAACCGACACTGAGTCAAAGTAAGCTAGACGGAGTCTATCCGGTGGCCGGACAACCACCAGAAACACATCGGCGTCTAAAAAAAAGCATGGGACAGTGAGAAGAAATAAGAAAAAAAACCGACCAAAGTACCAGTAGCTCACATAAGAGCAAAGAAAGCATGGCAGTGGCTTGGGTTCCCAGCGGCCAAACGAAGATAAGTCTAGTTGAGGACGACCACAAATTGCATCAAAATCGCACCCCCACGACCAAAAAACGAATTTTGAAGGAGAGAAAAACTAAAGAAAAGACCGGTACCTCATGGAGGAGCGAAGAGGACATGGCGACAGTCATAGCCGATGCCTACAGACTAGTAGTAGTAAGGTGAAGTGAATCCTTGCAAGAACCGGTGGAATTAGACGACGGAGGAGGGACAACGGAGCTAGCGGAATCTCACTCGCGTTCTCACAAAACTTACTGGACTTGAAAAAAATGTTTATGGACGTCCTAGAGCTTTCTGGAATGCATCAACCCATTCCATACTTATATTCTTTTCTATTTTTTCATTTATGTGCCCAACATGCATTAACCTCCTGGTTAAGCATTGTACCTCCAAAATTTGTGCCGAAAGTGCGTGGTGAAGCCTATGGCCTGTGACTATGCCCCACACCTGACTCTATGGGTATAAATACCAAAGTAAATACATAAATATAAATATGCCGAAACGTCACATTTTCCCGCCAAAAATGACAAAAAAAAGCAAGAAAATCACAGAAAATAGTAAACAATCAAGGACATTACACTAGTACTAGTAGAACTAGGCTTCCCAATCCTTTCCTTATATAGGGGCATCAAGGTGGCTTGGGCATCAAAATTCATGCATTTAGAAACTTAGAAATATGCAAGGGGAGGAATGAGAACTCTGTCAATGGTTTGGGAGGACTGTTGGGCAACAAGCGATTGTTTGCGACATGGAGGATTTGTAGTTGTACGACTCAGTCAAGGGGCAAACCATACTCGATATTTAGCAAGGTTTGGGAGTGGACTCAGCCAGGGGTGGGTCTGTTCTACAAGACAGCTGAGAGGGGACAGCTTTGGGAACAAGGTAGGGTCCTTGCTATTGTAACTTGCGGTCTTCCTTTTTCCTTATTTTTCTCTGTGTTGTGCTTGTGTAGAAAAGCGTACATTTGGGTTAAAGGGGTGGATAGGCAGCTAGTTGCACTGGGCAGCTAGGCCATAATGTGTGCTACTGCTCGGCCCAGCTTCATGCCTATGATAATTGGTTCCATTGCTTGGATACCCGAAGGAGGTGAAAACTCTGTACGAAACATGGAGTGGGAGGGGGCTAAAGGTGCCAAAGTGTTATAATATACCTTGAAGGATTGTAGGCTCTTGACGGACTTGGCCCTAAGCAGGTTGGAGATTTTTCCTAGGTCCTAGACTTGGTGAGTTTTAGAAACAGAGAGTTGCTGATGGTGGGCTTGCTGTTTACTTTATTACAGAGTTCAAGATGAAGGTGGATGTGATGGCTACAGTGAATGGGCTGCTGGCTAAAGTGCAAACCTCCCTATGTAATATTTAAGAGTGATTGGCTGTCTTTGACTAGTGGGTGCCCCTGCTTGATGTCCCACCTCACCTTGACGGGTTTTAGAAGGGTAGTATGGCTGAAGGACAGCCTGTCTCACCACATTGGCAGTTGATTTGGCTACAACAATTTCCTCAGCAGCGTGTGCAGCAAGTTGAGGACGCAGTGGCGGTGAAGATCAAAGAGTTGGTGGATGAAGTGACGATGCTAAAGGGGGCAACCATCAACACTCCATCCCAGGATGGGGATGACTCCTCATCTCAGCAAGCAACGTAGAAGGCTAAGGTGCCTGGGGTGAAGGTGTACTCAGGGATGCGAGGAGCCAAGGAGATTGGTAACTGCCTCCAAGATATGGAGAGTTATTTCTCAATGTCAATACCCCAGAGGATGATAAAATCATGGTGGCAGCGATGTATCTTGAGGGAGATGCACAACTGTGGTGGCAGATGTGGTTGGAGGATGATACGGTTGTGGGTCAGCCAAGGATAGGAACATGGTACACGTTTAACAAGGAGTTGTAGACACAATTAATTCCCAAAAATATGTCTTGGATAGTGTAGGAGACATTGAGGAACCTCAATCATATGGGGGGGCAGGTTTGGGACTGCATTAAGGAGTTTCAGTTGCTCATACTGGCAGTGACAAACATCATCAAGTCTGACAAGCTCTTCTACTTCATGTCAAGAGTGCAAACATGGGCTCAAAATGAGGTGAGATGGGGGGAAGTGGAGGATCTTTCCGCAATGATTGCAGCAGAAGACATCTTGGTAGATTTCAAGTAGATTTCCATTGGGCAAGGTTAGAAGGACGGGAAAGAAAAGTCATTTGGCAAGGAGGGCAGCAAGGGTGGTAAGCACAAAGGCAACATGCAGTTTTGCCAACTGAAAAAATGTGGTGGTTGTTTCATATGCAATGGGTCGCACCATGCCAATGTTTGTCCAAAACGGGAAAGGCTGAATGCACTTGTCACTAAAGAGGATATGGATAAATCCAATCATGAGGAGCTAGCATGGGTAAGCCCTTTGCAGTAAAAGGAGAGTGTTTATTTGGTGAAGTCCCCATTCAAAAGGGCAGCATCAGGTCCTTGAGGACTCAAGTCAAGAGGGGAGAGGTCTCCCAAACCTTGGCTGAACGAAGCAGCCAAGGCAGTTGACTAGCAGAGCAGTTTGTAGGGTACGGGGGTGGTGGGAGTTTTCCAAATCTGGCTGAAGGTGAACTTTGGCTGGGTGGAACACTACATGGCTGAGTAGTCACATGAGTGGGTACCTTGTCGGTGCAAGGAGTAGGAAAAATGAAGGCAGTGTTTGAAGTGGTTGACTTTGGCCGATGGATATTCAGACATGGCAATATTGTGATGGGAAGCATTGGCTACTTGCTTGACGAGTTTTGTAATGCAGAAGGCTTACGGGCTTCAATCGCTACACCTTGGAAGTTGGGGCTTTGATGAGGGTGTTGAAGGACTTAAGTGGGGAAGGCCTATTATGGGGAGGGTCAGTTTCAGCTTGCTGAGCGGAGAGCCAAGGAAAAGCTGAAATATGGCAGGGTTGGAGCACTGGCAGACAAGTGTACAAGTCCTACTCAGAGTACGACACAATGGCGAGCTATGTGCCATCTCCTAAGAAAGTTCCTAGCAAGTCTAGGACTCTCATGGACAGCTGCTACGTGAAGTATGAGAGACGGTGGATAAGGTTGCTTATTCATTCCCATGTTTCATAGTGTGACTAGGTGTTGACTCCGAGGCCTAAGGCAAGTAGGAAGCCCGAACAAGGAGTTGTATTCAGGCTGGATTGCTCAAGGCAGCTGAATCCTAGTGGGAAAAGGACTCTTCATAGCAAAATGGAATGTAGGCTGGGAACTTTGATTTGAAAGAGGAGTGCAGGGGAATGCTAGATGAGGCTAGACTCTTGAAGGAGGGCTCAGCTGGATTTCTAGTTGGGCTAGTACTCCATAGAGATAGTTTTGGGCAGTTGTATGGGTTAATTTCATAATGGGGTAGTGAAGTGGGATTTTGAATTTGTTACCAAAGGAGGTGGACTAGTACAAGTAGGAATAGGCTTCCCAACCCCTTCCCTATATAAGGGTGCCATGGCAGCTTGGGCATTAGAATTCATGCATTCAGAAATTCAGAATCTACAAGGGGCAGGCTGAGATCTCTGTCAATTGTTCTGTAGGATTGTTGGACAGCAAGCAATCCAATGGCAACTTGGAGGAGTTGCTGTGGTGCGACTCAACCAAGGGGCAAACCATACTCGACATCTCAGCAATGCTTGGGAGCAGACTCAATGAGGGGTGGGACATTTTAGTAAAATAGCTGAGAGGGGACAGGTTTGGGAACAAGGTAGAGTCCTTGTTATTATAACATATGGTGTTGAATAAAGGTTTTGGAGGCAGTCCACATCTTTCCTTATCTTTTCCCTGCATTGTGCTTGTATGAACGGGCGTATACTAGGGTTAAAGGGGTGAATAGGCTGCTAGTTACAATGGGCTGCTAGTCCATCACATGTGTGAATGCAAGGCTCAGCTTTGCTCCTGTGACAACTACCATGGAGTAGATAGAGGCTTGACCTTAATGGATGGAGTATTTTAGGTCAATGTATATTAGCTCTTCTTTGTTAGACAGTGGTACTCAGCAGTTCATTTGGATGACAATGATTCTTTAGTAGGAGTTGTCAGAAGCATTCAGGTTCATGTCACACCACAGATCATCGCCAAGTTGATTTAGTGTGAGGTGACAACTCAATATCCATATTATAATGGTTTCTGAGTTGACTAACATACTAACAGGTCTATCTAGGGGCATAGATTTGGATATATCACACCTTGCTCTTTTGATGATGGTTGCCTACCACCTTCTTCATGTGATATCTCAGTATGATATATGCAGTATGTATAAGGAGAGAGTAGATTAGATGATGACTATGATCTTTGTTCTTTTGTCAGAGCCACATATGGAGTTGTACTTGTCATACATTATTTATAGTAGAATTATGACCTTTCTACATGGTCATACTCATGAGATGCTGCTATATCCTTACATTCTATGTAGGATATTCACCTTTGTACATCATAGGATTCCACAACTAAAGCCTATGATGGATGGGATGGGACCGATTGGTGCTGTCATGGTTAGATGCATGATGTCGCACACTCTGGGGCAAGATGGAGTAGATTAAGAGGAGCAATAGCTACAAGCATATGATCAAGCACCACATATACATTTAGATCATCCAAGCATAGGAGTGATGTATACCAAGTTCATTGCTATGAGAGATGAGATGCATGACAGTTTTGCCAACATAAGGAGGATGTTTAGAGCCAGATTCCAACATGTAGATAGTGTGGGGGAACATTCTGATGATGATGATGTTGGAGTGATTGATCTAATGTTTCATTTATCACATTTTCATGTATTCTTGTGATGGAACTTAATTCAGTTCATTTTATGCTTCATGTGAGTATGAGATGTATTTTGAAATTGATGATATTTTTAGATATATCATGGACATGCTTTTCATTATGGTTTAGTTATTTTCATGTTTTACAGTGATATTTTTGTGCTTGATTGAGTATTTTTGTCTATTTGTGTCAACGAAGGGGATATATGATTTATGAAAATCAAAATACTTATTTTCATATTTATTTGAATAGTACAATGCAAAATATTTTTGTGTATGAGTGTGTACAATAGGTACAAATTTATACAAGGCTTTTCAAAATCAATTTAAAATTGTCTGTGTTAAGTCTTAGTTTTGTTAAGTCATATGTACAAATTAAAAGTCACTATATCATGAGTTGTAATTTTTCGTTTGATTTTCAATCTTGTAGTGTTTTGTCACAAAATAGTAGAAGCGGGAGATTGAAAGGATATATGACACATATGCATTGTAATTGGCTAATTTTGTTCATAAAAACTATGTCGACAACTTATGCATGTAATTAGTCTTAGGAATATGAGAAGATTTAGTTGTGGTTAAGTAGGGTTTGGAATTAACAGACTTGAAAAATAGGAAGAAATATTCTTATGGATCAAGGTTAAAGATTTAAGATTTATGAAGGTAAAAATGATTAATTTTATGCATACTCACATACATAAATCACTAAGAGAGCAATTTTAGAGAGTTTAAGGCTGAATTAGGGTAAAAAAAGGTAAAACCATAAATTTATTGTGTCATCGATTGATTGCTGCAACATACACAGATGAATCATTTAATTGTCACTTGAAATAGTCCTTTGTAAAAGCAGGCTGAGAGTTAATTGATCAAGTGCCCTAATAACCAATTGATATACTTGAAATATATCCATTTTACATGCCAATTGACCCTATTTCCTAGCATTGTTCAAGTTAATTTAAGGCTAATGATAGTTTACTAGCAGTAAGATAGAAATTAGAAATTTAATTATTTAATTAATGAAAGTACCTCAAATTGTTAGTTTAAGTGCATACGCAAAACGTGTTTTATGAGGCACATTGATTATGTACAGATAGTTAAGAAGACCCTTGACTTGTAAAAAAGGTTGTGGCTACGTCAGAAGACTCAATGAGAAAGGAAGCAACCATGGTGGTGGAGCATGGAAAGCATGCTCGAAGGAAAAGTAAAGTTTCGCTACCGTGTTGGAGGATTTGATTTTGGAAGTTCTGGTTGGTAGAAGTAAATATAGTGGCTCAAACGAAGCTCAAGACAAACAAGCCAAAATCAAAGAGCAAACGTAATGCGAAGAGCAAGAGCCTAGAGAAAGGAAGTGCATTATGTGAGGAAATAAACGAGGAAAGGAGTAAGTCAGGAATGAATAAAGCTAGTTGGTTAGAATTCAATAAGGGAAGAGAACATAGCCAAGCCGGAAGATTAATTTGAGAAGAGAAAAGAACGATGCAGAATTTTCAAAGAAGGCAATGAATCACCTATTTGTGGAAGGAATCTTACTTGTTTGTATATTGGTTGGTCCCATTGTCATGATTGGAGTCTTTACCTTGGGAAATTGTTTGGTTGAGAATCAGCCTCCATAGATAAAAGTGGAAGGGACGTGAACAGATTGAAATATACAGTAAGCAGCTGTAAGAGAAATGAGAGGGCTCCAACGTGAAACAAAAAGAAGAAGCCTGGAACGTGACACAACAATCATTCTCTTCCAATAGCCAATTCCTTTTCATTCTGTCCATCAACGCGAAACACAAAGCTGAAAAGAACAAAAATAGCAACAACGACAAGAGAAAGAGAGAAGGAAGAAGAGCGGAAGCCAGTTCACCTTGTTATCAACAACATGCACATGGCCAATGACTTCTCGAAATCAGATTTCCTCTCTAACATTTATGGCTAGCTAAACTCATAATTAAGGCTTAAATGAAGCCCTAAACATATTTAATCCTACTATTTTTTTATTTATTTAAGTTTTCAATTGATGTAAGACTTTTTTCCAAATGTTTAGTAAAGTTTCCTTATTTTTAGTTTTATGCTCTCAAGAGTATTTAAGTTTTCAATTGATGTAAGACTTTATTCCATACATTTAGTAAAGTTTCATTATTTTTAGTTCTATGTTCTCAAGACAGGGTAGGTTTGTTTAAGGAAACATTTAATATGAGCCCAGGCTCACGCACACCAGCGTGCGCCCGGGCGCATGCCGATGCGCGTGAGCCCGGGCTCATATAAACGGGACTCTTTGTTTAATAGATGAAATCAAATTTTTTTTATTTTTATTTGAAATCTATACTCAAGAGAGATTGATTTTCCAATTTGTTTGAACCATTTTAGATGCGTATGTCCAAGAGCAATATGTGCGTTTTTTGAAGGATGTGTCCGAGAGGAACATGAGAGAAGTACATTGATTTGAGATTATTAAGTCAAGCAGAGATAGAATTAATTTGTTTAAGGTGGATTCAATGCCTTAATGCTCTTTTACATTGATTTTTATGTCACGCTTTTATTTGTTTTAGTTAATTGAAATTTATTGCTTTGTTGGAATTAGTTAAGTAATATTTTAGATTAAGTTGTATTGAATCAATCATTGTGGGATCGACCTCGTTTAGCTGTTTTTTTACCTTTGATTCGTGTGCTTGTGAGTACATAGTAAAATTTTACATCCCCGATCGATTGCTAGATAATTCGTGCCCTAATAAAATAGTGAATGATCGATCGCTAACGGTCTTGATTACCTAGTTTAATCCTTTCCAAAAGATCTTATTTCTAGTTGGATTCAATGCCTCAAACCAACTTAGAGACATATTTAAAGGCTAGAGACACATAAGTTTGAAGAGAGGAAAGCCTAAAAATAATAGTGAAAAATAAGTGTTCCTTTATCATTGTTTTCCTAGAAAATTCACGAAAAAGCTTCAAGCACATGTTAATGGTGGATTCATTAAGACATACAATTGAAAGAGAAGATTTTCACACAACAAACAAAAAATGAGTGAAAACAAATTCTTCAAAGGAGTCGAAGAATCTCAAAGGTGAATCATCAATTGAATGAGTCTTTAATTGAGTTGTTAAATTGAGACAACGATTGAACACAAAGAGGGAAAGTTGTGAGGATTCAAAGGAGGAATAATTGAAAGCCAACAACAAAGAGGACTGAATAAAAGAGAAGAAGTTTTTGTTTGTGTCAAGTTTAAAAATGTTGGTTAGTTGTTCTTAGTGTTTTATAAGTTCTTGCTTACTAGTGCATTGCTTGGGCCTTGTGAGGCTATCATGATTTTTCACCCAAAGTTCAGTTTCCCAAATTAAATCACAAAGTGTTTATGTGTTATTTGTGTGTTTGGCTTTGTTGAATTGTTGATAGAACGATATTTCATGCATAGATAATTCATTTTCATTGATTAATAGAAATTCCTACGCAGAGGCTAGAACACTTCTTATTTCTATGAAGTGCAAGTTTAAAGAGCAATCATTGATCCACTACCACCATCTAGTTGAATATTAAACTGTCAAAGACCCACCTAGTTGTGTTCACTTTTGAGGTAGAAGCCTGTCATTAGTGGCTTTCTGTTGAAAGGCAACGATTCTAGAATCAGGTTGGTACCTTTGGAGGAACTTCTTGGCCATTTTTGACAAAAAGTATATCCCATTGCATGTGTGGGAAGGTAAGAAAAAAGAAGCTTTGAACTTGGAGCAAGGATCTAAAATTGTCGTCGAGTATGAAACCAAGTTTGTGGAGCTGGAACACTTTGCTCGTCATCTCTTCAATGATGAATATGAGAGGGCAATGAACTTGAAGATGGACTTAAACCTTACATCAGGGGTGGAGTGGTACCTTTCTAATGCAGGACTTTAGTAAAAGTTATGGAGACTGCCATAGTCATTAGAGGGGTCTCTAATGACTGCCATAGGAGGGAGCAGACAAAGTTTAATAGGTAGTGATTCTCAAGTTCACCGCAATCAAAGGCCTTATGGAAACAATGGAAATGCCTATCAGTGTTACAACAAGGCAAGCAATTCGGGTAACAATCTCAGCAGAAACAATAAAAACAATTTTCAATAAGAGAGATAGAACAATGGAGATCGTCAGGACAACTGTGAAAACTTAACTTATTATAAGTGTGGGCAGCAAGGGCACTTCAAAAAACATTGTCCTCAAAAGGACACTCCAAATGAGGCTCTACGGCATTAGAAAGCTCATTAGAATCAAGGACCAAGATAACAAGGTGGTCAACAAAAGAAGCCAATCAATCAAGGAAATATCTTTGTATCACAACTTATGAAGACAACTAATGTAGCAGCAGTCATGGATGGCATGCTTGAAATAGCCTCCCACAATGCCAGTCTTTTATTTGACACAACCTTTTGCATTCCTTGTTTTCTCCTCTTTTTGCTTGAGATCATGATATGAACAAATATTATGGTTGACTCCTTTATGTGTGTCCCCCTTCATCCTCTCTTCTAGTAGAGAAGTATCTTGAGAAGGCTCCTGTTGTGATTGAGTGATAGGAGTTAGTACCTGATTTGATTATTCTCCGTATGATTAAATTTGTTGTGATTTTGGGCATAGACATGATGTTAGTACATCATGGTCATGCTTATTGTCATGGAAAAAGGATTGTGTTTACAATGCTAGATCTCAAGCCTTTTGTCTTCTAGGATATGAGATGGGTTAGCTTCAAGTTTTTAGTATTTTCATCCAAGGAAAAGAAGTGGATCAATAGTAGATGCATGACTTTTCTTTTAAGCAATTTGGTGAAATGTGCAAAGCTAACTCCATTGAACCTATTCCCATTGTGTCTTAATATGCCAATGGTTTTCTTGATGACTTATTTTCAAGTCTATCTCCTAAGAGAGTATCAAATTTAATGTTGATATTCTTTCAGGCACATAACAATTTAAAAAACTACTTATCATATGGTACTAGCTGAATTTAAAGAGCTAAAAATCCAACAGTAGGATTTATTAGAGAATGGATTCATAAGGCCTAGTGCATCC
Source organism: Saururus chinensis (assembly GCA_035235625.1). Taxonomy (NCBI): domain Eukaryota; kingdom Viridiplantae; phylum Streptophyta; class Magnoliopsida; order Piperales; family Saururaceae; genus Saururus; species Saururus chinensis. The sequence continues at coordinate 37,983,853 of CP141143.1, forward strand.
CCTTAGGGTGCACTTGTTCTCTTCCTCGGGAAGAATGATGGCTTTCTTAGACTCTGCATCAATTACAAGTTGTTGAATAATGACATAATAAAGAACAAGTACCATTTGCTATATATTGGTAATTTGATAGATCAATTGTTGCATGCTCATGTGTTCTCAAGGTTTGATTTGAGATCGGGTTATCATCAACTTAGTATTTGACCCAATGATGTTTTAAAGACTGCATTTACAACACTCAATGGGCATTACAAAATCTTGGTGGTCTTTTGGCCTTACCAATGCACAATAATCTTACATTGATCTATTGAGTACTCTTCATGCCTTTTTTTTATTAGTTTGTCATAGATTTAGTGGATGATATATTGATTTATTCGGTCCACAAGAGGATCAACAAAAGCATCTAACAATTGCATTACAAACTTTGAGAGATGACAAACTCTATGTGAAGTTTGGCAAGTATGAATTTTTGTTGGAGGAAATGAATTTTCATGGCCCTGTCATATCCAAGATGATGTAGTGATGGATCCAAAGTTTCTTAGGCCTTCAATGGTATTATCGATAGTTCATTGAGGCCTTTACTCGCATTGCAACCCCTATGACTAAGTTGACAAGAATGAATGTAAAGTTTTAATGCAGCGAAGCATGTGAACAATACTTTCAAGAATTGAAGGAAAGACTAACTTTAGCACCAAACTTGGCTTTGTCGTAAGGTAGTGGAGAGTTTGGAATCTACGACAATGGTTCGAAGAAGAAATTGGGTTTTGTATTGATGCAACATGGGAAGGCAGTAACCTAAGTTTCTCGCCAACTAAGGATGCATGAAAAAATTATCCAACACATGACGAGCTTATGCAACAGTCTTTGTAGTTAAAATATGGAGACATTATCTTAATTGTGAGAAAATTGAGTGTTTACATATCATAAAAGTTTGAAGTACCCTAAACCCAAAGGGACATGAACATGAGGTAGAGGAAATGACTTGAATTTTTTAATAATTATGACCTCACCATTGCCTACCATCTTGGGATATCAAATGTAGTGGTAGATCCATTGAGGTGGAAGTTGGAAGACATGGTGTACCGCGTGCGTGTGTGAGTGGCTTTCGTATGAAGAGGCCATTTAACTCAAACCCGAAGATAGCATTTAATAATAGAATTAGTTGGTTTGTCAACCTTTCCATAAGTGAATGAACATATGAGGCATATGTATTGCAAAAAGCTATTTCAATGATCAAAACTATGTCTAAACCACATGTATTTTTTAATCTTAGGAATCTCACTAGATATTTGTGTGGTCAAGTCAGATTTGGAATTGATTGACTTGAAAAATAGGAGCATACATATTCTTATCAATCACACTTGAAGACTAAGCAATGAGTGAATTAAGTGATTTTGGGAGTTTCTAACTGAATTAGTGTAAAATTGTAATTTAACTATTCAATTGGTCGGTCATTGCACAATATACTGAACAAATTGATCGATCACCGCCCTAATCAAAACTTTGTAAAATGAAGCCGAGAGTTTATTGATTGATTGCATGTAGTGTTGTTCCCTAAAGAAAAAATGAATGATCAGTCATCTTAAACGATACATTGTTGTCTGTTATGGTTGCCTAGTTTAATCCTTTCTGGAGGAGATTTTATTTCTAATTTGAATCAAACACTTAAATTGACTTGGTGTATTATTTAAAGGCTAGGGAATCACATATTGAAGGGAGTAAAACCTAGAAAGTCATAGAGACACTACAAAAAAAAAAACTATTAGTGGGGCTTTTAAAACACATGCTATAAGTCTCAAATCCTCTGTTAAAACTTTTAGCGGTGGTTTTGAAGTTGCTGCTGAAAAGAACCCTACAGAAAGTTTTTGAGGGGAACTTAGCGGTGGTTTTAAGAGCCACCTCTAAAACGTATGCTTTTTAGCAGCGGTTTTGGTAGCCGCCACTAATAAGTTTCAAAAATCAAACTCTTTTAGCTGTGGCTAGACTAGCCCCCACTAAAAGCTTAATTTTTTTAGCTGAGGTTTTTCAAAACCCGCGCTAATGCATTTTAGCGGGGGGTCAATATGATAGTCAAAACCTTTTAGTGGCTATTTGAGAAACCCTAATAAAAGTCAAAACCACTACTACAAATAATTTTTTGATACCCAAAATTTAAATTAAATTTTTTTTTCTTACTTGTACATTTATGTATTCTCAAACACACTCAGCTTCAATTTGCACTTTAATAATAACAATATAAAAGATCTTAAAATAATAAAATTATTTAAATCAAATATGTAATACAATAAGTATTGAAAAAGAAGCTTGCAAATACAATAGTTTCAAATATTTACAATGTCTTACTAATGACCAAATTATTTAATATAAAGAAGAAGGAAAAGTCTTTGTTAGGACTTAGATTCATGGGCACAACTTGTTAATTTAAAATCATTCACCATTAGCCTACACAAAAATGAAATAAGACAAAATTAGCTTATGAAATTGTTGAACTAATAAAAAAAATATAATTATACTTTACAACTACTTTGTATGTTTTTACCTTACTCATTTCAAACTAAAAGAAACTCATCTTTAATCCATCTTTGATAATAATTCTGCTTGTTGATCTTTAAGTTGCACTATTTCCTCCTTGTACTTTGAACTCTCATTTTTTAATTTTAAATTGTTCTCTTTTATATTTGACATTTTTTCTTTCATAGAATTATATTCAACTACTGAGGAAGATATTGCATGCTTAGTTGATGCCCCCATAAACTAGTTGGAGTTACTCTGTGACCAAAACTCCAAACACATCCTGGTTTCTCAGCTCCCATAGAAATAGAAAATATATCATTTGGTAAAGGAAGTGGTGCTCCTGAAGACAATCTTTTTATATGCGAGCCTCAACTTCTTTCTACAATTCATGAATTCTTTTAGTTCGTAGTATTATTTTTGAAGGTCTATGTATAAATAAAATGACACATACATAAAGGTTAAAAACATTAGTCCAAGTGTTGAGAATGTTTAACTTACTATCTTATTTTATGCATCTTTGTTGACATACTTGCCATCCTTTTTTGTACATGTTAAAATAAAAAGATCCCATCATGGGAATGGGACATCAGTTTTCCATTTCGGTTGCTTCAAAAATTAAAAAAAAAATTAGACTAATTAATAAAAAGTAGAGTACAAAATAAATAAAGTATACATGTTACAAAAAATATGACAATTACCTCCTAAAACTGTATTTCCTTAAAGCTTTTAGTTCCAGTCATGTGGTGGAATGTTTGTATTGCACAATTACTTTTATTAGTAGTAGTCCTTATGTGTATTAATTCATTTTGGTTTTATTAGCTTATAATACAATAACAAATTTAAATTGAAGATCATTATGATTGACTCTTATAGAGTTTACCTTTCTTTGCTTATTCTGATTCCCAATAACTCAAAAGAGTTTTTCATTGGTCCTTATCCACTTCAATAGGTGCCTCAATGTTTGCACGCGCACCTTCTGACTTAGTATCATAATATTTAGTTTTTAACCTGCTTTTGAAATGCTTTTGAAGTTAACCCATTTCTTATTTAAAGAGGACATAGCATATTTTTTTGCATAAGATACAATGTCCTCATCAAATTTAAAATACTTCTGGGTCACACAAGAATTACAAAAATAGCATTAGTCTTGGCCTCATGTTTAAGTTGATTTTATTTATAATATATAGATAAATTTAAAATTAATTAGTGAGTGACCTAAAACATTACACCCAAAAATCTAATTCACCATAATCTGTTACATAATCATTTTCTCTTTAGATTACAACAAATAGAAACTAAAAGGATAATGCTTACCAAAACTTCTTCCCATGATCTGTCTTTGTTATCTTTAGGCATTACTTTCCATGTAGCAACATCTATACGAAATTTAGATCGATCTCTTGCCAAAGAACCAAAAAATAGAGTAAACCATCTAGCATGCTCTCCATAGGGTTGGCCCTTATCAAACCTCACATGATATCTCCATTTCCTTTCAATAAAAATTTACACTTCGTGGGTCCTCTTCCCTTCTTCCTTGGTGGTGAAGAAACATCATCGTCATGAAACATATACTGGTCATCCATATGCACCTTCTCAAAATAGGAACAAAAAATAGTAAATGGCATTAGTGAGTCAAATATACCTGAGTCAAAGGGGAAACATTCCATCATAGAAACCTGCAAAAGCCTCCCAAACAACGGGGCTAAAAAATAGGGTAATGAGTATTTTCATACTCGGTAGGAAAATACCCAGTAGGGGAGTTCAAAATAGTGAACCCAGTAAGTCCATAAATAGATGTGTTTATGCAACTCAAACATGAAGCAAGAAAATATATCATAATTATGCACATATGCATATAATCACGCAAAACACACCATCAAACCAAACTTACACAAACACCCTTATTCAGGGTCTTACAAACTTACTTGTACAATCCTAGTAGATCCCTCACCCTCTCACATAATACCTCACTTATTATGCTTACTTTTCACTTCATAATTTATATGTGATGCTTGTATAATTATGCACGCTCTTACTATCTAACAATCCCCTAACATACTCTCTGATCCAAATTGATCCATTCCACTCCAATCCTCGCGTGTCGAACTTACGCCTGTTGTCTTTTTTCATATACTTACACATCCACATTTAACTCCATACTAAACCCTCTGTCACTTCTCTTACCGTTCATCACCCAAACTTCTGCCCACACATATAGTCTATGTACGTAACATACTAACATACTCGCTAGTCATCACTAGCATATACATAATACATATATGTTGCATACTCACAAACACGCTAGCCATCACTAGAACATACATATTCCATGAAACATATGTACAACTCATACATATTATATGCATTTCAACGTGGCATAATGCATTCTCTTACATCATGCAAATAGATCATAATTTAACATCCAAATCATTGAATCATAAAATCTTAGCATGCTACTACACATTCAAAGCATGCTATCATGAAATTATGAGTACAAAGCTCCCCTACCTTGTAATCATGATGTTTGATGGCATGCACATGACAGTGGCAGCATCGGTAGCGAAGTTGGCGGCCAAAAGCATTTCCAAGTTGAGAGAGCTACTGTCCTGAGGTTTTAGGAAGTGCCAGAACTATTCACAGCCAATGGGATGACTCAAATCAATGTGGCAAAATCCGTGATTTGTGGCGGCACATTAGGGCAGCTGGGAGAAAGGTCGTGCCAACGAGTGGCAGGTACAATCAAAACTCGAGGTGTACTCATTGAAGGTCGGCACTCAAGGATAGAGGAGAGGTGGTGGACGGCTCTAGTGTCAACTCTATTCGGTGGCAGAGATAGCCAATGGTTAGTGGCGTGAATGAGGCAACCCTAAACCCTAGGGTGGCTACATGCACATGCAGCCGAAAGGGGCGAGTGAGAGGGATGGATGGAGGCGGCCCAAGGCCCACAAAAGGCCAATAGGGCTAAGGCCCTAGTGGTGGCTAATCAAAGCAGCGACATTGCCGACCACTACCCACAACCAAAACAATTAGTAGGGTAGCGGTGTGTCTAGCATGGTAGAGGTAGGGAAAGGTTCGAGGTCGAGCAATGGCCACAAGGCAAGCTAGACAAAATATTTCCAAAGGCCGTCTAATATCGACAACATGAAATGGGCGAGAGGAGTCAAAGGGAAAACATGCTAGTGAGTGAAACTAGCTTGGGCTATGGGCCACATGGAGGAGCACGGGTCTAAATAGGTCAAATTAGCCAAGGGTGATGATCACTTGTGGTTGTCGGTCTAGGGCAAAGTGGCCGGAATCTTACTATCCGTGGCAACTAGAGACGCACCTAAAAAGAGGGGCATTTGGCTCAGACACAAAGAAGAAGCGAGGTAGGGCAGTGGGGCTGGAACAGGCCTGGGCGAAACCCAAGGTGGTTGACTGGCTATTGCCGCCCAGCTCCAGTGGCTGCCGAGTCCAACACAGAGAGGGTAGATGGATATGGGTGGAAGAACATAGGAGAAAATGGTAGAAGAGAGGGATGGGGAGGGGAGGTGGCAACATTGGTCGGCTCCTCCAAGGCCGTGGCATCTGGGGAGAGCCATCTTCGGCCAAAGGCGGCAACTTTTGCCTCTGACATTCCCAAACGGACAAAACAAACCAAACCGAAAACATATGGGCGTCCGAACCTGAGTAGAGGAGGGACGGAGGGGGAGGAGGAGGAACCGGGCTGGGTGGGGTGGCCCACTGCCTTCGCCAGTCCAAGGCTGAACCGAACAAAGGTTCAGTCGGCCATGGCTGGCCACCGGCGACCACCGTTTAATCCAAATATTGCATCAGACAGAAAACAGGGGCAAACAGAGGAGAGAAGTGGGGTGGCGGGGAGGCCAACTGGGGCCTGGAGGGATAGCCTCCCGTTGTCGCTAGCCCAAGGTGGAGCCATGGGCAACCGGCCAGCCCTTGCCGACCCATGGTGGCGGCGGAAATACAACACATAGAGAGAGAGGTGGGGGCCTAACCGTGGTGATCCATGTGGGGAAGCTGGCGGGGCTGGCCAAGGCGGCGGCCTTGTGGTCACCGGCCCGTGGCTGGCCAGACGGAGGCCGAGCAGAGCCCACCAGCCACCATTGGCACTGCCACAGCAGGAAACGGAGTGAGAGGGAAGAGAGACCGGGGCCTTCCTGTTGCTTCAGGAATGGGATGGGGCGAGCCCAATCTTGATTATTATATATTTTTTCTTTTTTTTACCACTTTGTCTTATCCTGTCTATTATTTTCTCTCATTTTCATGCCGGAAGCACATGTCGAGGCCCGCAACCTACGACTAAACCCCACACCCGACTCTACAGGTTCAAATACTAAGGCTAAATACGCCGAAGCATCACTTTTTTTTGCCAAAAATGATTAAAAATTTACAAGAAATCGTAAATAAATCAGGAGCATTACAGTAATTTTATAACATGGCACAAGCTGATCAAATTAAGGCAAAACAAATATACATAAAACAAAAAGAAAAAATAGATGCACTCATCCTTTGCCATAACCTAGTGTTGCATCTTTAAGTGGAGACATAAAGTTTAGAAGAAAACTGAGGCTAACTATTCTATTCTATTAAATTAAAATCTTTGTTCATACACTGTAGTAATCGGGCAGACGGCTGATCTATACAGATCCTGATTTGGCTGATCACCCAATAATAAAAAATGAGAGACCTTGAGGCAACACTTATACAATCAGCAGCTGAAAGTATCATGTCCATTTCAGCAAGTTTTCATTATAAATCAGACGAGGGTTGCTATCCCTCTCCAAACATGTCTTGTTCAGCAAGTGTTTATAATAAATTTAGTGAAAGTTATTCTTCCTTACAAGATCTCTTGATGGATTTCTTGTTGTGGTTTGCATATTTGGTTGCCAATGAAGCTAATAAATTTTGAAGGAACAAAGAACAAGTTTATGAAAAAAAATTGATTGTTTTTTCCTTTACCATATGGAACTAGTTGTATGTTCTATTTGAGATCATAGTGAGATTCTAGTGAATTGATTACTGAATTTTAATGTTTCGATTCTACATATTTTTCTTGATTGGAAACTAAGATAGCTGATAATTGAAAAGGTTCCTGATTGCTTGTGTTGCTGAATATTTATGTTTTAGACACATTTTCACTTTCCAATGTCCACACCCAGAAAAAGATTTTAATTCTGAGTTTGAACATTATTATTGATTAGAAAGATTTGTGGTTGGATTGGTAAGAAAATAAAATAAAGCATACAGGCTGCCTTCAGAGAATGGCAAATTAGTATTCCTACACCGGCTACTACTTGTTTCATAAAAAGGTTCCTATATAATCACAGAAGTTATCTCAATTCTATCTCTCGGAAGCCCAATGCTATTTGTCCTGTAGAATTTCTGAATACTTACTTTAAGGACTGCATGTACTCTTTCTAATGTTTAAGACTAGGGAAAATAAAAAGGAGGAGACAAATACAGTGTCACCACTCACCACCATCCAAAATCAAAGCAACTACCCTCAGTAACTCATAGGCTCGTATTATTGTGCACATACAGAATAGCTAACATATATTAGTTAAAGAACAAATTTCCTAATTTCAGGTTTCATTTGTATTCTTAAGTGTTATATTTCTATATAATAGAATTACCAACGGACCGAAATTCTTTATCAACATTTCTATTTAATTTGTTTGCATTCTACCATATCAAATAAATGGGTTTCAACTGACTTAATTGCATCATATATTAAAAACCATAAAAAAAGCAATGTTAACTTGATTTTTGCATTTTCAATTATGTGCTTCAACATAGTGTATTTATCCTTTAACAGGATTTCTGCATTTCATCAGTTAACTGGTTTATAAATATATCATTAGCTAGAGATTATTGATTTACTCATAAGTCAAAACTTACTTACCAAACTGTCAGTCAGTTTTTGTTTGATTGTGACCCATATAACTGTGTATAATATTTGCTAATTATCTTATAACTAATATATCTCTAGACTGCTCTTTTAGATAGGATAAGCTCAAGTTTCATTTATATCAGAGTTTAGGTAAATAATCATTAGTATATCTAAAAAATGAGCACAACAAAAATCCTGTTTCTCATCTTACGAGATAGCAGGCCATTAATGTGGGCTTCTTCTACGCAGATATTACTAAAGCTATTCTTTCCGGTATCTAAAACTATTCTTTCCTTTATTTTAATCAGGAAAATTGTCTAGAAATATAGATATGTATAGAAAGAAAACGTATGCAATAATCCACTAGACAGTGACTACGTAAAATTAAATGTATATAAACCAATTCTTGCATTTTAAATATAAAAATCAGTCATGAATGAGGAAATACAACAAAATGTAGTTTTAAGAAAGCAAAATATTTCGTAAACAAAAATGATAGAAAGAAAACATGATGGCATATCTCCAAACAAAGGAAATAGAGGAATAGGAAATAATGAAATACTTATATGAAGATAAAAGAAACCTTACAATTCATAGCATTTAACACCTCAAATGCCTATGATAATGAATAATAATAGAATCAAACTGAGAAGAAAAACCATGACCATTCTTGAATTAGATATCCTTAAAAATCTTCAAAATTGGCAAAGCAAAGAAAGAAATAATCAGTTCCAACAAAATAAATTGAAAAGACAAAAGAACACTTACAAGAATGTCCTAGCCTATCCAGAAAAGTTGAAGGTTCAAGCAGAGCAAGCTAGACATGAGTAAAGAAAGTAAAGAATTGGTAATTTTTTACCACAAATTTCTTTTCTTGGTTTATCTGAACCTCCTACTAGTTGTGCAAAAAACTTGCAAGATTTGATGATAACAACAACCTAATCAAAACAAAGAAAATGTATGAAATAATGAATAAGACAATGACTTATAACACTATAGTGATAAACAGAGATAATAAACAAAAGTTAATTGTTAGAAGAATACCATTTTATATACTTAGGTATTAAATAATTGTTCTGAATATACAGTAAAATGCATAACCTGTAATTAGTAAGACAAATAAACACATTTAAAAATATTAATAATGACATGGAACAGTTAAAGATAGTGGCTTTCTTTAGATTGGCTAGTAAATCAAACAACTCAATATAAAACCTCAATATAAAACCAAAAGCTGGAAAAGCAACTGAAATGTGCAACAAAACTAGAAATTATGTAAGGGTAAAAAGAATAAAGAAGGGGACTATGGCATAGTGAAAGAAAAAGTTGAATAAAATATTATTCTTATAAGAGAAAGGAATTCAAAATTGCAATACAAAATCGAATATTATATTATTAATCATCAAAATCAGTTTCATCGTCATCTCCAAAAATTGATGTCATATGTTCATGTGGCAAAAACTTTTGAAAATGTATTAACAGTGGCTGCCTCGGCATTTGGTCACAACCAGTTTACAACTTTTGTATCTTCGTCTTCAAAGTTGCCTGGAGGTTGCTGGCCAAACATCGCATTTATTGACATTTTTGAATCATCTTCATCACCAATTTCTTTCAGCATGGTCTTCACAACAACATGCCAATCAGGTTCAATTCGAACTTCAACGTAAAAAACTTGTATTGCCTGAAATGCTAATACATATGGCTCATTTGTCTCACTATGACCAGAAATCAACAATCTTAAAAAGTTCACAAGTGTGCATCCATTCTCATCAGTCTTAATTCCTCTTCCTTGCGCTCTTACATCAACCCAATCGCATTTAAGCAATATAAACCTAAAGTCATCTGAATATTTCAACTCAATTATATCAGTTACACAACCATAATAAGTTAAGGGCGATGAAACAGGAGAGTTATCCCTCAAGCTTGCATAACTTATAGTTTCTACCATAATTGCAATAAAACTATTCTGAGTTTTAGCTCTCCTATCCTTATCAAATATACAAAATTTAAACCCAGATTTGGTTGTGTAGGCAATCAATATATACGCAATAGGATGTGGGCCTTTCGCAAGAAAGTTGACTCCTTCTTCAATACTAATATTTTCCTTCACCTTTCGTCGAACCTACAATCATGGGAAAAAATAATAAAAATCACTTTATGGTACTGACTGAGCTAAGCATGTGTGCCAACAAATGTTTATTTTGTAACATAACTCTTGCTTTAACCAATCACTGAATTGTTAATTGTGCATTTTTTGAATCTCACAAGGATTTGCTCTCCCGTGTCTTAGTTTAAGAATACTAATGTGTTATTTGCACAAATTTTATGTAGATGTCACTATCAACTATTCATGTATTGAATGTATGTAAACATTAATTTCATCAAGAGTGTAGAACCAATGTCATGATTTGAAGTTCACCTTATATAAGGTCCAACAATGTCATCATTATTGAACAACACATAACGATGTGTTTGCTCCAATTCAATTTTTATTAGATAGAACCTTGACCCACATGATGTATCTTACTTTTTTGACCTTGGGGGTCGACTTAACCATGTCTTAATATTGTCAAAATATCTTGAACAGAATGAAAGACATTCATTTGCAATATATGCTTCAGCAATAGACCCCTTTGGTTGAGCCCTATTACGCACATATGATTTTAAAGTACACAAGTACCTACACATTTCAAAATTTGGTTAACGCAAGTTATCACATAAATTTACATTTTACTTATAATAATAAAGTCGTAAAAATGATTCTCTTTCAATTGGGTACATCCATCGATAATGTACTGGTCCTCCTATAAGGGCCTCTGAAGCTAGATGTATAGGCAAATGCTCCATAACATCAAAATATGCCAGAGGAAAGATTCTTTCTAGATGGCAAAGGACTACTTCAATATGTTGATTAATGTGTTTGAGGTCTTCAACATGACTCTCTTTAGAGCATAATTCACAAAAGAAGTTGCTCAACTCTATAAGTGCATACTTTACATTGTTGGGAAAATTTCTTCAAATGGCAAGGGGCAACAAATTTTGCATAATGACATGAGAATCATGACTTTTAAGCCAAAAATCTTACACTTCAACATTTACTCGCCTTGATATATTAGATGAGTAGCCATCAAGAGTCATCAAAATTTTGAAAACCCTACAAAACATTTGTTTCTCTCATTTGATCATAGAATAACATGTAGGTGGTAGATAAGGACTTCTACCCCCTGCTTGCCATGGCCTCACCCTATTAGCTGTACCGGGAGCTCTCTATCTTAAATTGATCCATCAAAAGAGTACTTTTTCTTCCAAAATTTATGCTCTCTAGGTAAAAAACGACGATGACCCACATAACAATATTTTCTAATATTTTTCAAATATAATGAGAAAGTCTCCTCATGACATGAGGGACATGCTAGCTTCCCTTTTGTGCTCCAACCCGATAACATTGCTTACCTTGGGAAGTCACTTATAATCCATAGAATAACTGCATGCATTTGAAATATCTCTTTCTTCAATGAATCATGTCTCCACACAAACATCCCATAATTCTTTTAGTTCTTCTATCAACGGCCTAAGGAATATGTCAACCTTATTATCAGGGTCATCTGGGATGAGCAATGATAACTTAAAGTTTGGTTATTTCATGCATAACAATGGAGGTAAGTTATAAGGAACTAGAATTACAGGCCATGTGTAATGTGAAAGTGACAATGTCTTAAATGGGTTGAAGCCATCACTTGCTAGCCCAAGTCTAACATTACGTGGCTCTGAAGCAAATGCAAGATAGATATAATCAAGCTATTTCCAAGCTGGAGAATCAGCTAGGTGTCTTATGACCCCATCCCTCTTACACTTCTTGTCATGCCATTGCATATCACCTGCAATTTTGGATGATATATACAATCTTTGCAACCTTGGCGTTAGGGGAAAATGAAGAAGCATATTTGTTTGGATCCTCCTTTTAGTACCATCTTCATCATCTTCTGAAGACTTCCAATGGGGTATCTCACATACATGACAAACATTTTGGTCAACCGTGTCCTTCCAACACAACATGCAATTGTTTGGGCATGCATCAATCTTGTTATACTCAAGTCTGAACATTCATATAATTTTCTTATATTGTCTAAATGTCTAAGGTAGGTTGTTGTCTTTCGGATGTAGTTCATGTAACAAGTCAAGCAACGTAGTGACTAACTTGTTACTCCTCCACCTAGACATTTAACATGCCATAGTCTAAGAACAAAAGATAGCTTTGTGAGTGTTGTACACCCCGGAATCACCTCATTCTCAACTTCTTCTACCAATTAACAAAAGTTAGGTCGATGTTCTATGGGTATGTCATTTGTGCCATTATCAAAACTATCTATTGGATCTTCATGAACTCTAAATGCATCATGCAACATGGACCACATATCATCACCCGTGTCATCTAAACTGACTCTAGCATCCACCAAATTTTTGCCGCTTTAACTACCTATTTGGCTAGATGAATATTCCCCATGATAAATCCATATGGTGTAGCTTTGTATAATACCACTGCATATCAAGTGTTCAAATGTTGTAATCCCATCTTGATAAAACACATTGTTGCATTTATTACATGGGCATTTCAACTTCCCATTTATGTGTGCCCCACATTCTATGGCTAGTTCTATGAATCTTTTCACACCTTGAATGTACTCAAAAGAAGCTCTAGACTTATTAATCCAACTCTTATCCATCAACTATATTATTTACAAAATTATATATACTAGTTTAGTAAAACATAATAATGATACAAGACCAAGAGAATAAGAAAGGAAGTGGGCAAAAGTAGATCCTCAAAGGAATCAAACATATGTACAATACTAAGTCAAGCCGTGTACCATTCAACTTGGCTAGTACAATTTGGTTCAAATAGTGAGCCAAACACCAATAAAAAAAGGAAAACGATATAAAAGATAAAATATGTTGATAAAAGATATAATGTACTTACAAATAGTATATTTTATGAGTGATGCTAAATCTACCAATGTGATTTGAAATGCAAAATAGCTAGGTATAGATTGCTTGCAAACAATATATTTTATGAGTGATGCTAAACCTACACATAGATCCTTCAATCCGACTCTCCTAACTACAAGATAAGTTAACTTTTCTATAGTCTTAAGCCTAGCATTTATCTAATAGTTGGGATAAGGGGGAGAAATAAGTAGAATAGTCGGGATATACAAAACACTTTTTTATCATCATAATCTCTTATTTTCAGTCTAACAAGATTGCAAACCTTGTCCATGTCCATACATTTATGGATGAGTAATTCTCCATCCCCTCTTTTTGCCCACCTACCCAAATTGAAAGTAAATATTCACTACATGTATATTGGGGAGGGAGGGAGGGAGGGAGGGAATTGGGGGGTTGGGGGAGGAGGGGGGAGGTCGATGGATTAGTCTTACTAACTATAACTATAATTATGTATAAACCATATATAAAGAAAAGAAAAAATGGAATTAGTACCAAGAAGATCTCAGTTTTCAGCTTCGACTCTAGTACACAATAGGGCTAACCATCATCTCCAACAAACCAAACCATGCACTCTTACTCCATGTATTATTGACAAGCTTCATAGTAGACATCAGTCTCATCTCAATGACTGAAAGGAGACAACGTATCTAATATGTATTTGAGCCCAGGAAAAGTGATTCCGTTGATCCAAAATTGATATTTTACATGTATATTTTCAATTTGAGAATATTTAAAAACCTCAAAGCACAAATAACAATTTAAAAAAATCATAACATCTAGGAGAACTAATACTAATCCACAAACAATGGTTGATTGCAATTTTTTTATAATTCAAGATATTACTGAAACTGGAAATTTTTATTTATTTCTAACTTGAGTTTTAACTGCACTGTGGATTTGGTTCACCATTTCTAACTACATACATGGGTACTATGTTATGGACCTGCCGCATGAGGATATATTGGACAACTTCTTAATTATATTATTAGATATTTGCTTAATTAAGACATTTTATTTCCATAAGGATTACTCTTCTTTGGGTTGATTTCAGTTATAATTGGATTTATGTTTCCTAAGTATTCTATTTCCCTTAGAATTTATGTTTCACAATTTGAGGATATATAAAAATCTAGAATCACAAATGAATAATTTTAAAAAATCTTAACATCTAGGAGCAGTAATACTAAACCACAAATATTTCTATTTATAGGTCATTTTTATAGTTCAAGATAATACTGCAATTGGAAATTTCTATTTATTTTAAACTTGAATTGTTACTGCACCATGGATTTGGTTAACCACTTCTGACTACTGACATGGGTAATGTATATGGACTTGATGCATGAGGCTATATTCAGCATATGGTTAATTATGTTATTAGTAATTTTCTTACTTAAGACATTCTAGTTTAATTAGGATAACTCTTCTTTGAGTTAATTTCAACATTAATTGGATTTATGTTTCCTAGTTAATTCTATTTCTTTTAGGATTTATGTTTCCTACTTTAGTTACAATTCACTTAAGTCAGATTTAATCTTAGCCATTGATTTGTTAGTCCAGTTAGGTAATAGTTGTATTGCATTTTACCTGATGATGCATTTTTTTCCCAATGACTGTCTAAACACTTTTTTAGAAGGGGTGCAGTAGCTAGCTGCATGTGTGATGAAGGGTAGTGCATCACAATCTTACAGTGAACACTAAATCTAAATAGTTTCTATTTAAATTATTGTTGTGTCATTTTATAGGTCATTTCATTTTCTATGATATCTGATGCCTTGTAGACCCTTAGGTGTATTGAGTGTATTTTTTTCTGCTTCATAATTTGGATTGAGCCATTGTCAAAATTCTACAAAAAAATGGAGCAAAAAGGGAGAGAATACAAGCATCCAAGTTTAAGCAAGTTGATGAACTAAATGAAGAACTCATGAGCTATGAAAAAACTGCTGCCAATTATCAGCTGAAGCACATATAATAGCCTTCTATTCCTAGTCAGCCCAATATTACCAGTTTCTACTTACACATTAAAGTGTGAACATTTTTAAAGTACAAGAAATATTAGAAGTATAAAGATATGCTTTAAGATTATGAAAATACAAAACCCACCACGGTAGAGGATTAAGCTCTTCCTAGGATTTGGTCTGAGTGACACTTTAGGAATACACCAGTCGTGCAGCTTGCCATGCAAGAACTTTCACCTATAATACGTTACCATATCAATATGGATGCTTAACTATTCAAACTTAGTGGTTATAAGTGTAACACCCCAAATTTAATGTAAAAATTTTCTTTTCTTTGCTTGTGTGTGTGTTTGTTTGTTGCCCATATTTTCTTTCAAGCCCTACATTTGTGTAGTGCTTTAACCGGTTAGGTTTTTGGTCCAACCATTGTGTGCAAGGGGGGTAGGCTAGTTAGGGTTCAGGGGTCCAACTTTGGTTGGAAGTCCTAAATGTACTATGAGTTGGAATTCCTACTCTTGCTTAGAGTTGAAAGTCCTACTCGTGCTTCGAGTTGGGAGTTCTAATTGTGCTAAGAGTTGGGTGTCCTAATTGTGCTTGGAGTTGGAAGTCCTATAGAATTAGTTTATTATATATTAGAGAGAGTTCAAGACATGTAGGAGACCCAAATGGAGTGTGAGGGGGAAGCCCCTAGAATGCAGGGGGCGTCTTCTACAAGTAAGGGAGAGGCCATTAGGACTATAATTTAAATTCCTTTCTTAATAGGAAGGGAGGAAATATAGGATTCTTATGGAGGAGTCCACCCACATTAGGTCAGCCCTCCTATTGGCTCAAAAATCCTAGAACTAGGGGGAGATATAATAAAAGGAAAGAGGAGGGGGCAAAGCTCCCTTTTTTTGCTTGGTTTGGCCTCCCTTCTCTCCCACCTCTTTCATCTTCCTCCTTCTCCCAGCAAGGACCTCCATAACCAGTAAGTTTAGAAGGCACAAAACAGTCACCTTTAGATTGAATTCAAGGCCTAGAAGCTTAGGAGCAAGAGCTAGGAAGTGTGGGGATAAATTGGTACAAGTAGGTGCTTTTTTTTACACCCTTAAGCATGAGATTTTTTAAGATGTATTTCAGCCATAGTTCGGCTTTGCTCTAGGGGGTTTTTGATGTCATGAATCTACCTTTACTAGTTTTGAATTATTGTAATTTTATCTCTTATATATATAGCTGAATTGTGCATACATGATTCTTAGTTTTGTCAAGTATATTAGCCTAATTCATGCAAGCATGTTGCTGATTTTTGACATCTATCTTAGCCCTATGTTAGGCACCAATGATACTGATGTTAGTCATGTATATTATCCATAATTTGGGTATAAACTCTTCTGAATTCAATCCCTAGTTCGTGGCCTTAGTTTAGGCCATGTTTTTGCCTAGTTAATCCCTAATTGGAAGCCTTGGTTTAAGCTCTACTTTAGTTAATTAAATCCCTAATTTGAAGCCTTCGTTTAGGCCCTACTTTGGTCAATTAAATCCCTGATTTGAAGCCTTAGTCTAGGCTCTAGTTTAGCCAATTAAATCCCTGATTTGAAGCCTTAGTTTTGGCTCTACTTTGGACAATTAAATCCCTGATTTGAAGGCTAGGTTTAGGCTCTACTTTTGCTTATCTAGATCCCTGATTTGCAGCCTAGATTAAGGTTATACTTTTGTCTATTTAAATCCCTGATTTGGAGCCTTGTTTTAGACTCTACTTTGGCCAAATTAATACTCCATTCTCACCTTGGTTTATGTTGTAATCATGCCGATAGAATGCCTAAATTTTAGCCCTAGTTTAGGTTGTATTATTGCCTATCTAATAATTGATTCTCATATTTGATTTAGGTTGTAATCTTGCTGATTGAATTCATTATTTTTGGGCCTTATTTCATGATGTATTCATGATTATGGAGTCTCTGAATTTCAGCCTAAGATGCTTCTAAAATTCAGCCTATGTTGTCCCTGAATTTTAGCCTTGATTGTAATATACCTTAGGTTGAATGTTGATGGTTATTTCAGCCTGAACTTGTCATGTTAGGTGGCTGACTTGAGTTGTTCATCTCAGCCCCAAATCCTTTTAATTATAATGTTGAATTGGTCAGTTCATCTCAGCATAAGTTTGAGTCCTTGTCATGTGGAATAATTCACATACTTAAGCCCTAAATCTGCCTATTATCTTGCCAATCATGAGGGTCAGTTGCATGCATGAAAGGTTGTGTTTAGTATGAAATCTTTGGATGCATTAAGTCATATGTTCATTCAGCATTATGTTAGTTCACAGCAATAGCCATGGCGGTAATCTTTCAAACCTTTGGGGTTTCCCCTCCTTTGGGACGATGGATCCCTACAAATGCGCAAACTAGGTTTTTGAGCATCATGGAAAGCTAATGTGCAGTGCTATGCTTCTTGGCCTTGAATTCAATCCTTGCTAATCAAATAGCATCATGGTACCTGCATCTCTAGACCCATGACTAATCTAAGTGGATCCTTAGGGATGTTAGGCTTTCTCTACTAATGTGCAATACTCCTTGTGAACGGGAGTCAGTTTTTCAGATAACAATAAATGAGTTGTTTTCTGAATGGTGTAAATATTAGTAGAGTTGCTTAAGTTGCATTAGTTACCAGATTGGGACAATGGTTTATATGATAATCATTAATCTATTAATTACCTTTATGTGGTACTATTTTGCTGGATGCTTGGCATTGTGTTGACCGATGATTTCTACTATTTTTGTATATTATCATAATCTTCTGTTTTAGGGTGGTTTTTCATGCCACTTACTGAGTATTTGTAGAAATACTCATGCATCTTTTGATGTAGGATAAACACCAGTTTTAGAGTAGGAGTTTTTCTTAGCAGGAGTTGCCTAGAGTTAGCAGAGTAGATTCTCCACATCCAGTAGACTTTATTTATTTACTTCATGCTAAATTGTAATAAGGCACTATGTTGCCATCAGATTTCTAATCATGTTATTTTATTATGTTATAGTATTTGCACTTGGCTGAGCCAAGATCCTGGTTAAGGAAGATTTTGCTTTAGTAGGTAATTTATTTATGTGTTGTGATATTGGCTTGGCATGTTAACACCCTGAGTTGGCATTGCCACATGCTTATGTGAATGAAAACCTGGGGTCTTACAGTTGGTATCAGAGCAAGTACATGACTATATGAAATAATATGAGTAGATCATTTCATATCATTACTTTGGTGAGGTAGAACTAGATTTGCTCAATTAACCCTCCTTTTCTTATATTATCTAGAGCAGAGATGGCACCCGTTTCTAGTAGCCAAAGAGGGAATTTGGTTGCTAGTGCCTCTTCTACAGGAGAATAGCCTGACATGAGGACTCTATTTTAGGAACTCACCCAAGCTATCTAATCCCAAGAGGTGTTTGGACAGAGGGCAGGCAGTTCTAATCCTAAGCCACCCACTTTGGAGCGGTTTAGAAGGGTAGCAGCTAGCTTCACAGGGTAGGCTGACCCGGAGCAAGCTGAAAGATAGATCACAGAGATGGAGAGGATATTGAAGGGAATGAAAGTGCCTGATGATGAGAGGGTGACATTTGCTACCTTTGCATTGGTGGGTGAAGCTATTTTCTAATGGGAGTCTGCTAAGAGGAATGAATTTCATGGCTGTCATACCCAGGGATTTTGGAAGCATATATAATTTTCTTTTTACAAAATATCAAAGTTTTCACGGGCCCGCAAAGGGAGCTGCTCGCCTTATGCGATAATATAATAATAATTTCCCAAGAACCATGGTCTATGTACAAACACATAAGAGAAAAATAATAAGGAGAGTTCTTACTCGTTTCGGTACAGTCGAAATCTTTGAAATCACATCGATAAAACTTTGGAGTAGGCCCTTCTACCCACACACTAAGCTTCCTTGAGTCCTGCAAAGTCTGGGGGGTGGTGAGTATTTTAAAATACTCAGTAGGGGAGTTTATACTATCAGACATGAATAAACACATGGCAGTTTGACAACACATATATATAGTATTTTTCATGAAAACGGGGTGTGCCTCTCACCCAAAACCACCCCTAGAGCTTCTTCCCATGTATCGAAGATGTTACTAGGGTTTGCAAGGTCTCATGGCTCGCTACAAATGTCCCATATATATATATATATATATATATATATATATATATATATATATATATATATATATATATATATATATATTAATAAGAATTTACTGCGGGTACAAAGCAGCGGTCTCTTACTCCTTCACTTATCATCTCAAAACATTTCATGTTTGTGGGTAGAAGAGTCACCCGTGCTCATGGGGCGCCCGGATCTAGAGAGTAAACAATCTTCCCATGATACTCTCTACCCTAGTGGACGTAGCCTTGATAGTTGCCCTTCGTTAGGGGCGAATCAGGGGTCTTGCCGTTTGTTAGGGGCTCACTAGGCTAAAATATGTACCATGCATCTAATTTCAAACCGGATTAATTGTGCCCTCATCTAGTCAAGGGAGCTTTATTGGGGCGCCCAACAATAGCTCTAGAGAACCAAAACACTCATGAGTCCCAGACTCAATCAAAATATCCTACAATTCTCAGACTCCAAAAAGGGCTGTTTTCTTTTAAAACATTATATCCCAATGTTTATCCTTTTAAAAACCCTAGCTCCGCCTCTACATGCCATAGGAGCGTCACTATCAACGACTACAAAGGCAAGGTTGGTCGCTCATTCCAATGAAACAGTTACCCCTTCTTTGCTCCACTTCAGTGACTTGATCACCTGCTTATACTTATTTTCAAAAATAATCTTGAGTATCCTCCTTTCAACAAGGACGAGTCCTCTAGAACCGTCTTTCAAATATACTGTATTCATTCGCAATGAAAACAGTGGCGAAGCTAGTTTGTCGCTATCTCACAACTCTACCATGTATTATTTATATCAAAATCAACAGATAAACATTCAATCAAGCTTTTAAATATGAGGCAATCATAATGCATGTAGTATAAATATATCTGCTTCTAGCGGCAAATCATTCAACTAATCGAATATACATAATAGCATTATAAATATATGATATATAAATCATATTCTATCTCAACGATTAACCAATCACAAATCGGATATATGTACAGAAATCACAAATCATAACTTGAAAATAATATATAATGCATAACATGCGAGAGTCATATAAATAATAGGTTAAAAACCCGACCAAATATTATAGTCATGCGATAAGAAAGGATAAAAGGCCCTACCTCACTTTTTGCATGAGTTCAAAACCAAAAAATCAGACACCACGAAATTGGATGTCCACTTCTTGGATTCTGGAGGTCTCCAACAAAGAAAATAACTATGCCACAACGTCTAGCACGCTTGATTTATGTAAGAACACCTCTTCAAAGGAAGAAAATGGACTCCGAATGACTCCAAAAACTCTTTTTCCGTGCCCGTAGGCTACAGACAGAGTCTCCCCTTGACTCAAACACTTTTCTCTTTGCATGCCCATAAGCTACAGACAGAACCTCCCTCTACCTAAAGACACTTTACTCTTTCCATGCTTATAGGCGGCAGACAGAACCTCCCCTTACTGGGAGACACCCTTTTCTACGCCCGTAGGCGACGGACAGAACCTCCCCTTAGCCCGGGATGTTTCCCTCATATAAGCTCACTAACTTGAGGAATTGACACTTCCATTGTGTGGAACAACCTCGATTTAGCTAAGAACGCTTTTAAAATGGACTTAAAACCAATGAGAATTGAAGAAAAGAAGTTTTAGAATGATTGGAAACAAAAAACTGACACTATTTTTAAGAAAACTGGACTCACGCGCGTCTAACGTGTGTCAGACACGCATCACACATTTAATGTTTCATTGACATGTATCAAATTTCTGACATGCATCAGCTTTTGACACTGCCACGTGGCCTTTTCGTTATAAATATATATTTTTATTTTTAAAATTTAAAATATCATATCTTCTTATCCCGAAGTTGGAATTATGCATTCTTGGTACTGATGGACTTGTATCGATGAGCCCTTCAAAACTAGACCCCACATGGGTAGGTTATCTCGAACTTTTAAAGTGGGTCCCGCCCATGTGGTACGTTTCCCAAGGTCATAACTTTTGCTCCCGACCTCTGTTTTACTCGTTCTTAGGTTCGTTACGCTCATCCCACCGAGCTCTATCACACCCATATAAAAAATCTCCAAATGGCTGCCTCTAAATAATTTAAAATAATTAAAAATTTACAAAATAATTTTATTAGAGGCAAGAAATCATACCGAAAATTTGCCTCCTCATGTCCAAAGGTGGAAGGAGAAAGAGTTCCTTGACTTAGAACAGGCCTCCTTGACTATTTTACAGTACGAGATTAAGTTTGTGCAGCTGCTGAGATTTGCCACTCATTCTTGCCTTACTGAGCTGAAGAGGGCAGAGAAATTTGTGTGGGTCTCAAGGATGGGCTGAGGGGAAAGGTGCTCTGGCTAGATGTCAGAGCCTCCAATGTTGTAGTGGAAGGTACTCTCCTTGTTTCTAATAGAACTGCTAGAATCTTATTTGACCCAGGTTCCTCTCATTCATTCATTGCTTGTGTGTTTGCATTGAGTCTTGAAAAGTCATTCTCTGAACTTATGTATGACTTTTAGTGTGACAACACCACTAGGAGATTCTATTTTTGCCAAATAGTTTTTAGAGGGTGTCCCTATTGCAATTGGGGATGGAGTCTTCTTAGCTAATCTTATGTTGCTTGAGATACATGACTTTGGCATTATTTTGGGCATGGACTGGTTGTCTAAATACTGGACCACATTTGACTGTCATAAAAAGAGGGTGTCTTTTGGTATTCTTGGGGAGAGAAAGATTACATTCTAAGGTGTTCTAGAGAATGGTAGATGTTGTTTCATTTCACCCTTCAAGGCATGTAAACTTCTATATAAGGGTTGTGAAGCATTCTTTGCCCATGTAATCTCTTAAGATACAAGCACCAGAACCGTCAAGGAAGTTGAAGTGGTATGCAATTTTCCTAAGGTCTTCCCTGAAGAACTACCTAGTTTGCCTCCAAGAAGGGAGATTGAGTTTGTCATTAACTTACTGCTTGACACTTCCCCTACTTCTAAGGTACCCACAAGATGGCATTAGCTGAGTTGAAGGAACTGAAGGAGTAGTTGAAAGACATGCTTGACAAGGGGTTTATTAGATCTAGTGTTTCACCTTGGGGAGCACCTATCCTCTTTGTGAAAAGGAATGATGGATCCTTGAGTTTGTTCATAGACTACAGGATGATTAACCAGGTCACTATAATGATCAAATATCCACTTCCTAGAATTGATGACTTGTTTGTTCAGTTGCAATCAGCCAAGGTCTTCTCCAGAATTGACTTAAGGTCTGGTTATCATCAGTTGCAAATCCGGGAGGAGGATACATCTAAGACAACATTCAGGACCAGGTATGGGCATTATGAGTTTTTAGTTATGCCTTTTGGTCTAACCAATGCTCCTACTGCCTTTTTGGATATGATGAACATAATTTTTTAAAGCCATTTTGGATAAGTTTGTCATTGTATTTGTGGATGATATTTTAGTCTATTCAGCCAACATAGAGGAGCACATACAACACCTGACTAAGGTTTTGAACATCCTCAAGGTAAATTAGTTCTATGCCAAATTTAGAAAGTGTGAATTTTGGTTGGAGAGTGTTAACTTTTTGGGGCATGTAATATCAAAGGAAGGTGTATCAGTAGATCTAGCACAGGTGGAGGCAGTGCTCAAGTGGGAAACCCCCTAAGACTATCACAAAGATTTGCAACTTTCTCGGCCTTGCAGGATATTATAGAAGATTCATTGAGGGGTTTTCTAGCATAGCCTTGCCTATGACCACCTTGACGAGGAAGGGAGTAAAGTTTGCTTGGAATGATGCTTGTGAGAGGTGTTTCAAGGAGCTCAAGAAGAGGTTAACAATTGCACCTATGTTGACCTTGCCTTCAGGCACAAGTGGGTTTGTTATATATAGTGATCCTTCGAAGAAGGGGTTAGGCTATGTTCTCATGTAGCATGGACAGGTAATTGCATATGCTTCCAGACAGCTTCATGAACAGAACTACCCAACACATAACTTAGAGCTTGTAGCAGTGGTCTTTGCCTTGAAAATATGGAGGCACTACTTGTATGGTGAGAAATTTGAAATTTTTACAGATCATAAGAGTTTGAAATATATTTTCTCTTAGTCCGATCTTAACATGCGCCAGAGGAGGTGGCTAGAGTTCATCAAGGACTATGATTTCTCCATCCAGTATCATCCTAGCAAAACAAATGACGTGGCTGATGCTTTGACAGGAAAAAAGAGGCAGTTGTGGATCACATGATGGTGAAGGAATGTAAATAAGAGATGGCTAATTGCCACATTGATTTGCCTTCACATTAGAAAAAGTCCTTCCTTGCCAGCCTCACCATCCAGTCTGCTATTGTTCAAAGGGTGATAGATGCACAGAGAGATGATGTTGATATCCAGATGATGTTAGAGAGACCCAACTTCACTAGAGGTGCAGATGCAGGGATTCAGTTCCAGGGGAGGCTATTGGTTCCTGCAGTGCATGAACTGAAGCAGGAGTTACTGCATGAGGCACACCATTCCAAGTACACAATCCACCCAGGAGGTACGAAGATGTATCATGATTTACATAACCTTTGGTGGAATGGAATGAAGAAAGACATTGGTGAGTTTGTAGCCAGGTGTGTCTGACTTGTCAGCATGTCAAAGACTAACATCAAAGGCCTGCAGGGTTCTTGCAACCATTGGAGATTCCACAGTGGCAATGGGAGCACATAACTATGGATTTTTTTGTAGGCTTTCCTAGGACTCAGAGGTGGCATGTTGCAGTGTGGGTCATTGTTGACGGGTTAACTAAGGAAACACACTTCCTACCTATGAGCTAGAAGCAAAACCCTGAGAGTTTGGCATAGTTGTACATCAGGGAAGTGGTAATACTTCATGGTACACCACTATCTATTGTATCAGATAGAGACAACCGCTTCACTTCTCGCTATGGGAAGAAAGTGCAAGAGGCTTTGGGGAAAAAGCTGAATTTTAGCATAGCTTTTCATCCTTAGAGTGACGATCACTCAGAGTGGACTGTTCAGACCTTGGAAGACATGCCCAGAGCTTGTGTCTTGGAGTGGAAAGGGAATTGGGATGAGTACTTACCTTTGATTAAGTTTGCCTCTAATAATAGTTTCCATGCTAGCATAGGCATGCCACCATATGAAGCACTCTAGCGCCGAACTTACAGATCACCAACCTGTTGGGATGAAGTTAGTGAATAGAGGGTTCTAAAATCTGAATTGGTCCAGCAATGTGTAGAGAAGGTAAAGCACATTAAACAAAAACTTCTCACTACTCAGAGTCGATAGAAAAGCTATGCAGATAGAAGATAGTGGGAGCTAGAGTTCCTGGTGGGGGATCAGGTGTTTCTAAAGGTTTCTCCAACTAAGGGGGTTATGAGGTTTGGTAAGACAGGTAAACTATGCCCTCATTATCGTTTGGCATTACCTCCTCAGCTTGTAGATGTGCATAATATTTTCCATATTTCCATGTTGAGGAAGTATGTTCTTGATCCCTCCCATGTGTTGGACTACACCATGTTGGAGCTAGAGGTTGATCTCACTTTTGAGTTGAAGCCAATAAAGATACTGGACAAGAAAGAACAGGTACTGAGAAACAAAATCATTCCTCTAGTGAAGGTTTTGTGGATTCTATAACCCTTATATAGCTCCTTATGTTAGTTTAGGATAACCTGTTTTAATTTCATTCCAAACAACAATCAATCATTCACTATTTATTTTGTGCAAGATTCTTCAAGCAATCGAATGATAACTTTCTGCTTTGTTTTACATAGGGCTTCATCAAGGTGCTATCAATCATTTTTGTCTTCATAATCTACAGTGATCAATTAGTCTGCATGACCTTTTTCAATTTTGCCCTTTTTAAGATTCTTCTAATACCTCTGCAATCAGTTATGTATCATATCTAATTGATTTTTGTATGTGAATGTTATTTGAATAAGCTTCAAGCACCTTGAATATTCATTAGTCTTCCGTCTTGATAATTAAGAACACATCTGCTCCTATTTACAAATCTATCTATTCCAAATCTAACACAACTACAACAACCTCAAATAAGATTCTAAGACTGAATATGTACACAAAGTTTCAGTGCATAATTTTAACAAAAAAATTAGCCAATAAACTAGCATATGTTCTTACAAATTTCTCCTGACCATCATACTTCAACAAGCAAGAAATTAAGAGTCCAAGCCTCTATGCCTAGGAATTTGTTTTGAAGCAGAATAAACAATAAACAAACCCTAATTTCTAATCACCATTTAGGACCAATCAAATGATAAAATCAAGCATGCACACCACCCAATCAGAACAAAATGTTAAGTAAAAAACCCCAACTAGGTAAAAAAACCACGATAGGCTTAACTAAGGCTAAATCAATGCATTAGTAAGATATAGAACTTGCAAGACACAAAAAATCAACTAACTTCTAGACTTGACAAACTCCTTTGTTCAATCTTCTTTGTTGATGATGTTGGCCTTCAATTCTTCCTCTTTGAATCCTTGAAGCTTTGCCTCTTCGTGTTTTGTTCATTGTCTTCTTCTTTCAGCAACTCAACCACAAACTCCTTTGTTATTAATTCACCTTGAAATTCTTCAACTTCCTCGAAGAATTTTGCTAACACTCTTGTATTTGCTATGTGAAAAGCTTCTCACTTTAGTTGTGCATCACCATGAACAATATCTTCAAGCTTTCTGTGGAATCTCGAGGAAAGTAATGAGTAAAGGACTCTCCTTTCTTCTCTAATAGTTTATATGTTTTTCTGTGTCAAATTCGTCATACCTAAACCTTTATATAGATCTCCAAGTCAAACAAGCTCTTTAACTTCAACTAGGAATGAATTCTCTTTCGAAAAGACTTATCTTAGACAACTAAAACTGCTAATGATTTATCATTCACTATTTCCTTAAGGCACAATACCTTGAGCTATCGATAATTTAACGGGGTTATCAATTGATAAACCCTTGACTTTGTTTTACAAATTTTTTATTCAAGTGGCAGTCGATTGTTTGCTTTTGTGTATTGTCTAGTGAACGATTAACAACAGTATTTAATGACAGTTTTTGTATACCCCCTAATTCAATACTTGTGAGAGGATACGACAACATCTAACCGAACATTGGATTAGATCAGAATACACAGCTGAGCCGTCACTTTGTTTAAAAATAATCCAGAGAATAAATATGAAAATAAAATTTAACTACTGTTTATGATAATTAGGATTGAGCATTCAATATACAAAATCTTGAGGCAATAGCATAAGCATATGCCTTGAAACATGGAAGAAAATATACCATAACTGAAATTGAAATGCTATCAATATTATATGAGTTCCTTTATGTTCATTCATTTGTTCTCTCCTTACTATCCTGTTTAGTATATCTTTAGTTCTTGTCCTCTGTGCAATATAATTCATCTTAATCCCTGCATGACACAATCACACAAGGAATCCTGAAGGATTCCCAAAACAAAATAAGGGTGAGTATAAACCCAGTAAGGTTTTGAAAACACTTCCATTAACACTCAAATACATGCTTTGCATTCAAGCAATTCCTTAAGAAACCATAATATACATACATCTCAAAAGTAGATCAAAGGCCATACAAACATATTGGTGTAATTTAATCTCATAATTATATCTAAAATAAGTCACAAATTATAGAAATTAGAGTAACAAAAGTTATTTTTACCTGTTACCTAATACATGATGCATGAACCTTGCATTCTAAACTGGAGGTGCAGAAATAATACCTAGTCAAGCCATTGCACATGGACATGATCAACCTAGACTCCAAATCTAGAAATCTCAATAGTATAAACATCTCAATCATCCCATCTCGGACAAGGAACCCATCCATTCAAACATAAAAGCCCATCAATTGGACATAAAACCTGGCCCTTTTAGACGTAAAACATATTCGATAATCCCTCAATGTTACTAATCCGGCAACCATAGACATGTTGATGAACCACAATTAATCCATAGCTTACAAATCATTTTCATGATGCATAAAATATAAGTATAGTTACATATGCAACCTCATATAATCATACTATCTTATGTAACACATAATTTAGCAGATAACTTCATCTATGCTAAGACATGCATGAAACATGGGTTTGCTAAATTAACCTTAGATATATGCATGCATATCCTTAATGAAGTTAAGCAAACTGAAAGTACTAAAGTAACACAATCAACAATACAATATCTCATTTATTCTCACACTTGCTTACGTAGATATTTTAGCGTAATCACAACATGCAACTATTACATTTTAGAAAAAATAGTAAATAAACTCCAATCAACACAAAAATTTGCAGAAACCGACATTATAGTCTTAATTACAATATAAATAAATATCATATAAAAATAAGTATAAAAAATAATTCTTCTTATTTAAATAATGAGATTATGCAATTATGTTATAACCGTTGACCTACCAATTTATGACTATGCCACAGATTTATCATGCTCCAAACGACTTAAAATATTTATAAAATTCTCATAACACGTATATCAATCCATCATAAAAAGAAGGAACCAAAAATATACATTTTCATCACTAAACACTCTTCTAAACACAGAAACATGGAACTATTTTACAAAATACCATGTATTCCTAAAAAATAATAAATATATATTATTGTAGAAAAATAGGAAAATGATCTAGACATACTAATCTACTTTGAAAGAAATTTCTAGAGCAAAACACATGGTAAAAGTATCTTAAACATAGTTGTGAATTTAAAACAGAGATTAAAAAATTCAAGTCATATCCATTCTTCAAGAACTTGATTTTACCCACAAACATGGTGTTAATGAAAATAAAACCTTATCAAACAAAAAACCCTTACCAGTAGGGGCAAAGAAACTCCTCAAATTTTCCTAAATTTAAAGATCCTTATATCAAAATTAAGATTTTTCATTAGATCTAATCATAAAACATGATCTTTACCAAGTAGAGGCTTATAACTATGATAACTATGCAAATTTCAAGTACTTCCTTGAGTCTAATGACTTCTATATATGAAGCACAATGTTTTACATTAAAATGAAGGTCCAAGGGTTCTAAAAGTTGCATGAAATAAGAAAAGTTGATGGTTTTGATTGTAGAAGACATGGGAATTATGATTAATCATGGAAGACTCTTAATTCCCCATTGCCAAAGAATTTTAATTTTCTCATCTATCTTTTTGATATTGAAATATTTTCTCCTACTATCCAAAGACTCATCGTCGTCCGATGGTTCAGATCTAATTCCAATGAATTTGACTCTTGAAATCCACCACTAGACGTTTTTATCAATTGTTTGCTTCCATGTACTGTCCAGCGATCGATGAATGACACCGTTCTTTGATAGTTTTACTCTTTTTACCCAAAATCCTTATGAAACCTTCAAAATCACTTATGAAACAATTCTAAGTGACATTTGGTTAGATAATGTGTACTCAGTAAACTTCATTTTCTATCAATATTCTTTGTCTTTAGTCATGATCGATAAGAAGACAACTACTCCTATTTTTCAAGTCCATTAGTTTCAAACCTAACTCAACCACAACTACATCTAATTAGATTTTTAAGATTAATTACATACTCAAGGTTTCTGACATAGTTTTGACAAACGAAATAGCCAATTAACATTACATATGACACATATGTTCTTCCAATCTCCTCATTTGGCTAGGTCGGGACAAAATTAAAAATAAAATAAAAATTACCACTCATGACTTAATTCATTGACTTTAAATTAGTACAAATGACTTGACAACACAAAAAACTTAACATATACATATTTCAATTTATCTTGAAAAGCCTTTTATAACCTTGTACTTATTCTACACACTTAAGATCAAAAGGATTGGAATTGTATTGTGTAATCATGTATGAAAATAAACAATTTGATTTCCATTAATCATTTTCTCACCTTTTTGTCACAAATAGATGAAAAGTTAAGTCATAATTAACAAAAATTCTTCATTAAGCACAATCAAGTCAGACATATCACCATAAGACATGAAAAGTCATAATCACAAAATCCGTTTCAAAATAGATCTCAAAGTCAAATGGCACATAAACTGAACTAAAAAATATAATGTCAAGCTTCTCGAGCATCATCATCCACATCAAACTACTACCCCTCACTCTAGCTCAAGAAAATCTATCATGAAGCATCCGCCAGATGTCTAAAAGATCCTGTAGTATTGCATCCCTAAATACACTAAACTTTGCATATGTCACATGTTGATCTAGCTCAACATGTTGGGCTAGCTCATCTGTTGGTGCCTATAGCTCCTCTTGATCTCCATCCTATCCTCTATGATGAGACATCATACGTTATACTACTACAACATCTATAGGTCCCATCCCAACCATCGTTGACTCTCCTCATGGCATCCTAACATGAACTATAGAAAATATCTTACACAAAATATATGGATAGGGCAGCATCTTGTGTGTATGTCCTTGAGGAAAAGTCATAATACTACAAAAAATAATCGACGATACATCTAGCCTAGCTCTGGTTGTGTAAGAAGATTAAGAATCTTGGTCATGGTGTTATCAACTCTCTCCTTCCTAGCAATTCCAATGTCATAATGAGCAATGACATGCATCAAACAAAAATTGGCAGTCATAGAATGTGCAATGAGCGAAACATCAAGCTCTCTACATCTAGGAAGTCCTGTCAAAATCCCAGTCAACTCACTGTCGTACATATACTCTTTATCCGATTGACTCCAAATTTTGATATATGAGAGATATTAATGATTAGAATGAAAGTTATAATTGGATATTCACCTAATTTTTAGAAGAAAAGTCTAATTTAAGAAAATCAACAAATTTTAGTGAAAACATGAAACTAAATTGGATTATTCATGAAATCACAAAATCTGACAATTCAAATCAAATCAAAATTTCTAGAAACGTACATCAGGCTATTTCTAACAATTGTATTGGTTCCAAAATCCTTGAAAACAACTAAAAATTCACTAAAATATAAAACTTTGTTTCAGAACAATTCTTGACTATTGGCTAGATCTTGAAAATGACGATGAAATTGAAGTTTGTTCACACAAAACCAAGCACAATTGCCTGCTAGCTCACTTGTTTACCCTATGGAAGAGTTTGGAGTAAAATGAGAGGTTTATGGGCTTTGACCAAATTTTAAAACAATGCTTTAGCAGGAAAACTCGACAAGCGATTGATGGCTATGGGGATCAATGAATCTTGAGAAAAATATGAATTTTTTATTTTCTAACAATTAAGAAAATTAAAAATTTTGTGAAATTTTTTTCAATAAATTCCTAAAAATATTTGTTGTCTTTTCCCATCTAAATAAGATTTTTGAAAAAATTAGAATTCAAAATAAAAAATTAAAAACTAAAAAAATCATTGTTGGGATCCTTTTAACAATTTTTTTAAATAATTTTCTTTTAATATATGTACACCTACAAATTATGGTCAATAATACCTTGTATTAGAGTACTCAACTCTATTCATATGTAATTGTCAATTTGATTTTCTTATTTTCAATACTTCAACCCTGTTTTATTAATTTTTGGAAGAAACCACCAATGTTTTTAACTCTTTTCTCTTTTAATCTTGAATTCCACAAGATAACTCTTATTCGGACTGAGACAAAATTGTTTAGACCCTAGTAAAGACAATGTTCTCATTTTTTTAACTCACTTTAGCTGGAATCAATGTACATGTCTTCCTAAAAAATTAAAATATAAAAACTCACAAAAAATGATTTTACATTTTTCTAAATCCTCTCTACTTGCACTATTTATTTTTATTCCTTTATTTCTTGTTCTTTTATATTCTTTTTTCTTGATGTCAAACAAATAAGAGCTTCACACTAACTTAGGCCTACCTAAATAGGTAGTCATTCCTCATCGTCTTTATGGGGACAATTTTATAAGAATAAAACTTACAAACATTGAATCACATATCATGAAATTTTCTTTCTTTGAATCCTAAATAGAAATCTAGTTGTTCCTTTAATTTAATTATTGTAACTCCATTAGTATCGAAACACCTAAGTTAACTTATGTTTAAAAATTCTCTCTCGATCTTCACTCATAAAATTAACTACAACAAAAACATGATGTGTGCAAGTTTTTATAAAAATAGAGAATTGCAACATCCAACAAAAGGAAATCAAATTGATCTTCACTCTCCTTGGTGCATCTTTCATTTACTGAAGGTATATTGACCACGATTCATTTTTTGTTTTTAGATTAAAAGAAAATTAATTTATTTTAGTGTCAAGAGTTGAACATATATGAAAAAAATGAAACAAATTGCAAACCAAGTAAAAGGCTAAAAGAATTTTTTTTATATTTTTGATCATTTCCTATTTTTCTCTTGGTTTTAATCAAAATCTATGAATAAAACTAATATGACAACAAGGTAAAATGAAGTTTAACAAAAATATGTGTGTTCCAAAAGGTTGAAAATGTGCAATCATGAACAAATAAACTCAATCTCTTTACTTAGAGATGACTAGTTTCTTAGCCTTGCCTAGCTAATATATCCTACGGGTTTTTAAGGTGTTCTTGCTTCCCCTATCAACTGGGGAACTAAAATTTTCTAAGGCATCCTTTCTAATCCAAATTTTCAAAAGAAAATTTTCATTGTCTTGAGTAACCTTCTTTGTTGTGAAATTTGGTGTGTGTTTTCTAGTTTATCTGCCGTTGGTTTGAAGTTTCCTATGGCATGAATTGATTTCTTTCCTCTTCTTTAGCAGATTATTCAAGTATGAATCACCTTAACTCTGCTTAGTTTTTTATTCAATCATGACACATCAACAAGGTGATTTATATTGTGCTTCATATCTTAAATTTGTCTAATTAAGGACTTCTTATTGTTACTCTTTTGATGTCCCTTTCTATAATTAAACTTTGGATTTTGATTCCTAGAAATTTCTTTTGGTTTTGTCATGTGATCATTTTTCCAATGGTACATGGGTTCTTTAGCTTTGACAAACTTAGTGATACCATTAAACTTTGAAGAATTAGTCTCATTAAATTCTAGTCCTCTTTTATCACTACAACCTTTTTGCATGTTCAACATCTTGTTTAATTATTCACGCCCTGGGGTGAAGGTTTTCAATTTTTCTTTAGAAGCCTTTAAATCATAACCTAGATACTTCATCAAATATGCCTCATTTGTCTTTACTCTCTCATGAACTTCATTCTCTAAGAAGTTTATCATGTCTAGAAGATTAATTTTCTTATACTTGAAGTCATTAACATCTTCATTAATGACACAAGTTAATTATCTAAAAAACATAGATTATCTCATTTCTTTCTCAAGTTCACTCCTCGAGGTTTGAATCTCTTTATTTAGTGATTTCTTAACATCAGCCAATTAAACTTTTTCTGCATAAATAGATTTGATTATCTTTTTATTAAATTTGATAATCTTCTCTAAATTCTCAATAACCACCAACCTCTTGTGAAGACTCTTTGCACAAATGACTTTTGTTTTAATCTCCATCTTTTCTTTGTGAGTCATCATGTCTTTTCTCCTGAAGTCTTGAAGCTTTTCTCCACCATACTTTGTCTTCATCTTCTTCTAGCCTATTAAAAGAAGCTCCCTTTGTTTACAACTTTAGCCTTGAGTCTTCAATCCTCCATTGAACTCAGCTGACTCTCCTCTTAGGTTTTTGAGTGTGAAAAATTCTTTTCTTAGTTGTGTGTCACTTAGCCAATCACCATTAACATGAACCTTGAAGCATGATCTATTATAAAAAACTATGGAAAGGATTTCTCCTCTTTTATCTCTTAAATACGAGGCTTTTCTCGCTTCAATTTTTTATTTACCTAGCTCTTATATAGTCCATTTAGTCTGTTTAGGTGTTTTACTTTAATTAGGAATGAAATCACTTTTAAAATGACTTAAACAAGGTAACACAAAAAATAATCGATCCTTGCAAACAATAATTGATCGTTTTGTGTTCTATTAGGGGCAAGAATCTCCAACCGATCGATCTATCACTACAAGTGATCAATCAATAAACTCTAGGCCAAATTTTGTACAGTCTGATCCAAGTGCCAATTGATTGATTCCTCAATTCATTATGTAGTGATTGATCAATGCATAGTAAAATTTCACAATATATCTTAATTTAGTCACAAACTTCCATATTCATTTGATTAATTTTTTTTAAGTTAAACTATGTAAATTGTGTATGTGAGTGTGTGCAAAAAACCTTTTACCTTTGACACTAAACTTAGTCTTCAACCTTGATAGATCAAAATACATATGCTCCTATTTTTTAGGTCAATCAATTCTAAATTTGACTCAACCACAACTAAATCAATTATTACGCATAAGATTAAAACATACATAAAGTTTAGACATTGTTTTGATCATTAAAATTAGAAATCCTACAATACATATGCCTCATATGTTCTTTCATATCCGTCCATCACAGTAATCTGAACAATAGATTGTAGACTTAGCAGGATCAATTAGGGATTGAGAAGAAGATTATAGTACCTTGATAGATATATTATTCAGTATGATGGATTGAACAATTGGGTGTCTAGATTAGAATATAATAGGAATGATCAATTGCTTTGTAGAACAATCAATCATTTTGTGACTTCCTAGTTTAACCAAATATGGAATGAGTTACTTTCAAACTAGAAGACTAAAACCCTAGCTAACTTGGGACACTATTTAAACGCTAGTTTTGGAGGAAATAACACAACAAGAATCAAAATTTCCGAGAGAACAAAGAGTGCTTCATGCTAACAGTTCTTTCGTAATTAACCTACACTTGGAGTAAATTTCATGAGAGGTGAAGTATGAGTGATTAGTACACATCACAATCATAATAC
Source organism: Saururus chinensis (assembly GCA_035235625.1). Classification (NCBI taxonomy): domain Eukaryota; kingdom Viridiplantae; phylum Streptophyta; class Magnoliopsida; order Piperales; family Saururaceae; genus Saururus; species Saururus chinensis. Next base: position 38,018,177 of record CP141143.1, read on the forward strand.
AAAGGAGATGAAGAGGATTACTTCACAAGAGAGATTGAAGAAGTTTCTACATCAACAATCAAGGAGGGATTTTATTGAAGAGGTGCTTTGGAGAAGATAAAGGGCAAACTACAAGGAAAAAGTGTTAAGGATCAAGGAGGATACTTGATGTTCAAAAACATTATCTAGAGATGATAATTCTAGTTGGGTAGAGGTTGGAAGCTTTGTGTCTTTAAGTTCTACTTCCATGATGCATTGACTTAACAGAAAAGTGGCTATCCATTGTTTTTTTCCCAAGTTGGGTTTCCATGTAAAAATCATTGTGTTTGATGTGTTGGTTGTGAAATTTTTGTGTTGGTAGTAGTTTAATTGCTCAATCATTAGGTTTAGACTAGTTTTTCAGCTATAAATTCCTCCCTAATGGAGGTCATCACTTGTAGTTCTTTACTCTAGATAAGTATTTGGGCTATGGGTTATTACCCAAGATATCCAAAAAACTTACATGCATGTCAGGATTTCATATCAGGGAATATCAGCTGGCAATCCTTCCAAAAGTGACAAAGAGCAAATGAACTATTAGGGGTAGTTCACTCAGGCATTTGTGGGCCCTTGAATGTTTAGACCTACAGATGCATGACCTACATTATAGCTTTTATAGATGACTATTTAAGATATGAGTACATGTATCGGATAAACAAAAAATCTGATGTCCTAGATAAATTCTAGGAATTTAAAACTGAGGTAGAGACCAAGTTATGTAGGAAGGTCAAAGTCGTAAGAACTGATAGGGGTGGCGAGTACACCTCTGATATGTTTAAAATTATTGTACCGATCAGGTAATAGTGCATCAATAAACACTCCCTTGGACTCCACAACCAAATAGAGTAGCCGAAAAGTTTAACAAGATGCTTATGGGCATGATCAAATCCAATTAGGAACACATTTTTGGGGTGAGGCTTTAGACTCCGCCGTGTACATCTTTAATCATGTACTCATAAAGGTAGTTCAATGGACACCTTATGAGCTATGGACGGGCCGACACCCAAGCGTAGAACATCATAAAGTGTGGGTGTCCAGAGCACACGTAAAGGTGTCTGACCAGCATAGGTCTAAGCTGGACCCTAAAACTATAAAGTGCAACTTTATTTGTCACTATGATCACTCTAAGGGGTACTGATTTATGGTTCACCACATACATGAGACAATGGGGGTTCTAGAGTAGAGATGCTTATTTCTTTGAGGAAGAATTAAATCCCAAAATAACTAATAAAAGTGTAGATTTATTCGAGATAATAAAAGAGATAGGTCCTAGTACCACCCCTGAGGAAGTAATTGGATTAGGTCAAAATCAAATCAACAAGGAAGCAAGGAAATTGAGGGAAATATGACCTTTAATGAAATTGAGGAACTTCTATATAATGCTAGGTGAAGACAACGTCACATTAGCTGAACCTGTTCTAGATAACCTAATTACCCTTTCATAAGCCTTAAGTCTTCTTGATGCTCAAGAATGGCAGAATGTTATTCAAGAGGAAGTGGATTCAATCATAAAGAATAAGGTTTGGGAGATAGTGGATCCACCAGAATGGCAAAATCCCATAGGCTAAAAATGGATTTTCAAAAAGAAGCTTAAGGAAGATGAGTCTATAGACAAGTACAAAGCGAGATTAGTGGCCAAAGGGTTCACCCAAGTATATGGGATGGACGTTAAGGAGACATACTCACCTGTGTCAAGATTTGACTCATTCAGATGTCTCTTAAGAATTGCTACTTACATTGATTTAGAGTTGTACCAGATAGATGTAAAGACTGCATTCCTTAATAGAGATTTAAAGGAAAACATTTACATAGAACACCCTAAGGGTTTTGTAGTTCATAGAGAGGAACACAAGGTGTGCAAGCTAATAATATCATTACATGGTCTTAACCAATCTCTAAGGCAGTGGTACTTCATTTTTCGCAAGGTGATTAGTGAATATGCGTTCATAGTGAATGAACATGATCATTGTGTTTACGTCTTCTGGAATGGACTAAGTATATGATGTTGTCACTTTATGTATATGACATACTCTTGATAGGGAATGACTTAAGTTTGATTATCAGTTTAAGAGAATGGCTTAAAACCCAGTTTGTGATGAAAGACATGAGTGAAGCATCCTACATCCTTTGGATGAAAATTAATAGGGATCAAAAGGCTAAGAAGTTAAGTATATCTCAAGAGTCATATATAGAGAGTGTTCTCAAATGCTTTGATGTCAATGGTTATAAGACTATTGAATGTCCTATATACAAGGTTATTGTGTTGTCTAAGTGTATGGCTCCTTAAATAGAGGAAGACAGACTTCGGTTGGAGTTAGTGTCATATACACAAGCTATTGGCAGCATGTATGCCATAACTTGTACTAGCCTGACTTTAGTTTTGTGGTAGGCTAGCTGTGCAGTTACCATGTAGCCTTGTACTTAAACACTGGAAAGTATAAAAAGGGTATACTGGTACCACTCAAGGTCTAAGAATCTAAAACTTACTTATTAGGTAGAAAATCTATCATTAGTTGGATATATAGATTCAGACTATGTGGGAGATCCAGATTATAGGAAATTCACTGATGGATTTGTCTTCATGTTTAGAGGTAGGGCTATATCATGGGCAAGTAAGAAATAAAAGAGTGTTTCTAAGTTTATGATGGAAGCTGAGTTTTATGCATGCAATACAGCAACTTACCAAGCAGTATGGATAATGGTTCTAGCTAGATTGGGGCTATAAAACTAGACTGATGCACCTGTAAAGATTTATTGTAATAATCTGGCGACATGTCAACACTTAAAAACAAGGAGATCAGTGCTAGAGGTAAGCACATTGAAGTGCATTACTACAACATATTCGACATGCTATAAAGGGAAAAATGTGTCATATTCATACTACTAAGATGTTGGCAGATCTGTTCACTAAGCCCTTAACAACATATCTATTTGCTCAATAAACTCATAGCATTGGTCTTCGACAAACTAACATAAGTTACTTTTAGACCATTTGAGCCCTTCACCCATAGTGGGGGATGTTGAACCATGGTTTTGGCTCAGACCTAATTGCTCTACTCTTGTTTACAGTTTGGGTGAGCCAGTACAAACCACGAGATCTAAGGATAGAGGGGATGGTCGCGCCGACCCCTCATGAACCATCATGACACATTCTCTTGGGACCCCACATCCATCTAACATGCACGTTATGTATGTGACTAGAGTGCACATATTCACTTTGTGGGGCCTTCCTCTTAAATTGGTGTCGATGGTCAAACCCATAGTTAGCGAAGGGTCAACCCTATTACAGGCTTGGCCATGTGAATAGGCCTGGCCTCAGTAGGCTCTGAGAAACAGAGCCCACTTACATTGTGTTAGGCCCTCTAGGTTAATCCGGTAGAATTCATATTGGAGGCCCATTTAGAAAACCCTTGTAGGGTGATATTAAGGACGGAATATAAATAGAACACAAGGGAGAGAAGAACCCTAATTTTCAAGTGGGATGTTCCCCACTTCTCCTTTCTCTCCCAATCATGCCCCCCTCCCCATGCATGGTGCACAAAAGATGAAAAAGAGGGGTTGGCCTCCCCACTTTCTTTCTCCCTTGTCGACCTCCTCTTTTAGTGATCTTCTTGGGGATTGTAACATCACAAAGAGGCTTCAAGATAATGGATAGGGCACTCCGTCAAGGGGATTTTCCAATCCAATGCAAGAATTTAAAGGGTTCTACACATATTCAAAGGTAATCCCCTTCTACTTAAATTAAATTGTTATTCACTTGACCGATTGGGTGTTGTACTGAAGGATGAAAGCATCCGGGGGCTGATCAGCCCCGATAGTCAATTTGTTTGACTTTTTTATTTAATTCTAATTGATTAATTGCCTCATATATGTGACTATTGCTTGTGAATAGTTTATCCATGTGAATGTTTAGAGATTTATGTTTAAAGATTCGATTTTTACTCAAAGTGTCAGCCCTCGAGCATGCTCGAGCATGCTCTACCACTTGCTTCGGCTGATATGCCACTCTGCAAAACACACTAAAGACACCATTTTCCTCCCATGAGAAATCAAGTGTCACAAATAAAATATGCTGCTAAAATACCCATTGAGTGCACACTATCAATACTCATGGACCTGATACATCTCCCTCGGAGTTTTGAAGATATTTGATGCATTTAAATTAATAAGAGGCGGTCTAAACGAGATCGAACACCTGAAATATTTTTTTTAATGGCTAACCAAACACTTGATAGCAGGCAGTAAAAAGAGATCGAAAAGATTATTCAGGAGGTTGTTAGAGATTTTATAGGCACTCTTATGTTTCCGAGACAGCACGAGTGAGTGATTTTAATCTTTGTGCATTCTACTTAGGTTTCGTAACCAGCTGTCTAACTTCTATAAAAAAATACACCACTTTAAAATCCTACATTCCAGAGAGCCGAGACCGTCACATTGTCACATGGTAGGCTGTTGCGAAGGAAGTACAAATATTTATAGTTAATCGATATACCATGAGCTATGTCTTCTCAAGAAGATCGAAAAAGATTTCATTACTGAGAGGGGCAGACACTCTCTGCAAACGTTTATAGCTTTCCTCTCACTAGACAGGGCTAGATCGTTGAAGAGTAAACTGTGGTAAACCCCTTCAAGCCTTTCTACTCCATGAAAAACGAAACAGAGAAAACTTGTGCCAAGGATGCTGTGATGGGTCGAAATACCTTCATCTCACTTTTCACTCACCCTTAAATTTACATTCATGAAAAATGTTATCATAACTACAAGAATTCCACTGCCGATGTGCCTTACAGGACCTTCCTCCCTCTCCTCTTCTTCCCTCCCACCTCCTCCATTGTCACTGCTCGTGCCCCTGACACTCCTCCGCTCCCATCCCTCCCCCGTCACAATCCCACCGTACTCCTCCCTTTCCCAGCGTTGACCTCTCACTAGCCTTAGCTTTGGGTGAGATGACCCCTTTAGAGTTTTATCAATACCCCTCCCTTATAGATATGCTTCTTGGGTTGCGTTACGAAAAGAAATAGGTTAATGACCCCATCTCAAAATCTATTGACCCCTGTTGGGTCGGGTCAGATTATACACTACTGATAATATGAGTCAACATACTCCTATTGAACATTTAGAGAACAGCCTAGACGGACTTAATTTTCAATGATATATATCTTGTTGTTTTTTTCTTTTTTTGTTATGTAATTTTCAAGGTTAAAACCCCAAATAAAAAAAGTCAAGCCAAAGTTACTCAACCCACCTCCAATTATTCGCTTTTGCTCTTTATACATTTATTTCTTCCCCAAAGACCACATCAAATCCTAGCTCCTTGCTTGTCCCAAATGGCAGCATTGTGGCGGACGCTCCTCCTTGGGCTAATGGCGAAGCTTTTATCTCCTAGCTACCAAGGGTACTGCGGCAATGCTCTTCCTTCCTTCCTGAGTCCCAACATCTGCCCATGCTGGTGGCCCTTGGTCTCCATCCTTTTGCTGAGCAAAAACGATTATCCTCCCTCTTGGCCAACCAGCAGTGTTGTAATTACGTAAACTGGCCACAACGAGTCATACCAGTGAGTAGAAGCGCTAATCAGCCAATAGCGATAGACAATGCACCTACTCTGGCTAGCCGCAAAGTTCTTCCCTTATGACTAGCATTTGTCCCTGTTCCCAGCTTCAGGCCTCCATCCTTCTGTCCCCGACAGGCTCCAAAGAGGTGCTCCTGCTTCTTGACCCGTGATTACCCATGCCCCTAGCTGCTGCTCTTTGGTCAAAGCAAGTTAGCAAGTCAGCAAAAGCGCTAATCATCCATCCACCCACACGACCCAAGTCAATCCTGCTCTTGGCATCCGCCCTCTAGCCACAATGATGCTTCTCTCTCTGGGCCATAGTAGACACTATTTTGTTAGGAGTTATTCTATTTGCTCAAGTTTTTTATAGTTTTCCTATTTCTTTTTCTTCAATACCTCTTAATTGTCAGCATAGTTGTTCTCGTATGAAAGGGAAAAAAAATTCAAGTTTCATTATCTTATGACCACCTTCACCAAAATCCTATGTCCGCCCCTGGCCTTAGCTGTTCTATGTTTCTTGCCAAATCTAGTTTTGACCACATCTGGTTCTGGCTCCTTGATTTTGCCCTTAGTTGTGTCACTCTATGCTCACATTTGATTATGCAAAGACCGTTCGTGAGCATTAAATTGCAAAGAGTACAAGTCCAACAAGGAAAAGGTTTAGAACTGGTGCACCGACTCGATATGCAGAATAGTCGAGGAGGCCTCTTATGTGGACGCCGAATTAATTTTTTTTTTAAAATTCCTCATAAACATAAGCATAGAATACACATGTCGGCATTACGTGTATAATGCAGCCTAGAATTACGAGAACAAGTGACTCGTAAAGTATTCAGCCTGCCCCACATATCTAATGCCCTGTGGCCACATACAGGTTCACCTAGATCATTCTAGACATAGCTAAATATGGGATGATACCATACATATGAACCAAAATCCCCCACTATGGATCAAATGCTCATATTAAACTTAATAGCATGGTTGCCGCCTACATCTGTCCTAGTCCATGTGATACAACCCGTAATTTCTTACCTACATTTCTCAAAATTGGCCATATATTTGTTCATTCGGGTACTAAGAACTCAATAAACAGAGTTTAGATGAATTAGATATGACCTTTCAAAGTTGACACACATCTTAGGACTAAATTACCTGACTAAGTGTAGGAAAATTTGCACTTTTGACCAATTCTGTGGGCCTATGCGGTGCCAAATATGAATTTTTCAAATTGGGGGATTTTAAATCAGTAACTATGACCCCAATTTCATGATTGGATTCTCCAAATCAGAATTTGAAGTGGAGAGAGAACTAATTTAATCTGAAGCTAGAAATTATGAAGTAGATACTTGATCCCATCATAGTAAATTGGTTGTAACTCATTACTCAGAGCTACAAATTGAAAAAATTTTGATCTCCTTGCAAATTTGAGTCAATTTCCTACAAATATGTCTCATATTAGTTTTGAGTTTCAAGTTCAATCTACATTAAGATTTCAATCCAACTTATGACTTATTTCTAGCAAAAAACGAGGGCTAAGTTTTAGGGTATACATTAGGGAAACCACCTCCATATCTTCCCAAGTCCATCCTAAACCTCCAACTCTAGCATCTCCATGGTTTTTCCTCCTCCTTTATCTGCCAAAACAGCCACCATATTCCTTATCGTCTTTTCTTTTCAATTGTTCTTGTTTTAGTCACCCTTATGTTTCATTAAGACTAATCAATTTCCTTTCCTCTCTTCACTTGCACCATGAAGGTGCTGAATGGTTTTTTTTAGAGTTGACATGGCACATTGTGCATCACTTCAAGCATGCAATAGGCACCAAATATTTAATTAGATTATCAACTCCTAAAATAATCTAGTCAACTAATAAGTATAATTTAGATGTTATTTTACCCTTATTTTTTCTATTGTATGTTTTGGTTTAAAACTCAATAAAACATAGATATTTAGGAATTAGGGCTAATTAGGTTGGGAAAAACTTGTGTAATGTTTTGAATTGAATTGGCTACCATTGAAAATTTTTATGCACACCAGTGTAAACGATTGATTGGCTTGCTTGAGCGATAGATCGACTACAAAGGAAAATGAAGATTTTAGGAACAATGTAACCAATCGATTGGGCAGTTAGGGAGAATCAGCTTAACAAGTAATTTCCTTCCAGTTTTGAGTTCTTTTCCAATAAGAACTTCTACTACGACTCTCACACCTATAAAAAAATATATTAGAGTCAAAATTAATGGATTCCAGTCAATCTTTTGAAGAGCAAAATAGAGAAAAAGATGAAGGAGTAATTAAAGCTTTTAATAAAGATTCAAGAGCCTTCTTTTACTGATAAGTTTGTCTTTTACTTAGGATTTAATGATACTATAGATGGGTTTCAATTCCTTTTTATTTTTAATTTAGATCTTAGTTATGAGCAATGATAATTTTATTAAAAGAATTTCCTTTTTAATAGAAGAGTTTTCATGTTTATTCAATTTAATGTTGATTTATTAATGTCTTGTAGACAATAAATTTATATCGTTTTGAGATTTACATTGATTTTAATTTCTGTAATTTAGTTGAGATGGTAATACAATAAGTTCTAATGTGCATATGATTGACTAACTAGATGGGTTATGCTAAAAGTATATAAGTCATGCCTATAGTTAGGGTAGTGTAGATGATTTGTTCTAAATTTAAGATAATTCATGTTAAGATGTTAACCAATTATTTTGTTAAAGTAATTCTTACTTATAGCCGAGATTACTTGGTCTTATTCATATTAGATTTATATTAGAGATTATAGAATTGTTATGATTCTATATTGGATTTGATTTCCTAAGTAATTGTCATCATATTGCTATCCTTGTTTAGTCTCGTTGATTACATCATGTGTTTAATTATAGTTTAAGTTCTTTCAAGTTTCAATCCTGAACAAACATTTTCCTTAGATTTATTAATAATTTAATTCATCCTTCTAGTTTGACAACTCCACCTACTTATTCTAGTAGAATTACCTTGTACACTTGCAAAAAAATTAAATATAAATGATCATCAACCTTTCAATTTATTTTATTCAATTATCACCCGTAGTGAAATCTTAACCCTAATTTATGTGACTTGTTGAATAACAAATAAATGAAGCAACAAGGCACACTAATTTTTATGTTGAAAAATCTAACCATGGAATAACACACAACCTAGTCTACCCTTGAAAATATACTATTAAATAGAGTTTCATACAAAGTCACCTTCAACAGTTGTGCAAACTAGTTAACAGAAAACCAATATTGATTCTTGATCCATTTCAAACATCACCAATCTCCATGGGCACATCTATTTAGTTCTCTATTCTTTCACCATTGCATGATCCTTTCCAGAAATCCAACTAGGAAGATCCAAAGAACTAATTTCTAGCAATTCAAACAATCTGAAAAAAAAAAACTTTTAATGTAGAGTTTTGATCAAACACTCATCAACCATCGTTCTCATAGTAATACAATGACTTCAAGAAGATTAGACATGTACAAGAACTAGAACAACTATTTAGCATCTTGAATCAAGATATTTGTACCGAAGTTGAGGTTTTGGGGAAAAATAAAGACCTAGGGTTCGAAGGATAATGAATGAGCCTCAACAACTAGGTTTTTCATGGACTATATCTATTTCTATTTGGAAGGAGTCAATTGACCAGTCTGGAGCAAATTGAACTCAAATTGACTTCATTTGGGAAACTACCCCATATGTCGATTGATTGAGTGATTGGTCTACCTGAGTAGATGTGACATCATACCCATGTACTAGGAGGTTACTGGATATGCATAGTGCTTGGGTGATCCATCGGGCAATCAGCGAACTTGCTGAATTTTATCGTGTATTTGAAAAACCCTTTTGACACTTTCGAACATCTTGAGAAGATAGATTATGAAATTAAAAATATGAAAACAAAATAGAATTATCCCTCCAAGATGATAGATCCACAAATACTTGCTTTTAGTTAAAATCATCACACATGGCTTTACCTTAAATTCCACTGTCTCGAATCTTCAATCTTTCTTTAGATTTTGAAATAACCATAATGTGCACTTTGCCCTGTTGGACAACCCAAACAAATCTAAGTTACAAAGTTGATTGTCCTTTTATACATATTAGTGGTGCTTTTGTCATGGGATTAACCAATACATATAAATTTTCTACAATCTCCCCTTTTTGTATTTCTGTGATGAAACACTTTATAAGATCTTACTATTTTGGATAACATAAAACCATGATAATAATAACTTCAAACTTGAACTGAAGATAATCTCTCTCTCCCCCTTTATCTCTCACCCACTTTGTGTTGGAATTTGATAATCCTTTGTATTTATGCAGTCAATCACAAACAAACAAGACCAAACATAATATCTTCCCTGATAATGCTATTGAAGATATAAATTAACATGTAGAAGGTAGATATAAATACTCAATAATCAAAGAAATATACACAAGGTGGACATCAATACTCAGCAACCAAAGAAAGATTACCCTTCTCCCCCTTTTTGTCACAAATTGACAAAGTTATTAATACGCTTGATGAGCAAGACAAATATACGAAAGAGCTTTTAATATCTGAACAACAAAACATAAAATTTACTACAAGAGGAAATCATAGCATATAATGTTGTATCAGATATAATATAACACCACAATGAATAACACAATAATATGGATTTGGATAGACTTTCTATAGACTTCATATTAGCAAAATATGTCTTGAATATACAAAGAGATTTTTTGGGAAAACCACCAAATCATCAAGATGTCATCCACAGAATAAAAATCAATGTTCAAATAAATCTATCCAAGAAATAGATACAAATTGATTGAACAAATAGGACAAGATGTATTACATAATCATTGAATTGTTGGGCTTGTCTTTTCTATAACCATGCCTTTATCGATTTCTGACTTTTCTATACACTTTTTGTGAATTTTGTCATTTTCTAATCATTATGAACCGGCACCATTTTTTATCTAAATATTTCCTTTTTCACCTTCTCCATCATCTTTATGACAATTCTTGATACTCCATATGCTTAAGAAAGATCGAAAAAAAATGGAATGAAGTCATCCAATCTTCAGTCTTCTTGAATCATCATAAGTTCATTGAATTTCATTCAATACAATCATCAATGAAGGTAGGTGTGTGAATATTTTGCGAAAATATTTTCTCAACATGTAAAACTAGCTTGAATAAAATAGTAGATAATTGAAGCATGATATTACAGTGATCTAAGTAGAAATCTCAGTATACATTTATCACTATAGCATATAATATTATTGTGTCAACAGGCTTGGTTGGAAAATAAGACTTCAAATATGAATTTAGTAAATAAAAGTAACTAAAAGAAAATATATAACAATATAAAACCTAAAATGTTAGTCTAGAAAGCTTTATAATGCTCAAAACAAGTAACTACAATGACTTTTATTAAGTCAAAGAAAGTGATTGCATCCAATGGTTTTGCAAAACCATCAACTCTTAGTTGGAACATGCTCAAGAGTGACTATCTTGCATTCACCAAATCACTAATGAAATGATGTTTGATATCTATGTGTTTGGTCCTAGAGTTTTGAACATGAATTTTTATATTGCGATTGCACTAAGATTATCACAATAAACTATTAGTGTATTTTGTTTCACTCCGTAATCTAATAGCATTTGTTTCATCTAGAGCAATTATGTGCAGCAGCTACCAACAACTATGTATTCACCTTCAACAATAGACAAGGCAATATTATTATCTTTTCTAGCTAACCAGGCATGAAAACAATTTCCAAAGTTGAAAAACCATCAAGATGTACTCTTCCTATAATCTATCTAACCTACCCAGTCAATATCTCCATATCTAACTAACTTAGATGAATATTCTGTTACACAGATACCACATACTAAAGTTATATTATCGCGGAATAGTGAAGCATAGTATCTGTGCCACATACTAGGGTGCACATACATGTGGGCGTGTTGTATACTAGATGTGCATGAGTTGTGGGAACTGTCGACAATGTTCATCACCCCATATGCATGAGTTGTGGGGAAGGCCCTCAATGTTGCACAACGTTGTGTAAAATGCACATAATGACGTGCACACATGGTTGGCTATGTTGTACACTTGGTCAGCCATCTTGTTGCTTGGAGTATTAACATGTCCTCTCCCCCTAAGAAAGCTTTTGGTAGTCTTGCGAAGCATTTTTGGTCCATTTGGCAAATTCTTGATAGACCATGCATGTATAACCACTTTCATTGTCAATCCAGCCATATGAAAGAAATATCTTATGCAATATAGGGGGGTAGACTTTGTGAGCTGAAATGTACGAGCTATTGGTATGATGCCTAGCCATCTAACCATCTGCCAAAAATGCAACAAAGTGCTGGCTAGGTTGCTAGGTATCATGCCACGAGCCTTGTCCACTGGGAGATGGTTATCTCACCCAAGTGTCAGTCGTCCAACCTTATGGCTTTGTTGGTAAGAATGGACTTTACATGCACATGGATAAGATGAAGTGTTCTGACATTCAAGTTTCCTAAGTTGAATATGTGCATCGCAAGGGTATGTCCCCCTTTGGATAGCTTTCTTGAGGAATGTCCCATCATGTCTAATGTCCACCTTGGGAAGGGTTTTTCACTTGGATTCATGGTCTAGATGCTCTGTCGAATGGCACAAGGCCATGACCTTGACAAAAGGGGGTAACTAACTTGGCTACTTGGCCTTGTGATTGCCGCATAGATAATCGCTTCTTGGGCACCTCCGTGAGAGTATGTCCCATGGATATAGCTAATAATTGTTGGTTTGTGATCTACATGTGTAGCAAACTCAAACCGAGAAAAATAAAGTCCTCTAACACACACGTGAGTTCCAAGATTTATCTTCCCCATTAAAACAAAATAAACTCAGGTGTTGTTCTAATTAATGTGCATAATTCCTATGTGTTCTAAGGAAATGTTTAGCAAATAAATCACCAAGTAAATACAAAAGAAATTTTACATGGAAAACTAAATAGGGAAAAACTATAGGACACTCTATCCAGATCAACTATGCACTATGTAAACTCAAGATTACATAATTAATGTGTACAAAGAACTAAGACTCATTTTTCTTCATATGACCAATTCCTCACACCACTCTAATTCTAAAGCAACCACTCCTCGGTTGTTTAATGACTTCAGCTTTATCTTCTATCCTCCATGTGCTCTTCGATTAATCTAGATTTTTCATCTTCTCTTGTTTAATGGATATTCTTTCTCCTTGACCTTCTCAAATACAATCTTAAACAAAACACCATGTGATACATGTGTTTTTGTACAATAATCTAACCTCTAATCATTCTTTTCTACAATAGTAGAAAAAACCCAAAAACTAGAATACTAATTCCTACTTGTGCTTAGAGTTGGATGTTCTACTCGTTCTTGGAGTTGGATGTCCTACTCGTGCTTAGAGTTACTCGTACTTAGAGTTAGATGTCCTACTCATGCTTGGAGTTAGATATCCTATTCGCGCTTGGAGTTGGATGTCCTAATCGTGTTAGGTATTAGGAGTCCTAAATGTGCTAGGAGTTAGGAGTCCTAAATATGTTAGGAGTTAGGAGTCCTAAACATACTAGGAATTAGAAGTCTTAAAAGAACTAGGATTTTAAAGAGGTAGAGAGTCCTAGCGGGTTAAAAACTCCAAGGAAGAAGGAGGATGCAACTAGAACTTTGCTGAGATGAGATAGTTTGTGAGCATATGACTTCTAGCCCACGTAGGAGTCCGAGGAGTGCTAGGAGTGGTGGAAAAAGTTGGAGGAGGGATCAACTATACATCTAGTTGGGTTAGAACTCTTTTGGGACTGTTTTGAGCATGTATGTAGGTTGGAATCCTATTGTTAATGGGGCAGGGATTGTAATTCCGGGATTGTAATTAATGGAGAGTCTTAGAGGAGGAGGGCACCCAAGAGTTTGAAGAAGGGAAGCCTTATATAAGAAAGGATTGATTTTGGTTCAGCTCTCTCGTCTCCATCTCTTCCTTCCTCTTCCTTCTCTCAGCAAGGACCTCTATAACCAGCAATTTCGAAGGCACAAATCAACCACCTTTGGATTAAATCAAGCACTAGAAGCGTAGGAGAAAGGGCTAGGAGCTTTGGGGATGAATTGGTACATGTAGGTGCTTCCTTTTACACCCTTAAGAATGAGGTTTTGATAGATGCAATTCAGCCATAATGTAGCTTGGTTCTAGGGGTTCCTTTTGATGTCATGAACTAGCCTTAATTCATTCAAGCATGATGCTGATTTTTATCATTTATCTTAGCCATATGTTAGGCATGAATAATTCTTATTCTAGTCATGTTTATGAGTCATGATTTGGGCATACACTCTGCTGAATTTATTCCCTGATTTGTGGCCTTACTTTAGGCCATAGTTTGTTGATTTTATTCCATAGTTTGTGGCCTTACTTTAGGCCATAGTTTGGCCAACTTAGTCCCTGGTTTGTAGCCTTACTTCAGGCCATAGTTTAGCCAACTTATTCCCTGGTTTGTGGCCTGACTTTAGGCCATACTTTGGCCAACTTATTCCCTGATTCGTGGCCTTAGTTTAGGCCATACTTTGACCAAGTTAATCCCTGATTCGTGGCCTTACTTTAGGCCATACTTTGGCTAAGTTAATCTCTGATTTATGGCCTTACATTAGGCCATACTTTGACTAAGTTAATCCTTGATTCATGGCCTTAGTTTAGGCCATACTTTGCCTAATTAAATCCCTGATTTGAAGCCTTAGTTTAGGCTGCACATTGGTCAAGTAAATCCCTGATTTGAAGCCTTAGTTTAGGCTGCACATTGGCCAAGTAAATCCCTGATTTGATGCTTATGTTTTAGGCTCTACTTTGGCCAAATTAATACCAAATTCTCAACATTGATTTATGCTATAATCATGCTGAGAGAACACCAAAATCTCAGCCCTAGTTTAGGTTGTATTGTTTATCTAATACTTGATTCTCAGCTTTATTTTAGATTATAATCTTGCTGAATGAATCCTTAATGTTAGAGCCTTAGTTCATGATTTGTTCTTGCTTATTAAGTCTCTAAATTTCAGCCTTGATTGTGATATATCTTAGGTTGATTATTGATGCTTGTTTCAGCCTATGTTGTCTCTGAATTCCAGCCTTGATTGTGTTATACCTTAGGTTGATTATTGATGCTTGTTTCAGCTTGAACTTGTCATGTTAGGTGGTTGACTTGAGATATGCACCTCAGCCCCAAAATCCTTGTCGTTATAATGTTGAATTGGTCAGTTCATCTCAGCATGAGTCTGAGTTCTTGTCATGTTGATCATTCTGATGGTTGCATTTATTATTGTTGTGTTAAGTTATATAAGTAAATTAAGGTTAATAAAGACTATCAAGAGATTTTGGTTATCTTTGGATTGGGGGGAGAACACCTATTCAAGATAATGACTAAATACCCTCTTTAGGGTTGGGACCAGTTCATTAAGTGAACGGGGCCCTGACATAGAATTTTACCTTGGTTATTGAACTAAGGGTTGTTATGGGATGTTCTTGGAGTCAAAGTTTAAGCTCACAATAATAGCCATGGCGGATATTTAGACCTTCTTGGTCTCCATTTCTTCGGGACGATGGATCCCTACAAATGCGCAACCCAGGTTTTTGAGCATCATGGAAGGCTCATCTACCTCTGGCCAGTGTGTCCATGAGCACACCTGGTACCTACATCTCTAGGCTCATGGCTGATCCAAGTGGATCTCTAGAAATGATAGGATTTCTGATAATAGCCATGACGGTAATCTTTTAGACCCTTGTGGTCTCCGCTCCTTTAGGACGATGGATCCCTGCAAATGCGCAAACCAGGTTTTTGAGCATCATGGAAGGCTCATCTACCTCCGGCCAGTGTGTCCATGAGTAGAGCTGGTACCTACATCTCTAGGCCCATGGCTGATCCAAGTGGATCTCTAAAGATGCTAGGATTTCTGTTAGCATACATTTACTCCTTTGAGCGGGAGTCGGTATTTTCAGGTAACAATTAGTACATTATTTCCTGAACGGTGTCCATTGTTTTGTGCATTGTGATGGTCTTCATTGGTTAAAGATCAGCCCATGTTTTTGAGTTATGTGTTCTATATATTACCCTTATGTGGTACAGTTTGCAGGATGTAAGCATTAATTATTGAACAAGGGTTGTGAGATAATTAATAACATTGTTTGATATTGCTTGTTAAGTAGACAAGTTGAATGATAAAAGGACTTGCATAAAATGTAGGTTACTTTAAAATACTTAAGTATTGCATGGGTGATGCTATGCTTCTTAGTATACTGTAGTTTTTAGGCAGAACTACGTTTGGATCTGATCTTGTTGGAAACATTGGAGATGTTGTCTGATGAGTACGTAGGCAACTAACATCGGGTGATGTTGGCCCGATCCGAAAAATACTAATAAAACCTTTTGTCCATTGGAAGCTCTTCTCCTGAAGGCGGAGATGCTCCATTGTAGTTGTCGTTGTTGTTTGGTTTGCTTTATTGCAGATTCTCCAGGCGACGACTAGTGAGACCAAGCCAAGCGAGCTCAAGAGGTTTTTGCATTTTTGAAACTCCGATACGTAAGTGTACCTTAAGCGTGAGAGTCAACTTGTTATTTATTTTCAGACGGGTGACAGACTTGTACTTAGATGGATGAGCTGGTCTTTATGAATTTTCAGACTTTAAATAATATCATATGATTTGATATTCGTATTTGTGAACCCTAGTTATCATGACCTGGATATTTAATCGGCTGATTTGTTTTGTGTTTAAGAAAGGAAAAAAAGATTATTATCATGATCTATCGTGTGTCCTTTATTGTAACAAGGGTTTTAAAAATCCGGGTCGTGACACCTCAGTTGTTTAATGACTTCAGCTTTATCTTCTATCCTCCATGTGCTCTTTGATTAATCTAGATTTTTCATCTTCTCTTGTTTAATTCTCCTTGACCTTCTCAAATACAATCTTAAACAAAACACCATGTGATACATGTGTTTTTGTACAATAATCTAACCTCTAATCATTCTTTTTTACAATAGTAGAAAAAACCCAAAAACTAGAATACTAATTCTCTATAAAACCAATAGAGTAACTCCAAACAAGTTCTCTAAGCTTTCTAAGCCTTCCTCTATGCTCTCCTCTTGTTCCTAGCCCTTTTTATAGACTCCGCAAGTCTCAAAAGGAATGTGTCTTTAACTAGGATCAGTCCACAGGATGATTCATCAATTCCTTGTACTCTTTAGTCAATTTAACCTAGCAATCGATTAGTCTCACCCAGCAATGGATTGCTCCTGTCTTGGTGAAATTCTCAATGTAATGTTTTAAACTATAGGTCGATTGATAACATGAAGCAATCATTTGGTCAATAATTTTCTAGAGAACTCTGATATGTTCAAGGCCGATCAAATAGGGTTTCCCAGTGATTGATTGCTCCGAACAAAAATAAAAAATTTCATTCAAAAAGTCTCTTTTTCTCACCCATTCTCTCACCTAAGGTCCCTTTTACCATAAAGTGTTTGAATGTGATGTGTGTGTGTGTATTTACCTTAAAGTGTTTTCATGACAAAAATAAGCTAGTACATGACAATAAGACACTTATGTTCTTGCAATCTCCTCCTTTTATAATTTCATGAAAAAACATTATGGCTTGTCATTTGAAAATTAAAAATTACAACTCTATAGTGCATAATCAAATATAGGCAGATTCTTCAACAATGACAATGACTCTCCCAATTAATCTATAACTCACAAATCCTAATATGGTGTGGCGTTGAAACTGCAATTAACCTGCACATCACAAACAACAACATGCACATATAATACTATTCCAAGAGATAAGTAACTATAGAATTGAAATCTTCAAGTAAGTATAAGATTAATAAAGTTGTAAACAAAATACAATTTTTTTAACAATTAAGCTTACATCTTCTTTTGACGCTCTCTGTTAGCTATCTTCTCTCAAGTTAATTATGATTTTTCAATGGAATTTATAACCCAAATTTCTCCACCTTTTTGTCAGAAATAGACAAAGGTAAAATGAGTAAGGAAGATAAGAATTAAGAAACAAACTTACAAATCATCTTTAAAACCACATCAAAAAGTAGATGTATGAAGATTCCAACTTTTGAAAAGTCTCATTGTATTCAATGTATGTTTAACAACTTATTACAGTATCATTAGTTAACACACTATCCATGTTTGATAATAACACACCATTTGTTTCCTACATAAGCATAAAAGAATCTCATTAGCCATTTGACTAGAGAATCAAAATTTAAAGTTCGAAGCCTCATAATAATAAAAGATGCTAAAGTGTTTCACCTCAAGTCCAAGACTATACTATGATCAATCAAAACAACATCTAAATCAATGGATAATATTGTAAATAACAATTGTTCTCATCCACTATTTTGGAAAATCACTTTATTGATAAACGTAAAATCTCCTCTTCAGCTCATTTGTGTTGCGATTTGTGATGTGGACTATTAACTAATACTTTACCTCTCCTAAATTTTCACTCAATGTGGAGGTAAATTAGGGAAAAATTATTGGCATGAAGCACTCTTTTTTCTATCAAACATTTGCTTCCCCTTGTGTTATTTTATCCAAAATTACCTTTAAATAGTGTCCTAAGTCAGCTAGGATTTTTGTCTCCTATTCGAAAAGTAACTCATTTCTGATTTTTCCAAACTAGGTTGCTAGTCATATATCGATCAATCATTCCACAAGGTGATCAGTCATTCCCTAATATGTTTGAATCTGGACACCCAATCGATCGATCTTTCATGCAAAGATCTAACGATCAAGGTATGATAATCTACCACTCAATGTCTAATTGATCCTTTTAAGCCTGTGATCAATCGTTCAAGTTACTATCATGGACGAATGCACAACTAATCAATCTCTCAATCAATCATTCACTCAATTTCTTAACAGTGAAAAATTTTAGGAACATTCAAGCCCGATTGTTCTTTTCTCAAGGACTATTGATTGCTTATGAACAATTATTCTAATTTTTCTCCTTTTTGTCCAAAACATCAAAAACACTTTCTAATATTTTTGTAATTAAAATTCAAGTGTTTTTTGCATGTGAGTGTGCATAAAATTTACATTTGAATCAACCACTTTGTGTATCTTCCATCTTGAAATCCAGAACTTGTTAGCTACTCTTTTTCATGTCAATAAATTCCAAATAATACTTTGATCACATTACTAATTGACTCATATCTGAAGAATTAAAGATGCACTTTTTGACAGTGTTTCAATCATCAAAATAAAGCAAATTACAAGACATATCCGAATACGTTTGAATAATCTCCCCCTTTGGCTATATTGTTAGAAAACTCTACAACTTATGAAAATAAAAAATTGTAACTCATGATGATATAGTTCATTGACTTTTACTTATAAAAAACTTATATTTGACAATCCTAAGACTCACTAAGACCGTTTGGAATTCATCTTGAAAAGCCTTGAACATGTACTTAGCCTGCATGCTTAAACAAAAATAATTTGCGTGTTAAAGACAATATAAAAAAAAGTGTACTTGGAGTCAGTTTATAGTATGAAGATAGATTTATGATGGTGGAACAAAATGATGACTCAAATAATAGTTTTTCATCAAGTAAAAACATGCGCACACATCACATTCACACACTTTAGGGTAAAAGATACCTTAGGTGAAAGAATGGTGAAGTTTAGATTTTTAAATAGTAATAAATCAAAATTTCAAAAAATTGATAGAGCGATCGATTGTTTATGTGAATCGATCAATCATCACCTAACATTGCTATGTTTAGAATGAAGCCAAGAGTTTATAAAATGTCATAATAACATGATGGGGGCAAAGAGAAGATCTTGAAAAACTTGAAGAGCTTGTGTGGTGTCTCTTCAACCGATTTTTAAGAGAGTTGTCTTCTAAGTTGTGAGAATATCTGCCATAAATGGAAACAAGAATGATAAGAGGGAAGACTAGAGCACGATCAAGTGAATAGAAGATTCATTTTAAGGAGGAGGTGAAAGACTTATGTTGATCAATAGGGCACAAAAGAGAGGAAAATCAAGCTATGGCTAGTAAACAACTAAGGAGTAGTTGATTCAGAATTCAAGAGTAGTGTGAAGATCCAATCGGTTTGAAGAAAAATGAGGCTTTTGTTTATGTAATTAGTAATTCAGTAATCTTGAGTTTACATAGTCAATACTTTATCTGGACAAAGTGTCTTATGGTTTTTCCATGATTACGTTTCCTTGTAAAAAATCTGTTGTGTTTTGGTTGCTCATTTGATTGCAAATTTATTGTTAGAATGCATTAGAATTAGGAACAATGAATTGGTGAAATTCTAGTTTTATTTTGTTTAAAGGGGGAAAATAAATCTTATAACTTAATTGCAAGTTAGAGGCACTTTATTTTTTTGATATGTCTATGCCATACGCATAGTCAAACAAACCAACAAGTGGTAGCTGAGGATATTTTGATTAATTTTGAATTTTTTCCATTTCATTGAAGCTTGATTTTTATTTTGGTCACATGGAATTGGAAAGCATGCTAGGCTTGTCATTATTTGTTTCAAATTTCATTTTTCAGAGGAATAATCATGTTTTTTATGAATTAATGATGCTTAAAATAAAATTTTGTGCTATGGAACATGAGAATTATTAACTTGTGCATGATAAATCTTTATGTGAAATCAAAAATATTGAATTGTTTGAAGAAGAATTTAAAGAATTTGATAAGGGCAAATAAAAACTTTATAAGATAGTCTCTTGTCTTCAATTTATATGTGAAAAAAGTGGTGTAGGGCATGCGGGACAAATTAAAACAAATATCCTACAAATCACTAAATTTGTTAAGGCTAAAGAATTTAATAATCATGGTGCTAGTACTTCAAATTCAAAACTTTTCATTAGAACACAATTGATTAAGAAGGATCTAGTGGATAAAATTGAGTTAAACAAAAACAAACAAGTGAGGAAACCACAATCTGTGACAGACAATGTTAAAATTGACTTACTTTGACAATTCACATGGATGGGGAAAAGCTTAAAATAACTTAATGCAAAAGTTCAAAGCCATGGACATAGAGATCACACATATAATTCACCAAGATATTTTCTTAAGTTTGCTCATAATGATTATCATAAAAAAGAACAAAAGTGAATGCAAAGACTCTTGAGATTTTTAATCATGATAAAAATTTGATTGAAATTCACGTGAAAACTAAGACGATTTGGGTGAAGAAAAAAGATGTGAAATGTCTTGTAGTGAACATTGATATGAAAACTCAACATTCTAACATGTGGTACCTAGATATTAGATGTTTAAAATACATGACTAATGAAAAATTTAGGTTTACTAATTTGGTGGAGAAGTACGATGACAAAGTTACCTTTAGAGATGTAAGTACTATAAAAATAGATATGATAAGCACTTAGAAATTTTCTAAATTGCCAGATTTTGATAATCCTTTCTATGTGTGTTGTTTGAAAGCTAATCTTTTCAGCATTAGTCATTTAGTGACTCTAGTTTTGTTGTTAAATTTACAAAGAAGGCTTGTTATATCATTAACAAATCTGGAATGATTCGTGTAAAAGGCTTAAGAGCACATGATAATTGTTATATGTTTGATCTTGTTTATTTTGCCAACTTGTCATTACTTGATAATACTTATTTTTGGATTCATAGATTAGGGCATGTGAATTTTTGGACATTAGAAGTGACAGAGGTCATAAATAGACTGAATTTAGGTTTAAAGAGTTTTGTGATGAACATGAAATTTATCATGAGTTATAAGCCCCTTAAAACTTCTCAACAATATGGAATAGTTGAAAGAAAGAATATGACCATTTAAGAAATGGATAGAGTTATGCTAAACAAAAAAATTTTGGCCAAACATTTTTGGGTAGAAGCTATGAGCACTATTCCATACACCGTAAATAGAGTCTACTTAAGACTTGGCATCGTTTAAACCCCTTATGAGTTGTTGAGAGGTAAAAAGCCCACTGTCAAACACTTTAGAGTATTTGTAAGTCCTTGCCATATTTTGAGAGATAGGGAAGATTTAGGAAAATTTCATAGTAAGAGTGATGATGGAATCTTGCTTGTTACTCTTCAATAAGTAAGGCATAAAGGGTTTACAACAAAAGAACTCAAATTGTCATGGTGTAATTTAATGTGGTTGTGAATGATGCATAGATTGTCTAAAAACAAAGTAGTCAACATGGGAAAAGAAAACAAAAGGTTGATGATTGTTATGATTTTGATGATTCAGCTAGTATGTTAATTGATGCAGATGATAAGGAACAAGAATAGGTGCAAGTTCAAGATGATTACATTCATCAAATTGAAGTTCAAGAAGAAGAGGAAGAACCATAAGTTCAAATTTGTCAAGTACCAAATTGGGTTTAAAAAGACCATCCTAAAACTAATGTGATTGGTGACATCAATGGAGTGAAAACAAGATATCAATTAGAAGGACAAATAAATTTCTTTTGTTATTCTTGTTTTTAACTAAAGAAAATTGATGAAGCACTTCAGGATGAAAATTGGATAAATGCAATGCAAGAGTAACTAGGACAATTTGTAAGGAATGATGTATGACTTCTTGTTTATAGACTTAAGAAATGTAACGTCATAGGTATGAAGTGGATTTACAAGAATAAGATAGATGAATAAGGTAATGTGGCAAGAAATAAAGCAAGATTAGTTACACAAGGCTATGCATTGCTAGAAGGTATTGACTTTGATGAAACCTTTGCTCATGATTCTAGACTTGAATCTATTAGATTACTTTTTGCTATGACTTGTCATTTAAAATTCAAATTTTTTTGAATGGATACTTAAAAGAGGAAGTTTATATCAAACAAATGAAAAGCTTTATCGAATGTCAGCATCCTAACCATGTGTACAAATTGAAATGAGTTTTGTATAATAGAATAACAAAATATCGAGCAAAGCAAGGTTAACAAGAGGAGATGTTGACAAGACATTGTTCGTAAAAAAATTTAGAAAGCACATTGTGATGACACAAATTTATGTAGGACGTAAGATTTGGCTCTACAAATGATAAGTTTCCTAAAGCTTTTACAAAAGAAATGGATAAAAAATTTGAAATGAGTATGGAAGGTTTGCTAACTTACTATCTAGATTTACAGGCACAACAAACTAATTCAACAATCTTCATCTTGCAATCTAAGTATTCTAAAGATTTGGTGAAGAAATTTAGACTTCAAGATGCAAAACATGCCAAGAAACCTATCTCCTTTTGCCAAGTTGAGCAAAGATGCTTCAGGTAAAGCTGTTGAACAAACCTTGAATAGAAGCATGATTGGTGGTCTTTTATACTTAACTACTAGTCACCTAGATATCTGTTTAAGTGTAGGAGTATTTTCTAGATATCAAGTTCATCATAAAGAATCCCCAAATAGATATATACGAACTTGTACATCCCTAAGGAGTATATAAGGCTCTTCTTCTTCCCTTAGACATAAGTGTTGGCCACTAGCGAAGCTTGGAAATCTTGTAATCATCTCATAATTGTTGTCCCTACAAATATTAAAAACTATGTGATCCCATGGATGTAGGCACCATTGTCAAACCATGTAAAACCTGGTGAACTCTCTCTTTATTATTTCCATTCATTACAAGAATCCCTCCATTGTGTAGATTATAGGCTAGATAAATTCTAGTGGGAATTATAATCCACAATAGAGAACTCTTGGGATAGCACTCTATCGCTTGCCCTTCCTTGATGTTCATGACTTCCTTTTGCACATGTCATTGGCGTTTTGTTAGTGGAGAGAATTTGGTGGTCAGATCGAGGGAGTATGGCTATATCGAGAGGAGGGGGGATGATTTCAGGTTGGGGGGAGGCCCATGCTTTGTCTTGCACGAATACAAGGTTTCCCTCTCCCTTGCTCTAGTTGTCGGCCACCCAAGGGCATCAGGATCGTGGAAGGGGGATGGGGAGGGGAGAACTTGTTTCATAGGGATAGAGGAGAAATGGGGGAGGGAAACAATGGAAATGTGGATCATCTATGATGGCTGAGACTGACACAAAAATTTAATACTAATATCTTAATGCTTCAGTTAGCATTGTTTGTCCCAAAAACAGTAGCAACGACCTTATGTAGATGTCACAAATGTGGGATAAGACTCTAGTGGTGGGATAATCAGCAACGGTTTTGTTCAGCCATCATACATAATGACTATTAGTGAGAGCTTTTTAAGCTATCATGTATAATGTATACATGCAACAACTCGTAGTTGCTAGCTATTGGTGTGTGGCCGTTGACTCTTTTTTATGTAGTGTGAAGCGAAAAATAATGTCTTCTACATATATCTACACCATCAAAACATGCATTCAAGATTTGTTGATGAATAGTATCTTGTCTACACCACCTCTTGTATAACGATATTTTATTACATATTTAGTTAATATGTCATTTCAAACTATTAGAGCTTGATTCAACCCATACAAATTTCTTTTCAATTTATATACATACTATGGATGATGAGGATAAACAAAACCTTTTGTTTGTTATGCATACACATCTTCTTTGAGATTTTCATTTAAGAAAGCACTTTTGGCATCTATCTAATAAACGTTTAACTTCATATCACAAGCTATAGTAAGAAGATGTCTAATAGACTCAAGTCTTCCTACAAGAGAAATTGTTTTATCAAAGTTAATGCCTTCTATTTATGTGTATCCTTGTGCAACCAATCTTTCTTTGTTTTTTAAAATGTTACGTATTCATCAATTTTAATCTTCTAGATCAATTTTGTGCCAATGGCATTGCCTTCTTTTGGTCATAAAAGAAGAAACTGAACTTCAATTTTTTTCTAAAATGAACCATCTATTCTTGCATTACATTGATCCATTTCTCATCTTGAAGTGCTTTATCAATCTTCTTTGGCTAAATTAGTGACACATAACAAGCAAAATCGACTTCTTCTACAAAGTGGTGTCTAAGTCCTTATACCTTCATTTATATATCCAATCACATTAGACTTAGAATGGTCTTTCTGAACACAATTAGGTACTTGACCTTGTTTAGCCTGTAAGTCATCTTGATTTTCCTCAAAGTGTAGTGAATGTACCTTCTCTTCATGGTCATGTATATGATCATCATTATTTTACTCCACTTAAACGTCTTCCTCATGATCTTCATTACTGAAAATGTAAGGTGAATCGTAAATATCATCCAAATGATCCAACCTTCCATTTATTTTTCTCATTGCTTTGTTGTTGATTTACAAACATCTGTTCATCATTAACAATCACATTAGAAGATTCTATCACAGTTTTGAGTTCTTTTGTTATGCAACTTGTATGCTCTACTTGTCAAAGAGTATCCAAGGAAAAACCAATTATCTCTCTTGCTATTAAATTTACCCAATTCTTCCTATCTCTCAAGAAGCGAGGACTACCAAAAATTCTTGTGTTTGAAATTGGATTTCTTTCCTCTCCACAAATAATAATGAGTTTGAATGTATATAGGTCTCAAGTTAACTCTATTTTGGGAGTAAGTGGTAGTACTCATAGCTTTTGCTAAAAAGTGTAGCCAAGTTTGTCATATGGAGCATCACCATATCGATTTCATGTATGGTCCAATTTTTCCACTCAACCACTTCATTTTTTAAGGGGTTTTAATATCTGAGAGCTCATGGTGAATTCCAAATTTATCACTTCATATGGTATTTATTGTCAATCAACTTAGGTTTTAAATGGTCAAGGCAATGGTCTTAAATGCTTCAAAAGCATCATATTTCTCCCTCAAGAAATCAACCCATGTAAGTCTTGATAGATCAACAACCATGACCTGTGAGAACATAAGTGTACTTTTGTCATATATTTACTTATTGTTGTGATAAAAAAATGTCGTTAACGTGTATTTTAAGTGTACTTTTGTCATGTATTTGTTTATTGTTGTGATAAAAAAATGTCATTAACGTGTATTTTAAGTGTACTTTTGTCATGTATTTGCTTATTGTTGTGATAAAAAAATGTCGTTAACGTGTATTTTAAGTCAGTTTATAGTTTGAAGAATGACTTTTGAAGGTGGAACGAATGTAAGACTCAAATCCATGTTTTTAGCAGGCAAAAACATACACACATCACATTCACACATTTTAGGGCAAAAGGGACCTTGGAGTGATAATGGTGTGAAATGGATCTTTGAATATTGAAAAAAATAAAAAATCTGGGCAAAATGATCAGTTGCTAATGTATTGTAGCAAATTCTCTAAAAATTATTTGAACCAATCGATCGCTTCTATGAACTACCATTGATACATGAAAAGACACTTTAATAAATGAAGTCAAGAGTTAGTGGTCAATAGTAGGGTGAAATGATTGATGGTTAGAAGAATCATGAGGGAAAGGAATAGGGATCGATTGATAGTTGATCTCAGGTTTATACAGTGTATAGTTGGTCTAGTTAGAGTGTCCAATGGATTTTCCCTACTTGGGTTTCATTTAAAAATTCATGTTTGTTAGCTAATTTGAATGCCAAATTTTCATAAGAACACATTGGAATTGGGCATGCTAATTTTAATTAGATATGTGTTTATTTTGTGTAAAAAGGGGAAGATAAATCATGTAACTTTTGCGAGTTAGAGGCACTTTATGTTTCTCATTTTGTTTATGCTTTAAACATAACTCACAAACCAACAAATAGTAGCTGAGGACATTTTGAAAAATTCTGACATTTTCCTTTGTGATTGAGGCTTGATTGTGATCTTGGTTGTCATAGAATCTAAAAACATGCTTAGCTTATCTTTATTTGTTTTTTTTGTGGTAAGGAATAATCATATTATTCATGAATTGAAGCTGTTTAAAGCAAAATTTTGTGCTACGGAATATGAGAATGCTCAACTTATGCATGACAAATCTTCATTGATATAAAAAATATTGTGTTGCTTGAGAAAATTGAATTGTTAGAAGAAGAATTAAAATTTTCAAGTGCAAAATGAAAGAATTTGTCGAAGGCAAAGAAAAACTTGATAAAATTCTCTATTGTGGAAAATTTGGTTTTGATATAATTAGTTTAGGGTATGTTGGTCATAAGAATGCAAAATCCTTAGGAATTACTAAATAAATTTGTTAAGGCTAAAAAATTGAATGATAATGATAATAGTACCTCAAATTCTAATCTTTTGGTTGGAAAACAATTGTTTAATTAGGAAACAAAAAATAAATTTGAATCCAACAAAAATAAATTAGTAAATAAATCACAACTTGTGAGAGATGATGCTAAAATTGTCATGCTTAGAAAAATCTTAAACATAGGCATAAGAATATTGAGTCATTTGTCAAGTTTATTAGCTGATTTCTTTGTTAAAATTATATCAATAAACCTTGTGTATGTATTGAGTCTCAAAATCTAATTTGAGGTTGTTATAGTTGAGTTAGATTTGTTATTGACTGACTTAAAAAATAAGAGAAGACATGTTCTACTTGACCAAGACTGAAGAATGTTAATGGTATTTGACGCTTATTCAGATCACATTTGCATACAAAAATCATTTGGAGCAACTTCAAATATGATTTCATAGGTTTCAAAAGGCTTTAACGTAAAAGGCCAAAATAATAAATTGCCAAGTAGAACAATCATTTTTTGTAAGAAGAGAGGAATCAAATGATTGATCACACTGTGCTTCAACTTTGTGCAAAACAAAGCTAAGAGTTATGGATCAAATGCTCTCATAATTCTATTGATGACTTAAAGTATCATGACCAAAACAAATAGTGAATGATCGATCACTTCAAAGATAAGTTACCCAAATTAATATATTCCCATTTCAATTTCATTCCTTATTCAAGTACAAGTCCTAAAACGACCTAAGGAGTTATATAAGGGTTATTAAATTAGGAAATTAGAGATAGAAAAACCTAGAGGAGATTAGTGAAAAAGGGTTTATACCGTTGCATATTGTTTTCAAATGGAGAATTCACATAAATCTTTCAATTAAAGATCCATAGTGATTTGAAGAAGACATTTCACAACTAAAGGAGTTTAAACATGAAGATTCCAAAAGAGTTGCAACATATCATGGAGATTGAAGATTCCACAAAGCCAAAGTCAATACAATAAGATGTGCTTGCTGAAGACTAGAAGATGATAGAGACAAGGAAAAGGAGAAGAAATTTTTAAGTACTTCAGGGAGAAGACTTAAAGGCATGCAATGATGATATAAACAAGTTGAACATGTATTAAAGTTTAAACAAGGTTGGTGGCTTGCTTGCGTCAATGTAAAGTCATAATTTCTAGTACATTGATTTTGTTTCTTTGGAACTTTTGTTGTTTTGTCCTGTGTTAGGGTTTTCCATGTAAAATTATTGTGTTCATGTGTGGATCTATTAATGGTGATTGGATGATGGTGATTGAATGATGATGATTGATATACACTGTGTGTGATTTGAGAGATGCCACACCTAAACTATTGATTTATTAATTTAAGCCAAAACTTAGGGTTATATTAGTTGCAAATGTACAAGTAGATATAGTCTTACAAGGTCGAATCCACATGGATTGCCTTTACGTGGATATCATAATGATTACAAAATAAGAGTAAAGAAAAATTAAGAGGGAAAGTAGAAGAGTATTGAGGCAATGAAAGTGTTGAGATGAAATTTAATAATTTAAAATACTAAGGCATTAAGGATCATTATAACATATAGTGATGATCTTCATGTGTCATATTATCTCATTTATAATCGAATGAAGATTCTATTTAACCAGAAGATAGGAACATCAAAAATAAATATAAAGATAAGAAATGTTTTGGATAGATGAAGGATAATGACAGTTGTTTCTTTAAGAGTTCTATGTATCAAAACCACAAAAGATTAAGAAAGTGAGTCTTCAAGCATCTTATGTATTAAGATCACAAAGAAAGAAGAAGAACAATATTAAATGAGCATCAATTCAAATAATCAATACTTACTTGAAACCACTGCTGAATAGAACTCCATTATATTGTTACAAAACACCTCTAGACATAGCTAGAGGGATTAGCAAGCCATTACAATATAAATTATGAACACAAATACAAAATAAGATAAAAATAGGAGAACAGAGCTTAAAAGAGGAGTTGACGCTTCTCCCATGTTCACCTCCTAGTAGAAGAGGTTACTTCAAAGGGGAAAGTCCAATCATATCCCTTCATTGCTTCCTCATTAATTGGTTGGTTGTTTTCAGACAATAATTTGATTCTAATCAATCATATAAATCAAATATTTATTCAATAAATAAGTATCCTTTAGTCTTCATATAGTTATCTAATCAGCCTTATTATTTCTTTACGTGTATCAATCATAAACAATAAAAAGATCTTCCATATGTTTGCCTCAAGTTAATTGACTAGCTATTTGTTTACATATGAGATTTGGCCCATATACTTTTTGAATTATGAACTTTTTACTCCAATATTATTGTAGCAATGGAAGTCTTCTTTCTAATGCCACAAGAATCATATCAATCTGAATATTATATAGAAAGATATCACCAAACTACTAGGGTTGTGTCAATCTATCCAAATCAGCTTCTTCCCGAATTTGGTTCTCATGATGTAAATGTGAAATCCAAAGGGTCCACATGGTTGTGTTGAACTATTCCATGCATGTTTAGACTATTAAGATCTCATTCTTGACCATTGAATAGCTTTAGGTAGTTGGGCTTCACTTCCTCTTCTAGTTAGATTCTATCAAAACCCATTTAGACATATAAACACAATGGAAGTCCAACTCACCTATTCAAAATATAAATAACCCAAATAAGTAATGAATTAATAAAAAAATAGGATTATAATTCAAGATTTGAAATCCTTTAATTGAATATTGTTTCAGTGCATCAAATAGCCCCGAACCAGTACATATATAAAGGCTTAGGTATGATAAATTTGAAGAGGGGAAAACCTAGAAAATATTACAAAAGAAAGTAGAGTCCTTTACTCATTATGTTCCTAGAGAATCCATAGAAAAATGGAAGAAAGTGTTTGTGGTGATGCACAACTAAAGTGAGAAGATTTTCACATAGTAAATACAAGAGTGTTTGCAAAATTCTTCAAGTGAGTTGAAGAATTTCAAGGTGAATCAATACCAAAGAAGGAGTCTTTGGTTGAGTTTCTAGAAGAAGACAAAGAAAAAAATATGAAGAGGCAAAGCTTCAAAGATTCAAAGAGGAAGAATTGAAGGCCAACTTCATCAACAAAGAAGAATGAACAAATGAGTTTTTGTCAACTCTTGAGGTTGGTTGGTTGATTTAAGTACTGTAAGTTCTATATCTAACAAGTGTATTGATTTAGCCTTGCCTGTAGTTACTATGGTTTTAACCTTTGTTAAGGTTTTACACATAAAAAATCATTATATGATTGTGTGGTGTACACGCTTGATTTAATAGTTTGATTGGTCATTAAAGGAGAAAATTAATTTGGGTTTCTTAATTATTTATTTAGCTTCAAAATAAATTTATGCGCATAGAGGCTAAACTCTTAATTGCTTACTTGTTGTAGTACTGTTAGGAGCAATCTAGTGATCCATTATCGCCATCTAGTGGAGATTAAACTCTCAAGTGGTAGTGAAGGATTTTTATTGAAAAATTGTGTTTATTTCATGTGAAATGCTCATAATATAACCATTTATATACCCTAGTTTTATGAATTTTAGTGTTACTTTTATATTAATATTAGTTTATTAGAGTTTAATTCTATTATATAGGGTTTGACGAGCTTAATTGATGAAATTGCTATTTTGGAGCATTCATGATGAAAATCTGTGCAAGAACTAGTTCAAGTTGGAAAATTCCTTAGCTAAAATCAAGTGGATGGTGAAGTGCTTAAAAATAAAAAGTACAAAGAATTGAAAGTCTTAAATGAGGAAAGAACCAAAAGAGGAATAAAGAAGTTGGTTAGAGTTAAATCAGAAAAGAGCTTATAAAAAGAAAGACGTCTTAATTAAGAAAGTGCCAAACATAGAATGCAACAAAGTGGGAAATAAGAGAAGAAGGCTCAAACCAGGAGAGCCAATTGAGAGAGAGGGTTTGGCCATCATCTTCCTTCAAGAAGCTCTAATGTGAAGCAAAATCAAGCTGAGAATAAATCAAAGAAGAAGAAAAAGAAAAAGAGAAGAATGAAGCTGAGATCAAGTTGGCCACGTTACAGTTTTTATTTTCTTTATGTTTAATTTTCTCTTAAGTTTCTTGTTATTAATGGAATTTTATTTTTTAGGTTAAAGAGTAGCTGAACCTCTTTGCTAGGGCTTGGATGAAGCTTCAATAAATTGTAAAATTTCATGATTATGAGACTTGATTAATTTTTCTTAATGGTGGATTTCATGTTAATTTTTTCTACCTCTTTAATTGATGAAATTGATTAGGATATGAGTTTAGTTATGCTTCTCTCATAATTTAAATTTGTTCTCATTAGTTTCTTACTTGGTTTTGTCTTGTTTAATATTGAAATTGGGTGTTAGTTGTGATTTGCAAATTCTATATACAATTAATGACTTGATTTTAATCTATTGAAGTGAGGAGGAACAATTCTTTTTTTGTTATACATAAGAGCCTAATGATGATATTTTCCATTATAATGAAGATTGAATTCTAGATTATTATGAGATGATGTGGAAATATGATCAATGATCATACTTATGGGCTTTTATGATTTAATGAATGTGGATTCCTATGCTCTAGTGTTTTGTTTATTTTACATTGCATTCTTATTCTAAGATTAGATATAGAATTTTGATTTGAATAATTTAATTGCTTCTAAATTTTTATTAGCTTTTGTTACTTACTTTAGTCAAGTTACTCTCTTTATATTTGTTAACTAGATTAGGTTTTACTTGAGTTAGATTAAATTTGATTTTTTGATTGCAAGTCTCTATGGGATAGACACTCAATTTAGCTGCTTAACTACTATAGATTCCTACGCTTGCCAATGGCTGTAGGCGGCCCTGGGGGCAGGCCATTGGCACTGGGAGGCACAAGTTCCAGCAGGGAATGGGGCACTGGCGGCAGTCCATTGAGGATCCTGATGAAGGCGGCCCTAGAAGGAATTGCATGGTTGTCGCGGCTTCCATCTCCCTGGCAGTAGCAACAGCTGCCAAAACTGAGGAAGATGACCGAGGCGAGGGAATTGCAAAGCCTACGGAGACGTCGAGTGGATGAAGCTCCTCAGTGGTGTGGGCAAAGTAGCAGATCCAGCACATGCAGCCAGTACCGTCCCTGCAGAGGCGGCTCCTGTACTAGGTTGGGGCTTCTATGCCGTGACGACAAGCCTCATCATGGATGTTCTCCTCAGCAGAGTGCTTGTACAATCCGGTGGCTGCCGAGGACAGGGAGGCACTTAATAGAGAACTCCTCGAGGGTGCCGGCAGACGTGCACATGGTACCCGCCAAGTTGGACTCTGATGCCAATGTTGTGGATTGATGCCCACAACCGTCTGGCTGACTGGTAATGAGAAGGGAGCGACGCAGGAAGGCCGGGAAAGGGGAGAAGGGATGGCATGGTCGTCGGATAGGAGAGAGAGTGCAAAGAAGGGAAGGAGAGGATTAAAGACAATAATTCCTTCATTAATTACAATTAGGGCGTAACCCTTACATTTAAATAGACTAACTAATGAGTTAACTAATAGGCACCTAAGGCCCAATAACATAACTAAAACAAACCACTAATACCCTAATTAATCTATTGACCTAAATGCCCTTATTATGTAATTAAAACCCTAATTAACCTAGCACATGGCCCCAGTGGCAGCCCCTAGGATTTTCACAACAAATCTAAACTAAGTTTACCCTTCTACTAGTTTTAGCTTAGTGTGTAAAAAAATAAAACAAAAAAAAGATGGAAAAAGGGGTGAAAACAAGGGACAAAAGATAAAGGATTAGTCGTGTATGCCCATGTGGCTATGTGTTCAAACACACCGGTTAGTTAAAGCATATTCAAGCCCCCTAGAGAGTAGTGAAATTGAAATTGACCTTCCATTCACAATGGGATATAACAATGCAAAAGCCAAATCCCTTAGGGAATTATTTTTACCAATCTCTAGCAATCCGCATGGTTAAATTCTCTTCGAACAAGGTCTATTAATTCATGGGAGGGACTTGTTAGCAAGTTCCTTTCAAAAAATTTTCCAGTGTCTGAAACCAATGCCTTAAAGAGAGAGATAGCTGACTTTTGTCAAGAGAAGCATGAAAAATTTCATGAGAGTTGGGAGAGGTCTAAGGATTTTCTTTTGAAGTATCCCCACCATGGTTTTGAAACATGGCAACTTGTGCAATACTTTTATAATGGTTTGATTCAAACACATTGCAATATGATTGAATCTATGAACAGTAGGTGTTTCTTGAGTCTAAATGATGATGAAGCAGATAAGTTCCTTGAGGGCTTGTATAAGAGTTCCCAACAATGGGTTTTTTCGAGCCATAGAGAAAGGCCAACCCAAAACCCTAGGAAAGGAGGCTTATATGAAGTAAGGCAAGATACTAACATGAAACTCTGGTTAGACCAGCCGACTAGAAAAGTAGAAGTCGTGACCCTTGCTAGAAATATGAATTCCGCTAACTAGATTCAAAATGAAGTGTGTTCTCTGTGTGCAAGTCCAATGCATATTGCTCAAACGTGTCATTCCATGTTAAGTTATTCTGAGAGCTTTGTTGAGGAAGCAAATACACTAAACAATTATGGGAAACTGTTTGGCAGTCCCTTCTCTGAGACATACAATCCAAATTTCTCTTGGAGGCAAAACCAGCCTCCCATGAATGGAGTAGGGCCACCAATGTAACAGATGTCCACTCAATTTGGGCAGCCCAACCGCTCCTACACATCTATTGCCCAATTAGCTCCATAAGTTGTTGCACCACCACGTAAACAAACATCACTTGAAGAGTCTCTCAAAACATTCATGCAATCTACTAACTAGGCCATATTAAAACTTAAAAACTCTAGTCAAATGAACACTCAAGCCATATCTAAACTAGAAAATGAAATTGGCCAGTTTGCAACTCATGTAGGGGAGAGAGAGAAAGGTGAGTTTCCCAGTCAGCCTATACCCATCCTAAAGGTCAATATGTTATTAATGCTTCAAGTTCATCGCATGACCAAGGAGATATCCAATCAATCACCACTCTTAGATCTGGTTGACAAGTTGGCAATCATGTAAAAATGCCCGAAGAAGAGTGAACTTAGAATACAGAGTTAGAAAGTGAGAAAAAGGAACCCAATGACTCCCCACCTATTTTAGTTGACCCCCAGTTAAGAGTTTTGTGCCTAAAGCCCCATTTCCTCAAAGACTAATCAATCCTATGAAAAATGCATAGTTTGGAGATATTTCAGAGGTGTTGAAGAAAGTCCAGATTAGCATCCCATTCCTTGATGCTATCCAATAAGTGCCCTCCTATGCTAAATTTTTATAAGACATAGTCACAATTAAGAGGAAAACAAATGTTCCTAGAAAGGCATTCCTGATAGAGCAAGTCAGCTTTATCATTTAATGCAAATTCCCTATTAAATACAAGGACCCTGGTTGTCCCACAATTTCATACTCATATTGAGCAGGCTTTGTTAGATTTAGCGGCTAGTGTGAATTTATTGCCATATTCTGTGTATGTAAAATTGGGATTGAGAGAGTTAAAACCCACATAAATGACACTTCAATTAGCATATAGATCTATAAAATTTCCTTGAGGTGTTGTTGAAGATGTTCTAATTAAGGTTGACATATTTTACTTTCCAATCGACTTTGTAGTCCTTAATACTCAGCCTGTTTAGAATAGATATAGGTAAATTCTTGTTCTTTTGGGTCATTCGTTCTTGGCTACATCCAATGCTCTAATAAATTATCGAAATTGAGTGATGAGGCTTTCTTTTGGGAATTTGACATATGAGTTAAACGTATTTGATACAAGTAAACAACCATCAAACTTTGATGATACTTTTGAGCTTGACATGATTTAGAGTCTGGTGGAGGATGTTTTTCCTTTCATTTATTCTGATATCCACTAAATATTTGTTTAACTCACTCTGATTTGATAAGTAGAATTGACAAGGAGAAGATAATTTTTTTAAAGGATCATGGATGAGTTTAGATTGAGGTGTGTTAGGCTGAAGACAATAAACTTAGTGCTCTTTGGAGACAACCCAAATTTAGGTTTTGATAGTTATTTTATTTACTTTAGTAGTTAGTTTTTACAATTTTTTTAGTTATTTTTTATTTTTTTATCTTTGCGGATTGCTCTAATCATTATTAGGGTGAGCTTATATGATTCATTATTGATTTACCCTTTGTGATTATGCTTGTGCTTTATTGAACATTTTTCTTTTGATAGCTGTGTACATGAGCACATCAATAGAGGTATTATCTCTTCTTTTTCCTCTTTTCTTATCTTAAGCATTGTATTTATTTTCTTTAATACATTGAGGACAATGTTTAGTTTAAGTTTGGGGGTGTAAAAAGAGATTTTTATTTTATTTTAGTGTGTGTCTTAGTTTTAGTTAAAAAATGAAAAAAAATTGAAAAAACTATTAGACTTTTTTTTTTATGTTTTTGCTTATTTACATTGATGCTTCTTTTAGACATGTGACTATATTTAATGATATCATACTATTTAGAACATGTTTATATGACTTGATGGATTTAATGATTTTGAATTCTAATTACATCATATTGGTTCATTGTGCTCCTATTTTGAAAAATTAAAAAGACATTTGTCTAAGTGAGAATTTGAGTCCTAGATTATGGTCTTACATCTTGGTGGATATCATTAAATCTAAGTAATTGTTTTCTTGTGAGAGTAAAACTTTGGTATGATCTACTAGTAGTACTAAAGTTATAATAATAGAGTTTTAGGCTTGACTATTCTTTGTTTGTTGAACAGTCAAGGATTTTATGTCAACACAATTGAGGTTGATTGTATAATGTGCTCAAGAAAGAAAAAAAAAGAAAAAAATTAAGTAAAAAAATAAAAGATTGAAAATAATTGTAAATAGCTAAAAAAATATTTAATTATAGTCTCTCTATTGAGTAGACCGAGACTCAGCGTGCCTCACAAAGCATAGGGTGTTCTAGTTAAAAAGTAGAGTTGACTAATTTATGACATGCGTAGCCTTAAAGCCTATTTGGTTGAAGATATTAAGCCTAAAGGGTGCTTTAACACCTAGTGCCCTGAGCCAACTGGATTGGGAGTAACTATCCTAACACTTATTACATGAATCTTATAGAAAGCTTAAAAAGGCTAAACATTACACATGTCATGTTAGATGAGCATAAAATTCGAGTAGGACAATATTAATTATATCCTGAATGGGTTGTTAGGTTATATAGGGTGTTTTACTTTTAAAGGAAGGTTTTACATTATTCTCTATTATGATCTCTTAAAAATGAATGGATGTCAATGTCTATTTTTGAGTGTTAAATTAAAATTGCTGAGTGGACATGAGACACATTGAGTTGTTCTATGCATAAAATTGGGATTCTATAATTACTTAGCAATGTCAGTTTTTTAAAACTATTATTAATGCATGAGCACTTTCCACCAATATAAATTTGTCAGAATTAATTATTGTTTCAGAAGAAAAGTTGTAGAATGTATTATACTTATTTGTGATTGATTATATTAAATGAAGTCACATGTTTAGGAGGAGTTGATTTGTGAATTTTTTATGGTTTCAATTTTAATTTTCTTTTATCTTTTTGGTTTTGAATTTGGTGGGTAAATTCATTGCAAACCCTCACGAGACTATAACTCGTCCACTAGTGTAAGTTAGGGGCTTAAAGGCTTGTTGCATATGCTAAATACAATTGAGATTTCCTACGGAAGTGGAGCAGTTAGTTTTGTTTTATGTTGTTTTATTTTAGTTTTTCTCGAGGACTAGCAAAACAGTAGGTTTGGGGGTATTTGATATGATCATAATATAACCATTTATATAACCTAGTTTTATACATTTTAGGGTTAATTTTATATTAATATTATCTTATTAGAGTTTAATTTTATTTTATAGGGTTTGACAAGCTTAAATGATGAAATTGCTATTTTGGAGCATTCATGATGAATTTTCGTGCAAGAACTAGTTCTAGTTGGAAAATTCCTTTGCTAAAATCAAGTAAATGGTCAAGTGCTTAGAAATAAAAAAGTACAAAGCATGGAAAGTGTTAAATGAGGAAAGAACCAAAAAGAGGAATAGACAAGTTGGTTTGAGTTAAATCAAGGAAGAACTTATAAAAAGAAAGATATCTTAATTAAGGAAAGTGCCAAAGATAGGACACAACAAAATGGGAAACAAGAGGAAAAGGCTCAAACCGGAAGAGCCAATTGAGAGAGAGGGTCCAGCCATCATCTTCCTTCAAGAAGCTCTAATGTGAAGCAATATCAAGCTGAGAATAAACTAGAGAAGAAGAAGAAGAAGAAGAAGAAGAAGAAGAAGAAAAAGAGAAGAATGAAGTTGAAATCAAGTTGGCCAAGTTAGAGTTTTTATTTTCTTCATGTTTAATTTTCTCTTAAGTTTCTTTTTATTAACAAATATTTTATTTCGTAGGTTAATGAGTAGCTAAACCTCTTTGCTAAGGATTCGATAAAGCTTCATTAAATTGTAAAATTTCATTATTATCAGACTTAATTAATTTTTCTTAATAGTGGATTTAATGTTAATTTTTCTTAATTGATGAGATTGATTTCGTATGAGTTTGGTTATGCTTCTGTCAAGATTTAAATTGGTTATTATTAGTTTCTTACTTTGTTTTGTCTTGTTTAATATTGAAATTGGGTGTTAGTTGTGATTTGCAAATTGTAGATATAATTAATGACTTGATTTTAATCTTTCGAAGTGAGTTGGTTATACATGAGAGCCTAATGATGATATTTTCCATTATAATAAAGAATGAACTCTAGATTATTATGAGATGATGTGGACATATGATCAATGATCATACTTATGAGTTTTTATGATTTAATGAATGTGGATTCCTATGCTCTAGTGTTTTGTTTATTTGATAGTGTTTTGTTTATTTTACATTGCTTTCTTATTCTTAGATTAGAGATATAGAATTTTGATTTGGATAGTTTAATTGCCTTTAAATTTTTATTTGCTTTTGGTACTTACTTTAGTCAAGTTACTCTCTTTATATTTGTTAACTGGATTAGGGTTTACTTGAATTAGATTAAATTTGATTTTCCTATTGGAAGTCTCTGTGGGATCGACACTCGTTTTTGTCGCTTAACTACTATAGATTTGTAAGCTTGTGAGTAAACAATTAAAATTTAACAACATTATGGTATCAATTTGTTTTTGCATGTTAGTACATCATAAGTTTGCTTAATCATCCTAGAATTTGATTTCTAGTATACTTTCTTATTTGTATGCCATAATTTGTTTGTTTGCTTACTCCTATAGTTCTCCTTCATTTGAGTGTTTAAATTTTGTTGCTTGGGTCGATTAAGTTTGTTTAATCTTAATGACTACATCAAATAATTCAAGAGTGAGCATGGAGATTTGGATAATCCTATGAATTGTTCACTAATTTTTTATCATTAAAACTCTTCGTATTGGAAGAATAGGATGAGAGCTTTTATTCAAGTATTTGATGGTAATGCCGTGAAATTGGTGATTAAAGGCTGGAATCCTCCAATGATTGAAGATAAAGATGGAAATTAAATCTTAAAAGCAAAGAGTGCATGGGATGAAAATAAAAGAAAACTTGTAAATCAAAATAGCAAGGCCCTTAGTACTTTGTTTAATGCGGTAGGAAAATCACAAAATAATTTAATTTTAAATTGCACATCCACTAAGGTTTCATTGAAAAAACTTATGAAGTATAATGAGGGAACTGAGGATTTTAAAGTGTTCACGTTACACATATTTACCGTTGAAATTGAAAATATGACAATGAGTGAATAAGAAACGAGTTTTGCGTACTATGCTAAGAATTCGGTTATAGTTAACACTTGTGGTCATTTAGGGAGCCTATTCCTAATTACCTAGTTGTGAGGAAATTGTTAAGGCCCTTGTCTTCTAAGTTTAAAATTAAGGTGAGAACAATTTATGAATCTAAAAAGATAGAGGCCGTAGACATTCAGGAGCTTGATGGGAACCTTAGAACCTTTAAGATGCATGAAGAATCTTATAAAAATAAGAAAGTATTGTTCTAGGAATCCAAATGATGATGAAGAATTAATGCTCTCCTTAGCCAAACAGTTCAAAAAATTCATGAAATCTCATAACTTTAGGTTTGTGAATAAGGGACAAAATTCAGGTAAGAGACAAGGGGATAGAAAAGATGAATGGTAAAACAAAGAAGGCAAAGAGAATATAAAGTATTTTTAATGCGGGTAAGTTAGGTCACTTTTTTGTTGGTAGACCTAACAATAATTCTGATGATTCTTTTGAAGATAAGACTATGAAATAAAAAGGGTTTGATAATAAGATAAAGAGGAAGGTGCTTGAAGCAACTTACTCTAATGAGAGCTCTTATGACGAAGATGAGATGTATTGCCTTCCATGCAAGTTGAAGGAAGACAGTTCTGGAGAAGAGTCTCATGTGACCACTTCTCTTGAAGAGAACTTAGAGTATGACTTTGATTCTAATTAGTACAAAGGTTCCTCCATTGATTTTTAGCCTTAACTAGAAAAACAACACCTTGAGAGAAAACTTAAAAAGAAAGATGATGAGTTTTTCTTGTCTTCTCAAGAGGTAAATGTTTAGTAGAGGTGAATATCAAGTTAGAAAGAGAAGTGAGTGACCTTCAGAACGATCTTGTGCTTTAAAGAGAGAAGTCTAATGCTCTCAAGAGAGAATTTATGTCCTCTAGAAAGAAGTTAGATAGATTTAAGTGTGGGAAGAAGAAATTGAATACCATGATGAGCATGGGGCAAACCAATAAGATGGGTTTCGGTTTTAGGAATTGCTTGACTACCCTCAGAAAAACTTACTAAATTAGTGAAGGCTAAAGATAGTGAGAAAACAATAAAAGATAGTGCTGAACCCACCTTGCTCAAAAGGGAAAGGAGTCAAGATAGCTTCAAGTATTGTGGGTGTGTAACATGTGCCATAGAGATTACCATTCAAATTTAGGTAAAAGATGGAGAAGAAGCACAACACCCTAGTGACCCCTAAGTTACCCCACCAACTTTATCAGAAAACGATGAAGAGGAAGTGAATGAAAAAAATTGATCTTTCACGGTTGAAAGATCAATTAGGAAGAGTGAGCAAAAACACCTTAATTGCCTTCGGATACATTGGCTAGGCAAAGATAAGGAGTTTGTCATCTATAAGTGAAGAGATTGAGCTATGTGACATGATTTAATTCTCTCGATTTTTTGGACAACACATTTTAGTTTTTTCTTGCATTTTGATTTGTTTTTATGTGTTTTTAATTCATAGGTTCAAATTTAAAAAAAAAAGAAATTTGATCAAAAATAAAAATAAAATAGTGTAGCTTTTGCTTGTGCTTGCAATTTGCTTTTAGTTTTGGTTTATGATTAGATCATCTCTTTAAACATATTGAGACCAATTTTCTTTCAAGCTATAAAGCATCAAGAATTGTAGGTAATGTACCTTAACAAAGATAAGGATACACCAAGGGGAGTGAAGATCAATTCCATTTTCTTTTGCTTGATGTTTCAATTCTCTTATTTTTTTCAATATGCACATATTATTATTATGCTTGAAAATCAATAGAGAACTCTTAAACATAATTTTACTTAATAATTTGGATTCTAGTGAAGTCTTAGTGGTCAAATTAAAGGAACTAAACCTAGACATGAATGTTTAATTACTTCAATGTCTTTTATTATTAAGGAATTGTCCTCTTAAAGATGATGGGAAAGAGCTTTGTCTTGTTAAGTCAGCCTATGCTAGTGTGAAGCTCGCCTTGTTAAATTGAATGAAAAATAAAGAAATAAATAAAAATAATTGATGCAAGTAGGATGCAGAAAAAGCCAAGGCCTCAAAAAATGATTTGAGGGAAAATATAATGACTTTGAAAAAGGCATAAAATATTTTTATGATTTGTATTGTTTTTATTTCTTTTTAGGGAGACATGTACATAGATTCTAGCTAAAGTGAGTTACAAAATGAAAACTTGGACTTTACTAAGGTCTGAACAAATTTGTCTAAGTTTGAATAGGAGTAATCATGCAATGTTTAATATTAAAAGTGACAAAAATTAAAATCATTGGTGGTTTCTTCAAAAAATTAATAAAAGATAGTTAAAGTGTTAAAATGAAGAAAATAAAATTCATAATCACATACCAATTAGGTTGACTAATATAAGGCAAGGTATAAATGAACATAATTTATGGAAACACTTAGATTAAAAGGGAAATTAATTGAAAGAATCGTCAAAAGGTGCTTACCTATGATTATTTTCAATGTTATATTTTTTACTTGAGCTTTAGTTTTTAGAAAAAAGCTTATTTTCATGATACTTTTTTGAGGAATTTATTGGATTCTTTCACAAATTTTTTTTGAATTTTCTTTATCTAATAAAAATCATATTTTTCTCAAGATCGATTGATCGATCCCCATAGTGATTTATCACTGCTTGAGTTTTTGCGCCAAAGCCCATAAGCCTCTCATATTACTCCAAACTCTTCCAAAAGGTGTGAAAGTAAGCTAGGAACTAATTTTGCTTAGTTTTGTCCAAAGAAACACCATATTTGATTGGTATTTTAAAGATTTTGCCCACAATTTAGGTGAGTGCTGAAACAAATTTTTGAATTTTAGTAAATTTTAAATAGTTTTCACTAATTTTTTAACCATTAGGATTGTTAGAAATAACCCAATCTACGGTTCTACAAAATTTCATGTGATTTGAACCATCAAATTTTTAAGTATTTTCTCAAATTTGGTAATTTTTCAAAATTTGAAGTTTCTGATCAAAATTTGGTGTAGATCCACTTATGACTATTGTTCTAATGATTGATATTTATCTTCCAACAATATTTGGAGTCAATCAGATATATAAAAATTTTTGGGTGCTCTTTAAATTTTAAAATCTTCTTTTGAATGTGCATTTCAATGATATTTTATCTTTTATGACTTCATTTATGTCTAATGATTAGTTTCTAGTGATGCATAGCCTTAGGTTTATTTATTTGCAATAAATTTAGATGGGGAGAGCAATGAAGTAGATATTGGTGAGTGCTTCAGGTTTAGGTGACCCCAAAGCATCATCTAGTGGGGGAAATAGAGCTAGACCCACACTATGAGCGTAGTGTAGTCCATGTGCCTTTAGAGTCTGCCATGGAGTGAATTGAGACTTCTCTATACTAAATGGATTACTATAGGGAGATTTCTGCCTGTTATGAGCTTGTCTGCCCTCAATTAGTTAGACAGTGGTATTCCTCACTTAGATGGGATGATGTGGATACATTAGTAGAGGTTGTTGGGGGTACATAGGTGTATGTCATGCCTCTAATCAAAGCGGACATCATAGGTGTGAAAGGACACCACTCACCTATCACACTTTGCTGGATATAAGTTTCCTTCCAACAGTGTGTTGACTGGGAGTGACGGGGCTTCCTAGAGGTAGAGAGCTTGATGTTTCACTCCTTGGAAATTTGATGACTGCCTATTTTCATCTGCTACATGTCATTTTTGAGTATGACATATGGAGTGCAAGGAAGGAGATAGCTGCTCGCACGATGTTTTGGATTCTATATTTCATTTAGAGCTAGAACAAGAGTTGAAACTATTGTCAATTATTTTTGGATGGATTATGACTTTTGTACATGAACATACACATTTGATGTTGCCCTATCCTTACATTATGTGTACTATAATTACTTCAATTCATGTTAGGATCCCATGAGGAGAGCTAATGATGGTTGGGATGGAACCTATATGTAGAATTTAGTGCATTTAGGGGATGTAGTACTTCATGGTCTTGTAGACATTAGAAGAATGCTTTGGGATAAATTTCCATGAGCTTAAAGTGAGGGGGTGCAATCTTATTTGAATGATGATGTTCGAGATGTTTAATGTTATATTTTTTTTCTTTGTTATGCATTTTTGTTTTTAAATATGTCATAATTTAAGTTTCATTTGACTATTTGATGTATTTTGAAAATGATTTTGTTCTTATTAATATGTATTGGACATATTTTACTTGGAGGGTTATTTATTTTTTTGTCTTATGGTGATATGTGTGACTCGATTTTACTTAATGAAGATTTTTTGTTAATTATTAATTAAATTTTTGTCAAAAGAGGGAGAAATGCTTCAAGAAAGTCAAAGTGCTTATTTTCATACTTGATTGAACAGTACTATGCCAACCATTTTAATTTTAAGTGTGTAGGATAAGTACTGGGTTATACAAGGCTTTTCAACATTGAT
Source organism: Saururus chinensis (assembly GCA_035235625.1). Taxonomy (NCBI): domain Eukaryota; kingdom Viridiplantae; phylum Streptophyta; class Magnoliopsida; order Piperales; family Saururaceae; genus Saururus; species Saururus chinensis. The sequence continues at coordinate 38,061,109 of CP141143.1, forward strand.
TCCAATGTGTCTATGTTAATTCTTAGTGTTCTCAAGTAATTTGTACAAATTGAAAGTCAATATACAATGTCATGAGTTGTAGTTTTTATTTGATTTTCAATTATGTAGTGTTTTGTCACGAAATAGCCAAAGGGGGAGATTGAAAGAAAATGTGTCATACGTCATCTTAATTGGCTAATTAATTTGTCAAAACTATCTAAAAAACCTTGATTATGTAAATAATTTTAAAATTTTGATTAGATGTAGTTGTGGTCGAGTGATGCTTCAAATTGATGGACTTGAAAAATATGAGCATACGTGTTCTTATGATTCGGGATGGAAGAATAAAGAATATTGATGGAAAAAGAAGTTTATTGACTACACACTCTCATACAAAAGTCACTTAGAAATGTTTTAGAAGTGATTTTGGAGGCATCACTGTCACACCCCGGCACCCCTATCCCCGAGAAGAAATAGGTCCAAGGTGAAGATGTCATGCGGCGCAACGAAGTATCGTCGGTTTGCAGAAGACTTAACCCCTACTTTAGTGAATCATTATGGAGTTGCGCACATCAACTTTGTATGAGAGCGAAATGAGAGATAAAGGACTTCTAATTAAACATTAGTTCGCACACAAACCCACACTTTGTTAAAAATAACCCACACATGGCGTAAGTGTACGAGTCTAAGCCCACAATGACTAATAGAGTATGAAGTATAAGTAAGTAAATAAAAGTCTCAATACATCCTTCTATAAAAGCAATCATAACACTCAAGATCTCCAAGTGACCCCTCCTATGCAACGTCATCACCTATATGCTCCTCATAAAGTCCATCCGGACAACCTGCATGGGACAACATGCAACCCTGAAACTGAACACAGCAAAGAGAGGTGAGCCACAAACTCACCAATTATTTTTAAATACGGAAAGTAAATTCAAGAAGACATCAAAGCCATAAACACAAAATACTCAGTAAATAAATACTCCATTATACCCATCCATCCTAGAACATCCACATAAACTTGTGCATTCATGTCATAATTTACCATCCATATGCATCTACTCATGTCATATGCACGTCATATTATCTTTGGCATATCTCATGAACACATTCTCATGTCATGTGCATATCATGTTATATGACATATCATATCATCACATCATGGTCTCTTGGGCATCATGGGCATGCTATTAGCCATAACACCTCATCATCAATCACGCATCTCATCATCAAATTTATATGCCTCCTACGCATCATGGGCTCAATATAAATCATATCAATCATACATCTTATATATTCACATATTCACATCCTACAAGAATAACTTCTCACCATAAATATATTACGCATATCTATTTCTCAATTAAAATATCCACCCACCCTACAATTTAAGTGCCTCAAATACACTATCCTACACAACATGCAAATTAAGCCATACCCACATGTATAACATAAGCTCCCTTATCCACACACAACTTGTGTAATTGTGGAAAATGTTACATACACATAGAACAACAATAAATAATGAATGTCTAACAATTGAGAAAACAACATTGTTTAATTGGCTGAAACATAAGCAAACTTGCTTACCCCGGACAATCCCTAACAAGGAAGGTCCAAAATTCCTAGAAAGGAGACAAGTAGTTTGGGTAAGATCCCTAATGGGGAAAGTACTGATCGTTTATAATTAAACCTTTTGCAAGTGTACAAGGTAATTGTACTAGGATAAGTACTTAAAGGTTATCGAACATCAGGGACGGATGGATTATCACTAAATCTAAAGAGGAATTTGCTGATTACAAACTAAAAACAACTTAAACTTAAATTAAGAAAAAGAAAGGAATCAACTAGTTTAAAAATAAGAGATTAATTTGATGGAATTTACTTAGGAAATTGAATCCACTATAGAACCATAACAATTCTAATCTAAATCTAGTGTGAACATGAACAAGTATTCTCAGCTACAAGCTAGAATTACTTCAAAAAGAATCATTAATTAACTTCCATGGTATGAACTATCTTCGACAATAGCAGGAATCATCTACACTAAACTAGCAATAGGCATGACCCGTCTAATCTTAGTATAACTCATCCAAGTCATTAATTATCTGAACATTAAAACTATTGTATGACCATCTCATCTAAATCACAGAAATTAGAATTGATGCGAATATCAAAACTACATCAATCTATCATCTACAAGACAATAAATCAACATAGATTTGAATAAACATGAAAAGCTCTTCTATTAAAAAGGAAATCCATATCATACAATTGTCATCATTCAAAACTAAGATCTAAATTAAAAAGAAAAGAAACTGAAACTTATCTATAGCTTCATCAAATCCTAAGTAAAAGCCTTCCATGGTAGAAGAAAGTACTTGAATCTCCATTAAAAGCTTTGAGTTCTCTTCCATCTTCTTCTTCCTTTTTCTCTTCCTAAAATCTACTGGAATCCCCCAATTTTAAGCCAAATATGTCTTTTTATAGGCATAAGTTCCGTAGGAAGAAGTCCAATATGAAAAGAATTGAAATTTGGGTCAAAATAGGAAACTGCACGTTATGCCGATCGATCGCCCTGCATGCCCGTCGATCGCTTGAACTGTATTTTTGACTGAATTCACGTTATCCTGATCGATCAGTAAGTGACCCCGTTCGATCAGATACAGTGTTTCTGCAATCTGGACAGTTTTCCTGGACAGTTCATATTTCGTTCATTAAGCTTTCCTTCATGTCCATATTAATTTCCAACTTATTTATAACTCCGAAAAGTTGTCCAAATCACTTTAAAGCATGTGAAGACTACTTTGAACTATTCAAAACATCATCCAAGTACTTCGATAAGCGCACTTTTCCTACAAAATATAAAATATCATACTTTAGACATGTAGAAAGTAACTAAAATTTCATTTTGATTTAAATACATGTCTAAACAACTAATAACTACAAAATCATTAATAATTAAACTAAAATAATAACATCTATCTTAATCTAAATAAACCATAATTAACTCTACATTAACCTAATATATACTAGCAAATAAGGTAAAAAGGCATATAAAATAGATATAGATTTTATACTTATCAAGTACCTCCTAATAAGCTAGTACACACAGACAAACTATCCTAGATTCTTAGGGTCTAGATAAACTCAACAATTTAACTCCTTATAACATTTCTCTTCTTCTCAACTTGGGGAGGAAACTCATCCTCAAAGGGATGTAAAACCTCATCCATTAGGCATTAAACCCCGTCATTTTAAATGTAAAACTGATCCGATAAGCCTTTGATTGATTAATCTAACAACCAATGTCATCCAATTGTATCTAATCGATCAAATACGACTAATCATAATTAATCTCATTCATAAAATATTTTCATGATGCATGTAACATGGTACATATGTGACCAATACATCAGCCCAATTACAAGAGACATGCTCAAATTAGTCCACATGTGTATCAATAATGGTCCATTGGTGTCAAATAATAATTATGAATAACTAAACACGTGTGTACATAAAGGGTAGTGTTCAAGTCTAAGCAAAGACATATGAAAACATGAACAAACGATAATCCATGCTATATACATGCATCCATGGTCTTAACATAGTCCTACCTTACTAGAATCATGAAGTAAATAAGATAAAAACATCAAAAATAAGAATTCAAGATGAGTATTACTTCATGCTAGACTTAGGCAAGGATAAACATCATTATACTTAAGCTAAAACATAGAAACATGATTCCCCAATAATTAATGTAGCAAGTTCAAGCATATATGCACATCCTCACGGTTAATCCTACTGAATCATTAAGAAATCATAAAGTATCATCAAACATGAATTTAGGACAAGTAGAATATCTTTCTAAAATTAACCAAACATAGTCTAAAACATGCTTGAGCTAAATCTTAAATCCTAAGATGATCTTCATGTGCTCCTAGCAAAAATAACTAAATTCTAATCCTAATAAATTAGATTCATGGAGAGAGAACAAGAAATAAGAAAATTATACAAGAATGGCAAAAACTGTCGTTTGGTCGTTTGAACGCCTTGTTGGGCCGTTCGAACACCAAGCGTTCTATTCGCAAGATAGACCATTCGAACGGTGGCCATTTGAATGCCCATTAGGCCATTTGAACGCCCTTAACAGTCACTTTATGCCCAATTTCTGGTTTGTCTTCAACCTCATGAAAATCAAACCGAAAATATCCAAAAATACTAAAAAAGTTCAACACTTCATGATATAAAACTACAAACCTAAAACATTATATATCTAGCCATTCTTAAGCTAAAACACAAGAAAATCAACATAAATGACATATTTTTACTAATCCACCATTAAAGGACATACATAAGCAAGAACCCACTTGGACCATTCAAACATGAAATCCAAAGCATAAAACACATGAGATGAAAAATCCCTTCTCTTCAAGAAGTTCTTGGGTCGAAATTGAAGATCTACTCTTCAAGAATTCCTACCCAAAATTAGAGTTTTGATTAATACTTAATCAAAATCGACTATTAAGCTTAAATAACCTTGAAAACAAGTAGATCTATGTTTTCCATTTACTAAAAACAAAAATCCTTCTTTTAGGGTTTAAAATCAAAACTAAAAATAATATTTTTAATAATGTAAATCAAGAATCCATTTGGGGGAAAGTGGGAATAGTAGAGATTAAGACAAAATCAAGAAGATTAGGGATGATTAAGGCTTCATACCTAAATCAGATTTGCCTCTTTTGCAATGGGGATTATGGCATCACCTTGCCTCCTACTAGCACTTCCCCAAATGAGAAATGGGTTATGGTTTTCTATTTATAGTAACCTATTGGGGTTTAAATACAAAATGTTGTGCTATAAATACAATTTTAACACTTTATTTGGCTAATTATGCTCTTTTTAAGGCTAAAAATATGTTTAAAATTCTAACTCATTAAAATGAAATAAGTGAAGTTTAGGGCTATGTGGGACACTCAATGTCCAAACATGGACGTGGGGTCCGCTCCCTAAATTTATGAAAAGTTCCCATAAAATCCCAAAAATTCCATAAAAATAGAATACATTAAGTTTGATAATTAAACCCAGAGAAATGAAATTTAACCTTGTTAAAACATCATTACAAATTCTTAACCCTAAAATCAATTATAACTAGCAAATTCAAGCAAAACCACATAATAACATGCAATTAAATCAGAATTAAATCGGGTTAAAGTTGAAGATCTTACAATCATAAGTATCTAGAGTAAAATGGTAAAACTATAAGATCTGGAAATTTTCTAATTTTCAAATGAAGGGCATGCTAAAAATTTTAGGAGTTTGATCCTTAAAGATTATTAGTTGAATAACTCCTTGAGTTGGTTGAGTTCTAGGGTTGATACTAGTATGATTAGGAACTAAACAACAAGAGCTTCAACATACCACCAATAACACACAAATTAGAGTTCGGATGAGTGAGATATAACCCGTTTTATATTTGCTCAACCCAATTACCTGAATCAGACCTAAACTTGGGCCATTTACATAGCTTTTTGGGTTCATTTATGTTGAATTATGGGAATAATAATTTGAGGTCCAATTTGGGGTGCCAAAGGATAATAGTAGCCATGTCCTAAAGGGATTAGGAACCCTCATCCCCATTGCCTATAAATATTTCTTAAGTGCCTTAATTAGAGAGTTTTGGAGCTTTTTTGAAGTGGCTAATGTTGGGTGCCCTACCCTCTCTCAAGGTGAGTTAATTTCATTTTTTTTCATAATATTTTGAGCTTTAATTAGTAATTAATGGTCTTTCATTATTAATAATAATTCCCACGTCTTCTACAATTAAAACCATTAACGTTTTCTTATTCAATGCAACTTGTAGAGCCCTGGAACCTTCATTTTGATGAAAAACATTATGGTTCATATATAGAAGTCATTAGACTTAAGGAAGAACTTGAAAATTACATAGTTATCATAGTTATAAGCATGTAGGTTGTAGAGATCGTGTTTTATGCTTAGATCTAATGGGAAATCTTAATTTTTTATATAAGGATCTTTTAATTTAGGAAGATTTGATGAGTTTCTTTGCCCTATAGGTAATGGGTTTTTGTATGATGAGGTTTTACTTTCATTAACACCATGTATGTGGGTGAAATTATGTTCTTAGAGAATGGATATGACTTTAATTTTTTAATCTCTATTTTAGATTCACGACTATGTTTCAGATACTTTTACCATGCATTTTACTCTACAATATTTTTTTTAAGTATATTAGAATGTTGAGATCGTATTCCTAAATGCTACAATAATGTATATTTATTGTATTTTTTGGAATATGTGGTATAGTGTAAAATAGTTCAATATTTCCGTGTTTAGAAGAGTGTTTAGGAATGAAAACATATATTTTTGCTTCATTCTTTTTATAATGGATTGATATACGTGTTATGAGAATATTGTAAAAATTTCAAGTCGTTTGGAACACGATAAGTATGTGGAAAAGTCATAAATTGGTAGGCCAATAGTTTTAGCAGAATTGCATAGTCTCATTAATTAAATGACAAAAATTACTTTTTGTATTTATTTTAATATATTATTTATTTATATTATAATTAAGACTATAATGTTAGTTTCTACAATTTTTTGTGTTGATTGGAGTTTATTTGTTATTTTTCATAAAATGTAAACGTTGCATGTTGTAATTATAGAAAAATATCTACTTAAGCTAGTGTGAGAATAAATGAGATATTGTATTGTTGATTGTGCAAGTTTGGTACTTTCAGTATGTTTAACTTTATTAAGGATATGTGTCCATATGTCTAAGGTTAATTTAGCAAATCCATGTTTCATGCATGTCTTAGTATAAATGAACTTATCTGCTAAATTATGTGTTACATAAGATAGTATGATTACATGGAGTTGCATATGTAACTATACTTATATTTTATGCATCATTAAAATAATTTGTATGCTATGGGTTAATTGAGGTTCCTCATCTTTTCTATGGTTTCCGGATTAGTCATATCGGAGGATTATCAAATATGTTTTACGTTCGAAAGGGCTAGTTTTACATATGAAAGGACAAGTTATTCCTTGTTCGAGCTGAGGTTGAGCTAGTTATACTACTGAGATTTCTAGAGTTGGAGTCCAGGTTGGTCATGTCCAAGTCCAACGGCTTGACTAGGTATTATTTTTTACACCTCCAGTTCGGAATGCAAGTTCATGCATCAGGTATTAGGTAATAGGTAAAAGTAACTTTTGTTACTCTATTTTCTATGATATGAGACTTATTTTGGATGTAATTCTGAGATTAAATTATACCAATATGTTTGTATAGCTTTTGATGTACTTTTGAGATATATGTATATTATGGTTGCTTTAGGAATAACTTGATTGTGAAACATGTATTTGAGCGTTGATGCAAGTGTTTTCAAAACCTTACTGAGTTTATACTCACCCTTGTTTTATTTTGGGAATCCTTTGGGATCTTTTGTGTGATTCTATCACCCAAGAGCCCAAGATGAATTATATTCCACGGAGGACAAGAACTAAGGATATGCTAAGCAGGGGATAGGTTTCTCCTAAAGGATAGTTAGGAGAGAACAAATGAATGAACATTAAGGAATTCATATAATATTGATAGCATTTCAATTTCAGTTATGGTAGATTTTCTTCCATGTTTCGAGGCATATGCATATGCTATTGCCTCAAGATTTTGTATGTTGAATGCTCAACCTAATTAAAAAAAAATTAGTTAAATTTTCTTTTCATATTTATGCTCTGGATTACTTTTCAACAAAGTGATGACTCAGTTATGTATTTCGGTCTATTCTAGTGTTAGTTAGAAGTTGTTGCGTCTTCTCACAAGCATTGGGTTAGGGGGTATGACAAAAACTATCACTAAATACTAATCATTGTTCGATCAATGGACAATACACATAAGCAAACGATTGACCGCCACATGAATCAGCCATTTGTAAAACAAAGCCGAGATTTTATCAATCTATCACACTGATGAATGATCGATAGCTCAAGGTATCGCACCTTAAGGAAATAGTGAATGTTCAATCGTTAGCAATTTTAGTTGCCTAGGATAAGTCTTTTCGAAAGAAAATTGATTTCTAGTTAAATTTAATGAGCTTGTTCAACTTGGAGATCTATATAAAGGCTTAGATATGATGAATTTGAACACAGAAAAACCTATAAAATATTAGAGAATAAAGAAGAGTCCTTTACTCATTATTTCCCTCGAGAATCCATAGAAAGCATGAAGATATTGTTCTTGGTGATGCACAACTAAAGCAAGAAGATTTACACATAGCAAATACAAGAGTGTTAGCAAAATTCTTCAAGCGAGTTGAAGAATTTCAAGATGAATCAACAACAAAGAAGGTGTTTGTGGTTTAGTTGCTAGAAGCAAAAGACAAAGAACAAAACACAGAGAGGCAAAGTTTCAAGGATTCAAAGAGGAATAATTGAAGGCCAACATCATCAACAAAGGAGATTGAACAAAGGGGCTTGTGTTAAGTCTCGACATTAGTTGGTTTTTTGTGTCTTGTAAGTTCTATATCTTACTAGTGCATTGATTTAGCCTTGGTTGAGGCTGTCATTGCTTTTTGACATTAGTTGGGGTTTTCTAATTAAAACATCTTTGTGTGATTGTGTGGTGTGGATGCTTGATTTAATGGTTTAATTGGTCATAAATGGTGGTTAGAAATTAGGGTTTGTTTATTGTTTATTCCACTTCAAAATAAATTACTGCACATAGAGGCTAAAACTCTTAATTGCTTGCTTGTTAAAGTACGATGGTTAGGAGAAATCTCTAATAACATATCAATTCATATGGTAGTTTATTGGCTAATTTTTTTGTCAAAATTATGCAAAGAAACCTTGTGTATTTATTGAGTCTTAAAATCTTATTTGAGGTTGTTGTGGTTGTGTCAGATTTAGAATTGACAGATTTGAAAAAAAAGAGCAGATGTGTTCTTATTTATCAAGACAGAAGACCAAAGAAAATTGAAGGTGCTTGAAGCTTATTTAGATCACTTTCACATACAAAAATCACTTGGACATATTTCAGAATTGATTTCAAAGGTTTTAGAAAGATTTAGGGTAAAAAGGGCAAAATTGATAAAGGTCATGCAAAATGATCAATCGCTACAGATTATGAAGACAAAAATGATTGATAGCACCTTGTTTTACCCTTGTACTAAACGAAGTACACATTATCATTTGATTGCTTGAAGAATATTGCACAAAGCAAATAGTGAATGATCGATTATTGTTTGGAACAAAATTAAGACAAATTATCCTAATTAAGACATTCCAATTTCAATTTCATTCCTTATTCAAGTACAAGTTCTAAACCAACATAAGGAGCTATATAAGGGTTATGAAATGATGAAATTTCGTAGAGGAAAACCTAGAGGAGATTATAGAAAAAGGATTACCATGTTTGCTTATTGTTTTCTAAGGATAATTCAAGCTTTGGGTAGAAGATCCATGCTGAATTGAAGAAGACAATTCACAATTAAAGGAGTTAAAACAGATAGTTTTCAAAGGAGTTGCAGCAAATCTTTAACGAAAGATTAAGGATTCCACAAGGCCAAAGTCAATATAACAAGATGTGCCTATTGAAGATTAGAAAGAGACTAGGATAAGGCAAGGAGGAGATAGTTTCAAATTCATGAGGGATAAGACTTGAAGGCCAGCAACAATGATCTAAATATGTGGAGCTTGTATTGGAGTCTAAACAATGTTAGTGGTTTGCTTTTGTGAATGTTGAGTCTTGATTTCTAGTGCATTGATTTGGTTCCTTTAGAACTGCAGTAGTTTTTTACCCGTGTTAGGGTTTTCCTTGTAAATTATTGTGTTAATGTGTGAATTGAATGATGGTGAACGAATGAAAATTGATTGATATATCATGAGTGAGCTTCAAGAGAATTTTTTTTTCTGTTTAAAACAAAATTCTTGACAAAGAGGTCATATCTCGTAGTCTTTATCAATAATAGATAATCAGACTAGGGGCACTTTGTTGTTCCACTAGGTAATTAGACGGATATTAAAATCACAAGTGGTAACTGAGTTTTAATTATTAAAAATTTGATTTTGATACTTTATATCAATCAAATTTGACATCATATTGATTTATAGCTTAAATTTCCATAGTTTGATATCTTGTGCTATGGATTGAATTCTAAATTTTTCTTAAGTTTACTAGTTTTTTTCTTAGAAATACTTGATTAGACTTGTTGACTTGTATGCCCTAGATGGCTTGTTGCTTCTCTCATAATTTTCATTGATTTAAGTGCTCAATTTTTAGTGCTTGGGTTATTTTTCATTGATTAAATTTATTGGCTAGTTTGAATAACTCAATAAATGAATATGGAGACTTAGGAAATATAATGATTTGACATCATTCATATGATGGAAAAATTCTTATATTGGAAGAATAGCATGAGAAGATTTATTCAAGCACTTGATGGGAATGCCTAGAAAGCTGTTGTTAAAGGATGAAGTCCTCCAATGAAAAAATATAAGGATGGTAACTCAATTCTAAAAGATGAAACTAATTGTGATGAGAATGAGAATGAGACTAGACTTGCTAATCAAAATAAGTTAATCTCTAATTGTGTGTCTACCAAAGTTGCATTGGACAAATTGATAAAATATTATGAGGGAATTGAAGCTGTGAAGGTGTCTTGGCTAGAAATGTTGATTCTAAAGTTTGAAAATATTATAATGTGTGAAGATGAGGCAATTTTTTAATATTACGCTAAAATTTTAGACATAGTCAATATGTGTGATTAACAACTATATCTGAATATCTTGTTGTTAGAAAACTTTTAAGGTTCTTATCCTCAAAATTTAAGATTAAGGTGACTTCCATTAATAAATCTAAGAAACTTATCACCATAGACATAGAGGAGTTGGTTGGGAACGAAAAGGAGTTGAATGAAAAATGCAAGGGAAAACATAATGCACTAAAAACATCTAGAAGAACTTCCAGGAAAAACAAAGTATTAAATATTGTAGATAATTTTTAAGAATCTAAAAATGATGAAGAACTAGTGCTTTTATTGGTTAAGAACTTCAAGAAATTTATGAAAAATCAAATCTTTAGATTTGAGAATAAGGGACGAAATTTTGGGAAGAAACAATGTGAGAAGAGAGATGAGAGGTTGACTAAACAAGATAAGAAGAATCTAAAATGATTTGTATGTGGTAAGTTAGGTCATTTAACTGGCGATTGTCCTAACTTGAATTATGACAAATCTTCTGATGATAAGCCTAAGAAGCAAAAGGGGTTTGATTATAAGAAAAATGGAAAGGTGCTTCGAACAACTTACTCTTATGAGATGTAAGAACAAATGAGTCATATGACTAGTTTATTGGCTAATTTCTTTGTCAAATTATTTAAAAAAACCTTAAGTATGTATTGAGTCTTAGAGTCTGATTTAACATTATTATTGTCGAGTCAAGACTTAGAATTGACAAACTTAAAAAATAAGAGAAGACATCTTCTTATTGATCAAGCAAAAGATTGAGCTCTCATTTTTTATTCACTTTAGCTAGATTCTATTTACTAAAATTCAACAATAGAAAGATAAAAAATTAAGATCAAAATATTTTGCCAATGCCTTTTTTTTGAGTTATTGTCTTTTTTAATTTATTCTTTTAGGGCTTGGCCCTTTCTGGAATCCTTTCAACTTGCATAATTTAAATTATTTTTCTTTTCATGTCGTTTTTCTTTTATTCTTAATGTCAAGTGGATGGGTGTTTCACACTAGTGTAGGCTAACCTATGTAGGTAGCTCTTCCCATCATCTTTACGAGAATAATTCCTTTGTAAAATGAAAAGAAGTAACAAGTATAAGCTTTAAGACTCATTACATGGAATTTTAGCCATTGAATCTTAGATTGAAGTCTAGAAAAATTCCTCTCATTATATCACACATACACAATTAGAATCTAAACTCTTAAGTCAACTAAGGTCTAAGAATTATGTTTACCATAATGTGTGCAAGTTTTTGAAAATCAATATCGAATTGCAACATAAAGCAAAAGAAAATCAAATTGATCTTTAGTCTCCTTGGTGCATTCCTCTCTTTCGTAAAGTATGTTGAATAGAAATTCATGGAGTTTCAACTTAAATGTCAATTAATGAAATTTAATTTAAAAGAACAATAAAAACAACAAAACTAGCAATAAAATAAAAAATCAACGGCCAATTCTTTGTTTTTTTGAATTTTTTTTGTTCTTTATTCAAAACTGTAAACACAAACAAACTAGAAAACAAAGTAAATTATAAGAAAGAATAAAAACAAGTAAATGTCCAACAAGTAGGAAATATTGACTCAAGGACTTGGAAACGAAAATATCTAAGTAGAGATTTTTGCCTCATTGGCCTTGCCTGGTTAACCTATCTTAAGGCAACCTAAGGGCATCTTGCTTGTCCATGCTATTTTATCTTTTAAATGTTGAAGATCAATCTTCCTTACCGACACTCTTTCCATGTTATGAGCATACATTGTTATGAGCATACATTTAGTGGGGTAACCTACGGTTTGCATGTGTAGGGGCTTTCTTAACCTTTCTTTTAGTGTTTGTCTTTTACGGGAGATTTTTAGGGCTCAAACCTAGTGTAGGTGTCCTTATGACATATATCACAAATTTATACAACACCATATTTCAATTTAAACACTTTCCTTTCTATATTGGCTTTTGTGACCTGAGAACTACTTCATGTGTGTGATGACTATCATTGGCTTTGACAAAGGTAGTAGATTTCGCAATTGAAGTGTACATTAAAGGCTTATACCCTAGATACCCTTTTTATCCCTTTGACCAATGCAAATCATAGTTTATAAAGATTCTTTTCTACTATTGAAACCTTCTAGTATCTATTTAGAGGACATAAGTTTTCTTTATAGAGAAATAGATCTCGCTTTCTCTTTGTAAGGATCAACCTTGAGATCACTCACCCCACTCACCAACGTCTTGGTCAACTCATGCAACTTGTTTGACTCATGAGAGGTAAATTCAAGTTTTCATCATTCTTTTTAATTATCTCTCAAGGTTTCTTGTTTTCCTAGTCAAGAGAATGACTCATTGAATCAAACTTCTCTACTTATTATCTGATTCTTTGTCAGAAGAACAATCTAAGCTCAAATCCATAGAGTTTGACTTAGATGATCCTCATGACCTTAAACTTTCAAGGTCTATCATCAAAAGAACTATCAGATATTTGGTTAGGAAAGGCAGCAGCAAAGGTCCAAGTTTTATGCATTCAAAGCATTTCATACTTTTGTTCTCAGGTTTGTAAGATTTGTCCTTTTTGACTTTTTTCCCTCTCCAAGAAGATTGCCATCTTCTCTCACCATTATAGTTATGAGTTTTTAACAACTTCTAGATTTTTTAGCCAATATGAGTAATTCTTCATTGACACTTTCATCCTCATCAAATTCTTCTTGGGATTTTAAAGTCTCAGTTCTCTTCTACATCTTCTTAGAGGCTTTTAGAGCTGTTTTTCCTCCTTACTTTTCTCTAACACTTCTGTCTTGTGATCCTAAGATTCTTCTTGCATTTTGAAGTTCTTAAGCTCCCTATGAGTTCTTCTTTATCTTAGGTATCAATCTTCTTAAATTCATTGATGGCTCCTACTTTGAGTTTCAACTTAGAAGATAGGGACATAAGGATTTTTCTTACAACTAAGTGATCAATTATCAGTTCACCTAGTTGATCACAAGTGTTAACAATGTCGAAACTCTTTGCATAATCCTCAAAGGCAGTTTCTACTTCTCCAATCATTATATATGTTTTCAAATTCTAATGTAAGCTTTGAAGCCTAAAGATCTTTACATCTTTGGTTCCCTCATTCTACTTCAAAAGTTTTTCCCAAGCTACCTTAGTAGAGATACAATTAATTCCCAACTAGATTATATAATGCACTCAAAGCCTTACCGTTATGATTAGCTAATTTTATCTCATTCTCACCCCCAATCATAGTCATGTTTTAGAATTTGATTCTCTTCCTTATACTTGGTTATTGGCAAATGCCAACCCTTAATCACATCTTTCCAAGGATTACAATCTAATGCTTGAATAAAACCCTATCTGGTTTTTCCAATAGGAAATATTTTGACCATTAAATAGGGGAGGTTGGTTCATGGGAATTCCCTAGGTCAACATGCTTAGCAATGACATTATTTTAGTTAGATATTATTACACAAGAAAAAGAAATAAAACAAACTCACTCGAAAAAAGAGATTTTTTCTAACAAAAGCAAGTAAAACAAGTACTATTCAAGCAATTCTAGCACAATTTGAGCAATGTTAGCATTTTGAATATGATAGAAATAACAAAAAAGAATATCTAACATCATCAACTATCCCTTCAGAGTTTAATATCCATCTGCTAATTAGTCGATCATGATGGTGCCTCTAAATCAATTATTGCACAAAGAAAAAAACTACAAGATGTGGCATCCACTACAAAGAATCTATTGATTGAGAACAAAAATATATGCATGGTCAATCAGTCAACCACATAAAGTATGCACCATCACACAAGAATTTAATGTAGAAAACCCAAATCGGGTAGAAAACCATGGTAGTCACAAAAGGCTAAACCAATGCACTCAAACTAAGATCTTACAAGATCAAAACAACCAACCTTAACCAGAGAGACAATAAAACTCATTTTCTTTATTCAGTCCTTTCTTTTCCTCTAAGTCTCCCCTTTAAAACCTTGAGGATTCCCTCTAGTTTCTTCTTCTTCTTCTAGGTGCTCAATCAACGATTCCTTCTATGACTGTTGATCTCTCTTTGAGATTCTTTTACACTTTTTGATGAAGAACTCCTCAACAACTCCTTTTTCTGTGTTATGTGTTGTGTGAAACACTCCTTTATAATTCATAAGATTCAATGTTTCTCACCAACATGAATTTTCACTCAAATCAATGGTGAATAAGGAGAACTCTACACAATAACATCTCTCACTTTTTTCTTTTAAAAAATTGGTTTTCCTCCTCGTTATGTCATTCATGCCTTGTTCTTATATAGACCCCCAAAATTTATAGGGATAAAGGTACCTAAGTTTGGAAGGACTCTATTGTAGAATCCTAAATTAGGCAACTATTTCATTGAATGATCGATGTTTTCTCAAGGCAAATGATTGTTAAATTTACCTAATTTTACCTTGTAATTTGCCACTCAGAATAGTCTTCATTCCTGAACTTTAAGAACTCATCATCTCTTATTTTTCATGTTTGTCAATTCTAAATTTGACACGATCACATCACTAATCAGATCAGCTATTTATTACTAAAACACACATAGTGTTTTGAGAAAGTTTTGTTTAAAGAAATGAACCAATTATAATACATATGCCCATATGTTCTAACACCCACATCATTGGTTGCAGCCTTATTGTACCTATGCAATTTCTGCACAAACTCTGCTTGAGACAACCTTAACTTCTTTTGTTTCTTGTCCCTAGTTATGCTCATGCATAGGATTTATTTTTTTGCATCCAAACCCTTCGTGGAAAACTACTTAGACATACTTATTTTTAGATTCTCGGTCATCCTTATGTCTGGCCCTATAATTAGCATATCATCAACATGTAACAACAATATAAGATAGGAGGACAAGTCCTAATAGAAGGATAAGTCTTCATATGCTACAAAGATTAGAACCATCCTAATATTACAAATATTGACAATGGGGACAAATATCTCTGTGAAGTCCACTTTCTTCCAATAGCTTCTTCCTTCAATTTGCAGATCCACTCGCTATGCAAAGTCTTCTTCCCCTAAGGAAACTCAACTAGTTCCCAAATCTTGTTTGAGTTCAATGATTCTATCTATCATACATGGCATACTCCCACTCATGATGGGTGACAATGGTGTATTCTAGTAATGTTGTCTAGTGAATGCCCATCCAAGGGGTGTCGAAGCTTAGTCTTTTATGTAGAGGACATAGAGGCCTAATTCTCTTAATCAATAGCATATCCTATGAAGAACCCTCATTAGAAAACTAAGTTTGATCCTTTTGAACTTTGAAGTTGAACCACTCCCATCAATTTTCTCAAGTTCTATATAATCCTTTGCAATCTCCTTCCACTTTTGTAAGAATTGCTTGTCTTTATACAATTATGTCTCATTAAATACAATGTCAATCCATCTAACCACCCTTTTCTATGTAGGATCTCAGATTCTGTAACCATAGTTGTTACCCCCATAGCCCATGATATAACACTTGGAATAATTTGCATTAGGTTTCCCCTATTTTTTGGCACAATATGCACATAAGTTGCACATCCAAACAAATGTACATAATCATATTTTATCTCCTTCCTTGTCTAGTCCTCTTTTGGAATCACACCACCCAAGGAGATAGATGAGGATATATTTATCATGTACATTGTTGTGTTGACTGCATCAGCGACCAAAAATTGTAATGGCAATTCTGATTAAACCTGTATGCTTAGTCATTCATTCTATAACAACCAATTTTTTTGCCCTCCCTTGCAATAAAGAGACTCCTAATCACATTCTTGTCATTGAAGGATTTGAACTCTCTAACATAGCACTCACCCCCATTATCATATTTTAAGATTTTATGCATAAATTCAGTTTCATTTTCGGCATGGATTTCCACATTAAAGACATCAAACACTTCATATTTGTACTTCAAGAAATAACCCATAACTACCTTGACGTGTCATTAATAAAAGTTGTAAAATAAACAACACCCCAAGAGATGATACCGGAGATGGACCCAATATATCAATATGCCCGCATTTCAAATGATCTAATTTTCTCTCCTAAAATACTTTCTTAAAAGATACCTTTTATAATTCCCATTGACATAGTCTTCATAGAAATCAAGGTCAATGTCCTTCAACCCCAATAATTTCCCTTCTCTAGAACTATCATACCCTTCTCACTCATGTGCCCAAGGAGCTGGTCCCAATGGCTAGAGTGGCCACCTAATGATGCCATTGTAATGGAGTTGTGACTATTTGAACACATGTATGATGTCCCCAATTTCTTCACCATGGCCAAGATCATTAGTCATTTTCCAAGTGTTATCCACAAAATTAATAGCTCTGCATACTCAACCAATTGACCAACAAATATCAAATTTCTAGTCAAGAGAGGCACATGCCTAATAGCTTTCAACAATAACAATATCCAATTTCCTTGCATGATTTTAATGTTACCCTTTCCAATTATATCACATGCATCATCTTCTCCCAAATACACCTTTTTTATAGTTACCATTCACATAATTATCTAATAACTCCCTCTTGCAAGTAGCATGAAATAAAGCATCATAATCAATAATATAAGATTCATTATAGGATTCAAGAGATAACAACATATATTTAACATAAAAGTCATTGATATGGTTGAAAATGTTTTTACCTCCTTGTTCATCTTTCTTTGGGGTCTTGTAGTCCTATTTCATATGTCCATTTGGCTGCAAGTCCAATACACACTATCTCTCTTACCTTGGAGATATCTAGATTTTCCCCATTTGGATTTACCATGACCACCTAATTTTCCCCTCCCTTTTCTCAAACCTCTATCAAATAACCAAATGATGTAGAATCATCGCTCTTCCTTCAAATTTACTGTGTCAAAAGAAGACCTACAACATCATCAAGTCTCTACTTTTCCTTACCTGATGTACTGCTATATGCAAGCACCAATGACTCCCAATTCCGTAGCAAGGAATTTAATAGACAAATAGCCTTTACATCTTCATGAAATTAGATAACGACTGCCTCCTATTGGGTGAGGGTATTGAAGGTGTTATGGTGAGATGGAACAAAATCATCATCAGCCATCTTCAGTTCTAATAACATCTTAACCAAATAAACATTGTTCGTGGCTATTAGCAATACATGCAATTGTTTTAAAGCATCCAACAAAGCATTAGTAGAAGTTACCTTGGACACATTCTTAGCCACCTATATTGCAAGAGCAAAGGAACACACTTCCAAGGGCATTTCTATGAAAAATTCACTATCCATCTTCTAACATCTTTTCTGGACTCAATCTTCCAATAGGCTATCACAAATCCTTCTAATATAAATAGTCTTTGATTTATATGTGCCAAAACATGAAGGTTGTTCCATTAAACTTTTTAATCTTCACCTTTCCTCGGCTACCAGTTGTCAGGGAAGCAAAAACCCTCTACGAAGAGGCACACAACAAGACCTTCAACAATGAAACAAATGTAACAAGAGAACAACACAAGATTTAAGGTTGTCTAGCAATGTGCTAACTGCCACCAGTCATATAAATCCACTATTTCAAGTAAGAATGTTATAGTGGAGAAGATTATAGCCAAATGTTTCCACCAGCCCTTGCTTTTACAATGTTTTCACTTAGCCCTCTAGGGTAATAAGAGTCGTTTTATACCCTATAGGACATCTAAGTCCATATATGCCTATTGGTAGAACATATTAGGATATGTCTTGTAATTGGTTGAATTACGAAGATCAAAACCATGTACAAGTATATGTTAAAGTATTTAGAATCTGATTAGATTAGTGATGTGATCAAAGATAGATTTAGAATTGATGAACTTGGAAATTAGGAGCTAACAAGTTCTGAAAGTTTAAGGTTGAAGACCAAATCAAGTGTTTAGATTAAAGGTACATTTTTGCACACACTTATAAGCATAAAATAGTTAAATTTTAATTAAGAAAATCTTATAAAGTGTTTTTAAATGTTTTGGACAAAAATGGAGAAAAATCGCAAATGTGTTTATAAGCGAACGATGGGTTTAGAACATGCTTAGTACAAAGTATAGATCGATTATTAATGTTCTTTGAATTTTTTAACAGAAGGCAAAATGATCGAATGCTTATCTAATAGATCATTCTGATTGAGTATTTGTTTATCACAGTAACCTGAATGCTTAGTTAAGGTTCAAAGAATCCATTAGGTAAAATAGATGAGGATTACAATACCTTAATAAATAGATCGTTTGATGAAAAGGATAGATCGATTGAGTATCTTGGTTTGAAGAGAATAGGGAATGATCGATCGATCACCCTATAGAATGATTGATCAATCTATAAAATAGTTAGCCAATTTAGGCAATCTGTAATAATTCCCTTTCCAACTAGAAGACTATAATTCTAGCTTTCTTGGGAGAATATATAAGGGCTAGCTTTATATGAAATAACATAAGGGAAAATAACTTTTGAGAGAGAAAAAATAAGCACTTCAAGAAAATAATTTATCACAGAAATTACCTACGATTTGACAAAATATTAAGAGAGGTAAAAGCTTTTATTCATAATTATCATATGAATTAAGTTTGGAGTGATTCACACACATCACAACACAAGAAGGGTACAAAAGTAGTTCTTTGCAAGGGGAGTTGACCTTACTAGCATCTAGAGTTATTCATCAATTTCAGATACGAACCTTGAGAGATTCATGATTGGAAGAGACAAGCATTAAACATTAGTGGTTTATTCGAAGATTAATAAAAGAGAGATAAAATGTAAAAATAATAAAGAAATGAAGATTTAAAATCACAAACAATGAGACCTAAGTAATCCAAGGAAAGGTACAAATTAATGCACTTAGTTTAAGAGGCCAATTAGAGAAATTTGACGAGAGATCTTAACGTTAGTTGTTTTTAATGTTTGATTTTTCTTTTGACTTTTAGAAGGCCAATCGAAGTGATTTCATGTGAAATTTATTGTTTTCAATTGTTAAAAATTATTAGATTTTTTTGAAATTTGAAAAAAATAATTTGCAAAAAGGTTCAACGGTCAGTGCTCAAACAAATGTTTCAAAACTAGTCAACGCCGCATTTCCCTTAACACTTTGGGAAGTAAGAGTATGGAGGATGATGGTTATCTCACATGGATTTGCTTGATTTTATGTGAGATTTTCAAGCAAATTGAAGGATTTTATGAAAAAATTTTATATTTTTTCAGTGAATTTGATTTGTAGGATTGTTTGGAATAGATAGATCCATTTTCTTTTCAAATTTCACACAATTTCATGTGTCCAAACTCAAGATTTCAACAATTTTACTTCAAAATTTTTGAAAACGTCCAAAATTGAATATTTTGAAATTTGTGACTTTTGATTCAAGTTGAATGTAGATATAGTTATAAAAGTTATTTAATTCATTGAAAACTACCATATACAAAAACTTTGGCATCACTGGGGAACATTTTTAATAGTTGTATTTCAAAAACTTAGGGTAATTTTTTATTTTCAAATTTTTTGAAATTTTCTAGGAGCTTTTTATGTCTATCTTTTTTCGCCTTTTCTTAGTTGTAGCCTTATGATTTTCCTTGTCAACTTTAGATTGGTAAGGCAAAGAAATTAGTGAACAAGGGCAAGAAGAATGCACCAACCCCAAACTAGCCTAGTACTTCACCACTACTTCATATAAGGTTAGACCCATTAGGTTTGAGAGTTTTGTGGTCTTCATGCATCACTAAGCTACTCATACTTGGATTTATGATCAAGCGCATTGGGTAGAGTACTTTCTGACAATTTTTCTATCGCATACCCCAGTCCATCTATGTTTAATGTGACAGTAGTATTCCTCGACGAGAGAGGAGCATGAGTTCCCCATCATTGGAGTGGTGAATGGGACAACAGTCATCGTCACTCCATAGATTATACCATTTACTATTGGAGTTGAGTGTAGAGCTATACACTATCCTACTTTGAGGGCTATGAGTTTCCTAAGGATAGATTTATTAAGAAATGGTTGACTAGTGTGGAGCGTGGATGCCATAGATTACTACAATGCATGTTCACAGCATGACATTTCATTTAAGCCTCCTACATGTTGTGGCTTAGTATGGTATTTGGAGCAGATGGAGGGAGTATATCACACTATGTAATACAAATTGTTTTTGTAATAATATGTGTAGCTAAATTTATTGTATTAGCTTATTTTTTTGAACAAAACAATGCCAAATTGATGTGCAATTTGAGTCATAGAATAGAATGCTTAGCGCATAAGATCACATGGTGAAGATATAGTAGATCAGAAGACTCAAAAGTATTTTCATAGGTAAAAACACGTACACATTATATTCACAAAATTAGGATAAAAAGGATTTATCCTATTAGAGTGTGAGAAAAAGAATAAGTGGAAAATTAAAACATTACAAATGTAAATTTTTCATTCAAGATTATTCGGAATTAGAAAAGGGATTCATCAGAAAGAATTTTGAATTTTGGCATTGTAGTAGTGTTGCTGCAACACAGTAGCAATTTATTGTAGCATCAATTGATCAATTACTATAGCGATTGATTGCATACTATAGTAGTTCTATGTAAAATGAAGCCAAGGTGATGGGTGATCAATCAGTTGCTGTAGTGATCGATTGTTGGAGTCAGTAGTTTTTCAAAATAGGCTATTCTGAGTTGAATTTGATTCTATTCAAGGTCAAATACCTAAACTTACTTATTTATCTATAAAGGGGTGTTTTGCACATGGAAAAAGAGAAGCAAAGCCATTATTAAAATGGAGAGAGATTGCTGAGTCTACTCTATTGAGTTTTGATAGTATAGAGAGTTCTTTTGGCTACATGCTTTGAAAATCAATTCAATTAGCCAAAAGTGAATAGAAATTTACAACATAACACACACAAAGCTTGAGGAGTTACAATAAATCTTCAATGGGGGATTGAAGAACTCAAGGCTTAAGTCAAATAACAAGATGAGCTTGTTTGAGGAGCTAGAAGAAGACAAAGATAAAGTAAATAGAAGAAAAGTTTCAAGTGCTTGAGAGAGAAGACTTGAAGGCGAGCAACAAAAATAATTCATTCGAGATCTAAATACGAAAGAGTTTTTGGGTTAAAGTCAACAATAAAGGCTAGTGGTTTCCAGGTGTTGATGTAGTATTTTGGTTACTAGTGCATTGATTTAGTCGTTGAACGACTTCTTAGTTTTTTTACCTGTGTTGGGGTTTTCCACATTAAATCCTTCTGTGTTCTTTCATGCATAATGGTTTGATTGTTGATAGATTAATCATGAATGACACATAGAGATTAGATTTTTATTGTTTCCGCTATAGAAAAATATTATGCACATAGAGGTTAGAACTCTTACTTCTTACTTGTCAAAGTACAAGTTTGAGGAACAATTTAATAATCTACTAAATCGAATAAATGGATATTAAACTCTCAGCTTTTATTCTCATAGGGGTGTAAATGGCATTTGTTAGTCTGGCATTCCTCTGTGTCCATCTCCGTCTGCACTAAAATAGAAAATATTGATTTTTGTTCGTTCATAATTCAAATGGACATGGACACGAATGGGATGTCCATGTTAGAACCCATTCGCGTCTGCCAAATTTATTTTATTATTATTTTTAATTTATGGTAAATTAGTAGCCTATATCACATAGTTAATTTTCATAAAAAATTAAAATACATGTTATACTCTAATATGTCTTCCATAGCGTTATTATTTATTTATTTTATAGATTAGTGTATCCTACTATTATTATAACTTATCTTTTAATTATTTTTTACTAACCACCCTTAGTTTGAGAACAAAGTTGTTTATATCAACATTTAATATCCATTTTGTCCGTGTTTGTCACAAACATATGCGAATGAATAAACACTTGGTCAGAGAAAAATTGACGGCTACAGACATGCCTTGTCTGCATTTGCGACCATCCATTTACACCCCTATATTCTCACAACTACTATGAAGTTGGATTTTGCATCCATCATCTTTGGACGCATCATAGCATTCTTATATGGAAAACACATGAGATTTTGGAATTTCCATACATCCTCTCTAGGATTTTCTAGGCACAACATATTCATGTTGCTAGGACAGAGATGACATAGACATGCTTGTGTCATATTTATGAGGTTGTGGTACACTAGATGCATTCTTACAATAGATCTACATATGTTGATGCACTTGAGGATGAAAATATGCCAGAAAATGCAAATGATCAGAGACCAGCGCAGAGGAGGAGACTAAATGTTTAGCAAGATGTCCCAAGATAAATGACATATGATGAGGGCATTTCATTATTCTCATGGACACGATTCATCATCATTTTGATTAGCTAGAGTAGCTTATTCGTCATAAATCCTTCTTTTCAAAGTATGAGGATTTTGGTGTGGGGGAGGATGTCGGTGCTGCTATAGAGGCTGGAAGAGATGGCGAAGATGATTCAGATCCTAATGATGATAAGACTTGATGTTATTTATGTTTCATTTTCATGTATTTCTTATTAATACTCTGTATAATTCATAATATGTACTATTTTTCTTTTATTTATATATTATAAAACTGATGTAGGTTTAACCTGAAAATATATTAAGACCTCTGTGCATTCATGTTTATTTATTTCATGTCTTTATGCTTGATTACTTGACTTATATGCTTCATTGAGTATTTTCTATAATTTTGGTTTCACTTTTTGACTATTTTAGACAAAATGAGGGAGAAATATTTATGAAAAATCAAGTACTTTACTTCATACTCAATTGAAGAGCACTACACAAATCAATTTTGTTTAAGTATCAGGTTATGTATAGATTCAAGGCTTTTTAAAGATCAATTCCAAATGGTCTTAGTGAGTCTTAGAAGTGTCAAGTATATAGTTTATATAAGTGAAAGACAATGTACTAAAATTTCGTAGAATTATTTTTTTTATTTTCATAACTTGTAGAGTATTCTCATGAAATAGCGACATTGGGAGATTGTTCGGACATATGGGCATTTGAAGTTGATTTAGTAAACAAAACTAAGTGAAAACACAAACTATATTTCAGTCTTAAAGGTCTGATGGGATTATTGATGTGATCATGTTTGATTTAAAATGGAAAGACTTCAAAAATAGGATCTGACGAGTTTTGAAAGTACAAGAATGAAGACTATTATGAGTGAGATACATCTAGGTAAAATTAACGCACACTTGGGCACAAAAAACACTTAGGTTTTTACTGAAATTATCTTAGGGAGTGTTTTGGAGAAAAAATGGTGAAAATCACAAAAGTAATTCAGAGAGCAATCGATTAGTTAATGAATGATTTTGAGATTTTTTAACTGAGGGAAATGTAGATTGATCGTTTGATTGATAGACCAATAAATGTGTGTTTAATCTATTACAGTAACATGATCGATAGATCCTTTTCTTTGAAGGGTCCATTGATTAGGGTTCTAGAATTGAATACTTCAATTAACTATCAATTGCAATAAGAAAAGATCGATCTTATTGATGCATTGAAATAATGTTGAATTAGATGCTTTAAAATCTTGAATTGCAATCCTATTTTGTGTTAATTTATTTCTTATATGTGCTATTTATATCTTGAATAGGTGAGTTGTTCTTCTGTTGTGTTTACATGTCAAAATGGGCTTCAACAGGATCCAATTAGAAGAGGAAGTGAAGCCCAACTACCTTAAGGTATTTAAAAGTCAATAATGGACTCTTAATGGTCTAAACATGCATGGAATGTTGAACACAACCTTGCGGACCCATTGCATTTTATATTTGCATCAAAACAACCAAATTCGGGAAAAAGGTGATTTTGATAGATTGATATAGCCTTAAAATTTAAGTCATAACATTTTACGAAAAATTCATATTGATATGATTCTAGTATCATTAGAAAGATAACGTCTGTGGTTATAATTACTATTTCAGGAAGAAATTCATAATTCGGAAGATATATAGTCAAATTGGACATGCAAAGGAATAGCTAGTCAATTAACCCGAGGGCAACACATGGAGAATCTTTTCATTGGTTATGATTAATACACATAAGAAAAGACAATGGGGCTAATTAAATAAGTAAAGGAAGACTAAAAGATACTTATTTATTAAATAAATTATTGGTTTATTTCATTGATTTAGAATCTAATCATTATTAAAGAAGCAACTAATCAAGCAATTAATCAGTATATAATCAAGGGATATGATTGGACCTTCCCCTTTGAAGCAACCCCTTCTACTCCTATAAATAGAGGGGTGAACATGGTAGAGGCATCATCCCCTCCTCTTTGGGGCTCTCGTCTCCTATTGTTCTTTTCTTCTTTTGTACTTTTGTTTTTAGTTTTATTGTAATGACTTTCTAAGCTCACTAGCTAAGGCAAGAGGTGATTTGTAATAATCTAATGGAGTTGTATTTATATTTTATCAATGGTTTCAAGTAAGTATTAGTTATTTAAAGTGATATTTATTTAATATTATTTATCTTATTAGTTCTTTGTGATTTTGACACATAACATGCTCTAAGGCTCTCCTTAATCTTTTGGGGATTTGATACATAGAACTCCTGAAGACACAACTCTTTTTATTCTTCATCTATCTAAAGTATTTCTTATCTTTATTTTTGCCTTTAATGTTAATATCTTCCAGTTAGATAAAATCTTCATTCAATTCTAATTGAGATAACATGACATATGAAGAACATCACTAAATATTACAATGACCCTCAATGTCTTAGTGTTTTCTCTTATTGAATTCTTAACTCTTTCTTACCTCAATACTCTTCTACTCTTTCTCTCTTAATTTTTCTTTTCACTATTTTTTCGTAATCATTTTCTTTTTTGCACAAGGTTTTTCCTGTGGATTGACCTTGTCTACTACAATTGGCAAGTAAAAAAATCTGAATAAGATAACTTTATAGTCTTTGTTCAGACGTAACAACACTTATAATGAAATAGTTGCCTAGTTTAGAATTCTGGAATAGTCCTTCCAAACATGGGTACCATTAACCCTAGCCATTTTGTGAGTTTATATAAGGCCTAGTCATAGACAAAATAGTGAGAGCCTTTATTGTCTAGAGTTTTCTATATTCACCATAAATTTGATTGCAAATTCATATTGGTGAGAGAGTTTTGATTGTTATGAATTAAAGAGGAGTGTTTCACACAACAAGGATTTATTGAGGCGTTCATCATCAAGGAATGTTGATGATGCTCAAAGGGAGATAAAAAATTAAAGAAGTCTTATATTGACCACCTAGAAGAAGAGGAAGATAAAACTCGAAGAGTGAAAGCTTCACAGGATCAAGGGAGAGACTTGTACGCCAACATCAGATTGAAGAAAGATAAGGATTTTTCTTGTGTGTTGGGCTAAGGGTGGCTTTTTTGGTCATGCAAGTTCTTAGTTCTAGTGCATTGAATTAGCCTTGTGTGGCTATCATGGTTTCATGCACCGAACTGCATAGTTTATGTAGTTGATTGATTGATATCTAATATAATTTAGTTCATAATCTATAGATTATGCATAGTTGAGGCCAAATGTTATAGTATTTATCTTTCTAAGATAATTGGAAGCACTATGGTGATCTGCTAATTAGTAAATAGATATTATACTCTTAGTGGGTACTCCATTGGCGAGACAATTTAAAATTTATAAAACTCGGGCTACATCAACCTCATAGGCGTAGAAGCACATGGTAGGTGTGCTCTATATCTTAGCTATTAGAAGTCTTATGTATGTTGCAACATGTTCCAAGGCATACATTGCTTGTGCAATAAGAGTTATTGCTAGATACATGAGTTATTTAGATAAAGAGAACTGAGAGGCAATAAAGTGAATTATGAGGTACCTTAAGGGTAATTTAGGAATTAATTTTTTTTGTGGGATAGAGGTAAAGTTGTAAGGGTATGTGGACTTAGATCTTGCAAGTGATTCTGATAGAAGGAAAAGCAATATAGGGTCCATATTTACATTGGTTGATAGTACTATTTATTGAGAATGTAAGCTGCGGAAGATGGTGACACTTTCTTTTTCATAGGCAAAATATATTGCATCCATGGAGGAGGGCACAATAATGCTCTAGTTGAAGGTGTTCTCAAAAGAACTAGTACAATACCAAGGTGAAGGATGGTTTTATAATTAGACAACTAGAGTGCCATTTACCTAGCAATGAATTCAACATTTCATTCGAAGACGAAGCACATTGATATTTATTAGATCATTTGTCAAGGAGGGATAACTTCAGTTGTAGAACATCCAAACTAAGGAGAACCTAAGTGGTCACCATAGAGAAGTTAAGAGCTTTCTCAACTTTGATTGGCCTTTAGTGATTGAAGACTAATGTTTGTAACACAAGTTTACTCTATTTTGTAGGAGACTGACTTGAAGACTACTGACTTTAAGTGGGAGATTATTTGGAGAATGGTGAAGTTGGATCCATCTCTCAAGTGGAGTCTAGATTGCCTGGTCGTATGACAAGAGTAATTGCTTTGTCCTTATGGCGATCACCTGGTATGTGTCTTATTTTCAAGTACAAAATATCTTTCCCACATCTTCTGCACACAGGTTTTGAAAAATATAGACACATAGATGGGGATGGATGTATGATCATATAATTACTCTAGTCGTATGACTAGGCAATCCGGACTCTCCCAAGTGCGAGATTGTGAAAACAATTGAAGACTATCCATACTTATGCGATTGATAGCTAGCATTGGATATGATCAATCTATGATGTTACTGGAAGTCTAAGTTGGGATGCAATGATAGATTACAAGGCATGGGTGACCCCATCGATAGAATTACTCGAGGTTGCATTTGCGAGAACCGATTAATTGTCAGCCAAACGATCAACCATTCAAGTTACTAGAAGTGAACAGAAACCTAAATGATCGATGTTAGGGGTGGACTATCAATGAGTGGAAGACAAGAAATGTAGTTTGATCATTTGATTTGGACTTTTCTAATTAGCTACTCCAGGATTTTCTTCTCCAAATAGGAAAACACAGACTTCTACATCTTCTTGGGGGCTAAGAATGATGTATTTTAATAGCTTAGGCTTTTGAGAGTTGAGAGGAATTGAGAGCTTGAAGGCTATAATCTTTTCCTCTATAATATTCACCTTTAAAATAGTGCACTTGTGTTACAGGTGGACGTGAGCACATTGCTTGACCACCTTATTACCTTGTTATCTTATTACGTTCATTTCACCATTAAAAGGCTAGTTGCAAACATCTTCATAAAGGGTTCTACTTCTCCAAGACTTCTTTACCTATTTTTCTACATGATTCTCCCACTTTCCGAAGCCCGATTATTTTTCACACCCATGCAAATGGTGCAAACAGTATGCTATAAATTTTTCACCATAAATCTTGCATTTGTTCTCTTATTACGTTCTGTTCATCATTAAAGGCTTGTTGTGCACCACTTCATAAAGGGTTATGCTTCCCCAAGACTTTCGTTACCCATTTTTTCTACATGATTCTCCAACTTTACAAAGCCCACTTATTTTTCACACCTATTCAAATGGTGCAAACAGATGCTATAATTTTTCCCCTTCCACCCATCCTAATAGAGCCTTTAATTCTCCTTCTTTTTTTCTTTAAGCCATTGACATGTGTGAAAATAATCATTCGATTGGTTTAAAGTTTTTTAATACAAGTAAAATTACACAATAGATTTTTGTTGTATGATTCAGGCTTATCTGAAACATTTTAGGGTTGATTACAAGTAAATTGGTTTACGTGTAAGAATTGGTACAATTAACATGGTCAATCCTGTCATTCCAGCAATCCTAAAAAATTCAACTATCAATAATTTGGTGTTTTTTTTTTCACATATGTATTTCAAAGTGCTAAGCCAGCTTCGGATAAATTGGGTTTTTATGCACATTTTCTTTGTAATTAGCAAGGAAGAACCCCGCTAGCCTAGGCTCAAAACATCATTTCTTTCAAAATAATGGGTTGAGTAATAGTTATTATGAACCGGGGTCGTTTCTTCTTGTCTCCCCCAATGAAAATGAAAAAATGTCCCCTATTTTAAATTTCATTCCACCCTATTTCCCCTACTACTTTGCTCCTAATTCTCTCCAAAAATAACCTTTAAACTCAGGCGACAACTATTGTGGCAACTCCGACGATCTCTTCTCCCCTTTTCTTTATCTGTTTTAGATTATATTGTGACCACCAACTAGCTTGACGGCTGTAGCCAGCCCAACGGCTTGTTGGCCGTGGAGCGATACTCCCGGCCAGACTGGAGCTTCGTGGCCAGAAAACTAGCCACGGTTCCCTGCTCGTGGCCAGAAAATTGGTCGTAAACCTGTGCTCTCTGCCAAGAAATTGGCTGTAGAGCTCCATTGATGAATAAAAACTAGCCGTAGAGCAGCTTTGCTCGTGGCAAAAAACCTGGCTACAACAGTGCACAGGCCGAGCCTAGTCATGGCGGTTGCGGCTATCTAGATTTGGGGTCAATGGAGGTGGGGTGAAGTCCAAAGTCACCCGCAACCAGTGACGGCTAAGGAGTGGGGAAGGTGGGAAAGTAAAATAATTTTTTTAAGGTGGGGGAATGAGTAAGAGATTCGAGTAGGTAAAGCTTAAGTAAATAAAGATACGAGGGACAAAGACAAAATGGAGGTATGAAAAGTCACATTCATTTATTATATATTAATAACCCTTAAATTACAAATTAAAGTACTACATGATTATGCGTGGAAATATTGGCAATTTTCACTGCTGAGAACCCTCGCAGCCCATGCAGAGCGGCGCCAAAGTTATAAAGTTTTAATAAATGTAAGTATAACTGTTATTAACAATTGCCCCGGACATGTAATCAAAGTCCTAAAAGAAATGAAGACTACATAGTCTAACTACAGGTAACCGTACTTACCTCCATTTAAGTTCACATGTTATCTTTAAAGTCTTGACCCAATTGCTGCCATCTTATTCTGACTAGCGATCTCTTGCTTAATGCTTACCACATAAAACTCTACCAAAAGAAGATCTCATTTTTGCCGTCGTATATTGATTCGTGATCTCTTCCTTAATGCTCATTAATGACATGGACAAATCACGAGAGAGCGTGATACCGCTTTGTCTTTGAGACCATTGTTATCAAATTTTGCTGAACTCGTCTTTAATTCTTCTCCATGCATAGGCTTTAACTGTGGTTGGCTCCAATTTCTGCCGTCCTTTTATTGGTCATTGATATCCTCCTTTATGGATATTAGTAGTATGAAAGAACCTACTGGAAGAAAATGGCTCCATTGGCTTGATCTGCTTCACATGTGCCCCATAACCTGTCTGTAATGCGATTTAGTCCTCGTTAGGTACATACCCATGTCTTTAGACATGTGAAGCCAGTAGCCTATTGCTAGCAATGCTGACTACTAGGATGTGGTAGATTGTTAGCTTTGTTGGTTAATGATTTCTGCACCTTGCAACGTGTTCCACACTGTCTCCATGAATTTTCATTCTATTTGCCCACCAGAAAGAGAACATGCAAGCATGTTTTCCATACTCATTGTTCCCACATTCAACACATTCAATGAACTTCCCCGGTCTCTTCACCGTTGCTCCTCTTCCCAATATTGTATTCATATCTCTCTCTCGTTCAAGGTGAATGAGCTGTTGAAAATGACTGGTATCCAAGTGAATCATGAATATTGCGCCTGTACTTACCATATGCGTCCATCCAGTGTATCTGAAATTGGAATGAATGTAACTACTGTGGGTGACCTACGGTACGTACGAAGGGAACAGGCCATGAATATTGACAATATCCCGGGAAGGACGCAAATGATCCATTTGAGAAGGCATTATGATTTGTATCTGCCCATTCTGCAAAGAATTCATGTGAGACGGCATCATTTTCTTTAAAGTTAGAATATTCTTATCCATTTTTATCCTTGCTTACAAATGTGAAAACTAAAACAGCGGCACCTACAAGATGTACAACGCACAGTACATCTTTTAATTATTACCATACTCTATTACCGAAAAAAACAAAAATAATAGAAACGGTCATACACCACTATTTCTGACAATTTTGAAAATAGACATCTTTTTAATTATTTTTTTCAGCTGATCAAACTTCCCAATTTGTCAACCTTTTTCGCTGACAAAATTTACTCATTCATAATAGTGCTATAGATTTCTTTTAAAAACTTTGGTAGATTTTTTAATCCCTTTGTTTAATTATATCTCACTCTAGATGTAGTTCACCTAAGCATTGAGGAAATGCTACTTAAACAATGGAATTAAAATGAAACAATCACCTTTAAGTTATAGTTGGTCTACACCTTTAATTGTTCCATCTATATTTGGTGCAGACATAGATTTCTTTTTTCGTTGTTCTCGGCTCTCAAGCCTACAATTTTTAATCTTGATGAGAAGTTTTAATCGACCAAAACAAAAGGCATTTTTTCTATATTACTTGGTTCAATATACAAATATTTTATATTTGTTTGATTTTAACACTTAATCTCATATGACCCGGTTTAGGACAAATATACCCTTAGGTCATAAATAAACTCATACCCAAGTTCTTATCTCATTATTGGTGATGAATTACAGATGATGACATAGATTTGTACGAGGAAAATCAAAATATACAACATACAGAAAACAAAACACCCACTTAAAGATGATCGATAGAATATAAAAAAATTCTCCTTCTCAATCTGTGTTCTAGATAACCAACCAAAACTAAGCCACCTCCCCATTTCAATCCAAAAACTGGTTCCTAGTTAAAAAAAATACGAAAATAATAGAATTCAAAACGAAGAATCAAAGGAAGCCACTTTAGTGCTTGCTGAATTGCAACAAATAGATTGTTCTGACAATCTAAAAATTAGGTTGCGTTTAGAATAGATTGAAGGACTCAAGAGACTTGCCACAAATGGGGATTGGATGTGGCAAATCGGGTGGAGTACATCCATTCTGCATGACTTGTGAGACTTCCAAGAATGCGAGAATGAGAGCTCTCCCACTAAACAAACCATAGATCTCACGCTCCACATGGCTGGTGTCCAACACTTAATCCATATCAGATATACAATAACATGATATGTCAATAAAATGCATTATTGATAATACGATATGTAATATTTGAGTAGACAACCCATAATACGATATCCTCTATATCTCATATACAATAAAAAATATTCGACATAGCGTGTTATCGAAAATACGATATTCTCTATAGTGTGTTATCGATAACATGATATTCTCCATAGCGTATTATCGATAACACAATATGCCAACAATGTGTGTTATTGATACTACAATATGCTACAATATCCTCTATATCATATATACAATAATACAATATTTGCCAAAATGTGTTATCGATAACACGATATTCACTATAACATATTATCCTTAACACGATATCCGCCATAGCATGTTATCAATAACATGATATTTGGCATAATGTATTATCGATAACACGATATTCACCATAGCGTATTATCGATAACACGATATTCACTATAGCGTGTTATCGATAACATGATATGCCCACAATGCGTGTTATTGATAATACAATATGCTACGATATCCTCTACATCGCATATATGTTAATACAATATTCGCCAAAGCGTGTTATTGATAACACGATATTTGCCATTGCGTGTTATTGATAACATGATATTCACCATAGCGTGTTATCAATAACATGAGATGTGCCATAGCATGCTATTAATAACACGATATGCCAACAATACATGTTAATGATAACACGATTTATCGCATATACTATAATATGATATTCGTCGTAGCGTGTTATCTATAACACGATATGTGCCATACCGTGTTAGTGATGACATGATATGCCAATAATTCATGTTAATAATAATACAATTTATTGCATATACTATATACAATATTCATCTTAGCGTATTATCAATAACACAATATTCATCATAGCGTGTTATTGATAATACGATATTTACAAATATTTGTTATTGATACAATTATTCATCAAGTTAGGGATGAAAACCTGTAAGATTGTGTACATGCTTACATAAGATATTCTACATAATAAAACTTGCATATAGAAAACCATACTAGAGTTCCTCTTTGCACAATAAGGTAGGAGGCTATCATGGCTATTCTATAATGGCATTCCTTAGCATCTACAACCTTCTCCATTCTTATATAGCCTTGTTCTCCTTAGATAGTCCCTTAAGACTCATTTTTGGAGTTGTAGTATCATCTTGATCTCCTTTGTAGGGATAAATAATTTATGTAATTAGATTTTTTGGAAAAAAATCACAAAAAAGTGATCGTTGACGAAGTGAAGGAAGCTGACAATCACCGAATAAAAATCAGAATTTGATGAAAACCGTCGAGCAAAAATCACAAATCGTCACTAACCTTCGATCTCCTCTTTGTCCTACCCCAATCTTATTGCACTGGTAAAATTCTAGGTCCATCATTGTTGGGAAGTATGCATAGGGTGAGTAATGTTAGAAACCAAGTTCCTTCAATGTTTGATCTATTAAGGAATTCAATAATGTATATGAAGCTTAATCAGCCCAAACAGATAGATACATATATACAAATCACTTATATAACACCTCTGTACTTGCAATATATACAAAGGCAAGGGTAGGGATCAAATCTGGAATCTCTTCACTCCCATACAATGGTAGAGACAAAATTGCCACAGAAAAAATTGAGTTATTGAGAAACAACCCAACAATGTAAACCCACTAACCCAAACAAATACATAAAAACAAACAAATTATCCCACAAGTTATGGGTTCTCATAAATATTGAGTAATTTTTTATAAAGGAAATGATTTCCTTGAGATTAAAGGATATGGAAAAGTAGTGAATAGCAAAATATTTTCCTTACTTTCTAACTCCCACTTTCTGTGAAATTTTTTCCACGCATAATACATCACACATCTCCTACCCTTGCATTAGTCCCTTCCTCACCCTTCTCTCATGGGATAATGACTTGGTTAAAAACTCCAAGAGAGTAGCCACTAGAAGGATGAAGTCGCAATAGAGAGGGGAAATGGCAAGCAAGCACAACTTCCCCCATGGATATCACTTGTTGATGAGACCACTATTGAAAACCCTGCAATTAAATAGTTGTCATTGTTGGTGATGGAAAACCAAGGGAAACTCCCTTATGTTGAAATGCATCACCCTCGGTCTCACACCACAAAACCATCGGCAAATGCCTTCACAAACTAAATACTAAGCCAGGGAGGTGCAACATATGGTAATGGAGAATTATTTGTTCAATGGATGTCCCTTAATCCTACTTATAGGTGTAGCATATGTACAAGTGCATGCCTTTCTATTAGAACTCAAATTGGACATCCAATGGATGAGCAGTCTGCTACCCCCTCTTTTGTCGAGCCCACCCTACATATACATGGATGGGGGTCAGGTAGCTGAATGAGGGGGGTGGAAAACTTCTCATCCATATCCAATAAGTTCTGAATTGAATAAGCATATTGACTGCTATATAAGTAAACAAACACTGAATGTTATTTACACATGACAACGCTGCCAAGCTTTGTATGATCAGTGATCGAACATTGAGTGAGCGTCAAATTGAATTATGGAAGAACTGAGAACTACTTGAATGAAGCTAATTTGAAATAAACACTATTTATCATGAATGAAATGTAAACGATGTTAGTGCATGCTCACCATAAACACAGTTTTATAATTCAATTTTAAATAAAAGTGTGTGATGTGTGTGAATTTTTACCATTAAATGTCAAAGAATAATAATGATCACTGTATGAGTCTTCTTGTACTTGAATCTTTGGCGGGCCAACAAATTACTCAAACTACACATTTAAAATTATAAATCATTTACTCTGGCATTCTTTTGTGAAAGAAATATTCTAATGTAGAAAAACATGATATAACATTCTCCTCCTTTTGTAATTTTGTGACAAAACCTACTTGAGTGCAAAGTAGAAAAAAATAGAACGTACATTAGTAATTTTCTTATCTTCCCTTACTCCTAGGGTTGCCAACAGTACCCATTCTACTGTTGTACCATCTTTACCATACCAATAAGATGTTAAATGGTATGGTTAAATTTATTTAATGGGTAAATAAGAAGATTAATTTTATTCATCTATTATCTACATGGAATGTAGTGGAAAATTCTTGCATACCCATTTATTTGTTACCTGCTTGTCATATTTAAAAATGATACATATATTATAAACATTATTCTTAAGTGGTTTAATTTTACAAGAGATTGGTTTATGGTCTTTTACAATAATTTTCATATCATGATTCACCACTATGATTTACTCAACCGAAAATATTATTCAAATCCCAAACATTTATTGATTTAATTTAACTACTTACAACCATTCATTATAGTTGTCATAAGCTACTACTTGGAAGATAATTTTCTCTTTCTGGCATTTCATATCTCATTGTATTTTTTATAAAAAAATATCCTTTTACAATTTGCATTTTATATTCTCTTAAACTCACTTCACTTCAATGTGTTCCTATTTAGTTGCTTTGTCTAATATCTCTGGTCTCATTAGGTTAGGGTTCATCTTCAATTATATGTGTTAAAATCTTAACTTGCTACACAGATACTTTGTACGAAATATTTTTGCAACTCTCAAGTTAATTTAGATTAAGTTTTGATAACTCAAACACATGAGTATTTTTTTGTTTTTGATAATTCAACTTATGAAATGTTTGTTTATGCAAAGAAATAATTGGTGGGTTTGGAGTAGGATTGTTGAGCCAACTCTATTATGCTCGATGCTAGAATCAAGTTAGCTCAAATCAAAGGTCGAACTTAGTCTAATAGAGCTAAACTCTTACTTGGGCCTTCTCAAATTGGCTTGGTTTGAATGTTAGCTGCTTAACTTTTAATGAGTGGTGTATGTGGTTTATTTTAAGATTTAATATATGTTAATTAGAATCATGATGATGTTTGTATATGAGATTACAAAACTTGGAATGATGATTTCCTTAATTAAATAGGTTTGAATCAACAAGTTTTGAATGACCAAATAGGCTTAAGTGAAATTGTGAATAGGTTTACATGAATTTTTTTTTAAAATATGGGGTCAATTTTTTAAATATTCTTAGGTAATGATGTCATCATCTGTTCAGTTCCCACAACCATTAATCCCGGTCAGGATCCGGGATGACTTTTAAAATTTTACTTCTTAGATAAACTAACGAATGATGTGCATTACTACATGTTGTCTCATTCTTGCTTGTAAGACACGTTTGAAGATAGCCTGGCTGTGAGAAGGCAATTGTCATTTTTCTCACATTTGGGATTCTTATGAAATAGGCAATGTATAGATGTTTTGGAGTTGGACTCATGATATGAAAGAATTATTAGAAAAAAAATAGTTTTATTAGGTATATGTCTAATATATTTGTCCATTTAAGTTTCATGTTTAATCTTTACAATTTATTTGCAACAACTATAAATAATAGTAGTAATCACTATAATAAAATGTAGTATTAGCGACGTATTTATTAGCGACGCAAAATCAAGCATTGCTAAAAATAACTATTTGCGACGTATAAAAAGGCGTTGCGATAAAGTCAACTATTAGCGATGCATAAATCTATACGTCGCTAATAGTCAAATATTAGTGACACTTTATTATAAGTGTCGCTAATAGATCTCCTACTAGTGACACTTATTATAAGCATTGCTAATACTTATTAATTATAATAAAACTAAAAAATAAAATAAAACTTTTAGCAATGTATATAAATATACGTCACTAATAGTATAAGTATTAACGGCATATATTGCTATATGTCGCTAATACAATTTATTTTATTTTATTTTTTTATTTTCAAAATTAATTTTTAAAATAAAATATCATAACAAATTAAAATTAGAGGAGAGAGAGAGAGGAGAGGGAGGGAGAGAGGAGAGAGAGAGTAATTTTATTTTAATTTTTTTATTTTTAAAATAAAAAATTAAAATTAAAATACATACTAATAGCGGCGTAAAATTTTATGTCTCTATTAGTATAAATATTAGTGATGTATAATATTATATGTCGCTAATATGTGACGTATAAGCGATGTATAATTATATATGTTGCTAATATAATTTTTTTTTATTTTTTTAATATTTTAAGATTAATTTTAACGAATAAAAAATTTTAAAAAATTAAAATTAGAGGAGAGATAGTGTGTAGGGAGAGAGGAGAGACGGTGGAGAGTAGAGGAGAGAGAGAGGAGAGGAGAGGGAGGAGAGAGAGGAGAGGAGAGGAGAGAGAGAGGAGAGGAGAGGGAGAGAGAGAGGAGAGGGAGGTGAGAGAGAGGAGAGGAAGGAGAGAGAGTGTAACGCTCGAGATTTTTCATACATTTTCCTTAAAATTCATGAAAATTTTTTGCAATATAACGTCTGTAAATCGAAGAAAAAATGACGAAATCAAAACCTGATAAAACAGTTTATAATTGAAAACACTAAACATCAATTTTTCATCTAAATATTTCCATCATAGGGTCAAACATCGTACGACCAAAGCAAATATCCTCAGGTGCTACTCGAGAACACACATACGACTAAATTGCTATGATCATACACTTTAAATACAAATCTCTCCCAGACATCGCTTAGTGCAAGTCTCATAACAGTCCACAGTCTAATCCAACTGAAAGTCCAGAATATGTAAACACTTGTTTTCTCATCTCACCCAATACAACTGATCATGGTACAAATAAACTCATAGTGAGTCAAGCATATACCTGAGTCCAAGGGAATCAATCCACCTCGGAAGTGAGCATCCATCTCTAGGAGCTCTCCGCACAACCTGCAAAACCTCCCATATAGTGGGGCTAAAAAGTAGTGTGATGAGTATTTTCATACTCAGTAGGAAAATACCCAGTAGGGGAATCCAAAAACAATGAACTCACTAAGTTCATAAATACATGCGTTCATGCAACTCAAACATGAAGAAGTCAACAATATATAATCTTACTCATACGCATACAAACATACCAAATGCACCATCGTGCCAAAGTAATACCAAATGCATCATTGTGCCAAAATCATACCAAATGCACCATCGTGCCAAAATCATACCATCAAATTAAACTTACACAAACACCCTTATCTAGGGTCATACAAACTTACTCATACCATAATACGCTTACTCATCAACATACCCGTACTTGTACGACCTTACTTGTACGACCTTACTTGTACAGCTTACACAAAATCACACTTACTGTCTTACTCAGAAACATACTCTCACAATCGTACTCATACACATACTCTTACAGTCGTGCTCATACACATACTCTTACAGTTGTACTCATACTCATACTATTACACATACTCTTACAGTCGTGCTCATACACATACTCTTACAGTAGTATTCATACTCATACTCTTGTAGTTGTGCTCATACACATACTCTTACAGTCGTGCTCATACTCATACTCGTACACATACTATCGACCACTGAAGCTCATTACAACTAATAAGCTCCAACGTCGAATGGAAAAGAATGCTACTAGGGCAACACCTTAACCTCCGGGGAGTGACTAGATGTCATGGACTTTTCCGAAGGTAAGGCATACCAATGCTCATGAGGCACTGGATCAAATAGGTAAGAGCAGCTCCA
The DNA here is from genome assembly GCA_035235625.1 of Saururus chinensis. NCBI lineage: Eukaryota > Viridiplantae > Streptophyta > Magnoliopsida > Piperales > Saururaceae > Saururus > Saururus chinensis. Next base: position 38,099,421 of record CP141143.1, read on the forward strand.
TGATACTACTTACCTGAGCACGCAAACATAAATACCCACACATAAGGGGTCCTACAGTTGCCCACCATAATGGGTCTTATAGTGCCATAGAATTGCCCACCATAATGGGTCTTATAGTTCCGTAGAATTTGCCCACCATAATGGGTCTTATAGTGCCATAGAATTTGCCCACCATAATGGGTCTTATAGTGCCAGTGCCACTATTGGGCAGAAACATACAATGCCACTCTTGGGTGGAATCGTATAACGCTCCCAACAGAGCATCAAATGTCTGGGCTTAATATAGCACACAGACCAAATCGAAAAAGTACATCGCTCTCAATAGAGCATCAGACGCCTGGGCTTCATATAGCACACAAACAAAGTCAGAAATGTACATTGCTCTCAACAGAGCATCTAACGTCTGGGCTTATACAGCACGCAGACCAAATCAGAAACATATGTCGCTCTCAACAGAGCAACAGATGTCTGGTGCTCTATACAGCATGCAGACAACATCCCGCAGGATAAACACCATGGCAAGACATAAGAAATTCTTAGCCAACTCATTATCGGCTAGCCCAAACACAGAACTTAATCCGTTAAACCCTCAGGTCTCAAACTCACAATGCTATCATTAGCTGTGCTTATAATTCAAGTTTGAATTAAGTACATTATGCAGTATAATTATGCCAAACAAACTCACAGTCCTCAACTGATGAAACCGAAGTTGAGCCTGATCGAAACCCAAGTTTGTCAGGGCAACAGACTTCGCTTAACCCATCCACATCATGATCATAACACATCATACATCAAACCCTTACAGTCTTACATACTTCACCATCCATTTTATGGCCAAATCATCTTATACTAACATCATCAAATGAAGCTCCTAAGAACCAACCCAGTTGTCGCCCTCTTACTTATATCTCACTTATTATACTTCCTTTTCACTTCATAATCTGTACGTTAGGTTTGTACAATTATGCACACTCTTACTGTCTGACAAACCTCACCCGTCATACCCATATCCTCTGTCATACGTCATACGCTTACACATCCATATCCAAATCCATACCAAACACTGACACTTCTTACCACCTATAGCTCATACCTCTGCCCACATCCACATATACATAGCATAGGCAAATAGCCATCATACATACATATGTCTATCACACATACAACATATACATACGGTCATACATACGTAGCTTATAAACATGCTCACTAGTCATCACTAGCACATTCATACACATTTATACATACGTCAAACATACACGCTAGCCATCACTAGCACATGCATACATACGTCAAACATACACGCTAGCCATCACTAGCACATGCATAATCCATACATACTTCAAACATGCACGCTAGTGTAAGGTCCCTGATTTAGTGTACGATTTAATGTGTTTTTCCTGCAATTTTTCTAGTCTATTTTTGCGGGAAAATATGACGCTTCGGTGTATTTGGTCATGACCCATATAGTCGGGTGTGAGTCCAGTCGTCGGCCACGGGCCTGGACGCGCGTTTCAATGCAAAAAATCGTTAAGGAATGGAAGTGCAGAAAGGGATAAGAAAAAAGAAAAAAATATGAAGGAAAGGAAGATTGGGCTTGGCCCCATCGAGAAAATTTTGGAACAGTGCTCACTTCTCCCTCTCTAGCTTCTCTCTGTCCCAGCCGCCGCCGGCCGCCGGTGGGCCAAAGGGCCGCCACCACTGGCTCCGCCCCGGTCGTACTACGACAGGGGTACCTCCATCCCGGCCCCACGGCCGCTCCACCGTCCGCCCCGTCTCGCCCCTGTTCTGTTGATCTCTCTACTCTCTCTCTGATTTGTTAGTGGACGGCGCCGGTGGTGGCTGGTGGGCTCCGCCCGGCCTTCATCCGGCCAGCCTCAGGCTGGCGACAGCAAGGCCACCGCCCTGGCCAGTTCCGCCAGCACCCCCACCTAGATAATCCCGGTAAGCCCTCTCTCCCTCTCTCACTGTATTTTATGCTGAGCCGCCGCCGTGGGCCACGAAGGGCCGGCCGGCTGGCCACAGCTCCGCCTTGGACTGGTGACAGCGGGAGGCCACCCCTCCCGGCCCAGTGGGCCTCCGCTCCGTCACCCCATCCTATTTCCCCCATGTCTGCCCTGTTTTCTGCCCCTCTCTGTATTTTGATTTAGAATTGCCGCCACTAGCTGGCAGTTGCTGGACAGCCGCCCTGGGCTCCTCCCCAGCCTAGTGACGGCGAGGATCGGCCATAACCGGCTTGGATTCACCTGCTCCAGCCTCTCCACTGCCCCACTCTTTCCTCCCATATGCTGCCTTGTTTTGATTGGGCTGAATAAACAGTGGTGCTGGCACGGGACGACAGTGGCCAGCTGGTTGTCATGGCCTCCATCCCTGCCTAACGAAGGCCACGACTGGTCCCACCCAGCTTGGCATCACCCCCTCTGGCCTCCCTCACTCTATTTTGGTTCGACCTTCCATCATTTTCCCTTGTTTTGCTTGTTTTGTTTGAATTCACTGGCTGGCACCGTTAGCCGGATGCCGGACACCGGACTTGAACCACCAAACCGTTGTTTGGTCTCTCTCCGGCCTGGAAACAATGGTGGATGTTTCCAACCAGCCCGGTTTAGCCTTCGTCCCCTCCGTTCAGCTGGAACGTGATTTGTCTCCCGCAGGTTGATGTGCTCGTCCACAGAAAACCGAGCCTTTGCTCCTTACTATGCAATTTGTCCGGTGTGTTGCCGTTGACTTTGGCCGTTACCTCTGGCCAGGATAGCTCCTCCTGCCCGTTAAGGCCACGATGGAGTCGGCCAGAGCCGCCAGTAACCCCTACTCCTTTATGACCCAGGGTTTTTCACCCGTTTTGGGCCACTGTAGCGTCTCCTCTGGACGCTTCTAGTTGGCTGGGTCTCAGCCTAGAGATGGCTGGCTGCCCTAGTGTGGCACCACGCCTCTTCTTTGGCATGAGGTAGGTTCCACCTCTGCCGATGATATGTGTTTGACCGCGCTATAGAGAGCACCATGTTTTGCCCTCTTACCGTCCTACCTCCACCGGACACCGTATAGCCTCTAGTTGGCCTACCTCGACATGACAATGGAAAAGGCCATCTTTGTCGGTCACCACCCTTGGTATGGCCCTACCACCCTTCTGAGTTTTGGGCCAACACCGTCTAGCCCTCTCTCCCCTTCCTTTGGCTGCGTGTGCAAGTAGCCGTGCGTGCGGGTTAGGGTATTGGTGCCACTTTGGCGCCGCCTGACCGTCAGTTGGCTCTGCCATCATTTGGAGTTGACATCAGAGTCTACCTCTCCTCCCTCCTTGAATGTTACCCCACACCCTCCACACATATGTGGGCCCTTGTAAACGTGAAATCGACGTCGTTGGGTGCTGTCCACAGCCGATTTCGATGTTTTGTTATCAGTTGGGTATTGTTCAATTGTCAATCGAATTTTAGTGAGTACACTCTGCCTTTCGGTCGCACCTACCACTCTTTGGCACAATCTTTCTCCCTGCCGCCCCTAGTGTGCCGCCGTGGATCGCGAATTTTATCGCTTTGACTTTGACAACCCTTTTGGCCATGTGTAGTTCTGGCATTTCCTAACCTCGGGACAACAACTCTCTCAGGTAGGCAATGGTTTTGGCTGCCAACTCCGCCACTGACGCTACCACCGTCGTGTGCTCGCCATTAAACGTCATGATTACGAGGTAGGGGAGCTTTGAACTCGTAAATTCATGATAGCATGCTTGAATGAGTAGTAGCATGCTAGGAATTCCATGAGGTGCATATAAGCATGATTATATGGTATGTTTAGATGCATATGGCATGCATATGATCTGTAAGTACGTTGATGCATGTGTAATACGTGTGCTAAGTATGATTAATATGTATGAGTTGTATGCACGTTCTATGGATGTGGAATATGTATGCACTAGCGATGGCTAGCAAATCTGTAAGTATGCTACGTATGTGTTTTATGGACTTGCTAGTGATGACTAGTGATCGTGAGTTAGTTTTGTGCGTGGACTATGTGAGGGTAGAGGTATGGGCGATGGATGGTAAGAAGTGGTTAAGGTTTTTGGTATGGAGTCTGATGTGGATGGGTAAGCATGTGATAGAAGACGACAAACGTAAGTATGATAGATGAAGAATGGAGCAGATTGGATCGGTTTGGTGTGGAGCAAAGTCAGGGGTTGGTTTATGTAAGTAAGAGAACTTAGGCTTGAAGCCTAATGTGGGGTTTGTTAGACGGTAAGAGTGTGCATATTTGTACAAGCATAACATACAAGTATGAAGTGAAAAGTAAGTATAATAAGTGTGGAATTAAGTAAGATGATGATAACAGGGATTTGCTATGAGGAACTCTGTTTGACGATGTAAGTAAGATGTTTTGACCGTAAGGTGGATGTCAGGGGTTGTATGATTATGTAAGTATTTGTGTACGGTGAGTTTTGTGTGACTTGGACGGGTAAGTGAAGTCTACTGCCCCGACAAACTAGGGTTTCGATTGGGCTCAGCTTTGGTTTGATCAGTCAAGGACTGTGAGTTAGTTTGGTATAATTGTATCGCATAATATACTTAATTCAAACTTGAATTATGAGGAAACTAATAATAGCATTGTGAGTTTGAGACCTGAGGATTCGACGGATTAAGTTTCGTGTTTGTGCTAGCTGATAATGAATTGGCTGAGCATTTCTTGTGTCTTGCCATGGTGGTTATTCCTGCAGGATGTTGTCTATATGCTATATTGTGTCTTGCCATGGTGGTTATTCCTGCGGGATGTATGCTTTGACTTGGTCTGTGTGCTATATTAAGCCTAGACGTTTGATGCTATGTTGAGAGCGCTGTAAGTTTCTGCTCTTCATGGGCTCTGTATGTTTCTGCCTAGATGGCATTGTATATTCTGCCCAAGAGTGGCATTGTAAGATTATTGCCCTAGAGTGACGTCTGATGCTCTGTTGAGAGCGATGTATGCTTTGACTTGGTCTGTGTGCTATATTAAGCCTAGACGTTTGATGCTATGTTGAGAGCGCTGTAAGTTTCCGCTCTTCGTGGGCTCTGTATGTTTTTGCCTAGATGGCATTGTATATTCTGCCCAAGAGTGGCATTGTAAGATTATTGCCCTAGAGTGGCACTGTATGTTTTTCGCCCTTAGTTGGCACTGTATGACCCCAGAGAGTGGGTATTTGCGCGCTCAGGTAAGTAGTATCATGGATCTACTCCTACCTGTTTGATCCTATGCCCCATGAGCATAGGTGTGCCTTGCCTTTGGAAAAGTCCATGGCGTCTAGTTGCTCCCCGAAGGTTAAGGTGACGCCCTTGTGGCATTCCCTTCCTTTCCGATGTTGGAGCTTGTTAAATGTAATGAGCTTCAGTTGTCGGTAGTATGTGTACGATAGTGAAAGTACGTTGTATGCTTCAGATTCTGAGTAAGTTGTACGTGTAAGATCCAGAGTAAGTGTAAGTGTAAGCTCCTAAGGAAAACGTAAGAATACGTTTATGTGTAAGTGTATGATTGTACGATTAAGGTCGTACAAGTACGTGTAAGTTGTGTGAGTACGAGTATGAGTACGATTATAAGATGATGACTCTGAGTAAGAATGTAAGTGTAAGTTTCTGAGTAAGACAGTAAGTGTACGGTTCTGAACACGATTGTAAGTATATGATTCTGAGAAGGATTACAAGTGTGAGATTGTACGAGTAAGGTCGTACAAGTACGTGTAAGTTGTAGGAGTATGCCTTTGATGGTACGAGTACGTTGTAAGACCCTGATTAAGGGTGTTTGTGTAAGTTTGGTTTGATGGTGTGCTATGCGTGTTTTTATGCCTATGTATACGATTGTTATATGTTGACTGCTTCATGTTTGGGTTGCATGATGCATGTAATTATGAACTTATTGAGTTCTCTTTGGATTCCCCTACTGGGTATTTTTCTACTGAGTATGAAAATACTCACCCTACTTCTTTTAGCCCCGTTGTTCGGGAGGCTTTTGCAGGTTGTATTGAAGAGCTCCTGGAGATGGACGCTTGTTTCTGCTGTTGATTGTTTCCCTCTCGACTGAAGTATGTTTGACTCAATGAGAGTATAGTTGGTACCACGATCTGATGCATTTGGTGAGATTTAAGTGTTTATATCTTCTGAACTTTTAATTTGGATTAGATAGTAGACTGTTTATGGGACTTGTACTCGGGGACTCCTAGGAGTTATTTGTATTTAAAAATCCATGATCATGGTAATTTAGTCGTACGTATGTTTTTGAGTAACGCCTGAGGGTATTTGATTTGGCAGCATGATGTTTAACCGTATGATGTTTTAAATTATAAACTGTTTATACATGTTTTGATTTTGTCATTTTGACTCCGATTTATCGTACAAAAAAAATTCTATGAGTTTTAAGAAAAAGTGATGAAAAATCTCAGGCGCTACAGCTAGCCATCACTAACACATGCATAATCCATACATACTTGAAACATACACGCTAGTCATCACTAGGACATGCATAATCTATACATACTCCAAACATGCACGCTAGCCATCACTAGCACATGCATAATCGAAACATACTTCAAACATGCACACTAGCCATCACTAGCACATGCATACATACGTCAAACATACACGCTAGCCATCACTAGCACATACATACACATACGAAGCTTACCAATAAACACGCTAGCCATCACTAGCACCTACTCAATCAACATACGAAGCTTACCAACAAACACGCTAGCCATCACTAGCACATACTTACATCCAACATACTTACAACCAACATGAATATCATATACATTCCAACATACCATATAATCATGCTTACATGTACATCATGAAATCGGATCGTTACTTAACATCCCAAGCATGGAATCATACAATCCTAGCATGTTGCTACTCATTCAAAGCATGCTATCATGAAATTACGAGTTCAAAGCTCCCCTACCTAGTAATTATGACGTTTGATGGCGAGCACACGATGGTGGCGGCATCGACGGCAGAGTTGGTAGTCAAAACCTTTGCCAAGTGGAGAGAGCTGTTGTCCCAAGGATTTTAGGAAGTGCCGGAAACAATCATGGCCAAACAGGGTGTCAGAAGTCAATGCGGCAAAACCCGCTATCCACGGCGGCACACTAGGGCGGCCGGGAGAAATGTAGTGCCAACATAAGTGGCGGTGCGACTAGAAGTCGATGGTGTACTCACTGAAGATTGACCGGTGGCTAAGACGTACTCGGCGGGTCACAAGACATCGAAATCAGCCGTGGACAGCACCCTACGGCGACGATTTCGCGTCATCAAGGGCCCACATATGGGCAGTGAGTGTGGGGCAACGCTCAAGGATAGAGGAGAGGTGGAGGATGCTCTAGTGGTCAACTCAAAGGGTGACGGAGACATTCGACGGTCAGGCAATACAAATATGGCGCCTAAACCCAAAAACGCACGCATGGCCATAGGCACACGCAGCCAAAAAGTGCCACTCTAGGGGGAGATGGGTCGGACGGTGGTGGCCCAAGGCCCGAAAAGGGGCAACTGAGCTATGGCCAGGAGGTGATGGCCGGTTGAAACAACGACATCGCCAATCGCCACCCACAACCAATACACGTGGTGCAGGCAACTGTGCATCTCGCACAGTATAGGGCAAAGGCAAGCGGCTCACTCCGAGCGGAGGTATAATCGGGCCAAGTGGAGCTGGCCCTCACTGTCATCGAGCCGGGGCAGAGCCCACGATGGCTAGATGGCTCACGGCTCGCCGATACCAACGACCTGAGATGCACCCAATGCATCTAATCGGGCCAATGCATCTAATCGGGCGGAGCAAAACAATAAGGCGGAGCGGGGTCGGAAACAATAACCCCCTACTGATACTAGATCGAGGTAGGCTGGATGGAGTCTGTCCGGTGGCCAGACGACGACCAGAAACACACCGGTGCCTCAAAAAACCCACGGACAGTGAGATGGAAAACATAACTAAAACCCGACCAAAGTGCCGGTAGCTCACCGCAGAGTGAACAAAGCATGGTGGTGGCTCTAGCCAGCGCCTATGGGTTCCTAACGGCCAACAAAACATAAGTCTAGTTGAGTGCAGCCGCAAACGACATCAAAATCATACACCCATAGCTCAAAAATAGGATTGAAGGAGAGAAAAACCTGAAGAATAGTTCGGTACCTCGTGGAGGAGCGAAGAGGCCGTGGCAGCGGTCATAGCCTGTACCTACGGACTCGTGGCGGTGAGGCAAAGAGGATCCTGACAAGAATCGGCGGAATCCGAGGACGGAGGAGGGAGAACGGTGTAACCGGAAATGGGCTCAGGTTTCTCCTAAAACTACTGGACGTCGTCTTTTTTTCTGGATGTCGGTTCTGGAATTGGATGGATGGATTTCTTATATATAGTTAATCTTTTTAATTTTTACATCCATGTCCCCAATACACGTTCACCTCCCGGTTACATGTTGTAGCTCCAAAATTCGCGCTGTAAGCGCACAGTGAGGCCTGCAACTAAGCCCCACACCCGACTCTATCAGTATAAATATGGGGTATGATACATAAATATAAATACACCGTAGCATCATATTTTCCTAACGAAAATGACTAGAAAAATAGTAGGAAAATCACAGAAAATCGTAGAAAAATCAAGGACCTTACAGAGAGAGGGGAGGGAAGAGAGAGAGGAGAGGGAGAGGAGAGGGAGGAGAGAGAGGAGAGGGAGAGAGAGAGGAGAGGGGGAGAGAGGAGAGGAGAGGAGAGGAGGAGAGAGGGAGGAGAGAGAGGAGTGGGAGAGAGAGAGGACAGGGGAGAGAGAGAGTAGAAGGAGGAGAGAGGGGAGGGAAGAGAGAGGAGAGGGAAAGAGAGAGAGAGAGAGAGAGAGGAGAGAGAGAGAGAGAGAGGAGAGAGAGAGAGAGGGAGAGGAGAGGAGAGGAGAGAGAGGAGAGAGAGAGGAGAGGGAGAGGAGAGGGAGGAGAGCGAGGAGTGGGGAGAGAGAGGACAGGGAGAGAGAGAGTCGAGGGAGGAGACAGGGGAGGGAAGAGAGAGAGGAGAGGGAAAGAGAGAGAGAAGAGGGAGGAGAGAGATGGGAGAGGAGAGGAGGACAGAGAGAGGAGACGGAGGAGAGGGAGAGAGGAGAGGGAGGAGAGGGAGAGAGTGAGAGGAGAGGGAAGAGACAGAGAGGGGAGGGTAATTTTATTTTGATTTTTAAAATTTTTTAATTAATTTTAATATTTTTTAAATAAAAAATTAAAATTAAAATACATACTAATAACATTGTGTAATTTTATATGTTGCTATTAGTATAAGTATTAGCAATGTATAATATTATACGTCGATAATACATAATGTATTCGCGACGTATAATTATATATGTCATTACTATGATTTCTTTTCATTTTTTAAATATTTTAAAATTAATTTTAACTAATAAAAAATGTTAAGAAATTGAAATTAGAGGAGAGATAGTGTGTAGGGAGAGAGGAGAGAGGAGAGTTGGAGGAGAGAGAGGAGATTAGAGGTGGAGAGAGAGAGGAGAGGGAGAGGAGAGGGAGGAGAGAGACGAGAGAGAGAGGAGATTAGAGGTGGAGAGAGAGAGGAGAGGGAGAGGAGAGGGAGGAGAGAGAGGAGAGGGAGAGGATAGGGAGGAGAGAGAGGAGAGGAAGAGGGGAGGGAGGAGAGAGAGGAGAGGCAAAGAGAGAGGAGAGGGGGAGAGAGATTGAGGAGAGGGAGAGGAGAGGGAGGAGAGAGAGGAGAGGCAGAGAGAGGAGAGGGGGAGAGAGAGGGGAGAGGAGAGGAGGAGAGAGAGAGGAGAGAGGAGAGGGAAGAGAGGAGGAGAGAGAGAGAGGGGAGGGTAATTTTATTTTATTTTTTAAATATTTTTTAAATTTTTTAAATAAAAAATTAAAATTAAAATACATACTAATAGTGACATAATTTCATATGTCGCTCTTAGTATACATATTAGCGAAGTATAATATTATGCATTCCTAATACGTGACATATGAAAATTATATACATCGCTAATATGATTTCTTTTAATTTTTTTTAATATTTGAAAATTAATTTTAACTAATAAAAAATGTTAAAAAATTAAATTTAGAGGAGAGATAGTGTGTAGGGAGAGAGGAGAGAGGGAGGAGGGAGAACAGAGGAGGAGAGAGAGAGTAAAGGGGGAGGAGAGGGAGGAGTGAGAGGAGAGGGTGGAGAGGGAGATAGAGGGAGGAGAGGGAAAAAAGAGAGAGAGGGACGAGAGGGAGGATAGGGAAAAGAGAGAGAGGGAGGAGAGGGAGGAGAGGGAAGAGAGAGAGGAGAGGGAAGAGAGAGAGAGGGGGGAGGGGATGCGAGTTTATTTTTAAAAAAATAGGAGTATTAGCGACATATATGTGTATACGTCGCTAATTGTGCGTTGTAATAGCACCGTATATATTTATACGTCGCTAATACATATAAATTATATGTTGCTGATATACTGGTAATAGCGAGGCTCACTGTGAGCATCGCTAATGTCATATTTTTATAAATAAAAATGACATTGGTGAAATTACGTCCATGCAAGGAAATTTCACGTGCCGGCAAAATTTCCTCGTGTGGGCTAAATTTCGTTAGCTGCCTATAAATAACCCGGCCACCTCCCCCATCTTACTGCCTGCCGCCGCTACTCGCCTCCCCACCTCCTCTCCGTCCCTCCACCCTGCCTCCTCCTCGACCTCTCGCAACCGCCGCCCATGGTGCCCCGTCCTCTGGCCCCCCACACCCTCCGTTGCCCCTCCTTCCTCTTTCGCTCCTCCCCGCCGCCGGCCGCTCACCGTTGTGTCTCCCTTCCGGCCATGGCTTGCCATCCTCCATCCCCTCTCACCCCTCCTGTCCCCCTCCCCCTTCTCCGCCCTGCCCCGTTCCCCCTCTCCCTTCCCTTTGCCTCAGTCCCCCTTCCCTCCCCTGCTCCTTTTCCCCCACCCCCTGCTCCAACATCCCCCCTCCCCTCTGCTCCAGTCCCCACAGCCCCCCCCCGCACCCCTTCGCCCCCTCTCCCTCCCACTGCTCTAGTCCTCCCCCCTTCCCCTAGCTTCCCCTCCCCCTCTCCCAGTACCTCTATTTGTGACGTATGTAAAAAAGCCTCACAAGTAGTCTTAATTTTTTTTTAAAATAAACTTAATTTATTTGCGATGCTTTTTCACATGGGTAGCAAATAGTTGTACTTTGTGACTCTTATAAAAAAGCATCACAAATAGTCTCCATTTTTTTTTAAAAATACTTCTATTATTTGCAACGGTTTTTTATAAGCGTCGCAAATAATTGTAGTATTTTAGATGCATGTATAAGAGCGTCGAAAATAGTCTCAATTTTTTTAAAAAAAATATTTTAGTTATGACACTTTGTTATGAACATTGCATATAGTTCTAAATATTTTTTAAAGTTTTTTGTATTATTTTATTTTATTTAAGATTTTTGTTTAAAAATGTAATGTACAATAGATAAATATTTAAATATTTAAATAAAAAGTTTCACAAATACATTATATTTTTAAAAATATTTATTATATCATAATAAAAATACTAAATTAAATTTGCATGCTTTCTCCCCACTCCTCTTTAGAGTTGGGGTTTACAATGACGCACATGTGATTACGTTAGATAGGCCAAGAGAGAGAAAAAAAGTGAGGAGAGAGAGGAGAAAGAGAAGAGAGAGAAGATAGAGAGAGAGATAGGAGAGAGAAATGAGAGTGATGAGAGAGAGGAGAGATGAGAGACGAGAGTGAAGAGAGATAGATAGAGAGAAGAGAGAGGACAGAGAGAAAGAGGAAAGAGGGAGAAGAAAGTGGAGAGAGAAGAGAGAGGATAGAGGAGAGAGAGGAGAGAGAGAAGTGAGAAGAGGGAGAGAGAAGAAAGAGGAGAAGAGAGGGCGAGAGAGAACGAGACATGGATTTAAAAATTTGACATGGTTCAAAATAGGGCAAGCGGGATGGTTGCCGTACTCTGGTGAGAGGAGAAAGAGAGAGGAGAGAGCACATGAATTTAATTACAATATTCAAAATTTTTATTATATATTATATGTTAAAATAAAAAATAAAATAAAATAAAAGGTATTAGTGATGCATAGGAAAATGCATCACTAAAACCTTAGGTATTAGCGATGCTAACTAATATGCTACTCTAATACCTAATGTATTAGCGATGCATATTCCTATGTGTAGCATATTTCTATGTGTCGCTAAAACAAGATGAGAAAAATCGAAAATGGTATGATGCTTATTGTCTTAACTTGAATTCTGATAATACTTCTAATGATAAGCCTAAGAAGTTAAAGGGATTTGGTTATATGAAAAAGAGAAATGTGCATTAAGCTAAAAGTGACTTGTGTCTCAACATGAAGCATGCAAATTTTAAAAACAGAGAATTATAATATCAAGCAAAAGAGATTCAAATCGATCTTCACACTCCTTGGTGTATCATTTTCTTCATTAAGGTATGTTTGACAAAAATTCATGTTGCTTTTTAGTATAAAAGAAAATTAATTTCATTATGTCTTAGAGCTATACTAATAAAAAAACAAAATCAAAGCCGATTTCAAAACCAAGCAAAAGCTATACTATTTTTTGTGTGTTTTTTTATCATATTCCATTTTTTTGTTATTTTTTCATTCAAATCCTATGAATTAAAGACTTGAAAACAAAGAAAAATGCAATATAAACTAAAAGATGTGTTGTTCGAAAGATTGAAAGAGTTAAAGCATAAACAAAAATTTTCAATCTTTTTACTTAGATATGATAAGATCCTTAGCTTTTCCTTGCCAACTTATCCGAAGGAAATTTAAGGCTCTCTTCCTTTCTCTTCCTAATTGTTCATTCAATGCTTCAAGATCAATCTTCTTTACCCACACTATCTTTATTTTCTTTTCAAAGAATTGGTGTGGTAGCTTAGGGGTTACAAGGTTAGTATGTTTTTTCTCCCTCTTTGACCTAAGTTTGATAGGATATTCTTTGGGCACTCTTTTCTAGTATGGGAATCTCTATGGCATATATCACACACTCCAGCAATACTAAAACATATCCTTACTCTATGGCATTTTTTTCAAAGAATTGTTGGAGAAACCCTTTGTACCCATCAGAAACAAAGTTAAGACTTAGAGTTCTACTCATGAAAAGTGGACTCTATAAGAACACATAAGTCATATGATTAATTTATTAGTAGATTTCTTTGTCAAAATTATTTGAAGAAACCTTGAGTATGTATTGAATCTTAGAATCTAATTTGTGGTTGTTGTGATCGAGTCAGATTTAGAATTCACAAACTTGAAAATAGGAGCTGGCGTGTTCTTCTTGGTCAAGGTAGAAGACTGATGAATATTGAAGGTGTTTGAAGTTTATTCAGATCGCATTCACATACAAAAATCACTTGTTGAAGTTTAAGAGGTTTTAGAAAGATTTACAGTAAAAAGGAAAAAAAAGTAAAAAGACAAGTAAAACGATCGATTACTGCACATAAAGAAGAACAAAATGATTGATCGCACCTTAATTCAACCTTATGTAAAATGTAGCCGAGAGTTATCGATCTATTACTTTCATGAATCAATCGATCGCTTAAAGTATCATGTACAAAATAAATAGTAACCAATCAATCACTGATTGAAGTGATCGATCATTTCAATTATAGGTTACCCGAATTAAGACATTCTGATTTAAATTTCATTCCTTGTTTAAGTACATGTCATAAACAAACTTAAGGAGCTATATAAGGCTTATTAAATCATGAAATTTAAGAGAGGAAAACCTAGAGGATAAAAGAGAAAAAGGGTTTACATCTTCGCTTATTGTTTTCTAAAGGAGAATTCACATGAAGCTTTAAGTTGAAGATCTATAGTGAATTGAAGAAGACAATCCACAACTAAGGGAGTTAAAATACAAAGTTTTCAAAGGCTTGTTGCAGCATATCTTCAATTAGAGAATGAGGATTCCACAAGGCAAATGTCAATACAATAAGAAGTGCTTATTGAAGACTATAGGAGATAGAGATAAGGGAAGGAGGAGAAAGTTTCAAGTATTGGGAGAAGACTAGAAGGCAAGCCACAATCATCTATACAAGAGGAGCTTGTGTTAAAGTCTAAACAAGGTTGGTGGTGTGCCTATGTCAATGTAAAGTTTTGGCTTATAGTACAAGACCCATCATTTTTTCTTTGTGAGCATCGGGAATAACCCCATTTATAAGTCCGAGATCCACATATTTGAATGGAAAGGTCCAAATGATCAACTTTGCAAACAATTATTAGATTGAAATCCTTCTTATTGGATGAACATGATACTTCCCAAAGATCAAAATTCTTAATCAATTGAGGAATAATATTAGCTTTTTTGTTCAATAAGATACCAAAGTAGATGATTGAATCATTCCATACTAGAAATAATCGTAGGAAATCCTTTGATAACAATATTCCTATTTCTTAATGATATCCCATGATTGAGACAATTGGTTAAATCCCAAGAAACCATTTAATTGTAGGTTATTGATATCTTCTTTTTATAAACCAAATTGACTTTGATTCTTGAATAATTTGCATCACTTACAGTTCTATTGTAACAAAAGATACCCTTTTGACATGGAAAAGGCCCGTATCAATAATTATGCTCTTACATATGGATAATTCCTCAATATCTTGTTCATTCGCAACAAAATATATTCTCTGTGTGACAATAAAAAAACATGTTTTTTGGGGGAGAGATACTATTTTATAAACCGAGTCACAAGTATTTGCCATGTTCATACCTAACAATTTTTCACAAAGTGGTGACAAAACATATAACTTATACAAATCTTTCCATTTTCCAATTTGATCTGATTTATTTGTTCATAGAGCAATTTAACTCAATTATAGACATTTCAAGCATCTCTAGCAGAGGAACAAATAGTCAATTTTCAAAGAACTTATTGTTGACCTCTTTCATATATGAATCTATCCGATTCAGAATGGAAAAACTTGCACAAGTACTTCAGTTTCACTTCAAACATGGGTTTGACTCACACTCTATGTTCTGAGAAAGATTTCCCATCTAGAAAGAAGAAAAAACGGAGTCTTTGCCTAAAGAAATGCATCGAGAAATGGCAGATGGATAGAACCTTTCAACGATATAATGATTTTTCAAATCTCTCCAAATGGAATCTATTTCAAACCTATAGGTCATGGTTCCTTACTTTGACAAAGTGAAAAAAATCTAAATTTCACCATTTTAGATACCTTTTCATACCCATTGCTGATAGTAAGCAGCATTAAAAAATGGGTATCTATTTTTCATGATATTATGTATGGATTAGTTATATCATGGCTAATTCCTAAGAGAAAATGGAGGGTGATTCTTCCACAAAGGAGTTCGATAAGTGAAATGTTGAGTAAGTGTTTACAAAATCTTCTTTTTGTACAAAGAAATGATTCATCAAAATAAGGAGTCACCTACTTTATTTATGGACACATCTAAGATCACCAAACAAGTTCCTCTATTCAATCCTTGTCCTTCTACTTGTTGCTAGATATCTCGTTCGTATACATCTGCTCTTTGTTTCCTCAACCTCTAATGAGTTACAGACAGAGTTAGAAAAGATCAAATCTTTAATGAATCATACATGATGTAGTTGCAAAAAGTTCTGGATAAGTATCATACATCTGCACCAAATTTTTTTGTTGTTAAAGAATATCTTTCTAGTTGCTCTAAAACAATTAGGAGATTCTTTGGAAGAAACATGTAATTTTCCTTCTGGTGGCAACATATTAATGGGTGGTGGTCCCATTTATAAGGTCAAATCAATACATTCTAAGAAGAAAGTGGAATATCAATCTCATCGATATCGCCCATCTCATGAATATCTTACCAAATCCCATCAATCAAATCACTTTTTTAAGAAATACGAGACATCTAAGTCATACAAGTAAAGATATCTATTCATTGATAAGTAAAAGAAAAAAATGCGAACGCTGGTTGGATTGATGATAAAATAGAATCCTAGCTCTCGAACGGTGATTCGATTGACAATGAAGAAAGACAATTCTTGGTTCAATTCTCCACCTTAACGAAAAAAGTGTTCAACAAATTCTATTGAGTTTGACTCATAGTGATCATTTGCCAAAGAACGACTCTTGTTATCAAATGAATGAACAAAAGGATCAATTTAATTACAATACTTAATTGACATGCATAAAAAGTATATAATGAATTATGAGTTTAATAGATACTATAAAGCAGAAAGACAAGTATTCCTTGCTCATTGTCAGACAGTCACTTATTCACAAACGTCATTTGTGGCTAATAGTTCTCATTTCCCATCTCATGAAAAACCCATTTTGCTCCACATAGCACCATCCCCTTCTAGGAGTATTTTGGTGATAGGTTCTATAGGAACTAGACAATCATATTTGGTTAAATACCTAGCAACACACTCCTACGTTTCTTTCATTATGACATTTCCAAACAAGTTCTTAGATGACAATCCTAAAGGTTATCTTTTTTATTATATTGATTTTGATCAAAGTGACGATATTGATGATGACCTTGATGTGGAGTTGCTAACTATGACAAATGTGCTAACTATGTATTTAACGCCGAAAATCGACCCAATTGATATCACCCTTCAATTCGAATTAGCAAAAGCAATTTACCCTTGCATCATATGTATTCCAAACATTCAAAATCTGCATGTGAATGAGTCAAATTATTTATCCCTCGGTCTATTAGTGAACTATATCTCAAGATATTGTGAAAGAAGTTACACTAGAAATATTCTTGTTATTGATTTGACTCATATTCCCCAAAAAGTGGATCCCACTCTAATAGCTTCAAATAAATTAAATACATGCTTTAAGATATGAAGGCATTGAATACATCTATTAAGATACAAAGGATTCTTATTTCACAACAATGAAAGCTCTTTTTCACTCTTTCATATACTAAGGGCTTTCGCTTGGAAAAGAAAAGGTTCCATAGTAACGGGTTCGGGTCCATAACTATGGGCTCCAATGCACAAGATCTTGTAGCACTTTCCAATTAGGATCTATCAACTAGTATTACACGGATGAAATCAATTATAAATTCTATAAAATTTGATGAGCTCTTCATATACAACTTGGGATTTGTGATTCCAGGTAATATTAGTTCATGATATTGGGATCCTTTTCTATTAGATAAGAAGGGTTGTTGCACAAAATGTACTTCTATGTGATGGCCCCATAGATCCTATATCTAAACTATATGAAGAAGAAATCATGTAAGGGGATTCTTTTTATGGTACTTCGAGCTTGAAACAAGAATATAGAAAGTAACGATACTTCTTTATCTTTTGAGTTTTTCTATTGAATTAGTCGCTCGAGATCTTTGGTCTCCACCCAGACCTATTGAAAGAAATTGGATCACTTCTTATGTGTTCATTTAGAATGATTCTGATATAGTTTATGGCCTATTAGATGTAGAAGGTGCTTTAGTGGGATCCTTATAGACATAAAAAAGATTGTAGTCAGTTATTTATGATTGAGTGACATTGCTTCTTTGGTACAAACAAAGAATTTTGTTAGATATGAGACAAAATGGATCTTGTTCTATCGTTGATCCAAGATTTCTAGATGAAAAATACGAATTTGAGTTTGGAGAAGGGGAAGGAGCCCTTGACCGGAAATAGATAGAGGAGGATGTATTCAATCACATAGTGTGTGCTCCTAGAACATGGTGCCCTTGTGGCTAGGTCATTTCGGGGCAAGTGGATCCTTTATCATAAAGAGGGTGTGCTCCAAGCGAATGATTAAAAGTTCTTGGAGAGTGGAACTATGTAGTACCAGAGATGAGATAGATCTTTCGAAGAACAAGGCTTTTTTTTAATAAGCCAATTCATTTGGGACCCCGTAGATCCATTCTTTTCCCATTCAAAGATCAGTTCTTTGTCTCTGTATTTTCACATCGAGAATTCTTTGCAAATGAAGAGATATCAAAGAAGCTTTTTACTTCCCAAGCAAATCCTCCTACATCCATATATAAACACTGGTTTATCAAGAATAAGCAAGAAAAAACACTTTAATTGTTGATTCATCACTAGAGATGGCTTAGAAGCAATAGTTCATTATCGAATGGACCTTTCCATTCTAATATTCTATCCAAGAGTTATCAATATTTATCAATTTTTTTCCTACCTAACAGAACACTATTAAATCAACGACAAAGGCATTGTTGAGAAAGAAATGGGTTTTCCCATATGAAATGAAACATTGATTCATGTAATAGGCGATAGATATCCCATACCTTAGCCAGAGGGATAGTAACCGAAAGAGGGATTAAGTGGTTTAAAATTGACTGGGTCCTAGAAACACTTATTTCTTCCATGTTTTGGACCTCAACCCCATGGAATAATATGCTACTGCTGAAACATGGAAGAATTGAAATCTTAGATCAAAACACTATGGATAGATGGTATGAACTGGCTAAACAAGAATTTCTATACTACGAACAACTATATCCTCTTTATTGTTGACTAAAATACAAAATTTTCATTAATGAAACATGTAAATCCATTTGAAAAGAAAAAAGTCGCATGTCCAATGAAATGGTTGTAATTGTCTTCTCCAATAATAAATCATTGGTTGAACTAAATAACTAAATAAAATAGATAGACCATTCTCTTTGTCTCAAGTCAATGGATCTTTTCAATTGGAAGATCTCCTATATGGAGAATCAATTAATAAGTGTGAAAATATATCAATTTTATACGCCTTTTTACCTCGTTTGCTAGTATAGTATTAGGCTAATTCAGGGTTAATTATTGTTTACTTATATTAAGATAGATATTAATATGTTAGTTTAATTATTGATTAATTTGGCTACTATGATTAATTTAGGCATGTATTCGAATCAAGTTTAGATTTTATTTATGTTCTACATGTCTAAGATGTATTTTTTTAATGTTTTGTAGGAAAGATACACTTATTGAGGTCCTTGGACAATGTTCAACATATTTGGAAATACTCTTTACACACTTTAAATTGATTTAGACAACATTTCAGAGTTACAAATTTGTTTGAAATTATTATGGATGTGAAGAAAGAGCTTAATGAATAGAGTAAAAAATTAGACACGAATATGGATTGTCGAGTGAACAGACATAACTTCTTAAACATGAATTGGACATGAAATTGAACAGAACTATCCAGATTGAAGAAATAGTATAGCCGTTCGAACGGGCATGCAAGCAGTTTGAACAGGATAATGTGTAGATTCATATTTTATGCTAGTTTTGAGTAATTTTCCTATTAGACTTCTTTATATAACTCTTATGCATATATAAAGCCATATGGGGCTCAAAATTGAGGGATTTTGAGTAGATTTTCTCAAGGGAAAAAGGGAGAAGAAGATGTAAAAGAAATCAAAGCTTTCAATGGAGATTCAATATCCTTCTTCTACCATGCAAGGTTACTTTTTTTTACTTAGGAGTTGATGAAACTATAGATAAATTTCAGTTTTTTTATTTTAAATTTAGATCTTAGTTGTGATTAATGATAATTATATGACAAGGATTTCCTTTTTAATGGAAGAGTTTTACAAGTTTATTCAATTCTAAGTTGATTTATTGTCTTGTAGATGAAAGATTGATGTGGTTTTGAGATTTACATCAATTCTAATTTTTGTGAATTAGATGGGATGGTTATACAATAGTTTTAATGTTCACATGATTAATGAAATTGGATGAGTTGTACCAATATTAGATGAGATGCATATAGTTTAGTTTAGTGTAAATGATTCGTACTATTGTCGAAGATAGTTTATGTCATAGATTTAATTAATGATTCTTTCTAAAGTAATTCTAGCTTGTAGTTGAGAATACTCATTCATATTCACACTAGATTTAGATTAAAGGTTAAAAAATTGTTATGGTTTTATAGTGGATTCAATTTTCTAAGAAATTTTTATTATATTGATCTCTTCTTTTTAGTCTAATTGCTTATTTTCATTGTTAAATTTGAGGTTAAGTTCTTTTACTTTTTATCAACGAATTCTTTTTATAGATTTAGTAATTAATTCATTTACCCCTTAGGTTTGACAGCCCTTAAATACTTATCCTAGTACAATTACTCTGTACATTTGTTAAAGATTTATTTATAAATGATCAAGTTTTTTGAGCTGTTGCTGGGGATGGTGTTGTATTATTATTAAATTAGTAGTTAGGATAGCTCTAGTTAGTTTTAGTTTCAATTTATTTTAGTTTTTAAGTTAATTTTTAGTTACTTACTCTCTTTTATTTTGATCTTGTAGGTTGTGTTGAACATTGTACTCTACACTTGTGGCTGCAACGCAACACCAGCAAGCATAGTTGTTCTCTTCATTTTGCAAGATCCTATTATCTCTTTATTTGTAGCTTCTTTTTCTCCTTAGTTTTTGCTTGCTCTTTCTTTTTTTACACTTTACATTGTGTGGTGTGTTTGTAGTGTATGCGTGGTCATCGCTCCTTACTCCCCCGATTAGCACCAATTGACCTTGAGCCTGATTGAATGCCTAGGTGAGCTAAGTTGCCCTTGACCTTCATCCCTACCCAATCTCCCACCACTTCTACCACATCTACTACTACTTCTCCCACCACTTCTGCCATCACTATGGCTGAACATCAAGTAATAGATGCACCTCTCAAAGCCCTGAGGGAGTATTACACTCTTAATGAGTACACCTCTCCATCATGCATTAAGTTGCTAGTGGTCGCCTCTCAAAATACAAAATTAAGCCCAATGTCATTCAAATGCTTCCATCTTTTTATGAGCTTAATAATGAACACCCATATAGGCACCAAGATGACTTCTTGGAACTATTCACAACTTTCAAGCTCTCTAGCTTAACTGATGAGGTTCGGCTTTTCCCTTTCACATTGAAATATAAGGCTAAAGAATGTCTCCCCTCATTAGAACCAAATACCATCACTACCTAAGCCCAAACAAAACAAGAGTTCCTAAAAGTGTACTTCCCCATAAGCAAGACCAACCAAATGTGAAAGGCCATAACCACTTTTGCCCAACTTCCCACTGAACAATTCTATGAGGGTTGGGATAGACTTAAGGACCTTCTTAGGAGGTGTCCCGATCATGTCGTCTCTAAGTGGCAATTAGTGCAACGCTTTTATGAGGGTTTTACCAAACAAAACTGCCACCTTGTTGATGCAAGTTGTGGGGGTACCGTTTTGTTAAAAAAATAAAAATGAGGTATAGAATTTTTTTTAAGATTTGAGTAAAAATTTCCTTCAACATGCTGCATTGAATAGAAACGAGGGAGGACCACCCACCTTGCTCTAGGGATGCATTGTATGAAGTCAAAAGCTCATTTGAACTCTCCTCCATAGTTGATACTTTAAGTAGGAAACTAGATCTCCTTCTGACTTCAACCCATCAACCCACCCCCCTCACTTATTACTCATGCACGATATTCCTTAGCCCAGCCCATACTGTCATGGAGTGCCTCTCTATCTCTCAATTTCCAGATCTTGTCAAAGATCATGTGAACACCACCCAATCCTTTCCTATGACTGAGAACAATCTATTTTCAGACACATATAACCTTGGGTGGACGAATCACCCCAACTTCTCTTGGAGAACCATAACCAAGGGGCAAGTGGTAATTAGGCCACCCTTTCAAGTGCCACCAGCCTCGTACCATCAATCCCAAGTGCTACTATCTATCAACCCCAAGTACAACCCCCATATGCCCAAGCTAGTCAGGATTCAAGTTTTGAAGAAAAGGCCTTGAATGCCTTAGAAGAGCTACAATGTCAGTCTCAAATCCTTCACTTTCATACCCAGTCCATTGCAAAGATAGAAGCCCAATTCCAAATTACAAAGAAAGTGCCTAAATAGGCTGCCCTAATATATTGGACTACATAAGAAAAACCATATGGCTAAATAGACATTAACATAACTAATTCTAATCAAAACCAAAGAAAATACTATTGCAACTCAAATAACTGACTAGCCTACTCAATTAACTTCTGAACTGACACATTATTACGTGATATAACGCCCTTGAAAAACGACTTGTCCTCAAGGTGTCCAGTTAGGAAACCGACTAATGAAATAATCTTCAATAACCCAAGTGACATCCTTTAAAGGCTGATCCCGCCATGCAATAAGGACTTCAGTAATGATTCAACCCTTACACCGAATGTGGTGAGTATTCTGAATAGAAGCTGGACACAAGGCTGGTCGTGCATCCGAAAGTGGTGAAGAGGGTAGACTAGAATGAGGAATAGTAGCTGGATCCCCAACACACTGATGAAGACAAGAGACATGGAATACCGGGTGAATGCAGGCAGTAAAGGTAACTAAAGCTTGTAAGCCACGTTTCCCACTTTTTCAACAACCAAGTCGAGACCATGGAAATGAGGTAGGTGCTTGTTACTGTTGGCCGACGGATAGATAGTTGATGATAAGGCTGAAGCCAAACGTACACCCAATCAGAAACTATGAACTCCTTTCCCGTATGGTGTTGGTCATAAACCTGCTTCATTCGATTTTGGGTAGCCTTGAGATTCAGCTTGAGAGTACAGAGGACTACATCCCACTCTTGTAGTAATTGATCTACCCCCACAGCCAAATGATGCATCATGTAGGAGAGAATAGTGGGGGGAGGCCACCCATACATAACCTAAAATGGTGTCAAACCAATAGCTGAATGGTAGGCTGTGTTGCATGACCATTCAGCCCATGGTAGAAGTATGAACTAATGACAAGGGTGATCACTTGTAAAACAGCGCAAGTATTGCTCAAGGCAGCGATTAAGGACCTCCATCTGGCCATCTATTTTGACGATGATAAGCTTTGCTCATCAATAAAGTAGTGCCTTGTAGCTTAAAGAAACTGCTCCAAAATTTGGACAAGAAAACCATATCTTGATATGAGATGATAAAATGTGGCATGCCATGTAGTTTGGCGACATCTCTCACAAAAACTTCTGTTACCTAACCAGTAGTGTAGGAGTGTCCCACTAGTGATAAGTGAGCATACTTCAACATGTGATCAATGACTACAAAAATAACACTCTTGCCTTGTACCAATGGCAACCCTTCAATAAAGTCCACAAAAATATCTTCCCAAACATTCTCTAGAATAGGAAGAGGCTAGAGCAATCCTGCTAGTGAGGAGGTGACAACATTCTCTCATTGACAAACATCAAGAAGCACGAAATCATGGACATCCTTCTTGAGGCCACACCAATAGTAGCTCTTAGAAATCTTCTTGTAGGTTCGAAATTGGCCCTCGTGGCCTGCTATAGGAGAAGAGTAGAAGTGATGGAGGAGTTGTTTTAGTAGCTAAGGAATAGGGGGAACCCATAAGCGATCACACCATAGGAGTAATTCACCCTACAAACAAAAGGAGGTGAGCACAGTGGATCAACATGTAGGCTAGAGATAAGGGTGGCACTCTCAGTGTCATGCTTTTGGGAACTAATCAAGTTAGCAAGGAATAGAAAGCTTAGCATGGTCTTGGTGACAAGGTAGGAATTCTTTGACTAGTGAGACAATGCATCTTTGCTGAGAAGGGGATGCAACTAGCTGATCTAGAAAATATTGCAGGCTGTGATGATCCATCCGAATTAAAAATTTCCGACCCAAGGGATAAGGCCTCCAGTTTGTAACTACATAGACAATGGCTAGCATATCTAATTCCTAGGTAGAGAGTTGTGAGGTAGGCCCCGAGATGGCCTTAGAAAATTAAGCAATGGGTCGTCCACTTTACATAAGTACTGCACCTAGTCCATGTGAAGAGGCATCACTGTCAACGACAAAAGGCTAAGAAATGTTGGGTAGGGCAAGCACGAGCAGTGATGACATGGCTTGTTTAATGGTATCAAAAGATGTCTGCGCCTCTGAAGTCTACTGAAGAGCCCCCTTTTGAGGAGGGCTGTGAGAGGTGTTGCCATTGTTCTATAATTCTTGATAAAATGCATGTAATATCCAGTCAAGCCCAAGAACCCCCTGAGTGCACGAACATTAGATGGAGTTGGCCACTTTGTAATGGCCTCAATCTTGGATGGATCTATAGATACCCCTGCAGCAGAGATGACATGTCCTAGGTAATCTCAACCCAAAAGCACATTTTGACTTTAAAAAACAAATCATGGCTAAGTAAAGTAGAGAATACCGCTTGAATATGCTCAAGATGTTCTGACCAAGAATGGTTGTAGATAAAAATATCATCAACGAAGACTAGCAAAAATAGCAGCAAATATAGCCAAAATATGTCATTCATTAAGCTCAGACCAGTAGATGGAGCATTTAAAAGATCAAAAGGCATGACTAGGAATTCATAGCGACCGTCATGTGTCCAAAAGTAGTCTTGTAAATATCAGCTGCGTGCACCCTAATTTGATGGTACCCTAGCTTAAATCCATCTTGGTGAAGATAGTTGTGCCCGTCAGTTCATCCAAAAGTTGTTCTATCACAGGGGTGGGATATTTATCCTTAATGATTATGGCATTAAGGGCACAATAATCCACACAAAAATGCCATGAACCATCTTTTTCGCTAACCAGAAGTATCAGCGAAGAAAACTAACTAGTATTGGGGTGGATAAGTCCTGAAGTGAGCATCTCTTGTACCAATCTTTCAATTTCATCCTTTTGTACCTGAGGGTACTGATAAGGACGAGTATTTTCTGGTGGGCACCATGGCTGAATATGAATACGGTGATCATGAAGTCGAGCTGGAGGTAAGTGGGACGGTTTCTAAAAATCATGTATTATTCAGCCAGCAAAATGACTAGATGCAGTGGGAGGCTAGGGACTTTGACGGGAGATTAGTGCACAAAGCACAATTGTAGTAAAAAAACCCTTGCAGAAAATTTAAAAAGAGAGTTCAAATTGTTAAGTCTGCGTGATTTGGAAGATGAGATTGAGAAGGAGTTATAGAGCTGTACAATTTAGGAGAAGAGATTGAGAGGGGGTGAGATGAAATTGAGACGAAGATTGAGAGGGAGTTAGGCTGGGAAGAGGGAACTCGAGAGAGAAAGAGAGAGTCGGGGAGAGAGAAAGAAGAGTTTGGGGAAAATAATTCTTCATTAATTCCTTATTACAAAGAAAGTGCCTAAATAGGCTGTGCTAATCTACTGCCCTACATAAGAAAAACCATATGGCTACATAGACATTAACATAACTAATTCTAATCAAAACCAAATCAAATCCTATTGCAACTCAAAGAACTGACTAGCCTACTCAAATAACTTCCTAAATAACACATTATTATGGGACATAACAGAAACCTAGAAATCAATTATTGATCCAATTTGAGTACCTCTTTGGGATAGACCTCAACAGGAAACTTAAGAGTAACAACAACAAGTGATTGAGTTCAGTAGTTCCTCATAGAAAATTATTGACTCTAGAGATATGTAAATATGGAGAAGATTAAATTGTTTGAAGCACAAACAGAACCAAAAGTGTCCCTTGTTACAAATAGTGGAGCTCAAGTTAATGACATTTCATTTGATGGTTAGAGGAGAATTGAAAGCTAAGTAGTGGCAAATCTAAAGATCCCCCATGGGGAAAATAGAGTTGTCTCCTACTTTACCCATAATATGTGGAAGCATCATCATAATTTCATAGTCATTCGGTCTGAATGCTACATGAAGAACATAAGCTAGATGATGGAATGGGGAGACCTAGGATGTATAAGATTTGAATATGAGCGATTCGGTAGATTTGAATTCCTATATATCCACTCGTGTGGTACTTCATCATATGATTCATATAAGACCCATATGTCTAGATATCATCATATACATCCAGAAAGCCATATGCTTTGGAAGAAGCTTGTATGGTTTGGGAAGGAGCTTTTATTGATGAAAAAGAAGAATCTACTTCAACCAATATGCCCTTAGGCATGACCATCCATAATATAGAAATCACACTTGGAAAGGATGGACAATTAGCTAGAGCTGCGGGGCTGTAGCGAAACTAATTACAAAAGAGGGTAAATCAGCTACATGAAGATTACCATTTGGGGAGGTCCATTTTACATCCAAAAACTGCTTAGCAATAGTCGAACAAGTGGGTAATATTGGGGCGAACTGGAAAAGTTTGGGTAGAGCCCAGATCTATGTGTTGGCTAGGTAAGCATCCTATAGTAGTTATGAACCCTATAGACCATCCCCATGGGGGGTGGTAAAGGAAGGGTTAATTGGTAGAAAAAACCCACACCCCTCGGGGTTATCTAGCGCTTGGAAGAAGTAGGAAAAGGATTAAATATAGCCATCGATTTATACCTCATCATTGTAAATAGGAATTTAAATATGTAAAAGAAAATTGAATTGATATGAATCCATTCAATTTTGTTTCATTCGTTTCTTCTTTTCGTATTTACAAATACAACTTTTCTCATTAGTATTTTGGGCGAATCAGGGGAATTGAATCTATGTATGGTGGATTAACAATCCACTTGGCTAGATCTGCCCCTTCTGTATAATCTGAATAATAATAAAAAAAGAAAAAAATGTTACGACCATGTAGGTAAACTCTAGTGACCTTAGTGGAGCAATAGCAAAACCTTGATAAAATAAGAAATTGGATACTGCTCCTTTAACAACTCCTATATATTAACATACATCAAAGTATTATCCATTTGTAGATGAAGCTTCCATAATAGGCAGGTGTAGAGGGAAGTTGTGAGCATTACATTCATGCACAACATCCATACCAAGGTTTGCATGGTTAATGATATCAGCCATACTGTTAATAACACAGCCTTGAGTGCCAACTACGGATTGGTTAAAGTTCAATCCATTTAGGTTGAAAGCCATGGTGCTGGCACCTATAGCAGTGAACCAAATGCCCACTACAGGCCCAACAGCTAAGAAGAAATGCTAATATCATATTGGAAGATGAATCGGCCAAAATAACATGGAGCAGCAATGATATTATAAGTTTCTTCCTCTTGACCGAATTTGTAACCTTCATTAGTACTCATTTTATGTGGTTTCCCTAATCAAACTAGAGGTTGCCAAGGAACCATGCATAGCACTAAATAGGGAGCCGCTAAATTCACTAGCTACGCCTAGCATGTAAAGCAGATGTATAAGGATGTTGTGCTATGCCTGGAATACAATCATGAAGTTGAAAGTACTATATATTCCTAACGGCATACCATCAGAAATGCTTCCTTGACCAATAGGGTAGATCAATAAAACACCACTAGCAGCTGCAATAAGAGCTGAATATACAACAATAATTCAAGGACGCATACCCAGACAGAAACTAAGCTCCCACTCAAGACCCATGTAACAAGCTACACCAAGTAAGAAAAGTAGAACAATTAGCTGATAAGCACCACCCTTATATATCCATTCATCAATAAATGTTGCTTCCCAGATCGGATAAAAATGTAAACCTATAGTTGAAAAGTAGGAATAATAGCACCACAAATGATATTGTTTCCATAAAGTAGAGAACCAGAAACAGGTACACGAATACCATCAATATCTACTGGAGGGATGGGAATGAAAGCGATCATGAATATGGAAGTAGCTGTCAATAGTGTAGGGATCATCAAAACACCGAACCATCCAATATAAAGACAGTTTTCAGTACTAGTAATCTTGTTACAGAAGCAACCCCATAGGCTTGTGCTTTCATGTCTCTCTAAAATTGCAGTCATTGTAAGATCTTAGTTTATTAATTTAATCACCAGGAACTCCCAAGCACACAAATTATCTATAAATCAAAATGGACAATAGAATGGAAGGCTTGTTATTCAATAGTATAACATGATCTCCATATCTATGTCAACCAATTTCAACACCATATTTATATCCATATCGATATATGAATTAGCATGCTTTGTGAATGAAATTCAGTAAGTGGCAAAATAGAAAAAGAAATGTATACTTCTTTTTTTTTGTTTTTTTCTATATGGTAATGGGATGCCCGGGTCTTGAACCCAGAACTACTCGATGGGGTGGAAATTTTTTTTTTCTTGGCATAATGGGCGTGATGACTTAATGCCATCCTCACCTTCCTCCTGCTTATCACTGGTAGTCTATTCAGAGTTCCAAACTCAATGGTGGCAACTAAACATGAGGGAAACACCTTATGCCACAAGCTGATGACACATGCACCACCTACGTCCTCGTTTGCAAAAGCACCCCTCGCTTTCAAGAGGATTTACAGCATGTCAAGCATTGGTAAGGTTCTTTGCTTTGCATCGTATCAAACCACATGCTTTACCTCTTGTGGGGGCTCCCATCAATTGCTTCAAGTTTCATCACTTCCTGCTCGACTTGCATGTGTTAAACATGCCTCTATTATTTTTCCTAATCCAGGATTGAAGTCTCCATGAGATTCATATTTGCATTATTTATAATTTCCTTGTTCATAGACAAAGTGGCTTGAGAACTGTCTTTCATTCCAAGGCATGACTTGTATCAATCCACTTCATATTAGCCTGGAGTTCGCTCCAAACAATATAGTCATCCCTACCCTCGCACATCCACAAGCCTCTAATCCATTCTCACTCGATCATGCGACCATGGTGGGGTGGCGAGCAAGTCAAAATGGAAAAATTCACATTGGTATAGGGATGATATGGCTCAAACTGTTGACTTCCACTACTTCAAGGTGACACTCTACCCATGAGTATATCCTTCCATGCCCCCATCACAAAATAGAAGTGACATCCTAAGTTCAAGGCTCAAGAAACTCAATGCTACTATTCCTGATCAACTTAGAGTCGAGCACTCTTTTCGTACTATTACAGATACAAAAAGAAGGGGAAAATTGGATTAATTTGTCAATTGTTCCTATCAGAAATAGGATTGACTATGGATTTGAGCCAAAGCACATGGTTTGATAAAAGAAGAAGATTTTATTCAGCATGTTCTATTCAATACTAGTAGAAGAAGATCCTAACTTGGTACAGTTAAAAAAGAGGGGAACCAGAACCAAGTCAAGATGATATGGATCAAGCCCTTCTTCTCGCATTGTCGCCAAAGGTGTTACCAGTTCTTTCAGAACTTGAGCTACATCTCTTTTCAATTTCAATTCAAGAGTTCTTATTTGTTTCTCTGCCCTTTTGAGACCTCAAAAAATTGACAAATTCCTTTTCTTAGGAACAAAAAAAACATTCATAACTACCAAAAGGATAATGATAACCCTGCCATTAACTACTTCATTTATGAATTTTCATCAATTTCATATTAATACAAATAGAAATGCATTTCTGACCAATACAAAATTTGCAATATTCTATTCTCTTGCCTAACAGACAAAGATTGACCTCTGTGGAAAGACTGATTCTTTCGGATCGACATGACAGTTCAACTCCATTGTATTGCAGAAATCCATGTTATATATTTGAAACAAGTTGATCTCCTTGCTTCTCTCATGGTACAATCCTATTCCCACCGAGCCCCCTTTCTCCTCAGTCAATAGAGACAAAATGTAGAACTGGTACCAACAGTTCATCATGAAAGAAAGGAGTCACGTTGCCAGGATCACTAACTAATACTAATATAATAGAGATAAACTATCTTTTTTGTACTTTCCCCGGTTCTATTGCCACTGCAAGCCTTACATGATCGATGAGATCATATAGATATCCCTTCAACACAACATACATCATCAAATGATGTCGGAAAACCCACCAAACCACTAAAGCTAGGATCTTTTATAAAGTGGCTTCCTATTTTAAGAGTGCATAACCACATTGATAAACTCACACCCACCCATCAATTTGGGATCCAATCTAGGATTGGCTTCCATTTTCAAATCCATCACGTCTTGCCCCTTCGAGCTTGGTTCTTTCCATTCTTTGTCCCCACTATTTCTAATCACCTAGCCACCCACTTAGTTCTAGCTGAGTAGCTTTCCAACTTGAACTAGTTCTTGCATAGAAATTTATCCTGAATGCTCTTAAATAGCAATTTCATCGATTAAGGTCATCAAACCCTATAAAATAGAATTAAACTCTAATCAACCAATAGTAATGTAAAAGCAATCCTAAAATGGATGAAATAAGGATATATAAATGTTTATATTAGGTGGATATCAAATAATCCCAAACCTACATTTTACTAGTCCTCGAGCAAAACTAAAATAAAAAACACAGAAAACAAAACTAACTATTCCACTTTCATAAGAAATCTTAATTGCATTTAGCATATAAAATATGCTATTAAACTCCTAGCTTAGACTACTAGACGAGTTATAGTCTCATGAGAGTTTGTAGGGAATCTACCCACAATTCAAAACTACAAAAAAATGAAAGAAAATAAAAACAAAATTTGTTTCTACATATCAGCCCCTCTTAAACATGTGATTTCATTTAATAAAATTAATCATAAATGAGTACCATGCATAATACACCATGTCTTCTGATATAATAACTCATTATGACAAGTTCATATTGGTGCCAAGTGCTCATAGATAACATATTAGTTTGAAAAATAGACATTGCCAAGTAGTTATACAATCCCAATCTCATGATTCGAACAACTCAATGTGTCTCATGACCACTCAACAGTTTCAACACTAAGAAAAAAAATGGATATTGACATCCATTCATCCTCAAAAGATACTAAAAGAGAATCATGCAAAACCTTCCTTTAAAACTAAAATAACCTAGATCACATGACGACCCATTTAGGATATAACTGCATAATGTCCTACTACCCTTTTATGCTCATCTCACATAACATATGTAAGGCTTAGCCTTCTTAAGCTTGCTATAAAATACATGCAACAAGTGTTGGGCCAGTGACCCAATCGAGTCGACTCAGGGCACTACATGTTAAAGCACCTCTCTGGCTTAATAACTTGAGCCAAATAGCCACAAGGTTATACATGTCATAAATTACACTCTACCTATAGAATCAAACACCCTATGCTTAGTGAGGCACAACGAGACCCGGTCTACTCAATAGAGAGACTTTAATTTTTTAGCTCTTCACAATTTTTTCATTTATCATTTTGTGGCTCATTTTTTTTCTTTTTTTTTCTTGAGCACATTATACAATCAACCTTAATTGTGATAGACAGTCGTAGACTCATCTACAAACCAAGATTAGTCAAGACCAAACTCTATTATGATAACCCGAGTACTACTAGATCTACCAAAGTTTTACTCTTATAAAAAAATAATTACTTAGATTTAATGATATCCTCTAAGATGCAAGACCATAATCAAGTACTCAAATTCTCTCTCATACAAATGTATTTCTAATTTTTCAAAATAGGAGCACAAGAAAGCAATATGATGTCATTAGAACTCAAAATTATTAAATCCGTCAAGTCATATAAATATGTTCTAAATAGTCTGATATCATTAAACACAATCACATGTCTAAAAAAAGCTTCAATGTAAATACGAAAAAACCTAAAATAATGTAAATAATTTAATGAACTTTTTTCATTTTTTCACTAAAACTAAGGCATGGTCTATAAACAAAAAAATAAAAATTCTTTCTACACCCCCAAACCTAAACTAAACATTGTCCTCAATGTATAAAAGAAAATAAATACAATGCTTAAGATAAGAAAATAGGAAAGAGAAGAGATAGTACCTCTATTTACGTGCTCATGTACATAATTATCAAAAGAAAAATGATCAATAAAACACAAAGACAAACACCTAAGGGTAAATTAGCAATGAATTATATAAGAACATCCTAATAATGATTAGAATAATCAATAAAGATAAAAAACTAAAAACTAACTAAAGAAAATAAAAACACTAACTACTAAATTAAAGAAAAATAACTATCAAAATCTAATGTTGGGTTGCCTACCAAGAGCACCAAGTTTACTATCTTCAGCCAGACATACTCCCATCTAACCTCATATAGGGTCCTTTAAAAGAATTATTATCTCTTTGTTAATTCTACTTATCAAATCATAGTGAGTTAAACAAATATTTAGTGGATTATCAGAATAAATGAAAGTAAAACTATCCTCCACCAGACTCTCAATTAGGTCAACCTCAAAAGTATCATCAAAGTCTAATAGTTGTCTACTTGTATCAAATACATTTAACTCACATGTCAATTTCCCAAAAGAAAGCTTCATCACTCCATTTCAACAATTTATTAGAGTATTGGATGTAGCAAGGAAAGGACGACCCAAAATGACAAGAATGTGCCCATGGATATTCTAAAGAGGTTGAGTATCAAGGATTACAAAGTCCATTGGAAAGTAAAATGTGTCAACCTTAATTAGAACATATTCAACAACACCACTAGGATTTTTTATAGATCTATCAGCTAATTGAAGTGTTATTGATGTGGGTTTCAACTCTCGTAATCCTAATTTCACATGCACAGAATATGGCAATAAAGTCACTCTAGCCCCTAAATCGAATAAAGCCCGCTAAATGTGATAATCACCTACCTTGCAAGAAATTGTGGGAGATCCAAGGTCCTATATTTGATAAGGAATTTGCATTGAATGATAGAGCTAACTTGCTCTGTCAAGTTAGCCTTTTTGGAACATTTTTTCCTCATAACTATGACTAAGTCTCTTAAAAATTTAGCATAAGAGGGCACTTGTGGCATTGCATTTAAGGAATGAGATGTTTATCTGCACTTGTCTAAACACCTCTAAGTTGTCTCCAAATTGTGCATTTTTCTTAGGATTGACTAGTCTTTGAAGAAATGGGGCTTTAGTCACAAAACTCCTAACAAGGGGGTCAATTAAAATAGGTCTGGAGGCATTGGGTTTATATTTCTCACTCTTTGACTAATTATTCTCAGTTCTTTCTTCTTTAGGCATTTTTACAAGATTGTCAAACTCTCGCCTAGATCTAAGAGTGGTGATTAACTAGACATGCCCCTGGTCATGCAATGAACTTGAAGCATTACTAACAACATATTAACCTTTAAGGTTGTGTATAGGGTAACTGGGAAGCTTGCCTTTCTCTCTCCCCTACATGTGTTGCTAACTAGCCAATTTGAGTTTCTAGTTTAGCTATGGCTGAAGCATTCATTTGAATAGAATTTTTCAACTCTAATATGGCCTGGTTAGTAGACTGCATTAATGTTTTGAGAGACTCTTCAAGTGATAATTGTTGACGTGGTGATGTAACAACTTGGTGAGCTAATTGGGAAATAGAGGTGGAGGGGTGGGTTGCCTAAATTGAGTAGACATCTGTTGCTTTGGCGTCCCTACTCCATTCATGGGAGGTTGGTTTTGCCTCCAAGAGAAATTTAGATGATTCTGCCAATTTGGATTATACATCTCCAAATGGTTTCCCATAATTGTTTAGTATACATCTCCAAATGGCGTCCCTACTCCAAATGGTTTCCCATAATTGTTTAGTGCATTTTCTTTTTCAGCAATGCACTCAAGATAACCGAACATGGAAGGACACTCTTGAGCAATGTGCATTGGACTTGCACATAGAGAACACACTTCGTTTGGAATTTGGTTAGTGGAATTCATGTTTCTTGCAAGGGTCATGGCTTCTACTTTTCTGGTCAGCTGGTCTAACTTAGCTTTCATGTCAGTGTCTTCTCTTACTTCATATAAGTCTCCTTTCTTAGGGTTTTGTGTTGGTTTTTCTCTAAGGCTCGAAACATCACATTGTTGGGAACTCTCAGACAAACCCTCTATGAACTTAAATGCTGCATAACCATTCAGACTCAAGAAATACCCACCTTTCATGGATTCAATCATATTATGTTGTGTTTGAATCAAATCATTGTAAAAGTATTCTACAAGAAACTACACTCTAAGTATCAATATAAACTTTGAAAGTAATATCAATCAATTTGAACCAAATTACTAAGTGATAAATGTATCTATTTTTTAAGCCTTTTACCTTATTTGTTAGTATAGTATTAGGTTAATTTATTATTAATTAGGGTTTATTTATGTTAAGATAGATATTAATATTTTAATTAAATTATTAATTAATTCTAGTACTATAAGTAGTTTAGGCATGTATTTTAATCAAGTTGGGGTTTTATGTATGTATTACATGTCTAAAATATATGTTTTATGTTTTGTAGGTAAGATGCGCGTATTGAGGTCCTTGGACAATGTATAAAGTATTTGGAAACATTCTTGACACACTATAAATTGATTTGGACAACTTTTTGGAGTTACAAATGAGTTGGAAATTAATATGAATGGGAATGAAATAGCTTGATGAACAAAGTAGAAAACTAGACAAAAATATTGAGTGTCTAGTGAACAGACTTGGCTTCTTGTATATAAACTGGATACGAAACTGAACAAAACTATCTAGATTGTTGAAGTAGTATAGTCGTTGAAACTGGCAACTAGGCTGTTCGAATGAGATAACGTGCAATTTCCTATTTTGGCAAGTTTTTAGTCCTTTTCCTACTAGACTTCCTCCTATGACTCTTATGCCCATATAAAGCCATATGGGGCTCGAAATTGATGAATTTTAATAGAATTTCAAATTGATGAATTTGAATGGAAAATATGAAGAGAAAATAGGAGAAGAAGATGGAGGAGCATTTAAAGCTTTTAATGAAGATTCAATAGCCCTATTCTACCAGGCAAGGCTAGATTTCTTTTACTTAGTAGTTGATGAAATTATAGATAAGTTTCAGTTTCTTTTTATTTTTTATTTAGATCTTGGTTGTGATTAATGATAATTGTATGATAAAGATTTCCTTTTTAATGGAAGAGCTTTTCAAGTTTATTTAAATCTATATTGATTTATTATCTTGTAGATGATAGATTGATGTGTTTTTGCGATATACATTATTTCTAATTTCTTTGAGTTAGATGAGATGGTCATTCAATTGTTTTAATGTTCATACTATTAATGAATTGGACGAGTTATGTTAAGATTAGATGAGACATGCCTATAGTTTACTTTAGTGTAGATGATTCATGCTAATGTTGATGATAGTTCATACCATGAATTTAATTAATGATTCAATCTAAAGGAATTCTAGCTTATAGCTAAGAATACTTGTTCATATTTTCACTAGATTTAGATTTAAATATAAGGAATTGTTATTGCTATATTATAGATTTGATTTCCTAAGTGATTGCCATCATATTGATCTCTTCCTTTTTATTTAGTTGTTTTTTTCTTTTGTTTAAATTAAGTTTTTCCTTTAAGTTTCAATTATCAACTAATTCTTCTTTTAGAGTAATTAATTCATCGGTCCCTGAGGTTTGACAACCCTTAATAATACTTAACTTAGTACAATTACTTTGCACACTTGCAAAGGGTTTATTTTACGCGATCAGTAAGGCATGAGAATCTACACGAATTAATTTATAAAGTCATGTCTGTGATTATTGATTCAATTTCCATACTATCTCACAACACATTAGAATTCTATCCCATGTATTATGGAAAATAACATTGTTAAGCATATTTTCAACAGTAAAAATTATATTTTCCTTTGTTAAATAAGATTAAGATTAAGTCCACAATTGTATCCACAAGATGCAAATCACAATTAATACCCAACCCTAATTTAAGAATTAAAAATCCATGCAACTAATTAATAAAAACTGCCTCAAATTAAAAGAACATGATTAATCTTATATCCAAGATATAGTTTATCAATTGACAATTGGTAGAATAATCAAACATTGAAGCACATGTAAAAGAAATTCAATCAAGTCTCATGATGATTAATACATACAAATTCACGAGGCTTCATCCTAGACTTAGATGAAAAATTTAGCTACTCATTAACCTAAAAATTAAAACCATAATCTTCATTAAATTAAGTGAAAAAAAACGTACAACTTTAGAAAAAAGTCAAGAAAATTCAAAAAATTTTGAACGGCTATAGTAGCATTGAAGAGTAACCACGGGTTATTGTTCATCGTCTTCAACCTCTAGCTTGAACAGTATCTTGACAAAAATTTCCTTCTCTTGTTCTCTACTTTGCTCCTTTAAATTTAACTTTAATTTTAAACTTTTGAACTCACTATTTGCCCATTTTTGTGAATGGAACTGAGTGATTCTTCATTGTTTCATTTTATAACTTATGCAAACACTTAGTTTCCTTCCATGCTCCATTCCATCCATAGAAAAGCTGCCCTTATTTTCCAGCTTGTTTAATTTCTTTTTTTATTCCCTTGCAAATCACTTCTTTCTCCTCTTAATTTTCCTTCCCTTTTTTCTCTCTTGTGAGAACTGCCATGCACTATTTTCTTGCCTTATTTTCACTAGTTTCGCTTTGCTGGTTGTCTACAAATAGGAGTGATTCGCTTCTTCTTTCCTTCAATAAGCTACTCGCCTTTGAAATAGAATATCTACTCTTTTATTTCTTTGGGTTTAATTTCTTGAATCTTGTAGCTCACTTTTTGGACGGGGCATTGGTTTTGGACTTCTATTATTTGGTATGTCAATTAATATTTCCTCATTTAAACTCCACATGAATGGAAATTGTCCTCCACTTTCCTCATCCTGTTTGGCTTCCATTCTCAAATCCATCACGTCTTGCCCCTTCAAGTTGGGTTCTGTCCATTCTTTGTCCTTGCTATTTATAAACATGTGGCCACCTACTTAGTTCTAGCCGAGTAGAGAACTAGTTCTTGCACAGAAATTCATCATGAATGCTCCAAAATAGCAATTTTATCGATTAAGCTCATCAAATCATATAAAATAGAATTAAACTCAAATCAGTCGATAGTAATATAAAATCAACCCTAAAATGAATAAAATAGGGATTTATAATTTGTTATATTACGTGCATATCCTCCACATTTGCCATATATTGCATATATCACACTAAATAGATGTGATATTCATGGAATATGATTCACATTCAAGATGTTAGACAAAATCTCATGCTAAAGAGCGGGAGGTTCGAGTCCTCTTCAAGGCATGATATTGAAAATGCTCGTTCAATGAGCAATTCAATAACAGATATCGGATCTAATCGATATTTGTAGGCCAAGTCTTTGTTGATACAAAGTCTTCCGGCGATCACTATATCCGTTGGAATAGGTTTGACAGCAGATTACGAAATCTTGGCAATTTTCTCTATCTAATTAATGAGGAGTCTGCTTTCATATTGTCCACCCTATGCCCAACCCATGAGTATTTGCTTTAACAAGTAGATTGACAATCGAAACCTCTAGTAAAATGGCTGCCCGTCAAAGAGTGGAATAAGTACATTACATAGTCCATTTTGGGGATAGGCGACTCCCCCATTCAATGACTTTGGAACTGGACGTTCCCCAAATGGGTACTATCGGCTTGAGTGAATTAGATAATAGATGTCTATTAGCATTTGAGCTATCCTTATCCTTTCAAGGCCTATCCGAAACTAAATCCAGTACCTGTCGGTCGTGAATATCAAAATAGGACGAACCGGCCGCCGTGAATATCTTTGCTTCGGAACAAAACAATTTGAATTAGGATCTGTCAACTTGAATGCACATTCTTGATCATTTATATTTAAACCCTTTGCAAGTGTACAAGGTAATTGTACTAGGATAAGTATTTAAGGGTTGTCAAACCTCAAAGATGGATGAATTAATTACTAAATCTAAGAGAAAAATTCATTGATAAAAAGTAAAAGAACTTAACCTCAAATTAAACAAAGAAAATAAGCAACTATACTAAAAGGAAAAGATCGATATAATGAAAATTACTTAAGAAATCGAATCCACTATAGAACCATAATAATTTCTTAACCTATAATCTATATCTAGTATGAATATGAACAAGTTTTCTATACTATAAACTAGAACTACTTTAGAAAGATTCAATAATTAAATCCATGACATTAACTATCTTTGACAATAGCACAAATAATCTACACTAAACTAAACCCTAGGCATGACTCGTCTAATCTTAGTATAACACATCCAATTCATTAATTATATGAATATTAAAACTATTGTATGACCATCTCATCAACATCATAAAAATTAGAATCAAATAAATTCGAAAACCACATCAATCTATCATCTACAATACAATAAATCAACATAGAATTGAATAAACTTGTAAAGCTCTTCAATTAAAAAGAAAATCTTTGTCATACAATTGTCATTAATCACAACTAAGATCTAAATTAAAAAGAAAATAAAAATAAAACTTATCTATAGTTTCATCAACTCCTAAGTAAAAAAAATTAGCCTTGCATGGTAGAAGAAGGCTCTTAAATTCTATTGAAAGCTTTGATTACTTCTCCATCTTCTTCTTCCTTTTTCTCTTTAGAAAATTTATTAGAATTCCACAATTTCGTGCCCCAAATGGCTTTATATAGGCATAAGAGTCATATGAGGAATCTAATAGGAAAATGACCCAAAATTGGCGTAAAATAGGAAACTACACGTTATCCCATTCGAACAGCTTGCATGCCTGTTGAATTGTCTATACTATTTATACAATCTAGACAATTCTGTTGATAAAAAAGTACATTTTAGACGTGCAAAACATAAATAAAATCCCAACTTGATTCAAATATATGCCTAGACTACTAATAGTATCCAAATTAATTAATAATTGAACTAAAATTTTAATATCTATTTTAATATAATTAAATCATAATTAACCTAATACTATACTAGTAAATTAGGTAAAAACCATATAAAATAGATATAATTTTACACTTATCAAATATCTGCAAACTTATATTTTGCTTGTCCTTGAGTGAAACAAAATAAATAATCTAAAAAATAAATAAATGCCACTTCCATAGAGAATCACAATTGCATTTAGCATATGTAATAAACCTTTAAACCCCGAGGTGTCCCTAGTTGGACATGTGTTTGATGAGGGTTTGCAACAATGATACCCACAAACATTTAAACTGAAGAAAATAAATATATAAATAATGCTAAAAATAATCTTCTCTTAAAAGCACACGACTATTTTTGAAAAGAACCAATTATGAATACTTGAAACAAGTAAATTATTTCTATATGATTGCTTTCAAGTAAGGAATCATCCATTTGATAACCTCAACTTGGAGATAATTATGCAACTACATACATACATTTCAAAAACATGAAATGTAGAAACCTATAGTCATACAATTTCATTCTTTATTAACAATCATATCTTATGTGACCAATTAACTAAGCTCATTTAAGTTCACCAACTCGAAAACATAACAATGACATGATTTCATCCTTAACGTTTCATAATAAAATTTCATGTAATGGCCTTTAAATTTTAATTAAATTTAGGCAATAAAAGCATAATATACCTCAAAATATAACTCATGCAATACTTAGTTCTATTAAGCATTCTAAATAGTCTAGGTAATAAATGTTAGGTCAGTGTCCCTAATCTAGTTGGCTTAAGGCACTATGTGATGAGACACCACTCGGGCTTAATAACTTGAACCATAAAGTCTACATAACCCAATAGGTCATAAAAGAATTTATCTCAACTTTTTACCTTTTGACGCAAACCCCGATGCTTGCTAGACATAAGGCCTGATTACTCAGTGAAAAGATAAACAAACCTTTATTCATTTTTTTAATTTTTCTCATTATTATTTTTTTCAATCAATCACTAAATTTTTTCTTCTTTTTTCAACTCTTTTTTTCTTTTTTTATCATTTTTTTCATACACACTTATCCCATTTTTTTTTACAAATGATAGCCAAGCATAAAGATCTATCATAAAACTTTAAAAATTACTCAATTGCCATGTTTTCAAAAATCTATTGAGTTAAAAATATCCCACTAAGATTACAAGTAATAAATCATAAAATTGTATTCCTACAGGTTTCAAGTGTATGAAATGTGATTTAAAAATATATGCATAACTTTCCGAGATAAAGAAAATAGAGCAGATATTACTCACCCAGTTGCTTTCATCTGTTAATTAATTACTAGAACTTTCTTTTTGAAATTGATATCTTAAAAAAAACATATGCTTTGAAAAGAAAATAGGTGATAAAAAGAAGATGGAGAAATTTATATAAATAATAAAAAATACTCTAAAGCATCCTAAAAGAAAAATAAGAAAGAAAAATTGGAAAGAAAGTATCGTTCTACACCCCCAAACCTAAACTAAACATTGTCTACAATGTTAAAGAAAATATACACCACAATGATAGGAGCAAGATAGAAAAGAACGATATCACTTGAAAGCATAACTAATCCACTAATCTTAAAGTGAAGTACATAGGATTTGAGAAAGCATGAGAAACATACATGTAAGGAACATTTCCCCAAACCTAAAGTACAATATCACACAAAAGAAAAAATAATAATGATGAGAAAAGAAACAAAAGTAGAGAAAATAAGTAAATAAAAGCTAAATGAAGCAAAGAAGATAAACAAAATGAAGGAAAATAAATATATCAAAAATATGGGTTTCCTCTCAAGAAGCACTAAGTTTATTGTCTTCAGCCAAACAATGCCAACACTCTCAAATATATCAGGGCAGGTGGTAGATATTGGCATGGGCTCTTCTACTACGTCTCCAAAAGGATGACTCAGTAAAAGTAGAAGGCACAACTTGATTGTGGGTTGCTACTACAAAAGATGAACCTCTATCAAAAGCTTCGAACCTAAAATTCTATACCATAAAACATTCAAGATCAAAAGTCGTAAGTAAATGGTTAGACACGTCCTACAATTGATGAATGCATTAGCTGTGGCAAGGAAAGGACGACCTAATATGATAGGGATCTGATGTGTGGAGTCGGCAAAGGGTTCCATATCTAAGATAGTAAAATAAACGAGCAAAATGAACCGGTCAACCCTCACTAGGAAATCTTGAATGACTCCTCAAGGTTTATGAAAGGAACGGTCTGCAATTTGCAAGGTAATCGACATAGGCTGCAAGTAACCTTAATCTAATTTCTAATACACCGAATAAGGGAGTAGATTAACGCCCACAACAAGGTGAAGGAGGGCTTTATGGACAGATAGATCGCCTATGACACAAGAAATAGTGTGCACTTGAGGGTCCTTATACTTAGGTGGAGTGACAAACTTAAAAAGAGATCTAACATGATTGGTAAAGAAGACCTTCTTATACATATGGGTCTTTAATTTACGCTTTTAAGTGCATAGGTCTTTGAAGAACTTAGCATAAGGAAGGACTTGCTTAAT
Source organism: Saururus chinensis (assembly GCA_035235625.1). Classification (NCBI taxonomy): domain Eukaryota; kingdom Viridiplantae; phylum Streptophyta; class Magnoliopsida; order Piperales; family Saururaceae; genus Saururus; species Saururus chinensis. The sequence goes on from CP141143.1 coordinate 38,140,374, forward strand.
GGCATCTAAGAGGGGGAGATTAATTTTGAATTGTTTAAAAATCTCATCTATTTTAGCCATGCTCTTGTTAAATAGTGGGGCTATGTCATGACACTTGGAAAAAGGTGCCCTAGGGAAATAAGATCCCTCGGAAGTGGTCTTAGACTGCGACTCTGAGGAAGAGGATGTTGAGACATACTCCTTTTCTTTTGGCTTACACTCTATCTCTTGAGGCTTATTAGGGGCTGCCCTCTCTAACTCCTCACTCATATTATCTCTCACTGTTGTAGCCCCAACCTTATTGTCAACAATCCTCCCACTCCTAAGGGTCACTAGAGGGAGGAGCTCCCTCTACCCAAAATTGACCTTTAGGTTTTTTTAGAGGTTGACTCGGAAATGTCCCCATCTCATTATTCGCCCTAAACTCTTCTTTCTGTCTCAAGTTCCCTCTTCCCTGCCGAACTCCCTCTCCATCTTCCTCTCAATTTCATCTCGCCCCTTCTCAATCTCTTCTCCTAAATCATACAACTCTTAACTCCCTCTCAATCTCATCTTCCAGATTGTGTAGACGTAATAGTTTCTTTGTAAATATAATTGGTTACTTCCAATTACGTAAATCAATAGTTCAAACTGCACTCAAAGGTAGGTCGTTTCCCATTGATATAGGAACTTTTGTACCAAAAACAATGATATCTCCAATTATAATCCCTCTAGGATGTAAAATATATTTCTTCTCACCATCCCCATAGTGTATGAGACAAATGTTTGCATTTTGATTTGGGTTGTATTCTATGGTGGCAATTCTACTGGATATGTCTTTTTCATTCCTTCAAAAATCAATTTTATAGTATAGACACTTACGACCTCCCATCTATGTCCTGAGGTAATTAAGATCTCTAAACTCAAACCGATTTATTTTATTTTACTTTGTAATTACTGTGTGGTTTAATGTTAACTTTGATCGATTTTGACTTATTTTTGAATTTATGGTTGTTAACAATGGTTTTTGATCAAAGTTGTGCTCACTTTGATGGTTTTTATATTAATATAAGCCAATAATTGTTTTTTGGAATTTTCAAAATTTTTTATTATTCAACCTAAAAAGTTAGGGGGCGGGACCCGCTGTGGGCCCCACATGAAAAATTGAGATGATAGGTCCCAAATGACCCTAACAACTTCTTAAGACGATATTTAAATATTTCAAAATTTTTAGACATCAATTTAAACTTAAAATAAGCAAGTTTTCCATTTTTAGTGTAAAATTTTATTCATACTCCTCCTATTTATTAGGTTTACCCCAAAGCCTACTGTAAAAAGAAAGACAACCACTTTCTCAATTATTCTCAATTATGAAGGATTGGAATTTGGAGCTTAGGAGCCCTAATCCCCATTTCCAAATAAGGAAAGGCAATTAAGGTAAAGATTAGCCTAATCTTTCACTAATTTCTTAGGGTTTCTCCTAAACTTTCCAAATTTCTTCTTTTACCAGCGTTTAATCTTGATTTCTACCTAAAAAGCTACTGATTTGAACCCCTATTTCAAACCTGTATGGAAGGAATTTCTATTTTGAATTTACTAAACCCTAGATCTACGAGTTTTTAATGGATTTAGGTATTTTAAATTGGATTTATGTAAGTATTAACAAGAACCCTATGTTGGGTAGTATCATAGGCAGAGAGCTTTGCCTAGTGTCCACACCCATGATGGCCTGACTATAGCATGTAGCCAGTAGCCTACTCTCGCAGCCTTCCCTCTCGTATGCGCAAGGGGAACAAACAATTAGCCAACACAACCATCTCTAGCGCAAAGGGCTCCACCCATTGCTATGTAAACTCAGTCTGTCTGTTACAATGGCAGGGAGAGGGCCAGGGCTAACAAGCCAAATCACTGCTTAGAGCTCTCTCTGGTTTGTCCTTAACAAGTTTCTGTCAGCCATGGCCGCCCCATCCTCTCCCTTTAAATAGACTCAGCACTGCTAGTCCTTATCGCACTAGGAATACAACAACCTAGCCCATGTATACAGAGTCCCTCCCTGTCCCAACTCTCCCAGCACAATAGGGGCGTCCCAACACAAATCAAGAAACCTATGAAGGAATCCATCTTTGGCTAGGAGTCCAGTGCCCTACTGCTTCTAGAGTCCATCCGTCTAGGGAAACCTATGCATCATCTCCTATCCGAACGCCCCTAGGAATCCGTCCCAAAGGGGTTGTGATGCCCAGCACGCCACCTAGAGTCTTGCCCGCACAGGGACTCTGCCTCAGCCTGCTCCGCATGGCGAGTGCGCATCTGGAACTTCTCCCACGCTACTCCAGGCATCCATTCGTGCCCAAGGGGCTGCCTAGGATGTCTATCGCCCAAGCTAACTTGGCTGTCCACTGCCAAGTATAGGGGGTAGCCGCCCCCTTGTCTATGCAAAAAGTGGAGGGGCTAGCAGGTAGGATTTGAAGGTGTTGGAGGAGCGATTTCAAGTCAAGAATCCTGTAGAAGGTAAGGGCTTTCTTCCAAAATAGATATGTGATTTTGGATTTGAAGTTTGGTGAAGTTTTATGTGGGTTTGCATGACATTGAGCTTTAATGGTGGATTATGGTAAGCTTAATCTTTTTAGTGATTTCCTTCTGTTTTAGTCGATAAATGACTAGATCTATCATATTTTAGACTTAGGTAATGATTATATAAAGTTTCATGAAGTTTTAGTGATTTTTTAGAAGAATTTCAGTCCAATTTTGTGAGGTTGAAGACAATTTTTAGGACAATTTTATCTAGACCGTTAGATTGTTGATCTGATGGCTAGATCTCCACAAGATAATTCAAATCGCCCAAACAACTCTATGTTTTGGATTCATGACTACGTTTTAGAAACATCTAATTTGAGTTTGTGTCTAAAAAAATTTATGAGTGTATATTAACATTGTAGATTATTCATAATTTTTTTGAATAATATGTATTTATTATATTGTTTGGAATGCATACTATATAGTAAAAACAACTCACTATTTTCATGTTTAGAAGTATGTTTAGGGATGAAAACATATGATTTTCGGTTCCTTCTTTTTATGATGAATTGGTATACATGTTATGAGTATTTAGTAAAAATTTCAAGATGTTTAAAGGCATGATAAATTAATGAAAAAAATATAAATTTGAAGGTCGACGATTTCTGGCAAAACTATAGTCTTATTAATTAAAACACGAAAATTATTTTTCGTACTATTTCCATATGATATTTTTTTATATGTTCATTAAACCTACGGTATAAGTCCCTCTAGATTTTCACATTTATTAGTGGTTATTTGATATTTTTTCAAAAATGTACAACTACATGTTATGATTATACTAAAACATCTACCTAAGCTAGTATGGGATGAATGAATGTATGTGCAATTTTAAGTTAGATTTTGATGATTTCTTCATAATTACTCCACGATTCCAATGGGTTTGACCATGATGATGCAAATATATGCTTTCGCATGTTATATTAATTTTAGGTGAATTATGTTTCTCATGTTTTAGCTTAAGTATGACTATGTTTATGCTTACCTAAGTATAGCATGAAGTTATAATTGACTAGGACTTGTGTTTTTCGATGGTTTTTACCCATGATTTCAGTAAGAATGATCCATGTTTAAATTATGATAGCTTGTGCATAGTATGTTAATGGGTTTATCATAATGCATGTTCCTATGTTTAGGATTGAATACTACTACCATGTACACGCACATGTGGGGGGGTAAATATGATGATTGTTAGATGCATATGATTAGAATGATGCATGTATGGCTGAGGGGAGCACGTTTCATTAATTAAGATTCATGTAGTTATTGCTCGCATATGTACCATGTTGCATGGCATCATGAGATGGATTTGTGAATGAGATTTTATCGAGATTAGCCATGTTGATCGATTCGATGTAATTGTGTGATATTGTTTGCTAAGTTAATCAATCAAAGGCTTATTGATTCAGTTTTACGTCTGAAAGGATGGGGTTTTACTTTAGAAAGGACGGGGTTTTACATCCCTCAAGGAAGGGTTTTCCTCCCTAGGTTGAGAAGAGAGGCAATGTTATAAGGAGAATAAAACCATTGAGACCATTTGGACTGTCATGCCCTGGCATCCACCCAACGCAAGCCAAAACCGATCCAAGGTCCACACGGGAGCGACAAGATTGCATTGCGGATGACTTTAACCCCCTTAATCAGGCATTTAACACATACACAAAGTCGCACACCTTTAATCCTTTGTGTAAGAGAAAGAAGGTAGAATGAAAAAGGATAATAATTCTGAAATAAATCCTCACTCTCAACCCACATACATAACATCCTGAGCCGACACATGGCTCGAATCTTAAAATCATAGACAAGTCTAAAAGCAGAAGATACACACGAGTCAAAAACATAGTAACCCACACAAGGTTTTCTATGATCATAATAGTATAAATTAGAAGAGAAAATAACATCTGAAAACATCCATGCTTAATCCCAGTCATTCTCATGCAGGGAATCTTGATTAATTGTATGTCACGCCATGTAGCCCCAAAATAAAACACAGAAAGAGAAGTAAGTAAAACTCAGTAAGGTTTGAAATACAGTAACATTAATAAGAAAACAACCACGACACATCAACATGGTAATTGAGATCCACATTTCGTCTACTATTCCCATTTCTGATTACTTCCCTTATCATACCCTTTATAATGCACACAAGTATCTCATACATACTAATCATGGCATGATTAATCACAATGTAACATAAAATCCATTATGCATAATAATTGATTCTCACTCAATCACATCATGCATAAACATCATATATAACTAGCATGAACAGTGTCTCTAACACACATTCAGATCATGCATAATAAACCATTCTCTTTCATAGCATTCAACCTGCATAACACATGTCCCCAACATGCAATCACCCTGCATGATAAGAGTCTCAATCACACGATACTAAATAATGCATAATAATTCATATTAACATATGTCACATAATCTCAATTATCTCCACACAACCTGTGTAACCTAGGTATAATATTATCTCATACACATGCATCATCAACAACTGGTGAATATCTCCATCATGGAGAGAAATACAATCAAGCCACATAGGCTAGACATAATCCAATTTCCATGAAGGAATCGTAAAGTGTTTGGGGTAGTCAGCCCCTAAGTTTGCTCACCCTGGACAATCCTAGGCAAGGATGTCTGAATCTCACATAGAGAACCTAGAGCAGGTGTGTTCACCCAGGACATCTTTTGCGGTGGGAAGAATCCGAATTATCGCACAGGGAACCTAAAACACATGGTAGCTGGTGCACGAAGGTGTACCACTCTGGATTCTCAGGGTCCAGATAACTATCTCAAGAAATTTCCACCGCATGATAAGTACACAACTCGTAACCATTCAATTCAACATCAATTCCGATCGACTCAACTCAGGGAATATCCATGGTCCACATAAGAACTCAAATTGAAATTATGTGCTTTCAGACCAACTAATTTTTGACAAGCCTGTGATTGATTAATCCGGCATGCAATCTCACATCATTGCATTCAATCGATCAACCACGGCTAAATCTTGATAAAGCCTTATTCGGAAATCCGTTTCATGATGCATGCAGCATGGTACATATGTGGGCAAGGCATACATGAATCCCAATTTATGATAAGTGCTCTCATAAGCCCCTCATGCATCATTATTAATCACCATCATAATCATCCCCCACATGTATGTGTATATGGTATAAACATTTAATTTTAGGCATTTGAGCATGCTTGTAGTTAACTCATCATCATTTCACACATGCACATTAACATCTAATCATGCTTCCAACTGAAATCATGGGTGAAAACTATTGAAAACCATCAATCAAGTCAAGTGTAACCTCATGCTAAATCTATGCAACCATATTCACACCACATTTGTATCTAGACATAGCACCATCATTCATCCATAATTTAATTAAATAATATGAAGACATATCAATTCATTCTCATGCTATAATCTTTGTAGAATCATGCTTTAAAACATGAGGAATCATTCAATCATGGATTCAAGATAAGCAATTCTAACATGTGTAGCCAACAATATAGAATTTCATATAATACTTAAATACTCCTCATAATTTCCAACATCAATAACCTACCCTTCCAGTAGCTCATTCTAGCTCAAATTACTCTATATGAATATTGGAAATGGTATTTAAGAGTAAAAACTTGAAAAGAAGAAAAATGGCCAAAATTGAAGTATTGTCGTTCGATCGGCCTACATGGCCATTCGAATGGCCGGCCATTTGATCGGCACAACAGTAGTTCTTAGTTCGTTTTCCCAACTTCGAATTCAAAACCGAAACTTCACATACACTTCATGAAACATCAAATCACATCCCCAAACTTCATGATAATCAAATCCATACTTACAGAACATCAAATCTAGCCATTACTAAACATAAACCCCAAGAAATTACATCAAAGATTACTCCTTTATCAATTCACCATTAAAGATCATAATCATGGAACCCATTTCAAAACCATATCGAAACTTAAATTTGAACCACAACAATATTTGAGACCAAATAACTTACCTTCCAGCAAGTTCTTGATTTGAAATAGCTCCTCAAACTCCTTCAAAACTTACCCAAAATATGATTTTTATTAATACTACTCAAATCCGATTTTAAAACACAAAAAGCTTCAAGAACAAATAGATCTAGGGTTCAAAAGACCTAAAAACGAAATTCAAACATTAGGTTTTGAAATAGAAACTCAAATTAGTAGTTTTTGAGTAAAAATTAAGATTAATCCAAAGCAAATGAAGAGATTTGAAATATTTAAGCAAAACCCAAATGGATTAATGAAACTTAGCTTCTTGAATAGGAACTGGACACTGAATTCAACAGAATTGTCTAGATTGTAGAAATAGTATAGACAACTCAACAGGCATGCAGGCTGTTCGAATGGGATAACGTGTAGTTTCCTATTTTACGCCAATTTTGGGTCATTTTCCTATTAGATTCCTCATATGACTCTTATGCCTATATAAAGCCATTTGGGGCACGAAATTGTGGAATTCCAATAAATTTTCTAAAGAGAAAAAGGAAGAAGAAGATGGAGAAGTAATCAAAGCTTTCAATAGAATTTAAGAGCCTTCTTCTACCATGCAAGGCTAATTTTTTTTACTTAGGAGTTGATGAAACTATAGATAAGTTTTATTTTTATTTTCTTTTTAATTTAGATCTTAGTTGTGATTAATGGCAATTGTATAACAAAGATTTCCTTTTTAATGGAAGAGCTTTATAAGTTTATTCAATTCTATGTTGATTTATTGTATTGTAGATGATAGATTGATGTAGTTTTCGAATTTATTTGATTCTAATTTTTATGATGTTGATGAGATGGTCATACAATAGTTTTAATATTCATATTATTAATGAATTAGATGTGTTATACTAAGATTAGACTTTTAAGCTCCCGGTCTCAGCCCTTTCCTAATTAAGAAAGTGGTTGGTCCTTTCCTTTTATAGTAAAGGTGAGGTAGACCTAATTAATTAGTGGGGTACAAATAGGATTTACTACTAAAAATGAATAAATTTGCTTATTTGAAACCCAATTTGACGTCTAAAAATTTTGAAATAATCACCAAAGGTCTTAAGTTGATGTTAGAGATATTTAGGGCTAAATATTTAAAATTTTCCCATGGGGACCATGGTGGGTCCCGCCAACCCTAACTTTTTGGATAAATAGTAAAAATTCTAAAAATTTTAGAAAACTTTCAAATGACTTAAATTCACCTAAAAACAATAAATGTGAAAAAAATTTGGTTAAAATCTTTGTTAACTACTTTAATTTCTAAAATAGTCCAAAATTGATCAGAATTAGCATTAAACCACACAAAAGCAATTAAATAGAATAAAATAGATAAGTTCAAGTTTAGGGATCTTACATGGACCCTGAGAATCCAGGCTAGTGTAGTCGAGTACACCGGCTTACTAGGGGGTATTCTTCCCCGCTAGGAAATTTACCAAAAATGAGTGATTCCTTTAAACTTTCCTAGTGGGCATGGTTTGGAGTGAGCAGGGACTGCTTATGCTTCGGCCAATTAAGAAGGGTTGATGTTTTATCGATTTGCATGGTTGTGATTAGTGTGATTAGAGACATTTTACATGCAGGTTGATTGATGATGTTTATGCATGATGTGATTGTGTGTTAGGGACACTTCTCATGCAGGTTATATGTGGTGATTATGCATGAAGTGATTGTATGTTAGAGACACTTCTCATGCAAGTTATATGTGATGATTATGCATGATGTGATTGTATGTTAGAGACACTTCTTATGCAGGTTATATGTGATGATTATTCATGATGGGATTGTGTGATTAGAGACACGTCTCATGCAGATTATATGTGATGACTATTCATGTGGGGAACAATATGCTTGAAATACTTTAATGCAAGGTATTTGCTTATTTTCAAGTATGGTTATGGTAAGGGAAGTAATTAGAAACATGATATTATGTGATACATAGATCTAGTAGACCATGTTGATGTGTTGTGGATATTTCTGATTTACAGTTACCATATCCAAAACCTTACTGAGTTTTACTCACCCCACTTTCTGTGTTTTGTTTTGGGGCTGCATGGCATGACATGTAGTTAACCAGGATCTTCCGTATGAGAAATAGTCGTGGAGAGCATGGGAGTAGGCATGGATGCCTTTGCACCTTGTTATATTTTTTGATTCTATGTTGTTATAATTATAGAACATCATGTATGGTGGTTCTTATTTTAGACTTATGTATATCTTATGTTTTTAGACCTGTTTTTAGACTTTCTAATTTGTGACATGTGTTTACGCTCAGGATTTTATGTTTGTGGGTATATGACTGATGGACTAATTCATATTTATTTTCGTTATTTATCTTGCACAAAGGTTTAAATGTGCACACTTTGTATGTAAAATTCACCCGATTAAGGGCTTAAAGTCTTCCACTATGTTAAACGAACCAATCTTGTCACCTCCGTGGACTGCAATTTGATCTATGGACAGCATCATTGTGGTTGGACATATGATCATTGGAGTGCATCTAGTAGGAGTTAAACCTACGAATTTGCCAATTATGCATTGAGCGCTTTAACCATTCAGTCGTTGATGCTTAACAAGGCTCATTATAAATAACCAAATTTTATTTGAAATGAAATCTTTAGAAGAAATCAATGAACGAATATCAATTCCAATCCTGGATCTTCAAATTGAGAGAGAACAAGAATTCTCAGTATTTCTTAGATTCATGGACCGAATTCATTTCAGTGGGATCTTTCACGTACATTTTTTCCATCAAGAACATTTTATGAAACTCTTTGACCCCCGTATTTGGAGCATCCTAATTTCATGCGATTCAAAGGGTTCAACAAGCAATCGATATTTCATGGTCAAAGGTGTAGTACTGCTTGTAGTGGCAATCATTATATATCGTATTAACAATTGAAGTATGGTAGAAAGAAAAAATCACTATTTGATGGGGCTTTTTCCTATACCTATGAATTCCACTGGTCCTAGAAATGATACATAGGAAGAATATTTGTTATCTTCCAATATTTTGAGGAACATATCGAGAGATAATTGGATTTGGTTAGACAATGTGTGGTTGGTAAACAAGGATCGGTTTTTTAGCAAGGTACACAATGTATCATGAAATATTCAATATGGTTCCACACATCCTATTTTTGTTCAAATAGCATATTCAAGACAACTAAATCATCAATCCGGTGATCATTTCATTCCATCAAGAATGAGAATTCGGAATATCACACATTGATCAATCAAACCAAGATTCAACAACCAAAAGAAAGATGGATTCTTTGGGATCCTTCCTTTCTTCAAATGGAACGAACAGAGATAGAATCAGATCGATTCTTGAAATGCCTTTTTGGATAGTCCTCAATATCCTAGCTATTCACGAGACATGAGAAATCAAAGAATTTCTTGGAATCCTACGAGATCAATTTCTTGTCATATAAAGTATATCATAAGGGGTTTGGCTTTTCTATTGATTCCTACAGATTGGATAAAAAAAATTCTTGAATAAGGTATTCAACTCAAGGGATGAATCAAAAAAGAAATCTTTATGGTTTCTACCTCCTTTTTTTTTTAAGAGAATGAATCTTTTTATGGAAGGTTTAGAAAAAATTCAGCTCGGATCTCTTACACAAATGATTTGGAAGATCCAAACCCAAAAATAGTGGTATTTGTTAGCAAAAACATAATGGAGGAGGTAAATCAATATAGATTGATCCGAAATCTAATTCAAATCCAATATTGCACCTATGGGTACATAAGAAATGTAACGAAACAATTCTTTTTAATGAATCAATTTGATCATAGCTTCGAATATGGAATTTAAGAGGATCAAACAGGAAATTATACTCTCAATCATCTAACTGTAATAAAATATATGATCAACCAACATTTATTGAATTTGAAAAAGAGTAAGAAGAAATGTTTTGGTCCTCCTATTTGTTGAACCAAGATATTCATAAATCAGGATCCTAAATAATATAATTACAAATGGTCCAATGAATTTCTAGGAACAGTTGGAACATTTTGTTTCCGGATAGAAGCACTGTTTTCAAAGAGTATTTGATCGATTATGTTTTAATCAATATTTGATTGATTGGTTCGAGGTAATCAACAACCAAGATTTGTCTAAGTCACTTCATTTCTTTTTGTCCAAGTCATTTCTCTTTTTCCCTAAGGCACTTCCTTTTTCATTTTGAGTATAAGGAATATCACCATTCATAAGTCCGAGATCCACATCTATGAATGGAAAGGGCCAAATGATCAATTCTGCAATTAGTTGTTAGAATAAATAAGTGTTCTAATCGTTCATTTGAATAAATTGAAACCGTTGTTATTGGACGATAATGATACTTCTCAAAGATTGAAATTCTTGATCAATGGTAGAACAATATCACCCTCTTTGTTCAATAAGATACCAAAGTAGATGTTTCACTCATTCCACACTAGAAAGAATCACAGGAAATCCTTCAATAACATAGATTGCTATTTTTCAATAATTTGCCACTATTGATACAATTGGTTGAATCCCGTGAAATCATTTCCTAGACGTTTATTGATATCTTCTTTTTATAAAGAAAATTGACTTCGATTATTGAATAATCCGCATCACTTATGCTTCTATTTTCACAAAAGATTTCTTTTTGATGTGGTAAAGACCTGTATCAATAATTATGATCTTGCATATGGACAATTCCTCAATGTCTTGTTCATTCGCAACAAAATATTTTCTTTGTGCATTAGTAAAAAAACATGTTTCTTGGGGGAGAGATACTATTTCATTGATTGAGTCACAAGTATCTGGCATATTCATACCTAATGATTTTTCGCAAAGTGGTGACAAAATGTATAACTTGTACAAATCTTTTCATTTTCCAATTCAATCTGATTCATTTGTTCATAGAGCGATTTACTCGATTGTAGACATTTCTAGAACCTCTAACAAAGGAACAAATAGTCAAATTTCAAAGAACTTATTATTAGCTTCTATCTGATCTGAATATATCTGATTAAAAAAGGAACAATTTGCATTAGTATCTCAATTTCAATTCAAACATGGGTTTGATTCACAGTCTATGTTTAAAGACAAATATCTCATCCATAAAGTGGAAAAAAACGGGTCTTTGTCTAGTGAAATGCATTGAGAAATGATAGATGGATAGAACCTTTCAATGAGATAATAATTTTTCAAATCTCTCCAAATGGAATCTATTCCAAACTTATTTTCTAGGGTACCTTACTTTAACAAGGTATATAAATTTCACCTTTTTAGATAATTTTTCAGATCCATCACCGATACTAAGTAGCAATTAAAAATGGGTATCCATTTTTCATGAAATAATGCTTGGATTAGTTCTCTCATGTCCAATTCTTATAAAGAAAGGGTGGGCGATTCTTCCAGAAAGGAATTGGATAAGTGAGATGTTGAGTAAGTGTTTAAAGAATCTTGTTCTGTTTGAAGAAATGACTCAAGGAAATGTGTCATCCGCTTTATTAATATGGACACATCTGAATTCACCAAAAGCTTGAGAGTTCCACTATTCTATCCTTTTCCTTCTTCTTGTTGTTGGATATCTTGTTTGTACACATCTTCTCTTTGCTTTCTGAGCATCTAGTGAGCTAGAGACAAAGTTATAAAAGATTAAATCTTTATTGATTCCATCATACATGATGGAGTTTTGAAAACTTTTGGATAGGTATCCTACATCTCAACTGAATTCTTTCTGGTTGAAAAATCTCATTCTAGTTACTATGGAACATTTAAAAGATTCTTTGGAATAAATACATTGTTTTGCTTATGGCGGCAACATTCTATTGGGTGGTGGTCCTGCTTATGGGTTTAAATCAATACGTTCTAAGAAGAAATATTGGAATGTCAATCTCATCTATATTGTCAATCTCATAAGTATCATACCAAATCTCATCAATTGAACCACTTTTCAATAAATACGAGACATCTAAGTCATACAAGTAAATATCTATTCATTGATGAGAAAACAAAATGTGAATGGTGGTTGGGTTGATGATAAAATAGAATCTTGGCTCATGAATGGTGATTCAATTGATGATGAGGAAAGAGAATTCTTGGTTTAGTTCTCCACCCTAACAACAAAAAAAGGAATGATCAAATTTTATTGAGCATGACTCATAGTGATCATCTATCAAATAGTGACTTGTTATCAAATGATTGATCAACTGGGATCAATTTACTTACAATACTTAATTGACATTCGTAAAAAGTATCTAATGAAATATAAGTTCAATAGATCTTGTTTAATAGAAAGACGGATATTCCTTGCTCATTGTCAAACAATCACTTATTTACGAACCACATGTGGGGCTAATAGTTCTCATTTCCCATCTCATGGAAAATCATGTTCACTCTATTAGTCCTATCCCCTTCTAGGGGTCTTTTACTAACAGATTCTATTGGAATTAGACAATCATATTTGGTCAACTACCTAATGACAAACTCCTATGTTCCTTTCATTACAGTATTTCCGAACTAGTTCTTGGATGACAAGCCTAAAGGTTATCTTTTTGATGATATCAATATGGATGATAGTGACGATATCGATATGGATGATATTGACGATATCGATATTGATGATAGTGACGATATCGATATTGATGATGATTTTGATGTGGAGGTCCTTACTATGACAAATGTGATAACTATGTATATGATGCTAGAAACAGACCAATTTTATATCACCTTTCAGTTCAAATTAGCAAAAGCAATCTCCCCTGCATCATATGGATTCCAAACATTTATGATCTATATGGGAATGAGTTGAATTACTTATCCCTCCGTGTATTAGTAAACTATCTCTCCAAAGATTGTGAAAGATGTTCCACTATTAATATTCTCGTTATTGCTTCGACACATTTTCCACAAAAAGTAGATCCCTCTCTAATAGCTCCGACTAAATTAGTTAAAAGCATTAAGATACAAAGGCTTCTTATTCCACAACAATGAAATCACTTTTTCATTCTTTCATATACTAAGGGATTTCACTTGGAAAGAAAATGTTCCACACTAAGTGATTCAGGTCCATAACTATGGGTTCCAATGCACAAGATCTTGTAGTACTTACCAATGAGTAACTCTATCAATTAGTACTACAGAAAATAAATCAATTATAGCCCTAGTCCATTCATAGGAGGCTGGTTTTGCCTCCAAGAAAAATTTTGATGATTCTACCAATTTAGATTGTATATCTCAGATAAGGGACTGCCAAATGATTTCGCATAATTGTTTAGTGCATTTGCTTGCTTAACGAAGCACTCAGAATAACCAAACATGGAAGGACACGTTTGAGCAGTGTGCATGGAACTTGCACACAGAGAATACACTTTATTTTAAATTTGGTTGGCAGAATTCATATTTCTAGTAAAGGCCATGACTTCTACTTTTCTAGTTAGCTATCTTCCCTTAGTTCATATAAGCCTCATTTCATAGGGCTTTGGGTTGGCTTTTCTCTATGACTAGAAAAATCCCATTGCTGAGAACTTTTAGACAACCCGTCTAAGAACTTATACGTTGCATCATCATTCAGACTCAAGAAAAACCCACTATTCGTAGATTTAATCATATTACAGTATGCTTAGTCAACTATTGTAAAAGTATTGCACAAGCTACCATGTTTCAAAACCATGGTGGAAACACTTCAAAAGAATGTCCTTCAACCTCTCCCAACTCTTATAAAAAAAATTATGCGCCTCTTGACAAAAGTCTCCTCTTTCTCCTTAAGGCATTAATTTGGACATTAAAAAAAATATTGACAAGAACTTTCTTACATAAATCTCCCATGAATTAGTAGACCATGCTAGCAGAGAATTCAACCATTTATTTGCCTTGTCCTTCAATGAAAAAGGAAACAAACGCAAACGAACTGACTAGTGAGAAAATTTTTGAAACTTGAATGTAGCACAAATTTCAAGAAAATCCTTTACATGCATGTAAGGATCCTCTCTATGAAAACTATGGAAGGTGGGGAGAAGTGGAATGACTTGAGCTTTCAACTGAAAATGTGTGGCAGTGTTGGCGGGCAACACTATGCATGAGGGAGGATTAATGGAAATTAGTAAAAATAACTCCCTAAGGGGTTTGGCTTCTACATTGTGTTCTTCCATTGTGAATGGAAGATGACTTTCAATTTCATGACTCTCTCTGGGTTTAAATCTACTCTAACTATCTGGTGTGTTTGATCATGTATCTACATAGTTATACATGACTCACCTATCTCTAATGCCCCCTTGTTTTCACCGCATTTCACTCTCTTACTCTTTCCTTTTTGAAACCCTAAACTAAAAATAGTAGGAGGGTAAACTTAGTTTAGAATTAATTTGCTTTCCTTTACAGGTTCCCATCAACAGTGCCAAAAACTTGTTAAATTTTGATTATTTACTAGCAAGTGCATAAATTGTACCAAAGTATAATTGGGAAAGTAAGGTCGATCCATCAGTGACTTGAAGTTATAAAATCAAAGTTTAATCTAATTAAGTCTAACCCTAATCTTGTTAACTAATATAGAAAGAATAACAAATTTAACTAAGAGGAATTAAGGTAAATAATAAATGAAAACAAACTTACATGTCGAAAATGAACTAAATCACTGAAGAAAAAGAACTTCAAGTAAAAGATAGGCTGAAAGTTATTTAAACCATGAAAGCAATTAAAAGTCTTTAAAGTATTAAATAAAAATTGACTAATATCTCAAAATCCCATCTTATTAACATGAAGAAAATCACATCTATGTTCATCAATTTATTTCCCAAATGTAACTCATAATAAACAAGAATTATATTCTCTTTATCATGGAAAATTTCAACTTTTGATGCCCTTTTCAAAGAACTAATGTATGTTCTTCCACGCTTCAATGGAATAAAACTGTCATAAGTAGCATTCACATGAATAAATCACAATTGATGCCCAATTCTAATAATCAGCAATGCTATACCAAGCATTCAATTAATGAAAACTAATTCAAATCATGAGAAGAAGTTACTAGACTCATATCCAAATCAATTTCACTAATCAAAATGAGATAAGAACAATTAACATTAACACCCTTTAGAAAATTAACCTAAATCATATGAATTAGAACATCAACAAAATTAATAAGAGGTTCATCTTAACCTTAGTAAAAAAACTAGCTACTCAATAAACTAAAAACTAAGACCATAATCTTGATTAAATTGAGTGAAAAGTTTTAAATTTTCTACAGTACTCATAAATAATAACCACATATAACTATTCATTGTCTTCAACTCTCGCTATGAGCAGTGCTACTACAATAGCCATGAGTTGCAGATTTTCTTAGCATGTTTTTCATTCTCCAACTTCTGGACTTTAATTATCTTGATCTTAGACTCTTTCTTAATCAACATTGGAGGATGTAATGTGCTGAATTCATCACTGAATTATCTTCTCAGCTCAATTCAAAAAAAAATTTGTTCTATTTTTTTAAAGAAGAATTCAACAATTTTTTTCTTTTTCTTTTAAAAAAATAGAAAGAGTTTTAATCTAATAACATCATTAGAAGAATTTTAGTTTGGAAAAGTTGCACAAACCTCTTCAAACTCTTTTAAATATAAATATGGGTTTTTCGAATCTAAGCCATGCAATTTGGGTAGTAATTGAATTACTCCCAGCTTGAGATCAAAACTACCCACATTAGTTGGAAAAATCATGCACGAAGGAGTTCTAGTTGGTTGCAAATAATCATGCAATTTTTTAACTTGTTAATTATTTTTCACTTCATTAAAACCATTATAACTTGTACTCTCATCCATAGTGTTCAAAGAAAGAGAAAAGTCCAAAATATTAAGAGCAATATCAACACCTTTTAAGCACTTTGGTCACGTAGCCAAGAGCGCATAAAAAAATGAGAAACTTTTCAAATTCAACAAAGTAAAACTAAAAAGAAAGAAGATCTATAGATTCACCAAAAGAAAAGTATACAATTCAAATTTTCTATATAAAAGAAACGATTCAAAAAAAAATATAACTAACAAAAATTAAGTAAAAGAAGAGGAATTAAACTACTTGGAATGCTTCAAGTGGTCTTCTTTAATTCTTTATGCAAAGATATGTTCAAGAGATCTTTCCAGTTAAGGTTCTTTAATTATTCTTCTTTCCAAGACTCTCACTTTCAACAAAAAAGAAAAGAAATAAAAACAAGAAAAAATGGAGAATGAATAGGGAGATTATTTTTTAACCGCCATTCTCATCACACATTGTAATCCCTGGCAATGGAGCCAAACACTTGTTATACCTAAAGTAGTGATTCATTAAAGCAAGCCAAATCTTAGGGTTATATTACTTGCAAGTGCACAAGTGGGCGTACTCTTGTGAGGTTGAATCCACAAGGATTGCCTTTGTGTGACCATCACAATTATTACAAAATTGAAGCAGTAAAGAAAAATTAAGAGAGAAAGAGTAGAAGAGTATTTAGGTAATGAAAGTGTTAAGATGAAATTCAATAAAATAAAACACTAAGAAATTAAGGATCATTGTAACATCTATTTATATTCTTCATGTGTCATGTTATCTCAGTTAGAATCAAATGAAGATTCCATATAACCCGAAGATATGAAAATTGAAAGCAAAGCAAAGATAGGAAATACTTTAGATAGATGAAGGATTAAAAGAATTTTTTCTTCAAGAGTTCAATGTATCAAAACCACAAAAGCTCAAGAAGGTGAACCGTCAAGTATCTTATGTATTAGGATCACAAGGAAACAAGAAGAACAATATTAAATAAACATCACTTCAAATAACCAATACTTATTTAAAACTATTGATGAAACATTAATAGAACTCCATTAGTTTATTATAAATTACATCTTGCCTTAGCTAAAAGACTTAGCAAGGCTAAAAGAAAACTTAAAAATAAAAGCTACAAAAGAAGAGTAGAAAAATAGGAGTGGAGAGCTCTAAAGAGGAGGAACTGATGCCCTCCCACGTTACCCCTCTTTTTATAGGAGTAGAAGGGGTTGCTTCAAAGGAGAAGGTCTAATAATATCCCTTAATTGCATCCTGATTCATTGCTTGATTGGTTGCTTCTTTGACACTGATTAGATTTTAAATCAATAAAATAAATCAAAAATTTATTTAGAAAATAAGTATTTATTAATTTTTCTTTAGTTACAAATCAGTCTCATTATCTTTCCTTATGTGTATCAATCACAACTGTTGAAAAGATCCTCTATGTGTTGGCCTCAAGTTAATTATCTGGTTATCCTTTTGCATGTCTGATTTGACCTATATATCTTCCTAAAATAGTGATTGTAGCCATGGACATC
The DNA here is from genome assembly GCA_035235625.1 of Saururus chinensis. Lineage (NCBI taxonomy): Eukaryota > Viridiplantae > Streptophyta > Magnoliopsida > Piperales > Saururaceae > Saururus > Saururus chinensis. The sequence goes on from CP141143.1 coordinate 38,158,236, forward strand.
ATCTTTCTAATGCCTCCAGAATCATATAAATCCGAAGTTTATATAGAAGGGTATTAAAGAAATACTATGGTTGTGCAAGTTTGTCCAAATCAACTTCTTCGTGAATTTTGTTCTCTTGTTGCAAATGTGAAATTCAATAGATCCACAAGGTTGTATTCGACCATTCAATGCATGTTTAGACCATTGAGAGCTCATTCTTGACCCTTGAATAACTTTAGGTAGTTGGGCTTCACTTCCTCTTTCATGTGGACCCTATCGAATCCCATTTGGATATGTTAACATGTCAAAGGTTGAACTCACCTATCCGAAAAATAAATAGCCCAAATGAATTAAAAAAACATAAGAGTGCAATTCAAGATTTAAAAATATTTAATTAAAAATTATTTCATTGCATAAATCCATTATCGTTGTGTAGTGGATATTAAAGTCACATGAGAAACAATATCTTACGTGACCAAATTACCAACCTCTAGCCGATAGAAGAAACCCCTTTCTTTATTTAGTCATTGGTCTTCAAGTTTCACCCTTGAATTGCAAAACTTTCACCCATCAAGTCTATCTTAATTTCTTCAAAGTTCTCAATCAAAACTCTTTTTTGATTATTAATGTCAAGCTTCTCAAACAACCTTATGAAGAACTCCTTTGGCAAATGTTTTTGTAGTGTGATGTGTAAGAACATATGAGTCAAATGTCTAGTTTATGGGCTAGTTTGTTTGTCAAAATAATGTCAAGAAACCATATGTAGGTTAGAAGTCGTCAGCTTGATTTGAGGTTGTTGTAGTCAAGTCAGATTTGAAATTAACAGTCTTGAAAAATAGGAGCAGACATGTTTTTGATGATCAAGGTAAAAGATTAAAGAATGTGAAGGATTTTGAAGTATATCTAGATCACATTAGACATCATAAATTAATTGGAAAAGGTTAAGAAGAGATTACAAAGGTTTTAGAAAGATTTAGGATAAAAAGGCAAAATTGTGAAAAGTAGGAAAATTGATCGATCACGACAAAAATATGAAGGAGAAACAATCGATCGTCTGATGATTTAGCTATGTGCAAAATGAAGCCAAGAGTTATCGTTCGATAGCTCTCACAATCGATCGATTGATCGCTTTTAAAATAATTGATTGTTTCAAGAATAGTTTACCTAAATTAAGACCTTTGTATTTCCATTTCATTCTTTGTTCAAATACAAGTCCTAAACTAACTTAATGACCTATATAAGAATTATTAAATCATGAAATTGGAGAGAGTAAAACCTCGAGGAGAAAAGAAAAAAGCGGGTTAACACCTTTGTTTATTCTTTTTCAAAGGAAAATTTACTTGAGCTTTGTATCGAATATCTATGGTGGATTGAAGAAGACAATCCACAACTAAAGGAGCTGATACACAGAGTATTCAAAGAGGAGTTGCAATATGTCTTCAATGGGAGATTGAAGTTTCTACAAGGCCAAAGTCATGACAACAAGAGGAGATTGTTGAAGACTAGAAGCAAACAAAGATAAGGTAAGGAAGGTAAAGTTTCAAGTGCTTGGAGAACAAAAAATAAGAGGAGCATGTGTTAGAGTCTAAAAAAGGTTTCTGGTTTTCTTATATCCATGTAAAATTCAAGTTTTTAGTGTATTAATTTGGTTCCTTTGTAATTGTTGTAGTTTTTTACCCTAGTTGGGATTTTCTATGTAACTTGTTGTCTATATGTGTGGATTGTTTCATGGTATATTGATTGATAATTCAAGAGTGAGATTGAGTGAATAATTAGGTTTAATAATTTTTATTTAATAAAAAAATTTGCACAAAGAGGCTAGAACTCTTAATTCTTACTTGTTGAAAGGACTAGTTTTAGGACCAATTTAGTGATTCGCTAAGTCGATTAGACGAATATTAAATTCTCAATTGGTAGATGAGGATCAATTTTAAAAAAATTGCTTGCTACTTGATATGAATCTGATTTGCTATTAATTTGATTTGCCATGATATTATTTTAGAACCTTGCTAAAAATTTCATAGTTTAATTGCTCGTGCTAGATTTCCTGTGCTATGGTTAGGATTATGATTTGTGCTCAAGTTTACTTGAATTCTTTTTGAAATACTTGATTAAAACTTGTTGATTTGTGTGACCTAGGTTTGTAGTTAATTTTCTCTTAAATTTCCTTAAATTTTGTTCTTAATTTGTGGTGCTTGGGTTAATTTTTGTCAATTGAATCCAATGTCTAGTTTAAACAATTCAATGATTGAAAATGGGAACTTGAAAATCCTGTTAATAAACCTCTTTTGTATGATGGACAAAATTTCTCATATTGGAAAAATAGGATGAGAGCATTTATACAAACGCTTGTTGAGAATGCCTAACAAGTGGTTGCTGAAGGCTGACATCTTCCAATGATGAAAGATGAAGATGGAGCTCAATTCTAAAAGATGAAATTGATTGGGATGACAATGAGATATGACTTGCTAATCCAAAGAGTAAAGCTCTGACTATTTTATTTAATGATGCACAGAAAAATCACATCATAGGTTAATCTCTAATTGTGTGTTTCCCAAAGTTAATTGGGAGAAATTGGTAAAACATATTAGTGGAACTGAGGCTGTGATGGTGTCTAGGCTTCAAATGTTGATGTTAGAATTTGAAAACATAATATTGAGTGAAGAAGAAACAATTTCTTAATATTATGCTAAAATTTCAAACTTTGTCAACATGTGTGATAAGCTAGGAAAGCCTATTCTTGAATACCTTGTTGTGAGAAAACTTTAGGTCCTTATCCACAAAATTTAAAATTAAGGTGGTTGCCATTAATGAATCAAAGAAAATTGACACCTTAGATTTAAAGGATTTGGCTGGGAACCTTAGAAGCTTTGAGATGTAAGAAGAGTCCTATGAGTATAAAAAAGCGATGATTGAAAAGGCTTAAGGGAAAATAAAATGCCCTAAAGAATCTAGAAGAACATCCAAAAAAAAAAAACTTTAAACACCTTGTGTGAATTTGAAAATGATGAAAAATTAATGCTTTTATTATAAAAGTACTTCAAGAAATTCATGAAAGCTCAGAACATTAGGTTTGGGAATAAGGGACAAAATTCTAGAAAGAAACAAGGGGAAAAGAGAGATGAGAGGCCAACAAAACAAGATAAGAAGAATTTAAAATATTTTATTGTGGAATATTAGGTCACTTTGCTGCTAATTGTCATAACTTGTACTTTGACAATTCTTCTAATGAGAAGCCCAAAAGGCAAAAGGGGTTTGATTATAAGAAAGGGAAAGTTGTTTCAACCAACTTACTCTAATGAGAGTTCTTCTGAAGAAGAACTATACAACCATATTGCCTTCCATGTAAGTATGAAGGATGATCGTTCAGAAGTAGATTTCATGAGTCCACTTCTCTAGAAGTTAACTCAGAATCTGAAGTTGAATCTGATGAGTTTAAAAGATTCCTCCAAGAACTCTTAATTATGACTAAGAGAACTAAAAGTCTTGAGAAAGAGTAAAAGAAGAAAGAAGATGAACTAATTGTGTCTTCTCAATAGACTAATAAGTTAGTAGAGTTGAATAACAAACTAGAGAGAGAAGAGAATCACCTTAAGCAAGACCTAGAAAGTGAGAAAGAAAAATTCATTGCTCTCAATAAAGAACCCATATCCACTAAAGAGAAATTAGATGGGTTTAAGAGTGGGAAAATTAGAGACTATGCTCAGCATAAGTCAAACGAACAAAATGGTTTTTGGTTTCAAGAATTGGTTTTCTACCCTCTTAGAAAAACCTACTATCTTTGGTTTTTGGTTTCAAGAATTGGTTTTCTACCCTCTTAGAAAAACCTACTATCTTTGTGAAGGCAAAAGAAAGCGTAAAATAGTAGGAAATAGTGTCCAACCCACTGAGGTCTAGAGTAAAAGGAGGGCGTGTGTGATATTTGCCATAGTGATCCCATATTAGAAGAGAGTCTCCTAAGAACTACCCTTTCAAACTTAGGTCAAAAAAGAATGAAAAAAAGAAGCACACTACTTCTTCTCCCCCTAAGCTACCCCACCAAGTGTATGAGAAGAAGATGAAGAGAGTTTGAGTGAAGAAAGTTCATCTTTAAGCTTTAAAGGATCAATTGAGAAAAGTAAGGAAGTCGACCTTAGGTTGCCTTAGGATTGGTTGGGTAGGCAAGGCTAAGGAGTCTTATATCCCTAAGTAAGAGATTTTGGTTTTGTCCATGATTTATTTCTTTCAATCTTTAGGACACACATGTTTTAGTTTTGATCATATTTTTCTTTGTTTTTATTTCTTTTTATTCATAGATTTTGAATGAAAAAATAAAAAAATGGAAGGGAAAATTATATAAATAATAATTAAAAAAATATTTACCACTTTGGGAAATATTTTTCAAAGTGGTGTTCATTTTTGCCATGCAGGCACCAACCAAGCAGCTAGCGCCTGCACGGGTTTTTTAAAATTTTTTAGTTGATTTCATCCTTTAGAAGGGCGAAATCGGGTTTAAGTTGATTTCATCCTTCTAAAGGACGAAATTGGTTTAAGACTTGACCCGATTTCGTCGTTTAGAAGGACGAAATCAACTTAAGCTGATTCCGTCCTTCTAAATGACAAAATCACAACACTTATCACATTTTGGCATTCGGTTGTTAACCATACTGATTTCGTCCTCAAAATCTATTTTAAATTAACTTTATCACCTGTCCCTGTTTATTCATTCAATACATACATGATTGCATTCATTCCACCCATTCCATGCATAACAAATATAACATTAAAGTACATCATAGACAAGCATAAAATAGAAACGTTTATCAAATATATTACATCACAAGTCAAAAAAATGTTTAGTTTACAATAAACATATAAAAAAGTTAATGTCATAATCTCCTACATCCTCGATGGTGTTGTACGAGCTCCTCCTCATGATTTGCCTCTAGCTCTGGCTCGGTATGCGGCTTCGGCTCTGGCTCTGGCTTTGGCTCTAGTTTTGGCTCTAGCTCCGGCTCCGGCTTAGCATAAGTAATAGATAGTTCAACACGAGCTGGCCAATGTCATCTATAATATAAAATCGAATCTGGCTGAGCTACATGTGTAGTGACACAAAATTATGAACCTGGACGAGAGCTATATATTGCTGATGAAGATGGAATATCAAGGAATGAAGAGTGCATCGGCTGTGTCTAAAAGGCCTCGTCAACAGGATAATCTCTATGAAATTCTGTAATTTGTTGTGCACGATGACCAGATTCCCAAACGACTCACCCAGACGATACTCTCTTGCTTTTACTTAGTTGCATTGAACTATTTATTATTGTAATAGTTTAGTATTTGCTTTGGTTTGGGTATTTAGGTATAAAAATGTGTTGGTTCAGTTAGTGGCCCGGGCTAGCTGACCCACTAACGGGCATGGGCACCTAGGGAACTGGGCTGGCCTGGGTTGGGTTGGTACGACTCCCTAGGGGACTAGTCATCCCCTATATGGGGGTGGCTCTCTCTTGTTTTGAGGTTATGCAATTGAAGTTACTCCGTGTTTCTCCCCTTTCTTCCTTACTTCTCCCATTTCCCTGCGTAGATCACCTAGGTACCAATTGTGCCTACTCCAGGCACATCATTGGTATCGGAGCTTTTACGATCCCCGGCCATGGCTCGAGGCAAACAAGCTGCCGTTCCAGAGGTTCCTTCAGAGAAGGTGGTCCCTGATTCAACGTCAACGGACAGCCCGAAGGTCATTCCGGCAGCACTTGACGCTAGGCTGTTAGAAATCATGGCGGCACTTCAAACTCTCACTGTGGACATGACAAGCGTGAAGACGCAACAAGCGGCCACACACAACTTCTGGCTATGCGCACAGTGCCCATCCTACCTGGACTGCCAGCCGCTACCCAGGAGAAGGGCGGGCCATCGTTGCCTCCCGAGCCAAACATCCCTGAACCCCCAGCTCCGATTGGCCTTGACGCAGGGGTATTTCCATGTCCGGCATACTTTCGCACTTGCAACCAAGCATTGGGGGCGAGGCGCTAGGCCTTGGACATGCGAGGCATACCAGGTGTTCAAGAAAATGCCCCTATGATGCTGCCCCCTCCAAATCAGATCCAAGACCCAGAGGAGTGGGATGAGTATCCTGGGCATCGTGGCAAACAACGGGGGCGGGGGGGGGGGGGGGGGGGCTGAGCCCCGTTTGGCTCACCTACAGTTTCCCCACTATAATGGTGATGACGATCCTGTAGAATGGCTGTACAAGGCTGAGAAGTTCTTCCCCTACCAAGGGACGCATTCTGAGGAGCTGCCTTCCACCTTGATGGGGACGCTTGGGTCTAGTTCCAGAGTTTCGAAAAGGAGGTGCGCTACCCCACCTGGGCAGCCTTCTCTGACAAGCTCTACATTTAGTTTGGGCCATATTATTTACCGGGGTGGTGTTGCTACTGACCCGGCCAAAGTGGCCACCATGCTCTCTTGGCCGCCACCCACATGTGTTCAGGCACTCCATGGTTTTCTGGGCCTTATAGGTTACTATCGGCGTTTCATTAATCGGTATGGCAAGTTGGCTCAACCCCTTACAGAGCTGCTTAAGAAGGGGGCTTTTGCATGGTCAGCGGACGCTGCCATGGCATTTGAGGGTCTTAAGCAGGCTATGGCATCCGCTATGGTTCTTCTATTACCTGACTTCAGCCTGCTGTTTGTGGTGGAGACCGACGCGTCAAAAGCGGGCTTGGGTGCGGTTCTTTTGTAGGATGAGTGACCCATTGCCTATTTCAGCAAAGCATTGGCGGGCCACTCCCTGTCCTTGTCTGTGTTGAGAAGGAGATGTTGGCCATTGTCCTCGCAGTTGACAAGTGGTGCCCTTACTTACTCGGTCACTGATTCCTGATTCATGCTGATCACTAGCCAATGAAATACTTCCCTGAGCAACGCATGTCTACTCCATCTCAGCAGCGGTGGGTAAGCAAGTTGTTGGGCTTTGACTATGAGGTAGTGTACAAGAAGGGTTTGGAAAATATCGTGGCCGACGCGCTCTCTCGCAGTCCGGCACCTGGCTCTTGTCTAACTCTCTCCGCTCTCTTTGCCCCTTTATTGATGAGATACGATAGGCCTATGGTGAGGCTTCTTGGACGCAGGAGGTGATTACCAGCCTGCAAACTGACCCTACTGCCCATCCTTTCTTTGTGTGGCGGAATGAGCTTCTCTTCTGGAAGGACCACTTGTGGGTTCCTGCTGTTGCTGACCTCCGCCGCTGCATCGTGTCGCACTTCCATGACTCTCCTATGGCTGGTCACGAGGGTGCCTTTCGTACCTATAAATAGGTCAATCAGAGTTTTCTATGGCATGGCATACTTCGAGTAGTCCATGACTACGTGGCCGCTTGTGATTTTTGTCAGTGGGCTAAAGCGACCATGACCTCGCCCGCTGGTTTGTTACAGCCCTTGCCTATTCCCGATAAGGTTTGGGAGGATGTTTTGATGGACTTTGTGGAGGCTTTACCCATGGTGCAGGGCAAGTCTGTCATTATGGTGGTGGTGGATTGACTGTCCAAGTATGCTCATTTTTGCGCCCTAGGCCATCCCTTCACCACTATTGTGCGCGTGCACTTGATTCGTCATTTATCTTTATTTCAATACATTAGACTATCACTTATGTTTATTTCCGTACATTAGGCTAGTTTTCTTTAAGTTAGTGGCCGATTGGCATATGTATTTAGTTATGAACTCGTGATAGGCATGCTAGTGGACAATGGGATATCCAGGCCCACTAGCGGCACGACTCCCAATGTGGGAGGGCGCGACTCCCCATAAAGGGTACTTTCCCTCCTTGGTTTGGATTTATTGAATATCAGTTTACTCTTTTGCTACTTTCCTACTTCTTCATCCCTTTCCCTCCATAGAACTCTTGTATACTGATTGTGCCCACATCAGGCACATCATTGGTATCGAAGCTTTATCGATCCCCGGTCATGCTGCCCATGTAGGAGACTGAAGTTTCAAGGGACAGCCCCTCCACTACTACCACGGCCACTCTGGCTTCCACGGACGATCACATACAAGCAAAGCTCATCGCCATGATGGAAGTATTGACCGCAGATGTTGCACATATAAAGGCAGCACAGTCAGTGCCCACAGCGTCCATCCTCGCCAAATCCCAGGATGCCGCCATGGAACTTGGGGGCTTGTCTTAGGGACCTTACAGGCGCACCCCTGGTCCCTCAGCCACGATAGATAGAGAGACACGTCAGTCCCACGTTCCTCTACCTGTTGGACCGGCTGACTTGCCTGCTGAAGGAGGACGCTAGGCCCGGGCTTCGCGAGGCCCGCCAGGTGTTTGGGCAAATGCCCCTATGATACCGTTGTTTGTTCCTGGTCTTCCAGCTGAGGCAGATAGGGAGGCACGTCAGCCTCATGCCCTCCTGTACGTTGGACAGGCCTCCCTGCCTGCTAAAGGGGGATGTCAAGCCTTGCCACCACGAGGTGCACCAGGTGTTCAGGTAAATGCCCCCAATGATGCATCCCCCCAGGAACATGCTTCAGGAGATGGAAGATGACTGGGATGAATTCCCTGGCCCTCGCAGTGGTCATCGGGGAGGAGCTGAACCCCGTTTGGCCTGCCTAAAGTTCCCACGTGACAATGGGGATGATGACCCTGTGGAGTGGCTATACAAGGCTAAAAAATTCTTCGCATATCAAGGCACACAATCAGAGGCTGAACGACTGCGCATCGCTGCATTTCATCTGGACGGGGATGCTTCTATATGGTATCAGAGTTTTGAGAAGGAGGTCCGCTACCCCTCTTGGGCTGTCTTCTCCGACAAACTCTGTATTCAGTTTGGGCCGAATGAGTTTCAGGACTTCAACAAGATGCTCTCCACCCTGCGTCAGACCACCACTGTCTGCGCCTATTACACGGAATATATGAAGGTGGCCAACCGCCTTCCTGATTGGCTGGTGGCTACCTTGGTGGGCACTTTCAAGCGCGGCCTCAAGCCCGAGATTTTGGAGGAGATGCGGCATTTTCCTTGTGCTAACATGCAGGACGTAGTGCACCATGCTCTAATTGAAGAGGAAAAGCTAGCTAGCAGCACAGGGGGGGCACTTGGGCCACACCTACCAGTAGCTTGGTACCTAGCCGCCCCGTCCAGCAGGCCACCCCAGCAGGTCCTATTGTTCATCGTCTCACACTGGCTCAGATGGACAAATGCCGTTCTAAGGGGCCATGTTTTCACTGCGATGAGAAATTTGTGCCGGGACACCGTTGTTCTATCAAGGGTAGTCTGCTAGTGGAAGAGATCGACGAGGAGAGAGAGGTGGCGGTGGGTCTGATTCATTTCACTATGAGGAGATGTTGCCAGAGATTTCTATCCATGCCTTTTTGGGGGCATTCACGCCACGCACAAGTGGCATCAAGTGTCTATTTTGATCGATAGTGGGTCTACCCACAACTTCATTAATGACAAAGTAGCCCAAAGGCTAGGCTGCTTCGTGTTTGATTCGAAGCCCTTTGACGTGCTGATTGGCGATGGGAAGCACCTTCAAAGCTCAGGGGTCTGTACCCAGACAACGCTCTCCATTCAGGGACACACATTCGTTATAGATCTGTTTTTGCTTCCTACAAAGGGGGCGGATGTAGTGTTAGGGGTGCAGTGGCTCCAAGAGCTCGGGGACGTCTTATGGAATTTTATGGACCTGGTGATGGATTTTGCTATTTAAGGCCTGCGGGTGCAGCTCTAGGGATCTCAGCCGGGCACCCTCCTTTCTGCTCAACTGACAAGTTCATTATTTCAGTTTCCCTCACAGGGCCTATTACTTCAGTAGTGAGCATCGGTGGACGTCCCTCAGGATGAGTTACCGCAGGATCTCCTTGATCTATTGACAGAGCATAGTGTGGTGTTTGCTGAACCATAGGGCCTTCCTCCGATACGGTCTCGCGATCATTTTATCCCTATCCTACCAAGGGCCTCCCCAGCCAATGTCCAACCATACCACTACCCGTACATTCAGAAGGCAGAAATAGAACGCCTTGTGACTGGCATGCTTCACTCAGGTATCACCCGAACTATTGTCTCTGATAGTGACCGGGTTTTCATCTCTGAGTTTTGGCAGGAGTTCTTCACCTTACAGGGCACCTCTCTGCACATGAGCACCGCTCATCACCCACAGATGGATGGTCAAACCGAGGTGGTGAACAGGTGTTTGGAGCAGTACTTGTGTTGTTTCACTATGTCTCAGCCCCGTCGATGGCTTTAGCTTCTTCTGTGGGCGGAGCAGTCTTATAACACGGCTTACCACACTCGTGCCGGTTTCACTCCTTTTGAGGTGCTATATGGGAGGCCACCCCCAATAGTGTTATCATATGTTCCCCATCGGTCGTCAATAGCTGAGGTTGATTATATGCTCCAGACATGGGACGAGGTTCTTCTATAGCTTAAGGAGAACTTGTCTTTGGCTCAGAACAGGATGAAGCAGATCTATGATCGTCATCACACTGATCAGGAGTTCGCGGTGGGAGACTTGGTTTATGTCTCTATTCTTCCCCAATGCTAGATCTCCTTGTTTCAGCCTGAGCACACCAAGTTCACCCCATGTTTCCATGGGCCCTATGCTATTGAGGAGCGTATTGGTCCAGTCGCTTACCGCTTGGCTCTACCGCTGGGTATGATGGTTCACCCTGTCTCTCATGTCTCCAGGCTGCACCGTTGCATAGGTGACACAACTTTTGGTACTGATGTTCCACCACCTCCATTGATGGGCCCAGTTGTTTCATCCAAACCTGTTCCTACAGCGATGCTCGATAAGCGTCATATCTGCCGCTCCGGTTGTATTGTTACAAAGGTTTTGGTTTCGTGGCAGAGACAGTCACTTGAGGATGCTACATGGCTGTCTAAGGATGAGTTTATGTCTCGCTACCCATCTTGGTCGTCTTGAAGACAAGGCATTTGCAGAAGCGTGGTGGAGTTTTGTGCACGTGCACTTGATTCATCACTTATCTTTATTTCAGTACATTAGGCTATCACTTATGTTTATTTCCGTACATTAGGCTAGTTTTCCTTATGTTAGTGGCTGAATGGCATATGTATTTAGTTATGAACTCGTGATAGGCATGCTAGCGGCATGACTCCCAATGTGGGAGGGCACGACTCCCCATAAAGGGTCAACTCCCTCCTTGGTTCGGAGGCTATTGAATATCAGTTTACTGTTTTGCTATTTTCCTACTTCTTCCCTTTCTCTGCGTAGAACTCTTGCATACCGATTGTGCCCACATCGGGCACATCAACCGCCAAGACTGTAGTTGAGCTCTATGTTTGCGAGGTGGCCCGACTTCACGGTATGCTCTGTAATTGTTTCTAACTGTGTTCAGATTTTCGTTTTGCAGTTTTGGTAGAAGTTTTTCACTCTACAAGGGACCTCTCTTTACATGAGCACTGCTTATCACCCCCAGACAGATGGGCAGACTGAGGTCATCAACCAGTGTCTAGAGCAGTATCTTTGCTGCTTTACCATGACGCAGCCCCACCGGTGGCTTCAGCTTCTTCCATGGGCCGAGCGGTCTTATAATACGGCCTATCATATGCGCACCTAGTTCACTCCATTTGAGGTGCTTCATGGCCAGCCATTGCCAACCGTCTTATCCTATGTGCCCCACTGTTCGTCTGTGGCAAAGGTGGACTATATGTTGTAGACGCACGATTTGGTCGTATGCCAGCTCAAAGGAAATCTTTTGTCTGCCCAAAACAGGATGAAACAGCATTATGATCGTCACCGTACTGATCGTGCATATGTGGTGAGTGATTTGGTTTATGTGTCGGTTCTTCCTTATCACCAGACCTCCTTGTTTCAGCAGGAGAATTCCAAGTTGGCTCCCCATTTCCATGGTCCATATGTTATTGAGGAGCGTGTTGGCCCTGTGGCCTACCGCCTAACTTTGCCCCTTGACTCCTTGGTTCACCCTGTCTTTCATGTGTCCCGTCTACGGCAATTTATGGGTGACAAGTCATTGGCTATGGGTGCTCCTCCTCCTCCTCTGATGGGACCCATTTCGCCAGCCGACCCTATCCCTGCTTCAGTGATTAGAAGCATCAGGTCCGTCACTCCTGTCGCATTATTGCTGAGGTCTTGATTTCTTGGCAAGGCAGCCTCTCGAGGACGCTACGTGGATGCCTGAAGATGAGTTTATGTCTCGCTTTCCAGCTTGGTCGCCTTGAGGACAAGGCGAATAGTGGAAGCGTGGTGGAGTGTTGTTCACGATGACCAGATTCCCAGACGACTCACCCAGACGATACACTCTTGCTTTTACTTAGTTGCATTGAACTATTTATTATTGTAATAGTTTAGTATTTGCTTTGGTTTTGGTATTTAGGTATATGTATTGGTTCAGTTAGTGGCCTAGGCTAGCCGACCCACTAACTAGCATGGGCACCAAGGGAATCAGGCCAGCCTGGGTTGGGTTGGCATGACTCCCTAGGGGACTGGTCATCCCCTATATGGGGCGGCTCTCTCTTGTTTTGAGGTTATGCAATTGAAGTTACTATGTGTTTCTCCCCTTTCTTCCTTACTTCTCCCCTTTCCCTGCGTAGATTTCTTGTGTACCGATTGTGCCTACTCCGGGCACATCATAATCACTGACTGAAGCAGTGGCAAGCTACAAATGACATCATCAGACTCCCTAATCACCGACAAACATGCTGCTAATAAGTCTCACTTGAAGTATAGGTGTTAATTGCATCAGTCAAATGCGCATGCATATGTCGAACTAGACGAAACTATAAAAAAATAAATTAAATATTAGATAAATAATTAATAAGAAATAAGAAAATAATATATGCCTTTATTAACAAAGTTGTACTTACTAGAGCTGCCTCAGATGCTTTCCTAGGCTGATATGTCATCTCCTCTACATCATCGCACAGTAAAATATATCATCATATAATCGGTAAATACCACTGCATATAAGCACTATGAACATCTTGCAATGTCGTAGCCATCTCCCCTCTGATAATAGTGGCTCTCCTATCCTCCCATTGAGCGATATATGATGCATGATGTAAAGTCCAGTCAGTAATATTGTAACGCCCGAGATTTTTCATCCCTTTTTCTTAAAACTCACAGAAATTTTATTTTTTCTATATAATATGATGAATCGGAATCAAAATGACGAAATCAAAACCTATATAAATAGTTTATAATTTAAAACATCATACGGTTAAACATTGTACCGCCAAATCAAATATCCTCAGGCATTACTTGAAAACAAACGTACAAATAAATTACCATGATCATGGATTTTTAAATACAAATAACTCCCAAGCGTCTCCGAGTACAAGTCCCATAAACAGTCTACTATCTGATCCAAATTAAAGTCCAGAAGATATAAACACTTAAATCTCACCAAATACATCAGATCGTGGCACCAACTATACTCTCATTGAGTCAAATATACTTGAGTCGAGAGGGAAACAATCCACCATTGAAACGAGCGTCCATCTCCAGGAGCTTACCAACACAACCTGCAAAAGCCTCCCGAACAACGGGGCTAAAAAGGTAGGGTGAGTATTTTCATACTTAGTAGGAAAATACCCAGTAGGGGAATCCAAAGAGAACTCAATAAGTTCATAATTACATGCATTATGCAACCCAAACATGAATCAGTCAACATAGTATAATCAAATACATCTGCATATAATAATGCAAACACACCAATGAAAGTAAACTTACACAGCCACCCATAATTAGGGTCTTACAACTTACTTGTACCATCATACACATACTCAAAACCTTACATATACTTGTACAACCTTATTCATGCAATCTTACACTTACAGTCCTTATCAGAATCATATACTTACAATCGTGCTCAGAATCGTACACTTACTATCTTACTCAAAAACTTACACTTACATTCTTACTCAGAATCATCATCTTACTCATACTCACACAACTTACACGTACTTGTATGACCTTAATCGTACAATCATACGCTTACACATAAACATATTCTTACATCTTCCTTAGGAGCTTACACTTACACGTACTATGGATCTTACACGTGCAACTTACTCAAAATCTGAAGCATACAACATACTCTCACTATCGTACACATACTACTGACAAGTGAAGTTCAATTAACAAACTCCAACGTTAGAAAGGAAGGGAATGCCACAAGGGTGTCACCTTAACCTTCAGGGAGCAACTAGATACCATGGACTTTTCCGAAGGCAAGGCACACCTATGCTGAGGGGGCACAGGATCAAACAGGTAAGAGTAGATCCATGATACTACTTACCTGAGCGCGCAAATACCCACTCTCTGGGGCCATACAGTGCCAACAAGGGCCTTACGGTGCCAACTAAAGGCAAAAAGCATTCAGTGCCACTCTAGGGCAATAATCTTACAATGCCACTCTTGGGCAGAACATACAGTGCCATCTATAGGCAGAAACATATAGAGCCCACAAAGGGCGAAAACTTACAGCGCTCTCAATAGAACATCAAATGTTTGGGCTTAATACAGCACATAGACCAAGTCAAAGCATACATCGCTCTCAATAGAGCATTAGACATCTGGTGCACTATATAGCACACAGACAACCTCCCGCAAGAATAACCATCATGACAAGACACAAGAAATGCTCATCCAATTCATTATCGGCTAGCTCAAACACGGAACTTAATCCGTCGAACCCTCAGGTCTCAAACTCACAACGCTATTATTATTTTTCTCATAATTCAAGTTTGAATTAAGTATATTATGCAGTACAATTATGCCAAACTGACTCACAGTCCTTAACTGATCAAACCGAAGCTGAGCCCAATCAAAACCCAAGTTTGTTGGGGTAGCAGACTTCACTTACCCATCCAAGTCACAACATGGCTCACCGTACATAGATCCTTACGTAATCATACATCCTCTGACATCCACCTTACGATCAGACATCTTACTTACATCGTCAAATTGAGCTCCTCAAAGCAGATCCTCATTACCCCCTTACTTACACCTCACTGATTATGCTTACTTTTCACTTTATAATTTGTATGTTATGCTTGTACAATTATGCACACTCTTACTGTCTAACAAACCCTACATCAGGCTTCAAGCCTAAGTTCTCTTACTTACAGAAACCAACCCCCGACTTTGCTCCACACCAAACTGATCCAATCCGCTCCATTCTTTGTCTGTCATACTTACGTTTGTCATCTTCTATCACATGCTTACCCATCCACATCCGACTCCATACCAAAAACCATACCACTTCTTACCGTCCATCGCCCACACCTCTGCCCTCACACAGTCCACGCACATAACTAACCCACAATCGCTAGTCATCACTAGCGTGTCCATAATAAGCATCCATAGCGTACTAACCTAATCGCTTGCCATTACTAGTGCATACGCATTCCACATCCATAAAACATACGTACAACTCATACATATTAATCATACTTAGCACACATATTACACATGCATCAACCATACTTACAGCTCATATGCATGCCATATGTATCTAAACATACCATATAATCATGCTTATATGCACATCAAGCAATTCCTAGCATGCTACCACTCATTCAAGCATGCTATCATGAATTTATGAGTTCAAAGCTCCCCTACCTCATAATCATGATGTTTGATGGCGAGCACACGACGGTGGAGCGTTGGTGGCGGAGTCAGTGGTCAAAACCATTGCCTAGCTAAGAGAGCTGTTATCCCGAGGGTTTAGGAAGTGCCGGAACTACACACAGCCAAAAGGGGTGTCAAAATCAACATGATAAAATTCGCGATCCATGGCAGAACACTAGGGCCAGCCGGGAGAAAGATTGTGCCAACAAGTCGCAAGTGCAACCGAAAGGCAGGGTGTACTCACTAAAATTTGATCGACGGTTGAACAATACCCAACCGGTCACAAAATGTCGAAATCGGACGAGGACAGCACCCAACGACGTCGATTTCACATTTACAAGGGCCCACATATGGGCAGAGGGCGTGGGGTAATGTTCAAGGACGGAGGAGAGGTGGAGGACTCCGATGTCAACTCCAAATGATGACGGAGCCATCCGACGATCGGGCGGCGCCAAAGCAGCACCAAAACCCTAACCCACACATGCGGCAAAGGGAGGGGAGAGAGGGCTAGATAGTGTCGGCCCAAAACTCAGAAGGGCGGTAGGGCCATGCCCAAGGGTGGCGACATACAAAGATGGCCTTTGTCATTGTCGTGTCGAGGTAGGCCGACTAGAGGCCATACTATGTCCAGTGGAGGTCAGACGGTAAGAGGGCAAAACATGGCGCTCTCTATTGAGCGGTCAAGCACATATCATCAGTAGAGGGGGAACCTGCCTCATGCCGAAGAAGAGGGGCAGTGCCGCACTAGGGTGGCCAGCCATCTCCAGGCTGAGACCCGCCACACTAAGGTGGTCCAAAGGGTGTTCGGCATCCAACGATGCTCGATGGCCCAAAACGGGTGGAAAACCCTGGGCACAAAGGAGCAGGGTTTACTGGAGTCTCTGGCCAACTCCATCATGGCCCTAGCGGCCAGGAGGAGCTATCTCTGGCCAGAGGTGACAGCCAAAGTCAACGGCAACACGCCGGACAAATTGTACAGTGAGGAGCAAAGGCTTGGTTTTCTGTGGACGAGCACATCAACTGGCGGGCGACAGATCTCATTCTAGCGGAACGGATGGGACAAAGGCTAAATCGGGCTGGGTGGAAACATCCATCATCATTGCCTGGCCGCAGAGAAGCCAAACAAAGGTCTGGTGGGTCAAGTCTGGCGTCCGGCATCCAGCTGACGGTGGAAGCCAATGAACTCATACACGGCAAAAACAAGGAGATGAGGGAGAGGCGGACTGGAATAGTGCTAGGGCCGGCAAACCTGAGCTGGGACGGTGGCTCAACTATCGCCAAGCTGGGGCAGAGCTAGACAGAGGTCTATCGTCTGTGGCTCGCAATTGCCGGCCTACGTTCCACCAAAACCAAGCTTCAGCGGAACAGCAGAGGTGGAGGCATATGGCTGGAGGAGAAATGAAGGGCGGAGGTGGAACCGGGATGAGTGGGGTGGTCCACCACCTTCTCTTCTTTTTTTTCCATTTTCCCCTAATTCTCGAGCCGTAAACATGTGTACAAACGTGCATCTAGGCCTGTGGCCTACGATGAACCCCACACCCGACTACGCGTACAAATATTATAACCAAATACGCCGAAGCGTCAAATTTTCCTATCAAAAATATAAAAAAAATGGCAGAAAAATTATAAGAAATCATAGAAAAATCTGGGGCATTACAAATATGGCGGCCTTGTCGAGCGATGTGATGGACAAACTCGACGGTAGACGGTGGGACCCCTTGCTCCAGGTTAAACTGGAGCATTACCCGATCTGGCACATACATCTCTACAATCTCGTAACATATTAATGGAGTACGAGATAGCCACACCTCTTGACCATCAGTACATAGGGGAGGTAACGCAGCAAACACATCCGGTGAGTATGGCTGCCAAATAACCTATACAATATATAAAGATAATTTAGTTTAAATAAAGACAAAAAATTTTATAATCATTAGAAAAAAAGTTCAACATGGCAATAAAATTACCTGATATGGCCGCTAGTGATCTAACTCCCCTCTATACAATCGGAGGACTCCTTGTGGATTTTTGGTTCTCTTTTTCTGAACATTTCACCTTAAGGAGTTAAATTTAAAAAATGAGTTCAGCATATGTACATAAAATGTTGCTGAAAAAAGTAAATGTTAAACATAAATACAGCCTACCTCGCTCCTAATGGAGCACCCTCGACTAAGCAACCCATCTCAGCACTTGGTCATCCGACATGTAAGTGCTCCCACGACCATAGCTATGTCAGAAAAGTTGATAACAAATATTAAATAAAATTAAAGAATTATACGTGACCAAAACAATATTTAAAGTTATGCAATTATTTACCTGAAGAAGGGTCAGACAGCCTGCAATCCCCGAGGTCATGGCCTGGCATGCTTTCTCTAACTCTCGGTATAAAAATGCAAGAGTATCACTGCCCCATAAATAAGTACCTGCCATGTCGAAGTCTGCAAGGAGGGAGAGATAGGATACATGTATGTGGTTGCTCGTGGTATCCGCAAATATCATGGCTCCAAGTAAATTTAATAGATAGGCTCCTGCATGCTGCTCAATAACTATCTTCGTAGCATCGGCTGGGAGCTCTCGAAACTCCTACAAGAGCCATCATAGGCTCACTCGGATACCACACATCACTGTAGTAGGAGCTCTACCAAGGAGTCTAACTAATATATCCACTTGAGCTCCTCCTGTTGTGCCTGTCACCGGATGTCCATCGATGTGAAGTCCTAATTGAACTGCCACATCCATGAGAGTGATGGACATCTCTCCATATGACAAATGAAACGTCTGTTTCTCCCTCCTCCATCTCTCAATGAGAGCTGTCAATAAAGGTCGATCGAGACGGACATACTATAGATGAATGAAATGCCCGGATCCCGCTCACTCAATATAGGGTAAAATACACTCATCTATGGGCCAATGGCAAAGATATTAAAATATTTGGTGCACTCAAGGCACCCAGGGTCCTATAATAAATTTTAAAATTATAACATAGCATACTATATCATCCAAAAAAATGAAACAAATTTTAAAAAGAGTTATCATACCTCTCCTCTCCAAATAGCAGCCGACCTATGTGACTACTGCTATACGAGTAAAGAAGCATCAATCGGGCCTGGCCCGTAACAAGGCTCTACATGATCCATATGGTTTGTGAAAAATTAAGATCATATCATTAATCGTAAGGAACATATGCTCATTCCTAAATTATAGAATAAATAAAGAGATTGATTATATGTTTACCACTCAACAGGAGGGTTTCTACATGATTTACTATTATGCCCACTTTGTTTACCCCTCCCGCATTTATATCCTCCTCTACCATCTCTCTCCATAGTTCTACGGTCCATTGTATTCCTAATGCGAACAGACCGTGGGCGATCGGGTTGCCTTGTTGCTATCGGAGGGTATAACACAAAAGGCATATCCCTCTCCCAATACTCCCGACCACGAGGAGAATAAAATTTTGCCGAGTACACATTTTTATAAGTAGAAGATGTGTAAAATAGTGATGCCTGGATCGGCTCCCACCGCTTTGCCCACACGGCGATAAGGTGCGAGCAAGGATAACTATAAACCTGAGGGATGTTGCATGTACAAGTATGCATCGCAACATTTACCATTACGTTTTGGGCACGGATTGACGTCACTTCGTACTGACCCCTTTTGATCCTATTAACTATATACTCCCCAATTTTTTCTTGTTTGCTCTCTCAATATTGCTTCCACTCTAGGAGTATACGGGGTGGCCATGGAAAATGCGGCAGAAGATCATTTAACAAAAAATTTTATGACCCGATAAAAAATAGCTGACACTAAAGCATGCAAGGGTAATCCTCATGCCCCCTTCAAGATGCTATTTAAACTTTCAGCCATATTTGTAGTCGTCATGCCAATTATCATAAAACCACTGTGGGCAAGGGACCACTGTGAAGGATGCAATTCTCCTCCTAAGAGGAGATGTTTTGCCCTAGGACTCTCTTGACCAATTAAATACATTTTAGCATCAAACTTTTCTACTGTAAGTACACAAGCTATTGCCCCAATCAAGTCCGTCAGTATATCATTTTTGAACTCCTTAAAATTTGCTTTTATGTGACGAATATAATAACGATGGTGGTACAAAGGCTCGGGAAGAACCTTAGGCACGGCCTTTTGAAGCCCCTTATGTTGATCTGAAATAATGACGATGTTCATCATGCCCATCAGTACATGATCCCTCAGTTCCATTAAGAACCATTTCCAATTATCTCCATCTTCCTTCCTAACAAGCCCGAATGCTAGAGGAAATAACCTATTGTTTCCATCTGTAGCCATTGCAGCCATAAGAGCATTAGGATATCTGCCATACAAGTGAGTGGCATCAGCACCAATCATAGGGATGCAATGTCGAAACCCTGCTATAGATAGCCCAAATGCCCAAAACAACTGCTTAAATCTCCTACATATGCCACCATCTGCACGATGTACTTCATCATCCTCTAAGTGGAAGTAGGTGTCAGGATTCGCTTCTTGCACCGCCCTTAGGTACATTGACAACAATTTATATGATTCCACCCGATCCCCATAAATAGCCTTGATCGCCATATTCCTTGTTGTCCATGCTTTCTTATAAGATATGTCAACATGGTACTTCTCCTTCATTCTTTGATTAATATCCCCTGGTGTGAGAGTTAATTCGGCTTGGATAGTGGGCATTATGACCTTCAAAATAAAGGAGTCACTGCACCGCCTATGATCTGTGCTAAGCTGGGCATTCCGACATGTGTGGTCACCTTTGTACGTCTTCAATTTAAAGTACCCACCACCCCTTTTTATTGAGCCATGCACTCTCCAAGGGCAAGTGCTATCAATGCACTTCACTGTATACTCTGACAAATTTGTTCATACAACCTTGTATTCAACATGATTTTGAATGGAAAACTCCTGCAAGGTTGTAACAAATGCTTCTTTATTCTCAAAGATGAGGCCAACATATAACTCATCTTCATTTTGTTGGTCTATATCCATTGTAGAATTAACTACTACATCTATCTCCTCATCTGTGATGTGTGCATAGAGTGGCTCCACTTCATAGTACGGCGGCTCTTCATCATCCACATTAATATCATTTGTAGCAATAGCATTGTCTACCACATCATGCCCCTCATCATCAACCATCCGTTGAGCGCTTTCTTCACCTCTGACCCCTTCTTCATTCATGTCAGAATCTTCTCCACTTGCTTCGTCAATATTATCTTCACCTTCATTAGCCTCATTTTTATCAATATCTTCATTGTGGACATATGCCCCCCTACATATAAACATTGCATATATATTAAATTTCATATGCCTAAAAAAGTTATATTCCTTTATAAATATATATTTCACCATTCATTGGATGGTCCAGCATCGGTATGACCAACATACATGTAGCGGTAATGAATGCCCATCGAACTTTGGGTTCATACCATGCACCACCTTGAGACATTTTAACACTAAATGGCTCGTGTGCATGCGTTGTGGACCTTCTATATTACACACAAAATTCAAAATTTAGCTAAACATATTTTATCAATAATTATAAGATTCAAAATGTATTCACAACTTAATAAACCTTACCTCCAATTAGGTCCACTTCCATCGTAAATAGGGGCAAATGACCTATGACGTTCATTTGAAGCTACTGTCATAGATAAATTTCCTTCTTCTTTGTCATCCACCGGCATTTGCATATGCCTTTCATTGTTCACATTTCTATCTGAGCTCCTGTGTGAGCTCCTATGCGAGCTCCTATGTGAACTACTTCGCCTTTCACTAGGCACTCGGCCCTTTTTTTAAGAAATAACTCGAAAGAAATTACATGACGTAAGTGGTGAAACATAAAACCCATTGATGCATTATCATTTATGCATATTAATGTCATTCTCGATCTATACGATGGATTATTACATTTGATAGTAATTTTCCATCATCTTCGATCCCACCCAACCTTACTGGCTACTTGCATCTCAATTTCATCATATGTAGACGATTTCTTAATTAATAATCCTTATGTGCGTCCATCATAGTTAAGTAAAAAACTAACCATTTCTTCTGCCATCTCTATTCACTTAATTCGTAAACGATGGATTAAATTAATATTAAATCAAGCAATTGTCTCAAAACTAAGAGGCTAAAATTAGATTAAGCAATTGCCTCATACATCAACGAGTAATAATCATACACTTTATCACATATTTCTTCTCTTATACAAACAAAACAACAAATATTCTCATACACTTCTTCAAATATTACATCTACCCTATTCATAAAAATATTAAACTATTACTAACATCTACCCTATCCAAACTATTACTAACTCATATTCTCTATTAAATTAGGCTTTGATTTTAAATAAACTGAAGTAGAAATTCAATACTCATGAATCACAATTAATCCTATAAAACACATATATTTTACCATTAAAAAGAAAAACTATGAAGCATTAGACCCACATAAGATTGAAAGACGAAGAATAAGACAAGTAGCTGCTTATAAGCTATTGAATCCTATAAAAATGGCAGTCAGTAGAGGCATAAAATACCACAACAAACAATAATGGATCAGGTGGAGCACCATCAAGCTGAAATAATCGATTCACAACAACCTAAATATATCTACAAAAGAAGTTAAAAATAGAAGTGTAGAAAGGACCTGTGAGAGTAAATTCTATCTGAGAAAGAATGAATAGAGCAAAACCAGTCCAGCCCCAGCAACAGAAATAAACCCCTACGAGCTGAACAAAATATAGAACACAAGGTAAATAGACAAAAAAAACACCCAAAATGCAGACTCAATAAGAAAAGCCCCTACTGACTCCCAAAATGCAGACACAAGGGAAAATTTTAGAATTGAATTTTGCAGACTCAATTCCAAAATTTGTTGACCAATCTGCAACTACATTTGCTTCACAATTTGACTATTAATGTTGCACAACATAAGTATTTAACCATATTGTTTTATAGAATTTACAAAGAATATAAAATTTTATTGTATTACCTTCATCCCATTAAGTGGCTTATTTGTAAAAAAATACAAGTTTTCTATAAGGTGAGAAGCACCTTAAAACACAAAAAGATAAACATGTTATTTGAATTAGAGGAAACTAGGGTACCGAAGGATGGGATTGAGCACGGTGGCGGGGCGGATCTAGCACAGTAGAAAGACTCAGTGGATGATAGGAACGGCGGTGAGGCGGAGGAGATGGGACTAGCTGACACGGCGGTGGGCCGGATGATGGAAGCAAGAAGACCAGCGGCAGAGCGGACTACGTGGACCAGAGGCAGGCAGAACGAATGATCGATGGATCAGAAAATGACAGGAAGCGGAGGTGAAGGCGGAGTCGCATATAAATGAAGATGATTTCGTCTTTTAGAAGGATGAAATCAACTTAAGCTGATTTTGTCCTTCTAAACAACGAAATTGTTTTCGGCCGTAATGTGATAAGTGCCGCAATTTCGTCATTTAGAAGGACAAAATTAGCTTAAGTTGATTTTGTCCTTCTAAATGATGAAATCGGGTTGTTTTAAACAAATTTCATCCTTTAGAAGGATGACATCAACTTAAACCCGATTTCGTCCTTTAGAAGGACGAAATTAACTTAAACCCAATTTCGTCCTTTAGAAGGACAAAATCAACTTAAACCTAATTTCATCCTTCTAAAGGACGAAATCAACTAAAAAATTAAAAGAAAAAAGCCACGTAGGCACCAGCTGCTTGGCTGGTGCCTACGTGGCAAAAAAGGAACACCAGTTTGAGAAATATTTCCCAAAGTGGTCCAATATAGTAATTAATTTTTTTAATTATTACTTATATAATTTTCCCAAAATAGAATATGATAAAAAACACAAAACAAATTAGTGTAGCTTTTGCTTTATTTTGTAATTAGGTTTTCATTTCTTTTCGATGTAGTTCAGTTCTTGAGATATTTTGAATTGAATTTTATTTTAAGATGAAAAGCAACATGATTAGTAGTCAAATATACCTCAACTAAAAGATGGATACACTAAGGATAGTGAAGATCAATTAGATTTTCTTTTGCTTATTGTTATAATTCTTTGTTTTTATAACTTACACACATCATGTTGAGACTCAAGTCACTTTTAAGAATGAATAACAAGATAGAATTCTTGAACATAAGTTGACTTAGGCCTTTGGATTTTAGTAGAATCTAAGTGATCAAATTAGAGGATATTTTGCTAAATTTCTATTTAAAATTCAAAAAGAAATTTTCATGTAATGTACTTCATTATTTAAAGCCTTATGTACTTTAATCTCCCTTTAGATAATGAAATTGTTCTCATAAAGATGATGGAAAAACTAATGTGAAGGACCCATCCACATGACATTGCAAAAAATTGAGAAAAAATGAATGTAAAAGAATGAAAAAAATATGATGCAAGTAGAGATGATTCAAAAAAGCCAAGCCCTAGAAAAATGATTGAGGAAAAATATCATAACTCAGAAAAATGCAGGATCAAAATGATTATGAGCTTTTAATTGATTTCTATCATGTGCATAGATTATAGTTAAAGAGATTCAAAATATGTAGTCTTCACTAGGGTCTGAACAAATTTGTCTAAATTTTGTGTTAAGAGTGATCTTGTGAGATTCAAAATTCAATGTGACAAGAGTTGACTACATTGATGATTTTCTTCAAAAACTAATAAAAGAATATTAATGTGTCAAAAAGAAGATAATCAAATTAACAATCACATACTAATAGGGTTAACCGATCTAAGGCAAAGTATTAAAGAACATGATTAGTAGGTGCACTTAGATTAAAAGTGAATTTCTTAAAAAATCTTCAAAAAAGAGCTCAACTTTGCTAATTTAGAATGTTAGATTTTTAATTTGATTTCTTCATCTAAAATTGACATTCTTTCAATGGTATTCAATGTTTTTGAACATTATAATTTATCATGATTTTTTTTTAATTGTTTTGAAAACAAAAATTTCAATTGCTTAAAGTATTCAAAGCACAATTATGAAAAGGAGTGTTTTAAAAGTTAAAGTCATAATTAACTTGATTTTTAGACATAGTTTTCATTGCATATATCTTTTCCTTCTACAAGTCAATTTCACATAATTCCTCTTAATCTAAAATTTCTATGTGATTACTTGAATTGTAAAGTATTCACATTCTGTGTTTACTTGTTTCTTGGAATAGTATTTTGTGGATATGTTCTTGTTTGTGTATACTACACCACATTAGATATGAGTGTCATAGGTTAAGGGGGAGAATTATTGTCAAAAGTTGATGAATATGTTCTATATGATTAGTTCTATTTCATGTCTTGATGATTGTGTACTTGACTAATATTCTTGATTAGTATTTTCATTACTTGTTAACTTTAAATTTTTGTCTATTTATGTCAAAAAGGGATATTTAAATTGATTAATAAAAATAAAAGTGCTTATTTTTATAATTGATTGGACAGTGCTAATTCAAATCAATTTGAGTTTAAGTATGTCAGACGAGTATAGGTCTATACAAGGCTTTTAACGCTCAATTTTAAATTAATGAGTTTATGTTAATTGAGTCTATGTTGAGTCTTTGTATAATTTAAAAGTCAATGCACTATGACAAGATTTGTAATTTTATTTTAATTTTCAAATGTGTAGTGTTTTGACAATTAATAGCCAAAAAGGGAGATTATAAGAACATATGAGTCATTTGTCTAGTTTATTGGCTAATTTCTTTGTCAAAATTATGTTAAGAAACCATATGTATGTTAAAAGTCTTTGAGTCTGATTTGTGGTTACTGTGGTAAGTTAGATTTGGAATTGACATACTTAAAAAATAAGAGCATACGTGTTCTTGTTGATCAAGGAGAAAGATTGAATAATGTAAAAGGATTTTAAGCATATCCAAATCATATTAGCATAAATAAATCACTTAGAAAAGGATGAGAAGTGATTACAAAGATTTCAAAAGGATTTATGTTGAAAAGGGCAAAATTGTAAAATATTGGAAGTATGTTCAATCGTTGCATAAATATGAAGGTGAAACGATCGATTGCCTTATGATTCAGCCCTATGCAAAACAAAGCTGAAAGTTATCGATTGAACGCTCTCGCAATTGATCGATAAGTTGATGAATCATGCACATTGAAAATAGTGACCGGTCGATCATTGTTTAAAACGATCAATCATTACAAGAACAATTGGCCTAAATTAAAATCTTATTGCTCTTGCAATGTTCATTTCATTCCTTATTTAAGTACACGTCCTAAACCGACTTAATGCGCCATATAAGGGTTATACAATCACAAAATTGAAGAGAGGAAAACCTAGAGGAGAAAAGGAGCAAACAAAAATGAGGGTTTATATTTTTTCTTATTGTTTTGCAAAGGAGAATTCAATTAAGCTTTGTATTGAAGATCTGTGCTAAATTGAAGAACACAATCCATAGCTGGAGGACATAATACACAGAGAATTCAAAGAGGAGTTGCAATATATCTTCAATATAAGATTGAAGATTTCCACAAGGCCAAAGTCAAGATAATAAGAGGAGACACAAAATAATCATTTTAATAGTTTAACTTTCTCCTATTATTCTTGAAGAAACCATCACTTTTAACTCTTATGTCTTTTACTCATGAATTTGGCAATGTCCTTATCCAAAAGAGACAAAGTACTCTAGACTATTGCAAAGAAAAAGTTATCATTTTTTACTCACATGTTTAGATTCTATTTATAAAAATTCATCTAAAAGAAAGATAAAACATTAATATCAAAATCTTTTTCCCTTGCATTTTTTAGAGTTACAACATTTTTTTGAATTTGAATTTTCTAGGGCATGGCTTTTTTAGAATTCTCTCAACTTGCATCATTTAATTCTTTTTATCCATGACCATTTTTTTATGTCATGTGGATGGTAGTTTTGACATTATCCTAGGCTGGTCTAGGTGGTAGCCCTTTCTCATCATCTTTACAAGGATAATTATATTGTAAAAATAAAAGAAGCAAACAAGTACAATGTTACGATCCATTATAGTGAATTGAAGCCTTTGATTCCTAGATAGAAGTCTAGAAAGTTTTTTTAATTTGATAAGAATTCTCCCTTGAATTTAAATCATAAATAAGATGAGTTAAACATCATCTATGCAAGTTTTGAAAATCATAGATTTGAAACATCAAGGTAAAGAAAATTAAAAAGGTCTTCATTCTCCTTGGTGCATTCCTCTCATAGTTAAAAATCACAAAAACATGGTACAAAAATCCAAAATCAACACCTATGTTTTTTGTGTTTTTGAATTTTGAGCATTTTTATTCATTTTAAACCTATGAATAAAATGAAAACATGAAAATAAAGTAAATGAAAAGAACATTAAAAAAATGTTAGTCCAATGATTAGAAAGAACTAACACATGGACAAAAAAATCAAAATCCCTCGGTAGAAACCTTTGCACCCTTAGCCCATCTTAGCCAACCGATCCTAACGTAGTCTAAGGGCATCTTGCTCAACTACCCTATTTAATATTTCAAAGCTTTAAGATCAGTCATCCTAACACACACTTAGTTCATGTTATGTAGATAAAATTGCTGCGGTAACCTAGGATTTTCATGTGTAGATTGATCCTCATGACAAATATCACAAATTTTCACAACCCTAGTCTTAAATTAAAGCACTTTTCCTCCACTTTTGTGGGCTCGCCACTACATAAGGTGTGAGATGACTCCCCTTAACTTTCATAAAGGTAGTATGTTTGCCAATGAATGTTGCATTAAAGGCTTAAAACATAAACCCTTCATATCACTTTGATCAATGCTAATTGTCATACCCCTAAAATTTAAACCCGAGAAAAAGTAAATTAATAAATTACTACCTAAACAAGGGTGTGAGTCAAGTACCTTAATCAAGCCATCAAACTATCCTAGATCCATCAAGTGCTAGCAAAATAGCCTTGAAAATTGTCCACTCCTCATAATTCCTTTGAGTGACACATGCTTGCGTAAAAGACAGAGGAAATTCCATGGAAAGATTGTCAAAACAAAGAAAGGAAAGCTTGAGCAAAAGCCCAGTAAGGAAATAACCATCACCACATGCATTTTTGAACAGTCATGAACAACATGGGAATGTA
This sequence comes from Saururus chinensis, assembly GCA_035235625.1. Taxonomy (NCBI): domain Eukaryota; kingdom Viridiplantae; phylum Streptophyta; class Magnoliopsida; order Piperales; family Saururaceae; genus Saururus; species Saururus chinensis. Next base: position 38,185,903 of record CP141143.1, read on the forward strand.
CAATATTCAAAAAGACATAATTTAATATCATTTCCCTAGAATAGTTAGCATCATTGCACCCCATTCAATTCAATTATCATTTTAATGTAATAGAAACTCCAATTGTAACCTGGTCAATTGAATTATCATTTTCACTGATCATGTGCCAATAGAACCCGTTGTGTCGACTACACCATTGCTATGCATGTAATATAACCATTTATATATCTCTATTTTATCCATATTTAGGATTGTTTTAATATTTTTATTGGCTAATTAGAGTTTAATTCTTCTTTATAGGGTTTAATGAGCTTAATTGATGACATTGCCATTTTGAAGCGCTTAGGATGAACTTCTGTGCAAGAATTAGTTCAAGCTGGAAAACTCCTCTACTAGAACTAAGTGGGTGGCCTGGTGTTTAGAAATAGCAACGACAAAGAATGGAAAAAAAATATGGGGAAATACGTGATGGAGTGAGAATGGAAAGTTTTAAATGAAGAAAGATCCAAAAAAGAGGAATGAAGCAAAGTGGAAAGTAAAAGAAAGGACTGGAGTCCAAGCCAGAAGACAAACTAGAAAAGGAAGAAATTAAGAAGACACCAAATCAGTCTTGTTTGGAATGTTGTTTGCTAATTTGTATATGGGTAAATCTCATGGTAATTAATAGGAATGCTTAGGAAGTTACTTGATTTAGACTTGCCCTCAATGGAATAAAAAGGCTAGTAAGGAGGACAACCTAGAGAGGATTTTTTGGAAGAAAAGAAAACCCTCAAATTAGCAAAGGGACATGATTGAGAACTAAACCAGCAGCCATTAAAGTTGAGGATGAACCAGGATGAAAGAAGAAGCAAAAGAAGTCAATTCATCTTGTCGTCAACATGTATGTAGCTAATGCCTTCCCCAAATCAACTTTCTTCTCAAAAGTTCATGGCTAGCTAAATTCATAGCCAATGCCTAGATGAAGCCCTGGATAGATTTGATTGTACTCTTTCTTGTTTTATTTAAGTTTTGAATTGGTGTAAGACTTTATTCCGCATGATTATTGAGAGTTTCATTATGTTCAATTATTTGTGCTCGAACAAGGGTAGGGTTGTTTAGTAGATGAAATCAAACCAAGGATCGCTTGTGTCCAAGTGAAACGAGTGCACTCTAAGGTACATGGATGGGTAGAAACTTGAGGGAACTTAGTGCAAAAGTTTAAAATCTTAGACATAGGGTGCACACACATGATTTACTAAGAACCTCTCATAAGTTTAAAACTCATAATGATTCACAAAAAGAAATAAAGGTTAAATGAAAAAACACTTGAGTGATCTTTAAGAGTTTTTAAAACAAAAACAATTTGGGTAAAGAAAGAGGATGCAAAATGCAATATAGTGCACACTGCCATGAAAACTCAACACTCCAACATGTGATACCTAGATAGTGAATGCTCATAACATATGACCAAGAATTCATCTCATCTCTCAATGAAATGGACTCTACATATGCCACAAGTCTCTCCAAAGGATCTAAATGTATCTGTTGTGCTGGATTACTTGTCGGCAACTACTGCTCCTCCTGATTTGGTCCATCATGTCCCCTTGTATAAGACATCATGCATCTAACAATTGTAGCATCAATAGGTCCTATCCCAACCATCATAGGATCTACTCGTGGGATCCTAAGATGTACATAGGGGAATATTCAAAATAGCATGCATGAATATGGTAGCATCTCATGAGTATGATTGTGTAGAAATTTCGTAATCCTACCAAATATGAACAATGGAAAATCTAAATCCACCTCTGGATTTGACAAAAGAAATAGAATTCTAGCCATCATCATATCCACTCTCTCCTTCATTGCTCTCCATGTATCATACTAAGCTATCACATGAAGAAGGTGACAGTCAGCTATAATCAAATGTGCAAGGAGTGATACATCCAAGTCTCTGCCTCTGGGTAGTCATGTCAATTTGTCAGTCAACACACTATCTGATGGAATAGAAAATCCATCAAAGTGTGGATAACTGAGTGGTCTCCTCTCACACCGAATCACCTTAGCGATGATCTGCGGCATGATGCGAACCTGAGTGCCTCCTACAACTCCTGCTAAAGCATCATCGTCATCCAATATAAGGGGGGAGACCACTTATGGACGAGGTGGGGGTAGATGCATTGAACTATGGTAGATATCAAACTAAAATAATCCATCTAGTATGGTTGAGCCTCTAACCACTCCATGGAAGGCTATAAAGGCAGATGAACTATGCTAAAATCACGCATAATGGGCCTAAGTCTCTCCCTTGCACTAGTAGATGCTGCAATCCCCATCTTAATGAAATAAAATCTTGGTCTAAGCATCACTAGCAACCAAACATATGACATAAATAAAATCCTAGAATTTAAAAAATTAGTGAAATGCGCATTAAAAATTTTGATTTTTGAAATTAAATAAAACCCTAAAAATATTTTGTGTCCAATTGACTTCAAATTTTGACACAATGTAGATTTCAATTATTAGAATAATATTCATAACTATATCTACATCTAATTTTAATCAGAATGCTCAAATTCCAAAAACCCCAAATTTTGAGTAACGAGTTGAAACCGAATCACAAGAATCGTGAAATCTCACAAACCAAAACTTCAAATCATTTAAACATTTGGAAAAACATAGATCATGCTATTCTAAACATTCATATCGGTTCAAAATCACTGAAAATGATGCTAAATTCCCTAGAAATAAAAATTGATGTTTGGTACTTACAGTGACCATGGGTAAAATCTTCCAATCAATGACAAAATTATGTGTAATTTCACACAAAACCGAGCCTAGTCTCTTTATCTCCCATCTTGCACCTCTATGGGGAGTTTGGAGTGATATGAGGAGATTTAAGGGCTTCTCAAGTTCTTGATTTCTTTCCCTCTTTCTCAAGTTCACTCCTCATGGTTTGAGTCTCTTTCTCTAGTTCTTCTTTATCCTCAGTCAATTTTAATCTGTCAATAGAAATCAATTCAGCTATCTCCTCATTCAATTTGACAATCTTCTCTAATTTCTTACATTTTTTACTCGATTCAATGGCTTGTCTGAAAAGTCTTTCAACATCAACATTCTCATCATCACAAGAAGAATAATAAAACATGTTGAATCATTAAAGTACAAGTAAACAAGTTAAGACAAATACACCCAATCACCAAAAAAATACACCTTTTGATTCATCTTTTAATTCACCAAAAAATTACCTTTTAAAAAAATACACCTTTTAAGAGTTTAATATCCAACTAGACGGCGGTATTGGATCACTAGATTGTTCTTCAAAGTTGTACTTTGTAGAAGTAAGAATCAAGATTTCTAGCCTCTATGTGCATAAGCAACAAAAATGGATTATTTGCTCATAAACTATTAACCTATCAATTATCTAATCAAACCAAACATTCAAATCACACAAGCACACACAAGATTTAACATAGAAAACTCAACTTGGGTGAAATCATGATAGCCTCACAAGGCCAAATCAATGCACTAGTGAGCAAGAACTTGCAAGACACTTAGAACAACCAACTAACCTCTTAGACACTACAAAAATGACTACATGTTTCTTTTGTCCAGTCCTCTTGGTTGTTGGCTTTCAATTTTTCCTCCTTTGTCTTTTGTTTCCTTGAAGCTTTCCCTCTTCATGTTATGTCATTGTCGCCTTCTAGCAACTTAATCAAAGACTCCTTCAATTGTTGATTCACCTTTGAGAATCTTCAACTCCTTTGAAGAAATTTTTTGTGATTCCTCTTTTGTTTGTTGTGTGAGATTCTTCTCTTTCAATTGTGTGTCTTCATGAATCCATCATTAACATGTGCATGAAGCTTTTTGGTGAATTCTAAAGAAAATAATGATATAGGATCTCTCCTTTCTTCTTATTTATTTTCTAGGTTTTTCTCTATTCCAATTCATGGTTCTCTAGATTTAATATTGGTCTCTAAGTTGGTACAAGACTTTGATCCCAACTAGGAATAAAATCCATTCCAGAAAGCTTAAACTAGGTGGCCAAACTTCTAGTGATTGATTATTTCAAACATCAGTCGATTGTTCATTGTTTCCTTAAAGAATAACTTTGTTAGCAATCATTTAGTCTCAAGGACAATTGATCGATAAACTCTCAATTGTTTTCGCAAAGGCCTATTTTAGGTGTCAATCAATCTTTTGCTAAACTGATCAATCGATTAAACATTTTTTCAATGTTATATTTCATAACTGATTGATCATTTCATCTTGTGTATGTTGCAATGACTGATCGATTGCACAGTAATTTGACTTCTTTGACCTTTATTCAATCTGAAACACTATTCAAAACTATTAGTTTTCAACCTTGATCCAGAAAAACATGACTGCTCCTAATTTTTAAGTCCGTCAATTCCAAATCCAACTCAACCTCAACTAAATTTGGTAAGATTCCAAAATCTAATTACATACACAAAGTTTCAACATAGTTTTGGTCAACAAAATTATCCAATTATAATCATATGCCTCATATGCTCTTTCAGAATTTATTGACTCAGTTTAAAGAATTTTCTAATGAATTTGCAATTCACCATGAGTTTTTAGCCTCAAAGATCCCACAACAAAATGGAAATGTTGAAAGAAAGAATAGGACTATCCAACAGATGGCTAAGTTGATGATAAATGTGAAGAACATAGTTGAACACGTTTTGGAAGAAGCTATGAACACTGCTATAGATACCCTTAAATAGAGTTTATTTTAGGCCTGACACAGTCCAAACACCTTATAAGTTGTGGAGAGGTAATAAACTCATTATCAAACACTTTAGAATTTTTAAAATTCTTTGTAACATCTTGAGCAATAGAGAGGCCTTAGGGAAATTTGATACAAGAGTGATGATAGGATCTTCCTTAGATTTTTTTCACAAGTAGTGCATATAGGATGTTTAATAAAAGAACTCAAACGATCATGGAGTCTTCTAAGGTGATTCTAAATGACGCACAAATTTTTTAAGATCAAAGGGGGTCAAAATGAGAAAGGAAAGCAAAAGATTGATCATTGCTATGATTGTAATAATTTGCCTAATGGTTTCAATGATGTAGCTCACAAAGAATAGGCCCAAGTGAAAGTTCATGATAATGATCTTATATATGAATCTAAAGCTCATGATTATGCTTAGGAACTACAAGTTTAACTTGTCATGCACTAAATTGTGTTCAAAAGGATCATCCAAAAACTAATGTGATTAGAGATATCAATGAAGGAGTGAGAACAAGACATCAATTAGATTAACCAATCCATTTTTCTTGTTATGTATCTCTAATAAAACTAAAGAAAATTGTTGAAGATCTTCAAAATGAGAATTGGATAAATGTAATGCAAGAAGAATTGGGTCGAATTAGAAGGAATGATTTGTGGTATCTTGTTCCATGACCTAAACAATGCAATGTCATAGTTACTTAGTGGATAACAAGAACAAAACATATGAAGAAGGTAATGCAGTTAGAAAAAAAGACCATTTGATTGCTCAAGGGTATACATTGGTAGAAGGTATTGATTTTGATGAGACATTTGCTCATGTTGCTAGACTTGCATCTATTAGATTATTTCTCACTATGGCTTGTCCTTTAAATTTTAAGGTATATCGAATAGATGTCCAGAGTGCTTTTTTAAATGGGAACTTAAAAGAAGAAATTTGTATCAAACAACCTAAAGGTTTTGTAGACCCTCACCATCCTTATTATGTGTATAAGTTGAAGAAAGTTTTTTTATGGATGGAAATAGACTCCAAGAGCATGGTATGAAAGGTTGATATAATACCAAACAAATCAATGTTATACAAGAGATGGTGTTGATAAAACATTATTTATCATGAAGTTTGGGAAGCATGTGGTGATGACACAACTCTATGTTGATGAAATTATTTTTAGATTTACAAATGATAAACTTGCCAAAATTTTTGCAAAGGAGATGAGTAAGGAATTTTAAATGAGTATGGAATGTTACTAACTTCTTTTACTGATATGTAGGTACAACAAACTTAACATGGAGTCTTCATCTCACAAACAAATTTTGAAAAAGTCTTGTGAAGAAAGTTGGATTGCAAGATGCAAAATATGCTAAGACACCAATGTCCCTTTCTTCCATATTAAGCAAGGGTGCCTCTGGTAAACTTGTTGAAAAAATTATGTGTAGAAGCATGATAGGCAATCTATTGTACTTCACTATGAGTCACCCAGATATTTCACTACATGTAGGAGATGTGTTAGATATCAAGTTAATCCTAAATTCATGCATAATAATATCAAAAAGAATAATAAAATAAGTGAGTGGATCTATGGGATATGGTTTATAGTACCCATATTAAACTATTAGGGTATTCAGCTGTAGATAAGGCAGGGAATGTAGAAGATAGGAGGAATAATTCTAGAGGTTGCTTTTATATAGAAAATTTCTTAGTCTCTTGGCATGGTAAGAAGAAAATTTATGTTTCCTTATCAACTGTAGAAGTTGAATACATAGTTGTTGGTAGTGGATGAATGCATCTAATGTGGAACAAAAAATTTGTTAATTAATTGTTTACTCTATATTGTGATAATCTAAGTTCAACTAAAATTCCACAAAATCATGTTCAACATTCTTAAACAAAGAACATTGATATTAGACATCATTTTATTCGAGATTTGGTTGAGGATCAAATTATTAACATATAGTATATTTCAACAAAGTTTCAACTAGGTGACCTTCTTACAAAACCATTAGATTTTAATAGGTTCATTAACCTTAAGAAAGCCATTGGACTTGTTTGCCCAAAATAGTTCCATAAGATATTTTTGTCCCATGTTTTATTTGAAAATCTTTTAGAACATAAAACAAAACAAAAACTATTCTTCAATTCCTTTTTAGTAGGTTTTCAATTGATTGATTTTTTTTTAGTTTTAATTGTTTGTAAAAATGAAAAGAAAAACAAAAATAAGTTTTCTGTTTTCAAACATATAGCATAAATAATTTGAGAAGCAACCTTGAAATGTGAAGTATTTCATATAGTGGGTAGCACATATATTGCATAATGAGTACAATCTTGTGTTAAGTGGACTATTTGTAAATTATATAAGTATAGTTTTAAGATTCATAATAGTACTTTATGCAATGTTGATTTACTAAAAGATGTGGGAATTGAAAATCACCTATTAGGTTAAATGTATAATATGATCGATTTAGTTATGGACTTTGATGCATTGAGGGAGTATAAGGTAGTTGAGTAATTTGGATTTCTTTGCATTTTTAATGAGATTTAATATGTTTATGTTTTTAATGAGTACTTTATTTAAACCTTGTCAAAAATTGTTCTCATGAAAATGATAACTAAGAAAAAATTTAATAGTGTAAGTTCACGAGAACTAAGAAAAAGCCAATGAAATCCCAACATGTGAAAAAGACAAAATAAACCAAATCATTGAAAAAGGCAAAGGGTATAAAGAATGACAAAAAAGGAAAATTTTTTATTTTTGTATTGATGCTTGTAAATCTTTATTATTAAATATATGTCAATGACCAAATGGAATGCAAGCATGGGCCAAGTTTCTCGATGGACTTTTGCTAAAGTAGTGAAAGAGAAAAGTTATTTTTGACTATATTACTCATTGATATTGTGATATTGTTTTGATTGATCATGGGCTAGTCTTGGACTTGAGGTAAAATACTTTAGCATCTCTAATTATTATGGCCTTGGAACATAAAATTAATATTCTTTAGTTGAGTGACTAATGATATTATATTATGCTTATGTGGAAAACACGTGGTGTGTTATTAATAAACTTGGATAGTTTTTTCAAAAATGATACGATTATATGATGATAAACATGTAAGAACATAAGTGTCCATATGTCAAGTATTGGCTTATTGTTGTGACAAAAACAATGTCATTAAGTTTACAGGCTAACGAATGACTTCTAAAGGTGGAACCAATGGAACAGTCAAATCCAAGTTTTCCAGAGGGAAAAAAACTTGCACATATATAACATTCACGCACTTCAAGGTAAAAGAGACAATAGGTGAAAGAATGATGAGGATTGGAGACTTAAAGATTGAAAAATCAACAATCTGGTCATAAAGATCAATTTCTAGGTTGTAACGATTGATCCCTGCTATATTGTACAAGAATCTCCGGAATATTGTAGGCGGGACTAATCAGTTTTGTGAACAATTGATCGACATAAAAAAAAAACTCAATGTAAAATGAAGTTGAGAGTTAACTATCGATTGCAGAGTTGAGATGGTTGATCGAAAGAAGAGTCGTGAGGGAAAGAAATAGGGATTGTCTTAAATTAAGATTTTTAGATATGATTTGGATTCCATGTTAGAGTATTATTCCTTTTAAGACATTGAAACTTGTATAAATGGATTGGGATGTGATGGACGAAAATAAAAGACCTAAAAAACCTAGAGAGCTTGTGTAAAGTTGCTCTAATGAATTTTTTAGAAAGTTGTCTTCTATAATGAGAAAATCTCTACTATAAATCAAAGAGTGATTAGAGGTGAGATTGGAGCACAAAAATAGATGTGATACGTGGTGTTTGTGGAAGATTGTTGCTGAGAAGGTCAAGACAATAGAATATTCATTCTAAGGAAGAGATTGAAGATCTACTTTGATCAAAGAATACAAAGGAAGATAAGATCAAGCTATAGCCAGTAGACAGCCAAGGAGTGGTTGATTCAGAATTCATGATGGTGTGGAGAACTTGCCATTCGAAGAGAGAGAATGAGTATTTTGTCTTTATAATATGTAATTCTATAATCTCAAATTTACATAGTACATAGTGATCTGAATAGAGGATTTTGTGGTTTTTCCCTAGTTTACAGCCAATGGGGGAGATTGTAAGAACATAAGTGTCCTTATGTTATATTTTGGCTTATTCCCAGAGATCATATTATGAAGATGGAGAAAAAGAAATACTTGAATCCATTTTTTGTCAAGTAAAATAGGTACACATATCTTATTCACACACGTTAGGGTAAAAGAGACCTTGTGAAAAAAGTGTATGAGAGATGGAGTCAATTGATCGAGCTTGAATGTACCAAGGTTTTCTAGAAAACTATTGACTGATCAATTGCTACAACATATCAATCTAAAAGAAGGATGAAAGCTTACACTAAAAATTGAACCAAGATGAGAGCAATTGATCATGAGGAAAGACTGATCAATCGCTATGTGAAATCCAGAGAAAATACAAGGAAATGATCATTGTCCTTTGGACCAATCAAGCATTATGATGCATAAATGCGTAAATTACACCTTTCTAGGTTAATTTTGATTTGTAGTTGGAGAAACATTCCTTTTCAAATGTGGGAGTCTATAAAAAGGTCTAGGAACGTGAGGAGAGAGAAGAAGAAGGTTTAGAATGCTTTGAAAACTTGTGTGGATTTGCTCTAATAGTTTTTAGAGATAACTAATCGTCTAGATATTGGGCTTTGTCTATTGGTTTGTGATCACATGTATGGTATACACAAACTGACTAAAATATAGTGCCTCTAACTCATAATTAAGTTACAAGATTTATCTTCTCCTTTCAAAACAAATTAAACACATATTTTATTTGATTAAATGTACCTTATCCCTATGTATTCTAATGCAAATTTACAATCAAATCACCGAGCAACACACAAGAATTTTTTACATGGAAACCCAACTAAGGAAATACCATGGGACATTCTATCCAAGTCAACTGAATACTATGTAAACATGAGATTATAAAGTTACCGATTACAAAGAATAAACTCTTTTTCCTTCAAATGACCTGTCCTTCACACTATTCTTGATTCTAAATCAACCACTCTTTTGTTGTTTCGCGGGAATAGTTTGATCTTCTATTCCTCTTTGCAGTCTTCAATAAATGTAGATCTTTTATCTCCTCCTTTTGAATGAATCTTCTTTCTCTTTGATCTTCTCAGCAACAATCTTCATCAAACACAATGTCTCATATGTGTTTGTGTGCATTCTTCTCACCTCTAATCACTCTTTTGATTAAGGTAGATAAAGTCTTACTCTAGAAGACTAATTCACTCAAAACTCCATTAGATCAACTCCACACAAGCTCTCTAATTTTACTAATTTTTCTATCTTATTCTCCTCGCGTTCCTAGCCCTTTTTTAAACTACCCAAGTCTCAAAAGGAATATGTATTCAACTAGGAGTCTAACTTGACCAGAAAAGTTAAAATTAGGCAACTCTGCACTCCATAATTCGATTGTTCCACAAGGCGATCGATTGATCCCTATTCCTATTACAATATGACTCTTCAATTGATCAATTTATCAATTATACGATCAATTAATAAACTCTTGGCTTCATTTTACACAATGAAGTTTCAATTGAGGATCAATTGTTGACATGAAGCGATCAATTGATCATTAAACTTCCAGAGAGTTTCATTGTTCAAAATAGATCAATTGTTCAATAGTGGCGATTGATCGATTTCACCAAATTTTTTATTTAAAAAATCTACTATGTTGCCATTCTTTTACCTAAGGTCGTTTTTACCATAAAGTGTGTGAATGTAATGTGTGTTTGTGTTTTTACCTATCGAAACACGGATTTAAGTCTTCCTTTTACTCCATCTTTATAAGCTAATTAACCTAACTCAAAATTTTCCATCCATGACATTGGTTTGATCACAAAAATAAGCTAATACATTACACAAGGACTCTAATGTTCTGAAAAGCTTCACCTTTGGTTATTTTATGACAAAATACTATAACTCGTCATCTAAAAATGAAAAAAAAATTACAAATCTATAGTACATAATCAAATTTAGATAGATTATCTAATAATGACAATAATTTTGTCCCTTAATCTATAACTCTCTAATCCTATTGTGGAATGGCCCTCAACCTACAATTAATTTGCACATCACAAACATGAATATACTCATATAATACTATTCTAGGAAACATGTAAATACAAAATTTTAATATTCAAGTAATCAAAAGATTAATGAAGTTGTAACCAAATCAAGAATTTTCACTTTTTATCAAACAAGTTGTGATCTTCTTTTTCAAGCCCTCTATTAGCTCTCTTCCTTCTAGATTTAAGGTTTTCCCTAACCCAAATTTCTCCCCCTTTTTGTCACAAATAGACAAAAGCAAATCAAGGTAAAGTAGACAAGAAATGAGGAAAAAAAATTGTAAAACCAAAGTGTGTGGCTTATCATATAGTATTATCAAGTGTGAACTTACAATCAAAGTTTCATACTAACAAAAATTTGGCAAATGGGTCCATCGAGTAAAGGATACATGCATGAATACAAATTTTAATTTTGATTGTTGTCATCTTCTAGACCCTTTGCCTTTATCAAATATTTATTTATTTTCTTCATATTTGGGCTCTCATTATTTTTTCTTAGTTTTCATGGCCTTGCAATATATATATATATATATATATATATATATATATATATAGGGATGGTACCTTTTACGCTAACATAAGATTTCTCATATAAGCAACCATCTTCATCATCTTTATGAGAACTATTGATGACAATATTTATATAAAGTATTTTAAAAAAATATAAACACATCAAATCTCATTTAGCATGCAATGGAATTTAAACTACTCAACTACCCTATACTGCCTCATAACATCAGAATTAAGAAGTAAATCAACAATATTCTACATTTAACCCGAAAGATGATCTTGAATTCCGGTAGTGAGTACTAAGTCTTTCAGTAAATCAATAGTTCATATAAAATTACCATGAATCTTAAAACTCTACTCAATTGATATTAAATTAATCCTCTTGACTTAAGATTGTGCTCATGCATTACATGTGTGACCCACTATATACAATACATCGCAATTGAAGTATGTTCCACATGATATTCCAACTATATCTTTAAAAAATAAAACTTGTTTATGTTTTTCTTAAATATTTTCTTAAACAAATCAAGCCAATATAAATCAAATTAAGGCGACCTATACTACCACAAACTTCTCAAAAGCAATTAAAAACTTTTTTTTGAAGTGTTTGATATCGTGAAAGATTTTAAAGTAAAACAAGGGACACAAATATTTTATGAAACTACTCTATGTAAGCAAGCCCAATAGCCTTTTTAAGGTTAATTAACATATTGAAATCCAAATGTTTTTAAAAAGATCAACCAATTAAAATTGTGTTGAAATATGTTTCAAGTTAATAATTTGATTCTAATCAAATCTCAAATAAAACGATGTGTAATATCAATGTGTTTTGTATGAGAGTGTTGGATAGGATTTTTGTAAAATTTTAATTGAATTTAGACTATTAAAATATAAAATTATTTTGCCCAAACATATTCCATAATTGAATAACATTCTTTTCATGCACATTAGTTGTTTATAGCCACTATCAGCAGCTATATATATTCAACTTTTGTTGTTGATAATAGAACACAATTTTGTTTTTTACTATACCAAGAAACTAAACAATTTTCAACAGAAAACCAACAACCAAAGATATACTTCCTATTATCTACATTCCCTACGTAATCAACATCAGAATAGCCCACTACTTCAGAAGTAGTGTAAATGGGCACCATAAGCCATATCTCATATCACTTACATATTTTATTATTCTTTTCACAACAATCATATGTAATTCTTTACGATCACCTTGATATCTATCACATACTCCTACATTTAAACAAAAATTTGGACAACTAGCAGTTAAGTACAAAAGACTACCTATCATGCTTCTATTCAAAGTTTGTTCAACAGATTTACCTAAAGCATCTTTACTTAACATGATGGAGGGAGAAATTGGTGTCTTAGCATATTTAGCTTCTTAAAGTCCAAATTTCTTCACAAGCCCTTTAGAAAATTGTTATACCTCAACTACTGATTCATTAAATTAAACCAAGCTTATGATTACTTACAAGTGCACAAATATATGTAGTCTTGCGAGATCAAATCCACAAGGATTGCCTTTTTGTGACTATAACAATAATTACAAAATAGAATGAATAAAGAAAGATAAAGAGAGATAGATAGTAAAAGATTATTTAGGCAATAAAGTGTTAAGAAATCGATTGTATAAAACACTAAGGCATTATGAGTTACTGTAACATCTGATGTTGTTCTTCATGTCTCATGTTACCTTAGTTAGAATAAAATGATGATTCTATCTAACTAAAAGATATGAACATTAAAAGCAAAACCCAAGATAGATAATACTTTAGATAGATAAATGATTAAAAGAAATAATTCTTTAAGAGTTCTATATATCAAAACTACAAAAGTTCTAGAAGGAGAGCATTTAAGCATCTTATGTATTAAGACCATAAAGAAACAAAAAGAAGAACATTGTTAATGAACACACTTCAAATAACCAATACTTATTGAAATTAATGATGAAACATGAATAGAACTTTATTAGATTTTACAGATCACCTCTTGCCTTAGTTAGAGGGCTTAGAAAGACATTACAATAAAACTTAAAAATAAAATCTACTAAAGAAGAGAAGAAAAATATGATAAGAGAACTCTAAAGAAGAGGGGAAGATGCTTCTCCCACATTCTTCCCTCTTTTTATATGATTAGAGAGTTTGGCTTCAAAGGGGAAAGTTTAATCACATCCATTGATTGCTTCTTAAATAGCATCTTGATTGGTTATTTCTTTGGCAATGATTAGATTATAGATCAATCAAATATTTTTTCATCAAATAAGTATGTTTTACTCTTTCTCCAATTATCCAATCAGTCTCATCATCTTTTCTTATGTTTAGCAATCACAACCATCAAAACAGATCTTTCATGTATTGGCCTTGGGTTGATTGACTTCTTGCCCATTGCAAGTCTTATTTAACCCTTAAATCTTTAGATTAATGAATTTCCTCCTGAAATAGTGATTGTAGTCATGGAAGTTGTATTTGTTATGACCTCAATTTTGTGGGATATTATGTATGCGTTCTACATAAATTATTAGTTGCAATTGTTGTGGTTTGAGGGGGGTAGAATCAGCTGTAAGTTGAAGGCCAAGCTTCTCAGGGCTTGTCCGTGGCGAATTACGAGGAAGAAATTCTTTTAAGGGGAGAAGAATGTAATATCCCAAAGTTTACAAAGTTTCAAAAATTAAATATGTGGAAATTTAGTTTTTTGACCCTTTGACATTCTTAGTAGAATAACTCCCTACCAAGATAAAATTTGTGACTAAAACCTATGTGATTAGAAAGTATATAGAAAGAGCTTCAAAACGCCACCAAGAATACACAAATCGGAGTCCAGATGAGGGAGATACAACTGTTCGAAGTTGAACATATCGTATAGGGCCCGTTTACCTGATTTAAACGTCTATTTGGGCTATTGAAGTTGTTTTGCAGGCCCGGTTGTTTATAATTCTGAAATTAATTTTTAGAGGCCCAATTAGGTGGCTTAATTGAGGAGGTTTGACCCAACTTCTAAGGGGATTAGGAACCCTAATCCCCATGCTTATAAAAGGCCTCATTAGGGCACTATTAGAGGGGTCTAGGTTGATGGGGGGAGAGAAGGCAGTCAGCAAAGCTCCAGTGAGACTCCGACTAGGCTCCAATGGCAGTGGATCGACAACAAATAAGCGATTAAGGTTGGATAGCTGCTTTAATTTTTGAATCGAGATTATTGGGTATTTTATTAAGTAAATTTGAATGTAAATAATATTATTAATTTCTACAATTTTTGTAATTAATGTGAATAGTAATTTTTGCATAAATCACTGTTGATCGTAATTACATAACAGTAGATCTGCAGAAATTTCTGCTTGATGGCCGCTAGCCGGTCGGCCCATTTTCACCGAGCGACAGATCTCTCTTTCCAGCAACATAAACTTCAGTCGCCAGAAACAGTCACCCGGGAAAAAGAAGTTAACAAAAAAAACGGAACAAGCAGCAGCGTGCAGACCCTGGCCAGAGGCGGAACCTAGGGTCCCGGAATCATCAAAAGATGGTGAACCGGTCAAACTCAGCATATCGCCTAGTCATCAAGCCTGCCACCGCCATGCCTCAAATAGACTACAGTTGCAGAAAAAAATAGGGGGTGCAGCTTTTGTCCTAGTCGGCTGCCAGGCGGCGGCGAGTCGAGGACCATCGGAATCACCGTTGTGCTGCGATTTGATGAGACCTAGCCTTGCCTCACCATGCTAGCCACCGCCAGAGGCTTTCCCGCCACTGGTCTTGAGTAATTAAAGACTTTCATGAGAATAGAGTGGGCCTTGTCCTAGGTAAAATAATTACTTTAATGCCCTTAGGTGCGTTACAGTTTTCATAAAGATTTAATAAGTTAACCTAAGGAGGGTTAGGGTACGTGAGCTTAAATAATTCTAATATTATTATTGAATTTAAATATTGATATTATGATCTGCTTGGACCTATGTGGTTCTGATTGTTTATGTTGTTCATTGTTTTGATTTTTCCTATTCATGTTGTGATAGTAACTTATCACTAGCTTAAGATTATTGAAAGATTAATTGATGGGGTGGATAGCTTTGGATTGGGCAAGAACACCTAATCAAGGTAAAGACTAAAATACTCAGAGGGGTCTGGGACTAGTTCATAAAGTGAACAAAGCCTTTGACCTAATGATTTGCCTTGGTTGATGAATCGATGGCAGTTTCGAGTTTTAAACCCTAGTCTAGAAGGGACTAATAGGGTTTGGGATAGTCATTCAAAATCCTAGCTTATTGATGAGCAAGATAGGGTTCAAAATTGTTTCTCGAGTTTTAGCTCTATTGAGGAGCTGCTGATTTGACAGTGTAGTTATACCTCCCCATTGGAGGGAGCTCTACATGAGCCGAGCTCACTACATATTTTTTGAGGATCTTTTAGTGTACACTCATTTGGATTACCTAACATCCTAATTAGTTGGCTTTTCCTACCATTTCTGTTCAGGTGCAGTTGTAGGCCATGCCCTTCCACTCCAGTCAGGTCCTTCGTGGGCTAGGTAAGGTGATGGCACTTCCTGGTGGATTCCAAGGGCCTGGTGGATTCTAGGGTGTTTCATCATTGATTTACCTTTGAGGGTGGTCTATAGTGAGTTTGTCATTTGTCACTTAGGTTGACATATGATGAGTGTCTTTCATTGGGATTAGATGGGGACATTAATTATTAAACAATGGTTTGGGAGATAATTAATAACATTGTTTGATATTGCTTATTTAATTAGAACAAGTGGAACTATTAAAGGACTTACATCAAATGTAGGTTGCTTTAAAATACTTAAGCATTGCATGCATGATGCTATGCTTCTTAGTATTGTGTACTTTTAGGCAGAACTATGTCTAGATCCGATCTTGTTGGAAACATTGGAGATGTTGTCCTGATCCAAAAAATATGAATTTATACTTTTGTTCTTTTGAGAATTTCTTCCAAGGGGAGGAGATGTTTGGTTGTTTGGTCTTGTTTGCTTTCAGGTTCTTTAGATGGGGACGTTACGAGATCAAGACGTTGGTGGGTGTTTGAGGATGACATTGCATGAGTGGGATCTAGTTTCTTACTTCTATAATCTTGTAAGTAATTGTAATTACTGGCGTGAGAGCCAACTTTATTTAGTTGTTTATTTTTAGATTGATGACAAACTTGTACTTAGAGGGTTAATCTGCTATTTATCAAAATTTGGCACATGTAATAATATCATATGTTTTGATCTTCACATTTGTGAACTCTAGTTATCACGATCTAAATATTTAATCAGATGATTTGTTTTGTGTATAAGAAAAAAAAATTTATTATGATTTATCACATGTCCTTTATTTAAAAAATATTTTCAAAATACAAGTCGTGACAATAATTCCAATCAGATTTTTTATATAAAGATATGAATAAAAGACTAAGGATGTGTCAATATGTCCAAATTAGATCCTTCTCGAATTTTGCTCTCTTGAAGTAAATCTGAAATCCAATGGGTCCACATAGTTGTGCTTGACCATTCTATGTATGTTTAGACAATTAAAAACTCATTCTTGACTCATAAATAGTTTTTTGTAGTTGGGCTTCACTTCTTCCAATTGAATCTTGTTGAAGCCCAATTATACATGTAAATACAATGGAGGTTCAACTCACCTATTCAAAAGATAAACAACTCAAATAAATTATGAATTAACACAAATTAGGATTTAAATTCAAGATTTGAAGGAATTTAATTTAATGCTATTTTTAAGGCATCGTAAATTTTTTATTGTCAGATGAAGATTCCTAAATCAGTTTGTTGCACATGCAATCAAAAAATATAAGTAAGTAAACCTTCCATACTCATTTCAAATTTGTTACTATCTATTTTGTAAAAGTTTCAGCAAGCTAATCATTTGTAAATCAAAAAATGATGTCAACCACATAAATTTGTGTCATCACCACATGCCTCCCAAATTTCTTGATAAATAATATCATGTCAACACCTCCTTTGGTATAGCCTTGCTTTGTTAGATGTTATGTTAATCTATCTTACCATACTCTTGGAGCTTATTTTAACTCATAAAAAGCTTTCTTCAACTTATGCACATAGTTAGGATGGTGAGGGTTAACAAAACCCTTAGGTTTTTTGAAATAAACTTCTTCTTTCAAGCTTCCATTCAGAAAAACACTCTTGACATTTAGTTGATATACCTTAAAATTTAAACGACAAGTCATTGGAAGAAGCAATCTAATACATTCAATTCTTGTAATAGGAGAAAATATTTCATCAAAATCAATGTCTTCTACTTATGCATAGCTTTGAGCAACCAATCTTGCTTTATTTATTGCCACATTACCTTGTTCATCTATTTTTTTCTTCTAGATCTACTTACTACCTAATACATGGAATTGGTTAGGTCTCAGAACAGGATACCAATTATTTTTTCTTGTGAATTGACCTAATTCCTTCTTCATTGCTGTTGTAAACATTCTAAGGGCCTATTATTGGGGTTCACGTACTAGTAGTATAGGTTTTAATTATGTTATGGTTAATAAGGGCATTTAGGTAAATAGGTTAATTAGGGTATTAGTGCTTTCTTTAACTTAAGCTAATGGGCCTTAGGTGCTTGTTAGTAAGCCCACTTAGCTAGTCTATTTAAATGTAAGGGTTATGCCCTAAGTAGATTATGGAATAAATGAATTATTGTCTCTCTAATTATCTTCTCTTCTCCCCTGCCTCTCCTCCTTGTCCGGCGGCCATACTGCTCCCTCTCCCCTTTCCCGGCCTCCCTATGCCTCTCCCTTCCCATTACTGTCTAGCTAGGCTGTTGTGGACACCGGTCCACAACATTGGTATCAGAGCCCAATTGTGGTGGGTACCACGTGCACGTCCACTAGCACCATCAAGGAGTTCTCTATTAAGCGCCTCCCCGTCCTCTACCACCACCGGATCGCACAAGCACCCTGCCCGAGAGAACATCCATGATGAGGCTTGCCGTCATGGTGTAGAAGCCCCAAACCAGTACAAGAGCCTCCTCTGCAAGGACGGCACTGGCTGCATGTGTCGGGTCTGCTGCTTTGCCCACACCACTAAGGAGCTTCGTTTTCTTGACGTCTCCACGGGCCTTGCAGTTCCCTTGCCTCGGTCATCTTCCTCAACTTTGGCAGCCACTACTTCTGCCAAGGGAAGGGTACTGGAACAGTGTGGGCCAGAGATCGTCAAGCCCCTTCCACTAACTGTCTTCTCTCCAAATTTGGCAATCGCATTTGGTGGTAGGAAGAATCGCCACATCCAGCCTCTGGACGTCCATCCAATGTTACGCAGCAACCTCTCCCCTCAGTCTTACCTGATAACCCACCGGTTGCTGAGCTCTACCAGGACCACTACCACTTCCTCCTTCAGGCCTCTCCTGCTCTCTGGTTCTTCGGACTGGCACCACGGCTCAGATTGGAGGATGCCACTTAGTCTCCACTCTTGGATCAAGAACACGGCCTCTGTCATGGAACGGTTCACCCAAAAAATTGCCACCATGGCTTTTAAAAGTCCTTCCATGAACATCTTGACAAGTCTCCCTAAGCCGAGCGGTGGCAAGTTCAGGAAATACTATAGCTTGCCCTCTCTCAACGACTCAAGGATTGATGGACTGCCATACACCATCAGGAATTTCCTTGTTAAACAAGGTGTTCTGGAGTCACTACACCCGGCGCCGGAGATCCCATGGATGGGACTCAGCCCCACCGACATCTAGTCAGGTTGGTTTTCCTCCTGGGCAGGTTTCAACTGTGGAACTGTCATGGGTTAGCGATGGGTATGTGCCTCCTTGCCATAGGGGTGGCCTGCGCTCCCGTTGTCGGTCCAACGTGCCTCCCCCACCACAAGCATCTCCATTATTTCCTTGCTCACCGACCTGCTTCGATTCACCATCGCTGTCTATCTTCTCTACCACCGGATGATGTTTCTCCTTTGTGAAGCTCTAGACAGCAATGGCAGTCAAGTCCTAGACATTCTGTTTCACCTCGATCTGCCAAGAAGAGGACCATCCTCCACAGATTGGGACTGGTACTGATACAAGGGGGAGGGGAAGGAATGAGAAAGAGGCGGGATCTGCTATCACCAGCCTTTGTGTCCCTCCCTCGCCATCACCAGCCTCTACTTTTCTAGACAAAACAAACTCCCTATTTCACTCTAGAAAACAGGGGCTGCTGCCTTCCAACACTCAGAGCCTCAGAAACATCCTCCATGGCTACCTCTCAGTGGCCCATCATCCTCCAATAGCCACCCATCCAGCCACCGTCGCCGCTGCAAGCTATGGCCGCTGGAATCTTCCTGCCTTCCGGTGAAACATTCTGCTGCATGATTTTCCCCAAACATTGCTGGCCAGACTACAGGCCCATCATCAGCGCCCCAAATCTTGGCTCCAACTATAGCGGATTGGACTCTTGGGCAGAAAATCTTGGGTGTGAGATACATGCGGTTCCAGCTTATTCCGAAATTTTCTCCTATTCTTAAATTTGCTCTGCCCATAATCTTCCTCCCAACCACCGCAAAGCATATTTTTGGAAAGATGGATATGCAGCGTGCCCGATCTCCATTGATTGGGACATTTTTTTGCCGAAAGTGGGACTCGGTAGTGCAATGAAGCCACCCACCATGCTTGTGGCTTTCCACCACTATTTGAGGCTTTATGCGGGTCTTAGGCCGGTTTGGGTTAACTCAGAGAAAGAATTTGCTACACGTCTTTCATCAAGCCATATATTTTAGACGAAAAGGGTATGCTAGGGTAGTTATTGCTCCATGCCTCTGCCCACTTCACGTTGGTCAACGGCTCACCCTACACCATCATCTCTAGTCGATTATTGCACTTATTTGACCCTAATACTATTGTTGTTTGATGCCCTCTGTGGACAAACCTTGATGTTGTCTAATGCCCTATGTGGGCAGACCTTGATGCTATCCGATGCCCTTTGTGGGCAGTTGTGGGGCACCGTATAGCCCCTATGGTGACCCCACTTGTTGGAGACCTATGCAGGCACTCCACGTCATTGTGCACCCACCGTAAGAGCAATTGTTTTGAATGCTTTAAAAGAATCTGACTTTTCTCTAAGAAAATCAACAAGTGAATTTTGTTAGGTCCCCTACCATCACCATGATATACTGTTTTGCACCTAAACAGGCTATTTGCATTAGTCCCATAAGGTCAATGAGTGTCAACTCATTTGGTCTCTCAATTCTCTCATTTTTTAGTTTTTTATGATTGGATTTTGATTGCTTACCCTTTTGACAAGTACCACATATAAAATTTTTAAGGATTTTAAAAATAGGGGCACCTCTGATAATCCTATTGTTTGTTATCTTTGTAAAATTTCTAAATTTGCATGTCCTAATCGTTGATGCCACAAATAAATATTATCAAGGACAAGTTTGTAAAATAAACATGATCAAGCATATAACAATTATCATGTGCTCTTAAACCTTCAACTCAAGTCAATCTAAAATTATAAATGATATAGCAAGCCTTCTTTGTAAATTTTACAGTGAATCAAGGCTCACAAATGTAAATAATTCTTTAAAGGTTAACTTTCAAACTACTCACATACATGCATTATCAAAATTAGGTAATCCAAAAACTTTTAATATCCCAATTCCGTCTATTTTTATTGTACTTCTATCATGAAAAGTTAACTTTGCCAACATATTTCTCTACCAAATTAGTACACCTAGCTAGATATGTCATTAGTCATGAGTTTTAACATCTACCATCTAGGTACCACATGTTACAATGTCGAGTTTCCATGGTGGTGTGTACTACATGGTAGTTCACATCCTCTTTCTTTACACAAATTGTTTTTGTTTACATAAATTATTTTTGTTTTCACAAATTCTTAAAGATCACTCAAGTTCTTATCATGTTTTACTCTCTCTAAGTGTTTTTTTCATTCAACTTTCATTCCTACTTGTGATAACAATTATAATCAAACTTATGAGAATTTCCTAGTGAATCATGTGTGTAAGCCCAATGTCCAAGGTTTTAAACTTTTGCACTAAGCTACCTTAAGTTTCACCCCATCTATGTGATTTGTCTATGCAAGTCAAATTTAACATCATCTCTCACAATTTGTTGCTTCTTCACTAATTTATTTTCGATAGGCTCAAATTTGGCTACTAGTTCCTTCTTAGGCAATTATTTTTTAATCATAAGTATAGAAATTTAGGTACTAGCATAATTTTCATTCAATTCTCTTGTAGCATCCCTAATTTTCTTTAAATTTTGATGATTTTTTAGTTTTTTTATCATTTTCAATGAAAAATATGACGCTTTGGCATTTTTGATTTTGTGTATTTAACCCTGTATTTGTGTACCCAAAGTCAGGTGTGGGGCTTAGTCAAGAGTTGTGAGCCTTGATGCATCACATATGCTTTTGGAGTGAAAAAGGAGAAAATTAAAAGAAAATGTGGGCTTGATGTGTTTGAGGGGACTTGAACGAATAAAAGGTGGTTGCGGCATGGATATTGGAGGTACAATGCATAAGTGGAACGACGCTCTAGTGTACAATGCATGAAGCTTGATATGGATATATAACCGGAAGATGGAAGATGTAAGTCTGCCGGGCAAGGATTAGTTTGGATTAGTGAGGATTGGATTATATTGTATGTTAGGAGTTCAGTAAGCAAACTTAGGATTTGGAGCCTTTGTGGGGGATTGTCAGATAGTAAGAGTGCATAAAATAATTGTACAAGGATAATGTACATATTATGAAGTAGAAATCAAGAACAATAAGTAAGGTATTAGTAAGAAGTTGATAACTAGATTTCACCATAAGGTGGATGGCTGAAAATGTATGAATATGTAAGGATATGTTGTATGGTGAGTTATAGTCATGTGATAGATAGAATAAGTGAAGTATGTTGTCCTAATAGACTTGAATTTTGGAATGGGCATAACCTTCTATTGGTCAGTGGAAGATAGTAAGACGGAAGGTTTCTTGACAAAATTGTAAGCACATAAATTACTTAATTCAACTTGAATTGTAAACAAAGCTAATATGTTAGCATCATGAGTTTGAAACCTGAAGGTTTCAATGGATTAAGTGCAATGTTTGAGCAAACCAAAAACTAGTTGACTGAGCATTTCTCATGTCTTATCTGGTGTTATCCAACATGATGTTGTCTTGGTGTTATATTTAAGCCCAAACATCTGATGCTCTATTGAGGACATTGTATGTTACTATTGTCTTTGTACATTTGATTCTCTATTGAGACCACTGTATATTTCTGACCCTAGTCGGCACTGTCTAATTCTGCCTTTTTGTATGAGAATGTACGCTTCATGAACCTATTTGTAAATCAACACTCTTTAGTCTTCAGACTTGATCTATATGAACATGTTTGCTCCTATTTTCAAGACCGTCAATTCTAAACCTCACTCAATTAAAACTACATGTATTTAGATTCCTAAGACTAATTACATACTCAAATTTTCTGAATAGTTTTGATCAACAAAATTAGCCAATTACATTACATATGCCACACATGTTCTTCCACAATCTTGGAGAACACTTGTGAGAGTGTACTATCTGTCTTATCAAGCTAGCATATCACTAGCATTATCTTAAAACTAGTACTTCGATAAGTAAGAATTAAGAGTTCTAACCTCTTTTTGCAAAAAATTTTATTAAGCATAATTTAACTTATATTCTCTCTAATCTCATGCACAGTGAATCAATAAATCAACCATCATTCAATCCACACATGAACATTGCAATTTACGTGAAAAAGCCCAATTAGGGTAAAAAACCATGCTAGTTCCAAATGAACCAAATCAATGTGCTAGAAACCAACACATTACATAGATACAAGCAAACCACCAACCTTATTTAGACACAAACAATAGCTCTTCTTGTTTAGATCATTGTTGTTGACCTTCAAGTCTTCTCACTCAAGCACGTGAAACTTTCTCATCCTTGCCTTGTCTCTGTCTCCTTCTCGTCTTCAACAAGCACTTCTTGTTGTATTGACTTTGGCCTTGTGAAAATCTTTAATATCTCACTAAAGATATGCTACAACACCTCTTTAAAATCTCTGTTTAAAAGCTTCTTTAGTTGTCGATTGCCTTTATCAATTCACCATGGATCTTCAATTCAAAGCTAACCAGTCCTTGAAATGATCAATTGTTCTGAACAACGATCGATCGGTCACTATTTATTATGTGGATGATACTCCAAGCATTCAATCGATTCCTTCAAGGAATCAATCGATAACTATCGGCTTCATTTGAACAAGGCTAAATCAAGGTACGATCAATCATTCTGCCTATAAATTTACCATGTTTTCCTTTTTACCTTAAAATTTTTTGAAACCACTAAAATCAATTTTGAAAACTCTACATGTGATTTTTATAACAAATATGATCTAAATAAGCTTCAAAACCCTTCAACATTCTTCATTCATCTACCTTAATCAATAAGAATACATCTACTCCTATGTTTCAAGTCTGTAAATTTCAAATCTAACTCAACCACAATAACCTCAAATCAAATTCTAAGTCTCAATACATACATATGGTTGCTTGACATAATCTTAACAAAGAAATCTACCAATAAACTAGACATATGACTCATATATTCTTCCAACTTGGGCCTGCTACAACTAGTCAAATAAATCATCAATGCGTGGCAAAGGATATTTGTTCTTGACTATTACCTGATTCAGCAACCTATAATCAATATAAAGCCTAAGGGGAACCATCCTTCTTCTTGACAAAGATGACTAGTGTGTGCCTCATGGAGGTGTACTAGGCCTTATGTATCCCTTGTACTTCAATCTCATTGCTAGATTTTTAGCTCTTTCAATTCTGCTAGAGCAAGATCAATATTGAACTCAATATCTCTCTCAAGATGTATTCCTGACAAGTTGTCTTGAAAAACATCAACAAATTCAGACTCCAATCGAACATATTCAATGGGAGTTAATGTTTCACCTTTCACCGAGATGCTTGCAAGAAAAGCAATACACCCACTATTAATTTGTTTCCTTACCTTAGATGAAGATACCAAGAACTTGCTACTAACCCATCACATACCCTAGAAAATAAAAGGCTAGATTTTTGGCATAGCAAGCACAACTCTCTTCCCTAGACAATTAACATGTCCATGATAGACTAACATCATATCCATGCCCAAAATCAATCATAGGCAAAATAATCAAATCAGCTACTAACTCATGTCCCTCCATTACCATGGTAACCTTCTTAAGATACTCCTCCGCCCAAAGAGAAGACGAAGGGGTAGACACATGCAAAGGAGTCAATAATAACTTTGGCTCAATACAGTGCTCCCAATCAAAAAGAAGTGAAATGTCAAATAACACCCTAACATAGTGGTAGGTAATTTCAAGCATACCTTTCAGAACTACTACTACATTAGTCACCTCATGAGCTGTGATAGCAAAGACCTTCCCTTGCTTGGCTAGCTTCTTTTACTGACCACCTTGCTGCTTTAGTCCTTGGTTCTGAGGAGCTTGTTGAAGCCCTGGGACTTCACCTTCAATACTCTTAGGACAATCTTTCATGATGTGCCCTTGCTACACACACTTGAAAAAAGTCAAGTTTGCATGGGTGTTTGAGCCATTCTGAGTTGAATTTTATTCATATTCAAGGTCTAACACCTAACCAACTTAGTTATCTACATAAGGGTATCTTGGACGTGGGAAAAGACGAGGGAATCCATTGTTAGCATAGACAAAGATTGATGAGTCTACTCTATTGAGATTTGAGAGTATAGAGCTTTCCTTTGCCTGCAAGCTTTAAAGATCAATTCAATTAGCCAAAATTGAAGACGGATCCACAACACAACACACACAAGAGCTTAAAGAGTTACAACAAAATTCTTCATCAATGAGTGATTGAAGAAACTCAAAGGAAGATCAACAATTACAGGATTCTTTGATTGAGCCTATAGAAGAAGAACGAAGAATGGAACGTGGAGAGGGAATGTTTTAAGGTTTCGACAGAGGGAGAAACTTGAATGGCAACAACAAAGAGGATTTAACAAAAAGAAAGAGTTTCCATTTGTGTTAAGTATAGAGGTTGGTTGGTTGTTCTTGTCTTGTAAGTTTTATCTTACTAGTGCATTGGTTTGGCATTGTGAGGCTATCATTTGATTGCATTATATCTTAACATATTAAATCCTTGTGTGATATTGCATGTTTTATGGTTTGTTTGCTTGATAGCTTAATCAAGAATGTTCATAGACATTAGGTTTTAATTGTTTTTCTATATATATAAACTTTGTACGTAGAGTCTAGACTCTTGATTCTTACTTGCCAAAGTACTAGTTTTAAAAGCAATCAGTGATATGCTAGGTCGATTGGTGGATATTAATTTCTCAAGTGGTATCTGAGGATTTTTGTTTGAAATTTACTTTTAATTCATGCAATCTGTTATGTTTTCCATGCATATCTCTAGTTGGTTGTTAGTGTGTATCAATTCCTCTTAGACCTGATCAATTTTTTGAAAGGTATGTTTTTGGTGATTTTGTGTGATTCTTAAAACTTGTTTACTGGAAATAAATGTTGTACACGAACCCATCAAATTTCTGATATCATTGTCTTGGAGTCTATTTCAATCCATACAATAGAACCTAGTGCGTATAAAGTGTCACTAATAGTAAATAATTAGCGACACTAATATGAAAACATATATCAAAAAATTTTAAAAACTTATTAGCAAAAATTTTTAAACATTGCTAAAAGTTTTTTAGTGACTCTCTAGAAAAAATGTCGCTAATAAATTGTAAATGGTTATCCATAAATAAGTGTCACTAAAGATATATTATTTATTAGCAATGGTTGTTGGCTAGCATCACTAAAGATATATTATAAGTGGTGCTTTATAAAGTGCCACTAATAAAAAAAATATTTAAAAAAACAAAAAAACCTTACTAGTGACACTGTTTTTGCACGCTAATAAGAAAAATAAAAAAGAATACCTCTTATTAACAATGCTTTTAAAAGGGCCACTAATAAAAACATTCCAAAATAAATGCCACTTCTAGCAGGGCTGCGGGGGCGCAGAGGTGGAGAGTCACCAGACTTCGGTGCCCAAAGTCCCTCCTCCACCTAGCAACAAGGGAGGAGGGGGAGTAGAGGAGAGGGAGGAGAAGCCAGCGGGAGGGGCACCTAGAGGCATGCCTGAAGAATATAAAGATCTCTATTTTTGTAATGCTTAGTCAAAAGTGTCACAAATAGTATATAATCTTTTTTAAAAAACCTTGTTTTATTTCCTCTCTCTTCTATTGCTCTTTTCACGCTTCCCTCTCTCTCTTCTCTCTCTTCACTCTCCCCTTTCTCTCTTCTCTCTCCCCTCTCTCTTTCTCTTTCCCCACTGTCTCTCTCCCCTATCCTCTCTCTCAACCCTCTCTCCTTTCTCTCTTCTCTATATTCTCTCTCTCCTCTCTCTCTCTTCTCTCTTTCTTCTCTTTCAAGAGATAGGAGAGAGAGGGAGAGAAAGTTTTTTTAGAAGAGAGGAGAGATCAAGGAATAGGGAGAGCGAAATAGAGGGGATCAAGAGAGAGAGGAGAAAGATGGCAGAGATAGAGAGAGAAAAGCGAGAGAGAGAGAGGGGGGAGGGGGAGGGAGATAGAGAAGAGAGAAAGAATAGGGACAGAGAAGAGACGAGCGAGAGAGAGAGAGAGAAGAGCGAGGAGAGTGGAGAGAGGAGAGAGAGATAAAGAAAAGGGAGAGTTGTTTTATAAGATAGTATTTGCAATGCAATTTTACACTAGGTATTTGCAATGCAATGGAATTTGTGATGCATATACACCAGGCATTTGCAATGCAATGGAATTTGTGTCACATATAAATAGTATATATGCGATGCAAATTCCATTGTGTTCCAATTACCTCCGTCCCAAATACCATTTTTTCTTTAATATATTATTTTTAGAGAGAGATGTGGAGAGAGAGAAAGAAGAGAGAGTGAGATAGCAGAGGGAGAGAGAGGAAAGAGAGAAGAGCGAATGAGCATTTTTTTAAAAAGAAGTTAGTATTGCGATGCAAATGAATTTGCGTCTCAAATACATAATGTATTTGCGACACAAAATTATTTGCATTGCAAATACTATTTTTAAATTTAATATATTATTTTCAAAGAGAGAAGGGGAGAGAGAAGAGAGCTCTTCTCTTTCCCTCTCTTTCTCTCTTCTCTTTGTCCCCCCCTCTCTTCTCTCTCTGAAAATACACTATATTTTTTACAAATACATATGCATCACAAATAAAACATATATTTTTTAAAATAAAATATATGTATATAACTTTTAATAGAGAGAGAGAGAGATGAAGAGAAGACAGAGGGAGATGGAGAAAGAGAAGATAGAGGGGAGAGAAACATGGAAGTGAGAGAAGAGAGGGAGGGAGAGTGGGAAAGAGAGAAAGAGAGAGATCTAGAAAAAGAGAAGAGAAACATCTCTCTTTTCTCTCTATTCCCTCTTTCTCATATCTCTCTCCTCCCTCCTCTATTCTCTATCACTCAGTCTCCTCTCTTCTTTCTCTCTTCTCTCTCTTCTTTCTCTCTTCCCTCTATGTTTTCTCTCCTCTCTCTCTCTCTTCTCTTTCTCCCCTCTCTCTTCACTCTCCCCCTCTCTTCTCTATCACTCTCTTCTCTTCTCTTTCTCCCCAAACTCTCTCTCTTCTCTATCACTTTCTCTCCTCTCTTCTCTTTACTATTTATGACGCTTAAACATAAGCGTCGCAAATAGTTAAAAAATAAATTTTAGTTTTTTTAAAAAAATAGTATTTGTGATGCTTTTTTGAAAGTGTTGCAAATAGTGTTACTATTTGCAACACATAACAAGCATCACAAATGCTATATGTCTAAAAAATTATAAAGTATTTACAAGCTTAGAGTTAAGCATCACATATACTATTGACTATTTGCAACATTTATTCATAAACATTGTAAATAATACGATAATTTAAAAAAAACTTATTTCTTTTGCAGCGCTTTTTTGAAAGCATTGCAAATAGTTTTTTTTTTGCGATGCTCTTTTAAGCATTGCAAATAGTAGTTTTTAGTGATAATTTTTATGAGTACATTAATAAAAGCGTCTCAAATAATCCTTTTTATTGTAGTAAGAGTGCGAGTTTAGTATCCGTCACAAATATAACGGATCACCACTTTGCTCTTAAAACGACTTATTTAAACAAAGTAAGAATTAAGATATATAGACTCCATTTTAACACATGATTTTTGTGTCATGAAAACTAAATTAAAATTCTTAGCACAACCTATAATGAATCTATCAACCAACTATCCCCAAAATTCATCACACAACAATTTTTACGTGAAAACCCCCAACTAGTGTAAAAAAATCATGATAGCCTCAACAATCTAAATCATTGCACTTAGTAGCCAAACTTATAGGACTCAGAACAACCAACCAACCTTTAACTTGATACAAACGAAAATACATTTTCTTTGTTCTGTCCTCATTTGACCTTGGCCTTCAAGATTCTTCTCTCTTGAAGCATTAAAGTTTTCCCTCTCGTGTTCCTTATTGTCTTCTTCTAATTGCTTAATCAAAGACAACTTCAATTATTGATCTTCCTTAGCTACAACTTGAAAATTTAGTATTTGTCACAAATCTAGCATATTACCACATTGCGCCTAAAATTAGTACTTTAAACAAGGTAAGAACTAAAAGATATGGCCTCCTTTTAAAGTATGATTTTTGTATAGTAGAAATTAAAAACATACAAGACTCAGAACAACCAACCAACCTTTGACTCTACACAAACAAAAATGCATTTTCTTATTTAGTCCACCTTTTTTGTTGACCTTCAAGATTCTTCTCTCTGAACCCATGAAGCTTTCCCTCTCAAGTTCCGTCTTTGTCTTCTTCTAGCTTCTCAATCAAAGACTCCTTATTTGATTGGTTATCTTTTCTTCAATCACTCCTTCATGAAGAAATCTATTGCAACTCTTCAAGTCGTGTGTGATGTGTTGTGTAATCACTCTCTTCAATTCATGAGAATCATAGTAATCTCACCCATAAGAATGTCTCTTTCAAAAGTTATGGTGATTTAAGAAAATCTCTAACTAAAGTCTCCTTTTTTTTCTTCTCAAATAATCATTCTCCCCTCTTCTATTTTGTCCATGCTAGGCCTTTTGTAAAGTCGCAAATCAGCTAGGGTTATAGGAACCAAAATTGGAAAGGACAATATTCCATTAATCTAAACTAAGCAACTAGATTATAAAGCGATCAATCATTTTATAAGGCAATCAATTGTTCAATTTTTTTGTTTAATCAAAATCACAGAGTGATAAATCTTTCTTCCAGGCAATCGGATCATTATGTCCCTCAAGTTAAAAATCTAAAACTAATCTGTTAAGCAATCAATCATTTAAAAAGTGTGTTCAAAACAAATCGGTCTTCGATGTACATTTTTTAGATTTTTCTCCATCTTTTTCCAAAACATTTAAAATCATTCTTATGGATTATTTCTATTAAAAACTAAGTGATTTATGTACATATGTGTAATTTAAGTTTGAACTCTTATCACCCAAAATAATCTTTTTTCTTGAAACTTTTGAGCACCTCTGCTCTTATATTTCAAGTCCTTGGATTCAAAATTTTACTTGATCACAACACTAAGAAAATTAGACCTTAAGAGTAACAATGTACATTGTTTTGTTCATTAGAATAAGCCAATTTACAACACATGTATCATATGTTCTTTCAGTCGCCCCCTATGGCTACTTTGTGACAAAACAGTATAATATATGAAAATAAAAAATTATGACTCAAACATTTTAGTACATTGACTTTCACTTGCACAAAATATACTTAACTCAACTAAGACCATTTGGAATTGATCTTGAAAAGCCTTTGAACCTGTACTTAATGTGCACAATTAAACAAAATCACTTTTGCATACTACTATTTAATTGCATATGAAGTAAAGTACTTGATTTTCCATAATTTTTCTCCTCTTTTTGGCTAAAATAGGAAAAAAGTGAATCTAAAATTAAAGAAAATATGCATTAAACCACGCAAGTTAAGATGTAACAACAAATACATGAAAGAAATAAACATAAATTGAAAAAAGTATTGTCAAGTTAAACCACACTATTTCACAATATATCAAAATAATCAAAAGGAGTACATATTGTGAACTGATCCCAAATTTTAACAAGAAATACATCAAAATGATCATGAAAATAGACATATCGCGAGGACTCAACATTTAAATAGAAAGAATGATGTTGAATAAGCTCCTCAAGTTGATTAAAGTGTAGATGAATAGTATTTAGAAGCTCTCTACATAATGTCATGCCCTCGTCATTCATCATGTACCTTGGGCATCTCCCTATGCATCTGATCTATGCCATTGTGCAAGGGGCTGATCATCATCAACATATGACATCTCTAAGTCATCATTAGGCTCATTAGCTCGGGGCCTTGATTGTGATCTCATACAATGCAATACCACATCAACAATGGGACCCACCCCTATCATTGTTGGCTCCATGCATGCAACTTTAACTCTCAATGCCTAAAATATCCAAGACATGATGTAGGAATAAGCCAACATCTCATCTTTTGGTCACTCTATCTTTTGATAAAGTGAATCCAACAAAAGTGGAATAGTGTATGTCTCTACACTCCATGCCAATATTCGTAGCTATGGTGTATAGCATAATGGTGATGGTAGTCCTATTCACCACTCCTATGAGGGTCCACTCCTATGAGGGTCTACTTCTGGAGATCTCTCATGGTGCATACCATTGATGTTTTAGTCATGGATATACGGTGGATTGTGAGGTCAATATGATCTGGAAATATGAAACTCAGTGCACTCTATCAAACATTCAATCCAAGGATGGATATAGAGGCACATACACTACAAACCTCTCAAAACGAATAGGTCTCTCCTTTCCAGGTGCAAAAGACAATCTACTCAGCTATATAGGGTTAGGGGCAGGCTTCTTCCCCATAGATATCATCTTCTTCTTGAAGGAACATATGTGTCACATGTAATGTTATTAGTTAATTTTATTGATCAACACCATGTCAGAACTTTGAGTATGTAATTAGTCTTAGAAATCTAATTAGATGTGGTTGTGATCGAGTCAATTTTGAAATTGATGAACTTGAAAAATAAGAGCATACATGTTCTTATTGATCAAGGCTTAAGACTAAAGAGTGTTGAAGGTGAAAGATATTTATTCAGCATACATACTCATACGAGTGTCACTTGGAAAAGTATTATAAGTCATTTTGGAAGTTTCATACCGATTTAGGGTAAAAAAGGTAAAACTATAAATAAACAGTGTCATCGGTCAATCATTACAACATACTATGATATTGATCTATAAATTATGAACTATAGCAAGGGATAGTTGAATTGATCAATCTCTTCAGCAAATAATCCATTGGCACCTGAAATAGCCCTTTGTAAAACAAAGTCAATACTTGATCGATCGATTCGTATATCGAGAGATTGAACGCTCAAAGTATCATGCCCTAAGGAAACAATGAATGATCAATAATTGTTTAGAACTATTGATCTCTAGTAGTTCTAGTTAGCTAATTTAAGCCTTTGTGGAAGAGATTTTATTCCTAGTTAGAGTAAAATTCTTAACTGACTTAAAGACCTATATAAATGCTAAGTTATAACGAATTTAAATAGTAAAAAACCTAGAAAATATTGGAAAAGAAAAGAGAGGTACATCATCATTGTTTTCCTAGAGAGTCCACAAAAAGTTTCAAACACATATTAATGGTAGATTCATGAAGTTGTAAAACTAAAAGAAAAGATTCTCCTACAGTAAATAAAAGAGGAGATGCAACAATTTCTTCAAGGGAATTGAAGAATCTAAAAGGTGAATCAACAATCGAATGAGTCTTTGATTTAGTTGCTGGAAGAAGTAGAGGAAGAATAGAACACAAAGAAGGTGGCTTTAAGGATTATGAGCAAGAATTGAAGGCCAACAACAAAGAAGATTGAACAAAGAGAAGGTGTTCTTATTTGTGTCAAGTCTAGAAATTGGTTGGTTGTTCTTGTGTCTTGTAAGCTCTATCTTACTTGTGCATTGATTTGGCCTTGTGATGCTATGTGGTTTTTCACCTAAGTTGGGTTTTCCACTGTAAATCTCTATGTGATTGTGTTGTTTACATGCTTAGATTGAATTATTACTTAGTAGATTAATAGTTCATGCGTAGATAATATGTTTTTGTTACTTAATTGAATTCTTGCGCATAAAGGCTAGAACTCTTTATTATTGCATCTACGAAGTACAAGTTTGAAGAGCAATCTAATGATCCACTACTGTCGTTTAGTTGGATATTAAACAATTCTTACCCATATAAAGTTTACAAAAGAATCATAAGGCTAAGACAGAGTCATCTTACCCATCTAAAGTTTACAAAAGAATCCTAAAGCTAAACAGAGTCTATGTAGTAAAATAGACAAGTAAAACTCCTAGAAAATTTCAAAATTTTGAAAATTAAGGAAATTTACCTAATTTTTAAAATACCCAAAATACATTTACCTTGATTGATCCCAAATTTTAGCATATGGCAGTTCTGGATAAATTAAACAAATATCAAAACTATACCTATAGTCAATTTGCATAAGAAAT
This sequence comes from Saururus chinensis, assembly GCA_035235625.1. Classification (NCBI taxonomy): domain Eukaryota; kingdom Viridiplantae; phylum Streptophyta; class Magnoliopsida; order Piperales; family Saururaceae; genus Saururus; species Saururus chinensis. Next base: position 38,218,890 of record CP141143.1, read on the forward strand.
CCATGAATTTCAAAACCCCCAATCTTGGGTGCTTTTTAAAGAACCCAAAGTGAAAATCTTTGAAACTTAAGTTTTAACATATGAAACTGATTGAAAATTGAAAGGAATATAGATCTAGCTATTCTAAACAATCTTACCAATTCAAATGTATTGAAAATAACTTAAAAAACTCTAAAAATCAGCAATTTGAGTTTTAGGGTTTACCTTGGCCGTGATGAAATCACTCAAATTGATGTGAAAATTTTGTGTAAAGCTGCACAAAATTGGTTAAGATCGCCTTCCACTACCACCATCTTCCTTTTCTATGAGTTTAAAGATGAAATGACAGGAAATGAGAAATCATTTATTATATATAAATTGAATGTTTGCATATTATTAAGACTAGCGATCAATCACATGACCTAGCATCAATTATTTTTGAAATTTTTAATTTTTTCATTCTTTTGGAAAATTTTAAAAAAAATCATAATAATTTTAAAGTTAAAAAACAACCATTTCATTAGGAATTGCATCTTTTGGACCTATAGAGCTCAAAACAAAAATAAAACATCAAAAGCAACTAATGTCCAATTCTCTTGTTCAATTTCATTAATTTGACTGTTATTCTAAGTACATTCATAGATTATGATCATGTATACTATGCCTTAGATTAGTTTGATCCATTGGTTCCTGATTCTCAATTTTCATTTCTTCTCTTTAATAATTAAATCTCTTTTATAATTTTTGAAGAAACTACTAGTTTTTAACCTTTGTCTCTTCCACTCATGAATCTCTAAAAGTCTTTCTCATTCAAAAGTGATGAATTCATTCATACTCTAGTAAAGTCATAGCTCTCATTTTGACTCAATTTAGCTAGGATCTATGCACATTATTTTTATAAAATGATATAATGAATAAGCTTAAAATCATTTAGTCCCTACCTTTTTTTGAATTTTGGCTTTTCTCTCTTTTTAAATTTCAATTTTTTAGGACTTGGCTCTTTCTTAATCATCTCAAATTGCATCATTCATTTTTTTAAAATTCTTTTCCATATATTTTTTTTGTCAAGTGGATGGGATCTTTCACACTAGCCTAGGCTAACCTAAGTAGGTAACCCTTCCTATTATCTTTACGAGGACAATTCATTTGTTAAATAAAAAAATTAAGCATGTACAAACATTATGAATCATTGCAAGGAATTTTTTTATCATTGATTCCTAGATAGAAGTCTTGCTTAAATTCCTCTAATTTTGATTACTAAGACTCCACTAGAATCTAAACTCTTAAATCAACTTATTTCAAAGAATTCTCTTTCGATTTCCACTCATGAAATTGACTCAAGTTTTAATGTGATGTGTGCATGTTTTCTAAAAATAGAGAGTTGCAACATCAAGCAAAAGAAAATCGAACTGATCTTCACTCTCATTAGTGCAGCCCTCTCTTAGTTTAGGCATGTTGATCACACATCATGGTGTCTAAACTCAAAATTTAATTAATGAACTTTAATTTTAGAGATGAACATTTCAAAAACTACAAAACTAGCAATGAAAGTTAAAAGCAACAAGTATTTTTTTGTGTTTTAAATTTTTTCCATTTTTTTGTTTGTTTTTTTCTTGAAGAAAACAACATGAAAACAAAGCACAATGAAATAAAAACCTAAAAACATATGAATGTCCAAAAAGTAGGAAGTATTAACTCATGGACATAGAACAATCTCTAAGTAGATATTTTTGACTCTTAAGCCTTGCCTAGTCATCGTATCCTAAGGTAATCTAATTGCAACTTGCTTATTTTCCCAATTTGATCTTTTAATGATTAAAGATCAGCTTTCCCCACCCGCACCCTCTTCATATAAAGCTTATATAATTGATGGGGTAACCTAAGCTTTTCAATCATTGGGGATCTCTTCACCTTTCACTTAGAACTTGGTTTGTGAGGGTAGTTGTTAGGGCACTGAAACCTAGTATGAGAATCCTAATGACAAATATCACACACTCCCACAAGACTATATTTCAATCTCAGCACTCTCCCTCTTGCTTTTGGTGGGTTGGATGATTCACTTTAGCCTTCACAAAGGTCCTATGTTTGACTATGTCTATATGCAATAAGCCTTGTATTTGTCTAGCTTCTCCTTGGAGGACATGAGTTCTCTATTGAGAGTACTAAATCTCTCTCTCTCTCTCTTTTTCAAGCTCATCATTAAGATTGCTAACCTCACTCTCTAGTTCCCTACACAACTCAAACAATTGGATTGCCTCTTGAAAGGTAGATTCAAGTTTCTCATCCTTCCTTTTCAACTCCCACACAAGTTTCCTAGTTCTTATAGTTGAGAACTGACCTGTTGATTGATATTTTTTTTCTTATTGTTTAAATCTATATTAGAAGTGGAATCTAAGTTCAAATCACCAAAATTTGACTCAAAGTATCCTTCATAGGAACTAACTACCTTCACACTTGCATCAAAGGCAATGTAGTTACATAACTCTTCTTCAGACGAGTTATGAGTAGAGAATATGATTTGAAATAATTTCTCCTTCATATCTTGACCCTTAAACCTCTTAGGTGTATCCTCAAAAGAACCATTAGATTGTTGGTTAGGAACACTAAACACCAAAGTGTCTTAGTTTTCCAAATTCAAAGCATTTCATATTCTTCTTCTAATGTTTGTTAGGCTTGTCATCTCTCTTCTCTCCTTATTTACTTCTCCATAAAGACTGTTTTTTTATCACCTTAAACATTTTAAGTTTTTAAGAAATTTTTGAATTTCTCACCCAACACCCAAGACTAATTCTTCAGTGTCACTTTCACTCTCATCAAATTCTTCTTCAAGTTTTAAGTCGTTGTTTATCTTGGACATCTTCTTGGTGGCTTTTAGAGCTGTTTGTTTCCCTTTTGTTTTCACTTGCAACCCTCTCTTGTGATCATAAAAATCTTTTTGCATCACGAAGGTTAGATTTCCTACGACTTCCTCTGTCTAAGGTATCGATCGTTTTGGATTCATTTGTGGCTGCCACCTTGAATTTGAACTTAGTGTATAAATACATAAGGGTCCTTCTTCCCACTAGGTGGTCATCTATGGGTTCACCTAATTGATCATAAGTATTAACCATATCAAAAAAATTTACTTAGTACTCAAACATAGATTCTTCTCCACCCATCATTATATTTTCAAATTATAATGTGAGCATTTGAAGCCTAGAGATCTTAACAATATCGTTTCTGTCATTGTACTTGATTAATTTGTCCCAAGAGATGTTAGCAGAGGTACAATTTGAGATCAACCTATGCTACATTCCTATGGTATTAAATAATGCACTCAAGGCCTTACTATTAGGATTAGCATGTTTAGTCACATTTTTATCTCAATCAAACTTATCTTTTTGAACTAGATTTCCTTCCTTATCCTTGGTCATAGGTGGAACCTAGACTTTAATCATAGCTTTTTCTGCATTGCCATCCAAAGCTAAATGAAGGATCTCATCTAATCTTTTCAATATGAGAAATTTTAACTATTGAATAGAGGAGGTTAGTTCATGTGATTTCCTCATTCCCATTGCTCGACCATGTAATATTTTGAGTTTGACATTTTCACACTAACAAGGGAAAGGAACAAACAATCTATCTAACACAATAAGGAAGAGAAAATTATTTACTCAAAAGTAAGATAAGAAAAACAAGCACTAAACAGGGAAAACCTAGCAAGAAAGAAGCAAATTAAAACACTAGCAAGCAAATATAGCAAAATCTCAACAAGTCTAACACAAAGAAAATAATTGAATAATGCAAAAGATGATATATTTCACAAAAATAATAGGTAATATGATCAAAATCATTAGCTATTGTAACAACCGTGAATTTTTGGTATGATTTCTTGCCTCTAAGAAAGCTACTTTATGATTTTTTAATAATTTTAAAATATTTAGAGGTAGATATTTGGTGGGGTTTCCTTTGGTGTGGTAGAGCTTGGTGAGACGAGCATAATGAGCCAAAGAATGCCTAAATTGAACAACGGGGTTGAAACTTACAACCTTGAGAAACGTGCTACATGGGTAGGACACACTTGAAGCGTTACGAGCCCAACAACACCAAGAATGCGTAAAATGGAGTCCGGGAGAGAAAGTTATGCACGTTTGAAGTGTTTGGATTTTGAAAGAAAATAAATAATAAAGAAATTATTTATTGCGTCGGCTGGCGTCAATGCTAACACCAGCGGAGGGCGCGTGTTAGCACGACACACTATGTGAGTGTTACGTGTGTTGCCCTTCAACGAGAAGTGCGTGCAGGCCGGGCCCACATCACATGTTATGCGCGTGATACATGACATTTCTTGTCCACCACCCTGTGCGATTATAAATTCACATGGAGCTTCCATTTTCTTCCATTTTTCTAGTTTCTCTTCTCCGACATTCTTCAAACTTCATTTCTTCATTTCTCACCCATTTTAAGTCCGATTCGAGTCGTTCAAGAGCTGTTATTGCCTAAATCGAGTATACCGGACATCATGACGGGGATATTTTTCTAGTTGTAGACCTCTAAAACCCCAAAAGTGGATGTCTATGTGCGTGGTATCCAATGCATCATTTTCAAACTCAGGCGGAGAGAGATGTAGGGTTTTATCCTTTTTTAAGACATGATTATGAACTTTGGTTGTGTTTTAAACTTAATAATTAGATGACTATCGCATGTTATGCGTTAGAGTTACTTTCAAGTTATGCTTTATGATTTTCACATATATATTCGATTTGTCAAATGATTAATTGTTGAGATAGGATATGAATTATATACCGTATGTTTATAATTCTATTATGTATATTTAATTAGTCGAATGATTAGCCGCTAGATGCGGATATGCTTTATATATTGCATGCTTTATGATTGCATCATATATATGATTCTGTTAGAAGCATATATGTTCTATATACTGCATGTTTTATGATTGCCTCATATATAACAATTTTATTGAATATTTATTTGTGGAATTTGATATAAATTATACACATTGGAGCATGTGAGATAGATACAATCTAGCTAAGCCACTGTTTTCATTGTAAATGAATACAATATGCTTGAAAGACAGTTTTGAGAACTTATCTTTGTTAAAAGGAGGATTCTCAAGGTTATTTTCCAAAAGACGCATAAGCATGGTGATCAAGTTACTGAAGCGAGAAAAGAAGGGGTAACTGTCTCATTGGAATGAGCGACCAACCTTGCCTTTGTAGTCATTGATAGTGATGCTCCCATGGCTTGTAGAGACGAAGCTAGGGTTTTTAAAAGGATAAACATTGGGATATAATGTTTTAAAAGAAAATTGTCATTTATGAGTTTGGGAACTCTAGAATGTATTGGTTATGTGTTTGGGACTCAAGATTATGAGTTTGGGACTCAAGCAAATGAGTTTGGGACTCAAGATTATGATTCTGAAACTCTAGAGTGTTTTGACTATTCATAGCTATTGTTGGGCACCGCGAGAGAGGTTTGTTGGTTAGATGAGGGCACAATTATAATTCGGTTTGGAATCAGATGCATGGTACCTAATTTAGCCTAGTGAGCCCCTAACGAAGGGCAAGACCCCTGATTAGCCCCAAACGAAGGGCACCTATCAAGGTCTCACATGCTAGGGTAGAGAATATCATAGGAAGGTTCTCTACTTTCTTGATCACGGAACCCTATGAGCACGGGTGGGTCTTCTCTCCACAAGCACGCAGTATTTTACAATGATCCATGAAGGAGTAAGAGGTTGCTACTTTGTACCCGCAACAAAGTCCATAGGATGGAGTAGGTGTCTGGGACACTTGTAGCAAGCCATGAGAGCTTGCAAATGCTATGAGCATCTTCGATATGTAGGAAGAAGCTCTAGGGGTAGTTTTCGGTGAGAGACACACCCCATTTTTATGAAAAATATTATATATGATGTGTTGTGAAACTGTCATGTGTTTAATTCATGTCTGATAGTATAAACTCTCCTACTGAGTATTTTAAAATACTCACCACCCCCCAGACTTTGTAGGACTCAAGGAAGCTTAGTATGTGGGTAGAAGGGCCTACTTCGAGTATTTTTTATGTGATTTCAAGGATTTCAACTACACTAAAGCGAGTAAGAACTCTTTATTATTTTTCTCTTACGTGTTTGCACTAGGACAATATTTCTTGGGGAAATTATTATTTTATTATCGCATATGGCTAGTGGGTCCAATCATGGGCCTGGGTCAACTTCGATATTTTTATGAAAAGAAATTTTATATGTTCTGTCTCAAAATGAGATGACATATCAAAATTTTCAAGCTCTTCATTATTTGTCAACAACAAATAGTTTAGACTAGGAGGCCATGATGCTATCTACTTATGTTGTCCAATGAATGTCCATTGAAGAATTGTCTAAAGCCTTGTCTAAGCAGTTATGAATGAGTGTCATCATTTGAAGAGTATTTATTTGAGACCCAAGTTTCTTGATTGAAAAATTGAGGAGTTAGACCATCATGTTCTACAAAATCCTTATCAACTTGTGTTCCCTTTTGTAGGATATCTTGTCTTTGTGTAGTTCTAATTCATTGAGTTCAACTTCAATGCTTCTTAAGACATTCTTCTGCTAAAGATACCAAGGCATGTAACTAGACCTATCACTACCATGGCCTATGAAATAATACTTAGAAGACTTAGCATCAAGCTTCCCTATATTTTCCTGTTCAATATGCACATAGAGGCACACCCAACATACCTCCTTCCCAGTCAATATCTCTTTCGGTAATCCACAATCTAAGGAGTAAGACTGAGATTTTATTATCAGATACATTGTTGCATTAACTTCATCAGTCCAAAATTGTATTAGTAAACCCAAATAAAACATCATACTTCTAACACACTCTAGGGAGAACATGTTCATATGTTCTCCCACAAATATATTTTTGGGCTTTCTTGGTGTAGCCAAGAGTCTCATAATCCTTTTTTTTTTGTCAAACAAGGATTGAAACTCTCTGTGACAAAACTCACCACTATTATTAGAATTTAAACATTTCAGTTTTAAACCAATTTGATTCTTAACATGGGATTTCCATTTCACGAAGACATCAAATACATTTGATTTCAAAAAATAAACACAGAATTTTTTGGATGCATCATCAATGAAAGTAACAAAATAAACAACACCAGCAAAAGAGGATACTTGAGGTTGACCTCTTATGTTATTATGCACCAGCTCCAATGATTATGATTTCTAGCGTAAATAACTTTGGTGATTGACATGTTTTTCTGCTTGCCATAACATATTCCTCACATAAGTCTTGATCAATACACTTCAATCCTTGTAATTTTGCATTGTTCATCAAAACTGGTATTCCCTTCTCACTAATGGGCTCAAGGCTCCTATGTCATAGGATAGAATTATCTCCATATCATTTTATTGTAAATAAATCATGGCTATTTAAAGACATATATAATGTCTTTAATTTTTTCCCCTTAGCCAAGACCATAGCACCTTTAGTAATATTTCAGATGTTACCAACAAAGGTAGTAGCTAAGCCACACACAGCCAATTGATAAATAGAAATTAAGTTCCTAGTTTGGCGAGACACATGTCACCCTCATTCAACAACAATATTGTCCCATTGTCTTGCACAGTTTTCCCATTACCCTTACTTACAATATAACATGCATTATCATCTCCTAAATATACCTTCTTATAATGACCATTGACATAAGTATTAAATAACTTTGTCTTAGAAGAAGCATAGAATGATACTAAAATCAACAACCCAAGAATCATTATGGGATGAAAGAGATAATAGCATGGACTCTACAACAAAATCAATAATAAAAACAGTATTTTTACCTCCTCAATTCTCATAGGTGCAATCTCCCTTGCCGTGAAGAGATTTCATTTTCCTTGATTGAATTTGCCGCAACCACCACATAGTTTTCCTCTTCCTTGATGCCAACCTCTAACATCATTGTTAATGTTGAACCAATTGGGATAGTCAACACTCTTCCTCCGAATCTCCTCAACCAAAAGAAGGTTTGTAATCTCATCAAACTTCATTTTTTTCTATGATGATAACTACAATATGTAATTACCAATGTCCCAAATTTTTCGTAAGGAATTCAAGAGTGCACTTGACTTCACATCTTCATTGAATGAAATCCTTATTAATTTTAATTGATTCATAAGAGTACTCAAGGTGTTGAGATGATTTGGAACAAATTCATCCCCAAATATCTTCAACTCAAATAACTTCTTCACTAGGTATACCTTTTTCGTAGTAGGGAGTTCATATAATTGTATCAAATCATAAAACAAGGCTTTAGAAGAAGTCACCTTCAACACATTGGAGGTAAACTATGTCATGAGAGTAGGTGCACAATCCTAAAGGATTTCCAATCCATAATTTTGCAATCATCCTTGAACATTTTTTTGGCTTCTTTCCCTCAATCGACAAACATAGATCCCTCTTATATAAATAGTCCTTGATTTACATTCATCAAAATGCAAAAATCTTGTAATTAAATTCTCAATCTTTATCTTCCCTTCACCTATCATTGTAGAAACATCCTAGAACTCCTAGTTGTTGGGAAGCGACCCCCCTTTTAAGTAATGTGCATAAATGATCGATCAACATTGTGGGGAAAATATATGACAAGAGAAGACACAAGATTTAATGTGGTCTAGTGTTAGCCCCTTAACTTGGCGAATGGGAAACGGGGGTGGCCCCCTAAACTTGGTAGCGAATAGCTGAGTTGTTTGGGCGATGGACAGCCTAGGCAAGCCCTTTGGGCATGGAAGGATGCTGGAGCAGCGTTGGAGGTGTTCCAGACGAGCTACTCACCTTGCGGAGCAGGCTGAGTAGGAGTCCTTGCGCAAGCGGGACTCTCATGGCGAGCTAGGCGCCACATGCACTTAGGGACGGACTCCTAAGGCAGCTAAGACTCACTTATGCAGAGTCGCCACACTCCTAACTCAGGTAGGAGTCGAGGCATCTTGTTCCCTGGACGGATTAGACTCTTCGAGGCAGCAGGGTGCTGGATTGCTAGTCGAAGACAGACTCCCTATAGGTTTCCTCATTTGGGCTGGGGCGAACTGCTTGTTGGGCTGAGAGTTGGTGAGGGTGAGAACTCTTGTATGGGTGGGTTATGTAACTCCTAGTAGCATAAGGCTGGCCTTTGGGCTGCAGTCTATATAAGGGAGAGAGCAAAAGCGGCCATGGCTGATTGAGGGGTGACAATTATGTTCATGCATAGCTAACCAGGGTGCTGAGAGAGAGCTTTCAGCTTGGTGGATCAGCCATGCCCTCTCCCTGTCATTGTATTTTGATGGACTGAAATATATCTTGGGCAGAGCCCTTGCACTAGAGACAACATGTGGCTGTGTTGTTGTTGTTTGCTTGTACTTTCCCTTGTGCATAAGAGTGGGAAGGGACAAGATAGGCTGCTAGTTGTGCAGTGTAATCAGGCCGTCACCAGTGCGAACACTAGGATCATCTTCACACCCATGATAATTGGTTCTATTACCGGGATACCAAAAGGAGGTGAAAGCTCTGTAAGGACTTGGCGAACAAGTTGGCTGAAGGTTGCTGAGTCACTGGGATATTGGGAAGAGGTGAAGTCCTTGACGGGTTATTGCTAAACAGATTGGAGATCCATGCTGCGTGCTTACCTTACCTTGATGAGTTTTTAGAAAATAGAGAGTGTTGATGGTAGGCTCGATGTTGGCTTGAATTGCTGAGATTGAGGTGAAGGTGGATTCGATGGCTACAGCGAATGGGACATTGGCTGAAGTCCAAACCTCTCTGCATAACATCAATGAGCAGTTTGTCCTCTTCGACCAACAAGTGTCCCTACTTGAAGTCGCACTGCACCTTGACGAATCTCAAGAAGATAGTATGGCTGAAGAGACAGCCCATCTCACAACATTAGCGGTTGATGTTGCTGTGACAATGGACTATCTCAGGCAGCGAGTGCAAAAGGTCGAGGAGGAAGCGGCAGCAAAGATTAGCGAGTTGGTGGATGAAGTGGTGGTGCTGAAACGAGCAGTCATCAACACTCCATCTCGAGATGGGGGAGAGTCCCCATCTCAGCAGGTTAAGAAGAAGGTAAGGTTGCATGAACAGAAGGCGATTGTCGTGGGGTAGCGGAGCGGACTACTCGTGATACGTGTTGGGGCGCACATACGTGGGAAAGTGTTGTATACGAGGTCTGCATGCATTATGGGAACTGCCCTTAGTATTACATATCATGTGTGCAGGCATTGTGGGGAAGGCCCACAACGTTGCGCAACATGTGTGTGCAATGTTGCACAGAAAGCACGCAACGATGCACACACATAGTTGTCTATGCTGGGACACATAGCCAACTAGCATATATTTGGATTCTTAAGATGTCCCCTCCTTATATAGTGTTAGAGGGTCCTTGGGAGTGTTTGATGCACTGAAATAATGTTTAATAAAATATTTTCAAATTTCTATTTGTAATCCTATTTTGTGTTAATTCATTGCTGATTTGGGCTATTTATGTTTTGAATAAGTTAGTTGGACCTTAATTGAGTTTACATGTCTAAACAGGCTTCAACAAGATACAACTGGAAGAGGAAGTTAAGCCCAACTACCCAAAGCTATTTAAAAGTCAAGAATGGGCTCACAATGGTCTAACATGCATGGAATGGTCGAACACAACCTTGTGGACCCATTTGATTTGAGATTTGTATAAATAGAACTAAATTATGAAAGAAGTTGATTCGGATAGATTGACACAGCCTTAGTATTTTGATGATATTTTTTATGTATAATTCAGATTAATACGATTCTAGTGGCAATGGAAAGAAGACTTCCGTGGCTACAAGTGTTATTTCAAGAAGAAATTCCAAATTCTAAAGATATAGGGGTCCAATCAGGTAATCAATCAGGATAAAATCTGGAAATATGATTTGATTTTCCCCTTTGAAGCAACCCTTTCTTTTCCTATAAATAGAGGGGTGGACGTGATAGATGGGGCATTCTCTCCTCTTTGGAGCTCTCTTCTCCTATTTCCTTCTCTCATTTTATATTTTTATTTTTAGTTTTATTGTAATGGCTTTCTAAAGCTCTTAAGCTAAGGTTAGGAATGAAGTTTGTACTTGATGTTTAATAGATACTTTAATTCAAGTAAGTTCTTTATCATTTTAAATTGATGTTTTATATTTAAGGAGTTTATAATCTATATAATTATTTGATTCAACGTTGACGAAAGGCACGCTGAATGCTTATAATTCCCTATGATTATACACTTAATACTTTCACGTAGTAAACAATCAATTACTATTGTTCTATTTCAAAGTTCTTTAAAAGATAAATTTTCCGAATGAGACAAATTTTACAAGTGGATAAATCCACTTGTAAAAGATAAATTACTATTGCAAGTGCTGCATGGCGGGCGTTCCCCAGGCATCCCCGTGATAGTATGCGGGGACACAAGGAGCCAAGGAGATCGGGAACTTCCTATGGGATATGGAGAGTTATTTCTTGTTGGTCCATACCCTAGAGGAAGAGAAGGTCACGGTGGCAGCGATATATATTGGGGACGATGCAAAGCTGTGGTGGCTGACACAGTTGGAGGATGATGCAGTTGCGGGTTGGCCAAAGATAGGGACATGTGATACGTTCAAGAGGGAGTTGCAAGCGCAATTCCATCCCAAAAATGTGTCTTGGATGGCTCGAGAGGTGTTGAGGAACCTCAGGCATACAGGAGCAGTACGGGACTATGTTAAGGAGTTTCAGTCACTAATTTTGGGTGTGACAAACATGAAGGAGGATGGCAAGCTCTTCTACTTCATGACGGGATTGCAAATGTGGGCTCAGAATGAGCTGAGACGGAAGGAAATAGAGGGCCTTCCCATAGCGATTGTAGTGGCTGATAGCTTGGCGGATTTCAAACAAACTCCCCCTGAGCCAGCAAAGAAGAATGGGGAAGCAAAGTCATCCAACAAGGAGGGCAGCAAGGGTGGCAACAGTGGCAAAGTCAAGGGCATCAAGGAGTCTGGCCAAGCAAACAAAGGTGGTTGTCGTTTCATATACAATGGACTTCACCGTGCCAAAGTCTGTCCAAAGTGGGAAAGGCTGAATCCACTTGTCGCTTAAGAAGAGAAGGAGGAATCTAAGCACGAGGAGGTAGCCTAGATGAGTCATTTTTAGCGAATCAGATGTGTTCGGTTGCTAAAGTCCCCATCTAAGGGGGCAACTTCAGGTCATTGAGGATTTGAAGGAAGGAGGGGAGTGAACTCCCTAAGCCTTGACTAATCAAAATAGCTAAGGGGCCGACTGATGGAGAGGTTCGCAAGATTCAGGGGCAGCGGGTGTTGCCCAAACTTGGCCGAAGGATGACTTAGGCTGAATAAAAGATGACTTGGTCCTGGTGTGATGAGAAATGTTGGATACTTTTTTGATAGGTTCAACAAAGCGGAAGGCTAAAAGCTTCAATCGGTGCACCTGGGAAGTCAGGGGCTTCGACGAGGGCGTCGAAGAATCAAGTGGAGGAGGCATCTTAGCCCCTTAACTTGGCAGATAGGAAAAGGGGGCGGCTACCCCCTAAACTTGGCAGTGGACATCTGAGTTGATTGGACGACGAACAGCCTAAGCAAGCCCTTTGGTCATGGATAGATGCTGGAGCAGGGTTGGAAGTGTTCTAGACAAGCTACTCGCCTTGTAGAGCAAGCTGAGTAGGAGTCCTTGCGCAGGCGGGACTCTCGTGGCGAGCTGGGCGCCACATGCACTTAGGTACGGACTCCTAAGGCAGCTATGACTCACTTATGTAGAGCAGCCACACTCCTAGCTCGGGTAGGAGTCGAGGCATTTTGTTCCCTGGACGGATTGGACTCTTTGAGGCAGCAGGGTGCTAGATTCCTAGTCGAAGACATACTCCCTACATGTTTCCTCATTTGGGTTGGGGCGGACTGCTTGTTAGGCTAAGAATTGGTCAGGGTGAAAACTCTTGTATGGGTGGGTTATGTAACTCCTAGTAATATAAGGACCAACTTTTGGGATGAAGTCTATATAAGGGAGAGAGCAAGGGCAGCCATGGCTGATTAAGGGGTGACAGTTATGTTCATGCACAATGAACCAATGTGTTGAGAGAGAGCTTTCAACCTGGTAGATCAGCCTTGCCCTCTCCCTGATATTATATTTTGATAGATTGAAATATAGCTTGGGTGGAGCCCTTGCACCAAAGACGACTTGTCGTTGTGTTGTTATTGTTTGCTTGTATTTTCCCTTATGCATACGTGTGAGAAGGGACGAGATAGGCTGATGGCTGCCAGATATAGTCAGGTCATCACGAGTGCGAACACTAAGATCAACTTTGCGATCGTGACATCTAGCAATGTGTAACTAACCTCCATTGGTCACACATATCCACTATTTTAAAAAGAATTGTATAATAGAAGATTATAACTCCCAAATCGTCTCAACTCTTACGGTACAAGCTTTTTACACCATTGTCAATCCACCATTCGCCAATCTTTAGCAACCCTTTTATGGTCCAATATATGTTCACAACAATATAAGCCTATTTAGAGAAAAAATATTAGAACAACCAACAAGAAATAATTCAATTCGGGTCAAATCCATGCCATATCATTGGGTGATCGATTGCTCTAAACTAGCGTTCGATTGCCTGCTGTTTGGCTCACAAGTAATAGACTTCCAATACCACGACTAATCAATCCCTTTGAGCACACGATCAATCATTCCTTTCAGACGTAGACTCTGGTGACCAAATAGATTAATTGCATTATATTAGGCCGTTTTCGATTTCTTCAACACGGTTCACAGAGTAGATGGACAGAGGTCTAGGGAAGTCATAGTTTGTGATTTATGCTTTGGTGGGCGTGCACTTCCTCATCTCAGAGTTGTATGTGTGTTGTCTATCAAATTTGGCAGCGGTTTTTCCACCATAACGAGTTTTCAAAATCAATTTTTTGTAGGCAATTGGCCCCTTTAGAGCTTGTGCTTGGAGATTAGGATATTGGACAATCTACCATAATTGCGTTGTAGCATTTGCTGACCCTCTTGGAGATACCATCAGAGCTGCAGTTTGAAGTCCTCTATGGCAGATGTGTCTCTTGCACTTGCCATTGTCCCCAATCAATGTTTCTATTTATCTCTATCAGTTTAATTTTTTGGGTGGAAGGCATTTTTCCGCGTAACAATGTGATATACCGTAGGTTAGTAAATGTGCGTTTCTTTTGTTTATTTAGCTCATCACATAACGCTTTATAGTGTGCTCTAGTAATATGGTTATGCGTGTTTAGAAAAACACTTTTCGATAAAAAATAAAAAAATAGAACTATATTTATGACATTCTAGATAATAGTATGTATGAGATGACATTGACTTATATTATTAATAAATAATAAATACCCTTATTGTACGTGAAAATTACAAAAATATTCTTGCCTATCTGTACTGCGAGGTACATAGTTTTATCTGAAATACTTTTATTTTACTGATTAAGAAATGGCATGTGAGACCAGGACCGATCTTGCTGAATTAATGTCATCAGCTGGGATCGGTAATTTCAACAAAAAGAAAACGTTGTTACTGAATTGGCTGTAGAGCTTGCCACGGAAGGATTAAATAGAATTATAATTTGCTAACGTTACTATTGAAAATATGTGATGTTTGTAGCTTAATTATGTAAATGTGCACAAGCGTAATCCGTTTTATCTCCACATTTAGTATTACACATTAGAAGGGTCCGGTTAGAGCTCTTAATTGGAAACCAATCCGGAGAAGGATCCCATGAATGCATTCATTGTGAATTCATCTCGAACAAGTCATAGAAAGATATAGCTACTGACCAATTCCTGTAGCGTATAATTTAAAGATGTAAAAGAACACGAATCATTCCAATTGCCTCCATGGAGATGCCCACTAAATTCCGTCCTTTCTGTCTCCATTGCGTTAGCTCCAACTCATCAACTCCTATACATAAAAACCAGCAAATGGTTGGGCCCCTTCTGATGATAACTCTGAATTGTCGACTCCGTACCCTCTCTAGCTCTCTCTATCTCTGTAATGCTCTCTGGGCTGATTGAATCCATGGATCGCAGTTTGGGTGGACTGGCACAAGAAGAAATCGTACTAAAAGAGAGTAATGCTGGAGCCTCCACATGGGGGTCAGCGGCTGCAGCTATACGTTTCCCTGTATTTATGGGTGAAATGTACTTTGCTCTCGCCCACAGTCACTTCTACGTATAGCTATTTCCTTCTTCAACCTTCCTCTGTCCTTACTAGAGCTTGTCCACTCCACCGCTTTCTTTGGCTTCTCCCCAACTAACATCTCATTCAACAATGTATCAAGTTCTTTTGACCTTCATCGCCTTCTTCAGCCCGAGTAAGCACTGTAACTTGGGAGCCCGCTCAACGGCATAGTAGTAAATATATGGGCAAAAATGGGTACGCAGCCAAAGATGTTACAAATGGGTCAGAATACGGTGTCATTAACAAAAAAATTCATCAAACATTATTAATGCAATTTCTTAGGGTCTTCTTAAGTACTCTGACATTATAAGATATTATTAATCTATGCTTATGGACAAATCAAACGAGATGGAAGTTTCTACGTCCGTACTATCATTAAATGGAGGGTTGTAGACTTGCAAGAGCCAAGAAAGCCGAGAGAAGTCCAGCCGATGAGCCAGAGATATGACGGCATGAACAGTTAATTTTTAATTTGTGCAGTATAAACAGTGAAGTTGGTCAGAAATCAGCGAACAGAAAAGACAACGGCAATAGACATTGGTAGAGAGGAAGGGAGGGAAAGAGGATGGCAGAAAGGCAGAGAAAGAGAGAGCGAGGAAGACTAGATAACTCGTAGTAAGCCAAGCCGACCAGAAGGCGCGGCCACCGAAGCAAATGCCGGGATAGAAGAGCAAACGCCTTGCGTCGAAAGCAAGCAGGAACGTAGGGAGAGATAAAAACAAGATCAGCAGTAGTAGCATAACATTACAACTAATGGTTGGACAACAAGATCAAAACAATGGCATGGCCCTCTCTACAGCAATGAACACAGTTGAAACATGCAAACTCTCATCCCCTGCCCTTACTATATGTGTGGGAGACAGCCTCCATTCAATCCCTCTTACCTGTCCTTTTCACAATTTTTTTTACTTGATTTTTTTACTGTAGCTTCAAACCCCCAAGTCCCAAGAGGCAAAGACTATCCCCGTTTTCCATTAAAAAGACGAAACAAACCCAGTAGTGCACTAAGCACGTGTTTCGGGGCAAGAGTTGTTGGTCATGTTCATCTGATGGCTCCGAAGAGGGGCACTTGGTCCCACTTTAAAGGACAAATTAAGGCCATGTGATCCCACTTAATAAATTCTTACAGGGGCCAGCTTCCGTGCTGCAGGCCTACTCCGGCTCCGGCTCCAACTTTGGTTGTTGAATATGCGGTAGGCATGTTTGTGTTATGAGAGTACATGATTTACTTTTCAATTAAAGTGAATAGAAAATAGCCATGAAGATTACAAAAAAATTGCAACTTGTGTGAAAATTTTGGGCAAAAGTAAGCGCGGTCGTTTTGGACAATCAACGGCTAGTCTATTGGTGAAGCTTCATCAGCCAATTTTAGTTTTCCCCACGACCATGTTACATGTACCGTGTTGATATTACATAATTCTCTCTCTGTTCTATATTAATAACTTCATTAAAGTTTTTTAAAATAAGTTAAAATTAATTTATTTAAAAAACTCAATAGAATAATTAATTTAAGACATAAAAAAATATATAGTTATCGTGTCTGACATCTGAGTGTCATGTTAAAAGTCCTATGTAGCCTAAGTCTATGTAGCCTAGTAATGAGGTTCTGATCAGGGTTTAGTCAGGTAAATCCATATCTTTTCTAATCCCACTTGCGCTTGATCTTTTGGCTCAGCTCAATTAATTGTGGGGTTTTCATATTTTGCTCCCACCCATCCCCACTTTATTGTTCTGCCTCCATACTGCTAGTTTATCGTATTTCCTCCCCCATCTCTGTACTTTTCAGTTATTTCCATATGTTGAGGTCATTAGGCCGCCTCTTCCCTCTCTCCGTTTCACTCTTTTAGGCTTTCCTTGTTATTTTTTCCTTGGTCCTAGCCAATTTATAGTTCATTTGCTCCCCTTCCTTCCCTCTGTATCCATATCTCTATAATAGTCCTTCAACTCAACTGCCCACCTCCTCTCCCCCAACTCATCAGCTCTTAGACATGGCAGATCCTTACTCCAATTTCTTCACAGGATGGTTCAACTACAACCCCTTGTTCCAAAGCTGCACCGTTACCACCTCTGCCCCTTCTGCTCCATCTCCCACTCCTTCCCCTCAGTCTATGTGCTACAATTTCTACGCAAACACCGACCAGTACCACCACAATTACATCCCCTCCCAACCCTCTCCACCGCCTTCACCACCGCTGAGAGAAGCTCTTCCACTACTCAGCCTGAGCCCAATTAGGCCGGAACAAGAAGATCAGGAGCCATCTTGTGATGCCATGGAGGAGGGGCCTACAAATAACCAGGGCAAGAAAAGGGATGAAAGCTGCCACTCCACTGTTAGGGATGATACTGTCACAGTTGCCCTTCACATAGGGCTCCCAAGCCATACTGATGCTGATCTCATCTCTAGTGTTTCTTCCTCAGACATGGTGGACAAGGAGGATGGCAGCAGTGTATCTGGGTACTCCACTGCCAGGCTCAACAAGGGTCAGTACTGGATCCCCACCCCCGCCCAGATCCTCATTGGCCCCACCCAGTTCTCATGTCCTGTTTGCTGCAAGACCTTCAACAGATACAACAACATGCAGGTAATGTCTAATCTCTGATCCATGGTTCAAAGGAAAAGGTTCTTGAAAAAAGATGAGGGGAAAAAGAAAAGACTCATCCGTTTCTTCCCCATCTCTCCCCAGCTTGGCCTTTGGGTTCCTAGCTTTTCCTTTTTATAGAATCTCTTTTTCTGCACGATTTTGCTGAGATGCGAGTCTTGTTTCCATCAGCTTTCTTTTGGGTTTCATCCCAAAAAATTTTGAATTTTGTTTTTCTTCACTTTTATTTTTGCATGGCCAGTGGCAGTGGAGATGAGATGATCATCAAGATTTAAAGTTGTATCTGCTCCATCTGAGCCAGCTGAGACCTTTTTTTATGTGATTTAACAACACGGGCAATGTTCCTTTTGGTGCTTTGAAGTTTGTGTTTTTTGTGCATTGGCACGCGTGTTGAACTGAAAAACCAACTCTCAGTCCCTACAAGCCAGGGCTCAGGTGACTTCAAACGACACGATTTCTCAATCTGCACTTCTGCCATCTTCACTCCAGTTTGCATGAAATCCTGCACATGGATTGCTTTTCTTCTCTGAGCCACTAGATCTGCCATCTTTATCCTCCTTTGTCGTCATCATGTACATCATCATCATCATTTACTTTTATTTACAAATAAAAATATCGGCATCGCCCCCTCCAATGTATCTTAACGAGAGTTATATTCGATTTGACGAACAGTTGCATAAAATTTTCATGGTAGTGAAGCAATGTGTGATAAAACTCAAGAAGAGTAAGAAATCCCATGTTTTAGCTTGTTCAGCATTGGGTATTTTGATATGTAATCTGATGCAATTGTATCTTTTTGGCTGCGCAGATGCATATGTGGGGTCATGGCTCTCAATACAGGAAAGGGCCGGAGTCTCTGAGGGGGACCCAACCGACGGCTATGCTGAGGCTGCCTTGCTACTGTTGTGCTCCCGGATGCAGGAACAATATAGATCACCCAAGGGCAAAGCCACTGAAAGACTTCAGGACCCTCCAGACCCATTACAAGAGAAAGCATGGGATTAAGCCGTTCATGTGCAGGAAGTGTGGCAAAGCTTTTGCTGTAAGAGGGGACTGGAGGACCCATGAGAAGAACTGTGGGAAGCTATGGTACTGCATCTGTGGGTCGGACTTCAAGCACAAGAGGTCTCTCAAGGACCATATCAAGGCCTTTGGCCAAGGCCATGCTGCATATGGCATTGACTTCTTTGAGGAGGATGATGAGCCGGCATCTGAAGTTGAGCAAGATAATGAGTCCTCTCAGTGATTGAGATGGATGAATGGGGAGTTGAGAACTAGATAAGATCCATCCGCCTTCCTTTGAGTATTATCAGCTACAGCAACACGCTATTTTCTCATCGGATGAACTCGGTAGAGTAGTTTTATTTTTGTTCTTCTCGTGCTAGTGCTGTCTATGGACAATGGCATTGTGAATTAATTCTTAGACTGCACTTCTAGTCTAGTTATGTTGTAATGAAAATTATCAAGTATCTTTTGCTTCTTTATGATGATCAGAATCGTTATCGATCCTTCAGTTCCCAATATATGGTTCACTAATTCAAGTGATGAAATATAATTGCTACTTGATATGCCTGTATGCATCTAAGCATTTGTATAGAGAAATTCCAAAAGAATGAAAGTTAATAAATCCACAACATCTTTGCCAGCTAAGAGACTGAGAATTGGATCAAATGAATGTTTTCTTTTTATCAAGTATCTATAGCGAAAAAGGCAGGTGAATGGAGGGCAGGAACAATAAAAAGTTCCAAGCATGATCAGGAATATCCCAGAGTGAGGGACAGATTAGTAATGAGGTTTTTGATTGATGCTATAACTTTTATTCAGAGTGCCTTTGCCAAGTAATTCTGATTTGTCAAGTGATTCTTTTATCATCATTTTGTTGAAAAGAATTCTCAGATACTTCAATCATCTTAAGAACAAGAGAAATGAAATATAGTCCAACATCTTTCATTCATTGTTATTCCTTGCATTGTTATCAATGCAAGATAATATTGAAAGGAACCGAAATATGTTAGCGCATGCGTCATCGATTCTATGACTGGCAATGAAACTTCACTAGCGATTTTACTGCTGAAGCTTTACCAGTGAATTTGGGATCTATGGAAGCCCATAGTTCTTAAACCTAATTAGTTTGATGGGTCTCCTTAGTTCCACCTTTTCCTCCCTTTCCATTCCTGTCAACTCCGCAAAGTGCTCGTGCCCTCTGGCCTCACCTAGTCAAGAAACAAATCCTGCAAGTATATATCCTCCCATACATGGGTTAAATAGGCTTTCCGGCCGGAAAATACATTATCAGCTTTTGAGTGCATACGATGCCTTGCTTTGGATAGTGGGAGGGAGATGTGTTTGCTGATGGACGGAACATATACCTTGTGAGATTCAATGCCATGGAAATGCCATGGAAATTCAAATCAATGATTAGCCTGTAAGAAGAGAGAGAGAGAACAAGAGAGACAGGAAGGGAGGGAGAGAATACAATAAAGCGAAGGGAGAGTAGTAGTACTGCTAACAGTGGGGTAATAATAATGATTTCGGAGAAGGGAATAAATGGATCCTGGTGGCAATTTTTTGGTTCAAAAGAATACACGGTGTGAGCAGTCAAAGAGGCTTTCGAAACGTCTTGTCAACTACAATACATCCTTCAGATTATTGCAGAGTTGTTATGTGTGTGTTGTTTATGTTCTGTGACCGAGGGCACCAGTAGATGTCTCAAATTAGCCCACCACCGGCTGTTGGGCTCCACAACTGCAACTTATTCTTTCACCGTTTCTCTTTCTGACCTCACCTTAATGTTTTTTCCTTAAAAAAAAAATTATTTTTCATCGTTTCTTTGATGGCCTTTCCTTTGGCGATAAGGTTGGAATGGCAGCACGGACTGAAAATAGTATAGCAAAAGAGTAACCAATGTTTTTAAATTTTTTTCTTTTCCTATATAATTAGTGGTTTGATACTATCTTGACTAAATTTACTATTTATCTCGGCAGGTGCCCAAATTACATGTAACTTAGATGCAGGCCTAACAAGCAGGCTACATTGCGATTGGCAGTCTCATTTTCTGTTCATCATTCGCTTAATTTTAGCAAGATTATATAAGAATATATATTTTACTCCGTTACATAAGTATACATGAAGAAAGGGAGATAATGAAACTCACCTTAAACTTAAATTTTATTTTAGCATGTTGTATGCATATTGCTAGTATAATGTAAAGTTTATCCTATCCATTATTAATTAGAATTCCTTTTGGTTTTTGCCATTCAGGATTCAAAAAATGGTTTTTCTTGTAATTTTTTTATTGAGGGCTTTCTGCTATAGTTTTCCTCAACTGCGAAAGATGAAGGGCCTTGATGCCTTCAATGGACCCCTTTTCATAATCACCCTTTGCAATATTTTATTATATTTGACCGCTAAATGAGGGTGAGAGACCCACTTTAGTAAACAATAATGTCTTCCTTGGAAGAGTTAAAATGAAGTACTCGATCATTAAGCTAATGTAATATGCAAACTGACCCAGTGGCTGAATTGGTGTTCAACTTAAGAAATCACCTTTATTAGATACGATACAACTAGTTTACAAAAGTTAGAATATGGAAAAGAATATGAACGAAGATATAGGATGATTGTCCTAGTAGCAAGATGATCACCTCAAGTCTTGGCAAGTGGGGTGTAGCAATATGATGCACGGTTATTTTATTTTTGACTGGGAAACTGCCGTTAATATGGTACACACATGGTAATATTATTTCCATCCGGTAATCAGTGTCTGAATTAGAAACCAGAAATAAATCAAAATCAGTTCCTTTTAGTTCATTTTGATTTTCTAATCCAGACACTTATTACAAGACAGGAGGAATTATACTTATATATTAATATCGAACTTTATCCTGTTTTTTAATAAGTGAGCTGAATTTCATTACTAAGATGTAAAAGATTACATATGAGAAAGATTACTAAAGTAGGAAACCAAAAAAAAAAAAAAAAGAAATTACAGCTTCAAGCTACTTTTAAAATGATGAAAAGGCATATGATCTGACTTCGTGAGGGCAATTATCAAAACTAAGGGAGGAATTAATACTAATATTGCCTATATAAATCTGTGGCTGATTTTATGGAAATGAAGAAGAACATCTTGAGATAAATGAATACGATTCTAAAATGTTAAACCATTCTTCACTATAAATTCTATAGAAATTAGTATATATATGGATAACCAAGTTACATAAATTGATAAATTTTAAATTTTTTCAACCATTGAGATAGCAGGGATTCAGCAAGAAAATAAGTATCATCAAGAACGATTTTGCACGGTTATACTAAAAGATGGCATACTGAAACGTATTTTATGGAGCCGTCAGTGGTCAAAGAATACTTATATGGAGTACTAGTTGTGAAAAGAAGTATCGTCAGGAATCATGCGGAGATGGGCACTGAATTGGACTTCCAAATATATCCTTTACCATGACCCTTTTAGGGTACGATTAGACGATTTAAAGCTGACTCATGATTGTTAGCTCTTATATGGATTCGCTTTTGACTTTTGGCAAGGTGAGTGACCTACCGTCTTTACTCCTTATTTGTTGATCTTGGTTTATGAGGTAATAACTGATTGTGGAGAGCCTTTTCTATACTTCAGGCTATATCGGCACCTTTTTTGGAACGGGTGATAAAAACAAACACAGTATTAGGGATCACTTGGGTGAAACAGGCCCAGAGGGAGGCATCAGAACACCCCTCTCCTTATTGAGGGCGTTCACTGTTGTAGTATACTATCCAATTTAGTTTTTTATGTCTCCTATTTTTTTCTCTTAATGTACTAAAATTGTGAACGCCCTTAATACGAAAAGGAGGGGTTGGTGTTTAGAGCATACTCCTTGACTCGTGTTAGACCAAAGTACAAGCTTAAGCCATATAATCCACCTTCATCCGCGGTTTGGGTAAATTGGTATGGGTCATAAAGTGAAGGATGGTAGGGGCTGTTGTACCGACCTATATGAACCATCGTAACACAAAAAAATTTTAAACTCACATTTTATGTATACACACATTAGGTATATGATTAGGTGCACATTTTCACTTTGTAGGGCCCAACTTTAGAATTATTGTCAATTGTCGGACTCATGGTTAGCGAGAGGTCGACACTATCACGAGCATGACCGTGTACATGGGACTCAAGCATCCTTGGGCTTTAAGAAATATAATCTAATCCCGTTATGTTAGACCCTCTAATTTAATCTAGTAGAACTTAGAGTGGAGGTTTATCCAATTAAGCCCAAATAAGAGAGATAATATAAAATAAAAGAAAGAGAGAAAAAAAACCCTAAATGAGCCACCCCCTTCTCTTCTCTTCTCTCTTCCTATCATGCCCCCCTTGCTTTCTCCCTCTCTCCTTGGTGTGTTACACAAAGAAAAAGAGAAATATGGGTTGTCCGCCCCTTCTCTCCCTCCCTCATAGACTTTTAGAGCTTGATGATAATCTTGAGAATTGTATAAATATCTAGATTCACATGCAGATTGAAGATAAAAGGCTAAGGCACTCCATCAAATGAGTTATACAAGTCATTGCATTTGATTTGTGAGGGATCTATACACACTCAAGGTAATTCCTTCCCCTCTTTAATTGAATTGATATTTAATTAATTAAACAAGCATCGGCGTAAAAGATCAAGGAGTTTGGGGACTGATCAGCCCCAAAGGTTGGTTAGTATTGCTCCTACATTCAATTTTTTTATAGCCTCGATCATAATTTTTACTTATACAAAAGTTTTTCTATATGCATATGTAGAGATAATTATTTAAAAGTTTTAATTTTTATTAAGGTGCCACCCCTAAAGGTTATGCTATCACCTTGCTTTCGTTGGTACGCCACTCTACAACTTATCTCATCATGTTCATCTTTAATTTAGTGCTTCTTCTTTAAGGAGACAACTCAAATGTGCTAAACCAACACTAGTGTAGAGAAGCTTCTCTCTCTATCTATATATATTGATGGTTAAATGTATTGTACCTGTACACATATTTCTTTGCTCGTGGAGTCAAGGAAGCCTTTACTCACCAATATCTAAGAAAAAGGGAAATTAAGAATGTATTATACGAAGAACAAAATTAAGGGAGATGTGACAAGTACTGTCCCCTTCCTGATTACACAGAATGGGACATAATTACCATCTCCGCGACTTAACTCAGAACTCTTTGAGTGCATGAGTCCAAGTCACAAAAGCCAAATTGGCAAAATCTTAAGAATAATTATTTACTAAGATTTAGGCAAGGGAGAGGGATAGGAGATTCACGAGAATTCATTGTCTCCACTGTCTTGTACTTGATACATTTAAAAT
This sequence comes from Saururus chinensis, assembly GCA_035235625.1. Taxonomy (NCBI): domain Eukaryota; kingdom Viridiplantae; phylum Streptophyta; class Magnoliopsida; order Piperales; family Saururaceae; genus Saururus; species Saururus chinensis. The sequence continues at coordinate 38,243,019 of CP141143.1, forward strand.
CCCAAGACCTCACACTGAACATTTTTCTATACAATATATAATTGGATTTGCATACTCTATTAATGTTTTTTTTTTTTTCACTCAAAACACTAAAGCCCAATGTAACCATGCCTAGGAGACCAACCTTCCATCGGAAAGCAATAAATAATATGTAATCTTTCTATTAGTAATCCAACACAAGGAGACAACTTTGTCTCCCTTGAGTCGTATCACGAGACCTGTTTTAGAATTCACGGTCATGACCGCATACGAATTTATCTCACCTTGATGAAGTTTTCGGTTTGCCCATAAGGTGGTATGGGCGACTAATTTCCTTGGGAACTACAGTGGGCTGAAGTTTATGGGGAGAAGGGTGTTTCATGTGCGCCAAAAAGAGGTTACCCCATCTGTTTTAGCGTGACGTGTATACAATCTGATACAAAAAACCCTTATACCCACCCAAAAAATCTTCTCGCACAAATATTGGAAGACATCTTACATCCAATTGATTTAGGCAGCAATCTGATTGGACTATTTATTCTTCTTAAGATTACGTAACGAACATTCCTTTTACAAATATTATTTGTACCCTCCATTGAAAACCATATATTATTGCCTTGAGGGACCGGATGGCCGTTGCACAACCCATGAGGGACAAATGGGGACGATTATTGGTGACTATTTCAACCACCGCTTTGCTTCTTGGGTACCTTCTGATTTTGAGAAAGTGATGAACAAGATTAATCTGGTCAATTTCTGCTGTCATGAATTAGAAATTAATGGGCCCCATTATATGATGTCGAGATCAAGTAGGCAATTTTCCTAATACACCCATCAAAGACACCTCACCCCAACTTCCTATCAATGCACTTGGAGTGCTATGGGTGATGGTGAATCTTGGGTACTTAGGAGTACTCTGTGATTGGTGATAGGCACCGTCACCTTGGTACCCTATTGGTACCTAATAATTTTTCCTCAACTAGGGCGCTATTTATGCATAAAAGAATCATATTTCTATTGCTCTTATCCTTAAGCTTAAGGACACAAGGAAAATGGTGGATTTTAGGTTTATCAACCTTTGTGATGCCTATAAAATTGTGGCCAAAAGTCCTTGTCATCTACTTGAGGTTGATCATTATAGATAAATTATTAGGCTCAAAGCACTTTTGTTTCAGGATTATGGGTCACCTGTAATGTCCCTGTGGCTTTTGAGACACTACGTAGTGGAAGACATATGGCAAAGAGGGTCACATGACCATTAGCCTTGATATGTTCGAGGTCTACGTCCGCATGGACTGCTATCTCTTGCTTTTTGTATTTCACAAAATTTTATTTCTAATTATTGGGTGAAAATGATGAACAATTGTTACTCCACTATCAACTATTTCGTGTTCCTAAATTGACAACCGCTGACCTTTATTTCCCATCGAAGGATTTGAGGTAGTGGCAACCCTTGTCCCCTTATCTCTTCCCAGGTCCTCTACGCAGTAGGCCTCAATGCCCTTATTCACGATATCCTATAGAACTACTCTATTGTCAGAGTGGCGGCTACTAGGGGATGTCTACGAGTCTGGTACTTATTTTTCGCTAGTGATAAAGAGTTTTTTTTTTTGTTGTAAGGCCTCACTCTCCAAATTGGATAACATCAAATCCATCCTCAACTCCAATCAGCAGGTGCATGCCAGGGTAGAAAATCAACGCTGATGATTCTTTAATTTTTCCAAGCAACACTTGGCCAACATGAAAAAGCCATGAAGTAGTCTTTACGGATCTCCAAGTAGGGATTTTATGAAAACTACTTTGGCTTGTTGACCCGAATCAGGAAAAACAGATACTCCTTGAGCGATTTAAGAAAAAAATAAAAAGAATAAGACACTATGGTAGAAAGGAATAAACCCTCTGCTTTGGCAGGTCGTAAAGTCCTCATAAACATTGTGATACATGTAGTTACAACTTATTCTATGTCTGGCTTTCTATTTCCTGATAACTTAACGAAGGAATATTATCCCTGATATCCAACTACTAGTGGGCGTAGCAATGTGTCAAGAGGGAAAATGCACTGAGTGAGTTGGAGGAATCTTTGCTCACCAAGAGAGGCGGGGGTATGGGGTTAAATTTTTTATTTTTATTTTTAATCTCTATCTTTTGGCAAAGAAGGGGTAGAGGATTATTAAGGAGTTTGAGTCCTTCTAGCAGGAATTCAAATGCAATACATCCTTTATGACTTTTTTCATGAAGGTAAAGGCCAAGCATTCATTTTCAAGAAAAAGACATAAATAGATCCTCAAAATCATGCATGAGTCGATTTCTAGTCTACCGCAAAATTTTAACACCGTAATTTCATCATTGTGATTAATTTAAGTTTTTGAGAAAAATACTTCCCCGCCTTAGATGATAATGAAATTTTGACAAGATGACATAGGTGCTAACATGAAATTATATTATGCTGCCAAGGTAACTTTCAAGAGTAATTAATTTGCAATTCTAAAAATTATTGTATCATTCTGAAAAATCAAAGAAGTTAGAAATAAAACATCACATGATGACTGTCACGCCCCAACACATGCCACCCTTGAGCCAAACCCAATCAAAGGAGGAAGCGGCACACACCATTATAAGGTGGACACTACAAAAAAATTGGTCAACGACGGTCGTCAACCGTCACTAAAAGCCCCACTATCGCTAAAAAATTAGTGACGGTTCAGTCTGTCGCTGAAATTTGTGTCGCAGATACTATCAGTCATAGGGGCTTTCAATGACGATCATGGCCATCGCTGAAAATCCATCACCCATGTTGCCAATAACTCTTTAATGGCAGCATTGGTGGCATTAGCGATAGCTGTAGACGTCGCTAATTCGCAATTTTCAGTGACGATCGTCAGTCATCGGTGAAATTGTATATTTAGCGATGGTCAATGTAGACTATCACTAAAACTACACATATCAATGACGATTTAAGCACATCACTAAAAAGCACTTTCAGCGATGGCCTAGAGGACAGTAATTGAAAACTACCTTCAATGACGGTGATGACCATCGCTGAAGGTGATTTAATTTTAAAAAAATGCCATATTTACCTTCAATGACGGCCATGTGATGGTCATTCTTTAAAAAAATGCCATAAAAAATCCAAATATCACACAACTACACCGAATACAAAAAGCTCAAACATATATAGTTTAGCATCAAGAAACCAATAACATCCCCACATTCAAAGGATTAGATCTAAACACAAGCAAAAAAATCAATACACCATTCAAAAAATGCTTATTCCAGCAAACTGTAAGTTCTAAAAAATTCACAAGTCTTAGTACTGATGGAATTCATCACAAATTTACAATGACTACAATTTGACTAATAGAAATACGTCCCATTTATACGAAAAAATCAATGACTGGAGAGAGAGAGGAACAAAGATTTGTAGTAAGGAGCATCAGTAATCTCATAAAAAAAACAAGTGCAGAAGATGAAGTTCAAACCATTACATTTCTATACAATCAGGACAATCTGAAAACAAGAATTTGAAAGTTGGCACCTTCATCTTAAACTCCCACATCCCTCCAAATCTAAACTATGTATAACATTCTATATCATCTACTATGTCACTCTGAGGTGTATATCTTTAGCACTCTCATCTTATAAGTCAAGTAATAAGCTGTAATAAGTTCAAATTCAAGTCCCTAAAAGTCCTTTGTTAAAGAGTGGACTGATCTCTCAGAAGATGGAAGGGAGAGGGAAATTACAGGGGAAAGCGAATTATGTAGCTTGGAACATCAGTGACGGCCATCAAAGCCATTGCAGATGTGGGAAAAGTCCTGAGCATAAATGGGATTGTCAGCTACAGCTAAAGACAGCCGTCACTGATGTTTATCATTTGTGATGGCCGAGGCCATTGTAAATGATTTATTACTGACAGATGAACACTTTGGCCATCACTTTTGATGTCTAGAACATCAGCGACAACCATTGTAACCGTCGCAGATGTTGAAAAAAAACTTTGAAAATGTTAAGTAGAGTCAAGTTTATATATATCTCAACATGACATAAACAAGCTAATATAAAAACCCAACATCTCTATGAATCCCCTCTCAATGATTGGCGTCATCCTTATGCTCAACATAGAGCCCATCCAAACAAACTGTATGACACGACATGAAACCTCAAAACAAAACATAAAATAAAGAAGTGTGAGCCAAAGCTCAGCAAACATTTGAACATTGAAAATAAATTCATAATGACAACACATACATAATCAACATAACATTCATCACATAATCAATCATTATGCCCATTTATCATAGAATAATCACATAAACTTGTACCACTTGTGCATCATGTCATAATTTACATTCCATAAGCTTTTACTCATGCCATCTGCATGTCATACGATCAATAACATATCTCATCAACACATAGACATGCCACCTGCATATCATGCTATACATAATATATTTCATCAACGCACACTCATGTCACCTGCATATTGTGTTATATATAACATATTTCATTAACACATAGCCATGTCGTATGTATATCATGCTATAATCCACATTCCATAAGCATATATTGTGTCACATGTGCATCATGGGTTCAAATATAGCTCATAACACATATACACCTCATGTGAAACTCATTATCAAAATCACACCCTCCATGAACCATTCTCAATATAAATTCATGCATAATCATTTCTCAATAAAACATTCACCCTACAAAATCAAGTGCACCACCTACATCCATCCTTCATTTCTATGCAAATTATAATATAATCACATGTGTAAAATAATCTTCATTATTCCTGCACAACATGTGTCAATGAGCATTATCTCTCATACACATGCAACAAATCAATAGTGAATGTCTCACAATTGAGAAAAATAATCAACCCGCACACCCAAGACAATCTCCAGCGGGGAAGGTCTAAATTCTTATAAAAGGAAAACTAGAGCGGTTGGGTAGGTTCCTTAAATAGGAAGGTACCCCCTGCTCACCCAGGACAATCCTTAAAAAGGATGATCCAAATTCCAAGAAGGAAAACTAGAATAGCCTGCTCGCCATGGACTAATCTTGCAAGGGAAAGTCTGAATTCCTCGAAAGGAAAACTTGAGTAAAGTGGTAAGCTGGTGCACACAGACATACCATCCACAATTTTGAGGATCTAAATAACTTATCAAATAAACTCACATATCAATCTACTTCATTTCAACCAGGCAAAATAAAAATATGTCATTTAAGACCCAAACTGATTCGATAAGCCTTCGAACCATTAATCCGACATCCAATGGCATCTAATCGATCAATCACGGCTAATCATAATTAATCTTGTTTATAAATCATTTTAATGATTCATACAACATAATACATACCTGAGCAAATGATAATGAGTCCAAGGATAAGTAAAGATGCTAAAATCAGTCCATATGTGCATGAAACATGATCCATTCGTGTCAAATAAAATCATATTAGCATATGTATGAGTGTACATAAGTGATAGTATTCAATCCTAACCTAAAATAGGACAAATATAACCACATGCTAGACCTAGACAAGTATAAACATATCCCATACATACGGTAAACTACGTGAGACATAATTCACTGTAGATCAATATAACATGTGAGCCTACTAGAATCATCAAGTAAATTATGAAGTCATCAAACATAGATTTAAAGTAAGTAGAATATCTTACTAATACTAAACAAATATAGTCCTAATCATGCTTGAGCTAAATCATAATTTAAAGATGGTTCTCATGCAATCATAGTAGCAATCTAGGTAATACTAACTTATTTTAGTCACAAAGAATTAGATTTATGAGAAGAGAATAAGAAAAGGCCAAAATATACAAAAATAAGTAACAACATAAATCTACTATGTTGGCGTTCCATCGGCCTAGCAGGCCATTTGAATGCCTGGCCATTCGATAGGCCAGACAAGCTATTCGAATAGCTAGCCATTCGAATACCTATTGAGCCGTTCAAACGCCCTTAACAGTTCACTTTTTATCTATTTCCTTATTCGTCTTCAACCTTCTAAAATTCAAACAGAAAACATTCCAAAATTCAAGATAAATTCCACTATAGAACATCATAATATCAAAATACAACCCTAGAACATGATAGATCTAATCATTCTCATGTTTAATTACAAGAAAATAACCATTAATAACATATTTTTAATAAATCACCATTAGAGCTTAAAATGATGCAAGAATCCATATAAACCTACAAGCATGCAATCCAATGGATAAAATCACACGAGATGAAATTTTCTTCCCTCTATGAAACTGTTAGATCTATGAAAAAACTTCAAACCTCAAGAAATCCTACCCAAAAATTAGAGTTTTTGTTAAAACTTCATTAAAATCAATTAATAGGCTCAAATTAACTTGAAAATAGGTAGACATAGAATATCCTTTGGTTAAAAATGAAAATCACCCATTTAGGATTTTTATTCAAATTTTAAAATAAGATTTTTAATGTAAATAATTAAAAAAATTAGGGGAAAATGAAGATAAGAAGGATTAAGCCAAAATCAAATGATTAGGGCATGAAAACACACCTTAATCTATTTTTTCTCTTTCGGAAATGAGGGTTAGACACCTCCTCCCTTGCATAGCCCTTCGACATATGGGCAAGTGGATAAGTTTTTTCCTTAAATAGTAAGGTTTTGGGCTAGGTTTACAAATTGTTGGTGTCACACCCCGACACCCCTATCCTAGAGTCAAACCTTGTCCAAGGGAAAGGCGACATGTGTGGTGCAATGAAGTATCGTTCTATTTGCATAAGATTTGACCCCTACTTGGGTAGTTCACTACGAAGTTGCGCACATCAACTTTGTACAAGAATAAAAATAAAAAAATTTATAAAGGACTACTAAATAAAAAAATTAGTCCACACATCAACCCACATACTTAATCCAAAAAAGCCTATACATAGCTCAAGTATAAGAGTAGAAGCCCAAACTAGCTAATAAAAGTCTAAGCCAACATCGGCTAATAGAGTGTAATGTGTAACCAAGTAGATAAAAGTCCCAATATAAAATGCTACATATGCAACTATAAACTTCAAGATCTCCAAGTGACCCCTCCTAAGCAACATCATAATCCATACGCTCTACCAAAGGTTCATTCGGACCCCTTGCATAGCATGAAATGCAGCCCCAAAACTAAAACATAGAAATGAGGGGTGAGCCACAAGCTTAGCAAGGGTTTTTAAATACAGAAAGTAAATTTAAGAAGACATCACAGGCATAAACACAAAATACACATCAAAACAAATACTTCATCATACCCATCCATCCGTGAATATCCACATAAACCTTTGCATTCATGTCATAATTTACCATCTATATGCATCGACTCATGCCATATGCATGTCATATTATCTCTAGCATATCTCATGAACACATTGTCATATCACACATCATCACATATTCAAGTTATCTACATTTCATGCTATAACACATAAAATCTCATCATCAAATTCTCATGTCTCCTGCGCATCATGTGTTTAACATAACTCATATCAATCATACATGATCATGTGTACACATAATCTCATATCCTGCATGAATGACTTCTCGATATCAACATATCATGCATCTATTTTGTAATGAAAATATTCACCCTGCAATGCTAGTGTTTCAAACACACTATCCTGTATAATATGCAATTTAAGCAATACCCACATGTGTAACATAAGCTTCCTTAACCACTACAAAAAAAATGTACTATTAGCAATGCAAACATAATTGTCGCTATAAACCACTACTTGCAACGCATACCAAATCATCGCAAAATAATGAATTATTAGTGACATATAATAATATGTGTCGCTAATAGTTATTTATTAGTGACGCTTAATTTAAAACATCACTAATACTAACCATATTAGCGTCGCTAAAAGATATTTATTTTTAAAAAAAGAAAAAAATTATAACTATTAGTGACACTTTTTCTTAACACAAAAAGAAATTGCTACCAAACCAAAAAAGCAAAGCATGTCCAGTCAATGCAATCTATGTCAAGAAGTGAATCTCATATAAATTTAAAGCAATCTACTTCTTGATGTAGAATGCTATCTATGTCAAGAAGTGTATCTCATATAAATTCAAAACAATCTACTTCTTAATGTAGATTGCCATGAATGGATATGCTTTACTTCTTTGGATTGATAGTCATTTCTCTTTGTGCTAATTGCTCTTGCTTCAATTATTTTTTTGGTTGCTTCACATTGGCCAAAGCAGATCCTATAAAAATAACCCATAAAATAGATGTCATGTTTTAACATAATTGATTTAATTAAGAAAAGAATCAATTAATTAATTATCTAAAGATAGAATACGAAGAATTATAGAGATTGAGGAATGGAAAATCCCCTCTCCCCTCCCTCCTATTTACAAGAGAATATATTCTTGTAAAATGTAAAAAATACCCTTGCATAACTACCAAAAAAGGCTTTATTAGGGGGTAGTATCATAATGTGGCTCCAAAGAACAATTGAGGGCATTGAATCTATTCTAATGGATCAATTCAAACGGCTCCAAAAGGAATTGTTAGGGACCATTGGGCGGTTTCAGGTTGGGCCTAGATCATGCATGGTTTGTTTTTAATATTAATGACAAATAGGTTTTTGCATCTCTACTACCTTAAGGTACTAGAGACGGATAGGTGTATAGGCCGCTACTACCCTGAGGTAGTAGCAATGCATAATTTTATGTTTTGCTAATAATATTTTTTATTTTAAAAAAATTAATAGAAAAGAGATAGTGGGGAGAGAGAAGAGAGAGGAGAGAGAGAGAAGAGAGAGAGAGGAGGAGGAGAGAGAGATAGAGAGAGAAAGAGTGTTGAGAGATAGAGAGAGATGAGGGGAGAGAAAAGGTGGAGGAAAAAATTTTAATTATAAATTATTTTTTAAAATTTTTAAAAAAAAGCATAGTAGTGACGCATACCAATATGCGTCACTACTACCTTATGTAGTCGTTAATGCGCAGTAGCTATTGTAGTTTTATCGATGCATGTAACAACGCTTTTTATGTGTTGCTAATAGTAAGTTTTGTTGTGTCAATTCAACAAGATATAAAATATGGGTCAATTTGGTGACAAAGCCTCTACTTGGGCAGCGTAGCTGGACAACATGGTGCACACCCAAGCCTATCTAAGGCCCGCATAACTATTTACCCTCTCAACTTCTTTCTTTTCTGATTATGAGCTTGTTTCATCATCATAGTTTCCTTAAATAAGTCACCCCTACATGCCCTCTACCCTTCAATTAGAGCTTGACAAGGAAGTCTCGATGAATCTTGTATGTGTACGGGTGCACTCTCGTACTCAAGTCACTCTGGTCAAGTCATATAGGTAAGTCTACTAAGTTACCAAAAATAGACCATTTAGTCAAAGTGGTGTATTTTTCCCTTTCCAAACCTCCTGTTAGGGTCTTAGGGTTTTGAATAGCTAAATCAACTAGATTGACCGCAGAGTCCCTCACTCTTGGCTTGAATTAGAAAAGGTCACATCCTTTGCCCCTAATGGTGAAAGGGTCAATTCCAAGCTTTCCACATGGTAATGATCTGGTTTAACTTAATAATTCTAATTCCTCTCTAGAAATTGATTAATGAAAGAAATTTTTTCTAAATTTTGGAGGTGTTATGGATAGGCTGGCGAACCTACCCGTGCGTACCTTGCCCCGACAAAATTAACCACTTACCTGATTTCTTGCATACTTGAACAAAATTTGAACATCAAAATTAATAAATTAGACAAAAATCAAGGGTGTTACACCCTGCTTGCAGGTGTTTTCTTGAGTCCATCATTCACGCTCTTTGGTCTTGCCCCGACATGTCACCAATCTAGTTTTCCAATCCTAGTTCTTGCACAACAATTTTGATCATTTCTCTAAACCAGTTATGGTTATTCACATCATCATCTGCAAGTTTAGGGAGACTTATCTCCGCTTGCTGTTTGCCCAAACCTGGACAGTCTGGCTTAACCAAAATAAAAGATAGGGGCGCTTTAAAGTCCCTTGGGGATTAGGTGATCTGAATTGTGGACTACCACTCCAGTTGCCATGTTCCTGCGGTCGTTCTTTATGCTCTCTAGTCCCCCCTCCCATGAGTGATAATAAGATTAACGTGGGTGGTGCAGTCTTTGATTATTTACAAAGGTCGGGTGCATGGGTGGTGCAATCTTTGATTATTTTCAAAGGTGGGGTGCTGGCTTGTGGTTGTAATAAGGTGTTGGGTGTCATTTTTGCAGAGGAGGACGAGACTCCAGCCTGTGTTTACGGAAATTTGTTTTCCATCGGTAGGGAGTTGCAACTAGTCATTTTTTAGGGGGACTGACTCTCGGTGATTAACTCTTGCAGCGATCATGATTTTGGGGGGTCCATTCTCTACACTTGCATTCAGAAGACTAGAGTCCTGTGCTAATTTGGCTTTCCTCAATTCTGTCTCCTTTTCTTTTGTCCAATGGGAGTGGAACAACATAGCTCACTGCCTTGCTGGATGAGCAAAGCTATTCCCTTACTCTTAGGTGTGGACCAATAGAATTCTTGAGTTTCTCTATTCTTCCCTCTGAATTGATAGGTCTAGAGGCGTGTTGTAGCGCTTCTTGTAAGGTCTTCTTTAAAAAAAAAGGGTAAAGAAATAAAACCATATATGGGAAGGGAAAACGTATATGCACATGCACGTACAAAACGCTGTTCATTGGTACCCCATGACTGCATGAGTTTTGTCTGGCCACTTCACGGTATTAGAATTTGTGGATGCGTCCGTTATGCAATTGATCTTAATTATTTATTGAAAAGATAAAATACTTCAACAGTTAAGAAAATTATACGCAAGGGAGCATATCTCATATTTGTATGGAACATTTGACCTTCATACCATTCTATGGTTGTCTCAGTTTTACATAATTTAGAGATGTTTTGATAATAAACATGCACTCGGAGGACTTCCCCTTATCTTGATGAAAAATGTTCACAAACTGGTGGAAAGCACAATGAAGGAAGTAAGTTTGGGAAAATTTCCTTCTAAAACATTTAGGCGTTGGTTTGTAATTGGTATAAGGTCGTCTACGGTTTAGATTCTCTTATAATATGTATTTCATAATAGTATAAAGTACATTGAGAACTCTTAGCTAGCATGGTCTGCAAAAATTTGAAAGTAAAGGGAACTATATATCGAAGCTGATACATTTTGGTCCACTCGAAACAAGAAGAAAAAATTAGGATGTTTCGGAGAACATAAGGAAAATAATTTATGGTTGATATGAAAATGAAGAAGGAATTGTATTTATGGTGTGCTCGTGCCCATTTCATTTAAGAGAGTGTGTATGTAGCTTGACTGGTTTGGATGTTTTTAGCTGGCTATTAATTTATATGACTATGTGATCATCTTATTTCAGCATACTCAGAAAAGGAATCATTTTCAATTATTTCCATGTATACATGACTGAACTTTATTTGATAAAGAGCCCACATAAAGGTTAACAAGAAAAGCTTAAAGTAAATATCATAAACTACAATAACACATTGAGACATATACAACCTTTTTTCCCGTCAAAAGATAAAGGAAACACCTAGAGCTCTCTTTTTCATTGTCTTCCATATCATATGCTTGGTTCCATTAATCTCTTTACCAAAGCTAGAATGCTTTGGAAGGAGGAAAGATTCCCCAAGGTGAAATGGGGAATAAGCAGAGGCTTGAATGAGAAGAAAGAAAGCATACAAGGAAAGAAAGAGACAGCAATTAAATAAAGTAGAATGACAAAGAGCACTTCCATCACTTTTTTTATAGGTCCAGTAAGATAAAGCTACGTTTGACGTTCTTCGGCATGATTCTAACAGATCAAATCAGAGGGAGACATGGAATCGAGGTCTATTTACATCGGTCTTTAAGGATAAGACCCAAAACAAAGCAATCGGATTCTACAACACAAAAAGACCTTGGAGCATGTTTGTGTACTTCTGTATTATAAACAATATTCGGAACTGTCTGCATAACTGATTCCCCTTGCTGAATCTTCCGCTGCAATATTGGGTATCACAAACACCATGGAAAATTTGGTACTTCACTTTATGGGGTCAATTGACTAAGCAGAGGCCCCAAAATTTGCATTGAATTTGATGTTGGCCTTGCAAACTGCCCGAAGAAGTTTTCATCCGAAGGGTAAAAGGGTTCCCAATTTATGCAGGAAGTTTGTTGAGTAGAAGCCTGTAGTCTTCACCATGTCCAACTGTTTTGATCATGCTACTATCGCTAACACTAGGAAGGAGTGGGTGACGAGAGACTCCAAACACATCCGAACCAGCCATTAGCAAATCTTGGCTTTGCCAGCACCTGTACTGGGCGAAACCTCCGTTGCAACCCTATAATTTCGAATGGAGCAAGCTTTGTTGCTTGTGGTGCAAATATGACATCTTGGAAATTGTAGAGTAATTTATAATTTTTAAAGTGGGGAATACTTCAGATTTTCGGCTAAGCAAACTTTCAACTTGTTGCCGGATATGAAAGCTTCGGGGTGACGTTTATCTCTTGATTTACTGCTTGACTTGTAAGATCATATGTGACATATGTGTACTTTGGTCATATTTTGATTATCAAAACCATGTTTACTAAATTGCGTAATTAAGTCTTGTGAATTTTAATTTACATTAATTATGTGATCGAGTCATATTTGGAATAAAATGACGTGAAGTATTGAAGAAATATGCTTCGAAGATTCAAGATGGAAGACTTACTCAATGTTATTGAAGTTCAAAAGAAAAAAGGTAAATATTACAGAGAGTCACAAAGACTTCAATTTTTTGTGAAATAATCTTACGTGAGTGTTAGAAAAATAATAGATAAAAAATGACTAAATCTCAAAATAGTTTATAAATAATCAATCTCTCTTCCATCAACTATCATTTGGGCTTGAATAAAGTTTGAGATTCTTTTTAAAACATTAAATGATCAATTGTATAGTGGAATAGGAGTGTGTTTTATTAGATATAATTAGTGAATGGTTGATCATAGTATCAAAATGATTGATTGATTTGCTAGGGTAACAAGGAGGGATTCATTTTCCTATAAAACAATCGACCACACTATAGCACCAATACTAGAAATAAGACATTTTGAGAATTGTTTTTTTCCTTTTGAAACACAAAGACTTTAACCAACTTAGACCATTATTTAAGGACCGAAAGAGGACAAAATAAAAAAGCAAGAATATTTTGTTGAGAAAAATCAAGAGCCTTTATGATAAATTCATTCAAATATCTTAGAGAATTTTTAGTGAAACCAAATGAAAGGTGTGAGACTTTAATTTATAAATCCTTTATTAATTAAATTGAAGTTTTGTGAGGAACACAAACACATCACAAAGATAGTGATCAGTAGAGAAATTCAAGATGAGCATTGCTTAAACCTTCAAGTGGATCTATAGATTGCACGAGTGATGAAGAAGATCAATATGGCATCCGAAAGTGTTGAGAAGGATTTTAGTGGCCAAAGGAGATCTAGAGATGGTCTTCTAAAAGTTTGATAACATTGAGTCTTGTAAGTCTTATTTCATAGTGCATTAGTTAATTGGCTAATGGATGGTTAGGTTTCTATGTTAAAAAATTTATTGTGTGATTGTTTTTTTTTTTTTTTTGTACTCATAGCATTCAATTCCTACAATGAGAGGCCACATGTTGTAGTTTTCTATACATCAGACTAGAGGCACTATGGTGACCATCATAGAATTGAAGGGTCTTATACTCACAATTGGTAGTTGAGGGTTATATTTTAATTTTGATTAATAATTTCAACTAAATCTTAGGATTCTATCTTGCTATATTATCTCTTGCTTTGTTCACTTGATTGCTTGTTTAATTTCAATTGTAAATTTTAACATGAATGAACATCGTAACCTTGGGTATCCCATTAATCAATATCCCTTAGTCAATGGTCAGAAGTTATCTTATTAGAAAAATAGTATGAGGGCCTTCATCCAACCCCATGATAACTCATGGGTGATGGTGATGAAAGAATGAAGTTCTCATATGACCAAGGATAAGCATGACAATGAAATTCTCAAAGATGCATATGATTGTGATGAATCTGAGTGAATGTTGGCAAATTACAATAGTATGAAACATGATGCTTTATTCATTTTTGTAAGAAAAATGCAACATAGGCTCATATCTAATTGTATTTCAGCAAAAGTTGCATGAGATTGGTTGGTGAAATACAATGAAGGTACTAAGGCTATAGCAATTTCTTGGCTTCAAATGTCACTCTTGAATTTGAAAACATTATAATGAGTGAAGAAAAAACTTGGAGAATTTTATGCAAAACACCTTGATATTGTAATATCAAGGAAGTTTAAATTAATTCTCTGGAATTTTTCTTAAATTGTTTTAGAATTTTTCAGAGATGGGTTTATGGAATTGTTTTTGGGTTGTACAAAATGGTTGATTGGCCCACATGGGGGCTAGCAAGATTGGAACTGCCTCCCAAATCTTGGAGGTACAACCTGTGAGTGGAAGGGAATATTTTCCTCTACATTTTCTCTCCCTTTATCCCTTGGATTAATCCTAAACCCACATTCTTATTAAACTAAGTCATAAGCCTAATACTAGCCCCAATTGCACTCTCTCCCTAGAGGGCTTTGGGGAGGAAGAACTTAGTCAACGATGGGGCTCCAATGACTGTGGATCAATGGCAACCTTGCACACTAGAATAGCTCATTCATTTCACAAATTTCTATATGTATTTTGGGTTTATTAGGAATGATTTAAGCTTGATTAGTGAGTTTGGGAGGAAAACCCATCATTTAATATATTTTTTAATTGCACTCTAGATTGGTTGTCGTTGGGTCACCGGCATCTGATTGATGGTCAGCCGGATTTAAGCTTGTGTACATGTTGGTAGTGGTCGGCAAGCTAACACCATTGGTAGACCTATATGAGGAGGAGGAGGAGATCTTGTTGTTGGCCGTTCATTGTCTTCTCCTTTTTCTCCCTCTCCGATTGGTTATGTAGGGCTGGTGGCCAACAATGAGGTGCAGTCCACAACACCATCCTCCCTTCTCCCTTTTTTCCTCATCTTTCCAAACACAATAGATAGGACCCATGGAGCTGCAAGCCGCTAGATATTTTTCCCTTTGATTTGGATGTTCTTGCATTGTTGAGTGGAGGTGGACAACACCTCTGTGGTAGCCTTGATATCTAATGGACAACACTGTGTTGGTGTCTAGGACCTGATTTATCTCCTGAGATTCTTCAATTCCCTATAGAGAATTTTGCTAACCCTCCTAATAAGTATGAAATATATATCTATTTTATATGTCTTTTTACCTTATTTGCTAGTATAGATTAGGTTAATTTAGAGTTAGTTATGGTTTATTTAGACTAAGATAGATATTAGTATTTTAGTTTAATTATTAATAATTTTATAGTTATTAGTAGTTTAAATATGTATTTGAACAAAGTTGGGATTTTAATTACATTATACATGTCTAAAGTATGATATTTTATATTTTGTAGGTAAAGTGCACTTATCGAAGTACTTGGACGATGTTTGAAATAAATGAAAATAGGCTTGACATGCTTTAAAGTGATTTGGACAACTTTTCTGAGTTATAAATGAGTTGGAAATTAATATGGACATGAAGAAAGGGCTTAATGAACAGAAATTGGATTGTCTAGAAAAATTGTCCAAATTGTAGAAATAGTGTAGCTGTTTGAACTGGGCATTTGATGTATCAAACGGGATAACGTGAATTCAGACAAAAACACAGTATAGGCATTCAAACGGCCATGCAGGGCGTTCGAACGGGATAAGGCGCAGTTTCCTAGTTTAACCCAATTTTGAATCCTTTTCATCTTAAACTTCTTTCTTTGGCTCTTATGCCTATATAAAGACATATTTGGCTTAAAATTGAGGGATTCTAGTAGATTTTCTGAAGAGAAAAAGGAAGAAGAAGATGGAAGAGAACTCAAAGCTTTTAATGGATATTCAAGTGTTTTCTTCTACAATGGAAGGCTAGACTTTTCTTTTACTTAGGAGTTGATGAAGCTATAGATAAATTTCAGTTTCTTTTCTTTTTAATTTAGATCTCAGTTGTAAATAATGATAATTATATGATAAGGATTTCCTTTTTAATAGAAGAGTTTTTAATGTTTATTCAAGTCTATGTTGATTTATTATCTTGTAGATGATAGATTGATTTGGTTTTGATATTTACATCAATTCTAATTTCTGTGATTTAGATGAGATGGTCATAAAATAGTTTTAATGTTCAAATAATTAATGACTTAGATGAGTTATACTAAGATTAGACGGGTCATGCCTATAGCTAGTTTAGTGTAGATGATCCGTGCTATTGTCGAAGATAGTTCATGTCATGCAATTTAATTAATGATTCTTTCTGAAGTAATTCTAGCTTGTAGCTGAGAATACTTGTTCATATTCACACTAGATTTAGATTAAAGGTTAAAGAATTGTTATGGTTCTATGGTGGATTCGATTTCCTAAGTAATTTCGATCGTATTAATCTCTTATTTTTAAACTAGTTGATTTCTTTTATTTACTTAATTAAAGTTAAAGTTTGTTTTAGTTTTCAATTAGCAAATTCCTCTTTAGATTTAGTGATAATCCATCCGTCCTTGAGGTTCGACAACCCTTAAATACTTATCCTAGTACAATTACCTTGTACATTTGCAAAGAGTTTAATTATAAATGATCACCTCTTCTAGTATTTGCTATGTGAAATCTTCTCACTTTAGTTGTGCATCAACATGAATTCACTATGAATATTTGTTCAAGCTCTATGTTATTCTCTAGGAAAACAATGTGTAAATGATTCTTCTTTCTTCTTTAATATTTTCTAGATTTTCCTCTTTTTAAATTCGTTTTGCCTAAGCATTTATATAGCTCTCCAAGTCAAAGCAACTGGAGTGACTTATCTTAAGTTACTAAAACTGCTAGCGATTAATTATTTCAAATAACAATCAATTGTTCATTATTTATTAGGGCACAATACCTCGAGCCATCATTCAGTCTATGAAGCGATCATTCTAAAACTCTTCCAAGTGACTCTTATATGAGAATGTGTACGTAATAAACCTCTTAAACTATCAACATATTTTAGTCTTTAGTCATGATCCATAACAACACGTTTGCTTTTATTTTTCAAGTCCATCAATTTAAAACCTGGCTTGACCACAACTATATCTAATGAAATTTCTAAGACGAATTATATACTCAAGGTTTCTAACATAGTTTTGATAAACAAAATTAGCCAATTAACATTACTTATAACATATGTTCTTTCAATCTCCCCCTTTGGATACTTTTTGACAAAAGACAATAATATTGGAAATCAAAATAAAACTACCACCCTTAATAAAGCGCATT
The DNA here is from genome assembly GCA_035235625.1 of Saururus chinensis. Lineage (NCBI taxonomy): Eukaryota > Viridiplantae > Streptophyta > Magnoliopsida > Piperales > Saururaceae > Saururus > Saururus chinensis. Next base: position 38,260,386 of record CP141143.1, read on the forward strand.
GACTTTCAATTTGCACATATGACTTGAAACACTATGACTTAACATAGACACATTAAAATTGATTTTGAAAAGCCTTGTATAATCCTGTACTTATCCTGCCCACTTAAAATGAAAATAATTTACATAGTACTATCCAAATAAGTATGAAAATAAACACTTTAATTTTCGTTAATCATTTCTCCCCCTTTTGATACAAATAGACAAAAAGTTAACCAATAGCTAACAAAAATACTCAATTAAGCACAAACAAGTCATAAATATTACCATAAAACATGAAAAATAATTAATTCACAAAGTAAAACCATACCCATATCATATCCATCACATAATCAGCTTCATAATACATCTCATAGTCAAATGAAACATAAAATAAACTGAAACAATTTTAAGTACAAGAATACATTATAAAGTGATAAAGAAAGACAACATCAAGCACCTCCAGTATTGTCATCCACATCAGGCTGCTCCCCCTCACTCTCAGCTCATGGAAATTTGTCAAGAAGCATATGTTTAACGTTTGCAAGATCCTAAAGTACCTCTTCCCTAAATACATTGAACTCTACATACATCACATGTCAGTCTAGCTAAACATGCAGGGCTGGCTCATTTGCTGGTGCCTGTAGCTCCTCTAGATTTCCATCATGTCCCATGTGATGAGACATTATATGTCGAATTACCGCAACATCTATAGTTCCTATCCCAACCATCATCGGCTTAGCTCCTCGGATCCTAATAGGAACTTAAGTGAATATCCTACAAAGAATGAAAGGATATTGCGACAACTCATGCGTATGTCTTTGTAAACATGTCATAATCTGACCAAAAATAATTGACGGTGGATCTCTCCAGCTCTGGCTGTGAAAGAAGATATAGAATCCTGACTATCGTGCCATGAACTCTATCCTTCCTAGAACTCCAGTCATAATAGGAAATGACATACAACAGACGAAATTTGGTAGTCATAGAATATTCAAGAAGTGAAACATCAAGCTCTTTGCCTCTAGAAAGTCAAGTCAATCTCCTAGTTAGTTCATTTTCCGATGGAAAGACATATCTAGCAAAATGTGGATAAGTGAGTGGTCTCCTCTCACATCGAATAGCCTCTGCAATGACATGAGGCAAAACCTGTAATTGCATGCCACCGGCTACTCCTAGTGAGTCACTACTATCCAATCTAAGAGATAAATACCACTATTTGACTAAACATGGGTAGATTGACTGATCTGAGGTAGAAATTATCTTAAAGTAATCTATCTAGTATAGATGAGCCTCTATCCAATCCATGGATGTCTCTAAAGGTACATGGACTAAGCTATGCTCATTGCGTATAGGTCTTAACCCTATATCCCAACCTAAATGATGCACCGGGGTCACCTGAACCTGAATCACATGCCACTTTGTGCTTCTTTGCTCTCCCCATCTAAAATTATTTCAAAGAGTTCAGTCTATGGCTAAACATTACAAGAACCTAATCATAAAACAAAAATAAAGTCCTATAATTTTAAAAATCATTGAAATGCATGTTAAAAATCTTATTTTTGAATTTAAATAAAACCCCAAAATTTTTATGTTTGATTAACTTCCAATTTTGATATAACATAGATATCAATGATTAGAATCAAAGTGATTCCTAGATCTACACCTAATTTTGATCCGAAGCATTCAATTTTGAAAAAACCCCAAAAATGCGTGAAAACAAGAAACTAAATTAGGATTTTCATGAAATCTCATAAATCCGATGGATCAAATCACATGCAATTTAAAAAACTTAGATCAATCTATTTTTAACAATCTTATCAATTCAAAATAATTGAAAACCATTAAAAATTCACTAAAAATATAAAATGGAGTTCGTAACTCATCGTGGCTCTAGGAAAATCTTGCAATTGATCGTGAAAATAGATGTTTTTTTCTACACAATCAACCCAAGGTTCCTCTTATCTCATTTTAACACTGTTGTGGAAAGTTTGGAGTTAAATGAGGGGCTTATGTGCTTTAGCAAGAAAACATGACCAACAATTGATCACTATGGGGATCGATCAATCGATCTTGAGAAAACTTAATTTTTTAATTTTCTAAAAATGAAGAAAATTCAAAAATTCTTGAAGTTCCAAAAAATTTGTAAAAAAATTTCAAACTTTGCCATCGAAATAATATTTTTCAAAGAGATAGGACTCAAATTAAAAATCAAACATTGAAAATAAACACAGTTGAGCTCCTTTTGACAAATTTTAAAATAATCTCCCTTTAATCCAAGTCCATGAAAATATTATGTCAATTTTATAGTCTTCTTTTTGAAACTTTAACTCTCTTTTATTATGTTTTGAAGAAACCACAAATGTTTTTAACTCTTGTCTCTTTTAATCTTGAATATCGCAAGATTACCCTTTTTCAAAATGAGACAAATTATTCAAACCCTAGTAAAAACAAACTTCCCATATTTCAACTCACTTTAGCTAGAATCTATGTATATTGTCTTCCAAAATTGGCAAAATAAAAGCTCAATAAGTATAACTCATGCCTTTTTGTGAGTTATGATAATTTTCCTCAAATCAATTTTCTAGGGCTTCGCTTTTTCAGAATCCTCTTTTCTTGCATCATTTATATTAATTTTTGTTGTTTTCTCATTTATTTTTCTTGAGGTGAAGCAAATGAGAGCTTTACACTAGCCTAGGCCGATCTAAGTAGGTAGCCCTTCCCCATTATCTTTATGAGGGCAAATCCATTGACTAAGAGATATTGACATTCATAAGACTTATAAACATTAAAGTACATGACATGAAATTTTCTTATCTTGAATTCTAAATAAAAATATAGCTTTAGTTCCTCTAATTTGATCACTAAGACTCCACTAGAACTCAAACTTATATCTGAGAATTATCTCTTAATTTTCATTCATAAAAGTGACTTGAGTCTATACATGAATAAAAGACTTGAAAATAAAGCAAAATGCGATAAAAACTAAAATATGTGTTATCCAAGTGATTGGAAGAATTAAATCATGGAAAAAAAATTCTCAATCTCTTTGAGATGACAGGATCCTTAGCTTTGCCTATTCAACATATCCTAAGGCAATCCAAGGTGTTCTTCTATGCTCTTCATAATTGATCCTTTAATTTTCCAAGATCAATATTTCTCATTCACATTCTCTTCATTCTCTTTCCAAATAATTGGTATGGTATCTTAGTGGTTTGAAGAGTAATGTGCTTCTTCTCCTTCTTTGTCCTAAGTTGGAAATGATGATTCTTTCGGCATTCTCTTCTACTATGAGAATCACTATAACATATGTCACACACTCCCGCAATACTAAAACCTATTTTTACTTCTTTCCCTTTTGACCTAGGTGGGTTGAGCACTATCTTAGGGTGTTTATCATCTCTTTAGCCTTTACAAAGATAATAGGTTTTCCTAAGGGGGTAGTTAAGCAATTATTACAACATAAACCCATCTTATTGTTTTGACCAATGCTCAACATAGTCTCCAACTTCTTCTTCTCACTCTTAAACCCATCTAATTTCTCTTTAGAGGACATAACACTGCAAGAAAACTAACTATTAGCGACAAAGTGTCGCTAATAATACTCTAAACGTCGCTAATGATTATTCATTAGCAACGTATATAAAGCGTCACTAAATCCATTGATAAAACATGGGTTGCTATTGTATATTAGGGACGCATACTGAAAAGCGTCGCTTAAAGGTAGTATTAGCGACGTATATTAAACGTCACTATTAATATACTATTAGTGACGGTTGTTATTAAGCGTCACTAATAATATAGTATTAACAACATTAGAAACATTGGTAATAAAAAATATTATTATTTTTTTGTTAATATATAATTTTTTAGTTTTTTTAATTTAAAAATAAAATAAAATAAAAATTAGTATTAGTGGCCTTTATGTAAACGTCGCTAATGTATATAATTATCTTAAAAAAATATATTTATTTTTAAATAAAAAAATTTATTACAATTAGTGACATATAAAAATTATGTTGCTAAAAGATATAAAAAATAAAACTAAATAAAAAATATTATTAGCGACGCTCTTATAGAACGTTGCTAAAATAATTAAATATAAAAAAAACAAAAAACCGGGTCAGAACCCGGTTCGAAAAGGAATAGCGCGGTGACCTGCAACACGGGTCACTGTTTATCTGCGGTGACCCGCATCGCGGGTCAACACCAGTGCGGGGCATGAGTCATTGCACCCGTGTTGGGTGTGGGGCTCGTGGCATTGCGCATCAACGGGATGGCGGGTGCGGGCTGACACGACATATGCAGGTGGGACGACAGGTGCTGGCCGGGACTGCGGGTACGAGCCTGACGGCGGGTGCGGGCTTCAAGGAGGTACCCCAAACCCAGCTGCAAATTGCTCGAGGCGGGGTGCAGGGTGACACAAGGTCCAGGGTCATGGCCTCCCGGTCGTTCTTGTCGTTGTGCCAAGGGTGCAGGGTGCGGCGTAGGGCCAGACTACAAGAAGGAGTGCTGGATGGGGCTGGGCGGCGCTGGCTAAAGGACCCAAAGATGCCGCCTTCTCTATCCATGCCGCTAGCGGGTGCGGTGCGGGGTGTAGCACGGGGCTGGACGACGGGAAGGAGCATTGGGCAGGGCCGGGAGGGGGTGGCTGAAGAACCCAAAGACAGGCGGGGAGGGGGTGGCTGAAGTTAGAAGTGGAGGAGGAGACTGAGGAATGAGGACTGCCGGAGGTGGAATATAAAGACACGGCCCGAATATTGCCCAAGTACGAAATTTCCCACCCCGCGCAAAATTTTGCGCTCGGGCATATTACAGCTCTGGTTTTTGTTTAGCGACGTAAGCAGCTAAGCGTCGCTAATACTAAAGCGTATTAGTGACGTTATGCCTCAGCATCACTAATTACGTAAGTATTAGCAACGCTGCTCCAAAAGCGTCGCTAATACATGATGTATTAGCGATGTTTTAGCAAACTCATTGCTAATTCATACGGAAGTGTCGCTATAAATTATTTTTTTATGAATTTTTAACTAAAAAAATAAAAAGTAAAAAATAAATATTTCCCTCACCTCCTTCTCTCTCTACCCTTTTTCTAAACCTTCTCTCTCCACACCCCCTCTCCCTCTCACTCTTCTCTCTCTCCCTCTTCACTCTCTCTCCATCTCTCTCTCTTCCCTCACCTATCCCCTCTCTCTTCCCTCCCCTCTCCTCTCCTCTCTTTCCCTCTCTCTCTCCATCTCTCTCCTCTCTTTCCCTCCCTCTCTCTCTCCCCTCTCCTCTCTTTCCCTCCCTCCTTCTCTCTCCCCTCTCTCCTCTGATTTTAATTTTTTATTTCTACAAATTAATTTTGAAAATAAAATAAAGTAAATACTAATAGCGATGTATAGGAATATACGTCGCTATTAGTATAGGTATTAGCGATGTATAGTGATATACGTCGCTAATACATGTATTAGTAGCGACATATATTCTAATACGTTGCTACTAGTATTTATTTTATTTTTCATTTAAAAAATAAAAAAATAAATAAAATTTTTTAAGAAATCAAAATAAAATTCCTCTCACCCTCGCTCTCTTCCCTCACCTATCTCCTCTCTCTTCCCTCCCCTCTCCTCTCTCTCTCTCTCCCCTCTCCTCTCTCTGTCCCCTCTTTCCCTCTCTCTCTCTCTCCCTCTCCCCTCTTTCCCTCCCTCCCTCCCTCTCTCTCCCTCTCTCTCTCCTTTCCTCTCTTCCCTCACCTATCCTTTCTCTCTTCCCTCCCCTCTCCTCTCTCTCTCTCCCCTCTCCTCTCTCTCTCCCCTCTCCTCTCTTTCCCTCTCTCTCTCTCCCTCTCCTTTCTTTCCCTCCCTCTCTCTCTCTCTCTCTCTCTCTCCTCTCTTCCCTCACCTATCCCCTCTCTCTTCCCTCCCCTCCTCTCTCCCCTCTCTCTCTCCCTCTCCTCTCTTTCTCTCTCTCTCCCTCTCCTCTCTCCTCTAATTTTAATTTTTTATAATTTTTTATTTTTAAAAATTAATTTTAAAAATAAAATAAATACTAATTGTGACATATAGGAATATACGTCGCTATTAGTATAGGTATTAGCGACGTATAGTGCTATACGTCGGTAATAAATGTATTAGTAGCGACGTATATTCTAATACGTCGTTCTAGTATTTATTTTATTTTTTCTTTAAAAAAATAAAAAAAATAAATAAAAAATTTTAAAAAATCAAAATAAAATTCCTCTCACCCTTGCTCTCTTCCCTCACCTATCCTCTCTCTGTTCCCTCCCCTCTCCTCTCTCTCTCCCCTCTCCTCTCTTTCCCTCTCCCCTCTTTCCCTCTCCCCTCTTTCCCTCCCTCTCTCTCTCTCTCTCCCCTCTCCTCTCTTCCATCACCTATCCCCTCTCTCTTCCCTCCCCTCTCCTCTCTCTCTCTCCCCCTCTCCTCTTTCTCTCTCCCCTCTCCTTTCTCTCCCCCTCTCCTCTCTTTCTCCCCCCTCTCCTCTTTCTCTCTCCCTTCTCCTCCCTTTCTCTCCCTCTCTCTCTCCCCCTCTCCTCTCTCTCTCTCTCCCCTCTCCTCTCTTTCTCTCCCTCTCTCTCCCCTCTCCTCTCTCTCTCTCTCCCCTCTCCTCTCTCTCTCTCTCCCCTCTCCTCTCTTTCTCTCCCTCTCTCTCCCCCCCTCTCTCTCTCCCCTCTCCTCTCTTTCTCTCCCTCTCTCTCCCCCTCTCCTCTCTCTCCCCTCTCCTCTCTTTCTCTCCCACTCTCTCTCTCTCTCTCCGCTCTCCTCTCTCTCTCCCCTCTCCTCCCTCTCTCCTCCCTCTATCCTCTCTCTCCTCCCTCCTCCTCTGTCTCTCTTCACCCTCTCTGTCCTCCATCTCACTCTTCCCTTTCTCTCTCTCTCTCTTCGATCTCTCTCTTCTTTCTCTCTTTTATTATAAATTATATTTTAAAAATAATAAGAAAGTTTAAGAAATAAAATATATTATATCGAAATAGTGAAAGTTTAATATATTATTAACACTACTTTTTATTAAAAATATAATATTTATTTATTATATATACAAATAGTGAATATTGAATAAAAATATATTATATTTATGAATTTTTTTTAAAATTATTTAATAAATAAAATTAATTAATAAATCTATCCGTGACGCTTATAATTAACCGTTGCTATTACAAATACTATTTACAACATTTATTTAAAGAGGAGAAAGAGGATAGGAGAAAGAGAGGAGAGGGAGAGAGAGGGGAGAGGGACATTAAATAATTATAAATTTTTTAAGATTTTTTATAAATTATTTTATTGTTAAAATAAAAAATAAAATAAATACTATTAGTGACGTATAACATATACATCGCTAAAAGTACAAGTAATAGCGACATATAGTTCTATATGTTGTTAGTAATTTTATTTTTTTGTTTTAAATTAATAACTAATATTAGGACTATTAGCGACGCTTGTCCCAAATGTCGCTAATGGTCTTGTTATTAGCGACGCCTGTAACTAGAGTCGCTAATAGTTGGACTATTAGTGATGCTTGAATTAAGCGTCGCTAATATTTATGATTTTTTTCTTTTTTTAATTAAAAATATATATTTTAGCAACGTTTGTGTAAAGCATTGTTAATATCATTAGTTATGTATTAGCGACGCATAATAATATGTGTCGTTAATAGTTAATTTTTTTGCGACGATTTTTATACGTCGCAAGTAGAGGTTTTTAGCGACGCTTATAGTTACGTTGCTAATAAATGCGTCACTAATACTGCATTTTGTTGTAGTGTAAGTTCTCTATTGAGAGCACTAGCAACTGTTTCTCATTCTGAAGATCTTTCTTAAGGTTACTCACTTCTCTCTCATGTTTGATGTTCAACTCCACTAACCTATTTGCCTCTTGAGAAGACAAGAAAACTCATCATCTTTTATTTTTACTTCTCTCTTAAGGGTTTTGGTCTTTGTAGTCAAAACTAAGAATTAGTAGAGGAACCCTGGTATTCATCAGAATTAAAGTCAGACTATGAGTTTCTTCAAGTGAAGTGGACTCATGAGACTCTTCACCAAAACTATATTCCTTCACACTTGCATAGAAGGTAGCACAGTTACACATCTCATCTTCGTCAGAAGAACTCTCATCAGAGTAAGGTACTTTAAGTACCTTGCCCGACTCTTGTTATCAAACCCCTTTGATTTCTTAGTCTTGTCATATGAAGAATTTTCAAAATAATTTTTACAATAATCAGTTGCAATATGACATAACTTACCATATTCAAAACACTTCATATTCTTCTTGTCTTGTTTATTTTGCCTCTCATATTTCTTATCCCTTTGTCTCTTGCTCAAAATTTCCCTTATTTCCAAACTAAAGTTTTGAGATTTCATAAATTTCATAATGTTTTTGGCTAACAAGAGCATTAATTCTTTATCATTCTTAGATTTTTAAGATTCTCCTAAGGTGTTCGAAGCTTTATTCTTTTTAGAAGTTCTCTTAAATGCTTTAAGGGTAGTTTATTTTTGCTTAGATTTTTTGGATAATTCTTTCTTATTTTTATAAGATACTTCTTACATCTTAAAGATTCTAAGGTTCCCAACAAGCTCCTCAATGTTTAAGGTGTCTATTTTTTTAGATTTATTAGTTTCTACCTCCTTAATTTTAAATTTGGAGGACAAGGACCTTAACTATAACAACTGTAAAATTTTACTAATTTTTTGTTACTGTAAAGTTTTTCTATTTTTAGTTTACTCTAAAGTTTTATTATTTTCTACATGTTTTGACTTTTTTCTGATAGCTTGGTTTAATCACAAATTTTCTTCGGTTTATTTTTATTTTATATAATTCCTTTTATTAAGGAAGTGGGCCCTACCATAGGACCCACAACCATCTAGGCTGACGTGCCAACTTTTGGGGCCGTTGACTATCAATTGACATCTTTAATGTTATTTGGCATTGTCAAATTCATTTCCGGCCCATTTTACTAAGTGGGTTCACTTATTTTCTTTTTGGACGTATTTCAAACCCACTTACTTGACGTAGCTATAAATATAAACATTGGTCATTTCCCCATTTGGCATGCGTTGAATTTTTTAACATTTTGGGAGAGCTCTATTGCATCTCAAGAAGGCAAAATTGAATCCAAGGTGTAATCAGTCAATCTCTTTCATGTTTTTTTTGTTCCTAAATCACATGTTCTTCTCTTGAATGAGATTTTACATTGTCTTCTTACAGGTTTATTCTTTTACCTATGTTTTGAAACCCTAGATATGAATTCTTGCTTCTACTCTTATGATATTCATTTTGGGCACAAGAGGATATTAAATCTGTCATCTTTTATTGGTTTTTAGTCTCTTTTTGGTGGAAAAGCTAGATTTTTGTTAATGGTTAATGTAACTTAATTTATTTGGTAGGGATTCTTTGAGCTTTTTTGGAGATTGAGGTCTACAATCTGATTTTTGGTAAGGGGTTTTCGTTTATTGAGGTTTTACTTGCATTAACTCCATAAAATTTATATATGTATGAGATTAGATGTTCTTGAATGGATGGTTTAATGGTGTTTTGACATATATATGCATGAGTTATGTTATATCATCATGTCTAATAGTTAGAGAATGATTATATGAAGTTTCATTAAGTTTTATAAATTTTTATGGAATTTTGGGATGAATTTGATTAGGTTTTGTGCAATATTATTTTTGCAAGTTTCTAGGCTGATCAATTAACCAAATGGTAGATCGCAAGGCCTTTGTTCCCATTCAATAGCCCCAAGGGGGTAGTCAATCGGCTAAATATGAAAATGACTTATGCTTATTTTAAGCCTGATTTTGATTGTTTCTTAATGTTTTTCGCATGACACCAGTAGAGTATGATCATGTGGTAGTATAAATGCTTGCACACATGTGATATGAATTATGTTTGATCCATGTTCCGCTTGGTCTAACTTATTTATGAACATTATCATTTATGTTTATAAACACTTAAGCTTACATGATCTCATTAGCCACAACCATATCTCATGCATGATAGGGTTGCTAATTAGTATGATTACTTATAGAATTAGCCATTTAAGGCACTAAATTTTATTTATACCCTAGCTTTTAGTATTTACACCCCAGTGACTTACTATAAAAGGAAAGTACCAACCTCATTCCTAATTCGGAAAGGGCTGATATTGAAGGCTGAGAAGTGCCCTAATCCCCATTACCAAAGGAGGAAACCAATTTAGGTATGTTTAAGCCTTAATTTACACTAATCTTTTGAATTTCTATTAATCTCTCTTAAACTCATCTTTCCCTAAAAACTTATTCTTGTTTTACCCTATTAACAAAATGTTGTTTTTGATCTCTACTTCAAACCCTAATTTAAGGATTTTTAAACAAAGAGCCTAGATCTACATGTTTTCAAAGTGGTTTAAGCTTAATATTCTAATTTAATGAGGTATTAACTAAAACCCTAACCTTTGGTACAGATTTATGATGATTTAAACTTCGATTTGGATGCAAAAGCTTGCTGAAGGTAGGGGATTTTCTTCCTCAACGGTTTTATGTTTCGGATTTAAGGTTTAGAATGGTTATGTGAGTTTTGCTTGTATTTGTGGTTTAATGGTTGGTTAAATGAAATATGCTCTTTTTGGTGATTATCTTTTTGATTTAGCTTAGAAATTACTAGATCTATCATGCCTTAAGCTTGTATTTCAATATTATGAAGTTTAGAAGTGATATTAGGGTTTCTTGTCAATTTTGTGTATTTTCGGTTTTGGGCTGGCAAGGTTGAAGAAGAACCAGTTTTTCAACTATATAGGGCATTCAAACGGCCCTGTAGCCATTCCAACGGCCAAGAATTCAAACGGCTCTCTGACCAGTCGAACGACCAAACATTTGATGTCTAGCAAATCAAACGGCTAAACAACATATTTGCCTTTTTGAGTACTTTGTCCATTTTCTTGTCCCTCTTTTATAAATCTCATTATTATGATTATAATGTATTAGTTTTACTTAGAAATGCTATTGTGAGGGCATGAATACTATCTTGAAACTATAATATAGTTCCAGCAAGATTGAGGTTACATAATGTTGGATTTTAGTATGATATTCTCATTATCTTAGACTCACGTTAGGTGATTCTCTATGTTTTATTCATGATTCCGATAAGTTTAATTATGAGAATGGGCATGTGTGCTTACACATGTTGTTCTAATTATTGGGGAACCATGTACCATGTCTTCCATAAGTATAGTGATGATTATTCTTGCCTAAGTCAAAAATGATAGTATAATTGGCTTTGACTTGTATTTCAAGGTTTTCACTATATTTTATTCGTAATTTCAATGAGGAACTATGATAAAAATCATGAATGCATGTGTATAGTATGGATGATGGTTTGTTCATGTTGCATATGTCCTTACTTATACTTGAACACTAGCACTATGTACACAGTTGTGAGGGTATTGTGGTGATTATTTCACACAAATGAATTCGGAATGATACAGATATGGACTGAATTGAGCATATCTCGTGTTTTAGGAATCAAGTAGAGTTGCTCACATATGTACTATGTTGTATGCATCATGAAACAATTTATGAATGGGATTTATCATTATTAGCCGCGATTGATCTATTGGATTCAATTGGATACTATTGCTTCATTGATTAATCAATCGAAGGCTTATCAAATTGGTTCAGTCTGAAAGGACATGATTTTGTTTTTAGTTCCTTTAAGAACATGGAAGCTCCCCGGGTTGAGATGAGTTAATTGCAGTTAAGTTTATTTGTTGAGTTATTTAGACCCTCAAAATCCAATATGGTATGTCCGAGTGCACCGACTACCATGTGCTCTAGGTTTCTATCGAGGAAATCAGGCTCAGCCCTACAAGTGATTGTCCTTGGCGGGCACACTGCATTAGGTTTCCATTGTGGAAATCGGACATTCCCGACTAGTTTTGTCCTTGGTAGGCAGACTACTCTAGGTTTCCATTGAGGAAATCAGACCTTCCTTTTTAAGATTGTCCATGGTGAGTAGAGGGGCTAACTCCCCCAATGCCCTAGGTTTCTGTTGTGGAAATCATACTTTGTCCATGGTGGGTAGAATGATTGTTATTTCTCTCTATTAATGAGACATTCACCATTGTTGTTTATGCATGTGTATGTGATATTATTATACCTAGTTACACAAGTTGTGTAGGGATAATTGAGCATATGTGACACATGTGGTTATGACTTAATTTGTATGATATAGATAGTGTGTTTGAGACACTTTTCATGTAGGGTGAATATTTTAATTAAGAATAGATATGTATGTTATGGATAGTGCGTTTGAAACACTTTTCATGCAGGGTGAATGTTTTTCATTGAGAGTCGATATGTATGATATGTTTATGTTGGATATTCACTCATGTAGGATGTAATTATGTTACACATGAGGTGTATGATGAATGTGATTTTATGTTGAACCCATGATGTGCAAGAGACATATAATAATTACAATGAGATGTGATGGGTGATAGCATGATATCCAGGTGAATTGAATGATGTGATGTTTTGTTATGCCACATGGTATGGTATGTAGGTGATATGAGAATGTTATCATGAGTACACACTTATGGATCATGAATGCACAGGTCGTGTGGAAGATCCCATGGTGAATGGGTATGATGGTTGATGATGTGATGAACATTATGTGATTTACCTAGGATAGGTTTTGGATTTACTTTCTGTATGTTAAAAACCCTTACTGAGCCTATAGTTCACCCCTCTTTCTCATGTTTTATCTTGGGCTACATGACGTGCCAATCAAGTTTTCAAGATGGAGTTTGTGAGGAACATACGAGGGATGGTCTTGCTTAGGAGGGGATTTTTATAGATCTTGTTCACTATGATTTTTTATGTAGCTTGTTATGTTTATTTAATTATGCTTCATACTCTATTTGTCGAGATCGTGTTAGACTCTTGTTAGCTTATGTAGGCTTAAACTCTATTACTTAAGCCATGAGAGGGCTATGTTGGACTAAGTGTGTGGGTTTTGTGTGGATAATAGATAATTTGTGGTCCTTTATTTTCTCGTTCTCACTTGTACAAAGCTTAATTTGCACCACTCTATTATGAATTACCCAATTTAGGGGTTAATTCTTCTGCATCAAACACTACTTTGTCGTGCCACGCGCACCAACCTTCCGTTGGACCAGGTCCGGCTCAAATTGGCGGGTGCTGGGGCGTGACTTCCTACTAATATGAGTTTCGATGCTCGAAATTTTGATTTTTTAAGTCAAGTAGATGATAAGATTATATTGTTCTTTATGTGGGATACATGTGTCTAATTGCAACTTGGATAATATGCTCATTCTTGATAATGTTATATGTTTTCATAGACATTTTGATTTCAAAATAGTTTTGAGTCTTCTTAGAACTCAAATTTTCATTGTTGTTGTAAATTGATTGACAAATTTTCTCTTACGCTTTTCTTCTTTCCTTCACTTTATCTTGTCTATTCATGAAAAAAGGATGAATAACGTGTTATGATATCTTTAAGGGAGAAATAAGAAGCCTGAGGGAAGATAGTGTTAACAAAAAGAATAACAAAGAAAAACTATGTTCATTAATAAAGAGAATTTTTTGATATGTTGATTTGTTTGATCTTGCATTTGACATACTTGTTGATTGGAATAGTATTAAGCGGGTTTGTACGTGTTTCATGATGAGTAGATTAATCACAGGTTGAAGACCACACCACTTTAGGTATTAGTGTTTCATAGATTAAGGGGGAGAGTTTTAAAAGTTTAGATAATATGTTTAAATATGATTATGCACTATAAAGTTTGTTATGAAATAGCCAAAGGGGGAGATTGTAAGAACATGTGTTATCAATGTCTAGTATTGGCTTATTTCTATGATCAAAACAATGTTAAAAATGTGTGTAATTTTGCGTCATATTATGTCTGAAGATCAAATTCTAAAGATAGAGCTAGAAGAAGACTCAAATCTATTTTTCGACAAGTAAAAGCAAGCACACACATCACACTCGCACACTTTATTGTAAAAGAAATTTCATTTGGGTGTAAAGATGAGTGACATAGATGTTTTGAATGAAATTTCGGAAAGAACACATGTGTCATATGTAATGTTAATTGTCTAATTTTATTTATCAAAATTATGTCGGAAACCTTGAGTATGTAATTAGCCATAAAAATTTGATTACATTTAGTTGTGGTCAAGTCATATTTAGAATTGATGGACTTAAAAAATATGATCAGATGTGTTTTTATCGATCAAGGCTAAAGACTAAAGAATGCTGATGATTTAAGATGGTAATTAAGTACTCATTCTCATATAGAAGTCACTTGGAAGAGTTTTAAAAGTAATTTTGAATGTTTTAGACAGATTTAGGGTAAAAGAGTAAAACTATCATTGAATAGTATCGTCGATCAATCGCTCAAGAAGGACACTAATCAAATTGAACTATCGCTAATGAATAGTAACACAAAAAAGATGAATCAATCGATCACCTAGCCAATAGGTTGATCGATATCTGAAATAGCCCTTTGGTAAACAAAGTTGAGAGTTTATCGATCAATTGCTTCATTTACAGATCAATTGTTAGATCATGCCCTAATAAAATAATGGATGATCGATCATTGTTTCTAATGACGATCGCTAGAAATTTTAGTTACCTAAGATAAGTCTTTCCGGAAGAGAATTCATTCCTAGTTGAAGTCAAATAGCTAATTTGACTTGGAGGCCTATATAAAGGTTTAGGTATGATGAATTTGAAGAGATGAAAACCTAGAAAATATTGGAGAACAAAGAAGGGTCCTTTATATATTATTTTCCTAGGAAATTTATAAAGAGCTTGAACAAATTCTTCATGGTGAAAGCATGTTGATATATAACTAAAGTGAGAAGATTTCACACAGTAAATACCAGAGGAAAGTTAACAAAATTCTTCAAAGGGAGTTGAAGAATCTCAAGAGGTAGATCACAACAAACAAAAAAGGAGTATTTTCTTGAGTTGCTAGGAAAAGAAGACGAAAAATAAAATACGAAGAGGGAAAGCTTTAAGGATTCAAGGAGGAAGAATTGATGTCCAACAATAACAATGAAGAATATTGAAACAAAGGAATTTGTGTCAAGTCTAGAGGTAGGTTGGATGTTATGTGTCTTGCAAGCTCTATATCTTATTAGTGCATTGATTTAGCCTTAATTGTGGCTACCATTGTTTCTTACCCTAGTGGGGGTTTTCCACATAAAAATCCTTGTGTTAGTGTGTGATTTGCATGCTTCAGTTAATGGTTTGGCTAATAATAAATTGTAATTAGATAATAGGGTTTGTTTATGCCACTTCAAAACAAATTCCTACGCACAGAGGCATGAACTCTTAATTACTTACTTGCTAAGTATTAGGGATAGGAACAATCTAGTGATCAACTATCGTTATCTAGTTAGATATTATACTCTCAAGTGGTAGCTGAGGGGTTTTGTTGAAAATTGAGTTTTCTTCATGCTATCAATATGTTTTTGGATGCTAGTGCATCATAAGTTTTCTTATTTTTCCTAGATTTTGATTTCTAGTGTCATTTATGATGTGTTAGGGTTTAATCTTTTATTTTTTCTTAGTTTACTTATTTTTTTCTTAGAATTACTTGTTAAACTTGCTGAGTTGTGTGCCCTAATTAGTTATTTTGCTTGCTCATATATTTTTCCTAGCTTTGACTGCTTAAAAATTGTGGCTTGGGTGGTTTCAATTTGTTCTATCTTAATAGTTGTGCCAAATAATTCAATGAATGAATATAGAGATTTGGAAAATCCTATGAAACATCTACCATTGTTTGATGAAAATTTTTAATATTGGAAGAATAGGATGAGAGTTTTACTTTAAGTGCTTGATGGCAATGCTTTGAAAGCAATGATCAAAGGTTGGAATCCTCCAATGACAAAGACAAATATGGAAATTCAATCTTAAAAGGTGAGAGTGAATGGATGAAAATGAAAGAAAATTTGCAAAGCAAAATAGTAAGACCCTTTTGCATCATTCAATACCACACTAAAGACACAACATAGGTTAATTTCAAATTGCACATCCGTTAAGGTTGCAAGTGAAATACTTGTCAAGAATAATGAGGGAACTAAGGTTATTAAAGTGTCTCTAGGTTACAGATGCTTACCCTTGAATTTGAAAACATGATAATGAATGAAGATGTAATGATTTCCGAGTATTATGGTAAGATATTAGATATAGTTAACACTTGTGATCAATTAGGGGAGCCCATTCTAACTACCAAGTTGTGAGAAAATTGTTAATGACACACCCCGCAATGCCCCCTTAACCTGAACCTAGGCAAAGGGAGATAGCGAAGATGTGACGAAGTGAAAGCTAACCTAAAATCTGGGCTAGATTGAAGCACATAACACTCCATTTTGTATAAGAGCAATTAACTAAAGATAAGTCTCTAAGTCATTTACATACCCACATAATCTCATAAAAATATAGTAAGTCTTATGCCTAAAAAGCAATAACAAGTATATGTCATTAAAGAAGGTTCTCTCACAACATGGAAAGTGTCAAGGTTATGTGACAAGTTATATCAAAATCAACATAAAGTCTATCCCTTCATATAAGAGTTAGTCCCACTCCATATACATCTAATCGCCTCCATGCTCGTAAAATAGATCATCCTGAGCACCTGCATGGTGCAACCATACAACCCCAAAATAAACTAAGGCAAATGAGGTGAGTTTACCTTAGTAAGGGTTTTAAAACATAAAACTCATATTAAAACCAATATATAATTCATAAGAAGCATTACATAAGGCTTATGTAAGACCGGTGTTAATAATATAATAAGACATCAAATCCCTCACATATACAACTTGTGAGAAATATCCCATTTATGCATCACATATCCATAATCAAAATTTATGCATCATGTCTCAATATATCATTTTACACACACAACCTGTGCATTTAAGTATCATAATCCATACAAATCCTGCATGATTAAGTGTCATAATCCATATACATTGCATGATCAAAAGTCATAATCCATACACATCTTGCATAATAAAGTATTATTATTCATACACAACCTGTGTAAATATAACAAAATAATTCAATACAAATCCATGTGTAAATAGCAAAATGAATGTCTCATAATGAAGAATACCAATCATGCTTACCCAAAATTCCTAGGAAGGAAATACCTAAAGTAGCTTGCTCACCCTAGTAATCCTAAGAAAGAAGATCTAAGTAGTCGGCAAATCCTATAAACTGGAAGTGACCCTAGTTATCCTTTACACATGAAAAACCAACATGGATGTTTAGTCCAAAAATCTCAATAGTTTTCTCATTGTAACATTCTACACTTCTCAAATGGGGAGTAACCTCACCCTTTTAGACGTAAAACCCTGCCGATTGGACAGAAAACCCTACACCTTCAGACGTAAAATTGATTCGTTCAAATCTCTAATATCACTAATCCTAAAAACTACGATACACAATGGATAATCATGGTTAAACCCTTACATATAAACATGAACATGGGGCCCACGGTGGTCCACACCCTATATTTATGTCAAATTCCCAAAAATTCCCTAAAAATATGATCAATTGAGTTTAGTATAGAAACTTATTAATGAGATAAAACCTTATTAAAACTATTATTATCAACCTTTAACCAAAAAAACAACTCAATCTAGCAAAATAAGACAAAACCACATGATAATCAAATAATTAGTTCAAAATCAAACCGGGTTAAGTTTAGAGATCTTACATCCTTCCCTTCTAAAAGGAATTTTGTCCCCAAAATTATATATTATTCAGAGGTAAAAAGGTGGGGATATTTCTCCTTTACTTTGTCCTCCCACTCCCACGTGGCTTCCTCCGCGTTGTGATTCCGCTATAAGACCTCTATTAACGCGATTAGCTTGTGTCAAAGGGTCTTCTCCTTCTTGTCCAATATACGCACAGGTGCCTCTGATAAGTATGAAATCTATATTTATTTTATATGTCTTTTTACCTTATTTGCTAATATAGATTAGGTTAATTTAGAGTTAGTTATGGTTTATTTAAATTAAGATAGATATTAGTATTTTAGTTTAATTATTAATAATTTTGTAGTTATTAGTAGTTTAGATGTGTATTTAAATCAAGTTGGAATTTTAATTACATTATACATGTCTAAAGTATGATATTTTATATTTTGTAGGAAAAGTGCGCTTATCGAGCTACTTGGACGATGTTTGAAATAGTTCAAAATATTCTTCACATGCTTTAAAGTGATGTGGACAACATTTCGGAGTTATAAACAAGTTGGAAACTAATATGGACATGAAGAAAAGCTTAATGAACAGAATATGGACTGTCCAGGAAAACTGTCCAGATTGCAGAAACACTGTAGCCGTTCGAACGAGCTGCAGGGTGTTCGAACGGGATAATGTGATTTTGTAGAAAACCTCAGTATAAGCGTTCGAACGGGCATGCTGGGCGTTTGAACGGCATAACGCGCAATTTCCTTGTTTGACCCAAATTTCAATCCTTTTCATATTGGACTTCTTCCTATGGAACTTATTGATAAGTATGAAATCTATATCTATTTTATATGCCTTTTTACCTTATTTGCTAGTATAGATTAGGTTAATTTAGAGATAATTATAGTTTATTCAGATTAAGATAAATATTAGTATTTTAGTTTAATTATTAATAATTTTGTAGTTATTAGTAGTTTAGATGTGTATTTAAACAAAGTTGGAATTTTAATTATATTCTACATGTCTAAAGTATGGTATTTTATGTTTTGTAGGTAAAGTGCGATTATCGAAGTACTTGGACGATGTTTGAAATGCTTGAAAATAGTCTTCACATGCTTTAAAGTGATTTGGATAACTTTTCGGAGTTATAAACAAGTTAGAAATTAATATGGACACGAAGGAAAGCTTAATGAACAGAATATGAACAGTCCGGTAAAACAGAAACACTGTAGCCGATCGATCGGGCATGTAGAGCGATCGATCGGGATAACGTGAATTCAGATGAAAATACAGTGTAGCCGATCGATCGGGCATGCATGGCGATCGATCGGCATAACGTGCAGTTTCCTTGTTTGACCCAAATTCCAATCCTTTTCATATTGGACTTCTTCCTACGTAACTTATGCCTATAAAAAGACATATTTGGCTTAGAATTGGGGGATTCCAGTACATTTTAAGAGGAGAAAAAGGAAGAAGAAGATGGAAGAGAATTCAAAGCTTCTAATGGAGATTCAAGTGCTTTCTTCTACCATGGAAGGCTAGACTTTTCTTTTACTTAGGAGTTGATGAAGCTATAGATAAGTTTCAGTTTCTTTTCTTTTTAATTTAGATCTCAGTTGTGAATGATGACAATTGTATGATATGAATTTCCTTTTTAATGGAAGAGCTTTTAATGTTTATTCAAGTCTATGTTGATTTATTGTCTTGTAGATGATAGATTGATGTGGTTTTGATATTTGCATCGATTCTAATTTCTGTGATTTAGATGAGATGGTCATACAATAGTTTTAATATTCAGATAATTAATGACTTGGATGAGTTATACTAAGATTAGACGGGTCATGCCTATAGCTAGTTTAGTGTAGATGATTCGTGCTATTGTCGAAGATAGTTCATGCCATGGAAGTTAATGAATGATTCTTTTTGAAGTAATTCTAGCTTGTAGCTGAGAATACTTGTTCATATTCACACTAGATTTAGATTAAAAGTTAAGGAATTGTTATGGTTCTATAGTGGATTCAATTTCCTAAGTAATTTCCATCAAATTAATCTCTTATTTTAAACTAGTTGATTCCTTTCTTTTGCTTAATTTAAGTTTAAGTTGTTTTTAGTTTTTAAATCAGCAAATTCCTCTTTAGATTTAGTAATAACTCATCCATCCCTGAGGTTTGACAACCTTTAAATACTTATCCTAGTACAATTACCTTGTACACTTGCAAAGGGTTTAATTATAAACGATCACTTATGCCTATAAAAAGACATATTTGGCTTAAAATTAGAGGATCGTAGGAGATTTTATGAAGAGAAAAAAGGAAGAAGAAGATGGAAGAGAACTTAAAGCTGTCAATGGAGATTCAAGTGCTTTTTTCTACCGTGGAAGGCTAGACTTTTCTTTTACTTAGGAGTTGATGAAGCTATAGATAAGTTTCAGTTTCTTTTCTTTTTAATTTAGATCTCAGTTGTGAATGATGACAATTATATGATATGGATTTCCTTTTTAATGGAAGAGCTTTTAATGTTTATTCAAGTCTATGTTGATTTATTGTCTTGTAGATGATAGATTGATGTAGTTTTGATATTTGCATATATTCTAATTTATGTGATTTAAATGAGATGGTCATACAATAGTTTTAATGTTCAGATAATTAATGAGTTGGATGAGTTATACTAAGATTAGATGGGTCATGCCTATAGTTAGCTTAGTGTAGATGATCCGTGCTATTGTCGAAGATAGTTCATGCCATGGAATTTAATTAATGATTCTTTCTGAAGTAATTCTAGCTTGTAGCTGAGAATACTTGTTCATATTCACACTAGATTTAGATTAAAAGTTAAGTAATTGTTATGGTTCTATAGTGGATTCAATTTCCTAAGTAATTTCCATCAAATTAATCTCTTGCTTTTAAACTAGTTGATTCCTATCTTTTGCTTAGTTTAAGTTTAAGTTTGTTTTAGTTTTCAATCAGCAAGTTCCTATTTAGATTTAGTGATAATCCATCCATCCTTGAGGTTCGACAACCCTTAAATACTTATCCTAATACAATAACCTTGTACACTTGCAAAGGGTTTAATTATAAACGATCATGTTTTTGGTGTCGTTGCCGGGGACGGTGTTGATTTGTTACTCAATTAGTATTAGGATAATTCTATGTAATTTAGATTCAATTTACTTTAGTTTTTAGGTGAATTCTTAGTTTCTTACCTTCTTTTAATTTGATCTTGTAGGCGGAGTTGAAGATCGTGCTCTCTACACTTGTGGCCACAAGTGGACATCGACAAGCATAGTGCTTCTCTTCTGTTTGTAAGATCCTTTTCTCCCTTTATTTTTAGTTCTTTTCTTAGTTAGTTTTGCTTATTCTTCCCCTTTTTACATTTAAAATGTGTAGTGTTTTAGTGGTGTATGCGTGGTCGTCTCTCTTTACTCCCCTGATTAGTACCATTTGACCCTGAGCCTGAGCGGACATCTAGGAGAGCTGAGTTGCCCTCGACCTACATCCCTACACCCCCAAACTCTCCCACCAATTCCTCCACCCACACTACTTCTAGCCCCATAATGGCAGAACATCAGTTAGTAGATGCACCAGTCAAAGTTCTAAGGGAGTATTACACTCCCAATGAGTACATCTCCCTTTCATGCATTAGGTTACCAGCGGTCGCTGCCCAAAATTATGAGATTAAGCCCAATGTTATTCAAATGCTTCCATCCTTTTATGGGCTTAATAATGAAAACCCGTATAGGCACCTAGATGACTTCTTAGAACTATGCACAACTTTTAAGCTCTCAAATTTAACTAATGAAGCTATTAAACTTCGCTTTTTTCCTTTCACATTGAAAGATAAGGCTAAGGAATTGCTTCACTCATTAGAGCCAAACACTATCACAACATGGGCCCAAATGCAACAAGAGTTCCTTAAAAAGTACTTCTCCATAGGTAAGACCAACCAAATGAGAAAGGCCATAACCACTTTTGCCCAACTTCCCACTGAACAGTTCAATGAGAGTTGGGATAGACTTAAGGACCTTCTTAGGAGGTGTCCTCATCATGCTGTCCCTAAGTGGCAATTAGTATAACGTTTTTATGAGGGTCTTACTGAACAAAACCGTCATCTTGTTGATGCAAGTTGTGGGGGTACCTTCTTGTTAAGAAATGAAAATGAGGCATGGAAACTTTTTGAGGACTTGAGTGAAAATTCTCTTCAACATGTTGCGTTGAATAAAAATGAGAGTGGATTATCTACCTTGAACAATGCCCCTTCTAGGGGTGGCTTGTATAAAGTCAAAAACCCATTAGACATATCATCTAAAGTTGATACTTTGAGTAGGAAGCTGGACCTTCTTATGACTTCAACCCATCAGCCCACTCCCTTCACTCAAGATGTATGCACAATATGCCTTAGTACAGCCCATACTATCATTGAGTGCCCTCTGCCTCTCAATTTCCTGAGCTTGTCCAAGATCATGTGAATGTCACCCAATCCTTCCCTAGGGCTGAGAACAATCCATTTTCAAACACATATAACCCTGGGTGGAGGAATCATCCTAACTTTTCTTGGCGGACACAAAACCAGGGGGTTATGGGTAACCAACCCCCTAGGCCCCCATTCCAAGTCCCACCAGCCCATATCTACCAACCTCAAGTGCAACCTCCGTATGTCCAATCCAATAGGAGTCCAAGTTTTGAAGAAAAGGTTTTGAGTGCCCTGCAAGGCCTTTAATCTCAATCCCAACTCCTCCACTCTCACACACAATCTATAGCAAAGTTAGAAGCCCAAATTGGACAACTAGCTAATGTTATTAACAAGAGAGAGATGGGGATGTTGCAAGTCAACCCCTACCAAACCCCCTAAAGGTCAATTTTAGGTAGAGGGAGCTCCTCCCTCTAATGCACAAGTTAATTCTATAATGACCCTTAGGAGTTTGACAAGAGTGTTGGGGGGGCACCAGTGACAGATGATAGGAGTGAGGAGTTAGAGAGGGCAACCTCAAGTAGAAGTTAGTGCACCACATGAGAAGGAGTTTGTATCTCCTTCCCCTTCCTCAGAGCCACA
The DNA here is from genome assembly GCA_035235625.1 of Saururus chinensis. Taxonomy (NCBI): domain Eukaryota; kingdom Viridiplantae; phylum Streptophyta; class Magnoliopsida; order Piperales; family Saururaceae; genus Saururus; species Saururus chinensis. The sequence continues at coordinate 38,283,121 of CP141143.1, forward strand.
GTCTAAGACCACTTCCGAGGGATCTTATATCCCTAAGTCACCTTTTCCTCAGTGTCTTGACATGGTCCCACCATTTAGAAAGAGCACAGCTAGGACTGATGAGATTCTTGAGACTTTCAAACAAGTCAAAATTAATCTCCCCCTCTTAGATGTCATTAAGCAATTCCCTGCTTATGCTAAGTTCCTCAAAGACCTATGCACTCATAAGCGTAAATCCAAGACCCATGTGTCTAAGAAGGTCTTTCTCACCGAGCAAGTTAGCTCTCTTTTGAAGTTTGACACCCCACCTAAGTATAAGGACCCTGGAGTACCCACTATTTCTTGTGTCATAGGTGATCACTCCATCCATAGAGCCCTCCTTGACCTTGGTGCGAGTATCAATCTACTCCCTTACTTGGTGTATGAGAAACTAGGGTTAGGTGAATTGCAGCCTACATCAGTTACCTTGCAGCTAGCCGACCATTCTGTGCGTAAGCCTCGGGGAGTCATTGAGGATGTCTTAGTGAAGGTTGACCGGTTCTTTTTCCCTATTGATTTTATTGTTTTAGATATGGAGACCAGTGCCAACTCCACATATCAGATTCCTATCATTCTAGGTTGTCCTTTTCTTACCACAGCTAATGCATGCATAAATTGTAGGACGGGGGTAATGGAGATGACCTTTGGGAACATGAAAGTGCAACTAAATGCTTTTGATGTGTCTAACCATTTGCCTGCAACTTCTAATGCTGAATGTTTTATGGTAGACAATTTTAGATTTGATACTTATGATAGAAGTCCATCTTTTCTAGCATCAGCCCATAATCAAGTCGTGCCTTCTAAATTTTCTACATCATCTTTTTGGAGACTTAAGAGAAGAGCCAATGCTAATATCTACCAGCCGCCCTGATATATTTGAGAATGTTGGCAATGTCTGGCTAAAGACAATAAACTTAGCGCTTCTTGGGAGGCAACCCATGTTTTTGATATATTTCTTTTCCTTTTGATTATTTTCTTTGCTTCATTTAGACTTTATTTACTTATTTTCTCAGTTTTTTTCTCTCATTATAGTGTATCTTATTTTATGGGATATAATACTTTAGGTTTGGGGAAATGCTCATCACTTATATTTATTTCTTTTCTCCAATCTTATGTACTTCATTTTCAGATTAGTAGATTAGTTATGCTTTCAGGTGATATTTTTTCCTCTCTTACTTATTCTTGTCATTGTAGTATATATTTTATTTAACATTGAAGACAATGTTCAGTTTAGGTTTGGGGGTGTAGAAAGATATTTTTCTTTATTTTTTTTAGGATGTTTTAGAGTATTTTCTTTTGTTTTCTTTTCTATTAAGTGGGTTTTATCGCTTATTTTCTTTTAAAAGTATATGTCTGTCTTTAAAGAGATCAATTTCATGAAGAAAGTTCAAGTAATGAACTAAGTGATGAAAATAATTAAGTGAGTAATTTTTATTTTATTTTCATTATCGTGGATAATTGTGCTTCTATTTTTTAAATCACATTTCACACACATGAAACTTGTAGGAATATAATTTTATGATTTATTACTTGTAGTCTTAGTGGGATATCTTTAACTAAGCATATATTTTTGAAAACTTGGTAATTGAGTAATTTTTAATATTTTATGATAGATTTTTATGCTTAGCTTTTATTTGAAAAAAAAAGGGATAAGTGTGTATAGAAAAAAAAGAATGAAAAAAAAATGAAAAAAAAAGAATGAAAAAAAAAGTTGGAAAAAAAATTGATTGAATGAAAAAAAAATGATGAAAAAAAGAGTAAAGGTTTGTTTCTCTTTTTACTGAATAACCGGACCTTATGCCTAGGCAAGTATAAGGGATCGCGTCAAAAGGTAAAAGGTTGAGATAAATTCTTTTATGACTTGCTTGGTTCTGTAGCCTTTATAGTTCGAGTTATTAAGCCTGAGGGATGTTTCAACACCTAGTGCCTTTAGCTAACTGGATTAGGGACACTGGCCTAACATTTGTTACATGGACTATTTAGAAAGCTTAATAGAACTAAGTATTGCACAAGTCATATTTTGATATATATTATACTCTTATTCCCTGAATTTAATTGAAATTTGAAGGCTATTACATGAGGGTTTATTATGAGATGTTAAAGATGAAAGATTGTCATTATTATATTTTTGAGTTAGTGAACTTTAATGAGCTTAGTTAATGGGTCACATAAGATATGCTTGTTAATAAAGAATGAAATCATATAACTATAAAGTTTCTACACTTTATGTTTTTGAAATGTATATATGTAGTTGCACAATTATTTCTAAGATGGGGTTATAGAATGGATTATTCCTTAATTGAAAGTGATCAGATCTTAATTGTTTACTTGTTTCAAGTATTTGTGGTTGGTTCTTTTTAAAAATAGTTATGTGTTTTTAAGAGAAATTTATTTTTCAAATTTTTGTTTTTTTGTTTGTTTGTTTTATTTTTTTTAGGTTTCGATGTTTGTGGGTATCATTACTACAAACCCTCACGAGACACAACTCGTCCAACTAAGGACACCTAGGGGTTTAAAGGCTTGTTTCATATGCTAAATGCAATCATGATTCCCTACGAAAGTGGCTTCTATTTATTTTTTAAGATTAGTTGTTTTACTTTGTTTTTGTTTTGCTCGAGGACTAGCAAAATATAAGTTTGGGGGTATTTGATAAGTATGAAATCTATATCTATTTTATATGCCTTTTTACCTTATTTGCTGGTATAGATTAGGTTAATTTAGAGTTAGTTATGGTTTATTTAGATTAAGATAGACATTAGTATTTTAGTTTAATTATTAATAATTTTGTAGTGATTAGTAGTTTAGATGTGTATTTAAATCAAGTTGGAATTTTAATTACATTATACATGTCTAAAGTATGATATTTTATATTTTGTAGGAAAAGTACGCTTATCGAGGTACTTGGACGATGTTTAAAATAGTTCAAAATAGTCTTGACATGCTTTAAAGTGATTTGAACAATGTTTCGGAGTTATAAACAAGTTGGAAACTAATATGGACATGAAGAAAAGCTTAATGAACAGAATATGGACTGTCTAGGAAAACTGTCCAAATTGCAGAAACACTGTAGCCGTTCGAACGGGCTGGAGGGCGTTCGAACGGAATAACGTAATTTTGAAGAAAAACTCAGTATAAGCATTCGAACGGGCATGCTGGGCGTTCGAACGGCATAACGCGCAATTTCCTTGTTTGACCCAAATTTCAATCCTTTTCTTATTGGACTTCTTCCTATGGAACTTATGCCTATAAAAAGACATATTTGGCTTAAAATTAGAGGATTCCAGGAGATTTTATGAAGAGAAAAAAGGAAGAAGAAGATGGAAGAGAACTCAAAGCTGTCAATAGAAATTCAAGTGCTTTCTTCTACCGTGGAAGGCTAGACTTTTCTTTTACTTAGGAGTTGATGAAGCTATAGATAAGTTTCAGTTTCTTTTCTTTTTAATTTAGATCTCAGTTGTGAATGATGACAATTGTATGATATGGATTTCCTTTTTAATGGAAGAGCTTTTAATGTTTATTCAAGTCTATGTTGATTTATTGTCTTGTAGATGATAGATTGATGTAGTTTTGATATTTGCATCAATTCTAATTTATGTGATTTAGATGAGATGGTCATACAATAGTTTTAATGTTCAGATAATTAATGAGTTGGATGAGTTATACTAAGATTAGATGGGTCATGCCTATAGCTAGTTTAGTGTAGATGATCCATGCTATTGTCGAAGATAGTTCATGCCATGGAATTTAATTAATGATTCTTTCTGAAGTAATTCTAGCTTGTAGCTGAGAATACTTGTTCATATTCACACTAGATTTAGATTAAAAGTTAAGTAATTGTTATGGTTCTATAGTGGATTCAATTTCCTAAGTAAATTCCATCAAATTAATCTCTTGCTTTTAAACTAGTTGATTCCTATCTTTTGCTTAATTTAAGTTTACATTTGTTTTAGTTTTCAATCAGCAAATTCCTCTTTAGATTTAGTGATAATTCATCCGTCCCTGAGGTTCGACAACCCTTAAATACTTATCCTAGTACAATAACTTTGTACACTTGCAAAGGGTTTAATTATAAATGATCAGCCTCCACATAAGAAAGATCCTCCCTAAGCTCCAAGGGTTCAAAGTCTAACACATGGGATGGATTGGACTCATACTACTAAAGAAGTGAGATGTAGAACACGTTATGAATGTTCGGAAGTTGAGAAGGTAGGGCTGCCCGATAAGCCATAAAGCCAATGCGGTCAAGGACTTCAAATGGTTCGATAAAGCAAGGAGATAGTTTCCCTTTCTTGCCAAAATGAACAACACTACCGGAAGGAGAGATTTTCATGAACACATGATCACCCACATCAAACTCTAAGTCTCGCCTCCTCTTGTCATGTACAACCTCCTTCACATACTAGGCAGTCTCGCACATCCAAGGAAGTAGTCATACTTATTATTATAAAGTGCGCGGACTTGGTGACTCTATAAATGATGACCCACACCGCATCATTACCGTTCAACAATCTCTAGAGTTTGGAAATAAAGTCTATAGCTACGTTCTCCCAATTCCACTCCGGGATAGGAAGGGGTTGTAGCATACCACCTGAATAACATGCTCCGCCTTAACTTGCTGTGAAATAAGGCATTTAGATACAAAGGAAATGATGTCTCTCTTGATACCGCTCCACCAAAAAGTCCTTTTTACATCATGATACATCTTAGTTCCCCCTGGGTGGATAGAGAACATAGAATGGTGTGTCTCCGATAAGATATGCTCCTTAAGCTCCAAGGAATGCTGCACACACAACCAACCTCTATAAATCAAGCACCAGTCAGACATCTCCTCAAAGTCGATCACCACCTTTTCCCTCAACTTAGCCTTAAGGGCTTGAGTCTCCTTATCCCTCTTCTGAGCTTCAACCACATCATCAACCATATGGAAATGTTGGCGAACCAACCATATGCATCTTCCATAGCTATCTCTTTTTTAAGTTCAATGACTTCCACATACAAAAGCCATTCTTTGACACGTACACAAGCTACCGAAGTGGCTGATTTTTAACTAAAGGCATCCGCCACCACGTTAACTTTTTTATGATGATAAGAGATAGTGAAGTCATAGTCCTTAAGGAACTCTAACCATCTCCTTTGCCTCATATTCAAATCTTTTTGGGTGAAGAGATACTTCAAGCTCTTGTGGTCAGGACAACCTCAAATTTCTCACCATAGAGATAGTTCCTAGAATAAAGATCAATAAGGAACTTGATCTCCTTCTTGGGATGCAATCCTGACAAGTCGTTAGGAACACATCCGCAAACTCTGACACTAACCGAATGGATTCAAGAGGAAATAGCTCTGCACTCGTCACCAAGGTGCTTACAAGTAAATCTACACACCCTCTATTAATTCACCTTCTAGCCTTCAAGAAAGACACTAAGGATTTGCCATTAGCCCATCTCCTACACCTTGGAAGATGAAAGACTTAACATACAATAAGGTAAACACCACCTTCTTTCCAGGATAGTCAACATGTACATGATACTTAGACATCATGTTCATGTCTAAGCCACATCAAAGCCAATCATAAGCAAGATAATCAAATCAACATGCAAATCAAAGCCAATCACAATATTCCTCCTCCTAAAGGGAAGACGAAGGAGTAGACACACGTAGGGGAATAGACAACATCTCATTTTCAACATCAAGCTCACGAGCAAAACCTGGAGAAATGAATGAGTGAGAAGAACTGATGTCAAATAACACCTTAGCATAGTGAGAGGCAATGATGATCATCTTTCCATTACCGTTGAGGACTTGGCTGCCTTGTGGGCCAAAATAGCATAAACTTTTCCCTCGTTGACCAACCTCTTTCCCTTTGCTTCTTGTTGCCCAGCTTGAGGTCTACCTTGGGGACCTTGGTTCTGCAGAACAGGCTAATGCTTAGGTGCATGAGCCTAAGCTCGCCGAGGCCATTGATTCTTGATGTGCCCCTTTTGGCCAAAAAAGAAACAAGCAATGTCAGCACAATCATTGATTGGGCCATGATTTAGTCGAACCAGCTGATGCCCCGGTGCATCTTTATGAGCTCTCTTATAAGACTCCCTTTTGTAGTGCCCCTTTTTTCGACATAGGTAGCAAGTGATGTAAGCACGACGACTATGGTGGTCCAGTTGTACATGGTTGGTGTGGTTCCGAACAAGGTCACTACGATAATGCCTTTGGTTCCAGTGAGCATGGGAGTCCTCTTGCCTTGACCTCTTGGGTTGGTGCTTCTTTTTCTCTAGATACTCCTCCAAGTCTTTCTCCATGACGATGGCCATCTCAAGAACCTCCGCCAATGTCTTATGTCAGAAAGGGACCACTCGGCCTTTGATGAAGGGACTAAGTCCATCCTCAATCTTTCTCGCATGCTTGTACTCATTGCCAAAGAAGTGAGGAGCGAAGTGTTTGAGCTCTACAAACTTAGTCTCATAGGCTAAGACTGTCATAGATCCCTGCTGAAGGTTTTAGGAACTTCTTCTCTTCTTGCACGTGGAGGGAGGAATACTTATCATTAAAGGATGACAAGAATTTCTCCCAAAAAATGTCCATGCACCCCTAGAACCGTTGTCTCTCCTTAGACAACCACCACCACTGTGCCTCGCCTTTGAAGGTAAAGATTGCAAGGCAAGTCTCCTCCTCCTCCGAGCACTACCTAGCATTGAAGATCTTCTCCATATGGAGTCTCCCATTATCTGCCTTAGAAGCATCCATCCTCCCCCAGAAACTAGGAAAATTAAGCTTCTTGAAGCCCTCCATAGAGAGAGACTCAAGCCCACTGCTACCTGCATGCTTAGTTTCGATGACCTGTGTCAACATCTTGATGATAGTCAACATGTTGTTGACTCTAGGGTCTTGACCAGCATGGCGGTTATTAGCGCCTACATGATTGGATCTAGCCATCTACACAACAACTAGATAATAATCGTAAGGCCTAATAACACAAGTGACACTTCAAGCAAGCAAACAATAAGACAATCAACTAACGGAATTTCAACATTGCATCTACGTGTAAGCCTTTTATCACCTCACACCCCATTATCATTCAAGACTCATTACTTAACCTCATTTACTCTTGAATAAAGATGTGTTATGATACCAAAAGCATACTTGCCATGCCCCGACACCCGCCAACGCGAGCTGGACTCAATCCAAGGGAAGGTCAGTGCATGTGGTGCAATGTAGCATTTGATGTGGAAGACCTAACCTCGAAATCGAGTAATTCATAATGCAGTGGTGCACATTAAGCTTTGTACAAAAGAGAATGAGAAAATAATGGACCACAAATTAAGTATTATTAGTCGATGCAAAACACACACACTTAGCCCTCTCATGGCTTAAGTAATAGAGTCTAATCCTATATAGGCTAATAAGAGTCTAAGACGATCTCGACAAGTAGAGTATGAAACATAATTAAATAAACTAAATCTCAATATAACAAGCTATGTAAATAATCGTAGAGAACAAAATCTCTAAAAGTTCCCTCCTAAGCAAGACCTACCCTCATATGCTCCTCATAGAGTTCATCCTGACCACTTGTATGACACTTTATGTAGCCCCAAGACAAAACACAAGAAAGAGGGGTGAACAATAATCTCAACAAAGGTTTTTAAATTACGGAAAGTAAATCTGTAAGATATCATAGGTAAATTACATGATGTTCATCGCACCATAAACCATCAAACCCATTCATCAGGGGATAGTCCACACAACCCGTGCATTCATATCATGATTCACCATCCATAAGCATCTACTCATGATAACATTCTCATATCACCTGCATACCATACTATATGGCATAATATGACATCACATCATTCAAGTCACCTACATGTCATGCTATCACCCATGACATCTCATTAAAATTGTTATATGCCTCATGCGCATCATGGGTTCAATAAAACATTACAGTCATCATACAACTCATGTGTAACATAATCACATCCTACACGAGTGACTTTCCAATGTAAATATATCATACATATCTATTCTCAATGAAAAACATTCACCTTGCATGAAAAGTGTCTAAAACACACTATCCATAACAAACATATATATTCTCAATTAAAACATTCACTCAGCATAAAAAGTGTCTCAAACACACTATCCATATCATACAAATTAAGCCATAACTACATGTGTCACATAAGCTCAATTATCCCTACACAACCAGTGTAATTAGGTATAATAATATCACATACACATGCATCAACAACCATGGTGAATGGCTCATTCATCAAGAGAAATAACAACCATTCCACCATCCAAGGACAAAGTATGATTTCCTTAATGGAATCCTAGGGCAGTTGGGGGAGTGAGCCCCTCTGATCGCCAAGGACAATCATAAAAAGGAAGGTCAGATTTCCTCAATGGAAACATAGAGCAGTCTACCCACCAAGGACAAACCTAGCTAGGAATGTCCGATTTCCATAATGAAAACCTAGGGTAGTGTGCACGACAAGGAAAATCTCTTGCGGGGGAGAGTTCGATTTTCTCAACGAAAACCTAGAGCAAATGGTAGCTATACACACTTGGACATACCATATTAGATTTTCAGGGTCCCGATAACTTAATAAATAAACTCAACTACAATTAACTCATCTCAACCTGGGGAGGTGCCATGTTCCTAAAGGAACTAAAAATGAAATCATGTCTTTTCGAACCCAACTAATTTGATAAGCCTTCAATAAATTAATTGAGTAAGAAATAGTATCCAATTGCATCTAATTGATTAATCACGGCTAATCATGATAAGTCCCATTCATAAATTATTTTCATTATGCATGCAACATTGTACATACATGAGCAATGCTACATGAGTCCTAATACACAAGATATGCTTAGTTTAGTCCATATGTATGTAATTCATAATCCATTTGTGTCAAATAATCATCACAATACCCTCAAAAGTGTGTACATAGTGGTAGTGTTCGAGTCTAAGCAAGGACATATGCAACATGAACAAACCATCATCCATACTATACACATGCATTCATGATTTTTATCATAGTTCATCCTTACTAAAATCATGAATAAAATGCAGTGAAAGCCTTGAAATATAAGTCCAACCGAATTGTATTGTCATTCTAGACTTAGGCAAGAATAATCACCATTATACTTATGGTAGACATGTTACATGGTTCCTCAATAATTAGCACAATATGTGCAAGCATACATGCCCATTCTCATAATTAAACTTACAAGAATCATAAATAAAACATGAAAAATCACTAAATGTGAATCTAGGATAAGGAGAATATCATACAAAAATCCAACAATATGTTATCTCATTCATGCTGGAACTGTATTATAGCTTTCAAGATAGTATTCATGCCCTCATGTAGCATTTCCAAGTAAAACTGACTCATTATAATCATAATAATTGAGATTTATGAAAGACGAATGAGAAAATGGACAACATACTCAGAATGACAAATTTGCTACTTAGCCGTTCGAATGCCATTAGCGCTGTTTGAATGCCCTACACAATTCAAAAACTGGTTTGTCTTCAACCTTGCAAACCCCAAACCAAAAATACACAAAATCCACAAGAAAACACTAATCTCACTTCCGAAATTCATAATATTGGAATACAAGCTTAAGACATGACAGATCTAGTCATTTCTAAGCTAAATCAAAAGATAATCTCCAAAAAGAGCAATCTTCATTTAACCCACCATTAAAGCACAAACACATGCAAAACTCACCTAACCATTCAAAACCTTAAATCCAAAATATAAAATCATTTAGTAAAAGAATCTCTTACCTTCAGCAAGCTTTTGAGTCTAAATAGAAGCTTTAATCGTCACAAATCCCAGCCCGAAGTTAGGGTTTTAGTTAATGCCTCATTAAATTCGAATATGAAGAATAAAACCACTTTGAAAACATATTGATCTAGGGTTCTCTTTGTTTAAAAATGAAAGTCCCTAAATTAGTTTTTAAAGGGTAAAACAAGAATCACTTTTTGGGGAAACATGAGGTTAAGAGAGATTAAGGGAAATCTGAAGATAAACAATGACAGGTACTATTGTATTTCTTGTTGGAACACATTATTGGTATCAATGCCTTGACGATCGGCCATGGCTCAAGGCAAATAAACAATGACAACTGTAGCGACTCAGGCCGAGAACCCGACCAAAGCTGTGAAAGAATGTCCACCCCCCCAACTCAAGATTGGGTGCAAACAGCATGCTCTCCATGTTTGATAAGATGAATGCACAAATTTGGTAACTGAAAATTGCCATCACCCAGCTTTAGCTAGACTCTATGTACCCAGCAAGCCAACATTGAGGTGGGAGGGCCTTTCGAACTCCATGGTTCTCATGCCCTTGTCATCCAATTGGCACTTGAGAGGGTTGCTCACCCTCTCCCTACCTCTGTACGTTTTGAACCCATCCACCAAATCAAAGGAGGTCATTTTAGTCATGGAGAATGAGGCCTCATACTTGTTTGGGAAAATGTCACAATGAACTTGAACTTCAAAAACTTTGCTGGGGAGTTTGATGAGGACTCAGAAGACTTCTCTGGGTCTTGTGGAGGGCAAGTGGGTGGTGCTAAACCCTGTTTAGTCGGACTATGATTCCCTTGCTATAATGGTGACGAGGATCCTGTCGAGTAGCTCTATAGAGAAGAGAAATTTTTTGCCTACCAATGTACTGATTCTGATGACGAATGTTTCACGTAGTCATCTTTCACTGAGGAGACAAGGCTTCAGTTTGGTTCAAGAGCTACGAGGAGGTTTGCTTCTAGACATAGCTTTCCTTCGCCAATGAGCTATGTGTTTAGTTTGGCCCCTATGAGTTCTAGGATTCTAATTACATGCTTTCCACTCACTTCCAGACCACCACCATATGTGCTTACTACTCTGAATTCATAAAGATCACCAAGAGATTGCCAGATTGGCTAGTTGGTCAGTACTTTCAAGTGGGGGCTAAAACTGGAGATATCTGATGAGATGTGCCCCTTCCACTACACTTCTATGTGGGAGGTGGTGTGCCATGCCCGTATTGAGAAAGAGAAACTTGCCTAACAAAGGAGGGGGGAGGTAGTTTAGTTCCTTTCAATGTCCTATAGTAGCCACAATCCCAGCCACCTCCTCAACATCTAGGCTCCCTGCTAGATGGCCCAGCCAATCTCCCACCCCTCCAATTTGCCATTCTATTCCTGCTCAAATGGAAGCATGCCGATGAAAAAATTTGTGCTTTAAGTGCGATGAGAAGTTCATGCTCAGCTGTTGCTACTTACTCCATGGTAGCTTGCTTGTTGAGGAGGCGGAAAATGATAGCATCTTTGCCACATATGAACCTCCTTCATATGATGCCATTGTTCTCAATATCTCTATGCACATATTTTTTGGAGAGTCACTCCCTGGACAATGAGGGTTTAGGACCATCAGTGGCAATAGTTTGCTATAGTCATTGATAGTTGCTCCACCCATATCTTCTTAAATGATAAGGTGGTGTAATGATTGGGATGATTTGTATCAGATTTTCAGACATTTGACATTTTGATTGGAGACGACAAATATCTTAGGAGTGCCAGCTTGTGTGAATAGGTGTCTCTTTCTATCCAAGGTGCTACTTTTGCCACTATTCTTACTGCCCACAAGGGGTGGATGTGGTGCTTGGGATCTAGTGGCAATAGCAACTTCAAGATGTCATTTGGAATTTCTAGGACATGATTATGGACTTTGAGGTGCGTGGACAATTAATATGCATCCAAGGTTCTCAGCTAGGGATGTTGTACTCTACCTAGTCAGTGACTTCTCTTTTTTGTTTTGCCCCTTAGGTCCTCTTTCTGCAGTAGTAGGCTACTTTGGAGATGAATAAGGATGCATTACTAGATGATCCTGACCCTCTTAGTAAAAAATGGGGATATATTTGTTGAGCCTAGAGAATTTCCACCAATGCACCGCCATGATCATTAGATTCCCATTGTTCTAGTAGCCTCGCCTACTAGTATCTAGCCCTATCATTATCCTCATGCTAAGAAGGCCAAGATCAAGCAGTTGATGTTGGAGATGCTACAAATGTCTATTATTTAGCCGAGCACTAGCTCCTATTCCTATCTCATACTCCTTGTTCATAAGAAGGATGGTTTGTGGCATTTCTGCATGGACTACATATTAGTCAATGCAATTATCATCAAAGATAAGTATCAATACCTATTACTGAGGAGTTACTTGATGAGTTAGATAGTGCTACAATTTTTAGTAAGGTGGATCTTCATTCATGTTTCCATTAGATCCGAATGAACCCAACAAATGTCCATAATATGTCATTTTTACTCATGATGGCCTATTTGATTTCTTGGTCATGCCATTAAGCTAAACAAATGCTTCGGCCACATTCTAGAGCCTTATGAACAATTGATTTTTCCCTCTTGTCTGCCAATTTGTTTTGGTTTTATTCAATCATATCTTGGTCTTCAACACATCATAGGCAGACCATTTGGAGAATCTCATATCCATTTTTTTCTATTTTGTGCTCTTATTCCTTGTTTCTTAAGTGATTGAAGCGTCATTTAGTAGTAAATAGGTGGAGCACCTTGGGCATATTATTTCTAATCTGGGTGTTGCTACAAACCCTGTAAAGGTTGATGTCATGCAACTGGCCACAACCCACTTGTGTACGGGTGCTACGGGGCTTTCTCATACTCACGGGATGCTATTGGCACTTCACCAGACATTCAGGACCATTGTTGCCCTCCTCACTTCATTGCTCAAGACCCCTCTGCCTATGAGCTGATTGCTCATGTTCAGCAGGATCCAGCCATTTTACCATTGTTTGTTTTGTAGGATGGACTCTCTTATGGAAAGGTTTTGTGGATGCAACACATCTCTTATCTCCAATGCCGCATTACACTTCCATGACATGCCCTTTGCAGGATACAAGGGTTTCTTCCAGACTTATAAGATGACGATCAAGAGTCGCTTGTTATAGGATCTTCAGCTGGTTGTTCAAGAGTACTGTTGTGCACGATGACCAGACTCGACCAGTTAGTGAAGGATTAGTGCTTAGACTTTACTTTATTATTTTCATAGTTTCTTTGGACGATTTGCTATTGTAATAGTTAGTACTATGGATATTTAGATGTAATTTGGGTTGGTTTAGTCAGTGGCCTGGGTTAGCCGAATCACTGACTGGCATGCGTTCCTAGGGAATTGGGCAGGCCCTAGCTTGGGTTGGTGCAACTCCCTAGGGGACTAGTCATCCCCTATATGGGGCGATCTCCTTTCTTTTCAGAGTTATGCAAGTATTGAATTCCAGTTTCTCCCCTTTCTTCTCTACTTCTTCCCTTTCACTGCGTAATACTCCTAGATGTCGATTGTGCCTGCATCGGGCACTGCATAATACTCCTAGATATGGATTGTGCCTGCATCGGGCACTGCATAATACTCCTAGATATGGATTGTGCCTGCATCGGGCACATCATTGGTATCGGAGCCTTACAATTCCCGAACATGGCTAGTGGTAAGCAATCTGCTACTATTCTCGAGGTTCAGCCGGAGAAGGAGGTTCCAGCGTCAGCACCTACTTTTGTGGATAGCCCGAAGGCCGATCCTCCTGCAATAGATAGCAACATTAAACTCGACAAAATCATGTCAGTGCTGGAGGTTTTGACATCATATATGGCGAGCACGGTCAAGGGTGAAGCTTTGAGGCGCACAACGCCCATCCTGCCAAGGCCGCCTCCTATTGTCTTGGAGAAGGGCGGCTCGTCCCAAGCTCCTGAGCTGGCCTTTCCCTGTCCTCCAGCGCCCGTGGACATCGACATGCGAGTCTTTACTGGCCCAACGTGATTCGTCCCTGGCATTCCAGTGCCAGAGGGGCGACACCAGGCCTGGGACATGCGAGGCACACCAGGTGTTTGAGAGAATGCCCCTATGATGCCGCCCCCCCACAATCAGTTCCCGGACGCAAAGGATGAGTGGGACGAGTATCCAGAGCATCGTGACAGGGCCCGAGGGGGGGCTGAACCTCGCCTTGCTTGTTTACAATTTCCTCGCTATAATGGTGATGATGACCCGGTGGAATGGCTGTACAAAGCGGAGAAGTTCTTCTCCTACCAGGGAACACACTCTGAGACATCGCGATGCGGCCTTTTCACTTGGATGGCGATGCAGCGGTTTGGTTCTAGAACTTTGAGAAAGAAGTGCACTATCCTAACTGGGCAGCGTTCTCTGATGAGCTCTGCATCCAGTTCAGCCCGAATGAATTTTAGGACTTCAATGAGATGTTGTCCGCCATGCGCCAGACCACAACTACGTCCGCCTACTATACAGAATTCATGAAGATCGCCAACAAACTCCTTGAATGGCCGATGGCCGCCCTGGTGGGCACATTCAAACGGGGGTTAAAACCAGAAATCTCAGAGGAGATGCGCCACTTCCCTTGCACAAGTATGCAAGATGTGGTGCGTAATGCCAGCATTGAGGAGGAAAAGTTGAACCGGCAGCGCAGGGGCGAACGCCTGGGACCTCCACCCCGGTCTGTACTGAGCTCTAATCCTATGGTGGCTTCTTCCAGCAGTCTGGCCAATGGCCACCCTAACCAACAGGCCGCAATGCCCACTCTGATTGTTCGCCGTCTCACCCCTGTCCAGATGGACGAACGCTGAGCCAAGGGGCTGTGCTTTCATTGTGATGAAAAATTTGTGCCTGGACACCGCTGCACTGTTAAGGGCAGCTTGCTCATGGAGGAGGTAGACGACAACTTGGACAGCAAGGCCGGCGCTGAACCCTTGATTTCAGTGGACGTGCAGCCTGAAATTTCAGTTCATGCATTTTCAAGCGCTTTCACTCCACACACTATGCGGGTGAAGGGATTCCTGAAGCGGGAACAAGTAGCTATCTTGATCGACAGTGGTTCCACTCATAATTTTATTAATGATAAGGTAGCTCATCGCCTCGGGTGTTTAGTGTCAGACTCAAAACCATTTGATGTGTTGATTGGCGATGGTAAGCATCTTCGGAGTGCCGGTGTGTGCGCTCTGATTACCCTCTCGATTCAGGGTAACACATTTGTCACTGACCTTTTCTTGTTACCCACAAAAGGGGTGAATGTCGTCTTGGGAGTACAGTGGTAGCAGGAATTGGGTGATGTGGTGTGGAATTTTTGGGATATGGTGATGGAATTCGAGCTTCATGGCCAGCAGGTTCGGTTGGAGGGGTCACGGCCTGGCACTCTTCTTTCGGCCCAGGCCATGAGCTCCTTCTTTTGATTCGCTCCTCAGGGACTTCTTTTGCAGCAACGGGTTATTATGGGCATCCCACAGGATCGGATCCCATCTGATTTGCAGGTGCTGCTGACAGAACATGAGGATTTTTTTGCAGAGCCCCAAGGGCTTCCTCCCGTCCGGCAACATGACCACCAGATTTCCATTATTCCATGGGCGGCACCAGCCAATGTCTGCCCATACCGTTACCCTCACATCCAAAAATCTGAGATAGAATGGCTGGTGGCAGACATGCTATAGTCCGGCATCATTCGTCCTAGTACAAGCTCTTATCCTGTGCTGTTGGTTCTCACGCTCATGGCGGTTTCGTGTTGACTACCGTGCTTTGAACGCTATCACCGTCAAAGATAAGTATCCCATCCCTATGATTGAAGAGCTGCTGGATAAATTGACAGGTGCCAGCATCTTTAGTAAGCTCGATCTTCATTCCGGGTATCACCAGATTCGTGTGCAGCCTCATGATGTACACAAGACAGCATTCCGGACTCATGATGGCCATTTTGAGTTTTTGGTCATGCCTTTTGGATTGACCAATGCTCCCTCCACGTTCCAGTCTCTCATGAATGATATTTTTCGGCCCTTTCTTCGTCGCCACATATTGGTCTTCTTTGACAATATATTGGTGTACAGTCGATTGTGGGAAGAACACTTGACGCATCTCACGTCGGTTTTTTCTATATTGCGTGCTAATTCCTTATTTCTGAAGCGTTCGAAGTGTTCCTTTGGCAGCCCGCAGGTTGAGTATTTGGGTCACATTATCTCCCAGAACGGTGTCGCTACTGATCCGGCCAAAGTGGCCACTATGCTCTCTTGGCCGACTCCTTCATGTGTCTAGGCACTCAGGGGTTTTCTTGGCCTAACAGGTTATTATCGTCGATTTATCCCTCGGTACGGTGAGTTGGCTAGTCCTCTTATAAAACTGTTGAAGAAGGGGGCATTCGTATGGTCGCCAGTGGCCCAAACAGCCTTCAAAGGGCTCAAGCAGGACATGGTGTCTGCCCCGGTCTTGCTCTTACCAAATTTTAGTCGGCCATTTGTGGTGGAGACGGATGCGTCAAAGAAAGGCTTGGGCACTGTCCTCTTGTAGGATGACCGCCCTCTAGCTTATTTTAGTAAAGCTCTCGCTGGTCGTTCCTTGTCTATGTCAGTGTATGAGAAGGAAATGTTGGCTATCATCCTCGCCGTTGCCAAATGGCGTTCGTATTTGTTGGGTCATCGCTTTCAGATTTGCACCAACCACTGAAATATTTTTTGGATCAGCGAGTGTCTACTCCGGCTTAGCAACAGTGGGTGAGCAAGTTGCTCGGCTATGACTACGAGTTAGTGTACAAAAAGGGGTCCGAAAATATCATTGTTGATGCGCTCTCTCGTAGTCCAGCCCCGGGCTCTTGCTTCACCTTCTCCACCCTTTCCTGCCCGTTTATTGAAGAGCTACAGCAGGCTTATGGTTTGGATTCATGGACACAGGAGGTTATTGCTGCCATTCAGGCCGACCCAGCAGCCCAGCCTTTCTTTGTATGGCGGGATGGTCTTCTCTTCTGGAAAGACCGTTTGTAGGTTCCAGATGTTTCTGATCTGTGCAGCCGTATCATTTCGCATTTCCATGACACTCCTGTGGCTGGCCACGATGGGTCCTTTCGTACGATGCAGTCCATAATTACGTCGCTGCTTGTGATGTTTGTCAACGAGATAAAGCCACGACCACCTCCCCAGCCTAGTTGCTACAACCCTTGCCTATTCCAGAGAAGGTTTGGGATGACATTTCGATGGATTTCGTGGAGGCTTTACTGGTGGTGCAGGGTAAGTCCGTCATCATGGTTGTGGTGGACAAATTGTCGAAGTATGCTCATTTTTGTGTGCTAGCCATCCCTTCACCACTAAGACTGTTGCTGAGCTCTTTGTTCGTGAGGTGGCATGCCTGCATGGTATGCCGTGCACGATTGTCTTTGACCGGGACCGGATATTTCTCTCACAGTTCTGGCAGGAGTTTTTCATGTTGCAGGGATCTTCTTTACATATGAGCACTGCTTATCATCCTCAGACGGATGGCCAGACGGAGGTGGTTAACCATTGCTTGGAGCAGTATCTCCGCTGCTTCACCATGATGCAGCCCTGCCGGTGGCTTCAGCTTCTTCCCTTGGCTGAGTGGTCTTATAATACGACATATCATACGCGCACTGGTTTCACCCCATTTGAGGTGCTCTATGGGCGGCCGCCGCCGACTGTTTTATCTTATGTGCCCAATCACTCCTCCGTTGTCGAGGTGGATTATATGTTGCAGACGTGTGATGAGGTCTTACGCCAGCTTAAAGAGAATTTGTTGGCTGCTCAAAACAAGATGAAGCAGGTTTATGATCATCATCATAAGGATCGGGAATTTGCTGTTGGTGATTTGGTCTATGTCTTGGTTCTTCCTTAGTGCCAGACCTCTCTGTTTCAGCCGGCGCACTCCAAGCTTGCGCCCCGCTTCCATGGTCTATATGTTATTGAGGAGTGTGTTGGACCAATGGCCTACCGCCTGACTCTTTGTCCTGATTCTTTAGTTCATCCGGTGTTTCATGTCTCTCATCTACGACGCTTTGTGGGTGATGCTGCTTTGGCGAGGGACACTCCTCCTCCCTTGATGAGGCCACCTATGCCCGATAATCCTGTCCCTGCTACTGTCTGGCAGAAGCATCGGGTTCGACACTTTGGCCATATTATCACTAAGGTCTTGCTTTCTTGGCAGGGTCAATCTCTTGAGGATGCCACGTAGATGCCTGAAGATGATTTTCTGGCCCGTTTTCCAGATTGGTCGCCTTGAGGACAAGGCGAATAGTGGAAGCATGGTGGAGGAGTGTTGTGCACAATGACCAGACTCGACCAATTAGCGAAGGATTAGTGCCTAGCCTTTACTTTATTATTTCCATAGTTGCTTTGGACGATTTGCTATTGTAATAGTTAGTATTATGGATATTTAGATGTAATTTGGGTTGGTTCAGTCAGTGGCCCGGGTTAGCCAAACCATTGACTAGCATGCGTTCCTAGGGAATTGGGTCGGGCCTGGCTTGGGTTGGCTTGACTCCCGAGGGGACTGGACATCCCCTATATGGGGCGATCTCCTTTCTTTTCAGAGTTATGCAAGTATTGAATTCCAGTTTCTGCCCTTTCTTCTCTACTTCTTCCCTTTCACTGCATAATACTCCTAGATATCGATTGTGCCTGCATCGGGCACATCAAGTATGTTGCTGCTTGTGTCATATGCCAATGCGCCAAGGTAGCCACCACGACTCTAGTGGGTCTGTTTTAGCTCCTTCTCCCTGACAAGTTTTAGGAGGATGTCTCTATGCATGTCATAGGGTCTTTACTAGTTGAGCAAGGTAATTAAGTATGCTCTTTTCTATGGTCCTAGTCATCCATTCACTGCCAAGCCTGGTAGAACTCTATGTTCAAGAGGTCGCCAAATTGCATGGGATGCTTGGCATCACTATTTCAGACATAGACTAGATTTTCTTATCTCATTTCTTGCATAAGTTCTCTAGACTTCAGTGGACTGAGCTCCATATGAGCATGGGCTATCTTCCTCAGAAAGATGGTTGGACTGATGTGGTTAACTGTTGCTTGGAGTTGTAGTTACTATGTTTTGAGGTTGATCAGCCTCGCTGATGCTTCAACTTATTCCTTGGGCTAAATGGTTGTATAATAGGACCTATCATACCCATGTTGGCTTCACTTTTTTGGAGAAAGTCTATTGTCACAACCCTATTGTGCCTCCTTGACCTAAACCCAACCAGAAAGAGCGATGAGATGAGTTGATTACTAACCCAATGAGGTGGCTAGATGAATGTACACAACCACATCTTTGTGCAAAAGCAATTACCGGAAAAATAATGGAAATTAAATTAAATCAATCAAATATAACATTAAGCATTCTTACTCACACATCTATGTTCATACTCATAAGAGAGTCTCAAGCCTTCAAAAATGCTAAACAAGTCCACAGTATCAAAAGGAACGCTCTATGTTCATACTCATAAGAGAGTCTCAAGCCTTCAAAAATGCTAAACAATTCCATATTATCAAAGGAATGCTCTCCCACAAATATAACTAAAGTCTCAAGGTTACATCACACATCAACTACTGACTATCCCATAGTAGGTGAACTATCCCCACTCAGCATCCATTTAGTCTCCACCTTGCTAGCAAAGCAAGTCATCCTAAGTACCTATTTGGCTCAAACACATAGAGGATCCCAGAGGGATGCCCCAAAAGAAAATGAAGCAAGGGGTGAGCATAGCCTAGTAAGGGTTTGAGAACATGGAGCTCACATTAACACCATAAAACATAATCTCAAGATCCATAACCAAAACCTTATGCATTCTCGGTATTAAGATTATAAGAGCATGTCAAATCCTTAACACATAAGACCTGTGCAAATATCTCAATCATGCATCATAATCTGTGCACAAAACCTGCTTAAATATCTCAATAGAGTATCATTATACATACACAAAACTTGTGTAAATATTTCAATCATTCATCATAATCCATATACTAAACCTGTGTAAATAAGCATCATAATCCACACGCAAAACCAATATAAATTAGCATGATAATTCATACACAAAACCTATATAATGAAGCATCATAATCCATATGCAGATCCTATGTAAATAAACATCATAATCTATAGACAAAACCCATGCAAATAAGCATGATAATGCATCAAATGAAAAATAGAGTAACCTCGGTGCCTAAAGATATTGATACCTGATTACCTGATATCCCAAAGCCGAAAATACCCAAAACCGCCTGCTTACCCAACATTCCAAAGAATGGAATACTAAAAGTAGTTGGCACTCTTGTAAGTGGGAAATACCTCCGGTTAGCCAGTGTACATAGACAAACAATTTGGAACTGATTCTAAAAGTCGCAATTAGTATTCTCATTATAACATTATGCTCTTCTAGACCCGAGGAGCGCCACCCTTTTGGATGGAAAACTAATTCATTCAAATCCCTAATACAGCTAATTTAGAAAACTATGGAATACCACGACTAATCATTACTAATCATGCTGAAACATGATTCACGGTTAATCACAATTAAACATGGTTTAACAAACAATTTCATAATGCATGCGGCATGATTCATACATGAATAATGCTAAATGCATTCAAGCATAAGTATTGATACCAATAAACAGTTTGATCATGCACGAAAACACAAAAAACAGTAATTTTTCAGCAAATGGAAGTCTCAACATCCATCAAGACCGCATAAAATTTTAATAAACATTATCTAAGGTTTAGATACTATAGATCAAACATAACCCATATACTTTGAATGTAAAAACATCAACAAATACGTATCCAAGAAGATCTATGCTCACACACCCATAATGCATCCAGAACATGATTCATCACAAAATCCATGGTGTTAATGTAAGGAAAATTTCATTAAACAAAAACCCCTTACCTCAAATTAGTAGATAATCCTTTCAATCTCTTACCAAAATTAAAAGATCCCTAGCCAACAAATTAGGTCTTATTTGCCCTAAAAAAAACCGCACCTTTCCACCAAATAGAGACTCAAAACTGCTAGAAACTTGACAAATCAAGTCTTTCCTTGTGCCCAAACATGAAACACGAGAATATGAACAAGAAACAAGAATCTAGAGCTCTAAAACATGGGTAAAAGAATGAACTTTGCAGAGTAGAAGACATGGAATCAAATGCATGTAGGTAGAACATGTTAATCAAAGTAAAAACATAAAAAACCTTGAAGTAGAGTTGCTTGACTCATCTTGGATAAAGCTAGAACACATGCATTCCCATCTAGTGAAAGGTTAGAGAACATGCAACCCTTGAATCTCAGCCACCCCAAAGGAAAAAGGAGGCCAAGTTTGTTATTTATAAAAGTGAATGGGTAAGAGGTCTTACATGGGCCCAACATGATGAACGAATGAAACCTATATTTGAAAATGGGTTAAAATGAATGTGACAAGGTCCAAGCGTATAAAATATCAAATGAAGGTTGGTGATCTAAGAAGTTGGTGTGATGACATGGATATTGTGGGTCCTAGAGTGGGGCTCACTTCATTAATACAAGGAAATGTATAGAAATTACAACAATTAATGTTGTAACATTTTGGTTTATGCTACACACTAATGTAAATAAGTCTTTCCACATCAGAACTAGGAGATTAGGTCCTTTACACCAAGTCCACTAATTTTCTAACAAAAATTCAAAAAAGTTCAAGAAAATTCATAATGAAACCAAGCCATCAACACAACAATAGCAAATAAGAATATAAAATTTTTGGGCCTTACATCTATGGCTGCCCCCACCTACTGTTCTCTCCCATGCGCCTCAATGTTCTTAAGTGTTTACGGTTGATTGTCTGCTTCAAACACGGGATGAGGTGCTTCACTGCCTCAAAAGCAATATATTTGTACTTCCTCAGCACTAGACTCATTTGTTCTAGTCAGAGCATTCTAAGTTGGCCCAACGTTATCATAGCCACTACCCTGTTTTGGAGTGGATTGGACTGGTCACCTACCATCTTGCCTTACTAGATGGTTTGTTGGTGCATCCTGTATTTCATGTCGCATGCCTTCAATGCTTCATTGGTGATCCGGCCCATGTTTCTCAAGTGCACCAACCACCACTCATAGGTCGCCCCAAGCAGAATGCTTTGTCACCTGCTTCCAATGTTGATAAGAGGCTAGCATGTTGCACGGGCCACATCGTTACTGGAGTGCTTATTGACTGGTAGGGTCAGCCCCTCAAGGATGCAACATGAATACTTGAGGATGAAATTATGGATCACTTTCCCACTTGGTCACCTTGAGTAAACGGCAAATGTGGAGTGTAATGGAGTGTTGTGAATATATTATGGATACTACTCAGTGATAACTCTACCCACCATTGATTGCCTTGCCATTTATAGGACTTCCTATGATTAGGGCTTTACTTTTCAGTTCTTTCCTTTTATAATTTGATAAGTTGTAACATAGAAGAGTATTCAAATATTTGGTTTGGGATTGTAATAGATTGGTTGTGGGCTTGCCCAGCATCGAGCACGCCAAGGCCTAGTGCACCCTCCACTTGGTAGTCACGCCACCCCTTATAAGGGGCTGCTTTTCTTTTGTTTAGTTAATCAATTGAAATCAAGACCAAATTCCCCTCTTCATCTTCTTTCTTGAATTTCCCTTTCCTTCAGCCAAAGTACCATTGTGTTCCTCATCGGGAACACATAAGTAGATATCAACCAATTGAAACTCAATGAAAATATGTTCTAAGTTTCCTATTTTATCTTCTACCAAATCTCAAATATCAATATGCTTAGTTTGAGAGTATTGGGCAGGGTTTTAAGAAATTTTAATTGAACTTAGGTTATTTAAATATAAAGTCATGGTTCTTTGATAAATTCCATAATCAATTAGCATCCTTTTCATACATATTAATTGTGTTCAACCACTTCTTGCAGCATTGTATTTGGCCTCAATTGTTGACAGTGAGACAAAATTTTGTTTGTTGCTATACCAAGATACAAGGTAATTTCCTACATAGAAGCATCCTCTTGATAGATGTTTCATACCATCTACATTTGCAGCCCATTCTGCATCAAAGTATGATAGTAATTCAAATGTAGTATCAAAGGAGTATCACATGCCACATCTTGTGGAACCACTTACATATTTTATAATTCATTTTACGTCCATCATGTGAGACTATTTAGGATTAGCTTGATATCTATCACAAACAACTACATTAAGTAAAAAATCTTGTTGAGTAGTAGTCAAATACAAGAGACTACCTATGATGTTTCTACACATCATTTGATCAGTAGATTTACCTAAGGTTCCTTGCTTAACTTGATGGAAGGAGACATAGGAGTCTTAGCATGCTTTGTATCTTGAAGTTCAAATTTTTTATTCAGATCTCTTGCAAACTTTGTTTGTGATATAAAGATACCTGACTTGGCCAATTTGTCATTGGTGGAGCCAAAAATGATATCCTCATAAATTTGAGCCATCACGACATACTTTTCAAGCATTTTGAAGAAAAGTGTTTTATCAACACCACCTCTTATATAGCCTTGCATTGTAAGATATTGTGTTAATCTTTCATACTATGCTCTTGAAGCTTATTTAATTCAATACAAAGCTTTCTTCCACTTGTTGACATAATCAGGATGGTGAGGATATATAAACCCTTTAGGTTGTTCAGAATACACTTGTTATTTCAAGTTCCCATTCAGAAAGACACTTTTAACATCCATTTGACACACCTTAAACTTCAAATAACAAAGCACTGTAAGGAAAAATCTATTGGACTCAAGTCTAGCAACTAGAGCAAATGTTTTATCAAAATCTATATCTTCCACCTATGTGTATCCTTAAGCAACCAATCAAGCTGTGTTGTTAACAACATTACCTTATTCATCTATCTTGGTCCAGTAGATTCATTTTGTCCCAATTACATTTCCTTCACTTGGTCTTGGAATAAGATAACATGCATACTTCCTTCTAAATTACACCAATTCTTCTTGTATGACATTGATCTAATTTTCATCTTGTGAGACTTTATCTATCTTCTTTGGTTATGTGAGATATACATAACAAGTAAAATTTACTTATTCCCCTAATGATGCCTTGTCTCCACACACATTGATATCTGCACTAACATTGGATTCTAGATTATCCTTTTGAACACAATTTGGTATTTGATCTTTTTCAGCTTGTTGTTGCACTTGCTTTTCCACATCATTTTGTGCAACTTCCTATTCTCCATGATTATGAATGCAATCATCATTGTGATCTACCACCTGAATCGATTCATTTCTACATCACTAAAAATATTAGGTGCATCATTACAAGAATAATTCACTTTTATTTTTCCATTCTCATTTTGGAATTGATGATTTTCAAGGATTTGTCCATCATTAACAATATCATTAGAAAACTCCATGACCAATTGAGTTCTTTTGTTCAATACTTTATATGGCCTACCTGTCAAAGAATATGTAAAGAAGATCCCATCATCACTCTTGTTATCAAACTTTCCTAAGGGCTTTCTATCTCATAAGATGTGACATGGGCTCGCAAATATTCTAAAATATATGACAGTGGGTTTCAATCATCTCCATAACTCATAAGGAGTTTGGATAGTGCATGGTTTCAAATAAACTCTATTTAGAGTGTATGTTGTAGTGCTAATAGCCTCTACCCAAAAAATGTTTTGCTCAGTTTTTCTCATTTAACATCATTCTAGCTATTTCTTGTGTGATCCTATTTTTTCTCCTAGCCACTCCAATTTTTTTGGGGGTTTTCGGAGCTAAAAACTCATGGTGAATACCAAATTATTTACAAACTCTTTAAACTTAAAGTATGAGAATTCACCCACTCTGTCACATCTAATGGACTTGATTTTCAATCCACTTTAGTTTTGGATGGGCAGAGCAATGGTTTTGAATGCTTCAAAAGCATATGAATTTTCTTTAAAAAAATTTACCAATATAAATATTAATATATCATCCACCATCACTAAGATGTACTTTTTCCTACTGAAGTTAGCCATATACATTAGTCCCATAAGGTTCATATGAATCACCTTTAAGGGTTTGTTCACTCGTTACACATTTCAACTTTTTTTTATGGGATTTTCATTACTTACCTTTTTGACAAGCACCACATATAATATTTTTAGGAGTTTTCAAGATTGGGGCATCTCTACTGATTCTATTGTTATCTTAGTCAAGTCTCTAAAATTAACATGTCCTAATATTTGTGGCAATAAATAAGTATTTTCAAGCAATGTCTAGTTAGCGAAATACATCTTTACCAAAAAATAAAGTTAGCAAAATACACAAGATCAAGAAGAAGACAATTATTGTGAGCTTGAATTCTTTTAACACATGTCATTCCCAATTTATTAATAATAAAACATGTTTTCTTTGTGAATTTTACAATAAATCCAGAATCATATATTTAACTAATGCTCAAAAGATTAGCTTTCAAACCACTTACATATTAGGAATTGTCAAAATGTGGGAATCTAGAGATTCTTAATGTGCCTATCCCATTAATTTTGATTGTACTCCCATCTTTGCAAGTAACTCTCTGATCATATTTTTATAACAAGCTTGTGAACCAAGATTTTTCATTAGTCATGTATTTTGAACAGCCACTATCTAGAACCATATATTGGAGTGTTTAGTTTTCATGATCGTGTGCACAACATTGCATTTTAAATCTTCTATCATCACCCAAATTGATTTAGTTATCACAACTTCTTAAACAGCACTTGTGGTTTTGACAAGATCAACCTTTTTACTTTGTTTTGCATTCAAATTTTGAACCTTTTGTGATAAGCATTATGAGTATTCCACTTATGAGAGTTTCTTAGTGAATTCGGTGTATAAGACTTGTGTTTAAGATATAGAACCCTTTCACCATGTTCCCTCATGTTTCTACCTATCCATGTTATTTGTTTCAACAAGTCATTTTCAATATTCTCTTTCAAATTTTGAGTCTTCTTCACTAATTTGTGTTTCTAAGTTCAAATTTAGCCACCTATTCATTCTTAGGCAATTATGTTCTAACCAAGGGTATAGAAGTAGAAGAACAAGCACCATTAACATCTAATTAACTACCCTTAGCCAATTTAGTACATCCTAGGGAATTAGAATTTTTATGTCTTAATAAACCCTAGACCACTATTATCATTTCCATATTGTCCAAAATAGAGTTTTTTTTTTCTGGTTTTTCCTTTCCTTTAACAAACTCCTTCAATTTAACATTCAAAACCTTTCTCAATTCTCAAGAGTAAATCATGGTTTTCATCATCACACAATAATTTATCATGCAAAAGTTTAGAGTTTTCATGTTCCATATCACAAAATTATGACCTAAACAACTTTAATTCATAAAAAACATGATTATTCCTTGCAAAAACAAAAAGAGTCAAACTAATCATGCCTTTTAGTTCCATGATAACAAAATCAAAAGGAAACTACACAAAAAGTAGAGAAACCCTTCAATTGCCACTTGTCGATTTTTAAATACAATGCGTGGAAAACAAACCTAGAAGAATAAAGTGCTCATAACTCATATTTTAGTTACAATGTATATCCTCCTCTTCTAAAAATAAAGAAAAATCAAAATTTTTATTTTACTTAAGCTAGCACACACTATTCCAATGTGTTCTAACAAAAATGACCAAAATAATCACAAAGCAAACACACCACAATTTTTACATGGAAGCCCTCAATGGGTAAAGTTATGGGACACTGATAAATATGAAATATATATATTTTATATGCCTTTTTACCTTATTTGCTAGTATAGATTAGGTTAATTAAGAGTTAGTTATAGTTTATTTAGATTAAGATAGAAATTAGTATTTTAGTTTAATTATTAATAATTTTATAGTTATTAGTAGTTTAGATATGTATTCAAATCAAGTTGGAATTTTAGTTACTTTCTACATGTCTAAAGGATGATATTTTATGTTTTGTAGGTAAAGTGCACTTATCGAAGTACTTGGATAATGTTTGAAATAATTCAAAATAGTCTTGACATGCTTTAAAGTGATTTGGACAACTTTTCGGAGTTATAAATAAGTTGGAAATTAATATGGACATGAAGAAAAGCTTAATGAATAGAATATGGACTGTCCAGAAAAACTATCCAGATTGCAGAAACACTGTAGCCGTTCGAACAGGCATCCAGGGCGTTAGAACAGGATAACATAATTTTGAAGAAAAACTTAGTATAAGCATTCGAATGGGCATGCAGGGCGTTCGAACGGCATAACGCGCAGTTTCCTTGTTTGACCTAAATTTTAATCCTTTTCATATTGGACTTCTTCCTACGGAACTTATGCCTATAAAAAGACATATTTGGATTAAAATTAGGGGATTCCAGTAGATTTTATGAAGAGAAAAAAGAAGAAGAAGATGGAAGAGAACTCAAAGCTTTCAATGGAGATTCAAGTGCTTTCTTCTACCATGGAAGGCTAAACTTTTCTTTTACTTAGGAGTTGATGAAGCTCTAGATAAGTTTCAGTTTCTTTTCTTTTTAATTTAGATCTCAGTTGTGGATGATGACAATTGTATGATAAAGATTCCCTTTTGAATGGAAGAGCTTTTAATGTTTATTCAAGTCTATGTTGATTTATTATCTTGTTGATGATAGATTGATGTGGTTTTGATATTTTCATCGATTCTAATTTCTGTGATTTAGATGAGATGGTCATACAATAGTTTTAATATTCAGATAATTAATAACTTGGATGAATTATACTAAGATTAGACGGGTCATGCCTATAGCTAATTTAGTGTAGATGATTCGTGCTATTGTCGAAGATAGTTCATGCCATAGAATTTAATTAATGATTCTTTCTAAAGTAATTATAGCTTGTAGCTAAGAATACTTGTTCATATTCACACTAGATTTAGGTTAAAAGTTAAGGAATTATTATGGTTCTATAGTGGATTCGATTTCCTAAGTAATTTCTATCATATTAATCTCTTGTTTTTAAACTAATTGATTTCTTTTTTTTGCTTAATTTAAGTTTAAGTTTGGTTTAGTTTTTAATCAGCAAATTCATCTTTAGATTTAGTGATAATTTATCTGTCCCTAAGGTTTGACAACCCTTAAATACTTATCCAAGTACAATTACCTTGTACACTTGCAAAGGGTTTAATTATAAACGATCAGACACTATCCAGGCCAACTACACTATGTAAATTTGAGATTAATTAGTCACCATTTACAAGACAAAAGACACTTTTTGCTTCAGTTTGGTTGGTTCTCTTCACCATTCCTTATGTAAGATCTCTAATTTATCTCAATTTAATTCCTTTTTAATTGTGTGAATTTCTATAGTTTTGCTTGTTTGTCAACTTAATTGGATTTTTGGAGTTATGGGCTAGTTAATTATGACTTTGATAAGGTTTAATTTTATTTTTATAAGTATTAGTGTTAAACTTAATTTATCCAATTTTTACTAATTTAATGATATTTTATCTTAATTTTTTCTTAATTATGGGTGCGGACCCCAAAGTGGGCCATACGTCCAGTTTGGATAGCGTGCAACCCATTTGACACTCTAATCTTCTATTATTTTATTTTAGCAGGTTTTTATGTGATTAAATTTATTTTTGGACAAAAAATAACCCTAATTAGCCACCTCGTGTGTTTTGACCTATTATCAAGCCCAACTATTTTTAAACTCAACCCAAAACCCTTACTATTTTAGGAAAACCCTAGCCTATTTGCCAAATGGGAAAGTACTCTACCCCCCATTTCCCAAAGAAGATACTTTGATTAAGGTGTGTTTTCTTGCCGTAATCATTTCTAATCTTTCGATTTTAATCTAAATCATTCTTATCTTCATTCCCAAAATTTGATTTTGACTTTCTTCCATTAAAAATTTTATTTTGAATTTTGATTTAGAACCCTAATTAGGTGATTGTCATTTTTAACATGTATTAGCTAATTTTAATTAAGTTTTAACATAAATCCTAATTTTGGGTAGGATTTCCTTATAAATGAAGATTTTTTTGTGGATTCAAAGGCTTTATAGAGGTAAGGAAGTTTTACCTTGTGTGGTTTTCTTCATTGGAATGCATGATTGTATATTTATATGAGCTTTTGCTTCATTTTGAGGTTCATTAGTGATTTATTAAAAATATGTGATTTATGGTTGTTTTCTTATGATTCAACATGGAAATGATTAGATCTATCTTGCCCTAGGGTTAGATTTTGATTATATGATGTTTTATAGTGATTTTTGAATTTTATAGAATTTGGGAATATTTTCGGTTTGAATTTCAGAAGGTTGAAGACGAATGAGAAAAGTGAACTATGACATGCGTTTGAAGGGACAAATAGGGCATTCTAATGGCTAGCCGTACGATTGGCCTTTTTGTCCGATCGAACGGCTAGGCATTTGAACGGCATGCCATGGCATTCGAATGGCAACAAGGGAATTTTGTGGATTTTTGGCCATTTCTTATTATCTTCTCATAAATCCAATTCTTTATAACTATGATGAATTATAATTACTTATAATTGGCAATGTAATTACATGTAAACCCTCTTTGAATTATGATTTGGCTTGAGCATGGATATGATTATACTATTTTAGGTTTAGCGTGACGTTATACTTGTCTCGAACCCATATTTTGCTGCTTTCTTCGCATTTACTCCATGATTCCAGTAGGATATAACTATAACAAATTTATTGATGCTTGCGTATATAACATTGATTATATGTTATTCATGTTTCACATGTTTTAGCCTAGGTATGAACACTCTTGCATAGACTGATATGATTTTTTTGACACTAATGGACCATGTTTCATGCACATATGACTGATTAGAGTATATTTACTTATACTTGTACTCATTTATCATTTGCTCACATTTGAATCATGTTGCATGCATAATAAAATTGATTTATAAACTAAGGTTAATCACCATTAGCCATGACTGATCAATTGGATGTCATTGGTTGTTAGATTAATTGCTTGGAGGCTTATTGAACTAGTTTTTCATCCAAAAGGACAATCCATTTTTCTTTCCTTGGAGGACATGTTTCCTCCCTAAGTTGAAATGAGCGGATTGCTATATGAGTTAAATTGATGAGTTATTTGGACCCTAAGAATCTAGGATGGTGTGTTCGTGTGCACTGTCTTACCAAGCTTCTCTTATTTTCTTTTTTATGAATTTTTACTTTCCCCACAAGGCTAGTCCTGGGTGAGCAGGAACTGCTCAAGTTTTCCTTTCCAAGATATTGGACTTTCCCTGGATGGATTGTTCTGTGTGAGCAAGGGGTACCTTCCTAGTTAGAGAACCTACCCAAACCGATCTAGTTTTCCTTCTCGAAATTTGGACCTTCCCCTCAATGGATTGTCCTGAGTGAGCGGGTTTGATTGATTTTCTCAATTGTAAAACATTCACCTAATAATTATTGTATGTGTATAGGATATAATGCTCATTGTCACAAGTTATGCAGGAACAATGATGCTTATGTTACACATGTAATTATGAAATAGATTTGCATGAACATGTAGGGTGGTATGTGTTGGATACACTGTATTTTGTAGGGTGAATATGTATATTTAGATATTATTATGCATGATATAAATATTGAGAATTGATTTATGCATAATGTAATTGTTATAATGAAATTCATATGATTACACATCATATGCATATGCTTATGAACTATGGATGAATGCATAATGCACAAATGGCATGATTATGAGCTTATGAATATAGGTTAGATCATGATATATGGGTGGTATGAGTATTTGTTTATGGAATGTGTTATATATCATGATATGCTAGTAGCATGATTATGCGTCTATGGAATGGGTTATACTTCATGATATGCAAGTGGCATGATTATGTGTTTATGGAATATGAGTTATGTCATGATATACAGGTGGCATGATTATGTATTTAGAGAATGTGAATTATCTCATTATATACATATTTAGACATTGAATATATGATGCATGTCTAGATTGAGAATCCATGTGATGTTGTCATGAGTTTACATTCAGTATTAAAAACCCTTGTTGAGCTAAGCTCACCCCTTTTTGTTTGTAGTTTTGTTTTGGGATTACATATTGTGCCATGCAGGTGCTTCATATTGGCTCTATGTTGAGCACAAGGTTGGCCACATTCATTGAGAGGGATTATAGATACTTGGTTTTATGCTAGTTTGGATATATGTTATGTCGAACTTATACATTTGACTCTATTTCACTATATGTTTAGCCATTGTTGGCTTCGACATGTTTAGCCTTAAGGCTTTTTGTTTTTATGTGATAACTAGATGATGTGGGTATGAGTGGACTAAAATTGTATGCTTACTCAATTGTGTGTTCATCTAAGGATGGGTTAATGATGCACTGAAATAATGTTCAATAAAATATTTTTAAATTTCTATTTGCAATCTATTTTGTGTTAATTCATTGCCAATTTGGGCTATTTATGTTTTGAATAAGTTAGTTGGACCTTAATTGAGTTTACATGTCTAAACAGGCTTCAACAAGATACAACTGGAAGGGGAAGTTAAGCCTAACTATCTAAAGCTATTTAAAAGTCAAGAATGGGCTCCTAATGGTCTAAACATACATGGAATGGTCCAACACAACCTTGTGGACCCATTTGATTTGAGATTTGTATGAATAGAACTAAATTATGAAAGAAGTTCATTCGGACAGATTGACACAGCTTTAGTATTTCGATCATATCTTTTTATGTATAATTCAGATTGATACAATTCTAGCGGAAACGGAAAGAAGACCTCCATGGTTACAAGTGTTATTTCAGGAAGAAATTCCAAATTCCGAAGATATATGGGTCCAATCAGGCAATCAATCAGGATAAAATCTGAAGATATGATTTGACTTTCCCCATTGAAGCAACCCTTTTTTTTCCTATAAATAGAGGGGTGGACGTGATAGATGGGGCATTCTCTCCTCTTTAGAGCTCTCTTCTCCTATTTTATTCTCTCATTTTGCATTTTTATTTTTAGTTTTATTGTAATGGCATTCTAAAGCTCTCAAGCTAAGGCTAGGAATGAAGCTTGTACTTGATGTTTAATGGATACTTTGATTTAAGTAAGTTCTTTATTATTTTAAATTGATGTTTCATATTTAAGGAGTTTATAATCTATATAATTATTTGATTCAGCATTGACGAAAGGCACGCCGAATGCTTATAATTCCCTATAATTATACACTTAATACTTTCTCGTAGTAAACAATCAATTACTATTGTTCTATTTCAAAGTTCTTTAAAAGATAAATTTTCTGATTGAGACAAATTTTCATTTGATCTTAATTGAGTTATCATTTGAATGAAGTATACATTAGAGATTTATTACAAGTGGATTTTTGATGCCTTAGCACTTTCTCTTTGAATTGTCTCTTATTATCTATTTCACTTTTCTTCTCTATTCTATTCTCTTCGTAATAGTTTTCTGTGTCACACAAGGCTTTCCCTGTGGATCGACCTTGTTTACTATAGTTGACAAGTAAAAAAAAAAAAATCTGAACTAGACTCCTTCGTAGTCTTAGTTTGGATGTAACAACAAATTGGCGCCGTTGCCGGGGATTGCAACGTGTGACAAGAATCCTTTACGAAAAACTCACTCTAACTTTACTAATTCTCTAATTTTTATTTTTGCACACTAACTCTTTAAATTCAGTCATTTACTTTATGTCATTTACTTTTAGTACTTCAATTTTGTAATTTTTCTTTTTATTTGAGACCGGAGGCACTACCCACGTTACTACCGAAAATTTTTCGGGATCAAACGTGTACCTTGATAGTGCCTTTGGCCTTATTTTTGCAATTTTAATTTTTTGTCTATTAACTTCTAACCCTCTAACTTTTTAATATTTTGTCATTTAATTTTTGCACTTTTACTTTCGTTTGTTATTAAAAAAAAAATTTGTTGTTGCATGTTCACATGGGTGCGTGATAATTCTGGATGTTTGAAAAAAGTGAACAAATCTTTTGAAAATTATCTTTATTTTGATACAATGGAGGATCTAAGAACTAATGAGGAACTAAGAAGTAATAATGGGGATCATAATGCACAAAATATTCAAGTTAAAACCTTGCGCGATTATTTACAACCAACTAGATCAAGTTCTCCTTCTTGCATGATTTTTCCAACTAATGTAGGCGATTTTGAACTCAAGCCGGGTGTAATTCAATTACTACCCAAATTTCATGGCCTAGATTCAGAAAGCCCATATTTGCATTTAAAAGAGTTTGAAGAGGTTTGTACAACTTTGCCAAACCAAAATGTTTCAAATGATGCTATTAGATTAAAACTCTTTCCTTTTTCTTTAAAGGAAAAGGCAAAAAATTGGTTGAATTCTTTGAAGCCAAGATCCATTGGATCATGGCAAGAAATGCAAAGAGAATTTTTGAAAAAGTTTTTCCCCACCCATAAAACTAATACACTTCGAACGAATATCATGAACTTTTCACAAAAAGAAAATGAAACTTTCTTTCAATGTTGGGAGAGATTTAAAGAACTTTTGTTGTTGTGCCCACATCATGGATATGAAACATGGTACACAATCAGTTTCTTTTATAATGGCTTATCTTCTCAAATGAGGCAATTTGTTGAAATGATGTGTAATAAAGAGTTTTTGAGTAAAGAACCTAAGGAAGCATGGGACTATTTTGATGTGTTAGCTGAAAATGCTCAATCATGGGAAGATTCTAATGAATTTGAAAGTAGTAATAAAACCAAATCTAATGGGGCAACTAAGGGAGGCATGTGCCTTCTTAAAGAAGATGATGATGTAAAAAAAAAATTTACAAGTTTAACTAGAAAAATTGAGGCTATGGAAATTAATAGGGAAAACATGTCTAAAGCTTCTCAAAAAGCACAAGATATTTGTAATATATGTGAGAGTGATGGACACCAAACACAGGATTGTCCAACAATCCCTGCTTTTCAAGAGGTGTTGCATACTCAAGCAAATGTTATGAATACCTACAAAAGGCCTTTCTCTTCTCTTTATTCTAAAACTTACACTCCTAATTCGAGAAATCATCCCAACTTTAGTTGGAGAAATGAGTCTAATGTGCAGGTACCCCCTTCTTCCTCAAATTATGTTCCACCACAAAAGAAGGCTCTTGAAGACACATTGCAAATATTTATGCAAAGTCAAGCAACAATCAACAACCAAACAATGCAAGCCATCAATGACTTGAAGACTTCTATCACTCAATTGACCACAACTTTGAGCACTCAAGAAAAAGGGAAGTTTCCTTCTCAACCTCAACCAAATCCTAAAGGTCAATTTGTAATTAAAAATTTAAATTCTTCAAGTTCACAAGAAGAGCATGCTAAGTTCATCACCACTTTGAGAAGTGGAAAAGTCATTAACAAAAACATTCCAATGAAGGTTGTTGAACCTAAGGAGTCTTTGAAGTCTAAACATGGTGATGAACTTGACAACTCTAATTGTGTTGCTCCAACTCCTCCTCCTTTTCCTCAAAGGTTACAATCTTCCTCTAAATTGGTGCCAAATGGTGACATTCTTGAAATTTTTAAACAAGTGAAGATTAACATTCCTCTCTTAGATGTCATTAAACAAATTCCATCTTATGCTAAATTTTTGAAAGATCTTTGTACAATTAAGCGTAAGCTAAATGTACAAAAGAAGGCATTTTTGACAGAATAAGTAAGTGCAATTTTGCAACACAACACCCCACCCAAATATAAAGATCCTGGTTATCCAACCATATCTTGTATAATTGGGAATTATAGAGTTGAAAAAGCTTTACTTGATCTTGGGGCAAGTGTTAATCTCTTACCTTATTCTATTTATGAACAATTGGGACTTGGTGAATTGAAGCCCACAAGCATTACACTTCAATTTGCAAATCGCTCAGTTAAAACACCAAGAGGAATTGTTGAGGATGTGTTAGTACAAGTAGAAAAATTTTACTTTCCTGTTGATTTTATTGTTTTGGACACACAACCAGTTTTGAATGCTTGTACTCAAATTCCTGTCATATTAGGCCGCCCATTTCTTGCTACTTCTAATGCTCTTATTAATTGTAGAAATGGTGTTATGAAGCTTTCTTTTGGAAATATGACTTTGGAACTGAACATTTTTAATATTTGCAGGCAACCAGGAGATGATGACGAGGATATGTATGAAGTGAATCTTTTAGAAAGTCTTGTTGATGACATGGCTACTATTTCTTCATTTTATGACCCTCTTGAAGCATGTCTTTCTTATTTTAACTTTGATGATGATGTTATGATTAATTATGTAAATTCCTTGTTGGAGTCAACTCCATTATTAGATACGGATAGGTGGAAGGCCCGCTTTGAGGAGTTACCTCCTTCTAATAGCGCTCCTCTCCCCTCAAGTGTCCAACCACCCAAGCTAGACTTGAAACCCCTCCCTACTGAACTTAAATATGCTTATCTTGGTGAGGGAGAGACATTTCCTGTGGTTGTCTCTTCAATGTTGGATGGAGCAAGAGCACAGGTTGCTCGAAGTCCTTAGAAATCACAAGAATGTCATTGGGTGGACCATTGCTGATATCAGGGGGATTAGTTCCCTAATTTGTACACATAGGATCTTCATGGAAGAAAATGTAAAACCTGTGAGACAAATGCAATGTAGGTTAAACCCTAACATGAAAGAGGTAGTGAGAGCAGAGGTTCTAAAATTATTGGATGTGGGTATCATTTACCCCATTTCTGACAGTCCATGGGTGAGTCCACCCAGGTTGTCCCAAAAAAGTCTGGAGTGACAGTGGTAAAGAATGCTAATGATGAGTTAATTCCCACTAGAGTCACCACCGGTTGGCGAATGTGCATAGATTATAGGAAATTGAATTTTGTCACAAGGAAAGACCACTTCCCCTTGCCATTCATGGACCAAATCCTAGAGAAGGTAGCCGGTCATCAATTTTATTGTTTTTTAGATGGTTATTCAGGATACAACCAAATTGAGATTGCACTTGAAGATCAAGAAAAAAAAACCTTTACATGTCCATTTGCTACCTTTGCATATCGAAGGATGCCATTTGGGTTATGTAATGCTCCTGCCACATTCCAAAGGAACATGATGAGCATCTTTAGTGACATGGTGGAGCGGTTTTTGGAAGTTTTTATGGATGATTTTTCTGTTTTTGGTGATTCTTTTGATGATTGTCTTGATAACTTAGAAAAAGTTTTGGTGAGATGTGAAGAGAAAAATCTAGTTTTAAATTGGGAAAAGTGTCATTTTATGGTTACTACTGGAATAGTACTTGGTCACATTGTTTATGTGCAGGGAATTCAAGTAGACAAGGCAAAAATTGAATTGATTGCTTATTTGCCTAGTCCAAAGTCCACAAAAGATGTTAGATCCTTTCTAGGGCATGCCGGTTTTTATAGAAGATTTATTAAGAATTTTAGTGTGATATCTAGACCGTTGTGTAATCTTCTATCTAATGAGCATTCTTTTGAGTGGTCAAATGCATGTGAAGAAGCTTTCACAAAGCTTAAGAACATGTTAGTGTCCACACCCATCATGCAACCCCCAGATTGGAACCTTCCTTTTGAAATTATGTGTGATGCAAGTGATTATGCCGTTGGGGCTGTTTTAAGGCAAAGGAAAGATAAGAAACCTTGTGTAATTCATTATGCAAGTAGAACTTTAAATAGTGCCCAAATGAACTACTCCACTAAAAAAGAACTTCTTGCTGTAGTATTTGCACTTGACAAATTTAGATCTTACTTGATTGGCTCTCAAATTATCATTTTTACTGACCATGTAGCTTTGAAGTACCTTTTGAGCAAACAAGATACAAAACCCAGATTACTCCGATGGATACTCCTACTCTAAGAGTTTGATTTTACAATCAAAGACAAGAAGAGAGTAGAGAATGTGGTGGCGGATCATCTTTCTAGATTGGAATTTTCTGATTCTTCGGAAAACATTCCAATCCAAGACACATTCTCCGATGAACAACTTTTTGCCATCTCACATCCTCCATGGTATGCCGACATTGCCAACTACTTGGTGACAGGTAAAGTTCCCCACCATTGGTCTCCTCAAGATAAAAAGAGATTCTTCACTGAGGTAAAGCATTTCTTTTGGGACGACCCCTATCTGTTTAAGTACTGTCCCGATCAAATAATAAGGAGATGTGTGCCTGATTCTGAACAAGTAAGTATCATTTCTTTTTGTCATTCTGAAGCTTGCGGTGGTCACTTCTCCTCTAAAAAGACCACCGCTAAAATTTTGCAATGTGGTTTTTACTGGCCGACGCTTTTCAAAGATGTTCATGAATTTTGCAAAACTTGTGAAAGGTGTCAAAAGTTAGGAGCCATTTCTCATCGAAATATGATGCCCCTTAATCCCATATTGGTTATTGAGATTTTTGATTGTTGGGGCATTGATTTCATGGGACCTTTTCCTCCTTCTTTTGGCTATGTTTACATTTTAGTTGCTGTCGATTATGTTTCTAAGTGGATTGAGGCTGTTCCAAGCAAAACCAATGACCACAAAGTCGTTGTGCACTTTTTAAAAGAAAATATATTTTCAAGGTTTGGAACACCTCGAACCATTATAAGTGACGGGGGGTCACATTTTTGCAATAAGCCTTTTGAGGCCTTGATGAGGAAGTATGGGATTACCCATGAAGTAGCTACCCCCTATCACCCACAAACAAGTGGACAAGTTAAGATTTCTAATAGGGAAATTAAATATATTTTGCAAAAAACGGTAAATCCAAATGGTAAAGATTGGTCTTTACGGCTAACCGATGCTCTTTGGGCTTACCGTATGGCTTTTAAAACCCCAATTGGCATGTCTCCTTACCATTTGATTTTAGGAAAAGCTTGTCACTTGCCTGTGGAGTTGGAACATAGGGCATATTGGGCAATCAAAGCTTTGAATTTTAACTTTGATAAGGCTGGCTTAAATAGACAATTGCAAATCAATGAGTTAGAGGAAATTAGATGTGATGCTTATGAGAGTTCAAAACTTTACAAAGAGAGAATGAAGGCTTTTCATGATAAAAATATTTTACGAAAAACTTTTGAGCCATTTCAAAAGGTTTTATTGTGCAACTATAGACTTTATCTCTTTCTAGGAAAATTAAGATCACGTTGGACATGTCCTTTCATTGTAAAAACTGTTTTTCCTTATGGAACTGTTGAAATTGAGAATCCAAAAAATGGTGATGTTTTCAAAGTTAATGGCCAACGTTTGAAACCATTTTTAGACCATTTTGTCCCTGAAGTTGAGTCTACACCTCTTGAAAATCCAAATTATGAGGGTTGATTTTCTTTTCATGATTTTTCACAAAAAAAAAATAAATTTACATTAAGGTCAATGTTTAGTTTAGGTTTGGGGGTGTAGAAAGATATTTTTCTTTATGTTTTTTTTGTTTTACTTTAAAAAAAATTGAAAGAAATCAATTAGATTTATTTTATTTTATGTTTTTTCTTATTTACATTGATTCTTATTCTAGACATGTGACTTTATTTAATGACATCAGACTACTTAGAATATGACTTGATAGATTTAATGATTTTGAGTTCTGATTACTTCATATTAGTTTCTCGTGCTCCTATTTTGAAAAAAAAAAAAAACAAAGAAAGACATTTGCCTAAGTGAGAATTCGAGCCCTTGATTATGGTCTTACATCTTGGTGGATATCATTGAATCTAAATAATTATTTTCTTATGAGAGTAAAACTTTGACATGATTAGTAGTATTCATGTTATAATGATAGAGTTTTGAGCTTCACTATTCTTGGTTTGTAGAACAATCAAGGACTTATTGTCAACACAATTCAAGTTGATTGTATAATGTGCTCAAGAAAAGAAAAAAAAGCAAAAAAAAAAAAATTAAAGTCACTCTATTGAGTAGACTGGGACTCGGCGTGCCTCACTAAGCATAGGGTGTTCGAGCCAAAAGGTAGAGTTGACTAATTTATGACATACATAGCCTTGAAGCCTATTTGGTTCAAGTTATTAAGCCTGAGGGGTGTTTTAATACCTAGTGCCCTGAGCCAACCGGATTGGGAGTCACTGGCCTAACACTTGTTACATGGATCTTATAGAAAGCTTAAAAAGGCTAAGCCTTATACATGTCATGTGAG
This sequence comes from Saururus chinensis, assembly GCA_035235625.1. Classification (NCBI taxonomy): domain Eukaryota; kingdom Viridiplantae; phylum Streptophyta; class Magnoliopsida; order Piperales; family Saururaceae; genus Saururus; species Saururus chinensis. The sequence continues at coordinate 38,322,050 of CP141143.1, forward strand.
ATGAGCATAAAATTCTAGTAGGAAACTATGCAATTACATCTTAAATGAGTTGGCAGGTGATCTAGGGTGTTTTACTTTTCAAGGAAGGTTTTGCATGAATCTCTATTATGATCTCTTGAAGATGAATGGATGTCAATGCCTTTTTTTTAGTATTAAAATCGAAATTGTTGAGTGGACATGAGACACATTGAGTTGTTCGATTCATAAGAATGGGATTGTATAATTACTTGGCAATGTCTATTTTTCTAAAACTATTATGTATGTATGAGTACATGCCACCAATATGAAGTTGTTAGAATGAATTATTGTTTTAGAAGACAAGTTGTATTATGCATGATTGATTTTACTAAATGAAGTCACATGTTTAGGAGGAGTTGATTTATAAAATTGATGTGGTTTTTAAATTTTAATTTTCTTTTATCATTCTAGTTTTGAATTTTGTGGGTAGATTCACTGCAAACCCTCACGAGACACAACTCGTCCACTAGTGTAAGCTAGGGGTTTAAAGGCTTATTGCATATGTTAAATGCAATCGAGATTTCCTGCAGAAGTGGAGTAGTTATTTTTGTTTTCTATTATTTTAATTTTTGTTTTGCTCGAGGACTAGCAAAAAGTAGTTTTGGGGGTATTTGATGCACTGAAATAATGTTCAATAAAATATTTTTAAATTTCTATTTGCAATCCTATTTTGTGTTAATTCATTGTCAATTTTAGGCTATTTATGTTTTGAATAAGTTAGTTGGACCTTAATTGAGTTTACATGTCTAAACAGGCCTCAACAAGATACAAATGGAAGGGGAAGTTAAGCCCAACTATCCAAAGCTATTTAAAAGTCAAGAATGGGCTCTTAATGGTCTAAACATACATGGAATAGTCGAACACAACCTTGTGGATCCATTTGATTTGAGATTTGTATGAATAGAACTAAATTATGGAAGAAGTTGATTCGGACAGATTAGCATTCTCTCCTCTGTGGAGCTCTCTTCTCCTATTTTACTCTCTTATTTTGCATTTTTGTTTTTAGTTTTATTGTAATGGCATTCTAAAGCTCTCAAGCTAAGGCTAGGAATAAAGCTTGTACTTGATGTTTAATGGATATTTTGATTCAAGTAAGTTCTTTATTATTTTAAATTGATGTTTCATATTTAAGGAGTTTATAATCTATATAATTATTTGATTCAGCGTTGATGAAAGGCACGCCGAATGCTTATAATTCCCTATGATTATACACTTAATACTTTCACATAGTAAACAATTAATTATTATTGTTCTATTTCAAAGTTCTTTAAAAGATAAATTTTCTGATTGAGACAAATTTTTATTTTATCTTAATTGAGTTATCATTTGAATGAAGTATACATTAGAGATTTATTACAAGTGGATTTTTGATGCCTTAGCACTTTCTCTTTGAATTGTCTCTTATTATCTATTTCACTTTTCTTCTCTATTCTATTCTCTTCGTAATAGTTTTCTGTATTACACAAGGCTTTCCCTGTGGATCGACCTTGTTTACTATAGTTGACAAGTAAAAAAAAGAAATATGAACTAGACTCCTTCATAGTCTTAGTTTGGACGTAACAGTTAAGTCTTTCATACTCTAATTCAATTTGGTCATGATGCATACCGCTTGCTCCTTGGTCTATGTTCGGGTTAGTGGTGGCATGTGTTGGGGTGTGACAACTTAGTTGGTTATTGGAATCCAATTTGTCTTCATTCCTCCTTATGCTTTAGAATGATCAAGGTCTCCATGTCTTTTCTTCTTTACATGAATCTCCTTGCATCTCAGCAATAATCTTCAATAAATACTTTACTACTCATGTATTCTTGTTCTCTAATCTCACCACTAATCACTCTTTTAATTAAGGTAAACAAAACTAATGAGCGAGAAGACTAATTTACCCTAAACACTATTAGTCCCACACCCCGGCACATGCCACCCTTGAGCCGAATGTGGAAAATAAAATGAGTCAATAAAGGACTATTATTAAACGCATTAGTGCACTCATACTCACATACTAGCCATAAACAGGCCCACACTTGGCTAAAATAAGTCTAAGCCAACAATGGCTAAATAGAAGTGTGAACTAGAGTCAAGTGTATATATATCTCAACATGAAATAGATAAACTTATATAAAACCCAACATCACTATGAATCCTCTCTCAATAGTTGGAAACATCCTTATGATCAACATAGAGCCCGTCTGAACAACCTACATGGTACAACATGCTGCCCCAAAATAAAACACAAAGTAAAGAGGGGCGAGCCGAACCTCAGCAAGGGATTTTAATATAGAAAGTAAATTCATAATGACAACAGAGGCATACTCAACATAATCATTCATAACATAATCAATCACTAGACCTATTCATCATGGAATAATCATCTAAACCTGTGCCACCTATGCATCATGTCATAATTATTCCACAAGCACCTACTCATGCAACTTGCATGTCTTGCTATCTATAAAATATCTCAATAACACATAGTCATGCCACCTGCATATCATACTATATATAACATATTTCATCAACTCATAGTCATGCCACCTGCATATCATGCTATATATAAATATGTTCTATCAACACATAGTCATGTCACTTGTATATCAGGCTATAACCCACATTCCATAAGCACATATCATGCCACTTGTGCAACATGGGTTCATCCACAACTCACAACACATATACATCTTACGTGTAAACATATGAAACTCATTATCATATTTACATCATGCATGAATCATTTCTCAACATCAACATATCATGAATATTCATTTCTTGATGAAAATATTCACCATGCAACAAGTGTATCAACTACACACCATTCTACATATCCATGCAAATCATACCATAACCACATATGTAAAATAAGCTTCATTATTCCTACACAACCTGCGTCAATGAGCATTGTCTCTCATACACATGCAACAAATCAATGGTAAATGTCTCACAATTGAGAAAGTAATCAACCTGCTCAACCAGGACAATCCCTAGCTGGGAAGGTCTGAATTCCTATAAATAAGAAAACTAGTGCGGTTTGGGTAGGTTCCCTAATTTAGAAGGTACCCCCTACTCACTAAGGATAATTCTTCACAGGGAAGGTCAGAATTCTAAGAATGAAAACTAGAGCAGCCTGCTCGCCCAGGAGTAACCTTGTAAGGTAAAGTTTGAATTTCTTGAAAGAAAAACTAGAGTAGCGTGGTAAGCCAGTGCACACAGACATATCATCCTAGATTCTTAGGGTCCAGATAATTCATCAAATAAACTCACATAAGCAAATTGCTTCATCTCAACCTGGGGAGACACCATATTCTCAATGGAATGCAAAACAAAATCTTATCCTTTTCAACTTAAAACCAATTCGATAAGCCTTCAAATGATTAATCCAACATTCAATGATATCCAATTACATCCAATCTATCAACCATGACTAATCATAATTAATCTTGTTAGTAAATCATTTTGATGATGGATGCAACATGATTCATACATGAGAAAATTATAAATGAGTCCACACATAAGTAAACATCTTCAAATAAGTCCTTATGTGCATAAAACATAGTCCATTTATGTCAAATAAAATCATATAAGTCTATACAGGAGTGTACATAAGTGATAGTGTTCAAACCTATCCTAAAACATTTAAGCATGGATAAGCTATAAACAATAGTATATATGCTATCATTCATAATTTATCATAGTTTTATCTAACTGGAATCATAGAGTAATTATGTAAAAAACATCGAAATATGAGCTCAAGACAAATATGATATCATGCTAGACATAAATAAGTATAAACATATCCATACTTAAGCTAAAACATATGAAACATCATTTTCCCTAAATCATTATAACATGTATAAGCATATATACATAATCATGGTTAAAATCTATTGGAATCATTAAATAAATTATGAAGAAGTCATCAAACATGGATTTAAAACAAGCAGCATATCATACTAAAACTAAACAAGTATAGTCCTAATCAAGCTTAAGCTAAATCATAATTTAAAGATGGTTCTCATGTAATCAGAGTATAAATCTAGGTAATACTAAACCATTTTAGTCACAAGGGATTAGATTTCTGAGAAGAGAACAAGAAATGGTAAAAAATACTCAAAAATAAGTAAAGGCACAAAACTACCGTTTGGCCATTCGAATGCCCTGTCAGGCTGATTAAATGCTAGGCGATTCAATCGGCTAGATAGTCCATTCAAATGGTCGGCCATTCAAACGATCATTTGGCGTGTTCGAATGCCCTTCACAATCAACTTTTTGCCAATTTCCTATTTCTTCTTCAACCTTCCAAAATCCAAACCAAAAATATTCCAAAATTTAAGATAAATACCCAAATCACCATAGAACATCATAATATCAAAATATAACCGTAGAATATGATCGATCTAATCATTTTCATTCTTAAGTACAAGAAAATATCCATAAATAACACAGTTTCAGTAAATCAACATTAAAGCACAAAATGAAGCAAGAACCCGCATAGATCTAAAATTATGCATTCCAATGGATAAAACCACACAAGAGAAAGCTCCCTTACCTCTATGAAGCCCTTTGATCTATGAAAAAGTTTCAATTCTCAAGAAATCCTACCAAAAATTAGGGTTTTTGCTAAAAATTAATTAAAACCAACTAATAGGTTCAAATCAACTTTTAAATTAGGTAGATCTAGAATATCTTTTGGTTAAAAACAAAAATAATCCATTTAGGGTTTTAAATTAAAATTTAAAATTAGATTTTTAATGGATAAAATCAAGAATCAAATTGGGGGAAATGAAGATAAGAGGGATTAAGACCAAAATCAAAAGACTAGGAGTGATTAGGGCAAGAAAACACACCTTAATCGGTTTTTCCTCTTTGGGAAATGGGGGTAGAGCACCTCCTTCTCCCATACACAGCTCTTCCCCAAATGAGCAAGTGGGTATGGTTTTTCCTTAAATAGTAAGGTGTTGGGCTATGTTTACAAACTGTTGGGTTTTAAAATAGGGTAAAAGTGCCCTAAGTGGCTAATTAGAGTTATTTTAATGCCAAAAAAGAATTTTATTATTCCAAAACCTACAAAAATAAATTAATAAAGGTTTAAAGGGTTAAGTGTGTCATGCGCCGTCCAATGTGGACATTGGACCCAGGTTAGGCCCACACCCTTAATTAAGGAAAAATTAGTATAAAATCCATAAGAATTAGATGAATCAAGTTTGACATCAAAACATATAAAGAGTGAAAGTAAACCTTATTTAAGCCATAACTACTAACCTTTAACCCCAAAATCAAGTCAAATCGGCAAAAAAGTAAAACCATATAAATTCACATAATTAAAGAGGCAATTAAACCGTGTTAAAGTTAGAGAACTTACAATTAGAGAATCCTCTCCTTTGATTTAAATTTTTTTCTAATCCTATTCTCTGCTCTCCTCACATTCTCAACCCCTTTTTATAGACACCCCATGTTAAAAAAGTCAGTTTACTCAAACTAGGAATCTAAATAAAATGGGAATGGTCTGATTTAAGTTACTACCACTCAAAACATTAACTTTTGATATAGCGATCAATTGCTTGCTAGTTCTATATATTCAAGACTCTTAAAATGATCAATACTTTATTGAAGCAATTGATCGATCTACCTCTCAATTAAAAACATTGAACAATTTTTCTTGTAACCAATTGATAGATCCAATAGGAGATTGTTGTTGGTTTGTGATCTATGTGTGTTGTATAGGCAAATTGAAAAAATAAAGTGTCTCCAACTCACAAGTTACAAGATTTGTCATCCCCCTTCTAAACAAAATAGTCACAGATTTTGTTTAATTCAGTATACCTAATTTCGAAGTGTTCGAATGAGAATTTACAATCAAATCATAAAGCAACACAAAATAATTTTTAAGTAGAAACCCAACTTGGGAAAAACCATAGGACACTTTGTATAGATCAACTATGCACTATGTAAACTTGAGATTACAAGATTACCGATTATGAGGAACAAAGACTCCTTTTTCTTCAAAGGGCTAGTTCCTCAAACTACTCTTGACTTTTGAATCAGCCAGTCCTTTGTTATTTAATCTTTGTGCTTTTCGATTAATATTGATCTTCCATTTCCCTCTTTAGAAGGAATCTTCCATTCTCCTTAATCTTCTTAGCAATAATCTTCATCAAACACCATGCCTCACATGTATTTGTGTACTCTCATCTCACCCTAATCACGTTCTTTATTAAGGTAGACACTTTCTTACTCTAGAAGATTAATTTTCTCAAAACTCCATTAGAGTAGCTCCACACAAGTGCTCTTATATTTCCAATCCTTCTCTCACATTTTCATCATGTCCCAAACCTTTTCTAGACTCCCAAGTCTCAACAAGAATATGACTCCAACTAAGAATCTAGACCAAACTAGAAAAGCTTAAACTAGGCAACTCTACACTCCATCAATAGATCGTTGCATAGGGCTATCGATCGGTCCCTGTTTCTAATGCTTATGGCTCTTCCATTGATTGATGTCCCCATTCATCGATCGATCAATAAACTTTGTTTAACAAATGGTGTTTTTAGGTACCGATCGATCATTCTAATTGGGCGATTGATCACTTTGACTAGATTTTTAATTTTTCGCATAGAAAACCTCCAACTCTCCTCATTCTTTCACATAGTCTCTTTTGCCCTAAATTGTGTGGTATGTGACATGTGTGCATTTTTTTACTTGATGAAACACATATTTGGCTTTTCCTTTTACTCCATTGCCAGAAATCTATCTTCAAACTTAAATTGACTCTAAATTACACATCAATAACATTGTTTTGATCATAGAAAAAAACCAATACATGACATCATAACACTTACGTACTAAAATCTCCCCCTTTGGCTATTTCGTGACAAAACACTACAACCCGTCATCTAAAAAATAAAAATTACAACTTCATAGTGCTTAATCAGATTTAGACAAAGTATGCATCAATGACAATGATTCTACCCCTTAATCTATAACTCACTAATCCTATCGTGGTGTGGTTTTCAACCAGTAATTACCCTGCACATCACAAATACGAACATACCTACATAATACTATTCCAAAAAAATAAGTAAACACAGAATTTAAATGTTCATGTCACAAAAGATTAATCAAGTTGTAACCATATCAATGAGTTTCTCTTTCTATCAATTCAACTTAAATCTTCCTTTTTAAGCTCTCTATTAGCAATCAACCCTTAGGATTTAATGTTTTCCCTAACCCAAATTTCTCCCCTTTTTTGTCATAAATTGACAAAAGCAAATTGAGGTAAAGAACACAAGAAATAAAAGAAAAGTTTTAAATCATTTGGAAACCACATCAAGAATAAATTTAAGGAGGATCAAGAATTTTTTGAAAATTTGCATGGAAATCAAAGTGTGTAGATCATCATGTAGCAGTATCATGGGTTAACATGCCCTTGAAGTTTCATACTAACACTCTATGTGTTTTTCACATTAGCATAACATAATTTCATTAGCTACTCGAGTAATGAATCGAAATTTGAAGTTACGAATCTTATAATAAGAAAAGATGCAAAAGTCTTTTACTTCAAGTCAAAGACTATTACATAATTATTCAAAACAATCATCAGGATATAAATGAATAATAATAGGAAAAAATAACTTTTCCCTTCCACTACTTTGGCAAATGAGTTTGTCGAGAAATTTGGTTCATGATTTCGTTCCGTTTGATCTTTGATTTACATATAATAAGTAAAAGATACAAGCATCAATACACAATTCTGTTTCTTTTATTGTGATTTTTAATGCCCTTTGCCTTTTTCAAATATTTGGCTTTTTTTTTCTTGTTATATTTGGCTTTCAATGGCTCTTTCTTAGTTCTCGTAACCTTAGTATATAATTTTTTTAATTTTATGCATTTCTCAATGTTAAGGGGATGCTAGCTTTCACACTAACACAAGATTTCTCATGTAGGCACCCAGTTCCATCATCTTTATAAGAACTATTGATGACAATGTTTATATTAAGTATTAAAGAAAACATAAACATTTCAAATGTCATTCAGTATGCAAAGGAATTCAAACCACTCGACTACCTTATACAACCTCAATGCATTAGTGTCAAGAAGTTAATTAACCATATTATACAATCAATAAGTACTAAGTTTTTCAGTAAATCAAACATGCATAAATAATTATCAAATAAAACTCTACTAAATTGGTATTTAGTTAGTCCTCTTAAATGAAGATTGTACTAATCATGCATTACTTGTGTGACCCACTATGTACAATACTTCACAATACAAGTGTATTCACATGATATTCAACTAAATGTTTAAAAAAAACACAAAACTTGTTTTTTTTTATAAACTTTTATCAAATAAATAAAGCTAATATTACACAAACTAATGCAAACAAAACTGCCAAAAAACTTCTCAATTTTTTTTGTTTGATGTCCCAAAGGATTTTCAAAAAAAATAAGGGTCAGAAATATCTTATGAAACAACTCTATATAATCAAGTCTAATGACTTGCCTAAAGTTATTAAACATATTAAAATCGAAAGGTTTTGTGAAAATATCAACTAATTAAAACTTTGCTAAAATATGTTCTAAGTTAACAATCTGAACCGCTACCAAATTTTTAATAAAATGATGTATAATATCAATATGTTTTGTCCAAGAATATTGGGCAGGATTTTGTGAAATTCAAAAGAAACACAAATTTGTTTTATACTTTGCCATGAAACTTAAAAATTTTCCTACATAAAAGAAACTACCTAAAGTACTCTTCGTATCATCTAATTCCCCACCCAATCAGTATCTAAATAGCATAGTAGTTAAGAAGTAGTATCAAATAGAAACCAATAAGCCATATTTCGTAGATCCACTCACCTATTTTATTATTCTTTTAACAACAATCATGTGTGATTCTTTAGGATTAATTGATAACTAGCACATACTCCTACACTTAAGCACATATCTGGGTGACTAAGAGTTTTGTACAAAAGACTAACAATTACGCTTCTATACGATGTTTGTTCAACTGATTTACTTGAAGCATCTTTACATAACTTGACAAAAGGAGATATATATGTCTTAGCATGTTTTGTTTCTTGAAGTCCAAATTTTTTCACTAGCTCTTTATCAAACTTTAATTTTGAGATAAAGATTCCTGAATCTTTTTATTATACCTGTAAAACAAGAAAATATGTTAGTAAAATTTTCATACTTGTCTCAAATTCCTTACTCATCTCCTTTGCAAAAGCTTTAGAAAGCTTATCATGTGTCGATCAAAAAATGATAACATTCATAAAGATCAGTGCCATCACCACATGCTTTCCAAATTTAATGAATAATGTCTTGTCCTCCCCACCTCTTATATAACCTTGCTTTGTAAGACACTATGTCAGTCAATCATACCATGCTTTTAGTGCATGTTTCAATCCATACAATGCCTTCTTCAACTCATACACATAATCAAGATGGCAAGGTTTAACAAAACCCTTAGATTCTTATACATAAACTTCCTCTTTCAAATTTCCATTTAGAAAAACACTCTTGACATCCATTTGATATACTTTTAATTTTAAATGACAAGCTATAGTAAGATGCAATCTAATAGAGTCAATTCTAGCAACAAAAGCAAATGTTTCATCAAAATCAAGCTCTTCTACTTGAGTGTAACCTTGAGCAAACAATCAATCTTTGTTTCTCACCACATTACTTTGTTCATCTATTTTGTTCTTATAAATCCATTTTGTACCTATCACATTAAATTTTTTATATCTAAGAACAAGAAGTCAAACATCATTCCTTATAAATTCATCTAGTTCTACTAGCAATACACTAATCCAATTTTGATCTAGAAGAGCTTCAACAATTTTCTTTGGCTTTGTAAAAGGCACATAACAAGAAAATTTTAGTTGTTCTTCTAGCTAATGCCTTGTTCTCACTCCTTAATTGCTGTCGCCAATTACATTGGTTTTAAGATGGTCTTTTTGAACGGAATTAAGTACTTGACCAGATTGAATCTATAATTCTTTCTCCTCTACATGAACTTCATATTCATGTACATTATCATGTACATCCACCCATGCCTATTCTTTTGATTTGCATCACTAAACACATTAGGTGAATCATCATAATCATAACAATCATTAACTTTCTGTTTTCCTTTCTCATTTTGAATCTTTTGATTTTAAAGATTATGCATCATTTACTACCACATTAGAACACTTCATGATAGTTTGATTTCTTTTATTAAAAACCATGTATGCCCTACTTGCAAAAGAATACCCAAGGAAAATTACATCATCACTCTTACTATGAAACTTTCCCAATGTTTCCTTATAAGAACATAAGTGTTCTTATGTCATGTATTAGCTTATTACTATGATCAAAACAATGTCAACAATGTGTATTTTAAGTAAGGTTATAGCCTAAATAATTCTTTATGAAGGTACAATGTAAAGGGGATTCAAATCTGTGTTTGTCATGTAAAATCATGCACACACATCACATTCACATACTTTAAGGTAAAAGAGACCTTAGGTTAAACAATGGTGAGAATTTGAGATTTTAATTTTGGAAAATCAACAATCTAGTCAGAACGATCAATTGCCATGTTGGAACAATCAATCACTGATGATTGTAGCAGAATATTTAAAAATTGTATGAGTGATCAATTGCTTCTGTGAAATGATCGATTAGCACCTAAAAACACTTTGTGTAAAATGAAGATGAGAGTTAGTGATTGATGGAAGAGTCGTGAGATAAAAATTGGGATCAATTGATTGCACTATGGAAATGATTGGTCAATTGAGCTGCATGTTGCCTAATTTAAGATTTTCTAGTTTGGTTTAGCTTCCTAGTTAGAGTCTTATTCCTTTTAAGGCGTGGGAGTCTATATAAAGAGATTGGAACATGATAAAGGAAGAAAGAAGACCTAAAAAATCTAGAGAGCTTATGGGGAGTTTCTCTAATGATGTTTTGAGAGAGTTGTCTTCTAGAATGAGAAAAGGTCTACCATAAATGAAAAAGTATGATTAGGGATGAGATTAGAACACAAAGCGCATGTGAGACATGATCTTTGTAGATGATTGTTGATGACAATATCAAGATAATAGAAGATTCATTCCATGGAGGAGATGAAAAATCTACTTTGATTAAAGAGAACAAAGGAGAAGAAGATCAAGCTATGAATGGTAAACAACCAAGGCATAGTTGATTCAAAATTCAAGAGTGGTGTGAAGAACCAACCATTAGAAGAAAAAGAATGAGTCTTTTATCTTTATAATTGGTAATTTTGTAATTTCATGTTTACATAGTGCATAGTTGATATGGACAAAAATATCTTGTAGTTTTTCCCTTGTTGGGTTTCCACGTAAAAAACTCTTATGTGTTTATTTGCTGAATTTATTATAAAATTCTCATTAAAACACATTGGAATTAGGCACGTTAATTTGAACAAAATCTATTTATTTTATTTCAAAGGGGAATATAAATTTTGTTACTTAATTGGGAGTTAGAGGCACTATATTTTTGTTAGTTTGCCTATGGCACACACACATAGTTTACAAACCAACAAGTGGTAGCTGAGGTTATTTTGAATAATTCTGTGATTTTTCTCTTGTGATTAAGACTTGAATGTGATTTTGATTGCCAAGGAATTCAAAAACATACTTAGTTTGTCTTTATTTGTTTCAAATTTTGTTGTGGCTAGAAATAATCATGTTTTTGATGAGTTGAAGATGCTTAGAGAAAACATTTGTGTTGTGAAACATGAGAATTCTCAACTTGTGCATGACAAATCTTTATGTGATATAAAAAATATTGTGTTTCTTGATAAAATTTAATTGTTGGAAGTAGAATTGAAAACTTAAAATTCAAAGTTGAATGAGTTTGTTAGAGGCAAAGAATGACTTAATAAAATTCTCTCATGTGAACAATTTGGATGTTATAAAAGTGGTTTAGGATATGTGGGACAAAAGAATACAAACTTTCTAAGAATCACTAAGTTTGATAAGGCCAAAAAATTAAATGTTAATGATGCTAGTACCTCAAATTCTAAATTTATAGTTGAAAAAAATTGGTATAAGAAGGAACTAGTAACCAAAATTGAGACAAATAAGAACAAATCTATGAGGAAACCACAATTTGTGAGACAATACTATAATTGACTTAGAAAAATCACTTGGATACGAAGAAGCTTAAAGGAATTTAGTGTAAATGTTCAAAATCATGAACATACGGCTCACATACTTGATTCACTAAGTTTTCTTTATAAGTTTTTTCATAATGTTTATCACAAGAAAATACAAGTGAATGCAAAAACTCTTAAGAAAACAAAACATGATAATAATTTGAGTGAAATTTAATAAATTGTGAAAAACTAAGACAATTTGGGTAAAAAAATAAGATGTAAAATGTCTTGTAATAAACCACCATTATAACTCAGCATTCTAACATGTGGTACCTAGATAGTAGATGTTCAAAGCACATGAACAATAACAAATCTATGTTTACTAATTTGATAAAGAAATATGAAGGCAAAGTTTCCTTTGGAGATGGAAGTACCATTAAAATATATGAATATGCACTTTGAAAGTTTATGGATTGCCTTATTTTGGTAATTCCTTGTATGTGAGTAGTTTGAAAGGTAATCTTTTGATCACTAGTCAAATTTGTGACTTTGATTTTCTAGTCAAGTTCACAAAAAGCTTGTTACATCTTTAGCAAATCTGGAATGACTTGTGTCAAAGGGTAAAGAGCACATGATAATTGTTATTTGTTTTATCCTATTTATCTTACAGCCTTATCTTTGTTTAATAATACTTACTTGTGGCATCAAATATATTAATTTCAAAATTTTAATAAAAATAACAAAGGAAGGGATATAAGAGGTGTCCCCATTTTGAAAAATCCTGAAAGCTTTATATGTGGTGCTTGTCAAAAGGGTAAATAGTCAAAGTCCCATTATAAAATGTTGAAACATGTGAAAACTGAAAGACCATTAGAATTAATACTCATGGACCTTATTGGGCCAATGTAAAAAGCTAGTTTAGGTCATAAAAGATATCTTGGTGATGACGGATGACCTATTAAGATTCACTTGGGTAGATTTTATTAGAGAAAATTTTATGTTTTTGAAACATTCAAAAAAATTACCCTTTCCATACAAAACACAAGTGGTCTACACATTCATAAAATTAAAAGTTACAAAGGTGGTAAATTCATAGACCTTAGATTCAAAGAGTTTTGTGATAAACATAAAATTTATCATGAGTTCTCAACCCCTAAATCTCCTCTACAAAATGAAATAGCTGAAAGGAAAAATAGAACTATTTAAGAAATGACTAGTGTTATGCAGAATAAAAAGAATTTGGCAAAATATTTTCAGGCAAAAGTTGTAAGAACAACAACATGCACCCTCAATAGAGTCTATTTAAGACCTCTCATAGTCCAAACCCATTATGAGTTGTAGAAAGGTACAAAACCAACTGTCAAATATTTTAGTGTCTTTGGAAGTCCATGTCATATATTAAGAGATAAGGAACTAATGCATTGAAATAATGTTCAATTAACTGTTTTCAAATATTGAATTACAATTTTATTTTGTGTTAATTCATTGATTATATGTGTTATTTATATCTTTAATAGGTGAGTTGGGCCTATATTGTGTTTATATGTCAAAATGGGCTTCGATAGGATCCAAGTGGAAGAGGAAGGGAAACCCAACTACCTAAAGCGATTCAAAGGTCAAGAATATGCTATTAACAGTCTAAGAGTTCATTGAATGGTCAAACACAACCTTGTTGATCCATCGGATTTCATATTTGCTTCAAGAGAACCAAATTTGGGAAGATGTTAATTTGGACAGATCGACATAGCTTTAGTATTTTGATTATATCTTTCTATGAATAAATCAAATTGATATAATTCTGGTGGCATTATAATAAAGACTTTCATGGATTTTATAACTATTTTAGGACAAAATTCATAATTGCAAAAATATATAGGTCAAATCTGATATGCAAAGGTACAACTAGTTAATTAACACAAGGCCAACATATGGAGGATCTTTTCATTGGTTGTGATTGATATATATAAGGAAAGACAATGAGGCTAACCGGATAACTAAATAAAGAATAAAAGATACTTATTTGCTAAATAAATCATTGATTTATTTAGAATCTAATCATTGCTAAAGAAGCAACCAATCAAACAATCAACCAGGATGCAATCAAGGGATATGATTGGACATTCCCCTTTGATACAACCCCTTCTACTTCTATAAATAGAGGGGTGGACATGGGAGAAACATTATTCCTCCTCTTGGGAGATCTTTTCTCTTATTTTTCTTCTCTTTTTTTATAACTTTTTTTTTAGTTTTATTGTAATGACTTTCTAGCAAAGGCTGGAGGTGATTTGTAACAATCTAACGGAGTTCTATTCATGTTTCATATATGGTTTTAAGTAAGTATTGGTTATTTGAAGTGATGTTCATTTAATATTCTTCTTCTACTTTCTTTGTGATTTTAATACATAAGATGCTTGAAGGCTTCCTTCTTGATCTTTCGTGGTTTTAATACATAAAACTCTTAAAGAAACAATTATTTTTCTCATTCATCTATCCAAAGTATTTCTTATATTTATTTTTTTCTTTTAATATTCATATCTTCTAGTTAGATAGAATCTTCATTTAATTCTAACTTAGATAACATGACACATGAAGAACATCACTAAATGCTACAATGACCCTTAATGCCTTAGTATTTTCTCTTATTGATATCTTAACTTTTTATTACTTTAATACTCTTCTACTCTTTCTCTCTTAATTTTTATTTCCTTTATTTTTCGTAATCATTTTCTTTGTTGCGCAAGGTTTTCCTTGTCGATCGACCTTATCTACTACAATTAGAGAGTAAAACAAATCTAAATTTGATTACTTTATAATCTTGGTTCAAACTTAACAACAAATTAGCACTGTTACCGGTGATTACAACATGTGACAAGAATCCATTACAAAAAAGAATTGACTCTAACTTTTATTTTTTTTGTACTCTAACTCTTTAAATTTAGTCATTTACTTTATGTCATTTACTTTCAGTATTTAAATTCTACAATTTTTCTTTTTTTAAGACTGGAGGCACTACTTACATTACCACCAAAAATTGTTTGGGATCAAACATGTACCTCGATAGTGCCTTTAGCCTTATTTTGTAATTAAAATTTTGTCTATTAATTTCTAACTCTCTAACATTTTATATTTTGTCATTTAATTTATGCACTTTTACTTTCTTTTATTACAAAAAAAAATATCATTGTTGCAAGTTCACATGGGCACGCAATAATTTAGGATGATTGAGAAGTGTGGACAAATCTTTTTAAAATTG
Source organism: Saururus chinensis (assembly GCA_035235625.1). Classification (NCBI taxonomy): domain Eukaryota; kingdom Viridiplantae; phylum Streptophyta; class Magnoliopsida; order Piperales; family Saururaceae; genus Saururus; species Saururus chinensis. The sequence continues at coordinate 38,337,421 of CP141143.1, forward strand.
TCTTTCTTTTGATACAATGGAGGGTCTAAGAATTAATGAGGAACAATGAAGTAATAATGAGAATAATAATGTACAAAATGTCCAAGTTAAAACTTTACATGATTATTTGCAACCCACAAGGACTAGTACCCCCTCTTGTATGATATTTTCTCCAAATATGGGCACTTTCGATCTAAAACCGGGTGTAATTCAATTACTACCCAAATTTCACTGTTTAGATTTGGAAAGTCCATATTTACTCTTGAAAGAATTTAATGAGGTTTGTACTACATTACACAATCAAAATGTTTCAATAGATGTTATTAGCTTAAAACTTTTTCTGTTTTCCTTGAGAAGAAAAAGCAAAAAATTAGTTCAATGCTTTGAAACCAAGTTCCATCAGAACTTGGCAAGAAATGCAACGTGAATTTTTGAAAAAGTTTTTCCTACTTAATAGACCAATACTTTGAGAAGAAATATTTTTGAATTTTTTAAAAAAGAAAATGAAACATTTTTTCAATGTTGGGAACATTTTAAAGATCTTTTACTTATGTGTCTACACCATGGTTATGAACTTTGGTGGACCGTGAGCATATTTTATCAGGGAATGAGTTCTCGAATGTGTGAGCACATAGAAATGATGTGCAATGGTAAATTTTTAGGAAAAAAGTTGGAGGAAACTTGGGATTACCTTGATTGGTTTGCAAAAAAAACCCAGTGATGGACTGATTCTAGTCAGCCATAGAAATTCAAAAAGTCCAAGCTGATACCAAACAGGGGTGTGATGCACATTCTTAGGGATGAGGATAATGTTAACACAAAAATTGCTAGTCTAACTAGAAGAATTGAAGCTTTGTGATGCAACCAAATTGATACAAACTCACAAAGTATTTGTTGCATTTGTGAAACAAGTGGACACTTGATGCAGGATTGTCCAACAATGCCTGCATTTCAAGAAGTTTTACACATCCAAGCAAATGCCATGAACACTTACAAGAGGCCATTTTCTTCTCCCTACTCAGAAACATATAATCCAAACTAGAGAAATCATCTCAACTTTAGTTGGAAAAATGAGTCTAATGTTCAGGTACCTCCCTCATTTTCAACATATGTGCCACCACATAAGAAGTCACTTGAGGACACCTTACAAATGTTCATGCAAGGCCAAGCAACCATCAATAGTCAGACAATGAATTCCATAAATGATTTGAAGGCCTCAGTGACTCAACTGACCATAAGCTTGAGCACACAAGAAAAAAAGAGTTTTCCTTCTCAACCTCAACCTAATCCAAAAGGTCAGAAAGTATAATCTTTAGATTCTCCAGAGAATGTCAACTTAGTCACCACTTTGAGAAATGGAAAGGAAATAAATAGATACTCCAAAGAAGGTAGCTCAACCTGAGGAGGAACCTTTGAATTCTGAAGAATGTAATAAAGTTGACAGGTCTGAGAACTCTGAAAATATTTCTTCAATTTTGTTCCTTTTCCTCATAGGCTGAATTCTTCTTCTTCTCAAATGGTTTCTCATTCCGACATCCTAGAGATTTTCAAACAAGTAAAAATTAATATTCCTCTCTTGGATGCCATCAAATAAGTTCCATCATATGCAAAATTTTTGAAGGACCTTTGTACAATTAAACATAAGTTAAATATACAAAAGAAGGTTTTTTGACAGGACAAGTTAGATCAATTTTGCAACACAATACCCTACCCAAATACAAGGTTCCAAGTTGTCCAACCATATCTTGTGCATTTAGGAACTTTCAAATTGAAGGGGCGAGAGTAAATTTTTTACCTTTTTCTATTTTTAACAATTAGGTCTAGCAGATTTGAAACCCACCAACATAACACTTCAACTTGTTAACCTATCAATCAAAAGGCCAAAAGGAATAATGGAAGATGTCCTTATTCAAGTGGACAAATTCTTTTTTTCCAGTGGACTTCATTGTTTTAGACACACAACTGGGTCAAAATGCATCTTCTCAAATCCCTTTGATTTTAGGTCGTCCATTCCTTGCTACATCCAATGCTCTAATAAATTGTCAGAATGGAGTGATGATGCTTTCTTTTTAGAACTTGACATGCGAGTTAAATGTATTTGATGCATGTAGACAACGATCGGACTTCAATGATACTTTTTAGGTTGACATGATTGATTGTCTAATGGAGGATGCTTTTCTTTTCATTTATTCTAATGATCCACTAAATATTTGTTTTAACTCATTTTGATTTCATAAGTAGAATTGATAAAGAGATGATAATTGCTTTAAGGACCTTGGATGAGTTTAGATGGAGGTGTGTCTGGCTGAAGATAGTTAACTTAGTGCTCTTTGGAGGCAACCCAACTTTAGGTTTTGATAGTTATTTTTGTTGAATTTAATAGTTAGTGTTTTTATTTTCTTTAGTTAGTTTTTAGTTTATTATCTTTGTCGATTGCCCTAATCATTATTAGGGTGTTCTTCATTATTGATTTACCCTTATGTGACAATGCTTGTGCTCTATTGACCATATTTCTTTTGATAGCTACGTACATGAGCACGTCAACCGATGTACTATCACTTCTTTCCTCTTTTTTTATCTTAAGAATTGCATTTATTTTCTTTTATATATTGAATAAAATATTTAGTTTAGGTTTGGGGGTGTAGAAAGAGATTTTTATTTTATTTTAGAGTATGTAATTTACTTTTAGTTAAAAAAATTTTAAAAATTTGATTAAATTTATTTTGTTTCATTTTATGTTTTTACTTATTTGCATTGATGCTACTTTTAGACATGTGACTATGTTTAATGACATCAGACTATTTAGGACTTGACTTGACAGATTTATTGATTTTGAGTTCTGATTAATTCATATTGGTTTCTTGTGCTCCTATTTTTAAAAATTAGAAAGACATTTGTCTAAGTGTAAATTTGAGCCCTTGATTATGGTCTTACATATTGGTGGATATCATTGAATCTAAGTAATTATTTTCTTATGAGAGTAAAACTTTGGTATCATCTAGTGGTACTCATGTTATCATAATAGAGTTTTGGGCTTGACTATTCTTGGTTTGTAGAGCAGTCTAGGACTTGTTGTCAATACAATTAAGGTTGATTGTATATTGTGTTCAAGAAAAAAAAAGAAAAAAAATTGAGTAAAAAAATAAAAGAATAGGAAAATTGTAAAGAGCTAAAAAATTAAAGTCTCTCTATTGAGTAGATCGAGACTCAAAGTGTTTCACTAAACTTAGGGTGTTCGAGTCATAAGGTAGAATTGACTAGTTTATAACATCCATAGCCTTGAAGCCTATTTGGTTCAAGTTATTAAAGCTGAGGGGTGCTTTAACACCTAGTGCCCTGAGCCAACTGGATAGGGAGTCACTGGCTTAACACTTATTACATTGATCTTATAGAAAGCTTAAGAAGTCTAAGCCTTACACATGTCATATAAGATGAGCATAAATTCTAATACGACATTATACAGTTTTATCCTAAATGGGTTGTCAGGTGATCTAGGGTGTTTTATCTTGAAGATGAATGGATGCCAAAATTTATTTATGAGTGTTAAAATTAAAATTGTTGAGTGGACTTGAGACACACTGAGTTGTTCGATTCATGAGATTGGGATTGTATAATTAGTTGGCAATGTCTATATTTTAAAAACTATTATGTATTTATGCATACTTGCCACCAATATGAAATTGTCATAATGAATTATTGTTTCAAAAGAAAAGTTATATTATGCATGATTGATTTTACTAAATGAAGTCACATGTTTAAGAGGAGTTGATTTGTAAATTTTCTATGGTTTTAATTTTAATTTTCTTTAATCCTTTTAGTTTTGAAATTTTTGGGTAGATTTACTACAAACCCTCATGATACGTTAACTCATCCACTAGTGTAAGCAATCGAGTTTTCTTACGGAAGTGGAGTAGTTTAAAGGCTTGTTGCGTATGCTAAATGCAATCGAGTTTTCTTACGGAAGTGGAGTAGTTAGTTTTGTTTTATGTTGTTTTTATTTTATTTTTCCTTGTGGACTAGCAAAAAGTAGGTTTGGGGTTGTTTGATGCATGGAAATAATATTTAATTAAATATTTTTAAATCTTAAATTACAATACTACTTTGTGTTAATTCATTTATTTTATGTGCTATTTATATCTTGAATACGAGAGTTAGGCTTTTGTTGTTTTTACATGTCAAAATGGGCTTCGATAGAATCCAAGTGGAAGAGGAAGTGAAACTCAACTACAAAAAGTGATTTAAAAGTCAAGAATGGGCTCTTAATGGTCTAAGAATACATTGAATGGTTGAACACAACCTTGTGGACCCATTACATTTCATATTTGCTTCAAGAGAACCAAATTCGGGAAGAAGTTGATTTGGATAGATTGATATATCCTTAATATTTTGGTTATATCATTCTATGTATAACTCGATTTGGTATGATTTGGGTCACATTAGAAAGAAGACTTCCTTGGCTATAATAAATATTTCAGGATAAAATTCATAATTTTGAATATATATGGGTCAAATTTGACATGCAAAGGGAGAACTAGTTAATTAACCCGAGGCCAACACATGAAGATCTTTTCATTGGTTGTGATTGATATACATAAGGAAAGACAATGTGGCTTATTAAAAAACTAAATGAAGACTAAAATATACTTATGTGCTAAATAAATTATTTATTTATTTAATTAATTTATATTGTTGCTAAAGAATCAACTAATCAAGCAATAAATCAAGATGCAATTAAAGGATATGATTAGACCTTCCCATTTGAAGCAACCCCTTCTACTCCTATATATAAAGGGGTGGATGTGGGATAAGCATCATTCCCTCCTCCTTGGATACATCTTTTCCTATTTTTTCTCTTCTTTTGTAACTTTTATTTTTAGCTTTCTTGTAATGGCTTTCTAAGCTTTCTAGCTAAAGATAGAGGTGATTTGTAATAATTTAATAATATTTTATTCATGTTTCATCTATGGATTCAGGTAAATATTAGTTATTTGAAGTGATGTTCATTTGATATTGTTCTTTTTATTTCTTTTTTATTTTAATACATAAGATGCTTGAAGGCTCTTATTCTTTATCTTTTGTAGTTTTGATATATAGAACTCTTGAAGAAACAAGTGTTTTTATCCTTCATCTATTGAAAGTATTTCCTATCTTTGTTTTTTTCATTTAATGTTCATATCTTCCGATTAGATAGAATCTTCATTTGATTCTAACTAAGATAACATTACACATAAAAAATATCAGTAGATGTTACAATGACCCTTAATGCCTTCATGCTTTCTGTTATTGATTTTTTAACTTTTTATTGCCTCAATACTCTTCTACTCTTTCTCTCTTAATTTTTCTTTCCTTTATTTTTTGTAATCATGTTCTTTGTTGCAGAAGGTTTCCCTGTGGATCGACTGTCTACTACAATTAGTAAGTAAAACAAATTTGAATTTCGCTACTTCATAGTCTTAGTTCAGACGTAACAACAACATGCTTCACAAAAATTTGGTAGTAAGAGATATGATGTATATTCCCTTACATATTCTTTCACATGTAGTGCATACAAGGTTTTTAACAACAAAACTCAAACTGATCTGGAGTCTTCTAATGTAGTTGTGAATGATGCATAAATTTTTGAAAATCAAAACATTCAACATGTTAAAGGAAAAGAAAAAATTGATGATTTCTATGATTGTGATCATTTATTAAATATGTTTAGTGATGTTCATGATGATCATATATATGAAAGTAAAGTTCATGAAGAAGAGCAAGAACCACAAGTTAAAATTGGTCAAGTACCTAACTTTGTTCAAAAAGACCATCCTGGAACCAATGTAATTGGTGACATCAATGAAGGAGTGAGAACAAGACATTAGTTGGAAGAACAAATAAAAGTTTCTTGTTCTATATCTCTGACTGGACCAAAGAAGATTGATGAAGCTCTCTAGGATGACAATTTGATAAATGTAATGCAATAGGACTTAGGACAATTTAATAGGAATGATGTATAGTTTCTTGTCTCCAAACCTAAGCAATGTAATGTCATAGGTACAAAGTGGATTTACAAGAACAAAATAAATAAATAAGGTCATGTAGTATGAAACAAAGCAAGATTGGTTGCTCAAAGATGAACACAGGTAGAAGACAATGATTTTGATGAAATTTTTGTTCTTTTTGCTAGACATGAATCAATTAGATTGCTTCTAGTTATGACTTATCATTTAAAATTTAAAGTATATCAGATTCATATCAAGAGTGCTTGTCTGAATGAAAACTTGAAAGAAGTTTATGTCGAACAACTTAAGGGTTTTATTGATCCTCATCGTTCTGATTATGTCTATAAATTGAATACAACTTTTTATGGATTTAAACAAGCTCCAAAAGCATAGTATGATAGACTGACACAATATCTAACAAAGCAGGGTTGCATAAGAGGATCTATTGACAGACATTGCTTACCAAGAAGTATGGAAAACATATCTACGTGGATGACATCGTATTTGGCTCTACAAATAATAAACTTTCCAAAGCTTTTACAAAAGTGATGAGCAAGGAATTTGAAATGAATATGGAAGGTTTACTAAATTATTTCATTGGTCTACAAGTATAATAAATTGATCCTAGAATCTTGATCTCACAGTCAATGTTTGTTAAAGATCTAGTAAAGAAATTTAGACTTCAAGATGCAAAATATGCCAAGACACCTATGTCACCTTTTGTAAAGCTAAGTAAGGATGCTTTAGGTAAATTTGTTGAACAAACCCAATATAGAAGAATGATTAACAACCTTTTGTACTTAACTGCAGTCGCCCATATATTTACTTAAATGCATGAATATGTGCTAGGTATCAAGCTGATCCTAAAAAATCGCACATGATTGTTGTTATGAGAATAATAAAATATGTTAGAGAATCTACAAGATATGGTTTATGGTTACCATTTGACACTACTTCTAAACTACTAGGATATTTAGATGCTAATTAGGCAAGAACTATAGATGATAGGTATAGTACTTCATATAGATTTTTTTACAAGAAATTGTTTAGTTTCTTGGCATAGTAAAAAATTAAATTGTATTTCTTTATCAACACCAGAAACTGAAGATATACTGCTGGTAGTGGTGGAACTCAATTAATATGGATAAAAGAATATTATTTCATTATGGAATACATGAGGGCAAAATGACATTATATTGTGACAATCTAAGTGCAATTAAAATTCATTAAATTCTTGTTCAACTTTCTCGCATAAAATATTGATATTTGACATCATTTTCTTCGAGATTTGGTTGATGATCAAATTATTCACTTAGAACATATTTCAACGGAGTTTTAATTTGCTCATATTTTACCAAACCTTTGGATTTTAATAGGTTCATTAACCTTTGAACAACCATTGGATTTTCTTGCCCCGAGTTATTTGATAAGAAATTTTTGTCGCTATTTTGATGAAAATTTTATTGGGACAGTAGAAACAACAAAAATTGTATTAAGTTCTATGTTTTTGATAGTTTGATTTAGTTTTGTTTGTGTTTAGTTGATATGTTTTCAGGAAAAGTTTAAAAAAATAAACAAAATATATAAAAAATTATTTTGTGTGTTTTCAAACATATAGTTGGCCTATCATATGGAATACACTTGAATTGTCAAGGTATTGTACAATAGTGCGTCACGCATGGAATGCATCATGGTTACAGTCTTAAGTCAAAAGGACTAGTTTCAAACTAATTGAGTAAGCTTCAAGATTCATAATAATACTTGATAGATTGCTGATTTACCAAAATGCTTAGTACTCACTATGAGAATTTCGGATCATCTTTTATGTTAAATGTATAATATGGTTGATTTACTTTTTAACTATGATACTATGAGATAGTATAAAGTAGTTGAGCAGTTTGAATTCCTTTACATACTAAATGAGCTTTAACATGTTTATGTATTATTTTGAACACTTTATGTAAATATTATCATGAATAGTTCTCATAAAGATGATGGGAAGGGCTGCTCACATGAGATATCTTGTGTTAATGCGAAAGTTACCATCTCCTTGACATTGAAAAAGGCTTATATTGGAATAAATATATAGTGCAAGGTCAAGTGAACTAAGAAAAAATCATTGAAAGTGTATTTATGAAACAAATGAAAAGGCTAAAATTTAAAAAAGGCAAAGGGCATAGAGAATGACAACAAAAGAAATTGAATTTTGTATTATTACATTGATCTCTTCCTTATCCAATGTAAATCAATGATCAAATGAAATGATAGCATGGGATAAGTTTTTCAACGGACTCATTTTCCAAAGTAGTGGAGGAGAAATGTTATTTTTGACTATATAATCTATTTATATCTTGATGTTTATTTTGAATGACTGGTATAGCGGTTTACTTGAAGTAAAACAAATATTTCTCCATTTTCTCTTATTATAAGGCTTGGAATGTGAAATTTTAATTCTTTTGTCGAGTGGCCAATGAGATTATGTTATGCTAATGTGCGATACACATGTTGTGGCATTCTTAACCTTCGAAAGTGTAATCAAATTTGATATTGTCATATGATTGATGAAACATTTTGGTTTTAGTAACATTGTTTCCTTGATTCTCCCTAAAATTGATTTTATATGTGTTTTTTACAAGTTTTTTTCCTTTTATTTTTCATCCTTTCTACCTAGATTTCCTTTTATCTATTTGTGAGTGAAGGGAGAGAAATTTAAGTTATAGAAAACGTTATGTCGTGGGTAGAAAGTTAATAGAGAAAGTGACAAAGAAGATTTTGACTTAATTGTTAAAAAGAGAAATTTTCTTGATTTGGTTATGACTTAATTAATCTTTTACTTACATAAACATTTAAATTTTGTATTTAATTATTTATTGGAACAATATTTGTAATGTTCGACAATTTTATTAATGTCTAAAGTTGGCCAAGTGGAAAATAAGGTTTGTGACATAGCATAAACAAACATGGTCATGTTCATAATTAAGCTAAAACATGTGAAACATGGTTCATACATAATTAACAAAATATGTATGCAAGCATTCATACTTCAACATAGTCATATTCTACTAATAATATGTGAGTTGCATAAAGAAATCATTAAAACCTAGCTTAAAATGAGCATGCATTCATATCAGTATAGCCAGTCGATCGGCCCTATGGGGCAATCAATCAGGAACAAAGAGATCCAAAATTACCGTTTGGCCAATTGAATGATTAGCCCAGAAAGCCCTAAAAATAGTTCTTTTTTATTCACAAAATCCATACAAATTCATAAAACTTCATAAAACATTAAATCATCTATTCAAAAGATTCAAATTCACCCATACATAATCTTTAAGAACATGAATCCACCCATAAACATGTTGTTAGTGCAAATAAAACCTCGTCAAACAAAAACCTCTTACCCAAAATTAAATTGTAAAGCATTAAATCTCTTCCAAAGCTCAAGGAATTCCTATTTAAAAAATTAAGTCGCATTAGCCCTAAGTAAATATCCATCATTTCCACTGAATAGAGACTTAAAATTACTAATAAATGATAGATCCAACATCCTTTTGAGCCCAAAACAAAAATCACAATAGTAAGAAAACTGAATCTAGGGTTTCAAATTATGGGTAAAAGAATGAACTTGAGAGGAAGAGTAGATAGAATCTTATTCAAGAGGAGAAAAATATGAGATTTAGGGCAAAAATTAAAAGAAACATCAAAGAGATTGAGTGATTATACATTGGATTAAGCTCTTCTTTCTTAACATGGAGTAGACCTCCTCCAAAGCCTCCCAAATCTAAGCCTACCCCAAATGGAGAAATGACAAAGGTTTTTGTGAGTTTAATATTCATCTAGAAGAGTATAACGGATCACTAGATTGCCCCTAGTTTAATTATCTATAAAGATAAAGGCTACGAGTTCTAGCCTCCTTGCAGAATTTTTATATGTACCAGAATCAAGTAAATATTCTCTCAAACTTCACTCACAATGTATCCATCATTTCAACCATAAGCATTCAATCCACACATAAACACACAGCAATTTTAATGTGTGAAACCCAAACTTTGTCTGTTCCACATCAAAACCAAATCAATGAACTATGAACAAGCAAGACAATTCACATTGACACTGCAAACCACCAACCTTTATTTTGAGTTTAACAAAAACTCCTTTTGTCTAGATCTATGCAAATCTTTGTTGTTGCTGGGCATAAAGTCTTCTTATTCGAGCACTTGAAACTTCTCTCTCCTCACTTTGTCTCTGTCTTCTTTTAGCCTTCAATAAGCTTTTGTTATTGTATTGACTTTGGCCTCATTAGAAATATTCAATCTCCCATTAAAGATATACGGCAACTCATCTTTGAAATCTTTGTGTAAAATTTTCTCTTAATTGTGGAAAGCTTCATGAATTCATTATTAATCTTCAACTCAAAGCTTCATGTGAATCATCTTTGAAAAATAATATGCAAAAGTTATGATTCTATAATCTACTCTAGTTTTTTATCTCTCAAATTTTATGATTTCTTAACCCTTATATAGCTTTTTAAGTAAGTTTAGGTGTTTGACTTAAATAAAAAAATAAATTAAAATCAGAATGGTTTAATTAGGGTAAGTAGTCCTTGAAGTGATCGATTGTTCACTATTTATCTTGTCCATGATACTTCAAGCGATAGATTAATTAATGAAGGTGATCGATCAAAAACTATTAGCTTTGTTTTACATAGGGTGGAATCAGGTGCCAATAGATCATTTCAATCAACTATAAGTCCAGTGATTGATCATTTAGTCTATATTTTTATCAATTTACCCTTTTACTCTAAAACTTTATGAAACCTATAAAATTGCTTCTAAAACTTGTCCAAGTAATTTTGGTAGGCGAATGTAATTCAAATATGCTTTAAAAACCTTTTAACATTCTTCAATCTTCTGTCTTGATCCATAATAACATGCCTTCTCCTATTTTTAATGCTTGTCAATTCCAAATTTAACTCGACCATAATAGCATCTAATCAGATTCTAAGACTCAACACATACACAAGGTTTCTAACAAAATTCTGAAAAAAAAAATTAGCCAATAAACTTGACACGACTCATATGTTCTTATAGTTTCTATTTATAGCTAGGGTTAGTAAATAGGTCTTACAATGGGCCCAACAAGGAAATAAGTGATCTCACTTAAGTGAATGAACCCAAAAATGAATTCAAAAAAGCTCAAGCCTATTTAAGAGTTCAAGTGAGGGTCGACAGCCTAAGAAGTTAGTACGCCCCCCGATATGGATGTGGGTCCTTGGGTGGGCCTCACCACTTCCTTAATCAAAGTAATGACATAGAAAATAACAAGAATTAGTGTGGAACTTGGTGGATTAAGCTAGACACTAATATTTTTTAACTAAATATCAAACAAAAACCAAAAAATTTATAATTATGCGAAACCATCACACAAAATCAAAACATATGGAAAATAGAAAAACTTTACACTAATTAGAAAACAGTAAAATTTTACATATCTTACACCCAACCCACCTTATAAGAATTTTTTCACCAAAATTCACTATTGACCAGTGGTGAATAAGCGAGGGTGCTTCACTTTGACTTCATCATCATGCTCCCATGGTCCTCAATGTTGTGTATCCGCCAAATCACTTTCACCAACAAAATCACCTTGTTCCTAAGCATCTTTTCTTTCTTGTCCAAAATTTGCAATAGCATCTCGACATAGGTAAGATCACTCCTGAGCTTCAACAACTCGATGTCTAGAACATGGGAAGGGTCTAGTCCATAATTCAGCGAAAGAGAAATTTGAAACACATCATGGATGTTAGTAAGTTGTGATAGTAAAGCCACTCGATAAGTCACTGCTCCAATTTGTTTAAAAATTTCGAAAGGTCCAATGAACCTAGGAGATAAGTTCCCTCTTTTGATGAATCACATGATGTCTTTAGAAGTGAGATTTTCAAGAAAACATGAACACCAACTTCAAATTCTAGATCTCTCCAACTCTTATCTGCATAACTCTTTTGCTAACTTTGAGTTGTGTAACACCCCAACCCGGATAAACCAACCCGGACCGGGGGGTTATTCAGAAAACAAAATCAGAGTTTAGTATTCAAGCAGAAAAATTTTAAATGAGACAAACCAAGAGTGGCAGACTCTGTGTGCGAGAGTTGTAACATTCTTCTACGCACTACAGATCTTTAATGCTTTGTTGTACGTAGCTCAGAAAAAACCTAGTTTTATAACTAATTTCAATTGGGTCAATGTTATCATACCATTGGTTGCCTACATAAGTATTGGATATCATCTCCAACGTTATTCCAATACGATCGGATCTGAACGTAGTTCTGCCTATTGGCTATTACATACATCACGCATCAAAAAATCATATAGGTTAAAATACGTATATTCTTATATCCAAATAATTTATTCAAAATCAGCCAAAGATATCATAAAACATTAGAGTCGAACAGAAGTTCATAAATAAGTGGAAATACATATCTCACTCTATCATAGAAGTGAGCAGAATATTATTAAAATCACACGTATCTCTCTATCACAGAGCAATAACAAAACACAAGACAGAGTAGATCGAATCATATCAAATCACATCATATAATAACATATTTCATCCGACCATAACATATTATATCATATCATATCGTATCAGATTAAATAGAGTATTCTATAGCAAATCGGATCAGAGCATATCAGATAAAATCGGATTAGAATGTATCAAAATCTACCAAATCATAGAAAATCATATATCTTAATTAGTATATTAATATTACTAATTAAGATGTGCATGCATATAAATCATATTAAATTAGACGGTCAGAAAAGTTCTCCCCTATAGTTCCGAAAGTAGTGACGTTCGAAGTTGCTCGTTTCCTCAAGACATACTTCCTTTCAGGTTCGGAGATGGCGGGCAGAACCTCTTCTAGCCGAGGAATATTTTTCTCATTACGTCTCAAGGCGACGGACAAAACCTCCCCTACCTGGAGACAATTTTTATTTTTCACGATCGTATGCTATAGACAGAGCCTCCCCTAGACCAGGGACACTTCACACTTCTCATGCCCGTAGGCGGCAAACAGAACCTCCCCTACCCTTAGTCCCTTTTCATTTTTCGAGCCCGTAGGCAACAGACAAAACCTCCCCTAGACCCGGGGCACTTTTCTCTTTCTGCACCCATAAACTACGGACAAAGTTTCCCCTTAACCTGGGACACATCACATTTCCCGTGCCCATACACAGCGGACACAACCTCCCCTACCCGAAGTTACTTTTCTCTCACTACGTGGCTCTTCGGTGGAGGACAAAGCCTCCCCTACTCGGGGACACTTCCCTAGTGGTGGCACAATGACAGAAGACGGAACCTCCCCTTATTCCGGGTCACTTCTCTTTCCTCGAGGATAGAATGCCACGAGCAATGTCTCCACTTGTCCTGGGTGTTTCCCCATTATGGAGACATTAACTTGAGGAATGGACGCTTTCATTGTATAGAACACCCTCGAATTAGCTAAGAATGACTTTTGAGTAGAAGAAAACGGACTCAAAACAACTCCAGAATCTCCTCCGGAAGTTTGAACGGAAATGAATATTTATAAGAGAATGACGTGAGAGCGTACGGAGGAAGGCAGAATACGCAATCACATGCTCGTGCCACATGGTGCATTTTGAATGGACCGCCGAAGTAGTCGGCGAGTATGACTCATGCAATCACGTGGCGTGGCGCATCCCATGGCTCGGCTTCGATTTAACTCTGCTCAACTTGCTAATGTCATCTATTTTGTCATTTCTTTAATATTTTATTATTATTTTATTTAAATACAATTTCAACTTCAAAATGCGATAACTTCTTATCCCGAAGTCAGAATCGCGTATTCTTGGTACCGATGAACTTCAATCGACAAGCCCTTTGAAACTAGACCCTACATGGGTAGGTTATCTTGCACTTTTAAAGTAGGTCCCGCCCATGTGGCACACTTCCCGAGGTCATAACTTTCGTTCCCAACCTCCGTTTTGCATGTTCTTTGATCCATTGCACTTGTTACTTCTAGTTCTACTTATATAATAGGATTTCATCATTTTAAACCCCTTAAAATTTAATTAAAATTATATAATTACCCCTAATTCTCTTTGGTTAAGTGTAATTGGAAGACATGGTGTCACATTCTTCCCCCTTAAATGAATTGCATCCTCATAATTCACCCAAAAATAAAATCTAACCTTTAGTGAGAGAGTAAGTACAATCATGAATTCGATTGTATTTACAATCAGACACAACATTCTCAAGTACAATCCAATAAGTTATAATTGAATAACATTATCTATTAACTTATCAAATAAAACACTTAATTCGATAGTTTAAACTTGGATATTAAAAAATAAAATTTGATAAATTATAATCGGATTAAACTCTCGTAAACAGAATCAAAAAAATTCGGATTTCACATTATCAATAGAATATGATATTTAAGATCAAATAGAATCTTCACAAACAAAATCCTATAGTTCATATTTGGATAAAACACAATTTGGAATTTGATTTCTACAACATATAGGTCATTATTCGGAGTCAAAACATAACGTAGCAAAATAGGGTTAATGAAATCTATAGGCACAATTCCAAAACCCTTCGAAAACACAATCCGATTCAACTAATTGAGATTCGGATAAATCATATCATACAAAATCCAATTATGGACTTTTAAAATCAGATAAATCATTTTTCGGAATCAGAGCAAATCAAATCATAGCAGAGCAGACAGATCAATCCAGAAATTGTCATAATTAATCATCCGATAAATCACATAATCAAAATCTGATAATTTTATTTTAGATAACATAATGTAAATATTATTTTCTAAATTAGATAATTTTTCAGGATCAGAAAAGCATAGGCATATCACATAGAACAGACGGAACAGACAAAATGGAGTCGTGATACCGAACAGCGTTACCCTGGATAATCATGGGGTAGCAAAAGGCTAAGAAGGATAGGAGCTTTTTCATGATGCTCTACACCTATATGCTTGAGCCAAAACTGATTTCTCGGTGGGTATCCAAATAGAGTGTACACTGATAATTTTGGGTTTTAATGCAAAACTACCGAGAAAGTGAACGTATTCAAAACATAATGCAATGCATGTAAATTATTCACAAATATTATATTTTTCCTTAAGACGTGGTTAATAAGAATAAACTTAGAATTTAAAACACCCTACATTGTAGGTTGGGTTAAAATTTAAAATAATGCCAAGCCAAAATATATAAAAATGATTATAATCTTTTTCAAAAAATCATTTATCATAAAAGAATCATTCAGAAATAATTTTATGTAAAAACATATGCACAAACTGTCAGTTCATCCAAGTGACGAGAAAACTAGAGTCATGATACCAAACGGCGTTCTCCTCGCTTTTATGGGGTAGCAGAAAGCTCAGAAAGTGAGAAATTTTCCCATGATGCTTCACACCCACGCGCGCGCTAGAATCAATTATTTTTTCTTGGTAGGTATAAAGCGCAAGCACTCGCTTATTAGAAATAGATGTCACTAATAATCTTTTCACGGAATCATTCAGAAATTAAAACATTTGATGAAAAACAAATGTTACATAGAGTTTTGTGAAATTTAAATCATTCAATGTAAACATATAATCATACTCTTTTCATAGAGGCATTCCAAAATTAAAGCGTCCAACTAAAACAAACTTTTCACATTTAGATCAGAACGTACATTTTTTATTCATATCAAACTTAGAACAAATATTTCAAACAAAACCAAACTCAAAATCAAAATTCAACTAAATATACTAGTAGAATCAGTCTTAGAGCTATCCTCTAACCCCTTATGTAAATACCAGGGGCGTTTGATGGTTTTTCTGCAGTAATTCTACTAGCTATCGAGACCACTTTGCAATTTCAAGTCACTATTCAAAACACAGAGAATTTAAATTTAATTTTCATGTACTTATAAATGATTAATCTTTCAATGCACTGAAATCATTCGAAACCAATTCTAACTGATCACACTACTTGGCAATCTATGGTTCAAAGAGGGGAGCCTTATGAAAATTCAAAGTCAATCAATCAAGATTTCAAGAGTGATCATTCACTGATAAAAAAAATTACATTTTCTTGCTAGTTTGCATTCATTTGTCTCCTATACTCTCCCACACTCTTTTATGATAATTCTCATCATTCCCAAGTGTGTGTGTAACATGTGTGTGTTTTTACCTTGCAACCTCTTAAGTCTTCAGTTTAGCTTTATCTTCACCATATGAACTTCATCAATAACTAGAAACTACTTTGACTCAAAATTACATATATTTGACATCATTTTAATTATCAAAATAAGTCAAGACATTACATATAATTTAATATTTACGTACAATAACATCTAATTCGATGCAAAAATATTCATCATTCTAATAGTGTTTGTTACCTCTAAAAATTAATACAAAATTAGAAACAAGCTCCAAACCTATTAAAAAAATTTGAGAGAACATACTCATATAGGGTCTTATTTGATAAAACTCATTAATAGTTTTTCAACAAATACCAAGAATATGCAAATCGAAGTTTGGAACACAAGGTATAACTTTGTCATGTTAATAAAAACACCATATAAAAATTGAGGCCCACCTCATGTGACAAATCATGTAAAAGTATCTCCTTAAGGTAAGATAACTTTGAAGTCCTATGTAAATGGGTTTTTCTAAAATGTTTCCAAACTATAGACCATATAAACTTATATAAATTAAAATTATAAAAAATCTAAGGGCAGTATAGACAAATTGTCAAAAATCAATCATCACCATTAGCACTTAATACAATAGTTACATTATTGGATCCTTTTTAGGCAACATTTGACCGACCTAGTGCTCAAGAATACTTTTAAAGGTTTGCAATCTTCCCTAAAAATTGTGGCAATGGGTGGATTATGTTAACAACTTTTCATATGGGCAGGCTTCGATAGAGAGTTGTGGTTGGTGTGAAATGTTTAGGCTTCATTTGTATGATAGGTGAGAACTGCAATGTGTATATATGTTATGAGCCCATGTTTTTTTATAACAGCTTCCTGCGACCTCTATGTTTGTAGGGGGCTTCTTGTGTATTCCCTTTAAGTTTATGAATAGCAATGCATAAGCCCCCCTTGAGGCGCCTGTTAACGTAAAAAAAAGGAGATTATACCTATAGTCATCCATATTTTTATTCAATGTCACCAAAAATAATTTAATTGAAATTCCTTTTGAAAATTAATGGAGCCAGTAAGTGCTACTCCTCGTCCTAAAGGTGCATTCTTACCGTACTTATAGCTTCTACATCTTGAAAATTAATGGAGTCAGTAAGCGCTACTCCTCAACCTAAAGATGCATTCTTACCCTACTTATAGGTTCTGTAAACATCTGTAAAGGAAACCAATTTTCACATCATCTAACAATACTATTTTTTGCTGAAAATCTGACATTACATTCAATGATAAGGAAAAACATCTTTTAAGCTTGATTTACTTAACTTAAAATTTACATAAACTCATGACCACACATTTTAAGTTGTAACTTTATCCTTTTTTGTGAAGTAATCAAATTTCTGCAATCTGATGAAAATATTAAACCACTTCAATCAATTTTGAATTTGGTGCTTATTGGTTCCTACAATCCTAGGTTAACACAAATATCAAAACTATCCATCTTTCATGTGATGAAGACCAATTTTTTGAACTCAATCAACAAACTATTCTTAAATCATGTTTAGAGTTCTATGTCATCATCATGTTTTCTCTTTGATTGATCTCGTGGTTTTGTTGTTGGATTTATCACCCACAGTAATATTTCAAATAGCTCTAACATTAAGGACGGAGTAAGTGTAGTCATGTTGGTCCAGTTGCCCCACTAGATTCTTGGAAAGCAATGCAATTTTTTTTTTCATAAACGAAAGCAGTGCATCTTTATTCATTAGTGTTGCAACTCCCTTCATGCACATATGGGGACTGCCCCCATAATAAACACCTTTTGGTCTGCACAAAATGTTTAAAAGTTTATGGCCCCTTCAAATTATGCAACTTACAGATGGATAGTTTATGTCATTGAGGATAAGTGCTGAAAAAAATGGTTGCTGCCCCTCCAAGATCTCTAACTGCTAGCATTTCATTACGGAAAAGGTTTTTCGAATAAGGCCTCCGTTTTAATTAGTCAGCTTTTACGAGTGCTGTTTAAGAAAATTAAGATTGCAAATTAACTAGCCTCCACAAAAATACACGCAGAAAAGAACGCAGGAACTGAAAAAAGTTTAATATATGTTACTATTGTAACTTGATTTTCTTCAAGTGATGCTAATAATACATGTGTGTGTGTCATGTAAAATTTTGAAACATGATTGCGTTCAAGATAGAAATATCCTTGACACTATAGATTCATTTCCTTTGGCAAGCTGATCTCCAAGAAGTATAAGCTGTGAAGAGCAAGATTTAAACAACTATCACTGTAAATGACATTTTACAATTACTGATTGCAAATATAAAATAGGAAAAAAATGCACACAGAAAAGAATGCAGGAACTGAAAAAAGTTTAATATATGTTATCTTCAAGTGTTGCTAATAATACATGTGTGTGTGTCATGTAAAATTTTGAAACATGATTGGGTTCAAGATGGAAATATCCTTGACGCTATAGATTCATTTCCTTTGGCAAGCTGATCTACTGTAAATTACATTTTACAAACTGAAGAAGCCTTCTTTTTGTGAGTGAGAGAGAGAGAGGCAAGAGCCCCCAATATTTCCCAAGGCTTTCATACTGGGCACTTAATACAAAAAACGAAATGCCTAACATGGGTGAGGTGCATACAAATAACCTGCTATTGCGGCCTAGTGCCTCATCTCATGTTTCTTATATTTTATATCATTTTCCTTTTCTTTCCCAATTTTTTTATTGTCCTAATATTTTACAATATAGTGCGGTTATTTACCTTACTTAAGAACTTTTGTCTCATAAATAACATCTATTTGTTATCTGTTTTTCCTTTATTCAAAAACGTGATAAATGTGAGATTTTCTGTAAGTATGAATTATGACAATATAAAAAAGATTTTAGCTAATATTTCTTCAGACTATTAAAAATAAGCTAGAATTCCTTCAGGGTAATATCTGGGGAAAGCATGTTTGCTGCCCACTCAGAGGATTAAAACAGATGAATTATAATCCTGAGCAGAAAAAAGTTAACCACGTCTTACTATATATATCATCTTTTTGATCATGAAATATAGCGAGAGGGAGCCCTCCATCATCATTGGCCAAAATTTAAAAACTTCTTATAAAAGCTATTTTCTTTCTAAGAGGAAGGGTCTGCAGATACAAACTACATAATGTTATACAGAGGACATTTACCCTTAAAGACATTGATGTTTTGGTTGAAATTTACCTTGCTGACATAAATGCCATGCCTATAAAAACAGCCTTTACAGCCTGCTTCTGTCCCGCATAATCAAATGCAAGGGGTAACATTTCGTGCAAAGTTAGAAAAGCCATTACTCCCCCAACTGCAAAGAGGAGACCCTGGTAATGTTTAAAATGGAAGCCATATTTTGGTATCAAAACAGATATTAAAAAGTGTTATCCAACAGAAGAAAGGGACCTGATCCAAGTAAGCCCTCGAGAATTTCAGGACTTAAACTACTTGGGAACATGTAAGCTGAGGATCAACATAATTATATTAGAAAAATATACATGGTATTAAAAAATGAATAGAAAAAATAACAAGTTTTGAAGGAGACATTAATACTCACCCATAGAATATAAATGATCGAAAGATTGTTTTTGAGCAGCCATGTTTTAACTCAGTAGCACCTACTCCCATTTTTTTTTTCTGAGGAAACTATGATTCCACAAATGCCCAGTTACACGCCCAAATTCTCTTGCTCCTTCCTCCACCAAGCTCTTCCCACTCCCAATCTGGAAAAGGGAGGGCCCCTTCATCTCCCTTCTCCAATACAGACACCGAAACCCTTGCGTCCCCAAATCTCTTTTTTCTATGGTGTGGTGGAGGCTGATCCGGGGAGAGAAGGGCAGAACTGACACCGCCGGGGAAGGAGAGGAACAGAGGTGGTGGAGGGAGGAAAAGAATGCGAGGTGCTTACAAGAGGAAGTTTGGGAATTTTCCAAAATATATAATTAGTTAGAAGTGGGTGCAACTAAATTAAATTTGGATACTGAAAAGTGTATCTCCTGTTTTACCAACTGAACAAAGCAAAGAACCTCTCACCCACACGGATGCCAAAGAGGTGCAATACCACATAACACACATATTTCAAAGAAAGTCTACCCCAAGTTATGACCATGATGCAGAAAAACCACAATAATGAATTCTGGCTCGAATAATGTCACACCAAAACAAGGACATCCGTAGCAACACTTGTCAAAAGGTTTCCTTGGAGCTCGCCACTTTGATCTGAGTTAGGCGATAGGACTAAGGTTGCCTACACTAATCATACTACTAAATAAAGCACCGAGGGTGACGATAGATTTTTGCCAAATTTCTTATATTGCCATCACATTTCCTATAAGGAAAACGATATTTACACACTAAACACTCAAATCAAAAACTCACACTTGTGTTTTAATTGGACAAAACAAGTGAGACCAAGTGAACTTTATGTGAGGCCCACATGCTTTGTCCAATTAAAACGCAAATGTGGGTTTTTGGTGTGTGAATATCACAATTCTTCCTGTAATGTTCATAGATATAAGTTTGAATTGGTATGTATGAGAGTATTTTAGCAAAACACTTTACTTAGACAACCTACTTCAATGAGATTCTTTTAGACGGTTGCCACATGTCATAGGCTAATAATTGTCGCTGAGACATGGGCCCTAATTTTTACATTTTGTTGTTTCTAAATTTGCAATGTGCAAGGTTTATATCTTGCACTACCCAACTCGGATTCACGCATCTTTGGTTTTGTTGAAAAGTTCTCAACAAACTCTATTAAATGAGATCCCACATTAGTATATTTTCATGGACTTTTTTGTGGATCCCACCAATACAACACTCTTCTAGGTAATAGTTTTTTACATTTTTTCCCATATCCAACATGTTCGAATTTGTGCATTTCTTACACCATTGGAAAACACTCAGACAAGTTCTATCAAATGAGAGCCACCCCTAAACTCATCCTGAATATAAGGGGTGCATCTTCATGGCCCAAAGTCCTTCAACACCACTAGCCTCTCCAACCTATGACCTTATATTAAATATGTGAGATTTCAACTTGCAATTGCCTACTACGAGCGTATTTCAGTTGGTATGGTTCTCATAATTATGTGCATATAATTCATGACCATTATGATCATAAAAGCAAGTATTGTAACTATAGCATGCTGAGGAGACCTTTGTTCAATACAACTTTATTATAAATTCTGAGATTTTTTGCTTATAATTTGTATATAGATACAATGTGTGTGCATTCTTGCTAGTTCTTTCTAGAAGAGGTTTTGTTAGTCACTCACAAATGCAATTAGCTAGCGTGTCAGATTGCTAGGCTGTTGTTCTTGGCACATAGAACTCTCCAATGTTGTGCACCTCTCTTAGCGCATCTACACTAAAGAGGTCCTGGTGAGTTGTCCCACTTCTCACCATCACCCAAGCAATCAAGGTTAGAGCATGATGTCTCAGGAACCCATGTTGACTTCGCAACACTGTTTTCTCAATTAATGCATGACAAGAAATGTGTTGGTGCCGTGAAAATGTGATTAATCATAGCATATGCATAATAAATCATGTGTTTTAAGCAGGGCACACACAAGGATACATGTCTCACAAATTCAGGTTCTAAGAAATTCTGTGCTTGGAAACATGCAACAAGATGCTTGCTTTCCACAATAAAATCTCATTTGCAAGTTGTTCCACGTTTGCTGAGTAATCTGCAGAGTGCATGCAATGCTTCTAGCTTTTTCACTCTGACAGTAGTGTGTAAGGTCTAACACAACCAAATTGTAAGTAAGAAATGAGTGTTCGCTTATTCCATAAATAAAATTGTCTAAATTGTGCGTAATTTTGGGTAATAAAGTTAAGTTGATGTGTTGTATGGTCCAGTCGGTCTTCGTAACAGATTGCTTAAAAAAGGAGCAGTTGAAGATCCATGTGGCAGCATTTTAAAGTTCAAGTTAGGAAAAAGTTAACACACACACACACTTCACATAGATTTCATGCTTAATTTAGTTACAAATGTGAAGTAGAATATATGTTGAAAAAAATCAAATTGAACGGAATGCATGAACTTTGAATAAACTTTGCATGCATCCGTAGTTTCCGAAAGAAGGATAAGATAAAACTTGAACTCTCAGTTTTATCCCCCACGAGCAATATGTTTCTCCCACACAGACAAGCATATACACTTTCCTCAAGTGTAGAGATCCAAGAATCCATATCAAGGGAGTATTCCATTGCTACTCCTCTCACCGCCCCTGCAACAGAGAAATATAAACACGTCTGTGCATGTCAAACTCTGGCAGGGTGTTGTGCTGAATTTGCTGCACAGTCGCGGCACCAACATCTGCATGCTCCTACCATCTTACACAGGCTGCTTCTAGCTGATCCATGTGCTGCTGCCTAACTGAACAAACCTCCAGCCAGTAGACCAGCCCAAGGGGAATAGTTTCATTATTAAATCATGAGGACTTTTCTTCTACTTAAGGAATTTAGGTAACTAGACTATACTAATTAAGAGCTTTGGTTTAAAGTTTTTCTTTGTTTTTTTAATTGAAAAAGGGGCTTTAATCCAAACGGGAGAAAAGACCTCCAAAAATAGGTGTATGCTGCTTTAAGTAGCACACACAGTATTCCTTGCTTTAAGTTATTCTTCAATTGTCAGTCTAAGGTGGTTTGCTTAAGTACTGGTCGATTCAGAGATTAATGTTATTAGTATTGTTTCAAAAGAGCTCTGATTATATAATTTATTTATGATGCCATTTGTCTCTTAACCATTGCCTGCAATATTAACCAAATCTAACCTATCATGGTCTCCAGGCTAAAGTCATTACTTAGTCTTTCTGCAGAAGTCCTTATAAACAGCAGCTATTTCATCCCTGAACCACTCTCATGGCTGGACATCTTTGATCGATCCATTCATAAATATCAGCCATCTATCCACTTGATCCTTGTGTTCAATTTAGCCTTCCAACTTTTCTCATCAACAGCAAACCCAAATTCCCAGGACCCACATGATATACAGTACTAAACACTTTCAAGGGAGGCTTAAAATCCTTCCAGTTTGCCTTATTATTTTACCAAGGAGAAGCCAGTTCCTAAGTTTAAAACATCTAGATATTGTAGCATCACCAACTCCACAAATCACTCATTCTAAATTTTTTCATTTAGGGTTTCTGCCAACCTGGATAGAAAGCTGCATGATTAATCATAAACATACAACTAAATGATTTAGTATAAATCACAATTTTCATGATACGATTTTTCCATTTTTATAAAGTGCCAATCAAAACCGATTCCTACAAGCATTTCATTTTTTATTGGCCAACTAATCATTAAAATGGTAATGATCCAAAAAACATAGCAGGGCCTAAACAAGAAATTCATGAGAAAAGCATACATAGTTTACTAATCATAACTGCAACTTGTGGCATGACTTAAAGAAATCCATGAGAAAAGCAAACATAGTTTACTAATCATATCTGCAACTTGTGGCATGACTTATCTTAAATCAAGTTTTTCATTGAAATAGTGTAGAAAGTATAACATACCTACAATAATCACACCAAGTGGCTCAGCAAGACCAGAAAGTGTCGCCAGCTTAAAGGCCTGCCATTTGCTGCATAATACCGAAAGTTTGTATAATTTAGGATCAATCAGTTGCTCAGCTCCCAATATCAACAATATTTATGTTAAAGTATTATTCAGTTTTGTTGTCTAAGTGTTTATCTTAATTTTGACATTATGAGGATAGTTAAGTCAATTGAGTTAATTGTTATTTTCTTATTAATTAACTCTTCCTTAAGTGAAGGGTAATTAGGACACTTGGTGTGATTAGGGTTTACCTTTCTCTGATTAAGATAGTCAATCCCTTTACTATTAGATTCACGACTTATAGAAAAAAAACTTATTTTCTTCCTCCAAAATTTTCTGAATTTCCTAACATGGTAGCTGAGGTATTCCGAAATGTTCTGAAACTGTTCTGGTACTGAATTGTTGCCCTCTAGTTGGCTTTGCATCGGCACTGTAGTCTTTGTGCTGCAATGCCAGAACGGTACCAGTTGCACTGTGTTGTTGGTACTATAATGAAGGTACTGTAGCATCCACATCTCATATGCTTTACCCTTCTGTGATTGGCACTTCTATTCCTTGGAGGAAGCTTCTATTACATCTGTTCCTTGCAAGTTTCAAGTATTTCAGTTGTCTCTCTGCCCTAGTTGCTTTTGGCTGTTTATTTATTGGTACAATCTTATTACTATGGATCTATCAAATAAGCATGATAATTCTCAAGCCAACAGTGAGTGCCTAAATGGTAGTAATTAGTCCTATTAAAGTTAAGTCATGAGTAACTTTAGCACGGGGAAAGAATTATGGAATTATATTGATGGCTCTTGAACCTGTTATGAAAGCCAATATCAAAGAAGAGGATTTTGCTAAATAGTGTTCTCAATGGTGTACACATAATGCCAAAATTATTTCTTGGATAAATAATTCAGTGGATCTATCCAGTTAGCCAAGTTTAGGATGGCCAAGGTTGTCTGGGATTATTTGGCTTCTTTATACATGCAATCTAATTATGCCAAACTTTATCAACTTGAATTCGATATTCGTTCTACCAGGCAACAAGATGAATTCATTCAGCACTTCTATGTCCACAGGACCACTACATGAGATCAGTTAACACTTATGGAACTTGTTGAAATATATGTTTCTCCTAATTTGCTCAGGTAACGTGAGGATCACAGGGTTTATTTTCTTATGGCCCTTTCAAGATAAATATGAAGTCATTTGTGATTCCATTTTGCATCTGTCTCCATTGCCCACTATTGCTGCTACTGTTAATGAATTAATTGCATAGGAAACAACCATATTGTTAGTAGATTTGACTTGACTACTTAGTACCTTTGTCTCTCCTCTATTGTTTGTCTCAGACACAAGTTGATCCTCGATTTGATTTTGTTCATCTTACTAGTTCTGATTGGATATTTGACTCTGGTGCCACACCAAATGATGCCAAATGCTACCCATTTTGTTGACTTTGGAGACTCTTCTCACTTCAGTGTCATCCGGGCAGCAAATGACAGCTCCAAGTCATTGTCTGGCATGTGCTCCATTTGATCACCCTCTCTTTTGCTCCATGATATTTTGCATGTCCCACAACTTACTACTGAAATTGTCTCTATCAATCAACTTACTAAGTTTGGTTACTTTGTTTTGTTTTCTTCCTCTAGTTGTGTTGTGTAGACATGAAGATAGGCAGGCAGATTGGGACACGTTGTAGAGCTAGAGGTCTCTACACGTTGGATCAATTACATACACTTGCTTCTATTGTTACTCATTCTTCTTTGGGCAACTTATGTCTTAGTTTCGATTCTTTATTTTACTTATGGCACTGGCAATTAGGACATGTTTCTAGGTCTAGATTATAGGATTTAGTCTTTAGAATTGTTTTGCGACTACACAAATTAGTGATATTTCTGCTCGTCATAGTTCTAAAATTTCAAAAATGCCAGCACTTCCATTCAATTTTTCTCATCCCTTTGATTTAATTCATTTTGAGGTGAGGGGTCTTGCCTGAGTTGCTATCAAATATTATGTTGTATTTGTGGTTGATTGTACTCATTTTTCTTGGGTTTATCTATTGTGTCATCGCCCTAATTTTCTCTTGTTTTATCATGAGTATATTGCTATGGTGGATAATCAGTCTCGTGCAGCTATTAAGTGCTTCCGCTCCAACTCAAGTGGTGAATATTTTTCCTCTAAGTTTAAGGTTCTTACCAATGAAGGTACACTTCATGAATTATTCTACCCTCAACTCAACAGAATGGAGTAGCGGACAAGAAGCATCTTTAAATCCTAGACTCCACATGCACAGTATTACTTTTTGCATCTATTCCCTCTGCCTTTTGGGGTGAAGTTGTCCTTACTGCAACCTACTTGATCAATTGTGCTTCGTCATCCTTGATTGCAAGTAAGCATCCTTTAGAATGCTTATATGGTGTTAAACCTAATAATAGGCACTGCATGTTTTTTGTTGTGCTTGCAATGTATTGCTTCTTTCTATTGAACACTCAAAGGTGTCTCCACACTCTAAGTTATGTTATGTGTCTTTAGCTCATGGCATTGGTCAAAAAGGATATCGATGTTATCATTAGACATGCAATAAGTTACATATTTCTGAACATGTGTTTGTTGAATGTCTATTTTATTATGCAATTCCTCAACATGTTTCTACTCTTCATTGCTCTGCTTTGATTTGCTTCAATCCTTTTCTTCAATATTTTTCTTATGACTATAAATGTGTCTACTCTTTTATCGGCTACTCCACCAATTACACAAGTTTACTAACATAGCATTAAGCACTCCACAACACCCTTGTTGCCTCCTCCTGTTGCCACTGCTAGAGACCAAGCTAGTGCATCTCTGCCAATTCCTAACCCCAAAAGCAGCCACTGTTTAGCTCGGCTGTCACCAGCTCTACCTCTTCCCACTGCCGCCTCTCTACCTTTGAATTTTGCTACTCTCATTGCATCTCCAATTGATCGGTATGGTCTTCCCTCTTCTCTCTACATTTTTGACTTTCTTAGTTTTTTGTCACTCGTTCACTCTGTTTATATTGTCATAAGATTTAGTGATAGGATTACAATGGTGAAACTAGTATTTGTGCACCCAAGTAGGACTAGGAGAGAACTATAAGAAGCATTTGTGGGAGGAAATGGACTTAGTAATGCATGGGATATCTAACGTGGAAAAGGTTATTATAAGGGGAGATTTAAATGGGCATGTACACAAGAAGAGCACATGATATGAGAGGGTTCATGGGGAGTATGGTTTTGGGGGGAGAAATGAGATGTACTACGGTTAGAAGAAAGGCTAAAAAGGTAATGAGTAAAGCTAGATTTAAAGCATTTGATGAGTTGTATAATAGCTTAAGATCAAAGGAGGTGGAGGAAATATCAAAGATAGCTAAGTTAAGAGAGAAGAGAAATAGGGACTTTAGATCAAGTTAGGCACATAAAGAGTGGTGATCACAGGGTGTTAGTAAAGACGAGGAAATTAAGGAGAGATGGAGAGAGTATTACTCCATTTACTGAATGGAGATTATGGTGGTTGTCATGATATTGAGTCTAGTCCTCTTAAAGATATAAACTATTTTAAGAAATTTAAAATAAAGGAGGTAGGAGTCATCTTAAGGAAGATAAAGAAAGGTAATCCTATTGCAATATGGAAGTGTCTTAGGGTTGTTGGCTTAATATGGTTGACTAAGTTATTTACAATATTTAGAAGTCAAAGAAGATGTAAGAGGAGTGGACGACAAGTACCCTTGTACCTCTATAAAAAAATGAAAGAGATACCTCTATATAAAAATAAAGAAAATATCCAAAGTTAATAAAACTATAGGCGTATAAAACTTATAAGTCATACTATGAAGTTATAGGAGAGAGTGGTAGAAAGATGCTCGTAGAAAGTAACTAAAGAGAATTAAAACCACTTTGGTTCGATGCCAAAGAGGCCAACAATTGAGGCTATCTTTTCGTAATAACTATTAGTAGAGAAGTATAAGGAGATGAGACAAGAACTCTATATGGCCTATATTAATCTAGAAAAAGCTTATGATAGAATTCTTCAAGAGTTCATTTGGAGTGTTTTAAAGAAGGTAGTTAAAAGAGGTCATAATGATATTACTAAAGATATGTACAATGGGGTAGACTAGCGTACATCAAGGGTTAGCCTTTAGCCTTCATCTTTTTGCTTTAGTTATGGATGAACTAACTGCACATATTCAAGATAGGATACTTTGTTGCTTACCTTTTGCGGATGATGTAGTTTTAGTTGATGAGACTATAGTATGGTTAATTGTCAAAATTAGAATTGTTGAGGGAAGCTCTAGAATCAAAAGATTTTAAAATAAGCAAGACTAAGATAGAGTATATGGAATTTAACTTTAAAGAAAGTAGAACTATAGGTAGAACTTTAGTTGAAGTAGATGGGCAAGAAGTGCCAAGATGTTAGCAATTTCAATATAAGGGCTCCATAATCCATAAAGAATGAGATATCAATAATGATATGGTACATAGTATTAATGTGAGGTGGGCAAAATAGAGGGCACCGTCGAGAGTTTTGGGTGATAGGTGCAACCCAAATAGGCTTAACAGTAAATTTTATAGGACAACTATTAGGCCCTCAATCCTTTATGGAGCAAAATGTTAAGCACTAAAGCCAAGAATAAATTGAATGTAGTTGAAATGAAGATTCTATGGTGGATGTGTGGAATAACCAAAAAAGATAAGATCATAAATGAGTATGTATGCGAGAACTTAGAGGTAGCACCTTTATAAGAGAAGCTCATAGAGTCAAGGTTGCGTTGGTAAAGGGCTATGTAGGAAGAGTGATGCAAGACAACTAATAAAATCCTAATTGAGATCCAACAACTAATTGGGCAAATACTGAAAATATAAATTCTAAACTAATTAAAGTAGGATGAGATAAAGCATTTAATCAGCACGTGATAATATCCGCAGATTATGAGCACAATCTCTATAGAGCTAGACAATTCAGTAGCACAGGTTTGAGAAATTAAGAAATTTCTAGTAGGTTAGGTAGTAACAACTGGGGTATAAAAACATAATATAGGTCGTAATTTGAAAAGCAAACACTTAATAGGCCTACTAGGCTTAAAATAAACAAAAATCCACCATCACCCACACTTATAATTAATGTTAGGCTTGATCCTATTGAAGAGGACTAAATAATTACCAACAAAGAAGTGGGCCAACTTATCTTATTATGAGAACGGAATACCAACAAGCTGGGCTGAAATTAGAGCCTAAGAACTCATGCAACAATGCTATTTGTCCTGGTTAGGTCTTCTCTTTTAGTTCTCTTTTAGTTCCCAGATCAGACAGCAAGGCAGCAACTTGAAATTGTCTTCAACAGCAATATTCCTTCAAAGGCTCAGGATTAATGAAGGAGGGACTTCAACATTCAGTAGAGAAAAAGGAATAGAAGAGTTTTCACCACCAGATTCAGCACTGGTGGCCTAGAATCAACACCAGAATATGGACAGAATCAACACTGACGGGAAAACTGCTCATAGTTTTTTTTTTTTCAGGAAATCATAGGTTATCCATTGATGAAAGCATAAGCCATTAAATAGGCATACATAAAGTCTTAAATAAAAAACTTACAATCAATGGAAAGGCTCCTAAAACAAGAAGTAACACAAGACTAGAAGATTCCTAAAACAAGAAACTCTTAAAATAAGAAGATTCCTAAAATAAGAAACTCCTAAAACAAGAAAATTCCTAAAACAAGAAACTCCTAAAACAAGAAGATTCCTAAAACAAGTAATTACCTAATAAAGGATTTTTAAAACAAGAAGTTACTTAATACAAATACTCTAAATAAAGACCCAAATAAAATCCCAAAAACTACTTGAAAGCATGTGTTTTCTTTTGGCAGCGTGCATAGACTTGCATAGGTTTGGTGTCTGCACTAGAGAGTTATCTACTTTGCGCAAGACTAGAACTTGGGAGGTAGTCACTTTTCGGCTTGGTAAGCAGGCTATTGGATGCAAGTGGGTGTTCAAGATCAAAACCAAGTCCGATGGTTCTCTTGAAGGGTTCAAGGAACGATTAGTATCCAAAGGATTTACTTAGGAATATGGGATTGATTATGAGGAGACATTTGTTCTATTTACTGAAATGACTTTTGTTCGCTCTGTTATAACTATAGTCTCAATCTATCAATGGTCACTCTATCAAATGGATGCAAAAAATGAATATCTTAATGGTGATTTTTCTAAGGAAGTCGATATGAAGCTTCCTCCCAAGCTTTCGCATAAGCCAAGGTAGCTTTATCGCCTTCATGGTGCTTTATATAGTCGTATGCAATACCCACGTGATTAGTTTGCGAAGTTTAGTGTGGCATTGTGTCATTTAGGTTTCACTGACAACGCTTATGATTCAGCCTTATTCTTTAACTGTCTAAGCGTATTGTACTCCTATTGTATGTTGAGGATATGATTATTACTGGCAGTGATATTATAGGTATCTCCTCTAAAAAACCAGCTCATAGAGTTGTTTGAGATAAAAGGACTTTGATTTCTTCAGTATTTCTTGAGAATTGAGGTTGCCTACTCTTACCAAGGATATCTACTTTCTCAATCCAAATATGTCATTGATATCATTGTTCTCTTTCACTTATCTATTTATTGTCCAATAGTTACTCCTGTAGAACTAAATTTGAAGTTGGACCTCTCAGATGTCACTCCACTTGATGATCCTACTTCGTTTTCAGGAGTTTGTTGATTCTATGGCATACCTTATTGTCACTCGTCTTGATATTCAACATGCATTAAATATTGTCAGCCAATATTCCTCAGCTCCTTGGACGACCCAATGGGAACCTCTTTCATCCTCGTCTTAGCTTGTTCTTCCTACCTACTCAGATGTTGACTGGGTTGGCAATGCTGTTGATCGCAAGTCTAGTAATGGTTACTGTGTATTTTAGGGTGATTCCCTTATCTCCTGGAAGAGCAAGAAGCCGGATGTCATTGCTTGTTCTATAGCTGAGGGAGTACAAGGTTATGGCTAACACTACAGCTAAGATTGTATGGCTTCGTTGGCTATTGTCTGATATGTGTGTTTTAGTCATTAATCCGACCCCTATGTTTTGTGATAACTAGAGTGCGATTCAAATTGCTCATAATTCTATGTATCACCAACATACGAAACATATAGAGATTGACTGCCACTTTGTCCATCATCATCCGCGTGCTAGAATTCTTTCCCTTCCATACATTCAATCATCCCTCTAGTTGGCCAATTCACCAAGACTCAAATTGTGTCAATATTTCAGTTTTTGTTGAGAAACTCTTGTTGTTGCCCTCATCCAGAGTTTGAGGGGGGGAGGGGGGTGTATTATTTTTATTTTTTTTGACCAAGTGTGTATCTTAATTTTGACATTATAGAGGATAGTAAAGTCAATCTAGTTCTTTTTTTTTCTTATTGGTTAACTATCCCTTAAGTGATGGGTAATTAGGACAATTGTTGTGATTAGGGTTTAGGGTCTACCTTTCTCTAATTAAGAGAGTCAATCCCTTTGTTATTGGAATGTACACAATTTACAGGAAAAGCTCTCTCATTTTCTTCCTCCAAACTTGTCTTCTAAATTTCATAACAATTTACATTTATGAATCTTCTTAAAAGGAAAAGCACCTCTAACAGTTAATGGAAAGTACCTTTCTGTAGCAAAATATACAGGAAGCGCAACTGCAACACCCTGAAAGAGAACTTTACACAAATGAACTTAAAGATTGCAAATGTCAAGAACATTGAAAGACACAAATGGGAAAACAATTAGATTTTTTTAGTTGGGTATACTAAATGTCATTGTTGGGTCATTTCCTTATAGTTGGACCTTTTTAAAAGATTTGGTATCAAACACTGTATCAAAGTCAAAGGCTCTATGTTTGGTATACAATAGAAGCGATATCCAATGTATCTGTGCCTGACCCTGCACCTGCATTTGTGTTCCCATACAAGAATCTGGATATGTTTCAACATGCTTGTACATGCACAAAAGTGTCGTTTGCTTAAACAAAAATCCATCATGAAAATTCAAAAAAGTTATTTCTTTTCTGGGGACCCTCTCCGAACCTTCCAGAAATGTTTCAAGTCATATGAAACTTGTCAAATGATTAAGATCCCTTAGCTCATGGGCTACCATGTGATTTGGGAAGATGAAGTAAGAATGCTAAGATTGTATGCATGAAAAATATTTTAATTCAAAGGGATAAGATGAAAAGAATAGGTATCAATAAGAATTCATCAATTCATCCATCACAAATGCCAATCACTTTAAATTGATAGAATAGTAGACTGGTAAGAAGATATTTTACAGCCTATCATGTAATTAAATTTGAAAGGAAAAAAAAGATTAACAACATCATACATGGTAGCATTACCTCCGGAATATTATGGAGAGCAATCGCAAACGCAAGGTTTACACCAACTCGGAGTCCCTAAAGCATTCAACAAAAAGAAATCTGAGGCAGAACATGTACCATTTGCACGAACAACTTATCAATCCCTACAACCATACTGAATATGAGCGTTCATATTTAATCAAGTTACAACATCTACTGGCAACTTCTTGATGTAACATGCCCCATGGTGAACCATCGGAAAGTGAGCCCAAAGAACCAGAAAACCATTTCTGGAAGAGTATTTGTGGCCCCACACAATATTTCTTGATACTACAGATATAAGAGTTTTCATATTTACTAATTCGAATCAAAATATGATTATTTTACTATAACCTTTAGCATACTTGATTCTTGGATATTCTCTTCCTCTATCAGAATATCTTTGATTATTTTAGGGAAGATT
Organism: Saururus chinensis; assembly: GCA_035235625.1. Taxonomy (NCBI): domain Eukaryota; kingdom Viridiplantae; phylum Streptophyta; class Magnoliopsida; order Piperales; family Saururaceae; genus Saururus; species Saururus chinensis. Next base: position 38,369,959 of record CP141143.1, read on the forward strand.
TGGTTGAGGGGAGATTATCTTAATTCGCATAGAACAAGCTATAGTGAAAATTCAGGCATATTCTCCTGCAATGACGACCTTCCTGGGAAAAATGTACACTTTTTTTTCTTATTTCGCTTTGTTATCTGGTGGCCTTTTTTTCTCTCTATGCTCTTTGTGGCCTCTTAGTACTGGCTTTTCTTAGGCACTGTCTGTTCTCCAGTGATTGCGTCCTCTGAAATTTTTTGTTCCATGCTCTTGACCTTCCAATGTGTTCCATGAAGGACCTAGCCTCATAATTTATTCCATTTTATGTGTTATTCCATGCGGCTCACCATTTCAACTTTTATACATCTTTCTATGTGATGTAGATATTTTGCTATAAATTTGCAGAGGTAACATGTCTTTTAAATTTTACATTTTGACAGTGAACCCTCCAGGAAGTAGTCACCACTAAGCATAGTGTAATCAACCTTGTTTTTCTTTATCATTAATCATAAGTTTTCTATGTGATGAGTGTAATTAAAGTAAGTACAAGTGTATTCACATGGTGTTATAGCTTGAGATTCGTCTTAGGGCTTCAGATGTTATTATATGCCCAGATTAAAGATGCAAGCGAAATCATTATTTTCAGGTCACCAACATTTTTTTCTCCATTATATATATAATATATGTGGATTTATTTTATCTTTAGGTCACCAATATATCTCCAATAACTAATATTGCAAACTATGAAGGCTACACAGGGATGGGTGAATCATAAGAAAAAAAAATTGATACCATTTAAGAACTATGAAAAACATTGTTACCTAATAATATACAGAAATGAAATTGTAGCATGTTATGTTAGCTACAAGTATTATCCCACAGAACTCAACTAGGATTAAAGTTTACTCAAAGACTCATCAAAATTATGTTATATGCATTCACAACTAAAAGAATAAGATCAAAATGCAGGCATCTAGGAAAAAAGATTCACCATTTAGGTATTAGATAACTTTAATTATCTACAGTTGTTTCATTTCGATTACAAGCTTTCATGACAACCCAGCATCAGTTGGGTTAATTGGATCTCTCTAGGCTGTGGGAGAGGCCCCAGGGTCAAACATCATTGCCTGTATTAAAGAAACTTAACTTTAAGCTCATGCTACAGCCTTTCCATACTTAACATGCTGCCACAAAGCCAAATGCAGTATGTAGGAAAGTGACAAGCTGAAAAAGCTCACAGGCTTTTCTAGCTCAACTTGTTTTGGTTTGCATACGATTCCACATTAAAAGTGATTAGATTATATCTTGCTTACTATACGAACAAACCAGGATTGTATTGTTTTCTTTATTCAATCAATCTGTGCCATTTTATATTTCACGAAAATTTGCATTCTCTATACTTACATCGTGAAGTATTATAAAGAAAGGAACTTACAAATATAATTTCCATATGTTATGTAGTAGCAGCTGGCTTTTATACAATATTTTTGTGGGTTTGGTTGGAAATGACCACCTTCTCAATCATTTTACCGTTTCTATTTTCTTTTTTGTTTCATCTCATAAACAAGAAGTCAGTCCATTATTTTAAAGAAAGAACTTTTCTTTGGGAGTTATAGATTCCAAGGCTCATCTGTGGTAAATGGATAATGATTACATTGTACAGATCACCCACTCAAAATATTAAAAAAAAAAGTAAAATTCCAATTACTGTCCTTCTTCCAATAAGGCAGTAATTGGGTTTCATAATGTGGTATACCAGGTCAATCCAGCCGCTTATAGGCCCGATTTGACACAGCCTGGTCACCAACCAGAAATTAAAAACCGACCTTAAATATCTGCAATAAGTGTATGATCATCAAGTCATAAAGTAATCACCATGAACACAACATACGAATGCATGGAGATACTAAATCTGGTGTTTCTTTCAATTAAACATACACACAAATATATAGTATGAATTGTATAATAATGATGCTCCATCTACTGGTCCAGAATTAGACAATAAAAAAATTCTACCATCATAATTAGTATAATATTTAAAAGGTACTTTAAAAAGGAGAACCTTAATTGATCCAAGGAAAACTGCCATTCCCTCTGGAAAATTGTGCAAACTTATCCCTGCAATTGTATGACGTAAGGTGCAAGTGTTACAAGAATTAAAAAGTATCATAGAATAACACTTGAATATTTCCCAACAACCAACAAGCATCATTAAGAAATTTTCGCACAATACAAAAGGCTAAAATAACATGGTACTTAATGTAATAGGAAATAATAATTGCCAGATAATTCAAATAATGACAAAAGTAAAGACTACCAATTGCTGTGACAATTCCACTAAATAAAACTTGGCGACGATGCTTCTTCATTAGGTCCTTACCCCCTCCATCATCTTTATTCTGTTATTATTCATGAAACATAAAACTGAGGACAGAGTGTTCAAACAGATTTGCTACAATGACAAAGTATAACTTTATTATTTCCTTTTACAGATTTGAAGTGTGAAACTATCTAAAATAGTTACATAGCTGTTACCAAGCCATTATACACACCGTATGTTAAAATATCAGACTTATCTGTTATATATAACAAAATGGAGTAAAGATCCTCTGGATTCTAACTCATATAGTCCCTATCAGCACTTTTTTAAAAAAGAAAATTTGGGGGGATTTGGTCCGGACCCGTACCTTTATGTGTAACAAAAAGACTTCAAATGCGACTTATCCAACTTTAATGAGATTCTTTTAGATGGTTGTCACATGTCAGCCTAATACTGGTTATTGAAATAAATGGACGACCCTACTTGTTTACATTGTGTTGGTTCTAACTTTACAAGTTTATATCTTGTGCTCTCAGATTCGCGTGTTCTTGTTACCATTGGAAAGCTCTCGATGACCTCCATCAAATGAGACCCCACATGAATATATTTTCTCAGATTCTTTAATAGGCCCCACACAAACAAACACACTTCTCAACAATAAGTTTTTACATTTTTGCCTATATCACACGTTCAAAAACTTGCATTCTTGGCAGCATTGGAAAAGTCTCAATTAGCTCTATCAAATGATGCCCAATGCCAAACTAGTCTTAAATTTGAAAGGTGCACATCACAATGCAAAGTGCTTTGACACCATTGTCATCTCCAACCTATAACCTAATATTAAGCTTATAAGATTTAGACTCGCAAGTTCCTACGACAAGTAAATTTGGGTTGGTATAGCGCTTTTAATTACATGTGTGTGTAACTTATGATCATTATGATTCTAGAAGCATGTATTGTAATCATAGCATGCAAGATAGACCATTTTTCGATACATGAGTATATTTTCTCAACATTTTTATGGGTCCCACATATTTATCATGCTTCTCGATAACAAATTTTTACATTTTTGAATTTATCACACATGTTCAAATTTATGCATTCTTGACACCATTAGAAAAGTCTCATCAAGCTCTATCAAATGAGACCCGCTACCAAACTGGTCCTAAATATTAAAGGCATGCTTCAAGATGCTAAGTCCTTTGACACCATTTTCCTTTCCAACCTAAGCCCGTAAGAATTGGACTCGTAGTTGCCTACTACAAGTGTACTTGGGTTATTATAGTACTTATAATTATATGTGCTCGTAATCTATGATCATTATGATCCTACAAGCATGTATTGTAATTGTAGAATGTAAAAGAGACCTTTGTTTGATACATATTTTACCTCTAATTTGTTTTATTTTCTCTTCACAAATCTATATTTACACCCGCAAAGAGTGAGCCTTCTTGCTAGTTTCACTAACTTATACATTTTAAACACCTAAAACCCTGGAAAATGTTTTTCATATATGTAGTTACACTTTACACTGAGAATTTGTTTTCACATATCACAATCTCCTACCCCAAAAATTCAGATTCTCTAGTCTAAGAGGAGTCATATTTTGCAAATGCAGCCTTCACAATCATCGAAAAAAACCTGTGTTACTGCTTTAGTTTCCATGAGTGAAGAGCAATATGGGGCTTCAAGATTAAGTTGGTCAGAAGGTGAAAGACATCTTGTTTATGAAAATAGAACAAAAGGCTTTTGTCAATACATGCATAACAACATCAGTAGCAAATATCACGATCCTTTCAGGTGATGTATTGTGATCTCAAATGATGGTCATCAGCAATTGGGAATTTATTTTAGCCAAGAGAACAAGTTTGTACATTGCATTAGCTAAGCTATTGAAGCAAAGAGTTGCCTATTAAAAATACTCCATTCCCGTTGTTGTAACTCCATTTAGATTGAACGATAAAGTTGTTCTCACGTCTATTGTTCTCTTCTAAATCTTCCCATGCCTTTTCTCCTGCTTCATCTTCAGTTTCAGTTTTTTCTTGGAACAGTTGTGGCTGTAATCCACCAATTATTCTCATATAAATGCTAAAAGATTTCTAATGGCATTGATAAAGTCATCTCCATATTGTATTGTGACAAATTCAGACATTAACTATATTGTCTACGGTCATGGATTGAGACATGCAACTACTAATCCATGCTACAAGTTGACATCAAGAATCAATTCTAAAGCACTACCAGGTTCATCATGTGCTTGCATAGTGACAAAGAAACTCAAATATATTTAAGAAAAAGGAGCACAAATGCTATGACCTATCTACTAAACCACTGCTTCCCTTAGTTATAACCCTGGGCCATCTTCATTGGGTCAGACAGCCCACTCTTTACAATGATCATTAGTGTCATTATGAGATGAGATGAGACTAGATCAATGGCTAAGATTTAATGTTGCTCAACTAGTTGATGGATACATAGGTAATTAGATGGAGGATTATGATTAAATGTTACTAAAGTATGTTATTGCGCCCACATGGCATGAGTAGTATGTAAATGCCGACTTGGCCTCCCATGAAATTAGTGATGAATTGCAATTAGTCTGATTTGTTTTGCCTGACCTCTCTCTAACCCACACCTAAATCAACTTCTGATTTCACTCTGCTTCGGTCTTGCACACTACATGTTTTATCAATCCCCTTTGATCCAACTTCACCCTTCCCCAAACCCTCAAAGCCAAACTCTTGAATCAGAAGGTTCATGTCAACTGCTATCAGAGAGGTGCTTCTCGGAATTGAAGAGCAATAATTAAGGTGGATATGAGGAAAACGTTTCAGAAGAGCAGCAAGCAGAGACCAAAGACCGAAAAGTGGAGATCCTCAATGCCAAAGGTCGATAGTTTGGATGCCAACCTGAAGGAAGTGAAGGTTGGCCTGGCTGCCAAATCACAGGAACAGGAGGGCCAGCACATGCCCATGGCTGAGGTGCTGGCCAGCAAGGCGCACCGATTAGAAGAGGAGCATTCAGCACCCAAGCCCTTCCCAGGCCCATGAGAGTTTGGAGACACCCAGCTTTGGCCACCTTCCCATGCATCCATGGTGGTAGAGGGGGCATAGTGGCTACCAATAAGAAGGGAAAGACCCCCTCTGGTTCCAGACGTGGTGGCTTCCTCTCTGGAGGTGAACCATGGCCCACAGTAAAGTACTTAAAGCCCCAGATTAAGTTACATCCGTGCAGACATCGACAATTCATCACCAAAATTATGTTACTAATATCTAATTTGAACTTTAAGAAATACCTTATATGAGTTTTCAAACTTAAAATACTTCTGGATCTATTATTATTATTATTATTATTATTATTATTATTATTATTATTATTATCATCATCATCATCATTATTATTTTATCATTATTATATCAATCTAAAGTGCTCAAAATAGTGAATACATCCTGAACAAGTAAATCAAAATGATAGACTTAATAAATAAGCACAGTTCAGACCTGCTTCTTAGTCGGAATAAGTGTTGGTTCAGGTATAAAATGAGTTATAAGGCCAAACAATGCGACACCTGCAAAGAACTACATAAAAAACAGACAATTATCTACCATCAGAGTTTTGCATCAATAAAACACACACAAACACAAGTAAAAACTAACAATAAAAACTATAAGTTAATAGCAAAAGTTAGAAACTAATAGAAAGAGTTTTGCCTCCTCAATAATACCTCATAATAATCCACACGCTACTACCTGGCAATTCCTACTCTCATGCATGGTAGCCAACAACTGGAACTAGATGGTGTACATAATTATCATGTGCATTCTCTCAGCATCTCATTTTGAATTAACATTTTCATTTTTATGGAACAACAAGTTTTTACAATTTATGGGTTCTAATTGCATCACAATTTGGTTAATTGGAAAGGTAGGGATCAAGTTTTGCCTATCTTTTTGTAATCATAATGCAATATCATTAGAAATTGATATTGTAGTGTTCACAGTTTTATTTTAAAAATTTGAATTTGAACCTCCTTTCAGATTAGTTACAAGATGATGGGTATTTTTTTATCTGGATATCACAAAGCATCATTTATACCAGCATTCAACAGCCAACAATGGACCACTACATGCATGAGTAATGATGAGTTCCATCAGGGAAACAAAATCTCCTAAAACCACTTTGAATAAGTATGATAAAATTCTTTCATTATATTCTATGGAACATGAAATATAAAACTCACCCAAAGGTTGCCCTTCAAAAAGCCAATTGAGTTCAGCGCATTATGTGCCAAATCTAAAAACGATATACTCAGCATAAGGCCAGCTGCAAAACCCTACACAAGCATTTCAAGCACTATGACAGACAATAGCTACATTTTTAAGAAAGCAGAAAAAAGTATCCAGGTTTATATAGCAGAACCTGCAAGAGCCCAAGCATCTTAAGGTTAGGTGTAGGATTAACAATCACGAAGAGGGCACCTGTCATGCAAAAATTGTTTAAGCAGATTATGTGACTGTAAAGAAAGATAATGTTGAATGCTGTAGAGTTGCTTCAAATGTTTTAAGCCAAATTATTATCGATGATCATTTTAAAACATGAAGCACATTCTTAAATAATATTCACAATGGTGTCATAGAAGCATAACACATGTCATACTTGCATTTAGTGTCATATTAGCCTTAAAATACCAAGATTGATGTGGCGGTAGCAAACACTATTATAATAGTAATCTAATGCTACATTCGTTTCTCTTGCATGCACAAGGCAAAATAAGGTAAAATTTTAAGGACGCCTATCAGGATTTGTCATTTCACAACAACAACAACAACAAAAGTCAGCAAAACCAGCATTTCCTTGTTTATTCACAATGAGTATCATCGGGTCTTGTTTTTAGGAACTATGGAACATAAAAAATGCCTGTTAATCTAGACACTGAATCATTTAGCAGAAAAAACAAAATTTCCAATAAGAGTAGATGATATAGTAACCATTCATCATTGACTATAATGCAGATCCTCCAAAAGGCAGAAAAATAAAATTTTCAATATCCAGATCTTGAAAACTGTCAAAATGAAACCTAAGCTAAATATGAGAGATTCATTATAAACAAAGGTATTGGTATCCCAATGCTTTGCACAAACCCTTTAAGTAATGTGACAGCAACGTTTTATTGTCTGAGGAAACGGTCTCTCTAACTAGAGATGACGAGAAAAAAGATTCACAACTATCACCACGGGTCAGCTTCAAGAAATAAGAATGGCATATAGAAATCACCAAGAAATCCCCCGTTGCAGACAAATTAGAGTAGAGAAAGGGCAAAAAAAAAAATGCCCAATGCAGAGTGTGATGACTGGTGCCAGTACCTAAGGAAGTGCTCAAGCCGCCAACGAGGGAGAGCACCAGAGCAACCGCAACTTGGGAATCCATAGATGTTCCCACTCAAGGAGAAGCTCCAGATAAAAACCCAGATGACCAAATCTGTTGAAAAGTTTCAAAATGCCCGAGCAACCGCAACTTGGGAACCCAGATGCCCAATGTAGTGTTATGAATGTTGAACGTTTTTTACGGGGCCGGGTTCAAAACTTGTCAGTAGGGAATGTCTAGTACGGAAGAAAAGAATAGCGTGGCCGCGAGGACTGCGCACGTTTCTAGATTAATTTAAGATAGAGTACTTATATCAATGTTTTGAAACTCGGCCCGGTCGTTGATTCAGTTTATGGCTTTATCTCGGTTCGGTTCTGGCTGCATCTTAGTTCGTTTCTGGCCAGATCATGTACGAACTAAATCCGAATCGAAATCAAAATTGAAATATGAGAACCAAACCAGAACCAAGTAAGGAATCGGATTTTTCTGAACTAAACTAGAACTGACATAGAACTGAAACCAAACCGAGAACCAGTTTAGAACCAAGATTTCCCTGGCTCAATTGTGCTCGCTTGTGGGAGGGAGGCTGTGGAATGAAAGAGGCTGACAATGGCCATGGGTGGCTAATGGCGAAGGCCAAAGGTGAGGGAGAAGAGGGCAGACCAACATTTCGAGGGCTGGCCAAAGGCAGAGAGAAGGGCGGTGGCTTGGCTAAAGAAGTGATCTAGTGGCAAATTGCGGGCCGGGATAAAGGAGAAAGGTGTAACATTTGGGAATTTTTTAAATTCCTGAAGTCAACGACATAGAAATTAAGGTATTTGACCCATTGATCTTCTTGTGACGATAACATAATCATTGGTTAGAAATGGTGGTAGAGACCTATATGGATGGAAAGTAGACAAAAAGAACTTCAAAACGCCACTAAGAACAAGCAAATCGGAGTTCAGATAAGGGGGATACGACTATTTCAAGTTGAACATAATGTGTAGGGACCGTTTACTCGAATTGGACGTATAATTTATCTATTTGAGTCACTATACTATGCAGGCCCGATTAATTAATGTTACAAAATTAAGCTTTAGAGACCCATTTAGGTTACCTAGGTAAGGATGTTTAGGCATAATTTTTAAGGGGATTAGGAACCCTAATTCTCATCTTAAAAAAAGAGGCACGAAAGGAGAGTGAAGGAGGAGAATTTTCTGATGAAAGCGGCCTACGATAGAGTTAGAGAGGAACAAGCGTGGAAACAAGAATCTTGACGAGGTATGATCACTTATTGTCATTAATTTGTGAATGTTTAGAGTTAATTATTGATAATTCATACTTGATGGTGGGTTTAGGCGAGAAAATTTTCCCTTTTAATATTAATTTATGGGATAGTGAGGTGGATCTGTCGGCAAACAACTATCAGGGCTGGCCAATGGGCAGACTAGCTACTGGCCAGAGATCTGAGTGCTACCTCAAACAAGCCACTGACCGGACCGTCCTCCTCCATCCCCATGCCAACCCTCCCAGTCCGGTCAAGGAAGGCTCGGTCTAGTAGCTGCAAGGCAGCCGAACGGATTGGGGGAGCATCCCCTGTAGGTCGGGTTAGAATAAAGGGGCGGATGCTCTACTAACCGCTGATGGTGGCTGGGTGTGTCACCACTTCTTCCCTGAGGGTTCCTGTAAGGACCCTCATCTTTAAACCGGTTTTGGTTTTCGTTAATTATTGGTTATCATGAGATTTACGTGTTTTCTAATCTTACTCGGTGATTTCATAAATAAATAGTGTTTGTGGTGGTTTTAACTAAAATTAACTTCAATATTAGTGGTTTTAAGTGATTTTAAACCAAATGTGAATTTTTGAGATTTTTCAGAATTTTCACTATTTTCCCAAAAATTAGGGTTTTGGCGGGACCCCTGTGGGCCCCACCGTCAAAAATTTTATTTTTGTGTCAAATGAACCTATACATATACTTAAGGTCCCACAAAAATTTTCAGAATTTTATTAGGCTTAAATTGTGCTTAAATTTTCAAAATACCCACTTTTAGCCTACTTTTTATATTTACACCCCAAAACTTACCTATGCCTACCCCAACCCTTACTATAAAAGGGCAAACCAGAGCCATTTCCATTTTTGGGAATAGGCTAAGGAAGGAGGGCTGGCCTAATCCCCACTTAGGCCCGAATTAGAAGCCGATTAAGGTAAGCTTGCTCTAATTAAGCACTAATCCATGGCTTTTCACTTAATTTCTTCCAAATCTACCATTTTCCCCTTAATTCAATTCGTTTTTGACCATCAAAAGCTATTGATTTGTGTTTTACTACAAACCCTAACATTCAAAATTCGATTTTTACTACTAACAAGCCCTAGATCTAAGATTTAATTAGGGATTTCTTAGGTAAATCGATTTCTATTAGAGTTTAATTCAAACTCATTGTGTTTTCAAGGCTCTTCAATCCGAGCTTCATCAATGCTGAGGTAATGGGTCTTCAAAATCTCTGTTTAGCCATGGTAAAACTCTCCATTTTTGGCTTATTTCGAAATGGTTTGCTTGATTTAGTGTGTTAATGGTAAGATTAGAAAATGGAATTATTTAATCCCGATTTCTTAGGGTTTTGCATTATCATGGTTTGGTTTGATATTCTGGAAGTCAAGGAGGACTTTTGATGATGATTAGGGTGTTAGATGTGGATTTGAAGTGTTATCTATGGTGTTTCAGTTTGGATTTGCGAAAGGAAGAAGATGATTGTTCTGCCGTGTTGGCGATCGATCGGTCTTGCAGGGCGATCGATCGGCTGAACTGTAAATTGCAAATTTTTGTGTGTAACCGATCGAACGGCCTGAAGGGCGATCGATCGGCTACACAGGAAATTGTATGTTGTGCATATGATGTCTATTTTGATGATTTCACTTTAGCTTGCCAATTTATATGAATGTGGAGTATTTTGAGCCATATTTTGCTACTGGAAATGCATGCTATTGAGATTATGGAATTGAGATATATGCTTAGAGATGGTGGAATGACTTATGTTTTGTGGCATGATGTTGGAATCGTTATCTTGAAATTATGAATGGTTGTTTCCCTTTGGTTAAGCATATTTTCAGTAGGACTACAATCATTGTTGGACTGATTTGTCATGATAGATGGTGGTTAGTGGTGTGTAAATGTTGGTGATTGCCATGACTCAATGATGAAATGAGTGATGTTATAGGTGTTTAGCCTTTGTGGTTGAGTTTTAAATTTAGCTATGATTTCAACGATTCTTCTACTATGATTTCCGCTGGAATTCATGTTTAGATAGAAATTCACATGTGTAGAGTGGTAGTGAGTTGATTTTTAAGCATGTTGATATGCATTATGTGAAATGCTTCTACTAGTTACACACACACATGTGGGGGTTAAATGATGATGTTGAAGCTTATTATTGTGATTATGAATGATGCATTAGGGGCTGATGAGAGCACTTATCATGGATTAGGATTCATGTATGCTTTGCCCACGTATGTACCATGCTGTACGCATCATGAAAATGAATTTCCAAGTGAGGCTTCATCGTGATTAATCGAATTTGACCGATTGGATGCAATGTGATGGAATTGTGTGTCGGGTTTATCGGTCGTGGATTAATCGCAAGTTGATTGGTCCGAAAGGACATATTTTGATTTGAAGTTTCTGTGTGGAACGATTTGAAGTTTCTGTGTGGAACGAGTGCACTCCCCGGGTTGAGTCTTGTTTAATGGAATGATGTGGGGACGAGTTGTGTACTTGTCTTGCGAATTGTGAGAATGTTATCATGTGTGTCATCTGGACCTTGAGAATCCAGTGTGGTATGCCGTGTGCACCTCGCTACCACGTGTTCTAGGGTTCTCTGTGTGAGAACTCGGGCTCTTTCCCCCGCAGGAGATGTCCCTGGGCTAACACCCCTGCTCTAGATTCTCTGTGTGAGAATGGGACATCCTTGGCCAGGATCGTCCAGGGTGAGCAGTGTTAGGGATTGACAACCCCAATCTTTCTTGAATTCTTGTATAGAATTTGGACCATGACACGCCTTCGTGGCCTTGTCTATGCTCCCGTCTGTGTGACATTAATGTGTGATTTCTCCTTGATGGAGGTTGATGTTGATATAATGCATGTGAGAATATGTATGTTAGAGATACATCCATGCAGGTTGTGATAATATTATGCATGTGGGAATATGTATGCTAGAGATACATCCATGCAAGTTGTGATGATATTATGCATATGGGATATGTATGTTAGAGATACATCCATGCAGGTTGTGATGATATTATGCATGTGGGAATATGTATGTTAGAGATACATCCATGCAGGTTGTAATGATATTAACCATGTGGGAATATGTATGTTAGAGATACATCCATGCGGGATTGGTTATGATGTGAATGCATGTGGGAATATGTATGTTAGAGATACATCCATGCAGGTTGTGATGATATTATGCATTATAATGCAGTGTTAGGTGATCTGAATGTGTGATCAGAAAGTGATGCACCATGTAAATCTTTGATCTGAACGATCTCATTTCTAAGCTATCGTATTTTCTACGTTGACAGTGATATTAAAACCATTGTTGAGTGTTAAAACTCACCCCTCTTTTGTGTTTTGATTTGGGGCTGCGTGGTGCGACACGCAGACGGACAGGATTGCCTCTTTGAGGAAAGGTCAGAGGTAGCTTGGGTGTGATGATGGAGATCGTTGCGTGACTTACCTGCGTTTATTTCATGCTTTATGTTCGAACCTTTGTGTAGGGTTCTTGTTTGGATTTATGTCATATTTTGCAGTTGTGATGCTTATGACTTATTTTGAGCCGGTGTGGGCTTTACTTAACTAAGTTTGTGGGTTTGAGATTGTTGTTTACTTTGTGATAAGCAACACATTTTCTCCTTTTTTATTTACTCTTGCTCAAAGGATTGTGCGCACTCCGTGTTGCTGTTAATCGCCCGTGGTTAGGGTTAAGTCTTCCGCTAGATCATTTCTCAATTTTCACTTCGTTGCCCCCGCGCCCTTGACCGGCCCCTGGACCGGGTTCGGCTCGGGTCGGGCATCACCGGGGCGTGACAGTTCCAGACGAGCTGGCTTGCTACAACTGGTGGGTGCCTGTGGAGGAGCCAACGCTTTGTACAAAAACAAATCACACAGAGCGGGAGGCCAAAAATTGGGAAGGGCTCGGCGGCGCGGTGGGATCTGCCAGTGCCACCCACCGTTCAGCAAATGAGATTCCGGCACCCTCCAGTAGCCATCTAGGTAGTGGAAGGCTAGGCGGGGCTTTACCGGAGGCAAAGGACCCACCATGGCCAATTTCTCAGTTTTGAATGTTCTAGGGGCTGCCGCTGGGGCCACGTGCTAGGGTAATTAGGTAAATAGGTTAATTAAGTATTAGTACTTTCTTTTAATTAAGTTAATGGGCCTTAGGTACTTGTTAGTGAGTGCATTAAGATTATCTATTTAAGTGTAAGGGCTATGCCCGGATTTGATTATGAATGAATCAATTAGTGTCTAATCCTCTCCTTTTCTCCCCTACCTCTCTTCCCTGTCCGACGGCCATGCCACTCCTTCCCTCCTTTCCCAGCATTCCTACATCACTCCCTTCTTATTACCAGCTAGCCAAGCCATTGTGGACACCCATCTACAACATTCTCAGTTGTCTCTGGGAAGAAGATGATTGTCAGACCAGTGGCCGAGTTCTTTGGTTAAAAAAATAAGAAGGGAAGTGAACCAGGTCCGGTTCAGGAGGGTATAAGTGTCAAAAAACTTTCAAAAAATTTGTAATATATCTATAGAGGGGTGGTTTTGTCTTGACCAAGTTTTAGATGGGAAAAAATCTCAAAGTCTATAAAATGACCTTTTTACCCCTAATAGTTAATTATCATATAATATTCACTTATTGGATATAAGGGCTCTGGTTTAGGGGCCTATAAGTGAATTTAAAAATTTTAAAAAATCTCAGTGAGAGTTTAATATATATCCTAATTTTAAACCATGCCACAAGAAAGCAAAAAATCTCAGTAAGTAAATAATTAACTATTTTGTCCCTAGGGTTGAGGGTAAACCATTAAGTCAACCAAGGTAAGTTCAAGGGGCACACAACCCCGGTAACTACCAGGAAAATTACCTTGAGTGCATGACATCAAGTAGTATCCTTGAGCCCAATTTTGGACCCATTACATATCAGGTCTGTTATTAATAAAATGACAGAAATAACCCTTTGAGTGAACCGCCCATATTCATGTGAATGGAAGCGCGAGTCAGTTTGAGAGTGGAGCCTTCTGAGAGGTCAATGACTTAAAATCAATAGAAGGGTAGCAACATGACTAGAAGGACCCAAGGGAGGGTAGCTATAATGACCTGAATTTTGTGGGATACTAAGTATGTGTTCGACATAAATTATTAGTTGCAATTGATGTAGTTTGAGGAGGGTAGAATCAGTTTTAAGTTGAAGGCCAAGCTTGTCAGGGTTGGCCATGGCTAATTGCAAGGACACAATTCTTTTATGGGGAGAAGAATGTAATATCCTGAATTTTCCTAGGTTTCAAAAATTAAATACATGGAAAATAGGGTGTTTGACCCATTGACATTCTTGGTAGAATAACTTCCTCCCTAAATATAAATGATGTATGAAACCTTTGTTATAAATTAGACAGAAAAGAGCTTCAAAACACCACTAAGAATGTGCGAATCGGAGTTTGGATGACAGAGATACGAATATTTGAAGTTGAACATATCGTATAGGGCTCGTTTACCTGATTTAAACGTGTATTTGGGCCGTTTAAGTCATTTTGCGGGTCCAATTAATTAGAATTCCAAAATTAATTTTTAGGTGCATAATTAGGTAACCTAATTGAGGGGGATTGACCCAACTTTTAAGGAAATTAGGAACCCTAATCTTCATGCTTATAAAAGGCCTAATTAGGGTACAATTGGAGAAAGCTTTTGACCGTTAAGGGGATGAGGAGCCACCGATAGAATTTTTAGGCGAGGTTCCGGCGGTGGTGGATCAATGGCAAATCGGCTATGAAGGTAGGATGGCTGTTAATTTTCAAGTTGAAATTACTATGTGGTTTGTTAAATAAATTTAGATATACATTACATTATTTGTAATATCTCCAATTTACTAATTTATGTTACTGTTCTCGTAATTACCACAGTGATATGCCTTCCATCGGCCGGCAACCGAACGGCCGGTACCTTTTCACTGGACGGACTGTTGTTACTTCCAACCAAACATTCAGTTGCCAGGAGGACCAGCAACTGTGGGTGCTCTCAGTCGTCTAGAAGAAACAGAGAACGGGGAAAGAAAAAAATATACGATGGCAGCATGGCACAGGCCCGGCCGGAGGAAGGACCTGGCTTCTCAGAATCGCTGGATAATGGTGATTTGGTCAAGCGAGGGCCATCGGCCAACCCTGGTGGCTTGCCGTTGCTGTGTCGCAACACATTGTGTCTAAAAAAAAAAGGACCGCTTTGTCCCCGGCCGGCCACAGGACGAAGGCACGGCCAAGTCCGTCGGATTCGTCGGGCAATGGTGATCTAACTGGCCTCAGCGCCACCATAGGCCGACCTCCCATTGGCTGGTCACAGGGAACACGATCCACAATGTGGGTCATCTGCTCCCTGGACCGAGTCGGGTAACCCGACCCAATTCAGTCCGGCTCATTAAAAAAACAAAAATAAAACCTAATTGAACCGTGTCCTGTTCAGTAGGTTTTTGATGTGGAATAAATTTTAAAAAAATTACAAATTACCATGAGCATATGCCGAGTGTTGTGCCTTAGTTTCAAAATGGGAAAAATTCTAATGTCTATAAAATGACTAATTTACCCTTATGAGTTGAATCATAGAACGATGCTAATGACTAGACTTAGGGGCTCTAGTTTAGGGGCCTATGAGTTGATTTAAAATTTTATAAAAATCTTAGTAAGATTTTAATATGTATCCTAAATTTGAACCAAGCGTTAAGCTAGGGAAAAATCCCTGTAAATAGATAATAAGATGGTTAATTGAACCGGTGTTGGTTCAAGGGGTTTACGACCCAGTTAAACGACAAGAAAATTACCTCGGGTTCATAACGTCAAGGTGTGAGCTCAAACAATTCTAATATCATTATTGAATTTTATTATTGATATTATGATCTGCTTGGATCTGTGTGGTTATGATTGCTTATGTTGTTTCGATATTCGTTATTGATGTGGTGATAACTTATCACTAGCTTAAGATTATTGAAAGATTAATTGATGGGGTAGATAGCTTTGGATTGGGGGAGAAAACCTAATCACGATAAAGATTAAAATGCCTCAGAGAGGTCTGGGACTAGTTCATAAAGTGATCAAAGCCTTTGACCCGATGATTAGCCTTGGTTGATGAACTAATTGCAGTTTTGAGTTTTAAACCCTAGTCTAGAAGGGACTAATAGGGTTTGAGATAGTCATTCGAAATTCTGGCTTAATGATGAGCAAGATAGGGTTCAGAATGATTTCCTGAGTTTTAGCTCTATTGAGGAGCCACTGATTTGACCGTGTAGTTGCACCTCCCTATTGGACGGAGCTATGCATGAGCCAGGCTCACCACATATCCATTAATGATCTTTTAGTGTACATGCATTTGGATTAGCTGACATCCTCTTTGGTTGGCTTTTCCCACCACTTCTATTCAGGTGCAGTTATGGGCCATGCCCTTCCACTCCGGTCAGGTCCTTTGTGGGCTAGGAGGGGTGATGGTATTTCCTGGTGGATTCCATGGGCCTAGTGGATTCTAGGGTGTTTCGTCAGGGAATTACCTTTGAGGGTGGTCTATAGTGAGTTTATCATTTGTCACTTAGGTTGACATCTGATGAGTCTGTCTGTCATTGGGATTAGATGGGGATATTAATTATTTAACAATGGTTCGAGAGATAATTAATAACATTGTTTGATATTGCTTGTTTAATTAGAACAAGTGGAACGATTAAAGGACTTGCATAAAATGTAGGTTGCTTTAAAATACTTAAGCATTGCATGTGTGGTGCTATGCTTCTTAGAATAGTGTAGTTTTTAGGTAAAACTATGTCTAGATCCGATCTTGTTGAAAGCATTGTAGATGTTGTTTGATGAGTATGTAGGCAACTAACATTTGGTGATGTTGGCCCGATCCGAAAAACATTAAATTTTACTGTTGTTATTTTGAAATACTCCTCCAAGGGGAGGAGATATTTTGTTGCCTGTTTGATCTTGTTTGGTTGCAGGTTCTTTAGATGGGGATGTTGCAAGATTAGGACGGTTGGTGGGCGTTTGAGGAAGATGTTGCACTAGTGGATCTAGTTTTTTTACTTTTGCAATCTTGTAAGTAATTGTAATTACTGGTGTGAGAGCCAACTTTACTTGGCTGTTTATTTTTGGATAGATGACAAACTTGTACTTAGAGGGTTAACCTGCTATTTATCGAATTTTGACATATGTAATAATATCATATGTTTTGATATTCGTATTTTTGAACCCTAGTTATCATGTCTTGGATATTTAATCAGATGATTTGTTTTGTGTTTGAGAAAGGAAAAAATCTATCGTGATTTATTGTGTAAAATTTATTTAAAAATAGTTTTGGAAATCCGGGTCGTGACAGTAGCATACCCCAAGTGGTAGAATTACCCTAATGCGCTTAGGGGCAGTATGTTTCGTTCCTGCCAAAATGGATAACCTAGCTACCAAGCATTAGGGTATGCTATAATGATGTTAAATGGCTTCAAATGGAAGGGGTGTGACTAGCAGGTGATACGAAGACCTTTACATGTCATAGTGTCATAGGATACAAGGGGCATAACCTAATATTTAAGGTTTAAGGCAGTGTTTTAGATGTGTCTGCAACCCAGTGCATCGATCCACTAGGGTATTATATGCATAATTCGCGTGAGACATTCTCGGGCTTGAATTATCTGAGCCCTAGCCATGCAAATGAGTGTAATGGGCCTCCATTTATTATTTATGCACTGGTATGACTTCATGTTATTTATGTTGATTATTCTGATGCATGCTTTTATTATTGATGTGTTAATTTATATCGGTAATTTAGGATTAATAAAGTTTCATCAAGTGATATTGGTTATCGTTAGATTGGGGGAAGAACATCGAATCAAGATAAAGACCAAAATATCCTCAATAGGGTTTGAAACCAGTTCATAGAGTGAACGAGGCCCTAACATAGAATTTTACCTTGATTAATGAACCAAGTGTAGTTATAGGAGTTTATCTAAGTCTCATGGAGACTATTAGGGTTTGGGATGTTCTCTGAGTCATAGCTCAGTGGATGAGCTATTTATTGGGCCGATTCACAATGTGAAGAGGACCCCAATTGTTGAGCGAATACTTGACTGGATGAAAATAATCTAGTTTAATTTTAAATATTTGGGGGAGTCAGTGGTCATAAAGACCCTATGTAAAGCTTCCACTTTGCTCAATCAAATAAAAGAACAAGAGGTGCAAAATATAAACCTGACATTAAGAGAATCAGAGAAAGGGAGCTTAAACCCTAGCAATGGACTCAGGAAAGGGAGTTCCAAGTAAATCAATTATAAGATCCAACTGATGCACCACATTCTTCCTAGGGAACAAGGGTTTCCTAGTGAGCATTTTAGCAAATATACACCCTATGCTCCATATGTCAATTGTAGGTGTATATTGCAAAACATAAAATTACCTTAGTCACAACAGAAACAAGATAGATAATTTCTATCTAACTTCATCAATGTTCACTGTAAAGAGTCATTAAATAAGCACAGAAACTTCAGATGCAAAAAATTTAAAATTAACACAATTGGCACAAAATGCCATTGTGCTGATTAATGCAAAAATATGTTGCAACTAGTTAAAAGTCAATGATTAAATGTATGGCAAGAATACAAAATCTAATTTAATTAGAATATATTTATCCACAAATTGAAATTTATAAAAAACGCAAATATTTCCCCTCCTCGTAAGATTTTCAACTATGAATGGAATATCCACAAACCAACATATGTATCTCAATGTAAATGAACAAAGTACAATAAAATTATATCTTATTTATGTCTTTGCAGACATTGCTCCCAAAGTTGGGATGGTGGAGATTGTGATACACTTTCTTCACTGCCACAATGGTTTGGGTATTGGCTAGCGAGGTCTGTACCATGGGTTTCCCACAGGTCTTCACATGACCATATAGTGCGTACGAAAAGCGGAGTTGCATGAGCATCATGGAAGGCTTGTGTTTCTCACCAATCTGTGTCCATGAGCACAGTTGGGATCCTTTTCTCCAAATTCGTGGCAGGCTATTGAGAGCCTTGGGGATTTGGGTCAAGCTATTATTAAGCAGTCTACTCCAATGTTGGAGTCTTATATCTGGGGATTTCTTCAAGAGTCGAGTTATCTCTGAGTGAATACAAATTTATATTAAACCTAGAGTTGTGGGTTAAAGCGATGAAGGTGATTAGTGTCATATGTCATTTTAGTTAGCATATGATGTGTCTGTCTGTCTAAGAGACTGGACAGGGGTGTTAATTATTGAACAAAGGTTGTAAAATAATTAATAACATTGTTTGCTGTTGATTGTTAACTAGCACGAGTAGAACAATTAAAGGACTTGCATAAAATGTAGGTTGGTTGAAAATACTTAAGCATTGCATGTGTGATGTTATGCTTCCTAGGATAGTGTAGTTTTAGGAAGAACTACGTCTAGATCCGATCATGTTGGGAAACATTGGAGATGTTGTCTGATGAGTACGCAGGCAAATGACATCGGGTGATGTTGGCCCAATCCAAAAAACATAAATAAAACCTTTTGTTCTCTTGGAAACTCTTCTGCTGAGGGTGGAGAGGTTTCGTTGTTGTTGTTGTTTGGCTTGGTTGGTTGCAAGTTCTCCAGGCGACGACAAGGGAGACCAGGATTGACAAGCATGGGATGTAGTTCCTCATTTATGCAATTCCGATAGTGTATCTTTAGCGTGAGAGTCAACTTAGTTATTTATTTTAAGATGGATGATGAACTTATACTTAGATGGATAAGTTGTTCTTTATGGATTTTTGAGACGTGTAATAATAATAAATGATTTGATATTCATATTTGTAAACCCCATTTATCATGACCTGAATATTTAATTGAATGGTTTGTTTTGTACTTAGAAAAAAAAATCTTGTGACTTACCATTCATGCTATTTAAAAAGGCTTTTAAAAATCCGGGTCATGACAGAAGGTGAGAGGGAGATACAGCAAGGTGGGAATGGGATGGGAGAAAGAAGTCGACAGTGGCCACAGATTGGTTGTAGAGGCCAAAGGCTAGGAGAGGAGGGTGGAGTGACGACCGAAGGCATAGAGAAAGGTGACGACTTGGCTAGAGAAGAGATCTGGTGGCGGATCATAGCCCAAGATTGAGGATAAAGGTGAGAGGGAGATACAGTGGAGGTGGGAATGGGATGGGAAGAAAGAGGTCGATGGTAGCTAGGGGTGTCATGCCCCAGCACCCACCCGACCCGAGTAGAACCTGGTCCAAGGGCCGGTTGAAGCACACGGGGGTGACAAGATTTTTTGTTTAACACGTTGTGGAAGTCTTAACCCCTGTAGCAGGTGAATTATATGCACGAAGTCGCGCACCTTAAGTCCTTTGTGCAAGAGAAATAAGGAAAAATAAAAGAGGATACATCTTTGAAATAAATCCTCAAACTTAACCCGCATACTTAATATCATGAGCCTAAACACAGGGCTCGAATCAGAAAATCTTAGATAGGTCTAAAAGCATAAGATAAACACAAGTCTGAAACATAATCATCCATACAAAGTGTTCTAGCATCATAATAGCATGAATCAGAAGACAAAATAAGGTCTGAAGGCATCCACGCCTACTCCTATGCATATCCCGATCAACTGCATGTCACGCGATGCAGCCCCAAAATAAAACACATAAAGAGGGGTGAGTAAAACTTAGTAAGGTTTGAATACGATAACATTAATTAGAAAACAACTACGACACATCAACATGGTAATTCATATCCACATTTCATATAATATCACCATTTCTGATTAATTCCCTTACCATACCCCTATTTACCCATAAGTAATCATCCTGCATACAAGTATCTCATACATACTAATCATGACATGAATAATCATATTGTGACATCACATCCATCTTGCATAATAAGTGATCTCACACAAACACATCATGCATAATCACCACATATAACCTGCTTGAGATGTGTTTCTACCACACATTCAGATTATGCATAAATATCACATATAACCTACATGAGAAGTATCTCTACGACACATTCAGATTATACATAAACATCACATATAACCTACATGAGAAGTGTCTCAATCACACATTCAGATCATGCATTAACATCACATATAACCTTTCTTTGAAATTGGTAATTTTCTAATCTCAAGTTTATATAGTTTATAATTGATCTGGATAGAGTGACCCATGGTTTTTCCCTAGATGGGTTTCTATGTAAAAGAAATTTTGTGTTGCTTGCTGATTTGATTGAAAAATTCTCATTAGAACACCTTGGAATTAGGCACATTGATTTGAATAAAATCTGTGATTAATTTTTTCCAAAAGGGGAAGATAAGTTTTGTAAGTTAATTTCGAGTTAGAGGCACTGCAGTTTGCCTATGCCACACATTTAGTTTACAAACCAACAAGTGGTAGTTGAGGTTATTTGAATATTTTATGAGAACATTCTAGTTTTTTTAAGTTTCATTGTGTTTTGGTTGCCATGGAATTCAAAAACATGCTTAGCTTGTCTATATTTATTTCAAATTTTGATGTGGCTAGGAATAATCATGTTTTTGTTGAATTGAAGATACTTAGAGCAAAATTTTATGGTAGAGAATTGTATGATAATGCAGATACTACTTTGGCTTATCAACTTTTGGTTAGAAAATAATTGTTCAAAAATGAACTAGTGACTAAATTTGAGACAAACAAAAATAAATTAGTAAAGAAACTACAATTTGTGAGAGATAATGTTAAGATTGACTTGCTTAGATAGATCACATGGATGGGAAGAAACTTAAGAGAACTTAGTGCAAAAGTTTAAAATCTTGGACATAGGGCTCACACACATGATTCACTAAGTGACTCTCGTAAGTTTGATCACAATGGTTTTTACAAGAAGGAACAAAAAGTGAATGCAAAAGCTCTTGAGAATGCAAAACATGATAAGAATTTGGGTGATCTTCAAGAACTTGTTAAAAACAAAACAATTTGGGTAAAGAAAGAGGATGTGAAATGCAATGTAGTACACATTTCCATGAAAACTCAACATTCTAACATGTGGTGCCTAGATAGTAGATGTTCAAAGCATATGACTAATGACAAATTTAGGTTTCCTAATTTGGTAGAGAAGTACGATGGAAAAGTTACATTTGGAGATGGAAGTTTCATAAAAATAGATGGGATAGGCACATTAAATATTTTTGGATTGCTTGATTTTGATAATGATTTGTATGTGAGTGACTTCAAAGATAATGTTTTAAGCATTAGTCAAATTTGTGATTCTAGATTTATTGTGAAGTTTACAAAGAAGGCTTACTATATCATTAATAACTCTTGGAATAAATTATGTGAAAAGTTTAAGAGCTCATGATAATTGATATTTGGTTGATCCTATTTATTTTTTAAACTTGTCCTTGCTTGATAATACTTACTTGTGACATCAAAGATTGGACATATGAATTTAAAAGATTTGACAAAAACAGCAAAGGATAGGATCATTAGTGGTGCCTTTAGATGGTAAAAAGGGTAAACAGTAAAAATTCCATCATAAAAGACTAAAACATGTGAGAGCTAAGAGACCTTTGAAATTGATTCACATAGACCTTATGAGGCCAATGCAAACAACTATTTTAGGTGGTAAAAAGTATATCTTGGTGATGGTGGATGACTTACCAAGACTCACTTGGGTAGAATTTCTTATAGAGAAGTCAAATGCTTTTGATGTATTTGAAACAATTGCCCTTACCATTGAAAATAAGAGTGAGCTAAACATCATGGCCATTAGAAGTGATAAAGGTGATGAATACATATACTACAGGTTTAAAGAGTTTTTTTTTCAAAAAACGGGATTCACCAAAAGTTTGCAGCTGCTAAAACTTCTCAACAAAATGGAGTAGCAAAAAGGAAGAATAGGAATATTTAGGAAATGGCCAGGGTGATGTTTAATGCGAAGTATTTAGTAGAACATTTTTAAGTATAAGTTATGAACAATGCAACATACACCCTTAATAGAGTATATTTAAGGCCTAATACAATCCAAACACTATATGAATTGTGGTGAGGTGAAAAACCTTTGTTAGGCACTTTATATTGTTCTTGGAAGCCCTAGTCACATCTTGTGAGATAGGGAAGCCTTAGGAAAATTTGATAGTAAGAGTGATGATAAAATATTTCTTGGATATTCTTTAACATGTAGGGCATTCATGGTTTTTAATAAAAGTACTCAAATTGTCATGGAATCTTCTAATGTGGTAGTCAATGATGCACAAATGTTGAAAAATCAAAAGATTCACAATGAGAAGGAAAACATAAAGTTGATGATAATTATGATTGTGATGATTTACCTAATGTTTTTAGTGATGCAATGCATGTGGATGTAGATGATGATGATCATATACATGAATCTGAAGCTCATAAAGAAGAACAAGAACCACAAGTTCAATCTGGTCAAGTACCTAATTAGGTTCAAAAAGTCCATCTTGAAACCAATGTGATTGGTAACATCAATGAAGAAGTGAGAACAAGACCTTGGTTGGAAGAACAAATAAACTTTTCTTGTTATGTGTCTCTTACAGAACAAAAGAAAATTGATGAAGCACTTTAGGATGAAAATTGGATTAATGAAATTCTAGAGGAATTAGGTAAATTTACAAGGAATGATGTTTGGTTTTCTTGTTTATCGACCTAAACAATGCAACATGATTGGTACAAAGTGGCTATACAAGAATAAGATCGATGATCTAGATAATGTGGTTAGAAATAAAGCAAGATTAATTGCTCAATGTTACACATAGGTAGAAGGGCATGATTTTGATGTAGTGTATGCTTCTTTTGCCATACTTCAGTTTATTAGATTGCTTCTTGCTATGATTTATTTAAAATTAAAGGTATATCAAATAGATGTCAATAGTGCTTTTTTGAATAAAAACTTGAAAGAGGAAGTCTATGTTAAATAGTCAAGGGTTTTATTGACCTTGACCATCCTTATTTTGTGTATAATTTGAAGAAAGCTTTGAATGGGTTGAAACAAGATCCAAGAGCATGGTATGATACACTCACACAGTTTACAAAATAATGTTATACAAGATAAGGTGTGAACAAAACATTGTTTGTCAATAAATATGGAAAGCATGTGGTGATGGCACATATCCATGTGGATGACATAATTTTTGGGTGCACGAATGATAAGTTTGCCAAATATTTTGCTGAAAAGATAAATAATATGAAATGAGTATGGAAGGTATATTGATTTATTTTCTTTGTTTCCAGGTACAATAAACTTATTCAGGAATCTTCATCTCATATTAAAATTTTGCTAAAGATTTAGTGAAGAAATTTTGACTTCATGATGCAAATTAGTAACAACACTTATATCTCCTTCCGTCAAGTTAAGTAAAGATGCTTTAGGTAAATGTGTTGAACAAACTTTATATAGAAGTATGACTGGTAGTTATTTGTGTTTAACTGCTAGTCACCTAGATATTTGCTTAATTGTAGGAGTATGTGCTACATATCAAGCTGATCCTAAATAATCACACATGATTGCCGTTAAAAGAATAATAAATATGTGAGTGGATCTACATGATATGGATTATGGTTCTCATTTGACTCTACTTATAAAGTAGTAGGATATTCAGATGCTGATTAGGCAGAGAATATAGATGTTAAGAAGAGTACCTCAGGTAGTTGCTTTTATATAGGAAATCGCTTAATTTCTTATCATAGTAAAAAATAAAATTGTGTTTCATTATCAACTACAAAAGCTAAAAATATAGCTACTTGTAGTGGTTGTACTCAAATAATGTGGATGAAAATTATACAATTTGGTTATGGAAATGTAAGGGTAAAATAACTTCATACTATGATAATCTAAGTTCAATTAAAATTTTACAAAAGTATGTCCAACATTCTCGTACGTAACATATTGATATTAGACATCATTTCTTTCTAGATTTGGTCAAGGATCAAATTGTTAACTTTCAACATATTTTGATAGAGTTTCAATTGGCTGATATTTTCACAAAACCTTTTCTTTTCAATAGGTTCATTAACCTTAGAAAAGCCATTAGACTTTCTTCCCAAGAGTACTTTGATAAGAGATTTTCTATCCCTTGTTTTGTATGAAAATCTTTTGGTACATTAAACAACACAACAATTGTCTTTTTTGAAGTTTTTTTTGTTTGCTTTAGGTTGTTAAGTGCTTGTTTAGTTTGGTTAAGGAAAAAGCTCAAAAGACAAAAATAAGTTTCGTGTTCAAATTTGTAGCCAAAAAATCATATGGAATACACTTAAATTGTGAAGTATTGCACATAGTGGGTCATACATTTAATGCATAATGAATACAATCTTAAGTCAAGAAGACTATTAAATATAAGTTGAGTAAAGTGTCAAGATTCATAATAATAGTTTATGCACTTTTGATCTACTAAAAGACTTAGTATTCACTATGAGAATTGAAGATTATCTATCAGGTTAAATGTATAATATGGTCGATTTTTTTTCTCGATTATGATGCTATGCAGTAGTATAAGGTAATTAAACAGTTTTGATTTCATTTCTTGATGGATGAGCTTTGATATGCTTATGTTTTCTTTAAATACTATTTGCAAACATTGTCAGCAATAGTTCTCATAAAGATGATAGAGAGGGCTTCTTACATGATATATATTGTGTTTGTGTGAAAGCTATTATCTCCTTGACACTAAAAATGATGTAGAATAATATATATATATATATATATATATATATATATATATATATATATATATATAGTGTAAGGTCATGAGAATTAAGAAAAAGTCATTGAATGCCCAAACATATAAAAAAGGGAAAAGACAAAAATTTAAAAAAGGCAAAGAGCATAAAGAATGACAACAAAGGAATAAAATTTTTAATCAATGCTTGTATCTCGCACTTATTCAATGTAAATCAATGATCAAATAGAATTCACACATGGGCCAAGTTTCTCGACGAATTCATTTGCCAAAGTATTGGAAATGAAAGTTATTTTCTACTATATTATCTATTGATATCCTAATGATTATTTTGAATAATTATGGTATAGTCTTTGACTTAAAGTAAGATGCTTCTATATCTTTCTTATTATGAGGCTTAGAACTTGAAATTTTGATTTGTTGGTCGAGAGGCTAATTGGATTATGTTATGCTAATGTGGGATATATATGGTATGTTATTCTGAAACTTGGATAGTATGTTCACACTTGATAATGTTATATGGTAAACAACACACCATAGTCTCAATACATTTTTACTTGATTCTCCTACAGTTGATTCTAAATGTTGTCTCAAATTAGTTTAATGAGTTTTTCCTCTAGTTTTTTCTTCTTTACCTCAAGTTCCTTTTGTCTATTTGTGAGGAGAAATTTTGGGTTAGAGAAAATATTAAATCTTAAGGGTAGAGAGCTAACTAAGTCTTGAAAAAGATGATTAAGGCTGAATTGATAAGAAGTGAAAATTCTTGATATAGTTACAACCTAATTAATCTTTTACTTTAACATTTAAATTTTGTATTTATTTATTTTTTAGAATAGTATTATGCGGGTACGTTCTATTTTGTATTGTGCAGGTTAATTGTAGGTTGAAGGCCACACCACATTAGGATTAGGGAGTTATCAATTAAAGGGGAGAGTCATAATAGTATTAGTCTGATTATGCACTATGGAGTTGTAATTTTTATTTTTTAGATAATGTGTTGTAGTTTTTGTCACAAAATAGCCAAAAGGCAAGATTGTAAGACATAAGTGTCCTTATATCATGTAATGGGTTTTTTTGGTGATGAAAACAAAGTCGTTGATGTGTAATTTAGAGTTAGTTTAGGGGTCCATTTGTTTCATCTAAATTTGAATCTGAAAAGCCAACTGAATACACATCACACACACATAAGTTGTTTTCGTATAAATTTATTTTTGAAGATGAAGTAAAAGAAAGGCTCAAATCTATGTTTCGTCAAATAAAAATACTCACACACATCGCATTCACACTCTAGGGAAAAAGAGACCTTAGTTGAAAGAATGGTGAGAATTAAAGGCTTTTATATTAAAAAATAAAAAATTGTTCAAAACAAACGATCACTTAATAGGATGAAAGAGTGATCAGTTATGAATGTATCAAAATCTAAGAAACATTGAAGAGCAATTGATTGCATATGGAAACGATCGATCAACACCCAAAACCACCATTTGTTAAACAAACCCAAGAGTTTATCAATCGATCACTAAGTCACTAGATCAATCAATGAAAGAGTCGTAACGTAATAGGAACATGGATCAATTAATTACCAGATGGAATGATCGATCAATAAAATGCAGAGTTGCCTACTTTAGGATTTTTTGATTTAGTTTAGATTCCTTGTTCAAGTCATATTACTTTTGAAACTTGAGAGTCTATGAAAAGGGTTTGGGACGTGATGAAAGAGAGAGAAGGCTTAGAAAAATTAGAGAGCTTATGTGGAAAGAATTAGTCTTTTAGAGTGAAAAAGTATATACTTTAATCAAAAGAGTGATTATAGGTGAGATGAGAGCACCCAAACACATGTGAGGCATGATGTTTGATGAAGTTTGTTACTGAGAAGATTAAGGATAAAGAAGATTCATTCAAAAAGGAGGAGATGAAAGATCTACTTTGATTGAAGAGCACAACTAATGCCAGTAAATAACAAAGGAGTGGCTTATTCAGAATTAAGAGTGGTGTGAAGAACCAGCCATTTAAAGTAAAAGGAGTCTTTGTTCTTTCTATTAGTAATTCATTAATCTCAAGTTTACATAATGCATAGTTGATTTGGATAATGTCTTATTTTTTTCTAAGTTGGATTTCTACATAAAATTCTTTTCTGTTACTTGCTGATTTGAATGCAAAATTCTTGTTAGAACACAATGGAATTAGGCATGCTGATTTGAACAAATTCTATGATTATTTTATTTGAAAAGGGAAAGATAATCTTGTAACTTATTTCAAGTTAGAGTCACTTTCTTTTTCTTGGTTTGTCTATGCCACACGCATATTTCACAAACCAACATCACAAGCAATACATAAAACCTAAACCCATCATATTAGTTTAACCTATGATCAAGAAGGGTTAATGTTTTCTTCTCACTCTTGAACCCATCTAATTTCTCTTTAGAGGACGAAATTTATTTATTGAGAGCACTAGATTTATTTCTCTATTATTCAAGGTCATTCTTAAGGACATTTACCTCCTTCTCAAGTTTATTGTTCAACTCCATTAATCTATTTGACTCTTGAGAAGTTAACAAAACTAGAAGTTGTTGAATGAACCCTTTATATTCATCCAAATCAAAATCAAAATATGAGTTCTCTTCAAAAGAAATGGACTCATGAGACTGTTCAATAGAATCATTTTCCATCACACTTGCATGGAACGCAGTATAGTTGCACAATTCTTCTTCTTGAGAAAAGCTCTCATCAAAGTAAGTGGCTTGATGTAGTTTCCCCTTTTTCTTTTTAACAACCTATTTGATTTTTTAGGCTTTTTATCAAAGCATTGTTAAAATTATTGTTAGGACAATCAACACTAAAATGACCTAACATACCACATTCAAGATACTTCATGTTCTTCCTATCTTGTTTGTTTTACCTCTCATCTCTTCTTTCCCCTTGTCTATTCCCTAACCTTAAGTCTTGAGTTATCAAATTTTTTTGAAGTTTTTAGTCAACAAAAGCATTTGTTCATCTTCATTCTCACTTTCTTCATATGCTACTAAGGTATTCAAAGCTTTAGACTTTTTCGAAGACTTCTTAGCTATTCTTAGTTTCCATTTTTATTTTCAGACAATTCCTTCTTATTCTTATAAGATTGCTCTTACATATCAAAGGCTTTTAAGTTTTCAATAATTTTCTCAATGTCCAAAGCATCAATATTCTTAGGTTCATTAATTGAAGCCACCTTACTTTTGAATTTAGAAGACAAGGACCTTAATATTTTTGTGACCACAAGGTAATCTGGTATTAGCTCTCTTTTTGGATCACATGTGTTAACAATGTCCAATACTTTAGCATAATATTAAGAAATTAGCTCTTTTGCACTCAATATGATGTTCTTCAACTCTAGTGTGAGAATCTGTAACCTATACACCTTTACAACATCAGTTCCCTCATTGTATTTAACAAGTTTTTCTGATACTACTTTAGCTGAAGTACAATTATAGATTAACCTACATTAAAATCTTCCTATGGCATTCAATAATGCACTAAAGACTTTACTATTTTGATTAAAAATTTAGTCTCATTCTCATCTATTTCACGCTAATCTTTTAGGATTGAATTTTCATCCTTGTCTTTGGTCATTGGAGGACTCCAACCTTTAATCACAACTTTCCATGTTTTTCCATCAAGAGTTTGAATAAAGGCTCACATCCTATTCTTTCAATAAGATAGGTTTTGATCATCAAACAAGTGTGGTCAATTCATGGGATTTCCTAAGTGTTCATGTTCAGCCATTGAATTATTTGAAGTAGCTGTTAAGATTAAACAAACCAAAAACACCCAAGCAACTAACTTTAAGCACTTCAAGCAAAGATTATTCTAAGAGCAAGCAAAATCACAACTTAGGTCACATAAATAAGCAAGTTTCACAAGTAATCCTAAGTAGAAAAACAAGTAAATCATGCAAAGATGTCTCTAATAAAAAAATAGGAAGTTTAAGCAAGATTGACATACATTAGCATGCAAAACATGATGGATATCATGATTCAAAAGCATATTTCAAAAAACAATCCTCAGTTATCACTTGCGTGTTTAATATCTATCTAGATGGCTTAGTGGATCATTAGATTGATCCTAACCTTAGTACTTTGACAAGTAAGCATTTAAGAGCTCTTGCCCATATGCGCAAAATTTTTTACTTAAGAACAAAATTAATTAACTCTAATAAGTATGAATTCATAATCATGTGCATCAACTACCAAATTATCAACATGCAAAGCACACAAGTACGCACACAATTTTTGTTTGGAAAACCCAAAATAGGGTAAAGACCACAACAGATGCTCAATGACTAAATCAATGAAGTAGCAAGCAACAATTTATATTGACACAAGCAAACTACCAACCTTAGAGAAGATTCTAACCCAAATTTCCTTTGTTTAGATCTCCCCAAACTCTTTCGTTGCTAACCTTCAAGTCTTCTCTCCTCAAGCCATAAAATATTTCTCCTCATTGCTTTGTCTTTATCTTCTTCTAGCTTCTTCAAACAAGCGCCTCTTGTTTATAACTTTAGCCTTGAGTCTTCAATTTTTCATTGAACTTTGCTTCAATTCCTATTAGGTATATGTGTGTGAAAGACTCTTTCTTCAATTTAGTCTTGTAAGAACATATGAGTCATATGTCT
The DNA here is from genome assembly GCA_035235625.1 of Saururus chinensis. Classification (NCBI taxonomy): domain Eukaryota; kingdom Viridiplantae; phylum Streptophyta; class Magnoliopsida; order Piperales; family Saururaceae; genus Saururus; species Saururus chinensis. Next base: position 38,400,207 of record CP141143.1, read on the forward strand.
ACTTTATTGGTTGATTTATTTGTCAAAATTATATTAAGAAACCTTGAGTATGTATTGAGTCATAGAATATGATTTGAGGTTATTGTGGTTGAGTGAAATTTGGAATTGAAAAGCTTCTAAAAGGGAGCAAACTTGTTCTTATGAATCAAGGCAGAAGACTAAAGAATGTTGAAGGGTTTTGAAGCTTATTCATATCATATCTTGCATACAAAAATCACTTGGAGAGGATCCATATAAGGTAAACTAAATCACAAAATTTGAGAGATAAAAACCTAGATGAGATTAGAGAAAAAAGGTTTACACCTTTTCTTATTATTTTACAAAGGAGAATTCACATGAAGCTTTGAGTTAAAAATAACATAGTGAATTGAAGAAGACAATCCATAACCAAAGGAGTTAAAACACAGAGATTTCGTGGAGGTGTTGCAGCATATCTTCAATGAGAGATTGAAGATTTCTACAAGGCCATAGTCAATAAACAAGAGGTGCTTGTTGAAGACTGGAAGGAGACAAAGACAAGGCAAGGAGGCTAAAATTTCAAGTGCTTGGAGAAGACTTAAAGCCCAACAACAACTATCTAAACATGAGGAGCTTGTGATAGAGTCTAAACATGGTTGGTAGTTTGCTTGTGTCAATGTAAAGTTTTAATTTCTAGTGTATTGATTTGGTTCCTTTGGAACTGCCGTGGTTGTTTACCCTAGATGGTGTTTTTCACTTCAATTGTTATGTTCATGTGTCGATTAAATGATGGTTGATTGATTGATTCATCGTGAGCTAGATTTGAGAGAATATAAGTTTAATTCTGCTTAATAAAAAAAATTATGCACAAAGAGGCTAGAACTCTTAATTCTTACTTGTCAAAGTACTAGTTTTAATTATAATCTAGTGATCCGCTAGGTCGATTAGATGGATATTAAACTCTCCATTGGTAGCTAAGGTAATTTTGATTTAAATTTTCTGTTGAATCATGATTCTATCTAGTTTTGCATACATGTCAAGTTGGTTATGTTAGCATTTATAAACTCCTCTTAGGCTTGCTCAAGTTTCCAAAGGGTGTGTTTTCGTTGATTTTGTGTTATTATTTGAACTTGTTTTCTTGTAGTTATTTGGATTTTGAAAGTCTTTTTAGGCAAGCTATAGGATTGAGTAAATGCTTAACAAGTTTGAGAAAATTGTCAGAGCTAATGTAGAGACTATTGAATCTTTTTCAATTAAAAAATTTCAATTTGGGTGAAGATAAAGAACTAGAGAAAGTGGTTTAAACTTTGAAGATTGAACTAGAGAAAGAGAAGAGAAAATCTAGATCTTTAGAGGATAAACTTGTGTTTAATTACTAACGAAGAAGTTAATGCCTTCAAATCTCAGAAAAGTAATCTTATAGACAAAATAAAATTATTAGAGAATGAAATTCATTAAAGAGTAGAGACAAATAAGGTTTCTTTGAAGAGTATTCAATATCTAGGGGATGAATTGAATTTTTTTTAAGAACTAAAATATTTAACTTTAGGGAAAGAGATGTTGGAAATTTTTTTGTACATGGGACAAGATAGTAATGATAAAAGAGGAATATGGTTTAGAGTGTGAAATTCTACTAATTTGAAGGGTGTCACTAAGTTTGTCAAAGCTAAATAACTCATGCACACTAGAAAGATTGTACCACAAGTTGACAGTGTGTCAAAACTAAGAATCCTCCTCATAATCAAAGTTAAAAGTGTAACCATAGGAAAGGACTTCAAAAGACCAATAATCATAAGTCCTTAATTGGACAAAATTCAAGATATGAAACATGACATAAATTGCCATAGTCCATTTGTCATGAACAAATTAGAATCTTAAAAGAGTTATGGTACTTCATACTTGAACAATTTGCCTAAGAAAAGGAAATAAATCAATTCAAATCAAAAGAAACCTCAAGACAAAAGTACATGCATAAGAAAGCACACACCAAACTCCACATCAAAGAAGGTTACTGAAGACAATAGGAAGAAAACTTTATAAATTTGGATTATAAAAAATATCTTAAAGAACTTTAGATCTCTAGTTGATGTGATAAGGAAGTCTACCTTAGGTTGCTTTAGGATTGTATAGCTAGAAAAGGCTAAGGAGTCATACATCTCTAAGTAAGAGATTTTGATTTGTGTCCATGATTTAATTATTTCTATTACTGAGACATTCATATTTTTTAGTTTTATCTCATTTTTTGCTCTATTTTTACATGGTTTTAATTCATAGGTTATGAATTGAAAACGAAATAGAAAAATTAGAATATGATCAAAAACACAAAAATATTAGTGTAGCTTCTGCTTGGTTTTCCCATTGGCTTTGATTTTTATAAAGTTCAGTTATCAAGATATTTTGAGATTAGTTTTCTTTTAAGCTGAAAAGTAACATGATTAGTGGTCAAACATACCTTAACTAAGAGAATGATACACCAAGGAGAGTGAAGATCAATTTTATTTTCTTTTACTTGATGCTGCATTTCTTTGTTTAAAAACTTGCACACATCATGTTAAAACTCAACTCACTTCTAAGTATGAACATCAAGAGAGAACTCTTAAACATAAGTTAGCTTAGGTGTTTGGATTTTAGATGAGCCTAGGTGATCAAATTAGTAGATCTTTGGCTAGATTTCTATTTAGAATTTAAAGAAAAGAAAATTCCATGTAATGTACTTAAATGTTTATGAGTCTTATGTATTTTATTATCTCTTTAAAAAATGGAATTATCCTCATAAAGATGATGAGGCAAAGGCTACCTCCTTAGGTCGGCCTAAGCTAGTGTGAAATTCTCATCCACTTGACATCAAGAAAAAATTAATGAAAAAGAAAGAAATAGAAGATAGAAGAAATAATAAAAAATATTATGATGCAAGTTGAGTGAATTCAAAAAATGTCAATCCCTAGAAAAATATCATAAATCAGAAAAAGGCATGGGCATGTAAATTATGAGCTTTTGATTGTTTTTATATTTTAGGAAAATCATGTACATAAATTCTAGTTAAAGAGAGTTGAAAAATGGGAAATTAGTCTTTATTAAGGTCTAAACAAATTTGTTTTAGTTTGGTTAAGAGTGATCTTCCGATATTCAAGATTGAAAGAGATAAAAGTTGACTACATTGGTGTTTTTTCTTTAAAACTAATAAATAAGGATTAATATGTCAAAAATAAGATAATAAAATTGACAATCATACCAATACAGTTAAATGATCTAAAGCAAGGTATTAATGAATGTAATATATGGATGCACTCAGATTAAAAGAGAAATGCTTAAAAAAATCATAAAAACTCAACTTTGCTAATTTTCAGTGTTCAATTTTAATTCAAGTTCTGGATAATAGAAATTTTTTAATTTCATGAGAAATACCTTGAAATAATATTAGGAATTGAAAGGAAGTTTTCTTGAAATTTTTATTATGTTTGGAAAATAAAAAATTAGAATTATTTCACAAATGATTGATGTATTGTCCCAACTGATCATTCGTTGGTCTGGTATTTTGCGCCTTCAAATTTGATTTCACTCCATTTCTCACCAAACTTTGTCTAATGTTCGTGGGAGAGAATAGAGCTGATTTGCATGTATTTTTGGCAAAAAACATTTGATGTTCCTTATCAAATTCTAAACTTCCTGCATAGCCAAAGGTATGTTCCAACCAATTTTTTTATTTTTTTAGCTGAATTCAAATGGTTTTTCTTGAGATTTGAACTTTTAGGAATGTTAGAAATAGAGTGATCAAACTTTGGTTGAATTTTTCCCTGTTTTGGTCCATTAACACTCAAGATTTCATGAAAAATTCGTGCGGTTTCAAATTATTTTCACGAAATAGTGCTTTTTTCAAAATTGAGGGTTTATGGTCAAAATTGACTGTTGTTCCAATCGAAAAGTTAGATCTACTCATCATGTTCTACCTTAAGTTCAAATTTGGAGTCATTCTAATGAAAATTTTTAGTATTTATTTTAAAGTCAAAATCTTAATTTTTAGCATGCATTTCAGTGCATTTTAAACTTTTAGGCTATTTTTCATTGTTATATCTTTAATCTTAGTCTATGCTTTGCTCTAGGTTGCTTTATGTGTTAATTAATTTAGATGGGAAGAGCGAAGAAGGAAAAGCCACTAAAGTTAGGCACAAGGGACCTTGGATCATCTAGCAGGAGGTTGGATAGAGGCTAGACCATACTAGATGGATTATTATTTTACCAGTTCCACATCAAGACAACCGGTTTACCCTAAGCTAGTTCGATGGTATGCATTACTCTACTTGGAGGATGATGGTGCACTCATAGGAGTTGTAGGAGGAGTTCTGGTGAGAGTGACGGTTGATATTATTGCTAGAGTGATTGGTTGTGAGAGGCGAGAACTCACATTCCCATTTGCTAGATACGACTTCCCACTAGACAATGATTTATCAGCTACATGGCTTTGTTTACCACAAGGACCTAAGCTTGAGGTGTCTTTGCCTGCACACTAGATGACATAGGACATTAAACTTCTTTATGTGATTGCTTAGTATGATATTGGATTGCTAGGAAGGACATAGTAGACAAAATGATGGCACGACTGCTACACCTATTGGCACAGATACATCCATATCTTGATCTACCTTCTATCATATTTGAAAGGATTGAGATGTTGCCATATCCTACCTCTTATGCCAGATTTTAACAGTGGCACATGTTAGAAGAGCAGAGCCTATCCTGACAAGGATGTGACCTATAAACCTTGGATTGGTTCGACGGATGTTATCTCACCGTAAGGTGATGATCATGAGTTCAGGGTTAAAAGGATTCAGTAGATGTAGCATTGGATCCTCTAGCACCTATAGATGATGATTGTTTAGTGACTATGGGAGAGTTCATTTCATTTCAGACTGAAGTGTTCCAATGGTTTACTGCCCTTGATCACTTGATTAGATCTTGCTTTCCACGAGCAGATAGTGAGGGGGAGCATAGTGGAGATGAAGATGCGGCTGTAGATTGATATTTTTATTTATTTTGTACCACTTTTCATATATTCCATTTGCTTAAAACTTGTTTAGTTTGTTTAGGTTTCATTGTGATGATGAGATATACTCTTGAAACTAATTTATTATGGGATATGTGTTGGACATGTGGTGGTTTGATGGTTTTATTTTTATTTCATGTCTTTAAGTGATAATTATAACTTGATGGAACGTTACTAGGTATTTTTATTAATTATTGTTTTAACTTTTTATCTATTTATGTAAAAAAGGGGGCAGTGATTAATAAATATCAAAGTGCTTATCTTTTTAATTGATTGGACAGTGCTATGGAAATCAATTTGGTTTTAAGTGTGCAAGATATGTACAAGTTTATAGAAGACTTTTCAAGCTCAATTCGAAATTAATAAGTTTGAGTTAATTGAGTCTATGTTGAGTATTTGTAGTGTCAAGTTATTTTGTACAATTTAAAATTTAATATTTTGTCAAAATTATGTCAAGAAACCTTGAATATATATTGAGTATTAGAATATAATTTGAGCTTGTTGTGGTTGAGTCAGATTTAAAATTGACGAACTTAAAAAATAAGAGGAGACATGTTTTCATTGATTAAGGTAGAAGAATGAAAAATGTTGAAGGGTTTTGAAGCTTATTCGAATCACAGTTGCATTAAAAACCACTTGGTGAGGTTTTAGAAGTGATTTTAGATGTTTCAAAAGGTTTTAGTGTAAATTTACATGCAAATTATCGATCACTGCAATTAATGAAGAAGATATTGATCGATTTCCCTTTAATTCAGCCCTATACAAAAAAAGGCCTAGAGTTTTTATTGATCACTCCCGTGAATTGATTGATCACTTAGATTATCATGCACATAACAAACAGTGACCAATTTATTGCTATTTAGAATGATTGATCGTTTCAAGGATTGGTTACCCTAATTAAAACATTACAATTTTAGTTTCATTTCTTATTCAAGTACAAGTCATAGCAATATAAGGGTTATGAAATCATAAAATTTGAAAGATAATAACCTAGAGGAGATTAGAGAAAAATAGTTGACACCTTTGTTTATTGTTTTTGAAGGAGAATTCACATAAAGCTTGAGTTGAAGATCCATGTGGAGTGGAAGAAGATAATCCACAACAAAAGGAGTTAAAACATAGAGATTTGAAAGAGGTGTTGCAACATATATTCAATGAGAGATTTAAGATTTCCACAAGGCGAAAGACAAAAATAAGAAAGAAAGATAAAGTTTCAAGTACTTAAAGAAGACTTAAAGGCCATTAACAACGATATAAACAAGAGGAGTTTGTATTAGTATCTAAACAAGGTAGGTGTTTCACTTGTGTCAATGTAAAGTTTTAGTTTCTAGTGCATTGATTTAGTTCCTTTCGAGCTTCGTGGCTTTTTACCCTAGTTGGGGCTTTTGATAAGTGTAGAATATATCTATTTTATATGCCTTTTTACCTTATTTGCTAGTATAGCATTAGATTAGGGTTAATTAGGATTTATTTATGTTAAGATATATATTAATATTTTAGTTTAATTATTAAATAATTCAAGAGTTATTAGTAGTTTAGGTGTGTATTTGAATCAAGTTTGAATTTTATTTATGTACTACACATCTAAAATATATTTTTTATGTTTTGTAGGTAAGGTGCACTTACTAAGGCCCTTGAACGATGCTTGGAATAATTTAAAAAACTCTTAACACACTTTAAAATGATTTTGACAACTTTTTAGAGTTAACAATTTTTTAGAAAATACTATGGACATGAATGAAAAAGCTTAACGAAAAAACTAAAAAAATAGACACAAATATAGATTGTCCAGTGAACATACTTAGCTTTCTGAACATAAACTGGACATGAAATTGAACAGAATTGTCTAGATTGCAGAAATATTATTGCCATTTGAATGAGACAAGGTGAAGTTTCCTATTTGAAGCCGATTTTGAGTCCTTTTCCAATTAGACTTCCTCCTATAACTCTTATGCCTATATAAAGCCATATGAAGCTTGAAATTTTCTGAATAGAAAAAGGGAGAAAAAGATGAAGGAACATTCAATGCTTTCAATGAAGATTCAGGAGGCTTCTTCTACCATGGAAGGCTAAGTTTTTTTTACTTAGAAGTTGATGAAGCTATAGATAAGTTTCATTTTCTTTTTCTTTTTAATTTAGATCTCAATTGTGAATAATGACAATTGTATGATAAAGAATTCCTTTTTAATGGAAGAGCTTTTCAAGTTTATTTAATTCTATGTTAATTTATTATATTGTAGATGATAGATTGATCTAATTTTGAGAATTACATCGATTCTAATTTCTGTTGATTTAGATGATACGGCTATATAATTAATAAATTAGATGAGTTATACTAAGATTAGATAAGTCATGCCTATATTTTAGTTTAGTGTAGAAGATTCGTGTAACTATAGAAGATAGTTCATGCCATGGATTTAATTAATGATTATTTTTAAATTAATTTTACCTTGTAGCTGATAATACTTGTTCATATTCATCCTAGATTTAGATTAGACATTAACAAATTGTTATAGTTCTATAGTAAATTTAATTTCTTAAGTAATTGCCATCATATTGATTTTTTTCTTTTAGTTTAGTTTGATTTCCTTCTTTGTTAAATTTAAGGTTAAGTTCTTTTAATTTTCAATCAACCGATTCTCATTTAGATTTAGTAAATAATTTATTTGACCCTGAGTTTAATAACTCTGAAATACTTATCCTAATGCAATTACCTTATATACTTGCAAATGGTTTAATTATAAAAGATCAACTTTTTACGTAAATTATTATGTTCATGTGTGGATTAAATGATGGTTGATTGATTGATTCATCATAAGTTAGATTTGAGACAATATAAGTTTAAATCTGCTAAATAAAAAAATTCTATGCAAAGAGGCAAGGACTCTTAATTTTTACTTGTCAAAGTACTAGTTTTAACCCGTGTTTTAAAACCCGGCCCGGACACTAACCCGGAATAGTGTCCCGGCCGGTCTAACCGGGTTCAACCGGGGGCTACCCCGGGTTGACCCGGTACTATAAAAATCATTTCCCTAATTCCCTCCCAAACCCTAAACACGAAAGAGAGTCGGACGGCGACAGGCGGCTTCCTGGTTCCGTTTTCCCTCCCCGACTTCTGGCAGCGGCTTCCCATTCCCCACCCAGACTCTCCGGCCACGACCCTGGCCAGTCGATGCCCAGTGGTCATCATCTCCCTTCCCCTCCTCGCTCTTCCCTCTTCCCCTAGAGTGGCGCAACGGCAGGCTAGTGGACGGTGGAGCTCAGCCGGGGCGGAGGAGGTGGTGCTGGATCGAGAGGAGCTGCCTGCCGCTGTCGCTGTGCTAGGGTGGAGCTGGACGGAGGTCCAATCGACCTTTGTCGGCCCACGGCGGAGATAGAAAAAGGGAAACTGAGAAAGGGGAAGCAAAGGCCGAAACAGAGGGGAGGGAAGGAGAGGTCAGAGCTGCACCGGCACTGCTGGAAGGAGACTGGCAGGCTACAGCACACACAATAGCTAAGCGACAATGGGGTCTCCGGTATCTGAATACAGGCAGCCGGCGCGGCATCTGCTTTCCTTTCCAAAAAGCCGAAGCCTTTCTCAGACTTGGCTTGCTTTTGATTATTCGACTTTGGCAAGGGTTCTCAAACTTAGGGCTTGCTTTTGATTATTCGACTTTGGCGAGGGTGTCTTGTGTTGGATTTTTTAGACGGGTTTTTTAGCAATAATGTGTTTGCTGCTGATTGAGTTTGTAATCAAGCTGTTAAGCTTGCGTTTCTTTGGAGTTTTATGCATACCATGGAGGGGATGATGCGCTGGAGGAGTTGTTTGTGATTGCAGGCATTTTGAGTGGGACTTTGAGGTTATATGTTGGTGTTTTTCGGGCAATGATTGTGGTTCGGGTTAATGGCATTCTAAATTGCTGAGTAAATTTGTAAGTCATAAAGCTTGGAGCAGTTGATTGATTTTTACAAGATGAAATGACAAAAAATATGTGTATGTTTATCCTTTTCTCTTAATTGCAAACTTTAACTTTAGTTTTAGTGTCCACCTTCATATTTTAGTTTTAGGATTTCTTTATTTGGTTGGTGTAGATGCTCCACAAGAAAAAACAAGGGAGGGCGGAAAGATCTGGCCGGAGGAGAGAAGGAAGCGGCGGAGGTGGAATCAGGACTGGAGGGGTGGCCCATCGCCGTCGCCGCATCAGCCGGACGACCCACGGTGGAGGCAAAAATCATGAACGCACCTCTACGACCACCGCCCCTTTGTTCCTTCCCCTTTCTGCCTTTTAGTTTTTTTGTAAAACCCGGACCGGCCCGGTCATCACGGTTGCCGGTTTAACCGGCCGGGTTGAGTTGACCTAGCCGGGTCAATGTGACTTGGTAACCCGGATGACTCGGCTCGGATTTTTTACCGGATCCAGTTGAACCCGATCGAACCGGCCAGGCCGGTCTGGGTTTTGAAACACTGGTTTTAACAGTCCGCTAAGTCGATTAGACAGATCTTAAGCTTTTATATGTCACTCATGGAATCACCATTAATATAATCTTGAAGTACATTTATGATCTCCTTCCAAAAACAATGACAAAGGATTTCTCCTCTTTTCTCTCTCAATTTATAGGTTTTTTCCCTTTAATTTTCTATTTACCTAGCCCTTATATAGTACATTAAGTTGGTTTATGAGCTATACTTAAATTAAGAATGGATTCTCTTTTGGAATTGCTTAATTTAGGTAAGTAACACAAACAACGATCAATCAGTTAGAACAACGATCAATCATTCACTATTCTAATTAGGGTATGACTCTCCAAGTTATCAATCAATCACAAGAACAGTATATCGATAAACTCTCAGCCAAATTTTATCCAGTCCTATTCAGGTGCCAATTGACCGATTGCACCAATTCATTTTTGCAGTGATTGATCGATGCTAGTAAAATTTCCCAATTTAACCTAATTCAATCTAAAACTTCTAGATTCACTTAGTTCACTCATTATAAGCTAATATAAGTGAATTGTGTATATGATTGTTATTGATTTGTGATCAATCATGTGGCAAACATAAGCTGAGAAAAATAAAGTGCATCTAACTCGCAATTAAATTACAAGATTTATCTTCCATTTGAAACAAAATAATCACGTATTGTGTTCCACTCAATGTGCTTGATTCCAATGTGTTCTAATGAGAATTTTTTACGTGGAAACCCAACTAGGGAAAAACCACGGGACGCTCTATCAGATTAATTATGCACTATGTAAACTTGAGATTACAAAATTACCGATTACACTAAATAAAGACTCATTTTTTCTTTAAACGGTTGGTTTTTGACACCACTCTTGAATTTTGAATCAACCACTCTGTGGTTATTTATCAACAATAGTTTGATCTTCTCTTCCTCTTTGTGATCTTCGATTAATGTAGATCTTTCATCGACTTCTTTGGAATGAATCTTCTGTTCATCGATCGTCTAGACGACAGTCTTCATCAAACAACATGCCTCACATGTGTTTGTGTGGTCTCATTTCACCTCTAATCACTCTTTTGATTAAAGTAGACAATTTTTCACCCTAGAAGACTAATTTTCTCACAACTCTATTAGAGCAACTTCACACAAACTCACTAATTTTTCTAAACCTTCTTCCTCTCTTTCATCATTTCCCAAGCCCTTTTCTAAACTCCTAAGCCTAAAAAGGAATATGACTCCAATTAGGAATCTAACTCAAACCAAAAAAATTTAAGTGAGGCAACTTTGTGCTCCATCAATTGATCGTTCCATAGGGTAATTGATTGATCCCTATTCCTTTAGATTTATGACTCTTCCATTGATCAATCCTTCGATCATGAGATCAATAAACTATCAGCTTTGTTTTCAATAGTGAATTTTCATGTGTCGAATGATCATTTACAGAAGCTATTGATCAATCTTCAATATTCCAAATTTTTTTCTACAATTCATAATTGATCGATGTTTCTACAAAGACGATCGATCACTTTGAGCACATGTTTTAATTTTTCATCTTAAAAACTTCCACTCTCCTCAGTCTTTCACTTAAGGTCTTTTTTACACTATATGTGAATGTGATGTGTGTGCGTGTTTTTACTTGAGAAAACATGGATTTGAGTCTTCCTATTGCTCTATTGTAAGAAATCAATTTTCAGACTTAAACTGACTCTAAATTACAAATAATGACATTATTTTTATTATGGAAATAAGCCAATACATGACATTTGGACACTTATGATCTTACAAATGTGTGCAAATAAACCTTTTACCTTTAGTTCTCATCTTAGTTTTCAACCTTGATCAATAAGAACACATTTGCTCCTTTTTTCAAGTCGATTAATCCAAATCCAACTGGACTAGAAATAAATCTAATCAAATTCTTAAGACTAAAACATACATCAAGTTTAGACATTGTTTTAATAATTGAAAATCACCAATTCACAATATATATTCCTCATATATTCTTGCACCACACTCACTGACCATTGACCCAGTGGACCCCTTCTGGCTCACCCGAGCCAGTCAAGTTGGGCCATATGGGACCGAATTGATATCATGGTCCAACATCACCCTCTATAGTTGAAGGGCTAATATGGTTCAAATAGCAACTTGTGCTAAATCAATACTATGAACATTCTAATAAATAGATCCATTATTAAGGCATTTGTAAATGGATTGACCAACATCTCAGATGTAGGAATATGACTCATAGTCAATTTTGCCCTCTATAGCATTTGGAAAATGTAATAGTAATGCACATCTATGTGTTTACTCATGGTCTTGAAATATTTTAGGAATTTATTGGGAAATAAAAATTTGTGATTTATTTCAAGATTGATCGATCAATCCTAGGAGCAATTGGTTGCTGGTCATACTCTCACGTTGAAGCACTACTTTAATGGATGAAGCCCTTAAACCTTCTCATTTCTCCCTAAACTCTGAAGAGAGGTACAAAAGAGAGAGACAAGGCTATTTGACTCAATTTTGTGTGCAAATACACTAGATTTTATCATCAAATTCAAGCTGTTGTCCATGACCATGGTGAGTACTGACCCTCCTTGTTTTATTTTTAGTGAATTTTCACCTCAATTTTAATGATTTTGAACTGATAGGGATATTTAAAAAAGGCTGATCCTTGTTTCTACAAATATTCAAGTGATTTGAAATTTTTTGAGATTTCATGAATTTTGTGATTCGGTTTCAACTTTTCACTATGAATCGGGGATTTTTAAAAATTTAGCATTTTTTATTAAAATTAGATGTAAATCTAATTATAAATATTGTTCTAATCATCGAATTCCATAATGTGTCAAATTTTGGATTCAATCAAACACAAAAAATATTTATGGTTTTATTTAATTTCAAAAATTAAATTTTTTAACATGCATTTCAATGATTTTTAAAATTTTAAGCCTTTAATTCAGTCTTATGATTAGCTCCTAGTGATGTTTAGTCCAATAGTTTATTTATTTGTAATTAATTTACATGGGGACAGCGAAGAAGCAGAAGGTTGCTAGTTCATCTGGATCATGGTATCCAATGATGTCTTCTAGTGCAGGGGAGAGACGTAGATCGCTTAGGTGTAAGTGTAGCTTAGTTCATGTACCCTTATAGCCTACCATAAAGTGAATTGAGGCTTGACCTTACTAGATGGAGTGCTTCAGGTCAATTTCCACCATTGATTAGCACGTCTACCCCTGCCTAGTCAAATAGTGGTACTCCACATTTCATTTGGATGGCGTTGATCCTTAGTAGGAGTTGTAAGAGGGAATTAGGTTCATGTGATGCCACAAATCATTGCCAAGGTGATTTAGTGTGAGAGGAGATTGTTCAGAGTTCCACATGTTGATGGGTTTCCTTTTCCTTTAGATAGTGTGTTGACTAGAAGATTCACAGGCCTACCTAGAGGCATATATTTTGATACATCACTCATTGATCATTCTATGACCACTGATTATCACCTTCTTCATGTGATAGCTTAGTATGATATATTGAATGTGAAGGAGAAGAGAGTGGATAAGACCATAGCTAGGATATTATTTCTTCTATTCGATCCAAAGCTTGAGTTAGATTTACCATCGATCATATTTGGTAGTGACAATTTAATATCCGTTTAATCAACCTAGTGGATTATTAGATTGCTTCTAAAACTTGTGCTTTAACAAGTGAGAATTAAGAGTTCTAGCCTCCATGTGCAAGATTTTTTTCTGTAGTAGAAATAATAAAAACCTAAGGACAAAGTGCATTCTTGATCAATCTATCAAGCAATCGACCCATAAAGCATGCAAGAACACACAAGGATTTACTATGGAAAACCCCAACTAGTGTAAAACAACTATGACAATTTCTGAATGACTAAATCAATACACTAGTAAGCAAGACATTATATCAAAACAAGCAAACCATCAACCTTCATTATTCACTCTAACCCCAAAACTCCTTTTTGCTTAGATCTCTAACAAATTCCATTAGGTACTTGAAAATTTTCTTTTTCTTGGTTTGTCTTTCTCTCCATCTAGCCTCCTCAAACAAGCACTTCATGTTCTTTGTCTTAAGTGTTCAGATCTTCAATATCTCATTTAAGATTTATTGCAAGTACTCAAAATTTTGTGTGTTGTGTTGTGAAAGACTCTTCTCTTTTGGCTAAATGAATTTTTCTTAAAAGTATGTAGCCAATGGAAAACTCTACACTCTCAAAACTCAATAAAGTAGACTCACCAATCTCTCAATGGTAACAATGGATTTCCTCTTTTTTCCCACGTCTAAAACACCCTTTCTATAGCTAACTAAGTTGGTTTACGTGTTAAACTTCAAATAGGAATCAAATTCAACTCAAACTGGAATATTTTAGGAAAATACAGGCTCCGACCATCTATCGCTAATGTTCATCAATCAATCACCAACTCTTTGCATTGTTTTGTGAAATTTTGTGAAAATTGCTACCATAACTGATCGATCACTATTACAGTAACTACTACATTTTTGCTATAGTACTGCTAGAGTACATAAATTTAAAATTATTTTTGATTAATCCCTTTTTAATTCCAATTAATCTTAAATGAAAATTTACAAAATGTAATTTTTCACTAATTCTTTTCTCAAACTCTAATATGATAACCTTTTATCCTAAGTGTGTGATGCGATGTGTGTGCATATTTTTACCTGCAAAATTACTTTTAAGTCTTTTAATCTAATTCATCTTCACCATGTGATCTTAAGCAGTAAGCATTATATCCTATGACTCAAATTACACATTAATTTGACATTACTTTGTTGACTGAAATATGCCAATACAATACATATAGCCACATATGTTCTTACAATCTCCTCCTTTGGCTGTTTCGTGACAAAATACTACAACCTTTCATCTGAAAAAGAAAATTGTAACTCATATGCATCAATCAAACAAGTAAATATTGAATTCAAATATTCAAGTTGTAAGGACCCTCATCTTTAAACCGGTTTTGATTTTTATTTAATTATGGGTTATCGTGCAATTTACGTGTTTTCTGATCTTATTCGGTGATTTCGTAAATAAATAGAGTTTGTGATGGTTTTAACCAAAATTAACTTCAATATTAGTGGTTTTAAGTGATTTTAAACCAAATGTGAATTTTTGAGATTTTTCGGATTTTTCACTATTTTCCCAAAAAAATTAGGGTTTTGGCGGGACCCCTGTGGGCCCCACGGTTGAAAATTTTATTTTTATGTAAAATGAACCTAGACATATACTTAAGGTCACACAAAAATTTTCAGAATTTTATTAGGCTTAATTCGTGCTTAAATTTGCAAAATAACCACTTTTAGCCTACTTTTCATATTTACACCCCAAAACTTACCTTTGCCTACCCCAACCCTTACTATAAAAGGGCAAACCTGAGCCATTTCCATTTTTGGGAATAGGCTAAGGAAGGAGGTCTGGCCTAATCCCCACTTAGGCCCGAATTAGAAGCCGATTAAGGTAAGCTTGCTCTAATTAAGCACTAATCCATGGCTTTTCTCTTAATTTCTTCTAAATCTACCATTTTCCCCTTGATTCAATTTGTTTTTGACCATCAAAAGCTACTGATTTGTGTTTTACTACAAACCCTAACATTCAAAATTCGATTTTTACTACCAACAAGCCCTAGATCTAAGATTTAATTAGGGATTTCTTAAGTAAATCGATTTCCATTGGTGTTTAATTCAAACTCATTGTTTTTCAAGGATTTCAAGAAGGGTGACTCTTCAATCCGAGCTTAATCAAGTGCTGAGGTAATGGGTCTTCAAAATCTCTGTTTATCCATGGTAAAACTCTTCATTTTTGGCTTATTTCGAAATGGTTTGCTTGATTTAGTGTGTTAATGGTAAGATTAGAAAATGGAATTATTTAATCCCGATTTCTTAGGGTTTTGCATTATTATGGTTTGGTGTGATATTCTGGAAGTCAAGGAGGACTTTTGATGATGATTAGGGTGCTAGATGTGGATTTGAAGTGTTATCTATGGTGTTTCGGTTTGATTTTGCGAAAGGAAGAAGATGACTGTTCTGCCGTGTTGGCGATCGATCGGCCTTGCAGGGCGATCGATCGGCTGAACTGAAATTTTCAAAATTTTGCGTGTAACCAATCGAACGGCCTTAAGGGCGATCGATCGGCTACACAGGAAATTGTATGTTGTGTGTATGATGCCTATTTTGATGATTCCACTTTAGCTTGCCAATTTTATATGAATGTGGAGTGTTTTAAGCTATGTTAGGCTACTGGAAATGCATGCTATTGAGTTTATGGAGTTGAGATATATGCTTAGTGATGGTGGAATGACTTATGTTTTGTGGCATGATGTTGGAATCGTTATTTTGAAATTATCAATAGTTGTTTCCCTTTGGTTAAGCATATTTCAGTAGGACTACAATCATTGTTGGACAGATTTGCCATGATAAATTGTGATTAATGGTGTGTGAATGTTGGTGAATACCATGACTCAATGATGAAATGAGTGATGTTATAGGTGTTTAGCCTTTGTGGTTGAGTTTTGAATCTAGCTAAGATTTCAACGATTCTTCTACTATGATTTCCGCTGGAATTCATGTTTAGGTAGAAATTCACATGTGTAGTGTGGTAGTGAGTTGATTTTCAAGCATGTTAATATGCATCATGTGAAAGGCTTCTACTAGTTA
The DNA here is from genome assembly GCA_035235625.1 of Saururus chinensis. NCBI lineage: Eukaryota > Viridiplantae > Streptophyta > Magnoliopsida > Piperales > Saururaceae > Saururus > Saururus chinensis. The sequence continues at coordinate 38,416,344 of CP141143.1, forward strand.
CACACACACATGTGGGGGTTAAATGATGATGTTGAAGCTTAATATCGTAATTATGAATGATGCATTAGGGGCTGGTGAGAGCACTTATCATGATTAGGGTTCATGTATGTTTTGCCCACGCATGTACCATGCTGCACGCATCATGAAAATGGATTTCCAATTGAGGCTTCATCGTGATTAATCGAATTTGACCGATTGGATGCAATGTGATGGAATTGCGTGCCGGGTTTATCGGTCGTGGATTAATCGCAAGTTGATTGGTCCGAAAGGACATATTTTGATTTGAAGTTCCTGTGTGGAACGAGTGCACTCCCCGGGTTGAGTCTTGTTTAATGGAATGATGTGGGGACGAGTTGTGTACTTGTCTTGCGGATATGTGAGAATATTATTATGTGTGTCATCTGGACCCTGAGAATCCAGTGTGGTATGCCGTGTGCACCCCGCTACCACGTGTTCTAGGGTTCTCTGTGTGAGAACTCGGGCTCTTCCCTCCGCAGGAGATGTCCCTGGGCGAACACCCCTGCTCTAGATTCTCTATGTGAGAATGGGACATCCTTGGCCAGGATCGTCTGTGGCGAGCAAGATTAGGGATTGACAACCCCGATCTTTCTTGAATTCTTGTGTAGAATTTTGTACCATGACACGCCTTCGTGGCCTTGTCTATGCTCCCGTCTGTGTGACATTAATGTGTGATTACTCCTTGATGGAGGTGGATTGTGATGATGCTATGCATGTGGATTAGGTATGTTAGAGATACATCCATGCATGCTGATTTTGATGTTATGCATGTGGAATATGTATGTTAGAGATACATCCATGCATGTTGATTTTGATGTTATGCATGTGGAATATGTATGTTAGAGATACATCCATGCGGGATTGGTTATGATGTGAATGCATGTGGGAATATGTATGCTAGAGATACATCCATGCAGGTTGAATTATGCATTTTTATGCAGTGTTAAGTGATATGAATGTGTGATCAGAAAGTGATGCACCATGTAAATCTTTGATCTGAAACGATCTCATTTCTAAGCTATCGTATTTTCTACGTTGACAGTGATATTAAAACAATTGCTGAGTGTTAAAACTCACCCCTCTTTTGTGTTTTGATTTGGGGCTGCGTGGTACGACACGCAGACGGACAGGATTGCCTTTTTGAGGAAAGGTCAGAGGTAGCTTGGGTGTGATGATGGAGATCGTTGCGTGACTTATCATCGTTCTTTCATGCTTTATGTTCGAACCTTTGTGTAGGGTTCTTGTTGTGGTTTTATGTCACATGTTACAGTTACGTTTGCTTATGACTTATTTTGAGCCGGTGTGGGCTTTACTTAACTAAGTTTGTGGGTTTGAGATTGTTGTTTACTTTGTGATAAGCAACACCTTTTTCTTTCCTTTTATTTACTCTTGCTCAAAGGATTGTGCGCACTCTGTGTTGCTGTTAATCGCCTGTGGTTAGGGATTAAGTCTTCCGCTAGAATCGTTTCTCAATTTCACTTCGTCGCCCCCGCGCGCTTGACCGGCCCTTGGACCGGGTTCGGCTCGGGTCGGGCATCGCCGGGGCGTGACACAAGTACTTGTGACATATAAATTCGAGTTCCAATAAAGTTTCTCTTCACTTAACAAATTTGTCACATAATCTCCCCCTTTTTGTCAGAAATAGACAACATTAAGTACAAAAACATGTTGATGAAATGTAGGTTAAGCAACCACATCAGAAATTAAGATTAAGAAGAATCATGTCAATATGACTATGACAGAAGAAAAAAAAAGCAATGGAGGCTATGTCTAATCGGAATCATCAATTTGAAGATACATCAAAACCAACATGTAACATTCATCTGTCAAATTGAATGAAAATAAGAGACTTTAATTCAATAAACACATCATTTGCAATTGTCTCTATCTCATTCATTCAAAATATTCAAAGATCAATCAGCAATCTAGAAACATATACAAGTATGTAGAAACATCCAAGAATTTATTGAAAGATTTTACCACCACTTGAAATTGTGAAATCATCAAAGTCTCATTGAATAGGAGAAATCTTCAAGTTGTCACAAATTTTAAAATATTGTTTGAAATCAACTTTTAAAAGAACAACATTTTAAGAATTAGTCAAACTTTACATCACCCTTCAAACTTCTTTTGGTTAACCATGTTCCAAATCATATCAGAATTTTTTAGTGTATGGAACTCATGGTTAAACTAATAAAAATTCATAAACCCACAAAGGCAATGTGAATGTAGGCTCATCTGGCAACCTAGTACAAAATTTAACAAGGAAAATGACCTAGAATATACTAAATTCAAAGATAGTAAAACTAAAAACATGTTAAGATCATTTGTCAATTTTACTAATTCAACCCTTAATCTAAGTGCATCCATAGATTACAATCAATTATACCTTGCCTTAGATTAGTTTGCTCCATTGGTTTGTGATTCTCAATCTTCCTTTCTTCTTTTTAATAGTTTAACTCTCTTTTATTAATTTTGAAGAAACCACCAATGTTAAATTCTTGTCTCCTTCACTCATGAATCTCTTAAGGTCCTTTTTATTCATAAGCAACAAATATGTTCAAACCATAGTAAAGACTAAGTTCATATTTTTTAACTCACTTTAGTTAGAATCTATGTATATTGTCTTTTAAAAAGACAAAAAAATAAAAGCTCAATAAAGAATATATCCATGTTTTTTTAAGTTAAGATATTTTATCTCAAATCATTTTTATAGGGCTTGGGTTTTTTAAAATCCTCTCTACTTGTATCATTTATGTTTATCTTTCCTTTTTTCTTTTTTTCATTAATTTTTCTTGATGTCAAGTAGATGGGAGCTTCACACTAGCCTAGGCCAACTTAAGTTGGTATCCCTTCCCCATCATTTTTACGAGAACAATTCCTTTAACTAATAGATATTTAAGTAAATAAAACTTATAATCTTTGAAGAATATTACATGAAATATTGTTTCTTTGAATCCTTAAAAGAAATATAGTTTTAGTTTATCTAATTTGATCACTAAGACTCCACTATAATCCAAACTCCTAAGTCAACTTATGTCAAAGAATTTTCTATTACTTTTTAATCATAAAATTAACTTGATTTTAACATGATGTGTGTCAGTTTTGAAAATTAAAAATTTGCAACTTCAAGCAAAAGAAAATTGAATCGATCTTCACTCCCCTTAGTGCATGCATTTCTTAGTTAATAACCACACATTATGGTGTTTTCAACTAAAGAGTAAATTCATGATATTTAATTCAAGTGCTAAACACAAATAAAAAACTACACAAAGTGAATTGCAAAATAAGCAAAAAGCTACACTAATATTTTTTGTTTTTCATCATATTCTATTTGTTCTTTCAAAACCTATGAATAAAAAGACTTGAAAATAAAGTAAATGAGAAAAAAACTAAAACATGTATATTCAAAATATTGAAAGGATTAAATCATGAACAAAAATAATATATTTATCTAGAGATTCAAGCTTCCTTAACCTCGCCTAACCATGAAATTCTAAAGCGGTTGATTTGCTCTCCCTATCAATTTGGGATCTAAGGTTCTCTATGACATCAATTCTGATTCCAACTTGCAAGGTTTTCTTTCCATTGTTTTGAATAACTTTCTTAGGTGGGGAAGTGTGTAGAGATTGCTTCTTGACCCAATTTTTTTTATTCTTGGCTCATTATCTTGAGAATTCATCTAGATTCTTGTTCAATTCTTAGGCAATCTATTCAAGATAAAGGACACCCAATTTTTCTTAGTGTTGGATTTGTTCATGACTTGTTTAATAAAGTGTTGTAGGTTGTACTTCATAGCTTTAATTTTTTTAATTAAGGAAGACTTATGATTTTTTCTTTTGTGATGTCCTCTCCTATGGTTAGACAAAGGACTTTGATTCCTAGGAGGATACTTAGGTTTTGATATATTGTCAACTTGTGTAACAACCTTCGTACTTTGTATGGGATCTTTAGCCTTCACAAATTTAGTGACACCATTACACTTTGTGGAATTAGTATTATTAAATCCTAGTTCTCTTTTATCACTACCATCCTTTCCCATGTTCAACTTCTTGTCCAAATTTTCTTGCCCTAAATTGAAAGACTTTATTTTTTCTTGAAATTTTTTCAATTCAATCCCTAGATTTTCATTCTTTTCCAAACATGACTTATTTTTCTCTACTCTCTTAAGAACTTTATTCTCTAAGAACTTTATCTTATATAGAAGATTACTTTTCTCATATTTGAAGGCATTAACTTCTTCATTAGTAGACACAAGTTCATCTTCTAAGGAGCTAGAATTTCTCCTTTCTTTCTCAAGTTCATTCCTCAGTGTTTGAATCACCCTTTTTACTGATTCCTTTTCTTCAATCAATCTGAATTTTTCTTGAGTAATTGATTCAGTTATCTCCTCATCAAATTTGACAATTTTCTCAAGTTTCTTGCGCTTTTTACCCCATTCCATAATTTCTTTGAAAGAGCTCTAGATATAAATTCCTCATCATCACTAGAAGAATGTTTAGACATGATGAATCAACTAAGCCCAAGCAAACTAGTACCAAGAAACACACAAAGCTAAGAATATTCTAAGAGCAAGAAAAAGCACAACTTAAGACACATAAATCAGTAGGATAAATCAAGCAAAGATTATAAGATCAACCCTAACACAAGGAATATAACTCTAGGATGAAAAAACTAAGAAGTTTAAGTAAGATTTGCACACACTAGCATGCAAAACATGATTGATAGCACAACTTAAAAGCAAATTTCAAATTAAAATCTTCAGCTACCACTTGATAGTTTAATATCCGTCTAATCGACCTAACAGATACTAGATTACTCTTAAAGCTTGTACTTCGAGAAATAAGAATTAAGAGCTACAGCCTCTATGCACAAATTTTTTTTCTATATCAAAAACAATAAAAACTTAATGACTATGCTCATTTATGATCAATCTATCAAGCAATCAAATCATAAAGCTTGCAAGAACACACAAGGATTTAATGTAAAAAATCACAACTAGAATAAAAAAACCATGACAGTCACTCAAGGATTAAATCAATGCACTAGTAAGCAAAATATTACGTCAACACAAGCAAACCACCAACCTTTATTATTGACTCTAACCCCGAAACTCTTTTTTGCATAGATCTCCAACAAATTTCTTTCGTTGCTAACCTTCAAGTCTTCTCCTTCAAGGACTTGAAACTTTTCTTTTACTTGCTTTGTCATTGTCTTCTTATAGCCTCCTCAAACATGCACCTCTTGTTCTTTGAGTTTAAACTTGAGATCTTCAATCTCTCATTGAAGATTTGCTACAACTCCTCAAGCTTCGTCTGTGTTGTGTTGTGGAAGACTCTTCACTTTTGGTAAATTAATCTTCAAAGCATGTAGCCAATGGAAATCTCTATACTATCAAAATTCAATTGAGTAGACTCACCAATCTCTCTCTATGCTAAAAATGGCTTCCCTCCTCTTTTCCCACATCCAAAAAGCCTTTTTTATAGCTAACTGAGCAGGTTTAGGTATTAAACCTCAAATAGGAATCAAATTCAACTCAAAATGACCTATTTTGGGAAAATACGGACTGTAGTCATTGATCACTACTATTCATCGATTGATCGCCAACTCTTGTCTTTGCTTTGTGAAATTTTATGAAAATTGCTATAATAACTGATCGATCACTACTATTCATCAATTGATCATTTCTACAACAACTGCTATAGTACTGAAATTCAAAGTTGTTTTGGATTAATCTATTTTTTATCCCAATTAATATTGAATGAAAAAGTTACATACTGATGTAATTTTTCACTCATTTTCCACTCATTCTTTTCTTACACTCTAATATGATAAACCCTTTATCCTAAGTGTGTGATGTGATGTGTGTGCATTTTTTACCTGCGATAATACTTCTGAGTCTTTTGATTTGATTAATCTTCATCATGTGATCTTGTGCTGTAAATATTCTATTGTATGACTCAAATTACACATAAATTATGGCTTGATTGTGCTTAATTGAGTATTTTTGTTAATTATTGATTCAATTTTTGTCTATTTGTGTCAAAAAGGGGGAGAAATGATTTATGAAAATTAAAGTGCTTATTTTCATACTTATTTGGATAGTACTATGTAAATTATTTTTATTGTAAGTGTCCAGGATAAGTACAAGTTTATATAAGACTTTTCATGATCAAATCCAAATTGATTGTGTTGTCTTAGTGTTGTCAACTCTTGTGTACAAATTGAAAGTCGATGCACTATGTAATGAGTTGTAATTTTTATTTGATTTTTAATCTTGTAGTGTTTTGTCACGAAATAGCTAAAGGGGGAGATTGTAAGAACATATAAGACTTCTGTATTATAATTAGCTAATTTTGTTGATCAAAACTATGTCAAAACTTTGAGTATGTAATTAGTCTTAAGAATCTTACTAGATTTAGTTGTGGTTGAGTCAGGTTTGGAATTGATGGATTTGAAAACTATGATCAAGGTTGAAGACCAAAGAGTGTTAAAGGTAGAAGAGGTTCATTGAACATACACTCTCATACAAAAGTCAATTGGAAAAGTTTCTAAATGATTTTAGAAGTTTCAGACCAAATTAGGGTATTAAGAGGAAAAAAATAAAATAACTATGTAATATATCGATCGCTACAACATACATGGGATAAATCAATTGATCGGCTATGAACTATAGTATGGAACAATATTGAATCTATCAATTACTTCAGCAAAAGATCGATTAGCACCTAAAATAGCCCTTTCAAAAAATAGGCCAAGAGTTTATCGATCAATCAACCTAATGATACAATGAACAATATATCGCTAGCAACTTTGGTTACCTAGTTTAAGCTTCTTAGCAATAGATTTTATTCCTAGTTTGAGTCAAAATCTTAAACTGACTTAGAGACCTACATAGGGCTATAGAACCATGCATTTGAAGAGTGGAAAACCTAGATAATAATAAAGAAGAAAGGAAAGGTCCTTCATCATTATTTTCCTTCGAAGTTCACCAAAAAGCTTCATGCACATGTTGACAACACTCTAAATCTTCTCGAATGGAGATATGATTTGAGGAATGTAAGTAGAGGAAGTAAGTTTGAGAAGGAGTTTGTGTAGGTAATTAGAACATCTAGAGGAGATTAGTGCTAGAGAAAAGAGGATCACTTACAATCATAATTAATGAAGAAAGAGGGGTGACTGAAGGTTAAAGTTTTATTGAATTTATTATTATTCTTACATCGGTTCGAAAATATTATTGTATCAATTATATTCTTTTGACTTATAGTAGTTTCTTAATTTAATATTATATTATGAACTATACTCATATCGGTTAAATATATTTTTTGAAATAAGCTTAAATAATAAAGAAATATGTTAGTATTGGCTGAGTATTATTGGTGCAATATATTTTTGTGGTGATTTGGTTCTGTGGATACTTCCATTTGTAGGATGGCATATTTGCAAATGGGCTTGTCTATCTTGATCATTTTTTATGACCAAGCTTGGTGACCAACAATAGGAAGCTACCACAACACCCATAAATAGTGAGAAAGAAACTTAAGAATTGGATCCAAGACTTCCCATACTTCCCCCTCCACACTGGTTATTTAACTCGGTTGTACAAATTTGTCCTGGAAAACATTTTGCATAGCAAACAACATCCAGAGTAAAGTGGTTTTTTTCTATTTTGGTAAACATAATAAAATAGAGAATCCTTAGGTGGCAGAGTTACCAGAAGCACCAAATCGATTGTAGGATAACAAGCTAGTAGACTCCATGGAAGTCAACATCGGTACCAATGAGAGTTTTGATGATTATGGATATATGTTTGTGTCAATGATACACTTAGTATGCACCAAAATAGGCGTAAAATCTTTGATACACATAAATTAATATTGAAACTAATAATACATGATTATATTACTTCTTTTAGAGAATAATAAGACATGGCTTGATGATCCACCCCTACACCTTACCACCCCCTCTTCTTTTTATGCTCTTTCTTTATGTTTTTTTCCATCATACCTACAAGCTATATAGCTTGTTAATTTCTTTCCTATTGCAAAAGTAGTCAAGATGCCTGGCATGCTTAGAAAGGAGCTAAAAGGATTAGCTATATACCATATGGTGAACTAAAAAGTTGAAATGCGAACCAAAGAATGACAAGTCAATGGACAGAGAGAGAGAGAGACTTTAATACAATTGATAACTCTCTTCCAGTACATGAATTAATAGAAGATACAAAGCAATTTAGGTGTGGAGAAAACAACTTAGTGATATCTATATTCAGGGGCTGTTTAGGTGTTGGATTTTTTCGAAACAAAAGTAGAATTTTTTGGAATTAATTCCAAAAATTCACCACCGAATGTGAATTACGGCTCGCAAAAAAAAGATTTAGAAAGAATTCGGATGTCATGTCCGACCCAATTTTAAATCTTTAAACTAATATTAGCTCTCTCCTGAAATCAGATATGCACATTCTTGGTACTATTACGCTCCTAAATTCGAGCTCTATCAAATAAGATCCCACAAGAGTAGGTAATTTTAAACTTTTAAAGTGGGCCTCACCTATGTGTCACATTTCTTGAGGCTCAAATCGATATGAGAGGTAACTGTTGAAAAATATTGAAATCTCTAATTTTTGAAATCGGGGTTAGGAGTCAAAATTGACGAAATCACTTCATGAGGTGATTCAGTGTTTATGGCTTGAAACGTTTTGGAATCAACTACTGGGTGGAATTATAAATTCCACCCACTTTCTACATGTAAACATGATTCCAATCAATCGAGCCAGAATTTCTCTTAGTATCTCCCACTTTCTCTTATCACAAGTTACACAAGCTTTGTGACTTCTAGGCTTTGGCCACCTTGTCTTTCCATTGGGAGTTCTAGTTAAGACACCACAGGCTAAGATTTCCCACTCTCTGGCGATTCATGATTTCCAGCCTTTGCAATCACCTTCCTTCGCCACCTTTAATTCCCTCCTTCCTTCTTAGTTGACTGACTATTGTATTAGTTGGACTGACCATGGTCAGGGCAGGAAGAGTGCCCTCTCAGGGTTTCCACAGCTGCCTCAAATTTGTGACTTGTCCTCCTTGACATGACCTAAAGTTGATAACCATAGCATGTGAATAGAGCTCTGCCTCTTGACATCACAATCAGAGCACCACCTCCGAGTCACCCACCGGCCACAACAATCACTCCTCACCACCCATCACCACTACCACAATAAGAGCTCCAACCTCTAAGTCGCCCACAACGATCTATGTTTGAGCCGCCCCACCATGGACCAAAGCTCTTGACCAAGGTGAGAGTGCAAAGTGGCAGAACTAAGCGAACTGCGAAACATAGGAATAGAAGAGAAGCAGTGTTTATTACCCTATTTCGATACATATTGAAACAATACAACTGAAGCAAGTGATATGCATAGAAAAAATATGCTAAGGTATGTGCTACCCCTATGTATTATACCTATCTATGCTCATATATATATATATATATATATATCGACCAATATATATGTATATCGGCCAATACAACTTTTTATGCATAAAAGAACTCATCAGCTGAAAAGCTTACGATGGATGGAGAAGCTCAAGATCAAGGGGCTTCGGATCGGGTTTGAAGCACTCCCACCCGGGTGGGTGGGAGTGCCCAATGAAAATAGAACACGTCGCTGGTTTACTAAGAGACTAGGCTAACCTGCAACCCAGGTGAAGGTGGGTTTCAGATTTGGTTCAGGGTAGTCACATGGCCAGGCAAATCTCTTTTATCAGAGCTCATCGGGAGGAGTGCTCTTCACAGACTCCCACCTGGTGACCAAAGAAGAGGCGATCGACGCCAGAGAAGAGTTCTCAGGCAGCAACTTTCTTAGGGGCATCCGGCACTCTATTGGTGCTCGCTCCTGCAAGTCTTTCTAATTCCCATTCGACAGTTAGAAATTTGTATAATTGAAGTACAACAAACGAACTTGAGATGCAGATGTCCATAATTCCAAGGGAAAAAAAGAACTTTGATTGTTTTTCTGCTCCATTTTCTTTCACGGACAATTTCTGGGTTTTGATTGTTCCGCATTGTGTTTACTACAAGCTTTAGTGACTGCTCCATCCCAGATTCTTTAAAGAATAGAAAACCTGATTTTATGCTCCAACCTTAGAGCAATATTGCTCTAACCTTGGAGCAATATTCCTCTAACCTTGGAGCAATATCGCATTAACATTGGAGCAATATTTCTTCAACCTTGGAGCAATATTGCTACACCGTTCGAGCAATATTGCTCCAACCTTCGAGCAATGTTCAATGTTGCTATAGTGTTGGAGCAATATTGCTACAACGTTGGAGCAATATTGCTCCAACATGAAATGTTTGATGATTTTGATGCCTTTAATTTATATAAGTCCTGAAGCAATATTGTTGGAGGGTTCGAGCAATATTGCTCTAACCTTGGAGCAATATTGCTCTAAACATTGGAGAAATATTGCTCCAACCTTTGAGCCATATTGCTACATCGTTGGAGCAATATTGTTACACTGTTGGAGCAATATTGCTTCACCGTTGGAGCAATATTGCTTCAATCTTGTAGCAATATTACTCCAACCTTGTAGCAATATTGCTTCAACCTTGGAGCAATATTGCTCCAACATGAAATGTTCTATGATTTTGATGCCTTTAATTTATATAAGTCTTAGAGCAATATTGCTCCAACCTTAGAGCAAACAATATTTAAAATATAGTCTACTAATTCAATGTGCACCCTTGTAGGTGAAGGTGGCTAGCTTGATAGAAATCTGAGGAGGAGCTTGGTTTTAGACGAGATTTTGGAAATATAGTCTACAGATTCAATGTTCCAATTTTGCATCAAATTTTAGCCAGGTATTTTTTGTAATTCTTTAAGCAATTTAGAAAGTAGAAATTTTTGTGAATGTTTTTTTGAGCTGCAAAAGTTGTTTGCACTCTCATTTTGTTGAATCAAATCATTTACAAGGTATCCTTCACATTTTGTTCGTAATTTTGTCAATTTAGTGTTATGAAATAACTTGCAAACTAAATAAATACCATGCTATCTTAAACTAGCCTCATCTATTTATACGCATATTTTTTTCTCTCTTGTATGCTATTGTTTGAGGATCATGTACTTTCTTGTGTTCTATCTGCTTGTTTTATAAACATTCTTTTCGTCGAACAATGAGCTTGGTTTAATAATTGCCTATAAAATTGAATTCCATTTTGGCACTTGAACAAATATGATTGCAGAATCGTAATTTATTTTTTATATCCTTTCACCTATTAAGTTGTACGTCCTATTCTTTTGCATTTGATTTATCATATGAGAGGGATTTAGTATATTGCTCCAATGTTGATGCAATATTGCTCCAAAGGTATTCCCCAAAAGCAATATTGCTACAACCTTGGAGCAATATTGTCACGCCCTGGCATTGCTCGACCCGAGCCAAACCCGGTCTAGGGGCCGGTCAAGCGTGCGGGGGCGACGAGGGAAATTGAGAAACGGTTTAGCGGAAGACTTAACCCTAACAACGGGCGACTTAATAGAAATACGGAATACACACATTCCTTTGAGCAAGAGTAGATAAGAAGAAAAGAAAGAGAGTTGCTTAACACAAAGTAAACAACTAGTCTCAAACCCACATGCTTAGTCAACCATAGCCCACACCAGCTCAAAATAGGTCTTAAGCATCACAACTATATAAAGTAGCATAAAAATCCAACAGAGAACCCTACACAAAGGTTCTAATAATAAAGCATAACCAAGGAAAATAAATCACATAAGAATCTCCACGATCACATCCAAGTCATCTCCAACCTTTCCTCAAAGAGGAGATCCTATCCGTCTGCGTGTTGCACCACGCAGCCCCAAAGCAAAAACACAAGAAAGAGGGGTGAGTTTAACAAACTTAGCAATAGTTTTTAATATAACTATCATCATCGAAAATATGATAGCATAGCAATAAACTCATTCAGATCTAAGATTGACTAGATGTATCATTTTCTGATCACACAAACACATCACCTAAACTTGCATCATAGTGTATAATCCACATAGTGCCCATTCACATCGTATCAACCTGCATGAAATGTATCTCTAACATACATATCCAACCATGCATTTCATCATATCAACCTGCATGAAATGTATCTCTAACATACATATCCAATCATGCATCAAACATCATATCAACCTACATGAAATGTATCTCTAACATACATGTCCCATCATGTATCACATCATAACAACCTGTATGAAATGTATCTCTAACATACATATCCCATCATGCATCACATCATATCATCCTGCATGAAATGTATCTCTAACATACATGTCCCATCATGCATCACATCCTATCAATCTGCATGAAATGTATCTCTAACATACATATTCAATCATGCATCACATCATATCAGCCTCCATCAAGGAGTAATCACAATTTAGCGTCACACAGACGGGAACAAAGACAAGGCCTGAAGGCGTGTCATGGTCCAAAATTCTACACAAGAATTAAAGAAAATTTGGGGTTGTCAATCCCTAAAAACTGCTCGCCCTGGACGATCCTGACCAAGGATGTCCCATTCTCACACAAAGAATCTAGAGCAGGGGTGTTTGTCTAGGGACATCTCCTGTGAAGGGAAGAGCCTGAGTTCCCACACAGGGAACCCTAGAACACGTGGTAGTGGGTGCACACGGCATACCACATTGGATTCTCAGGGTCCAGATGACACTCATAATAACATTCTCACATCTGCAAGACAAGTACACAACTCGTGCCCACATAATTCCATTTCTCTAGACTCAACCCGGGGAGTGAACTCGTTCCACACAGGAACTCAAATCAAAACATGTCCTTTTGGACCAATCAAGTTTTGATTAAGCCACGACCGATCAATCCAGCACACAATTTCCCACATTGCATCCAATCAGATTAACCTCGATAAAGCCTCAATTGGAAATCCATTTTCATGATGCATGCAGCATGGTACATATGTGGGCAAGGCATACATGAATCCTAATTCATGATAAATGCTCTCAACAGCCCCTAATGCATCATTCATAATCATAATATCAAGCTTCTTCATCATCATAAATTCCCACATGTGTGTGTGTTCCTAGTAGAAGCACTTCACTCAATGCGTTTCAACATGCTTGAAATTAACTCACTACCACACTACACATGTGAATTAACATCTAATCATGAATACCAGCGGAAATCATAGACAAAGAATCATCATAACTCAAATCAAAGCTCAACCACAAAGGCTAAACACATATAAGATCATTCACTTTATCTTTAAGCCATGACATTCACCAACATTCATACATCAACTAACCACATTCTATCATGACAAATCAGTCCATTAATAAGTTGTAGTCCTACTGAAAATATGTTTAATCATAGAGAATCAACCATTCATAATTTCAAGATGACAATTCCAACATCATACCACAAACCACAAGTCATTCCACAAATCTCTAAATATATAACTCAACTTTATAACCTCAATAGTATGCCTATCCAGTAGCATAATATAGCACAAAACACTCCACATTCATATAGAATTGGCATACTAAATTAAAATCATCGAAATAAACATCATGCAAATAGAACAAAATCTGCTATGTAGCCGTTCAAACGCCCAGGAGGCTGTTCGATCGGTTAAACAAGAAAATTTTGAATTTATAGTTTTGCCATTCGAACGCCTAGGAGGGCCATTCGATCGGCTAAACTGGAGATCTGTCGATCCGATAGTGTTGCCGTTTGAACGCCCTGGAGGGCCGTTCGAACGCCAACAAGCCAGAAATGACCTTCTTCTTCCTTTCGAATTTTCAAACCGAAACTCCATTGATAACACTCTAAATCACCATCTAACAGCCTAAATGCCATCAAAAGTGCACCATGACTTCTAGAATGCTAAACCACATCATAACAAGATAAAACCTTATGAAATTTGGATTAAAAATTACCATTTACTAATTATGTCATTAACACACTAAATCAAGTAACTCCATTCAAAATAAACCACAAAATCAAGAGTTTTACCATAGGAAGACTGAAATTTCGAAAGTCCATTACCTTATCCCTTGATTAGGCTTGGATTTGATGGTCACCCTTCTTGAAAACCTTACAAAGACATAGAGTTTGAATTACACTCCATTAAAACCAATTTAATAAAGAAAACCCTAATTAAAAACTTAGATCTAGGGCTTGTTGAACATAAAAATTGGATTTTGAGAGCTAGGGTTTGTAGTAAAAATATAAATCAGTAGTTTTGATGTGTAAAAATGAATTGAAACAAAGGGAAAATGGTAGATTTAGAAGGAATTAATAAGAAAGCTAGGATTTAGTGCTTAATTAGAATGAGCTTACCTTAAACACCTTCTAATCGGGGCCTAATTGGGGATTAGGCCTGACCTCTCCTCCTCAGCCTACTCCCAAAATGGGAATGGCTCAGGTTTGACCTTTTATAGTAAGCTTTGGGGTGTGTATGGGTAAGTTGTGGGGTGTAAATAGAAAAATAGGCTAAAAATGGGCATTTTACAAATTTGAGCACTAATTAAATCTGAGAAAATTCTGAAAATTTTTATATAACCTTAACTTGATATCTAGGTTCATTTGACACAAAAACCAAAATTTCGACAGTGGGGTCCACAGGGGTCCCGCCAAAACCCTAATTTTTGGAAAAATAGTGAAAATTCTGAAAAATTCCAAAATTTTACATGTGATTCAAAATCACTTAAAACCACCAATCTTAAAGTTGATTTTGATTAAAACCATCATAAATACTATCTATCTTTGAAACCATCGAATAAATCAGAAAACGTGTTAACCTCACGATAACCGATAATTAAAAGAAAATAAAAACCGGTTTAGAGATGAGAGTCCTTACAAATATTGCTACAACCCTTGAGCAATATTGCTATACTGTTGGAGTATTATTGCTCCAACATTGCAGCACTATTGCTACACTGTTGGAGCATTATTGCTACAATATTGCCCTATACTATTTTGTTACACACTAATAGAATGTTTTAGTTTCAAAATTTTCATAATATTCCCTTCTTTTCTTCATAATCTTTTTATGGACTTGTGTAGGGCAATGGTAAGAGAGGGGTCAAGGGTTCGATATGATGGGCATAATGAAGGTGATGGACAAAATGACATTCAAATAGGGACCCAAGTAAACTCTACTTGTCGAAAATTAGATTTTTATGAAGTAGAAGAAAGAGTACCAAATATTGGAATGGAGTTTGCAACAGAGGAGATGGCTTACAAATTCTACATTGATTATAGTGCAACAATTGGATTTAGCATTCGAAGAGGATGGAAATGGAAAAAAGATAGCATAATTAGGATGCGAAGATTTTATTGTTCAAAAGAAGGTAAAAGAGTTGGAAGAAAAAAGAAAAAGAGTAGTGAAGAATCCTCGTCTAGAAACAAGAACGGGTTGTTTAGCTCTTATGGTTATCAAGCTTGTAGGTGACATGTATAAAATTGTAGAATTTGAGCCAAGTCATAATCACATGGTTGTGACCCCAACAAAGGTTCCATTCTTGAATTCACATAAACGTATGAATATGTCTCAATCTTTGTTGGTTGATTCAGTGGCAAGTGTAGGCATTCCACCCAAAGATTCTATAGCTTTGTAAGCAAGCCAAGCTGGTGGTCAACAAAATGTAGGGTTTCTTGCATTGGATCTGAAAAATTATTTACGTACTAAGCATCAAAAGGTGATGGAAAAAGGAGAAGCGACGGCTTTGTTAGAATACTTTAAAAGAAAACAAAAGGATAATCCATCTTTCTTCTAGTCAATGTAGTTGGATGAAGATAGTCTGATAACTAATATCTTTTGGGCAGATGCGAGGATGATAGTAGACTATGAGAATTTTGGGGATGTGGTTAGCCTTGATACCACGTATAGAACTAATAACATAAATTGGCCGTGTGCATTGTTCACTGGTGTAAATCATTATCAACAAAATACCATATTTGGGGCTGCCTTGTTATATGATGAGACTGTTGATTCTTTTATTTGGTTACTTGAGTCTTTTCTTGTGGCAATGTCTGGTAAGAAACTGGTTACTATCATTACAGACCAATGTGCAGCAATGGCTAAAGCTATTCGAGTTATTATGCCGGAAACCCATCATCTCTAATGTATATGGCATATATATCAGAATGCAGCTAAACATATCAACCATGTTTTTGAGAAGTTTTAGTCATTTGCAAGAGATCTAAAACAATGCATATTTGAGTTTGAAACATAGGAGTTCTTAGAGGGATGGAATATGACGATTGAAAAATATACAGTTCAAGATCATCCTTGGTTGCTTTAGTTGTTTCGTGAGAAGAAAAAATGGGCTATGGCATATGGTCGACATCAATTTTGTGCGGGAATGAAGTCCACACAGCACAGTGAATCTATGAATAGTATTTTGAGGAGGTATGTAACTTCTAAAATAAGCCCATGGAGTTTCTTCATCATTTTGATAGATTAGTAGATGATCGACGATTTCAAGAGTTACAAGCTGATTTAAAATGTTGGATAGAACTCCTAGATTACTCATGTTTTTTAAAGTGTTAGCACAAGTAGCAAAAATTTATACCCCAACAACTTTTGAAATATTTTTAATTGAGTATCAAGATCACTTGAATTGTGAAATTCATGAATATACAGAGAAAGGAACAACAATGGAGTTCAAAGTTGTACGAAAGCATGGTTAACACAATGTCACATTTGATTTACAAGATCACATGGTTGTTTGCAGTTGTAAGAAGTTTGAATTTTCAGGAATACTATGCAGCCATTCATTGAAAGTATTTGATAATAGATGGGTGAAGATGCTCCCTCCTCAATACATAATCAGACGGTGGTCAAGAGATGCAAAAGTTCAGGTCATAACGAATTCAACAACAACTAGTGACACTGACCCACATAAGGCTATGGGAACACGCTTTATGGAGTTGTCACATATATTGATTGCCATAGCAGCACGGGGTGCTGAATCTGAAGAGGCATATAAGGAAACAATAATTTAAGCTAAAATTATGTCCTAAGTAATAGATGAGGAATTGAAGCAGTCTCATCAAAATGAGCTTCAAGATAGGGCTGCAAATATGCATGAGACCCAAGTAGAAAAGGATATCAATGAAAAAAATATTGAGGTAGTTGCATCAGGGATAAAAATACGGGAGAAACGTGCTTGTGGCGGTAAAGTAGCTGCAAGGAAGAGGGGTTGCCTTGAGCGACATCAAAAGCAAAAAAAGCAATCAAGTCCAATCACTCAGCAACCTCCTGCCTCATGTACTCAATTGCCTCAATTGCAGCTTGGACCTCATATCCCAATGTTTCAGCCACCTCAAGTAAATATACTTATTCACTGTGTTATAGATACTATCACATATCTTTTTGTATTCTATATAATTCTAAATTATTGGCATGTATTGTAGGATTCATTTTTTTGTGAAGATAATCCTAGAGGTATCGAAAGTTTTTCCAACTTACTTGAGGTAAGTTCAATCATTTGCTTTAACTCTAGCATTTTCTTTGATAGTTTTAGCAAAATATGATTTTGTAAATTTAATTACATTATGCATCAGCAAGTCAGTATGTCTCCCATACAATCAGCCACTCAAAGATTCCTAAACCTCAATTGAGGTTCAGCTGAAGCCAATTTAGGTAAAAATAGATATTAATCACTTATTATTAATTGAACATGAAGTTTTATTAAAGTTTTTACAAGCTTTGACTGATTAACATTTTAAGTGATGCTTTCTGCAGAAGGTTGAAAATATTTTTTGTCATTTTGCTAAGTGATGCTATATGCAATCACAAAATGTTGATAACATTTTGTACCATTTTGTTAAGTCATGTTATATGTAATTTGGGAAGGTTGAAGACAATTTGTACGATTTGCTACATAGATGAGGTAATTTTTCGTGGATGATGCTACTATGTTATTAATTTAATTCCTTTTATATGTGTTGTTTGACTACACTTTACATATATGAATTTTGAATGTTGGATAGTTATTTTCAGAGGGGTTGTGGAGAATTGAATAAAAAAAGATATGTGCTTGATGTTTTGGTGGCAAACAAAGGTAATATATTTCATGTTTGTAGAGCGATATGTTATTGTTTATTTGTGTTTAAGTATTTCACCTAAATCTTGTTAGTCTTACATTTTGTATATAATATTACCTTCAATATATTGACATACAAATCATTTGTCTATGGAAAGAATTCTACGTATATCAAATTTATAATGTGATATTTTTTCTACAATAATTCAGTGACTTTTGATCTCCTTAATTTAGAAAATTTATAAATTATGTATATGTTGTTGGATCCAAAACCATTGTACAATATGCACAATTGCTGAGGATTAAAAGGTCCACAACCGGTTTTTCTCTGCCTTCATTAGCATCTGAGGGGTTTTGCAACTATTTGTATTGAATCTAGTCTTTGGAATCGAGTTCGTAAAAAAAAATAAAGCCAAGTTATTTGGTAGAGATTCTCAAAAAAGGTGGTGAATCCAACTTGGATGAGTGTCACACTGATCATATTACGTAGATTTCCTTTTGTCATTTGGTTGTTCTGTCTAAATGCTTTCTATTTCTTGTAGATTGGTGGGCACCATGCCAATGAAGATTTTACAATGAGAGGTAAGGAACCCAAGGATGAAGTACAAATTTACACATGGAAAGATGCTACAATTCGTGAATTGATAGATCTGGTATATTAAATTTTATATTACCCCTCTTGATGGCTTTTTTAATACCTTTGTTCTGTACGTGAACTGTACATATTTATAAACCTTTTCAGGTCAAAGAGGTTGATCCTCAAGCAAGAAGAAGAGATGCTAAATTGTCGTTTGCTTTTGTATATCCTGATAAGTATGGTCGCTTTGTGGTCAGACCTGTTAGAATAATCACTGTTAGTAGGGTTGATTGCTCATAATATAGTTCCTATCATTTTTCGGAAATCATAAACCTGATGATGGAACTTTCATTATTGGAATTTTACCATAATATTCTAAGCTTTATAGTTAGACAAGCAACTGATTTGGCAACTATGTTACAGGTAGCAACAAGTAGATGATGAGCTAGTTTTTTAAACTATTGCTTACCAGCATAAGACAGATAAACAGGTACTTTGAAGGAGTTCTTATTCCATCAGCTATTATATATTCTTGAGATTTTTGAAACCTTTTTAGATGTTTTTGTGTGATCCACCATTTATGTTTATATTGATATTAACTTGATGAACTTAGGAACATTGTGATTTGCTCTGTGTTTTAGTTAATTTTTTAGTTAGGAACAAACAAATTTCCTAAATAGACAAATTTAGAACTTCAGCTTCCAAGACCAAGCTCAAAGATTGGGATCAGCGTACTTGGCAGCTGCATAGATGGAGTAAAAGCCAAGACCAAAATTGAATGTCACCCCAATATTGCATGATCCAGTTTAGAGCACCCTCTCCATCAGATGTTAGATTGGGTATTCTATCTGGTGGTGCTCAAGGTATCTAAGTACTATCCTTGCAAATATTTTGCCTTCAATAGGAGTTGTTGTTGTCAGAGTAGCAACTCGTAGGATACATGTAGCTCCTGCTTTTTGCAGGAGACGCATGGTACATAGCATGCCTCCCACTGGGAATGGTGAACTGCATAAGTTAGAAGTATTAACAATGTTCTTTAAAGACTGAAGAGTGAAACTCGTTGCCAAGTTACATCAAGAGGTTCAATACATAAAAGGCATATCTGTAATCCATACAAATATAAAATGCCCAACTAGGAAGAGAACTACAAGACAATCTTTATGTAAGTAATAACCCACAACTAAAAAAATAGATAATATCCACCTGAAGAAGAGCAAATGCAACATAAGCTCGCAAGACAAAAGAAGGATTCCGAAGCATGCTGACAAATCTCCAAATCTCAGCTCCATTGAATATTTTGTAAAAACAACCCATAAGAAGAGAAAAGACACAAATAGTGATGTATGTGCATGTGTACAAGCACACGGTATTCCTCTGTATAAATATGCAACAACACAAATCTTGTATTAAAAGACAAGAGATGACAAACTAATAATCACCTGCATCTTAGATGCTCTGCTTATTGTATCGTGTTGCTTCTGCTACTTGTACTAAAGAAGCTGGAGTAGAGGATGCAGCAGCAACAAAGAAAGTTGGTGGATCTGAAAATGTTAACACAAATTCTTCAATGTGCTTCACTACAACTCTTCTTGCATTGTCTGAGTTAACACTCTTTGAGCCTTCGAATAATGGAACTGCCATTGCTACTTCGTCCATTCTGCAAATTATAACCACCCAATACAGAGGACATCACAGAAACAAAGACCACAAACTTTATATAATCTAGATGAATTCATAATGGACTAATATCCTGGGATGACCCTTCCATCAGCAGAGATACAACATATCTCTATCACAAGTGAGAAAACACTAACTCACTATTAACATTCATGGAAAGCACCTTTAGCAGAATTAGCTATCTCCAACCTTTATTAGATGGAACACTCTAAACAACAAGACTGTCTCAACTTGTTTCATTTGGTTACATTAAAATGAAACTCCTGTAAAGGGATGCTTGCTTTGTTGATAGGATTACTCTTACAAAACATAAATTTCTGAACAATAATTGTGCATCTACTTGTCAACTTGCAGGCAGCCAATTACCTAATAAATAAAGGTGACTCCAATTGACCAGATGGGCAAATGCAAACAGTATGTTCCTCAAACTCACTAGAAACTTTAGCTCTCCAATACTTCGGGAGTGTGTACAATGGTGGTACTAAGCATCACAAGCCACTTAGGTGAGTCAGCAAAATACAAACTGACCTTCCATCTAAATGGTTTCAACTCTCAACTAAGTTTCTACTCAACCCACCTCAAAAAGCATTTAATAGCTTTCTCATTGGGCGAAGAGGAATGTCCAACAAGAACAACCGAACAAAAACTATAAGTCTCTGCACCACGGATGTAATCGGTTCAGACAGCTGGCTACAATAGGTGTCACCGTGACCAGAATGTGCGTCACTCTATAATTTAACTAGTTGACTATTTCAGCTATATAATAATCTTTCACTGAAGAATCACTATTGTCTATCATTTAACTACACTTTTCAAATGTCATAATGAGACTGGCCTCCGTGAATATAAAAAGTCCAAACTTTGAAATTCAACAAATCAAAACTAAAAGGTGCATGTGTTTGAGACTGTTTCAGCTACATACAACTGCATAGGCTGGATGAGTAATTGATAGATTGAGCATTTTATTAATAAAAAGGTTGTTCTTTTATGAAACAGAATAATATCTTACTATCCAATAAGCGGAAATTCATGTTATCCTGTCCCTATATGCCAATGGATCAACCTGACATAAGAACTTCAAAGGGTGGATTTAAATAACTTTTGTAATAAATTGTCATGGAATAAAATTACTGGAAACTTCTAATAACACTAACAGTTACCTACCGTCCATCCAGCTTGTACCACTAGTATTTGTTCGATCATCAATTATTCCATCCCAGCTCATGAGTTTCATGCACAAATTATTAAACTGAGTGCTTGAAACATGAAAATTCCACACATTGATTATGCCCAAGGCTCCAAGGTATTTGCCTTGATTTTCTTTCGTAGTACACCTAGCATGCCTGATGAATAAAAAGAAAAGCCCAAGCAAGTGTTAGATTCACCCCTTTCATATATACAGACCTATGGATTTTGGAAACATTTGAATCAGTAATACATACCATTTAAGGTTCTCAACATCACCATAAAGACTCATACTCAATCAATAGAGCCTCTTAGGATCTCTGCAACCATTCCGAGTCTCAAACACTGAGAGATATCTTCCTAAAAAAGTTGAAACAAATAAATTTTTTAGTATCCCATTTTGACTGAAGGAATAAAGAAGAAATTAAAAAAATCTGCAATTGGCCCATATATCTTAATAACCCCATTATACATGAGTATAATCAACCGGCATACTAGAACTAATGCAATATATAATATGCATGAGGAAGAACCCACAATCAACCCCGTTGGTTTGGTACAGTCCTTTCTTACTAACGATCTTCCACTTTTTAGCATGAGGTACCTTAAGGTGCTCCTCAAGAAATATTCCAATGCTATCCATCTATCATTCACATATTTGCCGAATTAGTTTCAAAATATTTGTTTAAAAAAAAAATTTATTTTCACTGTATCATATAAATTACTTACCAATTTTCTCACATTAGGAGGACGTTTCATATGGCCATACCCAGGCATGGAATCAAACCATTTCACATCAATCTTGTCAACATCTATGACCAACAAGTGAAAATGTGCATTGTCACACATTGGTATAAAGATGAAGTCAGGACATTCTTTATCTGCTCCAAAACAAGTGGTTGTGAGGTCCTCTATTGCGTCCTCTACCAAAACTTTCAATTACAATTGACATGGATTTAACTTAGTCCATATCCTAACTTAATCCAATACATAAATATTAGACTTTGGACCATACCTTGGCGAAATAAAATTGCAACACAAAACTCCCAAAGTGGCATTTGGGGAAGGCATTTCTAATAGATCTAGAGGCCTTTTGTTGTAGCATATACATGCAAGCATTATTACCTACATACATCGAAGCATACACTTAATATAAAATCAATATTGAATACTTACGATTTAAATAGATAGAAATTATAGTCCTATATTAGAAGAGATGTACTCTGCCTTCAACATATCCATTAAGTCATTGTCAGCGACACCGACACCCGCCACAAAATGGCTCCTATATGTAATGAATTTTTTAATAGTTTCTTGATCTCACTTGCACAAATTAGATAGAGGACTGCATAAGTTAATCTTCATTGGCCGGCAAGGGATGGTAGGGGATGCTTGCTTGCCTGAGGCTTGGGAAGAAACTAAAATGGTTGTGGCCTCCTTGTCCATAGTCATTTCCTTCTTCTCCCTCCTTGTCCTCTTTGTCTCTTGAGTAAAAGGGGTCTCATACTTCTTGCTTTTATATCTTAACCGTAGAGGTATTTTCAAAGTGAGACCCTCTTTATCTCCCTCCCCCTCTCCCTCCTCGTCATTCGTTCTCTCCTCCCCATCTGGTCCATCCTCTCTCTTATCCTCCCCTTGCTCCTCTCCTCCCTCCTCTTCTTTCGCCTCTCCCCTATCCTCTGCTTCCTCTCCCCCCTCTTCCTCCTCTCCTCCTTCTTTCCCCTCTGCCTACTCTCCTCATTCTTTCCCTACCTCCTCTCCTCCACCCCTCTTCCTCATCTCCCTGCTCTTCCTCCGCCTCTTCCCCCTCTTCCCCTCCCTCCTCCTCACCCTCAGCTCCATTATCATCATTATTATCTCCATCATCTTCATCAACTACTTCGCCACGTTCCTCCTCGTCCGCTACTGCAGGGGAGGTATGCCTCATCTTCTTTGCTAGCCTCTTAACCAAATGATTGGCCATGTTTTTAAATGTCAAATTTTTTTTTGAAACGGTGTCCATGACACCATGTAGATGGTCAGTAGGGTAGCCCTCCTCCTCCAATATATACATGGCAGTATGCACAACTCCAAGTGCAGAGGCTATATTATCTAGTGTTGATTTCAAGACTAACATTCCTCCCCCACTCGCCTTCACCAGCTCCCCAACTTCCATTTGTAGCTTCCTTTTTTTCAAAGTCTTTCCTGCCCCTTCAATTAGATATGCCTCATTTGCAGCAAGAACCAACACACATAGAACCTGTGGTCAACATATGCACAATTATTTAACATGCAAAGTTCAATAATCTAAAAAGTTGAACAGATTTTAAAAACTCAAACATTTCAATATAAAAAATAGTGTCCCAATTACCTCATGTGGTCTCAAAAATTTAAACATTTGTGCATATTTCCCCACCGACCTATGGTGCTTCGCCTCTTTTTCCCCCTTTACGAGGCCACAATTTGGCCACTTGGCAAATCGGGGCAGCTTCTGTGGCACAGGGGATATGAACATCTTAAAATGCTCAAACACCCAAACCTATAACATATAAAAGATAAAAATTAGTATTTTGTAGCTCCCATATAATCATGTAAATACAATTATGTACCAAGTATAAAAGACCTATAGGACAAATGCAGCTCCAATCAATGATCCATAGCCCTCAGACTTGCCTGCCTCCTTTGACATAATCTTCCTATGGAGGGTTGAGGCTGAGACTACTAAAAATTCATAAACAGCCTGAGCCCAGTCATACCAATGGAGGCTGCCCATGTCTTCCACCAGGTCAATTAACGCGTTCTTGACCACAGTGTGGGTCTAAGGAAATAGGAGGCATGAGAAAATGTGCAAGATGATCACTCTTGCACAATCCTCCACCAATTTAGGGTCGGTCATGGTAGTTAGCACGTCCCTGGTCTTCTCAATTTTGGACCTTGTAACCTACTTCTTCCCAAAATGACGCCTACAAAAAGCACCCCTCTCCTCCCGTTCTTGGTCGAAGACCACTTGATTGCCCCCCATCTTTAGGCCAATTATTAGGGCCACATCCTCCATGGTGAAATCCACTCTGCATCCTTTGAATGTGACCCCAGGTTGGGCCTCAGTCCAATAACCCAAAATGACTTCGAAGAGTGATGCCTGACAAACGATGTTACTGCCAGCCAACAATTTGATGAAGGGTGTTTGGCCAACAAGTGTCTTCACCTATGGGAAGGTAGATAGTATGTTGACCGACTTTGCTAGTCCCGAGGGGAAACAAGGGACTTTCAGTGACTCTCGCCTATTTCTTCCTGATCCTCCTAAAAGGTTTGAGCCTCCCTTCTTCAATTCAAGAGCATCTGCATCAATACATATCTAAGTATTAGTAAGAAGGTACATAGACATATAATAAAAGTGTTGAATATAACCCCGTAAAGAACTTAGCAATATTTAAAATATACACTGGCATCAAATTCAAGATGGTATGAGTATAGCTGAAATAATGCTACAACATTTTTAGCTAGTGCACTATAACATTACCAATAATGCAGAAATGTTGTAGCAATAATGTTTTTAAAATGTCGCATATAATTCAATTATTGATAATAGGATTAACATTTGAAATATTGCTATAACAAGAGCAATAATCCTAATGCATAAGCAATAATATTAGTACATTAACAACATCCACAAACATTTTAAACTTACAGTTTAAAAAAACCTACTCGATTTATTCGCCATGATAGGTATTCAACAAAGGGAAGCCCGACTATAGTGAAGACACTGTTCTTGAAACTTGGAAAAGCACATTGAAAAAAGTTATAATGTAGAGAATTATTAGCATTTATAATTTACAATAGGGAATCACAACAATGTAGCAATATTGCTCGAACCCTATAGCAATATTGCTGCAAGGTTAGAGCAATATTGCTCCAATGGTGGAACAATATTGTTTTCAGGTTGGAGCAATATTGTAACAAGGTTGGAGCAATATTGCTCCAACGATGTAGCAATATTGCTTGAACCCTGCAGCAATATTGCTCTAAGAATTATATAAATTAAATACATCAAAATCATTGAACATTTCAGGTTGGAGCAATATTGTTCCAACGATGTAGCAATATTGCTCTAACCTTAGAGCAATATTGCTACATTGTTAGAGTAATATTGTTACAAGGTTGGAGCAATATTGTTCCAACGGTGGAGCAATATTGCTCCAACCTTGTACCAATATTGCTTCAACCTTGGAGCAATATTGCTCCAATGTTGATGCAGTATTGCTCCAAGGTTAGAGCAATATTGCTCCAACGGTGGAGCAATATTGCTCTAATGGTGTAGCAATATTGCTCGAACCCTGCAGCAATATTGCTCCAAGACTTATATAAATTAAAGGCATCAAAATCATCGAACATTTCAGGTTGGAGCAATATTGTTCCAACGGTGTAGCAATATTGCTCCAAGACATATTTAAATTAAAGGCATCAAACATTTCTGGTTGAAATGATATTATACAGTAAGCATTTAGTTGATACAAAGAGAAGACAAAAGAAACGCTCTGAAATGCTTTTATGCGTGATAGGTTTCCTGAAGATGAGGAATGAAACCATTAGGTTTACACCTCATCACTAGACAGGCAACAAAAATTCCAAGTGGAAAAGAAACTATTTTTTCCAGAAAAAGCAGAACGGAGAAGAGGCTATGGACAACATAATTTGATTTGCAGGAGACGAAAATGCCTCACTTTGGATATCTAGGACTTCAGCTTCAAAAATAAAAATAAACACAGAGCATATGCAATTTCCTCTCTCCGACATGTAGAAGTGTGGTGAGCTGAAAGAAAGCCGATCAAAAAATGCGAACAAACGAAATGCAAGTGGAGAGAAATGTGGTAAAAAGCATAAAATCAAGTTTTCTATTCTTTAAAGAATCTGGGATGGAGCAGTGACTAAAGCTCACAGTAAACACAATGCAGAACAATCAAAACCCAAAAATTGTCCGTGAAAGAAAATGGAACAGAAAAACAATCAAAGTTCTTTTTTCCCTTGGAATTACGGATAAAAATAAAATAAACAATACATAAGCACATTTGCATCTCAAATTCGTTTGTTGTACCTCAACGATATGAATTTTTGACTGTCGAACGGGAATCAGAAAGACTTGCAGGAGCAACACCAATAGAGTGTCGGATGCCTCTGACAAAGTTGCTGCCTGAGAACTCTTCTCCGGCATCAATCGCCTCTTATTTGGTCACCAGGTAAGAGCGGGAGTTCAGGGCTGGGTTCCGTGAAGAGCACTCCTCCCAATCGACTTTGATAAAATAGCTTTACCCGGTCATGTAACTACCCCAAACCAGATTTGAAACCCACCTTTACCCGGGTTGCGGGTTAACCCAGTCTCTCAGTAAACCAGCGACATGTTTTATTTTTATTAGGCACTCCCACTCGGGTAGAAGTGCTTCACAGCCGATCCAAAGCCAGATCAAAGGGGCTCTTTGGAAGTAGATTTATTTTTGTCCTTATCTTCTAATAAGACTAATAGAGATAATGAGCTTGACAACTGGTGCACTAATGGACGAGGATAGGATTACATTGTCGAGCACTCTGATAGAATTGACACCTAAGATGGTGGTTTGATAATAAATAACACTACAAATTGACACCTAGGATGAATAAGTGCACTATCAAACGACCAAACGGCTGCACTTATTACCAAACGGCCATCATAGGTATCTAACTCTGTCAAGGTAATCATGTCTTTATCCATTAGCACAGCTTACTGTTGTGAAAAGCGCTTATTATCTCTATTAGTCCTATCAGAAGATAAGGACTAATAAGCTGAAATCCACATCCAAAAAACCCCTTCTTGATCTTGAGCTTCTCCTCGGCTCGATATTTTTGCAGATCGCAGATCGGGCAGCATAAGCTTTTGACCTGATGGGTTCTCTCATGGCAGGATGGGACTCACCTGTTCCTGATCCAAAAGAGGGTACGCCTTCCTTAGCATTAATTTTCAGTGTTCTTTCTGACTAATGATTGACTATCTTTACAGTTGTGTATAAGAGGAACAAATCCTTTACACGAGGGCAAATTGATGCCTACTGGGAGTCCAAGAAGAATACTGAGGAAGAACACCTTAAAGCTATTTCTGACCTCAAAGACGTCCCCCAAGTCTGATACTTCATCCATTTTCTTTATATGCTTATAATAGAGCTTATTGCGGAGTAGTTTTAAGGATTGGTTGTGTGTGCATACGACAGGGAAATGAGTATCTCAAGACGGAAGAACGGTTTCAAAGATCAAAATCACTGCCTGCAACGGGAGCCAGCCAAAGCCTCCAGCTGAGTGATCATGAGAAGAATCTGGAGAAGACCAGTGACTGGTAATAAGAATGAAACCTCCAAAATCATTTCTGCCAAAAAGTTTAAACCCACAAACTGATTTAAACTTTCTCTTTAACTCAGTCGAGGCAAAAAAGTAAAAGTCTGAATCATACAGGGTACTTCTTCTTCACCTATTTCTGTAGCATCTAATGAACTTGGAAACAATTAAACATGGAATGGAATTAAGCATTTGTTGCCATCAACCTTTATATTTGGTGAAACTGGCGGAACTCTGTAGACCAAATAGTAACATGTTTGCCATCTGTAAGAAACCTCACCAAAGCATAATTGTGCCCAGAAATCAGAAAACCTGTCCGCAGATTAAAAATAGAACCTGAAACACTGGCTATTTAAAAGTTGCTTTGCCAGTTTATGCTAAAAAATTGTCAGTTTTAGATTTGAGACTAAATTCAGGCTGGACTGGAAATGTAACAGTCGATTATTCTTTTGAACAAACGGCCATATGCCCCCTCTGTCACATATTAATAGCTATATTTAAAGAAAAAAAATTATTGAACGGTGAAACACATATTTAACACAAGGAAAAATAAGTTTATGATATACCTTTTTTAATACACAATTATTTAAATTAAACAAATAAAACTATTTAAATGGCTTAACATTTAAATTAAACAAATGAGGAAATATGTTGTTTATAAAAGCATAAAGCAAAGAAAAAAACTTGGCTTGGCTATTTTCTCTACGCAAATGCGCTTTCTGGTAAAGATATTTTGCATGCTTTTCTTCCTTCCTCTGTTTTTTTCATCATGTTTTTATAGAATTATCCGTCATAGGTGGATGAGGAGCAATTGGGCTTTCCTGAATGAACCTCCTGTAACAGCCATGGAGGGACCCTCCTACAAATATGCATCGCAATACCATGTTGCCAATTTTCAAAACTCTGAGCCAGGGGTGAGTGCTGCATAAGAAACTATGGCGGCATGTTCCAACTTCCAAGTACCTCAACTGTGATAGTATTTGTTTAACAAGTACCACGGAGACTAGACAAGATAATGCCATGTATAGTTAGTAGCTGAGTTAAGTATTTTATGGAATCCATATGTAAACGAATGAGAGGTGTGAATAGCATAACAAGCAGAGATAATGAGACTTTTGCTGCTTTGATCATCATGGTGTGAGGTGTGAATATAAGCAGATATAATGTGGCTTTCGTTGCTTTGATCATCAGGGTGTTCCTCCAATTGGCTAACTTATACAATTTGTTGAATATCAAGTGCACAGTCCAAGAACCAAAGAAGACATAACCGGATCAATTTCAATCTTGTCCCAGCCAAAATCATCCAATTTGCGACGTTACTCTTACAGGATAAATTTAAATCCATTCCCGGCCAAGAGCTGCCAATCCGCGACATCCCCCATGGTAGAGACAAAATTGGCCAGAGAAGGGGAAACTGATGCTCACACTCTCCCATGTAGCGTGCGAGGAAGTAACTAGCTTAAGGCAGAAAACGATGAAGGGAAAAGCAGGCGCGAGAAGAGAGATGGATCACAGAGTGATTGCAACCACAAAGAGGAGGAAGAACATGGGAAGGGTTTGCCCATAGAACCTGGGTCGGTCCTTGGGCGAACGGAGACAGCGGGGACTTGATAAGGATGGTCTTCGGGGACGGTGTTTAAAAAACAGGATGGGTTTTGCCTGTCGGATCAGGTTCAACGGAATCCCATGTATAAATATGATCTGCGTTATCCAGGTTACCGGGCAAGTTTGATAGGGCTTAGTCATGCCCGTTGAACCAGTGATCCGGGTTTATCCAGATCTGCTCCAATTGGCTGGGTGAACCGGTGAGTCAGGTATTCAAACTCTTGCACGTGATAATTGTTCAGTGGTGGCGCAGTAGAAGTAAGGGTGTCATGAGCCCTAGGTGTTGGTGCAGCAGAAGTAAGGGTGTCATGAGCCCTAGGTGTTGGCGCACAAGAGAAAAAATTGTATCTTTTTCAATTTCTCATACATACAGAAAAATATTAATAGAGCATAATCAAATATGAAATTAAATCATGGAGTGAGCATTTACTAACCTTTGGGGCTGATTTGGCCTGAGGTACCTTTGATTCTTCACGTTGATGCCTATACACAATTGAATTACAATTCAATTAAAAGGGAAAAATTACATTGTCATAGGATGTAATGATCCCTCAAATCCTGAAGTATTGATTGGTAGAGCTCTTGTAGTAGTGCCTAAAAACTCTCTTGAGGATTCGCTTCAATAGTTTCGGTGGCACAACCCGAGGTGAGATCCACATGAGAAGGAAGCGACTAGGAGGAAAGGAGGGCCGACCAACCTTTGTTGGCATGTGGCTAAGAGAGGAGAGGGGGTGTGTGGGAGAGGAGAGAGAGAACTGCGGAGAGATTAGGGTTCTCCCCTTTTCTTAATCCTTTCATGGTCCTCTCCAAAGCAAGCTTTAGAACACAGACCTACTACTTAACTTTATGTAGATTTTAAATGAAGGTCAATTACAACAGGTGTAGGCTTAGTCTCATTGAGCTTATGGAGACCCGAGCCCTTATATGTGACCATGATTATGAATAACTACGTGGGCCCTATCACTGGCACACATTCAAGGTTGGGGCCCCACAATGTGACTATATACACCCTAGCCACATGCCGGGTGTATGTGTTGTAGATGTGGGTCCCATAAAGAGTTTGTGTCTATGTGATTCTTGTAGGGTTGGCGCAACCACCCTCACTATTCTTGGATCCACTCACCTATTGTAACGCCCGAGATTTTTCACACATTTTCCTTAAAATTCACGGAAAATTTTTTCAATATAACGTCTGTAAATCGGAGGAAAAATGACGAAACCAAAACCTGATAAAACAGTTTATAATTTAAAACATTAAACATCCACATACGGTCAATCATCGTACGGCCAAAGCAAATATCCTCAGGCGCTACTCGAAAACAACCGTACGAATAAATTTGCTATGATCATAGACTTTTAAATACAAATCACTCTCCCAGGCATCCCTGAGTACAAGTCCCATAACAGTCCACTGACTGATCCAAATGAAAGTCCAGAATAAACATCTTATGTTCTCATCTCACCCAATACAGGAGATCGTGGCACAAATAAACTCGCAGAGAGTCAAGCAGATACCTGAGTCAACGGGAATCAATCCACCGTTGAAACGAGCGTCCATCACCAGGAGCTCTCCGCACAACCTGCAAAACCTCCCGTACAACGGGGCTAAAAATAGTAGGGTGAGTATTTTCATACTCAGTAGGAAAATACCCAATAGGGGAAATCCCAAACGGTGAACTCCAAGTTCAAAAATGCATGCATCATGCAACTCAAACATGAAGCAGTCAACATAATATAATCATATCGTGCACATACGCATACGATCATACTAAATGCACTATCGTGCCAAAGACATACCAAATGCACCACCGTGCCAAAATCATATCAAGGCATCATCGTGCCAAAATCATACCGAAGGCACCATCGTGCCAGAATCATACCAAAGGCACCATCGTGCCAAAATCATACTATCCAAACAACTTACACAAACACCCTTATCCAGGGTCATACAATTTACTCGTACCACCGTACGCATACTCATACAACATACGCATACTTGTACGATCTTACTCGTACAATCGTATGCTCACTCATACAGCTTACCCATACATGTACGACCTTACTGCATTAATCAGACTCGTACGACCTTACTCGCATACCGCACAAAATCATACTTATTGTCTTACTCAGAACCATATTCTCACAATCGTACTCATACTCTTACAGTCGTGCTCATACTCATACGCTTACAGTCTTACTCATACTCATACGCTTACAGTCTTACTCATACTCATACACTTACAGTCCTGCTCATACTCATACACTTACAAATTCTGCTCATACACATACAGTCGTACTCACACTCATACAGTCGTACTCATAATCGTACACATATCAACGACCACTGAAGCTCATTACAACTAATAAGCTCCAGCGTCGAAATGGAAAAGAATGCCACTGGGGCAACACCTTAACCTCCGGGGAGTGACTAGACGTCATGGACTTTTCCGAAGGTAAGACACACCAATGCTCATGGGGCACTGGATCAAACAGGTAAGAGTAGATCCATGATACTACTTACCTGAGCGCGCAAACATAAACACCCACACATAAGGGGTCATACAGTTGCCCACCATAATGGGTCTTATAGTGCCATAGAATCGCCCACCATAATGGGTCTTATAGTGCCAGAGAATTGCCCACCATAATGGGTCTTATAGTGCCATAGAATTGCCCACCATAATGGGTCTTATAGTACCATAGAATTGCCCACCATAATGGGTCTTATAGTACCATTGCCACTCTTGGGCAGAAACGTACAGTGCCACTCTTGGGCGAAAACATACAACGCTCTCAACAGAGCATCAAACGTCTGGGCTTACACAGCACACAGACCAAATCAGAAACATACGTCGCTCTCAGCAGAGCATCAGACGTCTGGGCTTATACAGCACGCAGACAAAGTCAGAAACGTACATCGCTCTCAACAGAGCATCAAACGTCTGGGCTTATACAGCACGCAGACCAAATCAAAATGACGTCGCTCTCAGCAGAGCATCAGACGTCCGGTGCTCTACATAGCACACAGACAACATCCCGCAGGATAAACACCATGGCAAGACATGATAAACGCTCGGCCAACTCATCAGCGGCCAGCTCAAACACGGAACTTAATCCGTCGAACCCTCAGGTCTCAAACTCACAACGCTATCATTAGCTGTGCTTATAATTCAAGTTTGAATTAAGTATATTATGCGGTACAATTATGCCACACAAACTCACAGTCCTTGACTGATCACACCGAAGCTGAGCCCGATCGAAACCCCAGTTCGTCAAGGCAGCAGACTTCACTTACCCGTCCACATCATGGACAAAACTCACCGTACAACAAACCCTTACAGTCTTACACTTCGCCATCCATCTTATGGCCAAAACCTCTTACACTGACATCCTCAAATAACACTCCTCAGAGCCAACCCAGTTGTCGCCCTCTTACTTATATCTCACTTATTATACTTACTTTTCACTTCATAATCTGTACGTTATGCTTGTACAATTATGAACCCTCTTACTGTCTGACAAATTCCCAACACACAATCCACCCCAAACTGATCCATTCTAATCCTTGCCTGTCATACTCTTATCCTCTGTCATACGCTTACACAACCGCATCCAAATTCAGACAGAGCTTCTGTCACCTCTTACTGTCCATCGCCCATACTTTTGCCCACATACTCTTACACCTACCCAAAGCATAGGCAAATGCCATCATACATACGTATGTCTCACACATACGTATAACATACACATACGGTCATACATACATAACTTACAAATATGCACGCTAGCCATCACTAGCACATGCATCCACACGTCAAACATGCACGCTAGCCATCACTAGCACATGCATACATTCACACATACATCAAACATGCACGC
Source organism: Saururus chinensis (assembly GCA_035235625.1). Taxonomy (NCBI): domain Eukaryota; kingdom Viridiplantae; phylum Streptophyta; class Magnoliopsida; order Piperales; family Saururaceae; genus Saururus; species Saururus chinensis. Next base: position 38,449,694 of record CP141143.1, read on the forward strand.
TAGCCATCACTAGCACATGCATACATCAAACGTACACGCTAGTCATCTCTAGCACGTGCACACACACATTCATACATACTTCAAACATGCACGCTAGCCATCACTAGCACGTGCATAACCCATACATAGCATACTGACATATTTGCTAGCCATCGCCAGCGCATACATAGTCCACATCCATAAAACATGCATACATCTCATGCATACCAATCATACCATACAATCATGCTTACACGCACATCATGCAATCGGATCGTTACTTAACATCCAAGCATGGAATCATACAATCCTAGCATGCTGCTACTCATTCAAAGCATGCTTCATGAATTTACGAGTTCAAAGCTCCCCTACCTCGTAATCATGACGTTCGATGGCGAGCACCCGACGGTGGCGGCGTCGGCGGCAAAGTTGGCGGTCAAACCGTTGCCTGGCTGAGAGAGCTGCTGTCCCGAGGATTTTAGGTTGCGCCGGAACTATCACGGCCAAACAGAGCGTTAGAACTCAAAGCGGTAAAACCCGCGATCCACGGCGGCACACCAGGGCGGCCGGGAGAAATATCGTGCCAACATAAGTGGCGGTGCGACCAGAAGTCAAGGGTGTACACTCTGAAGATCAGCCGGTGGCTAAAACGTGCTCAGCCGGCCACAAAGACATCGAAATCGGCCGTGGACAGCACCCAACGGCGACGATTTCGGTCAACAAAGGCCCACATAAGGGCGGAGAGCGTGGGGCAACGCTCGAGAATCAAAGGAGAGGTAGAGGACGGCTCTAGTGGTCAACTCCACTCAGTGGCAACGCCAACCGATGGTTAGGCGGCACGAATGCGGCGCCTAAACCCAGAAGTACACGCGTGGCTACATGCGCACGCGGCCCAAAGGAGCGGGGGAGAGGGCTGAAAAGAGGCAACCCAAGGCCCACAAAATCCAACAGGGCTAAGGCCCTTAGCTGTGGCCAATCAAAGCGGCGACATCGCCGATCGCCACCCACAACCAATACCCATGGTGCGGGCGGCTATGCATCTCGCACGGTATAAGGCCATGACAAGCAGCCCATTCCAGGCGGAGTATATAATCGGGCCAAGTGGGGCTGACCCTCACTGTCGCCGAGCCGGGGCAGAGCCCACGACGGCCAAATGGCCCATAACTCGCCAATGGCAACGACCCGAGACGCACCCAAAGCATCTAATCGGGCAGAGCAAGGCAATAGGGGCGAGGCGGGGTCAGAAACGGCAAACCCCTACCGACACCGGGTCAAGGTAGGCTGGACGGAGTCCTACCGGTGGCCGGATGACAACCAGAAACCCACCGGCGTCCAAAACATCCCACGGACAGTGAGATGTGAATAGTAATAAAAACCCGACCAAAAGATCGGTAGCTCACCACGGAGCGAAGAAAGCATGGCGGCGGCTCCAGCCAGTGTCTATGGGTTCCTAGCGGCCAACTAAACATAAGTCTAGTTGAGAGCGGCCGCAAACGATGTTAAAATCGTACACCCACAGTGCAAAAACGGGATTGAAGGAGAGGAAAACCCGAAAAAAGGTTCGGTACCTCGTGGAGGAGCGAAGAGGCCGTGGCGGCGGTCATGGCCGGTACCTATGGACTCGTGGCGGTGAGGCAAAGCGGATCCTGACAAGAATCAACGGAATCCGACGACGGAATAGGGAGAACGGAGCGACCGGATATGCCCTCGGGTTTTCTCTTCTCCTCTCTGGACGTGAAATTTCTTCTGGAAGTCGGTTCTGGAAAACTTACTGGACTCAGGTTTAAAAAGCCGCAATTTCACTATTCACCTTTTTTATTTTTACATTTATGTCCCCAATGCGCGTTAACTCACTGGTTACGCGCTATAGCTCCAAACTTCACGCCGTAAGCGCGCAGCGAGGCCCGTGGCCTGCGACTAAGCCCCACACCCGACTCTACGGGTATAAATACGGGGAAAAGACACAAATACCCATACGCTAAAACGTCACATTTTCCTACCGAAAATGACCAGAAAAATGGCAGAAAAATCCCAGAAAATCATAGAAAAATCAGGGACCTTACACCTATATTGACTAAGTTGAACTAGAAACAAGGAAGACCATGAGGCATGGTCGAACATCTTATACCATGGGTCAAGGGCTTACATGGTCCAATAGTTCCAGTCCTGTCAAAGACAAATATTATGAGTGTGTCGTATAAATAAATATATTGTTAAGGCCTTATAAATAGATCTACTAACATCTCAGTAGTAGGATCTCTTTGTAGCATGTCAAGTATATAATAGTAATGCACATCAATGCACTTACCTCTGACAATAATCTCCCCATTCTAAAGTGTCAACATCATGGCCAAATTATCACAATATATTTGGAGCATTAATATAGTTTTCTAGTGCCAACCTAGCTAGTAACTTCATTATTCAAATTGCTTGTGAAGCTAGTATATTACATGTATAAAATTCAGCTTCCATCGTAGACTTAGAAGCACTTTTTTATTTTTAACTTGTTCACTATATAGCCCCACTTCTAAAACATAAAGATAAATTCTGCAGTGAATTTCTTATAAAGTTTTATTATTTACTATTTGCTTTGATTATATGATCGTTTGGTTTAATTATAAATTTTCATTGTCTTATTTTGAATTTAGTTGGAAAGCATTAGTGTCTAGCTTAAACCACGAAATTACCACACTAATTGTTGTAAATTTCTATGTAATTAATTTCATTAAGAAAGTGGGCCCTACTCTAAGATCCACAATCATCTATATCATCACGCCAACTTCTTGGGCTGCCAACCTTCACTTGACATCTTGAATGGGCTTGGTCCTTCTCACATTCTTCATTTTTCTAAGTGGGTTGACTCATTCTATTGTTGGGCCCATACAAAGCCTACTTACCCTATACTACAAATACTCACATTGGTCATTTAAAAACTAAATTAGAGTATTAAAAGATGATTGGTCCTACACAGTGCAATACAAGAGGTTTAAACGATCATTAGAAGTCAAAAATCTTGACACTGTGTTTCATAAACCTTAGTGAGCCTTTACTTCACCTCCCTCTCTCTACCCTCTCTCCCCTCTTTCTCTCTCTTCTCTCTCCTCACCATCTCTCTCTTTTCTCTCCTCACCATCTCTCTTCTCTCTCTCCTCTCTCTGCTCACCTCTTTTCTCTCTCCCTTTTCTCTCTTTTATTTTTAATTTTTAAAATAAAAAATATTAGTAGTAACGCATACGTATATGCATTGCTAATATAAATTTTATTATTTTTAAATTTTTTTTAAAATAATTTATAATTAAAATTTGTTTCCTCTCACTCTCTCCCTCCCTATCTCTCACTTTCTCTTTTCTCCCCTCTCCATCTCTTGACCTCTCTCTCACTCTCTCCCCCTCCTCCCTCCTCACTCTCACCTCTCTCTACACGCTCTCTTCTCAATCTCTCTCTTTCTTCTTTCTCTCTCCTATCTCTCACCTCCCTCTCTCACTATCTCTCCTCTCCCTCTCTCTCCTCTTTCTCTCTCTTCTCTCTATCTTCCCTATCTCTCTCTCCTCACCCTCTCTCTAGCTACCCTCTCTCTCCTCTTTCTCTCTCTTTTCTCTCTCCCTCTCCTCTCCTTCTCTATTTCTCTCTTCCCTCTCTCCTGAGCACTCTCTCCTTCTCACTCTCTCCTCTCTCTTGCTCTCTTCACTCTCTCTCTCTTTTATTATAAATTATATTTTAAAATTAATATAAAAAATTAAGAAGTATAAATAGTAAAAGTTTAATCTATTATCGACACTACCTTTTATTAAAAATTTAATATTTGTGTATTATATACACAAATAATAACTATTGAATAAAATATATTATATTTAAGAAGTTTATTTTAATTTTTTAATATTTATTTATTATATAATTATTTATTAAATAAAACTAATTAATAAAGCTAATAGTGACATTTGTAAACACGCGTCACTATTATCAATGCTATTTGTGATGCTTGTTTAAAAGTGTCGCTAATAGTTCTAAATTTTTATTTTTTTATTTTAAATTCATTATTATTAGTGACACTTTTCTTAAGCATCGCTAATTGCATAACTATTAGCAATGATTTCTAATATGAATCACTTTTGTTAAAACTATTAGCGATGTTTAAGAAGAAGAGTCGCTAATAGTTTAGTTTTTTCTTTTTTTAAACATATATCTTTTAGCGATGCTTGTTCAAGCGTCGCTAATAGCTATTAGCGAGATTTATTAGAAAGCGTCACTAGTATGGTTAGTATTAGCGAAGCTTTATGTAAAGTGTCGCTAATATATGACTATTAGTGATGTACATTATTATGCGTTGCCAATAATTCATTTTTTTGCGACGATTTTGTATGCGCCGCAAGTTGTAATTTTTAGTGACAATTGTGTTTGCGTCGTTAATAGTACATTTTGTTGTAGTGACATGCTCATGGGTGGGGGTGGTAGGCCATATGATGTCACATTTGAATGAAATGATTCATCTCAATTTGCACGGTGTTATGAAGGTACTTTATAAATGGTCTAGTAGAAAGATTAAGCCACTTATACATCTAACCTAGACGCCCATGTATATTTCAAGTAGCCCTTTGCTTCATCCTTGGTTTCTAAGTTATGTAGGTGCTATAGATGGTGCACATAACAAGGCAAGTACCTCCACATCTACAACAAGCATTTGAGGTAAAAATCAACAAGTCACACAAAATATTATGGCCATAGATGATTTTAGTATGAGATTTATCTTCGTAGTGGCTAGTTGGGAAGGGTCAGCTCATGACTCTTAAGGTATAAGAAGTTGTGCTTACATATCTAAAGAGCTTAGGCTTCCAAAGTTACCCTCTAATAAATATTTTGTTGTAAATGCTAGGTATCTAAATAAGACAGGATTTTTGAAACCGTACAAAGATCAGACATGTCCCTAAATTTTGGCTAACAAGGAAGAATTAAAAAGTTTAACCAACTTCATTCTTCACTTTGGAACATCATAGAGAGAACATTTGTTGTGTGAAAGGAGAGATGGAAGTTATTTGAAAACATTCGAATGTATCCTTTTCATATTCAAGTGGCATTGGTAAGAATTTCTATGGTATTAAATAATTTTATTCAAGAACAACATAATGGTGCTATTGACCCTAATCTTTGAGATACGCTTTTCACTAGATGGGAAAATGAAGATGAACATGTAATTCATGATGAAGTTGAGGGGTAGGATGAAGCATATGTGGGTCAGGATGATTTGGTAATGTTAGAGTTTCATGATTAACTTCGGGATACCATCGGTAGACATTACAACTTACCTCCAGTTGGTTCACAATGTGGTTGGAGTCGACGTTAGGTCACTTGTATGTTTTATCCATGTTGTACTCATATTTATTTTGGTCATAATGTAATGTAACTCCTATGTGATAATTATATGAGCAACTTGTATGATTAGACGTAGCATAGGGGCCGACAGGCCCAATCAGACCTTACACGAATAGGGTCTGGTCCAAGGCCCAACCTGACAATTATGGGCATTATGGGTATCACCCATAAGGCCTTATGAGTAGAGTTGATGCATCACAAAAAAGGGATGGCTGGGCCTAGACCCAATCCGACACCATAAACTAAAATGGTAGTACTAGTCCCATAAGGCTATACGCCCATGAGGCCCATCAAGCCATAAGGTGATGTCCAAGGAGGTGCATAAGGCCTTATGGGCTTATACAATCATTATTTAAAAAAATAGCTTGCAACCCATTCAATGTGGCCCAATAGCGGCCGCATCGGGTCAGGCCTATTGTTGGGGGTGCACACTAGCCTTGGACAATGCCTAAACCAATGGTATATTTGTTCTTTTACTTAAAAAATTCAATGATTCAGAAGAACACAAAATTTCCCTACCCAAATATGATTTTATCTAAAACAATTCCAATCCAAGGGTATGTTTGTAAATTCAATAAAAAATTCAAAAGGTTCTGACCATAAACACAATTCTCTACCCAAACGAATTCCATCTAAAACATTTGCTACCCAAACTTGATTCCAATTATAAATTGAATCAGATGAATTACTTCCAAAATATTCTGATTCGTAGCTAAATTATTTCTCCACTCAAACAACCACTATGTTTTATCATTATTATGAATTTTTGAAATGACTTCGATTTAGTTTCATACCAAGAAAAACAATGTTTTAGGGCTTTTGGGCTTATTGCTCGATCACCCTGTCAGGCCGATCAGGTAGCCAATAGATTGATTGTCCTGTTGGGTAGATCAAATAACTAGCTGAGAGATTGGTTGGCCAAACCGATAGATCAGCAATGTATGGAATCCAAAAAAGGCAGTTTGGTCAATCTAATGCCTCTTAAGGTCAATCGATTGACTATGAACAGAAATGATATAAGCTTATTTTTAAGTGGGACTTTTTATAATTTCTTCATGTCTATTTCATGTTACCAATATAATATGATTATGTTGAGGTATGAATGCTTCTACACATGCTAGAATAATGATATATGAACCATGTTTCAGATGTTTTAACTTATTTATGAACATGACCATGTATGTTTATGCTTAGTATGTTGTCATGCTAGTCTCTAAGCTAGATTTTGATCATTTCTTCATTTCTCCAGTAGATTATGACCATGGTGAAGTATGAATGCTTACACATTCCACATTAATTATGTATGAACCATGTTCCACATGTTTAGCTTAGTTTGAACATGACCATTTATGTTTCTATTGACTTATGCTTACATGACCTCATTCGCCATGTATGGACCATGCCTCAAGGACTGATTAAGGTATGATTACTTGTGCTTTCATGTGCCTAACATTGCTTGCATATGTATCAAATTGCATACATCATGAAAATAATTTGTTAAGCCATGATAAATATTGATTAGCCAATTGGGTGTTGTAGTTTTTTGAATTAGATTTATCAGAGATTAATAGTGAGTTTTTCGTCCAATGGGCGGGCTTTTGTATCCTATAGTTAGGGTTTTCTGTTCTAAAAAGATGGGTTTCCTCTCCGGGTGAGAAGAGTCAAATGACATAATGAAATAAACTATTGTGACTTTCTAGATTGAAAATCCAAGTTAGTTTTTCTATGTGCATCAACTTACCATATGGCACTTCCAACTAAGATATACCAAACTGCTTAAGTCTTCCTTTCTAAGGATTTTCAGGGTAAGCAGATTTGCTTAGGCTTTAGCCAAGGTGAGCAGGTTATTTTTTCTATTGTGAGATATTCATCATGCTATTTGCACATCTTGTATATGGACTATAATGCTCATTAACAAAGGTTGTATGGGAATAATGATGCTTATGATGACAGAGGTTGTTTATGGACTGTGATACTTGATCATACAAGATGTATGTGGATTGAGATACTTCATCATGCAGGATGTGTATGAAATGTGATACTTATTCATGTAGGATGTGTATAGCTTATAAGATTATGTTGTATATGTATTATGAGATATAATTGAGACGATGATGCATAGGTGTTGTTTATGAATATTGATGAATGAATGAGTTTTCCACATGTACTATGAGTGAGGAATTCGATCTTCTCTTATGTTTATGAATACGGTTTTGCATGAGGCTCATGTGATACTTCTTATGGAGTATGATTTGGTATTAATATGAACATTATATTTTATTCAAACCCTTACTGAGCTAAGCTCACCCCTAGTTGTGTTATTTTATTTTGGGGCATGACAATTACATGTTTATGTAAGGCCTTTCAAGATAAATTCAAAATTGTCTGTGTTAGGTTTTAAATTGATCAAGTTGTGTATAAATTGAAAGTCAATACACAATGTTATGAGTTGTAACTTCTATTTGACTTTTAATCTTGTAGTGTTTTGTCACAAAATAGTCAAAGGGGGGAATTAAAATAATATATGAGGCATATGTATTGTAATTGGCTAATTTTTTTATCAAAACTATGTCAAAACTTTGCGTATCTAATTAGGCTTAGGAATCTAGATATAGTTGTATTCGAGTTAGATTTAGAATTGATAGAGATTAAGGGGGAGAGTTAGTGTTAAAGATGATAGACATGTTATATATTATGATTAATCCAGTTTCATATCTTGATGATTGTGTACTTATCTAATATACTTAATTGACATTTTCATCCCTTGTTAAATTCACTTTTTATCTATTTGTGTCAAAAAAGAAGAAATGATTAATGTAAATAAAAGTCCTTATATTTCATACTTATGTGGATCAGTTATGAATTGTAGCACAAAACAATGTTGAATCGATTGATCGCTTTAGTAAAAGATCAATCAACACCTGAAATAGCCCTTGAACTAGAGTTTATCGAATGATTGCCATAGTGACCGATCGATCACTAATAGAATCATACCCTAAGGAAACAGTGAGATCAATCGCTATTTGGAATGATCAATCACTAGCAATTATAGTTACCTAATTTAAACTATTCGAAAGAGATTTCATTCCTTGTTGGAATGAAAATCTTAAACTGACTTAGAGACCTATATAAAGCAAGAGAATCACGAATTTGAAGAGATTCAAACCAAAAAAATAATTTAGAATAAAGGTGAGTTCCTTTATCATTGTTTTCCAAGATAGTTCACCAAAAAGATTCATGTACATGCTAATGGTGGATTAATGAATACACACAAGTGAAAGAGAAGATTCTCACACTGCAAACAAAAGAGGAGCCACAACAAATTATTCAAAGGAGCTGAAGAATATCAAATATGAATCAACAATTGAAGGAGTGTTTGATTGAGTGGCTAAAAGGAGACAAAGATAGACCACGAAGAGGAAAAACTTCAAGGATTCAAATGAGGGAAAATTGGAGGCCAACAGCAAAGAGGAATGCACATAGAAAATAAGTTTTTACTTATGTTGAGTCTAAAGATTCTTAGTGTCTTGTAATTTCTTACTTAGTAGTGCATTGATTTGGCCTTATGAGGTTGCCATGTTTTTCACCCAAGTTGGGTTTTTTACATTAAATCATTGTGTGTTCATGAGTGTTTTTCATGCTTAGCTTGATAGGATAATTGATAGGTTGTTAGTTTATGTGTAGTTAATCCTTTTTTTTGTTTAGTTAAATTCCTATGGATAGAGGCTAGAACACTTGATTCTTACTTCTATGAAGTATAAGTTTGAGGAGCAATCTAGTCATCAACTGCTGGATATTAAACTTTAAATCCCTATATGGGTTTGACATTCAAATGTATGAGTGAACCATCCCTAACAATTCATTAACTTGTTGTCCTTTAGGAAAATACTGTCCACTCATCTTGCTTGATAGTCATTCCTCACAGTCACAAAGATCCTTAGTGATCTTTGGTAATAACATTGCACTAGACATCCAATAGAGTTTTCCCACGTTCAATGACACAAATGCAAGTGCCACATTAGAGCATCATCATTAGACATACAAGAAATATACTTAGAATTAATTACTTCACAAATAAAAGTAGCAGAGTTAGAAATATCAAGCTTGAATACTCCCTCAACTAAAATCTCCCAACTATGTCCTTGATTCCCTTGAACCTCACCTCAAATCCCTTTTTAGTCTGCGTTGAGATTGAAATAAAGTTCTTCCTAATGGAAGGAGTATACAAGACAACATTCATGACCATGTTGTTACCATTACCTAAGGTAATCATGTAGATCTCCATTGCCTTTACATGATAGTAAGGATTGTTGGTAATGTATACTTTGTTCAGTCCAAGAAGTATATTGACTATCTCTCCTCTAGACCCCTTGATAAATTCAACATGGATACTGGCTGCAGAGTCAAAGCTATCAGCTTTTCTCTTTTGTATCTACTATGAACACATCAGTGATTACAAAGACTATCTCTTTTCCATTGTTGTTTCATTTGTTGTTTCTCTAGTCATCCTTTACTGGGCAGCTAGCCTTGAGGTGATCCACCTGACCACACTTACAGAAGAATTTTTTGGGTCTTTTTCTTCCCCTTGCTAGAACCTTTATTTTATGGTTGCTTGCCTTTCTTCTTAAAGAATTTCTTTTTAGTAAGCTCAGGCCCATTTCCACCCTTCCTTTGTCCAGCTATATTTTGCACCAGGTTGGTAGTAGCACCTTTAGTTAAGTGCATATGGTTCCTCCTCTCCTACTCTAAGGCAAGTGAGATATATTATCATACTTTCCCATTGACTTGGTGAGACTATTCTAGATTGATGAGACCTGAACCCCATCATTGACAAGGTTCTTAGGACCTCTAAGTGTTCGGCTATGATGGACATAGCACAATATGCTCAAGCACATTGTCTACCTCTTTTGCTTTTAGAATGTGTTACTTAGTGTGTAACATCCTCACATTAGTCTATTCTTCCATCATTCTTTGGCAAATTTGAAATTTTTAAAGAGCCACTTAACCTTAGCCTCCAAGAAGGTAAAGATAATGGACATGGCCTTTGCATCATCTTCTTTTGGCTTGTCTTAATCCTTTTTTCTATGCAACAATGCCATCATATGAAGGGGTTCTAAAACCATAATATCGGAATTCATCATCTTTGTCATGCTTCAACATGCATCACTCATTACCTCATTCTCCATATGCCCACATGAGATGCTATATAATCATAAAATTTACCATTCTACCCCGAGCCCATATGCTTTACATGATTTGCCAAAAATAGGACTCTACTCATATGTACTCTAATTACAATGGAATTGTCTCAAATTATGGAAAGAACATTCAAAAGGTGGAAAAAAGAGTATTTGAAATCATAGTCTAATCCGGCAAAGCAAATTAAGGGCATATGTACCTTATAGGGTAAAACCCTAATTCCTACACTTTTCTGAAATTAGATTTGTAAGAAAAATACTTAGATAAATCCAATTAATCTAAAATATGGATCACTATAAATTCAACGGGTTTAGGGTCAAAAATTAAATTATAGGCCTAGTTTGGTGAATAAATCTATTTTTCCTGGATTATTGAAAATTACTATACACTAAAGTATTTCCAGGACATTTAAGGTTCCTAAAGCCATATCTAGTTCAAAGATCTATGTCTAAAAAGAATTTTAGGTTAGTTTGACTCCATTTGGTCTTCAGGAATTAGGAAGAACTAGGACACCAGGAATATGAAAATTCAGATCTTTTATGTTTTCAAAAAATTCAATAATTTAAAATTTTATGAGAAAATTTCCAAATATTCTAAACTGAAGATGGGCTCTCTCAGGAGTCTAGTAACTTTCATAAGGCCATTCTATGGGTATTTAGTTCCAAAACATTTTCAAACTAATGAAAACTGACAAAAATCTGTGTTTGGAATAAAATCAATAATGTACTAATGAAAACCTTGTAAACGAACTGAAATTTCTACCAAAGAGAGTTGTGAATGTCCATGAACTCCCACAAAAATTCTGGATTGATTTGAGCACCAAAATGTCCTAAAATAGTTTGTCTTTTCTAGGTGCATAGTGAACCCCAAGGTTCAAAAGTTATTTTCCAAACCATCAAAATCTAACCCTACTAGTTCGTTCCCGTAAAAACACATTGAAAAATCTATTCATAACCGTGAGATACATCTTATAACTCCATATAATATGTCATTCTAACCATACATCAAAGTGTTAGTTTTTAAACATACATTCAAGCATCAAGTACCATAGCATAAACATGATATCACTCAACATAGCATGATTCACACAACCAAGGTATATACAACGTACTTCATTATAACTAATATAGAGGAGGTAGTTCCTATCTCTTCACATAGGTAACTCTTTTAATCCTTGAATCTCTAGCCTTGAAGGAGGTTCTCTATGTTCCAAGGTGTTCCAATGGCAACCACTCCAAACACCCTAGAGGGAGATGCTATGGCAAGGAAAAAAGATGGAGAGGAGGGGCGACAAGGGCAAAGCAAGGGAGAAGGAGATGAGTGGGGAGAGGGATAGTTTGGTCACACCAAGGGAGAGGCAAGAGGGGGTCAAAAAACACACAAGAGAGAGATTGGGGGTGGACCAAAGGAAGATAGTGGGAGAAGAGGGGGCAGATTGGCCTCATTTAAGGAGGTTATTTTCTCGGACTCTCATTGGACGTGCATTTTGACCCCAAAAACATCAAAATCTTAAGATAACTATTAGAGAAGATTTTGTAGCCTTATGAATTATCTTTCCAAAGCATTAAGGATTGCATCAATCGAAAGTTTCTTATATGGAGATACCTCTAATTTACTAAGAGTATCAAGCAAATTCTGATCGATCTAATCCTCATTCTGAGTGATTTAGGTTGCTTGGTCTAGTGGGCTAAATTGTATGTTTAGCCATTCAACACCTGAATCCTTCACTTAAATTGATCATTTGTAGTGTCTTGGACAAATCTTGCCCGCCCTCAGGTACTCTCACATACTCAGGTCATTTGGATCAAGTCGCATAGCCAATTGAACAAACTTACCATACATAAACTCTTAGGTCAAAATAATATACCTCAACCTCCCCGGACCTCAAGTTTAGGGCTGGGAATCAAGTTGGGTCTAGTCAAATCAGGTCTGCTCGGCCTTGACCTGCACTTAAATCAGGCTAAGTCATGACCTAACCCCATTTATTAAATGGGTCAACCCTATAACCCTACTTAGGTCCGGTCGTTTATGCAAGTAACCATACTTATTTCACCAATAATTTTTTTTCTTAAATTAATATTTTATGTTATATTTATAGGGGCCAATCATAAAAAGAATTTAAATACATTACAACATTATAAATAGATGTCTTAACATTTTTTCTGTTATTTGGAAAATTTAGAATTGGAGAGAGAACATTGCGACATAATAAGAAACACATCCAAAACTATAGAAACCCAACAAAAATTACTAATTAACTACTCAATAAAATAAAAATATAAGAGAAAATAGAATTCTAGGAAAATTTCATTAAATCTACAACTAGGGTCTTGACATTGTTAAATAATAGTGTCGAAGTTAGTTGTGTGGGTAAATCCTGATTTAACCCTATTTTTAAAATTGGTAAAGTTTTGAAACTCTAACCCTGACCTTATTTTTAATAAGGTTCAGGTTTAGCGGGTCATGCTCGTGTCAAGTATTTAGGAAGGGTAAAATTTTCCTATCCTACTCCGGTTAGGGTTTTAAGGTTTGTGAGTGGTCAAGTTGCCTACATTCACTAACAACCCGCACTCCCAGCATAAATTAAGAAAGTTATCATCCCTTACCCCTAATGGTGAAGGGGTCAAATTTAAGTTTTTGTTGGGGTGTAGTTTAACTATAAAAGGTTAATTTCTCTATTGAAATTACTTAAATAAAGAAAATTCTCTAAATTTTCAGGATGTTACAATACAAGACCAAACACATGTCATGGTCCAACACTACATTATCCTCCAAGCAATACAATACCCGATTTAAAAACTCGCAACCCACAGCATGACCCACAATCTTTAATTTGTGGGGCCCACTGTAGAAAAACAAGGTGGAGATGGGTTAGGCATTGAAGTTTAGCATTTTTTTTTCTTATTTTTTGGGTGGGTGGAACCAAGCCTTTTTTTCTTATTTTTCACCATGGCCCTCGTTTATGTCGTGTAATCCAAGGAATTTGAAAAGGCGGCCAACAAAGTTTGGTCTCATTCTGAGGTGTGCGGTCCTTCCACTGATCACCTGAAGTCAGCTTTTATACAGAAACTGAATTTTCTAAGGATCTAACATCCTAGAGTTGGAACGAATTTTCCAAACTTCCTATCCAAGAACTCTTTCACTATCCACAGACTTTTTTGTTTTGGTAACTCTTCACTGACCTACAACGATGGGTTTTCATTAGGTTCCAAACTCAGAGAATTACAACTGCCAACAGTGTCCTACAAATATGATATTGAAATAAATACTCTTCAGCTTTACATTAATCAAACAAAATCTATGAAATAAATAACGCTTAATAATTTCTGTGTTATGAGTCTCGAGTGACAGCAAGAATAAGGACCTATTCTCCGGAATGAAAACTGATCTCTGCAAGTGGCAAGGAGTATGCTTACCTGAGGCAAGGGGAGTACAGGTTGTCTATGTAAATGAAAGCAAACTTACAGCGCATTCGATTGCTAAACTACCATCTTAATCATTCTTACCATGAAAACCCACTAGCTGTCTGCATTGCATTAAGTATCTTAACAAATTTAGACTTGTGCAAAAATCAATCTCCTGAAAAAGTAAGGTAAAGATGAGTTTTCTAAGTTTCTATATTATTATATACTGGAAACATATAATCTGAAACTCTTACCCATGCAATGGGAAACTCATTTCCAAGGAAGGCGACTGTTTATGCATTAGCCAAATATCACTACAAATCCAGTTTCCTGGAAGCAACCAGTAGAAATCATTCTCACCTACAGAACTGTGCTACTATCCCAATGATTTCTTGTGATGCACCCAGTACATCCACTATTTTGGTTCAGAACGGGGATGAAACTACAGAAACTATTAGATTCAATCACATGTATTTAACTATGTGACAAAGAGGGGAACAGGTTCAAATGAAGAAGATTTTTAAGGCATTCTCCACGCTCCAACACCTGCCAAATGACATCAGGTTCCGCTCACCATCTAAACTAATTCAGTCAATTGATCCCAAGCCAAAAGTTTGGCAAAAATAAGTCATGATATACCATAATTGCAGTTCCACATAAGGGCACCGGACGAATCACCAATTATATTTATGATCTTAACACCCAGCCATCTCCAAGTGTCTGGCCAATTGAATCAAACACTGGTATATTCCTTCTTTTTGGGGGTGTGATTTGTCTCGAACTATGAATTCACTGACAAAACCATTCACCTCAATTAGACTAGAACCCGGAATCTTTTCCAACCTTTTATTCCTCATTAGCTTCCTGACATTCCCAGCTTCCTTCCACATGTTTGCTTCAATATACATGTTCGATAGGAGCACATATACCGCACTATCATGCGGGTCCAACTCAAGGAGTTGTGAAGCCACCCTCTCCCCCATTGGGATATTTCCATGAGTGGCACAAGCAAAGAACAAGGTTCCCCATATCACTGCATCCGGTTTAATAGGCATGGTTCTAATTACATCAGCTGCTTCATCCAGAAGTCCAGCTCTACCCAGAAGGTCCACCATACATGAATAATGCTTTAGTTTAGGTGAAACACGGAAATGCGAGCTCATCAGAGAGAACAATCGGTGGCCTTCCTGCACCAACCCAGCATGACAGCAAGCTGATAATACCTCTAAGAAGGTGACCTCATCAGGTGCTATACCAAGGTTTGTCATCTTCCTAAAATAAGATAAGGCATCTCGGCTATGACCATGCAAAGCTAATCCACCAATTACAGCTGTCCATGTGTGAGAATTCCTCTCTGGCAAGTCGTTGAAGACCTGTAGGGATTTCTCAATGTTCCCACACTTAGCATACATGTCAACTAAAGCAGTGCCCACTTCAACATTCTTATGTAATTTGTGACTATCAATATAGTGATGTGCCCATAAACCTACCTCCAGAGCTCCTAATTGGGCACACAATGACAACAAACTAACAATAGTTGCCTCATTTGGCATCACATATGAATTTTGCATATCTTGAAATAATGCAAGGGCTTCCTTACCACGCCTATATTGGACATAGCCAGCCATCATGGCATTCCACACGATAACATCCCTATCAGGCATTTCGTCAAATAATTTTCTAGCCATATCCAAATTCCCTACTGTCAAGTACCCCACAATTAAAGTTGTCCAGGAGACTACACTTCTGTGTGGCATCTCATCGAACAGCCTCTTTGCAGACGTTATGCTTCCACATTTAACGTACATGTCCATAAGCACATTGAAAAGAGGGACTGAGCAGTTTAACTCATTCTGTTTAATATACTGATGAAGTATCTGTCCCAAATCCAATTTTTTCAAGTGAGCACACGAAGATACTGCCCCGATCATAGTTACATCATCTGGTTTCATACCTTCTGCCTCCATTCGTTGAAACAGATCCAAAGCTTCGTGAAACCACCCCCTTTGCACATACCCATTGATCATTGAATTCCATGAAACCAAATCTCTCATTGATTTTAATTCAAATACCCGGCGTGCAAGCTCTAAATCGCCACAAGATGCAAGCATGTGTATAATTGCGTTGTGAACAAACAAATTTGCATCATGGCCCAATTGCAGGACATGCCCAACAACTTGCCTGCCCGTCTGATTCAAAGACAGACGAGAACAAACCTTGAACAACAACGGATAAGTGTAGTGATCACCATTTTTGCCCATTTGCTTGAGCCTTTTATACAGAAAAATGGTTTCGAGGGGCTTGGTGCCTTCTGAAAAGGCCCTCATTGCCACATTATAGGTGAATACATACGGGTTTTCCAACTGGGCCAGTATTTTGTAAGAGTGGTCCAGAGACTCAAGATCATTATTACTCAGGGCGGAGGACAAGAAGGAGATAAGCTGACTGGAAGCGAAGGGGTCAGCTGCGAGGCTGGATACGACCATTTGGGCGTGGATTTGCTTCAGTTGATGCGTGGAACTGCATTTGGGCAAGAGGCAGAGTAGGCGCTTGCAGGGAGGCTGGGAAGAGTTACTTGAAAACCGAAGGAAGGAGATGCAGAGAACTGACCTCGAGGAAAGACGTGGAGCGAAGAGAAAGATCATGCGTGATGATTCAAAGATGGATGTTCATTCTCGATTTTGCAATCCTGAGTGAGAGCCGAAAATACATCATTCAGGTTTTAGTTTCGGAAATGTATTAAATAATTATTATTAAAATTAATATATTTCTTATTCATAGTTCGTCAGTTAGATTGACGAAATCATTTTTGTTGTTTTTTTAACTTCATCTATTATGTTGTTGTTTTAACTTGCTATCTCTGGAGCATAGGTTCGGCCTCAATGGGAAAATAGAGCATCTATTTACGTGAAAAAACAACTTGGGTGCATCTATTTACGTGAAAAAACAACTCGGGTGACACTTGTAAATTCTAGATAGAATTTTTTTAACTTTTTTTAATTATAGATTACTTGAAAAATAATAATTTTATGAAAAAGATGATATAAAAATTATTAATTATTCTCGAGGTTAAAGTTTAGCCGATGATTATTTTTATTATTGGTAAAGTTCTATGTGTCGATGGACTTACCGATAAAATAGTAAATCTTTTATCAACAAAGGTTGACATATTGGTAGACTTGTCAATGAAGTTGTATTTCTTTCAGTTGGCAGGGTTTGATGCATCAGTGACTCGGGAACTAACTTACTGACTAGTGCAAAACTCTAATTGAAGAGGTTTTAGGTAGTTTTTAGAGTTGGTTATATATTAAAATTCGATTTCTAGATTTTTGTATAAATAAATTTGACGAATCTTCAACCTAAAGGGTGCCAACTCTTTGACTTTAGGGGAGATCGGCAAGTTAGGGCATGTCAAGGAAACATGAACTAAATTTGTGGAGATATCTTCGTTGTTTGATTAGATGTCAAATTACTAACCTTAAATTAAATTACAATTCGTTGTTTGATCAAATGTTAAATTGTTAACCTTAAATTGTAATGGTAGAGCAATAAATGCTGAATTGATTGATATTGATATGTTTTATGTTTAGATTGATCCATTGTTGAATATTATGATTTGTTATTCCATATGATTATGAACCTGGTATAGTCATCATGTGTTAAGTTGAAAAAAATTATTTTATTCTTTTTATGTGATAGTTGATGATTGATTCAAATTGATTACATGATTGGATTTGAAGCCATAATGTTATTTTGTTGATCATATAAAAATTCTGCAACATTTGTGTTCATCGGCAGAATTAACAATGTGTCGATGATTTTACCGATGCAAGAGAAGAAGAGAATAGTACCAGTGAACTGATAGTACATCAATGTCTTACCAGTGGGTCACTAACAGTGATGTCGATGTGTCGATGAGGACACCAATAACAGTGAACTTCCTATTTCATTCTACAGTTAGCAAGGGGGGTTCGACGTGTTGATGAGTTACTGATAGTCATTGGTGACTCAGTTGACATGTTGATGAGTTCATTGACAATGAGTCGGTTTGGGTACTTTTAGCAAGAATTGCTATAAATATTAGGCTATAATTATAAGAAGTAATAGTATGTTATTTGATGCATAAATTACAACTATATGTGATGATATCATAAATTATGATTGGATATATGTACTTTTGTTAGTGAATATCCTTGTAATAAAATCACACGTTAAGATTGATGTCTTTCGGTAACTTAGGTTATAAGAACCCTCAATGTCTTGGCTCCTTAAGTGATTCTTTAGTCCCATAGATGGAAAGGGCTTGGTATAAAAAAAAATAAGGTCTTTCGATTATCTAAAAATAAGAGTTATGTAGAACTGCTTCCCTGGCAGGGGAGTCGTGTTCGAATAAACTAGAGCATTAAAAAAGGATTGGTACCCCGCAACACAACACATGAGCTTTCGATGATCATGAAATCCAGAGCTTTACCCACTTAGGTCCATGAGCCCTTGTGGGCCTTAGCTTCATATCATGGACGGGGTAGGCAAACTTCAGAATATCTATGTCCTAATATAGGTAGTTTATAGTCAAGTGAGTAAAGACTATACTCCTAAACATGACTACCGTGGTCTAGAGAACATTTAACTTGCACTTAAGAAGTTAGAGACTTTTGAGTGAAGACGTTATATTGGAAAAGATTGTTGATGCATGCTTAATTGTTGTATTTTTATGATTTGAAGTATGGTGTTCCTTGAAATATAAATTATGCTAGTTATTGTACTTATTATATTAGTGTTGTCATTATATGATTCTTGCAGTATTATAGTTCTTGTCTAGCCATCCCACTAGGTTTATTCACATACTAAGCATCCGTTGTTGATGTGGCTTCTTTAGAAGAATAAGCGGGTGGGGGATACTTATGATAAGAGAGGATGTGAAGCTCCTAGTTCTAAGTAGGATTTTCTAACTTTGATAATAAACTTTAGTTAGCTTGTAATTTTTAAGATATAGGTACAAGACTGCCAATTACTTATGGTTGTATATATTATGTAGTTTGATATGTACACTGGCAAGACCTTGTGAGATTTAGTTCTTATTTTATCATGTCATATATATAAAGACATGATGGTTTTGTTATCCATATGTTCGAAAATGAGTGTCTCACCCTGGGTTAGTATATTTGTTGAAGAATTTGGCAAATAAGTTTCTAAATTTTTTTTATTTCCACTATTTTTTTATTAAAAAATGAATTGAAAAAAATTGGTGTGTGATAACTTAGTATAAGAGACAAGGTTTAATCCACCCACATACCAAGAAGATTGATATGTGCCAATTATAAATGACTGGATAGGGTAGAATTAGAGACTTATAAGTGTTTATCTTTGATTGTAGCATTGGATGGCCTGTACTACCACGAATTGTGTGAGGCAGGCGGTTACAGAGTTAAACAAAGTAGGTGATCCATCGGCTACCAATGTAGCTACTGCTACAAACCTTATTGGGCAAAAGGTGTTCTTGAGCCACTATTGACCCCTACTGAAATGATGAATATGTTTCAAAACATGACTCAAACCTCGCAAGCCCAAACTATGGCTATTCAAACTAAGCTTTAAGCCCAAGCTAACATGAATAATTACAAGGAAAAAGAAAAAGGAATAAATGAGGGTATGAACTCCTCTATCCTTAAGTGGTTTGAAAAGATGACATCTACTTTTAATGGAGAAGGAGAACCAGAGGAGGTGGGTTGATGAAATTGAGAAATTTTTGGAAGTATTGTTGGTAAAAGCAAATCAAAAAGCAAACATGGCGACATTGATGAATGGATAAGCATTTTTCTAGTGGAAAATGGTAAAAAATTCCTTGTTTAGGGTTGAAGTAATTTCTTAGAAGGAATTTCTTGAAGCCTTCAATAAATAATATTTTTCACCTCATATTTGATGTCGCAAGGGGATGGAGTTCCTTAACTTGCAACAAAAAGACTTGTCAGTGATTAAGTATGAAAAAAAATTTGTTTAACTCCAACGTTTTGCTTAGTATGAAGTACCTACTGAAGAGATGAAGGTGGAGCACTTTGTCTGGGGACTCAAGAATGACTATGGCCTAAGGTATTGACATTTCAACCAACTTCATTGGCTGATGCTATAGCACAATCATCAATTTTGGAAGAAGATTTTAATTGGTCTAGGGTGCTAAGCGATGTTACATATCACGACAATAATTATGGAAAATGAGAGGAAACATAAATGAAAATTGCCTTTTCAAGCCAATGAAGAATGGCGAATTGTCTTCTAAGAACTTCATTCCACAAGAAAATAGAAATGCCAAATGGAAGTGTCAAATTTGTGGCCAAAACCATAAGGGAAAGGTCTATGGAGGGGACACCAAAGTGTGATATACTTGTAAGCAACCTAGACATATAACTCAAAACTATCCTCAGAGTAACCAAGAGACTCATGAGAATACAAATGAAGATGTAAAGAAGAGGACTAAAGCTCAATTATTTGCTTTGTAGGCAGAAGATGCAAAAGACAAGATAGTCCTACGTTGTCTATACTCCATTAGGAAAAGTTATAGTAGTAGATAAATGTTTGACAAATATCACTTTTGTGTTTGGAGAAAAAAAATTTATGCTCATCTACTCATTTCAGAGATGGTAGATTATGACGTTATCTTGGGAATGGTTTGATTATCAACTTATAATTCTTTGGTAGATTGTAATTTGAAGGGGATAGAGTTTTCATAAACTTAATATACAATGAGTGATTAGAAGAGAAAATTCTTTTAACATTTTGGCTATTAACTCCCAAAAGCTAATGGAGAAAGGATGTTTGCTTTTTTGGCAAGCATCGTGGAATTTAATGAAGAGAAGGCAAAACTAGATGAGATATTGGTGGTAAGAGAACTTTCGGATGTATTTCCTGTGGAGTTACCAAGTCTACCTCTAAGGAGGTAAGTGGGCTTCACCATAGATTTAGTCTGAGGAACCTTACTAATTTTAGAGCTCCATATCGGATGACACCAGTAGAGTCAAAGGAGCTTAAAACCCAACTTAAGGAATTATTGGATAAAGGATTTATTAGACCGAGTGTCTCCCCTTGGGGTGCACCAGTACTCTTTGTAAAGAAAAAAGATGGGTTCATGAGACTATACATTGATTAGAGAATGATAAACTTGGTCGTAGTAAAGAATAAGTATGCTTTACCTTGCATTGATTATCTATTTGACTAATTGCAAGCAACAAAGGCATTTTCATGGATTGACCTCTAATCTGGATACCATCAATTAATGGTTAAGGAAGAAGATATGGCCAAGAAAGCCTTCTGAACAAGATATGGACACTATGAGTTTCTAGTGATACCATTACTATTGCTCTAGCACATTTATGGACTTGATGGACCATATATACCAGTTTCCCTTACATAAGTTTATGATTGTCTTTGTGGATGATATTATTATCTATTGACAATCTGAAGAAGAACATGAGAAACATCTAGGGAAACTCTTGCTATTGTCCATAAACATAAACTATATGTAAAATTTAGCAAGTGTAACTTTTGGCTTGAGAATATCAATTGGGACATGTCATTTCTAAAGAAGGTCTTTTGGTGGATCCATTGAAGGTTGAAGTAGTATTAAATTATGAGAGTGTTATAAAATTTTTAGTTAAATTTTAAAGGGCTTCAAGGGATGGAATCCAAGTATATAAGTAGAGCACGAATTAACGAGTGTAACAAATCAAAGAACACACGAAATAGAGGTTGAGAGCAAAAGTTATGACCTCGGGGTGTGTGCCACATAGGCAAAACCCACATAAAAAGGGTAGAATAACATACCCATGTGGGGTCTAGTTTCAAAGGGATCATTGATACAAGTCCATTGGTACCAAGAACGCGTAATTACCAATTTGCGATAAGAAGTTATTGTGTTTTGAAGTTGGAATTGTATTTGAGTGAAATAATAATAAATATTAAGAAAAAGACAAATAGATGACATCAGCATCTCGAGCCAAGCCACACTGCAGCACTGAAGGAAAATGCTGCGTGAGAGCCACGCCATGCCGGGAGAGGTGGGGCCGCGCGATCACGGTCGTCCTCATCACATGGGGCCCATGCTGCGCATGGCAAGATGCACAACAGGCATGCGTTGTGCGGTAATGTCGTGCGCTCCATGCACAGTGAACTAACGCGTGCATTGTGTGTGCATCATGTGCGCGCTATTCAGATTTCCATCCAAACTTCCATGATAGTTTTCTAATTTGTTCTAAGTCCATTTTTGTCCGTTCAAAAGGTATTAATAGGTAATTAGAAGGTGTTCTACACAATGGAAGCATCTATTCCTCGATTTGGTAACTTTATATTGGGGAAACACTATGGGGCAAGAGGAGACTTTGCTCATTGCCCTTGAGCACTGAAGAGAGAGAAAAGACCTAGAGCAAGAGGGGGCTTCATCCTCTGTCATCAAGATAGAATGAGGGACGTGGCCTAGAGTAGGGAAGGCTCCATTCTCCACCAAAGGCCACACGGTGAGAGAAACATCCCTTGGTTATGGGGAGGTTCAGTCCGTAGCCTACTGGCATGGAAAAAGGAAAGAGTTTCTAGGTAAAGGAAAGGTATGTCCATCTCTAATGGGCGCGTAGAGACAAAAGTGTCTCCGGGTAGGGGAAGTTATGTCTGTCTCATATGGGCACGCAAAATGTGTAACATCCCGGGTTAAGGGGAAGTTATGTCCGCTGCCTTCGGGCCACAATGAAAGAAATGTCTAGGGTGAAAAAGAGGTGATATCTGCCACTTTCATATGCAAGGAGAAAGATATACCAAAACAAGAGGAGGTTCTACCCGCCATCTTTATACCTGAAGGAGAGGATGCCCAGAGGAAATGAGCAACACAGAACATCTTGACTTTTAGAACTACAGGGGAGTAAGCATTTCTAACTTTCTAATTTTATTTGATTTATATACATATGCATCTTAATTAGTAATATTAATTAAGACATGATTATATAAATGCATGTCTTACTTAAGATATATGTTATGCTCTGATCCGATGTGTTTTGATTTGCTTTGACCTAATATAATCTGATATATTCCAATATGATCTGTTATGATATAATATAATCTAATGGGATCTTATATGAACTAATATGCTTCGTTGTGTGTTTTGTTCACTTTTGTGATAGAATGAGATGTGTGTTCCCCTGATTTATTGGCATTAGTTCAACTTTAATGATTTATGAGGTTTTTGTCTAATTTTGGATGTTTTATTTGGATATAGGATATATGTATTTTAACATTTACAATTTTGTGATGCTTGATGCATGTAATAGCGGTTAGGCAGAACTACGTTCGGATACGATTGTATTGGAATAATGTTGTAGATATTATCCAATATGTACGTAGGCAACCAACGATACAACAATGCTGGTCCGATCCAAATTATTATAATATTAGGTTTATTCTGTCCTATGTGCAACATAGTGTTTAATCCCCATAGTGTGTAAGGGAACGTTATGACTCTCGCACTCAGAGTCCGCCACTCCTAGTTGGTTGCATGTTTTGATTTTTATGAATATTTAATGTAGTCAGATTTTGTTTCCGAACACTCCTAGTCTGGGTCGGTTTTCGGGTCAAAGTGTTACAAAGAGACCAAGGAATATTGCATATTTCAAAAAATTTCCTTTTTTGGTAGGATACTATAGGAGCTTCATTGTGATGTTAAGTTTGAATGGAATGAACTGTGAAAGAAGTTTTCAAAGATTGAAAGTTAAGCTTACAACAACACTGGTTTTAGCATTACCTGAAGTAGAAGAAGGATTTGTGTATATAGTGATGCATCAAAGAAATGACTAGGTTGTGTTCTCATGCAAATTAGAAGAGTTGTAGCTTTTTCTTTGAGACAATTGAAAACACATGAACATAATTAACTTACTCATGATCTTAAATTAGTGGCTATTGTATTTGCTTTATATATTTGGAGACACTATCTCTATGGTGTGCCTTTCCAGATGTTTACTGACGACCAAAGTTTAAAGTATGTATTTTCACAAAAAATATTTAAATTTGAGACAACAAAAATGGTTAGAATATTTGAAGGAATATGACTATTCAATATCTTACCATCTAGGAAAAGAAAATATTGTAGCTGATGCACTAAGTAGGAAGAAAGATATGGTTCTGCCTAATCTTATGTTGAAGGAGTGGGATTTGATTGAGGAATTAGGTAATCTATACATCAATAATATATCACGTGAAGGTAGACCTATAATAGATAATTTCACAATTAGATCTCAAGCAGTACAGAAAATTTTAAAGACTCAACGGTTGGATTAAGAAATCCAAGAGTATGAAGGAAAGAGAGACTTCTCAAGAGGAATGGATGTTGGCATAAGGTTTAGGAACCATTTGGTCATTCCTAATAAAGGAGAATTGAAAGAGTTGTTAGAAATAACATACCACTCTCAATATACTATCCATCTTGGGGGAACCAAGATATATAAAGAATTTAAAGAAGGATTATGGTGGAATGGAGTGAAAAGTATTGGCAAGTTTGTGTCTAGACATTTAGTTTTTCAACAAGTTAAGGCTAAACATCAAGGACATTCCACAATGGAAATGGGAGAATCTTTCAACATATTTTGTTATTGGATTTCTAAACACAAAATAAGAATGATGCAATTTGGGTTGTAGTGGATAGATTGACAATATCTACCCACTTCTTACCTATGAAGTGGACACAATCATTGGAAAGTTTGGAAAAACTCTATATTGAAGAAATTGTTAGGTTTCATGGAACTCCTATATCACTTGTGTTAGATAGAGATCCCAAATTTACTTCAAAGTGTTAGAATAGTATTCAAAATTCTTTGGAAACTAAATTATGGTTTAGTACTTCCTTCTACTCATAGATAGATGGAAAGTCAGAAAGAGCAATTCAAACTTTGGAGGATATGCTTTGTGCTTGTGTGCTATAATGGAAAGGAAATTGGGGTGATTACCTACCACTTATTAAGTTTGCATATAACACTAGTTATCAACCTGGTATTGGAATGACACCTTATGAAGCATTGTATGGTCGAAGATGTAGATCCCTTACAAGTTGGGATGAAGTTGGAAGTAGACAATTATTCAAAGAAGAATTATTTAGTCTCTCCGGAGAATATTCGTAACATCAAGAAGAAGTTGCTTGCAGCACAAAGTAAACAAAAAAAATATGAAGATATGAGAAGGAGAGAATTGGAATTTGAACTGGGTGATCATGTCTGTTTGAAAGCATCACCTACTAAAGGAGTGATTGTCACATCCCGGTACACGCCACCCCCGAGTCGAACCTAGTACAAAGAGGAAGCGGCACCCGGCGCGACAAGGTGGAGTTTAATTACGGAAGACTCAACCCATCCTTAGGTAGAACACACTACGGAGTTATGCACGTATACTTTGTACAAAAACAAATAGAGTAAAAAAATGACTACTAATTAAAATATTAGTCCACTCATACCCACATACTAGTCATAAACAAGCCCACACATGGCTAAAATAAGTCTAAGCTAACAATGGCTAAATAGAAAGTGTGAAGTAGAGTCAAGTGTATATATATCTCAACATGACATAAACAAGCTAACATAAAACCCAACATCTCTATGAATCCCCTCTCAATGATCAACGCCATCCACATGCTCAATATAGAGCTCATCCAAACAACCTGCATAGCACGATATGCAGCCCCAAAATAAAACACAAAACAAAGAGGGGTGAGCCAAATATCAGTAAGGATTTTAATATAGAAAGTAAATTCATAATGGTAATATAGGCATAATCAACATAACATACATCTCATAATCAATCACTATGTCCATTCATCTTGGAATAATGATATAAACTTGTACCACCTGTGCATTATTTCATAATTTACATTCCATAAGCATCTACTCATACCACTTACATGTCATGCTATTTATGGCGTATCTCATCAACACATAGTCAAGTCACATGCTTATCGTGTTATATATAACATATTTCTTCAACACATAGCCATGCCACCTGCATATTATGTTATAACACACATTTCGTGCCACCTATGCATTATGGGTTCAAATATAGCTCACAATATATATATATATATACCTCATGTGTAAACATATGAAATTCATTATCATAATCCCACTGTGCATGAATCATTCTCAATATAAACTTATGCATAATTATTTCTCAATAAAAATATTCACCCTGCAACATCAAGTGTATCAACTACACACCATTTTGCATATCCATGCCAATCACACTGTAATCACATTTGTAAAATAAGCTTCATTGTTCCTACAAAACCTGTGTAAATAAGCATTATTATCTCCCATACACATGCAACAAATCAATGGCGAATGTTTGACAATTGAGAAAAAAATAATTTACCCTCTCACCCAGGACAATCCTTAGCGGAGAAGGTCTAAATTCTTATAAAAAGAAAACTAGAGCAGTTGGACAAGTTAGCTAACTTAGAAGGTACCCCTACTCACCCAAGACAATCCTTAGAAAGGAAGGTTTGAATTCTAAGAAGGAAAACTAAAGTAGCATGCTCGCCCAAGACTAACCTTGTAAGGAAAACTAAAGCAATGTGGTAAGCCGGTACACTCAAACATGTCATCTTAGATTCTTAGGCTCTAGATAACTTATCAAATAAACTCACATAGCAATATACTTCATCACAACCTAGGGAGGCACCTGTTTTCAAAGGAACATAAAACGAAATTATGCCATTCTGGACCCAAAACTGATTTGATAAGTCTCTGAATTATTCGATATCTAATGACATCTAATTACAACCAATCAATCAACCACGACTAATCATGATTAATCTTGTTTGTAAATCATTTTGATGATACATGCAACATTGTACTTAAATTAGTAAATGATAAATGAGTCACATATAAGTAAACATGCTTAAATCAGTCCATATGTGCATGAAACATGGTCCATTTGTGTCAGATAAAATCATATTAGTCTATACAAGAGTGTACATAAGTGATAGTGTTCAAACTTAAGCTAAAACATATGAAGCATGGACAAGCTATAATCAATGGTATATATGCAAGCATTCCTAATTTTTCATAGTCCTGTCTAACTGAAATCATGGACTAAATGTGTGAAAACATCAAAATATGAGTTTAAAACAAATATAACATTATGCTAGACCTAAACAAGTATAATATATCCATAGTTAAGCTAAAACATGTGAAGCATAATTCACCCTAAATCAATATAACATATGCAAGCATATATACATAATCATGGTTAAAAATATATTGGAATCATCAAGTAAATTATGAAGAAGTCATAAAAAATAGATTTAAAATAAGTAGAATATCATACTAAAACAAAACAAGTATAGTCCTAATCATGCTTTATCTTAATCATAATTTAAAAATGGTTCTCATGCAATCACAGTAGCAATTTAGGTAATACTAACTTATTTTAGTTATAAAGAATTAGATTTATGTAAAGAGAACAAGAAATTTCTGAAAATCTACTATATTGGTATTCAAATGGTCTAGTAGGTCATTCGAACATCTGGCTGTTCGATCGGCCAATCAGGCTATTCAGATGGCTGGCTATTCAAACGCCTGTTGGACCATCCAAATGCCCTTAACAGTACACTTTTTGCACATTTCCTAATTTGTCTTTAGCCTTTTGAAATTCAAACTGAACACATTCCAAAATTCAAGATAAATTCCAAAAGCAGTATAGAAGATCATAATATCAAATTATAATCCTAGAACATGATAGATCTAATCATTCACATACTTAATCACAAGAAAATAGCCATAAATAATATATTTTTTAGAAATCACTATTAAGGCTCAAAATGAAGTAAGAACCCATATAAACTTACTAACATGCAATCCAATGGATAAAACCACACGAGATAAAATTCACTTACCTTTATGAAGCCCATTGATCTACAAAGAAGCTTCAATCCTCAAGAAATCCTACCCAAAAATTAGGTTTTTTGTTAAAACTTAATTAATATTAACTAATAAGCTCAAATCAACTTGAAAATAGGTAGATCTAGAATAACTTTTGGTTAAAAGAAATCACCCATTTAGGGTTTTAAGTTGAAATGAGAAATATGACTTTTTATAGAAGAAATCAAGAATCAAATTGGGGGAAATGAAGATAAGAAGGATTAAGACAAGAAAAATCTCCTTAATCCATTTTTCCACTTTGGGAAATGGGGGTAGAGCACCTTTTTCTCCCTTGCACAACCCTTCCCCAAATGAGCAAGTGGCTAGGGTTTTTCCTTAAATAATAAGGTTTTGAGCTAGGTTTACAAACGGTTGGGTTATAAAATAGGGTAAAAACACCCCAAGTGGCTAATTAGGGTTAGTTTAGGTATAAAAATGAGTTTAATCATTTCAAATCCTACTGAAATGAAATAATCAAAGTTTAGGGGTCAAGTGGGTCACATGCCGTCCAACATGGACATGGGGCCCACGGTGGGGTCCACACCCTTAGTTAAGAAAAAATTATGATAAAATCCCATAAAAATTTGATAAATCAAGTTTGATACTAAAACTTCTAAAAATGAAATTAAACCTTATTCAAGTCATAATAACTAACCCTTAACCACAAAATCAAGTCAAACAGACAAACAAGTATAACCACAAAAATTCACATAATTAAAAAAAAAATTAAACTGGGATAAAGTTAGAGATCTTATAGTGATGAGATTTGAAAAGAAGGGAAAGTTAAGTCATATATATATGTAAGTCCATTTGAAATTATGAAAAGAGTTGGGCTCGCAGCCTATAGAATTGCTCTACCACCAAGTTTATCGGAAGTTCATAATGTCTTACATGTATCTATGTTAAGAAAGTGCATTTTTTATCCTTTTCTAATGTGATTGATGCAACTAGTGTAGAGATATAGCCTGACTTGACATGTAGAGAAGAACTGGTTATGATTTTAGATAGAAAGATAAGGACCTTAAGAAACAAAGAAATACTCATGATTAAGGTACTTTGGAGGTGTCAAGCTCTAGAAGAGATGATATGAGAATTAAAGGCTGAATTTAAAAATGCTTATCCTCTTTTGTTCACTAGTAAGTACCCAATTTGGAGGACAACATTTCTTTCAAGGAGGGAAGGATGTGACACCTGTAAATTCTAGAGAGAATTCTTGAACTTTTTTCAATTATAAATTGCTTAATAAATGGTAATGATGATAAGAAAAAGGATATGGAAATTATTGATTATTCTAGAGGTCAAAGTCCCATCGGACCAACAAGTAGTGAACTTGTCGGTCAAACAATATTTTTCTTATCTGTGAGGTTTGACATGTTGATGAACCTACGAATGAAACAATAAATCCTCTATCGGTAAGGTTCAACATGTCAATGGACTTGTAGATGAAGCCGTATTTCTTCTATCAGCAAAGTTCGATGTGTCGGTGATGTAGAAACCATCACGCCCTGGTACATGACACCCCTAACTTGAACCGGTCCAAGGAGTGAGTGGCACGTGGCACAACCTTGTGGAATTGGAATGCGGGAGACTTATTCCATCCTTAGGTGAACATACAACGGAGTAAAGGAACAAGCCCTTTGTACAAAAGTAAATAGAGCAAAATAAAGGACTATTAATTAATGTCTTAGTTGACATATACCCACATCAACTAATCATAGCATAAAACTAGCCAACAAGGGCTAAACAAGTCTAAGCCAAACATGGCTAAACATAGTGTGAAGTAAATCAAATGTATAAGTTGAACATGTCATAAACAAATCTAACATGACCCTATGCAACCATAGCCCCTTTCAATGAATATGGCCATCTTCGTGCTCAATGTGAAGCCCATTTCAAGTACCTATATGGTATAGCATGCAGCCCCAAAACAAAACCACAAAAAAAGAGGGGCGAGGCTATCTCAGCAATTGTTTCAATAGAAAAATTAAACCCATAATGATATCACATGCATTATCAACATAAGATTCATCCCATATTCATTCACAACACCTATTCATCAAGGGATAGGTCACATATATCCATGGTGTGCATCATATTCTAATCCATATTCCATAAACATATACTCATACCGCCTGTACATCATGCAACACATTCCATATACACATAATCATGCCACCGGCATATCATGGTGTAACCTAAATTCCATAAGCACATAATCATGTCACCTGTGCATCATGGGTTCATCCATTACTCATAAAACATATACATATAATATGTAATCATATGAATCTCATTATAACACTCACATCTTACATGAATCAATTCTCAACGTTCATATTATGCATAATCATATCTAAATATAAACATTCCCCTGACATATATGAATATCAATCACATACCATCCTGCATATTCATGCAAATCCATTCCATAATCAGATGTGTAACATCAGCTTCATTGTTCCTACATAACATGTGTTAATGAACATTATCTCACATACACATGCAACAATACATTATCTCACATATACATGCAACAATGATTGGTGAATGTCTCACAATTGAGAAAAATAATCAAACCCACTTGCCTAGGAGAAACTTAGAGGGGAAGGTCCAAATTCCAAGAAGGAAAACTAGAGTGGTTTGGGAAATTTTCCTAACTTGGAAGGTACCCCTTGCTCACCAAGGATAATCCTTGAAAAGGGAAGGTCCGAATTCTAAGGAAAACTAGACCTGTTCTTGCTCACCCAGGGCAAACCTTGCAGGGAAGTCCGAATTCCTTCGAAAGGAAAACTAGAGAAACCCAGTGGGCCGGTGTACATAGACATATCATCTTGGATTCTTAAGGTCCAAATAAACTTATTAATTTAACTCGCATAGCAATCTATTCATCTCAAGCCGGGGAGGCACCACATCCTCAAAGGAATGAAAAAGAAATTATGTCCTTTCGAATGTAAAAGCCGATTGAATAAGCCTTTAAATGATTAATCCGACAACCAATGACATCCAATTGCATCTAACCGATCAATCAAGGCCAATCATGATTAATTATTTATTATAAAGCATTTTTATGATGCCTGTGTCATAATACATATGTAAGCAAAGTCTAACGAATGTAAGCACGATTAAACATACTTAAATCGGTCCCTATGGGCATGTAACATGGTCCATTCGTGACAAATAAAATTATGTAGCCATAAGTAAGAATATACATATGTATGGTAGTGTTCAACCTTATGCTAAAATATTTGAAACATGAATCACCTAAAATCAATATGACATGTGCAAGCATACATAAATTATCATGGTTAAGACCTACTAAAATCATAGAGTAATTATGAAGAAATCATCAAATGTGAATTTAAATTAAATAGAAAATCATACTAAAATGAAACATGTATAATCAAATTCATGTTTGAGTTAAATCATAATTCAAAGATGGTCTTCATGTATTCACAGTAGCATTTATAGGTAATAATAACTCATCATAGTCATAAAGAATCATATATATGAGAAGAGAACAAGAAATGGGCAAAAATACACAAAAGGGGCAAAAATTCAGAAACTATTGTGTTGGCATTCGAACGCCTTGTCAGGCCGTTGAATGCATTGCCATTCGAATAGTCATACCACCTGTTTGAATGGCTGACCATTCGAATGGCTATTCAGCTTGTTTGATCGGCTAGAACAGTTCACTTTTTCCTAGTTCGTCTTCAACCTTCCGAAATTCAAACCAAAAACATTTTAAAATTCTATATAAATTCACAAATCACCATATAATATCACATAATCAAAATCTAACCTAGAACATGATACATCAATCATTTCCATTCTTAATCACAAGAAAATATCCATCAATCACATGTTTTTAACAAATCACCAATAATCCTCAAAATGAAGCATATACCCATATAAATCCACAATCATGCATTCTAATTGATAAAACCCACAAGATAAAACTCCCTTACCTCTATGAATCCTTTGGATCAATGAAAGAGTCTCAAGCCTGAAGAAATATACCCAAAAATTACGGTTTTTGTTAAAACTTAATTAAACTTATTAACTAATAGGTTCAAATCAACCTAAAAATAGGTAGATCTATGATATACTTTGGTTAAAAACAAAAAAATACCTATTTAGGGTTTTAAATCGAAATTATAATAAGATTTTTAATAGATAAAATCAAGATGTGGAAAAAGAAGATAACAATGATTAGGATCAAAATCGAAAGATTAGGGGTGATTAGGGTAAGAAAACATACCTTAATCCAAATTTCTTCCTTAGGAAATGGGGGTATAACACTTCCTTCCTCCTAAAACAGCTCTTCCCCATTTGGGCAATATAGGCTAGGGTTTTCTTTTAATAGTAAGGGCTTTGGGCTGGGTTTACAAATTGTTGGGCTCTAAATTAGGTCAAAATGCCATAATGGCTATTAGTGTTATTTTTAGTCAAAAAACAAATTTAATTACACCCAAACCCACTGAAATAAAGTAATATAAGGTTAGGGGTACAAATGGGTATTATGCCATCCAACATGGACATGGGTAGAATTATAGTGCAATACAATTGCCCACCATTATGGGTCTTATAGTGCCAGTGCCACTCTTGGGTAGAATTATATAATGCTCTCAATAAAGCATCAAATGACTGGGCTTAATACAACACACAGACCAAAACAAAAATATATATCACTCTCAACAGAGCATCATACGTTTGGTGCTCTATATAGCACACAGAAAGTATCCCACAAGATAAACAACATGGAAAAACATGAAAAATGCTTAGCTGACTCATTATTAGTTAGCTCAAATACGGAACTTAATCTTTCAAACCCTCAGGTCTCAAACTCACAATGCTATCATTAGCTTTGCTTATAATTCAAGTTTGAATTAAGTGAATTATGTGGTACAATTATGCCACACAAAATCACAGTGCTCGACTGATCAAACCGAAGCTAAGCCCAATCTAAAACCCTAGTTCGTCAGGGTAGCAAACTTCACTTACCCCATCCATATCATGATCATAACTCACCGTACATCAAATCCTTACATAATCATATAGTC
The DNA here is from genome assembly GCA_035235625.1 of Saururus chinensis. Lineage (NCBI taxonomy): Eukaryota > Viridiplantae > Streptophyta > Magnoliopsida > Piperales > Saururaceae > Saururus > Saururus chinensis. The sequence continues at coordinate 38,482,637 of CP141143.1, forward strand.
TCCACTATCCACCCTACAACTAAAACATCTTACTGGGCATCATCAAACTAAGCTCCTCATAGCAAATCCTCATTTTCACCCTCTTACTTAAAACCTCACTTATTATGCTTACTTTCCACTTCATAATCTGTACGTTATGCTTGTACAATTATGCACGCTTTTACTTCTAATAAACCCCTACAAGGCTCCAAGCATAAGTCCTCTTACTTACCGAACCCCTAACATACGCTCCAAACCAAACCAAACCAATCTGCTCCATTCCTTGCCTACCACACTTACGTCTGCCGTCTTTTGTCACACACTTACACATCCACATACACATCCAACTTCATACCAAACCCTTTGTACCGTTTATCACCCAAATTTCTACCCACACACATAGTCCACATACGTAACTTGCCAACATACTCGTTACTTGTCACTAGCACATATATAATATGCATACATAGCATGCCAACATATTCGCTAGCCATCACTAGCATGTACTTATTCCACATACATAAAACATGCTTACAACTCACATACATATCATATTCATTTCAACGTGGCATAATTCATTCTCATACATCATGCAAATGGATCATAATTTAACATCCAAAGCATTAAATCATGCAATCCTAGTATGTTGCTACTCATTCAAAGCATGCTATTATGAAATTACTAGTTCATAGCTCCCCTACCTCATAATCATGATGTTTGATGGAGAGCACACGACAGTGGTGACATCGGTGGTGGAGTTGGCAGCCAAAAGCATTGCCTAGCTGAAAGAGCTGTTGTCTCAAGATTTTTGGAAGCACAGGAACTACTCATGGCCAAATAGGGTGCCATAAGTAAATGCGGCAAAATCCGTAATCCACGGCAATACACTACGGGCAGCGGGGAGAAAGGCCATGCCAACGAGTGGTAGATGCGACCGAAATTCGAGAGTGTACTAAATGAAGGTTGGCCGACAGCTGAGAAATACTCGGTTGGCCGCCAAAAGTCAGAATTGGCTATGGACAGCACCCAACAACATCGATTTCACGTTTACAAGAGCCCACATAAGGGCAGAGGGTGTGGGGTGATGCTCAAGGATAGAGGAGAGGTGGAGGAGGACTCAAATGTCAACTCCATTCAGTTGGTAGGGCCATCCGATGGTAAGGCGGCATGAATGTGGTGCCTAAACCCTAAATTGCACGCATGACTACTTGCACACTCGGCCAAATGGGAAAGGAAGAGGCTAGACAAAGGCAGTCCAAGGCTCATAAAGGGCTGACAGTGTTAAGGCTTTAGTGGTGACCAATCGAAATGGCGACATTGCCGATCACCACCCACAACCAAAACTAACAGTACATGTGGTTATGCATCTCGCACAACAGAGGGAGGGGGAAGGTTCAGGGTCAAGCAAAGGCTGCGAGGCCATCACTGGCCAAGGCCTATGTAGGTGAACTCGTCCACCTTCGCTCAAGATAGGCCACACAGATTCTTGCCGAAGGCCATCCGGTACCGATGACATAAAATGGTCAAGAGGGGTAAACAAGCAGACATGCCGGTGAGGCAAAACTTGTAAGCGAGAGCCTTGTTGAAGGCTGGCGGCCATGGCTAGCTCTAGCTCGCTAGACTCAAATTGATCAAGGGGCCAGGGCTGGGCTGAGGAGGCGATCCTACCGTGGCCAACCCAAGATTGGCTGACCGGAGGTGAGCCAAAGGAGAACTGGAGGTTGGCTCGCGCCAGAGCATCAACAACTTTCCGTTACAAACAAAAACAAGGGAGAAGGGTCTGATAGGAGTAGAGAGTGAAGCCAGGGAGAGCAAACCAGGTGGAACTGGACTGGGTGGGGTGGTCCCTTGACTTCACCGAACCAGAGTAGTGCCAAACGGAGTCCGGATGGCTACATCCAGCCACTAGCGGTGGTGGCTGGATAAAAAACCAGAGGGGCAAAAAAATAGGGCAAAGCCAAAACTGGAAGGGGATGCTGGCGGGGCTGGCCAGGGATGGCGGTCTTGCCGTCACTGGCCAAGGCCAATCAGACAGAGGCTAGCCAAAGTCTACCGCCCATCGTGGGTGAAGTTCTAGTTAGAAAATGGGAGAGAGAGAGAGAGAGTAATGGAGGGCAAACTGGGGAGGAGGCCGGTGGTGGCTAGGGACAAAGAAAAACTGGAAGGTGGGGGAAATTCCGCTGTCCAAAAATTTCTGGATGGGGCTCAGCTGAGCCCGAGCCAGATCCTTTCCCTCTTTATTTTTTTGCTTTTTTTATTATTTCTCCCTCATCATATGCTCTCTCATTCTCTCTCAATTTTTTGCATTGTAAGTGCGCGTCGAGGCTCATGGCCTACGACTAAGCCCCATACCCAACTACATGTACAAGTACCAAGGCCAAATATGTCGAAGTGTCACATTTTCTCATCGAAAATGATTATAAAAATAGCAAAAAAATCAGGGACATTACATCAACGAAGAAAACAAATGACAGAAAACAAAATCAAAGAGAGCAAAAAAACAATTTATCTCATATTCAATTATGGGCAGAGGAGGCAGCTCGGGAAAGAACAATTCTAGCTAGAAGGTGGCCTGGGCGACGACCTTGCTATTGCCAGGCCGAGGGAGGGTCAATGGTTAGTTGGTGGTAGCCAAAGACCAGCTGTGACGTTGTAGGTCGCAACAGACATAAAACTAGAAAAAAAATGAGCAAATTCAATTTTTACCTCATGCCGGCATAAGAGGGCCGGGCCAGCTGGGACGGTGGTGTCTAGAGTCAGTCTTGGTTAGGACAAAGCTAGGGTGGCGAGATGGAGGCCATGCAACTGCCAGCGATGGTGAATCGGGGTGAAATTCTACAATTGGATGTCTCTGTTGGGCTGAAACAAAAAAGAGGGGAGTAGGGTAGCGGTGGCCAGCAAGACCAGGCCAGGGAGGTGATGGCAATGTCTCCCAGCCAAGGCCGGTGACCGCACTGCCACAAGCTTCATAGAAGGAAGGGGGCAGTCCCCTTCCACTATTCCATCCGTGATCAGGCATTCCTTGCCTGATCCGTTATATTTTTTTCTTTTTTTTTCTTCTTCTTCTCTTTCTTTCTTCCAGTTTCTGTTCTCCTGCGTCTCATCCTATTTTGGCACTGAAACTTTTTGTGATGCGTCGAGGCCCTTGACTTGTGACCAAACACTACTCTCAACTCTTATGGTCACAAATATTACAAATATGGATACGCCGAATGTCAAATTTCATCATTAAAAATACAAGCAAAAAACTACAGAACAGTGCAAAAGAATTTAAAAAATAGCAAAATTTGTGGAAAAATTGCAGAAAAAATAGGGATGTTACTCAACTATTCTGAATAGCCTCCCTAAGTCTTGGGAGAGTGTGGTTGTTGTATTGAATATCTCTAATAAGAAACTCACATTGGATGACCTCACAACCAAGCTTGGCTTAGAGCAGGAGAGGAGGAACCATGTGAGTGCTCTAAGTGCATCTATCAACCTTGCCCAACATGGTGGCTCTAAGAGAGGTGGAGGAGGTGGCGGTCAAGGTCAAAGGAAGAACAACTTCAAGAGAAGGGGTAATAAACCCCAAAGTGGTGGAAAATGCAGCAATGACAACAAACCTAAATGGGTTTGTTTTAAATGTGGCTAGATGGGTAACTTTAAAAACAACTGCCCTGATGGAGATCAGGGAGCTGGAAGCAAGGCAAATTAGAAAGGGAAAAATATCAGTTGCATGATCTCAGAGGTTATAATTGCTGACTCCAATGAGAAGAGTTGTTGGCTGGATTTCACAGTTATTAAGCATGTGCCTATGACTAGGGGTGACAAGATGACTAATTTGTCTCTAGGCCAACATAAGATCTACATGGGGAACAACATATTTTGTGATGTGATTGCTACAGGCACCTAAGGATCCCTCTTCTTCAGGGGATGAACTTGGTACTGATAGATGTCCTCTTTGCCCCTACCATCAAAAGGAATTTTATTTCAATTCCCCTCCTCACTAGTAAGGGGTTTGAGACTAAGTGTAAGGGGTCAAAGGCAACAATTGACAAGAATAATAAGATTTTATTTACTGGTTCTTTTTGTGATGGTTTATTTAAGTTAGATGTAGCAAATGACTCTTCTATTAATGCAGTAGCTAAGTTTGATTATGTAGTGTGTTTGTTTGATGTTGATTCTTTGATGTGACACTTAAGGCTTTGTCATGTGCATATTAACAAATTACACAGAATGTCTAATATTAGACTCCTCTCTAAGTTATCTAGGGATATGCGCGTGTGTGAAGACTGCTTGGTAGGCAAAATGAGTAGGAATCCCTTCCCAAAGGGTAAGTGTGTCATAGACCTTTCAGAGGTTGTTCACTCAGACATATGTGTGCCTATAAATGTACAAACCCATAGAGGGATGGTATATTTTATTACATTCATAGATGATTACTTTATGTTTAGTTATATATACCTCCTAAAGCGAAAGTCTAAAGCCTTTGAGAAATTCAAAGAATTCAAGGCTGAAGTAAAGACTCAATTAGGTCGGTTAATTAAAGTCCTAAGAACGGATAGAGGTGGAGAATACACCTCTGATGAGTTTAAGGATTATTTCACCAACCTAGGAATTATACACCAATACACTCTGCCCTATACTCCTCAGCAAAATGTAGTTGCTAAAATGCAAAACAGAACCCTCTTAAATATGGTTAGATCTATGTTAAACCACTCAAAACTAGGAATAAATTTTTGGGGTGAGGCATTAGACACCGCTGTGCATGTGCTTAACCATGTACCCTCTAAGGCTGTCAACAGTACACCTTATAAGTTATGGATAGGTAGATGTCCAAACTTAGGTCATCTTAGAGTGTGGGGGGTCTAAGGCATATGTAAGTGTCTGACCAACATAGAGGTAAATTAGATCCTAAAACAATAAAGTGTAACTTTGTAGGGTACAGTGAATGCTCTAAGATGTACAAGTTTGTAGTACACTATACTAATCGGACAGTGTGGGTCATTGAAAATAGGGATGCTTATTTCCTAAAAGAAGACTTAGACCCTAAAATTCCAAGTAAAAGAGTAGAACTATTTGAAGTTGAGAAAGAGTAAAACACTACTACTTCAATAGAGGTGGTTATAGGATCTAAACCTAGGAGAGTGTCTGAAGTAAGGGAGATGAGAGATAGAAAGCCCTGAACCTTGTTACGGGACTTCTATGTCATGTTAGGAGAGGATGAAGTAACAATAGATGAACCTTTATCTAATGATCCCTTGACCTATGAGCAGGCAATGGATAGTCTAGGTTCCAACAAATGACAATCATCTATTCAAGAGGAAATGAATTCCATTATGAAGAACAAAGTCTGAGAAGTTGTTAAGTTGCCCAGTGAAAGAAGGCCTATTGGCTATAAGTGGATCTTCAAGAAAAAGCTCAAGGCAAATAAGTCTATAGATAACTATAAGGCAAAACTCGTAGCTAAAGATTTCAACCAAGTTAGGGAAATTGACTTTCAGAAAACCTATTCACCTATGACTAGATTTACATCTATTAGGTGTTTGTTGGTTATAATGACACAATGAAACTTAAGGTTACACCGAATGGATGTAAAGACTGTCTTTCTAAATGGTGATTTAGAAGATGAGATTTACATGAAACAACCTGAGGATTTTGTTGATCTTGGAGAGGAACATAAGGTGTGCAAACTCATAAAGTCTTTATATGGCCTTACACAATTTTCTAGGCTATGGTACTTCACTTTTCACAAGGTGATTAGTGAGTATGGATTCATAGCAAATAAATTGATTATTGTGACTACTCCTTTAAGGTTGAAAGTAGATTTATGTTACTCTCTCTCTTTGTAAATGATATTCTTTTGATATGAAATGACTTGAGCTTAATAGTTAGTATAAAGGAGTACCTAAAGACCCAATTTAAAATGAAAGATATGGGTGAAGCCTCCTACATATATGAAGATTGGCAAAGATAAAAAAATAATGTTGCTTAGTATATCTCAAGAATCATACACAAAAAGTATCTTGAAATGCTTTGGTGTGATTGGTTGGAAAGCAATAGAGTCTCCTATCTATAAGGGTGCAACTTTATCTAAAAATCAGGCACCATCCTTTAACGGGGATAGACTCAAAATGGAGTCAATGCCTTATGCACATGCTATTGGTAGCTTAATATATGTCATGACCTGTACTCGACCTGATTTAAGCTATGTTGTAGGGCTCTTGAGTAGATACCAGACAGACCCAAGTATAACTCATTGGCAAGCAGTGAAGCGAGTTTTTAGGTACCTCTTGGGAACCAAAGGTATAAAACTTACCTATTAGGTTGAGGAACTATCATTGTCTAGGTATAATGATTCAGACTATGTTGGGGACCTAGATGACAAGAAATTCACTGTTGTTTATGTCTTCATGTTTGGAGGCAGTGATATACCTTGGGCTAGTAAATTGCAAAAGAGCGTAGCAAAGTTAACCATGGAAGCTAAATTTTATGCATACAGTTTAGCAGCTTCAGAAGTAATGTGAATTAAAGACTTTCTAGTGAGGCTTAGGCTAGAGAGTTGGGTTGATTTTTATGTCTAGATGTTTTGTGATAATTTGGCTACTGTATCGACACTTAAAATTAAGAAATCAGCGCCAGAGGTAAATATATCGAAGTACATTAATATTTTGTGTTTGACATACTATAGAAAGAAAAGTTAGTAGTAAATCATCTTCCTACTTCTAAGATATTGGCAGATTCGTTAACTAAAGCCTTATCAATAGATCAATTTATACATCATGTTTATAGTATAAGACTTCGACAGGGCTAGGGCGCTAGCTCCTATAGAGTTCAATATAAACATTTTTACCTACAGGTTGGACTAAGACAAAACTAGGTGCACATATTTTTGTTTGATCTATGAGCACTTCACCCAAGTGGGAGATATTGAGTCAGTGGGTTTGTACCCATGTAAACTAGAAACGGGAAGAGAGGCCCGGTTGAGAGAAACGTAAGTGAAAAGGTATTGTCAAGATAGGATTGATTAAGTCCTATCTTGACAAGGATATGGGCGTGGGCAGTTATAAAAAAAAAACCTACTTACTCTTTATTGAGGATGTACAAAACAAATTCGAGGGCTTCTTTTCTTCACTCCCAGAAGAAAAACCAGAGAACTCTCCTTTATCTCTTCACATTCAACCTAATTAGAGCAAACGTAAAATTTTCCTCTTCTCTTTAATTGAGTGCCAAACAAAGAAAACTACTCATTGGTGAAATAAACAAAAAAAATTACTCATTGGTAAAAAATTGTAACAAGGCTCTTGCTCTCTTTTTCTCTTTGATAAATGGTAATCAACCCCATTCAAATCAAATTATCCTAATAATTTAGTTAAAATATAATAAAATTTCTCTTAGTTAGAAAAAAAGATATTTATAAATTAAATAAATAATTTTAATTCTCTTATTTATTATATTTGATATAAATAAAAAATATACTGGGTAATTGGCCATTTCCTTGGATCTCAACAGTTAAAAGTCAATAGTAATTGATTCTTACTTTAATTTATACAAATCTAAAATTATTTAAATTTGTTTAACTACTTATATATAAATTTATAAGTAAATATATATAATTTACTTAAAAATGACATAAAAGTAAACAAATTTACACATCTACAAGCGGGGCTTACCGCCAAGCTTCCGCTGCGCCACCTAAGATTAAAATTGATCTGGTTACGTCTTCTTTGGCTCTTGGACTATGCACTTTATAATCAACAAATTGTATAAGTTAGCCAATTGGAGGAACATCATGATGATCAAAGCAACGAAAGCCTCACTATATCTGCTTATATTTACACCTCACAACGTAATGATCAAAGCAGCAAAAGACTCATTATCTCTGCTTCTTATGCTATTCACACCTCTCATTCATTTACATATGGATTACATAAAATAGTTAACTCAGCTACTAACTATACATGGCATTCTCTTGTCTAGTCTCCGTTGTACTTGTTAAACAAAGAGTATCACAGTTGAGGTACTTGGAAGTTGGAACATGCCGCCATAGTTTCTTATGCAGCACTCACCCCTGGCTCAGAGTTTTGAAAATTGGCAACATGGTATTGCGATGCATATTTGTAGGAGGGTCCTTCCATGGCTGTTACGGGCGGTTCATTCAGAAAGGCCCAACTGCTCCTCATCCACCTATGACGAATAATTCTATGAAAACTTAGAGAAAGAAATAGAGGAAAGAAGAAAAGCAAGCAAAATATCTTTACGAGAAAGAGCATTTGCGTAGAGAAAATAGCCAATCCAAGTTTGTTTCTTGGCTTTATGCTTTTATAAATAATATATTTCCTATATCCTATATTAATAGGATCATTTACTAAAAAAATGGTCTCATATTCTAATTTTAATTTATTTAATTTAAATAATTGAGTACTTAAAAAATAGTATCACAATTTTTTAGTATAAACCGGCAAAATAACTTTCAAATAGCCAGTGTTGCATGTTCCATATTTAATCTGTGGACATGTTTTCTGATTTCTGAGCACAATTATGGTTTGTTGAGGTCTCTTACAGATGGAAAACATGTTACTATTTGATCTACAGAGTTCCACCAGTTTCACCAAATATAAAGGCTGACGGCAATAAATGCTTAATTTCATTCCACGTTTAATTGCTTCCAAGTTCATTACATGCTACAGAAATGGGTGAAGAAGAAGCCCCCTGTATGATTCAGATTTTTTCTATTTTTGCCTCGACTGAGTTGAAGAGAAACTTTAAATCAGTTTTTGGGTTTAAACTTTTTGGCAGAAATGATTTTGGAGGTTTCATTCCTATTACCAGTCACTGGTCTTCTCCAGTTTCTCCAGATTCTTCTCGTGATCACTCAGCTGGAGGCTTTGCCTGGCTCCCGTTGCAGGCAGTGATTTTGATCTTTGAAACCGCTCTTCCGTCTCGAGATACACATTTTCCTGTCGTATGCACACACAACCAATCCTTAAAATACTATTCCGCAATAAGCTCTATGATAAGCAATTAAAGAAAATGGATGAAGTATCAGACTTGGGGGACGTCTTTGAGGTCAGAAATAGCTTTAAGGTGTTCTTCCTCTGTTTTCTTCTTGCACTCCCAGTAGGCATCAATTTGCCCTCGTGTAAAGGATTTGTTCCTCTTATACACAACTGTAAAGATAATCAATCATTAGTAAGAAAAAACACTGAAAATTTTAAGTAAAGATATATTGCAAATTAATGCTAAGGAAGGTGTACCCTCTTTTGGATCAGGAATAGGTGAGTCCCATCCTGCCATGAGAGAACCCATCGGGTCCAAAGCTTCTGCTGCCTGAGATGCTATCTGCAAAAATATCGAGTCGGGGAGAAGCTCAAGATCAAGGGGTTCTTTGGAAGTGGATTTCAGCTGTATTTGTCCTTATCTTCTGATAGGACTAATAGATAAAATGAGCGTTGTTACATCGGTAAGCTGTGCTAATGGATTACCTTGTCGAGCACTTTAACAGAGTCAGACACCTAAAGATGGACGTTTGTCGAGCACTTGTTACCAAACGGCCATCTTAGCTGTCAAACTCTAAGAGAGTGCATTTATCACCAAACAGCCATCTTGGTGTCAACTTTATCAAAGTGCTCGACAAGGTAATCATGTCTTCATTCATTAGTGCGGCTTATCATTATCAAAAACACTCTCTATTAGTCGTATTAGAAGATATAGACAAATACAGTCTGAAATACACTTCTAAAGGGCCCCTTTATCTTGAGCTTCTCCCCGGCTCGAAAGCTTTGATGATCACAGATCACAAAGCGTAAGTTTTTTAGCTGATAGGTTCTCTCATGCATTGAAGGCTACACTGGCTGATATAGATATGTGTTGGTTAATACCTATTTATATAGGTCGAGATAGGTACGATAGATAGGGGTGGCACTACTGTTTTTTAGTCATATCACATGTTTTGGTTCTATTGTTTCGATGCCCATTGAAATGGAATAAAACACACTGATTCTCTTTTTGCTCCTATGCAGAGTCGTTGGCCCGCATAAGTATAGCGGTCACGAGTAATTAAAAATTTAATTTTTAATCATAATTTATATAATTAAGTACATATATACACATAAATAAGTAATAACCTATTTACCAAAGAGTAATTAAGAGGCCAAAACGAAATTAAAAAGCAATGACATACTAACCTTGGGCTGATGAGCCCCTTATATACCCTTAATTCAATCAGCCTACCTTTCAAAAGTATAAGAAAATAAATAAGGAATAGGATTACCTTTTGTATGTGTTGATCCCTCTACAACCTTATATTTGGATACAAAATTACTAAAGAAAGTGCCCCAAAGCCTGCCCTTGACGTCCCAAATAATAAAAAGTCATTTCTTGTTTGTCTTTCCCATCAAAAATGCATAAGAGAAGAGAGGAGAGGAGAGGAGAAGAGAGAGGCGGCCAGTAGTTTTTCCACCAAAAATTTGGATGCCACACCTAAGGAGAGAGTGGGGGGCAAATTGGAAGAGGGGAGGGGAGAGGAGAGATGAGAGGTGGGGGGTGGACAACCTTAGGGCACCCCCTCCCCCTTTTTTCCCTATATATATCATCCTCTAAACTATTTTCAAATGGGCCTATAAACGGGCTTTTCTATAATGGGCTTTTCCTGCTGAATTTTTTAGTTTAAATTAAGGGCCCGTTTGGGAGGCGATTTCTGCCCTCAGAAATTGCTTTGTTAAGGGCGGAAATCACTTTTCCGGCGAAAAACCGTTTAGAAGGACAATTTAAGGTAAAATCGCTTTTCTTGGCATAAGTTAACTTTTAAGTCAATTCAAGCCGAATTGACCCAAAATCCAATTTCTTCAAGAACTCTCCTCATGAGGAGAGTTCTTGAAGAAATCACTTTCTGGTTTGCAATTATGTGAAAAGACGTTTTGCCCATTAGTCAAATCCATTTTACCCATTATGTTGAAGGACATTTTTATCATTTTTATATGAAAAGCAAAAGCGAGCTTAAATTTAATTTCTTTTTAAAATCATCCTCAAAAACCATAACCAAATGTATCATACTTTTACTTTTTTTGTCAAAAATCAATTCTCTTACAAAGTTATTTTCTTTCTACTACAAATCATTTGCCAAACGGCCCCTAAGAGTGTCATACACAATAGGAGTGGGCTCTGAGAAATAGAGCCCGCGGAGACCTGTACCCCTCATATGGCTAAGTCTACGACAGGGTCGACCCCTCGCTAACTACAGGTCCCACCATCGACACATTATTTGTAAGATCCCTAAACTTGAACCAGTCTGATTTTATTTTATTTAATTACTAATGTGTGGTTTAATGCTAATTCTGATATGTTTTGACTATTTTCAAAATATAGGTGGTTAACAAAGTTTTTAACCAAATTTTTTTCCCATTTATGGTTTTTAAGTTAATTTTAGTCATTTAGAAAAAAAATTTAGAATTTTTGAAATTTTTACTATTTTTCCAAAAAAGTTACGGGTGGGACCTACCATGGGCCCCACATACAAAATTGAGTTTTTTAGTCTCAAATGACCCTAACAATATCATAAGATAGAAAATAATTATTTTAAAATTTTTTAAACTTCAATTTGATTTAAAATAAGCAAGTTTTTTCATTTTTAGTGTAAAAACTCATTTGTACCCCACTAATTTATTAGGTTTACCCCACCCATTATTATAAGAGGAATAGCCTAGGAGCTTAGGAGTCTAATCCCCATTTTCCATGAAGGGAAAAGAAATTAAAGTGTGAATTTGCTTAATTTTTTAACAATCTCTTAGGATTTTTCTTAAATCTTCCAAATCTCTTCTTTTGCTATGGTTTAATATCGATTTCTACTAAAAAAAACTATTGATTTGAACCCCTATTTCAAACCCTATTAATGAGAATTTCATTTTTTAGCTTCTTGAACCCTAGATCTACTAGTTTTTGAAAGATTTAAGTGTTTTAAATCGGATTTATGAAAATATTAATAAAAATCATATATTGGGTAGGATTTGAAGGTGTTGGAGGAGCTATTTCAAGTCAAGAAGTTGTGGTAAGGTAAGTGTTTTGGTCCTAAACATGGATGTGATTTTAGATTTATGTTTTGATGGATTTTGAAGTGGGTTCCATGGTTACGAGCTTTAATGACGATTTGATAAAGATTTAATCTTTGATGAGATTTATTGAAGTTTTTGTTTAGTAATGACTAGATTTGATGTTCTCTAAACATGAATTTGATTATTATAAAGTTTGAGGATGAGATTTGATATTTATGAAGTGTATGTGAAGTTTTGGTTTTAATTTCGAAGTTGGGAAGATGAACCAGAAAATCTAGTTGTGGTGATCAAATAGCCAAGGAGCCGATTGAATGGTAAGGAGTTCGAACGGCCTTACAGGGCGTTAGGCGTTCTAATGGCAACAATGCAGTTTGGCTGATTTTGTGTATTTAGCTCATTTTAGTGTTTTTACTCTTATCATTTCTTATGACTCTGATGAGTAATATATGCTATGATAAGCTACCGGAAGGGCATGATATTGATGTTGAAAATTATGTAAAAATATTTAGGTATTATGTGAAATTATTTGTTGTTGGTTAAACATATTAGAATTGCTTATCTTGAATTCATGATTAAATGAATGCTTATGTTTTAGGCATGATTTTAGCAAGATTATAATATATGAATTGACTAAAATGTCTTCATATAATGTGATTAAGTTATGGTGAATGATGGTGTCATATCTAGCTTCAAGTGTGGTGTGTATATGCTTATATACGTCTAGCATGAGGTTGCACATGACATGATTGATGTTTTTTGATGGGTTTCACTCATGATTTCATATAGGAGCCATGATTAGATGTTAAAGGGCATGTGTGTAGTGTCTTGTGATTTATCTACAATGCAAGGTTATATGCTTAGAAATGAATGTTTCTAACTAAAACACACACATGTGGGGGTAATCATGGTAATTATTAATATTTAGGATTAAATATGTTGCATGTGGAGCTGATGGGAGCACGTTCCATGAATTAGAATTCATGTAAATATTGCTCATGTATGTATCATGTTGCATGCATCATGAAAATGATTTATAAAAGAGACTTTACCGAGTTTAACTGATGTTGGTCAATTGGATGCAATTGGGTAAAAATTGCTTGCTGGGCGATCGGAGACTTATCGATTTGGTTTTACGTCTAAAAGGATGGGGTTTTACGTCTAAAAGGATGTGAAATGTGGATCTGAATTACCATATTGATGTGTCGTGGTTATTTTCTAATTAATGTTACAGTATTTTAAACTTAGTAAGAGTTTTATTTATGTCTCTTTCTGTGTTTTGTTTTGGGCTACATAGTACGATAGGCAGTTGATCAGGATAATTAATTATGGGTAAAGAGGGGTATGGTAAGGGAATTAATCAGGAATGAGAATAATATGTGAAATGTGGATCTTGATTACCATGTTGATGTATCGTGGTTGTTTTCTAATTAATGTTACCGTATTTTAAATCTTACTGAGTTTTACTCACCTCTCTTTCTGTGTTTTGTTTTGGGGCTGCATGGTACGATATGCAATTGATTAGGATCCCTTGTATAAGGGATGATTGGGATACGCATGGGAGTAGGCGTGGATGCCTTTGGACCTTGTTTTGTATTGTGATTTATGCTATTATGATGCTAGAACACTATGTATAGATGATTATGTTTCAGACTTGTGTATATCTAATGCTTTTAGACCTATCTAAGATTTTTTTATTCGAGCCATGTGTTTAGGCTCAGGATATCATGTATGTGGGTTAAGTTTGAGGATTGATTTCAAAGATGCTATCCTCTTTTATTTTGACTTATTTATCTTCCACAAAGGACTTAAGGTGTGCAACTTTGTGTTCGTTATTCACCCGCTAGAAGAGTTAAGACTTCCGCAATGTGTTAAACCAACAATCTTGTCACCCCTGTGTGCTTCGACTGGCCCTGGACCGGGTTTGGCTTGACTTGGGAGGGTATCGGGGTGTGACATAATTCACGTGTCTGGGCCCCACAGCGTGTTAATGCACATCCTAGTCATATGCCTAGTGTGCGTGTACAACGAATGCAAGACCCAATCAAGTTAGTGCAACGATGGTTCATATGATATCAGCATGACTGCTCCTACCACCCTTGGACCCCGTAACCCATACCGACTAACCCAGATGGCCGGTGAGCAACTTGTAGGCGGAGCTCTGATTGGATGCTATAGCTATCTGCTTCTGGTCACCTCGAGGAGGACAAGTCACAAATTTGCGGTAGCTGCACAAACCCCAAGGGCACTCTTCCTGCCTCGGCCATGGTCGGTCCAACTAATACAGAGGTCAGTCCATTGAGAAGGAAGGAGGGCACCAAAAGGTGGTGAAGGAGGGTGATTGTAGAGGCTGGCAGTTATGAATCACTGGAGAGGTGGAAAGTCTCAACCTATGGAGTCTTGGCCTTCCAGATGTGCCCATTTTGTTGAGTTCATTGCAAATTGGTAGATTCCCTTCCACCTCTTCGTCCCTACGAATGAATAAGCTATTGAGTATTGCAAATAAATCTATTTTTCTCTATTTCGCAAATGAATCTATTTGTCTTTGTTGACTTCTTTTCTTGATTTTGTTGTTTTATTCCATTGAGGTTCTGTATTAGGCTCCTTTTTTCTTTTTAATTTTGCCATCTAACGCCTCCTATGGCATCCAATGAGTTTGTTAACTTGTTAGCTTAGTAGATGTGTTAGTCATAGTAGAAAGCTTCCTCGTTGCAGGGTTGGATGTAGTATACAACACCCCTTCGATTGATTGTTTCAAATGAAGTATCTTATTTATTAGAGTTTTTTCATATTGCCTAGCCAAAGAATGAAATATTCCATATTCCCTGAATTTGAAACGGAAATGCCATATGACCTGTTTGTGGACCAAAATGCCCTTAGGTTTCCACTATAACAGATTTTAATGTAGAGAGTAATAAATTCACAACAGAACATTGATAAGCCGTTCCAGTAGGCTGGGAGTCATCGGCAGTGAACGGAATTCCCCGACGGGAGCTGACCGGCGGTGACTCATCGGCGAGAGTCGATGAACAAGAAAAAAATATTTTTTGAGAGCGCTGACGCTGTGTGAGTGCTCCAAAAGATGCATTTCGTAGAAAGGAATCATTCTTTCACACCGACATGGATAGGATCAGTATTTGTATCCATTATAACGGAGAGTTAGGCAATGAAGACATGTATATCAATGGAATGGCATGGTTGATGAACATTCATCAGCACGACTTTCCGTCAATGGTAATGTTAGTTTGAAGTATTTAATTCCATCTTCCCAATCATCCATGATATATGAATTACAAGACAATGAGGACCCTTAATCATTGTTCTCCATTCATAAGAAGGCGAATAAGGAGGTGTTATCGTTGTATGCCGAGATGAAACAGCCCGACAACGGTGATAAATCACCATCATTCTCTGTTGAAAGGAACCAGACAGTCAATAGAACTGAATCATCAGTCATAATGACTCATCCCGCACTAATGTCAAATTTCATACCGGATTCAATGAAACTCAGTTCACCTTTGAAATTGTCAGATAACAATATTGAACCTTTAGATTATACACAATTGGTATATTCGTGTACTCGAGACCACGATATTGAACTTATCGTGTTAAGGGTAAATCATATCGTGCGAAGTTATGAACATGACCTGTAATATATCGTATTAGTAATTACACAATATACACATGTGATAGAGCAATTATATATTGCATCATAGCTATAATATCACAACATGCATCTATGTCGTGGTTTCGATAACACGTCTTGAAATATTTGCGTGTTAACAGAATACACGATGTCGATTAATTTTGCATTTTTTTAACACGATAATGTGCAATGCAGATTGGGAGAACCGGGAAAATTTCCCTCAACAAATCCATGTCAATGATGTTTCACCGATCCAGTGAGTACAGAACCTGAAATAGAAGTTAATCAGAATAGATCAGAGGAATTGTTGCCAATGATTGGTGGGACAAGGACTTCATTTGATAACTACGAACCTCCATACAACCCTTGTAATTATGACGGTGGACAAGGCGAAGAAGTTGAAAATATGTGGGCTGAGGATTTGTGGTACGATAATGATATAGTTGACATGGAAAGTATGTCCGACCACGAAGAATTTGGAAACAACAAGGTTCCCAGTAACATCGATGTTGAGGTGGAGGCAAATTGGGATACCGTCGATGATTTAAACATGTTGGAACCAAATATTGATGACGGGTAGCTTGCAAGCTATGGATTACCAAAAGTTCCTTGAATTGGGTGCACATTTTCTAAGTCTGTTGCATTTCAAGAGGGTCTTGATCGACTTAGCAATAAAGGTGAATTTCACATATCGTGTTGTGGATGAAAACCGGAATATGTATGTTGCAAAGTGCTCCAATGAAACTTGTAACTGGTACATAAGGGCTTCAAATATAGGAGATCATGTGGCTGTCATAAGATTAGTGCCGACTCATTCATGTGGAACCCAAAGGAAGTCAGCTGACCATCCCCTAGCATTGCACCCTTGGATAGCGAGAAAATGTTATGGCCTCTTTAAAGACTCTATGAACATTACACCTAAGAGTATAGCAAGTTATATTTCGAAGCACTGGGGTATAACTGCAAACTACAAGAAATGCTGGCACGCAGGTAATGCCTGAGAAGAAAAGAAGTGTTGATTTAGTGTCACGATACATTAGTCTAGCATGTTATTGTTTACACGCTTGAACTATAGTTGATATCGTGTTACCACATGACGCACGTTAATATCGTGTTATTACTCACACGACATACGTCCATATCGTGTATGGATTCTGATCACACAAAAACATAAACTATCGTGCAATCAGGAACACGATGTCAGCCGATGTCATATAACATTTACTAAATTGTATTTGGTCGTGCAGGTAAAGCTTTGACTGATTTAATAGATGGTGACCCAGACGAATCCTACCACTTACTTCCTTCTTACTAGAGGCAGATAGAATATATAAATCCGGGAAGTGTAGTTGTGCCAGTGAGATCATGTGACATACCCGGACGTACGGGTGGGTACAATTTCAAAAGAGTATTCATGATGTTTGGCCCCGTTGAGAGAGCTTTCAGAATAACCTTGAGGCCATTGCTAATGGTTGATGCAACTTTCTTGAAAGGAAAGTATCCTAGACAACTATTGATAGCAACTGCATTAGATGGGAACAATAATATGTTGTGCGTTGCATTTTCCGTGGTTGAGAACGAGTGCGAGAAAACTTGGTGCTGGTTTCTTGAGTTGCTTAGAAATCATCTATTCTTTGATCCTCTAGCCGAGTTGGATGTAATTCGTTTCAGATAGACAGAAGGGATTGACAAATGTAGTGAAGAAGTTTTTCCCACCTACACACCACGTGTATTGCATCCATCACATGGCAGTAAATATGCTAAACAGATTCAAGGACAATTACCTAAAGAATCAGCTCCATGTTGCAGTCGAAACGTTCAGATAGAGTGTGTATCATGAAACAACGAACAACATTAAAGAACATAATCTGGAAGCATATGCTTGGCTAAGTAAGATAGGTTTGGATCGCTGGGCCAATGTATCATTTACAGGTAAAAGATATGGGACACTCAGCTCTAATAGGTCTGAAAGTGCAAAATGCAATGTTCAAAAAAGCCAGATTAATGCCTATAATGCATTTAATTGAGCACATGAGGGAGCACACAACGACATTATTTGAAAAATGTTGGACGGATGGTCAGAATATGATGGAAGAGTTGACCCCATTTGCCTGAAAACACATTGAAAACAGGTAGGAAGAAGCAAGAAATGTGATTGTATTGCCTGTGTCATTGTATGGATTCCAAGTTAATTCACTACATCACCAAGTACATTGCATTCATATGGCGATGTACATAGCATGTGCTCGTTTATGCGTTAGGGATACATAGTGTGTTAGTTTACACACGTTATTGTCCTTCAACGTGTAAGTCGATGGGTTTTATGTAATGATCGTAAGACATGTCGTGTACTCGAGAACACGATAAATTCATTTATTGTGCTCTCTTACTCATGATCTTTTATTCACAAGATGTGGTAAACTTGGTTCATTGTACTAGCACATGTTGAATGTTTCAACATTTGGGTCTACCATGTAAGCATGCAAGCGCAACAATCGATAATAGGCACTTATATGTGGCTAAGTACTGCAATAGATGGTACTCTACTGAAATGTATAAACTGACCTATCGTGAGCCCTTACACCCAACCAAAGATCGGCACCAGTGGGCACCGGCATGAGTTATGCCTACATTTAACCCACCTATCCCTCAAAAGCAGAGGGGCGTCCACAAAAAAATTGGATAGAGTCACAACTGCCTCTCAAAGCCCAACGAAAATGTGAAACATGCGATTAGTTGGGTCACAACCACAAACAATGTACCAGCGCACAAGGAGGGCCCTCCAATGTGGCAGATGTCCCATAGACAAGCCGAAGGCAGTCGAATAATAGCGCACACAAACATCGTAAGGAAGGAGAGCATCGATCAGGCTTACCTTTTCCACCTCCATACTATAGATGAAATTTTTTGTATATACATCATCTTATAATCAACACGAAATATGTAAATAATGTGTTCCTAAAAACACGACATGTTGTACAAAGGGGATAATGTATATGATGTCAAAGTTTCCATTGCTTACATGATGTCAAAGTGTCATTCACTTACACGATATTAGGCATATTGTGTGTTCAAACACACGACAATTCTATGTTCGAAATGTTCATATTGCGGAGGCATTATTCCCAAGGCATCAAAACCTTCAATTACCTGGCCGTCCATAACCGTCTCACCCTGCCTATATATATATATCTTAGGGTTAGGGTTTGCAGAACGCTCACTCGCTAGTTCTTCGTAGAGATTGTGCTTGTGGCAGCCGGTGAATCTGTTCTTCATGGAGACGTATCATTTGGGATATTGTTGTAGCAGTGGCTAGTGATTCTATCCCATAATTGGATACAGTCACCACCTGTAACGACCCGTTTTCTGGTTACGCTTAACCCGGGTGGGTAAGGGTAAATTGGTAATTTTGTGATTAAGTTTTGGGGGTTTCAAGGAATGAAACCCCTGTAGATAGGTAGAGCTCGAAGTAATGAGCGTGACAAATCAAAGAACGCGCAAAATAGAGGTCGGGAGCGAAAGCTACGGCCTCGTCAATACAAATCCATCGGTACGTAATACGCGCAATTCCGACTTCGGGGTAAGAAGATATCGCGCGTTGAAGTTTAAATATTTTTGGTGTCTTTTTTCCTCTCCTTTATAAAGATTGGCTTTTTCGATGAAAATTGTTCAAGCAAGCATTTATGCCTTAATACGATCTGTTTGTACATTTTGTTGCCGGCCACATGCCATTTGATGAAATTTTTATTTTCTTTTCAAACGACTTTCGTAAATATCGTGTTAACATTCACATGATGAGGTACCGGAACCTAATTATGAGTTGACGACTATGATAGTGATTATTGTTTCATATCATGTAACCCATTACACAATACGAAACAATGCGTGGAATCGAGCACAAGACAATTGCATTAATTTTACCACCAAATTCCCAAAGAGTCTCCACAATTTCAGAAATTTCAATTAAATTAGGATGACCAATTCGCGAGGAGTCCCCACTATAAATGGAAGATTTAATGATTCATATCCCTCGCAACCTACCTATATATATCTAAGTGACGGGAGCCGCTTACCCAATCCGCGAAGAGCACAAGGCAGAGCCTGTGGGACAGTGAAATGGTGTCTGATGGTTATTCGTCCCCTTCAGTGGCTCGGGCCTTACCAGCCTTTGAAGGTGGGCAATTAACTAGCACAAGTTATTTCAATGTTGTGAAGGTTTCATCACAATTGAAGTGATGGGATCGTGAATCTGCATGGAGAGCACACGCATACTAATATTTGCGAAGCACGAGAAAAAATGCTATTTTATTCATATTTATAAATTTCCGTAATTTTCAGTTTGTTGTATGTAATGAAAGCCCATTCAAGTTATAGGAAAATATTAATATCAATTACATCTGGTTTTCTAGTTGAAAGATGTCTTCCCTGTATAACACGATCTCAATATTGGTTTACAATCAAACACATGATGGAGCATGTCTTCGTGAAAACAAAAACACGATACATAAATATGTTGATCAATTATGCAATAACATGGCATACACAAATATACATGGAATATTGGTAATAACGTGTGGCCGAACCCACGATAATGGTAGGACACTATTGACCTGATTCTCGATGCATTGTTTCACCTTGCCTATATATATAGTAGGGTTAGGGTTTGCAGAACGCTCATTGATGCTCTCTTCGGGAGACTACTGTAGTGATGATTGGTGATCTTTAAGGAGATTGCATGCCAACTCAATTTGAGGTGGATAATTTTGGAGATTACTTTTGCGCCTGATGGTGTATCTTCCCCTCTACCAGATAAGGGGCTCACCTTCATCTGGTGGGGGAAGTATGCGACCAGGCGCTATTACAATGTCTCGAATGGTCCGTCCCATGAGGTCACACGCAATTTTGCGTACAAACACGCTATCAATGCTGGTCACAGAGGATATATGTGTACTACCGTATCGTGATATTGAATACATGATATTGATACAAATCGTTTAATCGATTATATGCCAACTGAATTCATTCAACAAATTAGTGCAAAATAATTGATACATTAATTAATTACAAAAAAATTGATCATAGTCATTAATCACAAAATAATTGGTCAAAGAAATTAATTACAAAAAACTAGCGTCTTTTTTACAATTCATCAATATCCAGATCAAAATCCTATTCGATTCGGGCCCGAAGTATAGCAGCGCATATCATTGGCCTGACCAAGCATGTTATCTCAAGCTGTCTAAAATCTGGCTGAATGATGCCGCCTACCAATTTCTCTATGTAGTACATGATGAACAAACCACAATCTTCATTTGTTTCCAGGTACGGGCCTTTGTTGATCTTAGTCAGTGGCCACGTCCGAGCCCCCTTTATCTTAAGTGCCTTCTCCATTCCATTGGCAACATGTTTCCTGACACTGTCCACCTCGGCAAAGTGGTGACTGTGATCACCCTTTAGAGGATTGTACCACCTAAATCGCTTCTCCCTGCAGTGGATACTAAGCAATAGAAAGTGGCCCTTGACGTAAATAGGAATGAAACCGCTCGCCGTGTTAACATTCAGGCCTCTCAACAATATGCTCAAGAGTTTGTCCTCCTCCTCAAGCCCTTCCCCAGTGCCAACATTAAAGTAGTGCTGAATAGCAATCTTTCCAAAAAAATTGTTGGGGTATGTGCTTGAATTTCTCATATTGCGTTCATCTAGTTGTTGGAAGAAGACGTCGGTGACCTACACAATACTATATGTGTTAGTAATGACACGATAAGTGCCTATACCATGTTTACGATCACACAACTAATTCACAAGTCATGTATTAATTAACACGCTAGTTTTACTTCAGCAATTATAAGTCGTTAGTGTATATGAAAACCAACGATATGATTTTGTGTCGTGTAATTGATAAAACGATAATTCATTGTAATATGCATAAGATATTCAATCGTTTGATTGATCACAGATAGAGCTTAAAATGTATGAGCAATGAATACATATTACCTCATTCATTATGCACTCCTACTTTAATAGAGATAGGTAGTCGGTGTGGAGGAGTGTCTCTACGGGCCACGACTAGTATGGGTTCGACAGAAATTCTTGTGGCACCCCATGTTCTGATTACACTTAACCAATAGGGTTAGGGGTAATTATATAATTTTAGTTAAATTTTAAAGTGTTTTAAGAAGATAAAATTCCCATATTTGGTTAGAGCTCGAAGTAACAAGCACAACGAATCAAAGAACACTCAAAACAGAGGTTGGGAACGAAAGTTATGACCTCGGTAAGCATGCCACATGGGCGAAACCAACTTTAAAAGTGTGAGATAACCTACCCATGTGGGGTCTAGTTTTGAAGGGCTCATTGATACGAGTCCATCGGTACCAAGATCGTACAATTCTGACTTTGGAATAAAATTTTATTGCGTTTTGAAGTTAGAATTGTATTTGATTGAAATAATAATAAAATATTCAAGAAAGGATGAAGTAGCTGACATCATCCAGCCGAGCCTAGCTGAGTTGGAGCCAGAGCTGAGCCGCCATGCTGCAATTGAGGCCATCCACGCGATGCAGGTCCTACGCACCGACCTCTCTGGCGGTCCAATTAAAAAGTGCCACATGGCACGAGCGTGCGTGTTCTAGCTTTCCCCATTCGCTGACACGCCATTTCCTTACAAATAGTCATATCTGTTCATTCTTCCGAATCAGTTTGGGGAGTCATTATACGTCCGTTTTCTTCCGTTCAAAAAGCGTTCTTAACTAATTTGAGGCATTCTACGCAATGGAATTGTCCATTCTTCAAGTTAGCAATGCTATATAAGGGAAACATACCGGGGCAAGGGGAGGTTCTATTCACCTCCTACGGGCACAAAAAAGTCCGATTCAAGTCGCTCAAGAGGCGTTCCTTGCTAATTTGAGGGTGATCTACGCAACAGAAGTGTCCATTCATCAAGTTAGCAATCCTATTTAGGGGAAACGTCCTGAAGGAAGGGGAGGTTCTGTCCGCTGCCTACGGAACGAAAAAGGTAAAATGTCTCCGGATAAGGGGAGGTTTTGTCCACCGCCTACAGGAGCGAAAAATGTAAAGTATCTCCGGGTAAGGGCAAGTTCTGTCCGCCGTCTCCGAATCTAAAAGAGAAGACACCATGAAGAAACAAGCAACTTCGAACATCGCCACTTCTAGAATTGCAGGGGAGTACGCTTTTCTAACCTTTTAGTTTAATATGATTTATATGAATGCACATCTTAATTAGTAACATGCTAATTAAGATATATAATTTGTTGATCTGATATCTGCCGATACACTTCTATGTCATCTACGTTGATTTATTTCATTGTGATCCGAATTACTCTGAAATACTCTATTGTGATTTGACATACTCTGGTACGATATGATCGGTATGGTTAGATGACATTTGATATAATATGATATGATACAACATGCTATGTAGTGTGTTCTGCTCCGCTATATGATAGAGTGAGACGTGTGTTTGTTATTGTTCTGCTCACCTATGTGAAATGTATATTTTACTGATTTAATGACTTCTGTTTGACTCTGATAAGTTATAAGATTTTCGTCTGATTCCGAATAATTATTCAGATATAAAGATATACATATTTTAACGTATATAATTTTGTGATACCTGATGCATGTATTAGTGATTAGGTAGAACTACGTTCGGATCTGATCGTATTAGAATAACGTCAGAGATGGTATCCAATACATACGTAGGCAACCAACGAGTAAATAACGTTGGCCAGATCCAAATTAATTAAAAAATTAGGTTTTTTTTTATCTACGTGCAACAGTACACTATAGCTTTGTAGTGCGTAGAAGAATGTTATGACTCGCACTCAGAGTCTGCAACTCCTGGTCAATAGGTTTTAAATTTTTCTACTTATTTTTTACACCCCGATTCTTTTTTCTGATCTAACCCTCGGTCTGGGTCGGGGTGTTACAATTCCGTGATAATTTCTTTAACTATCATTTCCTGAACCTCCAGGTGGAACACCAACTCTGTGTCAAGATAGTCCTTTGGCCTCTGACTTGTCTCCTCCTTGTAAATCTTAGTCGCAGTATCTTCTTGGACATCTTCAACATTACGGATACTCTCCATTACGTCTGCATCTAGTGGAGGAGTATCTGATATAGTGCCTTCACTGGAAACTGTGATTGGGGCTATTGGGTCCGGGGTGGGAGACTTTGGATGTTCCTGACGAATAATGCTTGGGCTAGGGACCGAAGCCAGAGGTAATTCATCCGCAGGCTTTCAAGGCTAGTGACTATATCCAGACTTTGCTAGCTTCTCATCAACATAGCTGCTGAAATGCTTCGGCTTCTTCGCTACTTGATCTACAACACAACTTTCTTCGCCAGCTCCTGACCTTGAGTAGATGGGTCAACTGTGGTGGACCTCAACTTTCCCTGTGCATGAGCTACAATGGGAGGGCCAGGAGAGGCTTTCCACTTCGTTCTGATTTTTTCTCATTTGGGTGCTGCTCCTTTATTGGCTTGCTTGGGTGCTTCCAGTCCCTTTAAGGATTGTTCCAGAATCTCCAGTTGGTCTGCAGGTCTCTCACGGGGTTGTTCTGGCACATCGCAGACTTGAGCCACAACCTCAAGTGGAAGGTCTGGTTCCTCTACCTCCCTGGGATGTCGCCTGGGTTGTTCATCGACATCCAAGGGAAGGTCCGGTTCATCCACCTCCTGGGGTTGTTCGTCAACATCCCTGGGAAGGTACGGTTCCTCTAACTCCTGTGGTTGTTCTTTGACATCCCGGGGTTGTTCCATGAATTCTGCATTTATCTTTGACAAAAATCTAGTTATTACGGTCCTTTGTAACTTCAAACCAATCTTCTTCTTCGTTTTGGTGGTAGCTTGCGGTTGTCGTTTCTCTATATTTAAGAAGTAAGTAATCATGTTAGTAACCACATGATATCCACACAAGTCATCATTTACAAAGACGATAAAGATATTATCGTATTCATAGAAACACAACCGATAGCCAAATTGTGCTCATGATCGCACAACCACGCAGAGATGGTTCTCACAACTACTATGTCAATGATCATGTGACCGATGACATGACAATCCAACCATCATCTTTCTTACTCAACGATATGATCTCTTATCTTGTACTTACTTAAAATGAATCCCTCTTCCACCGGCTGAGGGACTTATACTGGTTGATCTTCGGGGGCAGATGGTTCGCGCACTTCTCTTGATTTTGAAGCTCTTGCCTTTGAACAAACCAAAGGTGATCCTTCAGTTCTCGGAGGAGGGGTTGATGCTTGCTCTACCACCAGCTGAGTAGGTTCAGGCGGTTGTTCTGTATCAACAACCTCGGGGGGTTGCATCTGTTCTTTGAGGCTATTCGCCACCTCTAGATCGTCCTTAATACACTAGAGTGTAGCTGCAACTCAATCGGTGTTCCATCCCTAATCATCGTATAGAACAACCTTCTCCAAAACAACTTCACATATTCCTATCATGACATCAAATGGCATGACGAATGATTCAATGACGTCATGGCTGGAATGTACATGTGCCGAAGTCTCACCGTGGGGGGCATGGCCGAGTCTCATTGTTCGGAAAGGCTGCATAACCGCCTTCTCAGCTTTCGGGGTCGCCCTTTGGACATCCATCAAGTGCGCCTCTTAGGCAATTGGTGTGATGCGCATAACAACTTGTGAGTCCGGCTTCCACTTCATGAAGACATCCTCGTACCACTTCCTCATCTAGTGATGAGCTAGAATCTTCTTCCTCCCCTTTTTTGTTGGCCGGGTCAAGTTTATCGGCCTTCACGTCGCTTAATAGTTGGGTAAATCTGGGCCACCTCTTGCACCTCGGGCTGCAAATTGGACCATTGGGAGCCCATATGGACGTATGCTCATAAAACCATACCTGAAAACATTAGACTAAAATATTCAGTAACTTCACTATAATAGATTTGTCATGTTACGGATAACATGTTCGAATCCATAGTCATGTTTTTTAGAACACGATATGTCTACGTGCAAGTTAAATGTCATATGTTCGATAACACGCTTTATAGTGGTATCGTGTGACCGATGAGGCGATATTCATCTTTGTGAAAAATATCGTGTCATTATAAATATGATATTAGAATTAACTTATTATAAAACATACAACAGTTACCTGGAGCACTAATGAAGTCCCTACGAGAATTCCGGCTGTGGCAGAATGCTCATCCTGTCTGCTCATGATGTTCCAGTGGGCTGCTCATATTCCTCTCATTAGCAAATCATGTACAGTGCCTGCCCAATTGTAGCTCCCCACGACGGACATGTCATCTAAGTAATCACATAGAGCTAGGGATACAGCTCTGTTGCTCTGCGTAAATAATACGAGGACACCCATGTGTACGATAGCCAATCGTGCTAAGTCCCCGTCTAAAACATTCTTTGTTTCCGCAGCCACTTCTTTGAACAATTCTTCCAGTCTTGTCTTCTCCAGCCGCTTCCCTTGGAAGAACTTCTTGTAGAATGACCCCTTGCCTTAGGCAGCCTTCCCCTCGCTGCTTTCCAATTTACACAGGTTCCCTTTTCCACTCAACCCCATGATCATAGCCACTTCATCCACTGTAAAGGGTAGTCTTTTGCCCCTTATGCTAAAGACCTCCAGTGAGTCATCCCAACAATCACCAATGAGTACATCCAACAGCGGCCTGGAGATGATGATTGTCACAACCATGATTTTTAAAAGCATTTTTAAATAGCACGAAGAGTGAGAATTTTTTTTTCTTTAAATACAAAATAAACCCTTTGATTAAATATCCAGGTCATGATAACTGGGGTTCACAAATATGAATATCAAATCATATGATAATATTTAACGTATGAAAATTCATAAAGACTATCTCATCCACCTAAGTACAAGTTTGTCATCCATCTAAAAATAAAGAACAAATTGACTCTCACACTTAAGGTACACTTACGTACTGGAGTTGCAGAAACACGGAAACCTCTTGAGCTTGCCTACCTTGGTCTTACTTGTAGTTGCCTGGAGAATCTGCAACAAAGCAAACTAAACAACAACCACAATGGAGCATCTCCGCCTTCAGGAGAAGAGCTTCCAAAGGACAAAAGGTTTTATTAATATTTTTCAGATCAGGCCAACATCACCCGATGTTAGTTGCCTACGTACTCATCAAACAACATCTCCAATGCTTCCAACAAGATCGAATCTAGACGTAGTTCTGCCTAATACTACACTATACTAAGAAGCATAGCATCACACATGCAATGCTTAAGTATTTTCAAGCAACCTACATTTTATGCAAGTCCTTTAATCGTTCCACTTGTTCTAATTAAACAAGCAATATCAAACAATGTTATTAATTATCTCTCTAACCATTGTTCGATAATTAATATCCCCATCTAATCTCAATGATAGACAGACTCATTAGATGTCAACCTAAGTGACAAATGACAAGGAAACACCCTGGAATCCACAAGGCCCCTGGAATCCACCAGGAAGTGTCATCTCCCAACCTAGCCCATAAGGACCTGACCGGAGTGGAAGGGCATGGCCCACAACTGCAGCTAAACAGAAGTGGTCAAAGATGCCAACTAAGCAGGATGCCAGCGACCCTAATTGCGTGTACACTAAAGATCCTCAATAGATCTGTGGTGAGCCCGGCTCACATGGAACTCCCTCCAATGGGGAGGTGCAACTACATGGTCAAATCAGCGGCTCCTCATTAGAGCTAAAACTCAGAAAACCATTCTGAACCCTATCTTCCTCATCTATAAGCCAGGATTTTGAATGACTATCCCAAACCCTATTAATCCCTTCTAGACTAGGGTTTACAACTCGAGACATGCCATTTGTTCATCAACCAAACCAAATCATTAGGTCAAAGGCTTTGTTGACTGTATGAACTAGTCCCAGACCCCTCTGATGTATTTTAGTCTTTATCTTGATTAGGTGTTCTCGCCCAATCCAAAGCTATCCAACCCCATTAATTAATTTTTCAATAATCTAAAGATAGTGATAAATTACTATCACAACATCAATATCCAAAATCGAAACAAAGAACAACACAAACCATCAGAACTACACAGGTCCAAGCAGATCATAATATCAATAATAAAATTCATTAATGATATAAGAATTATTTGAGCTCTCGTGCCCTAACCCTCCTTGGGTTATCTTAATTAATCTTTATGAAACTGGTCGTAATGCACCTAAGGGCATTAGAGTAATTATCCAATATTGGATACAGTCCTCTTTGTACTCGGATAAGTCTTTAACCTCTCTAAAGGTTTCAATATCACATTGGCCCGTTAACAACATTCACACGAATGTGGGCCGATTTGCATAGGGGTATTTATGTCATTTGGTTTAAGGCCTTAATGACATCCAACGGGTCCAAAATTGAATTCAAGCATACTACTTGACTTCATGGACTCTGTGTAAATTTTCTGGCATGTGAGGGGTCGTGAACCCCTTGAACCGACCCAAGTCTATTTAACAGTTCAAGATTAAACCTAGGGACAAAAAGGTCAATTTCCCACTCACTAGGATTTTTCCTCAATATGAGATTTGGTCTATAATTAATTTACTCATTAAAATCTCACTGAGAATTTTCTTGATTTTTAACCCAACTCATAGGCCCTTGAACCAAAGCCCCGAAGTTGGGTAAATGATTTTCACACGATGATTTAACTACCAGGGGTAAAAAGGTTATTTTAGAGACTCTTGGATTTTTCTCGGGCCTCAAGCTTGGTTAAAATACTCCCACATTTCTTGGGATCCTTGAGTAATTTTCTAGAATATCCCGGTTCAATCCCCCCTTTTCTTTCTCTTTTTTTTTAAAACCAACCGAGACAAGGTCAATTTTGGTCGATGACCTGCAATGCGGGTCGTCTTCCCCGCTTCCGACCAGAGGCGTATTCATCTCTGGCGGTGCCGCCGTTTACCACCATGGTTGGTGCAGTACTGGGGTCCACCAGATCGCTGCCAGACGGCAATTCCAATGGGCATGGCCCCCGCCATCGCCCAGCGGCTGGCCGGGACCAAAGTCGCCCCTTTTTATTTTATGTTTTTTCTATGCGAACGGCAGAAGCTGTCGCGGCCACAGCCGGTGCTAACTGGGCTGGGGCCACCAAGGCTAGTGCGGCCTAGGCTGCTGCGGCCAAGGCCAGCATGGCCATGCCGGCGCGCCCAAGGCGGTGTAGCTGCTGCTTTCTTTCCCTTTTTTAAGTGACTAGCGGCCTACGAATTGCAGGCGAATCCACCGCCGCTAAGGCCACCGGAGCTAGGGAAACCGCAGTTAAAGCTAGTGCCATTGCGACCAGAGCCAAGGCCACTTCGCAGCTCTGTCCGACCAATGTTCAAGCGACCCAAAAATTCAAAATACTATTTACGTAAGTGAACAATATTTACAGAACAGAAATTACTATAATTTTCATACAAATCAATTAACAAAATTCATAATAATCACAACCTAAAATCCTATCTCTGTGGCCGGGTTGACGTCGATTCACTGTTGCCGGAACCTTGCCGGAGTTTCGCCGAAAAATTCCCTCTCTTCCTTCACCGTCCACCCCCCTTCCCCTAAAAAGCCCTAATTAATTCTTTTTATAGGCATGGGATTAGGGATCCTAATCCCATGAGAAATTGGGCCCCAAAAATGCAATTTCGGAATAGTAAATAATCGGGCCCACAAAACAACTTAAACGGCCCAGTTGCACATTTAAATCGGGTAAATGGGCCCTATACGATATGTTCAACTTTGAACAGTTGTATCTCCCTCATCTAGACTCCAATTCACTTATTCTTAGTGGCGTTTCGAAGCTCTTTCCGTCTCTTTTCCATCCATATATGATTCAGCCACCACTTCCAACTGATGATCAAGTTATTCCAACTAGAAGATCAAGGGGTCCAACACCCTAATTTTCCGTGGTTAACTTTGGGAATTTAGAAAATTCCCAGACATTACAATGATGGGCTCGCAATCACATATTGTGTAGAACCAAGACTCCACTAAAATCACCTTGCATCCCAGACATGAATCTACAAGGTCTTTTGATGGACGTAGTCTAGTGGGGAAACTATTTGTGCCCATACTCGGTCTTCTCCCATAGATTCTCTTCTTGTTCTCTTTTGCAACCTTCACAGACTCTGCCATTTGATGTAATACTCTAACTTTACATCTAAAAAATTGGATATATATATATATATATATATATATATATATAAGTCAATCAAAAATAGGTCGTGACCATAATCAATAGACGCGTCCATTTACACTTTTTCTAACTAACTTTTATAGAGATGATAAATATCTGTATCGTGTAATCGAACATACGCTAAGCACTCCTTGAATACACAACATCCTTATGGTTATACATCGTGTTTCCACAAACTTATTGAGCACACGATATATGACGTATTGTCTTTTTGATGCAACGATAGTCTGATTTGACATCATATGTCATGTGTTCGAGTACACGCTAAATAAAAATTGTGCATACAAATATCCAAAATGCCTTACCTTACCACGAAACCTCTGCTGTTGTTCTCTGAGCCGGATTGAACACTCATTTGGCTACTACTTTTTTGGAATGGCCGCAAACCTAATCTGCGCTACAAAGAAGAACTAGCTTTGCGGTATACAGTTTCAAAACTGGGTTTACGAGAAACCCTGGTTCAAAAACTCATTCTTCGCAAACTCAAACTTGTTACAGAACAGAAAATCCCTAATCTTCGATGTTTTGGTCGGATAGGTTACAAAATCTTCTCACACGCCGCTTACGTGGTGCTCAAACATGGGACTTTCCGATCGGAAGTGAGTTTTCAATCGGAACGGAGTTTTCACTTAGAGGAATCGCCAGCGTCTAAAGTCGTATAACAATGAATGCGACTTTGTGAGGGTTTAACATGATATAAAACCCTACCTCTGGTCAGGAGTATTTTAGTCCAAAATTTAGCTTATATCGTGTTATTCCAGGTCATATGGCATTTCCGTTTCAAATCTAAGAAATATGGAATATTTCATTCTTTGGCCAGGCAATATGGAAAAAACTCTATTTATTATCATTGCAAGCTTCAAACAGGAATTTGAGGGAAATAGTGAATCAATGGGACTAGTTATTAAGTAGTCATTCTCCTCCTTGTTCACATAAAAGAGAGAGGCCAGCCGGCCATTGAGGTAAAGCCGGGCCCATGGGAAGCATTTTTTATGTTCCCTACTCATCATGAGCCAAGCATAAGGAGCACACATCATTCGTCTATTTTTTAGATTTACAGCACATGCGGTAGCTCATCTTAGTATAATACTTACACTAATGTGTGCTAGCATGTACATAGTTATTTTCAAAATGCACGCTTCACATGTGCTCCTTACGCTTGGCTCATTATCAAAGCAGAGCATAAAAATACTTCTGGGCCCGTGTGGCCTGTGGTTTGGCCTCTAGTACTAACCACATGCGGAACGATGTTCTGCCCCCATGTAGGCACAGGCCAGGGAGTTGATGAGCTCAGACCAAACCTATAGACACAGTAGCCAAAGCCTATAAGCCACAAAACTTGTGTAACTTGTGACTAGAGAAAGTGGGAGATAATTAGAGTGCATTGAATATAGATACCACTAAATTTTTTTCTCAGCACATAAATTGCTTTGTATCTTGTATTAATTCATGTACTAGAAGGGAATTATCAATTGTGTTAGTCTCTATCTCTCTCTCCATTGACTTGCCAAACTTTGGTTTGCACTTTAACCTTTTAGTTCATCATATGGTAGATATCAAATCATTTTAACTCCTATCTAAGCATGCTAGACATCTAGACTACTTTTGTAATAGGAAAACAATTAACAAGCTATATAGCTTGCAGGTATGAAAGAGCAAGAAAAGCAGGGGGTGGTAGTAAGAGGGTGAGGGTGGATCATCAAGCCATGTCTTATTATTCTCTAAAAGAAGTAATATAATGATTTATTATTAGTTATAATATTATTTTACATGTATGAAAGGTTTCATGCCTATTTTGTTGCTTACTAAGCGTATCATCGGTATGTACTTGTATCCTACAATCGAGTCAGTACCTCCAGTAACTCAGCCACCTAAGCGTTCGCTATTTTACTCCATTTGCTAAAACAGAAGAGAAAAAATGAGCCACTTTTACTCCATATGTTGTTTGCAATGAAAAATATTTTCCTGACCAAATTTACATGACTGAATTAAATAATCAGTGTGGAGGGGGAAATATGGGAACTCTTGGAAGCAATTATTAAGTTTCTCTCTCACTATTTATGGGCGTTGTGATAGTTTCCCATTTTTTATCACATAGCTTGGTCATGAAAACTGGTCAGGATAGATAAGTCTGTTAGCAAATATACCGCCCTATAAACGGAAGTGGCCATGGAACCAAATCACCACAAAAAAATATTGCAACAATAGTAGTTGGTCAATACGAAAGTATTTATATATTATTTAAGTTTATTTCAGAAAATATATTTAACTGATATAAAAATATGATTAATAATATAATATTAAATTAAAAAATTGCTTTAAGTCACAAAAAATATAATTGATACAATAATATTTTTGAACTGATATAACAATAATATTGAATTAAGAAAAACTTTAACCTTAAGTTGCCCCTCTTTCTTCTTTAATTATTAGTGTAAGTGATCCTCCTTTCTCTTGTGCTAATATCCTCTAGATGTTCTAATTACCTACACAAACTCCTTCTCAGACTTACTTCCTCTACTTACATTCCTTGAATCATATCTCCATTAGAGAAGATTTAGAATGTTATCAACATGAAGAAAGATATTGAGATTTGTATCTTTCTAAACTTAAATAACCTCTCCATTATGAATGGGATAACATCTATTGTCTAACAGCTTGCAACCTTTAAACATCTTGCAACTCCTATGCATAAAAAGGTTCAACAATATTGTTGAATTAATTTTACAATATTATGGTATCAATTCTATGATATGTACACATATGGTAGAATAGTTTTAAATATTTTATTAAATCAATTCGATAATATTATTATATCGCTCAATGATATGTTCATATTATAAAATCAATGTATTTGTAACACCCTAACATAATTTGAAATATATATATGTAGAAACACGTTGATTACAAACAATATGCCAAGGATCAACTCTATATAGTACAATAACAAAGATATATTGTACAAAATTCCCAAAATGGCATAAAATATCATTTTACATCAGTCACCACAATTGTATACAACTTTAACAAAAACTTGACAATTCTAAAATGTAGGTCCTCAAACTACAAAATTTTTCCTCTATTTTCTCAACTTTGCAGCTATACCTATAATATTTGGGGGTAGGTAAGTATATTTATACTAAGTAAAATTAATTCTACAAACTTATTTTGTAAAAATAATACAAAGAAAGGTGCACATATACTTTTCACAAGTATTTAATAATCAAATTGGGAGAAATCAAAATAGCTAAGTAATACAAAATTCAAAACCGATTCACTCACAAAATGTCGCCAATGCCAAATGACATACACATGTGCTCATGGGGTACTGGTTTCAAAAGAAAAAAGATTTTTCCATGATAGCCCAATTCTTGTGCAAGTCGAAGACTCGTGTGACGATATCTATAATAATAACTTTAATAATTCTTCGTTTGTTAACCAAGGAATTATCCAAAAAGTGCAAACACCCAAAACATTAAACAAATATGAAGGCATTTTTGAAACCTTGATTATAAAGAATATTCCATTCCAAGGTAATGAAGACATTATTCCCACGTCATTACAACGCCTAATGACACAATTTTTGAAATATAATTTTTTGTGCATAACCCCAAAAGAATCTTTTGAAAATGGGTTATAGTTATAGCATGCAATTAGAATTTAAGACCACCTACCCTTAAGAGTTTAATATCTATCCAATCAACCTAATAGATCACCACATAGCCCCTACTCTGATTATCTTAGAAAGATAAAGACTATGAGATATGGCCACATTACACATGAATTTATATTAAGCAATGCAAATGATAAACTCAGTCTCTACACATTCATGAACACACTAACATCAATCAAACCATAAAAATGTAAAGCACATGAGCACACACGTAATTTTTTACATGGAAACCCCAACTATGGTAAAATACCACGACAACCACTCTTGGCCTAAAATCAATGCACTGAATAGCATGACACTACATAAACACATGCAAACCACCAACCTTTATTGTTGACTCTAACCAAAAAACTTCTTTTTGCTTAGATCTCCAACAAAACATCTCTAATTGTTGGCCTTCAAGTCTTCTCCTCAAGCTTTAAATCCTCTTCCTTCTACTTCATTTATCTTTGTCCTCTTCTAGCCTCCATAAACAAGCTCCTTTTGTTCTTTGACTTCAGCCACAATCCTCTTCAACTCTCCTTTAAAGATTATAGCAACTCCTATTTATTTTTGTGTGTGTATGACTCTTTTCTCAGTTATGTGTCTCAAGAAATCACCATTAGCATTAATATGAATCTCAAAGATTATCTCCTCTCAAAAAATTATGGACAAAGATCCCTCCCCTCTTCTCTATGAATTTCTAGGTTTTTCACTCTTCAATTTCGTGTTTATTTAGCCCTTGCATATTTCATTAAGTAAGTTTATGAGTTTGATATGCTTAAATTAGGCAAGTTACACATATACTATTTCAATTAGGATACGACATTAGAATTGATCAATCTATCGATATGAACGAACGATCAATGGATTCAATATAAATTGCAACGATCGATTGATGGTACAATAAAAATCCTATTTTACCTTAATTCAGTCTAAAACTCCTAAACTCACTCATTCTAAGCTAATCTAAGTGAATTGTGTATGTGAGTGTCTACAAATTAACCCCTCGCCTTCAACACTCTACTTAGACGTCAACCTTGATTGATAAGAACATGTTTGCTCCTATTTTTCAAGTCAATCAATTCCAAATCCAACTTGACCACAACTTAATCTAGTCAGATTCATAAGAATAAAAGTGTACATGAAGTTTTGATATTGTTTTGTTCATCAAAATTAGCAAATTACAATACATTATTCTTTCAACCCTCACTCTCTTGGGTTCTGATTGTGGCAGATGTAGTCTCTCCTCTTCCTGGTGTAAGAACATATGTGACATATGTTATATAATTGGCTAATTTCATAGATCAAAACTATGTTAGAAACTTTATGTATGTAATTAGTCTTAGAAATGTGAAAAAATTTAGTTAGTTCAGTCAAATTTGGAGTTGATGGACTTGAAAAATAGGAACAGACATGTTCTTATGGATCGAGATTAAATACTCAAGAATGTTAATGGAAATAGAAGTGTATTAAGTACACATTCTCACAAAAAGTCACTTGACAAGTTTAAGAAGTGATTTTGAAGGTTTCAGACTACGTTTGGGTGAAAAGGGTAAAATAGTAACTAAATATGTACTCAATCAATCATAGGAACATACATTAGAAAAATTGATTAATCACTCATGAACTATTGCACTGAAGAGATACATCGATCAATTACACACGCAATAGATGGTTCGGCACCTGAATCAGCCTTTTGTTAAACGAAAATGAGAGTTTATTGATTTATTGCTTTGTCGATAGATCGATTGATCAAAGATTTGTGTCCTAATGAAACAATGAATGATCGATTGTTGTTTGGAATGATAAAATCACTAGAAATATTATTTGCCTTAAAAAAGCCTTTTTGGAAGAGTTATCATTCCTAGTTGAATTCAATGACTTAAACTAACTTGGAGACCTATATAAAGGCTAAGTTATGATGAATTTCAGGAGAGGATAACCTAGAAAATATTAGAGAAGAAATCAGAGTCCATTACTCATTGTTTTTCTAGAGAATCCATAAAAGCATGAAGAGATTATTTATGAAGGATTCATGGTGATACACAACTGAAGTGAGAAGTTTTCACACAACAAGTACAAGATGAGAGTCAACAAATTCTTCAAGGGAGTTGAAGAATCTCAAGAGGTAAATCAACAAATAAGGAATGAGTGTTTATTTGAGTTGCTAGAAGAAGAAGATGAAGAATAAAATACGAAAAGAGAAAGCTTCAAGTATTCAAAGAGAAAGAATTGAAGGCCAACAATAACAGTGAAAAAAATTGAACAAGAGATTTTGTGTCAAGTTTAGAGGTTGGTTGGATGTTTTATGTCTTGTAAGTTCTAAATATTTCTAGTGCATTGTTTTAGCTTTTGATGAGGCTGTCATGGTTTTTTTTCTAGTTTGGTTTTTCTAAGTAAAATCCTTTTGTGATTGTGTGGTGTGCATATTGATTTAATGGTTAGATTGGTCATGAATGATGATTAATAATTAGGCTTGTTTATTTTGCTTTAAAATAAATTCTTACGCATTGAAGTTAGAACTCGTAGTCATTATCTTTGTTATATAATCAGACTAGAGGTAATCTACTGATCCGTTACTAACATCTAGATGAACATTAAACTCTCAAATGGTAGCTGAGGATTTTAGTTGAAATTTCATTTTATCTCATGCTATCTATCATGTTTTGCATGCATATCTAAAGTTGCTTGTGTTAGTTTTGCTTAATTCTTCCTAGATTTGCTTACTTTTCAAAATGTGTATTTTTTGCTGATTTTGTGCGATTGTTTGAGCAGTGGCTGGCTGAAAACGGCTCATGGTGGCAGACCCCGTTGGCTCCGGTGGTGGTTCGGCCCATAATAGTGGAATTTCCCACAGAACAGTCTACAAACAAATTTTTTTAGGAGAGATGGCTAGCCAAATTGTAATTGGGGAAGAGAGTGGCACAATGGCAGCTCAAGGTGGTGTAGCACCATCGTGGCAAAGAGGTGGCTGATCTTTCTGGCAGAGGTGCTATGGTGTCGCACTGCATGCACTCATGGAACCAGGATGAAAAGGGCAAACCAGAAGAGGGAGGAGGACTACCAACTCAAGGTGGTGCTGCCGACCAAGGGTGGCACCACCCAGTACTTGGTGGTCGAGCAACTAAACTCCGGCAGGGGAAAGGCGGGGTGGCGCTCACAATGCACAAGGGTGGGGCGGCTTTCCTTTTCCCAGCTGAAAACACAGCGTAGAATGCAAAACACATTCTGCATTCTGTTTTAAATCCTTTTTTTATATATATCCCTCTTCACACGTGCACCTCTAAATCACATGTCAAAACTTCCTTTTTCCTCGAGCAATGAACTCCCCCATAAGACCACACCTTGACCATAAACAACCCTTTTTTACCCAAGAGATCTATCTTAAGGATCGAGTTTTTAATTTAAGTTCCAAAACCTTAACTTATGCATTTAAACCCTAAAAAACATCCAAAACCTTTTCTACCTATGACCGAGGCTACGCACAACACCAAACACATAATTATCGAGAAAAGTAAGGTAGAAGATTAAAAAAATAATTAATTTCCCAAAAAGTAAATAAAGAACCACAAAAAAATCTGGGTTAGTACAAATGTTTCATGAACAAATATGAAATGAAGGAAAATTATTGTGCTTCATACTTGAATAAATTGCCTTAGAAGAGGAAAGAAATCAATTCATTCTATAAGAAACCTTAAGACAAAAGTACGTGGAATAGAAATTGCATACCAAACTCCACAACCAAGAAGGATGCTTAAGACATTAGGAAGAGAATGGTTCAAATATTTATTAGAAAAGATGTCTTAGAGAACCACTACAACAAAAAGGACTTTTAGTGATGCATTTATGCGTCACTAATAGTCCTTTATCCATCGCTAATGATTATTAGCGACACATAAAAAACGTCGCTACATGTGTAGCAAAAAGTGTCGTCGCTATTGCTTATTAGCGACGTATAAAAAAAGTGTCGCTAGTAGTTCATTATAACGATATTTACATATACGTCGCTAATAGTAAATTATTAGCAACATATAATATACATCGCTATTAATTAATTATTACCGGCACTTATATTGTAGCATCGCTAATGATCAGTTATTAGTGAATACGTCGCTACAAATAAAACTACTTTAAAAAAATTAAAATTACTTATTAGCGACATATAAATGTATACGTTACTTAACGACGTTTACCTACACGTCACTAATAATAAACCATTTTTTTTAAAAAAAATAAAAAAATGTATTGGCGACATATAACTCAATACGTCGCTAATAAGTCTTTATTAGTGACGTTTGAGTGTACGTTGCTAATAAAATAAATATTAAAAAAAAACTTATTTAATGCATCGCTAATAATATAATATTAGCGACACAATAAGTGAGCTTTAGCAATGCTAAAGACCTATTTAAAAAAAAAAAAAACCATTAGGCCACAAGGCCCACTGGGGATGGGAGAGGGGGCTGGAGGATTGTGGAGCATCAGAATCTGGCCCCCTGCTTCACCCCTCCTCTTAAAATCAAAGGAAGGGGGGGGGAGAGGGGGAGGTAGTGAAAGG
The DNA here is from genome assembly GCA_035235625.1 of Saururus chinensis. Lineage (NCBI taxonomy): Eukaryota > Viridiplantae > Streptophyta > Magnoliopsida > Piperales > Saururaceae > Saururus > Saururus chinensis. The sequence continues at coordinate 38,520,708 of CP141143.1, forward strand.
GGGAGGGGGAGGGAGGAGGGGGTGGGGTGCTTGAATCTGGCAGGGGAACCGGCTTCTAGCAGCTAGAGCCCACTCCTCAAGCGGAGGCAGTGAAAGAGGGGGAGAAATGAGGATGGGAGGGGATGAAGGGAGAGGGGGAGGGGAGGAAGGGGTGGGGTGACAGAATCCGTTAGGGGAACTGGATTCCGGCAACCCCTCTTCCGGTGGAGGCAAATGGGCGGGGAATGGAAATAAGGAGAGGGGAGGAAGGGGGAGGAAGGGGGAGGAAGGGAGGAGGGTGGTGGGGAGGGAGGAGGGGGTGGGGTGCGGAATCCGGTGGGCAAAATCGGACAGCGGCGGCGGGGTTAGTGATGCACTGAAATAATGTTCAATAAAATATTTTCAAATTTCAAATTGCAATCTTATTTTGTGTTAAGTCATTGCTTATTTGGGCTATTTATGTTTTGAATAGGTTAGTTGGACCTTAATTGAGTTTACATGTCTAAACAGGCTTCAACAGGATCCAATTGGAAGAGGAAGTGAAGCCCAACTACCCAAAGTTATTTAAAAGTCAAGAATGGGCTCCTAATGGTCTAAACATACATGGAATGGTCAAACACAACCTTGTGGACCCGTTGGATTTGAGAGTTGCATCAAGAGAACTAAATTAGGAAAGATGTTGATTCGGACAAATTGACACAGCCGAAGTATTTTGACCATATCTTTCTCTATATAATTCGGATTGATATTATTTTGGTGGCATTAGAAAGAAGACTTCCGTGGATACATTTTTTATTTTCGAAAGAAATTCAAAATTCCGAAGATATATATGTTGAATTTGGTATGAAAATGGAACACTAGTAAACTAACCCGGGGCCAGCACATGAAGAATATTTTTATTGATTGTGATTGATACACATAAAGAAATACAATGAGGCTTATTGGATAACTAAAGAAAGAATAAAAAATCATATTTGATAAATAAATCATTGATTTATTTGATTTATTTATAATCTAATTATTGCCAAAGATGCAACCAATCAGGCAATCAATCAGGATGCAATCTAGAGATTTGATTTCACTTTCCTCTTTGAAGCAACCCCTTCTATTCCTATAAATAGAGGGGTGGACGTGATAGATGAAGCACTCTCTCCTCTTTGGAGCTCTCTTCTCCTATTTTCTTCTCTCATTTTGTAATTTTGTTTTGAGTTTCATTGTAATGACATTCTAAAGCTCTCAAGCTAAGGCTAGGAATGAAGCTTGTACTTGATGTTTAATGGATACTTTGATTCAAGTAAGTTCTTTATCACTTTAAATTGATGTTTCATATTTAAGGAGTTTATAATCTATCTAATTATTTGATTCAGCGTTGATGAAAGACATGTTGAATGCTTATAATTCCCTGTGATTATACACTTAATACTTTCACGTAGTAAACAATCAATTACTATTGTTCTATTTCAAAGTTCTTTAAAAGATAAATTTTTCGATTGAGACAAATTTTCATTTGATCTTAATTGAGTTATCATTTGAATGAAGTATACATTAGAGATTTATTACAAGTGGATTTTTGATGCCTTAGCACTTTTTCTTTGAATTGTCTCTTATTATCTATTTCACTTTCCTTCTCTATTCTATTTTCTTTGTAATAGTTTTCTGTGTCACACAAGGCTTTCCCTGTGGATCGACCTTGTTCACTATAGTTGACAAGTAAAAAAAGAAATCTGAACTAGACTCCTTCATAGTCTTAGTTTGGACGTAACAACAGTTAGGGCAAGGGGAATGGAGGAGGGCGGGGGAACTAGATTCTGGCAACCAGAGCCCCCTCCTTGGGCGGAGGCAGTGAAAGAGGGGAGAATGGAAATAAGCGAAGGGGAGGAAGGGAGAGGGGGAGGGAAGGAAGGCAGTAAGGAGGGAGGAGGGGGAATCCGGTGGGCGAAATCGGATGGCGGCGGAGGGGTTAGGGCAAGGGGAATGGAGGATGAAGGAGCTGGGATGTGGCGGCAGGGAGCTTGAGGCTGCTTAGCCAGGACGGTATCGGAAGGGTGGATGTGCGGCGGAGGCGAGATGGAGGCATGGAAGAGGAGGGGTGGAGATGCGGCAGAGTTGGGATGGAGGAACGGCGGAGGAGGGGTGGAAGCGCGGTGGAGGGGGGGTGGAGACACGGTGGAGGAGAGATGGAGGTATGGTGGAGGCAGAGGAGGGTTGTGGGATGGAAGAATAATGCTCAGTAGGAGGGGGAGTGAATAAATACAGCGCTGACGATTTTGCCTACGCGGTATTTTTATTTCGTCTGCTCGGGAGAACAAAAATTCCCCGCGGGGTATTTCTTTTTAGCGATGTTTCAGAAACGTCGCTAAAACTTTACAAATTGCGACGTTTCCTAGATACGTTGCTACAACTTTCACATATTGAGACGTTTTCTTTCAAACGTGGCAATTGGTAAATATTTTGGTCTCTCTCTCCCACCTCCTCTTCTCTCCTTTCCCCTCTCTCTCTCCCTTACCGTCTTCTCTTACTCTCCTACCTCTCTCCCCCCCCTCTTTCTCTCCTCCTCTCTTTCTCCTCTCTCTCCCTTCCCCTCTTCTCTCTCTCCCCCCCCTCTTTCTCTCCTCCTCTCTTTCTCCTCTCTCTCCCTTCCCCTCTTCTCTCTCTCCCCCCTCTTTCTCTCCTCCTCTCTTTCTCCTCTCTCTCCCTTCCTTATAAGTATGAAATATATATCTATTTTATATGCCTTTTTACCTTATTTGCTAGTATAGATTAGGTTAATTTAGAGTTAGTTATGGTTTATTTAGATTAAGATAGATATTAGTATTTTAGTTTAATTATTAATAATTTTGTAGTAATTAGTAGTTTAGATATGTATTTAAATCAAGTTGGAATTTTAGTTATATTCTACATGTCTAAAATATAATATTTTATATTTTGTAGGAAATGTGCGCTTATCGAGGTACTTGGGTGATGTTTGAAATAATGCAAAATAGTCTTGACATGCTTTAAAGTGATTTGGACAACTTTTTGGAGTTATAAACATGTTAGAAATTAATATGGACATGAAGAAAGAGCTTAATGAACATAAATTGGACTGTCCAGAAAAACTGTCCAGATTGCAAAAACACTATAGCCGTTTGAACGGGGCATTTGATGTATCAAATGGGATAATGTGAATTCGGACAAAAACACAGTATAGGCGTTTGAACGGGAATCCAAAGCGTTCAAACGGGACAATGTGCAGTTTCCTAGTTTTAGCCAATTTTCAATCCTTTTGATATTGGACTTCTTTCTACGGCTCTTATGCCTATATAAAGACATATTTGACTTAAAATTGGGGAATTCCAGTAGATTTTCTGAAGAGAAAAAGGAAAAAGAAGATGGAAGAGAACACAAAGCTTTTAATGGAGATTCAAGTGTTTTCTTCTACAATGGAAGGCTAAACTTTTCTTTTACTTAGGAGTTGATGAAGCTATAAATAAGTTTCAGTTTCTTTTCTTTTTAATTTAGATCTCAGTTGTGAATGATGACAATTGTATGATAAAAATTTTCTTTTTAATGGAAGAGCTTTTAATGTTTATTCAAGTCTATGTTGATTTATTGTCTTTTAGATAGATTGATGTGGTTTTGATATTTTTATCAATTCTAATTTCTGTGATTTAGATGAGATGTTCATACAATAGTTTTAATGTTCTGATAATTAATGAATTGGATGAGTTATACTAAGATTAGACAGGTTATGTCTATAGCTAGTTTTGTGTAGATGATTCGAGCTATTGTCGAAGATAGTTCATGCCATAGAATTTAATTAATGATTCTTTCTGAAGTAATTCTAGCTTGTAGCTGAGAATACTTGTTTATATTCACACTAGATTTAGATTAAAAGTTAAGGAATTGTTATGGTTCTATAGTGGATTCAATTTGTTAAGTAAATTCCATCATATTAATCTATTATTTTTAAACTAGTTAATTCATTTCCTTTACTTAAATAAAGTTTAAGTTGTTTTAGTTTTCAATTAGCAAATTCTTCTTTAGATTTAGTAATAATTTATCCATCCCTGAGGTTTGACAACCCTTAAATACTTATCATAGTACAATTACCTTGTACACTTGCAAATGGTTTAATTATAAATGATCACTTCCCCGCTTCTCTCTCTCCCCTCTCTTTCTCCCCTCTCTCCCTTACTGTCTTCTCTTTCTCTCCCTTCTCTCTCTACCCCCTCTCCTCTCTATCCCCTCTCTCCCTCTCTCAACACTCTCTCTCCTCTATCTCTCCCTCTCCTCTCTCTTCCCTCCTCTCTCCTCCCTCTCTCCCCCCTCTCTATTTTATATTTTTTATTTAAAAATTAATTTAAAATAAAAAATTAAAATATATTAGCGACACATAGCTATATACGTCGCTAATACTAAGCCTATTAGCAACGTATATAATTATACATCGCTAATACTTAAAGGTATTAGTGATGTACAACCATATATGTCGCTAATACTCAAAGGTATTAGCAACGTATGGGCCTATACGTCGCTAATATATTTTTTATTTTTTAATTAATTTTTAAATAAAAAATATAAAATAAATAAAAAAATTCCTCTCTCTCCTCTCTCTCCCCCTCTCTCCTCTCTCTCCACCCTCTTCTCTCTCTTACTCTCTCTATCCTCTCTCCTCTCGCTCCCTCTCTCCTCTCTCTACCCTCTATCCCCTCTCTCCCTCCCTCTCACCTCTCTCTACCCTCTCTCTTCTCTCTCTCCACACTCTCTCTCCTCCCTCTCTCTCTCCTCCACTCCCTCCACCCCCTCTCTCTCCTCCCTCTCTCTCACTCCTCTCTCTCTCTCCTATCTCTCTTTCCCTCCTCTCTCTCTCCCTCTCTTTTCCTCCTCTCTCTCGCTCTCTCTCCCTCTCTTTTCCTCCTCTCTCTCGCTCTCTCTCTCCTCTCCCTCCTCTCTCTCTCCTCTCTCCTCTCTCCCTCTCCCTCTCTCCTCCCTCTCTCCTCTCTCTGTCCCTCTCTCCCCCTATCTCTATTTTATATTTAAAAATTAATTACAAATAAAAAATAAAAAAGTATTAGCGACGTATAGGTCTATATGTCGCTAATATATTTTTTTATTTTTTTAATTAAATTTTAAATAAAAAATATAAAAAAAAAATTTCATCTCTCTCCCTCTTGTTCTCCTCTTTCTCCTCCCTCTCTCTCCTCTCCCTCTCCTCTCTCTCTACTCTTATCTCCTCTCCCTCTCCTCTCTCTCTATTCTATCTGCTCTCCCTCTCCTCTCACTCTACTCTATCTCCTATCCCTCTCCTCTCTCTCAACTCTCTCTCTCTCCACACTCTCTCTCCTCTCTGTCCACCCTCCCTCTCTCGTCCCTCTCTCTCTCCTCTCGCTCTCCTCTTTCTTTCTCTCCTCCATGCACTCTCTCTTTTATTAAAAATTATATTTAAAAATTAATAGAAAATTTATGAAATAAAATATATTATATATAAATAGTGAATGTTTAATTTATTATTAACATTAGTTTTTATTGAAAATTTAATATTTATTTATTGTATATACAAATAGTAAATATTGAATAAAATATATTAAGTTTATTATAATTTTTTTAATATTTATTCATTAAATAAAATTAATTAAAAAAGCTATTAACGACGCTTGTAAGCAAGCGTCACTATTAGAAATGGTATTTGCAATGCTTATTTAAAAGCGTCATTAATAATTCAAAATTTTTATCTTTTTTATTTTTAATTCATAACTATTTGTGACACTTTTATAAGCATCGCTAATAGCAGCACTATTAGCAATGCTTTTGAATAAGCATCTCTATTATGAACGCTATTCACGATGCTTAAGACAAGCGCCGCTAATAGTTATCTATTTTCTTTTTTTATTTAAAATATATATCTTTTAGCAACGGTTGTTTAAAACATCGCAAATAGAGGAACTATTAGCTACGCTTATAATAAAGCATTGCTAATATGATTAGTATTAGCGATGCATATGAAAATGTATCATTAATAGTTCATTTTTTTGCGACACTTTTTTATTCGTCACAAATAGTTGTTTTTAGTGACGCTTAGCTTTGCATCGGTAATACTACAATTTGTTGTAGTGAACTTTAGATCCCAAGTTGACAAAAGGAGCAAAAACATCTTACTTTTCCTTGGGATAGATTGGCTAAGCAAAGCTCAAGAGCTTGTCATCTCTAAGTAAAGAGATTGAGAATTTTTGCCTTGATTTAATTCTTTCGATCTTTTGCACAAGACATGTTTTACTTTTTAGTACATTTTGCTTTGTTTTCATGTGTTTAATTCATAGGTTCTGAATTGAAAAAAAAAATCTAAAGAAAATAGTATATGATAAAAAATACAAAAAAATGTAGCTTCTGCTTTTTTTGTAATTTGCTTTATTTTTGTTTTTGATTGGTTCAGCTCTTCAAATTTAATGAGATTAATTTTCTTTTAAGCTGAATAGCAACATGATTTGTGGTCAAACATACCTTAACGAAGAGAATGTATCTACTAAGGATAGTGAAGATCAATTTGATTTTCTTTTTCTTAATGTTGCAATTCTATTGTTTTAAAAATTTAAACACCATGTTTAGACTCACGCCACTTTTATGTAAGAAAATCAAGAGAGAATTCTTAAACATAAGATTACTTAGGCATTTGGATCCTAGTGAATCGTAGTAGTCAAATTAGAGGATCTTATACTAGATTTCTATTTAGGATTCAAAAGAAGAAGAAAATTTCATATAATGGGATTCAACGTTTGTAAGTCTTATGTACTTCAATAACATTTTATCAATGGAATTATCCTCATAAAGATGATGGGGAAGGGCTACCAACTTAGGTTAGCCTAGGCTAGTGTGAAGCTCTCATCCACTTACAATCAATGAATGAAAAATAAATAAAGAAAAATAATGAGAAAATTATATGATGCAAGTAGAGAGGATTAAGAAAAGACCAAGCCTCAGAAAATGATTTGAGGGAAATTATCATGACTCATAAAAAGGCAAGGGCATATTCTTTTTGAATTTTTATTGTTTTATATTTTTAGGAAAAAATGTACATATATTCTAGCAAAAGATTGTTGAAAATAAGAACTTTTTTACTAGGGTCTGAACAAATTTGTCACAGTTTGAATAATAGTGATCTTGCAAGATTTAATATTAAAAGAGACAAGAGTTAAAAATATTGATGGTTTCATCAAAAAACTAATAAATGAGTGTTAACATGTCATAAAGAAGAAATAAAAATAGACAATTACATACCAATGGAGTTGACTAATTTAATGCACGGTATGAATGAACATAATCTATGGATGCACTTAGATTAAAGGAAAATTAATTGAAAATTTTCCAAAATGAGCTCAACTTTGCTTGTTTTAGTGTTTGATTTTTATTTGTGTCTTCATCTCAAATTGAAGTGCTTTCAATGAAATTCAATGTTTTTGAGCATTAAAGTTTATCATGATCTTTTTTAATGCTTTGAAAACAAAAATTTTGAATGCTCAAAGTTTATAAAGCACATTTATCAAAAAGTGTATTCAAAGTGAAAAAATAATCCATTAGATTTTTAGACATTGCCTTGATTACTTGTATCTTTTTTGTCTAAAATTTAAATTGACATGATTCTTCTTAATTTGAAGTTCTAATGTGGTTGCTTGAATTGTTAAATATTTAAATTATGTGCTTAGTTGTTTCTTAGAACAATATTATACGGGTATGTTCTTGTTTGTGAATATAGCACCACATTAGACATGAGTACATAGATTAAATGGGTGAGCAGTTTTAAAGATTATGGACAAGTTTTACTTTATGGATTATATATTTTCTTGTCTTATGGTGATATTTTTGACTTGATTGTGCTTAATTGAGTATTTTTAATACTTATTAAATAACTTTTTTGTTTATTTGAGTAAAAAAGGGTGATAAATGATTAATAAAAATTAAAGTGCTTATTGTCATACTTATTTGGACAGTACATTGCAAATTATTTTGATTTTGGGTGCACAGGATAATTACAAGGTTATATAAGGCTTTTCATGATCAATTCCAATATGTCTACGTTAAGTCCTAGTGTTTTCATGTCATATGTACAAATTGAATGTTAATGCACTATGTCATGATTTGTAATTTTTATTTTGATTTCTAATCTTGTTGTGTTTTCTCACGAATAGCCAAAGGGGTGTAACACTTGATTTTTTTCTAAAGTTATTCATCATCAATGACCCATCCACATGTCTATGGACTTGTTGATGGAACTCATAAAATTTCTATTGGTAGACTCATCGACATGTCAATGGAACTACCGATAGTAACTGCATGCATGCAATTACTCCAAAACATGAGGCAATTAATTAATTTTGGATTTAGTGGGTTTTTATGATAATATTTAAGGATTAGAAACATAGTCAAAAGGGGGAAAGGAGTCCAAAGGGGAAACTCGCGTCCAGAAAAGAGAGCAGCAAACAACTAGGAGTGAGGGGAATGCCAGATACTTGGGTGACGCTTGCATTTCCAGGTCTGATGGCTTTCTCAACTTGAGATCTTTTGAAGTTGACATAGTTTTGGCTTTTCTTCATAATTTTCATGATTTTTGTTGAATATAATGTCAACTTGAGTGAAGTTTGGGTGCTTTGCAATCTTCTAGGTCAATCAATGGTTTTGTCTGTATTAAGGAGTAAAACCATTGATTGGGTCAAGATTTCTTCTTTTGTGAAAGATTTTCAATGTGTCTATATAGTTTTTCAAAATGAAAGAGAGAATTTGGGTATGATTTTGATCGTCGGTGAAATTACCGACGTGTTGGTGGTGACATGGATGAAAGGAAGAAGATAAATAGTGCTCATGCATGTGAACATTGCAAGTTTGTAGTTTTTAGTAATTGATAGTATGAACGGAGCATTGACTAGACGTCGATGAGAAGGGTGCAATATTGTTGTTACACTATTAGCAAAGTTTGACATGTCAGTGAACTCACTAATAGTTATTGGTGAGGGCATTGACCCATCTTCAAAGTCACCGATAGAGATTATCAGTGATAGTCGATGAATCAGTGAACTCACTGATGGTTATCGATGAGGGTATCGACCAGTCCTTAAGGATTGATGCATCGGTGATCTCACTAATAGTAATTGGCGAGGTCATCAACCCATCCATGAGGTTATTGATGGACCTCAAAGTAACTATCGGCAAGGTTAACCAATGGTCATTGGTGGGGTCATCGACATGCTGATGAGTTCACCAAATGGTCATGGTGGGGTCATCGACATGTTGGCAAGACTGTTATAGTACTTATAATTAATAATGAATGGTTTTATATGTGATACATGATGTAGATGAAGGGTCACTTATGCAAATATTACTTAGGGGTTAGAATCCCCAATGTATGTGTATGAGACTATTGATTGTGATAAATGGGTATGAAAAAAACTATGCATACAACAACAAATGTCATAGGAACCCTTAGTGCCTCAGCTCCAAAATGGAGTCTTTAGCCACGTCAACGAAGGGGGTTGATATGAAAAATGGCCAAAGTCTTCTGGCTCTCTATAAATGGGAGTTATGTAGAACTGCTTTCCTAGCCCATAAGTAGTATTTGAATGGACTAGAGCATTAAAAGATGATTGGTTCAACGCAGCACACTATAGGAGATTTCAATGATCATGGAAAGTTGGAATCTCAAAACTTGTGTCCATGAGCCCTAGTGAGCCTTTACTTCATAACATGGATAGAGGAGGCAGACTTTAGAGCATTGAGGTCATTATGTGGTGGCCCAATATCAACAAGTACAACACTCCTAGATGAGGTCATCGTGTCTAGAGAACCATTATGAATGGTTTTTCCTTACAAATTAAAAGAATAATATGAAAGGTATGTATTCTTTGTATGGTTATGGATCAACTAGTTTTCCAATAAGAATTCCATGGTATGTTGATCTAGTTTTTATGTTTATTTAATATTTCTATCCCACTAAGTATTTCTATGTACTTACCATCCTTTGTGGTGTAGGTGTTAGGATCAAGGCTTGAAGGTATGTGAAGGTTGTAGCTATAGTGAAGATTTATTGTACATTCCGGAGATATTTTAGCTAGGTTTGATTAGGCACATGAGTGTGCCATTTATCTTTTATTAGTTTAGACATTGTTAGCAACGAATTGTGAACTTGTGGGTTTTGTTAATAGTTTAATATAATACTTATATAAATTTTTATAAGAGATATTTGTATCACATTCAAATGATTGTGAAGATAGATGACACTCATACCCCAATTCTTTATTTTAATGATTTATTTCATATGATTTACCGCTGCCACAAACAAGATGGACAAATGGAATTTAAAATATTTTATTTGAAGAGAAGGAACAAATTGAATTTTAAGAAAACAATTTACCTAGAAATTGTGGGTGTGACAACATGGTATCAAAGAGGTTCACAAGATAAATTCACAAGTTGTCTATTGAGATGTCTTAACTAATGGAAGGATAATGGTTGGGAAAATTTTATTATTAAGTGTATAATTTTCTTTTGTGCTAGAAAAGGATGGTTTAAACCTAGAACCAAGTACAATAGACAAATGCCAAATTTGCTGAAGATTTGGTCATTTTGTGAATTTGGATCTAGAAGAGGAACCAGAGGTGGAAGATCCAAAAGAAGAAGATCTATAAGAAGACCTGGAGGAGGAAAATACCAAAGATGATCCAAAGGAAGAATTTCCCTAGGATTGGAATAATTTAGAGGGAAAAGATTTTAGTGACACTTCTATTATCACAGGAGATTTTTTTCCCGCAGTGTTGTTTGTCTCTTCTAGTGACGAAGAATCGGATGATGAAGAATCAATTTTGACATAGAGAAGAATAGGCATGAATTTTGAAATAATAATCTGATAATTTTATGTATGACGTAATATGCTTGGAATGTTTTCATTGAAGATTTATATATTTCAAAAGAAAATGATTTTTAATTACATTGTCTTACTCAAAACATTACATAATTAAAGAAAAAAACTAATAATCCTAAGGGTGAGGAGTAGATGGAGGAAAATCTCTCACTAATTGAATGCATAGGGCAATCAGCTTTAGATGCACCTAATACTCTTGAATGTATTCCACTTCTCTAGTTAGCGAATGGAATCTGTAGGCAGTGATATCCATGAACTCAGATAGAGTTGTCCACATCTTCTCAATCGCCTCTAAGATAGTTGGATTAGTGGTTGGTGGAGGTGGAGGTGGGACTGGAGCAGCGTGCTCGTGCTGCTCATCCTGTTGTTGTGGTGGTGGCTGCTATTGCAGCTACTACTGCTGGGATGGGCTTGGGCACGTCCTTAGGCCACCTGCACCCTGATGGTGAGGGAGGAGGTCTAGATGTATGTTTTGCACACCCCTGCAAGTGAATGTGTTGTGAGGGAACCATCAAAATGGAAACCTAAATTGGTGTCTATCTGACTCATCAGATAGCCAAAAGGGTAGGCTTTCGCTCAAGGATGGCAAGCAAACTTAGTAATCTACTACATGATGTAAGTGGGCAAGCAAAATGTACAACGGTAGTGGATGCAGTGGATGGCCATTGCCATGGGGGCAATCAACTGACTAGTGTTGACTTTTGCAGATATTAATTATGGATGAAAATCTGGTGACACATGAAGAATAGGGGATAAATATGAGAAGTAGGGAGAGCATTACCGTCAACTCAGTTCAAGTGATCACCTTAAAAGTTATTTGTAATCATCTCCCGATCCTCAATAGAGATGAAAGAAGATTGTCACTCTAGAGTCTAGATCATCAAAATCCCCGTAATTTGATCGATCTGGTGGATGGTCATGTAGTGAAGAGTGCCCCCGACAGAAAGGTTGAACTCTGACCCCCAAGAAGTGAAGTCTTACATAGCTCCATAAACTTCATGAACCCTAGAGATGATGGCATCACCACCCCATGAGAGTAAACCCTCGACGTGAACAACATAAAGTCTATCCCAGATAAGGGATGAGTACTCATCACCTTGAGTATCGACCTATCTCTCCCATATGACTGGTCTCCACCCTCACTGAAGTTCCAATTTACCTCATTGAACCAGAGAGGGATGGAGGAAGAGAAAGAAGCTGTCAAGGAGGAGTTGGGGCTGTGACGGCTGGATGATGGAGAAGCAAAGTGAGAAGTTGATGATCCCACGGCAGCAATAGCAAGTTTTGTTACTGTGGTAGCAGGTGGGGTAGAAGTCTTGGGAAAAGGCATGGAAGTAGTGGTTGTTCTAACTAGCACTGGAGGGATGACTGCTCTGGCAGAAGAGGATGAATGTGTAGCGGTACTCGCAGATAGGGCCCACAAGCCCAACCCGGCCCAAAAATTAATGGGCTTGGGCCTTAAAAAATAAGTGACGGGCTAGGCAGGGCCTTAAATATAAAAGCCCATAAATTTTTGGGTGAGGGTCTGGCATAGGCGCAAAAAAAGGTAAAAGCCCGGCCAGGCTCGCAATCAATGAGGCTCATTTTGTTGGCCGTTACCCAGCCTAACCCATTTTCCAACTCAACGAGCCTCTCTAAATCTCATCTCTATCCCAACTCCCATATAAAAAGGGAAATACTCCTCATCCTCCCCCTCATTCATTCAGTCATTCTACCATTGTGTGCTCTCTCATGTCCCAAACTCCCATCTCACTGGCTCAAGTCGTGACTCTACAAGTGGCAGGGGGAGTACATCAAGATGTGGCACCACAGGTAGTTCGCCTTCAAGCAAGAGAAGGTCCTCTACTTCAAGGACTCACACATCACCTGAGCATCCAAGCCTAGTGATGTCATCCCCATCACCACCTACCTTATAGTCAAGGGCACAGAGGATGTCCTCCACAAGAAATTCCTTTTCAAGCTCTCCACCGGCCGTGAGACCATGTATTTCATTACTCTCTGACAAAGAGGAGTGGATCAACTCCATTGGCCAATCCATCGTCTAGTACTCCCAATTTGTGAGACTCCAAAGCTGTCAATTATCATGTCAAGTGAAGTAGATGTTGAAATTGAGTGGTCAACATGAGAGGACAAGACCTATTTTTACCTTCAACAGCCACTTATTCCCCCGTTAGCAGTGCTAGTGAAGAAAGCTTGTGGCCTGACCCGGCCCACATATCAAGCCGGTCCAGATTTTTATTCTAGAGGTTAGGTCCAGGTCAGGCCTTTTATTTGTCATTCATATTTAGGTCGAGCCCTGGCCTACCCCTGGCTTGCCAAGGCCTGGCCAGCTTGCAGCCCTAATGGTAGGGAAGTAGCAGCATGAGCTACAAAAATGGAAGTTTCTCCTTGGCTAGACTGAGAAGTAGCAGGATGAGAGCTTTGGCCTTTGATGGGCCTAGCCTTAGGGAGAGAGGTAGGCATAGCAGCCACAGGCTTTGTCAATCTAGAGGAGGAGACACCACCCTTACCCCTCTTGGCGGAATCGTCATGGAGATACTTTGGCCTTCCTTTTCTCTGCCACTGTTTGGCATTAAGCACCTCGATGGATGAGTGGTTATGCGTCATGGTCTGACTTTGGTAATGAGTGTAAGGGAGATGAGACTCCTTCCCTTGAGTTCGTACTTCCCCTTAGACCTGGGGAATACTCAGCTGAAGCAGGTGAGGAATCAAGGGGAGTAGTAGAGAAGGAGGGCCTCTTGGTTTTGGTTTTTGACATCTAAAAAGAAATGAAAATGCTTAAGATAAAGTGAAAAGTTCTCTTAAGAAAATATTATAATGTACAGTTGATAGAGCATCGACACGTTAATGAACTTACCAATGAATGGAATGGGTTATTGTCAGTTACCCTTCCAAGTGTCAGTGAACCCATCGATGGTCATGCTAGAAACATTGTTGGTGAACCTATGATGTGCCAAAGAACTCGTCTATAGTAACATTGAAAGTACTATCTATCACGCCCCGACACTTCTTGACCCGAGCCGAACCCGGTCCAAGGGCCGGACCAACGCATGGGGGCAATGGTTTGAAAACGATCAAAGGAATAGCGGAAGACTTATGCCCTAACCACGGGCTGTCTAAATTACGGAGTTTACACACTACTTTGAGCAAGAGTAAATAGGTAGAACCAAAAGAGTTAAACTCTAAATTAAACCACAATCTCAAACCCACATACGAATAATCCATAGCCACACACTTGGCTCCAAAATAAGGTCTCAAATGAAACTAAAGACATAGTATATCACAAATCTAAAGCAAGGATCATTCCACAAGGTCCTAACATCAAAACAAGATAAACAAAGAGACATGCAAGACTAGAAGCCTTCAGACTACTCCCAAGCTCTGTCCGACCTTTCCCCATATAGAGGATCCTGTCTGTCTACGAGTGACGCCACGCAGCCCCAAAACAAAATAAGAAAGTGGGGTGAGTATAAAAATTCAATAATGGTTTGGAATATAACTATAATAATCAGAAAACATGATGGCATGGCAATGAAGCAATTCAGATCTAAGATTAACATGCTATACCACTTTCTAATCATACATTCATATCACATAAACCTACATAATAGTGTCTCAATCACACCATTTCTGATCATGCATTCATATCTCATAAACCTGCATAATAGTGTTTCAATCACACACTTTCTAATCATGTATTCATATCTCATAAACCTATATAATAGTGTCTCAATCTCACCATTTCTGATCATGCATTCATATTATATAAACCTGCATGAGATGTATCTCTAACATACATTTCAGATCATGCATTAACATTATATAAACATGCATGAGATATATCTCCAACATACATTTCAGATCATGCATCGACATCATATAAACCTACATGAGATGTATCTCTAGCATACATTTTAGATCATGCATTAACATTCTCATTCATCATGCATGTGTAAGTGTCTCACACACACTAGTCTAACATGCAAGTCCACACACAGAGAGAATAAACCTGCTCCTCAAGGCCAACGCCTTCGAGCAACCCCTGCTCCTCAAGGCTAACGCCTTTGAGCAACCCTTGCTCCTCAAGGCCAATGCCTTCAAGCAGCTCCTGCTCCTCAAGGCCAAAGCCTTTGAGCAACTCCTGCCCATCAAGCCTAAACACCGTGGCAACCCTACTTGTCAAGACCGAAGTCCCAAGCAACAATACCTGGTAAGCCAGTGCACTCGGACAAACCAGTTGGATTCTCAGGGTCCAGATACTCTCAACAACTAATCTCATCCACAAGACAAGTACATAACTTGTCCTCACATAACTCAATTTAACTAGAGTCAACCCGGGGAGTATACACGTTCCACACAGGAACTTAAATCGAAAACATGTCCTTTCGGACCGATCAAGTTTTGATTAATTCACCGAGCGATTAATTCGGCACGCAATCTCAAGCATTGAATACAATCAATTAATTCTGGTTAAACATCCATAAAACTTCATCCATGAATACCGATCCATGATGCATGATAACATGATACATCCGTGAGCAAGACCAACATGGGTTCCAGCACATGGAATGTGCACCCAATCAGTCCCCTCATGCATCATAATCAAGGCATAATTAACTACAATTTCATAGTAGATTCCCCATATGTGTGTGTATTCATGCATATCTAAGCTAGGGCTGTAAATGAGCTGAGCTGGCTCGTGAGCAAACTTGGCTCGGCTAGGCTCAGCTCGAGTTAAACTCGACTCGAATCAGGCTCGACTCGAACTTGATTCGAGCTCGAATAAGTTCGAGCCAAGTTTGAGCAAACCCCTGCTCGACTCGGCTTGGCTCGAATAAAACTCGAACTCGATGCTACTCGGCTCGACCTCGTGCTCGAGCTCAAACTCAAATATAATTTCAAAATTATATATAAATAATATATATATATATATAATAAATAATGTATATATATGCATATTTTAAGTAAACATAATTGTTAATTTAAATATATATTTATAGCATACTCCTTCCATTCTTAGATTAATTGCTCTATTTGATTAGTTCATTTTGAAAAATCTAATTGAGCTATTAATCTAAGACAAATGGAATATATAAAATGATGTATAATCACATATTTATATACTAATACTATGTATCGTATTGATATATGAGACCCGTTTATATGAGTAAAGGCTTACTCACGACTATGTGAGTATAGATGTCATACATTATCATATTATGATATAAGAACACACATAACTTGGGAGGTAGATTAGTTTATGTCTTCTTGCGCATTTGGATCTCTATCTGATGGCCTATGATGTCTTTGCTCATGCTGACGTACGAGAGTCTAAACTCATATAAAAAAATTTCATGATATATATCCGTGTTGAATTATAACAGATATATCACTTTTATATATGATATATATTTTATAAAAAAAAATATTGGAGATGCAAACACTAATATACTCCTTTTGTCTCAAATTAATAGGGCTATTTGATTCTTGAAGATGAACTAAAATTAGTTCAATTGAAAAACCAAATGAAGCTATAAGTATATGACAGATGGTCAACATGATATCACACTAATATACTTAAAAATAATTCTAAAAGAAGCATGACATTTGTGGACCAACCTTAGTTTAGAAAAGAATGATTAGATATTCTTTTAAAAGTTGAAGCATGACATTGGGACCATCCTTATCTTACAAAATGTATATCTTTTTACATGTACTTCAAAATTTTTTAGAGGCACACTAAGATTATGGAATAACTTTTTTATTAGTGATTTATAAATATGTAAAGAAATGAAAACACAAAAAAGTAGATGACAATGTTGCCTAAATAATTTTTTATTTTTCACATCTTTTTTACTGATTATATGTACATAAAGAGAGAAAAATAATAATGTTGCATTTATTTAGCATATGTAACTAAAACTTATTTGTCATAGTTTTCTTCTTTCATAGTGACTATAATCAAATGTTCATGGTGTAGTCGTAATACTTGTTGAAGTATATTTATTAATATTTAATACTAAAAGTATATTAGAGTATATGTGATACTTCATATACTTTATATTTATATATAGATTATTTTTATTTTTTTAGTTCGAGCCAAGGCTTATGATTCACTTATTCAGGTTCGAGCTCGAGCTAAGCTTTGGATTTTTAATTCGAGCTAAGCTCGAACTGAAAGGTTCGAGTTTATTTGAGCTTCAAGACGAGCCAAAACAGCCTAATACTCAGCTCAGCTCGGCCCGTTAACACCCCTAATCTCAGCACATCCCAATGCTTGACATAAACTCATAAGACAATTTACACATGCTTGAACACATTTAAAATAATGATTCCTAACTAAAGGTAAAATAAAATCCACCATAAAATTTAAATCCATCAATGTAGAATCGAACGCTCATTCCCACAAGCATGATTTTCCACACAATAAGCCACAACATGATCACATCAATTACCCATAAACCATCCATATTATAAGAGAACACATTTCACCATTTTCTATATAACATCCCTACTAGAAACATATTATAATAATAAGAATTCCAGCATTCCAAGTTCCAACATACTTCAATATCAACATGTATAATTGTCAACGTATAATATAATACCCCATGATAATCACTTAAACATAATCCATAAACTTTCATCATCAATTCCACACCTCCAGTAGCCCAATTCAACATAATACACTTTCCATAACCAGTAGGAATATTAAATAGAGTAAAAACATTGAAATGAGCATAATTTCAAAAATAGCAAAACTGTAGTTAAGCCGTTCGAACGCCCTACAAGGCCGTTCAATCGGCTATAGTGGAAATCTATCAAAACTGTACTGTTGTCAATCGATCGCCCTTGTAGGCCGTTCGATCGCCAACAAAGCAGTTTTGACCTTCTTTTTCATTTCGAATTTCAAAACTGAGACTCTATTAAAGCAACTTAAAACCTTCATCTATAGGCCCATACACCATTAAAACTCCATCAAACTTTCTAGAATGTTAATCTACACCATCTAAAGGCAAAACCCTAAGAAATCGGATTAAGAAATTAGCATTTACTAATCCCACCATTAGAGCATTAAATCAAGCAAATCCATTCCATATAAACTATGAAAAATCAAGATTTTACCATAAGAAAACTGAGATTTGGAAGACCTATTACCTTGTCACTCATTTAGGTTCAGATTTGACCTTCACCCTTCTTGAAAACTTTCCAAAAACATAGTGTCTAAGTTAAACTCCATTAAAAATCGGTTTAACATTGAAAACATTAAAGAAATCTTAGATCTAGGGTTTGTTAAGAATAAAAAATGAATTTTGAGAAGTAGGGTTTGAAGTAAGGGAGTAAATTAGTGACTTTGATGCTTGAAATCGAATCAAATCAAAGGAGAAATGATTGATTAAGAATGGATTAGGAGAAAATCTAGGATTTTAAGCTTAATTAAGGAAGAACTTACCTTAATCCCTTATAATCCGGGCCTAATTGGAAAACTAGGCTTTAATCACCTCCTCCCAGCCTATTCCCAAAATGAAAATAGCTCAGCCCTTTTCCATTTATAGTAGGGCTTGGGGTACACTTAATGAACTAATGGGGTGTAAATATAATTTTGGGCCAAAAATAGGTATTTTACAAATTTGAGCACTAATTAAATCTGAGAAAATTCTAAAAATTTTTGTATGAGCTTATGTTGATGTTTGGGGCATTTTAGTCTAAAAATCCTAATTTCGTCGGTAGGGCCCACAGGGGGTCCCGCCAAACCCTAATTTTTGGAAAATTAGTGAAAATTTAGAAAAATCCCAACCAATTCAGAATTGACTAAAAACTACTTAAAACTTATAAATGTGAAATTGTTTTTGATTGAAACCTTTAGAAAATACTCAAATTTATAAAATTGTCCCGAATCGATCAAAATTAATATTAAACCACAGAAAAGCATTTCAACAAAATAAATTCAAACTGGTCTACAATAAGGGATCTTACACTATCATTGATAATTGACATATAGGTGGCCTAAAGATGGAAGCTTGTAAATCCAAAGAGATTCGAACATTAGTCTGAATGTCTATAAGGATAAGTCAAATGAGAAAAAAAAATGGAAATAAAGTGATTGAGTTTGAAAAGGGGGAAAAACCCTAATCAGGTTCCCATTGCTGACTCACTGAACCATCAATGAGGATGGCAAGTGAATCAATTCAGTATAATAGTTCAATTCTATAAAAGAAGAGTTTTGTAAATTGTACCTTTGAGATTCTTGGTTGATTCTTGGATTTTCAAGAAGAAAGGAGTGAAAAAACCCCTCCTAGATGCATAGTGAATAGAGCCGTAGGGAAAAAATGGGCAATGGAAATGGGAGATCATGCCAAAAACTTGTCGATTCTTCTTCTAAGACAAGAAGAGAGGAGTCATCAGAGAACATGCAAAAGAATGGCAGAGCTTTGGAGGTGTAAAAGTTGAATTGTCTCCATTGTTGGTACATTCAGTTTAAATGATGAAGGAAGGTGATGCTTGAGTCACCTAACGTGACTTTGTAAAAGCAAACTTATGAACTATCAATGTGTCAATGGATCCACCGATGCGTCAATAGGTTAAAAATTAAAATTTTGAAATTTAGATTTATAAAAATTTGACAAATGTAAAGTCTTTCCCTATCGAATTTTGGGGACAAAATTCTTTTTAAGGGGGGAGAATGTAACACCTCATATTTTTTAAAATTATTCGTCATTGGTGAGCCATTAACGTGTCGATGGATTTACTGATAGAACTCATGAAATTTCCATTTATTGACTCACCGATGTGTCAATGGAAACGATGATGCTTACTACATACATGCAATTACTTCAAAATATGAGGTTGTTAATCAAGTTCAAGTTTCATGGGTCGTTATGTGTAATGTCACTGATTTTTCTACAATTTTCTATGTTTTTCTTGCTATTTTTCTCATCATTTTTGGCGGGAAAATGTGACACTACGGCGTATTCATATTTGAGCATTTACTTCGTATTTATACCCATAGAGTCGGGTGTCAGGCTTAGTCGCAGGCTGCAGACCTCACAGCGCGCTTTCAGCGTGAGTTTTGGACATACAATGTGTAAACATGAGGTAACCATATGATGGGGATATAAGTGGGAAAAAAATGTGAAAGGATCGGGCTCGGCCAAGCCCAATCTAGAAACATCCGGACAGTACATCCCCCCCCCTTCCGGCTTCATTTGCCCAGTCGCCATCGGCTGCTGGAGGGCCGCAGGATGCCACCACCTGCTCCACCCCGGCTATGCGACAGCAAGGGACCACCGTCCCGGCCCCCACAGCTGCTCCGCCCTCCACCCAGTCTCTCCCCGGTTAGACCCCCCCTCTCTCTCTGTTTTGAGTTCCAGTTGCCGCCGCCGTAAGCCGGCAAGGGCCAGCCGGCCTCCAGGAGTTCCATCCCTACCCGACAATAGCAGGGGACCACCTATCCCGGCCTCCTAGGCCTCCACTCTGCCACACCGTCCTCATTTTCTACCTCTGCCCTGTTTCCGCTAGTGCTCTATTTTGGTGAAATAGAGGCCGCAGGCAATGAGCTACAGCCTACCTGACCTCTCTCCAACCTCACCTTGGTCCGGCAAAGGCTATGGACCACCCCTCCCTACCCGATTCCGCCTCCACCCTTCCTTTTTCCTCTGGCCAGATGCTTCCATTGTCCCCTATTCCGTCAGTGTTTTGTTTGGTGAAACGGAAGCCGGCGGCTGCGAGCCACGGCCAACAAACCTCCGTCTGGCTCAGCCCCGGCCTAGCGATGGTTGAGCCACTGTCCTAGCTTAAATTCGCCGGCCCTAGCATAGTCCCACCTCCTCTGCCTCCGCAGCATTCTCACGGCATAGTAAATACTGCTCCTTTGGAATTTGTTTGTTAGTCTTTCGCCGCTTGTAGCCAATCAGTCACTGATTTGCTTTTATTAGCCCCGCAGTTGACTAGTGACGGTATGGAACCGCCCTGGCTCTGCTATGCCTTAGCGGCATTGAGGGTAGACTGTTGTTCCCAGCCCCTCTTTGATCGTCTGTCCCGTTTGTACGATTGACCCTTATTTTACCTATTTTGTGTCATCGGTCGTAGAAATGCCTCCAACCATATTTGCATTGATTTGCCACAACCTGGTGACAGTGGGGGCTACTTCCATCGGTCATGGCACAATGATGGCCCCACTACCCTAGATCAGCCCTAGATATGCCCCTCTTTTCCAGCATGAGCCAGACTCCCCCTCTGTCCGACACCATCCAGTCCTCTTCCCCTCCCCTTTGCCACGTGTGGAAGTAGCCGCACATGCGGTTTAGGGTTTAGGTGTCGCTTTGGCACCACCTGACCATAGGCTGGCTCTGCCACTGAATGGAGTTGACATCGGAGTCCTCCACCACCTCTCCTTTGTCCTCGAGTGTCACCCCAAGCCCTCCTTCCTTATGTGGGCCCTTGTTGACGTGAAATCGCTACCATTGGGTGCTGTCCACAGCCAATTTCGATATCTTGCAGCCGGCCGAGTACTTAGCCGCGGCCAACCTTCAGTTAGTACACCCTCGACTTTTGGTCCCACCACCAGTTATGTTGGCACGACCTTTCTCCTGACCGCCTTAGTGTGCCGCCATAGATCGCAAATTTTGCCACATTGACTTCTAACACCTCGTTTGGCCGTGATTGTTTCTGATACTTCCTAAAATCCTTGGGACAACAGCTCTCTCAACTTGGTAAAGCTTTTGTCTGCCAACTCCGCTGCCGCCGCCGCCGTCATGTGCTCGCCATCAAACATCATGATTACAAGGTAGGGGAACTTTGAACTCATAATTTCATGATAGCATGCTTTGAATGTGTAACAACATGCTAGGATTGTATGATTCAATGCTTTGGATGCTAAATCATGATCCAATTGCATGATGTAAGAGGATATATTATGCCATGCTGAAATGCATATGACATGCATGTGGGATGTTTGCATGTTTGATGTATGTGGATTGAGTATGTGCTAGTGATGTCTAGCGTGTTTGTTGGTAAGCTTCGTATGAGTATGTATGTGCTAGTGATGGCTAGCGAGTATGTTTCTACATATGTGGATTGTGTGTGCACTAGTGATGGGTAGCAATGATGTTTCTATGAATATGGTTTATTCATGTGCTAGTGATGGCTAGCGTGCATGTTTGAAGTATGTATGGATGTGTATGTATGTGCTAGTGATGGCTAGCGTGTATGTTTGAAGTATGTATAAATGTGTATATATGCACTAGTGATGGATAGCGAGTATGTTGGTAAGCTACGTATGTATGAAAGTATGTGTGCTATGCGTATATGTGATGGACATATGTATGTATGATGGTTATTTGTCTATGCTATGGATATGTGTATGTGCATGTGGGCTATGGATGGTAAGAAGTGTCAGTGTTTGGTATGGATTTGGATATGGATGTGTAAGCGTATGATAGATGATAGAGGATATGAGTATGGCAACGAGGATTGGAGTGGATTATTTTGGCTCAGAGCGTATGTTTGGGGATTGTTAGATAGTAAGAGTGTGCATATTTATACAAGCATAACGTACAAATTATGTAGTGAAAAGTAAGCTCAATAAGTGAGGTATTAGTAAGAGGGTGATAACTGGGTTTGGCTCTGTGGAGCTTAGGTTGATGACATTTGTGTAAGATTTTTTGCCCATAAGGTGGATGGAGGAGATTGTATGAATATGTAAGATTTTGGTGTATGGTGTGTTATGCTGTAAGATAGACGGGTTAAGTGAAGTCTGCTGCCCTGACGAACTAGGGTTTCGGATCGAGCTCAGCTTCGGTTTGATCAGTGGAGCACAATATGCTTGAGTGTTTGTGTGTCATAATTATACCGCATAAATTACTTAATTCAAACTTGAATTATAAGCACAACTAATGATAGTGTTATGAGTTTGAGACCTGAGGGTTTTGACAAATTAAGTTCTGTGTTTGAGCTAGTCGATAATGAGTCAGCTGAGCATTTCTCATGTCTTGTCATGGTGTTTATCCTGCGGGATGTTGTTTGTGTGTTGTATAAAGCACCAGATGTCTGATGCTCTGTTGAGAGCGATGTGTATTTTTAATTTAGTATGTGTGTTGTATGAAGCACAGACGTCTGATGCTCTGTTGAGAGCGATGTATGTTTTCATTTTGGTCTGTGTGATATATAAGCCTAGACGTTTGATGCTCTATTGAGTGCGTTGTATGATTTCTTCCCAAGAGTGGCACTGGCACTATAAGACCCATTATGGTGGGCAATTCAATGGCACTATAAGACCCATTATGGTGGGCAACTGTATGACCCCTTATGTATGGGTGTTTATGTTTGCGCGCTTAGGTAAGTAGTGTCATGGACCTGCTCTTACCTGTTTGAACCAGTGCCTCATGAGCATTGGTGTGCCTTACCTTCGGAAAAGTCCATGGCGTCTAGTCACTCCCCAAAGGTTACGGTGATGCCCCAGTGGCATTTGTTTCCATTCGACGCTGGAGCTTATTAGTTGTAATGAGCTTCAGTGGTTGATAGTATGAGCACGACTGTAAGAGTATGAGTATGAGTATGATTATAAGAGTATGTTTCTAAGTAAGACCATAAGTGTATGATTGTACCAGTAAGGTCGTACAAGTTTGTGTAAGTTGTATGAGTAAGCATATGATTGTACGAGTAAGGTCGTACAAGTATGTGTAAGTCGTTTAAGTAAGATTACGGTGGTATGAGTAAGTTTGTTAGACCCTAAATAATGGTGTTTGTGTAAGTTGATAAAATGGTTTGTTTGGCATGTTTGTATGTGTATGAGCATGATTATGATATGCTTGTTTGCTTCATGTTTAAGTTGCATGAACGCATCTATGTATAGATTTACTGAGTTCACTGTTTAGAACTTCCCTATTGGGTATTTTCCTACTAAGTATGAAAATACTCATTACCCTACTTTTTAGCCCCATTGTTCGGGAGGCTTTTTCAGGTTTGTGATGGAGAGCTCCTGGAGATGGGCGCTCATTTCCGCAATGGATTGATTCCCTTGGACTCATGTATACACTTGACTTACTGTGAGTATTTTTGTGCCACGATCCGATGTATTGGGTGAGACATGAATTAAGATGTTTATATATTCTGGACTTTCATTTGGATTAGACTGTGGACTGTTATGGGACTTACACTCAGGGATGCCTGGGAGAGATTTGTATTTACAGTCTATGATCATAGCAATTTATTTGTACAATTATTTTCGAGTAGAGCCTGTGGATGCTTGGTTTGGCCGTATGATGTTTGATCAAATGAGTAACAATTTGGATGGGAAAAATTGATGTGTTATATTTTAAATTATAAAATTGTTTTCAAGGTTTCATATTCGTCATTTTCCCTAATCAATAGTAGTTATATTGTAAAAAAAATTGTGAATTTTGAGGAAAATGTTTGAAAAATCACAGGCGTTACATTATGATAGTATTTAAGGATTAGAAATGGAGTGAGAAGGGGAAGGTATCCAAAGGGGAAACTTGTAGCCAGAGAAGAGATCTGTGGACGACCGGGAGTGAGGGGAACACTCGAGAATCGGATAACGCTAGCATTTCAAGGTCGGATGGCTTTCCGAACTTAAGTTCTTCTCAAATTGATATAGTTTTGGATTTTCTTCATGATTTTCGTGATTTTTGTTGAATATAATGTCAACTTGAGTGAAGGTCACATGCTTTGCGGTCTTCTAAGTCAATTCATGGTTTTTATTGTATTAAAGAGTAAAAGCAAAATTTTTGATGATTTCTTCTTTTGTGAAAGATTTTCAATGTGTGTTTATATATGTAGTTTTCAAAAACAAATGAGAGTATTTGAGCATGATTTTGATTGTCGGTGAAGTTATTGAAGTGTAGGTGGTGACACCAATGAAAGGAAGAAGATGAACAATGCTCAGCATACGTGCGTTGCAGGCAAGTGGTTTTTGATCATTGGCAGTGTGAACGATTTGTTGAAGAAGCATCGATGAGAATGATATAGTAGTGTTCTTCCACTGTTGGTAGGATTCAACATGTCCATGAACTCACTGATAGTTATTGGAGAGGGCACTGACTTGTTAGTGAAGACACCAATGGATATTAACATCTCTACAGGTGATTGTCAACATGTCAGTGAACTCACCGGCTGTTATCAGTGAGGGTACCGACCCTATCTGTAAGGTCACCAATAGATTATGTCAGTAAAGTTTGACCCATCGATGATCTCACTGGTGGTTATCAGCATGGTCATCAACCCATCCATGGGGCTACTAATGGACCTCAAAGTCACTGTTGGCACATTTTGATGTGTATGCTATGATTTCAGATTTCATTACCATTATAGCTAATGTATGCTATAATACTTATAATTAATAATGCATGATTTTTTATGTTATGTGGATGAAAGGTCACTTATGCATATATTACTTTGGGGTTAGAATCCATAATGCACATGTATGAGACAATTGATTGTGGTGAATGAGTACCCAAAAGACTATGCATACGACAACAAGGGTTATAGGAACCCTTTATGCCTCAGCTTCAAAATGGATTCTTCAGCCATGTGAACGAAAGGGGTTGGTATGAAAAATGACCAAAGTCTTCTGGCCTCCTAAAAATGAGGGTTATGTAGAACTACTTCCATGACTAGGGAGTAGTATTTGTATGGATGAGAGCATTAAATGATGAATGGTCCCACACAACATAATAATGGAGGTTTTGATGATCAGTGAAAATAGTAATCTCAACACTAAGGTCCATTGGCCCTAGTGACCTTTATTTCATAGAGTGCATGGGGTGAGGCAGACTTCAGAGCACGAGGTCATCATGTCTAGCGAACCTTCAGGAAGGGTTTTAGCATTCAAATGGAATGAATAATATGAAAGGTATGTATTCTTTGTATGGTGTTGAATCAACTGATTTTTCAGTAAGAATTCCATGGTATGTTGATCGAGTTTTTATGCTTCTTTAAGATTACTATCCCACTAAGTATTTCTATATTCTCATCATCATTTGTGGTGTAGGCATTCGAATCAAGGCACAAAGGTATGTGAAGGTTGTAGTTGTAGTGAATATTTACTCTACATTCATGGAGATACTTTAGCTAGGTGTGATGAGGCATGTGAGATTGCCATTTATCTTTTATTAGTTTAGACATTGTTAATAGACAATTATGAGCTTGTGGGTCCTGAGAATATTTTAATGTAATAGTTATATAAATTTTGATAACAGATGTTGGTATCACAATCGAATAATTGTGAAGATAGATAATACTCATACCCCCAATTCTTTATTTTAATTATTTATTTCATATGATTTACTACTGCAACAAACATGATGGATGAATGGGATTTAAGATATCTTCTTTTGTAGAAAAGGAACAAAATGAATTTCATGGAAATTTTATACCTAGAAATTGAGGGTGTTATAGGGAGAGATTGTAAGCACATGTGTCAAATGTTATGTATTTGGCTAACTTTGTATAGAAACTTCGAGCATGTAATTTTTCTTAAAAACCTGATTAGATTTAGTTGTGGCAAGTATGAATTGATGGACCTTAAAATAATAGCAGATGTGTTCTTATAGATCAAGACTGAAGACTAAATAATGTTGATGGAAACAAAAGCTTATTAAGTACACATTCTCATACAAAAGTCACTTGACAAGTTTCAAAAGTGATTTTGAAGGTTTTAGAGGTATTTAGTATAAAAAGGTAAAACAATAATTAATCAGTGTCATCAATAAATTGCTAGAATAGACAAGGGTAAAATCGATCAATCTCTTATGAATTGTTGCATGGAATAGATACAACGTCGCACAAGCAATAGATCGATTAGCACATGTATTTGCTCTTTGCTAAATGAAGCCGATAGTTTATCGATCGATTGCTTTGTTGATATAGTGATTGAACGAGGAGTCATGCCCAAATGAAATAGTGAATGATCAATCGCTATTTAGAATGATCAATTGCTAGTAGTTTTAGTTGCCTTAAAAAAGCCTTTCCAGTAGAGTTTTTATTCCTAGTTGAAGTCAATGACCTAAACTTACTTAGAAACCTATATAGAGGTTAAGTTATAACGATTGTGAGGTTAGGGAAACATTAAAAATATTAGAGAAGAAAGGAAAGTCCTTTACTCATTGTTTTCCTAGAGAATCCTTAGAAAGCTTGAAGAGATTATTCATGAAGGATTCATGGTGATATACAACTGAAGTGAGAAGATTTCACACAGCAAATATAATATGAGAGTTAGTGAATTCTTCATTTGAGTTGAAGAATCTTAAGAGGTAAATCAACAAACAATGAAAGAGTCTTTGTTTGAGTTGCTAGAATAAGAAGATGGTAAATCAACAAACAACGAAAGGGTCTTTGTTTGAGTTGCTAGAAGAAGAAGAAGACGGAGAGGGAAAGCTTCAAGTATTCAAAGAGGAAGAATTGAAGGCTAACAATACCAACAAAGAAGATTGTAGAAAAGAGTATGTGTCAAGTTCAGAGGTTGGTTAGTTGTTTTGTGTTTTATAAGTTCTATATCTTACTAGTTAATTGATTTAGACTTTGTTGAGGCTGTCATGGTTTTTTTCTGAGCTCAAATTTTATACATATAACTCTTTGTGTGATTGTGTAATGTGCATACTTGATTTAACTATTAGATTAATTATCAATGGTGCATAATAATTAGGTTTGTTTATTCCGCTTCAAAACAAATTCCTGTGCATTAAAGCTAGAACATGTAGTGTTTATCTTTATTAGATAATCGGACAAGGGGCAATCTAGTGATCTACTATTCTCATTTAGATGGATATTAAACTCTCATCTAGGACTTCTCTATGGAGTCTCCCCCTGTCCCTTGTGCTCTTTCACACCCTCGAGTGGTTAACTCATGAAACGAACTTCTACACTGCATAGAGTGACCATGAATTGGCTAGAAATCATTTTAAATGGGCTCAATTGGTTATATAATGACCTCTCAATGGGGAAAATTGGTCTAGATATAGGTAATTGATAGAGTAAGGAGAGGTGTGGGGTATATGGTCTGAAACCCCCTTCATCCCTTTAAATAGGAGAGCTGCAAATCGAGGCTATGCTCTGCGTGGCTTAGCATGATTTGTGCATTGCACAATGATGGCGCACTTCCCACAGCATCACCACGAGGCATGCTGCCAGTGCAAGATCTTAAAATCAGCTTTAAAATATTATTATTTTTTTACTGTTTTAAATTCAAATCAGTTTTCTAATTTTAAACAATCATAACTTGCTCTCCCAAACTTGCAATAACATGTTCTTGGTACCATTATGCTCGTATTGATGAGCCCTACCAAACAAGACAACATGGGTAGGTTATCTTGAACATTTTAAGTTGGACCCACCCATGTGGAACACTTTCTGAAAGTATACC
The DNA here is from genome assembly GCA_035235625.1 of Saururus chinensis. Classification (NCBI taxonomy): domain Eukaryota; kingdom Viridiplantae; phylum Streptophyta; class Magnoliopsida; order Piperales; family Saururaceae; genus Saururus; species Saururus chinensis. The sequence goes on from CP141143.1 coordinate 38,548,952, forward strand.
TTACAATCAAAGTGTCTAATTTACACATTCATAGACTTGTTACACTCTTATTTTGAATCCTATCAAAGCCCTCATAGTTCACTATTATAGAATAATCTCTAAGCAGTTAATTGCTAACAATATGAATATTGGGTCCCCATCTTTGTCCAAATCCTATTCCTGCGTTAAATTTTTATAATTGCATAAACTACAGGGTTGCTACAAACTACTCCCCTTAGAAAAAATTTATCCTCTAAATTTGTATAATTCATACACCTAAAAGTTCATGATTCTTCTTCATAATGTCATTTTCTACTTCCTATATAGCTTCTTCCGAGGAGTGGTACCACCATATGAGTTTCACTAAAGGAATCCTTTTTCTCCTAAGAATATGTTCCTTACAGTCTAAAATTTTGTGTAGCTTTTCATCGAAGGATAACAATGGCCTTAGGGTAATTGTAGTATGGTCAAGAACATAGGAGGGATCTCATTGTAAAAACATATTTCATATGTCAAGGTTATTGGCTAATTTCTTTGTCAAAATTATGTTATGAATTGGGTCTTAGAATTTGATTAGATATTATTGTGGTCGAGTCAGATTTACAATTAACATACTTGAAAAATAGGCGCAGACATATTATTATAGATCAAGATAGAAGATTAAAGAATGTTGAAGGTTTTTGAAGCTTAGTCTGATCACATCACATACCAAAATCACTTAGAAAATTTTAGAAGTGATTTCAGAGGTTTTAGGGTTAAAACGAGAAAATAGTAAAAATATAGATGGAACGATCGATTGTTGGACATACTGTTTATTGGAACAATTGATTGGCACCTAATTTTGCCCTATGTAACATGAAGCTGAGAGTTATCAGTTGTTCACCTTTGTTAATCAATCAATTGCTAGAAGTTTCGTGTACAAAACAATAGTGAGCAATCGATCATTGTTTGGAACAATCAATTGCTTCAGGGATAGGTTACCCTAATTAAACCATTCTTATTTATATTTATTTCCTTATTCAAGTAAACAACCTAAACCGACTTAAAGAGCTATATAAGGGCTATGAAATCATGAAATTTGGAAAAGAAAACCTAGAGGAGATTAGAGAAAAAAGATTTACACCTTTTGCACATTGTTTTCCAAGGAGGATTCACATGAATCTTTGAGTTGAACACTAATGGTGAATTCATAAAGTTATTCCAGAACTAAAAGTAGATTTTACATAGAAACTTCAAAGATGTGTTACAATATATCTTCAATGGGAGATTGAAGATTTCTAAGGTGGTTAAAGTCAATACAACAAGAGGAGCTTGTTGAATGCTAGAAGAAGAAAAAGACAAAGAAAGAAGGAAGAAGAAGTTTCAAGTGCTTGAGAAGACTTGAAGGTTAGCAACAACAAAGATTTATGGAGATCTAAACAAAAGGACCTTGTCTTAGAGTGAAAACAAAGGTTAGTGGTTTGCTTTTATCGTTGTAAATTGTCTTGCTCACTAGTAGTGCATTGATTTGGTTCCTTTGTGCAAACGTCGTAGTTTTTTACCTGAGTTTGGGTTTTTCACATTAAATTGATATGTTTCATATGTGGATTGAATACTTATAGTTTGAATGATTGATATAGCATGAGTGAGTTTTGAGATAATATAGCTCTATACAAACATTCTACTCAAAAGAGACTGGAACTAGTAATCTTTATCTTCATAGTTAATCGAACGAGGGGCAATCTAGTCATTCACTATAATCTTCTTGATGGATATTAAAATAACAAGTTGTAGTTGAGGATTAATTATTGGAAATTTAATTTTTCTCCATGATATCAATCTGATTCGGCATATTAGTGCTTCGTAACCTTGCTTAAACTTCTGTAGTTTGATTTATTGTGCTAGGGTTTGAATTCTTATTTTGCTTAAGTTTAATTATTTTTCTCTCAGAAACACTTGAATAAACTTGCTAATTTGTGTGCTCTAGATTTCTTGTTGTTTTTCTTATACTTTTACTTTATTTAAGTGCTTAAATTGTTGTGCTTGGGTTGTTTTGTTGGATTAAAAATCAATGGTTTGTTTGAATAACTCAAAGAATGAACATGGGGACTTAGGAAATCCCAAGAACAAGCCTCCCTTATTTGATGGCCAGAATTTTTCATATTGAAAAAAATAGGATGAGCGTTTTTATACAAGAGCTTGATGGGAATGCCTAAAAAGCAGTTGTTAAAGGCTGAAGTCCTCAAATGACCAAAGATGAGGAAGGGAATTCTATTCTAAAAGATAAAACTGAATGGGATGAGAATTAGACTAAACTTGCAAATCAAAATAGTAAAGCCCTTAGTGCATTATTCAATGCCTTAGAAAAATCGCAATATAGGTTGATCTCTAATTGTGTATCTACCAAGGCTGCATTAAAAAATTTGTAAAACTTAATGAGGAAACAAAGGTTGTAAAGGTGTTTGGGCTATAGATGTTGACCGTAGAGTTTGAGAACATGATAATGAGTGAAGAGACAATTCCTGAATAATATGTTAAAATTTCAGACACAGTAAGTACATATGATCAACTAGGAGAGCATATGCCTAATTACCATGTTGTGAGAAAGTTATTAAGGTTCTTGTCCTCTAAGTTTAAAATTAAGGTAGATGTCATTAATGAACCTAGGAAGATTGACACCTTGGACCTTGAGGAGTTGGTTGGGGACCTTACAATCTTTGATATGCAAGAAGAGTCCTATGAGAACAAAAAGGAGTTGTCTAAAAATTCTAAGGGAAAATAGAATGCTCTAAAATCATCTAAAAGATCTTCCAAGAAAAATAAATTTTCAAACGTCTTAGATGAATCTGAAGAGTCTAAAGGTGATGAAGAATTAATGCTTTTATTTGCTAAGAACTTCGAGAAATTCATTAAAACTCAGAACTTTAGATTTGGTAGTTAGAGACAAAATTCTTGGAAGAAACAAGGAGTGATGAGAGATGAGAGGCAAACTAAACAAGACAAAAAGAATTTTAAATGCTTTGAATGTGGTAAGTTAGGTCACTTTGCTTCTGATTGTCCTAACATTAATTTTGACAATTCTTCTTATGACAAGCCTAAGAAATTAAAGGAGCTTGATTATAAAAAAAGGCAAAGGTGCTTCAAGAAACTAGCTCTGATGAGAGCTCTTCTGAAGAAGAATTGTGCAATTATACTGCCTTCCATGCAAATATGAAGGATGATAGTTTTGAAGAAAATTTTCATGAGTCCACTTCTCTTGAAGAGAACTCAAAAAGTCTGAGGTTGATTTGATGAGTTTAAAGGATTCCTCTAACAATTATGTCTTTACTAAGAAAACCAAAAGCCTTAAGAGAGAGTTGAAAAAGAAAGATGATAAACAAGTATTGTCTTTACAAGAGGCAAATAAGGGGTTCATTAATAAACTTGAATAAAATGTGCACAACCTTAAGAAAGACCTAGAGAGTGAGAAAGAGAAGTCTAGTCTCTCAATGGAGAACTTATGCCCTCTAAAAAAATTAGATGGATTAAAGAGTGGGAAAAATAAGTTGGAGACTATACTTAGCATTTGTCAAATCAAAAAAATAGGCTTAGGTTTTAAGAATTGCTTATATACCCCCTTAGCAAAACCTACTACCTTTATGAATGCAAAAGAGAGTGATAAAAACCCTAAGATAGTGTCAACACACCTAAGTCAAGAGTGAAGGGAATAATGATGGTTTTTAGTATTGTGGGTATGTGTGACATTTGCTATAGTGAGAAACATACTAGAAGATAATGTCCTAAGAATTATCTTTTCAAACTTAGGTCAAAGAAGAATGAGATGAAGCACACTACCCCCACTACCCCTAAGCTGCCCCACCAAGTGTATGAAAAGAATATGAAGAGAGTGTGGGTGAAGAAGGTTGATCTTTGAGCTTTGAATGATCAATTAGGAAAAGTAAGGAAGTCTACCTTAGGTTTCTTTAGGATGGGATGACTAGGCAAGGCTAAGGAGTCTCACATTGTAAAGAAAGATATTATGATTTGTGTCCATGGTTTAATTCTTTCTATCATTTGGACATTCATATTTTTTTAGCTTTATCACATTTGACTTTGGTTTTACATGTCTTTAATTCATAGTTTTGAATTGAAAAATAAAACAAACAAATGAAATATGATCAAAAACACACAAAAATTAGTGTAGCTTTTGCTTGAGTTTGCAATTGACTTTGTTTTGGTTTTTGATAAGTTCAACTCTTGAGACATATTGAGATTAATTTTATGAAAGGTAACATGATTAGTGGTCAAAATACACTAAGGAGAGTAAAGATCAAGTTTATTTTCATTTGCTTGATGTTGTAATTCTCCAATTTTAAAAAAACTTGCACACATCATGTTGAGACTCAAGTCACTTTTATGTATAAACATCAAGAGACAATTCTTAAACATAAGTTAACTTAGACGATCTTCAGTAGAGTCTAAGTGATCAAATTAGATGATCTTTGGCTAGATTTTGTTTAGAATTCAAAAGAAAACAAAATTCTATGTAATGTACTTCAATGTTTATGAGTCTTATGTACTTTAATATATCTTTAAAAATTGAAATTGTCCTCATAAAGATGATAAGGAAAGGCTATCTACTTAGGTCGACCTAGGCTAATGTGAAGGTCTCATCTGCTTGACATCAAGAAAAATAAAATAATAAAAATAAAAATATGATGCAAGCTTCGAGGATTCAAAAAAACCACGCCCTAGAAAATTGATTTGAGGAAAAATATCATAACTCAGAAAAAAAATATAGCATGTTGATTATTAGCTTTTGATTGTTTTTATATTTTTATTAATATCATGTACATAGATTCAAGCTAAAGAGATTTGGAAAATGTGAATTCAGTCTTTTTTAAGGTCTGAACAAATTTGTCTTCATTTTGTTAAGTGTGATCTTGTGAGATTCAAGATTAAAAGATATAAAAGTTAATACATTGGTGATTTTTTTTAAAATTAATAAAAGAGGATTGATGCATCAAAAATAAGATAATAAAATTCATAATCATATACCAAAGGGGTTGAATGATCTAAGGCAGGGTATTAATGAACATAATCTATGGATGCACTTAGATTAAAAGAGCATTGATTAAACAATTATCAAAGAAAGCTCAACTTTGTTGATTTTAATTGTTTGATTTTTCAATTGAGTTTTGGGTGTTAGAAAATTTTTATTTTCATGGGAAATGTCATAGAATATTTTTAGGAATTTAATAGAATTTTTTGAAAAATTATAATTTTAATTATGTTCAAAAAATAAAAAATCGCATTTATTTCAAGATCAATTGCCGCTCGTAGGATTTTTCATGCCAAAGCTCAGATTTAAATTTGAACACATTTCATTTCTAGTCTATTTCACTCCAAACTCTATCAAAGACTTCTTAGAGGTGAATAGAGATGATATGAGGAGTTTTTGCTCGCTTCAAGACTGGATTTCCACATCAATTTTCTCTTCAACCATGGTGAGTTACGAGATTTGAATAAATAGGATTGTTAGAAATAGTAGATCTATCATTGTTTAAAATTCCATGCAATTTGATCTATTAAAATTTGATATTTCAATAAAAATCAAGTTTGGTTTCAATGTTTTTGCACAATTTGAGGATTTTTCAAAATTGGACATTGATGATCAAAATTGGCAGTAAGTCTAGTTATAAAATTTTATCTACTCACTAAGATCTCCTTTAGGTTCAAATTTGGAGCTGTTTTGACACAAAATGTTATAGGGTTTATTTAAAATTCAAAATTTGAATTTTTGTGCGCATTTCGAGAGTTTTTGAAATGCTAGGATGTTTATTACTATCAATTATTTATTTCTAGTTTATGCTTAGCCCTAGGTTATTTTATTGTCATTTAATCTAGATGGGGTGACCTAAGAAACAAACAACTTTTGAGTCAGGCTCAGGGGACCCAGGGGCATCTACCAGTGGGTTAGACCTATTCAATGTCAGCAGAGTTTAGTTCAAGTATCCTTAGAGACAACAATAGGATGGATTTAGGCTTGTCCATATTAGATGGAGTAATTCAGTACGAACCAACATCAGGTCAGAGTGTTTACCCTAGGTTATTCTACTAGTGGTAAGCATCATTCAAGGCAAGACACACCAATGCTCATGGGGCACAGGATCAAATAGGTAAGAGCAGTTTCATGATACTACTGCGTGCACAAACATAAATGCCCACACATTAGGGGCCATACAATTGCCTACACTTTAGGGGTCTTATAATGTCAGCGCTACTTTTGGGCAAAAATCATATAGTGCTACTCTTGGGCAAAATCATACAACGCTCTCAATAGAGCATCAAACGTCTAGGCTTAATATAGCACACAGACCAAATCAAAAACATATATCGCTCTCAACAGAGCATCAAACATCTGGGGACTCAATACAACACACAGACAATATCTCACATGATAAACACCATAGAAAGACATGAGAAATACTCATCTAACTCATTATCGGCTAGCTCAAACACAGAACTTAATCCGTCGAAACCCTCAGATCTCAAACTCACAAGCTGTCATTAACTTTGCTTATAATTCAATTTTGAATTAAGTAATTTATGCAGTTACATATATGCCACAAAACTCTCAAACATACAGTGCTCTACCAATCAAACCAAAGCTAAGCCTGATCTGAAACCCTAGTTCATCAAGGCAGCAGACTTCACTTAACCCATCCATCTCATGATCAAAACTCACTGTACAATAAATCCTTACGGTCTTACATACTCCACCATCCATTGTATGGCCAAAACATCTTACACAAACGTCATCAAACTAAGTTCCCCAGAGCCAACCCCAGTTATCACCCTCTTACTTATACCTAACTTATTATGCTTACTTTTCACTTCATAATTTGTACATCATTCTTGTACAATTATGCAACACTCTTATTGTCTGACAATCCCCCAACATACACTCTAATCTAAACCAATCCATTCCAATCCTTGCCCGTTAAACTTAAATCCACCATCTTTCGTTATATGCTTACACATCTACATCCAACTTCATACAAAAGCCTCTGTAACCTCTTACTTTCCATTGCCCATACTTCTGCCCCTACACACACACACAGATATCCATTGCACAAGCGTATAGCCATCATACATACATATGTCCATCAGCATACATATTAAATACACATTTTCATACACAGAATTCCATACATAGCTTACCAACATACTCGCTAGCTATCACTAGCACATACATATTCCACATACATCAAACATACATACTGCTCATATGTATGTCATATGTATTTCAATATAACATATAATCATGCATACATGCACATCATGTAATCGGATTACTATTTAGCATCCAAAGCATTAAATCATACAATCCTAATATGTTTCTACACATTCAAAGTATGCTATTATAAAATTACGAGTTCAAAGCTCCCCTACCTCATAATTCATGACATTTGATGGCGAGCACATGATGGTGGCGGCTTCAGTGGCGGAGTTGGTGGCCAAAAACATTGCCAAGTTGAGAAAGCTGTTGTCCTGAGGGTTTAGGAAGCTCCAGAAGCAATCACAACCAAATGAGGTGTCAAAAGTCAATGCAGCAAAATCCGCACTCCATGGGGGCACACTAGGGGCAGTTGAGAGAAAGGTCATACCAACAAAAATGGATAGTATGACCAACAGTCAAGATGGACTAACTGAAGATTGGCTGGTAGCTAAAAAGTGCTCGACTAGCCACAAGACATCAAAATCTGCAGTGGATAGCACCAAACAACGTTGATTTTGCATCAACAGGGGCCCACATAAGGGTGGAGGGCATGAGGCAAAGCTCAAGGACAGAGGAGAGGTGGAGGGCTCTAGTGTCAAATCTATTCAGTGGCAAAGCCATCCAATGGTCAGGCGACACAAAAAATAACGTCTAAACCCTGAAATGCATGGATGGCCACATGCACATGCTGACAATGGGGAGAGAGCTGGATGTAGGCTGCCCAAGGCCCACGAAGGGCGACCATGAGGTGGTGGCTGACCAAAGTAGCAACATCGCCAATCACCACCGGAAACCAAAACCAATGATGTGGGCCGTTATGCATCTTGCACGGTATAGGGTGAAGGGGTGTTTGCATCACCAAACATGGTTCGGCGAAGTGGCGGCCCTACCATCGTCAACTGAGACTGGCTAGAGGATAGCAACCACAACACTACTTCACCCCGTAAGGGCTGAGAATGGGGGCTTTTTCCTTCGGGGTTCTGGATCGAGCTAGGGAATGTGGGAAATTTAGAGGAGGCATAATTGGGCCAAGTGAGGGTAACCCTTACTGTAATGGAGCTAGGGCAGAGCCCACAATGGCCAAATGTCCCGCGGCTCACTGGTGGCAGCAACCCAAGACACACCTAGAGGCATCTACACCTAATGGTGGAACTGTGGCCCAACACGGGCGAAAAACCCAAGGAACACGGGGAGGAGCAGGGATTATTGGCTGGCTCTGCCATGGCCCTAGTAGCCAGCAGAGCTGGGTTCAATGGAGGGCATTGGCAGATGGCAGATGCAATGCTCCAGTAGCCCAACACAGTGAGACAAAATAGTGGAGAGGCATCCGGACATGAGCAGAGGAGAGACGGTGGCAGAGGAGGAGGAGGAACCGGGGTGGGTAGGGTGGCCCACCATCATTGCCGAACCAAGGCGGAGATGGACGGAGGTTTGGTCAGCCGTGGCTTACCACTGATAACCACCTATTCATCAAAACGGTGCCCCGGTGGAAAATAGTGCACCGGTGGAAGTGTTGTTGTTGCATGGAAGTTTTCTTGTACAACTATTTCCAAATGGACAAGGCCGGACTCCATTGAAGTGCATAATAGAAAGTAAAAAGATGACCAAATACCAAAGGGCAAACCAGCAGAATACCAAATACGAGATAACCAAACTTGATTGAAAAAAAGAAAAACTAAGCTGAGTACCCAATGTTATAATCATCAGATTACCAACCTGAAATACACATATAGCAAAAGTGATACCGTGAAAACTGAATTTGACTACATAATATAAATAGACTAAATTCAAACATGAAACCAAACTCAAATACCATTTGAAATTATTAAAATATGATAATCACCATATTGTGTCATCAATTACATAATGATCCAAAATATATATACACATTATGAAGAACGTTGTGTTATCGATAACACGATGAGAACATTACCCTATGAGCAATGACACACTAAACCAAAAATGATATTACCATTGCTAATACGATGTCATATCACATTGTGTTTTCAAAGATACTATAATTAACATAGTCATGTCATCACACATGATTTTTCATAACTTGAACGTGTGCCTTGATTCAGAAGCATAAGTAGGGGAGAAAAGGAAAGAAGTCATATATCATCATGCATTTAAATTTCATGATGAATAAGGATATTCATGTGCCTTGATTTGATCAGACTTCTTACCTTTTCTCCCCTACTTCTCTTCTGAGTCAAGGCACATGAAAACCTTTCTTTTCAAGTTATGAAAAATCATGTGTGATGACATGACTATGTTAATTACTAGATCTTTAAAAACACGATGTGACATGACATCATATTAGCAATGGGAACATCATTTTTAGTTTAGTCTGTCGTTGCTCATATAATAATGTTCTCACCATGTTATCGATAGAACGACATTCTTTATAGTGTGTTTGTATATTTCGGATCATCATGTAATTGATGTCACAATATGGTGATTATCATATTTTAATAATTGCATATAATATTTAAGTTTGGTTTTTGTTCAATTTTGGTCTATTCATATTATGTAGTTGAATTTGGGTTTTTTGGTATTCACTTTTGCTATATGTGTATCTAAGATTGGTAATCTAGTGTAAGTATCACATCTGGTTTTCAACTCAATTTTTGTTATTTTCGTTCAAGTTTGGTTATCTGGTATTGGTATTTTGATTGTCTACCTTTTGGTATTTGGTCTTCTTTTACTTTGCACTCTTTTGTTATTCACTTCTCCCATGCCATAGAAAAACTTCACTTGAGTCCCGCCTTGCCCATTTGGAAATGGTTGTACAACAAAACTTCCAGATGAGAAGAGAGACATTTTTAATTTCAATCTAGGGATCATTTTTGTAGGTTCAATTTTAGGCTTTTTCCTATGCAATCACAAGTGGTAAGAGGGATACGTCATGTGGATCAATTTGAGCCTATAGGGCAGGAACAACCACAAGCATGTGCAGGGTGACGATGCCATGTGGGGCAAGGAGCCTGGATTTAGAGATGGAGAGGGTGACATTAGGGAGAGAACAACGAAGTTGAAATGTTTATCAGACCGGAGCTCTAGTGGCCGGCAAGGGTGGAACCAACATTAAATCTTCATCGGATTGGACTGAAATGTTTCTGCCGGACTAGACTTATTGTCCTAGCAAGAGGAGGAAAACCACCAGGGTAGACATAGGTTATTTTCCTACATGAGCTGCTAGTCTCACATGTGCACATATCTACTTGAGAATTACAACAAACTTGCGCACATATTTTGTATTATTTGGGAGCTCAGATCTATTTTCGAAACACTTCTTGCCATTGCTATTGGTTGTTAGAATGTGCATGTTTTTGGGGGATAAATATGTGATTTTTCATTGAGTACGACACATTTTTCCACTTTGTGTCGATTATGCAATTGAGTTGTTAGTGTTTAGTTTGTGTTCGTTGATTCATAAAATCGTGATTTAAATGAGTACATTTTTTTATAGAATAAAATTAAATTTATATTAATGTATGGATGTGGGGCACTTTTGTGGTATGGACAGCTTATGCCCTAGAAGCCTTAGGGTATTATTTTCATGTTTTTTGTTGTCTATTCTATTGGTTTGTGGGGGATAGTATTGGAAGGATAAAAAGTCAATGACGTGCCATTAGGTTCTTTCCCAACCTAAATAGCATTAATTAAGGATGTGTAAATATGCTATTTTCTTTGAATGGGTAAATATAATAGTCGTTGTGTAACGTGGTGCATGGTTTTAGAGTTACCAAGCCAAAGAAGCCAATATTCCATATTTCTTGATTTTTAAACAAAAATGTCACTGAAACCAGACTTACACAATAATTTTGAAAAACTGGATCAAAATACTTGTCTTAGGGTTTAGGGTTTTATATCGTGTAACCCGTTAAAATGTCACATTTACCCAGAAACAACCCATTCAACCGGCAATTTCTAAAGTCCGACTAGTGAGAAGTGAAAACGCAGTGGGAGGTCTGATTTGCTACCCATTCAACTGGTGATTTCCAAAAACTGACAAGTGAGAAGCGAAAATGTTGTGGAAGGTTCAATTTTTGTTGTCTTCGACAGGTGATTTTCAAATTTTCTGCCGAGAAGAGAGTTTCGGCCATGAAGTGAGGTTCAGCTTGAGTGTATACTCATGCACCCTAGGTAAAGAAGTGATCTTTGGTGAAGATCAGCCACCCATCATGGTTTTAATCTAGTGAGGCTCATCGGCATCAACCAGTCATCGACTTACATGATACTGGCCTATTCTAGTTGGAAATCATATATTCATACTCACGATTGTTCATATACCATGTTATGGAACACACAATAGTTTGTATTGTATCGTGTTATCGATAATTCAATATACGACATTGAGAGGTCATCTTATCGTGTATGTGTTGCATATGTAACATGTTATCAATTACACAATATGTGGCAAACAACATTCAATTGTTATACTATTGTGTATGAGAAGGCATCATATTGTGTAACCGATAACACAATATATGAACTTATATTTGTATGTTAGTTACATAATGTTAATCAATGTACTCTTTGATTTTTGTCACAGCCCATTGTCAATATACATATGAATAACATCTTTTACAGATGAAGGCTATAAGAAAATAGTCAAATGGTAGAATTAGTGAAGGCCTTAGAAGAGAAGAAGAAAATTTATGGGAGGAAACCAGGTCTGGGAACAAACAATTTTCCTGCTCAACTTTGACTATCAAAAAACCTAGTTGAATCGAGGCCGGGATGCAAGGCAATTATGGATGAGATCGGGTTCTACCCAATAAATGATTGTGAGAAAATCATTATCTCTAGTATGCTCCTCCTGAATGTTCTAGTAGGTGAGAGTGATGGGATGACTCACAAAAGGTGTTCAACATTCAAGGAAAATACTACCCCTTACGGTGGAAGAAGTCTCACTATTCATGGGTTTGAGGGTGAAACGAAACCTGTTAAAGTTGGACAATGGTGACAGGAAGGCTGCCCAAGGCAAGGGGCGATTCTTAAAAAGGTTCTTTGCAAGGAAGCGGCTAGATATGAATCTTATTGAAGAAATTTTGAAAGCAGACAATATGTCATGCCCCGGCACCAGCCCGACCTGAGCCAAACCCGGTCCAAGGGTCAGTCGAAGCACACGAGGATGACAAGATTGTTGGTTTAACACGTTGCAGAAATCTTAACCCCTCTAGTGCGTGATTGACATTCACGGAGTCGTGCACTTTTAATCCTTTGAGCAAGAGAAATAAGGAAAAATAAAAGAGGATAACATCTCTGAAATAAATCCTCAAATTTAACCCACATACTTAATATCTTGAGCCTAAACATAGGGCTCGAATCAAAAAATCATAGACAGGTCTAAAAGCATCAGATAAACACGAGTATGAATTATAATTATTCATACAAAGTTTTCTATAATCATGATAGCATAAATCAGAAGACAACATAACATCCATAGGCATCCACGCCTAATCCCATGCATATCATGATCGTCCCTCATACAGGGAATCCTGATAACTGCATGTCATGCCATGCAACCCCAAAACAAAATGCAGAAAGAGGGGTGAGTAAAACTTAGTAAGGTTTGAAATACAATAAAGTTAATTAGAAAATAATAATGACACATCAACATGGTAATTCAAATCCACATTTCACATAATATCACCATTTCTGATTAATTTCCTTACCATACCCCCCTTTCTCGAGGAGCCCTACTTGTCAAGACCGAAATCCCAAGCAACAATACCTAGTTACCAGTGCACTTGGACAAACCAGCTGGATTCTCAGGGTCTAGATAATATCAATAGTTTGATCTCCTTATAGCATTTTCGCTCTTCTCAACGTAGGGAGGAAAACCATCCTCAAGGGATGTAACACCCCGTCCTTTTGAACTTGAAACCCTGTCCTTTTGTACTAAAAAACAGAATCAATAAGCCTCCAATCGATTAACCTAGCAAGCAATTCTCACACAATTACATCCAATCAACCAACATCGGCTAAACTCAGTAAAGTCTCATTCATAAATCTGTTTCATTATGCATGCAACATGATACATACGTGAGCAATCTCTACATGAATTCTAATTCATGGAATGCGCTCCCATCAACCCCACATGCATCATCTTTAGCCATGAATATCAACAATTACCATGATTACCCCCACATGTGTGCATTCTAGATAGAAACATTCATCTCCAAGCATATGAACATGCATTATAGATAACCCATTAACATCCTACACACATGCTCTTAAACATCTAATCATAGCTCCTTACTGAAAATCATGAGTGAAAAACCATTGGAAATACAAGTCAAATCAAGTGCAGCTTCATGCTAGACCTATGTAAGCATATTTCATACCACAGTTGAAAGCTAGACATGGCACCACCATTCACGCATAATTTAATCATAATAAGTAAAGGCATACAAATTCATTCTCCTTCCATAATCCTGTTGGGATCATGCTTAAAATATAAGGAATCATTCAACACTGATTCAAGATAAACATTCATAACATACTTAACCAACAACATGTAATTTCCCATAATACCTAAATATTCTTCATAATTTCCAACATCAATATCATGCCCTTCTAGTAACTCATTCTAGCATAAATTACTCAGCATGAATATAAGAAATGGTATTTATGAGTAAAAACAGGAAATGAGCCAAAATATACAAGATAACCAAAACTGCTTTGTTGGCGTTCGAACACCCTGCAAGCCATTCAAATGCCTGGTCATTCAATCAGCCTATCTGCCCATTTGAATGCCTAGCCGTTTAATTGGCTCCCTAGCCATTCGATCGCCATAACTGGCTTTTCTAGTTCATCTTCCCCACTTTGAAATCAAAACCGAAACTTCACATACACTTCGCAAATCATCAAATCTCATCCCCAAACTTCATGATAATCAAATTCATGGATAGAAAACATCAAATCTAGTCATTACTAAACAAAAACCTCAAGAAATCTAATGTGCCCGAAGTAGGCACAATCAGTACAGGATGTTCTACGCAAGAGAGAGAGAATGGAAAAGCAATAAAATAACAAAGGAACTAACTGATATTCATCATACCAAACCAAGGAGGAAGACGACCCTTTATGGGGAGTCATGCCCTCCAACATCGGGACCCATGCCGCTAGTGGGCCCAACTATCTCATGGCCCACTAGCGCGCCTAAACCAGTTCTTATTACAATAATAATGTAGCTCTACGGCTAATTCAAGGGAAACTAGCCTAAGGTACTGAATTAAATAATAGTCTAGTGTACTCAAATAAAGACAAGTAATGCATCAAGTGCACGTGCACAACATTCCACCAAGCTTCCGCACACGCCTTGTCCTCAAGGCGACCAAGAAGGGTAACGAGACAGGAACTCGTCCTCAGGCAGCCATGTAGCTTCCCAAGTGATTGTCCTTGCCAAGAGACTAACACTTCGGTAAGAATACGACCGGAATGGCAAACATGATGCTTATCAAACAGCGCTGCTGGAACAGGGTCAGAAGAGACCACAGAACCCAGCAATGGAGGTGGTGGAGCATTCATGGCCAGGGAGGGATCACCGATGCAACGTCGCAGCCTGGAAACATGAAAAATAGGGTGGACCATCGAACCCGGTGGTAGAGGTAGGCGGTAGGCAACCGACCCAATGCGTGCTTCGACAACATAGGGGCCATGAAATCGGGGGGCAAGCTTGGTGTGCTTGGGCTGAAATAAGGAAGTCTGGCGCTGAGGAAGAACAGAGACATAAACCAAGTCCCCCACAGCAAACTCACGCTCTGTGTGATGGCTATCAGAGATCTACTTCATTCTGTTCTGAGCCGCAGACAGGTTCGCCTTATGCTAGCGAAGAACCTCATCCCGAGTCTGGAGCATGTAGTCAACCTTGGCCACTGATGACCGCTGGGGAACATAAGAGAGCACGGTAGGGGGCGGCCGCCCATAGAGTACCTCAAAAGGAGTAAATCCGGCTCGAGTGTGATAAGCAGTATTATAAGACCACTCGACCCACGGCAAAAGTTGAAGCCAGCGACGGGGCTGAGACATAGTAAAATAGTGCAGGTACTACTCCAAACATTTGTTGACAACCTTAGTCTGCCCATCTGTCTGCGAGTGATAGGCGGTACTCATGTGCAAAGAAGTGCCCTATAAAGTGAAGAACTCCTGCCAAAATTGAGAGATAAAAATCCTGTCATGATCAGAGACGATAGTGCAAGGCATACAGTGCAATTTGGCCATCTCTCAAACGTAGAGTTCTGCCACAAACTTGGCGGTGTAGGGGTGACCCAGAGCACTAAAATGGGTGTACTTGGACAGCCGATCTACCACCACCATGATCACCGACTTGCCTTGGACCAACAGCAAGGCCTCCACAAAGTCCATAGAAACATCCTCCCAAACCTTATCTGGAATGGGCAATGGCTGTAGCAACCCGGCAGGAGATGTGGTGGTGGACTTAGCACGCTAACAGACATCACAGGCGGCCACATAAGCAGTCACAGCGTGGCATATTCCCTACCACAAGAAGCTCTGACTGATCCGTTTATAGGTGCGAAGGGCACCTTCATGACCCGCCAAGGGAGAAGCATGGAAGTGGGCTATGATACGCTGTCGCAGGTCTGTAACCTCAAGCACCCAAAGACGGTCCTTCCAGAAGAGAAGGTCATCCTTCCAGGTAAAGCAAGGGCACATTCATGGGTCAAACTAGAGGGCCGTAATCAAGGTGGAGATCGAAGAATCATCGTGATACGCCTATTTCAATTCAGCAAGGAATGGACAAACCGGACCGGAAATAGCCAAACACAAACTTGGAGTAGAACGGCGAGATAGTGCATCAGCCAAGGTGTTGTCAGATCCCTTCTTGTACACAACCTCATAGTCGTAGCCCAGGAGCTTGCTAACCCACCGCTGTTACGCTAGAGTAGACACCCATTATTTTAGAAAATACTTGAGCGGTTGGTGGTCAATGCGAATGAGAAACCGCCTGCCAAGCAAATAAGGGTGCCATTTGTCGACCACGGGAACAATGGCCAGCATCTCTTTCTCGTAGACAGAGAGAGACAGGAAGCGGCCAACCAAAGCCTTGCTGAAGTAGGCAATGGGATGCTCCTCGTGAAGTAGTACCGCCCCCAGGCCGGCATCCGAAGCATCGGTCTCAACCACAAATGGTCGGCTAAAATCAGGAAGAATCAAAATAGGGGCAATCGCCATAGCTTGCTTCAATTCCTCAAAGGCCGCTAGGGCAGTGTCAGACCAACAGAAGGCTCCCTTCTATAACAGCTGAGTAAGAGGGCGAGCAATCTCTCCATAGTGGTGAATAAAGTGTCGATAATAGCTAGTAAGGCCAAGGAAGCCTCGCAGCGCCCGGGCACAAGTAAGGGAGGACCAGGAAAGCATGGCGGTCACCTTAGAGGGGTCGGTAGCAACGCTGTCACGAGAGATAATATGACCCAAGTATTCCACCTGTGGGCTACCAAACGAACACTTCGAACGTTTAAGAAACAATGAATTAGATGTCAGGATATCAAAGATAGACCTGAGATGCTCCAAGTGTTCGCCCCATGACTTGCTATAGACAAGGATATCATCAAAGAACACCAAAATGAAGTGGTGGAGGAAGGGCTGGAAGAGGTCATTCATAAGGCTCTGAAATGTGGAAGGGACATTCGTTAGGCCGAACGACATAACTAGGAACTTGAAGTGGCCATCATGAGTGCGGAAGACAGTCTTGTGCACGTCGGTGGGCTGCATCCGAATTTGATGATAACCTGAGCAAAGGTCAAGTTTACTGAATACAGTAGCGCCGGATAGCTCATCTAGAAGCTCTTCCACCACCGGTATGGGATATTTGTCCTTCACTTTGATAGCATTCAAAGCCCGGTAATCCACACAGAAGCACCACGTACCATCCTTCTTACGAACCAGCAACACTGGAGATGAGAAGGGGCTTGTGCTTAGGAGAATGACACTAGAATGAAGCATGTCAGCCACAAGATGTTCGATTTCAGCTTTCTGAGTGTACGAGTAGCGGTAAGGACGAACATTGGTAGGAGAGGCACCGGGCAGAATAGGAATAGAGTAATCATGCGAGCGCACCGGAGGTAGGCCATGTGGTTCAACGAACACTGCACTATACTCCACCAATAAGTTAAGGAGATCCGGTGGCAATGCCTCTTGCAATACGTCCACTGATGCACGCTGCTGAAGAAAGAGCCTTTGTGATGCAAACCGGAATAAGGACCCTGTCGACTGAGCAGAGAGAAGAGTGCCCGGCTGAGAACCTTGGAGACGCACCCACTGCCCATCCAATGCAAAGTCCATCACCAGTTCTTTAAAATTCCATAGCACGTCCCCGAGTTCTTGGAGCCATTGCACCCCTAGCACCACGTCCGCCCCTTTCGTAGGCAGCAAAAAAAGATCTGTCACAAATGTATGGCCTTGAATGGAGAGCGCTACCTGGGTACAAACGTTGGAGCTCCGGAGGTGCTTGCCATCACCGATCAATACATCAAAGGGCGTCGAGTCGGATACGAAGCAGCCTAGTCGCTGGGCGACTTTGTCGTTGATGCAGTTGTGAGTAGACCCACTGTCAATCAGAATGGCCACTTGCTGTCGCTTGAGATAACCTTGTACTCGCATTGTGCATGGATTGAATGCCCTAGAGAAGGCATGAACAGAAATCTCTGGCAGCGTCTCATCATAGTGCGCTGAGTCAGACCCATCCGCCACCTCCCTCTCTTCATCAACCTCCTCCACCAACAGACTTCCCTTGACGGAACAACGGTGCCCCAGAATGAACTTCTCATCACAGTGAAAACAAAGCCCCTTTGCACGGCATTCCTCCATCTGGGCCGGAGTGAGACGGCGGACAATCAGGCCGACCGGAGGGTTTTGTTGGCCAGAGCGGCCAGCAGCTGGATTATTGGCTGGGGCAGCACTCAGGGAAGCAAGTCTAGTAGGCCGCGGAAAAGTGCCAAGCCGATCCCCACGTCGCTGACGAGCCAGTTTCTCTTCTTCGATACATGCGTGACACACCATATCCTGCATGCTAGCACAAGGAAAATGACGCATCTCTTCAGAAATCTCTGATTTGAGCCCTCTCTTGAACATGCCCACCAAGGCTGCCACCGACCAGTTAGGTAGTCGGTTGGCCACCTTCATGAACTTCGTATAATAGGCTTTGACGGTGGATGTCTGTCGCAGAGAAGAAAGCATCTTGTTGAAGTCTTGGAACTCATTTGGACCGAACTGTATGCATAATTCGTCGGAGAAGGCGGCCCAAGTGGGGTAGCGCACCTCCTTCTCAAAGCTCTGGAACCATACCAAAGCATCTCCGTCTAGGTGGAAGGCTGCTAGGCGCAGTCGTTCAGCCTTTGAATGTGTTCCCTGGTAAGCAAAAAACTTCTCCGCCTTGTACAACCATTCAACTGGGTCGTCGTCCCCATTGTAGCATGGGAACTGAAGGCGGGCCAAACGGGGTTCCGCTCCTCCCCGAGGAGCACCGCGAGGGCCATGAAGGTCATCCCAATCATTGTCCATCTCCGGAAGCAAATTTCAAGGAGGATGGACCATTGGGACATTCAGTCGAACACCTGGTGCGCCTCGTGGTGGCCAAGCCAAACGTCCCCCTTCAACAGGTAGGGCGACCTGCCCAGCGTACAGGGGGGTGTAAGGCTGATGTACCTCTCTGTCTGGCATGGCCGGGAGACCAATAGTGAATGGCGGTATCATAGAGGCATTTGCCCAAACACCTAGCAGGCCTCGCGAAACCCAGGCCTGGCGTCCACCTTCCACAGGCAGTTCTACTGGTCCAACGGTGAGGGGAACATGGGACTATTATGTCTCCCTATCCGTCGTGGCTAGAGGAACAGGGGTGTGTCTGTTCGGTCCCTGAGAAGAATCCCCAATTTCCATGACGGCTTCCTGAGTTCTAACGTCATTGGTTACTAAAGGCGCTGCCTGGTTGGCAGTCAATTTGTCCACTCTGGTGGTCAATACCTGCACCATGGCGACGAGTTGCTTGAGCGTGGTATCCTCCGTGGTAGCCAGGACGACCGTGGTAGCAGGTAAGGAACTGTCCGCTGAAACCTCTGTCTCCTTCATAGGCTGAGTTTCAGGAGCGACAGCCACTTCTTTTCCTCTTGCCATGGCCAGGGATTGATAGAGCTCTGATACCAATGATGTGCCCGAAGTAGACCCAATCGGTACAAATAAGATTTACTACTAAAAATGAAAAAACTTGCTTATTTAATGCCAAATTGAAGTTTAAAATTTTTAAAATAATTATTTTCTATCTTAGAATGTTGTTAGGGTCATTTGGGACTAATAATCCCAATTTCACATGTGGGGCCCATAGTGGGTCCCACCCCCTAACTTTTTGGGAAAAATAGTAAAAATTCCAAAAAAAATTTGAATGACTTAAATTAACTTAAAAACTATAAATATGGAGAAATTTTTGGCTAAAACCTTTGTTAAACACTTAAATTTCAAAAATAGTCAAAACTGATTAGAATTAGCATTAAACCACACAATAGCTATTAAATAGAATAAAATAAACCGGTTCAAGTTTAGGGATCTTACAAAATAGGCATGTTGTCTTCGACGAAAACTTAGTGTGATAGGCCATCATGCACATGGGGGTCCTTGTATTATTCACACATAGCAACAGATTCATTCCCCATCTATGTGTGACTTCGTCGATGACTTGGCTGTTGCGGGGAGGTACATTTGGGCTGAAGTCATGCATGACATGTTGCATTGAGGCATATCAGCAGCCCACCGAAACACTAGGAGCAAATAAGATGAGCGCTCTACCATAGCCACTATTCGCATTGGGGTTTCATTTGTGCTACAGGTAAATTCATATTATCAATAACACGATTACATATATGAGCGTAGAATTGATAACACGCCAGCACATTAATATTTTAGGTATATCGTCTTATTGATAACACGATAGTGTAATTAACATGGTTTATATAACACGCTAATTTGATTTCCATGTTATTGATCACATGCTAGTTAGGATATTGTGTTATCGATAAGATGATAAATTACTATATCGTGTGCCTTCAATTACATGATGTGAGTGTTTTTGTAGCAATGACAAAATTAGTTTAATAAATGTGTTATGCATGACACAACATACATGATATAGGATCACTATTAATGGGATATATTTTCCCACATAGGTGTGGTTTTTTAGCATACTTCTATATGGGATCCAAGTTCTCCTCCATCTAGCCCGAGGTGCAAGAGGTGGCCCAGGTTTATTCAATTGCTGACGGACATGGAGAAGGCCGCTAAGCTTGACCTAGCTAATGAAAGGTTGAGGAAGAAGTTGTTGGCTCATCACAAGATGAGGAAGTGGTACGAGGAGATACTTGTGCGGCTTAAGCTAGACTCAAAAGTGGTTATGCAATTAACTCGAATTGCCGAAGAGGCCTACTTGTTCTATGGCTAAAGGCCAGCCCAGAATGCGAAGAAGATGGCCACACATTCTAAGATATAGAGGAAAATGGGTCCTATTCAAGCACATCGTGGCCAGACATAAGGACAATCTCAATCCGGCAAAGATGTCATTGAGAGCTTTGTCATGCTAGTAGATGTCATGACTAGGATTGTTGACGTTATTTTAGTGAATGCCGCTTTATACGGGGAGTGGGGCTGGAGCACCGACAATGTGCAAGTTGCTTTGCAGAGAGTTAGAAATGCTCTCAAGGTGGCCACAAGGTTAATCGAACAAATGCAGCCCCCACTTGAAAGATTATCTCATTCGGAGACCGAGCAACTGCACAAGCCCCCTCAACTGGAGAAACGTCATGCAGTAATCCCTCTGCCAACAACAGAAGGAGAGACGTTGGGGTCAAGGCTTGAGCTTCCAAATCAAGTGAAGTTGTTCATCATTCTACTCATGAAGAGCAAAGAAAATCTATTCCTCAATCTGTCGAAGGGAATTTCATTTTGCTTAAGTATATATTCAATGATACAACCTACTTGGAAAGGTATGTCATCGTGTGATTGATAACATGACCTTTTGTATTATCGTGTTAATTTCAAGACAACTTCTAGATCATTGTGTCATCAATAACACACAAACATACAATATCATTTTATATAAAAACTGACTTGTTGTAGTAATGTGATCAATCACATGACCGTTTGTATTAGCATATTGGATTCAATACTACTATTGGAATAGTCGTGTCATCAATAACACACTTTATTTAACTATCATGTATATACTCATATAACTTGTTTACATGTATTATGCATAGAAAAGGATCCTAAAGCTAGCTCCCCAAAGAAGAAGAAGGGTCCAAATGTTGAATAGACCATAATCAACAAATTCCTCAAGAAAATTAATGAGGAAGTGGTGCAAGCCCGGGAGGAGGAAATGATACAATCTAGGGAGGAGGAATTGGTGTATGCCCAGGAGGAGGAAGTGGTGCCACCAAAGCAAATAAAGTTGAAGATAATGAAACGAAAAGCTTCAGATGCTGGCCCCATTGCATCCTTGCAGCCATCTATACCTGGGAGAATGAGGTACATAGTGTATAATCCACTAGCACATGTAGCCACGGGGGAGGATCCAGCTAAGAAGGTAGCCAAGGAGGCTACAAGTAAGGTAAAGGTTTCAAAGGAGGATCTAGCCCCTGCTAAGGCTGCCAAGGAGGGTCCAGCCAAGAAGGTGCCAAGCGAGGTTCGTCCAAAGACATTCAGCAACTTCTTGGTCAAGAAGCTTGGAAACCCGACTAGGCTAGCAATGGAGGGGGAAGCAATGTTAGGGGATGAAGTTCTGTGTTAATCCATCCCTGCCACATACATTATCCCTACCTAGATGAATTTCCTACAAAGACCCCTACCGGGGACACTGAGTCCTCAAATGTTGCTTCCATCTCGGCCACTATATCGGATACTCCCGATCCAGTTGATGAGGAACTACTAGAGAGTATCAAAAAATGATAGACGTCAAAGAGCATGTTGAGAAGCAAAAGAACAAAAGGAGGTCATTGTGGTGCCGCACAACTACCTTGATCTCCATACCATGTTCCACATGGAGATCTTACGTGGAGAAAATTAGGAGGCCATCAAGGACTTTATGGCCAACTCGCACAACCAATGGCCTATAGCGACTCTTCTCCATACAGATTATGTATCTTTGCTTAGAAAGGAGTGCATAATAAATGAGGTAATAATTAGTTCATAGTTTTTTCCATGTTATTGACCACACAATTCCTAAAATTGCATGTTATGAATAACACGATATGTGAAATTAGGCTCCGACCACATCTATTTTTTGCATTATTGATAACACGAAACAGCCACATATTGTTGTATCCATAACACGAAAAGTAGAAAACCAGATTAACGTGTGTACTTATCTTATTTGTATTTACATGACCCAGTATACGTCGTCTTATCAATGACACGATGAATTTTGATCAAAAATAGTAATAAATGGCACATTTTGTGTCTATGTAATGAACCTAACAAAAAAGATGAATTGAAGGTACGAGAAGAAGATCAAAACCCCAAGAGAAAAACACTCCACCTATTAAACTTGCACTACAAAAAGATAACCAATAAAATAATGAGTTAAAGATCAAGTTGCATCAAACATACCTTCCAAAGTCACAACCAAACTTATAGAGAAAAAATGAACCAAAAATTAATAAGTTCTCTAGGCTCAATAGCCACATCTAGGAGTTCAACCTCCCGTACTAGACTATGGAATACTGCAACTTGACTCTGTTTTTTTCATGAAGCCAACTCCCATCTACATCCACGCCATGAAGTAAAGGTTCACAAGGACTCATGGACCTAAGTAGTTGAGATATGATCATCGAAACCTCCTATATTGTGTAGTGCTAGATCATTCAGCGTTTAATGATATGATTCATTTGAATCTAACTCTGAGGCCAGGAGAGGCTCAACATACAAACTCCCACTTTTGGAGAGTTAGAAGACCATGATCTTATTTTACACCATGCCCTTTTGTCTACGTAGATAGAATGACTTACTTTTGGAGCCTATTAGACACTAGGATCCTTTGTCCTTGAGTGTTGAATACAAAGCTCAAGGGGTGATTATCCATTACAAGGATTTACACGTGCATAAGGCTTACTAACCCCAATGTAATACATGCATAACGTTATGCATTCATGCATCCAAATGCAAGAAATAATCATGCTATTTTATTACATAAAAATATCATATACCTCATCATAAAACATGTGTAAAGAACCAAATGTTGATGTACCATTAGTGACTCCACCGACTTCTCAGCCTGGACATCAATGACTATTGTTTTTCCATGGATGCATCAAACCCTTACTAACAATGGATAGGTTGTAGAAGCCCACCTTACTTATACCACTATCTACACATCAATCACACTGTTAGAGACTAGTTAAACACTAACATAGAGCAACATGTTATTGTTGACACTCTTCATCTTTCTCCCATCACCGACGGATCACAGACGGATCACAAACCTGAGTGATTATGTTGATGATCAAGAAGAACATTAATAGAGGTCGCATTGATTCCCTCAACATTTTCTTTCAACAAAACAAGATAAAATCTTTCCAAAGATCAACTTCTTTATAGTTTACGCTTGAAAATAGACCATAAAATCAATATAAAGTGAAATTACTATTGTTATATTGTGCATGCTAAAATTCCTATTATATAACATATTTGCATACATCCAAATTTGACAATTTCACCGAAAACACACTTATAGTAAGATGAGTAAGTTTAACACAACCAACTTGAAATAAACATGTAAAATAAAATAGATATCATGAAAACTCACAAATACTCAATCAAAAACCTTAAGTACTACTTGAGAGTTTAATATATGTCCAATCGACATAGTGGATTACTATATTGCTCCTAAAACTAGTACTCTTAAAAGTAAGAATTAAGAGTTCTAGCCTCTTTGCTCAAGAATTTGTTTATTAAGTGAAAAAATAAAAACCTAATCATTATGTGCATTCATATCAATCTATTATTAATCAAACTACAATCATGCAAAAACACATAAGATTTTTACTTGGAAAACCCCAACTAGGGTAAAAAACCACAACAACTACTATTAGCCTAATATCAATACACTAGCAAGCAAGACCTTACATGATATAAGCAAACCACCAATCTCTCATAAAGAATCAAACACAAACTCCTATTTGCTTAGATCTCCCTCTTATTTTGTTGTTGGCCGTCAAGTCTTATTACCTCAAGTCATGAAGATTTTTTCTTCCTTGATTTGTCTTTGTCTTCTTCTAGCCTCTACAATCAAGTTTTTCTTAATTATAACTTTAGCCTTAATTCTTCAATCTCCCATTGAACTTGGCTAACTCTCTCCTTAGATTTTTGTGTGTGAAAAACTCTCTTTTAGTTGTTTATCACTCAAACAATCACCATTAAAACTAAACTCTTAAGCACAATGATGATCTTGAGAGAAAACTATAACAAAATAAATTATCTTCTTTTGTCACTCAAATTCTAGGTTTTTGTCTCTTCAATTTTGTGTTTACCTAGCCCTTTTATAGCCTATTAAGTTAGTTTATGTTATAAACTTCAATTATGAATGAACTCTTTCTTGGAATTCTTAAACTAGGTAAGTTACACAGACAATTATTGATCGGTCACTATTTTAATTTAGGTAAAACTCTTCTGTTGATCAATCTATCATGGGTGTTAATCAATCGATATACTCTTGGCAAAAATTTACACAGTCTGATCCTATTAATCAATGTCACTAGTACAAAATCCAAGCGATTGATCGATGTGTACTATTTTTTATATTTTACCCTAATTTTTCCTTAAACTTATAGAATTAGTTAAATGAATTATTCCTAAGTAAAACTATGTGATTTATATACGTGTGTGTGTGAAAATAAACCTTTTACAACACTTAGCTTAGTCTTTAACCTTGAACTTTAAGAACGCATCTACTCCTATTTTATAAGTCTTTTGATTCCAAATCTAACTCAAACACAACATCTAGCTA
This sequence comes from Saururus chinensis, assembly GCA_035235625.1. Taxonomy (NCBI): domain Eukaryota; kingdom Viridiplantae; phylum Streptophyta; class Magnoliopsida; order Piperales; family Saururaceae; genus Saururus; species Saururus chinensis. Next base: position 38,574,187 of record CP141143.1, read on the forward strand.
TACTCCTAAAACTAAAACATACATGAAGTTTTGACATTATTTTCATCATTAAAATTAGTCAATTACAACACATATGGCTCATGTTCTTAGAGTTGCCCTCTTTGGCTATTTTGTGACAAAATACTACAAGTATGAAAATAAAATAAAATTATAACTTATTGACATAGTGCATTGACTTTCACTTTTACATATGACTTGACTCAACTTAAACTCAACTAAGACCATTTGGAATTGATTTTAAAAAGCCTTGTAAAAGTTGTACTTATCCTTCACACTTACAAAATAAAGTGTTTGCATAGCTCTGCTTAATTAAGCATGAAAATAAGTGCTTTGATTTTTATTAACTATTTCTCCCCGTTTTTGACACAAATAGACAAAAATTGAATCAATAATTAAAGAAAAAATTAATTAAAGCACATCCAAGTAATAATAATTGCCATAAGACATGAAAAATATTAGAAACAATAACAAAAACATGTCCAACATGTATCTGATAATCAACATAGCTTCAAAATACATCCCAATGTCAAAATATGACATAAAATAAATTGCCATAAGTTCCAAATCATATACATGAAAAAGTAATAAATACATAAAATAAACTCAAGCAGTAGCATATGAGTATCATATCATCATAAATCTCCCCCTTATCGTTTGAAAGTGGAAATCCATAATTCATAACCAAGCTTTTGTCATCATCATAAGAATTTTTTTACCACTAAAATTCAAAATAAAAACAAAAACATCCGAACAAGAAATGTTGATCTCTTTTATATTTACTTGTTTCTTGGAAGAGTATTATGCAAGTACATTCTTGTTTGTGATGCACATGTTAATTACAGGTTAAAGACCATACCACATTAGGATATATATGTTATCAATTAAGGGGAAGAATCATTGTCACTATTGGATAATCTATATAAGCTTGATTATACAATATAGAGTTGTAATTTTTAGTTTTTAGATGACTTGTGTAGTGTTATCACAAAATAGCTAATAGGAGGGATTGTAAGAACATAAGTGTCCTTATGTCATTAATTGACTTATATTCGTGATTGAAACAATTCATGAATGTGTGTAATTTTGAGTCTATTTAAGTTTGAAGATCACATTATGAAGATGGAGCAAAATGAAGACTAAAATTCGTGCTTCGTCAAGTCAAAACACACACACATCACATTTACACACTTAAGGGTAAAAGATAATTTACATGATAGAATGGGTGAGAAACAAAGACTTTTTGAATAAAAATTCATTTTTTTGTTCAGAGTGATCGATCACTTGATAACCTCTATTGATCGACCTTGAATGTACCAAGGTGCTCGCAAAAATTATTGACTAATCGATCACTACAATATATTGATCGAATGGCAGGATGAAATCTTACATTGAAAATTTAACTAAGAGGAGAATGTTCAATTGCTTGGTTGAGACAAGAATAATCAATCGTTGTGTGAATTCGAGAGAGAAATACATGAAACCTATCAATTACTCCGTGGAACAATCGATCATTTGATACAGAATAACCTATCTAGGTTGATTTAGATTCCTAGTTGAAGATGCAATCCTTTTGAGACTTGGGACTATATAGAAAGGGTTAGGAACATGAGGATAGTAGAGATGAAGGCTTAGAAAGCTTAAAGAACTTGTGTAAAGTCTTTCTAATGGTTTTAGAGAGAATTAGTCTTATAATTTTGAGTTTTGTCTACCTTAATGAAAGGAATAATTGGAGGTGAGATTAATTCAGAAAACACATGTGTGGTATGACATTTTATTGAAGATTAATACTGAGAAGATCAAGGAGAAAGAAGATTCACTCCGCAAGAGAAAATGAAATATTTATATTTATAGTTTTGTGTTTTGTCTACCTTAATCAAAAGAATATTTAGAGGTGAGATTAGTACATAAAAACATGTGTAGTATGGTGTTTTATTAAAGATTACTACTAAAAAGATCAAGGTGAAAGAAGATTCACTCCACAAGAGAAAATGAAAGATCTATATTAATCGAAGAGCACATGGAGGAAAGAGAATCATGTTATTGTCGGTAAACAACAAAGGAATTATTGATTCGGAATTAGAGTGGTGTTAAAAACCACCTATGTGGAGAAAAAAAAGTCTTTGTTCATTATAAATAATAATTTTATAATATCTAGTTTACATAGTGCATAGTTGATTAGACATAATATCCTGTGATTTTTTCCTAGTTGGGTTGCCATTTAAAAATTATTGTGTATTTACTTAGTGAATTATTTGTTAAACTTTTCTTTAATAAACATAGGAATTGTGCACATTAATTAGAACAAAATTTGAATTTATTTTGCTTAAAAAGCGCAATAAAAATCTTGTAACTCAATTGCAGGTTAGAAGCACTTTATTTTTTCAATTTGTGTGATCACATATATAGATTATAAACCAACTATAATTTTTTTTCTTACTCTTCTTTCTTTGTGAAATTTATACCTATAGGTTAAATTGAGAAGCCTTTTGCTCTTTGTTTTACTTGGTTTTTTGCATGATGCATACTTGTATCACGCAGCTTGCTCAAACCTAGTGAAAGAGAGTAAACATCCATCCTCCCTTTGTAGTAGTTGATGAGAATAATGCACCTGAGCAAGATTTGTTCTTTCAATAAGTTACAAATATTAGTCTCCTATAGTAATTTGTCTTTCTAAAGTTGGTCTGATGTGAGGAAAAACCAAAAGAAAATGAAGAAAAAAAGTTTCTCTTTGATTTTGATGCAAAATTTAACTGAACAATTTATAGCATTTCCTTATTTTGTCCAAATTCCTGTATGTCAAGGAGTGCATTTCCAATTAGAATTTCCTTCCTCTAAATTAATGAAAGCCTGTTAACTACATGTTATATATTTACTGCTTCTTGAAAAAAAAATTGTACACCACCATGTATGATGTTCAAAGTGTATTTACAAAGAGAGTCACGAGAAACCTTTAATATATGAATTGATTAAAACAAAACTTCAGATGTATAAATGTCACTAATACTGTAGCACTACATTGCGTGAAGAGAGGTTTCAAGCTTCAATGATGAAAGCCAATCTATAAGCACTTCGTTGACAAGTTCAGGGGCCTCATCATGCGGACAATGCCCTGCTTGTAGATTCACCATGGAAGTGTTTGGATAAAACTCTTTAATTCTTTTGGCCTTGGCAATGCCCACCCATGGGTCTAGCTCACCCCAAAGTAACAAAAGTGGACACGAGAGTTTAGACAGGATGCTATCCAGTGTATACATTGTCTGGTTCGACATAAATCGAGTCATCAATCTGGAATAATATAGAGCAAGTTTCAAGACAAGCATATTATAAAGCTGGAAGTAGTAACAACATACACAAAAGCGCCTTTAGAATATGACCAGTTATTAGCATAATGATGGCAATTTATATGGAATCTGGCATTTTACCGGAAGTCCTGCCACTCATTTCACCTTACATTCAGAGAAAATAATGCCACCGATGATTGGGTTGCAAATCCCGCCCTTGCTTCTAATAGATCTTGTAACGTCACTCCCCCTTCTAGATCTCTTCTAGAAATTTATTGAGATATGTAACTTGACAAATCAGGTGATTGCATTAAGGAATAAAATAATAAGCACCAGATCTCACGCACATTGGCATGTGCCGGGCGCATTGCTCGCCATTGATTTTGAGATCCAATGGTGTGCATGTATCGCACGGCACAGGCAAGAACATATCATCCAACCCAATAGCGCCTAAACAAGATTCCTGCATTAAAGTTTTCATGTAATTTTCTTGTGTATCTAGCTTGCTAGTTTTTATATTTGTATGGATTGTAACTTTTGTCGAGGTAAGGTTTTAATGTCACCTCCCCCCCTCTTGTAAACCTTTTATTTTAATAAACTGGTAGGGGACCATGCCAAACCCACCCACTAAGGTTGCTTTCTCTCTTCTTTTTTTTTAATGAACACTTTCCTGTTATTTCTTTTTCAAAAAAAAAAAGCAGGCCATGAATAGCAGTCACATTTTGACTATGGTTTCATAATGAAGACAAAGCTAGAAATAATAGTCATAATAGCTTTCAGAATAATCCTCATCTGCATGGTGCAAAGGTTTTGCACCAAATAATGAAGTGTAACAATGAAGGTAATTCTATAAAAAACAAACAGCCAATGAGGATAAAGCTATTTGAGAGCAAGTTCATGTGCTACAGTTCTAAGCATTGGTTGTATTCTTAAACAAGTTCCCTGACTACCAAAATACCTGTAATAAACCTCTCCAGCATTTGGGTCTTCTGCTGGTCTCATTATTGACTGGATGAGATAATCATCCACATTTGATGCATTTATGTATACCTGCATCAGGCATGCAATAATGTTGCAGTAAGCAAGTTAAACAAACTGTGTCGTAAAAGGGCATTATGGTTGATATTGACTGTTAGATATGGCATTCGTGGCTCATGTAAAAACTATAAGAAAACATTATAGCTAAACAATTCTGGTAGGATGCAATAGAGTATTTAATCTCGAGGAAAAAAACACTAAATCACTGAAGGTAACTAATGTTTAATTTCTAATAAAGTGAGCATTAGAAGCAAAGATACAGAGACATAGCTGTCCTAAAACTGTACGAAGTCTCAAATTCAGATGATTTCGACTTTGAATATAAAGGTGATCACCATTATCTAAAGCAGTTCGACCCATCATGAAAATGATTTTAGTAAGAAAAGTTCGGCAAGATTAAAGGCAGCGTACACTTTTTAAAACTGACTCAATACGTGCCGGTTGCTTTGCTTGCCAGAATAAGAACCCAAGCACTATCCGTTGAAACAATTCCTTCACTGGATTCAATAGAAACTTTTGCAAATTTGTATCCTTCCCATCATTGTTAGTTGTTGAGTTGGGATTTCCAAACTGTCCCGCAGAATTTAACAATGCTACACCAACTACTTTGTCATGCATAACTGCTGCAGCGGTCAATGCTGTAAATCCCCCAAGACTGAAACATAACACAGAATGACAGAGTGAACTCTATCATTAATGTAGAAACTGAATGAAACTGAAACTGTTTACTTTATGCTCAAATTATATTTATGGGAAAGCAAGGCATAATGAAAAGAAAGCTTGAACAAGAAAACAAAATGTTCAAGTGTTTCTACATATAGTCAAGTCAATAATGGTAAATAAGTATATGTACTACACAGTATTTCAAAAAGGAAAATACCTGTTTCCAACCAGAACTGCAGGCTCTTTAACTATTTCTTTCAAAAAATCAACAACCTGGTCCCTCCAAACCATAGCATCATACTCAATGATAGCTTTATCACTCCAGCCAAAACCTAGCAAATCTACTGCATAAACCTTGTATTTTTTTGCCAACTCTGGAATATTATATCTGCCCACAGAACACAAAATAGAAAATCATCATCTGCAGATCCTCACATGATATGACGACATCTGACCAACAAAATTTGCACAAAAAGTTAAATTCAAGCATGAAAAGTCCAAAAAATGAATGAAAGCTAAGAGTCAAATAGTTTCAGGCACCACAAATTTCATAATGCACCCAGACCTACCATGAGATAATACATATCATAAGATCCTAGTACAAGGCCATAAAATTTTGCTTGTAAAAATGTTGACCTAGAACACAGAACAATAAAAAAAAAGGACCAATGAATGTTATCATAAGAAGAAACTTCTTGGTGTGATCAGTATATGATGTCAAATATGACAAAGAATCAAACTTTAAACTATCTTTGATAGATGTCAATGATAATGGCACATCTTGAGGATTTAAAGATTTGAGGAAAGCAAACCTCCAATGGAAGGCAGAAGCGCCAAAGCCATGAATAAGGACTATAGGAGTACCTTTCCCTTGTTCTACATAATGTATTCTATGACCTCTCCATGTCCAAAAGGTATAGCCTTCAGGTTTATAAGGCAGTCTCTGTACTCCTACAGGACCAAAAAACTGTCAACCACTTGGGATCACAATGTCTAGAAGAGAGAGTAAGAGAGAATAAAAATGGCAATGAGTACACAAGGGAACAACTAATATATTTTTTATCTGCAACATCACTGGCACGAGCATAACAACCCTTAAGAAAGAAGAATTTAAATTAGAAGAATTTGACCTATATAAACCAGACACAACTCTGAGGACTGAGATAATTATCCGAGGAACAATTCTGTTTTTTAACACATGTACAGGCACCATGCAGGTAGAACCTTTCTGGCATTTTGAACTCGTTTTTCTATTAAGTTCACATGCACCATTTCTCATAATTTGCATTTTCCAGAAATAAAGGGTCCATAAATTCTATCATTTTGTGACAGTATCGTAGCAAGTTGAACCAAAAGAACAATCATTCGATCATTTGACATAGTACAAGCGTGAAAAAGGGTAAAAAAACATGGAACTTTAGCCATAAAACCACGAAAGATGTTACTAAAAAGAGAAAATGAGTCGAACCTCGAGCAGAATCCGCTCGCAGAAGGGAACCCACAACTGAAACCCCGGCCGCAATCCCCATCAGCGAGAAATTTCTCCTGAGCAGTCTACATCCACTTCCTTTACGGGAAAAAGAGAACCACCCATGTGAGGGACCCTTCCATAGAACAAAAAGAACAGAAAAGACGAGAACGTAGTGGACCTTACGGTGTCGAAAGTTTCTCTTAAATGCAGGAAGTCTGAAGGGAGGACCCAAGCTTTGTGCTGCTGCAGCGTGAGTCGAAAGAGCAGTCGAAAGGGGCATTCTTGCTGTTCTCCCGCTACTGCAGCTCTGAAATCAGGAGTAGTCGATTCTTGTTAAAGACTTTCTAAGAATAGGGAGATCTTTTGTGGTGGAGCGAGGCGGGAGCTGTGTGGCAGAATTTGAACCAGCGAGGAGCGAGCGCCTTCAGGATTTCCCCTTTGCTGATTTGTTTATTTCCTTTTGCTCATGATATCATTAGTAATGTTTTCTATCTTAATTTTTTCATTTATATTTTGTATTAAAAGAAATTATAAATTGCCCATCAAACCGAAAAGTCAATTAAATTAGGCAAGGTGCCCCATTTATTAGGGGTGTAAATTGCATCCGTTTGTCGGGTGTCCGTCTGTGTCCGCATTCATCCACACTAACCCTTGTCCCTTCCGGCTGCCTCCCTTCCGCCCTTAGCTGCCTTTTTACTCCCTTATGTCCTTGGGCTAGTGACTAGGCTTCATTTCTACCCATGAGTCCAGCTTGCTGTCCCTCAATTCCCACGGCTAATTGGCTGTTGGCCCTCAGTTGCAGCAGCAAACTCAGGCTATACCCCACATTTCTAATAGCTAAGTCGATCTCCGCCCATCACTTCTTGTGGCTACGCGATGCAAGTAAACTTCTGAAAGATATAGACTTTCTTTCGATGGGCTACCTTGTGATGGTCATTGTGATAGCCATTGTGATGGTAATTAGAATGTACTTAAATACAATAAGAAGGGCATTGAAATTGTGATAGCCTTTGTATTGCAAGTAAAGAAGGGCATTGAAATTGTGATGGCCTTCGTATTGCAAGTGTCATTGACATATGAATTGTGATGGACATGTCTTCAAACGTTTATATTTGTTGCCCATATGAAGATGTTATATGCTAGGAAAATATGCGTATGATGGTATATAATTTTTTTATTCTAGGAACCATCCTCTAATCTTAGAGTAGTGGCATATTTTGGGGGTGTGGTTGACTCTAATGGCATTGGCAAAGCAAAGATTGTTGGAGGGATCAATCATTTGCATTATGTCCAGTCAGGTTAAACGCATGCCTCCTTTATACTATGGGTGGATGCATCTTTCAATCTTGTTCCTCCTAATGTGTCTTTGACATATATATACCCTGATGTTGATGATGTGATAGCAGTTGCAAATGATCTTGGGTTGGTGGATATGGTAAATGTATTTGGTCAACTTGGTGGTCATTATAAGAATTTGGTCAATAACAATGTGGGGCATCGGACATTGCAAACACAAGATATTGTATACTAGAATGACTTTGTGGCAAATGAAACTGTGAAGATTAAAAGTAGCCAAGCAACATCATTGTAGTGTAGCATATAGGAGAACAACTTCATAGGCATTGGGCAACAATTCAAGGATTAGTTTGAAGTTAGGAAGGCATTGAAATAGTTTACAATTGCTCATAATTTTAGCTACAATATATGTGAGGAATGGAAAGCATAGGGTTATAGTTGTAAGTAAAGATGTGAGTTATAGTTGGAAAGTTCATGTACTATTGCAGGCAAATACATGTCATTTTGAGGTGAAGGAGTATGTTATGCATCATTCATGTGTCGGGGGATGAGGAAAAAGTATCATCCTCATGCATCAGAAAGTATCTTGTCAGAACTCATTGTTGGTAGAAGACTCATGCATATTGAGCAAGTGAAATGTTGAAGAACATGTGGCAAGAATATGGAATATCAATCACATATCAAAAGGCATGGCATGCTAAAGAGGCGGCAAGATGTCTGATATATGGTAATTATAAGGACTCTAACAATGATATTTCATGGTATTGCAATAAACTACGGATGACAAACCCTAGGATTCATGCAAACTATTAGGTGAATCTTTCTAACATGAGGTTTGTGTGTTGCTTTCTTTAATTGAGTGTATCTATTCTTGGTTTTACATACTATAAACCTTTATTGTTCTTAGATGGCACTCATTTTTATAAGCATGCAAAGGAACCTTTCTAGCTACTTCCGTTGTTGATGGTGAAGATCATATATTTTCATTTGTGTACTCTGATTTGTCTACAGGAAATTAGAGACAATGGGGTTGATTACTAGTATAATCACAGTATTCCCTCACGCTTTCCATGGCTACTGTGTTTGTCACCTAGAGCACAACCTTTGGGATAGGGGCTTGAGAAGCAGAGGCCATAAAGGAAACAAAGCAAAAGTGGCAAAGATGATCCACCGGTTTGCAAGTGTTTCCGATATGCACAAGTATGAGAAGGCAATACTAGAGCTCTAACAAGCATCTGAATTGGTATATATTTGGGTACAACAAAATGAGCCAGAATGATGGTGTGATGCACTATTCCGTGGTCAATTGTACAACAACCTTTTGAACAACATAGCGGAAAGTTTCAATAGTTGGGTGAGGACAAAGTGGGAGTTGACAATTGTTGGGTTGCTTGATGGGATTCGCATGAGAATAATGTTGAAGATGCATGAGGCCAGCTGTCATGTGGACAATTTTGCCTAGTGTTCTTTGTCATGATGGCTTAGCTGCACCAAGCAACCAACAGCCATTTCCGCCTTTCCCTCTCATATGTGTAGAAGGAAAATAAATCAGGAACATGCCTCTGTGCATGGGCACCTATTGCTACCAAAATCTATGTAAAAATGGTGAGGAAGAGGCTAGTTGAATCCCTGAATTAGTCCATGCACCCTCCCTTATATAGAACCAGCCTTGGCTAAGGTCTACTACAACTAGGAACAACGATCTAACCCATACAAGGAGTTCTACTCTCTCTCCAACTCTACCCCCTAAAGCATTCCCACCCAACCCTTAAGGAAGTGTCTCTAGGCTCTTAGTCCTACTAGGAGTCTGTAAGATCTCTAATTTATTTTCTTTTTAATTGTGCAAATTTGTTTGCTTGTTGGTTTGATTTGATTTTCTTGGGGTAATATGTTAAGTTATTTATAAATTTATTAAAGTTTAATTTTACTTTAATTTATAGCATTAATGGCAAGCTTGACTTACCCAAATTTTTACCTATTTAAAGATATTTTCTTTTTATTTTTCCTTGGTCAGAGGAGCAGGACCCACCATGGGATCCATGTTTGTATGGGATGGCGTGCTACCCATTTTAGCCTCCAACCTTCTATTGATATGTCTAAGTGGGTATGGGTGTGATTAAATTCATTTTTGAGTCAAAAGTAAACTTGAATACTCACTAAAGGAATTTTTACCTATTTTCTAGTCTAACAATTCAAAATCCAGCCCATAACCTATATTATATATAGAAAACCCATAGCCATTTGTCAAATGGAGGAGGGCTAAGAATACGAGGGAGGTTAAGCTCTACCCCCATTTCCTAAAGGAGAAACCCTTCTTAAGTTAAGGTTTTCCCCCTTAATCACCCTTAATCTTCCTATTTTTCTCTTAATCATCTCTATCTTCACTTTTCCTAATTAGACTCTTAGTTTTCTTCCATCAAAATTATGTTTTTAATTCCGATTTAGAACCCTAATTAGGTTATTTTTGTTTTAACCTATGGTGGTTTTGAATCTATCATCTCATAGGTTGATTTTAGTTAGTTTTGATTAGGATTAATTAAAAACTCTAATTTTGGGGTAAGATTTCTTAAGGTTAAAGCTCTTTCAAGGAATTCAAAAACTTGATAAATGCAAGGGTTTTTCTTTCTAAGAGGTTTCTTACTTGAAATGGCATTATTGTGGGTTTATTTGAGCTTTTAATTCATCTTGATGTGAAAATGATTTATTAAAAATATATCATTTATGATTCTTTTGTATGTTAAAGCATAAAAAATGTTAGATCTATCATATTTTAGGCTTGGGTAATGCTTATATGAAGTTTTATGAATTTCTATTGGTTTTTAGAAGAATTCCTATTCGGTTTCGTGAAGTAGAAGACGACTATTTTAAAGATTTTGTCCTAATCGTTTGATCATTGTGGGTTGATTGAACGGTCAACTATTCAAATGGGATGATAGGCCATTCAAACAGGATGGCAGGCCATTCGAATGGCCAGCCATTCAGATGGGCTACCAGGCTGTTCAAACTACCCAAATAGCTCTCTATTTTGGATTCACAACATGTTTCAGATACTTTTTTCTTTGAGTTTTGCTTCAAATTTTTTTGGGAACATATTACCATATCTATATAATTTTTTAGATTTTTTTAGAATAATATGTATTTATTACAATTTTTGGAATATGTGTTGTATAGCAAAACAACTCACTATTTCCTTGTTGAGAAGCATGTTTTGGGATGAAAACATATGATTTTTGGTTCCTTATTTTTATGATAATTGGTATATGTGTTATAAGCATGCTGTAAATTTCAAGTTGTTTAAAGCACTCTAAGTCAATGGCATAGTCATAAATTTGAAGGTTGACAATTCTGGCAAAACTACATAGTCTCATTAATTAAATCATAAAAATTATTTTTCGTACTTATTTTGAGATGATATTTATTTATGTGTTAAGTAAGACTACGATGTAGGTCTCTTTAAAATTTCAAATTGATTGGAATTTATCTGCTATTTTTGCTAAAATGTACAACTTATATGTTATGATTATGCTAAAATATCTATTTAAGCTAGTATGAGATAAATGAGTGTATGCGTGATTTTGAGTGAGATTTTGATGATTTCTTCATATTTACTCTATGATTCTAGTAGATTATGACCATGATGAATTATGAATACTTGCACATGTGACATTAATTATAGATGAACTATGTTCCACACGTTTTAGCTCAAATATGAACACAACCATATTTGTATATTTTTACTTATGTTTATATGATTTTAATTGTTACAAATGGACCATATTTCATGCATATTATGACTGATTAGAGTATATTTACCTATGCTTACATCACATATGAATCATGTCGTATGCATCATGAAAATGACTTGTAAGCGAATATTATTCATGTTTGACCATGATTAATCGATTAGATGTCATAGTTTTTCGGATTAGCCACATCGGAGGTTTATCAAATCGGTTTTACATCCAAATGGATGGGGTTTTAGTCCAATCGATGGGGTTTTATGTTCCTTTGAGGATGGGTTTGCTCCCGGGTGAAATGAGCCGAATGCTATATAATGAGTTAAGTTGATGAGTCTTTCTAGACATGAGAATCAAGGTTGGTTTATCTATGAGCATCAACTTACTATTGGGTACTTTCCCCTTTAGGGATTTACCCAAACTACTCTACTTTTCCTTTCTATAAATTCAAACTTCCTTATTAGGATTTCTAAGGTGAGCAGGTCTACTTGTGCTTTGGTCAGGATAAGCAGTGTTGTTTTCTCTATTGTGAAACATTCACTAAATTATTTATATATGTGTATGGATTAAAATGCTCATTTAAACAATTTGTGTAGGGACAATAATGTTTTTGTTAAACATGGAGCGTATGGAATGATTATACTTGAACATACAGGATAGAATGTGGTTTGATATACTTGATTTACTAAAATGAATATGAATATTGATACTTGCTTCATACAGGATGTGAATGAACCATGAAACTTAAATGATTACACAGGGTGTGCATGTATGTTATGAATTATGAATGAAGCTATGATGCATAGGTGGTGTGAATCTGTATATAAAATGTGATTTATCTCATGATGCATATGTGTAGAGAATGGATATGTGATGCATGTTTAAATTGACTTTTATGGGAAGAATGCATGTGGTGCTATTATGAGTTTATATTTCATTTTAAAACCCTTATTGAGCTAAGTTCACCCTTCTTTTGTTTGTGACTTTGTTTTGAGGCTATATGATGTGTCATGCAATTGCTCTGGATGGTCTTTATGTTGAACTTGAGGATGGGCATGTGCCATAAGAGGGGGCTTGATGTTTGAATTGCTTTAGACTTTTTATGTAATATGATTATCTTAGACTTGACTTTATTTTATACTTTAGATATCTGATGACGACTTTAGATATGTTGTAGCCTTAGGGCTTGAGACTATGTTGATTATAGATTTTGTGGGTGTTGTGTTGGACTAAGATGGTTAATTGATCTCTTTTGCCTTCTGTAATTTTATTTTGTACAAAGGGAACATGTTACGTACTTTGATGAGAGCCCAAGAAGGGTTAGTTTTCCGCTACATCATGCCGCATCCCACCTTCTTAGACAAGGTTCGGTGAAGGGGGTGTAGCGGGGTGTGACAAGTATGTTTTTGGTATCAAAGCATGACTTTGTCCAAAAAGCAAGGAGGTTAAGGGATAATTCCTAATGACAATGGGGAGTGAGGTAATAAAAGATTTAGACAATGCTAGGGACGTTGAACTCCATTAGTTGTTGTCTTGTTGATTGCTTATGTGATGTGTTGCTTGATCTTAGTGTTGATTGTTGTGTTAGACCTTATGGTTTAATACCTAGTTGTTGTGTAGATGGCTGGACCGAATCACACAGGTGTTAATAATAACTGAGCTACCAGAGACCCGATGGTTGATGATGTGTTGACCGCCATTGATGGTTAACTCAGGTCATGCAAACCCAGTAGGCTAAGCAAGTCGTAGCAATGGGTAGGAGCATCTAACCCTAGAGGGATTTAAGAAGCTCAATCCTCCTAGTTTTTAGGGTAAGATGGATGCCTCGGAAGTCGATAATTGAAAGCTTCATTGGAGAAGATCTTTAGTATGAGATAGTGCTTAGAGGAGGAGAAGACTTGCCTAGCCGTCTTCACCTTTGAGGGAGAGGCATAGACGTCGTTGCTTTCCATCGAACGGCAAAGATTTTAGGGCAGTGTGGATATCCCATGGGAGGAATTCTTGTCATTCTTCAATGAGAAGTACTTTCTTCTTCATGTACAAGAGGAGAAGAATAAGGATTCCTCAATTTTCAGCAAGGTTCCATGGCAATGCTTGCCTACAAGACTAAGTTCATTAAGCTAAAGCGTTTTGCTCCTCATTTATTTTGTGATGAATACCAGCGAGCAAACAAGTTCAAGGATGGGTTGAAGCCTTACATCAGAGGCTGATTTGTTCCCTTCAAGCATAAGACTTCGTCAGAAGTCCTTGAGATTGTCATTGTGGTGGAGGACTACAAGAGAAAGGGGCAGCCTAAGCGAGCTAGGCAGGAGGACTCTCAGTGATAGCGTAGTAAGAAGCTTGGTGGTAATAACTTTGGGAGGAACAACAACAACCACATGTAGCCTGATCACCACAACCACCATTCTAACATCTCTTACTTCTTATGTAGGCAGAAAAGGCATTACAAGAGGGAGTGTCCTCCGAACACTCTGGGTGATGTTCATAGGCATTAGTCGGCTCCACAAAACCAAGGCCCAAGACAGCAAGGAGGGGCAATAAGGAAGACCACAAGGAAAGCAACATGGAGCGCAGCAAGGTGGGCAACAAAAGAAGCATGTCAACAAAGGGAAGGTCTTTTCTATTTTAGCTCATGAGACAGCCAATGCTTTGGCAGTGGTAGAAAGTATAGTTGAAATCGCCTGCCATTATGCTAGAGTGTTGTTTGATATTGGATCTTCACATTCTTTCATTTCACCTTTTTTTTCTCGTGAGCTTGGTGTTGAGCCTAAGATGATATCGGTTCCTTTGCGTGTGTCTTTCCCTTCGTCTTCTCTTCAAGTGGAGGAGTATCTTGATAATGTTTCCATATGGGTTGAAGGGCATGGATTGTTTGTTGATTTGATAGTTTTTACTATGATTGATTTTGATGTGATTTTTGCCATGGACATGTTGATTTTCGTGAGAAGAAGGTTATGTTTGATTTGCTGGATGTAGAGCCTTTCATTTTCCATGGTATGAGATGGGCTAGTTGTCACACCCCAGGACGCACCACCCATAACCCGAACCCGGTTCAAGGAGTGAGCAGTACATAGCGCGACCTAGTTAAGTTGGAGTGCGGAAGACTTAACTCATCCTTGGGTGAACACACAACAGAGTAAGCACATAATCCCTTTGTGCGAAAGCATATAGAGAAAAATAGAGGACTACTAATTAATGTCTTAGTCCAATCATACCCACATCAATTAGTCATCACATAAAAATAAGCCTCCAGGCTAAACAAGTCTAAGCCAACCATGGCTAAACATAGTATGAAGTAAATCAAATGTATAAGCTCAACATGTTATAAACAAGTGTAACATAACCCTATACAACCATAGTCTCTCTCAATGAACATGGTCATCCTCATGCTCAATGTAGAGACCATCCGAAGCACCTGTATGGCATGACATGTAGCCCTACAATAAAACCAAAAACATAGAGGGATGAGCTTAGCTCAACAAAGGTTTTTAATATTAAATGTAAACTCATGAAGATATCACAAGCATTATCAATATAGCATTCATCACATATTCATTCACCACACCCATTCATCATGAGACAAATCACATATATCTATGCCACTTGTGCATCATGTTATAATCTACATTCCATAAACATATATTCATGACACTTGTTCATCATGATATAAAATACATTCCATACACACATAATCATGCCTCCTACATATCATGATGTATAACACATTCCATAAATATATAATCATGCCACCTACATATCATGATGTAAACCATATTCCTTAAGCACATAATCATAACACTTATGCATCATGGGTTCATCTATAGTTCATAAAACATATACACATCATGTGTAATCATATGAATCTCATTATAACAATCACATCCTGCATGAATCGATTCTCAACATTCACATCATGCATAATCATATCTCAATATAAACATTCACCTTGCAAATTCAAGTGTTTCAATCACACACCATCCTACATTTTCATGCAAATCCATTCTTAATCACATGTGCAACATCAGCATCATTGTTCCGACACAACCTATGTCAATGAGCATCATCTCCTATACACATGTAACAATAATTGTGAGAACAATCAACCTGCTCGCCCAGAACAATCCTTGTGGAAAGGTCCTAATTCATATAAAGGAAAACTTGAGCTATTTGGGTAGGTTCCCTAACTAGGAATTTACCCCTGATTCTCCAAGGACAATCCTTGTGGGGAAGGTCTAAATTCCTTAAAAAGGAAAACTAGAGCAGTTCTTGCTTGCCTAGGACTAACCTTGCAGAGAAGTCTAAATTCCTTAAAAAGGAAAACTAGAGCAGCTTGGTAAGCCCATGCACACGGACATACCATTCTGGATTCTCATGGCCCAAATAACTCGTCAATTTAACTCAAATAGAAAATCAGCTCATTTCAACCCTAGGAGGCAAAACGTCCTCAAAGGAACACAAAATGAAAACCATGTCCTTTTAGATGTCAAACAGATTCAATAAGCCTCCGAACGATTAATCCGACAACCAATGGCATTCACTCACATCCAACCGATTAATCATGGCCAATCACGATTAATGATTGTTTATAAAACATTTTTATGATGCATGCGCCATGATACATACATAAGCAAAGTCTAACGAATGTAAGCACAATTAAACATACTCAAATCAATCCCTATAAGCATGTAACATGGTCCATTTATGGCAAATAAAATCATGTAGCCTTAAGCAAGAATATATATATATATATATATATATATGCATGGTAGTGTTCAAACTTATGCTAAAACATGTGAAACATGAATCATCAAAAAGCAATGTGACATGTGCAAGCATACATAAATTATTATGGTTAAGACCTACTGTTATCAAAGAGTAATTATGAAGAAATCGTCAAACATGGATTTAAAACAAGTAGTATATCATAATAAAATTTAACAAGTATATCATATTCATGATTGAGCTAAATCATAATTCAAAGATGGTTCTCATGCATTCATAGTAGCATTTTTAGATAATAATAACTCATCATAGTCATAAAGAATTAGATTTATAAGAAGAGAACAAGAAATGGCCAAAAATACACAAAATAGGCAGTAAATCAAAAAATGTCGTGTTGCTATTTGAACGTCTGGCCGTTCAAACGCCTGGATGATTGAACTGCTAGACAGCCTGATCAAACGGCTGACAATTTGCACGGTTGTTAGCCCATTTGATCGGCCATAATAGTTCACTTTTCTGATTCATCTTCAACCATCCAAAATTCAAACCAAACACATTCCAAAATTCAAACCAAACACATTCCAAAATTCAAGATAAATTTAAAAATCACCATAGAATGTCATATAATCAAGATATAACCCTAGAACATGATAGATCTAATCATTTTTATACTTAATCACAAGAAAATAGTCATAAATCACATATTTCTAACAAATCACCATTAAACCTTAAAATAAAGCAAGACCTCACATAAATCCACAATCATGCATTCCAACGGATAAAACCACACAAGATAAAGCTCCCTTACCTCTATGAAGCCTTTGAATCTAGGAAAGAGCTTCAATCCTCAAGAAATCCTACCAAAAATTAGGGATTTTATTAAAACTTAATAAAATTTACTAATAGGCCCAAATCAACCTAAAAATAGGTAGATCTAGGATAACCTTAGGTTAAAAATAAAAAATACATATTTAGGGTTTTAAATCAAAATTAAAATAAGATTTTTAATGGAAGAAATCAAGAATCAAGATGGGGAAATAAAGATAAGAATGATTAAGACCAAAATCGAAAGATTAAGGGTGATTAGGGCAAGAAAACACACCTTATTCTGAGTTTCTTCTTTAGGAAATGGATGTAGAGCATTTCTTTCCTCCTAACATAGCCCTTCCCAATTTTGCTAATAGGCTAGGGTTTTTCTTTTATAGTAAGGCTTTTGGGCTGGGTTTACAAACTGTTGGGCAATAAAATAGGTCAAAACACTCTAAGTAGATAATTTGAGTTATGCTTGATCCAAAGACGAATTTAATTACACCCAAACCCACTGAATTTAAAATGATATAAGGTTAGAGGGTCAAACACATCCAACATGGACATGGGGCCAACAATAGGGTCTGCTCCCATAATGAAGGAAAAATTAGGATAAAATATCATAAAATCGGTAAAAATGGGATAAACATGTTTGACACTAAAACTTATAAAAATGAAATTAAACCTTATGAAATTCATAACTACTAACCCATAACCCCAAAATCAAATCAAACCTACAAGCAAGCAAAATCACACATGTTCACATAATTAAAAAGGAAATTAAATCCAATAAAATTAGAGATATTGCACTAGTGGCAAGTTTTTAGTGTCTTCTTTTAAAGCAAGGAAGTGGATCAATAGTGGGTGTGTGGCTTTTCTTACAAACATCTCAATGAAGGGTGTGACTCTACCTCCTATTGAGTTCATCCATGTGGTGTAGGAGTATGCAAATATCTTTCAGAATGACTTTGACGGGATTGCCTCCTAAGAAGGAGATTGAGTTCAATATTGATCTTCTTCATGTTACAATTCATATTTCTAAAGCTCCTTATCGCATGACTCCAACTGAATTGAAATAACTTAAGGCTCTACTGCAAGACTTGATGGATAAGGGATACATAAGGCCTAGTGCATCTCATTGGGGCACACTAATTCTCTTTGTCAAGAAGAAAGGTGGTTTCCTTAGGCCTTGCATTGATTGCCAAATGTTGAATTAGGTAACAATCAAGAACAAGTATCATTTGCCACATATTGATGATTTATTTGATCAGTTGCAGCAAGCTCAAGTGTTCTCGAAGATTGACTTGAGGTCAGGCTACCATCAACTCCGTATTCGACCCGATGATGTGTCTAAGACAGCTTTCCAGACATGTTATGAGCATTATGAGTTCTTGATTATGCCTTTTGGTCTCACCAATGAATTGGAAGCTTTTATAGATTCGATGAATAGAGTTTTCAAACCTTATTTAGATTGTTTGTCAATATTTTTGTAGTTGACATATTGATCTATTCAGCTAGCAAGGATGAGCATGAAAAGCACTTGAGGATTGTCTTGCAAACTTTGAGGGATCACAAGATCTATGTAAAGTTTGACAAGTGTAAATTTTGGTGGGAATAAGTGCAATTTATAGGCCATGTTTTTTCCAAAGATGGTGTAGCGGTGGATCCATCCAAGGTGGAGACAATCTTGAAGTGGAAGCAATCTAAGTATGCTTCTGAAGTCGAAAGTTTCCTAGGTCTTGCGGGATACTATCAAAGGTTCATTAAATATTTTTCTCACATTGTTACTCCTATGACCAAGTTGACAAAGAAGAGTGAGAAGTTTGAATGGAGTCAAGCATGTGAGGAATGTTTTCAAGATTTGAAGAAGGGATTAACTTTAGCACTGATCTTAGCCTTACCTTCCGGGAGTGGAGGATTTGTGGTTTATAGCAATGCTTCATTAAGAGGCTTGGGTTGTGTGTAGATGTAGCATGGGTAAGTGGCAGATTATGATTCTTGTCAGCTTAGAGTGTATGAGAGAAACTATCCTATGCATAACTTAGACCTAGTGGCAATGTTCTTTGCATTGAAGAATTGGAGGCATTACCTCTATAGTGAGAAGTTTGAAGTATTCATGGACCACAAGAGTTTGAAATATCTCTTCACTCCAAGAGACTTAAACACGAGGCAAAGAAGATGGTTGGAATTCCTTAAGGATTATGATTTTGCTATTTTCTATCATCCTAAAAAAGCTAATGTTGTGGCAGATGGCTTGAGTAGAAAATCAACCACATAGATAGTTTGTGTTTGTGTGCAAGAATGACTTTTGTATGAAGAGGCCATTGAGATCAAGCCAGAGTTAGCTTTGGAAGATACAAGCAAGTGGTTTGCTAATCATTCCATGACCTCTAATTTGGTTGATGAGGTGGTTGAAAAACAAAAGGTAGATGAGGAAATTCAAGCCATGAAGGCTAAGTTGTAAGGGAAAGAGTTGATTGATTTGAAGAAAGGTTCAATAGAAGCTTAACTTTTTGAGGACGGTTGTGTGTGCCAAATTCTTTGAAGTTAAAGGAGCACAATCTTTATAAGCACATCACTCTAGGTCTCCATCCATCCAAGAGGAGCTAACATGTATCATGATGTGAAGTGGATTTTTTGGTAGACTAGAATGAAGAGGGATATTGTTTTATTTGTGTCCAAGTGCTTGGTGTGTCAACAAGTGAAAGTGGAACATTGTCATCTAGGAGGCGTGCTAGAACCTCTACCTATTTAGGAGTGGAAGTGAGAGAATGTGGCTATGGACTTTGTTTCAAGGCTTCCTAAATCACCGAGTGGTAATGATACAGTGTGGGTTATCATTGATCGACTCACTAGGTCGGCACACTTCATTGCTATGAGGATGACCACTTCTTTGGTTGTGTTGGCAACACTTTATGTGAAGGAGATTATTCGGTTACATAGAGGTCCCATATTATAGTTTCCGATAGAGACCCTCGATTTATTTTTAGGTTTTGGCAAAGTTTTTAGAAGGCTTTGGGGACAATGACTCAGCTCAGCTTATCATCCTCAGACTCATGGGCAATCCAAGAGGACTATCCAAGCCTTAGATGATATGCTTTGGCATGCATCCTTGAGTGGAATGGTAGTTGGGAGCAGCACTTATCACTAGTGGGGTTTGCCTACATCAATAGGTACCAAGCTAGTATCAAGATGGCTCCTTTTGAGGCATTTTATGGACTTCCTTTCCGATCTCCCCTTTGTTGTAGTGAGGTCAGAGAGCATCTCCTAACCGGGCCAGAGATTGTGCAATAGTCAGTGGAGAAGATTCAACTCATTCGGAAGCGGTTGCAGACAACTCAAAGTCAGCAAAAGAGTTATGCTGATAAGAGATGAGAGACCTAGAATTCCACGTTGGTGACCATGTTATCTTGAAGATCTCACCTTCTTGAAGTGTCATGTGATTTGGCAAAAGAGGGAAGTTATCTCCTAGGTTCATTGAACCTTTTGAAGTCCTTGAGCTGATTGGAGCAGTGGTGTATAAAGTGGCTCTACCTCCACAACTTGCTAACATTCACTATGTATTCCATGTTTCTCTTCTATGAAGGTATGAGCTAGATCCATCCCATGTTCTTGATGTCGAGCCGTTGGAACTATGGAGTGATCTTTCATATATCAAGACTCCAGTGCAAATCTTATACAAGAAGAGGAAGACTCTCATAAACAAGGCGATTCCACTTGTGAAAGTCCTTTGGCGAAACCACAATGTGGAGGAGGCAACATGGGAGCACGAGGATGAAGTCAAGGAGAAGCATCCTCACCTATTCACATCTGGCCAATAGCAAATTTTGAGAACAAAATTCCTATAAGGTTGGTAGGATGTAAAATCCCTAATTTATTTCCTTTTAATTGTGTGAATTTGTTTATTTGTTAGTTTGATCTAATTTTCTTGGGGTAATGAGTTAGGTTATTTATAAATTCCTTAAGGTTTAATTTTACTTTAGTTTAGAGATGAGTGTATTTTTTGTTTTTCCTCGGCCAAAGGAGTGGGCCCCATGTTTGTTTGGGATGGCACACTACCCATTTTAGCCTCCAACCTTCTATTGATTTGAATAAATGGGTTTGGGTGTGATTAAATTAGTTTTTGAGTCAAAACTAAACTTGAATAGTCACTCAGGGCATTTTCACAATTTTTTTAGCCCAACAATTCAATTTCCAGCCCATAAGCCTTACTATATAAGAAAACTTTAGTCATTTTCCAAATGGGAAAGGGCTGAGGATATGGAGGAGGCCAAGGCTCTACCCCCACTTTCCGAAGGAGAAACCCTTCTTAAGTTAAGTTTTCCCCCTTAAACAACCTTAATCTTCATATTTTTGTCTTAATCATCTCTATCTTCACTTCTTCTATTTTGATTCTTAGTTTTCTTCTATAAAAATTATGTTTTTAATTCTGATTTAAATCCCTAATAGGTTATTTTTGTTTTAACCTAAGGAGGTTTTCAATCTAGCATATCCTAAGTTGATCTAAGTTTATTAGTTAGTTTTGATTAGGATTAACTAAAAACTCTAATTTTTCAGAAGGATTTCTTGAGATTAAAGCTCTTTCAATAGATTCACAAGCATGATAGAGGTAAGGGGATTTTTTTCTAAGAGGCTTTCTTCCTTGAAATGCCATTATTGTTAGTTTCTTTGAGCTTTTGATTCATCTTGATGTGTAATAGTGATTTATTAAAAACATGTAATTTATGGTTGTTTTTGTATGTTAGTGCATGAAAAATTTTAGTTCTATCATATTTTAGGCTAGGGTAATGATTATGTGAAGTTTCATGAAGCTTTAGTAGTTTTTATTGATTTTTAGAAGAATTTTGGTTTGGTTTCGTTATGTGCTAGCAACGTACTTCGCATAAACAGCAGGCAATGCCATTTCTAGTGGCACCACTAGTTGAAACGGCATGGCGCTGCACTTTACAAAGTTGGCTCTGAGGCTTATAAATAGCCCTCTTTTGCCAATTTTTCAGGATGAACTTCATTTTCTTTGTTTCTAAGCATTCTAAGTACAATTAAGGTCGTTCAAGAGGCGTTCTTAAGTAAATCGAGCATACTCTACACAATGGAGGGGTCC
This sequence comes from Saururus chinensis, assembly GCA_035235625.1. Taxonomy (NCBI): domain Eukaryota; kingdom Viridiplantae; phylum Streptophyta; class Magnoliopsida; order Piperales; family Saururaceae; genus Saururus; species Saururus chinensis. The sequence continues at coordinate 38,596,303 of CP141143.1, forward strand.
TTTCTTTGAGTTGAAGGTTGTATAAGAAGAAAATGGCCCAAGAGAAGGAGAGGTCCTTCCCGTTGTCCTTGAGCACCGACAAACTTTGTTTTCTCCATTTCTGAGCGTCCTAACTCCGATTTAGTCCGTTCAAGAGGCTTTCTTGACTAAATAGAGTGTTTTCTACACCATAGGGGTCCTTTCTTTGAGTTGGAGGCCGTATAAGGAGGAAACTCTCCAAGAGAAGGAGAGGTCCTACCCATTGTCCTTGAGCACCAATAAACTTTGTTTTCTTCATTTTTGAGCAACCTAACTTCGATTTAGTCTATTCAAGAGGCGTTCCTGACCAAATTGAGCGTGCTCTACGCAATGGAGGGGTCGTTTCTTCAAGTTGAAGACTATATAAAGAAATGCCCCAATATAAAGAGAGCCCTTGCTAATCATCCTCGAGCACTAAAAAAAGAAAAATGGTCCATGAATAAGACGGGGTTCTATCCATAGTTGTCGGGTCACAACGAGAGAAGCAATCCAAAGTCAGGGAGGCTCTATTCTCCACCACCACCCAGTAAGAGAGGCATCCCCAAGCTAAGGAGAGGTTGGATCCATAGTTCATAAGCGTGGAAGGGGGAAAATATCTCTGAAAAGAGGATGTCATGTTCGTCACCTGATGCACTGAAATAATGTTTAATAAAATATTTTCAAATTTCTATTTACAATCCTATTTTGTGTTAATTCATTGCTGATTTGGGCTATTTATGTTTTGAATAAGTTAGTTGGACCTTAATTGAGTTTACATGTCTAAACAGGCTTCAACAAGATACAACTGGAAGAGGAAGTTAAGCCCAACTACCCAAAGCTATTTAAAAGTCAAGAATGGGCTCATAATGGTCTAACATGAATGGAATGGTCGAACACAACCTTGTGGACCCATTTGATTTGAGATTTGTATGAATAGAACTAAATTATGAAAGAAGTTGATTCGGATAGATTGATACAGCCATAGTATTTCGATCATATCTTTTTATGTATAATTTGGATTGATATGATTCTGGTGGCAATAGAAAGAAGACTTCTTTGGCTACAAGTGTTATTTCAGGAAGAAATTCCAACTTCCGAAGATATAGGGGTCCAATTAGGCAATTAATCAGGATGAAATCTGGAGATATGATTTGATTTTCCCCTTTGAAGCAACCCTTTCTTTTCCTATAAATAGAGGGGTGGACGTGATAGATAGGGCATTCTCTCCTCTTTGGAGCTCTCTTCTCCTATTTCCTTCTCTCATTTTGCATTTTTGTTTTTAGTTTTATTGTAATGGCTTTCTAAAGCTCTCAAGCTAAGGCTAGGAATGAAGCTTGTACTTGATGTTTAATAGATACTTTGATTCAAGTAAGTTCTTTATCATTTTAAATTGATGTTTTATATTTAAGGAGTTTATAATCTATATAATTATTTGATTCAACATTGACGAAAGGTACGCTGAATGCTTATAATTCCCTATGATTATACACTTAATACTTTCACGTAGTAAACAATCAATTACTATTGTTCTATTTCAAAGTTCTTTAAAAGATAAATTTTCCGATTGAGACAAATTTTCATTTGATCTTAATTGAGTTATCATTTGAATAAAGTATACATTAGAGATTTATTACAAGTGGATTTTTGATGCCTTAGCACTTTCTCTTTGAATTGTCTCTTATTATCTATTTTACTTTTCTTCTCTATTCTATTCCCTTCGTAATAGTTTTCTGTGTCACACAAGGCTTTCCCTGTAGATCGACCTTGTTTACTATAGTTGACAAGTAAAAAAAAGAAATCTAAACTAGACTCCTTCATAGTCTTAGTTTAGACGTAACACAAATTGGCGCCGTTGCCGGGGATTGCAACGTGTGACAAGAATCCGTTACGAAAAACTCACTCTAACTTTACTAATTCTATAACTTTTATTTTTACACACTAACTCTTTAAATTCAGTCATTTACTTTATGTCATTTACTTTTAGTATTTAAATTCTGTAATTTTTCTTTTTTTTGAGACCGGAGGCACTACCCACGTTACTACCGAAAATTTTTTGGGATCAAACGTGTACCTTGATAGTGTCTTTCGCCTTATTTTTGCAATTTTAATTTTTGTCTATTAACTTCTAACCCTCTAACTTTTTAATATTTTGTCATTTAATTTTTGCACTTTTACTTTGGTTTGTTATTTAAAAAAAAATTGTTGTTGCATGTTCACATGGGTGCGTGATAATTCTGGACGATTGAAAAAAGTGAACAAATCTTTTGAAAATTATCTTTATTTTGATACAATGGAGGATCTAAGAACTAATGAGGAACTAAGAAGTAATAATGGGGATAATAATGCACAAAATATTGAAGTTAAAACCTTGCGTGATTATTTGCAACCAACTAGATCAAGTTCTCCTTCCTGCATGATTTTTCCAACTAATGTAGGCGGTTTTGAACTCAAGCCGGGTGTAATTTAATTACTACCCAAATTTCATGGCCTAAATTCAGAAAGCCCATATTTGCATTTAAAAGAGTTTGAAGAGGTTTGTGCAACTTTGCCAAACCAAAATATTTCAAATGATGCTATTAGATTAAAACTCTTCCCTTTTTCTTTAAAGGAAAAGGCAAAAAATTGGTTGAATTCTTTGAAGCCAAGATCCATTGGATCATGGCAAGAAATGCAAAGAGAATTTTTGAAAAAGTTTTTCCCCACCCATAAAACTAATACACTTCGAAAGAATATCATGAATTTTTCACAAAAAAAAATGAGACTTTCTTTCAATGTTGGGAGAGATTTAAAGAACTTTTGTTATTGTGCCCACATCATGGATATGAAACATGGCGTACAATTAGTTTCTTTTATAATGGCTTATCTTCTCAAATGAGGCAATTTGTTGAAATGATGTGTAATGGAGAGTTTTTGAAAGAACCTGAGGAAGCATGAGACTATTTTGATGTGTTAGCTGAAAATGCTCAATCATGGGAAGATTCTAATGAATTTGAAAGTAGTAATAAAACCAAATCTAATGGGGCAACTAAGGGGGGCTTGTACCTTCTTAAAAAAGAGGATGATGTAAAAGCAAAAATTACAAGTTTAACTAGAAAAGTTGAGGCTATGGAAATTAATAGGGAAAACATGTCTAAAGCTTCTCAAAAAGCACAAGATATTTGTAGTATATGTGAGAGTGATGGACACCAAACACAGGATTGTCCAACAATCCCTGCTTTTCAAGAGGTGTTGCATACTCAAGCAAATACTATGAATACCTACAAAAGGCCATTTTCTTCTCCTTATTCTGAAACTTATACTCCTAATTGGAAAAATCATCCCAACTTTAGTTGGAGAAATGAGTCTAATGTGCAGGTACCCCTTTCTTCCTCAAATTATGTTCCACCACATAAGAAGACTTTTAAAGACACATTGCAAATATTCATGCAAAGTTAAGCAACAATCAACAACCAAACAATGCAAGCCATCAATGACTTGAAGACTTCTATCACTCAATTGACCATAGCTTTGAGCACTCAAGAAAAAGGGAAGTTTCCTTCTCAACCTCAACCAAATTCTAAAGGTCAATTTGTAATTGAAAATTTAAATTCTTTAAGTTCACAAGAAGAGCATGCTAAGTCCATCACCACTTTGAGAAGTGGAAAAGTTATTAACATAGACATTCCAATGAAGGTTGTTGAACCTAAGGAGTCTTTGAATTCTAAACATGGTGATGAACTTGACAACTTTGATTGTGTTGCTCCAATTCCTCCTCCTTTTCCTCAAAGGTTACAATCTTCTTCTAAATTGGTGCCAAATGGTGACATTCTTGAAACTTTCAAACAAGTGAAGATTAACATTCCTTTCTTAGATGCCATTAAACAAATTCCATCTTATGCTAAATTTTTTAAAGATCTTTGCACAATTAAGCGTAAGCTAAATGTACAAAAGAATGCATTTTTGACAGAACAAGTAAGTGCAATTTTGCAACACAACACCCCACCCAAATATAAAGATCATGGTTGTCCAACCATATCTTGTATAATTAGAAATTATAGAATTGAAAAAGCTTTACTTGATCTTGGGGCAAGTGTTAATCTCTTACCTTATTCTGTTTATGAACAATTAGGACTTGGTGAATTGAAGCCCACAAGCATTACACTTCAACTTGCAGATCGCTCAGTTAAAATACCAAGAGGAATTGTTGAGGATGTGCTAGTACAAGTAGAAAAGTTTTACTTTCCTGTTGATTTTATTGTTTTGGAGACACAACCAGTTTTGAATGCTTGTTCTCAAATTCCTGTCGTATTAGGCCACCCATTTCTTGCTACTTCTAATGCTCTTATTAATTGTAGAAATGGTGTTATGAAGCTTTCATTTGGAAATATGACTTTGGAACTAAACATTTTTAATATTTGCAGGCAACCAGAAGATGATGATGAGGATGTGCATGAAGTGAATCTTTTAGAAAGTCTTGTTGATGACATGTCTACTATTTCTTCATTTTTTGACCCTCTTGAAGCATGTCTTTCTTATTTTAACTTTGATGATGATGTTATGATTAATTATGTAAATTCCTTGTTGGAGTCAACTCCATTATTAGATATTGATAGGTAGAAGGCCCGCTTTGAGGAGTTACCTCCTTCTAATAGCGCTTCTCTCCCCTCAAGTGTCCAACCACCCAAGCTAGACTTGAAACCCCTCCCTACTGAACTTAAATATGCTTATCTTGGTGAGGGAGAGACATTTCCTATGGTTGTCTCTTCAATGTTGGATAGGGAGCAAGAGCACAGGTTGCTCGAAGTCCTTAGAAATCACAAGAATGCCGTTGGGTGGACCATTGCTGATATCAAGGGGATTAGTTCCCTCATTTGTACACATAGGATCTTCATGAAAGAAAATGCAAAACCTGTGAGACAAATGCAACGGAGGTTAAACCCCAACATGAAAGAGGTAGTGAGAGCAGAGGTTCCAAAATTATTGGATGTTGATATCATTTACCCCATTTCTGACCGTCCATGGGTGAGTCCCACCCAAGTTGTCCCCAAAATGTCTGGAGTGACAGTGGTAAAGAATGCTAATGATGAGTTAATTCCCACTAGAGTCACCACCGGTTGGCGGATGTGTATAGATTATAGGAAATTAAATTCCGTCACTAGGAAAGACCACTTCCCTTGCCATTCATGGACCAAATCCTAGAGAGGGTAGCCAGTCATCAATTTTATTATTTTTTAGATGGTTATTCAGGATACAACCAAATTGAGATTGCACTTGAAGATCAAGAAAAAATAACCTTTACATGTCCATTTGGTACCTTTGCATATCGAAGGATGCCGTTTGGATTATGTAATACTCCTGCCACATTCCAAAGGTGCATGATGAGCATCTTTAGTGACATGGTGGAGCGGTTTTTGGAAGTTTTTATGGATGACTTTTCTGTTTTTGGTGATTATTTTGATGATTGTCTTGATAACTTAGAAAAAGTTTTGGTGAGATGTGAAGAGAAAATTCTAGTTTTAAATTGGGAAAAATGTCATTTTATGGTTACTACTGGAATAGTACTTAGTCACATTGTTTCTGTGCAGGGAATTCAAGTAGACAAGGCAAAAATTGAATTGATTGATAATTTGCCTAGTCCAAAGTCCATAAAAGATGTTAGATCCTTTTTAGGGCATGCCGGTTTTTATCGAAGATTTATCAAGAATTTTAGTGTGATATCTAGACCATTGTGTAATCTTCTATCTAAAGAGCATTCTTTTGAGTGGTCGGATGCATGTGAAGAAGCTTTCACAAAGCTTAAGAACATGTTAGTGTCCGCACCCATCATGCAACCCCCAGATTGGAACCTTCCTTTTGAAATTATGTGTGATGCAAGTGATTAGCCGTTGGGGCTGTTTTAGGGCAAAGGAAAGATAAGAAACCTTGCGTAATTCATTATGCATGTAGAACTTTAAATAGTGCCTAAATGAACTACTCCACCACTGAAAAAGAACTTCTTGCTGTAGTATTTGCACTTGACAAATTTAGATCCTACTTGATTGGCTCTCAAATTATCATTTTTACTGACCATGCAACTTTGAAGTACCTTTTGAGCAAACAAGATACAAAGCCCAGATTGCTCCGATGGATACTCCTACTCCAAGAGTTTGATCTCACAATCAAAGAAAAGAAGGGAGTAGAGAATGTGGTGGCAGATCATCTTTCAAGATTGGAATTTTTTGATTCTTCGGACAACATTCCAATCCAAGACACATTCCCCGATGAACAACTTTTTGCCATCTCACATCCTCCATGGTATGCCAACATTGCCAACTACTTGGTGACAGGTAAAGTTCCCCACCATTGGTCTCCTCAAGATAAAAAGAGATTCTTCACTGAGGTAAAGCATTTCTTTTGGGACGACCCCTATCTCTTTAAGTACTGTCCGGATCAAATAATCAGGAGATGTGCGCCTGATTCTGAACAAGTAAGTCTGAACAAGTAAGTATCATCTCTTTTTGTCATTTTGAAGCATGCGGTGGTCACTTCTCCTCTAAAAAGACCACAGCTAAAATTTTGCAATGTGGTTTTTACTGGCCGACGCTTTTCAAAGATGTTCATGAATTTTGCAAAACTTGTGAAAGGTGTCAAAAGTTAGGAGTCATTTCTCATCGAAATATGATGCCCCTTAACCCCATATTGGTTATTGAGATTTTTTATTGTTGGGGCATTGATTTCATGGGACCTTTTCCTTCTTCTTTTGGCTATGTTTACATTTTAGTTGCTGTCGATTATGTTTCCAAGCAAAACCAATGACCACAAAGTCATTGTGCGCTTTTTAAAAAAAAAATATTTTCAAGGTTTGGAACACCTTGAGCCATTATAAGTGACGGGGGGTCACATTTTTGCAATAGGCCTTTTGAGGCTTTGATGAGGAAGTATGGGATTACCCATAAAGTGGCTACCCCCTATCACCCACAAACAAGTGGACAAGTTGAGATTTCTAATAGGGAAATTAAATATATTTTACAAAAAACGGTAAATCCAAATGGTAAAAATTGGTCTTTAAGGCTAACTGATGCTCTTTGGGCTTACCGTACGGCTTTTAAAACCCCAATTGGCATGTCTTCTTACCGTTTAATTTTTGGAAAAGCTTGTCACTTGCCTGTGGAGTTGGAACATAGGGCATATTGGGCAATCAAAGCTTTGAATTTTAACTTTGATAAGGCTGGCTTAAATAGACAATTGCAAATAAATGAGTTAGAGGAAATTCGACGTGATGCTTATGAGAGTTCAAAACTTTACAAAGAGAGAATGAAGGCTTTTCATAATAAAAATATTTTACGAAAAACTTTTGAGCCATTTCAAAAGGTTTTATTGTACAACTCTAGACTTCATCTCTTTCCAGGAAAATTAAGATCACGTTGGACAGGTCCTTACATTGTAAAAACTGTTTTTCCTTATGAAACTGTTGAAATTGAGAACCCAAAAAATGGTGATGTTTTCAAAGTTAATGGCCAACGTTTGAAACCATTTTTAGACCATTTTGTCCCTGAAGTTGAGTCTACACCTCTTGAAAATCCAAATTACGAGGGTTGATTTTCTTTTCATGATTTTTCATCAAAAAAAAAATTACATTGGGGTCAATGTTTAGTTTAGGTTTGGGGGTGTAGAAAGATATTTTTCTTTATGTTTTTAGTTTTACTTAAAAAATAAAAAATTGAAAAAAAAATTAATTAGATTTATTTTATGTTTTTGCTTATTTACATTGATTCTTATTCTAGATATGTGACTTTGTTTAATGATATCATATTATTCAGAATATGACTTGACAGATTTAATGATTTTGAGTTCTGATTACTTCATATTGGTTTCTTGTGCTCTTATTTTTTAAAAAAAAAAAAACAAAGCAAGACATTTGCCTAAGTGAGAATTCGAGCCCTTGATTATGGTCTTACATCTTGGTGGATATAATTGAATCTAAGTAATTATTTTCTTATGAGAGTAAAACTTTGGCATGATCTAGTAGTATTCATGTTATCATGATGGAGTTTTGAGCTTCACTATTCTTGGTTTGTAGAACAATCAAGGACTTGTTGTCAACACAATTCAAGTTGATTGTATAATGTGCTCAAGAAAAGAAAAAAAAAGCAAAAAAATGTGAAAAAAAGAATAAAAAAATTAAAGTCACTCTATTGAGTAGATTGGGACTCGGCATGCCTCACTAAGTATAGGGTGTTTGAGTCAAAAGGTAGTGTTGACTAATTTATGACATGCATAGCCTTGAAGCCTATTTGGTTCAAGTTATTAAGCCTGAGGGGGGTGCTTTAACACCTAGTGCCCTGAGCCAACTGGATTGGGAGTCACTGGCCTAACACTTGTTACATGGATCTTATAGAAAGCTAAAAAGGCTAAGCCTTACACATGTCATGTGAGATGAGCATAAAATTCTAATAGGACACTATGCAATTATATCTTGAATGAGTTGGTAGGTGATCTAGGGTGTTTTACTTTTCAAGGAAGGTTTTGCATGATTCTCTATTATGATCTCTTGAAGATGAATGGATGTCAATACCTATTTAGTATTAAAATTAAAATTGCTAAGTGGACATGAGACACATGGAGTTGTTCGATTCATAAGAATGGGATTGTATAATTACTTGGCAATGTCTGTTTTTCTAAAACTATTATGTATGTATGAGTACATGCCACCAATATGAAGTTGTTAGAATGAATTATTGTTTCAGAAGACAAGTTATATTATGCATGATTGATTTTACTAAATGAAGTTACATGTTTAGGAGGAGTTGATTTGTAAATTTGACGTGGTTTTAATTTTTATTTTCTTTTAACATTCTAGTTTTGAATTTTGTGGGTATATTCACTGTAAACCCTCACGAGACACAACTCGTCCACTACTGTAAGCTAGGGGTTTAAAAGCTTGTTGCATATGCTAAATGCAATCGAGATTTCCTGCGGAAGTGGAGTAGTTAGTTTTGTTTTCTATTGTTTTAATTTTTGTTTTGCTCGAGGACTAGCAAAAAGTAGGTTTGGGGGTATTTGATGTACTGAAATAATGTTTAATAAAATATTTTCAATTTTCTATTTGCAATCCTATTTTGTGTTAATTCATTGCTGATTTGGGCTATTTATGTTTTGAATAAGTTAGTTGGACCTTAATTGAGTTTACATGTCTAAACAGGCTTCAACAAGATACAACTGGAAGAGGAAGTTAAGCCCAACTACCCAAAGCTATTTAAAAGTCAAGAATGGGCTCATAATGGTCTAACATGAATGGAATGGTCGAACACAACCTTGTGGACCCATTTGATTTGAGATTTGTATGAATAGAACTAAATTATGAAAGAAGTTGATTCGGATAGATTGATACAGCCTTAGTATTTCGATCATATCTTTTTATGTATAATTCGGATTAATATGATTCTAGTGGCAATAGAAAGAAGACTTCTGTGGCTACAAGTGTTATTTCAGGAAGAAATTCCAAATTCCGAAGATATAGGGGTCCAATTAGGAAATCAATCAGGATGAAATCTGGAGATATGATTTGATTTTCCCCTTTGAAGTAAGCCTTTCTTTTCCTATAAATAGAGGGGTGGACGTGATAGATAGGGCATTATCTCCTCTTTGGAGCTCTCTTCTCCTATTTCTTTTCTCATTTTGCATTTTAGTTTTTAGTTTTATTGTAATGGCTTTCTAAAGCTCTCAAGCTAAGGCTAGGAATGAAGCTTGTACTTGATGTTTAATAGATACTTTGATTCAAGTAAGTTCTTTATCATTTTAAATTGATGTTTTATATTTAAGGAGTTTATAATCTATATAATTATTTGATTCAACGTTGACAAAAGGCACGCTGAATGCTTATAATTCCCTATGATTATACACTTATTACTTTCACGTAGTAAACAATCAATTACTATTGTTCTATTTCAAAGTTCTTTAAAAGATAAATTTTCCGATTGAGACAAATTTTTATTTGATCTTAATTGAGTTATCATTTGAATAAAGTATACATTAGAGATTTATTACAAGTAGATTTTTTATGCCTTATCACTTTCTCTTTGAATTGTCTTTTATTATCTATTTTACTTTTCTTCTCTATTCTATTCCCTTCGTAATAGTTTTCTGTGTCACACAAGGCTTTCCCTGTGGATCGACCTTGTTTACTATAGTTGACAAGTAAAAAAAAGAAATCTGAACTAGACTCCTTCATAGTCTTAGTTTGGACGTAACATCACCCCTGTGCACGAAAAGTAAGGAGCGTATCAAGGTGAAGGAATGCTACATCTAACTACTTCAAAGGAGATTCTGCCAGCCATATCCAGATCTGAAAGTACAACGCTCTGAAGAAATGAACAGCTCTTAACGTTGCCGCTTCTAATGTCCTCTAAAGGTAAGTATACCTGATCTTCTTTAAGAGAATACGTATACATCCTAAGTAGTTAGCTTAGGATGTTAAATTACTTATATGCTTTCACATCTTAATTAGTGATGATAATGTACTAATTATGATGCATGATTTGTTATGATGTTCTGATTTGAATTACTTCGTTATGCTTTATTCGATATGATTTGAAGTGTCCTGCTATGCTTTGATCTATTGTGTTATGATATGCTATATTTAGATGTTACTAAATGTGACCTGTCTCGCTCTAGGATGGAATGAGATGTGCGATGGGTTCGGTCTTGCTCTGGAGTAGAACGAGACGTGTAAATGTGATATGTTGCACTCTGTAGTAGAGCGAGTGAGTGATTTCGTTGATTTATTAACTTCCTCTTGACTCCAATAGATTTTGAGTTTTAGTATGACTTCGATTGAATATCAGTATATACATATTTTAACGTATATGATTTTTTTGATGTCTTATGTATATAATAGTCATTAGGTAGAACTACGTTTGAATCTAATCATATTGGAATAATAGTGTAAATGTTATCCAATACGTATGTAGGCAACCAACGGCAAGGCAACGTTGGCCCGATCCAAATTAATTATAATTATAAGTTTTATTCTAATTTACACACGACAAACTATGCAGTTTCGTTGTGTATATGTAAATTTTACAACCGAGTCCATGTACGAGAAAGCTTTAAAGCTCCATAGTGCATAGATGAACGTTGTATCTCTCGCACATAGATAATGATTTCAGGCTTAAGGAAAGAAAATTTTTTATTAGAGATTTTTGGAACCATATCTCATGTCGGGGCATTACAAAATGGTTACAAAGCATTAATCTGTCTGCGAGAGTATAATATTTTATTAATAAAAATTTTATATTTTATTGTGAAATATTAGAAATTTATGTTTTGAACGTGTAACCATTTTTTGAAATGAATTTTGATCTTAAATTTTAAATAAGTTTCCATTATGGGTGTGTTGTCAATAAATTGAAATGAATTCTACTTTTAAATTTGAAATAATTTAAATTTTCAAATTTAAAATAATTTGAAATTGTTGTTCTCGTTGTGTTGTTGTTGATTTGAAATTAATTCCAACTTTGAACTTTCGGTTGTGCATGTACGATATCAAATTTAATACAAAATTTAATTTTGAATTTTTTGTTATGCACATCACATTGGATTTAATGCAGAATCTAATTTTAAGAACTTCAATTCTAAAATGGATTTTAATTTTTGTTCGCATGTGTTATATAAGATTTGATATAAAGATCATTTTTTTGAATTTTGATTTTAAATCAAGAACGATTTGGACATGTCGTTACAATTAAGTCATATTTGATTTTGACTTATAATTCTATTCTGCTGGTGTGATATTGAAATTACATTGAACTTTAATTTTGATAAATTTTCATTTGTTTAATTAGAAGAAATTTTAAATTTTTATCCTACATGTGTGTATCAGATTAAAGGCAAACTTAGACTTTATAGATGTCGATTTTAAATTAGAATTAATCTCAAATTTCTACTTTGAATGTCTTGCATATGATTTAATATGAATTTTAATCGAAGAATCATTTGAGCTTTTTATTTTCCATGTGTTGCATCAGATTTGATGCAAACATCAATTTGATAATTTTCATTTCTCAATTGAAAACTATTTATAGTTTAGTTCTGCATGTGTTACATCAAATTTTCAACAAATTCCAATTTCTTCAAATTTCAATTTTTTTCATCAAGAATGAATTAAAATTTTGTTTCGCATGTGTGGCTTTAGATTTAATCTAAAACTTTGATTTTACGTATTGTGATTTTGAATTCGACTCGATCAAAAATTTTGTTTTGAATTCGTTACATGATTTGTTTTGAATTCGTTACATGATTTGTTTTTAAATGTTTTCAACGACTTCGATTTCAAATGTGTTTTAACCTATGGTAGAATTACCACGGGGTAACCACCAACCAGTCATGGTATAGGACATGAGACACTATGGTTAATTCTACTTGAGTATTGAAATAAAATTTTATTTCAAATTGTTCAATTTAGAAAACATTTTTTATTCAGAAATTAAATTGTTTTCAAAGGCGGTAGGATTACTAAGGAGTAACCATTAAACATTCATGGTATGAGCCGCTAGTGGAAAACTCAATAGTTAATTCTACCAGTTATTAGAATAAAAATTTTGATTTTGAATTGTTCATTTCAGAAAACGTTTTGATTCACATATGAAATTGTTTTAAAAGGTGATGGAACTACCTCAGAGTAACCATCAAACACCCACGGTATAGAAGGTGAGGTGTTAGTGGATAAGTCTACAGTAAAATCTACCAATATATTGATACGAAGTTCAATTCTGAAATATGAGCATTTTGAAAGTTCTGTTTAAAAATCTATTTTGAAAAACAGTGAAAATCCCATAGAGAAACCACTAAACACCTGTGGTATAAAATATCAAACATTAGTGGACTACTGTAAGGTTGAATCTACTGGTGAATTTGATATAAAACTTAATTTCAAATCCTCTGTAATTTGAAAATGGATTTGAAATCTAGTAAATTTATCTCAATTGCTTGCGGAATTGCTAAGAAGAAACCATCAAACACCCATGGTATGGGACATGAGGTGTTAGTGGATAGCTTCAAGGTTGATTCCACTAGTGTATTGAAATGAATTTCAATTTTGAATCTGGTTTATTAAGAAATATTTGTTCTGAATTTGATTTAACAATGAAGATTTTGATGATTTGGGTTTTCGGACTCTCTGGATAGTTATTTGGTATAAAACCCAAAAGCTATTCTAGATAACTACCGAAATATATAATCTGTTCTAGCGTGTACATGTGTGGAGCATCATGGGAAAGTTCCTATCCTTTTGGCCTCCATGTCCCCATGAGTGTAGGGGTAAGCCGTTTGGTATCACGAATTTAAATAAGGATACCCGCCAAGAGAAATACTCGGTTCTAGCATGCACAGGTGTGGAGCATCATGGGAAAGCTCCTATCCTTTTGGCTTCTGTGTCCCCATTAGAGCAGGGGTAAGCCATTCAATATAATGGATTTAAAAAAGGATAACCACCGAGAGAAATAATTGGTTCTGGCATACATAGGTGTGGAGCATCATGGGAAGGCTCCTATCCTTTTGTCTTTCATGTCCCCATGAGTGCAGGAGTATGCCGTTAAGTATCACGGCTCTCTGCTTGAAGATTGATTTATCAAATTTTGAAAGAACAATATGTCCGATTTTGAGCGACATATCAAAATTTCTAAATAAGGATTTATCCGATTTTGAATTAATTATCGGATTTCGTTTATGAACGATTTATCATATTTTGATTAGTGATTGATTTATCAAATTTTAAAAGAATGATATGTCTAGTTTTGCATGATTTTATTCATCCAATTTTAAATCTATAATCAGGTTCTATTTAAAATATTTTATCCAATCACAAATTATCAGATACTATTTGTGAATGTTTTATCCAATTTTAAGATTGGATTCTGTTTAGGATTCGAAGGAGGAAGCAACTTGAAGGCCAATAACAAAGAGGTTTGAACAAAGAAAAGAAGTTTTCATGCGTGTGGAGTTTATAGATGTTGGTTGGTTGTTCTTTGGGTTTTGTAAGTTACTGCTGCTTACAAGTACATTGATTTGGCCTTGTGAGGTTGTTGTGGTTTTTCACCCAAGTTAGGTTTTCCACGCTAAATCCTTGTGTTCATGTGTGTTTTGCATACTTGGTTTGGTTGAATGATCAATATATATTGCTCATAGACATAAGGTCTTAGTTGTTTATGCTATTAAAGAAAATTCTGCACATAGAGGCTAGAACTCTTATTTTTTACTTCTTCAAAGTACAAGTTCAAAGAGCAATCTAATGATCAACTACCTCCGTTGGATATTAAACTTTCACCATGAACATCGAGACCTCCTTTGTTACACTGCATTGGGACATTCATCTTTTAATGCTATGACCCATTCGAACCCAACCCTTAGGCCAGGGGAGCATCTCTACAAATAAAAATCTAAAGGATTTAGGGAGATGATGACCCATGAATCAACCCTCAATCTTGAGTCTCCTAGAAGTGGTTAAAAAGAATTTCTTTAGGAGTCAACCCAACACTAGGCCCATACATCTAATGCATTGATCAAGAACATCTACTTGTTAGAACATATGTGCATATGTTAAGTTAATTGGCTAATTTTTTAATCAAAATTATGTCAAAAACCTTGAGTATGTAATTTGTCTTAAAATTTGATTAGATGTAGTTGTGGTCGAGTAAGATTTAGAATTAATTGACTTGAAAAATAGGAGCAAATATCTTCTTATAGCTCAAGACTGAAGACTAAAGAATGTTGATGAGTTATGAAACTTATATAGTTCACATTCATATAACAAAATTACTTGAATAAGTTTCGAAGGTGATTTTAGAGGTTTCAAATAGTTTTAGGGTAAAAAAGGACAAAATTGTCATGTAAAAATTGTCATCAATTGTTGGAGTGATGTGTTAATCGATCATTTATGAACACTTATGAATTTGATGAATCTATCGATCACCCTAGAAAGATCAATCAGCACCTAAAGTAGTCCTTTGTAAAATGAAGCCGACATTTTATCAATTGATTACTCTCAAGGAGTCGTGTGTTGATAATATAATGAATGATTTATTGTTGTCTAAAATGATCAATCACTAGTAGTTTTAGTTACCCTAAAAAAGCTTTCCGGATTGGATTCCTTTCCTTGTTAAAGTCAAAGTGACAAATCATTTTGGAGACCCATATAAAGGATAAGAAGTGACGAAATTGAAGAGAAGCAAATCTAGAAAGATTGGAGAAGAAAGGAGAGACCTTTGCATATTATTTTCCTTGAGAATTCACAAAGGAGTTTGAAGAGAATATCAATGGTGAATTCATGAAGTTGATCCACAACTAAAGCGGAGATTCCACACAGAAATTTCATAGAGGAGTTGCAATAATTCTTCATTGAGAGATTGAATAACCCAAGGGCCAAGGTCAATAAAACAAGATCTCAGTGAAGGCTAGAAGAAAACGTAGACAAAGCAAGGAGAGATTAAAGTTTCAAGTGCTTGAGGAAAACACTTGAAGGCTAGAAATAAGAAGAATTTGTGGAGATCTAAAGAAAATGAGTTTTTGTCAGAGTTAAAACAAAGGTTGGTGGTTTGCTTGTGTCATGTAAGTACCTTGCTTACTAGTAGTGCATTGATTTGGTCCTTGTTGTGTCTATCATGGTTTTTTACACAAGTTTATGTTTTCCAAGTTCAATCATTATGTGTTCATGTGTGATTTTGCATGCTTTAAGGTTTGATGATTGATTATTCATGAGTGCACTTAGAAAATAGGATTTCATTATTTCTAATTCATAAGAAAATTTTGCACAATGAGGCCATATCTCATAGTTTTTACTTCATTACATGATCAGACTAGGGGCAATGTGGTGATCTGCTGGGTCAATTAGATGGATATTTAACTCATAGGTCATAACTGAGTGTATTCATTGATAGATTGTTTGCTCCATGATATCAATATGTTTTGGCATTCTAGTGAACCATTATCTTGTTTAATCTTCCAATATTTTGATTTAGAGTGCTAGATAACTTGTGCTAGGGTTTGATTTCTCAATTTTGCCTAATTTACTTATTTTTCTATTAGAATTACTTACTAAACTAGCTGATTTTGTGCTCTAGTTTGATAGTTTGCTTCTCTTATAATTTTCCTTGCCTTGATTACTTAAAGTGTGTTTCTTACGTGATTTTTGTTGGATTAATTTCAATGGTTGGGTCAAATAATTCAATGAATGAACATGGGATTTGGGTAATTTGACGGATCGTCCACCCTTATTTGCCAGTCAAATTTTCACATATTAGAAGAATAGGATGAGAATGCCTGGAAACAGTGACTAAGGTTTGAATCCTCCAATGACTTAAGATGAAAGTGGCAATTTAATCTTAAAAGATGAGAGTGAATGTGATAAAAATAGAATAAAGCTTGTAAATCAAAATAGTAAAGCCCTTAGTGCATTTTTTAATGTTGTAGGAAAACCACAACATAGGTTAATTTCTAATTGCACATCTACCAAGGTTTCATGGGAAAATTTTGTGAAATATAATGAAGGAACCGAGGGTGTAAAAGTGTCAGGCTATAGTGCATACCCTAGAATGTGAAAACTTGATAATGAATGAAAATGACACTATTTCTTAATATTATGCTAAGATTTCAAACATAGTAAACACATGCGATCAATTAGGGGAGCTTATAACTATCTTGTTGAGAGGAAACTATTAAGGTCCTTGTCCTTTAAATTCAAAATTAACGTGGCAGTCATTAATAAATCTAAACAGATAGACATATTAGACATTGTGGAGTTAGTTGGGAACCTTAGAACTTTTGAGATGCAAGAAGAATCATATGCAAACAAGGAGTTGTTTGAAAAGTCTATGGGAAAATAAACTGCCTTAAAAGTATTTAAGAGAACTTCCAAGTAGAATAAAGCCTTATACACCTTAGAAGAATTTGTACAGTCTAAAGATGATGAAGAATTAATGCTTTTGTTGGCTTAAACTTCAAGAAATTTATGAAAACTCAAAACTTTAGGTTTGGAAATAAGGGGTAAAATTCTGGGAAGACAAGGGGATAAGAGAGATGAGAGGCAAAACAAACATAACAAGAAGAATTTGAAGTGTTTTAAATGTGGTAAGTTAGGTCACTTTGTTATTGATTGTCATAACAATAATTCTGACAATTACTCAAATGATAAGCCTAAGAAATCAAAGGGTTTTGATAACAAGAGAAATGGCATGGTGTAACGACCGTGAATTTTTTGTATGATTTCCTGCCTCTAATAAAGTTATTTTAAGAGTTTTTAATTATTTTAAATTATTTATAGGTAGATATTTATGAATTATCAATTGGTTGTGGTAGAGCCCAGAGAGATGAGTGTAACAAGCCCAAGAACACCCAAATCGGACATCGGGGTCAAAAGTTACAGTGGAAGCCACATGAAAAGTGTGGCATAACCTACCCATGTGCGGTCTAGTTTTGTAGGGATTGTCTATACGACCCCAACGGTACCAAGAATGCATGAAATGGAGTCCAGGAGAGAAAGTTACGTGTGTTTGAAGTTTTTAGATCTTTGGAAAAAATTATAAATAAATTATTTATTGCATCATGCTAATGTCAACACTGATACCAGCTGTAGATGCACGTCAGCACGATGCACGCATTATGCATGCCACACATTGGCATGGAGCACGCATGGTGCCACCCCACGCTATTATAAATCGCATGGCGCTTCTATTTTTCTTCCATTTTTCCCGTTTCTCTTCTCCTACATTCTCTTAACTTCATTTCTTCTTTTCTCCCTCATTTTAAGTCTGATTCTAGTCGTTCTTAAGGCATTCTCACCTAAATTGAGCATGTCAGACATCATGACAAGGTTTTTTTTGTTGGAGACCTACAGAACCCCAAAAGTGAACATTCAATTTCGTCGTGTCCGATATATCGGCTTCGAACTCGCACGGAGAGCGAGGTAGGGGTTTTTATCCTTTCTTAAGGCATGATTATGAACTTTGGTTGTGTTTATGACTCTTGCCTGTTATGCATTAGAGATTAATTTTAAGTTATTATTTATGATTTTTGCACATATATTTGATTTGTCGAATGATTATTCATTGAGATAGAATATGAATTATATACCGTATGTTTATAATTCTATTATGTATATTCAATTAGTCGAATGAGTAGCTGTTAGAAGTAGATATAGTTTATATATTGCATGCTTTTTTATTGCCTCATTTATATGATTTCATTAGAAGCGGATATGTTGTATATATTGCATGCTTTACGATTGCCTAATTTGATATAAATTATACACATGGAGCGTGTGAGATAGAGACAAACTAGCTTCGCCACTATTTTTATTGTGAATGAATATAGTATGTTTGAAAGATGGTTTTAGAGGACTCGTCCTTGTTGAAAGAAGGATTCTCAAGATTTTTTGAAAAGACATATATGCATGGTGATCAAGTCACTGAAGCAAGACAAAAAAGGGGTAACTATCTCGTTGGAACGAGCGACCAACCTTGCCTTTGTAGTCATTGATAGTGACACTCCCATTGCTTGTAGAGGCGGAGCTAGGGTTTTGAAAAGAAGACAACCCTTTTTGGAGTCAGGGAACTCTAGGATATTTTGATTATGAGTCTGGGACTCAAGATTAAGAGTCTGGGACTCAAGATGATGAGTTTGGGACTCAGGATTATGAGTCTGGCGCTCAAGAGTTTTTGGTTGTCTATGGCTATTGTTGGGCGCCTCAATAGAGCTTTGTCGACTAGATGAGGGCACAATTTTAGTCTAGTTTGAAATCGGATGCGTGGTACCTATTTTAGCCCGGTGAGCCCCTAACGAAGGGCAAGACCCCTGATTAGTCCCTAACGAAGGGCACCTATCAAGGCTACGCGCGCTAGGGTAGAGAGTATCATGGGAAACTCTCTGCTCTCTAGATCCCAGTGCCCCATGAGCATGGGTGGCTCTTCTCTCCACAAGCACGAGATGTTTTGCGATAATCTGTGGAGGAGTAAGAGGTCGCTACTTTGTACCCACAACAAATTCCTTATAATAAAATATATGTTTGGGACATTAGTAGTAAGCCGTGAGAGCTTACAAACCCTAGAAGCATCTTTAATACGTAGGAAGAAGCAATAGTGGTGGTTTTGGGTGAGAAGCACACCCTACTTTTATAAAAAATATTATATATAATATGTGCTATGAAACTGCCATGTGTTTACTTCATGCCTGATAGTATAAACTCTCCTACTGATTATTTTAAAATACTCGCGACCCCCCAAACTTTGCAGGACTCGACGAGGCTTAGTATGCAGGTAGAAGGGCCTACTTTGAGTTTTACCAATATGATTTCAAGGATTTCAACTGCACCAAAATGAGTAAGAACTCTTTATTATTTTTCTCTTGTGTGTTTGTACACGAATGGTGGTTCTTGGGGAAATTATTAGTATATTATCGTATAATGTGAGCGGCTCCCATCGTGGGCCAGGGTGAACTCTGATATCTTTATTAAAAGAAACTTTTTTATGCTTCCAAAATCCCAGGGCGCGACACAAGGTGGTTCAAGAAACATAATCTAATAAGAGCTTATTCAATGAAGATGAGGTGTGATTACACTGCCTTCCATGCAATTGTGAAGGAAGATAGTTCTAGAGAAATATCTCATGATTCCATTTCTCTTAATGAGACCTCAATGTCTAACTTTGATTTTGATGAATACAAAGGATTCCTCCAACATTTCTTAGACTTGATAAAGAAAACCTAAAGCATTGAGAGAGAGTTGAAAAAGAAAGAGGATGAATTAGTTTTGTCTTCTCAAGAGGCACATAGGTTGGTGGAGTTGAATGTTAAACTTGAGAGAGAAGTAAGTGACCTTAAGAAAGGCCTCTTAATAGAGAACTTACGTCCTCCAAGGAGAAATTAGATGAATTTAAGAGTAGGAAGAAGTTGGAAATCATGTTGAACATTGGTTAAACCAACAAGATGAACTTAGGTTTTAGGAATTACTTGTCTACCCACTTAAGCAAAACCTACAATTTTTGTGAAGGCAAACGAGAGTCACAAAAACCCTACGATAGCCCAACCCACCTAGGCCAAAAGTGAAAGAAGGAAGGATAGGTTCTAGCATTGTGGATATGTGTGACATACGCCATAGTGATTCCCATAATAGAAGAGAGTGTACCAAGAATTATCCTTTCAAACTTAGATCAAAGAAGATGGAGGACAAGTGTAACGCCCCAACCCGGACCGAGGGTTAGTTCGGAAGATAGAATCGGAGTGTATTAAATAAGTGGAAAAATAAAAATCAGACTGACTAGGAGTTGCAGACTTTGAGTGCGAGAGTCATAACATTCTTCCACACACTACGGAGCTTTAATATTTTGTTGTGCGTAGATCAGAACAAACCTAATTTTATAACTAATTTAGATCGGGCCAATGTTACCTTGTCGTTGGTTGCCTACGTACGTATTGGATACCATCCATGATATTATTGTAATACGATCGGATCCGAATATAGTTTTGCCTAACGGCTAATACATTCATCAGACATCAAAAAATCATATACAATAAAATATGTATACTTTATATCAAAATAATTCATTCAGAATCAAACAAAAATCTTATAAATCATCAGAGTGAGCATGTTGGATCATATCAAATCCTATCAGATAATATCATATTTCATCCGACCATATTGATCATATTAGATCAGATCAGAGTATATCAGATCACAATAGAGCATTTTAGTATAATTCAGATCACTAGAGAAAATATTAAACTAGATCGAATAGGAACATATCAGCATATATCAGATCATAGCAAATTATATATCTAAATAAATATATTACTAATTAAGATGTGCATTCATATAAAGGTCAGAAAAGCATACTCCCCTGTAGTTCCAAAAGTGGCAATGTTCGGAGTTACTCATTTCCTCAGGGAGTATTCCCTTTCAAGTCTGGAGATAGCAGGCAAAACCTCCTCCAACTCTGGAATACTTTTCTCTTTCCATGCCCATAAGCTACGGATAGAACCTCCCCTTGACCTAGGATACTTTTCTCACAACACGTCCATAAGCGATAGACAGAATCTCCCCTTACGCAGAGATACTTCTCGCTTTCCACACCCATAGGTGGCAAGAAGAACCTCCCCTTACCCATACACACTTTACCCTTCTCGTTCCCATAGGTAGCGGATAGAACCTCCCCTTGCCAAGAGACACTTTACCCTTCACACGCCCATAGGCGGTGGGCAGAACCTCCCCTTTCCTGGAGATACTTTATCCTTCTCGCGCCCGTAGGTGGCAGACAGAACCTCCCCTTACCCAAGGGTATTTCCCCCATATAGGGTCACTAACTCGAGGAATAGATGCATCCATTGTGTAGAACACCCTCGAATTAGCTTAGAACGCTTTTTGAACGGAAGAAAACGGACTTAGAACAACTCCATAAACTCTTTTGGAAGAATGAACGGAAATGAGCATTGATAGGAAATGACGTGCGAGCGTATAACGGAAAGGAAAAGACGCACACACCTACTCATGCCATGTGGTGCATTCTGAGTGGACTGTCCATCTGGTCAGCATGAGCTGACGCACACATGACGTGCGTGTCACTACCTTGCGCGCGATGCTACTGTGCATTGCACAAATTCACGTGCGTCGCATTCCGTTGTGCATCACGCGGACGCAGTTTCATGCTGCGGCTCGGCTTGGCTTTGGCTCAGCTCGGCTTCAGCTCCCCTTACATCAGCTATTACATCTTTATATGAATATTTTATTATTATTTCATTCAAATACAATTCCAACTTCAAAACGCGATAACTTTTTAATCTGAAATCAGAATTGCACGATCTTGGTACAAATGGACTTGTATCGATAAGCCCTTTAAAACTAGACCCCACATGAGTAGGTTATCTTGCACTTTTAAAGTGGGTCTTGCCTATGTGGCACACTTCCCGAGGTCATAACTTTCGTTCCCGACCTCTATTTTGTGTGTGCTTTGATTCGTTGCACTCGTTACTTTGAGCTCTAACTAGATATAGGAATTTCATCCTTTAAACCCATTAAAATTTAACTGAAATTACATAATTACCCCTAACCCTCATAGGTTAAGTGTAATCGGAACACGGGGTACCACATTCATCCCCCCTAAAATGAATTGCGTCCTCGCAATTCTCCTAAAAATACTTTTCAAAATAAAAGTCTAACCTTTCGTCAAAGAGCAAATACAATCATGAATCTGGTTGATTTATAATCAAACACAACAATTAGAAGAACAATTCAGATCAAATACATAATCTGGTAGTTTAAACAACCCTGGATATCACAAAACAAAATCTGATTATAATTGGATTAAACACTTGTAAATAGCATACGAGAAAAACTTTGGATGTCATATTTATAAATAGAATCTGATATTTTAAGATTGGATAGAATCTTCACAAACAAAATTCGATAGTTTATATCGGATAGAACACTTAAAACACAATTCGGATTATGATTTTAATAGCATATAGATCATTATTCGGAGTCATATCATAATGTAGCAAAATAGTGTTAATGAAATCTGTAGGCACAATTCCAAAAATTGACTAATTAAAATTTGGAT
Source organism: Saururus chinensis (assembly GCA_035235625.1). Classification (NCBI taxonomy): domain Eukaryota; kingdom Viridiplantae; phylum Streptophyta; class Magnoliopsida; order Piperales; family Saururaceae; genus Saururus; species Saururus chinensis. Next base: position 38,618,856 of record CP141143.1, read on the forward strand.
CATATCATACATAATCCGATTATGGATTTATAAAATCAGATAAGTCACTTTTTGGAATCAAATCATAGCAGAGCAAACAGATCAGTCCAAAATTTGTCGAAATTAAATCATTTGATAAATCACATAATCAAAATCTGATAAGATGACAGAATCTGAATATTATTTTCAAAGTTAGATAATTTTTTAGGATTAGGAAAGAACAAATAGATTAGACATAATGGATAGAATAGATGGATCAGACATGTCAAATAGAACAGACAAATCAAACAGAATGGACAGAATAGACAAATCAGACACATTGAACAAAACGGAATGAACAGATGGATCGGACAGATCAAACAGAATGGACAAAACAAACAAAACAAACAAATTAGACAGAAACAAACATATTAGATAGATCAGATAGAAACAAAAAGACAAATCATACAAATTAAACAGAATGGACAGAACAGATATATCAGACAAAACAGAGTCGTGATACCGAACGGCGTTCCCCTCAACACTCATGGAGTAGCGAGAGGCTCAGAAGGATAGGGGCTTTCCCATGATGCTCCACACCCATATGTGCATGTCAGTACCGATTAATTTTCTCGGTTAGTATCTAGAGAGAGAGTGCTTTGATAATCCCAGGTTTTACCCTAGAACTATCCAGAAAGTGCACATATGTAAAATATAATACAGCGTATGTAAATTATTTCGAAGATATGATATTTTTCATAAAGGCATGAATAATAAGCATAAATTTGGAATTTAAAACCCCCTACACTGTAGGTTGAGTTAAAATCTAAAATAATGCTAAGCAAAAATATATGAAAATGATTATGATATTTTTCAAGAATTCATTTGTTAGAAAAAGAATCATGTCAAAAATAATATGATGCAAAAACATATGGACAAATTGTCGGTTCGTCCGAGTGACGATAAAACCATAGTCGTGATACCAAGCAGTGTTCCCATGACACTCATGGGGTAGTGAGGGGCTCAGAAAGTTAGAAGCTTTCCCATGATGCTCCACACCCATGCGCGCGCCAAAACTGATTAATTTTCTTAGTAGGTATCCAGAGAGTGCAAGCCCTCATTTATCATAATCAGATTTTTATCAGAAGCAAATGTTACTCATTTTTTGTTCTCAGAATCATTCGGAATTTAAAACATCGGACAGAAAACATATCGTAAGTCAATCATACATTTTTCACTGATCGAAAATCAAAGCGTCTAACAGAAAATAGACTTTTCACATTTAAATCAGAACATTCATTCCCAATTTTCATCATACTCAAAACAAATATTTCAAATCAAACCAGACTTGAAATTGAAATTCATCTCAATGCACAAGCAGAATTAGCATTGGAGCTATTCATTACCCCATGTCCCATACCACATGCATTTTATGGTTTCTCCGCAGTAATTCTACTCTCCATCAGATAACTTTGCAATCATTTTTTTCCAAAACACAAAAGATTTGAATTCAATTTCTATGTTAAATCCATTAGTAGACTCAACCTTAGAGTGGGCCACTAATTCCACGCGTCCCATACCATGGGTATTTGGTAGTATCTCTAAGGGAATTCCATTGTCTTTGAAAACAGTTGAATTTAATTTCAACACACCAGCAAAACTAGCCCAAGAGTGATCCACTAATACCTCATGTCCCATACCATGAGCGATTAGTAGTTCCTCCTAGGTAGGTCCACTGTTTTTCTAAAAACAATTTTCAACATGCAAATATTTTAAAAGTAAATCTTGTGTCAAAATATCTACAGAATTTACCATAGAGCTATCCACCAACACCTCATGTCTCATATTGTGGTGTGTAGTGGTCACTCCTTGGCAACTCTATCATTGTTTAAAATAATTTTGACATACTATCTAAAATCGAGGTTGCTAAATAATCATGCAACAAATTCAAAATAAATATTTTTGACTAATTCAAAATAGAAATTCATAAAAATCAAAATTAAAATCAAGTATAACACTATACTGAGAAAATAAAATTTCAAATCATTCTTCAATTATAAATCGGATTCCATCGGGAATCTAATGTAACATAAAATAGAATTTTAAATCAAATTCGATATAACTAATTCAAAACAAAATTGTCAAATCACTTTCAATTAAACATAAAATTCGTAAAATCGAAGTTCGTATTAAATTGAATATCATGTATACCGAACAGAATGTTAAAACCCTAAATTAATATTAAATCCAATATCATAGATAAAACATAATATCAAATTAATTCAAAAATTAAAATTCATATCAAATCGAGATTCGGAACAGTATTAATAACCGTTCAAATATGAATTTCATAATATCAATATGATACAAGTAGGACAGAAATTCTAATTTACTTATAATCAGAATTTATAAATAGTAAAGTTAAGAGCAATTCCAATGTCACACTCATAAAACAAAATTACTAATCAAAACCTAATATGGTTTATTCATAGTAAAATTTTCAAATCATTTGAGATTCAGAATTAAAAATTTATAAAATGGATTTTCGTATCAAATCCTTATGTAACAAATTCAAACATGAATTCATATAATTTCTCACTTGAAATCAAAAATTCATAAAATCGACGTTAGCATCAATTACTTGCAAAGCATGCAAGACATAAATTTAAAATTATTTCTGATTCAAAATCAAAAGTCGTAAAATTGAAGTTTGTATTAAATCGAATGTAATACTTGGAGAACAGAAAATTCATAATTCGAATTCACCTTGAATATGATACAACACATGCGGAAGTTCAAAAATTGGAATCCTCAAATCCAATTTCACACGTAAAGAATGAAAGATTCACAATCGGAATTTTCCTTTAATCCGATATAACACATGTGCAACATAAAATTCAAAAATGGGAGCCCATTTCACTCCCATTCTGCTCCAAACTCTTCCAAAGAATGTTAATGTGAGAGAAGAGACAATTTGAGTGATTTTTGTGTGCCACTAGACTGAATTTCACCTTCAAATTTTCGATTCATGTCTCAGCCAAGGTGAGTACTATAACTAAAATTTTAATTTTTAGTGTATTTTTAATTGATTTTATTGATTTTGAACCGATGGGATTGTTAGAAATAGATTGATCTTCATTTTCTTAAAGTTTCATGCAATTTGATTAGTCACATTGTGAGATTTCAAGAAAAAATCCATTGTGGTTTCACTTTTTCACCTCAAATTGGGGATTTTCTGAAATTAGACATTTCTTTTCAAATTTGGCTATAGGTCTAGTTATGACTTATGTTCTAATCAATGTTATCTACATTATATCAAAATTTGAAGTCAATCAAACACCAAATATTTTAGTGTTTTATTTAATTTCAAATTTTCAATTTTAACACGCATTTCAATAATTTTTGAATTTCTAGGATTTTGTTACTATATATTTCTTTGTTCCTAGTTTATGCTTAGCCCTGGGTTGTTTCTTTGCAATAAATTTAGATGAGAGAGAGTGAAGAAGCCGAAGGTGACGATTGAGTCTAGGTCTAGGGATCCTAAGGCTTCGACTAGTGGAGCGGATAGGTTTAGACCTATTAGGTGTGAACGTAGTCTAGTTCATGTTCCACTAGAGACAGTTATGGTCTGGACCATCTCTACCTTTGGTCAGTTAGTTTTTCCATGTCTAGTCAAACAATGGTACTCATCACTCCACTTGAAGGATGATGATTCATTAATTGGAGTAGCAGGAGGAATGCAGGTGAGATTTTCACTTGATGTTATTGCTTATGTGAGTGGATGTGAGAGGAGACAACTCACCTATACACAGTTTGATGGTTATGAGATACCACCGGATAGTCAAGTGATGGGGACATTGACAGATTTACACAGAGGTTTAAGTTTGGTTGTATCGCTGCTCGCTCATTCCATGACCACTGATTTTTGTCTATTGCATGTCATCGCACAATATGACATTTGGGGTGTTTTGTAAGAAAAGGTTGATGTAAGATCTCTAATTTTAACCCAGTTTAATTTCTATTTAATTATGTGATAATGTGTGGTTTTGCTTAAATTGCCGGTTTGACTTGATTTTGAGGTTAAGGGTTAGTAATTATGGTTTTAATAAGGTTTAATTACATTTTTATAAGCTTTAATATCAAACTTGGTTTATTTAATTTTTATGGATTTCATGAGATTTTAAAGTACTTTTCCTTAATTAAGGGTGTGGACCACACCATGAGCCCCACGTCCACATTGGATGGCGTGTGACCACTTAACCCTCTAAACAATTATTAATTTATTTTAGTGAGTTTTAGAATCATTACTCATTTTTAGCCCAAAATAACCCTAATTAGCTACTTAGGACATTTTTACTCTATTTTACAGCCCAACAATTTGTAAGCATAGCTCAAAACCTTACTATTTAAGAAAAAACCTTGTCCACTTGCCCATTTGGGGAAGGGTTGTGCAAGGGAGAAGGAGGTGCTCTACCCCCATTTCCCAAAGAGAAAAATGGATTAAGGTGTGTTTTCTAACCCTAATCACCTTTAATCTTTTGATTTTTCTCTTAAACCTTCTTATCTTCATGTTCCCCATTTTGATTCTTGATTTCTTCCATCAAATATCTTACTTTTAAATTTGATTTCAAACCCTAAATGGGTTATTTTCGTTTTTAACCAAGGGAAATCATAGATCTACTTATTTTCAAGTGGATTTGAGCTTATTAGTGATTTTTAATTAAGTTTTAACAAAACCCTAACTTTTGAATAGGATTTCTTGAGGATTCAAACTTATTTGTAGATCCAAAGGCTTCATAGAGGTAAGGGGTTTTCTTTCTAAGTGGTTTTCTTCCTTGAAATGTCATTATTGCGGGTTTATTTGAGCTTTTGATTCATCTTAATGTGTAATGGTGATTTATTAAATACACGTGATTTATGGTTATTTTTGTATAAAAAAATATTAAATTTATCATATTTTAGGCATCAGTAATGATTATATAAAATTTCATGAAGTTTTAGTAATTTTTATTATTTTTTAGAAGAATTTTGATTCAGTTTCGTGAGGTAGAAGACAACTATTTTGACAATTCAGTCCTGACAGTTAAATACCCAGTGGGCCACCTAATGGCCAGCTATTTGAACACAATGACAGACCGTTCAAATGGCCAACCATTCAAACGGGCCACTAGGATGTTCAAACAACCCAAATAGCTTTCTATTTTGGATTAACAACTATGTTTTAGATACTTTTACTTTGAGTTTTTCTCTCAAATTTTTTATGAAAATATATTAACATGCCTAGATTATATTTTTAATTATTCATATTTTTCCAGAATAATATGTATTTATTATATTTTTTGGAATACATGTTGTACAGTAAAATAGCTCTTTGTTTCCATGTTTAGAAGCATGTTTAGGGATGAAAACATATGATTTTCGGTTCATTCTTTTTATGATGGATTGATATATGTGTTATACATATGCTATAAAATTGCATGGTTTTTAGAGCACGATAAGTCAATGGCATATTCATAAAGTTGAAGGTTGACAATTCTGGCTAAACTGCGTAGTCTCATTAATTATTTTTTGTATTATCTTTATATGATATTTATTTATATGTTAATTAAGCCTACTATGTAGGTCTCTACAAAGTTTCACACTGATTGGAGTTTATTTGCTATTTTTTCTAAAATGTACAAGTTACATGTTGTGATTATGCTAAAACATATACTTAAGCTAGTATGGGATAAATGAGTATATGTGCAATTTTAAGTGAGATTTTGATGATTTCTTCATATTTACTCCATGGTTCCAGTAGATTATGACCATGATGAATTATGAATATGTGCACATGTCACATTAATTATATATGAACCATGTTTCACATGTTTTAGTTCAAATATGAACATGACCATGTATGTATATTTTTACTCATGCTTATATGATTTTATTTGTCACAAATTAATCATGTTTCATGCATATTGGGACTGATTAGAGTATTTTACCTATGCTTTCATTCATTAAACATTGCTCATGTATGTATCATGTCACATGCATCATGAAAATGATTTCCAAACGAGAATAATTGCAATTAGTTGTGTTTGATTGATTGGATGCAATTGGTTATCAGATTAATCGATCGGAGGCTTATCAAATTACTTTTACATCTGAAACAACAAAGTTTTATGTCCAATGGATGAGGTTCTATGTCCCTTTCTAGACAGGTTTCCTCCCTGGGCAAGAAGAGCGGAATGCTATAATAAGTTATTTGACAAGTTATCTGGACCCTGAGAATCTAGTTGATTTGTCTGTGCACACCGGCATACCAGGGGTATTTTCCCTGCTAGGGAACTTACCCAAACTGCTTAGGGATTCCTCTTTAGGATTGCCTAGGGTGAGTAGGTTTGCTTAGGATACAACCAAAGTGAGCAGTAAGTCCACTTAGGCTTCGACCAAGGTGAGCAGGATAGTTATTTTCTCAATTGTGAAACATTCACCATTTGTTGTTGCATGTGTATGAAAGATAATGCTCATTGACACCGGTTGTGTAAGAACAATGGAGCTTATGTTACACATGTGATTATGGTATGATTTGCATGGATATGCAGGATGGTGTATGTGGTTGATGCACTTGATGTTGTAGGGTGAATATTTTTATTGAGAAGTGGATATGCATGATATGTTTATGTTGAGAAATGTTTCATGTAGAATATGATTATGATAATGAGTTTCACATGTTTACACATAAGGTGTATATATGTTATGAGCTATATTTGAACCCATAATGCACAGGTGGCATGGCATGTGCTTCTAGAATGTGGGTTATATCATGATATATAGGTTGCATGGCTATGTGATGATAAAATATGTTAGCATTATATGCAAGTGGCATGGGTATGTGATGATGATATATATTATATATAGCATGATATGTAGGTGGCATGAGTATGTGTTGATGAGATATGTTATACATAGCATAATATGCAGGTGACATGAGTAAATGCTAATGGAATATAGATTATGACATGATGCACATGTGGCATAGACTCATATGATTATACCATGATGAATGGGCATAGTGTTTGATTATGTGATTGATGTAATGTTGGTTATGCATATATTGTCATTTTGAATTTACTTTTCATATTAAAACCCTTGCCGAGCTTTGACTCACCCCTCTTTATTTTGTGTTTTGTTTTGGGGCTCATCTTGTGCCATGTAGTTGTTTGAATGGGCTCTTTGTGGAGCATGTAGATGGTGTTGATCATTGAGAGGGTATGTATAGAGATGTTGTATTTCATGATAGCTATGATATCATATTATATTAAGATCTATATACTCTTGACTATACTTTACTCTTCTATAAAGCCATTATTGGCTTAGACTCTTATTAGTCATTGTTGGCTTAGACTTATTTTAGCCATGTGTGGGCTGCTTATGACCAAATATGTGGGTATGTGTAGACTAATGTTTTTAAGTAGTCGTCATTTTATTGCTCGTTTTGCTTTTGTACAAAGTATACATGTGCAACTCTGTAGTGTTCTACCCAAGTATGGGTTAAGTCTTCTACAATCCATCTATACTTCATCACATTGTGTGCCGCTTCCTCTTCGAACTAGGTTCTGCTCAGGAGTGGCGTATGTCGGGGTGTGACAATTGATCACACAATGACATGGATTCTTCATCTCCTTGCACAATTGGAACTTCAGCTTAATCTTCCTTCCATCATATTTGGTCACATGATGATATTTTTACATGGCCATATGCACAAGATGTTGCTATATCCATACATCCTATGCATGATTTTTACTTTGGCACATGTTAAGATCCCATGAGGCGATCTGTTGATGGTTGGGATGGATCTTATAGATTTAGTGGTTGTTCATCAGATGCTATCACATCAAAGAGAACCGGATGGAAACCCAAAGGAGCATCAAGCACCAGCACATAGAGGCACCAACACCACAAGATGATCCAAACCGACTTGTTACCATTGTTGAGTTTAGAGCTTATGAGGATGTAGTGTTACAAAGTCTTATAAATATCACATGCATGCTCAAAGCCCGATTGATGCACTGAAATAATATTCAATAAAATAATTTTAAATTTTGAATTGCAATCCTATTTTGTGTTAATTCATTGCTGATTTGGGCTATTTATATTAATTGAGTTTACATGTCTAAATAGGCTTCAACAGGATACAACTGGAAGAGGAAGTTAAGCCCAACTACCCAAAGCTATTTACAAGTCAAGAATTGGCTCCTAATGGTCTAAACATGCATGGAATGGTCGAACACAACCTTGTGGACCCGTTTGATTTGAGATTTATATGAATAGAACTAAATTATGAAAGAAGCTAATTCAGACAGATTGACACAGCCTTAGTATTTCGATCATATCTTTTTATGTATAATTCAAATTGATACGATTCTAGTGGCAATGGAAAGAAGACTTACGTAGCTACAAGTGTTATTTGAGGAAGAAATTCTAAATTCTGAAGATATATGAGTCCAATCATACAATCAATCAAGATATAATCTAGATATATGATTTCACTTTCCTCTTTGAAGCAACCCCTTCTATTCCTATAAATAGAGGGGTGAACGTGATAAATGGAGCATTCTCTCCTCTTTTGAAGCTCTCTTCCCCTATTTTCTTCTCTCATTTTGTAATTTTATTTTTAGTTTTATTGTAATGGCTTTCTAAAGCTCTCAAGCTAAGGCTAGGAATAAAGCTTGTACTTGATGTTTAATGGATACTTTGATTCAAGTAACTTCTTTATCATTTTAAATTGATATTTCATATTTAAGGAGTTTATAATCTATATAATTATTTAATTCAGCATTGACGAAAGGCACACCGAATACTTATAATTCCCTGTGATTATACACTTAATATTTTCACGTAGTAAACAATCAATTACTATTGTTCTATTTCAAAGTTCTTAAAAAGATAAATTTTCCGATTGAGACAAATTTTCATTTGACCTTAATTGAGTTATCATTTGAATGAAGTATACATTACAGATTTATTGCAAGTGAATTTTCAATGCCTTAGCACTTTCTCTATGATTGTCTCTTATTATCTATTTCACTTTCCTTCTCTATTCTATTCTCTTCGTAATAATTTTCTGTGTCACACAAGGCTTTCCCTGTGGATCGACCTTATTTACTATAGTTGACAAGTAAAAAAGAAATCTGAACTAGACTCCTTCATAGTCTTAGTTTGGACGTAACAACACTAATTTCCAGGAACTAACAGGAAGGGGGAGCAGTCTAATGATGCTGATGGTGGAGCTGATTTTTTTTATGTTTATGTATCACTATTTCATGTATTCATTTGGTTAAACCTATTTCAATTCAATTTATATTTCATTGTGACTATGATATGTATTTTAAAATTGATTTTGTTAGGGAATATGTGATTATGGACATGGTTTATGTGACGGCCCCGATTATTTTATATATATATATATATATATATATATATATAATTTTTATATATATAATAATTATATATCGTCACAATGTTCGGCACACTCTGCCAACACACGTGCGCCCGAGCACCACAGCCGTCAATGCAGATCACAGTCAGATATGCTTTATAAAAATGAGCATATCACGGAGTCATAGCACAGCAAAATATTATACATGTGCTTAGTAATATATTTCACACAAACCATGGACTTAGATTCGTAGAGTCAAAGTTTTACAAGCCTTACAAGTCTTTGGGCATATCATGCCCTTAATCTGCAGTCATATAAATATTACATATTTTCAAAATCAGCGAGCAGATAAAATATCTGGAATACTACTCTTCCTTCACCTTCGCCCACGCTGCATTGCCTGCAGAATCTGGGGGTGGGTGAGTATTTTAAAATACTCAGCAAGTTAATTTAAAATCTAATAGAAGTGCTAAGCAGAAATCCCTTTGAAAACCCAACACATTTTCTTTAGAAACCTCTACCACGATAATTTATGCATAAAACAACAGGTTCTAAATCACAATAAAACCACAAGCCGCGACACCCTACGGCCTACCCTCGGCGCTCGTGGGGCAAACGAGGGCCACTTAGGGACAGAGCTTTCCCACGATGCTCTACCCTGTGCGTGCCACTTGCCGATTTATTTTTCTCGGCGGGCATCATCACTCTATGATTATTCCGGGTTCTTAAGCCCAAGAAATAATCATCACATCGTTCAAAATATAGCAATATTCATGCTAAAACAGTTCATCACATAACATGTCTCACATAAATCAATCACATACGCTTAATCATGTTAAATCATGCATAAAGAAGTTATACTAAGCACACGCTTAGAGTTTAAAGTCCCCTACCTTAAATCTTAGTTACAATTTTGTAACCGTAGAAGTCCCGAATAAAGAAACTGACCCCACCACAGCGTCCAAAATGTCGAATTCAGTAGGAAACGCCTTTTGAATCACTTGATTCGGACTTAAAATGGTTAAGAACGGAGGAAAAACGGGTTCGGAAGTGGAAAACGGGAAATCCGAAAAAAAGAACGGCCAGGCGCACTATTTAAAGGCACACGACCGTGGGGCCCGCACGTGCCACATTACATGTGCTCCCCGCAGTTGCAACACGAGCGTGACTTGCGTCGCAAGTGACGCTCGGGCCCCATCGCGCCATTCAACGCGATGACGCGCGTCGTCGCAGGCCCGACCCCGCGCGACACGGACCCGCCACGCGGGCCGGCGGCATGTCACGCGCCCGGCCTGTGGGCCCGGGTCCATGCGGCACCTCCACCGTGGTGCCGGCTGACACCGGCCGCATGCGTCAGCTTGCGTCAGCCAACATTTTTATAATATATTTTTTTCTTAAAACACAAAAATTTTAAATGTGCGTATCTTCGTCACACGGACTCCAATTCACGCGTTCTATACACTGTTGGGCTCGTATCAACGAGCCCTACAAAACTAGACCCCACATGGGTAGGATATCCCACACTTCAATGTGGGTCCCGCCCATATGGCATATTTTCCGAGGCCGTAATTTTCGGCCCCGGTGTCCGAATCGAGCGCTTCCAAAGCCGTTACACTCACCTTTCCGTACTCTACCATAATCTCATAAGATTAAATATGTAACAACTATAACTAATTAAAATAATGCTACCAACTCCAAAATTAACGTATTAGAAAACGTACTGGAAATTCAGGGTCGTTACAATTTATGTAATGGTTTATTTATTTACATGTCTTATGGTGATATGTGTGGCTTGATTGTGCTTAATTGATTGGTTTGTTAATTATTGCTTTACTTTTTGTCCAATTATGTCAAAAAGGGGGAGAAATTATTAATGAAAATCAAAGTGTTTATCTTTATTTAGTTGAACAATACTATGCAAATCATTTTGATTTTGAGTGTGCAAGATAAGTACATGTTTAAACAAAGTGTTTCAAGATCAATTCCAATGAGTTTATGTTAAGTTTTTGTATTGTCAAGTCAATTGTACAGAAAAAAGTCAATGCACTATGTCAAGAGTTGTAATTTTATTTTTTATTTTCAATTTGTAGTGTTTTAACCAGAAATAGACAAATGGGGAGATTGTTAAAACATATGTTTCATATATTAGGTTAATTTGCTAATTTATTTATCAAAATTATGTTGGAAACCTTGAGTATGTAATTAGTCTTAAAATTTGATTAGATGTAGTTGTGGTCGAGTCAAGTTTGGAATAGATGGACTTGAAAAATAGGAGCAAATGTGTTTTTATGGCTCAAGACTAGAGACTAAAGGATGTTGATGGGTTATGAAGCTATATAGCTCACATTCGCATACCAAACTCACTTAGAGAAGCTTCAGAGGTGATTTTAGAGGTTTCAGAAGGTTTTAGGGTAAAAAGGATAAAATTGTCATTAAATAGTGTCAACAATCGATCGCTAGAATTATGCATTGATTGAATCGACTTATCGCTGATGAGCATTTGTACAAATTTGATAAATCTATCGATCAACACCTAAAACAATCCTTTATAAAACTAAGCCGAGAGTTTATTGATCACTTGCTTGCAGATGGATCGATCACTCAACGAGTTGTATATTCAGAAAACAGTGAACTATTGATCGTTGTCTAAAATGATCAATTGTTAACAATTTTAGTTGTCCTAAAGAAGAATTCTGGATTGGATTTTTTCCTTGTTGAAGTCAAAGTGCCAAATCATTTTGAAGACCTATATAAAGGATAAGAAGTACAAAATTGAAGAGAAGAAAACCTAGAAAAAAATTTAAGAAGAAATGAGAGATCTTTGCATATTGTTTTCCTTGAGAATTCACAAAGGAGTTTGAAGAGAATATCAATGGTAAATTAATAATATTTATCTACATCTAAAGAGGAGATTTCACACAAAAATTTCATAGAGGAGTTGCAGTAATTCTTAAATGAGAGATTGAAGAACCCAAAGGCTAAGGTCAATAGAACAAAGGGAGCTTGTTGAAGGCTAGAAGAAGACATACAAAGTAAGGAGAGATTAAAGTTTCAAATGCTTGAGAAAAAGACTTGAAGGCCAATAATGACAAGAATTTGTAATCTAAACAAAAGGAGTTTGTGTTAGAATCTAAACAAAGGTTGGTCATTTGCTTGTGTCATGTAAGTGCCTTGCTTGCTAGTAGTGGTGCATTGATTTGGTCCATGTTGGGACAATTGTGGTTTTTTACCCAGGTTTGGGTTTTCCACGTTAAAACATGATAACCACATCATTTAAACCATAAACCTCTAGTTTAAACCATGTTTTTGTCCATTTAATGCACAAGATTAATAATTACCATCATTTATCAAATTCATGGTTAAATATCATAAACAAACCATAATATGTCACAACAATTTACCAAACATGTTTTTGAACTATAAGCAACCAATCTAAAGAGTTATGGTTAGATGGTTAGCAATTTGTTCCTTGATCATGCACTTCTCTTTTCTGGCACGTAGTCTCCTTTTTTTAATGGAAGAGCTTTTCATGTTTATTCAAATCTATGTTGATTTATTGTCTTGTAGATGATAGATTAATGTGGTTTTGATATTTGCATCAATTCTAATTTCTGTGATTTAGATGAGATGGTCATACAATAGTTTTAATGTTCAGATAATTAATGACTTGGATGAGTTATACTAAGATTAGACGGGTCATGCCTATAGCTAGTTTAGTGTAGATGATTCGTGTTATTGTCGAAGATAGTTCATGCCATGGAATTTAATTAATGATTCTTTTTAAAGTAATTCTAGCTTGTAGCTGAGAATACTTGTTCATATTCACACTAGATTTAGATTAAAAGTTAAGGAATTGTTATGGTTCTATAGTGGATTCGATTTCCTAAGTAATTTCCATCATATTAATCTCTTATTTTTAAACTAGTTGATTCCTTTCCTTTACTTAATTAAAGTTTAAGTTTGTTTTAGTTTTTAGTCAGCAAATTCCTCTTTAGATTAAGTAATAATTCATCCGTCCCTGAGGTTCGACAACCCTTAAATACTTATCCTAGTACAATTACCTTGTACACTTACAAAGGGTTTAATTATAAACGATCATGTACTCCCTTGCAATTTCGGAAGTGACGATGTTTGAAGTTGCTTGCTTCCTCACAGCATCTTTCCTTTTAGGTCCGAAGATTGTGGGTAGAACGTCCTCTAATTCTGGAATACTTTCTCTTTACGTGCTCGTAAGCTACGGACAGAACCTCCCCTTAACCCGGGAACACTTTTTCCTTCTCGCGCCTTTGGCGGCGGGAAGAATCTCCCCTTACCTAGAGACACTTTATCCTCACTGTGCCCATAGGCGGCGGACAGAACCTCCCTTTACCCGGAGATACTTTTCCCTTCCCATGCCTGTAGGCGACGGGCAAAACCTCCATTTACCCGAAGATACTTTTACCTTCCCTTGCTCGTAGGCGACGGGCAGAACCTCCCCTTGCCCCTGAGATGTTTCCCTTATATAGCATTCCTACTCGAGGAATGGATGCTTCCATTGCATTGATCACCCTCGAATTAGCTAGGAATGCTTCTTGAAAGACTCGAATCAGACTTAAAATGAGTAAGAAATAAAAGACAGGAGATGAGAAAACGTGGGAGAATATTCCCTTGCCCGGAGACACTTTACCCTTTTCTGCGCCCGTAGGCGATGGACAGAACCTCCTCTTGCCCTGGTACATTTCCCTTATCTAGCATTACTATCTCAAAGAATGGACGCTTCCATTGCGTAGAACACCCTCGAATTAGTTAATAACGCTTTTTAAACGGAAGAAAACAGATGCAGAATGACTCCAAAAACTCCTCCAGAAAAATGAACTCAAATGACTATTTATAGTAGATTGGCGTGCAAGCATACGGTGGAATGGAAAAACCGTGCGCAGGTGCTCATGCCATGTGGCGCATCTTAATTGGGCCGCCAACTGAGGCGGCGCGTATAATGCATGCATTAACATGCTGCGTGCAGCGCGCGCGGCCGCGCCGCGGGTCTGACGCGCAACGTGTGCATTGCGTGGTCCGCAACGCAATTGCGCGGGACCTACGTCGCGTGGATGGCCGCGATCGCTAGCCATTTCCACGGTGCGGTGGCTCAATGGCCCGGCTCCCTCTCCGGCTCGGCTCGGCCTACTGACATCATCTATTTCGTCCTTTCTTTAATATTTTATTATTATTTCAATCAAATACAATTCTAACTTCAAAACACAATAACTTTTTATCCCGAAGTCGTAATTGCACGATCTTGGTACAGATGGACTCATATCGACGATTCCTTCAAAACTAGACCCCACATGGGTAGGTTATCTTGTACTTTTAAAGTGGGTTCCGCCCATGTGGCACATTTTCCGAGGTTATAACTTTCGTTCCCGACCTCCGTTTTGAGTGTTCTTGGATGCGTTGTGTTTGTTACTTCGAGCTCTACCCGGGTACAGGGATTTCACATAATGAAATCCTGTAACACTGATATCAAATTACTAAATTACCCTTAACCCCCCGAGTTAAGCATAATCGGAAAATGGGTCTTACATATTGTGCTTTGTTATTTTATCACGTGGACAATAGTGTTGATGGGGACGAGGCTCAATCCACATGGACATATACAAGAGAAGTGAGTCATGGCCCTAGCTACAAGACTCATTTCTTGTGTGCCCATGCCATTAGGAGAAACAAAATAGATGGACACCCAGATGATTTCGTCCTCAAGGCAATGATGAGCTTTTAGTTGATAGGTTGTGGAGAATCCCGTACGAGCTACGCAATCGGTTAGTTGGAATTACTGCAGGAATTCCAATTAATGTTGACAACATCCACTGGGATGAATATGATGGGCCTAAACAAAGGAATGACCTTGGCTGGTTTGATAATTTCATTGTCATGGAATACATCTCTCTGCTCAATAAACATGTTTTGGATGCAAAAAGGGAGGACGATGGGATGCAGAGGGTTCACATTTTTTAACTTTATTTTATAGTAAGTGACTAATTCATTCACAATAAGTCTAGTTCTAGTATTTTGGCAGTTGATGATTATTCTTAGACTACTCACTTATCTCTTCTTATTGTGTAGAATATTTGTTTTTATGAAAATTCAGATTATAAAGACTAGTTGGCATCACAACTAAGCAAAGATGCCAAGTATAACCCCATAAGCAATGAACTCACCATCCGATGCAAGTTCAAATAGTCTTCAATGTAAACCTCTTCAAAATCAAGTGGTGACTCCTTTCTCTTATCAAGGATAGACATCAGACCTTTGTTGAATTTAGGATTGCCAAACAAAAAGTGCTTGTGTATGATAGATAGCATAGGTAAATGCACGAGGATTGCACCTGATGTGAACACCTTTTTGCATTCAATGTGGAGGTAGGCTATCACGCCCCGAAACCGCCCGACCCGAGCCAAACTCGGTCCAAGGGCTAGTCAAGCGCGCGGGGGCGACAAAATTGAAAAAGATTAATGGATAGCGAAATACTTAGTCCCTCATACGAGCAGTTTAACTAGCGGAGTTACGCACCACATGTCCTTTGAGCAAGAGTAAAAAGGTAGAACAAAAGAGGACTATAACCCTAAACTAGTCTATAAGTCTTATACCCACATACTTAGAATCCTAAGCCAACAGCCGTTCGAATGACCATGCAAGCCGATCGAATGGATATACTGCATATTTTGACTATCTTGATTCTTTTGCTTCCTTTCATGTTTTTACTCTTAAATGCCTTTCCAAATGTTCATGTGGAATAATTTGAGCTAGAATGAGCCACTGAAAGTGCATGTTATTAATGTTGAAAATTATGAAGAGTATTTAAGTCTTGAGTGAAATTTCATGTTATTGGCTACATATGTTAGGATTGCTTGTCTTAAGCCTATAAGTGAATGATTCCTTATGGATTAAGAATAATTTCAATAGAATTATAACATGCTAATGAACTGGTATGTTATCATATGATGTCGTTAAATTATGGGTGAATGAGAGTGCTATGTCTAGACTCAAGTATGGTGTGAATATGCTTACATATGTTTAGCATGTAGTTATGTTTGACTTGATTGATGGTTTTCAATGGTTTTCACCCATGATTTCCGTTGGAATCCATGATTAGATGTTCATGTACATGTGTAGTATGATGGTGAGTTAATTACAAGGCATGTTCATATGCTTAGAATTAAATGTTTCTACCATGTACACACACATGTGGGGGAATGATTATGATGATGTTTAGTATCATGATTATAAATGATGTATGAGGGGTTGATGAGAGCACTTATCATGAATTATGATTCATGTATGCCTTACCCACATATGTATCATGTTGCATGCATCATGACACAGATTTCCAAACATTAAATCTTGAAATAGAAACCCAAATTAGTAGTTTTTGAGTGAAAATCAAAATTGATTCTGAGCAAAAGAATAGATTTGAAAGATTTTGGCAAAACCCTAATGGATTAACGAAATATTAAGCAAAATCTCACCTTAATCTCCTTTCTCCTTTACAAAAATGGGGATTAGGCTCTAATGTTCCAGGTCTCAGCCCTTTCCCAATTGGGAAAGTGGTTGTGCCTTTCCTTATATAGTAAGGGTTGGGTATTAAGATTAATCCCTACTTTCATTGGTCTTATTCTTTGGGATTTACCCATAGTCTTGCTGCAACTATATGTTGTTATATGCTATGATTAATCTTTAATCTATTGGCATCATTCTATACCTTGCTGTAAATAATCTATAATGCTACAACCGTGAAGTTTATTAGGCCTATACTTGTCGATCCATGTGAGTCCATGTAAGAATAGTATTATATGGCTGAATTGTATTTTATGTTTGAGTCAGAGTTTAAGTAAGCTCACCATAATAGCTATGGTGGCACTTCAGGTTTGTGTGGCCTCTGCACTTTTGGGGCTTTGGTCCCAAGCTCTTTTGAGCACCTTGCACACATTTAGGTTTTTTAACATCATGGAAGACTCATCTACATCCAGCCAACATGTCCATGAGCACAATGGTACCTACATCTCTAGAAACATGGCTAATCTAAGTGGATCTTTAGGGATACTAAGATTTATTGTTATCATATAGTTTACTCCTTTGAGTGGGAGTCCGCATTCAGGCAACAATAAGTTAAATTGTTTCCTAAGCATAGTCTATTTTCACTTGAGTTGATATTGTCCTTACTTAAGAAGAGGTCGGACTTTATGTGCAATGTTTCAAATTGACATATAGTGTGTCATATGCAGTGGTATACTTGTGCTATTGTTTAATTGATGTCAAGCAGCACTTTACCTAAATGTTTCTTGTAGTTCCTATATCCATCTCCATGACATGATTATGAGTGATTTTTCTTACATCTTACTGAGTATTAGTGGAAATACTCATGCATCTCTGCAATGCAGGTTCAGTTCCAAACTCAGAGTAGCATTGTCACGCCCCAGCACTACCCGACCTGAGCCTAACCCGGTCCAAGGACTAGTCCAACGCATGGGGGCGACAATATTGAAAACAGTTAAAGAAATAGCGAAAGACTTATGCCCTACCTACGGGCGGTCTAATTAACGGAGTTACGCACTACTTTGAGCAAGAGTAAATAAGTAAAACAAAAGAGGAGTTTAACTCTAAATTAAACCACAAATCTTAAACCCACATACTAATAATCCAGAGCCAACACACTTAACTCAAAATAGGGTCTCCAACAAATCTAAAGACATAGTGTATCACAAGTCTGAAATAAGAACCACTCCACAAGGTATTCTAACATCATACCAAAATAATCAGAAAAACATGCAAAGTCTAGGGGCCTCTACGCTTAATCCCAAGTTCTCACCGACTGTTCCTCATACAAAGGATCCTGTCTAACTGCATATCATGCCATGCAGCCCCAAAACAAAATAAGAAAGTGGGGTGATTATAAAAACTCAATAATGATTTGGATACAACTATAATCATCAAAAAACACAATGACATGACAGTGTAGTAATTCAGATCCAAAAATAGCATGTTATACCTCTTTCTAATGATTTAGTAGCTAAAACTCTTATTTAACCATAAACATAAGAGCTAGCATGCATAAGACATACTTATCAAGTCAAATCATAAATATTCAAGTTATAACCTAACATGCATCTTACATAGGTATTTATTTATATCTATTCAAATCAAACATGATAATCTCATAAATTACATAAGAAGTGTCTTTCACCCCCTTTCTGATCATGCAACCATATCACATAAACCTACATAACCTGCATAATAGTGTCTCATTCACACACTTTTTGATCATGGATTCATATTACATAACCTGCATAATAGTGTCTCATTCACACACTTTCGGATTATTTAGAATATCACATATACCGCATGAGAAGTGTATCTACCACACCTTCAGATCATGTATTCAACATCATATAAACCTCCATGAAATGTATCTCTAATATACATTTCAGATCATGCATTAACATCATATAAACCTGCATGAGATGTATCTCTAATATACGTTTCAGATTATGCATTAACATCATATAAACCTGCATAAGATGTATCTCTAACATACATTTCAAATCATGCACCAACATCATATAAACCTACATGAGATGTATCTCTAACATACATTTCATATCATGCATTAACATTCTCATTCATCATGCATATATAAGTGTCTCATACGCACTAGTCTAACATGCAAGCCCATATACAGAGAGAATAAACCTGCTCTTCAAAGCCGAAAGTCCTCGAGCAAACCCATATCAAATAGACATGCTTCTCAAGGCTAACGCCTTTTAGCAACCCCTGCTCCTCAAGGTCAAAGCCTTTGAGCAACTTTTGCCCATTAGCCTAAACTCCCAGGCAACCCTGATTGTCAAGACCAGCGTCCCAAGCAACAATACCTAGTAAGCCGGTGCACTCGAACAAACCAGCTGGATTCTCAGGCTCCAGATAATTTCAATAACTAATCTCATCCACAAGACAAGTACACAACTCGTCCCCACATAACTCAATTTGACTTGACTCAACCCGAGAAATGTACATGTTTCATATAGGAACTTAGATTGAAAACATGCTCTTTCAGACCAACCAAGTTTTGATTAATTCACTAAGTGATTAATCCGGTACACAATCTCAATCATTGCATGCAATTGATCAATTTTGGTTAAACATCAGTGAAACTTCGTTCATGAATACCGATCCATGATGCATGATATTATGACACATCCATGAGCAAGACCTACATGGGTTCCAATACATGGAACATGCTCCCAATCAGTCCCCACAAGCATCATAATCAAGCATAATTAACTACAATTTCATAATAGATTCCCCATGCACGTGTGTATTCATGTATATTTTAGGGCACATGACCAGTGCTTTAACATAAACTCATAATACAATATATGCATGCTTAAACACATTCAAAACAATGATTCCTAACTGAAATCAAAGCAAAATCTACTATAAAGCTTAAATTCATCCATGTAAAATTGTACGCTAACTCCTACAAGCATGATATTTCTCCACATTAAGCCATAACATGATCACATCAATTACCCATAAACCATTCTCATTATAAGAGAACACATCTCATCATTTTTCATATAATATCCCTACTGGAAACATATTCTAATCACAAAAGTTCCAACATTCAAAGGTTCAAGGTAATTCAATATCAACATGCACAATTATCAACATATAGTATAATACCACATAACAACACTTAAACCTAATCCATAAACCTCCATCATCAATTCCACACCTCCAGTAGCCTAATTTCAACATAACACACCTCCCATAACCATTATAACCATTAAACGAAGTAAAAACATTAAAATGAGCATAAGTTTTCCAAAATAGCCAAACTGTTGTATAGCCGATCGATCGGCTCGACAGGCCGTTCGATCAACCCGATCGATCGCCAACAAGGTAGATCAAGACCTTCTTCTCCATTTTGAAATTCAAAATCGAGGCTCCATTGAAGCAACTTAAAACCTTCATCTATATTCTTAAACACCATCAAAATCCCATCAAACCTTCCAGAACACTAATTTAACACATTCTAAGATAAAACCCTAAGAAATCGAAGTAAGAGATTAACATATGATAAACCCACCATTAGAGCTCAAATCAAGTAAGCCTATTCCAAATAAAACCATAAAAATTGAAATTTTTATCACAATAAAACTGATTTGAAGACCCATTACCTTCCTTCTTGGTTTGGTTCGGATTAAACCTTCAATCTCTTCCAACACCTTCCAAAAACACGATTTTTAAGTTAACACACATCTAAACCCGATAAAGCTTTGAAAATTAAAAGTAAACCCTAGATCTAGAGCTTTGGAAGCATAAAAGTGAGATTTTGAAGATTAGGGCTTGGAAAAGAAGAGCAAAGCAGTGGTTTAATGCTTTCAAAATGGATTGAAATGATGAGAAAAGACAAGATTAAGAATATATTAAGAAAACCCCAAAGATTAAGCAAAAATTAAGTTAAACTCACATCTAATTGTTTCCCTTTTGAGTTTAATTAAGGATTAGGCTCCAATCTCCTGGCTGAGCCATTCCCAAATTATAGTAAGGGTTGAGCTACACCTAATAGAAATGTGGGGTAGAAATAGAGTTTTAAACTAAAATTAGAAATTTTGATAATTTAACCTAAAATTAATTTTATTAAAATTTTAAAAAAATTTATAGTGTCTTTCATTGATGTCTGGGGCATTTTGGATCAAAAACCTTAATTTCTCGGCGGGGATTCGGTGGGGCCCACAAGGGGGTCCCCCGCCAAACCCTAATTTCTGAAAAAATTAAAAAAAATTAGAAAATTCCTAAAAATTTAGGTTTGATCCAAATTCACTTAAAACTCATGAATATGAAGTTGGTTTTAATTAAAACCTTTAGAAGATACTCAAATTTAGAAAATTATCTCGAACCGATCATAATTAATATTAAACCACACAAAAGCATTTAGACAAAATGAATTTAAAACGGTTCACGATCAAGGATCTTACAAGCATGTTTCTATTAGCGGGTGATACACAATGCTAGTAGGGTAGACTTTTGAAGTTATTAGGACTATAGAATTTATTTTAATGCTGGTTTGTAGTAAGGCACTATGTTGCCTAAAAGATTAGTTCATGTTATTTCATTTATGTTATTGCACTTGCACATGGCTGTGATCCTAGATTGTGACATTCATATTACAATAAGTGGTTTATTTTAATGTTATGTGATGTTTGGCCATGTATGTTAACACTCTGAGTTTTGCATTGTATGTCTGTTTATCATCATAAAAACCTGGGGTGTTACAACTATCTACTCAGACAAGAGGCCCTGTGATGCATGAAGATGATACTTTTTCCCTATTCCCCCTACACAAATATGAGGATAAACATGTTGCTTCACTTGAAAATAAACTCTCTTCTGGTCTAATATGATATATAGTTTCCAATTGCAACTGGGGCTTCCATAAACTGCCGTCAATCTTCATTTTCTATTCTTTTCGAATTTATACTTGAAGTTGTGAATAATAGAATATTGTTTTAATGCATTCCTTACTTCATACTAGTCCTTAAACTGCTGCCAACTACTATGAAATTGTTCTCCCAAAGACTCGATTGCAATACCGTCGCTTGACTGCTCTCATCTTTAGACCTTTCCTTTATCTCTAGGGCATTATCATACACACTAGCTTATGTTGACATTTGGTAATGTCCTCTGCCATAGCTCCTCTATCACTAATATCTTGTAACATTCTCTACTATGGCTGAACACATCCAACATCTCCATTAATCCTATATTATTACCCACAACAACCTCTTCTTCTAAGTCCGAGTATATGTATTTCAAATTGACATCCACTTGGAAAATTTTGAACAATTATGCTATTCATTGTACAAATTAACTGATATTATCCTCCTTTTCTATATAATGTAAATGATTGACACTTCCTACTATCTTCGATTTGCAATTTGGGTTACATTCAATAGTTCCTCCATAGCACGTTACTATTCTTATCTTTGATGGTGGACTCTGCACATGGATACAACAACGTTACTCATATAACACAAATTTATTTTCTATTCAATTATAAAACTAACTTGCATTCCCCTACATCCCCTATACTGCCAATGAAATTTGTGATGCACCACATTATGTTGTGAAGGACTTGCAATGTAAAACATCATTGTTGCATTGACATTTGCGAACCACTTGCGATAGCAGTTTTTAGCCATCCCAATTGTGATGATCTTGCATCGCAATGCCATTGCAACTACATCTCAAATCTTTTCATCCCAACATTCCCTATACGGCCAAGTTAAGTGTGATGCAATGGTTTTGCGATGGGTAGGCAATGTAGTTGCAATGACATTTACTAGTCATCCCAATTAGGATAAACTCCATCATAAGCATGTAGCAACCCCGTCACAATGACGTTGCAATTACATCGCAACTACCTCCCTTCCAATATTTTCTAAACCAATCTTACATTCCTATAATCCAATCTTACAATCCTATCATGCTACTGCTGGTGGATTATCTTCAAATCCTAAATCGCAATTCTATATAAATGTATACCTACATTATTTTGATGTTCTAACTTCGAGTTTATGGGCAACCTTTAACCTCTTTTCCTCTATTGGTTGAGTATATGGGCTAGCTTTTGCCAGAGCATCTAGACAAACTTCTGGGCGATTTTCTCATAGGGAGGAGGCAAATAGAATACAAAGAGCATGGAGAAGGGAGTCAATGCAATTTGTATAGGTGTTTCTATTGGAGCTTATGGGCAATCTTCTGGTGGTGTGAAGTTGATGATGCAATAGTGGAATGTGAAAGGGGGCTTCTAGCACCGCCTAGTTGAAGATAAAGTAGAGCTTCTGGCTTACCTCTACCATTGGCCACAGATGAGAAAGATGAAAAGGTATAAAACAACCATAAGTGACCGGCAGTGATGAAGATGAGAAGGTAGAGTTGAAGATACGATGAGAGATAAAAGAAGATGAATATGCACGAGGTGAAAGGCAACCGGAGATGAAGTAGACGATCACATTACATGAAGACGAGGGTGAGATGGGTAGCGGTGCCTTTTAAAAATATTTTATCCCATACACCCATTAACTATATTTATAATTTAAACATTGACCTAATTTAATCTTAATTTCTTTCCCCTATCCGTAATTCTTTGTTTTAATTAAGAGATTTTTAAAAACATCTTTCATTTCCCACTTTCTAGAGATCCAAACAGACACGCGTCCATTTACGATCCGGACGAGCGGCGAATCCGGGACTATTTCTGCTGCCCAGTCTTCTTCGCTCTTCTTGAAAAGCCCCAATTTTCTCTTTCTCCCGCCACAATTCGAGCTTTTTTAGAAACCCTCAAAGTTTCCTATGAATTGATCCCAGACCCCTCAAAATTTCCGATGAATTGATCAAGACCCGGCCGCGTTTGACTCCCGCGGCAGCAAAAGGGAAATGGAGATCCCGGTCATCGATCTCTCTCCCTATCTTGAAGCCTGCGGCAGAGATCAGAGCGGTGAACCCCAGGATCTTGATCCGGAAGTCCGGCGACTTTGCGGCGAGGTGGCTCAAATTCTGAAGGAAACGGGGGCGCTGCTGGTGAAGGACCCCAGGTGCTCCGCCGCCGACAATGATCGGTTCCTGGACATGATGGAGCGTTATTTTGAGAAGCCTCTGTATTTTAAGCTCTTGCAGGCGCGACCCCATTTACATTACCAGGTTTCCTTATCTTCTTTTTGTCGTTTTCAGTCTCATGACCCGACTAGTGTAGAGCTGCATGAACCGTACCGGTGACAAAATTCTCGGGAAAAGGCATTTCCTGATTTTGATTATTACCTGATGCGATTGTTAGAGCAATCTAGTCACTTTCAGTGTCAATGGATAATGTTATGAGTATTAATTTTACCGTAAAAACCGATTCTGTGGCGTGAAGCTAGACTACATAACGAGGCCCGTGGTCTGGAACCCACAATCTGGACTTTTCGTTCTGCAGATATTTGGTCAATATTTATTTGCAAAAAGTTTTATTAGCTTATTGTAATATGTAGTCACAGGGGTTTTCTTCTTTGGTGAATTGTCAAAATAGGTTGGCGTTACGCCTGAAGGGGTTGAGATTCCTCGTAGTCTTGTTGATGAGGAAATGCAGCATAAAATAAAGAACATGCCGAAGGAATCTCTACCGTTAACTCCTGTGGGACCTGACCCTAAATGGAGGTACATGTGGAGAGTGGGTCCACGACCATCAGACACTCGTTTTAAGGTATTACTTTCACTTGTCATTTTTCTGCACTTCTTACAATTCACTGAGTTTAGTTCTAATTTCATGCAACACGTATTCTGAACACTCATCTATGACTTTTCTTTCACTTGCAGGAATTGAATGCTGAGCCTGTGGTACCAGAAGGATTTCCTGAGTGGACAGAAAACATGGACTCCTGGGGCCACAAGATGATATCCGCAATTGAGGTACAATTTTGTTTAGGTTGGAAGAATGTTGCATGCCTTATGTTGCATTCTTGATAATCCTGATATCTATAGATTAATTCATATATGTTATTTTCTGATAAGCAAGTGTTTAGTGTCATTGATGCATAATTCTAATTGTGTGCAGGTTGTTGCTGAAATGGCAGCTTTAGGGTTTGGATTGAAGAAGGATGCCTTCACATCTCTGATGAATCTGGTAAGTTGTTCTTTCCCTTCCTTTTAGTGCTTGATGCTTTGCTTTCTGAATGCTTATATATGCCCAATAAAAGCATATGTCAAATATCTAACTGGTCCAAAGGTAAGTTAGTCATTTTGGCAAACTAGGATTGCTTTTGCACATCAGAGACAATTTAATAGAAAAATGAAGAAATACTATTATGGGGTGGCATTTGGGACCATTATTTGAAAATAGTATGTCATTTATTAATCTTGTGATTTAGAAAAACAACAACTTGTGATTTATATATGAGATTGTCTCTAATTGGCAACTGTGTGATTTCAAGAAGTGTCATTGAGTTCAGCCTACTTCTAGAGGTTCTTTCTCTGGGAAGCTATGGGAGGCGTAGAGGCTGTTGTCGATGTCTCACCCAAAAATGGGTTCCCAAATCCCACAAAATAAAAAATCACACCCTTTAAATCCATGTTGCCTAACGCAACCTGGTTTCATCATCGTCTAATAGGGATAAATCAAGAGTAAATCTAACTAATCTCCAAACTATCTTTGGTCACCTTGATAATTCAGCTACTTGCACGTTTGGCACTGAGATTTATGAATTCAGATGGTAAGTTACTAAAATAACAATGGTAAAAAAACCCAGATTTGCCCTTCTAATTATAAACAACATGTTGTAAAACAATAACAATTAATACTTTTAAAACAATGTAATAAATACTCAACTGTTAATCAATGAATACTGAGCAATAAATGTGCTGATGTACCAGCAAGCTGTACAAAATATTCTGACAGTGAAGAAAAAAGTATATGAACACAATTGAGGTCAATTATAGTTCAATAATGTTCAGGTGGTTATTTCAACAAATCATTAGTTTTGAACGATTTAAAATTATTATGGCAGCCAGTTTTGAACTAAAACTTCGATGGCTAGTTCAAATCACTTGTGTACAAGTTTCTTGATTTTAATCAAGAAAACAATGTTTGACTGACCTGTAAGCTCTTTTTAAAACTTTAACAAACTGGCCGAGTGTAACTCGATTAAATATAATTGTACCTCAACACCTACATTGAATACAAAATGTGAGCTCATGAATTACAATAAGAAAGAGTCTCAGGTTGTTTAAATCTTATCTGAATTTCACAGCATAGAAAACAAGGAAAAAATCTGGCTCCTGCAGTCCCTCCTCTCTTGAGTGATTATTTATTCTTGGCAGGAAAATTTGGCCTCTGGCTTCTTCCTTCCAATTAAGCTCATTGTGGTGGTTGATCATTGGCGGGGTTGGTCATCTAGGTGTTATGGTAGCTAAGGACCTTAGGTATTGGTCATTGGACAAGGCTAGCCAACCATTGCTTAAGGCCCCTGTCTCAAAGTTCACCGACTTTTTGTGAGTATTTTGCATGATTGCTGACATAGAAAGTTGATCAAAGACCACAAGCACCATTGACTTACCCTACACAACTGGTAAAGCCTCAATAAAATCCATAGATATGTCTTCCTATATGTTCTTGCGAATAGGGAGGGGCTGAAGTAAGATTGCGCTAGGTAAAGTTATGGGAAAAAGTGTTGCACCTCGCATGTAAGACTGCACCAGGTAAAGCTTTGGGACACCCACTTATATGTGAGAAAAATAACCTCAGGACCATCAATAGGTGTATAATGAAAATGATGAAGAATGTTTTGCTGCAAATGGTTGTCCCTGGGTATCCATATGCATTCTTGACATAATAGAAAACCATCATACAAAACATAACCCGGTGAGCATAAAGGATCCACCCCTATGCTTGTAATAATATCATAAGTATCTTGGCTAGTAGTGTAGGCTACACGAAGATCAGCGAGAAAAGGAAAGTTAGGGGCAGTCAAAGCATCGAAAAAAGAGTTCTCAAACTAATGGGATAAAGCATATGTTGCCCGATTATATATGCCTTATACAGTTTCTCTTAATCATACCTTAGCAGCTTCGTCACCTATCGCTGTTGTGTTGTAGTTGAAATATGCTGATTCATAGAGTACTTAGGAGGAGGATGGTCAGTCCGAACTAGAAACTGTCATCCAAATATAAATAAGGATGCTATTTTGTCACAATATTCACAATAGCAAATATCTTGTGCTTGTAGGATGAAAGAAGCGATCCATTAAAGTCGTACTGAAAAAGGTCATCCTGATGAGTATGTCAGCCAAGCTGACATTCGGAGCATCTCTCTACCATGAAGGTCTTAGTGAAGTTTGGAAGTGCTAAAAGAGGGGTTGATATTATAGTCACCTTGAATATATTGAAAGCACACCAGGCTTCATTTGTCCAAGTGAAAGCCTCCTTCAGAAGGGCAGCGAGGGGGGTTGCCAGAATGCCATATCCATGAATAAATTGTCTGTAATATTTTGTCAAACTCAGAAATCCACGAAGAGCTTTAGGAGTCTTTGGCATTGGCCAATTACTCATGGCAACAACCTTTGCACAATTGGTTGCTACACTGGTTGGAGAAAAAATATGGCCAAGATACTCCACTTGCGCCCACCGCAACCAAAGGAACACTTGGAATGTGGAGTAATAGTGTGTTGAGAGCTTGATACTCCACACAAAATAGCCAAGTGCCATCTTTTTTAGAACTTATAAAACAGGAGAAGAGAAAGAAGATTGAGAAGGCCAGGTAATATCTAAAGCAAGTATCTCTCATACAAGTCACTCAGTTTCATTCTTCTATACCTGTGGATATCAATAAGGGCTGACATTCGCAGGTGCAACACCAACTATAGGTGAATCGGATGATCTAATTCCTGTTGAGGAGGCAATTTGGAAAGCTCCGTAAAAGTAATGCCTTCTCATTGTGAAGTGCAGATAAATCAATAGGGAGCTTGGGTTGAGGCATATCCTCCACAAGCCTCAACTCCATTATATAGCCCTGACAGTGAGACTTTTGCAAGGACTCAAGAGCCTCAATGCACTGCAACTTTCTTAGAGACTGGGAGGAAAGGCAATTACATTATGTTTAGAAAGTAAATTGCATCGTCATATTTTTTAAATTGCAAGAAATTGGACCAAGCTTGTGTAACATTGTTGGATGCCAAACACCACTTCAACACCCTGAGTGGGAAGCAAATATAGGTCCGTCTAGAAGGTACAATCCTGAATTTGTACATTCACCTTAGGGCAAATATCCTTATTCTGCAAGTGCTTTCCGTCTTTAATCAGTACATCAAATGTCTTAGAATCCTTGATATTGCACCCTAAGCACTTAGCACCTTTTTCATTAATAAAATTGTGGCTGCTACCATGATTATTCTATATAGAAATTTGTTGCCTGTCCATAGAACCCTGTGCCCAAAACGTCCTCAAGGAGTAAGTAGCGAAGAAGGTTAATCTCCATGCTATCACCATCAGGCTGTGGTAAATCATCATCATAATCAGCTGGACTGTCTTCTTATCCATCAGCAATATAAGCATCGCGATCCTCAGCATCAGCCATCTCAAATACATATGCTCCTCAAGCTGAGGAGATGAATGTGGCAAAGAAAGAGGGGAGAAGTCAGCCGAAGGAGGAGAGGAGGAAGAGAGAGATAAAACTACTGATCTATTATTTTGATAAAATTCCAATGTACAAGCTTATGGGGTGCACTCAACCCCTTTATATACTTCTCCTTACTTATTGCAACTCGTACTCATAAACTAGGAGAGCTAATCAAATTGAAACTAGGAAACTTGGAGTCATCTTAATATAGAATTTTCTAATCAAGTAAATTTTTTATTTTGAAAGGCCTAATATAGCCTATGGCAGCAGAGTCATAACAATGATTCGGTGACTTGCTGAATGCCATTCTCTACAAAAATTCCATTCTGGTCTGATAAAAATGCCAATTTTTTAACCTTTCCCACCTACCTCGATTGCTCTGCCTCTGCTTTCTTGGCCTCTCTCTAAGGACCACCACTCCATTGTTTGCCTCCATTGCCGGACACTGATTCCCCACCTCTGGTCTTCATCTCTTCATTGGCCCATTCTGTTACTCAATGGCATTGCAGGCTTCCTGCTACAATTTAATCCGCTGGTCATTTGGGGTTGATGAGCATTGATGTTTTCTAACCTTTGAAATTTGATTGCTTTTGGTGTATTTCCATGTTTGTTTATGAGTGCGAAATTGATTCTTAGTTGATTTATCTAGCTTATTATTTTTTTATATCTGGCCACATTTAGGTGAGTTACATTTTGTTAATTTTGTTGTTTTGCTTCTGGATACTTGAGTTTCTTTGGAATAGAAAATTTCATGCTGTATCTTGAGAAAACATAAGAGACTGAAAGTACATCTAAAAATGAATTTAGCATATGAATTTTGTACTGTACAGATTTTTTTTTTTACATTATTACTGATCAATGTTAGGACTATGATGTAAACCCTAAGGTTTACAGGATTATTTAGATAATGAAAGTGGATGAAATGAGGGAGAAGAACCCTGCTGGTGCGTTGAAAACCAGTGAGGCGAGAGAAAGGGAAGAGCTTGGGTTGACAGAGGAGAGGGAAAGGAGATTAGGGCTAATTATTTTCATAGTCCTCCATTAGGGCGGAGAATCCCTTACATAATATACCCTTAATGGGCCTGGGCTTATTAACTAATACTACTTAAGGCCTTATTATGTAATTCCTACTGCCTAATAGCCCAAAAGACCTAATTAATAAGAGCATCCTATGGTCCATAACAGACTATTGGGTGGTGGGTTCTTTTTTCTCTTTCCGAAGATGTGTTATGTTGGGACCTAGATATGGTCCTTGGGACTGAGGTAGTATGTACCTTGCTCTGGGTGGAGATTAAGCTGTGTCTGCACCTTGGACTTTTTTCTTTTTTCAAAGTTCTATAAAAGTCTATCAGTTTGTTTGCTTGCAGATTGAATTGAATTTGAAATAATTGATATTTGAAATTATATGATCATTTTAATATTAAAATTTTCTATAAACTTTTGTTTCACATGCATCATATCTATTGTGTTTATTTCAATTTGGATTTGTGCTGTCTCCAATCCAGAATTTTTCCCAAAATGATCCTGATATTCCTGAACCAAATTGATCCCCTGTCGAATTTGCTCTGAATTCAAACTTTGGATGATGCTTAAGACTGGTCAACCAACTTATCTGAACAGCCATGGCCCCTAAAGGACAAAAATTGGTGATTCAAATGCAGCTTGAAGTTGGTCAGCTACTCCTAGTGGCCGGTCGCTTGTGTGGTGCATATGATGATATACGGCATAAACCTTAAAAAAAGTGATGATTGATCGAAACAGAGCATGCAAACAAAGTAGTGGTCAGTCTTTTATATCTTGGGTTTTCAATCTTTAGTTCAACGGAATTTTTTTTATGAAGTTGTATCAGGACCTAAAATTGATACTAACTGAAACTTTAAATTAGTGATTTAATAATAATAATTATGATCAGCTATAGGCAAATTAAAACAGTCCCAATTCAAAAATTAGGCACAATTCAATAAAAATTTGAAGCATTAGAAAATTACCCTGAGTGCCATTAAAAATTTGGGTCGGACCAATATCAGATATTACCTACCTATCTACATAATCTTGTAGTTTCACTTTTTTTTAAACTCATGAAAACCATCTCTTCATTGTTTCCAAATTACCTGAGGATCCTTCTCAGATTTCTCCCACCAAAACCATTTTGGAGTGGCCAACCTCTCCAATGCATTTGGAATCGATAGTTGAGTCTAATCACTGCAGAAGGCTTGCTCACAAACTTCAACCTGAGTTGATCTCTTTGGAGAGTTTACCAACTCACCACCACGTGTCCTAGACACGTGCCCTAACATCTACTTACTCCGACTATGCAATCCACTGCCACATGGAGTCCACATATGCCTGTGTCATGGTTTGCAAATTAGGCAAGATCTCTCTTCTTTGCGAGGGCCTTTGAAAATACGGCAGAAAATAATCTCATTTCTGCAAATTTCTAAAATCTGCCAAGTCGCTAGATCTTGACAAAAGCGGTCTGCCAATGTGCTAATTTTCCATATCTCAGATAGATCTTTACAAATCTTGCATAATCTTGTTTCTATTTAGTAAAAAAATTATTATTAGTCTTTTTGCTTTCACCATTTTTTCCTGATGAATATATTCTTTCGAGAATATATTCCTATGAGAATGTGATATTAGAAGTGTATTTTTTTAAGTGGAAAATTTTCCGATTTTTCATGTTAGTATTAGTGTTGATAAGTTTTAAATAGACTTACACATCATTTTTGTGTATGAGATTAGAATTTACATATCATAGAGATTATTTGCCTCTCTTTGAGATCTCTCCGAGATTTCTTACTTTCAGCTTACAGAGATCAAGACCAAGATTATGAACCTTGGTTTATGCACAAACTCATGAATGAAGGGTTGCATACCTACCCAACATGCTGAAAGCGAATGGCCATGTGTCATTATCTCAGATGCCAAAGGTCATGGCCCTGCATTCTCCATGTGTGCCAGGATCAGGGCCATGTGCATAAAACACGTACCAGAAATCAGGGTCACATGTTCTCCATGTCTGTTATGAACCAGGACCACAGGACTCACAGGTTAGAAATTTGGAAGTTTTCTGTCTTAACCCAACTGACCAGGAAGCAGCTTGACTTGACTGACCACAGAGCAGCATTGCTCAACACACCAAGTTTAGCTTGGCTGACCCTAAAATAGCCTGACTGCCAAGCTGAACCACATGGGCCATAGCCATTCAGCTACAACCACAATGATGCACACAAGTCAAGACCCATGATGTGATAGTTTCTCTGTAAGATCAACCACAAGAAAAGAGCTGTAGTCTCACATTCCCTTTTGTAAGCTTTTTCAAATCTTAGCTTTAGGATAGTATAGGTAATGCGGTAATGCTGAGGAATCATTTGCAACATATGGCCCCCCTACTATCCTGTGTCCACCCCACTTACAATAGAGCTCCTTTTAAAACACTTTAAACATCAATTTTCTTTTTTTTGGAAAACTTTTTGTATTTGGTGCCCTTTTTATACCGCATTTAAAGATTTGTCGCTTGTGCATTTTTGGGAAACCTCCACAAAGCTTTTATCTTTTCAAATCTCCCTACACGAGGCCACATTCAATGTGGAGTGTTTGAGCATATCAACTTTCAATCTCAAGGTATGTAAAAGATCCCTACATCTAAGAAACATGGATATGCAAATTTGGCTGCCATATTCAATATGTATCAGATACGGATATGGTGCATATATGCTTGTCTGCATATCCACGACATTTTGAGCAAAAGAAAGGATGCATATTTGATGCATCCTTGATACACTCAGGATGCATATCACATGTGTTTTCATTTAAACCCTAAGTCAGCCCCCATTTGGCCCATTTCCTCCCCTCTCCCACGAACCAAAGAACCTCTCTGAAAACCGTGAACACCTCCAACATCTTGCCTTTCGGGCTCCCCATGATCGTCATTAGAATTTGACATGCAGACCATCTCCCGGCTGTGGAGTCCATCATTGGATTGTCTCCTAGTGGCCATCTCTTGGCGACCATCACCACGGCCAACTACCCTCCTGGTGACCATCTCTCCGGCCTTCTCCCGGAGAACATCTTCATGGCCAATCACTCATTTATGAGTCTCTTACCTTTCGCCATCTTCATTTTTGGGTACAAAGCCTTAGCCTTGCATGTACACAATTTTAGAAAAGGCAGTCTAATAACTGTCTTCAATGTGATAGTTCATAGGTTGGTGACTACAGTCTAGAAGGAGATAACATTCTGAGGCATTAGCCTTCTTGTTTTGTTTGATTTCGCAAACCTTTGATATATTTTAAGTGTTTCTCCTCTAATTTTTTTTTCTGCACATCACTCATTTGAAGAACTTTTCTTTCGTGCTGCAAAGAAAGCTAGTAAAAATATTTTTTCTCCTATCTGATATAGCTGCTTATTTGTTGTCTTCTAGTTATTAATTTTTTTTCACTTAGAGCTCTTAAAATGCACCTAAAAATATATATAATAATTTTTTAATATCCATATCCTTGCGGTATCATATCCTAAATTTTTGGATATTGTCATATCGCCATATCTGTATCATGTTGTATCGTATCACCATATATGTGCTTCCTAGCCCTACATCATGCATCTCAACCATCCACAAACATTGGGGCTATCCCCCTTTTTTTTCTATTTTAAGGACTAGGGTTATCCATCCATTTCCAACCTAAATCACACTTTTCATTAAGGAGCTGTTTGGGTTATGGAATTTGGGCTAAATTCTGCTGATTCTATCCCAATTCTGTGAGGAATCAGCGGAATCATGGTTGGGTGTAAAAGTTGGGCAGAATTAAAAATTCTGCTCAAAGGTTGATTCCAGCATGTTTTGCTGGAATGACCAAATCACCTCGCAAGGTGATTCATCGATTCCAACTCCTAGCCCCTGTTTTGGAATTAAGATTATGTTATTTTTTAATTATTATCACTTATATCGATTTGAGCCTCGAGAAACATGCCTTATAGGTAGGCTCAGTTTAAAAATTCAAAATATCCTACCCATGTGGGGTCTTGTTTGATAAGACTCGTCAATATGAGTGCAACAGTACTAAGAAAACGTGCATATCTGAGTTCGGGGGAGAGATGTTAGTTTTAAGTTTTAGAAATGAGTTTGAAGTTCCATCCAAATTTATTATAAAAAATTCCATTGCCAACCTTAATTCTGATTCGATGCTGAATCAATTGAATTAATTCCAAAAAAAATTTACTTCTGTTTCTAAAAATTTCTACACCCAAACAGCCCCAAAGTACAAAAGGGTTTAGAATATTTATTATTACACACCAAGATGTTCATAAGACATAAATAATAACCTACCTTTTTCTCTGGCGCCGATGACAATTTAGTGCACATCTCCAACAAATAGTGTCCTCCCCCATGAGCACCCTCCCACACTTCCTAGCTCGCAGTTTCTCCTTCAAAATGGCACTTCAAGACTTCCCAGTGGCCATGCAGAGATGAGCATGCAAGGAAGAGAGTGGAGGAGAAATTTGGTGGGGAAAGCAGTGACTTCCTAGTGTTCTCGTTCTCACATGCACATTCTCCCCTCGACATGGTGATCTCTTTGCGTTAGGACAGTCTCATGGGGAGAAAGAAGGAAGCAAAAATATGAAGAATGGAAGACAAATGAGTTAAAACAGAGAACTCCCCCTTCTCTATTTATCTTTGAACCTGCTTGGTCGAGTTGATCCGCATTTGGTTCAACCGAGTGTGTTGTCAATTGGGCCTAGTTCAAGCTTTAGTTTGGATGAGTGCATTTTGGCCGTTCCAAACTGACCAACACACTTTGGTTGAACTGAGGTGTGTCAGTTCATGCCAAGCGGGGCTGATTTTAGCTGTTGTGCACCAAGTGTATTCTGGCTCCCACAACTCTCCTATGCCCCTATTCTACTTCAGGGCCATAACTTTCTCCTGAACTGTTTTTTGCATTCTTGAATCCATTTCAACCCCCTGTTTGAGCTCTACAACATCGTAAGAGCTTGGCATAAATCTTAATGAACTGAAGAGGCAATTTGATTGAGAAAGTGTCAAGCCTGTTTGTGGCTTGAAATTCCTTACAAGAGAATTCCTCCTCACGACGTGAGCTGTTCCACAGCTCATATGTGTTGATTCCTTACATTGAGGCACATGATGTTTAATGAGAACTTGCCTAGAGTAGAAGAATAAATACCATTTATAGTACAAAATTAGTTAGAAAAAGGCTGTTGTTGCAGAATTGCTGGTTGGTCTACATATCCTTTGTTTGAACTGTGAGTGATAATTTGAAAAGGAAATCCTTTATTAAGCTAAATCATGAAAAAATCCAACTTGAAAACTATTCAATTTTAACGAAAAAAACTTTCTAATATTAAAAACTATCGAAAGCAACTGATATTGATTCAGAACTTTTAGTTAAAAACTGTGTTTTGATCATCATAAGTGGAATATAATGCATGTAAAAGGAAAGTGGAATCACTTGTAGACTAGCAGGAGATCACCCAAAAGCATTATTTTTAAAATTGTCTAGCTATGATATTCCCTAATTGAAAACGGATGAAAATTAAATTCCTTAGCATTCTCCTATGATTAACAAGGGTCTGCATACTTGAAAACCTGGTGTAATTCCTTATGGAATAACAGGTAAGGGGGGATAGAGGAGATGGTAGGATGGAAGGGGAGAGATTAAGAGAGAAAAGGGAGAACAAAGATGAAGAGAAGGGGGGAGGTCGGGAGCTAGAACTGTACTCTGTTCAACTGAAAATCAAGTAGACATATTGGGACTGGCAGCCCTTTATAAATGTTCACCTACTCTCTTCTATCTGATAATTATTGAAGACTAGGGTTTGGAGAGAAGAAAAAGGTTCCCTTAAATTGATTTAATGAAGAAGAATACCATGACAAAATTCGATCAACCTCTACGTAGGCTTAGGGTTGCCAATGAAAAGAAAATACACTACTGTCCTTACTTAAGTGAAGTGCTGACCTATCATAAAATAAGAATAACCATGAAAGACTAATCTACCCCTTATTCATAGAACTATGCTACTAAAAACAACCAAAAGTACCCAGAAACGAGAAAATAAGGTACATCGAGATATGAAGCATAAACCCTATTTAAACTAGAATTAACCAAAACAAGCAAAGTCCTATAAGTAAATTTCTCAAAGTTCAATGATGGCGAGGGAGATAACAAAACCATTGAACACTCCTTGCTGACGAAGATGAATCACCCCATACCTCTTCCCATGCCCTACTCAAGCTACTTCATGTTTAATTACAGTGTGGAAGGTTCCAATAAGAGAACCAGGGTGCCTTTATTGGAGAGGGAAAATAGGTTTTGTATTATACTCAATTCATTTTGCTGAGCAGTATGATTTGAGCAGGCCCATAAGCTTCTTTAGCCTAATTTCACCATATGTAAGCCTAAATGACTATGGGGTAATGATTTCTAATGCACGTAAACAAAACCAAATCATACAAACAAATCAAGCCATACACAACATGCATACAAGATCAGCGTCAGGGTTAAAAGATGGAAGTGTAACAAAATGTCCATGCTAGGATTAACAATCACGGATCTCAGTCTTGTTTCTTGGTGGCTAAAGAGATGAGAGATTAGAGAGATCTCATAAAGCTCTGGAGAAATAGAGAAAAGATCTCAGTCAATATTTGCGAAGTTTTTGCCACTGCTCTTACTGGGTGCATATTTGCAATTTCTGCGCTGTGAATCTTGGTTTTCAGCTGTGAGACGAGATCTCTGCAATGTCTCGTGAGAGTGCATTCCTTCAGCTGCACATTTTCACATCCAGTTTCTGCTTATTGACAAAATCTTTGCCTTTATGAAAAGGGGGATTCTACTTGTCATGTCATTATGAACCTTCACTCCTAATAAGCACAAAATATCCTGCTGCAACCATAACCATTAAATTTTATGTCCATTACCATAGATTGTTTACATTTTCCCTGCATAGAAGCCTATTTTTAATTGTCCATGACTGATTTTCATAATTGATATGGTCTCTGGCATTTTCTATATGCTGAAACTTTGAGGTAAACAGTGCTTTTCATTTGCATTCAGCTTTCTCCATTTAAGGCACCATTTCACAGTTGACTCTATATCCTGGTTGAATTAGCTGTTCTCATATTCTTTAACTGATCAAACTTTAGGTTTGAAGTGTTCATTCAATATGTTTGTGTAATGTCAGGGTCCTCATTTGCTAGCTCCAACAGGAAGTGACCTCAAACAATATGGGCGTGAAGGAACAGTGTTTGCAGGATATCACTATGACTTGAACTTCTTGACCATCCATGGAAGGAGCAGATTTCCTGGTCTTAATATATGGTTAAGAAATGGGCGAAAAATTGAGGTGAAAGTTCCTGTTGGATGCCTTCTTATCCAAACAGGAAAAGAAGTAAGACCCTTTTGTTCTTCAAGAATCTTTTGTTATTCAATTTATTTATCCAGTATGAGTAAGATTGTTGACCAATGCATAGTTGGTAAAACTGGACATGCTTACTGATTGGGCTTATCTCAAAAAGTGAAGGGTCTAATATATCAAACTAGTGAAGACTGTTTTACATCTCATATTAGCATAAATAAAATAGTTTAGTTAAAATGTAAGTCATAGTCTGGTACCAACTGTATGTTTTGTGAAATTATATATTATCTTTGAAAAGTGTAATAAATATATTGTGATTGTTTCATTAAATTTAAGCATCACCATTGTCTATACCTTATCCCAGCTGTCTAATGGTCGCAACATGGATCACATACCATCCACCTTTCACTCTAATCAAATAGATGATATGATATCCATTTAATAAATGGAAAATTTATGCTGAATGCCTTTCCTGGCGCTACCTCTAAGGCGGAAATAATTGGATGAAGTTTTATCATCATTGTCATCTTGCACCTTTCCCTGCTATTCATTAGTGGCTTCATGAGAAGATGGTTACGGACAAATATCCGTGTGGTCATCTTTCAATGCAAAGCTGCCATCAATACAAGTATCTTTTCCTAGTTTTAAAACAGTTTGGATTTAAAGCATGAAAATGTGGCCCAGAAAGTTTTGATTCCTTTGTTGCAATTTAAATCTTTGATACCACCTCTTCTTATCTTGTATTTTCCCATGGTCATCTAAAATGAATTTTTACTTGATACAAGGGCGAAACATATTCTTTTAAAAAATTAATTTAATCGGGCTTGTAGAATAAGTGGTTAGTCCGTTGACTTGGCAAATTCCGTAAACATTGTACCCCTTGATTCCAAATGGCTAATGATCAATCTCTTTGAATTGAACAATTTAATCTGATGGAAATCAACTTTTTACAACTTTGGGGTCAGATGCAGTTTTAATCTAGGAGATGGAATGGTTCACGAAAATGAAGGTGAAGTAGGGAATAATTCAGAAAAAAAAACAAAATCTGCAAGTGTTTTATAGCCATGCACTTATCTCATTCCTGTAATTGTTCAGCTAGAATGGCTAACTGGAGGAGAGTGTTTACCTGGCATGCATGAGGTTGTTGTGACTGATCGGACAATTGATGCAATACAGATAGCACACGAGCAAAATAGGAGCTTATGGAGAGTTTCTTCAACGGTTTGTGAAAATACAATTTCTTACTACGTTTTAGAGCTAATACTCCTTTAGTTCCAGTGATCTATTCTTCCTAAAGTCCTTCAATACTTTGTTTTTGCCAGATGTTTGGGCACATTGCTTCTGATGCTGTATTGAAGCCCCTTGGACACTTTGCTGAGTCAGCCAGTTGCAAACATTATCCCCCCATTTTTGCAGGGGATTTTGTTGAGAAAGAGCTATCAATAATCAATCTCAAAGGAAAGAAAGAAAATTAATGTCGCTTACATGACTTATATTGGATCTCATGATGAAATTTCAGTCTTCTTCCTGAGAACGGTATAATTCTTTCTATGAAATCCTTGAATAACAAAATTTCATTATAGGTTTCTCTCCTAGGTTATGTGGAATCTAAGTTGGTTTCTGTATGGTACTGATGAAGAGATGAACTCTAAAATTCACCAAACTGGACATTAAACTGCAGAGTTAAGATAGGCTAAAATGCTAATTGGAATTTGATGGGATTCATGCAGCAGATATTTGCCTTCAAATAATCTTGCCCTTTGCAAAACCTGTGGATCAGATACTGGCATTATGTCCTTTTTGCCAATTCCTTTTTTATCTGTTTCAGATTGTGAGAATAGCTAGCCTTGGTTGTATCCCATACCCTGCATATAAATAAATTGCTGGTTCGATGACGTATTTTTTTGAGGCCTAAATTGGATGGTTTAATTCTGGTTTCGCAATAACTTGAACTGCAAAACACACATCACCCAAAATTTACGTAGTCGGTTTAAGATTTCAAACTGGTTATGGCTTTGTGCCAGTACGCCTGCCCTCTATTCACTAGGTTTCACGTTATGGGTTGGGCCTCTACACACTACGGATCACACTGCCCCTGCATGGGCTATTTCCCAAGCCCATTTTCCAATTTGATTTGAGTTTGATGGATCAGGCTCTCTTAACCACTACGCACGCAGGGGTGGTTCCAAAACTTTTGGACTAGGGGGCCAACTGTCAGGGGGACGCTCGGGGAATGCCTACCGTGTGGCACTTGCGAGGCCAAACAGTCAAGCGAGTAAGTTTTTTTTCGTCAAAGTCATGGCTTCGTGCCATTCGACCAAGCGTTTAGTTTGTGAAGTCAAGTAACGAACCCATCTCAAGGCGGGCATGCTAGAATTTGTTCCCAAGCGAGCTGGCTGGAGAGGAACACTTTTTTGCGATGCACGGATCCAACTTAGGCAACTTGGTCATCCGAACAATCTATCTTAGCTATGTACAGGCAAGGGCCTTTGTATCCAATACGGCCATAAGGCCGGACAGTCGCCCGACGAGTCGGAGAGCCCCATCCCACTAGCGGATGGGCTCCTGGCATGATAGCTAGCAAGGCAACAAGCCTTCGTTGCCATTTGGATTAGCCTGTTGCAAGGTTAGGCATCATACCAACAACTTGTCTATGAAGTTTACCATATCCCTCTCTATATAGCATAAAAGATTTATGACATTTTTCTGGAGTGGCAGCCAAAGTGGCATACGGGTATGGTATCTTCGAATTTTACTAAACAGCCCGAGAACACTCCCAAGGACCCTCTAATATTATATAAGGAGGAGGGGACATCTTAAGATTCCAAATATGTGTTAGTTTGACTATATGTCTCAACATAGCCAACTATGTATGTGCATCGTTGCGGCATTTTAGCAGACCATTGTGCACACATGTTGCGCAACATTGCGGGCCTTCCCTGCAACGCCTGTATACATGATATGCAACACTAAGGGTAGCTCCCATAATGCATGCACACCTCATATACAACACTTTCTCACGTGTATGTGCACCCTAGCACATGTCATGGGTAGTCCGCTCCACTACCCCGTGACACAACACTCATGTAGGGGGGGGGGGGTTAAAAATTGTAGATTGTGTAGTTTTTTGGAAGTTATTGAAAATTTTTAACAAACTATTGAAAATATTACTTAGTGTAGTTTTTTAAGAGAAATTATGCGTATACATGAGAGTACTGTCACGGCCCTACTCGATGGAAAGGCTACCGTGCGGCACTTGCAAGGCTTTCCGCCCGGCAAGTCAGCCTATCGAAGGGACAAGAGTTCTTGTTGGACAAGGCGCTGCGCGGATCACGTGCGAAGGGCCTTGCAGAGCAAGAGGTAGGGGGAAAGGGAGTGCAACATTGCAAAGAAACAAATGAACACAAGCAAGAAAGTGGATTGCATTCACTATCAACGTGTTTACAAAGCAATGACAACCATTCAAGCACTACCCTCCCCCTATATAGCATAAGGGATTTTTCGGATATTGCTGGAGTGGCAGCCAAAGTGGCCGTACGGGCATGGTTACATAAAAGTAAAGGAAAATGCATAAAAACATAAAAACATAAAGAAAGACATCAAAAGGTATTTACAAAGTATTTACAAAGGGTTTCGGACCAAGTCCGTAACATTCTCCCCCACTCAATTCTGTCGACGTCCTCGTTGACGCTGCTGCTAGAGGTAGGCTTTGGCTTGACGCTGCTGCTGGAGGTAGGCTTTGGCTTGTTGTGCTTGTTGAATGGTGAGGTCGTCTTCGGGCTCCCAGCTGTGTGGAAGGCCCCGCCACTTGATGAGGAATTCCTGTACTTGTTCTTTGCCGCGGAGAACTTCGCGATCCGCCAAGACTTCTTCTAAGACTCGAACGTCGGTGGTGACCTTCGGGTTGCCACGATCAATCTGGTTTCTGGAGGGGTCTTCAGCATCGACATGATATGGCTTCAGACAACTGGCGTGGAAGGTCGGATGGACCTGCATCCAGGCTGGTAACTGCACTTGATAAGAGGCTTTCCCGACCCGCTTAGTGATGGGGACGGGACCTTCATATTTACGAACAAGACCTCGATGGAGCTGCCGAAATATCTTCAATTGGGCTGGATTCAGTTTGACAAGAACCAAATCTCCCACCTGGAATGTGTAAGGCTTCCGGCCTAAGTCGGCCCACTTCTTCGCTCTTCGACGCGCTTTCTCAAGATAGGCCTTCGCAATGTTTGCGTGAAGGTGCCAATCCTTTGCTAGGTGGAAGGCAGGCGGGCTGTTCCCTATGTATCCAGTCGCTAGAGTAAGTGGTGTTGCCGGTTGACGCCCAATGGCAAGTTCAAAGGGGCTATGGTTGGTGGCAGAACTCCGTTGGAGGTTATAGGAGAATTGGGCAATATCAAGCAAATTCGCCCAATTCTTTTGATTGGCACTGATGAAGTGGCGAAGGTACTCTTTGAGGATGGCGTTGATGCGTTCAGTCTGACCATCTGTCTGGGGATGCATGCTAGAGGAGAAATTTAACTTTGAACCCAATAGCTTGAATAACTCTGTCCAGAAACGGCCAGTGAACCGCGCATCGCGATCGCTCACAATGGTTTGCGGTACTCCCCAAAGTTTGACAATATTTTTGAGGAATAAGTGTGCCGCTTCTTCAGCCGTACAGTGCTTCGACGCTGGGATGAAGGTGGCATATTTTGAGAAGCGATCGACCACAATCAAGATCGATCCATAGCCACCGACCCTTGGTAAAGCGGAAATGAAGTCTAGGGAGACACTCTCCCATGGCCCATCTGGCACAGGTAGTGGCTCCAGAAGGCCACGAGGTTTGTCCCGTTCAACCTTATCCTGTTGGCATGTGAGGCAGGTGCGAACATACTCTTCGACATCATCGCCCATGTGAGGCCAAAAATACCCCCTTTCCAAGAGAGCTAGGGTGCGGTGGATACCTGGATGTCCAGCCCACGGTGTGTCGTGGCATTCCATAAGGACCTCCTTCCTAAGATTGTCAGCCTTTGGCACGTAGAGGCGCTTCCCTTTTGTCATCAGTAGTCCATCTTCCACCCAAAACTTACGAGTTTTTCCCTCAGTGACTTGCTGGAGAAGAGAGGGTGCCAATGTGTCTTTGTTTAGTGCAACCCGAATTCGAGTATGTAGGTCGCTTCTACACT
Organism: Saururus chinensis; assembly: GCA_035235625.1. Classification (NCBI taxonomy): domain Eukaryota; kingdom Viridiplantae; phylum Streptophyta; class Magnoliopsida; order Piperales; family Saururaceae; genus Saururus; species Saururus chinensis. The sequence goes on from CP141143.1 coordinate 38,660,959, forward strand.
GGCTGACACGGCCCAACTTGTTTAACTTGATGGTGGCAAGATCATCAAACTCAGTCTTCTGGCTCAATGCGTCGGCGACAGTGTTATCTTGGCCAGGTTTGTACTCCAGGGTGAAGTCGAATTCGGCAAGGAAATCCTGCCAACGAGCTTGTTTCGGAGAGAGCTTCTTCTGGGTTTGGAAGTAGCTGGCAGCAATGTTGTCAGTCTTGATAACAAATTGAGAACCTAGCAAATAATGTCGCCAAGTGTGAAGACAATGAATGATGGCTGTCATCTCCTTCTCTTGCACGGTATACCTTCGCTCGGTCTCATTCAGTTTGCGACTCTCGAAAGCTACCGGGTGTCCATCTTGAACCAAAACACCTCCGATGGCGTATTCAGAGGTATCCGTTTGCATCTCAAAGGGCTTCATGTAGTCAGGGAGGCGGAGCACAGGGTCTTCAGTCATAGCCTTCTTCAGTTCAGCAAAGGCCGTTTGGCATTTCTCAGACCAGCACCAGGGACGATCCTTCTTGAGTAAGTCAGTCAGAGGGGTGGCTTTTTGTGAGTACCCCTGAATGAACCGCCGATAGTAATTAGCCAGACCAAGGAAAGCTCGCAACTCTCGCACCTTAGTCGGGGTAGGCCATTCATCAATTGCGTGAACTTTCGATGTATCCATACGGACTTGTCCACCTCCGATGATATGTCCTAAGAATAAGATCTCCTCCTTAGCAAAAGAACATTTCTCCAACTTGACATACAGTTGATTGTACCGGAGAACTTCCAAAACAGTCTTCAGATGGTCAAGGTGCTCCTCTAAGGTCTTGCTGTAAATGACAATGTCATCTAAATAGACAACCACAAACTTGTCGAGGAACTCCCGAAAAATATCATTCATCAAGGTGCAGAACGTAGCCGGAGCGTTCGTTAGTCCAAAGGGCATGACGAGGAACTCAAAGGCCCCATAGCGGGTAACGCAAGTGGTCTTTGCTTCGTCCCCTTCGGCAATTTGAACTTGATAGTACCCCGAACGCAGATCCAACTTTGAGAAGTATCGGGCATCTCCTAGTTGATCAAAAAGGTCGGCAATGAGTGGAAGGGGATATCTGTTCTTCACCGTCAACTTGTTGAGGGCACGGTAATCAATACACAAACGCAAACTTCCATCATGTTTCTTTTGGAAGAGGACTGGAGATCCAAAGGGTGCTTTAGCTGAACGGATGAAACCTGCTTCAAGAAGTTCGTCAAGTTGTCTTCGCAATTCTGCAAGCTCGGGTGGTGCCATCCGGTAGGGGGCGCGAGTTGGAGGCTTGGCACCCGGTTCTAGCTCAATCTGATGATCAATAGCTCTCTTTGGTGGGAGGTGTTTGGGAAGGGCTTTCGGCATCACATCCGCATATTTCGAAAGGACCGCCTTAACTTCTGGATGAGTAGGTGCATCGTCCGGTGATTGATCCTCCATTCGCATGGCGACAATGTAAGTGGACTCACCCCTCCTCAAGCCCTTGTCAAGTTGTATGGCTGACAAGTGCTCAATTGCAGGCTTGTCCTTCTGAATGGTTGGGACCATGCATGGGCTGGATTTGTTGAACATGCATATCGATCCTAGGTGCGGCATCGGCACTACACTTGCACCTTGTAGAAAGTCCATCCCCAAGATAACCTGAAAATCATCCAAGCGAACAGCCATAAGATTAATTGTCCCGGACCAGTTTTCGATGGAAATGGGAACATCCTTGGCTAATCCAGTTATAGGGTGAGCTTCGGAGTTTACGGCCTTCATCCGGCTGGAGTCTTTTACTAATTGTAACCCAAGGCGCTTGATCTCATTGTTGGAGACAAAGGTGTGAGTAGCTCCAGTGTCGACCATGGCTTGAGTTGGGACTCCATTTAAGCAAATCCCAATATACATCAAACCTTTAGCCTGAGAGGGTTTGGTCACATCTTGTCCCTTGAGTGAATTGATCAATCGTAATGCCCCCATCTTTGGTTCTGCCTCTTCGTTGCTAGATGCCCCTTCAACGGCAGCTTCAGAACTTGATATTCGAGCATATAGGGCATTGAGCTCTTTTTTCTGTGGGCAATCTCGAACGAGGTGCGGACCATTACAAAGGAAACACGCAAGCTTGCGTGGTTGAAATGCTACGTTGTTCGTCCTTTGTCCCTCGTTCCTGTAAAAAGGTCTCCTCTCGCCCATCTTGCCCTTGCCTTTATCTTGTCCCCCAGTGAACGACCCTTGATCTTTCTGGCCATATCGGGTATCCCTCTGGTTGGTGGTGTTCTTTCTCAAACCGCCTTCGTTAGTATAGTCGGTAAGGCGTTCTGCTTCTGTAATGGCAGTGGTCAAATCCCTTACACCCCGCCTGTTTAATTCAGTTTGAACCCACGGCTTGAGTCCTTCCAAAAAGAAAAATAGATTATCCTTCTCAGACATGTCACAAATGTCTAGCATGAGGGCGGAAAACTGCTTAACATAATCCCGAACAGTCCCTATCTGTTGGAGACGTCGAAGGTTTCTCCGAGCAATGAACTCAACATTTTCGGGAAGAAATTGAGTCTTGAGTTGACTCTTCAGCTCCTCCCATGTCTCAATCCGGACTAGGCCTCTCGTCATCTCATTATACTTAGTCCTCCACCACAGCTTGGCATCGTCGGACAAATACATGGTGGCCATAGCCACTTTTGCCTCCTCAGTCTCTGGGTTAACAACCCGAAGGTATTGCTCCATATCGAACAAAAAGTTTTCGAGTTGCTTAGCATCTCTTGCCCCACTGTATGGAGTGGGTTCTGGCACTTTGGGGCGTCTCTGTCCACCCATCGTACCCGGAGATTCTTGGCGAGCAGCATTGCGCATGAGGAGCGACACCTGGGCTGCCAAGCCACGAATCTCTTCCTGTAAGGAAGCCACGGTCACCTGTACATCATCGCGAAGCTCATTGATCAGCTCGCGATTCACCGAACTCGAATCACGGTTCCTCTCCTCCCATGTTTCTAGGGAGTGAACCTTATCATCCAGCTTGCCGAAATTGGTTGTGAGGGAAGAAAGCTGCTCTTCCACAGCTTCCACACGCAACAACGTTTTCGACGTCCTTGATGGCATGGCGGCAGGCTCTTCCACCCCGCTCGCTTCAGCCACCGACTTCGGCATCTCTTCCGAAGATTGAATGTCCAAAACCAACGCTCTGATACCAACTGTCACGGCCCTACTCGATAGAAAGGCTACCGTGCGGCACTTGCAAGGCTTTCCGCCCGGCAAGTCAGCCTATCGAAGGGACAAGAGTTCTTGCTGGACAAGGCGCTACGCGGATCACGTGCGAAGGGCCTTGCAGAGCAAGAGGTAGGGGGAAAGGGAGTGCAACATTGCAAAGAAACAAATGAACACAAGCAAGAAAGTGGATTGCATTCACTATCAACGTGTTTACAAAGCAATGGCAACCATTCAAGCACTACCCTCCCCCTATATAGCATAAGGGATTTTTCGGATATTGCTGGAGTGGCAGCCAAAGTGGCCGTACGGGCATGGTTACATAAAAGTAAAGGAAAATGCATAAAAACATAAAGAAAGACATCAAAAGGTATTTACAAAGTATTTACAAAGGGTTTCGGACCAAGTCCGTAACAGTACAGACAGATAATGTTGACCACCAATAAGAATTGCAGGATACTGTAATTTATGGGTGTCGTAGTAAGCACAACCTGTCAAGCTTTTCTAATAATTTCCCATTATTTTAAACTATACAATTTTATTATCATAAAAATATAAAAAATTTCAAGATTACATCCTTTTTGCCCCCAACTCGCTAGCTAATAAAACATCTCAGGCTTGCAACTAGATATTAGAGCTTAACCAAAGCGTTTATGCTAAGTGTCAAGAATGACAGGAGGGGAACAAAACTCATTTGAGACGAAGCACGATATTAGAGCATCTCCAACTAGATATATCAAATATTTGCTTGTCGAAAAACTTAAAATACCAAGTAGAAATTTGACTCACAAAATGAACTCCAACCAAAGTACTTCCAATTCACTGTTATATACTCCCCCGCCCCAAATGAATAGCTACATTTATTTTTTTTAAATAAATTAATTTTAGTTCATCTTGAAAAATCAAATGCAGCTATTAATATTAGACAAAAGAAGTATATAAAAGTTACAATAGAAGAATTTCCAATCAAGGAAACTACATACGATTATAAAAACATGATTCCATTGAGTAAATTACAAGGAAGATTTGCTCAACAAGTTGATATTTGGAATGCTGGCTAAGTAATAATAAATACAGTGAAGCTCATGAGGATCGCCTATTAAATTTATACTTCTCGATCATCATAGATTGACTCAAGCTTGTTTACCATCACAAGTAAATAATTTAAATCCCACGTTACATTAACCAAAGCAAAGATTATTTGATGTCTTCACACATTCTTTAGGTTTACCATGTGCGTCGGAGTTTCTTTGAGGATCATGCGACAGCTACAAAGATGAAATAAGTAGAAGCTAACCAGTGGAGTACTTATATGCTTTATGACTGTATAAAACAAAGAGACATTCACGATGTTAACTAGCAGCCTCCAGCCCATTCAATTTTTTAATTTGTAATGGAAGAGGGACTACAATAATATAAAAGTGAATTTGCCATAGCACTTTTTAGTATGACAAATTTGACTTACCCAGAGTTTTGGCATAGCCCCTTGGAGGAGTGAAACATTCCTTTTGAGTATGCCAAGTTAGATTTTGGCATACATGGTTGGAGATGCTCTTAGAAGATATTAAAAAAATTTACAAACACTCTTCACAAATTCTATACATGCATGTTCAAGAGATTGAGTTTGTTTTGGTAAATTCTATGACAAAAACACAAGTTAGGTGAATCAAATTTGTAACTTAGAATTTGTAGTGACTGGAAAATTATTTCATGATAAAAACACAAGTTAGTTGAAGCAACTTTGTAACTTAAAATTTGTAGGTTTGTAGGGTAGTCTAAGTGATCAAAGTGAGAAATGGAGTGTTAAAATTAAATATTTAAAGGTTTAAAGTTCAATTCAAGCACTTTGTGATGGTTCCACATACAGTGTGCAAACTATTTAGCATATACGCTCTTAGGGCTGAGATTCGGGTCAGGTCGGGTCAGGCCAACCTTGATATGTGTATAAATCGGGTTGGGTCATGACCCGGCCCTATTTGTTAATCGGGTTAAAATTCCAAACTCTAACCCTACTTTGGTTAGGTCAAGTATGTGGGTAACCCTATTTTTTTTCATCAATTATTTTTTTTCTTATCTTAATATTTTATATATTATCTTTGCATGGGCTAAATATAAAGAATTTTTAGATACATTGCAACATTATAAATAAATGTAAAACATTTTCTATGTTGTTTGAAAAGGTGAGAGTTAAAGAGAGCATTGCAACATTATTAGATACACGTCCAAAACTATAAAAATCCTATAGAAAATTAATAAATAACTATTAAATAAAATAAAATTATAAAAAAAATTCTTTCTAATCTCTCCGTCTTACCTTATTACATCATTAAATAATAAGGTCAATGTCGGGTTATGTGGGTAAAGCCCAACCTGACCCTACTTTTAAAATGGGTAAAATTTTCAAACCCTAGCCCTAACTCTAATTGTATTCAGGTTGGGTTAGGTGTAGGGTAAGGTGGGTATGGTTCAGGTTGGGTAAACGGGTCAGGCCGGATTTTTCTAGCCCTATCTAGTCTTCTTGTAATCTACTGAAGCTATTTAAGAAGTAAAAAAGAGTCAGAAATGTGTTTCAAACACTTCAAAAAATTCTTTAGGTAGATCGATCACCCTTCTAATTAGATGATTTCAGTAGGTCATTGGTAGATTGATCACCTTCTTTGCTTTAATCTACTTCTAGTATATCAAATTGATTGATTGACCAATGAAGGTTCCTTCACAAAATATTCTGATTTCATTCCTAATTTGGAAAAATCTATTTTGGCCTCTTTCCCTCTATAGATATTAAAATTTCCCAAATTCCTCATAAAAGAGCATCTCTTCTCTCTAGTAAGTGTCTCTCACAATCTCAAGTATGATTTCTCTTTGTTTCTTATGATCCTTGAGTATTGAATCTTCCTTGGTGTTTATTGATGAGCATTTGAAGATTGCTTGCAAGAGAAAAAATAAGGGAAAATTATTTAAATAATATTTAAATAATAATAATTACAAAAATCGTGTACTTTGGGAAATATTTCCTAAAGTAGTGTTGGTTTTGGCAACGTAGGTGCCAACACTTTTTCAAAAAAAATTTATTGAAAGGATGAAATCAACTTTAAACCCACGATGTTTTCACTGATTTCGTCCTTCTAATGTTTTGTCCTTTAAAACCGTTTTCATCCTTCTAATGTTTCGTCCTTTAAAAGGATGAAATCAGGCCACTTCGGCTCTCAAATCATACATCAAGGTTCTTGCCCTGGACAATCAATCTGACCGACGAAAGAGGGCCATTCCAGGACATGTTTACAACAAACCCACCAGTAGAAGTTGTTGTTCCTCTCGACATAACTTGAAGGCAGATGAGCAGGGTCAAAAATTGATCAAGGAAATCTGAGTGGAGAGAAGAGAATGCAGCCAAGAGAGGGCTTCTAGGGACGGAAGACATCACCTTTGTCAATGCTTTGGGTGCAAAGGGAATCTGACATGAAGACGAGTTGGAGGCAGATGAAGCACAAGAGTGAGGAAGGGTGTGTAGGAGAGACTGACCAGCAGCAGAAGCCAGAGCAGTAGCCATTCCGTTTGAGGGCCTTCCAAATTTCACTTCTTCTTCGATTTGGGTTGGAGATGATTAATGGCGGGATGAGTTCCTGAATGGGTTATTTAGACATTTGAAACTTGTGGGTGATGCCTACAGAGATTTTTTTTCTGCACTAGTTTTGGTTTGGACATGGAGGATTGGGAGATTGACATGGCACCCAATCCAATAATATCCATATCTAGATTCATTCAGGGGCCAAATCAGTGACCACATGTGATGTGACGACGACCTTGTCAGACTCAACGCAGTGAATTAGGGGTCAAAAGACTCAGGCACGCATGCCAGGTGCAACCTACAAAGGACTTCGTACCATTAGCCTCCGAGTACAAGGGCCAATTTTATCCCTTGGAAGGATGAAATTAAGTTGATTTCGTCATTCCAAAGGATGAATTCACTTAAAATTTTTATAGATTTCGTCCTTTGGAAGGACAAAATTAATAAAATAATTTTTTAAAAAGTTACGCATTTAGGAAATATTTCCCAAAATGTGTGATTTTGATAATTATTTCTTTTTTTAAGATTTTTTAAATAATTTTCCAAATAAATAAACCCACTATGTTAAAACTTGAGAACCTTTGTTTCCATGAGTGAAAAATTACTAAAAAGTGATTGTTTATTTAACTTGGTAGATATCTTGAGTTGATTGAGCATTGTTGGAAGAATAGAATATGAAGGATGGACCATGGACAATGGTCTCATGCGAAGTAGGTAGAAATCATTGTCTAAATTATTACAAAGTAATTACTTGGGGAAAATGTGACTTTTCTGTACTCAACTATTTTATCGTGCAAATTTAAAGTGGCTGAGAGAGGTGCCGAGTAGTTTTTTAACACTATTTAGGGTTTTCCACACTAAATGGTGTGTTTGATGTGATTGAGTTTTGCTGCTTAAATGATTTGAACATCATGCTTAAGAGTTTAGGAATTTATGAATGAATGCTAATGAAATATTAATTTTTGTGAAAATAATTAGTTGATGAAATTAGTTCCTTGGGATTAATATAACACCCTAAACCCTAAGACTAAAGGTATGCAATGTAATATAACACCCTCGATTTTTAGTCTTCTGTCTTTAGCTAAAAGAACACATATGCTCCTATTTTTTAAGTATATCAATTCCAAATCTGACTCAACCATTACTACATCTAATCAAATTTTAAAACTAAGTACATACTCAAGGTTTATGACATAGTTTTAATAAAGAAAATACTCAATAAACCTAACATATGATATATATATATATATATGTGTATATATATATATATATATATGTGTGTGTGTGTGTGTGTGTGTGTGTGTGTGTGTGTGTTCTTTCAATCATGGCACTTTCCCTAAAAGGACACCTCCCATAAGAAGAGGTTGTTAAAACAATTAAAACATATGAAGGCATATGTATTGTGTAAGATCTCTAATTTAACTCAGTTTAATTCCCTTTTAATTATGTGATTTTGTATGGTTTTGATTATTTGCCAATTTTACTTAATTTTGGGGTTAAGGGTTAGTAATTATAACTCTAATAAGGGTTAATTTTACTTTTTATAAGTATTAGTGTCAAACTTGATCAATTTTTATGGATTTTATGGGATTTTGTCCTAATTTTTTTTAATTAAGAGTGTGAACCCCGTCATGGGCCCCACATCTATGTTGGATAGTGTGCAATCCATTTGACCCTCTAACCTTATATTATTATATTTTAGTAGGTTTATGTGTGGTTAAATTTATTTTTAGATAAAAAATAACCCTAATTAGCCACTTAGGGCGTTTTGACCTATTTTGCAGCCTAACATTTTATTAATCCAGCCCAAAACCCTTACTATTTAAGGAAACCTTAGCCTATTTGCCCAAATAGGGAAAAACTATGTTTGGAGAAAGGAGGTGTTCTACCCTCATTTCTCAAAGAAGAAAATTGAATTAAGGTGTATTTTTTTGCCTTAATCACCCATAATCTTTCGATTTTGGTTTTAATCCTTCTTATCTTCATTTTTCCTAATTTGATTCTTAATTTTTTCCATTAAAAATTTTATTTTAAATTTTGATTTAAAACCCTAATGGATGATTTTTATTTTTAACCAAATGATATCATAAATCTACCTATGTTCAAGTTGATTTGAGCCTACCAGTTAATTTTAATTAAATTTTAACAAAAGCCTTAATTATTTGGTAGGATTTCTTGAGGATTGAAACTTTCTCGTGGATCCAAAAGCTTCTTAGAGGTAAGAGAGTATTATTTTGTGTGGTTTTATCCATTGGAATGCATGATTTTGGATTTATATAGGTTCTTGCTTTATTTTAAGCTTTGATGGTGATTTATTAAAAACATGTTATTTATAGTTATTTTCTTATGATTAAGTATGAAAATGATAGATCTATCATGTTCTAGGGTATTTTTTATGAACATCAAATGTCTTTGGGTATTTTTTCAAAAATTCAAAATTAGTCACAACACCAAAATCAGGGTTTTGAACTTTTGCATGTGGACGGGTAATTAATTCTCAAGGTATCGCATTGTTGGTTTTATTTATTTCCAACATATTTTTCCACCGGTAGTTATGTCATGGGTTAGGAATGGGATTATACACGTTTTGGTAACAAGATAATGAATTAGGCAAGCAATTATATGTTAAGTGAACAACAAAAAATTGTACAAAATTATTTCAAGTGGGCTCCCAAGGAATTTTGGAGGTGCAGTATATAATACCTTCAAGATTGGTGTCAGACACATATAGGTGGTCCATGATAGGGGCCCTTGCATCAAGGGTTCTAAGTAAAGTGGAAGATGATTGCTTATTTTTATAAATTAGGGTATTTGATTTACTTAAATATTATTTGAGGCAAAATGCTTCATGTTTAATTACTTGCTCATTTATATGTGTTATATGTATATTTTTCAAGGCATAAGTTATAAATTTTTGTGTGTGTGCGCATGTGTGCATGCATGTGTTAGTTATCTTATTGGGTATAAGCTCATGGCTTTGTTTTTCATGAACTCTCGACTTTGTATACTTGTACACACAATTGCATTCGAGTTTACAAATGCATAGCTAAAAACCTTGAGAGCACACTAACTAAATATTTATCTTGGGAGATAAAAGGTGGAAGTACCGGAGAATTTGCTAGATGAAGTGGACTTTATTTGGTTATTTTATTATTTTAGATAAAATGTAATAACTCTACAATGTGATGGTTCATTTAGCTAGACTTATGTTAATTATAGTTTTATGGTTTATTTAATTGGAGAATAATGTATTAGTAATTGATTATTATCTTCAAGTAGGTCACACTACAATCTCCCCATAGCGATCTTAGCTAAAGGACCTCTGGGTTGGGTTCATGACAGTTTAAGTTCAACATAATTTATATATGAAATAATAAACTTACTTGATAGTTTTAAGCCATTCTTTTTTAATATATAAGTTTGTGTTATCTTATATCTTCATAATTCTAATACATACTGTTGTTTAATGTTGTGAATGAAGAAGGCATTTGGTTAAGAAGAAGAATAAGGAAGAGCAAGATGAGACATTTTACCCCCATATCCATTGAAGCATTTGACTTGGTTGAAGAATGGGTAGTGGATAGAAATGTTAGTCTTGATGATATTGATGATGAAGAACTAATATATGAGATACATGAATTAGAGCATATATTTACAGAAGATAACAAATTATAATTTTCTTAGAGCTCTTAATCTAGTTTTCTATCATTACTAAGTCCGAGTTGCACTTTTGTGTTGGTGAAACTTTATTTTTTTTGTAGAAAATGGGTAAAAGCCACCTATAACCAATGAAATAGATGGGTCAAAAGATTTGGGTTTTAGAGATGATGATTACCAAATTGAGAATGATAAGCCTTGGATATAAGTTAAAACTTGATTTTTTTTAATTGTGTTAGCCATTTTTTGTATCAATTAAAGTATTATTTTTAGTAGGAAATTCGAAAGAAGAATACAAGCTTTTATGATTATGGAGTTTAGATGTGGAGTTTCGATGTTTGAAATTTTCTATTTTGGGGAAGTTGATTCATGAATATTGAAGACAATGTTGATTAATAAGTTTTAGATTTTGAATTGAGAGCATGCATTTTGATTATTGAATGTTGACTATGTTAGAGTAGGAAACTTGATTTATGTTTATGCTAGTTGAAGTTTACGATAGTTGAATTTGGAGTATATGTTGAAATTTTGAATAGGAAACTTGATTTATGTTCACTATGCTAGTTTGAACTTTTGAAGTTTTTTTTTAGCGGGTGAACTTGGTTGATTAAAATGATATGTTAAATGTGTGTTGCTCATTGGACATGAAAGAAAATCTTACTCTTAAAATCATAATGGAGATTATATGCTTTTATGTTTAGTTGAATGATATAGTATATATTTATTTTGATGCGTGGAATGAACAATGGAATATAAAATGAGTATAAAATACATTTTTCTTTAGCTCCGGGCTCACCTGCAGGTTGATCGGCCTAGCCATCTTTCCAAGTCGGTGGCACGGTTAGTTTAAAAACATTGCCAATGTGTGATGGACATGTACGTACGGGCATAAGCGCACTTAAACTTAATAGTTGTTCTTCAGCTCTTGTCAAAGCCGTGTTTCATACGTGTGAACAGGCGCAAGAAAGTGCGTTCACCGCGAACAGAAACAAAAAAGGATCGATTCTTTTGTTGTCGGACACGATCCAATCAATCCCACGCTGGAAACGTGGGTTTTTTTTTTGCCTGTTATGTCCTGGGAACGTGGGCTTTGTTTTTTGCCTGTTATATCCTGGGAACGTGGGCTCAGCAAGTCCTCAAAAGGCCCACGTGTTTCTCGTGTGCGTTCAAGAGCTGAGGCACCTCATCTTTTGTCGTGTTGAAACGAAATTTGATTGAGACCTAATTTACCAAAGAGTGATGGCCATATTTACCAAAGAGTCATGAGCATCAGTTTTAGCCCGAACATTATCAGCCCGTGTCTGGTTGAAATTTGATAGGGGATATTATTTGGAGTAGTGTTATCATGACGTTAATTTTTACATCTCAAAAGGTTACTTCATCACTTGTATCGATGAGTTGGGCGTATAAAAATGTTGCCCTACTTATTAATAGTATTAAAGTAATAATTTTTTGGGTCACACTCATGAATGGTGTTCAAGTGATAGAAGTAAAGTTTTGACGAGTGAAAGTAAACATCAATCAAATATTTTTCTATTTAAAGAACAGATTAGTTTTTTGCCCCCTTTGTTATTAGATCGATTCACGAATGTTAGCATGAGCTAGAGAATAATCAACCATTAGATCAAAATTTAATGGCAAATATTACTCAAAGGGTAAATTGGTTTTTTGCTCTTTTGTGACCCTAAATTAGATAGTTAATTAATTTAGCTTTCTCATCTTATCTTTCTCTCAATTTTCCTTATGTAGACCCCTTGGTCTATTAGTATCGGAATGTGCAATTTTGAACCTCATGCTGCCATAAGTATGTTATGTTAGAAAAGTCTGCCACTAGGCACCAAGCTGCCCCCTTAGCAGTAGATTCCTTGGCCCTCCGTGAAGTGCCATCTCGGAGTCCTCCCCCGCTCGCCTTCATGCCAGCACACAACAACTTGAACATCAAACAAAATTCACAACCTATATTTCGGCTCATCTCTTGGGACTCGGCTCATCTTTCGGCCACTCACCCCATCAATTCTTAGCTCCTCACACCCACACTGGTTGTAACACCTCGGCCCGAGTCCCAACCAAAGTGGGGGTTCAAAAAACAAAATTGAAGTAATTTTTTTAAAATGAACCAGGAGAGGCTTTTGTGTGCGAGAGTTACAACATTCCCCTGTGCACTACGGAGCTTTAGCGCTCCATCATACATAGGTCAGGACAAACCTATATATTTAGCTAATTTGAATTAGACCAACATTGTCATGATGTTGTTTGCCTATGTGCATATTAGATAACATCTACAATGTTATTCCAATATAATCGGATCCTAACATAGTTCTGCCTAACAGTTATTACATGCATTAGCCATCAGAAATCATATACGACAAAATACTTATATTCAAATAAATCATTTGGAGTCATATGAAAATCATCAAAGTTGAATGGAAGCTAGTAAATCAGTAAAATCAGACATTTCACTTTATCACAGAGCGGAGCAAAACACGTCAAAGTAGATCAGATCATATCAGGTTGTCGTATAAGATCAAATCAGAGCAAAACATATCATATCATATATGATCAATTTAGACTAGAACATATCATATCAATTGGATCAAAGCAAAGCTATTCATAACAATCATATTAGAGTAAAGTATATAACTTAATTAGCATATTAAGTTAACTACTTAAGATGCATAGGCATGCATAGAATTACTTATTAACTCAAAAGGTCAAAAATCCCCTTCAAGTTCGGAGATGGCAGGCAGAGTCTCCTCTTACTCCAGAATATTTCTCTCATTATGCCTAAAGGCGATAAACAAATACTCCATTTTCCCAAGACTTGTCTCACTCTTTATGCTGGAAGGTGGCAAGACAGAATTCCCCCTTACCCAGAGAAGTATATACTTTGCACGTTCGAAGGCGACAGACAGGACCTCCTCTTCCCTAGGGTGTTTCTCTCTCTACACTAACGAAGGCGGAAAACAGAATCTCCCCTTACTCGGAGACACTTTTCTCGCTATGTGTCCATAGGCAACGGAAAGAACTTCTCCTTAGCTGGAGACACTTCTCTCTCAGTGTCCTTAGGCAATGGACAAAACCTCCCCTTACTTGAAAACACTTCTCACTTTTCAAGCTTGTAGGTAGTGTACAGAACTTCCCTTTACCCGAATACTCTTTTCTCTTAGCGCCCATAGGCGATGGACAAAACCTCCCCTTACCTAAGTCTTTTCTCTCTCTACATGTTTGAAGATGACACACAAAACCTCCCCTTACCCAATGACGTTTCTCTCACTATGTGGCCCGTCAGTGGAGGACGGACCCCTTATTGTGGGCCACTTCTTTTGATACGGCCCAACAGCAAAGGATGGAACCTCCACTCTCTTTGGGCCCAAGGGCTTTGGACAGAGCCTCCCAATACCCCGGGCAGTTTCCCCCTCTAGAGTTATCAGACTCGAGGAATGAATACTTTCATTGTGCAGAACTATAAGGACCCTCATCTTTAAACCGGTTTTGGTTTTCTTTAATTATCGGTTATCGTGAGATTTACGTGTTTCTGATCTTATTCGGTGATTTCGTAAATAAATAGAGTTTGTGATGGTTTTAACCAAAATCAACTGCAACATTAGTGGTTTTAAGTGATTTTAAACCAAATGTGAATTTTTGAGATTTTTCAGAATTTTTACTATTTTCCCAAAAATTAGGGTTTTGGCGGGACCCCTGTGGGCCCCACCGTCAAAAATTTTATTTTTGTGTCAAATGAACCTAGACATATACTTAAGGTCACACAAAAATTTTCAGAAATTTATTAGGCTTAATTGTGCTTAAATTTGTAAAATACCCACTTTTAGCCTACTTTTCCTATTTACACCCCAAAACTTACCTATGCATACCCCAACCCTTACTATAAAAGGGCAAACCAGAGCCATTTCCATTTTTGGGAATAAGCTAAGGAAGGAGGGCTGACCTAATCCCCACTTAGGCCCGAATTAGAAGCCGATTAAGGTAAGCTTACTCTAATTAAGCACTAATCCTTGGCTTTCTTCTTAGTTTTTTCCAAATCTACCATTTTCCCCTTGATTTAATTCATTTTTGACCATCAAAAGCTACTGATTTGTGTTTTATTACAAACCCTAACATTCAAAATTCGATTTTTACTACCAACAAGCCCTAGATCTAAGATTTAATTAGGGATTTCTTGGGTAAATCGATTTCTATTAGAGTTTAATTCAAACTCATTGTATTTTCAAGGATTTCAAGAAAGGTGACTCTTCAATCCGAGCTTAATCAAGTGCTGAGGTAATGGGTCTTCAAAATCTCTGTTTATCCATGGTAAAACTCTCCATTTTTGGCTTATTTCGAAATGGTTTGCTTGATTTAGTGTGTTAATGGTAAGATTAGAAAATGGAATTATTTAATTCCGATTTCTTAGGGTTTTGCATTATTATGGTTTGGTTTGATGTTCTGGAAGTCAAGAAGGACTTTTGATGATGATTAGGGTGTTAGATGTGGATTTGAAGTGTTATCTATGGTGTTTCGGTTTGGATTTGCGAAAGGAAGAAGATGACTGTTTTGCCGTGTTGGCGATCGATCGGCCCTGCAGGGCGTTCGATCGGCAACACTGCCGAAACATCGGTTTTCCAGTTCAGCCAATCGATCAATCTGCTAGGCGATCGAATGGCCGAATTGTAAATTTCAAAATTTCACATTTAACCGATCGAACGGCCTGAAGGGCGATCGATCGGCTACACAGAAAATTGCATGTTGTGCATATGATGTCTATTTTGATGATTCCACTTTAGCTTGCCAATTTTATATGGATGTGGAGTATTTTAAGCTATGTTAGGCTACTGAAAATGCATGCTATTAAGTTTATGGAGTTAAGATATATGCTTAGGGATGGTGGAATGACTTATGTTTTGTGGCATGATGTTGGAATCGTTATCTTGAAATTATGAATGGTTGTTTCCCTTTGGTTAAGCATATTTTCAGTAGGACTACAATCATTGTTGGACTGATTTGTCATGAGAGATTGTGGTTAGTGGTGTGTGAATGTTGGTGAATGCCATGACTCAATGATGAAATGAGTGATGTTATATGTGTTTAGCCTTTGTGGTTGAGTTTTCAATTTAGATATGATTTCAACGATTCTTCTTCTATGATTTCCGCTGGAATTCATGTTTGGATAGAAATTCACATATGTAGTGTGGTAGTGAGTTGATTTTCAAGCATGTTGATATGCATTTTGTGAAATGCTTCTACTAGATACACACACACATGTGGGGTTAAATGATGATGTTGAAGCTTAATATTGTGATTATGAATGATGCATTAGGGGCTGGTGAGAGCACTTATCATGGATTAGGATTCATGTATGCTTTGCCCACGCATGTAGCATGCTGCACACATCATGAAAATGGATTTCCAATTGAGGCTTCATCGTGATTAATCGAATTTGACCGATTGGATACAATGTGATGAAATTGTGTGCCGGGTTGATCGGTCGTGGATTAATCGCAAGTTGATTGGTCTGAAAGGACATGTTTTGATTTGGAGTTCCTGTGTGGAACGATTTGAAGTTCCTGTGTGGAACGAGTGCACTCCCTGGGTTGAGTCTTGTTAAATGGAATGATGTGGGGACGAGTTGTGTACTTGTCTTGCGGATTGTGAGAATGTTATTATGAGTGTCATCTAGACCCTAAGAATCTAGTGTGGTATGCCGTGTGCACCCCGCTACCACGTGTTCTAGGGTTCTCTGTGTGAGAACTCGGGCTCTTCCCTCCGCAGGAGATGTCCCTGGGCGAACACCCCTGCTCTAGATTCTCTATGTGAGAATGGGACATCCTTGGCCAGGATCATCCAGGGCGAGCAGCATTAGGGATTGACAACCCCGATTTTTCTTTAATTCTTGTGTAGAATTTTGGATCATGACACGCCTTCGTGGCCTTGTCTATGCTCCCGTCTATGTGACATTAATGTGTGATTACTCCTTGATGGAGGTTGAATGGATGATATAATGCATGTGGGAATATGTATGTTAGAGATACATCCATGCAGGTTGATGTTGATGTTATGCATGTGGAATATGTATGTTAGAGATACATCCATACAGGTTGATATTGATGTTATGCATGTGGAATATGTATGTTAGAGATACATCCATGCAGGTTGATGTTGATGTTATGCATGTGGGAATATGTATGTTAGAGATACATCCATGCAGGTTGATGTTGATATAATGCATGTGGGAATATGTATGTTAGAGATACATCCATGCAGGTTGATGTTGATGTTATGCATGTGGAATATGTATGTTAGAGATACATCCATGCAAGTTGATGTTGATGTTATGCATGTGGGAATATGTATGTTAGAGATACATCCATGTAGGTTGATGTTGATGTTATGCATGTGGAATATGTATGTTAGAGATACATCCATGCAGGTTGATTATGCACCATGATGCAGTGTTAGGTGATATGTATATGTGATCAGAAAATGATGCACCATGTAATTCGTTGATTTTGAATTAGTATATCACTATGCTATCGTATTTTTCGATGTTGTTAGTGATATTAAAATCATTGCTGAGTTTGTTAAAACTCACCCCTCTTTGGTGTTTTGATTTGGGGCTGCGTGGTGCGACACGCAGACGAACAGGATCGCCTCTTCGAGGAAAGGTCAGAGGTGGCTTGGATGTGATCGTGGAGTTCTTTGTGTGGTTTATTTTCCTTAATTATGCTGTTGTTCAGGACCTTTGTGTAGGGTTCTTGTTTTGGATTTATGTCATATTTTACAGTTGTGATGCTTATGACTTATTTTGAGCCGGTGTGGGCTTTACTTAACTAAGCTTGTGGGTTGGAGATTATTGTTTACTTTGTGATAAGCAATACCTTTTCTTCCCTTTTTATTTACTCTTGCTCAAAGGATTGTGCGCTCTCCGTGTTTCTGTTAATCGCCCGTGGTTAGGGTTAAGTCTTCCGCTAGATCGTTTTCTCAATTTTCACTTCGTTGCCCCCGCGCGCTTGATCGGCCCTTGGACCGGGTTCTGCTCGGGTCGAGCATTGCCGGGGCGTGACAAGAACACCATTAAATTAGCTAAAAATGCCTCTTAAATAAGCGAAATCAGACTCAAAATGACCAGCAAAACTCTTCCCAAATTGAATGGCTCATCCCCATTTATAGGGAAGAATCTATGAGTGAACTGTGTTCTTGGCGTGGGCCCTCCATGCGTCGCGTGAGCCAACCTACATTACGTGGGCCCTATCCCGTGAACAAGTAGGCCGGACTTCTTGCAATGACAAGGGCCTGTAGGCCCTGCACCACACGTTGCAGCACCGATTGGCAAGGCTAAGGCCAATTGATTTGTCCTCTTCTCATTTTTTATTCTTTTTCTTATTTTATTTTATTCAAATTATATCCCAATTTCAAAACGCAATAACCTCCTACCCCAAAGTTAGAATCGCGCATTCTTGATATCAATGAACTCATATCAATGAGCCCTTTGAAACTAAACTACACATGAATAGGTTATCTAACTCTATTTAAGTGGGTCCCACCTATATGATACTCTTCCCACGAACTTTGCTCCCGGCCTCTATTTTATGCATTTTTGGATTCGTTACACTCATTACTTCAAGTTCTACTCATATATGGGGATTTCATCCCTTAAAAGCCCCTAAATTCTATTCAAAAATTCATATTTACCCTTAACCCCTTGGGTTAGATGTAATCAAAAAACCGGAATATTACACTTGCCTTTGACTTGGCCTTGCCAGCTCCATACCTTCCGTCGGCTGCATCTAGGGCTCCATTTGCAGCCCAGTCACCCCCATCCGCCCGCCCTTGGCCTCTTGTTCTCCGATCAATGCCTTTGCTCAGATCCATGATCGCACTTCCACCCAGCCTTTGGCCGCCTTTGCTGCTTTAGTCACTTTAGGACAGTCTGCCGCCTCCCTCTTTTTGGTAGGCCCTGTCACACCCCGGTGATGCCAACCCGAGCCGAACCCGGTCCAAGGGCCGGTCAAGCGCGCGGGGGCGACGAAGTGAAAATTGAGAAAACGATCTAACGGAAGACTTAACCCTAACCACGGGCGTTTAACAGAAACACGGAGAGCGCACAATCCTTTGAGCAAGAGTAAATAAAAAGGGAAGAAAAGGTATTGCTTATCACAAAGTAAACAACAATCTCCAACCCACAAGCTTAGTTAAGTAAAGCCCACACCGGCTCAAAATAAGTCATAAGCATCACAACTGTAAAATATGACATAAATCCAAAACAAGAACCCTACATAAAGGTCCTGAACAACAGCATAACTAAGGAAAATAAACCACACAAAGAACTCCACGATCACATCCAAGCCACCTCTGACCTTTCCTCGAAGAGGCGATCCTGTTCGTCTGCGTGTCACACCACGCAGCCCCAAATCAAAACACCAAAGAGGGGTGAGTTTTAACAAACTCAGCAATGGTTTTAATATCACTAACAACATCGAAAAATACGATAGCATAGTGATATACTGATTCAAAATCAACGAATTACATGGTGCATCATTTTCTGATCACATATACATATCACCTAACACTGCATCATGATGCATAATCAACCTGCATGGATGTATCTCTAACATACATATTCCCACATGCATTATTTCACAATTCAACCTGCATGGATGTATCTCTAACATACATATTTCCACATGTATAACATCAACATCAACATGCATGGATGTATCTCTAACATACATATTCCACATGCATAACATCAATATCAAC
Organism: Saururus chinensis; assembly: GCA_035235625.1. Lineage (NCBI taxonomy): Eukaryota > Viridiplantae > Streptophyta > Magnoliopsida > Piperales > Saururaceae > Saururus > Saururus chinensis. The sequence goes on from CP141143.1 coordinate 38,680,125, forward strand.
CTGCATGGATGTATCTCTAACATACATATTCCCACATGCATTACATCAACATCAACCTGCATCAAGGAGTAATCACACATTAATGTCACACAGACGGGAGCATAGACAAGGCCACGAAGGCGTGTCATGATCCAAAATTCTACACAAGAATTAAAGAAAAATCGGGGTTGTCAATCCCTAATGCTGCTCGCCCTGGACGATCCTGGCTAAGGATGTCCCATTCTCACAAAGAGAATCTAGAGCAGGGGTGTTCGCCCAGGGACATCTCCTGCGGAGGGAAGAGCCCGAGTTCTCACATAGAGAACCCTAGAACACGTGGTAGCGGGGTGCACACGGCATACCACACTGGATTCTCAGGGTCCAAATGACACTTATAATAACATTCTCACATATCCGCAAGACAAGTACACAACTCATCCCCACATCATTCCATTAAACAAGACTCAACCCGGGGAGTGCACTCGTTCTACACAGGAACTCCAAATCAAAACATGTCCTTTCGGACCAATCAACTTGCGATTAATCCACGACCTATCAACCCGGCACACAATTTCATCACATTGTATCCAATCGGTCAAATTCGATTAATCACGATGAAGCCTCAATTGGAAATCCATTTTCATGATGCGTGCAACATGCTACATGCGTGGGCAAAGCATACATGAATCCTAATCCATGATAAGTGCTCTCACTAGCCCCTAATGCATCATTCATAATCACAATATTAAGCTTCAACATTATCATTTAACCCCACATGTGTGTGTGTGTATCTAGTAGAAGCATTTCACAAAATGCATATCAACATGCTTAAAAATCAACTCACTACCACACTACATATGTGAATTTCTATCCAAACATGAATTTCAGCGGAAATCATAGAAGAAGAATCGTTGAAATCATATCTAAATTGAAAACTCAACCACAAAGGCTAAACACATATAACATCACTCATTTCATCATTGAGTCATGGCATTCACCAACATTCACACACCATTAACCACAATCTATCATGACAAATCAATCCAACAATGATTGTAGTCCTACTGAAAATATGCTTAACCAAAGGGAAACAACCATTCATAATTTCAAGATAACGATTCCAACATCATGCCACAAAACATAAGTCATTCCACCATCTCTAAGCATATATCTCAACTCCATAAACTCAATAGCATGCATTTCCAGTAGCCTAACATAGCTTAAAACACTCCACATTCATATAAAATTGGCAAGCTAAAGTGGAATCATCAAAATAGACATCATATGCACAACATACAATTTCCTGTGTAGCCGATCGATCGCCTTTCAGGCCGTTCGATCGGTTACACGCAAAAATTTGAAATTTACAGTTCAGCCAATCGATCACCCTGCAGGGCCGATCGATCGCCAACACGGCAGAACAGTCATCTTCTTCCTTTTGCAAATCCAAACCGAAACACCATAGATAACACTTCAAATCCACATCTAACACCCTAATCATCATCAAAAGTCCTCCTTGACTTCTAGAATATCAAACCAAACCATAATAATGCAAAACCCTAAGAAATCGGGATTAAATAATTCCATTTTCTAATCTTACCATTAACACACCAAATCAAGCAAACCATTTCGAAATAAGCCAAAAATGAAGAGTTTTACAATGGATAAACAGAGATTTCGAAGACCCATTACCTCAGCACTTGATTAAGCTCGGATTGAAGAGTCACCCTTCTTGAAATCCTTGAAAACACAATGAGTTTGAATTAAACTCTAATAAAAATCGATTTACCCAATAAATCCCTAATTAAACCTTAGATCTAGGGCTTATTGGTAGTAAAAATTGAATTTTGAATGTTAGGGTTTATAGTAAAACACAAATCAGTAGCTTTTGATGGTCAAAAACGAATTGAATCAAGGGGAAAATGGTAGATTTGGAAGAAATAAAGAAGAAAGCCAAGGATTAGTGCTTAATTAGAGTAAGCTTACCTTAATCGGCTTCTAATTCGGGCCTAAGTGGGGATTAGGCCAGCCCTCCTTCCTTAGCCTATTCCCAAAAATGGAAATGGCTCTGGTTTGCCCTTTTATAGTAAGGATTGGGGTATACATAGGTAAGTTTTGGGGTGTAAATAGAAAAAGTAGGCTAAAAGTGGGTATTTTGCAAGTTTAAGCACAAATTAAACCTAATAAAATTCTGAAAATTTTTGTGTGACCTTAAGTATATGTCTAGGTTCATTTGACACAAAAATAAAATTTTCGACGGTGGGGCCCACAGGGGTCCCGCCAAAACCCTAATTTTTGGGAAAATAGTAAAAATTCCAAAAAATCCCAAAAATTCACATTTGGTCTAAAATCACTTAAAACCACTAATATTGCAGTTAATTTTGGTTAAAACCATCACAAACTCTATTTATTTTACGAAATCACCGAATAAGATCAGAAAACACGTAAATCTCACGATAACCAATAATTAAATAAAACCAAAACCGGTTTAAAGATGAGGGTCCTTACAGGCCCTACCCCGTCAACCATTGCATAATGTCCCTTCCCTTGCACACTTTTGATGCAGTAGGTCCCCCAACTTGCATTTTGCACTCCATAAAGGGTTGCCAGGCCTATTTATGAGTCCATTCGCAAAACGAATGGCCCTTATGGAATGTCATCCCAGATGGTCCCATGCATGGCCCACCAAGTGTAACCTAGCCATCTGCCACATCCCACTTTGCACGCACGTGGCCCTATCCCGATGCGTCAGTCCCTTAGCTACTAAGTTATGCCCCTCTTGAAGAACATTTTGGCTATCCCTTTTCTTGTACAAACTCTTGCTTTGTCAATTAGAGGCCCATTTATAAGAGCTTGGGCTCACGTGCAATTGCCTAAGCCCATACTGCATAAACTTTTGCCTTGTGACAATATTAGTATTCCATTTTATACTATATCAAGTATTTTAATCATTTTTAAAAAAATATATAAATTTTAGTTAATTTAAAAAATAAAATAATGTTTTATTATATAGGACTGAGGAAATATATTTTCACTTATTTATTTATTTTGTACATGATGAACTAACATTACACTAGCAAAATATGGCAATTTAAGAGGCTCGTTGCGTTGTTGCCTTTATTAAGATCTTAAGCATCCGATGTGGACCAAATACTTATTATTAAAAGGATTAAGGAAATTATTTAAATAATATTAAAAAATAAATAATTACCAAAATTACACACTTTGGGAAATATTTCTCAATGTGGTGTTGATTATGTCCATGTAGGCACCAGCCAAGTGTTGGTGCTTTTGTGGCCCTTTTTTATAAAAAAATTTAGATTTTGTCCTTCTCAAGAACATAATCAATGGCATATCAAGGACTTCAAGAAAGACAAAATCAGTACTATACTCTTTGATAGTACTTATTTGTCTACTGGTTTTGTCCTTCTAAAGGACGAAACAGTACAATACTGATTTGTCCTCTCTTCTAAGGACAAATCAGTATTGTATTGATTTTGTCCTTCATAAGGACGAAATTATTAATTTTGTCATTCTAATGGATGAAATCATGAAAAATTTCTAAAGAAAAAAGTCATGCAGGTGTCAGTGCTTGGATGATACCTACATGGCCAAAACCAACACCACTTTGAAAAATATTTCCCAAAATGTGTAAGTTTGGTAGTTATTTATTTATTTTTAATATTATTTAAATAATTTTCTTGATAGATTATTTGTGATTCATTTCTAATAAATAAATTTTTATATACTTTCACATATGGGGTAGAAGAGGATAGGTTGTCAAGGCAATTCTATCTATATGTAGGAAAATGATAACCACTCCACGAATTTGCCAAATTAAATGTCTCCAGTGGGTTTTAGTTGGACAAAATATGGTAGCCCAAGTGAACTTTGTGTAAAGCCACATATTTTGGCCAAACAAAACTTGATTAAAAATTTTTATTAGACAAATTCATTAAGTAAATATCACTATCCCTACACATACATTGGAATAATTATTAAATAACCACTTATTAGATAACTTGCAAAGAGTTGGAGTTGCTGAATGAAGCTTGTAATCTTAATACACATCTAATAATTGTTTGGGAAGTATTTTTTATGCCCCTTACGTACAATAAGCTTAGCTTAATGTAAATCACATATAAGAGCCCTTGATATTTAAGATTGACTAGAGATACACTAATATATGTTAACATCAATGTACATCAATATTACTGATGTTAACATGCACTAATATGTAATGCTATATACATAAATATATACACAGCTGATCTCATAAATAGAAGGCTTCGTTGAATAACTTACACTTGCCATATTGGCAATAGGGAATATAAAAAAGAAAAACGTTTCTCATTTATTTGCTGAACTACACCAACACAGGTTAAACATTTTCCAATTCCTTGTATTGTTAAGTGATAAGTGGGTTATAGTACCAAACCTATTAAAAAAAGGGCTCAAGTGGATCATGCCATCAACATCACAATCTATGCACGATGCCCAACTAGGAATGAGCTGTAGTATCACGTGCGGGCACCCAAAAACTCATGGTTATGAACTTTACTTATTTTAATTTTTATTTTTTGGTATACGGTAATGAACTTTATTTGATCCTTTTCATAATGACAAAAGCAATTTATCTAATTAATGGGAATAAGCAAAGCAGGTGTGAAAATAGTAAGAACTTTTTTAGCGTGATTAATATATTTTTCATGATTAAGCTGTAGTTGACCAGAACCCGTATCTTTTGTTCTGTCTTTTTATTTTCCAGTTTAAAAGCACTTACGTATGCCACGAGAGTCACGTGGGCAATTTACCTGGTATGAATTCGGCATGAAGGTGGGGACAAAATCTCTGCGAACCTTTCTCCTGCTTTGTTTTGTTTATAGGAAAGTCTCTCGGAATATTCTTGCAGCATTTCATACATGATTAATAATTATATACTTTTAATATTAAATTATTTTAAATTAAAATAATTAAAAAGTGCTCAGGCGCTGGGGCAAAAACCTACCTGCACCCTTAAAAATATTGCTCACACAACGTAAATAGCACCGTTGATATGCGCCAAACGCATATGCACCATGTGTATATTAACAGATCTCAAAAGCCAAAGAAATGTATTTAGCACATCCAAGAAAAAGGTTTAAAATTGTAAATTAAGTAAAAAAGTATGACTTTTATTTTCAAAGCTTGTGATGAAGAACAATTCCATATATAACGTGGGTAAATTATACACTCCTTGGTAAGTTTTTTCAAATCTAGACACTTTTATTGAAATGTCTATGCAAACTAATACTCTTATTAGTTAAAAATTTCAATTAAAAAAATTTAATTAAATAATCAAAATTTTACATTCCTTCTCGTGAGAGTTCATATATCTCCGCACAGGCCATGCCGGCCTAGTTGTGTTTGGATCTCTTACTCTTCAAAGCGAAGTCTCAAGCTCAATGGTGAGCCAATGCATTACTTTTATTAGAAACCTTAAATATTATACAGATAAAGAAAAATGCTTAACCTATGTGAATTAATCCATAACATAAACCCAAATAAAGAAAACACTTCAATCAAGGTTGTGCTAGTAAATATGCGCTTATTAATCAACCTCTGATGTATTAACAGGTGTAATTCAATTCTATAAAGTAATTTTGTCTTTTAATTTGATTAATTGCATTTAATTATTAACAAAGGATTGCATTATTAAAATTTTTTATGACAAAGTCCAAATGTAATACTCTCTCTGTCCCACCTAAGGGGGTGAGTTATTGGGGGCAGGCTGCTCAAATCTAATGATTTGCCTCCATTAATCTAATGAACACGTGATGGCCCTCCTATTTATTAACCTTGCCTCAACTCCAACATAAAAAATTACAAATAAAGTAGTTTTAGTGCTCCCTCCGTCTTGAAATAATTGTGCTACTTAAAAAAACAAAATTTCCTAAAATAAGTGTCATTTACTTAACACTACCTATTCTGATGCTCAGCGAAGTTATAGAGGCCCTAAGTTATACAGGCCTCATTTCTTTTGTTGCACTGGAAGGGCACCTTAATTATCTTAAAAAGAAAATATTCCCTCTGTCCTATATTAATAATTTTATTTAAAAAAATAATAAATTTTATTAAATAGTAAAACCCACATGTAAGAGAAGGAGAAATAAGTTTATGATACCCTTTTATAAGTACCGAATCACTCAAGTTGAACGAAATAAATTTTTTAATACAGAATAAACTTCTTTTGTCTAAATAGAGTTATTAATTTAAAAATAAAAAAATATTGCATTTAATCTACTGTGTCATTGATCCTCTCACGAGGCTCCCCTCTCTATTTTACAAATGAAGGCCTTTAATATTTACAACAAGCAACACACAAGTTGGGCAACAATTGTGTAATCCATAACCGCTTGTTGAGGAGCAGTCAAGCAACACAAAATCGTCATTATTGTGGCTTGCTGCTGCTCACCAGTGCAAGGATAAGAGCATTGGTGGCCATCAAGCTGCCATAAGAATTTACGGGGAAAGAGACGAATATGTTTAATTTTCTTAGACTTTCTTCTCTTTTCAATCTCTATCATTGGATCTCCTATGCAAAGAAATTATTGTTTGTTGGAGGCATAGTAAAACACTATATAGGTGCCCCATTGAAAAAATTAAAATTAATTTATTTTAGGGCTCTTGCAACTTTTTTGGGTCTTAGGATAAGCGGCTTTATTTAGTTGTCAATTACTTTTTCGTTTCTTATGAAGTTTTTATGTAAATATTTGACTTTTTAAAAATAAGACACTTAAAAGAGAGTATTTCCTTGCCCAACTTTCCATACGTGGGTCACAATCATTTTTTTCTTCTTTTGAACAAAATAAAAATTAAAGATCAAATTTGCTAATCAATAATATTGACATTAATATGCATTAGCATAAAATGTTATATGTTTTAGTATGAGTGCCGTCAATATCATGGATGAAAGGTTCTCATATACAATTTAAACTAGGCCCATTGTCGATAGAGAACACAAAAAACATTTCTCATTTGTTTGCTGGTCTATACCAATACGGGTTAAACATTTTCCAATTCTTTGTGGTGTCAAGTGCAAAGTGCATTATAGTACCACATCAATAAAAAAAAAAGTGCTCACATGGAATATGCCATCAACACCACAATCTATGCACGATGCCCATCTAGGAGTCGAGCTGACCCAAAAACTCATGGTAATGAACTTTTGTTTCTTTATTTAATGTTTTTAGGTATACGGTAATGAACTTTATTTGATCCTTTTCATAATGACAAACTAATTTATCCAATAAATGGGAGTAAGCAAAGCAGGTTCTGAACATTGCATGGAGTTTTCTAACTAGCAATATTAATAACTGAAATTTGGTGACCAACAATAGAGGGATGCCACCTAGAGAACCAGTAGACATGATTAAGTTGAACTTGATCGACCAGAACCCGTATATTCTCGGTCCATATTACGTAATCCCGTGGCTTTTGTTTTTTTCTTTTTCTATCCAGTTTAGAAGCACTTACATATCGGCGAGAGTCACGTGGGCAATTAAACCTGGTACGGAGGTAGAGTTGAGTGGGCCCATTAAAACTTTTTCTTGGTACGAACGAACTATGAACTCGGCTATTAACAGGAAACGTCTAGAAATCCAAAGAAATGTATTCAGTTCATCAAAGAAAAAGCTTTAAGATTGTAAGAAAAGTAAAAAAGTACGACTTTTATTTTCAAAGCTTGTGATGAAGAAGAATTCCATATATAACGTAGGCAAATTATACACTCCCAGATAAGTTTTTTCAAATCTAGACGTTCTTTATGAGACCTTAATTTCATATATATGTATGCCTTTGGCTGTTATTGAAATGTCTATGCAAACTAATAATCTTATTAGTTAAAGATTTTAATTAATAAAATTTAATTAAATAATCGAAATTTTACATTCACACTGACAAAGAGTTCATATATCTGTACAGGCCATGCCAGCCTACTTGTGTTTGGATCTCTTACTATTCAAAACGAAGTCTCAAGCTCAATGGTGAGCCAATGCATTACTTTTATTATAAACCTTAAATGTTATGTAGATGAAGACAAATGCTTAACCTATGTGAATTAATCCATAACATAAACCCAAATAAAGAAAACACTTCAATTAAGGTTGTTCTAGTAAATATGCGCTTATTAATCAACCGCGGATGCATTGACGGAAGTGTAACTCAATTCTATAAAATAATTTCATCTTTTAATTTGATTAATTACATTTAATTATTAACAAAAGATTGCACTATAAATTTTTTATGACAAAGTCCAAATATAATACTCTCTCCGTCCCACATAAGGGGGGTGAGTCACTGGGGGCAGGTTGCTCAAATCTTATGATTGTCTCCATTAATATAATGAACACGTGATGACCCTCCTATTTATTAACCATTATGTTTGCCTCAACTCCAACATAAAAAATTACAAATAAAGTAGTTTTAGTGCTCCCTCCGTCTTGAAATAATTGTGCTACTTAAAAATAAATTTGTCCTAAAATAATTGTCTCATTTACTTAACAAGTACCTATCTTGATGCACAGCGAAGTTGCAGTATAGGGGCTCCATTTCTTTTGTGGCATTGGAAGGGGCACTTAAAAAGAAAATACTCTCTTTATCCTATATTAATAACTCTATTTAAAAAAATAATAATTTTTATTAAATTGTGAAACCCACATTTAAGAGAAGGGGAAATAAGTTTATGATATTTTTTTAAAGTATCAAATCACTTAAACTGAACAAAATAAAGTTATTAATATTGAACAATTTTTTTTCTTCTAAATGGAACTATTAATTTAAAACAGAAAGAGTATTGAATTTGATCTAATGCATCATTGATCATTTCACAAGGCTCCCCCCTCTATTTCACAAACGGAGGCCTTTAACATTTGCAACAAGCAGCTTACAAGCTAGGCAACAATTGTGTAAGCCATAACCGCTTGTTGAGGAGTAGTCAAGCAACACAAAATAATCATTATCGTGGTTTGCTACTGCCTGCTAGTGCAAAGATAAGAGCATTGGTGGCCATCAAGGTGCCATAAGAGTTTACGGGGAAAGAGATGAACCTGTCTAATTTTCTTAGATTTTCTTCTCATTTCAATCTTTGTCCTTGGGTATCCTATGCAAAAAAATTATTGTTTGTTGGGGGGCATAGTAAAACACTATACAGGTGCCCCACGAAAAAACTAAAATTAATTTATTTTAAACTTACCAATAAAAGGTAAAAATTTAGGGGCTCTTGCAACTTTCTTGGATCTTTAGATAGGTGGCTTTATTTAGTTGTCAATTACTTTTTCGTTGCTTATGAAGTTTTTATATAAATATTTAACTTTTTTAAAATAAGATACTTAAAAGAGAATATTTCCTTGCCCAGCCATTCCCACTTGTTTCTTGGGTCACAATTTTTTTTCTTTTAAATAAAATAAAAATTAAATCAGTAATATTGATACTAATATGCATGGACATATAATGTTATATATTTTAGTATGTGCATCATCAATCTCATTGATGAAAGGTTCTGAATTGCAATTTAAACTACGCCCATTGTCAATAGAGAACACAAAAAACATTTCTCATTTATTTGCAGGTCTACACCAATACAGGTTAAACATTTTCCAATTCTTTGTGGTGTCAAATGCAAAGTGGATTATAGTACCACATCAATAAAAAAATTGTGCTCACATGGATTATTCCATCAACACCACAATCTATGCACGAAGCCCATCTGGGAGCTGAGCTGTAGTGTCATGTGCGGCACCCAAAAACTCATGGTAATGAACTTTACTTTCTTTATTAAATGTTTTTGGGTATACGGTAATGAACTTTATATGATCCTTTTATATTGACAAACTAAAAAATTGAATGGACTTTTGTAGATTCCAATATTGATAACTAAAATTTGGTGACCAACAACAATAGAAGGATCCCACAAAAAAGAAACTTGAGAGCAGAAGACATGATTAAGTTGTAGTTGACGAGAACTGGTATATTCTCAGTCTATATATATTACGTAATCCGGTGGCTTTTGTTTTTTCTTTTTATTTTCCAGTTTAAAAGCTCTTACATATGCGGCGAGACTCACGTGGGCATTTAACCTGGTATGGAGGTGGAGTTGGGTGGGCCCCACCTTATGGGGCCCACTAAATTTTTTTATTATTCTTGTCACATTTTATGCCTGATTAATAATTATATATTTTAATATTAAATTATTTTAAAAAGAAATAGTCAAGGAGCCCTCGGGTCCACTTGCCCTCCTAAAAATATACGTCACACAATGTAAAAATGATATGACTAATACGCACCTAACATATATGTGCCACACGCGTATTAACAGGTCACGTCTAGAAACCCAAAGAAATGTATTCAGTTCATCAAAGAAAACGTTTTAAGATTGTAAAACAAGTAAAAAAGTATGACTTTTATTTTCAAAGCTTGTGATGAAGAATAATTCCATATATAACGTAGGCAAATTATATACTCCTAGATAAGTTTTTTCAAATCTAGATATTCTTTATGAGACCTTAATTTCATATATATGAATGCCTTTGGCTGTTATTGAAATGTCTATGCAAACTAATACTCTTATTAGTTAAAATTTTTAATAAATAAAATTTAATTAAATAATCAAAATTTTACATTCGCACTGACAAGAGTTCATATATCCGTACAGGCCTGCCAGCCTACTTTTGTTTGGATCTCTTACTATTCAAAACGAAGTCTCAAGCTCAATGGTGAGCTAATGCATTATTTTTATTATAAACCTTAAATGTTATGTAGATGAAGACAAATGCTTAACGTATGTGATTAATATGCGCTTATTAATCAACCGCGGATGCATTGACGTAGGTGTAACTTAATTCTTCAAAGTAATTTCATCTTTTAATTTAATTAATTAAATTTAATTATTCATAATTATATTTATTTTTTTTTTAAAATTATTTAAAAAAATTAAACCTAATTATTAATTTAAGATGAAGAGAGTACTTTTTTTAGATTACAAAGTCCAAATATAATACTTATTCTATCCCACATAAGAGGGATGGGTCGGTGGGGGCAGGTTACTAAAATCTAATGATTAGAGATGTAGACGTGATGGCCCTCCTATTTATTAACCATTATGATTGCCTCAACTCCAACATATTTTAGTCTAAAAAAACTCGAACATAAAAAAATTACAAATTTAGTAATTTTAATGCTCCCTCCGTCCTGAAATTATTGTGCTAGTTAAAAAATAAATTTATGATGAAATAATTATCTCATTTATTTTAGTTATCAATTACTCTTTCCTCTCTTACGAAGTTTTCATTTAAACTTTTCTCAAAATACCCTACTTAAAATTTAACTTTTTTAAAAATAAGACACTTAAAAGGGGAGCATTTTCTTGCTCAGCCATTCACACTTGTTTCCATATGTGGGTCAGAATCAATTTTTTTCTTTTGAACAGAATAAGAAAACTGCAAATCAAATTCTCTAATGAAAGTCAGAGTCAATTTCCTTTTGTTTTCTTGGCAAATAAAACTAGTCAATCTAATAATGCCGCCAAACGTGCTCATTTATTGGAGTACCACGCGCCAACCTTCTCAATTAATTTGGGAGCGAGTAAAGCAAGTAGCTGAATCTTATCGCATCTTTGCTTCCTGCACTCTCTCCCCGAGCCATTCCATTTTATATATAACTAAAAACGAGTGGTTGGTACAGAACATCATGCCCATATAAGCAATACATTGCTCTCTCTGGTGTAGACAATATTGAGAAGAAGGGAACTTCTCAATCAGAGCTCCATTCTCCATCGAAGGAGTCTGTGACTTGTGAGCTACCTGGGTTTTACTCCAGCCTTATGCGAACATGGCCGGAGCTAAGATGTGGATCTGCTTCCTTCTATTCACTCTCGTCTTTGCAGTCCTGCCTGCAGATCTCATTGGGTTGCAAGTAGAAACTTCTCTGACTAGGTATGTAGAGCTTCGATTATAACTTTATTTTGTTCTTGAACCCTTGCCTTTTCTTGCTAGTTTATGTTTATGCCCTGTTTTTCTTTCCTTAAAGTTGGTTGTCTGAAACTTGAGCTTAATCTGAAATGAGGCCACCACTGGTTGTGCGTGATTTTTTCGCCTGACTCAAATATCTAAATGTCCACCACAATTTCTTTTTTCATTTCTGGGATCGTGCGGTTACCAGGAAAGTATACACTCCATTCATCTCGTAAAAATCTTAATTTTACTGTATTTTAATTTTCTAATCGAGACACTTATTACCAGACGGAGGGAGTATATACCCCTTTGCTTGTTTTATGTTTCTGAAGTTTCCCATAAAAAACTTTTTTAAGGTATGTTTTACCTCAAAAACATGTTTCCAGTAGCACTTTGCATGCATATCAAATTTAAGACATAAGAGAATAAACGTCCAGATAAATCAAAGCATAAAAACAGATGTTTGATTGGCATAGAGGAGGATCTGCAATTTCGACTTACGTTTACATCACACAAGAAAAATCTCAGTCTCCGTTCTCCAAGGCTAGTGATTCCAAACTTGTGTTGACCAATCTCTTTGATTTCCATCCCCAAATGTTTGGATCATTTGATTCTTGGAAACCCAACTAGCTTTTAATTTTCTAGCCAGAAATTTATGGCGATGCCCTGAGTTTTCTCATATTTCCAAATGTTTTTTTAAATGCCTTGAATGTCACGAATAGTGCCTTTACCTCCATTAATTGAAATTTTATTTCTCTCTTTTATCTATTAATAGTTTTATTTAATTTTTTAAAATAAATTATCTTTTAGAAAATAAATAGAACAATTAATGTGGGCTACCTTCCAAACAGTAGGAATTTTTTTACATTGTCAATGTCTATATTAGTCTATACTAATCCAGCTGCCTCTTAGTCGCAACTCTTACGCCATCAATTTAATTTTCCGACATGAACAACTCCTTGTAAAAGTCAAAAGTTCATTTATACACGTTCATTACTTTTGAAGGGTAATTTTAAAATTTAAATAAATAAAGGTAAATAGTTTATTTATAATAGACAAGTCAAAGAATTAATTATTAATAATAAAATAAAAGAAGCATTTGTAAATAGGTAAAAATTGAAAGAGGCATTTGTAAATTTCTTGTCCTATAATCCAGATAAGTTCTTTCCTGTATACTCCTTTTCAATATTAACAACTATATTAAAAAAATAATATTTTTGGTTAAACAGTGAAATAAGAGGAAGGAAAATAAGTTTATAATTTTTTTTAAAGTATCTAACTACATAAATTAATAAAATAAAATTATTAATATAAAATAATTTTAAAAAAAATGAAACTATTATTATAAGAAAGAGAGAGTAGAAGCTGGGTGTCAAAAGGACACTTTTAACTACTAAAGTGTTGCAAATTATTTATTGGGCCCGTGGATCTCAGATCGTGGCCATCTTGTCACGACTACAACGTCAATCTGTCGAGATTGCATACTTCAACGAGAATTGTCAAGAAAAGGTTATTTTTTTTTTATACTTAGACAAGCATTCCATATGAATAGAAAGCTGCTGTTTCTGGGAAGATCGTGTGCGGCTTGTCCTACGCAATTTTAATAATTATATTTAGAAAAATAATAATTTTTAATAATTAATAAAATTTACATAAAAAAGAGAAAATAAACTTATAATATTATTTTTTAATACTTAACTATTTAAATCAAATAAAATATAATTATTAATGTAAAATATTTTTTTTAGGCGGATGAGGTTATTAAATTAGGACAAAAAAAATATAACTAATTACGGCTTGATTTTAACATGGCTACACAACCCAGCTAAACTCCTACTTACCTCAATTTTTTTTTGTCTTTTATAAATTAATGCCCATTCTGAGGGTGAGAGCTAAAGAAGAAAAGCGTAGGGGGGGCTGCTGTGCTTGTAGAAATTGACCTAAGGCTCCGTCCTTGCCCCTCCCGTGAACGCTTTCGGCGTCACCTCCGACAGCACCTCCTTTCCTAGCCTAGTCCGTTTTTCTCCCACACTTGCCTCTATCACCTCGTTATTCTTTTCCCATTTTCTACCTACTAAACTTAATTTTCTGAGTTCGTTCTTTTCCAAGCCCCGCGCCCAACTAATTGTATATTAATTCAATAAACTTTTTCTCCAAAAGTAAGGTTTTTAAAATACTTTATTTATTTCTTAATTTACCCTTAAAGTCACACTAATCCCAAATTAAATTGTTTTTTTGATTTTTTTTTTATAAAAATGCAATTGTGGCCAATCCATTAGCGGCCGGCGATGCCCTTAACGTTTACTCATCCACTAGCCCTACTTTTTTATTTTTATAAAAATAAGAAAATTTCGCTATTTGCTCTCGCGGGATGATCCTTGTCCCACGGTCAAGCATTGACTAGACTAGTCTACCTAGTTAAGAAAGATTCCGACTCACCATAGCCGGAAGGGTCGTTCATTATGATATTGACGGCGTTAACATGGGCTATTATGTGCGCCGTTAGTCGTCAAATATTCCTTAGCGGGGAGGGTTGGAAACGGGCCGGGCCCTGACGGGCTAGGGTAGAAATTTAAAATTTAAAATCCGGCCCATAGCTTATAGTTAAGCCTAAAATTTATAATTTAATTTAACATGGCTTTCGGGCCGAAAGATAAACACCCTTGGGCTCAGTGAGCAAAAACTCTTTCCTGGGTCAGCCTCTCCCGGGTCTAGACTTGTTAGGCAGGGCCGGAAACGAGCATTTCAGGAGTTGAGAAATAAATAAATATATAATATTTATTTTTAAATTAGTAGTGAAATAAGAAGTGAACTAAGTTTGATTAGGTGGCTTTTGCTACGTTAAAAATATATCAGCAAAGTGGGCTGAAGTGGTAACTAAGTTTTATTTGAAACAAAGTAAAAACAAAAGAATGAAGGTAAAAAATTCAAGGGGGATTAAGTTGTGCATTTGATTAGGCTAAGATTAAAGCTCTTCCTTTCTTCTGAAATTTCAGGGATCTGCAACACATTGAGGAGCAAGTCAATCCACTGCATTACTTATCTAGCGCCATCCAATGGCTCAACAGCAGAATCACTACCCCATCGGACCTTCCTTCGTCTGCTTCCAAGGCTGCCCAACCCAAGAGCATCCCCTTGGCGGCCGACCTCTCCACATGCCACAAGTCCCTCTCCGATGCCGATGCTCCGCTCTACTGTTGCCCACCCAGCCGTGAGTCGGAGGAGCCGGTGATCGACTTCGAGTTCCCCAGCCCGTCGGAGCCGAAGCGCGTCCGCCGCCCAGCCCACCGCGTCGCCCACGACGAGGAGTACCTGGCCAAGTACGAGAAAGCCATCGCCATCATGAAACAATACCCGTATGATGACCCCTTCAATTACCTTCGTCAGGCTAACATGCACTGCATCTACTGCACCGGCGCCTACAACCAGCTCAACTCCTCCGCCCTCTTCAAGATCCATCGCTCCTGGCTCTTCTTCCCCTGGCACCGCATTTTCATCTACTTTCATGAGCGCTTCATCGGCAAGCTCATAGGCGATGACACCTTTGCACTGCCCTACTGGAACTGGGACCATCCGGACGGCATGGTGATCCCCACCTACTACTATCGGCCAGGGGCCTTCGTTGACAAGGACCGTGAGCGAGCACACCATCCTCCCGAGGTGGTCGACGACAGCTTCGACTATGTCGAGAAAGGCCTCGGCCCAGAGGAGCAGATCGCGTCTAACCTGGCCTTCATGTATCATCAGATGGTCTCTGGGGCGAAGAAGCCCGAGCTCTTCATGGGATGCCGACGGACGTTCGGAACGGAGGGAGTATGCGACGGCCCCGGTACGATCGAGGTCGCGCCGCATAATGCCTTACATACGTGGGTGGGTAACACGGACCAGCCGGAGAGGGAGAACATGGGAGCCTTCTACTCTGCCGCCCGCGACCCTATTTTCTATGCACACCACGCAAACATCGATCGGCTGTGGACGGTGTGGAAGCGGTTGCGGGGTAACGAGCCGGAGTTTGTCGACCCAGTCTGGCTCGACTCTTACTTCTACTTTCACAATGAAAACCGGCAGCTGGTGCGGATCAAGGTCCGGGACTGCCTCGACATGGACAAGCTCGGGTATAGCTACGAGGAGGCTGAGCTCCCATGGCTTCATGCTCGGCCACGGCCATCAGTTCCACCCAGGTTCGCTCGCCAGGTACTCAAAATGAGAGAGAACGAGCACAACAATGGGCTGTTGTTGCCCGGCGAGACTACTTTCGCTGCATCTTCAGATTTTGGCCCAGAAGGCCGGAGACTGGACGCTCCGGTGAGGGCGAAGGTATATAGGCAGAAGAGGCGTAGGACGGAAAGGGAGAAGAAAGAGGAGGAGGAGGTGCTGGTGGTGTATGGGATTAATATTGAGAAAGACATGTACGTCAAGTTTGATGTGTTTGTGAACGCGATCAACGATTTGATGCTGGGGCCGGAGGCGAGGGAGTTCGCCGGAACGTTCGTCAATATGCGGCATGGGGCGAGGGTGGTGCTCAGGGAGGGGGACTCACCGGCCATGGGTAAGATCAACTTGAAGCTGGGGATATCGGAGCTGCTGGAGGATTTGGAGGCGGAGGACGAGGAGAGCATCTGGGTGACGCTCGTGCCCAAGGGCAACACAGGCGTGAACACCACTGTCGGCGGGATTCGGATTGAGTACATGCAGTAAGATCGACGTGTGAGACATGATTCTTTTGGAGTACTGTTGATTACTTCATCGTAGTCTTGTGAAAATGAGTGGGAGACGGAGGCGTAGAATTCGTTGTGTAATAGATATATTCAAATTTAATTTTGGTATATAATGGGGGACTTGTTGAGCTTTATTATTTTTCAAGATCAATAATAAAAAAATGTCATATCACTTAAGAAGTGGTGACTGGTGAGAGGGAGATGTCACTTACCCAGGAAGTGGTGGGGGAAACTGTTTCCAAGTCACATATGCTCGTTTGATTCTATGTGTGTCATGTAAGTTGTCTATTATTATAATATTACTTATTTTAAATTAATAACTTAATTTAGAAAAAAAGTTATTTTTTATTAATAATATTATTTTGTTAAATTTAAGTGCTTCAGATTTTATTTTTTAATAATAATTACTATTTTTCCAAATATAATTATTTATATAAGATAGAAGGAGTATTATTTAGATCGGTCTATGCACACCTTGATAATCCCTTCAATACCTTCTTCTAATAAAAAATTTAATATAATTTTATATTATTCATACCCCATGATCCCCTACAATTTCTCTCACCTCCCCAATTAAAATCTACATCTCCTTCTCCATCCACCTGTGACAACTTGAGGATGATGACTTTTGCTTCTTCGGTGACATAGCCCTACCTCCTCCCCGTCCTCTTTTTCTTAGCATTAAGTGGCATGGATCAACTCACGCTATACTTCCAATGGCCCGTAAGGACTTGCATGTGTGGTGGCCAACTATGGCCACGATGGTATGGCTGCACCCAACATGCTAAAAAAGTTGTAGCCGCCACACTTGAGCACGGGGGTTGAGAAGGGGCGGGTGTCACAACCCAGGTTTTTAAAATACAAAAATTTAAATTACAGCTCGCCTGGGCTGTGACGACGAGGATTTTCCATAAGCAAAATATAAGTGTTTCATCTCTAAGGGAAATATACCACCAATATACATACACATAAGGAGAATATAAATAAGGCCTCCTGAGCCAAACTAAAGTAATAAAATGACTAAACACCTATGGTGTGGTTGTAGAGCTTCATATGCTCCTTGAAATTAAGCTCCTTCTACCCGCGCATTATACCTCACTGAATCCTGCAAGGTCTGCGGGATAGTGAGTATTTTAGAATGCTCAACAAGAGAATTTATATATACTAATAGATATAAATGTAACATATGGTGGTTTCAAATCACATAACCAGAAAGATAGATAAAACTTTTTAAAAGCTAGGGTGTGCCTCTCACCCAAAATCTCTCATAAGAGCTTTTCCTTATGTATCAAAGATGCTACTATGGTTTGCAAACTTACATGACTTGCTACCGGTGTCCTAGAGACCTACTCCATCCTAAGGATTTTGCTACGAGTACAAAACAACCACCTCTTACTCTTCTATACACAACAACAAAACTGACTATTAGCAACACTGAAAAGCGTCGCTAATAAAACGCCTGAGATTTTTTATCCCTTTTTCTTAAAACTCATAGAATTTTTTTATATGATAAATCGAAGTCAAAATGACAAAATCAAAACTTGTATAAATAGTTTATAATTTAAAACAACTAAGTCAAATATCCTCAGGCGCTACTCGAAAACACATGTATGACTAAATTACCATGATCATGGATTTTTAAATACAAATAACTCCCAGACATCCCCAAGTACAAGTTCCATAAACAGTATACTATCTAATCCAAATTAAAAGTCCAAAATACATACACTTACATCTCATCTCACCCAATACATCAGATCGTGACACCAAATATACTTGAGTCGAGAGGGAAACAATTCACCGCAAAAACGAGCGTCCATCTCCAGGAGCTCACCAACACAACCTGCAAAAGCCTCCTGAACAAAGGGGCTAAAAGAAGTAGGGTGAGTATTTTCATACTCAGTAGGAAAATACCCAGTAGGGGAAAACCCAAACAGTGAACTCAATAAGTTCATAAAACATGGGTCATGCAACTCAACATGAGGCAAACAACGTATAACATAATTATGCACATAAGCATATAAGCATGCATAACACACAATCATATCAAACTTACGCAAATACCCTTAATCAGGGTCTTACAACTTACTCGTACCATTGTACGCATATTCAAACCTTACACATACTTGCACGACCTTACTCGTACAATCTTACACTTACTATCGAACTCATTTTCAAACTCTTACAGTCGTACTCATCCTCAATCTTATAGTCGTGCACATACTCATCATCATACGCTTACTTAAAAATATACAAACTCAGTCATACAGTCATATACATACTATTGACCACTGAAGCTCATTACAACTAATAAGCTTCAGCATCGAAAAAGAAAAGAATGCCACTGGGGCATCACCTTAACCTCTAAGGAGTGACTAGACGCCATGGACTTTTTCGAAGGTAAGGCACAACTATGCTCATGGGGCACAAGATCAAACAGGTAAGAGTAGATCCATGAAACTACTTACTTGAGAGCACAAACATACACCCACACAAGGGGTCATACAATTGCCTACACATAAGGGGTCTTATAGTGCCATAGAATTACCCACCATAATGGGTCTTATAGTGCCAGTGCCACTCTTGGGCAGAAATCTTACAATGCCACTCTTAGGCAGAACATACAATGCCATATATAGGCAGAAACATATAGAACCCATGAGGGGCGAAAACTTACAGCGCTCTCAACAGAGCATCAAACATCTGGGCTTATACAGCACATAGACCAAATCAAACATACATCGCTCTCAATAGAGCATTAGACGTCCGGTGCTCTATATAGCACACAGACAAAAATCCCGCAGGATAACCACCATGGCAAGACACAAGAAGTACTCAGCCGATTCATTATTGGCTAACTCAAACACGGAACTTAATCCGTCGAACCCTCAGGTCTCAAACTCACAACGCTAATATTGACATTCTCATAATTCAAGTTTGACTTAAGTATATTATGCGGTACAATTATGCCACACAAATCAGTCCTCGACTGATCAAACTGAAGCTGAGCCCGATCCGAACCCTAGTTCGTCGAGGCAGCAGACTTCACTTACCTGTCCAAGTGATCGTTTATAATTAAACCCTTTGCAAGTGTACAAGGTAATTGTACTAGGATAAGTATTTAAGGGTTGTCGAACCTCAGGGACAGATGAATTATCACTAAATCTAAAGAGGAATTTGCTGATTAAAAACTAAAATAAACTTAAACTTAAATTAAGCAAAAGAAAGATATCAACTAATTTAAAAGCAAGAGATTAATTTGATGGAATTTACTTAGGAAATTGAATCCACTATAGAACCATAACAATTCCTTAACTTTTAATCTGATTCTAGTGTGAATATGAACAAGTATTCTCAGCTACAAGCTAGAATTACTTCAAAAAGAATCATTAATTAACTTCCATGGCATGAACTATCTTCGACAATAGCACGAATCATCTACACTAAACTAGCTATAGGCATGACCCGTCTAATCTTAGTATAACTCATCCATGTCATTAATTATCTGAACATTAAAACTATTGTATGACCATCTCATCTAAATCACAGAAATTAGAATCGATGAAAATATCAAAACCACATCAATCTATCATCTACAAGACAATAAATCAATATAGATTTGAATAAACATGAAAAGCTCTTCCATTAAAAAGGAAATCTATATCATACAATTGTCATAATTCACAACTGAGATCTAAATTAAAAAGAAAAAAAACTGAAACTTATCTATAGCTTCATCAACTCCTAAGTAAAAGAAAAGTCTAGCTTTCCATTGTAGAAGAAAGCACTTGAATCTCCATTAGAAGCTTTGAGTTCTCTTCCATCTTATTCTTCCTTTTTCTCCTCTTAAAATCTACTAGAATCCCCCAATTTTAAGCCAAATATGTCTTTTTATAGGCATAAGTTCCGTAGGAAGAAGTCCAATATGAAAAGGATTAAAATTTGGGTCAAACTAGGAAACTGCACGTTATGCCGATCGATCGCCCTACATGCCCAATCGATCTCTTGAACTGTATTTTTGTCTGAATTCACGTTATCCCGATCGATCACCATGCAGCCCGATCGATCGGATACAGTGTTTCTGTTTTCCTGGACAGTTCATATTCTGTTCATTAAGCTTTCCTTCGTGTCCATATTAATTTATAACTTGTTTATAACTCCGAAAAGTTGTCCAAATCACTTTAAAGCATGTGAAGACTATTTTTAATCATTTTAAACATTGTCCAAGTACTTCGATAAGCGCACTTTACCTACAAAATATAAAATATCATACTTTAGACATGTATAATGTAATTAAAATTCCAACTTGATTTAAATACATGTCTAAACAACTAATAACTATAAAATTATTAATAATTAAAATAAAATACTAATATCTATCTTAATATAAATAAACCATAATTAACTCTAAATTAACCTAATATATACTAGCAAATAAGGTAAAAAGGCATATAAAATAGATATAGATTTCATACTTATCACCAAGTCACACATAACTCACCGTACACAAATCCTTATGTACACATACATCCTCTGACATCCACCTTACGATCAGACATCTTACTTACATCGTCAAACTGAGCTCCTCACAGTAGATCCCTATTATCATCCTCTTACTTAATTCCTCACTTATTATACTTACTTTTTACTTCATAATTTGTACGTTATGCTTGTACTTATGCACACTCTTACTGTCTAATAAACTCTCATAAGGCTCCAAGCCTAAGTCTTCTTACTTACCGAACCCCTGACGTACGCTCCAAACTGATCCACTCCATTCCTCGCCTGCCACACTTACGTCTGTTGTTTTTTGTCATACTCTTACACATCCACATGCACATACAAATCCTCACCAAATACTTTGCCACCTCTTATCGTCTATCGCCCATACCTCTGCCCTCACACAAAGTCCACATACGTAACTTACCCAACATTGCTAGCCATCACTAGCATGTCCATCACACACATACGTAGCACACTAACATATTCGCTAGCCATCACTAGCACATACATCATACACATACATGAAACATGCTTACAACTCACATACATACATACATACATGTATCTCAAAGTGGCATAATTCACTATCTTACGTCATGCATACATGTCATGATTTAATATCCAAAACATGAAATCATACAAGCCTAGCATGCTGCTACTCATGCAAAGTATGCTGCCATGAAATTATGAGTTCAAAGCTCCCCTACCTCGTAATCATGACGTTTGATGGCGAGCACACGGTGGTAGCGTCGGTGGCGGAGTCGGCGGTCAAAAGCTTTTCCTAGCTGAGAGACCTACTGTCCCAAGGGTTTAGGAAGTGTCGGAACTACACACGGCCACCAAAAGGGATGTCAAAGTCAACGCGGAAAAATCCGTGATCCACAACGGCACACTAGGGGCGGCTGGGAGAAAGATCGTGCCAATGAGTGGCAGGTGCGACCGGAAGGTAAAGTGTACTCACTAAAATTTGACCGGCTATTGAAAAATACACAACCGGTCACAAGACATCAAAATTGGCCGTGGACAGCACCCAACGGCATTGATTTCACGTTCATAAGGGCCCACATAAGGGCAGAGAGTGACACTCAAGGACGGAGGAGAGGTGAAGGAGGACTCTGGTGGTCAAATACAAATGATGGCAGAGCCATCCGACGGGCAGGCGGTGTCAAAATGGCACTTAGACCCTAACCCGCACGCGCGGCTACTTGCACACGTGGCCAAAGGGAGGGGGGAGAGGGCTAGACGTCATCGGACCAAAGCTCATAAGGGTGGTAGGGCCATGCCCAAGGGTGGTGACCGACAAAGATGGCCTTTGCCATTGTCGTGTCGAGGTAGGCCGACTAGAGGCCATACGGTGCCCAATGGAGGTTGGATGGTAAGAGGGCAAAACATGGCGCTCTCTATAGCGTGGTCAGACACACATCATCGGCAGAGGGGGAACCTACCTCATGCCGAAGAAGAGGGGCGGTGCTGCACTAGGGCGGCCAATCATCTCTAGGCTGAGACCCACCCAACTACAAGCGTCTAGAGGAGACGCTATAGTGGCCCAAAACGGGTGAAAAACCCTGGGGCACAAAGGAGCAGGGGTTACTGGCGGCTCTGGCCGACTCCATCATGGCCCTAGCGGCCAGGAGGAGCTATCTCCAGCCAGAGGTGATGGTCAAAGTCAACGGCGACATGCCGGACAGATAGCACAGTGAGGAGCAAAGGCTCGGTTTCTTTGGACAAGCACATCAACCGGTGAGCAACAAATCTCGTTCCAGTGGAACGGATGGGATGAAGGCTAAACCGGGCTGGGTGGAAACATCCACCATTGTTGCCATGCTGGAAAGAAGCCGAACTAAGGTCAGGTGGGTCAAGTCCGGCATCTGGCTACTAGCAGCCGCTAGTGAACCCAGACACGGCCAAAAACAGGGAAGATGAGGGATTGGCCGGGGGAACGCAGTAAGGGTGGAGCGGCCATGGGGGTGGTGAAGCTGGCTGGGGGCTCACCATGCGGTCGTTGGCCCATGGCTGGCCAAATGGAGGCCAGGCGAAGCCCACTGGCCATAGCCGGTGCTGCCACAGTACAAAACAGAGAGACCAGGTGAGGAGGAAGCTGGCCGGGGGCTGGCCAGGGTGGCGGCCCTGCGTTGCTAGCCTGTGGCTGGACGGATGGAGGCTGGGCGAAGCCCATGGCGGCCATCCGGTAACTGCCGGCCAGTAGCAGCGATGCAAAATCAAAATACAGAGAGAAAGCGAAGTGGGGCTAACCGGAGGAATTCGAGTGGGGGAGCCAACGGAACTGGCCAGGATGGTGGCCTTGCCGTCGCTGGCTAGTGGCTGGCTGGACGGAGACTGGGCGGATCCCATCGGCCAGCGCCGGCACTGCCAAGTCACGAGACCGAGAGACTGTGGCAAAAATGGGGAAAATAGGGGAGAGGCAGAGCGGAGGTTGGGGCGACGTAGGAGGACCACTGGGCCGGGAGGGGTGGCCTCCCACCGTCGCAGGCCCAAGGCGGAGCCCTGGGAGGCTGGCCGGCCTTCGTCAGCGTGAGGCGGCGGCGGTACAACACCAAACAGAAAAAATAAAAAGGAGGGGCTAACCGGGAGGAGGGCGGCACGGGAATGGGTGGCTGGGGCGGTGGCCCCCTGCCGTCGCACGGCTGGGACGGAGCCGGTGGCGGTGGCCCTGCGACTAGGACAGAGAGAAGTCGGAGGGGGGTGGTGCATTGTTCCTTCCAGAATTTTCTGGATCGGGCTCGGCTGAGCCCGAGCCTAATCTTCTTTTTTTTTCCTTTTTTCCAATCGTATCCCCATCACGTGTTAACTCATTTTTTACGCGTTATAAATCCAACACTCGCGCCGAAAGTGCGCTCAACACTCGCACAGAAAGTGCGCCCAACACTGGCGCCGAAAGTACGCCCAACACTCGCGCTGAAAGTGTGCAACGAGGCCCGCGACTAAGCCCTACAGGTAAAAATATAGTAGAAAAATAAAGAAATACAAATACGCTGAAACGTCACATTTTCCCGCCAAAAATAACCAAAAAAATAGTAGAAAAATTACATAAAATCGTAGAAAAATCAGGGACCTTATAGCTAATAATACTGTAAGCGTTGCTAATAGTTATTAGTGACGCATATAAAGCATCGCTACATGCATCAATAAAATTGTCATCACTACTACATATTAGCGACACTTAATTAAAGCGTCACTAAAAGCAATGTATTAGCGATGTTTTTTATTAAGCGTCGCTAAAAATATAATATTAGCGATGTTTATAAAGCGTTGCTGATAAAAAATATTTTAGATTTTTTAAATATATATTTTTAAAAAATTAAATAAATAAATAATTAGTAACAACGTTTATTATTAAACGTTGCAAATAAGATAGTATTAGTGACGTTTGTGTAAGTGTCGCTAATGTGTATAATTATTTAAAAAAATAATTTAGTACTATTAGCGACACATGATAAATGCATCACTAATAGTATAAACATAAAAAAAATAAAAAAATCTATTAGCGATGCTCTATATGAGCGTTGCTAAAAAAATTAAATAATAAAAAAGTCACCAAACCGGGTCAGTGCCCGCTTTGGAACGGGTCAAGAAATGACCCGTGCAGGGCGTGGGTCAATGCTGACCCACGACACTAGTCAGTTTTGACCTAGGACGCGGGTCAATGCACCTGCACAATGTGGTTCGCACCCGCGCGGGGCGAGGTTGGCAGGTCAGCGACGACCAACAGAAGTGAGTCGAGGGGACACGTTTCTGTGGGTCATCTTCAACCTCTTGAAGTGACTCCTCCGGTGGGTCTAATTCCTCCTTTCGTCATTCGGTGAGGCCCGCCAAATCCCAACCTTCACACAAATTTCCAGCAGGCGGCGAGGATCCAATTACCGGCGGCTAGAGGATGGGCGAAAAATAAAATGATGGCAAATTACAAATGGAAGATGGAACTCCCCACACAGCCAGTCATCATCCGCCCCATCTTTCGAACGGAGCTCCTCATCTTTCTGCTCGAACATATCTCCCTTCAAGCCAACCTCCTCCGATGAGGTCACATCCGGCAAGGGTGACTGGTTTGGCTCATCGGAGATGCCGGATAGATTGTCATCCTTGGACTCAAAGATGTTGCCTTTCTTGTCCACACCACTGACGGAGAAGGGATGAAGTGCGGCGAAGAAGGTGGAAGTGGAGGAGGAGAGGAGAGAAGATTCTCGGGTTTCACTGTTAGGATGGTGGCCTGAGGTGTGGCATAAAAAGGCACAGGCGGAAATTCGCCTGTGCACGAAGTTTCCCGCCAAACGTGAAACTTCAAGCTTGTGCAAATTTTCACCCGTGTGTTATGTTTAGCGACGCTCGTCAAAGTGTTGCAAAAAGTTCCCATTTGCAGCAATCGTAACTGAGCATCTCAAATAATAAATGCATTAGCAACGGTAAAAAGTTAGTGTCGCTAATATAGTGACATTAACGACGCTATCTTTCAACCGTTGCTAATGTCTAAATAGTTTTTTTTAAAAAAATACTATTCGCAATGCTTAGTTTTGGGCACCAGTTATTATTCTATTAGCGACGCTCGTTGTAGAGCATCACTAATAATTTGTTTTTACTTTTTCCCCTCCCTCTCTTTCCTCCTCTCTCTCCTCACCTTCTTTCTCTACCCTCTCTCTCTCTCTACACTCTCTCTACTCTCTCTCTCTCTCCTATTTTCTCTCTCATCTCTCTACCCTATCTCTCCTCACCCTATCTCTCTTCTCACCCACTCTCTCTCTCCTCACCCTCTCTCTCCCCTCTCTCTCTCCCTTCTCTCTCTACCCTATTTTCTCTCTATCCCCTCTCTCCCCACTCTCTCCTATAATTTCAATTTTTTTATAATTTTTTATTTTTAAAAATTAATTTTAAAAATAAAAAAATGAAATGAAAAAAATACTATTAGAAACGTATGGATATATATGTTGCAAATTGTATAGGTATTAGCGACGTATAATCATATACTTCCGGTGGCGTGGATCAACTCATGCTATACTTCCGGTGGTGCATAAGGACTTGCACGTGCAGTGGCCAACTTAGCCATGATGGTATGGCTGCAACCGGCATGCTAAAAAAGTTGTAGCCGCCACACATGTGCACAGGGGTTGAGAAGGGGTGGGTGTCACAATCCAGGTTTTTAAAATACAAAAATTTAAATTAGAGCTCGCCTGGGCTGTGACGACGGGGATTTTCCATAAGCATAATAGAAGTGTTTCATCTCTCAGGAAATATACTGTCAATGTACATACACATAAGGAGAATATAAACAAGGCTTCCTGAGCCAAACTAAAGTAATAAAATGATGAAACACCTATGTTGTGGTTGTAGAACTTCATATGCTCCTTGAAAGCTCCCAAAAAGTTCCTTATACCCGCACACTATACCTCACTGAATCCTCCAAGGTCTGTGGGATAGTGAGTATTTTAAAATGCTGAACAAGAGAATTTATATATACAAACAGATATAAATGTAACATATGGTGGTTTCAAATCACATAATCAGAAAGATAGATAAAACTTTTTAAAAGCTAGGGTGTGCCTCTCACCCAAAATCTCTCATAAGAGCTTTTCCTTATGTATCAAAGACGCTACTATGGTTTGCAAACTTATATGACTTGCTACCGGTGTCCCAGAGACCTACTCCATCCTAAGGAGTTTGCTACGAGTACAAAACAACCACCTCTTACTCTTCCATACACAACAACAAAACTGACTATTAGCAATACTAAAAAGCATCGCTAATAGTTATTAGTGACGCATATAAAGCGTCACTGTCAATAAAGCTGCCATCACTACTACATATTAGCGACGCTTAATTAAAGCGCTGCTAAAAGTATTGTATTAGCGATGTTTATAAAGCGTCGCTATTAGTATAGTATTAGCGACGCTTTTTATTAAGCTTCGCTAAAAATATAATATTAGCGACGTTTATAAAGTATCGCTAATAAAAAATATTTTAGATTTTTTTCTAAAAAAATATATTTTAAAAAAATTAATTAAATAAATAATTAGTAACGACGCTTATTATTAAACGTTGCAAATAAGATAGTATTAATGACGTTTGTGTATGAGCCGCTAATGTGTATAATTATTTAAAAAATAATTTAGTACTATTAGCAACGCTTTATAAATATGTCGCTAATAGTATAAACATAGAAAAAATATATGAGCGTCGTTAACAAAAATTAAATAATAAAAAAGTCACCAAACCAGGTCAGTATCCGGTTTCAGATAGGTCAAGAAATGACCTGCGACGCAAGTCAAGCACCCGCGCAGGGCGCAGGTCAGTGCTGACCTGCGATGTGGGTTGGTGAACCCGTTCAGGGTGCAGGTTAGTGCACCCGCGCGGGGCCATGCGCACCTTGATAATCCCTTCAATACCTTCTTCTAATAAAAAATTTAATATAATTTTACATTATTCATACCGCATGAACCCCTACAATTTCTCTCACCTCCCCAATTAAAATCTACTTCTCCTTCTCCATCCAACTGTGACAACTTTGGTGACAACAACAATTCCAATAGTGGGGACGATGGCTTTTGCTCCTTCGATGACATAACCCTTCCTATTCCCCTTCCTCTCTTTCTTAGCAATAAGTGGTCTAGATCAATTGGCGCTATGCTGCCGGTGGCCTATAAGGACTTGCACGTACAATGGCCAACTCTGACCACAATGGTACTGCTGCAACCAACAAGCTAAAAAAGCTACAGCTTTGGCTGCAACCGCCATGTGCAGGGGTTGAGAAGGGACAGGTGTCACAACTTTTGTGACATCGGGGATTTTCCATTAGCATAATATAAGCATTTCATTTGTGAGGAGATATACCATCTATGTACATACGCAAGGAGAATATAAATAAGTATTCCTGAGCCAAACTAAAGTTATAAAAAGCTAAACACCTATGGTACGGTTGTAGAATTTCATATGCTCCTTGAAAGCTCCCAAAAAATTCCTTCTACTTGTGCACTATACCTGTCACGCCCCGGCAATGCCCGACTCGAGCCGAACCCGGTCCAGGGGCTGGTCAAGCACGCGGGGGCGACGAAGGGAAATTGAGAAACAATTTAGCGGAAGACTTAACCCTAACCATAGGTGACTTAACATAATTTCGGAGTACGCACAATCCTTTGAGCAAGAGTAAATAAGAAGAAAAGAAAGAGAGTTGCTTATCACAAAGTAAACAACTAATCTCAAACCCACATGCTTAGTCAACTATAGCCCACACCGACTCAAAATAAGTCATAAGCAACACAACTGTACAATGTGACATAAATCCAAAACAACAGAGAACCCTACACAAAGGTTCTAAATATAAAGTATAAAACCAAAGGAAAATAAGTCACACAACGATCTCCACGATCACATCCAAGTCATCTCCGACCTTTCCTCAAAGAGGAGATCCTGTCCATCTACGTGTCGCACCACACAGCCCCAAGTCAAAAACACAAGAAAGAAGGGTGAGTTTAACAAACTCAGCAATGATTTTTAATATCACTATCAACATCAAAAATACGATAACATAGTAATATAATCATTCAGATCAAGGATTGACAAGATGTATCCTTTTCTGATCACACATACACATCACCTAAACCTGCATCATAGTGCATGATCCACATAGTGTCATTCATATTATAGCAATCTGCATGGAATGTATCTCTAGCATACATATCCAATCATGTATCACATCATAATAACCTGCATGAAATGTATCTCTAACATATATATCAATCATGCTTCAACAACCATATCAATCCTACATGAGATGTATCTCTAACATACATATTCAATCATGCATCCATCATATCAACTTGCATGAGATGTATTTCTAACATATTCAATCATGCTTCACATCATACCAATCTGCATGAGATGTATCTCTAACATACATATTCAATCATGCATTACATCATAACAACCCGCATGAATGTATCTCTAACATACATATTCCCTCATGCATCACATCATAACAACCTGCATGAATGTATCTCTAACATACATATTCCATCATGCATCACATCATAATAACCTGCATAAAATGTATCTCCAACATACATATTAAGTCATGCATCACATCATATAAGGAATGCCTCCCTCAAGGAGTAAAACACAATCATTTCTGCAAGTCTGGATGTGGTCCAAATTTCCTAACCGGAAACTTGGGGCATTGGCCGCTCAAGACATAGTCCGAATTCTATAAGAGAAACCAAGATGTAGGGGTAGTCAGCCCCTTTGCTCGCTAAGGATAATCCACACGGGAAATCCAAATTCCCCAAAGGGAACCTAGAGCAGGTCTGCTCGCTAAGGACAATTCAGGCCAAGAACGTCCAAATTCCACATAGGGAACCTAGAGCAGGGTGTTCGCTAAGGACATCTCTGTGGTGGGGAGAGTCCAAATTCCCGCATTGGGAACCTAGAACACGTGGTAGAGGGTGCACAAAGGCATACCACTCTCGGTGCTCAGTGTCCAGATGTGACTATTCTCAATAAATAAATCTCAACCACAACAAGTATACGACTCGTCCTCATATAATCTCATTTTGAGTTGACTCAACCCGGGGAGTACACGTGTTCCACACAGGAACTCAAATCCAAAATATGTCCTTTCGGACCAATTAAGTTTCGATTAAGCTACGATCGATCAATCTGGCACACAATTTCTCACATTGCATCCAATCAGTCAAATTCGATTAACCTCGATAAAGTTTAAATTGGAAATCCATTTTTATGATGCATGCAACATAGTACATACGTGGGTAAGGCATACATGAATCCTAATCCATGATAAGTGCTCTCATCGGCCCCTAATGCATCATTCATAATCATGATATCAAGCTTCAACATCATCATTTAACCTTACATGTGTGTGTGTATCTAGTAGAAGCACTTCACTCAATGCATTTCAACATGCTTCAAATTAACTCGCTACCACACTACACATGTGAATTAACATCTAATCATGAATTTCAGCGGAAATCATAGAAGAAGAATCATTAAAATCATAACTCAATTCAAAGCTCAACTACAAAGGCTAAACACATATAAGATCATTCACTTCATCCATAAGTCATGACATTCACTAACATTCATACATCAACTAACTACATTCTATCATGACAAATCAGTCCATTAATAGGTTGTAGTCCTACTGAAAATATGTTTAACTATAGAGAATCAACCATTCATAATTTCAAAATGACAATTCCAACATCATGCCACAAAACATAAGTCATTCCACAAATCTCTAACTATATATCTCAACTTCATAACCTCAATAGTGTGCCTATCCAGTAGCATAATATAGCTCAAAACACTCCACATTCATATAAAATTGGCAAGTTAAAATAGAATCATCGAAAAAAACATCATGCAATTAGAGCACTATTTTGCTGTGTAGCAGTTCGAATGCCCTACAGGTTGTTCGATCTGTTAAACAGGAAAAATTCAAATTCACAGTCTGGCCGTTTGAACGCCCAGTAGGCCGTTTGATCGGCTGAACTGAAAAAATGCAAGAACTGCAGTGTTGCCGTTTGAACGCCCTACAGGGCCATTCGAACGCCAACAAGGTAGATTCGACCTTCTTCTTTCTTTTGCATTTTCAAACCGAAACTCTATTGATAACACTTCAAATCATCATCTAACAACCTAAATACCATCAAAAGTCCACCATGACTTCCAGAATGCTAAACCATATCATAACAAGATAAAACCCTATAAAATCGGGATTAAAGATTATCATTTTCTAATCACGCCATTAGCACACTAAATCAAGTAATTCCCTTCAAAATAAACCACAAAACCAAGTGTTTTACCATAGAAAGATTAAAAATTTGAAAGTCCGTTACCTTATCCCTTGATTAGGCTTGGATTTGATGGTCACCCTTCTTGAAAACTTTACAAAGACAGAGTTTGAATTAAACTCCATTAAAATCGATTTACCAAAGAAAACCCTAATTAAAAATTGAGATCTAGGGCTTGTTGAACATAAAAATTGGATTTTGAAAGCTAGGGTTTGTAGTAAAGATGCAAATCAGTAGTTTTGGTGTTTAAAAATAGATTGAAACAAAGGAAAAATGGTAAATCTAGAGGGGACTAAGAAGAAAGCTAGGATTTAGTGCTTAATTAGAATATACTTACTTTAAACACCTTCTAATCCGGGCCTAATTGGGGATTAGGCCTGACCTCTCCTCCTCAACCTATTCTCAAAATGGAAATGACTCAGGTTTGGCCTTTTATAGTAAGGGTTGGGGTGCATATGGGTAAGTTCTGGGGTGTAAATAGAAAAATAGGCTAAAAATGGGTATTTTACAAATTTGAGCAATAATTAAGTTTAAGAAAATTCTAAAAATTTTTGTATGACCTTAAGTAGATATCTGGGTTTATTTGACACAAAAACCAAAATTTCGATGGTGGGGCCCATAGGGGTCTCGCCAAAACCCAAATTTTTAGAAAAAATAGTAAAAATTCAAAAAAATCCCAAAAATTTACATTT
Organism: Saururus chinensis; assembly: GCA_035235625.1. Taxonomy (NCBI): domain Eukaryota; kingdom Viridiplantae; phylum Streptophyta; class Magnoliopsida; order Piperales; family Saururaceae; genus Saururus; species Saururus chinensis. The sequence goes on from CP141143.1 coordinate 38,711,819, forward strand.
GATTCAAAATCACTAAAAACCACTAATCTTAACATTTATTTTGATTAAAACCCTCATAAATACTATTTATATATGAAACCACCGAATACATTAGAAAATGTGTTAACCTCAAGATAACCGATAATTAAAATGAAACGAATTAAGATCAGGGATCTTACAATACCTCACTGAATCTTGCAAGATCTGGGGAATAATGAGTAGGAGAATTTATACTATCAGATATAAATATAATATATGATAGCTTCAAATCACATAATTAGAAAGAAAGATAGAACTTCTCAAAAACTAGGGTGTGCCTCTCACCTAAAACCTCCCATAAGAGTTTCTTCCTACATATTGAAGATGTTATTAGGGTTTATAAGCTTATATGACTTGCTATCATTGTCCAAGAGACCTAGTCCATCCTAAAGAGTTTGCTACAAGTACAAAATGACCACCTCTTACTCCTCTACAAATCATATGTAAAAAACTTCGTACTCGAGGAGAGAAGAGTTAGCCCTACTCATGGGGCTCCGATATTAAGAGCAAGCATACTTTACTTATTTATAATTAAAACAATGGAAAAACTATAATGTCCATAAATTATTTTGGATAAAAGAAGTTATTTAACATAAAAAAATGTACATTTGTAAAAAAAGTTGTTAAAAATTAAGTACCTTATTAATTTTTGGGTTGCTCAACATCAAATATAAATCCTTATCACCAAAACTGATAAAGGGAAAATGTAAGCATACCTATCTTAGAATATGCAGTATTTGCTGAATTTTTTACTAAGTTTTGAGCTTTAAATAGCTTAGTTTTATTGTGAAAATCTACAAACATCAGTTGGATCAATCATGCAGTGCTTATAGATATTAAATGTCCAAATATAGGCAATGCCATTTTGTAATTAAAATTGTAAATCCATGAGAAAATAATCTAAAAAAATAAAAAATTTAACTCAATTAAGTGTTATAAAATAGACAAATAAAATAGAATGCTAAACCAAGAAAAACTATTGTTGCTTATCTGAACACACCATAACTAACACATTTTAACAACTAATATAGGTCTCATTTACGTGAGCCCGGGCTCTATATATATAGTTTTATTTATATGAGCCCAAGCTCATATAGCCTACGTGAGACCGGGCTCTATAGGCCGTTGGATATACATCTGACGGTCTATAATACTCATGGGGTTTTTTTAAACTCATGAATATTATGGGCCGTCGGATATAAATCCAACGGCCCATAGAGCCCGGGCTCACGTAAGCATATATGAGCTTGGGCTAATATATATATATATATATATATATATATATATATATATATATATATATATATATATATATATATATATATATATATATATATATATATATATATATATATATATATATATATATATATATATATATATATATATATATATATATATATATATATATATATAGGTCTCATTTATATGAGCCCGGGCTTATATATCTTTATGTAAGCACGGGCTCTATGGGCCGTCAGATTTACATTTGACGGCCCATATTACTCATGGGTTTATAATATTCATATAACCCATAAATATTATAGGTCATCGGATATGAGCCCGAACTCATATTAACTTTTTCCATATATATATATATATATATATATATATATATATATATATATATATATATATATATATATATATATATATATATATATATATATATATATATATATATATATATATATATATATATATATATATATATATATATATATATATATATATATATATATATATAATTACGATGAACCCGAACTTATATAGTGTATAAGTGCCAAGTTGAAAAATAGCCATATGATAGAGCACAACCACGATTCGGTCAGAATCCCCCCCCCCCCCAAAATTCCCGCCTATCCTTCCCACCCTCCGCTGGAGTTTCGCCCGCACTGTTCAACTGGCATTGTTTATGGTGGGACTGTCAGCAACCGATCCGCCGAGAAATGGAGTTCCTTCCTTCCCCGCCCAGCCCCTCGAACTCCTTTCTTTGCCACCCATCTCCTCGAGCTCCTTCCTTCCCCGCCCATCCCCATGAATTCCTTCTTGATGAAACCATGCTCTACCCTCTCTCTCTCTATGGATATTTGGAATTTTTCTTCCTCCATTCTACCTTGCTTCTTCTCTACCAGCTTATCTTTATATTTTATTGCTATATAAAATTAGATTTCATTTGGGAGCCTGATATAGATTTTGATCTAAAATGTGTTGGCAATTCATTCACCATCCATGACTCAACATTCAACGCTGGCTCAACAGAGTGATACCTTCTTTGATGCAGATGGCTCAACAATCAACACTGGCTGATCTTTAGCAGGCCTTGGAAGATTATTTACTAGTTTTAATGGGACTAGTAATATATGGTAACATGAGTTATTCAAATTCTTGGTTGTCTATTATAATATAGTGCATAATCTGTTCCAGCCATTTACAATTATTTTCATTATATCACATACGAACATCTTTAAAGAGCATGGTTCAATTTGAATGGGTTAACCAAGAGGATGATGCAGAGGTAAGAATTTGAAAGGAGTTATACTTTCCACGCTATACACCAGAAATTACTACATTTCTTTTTCATTAGTAACCGTCATCTCTTACATGTCTTAAATTTGACTGGCACTGTAAACTGTTTGAAACAGGAAGAGAACTGTATCTTCATTCTTGTAGTTTTTCTTTTCCAACTTATCATTGGAGGAAAGGTGGAGAAGTGCATCTTATTGATCCCCTTTCCATTGCAAAGCTGCAAGAAGCAGCAAGAGCAAAGAATGTTTCTGCATATAAAGAATATTCTAGAACGATACAAGAGTTGAATAAAAGTTGCAATTTGTGTGGTATGTTAAAGTTTAAAGATGTTCAGGAAAAGGTTCCATTGGATGAAGTAGAGCCTGTCAGCGAGATTGTGAAAAGATTATGTACTGGCGCCATGAGTTATGGGTCAATCTCACTGGAGGCCCGCACTGCCCTTGCTATTGCTATGAACACAAATGGATGAACTCCAGATAAAAATGGCTCAGATAGACATTCTATGCCAGTAGTGTACATTCCATGGATCCTGTTATGGAAAATGACAATTTTGCTGGAGTTCTCTTCTTTCCCATTTGGCACACGTTTCTATTGGAATGATGGTTCCCTTCATTTATGTATTTATGTTCACGACAGATGTTGCAGAGTATGCAAAGCACCTCAGCGTGTCTTTGTATCCTTAACTTATGCATACCTTTGGCATTGGGTGAGATGTATCGGCTGGACTTTCGTTTTCTTTTTAGTGGTTGATTTTCTGCTAAACAATTTCTAATTTTATTGAAACAGGGGGCTAAGCCTAGTGAAGGAGGTGAGCTTCCAGGCCATAAGGTTATTGGTGATATTGCAGTCACAAGGAATTCCACTGTTGGTGTGGGATTGATTTGTCCCCCTCCTCATCATGACATCTATTCTGTTGAGGATCTTGCTCAGTTAACTCATGTTCTCAAGGTATTTATATCTTTGTTTACCTTTAAAAAATTTGACCTGATGAATTAGTTGTGCACAACTTTCGTAGGAGTAGTATGAATCAATTTTATTGAGGTGGGGATGTGGTTCTAAATAAGTTTAGTGTAGCTCTCCAATAGATTTTTTAGTCTACTCGTTTTTTAGTTTACTATTGGTGTCATTGACAAAATTTGATATGTTTAAAACAACGACTTGTTTTGATTTGTTGACAATTGTTGAAAATTATTATTGTGGAAAAATAAAATTTTGAAATTCACTGTCATGGGAAAGCTATCCTTATCTCGTGACCTATGTATATGTTTGTCGTATTAGCTCTTTTCTTTGCTGTGGAACCATTGGGGAAAGCCGTAACCTTCTCACAGCATGCTCAAAGTGTGTGAGATGGTGGAAAAACTGTGAAGATAGGGCTTGCTACTTCTACTGTTGTTGGTGAAGTAGACATTGAGCAACTAGTATGCAAACAAGTATGAATGGAATGCGTTCAACATTATGAAGTTGCTTCCATGTTTGATTTATGTTTGTTATGTAGGTAAAAATGATAGGCTCATTGGAGCTCGAGGAAGACAAGATCTCGCCCAAGTGATTAAGCTTGTTGAGACTGGTATCTTTAATCTTAACGCTTTTGTTTCAAGTAAATGTAAATTTGAGGAAGCTAACAAAACCTATGAGGATCTTGATAGTGGAAAGATTGTCACTAGAGCTGTTGTTGAGGTCATGTAGAAGCAAACGTAATGATATGCATGGATAAAATGTTTAGAGCTTTCGGGGACCCCTAATTTGCACGTCTGGAACCAAATTTGATGATTATGTCCTTTTGCTCAACTATTTATCTTATATATGTCTTAGAGTTGGCCAAGACACATAAAGCTTCGTATAGGCAGACATGTATGAAAAATGGTTTTCAGTCAAAGTATTGCCATGAGAGATCCTTTGCAAAACCTACCTCATGTGGGTTTCACAGTTGTTCTAAGAAGTTGGGACCTAGTTGAGCTGAAAGTGGACCCTAAAAAATGGGAAATATGGGGTCTAAGTGGGAGAATATTTTCCTAGCAAATGAAGAACAGGATTTTGTAGTTGTTTTTCTAACTTTTACCCTTGCTATGAAATTGGATTTTTTCTTTATCAATTTACAGGTTGAACTTCATGTACACTCTTAGTTATGCCAGGATCAAATTTATCTTTTCATAAACCCAAGTTTGTATACTGGTTTTTGTGGATCTTGTGGCAAATTTCTGCAAAATAGCACATACTCTAATTTCAAAACAATTACCTACTAGCTTTGTCAATGCAAGCAACAATGCAAATAACAAACGGTTAAGGATACTTTATGGATTTAATCGTGAGCATCCCTCAAAAGGATCAATGTGAAATAAAATAGTGCCACTTTAATAGTCCAATTATGCCTCATAAATAACATTTTTATGCCCAAGAAGATACTAGATCACCCTCACTAACGGCATGAGGTGGAAAATTTTTTCATTGAAAACCAATACAAATTAAAAACCAATCGTGTGTCCCTATGACAGAGGAGGTTTAGTAAAGCAGATCCCACCTCATGATATCAAGATTCAAGCATCCTCATGGTCTCTAAAAAGGCTATCACTTATTAAGCCTAATCTGATGACATCCAACAAGAAATCATCCATTAAATCATCAACCCATTCTGCCCGAAAGAGTACAATCTCAAGTATGATAGCAAAGGCTCACTAATTTACAAGTTAACAGGAACATGAGCCCTTCACAAGCAATTAAAAGGACCCAAATATTCCACATAAATTAGTCACTCTCTGAAAAGATTTAGAGGCAGCTATAGCAGGTGCTGGAAATTGATCAGCATCAAGTGAATAGAGCTTGTTTTATTATCTTCTTGTCAAGGAAAAACACAAGGATTCCAGAATTAGAGAGTACAGTAATGCACTTGACATCCATGAACAATTTCTTGGAAAGAATAACATGGACTTCAATCAGAAGAAACTAAAATAATTTTTACACAGCTTTCTTGAAGCTTGAGCCACTTAGAATTAGTGACAATGAGGCCGAATTCCTTTTAAAGGTCTTCAGCAAAATTTATATAATAGATGAAACTGATAATGAGGAATGCATATCTTCTGAAAAGGGAAAAATAAATGTGCATACTGCATACTGAAGAAGGATTAAGATGAATCCAAGTGCCAAAACTGTGGCCCTTTTACTATGCGTGACCCAGCAAATTTTTGAAAAGACATAATCACAATTACCAACACTGCAATTATGTTATGGATCGTAGGATTTATTTAATTAATATACTTTTGATTTAATTAGTATGCTTTTGGGCCATTAGACAGTAGGTATTATTGTAATAAGGCCTTAAGTAGTCTAATTAATTAGGCCTAGGCCCATTATGGGTAACATTATGTAAGGGTTCTCTGCCCTAATGGAGATTAGGTAATTAATCAATCAGTCTTCTTTCTTTCTCCTCTGTCGACTCAATTTCCTCCCCTTTCTAATGCCTTATTGGTTCTAATTGAACCAGCACGGTTCCTCACCTCTGTTTATCCAATTTCTATAACTAAATCCTCTTTGTAAGCCCAATGGTTTACAACTAATACCACTTGACAACACAACGAAGAAAAAATAGATCCAAATAATTGGCACTCAATTACAACATCTGGGAAGACAAAAACAGTCAGGAAGAGATGACATCCGTTGAAAATGCAAATGCATAACTTTCAAACATATTGACATCGGTTTGGGTACAGAATAAAGTTAAGTTTGATCTCTAAGATGGCTACCACCTCAATTTTTACCTCCAACATAATTGCTCCAAGTGCAACCCATTTTGCAATATTCCAGTTCTTCAAAAAATCGTAAATCATGTGAAAATCTCCAATCTTGTCAGTTGGATACTGAAGTTATAAACCTAATATGGGGGGGGCGGGGCGGGCTGACGAAGGAAAGAAAAACCTCTTTCCAGCTGCGATTGAAGAAGATGAAAAACTACACAGCCCAACTCGACCAAGATCTACAACATCACCAATGCAGAGGACTATTTCTATTAAGGAAATTCTCGCAAACTGTTCCAATAAGAAATCAACTTCATGTATTCGCCTAAACCACTTTTGATTCAGAGAAAATGTGTAGTAAAAATATATATACAAAAAAATCAGTAGCCAGGATACACAGGAGAGGCAGCATCCATTCTTGGTGGTTGCTACAATGTAACCAAAACAAAATATGATGAAGAGGATGACCCCAACAGCTATAAACAAGTAAATAAACCTGCAAAATTTGAAGTTTTCAGAGAAAAATGACAAAAGAATCTTCATTCAGCTTAATACAGCAGAACGTTCATAATGTCCCAGGAAAAAAAGTAAATTCACAATGAATTCCTTCTGCACTTCTTTGTTTTCTCATTCCTTTCATTTTTTTTAATCAGATTTGATACTACAATATCATTTTACTACTTATTTTTATCGAAGCAATCAGCTTATGCAACCACATCTCTTTGTTTGATAATTCATTTATTTGTACAAACTAGATCTTAAAGCAAGTATGTTTTCGAAACAGCCAACAAAATTAAGGAAAAAAACAGTACAGAGGTGAGACTAAAATAGATTAATTTACGAACTCAACAACCACCGAAAAAAGGTAAATTTGACATCTAGCTCAGGTCCTCCACATGAGCAACATTAATCAACTCATAACTCTCTCTTAAATCTCATACACAAATTGATCAGTTAAATTTGTAACAATCAATAATCATTCCTTTTCGAGAATACTGGACGAGACAGACACCATGATCAACATTGGGCGACCTAGGGTCACCGACTCCAGCTTCTCGTCCATGGGGGATGCCCTCTTCCATTCTACTAGCAAGTAAATCCCACTTGTGAGATCAAATGACGACCGGGAGCAGATCCATCATGGGGTTGTGGGGGTGGGGATTGGGAAGGCGGTGAGGCAAGCGGCTTGGAGAGAAAGGCAGCTGGCAGCCTGCCATTCCGAAGCGGGAGAGCAGTGGAGGTTTTCCATGACAATCGACAGTGTCATCACAAGGTGGCTGCGGCGGGCGGTCCTGGATTGGGAAGCCGGTAAAGCAGCTTGGACAGGAAGATGAATGGTTGCTGGTGGCGAATCCGACATATGAGGGCCACCATGTGTTGGGAAGTTTTCTAACCGGCCGATGGCGGAGTAGCTGGGAGATTGGCAGGGGAGGGGATCTGTTGCGGGGTGGCCACGGGTGGCGGCTAAGAGGATATCCGTCGCGGGGTGGCAACTGCTGGCATGTTGGAGAGGAGGTTGTCCTGAGAGATGGAGCTGAGGCCCTAACCTTGTTAACCAGGGTTAATTGCTTGCGACTGATCAAATATAAGTTGATGTTAATTGGACGGTTACTACGAATTGGGCGCTTAGGTGAGGTGGAGCGCTTATAAATAGAATTATATATATATATATATATATATATATATATATATATATATATATATATATATATATATATATATATATATATATATATATATATATATATATATATATATATATATATATTAAAAAGTTTATAAGAGCTTCAGCTCACGAGCAGCCGCGTGAGCCCAAGCCTTTAAGGCCATCGGAATTCGACAGCCCATGTTATTTAGGGATTAAATTCCCCCTGAGGAGCATGGGCCATCGGATCAAAATCCGATGGTCCTAAGGGCGCCTAGGCTTACGAGGTCGCATGTGAGCACAGGCCCATATAAATGGGAGATATATATATATATATATATATATATATATATATATATATATATATATATATATATATATATATATATATATATATATATATATATATATATATATATATATATATATATATATATATATATATATATTATATCAACATCTCATCACTTTTCCATTTATAAGTTCGTCTTAGTTGTCGCCACCCTATATAAAGAAAAATAATTTCACTTAATTATCATATTGTTTCCACTTAAAATAAAGCAATAAAATAATAATCACCTAAGTTGAAAATAAAATTGTCAATTGTAAAAGTAGGATGTATATACCGGTCGAATGTAAGATTTTGAATATTTTTCGACAACTCTTCATATAATTGTTGGACTTTGATTTTTGTACCAGGTAGCCTCCTCCTAGAGTTTTACATTCATATCCTTTATTATGTCATACTTAACACTTAAAAAGCTCCTCCCATTACCAAATGACCCCCACAAATTAGTGGGAGTAGGGCCAACACCATAGCCACGAATCTAACCATATCTCTCTGGTCCTATTACCTCAGAATATGCATCATTTGGTGATGGAAATGGTATGCCCTCAAAACTAGGTTGCGACATAAGGGCGGTCATATGTGCCTATAATCCATACAATTTTCTTTTAATAAGCTATGACATATATATAGAGAATTCAAATAAATGAGTTTTCTCTAGGTATAATTGATGAATATTAATGGAAAATGGCTAACTTACCATAGCGTTTTCTATCTCTTCATTTCTAGGAGTATCATCTTTACATTTATGAGTCTTCAAAAATAGCTCTAATCGAGATGGTTCAACACACATTTCACTTTTCATTTGCTAAAAAATAAGTAAAGAACTCATAATTTTTATAATTTCAAAAAAACATAAAAACACTAAAATTTACTAAATGTATCGAATATATATACCTCCTCATAGTGAATTTGTTGAAAGCTTTTATTCCTAGATATATGGACTATTTTTTGCTTAGAACAATGCCGCTTATTATTTGCACACAATTCTTATATGAAAGTATCATTGTAAGTCTATGTGTAAAACTAAAAAGTTATAAAAAAAATTAATAATCTAATATATATACCTTATTATTTGATATTTTTAATAAAATAATTAGTGATCTCCACTGTGCAGTAAGAACACCTTCACCTTTGGGAGGTGGTATATGATTTTATTCCGGTTCGGTGCATACAACAAAATATTTCTTTTTTATTTCACATTTAAAATCTCTCCATTTCTTCCAAATTGATTTTAGTGTTAAAACTTTTTGCTAACTCATCAATATTAAATGTTTCTTGAAGATGGTTTAAATAGAACTTTTGTGATAGTGTAAAGAAAATGTAATAAATAACAAGATCCCAAAGTTTGGTTGCCTTAAGATGGTTCTACGCCTCTGTCCTTTTTTTTTGGCATATGTATTGCCAATCTTCCACATTTAGCAAGAATAATCGTCCATCTCGAGATAGTTTCCCAAAATAATTGTTGAATATACATACATTTTCTCCGTATAATTGTCCATCAAACAAGACAACTAATTTGTGTACATTAGGTCATGTTACTCTTAAGCACTTTGTTTTACCTCTTCATTTTTTCCTTGTAAGCTCTGTAACATTGTCATGTGCTAGTTCTTGTTGGAAATCCATCTTTTAAAAAAATAAAAAATATATATAAATTTAAAAAACATTATATTTGATAGTGTGAACTAAATACACAGGAGACAGCTACATAATCAAAACATGTTTCAAAACCAGCACTCAAAAACTCTCTCAATCATATGCAAATTAAGCTTCAAAAATTTGTAGACAGCACTTTATAATGCATAAAACTGAATTGCCAATGTGAGACTCAGGAGGTCAGTTTATGGATGGTTTATTATGGTTTACCTTAAGATGGGTAAGAACGAAGAAAAAAATGTATTTCATAGGCAAAGAAAGATTTTGGAAATGAGGGGTAGATTATTGACATACAAGAGTAATAATGTGTGGTGATTTCAAGAATGATGATCAGGAAAGTTGGTTTAAATAGGACTGTAGGATGACTGAAATTCTAGATGAGGCCATTGAGTTTTACAAATGAGGGTGTGTTGTGCACGATTATGCATGATGATCATATTCTCTTTTATTATTTTATTACATTGAACTATTTATTCATTATTGTAATACTTTATTGTCGTACTGTGTTGGTTCAGGTAGTGGCCCGGGCTAGCCGACCCACTAACTAGGTTATCTTGTAAGAATCGGACCGGTCTAGTTCAGGTGGTCTGGTTCCCTAGGTGGTCGTCTCCTATATGGGGAGGCCTTTGCTTTTGGTTGGTTTTTATGTAATTACAGAATTTTAGTTTCTCCTCTTTCTTCATTGCTTCTCCCCTTTCCCTGCGCAATTCTCCTAGGTACCAATCGTGCCTGCATCGGGCACATCATTGGTATCGGAGCTCTTGCGATCCCCGGCCATGGCTCGTGGCAAACAAGTTGTTGTGCAAGAGGTGCCCTCAGAGAAGGAGGTATCTGAGCCAATGTCAGCAAACAGCCCGAAGGCCAATTCCACGACAAGCGACGCCAAGCTGTCAAAACTCATCATGGCAATGCAAGCTCTTACTATAGACATAGCTAGCGTGAAGGTACAACAGGCCGCCCATGCACAAATCCTGGCAGCACGCGTCCCTCCCATTCTGCTGGGCCAGTAGCTGCTACTCCGGAGAAGGGCAGGCCCTCGTAGCCTCCAGAGCCGACCCTTCCCGACCCCCCAGTTCCGGTCGGTGTCAACATGGGGGTGTTGCCATACCCTACGCACTATGGCGCTGGCCAACTAGCATTGGGAGGAAGACGACAGACCTTGGACATGCGAGGCATGCCAGGTGTTCGTGAAAATGCTCCTATGATGCCGCCCCCTCCCAATCAGTTCCAAGACGCAAAGGAGTGGGACGAGTATCCTAGGCAAGGTGGGGGACAATGAGGGGGCACTGAACCTCGCCTTGCTCGCCTTCAATTTCCTCGCTACAATGGGGATGATGATTCGGTGGAATGGTTGTATAAGGCGGAAAAGTTTTTCACCTACCAAGGAACAAATTCAAAGGCTGAGCGCTTGCGCATCGCAGCCTTTCACCTTGATGGAGACGCATCCATTTGGTTCCAGAGTTTTGAGAAGGAGGTGCGCTACCCTACATGGACGGCTTTTTCCGACGAACTCTGCATTCAGTTTGGGCCTAATGAGTTCTAGGATTTTAATGAGATGCTGTCATCCCTGCAACAGACTACCACCGTCCGTGCATACTATACTGATTTCATGAAGGTGGCCAACCGGCTGCCAGATTGGCCGGTGGCCGCCTTGGTGGGCACCTTCAAGCGTGGCCTCAAGCCTGAAATTTTAGAGATGTGGCATTTCCCGTGTGCCAACATGTGGGACGTGGTGCGCCACGCTCGCATCAAAGAGGAAAAACTGGCCAGATAGCGCAAGGGAGGGCGGCTTGGACCATTGGCTTGGTCTACTCTCAGCGCCAATCCCTTGACCATGCCCCCCAACAGTTCTGCAACCGGCCGCCCCAACCAGCTGCCTGCTCCAGCAGGTCCGATTGTACGATGCCCACACCGGCTCAAATGGAGGAATGCCGTTTGAAGGGGTTATGCTTCCGATGTGATGAGAAGTTTGTTCCTGGGAACCACTGTTCTGTTAAGGGCAATCTTCTGGTGGATGAGATTGATGATGTGGATGAGGGTTCTGATGGCTTTGCACCGTCAACGATTGAGGAGGTCTTACCTGAGATCTTAGTGCATGCTTTTTTAGGGGCATTTACTCCTCGCACGTTGAGAGTACAAGGGTACCTCAAGCGCCAACAGGTAGCTATCTTGATTGACAATGGTTCTAGTCGTAATTTTATTAATGACAAGGTCGCCCACCGGCTTGGTTGTTTTGTATTGGATTCAAAGCCCTTTGACATGCTAATTGGAGATGGCAAGCACCTCAGGAGCAATGGGGTGTGTGCGCAGGTCACTTTGTTTGTCCAGGGCCACTCATTTGTCACCGATCTCTTCCTGTTACCTACCAAAGGGGCGGATGTTGTGTTGGGCGTACAGTGGCTACAGGAGCTCGGCAATATCGTTTGGAACTTTCGGGAGATGTGGATGGATTTTGAGCTCCAGGGGTAGCGCGTCCAGTTGGAAGGCTCTAGGCCAGGCACTCTCCTCTCCACCCTTCCTTCGAGCACTTTGTTCTAGTTTGCCCCCCAAGGGCTCCTGTTACAGCAGCATGCAGCCCTTGAGGTGTCTCACGACAACATGATGGCCAATCTCTAGGAGTTATTGACCAACCACCAGGACTTATTCGCTGAGCCACAAGGTCTTCCTCCTGCCTGCTCTCATGACCATTAGATTACTATCACACCTGGCACAGCCCCGACCAATGTGCATCCTTATCGGTACCCACACATAGAAATCTGAGATCGAGTGACTGGTGGCAGATATGCTTTAGGCGTGGATTATCAGGCCAGTACGAGTTCCTACTCGTCACCGGTGTTACTCGTATGGAAGAAGGATGGTACATGACGTTTCTGTGTTGACTACCGTGCCCTGAATGTCGTCACTGTGAAAGACAAATATCCCATTCTGGTGATTGAGGAGTTGCTAGATGAGTTGACAGGTGCCACAATATTTAGTAAACTCGACCTTCGTTCTAGTTATCATCAGATCCAAATGAAGGCCGACAATGTGCACAAGACTGCCTTCCGGACTCATAACGGCCATTTTGAGTTCCTGGTTATTCCGTTTTAACTAATGCCCCCTCCACATTCCAGTGCCTTATGAACGACTTCTTCCGACCCTTCTTGCGCCATTATATATTGGTATTCTTTGATGATATTATGGTGTACAGCTGGTCCTGGACGGAGCACTTGACACACCTCAAGTTTGTCTTCTCTATTCTATGAGACAACTCTTTATTTCTTAAACGTTTAAAGTGCTTTTTTGGCAGTCAGTAGGTGGATTATTTAGGTCATATTATTTCGGGGAATGGTGTTGCCACCGATCCAGCCAAGGTGGCCGCCATGCTATCTTGGCCCACACCACAATGTGTTTGGGTGCTACGTGGTTTCATAGGCCTCACCGGGTACTATCGATGGTTCATTAGTAGATATGGGGAGTTGGCTCGACCTCTGACAGTGCTGCTCAAAAGGGGGGCCTTTGCTTGGACTGCGGCTGCTCAGGAGGCCTTCAAGGGGCTGAAGTAGGCCATGGCCTCTACCCTAGTCTTGATCCTGCCTGATTTCAGCTGCTCTTTTGTGGTCGAGAAGGACACATCAGATGCGGGGCTGGGGTAGTTCTTTTACAAGACGAGCGTCCCATAGCCTATTGCAAGGCTCTGGCGGGCCACTCCTTGTCCCTGTTCGTGTACGAGAAGGAAATGCTAGCCATCATCCATGCAATTACCAAGTGGCGGCCTTACTTATTGGGTCGTCGGTTCCTAATTCGCACAAACCATCAGCCACTTAAGTATTTCCTGGAACAGCAGGTGTCTACGCCATCTCAGCAACGGTGGGTCAGTAAACTTCTAGGCTATGATTATGAAGTTGTTTATAAGAAGGGGTCAGAGAACACAGTGGCTGACGCTCTCTCTCGCATACCTTCCCGGGGGGTTCTTGCTTGACCTTCTCCACGTTATGTGTCCATTTATTGAGGAGTTGAAGCAGATATACATTAATGATGCTTCGACATAGGCTCTGATCGTTGCCCTCCAGACTGATCATGCAGCCCGTACATTTTATACTTGGTGGGATGACCACTTGTTTTGGAAGGACCGGTTGTGGGTTCCCAATGTCGCTGATCTTCGCCGCAGCATTATCTCTCATTTCCACGACTCTCCAGTGGCCGGTCACGAGGGGACTTCCGCACCTATAAGAGGGTCAACCAGAGTTTCTTATGGTTGGAGGTTCATCGGGCCATGCATGAGTATGTGACCGCTTGTGATACTTGTCAGCGCTCCAAGGCAGCGACGACTTCTCCCACCGGTTTGCTCCAACCCCTGCCAATTCCTGATAAGGTCTAGGAGGATATCTCGATGGACTTTGTCAAGGCCTTGCCGCTGGTGCATGGCAAGTCGGTGATAATGGTAGTGGTCTAAGTATGCTCATTCCTGTGCGTTGGGACATCCTTTCACTGCTAAGACCGTAGCTGACCTTTATGTACGGGAGGTAGCAAAGCTTCATGGTATGCCTCGCACTATTGTTTCTGATTGTGATCGTATCTTCCTTTCTTAGTTTTGGCAGGAGTTTTTTGCTTTACGGGTACTTCACTTCATATGAGCAATGCTTATCACCCACAAACAGACGGACAGACTGAGGTGGTTAATCATTGTTTGGAGCAGTACCTACAGTGTTTTACAATGACGCAGCCTCGCCGTTGGCTTCAACTTCTTCCATGGGCAGAATGGTCCTATAACACCACCTACCACACGCGTGCGGGCTTCACTCCTTTTGAGGTGCTATATGGCCGCCCCCCACCTACGCTCTTGTCTTATGTCCCTCATCACTCTTCTGTGGCTGAGGTGGACTATATGCTCTAAACTCGCGATGAGGTCTTGCATTAGCTGAAGATGAATTTGGCTGTGGCTCAAAACCGGATGAAACAGCTCTATGATGGCCGCTGTACTGATCGGGAGTTCCAAGTGGGTGACTTGGTTTATGTTTTTGTTTTACCACAACATGACTTCTTTGTTTTAGCTCGAGCACTCCAAGCTCGCCCCCCAGTTCCACGGTCCCTATCCTGTGGAGGCATGCGTTAGTCCGGTTACTTACCGCCTCACCTTGCTTCCTGACTCCTTGGTTCATCCTGTGTTTCATGTGTCCCATCTTCGCAGGTTTGTGGGTGATAGGTCGTTGACGGTGGGTGCCCCTCCTCTGCCCTTGATGGGTTTTGTTCTGCCATCCGACCCGGCTCCTGCATCTGTGTTTGAGAAAAGGGTCGGGTCCGTCATTCGGGTCACATTGTTACTGAGGTTCTGATTTCATGGCAAGGTCAACCATTGGAGGATGCTACGTGGATGTCTGAGGATGAATTTTTGGCTCGTTATCCAGCATGGTCGCCTTGCAAACAAGGCGAATAGCGGAAGCGTGGTGGAGTGTTGTGCACAATTGTGCACGATGATCATACTCTCTTTTATTATTTTATTGCATTGAACTATTTATTCATTATTGTAATACTTTATTGTTGTACTGTGTTAGTTCAGTTAGTGGCCCGGGCTAGCCGACCCACTAACTAGGTTATCTTGTAAGAACCGGACCAGTCTGGTTCAGGTGGTCTGGTTCCCTAGGTGGTTGTCTCCTATATAGGGCGACTTTTACTTTTGGTTAGTTTTTATGCAATTAAAGAATTCCAGTTTCTCCCCTTTCTTTATTACTTCTCCCCTTTCCCTGCGCAATTCTCTTAGGTATCGGGGCACATCAGGGTGGTATGAGTAATGTGGCAGATGGTACAAGAACTTGATGGATTCCAAAAAAATAGAATAGACTAGAAAGAACCATATGCAGGGCAAGAAACAGAGAAAGAGAAAACCCATGGACATAGGAAGGAAACCATAAGAAAAGTAGAGAGATCGAGCAGAGAAGAGGAAAAGGACATGAACTGGACATGGAAAAAATTGATAGATGCAAAAGTAACAGTAGGGAAAATGTTGAGTGGATGAATTAAAAATAAAATGGATATACAAGTGGACAATGTGTATTAATTCTTAAAACTCTACTTTTTATGGTCATTGCCAGATGTATGTAAAGAAATTTCAGAGTCCATTGGTCGCAATAGATTTCTAATCAAGTTAACCTATTTTAAATTCATATATCAACTACACTAATACACTGGCCTAATTAAATTACCAGAATGTACAGACCTCCTCGTTGACAGTAGGAACCCATGTGAGACCTATGCATATCATCATCCTGTCATATCTATAATATATGCAATGCAATTGCGCATTTGAAGCGTAGTTTGAAACTGAAAGGCAAAGATGGCAGATATGAAAAATTGTAGAAGGATTTCTAAAGTACTCCTGTGGCCAAACAAATGACAAGATTTTCCCCCTTTTTAGTGAATAGAGTTTCAGCATATTAAGTAATGATAAGATGTCCACCGTATTATATGGAAATGAGCAAAATATAAAATTATCTTATCCTATAATACATTATCTATGTTTGTTCAGAATCCTCTGGAGCTGTTTTTTTTATGTGAAGATCGACTTAAGAAAGTCTTTGTTAGCAGGCAGAGACAGTTGATATTAGGACCTGTGACCAATCAGTTGCCAAATCTTTGACATTGAAGGGTATGTAGTTAAGTAGACATATTAAATTTGTTTATGTTATCTATAATGAATTTTTGAGTGATACTATAGCTCTATTTGTTAAAGACCTTTATTCACATGTGCTGGGAACTTATTTTTTGTCACCTATCTTTCTGCATATGAAAGTTCTAATGGGTACATGATAACAAATCAAAGTCGTGGCTCTATGGAAAAGAGTGATGCAGCTCAAGAGGGTGAGTGCATATAGTTCTCATTTTATTTTTGACTAGATTTTAAAGTTTGTACTTCTTATTTTGCCACTATATCCATTAATTTCTTGACGACATCAAGGCAAAGGTTTTCTCTGACTCTATATATAACACCACGGTTCACTCCAACTATAACTCCAAAGGTGACATCAACCAGTGTTTTGCCTAGAGAATATTCTGCTGCAGTTTCACCAAAAAATGTTTCTGGAATCACATCACCCACGAAACCCAACTTAGAAAGCAGAGCTACTTTCTCATCCAGGTATCCACCTAGTGCTAAGTCTTCAGCACCCAGCTCTACCCCTCATGGATGTCCAGTCTCAGGTAGCTGGTGGGTTAGATCTTAAAGTTAGACATCTGCCTTTAGTTGGGATATGGTTGTTTTTCAATTTAAATACTCACGTTAGTCTTGATTTTGCTCCATTTGGACATCAGGCCGTACTCCTAGGATTGATGGGAAGGATTCCTTCCGTCAAGCTAGGTAAGCAAATACTTTTAGTAGAAAAAATTTCGGTTGTAACTCAGCTGTTTAAGTTCTGGTTCATATTTTAAGTTTCAACGATAGATGATCACACAAGCATTTACACATTTCACCCACTGAAGCACACAACTGTCACTGCTTGTTAAATCTAAATTAATTTATCAGATGTGATAAACCCAACTGTCTTTTTTCTGTGTTGTAGACATTATGAGCATTCCTTCAATACAAAGATGGATTGACTGAGGATATAAAACATGTCCCAGGACTCAACAGATGCTTCAAAATCTGACCTCTAGTGAACCAAATTGAACAACCTTTCGGTGTGATTAGTGGCAGAATACTAATAGCAGTTTCAGGAGCGGTGATCAATTACCTAGGAATTAAACCTAAATTACTCAGCATCATAATGGGTCTGCATTGATCAGTTCTAAATCACCTCCAGGTAGTATTAAGAACTTAGAACAGAAAGATAAAAGATATAATGGGTCTGTGTTGATCACTCCGAAATTACCCACAGAGCATACAAACATGAACTAAGATCGATACACAAAATACACAAAAAAGTGGGAAGAATTTCTGACCTTGAAGAAATCTGGACTCTGCGAAAACTTGGACCCAGAAAGGATCTACTGTTGGGCTTTGTTTTGTATTAAAACATAAGGTGACCCAACTATCTCAATTGACACTGTTTTGGGCTTTTATAAAACTGTCTGGGTAATGGGCCTGAGTCAGAATACCCATTAAGTTGTGATTTTAAGTGGCAAATCTGAACCGTTAGATGACCTATGGATGGACGGTCATGATTCTAGGGTTCTTAACAGTGGTATCCTGGTTTAGTTATAAATACACCTCTAGTCATCCTAATTCGGTGTCTTAAGTGAGATTGCTCTCAGCCAAGTTCTAAACCAGAAATACTATTGTGATTCTGAAGAAGATTAGTTGATTCTGAAGTGGATTAGCTGAAGATCAAGCTTACTTGAAGTGGTTCTCAATTACAATGGCTACAGGTATGCCTAATCTCTATATTAAAGTCTATCAATTGGTATCGAAGCAGATTTATTTTGCATGGAACAAAATTTTACGGTGGACAAAATTTTTTCTCTGTTCACGGCGGTTATAATTTTTTTTATGTTCCCATAGTTTACTATGTTCATATGGTATGGTTTACTACAGCAATCTTCTCATGTTTTGAGTTACTGTTGTAATTCTCGGTTACTGTCGTTGAAACCGGGCGGCTGCCGGAAAACCACCGGACTATAGGCCGAAGTAGACGTGCCGAACAGAGCCGCCACCGCCGAGCGTTGAGCTCTGGCCAGCGTCGTCTCTGCGCCGGCCGTCGGGATTTGATCCCACAATCCGGCGGCGATTAAAAAAAATGATTTTTTCTCGCCACCGTGAGCTCCGACCGTCACCCCGCTTTCGATCCTGTAGGCGCTGGCTAGCGCCGCCTCTTCCTCGTGTTTGGGCGCTGGCTGGTGCCGCCACTGCACATAGAGCCGGTGTTTCCTCTATTGTTTGTCGCCGCCGATTTCGAGTTGGAAGGCCCGCCGCCGCCCATTGCTGAAAGGAATCGGGGCCGGATTTGGAACCTCCGCCGTTGGGTGGAACTTTCTCCGGCACCCTGAGCTACCATCGGGTTTTTGCTCGCAATTGCCAGGATTTTTATCTCACTGTAATTTTCTTTTTGAATCGCCGTTACTGGCCGCAGCGCTCAAGTTTTGTGGCCGGATCTGACTTCTCCGTCGCTGGACGGACCTTTTTTTCGGACATCCGGTCTGCCGGCAGGCTTCAACGGCGGGCGTATGGCGGCCTCCTCACCCACCTGTCTGAGACCTCTCACCCGTGGCGAGAGGTTGAAGACGACCCGTAGGAGCGGGTCGCCTCGACCCGCTTCTGTGGGTTGTCGCTGACCCGCACTAGCGCGGGTCTGTTCTGACCCGTGCCCGGCGGCTTTTCACTGACCCGGGTCGCGGGTCAGCCGTGACGCGGGTCAGTTGCTGACCCGGCCCAAACCGGGTCTCCAGACCCGGTTTGGTCTATTCCGGGGTGTTAAAAAAAATCTCTTTCATTTTGTGGAAATTTTTTTTATAAAGTTGTGATTGCATGTATGTTATGGATGTGTTATTTAATTATCATAATTGAGGCTTTATTAATGTTATGGGCCAGCCAGGGGATTATATTGCAATCATATGTTTATCAATTTTATTTTTTAAAATTGTTGAGCGCACCACTTATGTAATTTTAAGAGAGAGAGTGTACATTATACTTATTGTAAGCGACACCAGCATTCAAGGACCACGTCTGGAGGCAGACGCAGTCATGGAGTATTAATGTATATTCTTTCTATTTCAGGGGCTTATAACTTCTAACTTGTACATTTTTTTTAAGGACTGTATAAGGACTTTGGACTATTTTTTTTTGTGGTGTGTGGTGATGGACCCCCTGGCCGAGTCCCAAAAGCCTGATGACAAAATTGACATTCATGCCCCTGTTAATTTTGTATGAATATTTTTATGATTGCCTGATAATTAATTGCATTCATTTTGTTATTTGAAATTGTGAATAGCACAAATTCAGTTCCCACATCCATTGTGATAATTTAGGAATGGCCAAAACATCCTAAGTTATTTGTCAATGTGTGAATCATATAGAATGTTACCATGAGGTACATATATTCACATACATCAAAAATATTGTGCTATCATAAAATTCTGATTATGTGACAAAGACTGTCATCCAGCCCCAAAGGGAGGTGGTAGTTAGCGTTACATAGTTAAGATAGGGTGGAGGGTTATATATTTTAACATTGGTAAATCCCTATGCCCAAAGGTGTGGGATTTTCCTGTCATGTTTTATGTATAACCCACTAGCCTTATCATGAGACAAAATTAACATTTGTTTCTATATAGCTTAGTAAATTTGATGCAGATTGCAACCTTTGCCCAAAGGGAGGTTTACAATTTTACTATATGATTTTAGCATTGGCTATTTCATACTTATGTTCTTGTTTCTTGCCCTCTTTAATGTTTGCATGTATTTATTCTTTTATTGCAGCTTATCTGTCTTTTATTTCTGACCCTAATCAGCACCTTCCATTATTGTCTGGGGACAATTTTATGGATTGGAAGGAAAAAGTTCTTTTACTGTTAGGGTGCATGGACTTGGACTTGGCATTTCGTATGGATGCACCCACCACTCCTACGAAAAAAAGTGCGCCTAGTGAGGTAGCATCTTTTGAAAAGTGGGAGTGGTCTAACCGCTTAAGCATGATGCTCATGAGATCTCACATCAATAAAAGCATTAGGGGATCCATCCCAAAATGCGCTACAGTCCAAGAACTTTTGAAAGCTATTGAAGCTCAATTCAAGAGTTCTGATAAAGCCTTGGCCAGCACCTTAATATCCAAGTTGTCATCCATGAGGCTAACAGATGACAAAGGGGTGAGAAAGCATATCATGCAAATGCGTGATATTGTTAATCAGTTAAATAACATGAAAATAAAGATTGATGATACTTTTTTGGTCCACTTTATTCTGAACTCCCTGCCTGCACAATTGGGCCATTCAAGATCTCTTATAACACACATAACACTTAGTGGTCAGTCAATGACCTTCTGAGTATGTGTGTGCAGGAAGAGGGGAGACGTAAGCAAGAGAAGCTAGAGAGTGCCCATATAGTTTCTCATAAAGGACAAAAGAAGGGTAATCATAGTGCTTCAAAGAAAAACGCTAGTAAAGGTGTACCATTGAAGTCTACTGGTGTCACCAAGGAAACCAAATGTTTTTTCTGCAAGAAGAAAGGACACATGAAGAAAGATTGCCCTAAGTATCAGAAGTGGCTTGCCAAGAAAGGAGGTAATTTCATGTCTTTAGTGTGTTATGAATCTAACTATGTTAATTCTCATCATAATAACACATGGTGGATTGACTATGATTCTACAATCCATGTTTCCACTGTCATGCAGGGGTTTCTCAATCTAAGGAAACCAAATGATGGGGAACACAACATCTATTCTGGAAATAAGATGTGTTCGAAGGTTGAAGGTGTGGGGACATATAGACTTGTTCTCCATACAGGATACACCTTAGATTTAGAGAGAGCTTTCTATATTCCAAGTTTTTCTAAAAACTTAGTTTCTGTATCAAGACTAGTGCCTCATGGCTTTAATTTTCAGTTTATGAATTCTTCATTTCTGATTATTAAAGATTCAGTCACCATTGGTTCTGGTTTTTTGATTGATGGCTTATATTGTCTCTCTCTGCATGTTTCCTTTGAACAATCTATGATGTCTGTGCAAGGAAGTGTTATTAAAAAGAACTCCTCTATGTTGTGGCACAGGCGGTTGGGGCATATCTCCATTGACCGCTTAAAAAGATTAATAAGAGGAGTTTTAAAAACTCTTGATTTTACTGATCTAGAGACATGTATAGACTGTATAAAGGGAAAACAGACTAACAAGTCTTCTAAGGGTGCTAAGAGGCACGATGAGAAATTAGGCACCATACACACTGATATATGTGGACTGTTTAGTACTCCCTATCTGAATGGTCAAAGGTATTTCATTACCTTTATAGATGATCATACTCGATATATGTATTTTTATCTCTTAAATGAAAAGTCTGAAGCATTTGATGCTTTCAAGACTTATAAGGCAGAGGTAGAGAAACAATCTGGATTGAGTATCAAAATTGTTAGATCAGACAGAGGAGGGGAATACTATGGCAGGTACACAGAGAGTGGACAAAAACCCTGACCATTTGCACAGTTCCTGAAGGAAAATAGTATTATTGCACAATACACAGTACCAGGCACACCATAACAAAATGGTGTTGCTGAAAGGAGGAACTGCACTTTGATGGATATGGTGAGGAGTATGATCAGTAACTCCTCTCTTCCTCTCAATATGTGGAGTGAAGCCTTAAAGACAGCCGTGTACATTTTAAATCGTGTTCCATCTAAAGCCGTTCCTAAAATACCCTTTGAGTTATGGAATGGATGGAAACCTAGTTTAGATCATGTACACATTTGGGGTTGTCCAGTTGAGGTTAGGGTGTACAATCCACTTGAGAAGAAGCTTGACCCTAAGACTGTCGGTGGATTTTTCATTGGCTATGCAGAAAGGTCTAAGGGTTATAGGTTTTATTGTCCATCTCACACCCCTACAGTAGTCGAAGCAAGGAATGCACGTTTTCTTGAGCAAGGCAACTTCAGTGGGAGTATTTCCCCCAAACACATTGTGTTTGAGGAAATACGGGTTCCAGTTGTTATACCCATATTCGGTGGAGGAACATATGCTGCATCACCAATGGTGATTCCAGAGCAGCCTCTCCTTCCTTCACCATCCCCTCAGGAACAAGTTGCTGAAGTTCCTATTGCACAGGCACCTCTGCCTGTTGCTGACATAGGACTTCGAAGGTCCTCAAGAGTAAGGAAACCTGCACTCCCTTCTGACTATGTTGTATACCTCCAGGAGTCTGACGAGAATGTTGGACTCATTCAAGATCCTATTACATATTCACAGGCCATGTATGGAGATAACTCTAGTAAATGGTATGATGCCATGCAGGATGAGATGAAATCTATGACTGATAATCAAGTCTGGGATTTCGTAGAGTTACCGCAGGGCGCCAGGACTCTTGGTTGCAAATGGGTCTATAAGACCAAATTAGATCCATCTGGTAATATTAGCATATATAAGGCCCGACTTGTAGCCAAAGGTTTTCTTCATAAAGATGGTGTTAACTATAATGAAACCTTCTCTCCAGTTTCAACGAAGGATTCATTAAGAGTTATTTTGTCCATTGTAGCTCATTTTGACTTAGAGTTACATCAAATGGATGTCAAGACGGCATTCTTGAATGGGGATCTTGAGGAGCAGGTGTATATGATTCAGCCTGAAGGATTCACCTCAGATAAAGGAAGTCATCTGGTTTGTAGACTCAAGAAGTCAATATACGGACTGAAACAAGCCTCCCGACAGTGGTATTTGAAGTTCAACGATGTTATTACTTCATTTGGTTTTAAGGAGAACATTGTTGATCAATGCATATACCTTAAGGTTAGTGGGAGTCGCTACACGTTTCTGGTCTTGTATGTTGATGACATTCTACTTGCAAGCAGTGACTTAGGGATGTTGCACCAGACTAAGCAGTTTCTTTCTCAGAACTTTGACATGAAAGATTTAGGAGAGGCATCCTGTGTCATAGGGATTGAGATCTATCGTGATAGATCCAGAAGGATCCTTTGGTTGTCTCAACAGGCCTATATCAATAAAGTTCTCAAACGGTTTAACATGGAAAACTGCTCACCTAGTGCAGCTCCTATTGTGAAGGGTGACAAATTTGGCTTGTTCCAGTGTCCAAAGAATTCTTTAGAGTTGGACAGCATGAAGGACATTCCTTATGCATCGGCAGTTGGTAGTATGATGTACTTGGAGGTCTGTACAAGACCTGATATTGCCTTTGTTATGGGAATGTTGGGAAGATATCAGAAAAATCCAGGGATGGATCATTGGAGAGCTGCAAAAAAGGTTATGAGGTATCTGCAAGGAACGAAGGATTACATGCTTACATACAGACATTCTGATCATTTGGAACTGGTTGGATATACAGATGTAGACTTTGCTGGTTGCGTTGACTCAAACAAGTCGACATCGGGTTATATTTTCCTTTTGGCAGGCGGTGCTGTCTCTTGGAAAAGTATTAAGCAAACCCTTACAGCGTCGTCGACTATGGAGGCAGTTTGTTGCTTGTTATGAGGGCACGTCACATGCTACTTGGCTGATGAACTTTGTCACAAGACTTACTATTATGGATTCCATATCTAAGCCATTAAAGATGTTCTGTGATAATAGTGCTGCTGTATTTTTCACGAAGAACAACAAGAGTGGCAGTAGAAGTAAGCACATTGACATCAAGTATCTTGTTGTTCGGGATCGTGTTAAAGAAGGGACAGTTGTTATTGAGCATATTGGTACTGAGCTTATGATTGTTGATCCCATGACTAAGGGCTTACCCCCTTCTCTGTTTAAGAGTCATGTGAATCGTATGGGTCTTATTAGCTCATCGTGCATTTGATTTTGCTTATGTACTACTGGACTTTACTCATTTATCATAGCAGTTACAGTTTATTTTCTCGTTGTGTCTCATTTTTCAGTGCACTTCAGTATGAGACAATATTTGCAAAATGAGTGGGAGCATGCCTTCACTCATAAATATATTTTGCCACATATAGCACTCAAACAGAATGAATTAGTTGCATTGTGATACATGGAAGGGAATGTTCTCCTTTGAGGACATAACCGCCTTGATTCATGCGATTATGACCTTTTGTAAGAGTATAAAGTTACCACATACAGTTCGAAGGGTATTATTTTTTTAAACATTGTATGCGCATATAAAAGTCATTTTAAAGTTTCCCATTACCCACTTGGTTATTTTTTAACTCAAATATTTTTTCTCAAATTTAGTTTAATTGAGCCAAGTGGGAGATTTTATTCTTTCTATGGCTCAATTGAGAAGTTGTGCCAAGTGGGAGAATGTTGGGCTTTGTTTTGTATTAAAACATAAGGTGGCCCAACTATCTCAATTAACACTGTTTTGGGCTTTTATAAAACTGTCTGGGTAATGGGCCTGAGTCAGAATACCCATTAAGCTGTGATTTTAAGTGGCAAATCTGAACCGTTAGATGACCTATGGATGGACGGTCATGATTCTAGGGTTCTTAACAGTGGTGTCCTGGTTTAGTTATAAATACACCTTTAGTCATCTTAATTCGGTGTCTTAAGTGAGATTGCTCTCAGCCAAGTTCTAAACCAGAAATACTATTGTGATTCTGAAGAAGATTAGTTGATTCTGAAGTGGATTAGCTGAAGATCAAGCTTACTTGAAGAGGTTCTCAATTACAATGGCTACAAGTATGCCTAATCTCTGTATTAAAGTCTATCATCTACGACTTGCCTTATTTTCTGGTCAATGTAGCATATGGAATGAAGATTTGGATTTCACTACTTGAAGAACGAAGATTGAAGACAAATTTCATGAAAAGTATCAAATTGAAGATAAAAATCAAACAACAGAAAAAATGTAGTCGATTTGCCCGCCGATGTGAAGAAAATGATCCCTCCCTATGTTGTGCAGCTCCTCTTCATTGTATGATTCCTAGTCTGGTTAGGGTTAAAGATTTCTTCAGGCGATACTTAGTTTTGTAGGGAAGAGCATTAGCTGCATGATATAGCGTATCATTTTTTAGCAAATGAAGATGTGAGACATGAAACACATGAGCAGGAGGAATTCTGATCCCCCGGTGAAGCTTCACCAAAGAGCTTCACCAGCTAGCCACGCAGAAGGGAGTCACGTGGTCACGTGATATAAATGGCTTTTGAGAAAACACCATTTGTATTCCGTCTTATTACACTTTTTCTCATTCTCTCATTTATGGGGCCTGTATTAAAAAAAACTTTATTATTCAAGCCTATTCTGTCCTGTACTAAGCTTTTGCAGCCTCCCTTCTTTTTATTATATTTATTGTAAAAAGCATATGCCTCTTATTTATTATCAAATTTTATATCAATTTTAGAGACCCAATTTGATTCATCTTTATCCATCACATATGCACTAGAATCTTTTAAAGTTTTATCATTATTTGCATGTGTTAAATTATTCTCTGATTCCATACTATCATGGACCCAACTTGATTTACCTTTAGCCCTCATATGAACACTACAATCTTTCAAAGTTCCATCATCATTTGAAATGAAATTTTCATCCCTCAAATCTTTACCAACTTCATGGACCTGACTTGGTTCACCTTTATGCCTGACATGAACATTACAATCTTTCAAAGCATTATCATCATTTTTACCTAATAAGTCAAAATCTAGTCGACATATTGATCTTATATTTGTGTTAATGGGGATAAAAGACTCCTTGTCACCCATGATGTTTGTTATGAAATAATAAAGGTACAATAACCTGTATGAATTAAAGGGATATTAACATAACAATATTTATTTTTATGAACTAATTAGTATAAATTAAAATTATAATTATAAATATGCAAGGAAGTTATATAAACATACCTTTTTTGGACAAACTATCCGATTGAAAGGTACTTGTAAATGGGACGTTGGGCCTACTAAAGAGAATAAGTAATTTAGAGTCTAATACATGCATGCAAGCATATGGTTTATTGTGTTTAAATGTACTAAATTAAATAGCTTTCTTTCTAACACGTATAAAAAAACATGCATATAATCATCTTGAACAAATATATTATATTTTATAATAAAAATATAAAATAATAGTAAAAATATACCTATTGTAATTAATACAAAAATATAATACTCAAAGAGGATTAAAAAATGGTGATGGACAAACTAACCTTAGCGTCTCCAGTCTTACTTCACTGTTCCACTAAACAATAATTTAGAAGGGCTACACAATAACTTCACAGTTTAGCACTTGCATTTAACTGTATTTTAGCAATTACGTTCAATACTCCATGAAATAGTGTATAAAATAGTAAAAAACTAAAGTCAATACAAACTATAACATTAGAACAAAATTTCTATAATACTGTACAAGTTTTAACCTTTCAAAAAAATTGGATGCTTCAACTCTTGAGGGACGATTCAATGCTCTGTGCATAAAAAAAGACCATTCAATACTTCATAAAGAAAATTATATTTTAATTAAAAAAGATAAAAAAAATTAATAGGCTATAAAGTATAAAAGAAAAATAATATTTTTTGAATAAAAGTCAGACCAAATGGCCTGGGAGAGTTGGAAAGACAGCTCATTAATGGAGGCTGCAAAAAAATGTTTGTACCAGAAGGGAGGCTGCAAAAGCTTGATACGGGACAGAATAAGCTTGAATAATTAGGTTTTTTTAATATGGGCCCCACAAAAGATACGAGAGAATGCGAAAGAGGGTAATAAGACGGTATACGCAAATGGTGTTTTCTCAAACGCCATTTATATCACGTGACCACGTGAGTCCCTTTTATGTGGCTGGCTGGTGAAGCTTCACCAGAGACATCATTGGTGAAGCTTCACCAGGGGATCAGAATTCGAGCAGAAGCATGTCTTTTAACAGGAGGGATTATCAGTTTATTTTGGGTTTTTTAAGAAAAGTTTCAATGAGCTAACTCTACGTGGGCTCATGCTTCATCGTATCAAAATTTGTATTTAAATCAAAATCTAAGGGTTTATAATGCTAAGCTCACTACGATGCAAGTGAGCCTAAGGTCAACCTGCACCGAAGTCATGAGCCCAGGCTCTAGGGATAGTTAGATCGAGATTGAGATCGAACTATACAAGAGAACTAAATGTTCTAAGATAACACATACCGTCATATTTTTATATTTAATGATTAATTATTCTAACCAAGTTCTTTGTTTTAAAGGATCTAATATAACACTAATCAACTAAGTATGTTTAGGTAGGGCTTACGCATAGTTACTTGAGCTTAAGCTCTATGGGCCATTGAGTTTAGAATCAACGGCGACTATTGCTTTAAATCCAACAGCTCACAAGGACGCTCACCTAAACTTTTTCTTTCTAATTTTTATATTTTTATTTTAAAAAATTCTCTTGCAAATTTTATGTGGTAATAGATAAAAGTAAATAATTATTTTAGTTTTTTATTTATTTTGGTAATTAATTAATTATTTATTTTAAAATTTTAAAAAAATCTAATCTAATCTTAACCCAAAACCTGTTTCATCACCTATAATACCCTTTGTAAACAAATGTGGGTATGCTTTATCCACCCAATTGTCATCTATACAATTTATATATGGTTGCACATGTGCCCCATGCATCATAAGCTGTCACATCAAAATCTCTCATGTGGATCAAAATCTGATGGCATAAGAGAACTGCATGCATGAGTTCATGTTTTATGGGTTGTTTGATCTAAGATCCGATGACACAAGGGATTAGAAGTAAATAATTATTTTAAATTTTTTATTTATTTTTATAATCAAATAATTTTTTTAATTAATAAAATATTATAAATTTTTTATTTATTTGAATTGAGTTAGGTTTGGGAATGCATGGGTCGAGTAATCATGTTACTATTTATTAAAGTAAAACATATATGTTCATATTTTAAAAAACTCAACCCAAGCTCAACCCGACTTTCTTATTAATATTGAGTACTCTTGGTAACACTACCCAGATGGGGGCATGCTTTAAATGAACCTCCCAATTGTCATCCACATACAATTTAACTATGGCAGGTTCATTGTATATTTACATATTATTTTTTTCTTAATTTAATTTTCTTTTCAATACCAAATTAAAGTTATATATAAATTTATAATTTTTATATTTTACTTTTTATTTTGATAATTACTAGATCTCAAAATTTTTACAAGTTAATAGATATATAAACCAAATAATTATTTAAAATTTTGTTTGTATTTATTTTCATAAATAAGTGATTTTTTAAGTTTTCTAAATATTTGAATCTGGTTGTGTTTAGGCATTCATGGATCAAGTTAACAAGTTACTATTTCTTAAATGGAAACATGTTAGGGCTTCTCATAACCCAACCTAAGCTCGATGACCCTACTTTTTCGCTAACATCGAGTGTTGATAACAATGCCTCTCATTTAGTGCTATATGCATTTTAATTTTATTACGCTATTTATGGAAACAAGTATCATATTATATCATAGATGAACTAGGCTAAACCCAACCCTAATAGGTTTGGGTTTGGTTTTCTAAATTTAACCCGAATAGTTATTCAAATTGGGTTCAGGGTTTATGTAATCCAACTCAGCCCAATTAATCTCATCAATATAGTTTTTTTAAGTTTATTTTGAAAATAACTCAATAAATTTTTATTATGTAAATATTTTTTACAAACACATTAAAATAATTTTTAAAAATTTAAAATTAGTAATAATGGTAAAGTTCAAGTAAAGCCTATTTAGGTTGGGATTAGGCTTGGCCATTCAGGTTGGGTTGGAGTTAGCATTTCTTAAATGGTATCAAGACCGGGTCAACCAAACTCGATGACATCCAAAACTAGGTCATTTTATTCAAATATATAAAACACCACACAAATGTACCCATTCTTTTAGTTTGCTTAACCTAAAAGGATCTTTATATATACACATAAGGAGGCATGCATTAAGCGTAACCATCTTTGACCGGTTCAATATTTGTGTCCAATATTGTCGGTACCAAAAAATTATGGTGCACATAGTACGTGTAAAGTAAATGTTTGTTGTGGCTGAGTCTAGGATATGATTGACACATAAATTTTATAGGAAAATATAAAACACTTTTTCACCATTCATTGTTATAAATTTACATGTTTTTTTGTTATTTTTTCTTAATTTAAGATTAGATTATAATTATTCTTTATATTAAATATATTACCAATGTTTTTACATCAAACGCCGCTAAATGTGTATGCTTATTTATTTTTAAAAATTATTAAATTAGTGGCGGTTAGGAAAAAGTGCTGCTAAAAATATTTTAGTGCCATTTTACAATACTATACAACAACACTTTTCGTAAAACGTCATTGATTATTTACATTTGAGACACTTCACTGTAAAGTACTGCTGATGACATTTTTCAGCAGTGTTTTGTAAAGAATGTCGTTGTTGTTTTGATTTTTAGTGGCATTTTATAAAAGTGCCGCTAATAGTAAATATTTAGTGACTCTTTGATAATCCACTTTCTCGTAGTGAATAATTTGATTTCTCATTGATCCATTACTTAAACAAACATAATAAAATGGAAATCCTTTACCTTACACCATATTAATAGAAAATAACTTAAAACAAAGATTAGAGAAGGAAAATTTTGAACCTTTGGATGCGTACTTGTGTCATGGCGCCTCATAGAATCCAGAAAGGGCAATGAAGAGCACTAGTACATAGCACAACCAGAAAATGGATGAACCAAAATGCTCTCCCGAATGGTAGAAGAGCCTCTTGGTGCTTTGGTGATGGGAGAATAGATGGAAGCAGGGTAGCCACATGCGAGGGAGGAGAGGGAAGATGGTCGGGGAAGCGGAGCAGCATGCAAGGGGAAGAGGGAAGAGCTGATGCAAAGGAGGTGAAGGGCGAGGGAGAAACTAGGCAGCCGGGCAAGGAAGGTCAAGGGAAGGGTGAATAGGGGTACATGGAGTTAAAAAATTAATGTTCATGTTTATTTTAAAACTGGGGTACAAATGGGAGAATGAGTAAATCGTATATAGGGGACCCAAATAAAAGGGGCACAAGAATTAAGTGGGGTGTAAATAGCCACGTTCATAACTAAATAGAGTGGTTGGTACGTAACATCATGCCCAAACAAGGAGCACATTGCTCTCTGGTGTAGACAATATTGAGGAGAAGAGAACTTCTCAATCAGAGACCATTCCTCCATTCTACATCAAAGGAGTCCGTAAGTTGTGAGCTACCTAGGCTATACTCTAGCCTTATGCGAAGATGGCTGGAGGAAAGATGTGGATCTGCTTCCTTCTATTCACGCTCGTCTTTACAGTCCTGCCTGCAGATTTCATTGGGTTGCAAGTAGAAACTTCTCTCACTAGGTATGTAGAGCTTCGATTATAACTTCATTATGTTCTTGAACCCTTACCATTTCTTGCTAGTTTATGTTTATGCCCTGTTTTTCTTTCCTTCATAGTTGGTTTTCTGAAACTTGAGCTTAATATGAAATGAAGCCACCACTGGTTGTGCATGATTTTTTCGTCTCACTCAAATATATCAAGAACGTGGTTATTCTGACCCCGTTTTTTCCTATGTTTCTCATTTTTTTTATTTTACTCATTTTTTTTAAATTACCTATTTATACCCCATATTTAAAAAATAAAAAAAAAATTTACCCTACTTCCTCTTTATTTTTCAGCCTGAGTTTAATTGTTAACACTGTTGCCAACAATCTGGCATCAATGACATGGCTGCCCTATTTGGAAGCTTAGCCTATAAGTACAACCAACGCGTTGTGGCAGCTAAGAGGGCAGGCAGGGCTTTGGCCATGTACGCTAGAGCTAGCGGCCAAAACTGGCCATGTAGGCTAGATTTGGCTTCTGCAAGCCTGACTCGGTGGCCTGTGCAGCTGGATCTTGCTGCAGTAGGTCAGATTTGGCATGTTGCAGGCTCGATCTAGCATTCTTTCATGCTAGGATCTTGCTGAGTATGCCGGAGATCCAGCCTACGGCGGTGAGACCTAGCTGCTATAAGCTAGATTCGATGGCCTGTATGGCCAGATCTCACCGCCAGAGATACCGCTAGAACCAGAGTGGCCATTGCCAAAGCCGGAGCTATCGTCGGAAAAAAAAGGATGGAGTTTATTTACTAAGAGAAGTATGAGCAAAATAAAGAAGAAAATATGGGAGAATAAATAAGGATGTCACTCGGGTAGGATATATGGTAAAATTTAACCCAACCATAATAGGTCGGGTTTGGGTTTTTAAATCCAACCCGAATAGATATTCGGGTTAGATTATGGTTTATCATTTCTTAAATGATATCGGGTTTGTGTTTGGCAAAACCCGGTACGTATAAGGTTATAAAATAAATTTTTTATATATTTTTTTGTATTTTGATCAAATCAAACTCGACCTGACCCCTAATGGGTCTGGTCTATTCGGGTCAGGTTTTGGTTTTTAAATTAGCCCTAATAACTATTCAGGTCGGATTTGGGTTTACCATTTCTTAAATATCGAGTTTGGATTTGGCAAAACTCAACCTAAACCTAGCCCCGTGGCATCCCTATGAATAGAGCAAAATAATTTTGTATTTCACTTTCTTCGAGAAAAAATTGAGGTCCATATACAATTATTCACATCTAAATGTCCACCACAATTTCTTTTTTCATTTATGGGATGGTGTGGTTACTAAGAAAGTGTACGCTCCATTCATCCCGTAAAAATCTTAATTTTAGTGTAATTTAATTTTCTAATGGAGACACTTATTACCATAGGGAGGGAGTATATACCCCTTTACTTGTTTTATGTTTCTAAAGTTTCCCATAAAAAACTTTTTTAAGGTATGTTTTTCCTCAAAAACATGTTTCAAGTAGCACTTTGCATGCATATCAAATTTAAGACATAGGAGAATAAACGTCCAAATAAATCAAAACATAAAAACAGACGTTTGATTGGCATAGAGGAGGATCTGCAATTTCGACTTACGTTCACATCACACAACAAAAATCTCACTCCGTTCTCTAAGGCTAGTGATTCCATACTTGTGTTGACCAATCTCTTTTGATTGCCATCCCCAAATGTTGATTAAGTTGTCATTCTTTGTTTGGTCATGATTTGTAACTTTTATGTTTTCCTCATACTAGGTGGTCGTATTTGGATCATTTGATTCTTGGAAACCCAACCAGCGTCTATTTTTCTAGCCGGAAATTTATGGCAATGCCCTGAGTTTTCTCCTATTTGCAAATGTTTTTTTTTAAATATTTATATTTAACCCCTGCCTTGAAGGTCCTTTTTATCTCCATTAATTGAAATTTTATTACTCTCTCTTTAATATATTAATAGTTTTATTTATTTATTTTTAAATAAATTAAAATTAATATATTTGTAAAAAAAATAGAGCAATTAATGTGGTGTACTTCCAATAAGTAGGAATTTTTTTACATTGTCAATGTCTATACTCTATAATAATCTATACTAATCCAGCTGTCTCTTAGTCACCACTCTCCTGCTATCAATTTAATTTTCTGACATGGACATCGTTCATTTACACACTTTTCATTACTTTTGAAGGGTAATTTTGAAGTTTAAATAAATAGAGGTAAATGGTCTATTTATAATAGACAAGTCAAATAATTAATTATTAATAATAAAATAAAAGAAGCATTTTTAAATAGGTAAAAATTGAAAGACATTTATAAATTTCTTTCCCATAATCCAAATAAGTTCTTTGGATCAAGGGAAAATTATATAAATAATGTTAAAAAATATTTATTAAAATAGCATAGAGGTACAAAAATAATATTTATTTTTGCCATGTAGGCGCCAGCTAAGCGACGCCTATGCGTCTTTTTAAAATTTTTCTTTAGGATTTCATCATTTCAAAAGGACGAAATCAATAAACTTGACTGATTTTGTTCTTTAGAACGCTGAAATCAATAATGAATTAATTTTAACCTTTCTTTACTCTCTCTCTCTATTCAATCTCTCTCCTCTTTCTCTCTCTATTCATTCTCTCTCCTCTATTCACTCTCTCACTACTCTCTCTTTCGGCTATCTCTCTTCTTCACTCTCTCCTTCTCGTCTCTCCTCTTTCTTCACTCTCTCCTATCTCTCTCTTCATACTCTCTCTTCACTCTCTCTCTCTCCTCTTTCTCTCTCTTCACTTTCTTTCCTCTCTTCTTTCTCTCTCCTTGCCTCTATTTCATGCGTGTGAGTGTGATTCCTGGCTCTAAGGAAGAATGAAGAGAAAATATAAAATTTTATTTTTTCTTCCTTATTTATTATATATTAAAATAATAAATTTTAAATATAACATAATATATTTGTAAAAGATGAAATCAATATGTTTTTTTAAAATTTCATGATTTTGTCTTTTTGATTTCATCCTTTAGAAGAAGAGAGAAGACAAAGAGAAGAAAGAGAAAGATGAGAGAGAGAAAAGATATAGCTGAAAGAGAGAAGAGAGGGAAGAGAGAGAGGGGAGAGTGAATATAGAGAGGAGAGAGGGTGAAGAGAGAGAGGAGAGAGATAGCCAAAAGGGAGAGGAGAGATAGAAGAGAGGAAAGAGAGTGAAAGAGAGAAAGAGGAGAGAGGAGAGAGAAGAGAGAGAAAGACGAGAGAGAGATTGAAAACAGAGAGAAGAGAAGAGAGAGAAAAAGAAAGGGTAAAATTATTTCATTATTGATTTTGTCCATTATAAATTAGTATAATATACTAATTTTATTCATTATGAGAATGAAATAAGTTAAGTGTATTAATTTCATCCTTCTGAATAGTAAAAAAATAATTTTTTTTTAAAAAAGCCATAGAGGTGACAATGCTTGGCTGGCGCCTACATAACTAAAATAAACACTATTTTGATAATAATTTTTTTTACTATTTTAGTAAATATTTTTTTATAAATATTTTTTATATAATTTTCCCTCCTATCAATATTAACAACTATATTAAAAAAAAAAATTTGTCAAATAGTAAAACCTACATCTAAGAGGAGGGGAAATAGGCTTATAAAACTTTTCTTTGAGTATCTAACCACTTAAATTTGTAAAATAGACCTATTAATATAAAATAAATTCTTTTTAATATTAATATACGACAGAGAGAATACATCTAGGTATCAATGAAACTTTAACTACAAGTGTTGCAAATTATTTACTAGGCCCATGGATCTAGATCTGGCCATCTTGCCATGACTACAACTTCAATCTATTTAATCTACTAGTGCCCTAAATTAATAGCTCTACTTGGTTTTGTAAAATAAACTACAATTAATTTATTTTAAAAAACTAAATAGCACTATTAATTTAAGACCGATAGAGTATTTAACTATTAAGAAACATAAAAGAGATTTTTTTGGTACGGAAACACGGTCCAGATTGTATAACTTCAACAAGAATGATAAAAAAAGTTTATTTTTCTACTTAGACAAGCATTCCATATGAAGGGAAAGCTGCTATTTTTTGAAGGATCGTGTACTCCTTGTCCTACGCAATTTTTAATAGCATCAGTTTTCCGTTACCTCTTTATTGACATAATTAATTAGCCCTTGAATCTAGATCTATAAGTGAAGTTTCAATCGCCATAACTGAAGCTCACAATCTGTGCATTGGCCTATGATTTTATGTTTAACCAATTTTGGGCAATCAATAGTTAGTGAAGCTTCTAGCAATTTCGCTAGAATTCACCATAATCTCATTTAATTTAAAATTAAGTGGCTTTTGCTATGTTAAAAATAAGAGGTTCTTTCTAATATGAACAAACAACATAATTAATTTATCAATAGGATGATAATAAAATTATATTATGCATAACAATATATTGTTACTATTATTTGAAAGGCTAAAATATAGTACTTTTAAGCATACCTGTAGTCATTAGAGCCTTTAACTAAGCTTAAACCTCTTGTTGAAGCCTTATCTCTTCTAATCCTCTTTAGAATTACACAATGAATTTATGGCTTAGAACTTGACTAAGAATAATCTCTCTTAAGGCATTGTATTAGGATAACTAATGGTGTATTAATAACTAAACCAAGACACCATTGTTAAGAACCCTAAAGTCTTGACCTTCCATCTAGAGGTCAACCAATGGTCCAGATTCGCTACTTAAAACTACAGCTTAATGGGTATTTTAATTTAAGTCCATTACCCAGATAGTTTTAAAAGCCCAAAACAGTGTTAATTGAGATAGTTGGGCCACTTGATGTTTTAATACAAAAACAGGCCCAACATTCTCCTACTTGGCGCAACTTCTCAATTGAGCCATAGAAATAAAGTCTCCCACGAAATAAAGTCTCCCACTTGGCTCAATTAAACTAAATTTGAGAAAAATATTTTAGTTAAAAAGTAACCAAGTGGGTAATGGGAAAATTTAAAATGACTTTTGTATGCGCATACAACTTTTGTTGAAAATATAATAGCCTTCAAATTGTATGTGATAACTTTATACTCTTACAAAATGTCACAATTGCATGAATCAAGGCGGTTATGTCATCATAAGAGAACATTTCCTTCTAAGTATTACAATGTAACTAATTCATTCTATTTGAGTGCTATATATGGCAAAATGTATATATGAATGAAGGCATACTCCTACTCTTTTTCCAAATATTGTCTCATACTTAAGTGCACAAAAAATGAGACAACATGAGAAAAGAAACCATAATTGCTATGATAAATGAAAAAGTTCAAAAATACATAAGCAAAATCAAATGTACGATTAGCTAATAAGACCCATACGATCCACATGACTCTTAAACAGAGAAGGGGGTAAGCCCTTAGTTATTGGATCAACAACCATAAGCTCAGTACCTATATGCCTAATAATAACTGTCCCTTCTTTAATGCGATCTCGAACAATAAGATACTTGATGTCGATGTGCTTACTCTGACTTCCACTCTTACTGTTCTTCATGAAGAACACAACAACACTGTTATCACATAACATCTTTAATGGCCTATATATAGAATCTATAATAGTAAGCCCTGTGATAAAGTTCATCAGCCAAGTAGCTTATGAAGTGCCCTCATGACAAACAACAAATTTTGCACAACAACGTCTACCAAAAGGAAAATATAATCCGATGTCTTTTTCTAGTCAACACAACCAGCAAAGTTTGTATATAAGCATGTAATCCTTCATTCCTTGTAGATACCTCATAACTTTCTTTGTAGCTCTCCAATGATCCAACCTAGGATTTTTTTGGTATTTACAGAAAATTCCCATTGCAAAGGCAATATATGGTCTTGTGCAGACCTCCAAGTACATTATACTACCAATTGCTGATGCATAAGAAATTTTCATCATGCTTTCCAACTCCAAAGAATTCTTTGCACACTGGAACAAGCGAAATTTTGTTGTGCACAATTGTGCACGATGATCATACTCTCCTTTATTATTTTATTTGCATTAAACTATTTATTCATTATTGTAATATTTTATTATTCATACTGTGTTAGTTCAGTTAGTGGCCCGGGCTAGCCGACCCACTAATTGGGTTATCTTGTTAAGGCCGAACCGGTCTGGTTCAAGTGGCCTGGTTCCCTAGGTGGTCGTCTCCTATATGGGGTGGCCGTGGCTTTTGTTGGTGATTATGCAATTGAAGTATTCTAGTTTCTCTCCTTTCTTCATTACTTCTCCCCTTTCCCTGCGTAATTCTCTTAGGTACCGATTGTGTCTGCATCGGGCACATCATTGGTATCAGAGCTTTACGATCCCTGGACATGGCTCGAGGAAAACAATCTGCTGCTGTTCCCGAGGTTACTCTGGAGAAGGAGGTACCAGCGTCAGCACTTGCTTATGTAGACAGCTCGAAGGCCGATCCTCCTGCAACAGCTAGCGATATCAAACAAATCATGGCTACACTGGAGGTTCTGACATCGGATATGGTGAGCGCAGTTAAGGGCGAAGCATCAAGGTGCACAATGCCCATCCTTCCACGGTTGCCTCCTGCTGTCCTAGAGAAGAGTGGTCCGTCCAATCTCCCCGAGCCGACCTTCTCCTGCCCTCTAGCACCCGTAGGCATCGACACAAGCGACTTCCCAGGTCCAACGCGATTTGGCACTGGCATTCCAGTGCTAGATGGGAGACGCCAGGCCTGAGACATGCGTGGCACACCAGGTGTTCGAGAGAATGCCCCTATGATGCCGCCCCCCACAATCAGTTCCAGGACGCAGAGGAGTGGGACGAGTATCCAGGGCCTCGCGGTGGGGCCCGAGGGGGGGCTGAACCTCACCTCGCTCATCTACAGTTCCCCCTTTATAATGATGATGATGACCCTATGGAATGGCTGTATAAAGCGGAGAAGTTCTTCTCCTACCAGGGAACGCATTCCGAGACTGAGCGTCTGCGCATCGCTACCTTTCACCTGGATGGCGACGCATCAGTTTGGTTCCAAAACTTTGAGAAAGAAGTGCGCTACCCCACCTGGGCAGCCTTCTCCGACGAGCTCTACATCCAGTTTGGGCCAAATGAATTTTAGGACTTCAATGAGATGTTGTCTACCCTGCGCCAGACCACCACTGTTCGTGCCTACTATACAGACTTCATGAAGATAGCCAATAGACTCCCTGACTGGCCGATGGCCGCCTTGGTGGGCACGTTCAAACGGGGGTTAAAGCCTGAAATCTCGGAGGAAATGCGCCACTTCCCTTGCGCAAGCATGTAGGACATTGTGCGTCATGCCTGGATTGAAGAAGAGAAAGTGAACCGGCAGCATAGGGGCGGACGGCTGGGACCTCCACCCCGGTTTGTATTGAGCTCCAATCCTGTGACGGTTGCCTCCAGTAGCCTGGCCAATGGCCGCCCTGGTCAACAGGCTGCCTCACCCCCACCCAGATGGACGAACGCCGAGCCAAGGGGCTATGCTTTCGTTGTGATGAGAAATTTGTTCCTGGACACCGCTGTACTGTTAAGGGCAACTTGCTAGTGGAGGAAATTGATGATGATGGCGAGGGTATGGAGGGTTCCGCATCCTTGGCGATGGAGGAGGTCTTACCTGAGATCTTAGGTCATGCTTTTTTAGGGGCATTTACTCCTCGCACGATGCAAGTACAAGGATACCTCAAGCGGCAACAGGTAGCAATGACAAGGTCGCCCACCGACTTGGTTGTTTCGTATCGGATTCAAAGCCATTTGACGTGTTAATTGGAGATGGCAAGCACCTCCGGAGCAATGGGGTGTGTGCGGAGGTCACCTTGTCTGTCCAGGGCCACACATTTGTCACCGATCTCTTCCTGTTGCCTACAAAAGGGGCAAACATTGTGTTGGGTGTATAGTGGCTACAAGAGCTTGGCGATGTCGTCTGGAACTTCCGTGACATGTGGATGGATTTTGAGCTTCAGGGGCAGCACGTCCAGTTGGAAGGCTCTAGGCCGGGCACCCTCCTCTCCACCCTGCCTTCGAGCACCTTGTTCCAGTTCGCCCCCCAAGGGCTCCTTTTGCAGCAGGGTACTACCCTTGAGGTTTCTTCGGACGACATGCCGCCAGATCTCTAGGAGTTATTGACCAGCCACTAGGACTTGTTCACTGAGCCGCAAGGTCTTCCTCCTGCCCGCTCTCATGACCATCAGATTACTATCATACCGGGAGCAGCCCCGACCAATGTGCGACCTTATCGGTACCCTCACATCCAGAAATCAGAGATTGAGTGACTCGTGGCGGACATGCTTCAGGCTGGGATTATCTAGCCTAGTACGAGTTCCTACTCGTCGCCGGTGTTACTTGTACGGAAGAAGGACAGTACATGGCATTTTTGTGTTGACTACTGCGCCCTGAATGTCATCATTGTTAAAGACAAATATCCCATTCTGGTGATTGAGGAGTTGTTGGATGAGTTGACGGGTGCCACAATCTTCCATAAGCTCGACCTTCGTTTGGGTTATCATCAGATCCGGATGAAGGCTGACGATGTGCACAAAACTACTTTCCGAACTCATGATGGCTATTTCGAGTTCCTTGTTATGCCGTTTAGATTGACCAATGCCCCCTCCACATTCCAGTGCCTTATGAACGACCTCTTCCGGCCCTTCCTTCGCCGTTATATATTGGTATTATTTGATGATATTCTAGTGTATAGCTGGTCATGGATGGAACATTTGACACATCTCAAGTCGGTCTTCTCTATTCTACGAGACAACTCTTTATTTCTTAAACGTTCGAAGTGCTCCTTTGGCAGTAAGTAGGTGGATTATTTAGGACATATTATCTCGGGAAATGGCATCGCCACAGATCCAGCCAAGGTAGCCGCTATGTTATCTTGGCCCGTGCCCCAATGTGTTCAGGCGCTCCGTGGTTTTCTGGGCCTCACCGGGTACTATCGGTAGTTCATTAGTAGATATGGAAGTTGGCTCGGCCTCTGACAGCGCTACTCAAAAGGGGGCCTTTGCTTGGACTGCTGCTGCTCAGGAGGCCTTTGATGGGCTGAAGCAGGCTATGGCCTCGGCCCCAGTCTTGATCTTGCCTGATTTCAGCCGCCCTTTTGTGGTCGAGACAGACGCATTAGATGCGGGGCTGGGGGTGGTTTTTTTACAGGACGAGTGTCCCATTGCCTATTTTAGCAAGGCTCTGGCTAGCCGCTCCTTGTCCCTGTCCATGTATGAAAAGGAAATGTTGGCCAGCATCCTTATTGTTAGCAAGTGGCGGCCCTACTTATTGGGTCGTCGGTTCTTGATTCGCACAGACCATCAGCCCCTGAAGTATTTCCTAGAGCAGCGGGTGTCCACTCCATCTCAGCAGCGGTGGGTCAGCAAACTTCTGGGATATGATTATGAAGTTGTTTATAAGAAGGGTTCGGAGAACATAGTGGCTGACGTTCTCTCTCGCATACCTTTCCTGGGCCCTTGCTTGACCTTCTCCAAGTTATCCTATCCGTTTATTGAGGAGTTGAAGCAGGCCTACATTGCTGATACTTCGACGCAAGCTCTGGTTGTTGCCCTCCAAATCCATCCTGCTGCCCGCCCATTCTATGCTTGGCGGGATGATCTCCTGTTTTGGAAGGATTGGTTGTGGGTTCCTGATGTCACTGACCTTTGCCGCCGCATTATTTCTCATTTCCATGACTCTCCAGTGGCCGGTCATGAGGGAGTATTCCGCACCTATAAGAGGGTCAGCTAGAGTTTCTTATGGTTGGGTATTTGACGGACAGTTCATGAGTATGTGACCGCTTGTGATACTTGTCAGCGAGCCAAGGCAGCCACGACCTCCCCAGCTGGGTTGCTCCAACCCTTGCCCATTCCGAATAGGTTTGGGAGGATATCTCGATGGACTTTGTCGAGGCCTTGCCTCTCGTGCAAGGTAAATCAGTGATAATGGTTGTGGTCGACCGTCTGTCAAAGTATGCTCATTTCTGTGTGTTGGGACACCCTTTCACTGCTAAGACCATGGTTGATCTTTATGTACGGGAAGTGGAGAAGCTTCATGGTATGCCCCGCACTATTGTTTCTAATCGTGATTGTATATTCATCTCCCAATTTTGGCGGGAGTTATTTGCTTTGCAGGGCACTTCGCTTCATATGAGCACTGCTTATCACCTGCAGACGGATGGGCAGATGGAAGTGGTTAATTGTTGTCTGGAGCAGTACCTGCGGTGTTTTACAATGATGCAGCCTCGCCGATGGCTTCATCTTCTTCCCTGGGTGGAGTGGTCCTATAATACCGCCTATCACACGTGTGCGGGCTTCACTCCTTTTGAGGTGTTGTATGGCCGCCCCCCACCGACGATCTTGTCTTATGTACCTCATCGCTCTTCTGTGGCTGAGGTGGACTATATGCTCCAAACTTACGATGAAGTCTTGCGTCAACTAAAGATGAATTTGGCTGTTGCTCAGAACCGGATGAAACAGCTCTATGATGGCCGACATATGGATAGGGAGTTTCACGTGGGTGACTTGGTTTATGTTTTTGTTTTGTCACAGCGCCAGACTTCTTTGTTTTAGCCCGAGCACTCCAAGCTAGCCCCCGGTACCATGGTCCTTATCCTGTGGAGGCACATGTTGGTCCAGTTGCTTACTGCCTTATGTTGCCGCCTGATTCCTTGGTTCATCCTGTTTTTCATGTGTCCCATCTTCGGCGGTTTGTGGGAGACAGGGTTTTAGCTGTGGGTGCCCCTCCTCCTCCCTTGATAGGTTCAGTTCCGCCCTCTGACCTTGCTCTTGCATCGGTGCTTGAGAAACGGTGGGTTCGTCATTCTGGTCGCATTATCACCGAGGTCTTGATTTCGTGGCAGGGTCAGCCGTTGGAGGATGCTACGTGGGTGTCTGAGGATGAGTTTTTGGCTCGTCTTCCAGCATGGTTGCCTTGCGGACAAGGCGAATAGCAGAAGCATTGTGGAGTGTTGTGCACGATGATCATACTCTCCTTTATTATTTTATTTTCATTGAACTATTTATTCATTATTGTAATAGTTTATTATTCGTACTGTGTTAGTTCAGTTAGAGGCCCGGGCTAGCCGACCCGCTAACTGGGTTATCTTGTTAAGGCCGAACTGGTCTGGTTCAAGTGGCCTGGTTCCCTAGGTGGTCGTCTCCTATATGGGGCGGCCCTGGCTTTTGTTGGTGATTATGCAATTGAAGTATTCCAGTTTCTCCCCTTTCTTCATTACTTCTCCCCTTTCCCTGCGTAATTCTCCTAGGTACCGATTGTGCCTGCATCGGGCACATCAAATTTGTCACCCTTCATAATAGGAGTTGCACTAGGTGTGCAGTTTTCTATGTTAAGCTGTTTCAAAACTTTACTGATGTAGGCCTGTTGAGACAACCCAAAGATCCTTCTGGATCTAACACGACAAATCTCAATCCCTATTACAAAAGATGTCTCTCCTATATTTTTCATGTCAAAGTTCTGAGAAAAGAAACTTCTTAGTCTCGTGCAACATCCCTAAGTCACTGCTTGGAAGTATAATGTCATCAATATATAGGACCAAAACATGTTGTCACGCCCCGGCGATGCCCGACCTGAGCCGAACCCGGTCCAAGGGCTGGTCAAGCGCGCGGGGGCGACGAAGTGAAAATTGAGAAACGATCTAGCGGAAGACTTAACCCTAACCACGGGCGATTAATAGAAACACGGAGTATGCACAATCCTTTGAGCAAGAGTAAATAAAAGGGAAAGAAAAGGGTTGTTTATCACAAAGTAAACAACAATCTCAAACCCACAAGCTTAGTTAAGTAAAGCCCACATCGGCTCAAAATAAGTCATAAGCATCACAACGGTAAAATGAGACATAAATCCAAAACAAGAACCCTACACAAAGGTCCTGAACAACAGCATAACTAAGGAAAATAAACCACACAAAGAACTCCACGATCATATCCAAGCCACCTCCGACCTTTCTTCGAAGAGGCGATCCTGTCCATCTGCGTGTCGCACCACGCAGCCCCAAATAAAACACCAAAGAGGGGTGAGTTTAACAAACTTAGCAACGGTTTTAATATCACTAACAACATCGAAAAATACGATAGCATAGCGATATAATCATTCAAATCAACGAATTACATCGTGCATCATTTTCTGATCACACATACATATCACCTAACACTGCATCATAGTGCATAATCAACCTGCATGGATGTATCTCTAACATACATATTCCACATGCATAACATCAACATCAACCTGCATGGATGTATCTCTAACATACATATTCCAACATGCATAACATCAACATCAACCTGCATGGATGTATCTCTAACATACATATTCCCACATGCATAACATCAACATCAACCTGCATGGATGTATCTTTAACATACATATTCCACACATACATATTCCAACATGCACAACATCAACATCACCCTGCATGGATGTATCTCTAACATACATATTCCCACATACATAACATCAACATCAACCTCCATCAAGGAGTAATCACACATTAACGTCACACAGACGGGAGCATAGACAAGGCCACGAAGGCGTGTCATGGTCCAAAATTCTACACAAGAATTCAAGAAAGATCGGGGTTGTCAATCCCTAATACTGCTCTCCCTAAACGATCCTGGCCAAGGATGTCCCATTCTCACACAGAGAATCTAGAGTAGGGGTGTTCGCCCAGGGACATCTCCTGCGGAGGGAAGAGCCCGAGTTCTCACACAGAGAACCCTAGAACACATGGTAGCGGGGTGCACACGGCATACCACACTGGATTCTCAGGGTCCAGATGACACTCATAATAACATTCTCACAATCCGCAAGACAAGTACACAACTCGTCCCCACAAAATTTTATTTAACAAGACTCAACCCGGGGAGTGCACTCGTTCCACACAGGAACTTCAAATCGTTCCACACAGGAACTTCAAAACAAAATATGTCCTTTCGGACCAATCAACTTGCGATTAATCCACGACCGATCAATCCGGTACACAATTCCATCACATTGCATCCAATCGGTCAAATTCGATTCATCACGATGAAGCCTCAATTGGAAATCCATTTTCATGATGCGTGCAGCATGGTACATGCGTGGGCAAAGCATACATGAATCCTAATCCATGATAAGTGCTCTCACCAGCCCCTAATGCATCATTCATAATCACAATATTAAGCTTCAACATCATCATTTAACCCCACATGTGTGTGTATCTAGTAGAAGCATTTCATATAATGCATATCAACATGCTTGAAAATCAACTCACTACCACACTACACATGTGAATTTCTATCCAAACATGAATTCTAGCGGAAATCATAGAAGAAGAATCGTTGAAATCATATCTCAATTCAAAACTCAACCACAAAGGCTAAACACATATACCATCACTCATTTCATCATTGAGTCATGGCATTCACCAACATCCACACACCACTAACCACAATCCATCAAGACAAATCAGTCCAACAATGATTGTAGTCCTACTGAGAATATGCTTAACCAAAGGGAAACAACCATTCATAATTTCAAGATAACGATTCCAACATCATGCTATAAAACATAAGTCATTTCACAAATTTCTAAGCATATATCTAAATTCCATAATCTCAATAGCATGCATTTCCAGTAGCAAAATATGGCTCAAAATACTCCACATTCATATAAATTGGCAAGCTAAAGTGAAATCATCAAAATAGACATCATATGCACAACATACAATTTCCTGTGTAGCCGATCGATCGCCCTTCAGGCCGTTCGATTGGTTACATGCAAAAATTTGAAATTTACAGTTCAGCCGATCGATCGCCCTGCAGGACCGATCGATCGCCAACACGGCAGAACAGTCATCTTCTTCCTTTCGCAAATCCAAACCGAAACACCATAGATAACACTTCAAATCCACATCTAACACCCTAATCATCATCAAAAGTCCTCCTTGACTTCCAGAATATCAAACCAAACCATGATAATGCAAAACCCTAAGAAATCGGGATTAAATAATTCCATTTTCTAATCTTACCATTAACACACTAAATCAAGCAAACC
Organism: Saururus chinensis; assembly: GCA_035235625.1. NCBI lineage: Eukaryota > Viridiplantae > Streptophyta > Magnoliopsida > Piperales > Saururaceae > Saururus > Saururus chinensis. Next base: position 38,756,668 of record CP141143.1, read on the forward strand.
ATTTCGAAATAAGCTAAAAATGGAGAGTTTTACCATGGCTAAATAGAGATTTTGAAGACCCATTACCTTAGCACTTGATTAAGCTCGGATTGAAGAGTCACCCTTCTTGAAATCCTTGAAAACACAATGAGTTTGAATTAAACTCTAATAGAAATCGATTTACCCAAGAAATCCCTAATTAAATCTTAGATCTAGGGCTTGTTGGTAGTAAAAATCGAATTTTGAATGTTAGGGTTTGTAGTAAAACACAAATCAGTAGCTTTTGATGGTCAAAAACGAATTGAATCAAGGGGAAAATGGTAGATTTGGAAGAAATTAAGAAGAAAACCATGGATTAGTGTTTAATTAGAGTAAGCTTACCTTAATCAGCTTCTAATTCGGGCCTAAGTGGGGATTAGGCCAGCCCTCCTTCCTTAGTCTATTCCCAAAAATGAAAATGGCTCTGGTTTGCCCTTTTATAATAAGGGTTGGGGTATGCATAGGTAAGTTTTAGGGTGTAAATATGAAAAGTAGGCTAAAAGTGGGTATTTTGTAAATTTAAGCACAATTTAAGCCTAATAAAATTATGAAAATTTTTGTGGGACCTTAAGTATATGTCTAGGTTCATTTGACACAAAAATAAAATTTTCGACGGTGCGGCCCACAGGGGTCCCGCCAAAACCCTAATTTTTGGGAAAATAGTGAAAATTTTGAAAAATCCCAAAAATTCACATTTGGTCTAAAATCACTTAAAACCACTAATGTTGAAGTTGATTTTGGTTAAAACCATCACAAACTCTATTTATTTACAAAATCACCGAATAAGATTAGAAAACGCGTTAATCTCACGATAACCCATAATTAAAGAAAATCAAAACCCGGTTTAAAGATGAGGGTCCTTACACATGTAATTACTAACTTTAAGGTATATGTATTGGTTAACAATGTTCTCCTTAAAACCAAATGAAGTAATAACATCGTTGGACTTCAAATACCACTGTCGAGAGGCTTTTTTCAGTCCGTATATTGATTTTTTGAGTCTACAAACCACATGACTTCCTTTATCTGAGGTGAATCCTTCAAGCTGAGTCATATACACTTCCTCCTTAAAATCCCCATTCAAAAATAATGTCTTGACATCCCTTTGATGTAATTCTAAGTCAAAATGAGCTACAAGGGCCAAAATAACTCTTAATGAATCCTTTGTAGAAACTGGAGAGAAGGTTTCATTATAGTTAACACCATCTTTATGAAGAAAATCTTTGGCTACAAGTTGGGCCTTATATATGCTAATGTTACTAGATGGATCTAATTTAGTCTTATAGACCCATTTGCAGCAAAGAGTCATGGCCCCCTGCGGTAACTTTATGAGATCTTAGATTTGATTATCAACCATGCATAGATTTCATCTCATCCTTCATGACATCATACAATTTGCTAGAGTTATCTTCAGTCATGACCTATCTTGAATAAGTCCAACATTCTTATCAGACTCTTGGAGGTATACAACATAGTCAGAAGGGAATGCAGATTTTCTTACTCTTGAGGACCTTTGAAGTCCTATTTGATCAATAGGCGGAGGTGCCTGTACAATATGAACTTTAACAACTTGTTCTTGAGGGGATAGTAGAGGAATAATAGGCTGCTTTGTAATCACCATAGGCGATACAACATGTGATCCTCCATTGGATGTGGGTATAACAATTAGAACCCTTATTTCCTCAAACACAATGTGTTTTAGAGAAATAATCTCACTGAAGTTGCCTTGCTCAAGAAAGCATACATTCCGTGCTTTGCCTATAGGGGTGTGCGAGGGATAATAAAACCTATAACCCTTAGACCATTCTGCATAGCAAATGAAAATCCACTGATTGTCTGTAATGCCCGAGATTTTTTATACATTTTCCTCAAAATTTACAAATTTTTTTTGTAATATAACTGCTATAAATCGGGAAAAATGACAAATACAAAACCTATGAAAACAGTTTTGTAATTTAAAACTTAACACATCGGTTTTCCCATATAATTTTTTTTTACCCATTTGATCAAACATCGTACGGCCAAACAAACATCCTTAGAAGCTACTCGACAACAACCGTACAAATAAATTGCTATGATCATAGACTTTAAATACAAATATCTCTCAGGCATCCCTAAGTGCAAGTCCCATAATAGTCTACAGTCTAATCTAATCTACAAGTCCAGAATACATAAACAGTTATTTTCTCATCTCACCCAATACAACAGATTGTGGCACAAAGAAAACTCGCAGTGAGTCAAGTGTATATCTAAGTCTAAGGGAATCAATCCACCATGGAAACGAGCATCCATCTTCAGGAGCTCTCAGTCACAAACCTACAAAAGCCTCCCGAACAAGGGGGCTAAAAAGTAGGGTAATGAGTATGTTCATACTCAGTAGGAAAATACCCAATAGGGAAGTTCTAAACAGTGAACTCAGTAAATCTATACATAGATGTGTTTATGCAACTCAACCATGAAGCAAACAAGCATATCATAATCATGCTCAAACGCATACAAACACACCAAACAAATCATCGAATCAAACTTATGCAAACACCCTTATTCAGGGTCTTACAAACTTACTCGTGTCATCGTACACTTACTCAAACAACTTACACATACCTGTATGACCTTACTCGTACAATCATACACTTACTCATATAACTTACACATACTTGTACAACCTTACTCATACAGTCTTACTCATACGACCTTACTCATACAATCTTACTCAGAATCACACACTGTCTTACTTAGAAACATACTCTTACCATCCTACTCATACTCTTACAACCTTACTCATACTCATACTCTTACAGTCGTGCTCATACTCATACTCTTACAGTCGTGCTCATACTCATAATCATACACATACTATCGACTACTGAAGCTCATTACAACTAATAAGCTCTAGCGTTGAAAAGGAAATGAATGTCACTGGGGCATCACCTTAACCTCTGAGGAGTGACTAGATGTCATGGACTTTTTCGAAGGCAAGGCACACCAATGCTCATGGGGCACAGGATCGAACAGGTAAGAGCAAGTCCATGATACTACTTACTTGAGCGCGCAAACATAAACACCCACACATAAGGGGTCATATAGTTGCCCACCATAATGGGTCTTATAATGCCATAGAATTGCCCACCCTTATAGGTCTTATAGTGCTAGTGCCACTCTTAGGAAGAATTATACAGTGCCACTATTGGGCAGAAACATACAGTGCCACTCTTGGGCGAAATCATACAATGCCACTCTTGGGCGAAAATCATACAACGCTCTCAATAGAGCATCAAATGTCTAAGCTTAAGATAGCACACAGATCAAATTGAAAACATACATCGCTCTCAACAGAGCATTAGACGTCTGGGCTTTATACAACACATAGACTAAATCGGAAACATAAGTCGCTCTCAATAGAGCATCAGACGTTTGGGCTTCATATAGCACACAGACAAAGTCGAAAACATACATCGCTCTCAACAGAGCATCAGATATCTGGTGCTCTAAACAGCACACAGACAACATCCCGTAGGATAAACACCATGGCAAGACATGAGAAATGCTCAGCAGATTCATTATCGACTAGCTCAAACACGGAACTTAATCCATCAAACCCTCAGGTCTCAAACTTACAACGCTATCATTAGCTTTCTTATAATTCAAATTTGAATTAAGTACATTATGCGGTATAATTATGCCAAACAAACTTACAGTCCTCAACTGATCAAACCGAAGCTGAGCCCGATCAAAACTCTAGTTCGTCAGGGTAGCACACTTCACTTAACCCATGCATATCATGATCATAACTCATCGTAAATCAAATCCTTACAGTCTTACATACTCCACCATCTACCTTATGGCCAAGACATCTTACACAAACGTCATTAAACTAAGCTCCTTAGAGCCAAACCCAGTTATCACCTTTTTACTTATACATCACTTATTATGCTTACTTTTCACTTCATAATCTATACATTATGCTTGTATAATTATGCACACTCTTATTGTCTGATAATCCCCAAACATACGATCCAACCCAAATTGATCCATTCTAATCCTTTGTCATCCATCATACGCTTACACATCCATATCCAAATTCATATCAAACACCATTGCTTCTTACCATCCATAGTCCATACCTCTACCCACATGCACATACACATAACCATATGTAACGCCCGAGATTTTTCACACATTTTCCTTAAAATTCACGGAAAATTTTTTCAATATAACGTCTGTAAATCGGAGGAAAAATGACGAAACCAAAACCTGATAAAACAGTTTATAATTTAAAACATTAAACATCCACATACGGTCAATCATCGTACGGCCAAAGCAAATATCCTCAGGCGCTACTCGAAAACAACCGTACGAATAAATTTGCTATGATCATAGACTTTTAAATACAAATCACTCTCCCAGGCATCCCTGAGTACAAGTCCCATAACAGTCCACTAACTGATCCAAATGAAAGTCCAGATAAACATCATGATGTCTCATCTCACCCAATACAGGAGATCGTGGCACAAATAAACTCGCAGAGAGTCAAGCTGATACCTGAGTCAACGGGAATCAATCCACCGCTGAAACGAGCGTCCATCACCAGGAGCTCCCCGCACAACCTGCAAAACCTCCCGTACAACGGGGCTAAAAATAGTAGGGTGAGTATTTTCATACTCAGTAGGAAAATACTCAGTAGGGGAAATCCCAAACGGTGAACTCCAAGTTCAAAAATGCATGCATCATGCAACTCAAACATGAAGCAGTCAACATAATATAATCATATCGTGCACATACGCATACGATCATACTAAATGCACTATCGTGCCACAGACATACCGAAGGCACCATCGTGCCAAAATCATATCAAGGCATCATCGTGCCAGAATCATACCGAAGGCACCATCGTGCCAGAATCATACCAAAGGCACCATCGTGCCAAAATCATATCAAGGCATCATTGTGCCAGAATCATACCGAAGGCACCATCGTGCCAAAATCATACTATCCAAACAACTTACACAAACACCCTTATCCAGGGTCATACAATTTACTCGTACCACCGTACGCATACTCATACAACATACGCATACTTGTACGATCTTACTCGTACAATCGTATGCTCACTCATACAGCTTACCCATACATGTACGACTTTACTCGTACAATCAGACTCATACGACCTTACTCGTACGATGCACAAAATCATACTTACTGTCTTACTCAGAACCATATTCTCACAATCGTACTCATACTCTTACAGTCGTGCTCATACTCATACGCTTACAGTCTTACTCATACTCATACGCTTACAGTCTTACTCATACTCATACACTTACAGTCCTGCTCATACTCATACACTTACAGTCCTGCTCATACACATACAGTCGTACTCACACTCATACAGTCGTACTCATAATCGTACACATATCAACGACCACTGAAGCTCATTACAACTAATAAGCTCCAGCGTCGAAATGGAAAAGAATGCCACTGGGGCAACACCTTAACCTCCGGGGAGTGACTAGACGCCATGGACTTTTCCGAAGGTAAGGCACACCAATGCTCATGGGGCACTGGATCAAACAGGTAAGTGTAGATCCATGATACTACTTACACGAGCGCGCAAACATAAACACCCACACATAAGGGGTCATACGGTTGCCCACCATAATGGGTCTTATAGTGCTGCAGAATTGCCCACCATAATGGGTCTTATAGTGCCATAGAATTGCCCACCATAATGGGTCTTATAGTGCCAGAGAATCGCCCACCATAATGGGTCTTATAGTACCATTGCCACTCTTGGGCGGAAACATACAACGCTCTCAATAGAGCATCAAACGTCTGGGCTTACACAGCACACAGACCAAATCAGAAACGTACATCGCTCTCAACAGAGCATCAGACGTCTGGGCTTCATACAACACGCAGACAAAGTCAGAAAGGTACATCGCTCTCAACAGAGCATCAAACGTCTGGGCTTATACAGCACGCAGACCAAATCAGAAACAACACCGCTCTCAGCAGAGCATCAGACGTCCGGTGCTCTACATAGCACACAGACAACATCCCGCAGGATAAACACCATGGCAAGACATGATAAACGCTCGGCCAACTCATCAGCGGCCAGCTCAAACACGGAACTTAATCCGTCGAACCCTCAGGTCTCAAACTCACAACGCTATCATTAGCTGTGCTTATAATTTCAGTTTGAATTAAGTATATTATGCGGTACAATTATGCCACACAAACTCACAGTCCTCGAATGGTCAAACTGAAGCTGAGCCCGATCGAAACCCCAGTTCGTCAAGGCAGCAGACTTCACTTACCCGTCCACATCATGGACCAAACTCATCGTACACCAAAATCCTTACAGTCTTACACACTTCGCCATCCATCTTATGGCTAAATCAGCTTACACTGACATCTCAAATAACGCTCCTCAGAGCCAACCCAGTTGTCGCCCTCTTACTTATATCTCACTTATTATACTTACTTTTCACTTCATAATCTGTACGTTATGCTTGTACAATTATGAACACTCTTACTGTCTGACAAATGCCCAACATACAATCCACCCCAAACTGATTCATTCTAATCCTTGCCCGTCATACTCATATCCTCTGTCATACGCTTACACAACCGCATCCAAATTCAGACAGAGCTTCTGTCACCTCTTACTGTCCATCGCCCATATCTCTGCCCACATACACTTACGCACATCCAAAGCATAGGCAAAATGCCATCATACATACGTATGTCTCACACATACGTACAACATATACATACGGTCATACATACATAACTTACAAATATGCACGCTAGCCATCACTAGCACATGCATCCACACGTCAAACATGCACGCTAGCCATCACTAGCACATGCATCCACACGTCAAACATGCACGCTAGCCATCACTAGCACATGCATACATTCACACATACATCAAACATGCACGCTAGCCATCACTAGCACATGCATACATTCACACATACATCAAACATGCACGCTAGCCATCACTAGCACATGCATACATCAAACGTACACGCTAGTCATCTCTAGCACGTGCACACACACATTCATACATACTTCAAACATGCACGCTAGCCATCACTAGCACGTGCATAACCCATACATAGCATACTGACATATTTGCTAGCCATCGCCAGCGCATACATAATCCACATCCATAAAACATGCATACATCTCATGCATATCAATCATACCATACAATCATGCTTACACGCACATCATGCAATCGGATCGTTACTTAACATCCAAGCATGGAATCATACAATCCTAGCATGCTGCTACTCATTCAAAGCATGCTTCATGAATTTACGAGTTCAAAGCTCCCCTACCTCGTAATCATGGCGTTCGATGGCGAGCACACGACGGTGGCGGCGTCGGCGGCAGAGTTGGCGGTCAAACCGTTGCCTAGCTGAGAGAGCTGCTGTCCCGAGGATTTTAGGATGCGCCGGAACTATCACGGCCAAACAGAGTGTCAGAACTCAAAGCGGTAAAACCCGCGATCCACGGCGGCACACCAGGGCGGCCGGGAGAAAAGTCAAGCCAACATATGTGGCGGTGCGACCCGAAGTCGATGGTGTACACTGAAGATCGGCCGGTGGCTAAAACGTGCTCAGCCGGCCACAAAGACATCGAAATCGGCCGTGGACAGCACCCAACGGCGACGATTTCGGTCAACAAAGGCCCACATACGGGCGGAGAGCGTGGGGCAACGCTCGAGAATCAAAGGAGAGGTGGAGGACAGCTCTAGTGGTCAACTCCACTCGGTGGCAAAGCCAACCCGTTAGGCGGCACGAATGCGGCGCCTAAACCCAGAAGTACACGTGTGGCCACATGCACACGCGGCCCAAAGGGCGGGGGAGAGGGCTGAAAGGGGGCGACCCAAGGCCCACAAAAGCCAACAGGGCTAAGGCCCTTAGGCTGTGGCCAATCAAAGCGGCGACATCGCCGATCGCCACCCACAACCAATACCCATGGTGCGGGCGGCTATGCATCTCGCACGGTATAAGGCCATGACAAGCGGCCCATTCCGGGCGGAGTATATAATCGGGCCAAGTGGGGCTGACCCTCACTGTCGCCGAGCCGGGGCAGAGCCCACGACGGCCAAATGGCCCATAACTCGCCAATGGCAACGACCCGAGACGCACCCAAAGCGTCTAATCGGGCGGAGCAAGGCAATAGGGCGCGGCGGGGTCGGAAACGGCAACCCCCTACCGACACTGGGTCGAGGTAGGCTGGACGGAGCCCATCCGGTGGCCGGACAACGACCGGAAACACACCGGCGTCCAAAACATCCCACGGACAGTGAGATGTGAATAGTAACAAAAACCCGACCAAAAGATCGGTAGCTCACCACGGAGCGAAAAAAGCATGGCGGCGGCTCCAGCCAGTGTCTATGGGTTCCTAGCGGCCAACTAAACATAAGTCTAGTTGAGAGCGGCCGCAAACGATGTCAAAATCGTACACCCATAGTGTAAAAACGGGATTGAAGGAGAGAAAAACCCGAAAAAAGGTTCGGTACCTCGTGGATGAGCGAAGAGGCCGTGGCGGTGGTCATGGCCGGTACCTACGGACTCGTGGCGGTGAGGCAAAGTGGATCCTGAAAAGAATCAACGGAATCCGACGACGGAGGAGGGAGAACGAAGCGACCGGATATGCCCTCGGGTTTTCTCTTCTCCTCTCTGGACGCCATTTTTTTCTTCTGTAAGTTTCTGGAACGAAACTTACTGAAGATGGCTTTATAAGCCGTGATTTTACTATTCACCTTTTTTTTATTTTTACATCTATGTCCCCAATGCGCGTTAACTCACTGGTTACGCGCTAAAGCTCCAAACTTCGCGCCGTAAGCGCGCAGCAAGGCCTGTGGCCCGCGACTAAGCCCCACACCCGACTCTACGGGTATAAATATGGGGAAAAGATACAAATACCCATACGCTGAAACGTCACATTTTCCTGCCGAAAATGACCAGAAAAATGGCAAAAAAATCCCAGAAAATCGTAGAAAAATCAGGGACCTTACACCATAACATAGGCAAATAGCCATCATACATACGTATGTCCATCACACATATATATAATACATATACTTTTATACATACGCAGTTTACCAACATACTCGCTAGCCATCACTAGTGCATATATACACATTTATACATACTTTAAATATACATGCAAGCCATCACTAACACATACATACACATCCATGCATACTTCAAACATGCACGCTAGCCATCACTAGCACATGCATACATATACGAAGCTTACCAACAAACACGCCAGCCATCACTAGCACATACTCAATCAACATACGAAGCTTACCAAAAAACACGCTAGCCATCACTAGCACATACTCAATCTACATACGAAGCTTACCAACATACTTCAAACATACATACAACCCACATGCATGTCATATGCATTTCAACATGGCATAATATATCCTCTTACATCATGCAAATGGATCATGATTTAGCATCCAAAGCATTGAATCATACAATCCTAGCATGCTGTTACTCATTCAAAGCATGCTATCATGAAATTACGAGTTCAAAGCTCCCCTATCTTGTAATCATGATGTTCGATGGCGAGTACACGATGGTGGCAGCGTCGGCAGCGGAGTTGGCGGCTGATTGTTTATAATTAAACCCTTTGCAAGTGTACAAGGTAATTGTACTTGGATAAGTATTTAAGGGTCGTCGAACCTCAGGGATGGATGAATTATTACTAAATATAAAGAGGAATTTGCTGATCAAAAACTAGAAAGAACTTAAACTTAAATTAAGCAAAAGAAAGGAATCAACTAGTTTAAAAGCAAGAGATTAAGATGATGAAATTTACTTAGGAAATTGAATCCACTATAGAACCATAACAATTCCTTAACTTTTAATCTAACTCTAGTGTGAATATGAACAAGTATTCTCAGCTACAAGCTAGAATTACTTCAGAAAGAATCATTAATTAACTTCATGGCATGAACTATCTTCGACAATAACACGAATCATCTACACTAAACTAGCTATAGGCATAACTTGTCTAATCATAGTATAACTCATCTAATTCATTAATTATCTAAACATTAAAACTATTATATGACCATCTCATTTAAATCACAGAAATTAGAATCAATGAAAATATCAAAACTACATCAATCTATCATCTACAAGACAATAAATCAACATAGACTTGAATAAACATTAAAAGCTCTTCCATTAAAAAGAAAATCTTTATCATACAATTATCATCATTCACAACTAAGATCTAAATTAAAAAGAAAAAAAATTGAAACTTATCTATAACTTCATCAACTCCTAAGTAAAAGAAAAGTCTAGCCTTCCATTGTAGAAGAAAACACTTGAATCTCCATTAAAAGCTTTGAGTTCTCTTCTATCATCTTCTTCTTTTTTATCTTCATAAAATCTACTAGAATCCTCCAATTTCAAGCCAAATATGTCTTTATATAGGCATAAGAGCCGGAGAAAGAAGTCAAATATGAAAAGGATTGAACATTGGCTAAAATTAAGAAACTGTGTGTTATCCCGATCAATCGCCCTGCATGCCCATTCGATCGGCTACACTGTATTTTCCTTCAAAATCATGTTTAGCAGTTTGATACTAAAAATGCCATGTTCGATCGGCTACACTATTTCTACAATCTGGACAGTTTTTCTGGACAGTCCATTTTCTGTTCATTAAGCCTTTTCTTCATCTCCATATTAATTTCTAACTTGTTTGTAAATTCGAAAAGTTGTCCAAATCACTTTAAAGCATGTCAAGACTATTTTGAATTATTCCAAATATTGTCCAAGTACTTCGATAAGCGCACTTTACCTACAAAATATAAAATATCATACTTTAGACATGTATAATGTAATTAAAATCCCAACTTGATTTAAATACATGCCTAAACTACTAATAACTTCTAAAATTAATTAATAATTAAACTAAAACATTAATAACTATCTTAATCTAAATAAACTATAACTAACTCTTAATTAACCTAATCTATACTAGCAAATAAGGTAAAAAGGCATATAAAATAGATATATATTTCATACTTATCAGCGGCCAAAAACATTGCCAAGTTGAGAGAATTGTCGTCCTGAGGATTTTAGGAAGTGTCGATAACAATTACAGCGAAATAGGGTGTTAGAAGTCAATGTGGAAAAATCCCCGACCAACAGCGGCACACTAGGGTGGCCGGGAGAAAGGTCAAGCCAACATAAGTGCCGGTGAGACCATAAGTCGAGGGTGTACTCATTGAAGGTTGGTCGGTGGCTAAGACGTACTCGAAAAGCTCCAAGACGTCAAAATCTGCCGTGGATAGCACCCAACAACGATAATTTTGAGTCAACAAGGGTCCACATAAGGGCGGAGAGCATGGGGCAATGCTCGAGGACAGAGGAGAGGTAGAGGAGGCTCTAGTGGTCAACTAAAATGGTGACGGAGCCATCCGATGGTTAGGTGGCACAAATACAGTGCCTAAACCCAAAAGCACATGCGTGGCCACATGCACATGCAACCAAAAAGGACCACTCTAGGGGGAGATGAGTCAGACGGTAGTGGCCCAAGGCCCACAAAAGGGCAACTGAGCTATGGCTAGGAGGTGGTGGCTGATCAAAGCGGCGACAATGCCAATTGCCACCCACAACCAATACATGTGGTGCGGGCGACTGTATATCTTGCACGGTATAGGGCAAAGCTAAGCGGCCCATTCCAAGCAGAGGTATAATCGGACCAAGTGGGGCTGACCCTCACTGTCGTCGAGTTGGGGTAGTGCCCACGATGACCAAGTGGCCCATGGCTTGCTGATGGTAACAACCTAAGACATACCCAAAGCATCTAACCGGGCGGATCAAGACAATAGGGGCGAAGCAGGGTCGGAAACGGCAACCCCCTACTGACACTGGGTCGAGGTAGGCTGGATGGAGTCCATCCGGTGGCCGGGCAATGACCGAAAACACACCAGCATCTAAAAAAACCATCATGGATAGTGAAATAAAATATAACCCAAACTCAACCAAAGTACCGGTAGCTCACGGCGGAGTGAAGAAAGAATGGCGGCAGTTCTAGTCAGTACCTATGGGTTCTTAACGGCCAACTAAACATAAGTCTAGTTTAGGGCGGCTGCAAACGACATCAAAATCGTACCACCACGGCTCAAAAATGAGATTTGGAGAGAAAAACCGAAGAAAAGTTCGGTACCTTGTGGAGGAGCAAAGAGGCCATGGCGGCGGTCATAGTTGGTACCTACGAACTCGTGGTAGTGAGGCAAAGAGGATCCTGATAAAAACTGGCAGAATCCAATGATGGAGGAGGGAGAACGAAGCGACTGAATTCTCACTCGAGTTCTCACAAAACTCACTGGACATCTATAAAATTTCTCAGGGCGTTGAAACTTCTGGAATCCTATTTACAGATTTCATATATATAATCTTTTAAATTTTTATATTTATGTCCCCAACACACATTTACCCCCAGTTACGCATTGTAGCTCCAAAATTCGCTCCATAAGCACGCGGAAAAGCCTACGGCCTATGACTAAGCCCACACCCAACTCTATGGGTATAAATATTGGAGAAAATACATAAATATTAAAACACCAAAGTGTCACATTTTCCCACCAAAAATGACCAAAAAAATTGCATAAAAATCTCAAAAAATCGTAGAAAAATCAAGGACATTACACTATCTTAGGGTTAAGTTTTTTCTCAAGTGGATTGTACACCCTAACCTCAATAGGACAACCCCAGATGTGTACATGATCTAAACTAGGTTTCCACCCATTCCATAGCTCAAATGTTGTTTTAGGAACAACTTTAGATGAAACTTGATTTAGAATGTACATGGCTGTCTTTAAGGCTTCACTCCACATATTGAGAAGAAGGGAGGAGTTACTGATCATACTCCTCACCATATCTATCAAAGTGTGATTCCTTCTTTCAGCCACACCATTTTGTTGTGGTGTGCCCGATATTGTGTATTGTGCAACAATGCCATGTTCCTTCATGAACTGCAGAAATAGTCCATATTTTTGTCCACTCTCTATGTACCTACCATAGTATTCTCTTCTTATGTCTGATCTAACAATTTTGATACTCATGCTAGATTGTTTCTCTACCTTTGCCTTATAAGTCTTGAAAGCATTAACTATTTCCGACTTTTCATTTAAGAGATAAAGATATATGTATCGGGTATGATCATCTATAAAGATAATGAAATACCTTTGACCATTCAGACATGGTGTACTAAACAGTCTACAAATATCAGTGTGTATGATGTTTAATTCTCATCATGCCTCTTAGCACCCTTAAAAGACTTGTTAGTGTGATTTCTTTTTATGCAGTCTATACATGTCTCAAGATCAGTAAAGTCAAGAGTTTTTAAAACTCATTTTCTTACTAATCGCTTTAAGCAGTCAATGGAGATATGCCCCAATGGCCTGTACTATAACATAGAGGAATTCTTTTTAATAACACTTCCATGCACAAACATAATAGATTCTTCAAAGAAAATACGCAAAGAGAGACAATATAATCCATCTATTAAGGAACCAGAACCAATGGTAACTAAATCTTTAATAATCAGAAATGAGGAATTCATAAACTGAAAATTAAAGCCATGAGGCACTAGTCTTGATATAGAAACTAAGTTCTTTGAAAAACTTGGAATATAAAAAGTTATCTCTAAATTTAAGGTGTATCCTATATGAAGAACAAGGCGATATGTTCCCACACATTCAACCTTTAAACACATCTTATTTCTTTAATAAATGTTGTGCTCCTCATTATTTGGTTTCCTTAGTTTGAGAATTCCCTACATGACAGTAGAAATATGGATTGTAGAACCAGAATCAATCTACCATGTGTTATTATGATGAGAATCAAAATATTTAAATTCATAACATACTAAAGACATGAAATTGCCTCATTTCTTGGCAAGCCACTTCTGATATTTGGGGCAATCTTTCTTCATGTTTCATTTCTTCTTGTAGAAAAAATATTTAATTTCCTTGGTGATGCTAGTGGACTTTATTGGCACATTTTTACCAGTTTTCTTCTTTGGAGCATAATGATTTCCCTTCTTTTGTCCTTTATGAGAAAGTAGATGGGCACTTTCTAGTTTCTCTTACTTCAGCCTCCTTTCTTCCTATGCACACATACTCAGAAGGTCATTAACTGACCATTAAATGTTATATGTGTTGTAAGAGATCTTAAATAACCCATATTGTGCACGTAGGGAGTTCAGAATAAAGTCGACTAAAATAGTGTCATCAATCTTTATTTTCATGTTGCTCAACTAATTAGCAATATCATGTATATGCATGATATGCTCTCACCCCTTTGTCATCTGTTCGCCTCATGGATGACAACTTGGACATTAAGGTACTGGCCAAGTCTTTGTCAGAACTCTTGAATTGAGCTTCAATAGCTTTCAAAAGTTCTTCAATTGTAGCGTATTCTAAGATGGATCCCCAATGCTTTTATTTATGTGAGACTTTATGAGCATCATGTTTAAGTGGTTAGACTACTCCTACTTTTCGAAAGATACTACCTCACTTGACATACTTTTTTTCATAGGAGTAGTGGGTGCATCTATATGAAATGCCAAATCCAAGTCCATGCATCGTAATAATAAAAGCATCTTTTCCTTCCAATCCATAAAATTGTCCACAGACAATAATAGAAGGTGCTGATTAGGGTCAGAAATAAAAGATGGATAAGTTGCAATAAAAAAATAAATACATGCAAATAATTAATAAGGGCAAGAAACAATAACATAAGTATAAAATAGCCAATGCTAAAATCATATAGTAAAATTGTAAACCTTCATTTGGGCAAATGTTGCAATCTAAACTAAAATTACTAAACCGTATAGAAACAAATGTTCATTTTATTTAATGATAAGGCTAGTGGGTTATACATAAAATATTTCTAGAAAATCTCACACTTTTGGGCTTAGGGATTCACTCATGTTAAAATATATAACCCTCCACCCTATCCTGATTATGTGATGCTAATTACCACCTCCCTTTGAGGCCGGATAATAATCTATGCCATATAATCAAAATTTGATGACAACACAATATTTTTTATGTATGTGAATCTATGCACCTCATAGTAGTATTCTATATGATTCACACGTTAAAAAATAACTTAGAATGCTTTGGCCAATCCTAAGTCATCTCAACGGACGTGAGAATTGAATTTGTGATTATGACCTTTTTTTGGAACTCGGCCAGGGGTTCCATCACCACACACCACAATAAAAAAATATAGTCTACAATCCATGTATAGTCCTTTAAAAAATAAAAATAACAATTGTACAAGTTGGAAACTTTAGGCCCTTAAAATAGAAACAATGTACATTAATTCTTGATGACTACATCCACCTCCAGATGGGGTCCTTGCATTCTGGTGTCGCTTACAATATGTATAATGTATACTCTCTAACAAAAATTACATACGTGGTGCACTCAACAATTTTTTAAAAAAATTTGAGAACATATTATTGCAATATAATCCCCTGGCCGGCCCATATCATTAATAAAGCCTTTAAAACGATAATTAAAACACATTTACATGCAATCACAACTATATAAAACTATTTCTCTTTTTTTTAGCTGGAATTGGGTTAGACCGGGTCAACTGACCTGGTGTGCGTGCAAGTCAACATTGAACTATGGTGCGGGTCATCACTGACGCGCGACACGGGCTAATAATGACCCGCATAGGCAGATCTGGGCTGACCTGTGCGGGCTGGGCTAAGACGACCTGCTTGCACGGGTCATCTTCAACCTCTATCCTTGGCGAGAGGTCTCAGATCTAGCTGAGTGAATATCTTTATCCACCGTCAACTGGCGAAGCCGCTGGCATCCGGACCAGTAAACATGCAACCCGACGAAGGCGATCTAAGATCCAACAGTATTTTGCAGTGGGAGGCGGCCTATAGGGGCATTTCAAAAAATGCACAGTACGAGGAAAAAACTGTTGTGGACGATTGTCCATAAGTATGGAGTGGCGCAGGGAGATCGGGAAAGGGGAGGGAGGATGGCGTAGCCATCAGACAGAAAGGGGAGAGGCACAAAAGAAATGGGAGAAGATAAAACTCAATAATTCATTTCATAACTGATTAAGGCGTAACCCTTATATTTAAATAAACAACTAATGGGCTCACTAACAAATACTTAAAACCCGTTAATATAATTAAAAAAACTTTAATTAATTTAATTACCTAAATACCCTTATTATATAAAAGACCCTAAATACCTTAATATGTGGCACCCCTTAGCAACCCCTAGGACGTTCACAATATTTCACCATATTTTTCTTGCGCTTCACTTCATCCTTGAAGTGACTTAAAATTCCATATATTGGCCTCACCAAGGCTCCACTGTAAAGAACCAATCCGGAATTATGAGAGCGGCTAAGTACGTTGGAGTACAAGTGGCCGAAGTGTCAAGTGGCTGAACACATGGTTGAGAACGGAGCAGACGGAAACCAGTCCAGTCCAGCAACATCAGATGTCTTGGACACCGTGAAGAACCTCAGCACAATGAACAGGCAGCCACCGCTCATCCTTGTCAAAACCTCATTGCCATCTGCTGCAACTACCTCTGCTGCGGCATTCTCCACACGACCAGACACTGAGGTACCCACCAAGTGGAAATCCTTAATATTTTCGTGTAACCGCAGCTCCATTTGGGCAATGAATGCTATTGAGGTTGTTGACAGAAGAATAATGGATGCGCCAACTGAGAGTGCCGCTACCGATTCGTCATCGCCATATAATACACTTGTGGCTGGGGCGTCATTTGCTGGCAGAAGCAGCAATATATCCTCATCGTTAGAAACGTCAGCAGGACTAGTCCCAGCCCAACCGCCAGTTTCAACAAACCGAGCTAAAGAAGGAAGAGAAACATCATAGCCAAGAACAGTAAAGTGCATATTTAGCAGGTTTGTCGCGATGCCACATCCCATTGCTTCCGGACCAATAAAACCAATTCTCTTGATGTTACTTGAGGAAGTTGCAATGTTGTGGTCAAGCTCCTCAGGACTGTAAGCTTGTGCATTCACAGCAGCTGTAAGACTGAGTCCAATTGATTTCCCCCGAGCCTTCATAAGTGTAGAGTGTTCACCATCTCCATTGTTATAGAAGTGATGAGCCACAGTAACGATGGAAATTAGGTCATAAAGAATTTGAGAATGAATGCTTGCAATAGTTCCAAAAAATGTGGCCTTCGTGGAAGCAACAAGATGTAGACTCGCACACATTACAGATAGAATAGTTTGTGCCCTTGAAATTACATCAAACCTTCCAGATGACACAGCCATAAGTTGGCCGCATAAATTATTTGAGACGCCCTTGAATACACGTGCATCAACAAGAAAATCAGCCCTGGCATCTGAAAGTTGCTTGTCCAGTTTTTGTATGAAAACCTGGAGACACCCACAGAGAAGGCCATGTAACTCTGTTTGCTGCCTCTGCATCTCAATTGTTGGATTAAGCTCCATCATGTTTTGCAATAAAACTGTAAGAATCTGTGGATAATTGGCCTGGATGATAATTGAAGTCTCCACAGTGGACCCATGAAGAAAATCAAACCCACCCTCTGCTCCATTAGCTGGGTGAAAAAAATCAATGAAGGATTTGTCCGGAACCACTGACAGGGGACGAATTTTGGCCTGTGAGCAACCTTCAGTTATCTCTGTGGAAGTGATCAAAACTGCCGGATGTTTCGGCCAGTAGAGCGCACCAAAGTACACCAACAGCAGCTCGGAGACAACTGGAACAATGGTGTTCCCACCAAGAGAGATAGCTAACCGGACCAGGCACTCTTTAGCCACGCTATACCTGCTCGTCTTCCCCACATCCTCGTCTTTGCTCTTGGAAATGTGCCACGCAGGGTCGTCCGCAATATCCAGCAACATTGGCACCAATGTGGAAAACAACCTTCCAGGGAACTGAGGCAGCTTCCTCATCATCCCACAAGGTAGCTGCTCTCTCATTTGGAAGATGCCAATGGCCTCTGCAAACTTCCTCTGCTTGAGCAGAACCCCCAAGAGAGCATTGTAGGGAACGACGATCTTCTAAGAATGCCGGTCCATCAGCTGCTTGTAGGAAACTGTGACCTTCATCTCCCTGCCCTTCTGGAAGTAATCCCCCATCAGAGTAGCATGAACCACTCCATCCTGCACTAAGCACTTATGGTGCAATTCATCAAACAGTTTGAGGGCCTTCGGCATGTCTTCTAGTTTGAGGGCCTCACTGGTGATTATCTCCCGCAGCAGAACCAGTGCCGGAATGACCAAGATTGCAGGGTTTCCAACACCCGGTGCACCAATCAGAGATGAAGTGCTCGTCGTTCTCCTTGAATGAATCTGCATCCATCTCCGCATCTCATCACCCCTGCCAAGGACTAGTGGTGCATCTGCAAGATGGTCCTTATGAGGGGTCATCCAATTAGGGGCCAAAACCGCTTGCATCTCGCGCCCACGATTTTTGGTGAAGATCTTATCAGGTGCCAGGGAAGTTACAGCCACGGAAATCAGAGGTAGATGGCAATGTAAAACCAGAAAGAGCAGGACCACCGCCCGGATGCAATTCCCGGATCGCGCGGGCGACGAGGAGGAGCCAGAGGTGATCCAAAATTTCCTAGCAAAAATCCTGCTCAGGAAATCTGTATCGGAGGGCAGTGGAATTTCTGCCACCAAAGGTCATAATTTTCGGTCAGATGTAAAATCCGGAATGACCAAGAGCGCAACCCCCCCAACGATCATAGTTCGCACCAGACTTCCATGGCAATCCCGTCTGATCAGGCTAGCATCTTCTCCAGCAAGGAAAGACGTCTCCAGAAATCCTGTAGATCTTCCAAGAACAATCTTCCCTGCCGGCTGGTTAAGGAAAGAATTTCCCGGGGCTGAAGATTGCAGCGGTTCTGAGGGAGAAGATGCCGACTGCTCAGCCAACGCAAGAATGTCGAAAATCAGACGTGGCCAAATCCCGAATCGCTCGCATTTGCCAAATCGAACGTTGCTGGCTAGAGTCTGTGAGGCTGAGCAGCGATCGGCGGTGGTTGGTGCTCTGGCTGGACGGAGAGCGGGCAAGGCCTGAAGAAGGAAACGCCTGAAGGTTGAGACGGACTCGATCAGCCGGAGGGAAAGAAGAAGACCGGCTTTCTAGAGCCCTTCTGGCCGGGACGGCGGCGTGGCGTGGCTTGGGGATCGCTACTGCGGCGGCGCTCGGCGGCGGCCTCTTCGGCGGAGGAGAAGGCGAGGGAGCGCAGGCTGGGATTCTGGCTGTGGGCGAAGCAGAGGCGGGCCAGGGTGTAGATCTGCGAGACCCTGATTGCTTGCAGGTCATCTCCCATTCCTTTGATTTGTCTGAGCAGCGGCAGGCGTCCACTCGAACGCCGGACAGAACATGGGCCGTGGGGAACCAGCCCTTGCGCTGATCCGCCGACGGTGGAGGAGGTGATCGGTGGACGAGGTGGTGCTGTTCGGGAGGATGTGACGGACCGCCCAGTACAGAACGGGACGGCCCAGGCAAAAGAGGCGGCCCTGGTAGAGTGGCCCCTGTGTGTGCCATCGCCGCACCGTTTGTTGCATTCACCGTATACGTTGTTAGGACTTCCAAAGCAGTCACGATTTTGTCGAGCTTAAGTTTATGGGCTATCGCAAGATCACTTTGAGCTATCCGATATTAATATTGGATTTTGTCGAGCTTAAGTTTATGGGCTATCGCAAGATCACTTTGAGCCATCCGATATTAATATTATAGACGATTATCTAGAGTAGTGTAGGGAGATTGGGAAAGGAGAGGGAGGATAACGTGGCCATCAGATAGAAATGGGAAAGGTACAGAAAAAATATAAAAAGATAAAATTTAATAATTCATTTCATAATTGATTAGGGCACAACCCTTATATTTAAATAAGCAACTAATAGGCTCACTAATAGATGCCTAAGGCCTGTTAATATAATTAAAGAAAACCCTAATTAACCTAATTACCTAAATACCCTTATTATATAAAAGACCCTAAATACCCTAATACGTAGCCTTAGTGGCACCCCCTAGCAGCCCCTACGACGGTCACAACAAAAACTTGGCGATTGTGCGCAACACTCGTCAGCAGCCTAGGAGATTGGAAATCATTCCGCCCAATGACAGAGGTTTGAAATCCATCCCTAATTTCAAACAACATTGTCCGGCAACAAGCGTTTCACCCCTTAACAATGGGAATAAAACAACGGAAGAAAACAACAGCTTTGTGTGTAGAGGCGGCACCGGCCAGCACAAAGACACTGTGAGGAGATGTTGCCGTAGGATCGAAGACAAGGGCGATGGCCAGAGGCCCCCAATAGCCCAAAAAATTGAAGTGATGTGCATAAAGAGAGAAAAAAATAGATTTTTCAGCCATCATTGGACTGTGTGAATGGATCATGAGGGCCGATGCAGTAGCGGTGCTGGCCAGAACCCAATGCCTAGCGATGATGGCTCTGACACGCTCTCCTGCTCCGGCCAGTAGTCCGGCGGTTGACTAGTGGACTGGCAGCTGCCCAATTCCAATGAAAGCGAGCAGATTTTTTTTTTGTCGTAGAAAACCATGTCTTGATACCAATTGAAAGACTAAAATACAATAGTTTTAGGCATACCTGTAGTCATTAGAGCCTTCAACCAAGCTTAATCCTCTTGTTGAAGCCTTATCTCTACTAATCTTCTTCAGAATCACACAATGAGTTTTTGGTTTAGAACTAACTGAGAATAATCTCACTTAAGATAACTTATTAGGATGACTAATAGTATATTTATAACTAAATCAGGATACTATTATTAAAAACCCTAGAATCCTGACCTTTCATCTAGAGGCCAGCCAATAGTCTAGATTCGTCACTCAAAATCAGAGCTTAATGAGTATTTTGACTTATGCCCATTACCGAGACAGTTTTAAAAGCCCAAACAGTGTTAATTGAAATAGTTGGGCTACTTGATGTTTTAATACAAAAGCAAGCCTAACATTATTCAAATGCAATAAATTTTCTCATGAAGCTAATCATAACAAGTAAGTTAGCCTAAGGACCTCCTACACCCCCGACCAATCACAAAGTAATTTCCTCCCTCTAAATATAGAAAAATGAAGTTTATGTACATATATCTACCATAAAAAGCTAAACTATAATAAATGAGAAGCTATATGACTAATCTCTCGCTAAGACTTAATAGTTATTTATATTTTGTTATTATTATAAATAAAAAAATAACAAAATTTGATAATTATATATAATAAAATTTTAATATAGACCTATTAGTAAATATGGATGATCCCAGGGTATTAATAAGAATTATCTTTAAATTAAAGTGTGCTGAAGTGGTAGCTCAGTTTTATTTAAAATAAATAAAAAATAAAAAAATAAAAATAAAATAGAATATGGCTATTTGAACCCCGTTGTTTCTCCTCTATCCCCCAAACAAAGAAAAAAATATTTTTTTTCTTTTCCCCCTATCTCTCCCATCCCTTTTACCTATGCTCTTCCCAAACATATACCCCTCTATCTCCCCCATTTATTTTCTTCCTGTGCTAGAGGCCGTTATCACCAACTCCACTAGCAGACGACCAGATCTGGCACCAATTGCGACTTGTGCGTAGTTACGACCAGCGCGCAGCCTGCATGCAGTTGTCGTCTGCGACTAGCACACGGCTATTGGTCATGGCTAACATGCACGGTTACAGCCTACGAGCAGCCGCGGTCGGCAACCATCTGCACTGGTAAGAAAAATATGGCAGCGCCAGAAAAGAAGATACTGGTGCCGAAATAAAAGAGTAAAAAATAAAATAAAAAAATATGAGAAAGGAATCTAAGGTAAAAATAAGAGATACCGGGACAAACGGGTTGAAATAGCCACGTTCAGTCAAATATTCAAGGGGGATTAAATTGTGCATTTTACTAAGGCTAAGATTCCATCCCTATAAAGCTTTGACTTTCTTCTAAATTTTCAGGGATCTGCAACACATTGAGGAGCAAGTCAATCCAATGCATTACCTGTCTATCGCCTTCCAGTGGCTCAACCACAGAATCCCTACCCCATCGGACCTTCCTTTATCTTCTTCCAAAACTGCCGAACCTAACAGCATCCCCTTGGCGGCCGACCTCTCCACTTGCCACAAGGCCCTCTCCGACGCCGGCGCCCCGCTCTACTGTTGCCCACCCCGCCGTGAGTCTGAGGAGCCGGTTATCGACTTCGTGTTCCCCAGCCCATCGGAGCCGAAGCGCATCCGCCGCCCAGCCCACCTAGTCGCCCACGACGAGGAGTACCTGGCCAAGTATGAGAAAGCCATCGACATCTTGAAACAATACTCGTATGACGACCCCTTCAACTACCTTCGCCAGGCCAACATGCACTGCATCTACTGCACCGGCGCCTACAACCAGCTCAACTCCTCCGCCCTCTTCAAGATCCATCGCTCCTGGCTCTTCTTCCCCTGGCACCGCATTTTCATCTACTTTCATGAGCGCTTCATCGGCAAGCTCATAGGCGATGACACCTTTGCACTGCCCTACTGGAACTGGGATCATCCGGACGGCATGGTGATCCCCAGCTACTACTATCGGCCAGGGGCCTTCGTTGACGAGGACCGTGAGCGAGCACACCATCCTCCCGAGGTGGTCGACGACAGCTTCGACTATGTCGAGAAAGGCCTCGGCCCAGAGGAGCAGATCGCGTCTAACCTGGCCTTCATGTATCATCAGATGGTCTCTGGGGCGAAGAAGCCCGAGCTCTTCATGGGATGCCGACGGACGTTCGGAACGGAGGGAGTATGCGACGGCCCCGGTACGATCGAGGTCGCGCCGCATAATGCCTTACATACGTGGGTGGGCAACACGGACCAGCCGGAGAGGGAGAACATGGGAGCCTTCTACTCTGCCGCCCGCGACCCTATTTTCTATGCACACCACGCAAACATCGATCGGCTGTGGACGGTGTGGAAGCGGTTGCGGGGCAACGAGCCGGAGTTTGTCGACCCAGTCTGGCTCGACTCTTACTTCTACTTCCACAATGAAAACCGGCAGCTGGTGCGGATCAAGGTCCGGGACTGCCTCGACATGGACAAGCTCGGGTATAGCTACGAGGAGGCTGAGCTCCCATGGCTTCATGCTCGGCCACGGCCATCAGTTCCACCCAGGTTCGCTCGCCAGGTACTCAAAATGCGAGAGAACGAGCACAACAATGGGCTGTTGTTGCCCGGCGAGACTACTTTCGCTGCATCTTCAGATTTTGGCCCAGAAGGCCGGAGACTGGACGCTCCGGTGAGGGAGAAGGTATATAGGCAGAAGAGGCGTAGGACGGAAAGGGAGAAGAAAGAGGAGGAGGAGGTGCTGGTGGTGTATGGGATTAATATTGAGAAAGACATGTACGTCAAGTTTGATGTGTTTGTGAACGCGATCAACGATTTGATGCTGGGGCCGGAGGCGAGGGAGTTCGCCGGAACGTTCGTCAATATGCGGCATGGGGCGAGGGTGGTGCTCAGGGAGGGGGACTCGCCGGCCATGGGTAAGATCAACTTGAAGCTGGGGATATCGGAGCTGCTGGAGGATTTGGAGGCGGAGGACGAGGAGAGCATTTGGGTGACGCTCGTGCCCAAGGGCAACACAGGCGTGAAGACGACTGTCGGCGGGATTCGGATTGACTACATGCAGTAGATCGAGGTGGGTAATAGATATATTCAAATTTAATTTTGGTATATAACGGGGGACTTGTTAGCTTGATTCGTGATTAATAATAAAAAAATGTCACATCACTTAAGAAGTGGTGAGAGGGAAATGTCACTCACCCCGGAAGTGGCAAGACAGAAACTTTGTGGTGGGGGGAACTTTTTCCAAGTCACATATGCTCGTTTGATTCTATCTGTGTCATGTAAGTTGTCTATTATTATAATATTCCCTATTTTAAATTAATAACCCAATTTAGAAAAAAATTATTTTCTATTAATAACATTATTTTGTTAAATTTAAGTGCTTTGCTTAAATGTAGATTTCATTTTTTAATAACAACTATTATTTTTTCAAATATAGTTATTAATATAGGACATAAGGAGTATTATTTAAATCGGTCTATGCACACCTCAATAATCCCTTTAATACCTTCTTCTAATAAAAAATTTAATATAATTTTACATTATTCATACCCCATGAACCCCTACAAGTTCTCTCACCTCCCTAATTAAAATCTACATCTCCTTCTCCATCCAACTGTGACAACAACAATTCCAATAGTGGGCATGATGGCTTTTGCTCCTTTGATGACATAACGCTACCTATTCCCCCTCCTCTCTTTTTTAGCAATTAGTGGTGTAGATCAATTGGCGCTATGCTGCTGGTTGCTCATACGGACTTGCATGTGCGGTGGCCAACTCTGACCACAATGGTACTGCTGCAACCAACACGCTAAAAAAGCTACAACTTTGGCTGCAACTGCCACGTACAGGGGTTGAGAAGGGGCAAGTGTCACAACTTTTGTGACATCGGGGATTTTCCATTAGCATAATATAAGTGTTTCATTTATGAGGAGATATACCATCTATGTACATATGCAAGGAGAATACAAATAAGTATTCTTGAGCCAAACTAAAGTAATAAAAAGCTAAACACCTATGGTACGGTTGTAGAATTTCATATGCTCCTTGAAAGCTCCCAAAAAATTCCTTCTACTCATACACAATACCTCACTGAATCTTGCAAGATCTGGGGAATAATGAGTAGCATAATTTATATCACATATAAATATAATATATGACAACTTCAAATCACATAATTAGAAAGATAGATAGAACTTCTCAAAAACTAGGGTGTGCCTCTCGCCCAAAACCTCTTATAAGAGTTTCTTCCTACGTATTGAAGATGCTACTAGAGTTTAGAAGCTTATATGACTTGCTATCATTGTCCAAGAGTCTTATTCCATCCTAAAGAGTTCACTACATGTACAAAATAACCACCTCTTGCTCCTCTACAAATCATCCGTAAAAAACTTCTTACTCGAGGAGAGAAGAGTCAGCCCTACTCATGGGGCCCTGTTATTAGGAACAAGCACACTTTACTTATTTATAATTAAAACAATGGCGAAACTATAATGTCCATAATTTTTTTTGGATAAAAGAAGTTATTTAACATAAAAAATGTACATTTGTAAAAAAAGTTGTTAAAAATTAAGTACCTTATTAATTTTTGGGTTGCTCAGCCTCAAATATAAATCCTTATCACCAAAACTGATAAAGGGAAAATGTAAGCATACCTATCTTAGAATATGCAGGTATTTGCTGAGTTTTTTACTAAGTTTTGAGCTTCAAATAGCTTAGTTTTATTGTGAAAATCTACAAACATCAGTTGGATCAATCGTGCAGTGCTAACTGATATTAAACGTCCAAATATAGGCAATGCCATTTTGTAATTAAAATTGCAAATCCATGAGAAAAATAATCCAAAAAAATAAAAATTTTAACTCAATTAAGTGTTATAAAATAGACAAATAAAATAGAATGCCAAACTAAGAAAAACTATTGTTGCTTATATGAACACACCATAACTAACACATTTTAATAACTTATATATATATATATATATATATATATATATATAGAGTCCCGTTTATATGAGCCTGGGCTCATATAGCCTACGTGAGCCCGGGTTCTATGGGCTATCGGATTTACATATGGCGGCCCATAATACTCATGAGTTTAAATGCCCATGAATATTATGGGCAGTTGGATTTTTAAACCCATGAGTACTATAGGCCACCGGATGTAAATCTAACGGCCATAAAACTCAGGCTCATGTAAGCATATAAGAGCCTAAGCTAATATAAACTTTTTTCACATATATATAAAATTACCATGAGCCCGGACTATATAGTGTATAAGCGCCCAGTTGAAAAATAGCCGTCTGATAGAGCACAACTATGATTCGGTCAGAATCCCCCGGAAAAAAAATTCCTGCCTATTCTTCCCGCCCTCCGCTGGAGTTCCGCCCCGCACTGTCTAAGTGGCTTCGTTTATGGTGGGGCTATCACCGGCCGATCGACGGAGAAATGGAGTTCCTTCCTTCCCCGCCCAGCCCCTCGAGCTCCTTTCTTTGCCGCCCTCCTTCCTTCCCCACCCATCCCCATGAATTCCTTCTTGATGAAACCATGCTCTACGCTCTCTCTCTCTCTCTATGGACTGTAAATGTAAGTTCTTTCCTTTTCTGCGAAATAAATGATGATTAACTGTCGATGGGACTCAAGCTCTTTATTTGCTTGTTTGTATCAGTGAGGGTTTCTCTAAATTTTGTTACTTTTCTTTTCATTGTGATTTTTGTTACAAACGTGACTGAATTTCTTGTTTTATCTTTACTGGTAATGGTTTCCTCAAGTTTTACTGACACGGGCTTGCGAAAATGGAATAGCTTCTATGTATGTTTCAATCTGTTTGTTTTAATTTTGATCTAATCTTCTTCATATGCCTATTTTGATGAATGTTTTTGTTTGACCTTCTCTGTATAGGGTGTTCAATATGGAATGTAGTGTCTCCCTTAGACGCTATTCTCACTCATGGACATATTTCTGTGCATTGATGATTGTTTTTAGTTTTATATCTCTCACTGAATTTTGAATCTTTTCTGGGGAAACAAAATTATTTGTAAAGTGCTATTCTATGACTTACTATTAGATATTTGGAATTTTTCTTCCTCCATTCAACCTTTCTTCTTCTCTACAAGCTTATCTTTATATTTTATTGCTGTATAAAATTAGATTTCATTTGGGAGCCTAATATAGATTTTGATCTAAAATGTGTTGGCAATTCATTCACCATCCATGACTCAACAGTCAACACTGGCTCAATAGAGTGATACCTTCTTTGATGCAGATGGCTCAACAGTCAACACTAGCTGATCTTCAGCAGGCCCTGGAAGATTATTTACTAGTTTTAATGGGACAAGTAATATATGGTAACATGAGTTACTCAAATTCTTAATCATCTATTATAATATAGTGCATAATCTATTTCGGCCATTTACAATTATTTTCATTATACGGTATAGGAACATCTTTAAAGAGCATGGTTCAATTTGAATGGGTTAACCAAAAGGATGATGCAGAGGTAAGAATTTGAAAGGAGTTATACTTTCCATGCTGTACACCAGAAGTTACTATATTTCTTTTCAATTAGTAACCCTAATCTCTTATATGTCTTAAATTTGACTGGCACTGTAAACTGTTTGAAACAGGAAGAGAACTGCATCTTCATTTTGTAGTTTTTCTTTTCCAACTTATCATTGGAGGAAAGGTGGAGAAGTGCATCTCATTGATCCCCTTTCCATTGCAAAGCTGCAAGAAGCAGCAAGAGCAAAGAATGTTTTTGCATATAAAGAATATTCTAGAACGATACAAGAGCTGAATAAAAGCTGCAATTTGCGTGGTATGTTAAAGTTTAAAGATCTTTAGGAAGAGGTTCCATTGGATGAAGTAGAGCCTGCTAGCGAGATTGTGAAAAGATTCTGTACTGGCGCCATGAGTTATGGGTCAATCTCACTGGAGGCCCACGCTGCCCTTGCTATTGCTATGAACACAAATGGATGAACTCCAGAGAAAAATGGCTCAGATAGACATTCTAGGCCAGTACTGTACATTCCATGGATCCTGTTATGGTAAATGACAATTTTTGCCGTTCCCATTTGGCATACGTTTCTATTGGAATGAGTTCCCTTCGTTTATGTATTAATGTTCACGACAGATGTTGCAGAGTATGCAAAGCACCTTAGTGTGTCTTTGTATCCTTAACTTATGCATACCTTTAGCATTGGGTGAGATGTATCAGCTGGAATTTCGTTTTCTTTTTAGTGGTTGATTTTCAGCTAAACAATTTCTGATTTTATTGAAACAGGGGTCTAAGCCTAGTGAAGGAGGTGAGCTTCTAGGCCATAAGGTTATTGGTGATATTGCTGTAACAAGGAATTCCACTGTTGGTGTGGGATTGATTTGTCCCTCTCCTCATCATGACATCTATTCTGTTGAGGATCTTGCTCAGTTAACTCATGTTCTCAAGGTATTTATATCTTTGTTTTACCTTTAAAAAATTTTACCTGATGAATTAGTTGTGCACAACTTTCGTAGGAGTAGTATGAATCAATTTTATTGAGGTGGGAATGTGGTTCTAAATAAGTTTAGTGTAGCTCTCCATTAGATTTTTTAGTCTACTCATTTTTTAGTTTACTATTGGTGTCATTGACAAAATTTGAAATGTTCAAAACAATGACTTGTTTTGATTTGTTGAAAATTATTATTGTGAAAAAATAAAATTTTGAAATTCACTGTCATGGGAAAGCTATCCTTATCTCGTGACCTTTGTATGTATTTGTCGTATTAGCTCTTTTCTTTGTTGTGGAACCATTGGGGAAAGCTGTGACCTTCTCATAGCACGCTCAAAATGTGTGAGATGGTGGAAAAACTGTGAAGATAGGGCTTGTTGATTCTATTGTTGTTGGTAAAGTAGACATTAAGCAACTACTATGCAAACAAGTATGAATGGAATGCGTTCAACATTATGAAGTTGCTTCCATGTTTGATTACTGTTTGTGTTTGTTATGCAGGTAAAAATTATAAGCTCATTGGAGCTCGAGGAAGACAAGATCTCGCCCAAGTGATTAAGCTTGTTGAGACTAGTATCTTTAATCTTAACACTTCTGTTTCAAGTAAATATAAATTTGAGGAAGCTAACAAAACCTAGGAGGATCTTGATAGTGGAAAGATTGTCACTAGAGCTGTTGTTGAGGTCATGTAGAAGCAAACGTAATGATATGCATGGATAAAATGTTTAGAGCTTCCGGGGACTCCTAATTTGCACATCTGGAATCAAATTTGATGATTATTTCCTTTTGCTCAACTATTTATCTTATGTTTGTCTTAGAGTTGGCCAAGACACATAAAGCTTCGTATAGGCAGACATGTATGAAAAATGGTTTCCTGTCAAAGTATTGCCATGAGAGATCCTTTGCAAAACCTACCTCATGTGGGCTTCACAGCTGTTCTAAGAAGTTGGGACCTAGTTGAGCTGAAAGTGGACTCTCAAAAATGGGAAATGTAGGATCTAAGTGGGAGAATATTTTCCCAGCAAATGACTAGGATTTTGTGGTTGTTTCTCTAACTTTTACCCTTGCTAAGAAATTAGATTTTTTCTTTATCAATTTACCGGTTGAACTTCGCATACACTCTCAGTTATGCTAGGATCAAATTTATCTTTTCATAAACCCAAGTTTGTATACTGGTTTTTGTGGATCTCGTGGCAAATTTCTGCAAAATAGCACATACTCTAATTTCAAAATAATTACCTACTAGCTTTGTCAATGAAAGCAATGCATGCAAATAACAAATGGTAAAGGATACTTTATGAATTTAATCGCGAGCATCCCTCAAAAGGAACAATGTGAAATAAAATAATGCCACTTTAATAGTCCACATTATGTCTCATATATGACATTTTTATGCCCAAGAAGATATTAGATCACCCTCACTAATGGCATGAGGTGGAAATTTTTTTCATTCAAAACCAATACAAATTAAAAACCAATCGTGTGTCCCTATGACAGAGGAGGTTTAGTAAAGCAGATCCCACCTCATGATATCAAGATTTAAGCATCCTCATGGTCTCTAAAAAGGCTATCACTTATTAAGCCTAATTTGATGACATCCAGCAAGAAATCATCCATTAAATCATCAACCCATTTTGCCCGAAAGAGTACAATCTCAAGTATGCTGGAAATTGATCAGCATCAAGTGAATAGAGCTTGTTCTATTATCTTCTTGTCAAGGCAAAACACAAGGATTCTAGAATTAGAGAGTACAGTAATGCACTTGACATTAATGAACATGGAATTCAATAAGAAGAAACTAAAATAATTTTTACATAGCTTTATTGAAGCTTGAGCCACTTAGAATTAGTGACAATGAGGCCAAATTCCTTTTAAAGGTCTTCAGCAAAATTTATATAACAAATGAAACTGATAATGAGGAATGCATATCTTCTGAAAAAGGAAAAACAATTATGCATACTACATACTGAAGTAAGGATTAAGATAAATCCAAGTGCCAAAACAATTGTGCATACTCCATACTGAAGTAAGGATTAAGATGAATCCAAGTGCCAAAACTGTGGCCCTTTCACTATGCATGGCCCAACAAATTTTTGAAAAGACATAATCATAATTACCAACACTGCAATTATAACTAATACCACCTGACAACACAACCAAGAAAAAATAGATCCAAATAATTGGCACTCAATTACAACATTTGGGAAGACAAAAACAGTCAGGAAGAGATGACATCCGTCATAAATGCAAATGCATCACTTTCAAACATATTGACATCGTTTTGGGTACAAAATAAAGTTAAGTTTGATCTCTAAGATGGCTACCACCTCAATTTTTACCTCCAAAATAATTGCTCCAAGTGCAATCCATTTTGCAATTTTCCAGTTCTTCAAAAAATCGTAAATCATGTCAAAATCTCCACTCTTGTCAGTTGGAAACTACACAGCCCAACTCGACCAAGATCTACAATATCACCAATACGGAGTACTATTTCTGTTCAGGAAATTCTCGCGAACTGTTCCAGTAAGAAATCAACTTCATGCATACGCCTAAACCACTTTTGATTCAGAGAAAATGTGTAGTGAAAATATATGTACAAAAAAATCAGTAGCCAGGATACACAAGAGAGGCAGCATCCATTCCTGGTGTTTGCTCCAATGTAACCAAAGCAATATATGATGAAGAGGATGACCCCAACAGGATAAACAAGTAAATAAACCTGCAAAATTTGAAGTTTTCAGAGAAAAATGACCTGAGAATCTTCATTCAGCTTAATACTGCAGACCATTCATAATGTCCCAGGAAAAAGTAAATCACAATGAATTCCTTCCGCACTTCTTTGTTTTCTCATTCCTTTCATTTTTTTTAATCAGATTTGATACTACAATATCATTTTACTACTTATTTTTATCGAAGCAATCAGCTTATGCAACCACATCTCTTTGTTTGATAATTCATTTATTTGTACAAACTAGATCTTAAAGCAAGTATGTTTTCGAAACAGCCAACAAAATTAAGGAAAAAAACAGTACAGAGGTGAGACTAAAATAGATTAATTTACGAACTCAACAACCACCGAAAAAAGGTAAATTTGACATCTAGCTCAGGTCCTCCACATGAGCAACATTAATCAACTCATAACTCTCTCTTAAATCTCATACACAAATTGATCAGTTAAATTTGTAACAATCAATAATCATTCCTTTTCGAGAATACTGGACGAGACAGACACCATGATCAACATTGGGCGACCTAGGGTCACCGACTCCAGCTTCTCGTCCATGGGGGGCACGAGTTGGCAGGTCAAAGACGATGCCCTCTTCCATTCTACCAGCAAGTAAATCCCACTTGTGAGATCAAATGATGATCGGGAGCAGATCCATCACAAGGTAGTGGGGGTGGGGATTGGGAAGGTGGTGAGGCAGGCGGCTTGGAGAGAAAGGCAGCTGGCAGCGTGCAGCCATTCCGAAGCGGGAAAGCAGTGGAGGTTTTCCATGACAATCGACAGTGTCATCACAAGGTGGCTGCAGCGGGCGGTCCTGGATTGGGAAGCCAGCAAAGCAGTTTGGATAGGAAGATGAATGGTTGTCGGTGGAGAATCCGACGTATAAGAGCTACCATGTGTTGGGAAGTTTTCTAACTGGCTGATGGCAGACCAACTAGGAGATCGGCAGGGGAGGGGATCTGTTGCGGGGTGGCCAGAGTCGGCGGCTAGGAGGGGATCCGTCGCGAGGTGGAAACGGTCGACTGATGGGAGGAGATCTGTCGCTGGGTGGCAACGGTCGGCAGCTAAGAGGATATATATATATATATATATATATATATATATATATATATATATATATATATATATATATATATATATATATATATATATATATATATATATATATATATATATATATATATATATATATATATATATATATAATTAATATGAGCCTGGGCTCATGCGTACCGGTGTGCGCTCAGGCTCATTGAGCCGTCGAATTTATATTTGATGGCCTATTAAACTCACGGGTTTAAATGCCCCGTGAGTTTGATGGGCCGTTGGATTTATATCCGACGGCCGAATGAACCCGAGCGCATATCAGCGCGCGTGAGCCCGGGCTCATATAAACGGGACTCTCTCTCTCTCTCTATATATATATAAACTTATCATCACTTTTTCATCTATAAGTCCGTCTTAATTGTCGCCACCTTATATAAAGAAAAATAATTTCACTTAATTATCGTATTGTTTCAACTTAAAATAAAACAATAAAATTATAATCACCTAAGTTGAAAATAAAATTATCAATTATAAAAGTAGGATATATATGCCTGTCCAATGCAAGACTGCATAAACTTCATTATTTGCTCCATTCTTGCTTTTAATTATTTGAATATTTTCTAACAACTCTTCATATAATTGTTGGACTTTGATTTTTGTACCAGGTAGCCTCCTCTTCGAGTTCTACAATCATATCCTTTATTGTGTCATGCTCAACACTTGAAAAACTCCAACCATATCTCTCTTGTCCTATTATCTCAGAATATGCATTATTTAGTAATGGAAATGGTGTGTCCTCAAAACTAGGTTACAACATAAGGGCGGTCATATGTGCCTATAATCCATACAATTTTTTTTAATAAGCTATGACATATATATAGAGAATTTAAATAAATGAGTTTTCTCTAGGTATAATTGATGGATACTAATGGAAAAGGGCTAACTTACCATAGCGTTTTCTCTCTTCGAGAGGTGGTATATGATTTTATTCCGGTTCGGTGCATATAACAAAATATTTCTTTTTTATTTCACATTTAAAATCTCTCTATTTCTTCCAAATTGATTTTAGTGTTAAACGTTTTGCTACATCATCAATATTAAATGTTTCTTGAAGATGGTTTAAATAGAAATTTTATGATAGTGTAAAGAAAATATAATAAATAACAAGATCCCAAAAGTTTGGTTACCTTAAGATGGTTCTACGCCTCTGTCTTTTTTTTTTGGCATATGTAATTTCAATCTTCCTGTTATGTTCTACAGTTACTTTGTTAGTAGTTATTTTGTTAGTGTTAATAAGGTACATGTAGGCATCCATGTTAGTGTGCACGTTGTTTGCTTTAAATAAGTTATTAGGTAATTTATTTAATAGTCAGTTATAGCCTATGTAGTTAGATAGTCTTTTCTATGTAGCTTGATAGCAATCAGTCTTAAATAGGCTAGATTGTTGTAATTTGAGATTAGGCATTAATTAAAATATATTTCTTCTCTTGTTCGACTCCTTCTTCTCTCAGAACTCCGACCTATCTCTTTCTGGTAAGATCGCACTTGCAATCTACAAGTGCGCCTCATCCCTTCTCCTCTATTCCTCTTCTTTCTCCTTCCCAACATCCTTCTCCAATTCTCAAGTTCTCAAGGGTTATAACAATTGGTATCAGAGCCTAAGTTCCTTGCCCTGTGATTGATGAACAATGGCCGCTGGAAGTGTAACGCCCGAGATTTTTCATACATTTTTCTTAAAATTCACGAAATTTTTTTGCAATATAATATCTATAAATCGAAGGAAAAATGACGAAATCAAAACCTGATAAAACAGTTTATAATTTAAAACACTAAACATCAATTTTCCATCTAAATATTTCCATCATAGGGTCAAACATCGCACGACCAAAGCAAATATCTTCAGATGCTACTAAAAAACATATGTACAAATAAATTGCTATGATCATAGACTTTAAATACAAATCTCTCCCAAGCATCCCTGAGTGCAAGTCCCATAACAGTCTACAGTCTAATCCAACTGAAAGTTCAGAATGATAAACACCTAACTTCTCATCTCACTCAATACAAGAGATCGTGGCACAAACAAAACTCGCAATGAGTGAAGTATATACCTAAGTCAATGAGAATCAATCCACCACTGAAATGAACATCCTTTCCAGGAGCTCTCCGTCACAACCTGCAAAACCTCTCGTACAACAGGCTAAAAAGTAGGGTGATGAGTATTTTCATACTTAGTAGGAAAATACCCAGTAGGGGAAACCAAAACAGTGAACTCAGTAAGTTCATAAATACATGCATTCATGCAACTCAAACATGAAGCAGTCAACAATATATAAACATGCTCATACGCATACAAACATACCAAATGCACCATTGTGCCAAAGTCATACCATCAAATTAAACTTACATAAACACCCTTATTCAGGGTCTTACAAACTTACTCGTACCACCGTATGCTTACTCATACAACATATAAATACTTGTACGACCTTACTCGTACAATCATTCACTTACTCGTATGACCTTACTTGTACAATCTTACACTTATTGTCTTGCTCATAAACATACTCTTACAATCGTACTCATACACATACTCTTACAGTTATGCTCATACACATTGTAACACCCCGCTTTTCGATTACGTCTAACCAAGGGGGTTAGAGGTAATTAATAATTTTTGTAATAAATTATAGATAATTTTAACCATTGAAACCTCTGTATTTGAGTAGAGCTCAAAGAAACGAGCATAACGAATCAAAGAACGGGCAAAACGGAGGTTGGAACCAGAAGTTATGATATTTGAGAAACGTGTAATATAGGTGGGACCCACTTTGAAAGAGCATGATTTATTTCTTCAAGTGGGTTAGTATTGAAGGGCTCATCGATACGAGTCCAACGGTACCTAGAACGCGCAAATCCAAATTTGGGGTAGGAAGTTACGAGCATTTGAAGATTTGTATTTAAAAACATAATTATGGCGTGTGCGCGACAGACGCGCGATCACGTCGCACGTAACGCGCTGCCGCGATGCGTTGTTGCCGTGCGTGTTACGCACGGGTGATGCGCCACGTGTGCATTGCGGGAAACGGCATGCGCCGCCATTTTGGTGCAGTGCAGCGCCGCGGTTTCGCGGTGTCGTGGTTTGAACTTGCGGCAAGCCACGGTTTTTGGCGTGCCGAGGCCTATATAAACCCCATTTCGATTCAGTTTTTCGATGAGAACTTCTCCTCCCCCGTTTCTGACCGTTTTGAGGCCGATTAAGGCCATTTAAGACCCGTTTCTTACTAAATTGAGCGTGCTCTACGCAATGGAGTAGTCCTTTCCTCGAGTAGGAGTCCGTATAAGGAGGAAAATGCTCCAAGCCCGCTACCTTCGAGGATTGACCAACTTCGTTTTCTCTGTTTCTGGCCATCCTAACTCCGATTTAGTCGATTCAAGAAGCGTTTTTGACTAAATTGAGTATGTTCTACACGATGGAGGGTTCCGTTTTCTAAGTTGGTGATAGTATGAAGAGGAAACACCTAAGACAAGGAGAGGTTCTACCTGTACCAACCAACTTCGTTTTCTCTGTTTCTGGCCATCCTAACTCCAATTTAGTCGATTCAAGAGGCGTTCTTAACTAAATCGAAGGTGTTCTATGTGATGGTGGATTCCATTTTCTGAGTTGACTATCTTATAAGGAGGAAATGCCCTGAGATTAAGGGATGCCTTGCCCGAACACCGGAACAAGAAAAAGAGACCTAGAGCAAAACGGGGTTCTGTCTGTAGATACCGATACCGTATGAGTTATGATGGAAGTAAGCATTTCTGATCTTCCATTATAATTATAGAACAGCATGTGCTAAGTTATGATGTGTGTTATGCTACGATTTACATGTTTGCTGTGCTATGTACCTGTATGCCATTTTGTGTACCTATATGCCATGATGTGTGCTTTATATACTATGATGTATGCTTATATGACGTGTGCGGTCTCTCTCTACGATAGAGCAAGATGTGTAATTTGTGTTTTCAGTCTCGGCTCAGTGATAGAGGGAGACGCGTATATGTGATTATGATCCTGCTCGGTGGTAGAGCGAGATGTACGTTTTTGGCTTATTAACTTCTGCTTGACTCCGATATATGACGAATTTTTGTAAGTATTAGTATACATATTTTAAAGTATATAATTTTGTGACGATTGTTGTATGTAGTAGCCGTTAGGCAAAACTACATTCGGATCCGATCGTATTAGAATAACATCCAATACGTACGTAGGCAACCAACGATAAGGCAACGTTGGCCCAATCCAAATTAATTATAAATATATGTTTTAATTCTATTTTACACACAATGAACTATGAAGCTTCGTTGTGTGTATACGTTTGTCACAACCTAAGTCTATGTACGAGAAAGCTTTGAAGCTTCGTAGTGCGTAGATGAAAGTTGTACCTCTCGCACACATACGATGATTCCTGGCTCAATGAAAAGAAAAATTTTCAATTAGTAATTTTGTGGGCCCGGCTTGGGTTGAGTCATTGCAAATGGTATCGGAGCATCAATCTGTCTGCAAGAGTATAATAAGAATTTTGATTTTAAAATTTTTGTTTTGAATGCGTTGTGATTATCATGAAATAAATTTGAAGTAAATTTCTCTTCTAAGATGTGTTGTCGTTAATTTGAATTAAATTCTGATTTTCAACTTTCGGTTACGAATGTACGATATTAGATTTTAATTTAATTTTGAACTTCTACACATGTAAGATTGGATTTAATACAAGCTTTGATTTTGAACACGCTATTTGACATGTGCAACTTTAGATTAATATGAGCTCTAATTTTAAGAACTTGATTCTTTTAAATAGATTTTTGATTGAAATTTCTGTTTGCATACCTTGCAATGGTTTTGCTATGAATGTAAATCTTATGAAATTTAATCTTAAACAAAAATGATTGGAAAATGTTATTATGAATAAATCGTACCAGATTGTGACTTGTAATTATGTTCTGCTTATGT
The DNA here is from genome assembly GCA_035235625.1 of Saururus chinensis. Classification (NCBI taxonomy): domain Eukaryota; kingdom Viridiplantae; phylum Streptophyta; class Magnoliopsida; order Piperales; family Saururaceae; genus Saururus; species Saururus chinensis. Next base: position 38,793,587 of record CP141143.1, read on the forward strand.
GATGTTAAAATTACATTCAACTCTAATTTTGATAAATTTTAATTTATTTAATTAGAAGTAATTTTTATTGTATCCTATGTATGTGTATCTGACCAATGGCATGCTTGGACTTTATTGATGTTGATTTTAAATTAGAATAAAATTTGAAATTTTTGCTTTGAATATGTTACTTCTGATTTAGTATGAGATTTAATCGAATAATTATTTGAGATTTTTGTTATCACCATGTGTTGCATGATTTTTGATGCAAATATCAATTTCATTATTTTGATTAAAAATTATTTATAGTTTAAGTCTAAATGTGTTGCTTCATGTTTAATTTATTAATATCAAAAATAAGATTTTATATGAATTCTTCTTTTGAACTTTTTATTTTGCATATGTGACATTGATTTTTTTTATAAATTATGATTTTTATGCATTATAAATTTTAATCGTAAGCTATATGAAAATTCTTTCTGAATAATTTGATTTAGAATTAATTTAGAATTCCATATTGCATGTGTTACATTATATTTAAGATATATTTTGATCTTTCCAAATTTCAAATTTTCAATCGACAATAAATTGAAATCTTGTTTTCTCGTATGGCTTTGGATTTAATCGGAAACCTTTATTTTTATGAATTGTGATTTTGAATTCGACTCGATCGAAAATTTTGTTTTGAATTCTTGACATGATTCTCTTTAAATATTTTTAACGACTTCGATTTTAAATATATTTTAAACTGCGGTAGAATTACCATAGCGTAACCACCAACCGCTCATGATATGGGGTATGGAGCGCTAGTGGAAACTCTACAATTAATTCTACTCGGGTATTAAAATGAGATTTGATTTCAAATTTGTTTTCAAAGACTATAGAATTGCCACGAGGTAACCGCTAACCGCTCATGATATGGAACATGAAGTGCTAGTGGAAAACCCTACAGTTAATTCTACTTAAATATTTAAATCAAATCTAATTTCGATAGATTCAAAAATTAAATTATTTTCAAAGACGGTGGAGTTACTAAGGGGTAACCACCGACCGCTCATGCTATGTGACATGAGACGTTAGTGGAAAACTCTACGATTAATTCTACCAAGGTGTTGAAATGGAATTTTAATTTCAAATTGTCTGTTTTAGAAAATACTTTTGATTATTTTCAAAGGCGATAGAACCATCTCAGAGTAACCAACAAACACCCACGGTATAGAAGGTGGGGTGTTAGTGGACAACTCTATAGTATATTCTACCAATGTATTTATACGAATCTCATTTATGAAATATGAGTATTTTGAAAGTTTGTTTAAAATCTGTTTTGAAAAAAAGTAGAAATCCCGAAGAGAAATCACCAAACACCTGCGATATGAAATATCAGGCGTTAGTGGATTGATCTAAGGTTGAATCTGCTGGTAGATTTGATATGAAATTTTGATTTCAAATCCTTGGGTATTTGAAAATAGATTTGAAATTTAGTAAATTTATCTCAATTGCCTGTGGAATTGCTAAGAAAAAACTAACAAATACCCGTGGTATAGGACATGAGGTGTTAGTGGATAGCTTCAAGGTCGATTCCACTAGTGTATTGAAATGAATTTTGATTACAAATTTGATTTAATCAGAAATGTTTATTCAGGATTTGATTTGACAATGAAGTTTTTGATGATTTGGATCTTCAGACTGTCTGGATAGTTATTTGGTATAAAGCCCAAAAGCTATCAATTCTGGATATCGCCAAATTTGGCTCTGATGTGCACAAGTGTGGAGCATCATGGGAAAGCTCCTATTCTTCTGTCTTCCATGTCCCCATGAGTGCGGATGAAGCCGTTCGGTATCGTAGATTTAAATAAAGATACCCCGAATATTGATTCGATTCTGGTGTGCATAGGTGTGGAGCATCATGGGAAAACTCTTATCCTTCCGTCCTCTGTGTCCCTATGAGTGCGGATGAAGCCGTTCGGTATCGCGGATTTAAATAATGATACCTACCAAAATATTTATTTGGTTCTGGCACGCACAGGTGTGGAACATCATGGGAAGGCTCCTATCCTTCTATCTTCCGTGGCCCCATGAGTGCGGATGAAGCCGTTTGGTGTCGCGTATTTTAATAAAGATACCCCGAATAATTATTAGGTTTTGGCACGCACAGGTGTGGAGCATCATGGGAAAGCTCCTATCCTTCCATCTTTTGTGTCCCCATGAGTGCGGAAGTAAGCCGTTAGGTATCACGACACTCTGATTTAAGATTTTGTAATAAACGATATGTCTAATTTTTAATAACATATTAGATTTCTGAACAATGATTTATCCGATTTTGAATTTATTATCGGATTTCGTTATGAACAATTTATCAGATTTTGTTGAACGATCGAATTATTGAACTTTGAAGGAATGATATGTTTGATTTTGACTGACATATCAGATTTCTGAATGAAGATTTATTTGACTCTTAATTAAATATCGAATTTTGTATGATATGATTTATCCGATTTTGAATTATAATCAGATTTTGTTTTAAAAATTTCATGTGATTATGAATTATCAGATATTATTTGTGAATATTTCATCAAATTTTAAAGATTGGGTTCTATTTATATAGGACTTATTTGATTATGATTTATTAAAGTCTGTTAAATGATTACTTATCCGATTAAATATCAGAGTTTGTTAGATATTTATATGAGTTTTGTCGAGTATTTTTGGGCAAATTGCGAGGATGCAATTCGTTTAAGGGGGGAAGAATGCAACACCCCGCTTTTCGATTACGTCTAACCAAGGGGTTTAGAGGTAATTAGTAATTTTAGTAATAAATTATAGATAGTTTTAACCATTGAAAGCTCTGTATTTGAGTAGAGCTTGAAGAAACGAGCGTAACGAATCAAAGAACGGGCGAAACGGAGGTCAGAACCGAAAGTTATGATATTTGAGAAACGTGCAATATAGGTGGGACCCACTTTGAAAGAGCACGATTTATTGCTTCAAGTGGGTTAGTATCGAAGGGCTCATTGAAGGAAGTTACACGCGTTTGAAGATTTGTATTTAAAAAAAAAAATTGTGACGTGAGCGCCACAGATGCGCGCTATCGCGTCGCGCGTAACACGCGGCCACGACGCGCTGTCACTACGCATGTTACGCACGAGCGACATGCCATGCGTGCATCGCCATTTTTGGCGGTGCCACATTTCGGTGCGGCGTGGTGCTGCGGTTTAAAAGTGCAGTGTGCTGCGGTTTTTGCCGCGCCGGGGCCTATATAAACCCCATTTCGATTCAGTTTTTCGACAAGAACTTCTCCTCCCCCGTTTTTGACTGTTCTGAGGCCGATTAAGGCCGTTTAAGACCCGTTTCCTACTAAATCGAGCGTGCTCTACGCAATGGAGTGGTCCTTTCTTTGAGTAGATTCCGTATAAGGAGAAAATGGCTCCAAGACAAGGAGAGGTTCTGCCCGCTACCTTCGAGCATCGACCAACTTCGTTTTCTCTGTTTCTGGCCATCCTAACTCCGATTTAGTCGATTCAAGAGGCGTTCATGACTAAATCAAGTATATTCTACGCGATGGAGGGTTCGGTTTTCTAAGTTGGAGATCGTATGAAGAGGAAACACCCCAAGATAAGGAGAGGTTCTACCCGTACCAACCAACTTCGTTTTCTCTGTTTCTGGCCATCCTAACTCCGATTTAGTCGATTCAAGAGGCGTTCTTGACTAAATCGAAGGTGTTCTACGCGATAGTGGGTTCCATTTTTTGAGCTGACGATCTTATAAGGAGGAAATGCCCCGAGACTAAGGGAGGCCTTGCTCGAACACCGGAACAAGAAAAAGAGACCCGGAGCAAGATGGATTTCTGTTTGTAGATATCGATACCGTACGAGTTATGATGGAAGTAAGCATTTCTGATCTTCCATTGTAATTATAGAACAACATGTGCTAAGTTATGATGTGTGTTATGCTATGATTTACATGTTTGCTGTGCTATGTACCTATATGTCATGTTGTGTACCTATATGCCATGATGTGTGCTTTATGTGCCATGATGTATGCTTATATGACATGTGTGGTCTCGCTCTAGGGTAGAGCGAGACGTGTAATTTGTGTTTTCAGTCTTGGCTCAGTGATAAAGGGAGACACATATATGTGATTATGATCCCACTCGGTGGAAGAGCGAGATGTACGTTTTTGGCTTATTAACTTCTGCTTGATTCCAATATATGACGAATTTTTGTAAGAATCAGTATATACATATTTTAACGTATATGATTTTATGACGATTGTTGTATGTAGTAGCCGTTAGGCAGAACTACGTTCGGATCTGATCGTATTGGAATGACATCCAATATGTATGTAGGCAACCAACGACAGGGCAACGTTGGCCCAATCCAAATTAATTATAAATATATGTTTTAATTCTGTTTTACACACGATGAACTATAAAGCTTCGTTGTGTGTATATATTCATCACAACCTAAGTCTACGTACGAGGAAGCTTTGAAACTTCGTAGTGCGTAGATGAAAGTTGTACCTCTCGCACACAGACAATGATTCCTGGCTCAATGAAAAGAAAAATTTTATATTAGTGATTTTGTGGGCCAGGCTCGGGTCGGGTCTTTATACACATGCTCTTACAGCTGTGCTCATACTATTGACCACTGAAGCTCATTACAACTAATAAGCTCCAACGTCGAATGGAAAAGAATGTCACTGGAGCAACACCTTAACCTCCGGGGAGTGACTAGACGCCATGGACTTTTTCGAAGGTAAGGCACACCAATGCTCATGGGGCACTGGATCAAACAGGTAAGAGTAAATCCATGATATTACTTACCTGAGTGTGCAAATATAAACACCTACACATACGGGGTCAAATAGTTGCCCACTATAATGGGTCTTATAGTGCCATAGAATTGCCCACCATAATGGGTCTTATAGTGCCATAGAATTGCCCACCATAATGGGTCTTATAGTGCTATTAAATTGCCCACCATAATGGGTCTTATAGTGCCATTGCCACTCTTTGGGCAGAAAACATACAATACCACTCTTGGGCAGAATCATATAGTGCTACTTGGGCAGAAATATACAATGCCACTCTTGGGCGGAATCATACAATGTTACTCTTGGGCAGAAATCATACAACGCTCCCAACAGAGCATCAAATGTCTGGGCTTAATACAGCACACAGACCAAATTGAAAATATATGTCACTCTCAATAGAGCATCAGGCGTTTGGCCTTCATACAACACACAGACAAAGTCGGAAATGTACATCGCTCTCAAAGAGCATCAAACGTCTGGGCTTATACAGCATGCAGACAAAATCGGAAACATGTCACTCTCAACAGAGCATCAGACATCCAGTGCTTTATACAGCACACAGACAATATCCCGCAGGATAAACACCATGGCAAGACATGAGAAATGCTCAGCCGACTCATTATCGGCTAGCTCAAACACGGAACTTAATCAGTCGAACCTTCAAGTCTCAAACTCACAACGCTATCATTAGATGTCTCATAATTCAAGTTTGAATTAAGTACATTATGCAGTATAATTATGCTAAACAAACTCACAATCCTCGACTGATCAAACCGAAGCTGAGCCCGATTGAAACCCAAGTTCGTCAGGGCAACAGACTTCACTTAACCCGTCCACATCATGATCATAACACATCGTACATCAAACCCTTACAGTCTTACATACTTCGCCATCCATCTTATGGCCAAATCATCTTATATTGACATCATCAAATGAAGCTCCTAAGAGCCAACCCAGTTGTCGCCCCCTTACTTATACTTCACTTATTATGCTTACTTTTCACTTCATAATTTGTATGTTATATTGTACAATTATGTACACTCTTACTATCTGACAAACTTCACCCATCATACCCATATCCTCTGTCATCCGTCATATGCTTACACATCCATATCCAAATTCATACCAAACACTGATACTTCTTACCATCCATAGCTGATACCTCTGCCTACATACACATACACATATCCATAACATAGGCAAATAGCCATCATACATACGTATGTCTATCACACATATGTATAACATACACATACTATCATACATACGTAGCTTATAAACATGCTCACTAGCCATTACTAGCGCATACATACGCATTTATACATACTTCAACATACACGCCAGTCATCACTAGCACATACATAACCTATACATACTTCAAACATACATGCTAGCCATCACTAGCGCACATACATACACATTCATACATACTTCAAACATGCACAGTAGCCATCACTAGCACATGCATACATACGTCAACCATACACGCTAGCCATCACTAGTGCATGCATAATCCATACATACTTACAGCTAACATGAATGTCATATGCATTTCAACATGGCATAATTTATCCTCTTACCTCATGCAAACGGATCATAAGCTAACATCCATAGCATTCAATCACACAGTCCTAGCATCCTGCTACTCATTCAAAGCATGTTACCATGAAATTATGAGTTCAAAACTCCCCTTCCTTGTAATCATGACGTTTGATGGCGAGCATATGACAGTGGCGGCATCGGCGGCGGAGTTGGTGGTTAAAACTGTTGCCTAGCTGAGAGTAGCTGCCATCCCGAGGATTTTAGGAAGTGCCGGAAACAATTACAGCCAAACAAGATGTCAAAAGTCAATGTGGCAAAACCCACGATCTGCGGTAGCACACTAGGGCGGCTAGGAGAAATGTCGTGCCAATATAAGTGGCAGTGCGACTAGAAGTCGATGGTGTACTCATCGAAGATCTGCCGATGGCTAAGACGTACTCGGCTGATCGCACGACGTCGAAATCGGCCGTGGACAGCACCCAACGGTGATGATTTCGCGTCAACATGGGCCCACATAAGGGCAAAGAGCGTGGGGCAACACTCGAGGACAAAGGAGAGGTGGAGGAGGGCTATGTGTCAACTCCACTCAGTGGCAAAACCAACCGATGGTCAAGCGGCACGAATATGGCGCCTAATCCCAAAAGCACATGCGTGGCCACAGGCACACGCGGCCAAAAAGTGCCACTCTAGGGGGAGATGGGTTAGACGGTAGCGGCCCAAGGCCCACAAAAGGGCAACTGAGTTATGGCCAGGAAGTGGTGGCCAATCGAAGCAGCGACATCGCCGATCGCCACCCACAACCAATACACGTGGTGCGGGCGGCTGTGCATCTCACATGGTAAAGGGCAAAGGCAAGCAGCCTATTCCGAGCGGAGGTATAATCGAGCTAAGTGGGGATGACCCTCACTGTCGCCGAGGCAGAGCCCATAATGGCCAAATGGCCCACAGCTCACCGATGGCAACGACCCGAGATGCACCCAAAGCATTTAATTGGGCGGAGCAATACAATAGGGTGAAGCGGGGTCGAAAACGGTAACCCCCTACTGACACTGGGTCGAGGTAGGCTAGATGGAGTCTGTCCCGTGGCTAGACGACTATCGGAAACACCGGCGTCTCAAAAACATCCCACGGATAGTGAGATAGAAGCATAACTAAAACCCGACCAAAGTGCCAGTAGCTCACCGCAGAGCGAAGAAAGCATGGCGGTGGCTCTAGCCAGTGCCTATGGGTTCCTAGCGGTGAACTAAACATAAGTCTTGTTAAGGGCGGCTGCAAACGACATCAAAATCGTACCCCCACAGCTCAAAAAATGGGATTGAAGGAGAGAAAAACCTGAAGAAAAATTCGGTACCTCATGGAGGAGCGAAGAGGCCATGGTAGTGGCCATAGCCGGTATCTATGGACTTGTGGCGGTGAGGCAAAGCGGATCCTGACAATAATCGAAGGAATATGACGACAGAGGAGGGAGAACAGAGCGACTGGAATCAAGCTCGGGTTCTCACAAAATGTTAATGGATGCCAAATTTTTACTGGAAGTCGAGTTCTGGAATCCGTAAAATGGATTTCATACTTATATCATTTCTTTTTGATTTTTACATCCATGTCTCTAAAACGCGTTCACATCCCGATTATGCGTTATACCTCCAAAATTCACGTCGTAAGCGCGCAGCGAGGCCCACAACCTGCGATTAAGCCCCACACCCGACTCTACGGGTATAAATATAGGGTAAAATACATAAATATGAATACACCGTAGCGTCACATTTTCCCACCCAAAATGACTACAAAAATAGCAGGAAAATCACAGGAAATCGTAGAAAAATCAGGGACCTTACAGGAAGGGTATATGAAAGAAGGAACCAAACCGCCGGAACTGAGGAAGAGCCGCCGGCGACTATCAGAACACCGTCGCCACTAGCGGTTGGGGCGGAAACCAACCCCAGCATGACCGATCCCATTCTCAGCGGCTGGGAGCTTGTGCACTCTGCCCTAACCGCCCATCAGTCTCAAATTGTAGAAAACCAGTAGGTTTTCCTCCAAGAACTCTAGACAGACCTGCGTTCATCAAAAGACCGTCAGCAGGCTATGTTGGAGCAGATCAGGAAGGACCAAGTGTCCTATTTGGTCGCCTTCACAGCAAACCAAGGGCCGATTCCACGGCCGAGCACCTCAAATCCTCCAACGCACCGTCCTCATGGAAAAGGAATATTGCAGCGCCCTTTACCCCAGTCTCTATAACACCCCGCTTTTTGATTACGTCTAACCGAGGGTTGAGGTAATTAGTAATTTTTGTAATAAATTATAGATAGTTTTAACCCCTCTGTATTTGAGTAGAACTCGAAGAAACGAGCATAACGAATCAAAGAACGGGCGAAATGGAGGTCGGAACCGGAAGTTATGATATTTGAGAAATGTGTAATATAGGTGGGACCCACTTTAAAAGAGCATGATTTATTGCTTCAAGTGGGTTAGTATCGAAGCGCTCATCGATACGAGTCCAACGGTACCTAGAATGCGTGAATCCAAATCCGGGGTAGGAAGTTACGCGCATTTGAAGATTTGTATTTAAAAAAAAAATTGTGACGCGAGCGAGACAGACGCGCGCGGTGAGCGCGATCACGTCGTGCGTAACACGCAGCCGCAATGCACTGTCACCGCGTGTGTTACGCATGGGCGATGCACCGCGTGCACGTCGTGGGAAATGGCATGCGTCGCCGTTTCTAGAGGCGCCGTGTTTCGGTGCGGCACCGGGGTTTGAACTTGCGGCGCGCTGGGGCCTATATAACCCCATTTCAATTCAGTTTTTGGACGAGAACTTCTCTGAGGCCGATTAAGGATGTTTAAGACCCGTTTCCTACTAAATTGAGCGTGATCTACGCAATGGAATGGTCCTTTCTTCAAGTTGGAGTCTGTATAAGGAGGAAAATGCCCCAAGACAAGGAGAGGTTCTGCCCGTCACCTTCGAGCATCAACCAACTTTGTTTTCTTTGTTTTTGGCCATCCTAACTCCGATTTAGTCGATTCAAGAGGCGTTCTTGACTAAATCGAAAGTGTTCTATGCAATGGTGGGTTCCATTTTTTGAGCTGACGATCTTATAAGGAGGAAATGCCCCGAGACTAAGGGAGGCCCTGCCTGAACTCCGGAACAAGAAAAAGAGACCCGGAGCAAGATGGGGTTCTGTCCATAGATATCGATACTTTACGAGTTATGATGGGAGTAAGCATTCCTGATCTCCCATTTTAATTATAGAACGGCATGTGCTAGTTATGATGTGTGTTATACTACGATTTATATGGTTGTTGTGCTATGTGCCTATATGCCATGTTGTGTGCCTATATGTCACGATGAACGCTTATATGCTATGACGTGTGTGGTCTCGTTTTAGGGTAGAGAGAGACGTCTAATATGTGTTTTCGGTATATGACTCCTATATATGACAAATTTTTGTAAATATTAGTATATACGTATTTTAACATATATGATTTTGTGACGATTGTTGTAGGTAGTAGCCGTTAGGCAGAACTACGTTCGGATCCGATCGTGTTGGATTAATATCCAATACGTACGTAGGCAACCAATGGCAATGCAACGTTGGCCCGATCCAATTTAATTATAAATATATGTTTTATTTTGTTTTACACACGACGAACGGTGAAGCTCCGTTGTGTGTATGCATTCGTTATAATCTGAGTCTACGTACAGGGAAGCCTTAAAGCTCTGTAATGCGTAGATGAACGTTGTACCTCTCGCACAGAGATGTTGATTTCTGGTTCAAGAAAAGAAAAATTTTCAATTAGTAATTTTGTGGGCCCGGCTAGGGTCGGGTCGTTACAGTCTTGCAAGTTGGGACAGGACGTGGTGTGCCCCTTGCCATGCCCGCTTCCACCACCAGTGATGGGCGTGCTCCACCCTCGACTTCTGTCGGACCCAATCGCAACCCTATGTTCGCGAATGTCAGCCAAGACCAGCACTACACCCCTTTGTGGCAAGACAATGATTTATACAGTGACGAGGCAACGGATGAGGGGACATATGGGCCGACCCCTAAGGCGAGCACTGTTGGTCTAAATTTTTCGGAATATTCTGGAGAAGACAACCCAAATGAATGGGTTTCACGAGCTGAGCGGTTTTTCACCTATCAAGGTACCCACCCAGATCAGCGTGTGCTTCTAGCATCCTTCCATCTTAAAGGGGATGCACTGGTGTGGTTACAACAGCTAGAACAGCAAGGGGGTGTGATAACGTGGGATTATTTAGTGGTGGAATGGTGTGCTTGCTTCAAGCCAAATGAATATGAGAATTTTGATTCTCGCTTGTGCAACCTCCGCCAATCCTCCTCTATCCGGACATATCAAACTAATTTTGCAAGGTTGGCTACCCATGTGAAGTGGACACTGTCAGCCCTTCTCTCCAAGTTTATCAGTGGGCTGCACAAAGATATTCAGGCTAAAGCACGATAGTTTGAACATGCCAACCTTCGCCAAGCTATCCGCCTAGCCCGCATTCAGGAGGAGCGACTCCAGTGCCTGCGGAGAGGTAATTGTTCCCTACTAGGGAACCGACCTCCTTCTGCTAACCCCACATCTGCACCGGTCCTTGTCAGGCGCCTTACTCCTGCTCAAATAGAGGACCATTGCTCCCGAGGCCTTTGCTTTAACTGTGATGAGAAATTTGTGCCGGGGCACAAATGCAAACGCCCAGCATCTATGTTGATCATGGAAGAAGAGTGGGATATAGGAGACAGTTCCGTGTACGATGAGCCAGAAAATATCCCATAAATCTCTATGCATGCGTTCGATGGCTCTTATGAACCCCACACTTTTCAAGTGGATAGCTCCATCAAACAACAAGTCATCTCCATCCTTATTAATAGCGGCAACATACATAATTTCATTAATGACAGGGTGGCACGAAGATTGGGCTGCACTATTCAGCTCTCTACTTCCTTCAATGTGCTCATTGGTGACGGCAGATATCTCCAAAGCAGTGGGGTGTGTCTTTCCGTTCCTTTACTGATTCAGGGACATTTATTCCATATAGATTTGTTTCTGCTGCCTACCAAGGGGGCTGACATTGTGTTGGGAGTTCAATGGCTCCAAGATCTTGGACCCATTACGTGGGATTTTAAGCAGCTACCTATGGACTTCATTTATGAAAATGCACAAATTCAGTTAAGTTAGCAACCAGGTACACTCCACTCAGCTCAGTCTGTAAACTCTCTATTTAAATTTGTTGCAAAGGGACTTCTGTTACAATTATGCACGGAACTGTCTCCTCAGCCTGGAAGTATTTCGGAGGATTTGGGTTCCCTGCAGGTCGAATATGATAGTATTTTTCAGGCACCCTCAGCTATACCTCCAGCTTGACAACATGATCACAGAATTCATATGCAGGGTGTCTACCAGCTAATGTTTGCTGCTACCGATACCCTTAGGTGCAAAAAGAGGAGATTGAGCGGTTGGTACAGGATATGCTTTCTTCTGGACTCATTTGCCCTAGCACCAGCCCGTACTCTTCTCCTGTCCTTCTTATTTGAAAGAAAGATAGTTCATGGCGTTTCTGTGTGGACTATTGTGCCTTGAATGCCATTATGATTAAAGATAAGTATCCTATTCCTATGATTGAAGAATTACTAGATGAATTGGTTGGGGCAACTATTTTCACTAAGCTGGATCTACGCTCTGGGTACCATCAAATTCGGATGCACCCCGCGACATCCATACGACAACTTTCAGAGCACATGACAACCACTATGAGTTTATGGTCATGCCTTTTGGGCTATCGAATGCCCCTTCCACTTTTCAGAGTCTGATGAATGATATATTTCGACCTTATTAGCGCCGATTTGTTCTAGTATTCTTCGATGATATCTTGATTTTTAGTAGCTCTTGGTCGGAACACCTGCAACATATCCGAGTTGTTTTCTCTATATCACTTGGCCAATGTTTATTTCTAAAAAAATCAAAGTGTGCTTTTGGCTTATCACAGGTTGATTACTTGGGCCATGTCACCTCAGCTCCAGGGGTATCTACAAATCCGTCCAAAATTGAGGCTATCGCCCAATGACCTACTCTTGCTATGATTAGGGCGCTCCGGGGATTTTTGGGATTGACAAGATATTACAAGTGCTTATATTCATGGATATGGTGCATTGGCCGCCCCACTCACTGCCCTCTTCAAAAAGAGGGCCTTCCATTGGACTTCAAAAGTGCAGATTTCTTTTGAGGCTATGAAGTTAGCCATGTCATCACCCCCCGTGCTCGCTCTTCCTGATTTCTCCCAACCGTTTGTCATTGATAGTGATGCCTCCTCACAAGGATTGGGAGCAGTGCTTATGCAAGGTGGTTGACCCATAGCTTACTTTTCCAAGGCGATCTCCAGAAGAACTACTCAGTTATTCACTTATGAGCTGGAAATGTTGGCCATTGTTCATGCCGTCTCTAAGTGGCAACCTTATCTATTGGGGCAAAATTTCCTTATACAGACAGATCACCACAGCCTATGTTATTTTTTGGATCAAAGGGTGACTTCTCCTTCTGATCGTTTATAATTAAACCCTTTGCAAGTGTACAAGGTAATTGTACTAGGATAAGTATTTAAGGGTTGTCGAACCTCAGGGACGGATGGGTTATTACTAAATCTAAAGAGGAATTTGCTGATTTAAAAACTAAAAACAACTTAAACTTAAATTAAGCAAAAGAAAGAAATCAATTAGTTTAAAAGCAAGAGATTAATATGATGAAATTTACTTAGGAAATTGAATCCACTATAGAACCATAACAATTCCTTAACTTTTAATCTAAATCTAGTGTGAACATGAACAAGTATTCTCAGCTACAAGCTAGAATTACTTCAAAAAGAATCATTAATTAACTTCCATGGCATGAACTATCTTCGACAATAGCACGAATCATCTACACTAAACTAGCTATAGGCATGACCCGTCTAATCTTAGTATAACTCATCCAAGTCATTAATTATCTGAACATTAAAACTATTGTATGACCATCTCATCTAAATCACAGAAATTAGAATCGATGCAAATATCAAAACCATATCAATCTATCATCTACAAGACAATAAATCAACATAGATTTGAATAAACATTAAAAGCTCTTCCATTAAAAAGGAAATCCATATCATACAATTGTCATCATTCACAACTGAGATCTAAATTAAAAAGAAAAGAAACTGAAACTTATCTATAGCTTCATCAACTCCTAAATAAAAGAAAAGTCTAGCCTTCCATGGTAGAAGAAAGCACTTGAATCTCCATTGAAAGCTTTGAGTTCTCTTCCATCTTCTTCTTCCTTTTTCTCTGAAGAAAATCTACTGGAATCCCCCCAATTTTAAGCCAAATATGTCTTTTTATAGGCATAAGTTCCGTAGGAAGAAGTCCAATATGAAAAGGATTGAAATTTGGGTCAAACAAGGAAACTGCACGTTATGCCGATCGATCGCCCTGCATGCCCGATCGATCGGCTACACTGTATTTTCATCTGAATTCACGTTATCCCGATCGATCGCCCTGCATGGCCGATCGATCGGCTACAGTGTTTCTGTTTTCCTGGACTCTGTTCATTAAGCTTTCCTTCGTGTCCATATTAATTTCTAACTTGTTTATAACTCCGAAAAGTTGTCCAAATCACTTTAAAGCATGTGAAGACTATTTTTAAGCATTTCAAACATCGTCCAAGTACTTCGATAAGCGCACTTTACCTACAAAACATAAAATATCATATTTTAGACATGTAGAATATAATTAAAATTCCAACTTTGTTTAAATACACATCTAAACTACTAATAACTACAAAATTATTAATAATTAAACTAAAATATTAATATCTATCTTAATCTAAATAAACTATAAATAACACTAAATTAACCTAATCTATACTAGCAAATAAGGTAAAAAGGCATATAAAATAGATATAGATTTCATACTTATCACCTTCTCAACAGTGTTGGGTTTCTAAACTTCTAGGCTATGATTATGACTTGATCTATAGAAAAGGGAGTGATAATCAAGCTGCAGATGCACTATCCGGTCAGTCAAAGGGTACTTGCCTCTCCATATTATCCATGCCGACTTTTCCGTTCCTAGCTGAGTTAATGCAATCCTATCATCAGGATCCGGAGGCCTCTTCACTCATTGCTAGATTGCATGCTGATCCATTATGTTCTCCACCTTTCGTTCTTCAAGGTGACGTACTTCTTTGGCAAGATCGTTTGTGGATTCCAGCTATTCCTAAGCTTCAGCAGCAGCTTCTCCACTATTTTAACTCCTCACCCATTGCTGGACACGAGGGTCAATTCAAAACTTATAAGCGTGTTTCCCAAAACTGTTATTGGAAAGCCCTCAAGAAAGCTGCACATGATTTTGTCGCTTCTTGTGATGTATGTCAGCGATCTAAAACCCTCACTTCGTCCCCTGCAAGGTTGCTTTAGCCACTGCCAATCCCAGAGCACATTTGAGAAGACATTTTTATGGACTTCATTGAGGGATTGCCCCTAGTCCACGGAAAAAGTGTCATATTTGTTGTCATCGATCGCTTATCTAAATATGCACACTTTTTGCCCTTGGGACATCCATACATTGCTGGTCACGTAGCGGAGGTTTTTATTAGGGGCATTGTTAGGCTTCATGGCATGCCACACTCAATAGTCTCTGACCGTGACCCCGTGTTCTTGTCCAAGTTCTGGAATAGTTTCTTTGAGTTATAGGGTACTTCTTTAAAGATGAGCACAACCTATCACTCACAGACAAATGGCCAGATGGAGGTTTTTAATCGCTGCCTTGAGCAGTATTTACAATGTTTTGTAGGCGATCAACCCCGCAGGTGGCTCTCGCTTCTCCCTTGGGCAGAGTGGTCCTATAATACCGCTTGTCACACATCCCTTGGAGTGATGCCATTTCAGGTGATTTATGGACGTCCTCCTCCCACCATTCTTTCCTATGTGCCACACCGTTTAGATGTGGGAGTTGTTGATCAGTCATTACAGGAGCGAGATGAAACCTTACGGTCTCTTAAAAAGAATTTGCAGGCAGCCTAAAATAGAATGAAACAAGTTTATGACCGTTCCCATTCTGATATGGAGTTTATCGTCAGTGATTGGGTTTATGTGCAGCTTCATCCGTATCGTCAAACTTTAGCCAGTCCATCCCGCCATCATAAGCTACTTCCTCATTTTTATGGTCCATATTTAATTGTTGGAAAAATAGGCAAAGTGGCTTATAAGCTTCAATTACCTCCTACGGCCCATATTCACCCTGTTTTCCATATCTCTCGCCTTCATTGGTTCGTGGAAGATCCATCGATTGTAACACCATGACCTCCACCACTTGCTTCAACTACCACCGTCGCACCAACTCTGACTCCAATCTCTGTTGAGTCTACTCTGAGGATTCGTCATCACAGTCGGTTGGTTACTGAGGTCCTAGTTGCATGGAAGGATTGACCTTTAGAAGATGCTACCTGGATGCTCGAAGAAGACTTTCTTAGCCAATTTCCTAATTGGACGCCTTGAGGACAAGTCATTTTTTATGGGTGGAGGGATGTTATGTTCTGCAGTTACTTTGTTAGTGTTAATAAGGTGCACATAGGCATCCATGTTAATGTGCACATTGTTTACTTTAAATCAATTATTAGGCAGTTTATTTAATAGTCAGTTATAGCCTATGTAGTTAGATAGTCTTTTCTATGTAGCTTGATAACAATCAGCCTTAAATAGGCAGGACCATTATAATTGGAGATTAGGCATTAACTAAAATATTTTTCTTCTCTCCCGACCTATCTCTCTCTGGTGAGATCGCACTTGCAATATGCAAGTGCGCCTCATCCCCTTCTCCTCTATTCCTCTTCGTTCTCCTTCCCAACATCCTTCTCGAATTCTCAAGTTCTCAAGGGTTATAACACTTCCACATTTAGCAAGAATAATCGCTCATCTCAAGATAGTTTCACGAAATAATTGTTGAATATACATACATTTTCTCTATATAGTTGTCCATCAAACAAGACAACTAATTTGTGTGCATTAAGTCGTGTTACTCTTAAGCACTTTGTTTTACCTCTTTCTTTTTTCCTTGTAAGCTTTGCAACATTGTCATGTGCTAGTTCTTTTAGAAATCCATCTTTTAAAAAAATAAAAAATATATATAAATTTTAAAAACATTATATTTGATAGTGTGAACTAAATACACAGGGTCAAGAGACAGCTACATAATCAAAACGTGTTTCAAAACCAGCACTCAAAAACTCTCTCAATCATATGCAAATTAAGCTTCAAAAATTTGTAGACAGCACTTTATAATGCATAAAACTGAATTGCCGATGTGAGACTCAGGAGGTCAGTTTATGGATGGTTTATTATGGTTTACCTTAAGATGGGTAAGAATGAAGAAAAAAATGTATTTCATAGGCAAAGAAAGATTCTGGAAATGAGGGGTAGATTCTTGACATACAAGGGTAATAATGTGTGGTGATTTCAGGAATGATGATCAGGACGGTTGGTTTAAATAGGACTGTAGGATGACTGAAATTCTAGATGAGGCCATGAGTTTTACAAATCAGGGTGGTATGAGTAATGTAGCAGATGGTACAAGAACTTGATGGATTCCAAAAAAATAGAATATAGTAGAAAGAACCATATGCAGGGCAAGAAATAGAGAAAGAGAAAGGCCATGGACATAGGAAGGAAACCATAAGAAAAGTAGAGAGATCGAGCAGAGAAGAGGAAAAGGACATGGAAAAAATTGATAGATGCAAAAGTAACAGAAGGGAAAATGTTGAGTGGATGAATTAAAAATATAAAGGATAAACAAGTGGACAATGTGTATTAATTCTTAAAACTCTACTTTTTATGGTCATTGCCAGATGTACGTAAAGAAAATTTCACAGTCCATTGGTCGCAATAGATTTCTAATCAAGTTAACCTATTTTAAATTCATATATCAACTACACTAATACACTGGCCTAATTAAATTACCAGAATGTACAGACCTCCTAGATGACAGTAGGAACCCATGTGAGACCTATGCATATCATCATCGTGTCATATCTAAAATATATGCAATGCAATTGCGCATTTGAAGCGTAGTTTGAAACTGAAAGGCAAAGAAGGCAGATATGAAAAATTGTAGATTAGCGATGCCGCCGGGTTGGGTTTTGCCTAACCCGAACCCGATACCACATAACAAATGTGTGACCCGAACCCGATTTGACCCGAACTTGAACCCGAACCCGAACCGACCCATTTGACCTGAATAGAATAAAAAATATATTATTTTAATAATTTTTAATAATTTTTTTAATAAATAATATTAAAAAATATATAAATATATAATTTATATTTATATTCGGGTCGGGTCGGCTTAGATCACCTAAAACCTGAACCCAACCCGAATAAGCTATTCGGGTTATTTTTAAAAACCAAACTCGGCCAATTAGGGTCGGGTCAGGTCAGGTTTACCATTTACCCGACCCGAGTGGCATCCTTATTGTAGATGTATTACAAGTATTTCTAAAATAGCCCTGTGGCCAAACAAATGACAAGATTTTCCCCCTTTTTAGTGAATAGAGTTTCAGCATATTAAGTAATGATAAGATGTCCAACGTACTATATGGAAATGAGCAAAATATAAAATTATCTTATCCTATAATACATTATCTATGTTTGTTCATAATCCTCTGGAGCTGTATTTTTTATGTGAAGGTCGACTTAAGAAAGTCTTTGTTAGCAGGCTGAGACAGTTGATATTGGGACCTGTGACCAATCAGTTGCCAAATCTTTGACATTGAAGGGTATGTAGTTAGGTAGACATATTAAATTTGTTTATGCTATCTATAATGAATTTTTGAGTGATACTATAGCTCTATTCGTTAAAGACCTTTCTTCACATGTGCTGGGAACTTATTTTTTGTCACCTATCTTTCTGCATATGAAAGTTCTAATGGGTACATGATAACAAATCAAAGTCGTGGCTCTATGGAAAAGAGTGATGCAGCTCAAGAGGGTGAGTGCATATAGTTCTCTTTTTATTTTTGACTAGATTTTAAAGTTTGTACTTCTTATTTTGCCACTATATCCATTAATTTCTTGACGGCATCAAGGCAAAGGTTTTCTCTGACTCTATATATAACACCACGGTTGACTCCAACTATAACTCCAAAGGTGACATCAACCAGTGTTTTGCCTAGAGAATATTCTGCTGCAGTTTCACCAAAAAATGTCTCTGGAATCACATCACCCACGAAACCCAACTTAGAAAGCAGAGCTACTGTCTCATCCAGGTATCCACCTAGTGCCAAGTCTTCAGCACCCAGCTCTACCCCTCATGGATGTCCAGTCTCAGGTAGCTGGTGGGTTAGATCTTAAAGTTAGAAATCTGCCTTTAGTTGGGATATGGTTGTTTTTCAATTTAAATACTCACGTTAGTCTTGATTTTGCTCCATTTGGACATCAGGCCGTACTCCTAGGATTGATGGGAAGGATTCCTTCCGTCAAGCTAGGTAAGCAAATACTTTTAGTAGAAAAAATTTCGGTTGTAACTCAGCTGTTTAAGTTCTGGTTCATATTTTAAGTTTCAACTATAGATGATCACACAAGCATTTACACATTTCACCCACTGAAGCACACAACTGTCACTGCTAGTTAAATCTAAATTAATTTATCAGATGTGATAAACCCAACTGTCTTTTTTCTGTGTTGTAGACATTATGAGCATTCCTTCAATACAAAGATGGATTGACTGAGGATATAAAACATGTCCCAAGACTCAACAGATGCTTCAAAATCTGACCTATAGTGAACCAAATTGAACAACCTTTCGGTGTGATTAGTGGCAGAATACTAATAGCAGTTGCAGGAGCGGTGATCAATTGCCTAGGAATTAAACCTAAATTACTCAGAGCATCATAATGGGTCTGCATTGATCAGTTCCAAATCACCTCCAGGTAGTATTAAGAACTTAGAACAGAAAGATAAAAGATATAATGGGTCTGTGTTGATCACTCCGAAATTACCCACAGAGCATACAAACATGAACTAAGATCGATACACAAAATACACAAAAAGTGGGAAGAATTTCTGTCCTTGAAGAAATCTGACTCTGCGAAAACTTGGACCCAGAAAGGATCTACGACTTGCCTTGTTTTCTGGCCAATGTAGCATATGGAATGAAGATTTGGATTTCACTACTTGAAGAATGAAGATTGAAGACAAATTTCATGAAAAGTATCAAATTGAAGATAAAAATCAAACAACAGAAAAAATGCAGTCGATTTGCCCGCCGATGTGAAGAAAATGATCCCTCCCTGTGTTGTGCGGCTCCTCTTCATCGTATGATTCCTAGTCTGGTTAGGGTTAAAGATTTCTTTAGGCGATACTTAGTTTTGTAGGGAAGACCATTGGCTGCATGATATAGCGCATCGTTTTTGAGCAAATGAAGACGTGAGACGCGAAGCGCACGAGCAGGAGCGGGTCTTTTTACGGGAGGGATTGTCGGTTTATTTTGGGTTTTTTAAGAAAAGTTTCAATGAGCTAACTCTACGTGGGCCCGTGCTTCATCGTATCAAAATTTGTATTTAAATCTAAATTTAAGGGTTTATGATGCTAAGCTCACTGCGATGCAAGTGAGCCCAAGGTCAACTCGCACCGAAGTCATGAGCCCAGGCTCTACGGATAGTCAGATCGAGATTGAGATCGAACTATACAAGAGAACTAAATGTTCTAAGATAACACATACCGTCGTATTTAATGTTTTCACATCAAACGCCGCTAAATGTGTAGGCTTATTTAATTTTAAAAATTATTAAATTAGTGGCTGTTAGGAAAAAGTGCTGCTAAAAATTTTTTAGCGCCATTTTACAATACTATACAACAACACTTTTCGTAAAACATCATTGATTATTTACATTTGCGACACTTCGCTGTAAAGTACTGCTGATGACATTTTTCAGCAGTGTTTTGTAAAGAATGTCGTTGTTGTTTTGATTTTTAGTGGGCATTTTATAAAAGTGCCGCTAATAGTAAATATTTAGGGACTCTTTGATAATCCACTTTCTCATAGTGAATAATTTGATTTCTCATTGATCCATTACTTAAACAAACATAATAAAATAGAAATCCTTGACCTTACACCATATTAATAGAAATTAACTTAAAACAAAGATTAGAGAAGGAAAATTTTGAACCTTTGGACGCATACCTGTGTCATGGCGCCTCATAGAATCAAGAAAGGGCAATGAAGAGCACTAGTACATAGCACAACCAGAAAATGGATGAACCAAAATGCTCTCCCGAATGGTAGAAGAGCCTCTTGGTGCTTGGGTGATGGGAGAATAGATGGAAGCGGGGTAGCCACATGCGAGGGAGGAGAGGGAAGATGGTCGGGGAAGCGGAGCAGCATGCGATGGGGAGAGGGAAGAGCTGATGCAAGGGAGGTGAAGGGAAGAGCTGATGCAAGGGAGGTGAAGGGCGAGGGAGAAACTAGGCAGCTGGGCAAGGGAGGTCAAGGGAAGGGTGAATAGGGGTACACGGAGTTAAAAAATTAATGTTCATGTTTATTTTAAAATTGGGGTACAAGTGGGAGAATGGGTAAATTGAATATAGGGGACCCAAATAAAAGGGGCACAAGAATTAAGTGGGGTGTGAATCGCCACGTTCATAACTAAATAGAGTAGTTGTACGTAACATCATGCCCAAACAAGGAGTACATGGCTCTCTGGTGTAGACAATATTGAGGAGAAGTGAACTTCTCAATCAGAGACCATTCCTCCATTCTACATCAAAGGAGTCCGTAAGTTGTGAGCTACCTGGGTTATACTCTAGCCTTCTGCGAATATGGCTGGAGGAAAGATGTGGATCTGCTTCCTTCTATTCACGCTCGTCTTTACAGTCCTGCCTGCAGATTTCATTGGGTTGCAAGTAGAAACTTCTCTCACTAGGTATGTAGAGCTTCGATTATAACTTTATTATGTTCTTGAACCCTTACCATTTCTTGCTAGTTTATGTTTATGCCCTGTTTTTCTTTCCTTCATAGTTGGTTTTCTGAAACTTGAGCTTAATATGAAATGAAGCCACCACTGGTTGTGCATGATTTTTTCGTCTCACTCAAATATATAAAGAATGTGGTTATTCAGATCCCCCCTTATTTCCTATGTCTCTCATTTTTTTTTATTTTACTCTTTTTTTAAAAAATTACCTATTTATACCTCATATTTAAAAAATAATAAAAATCTTTACCCTACTTCCCCTTT
The DNA here is from genome assembly GCA_035235625.1 of Saururus chinensis. Classification (NCBI taxonomy): domain Eukaryota; kingdom Viridiplantae; phylum Streptophyta; class Magnoliopsida; order Piperales; family Saururaceae; genus Saururus; species Saururus chinensis. The sequence continues at coordinate 38,815,178 of CP141143.1, forward strand.
ATTTTCCTGAGTTTAATTGCTGGCACTGTTGCCAATAATCTGGCATCAATGACATGGCTGCCCTATTTGGAAACTAGCCTATAAGTACAACCAACGCGTTGTGGCAGCTAAGAGGGCAGGCAGGGCTTTGTCCATGTAGGCTTAGAGCTGGCGGCCAAAACTGGCCGTGTAGGCTAGATTTGGCTTCTTCAAGCCTGATTCGTTGGCCTGTGCAGCTGGATCTTGCTGCAGTAGGTCACATTTGGCATGTTGCAGGCTCGATCTAGCATTCTTTCATGCTGCAATAGGATCTTGCTGAGTATGCCGGAGATCCAGCCTACGGCGGTGAGACCTAGCTGCTATAAGCTAGATTCGATGGCTTGCATGGCCAGATCTCACCGCGAGAGATACCGTTAGAGCTAGAGTGGCCATTGCCGAAGCCGGAGTTATCATCGGAAGAAAAGAGAATGGAGTTTATTTACGGAGGGAAGTATGAGCAAAATAACGAGGAAAATATGGGGGAATGAATAGGGATGCCATTCGGGTAAGATATATAGTAAAATCTAACCCAACCATAATAGGTTAGGTTTGGGTTTTTAAATTTAACCCGAATAGATATTCGGGTCAGATTATGGTTTACCATTTCTTAAATGATATCGGGTTTGTGTTTGGCAAAACCCGGTCCGAATAAGGTTATAAAATAAATTTTTTATATTTTTCTTTGTATTTTGATCAAATCGAACCCGACCCGGCCCCTAATGGGTTTAGTCTATTCGGGTCAAGTTTTGGTTTTTAAATTAGCCCTAATAGCTATTCAAGTCGGATTTGAGTTTACTATTTCTTAAATAATATCGGGTTTAGATTTGGCAAAACTCGACCTAAACCTAACCCGGTGGCATCCCTAGGAATGAAGCAAAACAATTTTGTATTTCACTTTCTTCGGAAGACAACCCGAAAAAATTGAGGTCCATATAGAATTATTCACATCTAAATGTCCACCACAATTTCTTTTTTCATTTATGGGATGGTGTGGTTACTAAGAAAGTGTACGCTCCATTCATCCAGTAAAAATCTTAATTTTAGTGTAATTTAATTTTCTAATGGAGACACTTATTACCATAGGGAGGGAGAATATACCCCTTTGCTTGTTTTATGTTTCTAAAGTTTCCCATAAAAAACTTTTTTAAGGTATGTTTTACCTCAAAAACATGTTTCAAGTAGCACTTTGCATGCATATCAAATTTAGGACATAGGAGAATAAACGTCCAAATAAATCAAAACATAAAAACAGACGTTTGATTGGCATAGAGAAGGATCTGCAATTTCGACTTACGTTCACATCACACAAGAAAAATCTCACTCCGTTCTCTAAGGCTAGTGATTCCATACTTGTGTTGACCAATCTCTTTTGATTGCCATCCCCAAATGTTGATTAAGTTGTCATTCTTTGTTTGGTCATGATTTGTAACTTTTATGTTTTCCTCATACTAGGTGGTCGAATTTGGATCATTTGATTCTTGGAAACCCAACAAGCGTCTATTTTTCTAGCCGGAAATTTATGGCAATGCCCTGAGATTTCTCCTATTTGCAAATGTTTTTTTTTAAATATTTATATTTAACCTGCCTTGAAGGTCCTTTTTATCTCCATTAATTGAAATTTTATTACTCTCTCTTTAATATATTAATAGTTTTATTTATTTATTTTTAAATAAATTAAAATTAATATATTTGTAGAAAAAAAATAGAGCCATTAATGTGGTGCACTTCCAATAAGTAGGAATTTTTTTACATTGTCAATACTAATCCAGCTGTCTCTTAGTCACCACTCTCCTGCTATCAATTTAATTTTCTGATATGGACATCGTTCATTTACACACTTTTCATTACTTTTGAAGGGTAATTTTGAAGTTTAAATAAATAGAGGTAAATAGTCTATTTATAATAGACAAGTCAAATAATTAATTATTAATAATAAAATAAAAGAAGCATTTTTAAATAGGTAAAAATTGAAAGACATTTATAAATTTCTTTCCCATAATCTAAATAAGTTCTTTCCTATATACTCCCCCGGATTAAGGGAAATTTATATAAATAATGTTAAAAAATATTTATTAAAATAGTAGAGAGGTACAAAAATAATATTCATTTTTGCCATGTAGGCGCCAGCTAAGCGACTCCATGCGTCTTTTTGAAAATTTTTCTTTAGGATTTCATCATTTCAAAAGGACGAAATCAATAAACTTGACTGATTTTGTTCTTTAGAACGCTGAAATCAATAATGAATTAATTTTAACCTTTCTTTACTCTCTCTCTATTCAGTCTCTCTCTCCTCTTTCTCTCTCCTCTATTCATTCTCTCAGTGCTCTCTCTTTCGGCTATCTCTCTTCTTCACTCTCTCCTTCTCGTCTCTCCTCTTTCTTCACTCTCTCCTATCTCTCTCTTCATACTCTCTCTTCTTTCTCTCTCTTCACTCTCTCTCTCTCCTCTTTCACTCTCTTCACTTTCTCTCCTCTCTTCTTTCTCTCGCCCTGCCTCTATTTCATGCGTGTGAGTGTGAGTCCTGGCTCTAAGGAAGAATGGAGAAAAAATATAAAATATAAAATTTTAATTTTTCTTCCTTATTTATTATATATTAAAATAATAAATTTTAAATAAAATATAATATATTTATAAAAGACGAAATCAATATGTTTTTTTTTAAATTTCATGATTTCGTCTTTTTGATTTCATCCTTTAGAAGAAGAGAGAAGACAAAGAGAAGAAAGAGAAAGACAAGAGAGAGAAAAGATATAGCTGAAAGAGAGAGAAGAGAGGGAAGAGAGAGAGGGGAGAGTGAATATAGAGAGGAGAGAGAGGGTGAAGAGAGAGAGGAGAGAGAGCCAAAAGAGAGGAGAAATAGAAGAGAGGAAAGAGAGTGAAAGAGAGAAAGAGGAGAGAGAGAGGAGAGAGGAGAGAGGAGAGAGAAGAGAGAAGAGAGAGAAAGAGGAGAGAGAGATTGAAAACAGAGAGAAGAGATGAGAGAGAAAAAGAAAGGGTAAAATCATTTCATTATTGATTTCGTCTATTAGAAATTAGTATAATGTACTAATTTTGTTCATTATGAGAACAAAATAAGTTAAGTGTAATTTCGTCCTTCTGAATAGTGAAAAAATAATTTTTTTTTTAAAATAGCCATAGAGGTGACAATGCTTGGCTGGCGCCTGCATAGCTAAAATAAACGCTATTTTGATAATAATTTTTTTTACTATTTTAGTAAATTTTTTTTATAAATATTATTTATATAATTTTCCCTCCTATCAATATTAACAACTATATTAAAAAAAATATTTTTTGTCAAATAGTAAAACTTACATCTAAGAGGAAGGGAAATAGGCTTATAAAACTTTTCTTTAAGTATCCAACCACTTAAATTTGTAAAATAGACCTATTAATATAAAATAAATTCTTTTTAAATATAAAGATATTAATATAGGACATAGAGAATACATCTAGGTATCAATGAAACTTTAACTACAAGTGTTGCAAATTATTTACTAGGCCCATGGATCTAGATCGTGGCCATCTTGCCATGACTACAACTTCAATCTATTTAATCAACTAGTGTCCTAAATTAATAGCTCCACTTGGTTTTGTAAAATAAACTACAATTAATTTATTTTAAAAAACTAAATAGAACTATTAATTTAAGACCAATAGAGTATTTAACTATTAAGAAACATAAAAGAGATTTTTTTGGTACGGAAACACGGTCCAAATTGTATAACTTCAACAAGAATGATAAAAAAAGTTTATTTTTCTACTTAGACAAGCATTCCATATGAAGGGAAAGCTGCTATTTTTTGGAGGATCATGTACTCCTTGTCCTATGCAATTTTTAATAGCATCAGTTTTCCGTTACCTCTTTATTGACATAATTAATTAGCCCTTGAATCTAGATCTATAAGTGAAGTTTCAATCGCCATAACTGAAGCTCACAATCTGTGCATTGGCCTCTGATTTTATGTTTAACCAATTTTGGGCAATTAATAGTTAGTGAAGCTTCTAGCAATTTCGCTAGAATTCACCATAATCTCATTTAATTTAAAATTAAGTGGCTTTTTCTATGTTAAAAATAAGTGGTTCTTTCTAATATGAACAAACAACACAATTAATTTATCAATAGGATGATAATAAAATTATATTATGCATAACAATATATTTTTACTATTATTTGAAAGGCTAAAATATAGTACTTTTAGGCATACCTGTAGTCATTAGAGCCTTTAACTAAGCTTAAACCTCTTGTTGAAGCCTTGTCTCTTCTAATCCTCTTTAGAATTACACAATGAATTTCTGGTTTAGAACTTGACTAAGAATAATCTCTCTTAAGGCATTGTATTAGGATGACTAATGATGTATTAATAACTAAACCAAGACACCATTGTTAAGAACCCTAAAGTCTTGACCTTCCATCTAGAGGTCAGCCAACGGTCTAGATTCGCTACTTAAAACCATAGCTTAATGGGTATTTTAATTGAAGTCCATTACTCAGATAGTTTTAAAAGCCCAAAACAGTGTTAATTGAGATAGTTGGGCCACTTGATGTTTTAATACAAAAACAGGCACAACTTCTCAATTGAGCCATAGAAATAAAGTCTCCCACAAAATAAAGTCTCCCACTTGGCTCAATTAAACTAAATTTGAGAAAAATATTTTAGTTAAAAAGTAACCAAGTGGGTAATGGGAAAGTTTAAAATGACTTTCGTATGCGCATACAACTTTTGTTGAAAAAATAATAGCCTTCAAATTGTATGTGATAACTTTATACTCTTACAAAATGTCATAATTGCATGAATCAGGGCGGTTATGTCATCATAAGAGAACATTCCCTTCTAAGTATTATAATGTAACTAATGCATTCTGTTTGAGTGCTATATATGGCAAAATGTATATATGAATGAAGGCATACTCCCACTTTTTTCCAAATATTATCTCATACTTAAGTGCACAAAAAATGAGACAACATGAGAAAAGAAACCGTAATTGCTATGATAAATGAAAAAGTCCAAAAATACATAAGCAAAATCAAATGTACGATTAGCTAATAAGACCCATACGATCCACATGACTCTTAAACAGAGAAGGGGGTAAGCCCTTAGTTATTGGATCAACAACCATAAGCTCAGTACCTATATGCCTAATAATAACTGTCCCTTCTTTTAATGCGATCCCGAACAATAAGATACTTGATGTCGATGTGCTTACTCCGACTTCCACTCTTACTGTTCTTCGTGAAGAACACAACAACATTGTTATCATATAACATCTTTAACGGCCTATATATGGAATCTATAATAGTAAGCCCTACGATAAAGTTCATCGGCCAAGTAGCTTGTGACGTGCCCTCATGACAAACAACAAATTTTGCCTCCATAGTCGATGACACTGTAAGGGTTTGCTTGATACTTTTCCAAGAGACAACAATGTCTACCAAAAGGAAAATATAACCCGATGTCTTTTCCTAGTCAACACAACCAGCAAAGTTTGATTATAAGCATGTAATCCTTCATTCCTTATAGATACCTCATAACTTTCTTTGTAGCTCTCCAATGATCCAACCCAGGATTTTTCTGGTATTTACCCAAAATTCTCATAGCAAAGGCAATATATGGTCTTGTGCAAACCTCCAAGTACATTATACTACCAATTGCTGATGCATAAGGAATTTTCATCATGCTTTCCAACTCCAAAGAATTCTTTGCACACTGGAACAAGCAAAATTTTGTTGTGCACGATTTATTTGTATTGAACTATTTATTCATTATTGTAATAGTTTATTGTTCATACTGTGTTAGTTCAGTTAGTGGCCCGGGCTAGCCGACCCACTAATTGGGTTATCTTGTTAAGGCCGAACCGGTCTGGTTCAAGTGGCCTGGTTCCCTAGGTGGTCGTCTCCTATATGGGGTGGCTTGGCTTTTGTTGGTGATTATGCAATTGAAGTATTCCAGTTTCACTCCTTTCTTCATTACTTCTCTCTATTCCCTGCGTAATTCTCTTAGGTACCGATTGTGCCTGCATTGGGCACATCATTGGTATCAGAGCTTTACGATCCCTGGACATGGCTCGAGGAAAACAATCTGCTGCTGTTCCCGAGGTTACTCTGGAGAAGGAGGTACCAGCGTCAGCATTTGCTTTCGCAGACAGCCCGAAGGCCGATCCTCTTGCAACAGCCAGCGATATCAAACAAATCATGGCTGCGCTGGAGGTTCTGACATCGTATATGGTGAGCGCAGTCAAGGGCGAAGCATCGGGGTGCACAACGCCCATCCTTCCACGGCCGCCTCCTGCTGTCCTAGAGAAGGGTGGTCCGTCCAATCTCCCCGAGCCGACCTTCTCCTGCCCTCTAGCACCTGTAGGCATCGACACAGGCGACTTCCCGGGTCCAGCGCGATTTGGCACTGGCATTCCAGCGCCAGATGGGAGACGCCAGGCCTGGGACATGCGAGGCACACCAGGTGTTCGAGAGAATGCCCCTATGATGCCACCCCCCACAATCAGTTCCAGGATGCAGAGGAGGAGTGGGACGAGTATCCAGGGCCTCGTGGCGGGGCCCGAGGGGGGGCTGAACCTTGCCTCGCTCATCTACAGTTTCCCCATTATAATGATGATGATGACCCTATGGAATGGCTGTATAAAGCGGAGAAGTTCTTCTCCTACTAGGTAACACACTCCGAGGCTGAGCGTCTGCGCATCGCTGCCTTTCACCTGGATGGAGACGCATCGGTTTGGTTCCAGAACTTTGAGAAAGAAGTGCGCTACCCCACCTAGGCAGCCTTCTCCGATGAGCTCTGCTTCTAGTTTGGGCTGAATGAATTTCAGGACTTCAATGAGATGCTGTGTACCCTGCGCCAGACCACCACCGTTCGTGCCTACTATACAGACTTCATGAAGATAGCCAATAGACTCCCTGACTGGTCGATGGCCGCCTTGGTGGGCACATTCAAACGGGGGTTAAGCCTGAAATCTCAGAGGAAATGCGCCACTTCCCTTGCGCAAGCATGTAGGACGTTGTGCGTCATGCCTGGATTGAAGAAGAGAAAGTGAACCGGCAGTGTAGGGGCGGACGGCTGGGACCTCCACCCCAGTTTGTATTGAGCTCCAATCCTGTGACAGCTGCCTCCAGTAGCCCGGCCAATGGCCGCCCTGGTCAACAGGCCGCCTCTCCCACTCAGATTGTCCAGCGCCTCACCCTCGCCCAGATGGACGAACGCTGAGCCAAGGGGCTATGCTTTCGTTGTGATGAGAAATTTGTTCCTAACAACGCTGCGCTGTTAAGGGCAGCTTGCTAGTGGAGGAAATTGATGATGATGGCGAGGGTACGGAGGGTTCCGCATCCTTAGCGACGGAGGAGGTCTTACCTGAGATCTCAGTTCATGCTTTTTTAGGGGCATTTACTCCTTGCATGATGCGAGTACAAGGATACCTCAAGCGGCAATAGGTAGCTATCTTGATCGACAGTGGTTCTACTCATAATTTTATTAATGACAAGGTCACCCACCGACTTGGTTGTTTCATATCGGATTCAAAGCCATTTGACATGTTAATTGGAGATGGCAAGCACCTCCGAAGCAATGGGGTGTGCGCGCAGGTCACCTTGTCTGTCCAGGGCCACGCATTTGTCACCGATCTCATCTTGTTACCTACAAAAGGGGCAGACATTGTGTTGGGCGTATAGTGGCTACAGGAGCTCAACGATGTTGTCTAGAACTTCAGTGACATGTGGATGGATTTTGAGCTTCAGGGGCAGCGCGTCCAGTTGGAAGGCTCTAGGCCGGGCACCCTCCTCTCCACCCTGCCTTTGAGCACCTTGTTCCGGTTCGCCCCCCAAGGGCTCCTTTTGCAGCAGCATACTACCCTTGAGGTTTCTTCGGACGACATGCAGCCAGATCTCCAGGAGTTATTGACCAGCCACTAGGACTTGTTCACTGAGCCGCAAGGTCTTCCTGCTTGCTCTCATGACCATCAGATTACTATCATACCGGGAGCAGCCCCGACCAATGTGCGACCTTATCGGTACCCTCACATCCAGAAAATCGGAGATTGAGTGACTCGTGGCGGACATGCTTCAGGCTTATCTAGCCTAGTACAAGTTCCTACTCGTCGCCGGTGTTACTTGTATGGAAGAAGGATGGTACATGGCATTTTTGTGTTGACTACCGCGCCCTGAATGTCATCACTATTAAAGACAAATATCCCATTCCGGTGATTGACGAGTTGTTGGTTGAGTTGACGGGTGCCACAATCTTCAGCAAGCTCAACCTTCGTTCGGGTTATCATCAGATCTGGATGAAGGCCGACGATGTGCACAAAACTGCTTTCCGAACTCATGACGGCCATTTCGAATTCCTTGTTATGCCGTTTGGATTGACCAATGCCCCCTCCACATTCCAGTGCTATGAACGACCTCTTCCGGACCTTCCTTCACCATTATATATTGGTATTCTTTGATGATATTCTAGTGTAAAGCCGGTCATGGACAGAACATTTGACACATCTCAGGTCGATCTTCTCTATTCTACGAGACAACTCTTTATTTCTTAAATGTTCGAAGTGCTCCTTTGGCAGTAAGTAGGTGGATTATTTAGGACATATTATCTTGGGAAATGGCATCGCTACAGATCCAGCCAAGGTGGCCGCTATGTTATCTTGGCCCGTGCCCCAATGTGTTTGGGCGCTTCGTGGTTTTCTGGGCCTCACCGGGTACTATCGGCAATTCATTAGTACATATGGAAGTTGGCTCGGCCTCTGATAGCGCTGCTCAAAAGGGGGCCTTTGCTTGGACTGCGGCTGCTCAGGAGGCCTTCGACGGGCTAAAGCAGGCTATGGCCTCGGCCCCAGTCTTGATCTTGCCTAATTTCAGTCGCCCTTTTGTGGTCGAGACGGACGCATTGGATGCGGGGCTGGGGGCGGTTTTTTACAGGACGAGTGTCCCATTGCCTATTTTAGCAAGGCTTTGGCTAGCCGCTCCTTGTCCCTGTCCGTGTATGAAAAGGAAATGCTGGCCATCATCCTTACTGCTACCAAGTGGCGGCCCTACTTATTGGGTCGTCGGTTCTTGATTCGCACAGACCATCAGTCCCTGAAGTATTTCCTGGAGTAGCGGGTGTCCACTTCATATCAGCAGCGGTGGGTTAGCAAACTTCTGGGATATGAAAAGAAGGGTTCGGAGAACATAGTGGCTGATGCTCTCTCTCGCATACATTCCCTGGGCCCTTGCTTGACCTCCTCCATGTTATCCTGTCCGTTTATTGAGGAGTTGAAGCAGGCCTACATTGCTGATACTTCGACGCAAGCTCTGGTTGTTGCCCTCCAAATCGATCCTGCTGCCTGCCCATTATGCTTGGCGGGATGATCTCCTGTTTTGGAAGGATTGGTTGTGGGTTCTTGATGTCACTGATCTTCGCCGCCGCATTATTTCTCATTTCCACGAATCTCTAGTGGCCGGTCATGAGGGAGTATTCTGCACCTATAAGAGGGTCAGCTAGAGTTTCTTGTGGTTGGGTATTTGACGGGCAGTTCATGAGTATGTGACCGCTTGTGATACTTGTTAGCGAGCCAAGGCAGCCATGACCTCCCCAGCTGGGTTGATCCAACCCTAGCCCATTCCGAATAAGGTCTGGGAGGATATCTCGATGGACTTTGTCGAGGCCTTGCCTCTCGTGCAAGGTAAGTCAGTGATAATGGTTGTGGTTGACCGTCTGTCAAAGTATGCTCATTTTTGTGTGTTGGGACACCCTTTCATTGCTAAGACCATGGTTGATCTTTATGTATAGGAGGTGGTGAAGCTTCATGGTATGCCCCGCACTATTGTTTCTGATCGTGATCATATATTCATCTCCCAGTTTTGGCGGGAGTTCTTTGCTTTGCAGGGCACTTCGCTTCATATGAGCACTGCTTATCACCTGCAGACGGATGGGCGGATGGAAGTGATTAATTGTTGTCTGGAGCAGTACCTGCGGTGTTTTACAATGACGTAGCCTCGCCGATGGCTTCAACTTCTTCCCTGGGCGGAGTGGTCCTATAATACCGCCTATCACACACATGCGGGCTTCACTCCTTTTGAGGTGCTGTATGGCCGCCTCCCACCGACAATCTTGTCTTATGTACCTCATCGCTCTTCTATGGCTGAGGTGGACTATATGCTCCAAACTCGCGTTGAGGTCTTGCGTCAACTAAAGATGAATTTGGCTATTGCTCAGAACCGGATGAAACAGCTCTATGATGGCTGACATATGGATAGGGAGTTTCACGTGGGTGACTTGGTTTATGTTTCTGTTTTGCCACAACACCAGACTTCTTTGTTTCAGCCCGAGCACTCCAAGCTTGCCCCTGACACCATGGTCCTTATCCTGTGGAGGCACGCGTTGGTCCGGTCGCTTACCGCCTTATGTTGCCGCCTAATTCCTTGGTTCATCCTGTTTTTCATGTGTCCCGTCTTCGGCGGTTTGTGGGTGACAGGGTTTTGGCTGTGGGTGCCCCTCCTCCTCCCTTGATGGGTCAGGTTCCGCCCTCTAACCTTGCTCCTGCGTCGGTGCTTGAGAAACGGCGGGTTCGTCATTCTGGTCGCATTATCACTAAGGTCTTGATTTTGTGGCAGGTTAGCCGTTGGAGGATGCTACGTGGGTGTCTAAGGATGAGTTTTTGGCTCGCCTTCCAGCATGGTTGCCTTGCGGACAAGGCAAATAGCAGAAGCGTTGTAGAGTGTTGTGCACAATGATCATACTCTCCTTTATTATTTTATTTGCATTTAACTATTTATTCATTATTGTAATAGTTTATTGTTCGTACTGTGTTAGTTCAATTAGTGGCCCAGGCTAGCCGACCCGCTAACTGGGTTTTCTTGTTAAGGCTGAATTGGTCTGGTTCAAGTGGCCTGATTCCCTAGGTGGTCGTCTCCTATATGGGGTGGCCCTGACTTTTGTTGGTGATTATGCAATTGAAGTATTCCAGTTTCTCTCCTTTCTTCATTACTTCTCCCCTTTCCCTGTGTAATTCTCCTAGGTACCGATTGTGCCTGCATCGGGCACATCAAATTTGTCACCCTTCATAATAGGAGTTGCACTAGGTGCGCAATTTTTTATGTTAAGCTATTTCAAAACTTTATTGATGTAGGCCTGCTGAGACAACCCAAAGATCCTTCTGGATCTAACACGACAGATCTCAATCCCTATTACAAAGGATGCCTCTCCTATATTTTTCATGTCAAAGTTCTGAGAAAAGAAACTGCTTAGTCTCGTGCAACATCCCTAAGTCACTGCTTGGAAGTAGAATGTCACCAATATATAAGACCAAAACATGCAATTACTAACCTTAAGGTATATGTATTGGTTAACAATGTTCTCCTTAAAACCAAATGAAGTAATAACATCGTTGGACTTCAAATACCACTGTTGAGAGGTTTTTTTCAGTCCGTATATTGATTTTTTGAGTCTACAAACCACATGACTTTCTTTATTTGAGGTGAATCCTTCAAGCTGAGTCATATACACTTCCTCCTTAAAATCCCTATTCAAAAATAATGTCTTGACATCCTTTTGATGTAATTCTAAGTCAAAATGAGCTACAAGGGCCAAAATAACTCTTAATGAATCCTTTGTAGAAACTGGAGAGAAGGTTTCATTATAGTTAATACCATCTTTATGAAGAAAATCTTTGGCTACAAGTTGGGCCTTATATATGCTAATATTACTAGATGGATCTAATTTAGTCTTATAGACCCATTTGCAGCAAAGAGTCATGGCCCCTTGTGGTAACTTTATGAGATTCTAGACTTGATTATCAACCATGAATAGATTTCATCTCATCCTGCGTGACATCATACAATTTGCTAGAGTTATCTTCAGTCATGACCTATCTTGAATAAGTCCAACATTCTTATCTTGGAGGTATACAACATAGTCAGAAGGGAATGCATATTTTCTTACTCTTGAGGACCTTTGAAGTCCTATTTGATCAATAGGCGGAGGTGCCTGTACAATATGAACTTTAACAACTTGTTCCTGAGGGGATAGTAGAGGAATGATAGGCTCCTTTGTAATCACCATAGGCGATACAACATGTGATCCTCCACTGGATGTGGGTATAACAATTAGAACCCTTATTTCCTCAAACACAATGTGTTTGAGAGAAATAATCTCACTGAAGTTGCCTTGCTCAAGAAAGCATACATTCCGTGCTTTGCCTATAGGGGTGTGCGAGGGATAATAAAACCTATAACCCTTAGACCGTTCTGCATAGCAAATGAAAATCCACTGACTGTCTGTAACGTCTGAGATTTTTTATACATTTTCCTTAAAATTCACAAATTTTTTTTGTAATATAACTGCTATAAATCGGGAAAAATGACGAATACAAAACCTGTGAAAACAGTTTTATAATTTAAAACTTAACACATCGGTTTTTCCATACAAATTTTTTTACCCATTTGATCAAACATCGTACGGCCAAACTAAACATCCTCAGAAGCTACTCGACAACAACCGTACAAATAAATTGCTATGATCATAGACTTTAAATACAAATATCTCTCAGGCATCCCTAAGTGCAAGTCCCATAATAGTCTACAGTCTAATCCAATCTACAAGTCCATAATACATAAACACTTGTTTTCTCATCTCACCAATACAACAGATCGTGGCACAAAGAAAACTCGCAGTGAGTCAAGTGTATACCTGAGTCCAAGGGAATCAATCCACCATGGAAACGAGCATCCATCTTCAGGAGCTCTCCGTCACAAACCTGCAAAAGCCTCCCGAACAACGGGGCTAAAAAGTAGGGTAATGAGTATGTTCATACTCAGTAGGAAAATACCCAATAGGGAAGTTCTAAACAGTGAACTCAGTAAATCTATACATAGATGTGTTTATGCAACTCAACCATGAAGCAAACAAGCATATCATAATCATGCTCAAACGCATACAAACACGCCAAACAAATCATCGAATCAAACTTATACAAACACCCTTATTCAGGGTCTTACAAACTTACTTGTGTCATCGTACACTTACTCAAACAACTTACACATACCTGTATGACCTTACTCGTACAATCATACACTTACTCATATAACTTACACATACTTGTACGACCTTACTCATACAATCTTACTCGTACGACCTTACTCGTACAATCTTACTCAGAATTACACACTTACTGTCTTACTCAGAAACATACTCTTACCATCCTACTCATACTCTTACAGTCTTACTCATACTCATACTCTTACAGTCGTGCTCATACTCATACTCTTACAGTCGTGCTCATACTCATAATCATACACATACTATCGACCACTGAAGCTCATTACAACTAATAAGCTCTTGCGTCGAAAAGGAAAAGAATGCCACTGGGGCATCACCTTAACCTCTGGGGAGTGACTAGATGCCATGGACTTTTCCGAAGGCAAGGCACACCAATGCTCATGGGGCATAGGATCGAACATGTAAGAGCAAGTCCATGATACTACTTACTTGAGCACGCAAACATAAACACCCACACATAAGGGGTCATATAGTTGCCCACCATAATGAGTCTTATAATGCCATAGAATTTGCCCACCATTATGGGTCTTATAGTGCCAGTGCCACTCTTAGGAAGAATCATACAGTGCCACTATTGGGCAGAAACATACAGTGCCACTCTTGGGCGGAATCATACAATGCCACTCTTGGGCGAAAATCATACAACGCTCTCAATAGAGCATCAAACGTCTAAGCTTAAGATAACACACATATCAAATCAAAAACATACATCTCTCTCAACAGAGCATTAGACGTCTGGGCTTCATAGAACACATAGACTAAATCGGAAACATAAGTCACTCTCAATAGAGCATCAGACGTCTGGGCTTCATATAGCACACAGACAAAGTCAGAAACATACATCGCTCTTGACAGAGACTCAGATGTCTGGTGCTCTATACAGCACACAGACAACATCCCGCAGGATAAACACCATGGCAAGACATGAGAAATGCTCAGCCGATTCATTATCGACTAGCTTAAACACGGAACTTAATCCATCGAACCCTCAGGTCTCAAACTTACAACGCTATCATTTGCTTTCTTATAATTGAAATTTGAATTAAGTACATTATGCGGTATAATTATGCCAAACAAACTCACAGTCCTCGACTGATCAAACCGAAGCTGAGCCCGATCGAAACCCTAGTTCGTTAGGGTAGCACACTTCACTTAACCCGTGCATATCATGATCATAACTCATCGTAAATCAAATCCTTACAGTCTTACATACTCCACCATCAACCTTATGGCCAAGACATCTTACACAAACGTCATCAAACTAAGCTCCTTAGAGCCAAACCCAGTTATCACCCTTTTACTTATACCTCACTTATTATGCTTACTTTTCACTTCATAATCTATATGTTATGCTTGTACAATTATGCGCACTCTTATTGTCTGATAATCCCCAAACATACGATCCAACCCAAATTGATCCATTCTAATCCTTTGTCATCCATCATACGCTTACACATCCATATCCAAATTCATATCAAACACCATTGCTTCTTACCATCCATAGCCCATACCTCTACCCACATGCACATACACATAACCATAACATAGGCAAATAGCCATCATACATACGTATGTCCATCACACATATGTATAATACATATACTTTCATACATACGCAGCTTACCAACATACTCGCTAGCCATCACTAGCGCATACATACACATTTATACATACTTTAAACATACATGCTAGCCATCACTAACACATACATACACATCCATGCATACTTCAAACATGCACACTAGCCATCACTAGCACATGCATACACATACGAAGCTTACCAACAAACACGCTAGCCATTACTAGCACATACTCAATCAACATACGAAGCTTACCAAAAAACACGCTAGCCATCACTAGCACATACTCAATCTACATATGAAGCTTACCAACATACTTCAAACATACATACAACCCACATGCATGTCATATGCATTTCAACATGGCATAATATATCCTCTTACATCATGCAAATGGATCATGATTTAGCATAAAAAACATTGAATCATACAATCCTAGCATGCTGCTACTCATTCAACGCATGCTATCATGAAATTACGAGTTCAAAGCTCCCTTACCTTGCAATCATGACGTTCGATGGCGAGTACACGATGGTGGTAGCGTCGGCGGTGGAGTTAGCGGCTGATTGTTTATAATTAAACCCTTTGCAAGTGTACAAGGTAATTGTACTAGGATAAGTATTTAAGGGTCGTCGAACCTCAGGGATGGATGAATTATTACTAAATCTAAAGAGGAATTTGCTGATCAAGAACTAGAAAGAACTTAAACTTAAATTAAGCAAAAGAAAGGAATCAACTAGTTTAAAAGCAAGAGATTAAGATGATGGAATTTACTTAGGAAATTGAATCCACTATAGAACCATAAGAATTCCTTAACTTTTAATCTAACTCTAGTGTGAATATGAACAAGTATTCTCAGCTACAAGCTAGAATTACTTCAGAAAGAATCATTAATTAAATTCATGGCATGAACTATCTTCGACAATAACACGAATCAGCTACACTGAACTAGCTATAGGCATGACTTGTCTAATCTTAGTATAACTCATCCAATTCATTAATTATCTGAACATTAA
This sequence comes from Saururus chinensis, assembly GCA_035235625.1. Lineage (NCBI taxonomy): Eukaryota > Viridiplantae > Streptophyta > Magnoliopsida > Piperales > Saururaceae > Saururus > Saururus chinensis. The sequence goes on from CP141143.1 coordinate 38,830,832, forward strand.
AACTATTGTATGACTATCTCATCTAAATCACAGAAATTAGAATCAATGAAAATATCAAAACCACATCAATCTATCATCTATAAGACAATAAATCAACATAGACTTGAATAAACATTAAAAGCTCTTCCATTAAAAAGGAAATCTTTATCATACAATTATCATCATTCACAACTAAGATCTAAATTAAAAAGAAAAGAAACTGAAACTTATCTATAACTTTATCAACTCCTAAGTAAAAGAAAAGTCTAGCCTTCCATTGTAGAAGAAAGCACTTGAATCTCCATTAAAAGCTTTGAGTTCTCTTCCATCATCTTCTTCTTTTTTCTCTTCAGAAAATCTACTAGAATCCTCCAATTTCAAGCCAAATATGTCTTTATATAGGCATTAGAGCTGGAGAAAGAAGTCCAATATGAAAAGGATTGAACATTGGCTAAAACTAGGAAACTGCGCGTTATCCCGATCGATCGCCCTGCATGCCCGTTCGATCGGCTACACTGTATTTTCCTTCAAAATCGCATTTAGCCGTTTGATACTAAAAACGCCCCATTTGATCGGCTACACTATTTCTGCAATTTGGACAGTTTTTCTGGACAGTCAATTTTCTGTTCATTAAGCCTTTTCTTCATCTCCATATTAATTTCTAACTTGTTTGTAAATCCAAAAAGTTGTCCAAATCACTTTAAAGCATGTCAAGACTATTTTGAATTATTCCAAACATCGTCCAAGTACTTCGATAAGCGCACTTTACCTACAAAACATAAAATATCATACTTTAGACATGTATAATGTAATTAAAATCCCAACTTGATTTAAATACATGCCTAAACTACTAATAACTTCTAAAATTATTTAATAATTAAACTAAAACATTAATAACTATCTTAATCTAAATAAACCATAACTAACTCTTAATTAACCTAATCTATACTAGCAAATAAGGTAAAAAGGTATATAAAATAAATATGTATTTCATACTTATCAGTGGCCAAAAACATTGCCAAGTTGAGAGAACTGTTGTCCCAAGGATTTTAGGAAGTGCCGAAAACAATCATGGCGAAACAGGGTGTTAGAAGTCAATGTGGCAAAATCCCCGACCAACGGCGACGCACTAAGGTGGCCGGGAGAAAGGTCAAGCCAACATAAGTGCCGGTGAGACCATAAGTCGAGGGTGTACTCATTGAAGGTTGGCCGGTGGCTAAGACGTACTCGGAAAGCCCCAAGACGTCAAAATTTGCCATGGATAGCACCCAACGGCGATGATTTCGAGTCAACAAGGGCCCACATAAGGGCGGAGAGCATGGGGCAACGCTCGAGGACAGAGGAGAGCTGGAGGAGGCTCTAGTGGTCAACTAAAATGGTGACGGAGCCATCTGATGGTTAGGCGGCACAAATACAGTGTCTAAACCCAAAAGCACATGCGTGGCCACATGCACACGCAACCAAAAAGGACCACTCTAGGGGAGATGAGTCGGACGGTAGCGGCCCAAGGCCCACAAAAGGGCAACTGAGCTATGGCCAGGAGGTGGTGGCTGATCAAAGTGGCGACAATGCCAATCGCCACCCACAACCAATACATGTGGTGCGGGCGACTGTGCATCTCGCACGGTATAGGGCAAAGGTAAGCGGCCCATTCCAAGCAGAGGTATAATCGGACCAAGTGGGGCTGACCCTCACTGTCGTCGAGTTGGGGTAGTGCCCACGATGACCAAGTGGCCCATGGCTTGCTGATGGTAACAACCTAAGACATACCCAAAGCATCTAACCGGGCGGATCAAGACAATAGGGGCGAAGCGGGGTCGGAAACGGCAACCCCCTACTGACACTGGGTCGAGGTAGGCTGGATGGAGTCCATCCGGTGGCCGGGCAATGACCGAAAACACACCAGCATCTAAAAAAACCATCATGGATAGTGAAATAAAATATAACCCAAACTCAACCAAAGTACCGGTAGCTCACGGCGGAGTGAAGAAAGAATGGCGGCAGTTCTAGTCAGTACCTATGGGTTCCTAATGGCCAAATAAACATAAGTCTAATTGAGGGCGGCTACAAACGACATCAAAATCGTATCACCACAGCTCAAAAATGAGATTTGGAGAGAAAAACCGAAGAAAAGTTCGGTACCTTGTGGAGGAGCAAAGAGGCCATGGCGGCCGTCATAGTTGGTACCTACGAACTCGTGGTAGTGAGGCAAAGAGGATCCTGATAAGAACTGGCAGAATCCAATGATGGAGGAGGGAGAACGGAGCGACCGAAATCTCACTCGAGTTCTCATAAAACTCACTGGACATCTATAAAATTTCTCAGGGCGTTGAAACTTCTGGAATCCTATTTACAGATTTCATATATATAATCTTTTTAATTTTTACATTTATGTCCCCAACACATGTTCACCCCCCAGTTACGCATTGTAGCTCCAAAATTCGCTCCGTAAGCACGCGGCAAAGCTTACGGCCTATGACTAAGCCCACACCCAACTCTATGGGTATAAATATTAGAGAAAATACATAAATATTAATACGCCAAAGTGTCACATTTTCCCGCCAAAAATGACCAGAAAAATTGCATAAAAATCTCAAAAAATCGTAGAAAAATCAGGGACATTACACTATCTTAGGGTTAAGTTTTTTCTCAAGTGGATTGTACACCCTAACTTCAATAGGACAACCCCAGATGTGTACATGAACTAAACTAGGTTTCCACCCATTCCATAACTCAAATGTTGTTTTAGGAACGACTTTAGATGAAACTTGATTTAGAATGTACATGGCTGTCTTTAAGGTTTCACTCCACATATTGAGAAGAAGGGAGGAGTTACTGATCATACTCCTCACCATATCTATCAAAGTGTGATTCCTTCTTTCAGCCACACCATTTTTGTTGTGGTGTGCCCAATACTGTGTATTGTGCGACAATGCCATGTTCCTTCATGAACTGCACAAATGGTCCATGTTTTTTTTCACTCTCTATGTACCTACCATAGTATTCCCCTCTTATGTCTGATCTAACAATTTTGATACTCATGCTAGATTGTTTCTCTACCATTGCCTTATAAGTCTTGAAAGCATTAAATGTTTCTAACTTTTCATTTAAGAGATAAAGATATATGTATCGGGTATGATCATCTATAAAGGTAATGAAATACCTTTGACCATTCAGACATGGTGTACTAAACAGTCTACAAATATCAGTGTGTATGATGCTTAATTCTCATCATGCCTCTTAGCACCCTTAAAAGACTTGTTAGTGTGATTTCTTTTTATGCAGTCTATACATGTCTCAAGATCAGTAAAGCTAAGAGTTTTTAAAACTCATTCTCTTACTAATCGCTTTAAGCAGTCAATGGAGATATGCCTCAATAGCCTATACTATAACATAGAGGAATTCTTTTTAATAACACTTCCATGCACAAACATAATAGATTCTTCAAAGAAAACATGCAAAGAGAGACAATATAATCCATCTATTAAGGAACTAGAACCAATGGTAACTAAATCTTTAATAATCATAAATGAGGAATTCATAAACTGAAAATTAAAGCCGTGAGGCACTAGTCTTGATATAGAAACTAAGTTCTTTGAAAAACTTGGAATATAAAAAGTTATCTCTAAATTTAAGGTGTATCCTATATGAAGAACAAGGTGATATGTTCCCACATATTCAACCTTTAAACACATCTTATTTCTTTAATAAATGTTGTGCTCCTCATCATTTGGTTTCCTTAGTTTGAGAAATCCCTACATGACAGTAGAAACATGGATTGTAGAACCAGAATCAATCTACCATGTGTTATTATGATGAGAATCAAAATATTTAAATTCATAACACACTAAAGACATCAAATTACCTCATTTCTTGGCAAGCCACTTCTGATATTTAGGGCAATCTTTCTTCATGTGTCATTTCTTCTTGTAGAAAAAATATTTAATTTCCTTGGTGATGCTAGTGGACTTCATTGGCACATTTTTACCAGTTTTCTTCTTTGGAGCACAATGATTTCCCTTCTTCTGTCCTTTATGAGAAAGTAGATGGGCACTTTCTAGCTTCTCTTACTTAAGCTTCCTTTCTTCCTATGCACACATACTCAGAAGGTCATTAACTGACCATTAAGTGTTATGTGTGTTATAAGAGATCTTAAATAACCCATATTGTGCACGTAGGGAGTTCAGAATAAAGTCGACTAAAATAGTGTCATCAATCTTTATTTTCATGTTGCTCAACTAATTAGCAATATCATGCATCTACATGATATGCTCTCTCACTCCTTTGTCATCTATTTGCCACATGGATGACAACTTGGACATTAAGGTGCTGGCCAAGTCTTTATCAGAACTCTTGAATTGAGCTTCAATAGCTTTCAAAAGTTCTTGAATTGTAGCGCATTCTAAGATGGATCCCCAATGCTTTTATTTATGTGAGACGTTATGAGCATCATGTTTAAGTGGTTAGACTACTCCTACTTTTCGAAAGATGCCACCTCACTTGACGTACTTTTTTTCATAGGAGTGGTGGGTACATCCATTTGAAATGCCAAATCCAAGTCCATGCATCCTAATAATAAAAGCATCATTTCCTTCTAATCCATAAAATTGTCCACAGACAATAATAGAAGGTGCTGAGCTGATTAGGGTCAGAAATAAAAGTTGGATAAGTTGCAATAAAGAAATAAATACATGCAAATAATTAATAAGGGCAAGAAACAATAACATAAGTATGAAATAGCCAATGCTAAAATCATATAGTAAAATTGTAAACCTTCATTTGGGCAAATGTTACAATCTAAACCAAACTTACTAAACCGTATAGAAACAAATGTTCATTTTATTTAATGATAAGGCTAGCGGGTTATACATAAAATATTTCTAGAAAATCTCACACTTTTGGGCTTAGGAGTTCACTCATGTTAAAATATATAACCCTCCACCCTATCCTGATTATGTGACGCTAATTACCACCTCCCTTTAGGGCCGGATAATAATCTGTGTCATATAATCAAAATTTGATGACAACACAATATTTTTTATGTATGTGAATCTATGCACCTCATAGTAGTATTCTATATGATTCACACGTTAAAAAATAACTTAGATTGCTTTGGCCAATATTAAGTCATCTCAACGGATGTGAGAATTGAATTTGTGATTATGACCTTTTTTTGGAACTCGGCCAGGGGTTCCATCACCACACACCACAATAAAAAAATATAGTCTACAATCCATGTATAGTCCTTAAAAAAATAAAAAATAACAATTATACAAGTTGGAAGCTTTAGGCCCTTAAAATAGAAACAATGTACATTAATTCTTGATGACTACATCCACCTCCAGATGGGGTCCTTGCATTCTGGTGTCGCTTACAATATGTATAATGTATACTCTCTACAAAAATTACATAAGTGGTGCACTCAACAATTTTAAAAAAAAATTTGAGAACATATGATTGCAATATAATCCCCTGGCCGGCCCATATCATTAATAAAGCCTTTAAACGATAATTAAAACACATTTACATGCAATCACAACTATATAAAACTATTTCTCTTTTTTTTTAGCTGGAATTGGGTTAGACAGGGTCAACTGACCTGGTGTTCATGCAAGTCAACATTGACCTATGGTGCGGGTCATCACTGACGCGCGGTGCGGGCGAATAATGACCTGCACAGGCAGATCTGGGCTGACCTGTGCGGGCTGGGCTAAGACGACCTGCTTGCACGGGTCATCTTCAACCTCTATCCTTGGCGAGAGGTCTCAGATCTGGCTGAGTGAATATCTTTGTCCACCGTCAACCGGCGAAGCCGCTGGTGTCCGGACCAGTAAACACGCAACCCGACGGAGGTGATCTAAGATCCAACAGTATTTTACAATGGGAGGCGGCCTATAGGGGCATTTCAGAAAATGCATAGTGCGAGGAAAAAACCTGGCGACTATGCGCAACACTCATCGGAAGCCTAGGAGATCGGAAATCATTCCGCCCGATGACAGAGGTTTGAGATCCATCCCTAATTTCAAACAACATTGTCTGGCAACATGCGTTTCACCCCTTAACAGTGGGAATAAAACAACAAAGGAAGAAAACAACGGCTTTGTGTGTAGAGGCGGCACTAGCCAGCACAAAGACACTGTGAGGAGATGTTGCCGTAGGATCGAAGACAAGGGCGATGGCCAGAGGCCCCCAACAGCCGAAAAACTGAAGTGATGCACATAAAGAGAGAAAAAAATAGATTTTTCAGCTGTCATTGGACTGTGCGAATGGATCATGAGGGCCGACGCAGTAGTAGTGCTGGCAAGAGCCCAATGCCTAGCAGTGATGGCTCTGGCACGGTCTTCTGCTTCGGCCAATAGTCTGGCAGTTGCTAGTGGACTGGTAGCTACCCGATTCCAATGAAAGCGAGCATATTTTTTTTTTGTCGTAGAAAACCATGCCTTGATACCAATTGAAAGACTAAAATACAATAGTTTTAGGCATACTTGTAGTCATTAGAGCCTTCAACCAAGCTTAATCCTCTTGTTGAAGCCTTGTCTCTACTAATCCTCTTCAGAATCACACAATGAGTTTTTGGTTTAGAACTGACTGAGAATAATCTCGCTTAAGACAACTTATTAGGATGATTAATAGTGTATTTATAACTAAATCAGGATACTATTATTAAAACCCTAGAATCCTGACCTTTCATCTAGAGGCCAGCCAATAGTCTAGATTCGCCACTCAAAACCAGAGCTTAATGGGTATTTTGACTTAGGCCCATTACCGAGACAGTTTTAAAAGCCCAAACAGTGTTAATTGAAACAGTTGGGCTACTTGATGTTTTAATACAAAAGCAAGCCTAACATTATCCAGATGCAATAAATTTTCTTGTGAAGCCAATCATAACTAGTAAGTTAGCCTAAGGACCTCCTACACCCCCGACCAATCACAAAGTAATTTCCTCCCTCTAAATATAGAAAAATGAAGTTTATGTACATATATCTATCATAAAAAGCTAAACTATAATAAATGAGAAGCTATATGACTAATCTCTCGCTAAGACTTAATAGTTATTTATATTTTATTATTATTATAAATAAAAAAATAACAAAATTTGATAATTATATATAATAAAATTTTAATATAGACCTATTAGTAAATATGGATGATCCCAGGGTATTGATAAGAATTATCTTTAAAATAAAATGTGCTGAAGTGGTAACTCAGTTTTATTTGAAACAAACAAAAAACAAAAAAATGGAAGTAAAATAGAATGTGGCTATTTGAACCCCGTTTTTTCCCCTCTATCCCCCAAACAAAGAAAAAAATCCCCCTATCTCCCCCATCCCTTTTACCCATGCTCCCCCCAAACATATTCCCCTCTATCTCCCCCATCTCTTCTCCTCCGGTGCTAGAGGCTGTTAGCACCAACTCCGACGGTGGACGACCAGATCTGGCCGGTTGTGACAACTGTGACCAGTATAGGTCGCAGTTTATCAGATCTGGCCGGGTGCGGCCTGCGTGTAGTTACGACCAGCTCGTGGCTGCAGTTGGTTGCAGTTAGCCAAATCTGGCTAGTCGCGGCCGGCGCGCAGCCTGCGTGCAGTTGCCAACCGTGATTAGCAGGCGGCCATTAGTCATGACTGGTATGGGCGGTTACAGCCTATGAGCAGCCACGGTCGGCAACTGCAGGCTGCAACCATCTACAGTAGTAAAAAAAATATGTCAGCGACAGAGAAGAAGATACTGGTGCCGAAATAAAGGAAAAAAAATAAAATAAAAAAATATGAGAAAGGAATCTAAGGTAAATTAAATAGGAGATACGGGGAAAAACGGGGTTGAAATAGCCACGTTCAGTCAAATATTCAAGGGGAATTAAATTGTGCATTTTACTAGGCTAAGATTCCATCCCTATTAAGCTTTCCTTTCTTCTGAATTTTCAGGGATCTGCAACACATTGAGGAGCAAGTCAATCCAATGCATTACCTGTCTATTGCCTTCCAGTGGCTCAACCACAGAATCCCTACCCCATCGGACCTTCCTTTATCTTCTTCCAAAACTGCCGAACCGAACAGCATCCCCTTGGCGGCCGACCTCTCCACTTGCCACAAGGCCCTCTCCGACGCCGGCGCCCCGCTCTACTGTTGCCCACCCCGCCGTGAGTCTGAGGAGCCGGTTATCGATTTCGTGTTCCCCAGCCCATCGGAGCCGAAGCGCATCCGCCGCCCAGCCCACCTAGTTGCCCACGACGAGGAGTACCTGGCCAAGTACGAGAAAGCCATCGACATCTTGAAACAATACCCGTATGACGACCCCTTCAACTACCTTCGCCAGGCCAACATGCACTGCATCTACTGCACCGGCGCCTACAACCAGCTCAACTCCTCCGCCCTCTTCAAGATCCATCGCTCCTGGCTTTTCTTCCCCTGGCACCGCATTTTCATCTACTTTCATGAGCGCTTCATGGCCAAGCTCATAGGCGATGACACCTTTGCACTGCCCTACTGGAACTGGGACCATCCGGACGGCATGGTGATCCCCAGCTACTACTATCGGCCAGGGGCTTTCGTTGACAAGGACCGTGAGCGAGCACACCATCCTCCCGAGGTGGTCGACGACAGCTTCGACTATGTTGAGAAAGGCCTCGGCCCAGAGGAGCAGATCGCGTCTAACCTGGCCTTCATGTATCATCAGATGGTCTCTGGGGCGAAGAAGCCCGAGCTCTTCATGGGATGCCGACGGACGTTCGGAACGGAGGGAGTATGCGACGGCCCCGGTACGATCGAGGTCGCGCCGCATAATGCCTTACATACGTGGGTGGGCAACACGGACCAGCCGGAGAGGGAGAACATGGGAGCCTTCTACTCTGCCGCCCGCGACCCTATTTTCTATGCACACCACGCAAACATCGATCGGCTGTGGACGGTGTGGAAGCGGTTGCGGGGCAACGAGCCGGAGTTTGTCGACCCAGTCTGGCTCGACTCCTACTTCTACTTTCACAATGAAAACCGGCAGCTGGTGCGGATCAAGGTCCGGGACTGCCTCGACATGGACAAGCTCGGGTATAGCTACGAGGAGGCTGAGCTCCCATGGCTTCACGCTCGGCCACGGCCATCAGTTCCACCCAGGTTCGCTCGCCAGGTACTCAAAATGAGAGAGAACGAGCACAACAATGGGCTGTTGTTGCCCGGCGAGACTACTTTCTCTGCATCTTCAGATTTTGGCCCAGAAGGCCGGAGACTGGACGCTCCGGTGAGGGCGAAGGTATATAGGCAGAAGAGGCGTAGGACGGAAAGGGAGAAGAAGGAGGAGGAGGAGGTGCTGGTGGTGTATGGGATTAATATTGAGAAAGACATGTACGTCAAGTTTGATGTGTTTGTGAACGCGATCAACGATTTGATGCTGGGGCCGGAGGCGAGGGAGTTTGCCGGAACGTTCGTCAATATGCGGCATGGGGCGAGGGTGGTGCTCAGGGAAGGGGACTCGCCGGCGATGGGTAAGATCAACTTGAAGCTGGGGATATCGGAGCTGCTGGAGGATTTGGAGGCGGAGGACGAGGAGAGCATTTGGTTGACGCTCGTGCCCAAGGGCAACACAGGAGTGAACACCACTGTCGGCGGGATTCGGATTGAGTACATGCAGTAGATCGACGTGTGAGACATGATTCTTTTGGAGTAGTGTTGATTACTTCATCGTAGTCTTGTGAAAATGAGTGGGAGACGGAGGCGTAGAATTCGTTATGTAATAGATATATTCAAATTTAATTTTGGTATATAATGGGGGACTGGTTGAGCTTAATTAATTTTCAAGATCAATTCTAAAAAGAAAATGTCAAGAAGTGGTGAGAGGGAGATGTCCCTCACCCACGAAGTGGTGGGGGGAACTTTTTCCAAGTCACATATGCTCGTTTGATTTTATGTGTGTCATGTAAGTTTATTATAATATTCCTTATTTTAAATTAATAACTCAATTTAGAAAAAAAATATTTTCTATTAATAATATTATTTTGTTAAATTTAAGTGCTTCGCTTAAATGTAAATTTCACTTTTTAATAATAACTATTATTTTTTTAAATATAGCTATTTATATAGGATAGAAGGAGTATTATTTAGATCCATCTATGCACACGTCGATAATCCCTTCAGTACCTTCTTCTAATAAAAAAATTAATATAATTTTACATTATTCATACCCCATGAACCCCTACAATTTCTCACCTCCCCAATTAAAATCTACATCTCCTTCTCCATCCAATGTGACAACTTTTGGTGACAACAACAATTCCCAATAGTGGGGACGGTGGTTTTTGCTCATTCGATGACATAACCCTACTTGTTCCCCCTCCTCTCTTTCTTAGCAATAAGTGGTGTAGATCAATTGACTCTATGCTGCCGGTGGCCCATAAGGACTTGCACGTGAGGTGGCCAACTCTGACCACAATGGTACTGTTGCAACCAACACACTAAAAAAACTATAGCTTTGGCTGCAACTGCCACGTGCAGGGGTTGAGAAGGGGCAGGTGTCACAACTTTTGTGACATAAGGGATTTTCCATTAGCATAATATAAGTGTTTTCATTTGTGAGGAGATATGCCATCTATGTACATACCCAAGGAGAATATAAATAAGTATTCCTGAGCCAAACTAAAGTAATAAAAAGCTAAACACCTAAGGTACGGTTGTAGAATTTCATATGCTCCTTGAAAGCTCCAAAAAAATTCCTTCTATTAATACACTATGCCTCACTGAATCTTGCAAGATCTGGGGAATAATGAGTAGGAGAATTTATATTATCATATATAAATATAATATATGATGACTTCAAATCACATAATTAGAAAGATAGATAGAGCTTCTAAATAACTAGGGTGTGCCTCTCACCCAAAACCTTTCATAAGAGCTTTTTCCTACTTATTGAAGATGCAACTAGGGTTTACAAGCTTATATTACTTGCTATCATTGTCCAAGAGACCTATTCAATCCTAAATAGTTCGCTACAAGTACAAAATAACCACCTCTTACTCCTCTCCTCTACAAATTATCCGTAAAACACTTCTTACTTGAAGAGAGAAGATTCGGCCCAACTCATGGGGCCCTGATATTATGAGCAAGCATACTTTACTTATATATAATTAAAACAATGGCTAAACTATAATGTCCATAATTTTTTTTGGATAAAAGAAGTTATTTAACATAAAAAATGTACATTTGCAAAAAAAGTTGTTAAAAATTAAGTACCTTATTAATTTTTGGTTGCTCAGCCTCAAATATAAATCTTTATCACCAAAACTGATAAAGGGAAAATGTAAGCATACCTATCTTAGAATATGCATGTATTTGCTGAATTTTTTTATTAAGTTTTGAGCTTCAAATAGCTTAGTTTTATCGTGAAAATCTACAAACATCAGTTGGATCAATCGTGCAGTGCTTACATATATTAAATGTCCAAATATAGGCAATGCTATTTTGTAATTAAAATTGCAAATCCATGAGAAAAATAATCTAAAAAAATAAAAATTTTAATTCAATTAAGTGTTATAAAATAGACAAATAAAATAGAATGCCAAACCAAGAAAAACTATTGTTGCTTATATGAACACATCATAACAAACACATTTTAACAACTAATATATATATATATATATATATATATATATATATATATATATATATATATATATATATATATATATATATATATATATATATATATATATATATATATATATATATATATATATATATATATATATATATATATATATATATAGTCCCTTTTATATAAGCTCGGGCTCATATATACTTACGTGAGCCCGGGCTCTATGGGTTGTTAGATTTACATTTGGTGGCTCATAATTTTTATGGGTAATACTCGTGGGTTTAAATACATGAGTATTATGGGCCGCCGGATGTAAATCTGACGGCCCATAGAGCCCAGGCTCACGTAGGCATATATGAGCTCGGGCTCATATAAATTTTTTTTCTATATATATAGTCCCATTTATATGAGCCCGGGCTCTATGGTCCGTCGAATTTACATCCAGCGGCCCATAATACTCTTGGGTTTAAATGCCCATAAATATTATAAACCGCCGGATATAAATTCGATGGCCCATAGAACCCTGACGTATATGAGCCCGAGCTAATATAAACTATATATATAAAGTTACCATGACCCCGGACTTATATACTGTACAAGTGCCCAGTTGAAAAATAGCCGTCTGATAGAGCACAACCACGATTCTGTCAGAATCCCCCGAAAAAAAACATTCCCGCATATCCTTCCTTCCCTCTGCTGGAGTTCCACCCCACACTGTCTAACTGGCGTCATTTATGGTGGGGCTGTCAGCGGCCGATCGGCAGAGAAATGGAGTTCCTTCCTTCCCCACCTAGCCCCTTGAGCTCCTTTCTTTGCTGCCCATCTCCTCGAGCTCCTTCCTTCCCCGCCCATCCCCATGAATTCCTTCTCGATGAAACCATGCTCTACCCTCTCTCTCTCTCTCTCTCTATGGATTATAAATGTAAGTTCTTTCCTTTTCTGCGAAATAAATGACGATTAACTGTCGATGGGACTCAAGCTCTTTATTTGCTTGTTTGTATCAATGAGGGTTTCTCTAATTTTTGTTACTTTTCTTTTCATTGTGATTTTTGTTACAGACATGACTGGATTTCTTGTTTTATCTTTACTGATAATGGTTTCCTCAAGTTTTACTGATAAGGGCTTGCGAAAATGGAATAGCTTCTACGTATGTTTCAATCTGTTTGTTTTAATTTTGCTCTAATATTCTCCATATGCCTATTTTGATGAATGTTTTTGTTTGACCTTCTCTGTACAGGGTGTTCAATATGGAATGTAGTGTTTCCCTTAGACGCTACTCTCACTCATGGACATATTTCTGTGCATTGATGGTTGTTTTTAGTTTTATATCTCTCACTAAATTTTGAATCTTTTCTGGGGAAACAAAATTATTTGTAAAGTGCTATTCTATGATTTACTATTAGATATTTTGAATTTTTCTTCCTCCATTCAACCTTTTCTTCTCTACCAGCTTATCTTTATATTTTATTGCTGTATAAAATTAGATTTCATTTGGGAGCCTGATATTGATTTTGATCTAAAATGTGTTGGCAATTCATTCACCATCCATGACTCAACAGTCAACACTGGCTCAACAGAGTGATACCTTCTTTGATGCAGATGGCTCAACAGTTAACACTGGCTGATCTTCAGCAGGCCCTGGAAGATTATTTACTAGTTTTAATGGGACTAGTAATATATTAACATGAGTTACTCAAATTCTTGGTCATCTATTATAATATAGTGCATAATCTGTTTCGGCCATTTACAATTATTTTCATTATACGGTATAGGAACATCTTTAAAGAGCATGGTTCAATTTGAATGGGTTAACCAAGAGGATGATGCAGAGGTAAGAATTTGAAAGGAGTTATACTTTCTATGCTATATACTAGAAGTTACTACATTTCTTTTCAATTAGTAACCGTGATCTTTTACATGTCTTAAATTTGACTGGCACTGTAAACTATTTGAAACAGGAAGAGAACTGTATCTTCATTCTTGTAGTTTTTCTTTTCCAACTTATCATTGGAGGAAAGGTGGAGAAGTGCATCTTATTGATCCCTTTTCCATTGCAAAGCTGCAAGAAGCAGCAAGAGCAAAGAATGTTTCTGCATATAAAGAATATTCTAGAACGATACAAGAGCTGAATAAAAGCTGCAATTTGCATGGTATGTTAAATTTAAAGATGTTCAGGAAAAGGTTCCATTGGATGAAGTAGAGCCTACTAGCGAGATTGTGAAAAGATTCTATACTGGCGCCATGAGTTATGGGTCAATCTCACTGGAGGCCCACGCTGCCCTTGCTATTGGTATGAACACAAATGGATGAACTCTAGATAAAAAAGGCTCAGATAGACATTCTATGCCAGTAGTGTACATTCCATGGATCCTGTTATGGTAAATGAGGAGTTCTCTTCTTTCCCATTTGGCACACGTTTCTATTGGAATGACGGTTCCCTTCATTTATGTATTTATGTTCACGACAGATGTTGCAGAGTATGCAAAGCACCTCAGTGTGTCTTTGTATCCTTAACTTATGCATACCTTTAGCATTGTGTGAGATGTATCAGCTAGAATTTCGTTTTCTTTTTAGTGGTTGATTTTTTGCTAAACAATTTTTGATTTTATTGAAACAGGGGGCTAAGCCTAGTGAAGGAGGTGAGCTTCTAGGCCATAAGGTTATTGGTGATATTGTTGTAACAAGGAATTCCACTGTTGGTGTGGGATTGATTTGTCCCCCTCCTCATCATGACATCTGTTATGTTGAGGATCTTGCTCAGTTAACTCATGTTCTCAAGGTATTTATATCTTTGTTTTACCTTTAAAAAATTTGACCTGATGAATTAGTTGTGCACAACTTTCGTAAGAGTAATATGAATCAATTTAATTGAGGTGGGGATGTGGTTCTAAATAAGTTTAGTGTAGCTCTCCATTAGATTTTTTAGTCTACTCATTTTTTAGTTTACTATTGGTGTCATTGACAAAATTTGATATGTTCAAAACAATGATTTGTTGACAATTGTTGAAAATTATTATTGTGAAATTTTTTTTTTTGAAATTCACTGTCATGGGAAAGCTATCCTTATCTCGTGACCTTTGTATATATTTGTTGTATTAGCTCTTTTCTTTGTTGTGGAACAATTGGGGAAAGCCGTGACCTTCTCACAGCACTCTCAAAATGTGTGAGATGGTGAAAAAACTGTGAAGATAGGGCTTGTTGCTTCTACTGTCGTTGGTGAAGTAGACATTAAGCAACTAGTATGCAAACAAATATGAATGGAATGCGTTCAACATTATGAAGTTGCTTCCATGTTTGATTACTGTTTGTTAGGCAGGTAAAAATTATAGGCTCATTGGAGCTCGAGGAAGACAAGATCTCACCTAAATGATTAAGCTTGTTGAGACTAGTATCTTTAATCTTAACGTTTCTGTTTCAAGTAAATGTAAATTTGAGGAAGCTAACAAAACCTAGGAGGATCTTGATAGGGGAAAGATTGTCACTAGAGCTGTTGTTGAGGTCATGTAGAAGCAAACGTAATGATATGCATGGATAAAATGTTTAGAGCTTCCAGGGAATCCAAATTTGCACATCTAGAATCAAATTTGATGATTATTTCCTTTTGCTCAACTATTTATCTTATGTTTGTCTTAGAGTTGGCCAAGACACATAAAGCTTCATATAGGCAGACATGTATGAAGAATGGTTTACTATCAAAGTATTGCCATGAGAGTTCCTTTGCAAAACCTACCTCATGTGGGCTTCACAGTTGTTCTAAGAAGTTGGGACCTAGTTGAGCTGAAAGTGGACTCTAAAAATGGGAAATGTGGGATCTAAGTGGGAGAATATTTTCCCAGCAAATGACGAACGGGATTTTGTGGTTGTTTCTCTAACTTTTACACTTGCTAAGCAATTAGATTTTTTCTTTATCAATTTACCGGTTGAACTTCGTGTACACTCTCAGTTATGCTAGGATCAAATTTATCTTTTCATAAACCCAAGTTTGTATACTGTTTTTTGTGGATCTCGTGGCAAATTTCTGCAAAATAGCACATAATTTCAAAATAATTACCTTCTAGCTTTGTCAATGAAAGCAATGCATGCAAATAACAAATGGTGAAGGATACTTTATGAATTTAATCGCGAGCGTCCCTCAAAAGGAACAATGTGAAATAAAATAGTGCCACTTTAATAGTCCACATTATGTCTCATAAATGACATTTTTACGCCCAAGAAGATACCTGATCACCCTCACTAACGGCATGAGGTGGAAAATTTTTTCATTGAAAACCAATACAAATTAAAAACCAGACGTGTGTCCCTGTGACAGAGGAGGTTTAGTAAAGCAGATCCCACCTCATGATATCAAGATTCAAGCATCCTCATGGTCTCTAAAAAGGCT
Organism: Saururus chinensis; assembly: GCA_035235625.1. Classification (NCBI taxonomy): domain Eukaryota; kingdom Viridiplantae; phylum Streptophyta; class Magnoliopsida; order Piperales; family Saururaceae; genus Saururus; species Saururus chinensis. The sequence continues at coordinate 38,846,772 of CP141143.1, forward strand.
ATCACTTATTAAGCCTAATCTGATAACATCCAGCAATAAATCATCCATTAAATCATCAACACATTCTGCCTGAAAGAGTACAATCTCAAGTATGCTGGAAATTGATCAGCATCAAGTGAATAGAGCATGTTCTATTTATCTTCTTGTCAAGGCAAAACACAAGGATTCCAGAATTAGAGAGTACAATAATGCACTTGACATCGATGAACAATTTATTGGAAAGAATAACATGGAATTCAATAAGAAGAAACTAAAATAATTTTTACACAGCTTTCTTGAAGCTTGAGCCACTTAGAATTAGTGACAATGAGGCCGAATTCCCTTTAAAGGTCTTTAGCAAAATTTATATAACAGATGAAACTGATAATGAGGAATGCATATCTTATGAAAAAGGAAAAACAATTGTGCATACTACATACTGAAGTAAGGATTAAGATGAATCCAAGTGCCAAAATTGTGGCCCTTTCACTATGCATGATTGTTGTGTACGATGACCAGACTAGACCAGTTTACTATTGCTTAGGCTTTACTTTATTATTTTCATAGTTGCATTGGACGAATTGCTATTGTAATAGTTTAATATTTTGGATATTTGTATGTAAAATGGGTTGGTTCAGTTAGTGGTCCGAGTTAGCCGAACCACTAACTGACATGTGCTCTTAGGGAACTGGGCCGACCTTGGGTTGGGTTGGCGTGACTCCCTAGGGAACTGGTCGTCCCCTATATGGGGTGATCCTCTCTATTTTCAGAGTTATGCAATTATAGTATTCCAGTTTCTCCCCTTTCTTCATTACTTCTCCCTTTTCCCTACGTAATTCTCCTAGATATCGATTGTGCCTACATCAGGCACATCATTGGTATCGGAGCTTTACGATCCCTGAACATGGCTCGAGGTAAACAATCTGCTATTGTTCCTAAGGTTAATCTGGAGGAGGTACCAGCATCAGCACTTGCTTCTGCGGATAGCCCGAAGGCCGATCCTCCTGCTACAGCTAGCGATATCAAACTCGACAAAATTATGGCTGCGCTGGAGGTTTTGACATCATATATGGTGAGCGCGGTTAAGGGCGAAGCATCGGGGCGCACAGTGCCCATCCTGCCTGGGCTGCCTCCTGCTATCCTGGAGAAGGGTGGTCCATCCCATCCCCCTGAGCCAACTTTCTCCTGCCCTCTGGCACCCGTGCACATCGATACGAGAGTCTTCCCTGGCCCAGCGCGATTCGGCCCTGGCATTCCAGCACAAGATGGGCGACGCTAGGCCTCGGACATGCGAGGCACACTAGGTGTTTGAGAGAATGCCCCTATGATGTCGTCCCCCCACAATCAGTTCTAGGACGTAGAGGAGGAGTGGGACGAGTATCCAGAAATTCGCGGCAGGCCCCAAGGGGGGGCTGAACCTCGCCTTGCTTGTTTACAGTTCTCCCGCTATAATGGTGATGATGACCCTGTGGAATGACTGTATAAAGCGTTGAAGTTCTTCTCCTACCAGGGAACACACTCCGAGACTGAGCGTCTGCGCATCGCTACCTTTCACTTTGATGACATCATCGGTTTGGTTCCAGAACTTTGAGAAAGAAGTGCGCTACCTCACATGGGCAGCCTTCTCCGATGAGATCTGCGTCCAGTTTGGTCTGAATGAATTTCAAGACTTCAATGAGATGTTGTCCAGCCTGCGCCAGACCACCACCGTTCGTGCCTACTATACAGATTTCATGAAGATAGCCAACAGACTCCCTGACTGGCTGATAGCCGCCCTGGTGGGCACGTTCAAACGGGGGTTAAAGCCAGAAATCTCAGAGGAAATGCGCCACTTCCCTTGCGCAAGCATGAAGCACGTGGCGTGTCATGCCCGCATTGAAGAAGAGAAAGTGAACTGGCAACGTAGGGGCTCCCACTCTGATTGTCCGGCGTCTCACCCCCGCCCAGATGGACGAATGCCGAGCCAAGGGGCTATGCTTTCATTGTGATGAGAAATTTGTTCTTGGACACCGCTATCCTGTTAAGGGAGCTTGCTTGTGGAGGAGGTAGACGACAACTTGGACAGCAGGGCCGGAAGTGAATCCTTGATCTCAGAGTACGTGTTACTTGAAATTTCAGTTCATGCATTTTCGGGCGCATTCACTCCACGCACCATACGGGTGCAGGGATTTCTTAAGCGGGAACAGGTAGCTATCTTGATCGACAATGGTTCTACTCATAATTTTATTAACGATAAGGTAGCTCATCGGCTAGGATGTTTGGTGTCGAACTCGAAACCATTTGATGTGTTGATTGGCGATGGCAAGCATCTCAGGAGTACCGGTGTGTGTGCTCAGATTACCCTCTCGATTCAGGGTAATACGTTTGTTACTGACCTTTTCTTGCTGCCCACAAAGGGGGCGGATGTTGTATTGGGAGTTCAATGGCTGCAGGAACTGGGTGATGTGGTGTGGAATTTTCGGGATATGGTGATGGAATTCGAGCTTAATGGGCAGCAGGTTCGGTTGGAGGGGTCACGGCCTGGCACTCTTCTCTCGGACCAGGACATGAGCTCCTTCCGGTTTGCTCCTCAAGGACTTCTTTTGCAGCAGCGTGCTATTATTGGTGTATCACAGGAACAGCTACCAACTGATTTGTAGGCGCTGCTGGCCGAACATGAGGATTTGTTTTCAGAGCTGCAGGGACTTCGTCCCGTCCGGCCTCATGACCATCAGATTCTCATCCTTCCAGGGGCGGCCCCAGCCAATGTCCACCCATACTGTTACCCTCACATACAGAAATCTGAGATCGAACGGCTAGTGGCAGACATGCTTCAGTCCGGAATCATTCGTCCTAGTACGAGTTCTTATTCGTCGCCAGTGCTGTTGGTTCGCAAGAAAGATGGTTTGTGGCGGTTTTGTGTTGACTACCGTGCTTTAAATGCCATCACCATCAAAGACAAATATCCCATTCCTGTGATTGAAGAACTGTTGGATGAATTGACAGGTGCCAGGGTCTTTAGTAAGCTCGATCTTCGTTCCAGCAATCACCAGATTCGTGTGCAGCCTAGGGATGTGCACAAGACCGCATTTCAGACTCATGATGGCCATTTCGAGTTTTTTGTGATGCCGTTTGGATTGACCAACGCCCCCTCCACGTTCCAGTCTCTCATTAATGATATTTTTTGGCCCTTTCTGCGTCACTATCTATTGGTCTTCTTTGATGACATATTGGTGTATAGTAGATCCTGGGAAGAACACTTGATGCATCTCAAGTCGGTCTTTTCTATCTTGGGTACTAACTCTTTATTTCTGAAGTGTTCAAAGTGTTCCTTTGGCAGTCCGTAGGTTGATTATCTGGGTCACATTATCTCCCAGAACGGTGTTGCTACTGATCCAGCCAAAGTGGCCGCCATGCTCTCTTGGCCGACCCCAACATGTGTCTGGGCGCTCAAGGGTTTTCTTGGCCTTACAGGTTATTATCGTCGGTTTATCCATCGGTACGGCGAGTTGGCTCATCCTCTTACAAAACTTTTAAAGAAGGGGGCATTCGCATGGTCACCCGCGGCCCAAACAGCCTTTGAGGGGCTCAAGCAAGCGATGGCGTCTGCCCCAGTCTTGCTCTTACAAGATTTTAGTAGGCTGTTTGTGGTGGAGATAGATGCATCAGAGGCGGGCTTGGGCACTGTTCTATTGCAAGACAACTACCCTATAGCTTATTTTAGTAAGGCTCTGGCTGGTCGCTCCTTGTCTATGTCAGTGTATGAAAAGAAAATGTTGGCTACCATCCTTGCCATTGCCAAATGGCGTCCTTATTTGTTGGGTCGTCGATTTCTGATCCATACCGATCACCAACCGCTGAAGTATTTTTTGGATCAACGAGTGTCTACTCCTACTCAGCAGAGGTGGGTGAGCAAATTGCTGGGCTATGACTACGAGTTAGTGTACAAAAAGGGGTCAAAAAATATTGTTGCTAATGCACTCTCTCGCAGTCCAGCCCCCGGCTCCTGCTTCGCGTTTTCCACCCTTTCTTGCCCATTTGTTGAGGAGCTCCAGCAGGCCTATGGTATGGATTCATGGACATAGGAGGTTATTGCCGCCCTTTAGGTTGACCCAGCAGCCAGGCCTTTCTTTGTTTGGTGGGATGGTCTTCTCTTTTGGAAAGACCATTTGTGGGTTCCCGATGTTTCTAATCTCCGCCGCCGTATCATGTCGCATTTCCATGACACTCCTGTGGCTGGTCACGAGGGGTCTTTTCGTACCTATAAAAGGGTTAGCCAAAGTTTCTTGTGGCAGGGCGTCCATCGCGCCGTCCATGATTACGTGGTTTCTTGTGATGTTTGTCAGCGGGCTAAAGCCACCAGACATCCCTGGCCGGGTTGTTACAACCCTTGCCTATTCCAGATAAGGTTTGGGAGGACATTTCGATGGATTTCATGGAGGCTTTGCCTATAGTACAGGGTAAGTCAGTCATCATGGTTGTGGTGAACAGGTTGTCTAAATATGCTCATTTCTACACACTGGGCCATCCCTTCACCGCTAAGACTGTTGCTGAGCTCTTTGTTCATGAGGTGGCGCGCCTGCATGGTATGCCGCGTACAATTGTTTCTGACCAGGATCAGATATTTCTCTCGCAGTTATGGCAGTAGTTTTTCATGTTGCAGGGATCTTCTTTACATATGAGCACAACTTATCATCCTCAGACGGATGGACAGACGGAGGTGGTTAACCATTGCTTGGAGCAGTATCTCCACTGCTTTACTATGATGCAGCCCCGTCGGTTGCTTTAGCTCCTTCCCTAGGCTAAGTGGTCTTATAATACGGCATATTACATGTGCACTGGGTTCACCCCATTTGAGGTGCTCTATGGTCATTTGCCGCCGACTATCTTATCTTATGTGCCCCATCACTCGTCGATTGCCAAGGTGGATTATATGTTGCAGACGCGTGATGAGGTCTTACGCCAGCTTAAAGAGAATCTGTTGGCTACTCAGAATAGGATGAAGCAGGTTTATGATCGTCACCATACGGATCGGGAATTTGCTGTTGGTGATTTGGTCTATGTCTCAGTCCTCCCTTAGTGCCAGTCCTCTTTGTTTCAGCCTGCGCACTCCAAGCTTGCTCCCCGCTTCCATGGTCCGTATGTTATTGAGGAGCGTGTTGGACCAGTGGCATACCGCTTGACTCTACCTCCTGATTCTTTAGTTCATCCTGTGTTTCATGTCTCACGTTTGCGACATTTTGTGGGTGATAAATCTTTGGTGGTGGGCGCTTCTCCTCCTCCCCTATTGGGGCCGATTTCAACCGCCGATCCTGTCCCTGCTGCTGTCTTGCAAAAGTGCAGGGTTTGCCGCTCTGGGCGTATTATCACTGAGGTCTTGCTTTCTTGGTAGGGTTAGCCTCTTAAGGATACCACATGGATGCCTGAAGATGATTTTATGACTCTTTTCCCTGCTTGGTCGCCTTGAGGACAAGGTGAATAGCGGAAGCATGGTGGAGTGTTGTGTACAATGACCAGACTTGACCAGTTTACTATTGCTTAGGCTTTACTTTATTGTTTTCATAGTTGCATTGGGCGAATTGCTATTGTAATAGTTTAGTATTTTGGATATTTGTATGTAAAATGGGTTGGTTTAGTTAGTGGTCCGGGTTAGCCGAACCACTAACTGGCCTGTGCTCCTAGGGAACTGGGCTGGCCTTGGGTTGGGTTGGCGTGACTCTCTAGGGGACTGGTCTCCCCTACATGGGGTGATCCTCTTTATTTTCAGAGTTATGCAATTACAGTATTCCAGTTTCTCCTCTTTCTTTATTACTTCTCCCCTTTCCCTGCGTAATTCTCCTAGATATCGATCATGCCCGCATTACCCAACAAATTTTTGAAAAGACATAATCACAATTACCAACACTGCAATTACAACTGATACCACTTGACAACACAACCAAGAAAAAATAGATCCAAATAATTGCCACTCAATTACAACATCTGGGAAGACAAAAACAGTCAGGAAGAGATGACATCAGTCAAATGCAAATGCATCACTTTCAAACATATTGACATTGTTTTGGGTACAAAATAAAGTTAAGTTTGATCTCTAAGATGGCTACCACCTCAATTTTTACCTCCAAAATAATTGCTCCAAGTGCAATCCATTTTGTAATTTTCCGGTTCTTCAAAAAATCGTAAATCATGTCAAAATCTCCAGTCTTGTCAGTTGGAATCTCCTAAAGTTATAAACCTGAACTTGGGGGGCGGGGGGGAATGACGAAGGAAAGAAAAACCTCTTTCCAGCTGCGATTGAAGAAGATGAAAACTGCACAGCCCAACTCGACCAAGATCTAAAATATCACCAATACAGAGTACTATTTCTGTTCAGGAAATTCTCGCGAACTGTTCCAATAAGAAATCAACTTCATGCATACACCTAAACCACTTTTGATTCATAGAAAATGTGTAGTAAAAATATATATACAAAAAAATCAGTAGCCACGATACATAGGAGAGGCAGCATCCATTCCTGGTGGTTGCCCCAATGTAACCAAAACAAAATATGATGAAGTGGATAACCCCAACAGCTATAAACAAGTAAATAAACCTGCAAAATTTGAAGTTTTCATAGAAAAATGACCTGAGAATCTTCATTCAGCTTAATACTGCAGAACATTCATAATGTCACAGGAAAAAGTAAATTCACAATGAATTCCTTCCGCACTTCTTTGTTTTCATTCCTTTCATTTTTTTAATCAGATTTGATTTACAATATCATCCTACTACTTATTTTTATCGATGCAATCAGCTTATGCAACCATATCTCTTTGTTTGATAATTCATTTATTTGTACAAACTAGATCTTAAAGCAAGTATGTATTCGAAACAGCCAACAAAATTAAGGAAAAAAACAGTACAGAGGCGAGACTAAAATAGATTAATTTACGAACTCAACAACCACCCAAAAAAGGTAAATTTGACATCTAGCTCAGGTCCTCCACATGAGCAACATTAATCAACTCATAACTCTCTCTTAAATCTCATACACAATTTGATCAGTTAAATTTGTAACAATCAATAATCATTCCTTTTCGAGAATACCGGATGAGACGGACACCATGATCAATTGGGTGACCTAGGGTCACCGACTCTAGCTTCTCGTCCATGGGGGGCACGAGTTGGCAGGTCAAAGACGATGCCCTCTTCCATTCTACCAGTAAGTAAATCCCACTTGTGAAATCAAATGATGATTGGGAGCAGATCCATCACAGGGTAGGGGGTGGGGATTGGGAAGGCGGCAAGGCAGGCGGCTTGGAGTGAAAGGCAGCTGGCAGCCTGCAGCCATTCCGAAGCGGGAGAGCAGTGGAGGTTTTCCATGACAATCAACAGTGTCATCACAAGGCGGCTGCGGCGGGCGGTCCTGGATTGGGAAGCCGGTAAAGCAGCTTGGACAAGAAGATGAATGGTTGCCGGTGGCGAATCCGACGTGTGAGAGCTGCCATGTGTTGGGAAGTTTTCTAACTGGCTGATCGTGGACCAGCTAGGAGATCGGCAGGGGAGGGGATCCATTGCGGGGTGGCCAGGGTCAGCGGCTAGGAGGGGATCCGTCGCGAGGTGGAAACAGTCAGCCGATAGGAGGGGATCCATCACAGGGTGGCAACGGTCGGCGGCTAAGAGGATATCCGTCATGGGGTGGCAACCGCCGGTGTGTTGGAGAGGAGGTCGTCCTAAGAGATGGAGCTGAGGGCCTAACCTTGTTAACCAGGCTTAATCGCTTGAGACTGATCAAATACAAGTTGATGTTAATTGGACGGTTACTACAAAATGGGCACTCGAGGGGCGCTTATAAAACGGATTATATATATATATATATATATATATATATATAGAAAAGTTTATAAGAGCCTGGGTTCACGTGCAGCCACGTGAGCCTAGCCGCAACTTAGAGATTAAATGCCCCCTGAGTAGCGTGGGCCATCGGATTTAAATCCGATGGTCCCTATATAAACGAGACTCATATATATATATATATATATATATATATATATATATATATATATATATATATATATATATATATATATATATATATATATATATATATATATATATATATATATATATATATATATATAAACTTGTCATCACTTTTACATCTACAAGTCCGTCTTAATTGTCGCCACCCTATATAAAGAAAAATAATTTCACTTAATTATTGTATTTTTTCAACTTAAAATAAAGCAATAAAATTATAATCACCTAAATTGAAAATAAAATTGTCAATTATAAAAGTAGGATGTATATACCTGTCCAATGTAAGACTGCATAAACTCCATTATTTGCTCCATTCTTGCTTTTAATTATTTGAATATTTTCTGACGACTCTTCATATAATTGTTGGACTTTGATTTTTGGACCAGGTAGCCTCCTCTTCGAGTTCTACAATCATTTACTTTATTGTGTCATACTCAACACTTGAAAAACTCCTCCCATTACCAAATGACCCCCACAAACTAGTGAGAATAAGGCCAAAACCATAGTCATGAATCCAACCATATCTCTCTGGTCCTATTATCTCTAAATATGCATCATTTAGTGATGGAAATGGTGTGTCCTCAAAACTAGGTTGCGACATAAGGGCGGTCATAGGTGCCTATAATCCATACAATTTTTTTTAAATAAGCTATGACATATATATAGAGAATTCAAATAAATGAGTTTTCTCTGGGTATAATTCATGAATACTAATGGAAAATGTCTCACTTACCATAGCGTTTTCTATCTCTTCATTTCTAGGAGTCATCTTTACATTTATGAGTCTTCAAAAATAGCTCTAATTGAGATGGTTCAACACACATTTCACTTTTCATTTGCTAAAAAATAAGTAAAGAACTCATAATTTTTATAATTTCTAAAAAATATAAATACACTAAAATTTACTAAATGTATCAAATATATAAACCTCTTCATAGTGAATTTGTCGAAAGCTTTTATTCCTAGATATATGGACTATTTTTTGCTTAAAAAAATGCCACTTATTATTTGCACACAATTCTTATATGAAAGTATCATTGTAAGTCTATGTGTAAAACTAAAAAGTTATAAAAAAAATAATATTCTAATATATATACCTTATTATTTGGTATTTTTAATAAAATAATTAGTGATCTCCACTGTGCAGTAAGAACACCTTCACCTTCGAGAGGTGGTATATGATTTTATTCCGGTTTGGTGCATACAACAAAATATTTCTTTTTTATTTCACATTTAAAATCTCTCCATTTCTTCCAAATTGATTTTAGTGTTAAACTTTTTACTACATCATCAATATTAAATGTTTCATGAAGATGGTTTAAATAGAAATTTTGTGATAGTGTAAAGAAAATGTAATAAATAACAAGATCCCAAAGTTTGGTTACCTTAAGATGGTTCTACGCCTCAATCTTTTTTTTTTGGCATATGTATTGCCAATCTTCTTCCACATTTAGCAGGAATAATCGCTCATCTCGAGATAGTTTCACGAAATAATTGTTGAATATACATACATTTTCTTTGTATAATTGTCCATCAAACAAGACAACTAATTTGAGTGCATTAGGTCATGTTACTCTTAAGCACTTTGTTTTACCTCTTTCTTTTTTCCTTATAAGCTCTGCAACATTGTCATGTGCTAGTTCTTGTTAGAAATCCATCTTTTAAAAAAATAAAAAATATATATAAATTTAAAAAACATTATATTTGATAGTGTGAACTAAATACACAGGGTCAAGAGACAACTACATAATCAAAACGTGTTTCAAAACCAGCACTAAAAAATTCTCTCAATCATATGCAAATTAAGCTTAAAAAATTTGTAGACAGCACTTTATAATGCATAAAACTGAATTGCCGATGTGAGACTCAGGAGGTCAGTTTATGGATGGTTTATTATGGTTTACCTTAAGATGGGTAAGAACGAAGAAAAAAATGTATTTCATAGGCAAAGAAAGATTTTGGAAATGAGGGGTAGATTCTTGACATACAAGAGTAATAATGTGTGGTGATTTCAGGAATGATGATCAGGACGGTTGGTTTAAATAGGACTGTAGGATGACTGAAATTCTAGATGAGGCCATGAGTTTTACAAATCAGGGTGGTATGAGTAAGTAGCAGATTGTACAAGAACTTGATGGATTCCAAAAAAATAGAATAGAGTAGAAAGAACCATATGCAGGTCAAGAAATCGAGAAAGAGAAAAGCCATGGACATAGGAAGGAAACCATAAGAAAAGTAGAGAGATCGAGCAGAGAAGAGGAAAAGGACATTAACTGGACATGGAAAAAATTGATAGATGCAAAAGTAACAGAAGGGAAAATGTTGAGTGGATGAATTAAAAATAAAAAGGATAAACAAGTGGACAATGTGTATTAATTCTTAAAACTCTACTTTTTATGGTCATTGCCAGATGTATGTAAAGAAAATTTCACAGTCCATTGGTCGCAATAGATTTCTAATCAAGTTAACCTATTTTAAATTCATATATCAACTACACTAATACACTGGCCTAATTAAATTACCAGAATGTACAGACCTCCTAGATGACAGTAGGAACCCATGTGAGACCTATGCATATCATCATCGTGTCATATCTATAACATATGCAATGCAATTGCGCATTTGAAGCGTAGTTTGAAACTGAAAGGCAAAGAAGGCAGATATGAAAAATTGTAGATGTATTACAAGTATTTCTAAAGTAGCCCTGTGGCCAAACAAATGACAAGATTTTCCCCCTTTTTAGTGAATAGAGTTTCAGCATATTAAGTAATGATAAGATGTCCAGCGTCCTATATGGAAATGAGCAAAATATAAAATTATCTTATCCTATAATACATTATCTATGTTTGTTCAGAATCCTCTGGAGCTGTTTTTTTTTATGTGAAAGTCGACTTAAGAAAGTCTTTGTTAGCAGGCTGAGACAGTTGATATTGGGACCTGTGACCAATCAGTTGCCAAATCTTTGACATTGAAGGGTATGTAGTTAAGTAGACATATTAAATTTGTTTATGCTATCTATAATGAATTTTTGAGTGATACTATAGCTCTATTTGTTAAAGACCTTTCTTCACATATGCTGGGAACTTATTTTTGTCACCTATCTTCCTGCATATGAAAGTTCTAATGGGTACATGATAACAAATCAAAGTCGTGGCTCTATGGAAAAGAGTGATGCAGCTCAAGAGGGTGAGTGCATATAGTTCTCTTTTTATTTTTGACTAGATTTTAAAGTTTGGACTTCTTATTTTGCCACTAAATCCATTAATTTCTTGGCGGCATCAAGGCAAAGGTTTTCTCTGACTCCATAAGTGGATTATCTACCTTGAACATTAGTGGCAATTAGTGTAACATTTTTATGAGGGTCTTACTGAACAAAACCGCCATCTTGTTGATGTAAGTTGTGGGGGTACCTTTTTGCTAAAAAATAAATATGAGGCATGGAAACTTTTTGAGGACTTGAGTGAAAATTCTCTTGAGCATGCTGTGTTGAATAGAAATGAGAGTGAATTATCTACCTTGAACAATGCCCCCTCTAGGGGTGGCTTGCATGAAGTCAAAAACCCATTAGACATATCCTCTAAAGTTGATACTTTGAGTAGGAAGCTGGACCTCCTTATGACTTCAACCCATCAGCTCACTCCCTTCACTCAAGATGCATGCACAATATGCCTTAGCCCAGCCCATACTATCATACAGTGTCCCTCTGCATCTCAATTTCCTGAGCTTGTCCAAGATCATGTGAATGCCACCCAATCCTTCCCTAGGGCTGAGAACAATCCATTTTTAAACACATATAACCCTGGGTGGAGGAATCATCCTAACTTTTCCTGGAGGGCACAAAACCAAGGGGTTGTTGGCAATTAACCCCCTAGGCAACCATTCCAAGTTCTACCAGCCCCTATCCACCAACCTCAAGTGCAACCTCCGTATGTCCAACCCAATAGGAGTCCGAGTTTTGAAGAGAAGGTCTTAATTGCATTACAAGAGATTCAATCTCAATCCCAACTCCTCCACTCTCACACACAATCTATAGCAAAGTTAGAAGCCCAAATTGGACAACTAGCTAATGTTATTAACAAGGGAGAGATGGGGACGTTGCCAAGTCAACCCCTACCAAACCCTAAAGGTCAATTTCAGGTAGAGGGAGCTCCTCCCTCTAATGAACAAGTTAATTCTATAATGACCCTCAGGAGTGGGAGGATTGTTGACAAGAGTGTTGGGGGGACACCAGTGACAGATGATAGGAGTGAGGAGTTAGAGAGGGCAGCCCCTAATAAACCTCAAGTAGAAGTTAGTGCACCACATGAGAAGGAGTTTGTATCTCCTTCCCCTTCCTTAGAGCCACAGTCTAAGACCACTTCCGAGGAATCTTATATCCCTAGGGCACCTTTTCCTCAGTGTCTTGATATGGCCCCACCATTTACAAAGAGCATAGCTAGGACTGATGAGATTCTTGAGACTTTCAAACAAGTCAAAATTAATCTCCCCCTCTTAGAAGCCATTAAGTAAGTCTCTGCTTATGCTAAGTTCCTCAAATAACTATACACTCAAAAGCGTAAATCCAAGACCTATGTGTCTAAGAAGGTCTTTCTCACTGAGCAAGTTAGCTCTCTTTTGAAGTTTGACACCCCACCTAAGTATAAGGACCCTAGAGCACCCACTATTTCGTGTGTCATAGGTGATCACTCCATTCATAGAGCCCTCCTTGACCTTGGTGCGAGTGTCAATCTACTCCCTTACTCGGTGTATGAGCAATTAGGGTTAGGAGAATTGCAGCCTACATCAGTTACCTTGCAGCTAGTTGACCGTTCTGTGCGTAAGCCTCGGGGAGTCATTGGGGATGTCTTAGTGAAGGTTGACTAATTTTTTTTCCCTGTTGATTTTATTGTCTTAGATATGGAGATTGGTGCCAACTCCATATATCAGATTCCTATCATTCTAGGTTGCCCTTTTCTTGCCACAGCTAATGCATGCATAAATTGTAAGACGGGGGTAATGGAGATGACTTTTGGGAACATGAAAGTGAAACTAAATGCTTTTGATGTGTCTAACATTTGCCTGCAACTTCTAATGTTGAATGTTTTATGGTAGACAATTTTAGATTTGATGCTTATGATAGAGGTCCATCTTTTGTAGCATCAGCCCCCTCCTCTCTATTTCAAACGGGATAAAAAATCCCTCTTTTTGTTGTGTTCCCATTTCTCTGTGTTGTGAACCACGGTTGTGCCATTGATCTCCGACCATTGGCCTCCTCCCAGACCGGTGACGGCAAGGCCGACGCCTTGGATTGAACCGCTGTCTTCCTGGTCTTTCACCCATTCTTCCGCCCTTTTCTGGTTCAGACAGAACATTTATTTATTTTTGGTTATTTTTTTGTGCTGAGTTATCGGAGGAGCTTGGCTCACCTCACCTGCTCCATCTCGAGCCGACGACGGCAAGGTGTCGAGGTTTGGCCCCACTCGCCTTGATTTGTTCCAATTCGTTTGTTTGGCCGACCTACATAAGAGTATAGTTTTCGATCGTGTCATTCATTTTCTGCTATCGGATGCCGGACGACATCAAGTCGACGTCCATTTGACTTGCCACAATCTGGCGACTGCCAGGACTTGTCTTCTCCCAGGTCTAGCCCCCGGCCATGTCAGGCTGTTCGTAGCTTGGCAAGGCGTGTTTGCCGCCCCAATTTAGCGCACTCTCGCCCTACCTAAATCGGGTCTTGGGTCTCTTCAATTTTCTGATTGGCTGTTCTGCTGCAGTGTTGTTTTGCTGCAGGCACTGCAGATGTCGGCTTTACCCAATAATGGAAAGGGGCCGCCGCTCCCGACATCCTCTGCACGTCTTCTGCACACACCAGACGTCCCTAAACTTTGGGATACGTCTCTGATTGCTGCTAATGGGCCCCGCTCCAACCCAAGCCAAAGTGTTTAGCTTGGGATTTTGTGAACTTGGGCTGCAGGTCCAATCAATATGGGCTCTACCCCAGCCCAGTGACGGCTAGGGCTAGCACTTCTGGAGCGAATTTACCTTTGCACCCCATATTCTATTACACACAACCCGGAACATACGGGGAAAGAGTTCTCGACTTCAGATCCTTCCAAGCGGAAGTAACACAGTCAGCCATTAAACTCGGCCCATCGAAGGCTCGACCGATGTCATGTCATATCCTCCACCGTAAGTCGTGCTTAATGCACGATTATCCGTATGATGAATTGGTTGTGAGTAGCGTTTAGAAATGGCAGCCTTTGTCAGCCTCTTAAGCTAGGCCTTAGTGCCTGAACGTATGTTTAGGAAATGTCTCCACCACTAGGCAATATGGTCGTTAAAGCCCTCTGCCACCTTTTGAGGCTTCGATGATGCATAATTATTACCGTTGGATGCAGTCCGCTGTCCATTTTAATGTTTTGTGGCAAACAATGTGTTTTAAACCGTTGGCCGACCTCCAATCAGTCAGCCCCTATTCTGTGGTCGTTCTTGCCATTTCTAGTGGCACGACCTTGTATCTGCCCACCCTAGTGTACGCAGTCTTATGCTTTGAGTGTAATTAATCTAACCTTATCGAGATTAATTCCAGCATCTCTGCAAATCCTCGGGACAACGACTCTCAGTGCGATGCTTTTGGCCGCCTATTCCACTATCGATGCCGCCACCATTGTTTGCTCGTCATCAAACTCCTGTGGATTACGAGGTAGGGGACCTTGAACTCGTAATTTTATTATAGCATGCTTTAATTGTGTAGTAGCATGCTAGGAGTTTATAATTTAATGTTTTGCATGATAATGCTAATTAAATGGGCATGCTTTATATATGTGAATCATGCATATGTTATGGACTAAAGGTATGATAGTAAGTAATTAGTGAATTGTATGTGTGTGATTTGAGTATGTGATAAATATGTGTGGTCGGTGAGCACGAGAATGTGCGTTTGTTTGTAAGTTTGTCGAAAGGGTGCGTCGTAGGCTACGACATGGAAATGGTGATGGTATGACGAGCGAGGAAAGATGTAAGATGGACTGTAGAAGGTTGGATTTGATAAGATTGAAGAATTAGTTTGGTTTGAGTTAGATGGTACGTCGGAGCATTGAGTAGAACACGTAAGCAATGTAAGGATTTAGAAGACTTAAGGTTTTGAACATCTTGGGGGATTGTGAGTTAGTAAGAGAGAATGACATAATTGTGCAGACATAATATATGTAATATGAATTGTAATGAAAGAATAATGAGTAAATAATTAGTAAGGGTTTGATGACAGGACTTAGGTCAAAAAGGGTCTCATTTGAGGAGTTTGAGTAAGAATATTCAGTTTTAAGGCGGATGTTGCAAGTTGTAAGGCCATAAGTGTATGATGGTAAGATACCAGTATAGAATTCGAGTTTAAGTAAGACTATGCAGAGATCGGTAAGGCTGTAAGCGTAAGAGTGGAGGATGAGTTAAGTAAAGAATTCTACCTTTGTGGATTGGAACTTCGGGACGGGCGTATTTTTAGCCTTATTGGCTGAAGAATGTAAGACGGAAGTAGTTCCAAACATAATTGTACATGCATAAGTTACCTAATATAAACTTGAAAGGTAAGTAACCGTAATTTGTTAACATTGTGAGTTTGAGACTGAGGGTTTCGACGGATTAAGTTCCGTTTTGTGCTAGTCGATAAGTAATCGACTGAGCATCCTTTCTGGTCTAGCCATGGTGTTTTCTTGCGGGTTTAGACTTGGTGCTGTATTTCGGCCCAGACGTTTGATGCTCTGTTCAGAGTGCTATAAGTTTTTGCCCTTCGTGGGCTTTGTATGTTTCTGCCTACCGATGACACTATATGTTCTGCCCAAGAGTGGCACTATAAGATTCCTGCCCAAGAGTGGCACTGTATGTTTTCCACCCTTAGTTGGCACTATATGGCCCTTGTTGGCACTGTATGGCCCCAAAAAGTGGGCATTTGCGCGCTCAAGTAAGTAGTATCATGGATCTGCTCTTACCTGTTTGATCCTGTGCCCCATGAGCATAGGTGTGCCTTGCCTTCGGAAAAGTCCATGGTGTTTAGTTGCTCCCCGAAGGTTAAGGTGACGCCCCAGTGGCATTCCATTCCTTTCTGACGCTGGAGCTTATTAATTGTAATGAGCTTCAGTTGTTGGTAGTATGTGTACGATCGTAAGAGTAAATTGTATGTTTCAGATTCTGAGTAAGTTGTACGTGTAAGATTTAGAGTAAGTGTGAGCTTCTTTGGAAGACAGTAAGAGTAAGTTTATGAGTATGAGTATGTTGTACGAGTAAGTTTGTGAGACTTTGATTCAGACGGTAAGCGTAAGTGTAAGTGTAAGCTTCTAAGGAAGATGTAAGAGTACATTTATGTGTAAGAGTATGATTGTACGAGTAAGGTCATACAAGTAAGTTTGTACGAATAAGGTCGTACGAGTAGGCGTATGTTGTAAGTGTAATCGTACATTTGTACGAGTAAGCTGATAAGACTGATTCAGAGTGTAAGTGTAAGAGCATGATATATGAGTAAAAGTAAGTTCGGTTTGTACGATGATTTGTGTGCGTGGCAATATTTATACTTCTTATTCTTTTTGCTTCATGTGTGATTGCATGGAAGCATCTATATGAACTTACGGAGTTCATTGATTTATATTTTCCCCTACTGGGTATTTTTCTATTGAGTATGAAAATACTCACCCTTTCTTTTTAGCCCCTTCGTCCGGAGGCTTTTGCAGGTCGATCGATAGCTGTTTGAGACTGGATTCTTTCCCGTGGTGGACAATTCTTCCTCGACTTTGAATGCAGTGAAATCACAGTGAAGTTATGTGGAGTTTGGTGCTACGATCTCATGTATTGATTAAGGTGAGAAAATTATAGTATCTACTGGACTTGTGTATGTATGTACGATTTATTTTCAGATTGTGAATGAACTTGTACTCAGAGATGTCTGGGAGGTTTTTGTTTTTAAAACCCATGGCCATGGTAGGTTTTAATCGTACACTTTTGTTTTAGGTCACGCCTGAGAACGGTTGTTTGTTGTAAAATAAATTAATTTACAAAAATTATTTTCATATGAATTTGAATTTGCTTGGTTCATTTGATTTATATCCGTATTTCAAAATAAAATATTAACAAAGTTTTTAAAGTAAATGTGTGGAAAAACCTCGGGCGTGACATACCCATAAAAATATTAAGATTTATTATCACAATACAAAGAAAAGTATAGTAAAATATATTTATAATTAACTTTATTTGGGCCAGGTCGAGTTGGATCACCTAAAACCCAAACTGAATAGCTATTCACGTTTAGTTTATAAACTCAAACATGATTTATTAGGGTCTTGTAGATTCGGGTTTTACTATATACCCGACTCAAGAGACAACTCTTCAAGGAATATTTGTGGTTGTTGTAGTATGTGATCGATTAAAAATGTCACTTTTGTATCAATACCAAACTAAAGTTGTATATAAATTTATAATTTTTATAGTTTACTTTTTATTTTGATAATTACTAAATCTCAAAATTTTTACAAGTTAATAGATATTTAAAACCAAATAATTATTTTAAATTTTATTAGTATTTATTTTCATAAACAAGTGATTTTTTAAGTTTTCTAAATATTTGAATCTGGTTGTGTTTAGGCATTCATGGATCAAGTTAACAAGTTACTATTTCTTAAATGGAAACATGTTAGGGCTTCTCATAACCCGACCTGAGCTCGATGACCCTACTTTTTCGTTAACATCGAGTGTTGATAACAATGCCTCTGATTTAGTGCCATATGCATTTTAATTTTATTACGCTATTAATGGAAACAAGTATCATATCATATCATAGATGAACTAGGCTAAACCCAACCCTAATAGGTTTGGGTTTGGTTTTCTAAATTTAACCCGAATAGTTATTCAAATTGGGTTCAGGTTTTATGTAATCCAACTCAGCCCAATTAATCTCATCAATATAGTTTTTTTAAGTTTATTTTGAAAATAACTCAATAAATTTTTATTATGTAAATATTTTTTTTACAAACACATAAAAATAATTTTTAAAAATTTAAAATTAGTAATAATGGTAAAGTTCAAGTAAAGCCTATTTAGGTTGGGATTAGGCTTGGCCATTCAGGTTGGGTTGGAGTTAGCATTTCTTAAATGGTATCAAGATCGGGTTTACCAAACTCGATGACATCCAAAACTAGGTCATTTTATTCAAATATATAAAATACCACACAATTGTACCCATTCTTTTAGTTTGCTTAACCTAAAAGGATCTTTATATATACACACAAGGAGGCATGCATTAAGTGTAACCATCTTTGACCGGTTCAATATTTGTGTCCAATATTGTCGGTGCCAAAAAATTATGGTGCACACAATACGTGTAAAGTAAATGTTTGTTGTGGCTGAGTCTAGGATATGATTGATACATAAATTTTATAGGAAAATATAAAATACTTTTTCACCAGTCACTGTTATAAATTTACACATTTTTTTGTTATTTTTTCTTAATTTAAGATTAGATTATAATTATTTTTTATATTAAATATATTACCAATGTTTTCACATCAAACACAGCTAAATGTGTATGCTTATTTATTTTTAAAAATTATTAAATTATTGGCGGTTAGGAAAAAGTGCTGCTAAAAATTTTTAGCGCCATTTTACGATACTATACAACAACACTTTTCGTAAAACGTCATTGATTATTTACATTTGCGACACTTCACTGTAAAGTACTGCTGATGACATTTTTCAGCAGTGTTTTGTAAAGAATGTCGTTGTTGTTTTGAATAGTAAATATTTAGCGATAATCCACTTTCTCGTAGTGAATAATTTGATTTCTCATTGATCCATTACTTAAAAAAACATAATAAAATGGAAATCCTTGACCTTACACTATATTAATAGAAATTAACTTAAAACAAAGTTTAGAGAAGGAAAATTTTGAACCTTAGGACACGTACCTGTGTCATGGCGCCTCATAGAATCAAGAAAGGGCAATGAAGAACACTAGTACAGAGCACAACCAGAAAATGGATGAACCAAAATGCTCTCCCAAATGGTGGAAGAGCCTCTTGGTGCTTGGGTGATGGGAGAATAGATGGAAGCGGGGTAGCCACATGCGAGGGAGGAGAGGGAAGATGGTCGGGGAAGCGGAGCAGCATGCAATGGGGAGAGGGAAGAGCTGATGCAAGGGAGGTGAAGGGCGAGGGAGAAACTAGGCAGCTGGGTAAGGGAGGTCAAGGGAAGGGTGAATAGGGGTACACGGAGTTAAAAAATTAATGTTCATATTTATTTTAAAATTGGGGTACAAGTGGGAGAATGGGTAAATTGAATATGGGGGACCCAAATAAAAGGGGCACAAGAATTAAGTGGGGTGTGAATAGCCACGTTCATAACTAAATAGAGTAGTTGTACGTAACATCATGCCCAAGCAAGGAGTGCATGGCTGTCTAGTGTAGACAATATTGAGGAGAAGAGAACTTCTCAATCAGAGACCATTCCTCCATTCTACATCAAAGGAGTCCGTAAGCTAGGTTATACTCTAGCCTTATGCGAAGATGGCTGGAGGAAAGATGTGGATCTGCTTCCTTCTATTCACGCTCGTCTTTACAGTCCTGCCTGCAGATTTCATTGGGTTGCAAGTAGAAACTTCTCTCACTAGGTATGTAGAGCTTCGATTATAACTTCATTATGTTCTTGAACCCTTACCATTTCTTGCTAGTTTATGTTTATGCCCTGTTTTTCTTTCCTTCATTGTTGGTTTTCTGAAACTTGAGCTTAATATGAAATGAAGCCACCACTGGTTGTGCATGATTTTTTCGTTTCACTCAAATATATAAAGAATGTGGTTATTCAGATCCCCCCTTATTTCCTATGTCTCTCATTTTTTTTTTATTTTACTCTTTTTTTTAAAAATTACCTATTTATACCCCATATTTAAAAAATAATAAAAATCTTTACCCTACTTCCCCTTTATTTTCCAGCCTGAGTTTAATTGCTGGCACTGTTGCCAATAATCTGGTATCAATGACATGGCTGCCCTATTTGGAAACTAGCCTATAAGTACAACCAACGCGTTGTGGCAGCTAAGAGGGCAGGCAGGGCTTTGGCCATGTAGGCTAGAGCTGGCGGCCAAAACTGGCCATGTAGGCTAGATTTGGCTTCTTCAAGCTTGATTCGTTGGCCTGTGCAGCTAGATCTTGCTGCAGTAGGTCAGATTTGGCATGTTGCAGGCTCGATCTAGCATTCTTTCATGCTGCAATAGGATCTTGCTGAGTATGCCGGAGATCCAGCCTACGGCGGTGAGACCTGGCTGCTATAAGCTAGATTCGATGGCTTGCATGGCCAGATCTCACCGCGAGAGATACCGTTAGAGCTAGAGTGGCCATTGCCGAAGCCGGAGCTATCATCGGAAGAAAAGAGATTGGAGTTTATTTACTGAGGGAAGTATGAGCAAAATAACGAGGAAAATATGGGGGAATGAATAGGGATGCCATTCGGGTAAGATATATAGTAAAATCTAACCCAACCATAATAGGTTGGGTTTGGGTTTTTAAATTTAACCCGAATAGATATTCGGGTCAGATTATGGTTTACTATTTCTTAAATGATATCGGGTTTGTGTTTGGCAAAACCCGGTCCGAATAAGGTTATAAAATAAATTTTTTATATTTTTCTTTGTATTTTGATCAAATCGAACCCGACCCGGCCCCTAATGGGTTTGGTCTATTCGGGTCAAGTTTTGGTTTTTAAATTAGCCCTAATAGCTATTCAAGTCGGATTTGAGTTTACTATTTCTTAAATAATATCGGGTTTAGATTTGGCAAAACTCGACCTAAACCTAACCCGGTGGCATCCCTAGGAATGAAGCAAAACAATTTTGTATTTCACTTTCTTCGGAAGACAACCCGAAAAAATTGAGGTCCATATAGAATTATTCACATCTAAATGTCCACCACAATTTCTTTTTTCATTTATGGGATGGTGTGGTTACTAAGAAAGTGTACGCTCCATTCATCCAGTAAAAATCTTAATTCTAGTGTAATTTAATTTTCTAATGGAGACACTTATTACCATAGGGAGGGAGAATATACCCCTTTGCTTGTTTTATGTTTCTAAAGTTTCCCATAAAAAACTTTTTTAAGGTATGTTTTACCTCAAAAACATGTTTCAAGTAGCACTTTGCATGCATATCAAATTTAAGACATAGGAGAATAAACGTCCAAATAAATCAAAACATAAAAACAGACGTTTGATTGGCATAGAGAAGGATCTGCAATTTCGACTTACGTTCACATCACACAAGAAAAATCTCACTCTGTTCTCTAAGGCTAGTGATTCCATACTTGTGTTGACCAATCTCTTTTGATTGCCATCCCCAAATGTTGATTAAGTTGTCATTCTTTGTTTGGTCATGATTTGTAACTTTTATGTTTTCCTCATACTAGGTGGTCGTATTTGGATCATTTGATTCTTGGAAACCCAACCAGCGTCTATTTTTCTAGCCGGAAATTTATGGCAATGCCCTGAGTTTTCTCCTATTTGCAAATGTTTTTTTTTAAATATTTATATTTAACCTGCCTTGAAGGTCCTTTTTATCTCCATTAATTGAAATTTTATTACTCTCTCTTTAATATATTAATAGTTTTATTTATTTATTTTTAAATAAATTAAAATTAATATATTTGTAGAAAAAAAATAGAGCCATTAATGTGGTGTACTTCCAATAAGTAGGAATTTTTTTACATTGTCAATACTAATCCAGCTGTCTCTTAGTCACCACTCTCCTGCTATCAATTTAATTTTCTGATATGGACATCGTTCATTTACACACTTTTCATTACTTTTGAAGGGTAATTTTGAAGTTTAAATAAATAGAGGTAAATAGTCTATTTATAATAGACAAGTCAAATAATTAATTATTAATAATAAAATAAAAGAAGCATTTTTAAATAGGTAAAAATTGAAAGACATTTATAAATTTCTTTCCCATAATCTAAATAAGTTCTTTCCTATATACTCCCCCGGATTAAGGGAAATTTATATAAATAATGTTAAAAAATATTTATTAAAATAGTAGAGAGGTACAAAAATAATATTCGTTTTTGCCATGTAGGCGCCAGCTAAGCGACTCCATGCGTCTTTTTTTAAAATTTTTCTTTAGGATTTCATCATTTCAAAAGGACGAAATCAATAAACTTGACTGATTTTGTTCTTTAGAACGCTGAAATCAATAATGAATTAATTTTAACCTTTCTTTACTCTCTCTCTATTCAGTCTCTCTCTCCTCTTTCTCTCTCCTCTATTCATTCTCTCAGTGCTCTCTCTTTCGGCTATCTCTCTTCTTCACTCTCTCCTTCTCGTCTCTCCTCTTTCTTCACTCTCTCCTATCTCTCTCTTCATACTCTCTCTTCTTTCTCTCTCTTCACTCTCTCTCTCCTCTTTCACTCTCTTCACTTTCTCTCCTCTCTTCTTTCTCTCTCCCTGCCTCTATTTCATGAGTGTGAGTGTGAGTCCTGGCTCTAAGGAAGAATGGAGAAAAAATATAAAATATAAAATTTTAATTTTTCTTCCTTATTTATTATATATTAAAATAATAAATTTTAAATAAAATATGATATATTTATAAAAGACGAAATCAATATGTTTTTTTTTAAATTTCATGATTTCGTCTTTTTGATTTCATCCTTTAGAAGAAGAGAGAAGACAAAGAGAAGAAAGAGAAAGACAAGAGAGAGAAAAGATATAGCTGAAAGAGAGAGAAGAGAGGGAAGAGAGAGAGGGGAGAGTGAATATAGAGAGGAGAGAGAGGGTGAAGCGAGAGAGGAGAGAGAGCCAAAAGAGAGAGGAGAAATAGAAGAGAGGAAAGAGAGTGAAAGAGAGAAAGAGTAGAGAGAGAGGAGAGAGGAGAGAGGAGAGAGGAGAGAGAAGAGAGAAGAGAGAAGAGAGAGAAAGAGGAGAGACAGATTGAAAACAGAGAGAAGAGATGAGAGAGAAAAAGAAAGGGTAAAATCATTTCATTATTGATTTCGTCTATTAGAAATTAGTATAATGTACTAATTTTGTTCATTATGAGAACAAAATAAGTTAAGTGTAATTTCGTCCTTCTGAATAGTGAAAAAATAAATTTTTTTTTAAAAAAGCCATAGAGGTGACAATGCTTGGCTGGCGCCTGCATAGCTAAAATAAACACTATTTTGATAATAATTTTTTTTACTATTTTAGTAAATATTTTTTTATAAATATTATTTATATAATTTTCCCTCCTATCAATATTAACAACTATATTAAAAAAAATATTTTTTGTCAAATAGTAAAACTTACATCTAAGAGGAAGGGAAATAGACTTATAAAACTTTTCTTTAAGTATCCAACCACTTAAATTTGTAAAATAGACCTATTAATATAAAATAAATTCTTTTTAAATATAAAGATATTAATATAGGACAGAGAGAATACATCTAGGTATCAATGAAACTTTAACTACAAGTGTTGCAAATTATTTACTAGGCCCATGGATCTAGATCGTGGCCATCTTGCCATGACTACAACTTCAATCTATTTAATCTACTAGTGTCCTAAATTAATAGCTCCACTTGGTTTTGTAAAATAAACTACAATTAATTTATTTTAAAAAACTAAATAGAACTATTAATTTAAGACCAATAGAGTATTTAACTATTAAGAAACATAAAAGAGATTTTTTTGGTACGGAAACACGGTCCAAATTGTATAACTTCAACAAGAATGATAAAAAAAGTTTATTTTTCTACTTAGACAAGCATTCCATATGAAGGGAAAGCTGCTATTTTTTGGAGGATCATGTACTCCTTGTCCTATGCAATTTTTAATAGCATCAGTTTTCCGTTACCTCTTTATTGACATAATTAATTAGCCCTTGAATCTAGATCTATAAGTGAAGTTTCAATCGCCATAACTGAAGCTCACAATCTGTGCATTGGCCTATGATTTTATGTTTAACCAATTTTGGGCAATTAATAGTTAGTGAAGCTTCTAGCAATTTCGCTAGAATTCACCATAATCTCATTTAATTTAAAATTAAGTGGCTTTTTCTATGTTAAAAATAAGTGGTTCTTTCTAATATGAACAAACAACACAATTAATTTATCAATAGGATGATAATAAAATTATATTATGCATAACAATATATTTTTACTATTATTTGAAAGGCTAAAATATAGTACTTTTAGGCATACCTGTAGTCATTAGAGCCTTTAACTAAGCTTAAACCTCTTGTTGAAGCCTTGTCTCTTCTAATCCTCTTTAGAATTACACAATGAATTTCTGGTTTAGAACTTGACTAAGAATAATCTCTCTTAAGGCATTGTATTAGGATGACTAATGGTGTATTAATAACTAAACCAAGACACCATTGTTAAGAACCCTAAAGTCTTGACCTTCCATCTAGAGGTCAGCCAACGGTCTAGATTCGCTACTTAAAACCACAGCTTAATGGGTATTTTAATTGAAGTCCATTACTCAGATAGTTTTAAAAGCCCAAAACAGTGTTAATTGAGATAGTTGGGCCACTTGATGTTTTAATACAAAAACAGGCACAACTTCTCAATTGAGCCATAGAAATAAAGTCTCCCACAAAATAAAGTCTCCCACTTGGCTTAATTAAACTAAATTTGAGAAAAATATTTTAGTTAAAAAGTAACCAAGTGGG
The DNA here is from genome assembly GCA_035235625.1 of Saururus chinensis. NCBI lineage: Eukaryota > Viridiplantae > Streptophyta > Magnoliopsida > Piperales > Saururaceae > Saururus > Saururus chinensis. The sequence goes on from CP141143.1 coordinate 38,871,403, forward strand.
TAATGAGAAAGTTTAAAATGACTTTCGTATGCGCATACAACTTTTGTTGAAAAAATAATAGCCTTCAAATTGTATGTGATAACTTTATACTTTTACAAAATGTCATAATTGCATGAATCAGGGCGGTTATGTCATCATAAGAGAACATTCCCTTCTAAGTATTATAATGTAACTAATGCATTCTGTTTGAGTGCTATATATGGCAAAATGTATATATGAATGAAGGCATACTCCCACTCTTTTTCCAAATATTATCTCATACTTAAGTGCACAAAAAATGAGACAACATGAGAAAAGAAACCGTAATTGCTATGATAAATGAAAAAGTCCAAAAATACATAAGCAAAATCAAATGTACGATTAGCTAATAAGACCCATACGATCCACATGACTCTTAAACAGAGAAGGGGGTAAGCCCTTAGTTATTGGATCAACAACCATAAGCTCAGTACCTATATGCCTAATAATAACTGTCCCTTCTTTTAATGCGATCCCGAACAATAAGATACTTGATGTCGATGTGCTTACTCCGACTTCCACTCTTACTGTTCTTCGTGAAGAACACAACAACACTGTTATCATATAACATCTTTAACGGCCTATATATGGAATCTATAATAGTAAGCCCTGTGATAAAGTTCATCGGCCAAGTAGCTTGTGACGTGCCCTCATGACAAACAACAAATTTTGCCTCCATAGTCGATAACACTGTAAGGGTTTGCTTGATACTTTTCCAAGAGACAACAATGTCTACCAAAAGGAAAATATAACCCGATGTCTTTTTCTAGTCAACACAACCAGCAAAGTTTGTATATAAGCATGTAATCCTTCATTCCTTATAGATGCCTCATAACTTTCTTTGTAGCTCTCCAATGATCCAACCCAGGATTTTTCTGGTATTTACCCAAAATTCTCATAGCAAAGGCAATATATGGTCTTGTGCAAACCTCCAAGTACATTATACTACCAATTGCTGATGCATAAGGAATTTTCATCATGCTTTCCAACTCCAAAGAATTCTTTGCACACTGGAACAAGCAAAATTTTGTTGTGCACGATTGTGCACGATGATCATACTCTCCTTTATTATTTTATTTGTATTGAACTATTTATTCATTATTGTAATAGTTTATTGTTCGTACTGTGTTAGTTCAGTTAGTGGCCTGGGCTAGCCGACCCACTAATTGGGTTATCTTGTTAAGGCCGAACCGGTCTGGTTCAAGTGGCCTGGTTCCCTAGGTGGTCGTCTCCTATATGGGGTGGCCTGGCTTTTGTTGGTGATTATGCAATTGAAGTATTCCAGTTTCTCTCCTTTCTTCATTACTTCTCCCCATTCCCTGCGTAATTCTCTTAGGTACCGATTGTGCCTGCATTGGGCACATCATTGGTATCAGAGCTTTACGATCCCTGGACATGGCTCGAGGAAAACAATCTGCTGCTGTTCCCGAGGTTACTCTGGAGAAGGAGGTACCAGCGTCAGCATTTGCTTTCGCAGACAGCCCGAAGGCCGATCCTCCTGCAACAGCCAGCGATATCAAACAAATCATGGCTGCGCTGGAGGTTCTGACATCGTATATGGTGAGCGCAGTCAAGGGCGAAGCATCGGGGTGCACAACGCCCATCCTTCCACGTCCGCCTCCTGCTGTCCTAGAGAAGGGTGGTCCTTCCAATCTCCCCGAGCCGACCTTCTCCTGCCCTCTAGCACCTGTAGGCATCGACACAGGCGACTTCTCGGGTCCAGCGCGATTTGGCACTGGCATTCCAGCGCCAGATGGGAGACGCCAGGCCTGGGACATGCGAGGCACACCAGGTGTTCGAGAGAATGCCCCTATGATGCCGCCCCCCACAATCAGTTCCAGGATGCAGAGGAGGAGTGGGACGAGTATCCAGGGCCTCGTGGCGGGGCCCGAGGGGGGGCTGAACCTTGCCTCGCTCATCTACAGTTTCCCCATTATAATGATGATGATGACCCTATGGAATGGCTATATAAAGCGGAGAAGTTCTTCTCCTACTAGGTAACACACTCCGAGACTGAGCGTCTGCGCATCGCTGCCTTTCACCTGGATGGAGACGCATCAGTTTGGTTCCAGAACTTTGAGAAAGAAGTGCGCTACCCCACCTAGGCAGCCTTCTCCGATGAGCTCTGCATCTAGTTTGGGCTGAATGAATTTCAAGACTTCAATGAGATGCTGTGTACCCTGCGCCAGACCACCACCGTTCGTGCCTACTATACAGACTTCATGAAGATAGCCAATAGACTCCTTGACTGGCCGATGGCCGCCTTGGTGGGCACGTTCAAACGGGGGTTAAAGCCTGAAATCTCAGAGGAAATGCGCCACTTCCCTTGTGCAAGCATGTAGGATGTTGTGCGTCATGCCTGGATTGAAGAAGAGAAAGTGAACCGGCAGTGTAGGGGCGGACGGCTGGGACCTCCACCCTAGTTTGTATTGAGCTCCAATCCTGTGACAGCTGCCTCCAGTAGCCCGGCCAATGGCCGCCCTGGTCAACAGGCCGCCTCTCCCACTCAGATTGTTCAGCGCCTCACCCTCGCCCAGATGGACAAACACTGAGCCAAGGGGCTATGCTTTCGTTGTGATGAGAAATTTGTTCCTAACACCGCTGCGCTGTTAAGGGCAGCTTGCTAGTGGAGGAAATTGATGATGATGGCGAGGGTACGGAGGGTTCCGCATCCTTAGCGACGGAGGAGGTCTTACCTGAGATCTCAGTTCATGCTTTTTTAGGGGCATTTACTCCTCGCATGATGCGAGTACAAGGATACCTCAAGCGGCAATAGGTAGCTATCTTGATCGACAATGGTTCTACTCATAATTTTATTAATGACAAGGTCACCCACTGACTTGGTTGTTTCATATCGGATTCAAAGCCATTTGACATGTTAATTGGAGATGGCAAGCACCTCTGGAGCAATGGGGTGTGCGCGCAGGTCACCTTGTCTGTCCAGGGCCACGCATTTGTCACCGATCTCATCTTGTTACCTACAAAAGGGGCAGACATTGTGTTGGGCGTATAGTGGCTACAGGAGCTCAACGATGTTGTCTGGAACTTCAATCACATGTGGATGGATTTTGAGCTTCAGGGGCAGCGCGTCCAGTTGGAAGGCTCTAGGCCGGGCACCCTCCTCTCCACCCTGCCTTTGAGCACCTTGTTCCGGTTCGCCCCCCAAGGGCTCCTTTTGCAGCAGCGTACTACCCTTGAGGTTTCTTCGGACGACATGCAGCCAGATCTCCAGGAGTTATTGACCAGCCACTAGGACTTGTTCACTGAGCCGCAAGGTCTTTCTCCTGCTTGCTCTCATGACCATCAGATTACTATCATACCGGGAGCAGCCCCGACCAATGTGCGACCTTATCGGTACCCTCACATCCAGAAAATTGGAGATTGAGTGACTCGTGGCGGACATGCTTCAGGCTTATCTAGCCTAGTACAAGTTCCTACTCGTCGCCGGTGTTACTTGTATGGAAGAAGGATGGTACATGGCATTTTTGTGTTGACTACCGCGCCCTGAATGTCATCACTATTAAAGACAAATATCCCATTCCGGTGATTGAGGAGTTGTTGGTTGAGTTGACGGGTGCCACAATCTTCAGTAAGCTCGACCTTCGTTCGGGTTATCATCAGATCTGGATGAAGGCCGACGATGTGCACAAAACTGCTTTCCGAACTCATGACGGCCATTTTGAGTTCCTTGTTATGCCGTTTGGATTGACCAATGCCCCCTCCACATTCCAGTGCTATGAACGACCTCTTCCGGCCCTTCCTTCACCATTATATATTGGTATTCTTTGATGATATTCTAGTGTACAGCCGGTCATGGACGGAACATTTGACACATCTCAGGTCGATCTTCTCTATTCTACGAGACAACTCTTTATTTCTTAAATGTTCGAAGTGCTCCTTTGGCAGTAAGTAGGTGGATTATTTAGGACATATTATCTCGGGAAATGGCATCGCTACAGATCCAGCCAAGGTGGCCGCTATGTTATCTTGGCCCGTGCCCCAATGTGTTTGGGCGCTTCGTGGTTTTCTGGGCCTCACCGGGTACTATCGGCAGTTCATTAGTACATATGGAAGTTGGCTCGGCCTCTGATAGCGCTGCTCAAAAGGGGGCCTTTGCTTGGACTGCGGCTGCTCAGGAGGCCTTTGACGGGCTAAAGCAGGCTATGGCCTCGGCCCCAGTCTTGATCTTGCCTAATTTCAGTTGCCCTTTTGTGGTCGAGACGGACGCATTGGATGCGGGGCTGGGGGCGGTTTTTTTATAGGACGAGTGTCCCATTGCCTATTTTAGCAAGGCTTTGGCTAGCCGCTCCTTGTCCCTGTCCGTGTATGAAAAGGAAATGCTGGCCATCATCCTTACTGCTACCAAGTGGCAGCCCTACTTATTGGGTCGTCGGTTCTTGATTCACACAGACCATCAGTCCCTGAAGTATTTCCTGGAGTAGCGGGTGTCCACTTCATATCAGCAGCGGTGGGTCAGCAAACTTCTGGGATATGAAAAGAAGGGTTCGGAGAACATAGTGGCTGATGCTCTCTCTCGCATACCTTCCCTGGGCCCTTGCTTGACCTCCTCCACGTTATCCTGTCCGTTTATTGAGGAGTTGAAGCAGGCCTACATTGCTGATACTTCGACGCAAGCTCTGGTTGTTGCCCTCCAAATCGATCCTGCTGCCTGCCCATTCTATGCTTGGCGGGATGATCTCCTGTTTTGGAAGGATTGGTTGTGGGTTCTTGATGTCACTGATCTTCGCCGCCGCATTATTTCTCATTTCCACGACTCTCCAGTGGCCGGTCATGAGGGAGTATTCTGCACCTATAAGAGGGTCAGCTAGAGTTTCTTGTGGTTGGGTATTTGACGGGCAGTTCATGAGTATGTGACCGCTTGTGATACTTGTTAGCGAGCCAAGGCAGCCACGACCTCCCCAGTTGGGTTGATCCAACCCTTGCCCATTCCGAATAAGGTCTGGGAGGATATCTCGATGGACTTTGTCGAGGCCTTGCCTCTTGTGCAAGGTAAGTCAGTGATAATGGTTGTGGTTGACCATCTGTCAAAGTATGCTCATTTTTGTGTGTTGGGACACCCTTTCACTGCTAAGACCATGGTTGATCTTTATGTATGGGAGGTGGTGAAGCTTCATGGTATGCCCCGCACTATTGTTTCTGATCGTGATCATATATTCATCTCCCAGTTTTGGCGGGAGTTCTTTGCTTTGCAGGGCACTTTGCTTCATATGAGCACTGCTTATCACCTGCAGACGGATGGGCGGATGGAAGTGATTAATTGTTGTCTAGAGCAGTACCTGCGGTGTTTTACAATGACGTAGCCTTGCCGATGGCTTCAACTTCTTCCCTGGGCGGAGTGGTCCTATAATACCGCCTATCACACACGTGCGGGCTTCACTCCTTTTGAGGTGCTGTATGGCCGCCTCCCACCGACAATCTTGTCTTATGTACCTCATCGCTCTTCTGTGGCTGAGGTGGACTATATGCTCCAAACTCGCGTTGAGGTCTTGCGTCAACTAAAGATGAATTTGGCTATTGCTCAGAACCGGATGAAACAGCTCTATGATGGCTGACATATGGATAGGGAGTTTCACGTGGGTGACTTGGTTTATGTTTCTGTTTTGCCACAACACCAGACTTCTTTGTTTTAGCCCGAGCACTCCAAGCTTGCCCCTGACACCATGGTCCTTATCCTGTGGAGGCACGCGTTGGTCCGGTCGCTTACCGCCTTATGTTGCCGCCTGATTCCTTGGTTCATCCTGTTTTTCATGTGTCCCGTCTTCGGCGGTTTGTGGGTGACAGGGTTTTGGCCGAGGGTGCCCCTCCTCCTCCCTTGATGGGTCAGGTTCCGCCCTCTGACCTTGCTCCTGCGTCGGTGCTTGAGAAACGGCGGGTTCGTCATTCTGGTCGCATTATCACTGAGGTCTTGATTTTGTGGCAGGTTAGCCATTGGAGGATGCTACGTGGGTGTCTAAGGATGAGTTTTTGGCTCACCTTCCAGCATGGTTGCCTTGCGGACAAGGCAAATAGCAGAAGCGTTGTAGAGTGTTGTGCACAATGATCATACTCTCCTTTATTATTTTATTTGCATTTAACTATTTATTCATTATTGTAATAGTTTATTGTTCGTACTGTGTTAGTTCAATTAGTGGCCCAGGCTAGCCAACCCGCTAACTGGGTTATCTTGTTAAGGCCGAATTGGTCTGGTTCAAGTGGCCTGATTCCCTAGGTGGTCGTCTCCTATATGGGGTGGCCCTGACTTTTGTTGGTGATTATGCAATTGAAGTATTCCAGTTTCTCTCCTTTCTTCATTACTTCTCCCCTTTCCCTGTGTAATTCTCCTAGGTACCGATTGTACCTGCATCGGGCACATCAAATTTGTCACCCTTCATAATAGGAGTTGCACTAGGTGCGCAGTTTTTTATGTTAAGCTATTTCAAAACTTTATTGATGTAGGCCTGCTGAGACAACCCAAAGATCCTTCTGGATCTAACACGACAGATCTCAATCCCTATTACAAAGGATGCCTCTCCTATATTTTTCATGTCAAAGTTCTGAGAAAAGAAACTGCTTAGTCTCGTGCAACATCCCTAAGTCACTGCTTGGAAGTAGAATGTCATCAATATATAAGACCAAAACATGCAATTACTAACCTTAAGGTATATGTATTGGTTAACAATGTTCTCCTTAAAACCAAATGAAGTAATAACATCGTTGGACTTCAAATACCACTGTCGAGAGGCTTTTTTCAGTCCGTATATTGATTTTTTGAGTCTACAAACCACATGACTTTCTTTATTTGAGGTGAATCCTTCAAGCTGAGTCATATACACTTCCTCCTTAAAATCCCTATTCAAAAATAATGTCTTGACATCCTTTTGATGTAATTCTAAGTCAAAATGAGCTACAAGGGCCAAAATAACTCTTAATAAATCCTTTGTAGAAACTGGAGAGAAGGTTTCATTATAGTTAATACCAGCTTTATGAAGAAAATCTTTGGCTACAAGTTGGGCCTTATATATGCTAATGTTACTAGATGGATCTAATTTAGTCTTATAGACCCATTTGCAGCAAAGAGTCATGGCCCCTTGTGGTAACTTTATGAGATTCTAGACTTGATTATCAACCATGAATAGATTTCATCTCATCCTGCGTGACATCATACAATTTGCTAGAGTTATCTTCAGTCATGACCTATCTTGAATAAGTCCAACATTCTTATCAGACTCTTGGAGGTATACAACATAGTCAGAAGGGAATGCAGATTTTCTTACTCTTGAGGACCTTTGAAGTCCTATTTGATCAATAGGCGGAGGTGCCTGTACAATATGAACTTTAACAACTTGTTCCTGAGGGGATAGTAGAGGAATGATAGGCTCCTTTGTAATCACCATAGGCGATACAACATGTGATCCTCCACTGGATGTGGGTATAACAATTAGAACCCTTATTTCCTCAAACACAATGTGTTTGAGAGAAATAATCTCACTGAAGTTGCCTTGCTCAAGAAAGCATACATTCCGTGCTTTGCCTATAGGGGTGTGCGAGGGATAATAAAACCTATAACCCTTAGACCGTTCTGCATAGCAAATGAAAATCCACTGACTGTCTGTAACGTCTGAGATTTTTTATACATTTTCCTTAAAATTCACAAATTTTTTTTGTAATATAACTGCTATAAATCGGGAAAAATGACGAATACAAAACCTGTGAAAACAGTTTTATAATTTAAAATTTAACACATCGGTTTTCCCATACAAATTTTTTTACCCATTTGATCAAACATCGTACGGCCAAACCAAACATCCTCAGAAGCTACTCGACAACAACCGTACAAATAAATTGCTATGATCATAGACTTTAAATATAAATATCTCTCAGGCATCCCTAAGTGCAAGTCCCATAATAGTCTACAGTCTAATCCAATCTACAAGTCCATAATACATAAACACTTGTTTTCTCATCTCACCCAATACAACAGATCGTGGCACAAAGAAAACTCGCAGTGAGTCAAGTGTATACCTGAGTCCAAGGGAATCAATCCACCATGGAAACGAACATCCATCTTCAGGAGCTCTCCGTCACAAACCTGCAAAAGCCTCCCGAACAACGGGGCTAAAAAGTAGGGTAATGAGTATGTTCATACTCAGTAGGAAAATACCCAATAGGGAAGTTCTAAACAGTGAACTCAGTAAATCTATACATAGATGTGTTTATGCAACTCAACCATGAAGCAAACAAGCATATCATAATCATGCTCAAACGCATACAAACACGCCAAACAAATCATCGAATCAAACTTATACAAACACCCTTATTCAGGGTCTTACAAACTTACTCGTGCCATCATACACTTACTTAAACAACTTACACATACCTGTATGACCTTACTTGTACAATCATACACTTACTCATATAACTTACACATACTTGTACGACCTTACTCATTCAATCTTACTCGTACGACCTTACTCGTACAATCTTACTCAGAATTACACACTTACTGTCTTACTCAGAAACATACTCTTACCATCCTACTCATACTCTTACAGTCTTACTCATACTCATACTCTTACAGTCGTGCTCATACTCATACTCTTACAGTCGTGCTCATACTCATAATCATACACATACTATCGACCACTGAAGCTCATTACAACTAATAAGCTCTTGCGTCGAAAAGGAAAAGAATGCCACTGGGGCATCACCTTAACCTCTGGGGAGTGACTAGATGCCATGGACTTTTCCGAAGGCAAGGCACACCAATGCTCATGGGGCATAGGATCGAACATGTAAGAGCAAGTCCATGATACTACTTACTTGAGCACGCAAACATAAACACCCACACATAAGGGGTCATATAGTTGCCCACCATAATGAGTCTTATAATGCCATAGAATTTGCCCACCATTATGGGTCTTATAGTGCCAGTGCCACTCTTAGGAAGAATCATACAGTGCCACTATTGGGCAGAAACATACAGTGCCACTCTTGGGCGGAATCATACAATGCCACTCTTGGGCGAAAATCATACAACGCTCTCAATAGAGCATCAAACGTCTAAGCTTAAGATAACACACATATCAAATCGAAAACATACATCTCTCTCAACAGAGCATTAGACGTCTGGGCTTCATAGAACACACAGACTAAATCGGAAACATAAGTCACTCTCAATAGAGCATCAGACGTCTGGGCTTCATATAGCACACAGACAAAGTCAGAAACATACATCGCTCTCGACAGAGCATCAGATGTCTGGTGCTCTATATAGCACACAGACAATATCCCGCAGGATAAACACCATGGCAAGACATGAGAAATGCTCAGCCGATTCATTATCGACTAGCTTAAACACGGAACTTAATCCATCGAACCCTCAGGTCTCAAACTTACAACGCTATCATTTGCTTTCTTATAATTGAAATTTGAATTAAGTACATTATGCGGTATAATTATGCCAAACAAACTCACAGTCCTCGACTGATCAAACCGAAGCTGAGCCCAATCGAAACCCTAGTTCGTCAGGGTAGCACACTTCACTTAACCCGTGCATATCATGATCATAACTCATCGTAAATCAAATCCTTACAGTCTTACATACTCCGCCATCAACCTTATGGCTAAGACATCTTACACAAACGTCATCAAACTAAGCTCCTTAGAGCCAAACCCAGTTATCACCCTTTTACTTATACCTCACTTATTATGCTTACTTTTCACTTCATAATCTATATGTTATGCTTGTACAATTATGCGCACTCTTATTGTCTGATAATCCCCAAACATACGATCCAACCCAAATTGATCCATTCTAATCCTTTGTCATCCATCATACGCTTACACATCCATATCCAAATTCATATCAAACACCATTGCTTCTTACCATCCATAGCCCATACCTCTACCCACATGCACATACACATAACCATAACATAGGCAAATAGCCATCATACATACGTATGTCCATCACACATATGTATAATACATATACTTTCATACATACGCAGCTTACCAACATACTCGCTAGCCATCACTAGCGCATACATACACATTTATACATACTTTAAACATACATGCTAGCCATCACTAACACATACATACACATCCATGCATACTTCAAACATGCACACTAGCCATCACTAGCACATGCATACACATACGAAGCTTACCAACAAACACGCTAGCCATTACTAGCACATACTCAATCAACATACGAAGCTTACCAAAAAACACGCTAGCCATCACTAGCACATACTCAATCTACATATGAAGCTTACCAACATACTTCAAACATACATACAACCCACATGCATGTCATATGCATTTCAACATGGCATAATATATCCTCTTACATCATGCAAATGGATCATGATTTAGCATAAAAAACATTGAATCATACAATCCTAGCATGCTGCTACTCATTCAACGCATGCTATCATGAAATTATGAGTTCAAAGCTCCCTTACCTTGCAATCATGATGTTCGATGGCGAGTACACGATGGTGGCAGCGTCGGCGGTGGAGTTAGCAGCTGATTGTTTATAATTAAACCCTTTGCAAGTGTACAAGGTAATTGTACTAGGATAAGTATTTAAGGGTCGTCGAACCTCAGGGACAGATGAATTATTACTAAATCTAAAGAGGAATTTGCTGATCAAGAACTAGAAAGAACTTAAACTTAAATTAAGCAAAAGAAAGGAATCAACTAGTTTAAAAGCAAGAGATTAAGATGATGGAATTTACTTAGGAAATTGAATCCACTATAGAACCATAAGAATTCCTTAACTTTTAATCTAACTCTAGTGTGAATATGAACAAGTATTCTCAGCTACAAGCTAGAATTACTTCAGAAAGAATCATTAATTAAATTCATGCCATGAACTATCTTCGACAATAACACGAATCAGCTACACTAAACTAGCTATAGGCATGACTTGTCTAATCTTAGTATAACTCATCCAATTCATTAATTATCTGAACATTAAAACTATTGTATGACTATCTCATCTAAATCACAGAAATTAGAATCAATGAAAATATCAAAACCACATCAATCTATCATCTATAAGATAATAAATCAACATAGACTTGAATAAACATTAAAAGCTCTTCCATTAAAAAGGAAATCTTTATCATACAATTATCATCATTCACAACTAAGATCTAAATTAAAAAGAAAAGAAACTGAAACTTATCTATAACTTTATCAACTCCTAAGTAAAAGAAAAGTCTAGCCTTCCATTGTAGAAGAAAGCACTTGAATCTCCATTAAAAGCTTTGAGTTCTCTTCCATCTTCTTCTTCTTTTTTCTCTTCAGAAAATCTACTAGAATTCTCCAATTTCAATCCAAATATGTCTTTATATAGGCATTAGAGCTGGAGAAAGAAGTCCAATATGAAAAGGATTGAACATTGGCTAAAACTAGGAAACTGCGCGTTATCCCGATCGATCGCCTTGCATGCCCGTTCGATCGGCTACACTGTATTTTCCTTCAAAATCGCATTTAGCCGTTTGATACTAAAAACGCCCCATTTGATCGGCTACACTATTTCTGCAATTTGGACAGTTTTTCTGGACAGTCAATTTTCTGTTCATTAAGCCTTTTCTTCATCTCAATATTAATTTCTAACTTGTTTGTAAATCTGAAAAGTTGTCCAAATCACTTTAAAGCATGTCAAGACTATTTTGAATTATTCCAAACATCGTCCAAGTACTTCGATAAGCGCACTTTACCTACAAAACATAAAATATCATACTTTAGACATGTATAATGTAATTAAAATCCCAACTTGATTTAAATACATGCCTAAACTACTAATAACTTCTAAAATTATTTAATAATTAAACTAAAACATTAATAACTATCTTAATCTAAATAAACCATAACTAACTCTTAATTAACCTAATCTATACTAGCAAATAAGGTAAAAAGGTATATAAAATAAATATGTATTTCATACTTATCAGTGGCCAAAAACATTGCCAAGTTGAGAGAACTGTCGTCCCGAGGATTTTAGGAAGTGCCGAAAACAATCATGGCGAAACAGGGTGTTAGAAGTCAATGTGGCAAAATCCCCAACCAACGGCGGCGCACTAAGGTGGCCGGGAGAAAGGTCAAGCCAACATAAGTGCCGGTGAGACCATAAGTCGAGGGTGTACTCATTGAAGGTTGGCCGGTGGCTAAGACGTACTCGGAAAGCCCCAAGACGTCAAAATTTGCCATGGACAGCACCCAACGGCGATGATTTCGAGTCAACAAGGGCCCACATAAGGGCGGAGAGCATGGGGCAACGCTCGAGGACAGAGGAGAGCTGGAGGAGGCTCTAGTGGTCAACTAAAATGGTGACGGAGCCATCTGATGGTTAGGCGGCACAAATACAGTGTCTAAACCCAAAAGCACATGCGTGGCCACATGCACACGCAACCAAAAAGGACCACTCTAGGGGAGATGAGTCGGACGGTAGCGGCCCAAGGCCCACAAAAGGGCAACTGAGCTATGGCCAGGAGGTGGTGGCTGATCAAAGTGGCGACAATGCCAATCGCCACCCACAACCAATACATGTGGTGCGGGCGACTGTGCATCTCGCACGGTATAGGGCAAAGGTAAGCGGCCCATTCCGAGCAGAGGTATAATCGGACCAAGTGGGGCTGACCCTCACTGTCGTCGAGTTGGGGTAGTGCCCACGATGACCAAGTGGCCCATGGCTTGCCGATGGTAACAACCTGAGACATACCCAAAGCATCTAACCGGGCGGATCAAGACAATAGGGGCGAAGCGGGGTCGGAAACGGCAACCCCCTACTGACACTGGGTCGAGGTAGGCTGGATGGAGTCCATCCGGTGGCCGGGCAATGACCGAAAACACACCAGCATCTAAAAAAACCATCATGGATAGTGAAATAAAATATAACCCAAACTCAACCAAAGTACCGGTAGCTCACGGCGGAGTGAAGAAAGAATGGCGGCAGTTCTAGTCAGTACCTATGGGTTCCTAATGGCCAAATAAACATAAGTCTAGTTGAGGGCGGCTACAAACGACATCAAAATCGTATCACCACAGCTCAAAAATGAGATTTGGAGAAAAAAACCGAAGAAAAGTTCGGTACCTTGTGGATGAGCAAAGAGGCCATGGCGGCCGTCATAGTTGGTACCCACAAACTCGTGGTAGTGAGGCAAAGATGATCCTGATAAAAACTGGCAGAATCCAATGATGGAGGAGGGAGAACGGAGCGACCGAAATCTCACTCGAGTTCTCACAAAACTCACTGGACATCTATAAAATTTCTCAGGGCGTTGAAACTTCTGGAATCCTATTTACAGATTTCATATATATAATCTTTTTAATTTTTACATTTATGTCCCCAACACATGTTCACCCCCCAGTTACGCATTGTAGCTCCAAAATTCGCTCCGTAAGCACGCGGCAAAGCCTACGGCCTATGACTAAGCCCACACCCAACTCTATGGGTATAAATATTAGAGAAAATACATAAATATTAATACGCCAAAGTGTCACATTTTCCCGCCAAAAATGACCAGAAAAATTGCATAAAAATCTCAAAAAATCGTAGAAAAATCAAGGACATTACACTATCTTAGGGTTAAGTTTTTTCTCAAGTGGATTGTACACCCTAACTTCAATAGGACAACCCCAGATGTGTACATGAACTAAACTAGGTTTCCACCCATTCCATAACTCAAATGTTGTTTTAGGAACGACTTTAGATGAAACTTGATTTAGAATGTACATGGTTGTCTTTAAGGCTTCACTCCACATATTGAGAAGAAGGGAGGAGTTACTGATCATACTCCTCACCATATCTATCAAAGTGTGATTCCTTCTTTCAGCCACACCATTTTTGTTGTGGTGTGCCCAATACTGTATATTGTGCGACAATGCCATGTTCCTTCATGAACTGCACAAATGGTCCATGTTTTTTTTCACTCTCTATGTACCTACCATAGTATTCCCCTCTTATGTCCGATCTAACAATTTTGATACTCATGCTAGATTGTTTCTCTACCTTTGCCTTATAAGTCTTGAAAGCATTAAATGTTTCTGACTTTTCATTTAAGAGATAAAGATATATGTATCGGGTATGATCATCTATAAAGGTAATGAAATACCTTTGACCATTCAGACATGGTGTACTAAACAGTCTACAAATATCAGTGTGTATGATGCTTAATTCTCATCATGCCTCTTAGCACCCTTAAAAGACTTGTTAGTGTGATTTCTTTTTATGCAGTCTATACATGTCTCAAGATCAGTAAAGTTAAGAGTTTTTAAAACTCATTCTCTTACTAATCGCTTTAAGTAGTCAATGGAGATATGCCTCAATAGCCTATACTATAACATAGAGGAATTCTTTTTAATAACACTTCCATGCACAAACATAATAGATTCTTCAAAGAAAACATGCAAAGAGAGACAATATAATCCATCTATTAAGGAACTAGAACCAATGGTAACTAAATCTTTAATAATCAGAAATGAGGAATTCATAAACTGAAAATTAAAGCCATGAGGCACTAGTCTTGATATAGAAACTAAGTTCTTTGAAAAACTTGGAATATAAAAAGTTATCTCTAAATTTAAGGTGTATCCTATATGAAGAACAAGGTGATATGTTCCCACATATTCAACCTTTAAACACATCTTATTTCTTTAATAAATGTTGTGCTCCCCATCATTTGGTTTCCCTAGTTTGAGAAATCCCTACATGACAGTAGAAACATAGATTGTAGAACCAGAATCAATCTACCATGTGTTATTATGATGAGAATCAAAATATTTAAATTCATAACACACTAAAGACATCAAATTACCTCATTTCTTGGCAAGCCACTTCTGATATTTAGGGCAATCTTTCTTCATGTGTCATTTCTTCTTGTAGAAAAAATATTTAATTTCCTTGGTGATGCTAGTGGACTTCATTGGCACATTTTTACCAGTTTTCTTCTTTGGAGAACAATGATTTCCCTTCTTCTGTCCTTTATGAGAAAGTAGATGGGCACTTTCTAGCTTCTCTTACTTAAGCTTCCTTTCTTCCTATGCACACATACTCAGAAGGTCATTAACTGACCATTAAGTGTTATGTGTGTTATAAGAAATCTTAAATAACCCATATTGTGCATGTAGGGAGTTCAGAATAAAGTCGACTAAAATAGTGTCATCAATCTTTATTTTCATGTTGCTCAACTAATTAGCAATATCATGCATCTACATGATATGCTCTCTCACTCCTTTGTCATCTATTTGCCACATGGATGACAACTTGGACATTAAGGTGCTGGCCAAGTCTTTATCAGAACTCTTGAATTGAGCTTCAAAAGCTTTCAAAAGTTCTTGAATTGTAGCGCATTCTAAGATGGATCCCCAATGCTTTTATTTATGTGAGACGTTATGAGCATCATGTTTAAGTGGTTAGACTACTCCTACTTTTCAAAAGATGCCACCTCACTTGACGTACTTTTTTTCATAGGAGTGGTGGGTACATCCATTTGAAATGCCAAATCCAAGTCCATGCATCCTAATAATAAAAGCATCATTTCCTTCTAATCCATAAAATTGTCCACAGACAATAATAGAAGGTGCTGAGCTGATTAGGGTCAGAAATAAAAGTTGGATAAGTTGCAATAAAGAAATAAATACATGCAAATAATTAATAAGGGCAAGAAACAATAACATAAGTATGAAATAGCCAATGCTAAAATCATATAGTAAAATTGTAAACCTTCATTTGGGCAAATGTTGCAATCTAAACCAAACTTACTAAACCGTATAGAAACAAATGTTCATTTTATTTAATGATAAGGCTAGCGGGTTATACATAAAATATTTCTAGAAAATCTCACACTTTTGGGCTTAGGGGTTCACTCATGTTAAAATATATAACCCTCCACCCTATCCTGATTATGTGACGCTAATTACCACCTCCCTTTGGGGCCGGATAATAATCTGTGTCATATAATCAAAATTTGATGACAACACAATATTTTTTATGTATGTGAATCTATGCACCTCATAGTAGTATTCTATATGATTCACACGTTAAAAAATAACTTAGAATGCTTTGGCCAATCCTAAGTCATCTCAACGGATGTGAGAATTGAATTTGTGATTATGACCTTTTTTTGGAACTCGGCCAGGGGTTCCATCACCACACACCACAATAAAAAAATATAGTCTACAATCCATGTATAGTCCTTAAAAAAATAAAAAATAACAATTGTACAAGTTGGAAGCTTTAGGCCCTTAAAATAGAAACAATGTACATTAATTCTTGATGACTACATCCACCTCCAGATGGGGTCCTTGCATTCTGGTGTCGCTTACAATATGTATAATGTATACTCTCTACAAAAATTACATAAGTGGTGCACTCAACAATTTTTTAAAAAAATTTGAGAACATATGATTGCAATATAATCCCCTGGCTGGCCCATATCATTAATAAAGCCTTTAAACGATAATTAAAACACATTTACATGCAATCACAACTATATAAAACTATTTCTCTCTTGTTTTTAGCTGGAATTGGGTTAGACAGGGTCAACTGACCTGGTGTGCATGCAAGTCAACATTGACCTATGGTGCGGGTCATCACTGACGCGCGGTGCGGGCGAATAATGACCTGCACAGGCAGATCTGGGCTGACCTGTGCAGGCTGGGCTAAGACGACCTGCTTGCACGGGTCATCTTCAACCTCTATCCTTGGCGAGAGGACTCAGATCTGGCTGAGTGAATATCTTTGTCCACTGTCAACCGGCGAAGCCGTTGGTGTCCGGACCAGTAAACACGCAACCCGACGGAGGTGATCTAAGATCCAACAGTATTTTGCAATGGGAGGCGGCCTATAGGGGCATTTCAGAAAATGCATAGTGCGAGGAAAAAACCTGGCGACTATGCGCAACACTCATCGGCAGCCTAGGAGATCGGAAATCATTCCGCCCGATGACAGAGGTTTGAGATCCATCCCTAATTTCAAACAACATTGTCTGGCAACATGCGTTTCACCCCTTAACAGTGGGAATAAAACAACAAAGGAAGAAAACAACGGCTTTGTGTGTAGAGGCGGCACTAGCTAGCACAAAGACACTGTGAGGAGATGTTGCCGTAGGATAGAAGACAAGGGCGATGGCCAGAGGCCCCCAACAGCCGAAAAACTGAAGTGATGCGCATAAAGAGAGAAAAAAATAGATTTTTCAGCTGTCATTGGACTGTGCGAATGGATCATGAGGGCCGACGCAGTAGCAGTGCTGGCTAGAGCCCAACGCCTAGCGGTGATGGCTCTGGCACGCTCTTCTGCTTCGGCCAGTAGTCTGGCAGTTGCTAGTGGACTGGTAGCTACCCGATTCCAATGAAAGCGAGCATTTTTTTTTTGTCGTAGAAAACCATGCCTTGATACCAATTGAAAGACTAAAATACAATAGTTTTAGGCATACTTGTAGTCATTAGAGCCTTCAACCAAGCTTAATCCTCTTGTTGAAGCCTTGTCTCTACTAATCCTCTTCAGAATCACACAATGAGTTTTTGGTTTAGAACTGACTGAGAATAATCTCGCTTAAGACAACTTATTAGGATGATTAATAGTGTATTTATAACTAAATCAGGATACTATTATTAAAACCCTAGAATCCTGACCTTTCATCTAGAGGCCAACCAATAGTCTAGATTCGCCACTCAAAACCAGAGCTTAATGGGTATTTTGACTTAGGCCCATTACCGAGACAGTTTTAAAAGCCCAAACAGTGTTAATTGAAACAGTTGGGCTACTTGATGTTTTAATACAAAAGCAAGCCTAACATTATCCAGATGCAATAAATTTTCTTGTGAAGCCAATCATAACTAGTAAGTTAGCCTGAGGACCTCCTACACCCCCGACCAATCACAAAGTAATTTCCTCCCTCTAAATATAGAAAAATGAAGTTTATGTACATATATCTATCATAAAAAGCTAAACTATAATAAATGAGAAGCTATATGACTAATCTCTCGCTAAGACTTAATAGTTATTTATATTTTATTATTATTATAAATAAAAAAATAACAAAATTTGATAATTATATATAATAAAATTTTAATATAGACCTATTAGTAAATATGGATGATCCCAGGGTATTGATAAGAATTATCTTTAAAATAAAGTGTGCTGAAGTGGTAACTCAGTTTTATTTGAAACAAACAAAAAACAAAAAAATGGAAGTAAAATAGAATGTGGCTATTTGAACCCCGTTTTTTCCCCTCTATCCCCCAAACAAAGAAAAAAATATTTTTTTTTCTTTCCCCCCTATCTCCCCCATCGCTTTTACCCATGCTCCCCCCAAACATATTCCCCTCTATCTCCCCCATCTCTTCTCCTCCGGTGCTAGAGGCTGTTAGCACCAACTCCGACGGCGGACGACCAGATCTGGCCGGTTGTGACAACTGTGACCAGTATAGGTCGCAGTTTATCAGATCTGGCCGGCTGCGGCCTGCGTGTAATTACGACCAGCTCGTGGCCGCAGTTGGTTGCAGTTAGCCAAATCTGGCTAGTCGCGGCCGGCGCGCAGCCTGCGTGCAGTTACCAACCGTGACTAGCACGCGGCCATTGGTCATGACTGGTATGGGCGGTTACAGCCTATGAGCAGCCACGGTCGGCAACTGCAGGCTGCAACCATCTACAGTGGTAAGAAAAATATGTCAGCGACAGAGAAGAAGATACTGGTGCCGAAATAAAGGAGAAAAAAATAAAATAAAAAAATATGAGAAAGGAATCTAAGGTAAAAATAGGAGATACGGGGAAAAACGGGTTGAAATAGCCACGTTCAGTCAAATATTCATGGGGAATTAAATTGTGCATTTTACTAGGCTAAGATTCCATCCCTATTAAGCTTTTCCTTTCTTCTGAATTTTCAGGGATCTGCAACACATTGAGAAGCAAGTCAATCCAATGCATTACCTGTCTATCGCCTTCCAGTGGCTCAACCACAGAATCCCTACCCCATCGGACCTTCCTTTATCTTCTTCCAAAACTGCCGAACCTAACAGCATCCCCTTGGCGGCCGACCTCTCCACTTGCCACAAGGCCCTCTCCGACGCCGGCGCCCCGCTCTACTGTTGCCCACCCCGCCGTGAGTCTGAGGAGCCGGTTATCGATTTCGTGTTCCCCAGCCCATCGGAGCCGAAGCGCATCCGCCGCCCAGCCCACCTAGTTGCCCACGACGAGGAGTACCTGGCCAAGTACGAGAAAGCCATCGACATCTTGAAACAATACCCGTATGACGACCCCTTCAACTACCTTCGCCAGGCCAACATGCACTGCATCTACTGCACCGGCGCCTACAACCAGCTCAACTCCTCCGCCCTCTTCAAGATCCATCGCTCCTGGCTTTTCTTCCCCTGGCACCGTATTTTCATCTACTTTCATGAGCGCTTCATGGCCAAGCTCATAGGCGATGACACCTTTGCACTGCTCTACTGGAACTGGGACCATCCGGACGGCATGGTGATCCCCAGCTACTACTATCGGCCAGGGGCTTTCGTTGACAAGGACCGTGAGCGAGCACACCATCCTCCCGAGGTGGTCGACGACAGCTTCGACTATGTTGAGAAAGGCCTCGGCCCAGAGGAGCAGATCGCGTCTAACCTGGCCTTCATGTATCATCAGATGGTCTCTGGGGCGAAGAAGCCCGAGCTCTTCATGGGATGCCGACGGACGTTCGGAACGGAGGGAGTATGCGACGGCCCCGGTACGATCGAGGTCGCGCCGCATAATGCCTTACATACGTGGGTGGGCAACACGGACCAGCCGGAGAGGGAGAACATGGGAGCCTTCTACTCTGCCGCCCGCGACCCTATTTTCTATGCACACCACGCAAACATCGATCGGCTGTGGACGGTGTGGAAGCGGTTGCGGGGCAACGAGCCGGAGTTTGTCGACCCAGTCTGGCTCGACTCCTACTTCTACTTTCACAATGAAAACCGGCAGCTGGTGCGGATCAAGGTCCGGGACTGCCTCGACATGGACAAGCTCGGGTATAGCTACGAGGAGGCTGAGCTCCCATGGCTTCACGCTCGGCCACGGCCATCAGTTCCACCCAGGTTCGCTCGCCAGGTACTCAAAATGAGAGAGAACGAGCACAACAATGGGCTGTTGTTGCCCGGCGAGACTACTTTCTCTGCATCTTCAGATTTTGGCCCAGAAGGCCGGAGACTGGACGCTCCGGTGAGGGCGAAGGTATATAGGCAGAAGAGGCGTAGGACGGAAAGGGAGAAGAAGGAGGAGGAGGAGGTGCTGGTGGTGTATGGGATTAATATTGAGAAAGACATGTACGTCAAGTTTGATGTGTTTGTGAACGCGATCAACGATTTGATGCTGGGGCCGGAGGCGAGGGAGTTCGCCGGAACGTTCGTCAATATGCGGCATGGGGCGAGGGTGGTGCTCAGGGAGGGGGACTCGCCGGCCATGGGTAAGATCAACTTGAAGCTGGGGATATCGGAGCTGCTGGAGGATTTGGAGGCGGAGGACGAGGAGAGCATTTGGGTGACGCTCGTGCCCAAGGGCAACACAGGAGTGAACACCACTGTCGGCGGGATTCGGATTGAGTACATGCAGTAGATCGACGTGTGAGACATGATTCTTTTGGAGTAGTGTTGATTACTTCATCGTAGTCTTGTGAAAATGAGTGGGAGACGGAGGCGTAGAATTCGTTATGTAATAGATATATTCAAATTTAATTTTGGTATATAATGGGGGACTGGTTGAGCTTGATTAATTTTCAAGATCAATTCTAATAAGAAAATGTCAAGAAGTGGTGAGAGGGAGATGTCCCTCACCCAGGAAGTGGTGGGGGGAACTTTTTCCAAGTCACATATGCTCGTTTGATTTTATGTGTGTCATGTAAGTTTATTATAATATTCCTTATTTTAAATTAATAACTCAATTTAGAAAAAAATATTTTCTATTAATAATATTATTTTGTTAAATTTAAGTGCTTCGTTTAAATATAAATTTCACTTTTTAATAATAACTATTATTTTTTTAAATATAGCTATTTATATAGGATAGAAGGAGTATTATTTAGATCCATCTATGCACACGTCGATAATCCCTTCAGTACCTTCTTCTAATAAAAAAATTAATATAATTTTACATTATTCATACCCCATGAACCCCTACAATTTCTCACCTCCCCAATTAAAATCTACATCTCCTTCTCCATCCAATGTGACAACTTTTGGTGACAACAACAATTCCCAATAGCGGGAACGGTGGTTTTTGCTCATTCGATGACATAACCCTACTTGTTCCCCCTCCTCTCTTTCTTAGCAATAAGTGGTGTAGATCAATTGGCTCTATGCTTCCGGTGGCCCATAAGGACTTGCACGTGAGGTGGCCAACTCTGACCACAATGGTACTGTTGCAACCAACACACTAAAAAAACTATAGCTTTGGCTGCAACTACCACGTGCAGGGGTTGAGAAGGGGCAGGTGTCACAACTTTTGTGACATAAGGGATTTTCCATTAGCATAATATAAGTGTTTTCATTTGTGAGGAGATATGCCATCTATGTACATACCCAAGGAGAATATAAATAAGTATTCCTGAGCCAAACTAAAGTAATAAAAAGCTAAACACCTAAGGTACGGTTGTAGAATTTCATATGCTCCTTGAAAGCTCCAAAAAAATTCCTTCTATTAATACACTATGCCTCACTGAATCTTGCAAGATCTGGGGAATAATGAGTAGGAGAATTTATATTATCATATATAAATATAATATATGATGACTTCAAATCACATAATTAGAAAGATAGATAGAGCTTCTAAATAACTAGGGTGTGCCTCTCACCCAAAACCTTTCATAAGAGCTTTTTCCTACTTATTGAAGATGCAACTAGGGTTTACAAGCTTATATTACTTGCTATCATTGTCCAAGAGACCTATTCAATCCTAAATAGTTCGCTACAAGTACAAAATAACCACCTCTTACTCCTCTCCTCTACAAATTATCCGTAAAACACTTCTTACTTGAAGAGAGAAGATTCGGCCCAACTCATGGGGCCCTGATATTATGAGCAAGCATACTTTACTTATATATAATTAAAACAATGGCTAAACTATAATGTCCATAATTTTTTTTGGATAAAAGAAGTTATTTAACATAAAAAATGTACATTTGCAAAAAAAGTTGTTAAAAATTAAGTACCTTATTAATTTTTGGTTGCTCAGCCTCAAATATAAATCCTTATCACCAAAACTGATAAAGGGAAAATGTAAGCATACCTATCTTAGAATATGCAGGTATTTGCTGAATTTTTTATTAAGTTTTGTGCTTCAAATAGCTTAGTTTTATCGTGAAAATCTACAAACATCAGTTGGATCAATCGTGCAGTGCTTACATATATTAAATGTCCAAATATAGGCAATGCTATTTTGTAATTAAAATTGCAAATCCATGAGAAAAATAATCTAAAAAAATAAAAATTTTAACTCAATTAAGTGTTATAAAATAGACAAATAAAATAGAATGCCAAACCAAGAAAAACTATTGTTGCTTATATGAACACATCATAACAAACACATTTTAACAACTAATATATATATATATATATATATATATATATAGTCCCTTTTGTATAAGCTCGGGCTCATATATACTTACGTGAGCCCGGGCTCTATGGGCTGTTAGATTTACATTTGGTGGCTCATAATTTTCATGAGTAATACTCGTGGGTTTAAATACATGAGTATTATGGGCCGCCGGATGTAAATCCGACTGCCCATAGAGCCCGGGCTCACGTAGGCATATATGAGCTTGGGCTCATATAAATTTTTTTTCTATATATATATATATATATATATATATATAAAGTTACCATGACCCCGGACTTATATACTGTACAAGCGCCCAGTTGAAAAATAGCCATCTGATAGAGCACAACTACGATTCTGTCAGAATCCCTTGAAAAAAAACATTCCCGCCTATCCTTCCTTCCCTCTGCTGGAGTTCCACCCCACACTGTCTAACTAGCGTCGTTTATGGTGGGGCTGTCAGCGGCCAATCGGCGGAGAAATGGAGTTCCTTCCTTCCCCGCCCAGCCCCTTGAGCTCCTTTCTTTGCCGGCCATCTCCTCGAGCTCCTTCCTTCCCCGCCCATCCCCATGAATTCCTTCTTGATGAAACCATGCTCTACCCCCTCTCTCTCTCTCTATGGATTGTAAATGTAAGTTCTTTTCTTTTCTGCGAAATAAATGACGATTAACTGTCGATGGGACTCAAGCTCTTTATTTGCTTGTTTGTATCAGTGAGGGTTTCTCTAATTTTTGTTACTTTTCTTTTCATTGTGATTTTTGTTACAGACATGACTGGATTTCTTGTTTTATCTTTACTGGTAATGGTTTCCTCAAGTTTTACTGATAAGGGCTTGCGAAAATGGAATAGCTTCTACATATGTTTCAATCTGTTTGTTTTAATTTTGCTCTAATCTTCTCCATATGCCTATTTTGATGAATGTTTTTGTTTGACCTTCTCTGTACAGGGTGTTCAATATGGAATGTAGTGTCTCCCTTAGACGCTACTCTCACTCATGGACATATTTCTGTGCATTGATGGTTGTTTTTAGTTTTATATCTCTCACTGAATTTTGAATCTTTTTTGGGGAAACAAAATTATTTGTAAAGTGCTATTCTATGATTTACTATTAGATATTTGGAATTTTTCTTGCTCCATTCAACCTTTTCTTCTCTACCAGCTTATCTTTATATTTTATTGTTGTATAAAATTAGATTTCATTTGGGAGCCTGATATAGATTTTGATCTAAAATGTGTTGGCAATTCATTCACCATCCATGACTCAATAGTCAACACTGGCTCAACAGAGTGATACCTTCTTTGATGCAAATGGCTCAACAGTTAACACTGGTTGATCTTCAGCAGGCCCTGGAAGATTATTTACTAGTTTTAATGGGACTAGTAATATGTTAACATGAGTTACTCAAATTCTTGGTCATCTATTATAATATAGTGCATAATCTGTTTTGGTCATTTACAATTATTTTCATTATACGGTATAGGAACATCTTTAAAGAGCATGGTTCAATTTGAATGGGTTAACCAAGAGGATGATGCAGAGGTAAGAATTTGAAAGGAGTTATACTTTCTATGCTATATACTAGAAGTTACTACATTTCTTTTCAATTAGTAACCGTGATCTTTTACATGTCTTAAATTTGACTGGCACTGTAAACTGTTTGAAACAGGAAGAGAACTGTATTTTCATTCTTGTAGTTTTTCTTTTCCAACTTATCATTGGAGGAAAGGTGGAGAAGTGCATCTTATTGATCCCTTTTCCATTGCAAAGCTGCAAGAAGCAGCAAGAGCAAAGAATGTTTCTGCATATAAAGAATATTCTAGAACGATACAAGAGCTGAATAAAAGCTGCAATTTGCATGGTATGTTAAATTTAAAGATGTTCAGGAAAAGGTTCCATTGGATGAAGTAGAGCCTACTAGCGAGATTGTGAAAAGATTCTATACTGGAGCCATGAGTTATGGGTCAATCTCACTGGAGGCCCACGCTGCCCTTGCTATTGGTATGAACACAAATGGATGAACTCTAGATAAAAATGGCTCAGATAGACATTCTATGCCAGTAGTGTACATTCCATGGATCCTGTTATGGTAAATGAGGAGTTCTCTTCTTTCCCATTTGGCACACGTTTCTATTGGAATGACGGTTCCCTTCATTTATGTATTTATGTTCACGACAGATGTTGCAGAGTATGCAAAGCACCTCAGTGTGCCTTTGTATCCTTAACTTATGCATACCTTTAGCATTGGGTGAGATGTATCAGCTAGAATTTCGTTTTCTTTTTAGTGGTTGATTTTCTGCTAAACAATTTTTGATTTTATTGAAATAGGGGGCTAAGCCTAGTGAAGGAGGTGAGCTTCTAAGCCATAAGGTTATTGGTGATATTGTTGTAACAAGGAATTCCACTGTTGGTGTGGGATTGATTTGTCCCCCTCCTCATCATGACATCTGTTTTGTTGAGGATCTTGCTCAGTTAACTCATGTTCTCAAGGTATTTATATCTTTGTTTTACCTTTAAAAAATTTGACTTGATGAATTAGTTGTGCACAACTTTCGTAGGAGTAGTATGAATCAATTTAATTTAGGTGGGGATGTGGTTCTAAATAAGTTTAGTGTAGCTCTCCATTAGATTTTTTAGTCTACTCATTTTTTAGTTTACTATTGGTGTCATTGACAAAATTTGATATGTTCAAAACAATGATTTGTTGACAATTGTTGAAAATTATTATTGTGAAAAAATAAAATTTTGAAATTCACTGTCATGGGAAAGCTATCCTTATCTCGTGACCTTTGTATTTATTTGTCGTATTAGCTCTTTTCTTTGTTGTGGAACCATTGGGGAAAGCCGTGACCTTCTCACAACGCTCTCAAAATGTGTGAGATGGTGGAAAAACTATGAAGATAGGGCTTGTTGCTTCTAGTGTTGTTGGTGAAGTAGACATTAAACAACTAGTATGCAAACAAATATGAATGGAATGCGTTCAACATTATGAAGTTGCTTCCATGTTTGATTACTGTTTGTTAGGCAGGTAAAAATTATAGGCTCATTGGAGCTTGAGGAAGACAAGATCTCACCTAAATGATTAAGCTTATTGAGACTAGTATCTTTAATCTTAATGTTTCTATTTCAAGTAGATGTAAATTTGAGGAAGCTAACAAAACCTAGGAGGATCTTGATAGGGGAAAGATTGTCACTAGAGCTGTTGTTGAGGTCATGTAGAAGCAAACGTAATGATATGCATGGATAAAATGTTTAGAGCTTCCGGGGAATCCTAATTTGCACGTCTAGAATCAAATTTGATGATTATTTCCTTTTGCTCAACTATTTATCTTATGTTTGTCTTAGAGTTGGCCAAGACACATAAAGCTTCATATAGGCAGACATGTATGAAGAATGGTTTCCTATCAAATATTGCCATGAGAGTTCCTTTGCAAAACCTACCTCACGTGGGCTTCACAGTTGTTCTAAGAAGTTGGGACCTAGTTGAGCTGAAAGTGGACTCTAAAATTATGGGATCTAAGTGGGAGAATATTTTCCCAGCAAATGACAAACAGGATTTTGTGGTTGTTTCTCTAACTTTTACCCTTGCTAAGAAATTAGATTTTTTCTTTATCAATTTACCGGTTGAACTTCGTGTACACTCTCAGTTATGCTAGGATCAAATTTATCTTTTCATAAACCCAAGTTTGTATACTGTTTTTTGTGGATCTCGTGGCAAATTTCTGCAAAATAGCACATAATTTCAAAATAATTACCTACTAGCTTTGTCAATGAAAGCAATGCATGCAAATAACAAATGGTAAAGGATACTTTATGAATTTAATCGCGAGCATCCCTCAAAAGGAACAATGTGAAATAAAATAGTGCCACTTTAATAGTCCACATTATGTCTCATAAATGACATTTTTACGCCCAAGAAGATACTTAGTTCACCCTCACTAACGGCATGAGGTGGAAAATTTTTTCATTGAAAACCAATACAAATTAAAAACCAATCGTGTGTCCCTTTGACAGAGGAGGTTTAGTAAAGCAGATCCCACATCATGATTTCAAGATTCAAGCATCCTCATGGTCTCTAAAAAGGCTATCACTAATTAAGCCTAATCTGATTACATCCAGCAAGAAATCATCCATTAAATCATCAACCCATTCTGCCCGAAAGAGTACAATCTCAAGTATGCTGGAAATTGATCAACATCAAGTGAATAGAGCTTGTTCTATTATCTTCTTGTCAAGGAAAAACACAAGGATTCCGGAATTATAGAGTACAGTAATGCACTTGACATCGATGAACAATTTATTGGAAAGAATAACATGGAATTCAATAAGAAGAAACTAAAATAATTTTTACACAGCTTTCTTGAAGCTTGAGCCACTTAGAATTAGTGACAATGAGGCCGAATTCCTTTTAAAGGTCTTCCGCAAAATTTTTATAACAGATGAAACTGATAATGAGGAATGCATATCTTCTAAAAAAGGAAAAATAATTGTGCATACTACATACCGAAGTAAGGATTAAGATGAATCCAAGTGCCAAAACTGTGGCCCTTTCACTGTGCATGACCCAACAAATTTTTGAAAAGACATAATCACAATTACCAACACTGCAATTACAACTAATACCACTTGACAACACAACCAAGAAAAAATAGATCCAAATAATTGGCGCTCAATTACAACATCTGGGAAGACAAAAACAGTCAGGAAGAGATGACATCCGTCATAAATGCAAATGCATCACTTTCAAACATATTGACATCGTTTTGGGTACAAAATAAAGTTAAGTTTGATCTCTAAGATGGCTACCACCTCAATTTTTACCTCCAAAATAATTGCTCCAAGTGCAATCCATTTTGCAATTTTCCAGTTCTTCAAAAAATCGTAAATCATGTCAAAATCTCTAGTCTTGTCAGTTGGAATCTCCTAAAGTTATAAACCTGATCTGCGAGGGGGGGGAGGGGGGTGTGGAAGGAAAGAAGAACCTCTTTCCAGCTGCGATTGAAGAAGATGAAAACTGCACAGCCCAACTCGACCAAGATCTACAATATCACCAATACAGAGTACTATTTCTGTTCAGGAAATTCTCGCGAACTGTTCCAATCAGTAATCAACTTCATGTATACGCCTAAGAGAAGAACCTCTTTCCAGCTGCGATTGAAGAAGATGAAAACTGCACAGCCCAACTCGACCAAGATCTACAATATCACCAATACAGAGTACTATTTCTGTTCAGGAAATTCTCGTGAACTGTTCCAATAAGTAATCAACTTCATGTATACGCCTAATAAACCACTTTTGATTCAGAGAAAATGTGTAGTAAAAATATATATACAAAAAAATCAGTAGCCATGATACACAGGAGAGGCAGCATCCATTCCTGGTGGTTGCTCCAATGTAACCAAAACAATATATGATGAAGAGGATGACCCCAACAGCTATAAACAAGTAAATAAACCTGCAAAATTTGAAGTTTTCATAGAAAAATGACCTGAGAATCTTCATTCAGCTTAATACTGCAGAATGTTCATAATGTCCCAGGAAAAAGTAAATTCACAATGAATTCCTTCCACACTTCTTTGTTTTCTCATTCCGTTCATTTTTTTTTAATCAGATTTGATTTACAATATCATCCTACTACTTATTGTTGTGGATGATTATCCACAAGCATGGAGTGGCGCAGGGAGACCAGGAAAGGGGAGGGAGGATGGCGTGGCCATCAGACAGAAAGGGGAGAGGCATAGAAAAAATGGGAGAAGACAGAACTCAATAATTCATTTCATAATCAAATGAGGGCCTAGCCCTTACACTTAAATAAGCAAACTAATGGGCTCACTAACAGATGCCTAAGGCCCGTTAACATAATTAAAAAAAACCCTAATTAACCTAATTACCTAATTGCCCTTATTATATAAAAGACCCTAAATATCCTAATACGTGGCACCCCCTTGGCAGCCCCTAAAACATTTGTAACATTCCACCACGCTTCGCTTGCGCATGACCTCGTCCTCGAAGTGACCTAAAACTTCAAGCATCGGACCCACTGAACATATAGCGTGCACCACTCTTCGACTAGCTCGCAAACAGCTGGTAGCAATCTCATCTCCGCCCTGCTCGATGTCACATACTGGACGAAACCAAGTGACCACCACAAAAAGAGACCAAGCACATCGGCCAGCCCCCCTACAAGAGTTGGGAACGCGTGGTAGTGAGCATCGGCCATCAAGAGTGTGGCAATCCGGCTTCTGGTGGGGCATAGCTCAATCATAAAGGACGCCCACTTGAGCACGAAGAAGACCTCCTTAATGCAGACCGCGGCAGCAATGTGTTCCTCTGTCATTCGAAACGTTTGGGAATGGAAGGAGAATCGCCAACTGCGGCCAATGGAACTTGGACCCACACTGAAAAGAAGATCCTGCATGAGCAGGGCTCTCTCCGGGAGCTCCTCTGATTTCTTATCACCAGCTCCATCAAGAACAACTGGATCATCCTTAGATACTGTCACCTTCTTGCAGGAGCCTAGCATATCCAGATCAACCTTCTCCAGGTTCATACCAAGTTCTTCGGTTATTAAGTGACCCCTGTTAGAGTAGCAAGGTCCTGCAGGCCAGCTTTCCTATTTTCTCCAAAGCCTGGTGCTTTGAGGCAACAGACCTTAATCCCTGCACGAAGTTTATTTAAAATCAGCGTAGCCAATGCATCACTTTCAACATCGTCAGCAACAATCAACAAAGGCCTTTGCCTCTTCAGAGCCCGTTCCAGCACTTTTACCACAGCATTAATACTGGAAATTTTCTTCTCATGTATTAGAATTAAAGGATCATCAAGTTCACATTTCTGGGTCTTCTGGTTAGTGATGAAATAGGGAGAAATATAGCCACGATCAAGCTTCATCCCGCCCACGACTTCCAATTCATTGTACAGTCTTTCCATCAGCAATGGTTATAACTCCTTCATTGCCAACTTTTTCCATGGCTTTTGCTATCAGCTCACCAATCTCTCTCTCACCATTTGCTGAGATAGTACCAACCTGAGCTATCTCTTCTAACGTGCTAATCATACGAGTTCGACTTGTCAGATTGGTCACCACAGAATCAACAGCCATTGTAATGCCACGCCTCAGTCCATTGCATTCATTCCAGCTGCAACTGACTTGCACCCTTCAGCAAATATGGCGCGGTTGAGGATTGTGGCACAAGGAGTACCATCTCCAGCCACATCATTTGTAGCATTAGCAACTTGCTTCACAAGACTTGCCCCCATGTTCTTCACCCTGTCTTGGAACTCAATACTCTTTGTGACAGTTACACCATCTTTGGTCACTTTGGGAGAACCGAAGCTTTGCTCAATGACAACAGTGCGACCCTTCGGCCCCATGGTAACTTTCACGGCCTCAGCAAGCTCCTCCACGCCCTTAAGCATCAAGGCGCGGGCATCGACGCCAAATTTGATGTCTTTCGCAGCATAGTTTCTGCTCCAGCTCAAGCGGCTCCCAATCTGCAGGGCGGCGCCGTTGCAGCCGAGCTTTGCCTTGGAGGCGAGAGAGGCTGCAGCGCGATACATGGCGGCGCGAGGAGACCTGACGGAGGAGGCGGCAGAGCTAGGGGTTTGGGTCATCCAACCACGAGCCGGAGCAACATGCACTTCTCGCCCGAGATTTCCTGCGCCATAGTCCGATCCCCCATAGATCCAACCGAAATTTAGGGTGCTGGTTCCGTAGTTCATCCAGAATTTTTGGGCGAAAATCACGCAACAGAAAATTTCACCGGAAGGCATGAAGATTCCGGCGGCCATAGCTTGCAACAGCGACGGTGGCTGGGTGGGTGGCCATTGGAGGATGATGGGCCACCGAGAGGTAGTTCCGGCGGACATTTCTGAGACACCGAGTGATGAAAGATTGCCTCCCCTGTTTTCGACAGTGAAACAGAGAGTTGATCGGACGGAGGAAAGCAAGGCGACCGGGGTCCTGGCGGCCGGTGTTCTGGTGGAAGGCGGAGAGAATGGAGGCGGCGGCGGCGGTGACGTCGGGGTCGGGGAAGTCGAAGTCGGCATAGACGCCGATGCAGACAATCTCCCAGAGCCCCTTGCAGACGGCGGAGGCCGGAGAGGTGACGATCTCCTCTCAGGCCAACTTGGCGGTGGAGAAGATGTCCTTGCCGGCGGCCGACTGCTGGAGTGCCTGCCGACTGCTGCAGCGGAAGCGAGGATCCCCCGCTGCGTGGCGGTGAAGACGCCTACAGCCCCGGCATGGCCTGGAAGACGGTGGAGATGGGCTGGTTGTTGGGGCTCGCTAAGGCCGACGACGGTGGGACCATGAAGATTGTCCCTGCCGAGAGAGTGCTCGACAAAACCACTCGCGCGCTGCTTCCCCCGCCGCTGACCCATATCGGCACGAGGCCCTGCGGCTGGGCTGTTGCTGCCCCCACCGGTGCAAGGCCGGACGCGGTTTAAGTCTGGGCGGTGGGGAAGGAGGGCCGCGTAGTCCAGCAGCCTCTTCCCGTAGTGCTGTCCATCGAGGAGACCGCCATGGCGGCGGCGATAGATGATGCCGTTGGAAGGAGTGGAGTCCTTGCCGAAGGGAACGCACTTGGCTGAGAAGTCCTGTGGCGGGGCTGCAATGTCTCGCCGTCTTCCCCTGCCGCCGCTGTTGAGCGGTGGCTGATTCGTCGGTGGAGGAGGTGGGGCATCGTGGAGCGGCTCCTTCGTTGGCTGAACATCGGGCACCCGCGGTGGAGGAATAGGCGCTGCATATGCGGCCTCGAATTAAATAGCCGCCTTGAACCTCACCTCCACCTTTGCTAGGCGCGCGTTCATGGCCTATATGATCTCTGATAAAGTGGGTTTGCCAGGTGCCGTAGGAACTATGGTCGGGGATTGAATTTGGCTCCGATACTAATATTGTGAATAATTGTCCACAAATACGGAGTGGCGCAAGGAGACCGAAAAAGGGGAGGGAGGATGTCGTGGCCATCAGACAGAAAAAAGAGAAAACAAAACACAGAAGAAATAGGAAAAGATAGAACTCGATAATTTATTTTATAATTAAACGAGGACCTAGCCCTTACACTTAAATAAGCAAATTAATAGACCCACTAACAAATGCCTAAAGTCCGTTAATATAATTAAAGAAAACCCTAATTAACCTAATTACCTAATTACCCTTATTATATAAAAGACCCTAAATATCCTAATACGTAGCCTCAGTGGTACCCCCTTAGCAGCCCCTAAAACATTCACAACACTTATTTTTATTGATGCAATCAACTTATGCAACCACATCTCTTTGTTTGATAATTCATTTATTTGTACAAACTAGATCTTAAAGCAAGTATGTTTTCGAAACAGCCAACAAAATTAAGGAAAAAAATAGTACAGAGGCGAAACTAAAATAGATTAATTTACGAACTCAACAACCACCAAAAAAAGGTAAATTTGACATCTAGCTTAGGTCCTCCACATGAGCAACATTAATCAACTCATAACTCTCTCTTAAATCTCATACACAATTTGACCAGTTAAATTTGTAACAATCAATAATCATTCCTTTTCGAGAATACCGGACGAGACAGACACCATGATCAACTGGGTGACCTAGGGTCACCGACTCCAACTTCTCGTCCATGGGGGGCACGAGTTGGCAGGTCAAAGATGATGCCCTCTTCCATTCTACCAGCAAGTAAATCCCACTTGTGAGATCAAATGATGATCGGGAGCAGATCCATCACAGGGTCGTGGGGGTGGGGATTGGGAAGGCGGTGAGGCAGGCAGCTTGGAGAGAAAGGCAGCTGGCAGCCTGCAGCCATTCTGAAGCGGGAGAGCAGTGGAGGTTTTCCATGACAATCAACAGTGCCATCACAAGGCGGCTGCAGTGGGCAATCCTGGATTGGGAAGCCGGTAAAGCAGCTTGGACAGGAAGATGAATGGTTGCCGGTGGCGAATCCGACGTGTGAGAGCCGCCATGTGTTGGGAAGTTTTCTAACTGGCCGATGGCGAACCAGCAAGGAGATCGGCAAGGGAGGGGATCCATTGTGGGGTGGCTAGGGTCGGCGGCTAGGAGGGGATTCGTCGCGAGGTGGAAACGGTCGGCCGATGGGAGGGGATCCATCGCAGGGTGGCAACGGTCGACGGCTAAGAGGATATCTGTCGCGGGGTGGCAACTGCCGGCGTGTTGGAGAGGAGGTTGTCCTGAGAGATGGAGCTGAGGGCCTAACCTCATTAACCAGGGTTAATCGCTTGAGACTGATCAAATATAAGTTGATGTTAATTGGACGGTTACTACGAATTGGGCACTCGTAGCTCAGGTGAGGCGGGGCGCTTATAAACGGATTCTATATATATATATATATATATAAAGCAATAAAATTATAATCACCTAAGTTAAAAATAAAATTGTCTAACTATAAAAGTAGGATGTATATACCTGTCCAATGTAAGACATAAACTCCATTATTTGTTCCATTCTTGCTTTTAATTATTTGAATATTTTCTGACGACTCTTCATATAATTGTTGGACTTTGATTTTTGTACCAGGTAGCCTTCTCTTTGAGTTCTACAATCGTATCCTTTATTGTGTCATACTCAACACTTGAAAAACTCATCCCATTACCAAATGACCCCCACAAACAAGTGAAAATAGGGCCAACACCATAGCCACGAATCCAACCATATCTCTCTGGTCCTATTATCTCAGAATATGCATCATTTGGTGATAAAAATGGTGTGTCCTCAAAACTAGGTTGCAACATAAGGGTGGTCATATGTGCCTATAATCCATACAAATTATGACATATATATAGAGAATTCAAATAAATGAGTTTTCTTTAGGTATAATTGATGAATACTAATGGAAAATGGCTAAATTACCGTAGCGTTTTCTATCTCTTTATTTCTAGGAGTATCATCTTTACATTTATAAGTCATAAAAAATAGTTCTAATCAAGATGGTTCAACACACATTTCACTTTTCATTTGCTAAAAAATAAGTAAAGAACTCATAATTTTTATAATTTCTAAAAAACATAAATACACTAATATTTACTAAATGTATCAAATATATATACCTCCTCATAGTGAATTTTTCGAAAGCTTTTATTCCTAGATATATGGACTATTTTTTACTTAGAACAATGCCGCTTATTATTTGCACACAATTCTTATATGAAAGTACCATGGTAAGTCTATGTGTAAAACTAAAAAGTTATAAAAAAAATTAATATTCTAATATATATACCTTATTATTTGGTATTTTTAATAAAATAATTAGTGATCTCCACTCTACAGTAAGAACACCTTCACCTTCAAGAGGTGGTATATGATTTTATTCCGGTTCGGTGCATACAACAAAATATTTCTTTTTTATTTCACATTTAAGATCTCTCCATTTCTTTCAAATTGATTTTAGTTTAAACTTTTTGCCACATCATCAATATTAAATCTTTCCTGAAGATGGTTTAAATAGAAATTTTGTGATAGTGTAAAGAAAATGTAATAAATAACAAGATCCCAAAGTTTGGTTACCTTAAGATGGTTCTACGCCTTTGTCGTTTTTTTTTTTGGCATATGTATTGCCAATCTTCCACATTTCGCAGGAATAATTGCTCATCTCAAGATAGTTTCACAAAATAATTGTTGAATATACATACATTTTCTCTGTGTAATTGTCCATCAAACAAGACAACTAATTTGTGTGCATTAGGTCATGTTACTCTTAAGCACTTTGTTTTACCTGTTTCTTTTTTTCCTTGTAAGCTCTGCAACATTGTCATGTGCTAGTTCTTGTTAGAAATCCATCTTTTAAAAAAATAAAAAAATATATATAAATTTAAAAAACATTATATTTGATAGTGTGAACTAAATACACAGGGTCAAGAGACAGCTACATAATCAAAACGTGTTTCAAAACCAGCACTCAAAAACTCTCTCAATCATATGCAAATTAAGCTTCAAAAAAATGTAGACAGCACTTTATAATGCATAAAACTGAATTGCCGATGTGAGACTCAGGAGGTCAGTTTATGGATGGTTTATTATGGTTTACCTTAAGATGGGTAAGAACGAAGAAAAAAATGTATTTCATAGGCAAAGAAAGATTTTGGAAATGAGGGGTAGATTCTTGACATACAAGAGTAATAATGTGTGGTGATTTCAGGAATGATGACAGGACGGTTGGTTTAAATAGGACTGTAGGATGACTGAAATTCTAAATGAGGCCATGAGTTTTACAAATCAGGGTGGTATGAGTAATGTAGCAGATGGTACAAGAACTTGATGGATTCCAAAAAAATAGAATAGAGTAGAAAGAACCATATGCAGGGCAAGAAATAGAGAAAGAGAAGCCATGGACATAGGAAGGAAACCATAAGAAAAGTAGAGAGATCGAGCAGAGAAGAGGAAAAGGACATGAACTGGACATGGAAAAAATTGATAGATGCAAAAGTAACAGAAGGGAAAATGTTGAGTGGATGAATTAAAAATAAAAAGGATAAACAAGTGGACAATGTGTATTAATTCTAAAAACTCTACTTTTTATGGTCATTGCCAGATGTATGTAAAGAAAATTTCACAGTCCATTGGTCGCAATAGATTTCTAATCAAGTTAACCTATTTTAAATTCATATATCGACTACACTAATACACTGGCCTAATTAAATTACCAGAATGTACAGACCTCCTAGATGACAGTAGGAACCCATGTGAGACCTATGCATATCATCATCGTGTCATATCTATAACATATGCAATGCAATTGCGCATTTGAAGCGTAGTTTGAAACTGAAAGGCAAAGAAGGCAGATATGAAAAATTGTAGATGTATTACAAGTATTTCTAAAGTAGCCCTGTGGCCAAACAAATGACAAGATTTTCCCCCTTTTTAGTGAATAGAGTTTCAGCATATTAAGTAATGATAAGATGTCCAGCGTACTATATGGAAATGAGCAAAATATAAAATTATCTTATCCTATAATACATTATCTATGTTTGTTCAGAATCCTCTGGAGCTGTTTTTTTTTATGTGAAGGTCGACTTAAGAAAGTCTTTGTTAGCAGGCTGAGACAGTTGATATTGGGACCTGTGACCAATCAGTTGCCAAATCTTTGACATTGAAGGGTATGTAGTTAAGTAGACATATTAAATTTGTTTATGCTATCTATAATGAATTTTTGAGTGATACTATAGCTCTATTTGTTAAAGACCTTTCTTCACATATGCTG
Organism: Saururus chinensis; assembly: GCA_035235625.1. Taxonomy (NCBI): domain Eukaryota; kingdom Viridiplantae; phylum Streptophyta; class Magnoliopsida; order Piperales; family Saururaceae; genus Saururus; species Saururus chinensis. The sequence continues at coordinate 38,907,209 of CP141143.1, forward strand.
GGAACTTATTTTTGTCACCTATCTTTCTGCATATGAAAGTTCTAATGGGTACATGATAACAAATCAAAGTCGTGGCTCTATGGAAAAGAGTGATGCAGCTCAAGAGGGTGAGTGCATATAGTTCTCTTTTTATTTTTGACTAGATTTTAAAATTTGGACTTCTTATTTTGCCACTAAATCCATTAATTTCTTGGCGGCATCAAGGCAAAGGTTTTCTCTGACTCCATATATAACACCACGGTTGACTCCAACTATAACTCCAAAGGTGACATCAACCAGTGTTTCCCCTCGAGGATATTCTGCTGCAGTTTCACCAAAAAATGTCTCTGGAATCACATCACCCACGAAACCCAACTTAGAAAGCAGAGCTACTTTCTCATCCAGGTATCCACCTAGTGCCAAGTCTTCAGCACCCAGCTCTACCCCTCATGGATGTCCAGTCTCAGGTAGCCGGTGGGTTAGATCTTAAAGTTAGAAATCTGCCTTTAGTTGGGATATGATTGTTTTTCAATTTAAATACTCACGTTAGTCTTGATTTTGCTCCATTTGGACATCAGGCCTTACTCCTAGGATTGATCGGAAGGATTTCTTCCGTCAAGCTAGGTAAGCAAATACTTTTAGTGGAAAAAATTTCGGTTGTAACTCAGCTGTTTAAGTTCTGGTTCATATTTTAAGTTTCAACTATAGATGATCACACAAGCATTTACACATTTCACCCACTGAAGCACACAACTGTCACTGCTTGTTAAATCTAAATAATTTATCAGATTTGATAAACCCAACTGTCTTTTTTCTGTGTTGTAGACCTATGAGCATTCCTTCAATACAAAGATAGATTGACTGAGGATACAAAACATGTCCCAAGACTCAACAGATGCTTCAAAATCTGACCTCTAGTGAACCAAATTGAACAACCTTTAGGTGTGATTAGTGGCAGAATACTAAGAGCAGTTGCAGGAGCGGTGATCAATTGCCTAGGAATTAAACCTAAATTACTCAGAGCATCATAATGGGTCTGCATTGATCAGTTCCAAATCACCTCCAGGTAGTATTAAGAACTTAGAACAGAAAGATAAAAGATATAATGGGTCTGTGTTGATCACTCCGAAATTACCCACAGAGCATACAAACATGAACTAAGATCGATACACAAAATACACAAAAAAGTGGGAAGAATATCTGACCTTGAAGAAATCTGGACTCTGCGAAAACTTGGACCCAGAAAGGATCTACGACTTGCCTAGGAATGAAGATTTGGATTTCACTACTTGAAGAATGAAGATTGAAGACAAACTTCATGAAAAGTATCAAATTGAAGATAAAAATCAAACAACAGAAAAAATGCAGTCGATTTGCCCGCCGATGTGAAGAAAATGATCCCTCCCTGTGTTGTGCGGCTCCTCTTCATCGTATGATTCCTAGTCTGGTTAGGGTTAAAGATTTCTTTAGGCGATACTTAGTTTTGTAGGGAAGACCATTGGCTGCATGATATAGCGTATCGTTTTTGAGCAAATGAAGACGTGAGACGCGAAGCGCACGAGCAGGAGCGGGTCTTTTAACGGGAGGGATTGTCGGTTTATTTTGGGTATTTTAAGAAAAGTTTCAATGAGCTACCTCTACGCGGGCCCGTGCTTCATCGTATCAAAATTTGTATTTAAATCAAAATTTAAGGGTTTATGATGTTAAGCTCTACGGATAGTCAAATCGAGATTGAGATCGAACTATACAAGAGAACTAAATGTTCTAAGATAACACATACTGTCATATTTTTATATTTAATAATTAATTATTTTAATCAAATTCTTTGTTTTAAAGGGTCCAATATAACACTAATCGACTAAGTATATTTAGGTAAGTTTGGGCTTACGCACAGTTACTTGAGCTTAAGCTCTATGGGCCATTGAGCTTAGATTCAACGGCGACTATTGCTTTAAATCCAACAACTCATAGGGATGCTCACCTAAACTTTTTCTTTCTAATTTTTATATTTTTATTTTAAAAATTTCTCTTGCAAATTTTATGTGGTAGTAGATAAAATTAAATAATTATTTTAGTTTTTTTATTTATTTTGGTAATTAATCAATTAATTATTTTAAAATTTTAAAAAAATCTAATCTGATTTTAACCTAAAACGTATTTCATCACCTATAATACCCTTTGTAAACAAATGTGGGTATGCTTTATCCACCCAATTGTCATCTATATAATTCATATATGGTTGTACATGTGCCCATGCATCATAAGCTGTCACATCAAAATCTCTCATGTGGATTAAAATCTGATGGCACAAGAGAACTGCATGCATGAGTTCATGTTTTATGGGTTGTTTGATCTAAGATCCGATGACACAAGGGATTAGAACTAAATAATTATTTTAAATTTTTTATTTATTTTTATAATCAAGTAATTTTTTAAATTAATAAAATATTATAAATTTTTTATTTATTTGAATTGGGTTAGGTTTGGGTATGCATGGGTCGAGTAATCATGTTACTATTTATTAAAGTGAAATATATATGTTTGTAATTTAAAAAACTCAACCCGAGCTCAACCTGACTTTCTTACTAATATTGAGTACTCTTGGTAACACTACCCAAATAGGGGCATGCTTTAAATGAACCTCCCAATTGTCATCCACGTACAATTTAACTATGGCAAGTTCATTGTATATTTACATATTTTTATTAATTTTTTTTAATTTAATTTCCTTTTATAACTATTTTTTAGAACTAAACATATATATTTGTCAAATTCAAATGGGAAATTTTAGGAATATTTTTTTATTTTAAATTAAAAAAATATATGATCAAACAAGGAAGTGAAGATGTCGTTGGGTCTTGTTTTGTCAAATAGTAACCTGATACCTATTAACAAATGCTAACCAAGCTCAACATGACATACTTATACCCCTCACCTAACCCAATTTGACTCATTTATAATAAATTAATAATTATATTTTATAATTATTTTCAAAAATCACTTGATGACATATACAAAATACATAAAGATTTAAAAAATTTATTCATTTTTATCTATTACCCTGTAATATCCCTAATTTTTTTTGTAATTTTATTGCATTTTTTTATAATTTCTGTAATGTTCTGTAGTTTCTGGTCGTATTTTCGATAAATAAATTTTACGCTTCGGCATATCCGTATTTGTAATATTTGTGACCGTAAAAGTTCGGAGTGGTGTTTAGTCGCAGGTCATGGGCCTCGACGCATCACAAAAACTTTCAGCGCGTAAATTGGACGGGACGTGTGAGAGCAGAAGCAGAATGGAAGAAAGAGAAATGAAAAAAAAGGAAAAAAAAATAAAACATAAAGCGGATCGGGCGCGCTGAGGCACGCCCGACCGGCTGAGTGAACAGTGAATGGAGCTTCACTGTGTGAGGTTGGAGGCGCTGCCGCCGGCTTCCGCCTGGTTGGCCACGACCTGACGCCGCCGCTGCCTCCCTGGCCTAGCCCCGTCGGCAACCGCCGCCCCTCTCCCTCTTTCCCGTTTTCGGCACAGTGACCATTTTTGGAGAGATTTTCGCTGGATCCGCCGTCGTCTCCGCCTGCATGGATGCCACCCCGCTGCCACAGCTCTGCCCCAGCCACAGTGACCTCCGGCCACCGCCATCCCGGCCTCCCCGCCCCCGATTCACCGTTGCGAGGTAAAAAATGGTTCCACCTCTATTTTTTTTTTCGATTCTCTATTCAATACGAATTGCGGTTGTGCCGCTAGTCGCCGGCTACCACCGTCGAGCCTCTAGCTCTCTTTCGGCTCGGCGATGACAAGGCCATCACCCCGACGACTAATAAGTATGAAATATATATCTATTTTATATGCCTTTTTACCTTATTTGCTAGTATAGATTAGGTTAATTACGAGTTAGTTATGGTTTATCTAGATTAAGATAGTTATTAATATTTTAGTTTTATTATTAATTAATTTTAGAAGTTATTAGTAGTTTAGGCATGTATTTAAATCAAGTTGGAATTTTAGTTATATTATACATGTCTAAAATATGATATTTTATATTTTGTAGGTAAAGTGCGCTTATCGAGGTACTTGGACGATGTTTGGAATAATTCAAAATAGTCTTCACATGTTTTAAAGTGATTTGGATAACTTTTCGGAGTTATAAACAAGTTGGAAATTAATATGGACATGAAGGAAGAGCTTAATGAACAGAAAATGGAATGTCCAGAAAAACTGTCTAGATTGGAGAAACAGTGTAGCTGTTCGAACGGGGCATTTGATGTATCAAACGGGATAACGTGAATTCGGACAAAAATGCAGTATAGGCGTTTGAACGGGCATGCAGGGCATTCGAACGGGATAATGCGCAGTTTCCTAGTTTTAGCCAATTTTCAATCCTTTTCATATTGGACTTCTTTTTTCGGCTCTTATGCCTATATAAAGACATATTTGACTTGAAATTGGAGGATTCCAGTGGATTTTCTAAAGAGAAAAAGGAAGAAGAATATGGAAGAGAACTCAAAGCTTTTAATAGAGATTCAAGTGCTTTCTTCTACAATAGAAGGCTAGACTTTTTTTTTACTTAGGAGTTGATGAAGCTATAGATAAGTTTCAGTTTCTTTTCTTTTTAATTTATATCTCAGTTGTGAATGATGACAATTGTATGATAAGAATTTCCTTTTTAATGGAAGAGCTTTTAATATTTATTCAAGTCTATGTTGATTTATTGTCTTGTAGATGATAGATTGATGTGGTTTTGATATTTGCATCAATTCTAATTTCTGTGATTTAGATGAGGTGGTCATATAATAGTTTTAATGTTCAAATAATTAATGACTTGGATGAGTTATACTAAGATTAGACGGGTCATGCCTATAGCTAGTTTAGTGTAGATGATTCGTGCTATTGTCGAAGATAGTTCATGCCATGGAATTTAATTAATGATTCTTTCTGAAGTAATTGTAGCTTCTAGCTGAGAATACATGTTCATATTCACACTAGATTTAGATTAAAAGTTAAGGAATTGTTATGGTTCTATAGTGGATTCGATTTCCTAAGTAAATTTCATCATATTAAGCTCTTACTTTTAAACTAGTTGATTCTTTTTTTTTGCTTAATTTAAGTTTAAGTTCTTTATAGTTTTTAATCAGCAAATTCCTCTTTAGATTTAGTAATAATTAATCTGTCCCTGAGGTTCAACAACCCTTAAATACTTATCCTAGTACAATTACCTTATACACTTGCAAAGGGTTTAATTATAAACGATTAAGTTTTTGGCGCTGTTGCCGGGGACGGTGTTGATTTGTTACTAAATTAGTATTAGGATAATTCTAGCTACTTTAGTTTCAGTTACTTTAGTTTTTAGGTTACTCTTAGTTTCTTACCTTCTTTTAATTTGATCTTGTAGGTTGAGTTGAAGACCGTGCTCTCTACACTTGTGGTTACAAGTGGACATCGACAAGCATAGTGCTTCTTTTCGGTTTGCAAGATCATTTTCTCTCTTTATTTTTAGTTCTTTTCTTAATTAGTTTTTGCTTATTCTTCCCCTTTTTACACTTAAAATTGTGTGGTGTGTTTGAGGTGTATGCATGGTCATTGCTCCTTACTCCCCCGATTAGTATCATTTGACCTTGAGCCTGAGCGGACATCAAGGAGAGCTGAGTTACCCTTGACCTACATTCCTACACCCTCAAACTCTCCCACCAATTCCTCCACCCACACTACTTCTACCCTCATCATGGTTGAACATCAATTAGTAGATGCACCACTTAAAGGTCTAAGGGAGTATTACACTCCCAATGAGTACACCTCTCCTTCATGCATCAGGTTGCCAGGGGTCGTTGCTCAAAATTATGAAATTAAGCCCAATGTCATTCAAATGCTTCCATCCTTTTATGGGCTTAATAATGAAAACCCGTATAGGCACCTAGATGACTTCTTGGAAATATGCACAACTTTTAAGCTCTCAAATTTAACCGATGAAGCTATTAAACTTCGCCTTTTTGCTTTCACATTGAAAGATAAGGCTAAGGAATGACTTCACTTATTAGAGCCAGACATTATCACAACATGGGCCCAAATGCAACAAGAGTTCTTAAAAAAGTACTTCCCCATAGGTAAGACCAACCAAATGAGAAAGGCCATAACCACTTTTGCCCTACTTCCCACTGAACAGTTCCATGAGAGTTGGGATAGATTTAAGGACCTTCTTAGGAGGTGTCTTCATCATGCTGTTCCTAAGTGGCAATTAGTGTAACATTTTTATGAGGGTCTTACTGAATAAAACCGCCATCTTGTTGATGCAAGTTGTGGGGGTACCTTTTTGCTAAAAAATGAAAATGAGGCATGGAAACTTTTTGAGGACTTGAGTGAAAATTCTCTTGAGCATGCTGTGTTGAATAGAAATGAGAGTGTATTATCTACCTTGAACAATGCCCCCTCTAGGGGCGGTTTGTATGAAGTCAAAAACCCATTAGACATATCCTCTAAAGTTGATACTTTGAGTAGGAAGTTGGACCTCCTTATGACTTCAACCCATCAGCTCACTCCCTTCACTCAAGATACATGCACAATATGCCTTAGCCCAACCCATACTATCATAGAGTGTCCCTCTGCATCTCAATTTCCTGAGCTTGTCCAAGATCATGTGAATGCCACCCAATCCTTCCCTAGGGCTGAGAACAATCCATTTTCAAACATATATAACCCTGGGTGGAAGAATCATCCTAACTTTTCTTGGAGGGCACAAAACCAAGGGGTTGTTGGCAATTAACCCCCTAGGCAACCATTCCAAGTTCTACCAGCCCCTATCCATCAACCTCAAGTGCAACCTCCGTATGTCCAACCCAATAGGAGTCCGAGTTTTGAAGAAAAGGTCTTAACTGCATTACAAGAGATTCAATCTCAATCCCATTTCCTCCACTCTCACACACAATCTATAGCAAAGTTAGAAGCCCAAATTGGACAACTAGCTAATGTTATTAATAAGGGAGAGATGGGGACGTTGCCAAGTCAACCCCTACCAAACCCTAAAGGTCAATTTCAGGTAGAGGGAGCTCCTCCCTCTAATGAACAAGTTAATTCCATAATGACCCTCAGGAGTGGGAGGATTGTTGACAAGAGTGTTGGGGGGACACCCGTGACAGATGATAGGAGTGAGGAGTTAGAGAGGGAGCCCCTAATAAACCTCAAGTAGAAGTTAGTGCACCACATGAGAAGGAGTTTGTATCTCCTTCCCCTTCCTCAGAGCCACAGTCTAAGACCACTTCCGAGGAATCTTATAACCCTAGGGCACATTTTCCTTAGTGTCTTGACATGGCCCCACCATTTACAAAGAGCACAGCTAGGACTGATGAGATTCTTGAGACTTTCAAATAAGTCAAAATTAATCTCCCCCTCTTAGAAGCCATTAAGTAAGTCTCTGCTTATGCTAAGTTCCTCAAAGAACTATGCACTCAAAAGCGTAAATCCAAGACCCATGTGTCTAAGAAGGTCTTTCTCACTGAGCAAGTTAGCTCTCTTTTGAAGTTTGACACCCCACCTAAGTATAAGGACCCTAGAGCACCCACTATTTCGTGTGTCATAGGTGATCACTCCATTCATAGAGCCCTCCTTGACCCTAGTGCGAGTGTCAATCTACTCCTTTACTCGGTGTATGAGCAATTAGGGTTAGGAGAATTGCAGCCTACATCAGTTACCTTGCAGCTAGCTGACCGTTCTGTGCGTAAGCCTCGGGGAGTCATTGAGGATGTCTTAGTGAAGGTTGACCGATTTTTTTTCCCTGTTGATTTTATTGTCTTAGATATGGAGACTGGTGCCAACTCCATATATCAGATTCCTATCATTCTAGGTTGCCCTTTTCTTGCCACAGCTAATGCATGCATAAATTGTAGGACGGGGGTAATGGAAATGACTTTTGAGAACATGAAAGTGAAACTAAATGCTTTTGATGTGTCTAACCATTTGCCTGCAACTTCTAATGTTGAATGTTTTATGGTAGACAATTTTAGATTTGATGCTTATGATAGAGGTCCATCTTTTGTAGCATCAGCCCATAATCAAGTCATGCCTTCTAATTTTTCTGCATCATCTTTTTGGAGACTTAAGAGAAGAGCCAATGCTAAAATCTACCAGCCACCCTGATATATTTGAGAATGTTGGCAATGTCTGGCTAAAGACAATAAACTTAGTGCTTCTTGGGAGGCAACCCATGTTTTTGATATATTTTTTTTCCTTCCTTTTGTTTATTTTTTTTTGCTCCATTTAGGCTTTATTTACTTATTTTCTCAGTTTTTTTTCTCATTATAGTTTTTTTTCTTTTATGGGATATAATACTTTAGGTTTGGGGAAATGCTCATCACTTATATTTATTTTTTTTCTCCAATCCTATGTACTTCACTTTTCAGATTAGTGGATTAGTTATGCTTTCAGGTGATATCTTTCTCTCTCTTACTTATTATTGTCATTGTAGTATATATTTTCCTTAACATTGAGGACAATGTTCAATTTAGGTTTGGGGGTGTAGAAAGATATTTTTATTTCTTATTTTTCTTTTGGGATATTTTAGAGTATTTTTTTCATTTTTCTTTTGTTTTCTTTTAAGTGGGTTTTATCGCTTATTCTCTTTTAAAAGTATATGTTTGTTTTTAAAGAGATCAATTTCATTAAGAAAGTTCAAGTAATTAATTAAGTGATGAAAATGATCAAGTGAGTAATTTCTATTTTATTTTCATTATCTTAGATAATTGTGCTTATATTTTGAAATCACATTTCACACACTTGAAACTTGTAGGAATATAATTTTATGATTTATTACTTGTAATCTTAGTGGGATATCTTTAACTAAGCATATATTTTTGAAAACTTGACAATTGAGTAATTTTTAATGTTTTATGATAGATCTTTATGTTTAGTTTTTATTTGAAAAAAAAATGGGATAAGTGTGTAATGAAAAAAAAATTGAAAAAATAGATTGATTGAAAAAAAAATTTGATGAAAAAAAGAGGAAAGGTTTGTTTCTCTTTTTACTGAGTAACTGGACCTTGTGCCTAGGCAAGTATAAGGGATCGCGTCAAAAGGTGAAAAGTTGAGATAAATTCTTTTATGATTTGCTTGGTTCTGTAACATTTATAGTTCGAGTTATTAAGCCTGAGGGGTATTTCAACACTTAGTGCCTTGAGGTAACTAGATTAGGGACATTGGCCTAACACTTGTTACATGGACTATTTAGAAAGCTTAATAGAACTAAGTATTGCACAAGTTATATTTTGAGGTATATTATGCTCTTATTCCCTGAATTTAATTGAAATTTGAAGGTTATTACATGAGGGTTTATTATGAGATGCTAAGGATGAAAGATTGTCATTATATTTTTGAGTTACTGAACTTTAATGAGCTTAGTTAATGGGTCACATAAGATATGCTTGTTAATAAAGAATGGAATTGTATGACTACAAAGTTTCTACACTTTATGTTTTTAAAATGTATATATGTAGTTGCATAATTATTTCTAAAATGGGGTTATAGAATGGATTATTCCTTACTTGAAAGTGATCAGATCGAAATTGTTTACTTGTTTCAAGTATTTGTGGTCGGTTCTTTTTAAAAATAGTTATGTGTTTTTAAGAGAAGATTGTTTTTAGAATTTTTATTTTCTTGTTTTTTTTTATTTCTTAGGATTAGATGTTTGTGGGTATTATTACTACAAACCCTCACAAGACACAACTCGTCCAACTAGGGACACCTAGGGGTTTAAAGGCTTGTTGCATACCCTAAATGCAATCATGATTCCCTATGAAAGTGGCTTTTATTTATTTTTCTAGATTAGTTATTTTATTTTATTTTTGTTTTGCTCGAGGACTAACAAAATATAGGTTTGAGGGTATTTGATAAGTATGAAATATATATCTATTTTATATGTCTTTTTACCTTATTTGCTAGTATAGATTAGGTTAATTAAGAGTTAGTTATAGTTTATCTAAATTAAGATAGTTATTAATATTTTAGTTTTATTATTAATTAATTTTAGAAGTTATTAGTAGTTTAGGTATATATTAAAATCAAGTTGGAATTTTAGTTATATTCTACATGTCTAAAATATGATATTTTATATTTTGTAGGTAAAGTGCGCTTATCGAGGTACTTGGACGATGTTTGGAATAATTCAAAATAGTCTTCACATGTTTTAAAGTGATTTGGATAACTTTTCGGAGTTATAAACAAGTTGGAAATTAATATGGACATGAAGGAAGAGCTTAATGAACAGAAAATGGAATGTCTAGAAAAACTGTCTAGATTGGAGAAACAGTGTAGCTGTTCGAACGGGGCGTTTGATGTATCAAACGGGATAACGTGAATTCGGACAAAAATGCAGTATAGGCGTTCGAACGGGCATGCAGGGCATTCGAACGGGATAATGCGCAGTTTCCTAGTTTTAGCCAATTTTCAATCCTTTTCATATTGGACTTCTTTTTTCGGCTCTTATGCCTATATAAAGACATATTTGACTTGAAATTGGAGGATTCCAGTGGATTTTCTAAAGAGAAAAAGGAAGAAGAATATGGAAGAGAACTCAAAGCTTTTAATAGAGATTCAAGTGCTTTCTTCTACAATAGAAGGCTAGACTTTTTTTTTACTTAGGAGTTGATGAAGCTATAGATAAGTTTCAGTTTCTTTTCTTTTTAATTTATATCTCAGTTGTGAATGATGATAATTGTATGATAAGAATTTCCTTTTTAATGGAAGAGCTTTTAATATTTATTCAAGTCTATGTTGATTTATTGTCTTGTAGATGATAGATTGATGTGGTTTTGATATTTGCATCAATTCTAATTTCTGTGATTTAGATGAGGTGGTCATATAATAGTTTTAATGTTCAAATAATTAATGACTTGGATGAGTTATACTAAGATTAGACGGGTCATGCCTGTAGCTAGTTTAATGTAGATGATTCGTGCTATTGTCGAAGATAGTTCATGCCATGGAATTTAATTAATGATTCTTTCTGAAGTAATTGTAGCTTCTAGCTGAGAATACATGTTCATATTCACACTAGATTTAGATTAAAAGTTAAGGAATTGTTATGGTTCTATAGTAGATTCGATTTCCTAAGTAAATTCTATCATATTAATCTCTTGCTTTTAAACTAGTTGATTCCTTTCTTTTGCTTAATTTAAGTTTAAGTTCTTTATAGTTTTTAATCAGCAAATTCCTCTTTAGATTTAGTAATAATTAATCTGTCCCTGAGGTTCGACAACCCTTAAATACTTATCCTAGTACAATTACCTTGTACACTTGCAAAGGGTTTAATTATAACGATCAGCGACTAGACCGCCGTTTCCCCGGCCATGACCCTTCCGCCATTTTCCATTCTAGACGAGCAGTGCTTTCTTTTTTTTGTTTTGTTCTGTCACTGTGGACTGCGACCACTGGCTGTGCCGCCGGTGGCTGGCCACGGTGACTGGCCTTTGGTCCTCCCCTCAGCCCGGCAACGGCAAGGCTGCCACATTGGCAGCCGCCTTTGCCGCCATCTCCCTTAGCCCCCTCCTCTCTATTTCGAACGGGATAAAAAATCCCTCTTTTTGTTGTGTTCCCATTTCTCTGTGTTGTGAACCACGGTTGTGCCATTGATCTCTGGCCATTGGCCTCCTCCCAGACCGGCGACGGCAAGGCCGTCGCCTTGGATTGAATCGCTGCCTTACCGGTCTTTCACCCATTCTTCCGCCCTTTTCTAGTTTAGACAGAACATTTATTTATTTTTGGTTATTTTTCTGTGTTGAGTTATCGGAGGAGCTTGGCTCACCTCACCTGCTCCATCTCGAGCCGACGGCGGCAAGGTGTTAAGGTTTGGCCCTGCTCGCCTCGATTTGTTCCAATTCGTTTGTTTGGCTGACCTACATAAGAGTATAGTTTTCAATTGTGACATTCATTTTCTGCTATCGGATGTCGGACGACATTGAGTCGACGTCCATTTGACTTGCCACAATCTGGCGACTGCCAGGACTTGTCTTCTCCCAGGTCTAGCCCCCGGCCATGTCGGGCTGTTCGTAGCTTGGCAAGGCGTGTTTGCTGCCCCAATTTAGCGTACTATCGCCCTACCTAAATCGGGTCTTGGGTCTCTTCAATTTTCTGATTGGCTGTTCTGCTGTAGTGTTGTTTTGCTGCAGGCACTGCAAATGTCGGCTTTACCCAATAACGGAAAGGGGCCGCCCCTCCCGACATCCTCTGCGCGTCTTCTGCACACACCAGACGTCCCTAAACTTTGGGATACGTCTCTGATTGTTGCTAATGGGCCCCGTTCCAACCCAAGCCAAAGTGTTTAGCTTGGGATTTTGTGAACTTGGGCTGCAGGTCCAATCAATATGGGCTCTGCCCCAGCCCAGTGACGGCTAGGGCTAGCACTTCTGGCCCGAATTTACCTTTGCACCCCACTTTCTATTACACACAACCCGGAACATACGGGGAAAGAGTTCTCGACTTCAGATCCTTCCAAGCGGAACTAACACAGTCAGCCATTAAACTCGGCCCATCGAAGGCTCGACCGATGTCATGCCATATCTTCCACCGTAAGCCGTGCTTAATGCATGATTATCCGTATGATGAATTGGTTGTGAGTAGCGTTTAGAAATGGCACCGCCTTTGTCAGCCTCTTACGCCAGGCCTTAGTGCCTGAACGTATGTTTAGGAAATGTCTCCACCACTAGGCAATATGGTCGTTAAAGCCCTCTGCCACCTTTTGAGGCTTCGATGATGCAGAATTATTGCCGTTGGATGCGGTCTGCTGTCCATTTTAATGTTTTGTGGCAAACGACGTGTTTTAAACCGTTGGCCGACCTCCAATCAGTCAGCCCCTATTCTGTGGTCGTTCTTGCCATTTCTAGTGGCACGACCTTGTATCTACCCACCCTAGTGCGCGCAGTCTTATGCTTTGAGTGTAATTAATCTAACCTTATCGAGATTAATTCCAGCATCTCTGCAAATCCTCGGGACAACGACTCTCAGTGCGATGCTTTTGGCCGCCTATTCCACTATCAATGCCGCCACCATCGTTTGCTCATCATCAAACTCCTGTGGATTACGAGGTAGGGGACCTTGAACTCATAATTTTATTATAGCATGCTTTAATTGTGTAGTAGCATGCTAGGAGTTTATAATTTAATGTTTTGCATGATAATGCTAATTAAATGGGCATGCTTTATATATGTGAATCATGCATATGTTATGGACTAAAGGTATGACAGTAAGTAATTAGTGAATTGTATGTGTGTGATTTGAGTATGTGATAAATATGTGTGGTCGGTGAGCACGAGAATGTGCGTTTGTTTGTAAGTTTGTCGAAAGGGTGCGTCGTAGGCTACGACATGGAAATGGTGATGGTATGACGAGCGAGGAAAGATGTAAGATGGACTGTAGAAGGTTGGATTTGATGAGATTGAAGAATTAGTTTGGTTTGAGTTAGATGGTACGTCGGAGCATTGAGTAGAAGACGTAAGCAATGTAAGGATTTAGAAGACTTAAGGTTTTGAACATCTTGGGGGATTGTGAGTTAGTAAGAGAGAACGACATAATTGTGCAGGCATAATATATGTAATATGAATTGTAATGAAAGAATAATGAGTAAATAATTAGTAAGGGTTTGATGACAGGATTTAGGTCAAAAAGGGTCTCATTTGAGGAGTTTGAGTAAGAATATTCAGTTTTAAGGCGGATGTTGTAAGTTGTAAGGCCATAAGTGTATGATGGTAAGATACCAGTATAGAATTCGAGTTTAAGTAAGACTATGCAGAGATCGGTAAGGCTGTAAGCGTAAGAGTGGAGGATGAGTTAAATAAAGAATTCTACCTTTGTGGATTGGAACTTCGGGACGGGCGTATTTTTAGCCTTATTGGCTGAAGAATGTAAGACGGAAGTAGTTCCGAACATAATTGTACATGCATAAGTTACCTAATATAAACTTGAATGGTAAGTAACCCAAATTTGTTAACATTGTGAGTTTGAGACTGAGGGTTTTGACGGATTAAGTTCCGTTTTGTGCCAGTCGATAAGTAATCGACTGAGCATCCTTTCTGGTCTAGCCATGGTGTTTTCCTGCGGGTTTAGACTTGGTGCTGTATTTCGGCCCAAACGTTTGATGCTCTGTTCAGAGTGCTGTAAGTTTCTGCCCTTCGTGGGCTTTGTATGTTTTTGCCTACCGATGACACTATATGTTCTGCCCAAGAGTGACACTGTAAGATTCCTGCCCAAGAGTGGCACTGTATGTTTTCCACCCTTAGTTGGCACTATATGGCCCTTGTTGGCATTGTATGGCCCCAGAAAGTGGGCATTTGCGCGCTCAAGTAAGTAGTATCATAGATCTGCTCTTACCTGTTTGATCCTGTGCCCCATGAGCATAGGTGTGCCTTGCCTTCGGAAAAGTCCATGGTGTTTAGTTGCTCCCCGAAGGTTAAGGTGACGCCCCAGTGGCATTCCATTCCTTTCCGACGCTGGAGCTTATTAATTGTAATGAGCTTCAGTTGTCGGTAGTATGTGTACGATCATAAGAGTAAATTGTATGTTTCAGATTCTGAGTAAGTTGTACGTGTAAGATTTAGAGTAAGTGTAAGCTTCTTTGGAAGACAGTAAGAGTAAGTTTATGAGTATGAGTATGTTGTACGAGTAAGTTTGTGAGACTTTGATTCAGACAGTAAGCGTAAGTGTAAGTGTAAGATGTAAGAGTACATTTATGTGTAAGAGTATGATTGTACGAGTAAGGTCATATAAGTAAGTTTATACGAATAAGGTCGTACGAGTAGGCGTATGTTGTAAGTGTAAGCGTACATTTGTATGAGTAAGCTGATAAGACTGATTCAGAGTGTAAGTGTAAGAGCATGATATATGAGTAAAAGTAAGTTCGGTTTGTACGATGATTTGTATGCGTGGCAATATTTATACTTCTTATTCTTTTTGCTTCATGTGTGATTGCATGGAAGCATCTATATGAACTTATGGAATTCATTGATTTATATTTTCCCCTACTAGGTATTTTTCTATTGAGTATGAAAATACTCACCTTATCTTTTTAACCCCTTCGTCCGGAGGCTTTTGCAGGTCGATCGATAGCTGTTTGAGACTGGATTCTTTCCCGTGGTGGACAATTCTTCCTTGACTTTGAGTGCAGTGAAATCACAGTGAAGTTATGTGGAGTTTGGTGCTGCGATCTCATGTATTGATTAAGGTGAGAAAATTATAGTATCTACTGGACTTGTGTATGTATGTACGATTTATTTTCAGACTGTGAATGAACTTGTACTCAGAGATGTCTGGGAGGTTTTTGTTTTTAAAACCCATGGCCATGGTAGGTTTTAATCGTACACTTTTGTTTTAGGTCATGCCTGAGAACGGTTGTTTGTTGTAAAATAAATTAATTTACAAAAATTATTTTCATATGAATTTGAATTTGCTTGGTTCATTTGATCTATATCCGTATTTCAAAATAAAATATTAACAAAGTTTTAAAGTAAATGTGTGGAAAAACCTCAGGCGTGACATACCCATAAAAATATTAAGATTTATTATCACAATACAAAGAAAAGTATAGTAAAATATATTTATAATTAACTTTATTTGGGCCAGGTCGAGTTGGATCACCTAAAACCCAAACTGAATAGTTATTCGCGTTGAGTTTATAAACTCAAACATGATTTATTAGGGTCTGGTAGATTCGGGTTTTACTATATACCCGACTCAAGAGACAACTCTTCAAGGAATATTTGTGGTTGTTGTAGTATGTGATCGATTAAAAATGTCACTTTTGTATCAATACCAAACTAAAGTTGTATATAAATTTATAATTTTTATAGTTTACTTTTTATTTTGATAATTACTAAATCTCAAAATTTTTACAAGTTAATAGATATTTAAAACCAAATAATTATTTTAAATTTTATTAGTATTTATTTTCATAAACAAGTGATTTTTTAAGTTTTCTAAATATTTGAATCTGGTTGTGTTTAGGCATTCATGGATCAAGTTAACAAGTTACTATTTCTTAAATGGAAACATGTTAGGGCTTCTCATAACCCGACCTGAGCTCGATGACCCTACTTTTTCGTTAATATCGAGTGTTAATAACAATGCCTCTGATTTAGTGCCATATGCATTTTAATTTTATTACGCTATTTATGGAAACAAGTATCATATCATATCATAGATGAACTAGGCTAAACCCAACCCTAATAGGTTTGGGTTTGGTTTTCTAAATTTAACCCGAATAGTTATTCAAATTGGGTTCAGGGTTTATGTAATCCAACTCAGCCCAATTAATCTCATCAATATAGTTTTTTTAAGTTTATTTTGAAAATAACTCAATAAATTTTTATTATGTAAATATTTTTTTTACAAACACATAAAAATAATTTTTAAAAATTTAAAATTAGTAATAATGGTAAAGTTCAAGTAAAGCCTATTTAGGTTGGGATTAGGCTTGGCCATTCAGGTTGGGTTGGAGTTAGCATTTCTTAAATGGTATCAAGATCGGGTTTACCAAACTCGATGACATCCAAAACTAGGTCATTTTATTCAAATAAATAAAACACCACACAATTGTACCCATTCTTTTAGTTTGCTTAACCTAAAAGGATCTTTATATATACACACAAGGAGGCATGCATTAAGTGTAACCATCTTTGACCGGTTCAATATTTGTGTCCAATATTGTCGGTGCCAAAAAATTATGGTGCACACAATACGTGTAAAGTAAATGTTTGTTGTGGCTGAGTCTAGGATATGATTGATACATAAATTTTATAGGAAAATATAAAATACTTTTTCACCCGTCACTGTTATAAATTTACACATTTTTTTGTTATTTTTTCTTAATTTAAGATTAGATTATAATTATTTTTTATATTAAATATATTACCAATGTTTTCACATCAAACGCAGCTAAATGTGTATGCTTATTTATTTTTAAAAATTATTAAATTAGTGGCGGTTAGGAAAAAGTGCTGCTAAAAATTTTTTAGCGCCATTTTACGATACTATACAACAACACTTTTCGTAAAACGTCATTGATTATTTACATTTGCGACACTTCGCTGTAAAGTACTGCTGATGACATTTTTCAGCAGTGTTTTGTAAAGAATGTCGTTGTTGTTTTGATTTTTAGTAGCATTTTATAAAAGTGCCGCTAATAGTAAATATTTAGCGACTCTTTAATAATCCACTTTCTCGTAGTGAATAATTTGATTTCTCATTGATCCATTACTTAAAAAAACATAATAAAATGGAAATCCTTGACCTTACACTATATTAATAGAAATTAACTTAAAACAAAGTTTAGAGAAGGAAAATTTTGAACCTTAGGACACGTACCTGTGTCATGGCGCCTCATAGAATCAAGAAAGGGCAATGAAGAACACTAGTACAGAGCACAACCAGAAAATGGATGAACCAAAATGCTCTCCCGAATGGTGGAAGAGCCTCTTGGTGCTTGGGTGATGGGAGAATAGATGGAAGCGGGGTAGCCACATGCGAGGGAGGAGAGGGAAGATGGTCGGGGAAGCGGAGCAGCATGCAATGGGGAGAGGGAAGAGCTGATGCAAGGGAGGTGAAGGGCGAGGGAGAAACTAGGCAGCTGGGTAAGGGAGGTCAAGGGAAGGGTGAATAGGGGTACACGGAGTTAAAAAATTAATGTTCATATTTATTTTAAAATTGGGGTACAAGTGGGAGAATGGGTAAATTGAATATGGGGGACCCAAATAAAAGGGGCACAAGAATTAAGTGGGGTGTGAATAGCCACGTTCATAACTAAATAGAGTAGTTGTACGTAACATCATGCCCAAACAAGGAGTGCATGGCTCTCTGGTGTAGACAATATTGAGGAGAAGAGAACTTCTCAATCAGAGACCATTCCTCCATTCTACATCAAAGGAGTCCGTAAGTTGTGAGCTACCTAGGTTATACTCTAGCCTTATGCGAAGATGGCTGGAGGAAAGATGTGGATCTGCTTCCTTCTATTCACGCTCGTCTTTACAGTCCTGCCTGCAGATTTCATTGGGTTGCAAGTAGAAACTTCTCTCACTAGGTATGTAGAGCTTCGATTATAACTTCATTATGTTCTTGAACCCTTACCATTTCTTGCTAGTTTATGTTTATGCCCTGTTTTTCTTTCCTTCATAGTAGGTTTTCTGAAACTTGAGCTTAATATGAAATGAAGTCACCACTGGTTGTGCATGATTTTTTCGTCTCACTCAAATATATAGAACGTGTTTATTCAGACCCCCCATTTTGTCCTATGTCTCTCATTTTTTTTTTATTTTACTCTTTTTTTTTTAAATTACCTATTTATACCCCATATTTAAAAAATAATAAAAATCTTTACCCTACTTCCCCTTTATTTTCCAGCCTGAGTTTAATTGCTGGCACTGTTGCCAATAATCTGGCATCAATGGCATGGCTGCCCTATTTGGAAGCTAGCCTATAAGTACAACCAACGCGTTGTGGCAGCTAAGAGGGCAGGCAGGGCTTTGGCCATGTAGGCTAGAGCTGGCGGCCAAAACTGGCCATGTAGGCTAGATTTGGCTTCTGCGATTCTGTGGCCTGTGCAGCTGGATCTTGCTGCGGTAGGTCAGATTTGGCATGTTGCAGGCTCGATCTAGCATTCTTTCATGCTGCAATAGGATCTTGCTGAGTATACCGGAGATCCAGCCTACGGCGGTGAGACCTAGCTGCTATAAGCTAGATTCGATGGCTTGCATGGCCAGATCTCACTACGAGAGATACTGCTAGAGCTAGAGTGGCCATTGCTGAAGCCGGAGCTATTGTCGGAAGAAAAGAGAAGGGAGTGAAGTATGAGCAAAATAACGAGGAAAATATAGGGGAATGAATAAGGATGCCACTCGGGTAAGATATATGGTAAAATCTAACCCAACTATAATAGGTCGGGTTTGGGTTTTTAAATTTAACCCGAATAAATATTCGGGTCAGATTATGGTTTATCATTTCTTAAATGATATCGGGTTTGCGTTTGGCAAAACCTAGTCCGAATAAGGTTATAAAATAAATTTTTTATATTTTTCTTTGTATTTTGATCAAATCGAACCCGCCCCAACCCCCAATGGGTTTGGTCTATTCGGGTCAGGTTTTGGTTTTTAAATTAGCCCTAATAACTATTCAGGTCGGATTTGGGTTTACTATTTCTTAAATAATATCAGGTTTGGATTTGACAAAACTCGACCTAAACCTAACCTGGTGGCATCCCTAGGAATGGAGCAAAACAATTTTGTATTTCACTTTCTTCGGAAGACAACCCGAAAAAATTGAGGTCCATATAGAATTATTCACATCTAAATGTCCACCACAATTTCTTTTTTCATTTATGGGATGGTGTGGTTACTAAGAAAGTGTACGCTCCATTCATCCCGTAAAAATCTTAATTTTAGTGTAATTTAATTTTCTAATGGAGACACTTATTACCATAGGGAGGGAGTATATACCCTTTTACTTGTTTTATGTTTCTAAAGTTTCCTATAAAAAACTTTTTTAAGGTATGTTTTACCTCAAAAACATGTTTAAGTAGCACTTTGCATGCATATCAAATTTAAGACATAGGTGAATAAACGTCCAAATAAATCAAAACATAAAAACAGACGTTTGATTGGCATAGAGAAGGATCTGCAATTTCGACTTACGTTCACATCACACAAGAAAAATCTCACTCCGTTCTCTAAGGCTAGTGATTCCATACTTGTGTTGACCAATCTCTTTTGAATGCCATCCCCAAATGTTGATTAAGTTGTCATTCTTTGTTTGGTCGTGATTTGTAACTTTTATGTTTTCCTCATACTAGGTGGTCGTATTTGGATCATTTGATTCTTGGAAACCCAACCAGCGTCTATTTTTCTAGCCGGAAATTTATGGCAATGCCCTGAGTTTTCTCCTATTTGCAAATGTTTTTTTTTTAAATATTTATATTTAACCCCTGCCTTGAAGGTCCTTTTTATCTCCATTAATTGAAATTTTATTACTCTCTCTTTAATATATTAATAGTTTTATTTATTTATTTTTAAATAAATTAAAATTAATATATTTATAGAAAAAAAATAGAGCCATTAATGTGGTGTACTTCCAATAAGTAGGAATTTTTTTACATTGTCAATACTAATCCAGCTATCTCTTAGTCACCACTCTCCTGCTATCAATTTAATTTTCTGACATGGACATAGTTCATTTACACACTTTTCATTACTTTTGAAGGGTAATTTTGAAGTTTAAATAAATAGAGGTAAATGGTCTATTTATAATAGACAAGTTAAATAATTAATTATTAATAATAAAATAAAAGAAGCATTTTTAAATAGGTAAAAATTGAAAGACATTTATAAATTTCTTTCCCATAATCCAAATAAGTTCTTTCCTATATACTCCTCCGGATGAAGGGAAAATTATATAAATAATATTAAAAAATATTTATTAAAATAGTAGAGAGGTACAAAAATAATATTTATTTTTGCCATGTAGGCGCCAGCTAAGCGATGCCATGAGTCTTTTTTAAAATTTTTCTTTAGGATTTCATCATTTCAAAAGGACGAAATCAATAAACTTGACTGATTTTGTTCTTTAGAACGCTGAAATCAATAATGAATTAATTTTATCCTTTCTTTACTCTCTCTCTCTATTCAGTCTCTCTCTCCTCTTTCTCTCTCTATTCATTCTCTCTCCTCTATTCACTCTCTCACTGCTCTCTCTTTCGGCTATCTCTCTTCTTCACTCTCTCCTTCTCGTCTCTCCTCTTTCTTCACTCTCTCCTATCTCTCTCTTCATACTCTCTCTTCTTTCTCTCTCTCCTCTTTCTCTCTCTTCACTTTCTCTCCTCTCTTCTTTCTCTCTCCCTGCCTCTATTTCATGCATGTGAGTGTGAGTCCTGGCTCTAAGGAAGAACGAAGAAAAAATATAAAATATAAAATTTTATTTTTTCTTCCTTATTTATTATATATTAAAGTAATAAATTTTGAATAAAATATAATATATTTGTAAAAGGCGAAATCAATATATATTTTTTTTAAATTTCATGATTTCGTCTTTTTGATTTCATCCTTTAGAAGAAGAGAGAAGACAAAGAGAAGAAAGAGAAAGACGAGAAAGAGAAAAGATATAGCTGAAAGAGAGAGAAGAGAGGGAAGAGAGAGAGGGGAGAGTGAATATAGAGAGGAGAGAGAGGGTGAAGAGAGAGAGGAGAGAGATAGCCAAAAGAGAGAGGAGAGATAGAAGAGAGGAAAGAGAGTGAAAGAGAGAAAGAGGAGAGAGAGAGGAGAGAGGAGAGAGAAGAGAGAGAAAGAGGAGAGAGAGATTGAAAATAGAGAGAAGAGATGAGAGAGAAAAGGAAAGGGTAAAATCATTTCATTATTGATTTCGTCTATTAGAAATTAGTATAATGTACTAATTTTGTTCATTATGAGAACGAAATAAGTTAAGTGTAATTTCGTCCTTATGAATAGTGAAAAAATAAATTTTTTTTAAAAAAGCCATAGAGGTGACAATGCTTGGCTGGCGCCTACATAGCTAAAATAAACACTATTTTGATAATAAATTTTTTTACTATTTTAGTAAATATTTTTTTATAAATATTATTTATATAATTTTCCCTCCTATCAATATTAACAACTATATTAAAAAAAATATTTTTTGTCAAATAGTAAAACCTACATCTAAAAGGAGGGGAAATAGGCTTATAAAACTTTTCTTTAAGTATCCAACCACTTAAATTTGTAAAATAGACCTATTAATATAAAATAAATTCTTTTTAAATATAAAGATATTAATATAGGACAGAGAGAATACATCTAGGTATCAATGAAACTTTAACTACAAGTGTTGCAAATTATTTACTAGGCCCATGGATCTAGATCGTGGCCATCTTGCCATGACTACAACTTCAATCTATTTAATCTACTAGTGTCCTAAATTAATAGCTTCACTTGGTTTTGTAAAATAAACTACAATTAATTTATTTTAAAAAACTAAGTAGAACTATTAATTTAAGACCAATAGAGTATTTAACTATTAAGAAACATAAAAGAGATTTTTTTGGTACGGAAACACGGTCCAAACTGTATAACTTCAACAAGAATGATAAAAAAAAGTTTATTTTTCTACTTAGACAAGCATTCCATATGAAGGGAAAGCTGCTATTTTTTGGAGGATCATGTACTCCTTGTCCTACGCAATTTTTAATAGCATCAGTTTTCTATTACCTCTTTATTGACATAATTAATTAGTCCTTGAATCTAGATCTATAAGTGAAGTTTCAATCGCCATAACTGAAGCTCACAATCTGTGCATTGGCCTATGATTTTATGTTTAACCAATTTTGGGCAATTAATAGTTAGTGAAGCTTCTAGCAATTTCGTTAGAATTCACCATAATCTCATTTAATTTAAAATTAAGTGGCTTTTTCTATGTTAAAAATAAGAGGTTCTTTCTAATATGAACAAACAACACAATTAATTTATCAATAGGATGATAATAAAATTATATTATGCATAACAGTATATTTTTACTATTATTTGAAAGGCTAAAATATAGTACTTTTAGGCATACCTGTAGTCATTAGAGCCTTTAACTAAGCTTAAACCTCTTGTTGAAGCCTTGTCTCTTCTAATCCTCTTTAGAATTACACAATGAATTTCTGGTTTAGAACTTGACTAAGAATAATCTCTCATAAGGCATTGTATTAGGATGACTAATGGTGTATTAATAACTAAACCAAGACACCATTGTTAAGAACCCTAAAGTCTTGACCTTCCATCTAGAGGTCAGCCAACGGTCCAGATTCGCTACTTAAAACCACAGCTTAATGGGTATTTTAATTGAAGTCCATTACCCAGATAGTTTTAAAAGCCGAAAACAGTGTTAATTGAGATAGTTGGGCCACTTGATGTTTTAATACAAAAACAGGCCCAACATTCTCCTACTTGGCACAACTTCTCAATTGAGCCATAGAAATAAAGTCTCCCACGAAATAAAGTCTCCCACTTGGCTCAATTAAACTAAATTTGAGAAAAATATTTTAGTTAAAAAGTAACCAAGTGGGTAATGGGAAAGTTTAAAATGACTTTCGTACGCGCATACAACTTTTGTTGAAAAAATAATAGCCTTCAAATTGTATGTGATAACTTTATACTCTTACAAAATGTCATAATTGCATGAATCAGGGCAGTTATGCCATCATAAGAGAACATTTCCTTCTAAGTATTATAATGTAACTAATTCATTCTGTTTGAGTGCTATATATGGCAAAATATATATATGAATGAAGGCATACTCCCACTCTTTTTCCAAATATTGTCTCATACTTAAGTGCACAAAAAATGAGACAACATGAGAAAAGAAACCGTAATTGCTATGATAAATGAAAAAGTCCAAAAATACATAAGCAAAATCAAATGTACGATTAGCTAATAAGACCCATACGATCCACATGACTCTTAAACAGAGAAGGGGTAAGCCCTTAGTTATTGGATCAACAACCATAAGCTCAGTACTTATATGCTTAATAATAACTGTCCCTTCTTTAATTTGATCCCGAACAATAAGATACTTGATGTCGATGTGCTTACTCCGACTTCCACTCTTACTGTTCTTCATGAAGAAGACAACAACACTGTTATCATATAACATCTTTAACGGCCTATATATGGAATCTATAATAGTAAGCCCTGTGATAAAGTTCATCAGCCAAGTAGCTTGTGACGTGCCCTCATGACAAACAACAAATTTTGCCTCCATAGTCGATGACACTGTAAGGGTTTGCTTGATACTTTTCCAAGAGACAACAATGTCTACCAAAAGGAAAATATAACCCGATATCTTTTTCTGGTCAACACAACCAGCAAAGTTTGTATATAAGCATGTACTCCTTCATTCCTTGTAGATACCTCATAACTTTCTTTGTAGCTCTCCAATGATCCAACCTAAGATTTTTCTGGTATTTACCCAAAATTCCCATAGCAAAGGCAATATATGGTCTTGTGCAGACCTCCAAGTACATTATACTACCAATTGCTGATGCATAAGGAATTTTCATCATGCTTTCCAACTCCAAAGAATTCTTTGCACACTGGAACAAGCCAAATTTTGTTGTGCACGATGATCATACTCTCCTTTATTATTTTATTTGCATTGAACTATTTATTCATTATTGTAATAGTTTATTGTTCGTACTGTGTTAGTTCAGTTAGTGGCCCGGGCTAGCCGACCCACTAATTGGGTTATCTTGTTAAGGCCGAACTGGTCTGGTTCAAGTGGCCTAGTTCCCTAGGTGGTCGTCTCCTATATGGGGCGGCCTTGGCTTTTGTTGGTGATTATGCAATTGAAGTATTCCAGTTTCTCTCCTTTCTTCATTACTTCTCCCCTTTCCCTGCGTAATTCTCTTAGGTGTCGATTGTGCCTGCATCGGGCACATCATTGGTATCAGAGCTTTACGATCCCTGGACATGGCTTGAGGAAAACAATCTGCTGTTGTTCCCGAGGTTACTCCGGAGAAGGAGGTACCAGCGTCAGCACTTGCTTCTGCAGACAGCCCGAAGGCCGATCCTCCTGCAACAGCCAGCGATATTAAATAAATCATGGCTGCGCTGGAGGTTCTGACATCGTATATGGTGAGCGCAGTCAAGGGCGAAGCATCGGGGTGCACAACGCCCATCCTTCCACGGTCGCCACCTGCTGTCCTAGAGAAGGGCGGTCCCTCCAATCTCCCCGAGCCGATCTTCTCCTGCCCTCTAGCACCCGTAGGCATCGACACAGGTGACTTCCCGGGTCCAGCGCGATTTGGCACTGGCATTCCAGCGCCAGATGGGAGATGCCAGGCCTGGGACATGCGAGGCACACCAGGTGTTCGAGAGAATGCCCCTATGATGCCGCCCCCCACAATCAGTTCCAAGATGCAGAGGAGGAGTGGGACGAATATCCAAGGCCTCGCGGCGGGGCCCGAGGGGGGGCTGAACCTCGCCTCGCTCATCTACAGTTTCCCTGTTATAATGATGATGATGACCCTGTGGAATGGCTGTATAAAGCGGAGAAGTTCTTCTCCTACCAGGGAACGCACTCCGAGACAGAGTGTCTGCGCATCGCTGCCTTTCACCTGGATGGCGACGCATCGGTTTGGTTCCAAAACTTTGAGAAAGAAGTGGCTACCCCACTTGGGCAGCCTTCTCCGACGA
Source organism: Saururus chinensis (assembly GCA_035235625.1). NCBI lineage: Eukaryota > Viridiplantae > Streptophyta > Magnoliopsida > Piperales > Saururaceae > Saururus > Saururus chinensis. The sequence goes on from CP141143.1 coordinate 38,932,372, forward strand.
GCTCTGCATCTAGTTTGGGCCGAATGAATTTCAGGACTTCAATGAGATGTTGTCTACCCTGAGCCAGACCACCACCGTTCGTGCCTACTATACAGACTTCATGAAGATAGCCAATAGACTCCCTGACTGGCCGATGGCCGCCTTGGTGGGCACGTTCAAACGGGGGTTAAAGCCTGAAATCTCGGAGGAAATGCACCACTTCCCTTGCGCAAGCATGCAGGACGTTGTGCGTCATGCCCGGATTGAAGAAGAGAAAGTGAACCGGCAGCGTAGGGGCGGATGGCTGGGACCTCCACCCCGGTTTGTATTGAGCTCCAATCCTGTGACGGCTGCCTCCAGTAGCCCGGCCAATGGCCGCCCTGGTCAATAGGCCGCCTCTCCCACTCAGATTGTCCGGCACCTCACCCTCGCCTAGATGGATGAACGCCAAGCCAAGGGGCTGTGTTTTCGTTGTGATGAGAAATTTGTGCTTGACACCGCTGTGCTGTTAAGGGCAGCTTGCTAGTGGAGGAAATTGATGATGACGGCGAGGGTACGGAGGGTTCCGCATCCTTGGCGATGGAGGAGGTCTTACCTGAGATCTTAGTTCATGCTTTTTTAGGGGCATTTACTCCTCGCACGATGCAAGTACAAGGATACCTCAAGCGGCAACAGGTATCTATCTTGATCGACAATGGTTCTACTCATAATTTTATTAATGACAAGGTCGCCCACCGACTTGGTTGTTTCGTATCGGATTCAAAGCCATTTGACGTGTTAATTGGAGATGACAAGCACCTCCGGAGCAATGGGGTGTGTGCGCAGGTCACCTTGTCTGTCCAGGGCCACGCATTTGTCACTGATCTCTTCCTATTACCTACAAAAGGGGCAGACATTGTGTTGGGCGTATAGTGGCTACAGGAGCTCGACGATGTCGTCTGGAACTTCCGTGACATGTGGATGGATTTTGAGCTTCAGGGGCAGCGCGTCCAGTTGGAAGGCTCTAGGCCGGGCACCCTCCTCTCCACCCTGCCTTCGAGCACCTTGTTCCGGTTCGCCCCCCAAGGGCTCCTTTTGCAGCAGCGTACTACCCTTGAGGTTTCTTCGGACGACATGCAGCCAGATCTCCAGGAGTTATTGACCAGCCACTAGGACTTGTTCGCTGAGCCGCAAGGTCTTCCTCCTGCTCGCTCTCATGACCATCAAATTACTATCATACCGGGAGCAGCCCCGACCAATGTGCGACCTTATCGGTACCCTCACATCCAGAAATCGGAGATTGAGTGACTCGTGGCGGACATGCTTCAGGCTTATCTAGCCTAGTACGAGTTCCTACTCGTCGCCTGTGTTACTTGTATGGAAGAAGGATGGTACATGGCATTTTTGTGTTGACTACCGTGCCCTGAATGCCATCACTGTTAAAGACAAATATCCCATTCTGGTGATTGAGGAGTTGTTGGATGAGTTAACGGGTGCCACAATCTTCAGTAAGCTCGACCTTCGTTCGGGTTATCATCAGATCTGGATGAAGGCCAACGATGTGTACAAAACTGCTTTCCGAACTCATGACGGCCATTTCGAGTTCCTTGTTATGCCGTTTGGATTGACCAATGCCCCCTCCACATTCCAGTGCCTTATGAACGACCTCTTCCGGCCCTTCCTTCGCCGTTATATATTGGTATTCTTTGATGATATTCTAGTGTACAACCGGTCATGGATGGAACATTTGACACATCTCAGGTCGGTCTTCTCTATTCTACGAGACAACTCTTTATTTCTTAAACGTTCGAAGTGCTCCTTTGGTAGTAAGTAGGTGGATTATTTAGGACATATTATCTCGGGAAATGGCGTCGCTACAGATCCAGTCAAGGTGGCCGCTATGTTATCTTGGCCCGTGCCCCAATGTGTTTGGGTGCTCCGTGGTTTTCTGGGCCTCACCAGGTACTATCGGCAATTCATTAGTACATATGGAAGTTGGCTCGGCCTCTGACAGCGCTGCTCAAAAGGGGGTGTTTGCTTGGACTGCGGCTGCTCAGGAGGCCTTCGATGGGCTAAAGTAGGCTATGGCCTCGGCGCCAGTCTTGATCTTGCCTGATTTCAGTCTCCCTTTTGTGGTCGAGACGGACGCATTGGATGCGGGGCTGGGGGCAGTTTTTTTACAGGATGAGCGTCCCATTGCCTATTTTAGCAAGGCTCTGGCTAGCCGCTCCTTGTCCCTTGCTTGACCTTCTCCACGTTATCTTGTCCATTTATTGAGGAGTTGAAGCAGGCCTACATTGCTGATACTGCGACGCAAGCTCTGGTTGTTGCCCTCCAAATCGATCCTGCTGCCCGCCCATTCTATGCATGGCGGGATGATCTCCTGTTTTGGAAGGATTGGTTGTGGGTTCCTGATGTCGCTGATCTTCGCTGCCGCATTATTTCTCATTTCCACGACTCTCCAGTGGCCGGTCATGAGGGAGTATTCCGCACCTATAAGAGGGTCAGCTAGAGTTTCTTGTGGTTGGGTATTTGACGGGTAGTTCATGAGTATGTGACTGCTTGTGATACTTGTTAGCGAGCGAAGGCAGCCATGACCTCCCTAGCTGGGTTGCTCCAACCCTTGCCCATTCCGAATAAGGTCTGGGAGGATATCTCGATGGACTTTGTCGAGGCCTTGCCTCTCGTGCAAGGTAAGTCAGTGATAATGGTTGTGGTCAACCGTCTGTCAAAGTATGCTCATTTTTGTGCGTTGGGACACCCTTTCATTGCTAAGACCATGGTTGATCTTTATGTATGGGAGGTGGCGAAGCTTCATGGTATGCCCCGCACTATTGTTTCTGATCGTGATCGTATAATCATCTCCCAGTTTTGGCGGGAGTTCTTTGCTTTGCATGGCACTTCGCTTCATATGAGCACTTCTTATCACCTGCAGATGGATGGGCAGATGGAAGTGGTTAATTGTTGTCTGGAGCAGTACCTGCGGTGTTTTACAATGACGCAGCCTCGCCGATGGCTTCAGCTTCTTCCCTGGGCGGAGTGGTCCTATAATACCACCTATCACACATGTGCGGGCTTCACTCCTTTTGAGGTGTTGTATGGCCACCCCCCACCGACGATCTTGTCTTATGTACCTCATCGCTCTTCTGTGGCTGAGGTGGACTATATGCTCCAAACTCGCGATGAGGTCTTGCGTCAACTAAAGATGAATTTTGCTGTTGCTCAGAACCGGATGAAATAGCTCTATGCTGGCCGACATATGGATAGGGAGTTTCATGTGGGTGACTTGGTTTATGTTTCTGTTTTGCCACAGCGCCAGACTTCTTTGTTTCAGCCCGAGCACTCCAAGCTCACCCCTGGTACCATGGTCCTTATCCTGTGGAGGCACGCATTGGTCCAGTCGCTTTCCGCCTTATGTTGCCGCCTAATTCCTTGGTTCATCCTGTTTTTCATGTGTCCCATCTTCGGCGGTTTGTGGGTGACAGGGTTTTGGCTATGGGTGCCCCTCCTCCTCCCTTGATGGGTCAGGTTCCGCCCTCTGACCTTGCTCCTGCGTCGGTGCTTGAGAAACGGTGGGTTCGTCATTCTGGTCGCATTATCACTGAGGTCTTGATTTTGTGGCAGGTCAGCTGTTGGAGGATGCTACGTGGGTGTCTGAGGATGAGTTTTTGGCTCGTCTTCTAGCATGGTTGCCTTGCGGACAAGGCGAATAGTAGAAGCGTTGTGGAGTGTTGTGCACGATGATCATACTCTCCTTTATTATTTTATTTGCATTGAACTATTTATTCATTATTGTAATAGTTTATTGTTCGTACTATGTTAGTTCAATTAGTGGCCCGGGCTAGCCAATCCTTCATAATAGGAGTTGCACTAGGTGCACAGTTTTTTATGTTAAGCTGTTTCAAAACTTTATTGATGTAGGCCTGTTGAGACAACCCAAAGATCCTTCTGGATCTAACACGACAGATCTCAATCCCTATTACAAAGGATGTCTCTCCTATATTTTTCATGTCAAAGTTCTGAGAAAAGAAACTACTTAGTCTCGTGCAACATCCCTAAGTCACTGCTTGGAAGTAGAATGTCATCAATATATAAGACCAAAACATGCAATTACTAACCTTAAGGTTATGTATTGGTTAACAATGTTCTCCTTAAAACCAAATAAAGTAATAACATCGTTGGACTTCAAATACCACTGTCGAGAGGCTTTTTTCAGTCCGTATATTGATTTTTTGAGTCTACAAACCACCTGACTTTCTTTATCTGAGGTGAATCCTTCAAGTTGAGTCATATACACTTCCTCCTTAAAATCCCTATTCAAAAATAATGTCTTGACATCCCTTTGATGTAATTCTAAGTCAAAATGAGCTACAAGGGCCAAAATAACTCTTAACGAATCCTTTGTAGAAACTGGAGAGAAGGTTTCATTATAGTTAACACCATCTTTATGAAGAAAATCTTTGGCTACAAGTTGGGCCTTATATATGCTAATGTTACTAGATGGATCTAATTTAGTCTTATAGACCTATTTGCAGCAAAGAGTCATGGCCCCTTGCGGTAACTTTATGAGATCTTAGACTTGATTATCAACCATGAATAGATTTCATCTCATCCTGCATGACATCATACAATTTGCTGGAGTTATCTTCAGTCATGACCTATCTTGAATTAGTCCAACATTCTTATCAGACTCTTGGAGGTATACAACATAGTCAGAAGGGAATGCAAATTTTCTTACTCTTGAGGACCTTTGAAGTCCTATTTGATCAATAGGCGGAGGTGCCTGTACAAAATGAACTTTAACAACTTGTTCCTGAGGGGATAGTAGAGGAATGATAGGCTCCTTTGTAATCACCATAGGCAATACAACATGTGATCCTCCACTGGATGTGGGTATAACAATTAGAACCCTTATTTCCTCAAACACAATGTGTTTGAGAGAAATAATCTCATTGAAGTTGCCTTGCTCAAGAAAGCATACATTCCGTGTTTTGCCTATAGGGGTGTGCAAGGGATAATAAAACCTATAACCCTTAGACCGTTCTGCATAGCAAATGAAAATCCACTGACTGTCTGTAATGCCCGAGATTTTTTATACATTTTCCTCAAAATTCACAAATTTTTTTTGTAATATAACTGCTATAAATCGGGAAAAATGACGAATACAAAACTTGTAAAAACAGTTTTATAATTTAAAACTTAACACATTGGTTTTCCCATACAAATTTTTTTACCCATTTGATCATGACGTACGATGGCGAGTACATGATGGTGGCAGCGTCGGCGGTGGAGTTGGCGGTTGATTATTTATAATTAAACCTTTTGCAAGTGTACAAGGGAATTGTACTACGATAAGTATTTCAGGGTCGTTAAACCTCAGGGACGGATGAATTATTACTAAATCTAAAGAGGAATTTGCTGATCAAAAACTAGAAAGAACTTAAACTTAAATTAAGCAAAAGAAAGGAATCAACTAGTTTAAAAGCAAGAGATTAAGATGATGGAATTTACTTAGGAAATTGAATCCACTATAGAACCATAACAATTCCTTAACTTTTAATCTAAGTCTAATGTGAATATGAACAAGTATTCTCAGCTACAAGCTAGAATTACTTCAGAAAGAATCATTAATTAAATTCATGGCATTAACTATCTTCGACAATAACACGAATCATCTACACTAAACTAGCTATAGGCATGATTGGTCTAATTTTAGTATAACTCATCCAATTCATTAATTATCTGAACATTAAAATTATTATATGACTATCTCATCTAAATCACAGAAATTAGAATCAATGAAAATATCAAAACCACATCAATCTATCATCTACAAGACAATAAATCAACATAGACTTGAATAAACATTAAAAGCTCTTCCATTAAAAAGGAAATCTTTATCATACAATTATCATCATTCACAACTAAGATCTAAATTAAAAAGAAAAGAAACTGAAACTTATCTATAACTTCATCAACTCCTAAGTAAAAGAAAAGTCTAGCCTTCCATTGTAGAAGAAAGCACTTGAATCTCCATTAAAAGCTTTGAGTTCTCTTCCATCATCTTCTTTTTTTTTCTCTTCAGAAAATCTACTAGAATCCTCCAATTTCAAGCCAAATATGTCTTTATATAGGTATTAGAGCTGGAGAAAGAAGTCCAATATGAAAAGTATTGAACATTGGCTAAAACTAGGAAACTGTGCGTTATCTCGATCGATCGCCCTGCATACCCGTTCGATCGGCTACACTGTATTTTCCTTCAAAATCACATTTAGCCGTTTGATACTAAAAACGCCACGTTCGATCGGCTACACTATTTCTGCAATTTGGACAATTTTTCTAGACAGTCAATTTTCTGTTCATTAAGCCTTTTCTTCATCTCCATATTAATTTCTAACTTGTTTGTAAATCTGAAAAGTTGTCAAAATCACTTTAAAGCATGTCAAGACTATTTTGAATTATTCCAAACATTGTCCAAGTACTTCGATCAGCGCACTTTACCTACAAAACATAAAATATCATACTTTAGACATGTATAATGTAATTAAAATCCCAACTTGATTTAAATACATGCCTAAACTACTAATAACTTCTAAAATTAATTAATAATTAAACTAAAACATTAATAACTATCTTAATCTAAATAAACCATAACTAACTCTTAATTAACCTAATATATACTAGAAAATAAGGTAAAAAGGCATATAAAATAGATATGTATTTCATACTTATCAGTGGCCAAAAACATTGCCAAGTTGAGAGAACTGTCGTCCCAAGGATTTTAGGAAGTGCCGAAAACAATCACGGCGAAACAGGGTGTTAGAAGTCAATGTGGCAAAATCCCCGACCAACGGCGGCACACTAAGGTGGCCGGGAGAAAGGTCAAGCCAACATAAGTGCCAATGAGACCATAAGTCGAGGGTGTACTCATTGAAGGTTGGCAAGTGGCTAAGACGTACTCGGAAAGCCCCAAGATGTCAAAATCTGCCGTGGACAGCACCCAACGGTGACGATTTCGAGTCAACAAGGGCCCACATAAGGGCGGAGAGCATGGGGCAATGCTCGAGGACAGAGGAGAGGTGGAGGAGGCTCTAGTGGTCAACTAAAATGGTGACGGAGCCATCCGATGGTCAGGTGGCACAAATACAGTGCCTAAACCCAAAAGCACATGCGTGGCCACATGCACATGCAACCAAAAAGGACCACTCTAGGGGGAGATGAGTCGGACGGTAGCGGCCCAAGGCCCACAAAAGGGCAACTGAGCTATGGCCAGGAGGTGGTGGCTGATCAAAGTGGCGACAATGCCAATCGCCACCCACAACCATTACATGTGGTACGGGCGACTGTGCATCTTGCACAGTATAGGGGAAAGGTAAGCGGCCCATTCCGAGCAGAGGTATAATCGGACCAAGTGGGGCTGACCCTCACTGTCGTCGAGCTGGGGTAGTGCCCACGATGACCAAGTGGCCCATGGCTTGCCGATGGTAACAACCCGAGACATACCCAAAGCATCTAACCGGGCGGATCAAGACAATAGGGGCAAAGCGGGGTCGGAAACGGCAACCCCCTATTGACACTGGGTTGAGGTAGGCTAGATGGAGTCCATCCGGTGGCCGAGCAATGACCAAAAACACATCAGCGTCTAAAAAAACCATCATGGATAGTGAAATAAAATATAACCAAAACTCGACCAAAGTACCGGTAGCTCACGGCGGAGCGAAGAAAGAATGGCGGCGGTTCTAGTCAGTACCTATGGGTTCCTAACGGCCAACTAAACATAAGTCTAGTTGAAGGCGGCTACAAAAGACGTCAAAATCGTATCACCACGGCTCAAAAATGAGATTTGGAGAGAAAAACCGAAGAAAAGTTCGGTACCTTGTGGAGGAGCAAAGAGGCCATGGCGGCGGTCATAGTTGGTACCTACGAACTCGTGGTAGTGAGGCAAAGAGAATCCTGATAAGAATTGGCAGAATCCAATGGTGGAGGAGGGAGAATGGAGCGACCGAAATCTCACTCGAGTTCTCACTGAACTCACTGGACATCTATAAAATTTCTCAGGGCGTTGAAACTTCTGGAATCTTATTTACAGATTTCATATATATAATCTTTTTAATTTTTACATTTATGTCCCCAACACACGTTCACCCCCCAGTTACGCATTGTAGCTCCAAAATTCGCTCCGTAAGCACGCAGCAAAGCCTACGGCCTATGACTAAGCCCACACCTAACTCTATGGGTATAAATATTGGAGAAAATACATAAATATTAATACGCCAAAGTGTCACATTTTCCCGCCAAAAAATGACCAAAAAAATTATATAAAAATCTCAAAAAATCGTAGAAAAATTAGGGACATTACACTATCTTAGGGTTAAGTTTTTTCTCAAGTAGATTGTACACCCTAACCTCAATAGGACAACCCCAGATGTGTACATGATCTAAACTAGGTTTCCGCCCATTCCATAGCTCAAATGTTGTTTTAGGAACGACTTTAGATGAAACTTGATTTAGAATGTACATGGCTGTCTTTAAGGCTTCACTCCACATATTGAGAAGAAGGGAGGAGTTACTGATCATACTCCTCACCATATCTATCAAAGTGTGATTCCTTCTTTTAGCCACACCATTTTTGTTGTGGTGTGCCCAATACTGTGTATTGTGCAACAATGCCATGTTCCTTCATGAACTGCACAAATGGTCCATGTTTTTGTCCACTCTCTATGTACCTACCATAGTATTCCCCTCTTATGCATGATCTAACAATTTTGATACTCATGCTAGATTGTTTCTCTACCTTTGCCTTATAAGTCTTGAAAGCATTAAATGTTTCTGACTTTTCATTTAAGAGATAAAGATATATGTATCGGGTATGATCATCTATAAAGGTAATGAAATACCTTTGACCATTCAGATATGGTGTACTAAATAGTCTACAAATATTAGTGTGTATGATGCTTAATTCTCATCATGCCTCTTAGCACCCTTAAAAGACTTGTTAGTGTGATTTCTTTTTATGCAGTCTATACATGTCTCAAGATCAGTAAAGTCAAGAGTTTTTAAAACTCATTCTCTTACTAATCGCTTTAAGCAGTCAATGGAGATATGCCCCAATAGCCTATACTATAACATAGAGGAATTCTTTTTAATAACACTTCCATGCACAAACATAATAGATTCTTCAAAGAAAACATGCAAAGAGAGACAATATAATCCATCTATTAAGGAACTAGAACCAATGGTAACTAAATATTTAATAATCAGAAATGAGGAATTCATAAACTGAAAATTAAAGCCATGAGACACTAGTCTTGATATAGAAACTAAGTTCTTTGAAAAACTTGGAATATAAAAAGTTATCTATAAATTTAAGGTGTATCCTATATGAAGAACAAGGCGATATGTTCCCACACATTCAACCTTTAAACACAACTTATTTCTTTAATAAATGTTGTGCTCCCCATCATTTGGTTTCCTTAGTTTGAGAAATCCCTGCATGACAGTAGAAACATGGATTGTAGAACCAGAATCAATCTACCATGTGTTATTATGATGAAAATCAAAATATTTAAATTCATAACACACTAAAGACATGAAATTACCTCATTTCTTGGCAAGCCACTTTTGATATTTAAGGCAATCTTTCTTCATGTGTCATTTCTTCTTGTACAAAAAATATTTAATTTCCTTGGTGATGCTAGTGGACTTCATTGGCACATTTTTACCAGTTTTCTTCTTTGGAGCACAATGATTCTCTTCTTCTGTCCTTTATGAGAAAGTAGATGGGCACTTTCTAGCTTCTCTTACTTAAGCCTCCTTTCTTCCTATGCACACATACTCAGAAGGTCATTAACTGACCATTAAGTGTTATGTGTGTTGTAAGAGATCTTAAATAACCCATATTGTGCACGTAGGGAGTTCAGAATAAAGTTGACTAAAATAGTGTCATCAATCTTTATTTTCATGTTGCTCAACTAATTAGCAATATCATGCATCTGCATGATATGCTATCTCACCCCTTTGTCATCTGTTCGCCTCATGGATGACAACTTGGACATTAAGGTGCTGGCCAAGTCTTTGTCAGAACTCTTGAATTGAGCTTCAATAGCTTTCAAAAGTTCTTGAATTGTAGCGCATTCTAAGATGGATCCCCAATGCTTTTATTTATGTGAGACTTTATGAGCATCATGTTTAAGTGGTTAGACTACTCCTACTTTTCGAAAGATGCTACCTCACTTGACATACTTTTTTTCATAGGAGTGGTGGGTACATCCATACGAAATGCCAAATCCAAGTCCATGCATCCTAATAATAAAAACATCTTTTCCTTCCAATCCATAAAATTGTCCACAAACAATAATAGAAGGTGCTGATTAGGGTCAGAAATAAAAGATGGATAAGTTGCAATAAAAAAATTAATACATGCGAATAATTAATAAGGGCAAGAAACAATAACATAAGTATGAAATAGCCAATGCTAAAATCATATAGTAAAATTGTAAACCTTCATTTGGGCAAATGTTGCAATCTAAACCAAAATTATTAAACCGTATAGAAACAAATGTTCATTTTATTTAATGATAAGGCTAGTGGGTTATACATAAAATATTTCTAGAAAATATCACACTTTTGGGCTTAGGGGTTCACTCATGTTAAAATATATAACCCTCCACCCTATCCTGATTATGTGACGCTAATTACCACCTCCCTTTGGGGTCGGATAATAATCTGTGCCATATAATCAAAATTTGATGACAACACAATATTTTTTATGTATGTGAATCTATGCACCTCATAGTAGTATTCTATATGATTCACACGTTAAAAAATAACTTAGAATGCTTTGGCCAATCCTAAGTCATCTCAACAGATGTGAGAATTGAATTTGTGATTATGACTTTTTTTTGGAACTCGGCCAGGGGTTCCATCACCACACACCACAATAAAAAAATATAGTCTACAATCCATGTATAGTCCTTAAAAAAATAAAAAATAACAATTGTACAAGTTGGAAGCTTTAGGCCCTTAAAATAGAAACAATGTACATTAATTCTTGATGACTACATCCACCTCCAGATGGGGTCCTTGCATTCTAGTGTCGCTTACAATATGTATAATGTATACTCTCTACAAAAATTACATAAGTGGTACACTCAACAATTTTTAAAAAAATTTGAGAACATATGATTGCAATATAATCCCCTGGCCAGCCCATATCATTAATAAAACCTTTAAACGATAATTAAAACACATTTACTTGCAATCACAACTATATAAAACTATTTCTCTTTTTTTTAGCTGGAATTGGGTTAGACCGGGTCAACTAACTTGGTGTGCATGCAAGTCAACATTGACCTATGGTGCAGGTCATCACTTACGCGCGGCGCGGGCTAATAATGACCCGCGCAGACAGATCTGGGCTGACCTGTGCGGGCTGGGCTAAGACGACCAGCTTGCACAGATCATCTTCAACCTCTATCCTTGGCAAGAGGTCTCAGATCTGGCTGAGTGAATATCTTTGTCCACCGTCAACCGGCAAAGCCGCTAGCGTCCGGACCAGTAAACACGCAACCCGACGGAGGCGATCTAAGATCCAACAGTATTTTGCAATGGGAGGCGGCCTATAGGGGCATTTTAGAAAATGCACAGTGTGAGGAAAAAACCTGGCGACTATGAGCAACACTCATCGGCAGCCTAGGAGATCAGAAATCATTCCGCCCGATGACAGAGGTTTGAGATCCATCCCTAATTTCAAACAACATTGTCCGGCAACAAGCGTTTCACCCCCTAACAGTGGGAATAAAACAACAAAGGAAGAAAACAACGGCTTTGTGTGTAGATGCGACACCGGCCAGCACAAAGACACTGTGAGGAGATGTTGCCATAGGATCGAAGACAAGGGCGATGGCCAGAGGCCCCCAACAGCCAAAAAACTGAAGTGACACCCATAAAGAGAGAAAAAAATAGATTTTTCAGCCGTCATTGGACTGTGCGAATGGATCATGAGGGCCGACGCAGTAGCGGTGTTGGCCAGAGCCCAACGCCTAGCGATGATGGCTCTGGCACGCTCTTCTGCTCCGGCCAGTAGTCTGGCAGTTGACTAGTGGACTGACAGCTGCCCGATTCCAATGAAAGCGAGCAGATTTTTTTTTTGTCGTAGAAAACCAAGCCTTGATACCAATTGAAAGACTAAAATACAATAGTTTTAGGCATACTTGTAGTCATTAGAGCCTTCAACCAAGCTTAATCCTCTTGTTGAAGCCTTGTCTCTACTAATCCTCTTCAAAATCACACAATGAGTTTTTGGTTTAGAACTATGGAAGGCCGTATCGGTGGAGACCGATACGGGTACGGGGGGTGGTACGCCCCCCACAGTGAATCGCGATATGTATCGGCCGATACGTATTGATACTGTATTAAAAAAAAATTTATTTAAAAAAAGATTTTTTTGATTTTTTTTCTTAAAAATGAAAACACAATTTGAACCCAAATTTTTAAAAATTTAAATTTTTTTTATATTAAAAATAATATTTTTAAAGTTATATGAGATCAATATGGTAGGTTCGTGCAATTTACATAATTATTTTTTTTACATATAGTGCTCCACAAATATACATTTATTTGAACGACTCATATTAAGTATATTATTTATTTTTAAAATAAATTAATTTTAAAGCACTTAATATGGGAAAGAATGACAAAAAATTTGTATAAGACGAAGAACATAATAGTGTATGGTTCTGAATGAACTAATTTTAGAATACTCGTATCAATTGATACGGCATTATACAGTTTTATTATGCTCTAAAAGAAATATTATAATAATATATTATTTATTATAATATTTTTTTATGTTTATAAAAGGGTTTATGTCCATTTCGGCGCATACCAAGCATATCATCGGCGCGTACCCGTATCCATAGTCATCGATACTCTCGTGCGTATCGATACGGCCTTCCATGTTTAGAACTGACTGAGAATAATCTCGCTTAAGGCAACTTATTAGGATGATTAATAGTGTATTTATAACTAAATCAGGATACTATTATTAAAAACCCTAGAATCCTGACCTTTCATCTAGAGGCCAGCCAATAGTCTAGATTCGCCATGCAAAACCAGAGCTTAATGGGTATTTTGACTTAGGCCCATTACCGAGACAGTTTTAAAAGCCCAAACAGTGTTAATTGAAACAGTTGGGCTACTTGATGTTTTAATACAAAAGCAAGCCTAACATTATCCAGATGCAATAAATTTTCTTGTGAAGCCAATCATAACTAGTAAGTTAGCCTAAGGACCTCCTACACCCCCGACCAATCACAAAGTAATTTCCTCCCTCAAAATATAGAAAAATGAAGTTTATGTACATATATCTACCATAAAAAGCTAAACTATAATAAATGAGAAGCTATATGACTAATCTCTCGCTAAGACTTAATAGTTATTTATATTTTATTATTATTATAAATAAAAAAATAGCAAAATCTGATAATTATATATAATAAAAATTTAATGTAGACCTATTAGTAAATATGGATGATCCCAGGGTATTGATAAGAATTATCTTTAAAATAAAGTGTGCTGAAGTGGTAACTCAGTTTTATTTGAAACAAACAAAAAATAAAAAAATGGAAGTAAAATAGAATGTGGCTATTTGAACCCGGTTTTTTCCCCTCTATCCCCCAAACAAAGAAAAAAATATTTTTTTTCTTTCCCCCCTATCTCCCCCATCCCTTTTACCCATGCTCCCCCCAAACATATTCCCCTCTATCTCCGCCATCTCTTCTCCTCCGGTACTAGAGGTCGTTAGCACCAACTCCGGCGGCAGAGGACTAGATCTGGCTGGTTGTGACAACTGTGACTAGTATAAGTCGCAGTTTGCTAGATCTAGTCAACTACAGCCTATGCGTAATTGCGACCCGCAGTTGATTGCAGTTAGCCAAATCTGGCCAGTGGAGGCCTGAGTGCAGTTGCCGGCCGCAACTAGCACGCGGCCATTGGTCATGGCTGGTTTGCACGGTTATAGCCTACGAGTAGCCGCAGTCGGCAAGTGCTGGCCGCAACCATCTGCAGTGGTAAGAAAAATGTGCCAGCGCCAAAAAAGAAGATATGAGGAAAAGAGAAAAAAATAAAAAAAATAAAAAAGAAACTGGTGCCGAAATGAAAAAGAAAAAAATAAAATAAAAAAATATGAGGAAGAAATCTAGGTAAAAATAGGAGATACGGGAAAAACGGGTTGAAATAGCCACGTTCAGTCAAATATTCAAGGGGGATTAAATTGTGCATTTTACTAGGCTAATATTCCATCCCTATAAAGCTTTTCCTTTCTTCTGAATTTTCAGGGATCTGCAACACATTGAGGAGCAAGTCAATCCAATGCATTACCTGTCTATCGCCTTCCAGTGGCTCAACCACAGAATCCCTACCCCATCGGACCTTCCTTTATCTTCTTCCAAAACTGCCGAACCTAACAGCATCCCCTTGGCGGCCGACCTCTCCACTTGCCACAAGGCCCTCTCCGACGCCGGCGCCCCGCTCTACTGTTGCCCACCCCGCCGTGAGTCTGAGGAGCCGGTTATCGATTTCGTGTTCCCCAGCCCATCGGAGCCGAAGCGCATCCGCAGCCCAGCCCACCTAGTTGCCCACGACGAGGAGTACCTGGCCAAGTACGAGAAAGCCATCGACATCTTGAAACAATACCCGTATGACGACCCCTTCAACTACCTTCGCCAGGCCAACATGCACTGCATCTACTGCACCGGCGCCTACAACCAGCTCAACTCCTCCGCCCTCTTCAAGATCCATCGCTCCTGGCTTTTCTTCCCCTGGCACCGCATTTTCATCTACTTTCATGAGCGCTTCATGGCCAAGCTCATAGGAGATGACACCTTTGCACTGCCCTACTGGAACTGGGACCATCCGGACGGCATGGTGATCCCCAGCTACTACTATCGGCCAGGGGCTTTCGTTGACAAGGACCGTGAGCGAGCACACCATCCTCCCGAGGTGGTCGACGACAGCTTCGACTATGTTGAGAAAGGCCTCGGCCCAGAGGAGCAGATCGCGTCTAACCTGGCCTTCATGTATCATCAGATGGTCTCTGGGGCGAAGAAGCCCGAGCTCTTCATGGGATGCCGACAGACATTCGGAACGGAGGGAGTATGCGACGGCCCCGGTACGATCGAGGTCGCGCCGCATAATGCCTTACATACGTGGGTGGGCAACACGGACCAGCCGGAGAGGGAGAACATGGGAGCCTTCTACTCTGCCGCCCGCGACCCTATTTTCTATGCACACCACGCAAACATCGATCGGCTGTGGACGGTGTGGAAGCGGTTGCGGGGCAACGAGCCGGAGTTTGTCGACCCAGTCTGGCTCGACTCTTACTTCTACTTCCACAATGAAAACCGGCAGCTGGTGCGGATCAAGGTCCGGGACTGCCTCGACATGGACAAGCTCGGGTATAGCTACGAGGAGGCTGAGCTCCCATGGCTTCATGCTCGGCCACGGCCATCAGTTCCACCCAGGTTCGCTCGCCAGGTACTCAAAATGCGAGAGAACGAGCACAACAATGGGCTGTTGTTGCCCGGCGAGACTACCTTCGCTGCATCTTCAGATTTTGGCCCAGAAGGCCGGAGACTGGACGCTCCGGTGAGGGCGAAGGTATATAGGCAGAAGAGGCGTAGGACGGAAAGGGAGAAGAAAGAAGAGGAGGAGGTGCTGGTGGTGTATGGGATTAATATTGAGAAAGACATGTACGTCAAGTTTGATGTGTTTGTGAACGCGATCAACGATTTGATACTGGGGCCGGAGGCGAGGGAGTTCGCCGGAACGTTCGTCAATATGCGGCATGGGGCGAGGGTGGTGCTCAGGGAGGGGGACTCGCCGGCCATGGGTAAGATCAACTTGAAGCTGGGGATATCGGAGCTGCTGGAGGATTTGGAGGCGGAGGACGAGGAGAGCATCTGGGTGACGCTCGTGCCCAAGGGCAACACAGGCGTGAACACCACTGTCGGCGGGATTCGGATTGAGTACATGCAGTAAGATCGACGACGTCTGAGCGTGGAAGGCCGTATCGATATGTACGAGAGTATCGATGATTATGAATATGGGTACGCGTTGATGATACGCTTGGTACGCGCCAAAATAGACATAAATCCTTTTATAAATATAAAAAAATATTATAATAAATAATATATTATTATAATATTTCTTTTAGAGTATAATAAAACTGTATAATGCCGTATCAATCGATACGGGTATTCTAAAATTAGTTTATTCAGAACCATATACTATTATGTTCTTTGTCTTATACAAATTTTTTGTTATTCTTTCCCATATTAAGTGCTTTAAAATTAATTTATTTTAAAAATAAATAATATACTTAATATGAGTCGTTCAAATAAATGTATATTTGTGGAGCACTATATGTAAAAAAAATAATTATATAAATTGCATGAACCTATTGTATTGATCTCATATAACTTTAAAAATATTATTTTTAATATAAAAAAACTTTAAATTTTAAAAAATTTGGGTTCAAATTGTGTTATCATTTTTAAGAAAAAAAATCAAAATTTTCTTTTTTTTTGAAATTTTTTTTTTAAATTTAAAAATAATTTTTTAAATAAAAAAATATTTTTTTAATACAGTATTGATACGTATCGGCCGTATCGATATGGTACGGCGATACGGCCGATACATATCGCGATTCACTATGGGGGGCATACCACCCCCCGTACCCGTATCGGTCACCGATACGGGTACGTATCGGTCGATACGGATAAGTATCGATCGATACGGGGCTGTATCGACCGATACGGCCTTCCATGCGTGTGAGACATGATTCTTTTGGAGTACTGTTAATTACTTCATCGTAGTCTTGTGAAAATGAGTGGGAGACGGAGGCGTAGAATTCGTTGTGTAATAGATATATTCAAATTTAATTTTGGTATATAATGGGGGACTTGTTGAGCTTGATTAATTTTCAAGATCAATAATAAGAAAATGTCAGATCACTTAAGAAGTGGTGAGAGGGAGATGTCACTTACCCAGGAAGTGGTGGGGGGAACTTTTTCCAAGTCACATATGCTCGTTTGATTCTATGTGTGTTATGTAAGTTGTCTATTATTATAATATTCCCTATTTTAAATTAATAACCCAATTTAGAAAAAAATTATTTTCTATTAATAACATTATTTTGTTAAATTTAAGTGCTTCGCTTAAATGTAGATTTTACTTTTTAATAACAATTACTATTTTTTCAAATATAGTTATTAATATAGGACATAAGGAGTATTATTTAAATCGGTCTATGCACACCTTTATAATCCCTTCAATACCTTCTTCTAATAAAAAATTTAATATAATTTTACATTATTCATACCCCATGAACCCCTACAAGTTCTCTCACCTCCCTAATTAAAATCTACATCTCCTTCTCCGTCCAACTGTGACAACAACAATTCCAATAGTGGGCATGATGGCTTTTGCTCCTTCGATGACATAACGCTACCTATTCCCCCTTCTCTCTTTTTTAGCAATTAGTGGTGTAGATCAATTGGCGCTATGCTGCCGGTGGCCCATACAGACTTGCATGTGCGGTGGCCAACTCTGACCACAATGGTACTATTGCAACCAACACGCTAAAAAAACTACAGCTTTGGCTGCAATTGCCACATACAGGGGTTGAGAACGGGCAAGTGTCACAACTTTTGTGACATCGGGGATTTTCCATTAGCATAATATAAGTGTTTCATTTATGAGGAGATATACCATCTATGTACATATGCAAGGAGAATATAAATAAGTATTCCTGAGCCAAACTAAAGTAATAAAAAGCTAAACACCTATGGTACGGTTGTAGAATTTCATATGCTCCTTGAAAGCTCCCAAAAAATTCCTTCTACTCATACACAATACCTCACTGAATCTTGCAAGATCTGGGGAATAATGAGTAGGATAATTTATACTATCATATATAAATATAATATATGACAACTTCAAATCACATAATTAGAAAGATAGATAGAACTTCTCAAAAACTAGGGTGTGCCTCTCGCCCAAAACCTCTCATAAGAGTTTCTTACTACGTATTGAAGATGCTACTAGAGTTTACAAGCTTATATGACTTGCTATCATTGTCCAAGAGACTTATTCCATCCTAAAGAGTTCGCTACAAGTACAAAATAACCACCTCTTGCTCCTCTACAAATCATCCGTAAAAAACTTCTTACTCGAGGAGAGAAGAGTCAGCCCTACTCATGGGGCCCTGTTATTAAGAACAAGCACACTTTACTTATTTATAATTAAAACAATGGCGAAACTATAATGTCCATAATTTTTTTTGGATAAAAGAAGTTATTTAACATAAAAAATGTACATTTGTAAAAAAAGTTGTTAAAAATTAAGTACCTTATTAATTTTTGGGTTGCTCAGCCTCAAATATAAATCCTTATCACCAAAACTGATAAAGGGAAAATGTAAGCATACCTATCTTAGAATATGCTGGTATTTGCTGAATTTTTTACTAAGTTTTGAGCTTCAAATAGCTTAGTTTTATTGTGAAAATCTACAAACATCAGTTGGATCAATTGTGCAGTGCTAACTGATATTAAACGTCCAAATATAGGCAATGCCATTTTGTAATTAAAATTGCAAATCCATGAGAAAAATAATCTAAAAAAATAAAAAATTTAACTCAATTAAGTGTTATAAAATAGAATGCCAAACTAAGAAAAACTATTGTTGCTTATATGAACACACTATAACTAACACATTTTAATAACTTATATATATATATATATATATATATATATATATATATATATATATATATATATATATATATATATATATATATATATATATATATATATATATATATATATATATATATATATATATATATATATATATATATATATATATATATATACACGAAAAAGTTTATATGAGCTTGGGTTCATATGCCTACGTGAGCCCGGGTTTTATGGGCTGTCGAATTTACATTTGGCAGCCTCTAATACTTATGAGTTTAAATGTCCATGAGTATTATGGGCAGCTAGATTTTTAAACCCATGAGTATTATGGGCCACCAGATGTAAATCCAACGGCCATAAAACCCAGGCTCATATAAGCATATATGAGCCTAGGCTAATATAAACTTTTTCCACATATATATATATATATATATATATATATATATATATATATATATATATATATATATATATATATATATATAAAATTACCGTGAGCCCGGACTATATAGTGTATAAGCGCCCAGTTAAAAAATAGCCGTCTGATAGAGCACAACTACGATTCGGTCAGAATCCCCCGGAAAAAAATTCCTGCCTATCCTTCCCGCCCTCCGCTGGAGTTCCGCCCCACACTGTCTAAGTGGCTTCATTTATGGTGGGGCTGTTAGCGGCCGATCGACGGAGAAATGGAGTTCCTTCCTTCCCCGCCCAGCCCCTCGAGCTCCTTTCTTTGCCGCCCTCCTTCCTTCCCCACCCATCCCCATGAATTCCTTCTTGATGAAACCATGCTCTATGCTCTCTCTCTCTCTATGGACTGTAAATGTAAGTTCTTTCCTTTTCTGCGAAATAAATGACGATTAACTGTCGATGGGACTCAAGCTCTTTATTTGCTTGTTTGTATCAGTGAGGGTTTCTCTAATTTTTGTTACTTTTCTTTTCATTGTGATTTTTGTTACAAACGTGACTGGATTTCTTGTTTTATCTTTACTGGTAATGGTTTCCTCAAGTTTTACTGATACGGGCTTGCGAAAATGGAATAGCTTCTATGTATGTTTCAATTTGTTTGTTTTAATTTTGCTCTAATCTTCTCCATATGCCTATTTTGATGAATGTTTTTGTTTGACCTTCTCTGTATAGGGTGTTCAATATGGAATGTAGTGTCTCCCTTAGACGCTACTCTCACTCATGGACATATTTCTGTGCATTGATGATTGTTTTTAGTTTTATATCTCTCACTGAATTTTGAATCTTTTCTGGGGAAACAAAATTATTTGTAAAGTGCTATTCTATGACTTACTATTAGATATTTGGAATTTTTCTTCCTCCATTCAACCTTTCTTCTTCTCTACAAGCTTATCTTTATAATTGCTGTATAAAATTAGATTTCATTTGGGAGCCTGATATAGATTTTGATCTAAAATGTGTTGGCTATTCATTCACCATCCATGACTCAACAGTCAACACTGGCTCAACAGAGTGATACTTTCTTTTATGCAGATGGCTCAACAGTCAACACTAGCTGATCTTCAGCAGGCCCTGGAAGATTATTTACTAGTTTTAATGGGACAAGTAATATATGGTAACATGAGTTACTCAAATTCTTAGTCATCTATTATAATATAGTGCATAATCTATTTCGGCCATTTACAATTATTTTCATTATACGGTATAGGAACATCTTTAAAGAGCATGGTTCAATTTGAATGGGTTAACCAAAAGGATGATGCAGAGGTAAGAATTTGAAAGGAGTTATACTTTCCATGCTATACACCAGAAGTTACTATATTTCTTTTCAATTAGTAACCCTAATCTCTTATATGTCTTAAATTTGACTGGCACTGTAAACTGTTTGAAACAGGAAGAGAACTGCATCTTCATTCTTGTAGTTTTTCTTTTCCAACTTATCATTGGAGGAAAGGTGGAGAAGTGCATCTCATTGATCCCCTTTCCATTGCAAAGCTGCAAGAAGCAGCAAGAGCAAAGAATGTTTTTGCATATAAAGAATATTCTAGAACGATACAAGAGCTGAATAAAAGCTGCAATTTGCGTGGTATGTTAAAGTTTAAAGATGTTTAGGAAGAGGTTCCATTGGATGAAGTAGAGCCTGCTAGCGAGATTGTGAAAAGATTCTGTACTGGCGCCATGAGTTATGGGTCAATCTCACTGGAGGCCCACGCTGCCCTTGCTATTGCTATGAACACAAATGGATGAACTCCAGAGAAAAATGGCTCAGATAGACATTCTATGCCAGTACTGTACATTCCATGGATCCTGTTATGGTAAATGACAATTTTGCTGGAGTTCTCTTCTTTCCCATTTGGCATACGTTTCTATTGGAATGAGTTCCCTTCGTTTATGTATTAATGTTCACGACAGATGTTGCAGAGTATGCAAAGCACCTTAGTGTGTCTTTGTATCCTGAACTTATGCATACCTTTAGCATTGGGTGAGATGTATCAGCTGGAATTTCGTTTTCTTTTTAGTGGTTGATTTTCAGCTAAACAATTTCTGATTTTATTGAAACAGGGGTCTAAGCCTAGTAAAGGAGGTGAGCTTCTAGGCCATAAGGTTATTGGTGATATTGCTGTAACAAGGAATTCCACTGTTGGTGTGGGATTGATTTGTCCCTCTCCTCATCATGACATCTATTCTGTTGAGGATCTTGCTCAGTTAACTCATGTTCTCAAGGTATTTATATCTTTGTTTTACCTTTAAAAAAATTTACCTGATGAATTAGTTGTGCACAACTTTCGTAGGAGTAGTATGAATCAATTTTATTGAGGTGGGGATGTGGTTCTAAATAAGTTTAGTGTAGCTCTCCATTAGATTTTTTAGTCTACTCATTTTTTAGTTTACTATTGGTGTCATTGACAAAATTTGAAATGTTCAAAACAATGACTTGTTTTGATTTGTTGACAATTGTTGAAAATTATTATTGTGAAAAAATAAAATTTTGAAATTCACTGTCATGGGAAAGCTATCCTTATCTCGTGACCTTTGTATGTATTTGTCGTATTAGCTCTTTTCTTTGTTGTGGAACCATTGGGGAAAGCCGTGACCTTCTCATAGCACGCTCAAAATGTGTGAGATGGTGGAAAAACTGTGAAGATAGGGCTTATTGATTCTATTGTTGTTGGTAAAGTAGACATTAAGCAACTAGTATGCAAACAAGTATGAACGGAATGCGTTCAACATTATGAAGTTGCTTCCATGTTTGATTACTATTTGTTATGCAGGTAAAAATTATAAGCTCATTGGAGCTCGAGGAAGACAAGATCTCGCCCAAGTGATTAAGCTTGTTGAGACTAGTATCTTTAATCTTAACACTTCTGTTTCAAGTAAATGTAAATTTGAGGAAGCTAACAAAACCTAGGAGGATCTTGATAGTGGAAAGATTGTCACTAGAGCTGTTGTTGAGGTCATGTAGAAGCAAACGTAATGATATGCATGGATAAAATGTTTAGAGCTTCCGGGGACTCCTAATTTGCACGTCCGGAATCAAATTTGATGATTATTTCCTTTTGCTCAACTATTTATCTTATGTTTGTCTTAGAGTTGGCCAAGACACATAAAGCTTCATATAGACAGACATGTATGAAAAATGGTTTCCTGTCAAAGTATTGCCATGAGAGATCCTTTGCAAAACCTACCTCATGTGGGCTTCACAGTTGTTCTAAGAAGTTGGGACCTAGTTGAGCTGAAAGTGGACTCTCAAAAATGGGAAATGTGGGATCTAAGTGGGAGAATATTTTCCCAGCAAATGACTAGGATTTTGTGGTTGTTTCTCTAACTTTTACCCTTGCTAAGAAATTAGATTTTTTCTTTATCAATTTACCGGTTGAACTTCGCATACACTCTCAGTTATGCTAGGATCAAATTTATCTTTTCATAAACCCAAGTTTGTATACTGGTTTTTGTGGATCTCGTGGCAAATTTCTGCAAAATAGCACATACTCTAATTTCAAAATAATTACCTACTAGCTTTGTCAATGAAAGCAATGCATGCAAATAACAAATGGTAAAGGATACTTTATGAATTTAATCGCGAGCATCCCTCAAAAGGAACAATGTGAAATAAAATAGTGCCACTTTAATAGTCCACATTATGTCTCATATATGACATTTTTACGCCCAAGAAGATACTAGATCACCCTCACTAATGGCATGAGGTGGAAATTTTTTTCATTCAAAACCAATACAAAATTAAAAACCAATCGTGTGTCCCTATGATAGAGGAGGTTTAGTAAAGCAGATCCTCATGATATCAAGATTTAAGCATCCTCATGGTCTCTAAAAAGGCTATCACTTATTAAGCCTAATCTGATGACATCCAGCAAGAAATCATCCATTAAATCATCAACCCATTTTGCCCGAAAGAGTACAATCTCAAGTATGCTGGAAATTGATCAGCATCAAGTGAATAGAGCTTGTTCTATTATCTTCTTGTCAAGGCAAAACACAAGGATTCTAGAATTAGAGAGTACAGTAATGCACTTGACATTGATGAACATGGAATTCAATAAGAAGAAACTAAAATAATTTTTACATAGCTTTATTGAAGCTTGAGCCACTTAGAATTAGTGACAATGAGGCCAAATTCCTTTTAAAGGTCTTCAGCAAAATTTATATAACATATGAAACTGATAATGAGGAATGCATATCTTCTTAAAAAGGAAAAACAATTGTGCATACTACATACTGAAGTAAGGATTAAGATGAATCCAAGTGCCAAAACAATTGTGCATACTACATACTGAAGTAAGGATTAAGATGAATCCAAGTGCCAAAACTGTGGCCCTTTCACTATGCATGGCCCAACAAATTTTTGAAAAGACATAATCACAATTACCAACACTGCAATTACAACTAATACCACCTGACAACACAACCAAGAAAAAATAGATCCAAATAATTGGCACTCAATTACAACATTTGGGAAGACAAAAACAGTCAGGAAGAGATGACATCCGTCATAAACGCAAATGCATCACTTTCAAACATATTGACATCGTTTTGGGTACAAAATAAAGTTAAGTTTGATCTCTAAGATGGCTACCACCTCAATTTTTACCTCCAAAATAATTGCTCCAAGTGCAATCCATTTTGCAATTTTCCAGTTCTTCAAAAAATCGTAAATCATGTCAAAATCTCCAGTCTTGTCAGTTGGAAACTACACAGCCCAACTTGACCAAGATCTACAATATCACCAATACGGAGTACTATTTCTGTTCAGGAAATTCTCGCGAACTGTTCCAATAAGAAATCAACTTCATGCATACGCCTAAACCACTTTTGATTCAGAGAAAATGTGTAGTGAAAATATATATACAAAAAAATCAGTAGCCAGGATACACAAGAGAGGCAGCATCCATTCCTGGTGTTTGCTCCAATGTAACCAAAGCAATATATGATGAAGAGGATGACCCCAACAGCTATAAACAAGTAAATAAACCTGCAAAATATGAAGTTTTCAGAGAAAAATGACCTGAGAATCTTCATTCAGCTTAATACTGCAGACCGTTCATAATGTCCCAGGAAAAAGTAAATCACAATGAATTCCTTCCGCACTTCTTTGTTTTCTCATTCCTTTCATTTTTTTTAATCAGATTTGATTTACAATATCATCCTACTACTTATTTTTATCGATGCAATCAGCTTATGCAACCACATCTCATTTTTTGATAATTCATTTATTTGTACAAATTAGATCTTAAAGCAAGTATGTTTTCGAAACAACCAACAAAATTAAGGAAAAAAACAATACGGAGGCGAGATTAAAATAGATTAATTTACGAACTCAACAACCACCAAAAAAAGGTAAATTTGACATCTTACTCAGGTCCTCCACATGAGCAACATTAATCAACTCATAACTCTCTCTTAAATCTCATACACAATTTGATCAGTTAAATTTGTAACAATCAATAATCATTCCTTTTCGAGAATACCGGACGAGACAGACACCATGATCAACTGGGCGACCTAGGGTCACCGACTCCAGCTTCTCGTCCATGGGGGGCACGAGTTGGCAGGTCAAAGACGATGCCCTCTTCCATTCTACCAGCAAGTAAATCCCACTTGTGAGATCAAATGATGATCAGGAGCAGATCCATCACAAGGTAGTGGGGGTGGGGATTGGGAAGGTGGTGAGGCAGGCGGCTTGGAGAGAAAGGCAGCTGGCAGCGTGCAGCCATTCCGAAGCGGGAAAGCAGTGGAGGTTTTCCATGACAATCGACAGTGTCATCACAAGGTGGCTGCAGCGGGCGGTCCTGGATTGGGAAGCCAGCAAAGCAGTTTGGACAGGAAGATGAATGGTTGTCGGTGGCGAATCCGACGTATGAGAGCTACCATGTGTTGGGAAGTTTTCTAACTGGCTGATGGCAGACCAACTAGGAGATCGGCAGGGGAGGGGATCCGTTGCGGGGTGGCCAGAGTCGGCGGCTAGGAGGGGATCCGTCACGAGGTGGAAACGGTCGACTGATGGGAGGAGATCTGCCGCTGGGTGGCAACGGTCGGCAGCTAAGAGGATATATATATATATACCAAGGTGTTGAAATGGAATTTTGATTTCAAATTGTCTGTTTTAGAAAATACTTTTGATTATTTTCAAAGGCGGTAGAACCATCTCAGAGTAACCAGCAAACACCCACGGTATAGAAGGTGGGGTGTTAGTGGACAACTCTATAGTAAATTCTACCGATGTATTTATACGAATCTCATATCTGAAATATGAGTATTTTGAAAATTTGTTTAAAATCTGTTTTGAAAAATAGTAGAAATCCCGAAGAGAAATCACCAAACACCTGCGATATGAAATATCAGGCGTTAGTGGATTGATCTAAGGTTGAATCTGCTGGTAGATTTGATATGAAATTTTGATTTCAAATCCTTGGGTATTTGAAAATAGATTTGAAATTTAGTAAATTTATCTCAATTGCCTGTGGAATTGCTAAGAAAAAACCAACAAACACCCGTGGTATAGGACATGAGGTGTTAGTGGATAGCTTCAAGGTCGATTCCACTAGTGTATTGAAATGAATTTTGATTACAAATTTGATTTAATCAGAAATGTTTATTCAGGATTTGATTTGACAATGAAGTTTTCGATGATTTGGATCTTCGGACCGTCTGGATAGTTATTTGGTATAAAGCCCAAAAGCTATCAATTCTGGATATCGCCAAATTTGGCTCTGATGTGCACAAGTGTGGAGCATCATGGGAAAGCTCCTATTCTTCCTTCTTCCATGTCCCCATGAGTGCGGATGAAGCTGTTCGGTATCGTAGATTTAAATAAAGATACCCTGAATATTGATTCGATTCTGGTGTGCATAGGTGTGGAGCATCATGGGAAAGCTCTTATCCTTCCGTCCTCTGTGTCCCTATGAGTGCAGATGAAGCCGTTCGGTATCGCGGATTTAAATAATGATACCTACCAAAATATTTATTTGGTTCTGGCACACACAGGTGTGGAACATCATGGGAAGGCTCCTATCCTTCTGTCTTCCGTGGCCCCATGAGTGCAGATGAAGCCGTTCGGTGTCGCGTATTTTAATAAAGATACCCCGAATAATTATTCGGTTTTGGCACGCACAGGTGTGGAGCATCATGGGAAAGCTCCTATCCTTCCGTCTTTTGTGTCCCCATGAGTGCGGAAGTAAGCCGTTAGGTATCACGACACTCTGATTTAAGATTTTGAAATAAACGATATGTCTAATTTTTAATAACATATTAGATTTCTGAACAATGATTTATCCAATTTTGAATTTACTATCGGATTTCGTTATGAACAATTTATCAGATTTTGTTGAACGATCGAATTATTGAACTTTGAAGGAATGATATGTTTGATTTTGACTGACATATCAGATTTCTGAATGAAGATTTATTTGACTCTTAATTAAATATCGAATTTTGTATGATATGATTTATCCGATTTTGAATTATAATCGGATTTTGTTTTAAAAATTTCATGTGATTATGAATTATCAGATATTATTTGTGAACATTTCATCAAATTTTAAAGATTGGGTTCTATTTATATAGGACTTATTTGATTATGATCTATTAAAGTCTGTTAAATGATTACTTATCCGATTAAATATCAGAGTTTGTTAGATATTTATATGAGTTTTGTCGAGTATTTTTGGGCGAATTGCGAGGACGCAATTCGTTTAAGGGGGGAAGAATGCAACACCCCGCTTTTCGATTACGTCTAACCAAGGGGGTTAGAGGTAATTAGTAATTTTAGTAATAAATTATAGATAGTTTTAACCATTGAAAGCTCTGTATTTGAGTAGAGCTTGAAGAAACGAGCGTAACGAATCAAAGAACGGGCGAAACGGAGGTCAGAACCGGAAGTTATGATATTTGAGAAATGTGCAATATAGGTGGGACCCACTTTGAAAGAGCACGATTTATTACTTCAAGTGGGTTAGTATCGAAGGGCTCATTGAAGGAAGTTACGTGCGTTTGAAGATTTGTATTTAAAAAAAAAAATTGTGACGTGAGCGCCACAGATGCGCGCGGTGCGCGTGATAGCGTCGCCCGTAACGCGCGGCCACGACGCGCTGTCACCGCGCATGTTACGCGCGGGCGACGTGCCATGCGTGCATCGCCATTTTTGGCGGTGCCACGTTTCGGTGCAGCGTGGCGCTGCGGTTTGAAAGTGCAGTGTGCTGCGGTTTTTGCTGCGCCGGGGCCTATATAAACCCCATTTCGATTCAGTTTTTCGACAAGAACTTCTCCCCCGTTTCTGACTGTTATGAGGCCGATTAAGGCCATTTAAGACCCATTTCCTACTAAATCGAGCGTGCTCTACGCAATGGAGTGGTCCTTTCTTCGAGTAGGATTCCGTATAAGGAGAAAAATGCTCCAAGACAAGGAGAGGTTCTGCCCGCTACCTTCAAGCATCGACCAACTTCGTTTTCTCTGTTTCTGGCCATCCTAACTCCGATTTAGTCGATTCAAGAGGCGTTCATGACTAAATCGAGTATGTTCTACGCGATGGAGGGTTCGGTTTTCTAAGTTGGAGATCGTATGAAGAGGAAACACCCCAAGACAAGGAGAGGTTCTACCCGTACCAACCAACTTCGTTTTCTCTGTTTCTGGCCATCCTAACTCCGATTTAGTCGATCCAAGAGGCATTCTTGACTAAATCGAAGGTGTTCTACGCGATGGTGGGTTCCATTTTCTGAGCTGACGATCTTATAAGGAGGAAATGCCCCGAGACTAAGGGAGGCCTTGCTCGAACACCGGAACAAGAAAAAGAGACCCGGAGCAAGATGAAGTTCTGTCTGTAGATACCGATACCGTACGAGTTATGATGGAAGTAAGCATTTCTGATCTTCCATTGTAATTATAGAACAACATGTGCTAAGTTATGATGTGTGTTATGCTATGATTTACATGTTTGCTGTGCTATGTACCTATATGTCATGTTGTGTACCTATATGCCATGATGTGTGCTTTATGTGCCATGATGTATGCTTATATGACATGTGTGGTCTCGCTCTAGGGTAGAGCGAGACGTGTAATTTGTGTTTTTAGTCTTGGCTCAGTGATAGAGGGAGACACGTATATGTGATTATGATCCCACTCGGTGGAAGAGCAAGATGTACGTTTTTGGCTTATTAACTTCTGCTTGACTCCAATATATGACAAATTTTTGTAAGTATCAGTATATACATATTTTAACGTATATGATTTTATGACGATTGTTGTATGTAGTAGCCATTAGGCAGAACTACGGTCCAATATGTATGTAGGCAACCAACGACAAGGCAACGTTGGCCCAATCCAAATTAATTATAAATATATGTTTTAATTCTGTTTTACACACGATGAACTATGAAGCTTCGTTGTGTGTATATATTCATCACAACCTAAGTCTACGTACGAGGAAGCTTTGAAACTTTGTAGTGCGTAGATGAAAGTTGTACCTCTTGCACACAGACGATGATTCCTGGCTCAATGAAAAGAAAAATTTTATATTAGTGATTTTGTGGGCCCGGCTCGGGTCGGGTCTTTACACACATACTCTTACAACTGTGCTCATACTATTGACCACTGAAGCTCATTACAACTAATAAGCTCCAACGTCGAATGGAAAAGAATGTCACTGGGGCAACACCTTAACCACTGGGGAGTGACTAGACGCCATGGACTTTTTCGAAGGTAAGGCACACCAATGCTCATGGGGCACTGGATCAAACAGGTAAGAGTAGATCCATGATACTACTTACCTGAGCGTGCAAACATAAACACCCACACATAAGGGGTCAAATAGTTGCCCACTATAATGGGTCTTATAGTGCCATAGAATTGCCCACCATAATGGGTCTTATAGTGCTATTGAATTGCCCACCATAATGGGTCTTATAGTGCCATTGCCACTCTTTGGGCAGAAAACATACAGTACCACTCTTGGGCAGAATCATACAGTGCTACTTGGGCAGAAATATACAATGCCACTCTTGGGCGGAATCATACAATGTTACTCTTGGGCAGAAATCATACAACGCTCCCAACAGAGCATCAAACGTCTGGGCTTAATACAGCACACAGACCAAATCGAAAATATATGTCGCTCTCAATAGAGCATCAGGCGTTTGGCCTTCATACAACACACAGACAAAGTCGGAAATGTACATCGCTCTCAAAGAGCATCAAACGTCTGGACTTATACAGCATGCAGACAAAATCGGAAACATGTCACTCTCAACAAAGCATCAGACATCTGGTGCTTTATACAACACACAGACAATATCCCGCAGGATAAACACCATGGCAAGACATGAGAAATGCTCAGCCGACTCATTATCAGCTAGCTCAAACACGGAACTTAATCAGTCGAACCTTCAAGTCTCAAACTCACAACGCTATCATTAGATGTCTCATAATTCAAGTTTGAATTAAGTACATTATGCAGTATAATCATGCCAAACAAACTCACAATCCTCGACTGATCAAACCGAAGCTGAGCCCGATTGAAACCCAAGTTCGTCAGGGCAACAGACTTCACTTAACCCGTCCACATCATGATCATAACACATCGTACATCAAACCCTTACAGTCTTACATACTTCGCCATCCATCTTATGGCCAAATCATCTTATACTGACATCATCAAATGAAGCTCCTCAGAGCCAACCCAGTTGTCGCCCCCTTACTTATACTTCACTTATTATGCTTACTTTTCACTTCATAATTTGTATGTTATATTGTACAATTATGTACACTCTTACTATCTGACAAACTTCACCCATCATACCCATATCCTCTGTCATCCGTCATACGCTTACACATCCATATCCAAATTTATACCAAACACTGATACTTCTTACCATCCATAGCTGATACCTCTGCCTACATACACATACACATATCCATAACATAGGCAAATAGCCATCATACATACGTATGTCTATCACACATATGTATAACATACACATACTATCATACATACGTAGCTTATAAACATGCTCACTAGCCATTACTAGCGCATACATACGCATTCATACATACTTCAACATACACACTAGTCATCACTAGCACATACATAACCTATACATACTTCAAGCATACATGCTAGCCATCACTAGCACATACATACACATTCATACATACTTCAAACATGCACAGTAGCCATCACTAACACATGCATAATCCATACATACGTCAAACATACACGCTAGCCATCACTAGCACATGCATACATACGTCAACCATACACGCTAGCCATCACTAGCACATGCATAATCCATACATACTTACAGCTAACATGAATGTCATATGCATTTCAACATGGCATAATTTATCCTCTTACCTCATGCAAACGGATCATAAGCTAACATCCATAACATTCAATCACATAGTCCTAGCATGCTGCTACTCATTCAAAGCATGTTACCATGAAATTATGAGTTCAAAACTCCCCTTCCTTGTAATCATGACGTTTGATGGCGAGCACATGACAGTGGCGGCATCGGCGGCGGAGTTGGTGGTTAAAACCGTTGCCTAGCTGAGAGTAGCTGCCATCTCGAGGATTTTAGGAAGTGCCGGAAACAATTACAGCCAAACAAGATGTCAAAAGTCAATGTGGCAAAACCCGCGATCTGCGGTAGCACACTAGGGTGGCCGGGAGAAATGTCGTGCCAATATAAGTGGCAGTACGACCAGAAGTCGATGGTGTACTCATCGAAGATCGGCCGATGGCTAAGACGTACTCGGCTGATCGCACGACGTTGAAATTGGCCGTGGACAGCACCCAACGGTGATGATTTCGCATCAACATGGGCCCACATAAGGGCAGAGAGCGTGGGGCAACACTCGAGGACAAAGGAGAGGTGGAGGAGGGCTATGTGTCAACTCCACTCGGTGGCAAAACCAACCGATGGTTAAGTGGCACGAATATGGCGCCTAATCCCAAAAGCACATGCGTGGCCACAGGCACACGCGGCCAAAAAGTGCCACTCTAAGGGGAGATGGGTCAGACGGTAGCGTCCCAAGGCCCACAAAAGGGCAACTGAGTTATGGCCAGGAAGTGGTGGCCAATCGAAGCAGCGACATCGCCGATCGCCACCCACAACCAATACATGTGGTGCGGGCGGCTGTGCATCTCACATGGTAAAGGGTAAAGGCAAGTGGCCTATTCCGAGTGGAGGTATAATCAAGCTAAGTGGGGATGACCCTCACTGTCGCTGAGGCAGAGCCCATAATGGCCAAATGGCCCACAGCTCACCGATGGCAACGACCCGAGATGCACCCAAAGCATTTAATTGGGCGGAGCAATACAATAGGGCGAAGCGGGGTCGAAAACGGTAACCCCCTACTGACATTGGGTCAAGGTAGGCTAGATGGAGTCTGTCCCGTGGCTAGACGATGATCGGAAACACCGGCGTCTCAAAAAAATCCCACGGACAGTGAGATAGAAGCATAACTAAAACCCGACCAAAGTGCCTGTAGCTCAGCGCGGAGCGAAGAAAGCATGGCGGTGGCTCTAGCCAGCGCCTATGGGTTCCTAGCGGTGAACTAAACATAAGTCTAGTTAAGGGCGGCCGCAAATGACATCAAAATTGTACCCCCACAGCTCAAAAAATGGGATTGAAGGAGAGAAAAACCCGAAGAAAAATTCGGTACCTCATGGAGGAGCGAAGAGGCCATGGTAGTGGCCATAGCCGGTATCTATGGACTTATGGCGGTGAGGCAAAGCGGATCCTGACAATAATTGAAGGAATATGACGACAGAGGAGGGAGAACGGAGCGACTGGAATCAAGCTCGGGTTCTCACAAAATGTTAATGGATGCCAAATTTTTACTGGAAGTCGAGTTCTAGAATCCGTAAAATGGATTTCATACTTATATCATTTCTTTTTGATTTTTACATCCATGTCTCTAACACGCGTTCACCTCCTGATTATGCGTTATACCTCCAAAATTCGCATCGTAAGCGCGCAGCGAGGCCCACAGCCTGCGATTAAGCCCCACACCCGACTCTACGTGTATAAATATAGGGTAAAATACATAAATATGAATACACCGTAGCGTCACATTTTCCCACCCAAAATGACTACAAAAATAGCATGAAAATCACAGGAAATCGTAGAAAAATCAGGGACCTTACAGGAAGGGTATATGAAAGAAGGAACCAAACCGCCAGAACTGAGGAAGAGCCGCCGGCGACTATCAGAACACCGTCGCCACTAGAGGTTGGGGCGGAAACCAACCCCAGCATGACCGATCCCATTCTCAGCGGCTGGGAGCCTGTGCACTCTGCCCTAACCGCCCATCAGTCTCAAATTATAGAAAACTAGCAGGTTTTCCTCCAAGAACTCCAGACAGACCTGCGTTCATCAAAAGACCGTCAGCAGGCTATGTTGGAGCAGATCAGGAAGGACCAAGTGTCCTGTTTGGTCGCCTTCACAGCAAACCAAGGGCCGATTCCACGGCCGAGCACCTCAAATCCTCCAACGCACCGTCCTCATGGAAAAGGAATATTGCAGCGCCCTTTACCCCAGTCTCTATAACACCCCGCTTTTTGATTACGTCTAACCGAGGGTTGAGGTAATTAGTAATTTTTGTAATAAATTATAGATAGTTTTAACCCCTCTGTATTTGAGTAGAGCTTGAAGAAACGAGCATAACGAATCAAAGAACGAGCGAAACGGAGGTCGGAACCGGAAGTTATGATATTTGAGAAACGTGTAATATAGGTAGGACCCACTTTGAAAGAGCATGATTTATTGCTTCAAGTGGGTTAGTATCGAAGTGCTCATCGATACGAGTCCAATGGTACCTAGAATGCGTGAATCCGAATCCGGGGTAGGAAGTTACGCACATTTGAAGATTTGTATTTAAAAAAAAAATTGTGACGCGAGCGAGACAGACGCGCGCGGTGAGCACGATCGCGTTGTGCGTAACACGCAGCTGCAATGCGCTGTCACCGCGTGTGTTACGCATGGGCGATGCACCGCGTGCACGTCATGGGAAATGGCGTACGTCGCCGTTTCTAGCGGCGCCACGTTTCGGTGCGGCGCCGGGGTTTGAACTTGCGGCGCGCTAGGGCCTATATAAACCCCATTTCAATTCAGTTTTTGGACGAGAACTTCTCCTCCCCCATTTCTGACCGTTCTGAGGCCGATTAAGGATGTTTAAGACCCGTTTCCTACTAAATTGAGCGTGATCTACGCAATGGAATGGTTCTTTCTTCAAGTTGGAGTTTGTATAAGGAGGAAAATGCCCCAAGACAAGGAGAGGTTCTGCCCGTTACCTTCGAGCATCAACCAACTTTGTTTTCTCTGTTTTTGGTCATCCTAACTCCGATTTAGTCGATTCAAGAGGCGTTCTTGACTAAATCGAAAGTGTTCTATACAATGGTGGGTTCCATTTTTTGAGCTGACGATCTTATAAGGAGGAAATGCCCCGAGACTAAGGGAGGCCCTGCCCGAACTCCGGAATAAGAAAAAGAGACCCAGAGCAAGATGGGGTTCTGTCCGTAGATATCGATACTTTACGAGTTATGATGGGAGTAAGCATTCCTGATCTCCCGTTTTAATTATAGAACGGCATGTGCTAGTTATGATGTGTGTTATGCTACGATTTATATGTTTGTTGTGCTATGTGCCTATATGCCATGTTGTGTGCCTATATGTCACGATGAACGCTTATATGCTATGACGTGTGTGGTCTCATTTTAGGGTAGAGAGAGACGTCTAATATGTGTTTTTGGTATATGACTCCGATATATGACGAATTTTTGTAAATATCAATATATACGTATTTTAACATATATGATTTTGTGATGATTGTTGTAGGTAGTAGCCGTTAGGCAGAACTACGTTCGGATCCGATCGTGTTGGATTAATATCCAATACGTACGTAGGCAACCAATGGCAATGCAACGTTGGCCCGATCCAATTTAATTATAAATATATGTTTTATTTTGTTTTATACACGACGAACAGTGAAGCTCCGTTGTGTGTATGCATTCGTTATAATCTGAGTCTACGCATAGGGAAGCCTTAAAGCTCTGTAGTGCGTAGACGAACGTTGTACCTCTCGCACACAGATGTTAATTTCTGGTTCAATAAAAGAAAAATTTTCAATTAGTAATTTTGTGGGCCCGGCTAGGGTCGGGTCGTTACAGTCTCGCAAGTTGGGACAGGACGTGGTGTGCCCCTTGCCATGCCCGCTTTCACCACCAGTGATGGGCGTGCTCCACCCTCGACTTCTGCCGGACCCAATCGCAACCCTATGTTCGCGAATGTCAGCCAAGACCAGCACTATGCCCCTTTGTGGCAAGACAATGATTTATATAGTGATGAGGCAGCGGATGAGGGGACATATGGGCCGACCCCTAAGGCAAGCACTGTTGGTCTAAATTTTTCGGAATATTCTGGAGAAGACAACCCAAATGAATGGGTTTCACGAGCTGAGCAGTTTTTCACCTATCAAGGTACCTACCTAGATCAGCGTGTGCTTCTAGCATCCTTCCATCTTAAAGGGGATGCACTGGTGTGGTTACAACAGCTAGAACAGCAAGGGGGTGTGATGACGTGGGATTATTTAGTGGTGGAATGGTGTGCTTGCTTCAAGCCAAATGAATATGAGGATTTTGATTCTCGCTTGTGCAACCTCCGCCAATCCTCCTCTATCCGGACATATCAGACTAATTTTGCAAGGTTGGCTACCCATGTGAAGTGGACACTGTCAGCCCTTCTCTCCAAGTTTATCAGTGGGCTGCGCGAAGATATTCAGGCTAAAGCACGATAGTTTGAACATGCCAACCTTCGCCAAGCTATCTGCCTAGCCCGTATTCAGGAGGAGCGATTCCAGTGCCTGCGGAGAGGTAATTGTTCCCTACTAGGGAACCGACCTCCTTCTGCTAACCCCACATCTGCACCGGTCCTTGTCAGGCGCCTTACTCCCGCTCAAACAGAGGACCATCGCTCCCGAGGCCTTTGCTTTAACTGTGATGAGAAATTTGTGCCGGGGCACAAATGCAAATGCCTAGCATCTATGTTGATCATGGAAGAAGAGTGGGATATAGGAGACAGTTCCGTGTACGATGAGCCAGAAAATATCCCATAAATCTCTATGCATGCGTTCGATGGCTCTTATGAACCCCACACTTTTCGAGTGGATAGCTCCATCAAACAACAAGTCATCTCCATCCTTATTGATAGCGGCAACATACATAATTTCATTAATGACAGGGTGGCACGAAGATTGGGCTGCACTATTCAGCTCTCTACTTCCTTCAATGTGCTCATTGGTGATGGGAGATATCTCCAAAGCAGTGGGGTATGTCTTTCCGTTCCTTTACTGATTCAGGGACATTTATTCCATATAGATTTGTTTCTGCTGCCTACCAAGGGAGCTGACATTGTGTTGGGAGTTCAATGGCTCCAAGATCTTGGACCCATTACGTGGGATTTTAAGCAGCTACATATGGACTTCATTTATGAAAACGCACAAATTTAGTTAAGTTAGCAACCAGGTACACTCCGCTCAGTTCAATCTGTAAACTCTCTATTTAAATTTGTTGCAAAGGGACTTCTGTTACAATTATGCACGGAACTGTCTCCTCAGCCTGGAAGTATTTCGGAGGATTTGGGTTCCCTGCAGGTCGAATATGATAGTATTTTTCAGGCACCCTCAGCTATACCTCCAGCTTGACAACATGATCACAGAATTCATATGCAGGGTGTCTACCAGCTAATGTTTGCTGCTACCGATACCCTTAGGTGCAAAAAGAGGAGATTGAGCGGTTGGTACAGGATATGCTTTCTTCTGGACTCATCTGCCCTAGCACCAGCCCGTACTCTTCTCCTGTCCTTCTTATTTGAAAGAAAGATGGTTCATGGCGTTTCTGTGTGGACTATTGTGCCTTGAATGCCATTATGATTAAGGATAAATATCATATTCCTGTGATTGAAGAATTACTAGATGAATTGGCTGGGGCAACTATTTTCACTAAGCTGGATCTGCGCTCTGGGTACCATCAAATTCGGATGCACCCCGCGACATCCATACGACAACTTTTAGAGCACATGACAACCACTATGAGTTTATGGTCATGCCTTTTGGGCTATCGAATGCCCCTTCCACTTTTCAGAGTTTGATGAATGATATATTTCGACCTTATTAGCGCCGATTTGTTCTAGTATTCTTCGATGATATCTTGATTTTTAGTAGCTCTTGGTCGGAACACCTGCAACATATCCGAGTTGTTTTCTCTATATTACTTGGCCAATGTTTATTTCTAAAAAAATCAAAGTGTGCTTTTGGCTTATCATAGGTTGATTACTTGGGCCATGTCACCTCAGCTCTAGGGGTATCTACAAATCCATCCAAAATTGAGGCTATCGCCCAATGACCTACTCTTGCTATGATTAGGGCGCTCTGGGGATTTTTGGGATTGACAAGATATTACAGGTGCTTTATTCAGGGATATGGTGCATTGGCCACCCCACTCACTGCCCTCTTCAAAAAAAGGGCCTTCCATTGGACTTCAAAAGTGCAGATTTCTTTTGAGGCTATGAAGTTAGCCATGTCATCACCCCCCGTGCTCGCTCTTCCTGATTTCTCCCAACCGTTTGTCATTGATGGTGATGCCTCCTCACAAGGATTGGGAGCAGTGCTTATGCAAGGCGGTCGACCCATAGCTTACTTTTCCAAGGCGATCTCCAGAAGAACTACTCAGTTATTCACTTATGAGCTGGAAATGTTGGCCATTGTTCATGCCGTCTCTAAGTGGCGACCTTATCTATTGGGGCAAAAATTCCTTATACAGACAGATCACCACAGCCTATGTTATTTTTTGGATCAAAGGGTGACTTCTCCTTCTCAACAGTGTTGGGTTTCTAAACTTCTAGGCTATGTGTAAGGACCCTCATCTTTAAACCGGGTTTTGATTTCCTTTAATTATGGGTTACCGTGAGATTTACGCGTTTTCTGATCTTATTCGGTGATTTCGTAGATAAATAGTATTTGTGATGGTTTTAACCAAAATTAACTTCAACATTAGTGGTTTTAAGTGATTTTAAACCAAATGTGAATTTTTGAGATTTTTCGGAAATTTCACTATTTTCCCAAAAATTAGGGTTTTGGCGGGACCCCTGTGGGCCCCACCGTCAAAAATTTTATTTTTATGTCAAATGAACCTAGACATATACTTAAGGTCCCACAAAAATTTTCAGAATTTTATTAGGCTTAAATTGTGCTTAAATTTGCAAAATACCCACTTTTAGCCTACTTTTCATATTTACACCCCAAAACTTACCTATGCCTACCCCAACCCTTACTATAAAAGGGCAAACCAGAGCCATTTCCATTTTTGGGAATAGGCTATGGAAGGAGGGCTGGCCTAATCCCCACTTAGGCCCGAATTAGAAGTCGATTAAGGTAAGCTTGCTCTAATTAAGCACTAATCCATGGCTTTTTCCTAATTTCTTCCAAATCTACCATTTTCCCCTTGATTCAATTCGTTTTTGACCATCAAAAGCTACTGATTTGTGTTTTACTATAAACCCTAACATTCAAAATTCAATTTTTACTACCAACAAGCCCTAGATCTAAGGTTTAATTAGGGATTTCTTGGGTAAATCGATTTCTATTAGAGTTTAATTCAAACTCATTGTGTTTTCAAGGATTTCAAGAAGGGTGACTCTTCAATCCGAGCTTAATCAAGTGCTGAGGTAATGGGTCTTCAAAATCTCTGTTTGTCCATGGTAAAACTCTCCATTTTTGGCTTATTTCGAAATAGTTTGCTTGATTTAGTGTGTTAATGGTAAGATTAAAAAATGGAATTATTTAATCCCGATTTCTTAGGGTTTTGCATTATTATGGTTTGGTTTGATATTCTGAAAGTCAAGGAGGACTTTTGATGATGATTAGGGTGTTAGATGTGGATTTGAAGTGTTATCTATGGTGTTTCGGTTTGGATTTGCGAAAGGAAGAAGATGACTGTTTTGCCGTGTTGGCGATCGATCGGCCTTGTAGGGCGATCGATCGGCTGAACTGTAAATTTCAAATTTTTGCGTGTAAC
Source organism: Saururus chinensis (assembly GCA_035235625.1). Classification (NCBI taxonomy): domain Eukaryota; kingdom Viridiplantae; phylum Streptophyta; class Magnoliopsida; order Piperales; family Saururaceae; genus Saururus; species Saururus chinensis. The sequence goes on from CP141143.1 coordinate 38,970,631, forward strand.
AGATCGAACGGCCTGAAGGGCGATCGATCGGCTACACAGGAAATTGTATGTTGTGTGTATGATGTCTATTTTGATGATTCCACTTTAGCTTGCCAATTTTATATGAATGTGGAGTATTTTAAGCTATGTTAGGCTACTGGAAATGCATGCTATTGAGTTTATGGAATTGAGATATATGCTTAGAGATGGTGGAATGACTTATGTTTTGTGGCATGATGTTGGAATCGTCATCTTGAAATTATGAATGGTTGTTTCTCTTTGGTTAAGCATATATTTTCAGTAGGACTACAATCATGGTTGGACTGATTTGTCATGATAGATTGTGGTTAGTGGTGTGTGAATGTTGGTGAATGTCATGACTCAATGATGAAATGAGTGATGTTATATGTGTTTAGCCTTTGTGGTTGAGTTTTGAATTTAGCTATGATTTCAACGATTCTTCTACTATGATTTCCGCTGGAATTCATGTTTAGTTAGAAATTCACATGTGTAGTGTGGTAGTGAGTTGATTTTCAAGCATGTTGATATGCATTATGTGAAAGGCTTCTACTAGTTACACACACACACATGTGGGGGTTAAATGATGATGTTGAAGCTTAATATTGTGATTATGAATGATGCATTAGGGGCTGGTGAGAGTACTTATCATGATTAGGATTCATGTATGCTTTGCCCATGCATGTACCATGCTTCACGCATCATGAAAATGGATTTCCAAGTGAGGCTTCATCGTGATTAATCGAATTTGACCGATTGGATGCAATGTGATGAAATTGTGTGCCGGGTTTATCGGTCGTGGATTAATCGCAAGTTGATTGGTCCGAAAGGACATATTTTGATTTGAAGTTCCTGTGTGGAACGAGTGCACTCCCCGGGTTGAGTCTTGTTAAATGGAAGGATGTGGGGACGAGTTGTGTACTTGTCTTGCGGATATGTGAGAATATTATTATGTGTGTCATCTGGATCCTGAGAATCCAGTGTGGTATGCCGTGTGCACCCCGCTACCACGTGTTCTAGGGTTCTCTGTGTGAGAACTCGGGCTCTTCCCTCCGCAGGAGATGTCCCTGGGCGAACACCCCTGCTCTAGATTCTCTGTGTGAGAATGGGACATCCTTGGCCAGGATCGTCCAGGGCGAGCAGTATTAGGGATTGACAACCCCGATCTTTCTTGAATTCTTGTGTAGAAATTTTGGACCATGACACACCTTCGTGGCCTTGTCTATGCTCCCGTCTGTGTGACATTATTGTGTGGTTACTCCTTGATGGAGTTTGATTTGATACTATGCATGTGGAATATGTATGCTAGAGATACATCCATGCATGTTGATTTTGATGTTATGCATGTGGGAATATGTATGTTAGAGATACATCCATGCATGTTGGTGTTGATGTGAATGCATGTGGGAATATGTATGCTAGAGATACATCCATGCATGTTGATTTTGATGTTATGCATGTGGGAATATGTATGTTAGAGATACATCCATGCGGGATTGGTTATGATGTGAATGCATGTGGGAATATGTATGTTAGAGATACATCCATGCAGATTGAATTATGCATTATGATGCCGTGTTGGGTGATATGAATGTGTGATCAGAAAGTGATGCACCATGTAAATCTTTGATCTGAACGATCTCATTTCTAAGCTATCGTATTTTCTACATTGACAGTGATATTAAAACCATTGCTGAGTGTTAAAACTCACCCCTCTTTTGTGTTTTGATTTGGGGTTGCGTGGTGCGACACGCAGACGGACAGGATTGCCTCTATGAGGAAAGGTCAGAGGTAGCTTAGGTGTGATGATGGAGATCGTTGCGTGACTTACCTGCGTTTGTTTCATGCTTTATGTTCGAAACCTTTGTGTAGGGTTCTTGTTTTGGATTTATGTCGTATTTTGCAGTTGTGATGCCTTATGACTTATATTGAGCCAGTGTGGGCTTTACTTAACTAAGCTTGTGGGTTTGAGATTGTTGTTTACTTTGTGATAAGCAACACCTTTTTCTTCCCTTTTATTTACTCTTGCTCAAAGGATTGTGCGCACTCCGTGTTTTTGTTAATCGCCCGTGGTTAGGGATTAAGTCTTCCGCTAGATCATTTCTCAATTTTCACTTCGTCGCCCCTGCGTGCTTGACTGGCCCCTGGACCGGGTTCGGCTCGGGTCGGGCATCGCCGGGGCGTGACACTATGATTATGACTTGATCTATAGAAAAGGGAGTGATAATCAAGCTATAGATGCACTATCCGGTCAGTCAAAGGGTACTTGCCTCTCCATATTATCCATGCCGACTTTTCCGTTCCTAGCTGAGTTAATGCAATCCTATTATCAGGATCCGGAGGCCTCTTCACTCATTGCTAGATTGCATGCTGATCCATTTTGTTCTCCACCTTTCTTTCTTCAGGGTGACGTACTTCTTTGGCGAGATCGTTTGTGGATTCCAGCTATTCCTAAGCTTCAGCAGCAGCTTCTCCACTATTTTAACTCCTCACCCATTGCTGGACACGAGGGTCAATTCAAAACTTATAAGCGTGTTTCCCAAAACTGTTATTGGAAAGCCCTCAAGAAAGCTGCACATGATTTTGTCGCTTCTTGTGATGTATGTCAGCGATCTAAAACCCTCACTTCGTCCCCTGCAGGGTTGCTTTAGCCACTGCCAATCCCAGAGCGCATTTGAGAAGACATTTTTATGGACTTCATTGAGGGATTGCCCCTAGTCCACGGAAAAAGTGTCATATTTGTTGTCATTGATCGCTTATCTAAATATGCACACTTTTTGTCCTTGGGACATCCATACATTGCTAGTCACGTAGCGGAGGTTTTTATTAGGGGCATTGTTAGGCTTCATGGCATGCCACGCTCAATAGTCTCTGACCGTGACCCCGTGTTCTTGTCCAAGTTCTGGAATAGTTTCTTTGAGTTACAGGGTACTTCTTTAAAGATGAGCACAACCTATCACTCACAGACAGATGGCCAGACGGAGGTTTTTAATCGCTGCCTTGAGCAGTATTTACAATGTTTTGCTGGCGATCAACCCTGCAGGTGGCTCTCGCTTCTCCCTTGGGCAGAGTGGTCCTATAATACTGCTTGTCACACATCCCTTGGAGTGATGCCATTTCAGGTGATTTATGGACGTCCTCCTCCCACCATTCTTTCCTATGTGCCACACCATTCGGATGTGGGAGTTGTTGATCAATCATTACAGGAGCGAGATGAAACCTTACGGTCTCTTAAAAAGAATTTGCAGGCAGCCCAGAATAGAATGAAACAAGTTTATGACCGTTCCCATTATGATAGGGAGTTTATCGTCGGTGATTGGGTTTATGTGCAGCTTCATCCGTATCGTCAAACTTTAGCCAGTCCATCCCGCCATCATAAGCTACTTCCTCATTTTTATGGTCCATATTTAATTGTTGAAAAAATAGGCAAAGTGGCTTATAAGCTTTAGTTACCTCCTACGGCCCATATTCACCCTGTTTTCCATATCTCTCGCCTTCATTGGTTTGTGGAAGATCCATCGACTGTAACACCACGACCTCCACCACTTGCTTCAACTGCCACCGTCGCACCAACTCTGACTCCAATCTCTGTTGAGTCTACTCTGAGGATTCGTCATCATGGTCAGTTGGTTACTGAGGTCCTAGTTGCATGGAAGGATTGACCTTTAGAAGATGCTACCTGGATGCTCGAAGAAGACTTTCTTAGCCAATTTCCTAATTGGACGCCTTGAGGACAAGTCATTTTTTATGGGTGGAGGGATGTTATGTTCTGCAGTTACTTTGTTAGTGTTAATAAGGTGCACATAGGCATCCATGTTAGTGTGCACATTGTTTGCTTTAAATCAATTATTAGCCAGTTTATTTAATAGTCAGTTATAGCCTATGTAGTTAGATAGTCTTTTCTATGTAGCTTGATAACAATCAGCCTTAAATAGGCAGGACCATTATAATTGGAGATTAGGCATTAATTAAAATATTTTTCTTCTCTCCCGACCTATCTCTCTCTGGTGAGATTGCACTTGCAATATGCAAGTGCGCCTCATCCCCTTCTCCTCTATTCCTCTTCTTTCTCCTTCCCAACATTCTTCTCGAATTCTCAAGTTCTCAAGGGTTATAACACTTCCACATTTAGCAAGAATAATCGCTCATCTCAAGATAGTTTCACGAAATAATTGTTGAATATACATACATTTTCTCTATATAGTTGTCCATCAAACAAGACAACTAATTTGTGTGCATTAAGTCGTGTTACTCTTAAGCACTTTGTTTTACCTCTTTCTTTTTCCTTGTAAGCTTTGCAACATTGTCATGTGCTAGTTCTTTTAGAAATCCATCTTTTAAAAAAATAAAAAATATATATAAATTTTAAAAACATTATATTTGATAGTGTGCACTAAATACACAGGGTCAAGAGACAGCTACATAATCAAAACGTGTTTCAAAACCAGCACTCAAAAACTCTCTCAATCATATGCAAATTAAGCTTCAAAAATTTGTAGACAGCACTTTATAATGCATAAAACTGAATTGCCGATGTGAGACTCAGGAGGTCAGTTTATGGATGGTTTATTATGGTTTACCTTAAGATGGGTAAGAATGAAGAAAAAGATGTATTTCATAGGCAAAGAAAGATTCTGGAAATGAGGGGTAGATTCTTGACATACAAGAGTAATAATGTGTGGTGATTTCAGGAATGATGATCAGGACGGTTGGTTTAAATAGGACTGTAGGATGACTGAAATTCTAGATGAGGCCATGAGTTTTACAAATCAGGGTGGTATGAGTAATGTAGCAGATGGTACAAGAACTTGATGGATTCCAAAAAAATAGAATATAGTAGAAAGAACCATATGCAGGGCAAGAAATAGAGAAAGAGAAAGGCCATGGACATAGGAAGGAAACCATAAGAAAAGTAGAGAGATCGAGCAGAGAAGAGGAAAAGGACATGAACTGGACATGGAAAAAATTGATAGATGCAAAAGTAACAGAAGGGAAAATGTTGAGTGGATGAATTAAAAATAAAAAGGATAAACAAGTGGACAATGTGTATTAATTCTTAAAACTCTACTTTTTATGGTCATTGCCAGATGTACGTAAAGAAAATTTCAGTCCATTGGTCGCAATAGATTTCTAATCAAGTTAACCTATTTTAAATTCATATATCAACTACACTAATACACTGGCCTAATTAAATTACCAGAATGTACAGACCTCCTAGATGACAGTAGGAACCCATGTGAGACCTATGCATATCATCATCGTGTCATATCTATAATATATGCAATGCAATTGCGCATTTGAAGCGTAGTTTGAAACTGAAAGGCAAAGAAGGCAGATATGAAAAATTGTAGATTAGCGATGCCGCCGGGTTGGGTTTTGCCAAACCTAAACCCGATACCACATAACAAACGTGTGACCTGAACCCGATCTGACCCGACTTGACCCGAACTTGAACCCGAACCCGAACCGACCCGTTTGACCCAAATAGAATAAAAAATATATTATTTTAATAATTTTTAATAATTTTTTTAATAAATAATATTAAAAAATATATAAATATATAATTTATATTTATATTCGGGTCGGGTCGGGTTAGATCACCTAAAACCTGAACCCAACCCGAATAAGCTATTCGGGTTATTTTTAAAAACCAAACTCGGCCCATTAGGGTCGGGTCAGGTCAGGTTTACCATTTACCCGACCCGAGTGGCATCCCTATTGTAGATGTATTACAAGTATTTCTAAAGTAGCCCTGTGGCCAAACAAATGACAAGATTTTCCCCCTTTTTAGTGAATAGAGTTTTAGCATATTAAGTAATGATAAGATGTCCAACGTACTATTATGGAAATGAGCAAAATATAAAATTATCTTATCCTATAATACATTATCTATGTTTGTTCATAATCCTCTGGAGCTGTATTTTTTATGTGAAGGTCGACTTAAGAAAGTCTTTGTTAGCAGGCTGAGACAGTTGATATTGGGACCTGTGACCAATCAGTTGCCAAATCTTTGACATTGAAGGGTATGTAGTTAAGTAGACATATTAAATTTGTTTATGCTATCTATAATGAATTTTTGAGTGATACTATAGCTCTATTTGTTAAAGACCTTTCTTCACATGTGCTGGGAACTTATTTTTTGTCAGCTATCTTTCTGCATATGAAAGTTCTAATGGGTACATGATAACAAATCAAAGTCGTGGCTCTATGGAAAAGAGTGATGCAGCTCAAGAGGGTGAGTGCATATAGTTCTCTTTTTATTTTTGACTAGATTTTAAAGTTTGTACTTATTTTGCCACTATATCCATTAATTTCTTGACGGCATCAAGGCAAAGGTTTTCTCTGACTCTATATATTACACCACGGTTGACTCCAACTATAACTCCAAAGGTGACATCAACCAGTGTTTTGCCTAGAGAATATTCTGCTGCAGTTTCACCAAAAAATGTCTCTGGAATCACATCACCCACGAAACCCAACTTAGAAAGTAGAGCTACTGTCTCATCCAGGTATCCACCTAGTGCCAAGTCTTCAGCACCCAGCTCTACCCCTCATGGATGTCCAGTCTCAGGTAGCTGGTGGGTTAGATCTTAAAGTTAGAAATCTGCCTTTAGTTGGGATATGGTTGTTTTTCAATTTAAATACTCACGTTAGTCTTGATTTTGCTCCATTTGGACATCAGGCCGTACTCCTAGGATTGATGGGAAGGATTCCTTCCGTGAAGCTAGGTAAGCAAATACTTTTAGTAGAAAAAATTTCGGTTGTAACTCAGCTGTTTAAGTTCTGGTTCATATTTTAAGTTTCAACTATAGATGATCACACAAGCATTTACACATTTCACCCACTGAAGCACACAACTGTCACTGCTAGTTAAATCTAAATTAATTTATCAGATGTGATAAACCCAACTGTCTTTTTTCTGTGTTGTAGACATTATGAGCATTCCTTCAATACAAAGATGGATTGACTGAGGATATAAAACATGTCCCAAGACTCAACAGATGCTTCAAAATCTGACCTATAGTGAACCAAATTGAACAACCTTTCGGTGTGATTAGTGGCAGAATACTAATAGCAGTGGCAGGAGCGGTGATCAATTGCCTAGGAATTAAACCTAAATTACTCAGAGCATCATAATGGGTCTGCGTTGATCAGTTCCAAATCACCTCCAGGTAGTATTAAGAACTTAGAACAGAAAGATAAAAGATATAATGGGTCTGTGTTGATCACTCCGAAATTACCCACAGAGCATACAAACATGAACTAAGATCGATACACAAAATACACAAAAAGTGGGAAGAATTTCTGACCTTGAAGAAATCTGGACTCTGCGAAAACTTGGACCCAGAAAGGATCTACGACTTGCCTTTTTTCTGGCCAATGTAGCATATGGAATGAAGATTTGGATTTCACTACTTGAAGAATGAAGATTGAAGACAAACTTCATGAAAAGTATCAAATTGAAGATAAAAATCAAACAACAGAAAAAATGCAGTCGATTTGCCCGCCGATGTGAAGAAAATGATCCCTCCCTGTGTTGTGCGGCTCCTCTTCATCGTATGATTCCTAGTCTGGTTAGGGTTAAAGATTTCTTTAGGCGATACTTAGTTTTGTAGGGAAGACCATTGGCTGCATGATATAGCGTATCGTTTTTGAGCAAATGAAGACGTGAGACGCGAAGCGCACGAGCAGGAGCGGGTCTTTTAACGGGAGGGATTGTCGGTTTATTTTGGGTTTTTTAAGAAAAGTTTCAATGAGCTACCTCTACGCGGGCCCGTGCTTCATCGTATCAAAATTTGTATTTAAATCAAAATTTAAGGGCTTATGATGCTAAGCTCTACGGATAGTCACATCGAGATTGAGATCGAACTATACAAGAGAACTAAATGTTCTAAGATAACACATACTGTCATATTTAAAATTTAATGATTAATTATTTTAACCAAATTCTTTGTTTTAAAGGATCCAATATAACACTAATCAACTAAGTATGTTTAGGTAAGTTTGGGCTTACGCACAGTTACTTGAGCTTAAGCTCTATGGGCCATTGAGCTTAGATTCAACGGCGACTATTGCTTTAAATCCAACAACTCACAGGGACGCTCACCTAAACTTTTTCTTTCTAATTTTTATATTTTTATTTTAAAAATTTATCTTGCAAATTTTATGTGGTAATAGATAAAATTAAATAATTATTTTAGTTTTTTATTTATTTTGGTAATTAATCAATTAATTATTTTAAAATTTTAAAAAAATCTAATACGATCTTAACCTAAAACGTGTTTCATCACCTATAATACCCTTTGTAAACAAATGTGGGTATGCTTTATCCACCCAATTGTCATCTATATAATTCATATATGGTTGCACATGTGCCCTTGCATCATAAGCTGTCACATCAAAATCTCTCATGTGGATTAAAATCTGATGGCACAAGAGAACTGCATGCATGAGTTTATGTTTTATAGGCTGTTTGATCTAAGATCCGATGACACAAGGGATTAGAACTAAATAATTATTTTAAAATTTTTATTTATTTTTATAATCAAGTAATTTTTTAAATTAATAAAATATTATAAATTTTTTATTTATTTGAATTGGGTTAGGTTTGGGTATGCATGGGTCAAGTAATCATGTTACTATTTATTAAAGTGAAATATATATGTTTGTAATTTAAAAAACTCAACCCGAGCTCGACCCGACTTTCTTACTAATATTGAGTACTCTTGGTAACACTACCCAAATGGGGCATGCTTTAAATGAACCTCCCAATTGTCATCCACATACAATTTAACTATGGCAGGTTCATTGTATATTTACATATTTTTATTAATTTTTTTTAATTTAATTTCCTTTTATAACTATTTTTTAGAACTAAACATATATATTTGTCAAATTCAAATGGGAAATTTTAGGAATATTTTTTCATTTTAAATTTAAAAAATATATGATCAAACAAGGAAGTGAAGATGTCGTTGGGTCTTGTTTTGTCAAATAGTAACCTGATACCTATTAACAAATGCTAACCAAGCTCAACATGACATACTTATACCCCTCACCTAACCCAATTTGACTCATTTATAATAAATTAATAATTATATTTTATAATTATTTTCAAAAATCACTTGATGACATATACAAAATACATAAAGATTTAAAAAAATTATTCATTTTTATCTATTACCCTGTAATATCCCTAATTTTTTCTGTAATTTTATTGCATTTTTCTGTAATTTTTGTAATGTTCTGCAGTTTCTGGTCGTATTTTCGATAAATAAATTTTACGCTTCGGCGTATCCATATTTGTAATATTTGTGACTGTAAAAGTTCGGAGTGGTGTTTAGTTGCAGGTCATGGGCCCCGACGCATCACAAAAACTTTCAGCGCGTAAATCGGACGAGACGTGTGAGAACAAAAGTAGAATGGAAGAAAGAGAAATGAAAAAAAAGGAAAAAAAGGAAAAAAAATAAAACATAAAGCGGATTGGGCGCGCTGAGGCACGCCCAACCGGCTGAGTGAACAGTGAATGGAGCTTCACTGTGTGAGGTTGGAGGTGCTGCCGTCGGCTTCCGCCTGGTCGGCCATGGCCTGGAGCCGCCGCCTCCCTGGCCTAGCCCTGTCGGCAACCGCCGCTCCTCTCCCTCTTTCCTGTTTTCAGCATAGTGACCATTTTTGGAGAGATTTTCGCCGGATCCGCCGTCGTCTCCGCCTGCATGGATGCCACCCCGCTGCCACAGCTCTGCCCCGGCCACAGTGACCTCCGGCCACCGCCATCCTGGCCTCCCCGCCCCCGGTTCACCGTCGCAAGGTAAAAAATGGTTCCGCCTCTATTTTTTTCCAATTTTCTGTTCAATACGAATTGCGATTGTGCCGCTGGTCGCCGGCTACCACCGTCGGGCCTCTAGCTCTCTTTCGGCTCGGCGATGACAAGGCCATCACCCCGGCGACTAATAAGTATGAAATATATATCTATTTTATATGCTTTTTTACCTTATTTGCTAGTATATATTAGGTTAATTACGAGTTAGTTATGGTTTATCTAGATTAAGATAGTTATTAATATTTTAGTTTTATTATTAATTAATTTTAGAAGTTATTAGTAGTTTAGGCATGTATTTAAATCAAGTTGGAATTTTAGTTATATTCTACATGTCTAAAATATGATATTTTATATTTTGTAGGTAAAGTGCGCTTATCGAGGTACTTGGACGATGTTTGGAATAATTCAAAATAGTATTGACATGTTTTAAAGTGATTTGGACAACTTTTCGGAGTTATAAACAAGTTAGAAATTAATATGGACATGAAGGAAGAGCTTAATGAACAGAAAATGGAATGTCCAGAAAAACTGTCCAAATTGGAGAAACCGTGTAGTTGTTTGAACGGGGCGTTTGATGTATCAAATGGGATAATGTGAATTCGGACAAAAATGAAGTATAGGCGTTCGAACGGGCATGCAGGGCGTTCGAATGGGATAACGTGTAGTTTCCTAGTTTTAGCCAATTTTTAATCCTTTTCATATTGGACTTCTTTCTCCAGCTCTTATGCCTATATAAAGACATATTTGGCTTGAAATTGGAGGATTCCAGTAGATTTTCTAAAGAGAAAAAGGAAGAAGAAGATGGAAGAGAACTCAAAGCTTTTAATGAAGATTCAAGTGCTTTCTTCTACAATGGAAGGCTAGACTTTTCTTTTACTTCGGAGTTGATGAAGCTATAGATAAGTTTCAGTTTCTTTTCTTTTTAATTTAGATCTCAGTTGTGAATGATGACAATTGTATGATAAGAATTTCCTTTTTAATGGAAGAGCTTTTAATGTTTATTCAAGTCTATGTTGATTTATTGTCTTGTAGATGATAGATTGATGTGGTTTTGATATTTGCATCAATTCTAATTTCTATGATTTAGATGAGGTGGTCATACAATAGTTTTAATGTTCAAATAATTAATGACTTGGATGAGTTATACTAAGATTAGATGGGTCATGCCTATAGCTAGTTTAATGTAGATGATTCGTGCTATTGTCGAAGATAGTTTATGCCATGGAATTTAATTAATGATTCTTTCTGAAGTAATTCTAGCTTGTAGCTGAGAATACATGTTCATATTCACACTAGATTTAGATTAAAACTTAAGGAATTGTTATGGTTCTATAGTGGATTCGATTTCCTAAGTAAATTTCATCATATTAAGCTCTTACTTTTAAACTAGTTGATTCTTTTTTTTGCTTAATTTAAGTTTAAGTTCTTTATAGTTTTTAATCAGCAAATTCCTCTTTAGATTTAGTAATAATTCATTTGTCCCTAAGGTTCGACAACCCTTAAATACTTATCCTAGTACAATTACCTTGTACACTTGCAAAGGGTTTAATTATAAACGATCAAGTTTTTGGCGCTGTTGCCGGGGACGGTGTTGATTTGTTACTAAATTAGTATTAGGATAATTCTAGCTACTTTAGTTTCAGTTACTTTAGTTTTTAGGTTACTCTTAGTTTCTTACTTTCTTTTAATTTGATCTTGTAGGTTGAGTTGAAGACCGTGCTCTCTACACTTGTGGTTACAAGTGGACATCGACAAGCATAGTGCTTCTCTTCGGTTTGCAAGATCATTTTCTCTCTTTATTTTTCGTTCTTTTCTTAATTAGTTTTTGCTTATTCTTCCCCTTTTTACACTTAAAATTGTGTGGTTGTTTGAGGTGTATGCGTGGTCATTGCTCCTTACTCCCCCGATTAGTATCATTTGACCTTGAGCCTGAGCGGACATCAAGGAGAGCTGAGTTACCCTCGACCTACATTCCTACACCCCCAAACTTTCCCACCAATTCCTCCACCCACACTACTTTTACCCTCATCATGGTTGAACATCAATTAGTAGATGCACCACTTAAAGGTCTAAGGGAGTATTACACTCCCAATGAGTACACCTCTCCTTCATGCATTAGGTTGCCAGCAGTCACTGCTCAAAATTATGAAATTAAGCCCAATGTCATTCAAATGCTTCCATCCTTTTATGGGCTTAATAATGAAAACCCGTATAGGCACCTAGATGACTTCTTGGAAATATGCACAACTTTTAAGCTCTCAAATTTAACCGATGAAGCTGTTAAACTTCGCCTTTTTGCTTTTACATTGAAAGATAAGGCTAAGGAATGACTTCACTCATTAGAGCCAAGCACTATCACAACATGGGCCCAAATGCAACAAGAGTTCTTAAAAAAGTACTTCCCCATAGGTAAGACCAACCAAATGAGAAAGGCCATAACCACTTTTGCCCAACTTCCCATTGAACAGTTCAATGAGAGTTGGGATAGATTTAAGGACCTTCTTAGGAGGTGTCTTCATCATGCTGTCCCTAAGTGGCAATTAGTGTAACATTTTTATGAGGGTCTTACTAAACAAAACCGCCATCTTGTTGATGCAAGTTGTGGGGGTACCTTTTTGCTAAAAAATGAAAATGAGGCATGAAAACTTTTTGAGGACTTGAGTGAAAATTCTCTTGAGCATGCTGTGTTGAATAGAAATGAGAGTGGATTATCTACCTTGAACAATGCCCCTTCTAGGGGCGGCTTGTATGAAGTCAAAAACCCATTAGACATATCCTCTAAAGTTGATACTTTGAGTAGGAAGCTGGACCTCCTTATGACTCCAACCTATCAGCTCACTCCCTTCACTCAAGATGTATGCACAATATGCCTTAGCCCAACCCATACTATCATAGAGTGTCGCTCTGCATCTCAATTTCCTGAGCTTGTCCAAGATCATGTGAATGCCACCCAATCCTTCCCTAGGGCTGAGAACAATCCATTTTCAAACACATATAACCCTGGGTGGAGGAATCATCCTAACTTTTCCTGGAGGGCACAAAACCAAGGGGTTGTTGGCAATTAACCCCCTAGGCAACCATTCCAAGTTCTACCAGCCCCTATCCACCAACCTCAAGTGCAACCTCCGTATGTCCAACCCAATAGGAGTCCGAGTTTTGAAGAGAAGGTCTTAACTGCATTACAAGAGATTCAATCTCAATCCCAACTCCTCCACTCTCACACACAATCTATAGCAAAGTTAGAAGCCCAAATTGGACAACTAGCTAATGTTATTAACAAGGGAGAGATGGGGACGTTGCCAAGTCAACCCCTACCAAACCCTAAATGTCAATTTCAGGTAGAGGGAGCTCCTCCCTCTAATGAACAAGTTAATTCCATAATGACCCTCAGGAGTGGGAGGATTGTTGACAAGAGTGTTGGGGGGACACCAATGACAGATGATAGGAGTGAGGAGTTACAGAGGGCAGCCCCTAATAAACCTCAAGTAGAAGTTAGTGCACCACATGAGAAGGAGTTTGTATCTCCTTCCCCTTCCTCAGAGCCACAGTCTAAGACCACTTTCGAGGAATCTTATATCCCTAGGGCACCTTTTCCTCAGTGTCTTGACATGGCCCCACCATTTACAAAGAGCATAGCTAGGACTGATGAGATTCTTGAGACTTTCAAACAAGTCAAAATTAATCTCCCCCTCTTAGAAGCCATTAAGTAAGTCTCTGCTTATGCTAAGTTCCTCAAAGAACTATGCACTCAAAAGCGTAAATCTAAGACCCATGTGTCTAAGAAGGTCTTTCTCACTGAGCAAGTTAGCTCTCTTTTGAAGTTTGACACCCCACCTAAGTATAAGGACCCTAGAGCACCCACTATTTCGTGTGTCATTGGTGATCACTCCATTCATAGAGCCCTCCTTGACCTTGGTGCGAGTGTCAATCTACTCCCTTACTCGGTGTATGAGCAATTAGGGTTAGGAGAATTGCAGCCTACATCAGTTACCTTGCAGCTAGCTGACCGTTCTGTGCGTAAGCCTCGGAGAGTCATTGAGGATGTCTTAGTGAAGGTTGACCGATTTTTTTTCCCTGTTGATTTTATTGTCTTAGATATGGAGACTGGTGCCAACTCCATATATCAGATTCCTATCATTCTAGGTTGCCCTTTTCTTGCCACAGCTAATGCATGCATAAATTGTAGGACGGGGGTAATGGAGATGACTTTTGGGAACATGAAAGTGAAACTAAATGCTTTTGATGTGTCTAACCATTTGCCTGCAACTTCTAATGTTGAATGTTTTATGGTAGACAATTTTAGATTTGATGCTTATGATAGAGGTCCATCTTTTGTAGCATCAGCCCATAATCAAGTCATGCCTTCTAATTTTTCTGCATCATCTTTTTGGAGACTTAAGAGAAGAGCCAATGCTAATATCTACCAGCCGCCCTGATATATTTGAGAATGTTGGCAATGTCTGGCTAAAGACAATAAACTTAGCGCTTCTTGGGAGGCAACCCATGTTTTTGATATATTTTTTTTCCTTCCTTTTGTTTATTTTTTTTGCTTCATTTAGGCTTTATTTACTTATTTTCTCAGTTTTTTTCTCATTATAGTTTTTTTCTTTTATGGGATATAATACTTTAGGTTTGGGGAAATGCTCATCACTTATATTTATTTCTTTTCTCCAATCCTATGTACTTCACTTTTCAGATTAGTGGATTAGTTATGCTTTCAGGTGATATCTTTCTCTCTCTTACTTATTATTGTCATTGTAGTATATATTTTCTTTAACATTGAGGACAATGTTCAATTTAGGTTTGGGGGTGTAGAAAGATATTTTTATTTCTTATTTTTCTTTTAGGATATTTTAGAGTATTTTTTTTATTTTTCTTTTGTTTTCATTTAAGTGGGTTTTATCGCTTATTCTCTTTTAAAAGTATATGTCTGTTTTTAAAGAGATCAATTTCATTAAGAAAGTTCAAGTAATTAATTAAGTGATGAAAATGATCAAGTGAGTAATTTCTATTTTATTTTCATTATCTTAGATAATTGTGCTTATATTTTTAAATCACATTTCACACACTTGAAACTTGTAGGAATATAATTTTATGATTTATTACTTGTAATCTTAGTGGGATATCTTTAACTAAGCATATATTTTTTAAAACTTGACAATTGAGTAATTTTTAATGTTTTATGATAGATCTTTATGTTTAGCTTTTATTTGAAAAAAAAATGGGATAAGTGTGTAATGAAAAAAAAAGAATAAAAAAAAATTTGAAAAAATAGATTGATTGAAAAAAAAATTTGATGAAAAAAAGAGGAAATGTTTGTTTCTCTTTTTACTCAGTAACCGGACCTTGTGCCTAGGCAAGTATAAGGGATCGCGTCAAAAGGTGAAAAGTTGAGATAAATTCTTTTATGATTTGCTTGGTTCTGTAACCTTTATAGTTTGAGTTATTAAGCCTGAGGGGTGTTTCAACACTTAGTGCCTTGAGGTAACTAGATTAGGCACACTGGCCTAACACTTGTTACATGGACTATTTAGAAAGCTTAATAGAACTAAGTATTGCACAAGTTATATTTTGAGGTATATTATGCTCTTATTCCCTGAATTTAATTGAACTTTGGGATACGTCTCTGATTGCTGCTAATGGGCCCCGCTCCAACCCAAGCCAAAGTGTTTAGCTTGGGATTTTGTGAACTTGGGTTGCAGGTCCAATCAATATGGGCTTTGCCTCAGCCCAGTGACGACTAGGGCTAGCACTTCTGGCCCGAATTTACCTTAGCACCCCACTTTCTATTACACACAAACCGGAACATGCGGGGAAAGAGTTCTCGACTTCAGATCCTTCCAAGCGGAAGTAACACAGTCAACCATTAAACTCGGCCTATCGAAGGCTTGACCGATGTCATGCCATATCCTCCACCGTAAGCCGTGCTTAATGCACGATTATCCGTATGATGAATTGGTTGTGAGTAGCGTTTAGAAATGGCACCGCCTTTGTCAGCCTCTTACGCTAGGCCTTAGCGCCTGAACGTATGTTTAGGAAATGTCTCCACCACTAGGCAATATGGTCGTTAAAGCCCTCTGCCACCTTTTGAGGCTTCGATGATGCAAAATTATTGCCGTTGGATGCGGTCCGCTGTCCATTTTAATGTTTTGTGGCAAACGACGTGTTTTAAACCGTTGGCCGACCTCCAATCAATCAGCCCCTATTCTGTGGTCGTTCTTGCCATTTCTAGTGGCACGACCTTGTATCTGCCCACCCTAGTGCGTGCAGTCTTATGCTTTGAGTGTAATTAATCTAACCTTATCGAGATTAATTCCAGCATCTCTGCAAATCCTCGGGACAACGACTCTCAGTGCGATGCTTTTGGCCGCATATTCCACTATCGATGCCGCCATCGTCGTTTGCTCGTCATCAAACTCCTGTGGATTACGAGGTAGGGGACCTTGAACTCGTAATTTTATTATAGCATGCTTTAATTGTGTAGTAGCATGCTAGGAGTTTATAATTTAATGTTTTGCATGATAATGCTAATTAAATGGGCATGCTTTATATATGTGAATCATGCATATGTTATGGACTAAAGGTATGATAGTAAGTAATTAGTGAATTGTATGTGTGTGATTTGAGTATGTGATAAATATGTGTGGTCGGCGAGCACGAGAATGTGCGTTTGTTTGTAAGTTTGTTGAAAGGGTGCGTCGTAGGCTACGACATGGAAATGGTGATGGTATGACGAGCGAGGAAAGATGTAAGATAGACTGTAGAAGGTTGGATTTGATAAGATTGAAGAATTAGTTTGGTTTGAGTTAGATGGTACGTCGGAGCATTGAGTAGAAGACGTAAGCAATGTAAGGATTTAGAAGACTTAAGGTTTTGAACATCTTGGGGGATTGTGAGTTAGTAAGAGAGAACGACAAAATTGTGTAGGCATAATATATGTAATATGAATTGTAATGAAAGAATAATGAGTAAATAATTAGTAAGGGTTTGATGACAGGACTTAGGTCAAAAAGGGTCTCATTTGAGGAGTTTGAGTAAGAATATTCAGTTTTAAGGCGGATGTTGTAAGTTGTAAGGCCATAAGTGTATGATGGTAAGATACCAGTATAGAATTCGAGTTTAAGTAAGACTATGCAGAGATTGGTAAGGCTGTAAGCGTAAGAGTGGAGGATGAGTTAAGTAAATAATTCTACCTTTGTGGATTGGAACTTCAGGACGGGCGTATTTTTTGCCTTATTGGCTGAAGAATGTAAGACGGAAGTAGTTCCGAACATAATTGTACATGCATAAGTTACGTAATATAAACTAGAATGGTAAGTAACCCTAATTTGTTAACATTGTGAGTTTGAGACTGAGGGTTTCGACGGATTAAGTTCCGTTTTGTGCCAGTCGATAAGTAATCGACTGAGCATCCTTTCTGGTCTAGCCATGGTGTTTTCTTGCGGGTTTAGACTTGGTGCTGTATTTCGGCCCAGATGTTTGATGCTCTGTTCAGAGTGCTGTAAGTTTCTGCCCTTCGTGGGCTTTGTATGTTTCTGCCTACCGATGACACTATATGTTCTGCCCAAGAGTGGCACTGTAAGATTCCTGCCCAAGAGTGGCACTGTATGTTTTTCACCCTTAGTTGGCACTATATGGCCCTTGTTGGCACTGTATGGCCCCAGAAAGTGGGCATTTGCGCGCTCAAGTAAGTAGTATCATGGATCTGCTCTTACCTGTTTGATCCTGTGCCCCATGAGCATAGGTGTGCCTTGCCTTCAGAAAAGTCCATGGTGTTTAGTTGCTCCCCGAAGGTTAAGGTGACGCCCCAGTGGCATTCCATTCCTTTTCGACGCTAGAGCTTATTAATTGTAATGAGCTTCAGTTGTCGGTAGTATGTGTACGATCGTAAGAGTAAATTGTATGTTTCAGATTCTGAGTAAGTTGTACGTGTAAGATTTAGAGTAAGTGTGAGCTTCTTTGGAAGACAGTAAGAGTAAGTTTATGAGTATGAGTATGTTGTACGAGTAAGTTTGTGAGACTTTGATTCAGACGGTAAGCGTAAGCGTAAGTGTAAGTGTAAGTGTAAGCTTCTAAGGAAGATGTAAGAGTACATTTATGTGTAAGAGTATGATTGTACGAGTAAGGTCATACAAGTAAGTTTGTACGAATAAGGTCGTACGAGTAGGCGTATGTTGTAAGTGTAAGCGTACATTTGTATGAGTAAGCTGATAAGACTGATTCAGAGTGTAAGTGTAAGAGCATGATATATGAATAAAAGTAAGTTCGGTTTGTACGATGATTTGTATGCGTGGCAATATTTATACTTCTTATTCTTTTTGCTTCATGTGTGATTGCATGGAAGCATCTATATAAACTTACGGAGTTCATTGATTTATATTTTCCCCTACTGGGTATTTTTCTATTGAGTATGAAAATACTCACCCTATCTTTTTAGCCCCTTCGTCCGGAGGCTTTTGCAGGTCGATCGATAGCTGTTTGAGACTGGATTCTTTCCCGTGGTGGACAATTCTTCCTCGACTTTGAGTGTAGTGAAATCACAGTGAAGTTATGTGGAGTTTGGTGCTGCGATCTCATGTATTGATTAAGGTGAGAAAATTATAGTATCTACTGGACTTGTGTATGTATGTACGATTTATTTTCAGACTGTGAATGAACTTGTACTCAGAGATGTCTGGGAGGTTTTTGTTTTTAAAACCCATGGCCATGGTAGGTTTTAATCGTACACTTTTGTTTTAGGTCACGCCTGAGAACGGTTGTCTGTTGTAAAATAAATTAATTTACAAAAATTATTTTCATATGAATTTGAATTTGCTTGGTTCATTTGATCTATATTCGTATTTCAAAATAAAATATTAACAGAGTTTTTAAAGTAAATGTGTGGAAAAACCTCGGGCGTGACATACCCATAAAAATATTAAGATTTATTATCACAATACAAAGAAAAGTATAGTAAAATATATTTATAATTAACTTTATTTGGGCCAAGTACAGTTGGATCACCTAAAACCCAAACTAAATAGCTATTCGCGTTGAGTTTATAAACTCAAACATGATTTATTAGGGTCTGGTAGATTCGGGTTTTACTATATACCCGACTCAAGAGACAACTCTTCAAGGAATATTTGTGGTTGTTGTAGTATGTGATCGAT
The DNA here is from genome assembly GCA_035235625.1 of Saururus chinensis. Lineage (NCBI taxonomy): Eukaryota > Viridiplantae > Streptophyta > Magnoliopsida > Piperales > Saururaceae > Saururus > Saururus chinensis. Next base: position 38,989,600 of record CP141143.1, read on the forward strand.
TAAAAATGTCACTTTTGTATCAATACCAAACTAAAGTTGTATATAAATTTATAATTTTTATAGTTTACTTTTTATTTTGATAATTACTAAATCTCAAAATTTTTACAAGTTAATGATATATAAAACCTAATAATTATTTAAAATTTTATTTGTATTTATTTTCATAAACAAGTGATTTTTTAAGTTTTCTAAATATTTGAATCTGGTTGTGTTTAGGCATTCATGGATCAAGTTAACAAGTTACTATTTCTTAAATGGAAACATGTTAGGGCTTCTCATAACCCGACCTGAGCTCGTTGACCCTACTTTTTCGTTAACATCGAGTGTTGATAACAATGCCTCTGATTTAGTGCTATATGCATTTTAATTTTATTACGCTATTTATGGAAACAAGTATCATATCATATCATAGATGAACTAGGCTAAACCCAAATAGTTATTCAAATAGTTATTCAAATTGGGTTCAGGGTTTATGTAATCCAACTCAGCCCAATTAATCTCATCAATATAGTTTTTTTAAGTTTATTTTGAAAATAACTCAATAAATTTTTATTATGTAAATATTTTTTTTACAAACACATAAAAATAATTTTGAAAAATTTAAAATTAGTAATAATGGTAAAGTTCAAGTAAAGCCTATTTAGGTTGGGATTAGGCTTGACCATTCAGGTTGGGTTGGAGTTAGCATTTCTTAAATGGTATCAAGATCGGGTTTACCAAACTCGATGACATCCAAAACTAGGTCATTTTATTCAAATATATAAAACACCACACAATTGTACCCATTTTTTTAGTTTGCTTAACCTAAAAGGATCTTTATATATACACACAAGGAGGCATGCATTAAGTGTAACCATCTTTGACCGGTTCAATATTTGTGTCCAATATTGTCGGTGCCAAAAAATTATGGTGCACACAATACGTGTAAAGTAAATGTTTGTTGTGGCTGAGTCTAGGATATGATTGATACATAAATTTTATAGGAAAATATAAAATACTTTTTCACCAGTCACTGTTATAAATTTACACATTTTTTTGTTATTTTTTCTTAATTTAAGATTATATTATAATTATTTTTTATATTAAATATATTACCAATGTTTTCACATCAAACACAGCTAAATGTGTATGCTTATTTATTTTTAAAAATTATTAAATTAGTGGTGGTTAGGAAAAAGTGCTGCTAAAAATTTTTTAGCGCCATTTTACGATACTATACAACAACACTTTTCGTAAAATGTCATTGATTATTTACATTTGCGACACTTCGCTGTAAAGTAGTGCTGATGACATTTTTCAGCAGTGTTTTGTAAAGAATGTCGTTGTTGTTTTGATTTTTAGTATTATTTTATAAAAGTGCCGCTAATAGTAAATATTTAGCGACTCTTTGATAATCCACTTTCTCGTAGTGAATAATTTGATTTCTCATTGATCCATTACTTAAAAAAACATAATAAAATGGAAATCCTTGACCTTACACTATATTAATAGAAATTAACTTAAAACAAAGTTTAGAGAAGGAAAATTTTGAACCTTAGGACGCGTACCTGTGTCATGGCACCTCATAGAATCAAGAAAGGGCAATGAAGAACACTAGTACAGAGCACAACCAGATAATGGATGAACCAAAATGCTCTCCCGAATGGTGGAAGAGCCTCTTGGTGCTTGGGTGATGGGAGAATAGATGGAAGCGGGGTAGCCACATGCGAGGGAGGAGAGGGAAGATGGTCGGGGAAGCGGAGCAGCATGCGATGGGGAGAGGGAAGAGCTGATGCAAGGGAGGTGAAGGGCGAGGGAGAAACTAGGCAGCTGGGTAAGGGAGGTCAAGGGAAGGGTGAATAGGGGTACACGGAGTTAAAAAATTAATGTTCATATTTATTTTAAAATTGGGGTACAAGTGGGAGAATGGGTAAATTGAATATGGGGGACCCAAATAAAAGGGGCACAAGAATTAAGTGGGGTGTGAATAGCCACGTTCATAACTAAATAGAGTAGTTGTACGTAACATCATGCCCAAACAAGGAGTGCATGGCTCTCTGGTGTAGACAATATTGAGGAGAAGAGAACTTCTCAATCAGAGACCATTCCTCCATTCTACATCAAAGGAGTCCGTAAGTTGTGAGCTACCTAGGTTATACTCTAGCCTTATGCGAAGATGGCTGGAGGAAAGATGTGGATCTGCTTCCTTCTATTCACGCTCGTCTTTACAGTCCTGCCTGCAGATTTCATTGGGTTGCAAGTAGAAACTTCTCTCACTAGGTATGTAGAGCTTCGATTATAACTTCATTATGTTCTTGAACCCTTACCATTTCTTGCTAGTTTATGTTTATGCCCTGGTTTTCTTTCCTTCATAGTTGGTTTTCTGAAACTTGAGCTAAATATGAAACGAAGCCACCACTGGTTGTGCATGATTTTTTCGTCTCACTCAAATATATAAAGAATGTGGTTATTCAGATCCCCCCTTTTTTCCTATGTCTCTCGTTTCTTTTTTATTTTACTCTTTTCTTTTTAAATTACCTATTTATACCCCATATTTAAAAAATAATAAAAATCTTTACCCTATTTCCCCTTTATTTTCTAGCCTGAGTTTAATTGCTGGCACTGTTGCCAATAATCTGGCATCAATGACATGGCTGCCCTATTTGGAAGCTAGCCTATAAGTACAACCAACGCGTTGTGGCAGCTACGAGGGCAGGCAGGGCTTTGGCCATGTAGGCTGGAGCTGGCGGCCAAAACTGGCCATGTAGGCTAGATTTGGCTTCTTCAAGCCTGATTCGTTGGCCTGTGCAGCTGGATCTTGCTGCAATAGGTCAGATTTGGCATGTTGCAGGCTCGATCTAGCATTCTTTCATGCTGCAATAGGATCTTGCTGAGTATACGGGAGATCCAGCCTACGGCGGTGAAACCTAGCTGCTATAAGCTAGATTCGATGGCTTGCATGGCCAGATCTCACCACGAGAGATACCGCTAGAGCTAGAGTGGCTATTGCCGAAGCCCGAGCTATCATCGAAAGAAAAGAGAATGGAGTTTATTTACTAAGGGAAGTATGAGCAAAATAACAAGGAAAATATGGGGGAATGAATAGGGATGTCACTCGGGTAAGATATATGGTAAAATCTAACCCAACTATAATAAGTTGGGTTTGGGTTTTTAAATTTAACCCGAATAAATATTCGGGTCAGATTATGGTTTACCATTTCTTAAATGATATCGGGTTTGCGTTTGGCAAAACCTGGTCCGAATAAGGTTATAAAATAAATTTTTTATATTTTTCTTTGTATTTTGATCAAATCAAACCCGACCCGACCCCTAATGGGTTTGGTCTATTCGAATCAGGTTTTGGTTTTTAAATTAGCCCTAATAACTATTGGTCGGATTTGGATTTACTATTTTTTAAATAATATCGGGTTTGGATTTGACAAAACTCGACCTAAACCTAACCCGGTGGCATCCCTAGGAATGGAGCAAAACAATTTTGTATTTCACTTTCTTTGGAAGACAACCCGAAAAAATTGAGGTCCATATAGAATTATTCACATCTAAATGTCCACCACAATTTCTTTTTTCATTTATGGGATGGTGTGGTTACTAAGAAAGTGTACGCTCCATTCATCCCGTAAAAATCTTAATTTTAGTGTAATTTAATTTTCTAAAGGAGACACTTATTACCATAGGGAGGGAGTATATACCCCTTTACTTGTTTTATGTTTCTAAAGTTTCCCATAAAAAACTTTTTTAAGGTATGTTTTACCTCAAAAACATGTTTCAAGTAGCACTTTGCATGCATATCAAATTTAAGACATAGGTGAATAAACGTCCAAATAAATCAAAACATAAAAACAGACATTTGATTGGCATAGAGAAGGATCTGCAATTTTGACTTACGTTCACATCACACAAGAAAAATCTCACTCCGTTCTCTAAGGCTAGTGATTCCATACTTGTGTTGACCAATCTCTTTTGATTGCCATCCCCAAATGTTGATTAAGTTGTCATTCTTTGTTTGGTTATGATTTGTAACTTTTATGTTTTCCTCATACTAGGTGGTCGTATTTGGATCATTTGATTCTTGGAAACCCAACCAGCATCTATTTTTCTAGCCGGAAATTTATGGCAATGCCCTGAGTTTTCTCCTATTTGCAAATGTTTTTTTTTAAAATATTTATATTTAACCCCTGCCTTGAAGGTCCTTTTTATCTCCATTAATTGAAATTTTATTACTCTCTCTTTAATATATTAATAGTTTTATTTATTTATTTTTAAATAAATTAAAATTAATATATTTATAGAAAAAAATGAGCAATTAATGTGGTGTACTTCCAATAAGTAGGAATTTTTTTACATTGTCAATACTAATCCAGCTGTCTCTTAGTCACCACTCTCCTGCTATCAATTTAATTTTCTGACATGGACATCGTTCATTTACACACTTTTCATTACTTTTGAAGGGTAATTTTGAAGTTTAAATAAATAGAGGTAAATGGTATATTTATAATAGACAAGTCAAATAATTAATTATTAATAATAAAATAAAAGAAGCATTTTTAAATAGGTAAAAATTGAAAGACATTTATAAATTTCTTTCCCATAATCCAAATAAGTTCTTTCCTATATACTCCTCCGGATCAAGGGAAAATTATATAAATAATGTTAAAAAATATTTATTAAAATAGTAGAGAGGTACAAAAATAATATTTATTTTTGCCATGTAGGCGCCAACTAAGCGACGCCATGCGTCTTTTTTAAAATTTTTCTTTAGGATTTCATCATTTCAAAAGGACGAAATCAATGTACTTGACTGATTTTGTTCTTTAGAACGCTGAAATCAATAATGAATTAATTTTAACCTTTCTTTACTCTCTCTCTCTCTATTCATTCTCTCTCCTCTATTCACTCTCTCATTGCTCTCTCTTTCGGCTATCTCTCTTCTTCACTCTCTCCTATCTCTCTCTTCACTCTCCCTCCTCTTTCTCTCTCTTCACTTTCTCTCCTCTCTTCTTTCTCTCTCCCTGCCTCTATTTCATGCGTGTGAGTGTGAGTCCTGGCTCTAAGGAAGAACGAAGAAAAAATATAAAATATAAAATTTTAATTTTTCTTCCTTATTTATTATATATTAAAATAATAAATTTTGAATAAAATATAATATATTTGTAAAAGACGAAATTAATATGTTTTTTTTAAATTTCATGATTTCGTCTTTTTGATTTCATCCTTTAGAAGAAGAGAGAAGACAAAGAGAAGAAAGAGAAAGATGAGAAAGAGAAAAGATATAGCTGAAAGAGAGAGAAGAGAGGGAAGAGAGAGAGGGGAGAGTGAATATAGAGAGGAGAGAGAGGGTGAAGAGAGAGAGAGGAGAGAGATAGCCAAAAGAGAGAGGAGAGATAGAAGAGAGGAAAGAGAGTGAAAGAGAGAAAGAGGAGAGAGAGAGGAGAGAGAAGAGAGAGAAAGAGGAGAGAGAGATTGAAAACAGAGAGAAGAGATGAGAGAGAAAAAGAAAGGGTAAAATCATTTCATTATTGATTTCGTCTATTAGAAATTAGTATAATGTACTAATTTTGTTCATTATGAGAATGAAATAAGTTAAGTGTAATTTCGTCCTTCTGAATAGTGAAAAAATAAATTTTTTTAAAAAAAGCCATAGAGGTGACAATGCTTGGCTGGCGCCTACATAGCTAAAATAAACACTATTTTGATAATAAATTTTTTTACTATTTTTGTAAATATTTTTTATAAATATTTTTTATATAATTTTCCCTCCTATCAATATTAACAACTATATTTAAAAAAATATTTTTTGTCAAATAGTAAAACCTACATCTAAGAGGAGGGGAAATAGGCTTATAAAACTTTTCTTTAAGTATCCAACCACTTAAATTTGTAAAATAGACCTATTAATATAAAATAAATTCTTTTTAAATATAAAGATATTAATATAGGACAGAGAGAATACATCTAGGTATCAATGAAACTTTAACTACAAGTGTTGCAAATTATTTACTAGGCCCATGGATCTAGATCGTGGCCATCTTCCCATGACTACAACTTCAATTTATTTAATCTACTAGTGTCCTAAATTAATAGCTCCACTTGGTTTTGTAAAATAAACTACAATTAATTTATTTTAAAAAACTAAATAGAACTATTAATTTAAGACCAGTAGAGTATTTAACTATTAAGAAACATAAAAGAGATTTTTTTGGTACGAAAACACGGTCCAAACTGTATAACTTCAACAAGAATGATAAAAAAAGTTTATTTTTCTACTTAGACAAGCATTCCATATGAAGGGAAAGCTGCTATTTTTTGGAGGATCATGTACTCCTTGTCCTACGCAATTTTTAATAGCATCAGTTTTCTGTTACCTCTTTATTGACATAATTAATTAGCCCTTGAATCTAGATCTATAAGTGAAGTTTCAATCGCCATAACTGAAGCTCACAATCTGTGCATTGGCCTATGATTTTATGTTTAACCAATTTTGGGCAATTAATAGTTAGTGAAGCTTCTAGCAATTTCGTTAGAATTCACCATAATCTCATTTAATTTAAAATTAAGTGGCTTTTTCTATGTTAAAAATAAGAGGTTCTTTCTAATATGAACAAACAACACAATTAATTTATCAATAGGATGATAATAAAATTATATTATGCATAACAATATATTTTTACTATTATTTGAAAGGCTAAAATATAGTACTTTTAGGCATACCTGTAGTCATTAGAGCCTTTAACTAAGCTTAAACCTCTTGTTGAAGCCTTGTCTCTTCTAATCCTCTTTAGAATTACACAATGAATTTCTGGTTTAGAACTTGACTAAGAATAATCTCTCTTAAGGCATTGTATTAGGATGACTAATGGTGTATTAATAACTAAACCAAGACACCATTGTTAAGAACCCTAAAGTCTTGACCTTCCATCTAGAGGTCAGCCAACGGTCCAGATTCGCTACTTAAAACCACAGCTTAATGGGTATTTTAATTGAAGTCCATTACCCAGATAGTTTTAAAAGCCCAAAACAGTGTTAATTGAGATAGTTGGGCCATTTGATGTTTTAATACAAAAACAGGCCCAACATTCTCCTACTTGGCACAACTTCTCAATTGAGCCATAGAAATAAAGTCTCCCACGAAATAAAGTCTCCCACTTGACTCAATTAAACTAAATTTGAGAAAAATATTTTAGTTAAAAAGTAACCAAGTGGGTAATGGGAAAGTTTAAAATGACTTTCATATGCGCATACAACTTTTGTTGAAAAAATAATAGCCTTCAAATTGTATGTGATAACTTTATACTCTTACAAAATGTCATAATTGCATGAATCAGGGCGGTTATGCCATCATAAGAGAACATTTCCTTCTAAGTATTAGAATGTAACTAATTCATTCTGTTTGAGTGCTATATATGGCAAAATGTATATATGAATGAAGGCATACTCCCACTCTTTTTCCAAATATTGTCTCATACTTAAGTGCACAAAAAATGAGACAACATGAGAAAAGAAACCGTAATTGCTATGATAAATGAAAAAGTCCAAAAACACATAAGCAAAATCAAATGTACGATTAGCTAATAAGACCCATACGATCCACATGACTCTTAAATAGAGAAGGGGTAAGCCCTTAGTTATTGGATCAACAACCATAAGCTCAGTACCTATATGCCTAATAATAATTGTCCCTTCTTTAATGCGATCCCGAACAATAAGATACTTGATGTCAATGTGCTTACTCCGACTTCCACTCTTACTGTTCTTTGTGAAGAACACAACAACACTATTATCACATAACATCTTTAACGGCCTATATATGGAATCTATAATAGTAAGCCCTGTGATAAAGTTCATCAGCCAAGTAGCTTGTGACGTGCCCTCATGACAAACAACAAATTTTGCCTCCATAGTTGATGACACTGTAAGGGTTTGCTTGATACTTTTCCAAGAGACAACAATGTCTACCAAAAGGAAAATATAACCCGATGTCTTTTTCTAGTCAACACAACCAGCAAAGTTTGTATATAAGCATGTAATCCTTCATTCCTTGTAGATACCTCATAACTTTCTTTGTAGCTCTCCAATGATCCAACCTAAGATTTTTCTGGTATTTACCCAAAATTCCCATAGCAAAGGCAATATATGGTCTTGTGCAGACCTCCAAGTACATTATACTACCAACTGCTGACGCATAAGGAATTTTCATCATGCTTTCCAACTCCAAAGAATTCTTTGCACACTGGAACAAGCCAAATTTTGTTGTGCACGATGATCATACTCTCCTTTATTATTTTATTTGCATTGAACTATTTATTCATTATTGTAATAGTTTATTGTTCGTACTGTGTTAGTTCAGTTAGTGGCCCAGGCTAGCCGACCCACTAATTGGGTTATCTTGTTAAGGCCGAACCGGTCTGGTTCAAGTGGCCTAGTTCCCTAGGTGGTCGTCTCCTATATGGGGCGGCCTTGGCTTTTGTTGGTGATTATGCAATTGAAGTATTCCAGTTTCTCTCCTTTCTTCATTACTTCTCCCCTTTCCCTGCGTAATTCTCTTAGGTGACGATTGTGCCTGCATCGGGCACATAATTGGTATTAGAGCTTTATGATCCCTGGACATGGCTCAAGGAAAACAATCTGCTGCTGTTCCCGAGGTTACTCCGGAGAAGGAGGTACCAGCGTCAGCACTTGCTTCTGCAGACAGCCCGAAGGCCGATCCTCCTGCAACAGCCAGCGATATCAAATAAATCATGGCTGCGCTGGAGGTTCTGACATCGTATATGGTGAGCGCAGTCAAGGGCGAAGCATCGGGGTGCACAACGCCCATCCTTCCACGGCCGCCTCCTGCTGTCCTAGAGAAGGGTGGTCCCTCCAATCTCCCCGAGCCTACCTTCTCCTGCCCTCTAGCACCCGTAGGCATCGACACAGGTGACTTCCCGGGTCCAGCGCGATTTGGCACTGTCATTCCAGCGCCAGATGGGAGACGCCAGGCCTGGGACATGCGAGGCACACCAGGTGTTCGAGAGAATGCCCCTATGATGCCGCCCCCCACAATCAGTTCCAGGACGCAGAGGAGTGGGACGAATATCCAGGGCCTCGCGGCGGGGCCCGAGGGGGGGCTGAACCTCGCCTCGCTCATCTACAGTTTCCCCGTTATAATGATGATGATGACCCTGTGGAATGGCTGTATAAAGCAGAGAAGTTCTTCTCCTACCAGGGAACGCACTCCGAGACTGAGTGTCTGTGCATCGCTGCCTTTCACCTGGATAGCGACGCATCGGTTTGGTTCCAAAACTTTGAGAAAGAAGTGCGGTACCCCACTTGGGCAGCCTTCTCCGACGAGCTCTGCATCTAGTTTGGGCCGAATGAATTTCAGGACTTCAATGAGATGTTGTCTACCCTGCGCCAGACCACCACCGTTCGTGCCTACTATACAGACTTCATGAAGATAGCCAATAGACTCCCTGACTGGCCGATGGCCGCCTTGGTGGGCACGTTCAAACGGGGGTTAAAGCCTGAAATCTCGGAGGAAATGCGCCACTTCCCTTGCGCAAGCATGCAGGACGTTGTGCGTCATGCCCGGATTGAAGAAGAGAAAGTGAACCGGCAGCGTAGGGGCGGACGGCTAGGACCTCCACCCCAGTTTGTATTGAGCTCCAATCCTGTGACGGCTGCCTCCAGTAGCCCGGCCAATGGCCGCCCTGGTCAACAGGCCGCCTCTCCCACTCAGATTGTCAGGCGCCTCACCCTCGCCCAGATGGATGAACGCCGAGCCAAGGGGCTGTGTTTTCGTTGTGATGAGAAATTTGTTCCTGACACCGCTGTGCTGTTAAGGGCAGCTTGCTAGTGGAGGAAATTGATGATGATGGCAAGGGTACGGAGGGTTCCGCATCCTTGGCGATGGAGGAGGTCTTACATGAGATCTCAGTTCATGCTTTTTTAGGGGCATTTACTCCTCGCACGATGCAAGTACAAGGATACCTCAAGCGGCAACAGGTAGCTATCTTGATCGACAGTGGTTCTACTCATAATTTTATTAATGACAAGGTCACCCACCGACTTGGTTGTTTCGTATCGGATTCAAAGCCATTTGACGTGTTAATTGGAGATGACAAGCACCTCCAGAGCAATGGGGTGTGTGCCCAGGTCACCTTGTCTGTCCAGGGCCATGCATTTGTCACCGATCTCTTCCTGTTACCTACAAAAGGGGTAGACATTGTGTTGGGCGTATAGTGGCTACAGGAGCTCGACGATGTCGTCTGGAACTTCTGTGACATGTGGATGGATTTTGAGCTTCAGGGGCAGCGCGTCCAGTTGGAAGTCTCTAGGCCGGGCACCCTCCTCTCCACCCTGCCTTCGAGCACCTTGTTCCGGTTCGCCCCCCAAGGGCTCCTTTTGCAGCAGCGTACTACCCTTGAGGTTTCTTCGAACGACATGCAGCCAGATCTCCAGGAGTTATTGACCAGCCACTAGGACTTGTTCGCTGAGCCGCAAGGTCTTCCTCCTGCTCGCTCTCATGACCATCAAATTACTATCATACCGGGAGCAGCCCTGACCAATGTGCGACCTTATCGGTACCCTCACATCCAGAAATCGGAGATTGAGTGACTCGTGGCGGACATGCTTCAGGCTTATCTAGCCTAGTACGAGTTCCTACTCGTCGCCTGTGTTACTTGTACGGAAGAAGGATGGTACATGACATTTTTGTGTTGACTACCATGCCCTGAATGCCATCATTGTTAAAGACAAATATCCCATTCCGGTGATTGAGGAGTTGTTGGATGAGTTGACGGGTGCCACAATCTTCAGTAAGCTCGACCTTCGTTCGGGTTATCATCAGATCCGGATGAAGGCCGACGATGTGTACAAAACTGCTTTCCGAACTCATGACGGCCATTTCGAGTTCCTTGTTATGCCGTTTGGATTGACCAATGCCCCCTCCACATTCCAGTGCCTTATGAACGACCTCTTCCGGCCCTTCCTTCGCCGTTATATATTGGTATTCTTTGATGATATTCTAGTGTACAGCCGGTCATGGACGGAACATTTGACACATCTCAGGTCGGTCTTCTCTATTCTACGAGACAACTCTTTATTTCTTAAACGTTCGAAGTGCTCCTTTGGCAGTAAGTAGGTGGATTATTTAGGACATATTATCTCGGGAAATGGCGTCGCTACAGATCCAGCCAAGGTGGCCGCTATGTTATCTTGGCCCGTGCCCCAATGTGTTTGGGTGCTCCGTGGTTTTCTGGGCCTCACCGGGTACTATCGGCAATTCATTAGTACATATGGCAGTTGGCTCGGCCTCTGACAGCGCTGCTCAAAAGGGGGCGTTTGCTTGGACTGCGGCTGCTCAGGAGGCCTTCGACGGGCTAAAGTAGGCTATGGCCTCGGCGCCAGTCTTGATCTTGCCTGATTTCAGTCGCCCTTTTGTGGTCGAGACGGACGCATTGGATGCGGGGCTGGGGGCGGTTTTTTTTCAGGATGAGCGTCCCATTGCCTATTTTAGCAAGGCTCTGGCTAGCCGCTCCTTGTCCCTGTCCGTGTATGAAAAGGAAATGCTGGCCATCATCCTTACTGTTACCAAGTGGCGGCCCTACTTATTGGGTCTTGATTCGCACAGACCATCAGCCCCTGAAGTATTTCCTGGAGCAGCGGGTGTCCACTCCATCTCAGCAGCGGTGGGTCAGCAAACTTCTGGGATATGATTATGAGGTTGTTTATAAGAAGGGTTCGGAGAACATAGTGGCTGACGCTCTCTCTCGCATACCTTCCCTGGGCCCTTGCTTGACCTTCTCCACGTTATCCTGTCCATTTATTGAGGAGTTGAAGCAGGCCTACATTGCTGATACTGCGATGCAAGCTCTGGTTGTTGCCCTCCAAATCGATCCTGCTGCCCGCCCATTCTATGCATGGCGGGATGATCTCCTGTTTTGGAAGGATTGGTTGTGGGTTCCTGATGTCGCTGATCTTCACTGCCGCATTATTTCTCATTTCCACGACTCTCCAGTGGCCGGTCATGAGGGAGTATTCTGCACCTATAAGAGGGTCAGCTAGAGTTTCTTGTGGTTGGGTATTTGACGGGCAGTTCATGAGTATGCGATTGCTTGTGATACTTGTTAGCGAGCCAAGGCAGCCACGACCTCCCCAGCTGGGTTGCTCCAACCCTTGCCCATTCCGAATAAGGTCTGGGAGGATATCTCGATGGACTTTGTCGAGGCCTTGCCTCTCGTGCAAGGTAAGTCAGTGATAATGGTTGTGGTCGACCGTCTGTCAAAGTATGCTCATTTCTGTGCGTTGGGACACCCTTTCAATGCTAAGACCATGGTTGATCTTTATGTATGGGAGGTGGCGAAGCTTCATGGTATGCCCCGCACTATTGTTTCTGATTGTGATCGTATATTCATCTCCCAGTTTTGGCGGGAGTTCTTTGCTTTGCAGGGCACTTCGCTTCATATGAGGACTGCTTATCACCTGCAGATGGATGGGCAGATGGAAGTGGTTAATTGTTGTGTGGAGCAGTACCTGCGGTGTTTTACAATGACGCAGCCTCGCCGATGGCTTCAACTTCTTCCCTGGGCGGAGTGGTCCTATAATACCGCCTATCACACGTGTGCGGGCTTCACTCCTTTTGAGGTGCTGTATGGCCACCCCCCACCGACGATCTTGTCTTATGTACCTCATCGCTCTTCTGTGGCTGAGGTGGACTATATGCTCCAAACTCGCGATGAGGTCTTGCGTCAACTAAAGATGAATTTGGCTGTTGCTCAGAACCGGATGAAATAGCTCTATGCTGGCCGACATATGGATAGGGAGTTTCACGTGGGTGACTTGGTTTATGTTTCTGTTTTGCCACAGCGCCAGACTTCTTTGTTTCAGCCCGAGCACTCCAAGCTCGCCCCTGGTACCATGGTCCTTATCCTGTGGAGGCACGCGTTGGTCCGGTCGCTTACCGCCTTATGTTGCCGCCTGATTCCTTGGTTCATCCTGTTTTTCATGTGTCCCGTCTTCGGCGGTTTGTGGGTGACAGGGTTTTGGCTGTGGGTGCCCCTCCTCCTCCCTTGATGGGTCAGGTTCCGCCCTCTGACCTTGCTCCTGCGTCGGTGCTTGAGAAACGGTGGGTTCGTCATTCTGGTCGCATTATCACTGAGGTCTTGATTTTGTGGCAGGTCAGTTGTTGGAAGATGCTACGTGGGTGTCTGAGGATGAGTTTTTGGCTCGTCTTCCAGCATGGTTGCCTTGCGGACAAGGCGAATAGCAGAAGCGTTGTAGAGTGTTGTGCATGATGATCATACTCTCCTTTATTATTTTATTTGCATTGAACTATTTATTCATTATTGTAATAGTTTATTGTTCATACTGTGTTAGTTCAATTAGTGGCCCGGGCTAGCCGACCCTTCATAATAGGAGTTGCACTAGGTGCGCAGTTTTTTATGTTAAGCTGTTTCAAAACTTTATTGATGTAGGCCTGTTGAGACAACCCAAAGATCCTTCTGGATCTAACACGACAGATCTCAATCCCTATTACAAAGGATGCCTCTCTTATATTTTTTATGTCAAAGTTCTGAGAAAAGAAACTGCTTAGTCTCGTGCAACATCCCTAAGTCACTGCTTGGAAGTAGAATGTCATCAATATATAAGACCAAAACATGCAATTACTAACCTTAAGGTTATGTATTGGTTAACAATGTTCTCCTTAAAACCAAATAAAGTAATAACATTGTTGGACTTCAAATACCACTGTCGAGAGGCTTTTTTCAGTCCGTATATTAATTTTTTGAGTCTACAAACCACATGACTTTCTTTATCTGAGGTGAATCCTTCAAGCTGAGTCATATACACTTCCTCCTTAAAATCCCTATTCAAAAATAATGTCTTGACATCCCTTTGATGTAATTCTAAGTCAAAATGAGCTACAAGGGCCAAAATAACTCTTAATGAATCTTTTGTAGAAACTGGAGAGAAGGTTTCATTATAGTTAACACCATCTTTATGAAGAAAATCTTTGGCTACAAGTTGGGCCTTATATATGCTAATGTTACTAGATGGATCTAATTTAGTCTTATAGACCCATTTGCAGCAAAGAGTCATTGCCCCTTGCGGTAACTTTATGAGATCCTAGACTTGATTATCAACCATGAATAGATTTCATCTCATCCTACATGACATCATACAATTTGCTAGAGTTATCTTCAGTCATGACCTATCTTGAATAAGTCCAACATTCTTATCAGACTCTTGGAGGTATACAACATAGTCAGAAGGGAATGCAGATTTTCTTACTCTTGAGGACCTTTGAAGTCCTATTTGATCAATAGGCGGAGGTGCCTGTACAATATGAACTTTAACAACTTGTTCCTGAGGGGATAGTAGAGGAATGATAGGCTCCTTTGTAATCACCATAGGCGATACAACATGTGATCCTCCACTGGATGTGGGTATAACAATTAGAACCCTTATTTCCTCAAACACAATGTGTTTGAGAGAAATAATCTCATTGAAGTTGCCTTGCTCAAGAAAGCATACATTCCGTGCTTTGCCTATAGGGGTGTGCGAGGGATAATAAAACCTATAACCCTTAGACCGTTCTGCATAGCAAATGAAAATCCACTGACTGCTGTAACACCCAAGATTTTTTATACATTTTCCTCAAAATTCACAATTTTTTTTGTAATATAACTGCTATAAATCAGGGAAAATGACGAATACAAAACCTGTAAAAACAGTTTTATAATTTAAAACTTAACACATTGGTTTTCCCATACAATTTTTTTTACCCATTTGATCAAACATCGTACGGCCAAACCAAACATCCCCAGAAGCTACTCGACAACAACCGTACAAATAAATTGCTATGATCATAGACTTTAAATACAAATATCTCTCAGGCATCCTTGAGTGCAAGTCCCATAACAGTCTACAGTCTAATCCAATCTACAAGTCCAGAATACATAAACACTTGTTTTCTCATCTCACCTAATACAACAGATCGTGGCACAAAGAAAACTCGCAGTGAGTCAACTATATACCTGAGTCCAAGGGAATCAATCCACCATGGAAACGAGCATCCGTCACAAACCTGCAAAAGCCTCCCGAACAATGGGGCTAAAAAGTAGGGTAATGAGTATGTTCATACTCAGTAGGAAAATACCCAATAGGGAAGTTATCAACAGTGAACTCAGTAAATCTATACATAGATGTGTTTATGCAACTCAACCATGAAGCAAACAAGCATATCATAATCATGCTCAAACGCATACAAATACGCCAAACAAATCATCGAATCAAACTTATACAAACACCCTTATTCAGGGTCTTACAAACTTGCTCGTGTCATCGTACACTTACTCAAACAACTTACACATACCTGTATGACCTTACTTGTACAATCATACACTAACTCATATAACTTACACATACTTGTATGACCTTACTCATACAATCTTACTCGTACGACCTTACTCGTACAATCTTACTCAGAATCACACACTTACTGTCTTACTCAGAAACATACTTTTACCATCCTACTCATACTCTTACAGTCTTACTCATACTCATACTCTTACAGTCGTGCTCAAACTCATACTCTTATAGTTGTGCTCATACTCATAATCATACACATACTATCGACCACTAAAGCTCATTACAACTAATAAGCTCTAGCGTCGAAAAGGAAAAGAATGCCACTCGGGCATCACCTTAACCTCTGGGGAGTGACTAGACGCCATGGACTTTTCCGAAGGCAAGGCACACCAATGCTCATGGGGCACAGGATCGAACATGTAAGAGCAAGTCCATGATACTACTTACTTGAGCACGCAAACATAAACACCTACACATAAGGGGTCATATAGTTGCCCACCATAATGAGTCTTATAATGCCATAGAATTTGCCCACCATTATGGGTCTTATAGTGCCAGTGCCACTCTTAGGAAGAATCATACAGTGCCACTATTGGGCAGAAACATACAGTGTCACTCTTGGGCAGAATCATACAATGCCACTTTTGGGTGGAAATTATACAACGCTCTCAATAGAGCATCAAACGTCTAAGCTTAAGATAGCACACAGATCAAATCGAAAACATACATCGCTCTCAACAGAGCATTAGACGTCTGGGCTTCATACAACACACAGACTAAATCGGAAACATAAGTCGCTCTCAATAGAGCATCAGACGTCTGGGCTTCATATAGCACACAGACAAAGTCAGAAACATACATCGCTCTCGACAGAGCATCAGATGTCTGGTGCTCTATACAGCACACAGACAACATCCTGCAGGATAAACACCATGACAAGACATGAGAAATGCTCAGCCGATTCATTATCGACTAGCTCAAACACGGAACTTATTCCATCGAACCCTCAGATCTCAAACTTACAACGCTATCATTAGCTTTCTTATAATTCAAATTTGAATTAAGTACATTATACGGTATAATTATGCCAAACAAACTCACAGTCCTCGACTGATCAAACCGAAGCTGAGCCCGATCGAAACCCTAGTTCATCAGGGTAGCACACTTCACTTAACCCGTGTGCATATCATGATCATAACTCATCGTAAATCAAATCCTTACAGTCTTACATACTCCGCCATCAACCTTATGGCCAAGACATCTTACACAAACGTCATCAAACTAAGCTCCTTAGAGCCAAACCCAATTATCACCCTTTTACTTATACCTCACTTATTATGCTTACTTTTCACTTCATAATCTATATGTTATGCTCGTACAATTATGCACACTCTTATTGTCTGATAATCCCCAAACATACGATCCAACCCAAATTGATGCATTCTAATCCTTTGTCATCCATCATACGCTTACACATCCATATCCAAATTCATATCAAACACCATTGCTTCTTACCATCCATAGCCCATACCACTACCCACATGCACATGCACATAACCATAACATAGGCAAATAGCCATCATACATACGTATGTCCATCACACATATGTATAATACATATACTTTTATACATACGCAGCTTACCAACATACTCACTAGCCATCACTAGCGCATACATACACATTTATACATACTTTAAACATACATGCTAGCCATCACTAACACATACATACACATCCATGCATACTTCAAACATGCACGCTAGCCATCACTGGCACATGCATACACATACAAAGCTTACCAACAAACACGCTAGCCATTACTAGCACATACTCAATCAACATACGAAACTTACCAAAAAACATGCTAGCCATCACTATCACATACTCAATCTACATATGAAGCTTACCAACATACTTCAAACATACATACAACCCACATGCATGTCATATGCATTTTAACATGGCATAATATATCCTCTTACATCATGCAAATGGATCATGATTTAGCATAAAAAACATTGAATCATACAATCCTAGCATGCTGCTACTCATTCAACGCATGCTATCATGAAATTACGAGTTCAAAGCTCCCTTACCTTGTAATCATGACGTTCGATGGCGAGTACTTGATGGTGGCAGCGTCGGCGGCGGAGTTGGCGGCTGATTGTTTATAATTAAACCCTTTGCAAGTGTACAAGGTAATTGTACTACGATAAGTATTTAAGGGTCGTCGAACCTCAGGGACGGATGAATTATTACTAAATCTAAAGAGGAATTTGCTGATCAAAAACTAGAAAGAACTTAAACTTAAATTAAGCAAAAGAAAGGAATCAACTAGTTTAAAAGCAAGAGATTAAGATGATGGAATTTACTTAGGAAATTGAATCCACTATAGAACTATAACAATTTCTTAACTTTTAATCTAACTCTAATGTGAATATGAACAAGTATTCTCAGCTACAAGCTAGAATTACTTCAAAAAGAATCATTAATTAAATTCATGGCATGAACTATCTTCGACAATAACATGAATCATCTACACTAAACTAGCTATAGGCATGACTGGTCTAATTTTAGTATAACTCATCCAATTTATTAATTATCTGAACATTAAAACTATTGTATGACTATCTCATCTAAATCACAGAAATTATAACCAATGAAAATATCAAAACCACATCAATCTATCATCTACAAGACAATAAATCAACATAGACTTGAATAAACATTAAAAGCTCTTCCATTAAAAAGGAAATCTTTATCATATAATTATCATCATTCACAACTAAGATCTAAATTAAAAAGAAAAGAAACTGAAACTTATCTATAACTTCATCAACTCCTAAGTAAAAGAAAAGTCTAGCCTTCCATTGTAGAAGAAAGCACTTGAATCTCCATTAAAAGCTTTGAGTTCTCTTCCATCATCTTCTTCTTTTTTCTCTTTAGAAAATCTACTAGAATCCTCCAATTTCAAGCCAAATATGTCTTTTTATAGGCATTAGAGCTGGAGAAAGAAGTCCAATATAAAAAGTATTGAACATTGGCTAAAACTAGGAAACTGTGCGTTATCCCGATCGATCGCCCTGCATACCCATTCGATCGGCTACACTGTATTTTCCTTCAAAATCACATTTAGCCGTTTGATACTAAAAATGCCACGTTTGATCGGCTACACTATTTCTGCAATTTGGACAGTTTTTCTAGACAGTCAATTTTCTGTTCATTAAGCCTTTTCTTCATCTCCATATTAATTTCTAACTTGTTTGTAAATCTGAAAAGTTGTCCAAATCACTTTAAAGCATGTCAAGACTATTTTGAATTATTCCAAACATCGTCCAAGTACTTCGATCAGCGCACTTTACCTACAAAACATAAAATATCATACTTTAGACATGTATAATATAATTAAAATCCCAACTTGATTTAAATACATGCCTAAACTACTAATAACTTCTAAAATTAATTAATAATTAAACTAAAATATTAATAACTATCTTAATCTAAATAAACCATAACTAACTCTTAATTAACCTAATCTATACTAGAAAATAAGGTAAAAAGGCATATAAAATAGATATGTATTTCATACTTATCAGTGGCAAAAAACATTGCCAAGTTGAGAGAACTGTCGTCCCGAGGATTTTAGGAAGTGCCGAAAATAATCACGGCGAAACAGGGTGTTAGAAGTCAATGTGGCAAAATCCCCGACCAACGGCGGCACACTAAGGTGGCCGGGAGAAAGGTCAAGCCAACATAAGTGACAGTGAGACCATAAGTCGAGGGTGTACTCATTGAAGGTTGGCCGGAGGCTAAGACGTACTCGGAAAGCCCCAAGATGTCAAAATCTGTTGTGGACAGCACCCAACGACGACGATTTCGAGTCAACAAGGGCCCACATAAGGGCGGAGAGCATGGGGCAATGCTCGAGGACAGAGGAGAGGTGGAGGAGGCTCTGGTGGTCAACTAAAATGGTGACGGAGCCATCCGATGGTCAGGCAGCACAAATATAGTGCCTAAACCTAAAAGCACATGCGTGGCCACATGCACACGCAACCAAAAAGGACCACTCTAGGGGGAGATGAGTCGGATGGTAGCGGCCCAAGGCCTACAAAAGGGCAACTGAGCTATGGCCAGGAGGTGGTGGCTGATCAAAGTGGCGACAATGCCAATCGCCACCCACAACCAATACATGTGGTACGGGCGACTGTGCATCTCGCACGGTATAGGGGAAAGGTAAGCGGCCCATTCTGAGCAGAGGTATAATCGGACCAAGTGGGGCTGACCCTCACTGTCGTCGAGCTGGGGTAGTGCCCACGATGACCAAGTGGCCCATGGCTTGCCGATGGTAACAACCCGAGACATACCCAAAGCATCTAACCGGGCGGATCAAGACAATAGGGGCAAAGCAGGGTCGGAAACGGCAACCCCCTACTGACACTGGGTGGAGGTAGGCTAGATGGAGTCCATCCTGTGGCCGAGCAATGACCGAAAACACATCAGCGTCTAAAAAAACCATCATGGATAGTGAAATAAAATATAACCAAAACTCGACCAAAGTACCGGTAGCTCACGGCGGAGCGAAGAAAGAATGGCGGCGGTTCTAGTCAGTACCTATGGGTTCCTAATGGCCAACTAAACATAAGTCTAGTTGAGGGCAGCTACAAACGACATCAAAATCGTATCACCACGGCTCAAAAATGAGATTTGGAGAGAAAAACCGAAGAAAAGTTCGGTACCTTGTGGAGGAGCAAAGAGGCCATGGCGGCGGTCATAGTTGGTACCTACGAACTTGTGGTAGTGAGGCAAAGAGGATCCTGATAAGAATTGGCAGAATCCAATGATGGAGGAGGGAGAACGGAGCGACCGAAATCTCACTCGAGTTCTCACAGAACTCACTGGACATCTATAAAATTTCTCAGGGCGTTGAAACTTCTGGAATCTTATTTACAGATTTCATATATATAATCTTTTTAATTTTTACATTTATGTCCCCAACACACGTTCACCCCCCAGTTACGCATTGTAGCTCCAAAATTCGCTCCGTAAGCACGCGGCAAAGCCTACGGCCTATAACTAAGCCCACACCCAACTCTATGGGTATAAATATTGGAGAAAATACATAAATATTAATACGCCAAAGTGTCACATTTTCCCACCAAAAAATGACCAAAAAAATTACATAAAAATCTCAAAAAATCGTAGAAAAATCAGGGACATTACACTATCTTAGGGTTAAGTTTTTTCTCAAGTAGATTGTACACCCTAACCTCAATAGGACAACCCCAGATGTGTACATGATCTAAACTAGGTTTCCACCCATTTCATAGCTCAAATGTTGTTTTAGGAATGACTTTAGATGAAACTTGATTTAGAATGTACATGGCTGTCTTTAAGGCTTCACTCCACATATTGAGAAGAAGGGAGGAGTTACTGATCATACTCCTCACCTATCTATCAAAGTGTGATTCCTTCTTTTAGCCACACCATTTTTGTTGTGGTGTGCCCAATACTGTGTATTGTGCAACAATGCCATGTTCCTTCATGAACTGCACAAATGGTCCATGTTTTTGTCCACTCTCTATGTACCTACCATAATATTCCCCTCTTATGCCTGATCTAACAATTTTGATACTCATGCTAGATTGTTTCTCTACCTTTGCCTTATAAGTCTTGAAAGCATTAAATGTTTCTGACTTTTCATTTAAGAGATAAAGATATATGTATCGGGTATGATCATCTATAAAGGTAATGAAATATCTTTGACCATTCAGACATGGTGTACTAAACAGTCTACAAATATCAGTGTGTATGATGCTTAATTCTCATCATGCCTCTTAGCACCCTTAAAAGACTTGTTAGTGTGATTTCTTTTTATGCAGTCTATACATGTCTCAAGATCAGTAAAGTCAAGAGTTTTTAAAACTCATTCTCTTACTAATCGCTTTAAGCAGTCAATGGAGATATGCCCCAATAGCCTGTACTATAACATAGAGGAATTCTTTTTAATAAAACTTCCATGCACAAACATAATAGATTCTTCAAAGAAAACATGCAAAGAGAGACAATATAATCCATCTATTAAGGAACTAGAACCAATGGTAACTAAATCTTTAATAATCAGAAATGAGGAATTCATAAACTAAAAATTAAAGCCATGAGGCACTAGTCTTGATATAGAAACTAAGTTCTTTGAAAAACTTGGAATATAAAAAGTTATCTCTAAATTTAAGGTGTATCCTATATGAAGAACAAGGCGATATGTTCCCACACATTCAACCTTTAAACACATCTTATTTCTTTAATAAATGTTGTGATCCCCATCATTTGGTTTCCTTAGTTTGACAAATCCCTACATGACAGTAGAAACATGGATTGTAGAACCAGAATCAATCTACCATGTGTTATTATGATGAAAATCAAAATATTTAAATTCATAACACACTAAAGACATGAAATTACCTCATTTCTTGGCAAGCCACTTTTGATATTTAAGGCAATCTTTCTTCATGTGTCATTTCTTCTTGTACAAAAAATATTTAATTTCCTTGGTGATGCTAGTGGACTTCATTGGCACATTTTTACCAGTTTTCTTCTTTGGAGCACAATGATTTCCCTTCTTCTGTCCTTTATGAGAAAGTAGATGGGCACTTTCTAGCTTCTCTTACTTAAGCCTCCTTTCTTCCTATGCACACATACTCAGACGGTCATTAACTGACCATTAAGTATTATGTGTGTTGTAAGAGATCTTAAATAACCCATATTGTGCACGTAGGGAGTTCAGAATAAAGTTGACTAAAATAGTGTCATCAATCTTTATTTTCATGTTGCTCAACTAATTAGCAATATCATGCATCTGCATGATATGCTCTCTCACCCCTTTGTCATCTATTCGCCTCATGGATGACAACTTGGACATTAAGGTGCTGGCCAAGTCTTTGTTAGAACTCTTGAATTGAGCTTCAATAGCTTTCAAAAGTTCTTGAATTGTAGCGCATTCTAAGATGGATCCCCAATGCTTTTATTTATGTGAGACTTTATGAGCATCATGTTTAAGTAGTTAGACTACTCCTACTTTTCGAAAGATGCTACCTCACTTGACATACTTTTTTTCATAGGAGTGGTGGGTACATCCATACGAAATGCCAAATCCAAGTCCATGCATCCTAATAATAAAAACATTTTCCTTCCAATCCGTAAAATTGTCCACAGACAATAATAGAAGGTGCTGATTAGGGTCAGAAATAAAAGACAGATAAGTTGCAATAAAAAAATAAATACATGCAAATAATTAATAAGGGCAAGAAACAATAACATAAGTATGAAATAGACAATGCTAAAATCATATAGTAAAATTGTAAACATTCATTTGGGCAAATGTTGCAATCTAAACCAAAATTACTAAACCGTATAGAAATAAATGTTCATTTTATTTAATGATAAGGCTAGTGGGTTATACATAAATATTTCTAGAAAATCTCACACTTTTGGGCTTAGGGGTTCACTCATGTTAAAATATATAACCCTCCACCCTATCCTGATTATGTGACGCTAATTACCACCTCCCTTTGGGGCGGGATAATAATCTGTGCCATATAATCAAAATTTGATGACAACACAATATTTTTTATGTATGTGAATCTATGCACCTTATAGTAGTATTATATATGATTCACACGTTAAAAAATAACTTAGAATGCTTTGGCCAATCCTAAGTCATCTCAACGGATGTGAGAATTGAATTTGTGATTATGACCTTTTTTGGGAACTCGGCCAGGGGTTCCATCACCACACACCACAATAAAAAAATATAGTCTACAATCCATATATAGTCCTTAAAAAAATAAAAAATAACAATTGTACAAGTTGGAAGCTTTAGGCCCTTAAAATAGAAACAATGTACATTAATTCTTGTTGACTACATCCACCTCCAGATGGGGTCCTTGCATTCTAGTGTCTCTAACAAAAATTACATAAGTGGTGCACTCAACAATTTTTTAAAAAAATTTGAGAACATATGATTGCAATATAATCCCCTGGCCGGCCCATATAATTAATAAAGCCTTTAAACAATAATTAAAACACATTTACATGCAATCACAACTATATAAAACTATTTCTCATTTTTTTTAGCTGGAATTGGGTCAGACCGGGTCAACTGACCTGGCGTGCGTGCAAGTCAACATTGACCTATGGTGCGGGTCATCACTGACGTGCGGCGCGGGCTAATAATGACCCGCGCAGTCTGATCTGGGCTGACCTGTGCGGGCTGGGCTAAGACGACCTGCTTGCACGGGTCATCTTCAACCTCTATCCTTGGCGAGAGGTCTCAGATCTGGCTGAGTGAATATCTTTGTCCACCGTCAACCGGCGAAGCCGCTGGTGTCCGGACCAGTAAACATGCAACCCGACGGAGGCGATCTAAGATCCAACAGTATTTTGCATGGGAGGTGGCCTATAGGGGCATTTTAGAAAATGCACAGTGCTAGGAAAAAACCTGGGGACTGTGCGCAACACTCGTCGGCAGCCTAGGAGATCGGAAATCATTCCGCCCGATGACAGAGGTTTGAGATCCATCCCTAATTTCAAACAACATTGTCCGGCAACAGGCGTTTCACCCCTTAACAGTGGGAATAAAACAACAAAGGAAGAAAACAACGGCTTTGTGTGTAGAGGCGGCACCGGCCTGCACAAAGACACTGTGAGGAGATGTTGCCGTAGGATCAAAGACAAGGGCGATGGCCAAAGGCCCCGAACAGCCGAACAACTGAAGTGACGCGCATAAAGAGAGAAAAAAATAGATTTTTCAGCCGTCATTGGACTGTGTGAATGGATCATGAGGGCCGACGCAGTAGCGGTGCTGGCCAGAGCCCAACGCCTAGCGGTGATGGCTCTGGCACGCTCTTCTGCTCCGGCCAGTAGTCTGTCGGTTGACTAGTGGACTGGCAGCTGCCCGATTCCAATGAAAGTGAGCAGTTTTTTTTTTGTCGTAGAAAACCATGCCTTGATACCACTTGAAAGACTAAAATACAATAGTTTTAGGCATACATGTAGTCATTAGAGCCTTCAACCAAGCTTAATCCTCTTGTTGAAGCCTTGTCTCTACTAATCCTCTTCAGAATCACATAATGAGTTTTTGGTTTAGAACTGACTGAGAATAATCTCGCTTAAAGCAACTTATTAGGATGACTAATAGTGTATTTATAACTAAATCAGGATACTATTATTAAAAACCCTAGAATCCTGACCTTTCATCTAGAGGCCAGCCAATAGTCTAGATTCGCCACTCAAAACCAGAACTTAATGGGTATTTTGACTTAGGCCCATTACCGAGACAGTTTTAAAAGCCCAAACAGTGTTAATTGAAATAGTTGGGCTACTTGATGTTTTAATACAAAAGCAAGCCTAACATTATCCAGATGAAATAAATTTTCTTGTGAAGCCAATCATAACTAGTAAGTTAGCCTAAGGACCTCCTACACCCCCGACCAATCACAAAGTAATTTCCTCCTTCTAAATATAGAAAAATGAAGTTTATGTACATATATCTACCATAAAAAGCTAAACTATAATAAATGAGAACCTATATGACTAATCTCTCGCTAAGACTTAATAGTTATTTATATTTTATTATTATTATAAATAAAAAAATAACAAAATTTGATAATTATATATAATAAAATTTTAATATAGACCTATTAGTAAATATGGATGATCCCAGGGTATTAATAAGAATTATCTTTAAAATAAAGTGTGCTGAAGTGGTAACTCAGTTTTATTTGAAACAAACAAAAAAATGGAAGTAAAATAGAATGTGGCTATTTACACCCCGTTTTTTCCCCTCTATCCCCCAAACAAAGAAATTTTTTTTTTTTTCTTTCTCCCCTATCTCCCCCATCCCTTTTACCCATGCTCCCCCCAAACATATTCCCCTCTATCTCCTCCATCTCTTCTCCTTTGGTGCTAGAGGCCGTTAGCACCAACTCCGGCGGTGAACGACTAGATCTGGCCGGTTGTGACAACTGTAACCAGTATAGGTCGCAGTTTGTCAGATCTGGCCGGCTGCGGCCTGCGCGTAATTGCAACCAGCTCGTGGCCGTAGTTGGTTGCAGTTAACCAAATCTGGCCAGTTGTAGCCGGCGCGTGGCCTGCGTGCAGTTGCCGACTGCAACTAGCACGCGGCCATTGGTCATAGCTGGTATGCGCGGTTACAGCCTATGAGCAGCCACGGTTGCCTATGAGCAGCCACGGTTGGCAATTGCGGGCCGCAGCCATCTGCAGTGGTAAGAAAAATATGCCAGCGACATAAAAGAAGATACTAGTGCCGAAATAAAAGAGAAAAAAATAAAATAAAAAAAAATGAGAAAGGAATCTAGGTAAAAATAGGAGATACGGGGAAAAACGGGTTGAAATAGCCACGTTCAGCCAAATATTCAAGGGGGATTAAATTGTGCATTTTACTAGGCTAAGATTCCATCCCTATAAAGCTTTTCCTTTCTTCTGAATTTTCAGGGATCTGCAACACATTGAGGAGCAAGTCAATCCAATGCATTACCTGTCTATCGCCTTCCAGTGGCTCAACCACAGAATCCCTACCCCATCGGACCTTCCTTTGTCTTCTTCCAAAACTGCCGAACCTAACAGCATCCCCTTGGCGGCCGACCTCTCCACTTGCCACAAGGCCCTCTCCGACGCCGGCGCCCCGCTCTACTGTTGCCCACCCCGCCGTGAGTCTGAGGAGCCGGTTATCGACTTCGTGTTCCCCAGCCCATCGGAGCCGAAGCGCATCCGCCGCCCAGCCCACCTAGTCGCCCACGACGAGGAGTACCTGGCCAAGTACGAGAAAGCCATCGACATCTTGAAACAATACCCGTATGACGACCCCTTCAACTACCTTCGCCAGGCCAACATGCACTGCATCTACTGCACCGACACCTTTGCACTGCCCTACTGGAACTGGGACCATCCGGACGGCATGGTGATCCCCAGCTACTACTATCGGCCAGGGGCTTTCGTTGACAAGGACCGTGAGCGAGCACACCATCCTCCCGAGGTGGTCGACGACAGCTTCGACTATGTTGAGAAAGGCCTCGGCCCAGAGGAGCAGATCGCGTCTAACCTGGCCTTCATGTATCATCAGATGGTCTCTGGGGCGAAGAAGCCCGAGCTTTTCATGGGATGCCGACAGACGTTCGGAACGGAGGGAGTATGCGACGGCCCCGGTACGATCGAGGTCGCGCCGCATAATGCCTTACATACGTGGGTGGGCAACACGGACCAGCCGGAGAGGGAGAACATGGGAGCCTTCTACTCTGCCGCCCGCGACCCTATTTTCTATGCACACCACGCAAACATCGATCGGCTGTGGACGGTGTGGAAGCGGTTGCGGGGCAACGAGCCGGAGTTTGTCGACCCAGTCTGGCTCGACTCTTACTTCTACTTCCACAATGAAAACCGGCAGCTGGTGCGGATCAAGGTCCGGGACTGCCTCGACGTGGACAAGCTCGGGTATAGCTACGAGGAGGCTGAGCTCCCATGGCTTCATGCTCGGCCACGGCCATCAGTTCCACCCAGGTTCGCTCGCCAGGTACTCAAAATGAGAGAGAACGAGCACAACAATGGGCTGTTGTTGCCCGGCGAGACTACTTTCGCTGCATCTTCAGAATTTGGCCCAGAAGGCCGGAGACTGGACGCTCCGGTGAGGGCGAAGGTATATAGGCAGAAGAGGCGTAGGACGGAAAGGGAGAAGAAAGAGGAGGAGGAGGTGCTGGTGGTGTATGGGATTAATATTGAGAAAGACATGTACGTCAAGTTTGATGTGTTTGTGAACGCGATCAACGATTTGATGCTGGGACCGGAGGCTAGGGAGTTCGCCGGAACGTTCGTCAATATGCGGCATGGGGCGAGGGTGGTGCTCAGGGAGGGGGACTCGCCGGCCATGGGTAAGATCAACTTGAAGCTGGGGATATCGGAGCTGCTGGAGGATTTGGAGGCGGAGGACGAGGAGAGCATTTGGGTGACGCTCGTGCCCAAGGGCAACACAGGCGTGAACACCACTGTCGGCGGGATTCGGATTGAGTACATGCAGTAGATCGAGGTGGGTAATAGATATATTCAAATGTAATTTTGGTATATAACGGGGGGACTTGTTAGCTTGATTCGTGATTAATAATAAAAAAATGTCACATCACTTAAGAAGTGGTGAGAGGGAAATGTCACTCACCCCGGAAGTGGCAAGACAGAAACTTTGTGGTGGGGGGAACTTTTCCAAGTCACATATGCTCGTTTGATTTTATGTGTGTGTCATGTAAGTTGTCTATTATTATAATATTCCTTATTATAAATTAATAACTTTATTTAATTTTTTTTAAAATTAATAATTTTATTTTGTTAAATTTAAATAATTAGGTTCTTAAAAATTGAAGAGTATCATAAGTTTTTTTTTCTTAGATGTGAATTTCAGATTTTAATAAAAATTATTATTTTTTAAATATAACTATTAATATAGGACGGAAGTAGTATTAATTAGATCCGTTTATACACACCTCGATAATCCTTTCAATACCTTCTTCTAATAAAAAATTTAATATAATTTTACATTATTCATACCCCATGAACCCTTACAATTTCTCTCATATCTTCAATTAAAATCTACATCTCCTTGTCCATCCAAATGTGACAACTGACGCTATGCTGTCGGTGGCCCATAAGGACTTGCACGTGCGGTGGCCAACTATGGCCATGATGGTATGGCTACAACCAACACACTAAAAAATCTGTAGCTTTGGCTGTAGCAGCCACATGTGCGCATGGTGATTGAGAAGGGGCGGGTGTCACAACCCAAGTTTTTAAAATACACAAAATTAAATTAGAGCTTGCGTGAGCTGTGGTGACGGTGATTTTCCTTAAGCATAGTATTAGTATTTCATCTCTTAGAAAATATACCGTCAATGTACATACACATAAGGATAATATAAACGAGGCTTCCTGATCCAAACTAAAGTAATAAAAGACTAAACACCTATATATGGTGCAGTAGTAGAACTTCATACGGTCCTTGAAAGCTCCCAAAAAGTTCCTTCTACCCACACACTATACCTCACTGAATCCTGCAAGGTTTAAGGGATAGTGAGTATTTTAGAATACTGAGTAGGAGAATTTATATTAACAGATATAAATGTAACATATGACTGTTTCAAATCACATAATCAGAATGATAAATAAAACTTTTCAAAAACTAGGGTACCTTTCACCCAAAACCTCCCTTCAGAGTTTCTCCTTACACTACAATTAAAAAGATTATTAGCGACGTTTTTAAGCGTCGCTGATAGTCATCTAAGTGTCATTAATGACTTTTAGCAATGCATAAAAAACGTCATTAAATATGTTGATAAAAATGGAGTCGCTAATGCTCATCGCTAATAATAGGACATTAGCCACATTTAATTAATTGTCGCTATTATTTTTTTTGTGATGTAAAATAAACCTTCACTAATAGTAAAATATTCACAACGCATAATTATAAACATTACAAATAATTAGTTATTAGCGATGCTTTTTTATGCATCGTTAATAAAGAAAACTTTTTAAAAAAAATATCTTATTTTTGAAGCATAATTATAAGCGTTGCTAATCATTTGTTATTAACAACGCTTTATTATGCGTTGCTAATATAACAAATATTTTAAAAAAATAAGACTGTTTATTAGCAACAGTTATATAAGCGTCACTAATAAATAGTTTTATTTTTTAAAATAATTTTTATATATTAAGTATCACTAAAGAGAAAACATTAAAAAAAAGAATTTAGAGTATTAGGGGAGGGTTAGAGGGGGCCGGATTCTGGTGGGCTGTCGAAATCTGGCCCTCCACCCCTTTCCTCCCGCTCCCGCCCTTCACTCCTTTCTAAACGGAGGAAGGGGGGAGGTGTAATATCCCAAATTTTTCTATGTTTCAAAAATTAAATACGTGAAAAATAGGGTGCTTGAACTAGTAATATTTTTAGTAGAATAACTTCCTCCCTAGATAGAATCTCTAGCTGAAACTAATATTATTAGAAAGTAGACAGAAATAGCTTTAAAATGCTACTAAGAACGTACGAAACGGATTTTGAATGAGAGAGATACGACTATTTGAAGTTGAATATATCGTATATTTAGGTCATTTAAGTTGTTTTGCGAGCCTAATTAATTAGAATTTTAAAATTAATTTTTAATAGCCCAATTAAATAACCTAATTGAAAAGGATTGACCAAATTTCTACAAGAATTAGGAATTCTAATCTCTATATTAATAAGAGGCTTTATTAAGGCATTCTCCCCAATCAAATTCCATGATGTTGGCGGCATCTTGGGGTCACCATCTCGTTCCTTTGATCCACCTCCTTCTCGTCCCCTGCGCCAAGTCGTTGTCATTGGGTTAGTAATCGATTTCCCTTCTCAAAGTTCTGGGAAAGATCACTCCGCTTGGATGTTGAGTGGAAATCACGTGGAAGCGACTCATTGAGGCGGTATGCGGAATTCACCGGCTGACCCTGAGAGATCTAAAAATGGAGCATTCAATCATAATGGAGCATTCAATCATACGTTCAAACAACTTACATTCAGGGTTGCTGGCATCGTGCCTTGCGGCTCTGGCGTCGGGCAATTCGATTAACTGCTTTGGCTAAAGTTCAGGAGCCATAGGTCCATTGCTAGATTTATCGCTTATGCATTGTGTGATACTGAGGAAGCTCTCACGGATGAAACTGGCTGCCAAATGAACTTGACAACAAGGAAGCAATAGGCGTTTCTATTGGATATGGTACCGGGAGCATAAGTAGTGATACTCTGGATGCAGTACGAATGATTTGTGATTAGAATATGCGTCTGATCAGAGAGGTAAGAAGGCCCTCTTTGTCTACATGCCTCTAGTTAAATTAAAATTGTTTAATTATATCATGGTGGACTTGTTGTGCATGAATTTCATATTATGATATAAGTAATAGTTGCCTCGTTATGAATCTTACGAACTGTGAAAGTGGGAGAGAGATTAACAACGTAATGGTTTAAAATTCACTTCAAAGTCATGCTTGTGATTATCGTTATGTGAAAACACAACTAGCTGGTTTCAACTGTGAGCGCCAGGAATTCTGATGGGTTTGTCGTGTTTGATTAAAGACGGATCTGGGAAGGGTTTTGGACCTTAGGTTTGGGTTAATACTAATTTTCAGGAGGATAATAAAGGATCTACTTCTTCTAATTAATGGCAGTACATTCTCACCTTCCCAGTCCAGAATAGAGTACATTCTCACCTTCACAGTCCAGAACAGAGCATCGATGCTATGTTCTGAACTTAGAAGAGGTAGAAGATGATGGGTCTAAGATTTTTCTGGTCCAGTCCAATTTTATTTTTAAAATTCTATTGAACCAGGTCTGCTTCAGTAGGTTGTAGATGTGGAATACATTTGGAGAAAATTAAAAATTTCCGTGAGCTTATGCCGAGTGTTGTGCCCAAGTTTTAAAAGGGGAAAAATTCTAATGTTTGTAAAATGATTAATTTACCCTTATGAGTTGAATCATAGAACGATGCTAATGACCAGACTTTGGGGCTCCAGTTTAGGGTCCTATGAGTTAATTTAAAAATTGATAAAAATCTTAATAATATTTTAATATATATAAATTTATACCGAACCATAAGTAAGTAGATAATTGATTATTTTACCCCTAGGGTTAAGTTAAGATGGTTAATTGAACCGGGGTCGGTTTAAGGGGTTTATGACCCGTTAAACAGTAAAAAAATTACTTCAGGTTCATAACATCATGGTGTACCCCTGTGATTAATTTTGGACCTTTTAGGGTTCAGGGAAGCCCTGAACGAAAAAGTAGAAATACCCCTATTGACGAACCGATCCACATTTGTGTGGATGTTATTAACATGTCAATGTGATACTGAAACCTTTTGAGAGGTTAAAGACTTACCCGAAAATAGAGAGGATCATATTAAATATTTGATAATTACCTTAATGCCCTTAGGTGCATTATGATCAATTTTCATAAAGACTTAATAAGTTAACCAAAGGAGGGTTAGGGCGCGTGAGCTCGAATAATTCTAATATCATTATTGAATTTGATTATTGATATTATGATCTGCTTAGATCTGTATGGTTCTGATTGTTTATGTTATTCATTGTTTCAATATTTGATATTGATGTTATGGTAGTAACTTATCACTAGCTTAAGATTATCAAAAAATTAATTGATGGGGTGGATAGCTTTGAATTGGGTGAGAACACATAATCAAGATAAATACTAAAATACCTCAGAGGGGTCTAGGACTAGTTCATAGAGTGAACAAAGCCTTTCACCTGACGATTTGCTTTGGTTAATGAACCGATGGTAGTCATTCGAAATCCTGACTTATTGATTAGCAAGATAGGGTCAGAATGGTTTTCTGAGTTTTAGCTCTATTGAGGAGCTGCTGATTTGACTGTGTAAGTTGCATCTCCCCATTGGAGGGAGCTCTGCATGAGCCGGGCTCACCACAAATCTATTGAGGATCTTTTAGTGTATACACATTTGGATTAATTGATATCCTGCTTGGTTGGCTTTTCCCGCCACTTCTATTCAGGTGCAGTTGTGGGCCATGCCCTTCTACTCTGATCAGGTCCTTCGTGGGCTAGGAGGGGTGATGGTACTTCCTAGTGGATTCCAGGGGCCTAGTGGATTCCAGGGTGTTTTGTAATGGATTTACCTTTGAGGGTGGTCTATGGTGAGGTTATTATTTGTCACTTAGGATGACATCTGATGAGGCTGTCTGTCATTAGGATTAGACGAGGATATTAATTATCAAACAATGGTTTGAGAGATAATTAATAACATTGTTTGATATTGCTTGTTTAATTAGAATAAGTGGAACGATTAAAGGACTTCCATAAAATGTAGGTTGCTTTAAAATGCTTAAGCATTGCATGTGTGGTGCTATGCTTTTTAGAATAGTGTAGATTTTATGTAGAACTCCGTCTAGATCCGATCTTGTTGGAAACATTAGAGATTTTGTCTGATGAGTACGTAGGCAACTAACATCGGGTGATGTTGGCCCGATCCTAAAAACATTAATTTATGCTTTTGTTCTTTTGAGACGCTCTTCCAAGGGGAGGAGATGTTTGGTTGTTGTTTGGTCTTGTTTGCTTGTAGGTTCTTTAGATGGGGACATTGCGAGATCAGGACGTTGGTGGTGTTTGAGGACTACATTGCACTGGTGGGATCTAATT
Source organism: Saururus chinensis (assembly GCA_035235625.1). Lineage (NCBI taxonomy): Eukaryota > Viridiplantae > Streptophyta > Magnoliopsida > Piperales > Saururaceae > Saururus > Saururus chinensis. The sequence goes on from CP141143.1 coordinate 39,022,197, forward strand.
TCTTGCTTCTGGAATCATGTAAGTAATTATAATTACTGGCGTGAGAGCTAACTTTACTTGGTTATTTATTTTCACACAGATGACATACTTGGACTTCGAGGGTTAACCTGCTGTTTATTTGACATGTGTAATAATATCACATGTTTTGATATTCATATTTGTGAACCCCAGTTATCACGACTTGGATATTTTAGTTAATTAATTTAATTTGATTTAAAGAAAGAAAAAATTGATCGTGATTTATCGTGTGTCCTTTATTTCCGTTTAGAGAGAAGGGGAAGGGGACTTGGGGAGAGAGGGGGAGGGGGAGGGAGGAGGGGGGTGGAGGGCCGAGAATCCCCTTCCCATTGCCCTTGGGTCCCCCTGTAAACAGAGAGGGGAAGGATGGAGGGGGGAGTACCAGGGAGAGAGGGGGTGGGGGTCAGATTCCAGCGGAGAGAATCCGGCCCACCACCCCCTACTCCCTCTCCCTCTCGCTCTTCCCTCTTCCCCACCCCTTCCCCTCTCTGTTTACAGGGAGGGGGGGAGGGATAGGGGGCTAGATTCCAGTGGGGAGCCCGAATTCCCCTCCTCTGTTTCTTAGAAGGGGAGGGGGGACCCGAGGAGGGGGGGGGGTAGACTCCGGCTCCCCACCAAAATCTAGCTTCAGAAGTGGGAGGGAGGAGCTGAGCAAACGGGAGGAGGGGAAGGAGGGGGGTGGGAAACCGGGGAGAGAGGTGGGAGCAGTTGCTGAGGGCCTGATCTCTCTAGGAGGGAGTCATTGTGGGGTAGTCGTAGGGGGGCGATCGCCAGGGTGGTCAGCGGGCTAGGAGGGTGGAACAAGGCAGAGTGGGAGGGAAGCGACCACCGTGGGGCTTCTCTCCAGGGGGTGGTCGCCGGGGTTGATCTCCGGGGGTGGTTGCCGGCGGTGGTCATCAGCCGAGGAGGGTGGGGGGATATATAGGAGTTCATAGGCAAAATTCGACCGCGCGATAGTGGAGGAGAGAGAGGGGGAGAGAGAGGTAGAGAAGAGAGAAAGAGGAGAGAGAGAGGGGGAGAGAGAGGCGGAGAGAGAGAAGAGAGAGAGACAGAGAGAAAAAAGAGGAGTTAGAATTTTTATTTTAATAAAAATAAAGCTATTAGCGACGCTTGGAGGTGCACTATAACAAAAAGGACTTTTAGCGATGCATTTATGCAGTGCTATATGTATCGCAAAAAGTGCCATTGCTATTGCCTATTAGCAATGTATAACGAAAAGCGTCGCTAATAGTTTATATTAGCGACGTATAAATGTATGTTGCGAATAATCAATTATTAGCGACGTATAATATGCGTCGCTACTAATTAATTATTAGCGACACTTATTTGTTATTATCAACATTATTATATACGTCGATACTAATAAAACTATTTTTTTAAAAAAATAAAATTATTTTATAGCGACATATAAATCTATGCGTCACTAATAAGTACTTGTTAGCGACATTTATATATATATATGTCGCTAATAAAAAACCATTTAAAAAAAATAAAAAAACTTATTAGCGACGTATAACTCTGTGCATCGCTAATAAGTCTTTATTAGCGATGTTTGTGTATACGTCGTTAATAGAAATTTCTTTTTAAAAAACTTTTTTAATGCATCGTTAATACTATAATATTAGCGACACAATAAGTAAGCTTTAGAGACGCTTTTATATGCGTCGCTAAGGACATAATTTTTTTAGAAAAAATCCTTGGTGGGCCACAAGCCCACTGGGGAAGGGAGTGGGGGCCGGAGACAGCGGGGCGCCAGAATCCGGCCCCCTCCTTCACTCCTCCTCTGAAAATCAAATGAGCGGGGGGGGGAGAGGGGGAGGCAATGAAAGGGGGGAGAGGGGGAGGGAGGAGGGGGTGGGGTGCCGGAATCTGGCCGGGGAGCTGAATTCTTGCGGTAGGAGTCCCCTCCTTGGGGGGAGGCGGTGAAAGAGGGGGAGAAATGAGGATGGGAGGGGATGAAAGGACGGGGGAGTGGGGGGGGGAAGGGGAGGGGTGGGGTGCTGGAATCCGGTGGGGGAGTTGGATTCCGGCAACCCCTACTTCGGTAGAGGCAAATTGGGGGGGGGGGGGGAATGGAAATAAGGGGAGGGGAGGAAGGGAGAGGGGAGGAGGTTGTGGGGTGCCAGAATTTGGCGGTGTGAAATTGGATGGCGGCGGCAGGGGTAGGGCAAGGGGAAGGGAGGAGGGTGGGGGAGGGGAGGGGAAGGGGAAGGGAGAAGGGTGGGGGAGGCGAAGGGAAGGGAAGGGAGGAGGCAGAGCCAGGATGCGGCTGAGCAGGGACGACAACGATAGGGTGGAGGCACGATGAAGGCGGGGTGGAGGCAGGTGGAGTCGGGGTGGAGACACGGTGGAGTCGGGGTGGAGGAAGTGCGGAAGCAGGGTGGAGGCGCTGCGGAGGCGCCGCGGAGTCGGGGTGGAGACGCAGCAGAGGAGGGGTGGAGGAACGATGGAGGCGGAGGAGGCTGTGGGATGGGAGAAGAAGAAGCACGTAGGAGGAGAGGGGGGGCTAAGGGAATAAATACCACGCGGGCAAGCAAAAATTTCCCGCACAAGCATAAGTTTTGGTGACGTTTAGAAACGTCGCTAAAACTGTACCCTACTGCAACGTTTATTATTAAACATTGCAATTGGGTATATTATTTGCGACACATAATATTATGCATCGTAAATGATATGGTATTTGCAACAAATACCAATATTTGTCGCCAATATTATTTTTTTAAAATTAAAATATTCTCATCTCCCTCTCTTCACCCTCTCTTCTCACCCTCTCTTCTCTCTCTCTCTCTTTCTCTCTCCTCACTACTCTTTCTCTCTTCTCACCCTCTCTCTTCCCTCCTCTCTCTCCCTTCCCCCCTCTCTCCTCTCTCTCTTGCCTCTCCTCTCTCTCACCCTCTCTCTACTCTCACCCACTCTTCTCTCTCTCCTCACCCTCTCTTCTCTCTCTCTTTCCTCACTCACTCTTCTCTCTTCTCACCCTCTCTCTCTCCCTTCCTATTACACCCCGTGTTCCGATTACACTTAACCTCAGAGGGTTAGGGGTAGTTATGAAATGTTAGTTAACTTTTTAAGGGTTTTAAGAGTTGAAATTTTATTAGTTGGTTAGAGCTCGAAGTAACGAGCACAACACATCTAAGAACACTCAAAACAGAGGTCGGGAACAAAAGTTATGACCTCGGAAAATGTGCCACATAGGCAGGACCCACTTTGAAAGTGCGAGATAACCTACCCATGTAGGGTCTAGTTTTGAAGGGCTTGTCGATATGAGTCCATCGGTATCAAGATCGTGCAATTCTAACTTCGGGATAAAAAGTTACCGAGTTTTGAAGTTGGAATTGTATTTGAATGAAATAATAAAATATTCAAGAAAATAGCTGACATCAGCAAGCCGAGCGGAGCCGAGCCACTGCGCCATTGAAATGGCACACGAACACGGCCGTCCACGCTACGCGGGTCCCATGCGATCTCACGGTGACACACGTGTGTTATGTGCGCCGACCTTGGTGGCGGCCCAATCAAAATGCGCCACATGGCGTGAGCACATGCGCGCGTCTTTCCTCTTCCTCTGTTCGCTCGCACGCTAATTCCATATAAATAGTTATTCTGTTCATTCTTCTGGGGGGTTTCGGGAGTCATTCTACGTCAGTTTCCTTCCGTTCAAAAAGCGTTCTTAACTAATTCAAGGGTGTTCTACGCAATGGAAGCGTCCATTCTTCGAGTTAGCAATGTCGGATAAGGGAAATGCACCGGGGCAAGGGGAGGTTCTGTCTGCCGCCTACGGGCGCGGAAAGGGTAAAGTAACTTCGGGTAAGGGGAGATTCCCCTACGTTTTCTCATCTTCTGTTCTTCATTTCTCTTTCATTTTATGTCTGATTCGAGTCATTCAAGAGGCGTACCTAGCTAATTTGAGGGTGATTAATGCAATGGAAGTGTCCATTCCTTGAGTTAGCAATGCTATATAGGGGAAACATCCCGGGGGCAAGGGGAGGTTCTGCCCGTAGCCTACGAGCGCAGGAAGGGTAAAGTGTCTCCGGGTAAGTGGAGATTTTGTTCGTCGCCTACTGGCACTGGATGGGAAAAGTGTTCTTGGGTTAAAGGGAGGTTCTGTCCGTAGCTTACAGGCACAGAAAGAGAAAGTATTCCAGAGTAAGATGAGATTCTGTCGATCATCTTCAGACTTGGAAGGAAAGATGCTTTGAGGAAACGAGCAACTTCGAACATCGTCACTTTTGAAACTGCAGGGGAGTACGCTTTTTTGATATTCTAATTTAATATAAGTTATATGCATGCATATCTTAATTAATAATATACTAATGAAGATATATACTTTGTTATGGTATGATATATTCTTATATGTTTCTATTTGATCTACTTTGATATATTCTGTGGTGATCCGAATTACACTAAAATGCTCTATTGTGATCTAATATACTCCGATCTGATCTGATGTGATCAGTATAGTTAGATGAAATCTGATATTATCTGATAGGATCTGATATGATCCAACATGCTCTATTGTGTGTTCTGCTCTGCTCTATGATAGATTGGAATGTGTGGTTTTGCTCACCTACATGAGATGTGTATTTCACTGCTTTATTGATTTTCGTTTGACTCCGATGATGTATAAGATTTATGTCTGATTCTTAATTAATTATTCGGATATAAAGTATACGTATTTTATCGTATATGATTTTCTGATGTCTAATGAATGTAGTAGCCGTTAAGGCAGAACTACGTTCGGATCCGATTGTATTGGAATAACGTCAGAGATGGTATCGAATATGTATGTAGGCAACTAACGATAAAATAAGTTGGCCCGATCCAAATTAGTTATAAAATTAGGTTTGTTCTTATCTACGCACAATGGAACGTTAAAGCTCCATAGTGCATGGATGAACGTTATGACTCTCGCACTCAGAGTCTGCAGCTTTTGGTCAGTCGGTTTAATTTTCCTGCTTAATTTAATACACTCAAATTCTGTCTTCCGAACTAACCCCGGTCCGGGTCGGGGTGTTACACTTCCCATCTCTCCCCTCTCCCTTCCCTCTCCTCTGTCCCCTCTCTCTCCTCACTCTCTCTCTCCTCTCTCTCTTTCCTCTCTCTCTCTCCTCTCTCTTCCCTCTCTCCCCCTCTCCTCACTTTCTCTCCCCTCTCTCTCGTCACTCTCTCTCCTCTCTCTCCTCACTCTCTCTTTTAATTTTAAATTTTTTAAATTTAAAAATGCTATTAGCGGCGCATAGTGTATGCGTCGCTAATACTGCAGAGTATTAGCGATGTATAATACTGAAGAGTATTAGCGATGTATAGAGAGCTATACGTCGCTAATACTCTATAGTATTAACGACGCATACAACTATGTGTCGCTAATACATAACTTATTAGCAATAAGGCTGCTAACGAGCTGAGCTATCTCGTCGAGCTGAACTGGCATGGCTTGGTTCGACTGGAATTTGGCTCGGCTCGAAGTGAGCTCGATTCGAGTTCGGTTTGAACTCGAAATCAAACGAGCCGATCTCGAGCATGGGCCAGCTCGAATCGACTCGAGATCGGTTTGACTTGAAATTGACTCGAAGCTCGGCTCGAACTCGACTCGATTTGTTATATATCACTTTCTAATTATTATACCCATATTATATGAATTTTTTAACTTTTACCTTTCATGTACCCATAATATTTTATATTAATTTATAAAATATATATCCTATATATACATTAATATATGGTATATGATATACTATATAATATGATATATAATACCTATATTATACTATTACATTTTAAGCAAATATAAATCCTACTACTAATGAAATTGAGAATGTAGGTATGATAAATTATTTTATTTCTATTCTACCCCTATTCATCTATATAATATTATTTAAATTTTAAATACTACCTTTTATCATTCTAATCTTAACAAATATAAATATGTTATTCTACTTGCAAATAAACATTCTTAATTCAACCAATTATATTAGTTTAGAATTAGAGATTTAGTGAATTATATCTAGATTTTTCCTATAAATATATCAAGTGAACCAAGTTTAGATTTTAATATTGAATTCCAATTATATTGATTTTTCTTTTTATAGGTAATCCACACCACATGAGAATGTAGATATGATAAATTATTTTATTTCTATTCAACCCCTATTCATCTATATAATATTATTTAAATTTTAAATACTACCTTTAATCATTCTAATCCTAACAAATATAAATATATTATTCTACTTGCAAATAAACATTCTTATTTCAGCCAATTATATTAGTTTAGAATTAGAGATTTAGTGAACTATATCTAGATTTTTCCTATAAATATATCAAGTGAACAAAGCCTAGATTTTACTATTGAATTCCAAGTCTAAATTTTTCTTTTTATATAACTACCAAAATAATGGAGAGAGAAAAATATTTACCAATATGATGTTCCTTTTCACTGACTAGGCGTTGATACCTGCGTGTTTTTTTAATATTTTTTTTATAATTTCATCCTTTAGAATGATGAAATGAGTAGTACACTTAAATTAATACAATGTACGAACTTTGTCCTTCCAAATGATGAAATCAATAATGAATTGATTTTTTCTCTCTTTTCTCTCTCCTCTCTCTATTCACTCTCTCTCTCCTCTCTCTATTCTCTCTCTCCTCTCTCTTTCGGTTATCTCTTCTATCTCTCATGTTTCTCTCCTCTTTTCTAAAAGACAAAATCATGAAAAATTTTAAAAAATATTATTTTCGTCATTCACAAATACATTATATTTTATTATAAATTTTATATTTTAATATATTATATATAAATAAGAAAAAATTAAATTAAAATTTTCTACTTTCTCCCCACTTCTCAGAGCTAGGGCTCACGTCACGCACATGAGAGAGAGATAGGGAGAGAAAAAGAGAAAGAAGAGAGGACAAAGAAAAGAGAAAGTGTAGAGAGAGAGTGAAGAGAGAGAATAAGAGAGCCAAAAGAGAGAGGAGAGAGATTGAATAGAAATATAGAGAGGAGAGAGTGTGTGAAGCGAGAGAAAGAGGAGAGAGAGAGAGATAGCCGAAAGAAAGAGAGAATGAATAGAGAGAAGAGAGAACGAATAGAGAGAGGAGAGAGTGAATAGAGAGAGAGTGTGAATAGAGAGAGAGAGAGAGTGTGAACAGAGAGAGGAGAGAGTGAAGAGAAAGAAGAGAGAACGAATAGAGAGAGGAGAGAGTGAATAGAGAGAGAGTGTGAATAGAGAGAGAGAGAGTGTGTGAACAGAGAGAGGAGAGAGTGAAGAGAAAGAAGAGAGAGAGAATGCAGAGATAGTAGAGAGAAGAGGGGACAAAATTATTTCATTATTGATTTTATCCTTCTAAATGACGAAACCAATACATTGCATTGATTTCATCTTTTAAAGGCACGACATTATATTGATTTCGTCCTTTAAATCATAAATGAATATATTATATTAAAATTTTCTTCTTTAAGAATGAAATTAAAAAATAAATTTAAAAAAAGTCACGGAGGCGCTTGCGAAAAGAAACACCATATTGGTAAATATTTTTCTCTTTATGTTATTTTCGTAATTATTATTTTTAATATTATTTATATAATTATATTTATTATATGGGATATTTGAATAACATTAGTTAAATTTTTGGTGACAAATGAAATTTTTTTGTTGGGTATTTATTGACTCTTATTTTAACCATGGATTTTGAAATAATATTTACAACTTTAATAGAATAAAATTATGTTCATTATAATTTTTTTATTTTTGTAATCTTGGTGTGATTCTCTAAATTAATATAGATTTTTATAGATAAAAATAATTTTGGTTGTAAATGGGATTCGAGCTCAATTCGAACACAAGTTCGAGTTGCTATAATATGTTTTCGAGCTCTAGCTCGAGTCGAGTTTCAACTTTTTAGCCGAACCGAGCTCAAGCTAGGCATCGAGCTATTTGATTGAGCTCGAGCTGAGCTTTTAGAAATTGAGCTCGAGTCAAAAAACCTGAAAACTTGGTTCAACTCGGCTCGTTAGCACCCTTAGTTGCTAATACTTTTTTTTTGTAAAAGAAAAATAATATCCCCTATCTTTCCCTCTCCTCTCTCTCTAACCTCCCTCCCTCTCCTCTCTAAGAAAATATATTATTTTTTAAAAAAATTATTTTAATGTTTTTAAAATAATTAATTATTATTTAGTGACACATGGTTAAAAGCATCGCTATTAGTTCTAAAGTTTAAAATTCTTATTTTATATTCAAAATTATTAGCAATGCTTCTTAACATGCGTCACTATTTTTAAAACTATTAACGACGCTTAAGAAAAAGCGTCGCTAATAGTTTTGATTTTTGTTTAAAAATTAATAACATAACTATTAGTTACGCATAATATAAAGCGTTGCTAATATGTTTTGTATTAACGATGCTTAATATATGCGTCGCTAATAGATTCACTATTAGCGACACTTAAGATTATGCGTCGCTAATATATGACTATTAGCGACGTTTAATATTAAGCGTCGCTAATTGTGAAATTTTTTTGTAATGCTTTTATATACGTCGCTATTATTAGTTTTAGCGACGTTTATTATTACGTCACTAATAAAAGCGTTGCTAATAGTACATTTTGTTGTGGTGGTGAGTGTCGCTAATTGTAATGTATTTGCGATGCTAATAGCATTAGGTAATTGCAACACATAAGAATTAGCGTCGCAATTACTTATTCTATTAGCCACGCTCACTAATGAGCGTCGCTAAAAGGTCAACTCTTTTTAAAAGAAATAGCATAATATGTTTATAAAAAATACACTATCTCTCCTCCTCTACCCCCTCTCTCTACACTCTCTCTCTTCTCTCTCTCCTCATCCCTTGTCATCCTCTCTTGCCTCATCCTCTCTACCTCCTCACTCTCTCTCCTATCTTCTTTCTCTTCACCCTCTCTCTTTCCTCCACTCTCTCCTCTCTTCTTTCTCTCTCCTCTCTTTCTTCACTCTCTCTACTCTATCTACACTCTTTCCTCTTCTCTCTACACTCTCTCTCTTCTTTCTCTCTCCCCTCTTTCTCTCTCCTCTCTTGCTTCACTCTCACACTCTCTCCTCTTCTCTCTACACTCTCTCCCCTCTTTCTCTCTCTTCTTTCTCTCCTCACCCCCTCTCTTCTCTTTCTCTTTCTCTTTCTTCTCTCTCTACCCTCTCTCCCCACTCTCTCTCCTCACCCTCTCTCTCTTCATTCTCTCCTCACTCCCTCTCTTCTCTCTCTCTCTCCTCTCTCTCTATATATATCCTCTCCTTTTTCTCTCTCTACATATTTTAAAATTAATATAATAAATTATAAGGTAATAGCGATGCATATGGATTTGCGTCGATAATACCAAAGGTATTAGTGACACATATTCTTAAGCATCGCTAATAACAAGAGTATTAGCAATGCGTATTCATATGCGTCACTAATACATTTTTATTTATTTATTATTTATTTTATTTTTAAATAAAAAAATTAGAATTAAAATTTTCCCTCTCTACACTCTCTCTTGTTTCTCTACCCTCTCTCTCCCCTCACCTTCTGTCTCTACTCTCTCTCCCCTCTTTCTCTCTCTTCTCTCTCACTCCTCACCCCCTCTTCTCTCTCTCTCTCCTCATCCTCTGTCTCTCTCCTCATGTCGCGCCCCGGGATTTTAGAAGCATATAAAATTTTCTTTTCATAAAGATATCGAAGTTTACCCGGGCCTGCGACTGTAGCCGATCACCATATGCGATATTAAAATAGTAGTATCTCCAAGAACCACAGTCCGTGTACAAACACACAAGATAAAAATAATGAGTTCTTACTCATTTTGGTGCGGTTGAAATCCTTGAAATCAATCGATAAAACTTCGGAGTAGGCCCGTCTACCCGCACACTAAGCTTTGTTGAATCCTGTAAAGTCTTGGGGGTGGTGAGTATTTTAAAATACTCAGTAGGGGAGTTTATACTATTAGGCATGAATAAACACATGGCAGTTTCACAACACACACACACACACACACACACACACACACACACACACACATATATATATATATATATATATATATATATATCGGGGCGCCCAACAATAGCTCCGGACAACCAAAACACTCATGAGTCCTAGATTCATAGTCATGAGTCCGAGACTCATAGTCTTGAGTCCCAGACTCATAGTCTTGAGTCCCAGACACATAATCTTGAGTCCCAGACTCAATCGAAATATCCTAGAGTTCCCAGACTCTAAAAAGAGCTGTTTTCTTTTAAAATATTCTATCCCAATGTTTATCCTTTTGAAAATACAGCTTCGCCTCTACAAGACATGAGAGTGTCACTATCAACAACTACAAAGGCAAGGTTGGTCGCTCATTCCAATGAGACAGTTACCCCTTCTTTGTCCCGCTTTAGTGACTCGATCACCATGCTTATACGTCTTTTCAAAAATAATCTTGAGTATCCTCCTTTCAAAAAGGACGAGTCCTCTAAAATTGTCATTTAAACTAACTGTTTTCATTCGCAATGAAAACAGTGGCGAAGCTAGTTTGTTTCTAGCTCACACGCTTCACCGTGTATAATTTATATCAAAATCCACGAATAAATATTCGATCAAACTATTATGTATGAGGCAATCATAATGCATGTAGTATAAAACATATCCACTTCCAGCGGCAAATTATTCGACTATTCGAATATACAGAATAACATTATAAATATACGCTATATAAATCATATTCTATCTCAACGATTAACCGTTCAACAGATCGGATATATGTGCAGAAACCATAAATCATATCTTGAAAATAATCTCTAGCACATAACATGTGAGAGTCATATAAATAATAAGTTAAAAACACAACCAAATATTATAATCATGCCATAAGAAAGGATAAAAGCCCCTACCTCACTTTTCGCACGAGTTTGAAACCGATAAATCGGACACCATGAAATTGGATGTCCACTTTTGGGGTTTTGGAGGTCTCCAACCAAAAAAATAACTTGGCCATGACGTTCGGCACACTCGATTTAGGTAGAAACGCCTCTTAAACGACTTAAATCGGACTTAAAACGAGTAAGAAATGAAGAACATAAGTTTCTAAACGTGGGAGAGATGAGAAAACGTGAGAGTGACTGGATGCCTAGGATGCTATTTATAGAAAAACTGGATAGATGTGAGGCTAACACGTGTCAATCCTATCCACTTTGTCAGCAATCCTATCCGCTTCGTCAGCAATCCTATCTGCTTTGTCACCAATCCTATACACTTTATCATCAACCCTATCCACTTGCATCATCAATCCTATCCGCTTCATCGTCAGTCTTATCCACTGCGTCATCGATCATATCCAGAATAATATTATTTTATTCAAATAATATCTTGACCTCAAAACGCGATAACTTCTAACCTTGACGTTAGAATTGCACATTCTTGTTACCGATGAACTCGTGTCGACGAGCCCTTCGAAATAAGACCACACATGGGTAGGTCATCCCGCACTTTCAAAGTGGGTCCCGCCCATATGACATTTTCCCGAGGTCGTAACTTTCGCTCCCGACCTCCGTTTCATACGTTCTTAGGTTCGTTACACTCGTCTCACTGAGCTCTATCATAACCCAATAAAAACTCTCCAAATATCTGCCTCTAAATAATTTAAAATAATTAAAAACTCATAAAATAGTTTTATTAGAGGCAAGAAAACATACCAAAAATTTGCAGTCGTTACACCTCACCCCCTTTCTTCTCTCTCTCTCTCTCTCCTCTCCTTATCTATCTCTCTCTCTCTCTCTCCCTCTCCTCATCACTCTCTCTCTCTTTTGTTATAAATAATATTTTAAAATTAATAAAAAAATTTAAGAAATGAAATAGATTATATGTAAATAGTGAAAGTTTAATTTATTTTTGACACTACCTTTTATTGAAAATTTAATATTTATTTATTATATATATAAATATTAAATATTAAATAAAATATATTATATTTAAGAAGTTTATTTTAATTTTTTAATATTTATTTATTGTATAATTATTTATTATTTAAAATTAATTAATAAAGCTAATAGCGACGCTTTTAAACAAGTGTCACTATTATCAATTCTATTTATGACGCTTGTTTAAAAGCGTCGCTAATAATTCTAAATTTTTTTTTTAATTCATTATTATTAGGGACGCTTTTATTAAGCGTCACTAATAGTATAATTATTAGCGATAATTTATTATAAGTGTCACTATTGTTAAAACTATTAGCGATGCTTGAGAAAAAGCGTCGCTAATAATTATAATTTTTTTATTTTAAAAATAATAATTTTGCGATGCTTGTTTAAAGTGTCGCTAATAGCCTAACTAATTAGTGATATTTATTAGAAAGCGTCGATATTATGGTAATTATTAGCGACACTTTAAATTAAGCATAGTTAATTGATTACTATTACGACACATTATTATGCGTCTCTAATTGTTCATTTTTTTGTGACGATTTTGTAAGCGTCGCAAATAGTGGTTTGTAGAGACACTTTTGTTTGCATCGCTAATAAATATGTCTCTAATAGTTGTAATGTCCCTAATTTTTCTACAAATTTATGTGATTTTCCTGCTATTTTTTAGTAATTTTCGACGAAAAAAATATGAGGCTTCGGCGCATTTATATTTGCGTATTTACCCAAATATTTATACCTGTAGAGTTGGGTGTGGGGCTTAGTCGCGGGCCACAGGCCGCGCTGCGTGCTTTTGGCGTGAATTTTGGAGGTATAATGCGTAAACAGGAGGTTGATGTGTGTTGGGGACATAGATGAAAAAATGAAAAAGAGTATAAATATGAAATTTGCCGACTAGATTCCAGAAACCTCCAAGACGTCCAGAGAATAAATTTCATGTCCAGTAACTTTGAGAAAAACTCGAGTGCGATTCCAATCACTCCGTTGTCCCTCTTCCATCGTCGGATTTTGCAAGTTCTTACCGGGATCCACATCGCCTTACTGCCACTGGTATGTAGGTATCAGCTATGACCGCCGCCATGTCCTATTGCTCCTCCATGAGGTACTGGTCTTTTCTTCGGTTTTTATCTCCTTCAAATTTCGTTTTTGGGCCGTGGGGGTGTGATTTCGATGCCGTTTGAGGCCGCCCTGAACTAGACTTATCTTTGTTTGGCCGCTACGAACCCTTAGGCACTGGCTAGAGCCATCGCCATGCTCTCCTTGCTCCTTGGTGAGCTATTGGTACTTTGTTCGGTTTTTGTTCTTCTCTTCATCTCACTGTCCGATACATTTTTTTGACACCAGTGTGTTTCCGGTCATTGTCCGGCCACCGGATGGACTCAATCCAGCCTACCTTGACTCGGTGTTAGTTGGGGGTTGCGATTTCCGACCCCCACTTCATCCCTATTGTCATGCTCCGCCCTTATGCCTCGATTTGGGTTTTACCTGTACGACCCTTTGTGGCCGTTTTGCTATTATGACGCCTCCGGTCACTGATTGGCCTCTGGCTGGCCTTCGGGTTGGCCTTTGCCCCGCCATGGCTTGACCTTGAGTCACCCTTTGCCCTTCTACGTGCGAGATGCACAGCCGCCTGCACCATTGGTTTTGGTTGTGGGTGACGATTTGTAGTGTTGTCGTCTCTATTGACCACTACTAGGGCCTTAGCCTTGTCGCCCTCTTGGGCCTTGGGCCGCCACCTTTCGACCCATCTCCCCCTAGAGTAGCCCTTTTTGGCTGTGTGTGCATGTGGCCACGCGTGCATTTCAGGGTATAGGCTCCATTTTTTGTGCCGCCTGACATCGGATGGCTTTGCCACCGAATGAAGTTGAGATCATAGCCTTCCTCCACCTCTCCTCCATCCTTGAGCATCGCCCCATGCCCTCCGCCCTTATGTGGGCCCTTGTGGATGCGAAATCAATGCCGTTGGGTGTTGACCACAACTGATTTCAATGTCTTGAGGCTGGCTGAGTACTTCTTAGCCACTGACCAATCTTTGGTGAGTACACCCTCGACTTCCGGTCGTACCTGCCACTCGTTGGCAAGACCTTTGTCCCGGCTGCACCTAGTGTGCTGCCATGGATTGTAGATTTTACCGCATTGATCTGGGTCACCCCATTTGGTGGTGATTGTTTCCGACCCTTCCTGAACCCTCGGGACAGCAGCTCTCTCAAAGTGGCAATGCTTTTGGCTGCCGCCGATGCCACCACCGTCATGTGCTCACCATCAAATATCATGATTACGAGGTAGGGGAGCTTTGAACTCATAATTTCATGATAACATGCTTTAAATGAGTAGCAGCATGCTAGGATTGTATAATTCAATGCTTTGGATGTTAAATCATGATTTGTTTGCATGATGTAAGAGGATAAATTATGCTATGTTGAAATGCATATGACATGCGTGTGGGCTGTATGTATGTGCTAGTGATGGTTAGCGAGTATGTTGATAAGCTACGTGTATGGATGTGTATGTATGTGCTAGTGATGGCTAGCGAGTATGTTGGTAAGCTATGTGTATGCATGTGCTAGTGATGCATAGTGAGTATGTTGGTAAGCTACAGGTATGGATGTGTATGTATGTGCTAATGATGGCTAGTGAGTATGTTGGTAAGCTAATGTATGTGGATTATGTATCTGCTAGTGATGGCTAGCAAGTATGTTGGTAAGCTACGTGTATGGATGTGTATGTATGTACTAGTGATGGCTAGCAAGTACGTTAGTAAGCTAATGTATGTGGATTATATATGTGCTTGTGATGGCTAGCGAGTATGTTGATAAGCTATGTATGAGAGTATGTATATGTTATACGTATGTATGATGGACATACGTATGTATGACGACTATACGCCTATCTGATGGATATGTGTATGCACGTGGGAGCAAAAGTATGGGCGATGAACAATAATAGGTGACAGAGGGTTTGTCTAGATTTGTGGTGGATATGTAAGCATATGACAAAAGACAGATAAGGTAAGTTTGACGAGCGAGAATTGGAATGGATCAGTTTGGATTGGAGCATATGTTTGGGAATTGTCAGATAGTAAGAGTGTTTCATAATTGTACAAGCATAATGTACAAATTATGAAGTGAAAAGTAAGCATAATAAGTAAGGTATAAGCATGGAAAGCAGTATCGATACGGATGACAGTGTCAATGACTATGGATACGGGTACACGCCGATGATACGCTTGGTACGCGCCGAAACGGGCATAAACCTTTTATAGACATTAAGAAATATTATAACTAATAATATATCATTATAATACTTCTTTTAGAGCATAATAAGACTGTAGAATGCCATATCAATTGATACGAGTATTCTAAAATTAGTTCATTTGGAACCATACACTATTATGTTCTCTGTCCCATACAAATTATTACTCATTCTTTCCCATATTAAGTCCTCTAAAATTAGTTTATTTTAAAAACAAATAATATGCATAATATGAGTCTAAGTTATATATTTAAATAAATGTATATTTGTGGAGCACTATATGTAAAAAAATAATTATGTAAATTTTATGGACCTACCCGTATTCATTTCATATAACTTTAAAAATATTATTTTTAATATAAAAAATAAACTTTCAAAGAAGTTGGGTTTAAATTATGTTTTTGTTTTTAAGAAAAAAATAAAAAAATTAATTTTTTAAGTGTATCGATACATATTGGCCATATCAATACGGTACAACTAATACAGTCGATACGTATCGTAGAATCATGTGGGGGGGTATCGCCCCCTGTATTGTATCGGTCTCGGCCGATACACACCCGTATCGGCCGATACTACCTTCCATGGGTATAAGTAAGAGGGTGATAATTGGGGTTGGCTCTAAGGAGCTCAGTTTGAGGACTTTCGAGTAAGATGTATTTGCCATAAGGTGGATGGCGGAGATTATATGAATATGTAAGATTTTGGTATACGATGAGCTATGTTGTGACTTGGATAGGCTAAGTGAATTCTATTGCCATGACAAACTAGGGTTTCGGATCGGGCTTGACATCAGTTTGATCAGTGGAGCACTGTGCGCTTGAGAATCTTTGTAGCATAATTGTACTGCATAACTTAATTAAAACTTGAATTATAAAAAAGTTAATGACAATTGATAATATGCATAATGAGTTCCATGTTTAAGTTAGCCGATAATGATTTGGCTAAGCATTTCTCATGTCTTGCCATGGTGTTTATCTTATGGGATGTTGTCTATGTGCTGTATTGAGCACATAGATGTCTGATGCTATGTTGAGAGCAATGTATATTTTTGATTTGGTCTGTGTGCTATATTAAGCCTAGATGTTTGATTCTCTATTGAAAGCGTTGTATGATTCTGCCCTGGCACTGTATGATTCTGCCCAAGAGTAGCACTGTATGATTTCTACCTAGGAGTGACACTGGCACTATAAGACCCATAATGGTGGACAATCGTATGGCACTATAAGACCCATAATGGTGGGCAATTGTATGACCCTAAAGTGTGGGTGTTTGTGTTTATGTTTACACGCTCAGGTAAGTAGTATCATGGACCTGCTCTTACCTATTTGATCCTGTGCCCCATAAGCATTGGTGTGCCTTACCTTCAGAAAAGTCCATGGCGTCTAGTCACTCCTCGGAGGTTAAGGTGATGCCCTAGTGGCATTCTTTTCCATTTTGATGCTAGAGTTTATCAGTTGTAATAAGCTTTAGTGGTCGATAGTATGTATACGATTGTAAGAGTATGAGTATGAACACGATTGTAAGAGTATGTTTCTGAGTAAGACTATAAGAGTATGATTCTGAGTAAGATTGTAAGAGTATGATTATGAGTAAAACTGTAAGAATATGTTTTTGTGTAAGACTGTAAGTATAAGTTTCTGAGCAAGACTATAAGAGTATGTTTCTGAGCAAGATTGTAAGCGTATGTCTATGAGTAAGACTGTATGAGTAAGGTGTATGAGTATGTGTAAGTTTTATGAGTAAGTGTACGATTTTACGAGTAAGTTTGTGCGACTCTAATTAAGAGTGTATGTGTAAGATTGATTTGATGGTATGTATTTGGCATGATTGTATGTGTGATTATATGCATATGTGCATGGTTATTATATGCCTGCTTGTGTCATGTTTAAGTTTCATGAAAGCATCTATGTATAAACTTACTGAGTTCACTCTTCAGAACTCCCCTACTGGGTATTTTCTTACTGAGTATAAATACTCATTACCCTATTTTTTAGCCCCGTTGTTCGAGAGTCTTTTGCAGGTTTGTGTCAGGGAGCTCCTAGAGATGGATGCTTGTTTCCACGGTGGATTCATTCCCTTTGACTTAGGTATATACTTCACTCACTGCAAGCATTATTGGTGCCATGATTTAATGTATTGGGATAGACGAGAATTAAGATGTTTATGCTTTTTGGATTGTTAAATTGGATTAGACTGTGGACTGCTATGGGATGCCTGAGAGAGATTTGTATTTTAAGTCTATGATCATAACAATTTATTCGTACATTTGATTTCGAGTAGTGCCTGAGGATGTTTGGTTTGGCCATATGTTTGATCGAGTGAACAAAAATTTGTATGGGAAAAATTGATGTGTGATGTTTTAAATTATAAAAACTATTTTTATAGGTTTTGTATTTGTCATTTTTCCCGATTTATAGGCATTATATTGCAAATTTTTTTTATGAATTTTAAAGAAAATGTGATGAAAAATTTCGGGTGTTACAATAATATATTCTTACATGACTTGCTATTGGTGTCCCAGAGACCTACTCCATCTGTTGTGCCCGGTATAGGCACAATTGGTACACAGGAGTTCTACGCAGAGAAAGGAAAAGAAGTTGGAAGAAAGGGAAAGGAGTTCTGGAATTACTTCAAAACATGAAAACAAAAGAGGAAGAAGACGACCCCTTTATTGGGAGTCGCGCCCCACATTGGGAGATGTGCCACTAGTGGGCCCGGTTCACCCGTGGTCCACTAGTGTGCCAGTTTTAATTATTCTAAAATACAATAATCAACTGCCAACTAGCCTAATGACATAACAAAAGTACTGAAATAAGTGGAAATACTAAGTCTAGTGCACCCGTGCACAACACTCCACCACGCTTCCGCACACGCCTTGTCCTCAAGGCGACCACGAAGGATACCGGAGCAAAAACTCATCCTCAGACAACCACGTAGCGTCCTTCAGCGACTGGCCTTGCCAAGAGACTAAAACCTCCGTGGTAATCCGACCAGAACGGCGGACACGACGCTTGTCAAGTAGCGCTGCAGGAATGGGCGCAGACGAAGCAATAGGGCTCATCAAGGGAAGAGGTGGAGCATCCATAGCCAAGGTAGGGTCACCAATGTAACGACGCAGCCGGAAGACATGAAAAACCGGATGGACCAATGAACTTGACGGCAGAGTGAGGCAATAAGCAACCGAACCAACTCTCGCTTTGACAACATAGGGCCCATGAAACCGTGGAGCAAGCTTAGAGTGCTCAGGCTGGAACAAGGAGGACTGACGCTGAGGAGGAATGGAAACATAAACCAAGTCCCCCACGGCAAACTCGCGCTCGGTGTGATGGCTATCATAAATCTACTTCATTCGATTCTGAGCTGCATATAGGTTCTCTTTAAGTTGATGAAGAACCTCATCCCGAGTCTGGAGCATATAGTCGACCTCTGCCACGGAAGACCGATGAGGCACATAGGACATCACAGTAGGAGGCGGCCTGCCATATAAAATCTGGAAAGGAGTGAACCCAACACGAGTGTGGTACGCGGTGTTATAAGGCCACTCTGCCCAAGGAAGAAGCTGAAGCCAACGTCGGGGCTGAGTCATAGTGAAACAACGCAAATACTGCTCCAAACAACGGTTCATGACCTCGGTCTGACCATCCGTCTGAGGGTGGTAGGCGGTGCTCATGTGGAGAGAAGTGCCCTATAAAGTAAAAAACTCTTGCCAAAACTGAGAGATGAAAACCCGGTCGCAATCAGAGACAATCGTGCAAGGCATACCATGTAACTTGGCCACTTCCTGAACATAAAGAACCGCCACCGACTTAGCTGTGTAGGGATGACCCAGAGCACAAAAATGGGCATATTTAGATAGCCGATCCACGACCACCATAATCACCGACTTGCCTTAAACCAACGGTAAGGCCTCAACAAAGTCCATGGAAACATCGTCCCAAACCTGCTCTGAATGGGCAAAGGCTGAAGCAACCCGGCCGGGGAGGTAGTGGCGGACTTGGCACGCTGACAGACATCACAAGAAGCCACAAAATCAGTCACTGCACGATGTACACCCTTCCACAAAAAGCTCTGGCTGACCCGTTTATAAGTACGAAGAGCACCCTCATGACCCGCCAAAGGAGAGGCATGGAAGTGATCGATGAGATGCTGGCGCAGATCGGTAACCGCTGGCACCCAAAGATGGTCCTTCCAGAAGAGAAGGCCATCCTTCCATGCAAAACTAGGGTGCGCTACTGAGTTGGCCTGAAGGGCCGCAATCAGAGTGGAGGTCGGGCAATCATCCTTATAAGCCTGCTGTAATTCATCAAGAAAAGGGTAAACTGGGCTGGAAATAGCCAAACACGAACCTGGGTTGGTGCGGCGAGACAGTGCATCAGCCACAGTGTTGTCCGATCCCCGCTTGTACACAACCTCATAATCATAACCCAAGAGCTTACTAACCCACTGCTGCTGCGCGGGCGTGGACACTCGCTGTTCGAGAAAATACTTGAGCGGCTGATGGTTAGTGCGAATGAGGAACCGCTGGCCAAGCAAATAAGGGTGACGCCACTTGTCAACCGCAAGGACAATGGCGAGCATCTCCTTCTCGTAGACTGAGAGGGATAGGGAACGACCAGCCAAAGCCTTACTGAAGTAGGCAATGGGACGCTCCTCCTGAAGAAGTACTGCCCCTAGGCCGGCATCCGAAGCATCGGTCTTGACCACGAATGGCAGGCTGAAATCAGGGAGAATCAAAACAGGGGCGGTCGCCATAGCCTGTTTCAACTCCTCGAAGGCGGCCTGGGCAGCGTCAGACCAGCAAAAAGTACCCTTCTGTAACAGCTGAGTAAGCGGCCTTGCAATCTCGCCATAGTGGTGAATAAAGTGCTGATAATAGCCAGTAAGGCCAAGGAAACCCCGCAGCTCCCGGGCACAAGTAGGAGCCGGCTAGGACAGCATGGCGGTCACCTTAGAGGGGTCCGTAGCCACACCGTCACGAGAGATGACATGACCCAAATATTCAACCTGTGAGCAGCCAAACGAACACTTCGAGCGTTTAAGAAACAACGAGTTAGCTTGCAGGATATCAAAGATAGACCTGAGATGCTCCAAATGGTCGCCCCACGACTTGCTATAGACCAGAATATCATAAATGAACACCAAGATGAAGCGGCGGAGGAAGGGCTTGAAGAGGTCATTCATAAGGCTCTGAAATGTAGAGGGCGTGTTCGTGAGGCCGAACGGCATAACCAAGAACTCAAAATGACCATCATGAGTACTGAAGGCAGTCTTATGCACATCGGTGGGCTGCATACGGATCTGATGATAACTGGAACGAAGGTCCAGCTTACTGAATATGGTAGCACCAGCCAACTCGTCCAATAGTTCCTCCACCATTGGTATGGGATACTTGTCCTTCACTGTAATTGCATTTAGCGCCCGATAGTCCACATAGAAGCGCCAAGTCCCATCTTTCTTACGGACCAGCAACATTGGGGAAGAAAAAGAGCTCGTGCTAGGCCGAATGATACATGAAGAAAGCATATCCGCTACCAGGCGCTCGATCTCAGCCTTCTGAATATATGGATAGCGATAGGGTCATACATTGGCTGGAGCAGCACCGGGCAAAATAGGAATAGAGTGGTCATGAGCCCTCACCGGAGGAAGGCCTGTTGGCTCAGCAAACACCGTGCCATACGCTGTCAATAGATCACAAAGGTCCTGCGGCAAGTCATCCTGTACCACCGCCACTGACGCCCGCTGCTGGAGGAGGAGTCCTTGTGCTGCAAACCTAAAGAAAGACCCCGTTGCCTGAGCAGAAAGAAGAGTACCGGGCTGAGAGCCTTGGAGACGTACCTGCTGTCCATGCAATGCAAAATCCATCACCAGGTCCTTAAAGTTCCAAAGAACGTCCCCAAGCTCCTGGAGCCACTGCACTCCCAACACCACGTCCGCCCCCTTCGTCGGCAGTAAGAAGTGGTCGGTCACGAAGGTGTGGCCCTGGATGGAGAGTGCGGTCTGTGCACAGACGCCTGAACTACGGAGGTGCTTACTATCACCAATCAATACATCAAAGGGGGTCGAGTCAGACACAAAACAACCTAGCCGCTGCGCCACCTTATCGTTGATGAAGTTGTGAGTCGATCCACTGTCAATCAGAATGGCGACCTGTTGCCACTTGAGATAACCCTGTACCCTCATTGTGCGCGGTGTGAAGGCCCCTGAAAAAGCATGTACAGAGATCTCTGGCAATGTATCGGCAAGGTATGAAGAATCAGACTCATCGGTTCCCCCGGACTCCTCATCGATCTCCTCCACTAAGAGACTCCCTTTGATGGAACAACGGTGCCCCGGAATGAACTTCTCATTGCAGTGAAAACAGAGTCCTTTTGCACGACGTTCCTCCATTTGGGCTGGCGTGAGACGACGGACAATCGGGCCAGCTGGAGGAGGAGCTTGGCCAACGCGGCCAGTCACCTGGTTGCTGGCTGGAGCGGCAAAGGGAGAGGCGGACACAGCAGCCCGAGGGAAAGGTCCTAGCCTGCCTCCGCGCCGCTGTCGGGCCAACTTCTCCTCCTCAATATGTGCGTGGCGCACTACATCCCGCATGCTGGCACAGGGAAAATGACGCATCTCCTCAGAAATCTCAGGCTTGTGTCCTCGCTTGAACGTACCCACTAGGGCGGCCACCGGCCAATCCGGGAGGGGATTAGCCTCCTTCATGAACTCTGCGTAGTAGGCGCGCACGGTGGATGTCTGGCGCAGGGAGGACAACATTTCATTGAAGTCTTGAAACTCATTGGGGCCGAATTGGATGCATAATTCATCGGAGAAGGCGGCCCAAGTTGGGTAGCGCACCTCCTTCTCAAAGCTTTGATACCACACCGATGCATCCCCGTCAAGGTGGAAGGCCGCTATGCGCAGCCGTTCAGACTGCGTTCCCTGATAGGCGAAAAATTTCTCCACCTTGTAGAGCCACTCGACAGGATCATCATCTCCGTTATAGCGTGGAAACTGTAGGCGGGACAACCTTGGTTCCGCCCCACCCCGAATTGCGCCGCGGTGTCCTGGATACTCCTCCTAGTCATCCTCCATCTCTTGGTGCAAATTTCGAGGAGGCGGTACCATTGGGGCATTTTCCCAAACACCTGGTGCGCCTCGCGAATCCCAGGCTTGGCATCTCCCTTCCATGACCTGATCGACAGTGCCAAACGTATACCGTCCTGAGCAAAGGGCATCTCGCGGGCTGCAGGCGCTGAGAAGTTAGAGCGGAGGAGTTCGGGAGCCTAGGACGGCCCCCCTTTCTCCATGGAGGCTGGCGGCCTGGACACCAGAGGGGGTGCGCGCTCAGCCTGAATCTGGGCTACAGCCAATCCCAGTGCATCGATCTTGGCCATGAGTTGCGCCATCGTGAAATTGCCGCCGGTCTCCGGTGCTGATTTGGGGCTGTTCGTAGAGACGAGAGTCTCTTTCTCGGGCTTACTCTCCGGGGCCGTGGCAGCTTGCTTGCCTCTAGCCATGGCCGGGGATCGTAAAAAGCTCCGATACCAATGTTGTGCCCGGTATAGGCACAATTGGTACACAGGAGTTCTACGCAGAGAAAGGAAAAGAAGTTGGAAGAAAGGGAAAGGAGTTCTGGAATTACTTCAAAACATGAAAACAAAAGAGGAAGAAGACGACCCCTTTATGGGGAGTCATGCCCCATACTGGGAGTTGCACCCCACATTGGGAGACGTGCCACTAGTGGGCCCGGTTCACCTGTGGTCCACCAGTGCGCCAGTTTTAATTATTCTAAAATACAATAATCAACTGCCAACTATCCTAATGACATAACAAAAGTACTGAAATAAGTGGAAATACTAAGTCTAGTGCACCCGTGCACAACACCATCTCAAGGAGCTTGCTATAAGTACAAAACAACTACCTCTTGCTCCTCCACAGATCATCCACAAATAACTTCATATTTGTGGAGAGAAGAGCCAGCCTTGCTCATGTGGCCCTGATATCAAGAGCATACATACTTTACTAATTTATAATTAAAGCAGTGGCGAAGCTGTAATGTCCATGATTTTTCTGCAAATTTCTATGACCTTTCTACTAATTTTTTGCTCATCTTCCATCGGGGAAATTAAATGCTTTGGCATATTTATCCTTTTTATTTTCAGCCGGGTGTGGGAAATAGTTGCAAGTCGTGGGCCTCGACGTGCCATAGAAACTTTCAGGATGAATACAGGAGAGAAAAGAAAGAAAAATTGGAAGCAAATGGAAAAGAAAGAAAGAAAAAAGGAGAAAAAGTATATTGCGGGTCGGGCGCAACTAGTGCGCCCAGTTCTTGAGAAGGGGGCAGTGACCCCTTCCCATTCCCAAGGTAGCCAATGGCAGGCCGTCACCTGCTGGAAGGCCTCCGTCAAATCTACCTCGGCATGGTGGCAGAAAGTAGGTCACCTCTTCGGCCCATCTTGACCTATTTGTTGTCTTCTGCCGTGAGTACACCTCTCCCTCCTTCACTGTTTTCTCACTCTGCCACCATTGTTACTGGAAATTTTTTTAGAAATAGACTCACCAAATGTCGGAATTACAAAAATATGCCAGGTACTCCAATTTTGCACAATTAGACTAATAAGTATGAAATATATATCTATTTTATATGCCTTTTTACCTTATTTGCTAGTATAGATTAGGTTAATTCAGTGTTAGTTATGGTTTATTTAGATTAAGATAGATATTAGCATTTTAGTTTAATTATTAATAATTTTGTAGTTATTAGTAGTTTAGACATGTATTTAAATCAAGTTGGAATTTTGGTTACTTTCTACATGTCTAAAGTATGATATTTTATGTTTTGTAGGTAAAGTATGCTTATCAAGGTACTTGGACGATATTTTGAATAGTTTAAAATAGTTTTGACATGCTTTAAAGTGATTTGGACAACTTTTCGGAGTTATAAACAAGTTGGAAATTAATATGGACATGAAGAAAAGCTTAATGAACAGAATATGGACTGTCCAGAAAAACTGTCCGGATTGCAGAAACACTGTAGCAATTCGAACGGGCCGTAGGGCGTTCGAATGGGATAATGTGATTTTGAAGCAAAACTCAGTTCAAGCGTTTGAACGGGCATGCAGGGCGTTCGAACGGCATAACGCGCAGTTTCCTTGTTTGACCCAAATTTCAATCCTTTTCATATTGGACTTCTTTCTACGGAACTTATGCGTATAAAAAGACATATTTGGCTTAAACCAGAGGATTTGAGGAGATTTTATGAAGAGAAAAAGGAAGAAGAAGATGGAAGAGAACTCAAAGCTTTTAATGGAGATTTAAGTGCTTTCTTCTACAATGGAAGGCTAGACTTTTCTTTTACTTAGGAGTTGATGAAGCTATAGATAAGTTTCAGTTTCTTTTTTTTTTAATTTAGATCTCAGTTGTGAATGATGACAATTGTATGATATGGATTTCCTTTTTAATGGAAGAGCTTTTAATGTTTATTCAAGTCTATGTTGATTTATTGTCTTGTAGATGATAGATTGATATGGTTTTGATATTTTCATCGATTCTAATTTCTGTGATTTAGATGAGATGGTCATACAATAGTTTTAATGTTCAGATAATTAATGACTTAGGTGAGTTATACTAAGATTAGACGGGTCATGCCTATAGCTAGTTTAGTGTAGATGATCCGTACTATTGTCGAAGATAGTTCATGCCATGGAATTTAATTAATGATTCTTTCTAAAGTAATTCTAGCTTGTAGCTGAGAATACTTGTTCATATTCACACTAGATTTAGATTAAAAGTTAAGGAATTGTTATGGTTCTATAGTGGATTCGATTTCCTAAGTAAATTCCATTAATTTAATCTCTTGTTTTTAATCTAGTTGATTTTTGTCCTTTACTTAATTTAAGTTTAGTTTGTTTTAGTTTTCAATCAGCAAATTCCTCTTTAGATTTAGTAATAATTCATCCGTCCCTGAGGATCAACAACCCTTAAATACTTATCCTAGTACAATTACCTTGTACACTTGTAAAGGGTTTAATTATAGACGATCATAGACTTACACACGTTCCATTTTCCCACATGCGTGCTTGAATTGCCGATAATACCCTTAGGCTATATATATATATATAATGTGAAAAGCCCTCACTCAAGGAGATGAAAAGACCCGATGGCGGCTCCCGGAGAGGGAGCCGCCATCCGCCTCTCCTCCTCCCCCGTATCCTCCCGCATTTTATTCTAGATACTTTTATTCTAGATACTGGAGTCGTAGTCCTCCTCCCCCGTCTCAAGCATCAGCTTCAAAAAGACCGGAGGGAGGCACTGTCTCCCTCTCCTCCTCCCCTGTCTACTCCCATATTTTCTACTAAATATGGGAGTCGCCGTCCTCCTCCCCTGTCTCAACAATCAGCTTCTCCTAGATACAGGAGCTACCGTCTTCTTCTCGTCATTTCGACATCCGAAACCGTCTAGTCGAAGAAGGTCCGTCGTCCGCTTAGATCGTGCACCGGCAGGATAGAACCGAGTTCGTCTGTCGTCGTAGGGTGATCGGAAAATGGCTACAAAGTGAAGACGCATGGCGGGTTTGAGGTGTGTATTTTTTGAAATATTGCTTTGTTAGAGTATGTTAAAACCAGGGGGATTTGTGTTTGGTATGATTTTCACTAACATAGGGGTACAGATATGGGGTCTTGTGACTTGGCTGAGTAATGTTAGCTTGTGACGAAAAATAGATAGTTTGTGAAATGTTTAGTTATATGGTTCATGCTAAAAATATGTGGGAGAAAAGAGATTCGACACTTGTTTTCTTTGTTATTAAGTAAATATGTCAACTTGATCTTCTATGTTTGGTGCTTAGTATGCTTGTAATATATTTCAATAGATGGAAAGTATGTAAATGAATAATATATTTTGTTGTTAGGGTAAGTAAGGAGAATATATATAGTTAGTTTTACTCATGACTATGATGTGATCTGATGTCTAGTTAGTAGGAGACCATATAACCTAGTTTATATAGTTAAAACAAAGTTAACTGATGAATCCTAACTGTCGACTAGTAGATGGTAGGAGGTTTTTCATTTTTCAAAGTACATTGTGTGGTCATTAGATGTGATCAAGATGGGTTTACAAGGAAGGTTTGAATGTTGTGATATGCTATATAATGAGTAGTATACTATATGACCTAGTAGATGGAATAATATAAAGTTAACTGATACATCTTAACTGTTGACTGGTAGATGGTAAGAGGCTTATAGTTTTTGAAGTACATTGTGAGTTCATCAGATTTGTAATAGTTATGTTTACATATGGGTGGATAAATAAGAGTGTTATTACGTAAATATGTCAACTTGATCTTCTGTGTTTGGTGCTTAGTTAGTATGCTTGTAATATATTTCAATAGATGAAAAGTAAGTAAATGAATAATATGTTTTGTTGTTAGGGTAAATAAGGAGAATATACATAATTCATTTTACTCATGACTATGATGTGATCCGATATCTAGTGAGTAGGAGACCATATAACCTAGTTTATATAGTTAAAACAAAGTTAACTGATGAATCCTAACTATTGACTGGTAGATGTAGGAGGTTTTTTCATTTTTCAAAGTACATTGTGTGGTCATTAGATGTGCTTAAGATGGGTTTACAAGGAAGGTTTGAATGTTGTGATATGCTATACAACGAGTAGTATATCATATGACCTAGTAGATGGAATAATACAAAGTTAACTGATACATCCTAACTGTTGACTGGTAGATGGTAAGAGGCTTATATTTTCTAAAGTACATTGCGAGTTTATTAGATTTGCGCAATTTGTGTTATACTATCATGAGTATGGTGTGATATAATATTTATTGACGACGATACCGTATAACCTAGAATATATGGTTAGAAGATAGTTAACTGATTTCGATTAATTGTTGACTGGTGGTTAACTGATTTCGACTAAATCTATTCCTTCGCTTCACTGCAGTACACTTATATGTCCACCTCCCCGAGGCATGCAAGGGGCAGCGGAGGAGAAGCCAAGGCAGAGACCAAGTAGGTGGAGGCCAACATTGAGGTTCCGCAGGTTTCCACAAAGTGTATAGAGTGATTATGCTAGATCAAAAGATGGGATGTATTTGGAGAGTAAACATTCTACACATAACATAGTTTCTTCATTAGGCGTTGGTGGTTGCAGGTGGAAGTATAAAATCATAATTCCTATCGACTCGGACAATGAAGATGTTAAACTTAAGGTGGGGAACATAGATATGGTGTTACACCTTATCTATGTTTCCCACCTTACATTTAACATCTTCATCGTCTGAGTCAATAGTAATTATGGTTTTATACTTCCTCTTACCACCAGCAACACTTAATGATTAAACTTTGTAATGTGCATGACTGATTGCTCTCCAATTTAGTTACATGTAATCACATGCCGCACATCATAGACTTAATTATATTTTGTATCTTCAGACATCACTTGGTCACAGTGGATAATGTATACCCAAATGTATTTAATGGTTAGCAAATGCCTTTGTATATAGTTTCATTGATATTGTACAAGCGAATGTTTCGTTGGGTTAGAACTGCCATAATTTATTGATTATGGTGAGTGGATTGGTGGAAATATAAATAGTTTTTAATGCATTCATATACAATTCCGTTGTTGTTATAATGATGATGATAAATATTATTTAAAACAATATAAAATGAAAAGCTACAGCTTCCCATAGACATCATTAAAAACACATAGAGAGTTAAATAAATTCAATATCGATGGTTAGAAATGTTATTTTCGTTGCCTGGGGCAATTACGAAAGTGTCATGTTAATATGAGCCCAGGTTCACGCACACTCGCGTCTGGCCCTGCTCTATGGGCAATCAAATATACATCTGGATGGGGTATAATACTCATATAACGGGCCTCATACAGCCCAGGCACACGCATGTGTGCGTTAGCCCGGGATCATATAATTAGTACCGAAAAGGAAAATGTTTATAAGAGCCTGGCCTCACTCGCGTCTACGTGAGCCCGGGCTACACGGCCAATCCGAAGTACATCCAATGGCCCATATTACTCATAAAAATGGGTCTGATATAGCCTGGTGACATGCATTTGTGCATTAGCCAGGGCTCATAGAAATGGTACTCCAAATGAAAAATTAATAGGAGCCTGGAAATGCGCACTTCTACTTGATCCCGGGCTCCACGGTCAATCGGATGTACATCCGAATATCCGATGGCCCATAAAACATAGGATCATTTAAACCCTTAGACTATTATGGGTCATCAGATCTAAATCGATCTAATTGCCTATAGAGCCCAGGCTCACGTAGATGCACGTGTGCGCGGGCTCCTATAAATTTTTTCCTTAATAATATATGCATTTTGTAGTATATTTCCATGGTGTATCAAGAGAATCAATAAGCATCGCCACGTTTGATAAGTCCACACGCACGTTGCATATAGCAGACATGGGCCATACCTCGTCATAAATGTGAAAACCGTGAAAAACCCCGATGCACTTTCTTAACATCCCTCTGAAGGTTTCTTCCCAGGCTAATTACTGAGGTATTCTCTTACGGTTCCATATTCTCATCTCCCTACTGGCAGATCAGATGACTTAAGTTGGCAAAAGGTGGATGTCGAATAGCAATCTCTACATATGGACGCATGGAGGAAGACACGGATAGTCACGTTTCTACCGAAAGGTGTCCCTACTGGAATAGTGGTAATGTTGGATGTGGAGAATATGTTAATGTTTGTACTTTTGGATGAACTACTTCTTACCAGATATGCTTTGTAGATGAAACAACAACGACATCTAATTTTTCGGTGTGGAGATGGCAAGCAAAAGCTTTAACTGATCCATCTCAACTAATAACTGTTAGTAGCATTTAACATAGGTAACTCGCGGGTACACAAAATCTTGTCTTGTGTATGTACTTATATGGGTCAGTGTGCCGCATGTACAATTGTAATACATGAAGTTATGTTTGAGGTTAAGAATGAAATTGATGCCCGTACACACAAAGTTGTTTCAATTTTGCGACGGATATCATTGACTGATAAGTATCAACTGTTAACTACCAGAGTCTAACTGACATAACTATATGGTGTATTCAGATGGATACAGATGAGCAGACTTTGTTATGTGTATGGGGGGGGAGTGGGATGCAAGTCGACACAAGTATGATTGCTCCAATGCCAAGTTAGATCTCATATTTGTTAGAAGCTCATTGACGTATGAATCCTTGGTGCCCATGGTTTACAAATTAATAGGATGTTGTAGTAGGGAATACTCTTTAAAGATGAGTTTTACATATCCTTTGGCAATCCCCTTGGACGTACCTCCAACGAAAATATGTGATACTAGGATTCTTCAGTGTTTTCTGGGATATGGCAAGACCAGGCACGATGGTCTACCATTGATAATAACCAAAGTGCGACATGTACATGTGTTCCATGAATGTGAGCCGAATATTGATGTATCCGAATCAAAGATGAATGAGTCGATTATTTTCAATGATGCCGAAGAGCTTAGTAGACATGCAAATGAAGTGAAGCATAGGTGGAGTGAAGGAAGTAGGAGTGAGGAATGGCATTGTAACCAATGATAATTTGGCTAGTGTTGCTTCGGATATGGACAAATTGTACATGAACACAATGGATTTCAGTGACGATCGGGAAGTAGATGACTTACTGCATGAGGCCAGGGAGTTGGAGCCAAAGAATCCTCCTCCAGTTTATGTAAATTTGCAATCCGATTCTAATGAAGAACTAGTAGATGTCGCCATTGCAAGGCTTGAAGTGGATACGGTGAACATCTCAAATGTTGAGGAGAATAATGCCAACTCAAATGAGGGTAATGATGCCGGAGGAGCTAATGATGAAATTAGTGGGCCAAACACGATGTATAACATAGATGAAGAAGATGTCATCTACAATGGATGGCAGGAGTAGCTTGAGGAAGATATTAAATGCGATAAATTTGAATTGCATGATTATGATGAGGATGCCTACATTGTCGGAGGGGATGATGACATTTGGTACGGAAATGGTCAAAATGAGACTGCCACAGGGACGGCCGGTGGAAGAGGTCCGCCTCCGAACTCAAATAAAGTGACCAACATTGACATGGCTGAAAGAAAGTGGCAAGAAGTATACAATCATTATTATTATCTGTTTTGTTTGCAAATTTATGCATGTGTAGTAATGGTTTAGTGGTTTTAAATGCAGTGATGATGAAGTAACAACAAGAGCTAATGCAGTAATGTCACTCATAAATGAAGGAGATGGTGGTGGGAGGGGGAAATTACCACCATCAAGTAGCAATTTTGGAAAAATTCGGCGCCAGAACAACTTCAAAGGTCATTTCATGTGCTTACGTAGTTAGTTAACTGATTATGCCTAACTTATAACTGTTTGTCTCATTCTAATACCTATATAAATATAATCATTCAGCAGATTGGATGAGAATGTGTGTGTGAACGAAGAGCACAACATGGATGTGGAGGTTGATTTGTATGACTATGGCAAAGATCCGAATGTTGTTCTACTTGGGCAAGAGTTTATGGATAAGGACTCTCTGAAGCTACATGTACACAAGTATGCTATGCATAATAACTTTGAGTTCAAGGTAAAATATTCAAATAAATCTTGATTCACAGTTGTGTGCAATGTGTCGGGATGTCCATGGAGGTTACATGCTGCGATAACTAATGGGTGTAGTATCTTCAAAGTGAAAGCTATGAACAATGTTCATACATGTAGGAAACCAATATTTGGAGGAGATCATAAACAAGCAAAAGCGGATATTATTGCTGACTCAGTAGTGAAATGACTTAGGAAATGTTTTGCTTATACTCCCAAGGATATTCAAGTTGATGTTGATTTCGAATATGGAGTTAAGATGAATTATTCGAAGGCATATAGGTCGAAGATTGCGGCATTTAACAAGTTAAGAGGATCCTACGAGTCATCGTATGCTGAGTTGGCTACATACTTATATGAGTTGGAGAAGGCAAATCCGGGCACCTCAACTGCTATCCAGTACGACTCATCGGATCTGACATTCGAGCGATGCTTTGTTTCCTTTGGTTCGGCCATGGAGAACTTCAAGAGGTACATGCGACGTGTTCTATGTATAGATGGCACATTCTTGAAAGGAAGGTACAAAGGACTTTGTTCGTGATATCTACATTGGATAGTGAGAACCATATATACCCAATTGCTTGTGCCATCGGAGAAGGAGAGAATAACGATGCATGGGGATGGGTCCTTGCACATTTGGAAACCCGACTTGGTTACTTGGAGGGCCTAGTGATACTTTCTGATTGGCATAGATCAATCAAATCACAAGTAGCTCAAATGTTTCCATATGCCGCACATGGATATTGTGCATTTCACATATCTCAAAACATTTTTGCACATTTCAAAGACAGAGGTTTGAACAGTAACTTCCTCAGGGCGGCTAAAGCATTTAGGCCAGAGACATATATGGAAGAAATGACCATCATTGAGGAGAAAACCCCCGAGGCCTACAAGTGGTTAACTGGAATTGATAAGTCACACTGGGTTAATGCTTACTTTCCATCGCCCAGGTATAATATAGTCACATCCAACCCATGCGAAGTCTTCAATGGAATGCTTAGTGAGCAGTGACACTTCCCCATTGTCATGATCATTGAAGCAATCCATTTGAAGGCTTAAGAGATGTGGTACAAGCGTGGATTGGAGGCACAACAATGGAAGGGATACTTGACTAAATATGCCGAAGCAAAGATTTAGATGTGCAATGAAGCAACTAGAGGGATGATTTGTTATCCCATAAGTGGCCATGAGGTCTTAACTAGGTCCGAAAGAGGGGATGATCAAGTTGACCTTATCACAAAGACTTGTACATGTGGAAAGTTTCAACAAATGGAGTTGCCATGTGAACATGCGTTGGCAGCATGTGGCCACCGAAGACTAAATTATGTTGACTTTGCTCCCTGTTCTACACAACGGAAACTTATAGGAAAATCTATAGCAAAGGAGTTTATCCGGTACTCAAACATAAAAGATGGGAGACTCCTGAGGATGTGAAGAGCCTTAAGTTGAGGCCTCCAAAGGATAAGGCATAACCGGGCTGGATAAAGAAGAAGAGAATTCTATCTCGAGGTGAAGAAAAACGGAGAGTACAATGTTGTACGTGCAAACAATATGATCACTATCGCAATACTTGTACCGTGGTAATTGGAGAGAACCCGGTCAGGGGCCATACTCCTCTTCCATCCATAGCTGCACCCGCTTCATCTCATGGCCAGCCCCCATCACCAACTCATGCTAACCAAAAGTTGTCAACATCTAAACAATTCCCACATGCAGTAGACAAGTTGGATGGTAAAGAAATCAGGAAAATGCGTCATCCACGTCCAATCCAGTCGAAGATCAGCCATCTAACCCCAAAGGGGAAGAGAAAGAAGAAAATGAGACAAGTGGCTGAGCTCAATGCATGTACGCTTGAGGACAAATTCTGCAAGAGACCAATCGCAGTAGACAAAGTCGCAACATTGTAGTTTGCTTGACGACATATTTTGGAAAACCTTTATTTCTGATTGTGGCACAATATGTTGGCAATTCAACCATAAATTCCATGTGCTGAAACTTAATCTCTCAACGTGTTTTTGTTGTCTAAATTAATATAAAACAATACTTCAAGTACCAGTTTATAATAGCAATCTTCTTATTTATCACCAGGCAAATTGGTTTAGGGGTTAGAAGCTGTAAATCAAAACCCAATCAAGTCATGCCTCCAGATTTGAGTTCCGTCCCAAAGGGATTTCGTAGGCAAATCCCCTGTTATCTGAACGCTAATGATTTTTAGCAATGACACATCTTTATCGGCTGAACGAAATTATAAACATATTGATTCTTATGAATGACAAATTCTTAACTGCTCAACGGCCTTCATTACTGCACTTGCACAATTTGGACCAAATCTAACCAATCAGGAACAATATCTCATTCATATCGTACCATCAAATACTGCAATGCCACCTGTCCATTATCATCTACAATTCCGATGTGTTATCAGAACAACGTCATACAAAGAATATTGATTTCTCATCAATCAACTTCAGCCAAAAAAAACTATACGAAACCATCAAATTCTATTAGTCTTGTAACAACACAAATAACTTCAAGATTCACCTTAAACATTAATCAATTATGGTACTCCTCCATAAATTATTCATACAAACCATTAGTGAAACACAAACCGAATCACATAGTCAAGGACAAACACTATCAAGTTTATCCACATCTACTGTCAAGAAAATGGTCGTCATATGGAATTTTGCAGAATTTGGTATGCAACCCTATGTCTCATGATGCGCATGTCCTCTCTGGTAAAGCTAAATCAGTACCCATGCGACAGGTACTACATATAAATGCATACAGAGACACCGCAATCATTGTTGTTGATTTGTTGTGGGTGTCCGATTATCTCTCTCACTGGGAGGCGCAAGGTAGCAGCTGCTGCATATCCTAATTTCAACAAAACTATTGGCAAAACATGTCTGAGAATCGCCAATTTCTTGTAGTACTGCTCTACCTCAACGCCAGAGTAATATGGGTCCATGATGTATAGGACATCCTTCCTCAAGTCTAGAAGAATGAGAGTCCAATGGTTACCGTTTACATGAAGAGGGAAGTGGTGGACCTCATATTCCCAGAAGTCTTTTTAATTCACCTTCATCAACTTCATCATATTGGTCGAAACTTCTGGCCATGCGTCTGCAACGACGGCTCTGGAGATAGTTGCATCCTTTTCCTTCATTGATGCGTAAATGCTGAGGAGGGTAGATGCATCCATCCTCATAAGCTCCTATGGAATTAGAAATAGTCGTCAGTCAAGTAGTTAGCAGTTGTCAGTTAAATATGATATTAAAAACAAATGAAGGCCTACCATAAAATGTACAAGGTGGAAGACTTGCTTATTAGTTGGGTTCCCAAGGGCCTTCTTCCGCAATGCCAGCACATACTTATCAATATGCTATATCAGATGAATCGAACATCGAATTAGTATCATATATAATAGGGATGAAAATTTGAATCACTATTATTGTGTACAACTAAAATTCGCACATACATTATCCTAAAGCCACCTATGCTACTGCATAATGGACCGTATAAACTCCGATGTCAGCTGGATTCCACCAATTGCCAGCCGGCTATTCAATTATGATTGCTCCGAATGTCAACACATATTTATGGCAATGAAATATGAAATTAATCGATATTGAAATGAAATGTGTATGTAACCGAGTACTATGCTATAACTCACTCAGATTTCCAACCCTTTCTAAGGCTCTTTCGAATGGTTTTTTCTTCTTTTGGTGTTAACTTATGTGGTTTAGGACATGCTAACTCCAGCAATGCTATCTCTGAGAGAGCAATGAGTCCACATATCTTGCTTCTGTGGACTTCTTGCCCTGCTGGATTTTGTCCCTTAGATTGGTTGGTAGTACCTAAATGTCCCCCTTCTTCAATTTGATCCAGTAAATGGTTCGCCAATTCAATGTTAGCCTGCCCATCTTCTTCTCCCTCGCATTGAACATTGTCGTCGTTTAAGGGCTTACCAGCAGTCTCATCCTCTTCCACATCACTTGGTCCCCTCACCAGCCTCCTCTTGCTTCTCCGTGGCGCCGTATAAAGGGTCCTTACATATTTGCTGGTAGTCCTCTTCCTCCCATGGACATCAGAGGGCACAACCACTTTGACTCTTGGGGCATCACTCCCAATGTCAACCCCTGCCTCCCCAACCGCCACACCAAATGCACCATCAAATGGGAGAACTACATCTGCGACTATTTCCTTTAAAAAATTGCACATGTGAGTAAAAGTGCACATCATAATATAAAAATATTAGCATAATGTGTGGCAATAACGAAATAAATGTATAGCATTGAGGTATTCAAACCCATGTCCTTCATATGAATAAAATTGTAGGTAAGTAACTTGCGGACAAGAAGTTCATTGATGGGGTTTTCATGGGCTCCCTCGTCAGTAACATAATCATATCCAGCATCCTTCCCGTCCTGGTCAATATTGTAAACCATACTATGATTATTGTCGAAATACAAGAATAATAAAACCTAACACTAGTAAGAAGTCATGATATTTAATATACTGTAGCTAACCTCAAATGGGTCTGATGACCTCCCCTTCATGGACAACAAAGCTGAAGCATCTTGAGACAATTTGTTTACCTTGGCCTCCAACTGGTCGAATGCATCCTATTTTAGCTGAATGAGGTCAATTGTGCCAGCTAGCTTGACTAATGTGTCCTTTATCCAGTCCAATTGAATATGCACATTTTGTCTTTCTGGAGCATGGGGTTGTCCACTTCCATCTTGCCGCACCTCATCAACAAAAGAATCAACTGTTTCATGACCTTGCTGAGTATCCTCCTCCATATCCACTTCTACTTGTTCCTCTGCCCCTTGTAGGGCACCACCGATGGGGAGCTCAGATTTATCAAAAATTATCCGGTCCCCCTTAAGAAAATTCTTTAGCCCTGTAGCTGATTGGACAATCTCCTCATCAGACTCAGCTTGGGTCAACTCCAAGCGCTTGTGCACCAACATCTAAAAGACAAAATATGTTCATTATTAGTCATCATATATGTCGTTTGCAAATTATAAGTCATTCTAAGTCGACAATTGACAATATATTATCTTCTCTCCGCCAAAAATTGCTTTGTCAATTGCATCATAATTGGGCTTCTTATAGTTAGCTCAATTCAGCAATCTAGGATAAACATCCCGTACTCTTCTCGCACATAAGTCCCCAAGCAGAGGAATCCCTTCCATTGCCCAAACTTGCATATTCAAACCATGGACATAAATGTCATAATCACATATGCAGCATAGTACATTAAAACCTCAATCAAAATACCCAAAAAAAATGTACCAACAATGCCGGTACAAATCCATGCCCAATGTAAATGGTTTTGGTAAGGGCCTTCCTGTTGTGCACGATGGCCAGACTCGACCAGTTCTTTTATTTATTATTTCCATAGTTGCCTTGGGAGGATTTGTTATTGTAATAGTCAGTATTATGGATATTTAGATGTATTTTGGGTTGGTTTAGCCAGTGGCCCAGGTTAGCCGAACCACTGACTGGCGTGCGTCCCTAGGGAAGTGGGCCGGCATGGGTTGGGTTGCGCGAATCCCTAGGGGACTGGTCGTCCCCTATATGGGGCGATCTCCTTTCTTTTGACAGATATGGAAGTATTGAATCCCAGTTTCTCCCCTTTCTCCATTACTTCTCCCCTTTCCTTGCTTAATTCTCCTTGATATCGATTGTGCCTGCATCGGGCACATCATTGGTATTGGAGCAATTACGATCCTTGGCCATGGCAAGAGGTAAGCAAGCTGCAGCGGTTTATGAGGTTCCCTCGGAGAAGGAAGTTTCAGCGTCAGCGTCCACAGACAATTCGAGGAAATCTCCTGTGGCAGCCAGCGAACCCACCATGTTCGAGCTCATGGCATTACTGCAGGCGATGAACGTTCATTTGATGAATGTGGAAACTTCGCGAACAACGGCTGTCCTACCAGGTCTGCCCCATGCTGCTTCAGAGCGGGGAGGGCCATCTCAGCCTTTCGCGCCGACCGTTCCCTGTCCTCCAGTGCCAACAGATGTGGATGCGCGAGGCTTTCCAGATCCCGTGCGCCTAGGCATTGGAAATCCAGCGCTGGAAGGGAGACGCCAGGCCTGGGGCATGAGAGGCGCACCAGGTGTTCGGTAAAAAGTCCCTGTGATGCCGCCCCCTCCAAACCAGTTCCAGGAAGTTGAGGAAGAGTGGGACGAGTATCTCGGCCATCGTGGTGGGCAACAGGGTGGGGCTGAACCCAGTTTGGCTTGGCTATAGTTCCCTCGCTACAATGGGGATGACGATCCTGTGGAATGGCTGTACAAAGCGGAGAAATTCTTCTCCTACCAAGGAACACACTCTGAGACAGAGCATCTACGCATCGCGGCCTTTCACTTGGATGGCGATGCATCGGTTTGCTTCCAGAACTTTGAGAAAGAAGTGCGCTATCCTACCTGGGCAACGTTCTCTGATGAGCTCTGCATCCAATTCGGCCCAAACGAATTTCAGGACTTCAATGAGATGTTATCAGCCCTGCGCCAGACCACTACTATGCGAGCCTACTATACAGAATTCATGAAGATCGCCAACAGACTCCCTGAATGGCCGATGGCCACCCTGGTGGGCACGTTCAAGAGGGGGTTAAAACCAGAAATTTCAGAAGAGATGCGCCATTTCCCTTGCAACAGTATACGGGACGTGGTGCGTCATGCCCGCATTGAGGAGGAAAAGTTGTCCCGGCAGCGCAGGGGCGGACGCCTAGAACCTCCACCCTGGTCTGTACTGAGCTCTAATCCTATGGCGGCTTCTTCTAGCAGTCTGGCCGCTGGCCGCCCTAGTCAACCGGCTGCAGCGGCCACGCTGATTGTTTGTCGTCTCACCCCCACCCAGATGGATGAATGCCGGGCCAAGGGCTTGTGCTTTCGTTGTGATGAAAAATTCGTGCCTGGCCTTCGCTGCGCTGTGAAGGGCAGCTTGCTTGTGGAGGAGGTAGACGATGACGTGGACAGTCCAGCCAGCGTTGAACCAGAGGACGTGCTGCCTGAAATTTCAGTTCATGCATTCTCTGGCGCTTTCACTCCACGCACTATGCGGGTGCAGGGATTCCTGAAGCAGGAACAGCTAGCTATCTTGATCAACAGTGGTTCTACTCATAATTTTATTAATGATAAGGTCGCTCATCGCCTCGGGTGTTTAGTGTCGGACTTGAAACCATTTGATGTGTTGATTGGTGATGGTAAGCATCTTAGGAGTGCCAGTGTGTGCACTCATATTACCCTTTCAATTCAGGGTAATGCTTTTGTCACTGACCTGTTCTTGTTGCCCACAAAAGGGGCGGATGTCGTTTTGGGAGTACAGTGGCTGCTGGAATTGTGTGATGTTGTGTGGAATTTTTGGGATATGGTGATGGAATTCGAGCATCATGGACAGCAGGTTCGGTTGGAGGGGTCACGGCCTGGCACTCATCTTTCAGCCTAGGACATGAGCTCCTTCTTCCGGTTTACCCCTCAGGAACTTCTCTTACAGCAGTGGGCTATTATGGGCATCCCACAGGATCGGATTCCCTCTGATTTGCAGGAGCTACTAACCGACCAAGAGGATTTGTTTGCAGAGCCGCAGGGGCTGCCTCCCGTCCGGCCTCGTGACCATCGGATTTCCATTATTCCAGGGGCGGCACCAGCCAATGTTCGCCCTTACCGTTATCCTCACATCCAGAAGTCTGAGATAGAACAGTTGGTGGCGGACATGTTACAGTCCGGAATCATTCGTCCTAGTACGAGCTCTTATTCGTTTCCTGTGTTGTTGGCTCGCAAGAAAGATGGATTGTGGCGGTTTTGTGTGGATTACCGTGCTTTGAATGCTATCACCGTCAAAGATAAGTATCCCATTCCTATGATTGAAAAGTTGTTGGATGAATTGACCGGTGCCAGCATCTTTAGTAAGCTCGATCTTCGTTCCGGGTATCACCAGATTCGTGTGCACCTCTTGATGTGCACAAGATAGCATTCCAGACTCACGATGGCCATTTCGAGTTCTTGGTCATGCCTTTTGGTTTGACCAACGCCCCCTCCACATTCCAGTCTCTTATGAATGATATTTGTTGGCCCTTTCTTCGTCGCCACATATTCGTCTTCTTCAATGATATCTTGGTGTACAGTCGGTCGTGGGAAGAACAACGCATCTCAGGTCATTTTTCTCTATATTGCATGCTAATTCCTTATTTCTGAAGCGTTCGAAATGTTCCTTTGGCAGCCCGCAGGTTGAGTATTTGGGTCACAATATCTCCCAGAACGGTGTTGCTACTAATCCGGTCAAAGTGGCCGCTATGCTCTCTTGGCCGACTCCATCATGTGTCAGGGCGCTTTGGGGTTTTCTTGGCCTTACAGGTTATTATCGTCGGTTTATCCCTCGGTACGGTGAGTTGGCTCGTCCTCTTACAGAATTGTTGAAGATGGGGGCATTCGTTTGGTCGCCCGCGGCCCAAACAGCCTTCGACGAGCTCAAGCAGGCCATGGCGTCTGCACCAATCTTGCTCTTGCCAGATTTTAGTCGGCCGTTTGTGGTGGAGACGGATGTGTCGGAGAAAGGCTTGGGCGCTGTCCTCTAGCAGGATGACCGCCCTCTCGCTTATTTCAGCAAGGCTCTTGCTGGTCGTTCCTTGTCTCTATCAGTGTATGAGAAGGAAATGATGGCTATCATCCTCGCCATTACCAAATGGCGTCCGTATTTATTGGGTCATCATTTTCAGATTCGCATAGACCACCAACCGCTGAAATATTTTTTGGATCAGCGAGTGTCTACTCCGGCTCAGCAGCGGTGGGTGAGTAAATTGCTCGGCTATGACTACGAGTTGGTGTACAAAAAGGGGTCCGAAAATATCGTTGCTGATGAGCTCTCTCGTAGTCCTCTTCCGGGCTCCTGCTTCACCATCTCCACCCTTTCTTGCCCATTTATTGAGGAGCTACAGTGGGCTTATGGTATGGATTCGTGGACATAGGAGGTTATTGACGCCATTCAGGCCGATCCAGCAGCCCGGCCTTTCTTTGTGTGGCGAGATGGTCTTCTCTTCTGGAAAGACCGTTTGTGGGTTCCGGAGGTTTCTGATTTGTGCAGCCATATCATTTCGCATTTCCATGACACTCCTGTGGCTGGTCACGAGGGGTCCTTCCGTACGTATAAGAGGGTAAGCCAGAGTTTCTTATGGCGAGGCATCCATCGTGCAGTCCACAATTATGTCACTGCTTGCGATGTTTGTCAGCGGGCTAAAGCCACGACCGCCTCCCCAACCGGGTTGCTCCAACCCTTGCCTATTCCAGAGAAGGTTTGGGACGACATT
The DNA here is from genome assembly GCA_035235625.1 of Saururus chinensis. Classification (NCBI taxonomy): domain Eukaryota; kingdom Viridiplantae; phylum Streptophyta; class Magnoliopsida; order Piperales; family Saururaceae; genus Saururus; species Saururus chinensis. The sequence continues at coordinate 39,062,310 of CP141143.1, forward strand.
TCGATGGATTTTATCGAGGCGTTACCGGTGGTGCAGGGTAAGTCCGTCATCATGGTTGTGGTGGACCGATTGTCGAAATATGCTCATTTTTGCTCACTAGGCCATCCCTTTACCGCGAAGACAGTTGCTGAGCTCTTTGTTCGCGAGGTGGCGCGCCTGCATGGTATGCCGTGCACGATTGTCTCTGACCGGGACTGAGTATTTCTCTCACAGTTCTGGCAGGAGTTTTTCATATTGCAGGGATCTTCTGTACATATGAGCACTGCTTATCATCCTCAGACGGACAGTCAGATGGAGGTGGTTAACTGCTGCTTGGAGCAATACCTCCGCTGCTTCACCATGATGTAGCCCCGCCGGTGGCTTCAGCTCCTTCCTTGGGCTGAATGGTCTTATAATACGGCCTATCATACGTGCGCTGGTTTCACCCCGTTTGAGGTGCTCTATGGGTGGCCACCGCCGACTATTTTATCTTATGTGCCGAGTCGCTCCTCTGTGGCTGAGGTGGATTATATGTTGCAGACATGTGATGAGGTCTTACGCCAGCTTAAAGAAAATTTGTCGGCTGCTCAAAACCGGATGAAGCAGGTTTATGATCGTCGTCACACGGATTGGGAATTTGCTATTGGTGATTTGGTCTATGTCTCCGTTCTTCCTCAGTGCCAGACTTTATTGTTTCAGCCGGTGAACTCCAAGCTTGTGCCCCGCTTCCATGGTCCGTATGTTATTGAGGCACGTGTTGGACCGGTGGCCTACCGCCTGACTCTTCCCCCTATTCTTTAGTTCATCCGGTGTTTCATGTTTCTCGTCTGCACCGCTTTGTGGGTGATGCTGCTTTGGCACGGGACGCTCCTCCTCCTCCCTTGATGGGGCCGCCTGTGCCCGATGATCCTGTCCCTGCTGTTGTCCTGTAGAAGTGTCGGGTTCGACGCTCTGGCCGTATTATTACTGAGGTCTTGCTTTCTTGGCAAGGTCAGCCTTTGGAGGATGCCACGTGGATGCTAGAAGATGATTTTCTGGCCCGTTATCCAGATTGGTCGCCTTGTGGAGTGTTGTCCATAGTTGCTCTGGGACGATTTGTTATTGTAATAGTTAGTATTATGGATATCTAGATTTATTTTGGGTTGGTTCAATCAGTGGCCCGGGTTAGCCGAACCACTGACTGGCGTGGGCCAGCCTGGGTTGGGTTGGTGTGAATCCCTAGGGGACTGGTCGTCCCCTATATGGGGCAATCTCCTTTCTTTTGACAGATATGCAAGTATTGAATCCCAGTTTCTCCCCTTTCTCCATTACTTCTCCCCTTTCCCTGCGTAATTCTCCTTGATATCGATCGTGCCTGCATCGGGCACATCACTTCCTTGCTTCCTCCAAGCCATGGAGGGTGTCCCAATATGCAATATTACCCCATGTATATGAATTAAATTCCTCCACATCATCAGCCAACAAAAAAAATGCTGGTCCACCTTATGCTCCCACCCTCTGCAAACAATGAAAGAAGCCAACACTAGTATGCGGGCCAACTTCACCACCCTTCATCACTTTTGCTTATGATGATCTTCTGGTATATCTACTCCTTCGTAATGTGAAGCTTCTCCTTGCCGAACACCCTACAAAGTAGGGAGTCCTTTCTCAAAACTTTTGGCACTGTTGGAAGAGATGGGAGCACATCAGCCATACGTAGATCGGTTACTTGGGCAAATTCGGTGGGTAACAACTTCATCGAATAGGCTTCCATCACTTGAAACCTATACTCTCCTTGATGCATTTTTATGATGTGGTGCAAGGCTTGAAGTGGGAACATGAACTTCTCTATGTCCAGCTGCAAGTATTTGCCGAAACATGATCTTTCGAATAGTGTTGCTTGTCTTCTATGCTTATTGAAATTCTCTTTGAGCCTCCGTATGTAAGCATATGTTGATTTGGGTTGAGGGTCGCCCTCATGGGCTCTACCCTTATCACTTTCAACTGGCTTGAAGATCACTTCCGCATTACTTGGTATCTTCACCCTGTAATGTTTAATAATTCACTTAAATGGTCATTATTCGGTATCTTCAAGCTGAGCATGGGTCATAATTTGGCATGTAACCCACACGCACAACATACATATCAGCAAATATTTAAGTGAACAACACCTATTTTGAATCACACAATCAAATTTTGTAGTATATCAAACACATGCACCAAACACACAATATCAGTTTGACAATATAACTTAGATACACTGTCCAAAAAATCAAACACACAATATCAGTTAGGCCCTATCAGTTAACATTGTTTTAAGCAGGTTTATTTGCTTAAAGGGTCTACCCTTGATTTTCATCATATCACATATCACAGAGGATGGTAAAAAAAGGACACTAGTTAGCAAACAATTTACATATGTAGCCTAAATGCCGACACAATGCACTTTGTACACCAATAAAAGATGCCTAAAGACTACCAGTCAATAGTTAGGCCCTATCAGTTAACATTGTTTTAAGCATGTGTACTTGCTTAAAGGGTCTACCCTTGATTTTCATCATATCACAGAGGATGGTAAAAAAATGACACTAGTTAGCAAACAATTTACATATGTAGCCTAAAGCCGACACAATGCACTTTGTACACCAATAAAAGATGACTAAAGCCTACCAGTCAACAGTTAGGACCTATCAGTTAACCTTGTTCCTCATATCATATATCACAGAGAAGGGTAAAAAAAAGCCACTGTTGAGCAAACAATTTACGGATGTAGCCTGCAGCCGTAGATAATGCAATTTGCACAGAAATAAAATATGCCTAAAGACTACCAGTCAACAGTTAGGACCTATCAATTAACCTTGTTTTAAGCATGTGTACTTGCTTAAATGATCTACCCTTGATTTTCCTCATATCATATATCACAAAGAAGGGTAAAAAAAGGCCACTATTGAGCAAACAATTTACAGATGTAGCCTACAGCCGTAGACAATGCAATTTGCACAACAATAAAAGTTGCCTAAAGACTACCAGTCAACAGTTAGGCCCTATTAGTTAACATTATTTTAAGCATGTGTACTTGCTTAAAGGGTCTACACTTGATTTTCATCATATCACATATCACAGAGAATGGTAAAAAAAGGCAGCTGTTGAGCAAACAATTTTCAGATGTAGCCTAGCAACTACATTTCAACCCTTCCTTAATTTTGTCACTTTGTTTTACATTCCATAAAAGTCATCCTGTAAGCTAATTCCCAAACACACATTATACAATTGAGAACATGAAAGACCCACACTTGTATGAATCTACACAAATATAAACCTAACTATATCAAGTCTAAAGCCGGCACAATGTACTTTGCACATCAATAAAAGATGCCTAAAGCCCACCAGTCAACAGTTAGGCCCTATCAGTTAACCTTGTTCTAAGCATGTGTCCTTTGTTTAAATGGTCTACCCTTCACTAAGCACCAAACACACAATCTACATTTGACAAGATCAATCTACCCATGTATATACCAGACTATAACGAGTTTATTGACCACACAATTTATTTTCAAGACTAAACTATAATGTACCAGTCACTAGTTAGGCCATATCAGTTAAATTCATTTGTGGCATACAATAATGCTTCTAACAGAGCACGGCTCCAACTTAACTAATCCGCTATATTTTTCTTCCTTATCCTACATACAATATTTTTTTGCATCAGAGATTTCCTTTTTCAAAATTTATTGTGAGATCACATACTTCAAATATTTAAATCAAATTTATCTTACGATATCACATACACTAATCATAGCAGTACATATGGCCAATTTACACACCTATTATGAATTTCATCACACAATCTCAATAAATTTCAAACCAAACCATATAATACAACTAAACAAGATATTCGCTTCTTCAATTAACCATACATAGTTGTAGGATCTCACCTTGCCATTTATGTCGTCTTCTATTGATCAACAGATGGAGAGATTGGTCAGACGGCCAAGTGAAGATGCAGAATGTAGATTAGGGCAAAACACCGAAATGCGGGATGCGGCCGGCTGGAAGAGAGGGACGACGGGAATGGAGCTTAGGAAAATGTCTTCGGAGGGGGGAAAGTTGGCCGCAATGTATTTCTCTAGTTGTCAAATGACTGCCGCAGTGAGATTGCCGGAGTGGATAGCGAAGGATGGAACAAAATGGGAACTTTCTCTGCAATGCAAAAGTGACCGATAGCGGAGAAGAGGAAGGTGAAGGATGGGATATAAAAAGCTGGATGAGGGGTTGCCGGAAGGGAATGTGATTTTCGTAATGGTGGAGAGCGGTCGCAAGCGCCGGAGGGAAAACTGAAATCTGAATTTTGGGTTGCACCCGGTGAAGTAGGGTCAAGTCTATTCATTTCCATTGCCTTAAGGGTATTATCGGCAATTCAAGCATGCGTGCGGGTAAGTGGAACGTGCGTAAGTCTAATTGTGCAAAATCGGAGTACCTGGCCTATTTTTGTAATTCCGACATTTGTTGATTCTATTTCTAAATTTTTTTCCTGTTACTGGCTAACAGGGGCTAGCCAACCACCATCGGCTCCATCTCGAGTTCATCTAGCTCAGCCTCAGTTTGGCGATCATTGGGGAGCTGCCTCCCCTGGTCTTGTTCCTCTCCTTACTGATTATTCAACACATTTACGCATTGTGTGAGCAAAACTAGCATCCCTATTTTTGCTCTACTCCTATCGTCATTAGTAGTAGCCAGCCTCTGGCCAATGTTTGTCTGGCTGACCTGGGCTCAGTGGTGGCCTCACAACTGCCATGTTAGCCCTTGCTCTGCCACTACCTGGCCCCTAAACAACCTGTTGCGCTCACTTCTTCCATATTTATGGTGTCATGTCCATCTTCTCTTTGAAAATGGGAGTTTTGGGTAGCAAGTGGAGCACCACCACATTTTGCCAGCCACCACTCCTAGCCACGGCTTTGCTGCCCCTCGTGGGCCTTGGGTTATCACCGTTCGGCTTATCTCTCCCACCTCTAATCATCTTTCTCCCAATGTGGCATGTTCTTTTATTTTCCTCTGATTTGTCTCCTTGCTGAGAGACCTAGACGTTGAAGGGCCAAACCAAAGCTGTTGTGGCCCCTTTTAGTTGGATTAGCTCCCCTCCCCTTATCTAGCCCTCCTCCCTTGTTTGGCCATCCCACCACCCAAAAACCAGGTTCTTGTTAGATGTGGTAAGAACAACACGTGGGTACGCTGTTTGGCAACCATTCCACCTGTTAGTGGCCAGATTCTGCTAACACTGGCTTGAGCCATCTTCGAAACCACCGAAAGCCTCTTGCCCCTCCTTTTGCCATTTTGGCCACATGTGCATGTGGCCTTGCATGCGTTTAAGGGTAAATATGTTTTTATGCAATTTGATAGTCGACCGACATCTCCACCAGGTAGTTTCCACCTTCAATTAACTAACCACATTTTGGGTAGAATGACCGCTCTTTTTGGCACAACCCTACTTCCTGTCGCCCTTGTGAGCCACTGTTGTAGGTCCATGACTTATAAAATAATTTAAATGTTGGAATCGTGTCAATTCATAATTAAAAGGGGGCCAAGATCAACTATGTACAAAAGAGTAACTTTTTATTAATTTACATAATTACAAAAATTTGCAAAATATACAGAACAAGGATCAACATCCCTTAACAAAATCAAAGTAGCGCAAATGTATATCAATATTACTTATCAAAAGAACTTGACAAGATAAATCCGAAGCGTAGACTTTCGTAGTTCTATGAGTTATCTTCATTAACATCATCAATTCTTCTTTCATACAGGGTCGGTGAGTATAATTATACTAAGTAAATAGGATTAAATTATATTAGCATGCTATAACATAAAGCATAATTAAAAACACAAAAAACATTCTTCTAATAATTTATATAATTAATATTCAAAAGTCAACTTTAAATAACTCAAAATATCTTTGTCAACTAAAGGAATCCAAATGTATTTCTTTTACAAAAAGTTAGATAAAAAAGTCCCTCAAAGAATCCAATAAAATTGGATAAACCATTCGTAATAAAAAAACCGATAAATCTATCAAAATTGGATAAATCATCATTCACATAATGTCCTTGATACTGAAGCGACTTACACTTGTGCTCGTGGGGTAACATGATTAGAATGAAAGAGATCTTCCCACTTCATGAGAATGCCATATGGCTTAATAGGTGGTACCTAAGAGTCACAAATTTGATAGCTTTTGGGCTTTATACCAAATAGCTACCCTTTAAAACCGATGATAGTTTTTGGGTTTTATACCAAATAACTACCATTCAAATAGGATCAAAATTATTCGTAATATCATTTAAATAATAATAATATTTTAAAATCCGTATCACGATGAAATCCCACTAAGAGGAGTACAAGACACTATTATTTTAGCGTTTGTCAACCCCTAATAAATATTATCTTTTTTGAAATAATCTTTTATGAATAAAATACAAAATTTGTATGGCCTAGTTGTAGCAAGGAATTAGAGTTTAAAGCCACCTATATTTGTTCTTGAATTTGACCAGAGTGACGGCTGGCGGTTGGGGCCTTATCTTGTTCATGGGTTTAAGAGCGGCATGTGGAACCTCCCCTTGTGTTGGGACAAAATTTCAATCCAGGCTTAAAAGCGGTGGACAGAAACTGCCCTTGTGCTGGGATAAATTCTCCTTCCTGACCCAAAGTGGTGGACAAAGTCTCCCTTTCTACTGAGATGTTCCCTCCATTCGGCCTGAAAGCAGTGGATAGAGCCTCCCCTTACCCAGGGTTGTTTCCCCCTTTTAGAGTACTAACTCATAAAATTGACCCCTCTACAATGTAGAGTGCCCTCAAATTAGATAGGATGGGTTTTTGAACGGACATAATCGGGCGAGAAACGACTTAAAAATGGGAGGCAATAGTTTTTTAGACGGGTGGAAATTAAAAGAGGAGAGGAGAAATGATGTGAAGGAAAACCATTCCCCTCCTCCCCCTTCTATACACCTTTGGCACCGTTGGATGTAGCATTGATGCATGTGCAACATGTGCTTTAGCCCTAATACACGCAGGCCATGGCAAGCCATGGCCTGCAGCATGGCGTCAATAGTGCTGGTGAAATTATAATTATTATTTTATTAAAATTTGTCGTTTCTTCCAAAATAAAATTTAAAACTTCAAACAAGCATAACCCTTTACCCAAACTCAAAATCGTTCATTCTTGGTACCGTTGCACTCGTATCAATAGCCCTCCGAAATAAGACCATGTAAGGGTATCTTATATTGTAAAATTAAAATAGGCCCTTCCCACAACATGCTTCTCGAGGCCATAATCTACGATCACAGTGTCTAATTTACCCATTCTTAGGCTCGATACATTCATCTGTTAGAGCCCAACAAACAACCTTAAGTCTCTTTCGAACAAGTAGAACTCAAAGTAGTTCAAAATTAAGAAAAACTTTTGTTGGGCCCAAAACTTGCTTATGGGCCCAAACGATCAAATTTTTAAAACTTGAAAATTCCAAAGCGTTATAGCCGTGGATAGTGGATTTTGCTACGCAGATTTTACTATCCCATTTTGTTGTGATTACTTTTGGCATTTCTTAAGCCTTAGGACAACAACTCGCTCGCGATGTCTTTTACCACCAACTCCACCACTGCCACCGTCATATGCTCACCATAGAAGTCTCATGGATTATGAGGTAGGGGACGTAATTTTATAATAGCATGTTTTAAATGTTTAGTAGCATGCTGGGAATATATGATTCGATGCTTTGGATGCTTGATGATGATTCAATTGCATGTTAAGAGGGAAATATAATAAAATATAGTATATTTAATCGTGCAAATGAAGGGCATGTAAGCCCTGAGTATATGTTATGTATGTGGAATATGTATGCGTGCTAGTGATGGCTAGCGAGTATGTTAGTATGCTATGTGTTGAATAATGAGTATGTGATGACAAGTATGATGAAGTATGTGTATGGAATACAAATTTGTGATGGAGATATGGATGTATGATGGGTATGCTCATATGTGAAGGATATGTGGATGTGTGTGGGGCAACTGTATGTGTAATGGACAGTGAGTGGTGGCAGAGGGTTTTACGTGGATTTTAATGTCGATATGTAATTATATGTTGGATAACAGAGGGTGTATGAATTGACGGGCAAGGATCGGTTTGGATTGGAGCGCATGTTGGGGGTTCAGTAAGTAAACAAACGTAGGGTTTGGGGGTGGTATGGAGGAATGCTAGATACTATGTTTTCACAATATAATTGTATACACATAATGTATGTAGTATGAATTGAAGTGTAAGAACAATAAATAAGATTCTAGTAAGAGTTGATGACTGAGTTTGGATCAAGGGAGCTTAGTGTGATGACTTATGAGTAAGATGATTTGACCATAAGGTGGACAACGGAGAATGTATGGATATGTCATATGGCGAGAGTATGATTATGGGATGATTATGGGATGGATGGGTTAAGCGAAGTGTGCTGCCTTGATGGAGTAGAGTTTTGGAATAATTTCAGCTTCGGATTGGTTAGTGGAGGATTGTAAGACAAAAGGATTTCTTGGCATAATTGTACTTGCATACTTAAGTAAATTAAACTTGAATCGTAAGCAAAACTAATTTGATAACTTTGTGAATTTGTGACCCTAAGGTCAATAGATTGAGTTGTGTCTGTGCTTGCTAGTAATTGTCGGCTAGGCGTTTTTCATGTCTAGCCATAGTGTTATCCTGTGAGATGTTGTCTTATTGTTGTATTTAAGCCTAAATGTCTAGATACCCTATTGAGAGCATTGATGTTTTGTCAGTCTTGTCTTGGTGGTGTGAGCATTGTAAGTTTCTACCCTTAGTTGGCATTGTATGATTCTTTGCCTATTGATGGCATTGTATGATTCCGCCCATATGTAGCATTGTAAGATTTCTACACAAAAGAGGCACCGTATGATTTCTACCCTTACTTGGCATTATATGGCCCTAGAGTGTGGACATTTGCACGCTCAGGTAAGTAGTATCATGGATCTACTCTTACATGTTTGATCTAGTGCCCCATGAGCATAGGTGTGCCTTACTTTTGGAAAAGTCTATGATGTCTAGTATTCCCTAGAGGTTAAGGTGATGCCCCAGTGACATTTCTTTCCTTTGATGTTTGAGCTAATTAAATAGTAATGAGCTCCAGTTGTCAATAGTAAGTATAATATTCTAAGTAAGAGTAAGTTTGTACTTGTAAGTTTCTAAGCAGGATTGTAAGTGTAAGCTTCCAAGTAAGACTGTATGTATAAGACATTGAGTAAGACGTGAGTAAGACTGTAAGCGTAAGGATAGAATTTGATGGTACAAGTAAGGGTATGTGTATGTATGGTAAGTTAGTATGTTTTTACTTGGATATGCTATTTGATGAGATTTTGAAAAATATGTTATGCTTGCTTCTTGCAAAAATTGCATGAGCACATCTGTGTATGGACTTACATAGTTTACTATTTAGAACTCCCCTAATGAGTATGAAAATACTCATTTCCCCTCATTTTAACCCCGATGTTTGGGAGGCTTTTGCAGGTATTTTATTAAGTGCTCATGGAGATAGACTTTTGCTTTGGGTTGTGGACCTATCTTTCTGGATTCATGTATGACTTCGACTCATTCTAGTTTATAGAATTTGACCACGACTTGTCAAAAATGGTATGAATCTTATGTATTGGGTGAGATAAAGTTGATTATGTTTGTATCTAGACTTGTTTATTGGATTCTAGCTTTGGACTCTTGTGGGATTGTACTTGGAGATGCCTGAGATGTATTTATGATGAAGCCCATGACCATGATAAGTTATTTTATATATTTTGTTTTTGAATAATGCTTGAGAATGTTGGTTTGGCCATATGATGATATAGAATAAAAATTTATGCAGGAAAATGGATGTATGATGTTTTAGATTTATAAAAATTGTTTTCATAGGTTTCAAATTTTGTTAATTTCCCAATTTACAACCATTATATTGCAATGCTTTTGGTAAATTTAAAGAAAATGTTCATAAAAATCTTAGGTGTTACAGAAGCTAGATTTTCTCTTCATACTACAAGGAAAAATACTATTAGAAACACTTTTGAACATCACTAATAGTAATAAAAGTGTCGCAAATGACTATTAGCAATGCTTAAAAAGTTCTAGTAAATGCGTCATAAAAAGTCCTCTTGCAACTGCTCATTTTCAACGCATATGAAAAAGCGTTGCTAATAGTATTTCTATTAGCGACAATATTTTGTGTGGCTAGTATTATATTTTTTACGACTCTTTAGAAAGCGTTGCTAATAGTATATTAATAGCGGCACTTTATAAAACATCACTACAATAGAAAATTATTTAAAGAATAACCTTATTAGTGACTCTTTTTTGTGCATCGGTAATAAGAATTAAATATTTAAAAAATAATTTATAAAATATTGAAAAATTAAATAAAATAATAAAAACCTGTATTAGTGACACTTTAAAAAAATTAGAAAAAATAATAAAAACTTTATTAGAGACGCTTTTAAAAGGGACTCTAATAAGAAAAATTAAAAAACCCTTGTTAGTGACATTTTTCAAAGCGTCCCTAATTACAATTTTTTTTAAAATAATGAAAGCGGGAGAGGCGCCGAACTCTGACAGGGTTGGGGAGGGGGAAGCAAGGGGAGAGGGGCTGCACCAAAATCTGGTGGTGTTCTTCTACTCCTCTTGCTACGGGGGGGGGAGGCGACAATAGAAGGGGAAGGAGGGATGGGGAAAAACAGGGGGGGGGGTGGCAATGGGGAAGTGGGTAGCAAGGGAGGGTGGGCAGGTAGCTTCGGAGTTGGGGGTGGGGGTAGTGAAAGGAGGGAAAACATGGGAGGGGGTGGGGAGGGTGGTCCAGAAGTAGGTGATGGAGCCGGATTTGGCACCCCTCCACCTCCGACATTGGAGTGCGCAAGGGGGAGGGGAGTAGAGGAAAGGGGGAGGAGAGTGATGGGGAAGGGGGAGCCTGGAGAAAAAGAGGGGGAGGCACGCCAAAGGGTGTCTCGACAGGCAGCAATAGCTGGGCCGGTGTTTATCTTCTCCTCCAGTGTCGAATTCCACTTGGAGCAACAAGTGGGGGGGAGGAGGGAACCTGCCAAGGGGGGTTATGTAACCGCGGGAGAAATTTTATTTGCGGGTGCGAGATTCTCTAGTTACATTTGCGATGCTTCTTTAAAAGGGTCGCAAATAAATCTACGAGTGAAATTTTGCCCATAGTTGTTTTTTGCAACACTTAATTAGAAGAGTTGCAAAAAGTAGCCTATTTGCAACGCTTCTAACAAAGCATCATCAATAATATAATTTTTTTTAAATATTTATTCTATTTCCTCTCTTCTCTTTGCATTCTACTCTATGTGCTTTGTCCCCTCTCATTCTTCTGTCTTATCTCCTCTCTCTCTCTCATTCACTCACACCTCTTTGCTCTCTCTTATATCTCTCTTCCACTCCTCTCTTTTCTCTTTCTATCTTTGTCTCTCTCCTTCCTTGTTTCTCTCTTCTCTAGCTCATGCGCGTCAGCGTAATGCCCGGCTATTAAGAGGAGAGAGGAGAAAGTAGGGCAATTTAATTTAATTTAATTTTTTATGTATTTATTTAATATATATATATATTATACTTTAAATAATAAATATTAAATAAAATAGTACAAAATTTGTTTATTAAAAACTTATTTTATTTGCAACTTTTTTTTAAAGTGTTGCAAATAGTAATTTTATAAAAAAACTTATTTTATTTGCGACACTTTTTTGGAAGTGGCACAAATAGTACCACTATTTGTGGAGCTTAAAAAAAGGGTTTCAACTAGTATAATTTTTTTCAAGCTTATTTTATTTGTAAAACTTTTTTGACTAATTTATTTTTAAAAATACTTATTTTATTTGCTATGTTTATTATTAAGCATAGTAAATAGTGGTACTATTTGCGACGCTAGATAAAAAACATTGCAAATAGATTTCCTATTTGTGAAGCTTAGGATAAAGCATCGCAAAAAGTTTTTTTTTTGTGACACATTTTTAAGTGTCCTAAAGTAATTAACAATACTTTTTGTCCCGATGCTAATAAAAGAATCACTAGGAGTCTTTTTTGTTGTAATAACATCACATATATTAGAGTACGTAATTCATTACTCACTTCAAAAGATAATCTTTCGATGAAATGGACATATGAGGCAATGATAAAAACATTTATTCAAAATTAACTTAAGGACATTATAATAAAGTCATATATATTAATTTCAAAAGACAAGCTATGTAAGTATTTATGCCTTAAGAAAGTACAAAACCCCTATCTAATTCTCCATGCGAGTTCAATGGTGATAAACAAAACTCTTCCCACTTGGGAGAAGATTTTCACCTTTTAAAGACCTGAACTCCTTAAAATCACCCTCCAATCTCATAGAGTGCACTCGAATCATGAACAAATGCCTCTTGATTGACCCAAATTAGACAAAATGAGCTCGGAATGTGAACAAAATGTTGGAAGGGGGATATCCCTTTATATAGGGTTGGCGCGCTGCCAGGAAGGCAATATGATACACAAATACCAGTCACAAGGCATGCATTGATGGATAGTGTAGGGTGCACATATCGCATGTGGCAGAGTATCTCACATGTGTAAATACATGAGGTATATGTATTGTAATTGGCTAATTTCGATGATCAGAATAATGCCTAAACTTCATATATGTTTTAGTTTTAAGAGTTTGACTAGATGTAGTTTTGGTTGAGTCAAAATTTGAATTGATTGACTTGAAAAATAGGAGTAGATGTGTTCTTAAAGTTTCAGGATGAAGACTAAGCTATGTGTTAAAGGTAAAAGGTTTATTTTCCACACTCACATACACAAATCACTTAGTTTTATTTAAGAATAATTAATCTAAGTGATTTTGAAAGTTTAAGGCAAAATTAGGGTAAAATTTAAAAATAATATGCATGAATCGATCACTACAAATTACACTGATTACATCGATTGAACGACCCTTGAATCAAACTATGCAAATTTTGGTCACGAGTTAATCGATCAATCGACATATGCGATATATCTATCGATTGAAGAGTTTTACTTTAATTACAACATTGACTGATCACTCACTATCTATCTAACTTACCGAGTTTAAGCATTCCGAGAAAGAGTTCTTTCCTAAATGAAATCGATGACCTAAACCGACTTAATGGACTCTACATGGGCCAGGTAAGCATGAAATTGAAGAGATGAAGACCTAGAATTTGAGAGAGAAAATAGGAGAAGTCTTTTTGCTATTGTTTTCCTAAGAGATCATTATTATGCTTAAGAGTTTAGTTGTAATGGTGATTGTTTGAGTGAGTACACACACTATTAATAGAGAGTTTTCACACACAAACACTTGAGAAGAGAGTCTACCAAGTTCAATGGGAGATTAAAGACTCTAGGCTAAAGTCATAATCAAGAGGAATTTGATTGTAGATGCCAGAAGAAGATGAAGAAAAAGCATGAAGCGAGAAAGCTTCAAGACTTGAGGAGAGAAAACTTGAAGGCCAACAACAAATGAAAAGTGAGATATAAACAAATGAGGAATTTGTGTTATAGAGTCTTCACAAGAGGTTGGTTGTTTGCTTGTGTCATTTAAGATATTTCTTACTAGTGCGTTATTAGGCCAAGAGTGGGTCCGTAGTTTTTTATACTAGTCGGGGTTTTTCACGTAAAATTTTTGAGTTCTTGTATGATTTGTGGTTTGATTGATGATTAAATAATTATAAATGCGTGTAGAGAATTGGTCTTTTTTGTTTCCGCTTCATAAACAAATTCTTGTACAAAGGGGTTAAAACTCTTAATTTCGTACTTATCAAAGCACTAAGGTTAGGAGCAATCTTATTATATGCTAGATTGATTAGACAAATATTAAACTTTGAGCCTGCACACTCCTTGTGGTGTTCCCTGACCTACTATTTTTATTTTTATTTTTTTATTCTTTTATCTTTGAAAGGGTGTATCTTTCTACCCCCGAACTTAGATTTGCGCACTCTTAGTACTATTAAACCCGTATCGACGAGACCTAATATACAAGTCCACTATTGGTTAGTTATCTCACATTTTTTAAGTGGGACCCACCCATATGACAAGCTTCTTAAGGCCATAACTTAAGATCTTGATGTTTGATTTAAGCGTTCTTGGGCTTGTTATGCTCAGCACTTAGAGCTATAACAACATTCTAAACATTTACAATATATTTTTCAGACATAGTAGTTCAAACACCAAAGTTGTTATAGGCGAAAAAGAGCAAATGAAGAAGAGGAGGCCCCCAACCAATGCTGGTAGATTGTGCTAGAGAAGGAGGGGTAGATTAGAGTAGACTCAAGAAAGAAATCAATTATATATTGTGGGGTACATGAGAGATTTTAAAGAGTTTAGCAGGGGTAAATGAGAAACAAGGTACTAAGGAGTTATTGGGGAGAATATAGATGTAAGAATCAATTGTGTAAGTCCTGTAGAACTTAGAAAAAAGAGTAATGTTACAACGAGTCACTGACATCAAGGTTTAATAATAGTATTGACTATTATTGATATAAATACATCAATGACATGCTCGGTACACAACAAAACGAACAAAACCTCTTATATGCAAAATCATATTGAAATTAATAAAATATCCTTATAACCCTTCTTTAAATAAAGCAAAAAAACATGAGAAGCGACTGTCAAAGTCACGCTTATGTCTACAAGGAAGAGTTACTATATATTTTAAAAATAAAATTGATTGATATATATATTATTTATTTCCAATGTTACCAATAACTCATGCCAACAACCTCCCCCGGCCAATTAGTGCAAAAAACAAGTTCACGGAGATTGGATATCCGAGAATCTTTTTGCCATAGTCTTCCCTCTGGAGCCTATGCCGCCGGGGCCAATGAGGCCTCATCGTTTGACCTCAACTGGGCCAACCTTTTTTCTGCAGCGTCTCCCTCCACCTCTTCCGCATTTCCAAGTGTTGTTCAATCAAACATTTGACACGATCTTAAAATTCTTTTGGAACGTGAAGCTTTGCATTGCTAGCATACGCTTGTGGGGTACGTCCTTGGTAGACGCCCCTACTCTGCATGGTTAAAGAATGCATTGACACAGGTTTGGAAAACAACATTCCCTTTTGAGATGAAATCTCTATCCCAAGGGATCTTCTTTTTCAAATTTGCATTGCAAGAGGAATGTGATAAGGTGTTGAATGCTATGTGGAATGTAGGAACTTGTCCAATCATTCTCTGTCAATGGCACCCGAACATGAAGCCGGTTGACAGATTATTTGAAGCATTCCGATTTGATACGCCTTCCTGAACTTCCTGTGCAATACTTTGTTCCGGAAAGTCTAGGCCGCGTTCTAAGTTTATTGGGTATTCTTCTGCGTACTGATTCAATGACTGCATATTTGAGCATGTGTAGCGATTACATCTTATTTTAAGTTTTCAGAAGTTATTATAGTGAACTGCAAAGACAAGTCTTCTTTCCCACAACGGATTTGAGTATGATTTGAAAACAAATCACTGTACAAAATGTTTTACATTCAATCATGTGGCTAATGTGTGTCCAATGCAGTTTGAACGATGGGAGGTTCCTGGTTCCGATTAGCAAGGTGTTCATGGGTCCTCCATCAATGAAGCTTCGGAGCCGATAGGAGGCATAGTTTGAGGTCCACAATCTTCCAGGTAGTGTGCAGTCAAACGGTGTACAGATGGAGGGTGGAATGTTGAAATTGATTCATTTATTTCTTTACCCTTCAGCCTAACTAATGCGCTGATATCATTCATGGACTTAATGAATAATCTTTAGGCCGTACTTGGATCAATTTGTAATTATCTTCATAGATGACATCTTGATTTACTCGGCCAGCAAGGAAAAGAACGAAGAGCATCTAAGGATCGTTTTGCAGACTTTGCAGGATCACCAACTCTATGCAAAGTTTGATAAGTACGAGTTCTGGTTGGAGGAGGTGGAGTTCCTTGGCCATGTCATCTCTAAAGACAATATGGCAGTTGACCCTTCCAAGGTGGAAGTTGTGTTGAGATGAGAGCGACCCAAGAGCGCTTCCAAGGTCCACAACTTTTTAGGGCTCGCGGGGTATTACCACTGGTTCATTGAGGATTTCTCTAGCATTGCAAGCCCTATGACCAAGCTGACAAGGAAGAATGAGAAGTTTGAGTGGAGTCAAACATGTGAATAAAACTTCCAAGAGTTGAAGAAGAGGTTGACTTTAGCTCCAGTCTTAACTTTGCCTTCCGGGAGTGGTGGATATGTGGTCTATAGTGATGCTTAACTTCGTGGTTTGAGATGTATACTCATGCAGCATGGGAGAGTGGTAGCTTATGCATTTTGTCAACTTTAAGTGCATGAGCGAAACTATCCTACTTACGACTTGGAGTTAGCAGCCATGCTATTTGCATTAAAGATTTGGCGGCACTATCTCTATGATGAGAAGTTCAAGGTGTTCATTGACCACAAGAGCTTGTCTTTTCACCCAAAAAGACTCAAACATGAGGCAAAGAAGATGGTTAGAGTTCTTTAAGGACTATGACTTCACTATCTCAATGTATCCGCCACCATGTTAGCTTTCCCAAGATGATATACTTTCCACATCATTCGGGTGGTATGCTACAACCCCATCCTATCTCGGAGTGGAAGTGAGAGAATGTAGCTATGGACTTTATTTCCGGACTCCCGAGATTGGCGAGCGGTAACGACGACGTGTGGGTCATCGTTGATAAACTTACAAAGTCCACACACTTTACAGTAATATGGATGACTATTTCCTTGAATGTGCTGGCTGCCTTGTATGTGAAGGAGGTTGTGAGGTTGCATGGTGTCCCGGTGTCTATTGTCTCTGACCGCAATTCTCGTTTCACCTCCTAAATTTGGCAGAGTTGCCAGAAGGCCTTGGGTATATCATTCCATCTTAGCTCAACATATCTTCCCCAGACCGGTGGCCAATCTGAGAGGACCATCTAAACACTTGAGGACATGCTTTGAGCGTGTATATTTGAGTAAAAGGCAGTTGGGAGCATCACTTACCTTTGGTAGAGTTTGCGTATAATAATAGTTATCAGGCGAGCATTAAAATGACATCTTTTGAGGCACTCTATGGGCATCTATGTCAATATACCCTTTTGTTGTGGACGGTTGTCCACAATGGCCTGGGTAGCCAGTAACGGGTAGGGAGCGGTGTAGGGATGCCGGGAAAGGGGAGAGGGAGCGGCATGGCCGCCGGACAGAAAGGGGAGAAGCATGTGGACGGTTGTCCACAATGGCTTGGGTAGCCGGTAACAGGTAGGGAGCGGCGCAGGGATGCCGGGAAAGGGGAGAGGAGCGGCATGGCCGCCGAACAAAAAGGGGAGAAGCACAGAAGAAAGGGGAGAAGATAATACTCAATAATTCATTTCATAATTCAATTAGGGCGTAGCCCTTACATTTAAATAGAGTAGCTAAGTGGGCTTACTAATAAGCACCTAAGGCCCATTAGCATAATTAAAGGAAAATACTAATTACCTAAATGCCCCTTATTACATAATTACCTAATAATAGGCCCTTAGGATGTTCACAACATTCCACCACGCTTCGCTTGCACATCACCTCGTCCTCGGGGTGACTTAAAACTCCAGGCATCGGGCCCACCAAAGCCCCACTGTGAACAACCGGTCCAAATCTGTTGATGAGACATGTTGAATGATGGAGATAGTGGGTCATTACTCAAGAGCAATTGTGCAGAAGCCAGCACAAACATGATGGAAGTGCAGTTAATGAAACCCAAGGGCAGAGCAAAGGAGCGGCCTCGACTTGTTAGATGCAGGAAGCAAACTGTCTACACAGATCTCCAACAAGCGGGGTCATCCCAACGACTACAGAGTGCCCCAAGACTGCCCACAGAGGGCATCAGCAGATAGCATCATGGTTGGCCCACAGCGGGTAGCAGACAGCACCATGGTAGGCCCACAAAGGGCATCGTCGCCTACAGAAGGCATATTGCTTGCACCACTCATCAATCAGCTCGCAGACAGCTGGTAACGAGCTCATCTCCGCCTTGCTCGACTTCACATACTTGACGAAGCCGAGCAACCGCCACAGGAAGAGACCAAACACCTCAGCCAGCCCCCCTACAAGAGTCCAGAACTCGTAGCAGTGAGTATTGGCCAGCAGGAGTGTGGCAATCTGGCTCCCGGTGGGGCATAGCGTAATCATAGAGCTGACCCACTTGGGCATGAAGAAGACCTCCTTAATGCCAATGCAAACTGCAGCAGCAATGTGGTCCCCTTGCATTCTAACTGTTTGGGAATGAAAGGAGAAGGAGAAACTCCAATCGCAGCCAGTGGAAAGCGGACCCCTATGAACTAGTGGTGCATCAGTGCAACATCCACAAGAGAAGGTTCGGTCCGTCAAAAACTGTGGATGGAGCTTCAGCGAAGTCAGATCCAAGGGAAATCCCGTGTGATCAGGATTTCTAATGCAATCCCGATGGAAGGAAGCATGATGCCTCCAGCCGGACAGATCTGCAAGGGACTGCCAAGGTGATCTTGTGCGAGCTGGTCAGCCTGTTCTCCAAAACGGCCAGTAGTTTCTCCAGCCAGGTAAAGCAAAACCCGGTTGCAACGCAAATTCCCCAAGATCAAGGCCAGGAAGTAAATCCCGGATTGTTTGCCGTTAATTAAGCTGGAGGTAGTGGCCGGATTCTGTGATGCTGAGCAGCAATCGTAAGAGTAGCCAGAAGTGATCAATTTCCCAGCGAAAATCCTGCTCAGGAAATTTGTATCAGCGAGCAGTAGAATTTCTGCCATCAAAGCCTAGAATTTTTGGTCTGGTGTAAAATCTGGAATGACCAATAGAGCAACGCCCCCAGCAAGCAAAATCTGCAGCAAATTTCCACAGCTATCCCGTGTGATCAGGGTAGCATCTTCTCCCACAAGGAAAGTCTGCTCCAGGCCCGAAGATTGTGACGATTCTGAGAAAGGAAACGTCAACTGCTCATCCGGCATGACCACGGCGGCTACAGCTTCGGCGGAGGTGAATGGGCGGAGGAGTTCACCTCCCCTGCTTCCGACAGTGAAACAGGGAGTTTGGGGGTTCGCCATTGCTGGCTTGAGCGGCGACTGGAGCGCAGGCCACTCCGGCAGCAAGAGGGCAGGGCAAAGCGGCCAGCTTTGTCTATGACGGCCAGCTGTGATGTCCGGCGTGCCTTTCAGAAACCCCTTCTCCTTTGCCGAACAAGGAAATCCCACGCCCTCTGCAGAACCAGTGAACTGGCAGAAGTTTTGGCTGGCGCGGCGGAAGCCATGGTTTGATCTTCGCTCACCGGTGAGAGATCCACAGTCTAGGCATGCCCAGGAGAGACCCCAACCCGACCAGATGCCAGTGGGGCTGATTCCAACCCGTGGGATCTCTGGCGTCGGACATGTCCTAGGTTGCTGGCCGTGCTTTGTTGGAGACGACAAATTTGCCAGAGACACATCTCCGGAGGCTTTGGAAGGCCCCTGAACCTTGGCCATCCTCAGATTGGCCTGAAGAGGAGCGCCTTGGCTAGTGGTCGACAACAGCAAAGGAGATGACTTTGGCTCGGGCGATGAAACCACATATCCATCGTGGAGGATCACCACCTTGCTCTCAGTCTCGAGCATATCCAACAGAATGCACCCCCGTCTGGGCAGCTTTCCAGGATTGACCCCGCAGGTGGTGCCGTGGATGTGGCCACAAAGGACCTTGTGGTGACGCCTGAGGCCCTTTCCTTGTCCCGTCATCTCTCTCCTCCGACCACACATGGGCGATCGCTTTCCCTTCTCGGCGGCACAAAAGCTTCTCCCTTCCTCTGACATGCCCGACCAAAAGGTGGAGGCAGAGAAGTGGCCCAAGGTTGGGAGGGCGATGTGGGATCCGGCGGAGAGCATGGATAGGGGACCGGTGAGGATGACCGGAGCTCTAGATAGTGGCGGCAATGGTTGTGGAGGATCCGGCGGCTTTGGCACGTGTAGTGGCCAAGGATTGATGGCTCCGATACCAATGTTGTGGACAGTTGTCCACAACGGCCTGGGTAACTGGTAACGGGTAGGGAGCGGCGCAGGGATGCCAGGAAAGGGGAGAGGGAGCGGCATGGCCGCTGAACAGAAAGGGGAGAAGCACAGAAGAAAGGGGAGAAGACAAGACTCAATAATTCATTTCATAATTCAATTAGGGCATAGCCCTTACATTTAAATAGAGTAGCTAAGTGGGCTTACTAACAAGTACCTATGGCCCATTAGCATAATTAAAGGAAAACACTAATTACCTAATTAACCTAATTACCTAAATGCTCCTTATTACATAATTACATAATAATAGGCCATTAGGACGTTCACAACACCTTTGTTGGAGTGAGGTCTAAGAACATCTTCTTACTAGTCTTAATTATGTGCAATAATCGGTGGGGAAGATTCGACTCATTCGGGAGAGGTTACAAACAGCACAAAGTTGGCAAAAGGGCTACGCCGATAAGAGGCAGCGAGCCTTAGAGTTTAATGTTGGTGATCATGTGTTCTTAAAAATCTCTCCTTCCCATGGTGTGGTTCATTTTGGCAAAATGGAAACTATCTCCTTGATTTATTGGACCATTTGAAGTCCATGAGCGCAATGGCACTATGGCTTATCGGGTGGCCCTACCTCCTCAGCTCGCGAACATTCATAACATGTTCCATGTTTCACTTCTTCGGAAGTATGAGCCAGATCCATCCCATGTGCTAGACTTTTAACCTTTGGAGTTTAGGGATGATCTTTTCTATATTGGACAAGAAGGAGAAGACCCTTCAATACAAAGTAATCCCGTTGGTGAAGGTCTTTTGGTGGAATCACAACTTGGGGGAAGCCAAGTGTGAGTGGGAGGATGAAGTAAAGGAGAAATATCCCAAACTTTTTTCGGTGGATTGTTAGTGAATTTTGGAGACCAAACTTCATAAAAGAGGAAAGGATGTAAGATCTCTAACCTTAACCCAGTTTATTTTGATTTAAATTATGTTATTATTGTGTGGTTTCGTTTTAATTGGCAGGTTTGACTTATTTTGGGGTTAAAGATTTATAATGATGGTTTTAATAATTTTTTTCTCTTTTTATAAGTTTCTATGCTAATCTCAATTTATCTTATTTTTAGGGAATTTTTGGAATTTTTTGAAAAATTAGGGCATGGGTCCCACCATGGGCCCCACGTACATGTGTGAGGTGTGAGGATCCCTTGAGACTTTAAAATTCACATATTTCATGATTAAATAAATTTAGAATTTTTAAAATTCGTTTTATCCTTAAAAGTGAGCAAAATTACCTATTTAGAGTATTAAATTTTATTTATACCCCAACTTTTAATATTTACACACCAATAACTTACTATAAAAAAAATCCCTGCCCCATTCCCAATTGGGAAAGGGCTGAAAAGTGTCCTAATCACCATACAAAAGGAGGAAAATCGAATTAGGTATGTTTAAGCCTTGATTTTTCATTAATTTTATAGATTTTTCCTCAATCTTTCTTAATCCCATCTTTCCCAAAGTTGATTTTTGTTTTACCCTGTTGAAAGTGCTGTTTTTAATCTCTATTTCTAACCCTAATTTAGGTATTTTCGTTTTTAAACTAAGAAAAACCTAGATCTACATGTTTTAAAAGTGGTTTAAGCTTAATATTCGGATTTAATGAGGTATTAACTAAACCTTAACTTTGGGTAGAGATTTGTGATGATTAGAGCTTCGATTTGGAACTCAAAAGCTCAAGGTAAGGGTTTTTATTCTAAGTTGATTGATGTTTTGGATTTAAGGTTTGGAATGACTTATGCGAGTTTTGCTTGTATTTGTGCTTTAATGGTGGGTTAAAGAACACATGGTTTTTTAGTGATTATCTTTTGATTTAGCTTAGAAATGACTAGATCTATCATGCATTAAACTTATATTTCAATTATTATGTTGATTGGGGGTGATATTAGGGTTTTGGGTTTTTGAACTCTGAGGGGCATTCGAACGGCCCTATAGTTGATCGAATGGCGTAGCGTTCGAACAACTGTCTGGCCGATCAAACGACCAGGCATTCAAATGGCCATGTGGCCGATTGAACTGCCAAACGACAAATTTGCCTTCTTGAGTACCTTATCCATTTCTTGTTCCCCTTTTTATGCATCTCATTCTTTATGCTTATAATGAGTTATTTTTACTTATAATAATACTGTGAATGCATGAATACTAACTTGGAAGCTATAATGTAGTTCAAGCAAGATTAGGTTCCATATTGTTATATTTCAATATGATGTTCTCCATATCCTGAATTCATGTTTTATGATTCTCCATATTTTATTTATAATTCCAATGAGTTTAATTATGAGGATGGACATGTATTTTTACATATGCTATGCTAGTTTGTGGTGAACTATATTTCTATGTCTAGCTTAAGTGTAGTAATGATTATGCTTACTTAAGGCTAGCATGAGGTTGTAATTGGTTTGGACTTGTGTTTTTTGAGGTTTTCACTGTATTGTATTCATGATTTCAGTAAGAAGGAACCATGATAAAAATCATGAAGGCATGTGTGTAGTATGATGATGGTTTGTTCATGATACACATGTCAATGCTTAGATCTGAACACTATTACTATGCATACACTTGTGAAGGTAACTGTGGTGACTATTTGACACAAATGGATTAAGAATGATGCACATATGGATTGATTGGAGTATATCCATTTATGAGGATTCATGTAGTGTTGCTCACGTATGTACCATGTTACGTGCATCATGTAAACGGTTTATGGATGAGATTTATCATGATTAGTCGTGGTTGATAGATTAGATGTAATTGAATGTCATTGCTTGTTGGATTAATTGATCGAAGGCTTATCGAATTGGTTGGGTCCGAAGATACACGATTTCACTTTGAATTCAATTTTGATGAGTAGTATTGCTCGAGACTTGGCACCTCCCTGGGTTGAGAAGACCAAAATGCTAGATGTGTTATTGATTGAGATATCTGGACCCTGAAAATCCAGGTGGTATGTACGAGTGCACCGGTTTACCACATATAGTGCTCAAGACCGTCTTGATGATCAAAATTGCTTAGGACTGACTTGATGAGTAGTTGTGTTAGAGATTGTCATGATGAGCGATTCGTGCTTGGGGTTTTTGGCCTTGATGAGTAGGTTTATTTCTCCCTATGCATGAGACATTGACTACTTGTTGTGGTTGCATGTGTATGCGATATTATGCTCAATTACACTGTTGTTGTGTAGGGATGAAGGTGTTTGTATTATACATGTAGGTATGGATTAATTTGCATGTTATGCAGGATATAGTGTTTGAGACACTCTTATGTAGGGTGAATGTTTGCATTGAGAATAGATTGTGAATGATATGTTTATGTTGGAAAGTCACTCATACAAGATGTGATTATGTTACACTTGTGGTGGATGGTAAATGTGATGTTAAGTTGAAACTATTATGAGCAGGAGGCATAGAATATTATGATCAGATGTGATGGGTAATAACATGTGATGCTGGTGACTTGAATGATATGATATTATGACATGCCATATAGTATGGTATGCAAGTGATATGTTAATGTTATAATGAGGAGATGCTTATGGAGGGTGAGTCAAGATATAAATGTACACGTATGATGATGTAATGAATTTTATGTTGTATACTTGTGATGTGTTTTGGATTTTCCTCCTGTAATATAAAAACCTTGCTGAGTATATTGCTCACCCCTCTTTCTCGTGTGTTTTTTTTGGGGCTGCATGGCGTGACATGCAGGTAGTTAGGATTCACTATATGAGGAGTGGGTGGTTGATGATCCGGCATAGGAGGGGCGGTCTATTGACCTTGTGTTCCATGATCATTTATATTGCTGGCTATGTGGAGTGTTATGTCATTTTGGCTATGTTTTACACTTTACTTGCTTATAGCGGCCTATACTCATGTTAGTAATGTTACTTAAGCCATGAGAGGGCTAAGTGGACTGTGTGTGGGTATTATGTGGATTAATTTTTATTTGAGGTCATTTATCTTTCTCGTTTTCTCTTATACAAAGCTTATGGTGTGCTACTTCGTTATGAATTACCCGTATGAAGGGTTAAGTCTTTTGCATCGAACACTACTTTGTCGTGATGTGCGCATTGACCTTTCCATGGACCTGGTCTGGCTCTGGTTGGCGGGTGTCGGGACATGATATCAGTGTCCTCGTGAGTGTGAGAGTAGGCCTTTAGGTATCACGGATTCGAATATGGATACCTGCCATGCTTGGCTTTAGCATGCATAGGCTTTGGAATATTATGGGCAATTCTTATACTTTTTAGCTTCTGTGGCCCCCTGAGCACAGGAGTAAACTGTTCAGTATTATGACTTTGCTCTTTGAAGGAATGATGTGTCTAATTTTCAATGATTTATTAGATTCTCTAGATGATTGATTTATTAGATTCTCTAGATGATTGATTTATTAGACTCTCTTAAAGAATGATATGTCTGATTTCGAATGATTTATTAGACTATGTGAAAGAATGATATGTCTGATTTTGAATTAATTATTAGATTCTCTAGATGATTGATTGATTGGACACTGTGAAAGAATGATATATCTTATTCCAAATGATTTATTAGATTCCCTAGATGATAGATTTGTTAGACTATGGAAGAATGATATGTTTGATTCTGAATGATTTATTAGATTCTCTAGATTATTGATTTATTAGGCTATGTGAAAGAATGATATGTTGTTTTTGAAAGATATATCAAATTATCTAAATGATTGGTTTATTAAATTCTACAAAAGAATGATTTATTAGATTTTTTGAATGATCATTTTTTTAGATTTTATGAAAGAATGATTTATTAGATTTTTGGAATAACTGATTTATCAAACTCTTTACCAAATGATTTATCCAATACTATGATATAATGATTATCCAATTCTATGAGGGAATTATTTATAGGATTATAAGTAAATAAAGTAATTGTTTTTCATAATAATTTATATGATTTTATTATTTATGAAGAAGCTAGCCGCTAGGCTAAACTACATTGAGATCCGATCTTATTAGAATAACATCGAAGATGTTATCGAAGAAGTACATAAGTAACCAACATGATGATAATGGTGGCCTTATCCGTTTAATAAATAAATTATAGTTTTATTCTAGTGAGTGCATTGAAGCATTGAAGCTCCGTGGTGTTGGAGAAGTGTTACAACTTTTGTACACTAAAGATGCTCCTGTAATGAAGAAGGAAAAAAATTATTTTAAAATTTTGAGCCCTTGAGTTGGGTTTGACCATTGAGTTTAAGGCTCTCAAGGCCTAGTGTATTATATTAGGGGATGACCTTTCTAGGTCATCACTCCTTGCGATACCTAATAGATCACCCCCCACTTGATTGTCAATGTGTCTCCCGCTCCTTAAGGTCCTTATGGATTGAACTTGTTCATTAGGGTAAGAGACTTCCTCTGTTTTAAACTTACCTTTATTGTTTTGCAAGGGATGACTTGGCAACATACCTATAATATGTTAAGATTAATTGGCTAATTTCTTTTATCAAAATTTTGTAAGAAACCTTGAGTATGTAATTAGTTTTATAAATTTGACTAGATGTAGTTGTGGTAGAGTCAGGTTTGGAATTGATGGACTTGAAAAATGGAAGCAAACATGTTCTTATAGAATAAGACTAAAGAATGTTGGTGATTGAACATGTTTATTTAGTACATATTCTCATACAAAAGTCACTTAGAGAAGTTTTAGAAGTGATTTTAGATGTTTTAGATGGATTGAAGATAAAAAGGGTAAATTTGTAATAAATAGTACAATTAATCGATCACTGGACATAACATGGAAGCAAATGATTGATCATCACATGAATCAACCCTTTGTTAAATGAAGCCGAGAGTTAACAATCGATCACTTTGTAGACTCATCGATTAGTCAAGAAGTTGTGCCTTAAGAAAATAGTGAAAGATTGATCGATTGTTATTTGAAATGATCGATTGCTAGCAGTTTTAGTTGCTATAAAGCCTTTCCAAAAATAGTTTTATTTCCATGTTGAAGTCAAAATGCCAATTTGACTTAGACACCTATATAAAGGCTAAGAAGTGACAGCATTAAAGAGAGGAAAACCTAGAAAATATTAGAGAAGAAATGAGAGCCCTTTTCACATTATTTTCCTTGTGAATTCACAAAGGAGCTTGAAGAGATTATTCATGGTGAATTTATGCTGATGCACAACTAAAGGAATAAGATTTCACACAAAAATTTCATAGTAGAGTTAGCAAAGTTATTCAAAAGAGTTGAAGAATCTTAAGAGGTAAATCAACAAATAAGGAAAGAGTCCTTAGTTGAGTTGCTAGAAGAAGACAAAAATTAAAACATGGCGTGAAAAAGTTTCAAGGATTCAAGGAGGAAGAATTGAAGGCCAACATTATCAAAAAGAGAAGATTGAACAAAAGGAGTTTATGTCAAGTCTTAAGGTTGGTTGTTATGAGTCATGTAGGATCTATATCATTCTAGTGCATGGATTTAGCATTGAATTAAGGCTACTGTGGTTTTTTACCCCAATTGGAGTTTTCCATGTAAAATCCTTATGTAATTGTGTGTTGTGCATGCTTCTTTTGATGGTTGATTGATCAAGAATGGTAATTAGATAATAGGGTTTGTTTGTCTTGCTTCAAAACAAATTCTTGCTCATAAAGGTTAGAACTCTTAATTGCCTACTTGCGAAAGTACTAGGGTTAGAAATAATCTAGTGATCCATTATCACCATCTAGGGGATATGAAACTCTCAATACCAATATCTCTTATTAATAACATTGCCTAGTTGTCGAATTTAGGCTTCTAGCTTCACAATAGATTGTGTGTAAGAGTGGGAGAATTTGGATTGATATTGAAGGCTTTGCATAGTAGTCAAGTATTTGTTTTCAAAACTCGGACCCCTACAAGGTTGGGCATAGAAGAGTTACACTTGAAGTTGGTGGAAAAAGGTTTGTTGGTGCTTAAAGAGTTTGCTTAGAGGCTTGGTTACCCATAACCTCTTGGTTAGATGCTCGTCAGGAAAAGTTTGGGAGATTCCTCCACCTAGGGTTGTATGTGTTAAAAAAAAAAGAATATTATCAGCCTTACACAAGGATTGGGTACCATTCACATGGTCTTGGAAGAGCTCATGCGATTGAGAGGTAGAAGGGTAGTCAATGACAATATGGGCGGGACAATGATATATAACACATGCGTGTTGAGTGAGGGGAGCGGGTTGATAGGTTGTAGTCATAACAAGGTCTAATTTCCTATTGAAGTATCAACTTTGAAGGAAATGTTCATTGGATTCTTGATTTCATAGAAGCCATCCCTAGAGGGTGCATTGTTCGAGGAAGTTAACCTATTATCATTCCTATTCAAAACAACATGTTGTAGTGAATTCTCACTCAAATCCTCAAAAACTTTTCATGCCTCTTCTTTATTTTTTAATAAAAGAGGACCCCTCACAACTAGGGCTGCATCTCGGGGCGGGTTAGGTCGAGTTCTACAGGATCCGACCCGACCCAAGATAGGAAACGAGTCCCTTGGACCCGACCCAAATCGAGATAGGATCTAAATTTCTTGGACTTGACCCGACCTGAGATAGGAACCGAAAAATCTGAGAACTTGAAATAAGAACAAAGATTCTATCTTGGGTCCAGTTTTTTGGTTCCAATAATTAAAACCAAATCATCACTATTTTGGGTCAGTTCTTGGATTTTTCACATGCAAGACCCAACCCGACCCAAGATTTACCTAGGTATTTTCTTCTTGGACAAGACTTGGCTCGGGCAAATTTCAGGTTGGGTAGGGTCTAGGATTTCAACATAGCCCTACCCACAACTCACATCTATAAGGTCGCCGTTCTGTTTGGTAAGGCCCTAATAGAATCACTGCTCTAATTAGCAACATAATGGGGACACCTCCTAAGAAGGTCTTTAAGTCAATCCCAACTCTCATGGAAGTGCTTAGTGAGAAGCTGAGCAAAAGTGGCTATGGCTATGCACATTTGGTTGATCTTTCCTATGGGAAGGTACTTTTTGAGAAACTCTTGTTAAATTTGCACCCATGTAGTGATTGTGTCAGATTCTAATGATTGGAGCCATTCTTTAGCCTTGTCTTTTAACATGAAAGGGAAAATCCTAAATCTAATGGCCTCATCGGTCAAGTTAGAGAGCTTAGAATTAACCTAAAAAGAAAAGTAAAATAAAATAAAAGAACTAAAAATAACTAGAATTATCTTAGCTATAAATTTCAATTTGACACCGTTCCCGACAATGACGCTAAAAAATTGATCGTTTATAATTGTACTAGGATGTGTATCAAGAGTTGTAAAACCTTAGGGACATATTAAATTATTATCAAACATACGTGGAGAATTTTTTGATGCTTGAAAACTAAAAAAGGCTCAAACTTAAATTAACCAAGGAAGTAATATAATAAAACTTAAACTAAATGAAAGAGCTATATGAGGACAATAACTTAGAAATTCAAAGCTACCAATAGAATCATAACAACCTTGACCTTTAATCTAAATCATGTGTGAATATGAACAAGTATTCTCAGCTACAAGCTAGAATCAGAGAAAATTAGTTATCAACTTTATGGCATGGAGTTTCTTCGACATTGAACGATTCCTCTATACAAAACCAAACTATAAACATGACTCATCTAACTTAGCATAAATCATCTAATTCATTAATAACATTAACATTAAAACCTGTCTTAATACCATCTCATCTAAATTATAGAAATTATAATTGATGTAAATATCAATACCATATGGATCTATCATTTACAAGATAAATAAATCAACATAGAATTGAATTAACATGAAAACCCTTCCATTAAAAGGAAGATCTTATCATATAGTTGCTATACATCATAACTCAAATTTAAATCAAAAGAAAAAAAGAATTGAAACTCATCTATTGCTTCTTCACCTCCTAAGCATGAGATTTCTAGCCTTGCATGGTTGAAAGAGACTCTTGGATCTTCATGAGAATCCTTCAATGGTCCTCAATCTTCTCTTCTCTTTTGGTCTGTAGAAAACAACATGAATCCCCCAATTCTAAGCCTAATAGGTGTTCATATAGACCTAAGAGTCGGTGGAAGAACTATGGTTAAAAAATGACTTAAAACTTGAGAGTTTAATGTCCATCTAGGTGCTTTAGCGGATCATTAGATTGTTCTTCAAACTTTTACTTTGTAGAAGTCAGAATTAAGAGTTCTTTCCTTTGTGTGCATGAATTTATACTAGGCTATGGAAACTAAGTATCTATGCATTAACTATTAATCCATCAACCATTCAATCCAACCATGCATACAAAACACACATGAAATCATAAGGATTTAATGTGAAAAACCCAAACTCGGGTTAAAAACCATGACAGCCTCACAAGGTCAAATCAATGCACTAGTAGACAAGAACTTACACGACCCAAGAATAACCAACCAACCTCTTTGACTTGATACAAACAAAGATGCCTTTTCTTTGTTCATTCCTTTTTAATGCTGGCCTTCATGTTTCTCCCTCTATCAAATCCTTGAAGCTTTCTCTCTTTGTGTTCTTCTTTAGTCTTGTTTTAGATACTCAATCAAAGTCTCTTTCTTCGATTGTTGATCTACAGTTGAGTTTCTTCAATCATTCATTCATGAAGAACTTCACTGCAACTCATCTTTGAATAATGGCATTCTTATCTTTCAGTTGCATGTCTTCATGGAATCACCATTAACTTGAGCTTAAAGCTTTTTAGGTATCTCTTATAGGAAAATAATGGAAAAGTAACTCTCCTCTCTTCTCTATAATTCTCCTCGTTTTTCTCTCTTCAATTTCGTGATTCCCTAGCCTTTAAATAGGACAATAAGTCGGTTTAAAAATTTGACTCAAATTAGGAATACAATCTCTTTGAGGAAGGCTTAAATTAGGCAACCATAACAAACAATGATCAATCATTCACTGTTTCTATAGGGCACTATATCTCTAGCAATTGATCGATAAACACTCGGCTTTGTTTTACAAAGAATTGTTTCAAGTGTTGATCGATCAATTAAATTAGTGTATTGTATAGTGATCAATTGATTGAACAATATGTTACACCCGAGATTTTTACACACTTTTCTTAAAATTTCAAGGAAATTTTTTGCAATATGACATCTATAAATAGGGAAAATTGATGAAATTCAAAACCTTTGAAAATATTTTTCATAAGTATAAATGATCTTACATAAGTTTTTCAACTTAAACTTTATCAAATTGTCATACGACTAAACCAAACAATCTCAAGCATAAATTGAATACAAAACATGAAAATTAAATGTCATGGCCATGGGCTTAAATGAAAATATACCGCAGGCGTCTCTGAGTACAAATATAACTATTCAGAGTGTAAAGTCTCATATACAAGTCTAGAAAAATATAAACATCTTAACTCTCATCTCACCCAATATGACAATTATCAAAGTAACACATTAGGACGTGGGAAGACTACAAAGGACTCATTTTGAATCAAAGCTACACTAAAAGTCTAAAAATAGAGGTCCTTCAACAACAACACGAGTCTAATCCAAGGAGCTCGCGATTAAGGACCTATAAAATCGCCCAAAATATATGGGGCTAAAAAGAAGAAAAATGAGTATTTCCATACTTAGTAGGGGAGTTCTAGTTATTGAACTCCATTAGTCCATACATAGATGCGCTCATGCAATTTTCACAAAAAGCAGGCATAACAAAACATAATCTTACAATACATAATATTTATGCTCATACACCAGTCATTTTACCACACATCTTACACATACTCTCTTACTTGTACAATTTTGCTTAAATCCACGCGCTTACAATCTTGCTCATAAGTCATACACTGAAACTTACACTTACAGTCTTTCTCAAAAACTTACACTTACCATCTTACTGGGATTCTTTCAAACTTTCTCTTACATATAATCTTACAAACTTACTCTTATAGTCATACACATACTCATACAATCAAACTCTTAACAACTAGAGCTCATTACAATCTAATCAACTCTAGTGTCAAAGGAAAGGAATGCTCCTGGGATGTCACCTTAACCTTTGGAGAGCAACTAGACGCCATGGACTTTTCGAAGGCAAGGCACACCTATACTTATGGCGCACAAAATCAAACAGGTAAGAGTAGATCCATGATACTACTTGAGTGGGCAAACACTCACACTTTAGGGGCCATAGAGTACCAACCAAGGTCCATACAGTGCCAGATAAGGGTAGAAATCATACAGTGCCTCTTTTGGGCAGAAAACTTACAGTGCCACATGTGGGCAAAATCATATAGTGCCATCTATAGGCAGAAAATCATATAGTACTGACTAAGGGAAAAAACTTACAATGCTCTCAATAGAGTATCAAATGTCTGGGCTTAAATACAACACTAAGACAAGACTAACAAAACATATAGCACTTTCGATATAGCATTAGATGTCTGGACTTAAATACAATACCAAGACAACATCTCGCAGGAATAGACCTTTGCTAGACATGGAACATACATAGTCAAGTAATTATTGGCTGATCACACAAACACGAAACCAAATCCGTCAAACCCCTAAGGTCTCAAACTCACAAAGTTATCGTATTAGTTTTGCTTACGATTCAAGTTCGATTTACATAAGTTATGCAAGTACCATTATGCTAAGCAATCCTTTCATCTTACAATCCTTAGCTAACCGATCTAAAGCTGAACCCATTCCAAAACATTAGTTTGTCAGGGCAGCATACTTTGCTTAACCCATCTATCTCATAACCATACTTCCTATATGACATATCCTTACATATCTATACATGTCCACCATATGACCACATTATCTTACTTAGACATCATCAACTTAAGCCCCAAGATACAACCTCACTTATCAAATTCTTACTAGAACCTTACTTATTATTCTTACATGCTAATTTATATTACGTACATTATGTGTGCATAGTTATGCAGTGAAACTTACTATCTAGCAATCCCCCACACCATCCCCAAACCTTATGTTCGTTTACTCCCTGAGCCCACGACATACAATCCTAACCAAACCAATCCAATCAAATCCTCACCTGTCAAATCCTTTGACATTCGACATATTGATACAAACCCACCTCCAAATCCATATAAAACCTCTATCGTCACTTATATTCCATTACACAAACATGTATCCATCACCCATGACTTAGTGCAACACACATACTCATATCTATCATCCACACACATCACGTTCCCGTACTTCATCATAAAGCTTACCCTCACACTTCTTAGTCACCAAACTAACATTCATGTAACCCACAAAAGCACATCATACACATAACATACATGCACGATTAAACATAGCATATTCCATTACATTTCCCTCTTACAACATGCAATTGGATCATTCTTTACTCTCAAAAGCATTAAATCATACATTCCTAGCATGTTGCTAAACATTTAAAGCAAACTATCATGAAATTATGAGTTTAAAGTTCCCTACCTCATAATCCATGGAAGTTCAATGGTGATCACATGACAATGGCAGCATTTGTAGCAGAATTGGCTGCCAAAGGCATTGCCTAGTTGAGAGAGCTATTGTCCCAAGGAGTTATAGAATGCTGAAGGTCATCACCGCAAGACGAGGTGACAAAAATCTGTTTGGAAAAATCTATGATCCACGGTGGTGTAGAAGGGAAATTGGGAGCAAGGTCATGCCAAAAAGAGTGATCCTTTGACCAGAATTGGGGTCAGTTGATTGAAGGTCGGCCGACGGCTGAGAATTGCTCAACCAATTAGACGCCGAAATAGTTGACATTTGGCATCTAATGGCAGCAATTTCACATCAATGTTCGTCAACAATAGGGGCGGAGGCTGGGCATGTGCTCAAGGAAGGAGGATAGGTGAAGGATGGCTCTAGTGGTCAAAACTGGTCAACGATAGTGCCAATCTATGGTCAAGAGTTCTTAAAGTGGTGCCTTTACCCAGAAATGCACACATGACCACATGCACTCATGTCCAAAGGGTAAAAATAGGGGGAACCGACTGAAGGACAGCATCCCAAAGTCCTAAAGGAGACTACGGAGCCATGGCTAGGCGGTGGTGGCCGGTATTGCTTCATTTGATGATCAAACCCAAACATAAAACTGAGTAGGACAATCTGCCAAAAAAGGGCAAAGCATTTTGTTTCGGGGCCAAGAAGGAGTGGCGTTAGGGCTAAAGGATCTAGGCGACTGGAAATGATAGGGCTGGGCTAATATGCATTGCCGGTCCAAGGTGAAGTCCCCTGAGACAAATCGGAGGCTAGCCAGCTACTAGAGACTTAAAATTAAAGAGAAGCAGATAGGTTGAGGGATCTTGGCAGCCATCAGGGAGGAGAACGCTAGGTAAGCTGGTGTGGGGCCGGGAGCGGTTGTCCACCGACAGCGAAAAACAGAGAAACATCGGATTAGTTTGGTTTGGACTGAGTAGGAGAAGCATAGGGGTGGAGGAGAGGAGTGGGGAGGGAGTGTTGACAGCTCTAGCTGGCACCACCAAGAGCGTGTTGGTTGGGTAGAACCAAATCTGCCGGTGATGGGAGATGCCGATTGACTGTGATGGTGTACTGGATGGAGTCTAGAAATTGGGGAAGATCAACCATTTTGGCAGAGCAGAAATGGGCT
Source organism: Saururus chinensis (assembly GCA_035235625.1). Classification (NCBI taxonomy): domain Eukaryota; kingdom Viridiplantae; phylum Streptophyta; class Magnoliopsida; order Piperales; family Saururaceae; genus Saururus; species Saururus chinensis. Next base: position 39,095,949 of record CP141143.1, read on the forward strand.
GGGCTGGGACAGAGGGCCAGAGGGGCTGGAAGTGGCATCCCTCTGCCCACAACCATATCGGCATGTTGAAGGCCTACCGACTAGTGGTGGCAGCAAAACTTCAGAAATGGGGGAGGGATTCTCTGTCGGGTAGATTAGAAGGAGAAAAGAGGAGAGGAGGACCAAGGAGCTGGGCAAGGGGGAGGCAAACTAGGCTAGGACGGCAGCCTAGCTATCTCCAGGCCAAGGCCGGTCAGAGGCCAATGGCTGGCTATGCTTCCCCAGTCGCAAACGCAAGAAAAACTAATGAAAAAAAGGGGTGGGGTTTACCTAGCATTAATGGAGGAGAGGGGGCCTGGGAGTGGCGGTCCCTTGCCATCACTGGGCAGAGGTAGAGCTTGGAGGCCCATTGGCCTACAACGGCGACAGTTGGGAGATGTAGAATGTGTGTGTGTGGGGGGGGGGGGGGGTTCACTCATTTTGCTTTTTCTTTCTCTCATTTTTCTACTGATTTTATGCCTATTCCCTTTGTGGCACAACGGGTCCATTGCTTGTAACTAGACCCCACACTCGACTCTACGGGTACGAATATTGAGTGAAATAAAAAAGATATCTACAATGAAGTGTTTAATTTGCCCAACAAAAAATGAGTGCAAAAATAATAGAAAGGTCATAGATAACTACAGAAAAATTATGGTTGTTACACAATATTTTGACAGCTTTGCCCTTTTTACCTTAATTTGGTTGAAAACTCCCAAAATTACTTTCTAAGCTATTCTAAGTAATTTGTGTATGCAAGTATGTGCAAAATTAATCACTTTTACCTTCAATATTATTAATCTTATACCTTTATCAATAAGAACACATCTGTTTCTATTTTTTAAGTATGCTAATTCCAAATCCTTGACTACAACTAAATATAGTCAGATTCCTAAGATTAAAAATATATATAAAGTTTCGTCATAGTTTTGATTAACAAAATTAGGCAATTATAATACATATGCCTCAAAACTTGAAAACAATTTATTTAACATATTGATCACCCCTCTGCCCAATAGATTGGGCAATGTTACTGTATTCTCTTCTTCACAGCCAATCGATAGGCTACACTATTTCTACAATGAACATTTCCATTTTTAGCCAATTTAATCTAATACTTCACACAAGACTTTTGTAACATTATTAACCCTAATTTCTAATTATATAAGCTATATTAACTCCTAAACAAGACTAAAATATAACAAATTAATTATAGTCATCAATCCCACATTAATGGCTCCATTTGATTTTTCAAAATAAGCTGATTTTTAGTTCATAATCATTTTATTTTGAAAATTCATATGGATCTACTAATTTGGAATGAAGGGAGTATAGTGTTAATTTTTTTTTTCCAACAACCCAATAACTCTTTACAAAAAGAAAAGGAAAACAACCCTAGAACTATTTTGGGGCCTTTCTATTATTGAAGTTAGTAGCTTTTGAATAAACAAATTGCTTGCTTCAATTAACATAATTGTTCTAGAAAAAGGTGAGGGTTTATTTTCTAATATATATGACACCATATGATATCATTTAGCTTGACCACTAGTCAAACCGGTTATCCCACCGAGTGATGAAACTAGATTGGTATCTAGCCGAGGTTCTAAAATAAATGTCATAATATATAGTAGGATAGGAAGAGAAACACCTACGTTAGCCAACAACTACTGAGCAAATAATCTTTGCTACAATAGAAACCATAGCCCTCTTTGAGTTTAATACTTGTCTAGATGAGGGTAGTGGATAAGTAAATTGCCCCTATTTCGATTATTTTACAAAGATATGGACTACAAGTTCCAGCCACAATGCGCATGAATTTGTTTTAAACCGGAATAAATAAACCTAATTACTGTACACCATTCATGATCAATCTAACCATCAAATCATGCACACAAACTACACAATCACATAAAGATTTTTACATGGAAAACCCCAACTAGAGTAAAAAAACCATGACAATCTTAACCAAGGCTTAATCAATGCACTAGTAAGATATAGAACTTACAAGATACAAAACAACTAACCAATCTCTTGACTTGAAACAAAATCCTTTCTTCAATCTTCTTCGTTGTTAATGTTGGCCTTCAATTCTTCCTCTTTGAATACGTGAAGCTTTCTCTCTTCGTGTTTTGTTCTTTGTCTTGTTCTTCTAGCAACTCAAGCAAAAACTCCTTTGTTTGTTGATATACTTCTTGAGATTTTTCAGCTCCCTTTGAAGAATTTGCCAACACTCCATGTATTTGTTGTGTCAAAATTTTCTAACTTTAGTTGTGCATCACCATGAATCCTTCATGAATACTCTCTTCAAGCTTTCTATGGATTCTCTAGGGAAAAAATGTGTAAAGGACTCTCCTTTCTTCTCTACTATTTTCTAGGTTTTTATCTCTTCAAATTAGTCATACCTTAGCCTTTAGATAGGTCTCCAAGTCTATTTTAGTATTTGACTTCAACTAGGAAAAAATACTCTTTTGGAAAGGATTTTTAAGGCAACTAAAACTAGTAGTGATCAATCATTGCAAACAATGATCATCTTTCACTGTTTCTTTAGGGCACAAATCATTTGATCGATCAATTTTTTGATGAAGGGATCGATCGATAAACTCTTGCCTTCATTTTACAAAGGGCTATACTTGATGTCGATCAATCTATTACCCGTGTAACCAATCGATGTATCTCTTATGTGCAATAGTTCTTAAACGATCGATTGATTTTTCTAGTGACTATTTCGACGATTGATCAATGACACTATTTAATTATAATTTTACTATTTTTAATCTAAATTGTCTGAAACCTTCAAAATCACATCTAAAACTTTTCCAAATGACTTTAATTTGAGAATGTGTACTTAATAAACTTCTATTTATATCAACATGTTTTAGTCTTCAGTCTTGATCCAATGAACATGTCTGCTCCATTTTTGAAGTCTATATTTTTTGAAACTGACAGATTGAATACATACACAGTTTTTTATATGGTTTTGATCAATGAAATTAGCCAATTACATAACATATGACACATCTTTCTATCTCCCCCTTTGTCTATTTTGAGATAAATACTACAAAATCAAAAATCAAAGTAAAAATAACAATTTATGACATAGTGCATTGACTTTCAATTTGTATATATGACTTGACAACACTAAAATTTAATATAGACACATTGGAATTGATCTTGAAAAGCCTTGTATTAACCTGCACTTATTTTGCACACTTACAATCAAAATAGCTTGCATAGTATTGTCAAAATAAGTATGACAATAAGTACTTTGATTTTCATTAATCACTTCTCCCCCTTTTGACACAAATAGACAAAAAGTAAAATAATATTGAACAATAATACTCAAATGAGCTCAATCAAGTCATAGATATCATGATAAGACATGAAAATAAATATTCCACAAAATAAAACATGTCTGTCATCACATATCCATCACAAACTCTATTGTAAAATACATTCCATAGTCAAATGAAACATAAATTGAACATAAACAAATTTGAGAACAAGAATACATGAAAAAGTGATATAAAAATAGAACATCAAGCATCTCTAGCATCATCATCCACATCATAATGCTCCTGCTCACTCTCGGCGCATGGGATTATGTCTCTGAGCATCCTCCTACTGTCTTTAAACTCTAGCGCACCTCATCTCTGAATGCACTAAACTCTGCATACAACACAAGTCTCTATAGTTGAATCTACAGGTTGGCTCATCTGTTGGTGCCTGCTGCTCCTTTAGATCTCCATCCTGGCCCTTGTGGTGAGACATTATACGTCGTAACATTGCAACATCTATAGGTCACATCCCTACCATAGTTGGCTCTCCTTCTGGGACCCTAACATGAACAAAGGTGAATATCTTACATAAAATATAAGGATATGGCAATATCTCATGCGTATGACCATGCAAAAAGGTCATAATCTGACCAAAAATAATCGAAAACAGATCTAACTCCAGCTTTGGCTATAAAATAATATATAAAATCCTAGCCATCGTGTGATCCACTCTCTCCTTCATAATACTCTCAATGTCATACTAATCAATGACATGAAGCAATCTATAAACGACAATCATGGAGTGTGCAAGGAGTGAAACATCTAGCTCTCTGCCTCTAGGAAGTTCAGTCAATCTCCCAGTCAACTCACTATTTGTCAAAAACTAAAATATGTCAAAGTGTGGATATCTCATCAATCTCCTCTCACACTGAATAATGTCAGCATTGATATGAGGCATAACACAAACCTGTGTACCTCTAGCAACTCCTACTAATGTATCCTCATCATCCCATCTAAGGAATACCAATGTCTTACTAAATGAGGGTATACATGTTGATTTGAAGTAGAAATTATCCTAAAGTAATCCATCTAGTACAGAAGAGCTTCTATTGACTCCATTATGGTCTAATGGCACATGGACTAAACTATGCTACACATCTGATCGGTCTAACTCGCTCTCCCCTGTTTAAAAAATCCTTGAAAACCATTTTAAATCCACTAAAAATCGACAAAGGAGGCTTGATTCACACCTTGGCCGTAGGCTAAATCTTGAAAAAACTGAAATCTTGTGTTTCCTCACGCAAATCTAAGGCAAATAGCCTCCTAGCTCACTTTCGCATCCTTTTGAAGTGTTTGGAGTGAAATAAGAGGGTTTATGAGCTTTGGACAAATTTTAAAATATCATTTCAAAGGGAAATACCACCAATGATTGATTGCTCTAGGGATAGATTAATCGATATTGAAATCTTTCTTATTTTTAGTTTTTCAAAAATTAAGAAAAATAATTAATTCTAATAAAAGTCCAAAAAATCCCTAAAATTAATTCATGATGTTATCCATCAAAATCAGACCCCAAAATAAAATTCAAACAATGAAAACAAGCATAATTGAGCTCTTTTCGGTGAATTTTTAATTTATTTTCCTTTATTCTAAGTGCATCCAAAGATTATGTTCTTAAATACCTTACTTTGATTAGTTAACTCTATTGGTATGTGACTGTCAATTTTATTTTCTTCTTTTTGACACTTTAACTCTCTTTATTAAAATTTTGAAGAAATCACCAATGCTTTTTAGTCTTGTCTCTTTTAATCTTGAATCTTGTACAATCACTTTTATTTAAATTTAGGCAAATTTGTTCAGACCCTAGTAAAGACAAAGTTCTCATTTTTCAACTCACTTTAACTAGAATATATGTACATTTTCTCCTGAAAATATATAACAATCAAAGCTAAAAAAATATGCCCATGATTTTTTCAGAGTCATAATATTTTCCCTCAAATAAATTTTCTTGGCTTAGCTTTTTCTTAATCTTCTCTACTTCCATCATTTTTTTCATTTTTTTCATTTTTTTACTTTCTTTTTCATTTATTTTTCTTAGTCTTCCTAAATTTACAGACATAATGTTTAGACTCAAGTCACTTTTATGTATAAAAATCAGAAGAGAATTCTTAAACAAAGGTTGACTTAGGTGTTTAGAATCTAGCGGAGTCTTAGTGATCAAATTAGAAGATCTTATGCTAGATTTCTATTTAGAATTCAAAAGAAAATGAAATTTTAATTTAATGTGTTTCAATATTTGTAAGTCTTATGTACATCAAGTGAAAGAGAATTAAATCAAGGACAAAAAACTTAATCTCTTTACTTAGAGATGACAAGCTCCTTAGCTCTGCATAGCCAACCTATGCTAAGGCAATATAAGGTGCTTTCGTTCACTTTTCCTACTTGATCCTTCTATCCTAAAGATCAATCTTCGTCTCCCACACTCTCTTCATTTTCTTCTCATAAACTTGGTGGGGGTAGGTAGGGGTCACAATGGTAGTGTACTTCTTCTTATTCTTCTTTAGCCTACGTTTGAAAGGATAACTCTTTGGGCACTCTCTTCTAGTATGAGAATCTCTATGACATATGTCACACTCTCACAATACTAGAATTGTAACACCTCGGCCTGAGAACCAACCCGAGCTAGAGGTTCGGGACACAAAAATGGGGTTATAATTTTTTTCATAAAAACCAAGAGCGACGGAGTTTGAGTGCGAGAGTTGTAATGTTTCTCTATGCACTATGGAGATTTAGGTACTCTGTTGTGCGTAGGTCTATGATGTTATTCCAATACAATCAGATCCAAATGTAGTTATGCCTAATGGCTATTACATACACATGACAATGCCAAATCATATATGTTAAAATATATATATCCGGATATTTAATCGGAGTCATACAAAAATTCATAATTCATTTGAGTTAAATGGAAGCTAACAAATTAGCGGAAACACACATCTCGCTCTATCTAGAGCCGAGCAAAACACATCGAGCGTATTGGATCATATCAGATTACATAAAATCATATCGAATCTCATCTGACCATGTTGGAGCATATCAGATCACAACATAGTATATCAAAACTCATAAGATCATATTAGATCAAAGCATATCTAAACACATTCAGATCATATTGGATCAAAATAGAGCATTTAAGAATAGATAGATTCAAAGTAAAATAGATAATCACACATCGGATTAGAGCATCACTTATAGATTATTTAACATCTTAAGTTAGCAACTTAAGATGCACATGCACTCGTATACTTATACATATTAAATCAGAAGGACAGAAATGCTTACTCCCTTGAAGTTCCTCTGAAGTAGCGACTTTCGGAGTTGCTTCTTCATTGGGTGTCTTCCCCTTCAAGTTTGGAGATAGCAGACACAACCTCCTCTTGCTCTAGAAAGATTCTTTCTTTGCGCTTGAAGGCTACAAATGGACACTCCCATTTCCTAGGGTTCAAAACTCTTTGCATGCTTGAAGCTATTGGACAAAACTTCTCCTTATCCGGAGACGCTTTTTTCTTTTGCACCCGTAGGTGATGGACAAAACCTCCCCTTACCCAGAGACATCTCTCACTTTCAGTGCCCATAGACGACAGACGTAACCTCCCGTTACTTAGAGATGCTTCTTACTTTCTGTGCCCATAGGCAATAGACATAACCTCCCCTTACTTGGTGATGCTTCTCACTTTTTACTTGTAGGTAACAGACATAGCCTCCTCTTTCCTAGAGCTATTTCTTCCCTCTAAAGTATCCAACTCAAAAAATGGACCCTTCCATTGCATAGAGCACACTTGATTTAGTTACGAATGCCTTTTGAATGGACTAAATTAGATTGAGAATGGCCAAAAATAGAGAAATCAAAATCAGATTAGAAAAAACCTCAAATGTTTAATTACCAAACCCCCATGGTCATAGCTTTCTATCTTGACCTCCGTTTTGTGCATTCTTTGATTATGACACTTGTTTCTTTTATCTCTACCCATATATAGGTATTTCATCACTAGAAACCCCCTAAATCCATTTCAAATGTATAATTACCCATACCCCCTTAGGTTAGACGTAATCAAAAAATGGATCGTTACAATAACTTTTGACGTAGGTGGGTTGGGCATACTATCTTAGGTTATTTATCACTTTTTTTAGCCTTCACAAAGATAATAGGTTTTACCAAGGGGGTAGTCAAGGAATTATCAAAACCAAAGCCCATCTTAATATCTTGACCTATGCTCAACATAGTCTCCAAATTCTTCTTCCTACTCTTAAGTATATTTAATTTCTCTTTAGATGACATAAGTTCTATATTGAGAGTATTATAGTTTTCTCGTTCAAGCTCAATTCATTCTTAAGGTCTCTTCTCTTTCTAACTTGATGTTAAACTCTACTAACCTATTTACCTCTCGAAAAGACAAGACTAACTCATCATTTTTATTTTCTAATTCTCTCTGGAGGAAACCTTTGTACTCATCAGAATCAAAGACTTTGAGTTCCCTTCAAGAGAAGAGGACCCATGAGAATCTTCACTAGAACCATCTTCCTTCAGACTTGCATGGAAGGCAGTACAGTTACATATCTTATCTTCGTCAGAAGAACTCTCATTAGAGTAAGTTTCTTAAAACAACTTTTCTTTTATTCTTATTATCAAACGAGTGTCCTCAATTCAATCGGTCTGGTAGCATTTCCCATATCAGCTCTTCTAATCATCAAAAGAATTATAAGAATTATTGTTAGGACAATCAACAATAGAATGACTTAACTTACCACCACTTCATATTCTTCTTGTCTTGTTTGTTTTGCCTCTCATATCTCTCCCCTTGTCTATTTCCTAAATTTTTTCCCTTATTCCCAAACTTAAAGTTATGAGATTTCACAAATCTCTTGAGGTTTTAAGCTAACAATAGCATTAATTTTTTATCAAGCTTAGATTCTTCAAATTCTCCTAAGGTGCTTAAAGCTTTATTTTTTTTGGGAGTTTTTTTAGATGTCTTAAGGGCAATTTGTTTTTCCTTTGATATCTTAAATAATTCTTTCTTTTTTATATAAGATTCTTCTTGTATCTCAAATTTTCTCAGGTTCCCTACAAGTTCCTTAATGTTTATGGTGTTTATCTTTTTAGAATCATTAATTGCTGCCACCTTAATTTTAAATTTGGAGAATAAGGACCTTAACAATTTTCTTACAACTAGCTAGTTAGGAACGGGCTCCCCTAATTAAGCACAAGTATTGACTATGTCTGATATCTGAGCATAATACTCCGAAATTGTATTATCTTCATTCATTATCAAGTTTTCTAATTCAAAGGTAAGCTTTTATAACCTAGACAATTTAACAATTTCAGTTCTCTCATTATACGTCACAAGTTTTTCCCTTGCAACCTTAGCGGATGTGCAATTTGAGATTAACCTATGTTATGACTTTCCTATGAAATTAAACAATGCACTAAGGGCCTTACTATTTTTATTTTCAAGTTTTGTTTTATTTTCATCCCATTCACTCTCGTCTTTTAAGATTGAATTTCTATCTTTGTCTTTGGTTATGAGAGGATTCCAACCTTTAATCACCGCTTTCTAGGCATTACTATCAAGCACTTTAATAAAAGCTCTCATCCTATTATTTTAATAAGAAAAATTTTGACAATCAAACTGTCACGCCTCCACACATGCCAACCCTGACCCAAACCTGGTCCAAGAAGTACGCGACATTTACGTGACAAGGTTAAGTTGAAATGCGGAAGACTTAACCCATCCTTGGGCAAACACACAATGGAGTAAGCACATGAGCACTTTGTACAAAAGCAAATAGAGAAAAATGTAGGACACTTAATTAATGTCTTAGTCCACACATACCCACATCATCTAGTTCACATAAAAACAAGCTAACAAGGGCTAAACAAGTCTAAGACAACCATGGTTAAATATAGTGTGAAGTAATTCAAATGTATAAATTCAATTTGTTATAAACAGGTCTAACATAACAAGTAACCATAGCCCCTCATAGTGAATGTCGCCATCCTTGTGCTCAACATAGAGCCCATCCGAAACACCTGTATAGCACAACATGCAGCCCCAAAACAAAACCACAAACCAAAAAGGGGTGACTTTAGCTCAGTAAGATTTTTTTAATACAGAAAGTAAACTCATATTGATATCACATGCCTTATCAACATAACATTCGTCACATATTCATTCACCACACCTATTCATCATGGGACAAATCACATATATCCATGCCACTTGTGCATCATATTATAATCCGCATTCCATAAACATGTACTCATGCCACCTGTTCATCATGTAAAACACATTCCTTATACACCTAATCATGCCGCTTGCATTGTAACACATGTGTTCAGATTATGCCTAAATCGAGGGGTTAGGGGTAATTATGTAATTTTTAGTTAATTTTGAGGGGGTTTCAAGGGATGGAATCCCCGTATCTGGTTAGATCTCAATGTAACGAGTGTAACGAACTGAAAAACATGCAAAATGGAGGTCACAAATGAAAGTTATGACCTTGGGAAGTGTGTAACATGGACGGGAGCCACTTGAAAAGTGTGTAGTCTAGTTTCTAAGGTTCGTTGATACGAGTGTATTGGCACCAAGAACGCACAATTCTGAATTCGGGGTAGGAAGATAGTGTTTTTATGTTTTGAAAAAAAAAAAATATTAAACTGTTGCCACACACGGCAGCATGCGAGCCCCATGCGCACCATGTGGCAATGCGTCAGATAAGATTGACATCCATCAGTCTTATCTGATGCACATCTGACATGTGCGCATCAGCACTGACATGCGTTAGATGAGCTGCCACGCATTAGACGTGTGTTAATTACATTTCTCTAATTATGCAGTTAGTCCTTCAGATTCAAAAACGTTCTAAAACTTTTTTTCTTCGTTTCTCACTCATTTTAAGTTTGATTCAAGTCATTTAAGAGGTGTTCCTAGCTAATTCAAATGTGTTCTACGTAATAGAAGTGTCAATTCCTCGAATTCATGAATATATAAGGGGGAAACATCCCAAGGCAAGAGGAGGCCTTGCTCATTGCCCACGAGCCCCGAAGAGAGAGAATTGACCCGGAGGAAGAGGAGGCTCCGTCCTCCATCATCGTGCCACAACAAGGGAAGTGGCCCTAAGTAGGGGAGGTTTTATCCTCCACCGAAGGGTTACGCAATGAGAGAAATGTCCCTGAGTTAAGGGGGGGTTCTGTTCGTAGCTTACGAGCACAGAAAGAGAAAAACGTCTTCGGGTAAGGGGAAGGTCCGTCTTATGCCTATAGGCGCGTTGAGAGAAAAGTGTCACTGGGTAGGGGAGATTCTGTCTACTGCCTATGGGCATGAGAAGTGTAAAGTGTTTTGGGTTAAGGGGAGATTATGTCTGTCGCCTTCGGGGCACAATGAGTGAAACGCCTTGACTGAAAGGGAGTGTTTGTCTGCCGCTTTCAAACGTAATGGGTAAAACGTTCTAGAGCAAGAGGAGATTTTGCCCGCTGTCTCCAGATTTGAAAGGGAGGACACCCTAAAGAAATAAGCAACTCCAAACACTACGACTTCCAAAACTACAAGGGAGTAAGCTTTTCTGACTTTTTGATTTAATATGATTTATATGCATGCACATCTTACTTAGTATTATTAATATACTAATTAAGATATATAATTTGCTATGATTTGATGGATCATGATATGTTCTGATTTGATCTTCTTTGATATGTTCAGTTTTTATCCAATCTACTTTCAAATACTCTGTTTTGATTTGATATTCTTCGATATTATCTAATATGACTATTATGGTCAGATAAAATCTGATATGGTCTAATGGGATATGATATGATCCAGATTTTCTCTATTGTGTGTTCTGCTCTGCTCTGTGATAGAGTGGGATGTGTGATTCTATTGATTTATTCGCTTTCATTCAACTTTGATGATTTATGAGATTTCCATCTGACTTCGAATGATTTATTCAAATATAAAGTTATACGTATTTTAACATATATAATTTTGTGATGCCTGATGCATGTAATAGCCATTAGGCAAACCTTTGTTTGGAGCCAATTGTATTGGAATAACATCATAGATGATATCCAATGCGTACATAAGCAACCAATGGTACAATAACGTTGGCCCGATCCAAATTAGTTATAAAATTAGGTTTGCTCTAACCTATGTGCTACGGAGTGCTAAAGCGCTGGAGTGTGTAGAGGAACGTTATGACTCTTGCACACAGAGTCTGTCACTCCTCGTTGGTATCGTATTTAGTTTTAATTTTAATGAAAATATGAGTTACTCCAATTTTTGTTTTATAAATCCCAAGTCCAGGTCAGTTTTTCGAGTCGGGGTGTTATATGCATATCATGATGCATAACACATTTTATAAACACATAATCATGCCACCTGCATATCATGATGTAACCCATATTCCATAAGCAGATAATCATACCACCTGTGCATCATGGGTTCATCCATAGCTCATAAAAATATATACACATCACGTATAATCATAAGAATCTCAATATAACAATCATATCCTACATGAATCAATTCTCAACATTCATATCATGCATAATCATATCTCAATATAAACGTTCACCCTACAAAATCAAGTGTATCAATCACACACCATCCTACAAATCCATTCCATAATCACATGTGTAACATAAGCATCATTGTTCCTACCATATACATAAATCAACTGATGAATGTCTCACAATTGAGAAAATAACCCTGCTTAATCGACAGAAGCATAATCAGACCTGCTCACTCCGGACAATCCCTAATGGGGAAGGTCCGACTTCCAAAAGGAAACTAGATCAGTTTGGGTAAGTTCCCTAACCCTGGTAAGTTGGTGCACATAAACAAACCAATTTGGATTCTTAAGGTCCAGATAACAAAACAATTTAACTCATTATAACATTCTACTCTTCTGACTCGGGGAGGAAACCCGTCCTCAAATGAATGTAAAATCCTATCCATTGGACATAAAACCCCATCCTTTTAGATGTAAAACCCTTTCTATAAACCTCCGAGAGACTAATCCAACAACCAATGGCATCCAATCAATCAATCACTGCTAATCATGATTAATCACTGCTTATAAAGCATTTTTATGATGCATGTGCCATGATACATATGTGAGCAAAGTATAACGAATGTAAGCACGATTAAACATACTCAAATAAATCCCTATGAGCATGTAACATGGTCCATTTGTCACAAATAAAATCATGTAGTCATAAGCAAGTATATACATATGATAATGTTCATATTTATGCTAAAACATGTGAAACATGAAACACCTAAAATCAATGTGACATGTGCAAGCATAAATAAGTTATCATGGTCAAGACCTACTCGACTCATAGAGTAATTATGGAGAAATCATCAAACATGGATTTAAAATAAGTAGAATATCATACTAAAACTAAACAAGTATAGTCATATTCATGCTTAAGCTAAATCATAATTCAAAGATGGTTCTCATGCAATCATAGTAACATTTATAGGTAATCATAAATCATCATAGTTATAAAGAATTAGATTTATGAGAAGTGAGCAAGAAATGGCTGAAAATCCACAAAATAGGCCAAGAACACAAAACTACCTTATTTCCATTCGAATGCCTTGTCAGGCCGTTTGAACGGCCAGACCACCCATTCGAATGGTTGACCATTCAAATAGCTATTAGCCTATTCGATAATCTAGAATAGTTCACATTTTTGGTTTGTCTTCAACCTTCCGAAATTCAAACCGAAAAAATTCCAAAATTCTATATAAATTTACAAATCACTATATAATATCATATAATCAAAATTTAACCCTAAAATATAATAGATCTAATCATTTTCATGCTTAATCATAAGAAAATAACCACAAATTATATGCTTTTAACAAATCACCATTAAAACTCAAAATAAAGCAAGAACTTAGATAAATCTAAAATCATGCATTCCAGTCGATAAAACCACACAAGGTAAAACTCCCTTACCTCTATGAAGCCTTAGAATCTACGAAAGAGCTTCAATCCTGAAGAAATCCTACCCAAAATTAGGGTTTTGTTAAAACTTAATTAAAACTAACTAATAGACTCAAATCAACTTGAAAAATAGATAGATCTAGGATATCATTTGGTTAAAAATGAAAATAACCTACTTAGGGTTTTAAATCAAAATCAAGAATCAAGATAGGGGAAATGAAGATAAGAATGATTAAGACCAAAATTGAAAGATTAGGAGTGATTAGGGCAAGAAAACACACCTTAAACCAAGTTAATTTTTTGGGAAATGAGGGTAGAACACATCCTCCTTTCTAACACAGCCCTTCCCCATTTGGGAAATAGGCTAGGGTTTCCTTAAATAGTAAAGGTTTTGGACTGAGTTTAAGAATAGTTGGACTGGATAATGAGTTAAAAGCCCTAAATGGCTAATTAAGGTTAATTTTAGCTTAAAAATGAATTTAATCACACCCAAAACCACTAAAAAAAAGTAATACAAGATAAGAGAGTCAAATGGGTCAATGCAAAAATGAATTTAATCCAATGAATGCAAAAATGAATTTAATCCAATGAATGCATTGCCCATAATTAAGGAAAAAATAGGATAAAATACCATTAAATAAGTAAAAATTGGATAAATCAAGTTTAACACTAATACTTATAAAAGTGAAATTAAACCTTATCAAATTCATAATTAACTAACCCATAACCCCAAAATCAAATTAAATCGGCAAACAAGCAAAGCCACACGAATTCACATAATTTAAAAAGAAAGTAAATCAAATAAAATTACAGATCTTACACAAACAATGGTGGATGATTCATTGGCCTCTAAGGGATCCTTAGAATGTGATTGGATGAAGGTATTATGAACAAAACTATCATACAACTTAACTTCTTTCACATCTTCCATGTCTAGCAGCTATTAACTTCATTCATATCTTCTATGTCCGGTGGTTGTTTGTTTATGTCAAAAATGTTAAGCTCAACTGTCATGTTTCAAAAGGATATTTTTGTCACCCCATTTCTACAATTTATTAGTGCATTGGATGTGGCCAGGAAAGGACAACCAAAATGACAGGAATTTTCCAATGGATATTCTGAATAGGTTGAGTATCAAGCACTACAAAGTCCACTAGAAAGTAAAATGTGTCAACCTTAATCAGAATATCTTTAACAACAGATCTAGGAATTTTCACAGATCTATCAGCTAATTGAAATGTCATTGATGTGGGTTTCAACTCTCCCAATCCCAATTGCACATACAAAGAATATAGTAATAGATTCACACTGGCTTTAAATCTAACAAAGCCCGCTCAATGTGATGATCCCTTATCTTGCAAGAAATTGTGGGACAACAAGAGTCCTTATATTTGATAGGGAATTTGCATTGAATGATACAGTTGACTTGCTTTGTCAGGAATGTCTTTTTAAACATTTGTTTTCCTCTTGATTGTGATTAAGTCTTTTAAAAATTTAGCATAAGAGGGCACTTGTTGAATCTCTAAAATATCTCCAAACCGTTCATTTTTCTTAGGATTAATTAGTCTTTGAGGAAATGGAGTTGTAGGAACAAAACTCCTAAATGAGGGGCCAACTAAAACAGGTGGGAGGCATTGGGTTCTTGTTTCTCACTCTTTGATTTTGTATTCTCAGTTCTCTCTTCTTTTGGAATTTTTACATGATTGTCAACCTATCTCCTAAATTTAAGAGTAGCGATTGACTGGACATTCCCCTGGTCATGTGATGAACTTGAAGCATTACTAACAAGATATTGACCTTTCGGGTTTGGTGTAGGCTGACTAAGAAACTTGCCTTTCTCTCTTCCCCTACATAAGTTGATAATTGGCCAATTTAAATTTCTAGTTTAGCTATGGCTTGAGTGTTCGTTTGACTAGAATTTTTAAGTTCTAATATGGCTTGGTTAGTAGACTGTATGTATGCTTTGAGAGATTCTTAAAGTGATGATTGTTGACACGGTGGTTCAACAACTTGAGGAGCTAATTGGGGAATAGAGGTGTAGGAGGGATTGGGTTGCCTAAATTGAGTGGACATTTGTTGCATTGGCATCCCTACTCCATTCATGGGAGGCTGGTTTTGCCTCTTAAGAGAAATTTGGATGATTTCACCAATTTGGATTGTATGTCTCAGAAAGGGACTCCCAAAAGATTTTTCATAATTATTTAGTGCATTTAGTTGCTCAGCAAAGCACACATAATATCCTAACACAGAAGGACATGCTTGAGGAGTGTGCATTGGACTTGCACACAGAGAACACACTTCATTTTGAATTTGGTTGGGGGAATTCATGTTTCTAGCAAGGGTCATGGCTTCTATTTTTCTTGTCAGCTGGTCTAACCTGGCTTTCATGTCAGTATCTTCCCTTACTTCATTTAAGCCTCTTTTCTTAGGGTTTTGAGTTGGTTTTGCTTTATTTCTCGAAAAATCCCACTGCGGGGAACTCTCAGACAAATCCTCTAGGAACTTATATGTTGCATCATCATTTAAACTCAAAAAACACCCACCATTCATGAATTTAATCATATTACGATGTGTTTGAGTCAAACCATTATAAAAATATTGCACAAGCTGCCATGTTTTGTTATCTTCCATTGTGAATGGAAGATCAATTTCAATTTCACTACTCTCTATGGGAGTGAAATCAGCTCAAACTAACTAGTGTGTTTTATCACTTAACCATGTGGTCATACATGACTAATCCCCTCTCTAATGCCTCCTTGTTTTCATCTCATTCTCTCTCTCTCTCTCTTTTAATACCCTAAGCTAAAACTAGTAGAAAGGTAAACTTAGTTTAGATTTAATTTGTTTTCCTTTACCAGTCCCTGACAACAGTGCTAAAAACTTGTTAACTTTTAATTGTTTACTAGCAAGCACATGAATCAAAGGTAGAAAAGCGGCTAAATGAGGCCAAACCCACATAGATTTGAAATCGGAAAACTAAATTTAATCTAACTCAAGTAAACCCTAATCTAATTAACAAATATAAAGAGAATAACTTGACAAGCAAATAAGAATTTAAAGGCAATTAAACTATCCAAATCAAAATTCTAAATCTTTAATCTAAGAATAAGAAAGCAATGCAAAATAACTAAAATATCAAATAAACAAAACACTAGGGCATAGGAATCCACATTTATTAAATCATAGAAACTCATAAGTATGATCATTAATCATTTGTTCACATTCATCTCATAATAATCTAGAATCCAGTCTTCGTTATTATTGAAAATATCATCATTAAGCTCTCATGCACAATAAAAAAAATACATTGTTCTTCCTCACTTCAGTGGATTAAAATCAAGTCGTTAATTAAATCCACAATTTGCAAATCACAACTAATACCCAATTTCAATATTAAATAAGACAAAACTAAGTAAGAAACTAATGAGAACCAATTTAAATCCTGAGAGAAGCATGACTAACAGGGCATTAGTCGTTATGTAATTTAAACTGATGTATTTCATATTTTTTATTTCAAAATGCAGACTAAAATCGTGCATTTTAGATGCTCGATTTGAGACTACATACTACTATCATAGGTTTTTAGAATGCATGATAAAATACTTGACATAATTCAACTTTTATCTAAACACAAGATATAAAATATTAAATCCTCAAATCTTAGTTGGATAAATAAAAATAAATGATCAGTATATAATAAGATGATATTATGTGCACCTTGTTATTTGCATGTGTAACATCCTCAATTTTTCTGTAAAATTTTTGCTAGTATTTTTTATAGGGAAATTTAATAATGTTTTGGCATATCTGTTTTCATGATTGACCTCTATATTTGTAATCATAGAGTCAGGATTAGTATTTAGTTGCAAGTCATGGAGCCTCGATGCGCCTGACCCACGAGTGGAACAGAGGAAGGGAACTACCCCTTCCTTCTGTGAGGCCGGACGTGATGCCACCGCTGGCTGCCAGCTTCCGCCTGGCCGGTCTAGGCCTGGCACCACCTCCACCCTGACCTGGCCCTACCGGCAGTTTTCCATTCTCTTTCCTCTTTTCCCGTTTCAACCCGACAAAACTGTCCACTCTTCCTTCTCTTGATCCATTGCCACCCCGACCAATTGCCCTCCAGCCTGTCGCCATGGCTTCGCCCCGGCCAAAATGACATCCGAGCACTACCATCCTGGCCTCCCTGCCCCTCCTTTGCTGGTGTGAAGTGAATCTCCGTCCACCCCTCTTTTTCCCTTTGTTTCTGTGCGTTGTGACTTGCGGCAGTGCAGCGATCGCTGACCACCACTGACTAGCCTTCAGCCCCCTCGGCCTAGCGATGGTAGGGTCGTCGTCCTTGGCCTTTGACGAATTTTTCTTTTTAAGAGGTTGCTAAGGAAAATATGACGGAGGAGAGACTCCTGGTCCAATGCATGCATTTTCAAATCACATGAGTTGGGGTCGTAATTGAAAATCCACAAGTGAAGGCTATTTCATGTTGTAAGCTGGGGTTTGAAATGTACGAGTTTGGAAATTGCTTTCGCATTGACTAACGGGATAACCTGAAATGCACATGTGAAATTCCGAATGACTAACACCTCATTCTGAAATAGTGCTCCAAATCCCAAACGACTAACCTTGTAATTTGAAATCGATGAATTGTAATATGAAATACATAACGATTAACGCCCTATAAATTCATATCCAAATCAATCTCATGAATTAAAGAGGTAGAAATAATTAACATTAAATCCACCATTAATCAAGTTTCATAATCATGAAATTCTATAATTTAATAAAGCTTCATCCAAGCCCTAGCAAAGAGTTTTAGCCACTTATTAACCTAAGAAATAAAATTTCCATTAGAAGAATTGAAAAAAGACTTACAAAATGTGAAAAAGAGGGAAAATTTTAAAAAATTATTGTTTGCTATAGTACCGATGAATACTTACCACGAGTTACTGTTCATCGTCTTTAACCTTCAGCCTGGGAATAGTACTGCTACAATCATTGCTGACTGTGATTTTTTTTTCATGCTTCTTCGCTCCTCTGGGTTGGGACTTCAATTCTCTCATTTTCCAAGTGTTTTGTAATCAATTTCGGATGATGGGATTGAAGGATTTTGTGTCTCGTTTGTTCTATTATCCTCACTCCTCTTCTGCAATACTCTATTTTGGTTTTTATATAAATTTATGGACAACACCTCTTTCCTTGTTTAAGCACCCAATTCTAAACCAGAATAGGTGCTTCTTTCTATGTTTAATCTTTCCCTTTATAAGCTTTTATTTCTGCCCAACTCTTTCCTTGTTTAAGTCTTCTTTCTTTTTATAAGCTTTGGTTCGAACTCAACAGTGACAGCCACAAAAATTTCCTCTTTCCAATCCAAATCAGTATCCACTCTTTGATTTTAAATTTGAAACATGTTCTTCGTTGATTTGATTGAAATGGGTTTTGATACATCTAATGTATCTTGACAAATTCGAACTTAATTTCAACCAAAATCATCACCCTTGCAATATGGACATTTTTGTCTAGTTTTTGTCCAAGAACTCGTTTGGGAAGAAGTTGTTCACTAGATAGTCCACATTGCATCTCTAGAAAGTTGTCCAAATCACTTGTAAGCGTGTCCACAATATTATGAATTTTTTTGAACATCATCCAAGTGTCTCGAGAAGTATGCATTACTTATAACGCATAAACAGCCATATTTTAGGCATGTAAGAAATACACTCCTAAACAAGAACATCAACTAAATTAATTAATAATTAAATCACACTACTAATATCTATCTTAACATAAATAGACTCTAATTAACCTTTAACTAACCTAATCATATACTAGACAATAAGGTAAAAAGGGTGTATAATTGTATAAAAACCATACATATCTTCTCACATGTGTTTTTGTACGCCCATCTCACCTATATATCACTTTTTGATTTATGGAAGAGATTTTCTCATTCTAGAAGGCAACTATCTCAACACTTAATTAGAGAAACTCCACACAAGTTCTCTAGCTTTTCTAGGTCTCCTCCTTCTCTCCATCATGTCCCCATCCTTTTATATAAAAACCCAAGTCCTAAAAGGAATATGATTCCAAATCAAAACAGTAAAATTTACTTTAGGCTACCTATCGCTCAATCGATCGATCCCTGTTCATTTTCCTCATGACTTTTCCATCAATTAATTATTCAACCCTCCGATTTATCTCAAAACTCTCGGCTTTGTTTAACAAAGAGCAATTTTGGGTGTTGATCAATCGATCGCTCTTACAATTTTATGAGTTTGTACTACAGTTCAATAGCGATCGATCATCCCATTCTGGTGATCGATTGTTCTAACCAGATTTTTTATTTTTCAATATTAAACCTCCAATCCTCACCATTCTTTCATCCAAGTTCTCTTGTACCCTAAAGTATTCCTTTCATTCCACCTTCAGAAATAAATATTTAGACTTAAATTGACTCAAAAAATACATTAATTACATTGTTTTGATCATAAAAGTAAGCCAATATATGATATAAGGACACTTATGTACTTACACCTTAGCCTTTATATGGGTCTCCAAGTTTATTCAAGTCATTACTTCAACTAGGAATGAAAACTCCTCCGGAAAGGATTTTTGAAGGCAACTAAAATGGCTAGTGATCAATTGATCTAAAGAGCGACTGATCATTCACTTTTTCTTTAGAGAATGACTCCTTATTTGATAGATCATTGACAAAGTGATTGATCGATAAACTCTTGGCTTTGCTTTACAAATGGTTGTTCCTAGTGCTGATTGCTCTATTGTAGTACGATCGATTGATGTATCTCTTCCATGCAATGGTTCATAAACGATCAATCAATTTTCCAGTGTATGTTCTTGCGATTAATTGATGATACTGTTTAATTATAGTTTACTCTTTTTAACCTAAATTAGACTGAAAACCTTCAAAATTAATTCTAAAACTTTTCCAAATGACTTTTATATGAGAATGTGCACTTAATAAATTTCTATTTCCATCAACATTCTTTAGTTATTAGTCTTGATAAAAAAGAACATGTCTACTCCAATTTTTCAAGTCCATCAATATCAAACCTGACTTAACTATAACTAAATCTAATCAAATTTCTAAGACTAATTATATACATGAAGATTGTAATATAGTTTTCATCAATGAAATTAGCCAATTACATAACATATGACACATGTTCTTTCACCCTCTATTCTCCCTTAGCCCTAAAACTAGCAACATGGTCTTGCTACTTACCTTTCTCAAAGGCAAGAGAATCTCCTAAAATGGGACTATTTAGTGGTAGATCTACGATTCACAACATCACCAACCCAATGAGCATCAGGATAAGCCTTATATGTAAGATTAGAAGATGAATAAATTCAAAAGTAAAGAGAATTGATTACCATGAACAACATGCTAAGTGTCTTGTCGAGTAGCTGCGAGATAAACTAAGAATCCGAGAACATCCTGATATCTAGTGGGGTTCTCTAAAGAAACACTATTAGTAATATCAACCTTCAAATTAAACTCCATGGGGCTTTGAACAAGTCGAGAGTTAGTCAACCCAGGGCAAGTAATGCATACATAGGCTGAGAAAAATAGATAAACCTATGGAGAGTAAAAAACCTCAATAACTAGAGTACTAAAGAAAACCTAAATCTTTTTGTTCAAAAAGCTCCTATAGTTAATTTTTATGAGTATAAATATTAGTAGAATCATCAACAGTAATGATCATACATCTAGATAAAAGTGATAAAATAATATGATTAGTGGTGAAATCCAACTATAGAAGAGCAATACTAAACTTCTCAAACTAGGTACAAGGTTCCTGTTTGAGAATTTAAAGATTACGTCTGCACCTATACATCTATCCACACTAATGAAACAAGCCAAGAGGAGCCTTCGTGTAAACCTCTTTCTCAAGATCTCTATCCAGAAAATAATTCTTCATATCTATTTGATATCATGAATAATGAAAAACTGAAACCATGGAAATCAAAGTACAAATAGTGGTCATTTTGGCCACAAGAGCAAAAGTCTCCTTTTTAAAAATTTGTACTTTTGAGTATACCCTTGGGCAACCAGTTGAGACTTTCACCATTCAAGAGATGCAGTTCTCCTTGTTCACAAGTTACTCTTTACATGTTTTATAGATTTTGTTTGGAAGTTGATGTGTCACTGTCACGGCCCATGCCCCATAAACCTTAATAATTGTTGACCTAGGTCGACCCAGGGGTTTTTAGAAAATAAATGTCAGAATTATTTTCTTCAAAGCACCATCTAGGAGCAGCTTTTGAGTGCAAGAGCTGTAACGGTCTACGCACTATGGAGCTTCAGTGCTTCACTGTGTGTAGACTTGAACAAACCTATATTTTATAACTAATTGGATCGGGCCAATGTTGTTGTAACATCGGTTGCCTACGTACTTATTAGATAACATATTTGATGTTATTCCAATAAGAGCTAATACTTGCATCAAGCAACAGAAAACCATGTATTTCAAAATACTTATATCTAATAAATCATTCAGAGTCAAATGAAAAATCTAATAATTCAACTGAGTCGGA
This sequence comes from Saururus chinensis, assembly GCA_035235625.1. Lineage (NCBI taxonomy): Eukaryota > Viridiplantae > Streptophyta > Magnoliopsida > Piperales > Saururaceae > Saururus > Saururus chinensis. The sequence goes on from CP141143.1 coordinate 39,117,800, forward strand.
CAGAAGGTAATAAATCATCAGAGTTAACTGGAAGCTAATAAATCATCGGAGTCAAACATTTCTTTCATTCACAGAGAAATGCAGAGCATATAGACCAAATTAAAGCAGATCAGATAGGAACATAGCATATCAGAACATATCAGATCAAATCAAATAAGAGCAAAGCAGATTAGAGTAGATTGGATCAAAGCAAAGCATATGTCTCATTCAACATCTTAAGTTAACTACTTAAGATGAGCATGCATTTATTTAAACATTCATCAAAATCAGAAAGTCAGAAATGCTTACTCCCCTGAGGTTTTCGAAAGTAGTGGCATCCTAAGTTACTCTGCATCCTCCCCTTTGGGTTAGTAGATGGTGGGCGGGGCCTCTTACTCCGGAATGTTTCTCCTTTTTCTGCCTGAAGGTTGTGGTAGAACCTCCCCTTACCAAGACGTTTCTCTCTCTACGCCTAAAAGTGACAGACACAATCTCCCCTTCCTTGGGGTGCTTCTCTCTTTGCACACTTGAAGGAATCAAACAAAACCTCCCCTTACTTGAGGACATGTCTCTCTTTTCGCAACTCCTCTTACTCTGAACCGCTTCTCTCTCTTTAGGCTTGAGGGCATTAGACAAAGCCTCCTCTTACCTTGGGCCATTTCTCCCTATCTAGAGTCACCAACTTGAGGAATGGGCCCTTCTATTGCATAGAGCATCATCGAATTAGCTTAACTTGCCTCTTGGACAGGTTAAATCAGACTCAGAATGGGTTGAAAAACCTTTCCTGAAACTAAACAACTCTTCCTATTAATAGGGAAGAGACCATGAGCGTACCCAGGCATGCAAGAGCGCACCCGTGAGGCAGGTGGCAAGACCAAACACATGTGTGACTTACCTTCCTGCACACTGTGTATGGTGTAGGGGCCCATTGCACATCGCGTGGACATGATGCACATCAGCTCGAGTCAGCCCACCTTCGTGGCATGGCTTTGTGCGCTATCTAGTGCGGCTGATGCTAGCGCATGTGTTAGCTATTTTATCCTTTTCTTTTTTAAAAAAAAAATCTTGCCCCATTTAAAACTTCAAAACATGATAACTTCTTACCCCGATGTTGGAATCTGGCATTTCGGGTACCGTTACTCATATCAATAAGCCCTACAATACTCAATCCAAAATGGGTAGGTTATACCTTAAATTTTAAGTAGGTCCCACCTATATTGCATACTTCTCGAGGTTGTAACTTTTGCTCACGACCTCTGTTTAATGCGTTATTTGATTCGTTACACTCGTTTCTTTGAGTTTTATTTAATGCGGGGATTTTAACTGATAAACTCTTTTAGATTTTATACAAAAATATATAGTTAACACTAACCCCTTGATTCTAGACGTAATTGGAAAAATGGTGCATTACAGTCACTTTTTGTGTTGGCCTTTGGTAAATAAAGTTATTCACCTCTTTATGGAGTAACCTTATCACCACATTCATTCCTCTACCCCGACATATCTCAAGAGACATATTCTATGGCAAGGTCAATTTTTGTTCATCATTTATGGAATTCTCCAACATTTAGGCTCTTGTTTTGGAAAATCCTGATAGAGTCAATCACATTCCATTAGTAAATATCCTATGGATGTTTGACATTCTACCTCTTTATGGTTCTGATTATGGTGTCATCAAAATTGGCATGCCTTTGGTAAAGTAAAACTTTCTCCTTGTGGTATGGGCACTCAATATTGAGTCTTGCTCATCCAAGGACACATTCACCTATTTTAGTGAAGTTACGAGCTTCATTACCTCATTTGCAATCATGTTGATCATCATCCTTTTATTACATTGCATGTTCTCTTACAAAATTATGTTTGTCTTCCTCTAGAGATTTGTTGATGGTAGTGGTTTATCGAAGGACTCTTAAGCCTCCAAGTTTGTGGAGCGTTTGCATAGTAGAGTCCAAGCTAGGATGGTATTTCTTGAGCCTAATACTTTAGATAGGGCAGTGGAGTTTGCTTCCATACAGAGCGAGATTATCAGAGACCCGATATAGAGTGGCGAGAGATAAAGACCAAATAGTTGTTCCCGTAGGGAGGACCTCAAGATGAGGCCAGGTGATTTCAATACCTTTGCAAGCCGTCAGGACTGAAAGACTCAGCAACATCTGTACTCTCAGTGGTAGATTCATGCCTGAAGGCAGCTATTTTCTTAGTTTCAACAGCGCCAAAGGTCAAGCCTGTCAAAGGCAGGTACCGCACCAGCAGTAGAAACATCTACACGATGACCCCTTAGACACAGAGGGACATAGATGACCTATGATCCTCTTGTGGTGGTCACTACCCTGGTAGGCCCTACCACAAGATGGAGGATAGGTGTTACTCATGCAGTGATCTGGTTTACTATGCTAGAGATTGCAAGAGGAAGCAGTTGAAGACAGAGCACCCATCATCCTTATCCTTAGATCAAAGGCCACACTCTTTTATGTCAAACACCTTCACTCATAGTTTATGTATGCCAGTGTGTAGTATGGCGTTCGAAATAGCTATTTCGACAACTACTAGGGATTTGGTACACTCCAAAACTTTTGGAAATGGTGCCAGTTTGTGTTGGGAATTGTGAGTCGAGTGTAAATTTGGTTGTGCATGTCATATTTGAGTTTGATGTGATTTTAAGCATGGATTGATTATCCGCTCAGAGGGCAATGGTGGGCTATCATAAAGGTCCACGGGTTGTATTTTAGGGTATCTAAGACCTTTCAACTTCACACATAATGTCAGCTATCAAGTTGAGGCGGTGGATTGCAAAAGGTCGTAGAGACTACTTGGTGAGTGTGTGTGAGAAGCGGTTTTAGGAGCACAGTATATATACATGGATATTGCTAAGGATTTTCCCAACATATTGTCTAATATAGGTAATAATAGCGATGATATATTAACCGTCGCTAATGTTTTAATTATTTTTTAAAAAAATACTATCCGCGATGCTCAGTAATGAGCGTTGCTAATATTATTACTAAATGATGATGTTTTTAAATAAGTGACGCCAGTTATTATTCTATTAGCGATGCTCATTTTAGAGCGTTGCTAATATTATTATTTTTACTTTTTCCCCTCTCTCTTTTTCCTCCTCTCTCTCTACTCTCTCTCCCTTCTCTCTCTTGTCTCTCTCTCTCCTCACCTTCCCTCTCTACCCTCTCCCTTTCCTCTCTCCTCACCCTTCTCTCCTCACCTTCTCTCTCCTTACCCTCTCTCTCCTATTTTCTCGCTCATCTCTCTCTCCTTTCTCTCTCTTGTCTCCCTCTCCTCACCTTCTCTCCCTACCCTCTCTCTTTTCTCTCTCCTCACCCTCTCTCTCTTCTTCTCTCTCATCTCTCTCCTCACATTCTCTCTCTACCCTCACTCTCCCTCTCCTTTCCTCTTTCTCCTCTCTCTCTCTCCCTCTCCTCTATCTCCTATCTCTCTCCCTCTCCTCCTTCCTCTAATTTCAATTTTTTATTTTTAAGAATTACTTTTAAAAATAAAAAATAAAATAAAATAAATACTAATAAAAAACTTATTAGCGACGTATAGACCTATACATTGCTAATACCTATACTATTAGCGACATATATTTCTATACTTCGCTAATAATATTTATTTTACTTTTTATTTTTTATTTTTAAAATAAAATAATTTATAAAAACTCTTAAAAAAATAAAAATTATTTAATCTCTCTCCCCTCTCTTTCCCCTCCTCTCCCTCCCCTCTCTCTCTCCCCCTCTCCTCTCTCTCCTCCCTCTCCTCCCTCCTTCACTCTCTCCCCCTCCTCTCTCTCCTCCCTCCTCTCTCTCCCTCCCCTCTCTCTCTCCACCCTCCTCTCTCTCCCTCCCCTCTCTCTCTCCATCTCCTCTCTCCTCTCTCCTCTAATTTTAATTTTTTATTTTTAAAAATTAATTTAGAAAGTAAAAAAATAAAATAAAATAAATACAAATAGCGACGTATAGGAATATACGTCATAATAGTAAAGTTATTAACGACGTATAGAACTATATGTGGCTCATACCTATACTATTAACAACGTATAGTTCTGCACGTCGCTAATAGTATTTATTTTATTTTTTACTTTTAAAATAAAATAATTTATAAAAAAATCTTAAAAAATTTAAAATTATTTAATCTCCCTCTCCCTTCTCTTTCCCCCTCTCCCTCTCCTCTCTCTCTCCCTCTCCTCTCTCTCTCTCTCCACCCTCCTTCTCTCTCCACCCTCCTCTCTCTCCTCCCTCCTCTCTCTCTCCCTCTCTCTCTTTCCCTCTCTCTCCCTCTTTGTCTCTCTCCCCTCCTCTCTCTCTCTCCCACTCCTCTCTCTTCTATCTCCTCTCTCTACTCTCCATCTCCTCTAATTTTAATTTTTTATAAATTTTTTCTTTTTAAAAAATTAATTTTTTAAAAAAAATACTAATAGCGACGTATTGGAATATACGTCACGAATAGTAAAGTTATTAGCAACGTATAGGAATATACGTCGCTAATAGTAAAGTTATTAGCGACGTATAGTTCAATACGGTGTTAATAGAATTTATTTTATTTTTTATTTTTAAAATAAAATAATTTATAAAAATATCTTAAAAATTTTAAAATTGTTTAATCTCCCTCTCCCCTCTCTCTACTCTCTCTCTCTCCTATCCCTCTCCTCCCTCCTCTCTCCTCTCTCTCCTCTAATTTCAATTTTTTATTTTTAAAAATTAATCAATCTCCCTCTCCTCTCTCCTCCCCTCTCTCCCTCTCCTCTCTCTCTACTCTCTCTCTCCTCTCTCTCTCCTCTCTCTCTACTCTCCCTCTATCCTCTATCTCTCCTCCTCTCTCTATCCTCTCTCTCCTCTATCTCACTCTTCCCTTTCTCTTTGTCTCTCTCTCTCCTCTCTCTTCCCTCTCTCTCCTACATTTGACTCTTCCCTCTCTCTCTCCTCCATCTCACTCTCTTCGATCCCTCTCTTCTCTATCTTCACTCTCTCTTTTATTATAAATTATATTTTAAAATTAATAAGAAAATTTAAGAAATAAAATATATTATATCTAAATAGTGAAAGTTTAATCTATTATTAACACTACTTTTTATTAAAAATTTAATATTTATTTATTATATATACAAATAGTGAATATTGAATAAAATATATATTTTATATTTAGGAAATTTTTTAATTTATTAAATAAAATTAATTAATAAATCTATTCACGACGTTTATAATTAAGCATTGCTATTACAAATGCTATTTACGATGCTTATTTAAAGAGGAGAGGAGAGCGAGAGAGGAGAGGGAAAGAGAGAGAGAAGAGGGAAAGAGAGGAGAGAGGAGAGGGAGAGAGAGAGAGGAGATTAAATAATTTTAAATTTTTAATAAATTATTTTATTTTTCAAATAAAAAATAAAATAAACACTATTAGCGACGTATAACTCTATACGTCGCTAATAATTTAAATTTTTTATTTTAAATTAATAACAAATATCAAGACTATTAGCGACACTTGTCGACACTTGTGACAAGCGTCGCTAATAGTCCTATTATTAACGACACCTGTAAATAGCGTCACTAATAGTTATGATTTTTCTCTTTTTTCAGTTAATATATATATATATATTTATATATATATATATATATATATATATATATATATATATATATATATTTATATATTAGTGATGTTTGTATAAAGTATCGCTAATATGATTAGTATTAGCGATGCATAATAAAATGCATCGCTAATATTTCATTTTTTTGTAATGTTTTTTTATGCATCACAAGTATAGGTTTTTAGCGACGCTTATAGTTACGTCACTAATAAATACGTCGCTAATACTACATTTTATTGTAGTGTACTACCATATGAAAAACTAAGTGACTATCAAGAATAAATATCCCTTGCTCAATATTGATGACCATTTTGATCAGTTATAGTCAGCCAAGATGTTCTTGAGGATTGGCTTGAGGTTGGGTTAATATCATCTTAGGGCTTGAGATGAGGACACCCCCGAGAAAACGTTTTGAACTTTGCATGGTCATTATGATTTCTAGGTGATGTTATTTGGACTTGCTAATTTCCCTGCAACATTTATGGATATTATCATGTTGTGACCATCCTAAGGGTCTACCACTAGAGACATGCTAGTGGGATAGGTTTTAATTATATTATTGATTAATAAAGGCTCTTAGGCCATAATGTTGCTTAGGGTTTATTAGTTATTTTTTAATTAACGGGTAATTTATTATTAATTATATTTAATAACATTTAATGGGCTTTTAGACTTTTTGTTAGTGAACTCATTAGGATTCTTTATTTAAGTAAAAGGGATTTACCCTATTTTCGGTAGTGAATGAATTATTGACTCTCTTGTCTTCTCCTATTTCCTATCTCCCTCTCCCTCCTTCATGGTGACCATGTTGTTCCCTCTCCCATTTCTCAGCCATCTTGCACCACTCCCTTCCCATGCCCAAGCTGCTAGGCCGTTGTGGACACCGGTCCACAATATTGATATCAAAGCCCAATGGTCTGTGGGGCAATGGGAGGAGGTGCACCTGACTCCTCCTTCCTCGCACGTGACTACCATCTTGGATATATGTATAGAGCTTTCAGCTGCAATCAAGGAGCTTCAAATGGCTATGATAACATCCATGCCAGGCAAGGTGTCACCTAGGGCTGACCAAATGCCTCCACCATGGTTTGCATGGAAGAAGAAGATAAATCAATTCAAACAAGTGGCCTTTCTCTACAAAGAAAACCCATTCCGGCAACAAAGAAGAAGACAAAAGGGAGGTGATTAGAGTATATCTGCTCCACCTTGGAAACCCATTCCACCCAATGCTCCTTCACCTGGGAAGGCTGCCACTTCCACTCCTTCATTGGGGATGAGTGCCACTTCATCTCCCTCTTCATGGCCGACTACCAATCGCATCTCTGATCGAGAAATTGACAAAGGATTGAAACCGGAGCTAGGAGGCCCACAGAAGGACCACATAAGTACTCTGATTGATCTTCAGCCACCATCGTCCTCCTTCCATTGTGGCTAGTTTGGAGCAGAGACAATATAGTTGTTTCTCCTTCCTACGGCAGGTAGTCTGGAGGCTGCCACTTCATGCCCTCATCCATGCCGATCAATCCCACAGCCCTTGTCTTCTCTGGTACTGAGGGAGCACAAGATCTGCTACTAAACTTGAGTGATTCTGTCCATTGCAGTTTCAGCACCGGCACCCGACTATCTCCATTTTTACCAGCCGCCGTGTCCCACACCAGGCCATGACACCTGATCAACTTTTCTACATTGGGCCACCTTTGCATCCAATTCCAACACCAAGTTTGGTGCTCAAGGGCTCCCGCTATACCCAAATCCGGCATACAAAGTGGTTGCTCTGCCGGTCATTTTGTGGAAGACCATTGGGTCAGTGCTTCCTAAAGCATCGGCCTTTGTCTTCTCCGGTGCTTGGAGCGTGCATCAACTACTGCCGAGGGACTTTGCCCACGGCCATTGCACTTTCCATGCTGGCTATGCTAAGCGCCGGATTATGTGGAATTTTTCTGGAATTCTGATGCCAACTTCGTTGCCTAGAGGCTATGCCTAGATGGAGCCCAAGCAAGTTTCCAACAACCGAGATTCTCCACAGCAATTGCGGTCAAATCTATGCTATGACCAGACCACAATTTTCCTTCCTTATGTACGGATTTTTTTGCTTGAGATGGCCTTGTTCATATGGGATTGGCTTCCCAATCTTATTGTGATTTCCTTGGATGGAGATGGAGCTCGCCCAGTTAACCAGGATTTTTCAAAGAATCGATGCCTCCTGCCTCCAGTTCTTCAAAGCAGGTTGCGCCATACCACCACCTCCGAGCCAATTATCCAACGGACGGCTGCCCCCTTTCCATTCCAAGAATAAGGGACAGATCTTTGTATGGAGGGTTCCCTCAAAAAAATTTCCACCTACCATGGCAAGTTTCTTCATGCAATATGACAATGCAAAAGGGGAAATCCGTAGGTGATTTTGTGGAGATTGCATGCGAGCCACCTTAGTATGTACTGGGATTTCTCAATTCAGTTTCCTTCCATTATGTGCCCTCTTCTCCTTCAGAATTCGCAGAAAGCATACACCTTTTCGCAAGTTGCAGGGATTGTGGACAATAAGTTCGTTCTCCTCCATTCGGGCTAGAAAATTCTAGACATTCGGGATTCTTCTTCTCTAGTGGGTAAAAAATCTCATCTAAATATTTGTGTATGCTACACAATCACTGGAATTGAGTCCAATTTTTGGCAATAAATTTTATAATTAGCTTGCATCACCCAAAAATCTTGCCTCCAAATCTGCAAGAGCAGCCCACGATTTTCTTCAATATACTTTCCATGAATTACTTTTGGGGAAGTCGGATTGGCAGCAAATATTTCACAAATGTCATGGAATCTGCCTGATGGTGCCATCTTCATTGTTGCAAAAAATTGGTCCCTGATTTCTGCACATCACCAGCTCCTCTTTACCTCGAATAGATCCGAAAAGGGGTCTTGTATCGCCATTGAACCAGCTATTCTCACTCTCCCAATTGGATACGAAATATTGCTAGAGAATAATTTCAAAGCAATCATTTCTCTACATAGGGTAAAGAAGTTGTGCTCCGCCCCAGCATGGGAAAGGCTGAGCAGCACACGCCTCTTCTTGTGTCTTGGGCTTGAATCAAGTATGAGTAGACCCGACTTTCAACTTACCCCTCTATTCAGTTCCAACCATGTTAGCAAGTGGAAATTGTTCTCTTTGGGACCGCCCAATTGCCACCTAGTGCGGCCAAATGGACCCATAAACCAAACACTTCCCCGGATCATTCCTTCATAGCACTTGAGCATCCTTCCTTTGTAGAAAGTTCTGAACTGGCTATTCTTCGCTTTAGCTATGGTGGCCAATGCTATGAGTTTTAAGTCACCTCAAGGACGAGGTGATGTGCAAGTTAAGTATGGTGGAATGTTGTGACCATCCTAAGGGTCTACCACTAGAGGCCCACATCGAGTAGGATAGGTTTTAATTATGTTATTGATTAATAAAGGCGCTTAGGCCATAATGTTGCTAAGGGTATATTAGTTGTTTCTGAACTGACTATTCTTCGCTTTAGCTATGGTGGCCGATGTTATGAGTTTTAAGTCACCTCAAGGACGAGGTGATGTGCAAGTGAAGTGTGGTGGAATGTTGTGACCATCCTAAGGGTCTACCACCAGAGGCCCACATGCAAGTAGGATAGGTTTTAATTATGCTATTGATTAATAAAGGCGCTTAGGCCATAATGTTGCTAAGGGTATATTAGTTGTTTCTGAACCGGCTATTCTTCGCTTTAGCTACGGTGGCCGATGCTATGAGTTTTAAATCACCTCAAGGATGAGGTGATGTGCAAGTGAAGTGTGGTGGAATGTTGTGACCATCCTAAGGGTCTACCACCAGAGGCCCACATGCGAGTAGGATAGGTTTTAATTATGTTATTGATTAATAAAGGCGCTTAGGCCATAATGTTGCTAAGGGTATATTAGTTGTTTCTTAATTATTAGGAGTTTATTGTTATTTCTATTTAATAATGTTTAGTGGGCTTTTAGGCTTTTTGTTAGTGAGCCCATTAGGATTCTCTATTTAAGTGTAAGGTCAATGCCCTAATTTGGGTAGTGAATGATTTATTGGCTCTCTTGTCTTCTCCCCTTTCCTCTCTACCTCTCCCTCCTTCATGGAGGCCATGTCGCTCCCTCTCCCCTTTCCCAGTCATCTTGTGCCACTCCCTTCCCCTACCTAGGCTGCTAGGCCATTGTGGACACCTGTCCACAACAAATCAATAGGATTTTTAGGAAATTTTTACAAAGATTCTTCATAGTATTTGTTAATGACAACTTGGTGTATTCCTTTTGTCCAACAGCGAATAGAAAGAACCTTTAGTTAGTTTTGGTGACTTCGAGGTCTCACCACTATACACAAAGTTAAGTGTGAGTTTTGACTTGACTTTGTACAATTCTTGGGGCATGTGATTTTAGACAATGGCATGTTAGTTGATCTTTGATCTGGCCAAGGTCGAGGCTATCATGCTCCAGCATATGCAACCCCCAAGCCAAACCCAGCTCAAGGAGGAAGCAGCACGTGGTGCGATGAAGTATAGTTGAATTGCGGAAGAGTTAACCCATCCTTGAGTAGAATACTATGGAGTTGAGAACATATACTTTGTACAAAAGCAAAATAAGCAATAATAGGACTACTAATAAAAAGCATTAGCCTACACATACCCACATACTTAGTCTTAAACAGCCCACACATGGCTAAAATAAGTCTCGGCCACATTAGCTAACAAGAGTCTAAGCCAACAATAACTATATAGAAGTGTGAAGTATAGTCAAGTGTATGTAGATCTCAACATAACATAAACAAGCTATCATAAAACCCAACATCTCCATGCATCCTCCCTCTCAATGATCAACGTCATCCACATGCGCCACATAGAGCCCATCCGAATAACCTACATGGTGACATGCAACCCATAAACAAAACACAAAATAAAGAGGGGTTAGCCAAAGCTCAACAATGGTATAATGTAACATCCCTGATTTTTCTGCAATCTTTATGCAATTTTTTGCTATTTTGCTCCTCGTATTTTTTTACAAGGAAATTTGATGCTTCGGCATATCCGTATTTTTAATTGACCTTGATATTCGTAAACGTAGAGTTGAAAGTGGTGTTTAGTCGTAGATCATGGGCATCGACGTGCCACAAAAACTTTCGACTCAAAAACGGGAGAGAAAAGAAAGTGGTGTGAAGCAAAAGAGAAAGGAAGAGGAAAAAATAAGAAAGAAAGAAAAAAAGGATAGAAATCGGATTGGGATCGCCTTAGTGCTCCCTTCCCTTTGTGAGGCCAGAGACACCACCACTGCCAGCCGCGGGCTTTTGCCAGGTTGGCTTCAGCCTGGCGACGCCACCATCGCCACCCTAGCATGGCTACCAGCTATCCGCCCCTTCTCCCCCATAGTTTCAGTTTCAGCCCGGTGAGCTCTCTTCTGGTTTTTGGCCTGATCCGCCGCCACCGCCGGCTGCATGACCTCCAGCCCACAGCCACTGTTTCACCCTGGCCTTGATAACGTTTGAGCACTGTTGTCCCGCCCTTCCCACCCCTCCTTCTCTGGCGAGAGGTAGAAATATGTTCACCCTTTATTTTTCCTCTGTATGTGCATCATGACCAGCGACTACACTATCGGGCACTGGCCACTGCTAGTTGGCCTGTGGCCCTCCCCTAGCTCAGCGACGACAGGGCTATACCCCGGCCTGAATCACCGCCTCTCCCCTGGCCCCCTCTACCCTTTTTTGATCCAAGCAAAAATTTTCCCTTTTCATTGATTTTGTTTTTTGTCAATTGTTTTCACTGCCGGCCGCCACCCATTGATTGGCCTCCGAATTGCTGCCTCGAGCCAATGACGATGAGGTATCTAGCTCTGGCCTTTTTAGCCTCAATCAGTCTCGATTCGCTCGATTTTAGCCTCAATCAGTCTCGATTCGCTCGATTGACCGACCTGTGCTTGAGTAAAGTTTGCCCCTTTTTCTCTGGCAGCATCCATTCTCTGCTGCTGAACGTAGTACGACATCAGGTCAACATACACTTGACTTGTAGTGATCCCGTGACTACTGAATCACCGCTGTCTCCCAAGTCTGGCCCCCAACCCCTTCTGACCGTTCGTGGCCCGGCGATGCGTGTTTGTTGCCCCAACTTGGCACATTGTCACCCCGGCTAAATCAAGTCTCTTCATTTCTCTGACCGGCTATTCTATTGCCACTAATGTGAACCAGCGGATAGCTACGGATGCAGTCTTGACCCAATGAGGATAAGGGACCACCACTCTCGGCCTCATCTAAACATCTTCTACACAAACCAGACACCCTAAACTTTGAGGTATGTCTCTGACTACCTACACGGGACCCACCCCAACTTCGTGCCAACCTGTTCAACCTGACATTGCATGGACTTGGGCCGCATGTCTGGCTGTCATGGGTTCTGCCCCGACCCAGTGACAACAAGGGCCAACACTTCTGGCCTGATTCCATCTTTGCACCCCTACTTTCCCTTATGCACAACCCCGAACCTGTTGGAAAGTGTCCCCAAATTCCGATCCTTCCAAGGGGAAGTAACATTGTCGGCCACTGGCCTCAGGCCAGCGAAAGCTTGACCACTGCCATGCCCATGTCCTCCACTATAAGCCATGCTTGATGCACAACCACTCATACAATAGTTTTGTTGTGGGTAGTGATTGGAAATATCACTACCTTTGTTGGCCACCTACTCCAAGCCTTAGTGCCTCAACTTTTGTTAGGGTGGACCACCAATGGCGAACCCTACCTCTTTCGTGACCACCTTTTGTTAGGGAGGACCACCAATGGCGAACCCCACCTCTTTCGTGGCCAACCCCTAAAAGACCACCTTTTTAGAGTTTGGCCATGATAACATGTGTATATGCCGTTCAATAGCCGATCCCGCCTGAGTGGTTGGATCCTCCTCCCACCAGCCTGAGTCATTTCGGGACACACAACAACTTGTTCTCCCCTTTGGTTGCCTTGTTGCTGCGTGCGCTTGTTGTTGCACGTGTAGTTTAAGTTAAAGGCACTGCCCTCACGGCGTTTGATGATGAATCGACACCACCACTAATCAATATGACCACTAAAACCCTTCTCTTTCTCTCCTGTGTCTGTGAGTAAGCAACCAAGCCCTCTACCCTTTTGTGAGGCTCTGACAATACAAAATCTTTTGCTGTTGGGTGTGGTCCACGGCCAATTATAATGTCTTGTGGCCAACAAAGTGTTTTTAGCAGTTGGCCGATCTCCAATTAGCCACCTCCCATTTTGCAATAGCTTTTGCCATTTCTAGTGGCACGACCTTTCACCTGGCCGCCCTAGTGCGCCCAATCTTTTTCTTCAAGTGAAAATAGCCCAACATTAACGAAATCAATTCCAGTATCTCTAAAAATCCTCAGGATAATAACTCTCTTAGTGTGATGCTTTTGGCCACCTATTCTGCCATTGATACTATCACCATCGTGTGCTCACCATTAGACACGCATGGATTACGAGGTCGGGGACCTTCAACTCGTAATTTCATGATATCATGCTTTGATTGTGTAGTAGCATGTTTGGAGTTTGTAACTTAATGCTTTGCATGATAAATGCTGATTAAATGATCATTTTTATATATGTGAACTATGCATATGCCAGCGAAGACTAAAGGTATAATAGTAAGTGGTTGATGATTTATATGTATGTGATTAGAGCATGTGATAAATCTATGTGGTTGATGGGCACGGGCATGTGCATTTGATTGGTTGTTTGTCGAACAAATGTTTCATGGACTATGATGGGGAGATTGCTGGCGACCGAAGATGTATGGTTGGCGAAGGATGAATTTGATGAGATTATGGGATTGGTTTGGATTGAATCAATTGGTACATTGGAGCGACGAGCAGGAGATGTAGGGGATGCAGGGATTTAGAAGACTTAAGTTCAGAGCACCTTTGGGGACCATGAGTTAGTAAGAGGTGACAACATAATTGTACACGCATAATGTGCATAATATGAGTTGTAACATAAAAAAAGTAAGAATTAGTAAGGGTATGACAATTGAATCTAGATATGAGGGGTTACATTTGAGTAGTTCAAGTAAGACGATTTGGTTTTAAGGTGGATGGTGTGGGATTTAAGGTCGTAAATAGATCATGGTAAGAGTATGCTGGTATGGAGTTTGAGTTTGACAAGTGAAGCTATGAAGAGATCCGTATTAGTATAAGGGTAAGAGTGAATTTTGAGTATGGAATGGCTGAGTTAAGTTGAAGTATGTTACCCTTCTGGATTAAGGCTTCAGAACATGCTTGATTCTAGCTTGGTTATATAATATGAACTTGAATGGTAAGTAACCCTAATTTGATAACGATGTGAGTTGAGATTGATGGTTTTGACGGATTAAGTTCCGTGTTTGAGCAAGTCGATATGTAATCGGCTGAGCATCCTTCCAATTCTAGCCATGGTGTATCCAGTGAGATTTGTTCTTGGTGTTGTATTTTGGCCCAGACGTTTGAATCTCTGTTGAGAGCGCTATAAGTTTCTGCTCTTCGTGGGCATTGTATGTCTTTCTACCTATAGATGGCACTGTATGTTCTGCCCAAGAGTGGCATTGTATGATTTTCGCTCTTAGTTGGCACTATATGGCCCCAGAGAGTGGGCGTTTGTGCGCTCAGGTAAGTAGTATCATAGACCTATTCTTACCTCTTTGATCCTATGCCCCATGAGCATAGGTGTGCCTTGCCTTCGAAAAAGTCCATGACGTCTAGCTGCTCTGTGGAGGTTAAGGTGATGCCTCAGTAGCATTCATTTCCTTTTTGACGTTGGAGTTTATTAATTGTAATAAGCTTCACTTGTCGATAGTATGTGTATGATAGTAAGAATAAGTTGTATGTATTAGATTTTGAGTAAGCGGTATGTATAAGATTCAGCTTCTAAGGAAGACGGTAAGAGTAATCTTCTGAGTAAGAGTAAGTTTGCACGAGTAAGGTCATACGAGTATGTGTAAGTTGTATGGGTAAGCATATGATTGTAGGAGTAAGTTGGTAATACTTTGATTTAGAGTGTAAGTGTAAGAGTATGACATAAGATGAAGTGTAAGTTAAGCTAGTACGATGATTTGTGTGTGAGATCTATTTTTGTTTCATATGTTTCTTGCTTCATGTGTAGATGCATGAATGCATCTATGTATGAACGTACGAAGTTCATTGATTTATTTCTCCTACTAGGTATAAAAATATGCATTTCCCCTATTTTTTAGCCCCTTAGTCTAGAGGCTTTTGCAATTCGACCGAAAGCATTTTAGTTTAGATTTTGTTCCCCATGGTGGACCATTCTTCCTCGACCTTGGTGTGAGGTGCACTCGTAGTGAAGCATTGTTATTTTTGAGCCACATTCTCATGTATTGAGTAAGGTGAGACTAAGATATGTTATTCTTTTGGACTTGTGCATATATGTATGATTAAGAACTCAAACTATTGAAGAACTTGTACTTAGAGATCCCTCTAATGTATTTATTTTTAAAGACTATGGCCATGGTAGGTTTCATTTTTTTATGTTTTTGTTTTAGGCCACTTCTGAGAATGTTGGTTTGGATGCATGATGGCTTAACTTATAAAACCTATTTTCATATGTTTTAAATTTTGTGGTTTTCTTTGATTTACATATGTATTTTGAAATAAAATTTTAAAGTAAACGTATAGAAAAACCTCAGGCATGACATTTAATACATAAAGTAAATTCATAATAACAACAAACATAATCAACATAACACTCATCACATAACCAAACATTATGCCCATTAATCATGTAATAATCACATAAACATGTGTCACCTATGCATCATGTCATAATTTACATTCCATAAACATCTACTCATGCCACCTACAAGTTATGCTATCTATAACATATCTCATCAACACATAGTTATGCCACCTGCATATCATGCTATAATAACATATCTCATCAACACATACTCATGCCTCCTACATATTATACTATATATAATATATTCAATCAACATATAGTCATGCCACCAGCATATCATGTTATATATAGCATATCTCATCAACACATAGTCATGTCACTTACACATCATGTTATATTTAACATATTTCATAAACACATACTTATGTCACCTGCATATCATGCTATATATAACATATCTCATCAACACATAGTCATGCTACCTACATATTATGCTATATATAACATATTTCATCAACACATACTCATGTCTCTTGCATATCATGTTATATGTAATATATTCCTTCAACACATAGTCATGCCACTAACATAATATGCTATATATAACATATCTCATCAACACATAGTCATGCCACTTACATATCATTTTATATATAATATATTTCATCAACACATACTCATGCCAACTACATATATGCTATAACCTATGTTCTATAAGCACATGTCATGCCACCTGTGCATCATTGGTTCAAGTATAGCCCATAACACATATACACCTCATGTGTAAACATATAAAACTCATTGTTATAATCACATCCTGCATGAATCATTCTCAATAGAAACATATCATGCATATTCATTTCTCAATGAAAACATTTGCCCTGCAACATCAAGTGCATCAACAACACATCATCCTACATATCCATGCAAATCATGCCATAATCGCATGTGCAACATGAGCTTCATTGTTCCTACACAACATGTGTTAATGAGCATTATCTCCTATACACATGTAACAAGAAATGGTGAATGTCTCACAATAAAGAAAATACAACTATCTCGATCACCCTTACCAAAGCCTAAGCGGATCTACTACTCACCCTGGTTGTAGCCTAACCAAACCTACTACTCACCTTGGTTGTAGCCTAAGAAGACCTGCTGCTCACACTGGCTGTAGCCTAAGCAGACCTACTACTTACCCCATCCATAGCCTAAGCAGACCTACTCACATTGGTAGTAGCCTATGCAGATTTACTCACCATGGCAGTAGCCTAAGCAAGTCTACCTACCCTGGCTAAAGTGTAAGTACTTTCTGGTAAGCCGATGCACATGAACAAACTAGCAGGATTCTTAGGGTCTAGATAACTTATTGAATAACTCATATAGCAATAACTCATCTCAACCAATGAAGCACTATGTCCTTTTGGACCCAATACCTATTCGATAAGCCTTCAAATGATTTAATCTAGCATCCAATGTCATCCAATTTCATCCAATTGGTCAAGCATGGATAATTACGATTAATCCTTGTTTATAAATCGTTTCATGGTGCATGCCACATGATACATATGTGAGCAAATACCAAACAAGTCCAAGTATAAGTAAACATACTCAAATTAGTCCACATATGCATGAAATATGATCCAATTCTGTCCAATATCTTTGTAAACTTTTATACAAGAGTGTAGATTAGTGATATTGTTCCACTCTAAGCTAAGACATGTGAAACATGAACAAGGTACAATTAAGGTTGTCTATGCAAGTATCCATAATTTTATCATAGTCCTACATGGAATCATAGAGTAAATGTGATGAAAATATCAAAATATGAGTTCAAGAACAAGTATTACATTGTGCTAGACTTAGACAAGTATAAACATCACCATACTTAAGCTAGAACATGAGAATATGATTCACCTAAAATTAATATAACATGTGCAAGCGTATATATACATCATCATGGTTAACGCTACTGAAATCAACAAGTAATCATGAAGAAGTCATCATCATGAATTTAAGACAAGTATAATATCAAACAAAAATTAAACAAATATAGCCTAAGTCATGCTTGAGGTAAATCATAAATCAAAGATGGTCTTCATGCAATCACAACAGCATTCATAGGTAATAATAACTCATGTTAATCATAAAGAATTAGATTTATAAAAAGAGAACAAGAAATGACCAAAATACTAAAAAATGGCAAAACTGTTGTTTGGTTGTTCAAACGCCCTGTTGAGCCGTTTGAATGCCAAGCTGTTCAATCAGCCAGATAGGCCATTTGAATGGTCAGTTGTTCGAACGCACTTAACAATTCACTTTCTGCCAATTTCCTGGTTCATCTTCAACCTTCTGAAAATCAAACTGAAAATATCAAAAAAGTTCAGATAAATTCTAAAATCACCATAGAACTTCATAATATCTAGAACATGATAGATCTAATCATTCTCATACTTCATCACAAGAAGATAGAGATAAATAACATGTTTTTAACAAATCACCATTAAAGCACAAAATGAAGCAAGAACTCACATAAACCTTCAAACATGCAATCTAATGAATAAAACCTCACGAGATGAAATTCTCTTACCTCTTTAAAGTCCTTCGATCAACAAAGAACCTTCACTCCTCAAGAAAGCCTACCCAAAATTAGGGTTTTTGTATTAATTAAAATCAACTAATAAGCTTAAATCCACTTGAAAATAGGTAGATCTATGATTTCCATTACTTAAAAAAAATCCCCCATTTAGGGTTTGAAATTGAAATTAAAAATAATATTTTTAATAGAAGAAATCAAGAATCCATTTGGGGAGAATGAAGATAAGAAGCATTAAGACCAAAATCAAAGGACTATGAGTGATTAGGGCTAGAAAACTCACCTAAATCGGATTTTCCTTTTTGGGAATGGTGGTAAAGCACCTCCTTCTCCCTTGTACAACACTTCCCCAATTAGGTAACTGGCTAGGGTTTTTTCTTAAATAATAAGGTTTGGGCTACACTTACAAACTATTGGGATATAAAATAGGGTAAAAACACTATTTAGGATTATTTTAGGGCTAAAAATGAGTTCAATCATTCCAAAACTCATTGATATAAAATAATTGAAGTTTAGGTTCATTTGGGTCATATGCCGTCCAATCATAGACATGGGCCCACGGTCCACACCCTTAATTTAGAAAAAAAAAACTAAAAAATTCATAAAATTAGATAAATCAAGTTTGATATTTAAACTTAAAAAAATACAATTAAACCTTGTTAAAGCCATAATTACTAACCCTGAACCCCAAAATTAAGTCAAACTGGCAATTTAAGCAAAACCACACAATATTGCATAATTAAATAGAAATTAAACTGGGTTAAAGTTAGAGATTTTTGGTAGAAGCGAAGATAATAGCCAAGATATGAAGCTTCCTATGGTTGACTGGATATTAGCAGAGGTTTATCAATGGGTTTCTACCCTTGCTATCACGCCCATACACACGTCACCCCCCGGGCCGAACACGGTCCAAGGAGGAAGTGGCATGTGACGTAACAAAGTATTGTTGGATGCAGAAGATTTTGGGTAGAACATTACAGAGTTGTGTACGTAGACTTTGTAAAAAAACAAAATGAGTAATAAAAGAACTATTGATTAAACATTAGTTCACACACATACCTATATACTTAGTCATAAATAGCCCATACATGGCTAAAGTAGGTCCAAACCAACAATAACTAATAAGAGTCTAAGCCAACAATGGTGATATAGAAGTGTAAAATATAGTTGAGTATATAAAGATCTCAACATAACAGGCTATCAAAGCTATCATAAAACATAACATCTCCAAGCATCCCCTCTTAATGGTCATCGCCAACCACATGCTCCACATATAGCCCATCCGAACAACCTACATGACACGACATGTAGTCCCAAAACAAAACACAAACAAAGGAGGGTGAGCCCAAGCTCAACAAAGGTTTTTAATACAGAAGTAAATTCATACTGACAACACATGCATAACCATCATAATATTCATCACATAATCAAACAATATGCTCATTCTTCATGGTAAAATCACATAAACCTGTGCCACTTGTGTATCATGTCATAATTTACATTTCATAAGCATCTACTCATGCCACCTACATGTAATGCTATATATAACATATTTCATCAACACATAACCATGCCACATACATATCATGCTAGATATAATATATTTCATTAACACATAACCATGCCACCTACATATTATGTTATAACCTGCATTCCATAAGCACATTTAATGCTACTGTGCATCATGGGTTCAAACATAGCTCATAACACAAACACACCTCATGTGTAAACATATAAAACTTATTCTCATAATCACATCATGCATGAATTATTTGTCAACATAAACATATAATGCATATCTATTTCTCAATAAAAACATTCACCCTACAACATTGAGTGCATCAACTACACCATCCTGTATATACATACAAATCATATCATAATCGCATGAGTAAAATAAGCTTCATTCTTCCTATACAACCTATATAAATGAGGATCATCTTTCATACACATGTAACAATCAATGGTGAATGTCTCACAATTGAAAAAAATAATCAACCCGCTCATTAAGGGCAATCCCTTGCAGGGAAAGTCCAAATTCCAAGAAGGAAAACTAGAGTGTTGGGTAGATTCCTGTATTGGGAAGGTTACTAAGGACAATCCTTAGAAAGGAAGGTCTGAATTCCACAAAGGAAAACTAGAGCACATGGTAAGCCAGTGCACATAGACATACCATCCTAGAATCTCAAGGTCCAGATAACTTAACAAATAAACTCACATCGCAATTAGCTCATCTCAACCTAGGGAAGCACCATGTTCTTAAAGGAACTCAAAATAAAATCATATCTTTTAGGACTTAAAACCGATTCGATAAGCCTTCGAACGATTTAATCCGACATCCAATGTCATCCAATTTCATCCAATCGGTAAAACATGAATAATCACAAATAATCTTTGTTTATAAATCTTTTCATGATGCATGCCACATGATACATACGTGAAAAAATGCTAAATGAGTCCAAGTATAAGTAAACATGCTCAAATCAATCCACATGTGCATGAAACATAATCCATTTGTGTCCACTATCTTCGTAAACTTCTACACAAGAGTGTACATAAGTCATAATTTTCAACTCTAAGCTAAGACAGTTATTTTAGGCCTAAAAATGAGTGTAATTATTCCAAAACTCCCTGATATAAAATATATAAAGTTTAGGGTCATATGGGTCACATGCCATCCAATTGTGGACGCAGGGCCCACTGTCACAGACAGAGTTTTTGGACAGTGGGTTGTAGGTTGAAAGCCCACTAAGCAAGCTTGCGATTGGGACAAATGGTTTGCCTTACACTGGTGCATTGTGCAATCATTTGCGGGCGCATGCAAAGTAAAAGGGTAGGAGAGTCATATTGCAAGGAAACGAATGAACACAAGCACAAAAAATGAATGTATTCACTATCAACATGTTTACAAGCAATGGGTGTAACAAGACTAACCAACTTGCACAACTACTCACTCCCCCTATATAGCATAAGAGATTTCTTATATATTGCTGGAGTGGCAGCCAAAATGGTTGTACGGGCATGGTTGCACCCTAAAACATAAATAAAGGAAAGACATGAAAATAAAGAAAAGTACATGTAAAAAAAGTAAAAGGGAAGTTGGTGGGGTGTCCGGAACGCAGTCTGTGGTACCATAGTGGGGTCCACACCCTTAATTTTAGAAAAATTATAATAAAATCCTACAAAATATACAAAAATGAGATAAATTAAGTTTGATATTAAAACTTATAAAAATGCAATTAAACCTTGTTAAAACTATAATTGCTAACCCTTAATCCCCAAAATCAAATCAAACCAGTATTTAAGCAAAACTATACTATCTCACATAATTTTATAGAAATTAAATCGGGCTAAAGTTAGAGATCTTACACTTGCCTTCTCAATGACCCATTTGTTTGGGATGAGGTGTGTGAGATGAGCTTTCTCAAGCTTAAGAGGAGATAGAGTACCTCGCCCGTTCTTACCTTGTTATCTAGAAATTAGAAGTTTTCCTGTATATAGTGATGCCTCAAGGAGCATACTTGGTTGTGTCTCAATACAACATGCAACATGAGAAAATGATAACATATGCTTCAAGATTACTCAAACCCCATAAGGTTAATTATCCAACCCAAGATTTAGAATTAGTAGCCATTGTGCTTGCATATAACTAGAGGTAGTATAGTCACACACAAGCATACTTATTTTATAATTAGTAAAACTAACCCTTCATCTTTTTTTGTTAATGGGCGGTCCTAAGCCTATTAGAGGCTAGTCAACCATCTTAATCTGTATTATGAATACTTCTTTTATCGGGATAGATTGATTTGTTTTTCTCCTCAAACCCTCATTCTATCAAGAAAAACCTCGATGTTTCCTAAATGACAGAGTACACATATGGCAATATTATGGATAAGGGAGACGTGCAAAAAATATAAAAAATATAAAAAAATAATAAATTCAATTAAAATATAAAAATTAAATTTTGTTCATTAAGAGTCAAGAATAAACGATTTGAAGGCTGCTTGTGCACCTACTTCCACATGACTGGTGTAGTAAAGGAAGAAAACACCTCCATGTTTCATCGTCCTGATTAAACCATTTGGAGGCAGTATTTTTACATCTACAAGGAGCAAGTGCTGTGAACAAAAAAAATTGAAGATGCATCGGTTTGTTGGCCTCTATATATGTTGAAAGTTCAGCTGCTGCTCGGCAATCCATGATTCTTCCGCCTTCAATTGGACTTTCGAAATCTGTAATCAATAAGAACTTCCAGATCAATATACCACAAAATTTTCAATCAACTGGACAGAAGAGATATATAACAAATCCTTTGGTTACACCTTTGAATTTTCAACACAGACAAAATCCTTATAGCATGCCTCCATCTGCACGTGTGGGTTCCACAAAACGGCATCAGACCAGCTGCACAGATGAGACAGGCTTCTCAGAAGCTGTGCAGAAAAATGATAAAGATGCCCGCAGCAGGACCAGCAAGTCAGGTAAAACAACTGGAACGATAAAAATTAAATGACGTACTTGCTGTTTTTTATGGAAATTATATCCCCCAACCCGTTGTTAAGCACCAGCTCGTTCGGGGCATCAAGATAAACGCAGTCCACAAACCCAGGAAAATCGACCACTTCCCTGATGAGCGATCAGTTGGTGAAATTCCAAGCAGTAACCATGTTTTTAACTTTTTCTACAGAAAGAAGCGGCTGATGCTTTCATCAACAACTAATATAAATCTTCCTGCACTTTTCCAAAAATGTAGGGGAAAGTAGTTTGTAAAGCAGAGTTGCAACAACAGTTTGTAATCCTACACCATTCTTATCTAAAAAGTGCCTTTCTCCTACGGGTTCATCAGCTAATTCAAACTAACAATTCTTTCACTTAATCTGATGTAGAAAAAGGAAATTGACATGTAAAGGAGCATTACCTCTCCTCCTTTCCCTCAGTCGGGTTGGACGGGTCTGGATCCTTGTTAAGTGTTTTGCAACCTTTTAAACCTTTAACTGATGCAACTGCTACAGAAGCCTGCACATCAATGAGTAGAATGTCCATCCGTTACAGTGGAGAGATAATAACAAATCTTCTGAAAAAGGGAACTGCAATTCTTACTACAAGAAGATTCCTACCCGAAAATATGTGTGCAAAGCAGAGCTAAAGCTGAAGGACTTTGTGTCCTTGTTAGTAATAATTAACTTGGTAGAGAGGCTGTTAGCACTCAATATAACCTGCACCACACAAGCGATGCTATCAAGCAAGTATAAATTTTTTCAGATAATCTTCAAGATTGATGAAATTTTTTTCTTCTCAGATTGAAATATGGGGCTGGGAGTACAATACCGTGTAGAGAGCTTGAAAGGAATAGTCCCACATAGAGCGACTATAAGGATTATCTTTCAGTTCAAATGTTACAGCTGGATTCCCTTCAATGCTTTTAGAGTCTACAAGATCCCAATTCATATTCCTCGCAAAACCATGCTTTAAAATGGTTAAGCTAAGAGGCCACTAAGCTGAAGATAAGAGTACTAACTGAACTAATAAAGCCAAACTTAATATTGAATCTAGCTAATTATCAGAAATGATGCCAGACAAAAATAGGTATAGACCTAGTTGCACCTACACAGGATGATCCCAAGGAAATAATGATTCTAATATGTGAGTGGGTGGGTGGGTGTTATAGGTTTTTTTTTTTCTCAATAGAAAATTTTCTTCAATTCCTCAATTTAGAGTTTTGAGATTTCAAATATCCTGCATTAAAAGAGATGACCAATCAACTAAAAACTTTGATTTACCAGGCACCTGGTAACTTTTAAAGGTGAGTTAATCAGGTATTATTTCCAGAGAACAGGCATTGAAATCCTCTACCAAAATCTGCCAAATGAAACTGTAATGTAAGAAAATGAGACAGGTTCGTGTATAAATCAATATCTGCTGGATCTCGTACAGGTATGAATAAAGACACAATATAAATGTACAAAATAACATCCATGTCAGCTCTAGCATATATATGACAAGAATTAGTCAAGAAATCTGCTTTCTTTCTGTAGTTACGACTCATGCAATCCCCCCATACATAATACAACAGGAACCAACCAGCTCAACTAGGCTGGCTTGAAAAACACAAGGTTTGCTTAGTAAGCAACAATATTTAGGGAAAGTACCTGTTGCATAGGCCCAGGTCCAAACTGTGGGAAACAATGTGGGATGCCTCCACTATCCAGAAGTCACAACAGTAATGTCAGCAACCAGAAATATGAATAAAGGTAAACAGTATCTCACAACCTAAAGATGGTCTGGCATTGTAGACAAGAAATGCATTAAAGACAGCATTATAATAAAATCTGCACCTACTTATCATTATATGCAGGCATAATAAGAATGTGGAGGTGTATATTCTGATGGAATTTACAATTTTTAATGGTAGATTTACAATGCCAATCAGATCTATCTTTGTGGTGTCCTTGTATAGGTAAGGTAGGAATAACCATCTCGTGACCCGCAGTGGTGTCTAGTGAAGTAAAGAGAATTGAAGAATTTCCATAAATATCTGAAGTTCAAATTAACGAACAGGTCTATAATCTAGAAAAGCACAGACAATATTGCATATGTCCAAATTATCCAGCACACTACATTTCCAGATCAATCACCTGATTGGTTTCTGACCATTGAACACTGCATCAGGTCGGACATATAAAAGGTCCTTGCCATTTGAGACTTTCCATGATGTTACACATCCTCCAAACAAGTAGACCTCTGCTTCACTGTGAATTGAAGATTACAGAATCATAAAATACAAACAGATCGAGCACTATAAAAACTTCAGTATATAAGCATTTTTCCATAAAAAAAGAAATAACAAGTATATTCAAATATGGAAAGGAAAACGGCGATAGCCATTTTTAAACAGCGAACAAATAACCAAATGTGAACAATAATCTTTTAAATCATAATTTTTATGATTTAATGACCAATTTGCCCGAGATAACCTTATATCCACAAGCAGAATCAGGATGACAGGAATTTCATTTGGGATAGTCCCGGAAAGTTACTGTTTTTGTCATGCTAAAATACTAAATGAATAAACACCTCATCACAAATATTATAAAGAATGCTATGATGCAAGGGACTATTTTGAATGAATTAGAAGGAAAAAACACATGAAATTAAGTTGATAAATCTTGTATGCCCAAGCCATGTTGCATTTCTACCAGATGGAAAACCTATGTGAGCTATATGAGTTAACTAAGAGATAATTGTTTCAGGCTTTACCCATTTATCAATTCACTTCAAATAAGAAAACAAAGGCATCGCTAATCCTCCCTGAATTGAGGTGTCGTGGGAGAGAGGACGATTAGAATTTACCTGCCCTGCCCTGTGCGTAGCACAACCTTCGGTAGTTTACCAAAGCCTTCATTAAGTTGGACTTCAGAAGAAGTGGTTTCCTTGCTCAGACTCGCTAAAGTGATAACGCTAAATCTGAAAGTGGAAGCAGCGACATGGTCAGAAATGTAAACAGTAAAAACGACCCAGCTCCATACGCTTTAGACTGTTGATCAACAAAAATCAAAGGAAAACTAGAATCATTTTTAACAAATTCTTTCCTCTCCGACCCCACAACGAATTCTTTCATATTTTTTCCTAACTCATGATTGGCATAGGAAGAGCTGCATCATCGAAATGATGAGCTTCACATCAAACTAGAATGTGGGAAATACAAATGCAAAATCCGCATGAAAAATGTTCGGATATCAAGAATTACAACACGCCCAACAAAAATTGGGACAAAATGCAGTAGAAGAAGGAAGAATCTGGATATGAGGCACGAGGAATTCTGACGCTCAGCTAAGGAAACGGACAGGTAAGCAGTCGGCAGCTTACCGGCGCCTGGACCGTATCGTGAAAGAGGTGGATGGGGCAGAGAAAGAGCGAAGAGACACCGTGGATATGGTCGCCATTAAAGTTTGGGACGATCTTTCGACACTTCGTACGAAGAAAAGCATGTGAGCCATTTACCGACTCGGGTATATTGTTTAGGCAATTTGGTATAAAAAAATAAATTATATTTTTGTGCCTAACGTTTGTAAAATTATACGTGGGCCCTTTTATCTTTCAAAACTATGCGTACCTCTTATTTTTGTAAATAATTAGATATAAACCTTCTCACATTTCAAATGTATAATTTTTTTTATATTATTTATAAATGTCGGCACTGAGTCTCGGCACCTCATTTCCCATCCACCCTTCTCATGAATTGACATCCCCCTTACACCAATAGAGACACGAAGGCGGTATTGTAGGGGTCTTTGTCTATGTTGGCATTTATTAATTTAATTATAAATAAACTATGTTACACATATTTTAACTCAATTAAAAATATATTCATGAATATATTCGTTTACTCATGCTTATATGATTTTTATTTGTCACATATGGATCATATTTAGTACACATTAGGACTGATTAGTATAGGTTTGTCTATGTTCGTATCCATTAAACATTGCTTATGTATTATATTGCATACATCATAAAAATAATTTATTAAAATCATAATTAACCGTTTGGGTGCCATTATTTTTCGAATTACTTGTATGGGAAATTACCGCCTGTTTTACGCCACTTGAGGGCAGGTCCTTCTGTTCTATGAGCTAGTTTTGCTGGTCTTTGAGGGCGTGCTTTCTCCCTAGGTGAGAATAGTGGATTTTCTAATGTCATAACTATTATGACCTTTTTGACTTGAGAATTCAGGCTAGTATGTTAATGTGCATTGGCTTACTAAGGGGTAATTTCCCCAATAAGGATTTACTCAAATGCTCCAATCTTCATTTGTTAGGAATTCAGACTTCCTTTCTTAGATTTCCAAGGTGAGTAGGATTGTTTTTTCCATCCAAGTTCTCTTAGGCCTCCCTCTCCTTCTTTTGACATTATTTAAGTAAAACTCTTCTAACTTTCTTACCGGGGCATCCATTAGTCTCCTTGGTACATGTACATACCAACGCAACCTACACTCTCTGAGCTTCTCCCCTAAAAGTGCTATCCCTAAGTTCTCACTTATATACTCATTTCTAATCCTACATTTCTTGGTTATTCAACACATCCACTTGTATTTGAGTAAGAATTGAAATAAAAATCAGCATGTCTTAATTTGGGTAAATTCTTCTTGAAACGATCGATCATTTAAACAACAATATATCGATCACTGTTTTCAATGTGCACGATTCCTCAATTGAATGATTTGTTGCGAGAGTGATCAATCGATATCTCTTGGTTTCATTTTGCACATGGCTGAATCATCAGGCAATCAATCATTTTGACCTCATTTTGTAGCGATTGATCATTTTTCCTATTTTTGACAAATTTGCCCTTCTTTTACCTAAAAACCTTCCGAAACCTCTATAATAATTTCTTATCCTTTTTCCAAGTAATTTATACATGCCAATGTGATCTGGATATACTTCAAAACCCTTCATATTCTTTAGTCCTTTACCTTGATCAACAAGAACAAACATGGTCCTATTTTTAAATTTTGTCAATTCCAAACGAGACTCTAAAGACTTCTAGTATACATATGGTTTCATGACATAATGTTGACAAAGAAGTTAGCTAATAAATTATCCATAAGATCTGCCTATCAAAGGACATTATTTGGAAGCCAATAGTAATTAAACATCATGATGGATTTGTCATCTACAATAGTCTAGACCATGCCTACCTGAAGAAAATGAATCAGCTTAGAAAAGGTTTTCCAAGTGAATGAATTATGAGGTCTTAACATACAATCTTCTACAATATGACAAAGATTGTAATTTTGCTTTGTCACCTTTGTCTAGAGGAGCACTATCAGTTCCACAACTTTTTGAGAAGACGAGCTTCAATAAAAGGCTAGTATTTTGGATACCGAGACCACCACCATGAATTGACCTAGTAATAGAATCCAATTTAATAGTATATAGAGAAGAACTTTTAGAAAGATTCCAATAGAAATAACGCACTCTATAATCAATGTAATGGATAATCCCCTATGGAAGAAGAGATGTAGACATATAATGCAAAGGCATGGAAAATAATGTAACGACCCATTTACTGATTACACCTAACCCGAGCCGCTAGGGGTAATTATATAATTTTTAAATAAGTTTTATGTGGTTTCAAGGGATAGAATCCATGTATTTAGTTAGAGATCGAAGTATCGAGTGTAATGAATCAAAGAACATGTGAAACAAAGGTTGAGAGCGAAAGTTACGACATTGGGAAGCATGCCACATTGGCAGAATCTACTTAAAAAGTGCAGGATAACCAACCCATGTATAGTCTGGTTTCGAAGAGCTCATCGATACAAGTCCATCGGTACCAAGAACGCATGATTCTAATTTCGGGGTAGGAAGATATCATGTTTTAATGTTTTAAAAAAGAAAAAGAAAATAATATAGATCTGTCACTATGTGGCAGTGTGGGAGCTGCACGCGCGCCATGCGGTGACATGTTAGATGAGACCAATGCATATCAGACATGCGTCTAACACATACATCAGCACTGACACAAACTCTTGTCAACACCTTTTTTCCTATAAATATCATCTAGTTTTCCAGTTCTTGACACTTGGAGACGTCCAAAAACTTATTTTCTTTGTTTCTCACTCATTTTATCCCCGATTCTAGTAATTTAGGAAGCATTCTTAGCTAAATTAAACATGTCAGACATCATGGCGAGGTTGATTTCTTGATTTGAGAATTCTTGAGTCATCTTAAGTCCGATTCAAGTCATTTAAGAGGTGTTCTTACTTGAATCGAACGTGCTGGACACTATGGCATAATAGGTTTCGTGATTTGAGAGCTTTAATGTGAAGAAGGTTAAGCTATGGAGGTTTTCTCCTATTTTTGAGTTATTTTAATCTCAATTTTGTCCATTAAAAGTGAGAGAAACATCATGGGTTAAGGGGAGGTTAAGTCCATTGCCTTCGGGCCGCAAAGAGAGAAACACCCCTGGTTAAAGGGAGATGATGTCCACCACCTTCGAACACAATAAGAGAAACATTCCAGAGCAATAGGAGGTTCTATCTTCCATCTCCAGATCTAAAGGAGAGGACACCCTAAAGAAATGAGCAACTCCGAATGCCGCTACTTTCAGAACTATTGGGGAGTAAGCGTTTATGACTTTCCAATTTAATATAACTTATATGCATGTTCATCTTAATTAGTAATATTAATATTCTAATTAATATATATTATTTGCTATGATCTGATGGATTTTGATATGTTCTTATTCTATCTGCTTTGATATGCTCTGTTTTGATCCAAATCTGCTATGAAGTGCTCTGTTTGATTTGATATGCTCCGATCTGATATGATATGATATGTTATGGTCGGATAAAATCTGTTATGATCCAATGGGCTATGATATGATCCAATTCACTATGTTGTGTGTTTTGCTCTGTTATGTGATAGAGTGGGATATGTGACTCTTCTAGTGTTCTCCTCACCTCTATGAAAGAGTGAGATGTGTGATTTCGCTAATTTATTAGCTTCCGTTCGACTCCGATGATTTATGAGCTTTCTGTCTAACTCCAAATGATTTATATGGATATAAGGACATACATATTTTAACGTATATGATTTTGTAATGACCGATGCATGTAATAGCCATTAGGCAAAAGTATGTTCAAATTCGATTGTATTGGAATAACATCGTAGATGTTATCCAATATGTATGTATGCAACTAACAGTAAGACAATGTTGGCCTGATCCAAATTAGTTATAATTAGGTTTGTTTTGGCCTACTCACAAAGGAGCGCTAAAGCTTAGTAGTGCATAGAGGAATGTTACAGTTCTCGCACATAGAATCTATTGCTCCTGGTTGCTCTCATTTTGGTTTTTATGAAAATTAATTTACTCCGATTTTGTTTTCCAAACCCTCGGTCCGGATCAGTTTCTGGGTAGGGGTGTTACAAATAAAGTAGATTTTATAAGAGTAAATCTACTTGCTTGCCTAAGCAAATGTCTCTTCTACTTCTACCCTTCTTGTCACACCCCAGCACACACCACCCCTAACCCGAACCTGGTCCAAGGAGGTGGTACCCGGCATGACGAAGTGAAGTGTAAGGAATTGTAGAAGACTTAACCTAACCTTGGGTGAAACACATCAAAGTCCGTGCATGTGCCCTTTGTCCGAAAGCAAGTAGAGGAATATAAAGAAGGCTAATTAATAATCTTAGTCCACACATACCCACATCATCGAAATAAGAACATAATATTAAGCCTCAATGGTTACACAAGTCTAAATCCAACATCAACTATCCATAGTGTTAAGTAAAGTCAAGTATAAGTTCAACATGTCATAAAACAAATCTAATATAACCCATACAACTCTAGCCCGTCTCATGGTGCATATCGATCCTGATGATCCACATAGATACTATCCTGAGCACCTACATGGCACAACATACAACCCCAAAACAAAAAAACACAAACAAAGAGGGGTGAGCCTAGCTCAGTAAGGGTTTTGAAATAGAATGTAAACTCATGGAAACACCACACACTTTCTCAATCTAAACATGCATCATGTATCCATTCCCTGCACTTGTTGTAACGCCCGAGATTTTTCATCACATTTTCTTAAATTCACAAAAAAAATTGCAATATAACAACTATAAATCGGGGGAAAATGACAACATACAAAACTTGTGAAAACAATTTATAGTTTAAAACACTACACATCAATTTTCACATCCAAAATTTTCATCATTTGATCAAACATCATACGACCAAACCAAATATCCTGATGCGCTACTTGAAAACAAACATATGAATAAATTACCATGATCATGGATTTTAAATACAAATCTATCTCAGGCATCCCTGAGTGCAAATCCCATAAATAGTCCACCATGTAATCCAAGTTACAAGTCCAAAAACTATAAATGCCTTAAATATCATCTCACCCAATACATCAGATTGTGGCACAAAAAGATACTCACAGTGAGTCAAAGATATACTTGAGTCAAAGGGAATCAATCCACCGCGGAAATAAGCTTCCATCTCTAGGAGCTCTCCATCACAAACCTGCAAATGCCTCCTGAACAACGGGGCTAATAAAATAGGGTAATGAGTATTTTCATACTCAGTGGAAAAATACCCAGTAGCAGAGTTCTAAACAGTGAACTCAGTAAGTCTATAAATAGATGCATTCATGCAACTTAAACATGAGGCAGACAACATAAAATAATCATATACATGTGCATATAATTACGCATAACACACCATCAAACCAAACTTATACACACACCCTTAATCAGGGTCTTACAAACTTACTCGTACATTCATACACTTACTCAATACCTTACACATACTCATATGACCTTACTCGTACAATCTTACATATCCTCTATGACCTTACTTGTACAGTTTTACTTGTAAACATATGCTTACAGTTGTGCTCATACTCATACTCTTACAATCTTGCTCAAAAAGTTACATTTACAATCCTACTCATACTCATACTCTTATAGTCATGCTCATGCTCATACTCATACTCTTATAGTTGTGCTCATACTCATACTCTTATAGTCGTACTCATACTATTATAGTTGTACTCATACTCACAATCGTACACTTACTCAAAAACACACATACTCACTCATACAATCGTACACATACTATTGACCACTGAAGCTCATTACAACTAATAAGCTCCAATGTTGTAATGGAAAAGAATACCACTAGGGCATCACTTTAGCCTTTGGGGAGTGTCTAGACGTCATGGACTTTTCGAATGCAAAGCACACTAATGCTCATAGGACACAAGATCAAACAAGTAAGAACAGGTCCATGATATTACTTACCTAAGCACGCAAGCATAAACACCCACATAAGACAATTGCCCACACTCTAGGGGTCTTATAGTGCCAGTGTCACTCTTGGGCAAAAATCATACAATGCCACTCTTGGGCAGAAACATATAGTGCCACTTTTGGGCAGAAACATATAGCGCCACTCTTGGGTAGGAATCATACAGTGCCACTCTTGGGTAGAATCATGCAAAGCTCTCAATAGAGCATCAAATGTCTGGGCTTAATACAACACACAGACCAAATCCAAAACATACATTGCTCTCAACAGAGCAGCAGACATCTGAGGCTCGATGCAGCACAAATACAACATCCTGCAAGATAAACAGTATGGCAGGACATGAGAAATGCTTAGCTGACTCATTATCGGCTAGCTCAAACATGGAACTTAATCTGTCAAACACTCAGGTCTCAAACTCACAACGCGTTGTTACGTCTGAAACAAGACTATAAAGAAGTTAAATTCATATTTGTTTTACTTGCCAATTATAGTAGACAACGTTGATCTACAGGGAAAGTCTTGTGCAACAAAGAAAATGGTTACAAAAAAAAATAGAGGAAAGAAAAACTAAGAAAGAGTAGAAGAGTACTAAAGGAATCACGAGTTAAGAAATCAAGAAGAGAAAACACTAAGGCATTAAGGGTCATTATAACATCTAATGATGTTCTTCATGTGCCATGTTATCTTAGTTAGAATTGAATGAAAATTCTATCTAACCGGAAGATATGAACATTAAACTTAAAAATTAAGATAGAAAATGTTTTGGTTAGATGAAGGATAAAAATAATTGTCTCTTCAAGAGTTCTATGTATCCAAATCACAAAAGATCAAGAAGGAGAGCCTTCAAGTATCTTATGTATCCAAATCACAAAGAAACAAGAAGAAGAACAATATTAAATAAATATCACTTCAAATAATAAATACTTACTTGAAACCATTGATGAAACATGAATAGAACTCCATTAGATTGTTACAAATCACCTCTAGACTTAGCTTGAGAGCTTAGAAAGCCATTATATTAAAACTAACAATAAAAATACAAAAGAAGAGAAGAAAAATAGGAGAAGAGAGCTCCAAAGAAGAGGGGATGATGCCTCTATCACATCCACCCCTCTATTTATAGGAGTAGAAGGGGTTGCTTTAAAGGGGAAAGTCAAATCATATCTCTAGATTGTATCCTGATTGATTGCCTGATTGGTTGTTTCTTTGGCAATGATTAGATTCTAAATCAATCAAATAAATCAATAATTTATTTAGCAAATAAGTATCTTTGAATCTTCCTTTAGTTATCCAATCAGCCTAATTTTCTTTCCTTATGTGTATCAATCACAATCAATAAAAAGATTCTTCATGTGCTAGCCTCGGGTTAGTTAACTAGCTATCCCTTTGCATGCCAAATTCTACCAATAAATCTTCGGAATTGTGAATTTCTTTTTGAACTAATAAT
Organism: Saururus chinensis; assembly: GCA_035235625.1. NCBI lineage: Eukaryota > Viridiplantae > Streptophyta > Magnoliopsida > Piperales > Saururaceae > Saururus > Saururus chinensis. The sequence continues at coordinate 39,150,915 of CP141143.1, forward strand.
TGTAGCCACAAAAGTCTTCTTTCCAATGCCACCATAATCGTATCAATCTGAATTATACATAGACAGATATGGTCAAAATACTAAAGATGTGTCAATCTGTCCAAATCAGCTTCTTTCCTAATTTAGTTCTCTTGATGCAAATCTCAAATCCAATGGGTCCAAAAGGTTGTGTTCGACCATTTCATGCATGTTTAGACCATTAAAATCCCATTCTTGATTTTCAAATAGCTTTGGGTAGATGGGCTTTACTTCCTATTATACTTGGATCCCTTTGAAGCCTATTTAGACATGTAAACTCAATTAAGGTCTAACCAACTTATTCAAAACATAAATAGCCCAAATAAGCAATGAATTAACATAAAATAGGATTGCAATTTGAAATGTGAGAACATTTAATTGAACATTATTTCGGTGCATCAGAACGCTATCATTAGCTTTGCTTATAATTCAAATTTGCATTGAAGTAAATTATGCGTTACAATTACGCCACAAAGATTCTCAAACGTACAGTGCTCTACTGATCAAACCAAAGCTGAGCCCAATCCGAAACCCTAGTTTGTCAGGGTATCAGACTTCAGTTAACCCTCACAACATAGCTCATCGTACACAAATCCTTACATATTCATACAATCTCCGCCATCTACCTTATGGCCAAATCATCTTACACAGAAGTCATCAAACAGAGCTCCTTAGAGCCAATCCCCGTTATCACCCTCTTACTTAATACCTCACTTATTATGCTTAATCTTCACTTCATAATGTGTACATTATGCTTGTACAATTATGCACGCTCTTATTGTCTGACAATTCCCAAACATATGCTCCAATCCAAACCAATTCATTCTAATCCTCGCTCGTCAAACTTACCTCCTATGTCTTCCATCATACACTTACACATCTGTCACTTCTAATCGTTCATCGCCCAAACTTCTGCCCACACAGTCCACATATATAACTTATCAACATATTTGCTCGCCATTACTAGCACATACATAATACACATACATAACATACTAACATATTCGCTAGCCACCACTAGCGCATACATATTTCACATACATGAAACATCCTTACAACTCACATACATATGCATTTCAACGAGCATAATTCATTCTCTTCCATCATGCAAATGGATCATGATTTAACATCCAAAGCATTGAATCTTACAATCCTTGTATGCTACTACACATTCAAAGCATGCTATCATGAAATTACGAGTTCAAAGCTCTCATACCTTGTAATCATGACATTTGGTGGTGAGCACACAACGGTGGTAGCAAAAATCACTGCCAATTTGAGAGAGTCGCTGTCCCGAGGGTTTAGGAAACGCTGGAAGCACTCACGGCCAAACGAGTGGCAGATGCGACTAAAAGTCAATGCTGAAAATTCATGCTCCATGGCGGCACACTAGGAGAGGCCGAGAGAAAGGTCATGCCAATGAGTGGCAGATGTGACTGAAAGTTGAGGTGTACTCACTCAAGGTTGGCCGACGGCTAAGAAGTACTCAGTCGGCCACAAGACATCGAAATCAGCCATGGACAACACTCAATGGCGTCAATTTCGCATTTACAAGGGCCCACATAAGGGCAAAGGGTGTGGGGCAATGCTCAAGGATAGAGAATAGGTGGAGGAGGGCTCTGGTGTCAAATCCATTCGATGGTAGAGCCATCCGATGGTCAGGTTGTGCAAAAGTGGCACCTAAATCGCACATGCAGCTACATGCACACGCAGCCAAAGGTCACTTAAGGGGAGATGAGTTGGACGGTGGTGATCCAAAGCCCACGAAAGGGCCACAGGGCTAAGGCCCTGGTGGTGGCCAATCGAAGCGACAACATTGCCGACCGTAACTCACAACCAAAACAATTGGTGGGGCGGCAGTGCGTCTAGCATGGTAGAGGTAGGGAAAATTAGAGGTCTATCAATGGCCACATGGCCGTCACTGGCCAAGGCATATATGGGTAAACTCCTCCATCTTTAGTCAAGGTAAGCTAGACAAAATCTTGCCAAAGGCTGTCCTGTGTCGACGGCATAAAATGGGCAAGAGAGGACAATAGGCAAGCATGCCTATGAGCGGAGCTAGCTGAGGCTGTGGGCCACATGGAAAAGCATGGGTTAGAGACAATCAAACTGGGTCAGGTGGGTCCGTCTCTAGTCTTTGCTAGGCCAGGGCAGAATCCATGGTTGCCGTTCGACCACTAACAGCCTACACCGGCAGCGTCAAAATCCAAAACAAAGGGATTGACTAGGGAAAAAGTGGAGTCAGGATGGGCCAGGGTAGTTGTACCAGTGACATCGGGCTGAGACTTGCAAGCCAGAGCCTTGCCAAAGGCTGGCGGCCATGGCCAGCTATATCTTGCCTACCTCAAATCGAAAACACAGAGGGAAAAGGCAAATCTAACTCTGTCGGAGGTGATTGGAAATGAAGAGAACCAAAAAATGATCAAGAGCCATTCGGCTGGGCTGAGGGGATGGCCCAGCTGTCACCAACCTAAGGCTAGCCCACCGGAGGCGAGCTGGAGGTTGGCTCTAGCTGACACGTCTTCAATTTTCCATCACAAACAAAAATAGGGAAGGGGAAGGGTCTAGCTAGAGGAGAGAATGAAGCCGGGGAGACCGAACCAGGTGGAGCTAGACCGGTGGGGTGGTCCCTTGACTTCGTTGGACCAAGTTGGAGCCGGACGGAATCTGGTTGGCTACAACCAGCCACTGGCAGCGGCAGTGGGATAAAAAAACCAAAGGGGATGGAAAAATAGGGGCAGGGCCAAAACTGCAAGGGGGAAGCCGATGGCCTTGCAGTCACTTGCCCAAGGCCAGTCAGACGGAGGCTGACCGGAGCCTACCTCTCGTCGCTGGTTCCGTTCTAGTCATAAAACGGGGGGGAGAGAGAGAGTGAGGGAGGGCTAACCAGGGAGGAGGGTGACATGGCCGTGGGGGCCGGGTGTTGGCCCCCTGTCATTGTACCGCCAGAGAGGAGCTAGTGATGGAGGCCCTATGGCCCACCGGTGACCAACGGTGGCCTGAGAGCAAACTGCAGAAAGGGGGGGATTCTCTGTTTCTGGTCTCTTCCGGATCGGGCTTGGTTGTGCCCGATCTATTCATTTATTTCTTTCTTTTCCTTTTTTTCTTTTTTCTACCTTATCCTCTGCACTTTCATTCTCTCTCTAATTTTTGTTTCATAAGTGCGCGTTGAGGCCCACGGCTTACAACTGAACCCCACACCTGATTCTATGGGTACAAATACAAAAACTAAATACACCGAAGTGTTACATTTTCTCACCAAAATTAATCAAAAAAATAGGAGAAAATTTATAAGAAATCGTAGAAAAATCAGGGACATTACACCTATGCATCATGAGATAAATCACATTCCATATACATATTCATGCCACCTATACATCAAGATGTAAATCACATTCTATAAATACATTCATGCCACATGTGCATCATAGGTTCATTCCTAATTCACAACACACATGTATACCATGTACAATCATATAAATCTCATTATAACATTCACATCCTACATAAGCATGTCTCAATATTCACATTCACCCTGCATAATCAAGTACATCAAACATATTTCGTCCTACAGACTTAAGTATAACCATTTAATATACACCATGTGTAACATAAACATCATTGTTCATTCACAACCTATGTCAGTGAGCATTATATACTATACACATACATAAATCATCCGATGAATGTCTCATAATTGAGAAAATAGCCCTGCTTAATCAATCGAAGCATAAGTAGACCTGGTAACCTAGGACAATCCCTAACAAGGAAGGTCAGAATTTCTAAAAAGGAAAATTAGAGCAGTTTAGGTAAGTTCCCTAATGGGGAAAATACCCCCTGGTAAGTTGGTGAAGATGGACAAACCAGCATGGATTCTCAAGTCTAGAATACACATTGGTTTAACTCATTATAGCATTCCGCTCTTCTCTACTAGGGAGCAACCATCCCCAAGGGATGAAAACTGAGTCCATTAGAAGGAAAACCCCATCTACAAGGGACGTAAAACAGATTCGATAAACCTCTGAGCCGCTAATCCAGAAAACAAAAACATCCAATTGCATCAAATTGATTAATCATAGCTAGTTACAATTAATCTTTATTTATAAATCATTCATATAATGCATGCAACCTCATAAATATGGGGCCAAATGTTAAATGAGTGCAAGCATAGGTAAACATACTCTAATCAGTCCATATGTGCTTGAAACATGGTCCATTTGTGCTTGAAACATGGTCCATTTGTAACATATAAAATCATATAAGCATATGCAAGAATGTACATACATGGTAGTGTTCATACTTAAGCTAAAATATGTGGAACATGAGTCACTTATAATCAATGTGACATGTGCAAACATCCATAATTTATCATGGTTATGACATACTAGAATCATGGAGTAATTATGAAGAAATCATCGAAAGATGGATTCAAAACAAGTAGAACATCAGACAAAAAACTCTACAAGCATAGTCATATTCATGCTTGAGCTAAATCATAAATTGAATAAGGCTCACATGCAATAAAGGTGACATTTATAGGTAATTGTAACTCATCATAGTCATAGAAAATTAGAATCATGTGAAAAGAACATGAAGTGGCCAAAAATCCACATAATAAACTATTTTCACCAAACTACTCCATTTGAGTGCCCTAGCTGTTCAAAAGGCATGTTAGACCGTTCAAACAGTTAGAATAGTTCACTTTTTGGTTCGTCTTCAACCTCTCAAAATTCCAACCAAAAATATTTTGAAATTACGTATAAATTCAAAAATCACCATAGAACATTATATAATCAAAATCTAAGCCTAGAACATGATGGATCTAATCATTTTCATGCTTAATCATACCAAAATAACTATAAGTCACATGCTTTTAACAAATCACTATTAAACATCAAAATGAAGCAAGAGCTCAAATAAACCTATAATCATGCATTCCAATGAAGAAAACCACTCAAGTAAAAACCCTCAACCTCAAGCAATTCTACCCAAAAATTAGGGTTTTTAGTAAAACCTAATTAAAATTAGCTAATAGACTCAAAGCAACTGGAAAGATGATAGATCTAAGACATCATTAGGTTAAAAACAAAAATAACCTAATTAGGGTTCTAAATTAAATTTTAAAACAAGATTTTGATAGAAGAAAATTAGGAATCAAGATAGGAGAAATGAAGATAGAGGTGATTAAGACCAAAAATTGAAAGATTAAGGGGTGATTATGGGTAAAACCATACCTTAATCAATGTTTCTCCGTTGGGAAATGAAGGTAGAGCAAGCCTCCCTCCTAAATATAGTCCTTCCCTATTTGGCAAATGACTAGGTTTTTCCTTATATAGTAAGGGTTTTGGGCCAGAAATTTGAATTGTTGGGCTAGAAAATAGAGGAAATGCCCTGAATAACTAATTAAGGTTATTTTGACTCAAAAATGAATTTAATCACACCCAAACCTATGAAAATAAAATAATAAAAGATTAGACACCAAAATGGGTAGTATGTCATCCCACATGGACGTGGGTCCCATGTTGGGGCCCGCTTCCTTAACTAAGGAAAAACTAGGAGAAAATGCCTTTAAATCGGTAAAAACATTGGGTAAATCAAACTTGACACTGAAACTCTCAAAAATGAAATTAAACCTTAAGAATTTGTATTTAACTAACCCATAACCCCAAAAATCATATCAAACCAATAAACTAACAAAAATTCCCACAATTCACACAATTAAAAGGGAAAATTTAAGAGATCTTACATCCTACCCACCTTATAGGAATTTTCCTATTAAAATTCGCTATTGGCCAGCAATGAATGGGTGAGGATACTTCTCATTGACTTCATCCTCACGATCCCGCGTTGCCTCTTCCACATTGTGGTTCTGCCAAAGGATTTTCACCAATAGAATCACCTTGATTATGAAAAATCTTTTCCTTCTTGTTGAAGATTTGCATTAGCATCTCGACATACGATAGTCACTCCTTAGCTCCAATGGCTCAAAGTCAAGAATATGGGATGGATCCGGCTCATATATCAGAAGAAGAGAAACATGGAACACATTGTGAATGTTAGCAAGTTGTGGAGGTAGGGCCACCCGATACTTCACCATTCCAATCTGCTCAAGGACTTCAAAAGGTCCAATGAACTTAGGAGATAACTTCCTTCTCTTGCCAAATCGCACGATGCCTCAAGAAGGTGATATCTTCAAGAAAACATGGTCACCAACTTGGAATTCTAGATCTTTCCACCTCTAATCTGCATAACTCTTTTCTTGACTTTGATTCGTCTACAACTGCTCCCAAATAGGTTAAATCTTCTTCACTAATTGTTGCACAATCTTAGCCCAATTAGGAGATGCTCTCCGACCTCACTCCAACAAAGAGGAGATTGACAAGGACACCCATACAATACCTCGAAAGGAGCCATCTTGATACTTGCTTGGTAACTATTGTTGAAAGTAAACTCTACCAGCGGCAAGTGTTTCTCCCAATTACCTTTCCACTCAAGGATGCATGCACAAAGCATATCCTCTAAGGTCTAGATAGTCCTCTAGGATTGTCCATTGGTCCAAGGATGATAGGCTGAGCTAAGGTGAGTCAATGTACCTAAAGCCTTCCGAAAACTTTGCCCAACACCTGGATGTAAATCGAGGATCTCAGTTGGATACTAAAACTTTATGTAACTGAATAATCTTCTTCACATAAAGTGTTGCCAACACATCCAAAGAAGTGGTCATCCTCATAGCAATGAAGTGTGCCAACTTAGTGAATCAATCAATGATTACCTGTACCACATCATTACCACTAGGCGATCTGGGAAGCCCTAAAACAAAGTCCATAGCCACATTCTCCCACTTCCACTCCAAAATAGGTCGAGATTGTAGCATGCTGCCTAAGTGAAGATGTTCTGCTTTTAGTTGTTGACACACTAGCACTTGGACACAAGTGAATTAATGTCCCTCTTTAGTGTGCTCAACTAAAAAGACCATTTCACATTAGATACATCTTGGTTCCTCCTAGATGGATGCAGAACCTAGAGTGATGTGCCTTCGAAAGAATATGCTCCTCTAACTCCAAGGAGTTTGGTACACACAATAGTCCTAAAAACGCTAAACTTCCATAAGCCCTTTCTTCAAAATTAACACTTTCACTTGCAACTTAACCTTCATGGCTTGAATTCCTCATCTACCTTTTGTGCTTAAACCACCTCATCAACTAAATTAGAGATTATGGGAAGATTAGCAAACTATTTGCTTGTATCTTCCAAAGCTAACTCAAGTTGAGCTCAATGGCCTCTTCATACAAAAGTCATTCTTGCACACAAACACAAATTATCGAAGTGGCTAATTTTCTACTGATGGCATCTGCCACCGCATTAGCTTTCATGAAATGAATTCCAACCATCTTCTTTCCCCATGTTCAAGTCTCTTTGAGTGAAGAGATAGTTCAAAATCTTGTGGTTTGTAAATACTTCAAACTTCTCACCATAGAGGTAGTGCCACCTAATAGTCAATGCAAAGACCACTGCTGCTAGCTCTAAGTCATGTGTATGATAGTTTTTCTCTTGCACTCTAAGCTGACGAAAAGTATAAGCTACCACTTTCCCATGCTGCATGAACACACAATCCAAGCCTCTTAGTGAAGCATCACTATAGACTACAAATCCTCCACTCCCGGAAGGTAAAGCTAAGACTGGCATTGAAGTTAGCCTCTTCTTCAACTCTTGGGAACATTCCTCATATGCTTGACTCCATTCAAATTTATCATTCTTCTTTGTCAACTTGGTCATAGGAGTAGCAATGAAAAAAAACCCTCGTTGAACCTTTGATAATATCCCACAAGACCTAGGAAACTTTGGACTTCGGAAACATTCTTAGGTTGCTCCCACTTCAAGACCATCTCCACATTAGATGGATCCACCGCAAGACCATCCTTTGAAATGACATGGCCCAAAAATTGCACTTCTTCCAATCAAAATTCACACTTGTCAAACTTTGCATAGAGTTTGTGATCTCTCAAAGTTAGCAAAACAATGCTTCTTATGCTCTACTTGTTAGCTGAATAGATTAATATGTCATCCACAAAAATAATGATAAACCAATTTAAATAAAGTCTTAAAACCTTGTTCATCAAATCCATAAAAGATGCTGATGCATTGGTGAGAACGAAAGGTATAACCAAGAACTCATAATGCCTATAATGTGTCCGGATAGTTGTCTTAGACACATCATTTGGTCGAATATGGAGTTGATGGTAGCCCAGCCTTAAGTCAATCTTGGAGAACACTCTAGCCTATTACAATTGATCAAACAAATCATCAATATGTGGCAAATGATATTTGTTCTTCATTGTTACCTGATTCAACATTTAGTAGTTAATGCAAAGCCTAAGGGAATTTTCTTCTTCCTAACAAAGAGAACTGGTGCACCCCAAGAGATACACTACGCCTTATGTATCCCTTGTCCATGAAGTCTTATAGCTGAGCCTTAAGCTCTTTTAATTCAGCTAGAGCTATGTGGTAAGAATCTTTATAAATAGAAATTGTGCCTAGAAGAAATTCAATATTGAACTCAATCTCCATCTCAAGAGGCAATCTTGTCAAGCTATCCAGAAAGACATCACATACTCCGACACCACATGAACGGATTCAATAGGAGGTAGAGTCACACCCTTCATTGAGATACCCTTCACTGAGATGATTGCAAGAAAAACTACACACCCACTATTAATCCAATTTTTTTCCTGAAAAGAAGACACCAAGAACTTGCCACTAACCTATCTCACACCCTAAAAAATGAAAGGCTCGACATTCGACAAAGCAAACACACCTTCTTCCCATGCCAATCAACATGTCCATGAAAAACTCACATCATGTCCATGCCCAAAATCACATAAAAATCAATCATAGGAAAAATAATCAAATCAATAAGCAATTCATGCCCTTTAACCAATATAGAAACCTTCTCAACATACTCCTCAGCCAGAAGAGAAGACATAGGGGTAGACGCACGCCAAGGAACCGACAACATCTTATGCTCAACACCAAATTTATGAGCAAAAAGAGGTGAAATGAAAGAATGCGAAGATCCTATATCAAACAACACTCTAGCATAGTGGGAGGTGATTTCAAGCATACCTTCCACCACTACAAAAGCATTGGCCGCTTCATGAGCTGAAATAGAGAAGACCTTTCCTTGGTTGACTAGCTTCTTTTGTTGTCCATCTTGCCGCCTTCCTTGTGGTTTTCCTTGTTGTCCTCTATGCTACCTTGGGCCTTAGTTTTGTAAGACTGGTTGATGCCTAGGAACATCACCCTGAGTGTTTTGAGGATACTCCCTCTTGTAATGCCCTTTCTTCCCACACAAGAAGCAAGTGATGTTGGCAACAGTAATTGTGATGATCAGGCTGCACATGGTGGTTGTTGTTCTTCCCAAAGTTATGACCACAAGGCTTCTGATTATGTTGTGCCTGAGAGTCCTCTTACCTAGCCTACTTAGGCTGCCCCTTCCTCTTGTGGTACTCCTCCGAGTCCTTCTCCACCACAATGGCATTTTCAAGAACTTCCACCAAGGTCTTGTGCCTGAAGGGAACCACCTGGCCTCTTATGAGAGGCTTCAACCCATCCTTGAAATTCCTCACTTGCTCATACTCGTCATAGAAGAAACAAGGAGCAAAGCACTAAAACTCGATAAACTTAGTCATATAAGTAAGCACAGTCATAGAGCCTTGATGGAGATTGAGGAACTCCTTATTCTCCTCATGAACATGAAGAGGAAAATACTTGATATTGAAAACTGACAAGAACTCCTACCATGGGATGTTCACTCAGCCCTAGAATATCTACTACTCAATGGAAAGCCACCATCTCTGCGCCTCTCCCTCAAAGGTAAAGATGGCTAAATGTGTCTTCTCCTTTGATCACCATCTCACGCTAAAGATCTTCTATATGTGAAGCTTCCAATTATCGGCTTCTAAGGCATCCATCTTACCCCACAAACTAGGAGGTTTGCTTCTTAAAGCCCTCCAAGGATAGGTACTCTTGCCCACTACCACTGGTTTGCTTAGCCTGCTGGGTTTGCATGACTTCTGTTAACCCCTCAATGGCGGTCAATACGTCATTCAGCCTCGAGTCTCTAGAATCTCGATTATTATTAGCACATATATGATTCGGTCCAACCATCTATACAACCATTAGACATTTAATCACAAGGCCTAACAACACAAGCAATACCAAGATCAAGCAACACATCACACAAGCAATCAATAAAGACAATAACTAACAAAATTCAATGTCGCTAGCATTGTCTAAATCTTTTATTACCTCAATCCCCATTGCCATTAGGAATTATTCCTTAACCTCATTCGCTTTTGGACAAGGTTGTGCTCTGATACCAAAAACTTACTTGTTATGCCCTGACAATCGCCATCCCTAACTTGAACCCAATCTAGGGAGGCAGTATGCAATGTGACGATCTAAAGTGTAATGAATTTTGGAAGACTTAACCCAACCTTGGGTGAAACACATCGAAGGGTGTGCACATGCCCTTTGTATGAAAGCAAATAGAGGAATATAAAGGAGACTAATTAACAATCTTAGTCCACACATACCCACATCATCTAAATAAAAACATAACAACAAGCCTCAAGAGCTACACAAGTAAAAAACCAACACGGGTTATCCATAGTGTGAAGTAAAGTCAATTATAAGTTCAACATGTCATAAAACAAATCTAAACCCAAACAACTCTAGACCCTCTTATGGTGCGTATGAATCCTCATGATCCACATAGAGACCATCCTTAGCACCTACAAGGCACAATATACAACCCCAAAACAATAAACACAAACAAAGAGGTGTGAGCTTAGCTCAGTAAGGGTTTTGAAATGAAATGTAAACTCATGGAAACACCACATATATTCTCAATCTAAACATGCATCGCATATCCATTCCCTACACTTGTGCATCATGAGATAAATCACATTCAATATACATATGCATGCCACTTGTGCATCATGTTGTAAATCACATTCCACAAACACTTTCATGCCACATGTACATCATATGTTCATTCATAATTCACAACACACATGTACACCTTGTGCAATCATATAAGTCTCATTATAGCATTTACATCTTGCATAAGCATGTCTCAATATTAACAGTCACCCTTCATAATCAAGTGCATCAAATAAATTCCATCCTGAAGATTCAAGTATAACCATTTCATATACACCATGTGAAACATAAGCATAATTATTAATTCACAACCTGTGTCAATGAGTATTATGTACCATCCACATGCATAAATCATCCAATGAATGTCTCACAATTGAGAAAACAACCCTGCTTAATCAGCCCAAGCATAAGCAGACATGGTAACCTAGGATAATCCCTAATGAGGAAGGTCCAAATTCCTAAAAAGGAAAACTAGAGTAGTTCAGGTAAGTTCCCTAATGGGGAAAATACCCCTTGATAAGCCGGTGCGCATGGACAAATCAGCTTGGATTCTCAAGTCCAGAATACACATCAGTTTAACTCATTATAGTAATCTGCTCTTCTCACTTGGGGAGGAACCATTAGCAACTGATGAAAACCCAGTCCATTGGACAGAAAAGCCTATCCCCAAGGGACATAAAAATGATTCGATAAACCTCCGAGCGGCTAATCCGAAAAACAACAACATCCAATCCCATCGAATCAATTAATCTTGGATAGTCACGACTAATCTTCATTTATAAATCAATTGTATGATGCATAGAACATAATACATACGTGAGCAAATGTTAAATGAGTACAAGCATAGGTAAAATACTCTAATTAGTCCATATGTCTATGAAACATGGTCCCTTGCGACAAATAAAATCAAATAAGCATATGACATAATGTACATACATGGTAGTGCTCATACTTAAGCTAAAACATGTGGAACATGAATCACCTATAATCAATGTGACATACAAGAATCTATAATTTTCATGGTTATGATATATGGAATCATGGAGTAATTATGAAGAAATCATCAAAATATGCATTTAAAACCAGTAGAAAAGTATAGTCATATTCCTTCTTGAGCTAAATCATAATCTGAAGAAGGTTCACATGCAATTAAGGTGATATTTATAGCTAATCGTAACTCATCATAGTCATAGAAAATTAGAATCATGAGAAAAGAACATGAACTGGCCAAAAATCCACATAATAAACTATTTTCACCAAACTATTGTATGGCTGTTCGAACGCCCTGGCCATTCAAAAGGCCTGTTAGATCATTCGAATGGTCAGAACAGTTCATTTTCTGGATCTAATTGAAATTATATAATCAAATCTAAGCTTAGGACATGATGGATCTAATCATTTTCATGCTTAATCATGTCAAAATAACCATAAATCATATGCTTTTGACAAATCACCATTAAACATCAAAATGAAGTAAGAACTCAAATAAACCTATAATCATGCATTCTAATGATGAAAACTACTCAAGGTAAAAACCTCTTACCTCTAAAAAGATTTTGCATCTCTTGAATGATCCTTAACCTCAAGAAATCCTACCCAAAAATTAAGTTTTTTAGTAAAACTTAACTAAAATTAGCTAATACACTCAAATCAACTTGGAATAAGATAGATTTAAGACATCCTTATGTTAAAAATGAAAATAAGCTTATTAGGGTTCTAAATCAAAATTAAAAATATGATTTTGTTTGAAGAAAATTAAAAAATAAAGATAGAGGGGGGTGATTATGGGTAAAATCATACCTTAATCATGGTTTCTGCTTTGGGAAATGGGGTAGAGTAAACCTCCCTCCTTAATACAGCCCTTCCCTATTTGGCAAATGACTAGGGTTTTTCTTCATATAGTAAGCATTTTAGGGTTGAAATATGAACTGTTGGGCTAAAAAATAGGAAAAAATGCCCGAAGTGGCTATTTAAGGGCATTTTTAACTCAAAGATGAATTTAATCACTCTCAAACCCATTTAATTAAAATAATTAAATATTATAGGCCAAAATGGGTAGTATGCCATCCCACACAGATGTGGGTCCCATGGTGGTGCCCGCTCCCTTAACTAAGGAAAAATTAGGAGAAAATATAATTAAATCAATAAAAAATTGGGTCAATCAAGCTTGACACTAAAACTCTTAAAAATAAAATTAAACGTTAAGATTTTGTAATTTACTAAAACATAACCCCAAAAATCAAATCAAATCGATAAACCAACAAAAATTCACCCAATTCACACAACGAAAAGAGAGAATTTAAGAGATCTTACACTTCTAGTTTAGATGAGATGTAATCCAAAAGATCCTTACAATGAACCTTTTTTAGGAGAACAGGATGCATAGGAATCCTAAGTATTTGTTAATACCAACAGGTCAAGTGATGGAAAAATATCCCTCAGTTTGACTCGCATAGCACTTGTGACATTGTGACTAGATTGGATACAAGATTCTCTTATTAATGCGCAAACCAACACAATCACAATGCCCAATTATAATTTTCATTGCCTCCTTGCATCCCTTAGACGTAGCTCTAAATAACATGATAAGATCATCAATGTACATTAAATGATTAATAGCATCAATAATTTTGTATATTTTAATTCCTTTCATGTATTGATGGGCTTTCAAATTACAAAGCCACAGATAATGCTTGCTAAGCCAATATGAATATAGATAGGGATAAAGGATCCCCTTACCACAATCCACGTTGAGGATAAATGATAATATCGGGTGATCCATTACTGAGGTGAAATAGTAGTAATACAAAACATACTTTGTTGGACCCATCTAGGATGAAAGCCAAACCTCAAGAGGAGTTGCTTAGTAAACGGCCATCTGATTCTCACATAAGCTTTGGCAATATCAAATTTAACTGCTAGTAATCTATCTTCATATTTGAGGTGCTTACTCTTTGAGTTTATAGTATGAAAGAGTTCCTTGGCCAAAAGAATATTATCTCGGATAGAGTGGCCATTGATAAATGCAAATTTGTTCAAAGTAATCAATTGATTCTTTAACAGTTGCATCCAATTGAAAATAATCCTAGATATGATCTTATATACAAAGTTAGCAGACTAATAGGTTTGAAATGACAATGAAGTTTTAGATCATTGCATTTCGGAATTAAGACTATATCTATTTTCCTGGAAAACATACCATTAAGGAAAAAGTTTTGGACATATGAGCAGTCATCTAGTCCAATGATGAACCATTGAGTATGATAGAAAACCCTTGGAAATTCATCAGAGCCTGGACTTTTCAATGCCCACATCTACTTGATAGCATATAGATTTCATGATTAGAAACTGGAAGAAGAAGATCCTCATTATCTTCTAATGTTGTCATATGATGAATATGATAATAAACTCCATATGGCCATTATCGCCCTCTTCATCAATATAAATTTTCTAAAAATAATAAAAAAATTGTGCCTTGATATCTTCAATGTCTGAATATAACTGATCGTTTATAATTAAACCCTTTGCAAGTGTACAAAGTAATTGTACTATGATAAGTATTAAAGGGTTATCGAACCTCAGGGACAAATGAACTAATGACTAAATCTAAGAGATAATTTATTGATTGAAATCCAAAAAGAAATTTTAAAATTAAACAAAGGAAGTAATCAACTAGACTAAATGAAAGATATCAATATGATGACAATTACTTAGGAAATTGAAATGATTATAGAGTCATAACAATTACTTATACGCTAACCTATTCCAATGTCAATATGAAAAAGTATTCTTAGTTACAAGCTTGAATTAATTTAGAAAGAATCATTAATTAAATCCATGGAATAAACTATCTTCGACAATAGCACGAATCATCTACACTAAAAAATTAAACTATAGGCATGACTCATCTAATCTTAGTATAACTCATCTAATTCATTAATCATTTGAACATTAAAATTATTACATGACCATCTCATCTAAATCACAATTAGAATCAATGTAAATCTCAAAACCACATCAATCTATCATCTATAAGACAATAAATCAACATAGAATTGAATAAACTTGAAAATTGTTCTATTTAAAAGGATATACTTGTCATACAATTGTCATTAATCACAACTAAGATATAAATTAAAAAAAAAAGAAACTGAAACTTATCTATAACTTCACCAACTCCTAAATAAAAGAAAAAATTAGCCTTGCATGGTAGAAGGCAGCTCTTGAATCTCCATTGAAAGCTTTGATTGCTCCTCCGTCTTCTTCTCTATTTTCTCTTCTAAAAATTTATTGTAATTCCTCAATTTTGAGCCCCATATGACTTTATATAGGAATAAGAGTCATAGGAGGAAGTCCAATTGGAAAATGACTCAAAATCGGCTTAAAATAGGAAACCACATGATATGTCCTTCCTACGATATCCCCTAGGTGTCTCTAGTTGGATGAGTCATATCTCATGAGGATTTTCAATCATGATAACAACAAACATCTAAACCTAAGAAAAAAAATAAAACAAAACAAGAAAACAAAAGTCTAAAAATAACACATAACTATTTCTAAAAAGAACCAGCCACGAATACTTGAAACAAGTAAATAATTTTGATGTGATCACTTTCGAGTAAGGAATCATCCATTTTAAATATAACCTCATCTTGGAAATGATTGTTCCACTACATATATACAATTTAGAAACATTTAATGAAGAAACCTGTAGTCATACAATCTCTATCTTTATTAACAAGCATATCTTAATGTGGCCTATTAACTAAGCTCATTAGAGTTCACTAACTAAAAAAAATAACAATGACAATTTTTCATCCTTAATATCTTATAATCAAACCTCATGTAATGGCCTCCAAATTTTAATTAAATTAAGGGAATAAGTGCATAATATACCTCAAAATATGACTCGTGCAATACTTAGTCCTCTTAAGCTTTCTAAATAGTCCATGTAACAAGCATTAGGCTAATGTCCCTAATCAAGTAGGCTCAAGGCACTAGCTGTTGAGACACCCCTCAGGCTTTATAACTCGAACTATAAAGTCTACAAAACTAAGTCATAAACATAATTTATCTCAAATTTTCACCTTTTGACACGAAGTCCAATGATTGCCTAGACACGAAGCCCAGTTACTCAATGAAAAAGAGCAAGAATCCTTTATTTTTTCTCTTCTTTTAATCAATTAATCTTTTTTGCATTTTTTAATTTTTTTGCTCATTCATTTTTTCATCATCGTTTTTATCATTATACACATCCCAATTTTTTTCAAACAATAACCAAGCATAAAGATGTATCATAAAACATTTAAAAATACTCGAATGCCATGTTTTAAAAAATATGTTCACTTAAAGATATCCCACTAAGATTACCAGCAATGAATCACGAAACTATATTCCTACAGGTTATCAGAGGCTAACTTGACTTTATTTCACATATAGCAATTTCATGTGCCGATCGATCAATTCACAGAAATGATTGATCATTTTGTTATAATTTTTAGTTTTTACTATTTAAATCTCCAAATTTCACTATTCTTTCACCTAAGGTCTCTTTACCTTAAAGTATGTTAAGGTGATTGTGCTTTTACATGAAGAAAACACGGATTTGAGTCTTTTTTTCATTCCATCTTTAGAAGTCGATCTTCAGATTGTAAACTAATTCAAAATATACATTTCAAACATTTTTTTGGATATTTTGTAACAAAAGACTAGAACCCGTCATTTGAAGAATAAAAATTACAACTCTATAGCGCATAATTAAATTTAGATAGATTATCGAACAATGGTTCTCCCCCTTAATCTATAATTCTCTAATCTTATTGTGGTGTGGTCTTCAACCTATAATCAACCTACACATCACAAACTAGAACATACCCGCATAATACTGTCCCAAGAAATAAGTAAATACAGAAGTTAAATATTAAAGTAAGTAAAAAATTAACCAAGTTATAACCAACTCAAGAAATTTCTTTTTGTATCAAATCACTCTAGATTTTCTTTATCAAGCACTTGTTAGCTTTCCATCCACAAGACTTTAGGTTTTCTATGATTTCTCCCCCTTTCGTCACAAATAGACAAAAAGAAATTTAGTTAAAAAAGAAATAAAATAGAGAAAAACAATTGGTAAATCAATTTGAAACCACTTCGAATCAACTTCAACGAGAATCAAATAAACAAGCTTTTTGAAAACATAATGTGTTGGTAACCATATAGCATTCTCACTTGACTATCATATTTTTCAACGTTCAGCATACTACAACATGTATATCTTATATTAGAATAACATAATCTCATTAGCCACTCGACCAAAGAATCAAAAATTTAAGTTTCTAGCCTCATAATAAAAGAATATTCAAGAGTGTTTTACTTCAAGTTCATGACTATATTATAATCACTCAAAACAATCATTAAGATATCAATGGATAACATTTCATTCTCCTCCACTACTTTGGCAAATGAGTCCATCGAGAAATTTGGCTCATGCTCGCATTCTATTTGATCATTGATTTACATTGAATAAGTAGGAAATATAAGCAATGAGACAAAAATTTTATTTATGATGTTTTCATTCTCTATGCCTTTTACCTCTTTAAAATTTTAACTTTTCATTCTTTTTAAAAATAGGCTTACAATGACTTTTTCGTAGTTCTTTTGACCTTGCACTATATAATTTTTTTTCATTCTCAATGTATGCCTTGTTTTAGTTTCAAGATGATGGTAGCTTAAAAACTAACATATAATATGTAGGAAACCCTCTCTATCATCTTTATGAGAACTATTCATAATAATGCTTATATAAAATATTCAAAAAGAAATAAAAACATATCAAATCTCATTCAAAATGCAAAGGAATCCAAACTGCCCAACTGCCTCATAGCACTAGTGTCAAATAAGAAATCAACCATATTATACATTTAACTCGATAGATGCTCTCGAATTCCCACAGCGAGATAAGTCTTTTGGTAAACTAATAATGCATCAAGTCTTATTTTGAATCTTAAAACTGTACTCAATTGATATTTAACTAGTCCTCTTCACTGAGGATTTTATTCATTATGCATTGCATGTGTGACCCACTATTGTGCAATACTTTTACAATTCAAGTGTGTTCCATATGATATATGTCAGCTATATATTTGAAAAAACACAAACTCATTTTTTTATTATTTTTCTGAACTTTTTTGAAAACAAATCAACCTAATCTCTAAGCAAACTAAATCAATCTAAACTATCACAAACAAAAAAAAGCAAAATAGTTTTTGTTATGTTTCATGCCCCCATTATTTTCAATCAAATCAAGGACAAAACTCTTATAACATTACTCAAGGCAAGCAAGTCCAATGAATTTTCTCATATTAATGAATTTGTTGAAATCCAAAGGTTTTAAAAAATATTAGCCAATTGAAACTCAATTGAAATATATTTCAAGTTAACAATTTAATCCTCAACAAATTCTCGAATAAAATGATGTCTAATATCAATATGTTTTGTATGAGAGTGTTGAACTGGACTTTGATAAATTTTTATTGAACTTAGATTATCAAATAAGAGCAGCTATATATTCAATTTTAGCACTTGATAAGGAAACAAAAATTTTCTTTCTACTATGCTAAGAACTAAGTCAATTTCTTATATAAAAATCCTCTTAGACTTTTATATCATCTACACTCCCTGCCCAATTAGTATCTAAATACCCTACTAGTTCAGAAGTAGTGTTAAATGAAAACCATAAGTCATATCTGTAGATCCACTCACATATTCTATTATTCTCTTAACAACAATCATGTGGGATTCTTCAGGATCAGCTTGATATCTAGCACATACTCATACACTTAAATTGATATATGGGCAACAAGCAATTAAGTACAACAGACTACCAATCATGCTTCTATAAAAGGTTTGTTCAACAAATTTACCTGAAGTATCTTTACTTAACAGAATGAGAAATAGGTGTCTTGGCATGTTTTGCATCTTGAAGTTCAAATTTTTTTACTAGATCATTAGGGAACTTGGATTGTGAAACGAAGATTCCATAATCAGTTTTTTCTACCTGTAAACCAAGAAAATAAGTTAGCAATGTAAGAACATATAAGTTATATGATTAGTTTGTTGGCTAATCTCTTTGTCAAAATTATGTCATGAAACAATATGTATGTTAGAAGTCTTAGAGTCTGATTAGAGGTTGTTGTGGTCAAGTCATATTTGGAATTGATAGACTTAAAAAATAGGAGCATACATGTTCTTATTGATCAAGGTGAAAGACTAGAGAATATGAAGTGTTTTGAAGCATATTTAGATAACATTGGCATGCATAAATCACATGGAAAAGGTTAATAAGTGATGAGGTTTCAGAAAGTTTTTAGGTAAAAAGGGAAAAATTGTAAATTGTTAGGCAAAACGATTGATTGCTGCACAGAATTGTTGAACAAAATGATCGATTGCCAGAAAATAATTTTTGAAGATTGATGAATTGATTGATCACCTTGATAAATGATTGATCACCTCATGTTATAGCCCTATACAAAACGAAGCTAAGAGTTATCACTTGATTGATTAGAGAATCGTGCACCTTGAAAATAGTGATTGGTCGATCATTGCTTCAAATGATCGATTGTTTTAAGAACAATTTATGACATTTTAATTTTTATTCCACTCCTTTTTCTTCAAGTACAAGTCTTAAATCAACTTATTGGGCTATATAATGGTTATGAAATCATGAAATTGGAGAGAGGAAAACCTACAGGAGAAAAGAGAAAAGTCATTTATACCTTTGATAATTGTTTTCAAAAGAAGAATTTACTTGAGTTTTGTATTGAAGATCTATGGTGAATTGAAGAAGACAATGCACAATTGAAGAAGCTAATACACAGAGTAATCAAAGAGGAGTTATAGCATGTCTTCAATTGGAGATTAAATATTTTCACAAGGCTAAAGTCAAGACAACAATACGAGATTGTTAAATACTAGAAACAAATAGAGACAAAGTTAGGATAAGAAAGTTTCTAGTGCTTGAAGAATACTTAAAATTTAGGAACAACTATATAAATAAGAGAAGGTTGTGTTAGAGTCTAAATAAGGTTGATGATTTGCTTATGCCAATGTAAAATTTGTGCCTTAGTGCTTTGATTTAGTTCATTTGAAACTATCGTGGTTTTTTACCCTAATTTTGGGGTTTTCTATATGAATTGTTGTGTCTATGTGTGGAATGACTGATGGTTGATTAATTGATAATTCGAAAGTGAGATTGAGTGAACAATTAGGTTTTAATCGTTTCTGCTTGATAAAAAGATTTAGTCCAAAGAGGCTAGAACTCTTAATTCTTAATTGTTGAAAGTACTATTTTTAAGAGCAGTATAGTGATCCTCTAGGTCAATTAGATGGATATTATATTCTCAACAATGTGGTGGCTGAAGGGGCATTTCAAAAGCTTCAATTGAGCACTATACTCCATCCTCATCCATATACACTATTTTGGTTGAAGAAAGGAAGCCAAATACAAGTATCTAAATGATGTTTAGTTCCTTTCTCTATTTAGTCTATATATAAGGATAAGATATGGTGTAATGTTGTTGCTATAGATGTTTGTCACTTTTTGTTTGGGCATCTTTGGTAAGATCGATGTGTGATGCATGATGGCCATAAGAACAAATATAGCTTTATTTGTAATAGCATAAAAATTGCTCTTGCGTCCCATAAGGATAAGGTGATTAAATTCCAAAGCAAAAAATAGGTGATTCTTTTGTCTAGGGGAAAGTTTCTTGAGGATATGAAGGAAGGTGATGTTGTTTATGCTTTAGTTTCTAAGGAGGATAATGAAGGTGATGATATTCCAAAGGAGATTAAATATTTGGTGCATGAGTACCTTAATGTTTTTATGGAGTCTTTACCTGATGGATTGCCACTACTTAGAGACATCCAACGTTAGATTGATCTTGTGCCCGGATCTACACTCCCTAATCATCCTCATTATAGGATGAGTCCAAAGGAACATGAGGATCTTTAGCAAAAAGTCTTTGAGTTGTTGAGCAAAGGACATATTAGAGAGAGTTCGAGTCCAAGTGTTATTCCAGCTTTACTTACACCAAAGAAGGATGATAGTTGGTGATCGTTTATAATTAAACCCTTTGCAAGTGTATAAGGTAATTGTACTAGGATAAGTATTTAAGGGTTGTCGAACCTCAGGGACGGATGAATTATTACTAAATCTAAAGAGGAATTTGCTAATTACAAACTAAAATAAATTTAAACTTAAATTAAGCAAAAGAAAGGAATCAACTAGTTTAAAGTAAGAGATTAATTTGATGGAAATTACTTAGGAAATTGAATCCACTATAGAACCATAACAATTCCTTAACTCTTAATCTAAATCTAGTGTGAACATGAACAAGTATTCTCAGCTACAAGCTAGAATTACTTCAAAAAGAATCATTAATTAACTTCCATGGCATGAACTATCTTCGACAATAGCACGGATCATCTACACTAAACTAGCTATAGGCATGACCCGTCTAATCTTAGTATAACTCATCCAAGTCATTAATTAACTGAACATTAAAACTATTGTATGACCATCTCATCTAAATCACAGAAATTAGAATCGATGAAAATATAAAAACTACATCAATCTATCATCTACAAGATAATAAATCAACATAGACTTGAATAAACATTAAAAGCTCTTCCATTAAAAAGGAAATCCATATCATACAATTGTCATCATTCACAACTGAGATCTAAATTAAAAAGAAAAGAAACTGAAACTTATCTATAGCTTCATCAACTCCTAAGTAAAAGAAAAGTCTAGCCTTCCATTGTAGAAGAAAGCACTTGAATCTCCATTAAAAGCTTTGAATTCTCTTCCATCTTCTTCTTCCTTTTTCTCCTCTTAAAATCTACTGGAATCCCTCAATTTTAAGCCAAATATGTCTTTTTATAAGCATAAGTTCCGTAGGAAGAAGTCCAATATGAAAAGGATTGGAATTTGGGTCAAACAAGGAAACTGCGTGTTATGCCGATCGATCGCCCTGCATGCCCGATTGATCGGCTACACTGTATTTTCATCTGAATTCACGTTATCCCGATCGATCGCCCTGCATGCACGATCGATCGGATACAGTGTTTCTGTTTTCCTGGACTCTATTCGTTAAGCTTTCCTTCGTGTCCATATTAATTTCTAACTTGTTTATAACTCCGAAAAGTTGTCCAAATCACTTTAAAGCATGTGAAGACTATTTTTAATCATTTCAAACATCGTCCAAGTACTTCGATAAGTGCACTTTACCTACAAAACATAAAATACCATATTTTAGACATGTAGAATATAATTAAAATTCCAACTTTGTTTAAATACACATCTAAACTACTAATAACTACAAAATCATTAATAATTAAATTAAAATACTAATATCTATCTTAATCTAAATAAACCATAACTAACTCTAAATTAACCTAATCTATACTAGCAAATAAGGTAAAAAGGCATATAAAATAGATATAGATTTCATACTTATCAAATACCCCTAAACCTATATTTTGCTAGTCCTCGAGCAAAACAAAAATAAAACAAAACAACTAATCTTGAAAATAAATAAAAGCCACTTTCGTAGGGAATCACTATTGCATTTAGCGTATGCAACAAGCCTTTAAACCCCTAGGTGTCCCTAGTTGGACGAGTTGTGTCTCGTGAGGGTTTGCAGTAATGATACCCACAAACATCTAAACCTAAAAAAAAACAAAAATTTGAAAAATAATCTTCTATTAAAAACACATAACTATTTTTAAAAAGAACCAACCACAAATACTTGAAACAAGTAAACAATTAAGATCTGATCACTTTCAAGTAAGGAATAATCCATTCTATAACCCCATCTTAGAAATAATTGTGCAACTACATATATACATTTCAAAAACATAAAGTGTAGAAACTTTGTAGTCATACAATTTCATTCATTATTAATAAGCATATCTTATGTGACCCATTAACCAAGCTCATTAAAGTTCACTAACTCAAAAATATAACAATGACAATCTTTCATCTTTAACATCTCATAATAAACCCTCATGTAATAGCCATCAAATTCAATTAAATTCAGGGAATAAGAGCATAATATACTTCAAAATATGACTTGTGCAATACTTAGTTCTATTAAGCTTTCTAAATAGTCCATGTAACAAGCGTTAGGCCAGTGTCCCTAATCCAGTTGGCTCAAGGCACTAGGTGTTGAAACACCCCTCAGGCTTAATAACTTGAACTATAAAGGCTACAGAACTAAGTAAGTCATAAAAGAATTTATCTCAACTTTTGACCTTTTGACGCGATCCTTTATACTTGCCTAGGCACAAGGTCCGGTTACTCAGTGAAAAGAGAAACAAACCTTTACTCTTTTTTTTTTCATCATTTTTTTTTCATTCAATCTATTTTTTTTCCAACCTTTTTTTTCATTCTTTTTTTTCATTTTTTTTTCTATACACACTTATCCCATTTTTTTCAAATAAAAGCTAAGCATAAAGATCTATCATAAAATATTAAAAATTACTCAATTGCCAAGTTTTCAAAAATATATACTCAGTTAAAGATATCCCACTAAGATTACAAGTAATAAATCATAAAATTATATTCCTACAAGTTTCATGTGTGTGAAATGTGATTTAAAAATATATGCACAATTATCCAAGATAATGAAAATAAAATAGAAATTACTCACTTAATTATTTTCATCACTTAATTAATTACTTGAACTTTCTTCATGAAATTGATCTCTTTAAAAACAGACATATACTTTTAAAAGAAAATAAGCGATAAAACCCACTTAAAAGAAAAGAACACAAAAGAAAAACAAAAAAAATACTCTAAAACATCCTAAAAAAATAAGAAATAAAAATATCTTTCTACACCCCCAAACCTAAATTGAACATTGTCCTCAATGTTAAAGAAAATATATACT
Organism: Saururus chinensis; assembly: GCA_035235625.1. Taxonomy (NCBI): domain Eukaryota; kingdom Viridiplantae; phylum Streptophyta; class Magnoliopsida; order Piperales; family Saururaceae; genus Saururus; species Saururus chinensis. Next base: position 39,174,821 of record CP141143.1, read on the forward strand.
ACAATGACAAGAATAAGTAAGAGAGGGAAAGAAAGATATCACCTGAAAGCATATCTAATCCACTAATCTGAAAATGAAGTACATAGGATTGGAGAAAACATGAGAAACATACAGGTAAAGAGCAATTTCCCAAACCTAAAATACCAATCTACCAGAAAAGAGATAACAAATAAAAATAAAAATAAAATAAAAAAAATAAAATAAAAAAAAATAAGGAAAAGAAAAGATAAAAGTAGCCCCTGCACAGCTAAATATCAGCATCATCAGAATCATAGGCATCAGTAGAACTCTAGTCACTATCATCTGCATCTGCCGGAGCTGATTGGCTACGAATCAAATCAGCCAGTCCCTGTATAAGTCCCCTCATCTCTATCATCTGAGTAGCCATTTGAGCATCTATATGGGCAGTAAGCCTCGTCTGAAACTGTGCCAGAGAAGAATCAATATGTCCGCGAAGACGATGCTCCATCTCCAGGAAAGAGTCGTTAGCATGTGCGGGAATGTGCTGCTCAGCTGCAACCTCTGGTACACCCTCTGGGGCTGGCTCCTCCTCGTTCACCTCGTCGAATGCTGGTCGAGGCGGACGATGTGTGATCATCCGGTTTAGGGTGGCCTGGGAAATGACCCCTAAACCTCGGCTCGTGGGTGCATATGAAGGAAAATCCAAATGAAAGTGAACAAAAATCCGCTCCAAAAGAAAAGGAAAAGCTAATCGAGCATCCACTGGTCCAGAACTATATCTGCCATCCGTGCGAAGACAAAGGAGGGCAAGTCGATGTGAATCCGCTCCGCACGACCCAAAATATAAAGAAGGCGAGCTAAGGTGAAGTCAACCTTCTCATGACGGTGGAACCATATGTCATACTCCAATATTAGATGTGCAAAACGATAGTCCCGCGTCATGAGAGAAGCTGGCAATCCATATGTGAGAGATGGGCCTCGCTCCTGTCCCATAAGAGTCCCCGTGATAGTATACTCATCAGGAAAAGCAAAATCAGCAAAAGAGGGATAAGTGAAGCTGGAGCGCGCGAGACCCATCACTGCAGCTATAAGATCTGGTGTGACAGTGATCGTAATATCTCCAACGGTGCTGACAATATATCCCATCTCATTAAGAACGGCGGATGCATAAAAAGATCGGACCTGCTCATGATGTACGCGAGCGTCAGGGGCTGCAGTCTGTGAGAAAAAAGAGTACCAATCCTCTCTCTCCATAAGCCATGACTGGGCAGCAGTAATGGTGGGGACAAACTCTACCTGTCGCTTGTAAACAATAGGCCGAAGATGTAGATCAGCAGCGGTGGTAGTAGACTATGAAGCACGCGAAGTAGAAGAGGAGCCCTTCCTCTTCTTCGGAGCTTTAGGACGAGAACCGTGCGCCATAGATCTGCAAAAAGCTCAAAAACAAGTGCTAAAAGGGATATGGAAGCGACTAGAAAGCAGAAAAATTTTTGTACACACCCAATAATGTCAAATTACGAAAATACCCCTAGAAAAAAAATTGAGCAGCAATGTCCCAAATTAAAGTATAATATGTACAAGTGAAAATTGAGCATCTTTCGTAAAGCAAGTACATATAAACGGATCCATTAAAGCCTCAAAAATTAAAATTTTTGACAAAAACAGTGCGGACTGAAAAATCCGAAATCTACCGACCATAATGCCTTAATCAGTCAATAAAACTGTACCAAACGATCAAGATAAAGTATACAAGACGTTTCTAACAAATTTCCACAAAAAATTGCACCCGATTTAGTCAAAAATTGAAAGAAAAATGCAAAAATCGAATTTGGGGCTTACCAGTGAAACAGAGGGACAGCGTGAAATAGAGGCCGATTCAGCTCAAATTGACTCCGGAAATGGATTCTACACGAAAAATCGGAGAGGAGGGATGATTGTCGGACAAAAATCTCGCCGAATAGGGGACGGAAGACGGCGGAGGAAAACAACGGCGCGGCGGAGGAAAAAAACGACGGTGGAACGCACTGGCCGGCGCGCGCGTTGTAAGTGACGACTCGACCGTTTGAACAGGATACTTACCGATCGATCGGGCGATCGATCGGGAACAGTCCCGATCGAACGGGTAAACACAATTTTTTTTTTTTTGAAAAAAATCCAGTTAATTAACTAAACTACTAAATAAATAAATAAATAAAATCACTAAATAGATTAAATAAAGGAAAGTTAATTAAAACTAAAAGAAAAGGAGAGAAAATACACATAAAAACACATCGAATAAAACAAGGGTTGCCTCCCTAGAAGCGCTAAGTTTAGTGTCTTCAGCCAGACAGTGTGCACTCCCTTAATGTATTAATGGATCAATCAAATCAATAGAGTCAATGTCACCCCTCTCAATATCTCTCTCGATGACAGGCTTAAGTCTCTGACCATTAACTTTAAAAACCCGATTATCTTGTGGGTCAGAGATTTCAATTGCTCCATGAGGGAAAACCTGAGTAACAACATAGGGGCCATCCCAGCGAGATCTAAGCTTACCTGGGAAGAGACGTAATTTAGAATTAAAGAGCCAAACTTTCTGGTTAGGTGCAAAGGACTTTCGATGGATTAAACGGTCATGTAGAGTCTTAGTCCTTTGTTTATATAATTTGGCACTCTCATAAGCTTCATGACGCATCTCTTCCAATTCATTAAGTTGGAGTTTGCGGTGGGAACCAGCTTTGTCCATGTCGAAATTAAATGATTTAATGGCCCAAAAAGCACAGTGTTCCAACTCAACGGGTAAGTGACACGCCTTACCGTAAACAAGACGGCAAGGGGACATGCCAATGGGGGCTTTATAAGCGGTTCGATATGCCCATAAGGCATCATTAAGACGCATGGACCAATCTTTTCGATCAGGGCGCACTGTTTTCTGAAGGATTTTCTTAATCTCACGATTAGACACCTCTACTTGACCACTAGTCTGAGGATGGTAAGGGGTTGCAACTTTATGTGTGACGGAATATCTTCGAAGAAGAGCTTCAAAGGAACGGTTACAAAAGTGGCTACCCCCATCACTAATGATTGCCCTAGGTGTACCAAATCGACAAAAAATATGTTCCTTGAGAAATGCCACCACAACCTTATGGTCATTGGTTTTCGTCGCTATGGCTTCAATCTATTTGGAAACATAATCAACAGCGACCAAAATATAAGTGTAGCCAAAGGAGGGTGGAAATGGTCCCATAAAATCTATTCCCCAAACATCAAAAATCTCAACAATGAGGATGGGTTGGAGAGGCATCATGTCTCTCCGAGAAAGGGCCCCTAGTCGCTGACATCTATCACAAGACTTACAAAACTCATGAGCATCTCTAAACAAGGTGGGCCAGTAGAATCCACTTTGAAGAACCTTAGCAACAGTTTTCTTTCCCCCAAAATGACCGCCACAAGCATAAGAATGACAAAATTTGAGAATACTATGGAATTCACTATCAGGCACACATCGGCGAATAATCTGGTCAGAACAAAACTTAAAAAGATCGGGGTCATCCCAATAATAGTGCTTAACATGAGAAAAGAATAAATCTTTGTCCTGTTTAGTCCAATTAGAGGGAATGCGACCCACAGCAAGATAATTAACAATATGGGCAAACCAGGGGGGTGAATTGGTAGAGACAACAAAGAGTTGCTCATCAGGGAAAGAATCATCAAGTGGTTCAGGGTTGGAAGGTTCCTCAAGTAAGATCCTAGACAAATGATCAGCCACAACATTCTCAACACCCTTTTTGTCTTTAATCTCATAATTGAACTCTTGAAGGAGCAAAATCCATCGGATGAGCCTAGGCTTGGTATCCTTCTTAGAAAGAAGGTAGCGTAAGGCTGCATGGTCAGAAAAGATAATGATTTTTGACCCTAAAAGGTACGATCGGAATTTATCAAGGGCATATACAACAGCTAGCAATTCCTTTTCTGTAGTTAGATTGATCTTGTGCCCGGATCTACACTCCCTAATCATCCTCATTATAGGATGAGTCCAAAGGAACATGAGGATCTTTAGCAAAAAGTCTTTGAGTTGTTGAGCAAAGGACATATTAGAGAGAGTTCGAGTCCAAGTGTTATTCCAGCTTTACTTACACCAAAGAAGGATGATAGTTGGTGATCGTTTATAATTAAACCATTTGCAAGTGTACAAGGTAATTGTACTAGGATAAGTATTTAAGGGTTGTCGAACCTCAGGGACGGATAGATTATTACTAAATCTAAAGAGGAATTTGCTGATTACAAACTAAAATAAATTTAAACTTAAATTAAGCAAAAGAAAGGAATCAACTAGTTTAAAATAAGAGATTAATTTGATGGAAATTACTTAGGAAATTGAATCCACTATAGAACCATAACAATTCCTTAACTCTTAATCTAAATCTAGTGTGAACATGAACAAGTATTCTCAGCTACAAGCTAGAATTACTTCAAAAAGAATCATTAATTAACTTCCATGGCATGAACTATCTTCTACAATAGCACGGATCATCTACACTAAACTAGCTATAGGCATGACCCGTCTAATCTTAGTATAACTCATCCAAGTCATTAATTAACTGAACATTAAAACTATTGTATGACCATCTCATCTAAATCACAGAAATTAGAATCGATGAAAATATAAAAACTACATCAATCTATCATCTACAAGATAATAAATCAACATAGACTTGAATAAACAATAAAAGCTCTTCCATTAAAAAGGAAATCCATATCATACAATTGTCATCATTCACAACTGAGATCTAAATTAAAAAGAAAAGAAACTGAAACTTATCTATAGCTTCATCAACTCCTAAGTAAAAGAAAAGTCTAGCCTTCCATTGTAGAAGAAAGCACTTGAATCTCCATTAAAAGCTTTGAATTCTCTTCCATCTTCTTCTTCCTTTTTCTCCTCTTAAAATCTACTGGAATCCCTCAATTTTAAGCCAAATATGTCTTTTTATAAGCATAAGTTCCGTAGGAAGAAGTCCAATATGAAAAGGATTGGAATTTGGGTCAAACAAGGAAACTGCGCGTTATGCCGATCGATCGCCCTGCATGCCCGATCGATCGGCTACACTGTATTTTCATCTAAATTCACGTTATCCCGATCAATCGCCCTGCATGCCCGATCGATCGGATACAGTGTTTCTGTTTTCCTGGACTCTGTTCGTTAAGCTTTCCTTCGTGTCCATATTAATTTCTAACTTGTTTATAACTCCGAAAAGTTGTCCAAATCACTTTAAAGCATGTGAAGACTATTTTTAATCATTTCAAACATCGTCCAAGTACTTCGATAAGTGCACTTTACCTACAAAACATAAAATACCATATTTTAGACATGTAGAATATAATTAAAATTCCAACTTTGTTTAAATACACATCTAAACTACTAATAACTACAAAATCATTAATAATTAAATTAAAATACTAATATCTATCTTAATCTAAATAAACCATAACTAACTCTAAATTAACCTAATCTATACTAGCAAATAAGGTAAAAAGGCATATAAAATAGATATAGATTTCATACTTATCAGTTGGCGAATGTGTGTAGATAGTAGAGCCATTAATAAAATTAATGTCAAGTACCATTTCCCTATTCTCCACCTTGATGATTTACTTGATCAGTTGAGTGGTGCTTCTATCTTTATTAAGTTAGATTTGAAGAGTAGTTATCATCAAATCAGAATCAAACCAGGTGATGAATGGAAGACAACTTTTTAAATAAGAGAAGGGTTATATGAATGATTGGTCATGCCTTTTGGATTGTCTAATGCCCTTAGAACATTTATGAGGGTAATAAACTAAGCTCTTCAATCATTTATAGGCAGATTTTTAGTGGTCTATTTTGACGATATGCTTATTTATATCTCTGATATTAATTCTCACTTACAACATCTACGAGATGTTCTAGTTGTCCTCGTAGGGATAGGCAGTAGTGCCTATGATTCAAGCTCTTTGACATTTGAGGCATTATTTGATTCATGAAAGCTTTATTTTTTTTTTGATCATTCTGCTCTTAAGCATATTAATAGACAAGGAAATTATCTATTAAACATGCACAATGGGCATCTTATTTGTAGGAGTTTACTTTTGTGCTTAATCATAAGTTTAGAGTTCAAAACAAGGTTGTAGACATCTTGAGTCATCGAGCATGCTTACTCACTAGTATGCGTACTTAGGTTTTAGGGCTTGATTCATTTAAGGAGTTATTGTTGGTTGATCATTTCTTTACTACGGTTTTATCTTAACTTAAGATAGGATAGAAATCAGATTATTTGTTGCATAATGGGTTTCTCTTCAAACGCAATCAGTTATGTGTTCTTACTTGTAGCCTACGCTTGAAGATCATTAAGAAGTTGTATGATGAGGGTCATATGGGAAGAGATAATACTTTTCAACATGTTTCTTCTTCTTATTTTTGGCCATCTATACGGAGGGAGGTGTATAGATTTATTGGGAGGTGTCGTGTATGCCACATGGCAAAAGGGATATCTACTAATGCTGGATTTTACATGCCTTTGCCTACCCCATCTCAGCCATAGTCCAACATTAGCATGAACTTCGTTCTTAGACTACCTCGCACTCAAAGAGGGATAGATACTATCAATGTGGTTGTTAACAGATTCTCCAAGATGGTAAATATTATTGCTTGCAAAAAGGCTAATGATACATCTCAGGTTGCATTGCTATTCTTTTAGGAAGTATATCGTTTACATGGTTTACCATTTATTGTTTCTAATAAAGATACTCATTTTCTAAGTCATTTTTAGCTTTCTCTATAGAAATTGGCGAATACTTCTTTGGATTTTAGTAGCTCTTACCATCCTTAGACAGATGAAATCTTGGGATCAATACTTGTACAAGGCTGAATTTGCTTACAACAAAAGTGTGAATCGAAGTACATGCTTTAATCCTCTCTCACTATTGGATCTAGTTCCTATTTCAAATATGAAGATGTTGAATAGCCAAGCTGAAGACTTATATTACACTTGCAAGATATTCATTCTAATACTCTTAAAAGATTGCATGTATCTAATGATAAGGCAATTGGAGATTTAAATGAAGACATGTGAACTCTTATGTTGGTGATTTTGATTGTGTTGTTTTAACCAAAGACAAATTTTTTATTGGAGACTATAATAAATTATCAAGAAGGAAGATTGGGCCTTTGGAAATGGTTCAAAAGATTAATTCTAATGCCCCTAGACTTAAGCTTCCAAGTCACATGCGCACTTCAGATGTTTTTAATATTAAACATCACATTCTTTATCTTGGCGATGCTTTAGATAATGATGATGTGAATTCGAGGACAAATCTTTTTGAGCCAAGGAAGGATGATACAAATCAGTTGACATTGCCATATATAAGCATTGGGATCCCATAAAGAAAAATCATAATTTGTTCTCTAGCGATTGATTGGCACTTACGCATGAACGTTCAATCGTTTAAAATGATCGATTAGGACATGAAATCGTTTAGTGTAAAATGAAGCTGAGAGTTTGCGATTGATTGCCTTAACTCAATAATAGATCATTTTGTCTGCAATATGGTTTCTAACTTCATTTTGGATTAAGACTATGAAGAAGTCAAATTCAGATTTATTTTACTTGCCAATTGTAGTAGACAAGGTCGATCCACAGGGAAAGCCTTGTGCAACAAAGAAAATAGTTACGAAGAAATAGAGAAAGAAAAATTAAGAAAGAAAGAGTAGAAGAGTATTGAGGGAATAACACGTTAAGAAATCAAGATAAGAAAACACTAAGGCATTAAAGATCATTGTAACATCTAATGATGTTCTTCATGTATCATGTTATCTCAGTTAGAATTGAATGAAGATTCTATCTAACCGGAAGATATGAACATTAAAATTAAAACTAAAGATAGAAAATGCTTTGGATAGATGAAGGATAAAAATAATTGTCTCTTCAAGTTTTCTATGTATCCAAATCACAAAAGATCAAGAAGGATAGCCTTCAAGCATCTTATGTATCCAAATCACAAAGAAACAAGAAGAAGAACAATATTAAATAAACATCACTTCAAATAAATAATACTTACTTGAAACCATTGATGAAACATGAATTGAACTCCATTAGATTGTTACAAATCACCTCTAGCCTTAGCTTGAGAGCTTAGAAAGCCATTACAATAAAACTAAAAACAAAATTACAAAATGAAAGAAGAAAATAGGAGAAGAGAGCTCCAAAGAGGAGAGAATGCCCCATCTATCACGTCCACCCCTCTATTTATATGAAAAGAAGGGGTTGCTTCAAAGGAGAAAGTCAAATCATATCTCTAGATTTCATCCTGATTGATTGCCTGATTGGACCCATATATCTTTAGAATTTGGAATTTCTTCCTCAAATAACACTTGTAGCCACGGAAGTCTTCTTTCCATTGCCACCAGAATCATATCAATCCGAATTATACATAAAAAGATATAATCGAAATACTAAGGCTGTGTCAATCTGTCCGAATCAACTTCTTTCATAATTTAGTTCCATTCATATAAATCTCAAATCGAATGGGTCCACAAAGTTGTGTTCGACCATTCCATGCATGTTTAGACCATTAGGAGCCCATTCTTGACTTTTAAATAGCTTTGGGTAGTTGGGCTTAACTTCCTCTTCCAGTTGTGTCTTGTTGAAGCCTGTTTAGACATGTAAACTCAATTAAGGTCCAACTAACTTATTTAAAACATAAATAGCCCAAATCAGCAATGAATTAACACAAAATAGGATTGAAAATAGAAATTTGAAAACATTTTATTTAACATTATTTCAGTGCATCAAATACCCTCAAACCTACTTTTTGCTAGTCCTCGAGCAAAACAAAAATTAAAACAATAGAAAACAAAACTAACTACTCTACTTCCACAGGAAATCTCGATTGCATTTAGCATATGCAACAAGCCTTTAAACCCCTAGCTTACACTAGTGGACGAGTTGTGTCTCGTGAGGGTTTGCAGTGAATATACCCACAAAATTCAAAACTAGAATGTTAAAAGAAAATAAAAATTAAAACCACGTCAAATTTACAAATCGACTCCTCCTAAACATGTAACTTCATTTAGTAAAATCAATCATGCATAATATAACTTGTCTTCTGAAACAATAATTCATTCTAACAACTTCATATTGGTGGCATGTACTCATACATACATAATAGTTTTTGAAAAACAGGCATTGCCAAGTAATTATACAATCCCATTCTTATGAATCGAACAACTCAATGTGTCTCATGTCCACTCAGCAATTTCAATTTTAACACTAAATAGGCATTGGCATCCATTCATCTTCAAGAGATCATAATAGAGAATCATGCAAAACCTTCCTTGAAAAGTAAAATACCCTAGATCACCTGCCAACTCATTCAAGATATAATTGCATAGTGTCCTACTAGAATTTTATGTTCATCTCACATGACATGTGTAAGGCTTAGCCTTTTTAGCTTTCTATAAGATCCATGTAACAAGTGTTAGGCCAGTGACTCCCAATCCAGTTGGCTCAGGGCACTAGGTGTTAAAGCACCCCTCAGGCTTAATAACTTGAACCAAATAGGCTTCAAGGCTATGCATGTCATAAATTAGTCAACTCTACCTTTTGACTCGAACACCCTATGCTTAGTGAGGCACGCCGAGTCCCGGTCTACTCAATAGAGTGACTTTAATTTTTTTATTTTTTTTTCACATTTTTTTTTGTTTTTTTTTCTTTTCTTGAGCACATTATACAATCAACTTGAATTGTGTTGACAACAAGTCCTCGATTGTTCTACAAACCAAGAATAGTGAAGCTCAAAACTCTATCATGATAACATGAATACTACTAGATTATGCCAAAGTTTTACTCTCATAAGAAAATAATTACTTAGATTCAATGATATCCACCAAGATGTAAGACCATAATCAAGGGCTCGAATTCTCACTTAGGCAAATGTCTTACTTTGTTTCTTTTTTTTTTGTCAAAATAAGAGCACAAAAAAAACCAATATGAAGTAATCAGAACTCAAAATCATTAAATCTGTCAAGTCATATTCTGAATAGTATGATATCATTAAACAAAGTCATATGTCTAAAAGAAGCATCAATGTAATAAGCAAAAACATAAATCTAACTATTTTTTTTTTAAATTTTTCATTTTTTAAGTACAACAAAAAAAACATAAAAGAAAAATCTCTTTTCTACACCCCCAAACCTAAACTAAACATTGTCCTCAATGTTGTAATATAAGAAAAGAGGAAAGAAGAGATAATATATCGGTTGATGTGCTCATGTATATAGCTATGAAAAGAAAAATAGTCAATAAAGCACAAGCATAGTCACATTAGGGTAAATCAATAATGAATCATATAAGCACACCCTAATAATGATTAGAGCAAGTGACAAAGATAATAAACTAAAAACTAACTAAAGAAAATAAATAAATAAAAAACTAACTATTAAACAAAAATTACTATCAAAACAAAAAGTGGGTTGCCTCCCAGGAGCGCTAAGTTTACTGTCTTCAGCCAGACACACCTTCATCTAAACTCATCCAGGGTCCTTCAAAGCAATTATCTTCTCTTTATCAATTCTAATCAAATCAGAGTGAGTTAAGCAAATATTTAGTGGATCATTAGAATAAATAAAAGGAAAAGCATCCTCCACTAAACTCTCAACCATGTCAACTTCAAAAGTATCATCGAAGTCTAATGGTTGTCTACTGGCATCAAATACATTTAACTCACATGTCAAGTTACCAAAAGAAAGCCTCATCACTCCATTCCGACAATTTATTAGAGCATTAGATGTAGCAAGGAATGGACGACCTAAAATCATAGGGATTTGAGAAGATACATTTGAAACTGGTTGTGTGTCTAAAACAATGAAATCCACTGGAAAATAAAATTTGTCCACTTGAACAAGGACATCTTCCACTATTCCTCTCGGCTTTTTGATTGAGCGGTCAGCAAGTTGAAGTGTTATGTTGGTGGGTTTCAAATCACCAAGTCCCAATTGTTCATAAACAGAATAAGGTAAAAGATTAACACTTGCCCCAAGATCAAGCAAAGCTTTTTCAATTCTATAATTCCCAATTATACAAGATATGGTTAGACAACCAGGATCTTTATATTTGGGTGGGGTGTTTTGTTGCAAAATTGCACTTACTTGTTCTGTCAAAAATGCCTTCTTTTGTACATTTAGCTTACGCTTGATTGTACAAAGGTCTTTCAAAAATTTTGCATTAGATGGAATTTGTTTAATGGCATCTAAGAGAGGAATGTTAATTTTTACTTGTTTGAAAATTTCAAGAATGTCATTATTTCATACCAATTTAGAGGAAGATTGTAACCTTTGAGGAAAATGAGGAGGAATAGGAGAAACACAATCAGAGTTGTCAAGTTCATCACCATGTTTAGAATTCAAAGACTCCTTAGGTTCAATAACCTTCATTGGAATGTCTTTGTTAATGACTTTTCCACTTCTCAAAGTGGTGATGGACTTAACATGCTCTTCTTGTGAACTTGAAGAATTTAAATTTTCAATTACAATTTGACCTTTAGGATTTGGTTGAGGTTGAGAAGGAAACTTCCCTTTTTCTTGAGTGCTCAAAGCTGTGGTCAATTGAGTGATAGAAGTCTTCAAGTCATTGATGGCTTGCATTGTTTGGTTGTTGATTGTTGCTTGACTTTGCATGAATGTTTGCAATGTGTCTTCAAAAGTCTTCTTATGTGGTGGAACATAATTTGAGGAAGAAGGGGGTACCTGCACATTAGATTCATTTCTCCAACTAAAGTTGGGATGATTTCTCCAATTAGGAGTATAAGTTTCAGAATAAGGAGAAGAAAATGGCCTTTTGTAGGTATTCATAACATTTGCTTGAGTATGCAACACCTCTTGAAAAGCAGGGATTGTTGGACAATCCTGTGTTTGGTGTCCATCACTCTCACATATACTACAAATATCTTGTGCTTTTTGAGAAGCTTTAGACATGTTTTCCCTATTAATTTCCATAGCCTCAACTTTTCTAGTTAAACTTATAATTTTTGCTTTTACATCATCCTCTTCTTTAAGAAGGTACATGCCTCCCTTAGTTGCCCCATTAGATTTGGTTTTATTACTACTTTCAAATTCATTAGAATCTTCCCATGATTGAGCATTTTCAGCTAACACATCAAAATAGTCCCATGCTTCCTCAGGTTCTTTACTCAAAAACTCTCCATTACACATCATTTCAACAAATTGCCTCATTTGAGAAGATAAGCCATTATAAAAGAAACTAATTGTACGCCATGTTTCATATCCATGATGTGGGCACAACAACAAAAGTTCTTTAAATCTCTCCCAACATTGAAAGAAAGTCTCATTTTCTTTTTGTGAAAAATTCATGATGTTCTTTCTAAGTGTATTAGTTTTATGGGTGGGGAAAAACTTTTTCAAAAATTCTCTTTGCATTTCTTGCCATGATCCAATAGATCTTAGCTTCAAAGAATTCAACCAATTTTTTGCCTTTTCCTTTAAAGAAAAAGGAAAGAGTTTTAATCTAATAGCATCATTTGAAACATTTTGGTTTGGCAAAGTTGCACAAACCTCTTCAAACTCTTTTAAATGCAAATATGGGCTTTCTGAATCTAGGCCATGAAATTTGGGTAGTAATTGAATTACACCCGGCTTGAGTTCAAAACCGCCTACATTAGTTGGAAAAATCATGCAAGAAGGAGAACTTGATCTAGTTGGTTGCAAATAATCACGCAAGGTTTTAACTTCAATATTTTGTGCATTATTATTCCCATTATTACTTCTTAGTTCCTCATTAGTTCTTAGATCTTCCATTCTATCAAAATAAAGATAATTTTCAAAAGATTTGGTCACTTTTTTCAATCGTCCAGAATTATCACACACCCATGTGAACATGCAACAACAATTTTTTTTTTTTTAATAACAAACGAAAGTAAAAGTGCAAAAATTAAATGACAAAATATTAAAAAGTTAGAGGGTTAGGAGTTAATAGACAAAAAATTAAAATTGCAAAATAAGGCCAAAGGCACTATCAAGGTACACGTTTGATTCTGAAAAATTTTCGGTAGTAACGTGGGTAGTGCCTCCGGTCTCAAAAAAAAGAAAAATTACAGAATTTAAATACTAAAAGTAAATGACATAAAGTAAATGACTGAATTTAAAGAGTTAGTGTGCAAAAATAAAAGTTAGAGAATTAGTAAAGCTAGAGTGTTTTTTTTCGTAACGGATTCTTGTCACACGTTGCAATCCCCGGCAACGGCGCCAATTTGTGTTACGTCCAAACTAAGACTATGAAGAAGTCAAATTCAGATTTATTTTACTTGCCAATTGTAGTAGACAAGGTCGATCCACAGGGAAAGCCTTGTGCAACAAAGAAAATAGTTACGAAGAAATAGAGAAAGAAAAATTAAGAAAGAAAGAGTAGAAGAGTATTGAGGGAATAACACGTTAAGAAATCAAGATAAGAAAACACTAAGGCATTAAAGATCATTGTAACATCTAATGATGTTCTTCATGTATCATGTTATCTCAGTTAGAATTGAATGAAGATTCTATCTAACCGGAAGATATGAACATTAAAATTAAAACTAAAGATAGAAAATGCTTTGGATAGATGAAGGATAAAAATAATTGTCTCTTCAAGTTTTCTATGTATCCAAATCACAAAAGATCAAGAAGGATAGCCTTCAAGCATCTTATGTATCCAAATCACAAAGAAACAAGAAGAAGAACAATATTAAATAAACATCACTTCAAATAAATAATACTTACTTGAAACCATTGATGAAACATGAATTGAACTCCATTAGATTGTTACAAATCACCTCTAGCCTTAGCTTGAGAGCTTAGAAAGCCATTACAATAAAACTAAAAACAAAATTACAAAATGAAAGAAGAAAATAGGAGAAGAGAGCTCCAAAGAGGAGAGAATGCCCCATCTATCACGTCCACCCCTCTATTTATATGAAAAGAAGGGGTTGCTTCAAAGGAGAAAGTCAAATCATATCTCTAGATTTCATCCTGATTGATTGCCTGATTGGACCCATATATCTTTAGAATTTGGAATTTCTTCCTCAAATAACACTTGTAGCCACGGAAGTCTTCTTTCCATTGCCACCAGAATCATATCAATCCGAATTATACATAAAAAGATATAATCGAAATACTAAGGCTGTGTCAATCTGTCCGAATCAACTTCTTTCATAATTTAGTTCCATTCATATAAATCTCAAATCGAATGGGTCCACAAAGTTGTGTTCGACCATTCCATGCATGTTTAGACCATTAGGAGCCCATTCTTGACTTTTAAATAGCTTTGGGTAGTTGGGCTTAACTTCTTCTTCCAGTTGTGTCTTGTTGAAGCCTGTTTAGACATGTAAACTCAATTAAGGTCCAACTAATTTATTCAAAACATAAATAGCCCAAATCAGCAATGAATTAACACAAAATAGGATTGAAAATAGAAATTTGAAAACATTTTATTGAACATTATTTCAGTGCATCATTCTCTAGCAATTGGCACTTACGCATGAACGTTCAATCGTTTAAAATGATCGATTAGGACATGAAATCGTTTAGTGTAAAATGAAGCTGAGAGTTTGCGATTGATTGCCTTAACTCAATAATAGATCATTTTGTCTGCGATATGGTTTCTAACTTCATTTTGGATTAGAATTTGATTCCAAAATTAGTTTCTTTTTAGTATTTTACTTTCCGATGAGTCTTTATTTCATATTCCTTTGATTATTTAGGGATTTTCTCATTAGTTTTCTTTAATTTTGATTTGTTAGTCATAAGGCAATAAGAAATTAGACTCTTTATTTATAGTCATGACACTATGAGTTGTATAAATATTTGGCTCTTCTATGAAAGCCAAGAGTTCTATTTTTTCCCGAAGACATTGAAAAAGAAGAAGAGATCATTCTTTCTCCTTTATTTTCCCTCTATTTTGTGTGAATTTATAATTGAAATTCACAAGAGGAAGGTTGTGTGCACCTATAGTCGGATTCATCGAACGACGTTTATCCCATAAATCCTGCCCTGCATCAAATAAAAAACATTAAAATAGATACATTGAATAATTCATAATTAAATCAAGTCAAGTAAAATCATTAACTTTCATTATTCTCATTGTCATATCCAGACAAAGAGAAATTATAGACAAAAGGATCACTATCACTTAGTAGCTATATTACGAGTATGTACTACAACACTATTTAGCTACAGACTCTTGCTAGAGACTCATTCCTGGCTCCATCCCCACATGAAGCAAAGGCCCATAAGGGCTTTTTGTCATACCCTGCCAAACCCCCTTGAACTGAACGCAGTCTAGATTGGTGAGACATGATGCAATGAAGTAGAAGACTAACCCATCCCAGGTTCTCATCGAAGTATCCAACATGTACCCTTTGTACAAAAATAAATAACGGAATGTAAAGGAGGTTAATTAACCATCTTAGTCAAACATAACACCCACAAAATCTATAATGAACAATCTCAATCCCTAAGGTTGCAACACATCTAAAGCCATTATAGGCTATCCAAAGTATAAAATAAAGTCAAGTCTAAGATCATCATATCACATGACAAACCTAAAATAACCCAAGCATCTAGCCCCTTATCATGGCGCATGCCCATCCTCATGGTCAACATGAAAACCATCCCGAGCACCTACATGACACAACATACAACCCCAAAACAAAAGAGGGGTGACCTTAGCTTAGTAGGGGTTTTAAAGTGAAATATAAGCTCATGATAATACACATGTATTCTTCCTACGCAAGTCAATTTAAACATGTATCACATATTCATTCTCTACACCTCTGCATCATGAGATAAATCATATTTTATATACATATTCACACAACCTATACATCATAGCTTCATTAATAATTCATAACACACATGCACACCCTATGTAGTCATTTAAGTTTTATGGTTCATTCACGTCCTGCATGAAGCAAGTATAAACATTCACATTCACCCTAATCAAGAGTATCAAACAACATTTCATCGAGCATGTTCAAGCATAATCATTGCATATGGATCATGTATAACATAAGTATCATTATCCATATATAAATTATGTCAATGAGCATTATAATCCATACCCATGCATAAACAATTTGGGGAATCTCTCACAATAGGGAAAACAACCCTGCTTTTCTTGACTGAAGCACAATCAAACCTGCTCACCGTGAAAATCATAATAAGGAAGTTTGAATTCCTATAAAGGAAAATTTGAGCAGTTTAGGTAAATCCTTGCTGGGGAAAGTACCCCTTGGTAATCTGGTGTACTCGGACAAACTGGCCTAGATTCTCATGCTTAGAAAGGCTCATCAATTTAACTCATTATGATATTCCTCTCTTCTCACCTGTGGAGGAGACCCGTCCTCAAAAGAACTTAAAACCCGGTCCAATGGATGTAAAATCCTATCCTTTTGGATGTAAAATTGATTTTATAAATCTCCAATATGACTAATCTAAAAAACTACAACATCCAATCAATTAATTACTGCTAAAGACGAGTAATCTTCGCTTATAAGTCATTTTTAGGATACATCTATGAACAATATTTAGTGAATGTAAGTATAGGTAAACATACACTAATCAGTCATAATATGCATGAAACACGGTCCATTTATGACAAAATAGAATCATATAAGCACAAGTAAAAATATACATACATGGTTGTATTCATATTTTTGCTAAAACATGTAGAACATGGTTCATATATAATTAATATAACAAGTGCAAATATTTATAATTAATCATGGTCATAATCTACTGGAATCATGGAGTAAATATGAAGAAATCATCAAAATCCTACTTAAAATTACACATATACTTATTTATCCCATGCTCGCTTAAGTAGATGTTTTAGCATAATCACAACATGTAACTTGCACATTTTAGGAAAAATAGTAAATAAACTCCAATCAGTGTGAAAGTTTACAGAGACCTACATTATAGTCATAATTATAACATAAATAAAAATCATATGAACAAGTATGAAAAAAATTGTGATTTAATTAATGACACTGTGCGTTCTACCAAAATCGTTGACCTTTAAATTTATAACTATGCCATTGACTTATTGTGCTCTAAACAACTTAAAATTTTTATACCATGTTTATAACACATATATCAATCACTTAGAAAAAGATGGAACCAAAAATCATATGTTTTCATCCCTAAAAATGCTTCCAAATACAGAAATAGAGAGTTGTTTTAGTTTATAGTATGTATTCTTAAAAATATAATAAATACATATTATTCTGTAAAAATTTGAAAATTAAGAATATAATCTAAACATGATAATCTATTCCTATAAAAATTTGTGAACAAACCTCAAACTAAAAGTATTTGATACATATTTGTGAATAAAAAATAGAGAGTTTTTTAGCCATTTGAATGGCCTGACATTAGAATGGTTGGCCATTTGAATGGCCTACCATCCGATTCAAACAACTGGCCCGATTGAATGGTCAAAACAAAACTCTCAAACTAATTGTCTTCTTCCTCATGAAACTAAACCGAAATTCTTCCAAATATCAATAAAAATTCTTAAAATTTCATTAAATCTTATATAATCATTACCCAAACCTAAAACATGATAAATCTAATATTTTTTATGCTAAACATACAAAAATAACGATAAATCACATGTTTTTAATAAATCACCATTACACATCGAAATAAATCAAAAAGTCAAATAAACTCACAATCAAGAAATTTCAAATAAGATAACCTCTTAGAAGGAAAGCCACTTATCTCTATGAAACTTGTGAATCCCTTAAATGAGCTTTAACCTCAAGGAATCCTATCAAAAAATTAGGTTTGTTGGTTAATCCTGAACAAAACTAACTAATAGACTCAACTTAACCTAGCAAATGATAGATTCAAAACCTATTTAGGCTAAAAATGAAAATACCTAATTAGGGTTCTAAATTGGAATTAAAAACATGATTTTGATGGAAGGAAACTAAGAATCCATAGAGAAGAAGTGAAGATTGGGAGGATTAAGAAAAAATTGAAAGATTAAGAGGTGATTAAGGGGGAAAACCTTACCTTAAGAAGGGTTTATCCTTTGAAAAATGGGCGTAGAGCTTAGCCTCTCTCCTATTCTCAGCCCTTCCCCATTTAGCAAACATCTATGAATTTTCTTTTTATAGTAAGGTTTACACACTGAAAATTGAATTGTTTTGCTAAAAAATAAGTAAAAAGATCTTAAGTGACTATTCAAGTCACTCTTGACTTAAAAAAAAATTTAGTAACACCCAAACCCACTTAGACAAATCAAAAGAAGGTTGGTTGCCAAAATTGGTAGTATATCATCCCACAAGAACGTGGGGCCCATTCCTTTGACTAAGGAAAAATAAAAAATGCTTTTAAATAGATAGAAATTAGGTGAATCAAGCTTGACACTAATACTCTTAAAATGAAATTAAACTTTAAGAAATTTATAATTAAACTAACCCATTACCCCCAAATCAAATCAAACTGACAAACAATCAAATTCACACAATTAAAAACAAAATAATTTAGAGATCTTGCACTTATGGACCTAAGTGGTTAAAATTATTAACTATTATGATCATCGAGATCTCCTTTATTGCATTGCACTGGGTCATTCATCTTGTTATGCTATGACTCATTTGAACCTAACTTTCAAGCTGGGGGAGTAGCCCTACATACTGAACTCCCAACTTTGTGGAGCCAGGGACCATGAGTTAGCCCTCAATCTTGAGTCTATTACACATGGCTAGAAAGTCTCCTCTTTTGGAATCAACCCGACACTAGGGCCATATGTCCTAAAGTGTCAAATGCAATGGTTAGGGGACAACTATCCATTATAAGGATTCATGCATAGGGTTCACTTATTCCAATACAATACATTTAATTCTTATCTTGTATTAAACATCCATCAAGAACAAAAACCATGCTATGATATATCTCATGAATAACATATACTATTATAGAAATCATGAACTAATGCACCATCGGTAACCCCATCAGCATGTTAGACGAAGTGTTCATGACCATTGATGTCCCAATCGATGTGTCAAACCCTTATAACAATGGATGGGCTACTAACATGTCAAACCCACTACCAATGCCCAGAGTAATGCTATGCCAAACAACATGTCGATGCAAGTACTATTCATATTCTTCTAACTACCAATGCCATCACTAACATGTCGGCAACCACATTGATGACCGGGATGGACAACAAATAGAAATCATATTGAAGCACAACACATTTCCTTACATAAAACTTGATTACAACTTCATTGAAACCATGAATCCTCCACCTAAATAATGATTTCAGTCATTTAATCTTCATGAATTATAAATAATGTTTACTTTAAACATGACATAAGTATTAGAAAACAATCATGATATGCATCACAATTCATCACCAAGTACAATCAGATTAAGAGGATCCATTTGCATCATTATATGGTTACAAGGTTAGCAATTCAATCTTTGATCCCTCACTAATTGACCTTCATGGAATGAAGTCTTCTGCACTCCTAGCCAAAAGCATTCTACACTTCCTTGGACTCCTTTTGATTTTCTAGATTCTTGCCCTTTATAAGGGGGTGAAACCAACTCCCAAGGTCTTAACCACATAACTACCTATGTTTCCCAATATAACCACATCTTATGATTTCATCGGCACATTCACTGACCAGTCGGTGCCCATTGACAATTAAACTCATTTTCACTGATGTGCTCTCTGACTTGCAGAATTTCTGAGTTCTCTTAATGTATGGATTATGATGCCCCTTATATAGGGAAGGGATTAGGAAGCTTAGTCCTACTAGTACTAGCCCACCCCTTTGGTTACAAGTTTTGAATCTTACTTCTCTGCTCCATTACAAATAGGAAACCAGTACATACAACTGCCAAAAACTATGTCTAAGGAGTCCTAACCCAACTAGAAATCTAGTTGAGCCCTCCTTCAAGTGTCCTGCCTCATCTAGCATTCCCTAAGACTCCTCTTCCGACTAGAAGCCCTTAGCCTGCATGCCATTTGCCTAGGAAGAGTCTTGACTGCATCCACTTATTGTGAAGAGTAATTTTCCCTCTAGGATTTGGCCGCCTTGAGCAATCCGACTTGCACACAATTCCTTGTTCGGGCTTCCTACTTGCCTTAGGCCTCCGATGCGACTCTTAGTAGTACTAAGAAACATAGGAATGAATCAGCAATCATATCCAGCATCTCTCCTATTCAAGTAGGAATTATCCGTGAGTGTCATGGCCTTCCTAGGAACCGCCCTAGGTGATGGCGCCCAATTTGCTATTTTGTCCTACTCCGAGTAGGACTTGTATACATGTTTGTCAACGCTCCAATGCTACTATTCCTCAGCTTTCCCTTGGTTGTCTTCTCGTCAAGCTAAAACTTATCTACTACTTAGCCTAATCAGTGGCTAGGGGTATAACAGCAGCCTACCGATAAAAAAGGGAAAATTCACAATAAAAGTAATATTTTTCTTGAAAATATATGGGGCGTTACACTTCTTCCTCCTATGTCCATGATTGATCCACTCTCGAATGCTCAAGATGAGAAGACACATAATGTATCCACAAAACAAATTTTCAACAAGTGATCACATCTCCCCCTGTCATCTTTTGAAAAATAAACCAATGCTATAAAATGTTGGATGACCAGTATTTGCAATACAATTGATCTCAGATGCTGCTATAGATGAAAGCAGATTAGAATAGTCATAAAAGTGGTTATTCATACTTCGGGAAACAGCCAAGGGACTTCTTCACTCTTTTGCCATTAATTGCTCCACTCTCGACTACTATGGAGGAAAAGACTATTGCTTTCTGGGAAAAGAAATTTGTGATATGTGGAAAAGATTAATACTTTCTGCGAAAAGAAATTAGTGATACGTCAACACATCCCCCCACCTAAAACCCAATGTGCAAATCCACATACTCCCTCCATCCTATATTAATAATTATATTTTAAAAAATAGTAATTTTTATTGAATGGTGAAACTTACATGTAAAAGAAGGAAAAATAAGTTTATAATACTCTTTTTTAAGTACCTAACCACTTAAATTTAATAAAATGAAGCTATTAATATGAAACAAACTTTTTTCTCCAAATGGAGTTATTAATTTAGACAGAGGGAATATCAGGCAATAATAACTTATAACATCCATATTATAAAATACCCAACATTGTCTAATATGTCATACCAGCACTCGAGATTGCAACATTTCTAGTGTCCTTTGTTCATATGAAAATTCCAATGCATATCTTTTTTATGAGCTCCATGACAAAAATGCCCAAAAATGCAAGATTTAATTTATAGAACACCAGCAAAAATACACACACATTATGCGTGTAAATATAGATTAAATAAGATAAAATTAACAAATTGGAAATAAAATATATATTGAATAAATGTCTCTCTTGCATGCTATAGTTCTAATACATTGCTTTGAGGATCACAATGTTCATTAATTATATATACATAAGTTCTATATCAACCCATATATACTTGAAGTAATCGTAAATCCAAATCATGTGTGTGTGTGTGTGTTATATACGTAGGGCTTACAAAAAAATTCAATAAAATATAGTTATGTAGGATTTTATTTGATAGAGCTTGTTGAAAGCTCCCTAACTATACTAAGAATGTGGGAATTCGAGTTCTATAATGTAGGATGTAATATTTAAAATTTAAAATTCTTTGACATTTTGTGAATTAGAATAGGTCAAATAAGGGTAAAATAAAAATTAATGGTATAATATATGAGTCTAACCATCCAATTTTAAAATTTTGATAATACACTAATTTGCTTTATATTAGATAAAATAATATAATATAATTTTATTGTATACACATATTATAGTTCAAACCGCACTCAAAGGTAGGGCATTTCCCATTGATATAGGAACTTCTGTACCATAGGACTTTTTAAGACAATTATAGGTCCTCGAGGCAATTCTGATTGATCAATAAAAATATATTTTTATAGTGTCTCCGTTACCCCATAAACGATCTTGTTATCATTTTTCATTTGCATGATTTTTTTCTCTCACATTACATGATATAAGATGAGCACATTCATATAAGTTTCAACAATCAAAAAACAAAAAAAGTTTAGGCCCAAAGTTAAGTCTAATTTTTTGTGTCCACTATGCTTCATTAGTCAGGGAAGCTAATAAGTCCATTAATATAGCACTCCTGGGCATAAACCTTCAACAAGCCAATCAAGAAGCAGATCATGAGCATTCTCCTTCTACTTCACTCCATTCGTTTAACATCATAGACCGGACGACACAGCCTCTCCTCTCATCTTCATTATGGGATAAGATATTGATTAGGCCGAAGTAGCCTCAACTGTAACACATTCAAAACCACCATTTGACGTAAAATAGAGTATGAAAAGGGAATCAAACCTTAAGCATAATAAAACCCACTGGACAAAAAATAGAGCATGAATTGAGAAGGAAATAGAGCGCGGAAACTTTAAGCAGAATTTTCACTGAACAAACGACCCATGACCCGTAGAAACAACCAAATAAACACTTCCAGTACTAGCAATCAGAAGTTAATGAACTAGTTACAAGAACATCCATTTATATCAATGATTTGCATATAAGAGTTTATTGAGTGATCCGCTGTGGGGAAAAACAAGCAGAACACTGGGAAGTAAATCACCCGACATGAACCCGGTATGAGGATGTCCTATACTCACACATAGCAAGAACAATATTTTAAAAAGCATCTTACCCGATGCCTTCACCCCTTTGCTTCCTTTGTTCTCGAATGGAGAACCTTTCCTTTCCACTTGACATGCCTCACCTCCAAGAACTCAGATATGAGGACTCTAATCCTACTATGTAACATGGTCTCGAATGTTAGACTATGGTATAGGCTTGGGCCCATTTCGATCTAACATTGTCGAGGTCCTGCTGAACCAATATGGGTCACAGAGTCAAGGGTGGTAGGGGCGGTTGCGCCAACCCCGCATGTGCCTTCATTACACTAATTTGATTAGGACCCGCCTACATCACACATGCTCATTAGGCATGTGACTAGGTTATGCATTTACACGTTGTGGGGCTTAGACATGCAAATTATAGGTTGCTGGTGGGACCCGTGGTTAGCGAAGGGTCGACCCTATTACAGGCTTGGCCATGTGCAGGGTGTCCAAGCCTCCGCGGGCTATGAGAGATATAGCTTATTCCCGTTGTATATGACCCTTAAGTTAAACCGGAGAATTAGAGTGGGAAAGCCCAATTAGAATAGCCCACACCAATGACCCATTTATGTGAGATTGGAGAGGGGTATTTAAGGGAGAGCAAGAGAAGAGGTTGCACTAACTTTGGGCCGCCTACTCCCTCCTCTCTCGCAATTGCCGCCCCTCCTCTTCCTCTTTGGTGCGATCTGCACAAAGCTTGGGAAAAGCTTGCTGGCCGCCCCTATCTTCTCCTCTCTCACACCTCTTTAGGGGGCTGATTGAAGGATAAGACTCTCTTCCATTATTGGGACATGTTGGTGGATCATTGGGCTTGAATCCTTGTAGAGTTCTTCATCAAAGAGCATTGGTTTGTGAGGGATCAACACATAAAGGTAATCCCTAATCTCTATGCTTGTTTCTTGTGATCTTAGAGTACGGGCTGATTGATTGAAAGGCGTACAAGGGGCTGGAATGCCCATGGTCAGTATGCCTTCGCCCAAATTTGATTTCTTATATGCATGATTAATGATTGGATGGTGGTATATTGCTCATTGACTTGAGAAATATATGCATGTTTTATAGATTAATTGTTAAAGCTTAATTTTGATTGGTGCGCCACCCCCTACCCACCTTGCTTCCGCTGATCCAACCAATCTACACACAATTCAAGAGATGAAACCTAAAATAAATCTTATTTTAGTACATATGATCATAAAACAACCAAGTATAAAATTAATTAGCATCCTTAAATAAAAGAAAATTTACACGAATTTTGCGATGATACAGTTTTACAGTCGATTGATGGTCGTGACCTTTTCTTCTCAATTTCACATGAAATTGTTGACATCCTGCAGTAGACCGATCAATTTTTGTTTAGTCTTGATTGCCAAGCTGCATAAGGATTGTGGAGAGGCGAGCCATGTTGCTCCAAGTTATTAGTTTTTTTTTCCTTTTGATGCGCAACAAAGAGAGATCTGACAATGTGCTATCTACTTTTGATACCTGTGTGGCAAAATTGGAAAAATGTATTGCTGACCTGTGGTTTCCAAATGTGGTACATAAGCCCCCTTATATACAGAGCCCCACTTTTGGCCATGGAAACCAGTCCCCCTGGACACAATTTTGCAATTGGGTCTAATTGGGACTGCATCACTACATCTTACGCTTATGGAGTAAGTTTTTTTGCAGGACAGCCGTGCTAGTTGGTATGGGCAGTCAAGGGGAATTTTGTGCTCGCATTGGAAATGGATTTGATGTGCCCGGTGTAGGCACAATCGGTACAAGACGTTCTACGCAAGAGAGAGAGAGAGAGGAAAAGTAGTAAATTAAAAGAACTAACTCTGATTCATCATCCCGCCCCAAGGAGGAAGACGACCCCTATATGGGGAGTTGCGCCCCCCATCCTTGGGACCCGTGTCGCTAGTGGGCCCAGACATGTCATGGCCCACTAGCGCACCTTAATCAGTTTATTACAATAACAATAATGCCGTTCTACGGCTGAATCAAGGGAAACTAGCCTAAGGTACTGAATTAAATAATAGTCGAAAGTACTCAAATAAAGACAAGTAGTGCATCAAGTGTACGTGCACAACACTCCACCATGCTTCCACACATGCCTTGTCCTCAAGGCGACCAAGAAGGATAACGCGATAGGAACTCATCCTCAGGGAGCCATGTAGCATCCTCCAAGGATTGCCCGTGCCATGAGATCAACACTTCAGTAATAATACGCCCCAAACAGCGAACACGATGCTTATCAAGCAGCGCTGCAGGAGTAGGGTCAGAAGAGACTACAGAACCCATCAATGGAGGTGGTGGAGCATCCGTGGCCAGAGAGGGATCACCGATGCAACGGCGCAGCCTGGAAACATGAAAAACAGGGTGGACCATCGAACCCGGTGGTAGAGTGAGACGGTAGGCAACTGACCCAACGCGTGCTTCAATAACATAGGGTCCATGAAATTGGGGGGCAAGCTTGGAGTGTGCTGGCTGAAATAATGAGGTCTGGCGCTGAGGAAGAACAGAGACATAAACCAAGTCCCCCACAGCAAACTCGCGCTCGGTGTGATGGCTATCATAGATCTGCTTCATTCTGTTCTGAGCCGCAGACAGGTTTGCCTTAAGCTGGCGAAGAACCTCATCACGAGTCTGGAGCATATAGTCAACTTCGACCACTGCAGAGCGCTGAGGAACATAAGAGAGCACGGTAGGAGGCGGCCGCCCATAGAGTACCTCAAAAGGAGTAAATCCGGCACAAGTATGATAAGCAGTATTATAAGACCATTCGGCCCATGGCAGAAGCAGAAGCCAGCGGCGAGGCTGGGACATAGTAAAACAGCGTAGGTACTGCTCCAAACATTGGTTAACAACCTCAGTCTGCCCTTCTGTCTGCGGATGATAGGCGGTACTCATGTGCAAGGAAGTGCCCTGTAGAGTGAAGAACTCCTACAAAAACTGAGAGATAAAAATCCTATCACGATTAGAGACGATGGTGCGAGGCATACCGTGTAATTTGGCTACATCGCGAACGTAGAGTTCGGCCATAGACTTGGCGGTGTAGGGGTGACCCAAGGCACTAAAATGGGCATACTTGGACAGCCGATCCACCACGACCATGATCACCGACTTGCCCTGAACCAACGGCAAGGCCTCCACAAAATCCATAGAAACATCGTCCCAAACCTGATCCGGAATGGGCAAGGGCTGAAGTAACCCAACACGAGAGGTGGTGCTGACTTGGCACGCTGACAGACATCACAAGCAGCCACATAAGTAGACACTGCGCTTCGAACACCCTGCCACAAGAAGTTCTGACTGACCCGCTTATAGGTGCGAAGAGCACCCTCATGACCCGCCAAAGGAGAGGCATAAAAGTGAGCTATGAGACGCTGGCACAGGTCAGTAACCGCAGGCACCCAAAGACGATCCTTCCAGAAGAGAAGACCATCCTTCCATGCAAAGCCAGGATACGCTGAAGGGTTAGTCTGAAGGGCCGCAATCATAGTGGAGGTCGGGGAATCATTGTGATATGCCTGCTTTAATTCATCAAGAAAAGGGTAAACTGGACTGGAAAGAGCCAAACACGAACCTGGATTGGTGCGACGAGATAGCGCATCAGCCACAGCGTTGTCAAACCCCTTCTTGTACACCACCTCATAGTCATAACCCAAGAGTTTACTAACCCACCGCTGCTGAGCGGGCGTGGATACACACTGTTCAAGAAAATACTTGAGCGGCTGATGGTCTGTGCGAATAAGAAACCGCCGGCCAAGCAAATAAGGGCGCCACTTGTCGACAGTGAGGACAATGGCGAGCATTTCTTTCTTGTAGACAGAGAGGGACAGGGAGCGGCCAGCCAAAGCCATGCTGAAGTAGGCAATGGGATGCTCCTCCTGAAGTAGTAGGAGCTGGCCAAGACAGCATGGCGGTCACCTTAGAGGGGTCAGTAGCCACACCATCGCGAGAGATGATATGACCCAAGTATTCAACCTATGGACTGCCAAATGAACACTTCGAGCGTTTAAGAAATAAGGAGTGAGCTTGGAGGATATCAAAGACAGACCTGAGGTGCTCCAGGTGATCACCCCACGACTTGCTATAGACGAGGATATCATCGAAGAAAACCAAGATGAAGCGGAGGAGGAAGGGCCGGAATAGGTCATTCATAAGGCTCTGAAATGTAGAGGGGGCATTCGTGAGGCCGAACGGCATCACCAGGAACTCGAAATGACCATCATGGGTGTGGAAGGCGGTCTTGTGCACATCGGTTGGCTGCATACGGATCTGATGATAACCGGAATGAAGGTCAAGTTTGCTGAAGATGGTAGCACCAGACAGTTCATCCAACAGTTCCTCCACCACCGGTATAGGATATTTGTCCTTCACTATGATAGCATTCAGCGCCCGATAATCAACACAGAATCGCCAAGTACCATCCTTCTTACTGACCAGCAACACTGGGGAAGAAAAAGCGCTCGTACTAGGCCAAATGATACCCGAAGAAAGCATGTCCGCCACCAGACGCTCAATCTCAGCCTTCTGAACGTATGGATAGCGATAGGGACGGACATTGGCTGGAGCAGCACCTGGAAGAATAGGAATAGAATGGTCATGGGCCCGCACCGGAGGAAGGCCTTTTGGTTCAGCAAACACCGTGCCATACGCTGCCAAGAGGTCAAGGAGTTCTTGCGGCAGGTCCTCCTGTACCACTTCCACCGACGCCCTCTACTGGAAGAAGAACCCCATTGCTTGAGCAAAAAGAAGAGTGCCAGGCTGAGAGCCTTGGAGTCGTACCCGTTGTCCGTGCAATGCAAAATCCATCACCAGGTCCTTAAAGTTCCAGATAACGTCCCCAAGCTCCTGAAGCCACTGCACCCCTAACACCACGTCCGTCCCTTTTGTGGGCAGCAGAAAAAGATTTGTTACGAATGTATGGCCTTGAATGGAGAGCGCTACCTGAGTACAAACACCTGCTCTCCGGAGGTGCTTGCCGTCACTGATCAAGACATAGAAGGGCGCCTAGTTGGATACGAAACAGCCTAGGTGCTGGGCGACTTTGTCATTGATGAAGTTGTGAGTAGAACCACTATCAATCAGAATGGCCACCTGTTGCCGCTTGAGATAACCTTGTACGCACTTTGTTCGCGGAGTGAATGCCTCGAAGAAGGCATGGACAGAAATCTCTAGTAGCGTCTCATCATAGTGGACTGATCCGGACCCATCTATCACCTCCCTGCCGTCATTGACCTCCTCCACCAACAGACTACCCTTGACGGAACAACGATGCCCCGGAACGAACTTCTCATCACAGCGAAAACAAAGCCCCTTTGCACAGTGTTCCTCCATCTGGGCAGGAGTAAGTCGGCGGACAATCGGGCCGGACAGGGGGTGTTGTTGGCCAAGGCGGCCAGCAGCTGGAGTGTTGGCTGGAATGGCGGACGGGGCAGCAAGACCAGTAGGCCGCTGCAGGGTGCCAAGCCGACCCCCACGCCGTTGGCAGTTCAGTTTCTCTTCTATGATACGTGCGTGACGCACCACATCCCGCATGTTAGCACAAGGAAAATGTCGCATCTCCTCAAAAATCTCTGGTTTGAGCCCCCTCTTGAATGTGCCCACCAAGGCTGCCACCGGCCAATCAGGTAGTTGGTTGGCCACCTTCATGAACTCTGTATAATAGGCTCTGACGGTGGATGTCTATCGCAGAGAAGAGAGCATCTCGTTGAAGTCTTTGAACTCATTCGGGCTGAACTGGATGCATAATTCATCGAGAAGGCGGCCCAAGTGGGGTAGCGCACCTCCTTCTCAAAGCTCTGGAACCATACCAAAGCATCTCCGTCTAGGTGGAAGGCTGCTATGCGCAGTTGTTCAGCCTCTGAATGTGCCCCCTGGTAGGCAAAAAACTTCTCTGCTTTGTACAACCATTCAACTAGATCATCGTCCCCATTGTAGCTTGGGAACTGAAGGCGGGCCAATTGGGGTTCCGCTCCTCCCGAGGACCACCGTGAGGGCCGTGGTGGTCATCCCAATCTTCGTCCATCTCCAGGAGCAAGTTTCGAGGAGGAGGCACCATTGGGGCATTTGGCCGAACACCTGGCGCGCCTCGTGGTGGCCAGGCCGAACATCCTCCATCAGCAGTTGGGGCAGCCTGCCCAGTGTACAGGGGGGTGTAAGGCTGACGTACCTCCCTTTCTGGCATGGCCAGAAGACCAATAGTGAATGGCGGTATCATAGAGGGATTTGCCCAAACACCTGGTGGGCCTCGCGAAACCCAGGCCCGGCGTCCCCCTTCCACAGTTGCTTCTGCTGGTCCAATGGTTAGGGGAACATGGGATTGCCGCGTCTCCCTCTCCACTGTAGCCGTAGGAACAGAGGCATGTCCATTCTGTCCTCGAGAAGAATCCCCCAATTCCATAATAGCTTCCTGGGTCTGGACGCCATTGTTGCCTGAAGGCGCTGTCTGGTTGGACGTTAATTTGTCCACTCTTGTGGTCAATACCTGCACCATGGCGACTAGTTGTTTGAGCGTGGTCTCCTCCACAGTAGCCGGGACAACCATGGAGGCGGGTAAGGAACTGTCCGCTGAAACCTCCATCTCCTTCGCAGGCTGAGATTCAGGGGTGACAGCCACTTGTTTCCCTCTTGCCATGGTCAGGGATCGATAGAGCTCCAATACCAATGATGTGCCTGGTGTAGGCACAATCAGTACAAGACGTTCTACTCAAGAGAGAGAGAGGGAAAATAGTAAATTAAAAGAACTAACTCTTATTTATCATCCCGCCCCAAGGAGGAAGACGACCCCTATATGGGGAGTCGCGCCCCCCATCCTTGGGACCCGTGTCGCTAGTGGGCCCAGACATGTCATGGCCCACTAGTGCGCCTTAACCAGTTTATTACAATAACAATAATGCCGTTCTACGGCTGAATCAAGGGAAACTAGCCTAAGTTACTGAATTAAATAATAGTCGAAAATACTCAAATAAAGACAAGTAGTGCATCAAGTGTACGTGCACAACAGGATTTTCATTGATGTGTTTCTGAGTATAACATGTGAAAGATCGGTTGCTAATCAGTTGAGTTTGTTTTTTCTTTTTTCTTTTTGTTTTTGCCTTTTGATGTTCTATCCAATTCGGTTGGTGGTGTTACAGTTTGGTCTACTTGGGATGTTTCGCTGTATGTTATGTTTGCTTCTGATTTATTGCATGTGCCATTTATATGTGCTTGGCTTAATATTGGCTGCTAGATGCACATGATAATGTGGTGCCGGTTCAGGATGTCATTTTCCATGGTGCTCTCGGAGGTGATTCATGTTGCAATTGTTCATGTTCATTTATTTTGTGCTTGTCTTGGACCACACGCTGGTTATATGAATTATCGGTATGTTGTTTGCCTTGTCCTTCAGCAGCTTAGTGTCACTGCCCTAGCCATCCAAGGTACCGTGCGGCGCTCACAAGGCCAAATAGCCAAGCGAGTAAGCCTTTCTTCGTCAAGGTCATGGCCTCGTGCCATTCGACCAAGCGTCCAGCCCGCGAAGCCAAGCAACGAACCCATCCCATAAGCGGACTTGCGGACGTGCCAAGACTTGTTCCCAAGCGAGCTGGCCGGAGAGGGACACCTCCTTGCTATGCACGGATCCAACTTAGGCAACTCAGTCATCCGAACAATCCGTCTCAGCCATGTGCATGCAAGGGCCTTTGTTACCAATACGGCCATAAGGCCGGATGGCCGCCCGACGAGTCAGAGAGCCCCATCCCACTAGCGGATGGGCTCCTGACATGATAGCTAGCAAGGCAACATCCTTCGTTGCCATCCGGATCAGCCTGTTGCAAGGCTAGGCATCATACCAACATCTTGTCCATGAAGCTCACCATGTCCCTCCCTAAATAGCATAAGAGATTTATGGTGTTTCTCTGGAGTGGCAGCCAAAGTGGCCGTACGGGCATGGTATCTCCGAATTCCGTGAAACTACCCGAGAACACTCCCAAGGACCCTCAAACACTATATAGGTAGGTGGGGACATCTTTAGAATCCAAAACGGTGCTAGTTGGCTATGTGTCCCAACATAGCCAACTATGTGTGCGCATCGTTGCGGCATTTCTGCGCAACGTTGCGCACACATGTTGCACAACGTTGCGGGCCTTCCCTGCAATGCCTGCACACATGATATGCAACACTAAGGGCAGTTCCCAAAATGAATGCACACCTCGTATACAACACATTCCCACGTGTGTGCGCCCCAGCATGTGTCACGGGTAGTCCTCTCCGCTACCCCGTGACATTAGTCTCGTCTAATTTTGCATTGTATTGTTCGCCGGTTGTTTGGGGTTCTATTCTTTTCACGTAACATCCTTGGCGCCCGTGTAGGTCTCTCATGCTTTTAACGAAGTTGATGGCTGTTAGCTGGCATTGTTGCATTTTTCTATTCCTCTTTCTAATTGGTGTTTGATTTGTTTAGCCTGATCAATGTTTTTTATGACCAATGTTACTAATAAGAAGCAGCTATATCACTCACAAATAATGTGAGTGAAGCTTGGGAATAGTTTATTAGAAGTGGGTATAATTTATATAGGTTAAGCCTGTATGGTTTATATGAGTTAAGCGTAAATGGGTATTGAGAGCCTAATCTACTTTGTAACGAATGAGAATCACACGTATAAATTAGTTGAAGAAGTTAATGGTCTTATAATGTCTAAAAAAAGGTGATAGTGTTGGTATATAAGGTATAAGTTTGGCCTTTTAAGTTAGGCCATTGGGCCACCTTAACTTTGTGGGGGAGTTACATATTGCACCCATGCACTTAGGTGGGCTAACCCACGTGCACCGCCGTTGTTGTCCGACCGGCTCGGCTTGGCTCTATTCACACACGTCGCCAACCTAGTTGGGTCAACAAAATAATAATTTTTAGGACAAATTTATTTGGTTTGGTTTTCTTTTACAGACGTGTCCGTTTGAACAAGACGGGTTGTCTTCAACGAGATTTCTTATAAAACACTGAAAAATATTTTTTGCATCTAAGGAGGGCAAATTTTGTCTTAAGGACAGAGTGTTTTCTTTGATTCCATAATATTTTCTAGTGAATTTCTTTCATCACAACACTAACAAAGGTACAAAAATAACAATCTTAAGATAGAATTTCAAATTTTTTCGTACTTTACTATGTTGCATGCAATTTCGAAATTGTGTTATAAAATTTTCAAAGCTAAGACTAATTTTTGTTCATCATTGGAATAAAAATGGCTACAGAGGGTACTAATTTGACTTTGGTCATAATTCCCACTCTGATTAATGCTCCTGTTCAAGTTGAAGGGGAAAAACCAGAAAAGTTCAACGATGCGGATTTCAAACGATGACATCATAAGATGTTGTTCTATCTTACTACACTGAATTTGGCCCGATTCTATCAAGAGGAAGTACCTGTTCTCACTGAGGAAAAAAGTTATGACAAAACGGCTATTGCAACAGTAGATGCATGGAAGCATGCATATTTTATGTGTCATAACTACATCCTTAATGGGTAAGACAACACGTTATATAACGTGTATAGTCTGATGAAGAGTGTTAAGGCACTGTAGGAGTCCTTAGACGAGAAGTACAAGATACAGGATGCTGGAACAAAGAAATTTGTAGTCGGCAAATTTTTGGACTTCAAAATAATTGGATTCTAAAACAATGATCAGTCAAGTTGAATAACTCCAAGTTATCCTACATGATATTCATGCAGAAGGTATTGACTTTAAGTGAGTCTTTCCAGGTGGCTGCAATAATGGAAAAATTACCATCTTCCTAGAAGGACTTTAAGAACTACTTAAAGCATAAGCGTGAGAAGATGAACATGAAAGACTTGATTATAAGGTTGAGGATAGAAGAGGATAACCATGCTTATGAAAAAAACCGGGGGTCATTGCATGGAAGTCGAAGTCAATGTTGTGGAATAAGAGCATAAAAACAAAAACTTCAACAGCAAGAAGAGGGAAAATCCTAGAGGACAATCAAACAACAACTCCAACAAAGCCAAGTTCAAGGGTAAGTTTTATGTGTGTGACAAACAATGTCATAAAGCTAAGGATTGTTGCAAGCAGAAGAAACAAGAGGATTCCAAGAAGAAAAATGCACAACCCAACATGACTTCAGTGGATAATCTCTCTAACAATATGAATGACATAACATGGCCACTAATGCTAGAGAATGGTGGGTAGACACCGGGGCCATTCATTATGTGTGCTTAAATAGAAAAATGTTCTCCACTTATCAATTGGTGGAAAATGGTGAACAACTTTTCATGGGCAATTCTTCTACCGATAAGGTTGAAGGTACTAGAAAGGTGGTGCTCAAGATGATTTTGGGCCAGGAACTCACTCTCAATAATGTATTGTCTGTGTCAAAAATTCAAAAGAATTTAGTGTCAGGATCATTGCCGAATAAGAATGGGTTCAAATTGGTTTTTGAATTGGATAAGTTTGTATTAATTAAGAGTGGGATGCATGTAGGAAAATGGTATCTTAATGAGGAGCTTTTCAAGCTCAATGTATTAACTATTGTACCTATTGCTAATATTAAGAATGTTGGTGCTTCTTCTTCTTCTATGATTGAGTTATGTGATGTGTGGCATAGTAGATTAGGACATGTTAATTATGATGCTATGCAAAGATTGATTAATATGAGATATCTGCCGAAATTTAATATTGACTCCCATCATAAATGTAAACCTTGTGTGGAATCAAAATTGACAAAGAAATCATTCCAAAGCATTGAGAGATTGATTCAACCTCTTGAGTTAATTCACAGCGATGTCTATGACTTAAAACTTGTTCAAACAAGAGGAGGGAAAAAGTACTTAATTACATTTCTTGACAATTGCACTCAATATTATTATGTGTACTTGCTGAGAAGTAAGGATCAGGGTATTGACATGTTTGTATTATACAAAACAGAGGTTGAGAATCAAATTGGTAAGAAAATAAAAGTCTTAAGGAGTGATCAAGGTGGGGAATATAAATCACCTTTTGGTGAATTCTATTAAAAACACGGTACTATACACCAAACTACAACACTCTATTTACTAGCAAAATAGAGTTGTTGAACAGAAAAATAGAAGTTTAAAAAAGATGATAAATGTCATGTTAATAAGCTCTGGATTACCCCAGAACATGTGAGAGAAAGCTTTTCATTAAGAAAATTATATTTTCAACAAAATACCTCATAAGAAAACCTTAAAGATATCGTATAAATTATGGAAAGGTTGAAAGCCTTCCTATAAATTCTTAAAGGTGTGGGGGTGCTTGGCAAAAGTGGTTGTCCCTAATCCGAAGAGGATTAAGATTGGACCAAAAACTAT
The DNA here is from genome assembly GCA_035235625.1 of Saururus chinensis. Classification (NCBI taxonomy): domain Eukaryota; kingdom Viridiplantae; phylum Streptophyta; class Magnoliopsida; order Piperales; family Saururaceae; genus Saururus; species Saururus chinensis. Next base: position 39,208,840 of record CP141143.1, read on the forward strand.
TGATTGTGTATTTATTAGTTTTGCCAATAATACTAGTGCATATCATTTTCTTGTTCTTAAATCGGAGATTCCTAATGTAAATATCAATACTATGATTGAATCAAGAAATGCTTCATTTTTTTAACATATTTTTTCATAGAATTCTACATAAGAGGAAAGTTCTCTTAAAAGAACTTTGGATGTTGCACAGGACAATAGTGATGATAAAGAGGGAGAAGATGATGAACCTAGACATAGTAAACATGTGAGAACATTAAAATCCTTTGCTCCAAACTTTCTGACTTATTTGTTAGAAAATGAACCTCAAAGTAATAAGGAAGCCATGCCATGTCCTCTCTTGAAGTACAATTTTGAAAAGAGGTTGTAAATAGTGAAATTAAATTCATTGTGCAAAATAATACTTGGGAGATGGTGGACCTTCTACCAGGGAGTAAACCTTTAGGATACAGTGGATATTCAAGAGGAATAGGAAGGCTGATGGATACTTTGACAAATATAACCCGGACTTGTTATCAAAGAATATAAGTGAAAAGAAGGTCAAGATTACTTTGATACATATTTACTAATCACAAGGATAGCTTTCATTAAGATGTTAATCGCTATTGCTGCTTTATATAATCTTGAAATACATCAAATAGATGTGAAACCGGCATTATTGAATGGTGACTTGAATGAAGAAATATATATGCAATAACTTTAAGGGTTTGTTGTACCAGGTCAAGAAAACAAACTATGTTGACTTGTTAAATCTCTCTGTGGGCTTAAACAAGTACCTAAAAAATGGTATGAAAAATTTGACAAAATGATGATGTCAAATGGATTCAAAATCAATAAATATGACAAATGTATTTATTTAAAAAAAATACCCAATGGCTATGTCATTGTTTGTCTATATGTAGATAATATGATCATTATTAATAGCAATGACGATATCATTTAAGCAACTAAGAGGATGTTAAACAAACAGTTTGACATGAAAGATATGGGTGTCGTAGATGTTATACTAGGGATGAAAATCACTAGAACATCTAATGTATATGTAGTGTCTCAATCTTATTACATAGAGAAAATCCTAGAAAAATTCAATAAGAATGATAATTGTCTAACAAGAACACTTTGTGGATGTGACATTGCACTTAAGCAAAAACACTGGTGCGAGTATATCACAATTTTAATATTCCCAAATTATTGGTAGTCTCAATTACATAATGAATTATATGAGACCAGACATAGCATACTCAGTAAGTAGACTTGAGTAGATATAATAGCAACCCAAGGGCAGACCACTGGAAGGTTATAGTCAGGGTTCTTAGTTATCCAAGATATACCTTAAACTATGGGCTACATTATATAAGGTATCCAGCAATAATAGAGGGTTACTGTGATGCAAATTAGATATCTGATACAAAAGACTCAAAATCCACAAGTGGGTATGTCTTTACTCTTGGAGGTGCAGTAGTGTCTTAGAAATCCTCTAAACAAATGTGCATAGTGTTGTGCCCGGTCTAGGCACAATTGGTATGCAGGAGTTCTACGCAAGGAAAGGGAAAGAAGCTGGAAGAAAGGGAAAGGAGTTCTGGAATTACTTCAATCACACCCCACAAAGGAAGAAGACGACCCCCTTTATGGGGAGTCACGCCCCACTTTGGGAGTCGTGTCACTAGTGGGCCCAGTTCACCCGTGGTCCACTAATGCGCCAGTTTCTACAGTTTCTACTAATCAAAGTTACAATAATCAACTGCTAACTAGCATACTGACATAATAAAGAACTAAAATAAAGGAAATACTATCCACTAGTGCACCCGTGCACAACACTCCACCACGCTTATGCACACGCCTTGTCCTCAAGGCGACCACGAAGGATACCAGAGCAAAAACTCATCCTCAGACAACCATGTAGCATCGTCCAGTGGTTGGCCCTGCCAAGAGACTAAAACCTCGGTGATAATCCGACCAGAACGGCGTACACGACGCTTATCAAGCAGCGCTGCAGGAACCGGCTCAGACGAGGTGACAGGGCCCATCAAGGGAAGAGGGGAAGCATCCATAGCCAGGGTAGGGTCACCAATGCAACGACGCAGCCGGGAAACATGAAAAACCGGATGGACCAACGAACCCACGGGTAAAGTGAGGCGATAAGCAACCGAACCCACTCTCTCTTCTACAACATAGGGCCCATGAAATCGTGGAGCAAGCTTAGAGTGCTCAGGCTGGAACAAAGAGGATTGACGCTGAGGAAGGACTGAAACATAAACCAAGTCCCCCACGGCAAACTCGCGCTCAATGTGATGGCTGTCATAAATCTGCTTCATTCGGTTCTGAGCGGCAGACAGGTTCTCTTTGAGCTGAGGAAGGACCTCATCCCGAGTCTGGAGCATGTAGTCGACCTCTGCCACGGAAGACCGATGAGGCACATAGGACAGCACAGTAGGAGGCAGCCTGCCATACAAAATCTGAAAGGGAGTGAACCCAGCACGAGTGTGATAGGCGGTGTTATAAGACCACTCAGCCCAAGGAAGAAGCTGAAGCCAACGTCGGGGCTGATCCATAGCAAAGCAACGCAAATACTGCTCCAAACAACGGTTCACAACCTCTGTCTGACCATCCGTCTAGGGGTGGTATGCGGTGCTCATGTGGAGAGAAGTGCCCTGGAGAGTGAAAAATTCGTGCCAAAACTGAGAGATGAAAACCCGGTCACGATCAGAGACCACCGTGTGAGGCATACCATGTAACTTGGCCACTTCCCGAACATAAAGTTCCGCCACTGACTTAGCTGTGTAGGGATGACCCAGAGCACAAAAATGGGCATATTTAGATAGCCTATCGACGACCACCATAATCACCGACTTGCCTTGAACCAAAGACAAGGTCTCAACAAAGTCCATGGAAACATCGTCCCAAACCTGATCTGGAATGGGCAAAGGCTGGAGCAACCCGGCCGGTGAGGTAGTGGCGGACTTGGCACGCTGACAGACATCACAAGCAGCCACAAAATCAGTCACTGCGCGACGGACACCCTTCTACAAGAAGCTCTGACTGACCCGTTTATAAGTGCGAAGAGCACCCTCATGACCCGCCAAAGGAGAAGCATGGAAGTGAGCGAGGAGACGTTGGCGCAGGTCTGTCACCGCTGGCACCCAAAGACGGTCCTTCCAAAAGAGAAGACCATCCTTCCATGCAAAACCAAGGTGTGCCGCTGGGTTGGCCTGAAGGCCCGCGATCAGAGTGGAGGTCGAGCAATCATCCGTATAAGCCTGCTGTAATTCATCAAGAAAGGGATAAACCGGGGTGGAAATAGCCAAACACGAACCTGGGTTGGCGCAGCGAGACAGTGCATCAGCCACAGTGTTGTCCGATCCCCGCTTGTACACGACCTCATAGTCATAACCCAAGAGCTTACTAACCCACCGCTGCTGTGCGGGTGTGGACACCCGCTGTTCGAGAAAATACTTGAGTGGCTGATGGTCAGTGCAAATGAGAAACCGCCGGCCAAGCAAATAAGGGCGCCACTTCTCGACCGCAAGGACAATGGCGAGCATCTCTTTCTCATAGACGGAGAGGGACAGAGAACGACCAGCCAAAGCCTTACTGAAATGGGCAATGGGACGCTCCTCCTGAAGTAGTACCACCCCGAGGCCGGCATCCGACGCATCGGTCTCGACCATGAATGGCCGGCTGAAATCAGGTAGAATCAAAACAGGGGCAGTCACCATAGCCTGTTTCAACTCCTCAAAGGTGGCCTGGGCAGCATCGGACCAACAAAAAGCACCTTTTGCAACAGCTGAGTGAGCGGTTGAGCAATCTCGCCATAGCGGTGAATAAAGCGCCGGTAATAGCCAGTAAGGCCAAGGAAACCTCGTAGCGCCCGGGCACAAGTAGGGGCCGGCCAGGATAGCATGGCGGTCACCTTAGAGGGGTCCGTAGCCACACTGTCACGAGAGATGACATGACCCAAGTATTCAACCTGTGAACTGCCAAATGAACACTTCGAGTATTTAAGAAACAATGAGTTAGCTTGCAGGATATCAAAGACAGACCTGAGATGTTCCAAATGGTCGCCCCACGACTTGCTATAAACTAGAATATCGTCGAAGAACACCAAGATAAAGTGGCGGAGGAAGGGCCTGAAGAGGTCATTCATAAGGCTCTGAAAAGTAGAGGGCGCGTTCGTGAGGCCAAACGGCATAACCAAGAACTCAAAATGACCATCATGAGTATGGAAGGCAGTCTTATGCACATCGGAGGGTTGCATGCGGATCTGATGGTAACCGGAACGAAGGTCAAGCTTACTGAAGACGGTAGCACCAGCCAACTCGTCCAATAGTTCCTCCACCACCGGTATAGGATACTTGTCCTTCACTGTAATTGCATTCAGCGCCCGATAATCCACACAGAAGTGCCAAGTACCATCTTTCTTACGGACCAGCAACACTGGGGAAGAAAAAGAGCTCGTGCTAGGCCGAATGATACCTGAAGAAAGCATGTCCGCTACCAGGCGCTCAATCTCAGCCTTCTGAATGTATGGATAACGGTAGGGGCGTACATTAGCGGGAGCAGCACCGGGTAGAATGGGAATAGAGTGGTCATGAGCCCTCACCGGCGGAAGGTTTGTTGGCGCAGCAAACACCAGCCCATACGCTGTCAAAAGATCAAGAAGGTCCTGCAGCACGTCATCCTGTATCACGTCCACCGACGCCCACTGCTGGAGGAGTCCTTGTGCGGCAAACCTAAAGAAGGACCCTGCTGCTTGGGCAGAAAGGAGAGTGCCGGGCTGTGAGCCTTGGAGATGTACCCGCTGTCCATGCAATGCGAAATCCATCACCAGTTCCTTAAAGTTCCAAAGAACGTCCCCAAGCTCCTGGAGCCACTGCACCCCCAACACCACGTCCGCCCCCTTCGTCGGCAGTAAAAAGAGGTCGGTCACGAAGGTGTGGCCCTGGATGGAGAGTGCCGCCTGTGCACAGACGCCTGAACTGTGGAGGTGCTTGCCATCACCAATCAGTACATCAAAGGGGGTAGAGTCAGACACAAAGCAACCTAGCCGCTGCGCCACCTTATCGTTAATGAAGTTATGCGTCGATCCACTGTCAATTAGAATGGCAACCTGTTGCCGCTTGAGGTAACCCTGTACCCTCATCGTACGCGGAGTGAAGGCCCCTGAGAAAGCATGCACAGAGATCTCTGGCAATGTATCCACAGGGTACAGAGAATCAGGCTCATCGGTACCCCCGGACTCCTCATCGATCTCCTCCACTAATAGACTCCCTTTGACGGAACAACGGTGCCCCGGAGCAAACTTCTCATCACAGCAAAAACAGAGTCCTTTTGCACGACTTTCCTCCATTTGGGCAGGAGTGAGACGACGGGCAATCGGGCCGGCCGGAGGAGGAGCTTGGCCAACGCGGCCAGGTTGGTTGCTGGCTGGAACGGCAAGGGGAGAGGCGGACACAGCAGTCCAAGGAAAAGGTCCGAGCCTGCCTCCCCGTCACTGTCGAGTCAACTTCTCCTCCTCAATACGTGCGTGGCGCACTACCTCCCGCATGTTGGAATAGGGAAAATGGCGCATCTCCTCAGAAATCTTAGGCTTAAGTCCTCGCTTGAACGTACCCACCAGGGCAGCACCGGCCAATCAGGGAGGCGATTAGCCACCTTCATGAACTCCGTGTAGTAGGCGCGCACGGTGGATGTCTGGCGCACGGAGGACAACATCTCATTGAAATCTTGGAACTCATTGGGGCCGAACTGGATGCATAATTCATCGGAGAAGGCGACCCAAGTTGGGTAGCGCACCTCCTTCTCAAAGCTCTGATACCACACCGATGCATCCCCATCAAGATGGAAGGCCGCTATGCGCAGCCGTTCAGCCTCTGATTACGTTCCCTGGTAGGAGAAAAATTTCTCTGCCTTGTAGAGCCACTCTACAGGGTCGTCATCTCCGTTATAACGTGGAAACTGTAGACGGGCCAAACGAGGTTCTGCCCCACCCCGAAGTGCTCCACGGTGCCCTGGATACTCCTCCCAATCATCCTCCATCTCCTGGTGAAGATTTCGGGGAGGCGGCACCATTGGGGCATTTTCCCGAACACCTGGTGCGCCTCGCGAATCCCAGGCCTGGTGCTTCCCTTCCAGGGCATGATCGACAGTGCCAAAGCGTACACCGTCCTGAGTAAAGCGCATCTCGCGGTCAGCAGGTGCTGAGAAGTCAGAGCGGAGGAGTTCAAGAGCTGGGACAGTCCCCCTTCTCCATGGAGGCTGGCGGCCTGGACACCAGAGGGGGTGCGCGCTCAGCCTGAATCTGGGCTACAGCGATTCCCAGTGCATCAATCTTGGCCATGAGTTGCGCCATCGTGACCTTGCTGCCGGTCTCCGGTGCTAATTTGGGGCTGTTCGCAGAGACGAGAGTCTCTTTCTCAGGCTGATTCTCCGGGGCCGTGGCAGCTTGCTTGCCTCGAGCCATGGCCGGGAATCGTAAAAGCTCCGATACCAATGTTGTGCCCGGTCTAGGCACAATTGGTACGCAGGAGTTCTACGTAGGGAAAGGGAAAGAAGCTGGAAGAAAGGGAAAGGAGTTCTGAAATTACTTCAATCACAACCCACAAAGGAAGAAGACGACCCCCTTTATGGGGAGTCGCGCCCCATTCTGGGAGTCGTGTCACTAGTAAGCCCGGTTCACCCGTGGTCCATTAATGCGCCAGTTTCTAGTGTTTCTACTAATCAAAGTTACAATAATCAACTGCTAACTAGCCTACTGACATAATAAAGAACTAAAATAAAGGAAATACTATCCACTAGTGCACCCGTGCACAACACATAGCAAGATCCACAATGGAATCTAAATTCATTGCACTTAATAGAGCAAGAGAAGAGGCTGAGTGGCTTCATAATTTTTTATAGGATATTCCAATATGCAAAAAAGTTGTGCCACCTATTTGCATCCATTGTGATAGCCAATCGGCTATAGGAAGGGCACAAAGATACTTGTATAATGGTAAGTCTTGACATATAAGTGGGAGACATAATACCATAAAATAATTGCTCTTAAGTGGAATAATTTTCATTTAGTATGTTAGGTCAAAAAAAATATTGTAGATCCGCTTACTAAGGGTCTGACCAAAGAACAAGTGATCAATCCATCGAGGGGAATGTGCTTCAAGCCTATGTATTAATAGTCATCATAATGGAAACCCAACCTAGTTGACTAAAGATCTCAAGATTTAGGTTCAAAGGGACAACCAAATTGTGGGGGTTCAAGGGAAATCACTATTAAGATAATATTGCGTGCCCATTCTTATGATGAGATAGTGATGTCTATAGAGTGAATCAAAATAAGCCTTGCTTTTAATGGTTCTTTCTTATAGCTTAAAATAGTTCAAGTGGGGTATGACAAGATACTCCTAATAAGAATCACCTATATGAGTGTGAAGGGGCCGCATCTATGAGGATTTTAAGGCTAAATTTTTTAGAGCACTCATGAAAACCAAGTTTGTTCAGGGCCGAAATAAGCACAATCATGAGAACCACGTTGTATTTGAGAAGTGACTGTGTGAATTCTATTGTCTTGGTTTATACAAACGGTTAAACAGTTCAAGACATCACGTTCACTTATTAGCCAGTAGACCAAATAGTTTTTACAAGGGAACGTTTAAAGCAAAAAGCTACCTTTCCCCCATGCACAAACTTTTCAATATTCGCTCTCACATTTTAACTGCATTATTTTGCATAGTTATTCAGACAATTCTCATTCATGTGGGGGATTGTTAGAAGTGGGTATAATTTATATGGGTTAAGCCCATATGGGTATTGAGAGCCCAAGCCCACTTTGTAGTAAATGAGAATCACACATGTAAATTGGTTGAAGGAGTGAGTAGTCCCACATTGCCTAGAAAAAGGTGATGGTGTTGGTATATAAGGCATAAGTTAGGCCCTTGGGCAATCCTACTTTTATGCGAAAGTTATATGTTGGACTCATATACCTAGGTGGGCTAACTTACATGTGCACGCACCAACTCTGTCTGGCTAGCTCAATTCGCATGTGCGGTGGTCGGGCCAGGTTGGGTTGGGTTGTGTCAAAAAGATAATTATTTTTGGGACAAATTCATTTAGTTTAGTTTTATTCTCACCAAAATATGTCTATTAACAGACATATGCATTCGTTTAAACGGGACTGGTTATCTTCAATAGGATTTTCTTATAAAACACTGAAAAATATTTTTTGCATCATCCTTTATTAGATTTTCTCGTGTACGTCTTCTCTGAGAGAATTTCTATAATGTGCATCTACGAACCACCGGCATGGGGAAGGGACAAAGGTTCTCCTCTTACCCTCATCAGATTGCATCACCCACCATCCAAGTCACCTCTACCAGAAATTGTTGGCGATGGCCGAAATGGGTTCTGTTTGCACTGTGAGCTGTGAATACGTGCTAGACAAGAAGGAGAGACTTACAGTCAAGTCGTGGATCTCAATTATTTGGCCAGCAATGATTCCTTGGGTTGACATATGATTGAAGGCCAGAGCCGGAGGGCTTTTCCACCAATGGCGTGCCACTACCAGTCTTAAACCATCTCGAACTATACCTCTGCTTGAACAGGGGTTTGTTTTCCTTGTTTGAAGATTCTAGGAAGGAGAAGATGGCATGTGAACCAGGATTTGGTCTAGTTCACGGCTGCCTTACTCCAGTTCACTATTAATCAAGTTTAAACACAAATCTCTGTCTGAAACCTGGTTCACCCACTTCTATACATGGAAAATTTTGTAAAAGTTATTAGCATGGTATTAAAAGGCCTAGCCTTACTTTTAAATCCAATAAAATTCTCTAATTATTATTAAAATTATAATTGTACCCTTTTTCTAAACAAACTCTCGTTTTTCCACTGTGTCATGTTCTAACTTACCATGTAATTACATGAAAAGTTAGGATTGGTTCATTGATAATAGCCACGATGGCAATGACCCATGTGGACACTGGCCTTTCTGGTCTCCGCATCTGTGAGGATTTGGTCCCCGGCTCTTTCGAGGCACACTGTGCACTTCTAGGTTTATGAGCATCATAGAAGTCTTGACTACCTCTGAATGTCATTGTCCATGAGCATGATGGTACCCACATCTAGGCCCATGGCTAATCTGGGTGCATCTCTAGAGATACTAGGATATGCTGTTCATTTACAACTTACTCCTTTGACAGGGAGTCCGTGCACTCTTAGCAATGCAACTAGTTGCTCCAAGCTTAGAGTTTGATAGAGTCAGTCTCTCTCCATGATTAGAGTTGGTTTCTTTGTGGTGATCTTTCAACTGGACTTATAATATATGCCATTCCTTTGAGTACTTGTGTTATTGTCTACCTATTGTCAATTTTCACATTATTAGTTGTTTCCGTTATTCCTTTTCAGCTTACATAGCTTAATATAAGTGGTTTTTACATCTTACTGCAAATTAGTGGAAATACTCATGCATCTTTGCAATGCAAGTTCTTTACCAGACTCAGATTAGTAGTAGGATTTTGGTAGTGGCATTACACAGCTGGTAGCATAATAGATTTTAATAATAAATTGGACTCCAGACATCTTTTAGTTATGGATTGTAATAAGGCACTCATTTTCCAATCGACTATTTCATGTTATTGCACTTACACTTAGTTGTTATCTTGTGTTGTGACTGTCACATTTCATTGCATGGTTCATTTTACTGTTATGTAATATTATTGGTAGAGCAAAGTAGCACCAAGGGTTTATATATATATATATAACTTGGGGTGTTACAAAAAACTTCATATGAAAAATAAACTAAAATAAAATATGTACAAAAAGTGTTTCAATACCAAAAAATTATTTTAATATGAAGGCATGTGTAAAGTTATTAAGGACCATTGGTGCAAATTACCTCTCCACCAAATAGGAAGTCAAACAAAAAATGCATCAGTATTCTGTGCCAACGATCCTTGCATATCCCGTCATAAACTTGAACAAGAGTGCAAGACCTATGCACCAAGAATACCACATACACTGAGTAGCATCCCACCCAGAAGAATTTTTATGCTCCCTGTTCACCATGAACCCAATGTAAGGAATGCCTATGACCATTTATTTTAAAATTGACATCACACACAATAGTATGGTTAGTGTCATATAGACACTAATATATGCTCGTATGTGCACCATCGATCACATAGATGAATGGCCATTAAGTATTCCTTACTCTCAGTTTAGGGTACAAGTCAAACAAATTCTAGAATGGTCATTATGAGGTCATCTAGCTTGTTCATGGTACAAACTGAATAGAAGTGTGCACGTTTAGCAGGTCATCAATATTAGCCTGACAAATGCAAAAAAATAGATTTTAAACTTGATAGGTCAAGAAACTTGCCTTTGCGCTACATAGGAATCATTTACATCATAAATTTGAGTCATCTAAATAACTAGGTGTGCCTAATTGTAAAGCAATCTCTATATAGAGCAAATGCCATTAAGCACCCATCCTTACCCAATCAAATCATTCATGTATCACAAATTAAGTCAAAAAGAGTTGTGCCATTATATCACTAGTAAACAAACTCAAAATCAAGTCTATGAGGTTATAATAGCCCATGTGTATAGAATATTTTGAGAGTTTTTTCTATTTTGCCTGGCCGAAGAACACAATATTCCATCCCTAGATTTTAAACACAAATGCCATATTACCTACTTATGGATGAAAATGCACTTAGGTTTCCCACTACCCAACATATTATAATAAATGAACACTAAAATAGTGCGGCCCCATTCCTGTGTGCTGGGATTCATTAGCGGCCAATGAAAGTCGCCACTAGGAGGTGACTGGTGGTGACTCCCCAGCGAAATTCATTGTTCATTAAAAAACCATTTTTGGACGTCCCAGAAGTTGTTTGAGGGCTCCAAAGGCATAATTTTGTAGATTCGATTGACCTTTTACACCCATTATAGATAGGGTTCATATTTGCATGCATTGCATTGGAGAGGTAGGCAATGATGACGTGTATATAAGTGGAAAGGCACAGTTGATGAACATTTATCCATTAGTGGGATTTGGGGAGCTGCTACTTCAAGTGAAAGTACAACTTGTCGTCAATGGTAATGTGACTGAGAAGTATTTAATTTCATCTTCCCAATCGTCCATGATATATGAATTACAAGATGATGAGGACCTGCAATCAATGTTCTCCATTCATAAAAAGGCAAATAATGAGGTGTTATCAATGTATGCTGAGATGAAATAGCCCGACAATGGTGACAAATCACCATCAGTAGAAAGGAACCAAACATTCAATAGAGCTGAATCACCGGTCATAATGGCTCAACCCAGCTCTATTTTTGGATTGGAGATGGGAGTCAATGATATGCAGTTCACTTTTGAAACTGTCAGGTAACAATGAATTTTTAGATTACACGAGATTGTACTTTATCGTGTCCTTGAGCACACGATATCAAACATATCATGTTATGTTGAAAGAACATCATTTAAAGATTCAATACACACTACACCTAAGAACATAGTAAGTTATATTTTGAAGCACTAGGGCATAACTGCGAACTACAAGAAATGCTGGCGGGTAGGTAATATAAACTTAGGAGACTCCTTGAAGCATGTATTCCATAACATGACATTTAAGTATGACATGTTATCAAGCACACGATAACAATATAGTCTCTTTTTCTTATCACATGACTTAATTACAAATCGTGTTAAAATGAACATGATGCTTATATAGTACTGGTTTATGATATCACAACTACAAACGTTGTCGTGCGATCGGGAAGATGATGAATGCACTTGTCGTATAACCTTTATAAAATTGTTAACAACTTAATATTCGGTCGTGCACTGATTTAATATATGGGGACCTAGACGAATCCTATTGCATACTTCTTGCTTACAAAATTCAGATAGAATATATAAATCGAGGAAGTGTAGTTGTTCTAATAAGATCATGTGATATTCCCGAACCTATAGGAGGTATAATTTCAAAAGAGTATGTTGGATGTTTGGGCATGTTGCAAGAGCGTTTACAACAGCATTGAGGCCAGTGCTAATGGTAGATGCAACTTCTTGAAGGGAAAGTATCCTGGACAACTATTGATAACAACTGCACTAGACAAGAATAATAATATGTTATACAACACATTTGCAGTGGTTGAGAAGAGTGTGAGAAAACATGGTGCTGGTTTCTTGAATTGCTTAGAAATCATCTATTTTCTAATCCATCAATTGAGTTGGATACAATTATTTTTGATAGAATGAAGGGCTTGGAAAATGCTTTTAAGAAGTTTTTTCCATCTACACACCAAGGATATTGTATCTATCACATGGTAGTAAATATATGTTGAATAGATTCAAGGACAACTACCTAAAGCATCAACTCCATGTTGCAGTTGAAAAATTTCAGACAAAACGTGTATGATGAAAAATGAACGACATTAAGTTAGGTTCAAGGCCTTGGGCCAATGTTGCAGTTCCAAGAAAAAGATATAGAACCCTCAGCTCAAACAGGTCTGGAAGTGTCAATTCAATGTTTAAAAAAGACAAGTCTATGCCTATAACTCGGTTAATTCAGCATACAAAGGAGCACACAACCGCATTATTTGATAAACGTCAAAAAGATAGACAGAATATGACTGAAGATTTAACCCCATTTACCTAGAAACACATAAAAAATAGGCAAGAAGAAGCAAGTAATGTGCATGTATTGCCTATGTTAATGTATGAATTCTAGGTTAACTTGCTATATCACCAGGTACAATACATTTATACATTGTTGTCAATATCGTGTGCATGTGTATATGTTTATTGTGCATATCTTGTAAGCATATCTGTTATGCTTACATGATCGTATGGTTAGCATTACGGGTCATGTAACCGGTAAGACGACATTGTTTATTTATCATGATCTCATTCACACAATATGTACTGAACATGTGGAACGTTTCAGCATTTGGGGCTATTGTGTAAACATGCAATTGTAGCAATTAATCATAGACACTTCTATGTGTCTGACTACTGTAAAAAAAGGTACACTACAAAAACATATAAATTGACATATTGAGAGCGAGTGTACCCAATAAGGGATAGACACCAGTGGGCACCGAATGGAGTTCTACCTACATTCAACCCACCCATCCCACTTAAGTAGTAGGGGCGTCCATGGAAAAATTGGATGGAGTCGCAACCAAAGGTCAAAGACCCACGAAAATGTGGAGCATGCGAGCAGTTGAGTCACAACCACAAATGATGTACCAGTGCATAAGGGGAACCTCCGAATGTGGCAGATAGTCCAACTATAAGACGAAGGAGACTAAATAAAAGAGTAGGAAAGCGACATAAGGAAGGGAAACATTGATCAGAGTTGCCATTTCTACCCACTCTCTTTAGCTGATGGACAGAAATGATAGTGTACAGTTGTGGTCTTAGAAACACGATTTCTGGAATGTTTTGTGGTAGGCTATACAATTTTGTATATGCATCATGTTATCGATATCACGTACTAGTTAATTATCATGATGTCGAAAAGATGATAGTTTGATTTTTGTTTGTAAACAACCTATACTGTATATATATCATGTAATCAGAAACACACCCAAAGGATTTACGTGTTACCAATTACACTATAAGAAAAGAATTTAATGAAATTATAATTTCTTGCAATACATGTCACCAAATACATGATATTGGTAATGTCGTGTTATTGATAACACAACAATGGCATTAAATAAACCACCCATTTCCAAAGAGTCACTCCACTTTACGGCGTCACCATTTCCCGAAGAGTCACGTCACCATTTCCCGAAGAGTCAATACAATTTCCAATTGATCATAAACCTGATTCATCAATTTGCAAGGAGTCATCTCCAATTCCCACTACTTCCAATTCTAAAACGGCAATTATAAATCTGCACCTCCAGTTAGATCAAGTAACCAATCGGTGCCCACTGTCGGTAGTCTATCGAAAGAATGCTCACCCAAGGAACATCAGCACCAAGATGGATCGAGCACCATCCATCTCCATGAGCACATCATGGTGATTCATCTGGGTAAAAATGTGGTCCAGACATTGCAATAACATTGGACCATGATTCGTCTGTCTCTGAGGCGGATGAGTAGACTCATGCGGTCCTCACTAGCCTCTGAGGAGGATGAGTCATAGTCCCGCATTATTTCAATGTCACAAATGTCTAATCGCATTTTACCTTATGATTCATCAGGCTGTTGTCATAGTGACAGATGGTGTACAATTTTTTGTTACTTAAAATTGCAATCGGTGACAAGAATGTGGTCTATTGATGTAATTTTGTTGTATGTTTTGTAATGTAATGGAGCACTATTTTGTAAAGGAATATATTAATAAAATTTAAATATTTTTCCCAAGGAAAATCATCCTTGTCGCAATTTTGGGGACAACAACTTGTAAATATAGTATGATCGGGTACATGCCAAAATAATTGGGTGTGTGTTTACTTACACAATGTTGATGAAGATCGTGTGAACATTGAAACATCAAACCTAGCATGTTATTCCTTACAAGATCTATTTATTTACTTATCTAATTTTCATTTTTAGAGACACCACATTTATACATATTGTTTGATTGGCTACACGACAATAGCAATGGTGTGTGTTTACTTACACAATGTTAATGTAGGTCATGTACACGTTGAAATAACATAAATTGTCACGTGTTAATCCTTACACGATCTATTTCTTTGAATTTCATATTCGGGGACAACACACTTGTAAATATCATTTGGTCAAATACACAACACCAGCAACAGGCGTGTGGTTACTTACACAATGTTAATGAAGGTCATGTACACGATGAAACAACATAAACCCTCATGTGTTATTCTTGACACGATCTATTTATTTAGTTATCTAAGTATTTCGTTTTGCCAATGACATGATATACACAATGTCGTAATAATGATAGCACAATAAAAACCGTTTCAATTTCTGAAGCGTCGCTCCGTTTCCAATTCAAGTGTATTAAACATGCTTCCATTTTCAATAACCAATGCTAGATTCCACTCAAATTGGCCATTTTAAATCTGAATCTTCGGTTAGACTATCGGGATCATGCTCGGGGCATATCGAACACCATTTGTCTCCATGTGAACAACATGGTTTGCCATCCGGATAAAGCACAGGTTGATTTAGACATTAAAATATTGCCCGATCTTGAATTCATCAATCCCAGCTAGTAGATGAGTAAACCAGTGTAGCCCTCATCTGCCTATGGGGTTGACGGTTCATAATCGGGTGTTATTTCAATGTCACAATTGTCTAATCACACTGTATCTAATGGATGAAAATGTTGTGGATGTAGAGACAGTTGGTGTATGGACCTCTGTAAAATTTTTGCACGAATTATCAACAAACCAATCGTGTTAGTCATAACATGACAATCAATGCATCGTGTCAATCACAATATGATATGTCAATATATCGTGTAACCGATAACACGATCCCTTTTAATGTTGTATAATCGCAAATATGATAGTTATACAATATAATATCATATGAAACTTATCATATTATTCATACCACGATATGAGGACATTTCGTATTACCATTAAAGCGATAAATAGAAGTGCCCTTTACCTCTTTTCATATATCATATGGTTCATAACACGTTATTTAATAAAATATATGATCAAGAATACAATAGTACCTCGTTTGTTATCCACTCCTGCCTTAGCATAAAAACGTAGTCAATGTGAAGAAGTGTCACCATGGTCCAATCCTTGTATTGGTGCGCCAGAAAATCTTGGATGGTCTCCATGTGGAACACCATCTTTATATCAAGATAGTCATGTGGCACCAAAGCGACCTCCTCCTTATTCTTCTGCTCTCAGTGTGCCCTTGCACATCTAGAGCAGACACTCTCTAGTAGTTCCTCATCAATTGAAGAGGTATCCAATATAGTGGCACGACTGTCGGTAGCATTTGAGCACACCATTTTCAAGGTGGGAGACTTTTCCTATGGTGGAGGGATAACATATGGGCCAGGGACGGATGTCAATGGCACTTCATCCTCTGGCTTTGCCTTCTGTTCCACACTTTTCGTGTGTGTCGTCTTTACAATCTTCTTTTCAATATAGTTGTTGTAATGTGTTGGCTTCTTCAAGCTCTCAGCGGCCACCTCCTTGGCTTGCTCCTCACCCTTACATACATGAGCCGGTGCATTACTGACCGTGTATCTCGTCCTCCTAGTCACCAGAGATAGGAGGGGGTGATAGGAGCAGCATTTGAAGCTTTCTGCTTCTTTATTGTCAGCTTTATTTGCTTCTAAGGAACTGCTTCTTTATTTTGACTCTTATTTCTACTTTCCTATTCTTTTTCATCCCGGGATTGTTCCTTGTCCTCTCAAGATTGAACAACTTATTTGTTTATTTTCTTGAGGAATCTTGGTATTACGGTCCTTTCAACCTTCGAACCCTTCTTCTTCTTTATTGGGAGGCATCATTTGGCTCCCTTTTCTCTTCATATAAGAAGTAAATAATCATATTAGTAAATACAAGATATGCGAATCAAGCGTGTTTTGGATGACATGGCATGTCAACCTATTGTATTGACAGAAATAATTGATATATATAGTCATGTTATCAATCACACAAGCACTACCATATCGTTATCTTATCTAACAACTATGTGTATTTGCATGTGATTGATTACAAGATCATCCCCATACTAACACGATAATGGAAAATGTTGTGTTTTCAAATTGTACTTACATAAAATGAATTCCTCATCAAGAGCAGATCGATGAATAGCTTCTCTCAATTTGGAAGATTTAGACTTGACCCGAACCGATGTCTCTCCTTTGGGGATTGACGGAGGGGTTGCTGCATGTTGGACTTCTAGTTGAGGGGGTTCATGCGGATGCTTTGTCTCTAGTTTAGGTGGGGGTTGCATCAGTTCTAGTAGGCTTGTTGCCACCTCTAGATCATTTTTAACCCGCTAGAGCACAAATTGAATATTGTCGATGCTCCAACCACGTTCCCCATATAGAACTGCCTTCTCCAAAACCATGTCACAAATCCCGTTCATGAAATCCACTGGTATGACAAAAAATTCAATGTCGTCTTGGCCGGACTGAAATTGCTCTAACGTCTGGCCATGGTGGGCGTGAACGGCTATTGTTGTCCTATGAATCATGATCTACGTGCCACCCTTCTTCGTCTTTGGGGCTGTCCTTTGGCCATCAGTCAAGTGGGCCTCTTTGGCAATTGGAGTTATTTTGATAATAACTTATCAATCTGGCTTCAGACACATGAATACCTCCTCATACTACTTCCTCATCCTGTGAAGAGCCAGCAACTTCTTCCTCGCCTTTTCATCAGTTGGGTCAAGTTTTATGGCCTTCTCCACATCAGCCAAAAGTTGGGTAAACCCAAGCCATTGCTTGCACCTCAGGTTACATGGAGGACAACTTTGAGCCCATATAGAGGTATGCTAAAAAAACCACACCTAGTGGACAAGGCAAAACAAACTGGTCAGTAGTGTACAAATGTCATGTATGTCGTGTCATGGATAACATGCATCATTAAGTTATCACTTACACGCTAGTCTATTATCATATAATGCTATATACACGATATATTACTAAGTAATCTTACCAACAACACAAGGAGTATACTTGTGTGTTATACATCATGTTTTCGTACCCACGAAACACATGGTATCATGTGATTAAGACGGTGATATACATGAGTGTGATGAAAATATTGTGTCATTAATACTACGCTAATCAAACACATCGTGTTATTGATAAGACAAGATTTTCCTAGAGCACAAATGAAGCCCCAATGAAAATTTTGTTGGTGGTGGAGCGCTCATCCTATCTACTCCTGATGTTTTGGTGGGCTAGTGATATGCCTCGAATCAACATATCATGAACGGCCCTAGCCCAATTGTACCTCCCCACAACTGTTAGGTCATCTATGATATCACACAAAGATGGGGATATGGATTCGTTGTTGTGTGTGAAAAAAATGAGGACCCCCATATGCACAATGTCCAACCATGCTAAGTCCTCGTCGGAGACCTTCCGTCTATTGTTAGCCACATCTTTCAACATTTATTCAATCAGAGTCTTCTTCGGCCGCTTCCTTGGGAAGAACTCCTTGAAGAATTGCCCATAGCCTTGGGCAGCCTTCTCCTCACCACTTTCCAACTTCAACGGGTTCCCTTTCACACTCAAACCCATGATCAGTGTGACTTCATCCACCATAAGGGATAGTATTTTTCCCCTAATGTTGAACACCTCTTGTGAGTTGTCCTAGCACTCATCAATTAGAACGTCTAGGAGCGGCCTAGATATAATGATTGGCTCGCAATCATATACTAGGTAGAACTGAGTCTCCTCGCAATCATATACTGGGTAGAACTAAGTCTCCTCCAAGATTGCCTTACATCCCAACCGTGATTCAACAAGTTTTTTGAAAATCGGAGTCCAACAGGGAAACTATTTGTTCCCAGACCTGGTCTCCTCCCATAGATTCTCTTGTTATTCTCTTCTAATCACTAATTCCGCCATTTGCCTGTATTCTTCTAGCTTTTCATTTGTAAAATTTGATATATGTATATATGTGTGTGTGTGTGTATGTGTGTGTATCAACAATGGGTCATGACCATAATCAATAGTTGTGTTGATTCACATTATGTAACTAACGTGCTTATATACGCTAAATTCATATATCACGCTATCGGATACACAATATGATGCCTTCTCATATACGATAGCACAACACTTGAATGTTGTCTCTTGATTGTCATGTTATTAATGACACGCCATGTATGCTATGCATACACGATAGGAGGACATCTATAGCGATTATCGTATTCGCAAACACACGATATATTACTTATCATATGCTTGCTCACATGATATGCTACTATGAAGATAAATGTAGTGCCTACTTCATGTGTTCTATAACATGAAATACCCAAAATCGTGCATATGAACATACAATCTAGAGTTTGAAAAAGACCTTACCAGGAAATAGATCCAAGCCGGGTTATCCCCTCGATTGGTCGGTGATTTTCTCTAAAGTTCACTGCTTTATTGGGATCATGTCAGTATACAGTCCGACGAAACCTCACTTCATGACCGAAACTTGCTTTAGGGCAGAAATTTTCAAAAACAAGAAAATCAGAACTCATGCTGGAGTTTTTTTTAAATATCCTTTCGAAAACAAGAAAATCCAACTATTCAAAAAATTAACATAAGTTTTTTGAAATCACCAGTCGGATGGGTCAAAATCCGAACTCACATTGTGTGTACAATTTTCACTATTCCGCTTGCCGAAATTGATAGTGAGATGGGTAAGAAATCAGAACAAAGGCTTCTCACTGAGGAATCACCAGCCTCTAAAGTTGTTTCTATATAAATGCAATATAAAACCCTAAACCCTTCGCGGGGCTATTTATGTCCAAAATTTTTCTTATATTGTATAAGTCTGGGTTTGTTGACATTTTTTTGAGAAATCCAAATGATATGAAATATTATGTTCTTCAACCAAGCAATATGAAAAAAACTCATTTTTTAAAGGGATGTTGATAACCACTTTCTATCCAATAAAATCTTTAACTAAAATGGGACAAAAAATGGGGGCTCACATGAAAATACGAATCCCACCCCACATTTTATTTTAATAAAATGATGTTGGGTTATCACTTTTGTGTGTCAACGAAGGATGAGCTAAACAACAAGTCATTTTACCACCACGCTTCTAAAGACATAAATAAGTATGGATCAATTCCACTACAAATCACACCAAGGTCAGGGTTGGCATGTAGAACGACATGCCAAAACGAGATCAACCATTGTTGTTAGTGTACTAGCAAACCTAACGATTCCGTTGTTTGCCTCTACCCAACAACCATCGTCATGCAATAAAATCAAAATTAAACATTAGAAGCGGTAAGCATTCCAAGAAGGCCCAATTGTAACACAACCATACCAATTAGATAAAACATAGACATTTTTTTCTTTTTCAAATATAAAAAACCAAAATAAAATGACTTCCTCATTTGAAAAGAAAAAATTATTTCATATCAATAGCTCTATTTTATTTAATTTAAATGATTGAGTACTTAAAAAATAGTATCATATGCTTATTTTTCCTTCTTTTAAATGTGGGTTTCACCATTCGATAAAACCTATAATTTTTCCAAATATATCTATTAATATAAGATATAGGGAATATCAACTAAATAACCTAAGGCAACATGGATTCTATCTGATGTACTTTTAAGCCTCATCGAACATGGACAAAAAAATTGATATATCTGCTCCAAAATGCCAACAATCTCACTCTAAGAGCAAGAGTTCAAGGGCCCTAACTAGATGCAAATAATAATAATAATAATAATAATAATAATAATAATAAAATAAACAAATAAACAATAATGGAACTGATTGAACATGATTAAATGAAGCCATATAACAAATTTCTCAAGAACATGGCCGTTACTGAAGTGTCGTTTAGATGACACTTTGTGTCATCTAAAAAGCTGTTTTGGTTGAAATTATTTTTTTAAAAACAAAGTAAAATCGGGTTATATTTGGATATACATTATAGAAAATTAGCTTTTTAAAAAATATTCTAAAAATCTTGTTTGGATAGTCATTGTATTACATATCATCTTCATTATAAAAAATACATGCTTTGTCCCCAAATTATTATAGGAAAAGGGGTCGGGTGGACGAGGGTGGTCATCAATGGGGGATGATGGTGGTCATGGTTGGAGGAGAAAGACAAAAATGTTTTATTGAAGAGGAGAAAAGGGAAGTAAGTTAACATAGGAGAAAAAAAAAAATGCAAGCAAAGTCATGGTAGGAGGAGAAGGGGTTTTATTGGATAGGAAAACATGTACATGTAAAAAGAAAAAAATGCAAGTGTTATAGCAAGAGAGAAATGAAAGGTAAAAATGCCAACTTGTAAACTTTTTTATACTTTTTTAGTCGAACCCTCGAGAAGAGAGTTAGACATAAAGGGGTTAAAAAGTAAAAGTGAGTAAAAAATGGGGTTAAAGACGTTTTTTAAACAAAGCGAGGCTTTTAGTCTAAATTGCCTAACCCAACTAAGATTTATATTCAAAGCAATAAAAAGCAGATAGAAAGCATTTGTAAAGTATACTCCAAATGATGCTTTACCACACTACAAAATAATTAACGAAAATGAGGCAATCTTGAACACCATAACCCTTTTTCACCAGCACATTGTGGCCATCATACACGAGAAAAAAGGTCAACATGTAATTTGGCCCCAGGGGCGAGCTAGAGAATAACACGATGATGCAAGAAGAAAGATTGGAGTCCCAAGCAAAGACTAAAAATGGGATGTTATTTGTAGGCAGCGTGAGAAGGAGAAAAATAAAAAAACACTGGTATTATCAGCGAATGGATGCAAGGGAACACCCACGCCGCATAATTATTGCACCAATAAATAATAAATGTAGAGTCCCAACAAACACAACCCTTCCCGTGCACTCCCCAACTCAGCCGTACAATGCCTTAATTATCACAAGAAACTTTCCAACCTGAAGAGATGTAGATGAGTCTCATTGAAGATTCTTTCCATATTCTAGTCCACCAAACACATTTGCACCATCTTGAATCCTATGCATAACGTCCATGCAAATGAATGTCCGGTGCATAATGAATTAGTACAATTAAAGCACCCCAATTTAGCAGCTTTAATGAGACCCCTTGATCCAAAATGCTTTTGTACATCATACATTACTACAAAAAAAAAAAAACAAAGCTTTATACCAACTATAAACTCGACGGTATAGGCAAGGTGGCAAAATGTCTGTACCCATTATGAAATTATGTATTTGTCCTCCAACAACGCACATATTCCACAATCCATCAACCACACACAGGTCATTTAACAATTGTAAGGGGCATCACATGCCAACTTTTGGGAAAAAAGCAAATCGGCTTCGTGCTTTATATAGTGTAGATTTCCAACAAACTTTTCCTCTCTCATGCTGAGATAAAAACTAACCTTCCGCCTGGAATAAAAATTTCCCTATTTTTTATGTTAAAACTTGTCCTCTAGCTGACAGTTAAAATAAAAAGTCCATAACTGGAATTATTATCGGGCAATTTTGCATGCAAGAGACGCTTTAGCATTAAATATATGTACCAAAGCATGTTATACAAGGTGAATTTCATTTAAAGTACCATGAACTTATCATTGATAAAAACAAAAAAGAAACCTATTCTAGTCACAAATTATGAGTATTTAAGTAACTGAAGGCAACAGCAGCATGAAGAGCAGAACCAATAGGGAGAACCCCCTCATCAAGAAAGAAATGTGGTGAATGCAAAGGCTTGGCAGGTGCCAAGGTCTCGTTTCCAATTCCAACCCAAAATATAGTACTTGGAATGATTTGTGAGTAAAAACCAAAATCTTCTGCCCCCATACTCATTGGGCACAACTCAACATTAGTCTCCCCAAGAAGGTTTTCCCCTACCTTCTTCGCATGCTCATACATGGCTTCATCATTCACAGTTGGTGGATAGTGCCTACGCTCTTCTTCCATGAAGTTCACACTAGCAGTACAACGGTGTACAGATGATTGCATCTCTATAACCTACACAGCATAAGGCATGACCAATAAAATCAGGTTGATGATGCATAAATTAAAACAAACTTGCCTACCAAATACAGTCTCTGCATTAAGGACAGCATAGCCACACTGAACAGTCAATGCCAACAAAAATAAAAAACAGTCACACTGAACAGTATAATATAGTAACATATTACCATCTTGTTTGATATCACTAGTAGTTTGCAAGCAATTCCAGGCAAGGGTGGATGAGGGAAATACCATAAAGAATAAACTTATATAGTTATATTTACATAAAGGTGGAGCCTATAAGCTTGCTGGAAACCTCTAATATGATTTGTCAATAAGCAAAGGAGAATTCTGATCAGTATTTAACATCTCAAGGGCAGGTGTTGCAGAACGCCTCAACAGCTCTGTTACAGGACATAAGGTCCCAAAGGCATAGTTACCATGTGAGATGCTTAAAAGGCTTATGCTTTGAGCATGAGGTGCACGTTGAGACAACTAGCTGTCAACTTCTCTGGAATGAATTTTACATAGAAAAATGTAAGATTTTTATATTTTATAATTTCTATACATACTTTACACTCTAAATGTGGGAAATATGAAGCTCATGCCTTATACCTCCCACCTTTTCAAGGTAGAATGCCATGTCTGTACCTCACGCTTTTTATTACATGGATGCTGACTTCAAAAAGGTAATCTAAAATGTGCTTGTCTATGGAAAAAGGAGGTTGGGAGAGATGATTAAGAAGAAGTTATCCACGGAATGAATGTTTACCTAGTGGAGAGTCTGTAGGTCTTCTAATGGTTAATAAATAAAAAGAAATATAAAAGTCATCTCAAAAAATCTTTTTCTAAATAGACTTTGAAATTATGAGTTTGACATGCCAACATGAAAATGCAAAATTACAAGCTATCTCAAGGAGCTTGTGAGCAGAATTCATGTTTTTTACCATAAATTGGAATAAAATGCTAGAGAGAAATTATTAGGATCCACATATTAATGAGCATTAACTTGTGAAAATTATCAAAAATGCCCATCCTATTGCAGCAACATATGGATGGTCAGAAGTTGGGTAATTCTCATAGTAAACACGTACAACATAGAAGGCCTTTAACCAAAAAGAATTTGTTTTTAGCAGAATAGGAAACAATCATAAAATTGGTCAAAAATACCCTTACAGGAAATAATTCAAGTAGTACCTCCTTGATTCTTTTCATAAGTTGAGAGAGGCCATCATTTGTTGTGCTCCTGAAAGTCCCTCCAAATTTAACAACCTCTGGAATTATGTTTAGTGCTTCTCCTCCGTTAATGAAACTAACAGAGACCACCTACAACCAAAAAATAGCAAGTTCTTCACGTTGATTTCCCATAGCGTAATCATTACAACTCTCTAATATAAACAATTTTCCCAGAACTATAAATTAACCCGAACAATAGTACAGTAGGACCATCTCTACTCCCCAATCTGGTTACACGCCACCTTAAGACATCATGATACATTAGCAAGTGACAGAAAATTAACATGTAAATCATGCTATCTTTTTAAAAGACAAAAAGGTATTTAAGATTATATGACATTAAAGTACAGATAAATATGTATAATATACCCATTGATGCAAATGTAATTGAGAGCAAATAATTATTTGCTGAAAACCAATTAAAATCAGATCATTAGTGCTTTTAGATACACGAGTAAGACACAAACCAAATCTATCAAAACATGAGGAGGCACAGATAAGCCACAAGGATGCAAACTCACTTTACTGTCAAGGGGATCCGATTCCCTTGACACAAGATGTTGAAGGGCAAGTATTGCACTAGATGCTGCAACAACAGAATCTACAGCTTTGTTTGGCCTGGCTGCATGACCACCTTTGCCCTGAATTACAGCCACAAATCGTCCAGAGGCAGCAAGAATGGGACCTGACCTGGAAGCAATCTTGCCTGTCTTTGTAAATGGTTCAACGTGTAATCCAAATATTGCTTCAACATCCTTTAGGGCACCTTCTTGTATCATATGGTAAGCACCAGCCCCACCCTCTTCTGCAGGTTGAAATATAAGCTTCACTGTACCCTTTCAAGGAAGGAATCATTTTGAAAATATAATGAGATGAGAAATCAGTAATAAATAGATGGCAAGATGCTTATTAAGCAAGCACTTGTGGTAAGAGTATTATATGTAACTTAATTTAACTTAAAGCATGATGTGTTCCATCGCTAGTAAATGCTACTTGCTTTCATTAGTCTTTTACTTCATCTGTGACATAGTCTTATTTGTTTTTCAAAATATAATGGTTTTAGTTCATTTTCAAAAACACACTAAATATAGGATGTTGCATATGATGCTTTTCCTTAAGATCCAATAGGTTTAATTCAGTTATTTGCTTTCTTTAAGTGAGTGGGCAAAACTATGTAAGGGCACACACCCTCCTATGGGAGATCAAGTCAAAACTTTGCGGATCCATTCACAAAAAGATTTGCAAGGAATATGGTTTAACAGACATGGGATGGATTTGAAGCATATTTAAATATTTACTCTTGGTGGGAACTCAACTTCTCACTTGAAGAGATTCGAGTTTTGAAGTTCAAAAAGTAAAGTACATTATAAGTTGTGACGGCAAGCCCTTAAAAGAGATATTAAGTCATCCCAAGGTAAAGTGTTTGGTACATGTAATATATAAAGAAGAGGCTGAGATTTGTGCTCTTAACAATGTTGTTGGGGTGTTAAAGTTGCAGGGAAACTTCCGATAAGTTTACCTATATAAATGTGGAAGTGAGACCGCTTCTTATGAGACTAGGGCTTATCTCCATAGCGGTTATGAAGTCAAGATATAAACAAAAGGCCAAAATAGTGTTGGCTATATCATTACAGTGATACAAGCCCGGTTGAACAACATGGATAGCTAGTTCAAGGACATTGCTCTACTATGCTCTCTGGTTAACTTTGGTAAATATTCACTAAGTGGAGGTTCAAGTTGTACAATACCTTCATTTATACATAAATCTTGACCATGATTTTATATTTTCAAATTGGTGGGGAATTGTTTCAAAATAGAACCTTGAATGGTATCTGAAATTGATGAACAAATCCTTGTTGAAATGATGGCTTCAATACTTTGAAATTGTTCTAATAAATGCACTACAACGGGCTTTGCTTCAAGACATAAATCACTCTCCTGAAAATAGTATTTTCCCCCATCAAATCTTTGATTTTGGTGTGTAACCAAGAACTCCGCAAATTTGTTCTCAAGATACAATGAAGTTTTTATACTTCATCTGAAAAGCACACTTTTGAAGATAAATCTCGTATCACTTTTAGGAACTTAAGGCCAAATTCTTGTCTTCTATTCCACAGGATAGAGAGAACAAGGTATTTTTTACGAAATCAAAGTTTTGATCAAGTGGGAAAATGCAAAACACCCTTGTTCCTGAGTGACAATTGTCATCTTAAATGTTTTGGAACAAAATTCCCCATGAAAAGATGCAACCCTTCATAAAAAATATGAAATTAACCGAAGGACTTTGAAATAACTGTCAGGCCGATCAATTGCCTGTGTAGGAAACCTGATCAATCAGCTCCCAGGCCAATCTATTGGTGAAATGAACTATTAAAACTTTTATATGGCCCGATCAATCACCTCCCAGGACCACCGATCGATGTCATAAAATTTTGAAAAAAATAACACAAAGCCGGTACAAGAGTGGATCACAAAGTTACCTTCAGCTCTTTCTGTTTGTTCTGTAGTAACCTAGCTGCACCTAAAAGCATGGTGACATGAGCATCATGACCACAAGCATGCATCTTACCGGCATACCTGCTCTTGTATTCCCAGTTAACCAGCTCCTGCAAATTTGATACATTCAAAATGAAAACATTGTAAGGAAACACTTTGACCGTAAAGATACTCATATATAAGAAGGTAGAGCCAAGGTAAACACGTTATACACCGTTCTGACATAAGTAAACAACAAGAATAGAACAGATGAACTGTAGTATTCCTTGTACTAAATAGGTAAGAAAATAAAGGCATCAAGACCAAGAAGTAGAACTAAACACTTACATCAGAAAAACACTCACGTGAATATACCAAACTTAGAGAATTATCAAAATTCCAAAATGAAATCAAGAAATGTTGTTAAAAGTGGCCAATTTTCAATCAGCATCCGGAACCTATTCAAATGGATAGAAAAATAAAAAACCAACCACTTCTAAGTCATGAACTCCCATACCAGAAGCCCTGGACAGCCTGATTTTGGATATTGACCAACAACGAAAGAAATCCATTAGGTGGGAGTACCTGGAACTCTAATTCCAACTAAAGTAGGACTATTGATATAAAAACAGAGAGTAGAAAAAAATGGCTGATATAATAGCTCAGAAGTCATTTTTAAAAAATAATACCTGCAAGGGAAGAGCATCCATATCTGCCCTAAGGGAGAAGAAAGGCTTCTTGCCAGACCCAATAGTGGCTACAATCCCGGTTTTGGCGAAGGGCCATTGGTAAGCGACGCCAAGGGAGTCGAGCTCGGTTCTAATAAGCTCACTGGTCCTGAATTCCTGGAAAGCGAGTTCTGGGTATTCGTGGATATTCCTCCGTACAGATTTCAGCCAGTCAAAGAACTCCGGCTCCCTGGCTGACTGCAGAAGCTCCCGGGACTGAAGTTCAAGGCCCGGCGGGGGAATCTGGGAACCCAATGAACGGACAAAGGAGAGGAAGAAGCAGATGAAGAGGTGGGCGGCGAGCTCCATGGAAGATGACGCCATGAAATAGATATGAAAGGAGCTTCAGGAACCCCTTTCCCTGGCTTTTGGGATAATATCGGGCATGAAAGTGTTCATAATGAAGAACAGTTCTTTATGAACCCGGGTGTTGTCCTCCGTCCACCAATCAAACTGAAAAAAACAAAAAAACTTTAGCTCTTGTGTTTCCCGTCACTTTTTGCTCCGGCGGCTCTAACGGTGACTCCGACGAAAGCGACCTCTTCTCTTTTTTATTTTTTCTTTTTTTTTTAATCCAACCGGGTTATGCACGGCCAACGAACCGCTGCATGACTAGGCAGTGTCAGGAACCATACCGCTGCAGTAGATTTGGCCACACCCTTCTAGTTGTACAGTGTGGCTGGCCAGGCGGCCACAGCTTCCCTGTGTGGCCGATTGGGCTCTGGCCACTTCGACTAGAGCCTACAGACTGGCTAGAACTTTTGCACGGTCGGCTCATTGTTGCACTAGCTAAAGCCTTTGCAGTCAAAGGCAGCCTCTGAAAATGAGATTGGCGAGTAATGCTAACGTGACGTCCAAAAAGCGACGTCAAAAGTCTACTCTATCTTCTAATCACTATTGATAAGTAGGACCTATTTACTCATCAACGGTTATAAGAAGATAAAGTAATTTTTTGACGCCGCTTTTGGACGTCCAGCAAGCATTTTTGGCTAGTAGTGGTCATGACAATGTCTTTAGTCAAATAATAAAAGAGGATAAGGTAGAGAGATGAGGTAATATTTTTAAAAATAGAGAATATGTAGAATATTTTAATAAATAAGTGTTAAAAAAATGAGATAATATTTTTAAAAATAGAGGATATGTGAGACATTTTAATAAATAAGTGTTAAGTAAAAATAAAATGGGGAACACAAGTTAAAAATTGGGGTTTAAATAACCATATTCTATAATGAATTATACGACCTTGCCATTAAAATTTGGGAATCCAGCATAAGAAAATATAAGTGCAATTGACCACCATTAAATTTGGGAATACAACAATTGACCACCATTAAATTTGGGAATCAAGCATAGCAAAACACTAGCAAGAATATATGTACATGGCACATATAAATATAGATTAGATAAAATAAAATATGTACGAGCTTTGCATGTTATAGTTATAATATATTGATTTGAGAATCACAATAATTATTAGTTATAAATATAAGTTCTATATTAACTCATATGCACCCATAGTAGGCAAGTATGAATTTTACTAGCTAAATATTATGTCATATCGGTGAAGACAATGGTGTCAAAGAACTTTGTATCATGAAGTACTATTTATACTTAGGACCAGTTTGGTGGTGGGTCTTATTTGATAGAGCACTTCAGTGGTTTTCTAAGGGCATTAAAAATACACAAATCTAAATATGTATAATATATACAAAAAATATAAAAATTTATTATTAAGAAGTGTGTTATATACATAGGGCCTAAAAAAAAGTTCGAGAAAACAAAGTCATATGGGATCTCATCTAAAAGAGCTTACCAAGAGCCTTTTAATGATACTAAGAATGTGCTAATCCAAATTCGAGGGTACAATAAATAATATTATAAATTTAAAATCAACATACGCTAAAAAGTAGGTATTAGGATTCTAATATCTTTGATTTTTTAGGGATTATGATGAGCTAGATAAAGTAAAATAGGGATTAATGGTATAAAATATGGGTCAAATAGTTAGAATTCGAAAGTTTTATAGAATACCAATTTTCTTTATATTATAGTATCATAAACACAAACTTGTTTGATGATGTGTCGTATTTAGATAAAACTCTGAAGTGTGTGCAACCCCTAATGTGCAACAAAAATCACATACCTACCCCAAGATGGAACATCTATTTTTGGATAAGATGATAAGTTAATCACCCCTATTTTTAGCCAGCCCACCCCCTCTATACATAAACGGTAGATATCCACCGACTATATTAAGGAGGGTGGGCTTGCTAAATCAAGGGGTGGGAAACTTTTCATCCTTTTCGATGAACCTTCCTCCCTTAGGCTTCCACGCTACTCTAGCTCTCCTTTGCCTCTTTCACCTGCGGCTCCCTTCAACCTGTCCACCTCCACCTTTGCCTCCTCCCTTCAACTTCAAACTTTGATTTTTACATAACAAGTTTAAAGTTTTGCCAAACAGCCAAATTACCAAATGTTAGCATAAGAGAAGAAGGAATCCACTATGAAATTTGTCAGTTTAGTAGTTTAGCTTTTAACCTAATGTGAAAATTTTTGGTTTGAAGAAGAAAAAATAAAATATATTCTTCTTTTATATGTAGTTGATGGCATTTATGGGTTCCCTTTTTAATAATGGAACTTATAAAGAAAATTTGTAGCCAATCCCATCTAAATCCTAGAAGGAGGAAGAGGAGGAGTAGGCAAAGAAGGAAGAGGATATATGGGGGATGGGGGAGGGAGGGGTAAGATGGGGGTGGAGTAGGTGCATGATGAGGAACTTGAGAAGGAGTGGGAGGGGGTGTGGCATGACGCTGGAGGGGAAGAGGAGGAGGGGGAAGAGAAGGAGGCTTGGTACAAGGGAAGTTGATAGAAGAGGAGGATGAGGAGAAGGGGAGTTGGAGCTAGGGGAGGAAGGTAGCTAGAAAAATAGACCTTTTGTCATGAGGAAAGGTTAATCATTTTATGTCACACACTTGGGATTAACACATGCTTGGGAGTTTTGATAAGTCCAATTTTTATTTATTTTACCCTTATTTGTTCTATGTTTTAGCCTTATTTAAGATTTAATATAACTTAGATAATTAAAAATTAAGGTTAATTAGGTTAAGAAATACTTATATGATGTTTTGAATTGAATTGGCTACAAAGTAAAATAAAGAAATTAGAAATAGTGTAACTAATCAATCAAGCACTCAGGGTGATCGATCAGCTAAATAGGCAATTTCCTATTTTATGCTTGTTTTAAATCCTTTTTCAATTAGAACTTCTCCCATGACTATTATGATATATAAAGATATATGAGGCTCAAAAGTAAGGTATTTTAGTCGATTTTTTGAAGAGCAAAAAGAAGTAGATGGAGGAGCAATCAAATTTTTCAATAGAGATTCAAGAGTATGCAAGGCTAGATTTTTCTTTTATTTAGAAGTTGATCAAACTATAAATAAGTTTATATTTTTTCTTTTTAATTTAGATCTCAGCTATGAATAAAGACAATTGCATGGACAATAATTTCTTTTTTAATCAAAGAGTTTTCATGTTTAATTAATTCTATGTTGAATTATTATCTTCTAGATGATAGATTCATATGCTTTTGATATTTACATAAATTCTAATTTATGTAATTTGGATGAGATAGTCATGAAATAGGTTCAAATGTTCATATGATTAATTAATTAGATGGGTTTTGCTAAAAGTAGATAAGTTATGCCAAGAAGTTAATTAATTATTATTTCTAAAGTAATTATATCTTATAGTTGAGATTACTTGTTTATATTCACACTTAGATTTAGATTAAATGTTAAGAAATTCTTATGATTCTATAGTGTATTTGATTTATGAAGTAATTGCTATAATATTACTCCGTTTCGTTTAATATAGTTGATTATTTCCTTAGTTTAATTTTAGTTTAAGTTCTTTTAATTTTTAATCATCAACAAACTTTTTTTTTAGAATTTAGTAATAATTTTATCCATCCCTCAGGTTCGATAACCCTTAATACTCATCCTTGTACAATTATCTTGTACACTTGCAAAGTGTTTAATTATAAACAATCAAGTCTACTTTGGTGAATGTAGAAATAAATAATATAAATTTAGTATATCACTAAACCACATGTCTACTTCGGCCAATTTCTCAAAATATAAAGTGGGTTTTTTTGTAATAGACATGTGGTTCTTCATATTCTAGAAATGTGAAGGTTTTGTGCATTCCTTGAAGTAGACCTCACCCCATATGAAAGCCCATGTGAGTGGTAGAAAATGACCCAACCACTCCCCTCCTTCCTTCATCATCTCTACTAATAACCCATTGAACATGCTCCTTCGCCAGCCCACCTCACCTTTGCCTCCAACTCCTAGCCCTCCTCCTCTGCCTTCTCTTCCTTATCATCCC
Organism: Saururus chinensis; assembly: GCA_035235625.1. NCBI lineage: Eukaryota > Viridiplantae > Streptophyta > Magnoliopsida > Piperales > Saururaceae > Saururus > Saururus chinensis. The sequence goes on from CP141143.1 coordinate 39,240,265, forward strand.
TAGCAGTTGGCATTGATCATGGGAAACATTTAAAATTTTAATTTTCTTTCTTTACAAATTTCAATTTTAAAAAATTGAATCCATAAACATTTTTAGCTACTTAAAATCATCAATAAGTTTTATTTTTTTCTTGATTCCAAAATTTCTCCATTGGAAAGATTTGAATTTAGAAGGTTGAAGACGACCTAGGAAATGGTCAAAAAGTGAAATGTTAAGGGCATTCGAACAGCCTGTCTGGCTGATCGAGTAGTGTGATCGAGTAGTGCGATAGAACAATATTTTGGCTATTTCTTGTTCTCTTTTTACAAATCTAATTCTTCATTATTAAAATGACTCATGACTACCTATAAATGCTGTAGTGAATGCATGAAGACCATTTTTGAATCATGATTTAGTTCAAGCATGATTAGGACAATAGTTGTTTAGTTTTAACATGATATTCTACTCGTTCTATATCCATGTTTGATGACTTCTTTATGATTATTTGATGATTTCACTAGGTTTAACCATGATGAGGTATATATACGCTTGCAGGTGTCATATTAATTTTAGGTGAATCATGTTCCCATGTTCTAGCTTAAGTATGGTGATGTTTATATTTGTAGGTTTAACATGATGTGAACTTGTCTTTTTATGTTTTTCATCACATTTACTCCATGATTCTGGTAGGGTAGGACTACAATAAAATTATGGATGCATGCATATATGTATATATATATATATATATATATATATATATATATATATATATATATATATATATATATATATATATATATATATATATATATATATATATATATATATATATATAATTGATTATAGTTTGCTCATGTTTCACATTTCATAGTTGGGCTTGAACATTACCACTTATGTACACACGTGTAGATATTTATGATGTTATTGGACACAAATGGACAATGTTTCGTGCACATGTGGACTAATTTGAGCATGTTTAGTCTTACTTGGGCTCGTTTCGCATTTGCTCATGTAAGGATCATGTGACATACACCATGAAAATGATTTATCAACAAGGATTAATCGTGATTATATGTGATTAATCAATTTAATGAAATTTGATAACATTGGATGTCAGATTAAATTGTTTAAAGGCTTATCAAATTAGTTTTGGGTCAGTAAGGACATGATTTCGTTTTGCGTTCCTTTGAGAATATAATAACTCTTCGGGTTGAGATGAGCTAAATGCTATGTAAATTAATTTTTAAGTTATTTAGACCCTGAGAATCCATGATGATATGTCAATGTGCACCGGCTTACCAATTTGCTCGAGCTTCGGTCTTGATGAGCAGTTTGCTCAGGACTTTGGTCTGGATGAGTAGTTTGCTTGGAACTTCAGTTTTGATAAGTAGGTTTGCTTAGGACTTCGGCCTTGATGAGTAGTTTTCTCGGGGTTTTGACCTTGATGAACAAGTTTATTTTTCTTAATTCTGAGACATTCATAATTTATTGTTACATGTGTATGGAAGATAATGCTCATTGACACAAGTTGCATAAGCTTATGTTACACATGTGATTATGATATGATTTGCATGGATATATAGGATTGTGTATGTGGTTGATGCACTTGATGTTTCAGGGTGAATATTTTTATTGAGAAATGGATATATGCGTGATATGTTTATGTTGAAAAATGATTCGTGTAGAATGTGATTATGAAAATGAGTTTCATATATTTACACATGAGGTATATCTGTGTTATGAGCTATATTTGAACCCATGATGCACAGGTGGTATGTTATATGCTTATAGAATGAGGGTTATAGCATGATTTGAAGTTTGAATGGCTATGTGAAGATGAAATATGTTGTAGATATAGCATAATATGCAAGTGGCATGGCTATGTGATGATGAAATATGTTATATAAAACATGATATGTAGGTAACATGAGTATGTGATGATGAGATATGTTATACATATAGCATGATATATATGTGGCATGAGTATATGCTTATGGAATGTAAATTATGACATAATACACATGTGGCAAAAGTTTATGTGATCATTCTACGATGAATGGGAATAATGATTGATTATGTGATGAATGTTGTGTGATTATGCTTTGTCCTTATGAATTTACTTCCATATTAAAAACTCTTGTTGAGCATTGGCTCACCTGTAAGAACTCTTATCTTGAACTAGTTTACATTCAATTTTATTTATCATTTAATGGTTATCGTGGGGTTTAAGCCATTTCTACTTGATTTTGATGATTTTAAAAAATAAAGGTAGTTTCTAAAGGTTTTAATCAAAACTAACTTCACTTTTATGACATGGTTTGAATGCATGATCCAAATTGTGTGATTAAGACATTATCTTGCAAGTTTATGTGATGTGGTCACATGATCAAAAAGTGTATGAGAGATACTTCTCATGCGGATTATGTGTGATATTATGCTTGATTGTGATTGGAAAAAGATCACTACTTATGCATGATGGATGCTAAGTCATAATATGATTATTTATGCCCTGACTTGATATATGTGTTATATATATGCTATATCTTTTACTTATGGTTAAGTAGGGATTTAGTAAGGGGATGATCAAAAAAAGGTATACCATGTCATTTATGGATCTGATTGCCATGATATTATGTCGTGATGATTTTCTGATTAATGTTACCATTTTTAAACCATTACTGAGTTTTGTACTTACCCCTCTTTTGTGATCTATTTTGGGGTTGCACAGTGCAACGTGTAGGACACCTTATTTGAGGGACAACATGGGTACTCGTGGGATTAGCCTTTGTGGCATTTTGATGATGTTTTATTTTCTAATTTTCTCTTGGTTGACCTTCGAGAACATTATATGGTGGACTATGTATTATGCTCGTGTTTATATGTTCTTAGACTTGTCTAAACTTATCTGATTTCGAGACATGTGTAGGTTCTGGAGATTATTTTGTGGGTTGTGTGAGGATTTATGATATTGTATTTTTCTCTTTGTTATCCTTATTTCTATTGCTCAAAGGACGTGAGGTGTGCTACTCCGTTAGTTGAGTCGCCTATTAAAGGGGCTTAATCTTCCGCAATACGTTAATCCGTTAAATTCTGTCACCCTTGTGCGCTGACCGGCCCTTGGACCAGGTTCGGATTGTTTGGGCAGAGCCGGGGCATGACATCACCCCTCTTTATTTTGTGTTTTCTTTTGGGGTTGCATGTCATGTCATGTAGATGGTTCAGATGGGCTCTTTGTGGAGCATATGGATGATGTTGATCATTGAGAGGGGATGCATGGAGATGTTGGGTTATATGATAGTTTGTTTATGCTATGTTGACATTTATATACTCTTGACTATTACTTCACACTGCTCTATAGCCATTGTTAGCCTAGACTATAGCCATTGTGACTTAAGACTTATTTTAGCCATGTGTGGGTTGTTTAAGATTATGTATGCGGGTATGTGTAGACTAATGCTTTTAATTAGTAGTCCTTTTATTGCTCATTTTGTTTTTATACAAAGTACACATATGCAACTTCGTAGTGTGTTCTACCCAATAATGGGTGAAGTCTTCCACAATCCAACAATACTTCATCGCCGCATGTCATTTCTTCCTTGGACCGGGTCCAGCTAGGGTGTAGCGTGGCCATGATAAGTGGGGGCGATCACACCAACCCCACTTGAACCATCATAATACACGTCTATCACACACACACACACTAGGCATGTGACTAGGGTGTGCATATTCACTTTGTGGGGCCCAAATCTCGAATTAGTGTAGTTGGTCAGACCCGTGGTTAGCATGGTTGTGTGCAGAGGGTCCAAGCCTCCGTAGGCTCTGAGAAATATAGCCCACTCCTATTATGTCGGACCCTCTAGGTTAATCCAATGGAGTTTTAGATTGGAGACCCGTTCAAAAAGCCCATGTAGGGTAAAAGTAATGAGGGAGTGTAAATACTTGTAAAGAGATGAGAGAAGCCCTAACCATGGCAGCCCCCTCTTTTCTACTCTCTCTCCCAATCATGCCCCTCTCTCTCCCTCTTGGCTTGTTGCTCAAAAGAAGATGAAAACAAGGGGTTGGCTCCCCTTCTCTCTCCTTGCCACTCCCTCTTGCGTATTGCACAAAAGAGGAAACACTTCTTGGAGTTGCAAGGCTTCAAGGCAATGCTAGGGCACTCCATCAAGTGGATTCTACAAAGCCAAAGAAAGGATTTAGGGGGTTCTACACATATACAAAGGTAATCCTCTCCTATCTTAATTGAATCAATGTTCAATTGTTAAATCGGGCGTTGGAGTGAAGAAGTAAAGTGTCTGGGGGCTTATCAGCCCCAAAGGTGAGTTTGTATCACTCCCTTATTTCATTCTCATTGATCAATAGCCTCATGCATGTGTTTATTGCATAGGAATGCATTTTGTTGTTAAGTTTTAATTGTATACTCATAAGCGCACAAATATATAATAATTAAGCAGCTAAATCAAGTGTCAATCCCACGGAGACTTCAAATTGGAAAACCAAATTTAATATAACTCAAGTGAACACTAATCTAGTTAACAAATATAAAGAGTATAAATTGACTAAATTAACTAACAAAAGCAAATAAGAATTTAAAGGAAATTAAACTATCCAATTTAAAATTCTAAAGCTTTAATCTAAGAATAAGAAAACAATGCAAAATAACTAAAATATTAAATAAATAAAATACTAGGGCATAGGAATCCACATTCACTAAATCATAGGAACTCATAAGAATGATCATTAATTATTTTTTTACATTCATCTCATAATAATCTAGAATTTGATCTTCATTATTATAGAAAATATCATCATTAAACTCTCATGCACAATAAAAAAAAATTGTTCCTCCTCACTTCAATAGATTAAAATCAAGTCATTAATTGTATCTATAATTTACAAATCACAACTAATACCTAATTTTAATATTAAATAGTACAAAACCATGTAAGAAACTAATGAGAACTCATTTAAATCATGAGAGAAGCATGGTTAAACTCATATCCAAATCAATCTCATCAAATAAAAAGGTAGAAACAATTAACATTAAATCCATCATTAAGAAAGTTTAATCAAGTCTCATAATCATAAACTTCTATAATTTAATGAAGTTTCATCTAAGCCCTAGCAAATAGTTTTAGCCACTCATTAACCTAAAAAATAAAATTTACATTAAAAGAATTGAAAAGAGACTTACAAGAGGTGAAAAAAGGGAAAATTAAAAAAAAAACACATTTTGCTACAATACCGACGGGTTACTGTTCATCGTCTTCAACCTTCAACTTGTGAACAGTACTACTACAGTGACCCACAATTGTGATTTTTTTTCTTGCTTCTTCTTCGCTTATCCGGCTTGAGACTTCAATTCTCCCACTTTTAAAGTGTTTTCTCATCAATTTCAGAGGATGGGATTGAAGAATTTTGTCTCTAGTTCATTTTTTTCTCCTCGCTCCTCTTCTGCAATTCTGTCTTCTAGTTTTTAAATGAATTTATGGACATCACCTCTTTCCTTGTTTAAGCACCCAATTCCGACCCAGGATAGGAGCTTCTTACTATTTATTATCCGTTTCTTTTACTCCCCTTCCTTCTTGCTCAATTCTTTCCCTCTCTTTTGGTTTCCTTTCTTTGAATCATGCTTAGATTTCATGCTCTGTTTATGCTAAAAAAACTACTGCAAACTTCATTCTCTGTTGCTAATAGTTGGACATGGAATGTTCTCTATTTCTGTCCTTTGATAAACTTAGTAGTAGTAAGACTTACCAAATCATATGCTTCCCAATTCCCTTCACCCTAAAATTCATTGGCTACTTGAATTATGTTTTTAATTACTATTGTCCAAAATTTAGGCTCTATTTTCGACATTAGCTTCGAATCGCTAGTCGTTGCTCCTTCCTTTCTCTTTCTAATGAATGTAGGTTTTATTTTGATAAGGACAAGCAAATCTCAATGAATCTTTGTTAATTCAATCCAAAAATATCCTATAAACATTGTGACTGCCCCTGCTATGCTACGCTACTTCATAACTGTTTTTGGATTAGTTAACTTTCCTAGTTCGAAGTTTGCTTCAAATTGGCATCCTTACTGTTGAGCGCAACTCCTTTCTTAATGTTGGGTTGTATGATTTGTTTAGAATCCTCGTCATCAAATCAACTATACCTTTCCTGGCTTAAGGCAAAGCCTTCTTAACCTCGTTGACAACTTCCTCTCATGAATGTAGAGCCCATCAGCTGACTACTCGATGTAGCCAATTCATAAGGGACTTGTGAACTGTTCTCCATGTTGTTTAAGTGCCTCAAGAAGCGTACATTTCCTACAAAATATAAAAAATCACAGTTTAGACATATAGTATATAAATAAATTCCCATTTTAATTTGAATACACACCTAAACTACTAATGTCTCCTAAATTAGTTAATATTTAAATCAAACTACTATTATCTATCTTAACGTCAATAAACCCTAATTAACTCTAAATTAGCATAATCCTACACTAACAAATAAGGTAAAATGGTGTATAAAATATATAAAAACTACGCATATCACATTTGTTCATGTGATTGTGTAGAGAAATTGTTATAAAGTTGCAATTTTTATTAAAGGCGCCACTTCTAGGGCTCTTCCCACTACTTGCTTTCGTTGGTACACCACTCATCATGTGCTTCCTCAATTAATGACATACACAATTAAGCAATATGATACTAGTCACTAAAACTAACCGACTCCTAGTAAAAACCAAACATAACACGTATAATATAAGCACAACACAACAACAAAAGTAACAACAAAGAGGAGTGAGAGAGAGGCAAAGAGATAAAGCGCTCGGGGGTCAAAGTCAAGAAGTGATAGGTGAATGGGAACTACCAAGTTTATCATTCGAACTGAAATGTTCTTACCATGACCATAATTCTGACATAAACAAACATCAAATATCATAAATACTCGCTTTAGAATAAAGCCGAACATTGTTAGATAATGGTATTCCTATGGAGAAAGGAGTTTGAAACATAGTTTTTGTGCAAAATAAGTGAGGAGAAAGAGAAACAGAGGTTACCTGCCAAGAAGTGCTAGGTTAAAACGGCAAAGACAATGGAGAAAACAAAGACTGTTGAAATCGAGTTGCAGACCCGGAAGCCAAAGCGATACAGCAGCAACTATAGATATGGGCAAAGATCTAACGCTTGACAACCGTAGTAAACACGATAAGAGTCTCTTTGAAGCATTGGTCGAGGAGTCCTTGAATGTGTGGAAGCCAAGAGATAGTCTATATAGGATATGGAGAGATGACAATGGATAAATTAGAATCTGAAACAGTCGGATGTATGGGAAGCCAAGAGATAATCCATGTAAGATACATGGGTAATATGGTGATAATGTAGAATAATATTCAAAATTCATGGGTGGGATTCCAAGAAATAATCCATGTAGGCTGTGGAGAGATGACCACTGGTAACGTAGAATCTGCAATAGAGGAATCCTCATTTGTATGGGAAGCCAAGAGATAATCCATGTCGGAATCATGGGTAATGTAGTGGTAATGTACAATAATATTTAAAAATCATGGGTGGGAAGACAAGAGATAATCCATGTAGGATATGGAGAGATGACCACTGGTAACATAGGATCTAAAACAGAGGAGTCCACGGATGTATAGGAAGCCATGAGATAATCCATGTAGGATTCATGGGTAATAAGGTGGAAACAAGTTCGATATGCTTCTGAACAAATTCTCTATAACAATTATCAGTTCTGTCGCACATTGTAAAAATGCTTCTACCATCATAGTTTCGTGCAACTAAGAGGTAGTTATAGACCTCTCTGCGTACTCAACTTAAATGTGCGATTTGAGATCATTGGCATCATATTTACACACTTGCCTCCACAACTAAACCGAAAACTTGAGAATCTTGCATGATTCGATCTATTTGCAATTACAAAGCCACCCCAAATTCTCATTTGTATCTCAAACGAGGGGAAAATATATTCGAATAGATCTTGACAGCTTTGTGAGAAGAAGCTGACATCAGACATCCAATTTCCTCTATAAGAAGAAGTACAACAGATTCAAAACTGCTTATTTGTGCATACGATCCATTAATTTAAATTGGTAATTGGGCCCTGAAATCATAAGGCGGAAAAAAGTTCAGTATGCTTCAGAATAAAATTCTCTCTATCAATTATCAGTTCTGTCGCTCATTGGTAAAAAAGTTTCACAATCACAGTTTTGTGCCACCAAGAGGTAGTTAAATACCTCAGCATACTCAACTTAAATGTGCTATTTGAGATCGTTGACATTATATTTACACACTTGCCTCCATAAATAAGCCAAAAACATGAGAACCTTGCATGATTCTATCTATTTGCAATTACAAAGCCACCCCAAATCCTCATTCCTATCTCAAATGATGGAAAAATATATTAGGATAGATCTTGACAGCTCTGTGAGAAGAAGCTGGCATCAGACATCCAATTTCCTCTATAAGCAGAAGTATGACTGATTCAAAATTGCTCATTTCTGCATACGATCCATTAATTTAAATTGGTAATTGGGTCTTGAAATCATAACGAGGGCATAAACATAAGTTCAAGGAAGACAGAACATTAAAATGAATCAAATGCCATTGAGTAAAAACATCTAATTTTTTGCATAAACTATATATAACATAGAAATGTTACAATAGTCCATGATTGAGTTGGAGGGCAGGATGGGATCCATTTTGCAAACCTAAGTTTTCTGGGATGTGATGAAAGTAGTTACTTTGATGTGGATCATTTAAACAAGTAATATATTCCACGCCACATTCTCATATTAACTGAAAGCGTTTAGGGGCATAAGTAGGCAGCTATTCACAAATCAAAACTTCAATACTGAGGCTGATTTCTTTTATTTGACTTTCTTGTTGTACTTAACAGAAGAACTGATCTATAACATGACATGTGCACATATGTTTCTCATTCTTAGTTCCAACCTCCCCCCAACCTGCCCTAAAACGCCCCTCCCCCTCTATATCACCCCTATGGTGTCAATGTCACATGATGCTCATCTGACACTAACCCATCTGATGGCAGAGAGGTGACGAGGGGTAATAAGGACATACAGTTGGGATGCATAGCATTACCTTATACTATGCCCATGACTATTAAAACAGAAATTCTGGTTGCCTTGTTGACTAAAAGCACATAACGATTCACTTCTTGGCCACTTCTTTTCCCAATAAAATATGTTCCTATATATGAAGTTCCCACTAATTACAAACAGAGTAAAAAAAAAAGGGCAATGGATGATATAATATGCGGGGAAAATAAAGTAAAATGAATCAATTGATTAAAAGTAAAGTAAAATGAATCAAGTGATTAAAAGTAAAGTAAAATGAATCAAGTGATTAAAAATAAAGTAAAATGAATCAAGTGGTTAGAAGTAAAGTAAAATGAATCAAGTGATTCAAAGTAAAGCAAAATGAATCAAGTGATTCAATGTAAAGTAAAATGAATCAAGAGATTCAAAGATAATCTGCAAAATGCAGTACTGAATGAAGCACGGAAATGGTTTAATAACATATCTCACCGAATGAATACCTTAGGGGTGAAGTTTCTCATCTGAGAGAGCTTTTTCAACTCTAACTTCAAAGGGCGTGCCATGCCATATTATCTTCTGATCCTGTGAACACAATAAGCAATACATAATGAGATCAACCAAAGCATCAAATTTAGAAAATACCTGGGGACAATGTTAAGAACGAAAATTTTACCTCCTTATATTTTGTTAATGTATTAGGAATTCCATTCCAACATATTCGTCTTCCATTAATATCTGCATAATAGGAAATTCTGACTTGGGACCTGATTGAAGGGTACTAAAGCTGTCTATATATTAAAGAATCAAATTAAAAAAAAATGGCAAAGTAGGGAAATTTTTTAATCCACGAAAAAAAGAAAATAAAGACGCAGTGCAATAAAGCATCAAATATTGGAAGTAATCCGATTAATAATGCATCCAATCCATATGAATTCTGTATCAGTAGCCCAAGAAGCTAGATGAATGAATGATACTGCCTCTGCTAAAGAAATTATGTTTCCCATTCCAAAGCAATTCAATTATCCGTGTAAAATGTTATCACCTGCCTATGTTGACCAGTGCCTAGCCAATTTACATAGTCTATTGCTTTGTTTATTCCAAGTTTAGTGCTTAAATCAGAATAGAAGTTGGGATTGCCGTTACTTAGTTCATTAGAAGATTAAATAATTAGAAGGTAAAATATAAGGTTACTATTAAACACTACTAGGTTGGATGGAGGCTTCCAATAAGGGTGTTGTGTATACTCGAGGGCACTAGCCCCTCTATAATTATGGAGAATTGATTGGCAAATTGTCTCTCCGGTCTCCCTCTTTCTCTGTCTTTGTTTCTCCTCCACCTCACTCACATCATCTTCTTCTTCTTCCTTACGCTTCATCTCTCCTTTTCACTTTCCAAATCCCCTTGCCCTTCTACAATCTGCCCCAACTTTCACCTTAATCTATCCATTTTTTTGCATCATCATTGCAAAGATCTTTAAACAACATAAACATCTATGAGAACTTTCATCAAAGTCAATGCTACTGAAAAGAAGTAAAGACACAATTTCAAAATAATGACCAGGAAGCCAGCCTCCCTAGAAACATTGTTTGCAAGCCATTTTTGGTCATCCAGGAGAGTGTTGGTTGAGCACCAATTATATATTTTCCATTAACAACTTGAATTTTAAGCAAAGAAAAGAAATCTATATATTCAATTTAAAGGATGTAAAAAGAATTATATGAAAAGTGAATATGACAAACAAGGATTCCATTATTAATCTACAACATTGGCCTCATGAACAGCATGAAATGATTTATTGGACTTCTGGATAAAGATCAAGAGTCGCAATGCATGAGCATAATTTGATGTAAACCCTATTTCTTCTCCTTTGTCTTCTTCATGCTTCAAAAGAAGATACTAAATATTATACAAATAAAGTTGGGGTTTATAGAAGGATGCCTGTGAGTGTATAAAAACTGTTGACATGATTATTTTTCGGGAGATGGCGGATCTATATAGCCATACCTTTTTATATTGTTTATGTAGAACATTTACAAAGTAACATACAAACTGCCAATAAACAGCCAAATAATGAACAGCCTGATATGTGAGGTTAAACAGGGAATGGAAAATGATCTCTAATTCCCAACAAGATCTAGCCTCATTATATTACAGTTTTTTACATTTACAGGTGTTATTTCTCAATGTGCTTACTTCACTGCAATTTGGGAACGACAAGACTGTTTAGCATTTTCCTGGCCAATTCTTTTGTTCAGTACTCGACTATGACGTGACACATTATTTTTTTCCGAATTTTGAACTCTGCATTCAAATTAACACATAGAAGAAGTTGCTCGTGAAAAGTGCCTAAAACAGCCAAGATCAGGTCAAACTTCAGTCCTGACCTTGTCTGGAAAGAAAAAAGCAGAAGTGAACCATGTATCCATGACCCTGCAAATTCAACGTGCCAATTAAACGGAAAGCGTATCTGGGAAATTGAATAGAAAATCAATTACCTCCAATATCCAAAAGCTCATTTCGCCCATCAATTTCGTCTCCACATTTAGCTGAGATGCCGTAAAAAAAGGAAACAAAATTGCATAAATATTTTTCAAAGCCTAAGGATTTGGTAGCAGCTGGGATAACAGAGTTTGCATTACTTGCATCAAGAATATGCCTTGTTTTCGTGCCCAAACACTCAAATTCACATTTTTTAGATGACACTGGACCGTCTATTCTATAGTGCTTTTGTCCCTCTGTGGGCACCTCCAGTCTAGACCCCCTGAAAACACAGTGCAACGAGATCTAGGCTCTTTAAGATGAGGAAAAAAAAGACGCATAAAATTTATATGAAAAGTGCTATGATGGTGGGCTGCTACGCATATTTAGAACAAGAAAACAGCCAAATAAAATTGAAAACAAGAAATTAAGGAAATGGGATAGTTAGGGTAATGCATAACAAGAGTAACAACCTCTGGCAAGCAGGAATTATTCCCGCCTCTACAATCGAAGGCTCCTCCAGACCTCCAACGCTGCATGACCCTAAAAGAAGCAAAAACGTATTCTACATGATTTGGCACAATTTCAACTAATAATGTGAATCCAAGGGTACAACTTCGAAAAAATTTAGGACCCATAAACGGAAATCAGGATGCATATTTAGCGACCATGCGTATTGGCAATCGGCAGATCGAGCTGCAATTCGGAGAGCCAAAAGGGGGGATTGATGCGACGGACAAGAAGGGACGCCGAGAGAGCTTCGTCATAAGAGTGGATTTGCGACTGGAGGTGAGCAACGGCAATCTTCTTTCGACTGAAGATTTCAACGAAGCGCCTCTCCACTTCGGTCATCCTATCCCACGACGATCTCTTTCATCCTTCGAAAATACGTTTTGTCTATGAGAAGTAGAACACTTTGAAAGTTAGAACCCGCGCTCACGCTGCAATCGACGAAGAGCCGATACATAGAACAGCCGACACATAGAACGCATAGGAGCCGTTGATATTCGGATCCACGGAAATAAGGTTAATACGAGCTATCGTGTGCATTGTCAAAAATACGAGCTATCGTGTGCATTGTCAAATCTCGTAGCTGCATACTCTTCTGTCAGGTTACACGTCACAAATATAGTATATTTTATTATCTTATAATAATATCTCTTAGGTGTTGGCCAAGGAAAAAAAAATTTATTTTATATTTTTAAGAATGGACATAAAAATCATATAATCATGAATAATAAAATATTAATATAACAATCACATATAAGAAATTGAATGGAGGGCCTATGCACTAACCTTTGGGGTTGATTTACCCCCGTATGCTAAGATCCGTCAAGCTAATGCCCAGGAGCAACTAAATAATAAATTAATTAAGTAGAAAAAGAGACTATCTTTTTAAATAAGTGAAGAGCCTTCTAATCCTCTTACAATGGTTAGTAAATCCCTTAATGAAGTGCCAAAAAGCCCTTTCCTTGAAGCCATGCTTCAACCTCCTAGGGGCATGCTTCCCTAGGCGCAATCTATGCAAGAAGGGAGCGAGGAGGAGGGAGAGGGTGGACAACCCTCTTCCTTGGCTTGTCCATGGCCAAGAGGGGAGGGAGATATAGAGAGAGAGAGAGAGAGAGAAGGGGGGTGGGGGAGAGGTTAGGGCTCTCCCCTTCTTATCCTTTTATACTCCTCCCCTAAGTAGGCTTTGGATCGCAGGCCTATGTTTAATTTCTACATGGATTAAGTTAAAGGTCTATTACAACAGATGTGGGCTAAGACTCTCTGAGCCTACAGAGGCTTGAGCCTCTGCAGTGACCATGTTTATGACAAGGTTGTAATGCCCGAGATTTTTCATCCTTTTTTCTTAAAACTCATAGAAAATTTTTTTTCTTTCCCATAAATCGGAATCAAAACAATAAAATCAAAACCTGTTTATAATTTAAAACATCATACGGTTAAACATCGTACTGCCAAATCAAATATCCTCAGGCGCTACTCGAAAACACACGTACGAATAAATTTGCTATGATCATAGACTTTTAAATACAAATCACTCTCCCAGGCATCCCTGAGTACAAGTCCCATAACAGTCCACAGACTAATCCAATCGAAAGTCCAGAATAAACATCTTGTGTTCTCATCTCACCCAATACAACAGATCGTGGCACAAATAAACTCGCTATGAGTCAAGCAGATACCTGAGTCAACGAGAATCAATCCACCGCTGAAACGAGCGTCCATCACCAGGAGCTCTCCGCACAACCTGCAAAACCTCCCGTACAACGGGGCTAAAAATAGCAGGGTGAGTATTTTCATACTCAGTAGGAAAATACCCAGTAGGGGAAAACCCAAACGATGAACTCCATAAGTTCATAAACACAGGCATTCATGCAACTTAAACATGAAGCAGAAGCATATCATAATCATATCGCGCGCATACACATACGATCATATCAAAGGCACCATCGTGCCACAGACATACCGAAGGCACCATCGTGCCAAAATCATACTGAAGGCACCATCGTGCCAAAATCATAATACAAGCACCCTTATCCAGGGTCATACAAACTTACTCGTACCACCGTACGCATACTCATACAGCATACGCATACTTGTACAACCTTACTCGTACAATCGTATGCTCACTCATACAGCTTACACATACATGTACGACCTTACTCATATAATCAGACTCGTACGACCTTACTCGTACAGTTTGCACAAAATCATACTTACTGTCTTACTCAGAAACATATTCTCACAATCGTACTCATACTCTTACAGTCGTGCTCATACTCATACGCTTACAGTCCTGCTCATACACACTCTTACAGTCCTGCTCATACATACTCTTACAGTCCTGCTCACACTCATAATCGTACACATATCAACGACCACTGAAGCTCATTACAACTAATAAGCTCCAGCGTCGAAAAGGAAAAGAATGCCACTGGGGCAACACCTTAACCTCCGGGGAGCGACTAGACGCCATGGACTTTTCCGAAGGTAAGGCACACCAATGCTCATGGGGCACTGGATCAAACAGGTAAGAGTAGATCCATGATACTACTTACCTGAGCGCGCAAACATAAACACCCACACATAAGGGGTCATACAGTTGCCCACCATAATGGGTCTTATAGTGCCAGAAAATCACCCACCATAATGGGTCTTATAGTGCCAGTGCCACTCTTGGGCAGAAATGTACAGTGCCACTCTTGGGCGGAAACATACAACGCTCTCAACAGAGCATCAAACGTCTGGGCTTACACAGCACACAGACCAAATCATAAACATATGTCGCTCTCAGCAGAGCATCAGACGTCTGGGCTTCATACAGCACGCAGACAAAGTAAGAAACGTACATCGCTCTCAACGGAGCATCAAACATCTGGGCTTATACAGCACGCAGACCAAATCAGAACAACGTCGCTCTCAGCAGAGCATCAGATGTTCGGTGCTCTACATAGCACACAGACAACATCCCGCAGGATAAACACCATGGCAAGACATGATAAATGCTCGGCCGACTCATTAGCGGCCAGCACAAACACGGAACTTAATCCGTCGAACCCTCAGGTCTCAAACTCACAACGCTATCATTAGTTGTGCTTATAATTCAAGTTTAAATTAAGTATATTATGCGGTACAATTATGCCACACAAACTCACAGTCCTCGACTGGTCAAACTGAAGCTGAGCCCGATCCGAAACCCAAGTTTGTCAGGGCAACAGACTTCACTTACCCGTCCACATCATGGACAAAACTCATCGTACAACAAACCCTTACAGTCTTACACACTTCGCCATCCATCTTATGGCCAAATCAGCTTACACTGACATCCTCAAATATCGCTCCTCAAAGCCAACCTAGTTGTCGCCCTCTTACTTATATCTCACTTATTATACTTACTTTTTACTTCATAATCTGTACATTATGCTTGTACAATTATGAACACTCTTACTGTCTGACAAACCTCACCATACCATCCAACCCGAACTGATCCATTCTAATCCTTGCCCGTCATACTCTTATCCTCTGTCATACGCTTACACAACCGCATCCAAATTCAGACAGAGCTTCTGTCACCTCTTACTGTCCATCGCCCATACCTCTGCCCACAAACACATACGCACATCCAAAGCATAGGCAAAATGCCATCATACACACGTATGTCTCACACATACGTATAACATATACATACGGTCATACATACATAACTTACAAACATGCATGTTAGCCATCACTAGCACATGCATACACACGTCAAACATGCACGCTAGCCATCACTAGCATATGCATACATTCACACATACATCAAACATGCACGCTAGCCATCACTAGCACATGCATACATCAAACGTACACGCTAGTCATCTCTAGCACGTGCACACACACATTCATACATACTTCAAACATGCACGCTAGCCATCACTAGCACATGCATAACCCATACATAGCATACTGACATATTTGCTAGCCATCGCTAGCGCATACATAATCCACATCCATAAAACGTGCATACATCTCATGCATATCAATCATGCCATACAATCATGCTTACACGCACATCATGCAATCGGATCATTACTTAACATCCAAGCATGGAATCATACGATCCTAGCATGCTGCTACTCATTCAAAGCATGCTTCATGAATTTACGAGTTCAAAGCTCCCCTACCTCGTAATCATGACGTTCGATGGCGAGCACACGATGTTGGCGGCGTCAGCGGCGGAGTTGGCGGTCAAAACCGTTGCCTGGCTGAGAGAGCTGCTGTCCCAAGGATTTTAGGATGCGCCGGAACTATCACGGCCAAACAGGGTGTCAGAAATCAATGCGGTAAAACCCACGATCCACGACGGCACACTAGGGCAGCCGGGAGAAATATCGTGCCAACATATGTGGTGGTGCGACCAGATGTCGAGGGTGTACACTCTAAAGATCGGCCGGTGGCTAAAACGTGCTCAGCAGGCCACAAAGACGTCGAAATCGGCCGTGGACAGCACCCAACGGCAACGATTCCGGTCAACAAGGGCCCACATACGGGCGGAGAGCGTGGGGCAACACTCGAGAATCAAAGGAGAGGTGGAGGACGGCTCTAGTGATCAACTCCACTCGGTAGCAAAGCCAACCAATGGTTAGGCGGCACGAATGCGGCGCCTAAACCCAGAAGTACACACGTGGCTACATGCGCACGTGGCCCAAAGGGCGGGGGAGATGGCTGAAATGAGGCAACTCAAGGCCCACAAAAGCCAACAGGGCTAAGGCCCTAGCGGTGGCCAATCTAAGTGGCGACATCGCCGATCGCCACCCACAACCAATACCCATGGTGCGGGCGGCTGAGCATCTCGCACGATAGAGAGCAAGGGGAGGGTTCACGGTCGAGCAAAGGCTATGAGGCTGTCACTGGCCAAGGCCTGAGCAGGTGAACTCGTCCACCTTCTGTCAAGGTAAGACATACAATCTCTTGCCTGAGGCCGTTCGGTACCGACGGCGTAAAATGGGCAAGAGGGGTCAACGGCACACATGCCGGTAAGGCGGAACTAGCTGCAGCTACGGGCCGCAATGCTGAACAAGGCCCAGAGGGGTGGCCCATTGGCATCACCAGGCTGGGGTGGAGCCGAACTAAGGTCCGCTAAATCAAATCCGGCGTCCGACTCATAACGTCAGTCACAACGTCCAAAACGGACGTAGACCAAATATAGGGAACGCCCGGACTGAGCAAGGGAGATACGGAGGGGACGGAGGCTGAACCGGTCTGGGTGGGGCTGTCCCAAGACCGGGGCGGAGCCCACGGTGGTCAAGTCACCCTCACCCGCCAACAATGGCGGTGCCAACTCGCAGGAGAATCCACCCACCGTACGGCGTAAATCGGACTGGGCGGAGCGGCCAAGATGGCAGCGGAGCTGGCTGGGGGTTGGCCTTGCGGTCACTGGACCACGGCTGGCCGGACGGAGGCCGAGCGGAGCCGTCTTCGGCCAAAGGCAGCAATTTCCGGCGCCGGTAGTCCCAAACACACCGGGGCCAAAAACAGCGGCTCGGAAGGTTGGTCGTTTATAATTAAACCCTTTGCAAGTGTACAAGGTAATTGTACTAGGATAAGTATTTAAGGGTTGTCGAACCTCAGGGACGGATGGATTATTACTAAATCTAAAGAGGAATTTGCTGATTAAAAACTAAAACAAACTTAAACTTTAATTAAGCAAAAGAAAGAAATCAATTAGTTTAAAAGCAAGAGATTAATATGATAGAATTTACTTAGGAAATTGAATCCACTATAGAACCATAACAATTCCTTAACTTTTAATCTAAATCTAGTGTGAACATGAGCAAGTATTCTCAGCTACAAGCTAGAATTACTTCAAAAAGAATCATTAATTAACTTCCATGGCATGAACTATCTTCGACAATAGCACGAATCATCTACACTAAACTAGCTATAGGCATGACCCGTCTAATCTTAGTATAACTCATCCAAGTCATTAATTATCTGAACATTAAAACTATTGTATGACCATCTCATCTAAATCACAGAAATTAGAATCGATGCAAATATCAAAACCATATCAATCTATCATCTACAAGACAATAAATCAACATAGATTTGAATAAACATTAAAAGCTCTTCCATTAAAAAGGAAATCCATATCATACAATTGTCATCATTCACAACTGAGATCTAAATTAAAAAGAAAAGAAACTGAAACTTATCTATAGCTTCATCAACTCCTAAGTAAAAGAAAAGTCTAGCCTTCCATGGTAGAAGAAAGCACTTGAATCTCCATTAGAAGCTTTGAATTCTCTTCCATCTTCTTCTTCCTTTTTCTCTTCCTCAAATCTCCTGGAATCCCCCAATTATAAGCCAAATATGTCTTTTTATAGGCATAAGTTCCGTAGGAAGAAGTCCAATATGAAAAGGATTGAAATTTGGGTCAAACAAAGAAACTGCGCGTTATGCTGATCGATCGCCCTGCATGCCCGATCGATCGGCTACACTGTATTTTCCTCTGAATTCACGTTATCCCGATCGATCGCCCTACATGCCCGATCGATCGGCTCTGATGTTCTGTTTTCCCGGACTGTTCATATTCTGTTCATTAAGCTTTCCTTCGTGTCCATATTAATTTCTAACTTGTTTATAACTCCGAAAAGTTGTCCAAATCACTTTAAAGCATGTGAAGACTATTTTCAAGCATTTCAAACATCATCTAAGTACTTTGATAAGCGCACTTTACCTACAAAACATAAAATACCATACTTTAGACATGTAGAATATAATTAAAATTCCAACTTTGTTTAAATACACATCTAAACTACTAATAACTACAAAATTATTAATAATTAAACTAAAATACTAATATTTATCTTAATCTAAATAAACTATAATTAACTCTAAATTAACCTAATCTATACTAGCAAATAAGGTAAAAAGGCATATAAAATAGATATAGATTTCATACTTATCAAAGGTCTGGTCAGAGGGAAGATAGAGGACGGAGGCGAAATCGGCCAGGGAGGGGTGGCTCAATCACTTCGCCGGACCAAGGCCGGGCCAGACGGAGCACAGCCGGCCGTGGCTCGCCGCCGGCGGCCCCAATTCGTCCAAAACAGCTCCGGCATAAACAGAGCAGAGAGGAGGAATTGGGACGGGGCGGCGGAGCGGAGGCTCACCGGGCCGGGAGGGGTGTCCTCCCGCCGTCGCCGGCCCATGGCGGAGCCGTGGGTGGCCGGCCGGCCCTCGCCGGCTCACGGCGGCGGCGGAATCGCAATTCACAGAGAGGGGAAGGTCTAACCGGGGGAGGTGGCGGCGCGGCCGTGGGCGGCCGGGGCAGTGGCCCCTCGGCGTCGCACCGCCAGGGCAGAGCCGGTGCGGCGGTCCTGCGGCCTGCCAGCAGCGGCCGGGCACAGGGAAAAGGCGGAAGGGGGCGGGGGTGCACTGTTCACAATTTCTGGGATCGGGCCGAGCCCAATCCTTTTATCTGTTATTCTTTTTTTTTCCACTTATGTCCCCAACACGCGTTAACCCACTAGTTACGCATCGAACCTCCAAAATTCGCGCCGTAAGCACGCAGTAAGGCCCGTGGCCCGCGACTAAGCCCCACACCCGACTCTACGGGTATAAATATAGGGGAAATATACAAATACACATACGCTAAAATGTCACATTTTCCTACCGAAAATGACCAGAAAAATGGCAGAAAAATCCCAGAAAATCGTAGAAAAATCAGGGACCTTACAAAGGTAGACCCCTTGCTAACCACAGCTCCAATCATAGACATATATTCTAGAGTATGGCCCCACAAAATGGACATGCATACCCTAGTCATATGCCTAGTGTGTGTATGTCAAATGTGGGTCCTATAAAAATGTGTATCAAAATGGTACATCTGTAACAACCCGTTTTTCGGTTACGCTTAACCCGGGTGGGTTAAGGGTAATTCGGTAAATTTGTGATTAAGTGTCGGGGGTTTCCAGGGATGAAACCCCTGTAGATGGGTAGAGCTCATAGTAACAAGCATCGTGAATCGAAGAACGCGTGAAACGGAGGTCGGGAGCAAAAGCTACGACCTCGGGAAGCGTGCTGCATGGGCGGGGCCCACTTGAAAAGAGCGGGATAACCTACCCATGTATGGTCTTGTATCGAAGGGCTCATCAATACGAGTCCATCGGTATGTAGAACGCGCGATTCTGACTTCGGGGTAAGAAGATATCGCGCGTTGGAGTTTAGGATAATTTTGGATTAAAATAATATGGAAAATATTATTTTAATCATATAAAAACAAATTAGCTGGTGTCAGCACTGACGCCAGCAGCGCCGCCCGACGCGCGGCACGGCGCCGCGTGGCGGGGGGGCCCGCGGGCCCGCGCGGTGACACGCGCGTCATCCCGCGGGGACGCGGGACGGGGCCCGCATCGCGGGGCCGGGCCCCGCGCGATGCGGGGCGCGTCCGCGGGACGCGGGTGCAGTGCGCGTCTGCGCGCTTCACGCGCGTGGCCAGCCCATCGCACGCCGCGTAGGCGCGCGACGCGTGGTGCGAGCGTGTCCGGGGGCGTCTCGTATGCCCTCGGCTCTTCCCCTATAAATTGAATTCCCATTCTGTTTTCGAGAGGAGTTTCTGGACTCGTTTGGAGTCCGTTTTCTTCTGTTCTTGAGGCGTTCCTAACTAATTCTATGGTGATCTACGCAATGGGATGGTCTATTCCTCAAGTTGGCGCTCCTATAAGGGAGGAACGACCCAGGCAAGAGGAGGCTCTGTCCGCCGCCCTCCTGCCCCGAGAGTGAGAGAGAGAGGGCCCGGTGAGAGAGGAGGCTCTGTCCTCCGTTACCGGGCCAGATCAAGGGAAGTGGCCCGATGTAGGGGAGGCTCCGTTCTCCACCAAAGGGCCACGCCGTGCGAAGGACACCCCGAGTAGGGGAGGTTCTGTCCGTCGCCCACGGGCGCAGAAAATGATGTCTCCGGGAAAGGTGAGAGGTGGTTGGGTCATCTTCGGTGCAAGGCGACGAACGTATGGAGGCTAGGGGAGGCTCTGTCCGCTGTCTCCGGATCTGAAGGGGAGGATGCCCAGAACGGGCATCCCGAATACCGCTACCTCATGTGACATCAGGGGAGTAAGGGTCTCTTACCTTCTATTTAATTAAAGAATACATGTGTTAGTTGTGGTGTGTGCCATCTCGCTCTGGGTTAGAGAGAGACGGGTTGTGCGTGTGTTATATTATGATATGTGTTGCTCATATGCATGATGTGTGCCGTCTCGCTCTGGGTTAGAGAGAGACGGGTTGTGTGTGTGTTCAGTCTCGGCTCAGTGATAGAGCGAGACCTATGATTGTGTTTATATATGGCTATGCTATGCTTACATGCCATGATGTGTGTCGACTTGCTCTGGGTTAGAGAGAGACGAGTTGTGTGTGTGTTCGGTCTCGGCTCAGTGATAGAGCGAGACCTATGGTTGTGTTTATATATTGTTATGCTTATGCTTATATGCATGATGTGGGTCGTCTCCCTCTGGGTTAGAGAGAGATGAGTAGTGCGTGTGTTTATCTTATGATATGCTATGCTTATATGCCATGATGTGTGCTGTCTCACTCTGGGTTAGAAAGAGACGGGTTGTGTGTGTGTGTTCGGTCTCGGCTTAGTGATAGAGCGAGACCTAGGATTGTGTTGTGTTCGGTCTCGGCTCAGTGATAGAGAGAGACCTATGATTGCGTTCCATCTCACTCTATAATAGAGCAAGACGTGTGATGTGTGCAGTCTCGGCTAAGTGATATAGCGAGACGTGTGATGTATGTGGTCTCGGCTCAGTGATGGAGCAAGACGTGTGATGTGTGGTCTCGGCTCAGTGATGGAGCGAGACGTGTGATATGTGGTCTTGCTCTAGGATAGAGTGAGGAATGTTGTGATGGTCTTGCTCTGGGGTAGAGTGAGGCATGTTGTGGTGGTCGTGTGGTGCTCGTCTCTATGATAGAGCGAGATGTGTGTTGCCGGTGTTTTACCGGGTTTTCGTATTGGTTGTGTAGTGCTTGTCTCTATGATAGAGCGAGACGTGTTTTATCGGGCTTTCGTATAACTCCGATTAAATATTCGGAGATATGTATTTTATACGTATGTATTTTTGGTGTGCTGGTTGTATGTAGTAGCCAGTAGGCAAAACTACGTCCGGATCCGATCGTATCGGAGTAACATCGTGGATGTTAGCCGATATGTACGTAGGCAACCAACGGCAATGCAACGTTGGCCCGGTCCGAATTAGTTATATAATTAGGCAAGTTCTTGCCCACGCGCAACGGAGCGCTAAAGTTCTGTAGCACGTAGAGGAACATGAAGACTCTCGCACTCAGAGTGTGCTGCTTTTGGTTCTGGGTATGGGTTTTCATCGATTTCGGACCCCTGGCCCGGGTTGGTTTCGGGTCGGAGTGTCACAACATGTGTGGTCGGTGCGACCACCCCTACTATCCTCAGACCCCATGGCCCGTACTAGTTCACCCAAACCGGAGACAAGAAGGACCATGTAGGCCCGAACCCACATAGACTAGAAGTAGTTGTGGTTGAGTCCGGTTTTGAATTGATGGACTTAAAACATAGGAGTAGACATGTTCTTATGGATTAAGACTAAAGAATATTGATGGAAAAAAAGTTTATTAAGCATACATTATCACAAAAAGTCACTTGAAGAGTTTCATATTTGATTTTTGAATTTTTAGATTGAATTAAGGTAAAAAGGGGATGTCATCTATCGATTGCTATGTAGCAACTTGATTTAATGGATCGATAATCACTGGAATGAACCCTTTATAAAATTAAGCCGAGAGTTTATCAATCAAAAACTTGGTTGAAAGATCGATAGCTTGAAGTATTGTACTCTTAGAAAACACTGATTGATCGATCGTTGTTTGGAACTATCGATATCTAATGGTTTTTTTACTTAGTTAAAGTCTTTCTAGAATAGATTTTATTCCTAGTTTGAGTGAAAGTCTTAAACTGATTTAAAGACCTAAAAAAAGGCTAAGGGAACTTGAAGAGAGAAAAACCTAGAAAAGAAAGTGGAGATACTTAATCATTGTTTTCCTAGAGAGTTCATAAAAAAACTTCAAGTTATTAGTCATTTTGATGTACAATTGAAAAAAAAATTCTCACATGGCAAATTCTTGAAAGGAGTTGAAGAATCTCAAAAGTGGGTCCACAATCAAAGAGTGAGTCTTGGTTGAGTTGCTAGAAAGAGACAAAGATAGGACACAAAGAGGGAAAACTTCAAAGATTCAAAGGAGGGAGAATTGAAGGCCAACAATAAATAGGACTGAACATAGGGAATTTGTTTGTGTCGAGTCAAAGAGATTGGTTGGATGTTATATAGTGTCTTGTAAATTTTATCTTACTAGTGTATTGATTTGGCCTTGTGAAGTTGTCGTTGTATTTTACCCAAGTTGGATTTTTACATTAAATCCTTGTGTGATCTTGCATACTTTATGGTTTGATTATTGATAGATTGATCAAGAATGAGCATAATCATTAGGTTTTAATTATTTTTGCTACAAAAAGAAATCTTGCGTAAAGAGTCTAGAACTCTTAATTTCTTACTTGTTAAAGTACTAGGATTATGAGCAATTTACTTAATCTTGCTTGTTTTAATTTCTAGAGGTTGTTATCATGTGTTAGGGTTCGATCACTTAATTGTGCTTTATTTTACTTATTTTTCTTTTAGAATTACTTGCTAAACTTATTGATTTGTAAGCCCTAATTATTGATTTTTCTTGCTCACAAATTTCTCAATTTGAGTGTTAAAAAGTTGTTATTTTTGTAGTTTAAGTTTGTTTGATCTTAATGGTGATGTGAACATGGACACTTGGGTAATCCTATGAATAGTCCACCATTGTTCGAAGGTCAAAACATTTCATGTTGGAAGAATAGGATACCAACTTTTATTTATGCACTTGACGGCAATGCCTGGAAAGCGGCTTTTAAAGGTTGAAGTCCTCCCATGACCAAAGACAAAGATGGAAATTCTATCATAAAAGACGAGAGTGAACAGGATGATAATGAAACAAAACCTGGAAATCAAAATAGCAAGGCCCTTAGTGCATTAGTTAATGTTGTAGAAAAGTCACAACATAGGTTTATCTCAAATTGCACATCTACCAAGGTGGCGTGGGAAAACTTGTGAAATATAATGAGGGAACAAAGGTTGTCAAAGTGTCTAGGTTAAAAATGTTTACCCTTAAATTTGAAAACATGATAATGGGTGAATATGAGATGATTTTAGAGTAATATGCTAGAATATCAAATCTAGTCAATACATGATGTGATCAACTAGGGGAGCCTATTTCTGATTACCTTATTGTGAGAAAACTTTTAAGGTCCTTGTCCTCCAAATTCAAAATTAAGGTGATGGCCATTAATGAATCTAAAAAGATAGACACCTTAGACATTGAGGAGCTTGTAGGGAACTTTAGAACCTTTGAGATGCAATAGGAGTCTTATGAAAATAAGAAAGAATTGTTTGAGAAATCTAAGAGAAAATAAATTACTCTTATAGCATACAAGAAGACTTCTAAGAAAAATAAAGATTTAAACACCTTAAGAGAAACTAAATATAATAAAGAATTAATGCTCTTACTAGCTAAAACTTCAAGAAATTTATGAAATCTCATAACTTTAGGTTTTAAAGGGGGGACAAAATTTAGGGAAGTGACAATGGGATACGAAAGATGAGAGACAAAACAAACAAGACAAGAAGAATTTGAAATGATTTAAATGTGGTAAATTTGGTCATTTTGCTGCTGATTGTGTGATACCTATAAACTCCAAATAGAATTCTTTAACCTTTTTATTTATAAAATTATGGAATAAATTACCTAAGAAATGATGATGATGATAAGTAAGAGGATAGGATAATTATTATTTATTTTGAAAGTAAGAGTACCATCGGTGAATTACTGACATGTCGATGAAGTCGCTGATGAAATAATATTTTCATTGTCGGCAAAGTTTGACGTGTCAATGGACTCATCAATAAAGTCATATTTTTTGTGTCGGCATGGTTTGACACGTTGATGACACGGGAACCAACATACCGATGGTTGCAAAACTACAAATGAAGTACTTTTAGCGAATTTTTGGGGTTGGTTACGCACCAAAATTCGGTTTCTAGACATCCATATAAATACCTCTTACGAATCTTTGACCAAGAGGTACATACTCTCCTTCTTGGGGGAAGATCTCTTCGTTGTTTGATCCAAGGTCAGATTGCTAACCCATGCTAGAGCAAGAAATGCATGATTGATGGATTTTCATAGAGTAATATATGTTTTATGTTTGGATTGGTTCATTATTGATTAATATTCTATTTTATTCTTGATGATTATGAATCGTGTATGAACATCTTGTGTAAAGTTGAAAAACATCCTTTCATTCTTTTCTTGTGATAGTTGATGATTGATTCAAATTGATCACATGATTAGCTTTCTTATTAGAAAGTTATTTTTGATGATATAAAATTCTAAAAGATTTCCGTTCATTGGTAGAATCATTGATGTGCCAATGATGCTATTGATGCGGGAAAAGGAAGATAGAACAGTACCGGTGAACCTATGCTACATTGGTGTCTTACAAATGGGTCACTTACAGTGATGTCGGCGTCTCAATGAGGATGTTGATGAGAGTGATTTTCCTATTCATTCTATTATCGGCAAGGGGGGTTCGACACACCAATGATGAGTCCACCGACAGTAAGCCTGTGTTGGGTATATTTAGCAAGAATTGCAATGAATATTATGTTATTATAAGAAGTAATAGCATGTTATTTGATGCATGAATTGTAATTATATGTGATGATGTAATGAATTATGATTAAATGTATGTACCTTTATATGTGAATATCTTTGTAATTGATTGCACCCCAAGACTAATCTCTTTTGGTAACTAAGGTCAGAGGAACCCTCAGTGAATTGGCTACTCAAGCAAGTCATTAGCCATGTTGACAGAAGGATTTAGTACAAAAAAGGACTAAGGTCTTCTAGCTATCCAAATATGGGAGTTATGTAGAACCACTTCCCTAGTCCTAGAGTTGTATTTGAATGGGCTAGAGCATTAAAAGATGACTTATCCCACATAAAACAATACAGGAGGTTTCGAAGATTATGGAAGTCTAAAACTTCAACCACTTAGGTCCATGAGCCCTTGTGGACCTTAGCTTCCTAGCGTGGATGGGGTAGGCTGATTTCAGAATACATGAATTCTGAATGTAGGTAGTTTATAGTCTGGTGAGGCAATACTATACTCTTAGACATGACTAGCATCTCATAGAGAACCTTTGACTTGCATTTATGAAGTTGGAGACTTCTGATTGAGAGTCACATCATATTGAAAAGATTGATGATGCATTCCTAATTGTTGTGCTTTTGAGGATTGAAGTATAATGCTCCTAGAAATGGAATTTTTGTTGGCCACAATACTCATTTTGTAGGAGTGTTATTGTAAAATGATTTGAACGTAGTATAGTTCATGTTTAGCCATCCCACTAGGTATATTTGTATAATTAGCATCTATTTTGATGCAGGTTCTTTAGAAAAATGAGCAGGGGAGGACAATTTTGTTAAGGTGACATGAAGCTCTTTGTTCGATGTAGGATTTTTTGATCTTGATAATAGACTTTAGTTGGTGTGTAATTTTTAAGGCATAGGCTTGAGAGTGCCAATTACTTAAGGTTGTGTGTATTATGCAGATTGGTTGTACACAGACAAGACCCTGTGAGATTTGATTGTGATTTTATCATGTCTTATATATAAAAGCATGATGATTTGATTATTTATATGTTAAAAAATGATTAAGTCACATGTGATATTAGTATATTTGTCGAAGAATTTGACAAATGAGTTTCTAATATTTTTGTTTATGTTAATTTTTCATTCAAAAAATGAATTGAAAAAATCCAACGTGTGACAGATTGTTCTAACAATAATTTTGATAATTCTTCTTATGATAAGCCTAAGAAATCAAAGGGGTTTCATGACAAGAAAAAGGGAATGGTGCTTTATGCAACTTACTATGATGAGAGTTCTTCTTATGAAGATGCAATATGTAACTATAATGTCTTCCATTTGAGTGTGAAGGAAGATGGTCCTAGTGAAAAGTCTGATGTGTCCACTTCTCTTGAAGGGAACTTAGAGTCTGACTTTGATTTTGATCAGTACAAAATATTCTTCCAACAATTTTTAGGGTTGACTAGAAAAACCAAATACCTTGAGAGAGAATTGAAAATGAAAGATGATGAGTTGGTTTTGTCTTCTCAAGAGGCAAATAAGTTAGTGGAGTAGAACATTAAGTTAAAAATAGAAGTGAGTGACCTTAAAAATGACCTTGAGCATAAGACAAATAAGTCTCATATTCTCAATAGAGAACTTATGTCTTCTGAAGAGAGATTAGATAGATTTAAGAGTGGGGAAATGACATTAGAGAGCTAATTGAGCATAGGTCAAACCAATAATATGGGTTTAGGTTTTAGGAATTACTTGACTAACCCCTTAGCAAAACCTACTATATTTGTGAAGGCCAAAGAGAGTGATAACAACCTAAGATAGGGCCTAACCCACCTAGGTCTAGAAGAAAGGGAGTGAGGATAGATTCTACACTTGTGGGAGTGTGTGACATAATAGTGAATCTCATATTAGTATCAAGTGCCCAAAAAGACCTCCTTTTAAATGTAAGTCAAAAAATAAGAAGAAGCACACTACCCATGTGACCCGTAAGATACCCTACGAAGTTTATGAAAAGAAGATGAAGTGTGTATTGGTGCAAAAGATTGATCTTCAAGCATTGAGTGATGAATTAGGAAAAGTAAGAAAGTAATCTTAGATTGTCATAGTATAGGTTGGTTAGGCAAAGCTAAGAAGCTTGTCATTTATAATTAAAGAGATTATTTTTTTCATGATTTAATTCTTTTGATCTTTTGGACAGCTCATGTTCCAATTTTTCTTGCATTTTGCTTTGTTTTCATTTCTTTTTAATTCATATGTAAAAACATTTAAATATGTTCAAAAATACAAAAAAGATATTGTAGCTTTTGCTTTGTTTGTAATTAGCTTTGATTTGGTTTTTCATTGGTTCTTCAGATATAAGGTAATTAATTTTAAGTTGAAAAGCAATATGATTTGTGGTCAATATACCTTAACGAAGAGAAAGATAAGAAGAGTAAAGATCAATATCATTTTATTTTACTTGATTTTGCAATTCTTTGATTTTTTTAATATGCACACATCATGTTGAGTTAAAGTTATTTTTATTAATGAAAATCAAGATCAAACTCTTAGACAAAAGTTTACTTAGGCGATTAGATTCTAGTGGGGTTTTAGTGATCAAATTAAAGGATCTTATGCTAGATTTCTATTTAGAATTCACAAGAAAAAAATCATGTAATGTAATTCAATGTTTGTACGCTTGTGATTCAATGATGGGGAAGAGCTACCTACTTATGTCAGCCTAGGTTATTGTGAATCTCCAATCCGCTTGACTTCAAGAAAAAAGAATAAAAAATACAAATAAAAAAATAAATGATGCGAGTGGAGAGGATCATGAAAAAGTCAATCCCAAGAAATATAATTTGAGGAAAAAATATCATAACTCAGGAAAAGACATGGGCATATTTTATGTAGTTTTATGTTTTATTTCATTAGGAGAAAAAATTACATATATTCTATAAGTGAGTTGAATAAGGAGAAGTTTATTTTCTTTATAGGGGGTCTGAACAAATTTGTCTTAGTTTGAATAATATAGATCTTGTGAGATTCATGATTAAAAAAGACAAGAGTTAAAAATATTGGTGGTTTCTTCTAATAATTAATAAATCAAATTAAAATGTAAAAATGAAGAAATAAATTTTGATAATCTCCTACCAATGGAGTTGGTTTATCTAAGGCAAGTTTGAATGAACATAATATGTGGATGCACTTATATTAAAGTAAAATAAATTAAAAATTCATCAAAAGGAGCTAAAATTTGAGTGTTTTAATGTTTATTTTTTTTAGTTTAGCCTTCAAGAAAAAGCTTATTTCAATTGATAATATCTTTAAATTATTTTTGGAATTTCTTTTAGAACTTTTTGAATTTTTAGAAATTAAAAATTGTATTCATTTGAAGATCGATCGATCGAGAGAGCGATGGATCGTTGATTGTATTTCTACACCAAAGCTGTATTTTGAAAAATGTACTAAGGCCATTACACCTTCTCATTTCACTCAAAAATCTCCATATTGGTGTGGAAAAGGGAGATAAGGTGACTAGGTTTGGATTTGTATGAGAGAAAATTGGATTTTGCCATCAAAATAGAGTTTTTGTCGGCAGCTGTAAGAACATAATTGCCCTTATATCATGTATTGGCTTATTTTTATGACCAAAATATTGTCATTAATGTGTATTTTAAGTTTGTTTAAATCCAAAGATTGATTTCTATAGGTGGAAAGAAAGGAAGATTCAAATCAATGTTTTCATCAGGTAATAACACGCACACATTTCACATTCACACAAGTTAAGATAAAAGAGACATTTGGTAAAGGAATGGTGAGGACTGGAAGTTTGTATATTGAAAAATAAAAAATTTGGTGAGAGCGATCAATTGCAAGATTGAAGCAATCAATTGATGTTGAATTGTAGCATAATCTCTAAAATTTGTAAGAGTGATCAATCACTTCTTGAACGATCGATCGACACTCGAAAACACTATTTTTTAAATGAAGCTGAGAATTTATCAATCGGTTCGATGGATCGATCTATGGAAGAGTCATAAGGGAAATGAACAAGGATTGATCGATCGATTAAGCACATAGTTACATAAATTAAACTTTTCTGGTTTATTTTGCATTTCTAGTTGGAGTCATACTCCTTTTGAAACTTAAGAGTTTATATAAAGGGATTGGGACATGTTGAGGAGAAGATATAGGAGCTAGAATGCTTAAAGAGCTTGTGTGGTGTTCCTTTAATAAAGTTTTGAGTGAATTTGTCTTCTTGAGTGAGAAAGTCTCTACCTAAATTATAAAATATTGATAAGAGGTGAGATGAGAGAATAAAAATACATGTGAGGCATGGTGTTTGATAAATGTTGTTGATGAGAAGATCAAGAGGACGAAAACTTCATTCCAAAGGAGGAGATGAAAGATCTGCATTGATTAAAGAGCACAAAGAGGAAAAGATCAAGCTATGATAGTTAAACAATCAAGGAGTGGTTGATTTAAACTTTAGAGTGGTGTAGTGGATAGTCGTTCAAAGAAAAAGGAGTTTTTTGTCTTTGTAATGGGTAATTCTGTAATCTCAGGTTTACATATGCATAGTTGATCTTAATATGTCTCATGGTTTTCCCCTAGTTGGGTTTCCATATAAATTTTTTTTTGTTTATTTACTTATTTTATTGCAATATTTTTGTTAGAACACATTGGAATTAGGCACGATAATTTGAAAAAATTCTATGATTATTTTGTTTTAAAATGGGAAGATATATCTTGTAGAGTTACGGGCACTCTATTTTTCTCGGTTTGTCTATGTCATACACAGTTCACAAACCAACAATTACCATACCTCCATTTTTTATTTTGTGGATTTCAAGTGGTTTTTAATGATTTTTGAATGATAGGCATGCTTAGAACAATGTAATCTATGGTTTTGCAAATTTCACGCGATATGAACTTTTGAATTTTGGGAATTCATCAATTCTGTGATTCGGGGTCACTTTTTTACTCTGAACTGAGGTTTTTTTCAAAATTGAGCATTTTTTATAAAAATTATGCATAGATTCTATTAATAATATTGTTCTAATAATTGAGATCTATCTTGTGTCCAAATTTGGAGTCAATCGGGCATAGAAAATTTTTGGATTTTATTTAATTTCAAAATTTTAATTTTTAATGCATATTTCAATGTTTTTTAAAACTCTTGGATTTTACTTACGTCTTATGATTAGTTCCTAGTGATGTTTAGACCTAGATTATACTTATTTGCATTCAATTTAGATGGGGGATAGCAAAGAAATAGAAGGTAGTGAGTGCATTGGGATATGGGGACCCTGGAGCATCATCTAGTGTTGGGGAGAGAGTGAGACCCATTAGAAGTGAGCGTAGTGTGATACACATGCCTTTAGAGACAACTATGGAGTGGATAGAGGCTAGAGCTTATTGGATGGAGTACTTTAGGTCTATTTCTAGCACTGATCAACACATATACCCCCGCCTCGTTAGCCAGTGGTATTCATCTCTTTGTCTGGATAATGATGATTCTTTAGTTGGAGTTGATGGAGGCACACATGTTTGTGTCATGCCTTAGATTTTTGAAGAGGTTATTTATTATGAGTGGAGGCCACTTAAATATTCACAATTTGATGGATTTATCTCTTTGTCAGTAGTGAGTTTACTAAGAGATTGACTGGTCTACCTAGAGGGAGAGACTTGGATACATCCCTCTTGTCTCATTCGATGACATCTGATTATCTACTGCTTCATGACAATGCCTAGGATTTTATTTTTTTATCAGAGCCAAGGATGGAATTGGACTTGCACTTTATCATTTTTGTAGGAGTATGAACTTTTTGCATGATCAAACACATGAGATGCTTCCATATCCTTGCCTTTTATGTAAAATGTTCATCTTAGTGCATCTTAAGATTCCACGAGTAGAGTCAACTGTGGTTGAGATGGGTCCTATTAATGCTGCAATTGTTTTCCACATAATGTCTCATGCTTGGGGATATGATGGAGCAGGTTAGGAGGAGCAGTAGGCACCAGTAGATGATCCAACACAACATAGTGAACCTGACAAACTAGTGATGTATGTAGAGTTTAGTGCTTTTAGGGATGAGATGCACCAGGGTCTTGCAAACCTCAGGAGAATGTACTGAGATAGATTCCTATGAGCGAATACTAAGGGGGTGATTCTAATGCTAATAATGATGCTGGAGATGTTAGATATTTATCTTTATTTGTCACTTTTTCTTATATTCATGTGATGGACCATTTTTCAATTTCATTTGACTATGGGATATATTTTGAAACTGTTGTCATTATGGATATGTGATGGATATGCTTTATTTTGTGTATTGTTTATTTTAATGTCTTATGGTGATGTTTATGTCATGATTGTGCTTTACTAAGTATTTTTTTTTATTTTGCTTCACTTTTTGTCTATTTGTGCCTATTTTCATACTTATTTAGATAGTACAATGCAAATATTTTTGTTTATGAGTGTGCAAGATAGGTACAAGTTAATACAAGGCTCTTCAAGATCAATTCCAAATTTTCTATGTTAAGTCTTAGTGTTATTAAGTTATTTGTACAAATTGAATGTCAATGCAATATGCCATGAGTTGTAATTTTTATTTGATTTTCAATCTTGTAGTATTTTGTCACAAAATAGTTGAAGGCGGATATTGAAACTACATATGTTTTGCAATTAAAAATTTCATTTATCAAAACTATGTCAGAAATTTTGTGTATGTAATTAGTCTGAGGAATTTGCCTAGATGCAGTTTTGGTCGAGTTAGGTATGGAATTGATGGACCTGAAGAATAAGAGCAGACATGTTCTTATGGATCAAGACTAAATAATGTTGATGGAAAAAAAGGTTCATTAAGCATATATTCTCATATAGAAGTCACTTGAAATTTTTTAAAATTGATTTTGGAAGTTTTAGATAGAATTAGATTAAAAATGGGAAAACTTTAATTAAGCAGTGTCATCAATAAATCGTTGCACAATATGTTAATTGAATCGATCGATTGTCATTGGAATCAGCCCTTTGTATATCGAAGGGAAAAGTTTATCAATTGATCGCTTTTTCAAGAGATCAATCAGTTGAAGTATCATGCCATAAGAAAATTGTGAATGATCGATTGCTATTGGGAACAATCGATCACTAACGGTTTTTCTTACCTAGTTAATTCCTATTTGGAAGAGATTTTATTCCTAGTTGGATTCAAAGTCTTAAACTAACTTAAATACCTATAAAGAGGCTAAGGTATCAAAAATTTGAATAGAGGAAACCTAAAGAAGAATAGAGAAGAAAGGAGGTGTCCCTCATCATTGTTTTCTTAGAGAGTTCATAAAAAAACTTCAAATAATTGCTCATGGTGAATTCATGGTGATGCACAACCAAAAGGGAAGATTCTCACACTGCCAATTCTTCAAATGAGTTGAAGAATATCAAAGATGAGTCAAAAATCAAAGAATGAGTCTTTGGTTGAGTTGCTAGAAGGAGACAAAGATGATACATAGAGAGGGGAAACTTCAAGGATTCAAAGTACAAAGAATTGAAGACTAACAACGAATAGGACTAAACAAAGAGAATTTGTTTGTGTCGAGTCAAAGAGGTTGGTTGGATGTTGTATAGTGTCTTTTAAGTTTTATCTTACTAGTGCATTGATTTGGCCTTGTACGGTTATCATAGTTTTTCACCCAAGTTTGGTTTTCCACATAATATCCTTGTGTGATCTTGCATGCTTTATGGTTTGATTGTTGATAAATTAATCATGAATGGGCATAGTCATTAGGCTTTAATTGTTTCTGCTATAAAAAAAGATCTTGCGCAAAGAGTCTAGAACTCTTAATTTCTTACTTGAAGTACTAGGGTTAGGTGCAATTTAGTGATTCACAAAGTTGATTAGATGGATATTTAACTCTCAAGCCCATACCATGGTCTAACACCTCCACTATCGGTGAAGGGTTCATATGGTCCAACAACGACTTGCACTAGTCCTGTCGAAGACCGATTTAATGAGTGTGTCATATTAATAAATCTGTTGTTAAGGGCTTAGTGAACGGATCTGCTAACATCTCATTAGTAGGAATATGACTCATAGTCACTTTTACTCTTTGTTGCACATCAAAGATATAATAGTAATGCACTTCAATGTGCTTAACTTTGGCACCAATCCCTCCATTTGTAAGTGTTGACACTTTTGCCAGATTATCACAACAGATCTAGATAATAGAACCAATCTAGTTTTCTACTCCCAACCTAGCTAGAAACTCCTTTTATCCATGCTACCTGTGAAGCTGCAATACTACATGCATAAAACTTAGCTTCTATTGTAGACTTAAAAAGCTTATGTTTCTTCTTTGCCCACGATATAGCCCTGCCTTTTAACATAAATGCAAGTCCAGCAGTGGATTTTTTGTCATCTGGATCCCCTGCATAGACTGATGCACTCTATCCAACTAACCGCATAATATACAATTTTTAATTTCTTAGACCCTAACAGATATCAAAATACCCATTTCACTACTTGCCAATGTTAAATTCCAGGGTCTACTTGGTAGCGGCTTAGGGCAAAAGGTGGATCCATAATCTCGCAGACTTTGTTATTTAGGATTGAAATCATTTCCACTTGAATAGCATTATGCCATTCTCAAGCAACTTGAAGACTTAAAGCATGCTCAAGAGTACTAGAGTCATTTAAATAGGTTCATCTAATGTGACATTGTCATCCCTAGCATTATATAAAAGTTTCTCAATTGTGATGAAAATCTTCTTTTCTTCAATGCCCTGGATTCCGTGTTACTTTCATTTTGTCATGATCCAATTACTTCCTTAGAGGTAGTATTAGGACTAGTCACTTTTACAATTTTGAATAAATCAGTTCTTTTATTAGGCATTTTGGGTATTAATTCATCTTCTAAGAAATAAGCATTTATAAATTCTGTAACCCTCATTGTTCTATCTGTATGGTGATCCACAAATCTTTACTCCTTAGAGTGATCACAATAGCCAATAAAATTGTATTTTATGGTCTTTGGATCCAACTTAGACCTATGTTAGTCAAACACTTTCACATGTGCCCTAGACCCCTGTACTGTAAGGTATCCCAGCTTGGACGTCGACCCCTCCAAAGCTCATTAGGTGTTCGTTGGACTACCTTTATGGTTACACGATTTAGGATGTACATAGTGATAAGTATAATTTATACGTTATTTTAACCTTGTTTATTCTATTTTCTAGACTTGTTTAAGAATTACTATAGCATAAATAATTAGGAATAGGCTTAATTATGTTAGAAAACACTTATGTGAAGTTCTCAATTGAATTGGCTAACTTTGAATTTTTTTATGCAAAACTAGTATAAGCGATTGACCGGCCCCCCAAGGTAATCGATCAGCTTGAAGGAAATTAGATTTCATAGGTAGGGTGATCGATCAAATCAATAAGCTGTAACATCTGCAGGCTTTGATGAATTTTTTGGAATATTGCTGTCGTAAGAGTTAAGTGTGTTGAGTAGAGCTCTTTGAGACAAGCATAACGAGCCTAAGAATGCCTAAATTGGATACTAGGGTCGTAAATTATGGCCTGGGGAAGCCACACTATATGGACAGTACCAACTTAAAAAAGTGTAGGATAACCTACCCATGTGGGATCTAGTTTTGTAGGGCTTGACAATAAGAGCTTAATAGTACCATGAAAGCGCAATTCCAACTTCGGGGTAGGGAGATACGTTTATTTGAATTTTTGAATGTTGATTTTCAAATATGACAAAAGAAAAAAATAAAATCAAAAGATTTTAAGCGTCAACCGACACGAGCTACGTGCAGTGGGCCCATGTCCGGCCGTACAATGCACAAAAATATGCACATCAGGACTGTGCTTGACCCATGTTATAGGCAAAGCCCACACATCTGGCTACACAGTGTGTGGCGGCACGCACCACACTCTGAGGGGCCCTGGCGGGGCATGAGCGAGTTCCGCTCGCAACATGGATCACATATTTGCCTCAGACACCTATAAAAGGTGCAAGGCTCATCTATTTTTCCACTCCCACTCTCCTCAAACATTAATTTCCAATTTCTAAGCCATTTTAAGTCCAATTCAAGTCATTCAAAAGTTGTTTCCACCTAAATTAAGTGTGCTCTATGCGATGAGAGGCTTGTTTTAAGGATTTGATGACTCTAGAAGGCAAAATTCATCATCCAAGTAAGGAGTGTCCTGTCCCTTGCCTTCAAATTTGCAAGGAAGATTAGGCAGGTGTTTTTATCGTCCTTCAAGACAAAATGTTTACATAGGATGTCTTATAAAGTGAATATCTATGATTATATTTAATTAATTGAGTAATTTTCATATTTGTTTTAAGAGTGCCTCGTATAATTGTTTTATCAAATGTTTATCTCTTAAAGTAAGTTATGAATTACGCTATCTAATATATGTAATGTAGATAAAATCTAGCTTCGTCATTATTTTACTTATACATGAGTATAGTAGGTTTGAAAGACAGTTTCATAGAGTTACTGCTTTGTTAAAAGGATTTGAAAAATGCATACAGTCATGCCAGCTGAGTTACGAGGATGAGATAGAGAAGGGGTAACGGTCTCATTGGAACAAGCAACCAACCCTATCTTTATAATTATTATCAGTAACGTAGCCATGACTTGTAGAGGTAAGGCTAGGATTTTTGAAAGGTTGAACCTCGGGGTAGAATGTTCTGAAAAAGAAAACTCCCATTTTGAGTTGGGGAATTTAAGAGTTGTTTCATTGTCTGGAGCTTTAACTTGGTAGACGTACTGATAGAGATTCGTGATTAGGAAGTGCATAGTTGTGAACCGGTTTGGAATTGGATACACGGTACACACATTGGCCTGGTGAGCCCCTAATGAAGGGCATAAATATTTAAAAGACTATGTGCGCTAGGGTAGAGAGTATCACAGGATGACTCTCGACTCTCATGATCCCGGCTCCTTATGAACACGAGTGTCTCTTCCCTCTACAAGAACGAAGTGATTTATAGATTATTTGTATAGGAATAAGAGGTAGCTACTTTGTACCCGAAGCATACTCTTAGGATGACAAAGGTGTCTGGAATACTTGTACTAAGCCTTGATAGCCTACAAACCGTAGTATCATCTTTAGTACGTAGGAAGATGCTATAGGGGAGGTTTTGGGTGAGAGACACACCCTACTTTTCAAAAAGTATTATCTATTTACTTGATTGTGTGATTTGAAAACTGTCGTATGTTATATTTATGTTTGATAGAATAAATATTCTAACTGAGTATTTTAAAATACTCACCGCTCCCCATACCTTGCAGGACCCAATGAGAAATAGATTGCGGGTGGAAAGGACTCATAAGAAGATACTTTTTTTTGGGAGCTTCAAGAAGCGGCTAAATAATCTACGACTGTACCAGTTGGTTTGAAGTATTTTTTTACTTTTTGTTGGGCTAGAGAAGACTTGTTTATATTTTTACTTGTGTACTCATACACATACAATATATTTCATGGGAAATGAACTATACTATGTTATGTTTATGGCAGGATGTGTCCATGTTGTGACCTAGAAAAGCTCTAATTATAGTTTTAGTTTTTTTGTATTTTAAAAACAATCGGGTTGTGACATAAGCAACTTCATATTTAATCCTGTTTTGAGTCCTTGTCCAATTAGACTTCTTCCAATGACTCCTATGCCTATATAAAGACATATGGAGATTGAAATTAATGGATTCTAGTCAATTTTATGAAGAGAAAAAGGGAGAAGAAGATGGAGGTGTAATCAAAGACTTCAATGGATATTCAAGATCCTTCTTCAACCATACAAGACTAAGTTTTCTTTTATTTAGGAGTTGATGAAACTATAGACGAGTGTTAATTCTTTTTTCTTTTAATTCAGATCTCAGTTGTGAATAACGACAATTGTATTACAAGATTTCATTTTTAATGGATGAGTATTTCATATTTTTCAATTCTATGTTGATTTATTGTCATGTAGATGATAAATTTATATGTTTTTAGTATTTACATCGATTCTAATTTCCGTGATTTAGATGACTTGGTCACACAATAGTTCTAATGTTCATGTGATTTAATAATTATATGGTTTATGCTAAAATTAGACAAGTCATGCCTATAGTTTAGATAGTGTATATGATTTATTCTATATTGAAGATAATTCATACTGTGAAATTAATCAATAATTCTTTCTAAAGTAATTCCTACTTGTAGCTGAGAATACTGGTTCATATTCACTCAAGATTTGGATTAAAGGTAATGGAATTGTTATTATTCTATAGTTGATTCGATTTTATAAGTAATTGTCATCATAATGCTCTCTTTTGTTTAGTCTAGTTGTTTACTTCCTTTGTTTAATTTTAATTTAACATCTTTTAAGTTTCAATTATCAACAAACTCTCTTCTTAAATTTAGGAATAATTTAATCCTACCATGAGGTTCGACAACCCATAATACTTGTCCTAGTACAATTGCCTTGTACACTTGAAAATGGTATAAATACAATTGATCATGTTTTTGGTGTTGTTTCTGGGGACGATGTTGGACTATTACTAAATTCGTAGTTAGGATAGTGCTAGTTATTTTTAGTTTTAGTTTAATTTACTTTCTATGTAATGTCTTAGTTACTTATTTTCTTTTATTTTGATCTTGCAGGTTTAGTTGAAGACTATGTTCTCTACACTTGTGGCTACAAGGCGACACCGACAAGCATAGTTCTTCCCTTCGGTTTGCAAGATCTTCTCCTCTCTTTAATTTAGATTCTTTTCCCCTTTAGTTAGCTTTTGTTTTAGTGTTCTTGCTCTTTTAATTTTTACACTTTAAGTAGTGTAGTGTGCTTGTGGTGTATGTGTGGTTGTCACTCATTGCTCCCCTGATTAGCATTGCCAAACCTTGAGCCAGAGCATACACCTAGGAAACCTAAGTTGCCAACCTTACTCTCCACCCCCTCTACCATTACTTCTCCCACCCTTCCTACGATCACCATGGCTGGACACAATCAATTGGTAGATGCACCTCTCAAAGGCCTTAGCGAGCTTTACACTCCCATTGAGTACACATCTCCTTCGTGCATTAGGTTGCCGGCGACTGTAACTCAAAACTATGAAATTCAGCCCAATGTCATTCAGATGCTCCCATCTTTTTATGGGCTTAACAATGAAACCCTGTATAGGCACCTAGATGACTTCTTCAAATTATCCATGACCTTTAAGCTCTCTAACTTGGCCAAAGAGGTCGTCATACTTTGGTTTCTAGAGGGTCTTACCAAACAAAGCTGCCACCTTGTCAATGCAAGTTATGGGGGTACTTTTTTGTTGAAAAATGAAAGTGAGGCTTGAAAATTTTTTGTGGACTTGAGTGAGAATTCCCTCCAGCATGTTGCCTTGAATAGGAATATAACGCCCAAGATTTTTAACACATTTTCTTAAAAGTTTAAGAATTGTTTTTGCAATATAATGATTATAAATAGGGGAAATGATGAAATATTATATGTATGAAGGCAGTTTTATAATTTAAAACATGACACATTCATTTTTCCCATATAAATTTTTTGAAATCAATCACACATCATACGACCAAACCAAACATTCTCAGATGCTACTAAAAAACAACGTATGATATAAATTGGTATGATCATAGACTTTAAATACAAATCTATCCTAGGCATCCATGAGTACAAGTCCCATAACAATCCACAGCCTAATCCAAATTACAAGTCTTGAAAGCATAAACACTTTAATTCTCATTTCACCCAATACATCAAATCTTGGCACAAAATAATACTTAGAGTGAGTCAAGGATATACCTGAGTTAAAGGGAATCAATCTACCCATGGGAGCAAGCGTCCAACTTTAGGAGCTCTCTGCCACAAACCTGCAAAAGCCTCCCAACTATTGGGGCTAAAAAATAGAGTAAATGAGTATTTTCATACTCAGTAGGAAAATACCCTGTAGGGAAAATCAAATCAATGAACTTTGTAAGTCCATACATAGATGCATTCATGCAACTTCACTTGAAGCAAGAAATACATGAAACATAAAAAATGTCTCACACGCATACCATCGTACGCTAACCCATACAACTTACACATACTCGTGTGACCTTACTTGTACAATATTTGTACAACCTTACTCATACAATCTAACTCTTACTTAGAAGCTTACCTCTTATTGTCTTCCTTAGAAGCTCACATTAACACTTACTCTAAATCTTATACATACCGTTTACTCAAAATCTAAGACATACAACCTACTCTTACAGTCATACACATACTATCAACAACTGATGCTCATTACAATTAATAAGCTCCAACATCGAAAAGGAAAAGAATGCCACTGGGGTGTCACCTTAACCTCCTAGGTGATTCATGCTCCACATGTTTTAGCCTAAGTATGAACACTACTACATATGTACACTCTTGAGGATGTGTTTTATTTTACGTTCCCTTGAGGGTGTGTTGTCTCCCCAGGTTGAGATGAGCGGATTTGCTATATGAGTTAAATTGAAGTATTATCTGGACCTTGAGAATCCAGGATGATATGTATGTGTGCACTGGCTTACCAGACTCCTCTAGTTTTCTTTTTTGGGAATTTGAACTTCCCTGCAAGGATTGTCCTGGGTGAGTAGGAATTGCTCAAGTTTTCCTTTATAGGAATTTGGACCTTCCCCACAAGGATTGTCCTAAGTGAGCGGGGGTACCTTCCCAGTTAGGAAACTTACACAAACCGCTCTAGTTTTCCTTACTAGGAATTCAGACCTTCCTTGCAAGGGATTGTCTTGGGCAAGTGGGTTTGATTATTTTTCTCAATTATGAGACATACACCTAATGGTTATTGCATGTGTATGGAATATAATGCTCATTAACACAGGTTGCGTAGGAACAATGATGATTATGTTATACATGTGAATATGAAATGGTTTTGCATGAACATGCAGAATGAGATGTGTTTGATATACTTGATTATAGAGGGTGAATCTATATATTAAGATATGATTATGGAGGATGTGAATGTTATAATGAGATCCATATGATTACATGTGATGTGTATATATTTTATGAACTATGGATGAACCCATGATGCATAGGTGGCATGAATATGTGTTTATGGAATGTGAGTCATATTATGATGTACAGGTGGCATGATTATGTATTTATGGAATGTGATATATCTCATGATGCACAGGTTTAGAGAATGGATATATGATACATGTTTAGATTGAGAATGCATGCGGTGTTTTCATAAGGTTATATTCCGTAATAAAACCCTTGTTAAGCTATGCTCACCCCTTTTTGTATTTGGTTTTGTTTTGGGGCTACATGTTGTGCCATGCATGTGTTTTGGATGGGCTCTACGTTGAGTATGAGGATGGCTAGCTTCATTGAATTGGGTTATAGTTTCTTGTTGTTATGTTAGTTTGGATCTATGTTGTGTGGAACTTATACATTTGACTCTACTTCACAGTATGTTTAGCTATTATTGGCTTAGACGCGCTCAACCTTTGAGGCTTGTGAACTAGATGATGTGGGTATGTGTGGACTAAGATTGTTAAGTAGTCCTTTATAAACATCAATTTTCTTTTGTACAAAGGGCTCATGCACTCACTTCAATGTGTGTTTCACCCAAGGATGGATTAAGTCTTTTGCATTTCCACTTAACTTCGTCATGCCACATACTGCTTCCTCCTTGGACATGGTTGGGGTCAAAGGTGACGTGTGTCAGGGCATGAAAAATTATACACCTAGCTATCAGTCCATCGTAGGCCCTATCGGACATGCCTGCAAGTCCCGCCAATGACAAAGATGTAGGGAAGGATAAGTAGATTTTTGTGGCGACCGTCAGAAAATAATATATATCATATTTTGCGTAATTATTATCTCGCTCGGCACGTGTTACATCGCACATGAAACCGAACGTGATGGTCCACCGTACGGATTACAAAAAAATATCGACATAAAATAAGTTGGCATAAAAATTTTGGAGTTGATGCACAGCTAAAATATTACATATAACGTAGCAGAAAAGTAGGACCTTTTCCAGAATACACTGCATGTAGAGCAGTCATATTACAAAATTACAACATACATGTCAAAAATATATTATTACAGAGGTGGAAAAATATTTAAGAGAGACTAAACAGATAATCCTTCGGTTGACCCCTTCGTGTTGATTTTACTACCTGCAGAGTTTGTGGGTGGGTGAGTATTTTTATACTCAGTAGGTGAAATTAAAATCTAATTTGATGCTAAGCAAAAGATTATAATAATTTTATTTTTTCAGAATAATTTCGGAAAACACCGATTCGTCCGATGACGTTAAATCTAGAGCTGTGATACTGAACGGCGTTCCTCCGGTGCTCATGGGGCAACAGGAAGCTCAGAAGGCAGGAGTTTTCCCATGATATTCCATACCTATATGCGCGCGCCAGATACCGATCATTTCCTCGGTAGGTATCCAGAAATATTATAATTCAAGGTCCAAAATTATTCGGAGAACGTAAATACCCTGACAAAAATTCAGGGTATGTAAAACATATCATGCGTATGACATTTCTCAGAAAACTCAAGCATATGAGCATAACGAAATAAAACCGCGCTTAAAAACTAGAGCATATAAGCACAACATAAGCTAGAGTTTAAGATCCCCTACCTTACGATCGGAGTAGAAAGTTTGCGGTTGTAGAGAGCTGATATAGAAAATCTGGTCCCGTCACAGCGTCCGGCACTATCGCTTTAGTTAAGAACGCCTTTGAAACGGGTTGAATCGGACTTAAAATAGTTCAGAACGGAGAGTCAGAAGTTTTTACTGGAGGTGGAAGTGAATAGTGAAGTAAAAAAAATGGGGTATATATAGGAATTGGGGCAGAATTGACGCGCGATGCGTGTCAGACACGTGTCGCGCAGCTGACGGCGGAACCGCACAGAACCGATGCCCGGAACCATACGTGTCGCGCGGTTTTTGTGCGGGTTCGCACGGCGCGCGACACGCGGCTCTGTGTGTTGCGCGGACGCGCTGACCGCGCGGTCCACATGCGTGGCCCACGCTGCGGGCCACGCAGATCCGCACGCCGCACAGATCACCGCATGGCGAGGACCCGCGGGCCCACCGTGCTCCACGAACCGCGCAACATCGTGTGTTGCATGGGTCAGCGTGAGGCTGACGCAATGCTTGCGTCAGCCCACATTAAAATATTATATATATATATATATATAATTTTTTTTTCTTTTTTCTAAAACTTTAAATTGCTCTAACTGTTTACCTATATATCGGAATTGTACGTTCTTGGTACTGATGGACTCGTATCGACGAGCCCTTCGAAACAAGATGACTCAAGGGTAGGTTTTGCAGTAGTTTCATCGTAAGCCCGCTTATGATGTGCGCTTCCACGATTGCTACATACGGCCACTACCTCCGAATCAAGTGTTTCAAAAACCTTTAAGTTTGATTTCTAGAGTTCTACAACATTCATTAAGGTTCTACATTCAAAATAATGCTCTAATAATATATAAAAATTCTAAAAGTATAACTTACCTCAAATTTGGGTTGTCACAATTTTTGTGGATATAGAATTGCAAGGAGTGGCCCATGAAGGCTAGGCTACAATCTATCCATTTCACTCAGTGCACAAACCCTGTGAGGCAATGTAGGTCCCCATTTCACCTGTATTACTTACCAAGGAGAAATGAACCAAACGAATTCACATTGGATTGGAATGTGTTGGCGCTAGTGGATCATATTTGGAAGATGCACCGCGACTTAAAGACTACAACCTTGTTAGTAGAGTATGTGCCCATAACGATGGACAACACTCAGATACTTAGACCTCGGGGGTGTAAGAACATAAGTATCTTTACGTTATGTATTGGCTTATTGTCATGATTAAAACAATGTCAATAATGTGTATTTTGAGTTAGTTTACAGTCTGAAAAATAATTTCTAAATGTAGAATGATAGGAAGACTCAAATTCATGTTTTTGACATGTAAAAACATTCTCACACATCACATTCACACACTTTAGAGTAAAAGTGAGCTTATGTAAAAGAATGATGAGGATTGGAGGTTTGAATATTGAAATATTTAAAAATTGGTCAAAATGATCGATTGCCAAAATGGAACATTCAAAAGCTAATGAACAATAGCAAAATCTCCAAAAACTATATGAGTGATTAAAATGGTTGATTGGCACATGAAAAACACTTTTTTTTCAAATGAAGCCAAGAGATTAGTGTTTGATCGCAGCATAGAATGATCAACTAATGGACGAAGCATAAGGGAAAGGAACATGGATTGATCAATCGTCCTGTGGAAATGATTGATCGATTGAGCACCATGTTGCCTAAATTAAACTTTTCGGTTTTGTTTGGATTCCCTGTTGGAGTCTTATTCCTTTTAGGACCTAGGGGACTATATAAAAGGATTGAGACATGATGGAGATAGAAAGAAGACCTAGAAAACCCAAAGAGCTTGTGTGGAGTTCCTCTAATGAAGTTTAGAGAGAATTGTCTTCTAGAATGAGAAAATTCTCAACTATAAATAAAAAAGAGTGATTATAGGTGAGGTGAGAGCACAAAAACACATGTAAGATATAGTGTTTGTTGAAGATTGTTGCAGAGAAGATTAATAGAATAGAAGATTCATTTCAAAGGAGGAGATTACAAATCTAATTTGATCGAAGAGTGCAAAGGTGAAGAAGATCAAACTATGGTTTGTAAACAAATAAGGAGTGGTTGATTCATAATTCAAGATTGGTGTGGAGAACTAGCTATTTGAAGGAGTCTTTTATCTTTGTAATTGGTAATTTTGTAATCTTAGGTTTACATAGTGCATCTGGATAGAGTATCCTGTAGTTTTTCCTTGGTTGG
This sequence comes from Saururus chinensis, assembly GCA_035235625.1. NCBI lineage: Eukaryota > Viridiplantae > Streptophyta > Magnoliopsida > Piperales > Saururaceae > Saururus > Saururus chinensis. The sequence goes on from CP141143.1 coordinate 39,284,875, forward strand.
GTTTCCATGTAAAAATTCTTGTGTGTTTTATTGATGATTTGAATGCCAATTTTTTTGTTATAACACATTGGAATTAGGCACGTTAATTTGAACAAAATCTTTGCTTATTTTGTTTAAAAATTGGACAATTAAACTTATAACTTAATTGCGAGTTAGAGGCACTTTACTTTTCTTGGTTTGTCTATATCATACACATAGCTCACAAACTAATAGGGGATATGTGCAAGCCGTTGGCTATCGAATTTCCTAGTGAACAAGTTTATTGTGCTTCTCTGAATTGCATGTCTTGAACCACGTCAAGGATGAGGAAGGCCAGCCTTTTGTGTACTTCTTCGACACCCATTTCATAGTGAGTTATCATGATTTTCTGTTATATGTAGATATAGTGTTCATATTTACATGTGTATTTTGGATAATCGAATGTGCATGAATTATATAAAAATTGGGTGCACATTATAGGTATGTTACAAATGTTCGGGGCAAATTGATGGTGATTTGTCACTTTATTAGTGTTGTGTTTTGGATGCTTAGCTATTTGTGTCACTTTGTCTGGGGGTTTGTTATATGCACAACTCTTTTTTTGTAGGTTGAAATATTGCATGTATTCCGTCCTACCGAACATACTATCTTCCTAAACATATTGTCTTCTAAGCATGACAGGTTATGCATGGTTTCCAATGTTGGTGTCATTATGTCCATGTGTCGGGGAACAACATCACTATTTCAGCACCCAAAGTTCAAATAATTTTCATTTACCGAATTTGATTGATCATTTTTCTAGTGGAAGTTTTATGTGATGGTTGGCTCTAAACAATTATCTTTCCTATTTTACTCGTAGTTCATGTTCTAAATATGTAGCACAATTTTGGGGATACATTTTGATGGGTTTCAGTAATAATTTGAGTGAAACTATGATTTCGGTGTATATTCTATGGTATATTTTGAATACAATGGGTTTGTTTGTATGTTAATGTTCTTGAATGTTTTATGTTTAACCATTGAGTGTAAGTGATGTATGATGGTTTCTACAATTATAGGACTTTGTGAAGAGTGATGCAAGGGACATGCTAGCTAGAAAGTTTGCCACCAGGAATCCATCAATCCTCAAGAAGTGTGTGAGGGATGGAAACACCTATGATTTCGTAGATTGTGAGCATATGCTTGTGCCATTGCTCATCAACAGACATTGGATAGTTACGGTTTTCCACTCCTATACCTAAATCGATCATTGTTATTACTCCTTTCATGGGACTCAGCAACACGATAATTGGGTTCAAAATGGTCTGAGGGCATGGCATAGTGTCCTCCTCATTAATGGTATGACATGGGTGCTGACTGGGTGGATGGTTGGAAGATCTTAGATGGAAATGTGCCAAAAACTAAGGATACGTCTTATGATTGCAGGTTCATTGTGGCTACTACATGTACCACATTGACATGCAAGATGAGTTTTAGTTGTTCAACATACTTGATTTTAGGAAATTCTTGGCATAATTTATTGTTAGCCACATGGACATTTATGCTCAACTGTGAAGTTTCAGATATTTGACTGTGATTCAAACATCTTGTGAGTATAACTATGAATTCTACTTGATTGTTATTTTTCATTCTTGGAGTGTATAATTTATAATGTCATAAGGGCCTATATATTTCCTCACGTGGAAATGAAATTAGGGGTAAAAGGTGAATAAATAGACTTGCTATGCCTTCAACGGGATTCGTGATACATTCAGCCTTGGGCCAATGACATGACATAATTAAGAGGTAGGCCTTTGACCATAAGTGACTGTTATCCATCTGTTAGACCCCTAGCTTCAGAATAAGCTAAGGGGTGGATGAGTTTCATCTTGGCAAGTGGACAACCAAGGAAAAGCTGAGAAACAACAGCGTTGGTTCGTTGGCAGACTCATATACAAGTCCTACTAGGAGTAGGATTCGATGGCGGGCTGGGTACCATCACCTAGGACAGTTCCTAGACAGGCCAGGACTCTCATAGACAACTCCTACTTGGAGTAGGAGAGATGCTAGTTATTGTTGCTTATTCGTTCCCAAGTTTCCTAGTGCGACTAGGAGTTGCCTCAACGGCCTAATCCAAGTAGGAAGCCCGGACAAGGAGTTGTCTACAAGTCGAATTGCTCAAGACGGCCAAATCCTAGTGGGACAAGGACTACGTGCACGAAAAGGACACAGACAAGACTCTGCTGAGATGAGAAGGCATGCGAGCAAAGGATTGGTCATTTATAATTAAACCCATTGCAAGTGTACAAGGTACTTGTACTAGGATAAGTATTTAAGGGTTGTTGAACCTTAGGGACGAATGGATTATTACAAAATCTAAGAGAGGAATTTGTTGATTAAAAGCTAAAATAACTTAAACTTTAATTAAGCAAAAGAAATAATCACTAAATTAAAAGAAGAGATTAATATAATGTAATTTACTTAGGAAATCAAATTCACTATAAAACCATAACAATTTTTTAACTTTTAATCTAAATCTAGTGTGAATATGAACAAGTATTCTCGGCTACAAGCTAGAATTACTTCAGAAAGAACCATTAATTAAATTTATGACATGAACTATCTTCGACAATAGCACGAATTATCTACACTAAATTAAATTATAGGCATGACTCGTCTCATCTTAGTATAACTTATCGAATTAATTAATTATCTAAACATTAAAACTATTGCATGACCATCTCATCAAAATCACAGAAATTATAATCGATGTAAATATCAAAACCACATCAATCTATCATCTATAAGACAATAAATCAACATAGATTTGAATAAACATGAAAAACTCTTCCATTAAAAAGGAAATCTTTATCATACAATTGTTATCATTCACAACTGAGATCTAAATTAAAAATAAAAGATACTAAAACTTATCTAGAGCTTCATCAACTCCTAAGTAAAAAAAAACTCTAGCTTTGCATTGTAGAATAAAGCTTTTAAATCGCCATTGAAAACTTTGAGTTCTCTTCCATCTTCTTCTTCCTTTTTCTCTTTAGAAAATCTATTGGAATCCTTCAATTTTGAGCCAAATATGTCTTTATAAAGGTACAAGAACCGTAGGAAGAAGTTTAATATGAAAAGGATTCAAAATTGGCTTAAACTAGGAAACTACGCATTTTCCCGATCGATCACCCTACATGCCCGATCAATCACCTGTACTGTATTTTTCTTCAAACATTTGTTTAGCCGATCAAATATTTTACACCCCAAAGAATCTACACAAAATTAATATAAGTAAGCCAATTTACTTCAAAACATCATACAAACCTTTTCTAACCTAATTAAATTTAATTTCTAATTATTTAAACTATATTAACTCTTAAATGAGACTAGTCAATAAAATAATTAAGGGTAAAATAACATATAAATTATACTTATCAAGGACTTCAAACCAGAGTAGGAGTCCAAGGAATGCTAGGAGAGGCATGACACTTGAAGGAGGGCTCAGCTAAACTTCTAGTTGGCTTAGGACTCCTTTGGGACTGTTTTGGGCATGTGTATGGGCTGGTTTCCTATTTATAATGGGGCAAGGATGTGGGAATCCGAATTTGTCACTAAGGTCAGGCTAGTCCTAGTAGTACTAGGCTTCCCGACCCTTCTTCTATATAAAGAGGGCGTCATGGTAGGTGAAGACACTTGTTCAAGCATTCAAAGAACTCAGAAATCTGCAAGGGTCATATTGGGAGCTTTGGCCACAGATCCGGAGGACTGTTAGGCAGCAAACATTTCATTGGCGACTTAAAGGAGCTGCTAGGAGTGTACTCAACCAAGGGGCGAACCATACTCTGCAACTCAGCAAGTCTTGAGGCAGATGTCAGCCAAGGGGCAGGCTGGTTTGCAAGATAGTTGAGTTGGTGTTGGGTTTGGGAACAAGGTTGGGGCCTTGTTAGTGTAAACTACATGCCGAATAAAATGGTTTTGGAGGTGGTCCTCATTTTTCCTTATATTTCCATTTATTTTGCTTATTTTTGGATGTGCATAAACTTGGGTGAAAGGGTGGATAGGCGGCTAGTTGTGTGGTGCAACCAGGACATAACGTGTGCAAACGTTAGGATCAACTTAACGCCCATGATAGTTGGTTCCATTGTCGGGATACCTGAAGGAGGTGAAAGCTCTGTGCGGACTTGGCAAGGGTGTTTGTTAAAGGTTGCCGAAGTGCTAAGATCACCTGGAAGGAGGTGAAAGCTCCTGACGAGCTTGGGCCTAGATAGGTCAAAGATTTTTGTTGAGGTCCTAGACTTGGCAAGTTGCTTGAAAACAAAGAGTTGCTAATTGTGGGCTCAATGTTGACTTGAATTGCTGAGATTGACCACAAGGTGGATGCAATCGCCACAATGAATGGGACGTTGGCTGAAGTCCAAAACTCTCTGCACAATATTCAAGAGCATTTGGCTCTCTTCGACCAACAAGTTTCCCTACTTGAAGTTGCACCGCACCTTGATGAATCTCAGGAAGGCAGTACGGCTGAAGGGGCAACCCATCTCACCACATTAGCGGCTGATGTGGCTGCGACTATGGACTTCCTCAGGCAACGTGTGAAAAAAGTTGAGGATGCAGTGGCAGCAAAGACTAATGAGTTGGTGGATGAAGTGGTGGTGCTAAAGAGGGCAATCATCAACACTCTATCTCGAGATGGGGGCGAGTCTGCATCTCAACAGATGGCAAAGAAGGCTAAGGTGCCTAAACCAAAAGCGGAGACAGGGTTTCAAGGCACCAAGTAGATCAGTAACTTCCTTTGGGATATGGAAAACTATTTCTTGCTGGTCCATACCCTAGAGGAAGAGAAGGTCACGGTGGCAACAATGTATCTTGAGGGGGATGCAAAGCTATGGTGGCAAACGTGGTTGGAGGATGACAAGCTCTTCTACTTCATGTCGGGCTTGCAAACATGGGCTTAGAATGAGCTGAGATGGAGGGAAGTGGAGGATCTTCTCATAGTGATCGCAGTGGCGGACAACTTAGTAGATTTCAAACAAACTTCTGCTAAAAACATAAGATATAAACCCGCATTCCCACCAAATTTCTAGAACACTTGCCACAAGTTTCAGAAAATATTCAAAACCCCAGATACCATTAAGTGGGAGGTAATACATGCATGCCTAGTCAGTTAAATACCAGTTAACAATTAGGCACTATCAGTTAACTTAGCAAATAAAAACCTCATAACATCTACCAGTCAACAGTTAGGCCCTATTAGTTAACTTTGTATTAACCGTATAAACTAGGGAATATAGTCTCCTATTTGCTAGAAATCAGATCATATCCTTCAAATCATGACTAAAACTAATGAGCTATATTCTTTTTACTAAGCATACCAAAAAAATAGATCAAATATAAAAACCAGCCATTGTACTTTGAAAACAAAAAGCCTCCTAACATCTACGAGTCAATAGTTAGGGCTTATCAATTACCTTCGTCTAAACCCTAAACCATATAAACTTGTTTATATGGTCTCCCCTTTATTAATCATATCACATCTATCAAAATGTAGGTAAAAATAAACTACTGAGCTATATTTTTCTCAATTAGCCTACCAACAAAATTTAGATAATCAGTGAATTACTTTGCATTTTTATAATCTATGTAAGACAAACATGCACACAAAGCACAAAATACACAAGATATGTTTCATAATAGAACTTACATACACGCATTTTTTTCTTCCTAAATATATACCTAGCTTGATCAAATCTATTGACGACACAATGTACTTTTAAAAAAAATAGCCTCCTAGCATCTACCAGTCAACAGTTAGGCCCAATCAGTTAACTTCGTCTAAACCATATAAACTTCGTTATATGGTCTCCCCCTTAATCATATAACATTTATCAAAGCATGGGTAAAAATAAATTATTGAGCTATATTATTCTTACTTATCCTACCAAAAAAAAATTTCATCATCAGTGAATTACTTTGTATTTTTTATAATCTATCTAAGGCATGCATGCACACTAAGCATGAAGCACACAACATATGTTTCATAAAAAAACTTACATACCCGCATCTTTATCTACCCATATATATACCTAACTAGATCAAATCTAAAGACAAGTCATTGTACATTGAAAAAAAAAGCCTCCTAACATCTACCAGTCAGCAGTTAGACCTATCAGTTACCTTCGTCTAAACCATATAAACTTATTGACGACAGATACTCTCCAATGTCAGATGGAATGATAGCCATATGAGAAATAAGGGACTACATGTCTTGGGCCCGTGAGGTGACATCTGAGAAATTTTGCACCAAATCTTTGAAGGTTTTGAGCTGCTTCGAGTTGTCCAGCCTCAATTTCTAGTCATATGTCGTGTAAGCGTTGATTAACCCGATGTGGTTAGTGGCCTGCTTGGGAATGAGATCCAGCCAGGTCTTCAGTGCATCAGATTTTAGAGCAAAGAACGTGTGACTCACGTAGGTGTGAATAGGGCCTGAATGGGGAGTTCGCAAATTCGACAAAAATCAAAACAGGGGACAATTAGAGCTCATGGTTGTAAACCAAAAATTTCAGAGAAAATGGGGATGCAAAGGCTCTTACTTGATACTAGACGGCGGTAGGGTTGGTGGTGAGGAGGACAGAGAGAATGACGAGGAAGAGGAGGGTGGGATGAGGAGATGAGGGCAGTGGCGAAGAGGGAGGCAGCTTGTCCGGGAAGAACACTCACTGAAGCTCTCCACTTTACTGGGATAGAACGCCGGCGGAGGAGATGAGGGACGAGGAGATGAGGGAGAAGATGATGGAGGAGATGAGGGATGAGGAGATGAGGGAGAAGACAATGGAGGAGATGGGGGCATCGGAGAAGAGGGAGGCAGCTTGTCTGGGAAGAAATCATCAGGTTGGAAAGGACGAAGTTTTTCACCTCTATTATGATGGAGGGGTTATTCGGTATTTCCAGCGCGCGTGTGGGTAACTCAAACATGCAGAAGTCTATTTTTGCAAAATCAAGTTTCGTTGCCTAAATTTGTATTTGGGTAAAATGTCAGGTCTATTTCTAAAAAAATTTCAAAATTTTCCTGTGGTTGTTCTTGCATCTTGTTTGCTGACAGAAGTGCTCAAATGATGTTATGTTGTTCACACAATTTTCACCCAATTTTATTTACACCAAAGGAGGAAAATTGCCATTTAAGTTATAATTGCAAGCTCTGTGGACTAAATATATTGCATTCATATGAATGTTTCACTAATTAACAAGTTACATTGACATAAGTTGAAATCATTTCACACGTTGGGGAAAAAAGGCCATCCAGGTACCAGTTGCCGGCTCTCCAAGTTTATATCTGTTCATCTTCCTCAGTTCATTATAAGAAGAATTTATGAAGAATCATTATGTTTTCTTGTAATTGTTTCATACAAAACACAATTAGTGTCTATATCACACTCCATTTTCAGATCAATTTAAATAAAAGAAATTCTATCAAGTGAACTTCGTAAATGTAAGAAAAAAAATGTGTTTTGAGTTCCCTTACTTTCCTTATGAAACATAAGGAAGAAACTGTAGTGCACTACATAAATTAGCTTTCCAAGAAAGCAATACTGATAGTGGGTTCCTAGTCCTTCCATATGCTGGAGTATTCACTCGCTTCAAGCCAGCTAGTCCTCATATAAATCAATACTGGAGACCATATCATAAGCCACCATATTACAAGGCTAGCTAGTCTAAGCAAAATCAAAACAAGCTTCAAATATCAATCTTAGTGCATTAAACCTCCAGCCAGCTTGTCCATGGCCAATGTCTGCTGCTCTCCATTTCTCTCAAGTGGAAATCTTGTCACCTCCAATCCATGCGGTGCCTCTCTCTATAAAACCCTTCCTCCTACCCAACACTTCCGGGCACAAACCATACAAATCAATCAACTTCCCACAAAGCAATGGCTGTCTCCTTGTCAAAGAGCCTCCCTCTCTTGCTGGTCCTCCTCCCTCTCCTCCTCAACCTCAGCTCGACCCATGCAGCCTATACCTTCCCATCGACCGCCGCAGCCTGCAGACCTCTGGGGGCCATACCAGCCCCATGTAGGGCACCCATTTTGAACCCCTACTACTACCAAGCCAGCCAGTACTACTATACTCCAAGCATCTTCTCTGCTGGGTATGCTTACAACCCATACTACCAGTACGGCATGGGCCTGGCCGGTGCGATGTCCCCTGCTCTTTACGGCTGCAGTGCTGCTCCCTCCGTCGTCAGCCCATTCTTCAGTGCTCAACAACAGCTCTTGAGCCAGCTCCAGACCGGTTACTGGGGATTCCCCTACTCTTACATGGCTTCGCCTGCTGCTTCTGCTTACCCCTACATGAGCTCCCCCGCTGCTTGTGCTTACCCCTACATGAGCTCCCCCGCTGCTTACGCTTACCCCTACATGAGCCCTCCAGCTCCTTTTGCTTACCCCTCTGCCTCAGTTGGGGTCTGTTAAATTATTCCTACTCTTCTGGGGTCTTCAGATGAAGGCAATATGAAATAAGATGTATGTGATGAATAAGTTCCTTGAAACTTCTTGTAAGCTTTAGATGGACGAGAATAAGAAACGAATTGGATGATTGATGGGTTTAATTTTAATGATTCTGAGATGTTTAAGCTTCTTAAAGATTTTGAAGTTATGTCTTGAAACTGTTAGACCTCGATGGCCATTTGCTCATTCAAGTCGGCCTGAGTTCTTTCATTGGGGAAACGAAAAGTGCTTCATGTAAATCAAGTTTCATTTACTGATCATGCATTTCAATTCACTTACTATATCTGGGCCCTCTTATAAGGCAAAAAAAAGTTCTTTTACACACAGGCTATTGCGCCTACGCTTCACCTCTGATTGGGAAGAGTATTATCAGGAGTATGAAAAATTCTTCCCTCATTATTAACAACAATGAGCCCTTAGCAGCCGTTTATCTACTAGATATGATGATATACACGTGTTAGTGCATGCATGTTAGTGTAAGTGATAAATGTGTTAAATATCAACAGCTCCCATAGGTAGCTTAAGCTAAGTTCATTATGGGAGACTCGGAGAGGAGATGGTTACTAAAGGTGAACTTGAATACATAAGTCACAATCATTTTTTCACTGCTTTGGAATCAAATAACAACAGCCACTTTCTCATAAACAACTAGTATCTGACTTCCCAACCACTTTCTTATAAACGACTAGTATCTAACTTCCCTTAACATAACAAATAGGTGAAAATAGGATATATAATCCAATCACGAAAAGTCATAGCCATATATTAAGCAGAATATTGGGCTTTCGTGGTACACATCATCTAATTGTTGTCCACCCAAAACTGAGACTAGAGATAGTCTACCACTTTCTTGTCCACTCGGAATGCTCTAGCTAAGATCTCATATGAGATTGGTGGCTTCCATAAAAAACATTGGCAATAGAAATCACACCTGTGGCTGTTGATAGTAGCATGACAATAGCATTAGCTTGCCCAATATTGAACTAGAGGTGGATAAGTAATGCAGGGAGATATTGAACTGGAGGTGGATAGGGACGCAAGGAGATATTGATGTTAAGTACATCGCTAAATGAATCTGGCTTCAAGCGTGTAAAAGCTTCCTCTCTCATAAATTGCACATCTAATATCACAAAACATAGGGAAAAAAGAGAAAACACTTTAATCTTCTTCAAAAAAATTGCAAAGAAAATTACATGCTAATAGCTGCCAGTGAGACGTCGATGTTTTATACAGGCCCTAATGGTACAAATTGTATATAGGAGAGCTCAATCTATGACTAAATCATAGCCAACCTAAAAAAAATAGAATAATTGAACCAAATAAAGCCTAAATAACTAAGGAACCATGGAATTAAGACTCCAACTAATATAAAAGACCTTTAGATATAATAAAGGAATCCTGAATAGATATCCCAATTCTAAGAAGAATTCCAATAGAACCTAGAACAGAGTGATTGATCATAGGTATGTGGCAATCGATTATTCATGATGCTGAAATACACGAACAAACAAAATGGTCGATCACATCAGGAACCACTCAGTCGTTGGGTGTAATGTTCCAAAACCTTTGTTTTTTATCCCAATTATCCATAGATTTCAAAGTCAACTGACTTGCATCATCTTCTTCAAGTTTGGAAAGAATTCTCCCTCAAATTCAATTGTTCATGGCTAAAAAAATCACCAAGATAAGGAATAAAGTGTTTGACATTGACCACATAAGAAGTACATATGTGGTTAGAAAGCTTGATATAATATGTATTGGGATTGATTTGATGAATAACTTCTAAAGATCTAATCTTCCTAGCACATATTTTTTTGTACTTCCCATTAGAAATCTATCTTTAATCAAGAATGCCCAAGCATAATCACCAACATCAAACTCACATATTGTCTTTTAAGATCACCTACAACTTTATATTTAATTAGCATTAGACAAATGCAATATTTTGACAGTATCAAAATGAATATTTTGCATGCATGTTAGTAACAAAGTCTTCAGTCTAAGCACTTAATTGCTTCATATTAGGAATATGAGCCAAATCCAATGGTGTGCGGTAATTATAGCCAAACACAAAAGTAAAATGGACTAAAACGTTACTTTTGTTCACACTCTTGTCATATGCAAACTCAACTTTGAATAAGTGTTGATCGAGATCCACAAACAATATTTCATAATAAGAAAGAACTCATACTCAACCACAGCGATGGCAATCACAACAACCTTTCTCCTCTTCTCCCTCCTTATTTTCTATTTTTTAGAAGAACACCGATGAAGAACATGTCAAGAAAGTCAAAAACAGAATCTGAGTTGAGATAGACAGATATGAAATCAAGGCGCAAGGGGCAATATTGTGGGCCTATAAATCTTCCCACAGACTTGTACGTAGTATGAGGTAAGATATCAATACCGTTGCCAAAAAAATTCAATAGTTGATTGTTTCTTGGTCTTTTTGCAATACTCTTATGTGCCTTACCAAGTCTCAGAAAGAAATGGGCACTAAGACTGAATACCTTCGTATAACAAATGGGTGTCGATGCCCCTATATGACCTTACTTTTCAAGCAATGAGAGAGAGTGAAAGATGAGTGAAATAATTCAGTGGCAAGTCGAAAAATCCAATTTAAAGCAAAGCCATGAGAACTAATTTGTGCTTATTGCTTTCTTCCTCCCTATTATGTAACATAAATAAACAAAAAAACGGAGTATACAAGAGACAACGCTGGCCAATCATCACTTGGGCAATACAAGGTGTGAATTTTCTTCTCCTCAATAAAGTTTACATTAGAGTTAATTCTATTTTTTCCCACTATATTGCATCTGGATTTTTTACATTTTTGCGTCGGTACCTGAGAAGAAGAAGTTTTGCACTAGCGCCGGTGACAAAGAAGAGAAGGTATCATGCCCTGCCACACCTCCTTTGACTAGAACCTAGTCCAAAATGGTGAGACAAAGCGTGACAAAGCAGAAGACTAACCCATCCTAAGGGTTCTCATCAAAGTACAAAATACATGCTCTTTGTGCAAAAGCAAATAATAGAAGGTAAAATAAATTAACAAAATAATCTTAGTCCAACACACACTATAACAAAAAAACTATTAGCACCGTTTTTTTAAACATTACAATTAAAAAAATTACTAAAAATATTTATTTGCGATGCTTAAAAAAGTATCACAAAAAAAATTACTATTAGTGATGTTTTTTAAAGCGTTAAAGAAGCATGACTAATACAATTTTTTTCAAAAAAATTACTATTAGAGATGCTTTTGAAAAATGTCGCTAATAAGCAATAGTATTTGTGATGGTTTTTTTAAAGCATTGCAAATAGGGAATAAATTTTAAAAAAACATATATTGCATTTGTGACGCTTTCAAAAAAATGTTGCAATTATAATTACTTTTTAAATAAATATAAATTAAATTTTATTTGTTTACTATTTACAATACTTATGTTTAAACATTGCAATTACTATACATAATTTCTTTAGTCTCATTTATATGAGACTTGGCTCACATGCATCAGAGTAAGCCCTAGCCTTTTGTGTGAGACTTGACATTTTTTATTATATATTAAAATAATTTTTTTATTTTATATAATTATATTTATAATTAAAATATATAATAAATAAAAAATAAAAATATATATTTAATATTATTTTTCAAATATAATATATAGAGAGAGAAAGAGAAGAGAAGAGAGAGACAAAGAGGAAAGCGATAGAGAGAGAAAGTGAAGAGAGAGACATAAGATAGAAAAAGAGAAGACACAGGAGAGAGGATAGAGAAGATAGGAGAGGAAAAGAAAGAGAAAGAGAGAGAGAGAGAGAGGAGACTGTAATGCCCTGGAATTTCAATATTTGAAAATTTTGAACGGTTGGGCCCATTAGCTAGTTTTATGGCCCAATAACAGTTTTCCTTAAAATTGGATAATTTTGAGCTTTATTCGTTCAAAGGAGTCTTAAGATATTTGATAGGGCTCAGAGAGATGGACATATCGAGCCCAAGAATATGTTAAATATACATCGAGATAGTAGGCTTTGGCCTCGAAAAGAGTGTTATGGGCGGGGCCGACTTTAAATTAGAGAGAAAACATACACTTGTGTGGTCTTTTTTCGTAAGGCTCGTTGATACGAGTCCAACAATATTAAGAATGCACGATTCCGAGTTTGAGGTAAGGAGTTATGTCCATTTAAAGTTTTTAATTTCATTTTATATTAAAAATGAAAATTTAAAGAATAATAAAAAAAGAATTTTATGCTAGCATAGCCGACGCTATCCAGGCCAGCCATGGCCTATAGTTGGGCAGGTCATGGGGTGCCTTTCAAACGCACGCATTGACATGCATCAGTGCTGACGCACAATAGCTTTTTAGCTATCGGATGCATGTCACATGGCAAGCATCTAACAATCCTGTTTGGGGGAGGGGGGGGGGGGGGGGGTAACATTGCATTCACATCATTTTCTCCTCTCTTTCCCTTATGACCTCTGCTCATTTTAAAACTTTAAACGCCCGTATCTAAGTCGTTTCTCGTCTGATTTCTTCTGTTAAAAAAACGTTCCTAGCTAATTTGATGGCGCTCTATGACATAGAGGGGTTCATTTTTTGAATTAGCTACTTTAACAGGGAGAAATGACCTAGGGTAAAGGGAGACTCCTTCAGCCACTTTCGGGCTGCGGGGATGAAAGTATCCTAGTTTAAGAGGAAACTTTGTCTGCCACTTCTAGTCGAGAAGGAGAATTTGTCCTAGCACAAGGGGAGGCTCCATCTGTCATTTTCGAGCCTAGAAGGAAATTTTGTCCCAGCACGAGGGTAGGTTCCGCCTGCCACTCCAAGCCCGGGAATGAGACAAAGCTCCGACCGCTGCCGCTACTCCTGTCAATTTCAAGAACAAAGTGTAGGTGGTTTTAAACTCTAATTTAGTACTACAACTATGTCGTACGATTTCATATTTATTTCACAAAAGATTATTTCAAAAAAAGATGATATTTATTAGGGGTTGGGCAGACGCTAAAATTATAGCATATCATATACCTCTAAGATATATTTCATCATGATATGGACTTTAGTATTATTATTTAAATTACATTTACGAATGATTTTGACCAAATTTGAAGGGTAGTTATTTGGTATAAAGCCCAAAAACTATCGGTTTGAAGGGTAACTAATTGGTATAAAGACTAAAAGCTATCGGAGTTATGACTCTTATGAACCACCTATTAAGGCATATGGCGCACCCATATAGTTGGATATCATGGGAAGATCCTTTTCATTCTAATCATGTTGCCCCACGAGCACGGGTATATGTCGCATCGGTATTAGCGACATTCTATGAATGATAATTTATCTGATTTTTAATTGTTTATCGGATTTTGCTTATGAATTATTTATCCTAGTTTACCGGATTATGTGAAGAACTATTTTATCTGACTTTTTGAATAAGAAATATGTTTGATTCTATTAGTCGATAATATTATTCTGAGTCAACTTTTGAATATGAATTATTAGAAGAATATTTTATGCATATTTGTTTTATGCTTTATGTTTTAGCATGCTAATAGAATTTAACTATATATACTGAGTATAATTATGCTAACCCACCCCTAGATGTTGCAGGTCCGAATGAAGAAGTTGATGTTAATGAAGATTGCCTATAAAACTTTGAAAGATCTATGCTTGAATTTATTTTGTCAAGTCCTTTTGTTACATACTAATTATGTACATCATGTGGCTTTGATTTTCTAAAGCATGATAAGCCTTTTTTTGTAAAGGTTTTTTTGTAATTATGTACATTAATTAATAGTTACTCTTCTATACACGGTTGACCTATATTTTATCATGATGAATTGGCGGCACTTGACCTTTAAAGTAATTTAAAAAGTCGGAGAGCTATAAAGAGCGGGGAGAGAGGGGAAGGAGAGAGACAGAGAGAGAAGAGAGAGAGAGAGAATAAAAAGAAGAGAGAATAAAGAGAGCGAGGAGAGAGATAGAGAGAGTGGAAAGAGAGAGAAGAGGGAGAGAGATAGAGAAAGGGGAGAGAGAGATGAGTGATAGAGGAGAAAGAGGAGAGAGAAAGAAGAGAGTAAAAAGAGAGAGAAGAAAGAGAAAGGACAGATAAAGGGAGAGGAGAGAAAAGAGAGTGGAGAGAGAGAAAATAGAGAGAATAGAGAGAGAAAAATTAAAACAAAAAAGTGTTTAAAAAATAGAAGCGTTGCTAATAGTCCAAACAATTGCGATGCATACTTGATGCATCGTAAGTATGAAAACTATTAGAGACACTTCTTATGAGTGTCACCAATAGTAAGGAATAGATAAAAAATATATTTTTAGACTATTTGCGATGCTACGAGGAAGCATCGTAAATAATTGTAACAATTGCAACTTTTACACATAAACATCTCTAATAGTTTGAATTTTTATTTAATATCACTAACTATTAGAGACTCTCATCCGAAGTGTTGCTAATAGTTTAATACTTGTGACACATCTCTTCCTGTGTTGCAAGTATTTGGACTATTAGTGATGCTTCCTAAGAACATTGCCAATTGTTAAAAATTAATTTTTTTTATACCCCTTTTTGTTTTAGTCATCTTTCTCTCTCTTTCTCTCTCACACAGATTCTCTCTCACCTCTCTTCTCTCTCTCCCTCCTTTTTCTCCACACTCTCCTCTCCCTCCTTTTTCTCCACTCTTTCTCTCTTCTCTCTCTCCATTCTTCTCTCTCTCCATTCTCCTCTCTCTCTCTCTCTCTTATCTTTCTCTGGCCTCTCTCCCTCCTCTCTATTCTCTTTCTCTCTCCTCTCTCTCTACTCTTCTCTTTCTCCACTCTCCCTCCTCCCTCTCTCACTCACTCTCGTTCTCCTCTCTCCTCTCTCTGTCATGCACATCAACGTGAGCCCCAACTCTGAGAATGAGAGGTGAGAGAGTAGTGAAATTTTATTTTATTTTTTAGATTATTTTATTATATATTATAGTTTAAAATAATAATAAAAGAAATAAAGTAAAAGGTATTAGCGACAGATAAAAATGTGTTGCTAATACGGTAGTTATTAATAACGCACATGACTATGCATTGCAAATACCTAGGGTATTAGAGAATCTTATTATTATATGTCGCTAATATCTTTAAGTTTATTTTATTTTTTATTATTTTTAAAATATAATATATAATAAAATAATCTAAAAAAATTAAAATTAAATTCTCATACTCTCTCACTTCTCCTCCTGAGAGCTGGGGCTCGCAATGAAGTGTGTGAGAGAGAGAAGAAGGAGAGAGGAGAGAGAGAGGTGAAAGAGAAGGGAGAGGACAAAGAGTGAGAGGAGAAAGCGAATAGAGTGAGAGGAGAAAGAGAAGAGAGGGAGGGAGAGAGAAACAGAGAGATGAGAGAATAAAGAGAGAGAGAGATGAGAGAAGAGAGAAAAGTGGGTAGAGAGAGAGAGGATTATTTAAAAATAATAATATTTGCGGCATATATGGATAAACATCACAAATATTGGCCTTATTTGTGAGGCTGAACTATAAGGGTCACAAATGTATGCCTATTTGCGATGCTTATGAAGAAGTTTCACAAATATATTACCATTTGTGACGCTCCCTCATAAGCATCCCAAAAGGACATATGTTAATGACGCTTAGTCAGAAGCATTGAAAATAGAAACCTATTTGCAACGCACCTATTGAAGCATTGCTAAAAAAATCTGCACGCACGAGAAATTTTGTTCCATTGCCCTCCAGGTGCCGCCTACTGCCCCGGTTTCTGCCGCCGCCCTGCCTCACCCCCTCCTTGGAGTGGCCCTATTAATTTTAAAAAAATTTAAATAATTTCTTACTTACAATTTTTTTTTGGTTATTGCTAAACCAACTTTCGGTATATATGGAAGAGAAGGCAAACTGAAAAATTAAGAGCTGAGATGTACATTGTGACTCTCTTCAACTCTGTAATGTGAATCCAACATGGATCCCCATTAGTGAAGTTGAACACAGTATATGTGGTTACAAACTAAATCAGAATATTTACAAATTTTTAGTTTCTACACCATCAATTCTGGACGGGTAAATATAGTTTTTTATATTACTTTTAATATAATTAATTTCTTTGATAAAAATAGGAAAAAATATTTAAATAAAAATTAAAAAATAATAATTACCAAACTAACCCGCTTTGGGAAATATTTCTTAAAGTAGTGTGGGTTTTTGCCACGTAGGTGCTTGCGCAACTTATGTTTCAAAAAATTTAACTGATTTCGTCCTTTGAAACAACGAAATTAAGTTTAAGTTGATTTCATCCATCCAAAAGACGAAATTGTTTTAAAGAAAAATAAGTAATTTCATCCTTTAGATAATGGACTTTATTATGGTGTAAATAACTACAATTTTATTAATAATTGCTCAAAAAATATAAAATAATTTCTTACTTTCAATTTTTTTTTGTTATTGCTAGACAAACTTTCTAGTACATATTGAAGAGAAGGCAAAGAGAAAAATTTATAGCTGAGACATACATGGTGACTCTCTTCAACTGTATAATGTGGATCATATATGGATCCCCATTAGTGAAGTTGAACACAATATTTGTGGATACAAACTTAATCGGAGTATTTATTAAGGTTCACTTTGTATGAATTTTTAGTTTCTACCCCACTGATTCTAAACGGGGAAATATAGTTTTTTATATTACTTGTTATATAATTAATTACTTAGATATAAATAGAGAAAATTATTTAAATTATAATTATAGAAATAATTACCAAACTAACCCGATTTGGGAAATAATTCCCAAAATGGTGTTGGTTTCTGCCACATAGGCGCCAGCGTGACATTTTTTTTAAAAAAAGTTTAACTGATTTCGTCCTTTGGAACGACGAAATCAAGTTTAAATTGATTTCATCTTTCCAAAGTATGAAATCATTTTAAAGATAATTAATTAATTTCATCCTTTAGACAATGGAGTTTACTCTGATGTAAATAAGTACATTTTATTATTAATTTTTCAAAAAATTTAAAATAATTTCTTACAATTTTTTTTATTGCTAGACTAACTTTTTAGTACATATGGAAGAGAAGGCAAACTGAAAAATTTAGAACTGTGATGTACATGGCGACTCTCTTATATTGTATAATGTGGATCCAATATGGATCCCCATTGGTTAAGTTGAACACACTATTTGTAGTTATAAACTTAATCGGAGTATTTATTAAGGTTCTCTTTGCAAGAATTTTTAGTTTCAACACCACCAATTTTAAACGGGTAAATATAGTTTTTATATTACTTTTTATATAATTAATTACTTTGATTTAAATAGGGAAAATTATTTAAAAAATAATTAAAAATAATAATTACTAAACTAACTCACTTTGGGAAATATTTCCAAAAGTGGTGTTGGTTTTTGCCACGTCGGCACCAGCTAAGCGCTTACGACTACATGACCTTTTTTTAAAAAAAAATAACTGATTTTGTCTTTTGGAATTACAAAATCAAGTTTAAGTTGATTTCGTGCTTCTAAAGGATGAATTTGTTTTATAGAAAATGAAGTGATTTCATCCTAAAGACAAGGGTGCTTATTACGGTGTAAATAACTATATTTTATTATTAAATGTTTAAAAAAAATAAAATAATTTCTTACTTAAAAATTTAGAGCTCATATGTACATGGCGACTCTTTTCGACTGTATAATGTTGAACCCAGATGTTTCCCCATTAGTGATGTTGAACACAGTATTTCTACTTACAAACTTAATCAGAGCATTTATTAAGGTTCTATTTGTAAGAATTTTTAGTTTTACACCACCGATTCTGGATGGGTAAATATACTTTTTATATTACTTTTTATATAATTAATTACTTTGATATAAATAAAAAAATTATCTAAATAATAATTAAAAAAATAATTACCAAACTAGCCCGCTTTGGGAAATATTTTTCAAATTGGTGTTGGTTTGTTCCAAGTAGTCGCCTGCGTGGCTTTTTCTTTTTAAAATTTGAACTCATTTCGTCATTTGGAATCACAAAATTAAGTTTAAATTTATTTCATCTGTCCAAAGGACGAAATCATTTTAAAGAAAATTAAGTGATTTTGTCCTTTAGATAATGGAGTTTATTGCTGTGTAAACAACTACATTTTATTAATAATTGTTCAAAAAATTTAAAATAATTTCTTACTTACAATTTTTTTTTGTTATTGCTAGACCAACTTTCTAATAGCACGAGGGACACGCCCAGTACAACCCCTAATTCCCCCTAGGTAGGCTTTCGGGCTGGCCCACTAATTTATCATATTATATTAAAAATAAGAAAGGAGTATAATAGAAGTTTTTGTTAGGTCAGAGGGTTTGTACCCACGTTATGTAACCCAAAATGGAAGAGAGACACGAGGGAGAGTGGTTATGTGAAGGCCCCATTTGCTAAGTTGGAATTGATAGGACTTAATTAATCTTATATCCGAATACGAAATTCAGTAAGAGGGTGAGTGGGAGAGCGATTTTCTCCCACTCCACATATTTATCCCCTCACATGAAGAGTAGAGAGGGGGCCTCATAGTCTCCACCTCCTCATCCTACACAATGACCTCTTGCTCCTGAGGAATGACCTCCTGCTCCTGGGAAATAGGGACCTTATGAGTGCCCTCCACCCCCTGGGTGTGACAAGTAGCACCCTCCTCGTCATGCCTAGCGCCCCTACTGGCCAAAGTGCGATAAGTAAAATAAAAGTTCATTTGTATACTTCCGCATATAAAGCCAAATATATTTTTAATCAGTAAAAAAAATTAAATAAATAAAATTAGAATTTTTTAATTGTAAAATTTATTATTATGTATATTAAAAAACTTAAGTGATTTCGTCCTTTAAATAATAGATTTTATTAGGGTGTAAATAAATATATTTTATTATTAATTGTTAAAAAAATTAAAAATTATTTCTTACTTTCAAATTTAGAGCTGAGATGTACATTGAGACTCTCTTTAACTCTATAATGTGGAACTTATATAGATCCCTATAAGTGACGTTGTACATAGTATTTATCATTACAAACTTAATCGGAGTATATATTTAGGTTCTCTTCGTAAGAATTTTTAGTTTCTACACCACCAATTCTAGACGGGTAAATATAGTTTTTTATATAACTTTTTTATATAATTAATTACTTTGATATAAATAAGAAAAATTATTTAAATAATAATTAAAAATTAATTACCAAATTAACCCGCTTTAGGAAATATTTCATAAATTGGTGTTAGTTTTTTCCACGTACGCGCATGCTGGCTTTTTTTTTACATTTTAACTGATTTCGTCATTTAGAACAAAGAAATCAAGTTTAAGTTGACTTCGTCCTTCCAAATAACAAAGTCATTTTAAAAAAAATTAAGTGATTTCGTCCTTTAGATAATGGAGTTTATTAGGGTGTAAATAACTATATTTTATTAATAATTGTTCAAACAAGTTAAAATAATTTCTTACTTACAATTTTTTTTTGTTATTGCTAAACCAACTTTCTAATAGCACAAGGGACACGCCCAGTACAACCCCTAATTCCCCCTAGGTAGGCTTTCGGGCTGGCCCAATAATTTATCATATTATATTAAAAATAAGAAAAGAGTATAATTGAACTTTTTGTTGGGTCAGTGGGTTTGTACCCACGTTATGTAACCCGAAACGGAAGAGAGACATGAGGGAGAGTGGTTATGTGAAGGCCCCATTTTCTAACTTGGAATTGATAGGACTTAATTAATCTTATCCGAATACGAAATTCAGTAAGAGGGTGAGTGGGAGAGCGATTTTCTCCCACTCCACATATTTATCCCCTCACATGAAGAGTAGAGAGGGGGCCTCATAGTCTCCACCTCCTCAGCCTGCACAATGACCTCTTGCTCCTGAGGAATTACCTCCTGCTCCTGGGAAATAGGGACCTTATGAGTGCCCTCCACCCCCTGGGTGTGACCAGTAGCACCCTCCTAGTCATGCCCGGCACCCCTACTAGCCAAAGTGCGATAAGTAAAATAAAAGCTCATTTATATACTTCTGCATATAAAGCCAAATATATTTTTAATCAGTAAAAAAAATTAAATAAATAAAATTAGAATTTTATAATTGTAAAATTTATTATTATGTATATCAAAAAACTTAAGTGATTTCATCCTTTAGATAATAGAGTTTATTAGGGTGTAAATAAATATATTTTATTATTAATTGTTAAAAAAATTAAAAATTATTTCTTACTTACAAATTTAGAGCTTAGATGCACATTGAGACTCTCTTTAACTTTATAATGTGGAACTTATATAGATCCCCATCAGTGACATTGTACATAGTATTTATAGTTACAAACTTAATCGGAGTATATATTTAGGTTCTCTTTGTAAGAATTTTTAGTTTCTACACCACCAATTCTAAACGGGTAAATATAGTTTTTTATATAACTTTTTTATATAATTAATTACTTTGATATAAATAAGAAAAATTATTTAAATAATAATTAAAAAATAATTACCAAACTAACCCGCTTTAGGAAATATTTCATAAATTGATGTTAGATTTTTCCACGTTGACGCATGCGTGGTTTATATTACTTAATCAGAGTATTTATTAAGGTTCTCTTTTAGGACTTTTTAATTTCTACACCAATGATTATGCACGTTAAGTATAGTTGTTTATATTACTTTTTATATAATTAATTACTTTGATGTAAATATGAAAAATTATTTAAATAATAATTACCAAATTAACCCGCTTAGGGAAATATTTCCCAAAGTAGTGTTGGTTTTTTCTAAGCAGGCACCTGCGTAGATTTTTGAAATTTTTTTTACTGATTTTGTCCTTTGAAATGACGATATAAAGTTGAAGTTGATTTCGTCCTTCCAAAGGAAGAAATCGTTTTGAAGAAAATTAAGTGATTTTGTCCTTTAGATAATAGAGTTTATTAGGGTGTAAATAACTACATTTTATTAATAATTGTTCAAATAATTTAAAATAATTTCTTACTTACGAATTTTTTTTGTTACTGATAGACCAACTTTCTGGTACATATAGAAGAGAAGGCAAACTGACAAATTTAAAGTTAAGACGTACATGGCGACTCTCTTCAACTGTATAATGGGGATCCCATCCCCATTAGTAAAGTTGAACACAATATTTGTGGTTACAAACTTAAACAGAGTATTTATTAAGGTTTTCTTTGTAGGAATTTTTAGTTTCTACACCACCGATTCTGGATGTGTAAATATAGTTTTTGGTATTACTTTTTATATAATTAATTGCTTTGATTTAAATAAGGAAAATTATTTAAATAATAATTAAAAATAATAATTACCAAACTTACCCGCTTTGGGAAATATTTCCCAGAGTAGTGTTGGTTTTTGCCACATCAGCGCTAGCTAAGCGCTGGCACCTGCGTGGCTTTTTTTTTTTAAATTTTGACTAATTTCGTCCTTTGGAACGATGAAATCAAGTTTAAGTTGATTTCATCCTTCCAAATATCGAAATCATTTTAAAGAAAATTAAGTGATTTCGTCCTTTATACAATGGAGTTTATTAGGGTGTAAATAAATACACTTTATTATTATTTTTCATAAAATTTTAAATAATTTCTTAATTACAATTATTTTTTGTTATTGGTAGACCAACTTTATGGTACATATGGAAGAATAGGCAAACTGAAAAATTTAGAGCTGAGACGTGCATGGCGACTCTCTTAAATTATACAATGTAGATCCCTAATGGATCCCCATTAGTCAAGTTGTACACAATATTTGTGGTTACAAAATTAATCGGAGTATTTATTTAGGTTCTCTTTGTATGAATTTTTAGTTTCTACACCACTGATTCTTAACTAGTAAATATAGCTTTTTATATTACTTTTATATAATTAATTGCTTTTATATATATAGGGAAAACTATTCAAATAATAATTACTAAACTAACCCGCTTTGGGAAATATTTCCGAAAGTGGTGTAGGGTTTTTCCACATAGGCACCAGCTAAGCGCCGATGCCTGCGTGACTTTTTTTATAAAAATTTTAACTAGTTCCGTCCTTTGGAATGATGAAATCAACTTTCCTTCCAAAGGACGAAATCGTTTTAAAGGAAATTAAGTGATTCGTCATTTAGATAATGGAGTTTATTCGCGTGTAAATAAATATATTTTATTATTAATTGTTCAAAAATTTTAAAATAATTTCTTACAATTTTTTTTGTTATTTTTAGTCCAACTTTCTGGTATATATGGAATATAAGGTAAACTAAAAAATTTAGAGCTGAGACGTACATGGTGACTCTCTTACACTATATAATGTGTATCCTATATAGATCCCCTTTAGTGAAGTTGAAAACAATATTTGTGGTTACAAACTAAATCGGAGTATTTATTGAGGTTCTCTTTGTAGGGACTTTTTATTTTTACACCACCGATTATGGACAGGTAAATATAGTTTTTTATATTACTTTTAATATAATTAATTACTTTGATATAAATAAGGAAAATTATTTAAATAATAATTAAAAATAATAATTACTAACCCACTTTGGGAAATATTTCTTACTGTGGTGTTGGTTTTTGTCACGGAGGTGCCACCCAAGTGTTGGCACCTGTGTAGCATTTTTTTTTAAAAAAAATTACCTAATTTCATCATTTGGAACGATGAAATTAAGTTTAAGTGAATTTCGTCCTACTAAATGACAAATCTTTTTAAAGAAAATTAAGTGATTTCATCCTTAAGAAAATGGAGTTTATTATGGTGTAAATAACTACATTTTATTATTAATTATTCAAAAAATTTATAATAATTTCTAACTCACAAATTTTTTTTGTTATTGATGGACCTTTATGGTACATATGGAAGAGATGGCAAATTGAAAAATTTAAAGCTAAGACTTACATGACGACTATCTTCAACTGTATAATGTGGATCCTATATGGATCCCCATTAGTGAAATTGAACACAATATTTGTTGTTACAAACTCAATCGGAGTATTTATTAAGATTCTCTTTGTAGGAAATTTTAGTTTCTACACCACCGATTATGGACGGGTAAATATAGTTTTTTATATAATTAATTGATTTGATATAAATATGGAAAATTATTTAAATAATAATTAAAAAAATAATTATCAAACTAACCGGCTTTGGAAAATATTTCGTAAGGTGGTGTTGGCTTTTGCTAGGCAGGCGCCCGCCTGCGTTGCTTTTTAGTAAAAAAAATTTAACTAATTTTGTCGTTTGGAATGACGAAATCAAGTTTAAGTTGATTTCATCCTTCCAATGGATGAAATTATTTTTAAGAAAATTAAGTGATTTTAATTATTATATGAATAATTTTTCTATATAAATATTAACAATTTTTTTAAACTTTTTACAGCTATATATATCGGCAGGCATGGGTATTTTGGTCATACTTGTCCGAATGATGATAACTTTGACTTTTACCGTAGAGCATGCTCATCTTCGCACTTTCATTGATACATTATGCACCGTGTATGGGTGCATAATGAACATATCATATTGAACATATCTCCTCTGACTATCTTGGTAATAATATAAAGTTAGATATAAATTTTTTTATTTTCTTTCTTTTTATAAATATATATTTTTATATATTTTTAATGCAGCCAAAGGTTGTGTTCATGAAGAATGTGAAGTACATGCCCTTGCTGCCAGCATTTTTTTAATCTGTAAAAAAAATTAAATAAATATATTTTATTATTAATTGTTAAAAAAATTAAAAATTATTTATTACTTACAAATTTAGAGCTGAGATGTACATTAAGACTCTCTTTAACTTTATAATGTGGAACTTATATAGATCCCCATCAGTGATGTTGTACATAGTATTTATTGTTACAAACTTAATCGGAGTATATATTTAGGTTCTCTTTGTAAGAATTTTTAGTTTTTACACCACCAATTCTAGACGGGTAAATATAGTTTTTTATATAACTTTTTTATATTATTAATTACTTTGATATAAATAAAAAAAATTATTTAAAAAATAATTACCAAACTAACCCGCTTTAGGAAATATTTCATAAATTGTTGTTAGTTTTCTCCACGTAGGCGCATGCGTGGTTTTTTTTTACATTTTAACTGATTTCGTCATTTTGAACGAAGAAATCAAGTTTAAGTTAATTTCATCCTTCCAAATGACAAAGACGTTTTAAAGAAAATTAAGTAATTACGTCCTTTAGATAATGGAGTTTATTAGGGTGTAAATAACTATATTTTATTAATAATTATTCAAAAAAATTAAAATAATCTCTTACTTACAATTTTGTTTTCATATCACTAGAACAACTTTATGGTACATATTAAAGAGAAAGCAAACTGAAAAATTTAGAGCTGAGACGTACATGGCGACTCTCTTTAACTTTATAATGTGGATCCTCATTAGTGAAGTTGAACATAGTATTTGTACTTACAAACTAAATCGGAGTATTTATTAAAGTTCTCTTTGTACTAATTTTTAGTTTTTACACAACTAATTATAGATGGGAAAATATAGTTTTTATATTACTTTTTATATAATTAATTAATTTGATATAAATATGGAAAATTATGTAAATAATAATTCAAATTAATAATTACCAAAGTAACCCGCTTTGGAAAATATTTTCTAAAGTGATGTTAGTTTTTGCTACTTAGGCACGAGCCAAGCCCTAGCGCATGCTTTTTTCTTATGTTTTAACTAATTTTGTCATTTAGAAGGATGAAATTAACTGTAAGTTGATTTTGTCCTTACAAAAGACGAAATCATTTTAATAAAAATTAAGTGATTTCGTCCTTTATAAAATGGAGTTTAATAGGGTGTAAATAACTACATTTTATTCTTAATTGTTCAAAAAATTTAAAATAATTTTTGACATACAAATTTTTTTGTTAATACTATACCAACTTTCTGGTATATATGGAAAAGAAGGCAAACTGAAAATTTTAGAGCTGAGACGTACATGACGACTAAAATTTTTAACAAAGGACGACAAAATTTATGTGGCTTTTTTTAAAACAAAATTTAACATATTTCGTCCTTTGGAACGACGAAATTAAGTTTATGTTGATTTCGTCCTTCAAAGGACAAAATCGTTTTAAAGAAAATTAAGTGATTTCGTCCTTTAAACAATGGAGTTTATTTGGGTGTAAATAACAACATTTTATTATTTATTGTTCAAAAAATTATGTAAATAATAATTCAAATCAATAATTACCAAAGTAACCCGCTTTGGGAAATATTTTCTAAAGTGATGTTAGTTTTTGCCACTTAGGCACGAGCCAAGCCCTAGCGCATGCTTTTTTCTTAAGTTTTAACTAGTTTTGTCATTTAGAACGACGAAATTAACTGTAAGTTGATTTTGTCCTTACAAAAGATGAAATCATTTTAACGAAAATTAAATGATTTCGTCCTTTATAAAATGGAGTTTAATAGGGTGTAAATAACTACATTTTATTCTTAATTGTTCAAAAAATTTAAAATAATTTTTGACTTACAAATTTTTTTGTTAATACTATACCAACTTTCTGGTATATATGGAAAAGAAGGCAAACTGAAAATTTTAGAGCTAGGACGTACATGACGACTAAAATTTTTAACAAAGGACGACTAAAAATTCATGTGGCTTTTTTTAAAAAAAATTTAACATATTTCGTCCTTTGGAACGATGAAATTAAGTTTATGTTGATTTCGTCCTTCAAAGGACGAAATCGTTTTAAAGAAAATTAAGTGATTTCGTCCTTTAAACAATGGAGTTTATTTGGGTGTAAATAACAACATTTTATTATTTATTGTTCAAAAAATTATGTAAATAATAATTCAAATCAATAATTACCAAAGTAACCCACTTTGGGAAATATTTTCTAAAGTGATGTTAGTTTTTGCCACTTAGGCGCGAGCCAAGCCTAAGTGGTGTTGGTTTTCTCCACGTAGGTGCCTACGGGTTTTTTTTATAAAAAATTTACTGATTTTGTCCTTTGAAACGACTATATCAAGTTTAAGTTGATTTCATCCTTCCAAAGGAGGAAATCGTTTAAAAAAAAAATTAAGTGATTTCGTCATTTAGACAATGATGTTTATTCGGGTGTAGATAATTACATTTTATTATTAATTGTTCATAAAATTTAAAATAATTTCTTACCTATTTTTTTTTTGTTATTGCTATACTTAGTTTCTAGTACATATGGAAGAGAAGGCAAACTGAAAAAGTGAGAGCTAAGACGTACATGACGACTCTCTTAACTTGTATAATGGGGATTATATAAGGATCCCTATTAGTGAAGTTGAACACAATATTTGTAGTTATAAACTTAATCGGAGTATTTATTAAGGTTCTCTTTTAGGACTTTTTAATTTCTACACCAACGATTATGCACGTGTAAGTATAGTTTTTTATATTACTTTTTATATAATTAATTACTTTGATGTAAATATGAAAAATTATTTAAATAATAATTACCAAATTAACCCGCTTTAGAAAATATTTCCCAAATCGGTGTTGGTTTTTTCTACGTATGCGTCTGCGTGGCTTTTTCTTTTTAAAATTTTAATTGATTTCGTCCTTTGGAATGACAAAATCAAGTTTACGTTAATTTAGTCCTTCTAAAGGACGAAATCATTTTAAAGAAAAGTAAGTTATTTCGTCCTTTAGACAATGGAGTATAGTACGGTGTAAACAACTACATTTTATTATTAACGCAAAATAATTTCTTACTTAAATTTTTTTTTTTGTTATTATTAGACCAACTTTCTAGTACATATGGAAGAGAAGGCAAACTGAAAAATTTAGAACTAAGATGCATGCGGCGACTCTCTTTAATTGTATAATGTGCATCCTCATAAGTGAAGTTGAACTTAGTATTTGTGCTTACAAACTAAATCGGAGTATTTATTAAAGTTCTCTTTGTAGGAATTTATAGTTTTTACACCACCAATTAGGGACGGGTAAATATAGTTTTTTATATTACTTTTTATATAATTAATTGATTTGATATAAATAGAAAAAATTATATAAATAATAATTAAAAATAATAATTACCAAACTAACACGCTTTGGGAAATTTTTCCAAAGTGATGTTGGTTTTTCGCACTTAGCCGTGAGGCAAGCCCTGGCGCATGCTATTTTTTTTAAGTTTTAACCGATTTCATCATTTGGAATGACGAAATTAAGTCTAAGTTGATTTTGTCCTTCCTAAGGATGAAATCGTTTTAAAGAAAATTAAGTGATTTCATCCTTTATACATTGGAGTTTATTAGGGTGTAATGAACTATCTTTTATTCTTAATTTTTCAAAAAAAATTAAAATAATTTCTGACTCACAAATTTTTTTTATTGCTATACCAACTTTCTGGTATATATGGAAGATAAGGCAAACTAAATAATTTAGAGCTGAGACGTACATGGCGACTATCGTCAACTGTATAATGCGGATCCTATATGTATCCCCATTAGTGAAGTTAAATACAATATTTGCAGTTACAAACTAAATCAGTGTACTTATTAAGGTTCTTTTTGTAGGAATTTTTAGTTTCTAAACCACCGATTCTTTACGGGTAAATATAGGCTTTTATATATTTAATTACTTTAATATAAATAGAGAAAATTATTTAAATAATAATTACATAACTAACCCACTTTGGGAAATATTTCCCAAAGTGGTGTTGGTTATTTCTACGTAGGCGCCAGCTACGTGCTAGCGCCTGCCTGATTTTTGTTTTAAATTTTAACTCATTCTGTCCTTTGGAACGGTAAAATTAAGTTTAAGTTGATTTTGTCCTTCCAAATTACAAAATCTTTTTAAAGAAAATTAAGTGATTTCATCCTTTAGGCAATAGAGTTTATTTGGGTGTAAATAACAACATTTTATTATTTATTGTTCAAAAAATTTAATATTATTTCTTACTTACAAATTTTTTTTGTTATTGTTAAACAAACTTTCTGGTAAATATGGAAGTGAAGGCAAATTGAAAAATTTAGAGGTGAGACATATACGGCGACTCTCTTCAACTATATAATGTGGATCTTATATGGATCCCCATTATTAAAGTTAAACATAGTATTTTCGGTTACAAATTTAATCGGAGTATTTATTAAGTTCCTTTTTGTTAGAATTTTTAGTTTCTAGACCACCATTTCTGGACAGGTAAATATCGTTTTTTATATTACTTTTTATATATTTAATTACTTTGATATAAATAAGAAAAATTATTTAAATAATAATTAAAAATAATAATTACGAAACTAACCCGCTTAGGGAAATATTTCCCTAAGTGGTGTTGGTTTTTTCTACGCAGGCGCTTGCATAGATTTTTAAAAAAAATTTAACTGATTTTGTCCTTTGAAATGACGATATAAAGTTGAAGTTGATTTCGTCCTTCCAAAGGAAGAAATCGTTTTAAAGAAAATTAAGTGATTTTGTCCTTTAGATAATGGAGTTTATTAGGGTGTAAATAACTATATTTTATTAATAATTGTTCAAATAATTTAAAATAATTTCTTACTTACGAATTTTTTTTGTTACTGATAGACCAACTTTCTGGTACATATAGAAGAGAAGGCAAACTGACAAATTTAAAGTTAAGACGTACATGGCGACTCTCTTCAACTGTATAATGTGGATCCTATTGGGATCCCCATCAGTAAAGTTGAACACAATATTTGTGGTTACAAACTTAAACTGAGTATTTATTAAGGTTTTTTTTGTAGGAATTTTTAGTTTCTACACCACCGATTCTAGACGTGTAAATATAGTTTTTTATATTACTTTTTATATAATTAATTGCTTTGAAATAATAATTAAAAATAATAATTACCAAACTTACCCGCTTTGGGAAATATTTCCCAAAGTAGAGTTGGTTTTTGCCACATCAGCGCTGGCCAAGCGCTAGCACCTGCGTGGCTTTTTTTTTTAATTTTAACTCATTCCGTCGTGATTTCGTCCCTTTGAACGATGAAATCAAGTTTAAGTTGATTTCATCCTTCCAAATGTCGAAATCGTTTTAAAGAAAATTAAGTGATTTCATCCTTTATACAATGGAGCTTATTAGGGTGTAAATAAATACACTTTATTATTATTTTTTCATAAAATTTAAAATAATTTCTTAATTAGAATTATTTTTTGTTATTGGTAGACCAACTTTATGGTACATATGGAAGAATAGGCAAATTGAAAAATTTAGAGCTGAGGCGTACATGACGACTCTCTTAAATTATAAAATGTAGATCCTAAATGAATCCCCATTAGTCAAGTTGTACACAATATTTGTGGTTACAAATATTTAGGTTCTCTTTGTATGAATTTTTAGTGTCTACACCACTGATTCTTAACTAGTAAATATAGTTTTTTATATTACTTTTTATATAATTAATTATTTTTATATATATAGGGAAAATTATTTAAATAATAATTACCAAACTAACCCGCTTTGGGAAATATTTCCGAAAGTGGTGTTGGGTTTTTCCACATAGGCACCAGCTAAGCGCCAACGCCTGCGTGACTTTTTTTATAAAAAATTTAACTACTTTCGTCCTATGGAATGACGAAATCAACTTTCCTTCTGAAGGACGAAATCGTTTTAAAGGAAATTAAGTGATTTCGTCATTTACATAATGGAGTTTATTCGCGTGTAAATAAATATATTTTATTATTAATTGTTCAAAAAATTTAAAATAATTTCTTACTTACAATTTTTTTTTGTTATTTTTAGTCCAACTTTCTGGTATATATGGAATATAAGGTAAACTAAAAAATTTAGAGCTAAGACGTACATGGCGACTCTCTTACACTATATAATGTGTATCCTATATAGATCCCCTTTAGTGAAGTTGAATACAATATTTGTGGTTACAAACTAAATCGGAGTATTTATTGAGGTTCTCTTTGTAGGAACTTTTTATTTTTACACCACCAATTATGGAGGGGTAAATATAGTTTTTTATATTACTTTTAATATAATTAATTACTTTGATATAAATAGGGAAAATTATTTAAATAATAATTAAAAATAATAATTACTAACCCACTTTGGGAAATATTTCTTACTGTGGTGTTGGTTTTTGCCACAGAGGTGCCACCCAAGTGCTAACGCTTGCGTGACTTTTTTTTTAAAAAAAATTTAACTGATTTCATCATTTGGAACACTGAAATTAAGTTTAAGTTAATTTCGTCCTTCTGAACGACAAAATCGTTTTAAAGAAAATTAAGTGATTTCGTCCTTAAGAAAATAGAGTTTATTATAGTGTAAATAACTACATTTTATTATTAATTATTCAAAAAAATTAAAATAATTTCTTACTCACAAATTTTTTTTGTTATTGATAGACCAACTTTATGGTACATATGGAAGAGATGGCAAATTGAAAAATTTAAAGCTAAGACATACATGATGACTATCTTCAACTGTATAATGTGGATCCTATATGGATCCCCATTAGTGAAGTTGAACACAATATTTGTTGTTACAAACTCAATCGGAGTATTTATTAAGATTCTCTTTGTAGGAAATTTTAGTTTCTACACCACCGATTATGGACGGGTAAATATAGTTTTTTATATAATTAATTGCTTTGATATAAATATAGAAAATTATTTAAATAATATTTTAAAAAATAATTATCAAACTAACCGGCTTTGGGAAATATTTCGTAAGGTGGTATTGGCTTTTGCTAGGCAGGCGCCCGCCTGCGTTGCTTTTTTGTAAAAAAAATTTAACTAATTTCGTCTTTTGGAATGAGGAAATCAAGTTTAAGTTGATTTCGTCCTTCCAATGGGCAGAATTATTTTTAAGAAAATTTAGTGATTTTAATTATTATATGAATAATTTTTCTATATAAATATTAACAATTTTTTTAAACTTTTTACAGCTATATATATCGGCAGTCATGGGTATTTTGGTCATACTTGTCGGAATGATGATAACTTTGACTTTTACCATAGAGCATGCTCATCTTCACACTTTCATTGGCACATTATGCACCGTGTATGGGTGCATAATGAACATATCATATTGAACATATCTCCTCTGACTATCTTGGTAATAATATAAAGTTAGATATAAATTTTTTTATTTTCTTTCTTTTTATAAATAAATTTTTTTAATATATTTTTAATGCAGCCAAAGGTTGTGTTCATGAAGAATGTGAAGTACATGCCCTTGCTGCCAGCATTATTCCGTTTAGTCAGTGGCGTGACCTGGTTGATATATGGGACATTGATTTATGACTCAAACTTCATGGTAAAATGTTTTTATATACATAATAATAAATTTTACAATTACAAAATTCTAATTTTATTTATTTAAATTTTTTATAGATCACAAATATCTTTGGCTTTATATGTGGAAGCATACAAATGGGCTTTTATTTGACTTATCGCACTCCGACCAGCAAGGGTGCCAACCATGACGAGGAGGGTGTTACTGGTCACACCCAGGGGGTGGAGGGCACTCCTGAGGTCCCTATTCCCTAGGAGCAAGAGATCATTCAGCAGAAGGTCATTGTGACGGACGAGGAGGTGGAGACTATCCTTGAGGTCCCTGAGGAGGCGGTAGAGGAGCAGGACGAGGCAGAGCAAGAGGCCGGGGCGGAGCAAGGAGACAAAAATGATTCCTTGCCAAGGTCGAGAGGCGAGGGCGATGCTGAGGATTGGGGGCAGCAGAGTGTGGGGGTGGAGAGCTGCGCCGGCTATCACTGTACCGTGATGCTGGTGCTCGCAATTGTTATCTGATCTAACAAAAGTGAATTACTGTTTGATATAATTGTGGGGTGAATTAATGCTGTGCAAATCTTGAAAATTCTACAAATTAAACTAAAAAAGTTACCTTCTATCAATTTTTTTGTTGGTTTCTTCATTTTGAGGTTTGGCTTCGTCGCTTGAAGCTTGGTGTTCTTGTGGTGGGGATTCTGATCCTCTGTCGTCCTACAATTTGCCACTGTTCTAACCCGAGTTAGACCTAGTGAAGCCATTATTGTCAAAGTGTAAAACTCAAACTGCAGATGGAAAGCATGTAAAACCTTATAGATAGTTACCACTCCCCAAACGACTGCCATATAGACTCCAATCCTCACATAGTTATATTGTTTTACTGGAAATAGACTGTTATCTTCTAATGGGAGATTATTTAGAGGAAGGTGAAGTCCGATAAGTCTTCTATGTGGGAGATTGTGAGCTACGAAAGACAAAATTAGATAGAATAATTGATCGCAGTTGGGGTGATCGATCGGCACCCAAATTCTCATGTTGAAAAAGAAGTCAAGACTTCGGCAATTGATCAACATCCAATGCAATTGACTGATTCACATAGTAGATTCTATAATGCCCCGTTTTGGACTTTTCATGATTGACTAATTAGATATTTCATTACCTAAATAGATAGATATATTTTTGTACATCCTTATGGGGTATAAAAGGCTCTTCTTCTTCCTTTGGGCTAGGTGGTTGGCTATTGAGAAAGCTTAAGAATCTTATAATCATCATGTATTGTTCTCCTTGTTGAATAATGAAATTTGTGTGATCCCGTGGATATAGGCATCATTGCTAAATCACGTAAACCTTGGTGCACTCTCCCTTTCTTGATTGTCTCTCTTGCTCGATTTTATTCTTCATAAGGATCCAACCACTGCTTAGATTATAGGCAATATCGACTTTAGTGGGTGTCTAATTTGCAACATATCTATCTATCTATTTATCTCTTTATATATATTATAAGTATCCTAAAATCGTATAAATGCAAAATGTTTTTATTACGTACAGTGCCATGATTTCTTTGAACTTTTTAGATTTTTTATACGATTATGTTTTTTCAAGTATAGAATATGTAACTATCTATTTGTGTTTTATATGCATTAAATTTAAATAAGGAAGTATAAAAAGGAAATTTTTGTAGAAAAATAACAAAGAGTAGATAGGAAATTACAAAACACTAGTTTTCATAATTAACACAACTCAACCACTTTTGATGAAGCTAGAACAACTCCACAATTGAAAACTTCTAGACGCGTAGACTCGCTCAAATCTTCATTTCCCTTTTCCTTAAGTAAACTTTTACTCAGCTTAAACCTATCCCTCCCCTATAAATACATGCCTCCTCTGCACAACTCTTCACACCAAACTCAATACACCAAAACCAATACAAGCTGCAAGAACACTTTCTGAACTCCTCAAACTCTGTCAACATGGCCGTCTCCTTCACCAAGTACACGATCCTCTCTCTCTTCTCCATTCTACTCCCTCTTCTCCTTTGCTTCGTCTCCACATATTCCACCTACCTACCTTCAAGTCACCTTTGTCCCCACATCAGCCTGTAGGAATCTCAACATCACACAAAGCTTAGATGTAGGGGTGCCCATCCACAACCCCTGCTATGGCATCAACACCTGATATATACTACACAGCCAAATGGTTCCTACCAATGTCGCAATCATCTCTCCATATGTTGCCTACAATGTTCCCACCTTCACTAGTCGATGAATGCTGCTATTTCCCTCTAACATATGGTTGGAAGAAATTTTTATGTTCCACTCTGACAATGAACCCAACACAAGGAATGGATGGGAGCCTTTAATCCATAAGATCAATGGCGTACACACTAGTGCACATTAACGCCAATAATATTGGGGCTAACGTGTACTAGTATATATGTCGTCGATCTCAAATATCAAGTATTCCCATACATTTTTTAACATTGGGCTCATGGTAAGAGTGAAGCATTAAAAATGCTTCATATGCTCAGGGCCAACCACTACTGGTGCACCTCAATAAATTTTAAAATCTTTCTCCTACGTACCTATCCCCACCCTTCAATAGTTTTAAGTAAATATTAGCTAGTTACAACCCATAATATGCCCAACCTCCTTTTCCAAATTTGGTGGCTACCGCCAACGGTGGTGATAGGGACGGGGAGAAATAACTTCTTCCAAATTTGTTTATTGCAAATCCTTAGTATAGATTGTCATCATCATCATCCCACTCCCTCTCTCAACCCTTACTCCGCCAACCTTCATCTCCTTCTTCATGCCACTTGTGCTATTGAAGTCTCATTCTAACGACTCATGGTGTCTGGACCATATAATTTGTTTCCTTTTTATATAAAAAAATAATGGTGATCAACCTGCTTATATGCACATTTATTTATCATGAAGCTGGCTATTTAAACCCCTATTTTTTCCCACTATCCCCCAAACGAAAGTGAAAAGTCTGAATTTTTTCTTACTTTTATACCCCACTTTCTCCCCCCCCTAACTTACTCATTTATCCCCCATTTACCTTTTCATGACTTACTCCTTTTCCCCCCACATTTTTACCTCACGAGAGTTAACCTAAGGAAAGAGATTTTTTACTTTCTCCTCCCCCTGAAGGCCGCCGGCGAGCACTGTAGCCGCCAGCGATCAAAGGGTATTATTTCCTTCTATGTACACTCTAGCTCCGGCGACGATTTAAAAACTCCGGTGGTGGGTACCAGTTGAACCCTTTTTGTAAGTTTTCTATCTTTGTTCATCAATGACATCTTTACACTTCTAGAGATAGTCTTTACACTTCCAGAGTCAAAGTTGGAATTTTTTTCTACCAGAACATTTTCAAAGGCAAGCTTCTGTTATTTTTTTGGCGGGGGCTAGCCCCTACCACATTGTTCTTCACTTAACGGCAACCACCCCTTGCCACGTATTAAATAGGTAAAAGCTTCAATTAGTATACTTGCAAAGCTTAAATTAGTATACTTGCGGAGGGTAAACCCCGTAACAACGTGATTATATCTACATGGGGACAACCCACTTCTAAGTACAATAATGTATATTGATGGGCTAAAAACTTTTGTTAGCTCTTGCCAAGTATTATTTGTCTATTTATGATCATCCTAGATTTTCATTACCCTTATTTTGTGTTATTATAGGTGACTATAGCTTATTGATTAAGTCAATCAAGAATGGATCATCTTGCTGGTGAATCTTCGTCATTTATGTATTTGATGTCATCTATTATAAAAAATAGTGGGTGTGCTGCTTCAAACGAGGAAATAGACGAGATTGTTCCATGTTCATTGAAAGAAATAGAGGCGAATGAACCATATGGTGAGGTAGAAAACCAGTCTTCGAAACAGGTATAGACCATTTTTCTATCTATATATATATATATATATATATATATATATATATATATATATATATATATATATATATATATATATATATATATATATATATATATATATATATATATAAGGCAACACAAAGAATTATGGTATTTTCTAAAGTTGTGAAATGAAAATCTTATGATGTAACTCTTTGTTAATAGGATGTATATGAACGAGAAGGCCAAAGCCAGGGCGACATCTTAAATATGGATATATCTTGTGCATTTTCTGATGATAAGGTAAAATCTTGAATGTCGTGACAATATGTCATATTAATTGAAGAAATGTCAAGACTAATATATTTTTATCAACTTGCAGGTGTTCCCATCACGAGACGCTTTAATAAAATGGGCCAAAGAAATTTGTATGAGACATGGTACAGTGCTTATAATCCTAAAATCGGATGCCCAAAAGCGGAACCACGTGTTACTTTAGTTTATGAAAGGGTAGGTTACTACAAAAGAAGAATTATTCAAAAGCCCAAGTCAGATATTCATAGTAGACAAACAACCACAAAGAAATGCGGATGCCCATTCAAGTTACAAGCAAGAGAAATGTATATTGACAATGTTGTTGGGTGGAAATTGAAAGTAATTTGTGGTAGTCACAATCACACCCTAGGGCAGTTTGGAGAAGGGCATGCATATATTGGTCATCTTAAAGAATGAGAGATAGAAATTGTGAAGAATTTGTCAAAGGTAGGGTTCAAACCTCGACAAATTTTGCTATCTTTGAAGGAAGCAGACCATACGAATTGTACAACTATGAAAATAAATTACAATGTCCGTAGTCATTTATCTTTAACTCAAAGAGAGGGTAGAACTGTGCTACAAGTGTTAATGAAACAAATTGAGGAATCTGGGTATGTTTGCTACTATAAGAAGGATGAGGACACAAACACAATAACATCCATATTTTTTGCTCATCCATTATCGGTTTGGCTAGCAAATTTGTTCCATCATGTGTTTGCCATGGATTGCACTTATAAAACCAACAGATATGGACTCCCGGTTCTATCCATAATTGGCATGACATCGACACACAAATCGTTTTTCACATGTTTTGCATTTATCTCATATAAGAATGCGAGTGAATATGTATGGGCATTGAAGAATTTTAAGTCCTTGTTCAATGAAATTGATTTGCCTTTAGTTTTTGTCACAGATAGATACAAAGCACTCATGATAGCAATTGAGAAGGTTTTCCCATCTTCAAAGAATTTACTTTGTTTGTGGCATATCTATACAGGGATTATGCGGAATTGTCGTAAAGCGTTTGATACCGAGGAAGCTTGGGTTCATTTCTTGTAGTGTTGGAATATTGTTGTCTATTCAACCACGAAAAATGATTATAAAGAATCATTACGCATGTTGGAGATTGATTACAATGACTTTAAGGATGTGCTAAAATATCTTCATTCTACATGGTTACAACCACATAAGGAGCAATTTGTTGGAGCTTGGATAGATAAATACATGCATTTTGGCAATAAAACCACAAATAGAGTTGAAAGCATGCATGCGAAACTAAAAAGTGCTTTGGCATCTTCAATGGTGAACATTCTTCATTCATGGAGTAATATTGATGAAGTTGTCCAATTGCAACATGTTCAAATACTGAAATCTTTTGAGGAAGGTAGGTTCAAGAGATGTCACCGTTATAGAATTCCATTTTACAAAGAGGTGGTTGGATTAGTGTCAAGGGCTGCATTAGATATAATAGATGAAGAAAAGAAATGTGTGGAGCAGTACCCTATTTTGAAAGCAGAATGTCAACATGAACTAAGGAATACGCATGGTCTACTATACAAACACCAATTGTTAAAATGGCTACTTGAAGGCCGCCCGATGCCACTGAATAGAATTCATGAACATTGGCAAACATTATGTCTTTGGAAAAATAGGTCATCAATGGAGCATGAGCTTTTGGAGTACTTGGAGAAAATATCCACTCGATTTGATATGGCAAGTGATGAGGTTAAAACTCAAATATTATCTCAATGTAAAGATATTGCAAATCCTAAATCAAGCTGGTTGGATATGCCTTCAATGCCCAAAAAGTCATGTGGAAGGCCCAAAGGTAGTAAAAATAAGCATGATAATTCTACTAAGCAAGATCCTTTTGGTTTTGAATATGTTGCAATAGAGTTAAAAGCTCAACAAAATGCAGGTATGAAGAAGTTGAAGATATCGAAGAAGTTAAAACAAAGTAATGTCAAAGAAAGATATTTGAATTGTCTTCCTAGTACTATTTATCCATACATCAAGGATATTTTCGACGTTGCTGCAAATGGACATTGTGGGTTCCATGTAATCTCTGTTGTCTTAGGAATGGGTGAGCTTGGATGGAGAAAGGTAAGAGCAGATCTTGTATATGAATTATCTACCCATACACCCAAATATGCTAGTATTTTTGATGAAAACGAGAGGATTGATGAATTGATAGAAAGTTTATCCTTCTTTGGAGATGTGGCACCACCAAAGAATTGGATGACCATGTCGGACATGGGGTATGTGATTGCATCTTGCTACGGTGTTCCTTTCCTTCTTTTTTTCAAATCACATTTGCATGACTATAGTCCCATTTAGAATAGCGCCTGCCAGTAAGCCGAAAAAGATTTGTATGGCACATGTCAACGGAAACCATTTCGTAGGAGTCCATGTTACACAAAATTCCCCAGTGCCTCCTATTGCAGCTGTTTGGAAAAGATATCATGAACCACCTGCTAATGCTTGGGAAAAGTTATATAAAGATCGAGTTTTTGATATGCATCCATGTGGCAGCATTCCACCATCGTGTGCCACAGTTTCACTATGTGATAGTTTTGGAGAGCCGACAGTGGAATCCTAACTAAAGATGGGATGTATATGTACTAGATGAGTTAATTCACTTCAAATAGTTACTCAAAGATAGAATAGTTAGAGTTACTATTTGTATCGTGGCGGGGGCCACCCCCCACCACTTTTCGAAGACTCAGACGGAGGCCAAGATCCACCCACCACTTCATACTCAATTTGGCGGGGGGTACCCCCCGGCAACGCGAAGACAGTAACTTCTTTGAGTTACTATCTTCTTCATGGCGGGGAGCAGCTCCCGTCTATTTTCAAAGAATGTTACAGGCATGGGGTGCCCCCCTCCACTTCATACTCAATTTGGCGGGTGGTACCCCCTGTCAACTCAAAGACAGTAACTTCTTCGAGTTACTGTCTTCTTCGTGGCGGGGGGCACCCACCGTCTATTTTCAAAGAATGTTACAGGCACGGGGTGCCCCCCGCCACTTCATACACAATTTGGCGGGGGGTACCCCCGTCAACGTGAAGATAGTAACATCTTCGAGTTACTGTCTTCTTTGTGGTGGGGGGTTGTAAGGTCCCTGATTTTTCTATGATTTTCTGTGATTTTCCTGCTATTGTTTTGGTCATTTTCGGTGGGAAAATATGACGCTACGGTGTATTCGTATTTATGTATATATACCCCACATTTATACCCGTAGAGTTGGGTGTGGGGCTTAGTCGTGGGCTGTGGGCCTCGCTGCACGCTTACGGTGCGAATTTTGGAGCTACAACACGTAACCAGTGGGTGAACGCGTATTAGGGGCATAGATATAAAAATTAAAAAGATTAACTATATATATTTCCACCCATCAGATTCCACATAACTCGACTTCCACTAAAAAATTTGATGTCCAGTAGTTTTTGGAGAAACCCGAGCTTGATTCCGGTCGCTCCGTTCTCCCTCCTCCAACATCAGATTCCATCGATTCTTATCAGGATCCACTTTGCCTCACCACAACGAGTCCGTAGGTACCAGCTATGACCGCCGCCACAGCCTCTTCGCTCCTCCAGAAGGTATCGAACTTTTCTTCGGGTTTTTCTCTCCTTCAATCCCGTTTTTGAACTATGGGTGTATGATTTTGACGTCGTTTGCGGCTGCCCTCAACTAGACTTATGTTTAGTTGGCCGCTAGGAACCCATTGGCACTAGCTAGAGCTGCCGCCATGCTTTCTTCGCTCTATGGTAAGCTACCGGCACTTTGGTCGGCTTTTGTTTCTATTTCCATCACACTGTCCGTGGGATTTTTTGGAAGCCGGTGTGTTTCTGGTCATCGTCCGGCCACTGGTAGGACTCCGTCCAGCCTACCTCGACCCAATGTCGGTAGGGGTTTGCCATTTCCAACCCCACTCCGCCCTATTGTCTTGCTCCGCCCGATTGGACACTTTGGGTGCATCTCGGGTCGTTGCTATCGGCGAGCTGTAGACTATTTGGCCATTGTGGGCTCTGCCCCAGCTCGGTGACAGTGAGGGTCAGCCCCACTTGGCCTAATTATATTACCGCTTGGAATGGGCCGCTTGCTGTTTGCCCTATACCGTGCGAGATGCACAGTCGCCCACACCACGTGTATTGGTTATGGGTGGCGATCGGTGATGTCGCCATTTCAACTAGCCACCACATCCTGGCCATAGCTCAGTTACCCCTTTGTGGGCCTTGGGCCGCTACCGTCCGACCCATCTCCCCCTAGAGTGGCACTTTTTTGGCCGCGTGTGCCTGTGGCCATGCGTGTGCTTTTGGGTTTAGGCACCACCATCATCGTGTGACCGCCAATTCCACTGCCGCCACCGCCACCATCATGTGCTCGCCATCAAATGCCATGATTATGAGGTAGGGGAGATTTGAACTCGTAATTTCATGATAGCATGCTTGAATGAGTAGTAGCATGTTAGGATTGCACGATGTGCATATAAGCATGATTATATGGTATGTTTATATACATATGGCATGCACATGAGCTGTAAGTGCGGTTGATGTATGTGTAATACATGTGCTAAGTATGATTGATATGTATGAGATGTATGCACGTTTTATGGATATGGATTATGTATGCGCTAGCAATGGCTAGCGAATATGTTAGTATGCCACGTATGTGTTATGCATGTGCTAGTGATGGCTAGCGTGCATGTTTGAAGTATGTTTGGATTATGCATGTGCTAGTGATGGCTAGCGTGTATGTTTGACGTATGTATAAATGCGTATGTATGCACTAGTGATGGCTAGTGAGCATGTTTGTAAGTACGTATGTATGACAGTATGTGTATGTTATACGTATGTGTGATAGGCATACGTATGTATGATGGCTATTTGTCTATGCTATGGATATGTGTAAGTGTATGTGGGCAGAGGTATGGGCGATGGACAATATGAGGTGACAGATGATATGGGTATGATAGGTGAGTTTTGTCAGACAGTAAGAGTGTGCATAATTGTACAAGCATAACGTATAGATTATGAAGTGAAAAGTAAGCATAATAAGTGAGATATAAGTAAGAGGGTGACAACTGGGTTGGCTCTGAGGAGCTTCATTTGATGATGTCAGTGTAAGATGATTTGGCCATAAGATGGATGGCGAAGTATGTAAGACTGTAAGGGTTTGATGTATGATGTGTTATGATCATGATGTGGACAGGTTAAGTGAAGTCTGTTGCCCCGATGAACTTGGGTTTCGGATTGGGCTCAGCTTCGGTTTGATCAGTGGAGCACGGTATGCTTGAGTGCTTGTGTGGCATAATTGTACTGCATAATGTACTTAATTCAAATTTGAATTATAAGCATAACTAATGATAGCGTTGTGAGTTTGAGACCTGAGGGTTCAACAGATTAAGTTCCGTGTTTGAGCTGGCAGCTAATGAGTCGGCCGAGTATTTCTCATGTCTTGTCATGGTGTTTATCCTGTGGGATGTTGTCTGTGTGCTATATAGAGCACCGGACGTCTGATGCTCTGTTGAGAGCGACATATGTTTCCAATTTGGTCTGCGTGCTATATAAGCCCAGACGTGTGATGCTATGTTGAGAGCGATGTACATTTCTAACTTTGTCTGTGTGCTAAAAAAGCCCAGATGTTTGATGCTCTGTTGAGAGCGATGTACGTTCTGACTTTGTTTGTGTGCTGTATTAAGCCCAGACGTTTGATGCTCTTTTGAGAGCGTTGTCTGATTTCTGCCCAAGAGTGGCATAGTATGATTCCACCCAAGAGTGGCACTGTATGTTTCTGCCCAAGAGTGGCATAGTATGATTTCGCCCAAGAGTGGCACTGTATGTTTCTGCCCAAGAGTGGCATAGTATGATTTCGCCCAAGAGTGGCACTGTATGTTTCTGCGCAAGTGGCACTGTATGATTTCTGCCCAAGAGTGGCACTAGCACTATAAGACCCATTATGGTGGGCAATTCTATGGCACTATAAGACCCATTATGGTGGGAGATTCTATGGCACTATAAGACCCATTATGGTGGGCAATTGTATGACCCCTTATGTGTGGGTGTTTATGTTTGCTCGCTCAGGTAAGTAGTATCATGGATCTACTCTTACCTTTTTGATCCAGTGCCCCATGAGCATTGGTCTGTCGGAAAAGTCCATGACATCTAGTCACTCCCCGGAGGTTAAGGTGTTGCCCCAGTGACATTCTTTTCCATTCGACGTTGGAGCTTATTAGTTGTAATGAGCTTCAGTGGGTGATAGTATGAGCACGACTGTAAGCGTATGAGTATGAGCACGTCTGTAAGCGTATGAGTATGAGCATGACTGTAAATGTATGAGTATGAGTATGACTATAAGAGTATGTGTATGAGCACGACTGTAAGAGTATGTGTATGAGTACGATTGTGAGAGCATGTTTCTGAGTAAGACAGTAAGTGTGATTTTGTGTAAGTTGTACGAGTAAGGTCGTACAAGTATTCGTATGTTGTATGAGTATGTTGTGCATGATTGTGTATGATGATCAGACTCTCTTTTTATTACTTTTTGCATTGAACTATTTAATTGTTATTGTAGTATTTTATTATTGTACTGTGTTGGTTCAGTTAGTGACCTGGGATAGCCGACCCACTAACTGGGTTATGTTGTAAGAACCGGACCAGTTTGGTTCAATTGGTTCGGTTCCCTAGGAGGGTCGTCTCCTATATGTGGCGGCCTGGACTTATGGTTGGAGTTATGCAAATTGAGATTCCTAGTTCCTCCCCTTTCTTCAATGCTTCTCCCCTTTCTTTGCGCAATTCTCCTAGG
Organism: Saururus chinensis; assembly: GCA_035235625.1. NCBI lineage: Eukaryota > Viridiplantae > Streptophyta > Magnoliopsida > Piperales > Saururaceae > Saururus > Saururus chinensis. The sequence continues at coordinate 39,327,475 of CP141143.1, forward strand.
TACCGATCGTGCCTGCATCGGGCACATCATTGGTATCGGAGCTTTTGCGATCCCCGGCCATGGCTCGTGGCAAATAGACTGTTGTGCAGGAGGCGCCTTCAGAGAAGGAGGCACCAGAGCCATTATCAGCGGACAGCCCAAAGGCCAATTCCACGGTCAGCAACGCCAAGCTGTTAGAGATCCTCATGGCGGTGCAAGCCCTTACTGCAGACTTCACCAGCATGAAGGTAAAGCAGGCTGCCCTAGAAGCGTGTGTCACACCTATTCTGCCTGTACCAGTCGCTGCTACTCCGGAGAAGGGCGGGCCCTCGCAGCCTCCAGAGCTGACCCTCCCCGACCCCCAACCACCGGCCGATGTCAACATAGGAGTACTACCCTACCCTGCGCGCTATGGCATTGGCCAGCCAGCGTTGGGAGGAAAATGCCAGACCTGGGACATGCGAGGCACACCAGGTGTTCGTGAAAATGCTCCTATGATGCCGCCCCATCTTAACCAGTTCTAGGACGCTGGAGAGGAGTGGGACGAGTTCCCTAGGCATGGTGGGGGACAACAAGGGGGCGCTGAACCACGCCTTGCTTGCATGCAGTTCCCTCGCTACAATGGGGATGACGATCTGGTGGAGTGGTTGTATAAGGCTAAAAAAAATTTCGCCTACCAAGGAACTAATTCAGAGGCTAAGCGCTTGCACATCGCAGCCTTCTGCCTTGATGGCTATGCATATGTGTGGTTCCAGAGCTTCAAGGAGGAGGTGCGCTACCCTACATGGGCGGTCTTTTTCAACGAACTCTGCGTTCATTTTGGGCCTAATGAGTTCCAGGATTTTAATGAGATGCTGTCATCCCTCCGCTAGACTACCACCGTCCGTGCATACTACACTGAATTCATGAAGGTGATCAATCGGCTGCCCAATTGGCCGGTGGCCGCCTTGGTGGGTACCTTCAAGCGCAGCCTCAAGCCCAAAATTTCAGAAGAGATGCGGCATTTTCCCTGTGCCAACATGCGGGACGTGGTGCAGCACGCTTGCATCGAAGAGGAAAAACTGGCTAGACAGCACAGAGGAGGGTGGCTTGGACCATTGGCTCAATCTGTTCCTAGCGCCAATCCCTTGCCCACTCCCCCCAGCAGTTCTGCAACTGGCCACCCCAACCAGTCAACCGCTCCTACAGGTCCGATTGTATGACGTCTAACACCGGCTCAAATGGAGGAATGTTGTTTGAAGGGGTTATGCTTCCAATGTGACGAGAAATTTGTGCCCGAGCACCACTGTTCTGTTAAGGGTAGCCATCAGGTGGATTACTTAGGCCACATTATATCGGGGAATGGTGTCGCCACCGACCCAGCCAAGGTGGCCGCCATGCTGTCTTGGCCTATCCCCAAATGTGTTCGGGCACTCCGTGGTTTTCTAGGCCTCACCAGGTACTATCGGTGGTTCATTAGTCGATATGGGGAGTTGGCTCGACCTCTGACAGCGTTGCTCAAACGGGGCACATTTGATTGGACGACGGATGCACAGGAGGCCTTTGAGGGGCTCAAGCAGGCCATGGCCTCTGCCCTAGTCTTGATTCTGCCTGATTTCAGCCGTCCATTTCTGGTTGAGACAGACGCCTCAGACGCTGGCTTGGGGGTGGTTCTGTTACAGGACGAGCGTCCCATCGCCTATTTCAGCAAGGCTCTGGTGGCCCGATCCTTGTTTCTGTCCGTATATGAGAAGGAAATGCTGGCCATCATCCATGAGGTTACCAAGTGGCGGCCATACCTATTGGGTCGTCAGTTCTTGATTCACACTGACCATCAGCCACTAAAGTATTTCCTCGAACAGCGGGTGTCCACTCCATCTCAGCAGCGGTGGGTTAGTAAACTTCTGGGTTATGATTATGAAGTTGTTTATAAGAAGGGGTCAGAGAACACAGTGGCCGATGCTCTCTCTCGCATACCTGCCACGGGTTCGTGCTTGACCTTCTCCACGCTGTCATGTCCGTTTATTGAGTTGAAGCAGGCCTACCGTAGTGATGCCTCAACGCAAGCTTTGATCGTTGCCTCTAGAATGTCCTACAGACTGTCCATTTTACACTTGGCAGGATGATGTCTTGTTTTGGAAGGATCAACTGTGGGTTCCTAATGTCTCTGATCTTCACCGCCGCCTTATATCGCATTTCCACTATTCTCCAGTGGCCAGTCATGAGGGGACTTTCCACACCTATAAGAGGGTCAGCCAGAGTTTTTTATGGTTGGGGGTTCGTCGGGCTGTGCATGAGTATGTGACCGCTTGTGATATTTGTCAGCGCGCCAAGGCAGCTACCACTTCTCCTGCCGGTTGCTCCAACCCCTACCCATTCCTGATAAAGTCTGGGAGGATATATCGATGGACTTTGTTGAGGCCTTGCCACTGGTGCAGGGTAAGTTGGTGATAATGGTGGTGGTCGACTGTCTATCTAAGTATGCTCATTTCTGTGCGTTGGGACATCCTTTCACTGCTAAGACCTGTATGTCTGGGAGGTGGCGAAGCTTCATGGTATGCCGTGCACCATTGTTTCTGATCGTGATCATATCTTCCTTTCTCAGTTTTGGTAGGAGTTCTTTGCTTCATAGGGTACGTCACTTCATATGAGCACTGCTTATCACCCCCAGATGGAAGGGTTAATCGTTGTCTGGAACAGTACCTGCGGTGTTTTACAATGACGCAGCCTCGCTGTTGGCTTCAGCTTCTTCCGTGGGCGGAGTGGTCCTATAACACTGCATATCACACGCGTGCGGGCTTCACTCCTTTTGAGGTGTTGTATGGCCGACCCCCACCTACTATTTTGTCTTACGTCCCTCATCGCTCTTCTGTGGCTGAGGTGGATTATATGCTCCAAACTCGCGATGAGGTTTTGCATCAGTTGAAGATGAATTTGGCCGAGGCTCAAAATAGGATGAAACAACTATATGATGGCCATCATACTAATCGGGAGTTCCAAGTGGGTGACTTGGTTTATGTCTCTGTTTTACCACAGTGCCAGACTTCTTTGTTTCAGCCCGAGCATTCCAAGCTCGCCCCCCAGTACCATGGTCCTTATCCTGTGGAGGTGCGTGTTGGTCTGGTTGCTTACCGCCTCACCTTGCTGCCTAACTCCTTGGTCCATCCGGTGTTCCATGTGTCCTGTCTTCACAGGTTTGTGGGTGACCGGACATTGGGTGTGGATGCTCCACCTCCGCCTTTGATGGGCCTTGTTCCGCCCTCTGACCCGGCCCCTGCGTCTGTGCTTGAGAAGAGGCGGGTTCGTCAATTGGGTTGCATTGTTATTGAGGTTCTGGTTTCATGGCAGGGTCAGCCATTGGAGGATGCTACGTGGATGTCTGAGGATGATTTCTTGGCTCGTTATCCAGCATGGTCGCCTTGCGGACAAGGCGACTAGCGGAAGCGTGGTGGAGTGTTGTGCATGATTGTGAATGATGATTAGACTATTTTTTATTACTTTCTTGCATTGAACTATTTAATTGTTATTGTAGTATTTTATTATCGTACTGTGTTGGTTCAGTTAGTGGCCTGGGTAGATGTAAGGTCCCTGATTTTTCTACGATTTTCTGGGATTTTTCTGTCATTTTTTTGGTCATTTTTGGCAGGAAAATGTGACGTTTCAGCGTATGGGTATTTGTGTCTTTTCCCCGTATTTATACCCGTAGAGTCGGGTGTGGGGCTTAGTCGCGAGCCACGGGCCTCGCTGCGCGCTTACGGCGCGAATTTTGGAGGTTTGACGTGTAACCAGTGGGTTAACGTGCATTGGGGATATGGATGTAAAAATAAAAAAGGTGAATAGTGAAATCATGGCTTTTAAGCCGACCACAGTAAGTTTCGTTCCAGAAACTTACAGAAGAAAAAAATGGCGTTCTGTGAGGAGAAGAGAAAACCCGAGGGCATATCCGGTCGCTCCGTTCTCCCTCCTCCGTCGGTGGATTCCGTTGATTCTTGTCAGGATCCGCTTTGCCTCACCGCCACGAGTCCGTAGGTACTGGCCATGACCGCCGCCACGGCCTCTTCGCTCCTCCACGAGGTACCGAACCTTTTTTCGGGTTTTTCTCTCCTTCAATCCCGTTTTTGCACTATGGGTGTACGATTTTGACATCGTTTGCGGCCGCTCTCAACTAGACTTATGTTTAGTTGGCCACTAGGAACCCATAGACACTGGCTGGAGCCGCCGCCATGCTTTCTTCGCTCCGTGGTGAGCTACCGATCTTTTGGTCGGGTTTTTGTTACTATTCACATCTCACTGTCCGTGGGATGTTTTGGACGCCGGTGTGTTTCCGGTCGTCGTCTGGCCATCGGATGGACTCTGTCCAGCCTACCTCAACCCAGTGTCGGTAGGGGGTTGCCGTTTCCGACCCCACCTCGCCCCTATTGCCTTGCTCCGCCCGATTAGACGCTTTGGGTGCGTCTTGGGCTGTGGTCCTCGGCGAGCCGTATGCTATTTGGCCATTATGGGCTCTGCCCCGGCTCGGCGACAGTGAGGGTCAGCCCCACTTGGCCTAATTATATTACCGCTCGGAATGGGCCGCTTGTCATTGCCCTATACCGTGCGAGATACACAGCCGCCCACACCATGGGTATTGGTTGTGGGTGGCGATTGGCGACGTCGCCGCTTAGATTGGCCACAGCTAAGGGCCTTAGCCCGGTTGGCTTTTGTGGGCCTTGAGTCGCCCCATTTCCCCCGCCCTTTGGGCCACGTGCGCATGTGGCCACGCGTGTACTTCTGGGTTTAGGCGCCGCATTTGTGCCGCCTAACCATCGGTTGGCTTTGCCACCGAGTGGAGTTGACCACTTGAGCCGTCCTCCACCACCTCTCCTTTGGTTCTCGAGCGTTGCCCCACGCTCTCCGCCCGTATGTGGGCCTTTGTTGACCGGAATCGTTGCCGTTGGGTGCTGTCCACGGCCGATTTCGACGTCTTTGTGGCCGGCTGAGCACGTTTTAGCCACCGGCCAATCTTCAGTGTACACCATCGACTTTGGGTCGCACCGCCACATATGTTGGCTTGACATTTCTCCCGGCCACCCTGGTGTGCCGCCGTGGATCGCGGGTTTTACCGCTTTGAGTTCTGACACTCTGTTTGGCCGTGATAGTTCCGGCGCATCCTAAAATCCTCGGGACAGCAGCTCTCTCAGCTAGGCAACGGTTTGACCGCCAACTCCGCCGCCGACGCCGCCACCGTCATGTTCTCGCCATCGAACGTCATGATTACGAGGTAGGGGAGTTTTAAACTCGTAAATTCATGAAGCATGCTTTGAATGAGTAGCAGCATGCTAGGATTGTATGATTCCATGCTTGGATGTTAAGTAACGATCCGATTGCATGATGTGCGTGTAAGCATGATTGTATGGTGTGATTGATATGCATGAAATGTATGCACGTTTTATGGATGTGGATTATGTATGAGCTGGCGATGGCTAGCAAATATGTCAGTATGCGATGTATGGGTTATGCATGTGCTAGTGATGGCTAGCATGCATGTTTGAAGTATGTATGAATGTGTGTGTGCACGTGCTAGAGATGACTAGCGTGTACGTTTGATGTATGCACGTGCTAGTGATGGCTAGCGTGCATGTTTGATGTATGTGTGAATGTATGCATATGCTAGGGATGGCTAGCGTGCATGTTTGACGTGTGTATGCATGTGCTAGTGATGGCTAGCGTGCATGTTTGTATGTTATGTATGTATGGCCGTATGTGTATGTTATACGTATGTGTGAGACATACGTATGTATGATGACTAAGTGGGCAGAGATATGGGCGATGGACAGTAAGAGGTGACAGAAGCTCTGTCTGAATTTGGATGCGGTTGTGTAAGCGTATGACAGAGGATATGAGTATGACGGGCAAGGATTAGAATGGATCAGTTTGGGGTGGATTATATGTTGGGCATTTGTCAGACAGTAAGAGTGTTCATAATTGTACAAGCATAACGTACAGATTATGAAGTGAAAAATAAGTATAATAAGTGAGATATAAGTAAGAGGGCGACAACTGGGTTGGCTCTGAGGAGCGTTATTTGAGGATGTCAGTGTAAGATGTTTTGGCCATAAGAGGGATGGCGAAGTATGTAAGACTGTAAGGTTGGTTGTACGATGAGTTTTGTCCATGATGTGGACGGGTAAGTGAAGTCTGCTGCCCTCACGAACTTGGGTTTCGGATCGGGCTCAGCTTCAGTTTGATCAGTCGAGGACTGTGAGTTGTGTGGCATAATTGTACCGCATAATGTACTTAATTTAAACTGGAATTATAAGCACAGCTAATGATAGCGTTGTGAGTTTGAGACCTGAGGGTTCGACGGATTAAGTTCCGTGTTTGAGCTGGCCGCTGATGAGTTGGCCGAGCGTTTATCATGTCTTGCCATGGTGTTTATCCTGCGGGATGTTGTCTGTGTGCTATGTAGAGCACCGGACATCTGATGCTCTGCTGAGAGCGACGTTGTTTCTGATTTGGTCTGCGTGCTGTATAAGCCCAGACGTTTGATGCTCTGTTGAGAGCGATGTACGTTTCTGAGTTTGTCTGCGTGCTGTATGAAGCCCAGACGTCTGATGCTCTGCTGAGAGTGACATATGTTTCTGATTTGGTCTGTGTGCTGTGTAAGCCCAGACGTTTGATGCTCTGTTGAGAGCGTAGTATGTTTCCGCCCAAGAGTGGCACTGTACGTTTCTGCCCAAGTGGCACTGTATGTTTTCTGCCCAAGAGTGGCACTGTACTTTTCTGCCCAAGAGTGGCACTGTACGTTTTTGCCCAAGTGGCACTGTATGTTTTCTGCCCAAGAGTGGCAATGACACTATAAGACCCATTATGGTGAGCAATTCTCTGGCACTATAAGACCCATTATGGTGGGCGATTCTATGGCACTATAAGACCCATTATGGTGGGCAACTGTATGACCCCTTATGTGTGGGTGTTTATGTTTGCGCGCTCAGGTAAGTAGTATCATGGATCTACTCTTACCTGTTTGATCCAGTGCCCCATGAGCATTGGTGTGCCTTACCTTCGGAAAAGTCCATGGCGTCTAGTCACTCCCCGGAGGTTAAGGTGTTGCCCCAGTGGCATTCTTTTCCTTTTCGACGCTGGAGCCTATTAGTTGTAATGAGCTTCAGTGGTCGTTGATATGTGTACGATTATGTGTACGAGTTCGACTGTATGAGTGTGAGTACGACTGTATGTGTATGAGCAGGACTGTAAGTGTATGTGTATGAGCAGGACTGTAAGTGTATGAGTATGAGCAGGACTGTAAGTGTATGAGTATGAGTAAGACTGTAAGCGTATGAGTATGAGCACGACTGTAAGAGTATGAGTACGATTGTGAGAATATGTTTCTGAGTAAGACAGTAAGTATGATTTTGTGCAGACTGTACGAGTGAGGTCGTACGAGTCTGATTGTACGAGTAAGGTCGTACATGTATGAGTAAGCTATATGAGTGAGCATACGATTGTACGAGTAAGGTCGTACAAGTATGCGTATGTTGTATGAGTATGCGTACGGTGGTACGAGTAAATTGTATGACCCTGGATAAGGGTGTTTGTGTAAGTTGTTTGGATAGTATGATTTTGGCACGATGGTGCCTTTGGTATGATTCTGGCACGATGGTGCCTTCGGTATGGTTCTGGCACGATGATGCCTTGATATGATTTTGGCACGGTGGTGCATTTGGTATGTCTTTGGCACGGTAGTGCATTTAGTATGATCGTATGCGTTTGAGCATGTTATGATTATTATGCTTCTGCTTCATGTTGAGTTGCATGACGCATGTGTTTATGAACTTGGAGTTCACCGTTTGGGGTTTCCCCTACTGAGTATTTTCCTACTGAGTATGAAAATACTCACCCTACTACTTTTAGCCCCGTTGTACGGGAGGTTTTGCAGGTTGTGCGGAGAGCTCCTAGTGATGGACGCTCGTTTCAGCGGTGGATCGATTCCCGTTGACTCAGGTATCTGCTTGACTCTCTGTGAGTTTATTTGTGCCACGATCTCCTGTATTGGGTGAGATGAGACATCATGATGTTTATCTGGACTTTCATTTGGATCAGTTAGTGGACTGTTAGGGGACTTGTACTCAGGGATGCCTGGGAGAGTGATTTGTATTTAAAAGTCTATGATCATAGCAAATTTATTCGTACGTGTGTTTTCGAGTAGCGCCTGATGATATTTGATTTGGCAGTACGATGTTTAACCGTATGATGTTTTAAATTATAAACAGGTTTTGATTTTATCGTTTTGACTCCGATTTATGGAAAGAAAAAAAAAATTTCTATGAGTTTTGAGAAAAAGGGATGAAAAATCTCGGGCGTTACAGTAGCCGACCCACTAACTGGGTTATATTGTAAGAACCAGACCGGTTTGGTTTAGTTAGTTATGTTCCCTTGGAGGGTCGTCTCCTATATGGGGCGGCTTGGACTTATGGTTGGAGTTATGCAAATTGAGATTCCCAGTTCCTCCACTTTGTTCAATACTTCTCCCCTTTCCCCGCGCAATTCTCCTAGGTACCGATCGTGCTTGCATCGGGCACATCAGAGTATGCGTACAATGATACGAGTAAGTTTGTAAGACCCTGGATAAGGGGTTTGTGTAAGTTTAATGTGATGTTATGATTTTGGCACGATAGTGCATTTGGTATGATTGTATGCGTATGAGCATGATATTGATATGCCTATCTGCTTCATGTTTGAGTTGCATGAACGCATGTATTTATGAACTTAGTGAGTTCACTGTTTTGGAATCCCCTACTAGGTATTTTCCTACTGAGTATGAAAATACTCATCACCCTACTTTTTAGCCCCGTTGTACAGGAGGTTTTCAGGTTTGTGCGGAGAGCTCTTAGAGATGTATGCTCATTTCAGCGGTGGATTGATTCCCGTTGACTCAGGTATATGCTTGACTCGTTGTGAGTTTATTTGTGCCACGATCTCTTGTATTGAGTGAGATGAGAAGTTAAGATGTTTATATTCTAGACTTTCGGTTGGATTAGACAGTGGACTGTTATGGGACTTGCACTCAGGGATGCCTGGGAGAGATTTGTATTTAAAGTCTATGATCATAGCAATTTAGTCGTACATGTGTTTTCGAGTAGCGCCTAAGGATATTTGCTTTGACCATACGATGTTTGACCTTATGATGGAAATATTTAGATGAAAAATTGATGTTTAGTGTTTTAAATTATAAACTATTTTATCAGGTTTTGATTTCGTCATTTTTTCTCCGATTTACAAACGTTATATTGCAAAAAAAATTTGTGAATTTTAAGGAAAATGTATGGAAAATCTCGGGCGTTACAGGGGTACCCCCGTCTATTTTCAAAGAATGTTACGGGCACGAGGTGCCCCCTGCCACTTCATACATAATTTGGCAGGGGATACCCCTCGTCAACTTGAAGACAGTAACTCCTTCAAGTTACTGTCTTCTTCGTGGCTGGGGGCACCCCCCGTCTGTTTTCAAATAATGTTACGGGCATGGGGTACCCCCTGCCACTTCATACACAATTTGGTAGGGGGTACCCCCCGTCAACTCGAAGACAATAACTTGATTGATGGGGGTTCTTTTATGAAGTAGGTTGCAAGGGTTCCATTGTATTCACAGTCAGTAAACTTGATTAATAGGGGGTTCTTTTGTGAAGTAGGTTGCAAGGGTTCTTTTGTGAAACGCCATGCATAATCTTCATCCTGTTCAACATAAATTTCATGTCCACTGTTTTCACCATACAACTAACCTATAGCAGCACAACAATTAATCTTATACAAATAACCTGTCCACTATTTTCACCATACAAATAACCTGGTGCACATTTTTCAACCTGTTCAACATAACTTTTCATTCCACTGTTTTCACCATACAACTAACCTATAGCAGCACAATAATTAATCTTATACAAATAACTTGTGCACTGTTTTCACCATACAAATAACCTAGTGCACATTTTTCATCCTGTTCAACATAACTTTTCATTCAACTATTTTCACCATACAAATAACCTGGTCATAATGTTCATTCCACTGTTTTCACCATACAAATAACATGGTGTACATTTTTCATCCTGTTCAACATAACTTTTCATTCCACTGTTTTCACCATACAACTAAACTATAACAGCATAACAATTATCCGAAGTCCCTTATACAAATAGAAATAGCTGCATAAAATGTCTCCGTACATGAAATTTAAAGGTCTCTAAGACTGAAATTGAAATGTCTTTAAGATAAAACTGACATTAAAGTGTCTCAACAAACGAAACAATTTGAGGCTATTTAGAAATCCCCTTTCCCTTTCCTTTTACTGCTCTAGTCTTAGTTTGAGTTGCCTTTCTTTTTCCTGTGTCACTTGGAACAGGTTCATCGTAAAGAAGCTCTTCAAGTGCTAAGCTTACTTTTCTCTTCCCTTCATCATTGTCTTGAAGAGCAGTCATCGAATCTTGTAACAAGGCAATTGCTTTTTTCTTGTGGACAAGCTGCATAATGTAAAACATTAATATATATATATAGAAGTATCCATCAATAATTCACTAACAAAATTACCCATTCTTCTTCATTTTTCTGCGAGCCTGTGTAGTCCAATGCAAAAACTTGGCCATGTGGATTTTGCACCATGGGGTGTGACACTATTTTATACCACTGAATGTAATCAGGTGCACAATCCCATGGATTTCTACATAAGTTTCCACATTCTTTGGAAGGCAATGTATGCCTATTGTTCTTCTTCCAAATGTTTATGTTTGCATAATACACAAGCTTGTACCCCTTCGCATGCGCACCCCTGCTAGATCCTTTGGGTATTGGTTGTGGTGGTGGTGGAGGGATTAGTTTATGTTTGCATAATACACAAGCTTGTACCCCTTCGCGTGCGCACCCCTGCTAGATCCTTTGGGTATTGGTTGTGGTGGTGGTGGAGGGATTATTTGGATGAATCCAAATTGTCTTAGTACCCTTGCAAGATTACGGGGTTCCCTAATTTGAAAACAAAAAAGGAACCCTGAGTACAATGAATTACCAGCTTGTGGATAATGCGCCCTTTCTTCTTTGTATGGATCCCATATGACCTATGAGGCAATACACATAGACGTTATAATCTTACTAGAGAATTATTATAATTGCAACCAATGAAAACTAAAATTAACATATTATACCTCTCATGCATCTAAATGATCAAGCGCCTCCCTGAATTTAATAAGCTTATGAGCAGGATTTATTGGTTGTGATATATTGCCCTTCCAGAGTAAGGCTCGTGGCTGCCCCTTTTCATACAACACATTGGGGACTGATCTCTCAATTTTGATATGTTCATATGACCAGGCCTACAATATAAGAAAATTTATTATTATATCTCTAAGCAATATGTGATGCAATAACAAATAACAAATACCTAAACAATTGTCATCATACCTCCAACAATGTAAGATAGCCACTGATTGGCCGCGCTTTTGTTCTTGATGCAATCCCCAATTGTCAATATAAAAATACAAGGGCAGCTGCTCCCCATGCATACTTGCCAATGCTATCCACATTCATAAGTAAATTTAAGTACTTTGCTGGAACTTTCGTTCTTGATTTGTCACACATGATTGTACACCTTAACAAATATAGAATATAAGCTTGAGCGGCACAATCAATATCTTCCTGGGTAGCATCCTCTGGCAATTGTCGAAATGTATCCTGCAATTTGCTTGAGCGGCACAATCAATATCTTCCTGGGTACCAATTCAATGTCAAGCCCTTCCCTTTGCATTTGCTCAATTGATCTTCAATTTCTTCTTTGTCAATCCCTAGGGCGTTGACACATAAATCAACCAACTTGCCACTATTAAAGTCAAGGGTCACCACAGCATGTCCTCTCACCGGAATCCCTATCAATTGTTGGACATCATCCAAGGTGATAGTCATCTCTCCAAATGGCATGTGAAAAATATTGGTTTCCGGGTACCACCTTTCAACCAATGACGAGATCCACATCCTATTAATTGTCTTGTAAGATACATTCGTCAATGGATACAATCTACTAGACTCTATTAATGGCGTTATTGGACTATCATGCATATCCCAATCAGCAAACTTCTTATGATGATGTACACATCGAAGAGGTCCACGGTCCTATCCAAAAGTAGTATATACTATGTTAAAAAAATTTGTGTATAATGAAAGTATTCAGTAAAGGTTTTAAGGTAAATCAACTTACCTTGCTTTTTCGTATATCTTTTGACACATAAGTCTGGTAACTATTTAAAACTGTCATTTCTACAGGGCCTCTAGGGAAAGGATAAGTTTCATCCTCCATTGTCTGCCCTTCTTCCTACTCTTCCTCCTCCCCTACATGGCCTTGTTGTTCTCTCTCAACGGCAGTGGTTTCTTCATCAACTTCCTGTCTTCGTTCCACTGCATTTGGATTTGCTTCTGATTCATCATCGGCCACTCCATCTTTTGCTTCAGTTCGTCGCCTCCTATTTGATGCTATTGGGTGTGTCCTCAGCATCTAGCGTATGGAGAATCAAAGCAAAGGTTAGCCTCAATATTATTTAATAGTTCTTTAGTTAGTAACAATATATGCATAAACCCCATAATACCACTGCTAAAAGAATTATAGAATATAAAGAGAGTTACAACACTCAAAATAATCACAACATAAATCATGCAGATACTTTTACATTTGTCATTGAAATTTGTAGCATTTGTGGTTTACTTGATATTTCACTCATATGGAAACAATTGTTGGTGATTTGGCTTACATTTCCCTATTGGACAATAAATATGTGTATGTAATTGCAAGTTGTGGGTTTCCCTTTTATATGCTTTTCAATGGTCTCTAGCAAAGTTTACAAATTTTTCTGTGGACATTACACCTAATAGCATATCAAGTTATATTTCGAAGCACTGGGGCATAACTACGAACTACAAGAAATGTTGGGGCGTAGGTAATGCATTAGAAGAAACAAAGTGTTGATTTAGTGTCACAATACGTTAGTCTAGCATGTTATCATTTACACGCTTAAACTATAGTTGATATCGTGTTATTAATCACACGACATACGTCCATATCGTGTTACCATAAACACGATTAGGCATCGTGCATGGATTCTGATCACACGAAAACATAAACTGTCGTGCGATTAGGAACACGATGTCATTCGGTGTCATATAACATTTACTAAATTGTATTTGGTCGTATAGGTAAAGCTCTGACTGATTTAATAGATGGTGACCCAGACGAATCCTACCACTTACTTCCTTCTTACGGGAGATAGATAGAATATATAAATCCGGAAAGTGTAGTTGTGCCAATGAGATCATGTGACATACCCAGTCCTATGGGTGGGTACAATTTGAAAAGAGTACTTTGGATGTTTGGCCCCGTTGTGAGAGCGTTCATAACAACCTTGAGGCCGTTGCTAATAGTTGATGTAACTTTATTGAAAGGAAAGTATCCTCGATAGCTATTGATAGCAACTGCATTGGATGGGAACAATAAGATGTTGTGTGTTGCATTTGCAATGGTTGAGAGCGAGTGCGAGAAAACTTGGTGCTGGTTTCTTGAGTTGCTTAGAAATCATCTATTCTCTAATCCTCCAGCCGAGTTGGATGTAATTGTTTCAGATAGACAGAAGGGATTGACAAATGCTGTGAAGAAGTTTTTCCCATATACACACCATGGGTATTGCATCTGTCACATGGCGGCAAATATGCTAGACAGATTCAAGGACAATTACATAAAGAATCAACTCCATGTTGCAACCGAAATGTTCAGACAAAATGTGTAGATTGAAACAATGATCAACATTAAGGCTAGATAAGATAGGTTTGGATCACTGGGCCAATGTATCATTTCTAGGAAAAAGATATGGGACACTCAGCTCCAATAGGTCTGAAAGCGCAAATGCAATGTTCAAAAAAGCCAGATCGATGCCTATAACGCATTTAATTGAACACACGAGGGAGCACACAACGACTTTATTTGAAAAATGTCGGACGTAAGTTTAGAATATGATGGAAGAGTTAACCCCATTTGCTCGAAAACACATCGAAAACAAGCGAGAAGAAGCAAGGAATGTGATTGTATTGCCTGTGTCACTGTATGAATTTTAGGTTAATTCATTACATCACTAGGTACATTGCATTCATACGGTGATGTACATAGCATGTGATCGTTTATGCGTTAGGGATATATAGCGTGTTAGTTTACACACATTATTGTCCTTCAACGTGTAAGTTGATGGGTTTTATGTATCGATCGTAACACACGTCGTGTACTCGAGAACACAATAAATTCATTTATCATGCTCTCTTACTCAATATCTTTTCTTCACAGGATGTGGTAAACTTGGTTAATCGTACCTGCACATGTGGAATGTTTCAACAACTAGGTCCACCATGTAAGCATGCAATCACATCGATACATAATAGACACTTATATGTGGCTGAGTATTGCGAAAGATGGTACTCTACTGAAATGTATAAACAGACCTATCGTGACCCCTTACACCCAACCAAAGATCAGCACCAGTGGGCACCGGCTGGAGTTATGCCTACATTCAACCCACCTATCCCTCGAAAGCAGCGGGGGCGTCCATGAAAAAATCGGATAGAGTCACAACCGCCTCTCAAAGCCCAACAAAAATGTGGAACATATGGTTAGTTGGGTCACAACCGCAAACGATGTACCAGTTCACAAGGAGGGCCCTCCAATGTTGCAAATGTCTCACAAACAAGTCGAAGGTGGTCAAATAATAGTGCACGCAAATGGCATAAGGAGGGAGAGCATCGATCAGGCTTACCTTTTCCACCTCCATTCTTCAGATGAAATTTTTTTTATATACATCATCTTATAATCAACACGAAATATGTAAATAACGTGTTCCTAAAAACACGGCATGTTGTATATAGTGGATATTGCATATGTTGTACATACCGTGTTTCTTTGCTTACACGATGTCAAAGTGTCATTCACTTACATGATATTAGGCATATCGTGTGTTCGGACACACGATAATTCTACATTTGAAATTTTCAAATTGTGGAGGCATTATTCCCGAGGCATCAATACCTTCAATTACCTAGTTGCTTGTACCCATCTCACCCTGCTTATATATATATATATATATATATATGTATATATATATATATATTAGGGTTAGGGTTTGTAGAATGCTCACTCGCTGGTGCTTCGTAGAGATTGTGCTTGTGGTGGCTGGTGAATCTGTTCTTCGCAGAGATGTATCGTTCGGGATATAGTTGTAGCAGCGGCTAGTGAATCTATCCCACAATCGGATACAGTCACCACCTATATCCTATCATGGGCATGATTCACTAGACATGTCGATATATCAATATCTCCAATGATCAATCGCATCCACGCCTTATTCGTTAGACGACATTTTAGGTTTTGCAGAATGCTCACTCACTGGTTCTCATCAGAAACGAGTCATTTGGGAGATTGCTTTAGTGTCGGCTGGTGAATTGGCCCACCTTCAGATATGGTCCTCGCCTATATCCGAAGGTGGGCATGGTTTGCAGGTCGGTGATATATCAATGTCCCTAATGATCTGTTGCATCGGTTCAAGAGTCTGCAAGAAGATTGCACGCCAATTGATCGCTATTGCGAAGATGGATTGCTATTATCTTTGTATTTTTAAAGTTCTGTAAAGATTAGTTTGTTGGATGTAATAAATTAATAACAGTTGTATATTTCTTCCCATTGAAAGTTGTCTTCCCCGTATATTGATAACGTGCCGATTTTATGCTTTCTAACACACTATCAATATTGTTCCCAAGAACAAGCCGAAGGAGGTCAATTAACACGATGTAAGTAATTAATGTGTTCCTAAAAACACGCCTTGTTGTATGTAGGATGTAGTGTGTATATCGTGTGAATGAAAACACGACCAAATGGAAAACACGACCAAATGGTCAACCGTGTTGCTAATGACATGATCACGAAATTTTCAAATTGCGAATGGGTTATTCCTGAGGCTTCAATGCATTCAATTACCTAGCGGTCCATAACCGTCTTACCCTACATATATATATATATATATATATATATATATATATATATATATATATATATATATATATATATATATATATATATATATATATATATATATATATCTTAGGGTTAGGGTTTGCAGAACGCTCACTGCAGGTTCTTCGCAGAGATTGGGCTAGCAGCGACTGGTGAATAGGCCTGTCATCGGATACAATTCTCACCTATATCTGATGGTGGGCATGGTTCGCTAGACGGCGATTTAGCAATGTCTTTCTCACAATGATGTTCTTCGCGGAGACATATCGTCGGAATATTGCTGTAGCGGCAGCGGGTGTATCATCCCACCATCGAATACGGTCACACCCTACATCTGATGGCGGGCTTGGTTAGCTCGACGGCGATATATCAATTTCTCAATGATCTATCGCATCCTCACCCTAGTCGTTAGATTCTTGGTTAGGTTTTGCAGAACGCTCACTCACTAGTTCTTTGCGGAGACAGATCATTCGGGAGATTGCTTTAGCGGCAGCTGGTGAATCGGCCCGCCATCGGATACGGTCCTCACCTTATCTGACAGTGGGCACAATTCACTAGACAACGATATATCAATGTCCCTAATGATTAGTCGCATGGGTTCGAGAGGCTGCAAGGAGATTGCAAGCCAGCTGATCGCTCTCGTGGAGACAGATTGTTATTATCTTCATATTTTTTCCACTCCTCTGTAAAGATTGGCTTTTTCGATGGTAAATGTTCAAGCACATGTTTATGCCTTTATACGATTTGTTTGTAAATCGTGTTGCCAGCCACACGACATTTTATGATATTTGTATTTTCTTTTCAAATGACATACGTAAATATAGTGTTAACATTCACATGATGCGGTACCAGAACCTAATTATGAGTTGACAACTGCGTTAGTGATTATTGTTTCATATCGTGTAACCCATTACAAGATACGAAACACTGCATGCAATCGAGCACACGACAATGTCATTAATGTTACCACCCAATTCCCGAAGAGTCCCCACAATTTCCGAGATTTCAATTAAATTACTATGACCAATTGGCGAGCAGTCCCCACTATATACAGAAGATTTAACGATTTGTATCCCTCGCAACTTGCCGACATATGTCGAAGTGATGAGAGCTGCTTACCCAATTCGCGAAGAGCACAAGACGGAGCCTTTGGGACAATGAAATGGCGTATGATGGTTATTCATCCCCTTCATTGGCTCGGACCTAACCAGCCTCTGAAGGTGGGCGATTAACTACTAGGCGTTATTTCAATGTTGCAAAGGTTTCGTCCTAATTGAAGGGATGGGTTCGTGAATCTACATGGAGAGCGCATGCATACTGATATTCACAGGCCACCAAACGGAACACTATTTTATTTGTATTTATAAAATATTGTAAATTTCAGTTTGTTGTATGCAAATTATTAATATCAGTTACATCCGGTTTTCCCATTGAAAGATGTCTTCTTGTATAACATGATCTCAATATTGGTCGTACAATCAGACACACGATGGAGCATTTTCGTGAAAACAAAAACACGATGCATAACTATGTTGATCAATTATGTGATAACACGACATACACTATTATACATGGAACAATGGTGATAACGTGTGGCCAAACACACGACAATGATAGTACGCTATTGACCCAATTCCTGATGCATTATATTCCACTCCCTATATATATTTCACAAGGTTAGGGTTTGCAGAACACTCACTCATGCTCTCTTCAGGATACTGCTGTAGCTGCGGCTGGTGATCTGCAAGGAGATTGCACGCCAACTCAATTTGAGGCGGATAATTCCGGAGATTGCTTTTGCGCCTGATGGTGTATCTTACCTTCTACCAGATAAGGGGCATCACCTTCATCTGGTGGGGTGAGTACGTGACCAGGATCTATAACAATGTCTCGAATGGTCCATCCCATGAGGTCGCACGCGATTTTACGTACAAACACCTTATCAATGTTGTTCACAGACATCTTCATATGAGAGGTGAAGTAAACGATATCATGACCTAATACAAGTAGGCGTGTATTCGATAACACGACCTAGTAGGCGATCGTAAGAACCATAATACGATCGGATATATTTGTATTACAGTATCGTGATATTGAATACATGATATTCATACAAATCGTTTAATCAATTATACGACAATTGAGATTCGTACAGAAAATTAGTGCAAAATAATTGATACAATAATTAATTACAAAAGAATTGGTCACAATCATTAATCACAAAATAATTGGTCAAAGTAATTAATTACAAAAAGCAAGCGTCTTTTTTACAACTCATCTGTATTTAGATCAAATTCCTTTACGATTCTGGCCCGGAGTATAGCAACGCATATCATCGGCCTGACCAAGCATGTTATCTCGAGTTGTCTATAATCTGGTTGAATGATGCCCCCTGCCAGTTTCGCTATGCAGTACATGATGAACAAACCACAATCTTCATTTGTTTCCTAGTACGGGCATTTGTTGATCTTAGTCAGTGGCCACGTTCGAGCCCCCTTTATCTTAAGTGCCTTCTCCATTCCATTGGCAACATGTTTCTTGACACTGTCCCTGCAACGGATAATGAGCAATAGAAAGTGGCCCTTGACGTAAATAGGAATGAAACCGCTCTCCGTGTTAACATTCAGGCCTCTCAACAATATGATTGAGAGTTTGCCCTCCTTCTCCACCGGCCCTTCCCCAGTGCTGAGTAGTGAACTTGCCAAAAAAATAGTTGGGGTACGTGCCTAGATTTCTCATATTGCATTCATCTAGTAGTTGGAAGAAGACGTCGATGACCTACACAATACCATGTGTTAGTAATAACACGATAAGTGCCTATACCATGATTACGATCACACGACTAGGTCACAAGTCGTGTATTAATTAACACGCTAGTTTTACTTCAGCAATTATAAGTCGATAGTTAGCGTAGATGACAACCAACGATATGAATATGTGTCGTGTAATCGATAAAATGATAATTCATTATAATATGCGTACGATATTCAATCGTTTGATTGATAACATGATTACTTTCTAAAACGTATGAGCAATGAATACATATTACCTCATTCGTTATGCACTCTTGCTTTAATAGAGATAGGTAGTCTGTGTATAGGAGTGTCTCTACTGGCCACGACTGGTATGGGTTCGACAAAAATTCCGTGATAATTTCTTTAACTGCTCATATGGACGTATGCTCATAAAACCATACCTGGCGGCAGACAATACAAAAGAATATAAACATTAGACTAAAATGTTCAATAACTTCACTATAACAAATTAGTCGTGTTACGGATAATATGCTTGAATCCATAGTCGTGTTGTCGAGGACATGATATATCTACATGCATGTTAAATGTCATTTGTTCGATAACACGCTTGAGAGTGGTATAATGCGACCGATGAGGCGATATTCATCTTTGTGAAACATATCGTGTCATTATAAATATGATATTAGCATTAACATATTATAAAACATACGAGATTTACCTGGAGCACTAATGAAGCCCCTAAGAGAATTCCGGCTGTGGCAGAATGCTCGTCCTGTTTGCTCATGATGTTCCGGTGGGCTGCCAATATGCCTCTCATCAGCAAATCATGTATGGCCCCTACCCAATTGTATCTCCCCACGACGGACATGTCATCTAAGTAATCACATAGAGCTGGGATATGGCTCTGTTGCTCTACGTGAATAACATGAGGACACCCATGTGCACGATAGCCAACCGTGCTAAGTCCTCATTAGAAGCATTCCTTGATTCCGCAACCACTTCTTTGAACAATTCTTCCAGTCCTGTCTTCTCCCGGCCGCTTCCCTTAGAAGAACTACTTGTAGAATGCCCCCTTGCCTTGGGCAGCCTTCCCCTCGCTGCTTTCCAATTTACACAGGTTCCCTTTTCCACTCAACCCAGTGATCATAGCCACTTCATCCACTGTAAGGGGTAGTCTTTTGCCCCTTATGTTGAAGACCTCCAGTGAGTAGTCCCAACAATCACCAATGAGTACATCCAATAGTGGCTTGGAGATGATGATGGGCTTGTAATAATATATTGTGTAGAACCCAGACTCCACTAAAATCGCCTTGCATCCCGAACGTGAATCTACAAGGTCTTTTGATAGACACAGTCCAACGGGGAAACTATTCTTACCCAGACCCTGTCTTCTCCCGTAGATTCTCTTCTTCTTCTCTTCTACAACCTTCACATACTCCGCCATTTGATGTAATACTCTAACTTTATGTCAGAAAAATTGGATATATATATATGTCAATCAACAATAGGTCATGACCATAGTCAATAGACGTGTCCGTTCACACTTTTTCTAACTAACTTCTAAAGAGACAATAAGTATATTTATCGTGTAATTGAACATACGCTAAGCGGACCATGCATACATGGCATATTTATGGTTATACATCGTGTTTCCACCAACTTATTGAGCACATGATATATGACGTATCGTCTTTCTGACGCAACAATAGTTTGATTCGATGGCCTATGTCGTGTGTTCAAGTACACGCTAAATCAAAAAATAGTGCATACAAATATCCAAAATGCCTTACCTTACCACAAAACCTCCGATGTTGTTCTCTGAGCTGGATTGAACACTCATTCGGTCATGCTTTTCCAGAATCGCCACAAACCTGATCCGCACTACAAAGAAGAACTAGTTTTGCGGCGTACAGTTTCAAAACTGGGCTTATGAGAAACCCTCGTTCTTCGCAAATTCAAACTTGTTACAGAACAAAAAAATCCCTAATCTTCGATGTTTTGGTCGGATAGGTCGCAAAATCTTCTCACACGCCGCTTACGTGGTGCTCAAACAAGGGACTTTCCAATCGGAAGTGAGTTTTCAATCAGAACGGAGTCTTCACTCCAAGGAATCACCGGCGTCGGAAGTTGTATGACACTGGATGCGACTTTGTGAGGGTTTAACACGATATAAAACCCTACCTCCGGTCAGGGGTATTTTAGTCCACATTTTAGCTTATATCGTGTTATTCCTGGTGATATGACATTTCTATTTCAAATCCAAGGAATATGGAATATTTCATTCGTTGGCTAGGCAATATGGAAAAAACACTTCTTGAAAACCTGTGGAGCACCTTATTTACATCAACGTAATGGTTGTAGTTATGATTTGCAATGAGAATTTAGCCAGAGACTCTTACAAGCCTGGCTATCATCTGGATGTGGCAGTTGGCCACTGTGCTGGCTGGAGGCCCGAGGTCTCTGGCCTTCTGGACCGGGTACTTAACTCCCGGTCTAGTTCAAATAAATGGAGAAATAAAAGAGAGAATGAACCAAGCCTAGTTCGAGGGTATACATATCTAAAAAGATTAAAAAATTACCAATAGACTTTGAGAGGGGTTTGAGTGTTTTGATCAAGTTTATGGAAAAATCCTACAAGATATAAAATGATTATTTTATCCTTGTAGCTAAGTCATGATTCACTTACCGAACTTGGGGCTTCTGGTGCCTATTAGTGGACTTAAAAATTGGAAAAATTCCAAGTGAGAGTTTAATGTGTACCCCAAATGTAGACTAAATAACATAGTGAGAAAAAATACTAGTAAATAGATAAGTGATTATTTTGTCCCTAGGGTTTACAGAAAACCATCAAGGTCGATTCAAGGGGTTTACAACCCCATTAAACACCAGGAAAATTACTCCAGATCCATGTTGTCAAGTAGTATCCTTTAGCCCAATTTTGGACCCATTGGATGTCAAAAAGTCTTTCAAAAAATGACTAAATACCCCTATGAGCGGGTCGCTTACATTCATGTGAATGAAGCGCGAGTCAATTTCAGAGTGGAGCCTTGGGAAAGGTCAATGACTTAAAATCAATGGAAGGGTAGTGAAATGACTAGAATGATCTAAGGGAGTGAACCATACCTCAAGTGGTAGAATTACCCTAATGCCCTTAGAGGCAGTCTATTCCGTTCTCACCGAAATAGATAACCTAGCTAACAAAGAATTAGAGTACCCTATAATGATGTTAAATGGCTTCAAATGGAAGGGGTGTGACCAGTATCAAGAGCAAAACTGGGAAGAACCCTAATTCTCAGGGTTAATGCAGCATATTACACATGTCTGCAATGCAGCACATCAATCTACTAGGATAGTATTTACATTCTCGGGCTTGAATTTGTTGAGCCCTAGCCCTGAAAATGAGTGCAATGGGCTTCTATTTATTATTAATGGACTCGTGTAACTTCATGTTATTTATGTTGCTTACTTTGTTGCATGTTTTTATTATTGATGGATTACTTTTTAATGGTAACTTGAGATTAATGAAGATTAATCAAGAGATGTTGGTTGTTGTTGGTTTGAGGGGATAATACCTAATCAAGATAAAGACTAAAATACCTTCAATGGGGTTTGGGACTGGTTCATGGAGTGAACAGTGCCCAGACATAGAATTTTACCTTGGTTAATGAACTAAGGGTAGTTATGGGAGTTTACCCTAGTCTCATGGAGACTAATAGAGTTCTTGATGTTCTTTGAGTCATAGCTCATTTGATGAGCTATTTATTAGGCCGATTCACAATGCTAAGAGGACCCAATTGGTTGGACAAATACTTAACTGGATAAAACCAATCTACTCTAAGTTTCGAATGTTTGGGGGAGTCAGTGGTCATAAAGACCTTAGGTTTTTATTGGTTACATCATTTATGTCTTTAAGGACATTTCTCCAAAAGTTGGGAGGGTGGAGATTGTGATACTTGTACACTTTCTTCACTACCATGACAGTTTGAGTATTAGACAGCAAGGTCTTTACCACGAGTTTTCTGTAGGTCTTCACATGACCATATAGTGCATACAAAAAACAAAGTTGCATGAGCATCATAGTAGGCTTGTGCTTCTTGCCAATATGTGTCCATGAGCACAGTTGGGATCCACTTCTCTTGATTTGTGGCAAGCTATTAAGAGCCCTGGGGATTTAGGTCAAGCTGATGTTAAAAAGTCTACTCCAATGTTGGAGTTCAGTATCTACGGATTTCTTTGAGAGTCAAGTTATCTCTGAGTGAACACATATTTATATTATGTTAAATCTAGAGTTGGGTCAGTAAAATAAAGGGTGGTTAGTGTCATGTGTCATTTTAGTTGGAAGATGATGTGTTTGTTTGTCCAAGAGATTGGACATGGGTATTAATTATTGAATAATGGTTGTGAGATAATTAATGACATTGATTGTTATTGATTGTTAATTAGCATAAGTAGTACAATTAGTGGACTTGCATAAAATGTAGGTTGATTGAAAATACTTAAGCATTTCATGTTTGATGTTATGCTTCTTGAGATATTGTAGTTTCTTGGCAAAATTACGTCTAGATCCAATCTTGTTGGAATAACATTGGAGATGTTATTTGAGGAGTACGTAGGCAACTAACATCGAGTGATATTGGCCAGATCCAAAAAATATTAATAAAACTTTTCATTGTTTTGGAAACTCTTCTCTTGAGGGTGGAGAGGTTTCGTCGTTGTTTGATTGTTTGGTTTGGTTGGTTGCATGTTCTTTAGGCAAGAACAAGTGAGACCAGGACCGGTGAGTGTGAGATGTAGTTCCTCATTTCTGCATTCTGGTAAGTAGGTATATCTCTGGCGTGAGTCAACTTATTTATTTTCAGACCGATGACATACTTGTACTTTGATGGATAGGCTGTTCTTTATGGATTTTTGAGTTGTGTAATAATATCATATGATTTGATATTCGTGTTTGTGAACCCCAGTTATCATAACCTGGATATTTAATCGAATGGTTTATTTTGCCCTTAAGAAAAAGAAAAAATGTGACTTACCATTATGCATTGTAAAAAGGCTTTTAAAAATCCGGGTTATGACATATTTACTCAAAATTTTACCTATTTATAGGCATTTTCATTTTATTTTTTTGCCTTGGTCAAGGGGGCAGACTCCACCATGGGCCCCAATTTAACATTTGTGTGGGAGGGTGTGTAACCCAATTTAACGTCCAACCTTCTAGTGATTTATTGAAGTAGGTTTGGGTGTGATTTAAGACATTTTGGGTCAAAAATACCCTTAAATTGTCACTTATGGTGTTTTTACCTATTTATAGTTTCTAGGAGGCGGCATCATTGGGGCATTTTCCCGAACACCTGCGTGCCTCGCATATCCCAGGCTTGGCGCCTCCCATCCATGGCTTGGTCGACTATGCCAAAGTGCAGAGGACCTTGGGGGAAGCACATATCTTTTTCTAGCGGTGTTGGAAGGTCAGGGGTGTGCAGTTCGGGGCCTTGGGACGGATCCCCCTTCTCCATTGTAGCAATTGGCGGGCTGAGCAAAAGAGGCGTTGAGCGCTCTGCCTGAAGCTGAGCCACGGCCAGGCTCAGAGCATAGACCTTGGCCACTCCCATGCTCAAGGACTGAATTGCCGCCATGATTTGCGCCAGAGTAGGTTTGCCGGTGGTCTCTGGAACTATCTTCGGGCTGTTTGTCTAGGTGAGAGCCCCTTTCTCAAGTAAAACTTACGGGGCCGTGGCAACTTGCTTGCCTTGTGCCATGGCTAGGGCTCATAAAAGCTCCGATATCAATAATGTGCCCGATGTGGCAAAATTGGTACCTTGGAGTTTCACTTAGGGAAAGGGAAGGAAGAAGGAAGAAAGGATAGGGAGAACTGAATAATCAATTGCATAAAACCAACCAAGGGAGGGGATGACCCTCTTATGGGGAGCCGCACCCTCCTACCTTGGGAAACATGCCACTAGTGGGCCCGGCTATCCCGTGGTCCACTAGCGTTCCTAACATAGTTTAATAATCCAATACATATGCAAATACTAATCAAATGCAAATGAAATTAGCCTAATGTACTGAAATAAAGGTAAATGAAGAATCGGGTGAACGTGCACAACACGACCACTGGCCTTTAGTGGGACATCATGCTCCGCCTTGACTATGTGAAGGCAAGGGGCCACTACCCCTATCCCCACAGACACGCCACCCTCCGCTGTCTCCCCCGATTAGCTCCCTCCTCTCTGTGTGTTATAAATTCCACCAACTCTGTGGGCCAATAAGGCCCGGTTGGTCACCTGTGGTTCCACCTGGGCCGGCGACGGCGGGAGGCCATGCCCTTCTTTCTCTTCCACGAGTTACCAATATTTTTCCTAGTTTCTTAGTGTGCAAAAATGAATTTGGCAGTCGGAGTTTCTTAGTCACCATCCAGCCTCCAGACTATGTCCAGTTGCTCCGTCACAGGCCGGCAACAGTTGTGGGCTATCCCTCCCAGCCAGCTTAGCCCCTATCTGTCACGCTCCTCCACACCCTCGACCCAAACTGGTCCAAGAAGGCGGGATGCAGTGCCGACAAAGTGGAGTAATCGCAGAAGACTTAACCATCTTTGCTTTAGAACAATAGAGTATGTAACATGAGCCCATTGTGCAAAAGCAAGTAGAGGAAGATAAAAGAGATTGGCTAACAATCTTAGTCATCACACTATCCACAACATCTAAATAGTAACATAATCTCAAGCTTTAAGGCTACACATGTCTATAGCCATTACCGGCTAAACAAAGTATGATATAAAGTCAAATATACGTCTAACACATTATAAGACAATTCAAACACAATGTAAATAACTAGCCCCTCTCATGGCACGTGTCCATCCTCATGCTCAACTTAAATATTATATGGAGCACCTACATAACACAGCATACAACCCCAAAACAAAAACCATAAACAAAAGAGAGGTGAACTTAGCTTAGTAAGGGTTTTGGAACTGAATATAAACTCATGAAAACACCATATGCATTCTCAACCTAATCATGTATTGCATATTCATTCTCTACACCTATACATCATGAGATAAATCACTTTACATATACACATTCATCCCACCTATGCATCATGAGATAAATTACATTCCATATACACATTCATGCCACCTGTGCATCATGAGATTAATTCATAGTTTATATGTGCATCATGTGCAATCATTTAAGTCACATAGTTCATTCACATCCTGCATGAAGCAATTATCAATATTCACATTCACCTTGCATAATCAAGTGTATTAAACACATTCTATCCTGCATATTCAAGTATAACCATTCCCATATACACCATGTGTAACATAAGCACCATTGTTCCTATACAACTTATGTCAATGAGCATTATATATCATACACATCCATAAATCATCTGGTGAATGTCTCACAATTGAGAAAACAACCATGTTCACCCTAGTTGAAGCCTAACCAGACTTGCTCACTCAGGACAATCCCTAACGGGGAAGGTCCGAATTCCTAAAAAAGAAACTAGAGCAGTTTGGGTTAGTTCCTTAATTGGTAAAGTACCCCTGGTAAGCCAATGCACATGGACAAACCATCGAGGACTATCCTCTCCAGAAACACATCAATTTAACTCATTACAGCAAATCCGCTCTTCTCGCCATGGGAGGAAACCCATCCTCAAAGTGGCATAAAACCCCATCCATTGGACGTAAAACCCAGTCCTTTCAAATGTAAAACCGATTCGATAAACCTCCAAGTGGCTAATCCAAAAAACAATGACTTCAAATCAATTAATCACAATTAAACATAAATAATCTTTTCTTACAAATCATTCTTATGATGCATGCAACATGATACAATGTGAATAAATGTTAAATAAATGCAAGCATATGTAAACATACTCTAATCAGTCCTAATATGTATTAAACATGGCCTCTTTGTGACAATTAAGTTCATATAGGCATAAGTAATTATATATATACATGGTAGCGTTCATATTTGAGCAAAAACATGTACAATATGAATCATCTATAATCAATGTGACATGTACAAGTATCCATAGTTCATCATGATTACAACCTACTCGAATCATGGAGTAAATGTGAAGAAATAATCAAAATATGAATTTAAAATAAATAGAGCATTATGCCAAACCTAGACAAGTATAGTCTAATCTTCATGCTTAAGCTAAATCACATCTAAGGAAGGTTCATATGCAATTAAGGTGACAATTATAAGTAGTCATAACACATCATAGCCATAGAGAATTAGAATCATGAGAAAAGAATAAGAAATAGCCAAAAATCCACAAAAATAGCCAATTTCCACCAATTGCTATTTAGCCATTTGAATGGCATTGCAACCTGTTTGAACGCCTGGTTGTTTGAACGGTCTAGTTCAATTAGTCAAACAATTCACTTGTCTGATTTGCCTTCAACCTCTCGAAATTCAAACCGAAAAACTTCCAAAATTCCATATAAATTCTAAAATCATCATAACCTATAATCAAAATCTAAGCCTAGAACATGGTGGATTTAATCATTTTCATGCTTAATCATACCAAAATAACCATAAATTGTATGTTTTTAATAAATCACCATTACACATCATGATGGAACAAAACTTAAATAAACTTAAAATTATGGCATTCTAAGAATCAAAACCACACAGGGTAGAAACCCCTTACCTCTAACAAGCTTGGAAATCCCATGAACGAGCTTCAACCTCACGTAATCATACCCAAAAATTAGGGAAAAAGATAGAACTAAGACATCCTTAGGTTAACAACGAAAATAGCCTAATTAGGGTTCTAAACTTAATTCAAAACATGATTTTGATGGAAAAAAACTAATAATAAAAATAGAAACTAAAGATAGAGGTGATTAAGACAAGGATCTAAAGATTATGAAGGTGATTAAGTGTTTTCGGAGATGGAGGACGAATGGGAGGAGTACCCGGGACCCCACGGTGGACCACGAGGAGGGGCTGAACCTCGTTTGGCCTGCCTACAATTCCCACACTACAATGGGGAAGACAACCCAGTGGAATGGCTGTATAAGGCTGAAAAGTTCTTCGCCTACCAAAGAAAGCATTTGGAGGCTGAACTATTGTGCATAGCAGTCTTCCACCTCAATGGGGACGCTTCTGTGTGGTTCCAAAGCTTCGAAAAGGAGGTGCGCTACCCCACTTGGGCTGCCTTCTCTGACGAGTTGTGCATCCAGTTTGGCCCAAATGAGTTTCAAGACTTCAATGAGATGCTATCCACACTGCGCCAAACCACCACAGTTCGGGCCTATTACACGGAGTTCATGAAGGTGGCCAACCGCCTTCCCGACTGGCCAATGGCCGCCTTGGTGGGCACGTTCAAGAGAGGTCTCAAACCCAAGATTTTTGAAGAGATACGCCACTTTTCGTGCTCTAGCATGCGAGACATTGTGCACCATGCACATATTGAGGAAGAGAAGTTGGCTTGACAGCGGAGAGGGGGGCAACTAGGGACCTTCCCACGTTCCAATGTCAGCTCTAGCCCCCTTGCCGGCCTGAACAACAGCCTAGCGCCAGGCCGACTTGGCCAGCCAGCACCACCACCAGGCCAGATTGTCCAGCGTCTGATGCCGGCACAAATGGAGGACCTTTGGTCTAAGTGACTATGTTTCCGTTGTGACAAGAAGTTCATTCCAGACCACCGTTGTTCCATCAAAGGCAGCCTCCTCATGGACGAGATTGAAGAGGAGGACGCAGAGGACAGGGCAGACTCGTCCCACTATGATGACGTGCAGCCTGAGATTTCTGTCCATGCCTTCTCGAGGGCATTCACTCCTCACACAATGTGGGCTCAAGGCCACCTCAAGCGGTAGCAAGTGGCCATCTTGGTCGATAGCAGGTCTACCCACAACTTCATTAATGACAAGGTGGCCCAGCATCTTGGCTGCTTCGTGTGTAATTCGAAGCCCTTCGATGTGTTCATCGGTGATGGGAAGCATCTCAGGAGCACTGGCGTTTGTGCTCAAGCCACTCTCGCCGTTCATGGCCACACCTTCATCACCGACCTCTTCCTCCTGCCCACAAAGGAGGTGGACATGGTGTTAGGGGTTCAGTGGCTACAAGAGCTAAGCAACGTGGTTTGGAACTTCAGAGATATGGTTATGGATTTCGAAGTTCAGGGGCAGTGGGTTCGGATTGAAGGGTCCCAGTCGGGCACCCTCCACACAGCCCAATTGACAAGTTCCTTTTTCTGGTTCGCACCCCAAGGGTTCCTCTTGCAGTAGCGGGCTACAGTCAAGGTGCCTCAGGATCAGCAGTCCCCAGATCTCCTTGAGTTATTGGCAGAGCATTAGGATGTGTTTGCTGATCCACAGGGACTTCCTCCAGTGCGGCCTCACGACCACCATATCCCCATCATTCCTAAGGCGACACTGGCCAATGTCCACCCTTATCATTATCCTCACATCCAAAAGTTTGAGATCGAGAGTCTCATGGTTGACATGCTACAATCCGGTATCATCCGCCCTAGCACGAGCTCCTACTCTTCTCTGGTGTTGCTAGTTAGAAAAAAAGATGGTACTTGGAGGTTTTGTGTGGACTACCAAGCATTGAATTTCATCACCATCAAGGACAAGTATTCCATACCCGTGATCGAGGAGCTTCTGGATGAGCTGGCTATGCACAGGTCTTCAATAAACTCAACCTTCGATCGGGTTACCATCAGATTTGGGTGCAGCCAGCTGATCCGCACAAGACCGCCTTCTGGACTCATGACAGCCATTTTGAGTTCCTCGTCATGCCATTCGGGTTGACCAATGCCCCCTCCACCTTCCAAAGCCTCATGAACAATCTCTTCAGGCCGTTCCTCCGCCGCCATATCTTGGTCTTCTTTGATGATATCCTGGTTTACAGTCAGTCGTGGGCAGAGCACTTGGAGCACCTCAGGTCAGTCTTTTCTATTCTAATAGCTAATTCATTATTTCTTAAGTGTTTTGGCAGCCCCCAAGTTGATTACTTGGGTCATATCATCTCTCGGGATGGCATTGCCGTTGAAGGTGGTTGCCATGCTCTCTTGGCCGCCACCCACGTGTGTTGAGGCGCTCTGGGGTTTTCTGGGACCTACTGCTATTATTAGCGGTTTATTAGCCGGTATGGGGAGATCTCTTAGCCACTTATAGAGCTTCTCAAGAAGGGGGCCTTTGGTCGGAATGAGGTTGCCCAAGCAGCATTTGACGAGCTGAAGCATGCTATGGCATTGGCTCCAGTATTGATTTTACAGGATTTCATCCGCCCCTTCGTGGTTGAAATTGATGCTTCAGAGACAGGTCTAGGTGCGGTTCTGCTGCAGGATGAGAGCCCCATTACCTACTTTAGCAAGGCTTTGGTTGGTTGCTTTTTGTCCCTATCCGTTTATGAGAAGGAGATGTTGGCTATTGTCCTCGCCGTCGACAAGTGGCGGCCTTATCTACTTGGCCGCCGGTTCTTGATTCTCACTGACCACCAGCTCCTAAAGTACTTCTCAAGCAGTGGGTGTCTACTCCTTCTCAGCAAGGGTGGGTCAGTAAGCTACTGGGTTATGATTATGAGGTCGTGTACAAGAAAGAGTCAAAATACACCATGGCTGACGCACTGTCTCACAGCTCTACCCCGGGATCATGCTTGGCCTTTTCTACTCTATCCTTTCCCTTCATTGATGAGTTGAGGTGGGCCTACAGGGATGATTCTCATACACAGACCCTTATTACAGCTCTTTAGGCTGACCCAACTGCTCGTCCTTTCTTTGTTTGGCAGGATGACCTACTCTTTTGGAAGGACCGCCTTTGAGTTCCAAATGTTGATGATCTTCGCAGGCAGGTTCTCTCCCATTTCCATGACACTCTTTAGGCTGACCCAACTGCTCATCCTTTCTTTGTTTGGTAGGATGACCTACTCTTTTGGAAGGACCGCCTTTGAGTTCCAAATGTTGATGATCTTCACAAGCAGGTTCTCTCCCATTTCCATGACACTCCAGTAGCCACTCATGAAGGGGCTTTCCGCACTTATAAGCGTGTCAGCCAGAGTTTTTTGTGGTAGGGTATTCGCCGGGCAGTCTAGGAGTATGTAGCCGCTTGAGATGTATGCCAATGAGCTAAGGCTACCACGGCCTCTCCTGCAGGTTTGCTTTAGCTTTTGCCTATCCCTGATAAGGTTTGGGAGGATGTTTCGATGGACTTCGTAGAGGCCTTGCCCTTGGTACAAGGCAAGTCGGTGATTATGGTGGTGGTGGACCGATTGTCCAAGTACACTCACTTTTGCGCTCTGAGACACCCATTCACCACCAAGACAGTGGCCGAGCTCTATGTTTGAGAGGTGGCCAAACTACACGGCATGCCTTGCACTATTGTCTCTGATCATGACCAGATTTTCATATCTCAGTTCTAGCAGGAGTTCTTCACTTTACAAGGTACTTCTCTCCACATGAGCACCACTTATCACCCCCAGACGGATGGCCAAACTGAGGTGGTAAACCGATGCTTAGAGCAGTACCTCCGTTGTTTCACGATGTCTCAGTCCCACATATGGCTTCAGCTTCTTCTATGGGCGGAGTGGTCCTATCATACTCGTGCCGGTTTCACTCCTTTTGAGGTGTTGTATGGCCGCCCTCCCCCGACCATGCTGTCTTATGTTCATCATCGTTCTTATGTGGCTGAGGTGAACTATATGCTCCAGACACGGGACGAGGTTCTTAGATAGCTCAAGGAGAACTTGTGCTCTGCTCAAAATCGGATGAAGCAACATTATGATGGTCATCACACTGATAGGGGGTTCGCGGTGGGTGACTTGGTTTATATCTCTGTTCTTCCTCAATGCCAGACATCCTTGTTTTAGCCTGAGCATTCTAAGCTCGCCCTCCATTTCCATGGTCCCTATGTTGTGGACGAGCGCATTGGTCCTATGGCTTACCATCTTTCTCTCCCGCCGGACTCCTTAGTTCACCCCGTCTTTCATGTCTCTAGGTTGCGCCGATGCATAGGTGACACGTCCTTGGCCATTGATGCTCCTCCACCCCCCTTGATGGGCCCAGTCCAGCCTTCCGACCCCGTCCCCGCCTCAGTGCTTGATAAGTGTCGTGTCCGTCACTCAGGTCACATCATTATTGAGATTCTGATTTCTTGGCAGGGCCAGCCACTTGAGGATGCCACATGGATGCTCGAGGATGAGTTCATGGCTCACTATCCGGCTTGGTCGCCTTGAGGACAAGGTGATTAGCGGAAGAGTGGTGGTGTGTTGTGCACGTTTACCCAACTCTTCATTTACCTTTATTTCAGTACATTAGGCTATTTTTGTTTATATTTGATTAGTATTTGCATATGTATTAGATTATTAAATTGTGTTAGGAACGCTAGTGGACCACGGGATAGCTGGGTCCACTTGCAGCATGTTTCCCAAGGTAGGAAGGCGTGGCTCCCCATAAGAGGGTCGTCCCCTCCCTTGGTTGGTTTTATGCAATTGATTATTCAGTTTTCCCTATCATTTCTTCCTCCTTCTTTCCCTTTCCCTGCATGAAACTCCAAGGTACCGATTGTGTCGCATAGGGCACATTAGGTGGCTGATGAGGAGACAATGAAGGGGGGTCTATTCCAAGCAATTCTAGAATGCGCCCGCACCTTCTTTATCTCTTCTCTTGTTGTTTCCTTTTCTTTCTCTCTTTTTTATGCCGCAAGTGTGCGTCCAGGCCCATGGCCTATGACTAAACCCCACACCTGTCTCTATTGGTATGAATACCAAGGCCAACAATGCCAAAGCGTCACATTTTTATATGGTCAACCAAGATATTTCAATGATTGACTTGAGGTATGGTTATCATCTACTCAAGGTTTTTGATGAGGATATTCCTAAAACAGCCTCACAAACTTAGTATGAAGATTACAGGTTCCGAAGGATGTCTTTTGGACTCAACCATACCCTCTAGCAAGTATTGATATGATGGGGCATGAGTATAAACTCGTTGAGTGACATTTGTGGGTAATTTTTGGTTGAATTGTATGAAGAGGGACATTGGTGAATATGTTTGATGCCTGATTTGTCAGAGTGCTATGTCAGGGCATCAGAAATCATCATGATCCCAACATTATTTGGAGATTTCATAGTGGAAGTAAGTGCTTGTTATGATGGAGTTTGTTTGAAGTTGACTTGTATATGGATGAGGCATGAGATCATTAGGGTCACTGTGGACTGATGATGAAGTTGTGGTTACCTTTCTTAAACTGATGACTGGTCCGAAAGAATTTTGAAAGGCCTTTTTGAGTGGCACTTGCCATTGTTTTGAGTCTGTTTATTATAACAACTCATTTTGACATTTGGATGACTCTTGTAAGGTATTGTATGAAAGGATATATGATTCATCGACATGTTAGGCTCAAGTAAGTGAGCTGTAGATGCTCAAATATGAATTGTTTTTACACTATGTAGACAAGTTAGCAAGGACTTTATATATCTCTAAAGCTCATAAGAGAGTTATGCTGATTGTTCTTTGTTCATATGTAGTTTGCATGCTTTATCCTTTATGGTTTGATAATTGATTATTTGTGAGTGAGCTTAAAAGTTAGGTTTTCATTGTTTCTACTATATAAAAAAATTATGCTCAAGTGGCTATATGTCGTAGTCTTTATCTTTGTCAGATAATCGGACTAAGAGCAATGCAGTTATCCACTAAGTTGAAGTAGACAAATATTAAACTCACATTTATCCTACTTTTTGGTATTGTATATTTGTAGTCTCGACATCTAATTTTTGTTATTCTTTTCACCTACTTACTATATTATCATTTTGATGTTTATTTCCATTTATTCCACTTCATTTTTTCCCGTTTTCACTTCTTTCGATACTTTCTTTAGGTACCATTCTCCTTTTTTATTTAAATTTTGGCTTCCTCTATTTCTTTTTCGGCTCATTTCGGTTCCACTTTCGGCATCCCTTGATTCTTTAGTAAAAAACCCTAACTATGCTTATTATTTTTGCTTGCCTATTCCATTAAAATACATATCACTGAAATACTACTTAACCTACTTAGTATAATATCTAATATAAGCTTTCTGCATGTAAGATATGGGTCATGATGCAACTTACCTTCATTTTCCTCCTCCTTATGCATATTTTTATATTGTAATATTCTATAATGCTGCCGTGAAGATTGATTATTTCCACTTCATAGATCAACTAAGTTGAGGATGATATGAGTATAAATAGTGGATGGAAACCTAAGAAGAAGAACTGACCATCATAAGGTGAAGACAACCCCTGTAATGTCCAACATAGCTTTTCTCATTAGATTACCCTTAGAAGAAGATGAAGAGCCAAAGAAGAGCTGGATAAAGGGGGAAGAAAAATAGTACAATGGTAGGGAGGGATATGGGGGAGTTTAAGCACTTGTTATGCATTAATTGCCACACTCAATAAATTTTGACATGTTTTCACATTATAAGCAAAGCGTACTGACCATTTGTCTTTTTATTATTTCAAAGTTTCAAGGGTATGTTGGACATATTTTATATTTTCACATCCTTTTAGAATCTTATTGTACCAAAAAGTTTCTCTAAGTACTTAACATTAAAATGAAAACTTTCTTGCATTCGAAACTAAAATGTAAATTGCCCTTTTCTTTTCCCTGGGGTAGAAAAAGGGTTGTATTTAGGGTAATTTGGGGATTTTATTAATAAATACCACCTTAGTATATATATATATATATATATATATATATATATATATATATATATATATATATATATATATATATATATATATATATATATATATATATATATATATATTCTCTCTGCGCAAACATGAAAATTCTTTTCTCCATGCCGGAAATAAAAATTATACAAAAAAAAGGCTTTCAATATATAGGCAAACGAATAGTCAACTAGCCTTTTAAATATCGGCTCGGCGATTCCACACGCAACTTGCAGTGGAACACCTAACGTCATCTTCTATTTCCATTATTTTTCAGAGATCCTCATGGTCGAATGAATCTCCAAACAAGCCGGCCCCTTGCAAAGTTTGGCTGGAAAATTCTCAAGGTCCTCCTCGAGTTTTGACTTCTGCGAGAGAAAACTGGTATGTTTTTTGCTTTTCTTGTTTGTCAAGAACTTTGCAAGAAATCCCGTCTCCTTATAAGGGTTTCTTCTTTCGCTGGGTTACCAATTCGATCATCTTAAAGATTTCAAGCTTGCTCTTGGCTTTGAAGCAATTCGATCATCTTGTTCTTGTGAACAATTCGGGAGAGTTTCTGAGGGGCTTTTCACTTTGGAGTCGGGAAGTACTAGTGATTCATGGGTTTTCTTTTGCTGGGTTAGCTCGTCCGTTCTTGCAGTCAAAGCTCGTCGGCTTGGTTGGTCCTCATAAGACCAAATCTCATAGAGGGAGAGCCAAAATATGCCAATGGACCGATCGTCGTCAACGGGGTTCTCGTCTCTGCAGGAGACAAAGGCAGTGGTGTCGATCGAGTGCCTGACGGGGAGCTCCAAGGCGGAGGAATGGAACGGGGAAATGCCGCAGACGGGGGACATCGTGGAGGAGCTGCAGATGGGGGGAGCGGCGCCGGTGCACGCACCGTTCAAGAACGGGCGAAGCGGGGTTCAGCGGCTGCTGCACGCCTCCTTCAAGCGCAAGGAGACGTCCATCCTGGTGCGCGTGCGCCGTGGCCGGGACGAGTTCGCCGAGCTTCAGGCCTGCATCGTGCCGTGCGAGCCGCCGCCTTCCGGGGCCCGCAAGCCCACATACACGCTCCGCTCCATTCACGACCCCAACCACGCGGTTGGGTTCGTCGACAAAACCGAGGGCGAGTGCTGGGCCCTCCAAGGTAAAATCTTCTCACCTTTCTCTCTTCGTTTTCTGATCAAGTGAGTATCGATTCAATCAATAATCAATAATCTAATTGTGTTGATTCAATCAATAATCAATAATCTAATTGTGTTGCAAGTGGTGACCTGAATTAAAAAACCCAATTTGCTAATATTATGAAGTTCATAAGAGCTGTTTTCTAGATAAGTGAGCTCATTTAGTCAAACCAAACTAATCTCATTTTACTTTATTCTTTATTTTTATCGTCTGCCCTCTAATAATTTATTTTGTTTTTTTGTGCATAATGGATAACACGAGTAAAGATATTTCATAGCAAACTTTTTTCCACAACAAATATTTTCACCTCATTCACCTTAGGAATAGCTTTCAGTATGTAACTAGATACAAAGTATTAGGTAAGGAACAAAGTAAACATGAACTGTGTACTTGTGTGATGTGAACAATTAGATCATAATCTAACAACTCGCATTCATTTGAATAATTTATGTTAATTACGTGAACCATCGGATCATGTACGGTACTAGTAATTTTTTGTACATGCTTTTGCAAATTTAGGGTGTCCGGAATAGAATTTAATCACTTGGGCCTGGTAGGTGTTTCAACTATTCTTCGAGCCTCCTTTTTCAAAGTCAAAAAGAGAGGACAGGACAAATGGTTGTATGCTGGGGGCTGGGCTACTTGAAAGTGGAGCTCTTAATCAAAGTCAAACTACGAAAATATCAGGCGGCTATCTTCTACACATACATTTTCACGCCACTGTACTTTTCCTCCTCAGGACTAAATATCTGGCGCCTGCCCGCTGGGCATCCTTGACCTTCTAGATAACTCAAAGTTCACTCTTATTCGAATCCCTAATAATAATTCTGAAACCCAAAGCCATCACCGACATGGCACCACCCTTCAATTAGGTCCTCTACCAAATTTGCGGAAGACCGGACCACAACTAGTTGGCCACGCGTGGTCGACAGTTGTTTTGTTTTTTTTTAAAGGAAAATTCTAAACAAAGTTTGGGATTCATGAACCGGTAGGGTAATATTTGTTATTTTATTAATATTAATAAAAAATTGATAAATATATATAATATTTAAAATTTCTAATTTCTGAAAAAAAGTTTATTAGGTATATATTATAACTTTAAAATTAAATTAGATTTCTAATTTAGGTTAAATTATATTCTTACTAAATTCATAATAATTATACTTTTTAATTAGTTAGAATTAAATTAAAAATTATTTTCTAGTTCTATTAGGATTGGTCTAGATTTTTTTTATATATTATGTATTTTGAAAGAAGAATAGTAATCAAAAATCATAATTAAGTTAGTTTATTTTAATTTTATATTCAGTTATTCTTTTTTTAATCTTCGACTGAGCCTGTGTAGACCATTAGTCTACATCATTGGTATTTGAGGACCCTTCACCTCCCTGTTACCCACCCATCCTCCTTCTACCATGAGCCAGTCATGCCAGAAGAGCCCGCCACGTCGACCAACCCCGACACCTGATATGGCATCGTCTCTCACGACTGCGGAGTCTTCATCCCTCCATAATGTGCCCATCTCGGAATCCTCACCCACTCACCTTTACACCCAAACTCAATAGTTAGAAACACAAGTAAAAATGGTGAGTTCAGAACTTACCAACGTGAATATCGCTACTGATACCACTCTAGCCGCTCAGGAGGAATCCCACAATTCACTCTTTTGCTCCATCACCGTGCTCACTAACGTTGTTCGATCGCTCTAGTTGTAGTTTTCGGATCCTTCACACACTTCCTCATTTGCAACACTGTCCACCGTCCAGGGCACCTTCTGTAGGTCACTCACGCTGCCACTTCGGTCCCTGGTCCACCAGCCTCTCCTGCAATGTCGTTGTTGCAGTTGACCCACTCTTTTCTTTTACCCTGATTGCAGCCTCTTTCGTCCCGGATCCGTCGCTGCATTGTCGAACTCGGCCTCCACACACGTCACCACTTCTTTCATCATAGATCCAGCCGATGAACACTCACTACCAATCGGATCCGTCAAAGCTGCCGCCTTTCCACCCGCTTCTCTTCCATCAACATTGTTCCCAGCCGGTCTATATCTGGCGCCTGTGCCCTTGCTCCCGGCCTCATCCGCCTCATCTACTTCAAATTCGACAGCTGCGCCATCGTTCCTAACCATATCTTCCCTTTTCATCCCGGATCCAACCATCGTGCAGACTTCACCACCCAACACAGACGAAGTTGCGACCTTTTCCCTCCCATCTTTTCCCTGGAGTCATCCCTCACTCTGACTACCACTAGATCATTTGTTGTACTGTGATTTCTGTAGCCTATGGCATCTTCCGCCTCAGTCTGCCCCTTTGCATGGCTCTAGTCAGTGCCTTCTCGTTTGGTCATGGACGGACCGCCCACCGCCTTTTTCCTTCCGGTCGCCTATGAGCCATCGACCGCCGCTCCATCCACCCTCCACCCCCTTCCTGCTTCTCCTTGCCCCCGATTGCTCACTCTCTGTCGGCTCTTCCATCTTCAATGACTTTCGTTCGGAACAACTTTAATCTGCCCATGCCGGTTCGAACCGGGGCTAATATTTCTGGAACCCATCACTTCGAACAACCATTTGCCCCGATGGACCGACTTGCGCCTCATAACGCGCAGTTGAATCAGTTGCCACATCATAACATGCACGCTCATGGGCCTTCTCATACCACGCCAATCCCTTATCCCCTAGGTTACGTCCCACTTGTTGATCACCTTGATGATGCTGATGCTTTTATTGAGGGGGCAGATTACCGTGACCATGTAGGGCACCATCGCAATCGTGGTTGTGGCTGCGTCGACTACCCTTATGGAGCTGCTCATCCTGACCAGAACCCTACTATTCAAGCTCGGCCGATTCGTGCCACTTTTTCCATCTTCAAAAGAGAGGACCCAGACTAATAGGTTTCTCAGGCAAAGCATTTCTTCCACTTCTATTGCACTCCGGCTCACGAACATTGTGAATTAGCTTCTTTTTATATAGAAGGTTGTGCTATGCGTTGGGTTGACCAATTCCTTACTATGCAACAAGATGCTATTGGCCTGAGTTTGAGCATGTGTTTCTCCTCCATTTTGGCCACTCCCTATCATTATTTTAATAGTTTGTTGCCTCAGGTACGCCAACAGGGATCAGTCCAGGACTACCAAGTCGAGTTCGAATGCTTGGTTAACCTCATCCATGGATGGCCAGAGCACGCCCTAATCGGTATCTTTAAAGTTGGTCTTAAGTCTGAGATTAAAGCAGAATTGCAACTTTTTCCTCAAACCTCCTTGACAGAAACTATGTGTATGGCTTGCGTATGTGAGAAAAAAATAATACAACATGGGCGTACTTCCTCCTCCTATTTGTCCTCCACCTCCACTGCTGCATCCCCTATTTCTTCCTCTTCACCTCTTACAATTCTAGTCAAGAAGCTTATGCAAGCTGAAATAAATACCCACCAAAAAAAAGGATTATGATACAATTGTGATGAAAAATATACTCTTGGCCCTCAATCAAGTCTCTTCATATGTACATTGTTAATGCCCCAACTAGACTAATAGCCAAATTTGAGGCCGATTTGGCTATGCTAGTTAATGACATTCATCCAATATTTCAAGCCTTGGAAAAGTAATCATCTTAATGACAAATTGATATGGAAACAGTGGTGGAATGTTATGACCTTAAGATTAGATTAGATTAGATTAGATTCTTAATTTAAATTAAATTCGATTCTGATTATATTTCCTAATAGTTATACTTCTTATTTAGTTAAAATTAGATTAAAGATTATTTCCTAGTTCTATTAGGATTAGTTTAAATTTTTTCTATATATTGTGTACTCCAGAGAAAATTAATATTTAGAATTAAGTTAGTTTGTTTTAATTTTATTTTCAGTTATTGTTAGTTATCTTTTTTTATCTTTGATTGAGCCTATGTAGACCATTATTCTACACTAGTATCAACTTGTTGTGAGGGCTTAGAAAGGAATAACCTTGCCAAAATAGGTTTAGTGAGTAAATTCCATTGCCAAAGGAACAATCATTTTCCATTAGGTGCAAAAGAAATAGGCAATAGTACATTATATTTTCGATGATAATTTAGAAGAACTAGTGATCTATCCGGTTCTAACTCATAAGGATTAATTGGATCAGTAATCACATAAAAAATCTTATAGCCAAAACTTCATCTTATTTTGCCACCTCTTAAAATCCATTGAACTTGTCCGGTTTAAGAAAATTTTCTACAACACCCAATGATAACAGTATTAACACAAACAATATCTTCTTCAAAATTGTTGGAAAATATTTGGAGATATACAAGTACTTTACTTATCACAATAAATAATAACGTCAACTCTGAAATTAGAACCTTATAAACGCAAGGAATTAAGAGTGAAATGACCTTGTCTGAGGCACAGTGAAACTGATGACTATGAAACATGTATTGCCGCCCTGCAGTACACAAACTTCTCTTGTAATCCACTCCCAAAATACAATAGATATCCTTGTCGGGATTAGGGTGCACTGCAATTAGCCCAACTTAAACTTGGAGATGTTTATGATTCCCAAAGACTCGAAGACAGAGAGAAGATGTCAGAAACTGCTTTCTTGAGTCTATTTTTTGATACATTATCGTGGGGTTCTGTAGGCCTATTATAGGCCCGTTGGGTCATCACACACCTAAGTGGCACCCTTCTCTAATAGTCATCTAACGAATAGGCAGATGAACGGACATCCACTCAAATGAGTATGACCCTACCTTCGAAACCGGACTCTATTAGAATCCTTAACCAGCCCAACTCAAGTTGGGTCGAACCCACACTCGACCCAAATCGTGCCAATTGAATTGGACCGAATCCTTCCATAAGTAATAAGTAAGGCTACTCAGCTCCTCGCGAAGACGCGTATGTGTGAAGTGCGCCACTAAAGAACCACAATGCTCCTAAGCACCTATGTCATGTATGTACACCTTTAGTGCACCCGTCCTTAGTTATTCCACCAGAGTCTGCACAACTAAAAGACAAAGTTTAAGGAAGAGCATTTTCTTATATACTTTAGTACGTTGTCTTACTTTCTTTCCTATGTGGTGTTAAGAGAAACTCATGTACAATTCCTAAGTAAAAAGCTTCTCTCTAACATGAAAAGTAACATTTGACTGAAAAATACCTCCAAAATAAAAACTAAATTCCCTCCCTCTAAATTTTTAATTTAAAACACTTTATACGTTTTGGCTTATAAGCCACTCAAAGGGCTTTAAGTGGATAACCCACTTAGGCCCACTACCTCAAAAAAACCAATAGAAAAGATGTTGATACCAATGATAGGATAGGGCTCTATATATGAACAATGCCACCCCCAACGTTACCTCAACATACACACTGCCACCAAGGTGAATGCACTGTTGCTACTAACAGCTGGACACAGTGGAAGCACTATCGCTGTCCATTTTGGGACGCATGAGGGAGAACATGCTTGAAGAAGTGTGGCATGCTACGCCATGCATCGACCTGGCGCAGAGAGCATGATAAGCGGACTTATAGTTAAAAGTTTTGCTTAATAATATGAATTCATGTTTTAGATTATATATTAGTCAGACTAGACTTTAGAGTGTGGTTTAAAGTAAAAACGTCTTCCTTGAAATATTAGAACTGTAAGACAACATCATTAAGACACTTTTAACAAGAAAATCATTTTGGGATTTTTTAAAAATTAATAGATAAAAAGTAGTTGCCACTAGTGTTTTATTTTGTTTATCTTTTGGCACGGAGTTACACTATTATCAAAACTATACTCACACCTCTTATTGTTTTTTTTTTTTTAAAAATAGACGTACACTCTTCAACTTAACAAAGGCATTATTTAAAATAAGAAAATGATAAAATTACTTTTTAACACCCTAACCTTTAGCATAAGGCAAAGAACATTGGCAGTTGTAAGTAATAGGCTTATCAAAGTTTAGGTTGACAAAGAAAATCATGTTTTATCTTCTAATTAATTGAGGGTTTAATAAAGAAGTGAATATGAACATATTTAGCTTTCTTAAATGTTTATTAATGGTTCTACTCCCTATGTTCTATATTAATATCTCTATTTAATTTTCCTAAATAACCTAAAATCCAACCAGATGGAGCTATTAATTTGGGAAGGAGAGAGTATGTATTAGTTTGGGAAAGTGCTGTTTTTGAAATTAAAAGAAGTATATAACTTTTATTCTGACAAAGTCGAGAGGTATAAATATAGTTTGCCCTCTAAAAAAAGCTGTGTCAAAGATGAGCTTTCTAAATAAAGTGGTTCGAGCGGAATATTAAATTTGCAGTATGGTGGTGTATAAGCAGGCTCCCGGAGCTCGAGGGTGGTGTGTGCACTGAGTCAAGCGCAACTCCAAGATGGATATGTTTCGTATCCATGGGAGAAGAAGATGAAGGAGACGTTGCAGGTGCCTAACTCCAGCGGCTTCCTATCGCTGCTGCTGCTTCCCAAGGTCTCTGACCGCTCTGCCTCCCGCTACAACGACCTCGAAGACACAATGGCCCGCGCCAATGCATGGCTTAACGCCTCCCAGGCCTCTGGCGTACCCATTGTCTTCATGAACATCCAGACCGAAGCTCTCCTTACTAAGGTATTTGCTCTTTTAGCTTTCAATCTCACGCTTTTCTGTGGTTTTACTCTTAGGTTAAATTCTTCTCGACAAATATTATCTCATATAGGAGTACTTAATTTCGAAGAGTCTTGTTCATATGCGGCCAGTGCATTTGGCGGGGCATTCTTCGGATCTTGATGCAAAATATGGGACCGGCGGGTTAGTTTGAATCATCTGCCACCCAATCTCAATCCGAAGGTCCGCTATGTACAGGCGTGCGCGTACCCCTATGCAAACTTTTCTCACTTACCAAACCGTTCAACTATGGGTTTGTTTTAGGAAACCCAATTAGTGCAGTATAGTATGGAGGGGAGTCTCTTTCTCCTCCAAACCCTCCTCATGCCGAGAGTTGGAGGGAAAGCCAAGTTATCAAACCCCTATGTATGCAAGATGAGTTTTTGGGGCACAATATGTGCTTGTCATATGAAAAACCCCTTGTCAAAGTGATCAAGTGCCTATCATGGACTTCTAACGTGTAAATCATATGTGGTGAAATTGTTGTTGTTCGCAGATATCTGGAGAGACGGCTTCTTCGACTGTCAATGCTGGATCTCTGTCTGACCTTTCAAATCTTGCAAATGCCAGCCTTTATGGGTTTGAAGATTACCATGGAGTCGATATTGGTGTGGTGAGAGCAGTCCGTCTTTGGTATGCTCCAATTGTAGGGGAAATTTCGATTGAGATTAAACTAAGAGAAGGGGATTCTCGGCTTGGGTTCGGCATCAGTCGCACGGAAGAGGTAACCTCAGTTTCCAACTGATTATATGCACCCCAATAATCTTGTTATTACCTTAATAATCACATAAACCCTATCATGAATTTATAAGTAAAACACCAAGAAAAGATTTACAAAATAGAGAAAGAAAAGGGATGAGCAAAGCTCACTAAAAAAATAATCATCATCTGCATTTATAAACACTAATGAATGATATAGGATTTAAGTCATTCAACAATACATAAATTAATATTAATTTTATGTAATAGTAATCATGATTGAACCC
Source organism: Saururus chinensis (assembly GCA_035235625.1). Classification (NCBI taxonomy): domain Eukaryota; kingdom Viridiplantae; phylum Streptophyta; class Magnoliopsida; order Piperales; family Saururaceae; genus Saururus; species Saururus chinensis. Next base: position 39,370,695 of record CP141143.1, read on the forward strand.
CGTTCAATTTAATTTTCATTTTAACGTAATAGTTACCCTAATATAACCCTTTTTAATTAAATTATTATTTTTACTAATTATGTACTAATAGAACCTGTTGTGTCAACTTTATAATTTTAACACTTTTCTTAGTTGAGTATGCAATCTTAGCAGAACTAGGAGAGATTTGGGGTCTTGCATAGTAGGTTGAACCCCAATCCTTTTAACAACCTTTGGGGTACGAGAATTCATAAATTCATAACTGTATTTTGTCTTTCAAACAATAAGTGTCAAACACCATTTTTAATTAAGAAATAAGAAAGTATCAAGTTGTCTCGTGTGAGCTATTATCCAAATTATTCCATAATCTTTCTAAGTTTCTTAGCAATTTCATTTTCTAATTTTTAAACAAAATTTTAGAGTTTACCTTTACTAGGTAATTAAAATCAACATTATGACCTAACTAATATGGTCAACCTAGCCTTGTCAAGGTCAACGAACCAAACATGTAGGTGTTGCTAAGTACTATATAGGCAAAACATAGTGCCGCCAGCTAATAAAGAATGAACGACAAGAAATCTACGCTCAAATGCCCATGTCCTATGCCATAGACACTTTGGGTTTTGCCTTAACATTTCCCTTGTGCAATGTAAGGTGGCTCTAGCATCAACTAAGTTCAACACATAGTGGGCATCTAACTCATGACTCCTTGAAGTGATGCATGTATAAAAATTAAATAACATCATATAGTAAAATACAGGTACAAGCATACATATATTATACACCACAACATCTTTATATATAGTCATTTAATTAATATTAATGAACATATCCAACATCGTTATAATAAATACTCATATACTCTATATGTACATATCATGGTGTAGAAATTTATAATAACACATAGGAAATAGCCTTATACACACAATTAAGGCAATACATAAAAAATAACATTAAAATTTACTAAAATAATTATATCCTTAAATATACACCTAAACTTAAAATATTATCATAAATATATCAAAGAATAATACTTAAACAATAAGTAGGAAATGATCGTATAAATAGTATTATTTATGCAATATATGCAAAATGACGTTAAAAAGCTACTAACTATGACTTATCAGCCAATAAACTCATCATATAATCATATACTAAAAAAATGTCTTTCTTGAAATCCATATCTACTCATGTACATACATACTTGAATACATAAGTAAAAAAAAAAATCACCTACACCTATATGTATACTAGACAAATCATGAATAATAATTCCAAATCATCAAGAATAAATAATTAGAGATTAAAATTGAATTATTCATGCAATTTTCCCTAATTGTACGAAATTTTATATATTTAGTACAAAAACATCTTTTAAAGATTAAATTATTTAAATTCACACACATCATGAAAATTCATGAAATGTTTATTGATCACTTCTAGTGTAATATATAAACTATATAAATATTTGTACCCTGAAAATCAATCATATGAACATTGTAAAAATGATTGAAGATTTAGGGATAATTTGGCCTTTTGACCCATCAAAAGGCATCTGAAAATTCTGTAAAATTTATAGAAAATATCTATAGCTATGATCGCACCTCGATTAAATTTCACAATTTTTTCATGAATGTTTAATTACTTATGAACTTCTTAAGATCTAGCTGAGAATATTTTGTAAATTAAAAATCACAAAAATTCAAGTAAAATACAAAAAATTCTCAAATCAAACAAGCAATCAATCGTACCCTATTTTAGTAATTATAAATACCATAATTTTTATTATAAATATTCATAAAGATTGAGAATCATTAGTAAGTTCCCTTACCTGCTATTTCTAAATCAGGTGCGATTTTCTTGAACTTGATGCCTACAAAATCAAAGAAACTCTATTGATCACTACATGAATCGCTAATAAACTATTTGTGAGAGGTTTTGAGCGATCTAACAAAGAGGAATTAAGTAGAGAAGATTGAATTGAAAAGAGTTTGAATTGAGAGAGAAATGATGTGAGAGAGAGAATGGGAGTGGACAGGGAGGTTGTACCAACCTAGAGGGAGAGAGGGCTAGTTAGAGGTGTGGGGTGGGGGTTTTCCTTCCTCTTTCTATAGACTTTCCAAGAAAATCTACCGTTATCTAATTTTGGTGATATTTTTCTTTGCCTTTTAAAAGAAAATAATGAATAAATTAAAGGAATTCCTAAAATTGCCAAGTGGTTAGAGAGAATTGACTTAGTAAATTCTTTAAATACACACCCTAAAATAAACCAAACATGAAATCAAAACATTTTTTTTCTAAATTTAGAGAATGAATAAAAGTTGTACCCTTTCAAATAAATTTTCGGCCCACAATGTGACAAAACCTTACAAGGTCAATTTTCAAAGTAAGAAAGTGTTTAGACATACTTTTGAAATTTCCTGGTTATTAACGTTTTCTAATGGTTCAATGATAGTATATGATTATTTCGTCAAATAATTGGGAGTATATTACTTGAGCCGAGCCAATAAGGGTCAATAGATTTTTAGATGGCGTCGTTAAGGTAACCCATTTTTATTTTTGATAACCCAAAATGCATATTGAAAAAAGGTATTAATGAACTCCAAAATCTAAGGGGCTGATGTGACCCCATCCACTACGTGGCTTGTACATACTTCCATTAATTTTTTTTGACACACCGAACTGTTTTAGTTTCTGAAATTATCTACATTTTAGCATGCAAATTATGTTCAACTTATAAAAAACTGGATGGAGATATGTACAGTAGATCAGTTCCATGGAAACCTCTTCGTTTTCATCGGAACATTCATCGTATTGAAGTAACCCCAAAAAGGTTATTTTTTTTTGTTTTTTTCAAGAAAAGTGAAAAAATCTTAGGTTCGATGGCTATTTAGGGGTTTAGATTAGCTGGTTGGTGGGAGTGCCCACCGATCCGAATCCGTTATTTGGTAAGTAGTTCTATTTCATTTTTGAAAAATAAACTAAAATTATTAGTTTAGTTTAAAAGTCAAATAGAGCTTTATTAATGTAAATCAAAGGGAGTACGTACGATTAGGGTGTTGGCTTCTTCCGGATTTGGTGCCTTATGTTGCATACTTGTTTTTTGCTTTGTCAGGGATTCATCTACGTATCTTCCGTAGATGAAGATGCGGATGATGAAGCTGCTTCAACTCGATCAGGACTGAGAGAGCTTTACAGGGAGGCAGTGAAATCTAACAAGCGCCTAGTTATCTCAAGACTATCCAACGAGAAGGTGCTCCCTTGGCTGGTTTCTCCCGCCGGCGCCGTTCGTTGCTACGATACCATCTCCCTCAGTCAGAAGCTATCCTTGCACCGGCATGCACTCAGACCAATACTCCTCCACTTTTTCATGTGGGATCGGGCAGTAGCTTCCCATGCTGAGGGGATATCAAGACCTCGCACAACGTCGCCGCAGACCTTGCCTCTGCCTCAGTTTGAACGGTCTCCTACTTTGAACCTCCACCCAAATGATGGACCAGGAAGCCTGCTCTCTCGTGATACTGCTGGGGATCTGTCTTTCAGGTTCCGTGATTTTGGTATCTCAACCAACTGGGTCTAGTTTATGTTATTCAATCCAGTAGGAAGATCATGGCGTGTGGGGTGTAAATATATATACCAAGGTGAGATTTTTTCTAAGTCTTCTTTTCCTCGCTATATTTATGTCTTTCTCAGTCTGAAAGAATAACCAGTTGTGTTGTTTTTCTTCCTTTTGTATTAAGCATCACCTGCCAGTGCAAATTGTTAACTTGTATAGCCATAAACACTTTTACAGGTTAAAGCAAAAAACATAAAAATTGACGACTGGCCTGTCATAGTTCGCCTATTTGGCGATCAACCAAGGCCATTTACCGGCGATAAAGACCTTTTTTGTGTGATTAGTTCCTTGTTTTGCCAGGAAACTCAAAAACAAGCAATTTCTGTTTAAATTTTTTTAACACTCGTATTGTTTTATTTAATCACTTGCATTTTTTGAAGAATTAGTAAGAGGTACAATGTTCTAACTGTAATGTGAAGGGTGACTATGCTAGCAAGTAAGTGTCCTTAGACATTGGACAGTATAGAAGAGAAAAAAATTCATATGCCGTGAGAAGAAGGTTAAGTACTACAAGGCTAATTGGTCCGATAACACTAGTACATGATGGGGCTTGTCTTCTTCGGGGAAATGGCCCTGGCGATATATCCTAAGGCTGCCTGCTGTCAGTGATTTTATCCAACGATCCCACCAAATGTTGCGGATTCCCGGTGAGGCTTCCTTTTTGGTCTTTCCTACGGTTAACCCTTAGATTTTGATGACTTTTAATTTTAGAGTGGCATACTAGTGGAAGCACGGGAGAGCGTGAGCCCTAAGGGTGATGTCTTGAGAAAAATCAACCCTTTAAACAATTATCTCCAACACGAATATAAAAATTAATTAACATAAGCAATAAACATAATCAAGAGACTATTAATCAAATTAAATTGAATCAAGGGATGATATACACCGATTTTTGGGGCTGATTAGCCCCAAGACGCTAAGATCCTTCACATTGATGCCCAATGGATTAATTGAATATCAATTTAATTCAAAGAAGAGAAGAATACCTTATTTGTGTAAATTCCTCGTAAAACCTTTGCAATGGAGTGTAGAAGATTACTTGATGCTCTAGCCCTTCACTTAAACCCTCTTGTGGATCTTGATAATGGTGAAACTCCCAAAACGATCAACCCACAATGGAAGACCATGAGAGAGAGGATGAAGGTGGTAAGCAACCCTCTTTCTTTCTTCTCCTTGTGCAACACACTAGAGAGAGATAGAGATGAAAGGGGACGTGATGAGAGAGAGGAAAAAAGAGGGTGAGGTGCCTTAGGGCTTCCCCCTTTCCTTTGTTTTCCTTTTCATATTCTTTTTCACTTAATGGGCTTAAGTGAATGGGCTTCTAGTATGAGTTCTACTAGATTAACCTAGATGGTCTAATACAATAGGAATGAACTCTGTTTCTTAGAGCCCAAGGAAGCCTAGGCCCTTGCATGTCACCATGCTCACGACAAGGTTGACCCCTTACTAACCACGGGCCTGACCACATAAATCTAAAGTCGCGACCTCACAAGGTGAATATATACACCCTAGTCACATACTTAGTATGTTAGATGTGGGTCCCACATGAATATGTGTCACGATGGTTTTGTTGGTGCACGACGCCCCCATTGTCCTTGGACCTTGTGGGCTGTGTCAGCTCACCCGAACCTTCACAAACAATGGTGTACCATATGGGCCTGAGATTATAATATAGTCCAACATCCCGCACTACAAATGAAGGGCTCATATGGTGCAACAACAACTAGCACTAGTCCTATCAAAGACCAACACGATGAGTGTGTCATGTAAATAGATCCGTCGTTACGGCCTTATTTAATGGATCCATCAACATCTCAGAATATGACTTACAATCACTTTTCCTCAGAAGCTTTTATACTGCAACCATAAAACTCAGCTTCCATCGTAGATTGAGAAACACTTTTTTCTTTTTTGCTTGCCCATGATATAGTCTCGCCTCCAAACATAAAGTTTCGCATGATAAGTGGGTTTTAGTTTCTTAGACACTAGAAGGTGCCAAAATACCCTTTTTGCTGCTTGTAAGTTGTAATAACCCTAATTTTTGAAGGTAAATTTATGTCTCTAATAATTCTTATATTCAAGTTTTTTAATGAGTTGAAATTAATTAAAGATTTTACTCAAAGAATTTTTGTAATGATGTGTTAAGAGTACTGAAAGATGAGTGTAACGGGCCTTGAACCACTCTAATCAGACATTGGGGCCACAAGTTATAGCCTCAAGAAGCGTGCCTCATGGGAGGGACCTACTAAAAACTTACTGGATAACCTATCTAGAGTGTTTTTGTTTTGAAGGGATCCTCGATATGAGTCCATTTACGGAGCTCACATGATTCAAACTAGTGGTTGAAAAGATATCGTCATTTGAAGTATTAGACTTTGAAAAAAATAAAAAAATAATTTTTATGGGGGGCTCTTGTAGGCTGACACAAAGATTGCATCAGCAACGTGGCGCACAACATCTGTATGCTAACATGGATGCGCATAGGGCTGTGTGGCATTCCCACGATGCGCGAACCCGCATCGCGCAGAACAATAGCGCGATGCATGTGCGGTCCGAGACGTCTGCATGGCGATACCACGTCACATGGTTTCTCTACGCTCGACACATGTATTACACATGTCGCACTCCTTAAACTTCTTTTCTTCCGTTCTAAGCCATTTTAACTATGAATTTAGCCGTTTAAAAGCCATTTCCAGCTAAATCAAGCATGTCAGGTGCAATGGTGGGGTTAGTTTTTCAGTATAAAACTTTATTCAATCCCAAAATTTTACTCAAAGCTCAAGGTAGGGAGTCTTAAACTCTAAAGAGATTCTCTCCTCGTAGAATTTAATTTTTTTGAACCATTCTTATGTAATTATGCAGATTTGTTTTATTTTCTGATAAATGTTATATCAGTAAAATATTTTGCATATGCCGCTTTATGTTTTGGTATGTGCATTTTTTGGTTAATTTTGATCTCATTTGAAGGGTGGTTATTTATTATAAAATTTTAAAAATATCGGAGCATGAATCCTTGATACCCGCCGAGAAAAATAATCGGTATGGTGCGCGTATAGGTGTGGAGCATCATGGGAAAGTTCATATTGTATTAAGCCTCTCAATGCCCCATGAGTGCCGAGGGGAATGACGTTCGGTATCAAGGCTTTTTTTATTTTATCGTCATTGGGCGAACCAACAATTTCTAATTCTATTTTTGATTTTTTTTTAAAATAATTGTTTTGTGGTAAAATAAATTGTTTTATTATTTCACGAATTATCTATTTAGCATTACTTTAGATATTAATACGACCTACTGAGTATAAATATACTCACTTACTTCCAGATCCGGCGTATTTCCAAATTGTTTTGTGGATGCGTAAGGAATTTCAAAATGTTTTAGCTCAAGACTATTTATGTGACTCATGGTTAATGGCACAATGTGCCTAATGATTTGATAAAATCTGTATAAACTATCCTCTATCCGCTCTCCGCGCAGTGGTGCCTAACATATAAAGTAAAATTTACTATGCTTTGTGAATTTGATATAATAATGTTTTGGTTGTACAATTACTCTGACGTATTTTATATTAAATATGATGTTATGTGTAATTCTTGGATGTTATGTGCACCAACGGCCGTCACGTTTAGTCTCGTGCACATCATTTCCACATGTCGAACCAAATAATGATAATTATTATATCATTATAAAATGGTGTCCGTCACATTTGGTATCAGAGACCAAGGTCCACTGTTAGTGGAGCGATAGTTATAATTGGTCACATAAATAATTAATATTTTGTTTTCTAAATGATGTGTTGTTTACTTGAAATGGTGTCTGTCACATTTGGTATCAGAGACCAAGGTTCACTGTTAGTAGAGCGATAGTTATAATCGGTCACATAAATAATTAATATTTTGTTTTCTAAATGATGTGTTGTTTACTTGAATAACATAAAAAAGATTGCTGGTAAGTTGGAGAAGACACATATCCCTAGCTCATTGCACTACTCAATGGCCAAAAACTTGACCGGGCTATCGCGAGCTAAGAAAATTAGATGAGAGATTTTAGAGGAAACTATCATTATGGAAATTTCAGATTTCTCAAGTGACTCTAAAACTATTGTTTCATCCGCTTCATATGAGATTAGTAAAGTCCATGAAGTAGACATCGCTTCCTTTGTGTCCAAATGCCTTATTTTCTAACAAGTTATGACAAAGCATCGTCATCCAAGTGGTATGCTATAACCCCTTCCAATCCCATAGTGGAAGTGGGAGAATGTGGCTATGGACTTTATTTCTGGACTCTCGAGATTGCTGAGTGGTAAAGACGTGATGTGTGTCATTGTTGACAGACTCATCAAGTCCGCAAACTTTATAGCGATAAGGATGACTACTTCCTTAGATGTGCCGGCTGCCTTGTATGTGAAGGAAGTTGTGCAGTTGCATGGTGTTCTAGTGTCTATTATCTCTAACCGTGATCCTCACTTCACCTCCCAATTTTGGCAAAGTTCTAGAAGGCCTTGGGTACATTGTTTTATCTTAGCTCAGCCTATCATCCCCAGTTTGAAGGGCAATCCGAGAGGACCATTCAAACGCTTGAGGACATGCTTTAGGCATGTATACTTGAGTGGAAAGGCAGTTGGGAGCCAAACCTACCTTTCGTAAAATTTGCTTATAACTACAATTAATAGACAAGTATTGAGATGACACCTTTTGTGGCACTCTATGGGCGTCCGTGTCGATCTTCCCTTTGTTGGTCGGGGAACATCTTTTTACTAGGCCTGATCTTGTGCAACAATCGGTGGAGAAGATCCAACTCATTCAGGAGATGTTGCAAACGGTGCAAAGTTGGTAAAAGAGCTATACCGACAAGACATGGCAAGACTTAAGAGTTTGATGTAGGTGATCATGTATTCTTGCAAATTTCTCCTTCCCGTTGTGTTGTTCACTTTGGCAAAGTGGCTTATCGGGTTGCTCTACCTCAGCTCACGAATATTCAGAACATGTTCCATGTTTCACTTCTTCGGAAGTACAAGCGGATCCATCCCATGTGCTAGACTTTGAACCCTTAGAGCTTCGGGAGGATCTTTCCTATGTAGAGGCACTGTTGCATTGGCCAAGAAGGAGAAGACCCTTTGTCACAAAATAATCCCGTTAGTGAAGGTCTTACGGCGGAATCACAATGTGGAGGAAGCTACGTGGGAGCGGGAGAACGAAGTAAAGGGGAAATATGCCCACCTTTTTGCCGCCGATCATTAGTGAATTTTTAGGGATCAAAATTCCTAAAGGAGGGAAGGATGTAAGATCTCTAACCCTAACCCCATTTATTTTTATTTAATTATGTTATTATTGTGTGGTTTCATTTTAATTGGCCGGTTTGACTTGTTTTGGGGTTAAAGATTGATAATGATGGTTTTGATAAGGTCTTCTCTCATATTGATAAATTTTTATGCTAAACTCAATTTATCCTATTGTTAGAGAATTTATGGGATTCATCGTAAATTTAGGGTGTGGGTCCCACTGTGGGCCCACGTTCTTGTTTGAGGGGTGAGTGTCCCACAAAACCTTAAACTTCACTTATTTAATGATTAAATCATTTCAGAAATTTTAAAATCCATTTTAACCTTATAATGAGAAAAATTAGCTATTTAGGGTACCAAATTTTATTTATACCCCAATTTTTAGCATTTACACCCCAATGACTTACTATGAAAAGAAAATCCCACCCCCATTCCCAATTGGGAGAGGGCTGAGATTGGAGGTGGAGAAGTGCCCAAATCCCCATACGAAAGGAGGAAAATCGATTTATGTATGTTTAATCCTTTATTTTTCATTAATCTTTTAGATTTTACTTTATCTTTCTTATTCCCATCTTTCCCAAAGTTGATTTTTGTTTTACCTTATTAAAAATACTTTTTTAATCTCTATCTCAAACCCTAATTTAGGTGTTTTTGTTTTTAGGCAAAGAAAACCTAGATCTACATATTTTTAAAGTTGTTTAAGCTTAATATTTGAATTTAATGATGTATTAACTAAACCCTAACTTTGGGTAGGAATTTGTGATGATTAAAGCTTCAATTTTGGACCAAAATCTCACTAAAGGTAAGGGCTTTTCTTACTAAATGGGTTTATGTTTCATATTTAAGGTATTGTGGTAATTATTTGACACAAATGGTTAGGAATGATGCACATATGGACTGAATTGAGCATATCCCATTTATTAGGACTCATGTAGCATTGCTCACGTATATACTATGTTGCATGTATTATGAAAATGATTTATGAATGAGATTTATCTCGATTAGCTGTAGTTGATCGTTTGGATGCAAATGGATCTATTGCTTGCTAGATTAATCGATAGAAGGCTTATCGAATTGGTTGGGTTAAAAAGGAAATGATTTCATGTCGAGTTCCTTCAAGAACATGATACCTCCCTAGGTTGAGATGAGTTAATTGCAGTTGAGTTTCTTTATTAAGTTATCTGGACCTTGAGAATGTATGTCCGCTTGCACCGGCTACCATGTGCTCTAGGTTTCCGTTGAGGAAATCAGACTCTCTCCCACAAGAGATTGTCCTTAGTGAGCACAGTGCCCTAGGTTTCCATTGTAGAAATTAGGCATTCTCGGCCAGGTTTGTCCTTGGGTGGCAGATTGCTCTAGGTTTCCATTGTAGAAATTGAACCTTCCTTTTTAGGATTATCCTTAGTTAGCAAAGGGGCTAACTCCCCCAACGCCCTAGGTTTCCGTTGAGGAAATCGGACTTTGTGCTTGGCATGCATAATGATTGTTATTTCTATATGAATGAGACATTCACCATTATTGTTTATGTATGTATATGTGCTATTATTATGCCCAGTTACACAGGTTGTGCAGGGATAATTGAGCTTATTTGACATATGTAGTTATGACTTAATTTTCATATTATGGATAGTGTGTTTGAGACACTTTTCATGCAGGGTGAATGTTTTAATTGAAAATAGATATGCATGCTATGGATATGCATGTTATGGATAGTGTTTGAGACACTTTTCATGCAAGGTGAATGCTTTTCATTGGGAATAGGTATGTATGATATGTTGGAAAGTCACTTATATAAGATGTGATTATGTTACACATGAGGTGTATTATGAATGTGATGTTATGTCGAACCCATGTTGTGCAAGAGGCATAAAACATTTATGATGAGATGTGTTGGGTGATAGCATGATAGCAACTTGAATGATGTGATGTTATGATATGCCATATATTATAATATGTAGGTGATATGAGAATGTTATCATGAGTAGATGCTTATGGATGGTGAATCATGATATGAATGTGCAGGTTATGTGGGATATTATATGATGAATGGGTATGATGGTTTATGATGTGATGAACATTACATGATTTACCTGTGAATCTTTTGGATTTACTTTCCTTAATTTAAAACCCATGCTGAGATTTTTGCTCACATCTCTTTCTTGGCTTTTGTTTTGGGGCTACATAATGTGACATGCAGGTGGTCAAGATTCATTTTATGAGGAGCAGGTGGTTGATGATCTAGCATGAGAGAGGCTATCTAGAGACCTTGTGTTCCATGATCATTTACATTGCTTGTTATATTCAGTTTTATGTCTTTTTGGCTATACTTTATACTTTACTTTCCAGGATCAGCTTAGACTCATATTAGCCCCCTATGGGCTCAAACTATGTAACTTAGCCGTGAGAGAGCTAAGTGGACTAAGCGTTCGGGTATTGTGTGGACTGATTCTTATTTGAGGTCCGTTATCTTTCTCATGTTCTCTTTTACAAAGCCTAATGTGCACTACTTCGTTATGAATTACCTGTTTTAGGGGTTAAGTTTTCTACATCAAACACTACTTCATCGCGTCGCGTGCACCGACCTTCCCTTGGATCGAGTTTGACTCGGGTTGCCAGGTCTCGTGCATGATATAGAGAGGGAGGGAGAGGAGAGAGAGAGATGAGAGAGATTTAAAAAATTCAACACAAATAGTACAAATAGTAGTGATGCTTACGATTTAGCATCATTATTGTTTTATCTATTTGCGATGCTTCAAGTAAGCATCACAAATAGTATAAACTATTTTAAAAAAAATATTACCATTTGCGACGCTTAGTAAAGAGCATCACATATAGTGATAATAGTTTCACCGCTTCATTATAAGCATTGCACTATTATAAAATAGGCTTATTTTTTAAAAATCTCTTTCTCTCTTTCCTCTCTCATCCTCTCTTCTCTTTCACCTCTCTCCTCTCTCTCTCTCTTCACTCCCTCTCTCTTTCTCTCTCTCCTCTCTCCCCCTTTCTCTCTCTACATTTCTCTTTTATTATGTATTAGATTTTAAAATTAATAGAAAAATAAAATAAAATTTATTAATGATGCATAGGAAAATGTGTTGCTTCACCATAGGTAGTAGTGACACATAGGGTACTAGCGATGCAATTTCTTCAGCGTCATTAATATATTTTATTTTAAATATTATATTAATTTTAAAATATAATGCATACAAAAAATTTCCCACAAAATCTAAATTAATTTTTCCCCTTCTCTCTCATCCTCTCTTCTCTCTATTCTCTATTCTCTCTTTCTCTTTCCTCTCTTCTCACTTTCTCTCTCCTCTCTTCTTTATCTCCTCTCTCTCTTCTCTATCTCCTCTCTCTCCCCTCTTTCTCTTCTCTATCTCCTCTCTCCCCTCTCATTCTACTCTCTCTCTCTCTCGTCTCTCCACTATCTCTCCCTTCTCTATATCTCTCTCTCCACTCTAGTCTTTCTCTCTCTTTAGTAATTATCTCTCCTCTTCTCTCTCATCTCTCTCTCCTCTTTCTCTTTTCTCTTTTCACTCCTCTCTCTCTCACGCGCATAAACATGAGCCATAGCTATGAGGAGTGGGGATAATATAGGGGAATTTTATCTATTTATTTATTATATATAAAAATAATAAATTTTAAATAATATTGGTGTTGTTCTCGGAAGAGTTTAGAAAAATAAAAGAAAATTTTTGAGTTTGTGAGTTTTTTTATCATATAGCTTTCATATCATATGACCAACACTTGAATTGTAAAAGTATTGCACAATAGTGGGTCACACATGCAATGCATAATGAATACAATATAAAGTCAAGAGGACTAGTTGAATATCAATTGAGTAAAGTTTTAAGATTCATAATAAGATTTGATGTTTCGTTGATTTAGTGAAAGACTTAGTACTCACTATAGGAATTCAAGATTATTTATCGGGTTAAATGTATAATATGGTTGATTTTCTTCTTGACTCTGATGTTATGAGGTAGTATAAGATAGTTGAGCGGTTTAGATTCTTTTATATATGTTTATCTTTTTTTAATATTTTATGTAAACATTATCATGAATAATTTTCATAAAGATGATAAAAATAATTGCCTATATATCTTAAGTTAGTGTGAAAGCTATCATCCTCTTGACACTAAAAATGACATATATTAAATAACATTGAAAGCCTATTTATGAAAAATAACGAAAAAGCCAAAATTTGGAAAAGGCAAAGAGCATAAAGGATGAAAATAACAAAAATAGAAGTTTTGTATCATTACTTATATTTCTTATCTATTCAATGTAAACCAATAATCAAATGGGATGTGAGCATGGGCCAAGTTTCTTGATTGATTCATTTGCCAAAGTAGTGGAGGAGAATGGTTATTTTTCACAATATTATCCATTGATATTCTGATGATTGTTTTGAATGCTTATAGTATAGTCATGGACTTGCGGTAAAACTTTTCAAATCTTCTCTTATTGTGAGCCTAAGAACTTGAAATTCCAATTCGTTAGTCGAGTGGCTAATGAGTTTATGTTATGCTAATGTAGGATACATTATTGTAGTATACTGAACCTTGGAAAGTGTGATTGTTAAATAATAATGCTATATGGTTACCACAACACTTTGTTTTAAATGAAAAGGTTGTATCCTTGATTCTCCTTCAAGTGGTTTCTAAATGTTGTTTCAAATTGCTTTTCAACTTTTTTTTCTATTTTATTTCTTCTTTACCTTGATTTCCTTTTGTCCATTGTGACAAAAAGGGGGAGAAAGGTGGGTTATAAAAACCTTACATCATGAAGGTAGAAAGATAACATAGAGCTCACTAAAGAAGAACTCGGCTAAAATGTTGAAAAGAGAAAATTTTGTATTTGGTTATAACATGGTTTAATCTTTTGCTTACTTAGGCATCTAAATTATATATTTACTTATTTCTTGGAAAAATACTATGCAGATATGTTCTAGTTTGTGATGTACATATTGATTACATGTTGAAGACCACACCACAATAGGATAGAATGTTATATATTAAGGGAGATAGTCTTTGTTGGAGAATCTATCTAAATCTGACTAAGCACTATAGAGTTGTAGTTTTTATTTTTCAAATGACGGGTTGCAGTATTTAGTCACGAAATAGACAAAGTGGAGATTGTAAGAACATGAGTATTTTTGTCATATATTGGCTTCTTATCATGATTAAAATTCCACGACCTGAGGTTTTTAAAATGCTTAAAATTAAAATTACAACTTTCTCGGGCTGTGACTTGAAAGAATTTTATAGGAACTACAACATAACAAAATTCATGCATAAGGAAATACACTGTTTGTATACAAACACACAAGGTAAATAAATAAAAAAGTCTTCTAGAGGTAGTAAAAAACAAATAGAGTACTCAAGACCTACTAGTATAGTTATAGATCTCTAGTCACTTCTTGTAGCTTCCAAAAATTTCTCCCAAAATTTTTTTCTATCTGCAACTATTTCTCACTAGGTCCTGCAAGGTTTGGAGGGGTGGTGAGTATTTTAAAATACTCAGTAGGAGAATTTATTCCATAAAGCATAAATGTAACATATAACAATTTTGAAATATGAAAAAATCAAATAAATAGCTAATATATTTTAAAGCTACCTCTCACCCAAAACCACCCCTAGAGCTTCTCCCTACGTATCAAAGATGCTACTAGGGTTTGCAACCTCTCATGGATTATTACCAATATTCCGGACACCTATGTCATCCTATGGACTTTGCTATGGGTACAAAGCAGTGGCCTCTTACTTCTCCATAGATCATCGCATAAACATCTCATGTTTATGCAGAGAAGAGCCACCCGTGCTCATGGGGCGCTATGATCAAGAGAGTAGAGAGTCTTCCCATGATACTGTCTACCCTAGTCCATGTAGCTTTCTAAGTAGTTCCCACCATTCATTAGGGGCTAACCGATGTTCCCACCGTTTGTTAGGGGCTAACCAGGCTAAATTGTGTACCGTTTATCCTATTGCTCTTTGGATTGTAACTGTGAATCTCTCTATATGCGGAGCTTTGTTGGTATGTCTACCAAGATCCATATAACAAATTGTCTTATATTCCCCGACTGAAAAAGGGGAGTATTCTTTGTCAACATTCCATCCCATTGTTTAACCTTTATTTTAGCCTCACCTTTACAAACTATGGACTCATTACTGATAACAACCATAAAGATAGGGTTGGTCACTCTTCCCACAAGACAATTACCCTTCATTTATCTTGTTTCAGTAACTCAAACATCATGATTATACACACTTTTAAAACATTCATGAAATCATAATTTTGACAATAAAATAGTGTTCTAAAACTATATTTCAAACATATCTTATTCATTTGAAATATTGGTGAAGCTAGACTTTCCCTACATGACTCATAGTGCGCAATTAAGAAAATCATTCAATAAAATGAATATCGGAGGCAACCATTTAAACAGGAAATTTGAAGAACATAGTAAAATCACATCTCTTACTTAAAAAAAATTATATTCTAAGTAAATAGTTATGCATTAGAAGATGGTAAAAACCCCTACCTAGTTCTTCGTGCGAACTCGTAGGCGACAAGTAGCATTCCCTTCACTTGGATATTAATTATCACCATTTTAGAGTCTTATGATCCAAAAAGTAACCTCTCTTGTGCATAGAATGCCCTCAATTTAGTCAAGAACGTTTGAATTGACTAAATCGGACTTAGATTGACCATAAATGGAGAAAACAAAATTTGCGGTTCAGAATGACCTAGAGAGGCCTATTAGACTTGAGCCACACCAAAACAACTATGTTGTGCCACCAAAAATGGAGGTGATGCTGTTTTCAGCTACGGCACCCGTCGAATGGTGTCTCGTGCACATCGCGGTGCTAGGCCACCCTACGAAGCATGGGACCGCACATAATGCACGTCTACCGCACGTTGCATTGTCGCATCGTGCACGCCATTTTTCAAAATTTTATTTTATTTGACAAAAATCTTCAACCATTCGTATCTTTTTACCTCAGACACAGATTTGCACATTCTTGGTACCATTGAGCTTATCTCGATGTACCCTACCAAACTGGGTCACATAAAGTAGTTTCTCCTGCTCTTTTCAAGTGAGTCCCGCCTATGAGATATGTTTCCCAAGGTTGTAACTTCCACTATTGACCTCCATTTAGATAGTTCGTGGGCTTGTTATGCTCAAATCTTAAAAATATACTAACATATTTAAAAATAATTAGCTTACATGTTACAATTATTACACAAAATAATGTCTTAAAATGTGTATTTTGAGTAAGTTCAAGTCTTAAGGTGGAACATAAAAGAAGATATGAATCAGTGTTTTCATGAGGTGAAAGCACGCACACATATCACATTCACACACTCTAGGCTAAAAGAGACCTTAGGTGAAAGAATGCTGTAACTTGGATATTTAAATAATAAAAAATTAAAATTTTAGAACAAATGATTGAACAATCGATCAGTTCTATAGAGCAATCGATCGTCACCTAAATCATTATGTTTAAAACAAGTCGAGAGTTAGAGATCGATCGGATTGATGAAGCAATTGATCGGCTAAAGAGTTGTGTTGAAAAAAAAATGGGGAATGACCAATCGCCCTATGGAAATGACTGATCATTTGAGAGGCAGGTTGCCAAAATTAATATTTTCCAGTTTGGCTACGATTCCAAATTGGAGACCTTTTCCTTTTAGGGTTTTGAGTCTATAAAAAGAGATTTGAACATGATGGAGAAAGATAGAAGACCTAGAAAAAACTATGAGAGCTTGTATGAATTCTCTTCAATGGAGTTTTGAGAAAATTGCCTTCTAAATTGTGAGAATCTTTACCATAAATAAAAAAGAATGATTAGATTTGAGATTAGAACACAAAACATTATGTTTGCTAAATCTTGATGCTGAGAAGATCAAGTGAATAGAAGATTCAATCTAAGGAGGAGATGAAAGATCTATGTTGATCAACATAGCACAATGGAGGAGAAGATCCAGATATGGCCGATAATCAAGCAATAAGTGATTGGTTTAGAATTCAAGAGTGGTGTAAAGATCTAGCCAGTTTAAAGAATAGGAAGGAGTCATTTGTCTATGTAATCAATAATTCTGTAATCTTAAGTTTACATAGTGCATAATTGATCTAAACAAAATGTCATATGATTTTTCCCTAGTTGGGTTTTCACGTAAAAATTCTTATGTGCTTAGATTGTTGATTTGATTGTAAATTTATTATTTGAACACATTGGAGTAAGGAAAGTTTAATTGGTTAAATTCTATATCTTGTAACTTAATTGTGAGTTAGTGACACTTTATTTTTTCAGATTGTCTATGTCACACATATAGTCTAACAAAACAACAAGGGGGCGTGCAACCTGCCTTCCCTTGAGATGTGTGTTGTCGGATTGAAATCAAACATCCCACAAAGCTAGTGCACCGACTGATGCGCATGAGCACAGTCTCACATAAACTTGAGAAATTAAACTATTTCTTTTAAAATCTAATGGTAGAAGGGGCGTGTAACCTACTTGCCCCCTAAGATATGTACATCGTCATACCAAAAATTTGAGAGCCCCCTAGGTCAGGGATCAAGTTGACGCGTGTGGACCCAATTTTACTCAAATGGGAATGAAGAAAGTAATATAATATTTATTATATATTTATATAAAGAATAATATATTTTATAATTTAAATCACTTATATTAAATATAATTCATGTTCTTTGTGATGTATAATTACATATGTAACAAATAGTAAGTGATTTGCTACATTTAACCATAAATGTCTCAAATAACCTATTTGCAACATTGTATAATAAATGTCTCAAAAAATAAGGTCTCAAATATATATGTCATTTGTGATGTTTATGTATGCATCACAAATAACCATAAATATTTGAGATGCCTAATAGAAAAATGTCGCAAATAAAATTTGTGGTTGGAGCATGAAAAGCATTTGCAACGTTTTATTTTAAAGTGTCACAAAAAATAAATCTAGTACTAATGCTTTTGCAAGAGCATCGCCCAAAGTGATGTTTTTAAGGACATTTTTTAAGCACTATAATTACTTACTTTTAGCGAAATTTTCTTGCATGTCGCAAATAGTGCTTGTTGTTGTTGTGTGAAGAGCTCTAAGGCTGGCTCGATCCAACAACAATCATTTGTATCTTTGCCCACACCATCTAAATTTGTAAAGAAAAAATCATAGGGCTAAACGTATGATAGGAATTAAGAATAAGGCAAGCAAGAACTCCTGGGAAAATGAAATAAAAAATTATGCCCATTTTTTAAAAATTTAATAATACCTTGAACATTTTTACCACCCTATTAATTACAAATTTTTAAACAAGCTAGAGATCAATGTCTAGAACAAACTTTGTAACAAGACCTACGACCAATTTTGATTACAACATCCTGATTTTGGAAATCCCCAATTTGGGCAATAAAGAACTCCTTGAATTTCAAAAAAATGAAATAAAAAATTATGACCATTTTTTTTAAATTTAATAATACCTGCCCAATTGATTCCAAATGTATAAACAAGCTAGATATCAATGTCTAGAAGAGACTTTTCTACTGAAGCTATGACCAATTTTTATTACAACATCCTATTTTGAAAATTCCCAATTTGGGCAAGTTCTCCGGAACCGATTTGAAAAATTGATGAAAACACGAAATTAACTATTCAAATCACTTGAAACTTTGGAGATAGGTAGATCTAGTCATTTAAATATTTCTCACAATTCAAAAACATAGAAAACTCTAAAACTCAAACTTTGTTTGGTAGAGGTTACCTTGGCCGAGGACGAGAAAACCAAATCAAGGCATGAATCTTGTTTTTCATCGTGCAAATCTTGTCAAAATTGCCTTCTAGCTCATTCATGGACCTCTTTTGGTTGGTTTGAGTCGAAATGAATATCTGAATGGGTTTCAAACAAAAAAAAAGAAACCAGTGATCCATTGCTAGGGCCAATTGATTGATCGATTTTAAAGAAATTATTTTAAAATTATTTTAAAAAAATCTAAAAAAATAAATAAAATTTATAAATTAAAACCAAGCTTTTTCAGTCAAATTTAGAATATTTGGATCACCAAAACTCAAATTAAAAATAAAAACATCCGAACTAGCATTGTTGAGCTCTTTTTGACTAATTTCATTTATTTTCTTTTAATCTAAGTGTATCAGCAAACTATGTTCATTAATACCTTACCTTAGATTAGTCAATTTCATTGGATTGTGATTCTCATTTTTTATTTCTTCATTTCAATATTTAATTCTCTTTCTTTTTTTTAAGAAATAACCAATGCTTTAACTCTTGTATCTTTTATTCATGAATCTCGCAAGATCATTCTTATTCAATTGAGACAAATTTGTTAAGACATTAGTAAAGAAATAGTTCTTAAGTTTTAGACACACTTTAGCTAGAATCTATATACATTATTTTCTAAAAAAAATAAAAATTAATAAGCTCTATGAAAATATGCACACGTCTTTATATGATATGATATTTTCCCTCAAATAATTTTTCTAGGGCCTCTTTTTATGAATCTTCTCAACTTGCATGTGGCGACCGTCAATTACTAATATATGCCATAATATGCATATTTAATTATCTGCTCGACACGTGTTATATTACACGTAAACCGAATGTGACGGCCGACCTTCTGGACAGAATACAAACATATAATACGTGGAGTTGAAGCACAACTAATATTACATATAACTGTAAAATAGGGCCTAGTCCAACTACACCATATGTAGAGCAGTTACATTACAAAATATAAGCCTATCAGGCCCTTTATAATAGTCATAATATTACAAAATATTGATAAATTAAAACTATGTAGACACCTCCAGATTGGTTTTACTACCTGCAGAGTCTGAGGTTGGGTGAATATTTTTATACTCAGTAGGTGGAATTAAAATTTAATTTAATGCTAAGTAAAAGACCATAATACTTTTTGCAAAACAGATTCAGAAATAAATTCGAAAAAATACTGGTTCGTCCGATGACGATAAATCTAGTGCCGTGATACCGAACGATGTTCCTCTGATGCTCATGGGGCAACAGGAAGCTCAGAAGGGTACCTATACGCGCATGCCAGATACCGATAATATCCTTAGTAGGTATCCAGAAAATGTTATAATTCTAGGACTTCATGAGTTCATTGTTTAGAACTTCCCTACTGGGTATTTTCTTACTGAGTATGAAAATATTCATTTACCCTATTTTTAGCCCCGATATTTGGGAGGCTTTTGTAGGTTTGTGACGGAGAGCTCCTAAAGATGGACATTTGTTCCCATGAATGGATTGATTCCTTTTACCTCAAGTATATCTTTGACTCACTACGAGTATTATTTGGGCCATGATCTGATATATTGGGTGAGATGAGAATTAAGGTTTTATGCTTTCTAGACTTGTAATTTGGATTAGACTGTGGACTGTTATGAGACTTGCACTTAGGGATGCCTGAGAGAGATTTGTATTTAAAGTCTATGATCATAGCGATTTATTTTATACATTCGAGTAATGCTTGAGCATATTTGGTTTGGCTGAATGGTGTTTGATCAAAAGAGCAAAAATTTATATGGGAAAAGTTGATGTGTGATGTTTTAAATTATAAAATTGCTTTTACAGGTTTTGTATTCGCCATTTTACATGATTTAAAACCATTACGTTGCAAAAAAATTTCAAGAATATTTAAGAAAAATGATGGAAAATCTCGAGTGTTACATTTAAAAACTTGCACACGTCATATTTATGCTCAAGTCATTTTTGTAAGTGTAGATCAAGAGAGAATTCTTTGATATGAGTTGACTTTGGAGTTTTGATTTTAGTAGAGTCATAGTAATTAAATTAGAGGAACTAATGCTAGACTTCTATTTAGGATTTAATGAAATACAATTCCTTGTAACATGCTTCAATTGTTGTAGATTTTATTTACTTTTTAATACATTATTCAAAGGAATTGTTGTAGCCACTGAAGTCTTCTTTCTAATGCCACCAGAATCATATCAATCCTAATTATACATAGAAAGATATGGTCGATATACTAAGGCTGTGTGAATTTGTCCAAATCAGCTTATTCCCAAATTTAGTTCTCTTGATGCAAATCTCATATCCAACGGGTCCAGAAGGTTGTGTTTAACCATTCCATGCATTTTTAGACCATTAGGAGCCCATTCAAGATTTTTAAATAGCTTTGGGAAGTTGGTCTTTACTTCCTCTTTACTTGGATCCTGTTGAATCCTGTTTAGACATGTAAACACAACTAAGGTCCAACTCACCTATTCAAACATAAATAACCCAAACAAGTAGTGAATTAACCTAAAATATAATTATAATTCAAGATTTCAAAGCATCTAATTGAACATTATTTTATGCATCACTTACAAACATACTCGCTAGCCATCACTAGCACACAAACATAGCTTACCAACATACTTGCTAGTCATCACTAGCACACACATAATCCATGTACGTCAAACATACAACTCAAATGTATGTCATATGCATTTCAACATAGCATAATTTATCTTCTTACATCATGCAAACAGAACATGATGATTTAACATCCAAAGCATTGAATCATAAAATCCTTACATGCTCCTATACATTTAAAGCATGTTATCATAAAATTATGAGTTCAAAGCTCCCCTACCTTGTAATCCATGATGTTTGATGGCGAACACACAATAGTGGCGATATTGGCGACAGAGTTGGCAGCCAAAAGCATTGCCAAGCTGAGAGGGTTGCTATCTCGAGGGTTTTAGGAAACGCCGGAAGTACTCACGGCTAAACATGGTGACATAAATTAATGCAGCAAAATTCGCGATCCATGGTGGCACACTTCTGTAGCTGGGAGAAAGATCGTGCCAATAGAAATGCAAGTGTGGCCAAATGTCGAGGGAGTACTAACTGAAGGTTGGCCAGAGGTGGAGAAGTACCACAAGATGTCGATATCGACGTTAATTTTGTGTCTACAAGGGCCTACATAAGGGTGGAGGGCATGGGGTGATGCTCCAGGATAGAGGATAGGTTAAGGGCTCTGGTGGTCAAATTTATTTAGTGGCAGTGCCATCCGATGGTTACCTAAACCCTTAAATGTACATGTGGCCACATGAACATGTGGCCAAAGGGGAGGGGGAGCGGCTAAACGATGGTGGCCCAAGGCCCACAAAAGGGCTACAAAGCTAGGCCAATATATTTTGGCAGACCGAAGTGGCACCATTGTCAATCACCACCCACCACCAAAATAATTAGTAATGGCGGTTGTGCATCTCACACGTAAAAGGGCAAGGGGTCTTCACGTCACCTAACACAGTTCTGCAAAGTGCTGGCTCGCAGTGGTCCTACTGTCTCCGGCCTGAGTCTAGCTAGAGGCCAGTATCCACACACTGCTTTATCCTATAAAGACCAAGAACCGAGGCTTTTCCCCGCTGGGTTTTGGCTTCAGTGAGGGAGTGCGAGAGATGTAGAGGAGGTGTAATCAAGCCAAGCCACGTTGGCTCTTGTTGTTGTTGAGCCAGGCCAAAGTCCACAATGCCCAAATGGCCTGTGGCTCGCCGATGGCAGTGACTTGAGATGCACCTAGAGGCAACTGCACCCAATGATGCAATTGTGGCCCAAATCGGGTTGAAAACCCGAGGGACACGAGAAGGAGGAGGGGGTTACTGCCAGCTTTGGCTAGCTCCTTCATGGCCCTACCAGTCGGGAAAAGCTGGGTTCGATGGAGGGCACGAAAGATGGTGGCGATAACCCTCCGGTAGCTCACCACAGTGAGAAATAAAATAAGGGAGGGGCGTCTGGACCTGAGTAGAGGAGAGACGAAGGGAGGAGGAGGAACCTAGCGGAGTGGGGTGGCCCCCCTGACTACACTGGACCAAGGCAAAGTCCAACGACGGTCTGGTTAGCCATGGCTCATTGTTGGTGGCCACAGTTTAATCAAAATAGTGAAGAGGCGGCAAACTGGGGCTGGGAGGAACGTACCCCTGCCATCACCGACCCAAGGTGGAACCATGGAGGGTCGACTGTCCCTTGCCGGCCCATGGTGGCGGCAGAACTCGTAACACATAGTGCGAAGAGGGAAAGCGGCTAATCCAAGACAAGGGGTAGAGCAACCAAGGGGGTTGGGGCGGTGGCTCCCTGCCATCACACTGCCATGGCAGAGCCGGCGGTGGCCTAGAGTTCTACTTGCAGCAGGCAGAGAGGAGACTATAAAGGGGGGTGGTTCTCGTTTCTTCTGGATCGGGCTCAGGCGAGCCCGATTTGTTTTGTTTTCTTTTCTTGTTTTCCCCTTTACCACTTCTCTTGCTCTTTCTTTTTCTTTCTCTCTTTTTTACACTGCTAGCACACATCAAGGCCCGCAACCTGAGACTAAACCCCACACCCGAATCTACGGGTATAAATACCGGGGTAAAATATGCAAATATAAGTACGCCAAAATGTCATATTTTTCTACCAAAAATGATCTAAAAAATAGCAAAAAAATCACAGAAATGTGTAAAAAATTCAGGAACATTACATTAAATACAGAGAATTACAGCATTAGGCAAAAGAAAATCAAATTAATTTTAACTCCATTTTGTGTATCCTTCCCTTAGTTAAGATATATTAAGAACAAATCATATTTTTTGCTTAAAGGAAAATTAAATATCTTTTGTCTCAAGAGTTGAACATATCAAAAATAAAATAAATCAAAGTTCTATGTGTCGTATTGGCCATTTTCATTTTTTTGTTTTTTTTTCATCCAAAGCCTATGAATAAAATCAACATGAAAACAAAGTAAAATGAATTAAAACCTAAAACATGTGTGTCCCAAAAGATCAAAAGCATTCAATCATGGAGAAAAAACTCAATATCTTTACTTAGAGATGTTTCCTTTCTTAGTCTTGCCTAGCCAACCAATCCTAAGACAATCTAAGGTACTCTTGATCATATTACTTAGATGATCTTTCAATGCTTAAAGTTCAATCTTCTTTACCCACACTGTCTTCACCTTATGCTTATACACTTGGTGGGGTAGTCTAGGGATTATATATATAAGGGTCTTCTTCTCCTTCTTTCTTGAGAAAAGTTTTAAGTAACGGTTATTTAGACACTCCTTTCATCTTTATGGCACAAGTCACAAACTCCCACAATCCTAAAATTCAATTTCAACTCCTTTCCTATTGACCAAGGTGAGTTTGACACTATCTTAGGGTGTTGGTTATTCTCTTTTGCCCTCACAAAGATTATAGGTTTTCCTATGGGTGTAGACAAACATTCTCTAAAACATATGCCATCTTATTGGTTTGACCAATTGTTAACAAGGTCTCCAATGACTTTTTCTCACTCTGGAACCCTTCTAACTTATTTTCAGATGACATAAATTCACTATTGAGAGCACTAGATTTCTCTCTCTTATTCAATGTCATTCTAAATAACACTAACCTCTTTCACAAGGTTCTTGTTCATCTCCCTTAAAGTATTGGAGTCTTAAGAAGATAGTTCTAATTCCTCACCTTTATTTTTTAAATCTCTCTCTCAAGGTTCTTAGTATGTCTAGACAAAACTAGAATTTGTTGGAGGAACCTCATATTCTCATTAGAATCTAATTTAGAACTAGGATTTGAGTTCACTATAAGAGAATAGTACTAATGAGACTCTTCACTCGAACTATCTTCCTTCACACTTACATAGAAGGCAGTATAGTTACAAAATTCTTCTTCTTGAGAAGAGCTTTTATTAGAGTAAGTGGCTTGAAACACTTTACCCTTTTTCTTTTTCTCATACCTCTTATATTTTTAAGGCTTTTCATTAGAAGAATTATCATAATTATTTTTAGGACAATCAATAGAAAAGTGACCTATCTTACCACATTCAAATGTTCTGCCTATTTTTGTTTGCTATGCCTCTCTTCTCTTTTTTCCCCTTGTCTCTTCCATAAAGTTCGACCCTTGTTCTCAACCTAAAGTTTTATGTTTTTAAGAATTTCTTGAATTTTTAATCAACAAGAGCATTTGATCATCTTCACTCTCACTTTCCTCATATTCTTTCAAGGAATTCAGTACTTTGGCCTTCTTAGAAGACTTCTTAGTTGTTCTTAGGGCAATTTGTTTTCTTATTTATTTCTCAAACAACTCTTTCTTGTTGTCATAGGATTCTTCTTGCATTTCAAAGTTCTCAATTTTCCTATGAGTTCGTCAATGCCTAAGTTGTCAGTTTCCTTAGATTTATTTATATCATCCACCTTAATTTTGAATTTAGAGGATAACGACCTTAAAATATTCCTAACCACAAAGTAATCCTCTATTATCTCGTCTGGTTAATCAATTTTTTTAACAATGTCCAAAATTTTATCATAATATTAAAAAATTGTTTCTTCTTCACTTATTATGATGGTTTCAATGAGTATTTGCAACCAAGACATTTTCACAACTTTGGTTCCCTAATTGTATTTGACAAGTTTTTCCCATGCTACTTTAGCGGATGTACAATTAGAGATTAGCCTATGTTAAGATTTTCATACTGCATTGATTTAGGACTTTACTATTTTGGTTAGCAAGTTTAGTCTCATCTCATTCACTCTCATCTTTTAGAATTGAATTCCCAACCTTATTATTGGTCAATGGTGGAGTCCAACCTTTAATCTCAGCTTTTCAAACATTCCCATCAAGAACTTGAATAAAGGCTTGTGAGTTTAATATCTATCTAACTGTAATGCCCTGACCCGAAAAACCCAACCCAGACCAAGGGTTAGATCGGAAGACAGAATCAGAGTGTATAAAATAAGCGGAAAAATTAAAATCGTCCGACCAGGAGCTGCAGACTCTAAGTGCGAGAGTCATAACATACTTCTATGCGCTACAAAGCTATAATGTTCTGTTGCGCATAGATCAGAACAAACCTAATTTTATAACTAATTTGGATCGGGCCAACGTTATTGCACCGTTGGTTGCCTACGTATGTATTGGATACCATCTCTGACGTTATTCCAATACGATTAGATCCGAACGTAGTTCTGCCTAACAGCTACTACATTCATCAGACATCAGAAAATCATATACGATAAAATACGTATACTTTATATCCGAATAATTAATTCGGAATTAGACGGAAATCTTATAAATCATTGGAGTCCAACAGAAGTCAATAAAATAGTGAAATACACATCTCACATAGGTGAGCAAAACCACACATTTCAATCTATCATAAAGTGGAGCAAAACACACAACAGAGCACGTTGGATTATATCAGATCCTATCAATTAATATCAGATTTCATCCGACCATACTGATCACATCAGCTCAGATTCGAGTATATCATATCACAATAGAGCATTTTAGTGTAATTCGGATCACCACAAAATATATCAAAGTAGATCGAATAGAAACACATAAGCAACTATCATACCATAACAAAGTATATATCTTAATTAGTATATTACTAATTAAGATATGCATGCATATAACTTATATTAAATTAGAAGATCAGAAAAGCGTACTTCCCTGCAGTTTTGGAAGTGACGACGTTCGAAGTTGCTTGTTTCCTCAGAGCGTCTTTCCTTTTAGGTCTGAAGATTGTGGCTAGAACCTTCTCTAATTCTAGAATACTTTCTCTTTTCGTACCCGTAAGCTACTGACAGAACCTCCCTTTAACCCGGGAACACTTTTCCCTTCCTGCGCCCGTAGGCGGCGGACAGAACCTCCCCTTACCTGGAAATACTTTACCCTTCCTGCGCCCGTAGGCAGCAGACAGAACCTCCCCTTACCCGGAGACACTTTTCCCTTCCCGCGCCAGTAGGCGACAGGTAGAACCTCCCCTTGTCTGGAGACACATTTCCCTTCCCGTGCCCGTAGGCGGCTGGCAGAACTTCCCCTTGCCCCTGGGATGTTTCCCTTATATAGCATTGCTAACTCGAGGAATGGACGCTTCCATTGCGTTGATCACCCTCGAATTAGCTAGGAATGCCTCTTGAACAACTCGAATCAGACTTAAAATGAGTAAGAAATGAAGAATGGAAGATGAGAAAATGTGGGAGAATTTCCTCTTACCCGGAGATATTTTACCCTTTCCGCGCCCGTAGGCAGCAGACAGAACCTCTCCTTGCTCTGGTATGTTTTCCTTATATAGCATTGTTAACTCAAAGAATGGATGCCACCATTGCGTAGAACACCCTCAAATTAGTTAAGAACACTTTTTGAATGGAAGAAAACAGACGCAAAATGACTCCAGAAACTCCTCTGGAAGAATAAACGAAATGACTATTTATAGTGAATTCGCGTGCGAGCGAATGGAGGAAAAGGAAAGATGCGTGTACGCGCTTGCACCACATGGCACATTCTGATTGGGCCACCATCAAGGTCGGTGTGCATGACGTGTGCGTCACCACACTGCGCGCGGCCTCGCTGCGTGTCTGACGCGCGACGCGCGCATCCGCCACGCATCCCAATTTCAAAACGCAACAACTTTTTATCCCGAAGTCGGAATTGCACGATCTTGGTACCGATGGACTTGTATTGACGAGCCCTACAAAACTAGACCCCACATGGGTAGGTTATTTTGCACTTTTAAAGTGGGTCCCGCCCATGTGGCACATTTCCCTAGGTCGTAACTTTCGTTCCCGACCTCCGTTTTGAGTGTTCTTAGATGCGTTGTGCTCGTTAGTTTGAGCTCTAACCAAATATGAGAATTTTAACTCTTAAAACCCTTTAAAAAATTAACTAAAATTACATAATTACACTTAACCCGCTAAGGTTAAGCGTAATCGGAACACGGGGTGTAATACTAACAACCTAGCGGATCACTAGATTGCTCCTAGTCCAATTACCAACAAGAATAAAGACTATGAGTTCTATCCTCTTTGCAGTGGCGGATCCAAGATTTTTAATCATGGCAATAAAAAATAATTAAAACTCAAGTAAATTTTTTTCATGAGCAGCTATATATAGCTTACACTTTGATGAAAGATGCATATAAGAATTGATAACACATTTTCCTTTAAAAAATCAAATCAACACAAAACATATCAAAATATCATTCACTTAGTGTTTTTCACGACCCAGATTTTAAAAACCCTTTTTAAAATAGCATGAACGGTAAGTCAGAATTTTTTCCTTAAATACAAAACAAACCATTCAATTAGATGTCCAGGTCATGATAATTGGGGTTCATAAATACGAATATCAAATCATATGATATTACTACGCATATGAAAATTCATAAAGAACAACTCATCCATCTAAGTACAAGTTCTTCATTCGTTTGAAAATAAATAACAAGTTAACTCTCACGCCAAAGAAGCACTTACGTACCGGAGTTGTAGAAATGCAGAAACTTCTTGTGCTTGCCTGTCTTGGTCTCACTTGTCGTTATCTTGAGAATCTACAACTAACCAAACAAAATAACCACAACAACAACAATGGAATCTCTCCACCTTCAATAGAAGAGATTCTACAAGGACAAAAGATTTTATTAATGTTTTTTAGATCGGGCCAACATCACCCGACGTTAGTTGCCTACGTACTCATCAGACAATATCTCCAATGTTTCCAACAAGATTGGATCTAGACGTAATTCTGCCTAGAACTATACTATACTAAGAAGATATCATCACACATGCAATGCTTAAGTATTTTTAAAGCAACCTACATTTTATGCAAGTCCTTTAATTGTTCCACTTGTCTAATTAACATGCAATATCAAACAATGTTATTAATTATCTCTCGAGATTACCGCCATAGCCGTTATCATAAATCCTAGCATCTCTAGAGATCCACTTGGATTAGCCATGGGCCTAGAGATGTAGGTACCAGCTATGCTCATGGACACACTTGCCGGAGGTAGATGAGCCTTCCATGATGCTCAAAAACCTGGTTTGTGCATTTGCAGGGATCCATCGTCCCAAAGGTGCCAAGGCTATGAAGGCCTAAATATCTTCCATGGCTATTATTGTGAGCTTAAACTTTGACTCCGAGAACATCCAATAACCACCCTCGGTTTATTAACCAAGGTAAAATTCTATGTCAGGGTCCCGTTCACTCCATGAATTGGTACCAACCCAAAAGAGGGTATTTTAGTCATTATCTTAATTAGGTATTCTTCCCCCAATCCAACGACAACCAAAATCTCTTGATTAGTCTTTATTAACCTCAATTTACTGATATAACTTAACACAACAATAATAAATGCAAACATTAAAATAATCAACATGACAATGACTCTGACTCATGCTAAGATGAACTAACCAATTCAACATTATAATGAAAAGGATTTGGGGCTGAGATGCATAACTCAAGTTAGCAACCTAACATGACAAGTTCAGGATGAAACAACTATCAACATTCACCCTAATGTATATCACAATCAAGGCTAAAATTTAGGGACAAATTATGCTGAATTTCAAAGGCTCTTAGGCTGAAATTCAGAGACTTAATAAACATGAATATATCATAAACTAAGCCTCACAAGTCAGGGATTCAATCAACAAGATTATAGCCTAAATCAAAGCTGAAAATCAAGTATTAGATAGATAATAATACAACCTAAACTAGGGCTAAAATTTAGGTATTCTCTCAGCATGGTTATAACATAAATCAGGGACTTAAAATAGGCAAAAGTGTCACACCCCGGCGTTACCCGACCCGAGCCGAACCCGGTCCAGGGGCCGGTCAAGCGCGCGGGGGCGACGAGGGGAAATTGAGAAACGATTTAGCGGAAGACTTAACCCTAACCACGGGCGACTTAACAGAATTACGGAGTACGCACATTCCTTTGAGCAAGAGTAAATAAGAAGAAAAGAAAGAGAGTCGCTTAATTCAAAATAAACGACTAGTCTCAAACCCACATGCTTAGTCAACCATAGCCCACATTGGCACTAATATAGGTCTTAAGCAACACATATGTATAAAGTAACATAAATCCAACAGAGAACCATACACAAAGGTTCTAAACATAAAACATAAACCAAGGAAATAAGTCTCATAAGAATCTCCATGATCACATCCAAGTCATCTCCGATCTTTCCTCAAAGAGGAGATCCTGTCCATCTGTGTGTAGCACCACGCAGCCCCAAAGCAAAAACACAAGAAAGAGGGGTGAGTTTAACAAACTCCGTAATGGTTTTTAATATAACTATCATCATGGGAAATACGATCGCATAACAATATAATTATTCAGATCAAAAATTGACAAGGAGCATCATTTTCTGATCACACAGACACATCACCTAAACCTGCATCATAGTGTAACATCCACATAGTGTCATTCTCATCATATTAACCTACATGAAATGTATCTCTAACATACACATCAAATCATGCCTCAACATCATATCAACCTGCATGAAATGTATCTCTAACATACATGTCCAATCATGCATCACATCATATCAACCTGCATGAAATGTATCTCTAACATACATATCCAACCATGCATTACATCATATCGACCTGCATGAAATGTATCTCTAACATACATATCCAATCATGCATCACATCATATCAACCTGCATAAAATGTATCTCTAACATACATATTCAAGCATGCATCACATCATATCAAATCATCAAGGAGTAATCACAATTTAGTATCATACAGACGGGAACACAGACAAGGCCACGAAGGCATGTCATGGTCTCATGCATTCATATCACATAAACCTTCATAATAGTGTCTCAAACACACCATTTCTGATCATGCAATCATATCACATAAACCACATTCACCCTACACGACGAACGTGTCAACCACATGATACACAATCATGCACAGCATTCATAATAGACATGCATCAATACAAATGGTGAATGCCTCCATAAAGGAGTAAACACAAGCATTGCCACACAAGCAAGAACACGATCAAGGCCACGAAGGCAATAACAAGGTCAAATTTCCACACAGGAAATGAAAAGGGGTTGGGCTTGTCAATCCCTAAAGCTGCTTGCCCTGGACGATCCTGGCCAAGTATGTCCCATTCTCACACAGAGAATCTAGAGCAGGGGTGTTCGCCCAGGGACATCTCCTACGGAGGGGAGAGCCCGAATTCCCACATAGGAAACCCTAGAATACATGGCAGCGGGTGCACACGACATACCACACTAGATTCTCAGGGTCCAGATGATACTCATAATAATATTCTCAGATCCACAAGACAAGTACACAACTCGTCCCCACATAATTCCATTTCCTAGACTCAACCCGGGGAGTGCACTTGTTCCACACAGAAACTCAAATCAAAACATGTCCTTTCGGACCAATCAAGTTTCGATTAAGCCACGACCGATCAATCCGGCACACAATTTCACCATAGTGCATCCAATCGGTCAAATTCGATTAACCTCGATAAAGCCTCAATTGGAAATCTATTTTCATGATGCATGCAACATGGTACATACGTGGGCAAGGCATACATGAATCCTAATCCATGATAAGTGCTCTCATCAACCCCTAATACATCATTCATAATTATAATATCAAGTTTCAAAATCATCATTAAACCCCACATGTGTGTGTACCTAGTAGAAGCACTTCACTCAATGCATATCAACATGCTTTTAATTAACTCACTATCACACTACATATATGCATTAACATCTAATCATGAATTCCAACGGAAATCATAGGAGAAGAATCATTAAAATCATAACTCAAATCAAAGCTTAACCACAAGCTAACCACATATAAGATCATTCACCTCATACTTGAGTCAAGACATAACATTAACATTCACACATCAATTAACCACATCCTATCATGACATATCAGTCCATTATCATGTTGTAACTCTATTGAAAACATGCTTAAACCATAGGAATCAACCACTCATATCTTCAAGATAGCAACCTCTAACATGTACATCCAACTACAAGCCATTTCACAAAAACTTTAAATATACACCACAAATTCTAAACATTAATAGAATACTCTTCAAGTAGCTTATTATAGATCAAAACACTCCACATAAACATAAAAATGATATTTTGAAGTAGATATGTCGAAATAAGCAACATACATAAAATTGTCAATTTCTGCAGTGTAACTATTCGAACGCCCTGCAGGGCCGTTCTAATGCCAAAACTGTAGTGTTGCCATTCTAACGCCCTGTAGGGCCATTCTAATGCCAACAAAGCAGTTTTGGTCATCTTCTTCATTTCAATTTTTCAAACCGAAACTCCATTAATAAATCTTAAAATCTCCATCTAACAACTCAAATGACATTAAAACTTTATAATAACTTCCAGAAAGCTAATTCACATCATAACAAGATAAAACCCTATGAAATTGGGATTAAAGATTACCATTTACTAGCCATGCTATTAAAGCACTAAATCAAGTAAATCCACTCAAAGTAAATCACAAAATCTAGAGTTTTACCATAGAAAAACTGAAATTTCGAAAGTCCATTACCTTATCCCTTGATTAGGCTTGGATTTGATGGCCACCATTCTTGAAAACCTTACAAAGATATAGAGTTTGAATTAAACTCCATTAAAACCGATTTAACATAGAAAACCCTAATTAAAAACTTAGATCTAGGGCTTGCTGAACATAAAAATCAGATTTTGAGAGCTAGGGTTTGTAGAAAAGATGCAAATCTGTAGTTTTGATGTTTAAAAACGAATCAAAACAAAGGGGAAATGGTAGATTTAAAAGAGATTAAGAGAAAAGCTAGGATTTGGTGCTTAATTAGAAGGGACTTACCTTAAACACCTTCTAATCCGGGCCTAATTGGGGATTAGGCCTGACCTCTCCTTCTCAGCCTATTCCTAAAATGGGAATGACTTAGGTCTGCCCTTTTATAGTATGGTTTGGGTTGTGTAAGGATAAATTGTGGGGTATGAATAGAAAAATAAGCTAAAAATAGGAATTTTACAAATTTGATCACTAATTAAATCTGAGAAAATTCTAAAAATTTTTGTATAAGCTTAAGTTGGCATCTGGGTTTATTTGACATAAAAACCAAAATTTTGACGGTGGGGCCTATAGGGGTCCTGCCAAAACCCTAATTTTTGGAAAATTAGTAAAAATTCAAAAAAATCCCAAAAATTCAGATTTGACTCAAAATCACTTAAAACTAGTATATGTAAAGTTGATTTTGATTAAAACCATCATAAATACTATTTATTTACGAAACCACCGAATAAATCAAAAAATGTGTTAACCTCATGATAACTGATTATTAAAGTGAAACGAAAACCGGTTTAAGATCAAAGATCTTACAAAAAGTATAGCCTAAACTAAGGCCACAAAGTAGGGAATAAATTGGCCAAAGTATGGCCTAAACTAAGGCCACAAACTAGGGATTAAATTGGCCAAAGTATGGTCTAAACTAAGGCCACAAACTAGGGATTTAATTGGCCAAAGTATGGCATAAACTAAGGCCACAAACCATGGATTAAATTGGCCAAAGTATGGCCTAAACTAAGGCCAAAAATTAGGGATTAAGTTGGCCAAAGTATGGCCTAAAGTAAGGCCACAAATCAGGGATTAGGTTGGCCAAAGTATGGCATGAAGTAAGGCCATGGATCAGGGATTAAGTTGGCCAAAGTATGACCTAAAGTAAGACCATGAATCAGGGATTAAGTTGGCCAAAGTATGGCCTAAAGTAAGGCCACGAATCATGGATTAAATTGGCCAAAGTATGCCATAAAGTAAGGCCACGAATTAGGGATTAAGTTTAGCAGAGTTTATGCCCAAATTATGGATAATAAATATGGCTAGAATCAGAATCATTCATGCCTAACATAGGGCTAAGATAGATCACAAAAATCAGTAACATGCTTGCATTAATTAAGGATAATCTACTTGATAAAAATCAGAATCATGCACGCACAATTCAGCCATATAAACATGAGATAAAATCACAATCATTCAAAACAAGTAGAGGCCAATTCATGACATCAAAACCCCCCCTTAAACCAGGCTGAACTATGACTGAATTACATCTATCAAAACCTCATATTTAAGGGTGTAAAGAGAAGCACCTACTTGTACCAACTTGTCCCCAAAACTCCTAACCCTTGCTCCTATGCTTCTAGGCCTTGAATTCAATCCAAAGATGGCTGCTTTGTGCCTTCTAAAGCTACTAGTTATGGAGGTCCTTGCTGAGAGAAGGAACAGGAAGGAAGAGATGGAGAAGAGGGAGGCTGAACCAAAATTAATCATTTTCTTCCAGTTCCCCCCTCTCTTTTCTTATATAAGGCTCCCCCTCTTCAAACTCTTGGGTGCCCTCCCCCTCTAGGACTCTCCCTTAATTACAATCCCGGAATCACAATCCCTGCCCCATTACCAACAGGAAACCAACCCACATACATGCTCAAAACAATCCCAAAAGAGTTCTAACCCAACTGGATGTATAGCTGATCCCTCCTCCAACTTTTTCCACCACTCTTAGCATTCTTCGAACTCCTACTTGGGTTAGAAATCCTATGCTTGCATGTTATCTCATCTCAACAAAGTTCTAGTTGCGTCCTCTTCTTACTTGGAGTCCTTGTCCCACTAGGACTCTCTCCCTCTTTAAATTCCTAGTTCTTTTAGGACTTCTAATTCCTAGTATGTTTAGGACTCATAACTCCTAGTACTTTTAGGACTTTTAACTCTTAGTACATTTAGGACTCCCAACACCTAGTACGTTTAGGACTCCCAACTCCTAGTACATTTATTTCTTCCATCCACCTCGGGTAAATGGGCCCTGAGCAATATGTTCAACTTTGAACGGTCGTATCTCCCTCATATGAACTCCAATTCACGCGTTCTTGGTGGCATTTTGAAGCTCTGGCTATCTACTTTCTAAATACATAGTTTTCATCCATCACTTCTAACTTATGATTAAGTTATTCTCACAAAAAAGTCAAAGCATCCAACACCCTAATCCCCACGTGGTAGACTTCAGGAATTTAGAAAAATCCTGGACGTTACAGTGTTCTTATAACATTAGATAATAAATTTATAAATAAGAACAAACACAAGATGAACCTGTAGGTGTTCTATGACAAGAAGATGAAGCTCTTTGCTAGCATTATTAAGGTCTCTCTTTCCTATATAAATTAATGGACATAAATTATACCAACTAATAGAAGACACAATAAAATAAAACACAAATAATAAATAAACAACTTGAAAATATAGTATACCTTTGGAATGACAATTTCCCTCAACGACTCCTCATATTTTGGAAGCATTGGATGATCTTTTCGTTATCGATTTGGTTGAATTTATCATTCTCAATGTACGTCATCAAACAATCATTCATCCACTCATCTCTCATCCGGATACGAAGTTTATTTTTCACAATATTCATCGTAGAAAAAGCTCTCTCAATAGTAGTAGTGGCAACTGGAAGGGTTAATGCTAACTTTATGAGCAAATAAACTAGAGGAAACGATAAGTTCTTTTTCTTCCCCACCATTTTCTTAGCTAGATCAGTAATCCCATTTAAATTTGAGAACTCATTGTTGTTTCGCATGTGCATAATATAAACATCAAGTTCATCCTCAAGGGCTAAAATATCCATTGGAGAGAATTCATGGGGATAAAATTTAGCAAGACAAAGCAATTTTTCTTTATCATAGGCTAAGAAAGAATCCTTTGGATCTAGTTTGCCATACAAAGAAGCAACTCAGTATTTTTGCAGTGAAACGAGTGTTAAGCTCTTGCAATTGCATATCAATGACAGTGTAGAAGAAACCAACATGATAGTGATCTAGATTTGTAATTTGCTCTCCACGTCATAACCTACCAAGTGCTATATAGTTATCATCCATGCAAGGAACATCAATATCATGCTTATTACAAAATACAAAAAGCTTTAGTCATGATAGAATCCCATCCATGATCTCTTAGCTCCTGTAAAGATATCTTAGATATTTCAACCAAGTCCATTGCATTCACGATATCTTGTTCCTTTCATTGCAATGACTTTGATAGATCATTTGTAAAGCCCAAGATCTTTCTCATCATATGTAAATTAAAAATAAATTCAAAATATTGCATGAAACCTAGTAGAGAATTTGCTTTGGCTCTTTGTTCCCTGTCCATGCTATCTTGCTTAACAATCTCAAGAACTTGAATAACAGCTGAAACATGAGAATGAAGCTACGTAATGTACCATAATGTGAACCCCAACGAGTGTCACATGACCTCTTCAAACTAGTTTCTTGATTAAGGCCTTGCCCATTCGATAATTCACCCCTCTCAATTGCTTCAAAAACATCATTAACTTGTTCATCTCAAAGCATATCTTTGCGCTTACATGATGCTCCAACTATATTCATTATAGCAGATAGCAAGTCAAAGAAATCACTTATGGGCATGAGATTTTTTGAAATAGTAACAAGTGTTAATTAGAGACAATGAACAAAACAATGAACGTAATATGCCCACTCATTTTCAATCAAAATAAGTGCTTTCAACCCATTAAATTGACCTTGCATATTACTAGCACCTTCATAACCTTGTCCACGCAATCTTGTTATACTTAATCCATACTTGGAAAGTAATTCTTTAACCCCCTTTTTAAGAGCCAAGGTTGTCGTTGCTTTGACATGTGCAAAACCTATAATTTGCTCAATCACACAGCCTCGCCTATCCACATAACATATAGCAACAACCGTTTGCTCTTTAATAGATATATCACGAGCTTCAACAACCAAAACAAAAAAAAAAAGCATGCCCAAGATCTTTGATGATAGCTAATATAGTCTCCATTGCACAAGAGTGTACAATATCCTTTTCGATACTTGGTGCTGTCAATTTATCATCTCGAGGGGCATTCTTTAGGATAACATGGCCAAAATCTTCCTTGTTCTCAGCAAGAAATTTTAAAAGTTCAAGGAAATTCCCTTGATTAACAGAATCTTCTGATTCATCATGACCATGGAAAGCTAATCCTTGATTTAAAAGAAATCGAGTACACTTAATTGATGCCTCCAAACGAGCTTTATATTCAATGTTCCTTTGTTCTTCATGCCTATGAAAAGCTGTTTGAATGTGTTAAATTACAAGCCATCTTATAAGCTTTAATGTGTGAGCTGTCCACTCCTCCCACATGAGCACCAATTTTTTCATACCTCTTCCAATTTCTAAATCCCTTTACTACAAAAGCATCATACCCCCCCATTGTTCTCCAAAAAGATAACAAAATAATCAAAATATTGCACCTTTATGTATACTATATTCTAACCAACTAGGATGCTTATCAAACCATTGAGGAAGAAATCGTCTTAACACACCTGAAAAATTAGTTCTGGGGAAAGTGTGACTACAAGGTTGACAAGGACCCTTTTGCAAATAATACTTTCATACCATGTCTTGGTCATTGGGATGAAATTTTGAAATTGGTGTGCGTAACCCTGGATCTGCTTTGAGTTCATCCAAATTGGCCCTTACCGCTTGGCTTTGGCTCTTCGTAAATTGAACTTTATCACCAGTAGACGTTGATGGAGTAGAATCAAACAACTCATATTTTCTTTTAAGATATTTATCCATTGTTTTCCAAACAAAATAACAAAGGTCAATTAATTATTTAAGGCATATATATATATATATATATATATATATATATATATATATATATATATATATATATATATATCAAACATTATATAGACATATAAGTGGGGTTCATCATATATCAAAGAGTAATTAATTATTGTTATTTAGTATTTAGAAAAGTTCTCCAAACACATTATACTAATGAAGGTCAAAGTACATAAGTTTGAGTTGGATCAACCACACCCTCTATTTATTACTTCAATTATAGTTTGAAGTGTGTGGTTGAGAAGGGGAATATGGAGGAGCCTATCCATAGGTACTTGAGTAATTGAAACTTGTATACTGTATAACGACAAGATTTTAATTTTGCATGTCGACATGGTGGAACCATGTACAAGACAAAAAAAGTAATAACTGACCAACTTTTCTTGACCTATGTGAATCTTTTTAATATTTTAATAATATAAAAGTCACCCCACATTCCAAACAACAAAACAAACACCATTGACCTAGTCTTCTTAATCCAAGTGAAACTTTTTTAATATTTTAATTATGTAAGAACTACCCCACATTCCAAATCAACATAAACAATGATATACTATGAGGTTGGCCATTGGGTATGAGATTCTTATATTCCAAATCAATATAAACAATGAGTCAATGACATACTATGAGGTTGGTCATCGGGTATGAGATTCTTAAATCCCAAAATGCCAAAAGAGATTTTGCCATGTAAATATAAATAAAAAGATAAACTTTTTATGGGTTTTAAGAGAAAAAATAGAGAAAAATACCTTAATAAAGCATGAAATAGAAGATGAAGAAGTGAACCACTTGGGGGTTTTATTGCTTAAGAAAAGAGACTTGTATATGGGCTTGGCTAGTTGGCTGGCTAAAGAAGAGGTTGAAAGAGGATTTTGTGATGTCTCGTGTCTGCCATTGTTGATCATTTTGTGTTGTGGTTTTGCTTTGTTAATATTTTTGGGTTGCTCTTTGGTTATCTTATGTGGCAGAAAAGATGGGGCATTTTATGGATGTTTTGTTTTGCGGCTTCTGCCTTTGGCGGATGAGTTGGATAGGATAGCTATGTTTGGTTTGATCTTTCAACTTTCCTGTTATTTCTACCTGGCAATTGTAGACTTGGAATTGGGGTAATTTATTCTGGGGCTGGTTTTGGTATGGAGTGTCCAGAGTGCGCTGGTTTTGATATGGAGTGTCCAGAGTGCACTGGTTTTGGTATGGAGTATCTAGTGGACTGATGGCCAGGAAAGTTTAGTATGGTGGTCAATATTTGTAGCCATAGGCCCATCCAATAGCTAATCTATAGGGGTTTATAAAAAAATGTCAAATTTTAGGGTGGTCAATTGACCACCCACCTTTCAACGTAGATACACCACTGCCTCATTGCATATAATTTTTATACGTAGAAAAATCAAACTAATATTCTCTCAAATCTCACTCACAATATATCAATTATCATCATTTAATCGCCATCATTCAATCCACACACGAACTCAACAATTTAACGTGGAAAACCCTAACATGGGTAAAAAACTACGACAGTTCCAAATGAACCAAATCAATGTACGAGAAACTAATACTTTACATTCACACAAGCAAACCATAAACCTTGTTTAGACTCTAACAAAAGCTCCTCTTGCTTAAAACGTTGTTGCTGACCTTCAAGTCTTCTCCCTCATACACTTGAAACTTCTTCCTCCTTGCCTTGTCACTATCCTCTTCTAGCCTTCAACAAGCACCACTTGTAGTATTTAGCTTTTGCATTGTGTAATCCTCAATCTCCATTGAAGATTATATTCAATACGCCTTTAAAATTTCTATGTATAAACCCCTTTAGTTGTGGATTGTCTTCTTGTAATCATTATGAATATTCAACTCAAATCTTCATGTGAATTATCCTTGGAAAATAATATGCAAAGGTATGAACCTTTTTTCTCTAATCTCCTCTAGGTTTTCCTCTCTCCAATTTCATGATTTCTTAAACCTTATATAGCTCCTTAAGTCAATTTAGTAATTGTACTTGAATAATGAAAGAAATTAAAATTGGAATGGCTTAATTAGGGTAACATGTCCTAGAAGTAATTGATCGATCCAAATAGGATCGATCCTTCACTGTTTATTTTGTGCATAATACTTCAAACGATTGATCGATTCACAAGCACGATCAATCAATAACTCTTTACTTCATTTTTCATAGGACTGAATCAATGGGTAGTTGATCATTTTGTTCAACTTATTTTGTAGTGATCGATCATTCTACCTGATAATTTACTATTTTATCTTTTTTACCCTAAAACCTTTTGAAACCTCTGGAATCCCTTTTGAAATTCCTCCAAGTGATTTTTGTATGCAAATGTGATTTGAATAAACTTCAGATACCTTCCACATTCTTCAGTCTTCTATCTTGATCAATAAGAACATGTTTGCTCCTATTTTTCAAGTCTGTTAATTCCAAATTTTACTCAACTACAACAACCTCAATCAAATTTTAAGACTTATACATACACAAGGTATCTTGATATAATTTTGACAAAGAAATCAACCAATAAACATGACATATATTCTTACAAAGCTCCCTTCCTATTCTCCAATATCAAAAATTATGACCATCAAATAAGGGTGGTCAATTCAAGGAATTTTCTAAGTCCCTGTGCTCAACCATTGTGTTGTTTGAAGTAGACATGAAGACTAAAACAAAGAACAAAAAACCAAAGAAACTAATGTTAATCAAGCAAGAAAAAAATAATTCTCTAAAAGCAAGCAAAAGCACAACTTAGGGCACAAAAATAGCAAGCTTCACAAGTAATTCTAGTAAGAAAAACAAGTAAATCAAGTGAAGATTATAAAAAAAACTCTAAGACATGAAATATATCTCTAGGAATCAAAAGAAAATAAGATTAAGAAAGGTTGAATTTTAATATCTATCTAATTGATCTAATGGATCACTACATTGTTCCAAACCCTAATACTTTGACAAGTAAAAAATTAAGAGTTGTAGCCTCTTTGTGATGGAATTTGTTTATGAAGTGAAAACAATAAAGATCTAATCTCTAAGCTCAATTATGATTATTTAATCATCAATCAAACCACAAACCCTGCAAGAACACACAATTTTTTTACCTAGAAAACCCAAACTAGCGTAAACAACCACCACAACCACTCTTGGACAAAAATTAATGCACTAGTAAGCAAGACCTTACATGACATAAGCAAACCACCAACCTCTCATGAAGACTAACACAACACCTCTTTGTTTAGATCTCCTTTTTCTTTATTGTTGGCCTTCAAGTCTTCACTCCCAAAGTTTTGAAGCGTTTTTCCTCCCTATTTTGTCTTTGTCTTCTTCTAGCCTCTGCAATCACGCTTCACCAAATTATGACTTTAGCCTTGAGTCTACAATCTCCCATTGAACTTGGTTGACAATCACCTCAGCTTTTTGGTTGTGAAAAACACTCTTTTAGTTATGTGTCACTCAAACAATGACCATTAAAACTAAAATCTTAAGCACAATGATGATCTTGAGGGAAAACAATGGCAAAAGGACTTCTCCCCTTTTCTCTCTCAAATCCAAGGTTTTCCTCTCTTCAATCTTATGTTTACCTGGGCCTTATATAGTCCATTAAGTTGATTTACATCATAGACTTCAATTATGAATAAACTCTTTCTTGGAATCCTTAAAATATGTAAGTTATATTGACATCAATTGATCGGTCACTGTTCTAATTAATCGATATACTCTCAACCAAAATTTATAGTTTGATTCAAGGGCTAATCCATCGATGTGATTAAATACAATGAACAGTGGTCAATCAATGAACAATGATTTTTCTTATTTTATCCTAATTTTTCCTTAAAATTCCAAAATCACTTGGACTAATTATTTCTAAGTAAAACAAAGTGATTTTTGTATGTGAGTGTGTGAAAATAAACTTTTTACCTTTGATACTTAGACTTCAACCTAGATATTTAAGAACACGTCTATTCCATTTATCAAGTTAATTAATTTCAAATTTTACTCGACCAAAACTAGATATAGTCAAACTCTTAAGACTAAAATGTACTTGAAGTTTATACATTGTTTTGATTATCGAAATTAGCTAATTCACAATACATATACTCATATGTTCTTAAATGGATCACCCAAACCCGACCAAAATAGCTATTTGGGTTGCCCTTGTTGATGTTGCATGTGGAGCTCATCAAAAAGGGTGTGAATCTCTAAATTGTTGTCTCTGCCTGCATCTTGCCCCTTTTGCATTCTCCGCACCATGACCACTTGCCACCCACATCGTCATACATGATTAGAAGAGATGTAGTTAGGATCGAAAAATTTTTCATCAACATTTTTGTACTCATTTGCATATAGTCAGTATTGGCACAACAATTGATGAAAGTTGACACTTCCAATTGCAATCACAACTGGCTTATTCAAGCACCCCATTTAGTATTCAATATATATATATATATATATATAATTACATAGAAAATTAAAAATAATTTATTCAACTTGCACAAAATGTATTTAAGCTAATGTAAATGTATATAATCTATTGAGTCGTGTCGGCATGAGCCCAGCCATCATCGATCATTGGATCCAAATCCAACCCAAACATTACTAACATCGGATTTCTATCTGATGGCTTATGACACCTGGGCTCAAGCTTGCCATCATTATCCTAGGTTCATATTGTCATGCCCCGGCACACGTCACCCCTAAACCGAACCTGGTTCAAGGAGTACATGGCACACAGCACAACTAAGTCAAGTTGAAATGTAGAAGATTTAACCCATTACTAGGTGAACACACAATAGAGTAGCACACAAACAATTTGTACAAAAGCAAATAGAGCAAAAAATGGACTACTAATTAATGTATTAGTCCACTCATACCCACATCAACTAGTCATAAAATAAAACATGCCCACAATGGCAAAACAAGTCTAAGCCAACAATGGCTAACAAAGTGTGCAGTAGAGTCAAATATATAAGTTCAACATGCCATAAACAAGTCTAACATAATCCCATGTAACCAAAGCCCCTCTTAATGATCGTGGCTATCCCTTTGCTCAACATAGAGGCCATCAATCCCAAAACAAAACCACAAAATGAAGAGGGGTGAGCCCATGCTCAGAAAAATAACATGGAAAGTAAACTCATAATGATATCGCATGAACTACCAACATAACATTTATCACATAATCAATCACCACACTCATTCATCATGGGACAAACCACATATCTCCATGTCATCTGTGCATTATATTAACATCCACTTCCATAAAACATATACTTAAGCCACATGTGCATCATGTCAAATATATTCTATATACGCATAATCATGTCACAAACATATCATGATGTATAACATATTAACCACATAGTCATGACACCTGCATATCATGCAATAACCCACATTCCATAAGCACATAATCATGCCACTTGTGCATCATGGGTTCATCCATAACTCATAAAACATATACCCATCACGTGTAATCATATGAATCTCATTATAATAAGTACATCATGCATGAATCAATTCTCAACATTCATATCATGCATAATCATATCTCAATATAAACATTCACCATGCAAAATCAAGTGCATCCATCACACACCATCTTACATATTCTTGCAAATCTATTCCAAAATCACATGCGTACCATAAGCATTGTTACTCCTACACATCTTGTGTTAATGAGCATTATATCTATACACATGCATAATATCAATTGGTGAATGTCTCACAATTGAGAAAATAACCCTACTTAATCGGCCAAAGCATAAGCAAACCTACTCACTTCGGGCAATCCCTAAACAAGGAAGGTCCGAATTCCAAAAAGAGACGAACAGTTTGGGTAAGTTCCCTAACAGGGAAAGTACCCCTAGTAAGCCGGTGCATACGGACAAACCAACCTAAATTCTCATTGTCCATATAACTAAACAATTTAACTTATTATAGCATTCCACTCTTCACATCCGGGGAGGA
The DNA here is from genome assembly GCA_035235625.1 of Saururus chinensis. NCBI lineage: Eukaryota > Viridiplantae > Streptophyta > Magnoliopsida > Piperales > Saururaceae > Saururus > Saururus chinensis. The sequence goes on from CP141143.1 coordinate 39,414,046, forward strand.
AACCCGTCCTCAAAGGAATGTAAGACCCTGTCCTTTTGGACATAAGACCGATACATTAAGCCTCTGAATGATTAATCCGACAACCAACGACATCAAATTGCATCCACTTGATCAATAACAACTAATCACGATTAACCTTGTTTATAAATCATTTTGATGATGCATGCAACATGATACATATGTGAGAAAATGATAAATGAGTCTAAGTAAATATACTCAAATCAGTCCATATACGTATGAAACGTGGTCTATTTGTGTCAAATAAAATCATAAATGGCTATGCAAGAGTGTATATAAGTGGTAATGTTTAAACCTAAGCTAAAACATGTGAAGCATGAATAACCTATCATTAATGTTATATATGCAGGCATCCATAATTTCATCATAGTCATACCCTATTGGAGTCATGCTGTAAATACGAAGAAAATATTGAAATACGGATTCAAGACAAATATAACATCATGCTAAACCTAGACAAGTATAATCATATCCATACTTAAGCTAAATTAGTAAAACATAATTCACCTAAAACTAATATAACATATCCAAGCATATATAAATTATCATGGTTAAGACCTACAAGAATCATCAAGTAATTATGAAGAAGTCATCAAACATGGATCTAAAACAAGTAGAATGTCATACCAAAACTAAACAAGTATAATATATTCATGCTTAAGCTAAATCATAATTCAAAGATAATTCTCATGTAATCATAGTTGCATTTATAGGTAATCATAAGTAATTATAATCATAAAGAACTATATTTATGAGAAGAGAGCAAGAAATGGCCGAAAAAACACAAAAATAGGCCAAAGCACAAAACTGTCGTTTGGCCGATCAAATGCCTTGAGGGCCATTTGAACACCTGGCTATTCAAACGGAAAGACAACCCATTTGAACTACGAACTGTTTCAATGTTTGTTTAGCTTGTTCAGTCAGCTGGAACAGTTACCTTTTCATGGTTCATCTTCAACATTCCAAAATTCAAATCGAAAACATTTCAAAATTCAAGATAAATTCTAAAATAACCATAGAAGATCATATAATAAAAATCTAACCCTAGAACATGATAGATCTAATCATTCTCATGCTTAATCATAAGAAAATAGCCATAAATAACATATTTTTAATAAATCACCATTAAGCTTCAAAATAAAGCAAGTACCTACATAAATCCATAATCATGCACTCCAATGAATAAAACCACACAAGGAAACACTCCCTTACCTCTATGAAGCCTTTGGATCCACAAAAGAGTCTCAAGCCTCAAGAAATCCTACCCAAGAATTAGGGTTTTTGTTAAAACTTAATTAAAATTAACTAATAGGCTCAAATCAACTTGAAAATTGGTAGATCTAGAATATCCTTCTTATAAAAACAAAAATCACCCATTTAGGGTTTTGAATCAAAATTAGAAATAAGTTTTTTAATGGAAGAAATTAATAATCAAAGTGGGGGAAATGAATATATAAACGATTAAGACAAAATCAAAAGATTATGAGTGATTAGGGCAAGAAAACATACCATAATCCATTTTTCTTCTTTTAGAATGAGGGTAGAGCACTTCCGTTCTACTAACACAGCTCTTCCCCATTAGGAAAAATGGGCTAGGGTTTCTTTAAATAGTAACGATTTTGGGTTGGATAAACAAATTATTGGGCTGTAAAATAAGATAAAACGCCCTAAGTGGCTAATTAGGGTTATTTTTGGTCTAAAAATGAATTTAATTACACCCAAACCCACTAAATTAAAATAATAGTAGATTAGGGGGTCAAGTGGGATGCACACCGTCCAACATGGACGTGCAACCCACGACGAGCTCTGCACCCTTAATTAAGGAAAATTACGATAAAATCCCATAAAAACCATAAAAATTGGATTAATTAAGTTTGACACTAATTGAAATTAAACCTTATTTAAGTCATAATTACTAACCCATAACCCAAAATCATCAAATCAGCAAACAAGCAAAGCCACACAAATTTACAATTAAAAAGGAAATTAAATTGAGTTAAATTAGAGATCTTACATATATAAACTTTTTTTAACATATTTATGTTAAAAAAATTTGATGTGTTATATAGTAGAATTATTTATTTTTTAAGTAAATTTTTTTAACAATGTTTATAAAAAAAATTGCAAATACCATATCCTGGGCAGCTTTAGATGTTTGAAACAAACCAAGATAGGTAGAAGAGAAACACAATGAAACCAGCAGAGGATGCTCTAGTACAAGGTAGGATTAGCTGAAGTATCATGAGTAGGGCTGTAAACGAGCCAAGCCAGCTCATCGAGTAGTGCAGGCTCGGCTCGGCTCAGCTCAGTCTGAGCTCGACTCGAAACGAGCTCGGCTCGAACTCAACTCGAAACGAGCTCGGCTCGAACTCGACTCGAGCTCGAATAGGCTTGAGCCGAGTTCAAGCATACCCATACTCAACTCGGCTCGACTCGAAAAAAACTCGAACTCAATTCATACTCAGCTCGAGCTCGAGCTCGAACTCAAAGAAAAATTTTTAATTATATATAAATATATTAAAAATAATACATGTAGATGTGGATATATAGGGCTTAGGGTTTATATATTTACACATACATGTCACTAGTCCACCACTACCAATATAAATATATAAGAACTGTTTTAAGTTCTAATGTTTAAAATAAAAAATGAGGAGATAACTTAACATCCTAATCCCTAACCCAAAAACAAGATTTGTTTTCAACAAACATATTAAGTACTAACGCAAAAATATGTCCCTTACTCCCTCAATATATTATATAGACATAATTATAACTGATCGTTTACCCCTCTCTCTCTATATATATATAGAGAGAGAGAGGTGTTTATATGAGCATGGGCATCATGCATATATAGTTAGATTTCGATCTGACGGTGTATATAACTCAGGGTGTTGATTGGTTTATGCCCCATTTGTCGTCAAATCTCAATCTAATGGCCTATAATACATGGTTCATTTTTTGCTCAACAGTTTCATTTTTTATGCACATCTACAACCCTGACATGTGTTAGCTGATCAAAAAAGGAAGAGCTGCAATTCAATCGGTTCATGACATTACTGCTAGAGTTGGACTTGGCTTACTAGAGTGACCATGGCTAAATGAAGACGAGTTGAAGAAGAAACTGTTAGTCACGAACTAGGAAAAGCTGGAGCTAGGGTCATCTCAGTGCTAGTGACTAGTGAGTTTACTAGAGTCCAAAAAGGAAGAGTTGTGAGTTTAATGGAGTCCGAATGATAGCATAAGAGGAAGAGTCGGGTTCTAGTAGAGCCTAATGTTGTACCAAAAATCAAAAATTGGTCAAGACTACTGGCCAATTAGAAGAAGTCCATTACAAGATGTATTTTAATTGTGAAACAAGTGGCGAAATGAGAAAAGCTTATAAATACCTGTCTCTAACCCTTTAAATAGTGACTTACTGTACAACAACAAAATTGCTTTTTGCAAGTGACGAGTAGAATTTTGAAGATGTGTAGTGTTGAGTTCAAGTGGCAGATTAAGTGTATTTTTTATTTATTAATCTTATAATTTTTTTATATCTATGGCAATTATTTGTAAAGCCCTCTATTTAATATTTATCGGGCTCATGATATGACTCATGAAAAGTAAAATAAGCATTACAAAATTGGCTTAATAAATTATATTTGAATTAAAGTTTTATTTATACACATTTGGCACATGCCCATGCTCATGCACTAAATATAAAATATGACAATTATCAATTGGTTATACTTACGTGGCTTGCGAGTTTTACTTTGGCCATGTACTTTGTTATCAATGAATGTGGTCATATTTTGATCTAATGGTGAGAGATGTACTGGGTGCATGCATGACCCGATATGTCTTCACTTTTTCTTTTAAATAATACATAGTGACATAATATTTTTTTTAAATTAATATACTATGATTATTATTTATATATCAAAATAAAATCTTAAATAATATGTTTTAAGTCCCAAACCATATACTAACCCGAAGCTTAGACCAACCAGTGCCACCCTCAAAGAGTGTGGCTATCTCTCATGCTTGGGAACAATTTAGCATCTCTCTTGCTTGTAATTATGTAACTAAAACTCATTTGTCATAGTTTTCTTCTTTCATAGTGACTATAATCAAATGTTCACGATGTAGTCGTAATACTTGTTAAAGTATATTTAATAATATTTAATACTAAAAGTATATTAGTATATGTGATACTTCATATACTTTATATTTATATATTAGTATAGTTCGAGCCCAATTCGAGCCAAAGCTTATGATTCACTTATTCAGGTTTGAGCTCGAGCTCGAGCCGAGCTTTGGATTTTTAATTCGAGCCGAGCTTGAGCTGAAAAGTTCGAGTTTATTTGAGCTTCGAGCCGAGGTTGAGCCAAGCTTCAGCAATTCGAGCTCGAGCCGAAACAGCCTAATACTCGGCTCAGCTTGGCTCGTTAACACCCCAAATCATGAGGAATGAGGAGGGGTATTAACTGGGTCATTGGTGAGGAGGAAAAACTGAAGGTGCCTTGGGCTGCTTTGGGGGCAAGACATCTAGGCCAAAAGAGCAGAAAGGGGAAATGGGGAAGGCGATTGTGGTTTGTGGAAGGGGAGGAAAATGGTATTTATATTAATCAGGTCAACTCGGGTTGACCCCTAGTTGAACCTTGTTGAATAGGCTTGTCCACCCGCATGTTGACCCCTGGTGGAACCTTGTTGAATAGGCTCGGCCACCCATGCAGGTTAGGGTCTGAGCTAGGTATTAAAATGAAAATGTTACTTATTTGGGATGCTATTTAGTTAGTGTCGCAAAAAACTAAATATTTGCAATGTTTACTCAAAAACGTTGCAACTAGTCTATACTATTTGCAATATTTACTTTAAACATCACAAATATGTTGTACAATTTGTGACATTTCTTTGTAAATGTTGCAATTAAGCTAATATAATAAAATGTGGCTATTCATACCCCAGTTTTCCTTATGTCCCCCATTTCTTCTTTACCCCAACATTGTTTACTAAAATGTCTCACTTATCCCCCACTCCTAAAAATATTATCACATCTCTCTACCCCATCATCCCTCTCCTTTTATTCTCAAGCTCCAATCGGCATTGTCACTAGCAACCGATCTCATTTCTAGTGAAGCCAGGCCGGCCAACAGCATAGGCTTTGGCCAATGCACCGGCCTGCCACTCATGGAAGCTCCGACCAATGCAGCCATGGCCAAATCTGGCCAGCGATGCCAGAACCTGGCCTACCACACCGTTGCATCCAAATCTGGCCAGCGCTGCCATAACCTAGCCAGCAATGCGGCCGCTACCAGATTTGGCCCCGGCGGGCTATGTTCCTAGTCGGGTCTTAAAAACATTGCAAAAAAGAGGAGGGGAGAAGAGGTCATCAGAGTCACTATCGGAGCCATCGTCAGAGGAGAAGGGGGTGTGGTTCATGTATTGGGGAAGTAGGAGTCAAGTGATGGGGGAAACATGGAGGACTTAGTAAAAACAAAGTTATTTTTTTAGTTTGGTTGGGAGAGGAAAAAACTAGGGTTCATATAGAACTCCAATATAATATGACATTACTTATATATGATGCTATTTAATTAGCATCGCAAAAACACCAACTATTTGCAATGTTTACTCACAAACATAGCAACTAGTTTATACTTTTTGCGATGTGTACTTTAAACGTACAACTATTCTTGACTATTTGCAATGTTTGCATATAAACATCTCAAATAAGCCAACATAATATTCGAAATTGTAAGACTACTTAATTTGCTATGCTATTCAGTTAGGGTCGCAAAAAAAAAAGTCTATTTGCAACGTTAAAAGTAAATGTTGCAAATAATCTGCATTAAACATCCCAAATATTAGTTTTTTAAAATATGTCACTAGAGGTAAATTTTACGATAGTGTTTTGTCTAGCTTCACAACAAGCCTTTTTTAGTGATGATTTTTTATGCGTCACTAAAAAAAGCATCGCAATAAGTCTTTTTTGTTGTAGTAGAGGAGGAGAAGAATTTGGGAATAATGACTAAACAGACTACTAGTGATGGTCAGTAGATGAAATTATATGCTTGGCTTAACAGTTGAAGCCTTGAAGGGTGAAGCTGCAGCCACATATACAGACACCTTGATTCTTGAACTCCCAAAGAACTAAAGAAGGGAAAAGGCAAGAAGCCATGAGGTGTAAGTTTGTAGATTTTTTATTATTATTTATAGTAGGGTCGGGGTCATGTTTGATGTGTGGTGTAGGTTATACCCAACCTAACCCTAAATCCAAAATGGGTAAAAAACTGAAACCCACAGCCTGATCCATATTGTAGTCAAGTGCAGGGTTGGCAGGTTGCATTTGTATCGGGTTGGATTTTTCCAAGCATAATCTTCCCCTTCTAAATTAAAATCAAACTCAAATGTTAATAAGCTAGTGTGCCAAATTCTTATATGTTATAAGGAATTATACAAAACAATTACACCAAGCAACACACAAGAATTTTTATGTAGAAACCCATTAATGAAAAAACCATGAGATACAATGTCCAAATGAACTAAGCCGTATGTAAACTTGATATTACAGGGTTATAGGTTTATCAAGACAAAAGACTACTTTTTTCTTAACTTGGCTGGCTCTTTACACTATTCTAAACTCTAAACCAAACTACTCCTTAATTATTTATTTGCATTAGCTTGATCTTCACGCTTCGTTGTCCTTCTAATAGATCCAGATCTTCTTGTCTAATCCCTTTAACATATCTTATTTCCTCTTGAGCTTTTCAACAACTATATAAAGTAAACACTTTATCTCTATTAGTGATTTGTGCTCTCAACTCACCACTAATTATTTTTTTTATTATGGTTGACAAAATCATGAGGAAGAAGACTAATTTTCTCTTAAAAGCATTAGATAATCTTCTGTCATGACCCGGATTTTTAAAAGCATTTTTAAATAGCACGAACAGTAAGTAACGAGAATTGTTTTTCTTTAAATACAAAACAAACCATTCGATTAAATATCTAAGTCATGAGAACTGGGGTTCACAAATACGAATATCAAATCATACGATATTATTTAACGTCTGAAAATTCATAAAGACCAGCTCATCCATCTAAGTACAAGTCCATCGTCCGTCTGAAAATAAATAATAAGTTGACTCTCACGCTTAAGGTACACTTATGTATGGGAGTTACAGAAACGCGGAAACCTCTTGTGCATGCCTGCCTTGGTCTCACTTGTCGTCACTTGGAGGATCTGCAACAAAGCAAACCAAACAACAACTACAACCACAATGGAGCATCTCCACCTACAGGAGAAGAGCTTCCAAAGGACAAAAGGTTTTATTAATATTATTTGGATTGGGCTAATATCACCTGATGTTAGTTGCCTACGTACTCATCAGACAACATCTCCAATGTTTCCAATAAGATCGGATCCAGACGTAGTTCTACGTAGAAACTACTCTATCCTAAGAAGCATAGCATCACACATGCAATGCTTAGATATTTTCAACCTACATTTTAGTAAGCCCTTTAACCGTTCCACTTGTCTAGTTAACAAGCAATATCAAACATTGTTATTAATTATCTCACATCCCTTGTTTGATAATTAAAACTATCAAATCTGTAACTCAGAGATAACTCACCCCTCGAGAAACCTCCAAACAAGGTACTCCAACCTTGGAGTAGACTACTTAACAGCAGCTTGATCCAAATCCCCAGGGCTCTCAATAGCCTGCCACGAATCTGGAGAAGAGGATCCCAACTGTGCTCATGGACACAGATTGGCAAGAAACACAAGCCTTTCATGATGCTCATATAACTCCATTTTTCGTATGTACTAAATAGTCCTGGGAAGCCCTGCGGGAGACCCGTGGTAAAGACCCTCTGTTCAATACCCAAACCATCGTGACGATAAAGAAGCATATCAAAATCTCCAGCATCCCAACTCTGGAGAAAATGTCTCATAAGATATTACTAATATATCCATAGAAGCCTCAGGTCCTTATGACCATTGACTCCTCCAAACATCTGAAACTTAGACTAGATTATTTTCATCCAGTCAAGTAACCACTCAACCATGTGGGTCCTCTTCACCTTGTGAATCGGCCCACAAAATAGCTCATCCACTGAGCTATGACTCAGAGAACATCCCAAAATCACCCTCGGTTCATTAACCAAGGTCAAATTCTATGTCAGGGCCCCGTTCACTCCATGAACTAGTCCCAACCCTAAAGAGGGTATTTTAGTCATTATCTTGATTAGATGTTCTCACTCTAAACCAATAGCAACCCATGTCTCTTGATTAATCTTCATTAATCTTAAGTTACTGATATAAATCAATGCATCAATATCAAAAGTATGCATCAGCGTAAATAACATGCAATCATACAAATGTATAAATAATAAACGGAGGCCCATTGCATACATTTGCAGGGCCAGGGCTCAGAGAATTCAAGCCCGATATGTAAATTAACATATTCCACGAGTGACGTATATAATGCCCTAGTGGATTTTTACACTGTGTTACGAACACGTGCAATACACTGCCCTAAACCCTGAGAATTAGGGTTTTTCATTGGTTTCCCCGTGACACTATGACCTGTCAAGGTCTTTGTGTCACTTACTGGTCATGCTCCTTCCTTTTGAAGTCATTTATAGGGTACTCTACCTCTTAATTCACTAGGTCATCCATTTCGACAGAAATAGATTATATTGCCCCTAAGGGCATTAGGGTAATTTTACCACCTAGGGTATGGTACCCTCCCTTGGGTCATTCCAGTCATTTTAGTGCCCCTCTATTGATTTAAGTCATTGACCTCTCACAAGGCTCCACTCTCAGACTGACTCACACTTCTATTCACACGAATGTGGGCGGGTCCACTCTAAGGGGTATTTCTGTCATTTGGTTTAAGGCCTTAATGACAACCAAAATTAGGGTCAAGAGTACTACTTGACTTCATGGACTCTGTGTAATTTTTCTTGGCATGTGACAGGGTCGTGAACCCCTTGAACCAACCCAGGTTTACTTAACGGTTTACTACAAACCCTAAGGGCAAAAGGGTCAATTAACCACTCACTGAGATTTTTCTTTACTAAAATATTTGTCATATAATTTGGTGACCAATTGGGCTCTCACTGAGAATTTTCCCATTTTTTAAATCAACTCCTAGGCCCCTGAACCGGGGCCCCAAAGTCGGGCAAATGGTTCCCACACGATGATTTAACTACCAGGGGTAAAAAGGTCATTTCAGAGACTCTGAGATTTTTTCCGGGCCTGAAACTCTGTCACAATAATCCCACACCTCTCCTGGTCCATGAGTAATTTTCTAGGATTTGTTTGACATACCTTCATTTGTTTCTTTGTTTTTATCAAATCAGACCGGACCGAATCGGGTTGGGAAACCCGACCCAGTCCAACGGCTGACGACCCGCATCGCGGGTCGTCTTCCTCGCGACCGGCCAGAGTCCGTTCGGCCTCTGGCAGCGCCGCCAGTACTGCAACGGAGGAGGGACGGCCCAGGTGTTCCCGGACAGCTAGAGAACGGCGGAACTAACGGCACAATCTTCCGCCGCCGCCCGGTGGCTAGCCAGTAGCCAAAGGCCGCCCTTTTCTTTTAGTCCCTTTTATTTTGAAATCCAGCGGTGCTATCGCGATGGCAGGCCGCTACGGCCGACCGATGGGCCGGGCTTGACCGGATCGCCATCTTTTGGCGATTCCGACAGCCCTGGTTCATCCTCCGGTCGGCGGCTGCACCGCGCCGCAGTAAGGCTCCTCTCTCTATTTTTTTCTTTTAAACAACCGGCGGCCTGCACAGTGGCAGGTGAATCTGCCACCGCTAAGGCCGCCGGAGCCAGGGCCACCATGTGGCTCCTGTTTGACCACTGTTCCGGTGACCAGAAAAATCACAGTTATTAGCATAAATAATTGCAAAAATCACTATAATTTTCATACAATTTAGTTAATAAAATCCATAATAATCGCAACCTGAAATCCTACCTCTGTGGCTGAGTTGACGTCGATCCACCGCCGCCAATACCCCACCATGCCTAGCCGTATTATCGTTGGAAAATTCGAACAACCGCTTGGTCCAAAGAATCCTCCTTCCCTTAACTGTCCAATCCTAAAAAAAAACTTTTCTAAAAAACCCTAATGAATCCTTTTTATAGGAATGGGATTAGAGCTCCTAATCCCATGAGAAATTAGGCCCCAAAAACATAATTTCTGAATAGTAATTGATCGGGCCCGAATAGTGACTTAAACGGACAATTCGCACGTTCAATTCGGGTAAACGGGCCCTGCACGATATGTTCAACTTCAGACGGTCGTTTCTCCCTCGTCTGGACTCCGATTCGCGCGTTCTTGGTGGCGTTTCGAAGCTTTTTCTATCTACTTTCCATCCATATATATTTCAGCTACCACTTCCAACTGATGATTAAATTATTCCCACGGAAAGATCAATGGGTCCTACACCTTAATTTCCATGTGTACGACTTCAGGAATTTAGAAAATTCCCAGACGTTACATCTTCACACTTTTTCTCTAGGTTTTCTAAGCTTTCTCTCTTCTCTTTCCCACATCTTAGATTGCTTATATAACACCCCAAGTCTAATAAGGAAGTCTAGCCCAACTAGGAATTTAAATAAAATAGGATTAATCTAATTTAAGTGTGCATTGAAGTGATCGATCATTCCACAAGTCGTTCCATTATTATGTTCAAATATTGTTGCTCTATCAATCAATCTATCGATTAGTCAATTGATCAATTGTGCTTTCTATTAAAAAATATTAAACATATTCATTGGCAAACTAATTTGTCCACCAGATGATCGATCAGTTATGAAACTTAAGAACCTTTTGAACAACATTAAATGACAATTGATTGTTATATCCTTAGCAATAGATCATTTATGAATAAAAAATTATTTTTTACTCAAAATGTCTCTAACACCCTATTAGACTTAAAAATATAATTCTTTTTACAAGTCTATAAAGGTGACGTATGTGCATGTTTTTACGTGACAAAACACTGATTGAGTTTCAGCTTTGTCATTTGATATTCAGTCAAAGTTTACACGACATTGTTTTGATTACAATTAAACCAATACTATACATACAACTTATGTTCTTACAACTTGCTCATCAATTGCATGAGTTAGATCTTCCTACACCAATCCGGTGGCAGCATTATCAATTTGGTCTTATCGCCAAGAATTGGAAATCGATTCCAAATTGGAAGCTACTGTCCCTCTCTCAAGGCTTCGGTGCAAAATCTATATGGGCCTTGGCTAACTTCAGGAGCATGGTCTAACATGTCCCAGTCCATCTCTCGGTGGGTTGTAAAGGCAACCTCTTAGGCCACTCATGGCAGAACCACTCTAGTCCTACTAGTTTAAACAAAAAAAAATTAAACTAATCAAAATTTTAAGAAATTATAGTAGGCGGTCTAGTGTATTGTAGCCCATTGGCCGTTAGATCATGGCTGTAGTGCACTAGCTCATGCAGCCACAGCGCAGGGTAGATTTTTTCTTTCTTTAATTGTGTAAGCAATATGCCAATGAAGTCAACTACAAATTCATTTCACCCACGTACATTGCAACCATTTATTGCCATACGTTGCCCTGTTTTCATGCTTCCTGGAGAGATTCACATCTTGTACTTGTTTCTTTGACGAATTGAAGAAATTGGAGACTGGATGATTTCACCTACCATCTGCAAAGCTATGCAGGGCTGATCCACGGGCACCTGCAAATATATATAATTAAAAACTTTGGGAAGATTGAAAACATGCAATATTTTGCATAGGAATAGCATGTCCATCCCTATCAGCCATAAAGGAACAAACAAAATTACGTTGCAACGAAATAGCTACACTTACGAAATGGCCAGCCCCCAGAATCCAATAGAAACTCAAGTTCTTGTACGCTTTCTTGAACCCTCCTGTCCGAGGCTGTGCACCATCACAATAAAGAGGTGTACGGTCTTCACTACTGAAATTTTTTAAGCCCTCCCACCTGAAAATACCATGATCATGTTTTACAATATAATATAAGTGTGGGTAACAGAGTGGGGATGCAAACTCAGGACGGTGAGTTTTGGGGCCTGGCCTTGGCCATCTCACCCACGCTCAATATATATTCCTTCTTTGACATGACAATTAATCCAGTCACTATTAATTTCAAGATTATTTTGGAAACGTTTTATGAAAAATTACTTGAGCTTATCCAACCATGCTTCAGCCCCTTTACTAGAACAAATGAGATCCACCTGCAGTTAAAAGCGAAAACTACATCTTAGTCTGGCAAATTCTAAATGCCTAGCATTATATGCAAATAGGTAAGTGGTAACTAGAAACCTGGCCGTTGTACACAACCACTTGCACTCCTTTAGCCAAAAGTTCGTCAACCTGTACGTGCATATACATCAAGCTATATTTACCAACCATAATTAAGCAAAAGAACATAATAGTTTTAAACCGTGAGCCCTAAAATGTGAGCCAACTTTCATGTTTATGGGTGGAAGTATTATATTGTGGATCGACGGATTTATGGGTGAAAAATTAGGGAAATATTAGAACTATTGTAGATTGAGATGGGACGACCGAGAAGGTTAGATGAATAGGAGAAAAAATTAGGGTTTTAGAGGATAAGATAAACGAAAGGGAAAGAATCAAGACAATAAATTAGGTCAAACGATAGGAAAGAGGATAATAAAATTAAAAGACTTCAAAGTTATTCATTCTAAAACACTTCTAATTCATTAATTGGCAAACCGATATTAGAAGATGGGCTTATACACTAGTCTAAAAGCTCATTAAAATTAATTAAATAAAAATTATAAATAACTTACTAATTATTTAACTATTAATAAAGAAAACTATTCCTAATAGTCCTTGTAAATGGGTTATAATAATCCACCACGGCTTCTTACATCACCTTATCCTGATAACCAACACTTAGGTCATAGATGAGAGCAAATAAATCTAAAAAAATGTGGTGGGCAGGCCCACTGTTGCTCCTCTCCACATGTGTAGTCCTTAAGTTCAAAATACTGGACGGATCTTGACGCAAGCAAATATTATGAAATGACTTACCAACAGTCAAAGATGGAGGTGTATCCATGCAAAAGTGAAAGAAAATGGACTTTAGTTTGCTGAGCCCAGTTTATGGACTTAATGACCTGAATTTGTGGGACGCAGCTCCATTTGATAAAAAACACCTAGACCAGAACCATCTGTCGAAGTCTCCAGTGGATCCTGAATTCCAGAACTATTTGCTGAAGTCATCCATCAAGCAAGATTTTCTGCCAAATCGGCCGGAAATCTCACTACGAATCCCCACCTTCGTCAATACGTATTTGGGTATGTGAGAGGGATCAAAATCTGTTAAAAATCTATGGAGTCATTGCAGAAATGAGGCTGGGAATGGAAGGATCTGCGTTGAACGGCGGATTCGGTGCAAACATTCATGCTGGAGTCGTTTTCCTCCGTCAGTTTGCCGCCATGAAACATTACAAATAGTGTTGGTGGCTACGATTCAGCCAGAGACAAGACGGTGGAGGTCGAGGCTGCAAGAACTGAAGTAGGAGTGGCTTGCCTGCAGTGGGACCATGGGTAGTGGCTCTGTTTGGGTGGAGGTATCCCACAAGTGGAACTGCTTTGATTTGGATGAAAGTTCTCTTTTTATGTGGGTTTGGCTTGTTGCTGCTGCTTAAGAAGTGGTTGCTGCTGAAGAATACGGCTATCCCACAAGTGGCACAAGGCAGTGGTTAAGTTGGTGGCAGAGGCAACCCTGCACCCAGAGCAGAAGTGAGGAAGACAGCGGCCTCAGCGACTGGATGTTGATGATGAAGGAATTCGGGAGCCCGTGCTAGTCCTCGTGAGGCTGGTGGAATTTGATGCTAATTCACTGTCAATGCCTGAGCAGCCAAAAGGATATGACGAGTCTTCATTTATTGTTGCTTCAACTCGTGAGATGGTGATTCTATTGATTTAAACTAACTCGGGCGTTATTGAAAAAAATCTTGAATTTTTAAGAATCACGTTGCTCCAATACCAATGTTGTTGATCGATGGATTTATAGGTAAAAATTAGGGAACTATTAGAAGAACTATAAATTGAGAGGGGACGATAGGAAAGGTTCGAAGGAATTAGAGTTTTAAAGGAGAAGATAGGCAAAAGAAAAGGAATTAAGATAATAGATTAGGTTAGATGATATGATTAGGTTAGATGGTAGGAACAAGGATAATCTCACTAAAAGTTTTCTAATTCATTCATTCATCGACTAAAATTAAGGCAAAGTCCTAACATTAAACACAACTCCTAAACGGGCCTAAATGCTAGCATAAAATCCCATTAAAACTAATTAAATTAAAATTATAAATAACTCTTTAATACTTAGTTTAATTATTAATAAAGTGAATTATTCCTAACAGGCCTTCTAAATGGGTCATAACACTATCGGGAACAAGAAATTGGGTTTACCTAGGAAGTTCTATAGTAACAAAAAGTAATCAAATTCTTATTTTTTTTTTTAATCGCAACAATGCAATGAATTCTTTCAAAAGGCCATCAATAATTTTATTTATTGATCTAGCAGGAAGAGATTTACTTAATTGATTTGATACGTGTACTAATCTAACATGGATACAAGATATTTCATCGAATCCCTTCCAAGATTTCTACATCATCCTTTTGTTTTGAATTAATCAAAACAAAAATTCTATCATTTTTAATGAATTTTCTGTCTTAATATTAGTGTGAGATAGAGATTGGCATATTTAGAACAATGAATTAATCAATGAGTGAAAATTGAAGAAACAAACGGAATTTGACCTTTAACTTTTTCTGTCTATCGGACAAATCAACCCCTAAGGGACCCTAATGACAAATCAAACAATTTGATGGAATCATGGAAACAGGAAAGATTTTTTGATCGAGTCATACCATTACATTATATTGACAATTCCAAAAAACGGATCATACTATGATCATAGTATGATGGCGATCGGGCAAGTATGCCCCTATCGTCTAGTGGTCAGGACATCTCTCTTTCAAGGAGGCAGCGGGGATTCGACTTCCCCTGGGGGTAAGGTGCTACGAAAGGAAGTTGATCATGGATTATCAATAAACCTCGAATTTTTCTTCCTGGGTCGATGCCCGAGCGGTTAATGGGGACGGACTGTAAATTCATTGGCGATATGTCTACGCTGGTTCAAATCCAGCTCGGCCCACTAATTCGCCGATCCATAAGAATGATATAACCAAATTTGTCCTCCAGAAGTGTCCGATAGTCAAAAAGGGGGTCCAAATTTTTCTGCAATGATCAATCTACATGATCTGATGTTGCTACCCTAAACACGAATATAATTTCTCATTTTCTTTTTATCAAAATGTCAATTTTATATCACATATATTGAAGAATAAAAATGTGTATCAAAATTTACCTCATTTATCCTTGGTTTCATGAAATCACCTTCAAGGGCTGAGAAAACAAGGTCTGATTGCGCTCCCCACCTAGAGGAGTTACAAGCTTAGCAGCAATAAAAACCCTAAAAATTCATAGGGGTAAATTATACTTGACCCCTGAAAACTACACATAAGCCCCTTCATCTATTGAAATTGCACATAGCTCATATGCATATCCCCATTACTTAACTTTCATCAAGTTTAAGTTGTTCTAAGATAATTTTACCCTTATTTATTAATAGCATAACTCCATATACTAAAAGAGTACTATTTGTATGAGCTCAGACCCGTGCATGAGTGTGAGCTTAGGCTATGTGACTATTAGATTCAATCTAACGGTGCACATAACTCAAGGGGTAAGTAACCTTGTGTAGTTAGATCTCTATCTGACGGTTTTCAAAGCCCAAGCTCATGCGGGAACACGTGAATTGGGCTTATATTAACTTTTTCCACATTAAAATGTAAATAAGTTTAAAAATATTATAATGTAAGTGTATAACTAATGCTACAGTTGGATTTTAGTATACGCCAACCAAAGCAGCTGATGTAAACTTGCTAAAAAGGATTTAAAATGTGTGTGTATAATATCATACATCTATGAAATGCATTTGACTTTAGAAGTCACTACCAAGAATGAAAATACATTACAAGTGTAAAAATAAATTAGATAAAAATAATAAAATATGTTAGAAATAAAGTATGTATTGAGTAAAGGTCTCCATTATATGCTATAGTTATAACTTATAATACATACTTTCAGAATCACAATGATCATAAACAATACCTACATATATTTATAAACTTTATACTAACCTAATTATACTCATAGTGAGCAACTAAGAGTTCAAATCTCATAGGCTAAATATTATATCATAGGTTGGGAAAGACAATGGTGTCGAAGGAATACATGTCATAGAACACGCTATTCATATTGAGGATAAGTTTGGCAGAGGGTCTAATTTGATGGGGCTTATTGGGAGGTTTTGAATGGGGTTAAAAATTAAGTGAATCTAAACATGTGTAATATAAGCAAAAATACAAAAAAAATTATCAAAAAATGTATTGTATGAATGGGACCCAGAAAAAAGTTTAAGAAAGTATAGTCATGTGAATCTCATTTGATAGAGTTCGTCAAGAACTTTTTTTTATGATACCAAGAACCTACGAATCCATGTTTAGAAGTGCAAGATATAACTTACAAAACTAAAATCAACATACAATAAAATAGGGCCCATGTCATATTAGTAATCAGTATATAGTTATCACATAGAAGTCATGTAAAAGAATCTAAGTAAATAATTTTACCAAAATATGCTTAAATTACATACCAATTCAAACTTGCATTAAAGGGAGTAAGGATATATATAAAACATGGGTAAAACAGTTTGAAAATTAAAGTTTTACCATCACTCAATTTGCTTTATATAGTAAAAGTAAGTGATTAGGTTTATGTGAAGTGTTTTCAATAGGTGGTTTGGGTTATGTGCAGTTTTGATTTTGGTCATAAGGGTAAGTGCAATTTACCATGTTAATAATTCTAATCAATGCTATAGCTTATCACTTACTTGACATCATCAGGGATTATCTTTAACTTTTTCCTGATAACTCCATCGATAAAACTGCTGAAATCACCATGTGAGGCTGCTTTTGTAGTCAGGTAACTTGAATACCTCTTCATTGACACTATTTTAGATAGTGCTATGGCTTCCATGGATGCTGACTCCATACTTGAATCCATCATAAAGTTGTAAAAATCCTGATTTTTTTAGTTTCAATATGCAAAACACATTTTAACTTCACAGAAATTCAGACTTAAGACAGTAAGAAGTAGTTTATGAAAAAAAAAGCAATAGAAGTTTACCACATTATTACTATTGTCCGTAATGAATTGCTCAAGTTTATTCCAAGAATCCGTTGCGACATTATACTGGCCCCTTTCAATTTGCTGCCTGATCTGCAGTGCTAAACTGTTCCAATGGATGATGATCAGAATCACGAATGCAATTTGCAGTTAATGAATTTACTGACTGTTAAGTATCAAGCTGATCAACCTGTTAGACTGAGAAGCGGCATTCCCATCCAATCGCGAGACATCCTTAAGGAGAGGACCCCAAGAGAGCTACATGCCGAGGTAGCAAAGTTTTTGGTACAAGTTGTTAGGAAACGAGATAATATCAAATGTATTTTATAACTCGATACAAGTAATAACTTCACAGCACTTAGCTAACTATGATTTATTTACCACAAAATCTTCTGGTGAAATCCAACTGTCCCCCAAAGCAATTCCTGCAATTATGATTTCATAAAGACAATTGAAGTTAAAACTATTTTGCTTATGATGAATAATTCACCACCTCTTTTAGCAAGTCCACCCTATTAACATGGTCGTTAAATATTCACCGTCCTAATAAGGTAGGGTGGGCTGGCTAAAACAAAGGGTGACAAACTACTCATACTTTTGTTCATAGCACTTGTCAGCTGTAAGAATATATGCTCGCTGTGAGGGCTCATGTCACCGTTGGCCATGATCCATCGTTCAACTCCCCCAAGAAGAGGGGCTAACAATGTCCCTCTTAAAAGTAAGGATTGAAAATGAAGCGAAAGAAAAAAAAAATGAATGTGATGATCGAAAATAAACCAAATACCTCCAAGTTTGAGCTTCAACTGGCCATCCTCAATTGCTTTAAGAATTGCTAGTCCGGTTGTGGCAGCGTATTTCCCTCCATATGACTCGGCCACAAGGAACAAAGGGCTTCTCTGAAGACTTTCATTCCCATTGAAGAGCTCCTTCAGCAATGTTGTTAAATCAGCTGCTGCTGCTTCATCAGTAGTCACAAGCAGCTTCTCATCTTTCACAAAGCTAAATCCTGTACCAACTGGGTTGTCCTTCACGATCAAGACAAGCAAAATAATTACATCCCATTTGCTAAATTTTCTTTCCTTTTGAATTAAAAAAAAAAATGGACTGCTAATATAGAGTAGGATATGTGAGACTCACGACAAATAATAAATCAGCTTTTTGTAGCCACGTTGAGTTGCGAGGTTTCAAATCTGTATCCAAAGGCCCAATCTCGTTGAAGTTTCCAATCCCCACGCCAGATGCCCCCTGTAATTGATTAACCACATTAAACATCAGAAACACTTGGGCGCCAAAAAATATGATAAACTTTATATATCCTTTTCAGTTTGGTGATCCTTCTGTGTAGTGCCTGCGGTTGTAGCCACAAAGACCAGACCAGTTGGGAAAGAACTGGGTCTAGAGATCCCGTAGGCCCATAGACAATGTGTCGTAGAATTCTACCTTAAAAACTAGACATGGAGGAAGTTCTGGCTTCTGCCACTCTTTGGACGGAAGCACTTTTTACGCGTGAATCTAGGTTAAGTTGTATATGACAACCCTTCATTCATGAGATGGATAGTATACACGCTACTACACATTAACATCAGTATTTGTATATATGTCAACAACCTTAAATATCTTGTGGTAGGTATTTTACAGTGGGGAATATAAAAAATGTTTCTCTCTTAAAAGACTAGCACATATCAATATTAATAATATTATATATTTTAGCATTTGTGCGTCACTGATCTTAAAAATAAATGATCTTCAGGTCTTCCTATGAAAAATTCGCATGCAAAAGCAAATTCTCTACACCAGCTTAATTCCTAAAGTGCAGTCCCACCTAGAAGAGGTTTGGCCCACAAAATAGGTTGTAGAAGAACCGTACAAATAAGTTGTACAAGAACGGTAACACTTTTGAAAGGAGAAATTATTGAAAATTCCAAGAGACATATTAGTGCAAGAAGAATTTTCTCCCAAACGACTAGTGTAAGCATTAAAGTGTGTCATCGCGTTGGATTTTTTCCTAAGACACTTGGGACAAAATATTTTTAATGTAAAATTCCACTTGCTAGCGGAATGAATCCTGGACAGAGAGGCTGCGACAACCAAAGAATAATTGCATTAAGTAAAATCATAGGATATGGTTTTGATGGGCTCTACGCTCCTAATTTCACTTACCGGGCCTCCCTGTAGCCACAATATTATGGGCCATGGCTTGGATGGGCTCTCGACTCTTTGTGGGCTCCGATAAAGCCACCAAAACATGTGTGCCCCTGCATTTGACAGCAGATGAAATTAAATATTAGATATTGGTTGACATCAATAATGGTTCTAATAATTCCAAACACATCTACATTGTAGGCTTGAATAAAATTCCCAAGTACATGACAGAAAATATTATTTCAAATCATGAGCTACAATGTAAAAAATGCTTCAACATGTTTCAATTATTTGACAAATAGATCGCGTGGAGAGGAAATTTTATTTTTTTGCTAACGACGAAAGTAAATGGGCCCCCAATGAGTTTCAATTCAATATGAATTTCAATTGTCGATGACCTTATTCCAAATATTTGAGTCATTGTGATGCGATGTTCAAAGAATATTAAAGTAAAAATTAATTTTACAACAATGTAGGGTAAATTACTCAAGAATGGTTTTTACGTTTTTAAAAATTACATTTACATCTACATGTACTTTTCAAGGACAAAAGTACCTTTTTCACTAACACCATCCCCATCCAAGGGGGGGTTCCGTATGCCAGTTTTAACACTGGCTCAACACCTACCTTGCCACCCCAAACGAAGAAAAGGTAGGCTCCTGTCCTATCACGGGTAGAGGTAAAAAAGAGCTGTAAATAGCTAAGGTAAATTTTTAAGATGTATAAAAATAAAAGTATTTTATTTTTAAATATTTTCATTGTATTAAGTTTTATATGTTAAGAACCTACTTTATCGCCTAATCTCCATTAGTTAGTAGAACTCAATAGTTTAGACCTTACTAATTATAATAAAATAATTATTAAGGTATAAAATTTAACATCAATATAACATAAAGAGTTTTTAATACTCCTTACTTACCATCATCAAAAGTCTCGTGGCCGTGGCCGTTTATATACGAGATCAAACGCTAGCATATGCATCTTCAATTTTAAAATAAACCCTCCTAAGCATTTCTTATGGAGTCAGTCACCCTTAATTTAGTCAACCAACCCCATAATACAAACGAGGGTATGGTGGATGAAAGATGGGGTGAAAAAATTCTCATCTTAATATTACTATTTCTTAGTTTATATAAAAGTAGGAGGTAAAAAAGCCTTCAAGCATATAAAATACGAAAGTTAAGAAAAGAGTCTGCTAATCATCTCTTCGTTGTTACAAAAAGTAGTTTAGTCATTTTTTTGCTACTTCAGAATGGAACTACAAAAAAACTGAAGGCACAGGCCCAGATCTGAAATTCTCCACCAGCTTTGGCAGCTGTGTCGCTTTCGACTGACAGATTACCTTTTAAAGAGGTCAAACTTTTTTTCTCCGACACAGCCAACGTCCGATGACCATCAATGGCCTTCCATTGATGTCAAAATGAAAACAGACTCGAAGTGGGATAAAAATAAATAAAGATTAGAACTCACACACCGAAAATTCAATTCATCCATACCTGGGCGAACTTCAACGTATCCCCACGCCTCCGATCCGTCCCCGGTGGCAGCCGCAAATCTCCCCGCAAAGCCGCCGGCGCAAGTAAGACCCACCAGCAACAGCGCAGCAGCAACAGAGAGAGACAGTTTCGCCATTGAATGTTCAATTAGATAATGAAGGCTAACAAAGCTATACCCACTCAGATGCCTCGCACTGTGTAACTATATCTATATTCAATCTGTTGCTGCAAAAGCGAAGACAAAGGCAGCAACAAGAAGAGAGGAACGGCCAAAGTGTGACGACGAAAAAGAGGGCGGGCGGTTATTTGTGATTCCACAATGAAAAAGTTGGTGCTGAGAACATTCCAATGAATCTGCCATAAAAAGGAAGATTGAAGGCTTTTCCTTGTTTTATACGTGATGAAGTTTGAGTCTGATTGACTACTTTATTTAGTTTATAATAATATATGGTTTCAGCAGAAAGAGAGAAAAAGGGGTTGCGTGTAAGAAGAGGGGCTGTTGTAGTTGCTGTGATGAGGTAAGAAAAAGGACGGAAGGCTCGCACAATATAAAATGACAGCCAACAAACACCAAGATCGGTACGGCTGTCAAAAGGAGGAGATTGGGATGAGATCATCGCCACTCCGGCCTGACTCTTGTGTTGTAAGTAGTAGCTTAAAGGCAAGGAGTTTAAATTAAGTATTTTTTATATTTTATAAAAATAATTATATAATTAATAAATTATTAATATATAAATTAATATTTTTATTTAACTTATTTTTAAGGTATAAAATTATTTTTAAATTTTTTATATTAATTTTTATTAAAAAAATAAAATAATAAAATAAAGAGTTACCCATGTAAAATTAAGAGATATAAAACAAAAAATAAATATTTGAAAAAATATTTTTTTATTTAACCATAGGCAATAGGCAATACTTTTGACATAGATATTTATCCTTAAGAAGTTACCTTGAATTGTCAAAAAAAAATAAGAGGCTAACCTTTAAAATTGTGTAACACTATTTTAATGAAGAGTCCCGTTTATATGAGTTCGGGCTCATATAAACTTTTCCCTTTAATGAATAGGATAAAAATAAGTTAAAACAAAAAAAAATAAGAAAATACATAAAAGAAAAAAAATGACAAGAAAGAGCATATATCGAATGAGGAATAGTCAAAGTAATTCCTTTAATAATATAGAAAAAGATATAAAAATATATGAAGAAGAAAATAGAAGGCCTACCACTTATTTATTTATTTATTATTATATAATTTTTAAGGTGGGGCCTTAAGCAATTGCCTTAGTTACATAAAGTATTGAGCCAGCTACCAAAAAAATATGGGGACTGGGGATGCGTTCAAGATAAGGTATTCACTAGAGGAGTTTGTTACAATTACTTGTTCTTTTCAAAAAGTATATTTTTCTCGAACAACCTTTGATGATGAAGATCTTTAGTAGAAGGGCACTTCTCATATGGGCAATGTTGAAGTTTTGCATCATAATCTTGAGATGACGTTGCCCCTCCATTACTTAAGGTGCTGGCATTTCATGCCACTATCCAACTTTTATCCTAAACTTAAGCCTTTAGGCCCGTGTTTCATTATAGGATAGTGGAGAATGAAAAGCAGCTTTTTATCATATTCATCAGTCATCACGCTATAGTTATAGCATCTTCTTGAAAAGGATGTGACGCACCGCTGGGGGATGTTGGGAAGAATTTTTATTTGTCTCTTACGAGTCCGTCCCTCACTCCCAATCTTCTCCACCAACTCATGAATGTAAGGAAGTTAAAAATGTTGAAGAAAGGAGTAACTCGTGTTAAGAAAAGAAGGAATGAAATGTTGTCAAGGGCGAAATCCATAAAATGTAAGAAGTTAACTGATTGTTAAGGGCGAATTCCATAATATATAAGAAAATTGGGTTAAATGAACGCGCAATAGCAGCATTGGTACCACAGAAAGTTTTTTTATCTTTTGACAAATATAATATACCGATAACCAGACACCACATCTATCCAATAAAACTATACACCTAACCCTAAGTCTCACACCACAATTGTTGGCCCACTTTTTTATGTCTAATAAAAAAGTTGTAAAGTTTTGGGCAATGTGGGGAAATCATTTCCCATGAAAAAAATAAGAGGTAGTAGCATTATTGGATTTATCTTAAGAGTAATGCTAGTGTCATGAGTTTCATTTTTGTGAGCCAACACTCATCAACGGTGTTAAAATAATGAAGTAGATTCTTAAGGTATGAAACTTATGTCACTCAACCATTTTTCAAATCTTAAAGGTACTCGGGCACACAAGGCAAAATAAACAAAATAAAAAAATGTAAGATGAATGTATTAGATACCTTCAAGGGTATTCAAGCACACCAAAAAAATCAAATGAAGTAGAAATACATGCCAAATGAGATACGCATTAAATATTTTCAATTTTAGCATCCCACTTTAGGGTTGAGGGTGACCTTGGACAACAGCAACCAGTTGACTGAGGTAGCTACATGCCCTGACAAACTATACTTGCAACACCCCTGAACTGAATGCATCTCAAAGTCAAACTCATCCATGCTAAACTCGGAAGCAAGTTCGACTCGGATTTTAGCAATGCTATAGAGGTTAATAGCATCTGAAAAATTGGACTATTTCCGGAAAAAAAGGCCGGGGTGTATAGTCCCTTGGCACACTGTTTCTCGAATTGCATAAAATAGGAAAGTATATACACTAAATGCTTTCCATTGAAATTTTACAAGCAGATATTTGGTGATACGGACAATTCATCTACTATCCTCCGGGAAATTAGTACACAAATTATTCCCAGTTGAGCGAACTGCCTCGAATGACCCGATATCTCTCACCAATAACTTCAAAAACTGGTTTCTCCTAAGCAAGCCGATAAAATTGCAAGACCTCATCATACTCATTTACTTACAACAAAACCATGCCCGCCCGTCAAAAAGGGAAAGCCCAACCGGATTTATCGTCCAATTTACCATCAGCAGTACTTGCTAAGAAAAATTCCCCTCGTATCTCCGAATATATTACAGGAGTCATGTCCACCACTCCAATATTCAGGCTTATCATTGTATCTTGAACAGGTTCTTCAGTTTTACCACCAATTTCCACTCTTCAATTGACAAGTCTTCCTGTAAATTCCCATTGAACCAACACATCATACATAGAGAAAATACATGACCAAAAAAACAGTTTCAAAGGGTTGATACAATCGACATTTTCAACTTCTCCTAATATTTTGGTCATCTGGCGTACCAAGCTGCATCCCCTCACAGGTCAATAATCTGTGCTGTATGAGATCATCGCAGACAACATTTTTTATCTTTATAACAAGATAGAATAACCAATGGTTTAAGGAGACGTTTGCCCATTTTGCTATCCATCCATATCAATGGCCATTTAGCAGACAGCTATATAATACCCTTTCCAGCAGTTCTTCATTTAGCAAAAAGACATACAAAAGTTTGTCCAGCCTTTTTATTTTGCTTAAAAGGCTTCTCCATCTATTAATATTTTTCTGTTCATTAAATAAAATAATTCTTAAAGAACTAGAATTTCAATAGAGAAGAAATTCATCATTTGAGTTTCTTATAAATTTCTATATCTTAATTTCTTTGCACATGTTATGAGTGACCTGGATTCATTTATCTAGTAATAGCATTTTTACAATCCAAATTTCATATAAAATTAATGCCGCTTATGTCCACATCTGTGTTTGTCCAAAATTTCAAAGAGAAACTAATTATTTGAGAATTTTGTATATTTTTCTATCTTAATCTCTTTCAGTACATCACGCATTTCTACATTTATCTGGTACATTGCATCTTTTCAATCTACATTTTGTATTAGATTAATGCTCTTATGCCCACATTTGTCTAAATGCATAACCATGTTTGTCCAAATTGTCATAGAGCAACTTTCAGTGTATGCCTATTAGAGGACAGACGAGAATAAAACACCGTCTGTATCCATTTCCGTCTCATCTAGGCCCTAGGAATTATCCTTAAAGCTCTACAATATAATCAGTCCCTCCTTAAGTCCCAGACTAGAAGCAAGACATTACCCGATAATTAGCCTTCAGGATATCTATAGATCTTCTTGTAATGTGACTAACAAGTTCATCATCTATCTCAAAATGCCTGCCAAACATCTTTTGCTGTTCTTCAGGGTTGCTTCCAACAATCTGCAACCAAAAAAGTCAATAAAATAGCTATTAGCAATTCTGACACACAAGCAAAAAATCTCTGCAATAAAATTTTCAAAAAAAATAAAACCTTGTTACCTTAATGGCAACCTTCTGGCCTTTCTTCGCAACATCAACTTGTTTGTGGTTTATTTCAATGGATGCTACTCTTCCAATGTCAATGTAATCTCTTGACGGTACACAAATTGGAGTGCCCACCTATATTCAATAATATAGGATTTACTAAAAAGGAAGACACTTAAGAATAAAAGGAGCAGAAAGCTGTGTGTGTGTGTGTGTGTGACAGAGAGAGAGAGAGAGAGAGCTTATATGCTTTCAATCAAATCAAAACATGCACATCTTCATCAAACTTTAACAAAGAACTGCCTCCATGAAAAATAAAATCAAATACAGCAACACCTCAGTAACTGCTCTGCAAAAGACAATTCATCTACAGGACTAAGTCATCAAGTACATAAGACAATGTCGTAACACCAAATTAAACAAATTGATGCAAACAGCCTTACTGAGGGATTTTGTGTTTCGAGTACATTTCACCAGTTTCCGTTTCATTTGAAAAGTAAAATAACGTGTACTTGTAAAGTTACACTGGAATATAAATATTACAGATCCAAAATAGTACAGGCCACCCGGACCCCATGCTATGTCAAACAATGATCTGACAGCATGCAGAAATTGGTCCCAAGAACCTCTTACAGTAGCCATTGGATGATGATCCAACGGCTCCCAAACTGCTGATCATAGGGACGTTAGCATGTGCGAACACGTTGGCTAATGTCCCTCTTCAAAATAAGGTCAAAAACATATGACCATCCTATTACTCAAGTGAGCCAATTCAAGTTGAGCTCACTGTGTGAAGCTTAACAAATAACTTGATAAGATTAACCAAAAAGTACTCAAAGATGTTATTTTATTAGATGTCAAATCACATGTATCCATACATTGTTCTAAAAGTGGGCCTCATGATGTTTGTGGTAGTGGGGCCAAAGGCGATTGGTGGGAAATCATTAGAGGTTGTATGCTATCTCTTACAAAAGAGTTTTGACACAAAATAGCCAACTACAGTAGAGGCATAATATTCGTCGCCAATCCAAATTGTTGGGAAAGGGCACTTTTTTAATTATGATTTTACAGCTGAATTTTAACGCACTTTGATGGAGGACCTACATGTCATTATGAGCTAAATTAAGTGCCTAATGGATTTAGCCAAAGCTCATTCAGGTTACCTTGGCCCCACCCAATATAACCCCTTATTGTGCCCAGAAATAACAAAAGCAAACAGGCAAGTTACCTATCACATTAACACAAAAGGCTTATAATAAATCCTCATATCTACTCCTTATATCAGCTATCTAGAGTTGGCAACATAAATTCTGCTCCCCATTGAACTCATGTCATACGCAAAATGATAATAACAAGTTTTTCTAAGCCAGGCGCCCTTCCTGATGTAACTTCTAAAAAAGGGAAGAAAAGTTCTCTATCAGAATGTGTATATACATCATGATACATTAGAATATTTTAAGATTAGAAACCATGATAAGCTACCTTGTGCTGAAGCCAATGAGATGGGACAGGAGAGGTTGAAAGAGCATCATTTAGATAGGGAGCCCATAAAGTTCAGCCGAGTTCAGACTTGTGTGCCCTACTAATCTGCCCTACTTAAATTCAGTGTCTCACAAAATGCTGTAAAATCATAGGTAGCTGAGCTTTTGTTGCCCCCATCTAAAGAAGTTAGATGTGATTTCAACCCCCCTAGTTCTACCCTCATTGGCATCCAAAAAGGTAGGTTTCTCATTTTAAGAAATTTCTCGTGGTCTTTCGTGTGTGTGTGTGTGTGTGTGTGTGTGTGTGTGTGTGTGTGTGTGTGTGTGTGTGTGTGTGTGTGTGTGTGTGTGTGTGTGAGAGAGAGAGAGAGAGAGAGAGAGAGAGAACCTTCGCAAGACCATCCAGGACATCTACTCCCAAAACAATCGGATCCTTCTTGTTGAAGATACAGTTTGGCATAATTTTGAGAACACATGGGAAAACTGCCTCCTCAGCAGCTTCCTTCTTTTTCTCTTCATTTAAATTGTCAATGTATGCCTTAAATTGGTCAAACAAGTGATATATAATATCCGCACAAAAGATCCTCACACCCGTCTCATCTGCAAGTTCCCGAGCCTCAGGGGTTACTTTGACATCAAAGGCTAAAATTGTGGCATATTCCTTCTTCCTTTCAAGCATCACACTGGCTCGCATGACATCTTTCTTGTGCACAGGTCCGATGCTTATCCCACTGACAGGGATTTTTACAGCAGGGCTTTTCAAAAATTCCAAAAGTGCTTCTAGGGAACCCAAGGTAGAAGCTTGGACACATACACCTTCCCCACTCTTGTCAATCCTACTCATAACAGACTTCATATCTTGCATTGCTACTTCTTTAATGTCCTCTAGGTCGTCATCCGGCCCCACCACATACAAAGCAGTCCCAGCAATAGCATGTTCAAGTCCCTGCAAATGAATTAGTCCATTGAATATCAGGCCACAAGCAAACGAGAACCATCAACTTGTTTCAATAGAATCACAAAATCCAATATTGACCTGTGCAGCTATCTTAATACCCTGTGCAGCCTTTACCACTTTAGGCTTGTCATATGATGCTGCCTGCATTTGATAGCATCAGAAATAAACCATACAATGCCCGTCAGACACTTAAGAACTTTTACATTTCAAGTTACAGCAATATAATACAGAAGTGTAGAAGATAAAAAGAAACCAAAGACGAATTTCACAATTATGTAGGCCTAGGTAGGCATTAGACATCTGACCTTAAGACAAGTTTTAGCGGAAAAAATGAGTTAAAATAACAACATTGAGTGTTTGGTAAAATCAGAAGGCGAGGAAGAAGCTTGGCAATGAGTTCATTGGGAATGGAGAAGGGCATAAAAGAAGACAATAAAATCTGCAATCTGCTAATTTATTTCCAACTTGATATATTTTTTCCTGTAAAGAGTCTCTTCAAGGAAACAAATTAACATCCTTATAGTACATTCCACGAGAACACACAAGCAGAATATAACCACACAAAAACAAACAAGAATGAAAATGGCCAGTTCAGCAGAATCACAAAAAAAAAAACACAAGTCATGGGGATTTTATACCTAATTCAACTAATATTTTTGCCAGCTCAATTGGGATCATGCATTTTTCTCATCACATTTAGAACAAGAAAAAAAAATTAGATAAATTAAACAAGGTAATTCACTGAAACAACAAGTCAGACCTGAATCCCCATCAAGATCTATAAATACACAGGTGAGGTTTTCCATGAACACATCTATTTAAAAAATAAGTTCAATACCAGCAAAGCAATTTGGTCAGATGACCAATTCTGTTCAACCTATAAAAGGCAACTTGAATAGGTAAATCACAATTTTGTGTGTACAGTTAAAATAACAAGAAAATACAGGCACAAATAATTCTTAAACAATGTTTACTGAACCAAGAAAAATAAAAAAAATAAAACAAGGAGTATGATCTTCCCAAAGAAGTAAAAAATACACCCTACTTCATCGCAATTCTCTACACCTCATCTCAATTATCTATGATCCATGACATGGGATTTATGCCACCACGTGAATTTCATAATCAAAATGATGAAATAAAGCAAATGAAACAAATCATGGCAAGATTTTTACACCAGACGCCATTCGTGATGCAAACCTTTAAATAGGATATAATGAAGGGAAGGTTCATCGTTATCATTGTCACTTTACCAATTATTGGTATTGTTTGCAGGAAAAAATAGTAATATTGTTATCATCCACCAAAAAGCGAGTAAAAATCCAACCAGTCTACTTTAACTGTAAACATGCCATTACCCCAAACGAAATTCAGGATTTAACATTTCTAAAACAACATGAGAGGAAGAGGATAGAACAGAGGCTTAAAGACAAATAAGCACAGTTCAGATGCTTCACTGTTCTCAATCAATCATAAAATCAAGTCCTCATAGCAAAGTTCAGCCACAGCTATAGGGAGCTAATAAAATAATTACAGCACATTATCAGGAATTTCTCCATATAAAAAGAAAAATAGGCACCTGAAAAAGATCAACGAGAAAATAGAGTTATTCTGAAACCTTAGTCAGCTCTATAAATTAGAAACTAAATGTAAAGATCCACATCTTTTATTCTAATCATAACATACTCAAAAAGAGCCTTTTTCTCCATCTAGCAAGATATCAGTCTCCGTACCCGAGACACTTTAAAATAGATTTCTGCAGTTTTTTTTAAAAAATTGACAAGATCTCGCCCCTGCTTCATAGAAATAACGAATTTCCCTTTTTCCATTTGCAGCACCAGTTTTTTTAGCAGCTGCCAGGTGCTTGTGAAGCAGCAATTGCAGCTGCTGGCGGCTGCTATTGAAGCTTTGCTTTTTCAGCATCTATTTTTGCAGCTCTTCTGGCTTGCTACTGCTTTGTCAGTTGCAAACTCTTTCCTTTCAGACTGCATATAACATTACTATGGATTATTTTATATATTACAAACCGTGTTAAATGCACAGCCCATTTTTCAACCGTTTAGGTGGTATGCAAGTCCCACCCTTCTGTGATATAAAATGCAAAATTTGCCTTTTATAGTCTTTTTTTTTCTTTATTCGTACATAGCAGGTTGCATGTTCTTTCATAATCCATCTCTGCTGCATCAAGCTTTATAAGCGTGATGGTCAGTTATTTTCTATAATGCTGCTTCACTTCTTGGTTTGGTGCCTATAGAACTGTGGGAAAAGTCAAAAGCTTTGGTAATATATTATTAAAATTATGCAAAGCTTCCACAATTTTTCTTCAACAATATGCTGTTAATAAGTTGTATATAAAAATACATTGTGTGAAACTATGCAGTATACTATCATTTTACATGATCCCTCCAAGATCTCATCTCTTTTGCCTAATGTGACAAGTCCGAGAACTGCAACGGGAAACCTTAACTCTTGCACATCCATTGTGGCCTGGTTTGTGCCAACTATTCTGAAAGACATAGCATAATCATATTATTTCTTATTAACTTTATCCAAGTCATTTTGGGTCATCCTCTGCCTCTTTTTCTTATTCAGCTTGCATCCCCTCCAACCTTCTTACCAGGGCATCCATTAGTCTTATTTGTCTATGTCCTTCACCAATGCAACCTACTCTTTTAGTTTCTCCTCTAAATGTGCTTCCACTACATGCTATATAATATATTCATTTCTGATCCTATATATCTTAGTCATCCCACACATCCACGTTAGCATCCCCATTTCAGCCAAATTTACTCTATGTAAATCACTTTCTTTAAAGTCCAACTGTTCCACGAAGTATTGCAGGCCGTTATCCTACAGAATTTTTGATGAAGCCTAGTTAGGATGCACCAATCACACTACAACCCTGAAGTGGCTCTCCATTTTGCCCACACTGCATTTATTTTTGTATTATACCATCTATATCTCTTCCCTTGCTCAAACTGAGACACTTCTCACCCATCAATTGGGACTAGGGAACCAACTACAGTTCTGGCTTCTCTAAAGCTGTGTTTTGAATCCCGGACCGAACCAGCCGGTTGGACCCAGTGGACAAAGCAAGTCAGTCCATCGGGGTCGCTGGGTCAAGCTAGCCATCGGTTGAACCGCTGACCCGGGCAGGTCTGGTTTGATATCCTGCATGTAGTCTTAAAAAAAAAAACTGGGCACAAGGCAGGATTCGAAGTCAGTTGCCCTCAAGTCCATAACCACTTAACCAACTGAGCCACGATGATTTAGTGGTACACCATGTACTAACTACTAAATTTAATTCTACTCGTGGGGCAGTTCATTAATGAAGTTATCATTTAGATCAACCCCCTGTGTTTGAAACCTATTGACCAGGCCCGGCAACCAATCCAAGTCAGTGGCCAGGCCGGTTTTTAAAACACTGCTCTAAAGTTGAAGTCCATATACTTTATCTTAATTCTATTTATTCTCAAACCATTTATTTCTATAGGCTCCCCTCCACAATTCTCACTTTGCATTTAACCTTATTTAGTCTCGTCAAATAAACATCATCGTCCACAAAAAACATACACCATGAGATCCATCTTGGATATGTGACTAACGGAAAAGATGAGTAATCTGGGTGTGATAAGAAACTCCTCGATTTCTCCTCTAATTGTTCTTATGCTAGTTACTACCCTATCAATCATATCTTCCATAAGAACTACACATCCTCTCAAAATCTTTTTTTTCATTACAGTACTCCAAACAAGCACTCTAGACACTCTATCATAAGCTTTATCTAAATTTATGCTAAGTGAAAAAGTATTTATACCCATTTTATACGCATATATAGAGTTTTTTCCTCTAACTGTATTATTCACCTTAATAATGGCGTTCTTTTAATAATATGTATTTTTCCTATTTAATACACGTTTTTCTCATTTAATACTCATTTTTCCATAAAATGCTTAATTTTTCATATAATAAGCATTTTTTCAGTATAACACGTATTTTTCCCGTTTATTCTTTTTACATAATCTTATAGATATTTTCATTCTAAAAGAAATTTAGTTTTTATATTTTACTTATATTTTATTTTTATTTTTATTATTTCTCCGTACTTTTCACATTTTTTCTTGTATTTTTCTTTTTTGCCCTTTTTCACTGCAACACACCCTAGCCATACTATTGCCGTGCCCATACCTTGTCACTTAGAATCTATTAGGACCATATGAAGGTCTTGCTGCCCATCTAAATACTTCTCTACTAATTAAGGTTTCCAAGTTTTATATTCCTTAATAAAAACCTTGTAAGGTTATAAATTATATACAAAATGCTAAAATTCCAACTTTTGTATATTAGAAAGAAAACAACATACTGGGAACGTGAACATAAATTAAGCGATCAGGACTTTCTGGATTTTCATTACTCTTTATCACATTGAGAGTCACCAATGTAGCGACTTTCTACAAGTTCACTAGCTTCAAGCCTCTTTCCTTAAAAGTTTGTGTGAGTTACAAGCACAGTACTGGCTTCAAAACATACAAAACCATTTCATCCATTCTGACTTTGAGGCAACAAAAAATTAACAGATTAAGATCATACTCAACAACAAAACCAAAAAGGTGTTCGTATTAATTTACTATTCGTGTCATATTCTTTTCCTTTTTAAATCACAATCCTTACCTTGATTCGAAGCTCTTTCATTAAAGGAGGTAACAATAAAGCTCGAATTGTCGTAACAATTGGCCCCTGACAAACAACAAGAAATTATAAAGGTGAAATAAAAGAAGAAAAAGGATACACAATTACACTGGTGAGAACTAAATTATAGAAGTAACAAGTAAAAAGCATCCAAATGACCAAAAAACTTGCTTATCTTTTACCTGCATACCACAGACAACAATTTGGTCTCCCTCATGGAGTACACCATTAACAAGAATCACATCAATAGTTGTCCCATGGCCTGCATCAACTTTAACTTCCAGAACCGTGCACTGAAAAACAGTTCAATTACCATACACAATAAGGATGCTAGTTGCACAATCACTATGAATTTATGAGCAATAAAGCTATGAGAAATAATGTTGTAACCAGACAAAAGCAGGTTTCTAGTACCTGGACTTCATTTACAAATATGAGCTTTTTCTCCATAGTTTTCTGTGACCATTGTACCAACAACAAGAGGAGATCTGGGATACCTTCACCTCTGGAGTTATTAATCACGAAAACCTCAGATACAAAACTATACAAATATTTCAGCCACATTTTAGAACAAGAACATTTTATGCTACATACGTGATTGCACTGGTAGGAACAATGCTGTATGTTTGGCCCATTTCTTTATTCTTATAGTACAATTCGGTGTTCAGTCCCTGCTCCATAAATTGAGTGATGATCTAAACCACCAAAAGAAGAGAAGCAATGCAGTTAAGAATTCAGAGACCACATATGAAAAGAAATAGCAATAAGATGAAGAACCATTAAATAGCAAAACAGACAGTGACCTGAGTCACCCTCATTTTGAACTCATTCTGCACATCTATTGACTGTTGCTTCATCGACTTAACAATAGGTGCATTGTGAAATGTCCTCCATCCATATAACCTGTCAACCTTCACAGTGCAACGGAGCATTTAGATTCAAAAGCACAAACAAAGCAATTATTTATGGTGTCAGTAGCAAATAAAAGTTGGTGGCCACCTTATTCAAGGCAACAATAAACTCTGTATTCCGCATTTTCAACAAATTAAGTGATTCAATAGTCTGAGGCTCAAGCCCATGCATTATGTCCACAACCAAAACTGCAATATCACACAAACCAGAACCCCGAGACCTTAGATTTGTGAAGGATTCATGACCTGGAGTATCAATGACCAATAAGCCAGCGACCCGCAAATTTGCATCTGCCTTAAGCTCCTTCGTTCTCTCTCTTATGTTTAATGCAGGGATATAAGTTGCACCAATTTGCTGGGTTATACCTCCAGCCTCCCCTTCCTGGACATTAGTACTTCTAATACAATCAAGAAGTTTAGTTTTCCCTGTATCAACATGACCAAGAATGCAACATATCGGAGATCGCAGATTTTCAGAGTTCCATTTTGGCACATCCTCAACTGCTCTTCTTTCTAGGCTGTTCGCAGGTCCTTTCCCAATTTCCTGCTTCTCAGGTTCCTCAAACCCAGGCTCCTGACTCTTACTTTCAGCAATTTTCTTCCTATCTGAAACTGTAGGACTCATCTTTGTAGCAGCTACAGAAGCTTTTGCAGGTCTCCCGGAGGTCAGTGGGAATGAAATAGTGGTAGCTGGTGGTGTTACATGCTTGGTGGTTCCCACTTTCTTGACCAGAGGTTTTTCTTCTTCCTCCTCTTCCTCATCAAAAGCACTCTTAACAGGCAAGGCCACAACCTCTGCATCATCCCAACTCTTTGCATCCCACTCATCATCATCATCATCTTTATTTTGTCCTTCAGATTCATCCTCATCCATCAGCATCTTCTCATCAGCTGTGGCCACAACAGAATTCTCATCAACTTTTTCAACTTCCACCAGTGGCCCACTTTCGTGTATGCTTTCCTCTGGGATTTCCACATCTGTGGCTACAGAAACCTTTTCCTCAGGTCTGCCATCAGGTTGACTAGAGGCAGGTTTTGATTTCTTTCTTTCATACTTTGGCCTTTTGGGGGCAGTGTCAGAGGAAGGAAGAACACCTCCCTGAGCAAGAAACTGGTTCCTCATCGCCTCTAATCTACGGGCCTCTTCTTTCTGCTTGCCCGTTAAGAGCTTCCCTTCTTGCTTTTTCTTCAACATCTTCTCCTTTTCACGCTCTTTCTTTCTCCTCTTTGCTTCTTCGGCCAGTCTCTCCAACTCCTCTTGCCTCTTGCGCTCCTCCTCCTCCTTCCTCAGCCGTTCCTCTTCCTCTCTCTTCTTCCTCTCCTCTGCCTCCTTTCTGCGAGCCAGAGCCTCCTGCATTTCTCTCACATGTTTTGGAACTTTCTTTTCTGAAACTTTGCTCTTCAAGTCTTCTGGTTTGTCATATTTAGTCTCCATTGCAGTAGCTGCAGCTGCTGCAGCCTTCTTCTCCTTCTCCTTCTCCTTTTTCTTTTTCTTTTTTTTTGCAGCAGCTGACTCCCCAACTTCTTCCCCTTCCTTCTCCTCAGCGACAGCATTAGTATTTACAACTTCAGCAAGAGATTCGACCTTCTCGGCAAGGGGAGCAGACTCTGGCTTTGATATTGGAGGTGCATCCCCCAGCTCTGCAAGAATCTTGTCAAGGTCTTCCTCTTCCTGGGCCGTTCTTCCACTCTTTTTCTTATTCTTCTTTTGCTTCTTCGAAGTATCAGCAAGATCCTTATTTGCCTTCAGAGCCACATCATCCACCCTACTTGATTCAGTAGATGGCTGCTTTGCCATATCCACACCATTATCATCCTCAGCAATGGTGATATCTAGAGTGGACGTAGTAAACAAACTGGTCTTACCAGTCTTCTCAGATTTTTTCGAGGGCTTCTTTTTCCCAGAGAAAGAAATTATTTCAATATCCTCTTCTTCAACATTATCATCATCCACATTCCCACCATTGGCAACATCCATCAAGTCTTCTGAGAAGACATGTTTTTTAGCAGTTTTAATGGATTTCTTCTTACCAGAGAAAGATATTGTGGGCTCATTTTCAGCCTCTTGGTCTTTTTCTGGCTCAATTTTCTCCTCAGCAGGAGCATCAGAGAATGATGCATTGAATAGGTTACCACTCTTTTTACCAGGTTTTGATGACTTCTTCTTACCAGAGAAAGAAATGACAGGCTCATCCTCCTCACTGTCTTCCTTACTCTCCAAATCCACACCATCTATATTGTCATCTCCATCATCTTCAAGTGCTCCAAAAGCAGATGCATTGAAAAGACTCCTATCAGCCTTCTTAGGCTTGGACTTCTTCTTGCTGACCATAACCAATGGTGCCGGCTCATCCTCCTCATCAGCATCAACAGTCTTTCTTTCAATCCCAAAATCAGCATCCAAATCATCACTTTTCATGTTACTTTTGTTGCCACCCTTTTTGTTGCCTTTCTTCTTTGTAGGGGCTTCTTGGCTCTGTGTTGCAGAACCGTCCTCAGCTTGGCAGTCTTCAGGCATTTCAGTTCTGATAGAGTACTCATCGTCATCGATGGCACCACGGCCAGGCTTTTTCTTCCCCATGAGGAGGTTGTACAAAAAATTTACCTTCATCCAGAAGACAAAACCCCAACTCAATTTGACCAAAGAAGTGAGAGAATTTGGTATTCAATGCATTCACTCTATTTTTTAAAGAGAAAGCAGTGGCTCAAAAATAGTATGAACAAACAAACACATGGCACAAAACCAGCAAGTCAAGCGACCAACTAAGAAAGATACGAGATTACTTAACATGCAACACTCAGGAATTTACCTTTATCATATTATTGAAAGAAAATTTGTTAAATCAATATAAAATTATGTCTTTGAAGCTGTAATAAAGGTGTAATGAATGAAACTTTGGATAAACTGACCGAGGAGGAACAACACTCATACAGAGCTCAAATGGTTCCGCTAGCAGTATCCAGCCATTTAAATCCACTGTAACTACACGTACACATATTAAAGTGCAAAATAGCTATATCACTCCTACCAACTGCTGTTTCATTCCGACTCTAGAATGTAAGAAAGCTGCGTCAAAGGTACACACCTAACATTTTCAATCAAATATTGGAATAAAAATAAGACTCCATTTCCTATTTCACACGTAGGCACATGGCCATACTGGCATAGAAGATTTGACCTCCTTTCTAAACAGAAGACAATAAGATAATGACATTATGAAATCTGAATCAAGTAATAACCAACACTCGTTAGGTAGGGAAACTCAGAACAACCAGCACTAACTACCAAAAATGTTAAAGCAAGAACAGAAACGCAAATAACAACAGATGAAAGAAAAGTATAAACCCCAAACCGTAAAACTCCAATATGACTCACGCAAAACGGATAGAGAAAGAAAATACTTACCGATGGGAGGAATCGTCGGAAGGATGCAGTTACCGATCGGAAGATAACACAGCTTTATTGGTAAAATCAAACCTAACAACATAGAGGAGATAAAATCATCAACAGATGAAATCAAATTATTATTCCAAAACACCAGATGATAAATGAGAGAAATTTACTCGATGAACGAAATCGGGAAAACCAGATGGAGACTATCGGAAGTAGAGGCTGCCGGCGTGAGAGAACGGAGTAGAGGCGGCCGGCGAGATTTGTGGGAGAGAAGGGAAGGGAAGGGAAGACAAGGGGCGGGGGCGGCAGGGTTCCGTGAGTCAGTGAGTGGCTGGCCGGGTTCGGGTTAGCGTCGGATAAGGGTTATGGGTAATGGGATCTGCGGGTCGGGTCTGAGAAGGGTATATGGATAAATTGCACTTACGTCCATGACATTTAACAAAATTTTACTCATACTCCCTGACTTTTAAAATTATTGTAGAAGTATACATGCATAAATTTAAGGGGTGTTTGGGTACTGAATATTTGTCAAATTCCCTTGATTTTATCTCAATTCCAGCTCAAATTATTAGAGGAATTATGTATGTGTATAGAATGTGGGCATAATTAAAAATTTTACACAAAAGCTTATTCCAAGCTATTTCGAGCCATAATCGATCGAAATTACCGCATGAGGTGATTCTGTCGATTCCGGATCCTAGCCTTGTTTTAAAAATTACAAATTCTATTATTTTTCAACAACTACTTTTTATATCAATTTAAGCCTCAAAAAATATGTCATATAAGTAGGTCCCACTTTAAAAGTTCAAAATTACGTACCCTTGTGAAATATTGTTTGATAGAGCTCGAATTTAGGAATGTAATAATACTAAAAACGTACATATCCAAGTTCAGGAGAGAGACTTATATTAGTTTAAAGTTTTAAAATTGAGTTTGATGCGACATCTAAATTTATTCTAAAAGATTTCATTACCAAACGTAATTCAAATTTGGTAGAAAATTTTTAGAATTAATTCCAAAAAAATTCACTTCTATTTCTAAAAAAATTTAACACCCAAATGACCCCTTAGACTCTTATTACTAATTGCAAATTGAGCTTCAAGATTAGTAATTTTACCTTGTCCAAAATAAGAGTATAAATAATATTTTAAGTATATAGGGGTAGTTTAGGAACTTCATAAGTGTATTTGGGGTAATTTAGGACTTCTGAAACAAAAATATGCCCCCTTCGAGTAGTGCACGTGCAAAAATCACATGCCAAGCCATAAACATATGTCTAAATTTGTAATGAAAAAAAGTGTATATAGGTATTAACCACAATCGTAGTTAGAAACTACAATGTAAATTATATTTAATTCTAACTGAAAATTAAGTTAAGACTGTTAGATATATGAGAAACCATTGTGTACCAAAATGCGAGAATGCACCTTAACTATTTTCTTGCCCATTTTGGACCATTCTTTAGTTAGAGTTAATAAAAGTACATATATACAATAGTAGCATTTAAGTGATAAACATTGTGTACATGCCTTGTTAAAGTACACCTGTACAACTGTTATATAAATATATTGAAAGCACAATTTTATTCTTTCATAATTGAGTAGCTACCAACAACTACATGGGCTACCTATTAGGCTACTAAAATTGTTACCCTCAAACAAATTGGACACATTCTCTTCATCCAAATATCAGATTTAGAATTTAAGAAAAGAGGTGAGAATATGATAATGTACTTCAGTTTGCAATGACAAAGACAATTTCATTCATGCAAATATATATGAAGATTATAGTATATATAGAATGGGTTGAATGTCAAATAAACACCATGAGAACATGAGCATGGGATGAAGTATAATAATGTAATCAAAGAAATGGTAATTTACTTTTACATCAAGACCATGTAAAAACACATTATATAAAGGTAATGTCTGTTAGATATATATAAATTCACAGAATCATCACTTAGAGATAAAACATAAGGTAAATAACATAATATTTAGAGATAAAAAGTGTACCTTGCTCACTGGGCATGATGTAATATATATAGATATAAGAGATAATCCACCAATATAAATAGCACCAAGGCTTCTTCACTCTTCTTGTCAAGAATGGATGGGGAACCTTAAGATTAACAAGTGAGTGAAGGGACTAAGCATATATATAGACTCATGGTAACCCTTCTCATCAAAGGGATACCAATAAATGTCCTCACCCCTTCGTAAATGACTAAGTTAATTCCGAATTTTTATCTTAATTAATGCAAAATAGG
The DNA here is from genome assembly GCA_035235625.1 of Saururus chinensis. Taxonomy (NCBI): domain Eukaryota; kingdom Viridiplantae; phylum Streptophyta; class Magnoliopsida; order Piperales; family Saururaceae; genus Saururus; species Saururus chinensis. Next base: position 39,452,969 of record CP141143.1, read on the forward strand.
ACTTTTCATTTCCAAATGACTTCTTCATTTTCTACATGGCTTTTTGGATTTCTAATGGGGTCCACATGTTCACACCAACATTCTCCCACTTGTTCACACATGTGGGGACATGACATAACATACACTCCCACTTGGGCCCATAAAGTTTAAAACAAATAATAACAATTTTAAAAATCTAGAAATTCAGAGTTTGCAAATCACATGAGCTCATGATTTTCAAAAAACTTCTCAGTCGTAGAAGGGGTAATATGAGTAGGTTGATACAACGGTGATTACCAATATGGATCAAGATAGTCCAAACACTCATTTATTCGGTGCTCGGACTAGCATGACCACTATATCAATAACCCTGCTAACATGACCTTTGAATGAATTTAGTGTGGCTTGAACATAAATGTTACAAGCAGTCCAAACTTTAGACTTTATTGTTACTTTAAAAACTGAATGAAGTGCAACAAAATAACTACAATTAACTATAGGTTTCTTTAACTGAATGAAATGTAATGTGGTTCTTAAGTTAGAATCATCATTACAAAATGTCTGCAAACAAATATACACACTCCCACTGACTTAGATATCCAAAGAAGCTCTTACACCATACTATATGAGTGTTCTTTAAACACTCTAAGGGGTAAGCCTTTTGTTAAAGGATCAACTAATATTTTGTCAATGCTAATGTGTTCAATAAAGATTTGTTAATTCTCTACTTTTTCTTTAACAACAAGATACTTAATGTTTTTGATCTGGTTGAACTCTTGTCGTTTTTAGAGAATAGTACAACTGCATTGTCACAATAAATTTTCAGTGGCTTCTAAATTGAGTCACAACTCTAAGCCTCGAAATGAAATGAATTTTTAGTGACTTTGGAATAGAGTTAGTAACCCCAAGCCCCTAAATGAAATGAATTTTCAGTGGTTTTGAATGGAGTCAATAACCCCAAGCCCCAAAATTAAATAAATTTTTAGTGGCTTCCGAATGGACTCAATAACCTACTGACATAAATTCTTTATAAAAAAAATCAAATTTAAAGGCCAAAATTTCAGAGCTTGACTAGTAGACCAAATTTTCTAAAATGGACAAAGTCTCCAAAGTAAAAAAAGTTCAAAGAAGAGTAAAAAGTGGAAGCAAAATCTAATCCTACACACATGGGAATGGGCTAAGGTTTTTAACAAAAAAAATTATTATGTGAGGACCTCATTAGGCCTCCTTATACTCAAAGTTAGCCACATCAAAATGATTACCAAATCTAAAAATCAAAAATCCAAATTGTAAAGGGTTGTGTAAACCCCTATAAATCTCACATCAAAATAACCATAAAACCAAAAGAAGTGAAAGGTTAAGTGACACTCGTAGACCCCACAATAAATTTTACCTTAAAAAAAACTTATCCATAAAAGATGAAAGTGGCTGAAAACACAAAAAATTAAAAGAACTCAAAGTTGAAGAAAAAAAAGGTTATGTGGAAAATCCCATGGGCCCCATTTAGAGAATGGGAAGACTAAGTCAAAAACCTAAAGATCGTGATCCCTACTATAAACAAAAAAAAATGAAATGAATAAATGAAATAAAAAATAAATAAATAAAATAATGAAACTAAAAAAAATAATGATGATGTGTAAAGAGAGTGATGAAGTGGATGAGACCAAGTTAAAGGTATAATGCCCAGACTTCTCTCATACTTCCTACTTCCCACTAACGCATTCTCCACTAATCAGTTCAGTTCTTACCAACCATCCCACCAACTCATTCTCCACCTCCCACTAACTTATTCTCTATCTCTCACTAACACACTCTCCACTACCCACGAATTGCCCTTCTAACTTACCCCCACTACTTGCTTAACTGTACAACCCAAATCTATAAATACCCCTTCATTTTCATAAGGAGGGGCTTTTGGCTTTCAAGTCTATGGAACCTCTAAAAACATTTAGAAGTCCACACACCAAAAGATGTTCATAAATCCTAAAAAGCCTTGACCTTCAGAAAGTCCAAGAAGTTCGAGGAATTAGAAGACAAGCAGAAGTATTCAAGAAGGAAGAAGAACTGTGCAAGGGAGCTCTCATCTTCTAGAAGAATTTTCCTTATTTTTTTTTCTAGACTTGAAAGTTGTAGCCACGTCTCTCAGCAATTCTCTTTTCTTATTTTAATAAATTCTGAGTTGTTTCTTTCCTTTTGCCATCTATTTGAAGGGTTTTGAAAATTGATTAATCGCCACTACTCACTCTAAATTGTAAAGAGTAGTCTTGATTAATCAAGAGAAGGTCGTCCCACATAAAAAAATAGATCTTCTCTATCTCTTGCAAGGAGGGTTCATTTGATCCATTTTCTTGACTTGTGCATAGGAAACTACCAAAATCCCCCAAAAGATTTCTAGCACACTTGGTGGGCTTTCTCCTCCTTCCATCTTTTTGACAAAAATGAAGGCAACTAGAAATTTCAAGCTCATCAATAATTTTGTTGAGGCTAAGTTTCAAGTCTTTTTGGCAAAATAGAAACATGAAAAAAATGGTGATCCCAGTGGACACAAGCATGGATGCTATATGTAGTTTCAAGAAGAAGACTAAAGTGAATGTTTTATTGCCTAAGACCACTCACTCCCCTCACGTTGCCTATAGCAAAGTTTTGAGCTGTGACAATGTGTTTTTAAGGCTAAGGCTTAATACTCCTGAAGATTTTGTGAACCAAGCTCATCTAAAGCTTAAGACCACTCACTCCCCTCACTTTGCCTATGGAAAAGTTTTGAGATGTGACAAAGTATTTTTAAGGCTATAGCACAATACTCCTAAAGATTTTGTGAACCAAGCTCATATGGAGCCTAAGACCATCACTCCCCTCACTTTACTCATGACAAAGTTTTGAGCGGTGATAATGTGTTTTCAAGGCTAAGGTACAATACTCATAAAGACCTATTGAACCAAGTTCATCTGAAGCCTAAAACTACCCACTTCCCTCACTTTGCTTTTGGCAAAAGATCGAGTAGTGAAAGTGTGTTTTCAAGGCTGGGGAACAAAGTTCTAGGTGGAAAGTTGATAATATCAAGAAAGTCTCTAAACATTTCAAGACCTATGAAAAAGACAAAAGCTATCTTTTAAGGGGCTATAGAAATGTGAATAATAGTCTCATTGATGTTTGTATATGGGATCCATTGGGTCATTTTCCAACCTCCTTTAAAGAGCTACGACAAAACAATCGGTTTAAGCCATTAGAGGATTTAAATGGGGAAATGACAACAAGTTTGTTATCTCAAAGGCCCAAAAAGAAAAATGGACCTATGATTGTGACATTCCCCATGACTGGAGAATTTTTTAGCCTAGAAAGAAGAAAATGTCAGCTGCTTTCAAGGAAAAGTCAAAGAAAAATTCTTGCATGATGGTAGAAATTCCATATGACAAAAAAATTAGGCAAAAAAAATCCACATGCCAAAAAGAGATGTTATTGAATACGAGTCACTTGCAATGAAGAATGAAGTTTCACATGATGGTTATGCTCCTTTGGGTTATAGTTCAAATCCTAAGGTGTGGAGGCCCATGAAAAAAGAGGATAAAAAAGTATGAGATGGGGAAACTCTTTCCCAAAAAGGTAAGTGGGTGATTTCACCCACCATGAATTTTTTTTAAAAATGACTCAACAAAGTGTGTTACCCCCATGCCCTATGTGTGGCAATGACAATGTAATGACCGTGGATTTTTGGTATGATTTCTTGCCTCTAATAAAGCTATTTTATGAGTTTTAAATTATTTTAAATTATTTATAGGTAAATATTTAGAGTTTTTATATGCGTGTGATAGAGCTCAGTGAGATGAGCGTAATGAACCTAAGAATGCACTAAATGGAAGTTGGGAGCAAAAGTTACGACCTCAGGAAGCATGTCACATAGGCAGGATCTACTTTAAATGTATGAGATAACCTACCCATGTTGGTTCTAGTTTCAAAGGGCTTATCGATACGAGTCCATCGGTACAAAGAATGCGTGATTTCGACTTCGGGGTATAAAGATATTATATTTTTAAAATTTGAAAATAAAAAAAAGAAATATTAAATTTGTTGCCACGTGGTAGCGCGCGCTCGCACGCACCATGCGGTGATGCGTTAGGAAACTGACATGTGTCCTGATGCATGCATCAAAAGTTCGACGCGTGTTTGTCAGTCATGCGCTAATGGCATGTTTCACGCATGACGCATGTCTCAAACGCGCATCAAGCTCAATTCTCTATATTAACCCGTTCTCTTTCATTTTGAAATTCATTCTGAAACTTCTTTTCTTTGTGTCTCACTCGTTTTAAGTTCGATTCTAGCCGTTCAAAAAACATTCTTAGCTAACTCGTGGGTGTTCTACGCAATAGAAATGCCCATTCTTTGAGTTAGCGACCCTATATAAGGAAAACATCCCAGGGTAAGGGGAGGTTCTGTCCACCACTTATGGGCAAGTGAAGGGTAAAGTGTCTTCGAGGAAGGGGAGATTCTGTCCGTCACCTACAGGCATGTTGTGAGAAAAGTATCCCAAGCCAAGGGGAGTTTCTGTCCGTAGTCTACTGGCATGGAAAGAGAAAAGTGTTTTGGGTTAAGGGAAGTTTTTGTTTGTAGCCTACGGGCACGGAAAGAGAAAAATGTTTTGAGTCAAGGGGAGGTTCTGTCCGTAGCCTACGGGCACAAAAAAAGAGTTTCTAGAGTGGATTTGAGTCCTTTTTCTTCCGTTTAAGAGACATTCTTAACTAAATCAAGCATGTCGGATGTCGTGGTAGAGTTATTTTTCTAGGTGTAGGCCTCTAGAACCCCATAAGTGGACATCCAATTTTGTGGTGTCTGGTTTATCGACTTCAAACTCGTGCGGAGAGGGAGGTAGGGGCTTTTATCCTTTCTTAAGGCATGATTATAAACTTTGGTTGTGTTTTGAACTTATTATTTATATGACTCTCGCATGCTATGTGTTAGAGATTACTTTCAAGTTATGATTTATTATTTCTACACGTATATTCGATCCGTCGAATGGTAAATCATTGAGATAGAATATGATTTATATATCATATGTTTATAATGCTATTATGTATATTCGATTAGTCAAATGATTATCTACCAGAAGCAGATATGTTTTACTACATGCTTTACGATTGCCTCATATATCATAGTTTGATCGAATGTTTATCCAAGGATTTTGATTGAAATTATACACATTGGAGTGTCTGAGATAGAGACAAACTAGCTTCGCCATTGTTTTCATTGCGAATGAACACAATATGTTTGAATGACGGTTTTAGAGGACTCGTCCTTGTTGAAAGAAGGATACTCAAGATTATTTTTGAAAAGACGTATAAGCATTGTGACAAAGAAGGGGTAATTGTCTCATTGGAATGAGCGACCAACTTTGTCTTTGTAGTCATTGATAGTGACGCTCCCATGGCTTGTAGAGGCGGAGCTAGGGTTTTCAAAAGGATAAACATTGGGATAGAATATCTTAAAAGAAAATGGCCCTTTTTGGAGTATGGGAACTCTAGGATATTTTGATTGAGTCTGGGACTCAAGAGTGTTTTGGTTGTCCGGAGCTATTGTTTGCCTCCCCAATAGAGCTCTGTTGAATGGTACAATTAATCCGGTTCGGAATCGGATGCATGGTACCTATTTTAGTCTGGTGAGCCCATAATGAAGGGTAAGACCCCTAATTAGCCCCTAACAAAGGGCACCTATCAAGGCTACTTGCGCTAGGGTAGAGAGTATCATGGGAAGGCTCTCTACTCTCTATATCCCGGCGCCCCATGAGCACGGGTGGCTCTTCTATCCACAAGCACAAAATATTTTGAAATGATATGTGGAGAAGTAAGAGGTCGCTGCTTTGTACCTGTAGCAAATTCCTATTATTATATATATATGTTTGGGACAATAGTAGTAAGCCGTAAGAGCTTACAAACTCTAGAAGTATCTTTGATACGTAGGAAGAAGCACTAGGGGTGGTTTCAGGTGAGAGGCATACCCTATTTTCATGAAAAATATTATATATGCTATGTGATGTGAAGCTGCCATGTGTTTATTCATGCCTGATCGTATAAACTCCCCTACTGAGTATTTTAAAATACTCACCACCCCCCCAGACTTTGCAGGACTCGACGAAGCTTAGTGTATGGGTAGACAGGCCTACTCCGAATTTTATCGATGTGATTTCGAGGATTTCAACCGCACCAAAACCAGTAAGAACTCTCCTTATTATTTTTCTCTTGTGTGTTTGTACACGGACCGTGGTTCTTGGGGAAATAATTATTATATTATCACATAAGGCGAGCGGCTTTAGTTGCGGGCTCGGGTAAACTCCGATATTTTTGTGAAAAGAAAATTTTATATGCTTCCAAAATCCCGGGGTGCAATAGGCAAGATGGTACCTTTCTTCCAAGAAAGGAAGGACTGTAGAGGGAATGACTTTGGAAAGCCATATTTTCAAGGAAGAAAGTCATCTAAGTTCTTAGGTGATAAAATTGAGAATTTCAGCTCAAGTTCTCCCAAAATCTTGAAAAGGACCCAATGATGGATGCCTAAGGAGAAGGAGCCTCATGTTGCAGTTGTAAACATGGTTAGCTCAAAGAGTGAAGAAGAGCAAACTATGAAAATAACTCAATACTACACAAGGGGTAAAAGAAAATTTCTTTGAAAGATGGGGGTGTAGGTATTTCTTCAGGGTCTCCTAAATTCACTTTTGCAACAAGTGAATTCCCTTCAATCACTCATGGAGAAGAAGATGATGATGAAGAGGAGGTTCAAGTGGAGGATAGTTCTGCATCTTCCAACACTATTCCCGTAACTTTATCTTCTTTGGAATTTAGAAAAGTTGGAGTGCATATAGCAACAGGAGAAAAAGATGACATAGAGACAGGGTAAGTCCCTACTCATTTTATTAAATTCATGGCAGATCAAGAGAAGTAGATAGAAGAATTGAAAGCCATGATTGGAGCATTAGCCACTAACAACAAGTCACTTCTGATCATCAAAGTGACTTCCATGAAGTTACTTCGCATGGAAATGAATGAATGAATAGGGAAAGTCCTCAAGCACTTGTATCAAGGAAAGATATGCAAGAAGCTCTTCAACACATCCAATAAGATTCAAAGTTGACAAAAGTGGGAGTGAATTCCCCTTACCTAGCTTAAATGAATAAGGTACCTTTCCCACCCAAATTCAAGTAGCTAAACTTACAAACCTATAATGGTCAGGCTTTTCCAAAACAACATCTTTGCCACTTCAAGGCTTTAACTGGATTTGACTAGTAGCACATTAAATGGTATTACATTCAATTGGTATATGACTTTGCCAGAAGAATCAGTACAAACATGGGTAGACTTGGAGGCTAAATTCTTGAGTCACTTCTTTGATGAAGAAACAACTACTTCCATGGCCCAACTTTATTCAACAAAGCAGGGGCCAAAGGAGACAATACGTGACTTCATAAAAAGATGGAGGGCTCTTACACTAAAGTGTCTGAATGGATCAACTCAGAAAAATCTTACTGAAATATGTTGTCTGAATCTTCGTATAAAGATTCAATTGAAAATGGGATCTATAAATCCAGAAACTTTTAACGATCACATGAAAAGTGCTATTGAGGTAGAGTATTTAGTGTTTGAATGTGAAACTAAAAAATGTGGTAAAAAGAAAGAGTATTCTAAACCCACTAAGAAGAAATAAGCATTTTTTGTTCAAACTTCGGAAACATCTCAAGAGAAGAAAGACAAGATGGCTAAAGTGAAAAAGAGAATATTAAAAGAAAGAATAAATAGAGAATATTCTTTTGATGTGAATGAAACTGAAAACCTCTTTCATGAGTTGATGAAGAAAGGGAAGATCAAGCTTCTGGAGTGTAAGATATCAAAAGAAGAAAAATAGATGAATGATCCCTCATTTTGTTTGTTCCATCAGATCCTGAGCCATAACATCAAGCAATGCTATATTTTCAAAGATCAAATGCAATCTCTTATCGATGAGGGAGCTATTAAGTTAACTCAAGAAGAGAAGAAAGTTTCTACAAATTTGGTGTCAGTCCAGTTTGGGACTTTTGACCCAATTTCATTGAATATTTCATACAAAGAAAAGGATGTGGAGTTTAAATATGCATGTTTCTCTAGAAAACTATGAGTCACCTACCCCTCTTCAAATATCAAATGACACCTTCATATGGGTGCATCCAGATCTTTTGGAAGATGAAAATTGGGAGATCATTTAGAAAAAAATTTGCACACCCAAAGCATATGATATCACTGGAATGAGGGTATTTCTTCCCCCACCCACGTTATATGGTGTAACTTCAAAAAATAAAAGCAAAAAGAAAAAGAAGGCAAAAAGAGGAGTGGAGTCTTGCCCATAGAGTTGCTTGAGCAAGAACCAAGAGTTCCATGTACTTTGGTAAGTTTATATCACTGGAACCTTGGGAAAAGGAGGAAAGGTTAAATGACATGATAGTCCTAATTCTTGAAGAAAAAGAAGTAATTGAAAATTTTTGGGAATGTAATAATGTCTTTATAATATCAGACTCAGAAAGTGAAGCTGATTGTTCAGAAGTTGAAGATAATCTTGTCATTGTGTTGGATTATGTATTAGATGACTTAATTGAAATCCAACAAAATATTTTAAGTCAAGAGTTGGACATTGAAATAAATAATAATGAACCATGGTCAACTTTTGAATATTGAGAACAATTCCTTCCAAATGGATGGAGGGCTTGCCAAGAAGATGAATTGAGAACTAACATTTAGGAGAACAGAGACACAAAAACCAAAATAAATAAGTATTGTCCTGTGTTTGAAAATCAAAATGAGAAACTTTTACCTAATGGATGAAGAGTTTGACCAGAAGATGAAGAGAGAACTATCCTTTGGGGGAACAAATATACATAAACTAAAATAGATAAGCCTTGAAATGTACATAAGAGTTTGCCACACACTTTGAGTTAAAAGCTCAAGTCATTCAACTTCTCCCCACCTTCCATGTTCTTTACAGAGAGGATCTTTATATGCATGTAAATGATTTTCTTGAAATTTGTGCTACATTTAAATTTTAAATTTTTTTGATGAGTTGGTCCATCTGCGCTTGTTTCCTTTGTCATTAAAGGACAAAGGTAAGGCCTGGTTAAATTCTCTTCCAGCAAGGTCTATTAATTCATAGGAGGGACTTATTAGCAAGTTCCTTTCAAAATTTTTCCCAATGTCCAAAACCAATGCCTTAAGGAGAGAGATAGCTGACTTTTGTGAAGAGGAGCATGAAAATTTTTATGAGAGTTGGGAGAGGTTTAAGGATTTGCTTTTGAAGTTTCCCCACCATGGTTTTGAAACATGGCAGCTTGTGCAATACTTTTACAATGGTTTAACTCAAACACACTGCAATATGATTAAATCCATGAACTTTGGGTGTTTCTTGAGTCTAACAGATGATGCAACATATAAGTTCCTTGAAGGTTTGTCTGAGAGTTCTCAGCAATGGGATTTTTCGAGCCATAGAGAAAAACCAACTCAAAACCCTAGGAAAGGAGGCTTATATGATGTAAGGGAAGATACTGACATGAAAGCTAAGTTAGATCAGCTAACTAGAAAAGTAGAAGCCATGACCCTTGCTAGAAACATGAATTCTGCCAACCAGATTCAAAATGAAGTGTGTTCTCTGTGTGCAAGTCCAATGCATACTGTGCAAATGTGCCCTTTAATGTTAAGTTATTCCGAGTGCTTTGCTGAGCAAGCAAATACAGTAAACAATTATGGGAAACCATTTGGCAGTCCTGTCTATGAGACATATAATCCAAATTGGCGGAATCATTCAAATTTCTTTTGGAGGCAAAACTAGCCTCTCATGAATGGAGTAGGGCCACCAATGCAACAAATATCCACTAATTTATGGGTAATGATTCATTATCAAGAAAAAATACTAGATTGAGGTCTAGAGGGGCTATGTCTCTGAATAAATCTTCTAGAGACCAAGTCATGACATCTAAAACTCAAATCAAAGTACCTAATATTCAGCCTCAAATCTCAAAAGATTATGAAGAACATTGGGTTGAGCATATGGGATGAAAGAGATACAAGATAAGAGTCCCCAGAGTCTTTCCATGGGCAAGTGATGAAAAAATTATTCCTAGTGGATGGGGAAGTGATGATGAATCAATGATTACTCCCCTAAAGAAAAAAGACAACGACGATGAGAAGACATTCATGTATAACGTGATTTCTCTTCATCATAAGTTTGCTCAAACAATCAAAGAGGAATACTTGGTTAAAGACTTTTGCAACATGACTAAGTAAACCAAGGAAGAAGTTGTTGATGAAACTTATGATGATTTTGCATTTGATTCCGAAGGAAGCATGAAGCAAATCCACAACACCAAAGAGTCAAATCCTGGAACAAGGTCAGGGCGAGATTATCACAAAGATTATTCTGACTATTGGAAGGAAAAAGAAAAAATGAAACAACAAAAATGTTTTCAGTTGAAAGAGCCAGTTAAAAGAAGATCACCTCTTCTAGATTTAAGCAAGCCTTTAAATTATGACTTGATTGCCCAAATAGCAAATGTGCCTGCTAGGTTGAACATGCATGACTTGCTTCGATTGTCTCCAGAGATTAGGAAGACGGTTGTCAATTGTGCTAATGGAAGCTGAAAAATAGCACCTCACGTCAACCGTGTTGAAATCAAAGGAGGGAAAGAAAGTCAACCGTGTTGAAATCAAAGGAGGGAAAGAAATATGTGAAAAGTGGCATGAAGTTAAGCTTGAAAATCTTCAAGCAACAATCACATTCTCAAAGGATGATATGCTACTTAGGGACATGAAACATATAAGGCCACTATATTATACAGGGTATATTGGTTATGCCGAACTATGTCAAATTCAAATAGACCCAGGTTTTGGAATCAATATTCTCCCAATTTGTACCTTGGGATACTTACGAATCCCTATAAAGAAGCTCACTCCAATGACAAGCATTTAAGGATATGATGCAAATTCACAAAAATCTAAGGGAAAGACCCGCCTAAAATGTCAAATTTGAAGTTTAAAGTCTGGAGTGACATGCTATGTAATCAGTAACCAAACTTCCTACAATCTTTTGTTGGGCCTAACTTGGATACATGAAAACTTGGTGATCCCTTCAACACTTCACCAATGTTTCAAGTACATTAAAGATGATGGAAAAATTCACCGAGTCTTTGCTGATAAGAAACAGTTCAAGGGTGTTGAAGCCTACTTTGCTGACTCAACAATGTATGAAGATGATGATATTGAGGGGTTTGAAGACTCAAAAGTTATAGATCCGCAAGGAAGCAATGTAAGGTTTGTGAATGCTAAAGGAAAGTACATTGTACATGTAAATGAAAAGCCATGTGGCAAATATGTTGTAAATGATGTAAAGAAAACGGCTTCCAAAGATTGTGCACCTTGTGTTTGTATGAATAAAAATTTATCTTTGAGGTATATTGCATTTTTTTCTGAAACAATAATGTTTATAGATCAATCATTTAAAAATTTGAAAAAGGATGATTTTTTGGAATTGACAACTTATTTTGAGTTACATTTGATTCATTTGCATGCCTTTTCATATATAGAAAATACTGAGGGATCTACTTTCCTTGTACCTAAAAATGATAATTACAATGAAATTATATTTCATTCGGCTTCTACTCTCGTTCAACTTTTAAGAGAGGAATCACATTCAAAAAAGGATGGAGTTGAATTAAAAAACTATAGTTTAATTTCAAAAGTCATTATGAAAAAGATGGGGTACAACTTTGATTCTCTAGGTGATCTTAACAATGGTGTGGGGAGAAAAACCCAATTGCAACCATCTCTAATGTTAAAACAAAAAAGTCCTTTATAGGGCCTGGGATTCAAACCAGACATTATTGATTTATCTAAGCCAAATGAAAGTGATGATGAATCATGTAAAACTTCTAGTTGGGACTCCAATGTCGACACTTGTGATTTCTTTAAATCGCTTGAAGTGTTTGACCTTGAAACAAAGTCTGTAAACACGGTCTTAATAGAATGTCTCAAGAACAATAAGGCTAATAATAATGAAAATAATGAAGTTGGTGATGTTGAAGAAGTGCAAGATTATGAAGTTGTGGAAGAAGTAAAAATTATTCCTCCTACCGAAGATGAGGTAAGATTATGAAGGCCAATGCAGGTACATTAAAAATCTCCCTTTAAATCTAAATTTCAGCCCGAGCTAATATTATGGTCTTGATCTATTGCTCGTTCTAGATTGGGAATGGTAGGTAGGGTTTGGTTTTGAAGTTTTTGTCTAGCTCAATTGTGTCGGTGGTTTTGTGTTTTGTGCTTGACGATGAGTCCGATCTATATGTTATGTGTGGTGGAATATGTACGATAAAATTGTTTGTTGAGTAATGGGTGGCCTTTTGATTGATGCTTGTTTCTTGGGGCACTATATTTGATGATACTATAGTAGAACTTAAATTGGATTCACGGTTATTTGAAAGTGAATTTTTTATGAATTAGCTGCCTTGGAATATGATGTTAGTAACTATTTTGAAGCCTATACATATCTAAGTGAATCATTTGCATCATGGTGCCTCTTCTTCTCATGCCATTCTCCTCATTCATGTGATGTGATATAGTACATATCATTTTGAATAGTTTGCATTTGATCTATAACATATTATTTACTTGATTATTGTTCTTTTTTAATTTGAAACCATTTCAGATTCTGGCATTTTTGTTATGCTTTCAGAATTATACATACCTTCTTGAAGTCATTGTATATTGTCTTAATTGAAAAAAACACACAAGTACAAACTTTTATTTTGAGCTGATATTTTATGCTAAACTTGAATTCCATTGGTTGGTTGTTTGGACAAGTCAACTTGCAAAATGACTCAGACATGGGCGGATGATGCAAATGTGCCTTTGACTTTAGCTTCAAATTTACCTTTTAGCTCTCAACTTGTATGATTTCAATTGCCTTTAGCTTCATGTACCTTACGTAGTGGGTAATTTTTGCATTCCTTATCATTTAAGAATTCTAATATTGATTTTTTGGTGTTATTAAATAAATTGAAAAGAATTTTATATTTGATCAATCCATGTGTTCCCAGGAGCAACAATGTTTTTTTCTTGTTAGTATGGATGGGGATTGGGCTAGAAACACACATCGAAAAGACTGGTCTAGAGCTTGTAAAACTAACCCTAGAAAGATTGGAAAATGTTATGAAACACTAGACTCAAAACATGGTCTTATTTCAAGGAAAGAAGATTAAGCATTCTCCATGTGACTTTTATTTTTTTATGTCTTTTGTTGAATTTTGTGGGATTCTAGATAATTCAGGGAAAAAGTAGAGTCTCTACAATATTTATTAGCAAAAATGTTGCCCGCTTGTTCCTCCTTCAAGGTGAACAATTGCTGCAGCTTTTAGTCCTGATAGAAAAGCCCTTGCATCTATGCAATAATCTCATGTTCATGCTCTGGGAGTTTTGTCGTTCTATTTATTTTGTGGTACATGTTCACATTCACAGAGAAGTCAATGTTGTTGCTATTACTTATTATGTGTTTATCACTTTTTCAAGTGGAGACCATACTGCTAAAATTATTGACTACCAAACCTTGTGCTGCTTGAAGGTGTTGAGTGGGGCATCGACAAATGCCTTGGGTGGTGTGGTTGCCTTTTCTTACATATATACATTATGCATGGGAAATGTCTCAATATCTTTCAATTTTCATTACAAATTTGTTTCATTGTTGTCCCATAGTTATTCCTTCCCATATGATTATCTGCATTTATGCAGTGTGCTCAATTTATTTCATATTTATGGCGTGTACAAATAAGTTAGCATTTATTCTCCTTGATTCAATTGTTACGAGTAAAGAAAGGCACCTCTTTTAGTATGAACTAATTGATTATTTTATGTAGTGGGATTACAAGTGTGGATTCATTAAGACATGCAATGTCCTCTCGTTTAACCTTCCATGTTTCGATAAATATTTTACATAGTGAGATTAAAGTGTGGATTCATTAAGACACGCAGTGTGCTTTTGTTTAACATTCCATGTTCGGATATCCATAAATATTGACCTTAACCATTTAGAAATTCCTCATTTGCTTACTCCCCTTTATAAATTTAGAGTGCTCCCACATGCCAACAATTATGTATAGCTTTCTTAAAATAAATTCCTATTTTTATTTAGATTGTTTTCTCTTTTACATATATGTCATGAATTAGTTTCCTATTTATGAAAAAAGTTTAAATTTATAAGATATTTATTAAAAGTTGTACCTTTGTTTTTTTTGGTTAAAGATCCATTATGAATCTGCCTTTCATAGTTATTTTGTATATCTACAATAAGCTCTTACTATCTTGAGATATAGTCCGTTTAACTAATTAACCAAAATTTTTCTATAAGCTATGCTACGGACTTCCAACAGGGTTCACAAGAAAACAAGATCATCTGTTTGCCTTGATTTGGATTGTCCTATAAATATGCTGCTTTTATCTAATGGGAGCGATGTTTCTATTGAAGTCCAAATTGATTTTGATGATGAGTCAAGTGAACCAACTGAAATTGGTTCTGATATTGGGCACATTGTTGGCGTCAATAGTCAAGCAAATGGAATTTCAACAAATATATTATTTGAGTTGATATCAATACAAGTTACAGCTAGTTCACAATATTGTCAAATAATATTATGATGATTAGTGATTCAAATGATAAAATATTTGGTAACAAAGGCAAGAATCATCTCCCAACCAACAATGAACATACTTCTTTGAATCATATGGACTCTGTTGCAGGTGGTATATACATGGATATTATTTATAAAGGATCTGTAACAAAAGCATTCAATTATTTATGAAAATATAATACACATTCTTTTTTATATATGTTCATATAACTTGTATGTCTATACTTATCAGTTTTAGAGAGTTTGCAAGGTCCTTCTCGTGGATGTCATGTTAAGAAGTCCAACCATATATGAGATTTCTTTCTTTCCATGGATATGTTCAAGTCAAGTCCACGTACACACTTCATGCCCTTTAGCTACCCCAATGATGCAACACGTGAAAAGAAGACAATAATGTTGATGATCGATTATGTGTCATTTGTGAAAAGTCTCTACAACATTAACTACTTGGGAGTGGGATGTATTATGGAAGGTAATGCTAAGCTAATTGCCAAACTAGAGGCTCATGGTTTTCAAGTTGACCATTAGAAAAATTGTTTGGAAAAAATCGAGAAGTACTCCGTCTTTCCTGATGAACGCAACTATGAATAAACCTTGATCAAAGTGAAAATTATTGTGATTCACAAGAAAAGGGCTCACTATACTCATGAAATGAGCGATATAGACAAAATTATTGAGGTTGAATAAACTTAGAGAACACTCAAAGGTGAAAATGCACAATGAGATGTTGACCTTTTTTCAGGGTGCAATTTTGCCCAAATGATATTTTTGATGAAATAAGGTAGTATTCTAATAGTGCAATCATTGCATATATAATTTCTATGTTCTAGTCAATTGTTTAAAATTTGTTGAATAAATTTCTATGGTTATAAATAAATTTCTTATGGTTCTTCTATTTTCCAATTTCATGTAGCCATCTAAAGGTCTTAATGCTATTGTTGATAAATAAATTTATTTTGGTTCTTATCATGAACATTATTTTGATAGTAATTTTCATTGTCACTATGCTAACTACAATAGAAGTTTATCAATACTCAAGCCTTTTATTCAAGACGCCATTTGATAATATAAAAAAACATATTCAAAAGTTAAGATAAACCACAAATAAAATATACGGAATGAAAAAATTGTTAAAAAAATTGTGAACATACCCTTACACGTGCTTCCAAACAAGATTAGAACACTCAAATCTTCTTCTTCTTCTTCGTCTTCTTCTTCTTCTTCTCCCTTTGAATTTTTTTTTCATTTTTTAGGCCAAATGTGTCCCTTGCCTATCCATCTTTGCCTATGTAATCCACAAAAAACAAAGAAAAAGGAAGAAGGAACACGATGGGTGTTAGGTAATTATTTTTAAATCTAATTATTTAAAATTTTTATACAAATTGGACATTCATATTTGGTATATTAATTTGTTTGCAATTTTTTTTAAAATTATCATTGTTTTATTTTATCGCTTTTTGTTTTTTTGCATGATTTATTTTTCATGTAACCCTATTGTTTTTACAAGTTAATTGACATACAAGTTTTCACGTGCTTTTGCATGCGCTATATTCCTAGTATTTCAAAAGAAAAGAGATCCACCTGCTAAAATAGATTACAAACAAACCATTCGCATCCTTGCTTGTATGCATTTCATAAATACTTCTTGTCTAAACTGAGAATTTGGTACATGCAATATTGTATCTCATCGATACAAAGTAACATAGGTGGAATAGCAAAACTTAACTTCAAATCCCATGTAGACTCAAGGAAAGTAGCAACCGTACGTCTATGCAAGCTTCAAACGTCAATGTCGCAATGTAATCTTGAGAAAGTTTAACTAAACTGCAGTTGCGAAGGTGTACATGAAACACAAAAACCTACATAGTATAAATAAACATGTAAACAAACCCATTGATGCATTGTCATGCCTCCAATTTTCTGTATATTTTTCTAACATTTTCCTTTTTGAAAGATATGTCATAACACTTTGAATATTAGGCAACTGGGAAATCCATTTGTCAAGTGGATAGAAGTTTCTCAAAATCAAATTGGGGAAATGATGTTAACCTTTTTCACAAAGTATCTGTATGACATTAAATTAGCCACAAGATCTGAAGTTGGTCACTTGTCTGTCACCTACACCATGTTTAATATAAATCATAAATGGAACTTTCATGCCCCTAAAGATAAACCTACAAAAGAGAAAATGGATTAGTAGCTGAAAGGGAAGACTCCTCACTATGACTACAACCTTCTCAAACCCTTTACTTGACCTCTTCTTCTTGGAAAATTTGCACTACAGAGGATGCTAAGCATATGGGCATACTTAGTGGGATTGCAAAACCAAAGCAAAGACTTCTTCAAAAGTATGCCAAGAAGGAATCATGCAAGTAAATAATTTGATAAAAGTCCAACTGAAACAAGAGTACTATTGTATGCCACAATCATATTTATAAGCAAAAGGAACCCAATATTAGAATGTTTTCTAGACATGATAGCCTCATTTAGGAGTTCACAACTCTTACTAGATTTTGGACTACCACGAACTCAACTTTAGTCTTTGCTTGAAGCCTACCCTGCTCCATCCATGCAATGAAGTAAAGGTCCACTAGGGTTCATGGACCCTAGTAGTTGAGATCTTGATTTCTATGTTCATCGAAACTTCTTGTATTGCCTTGCCCTAGACTAATCATCTTATTATACTCTAATCCATTTGAACCTAACTTTTAAGCCATTGGAGTAAGCTATACATTCAATTCTGACCGTTGGAGAGCCAAAAGACCATGATCCTATTTCATACCTTGTTGTGTCTTGGATTGGAAGACAAACAATGCTTAAGGGGAGAAGATAACGAAGGGGAAGAAGAAGAAGTCTAGTAACACCTCATTTTCTGATTACTCTAACCCAAGGGGTTAGAGGTAATTATGAAATTTTTTGATAATTTTTAGGGTGATTTAAAGGATAAAATCCCAATATATGGGTACAACTCGAAGTAATGAGGGTAAAGAATCGAAGAACAAGTGAAAAAGAGGTTGGTAGAGAAAGGTATGACCTTAGGATGCATGCCACATGGGCATGACCCACTTGAAAAGTACTGGATAACCTACCAATGTATAGTCTAGTTTCATAGGGTTCATTGATACGAATATATCGTACCAAGAACATGCGATTCCGACTTCAATGTGTAGTGTTTTGAAGTTGGAATAATATTTGAATCAATTAATAATTAAAAATAGGGAAAAGAGATAAATACCGGCATCATTGATGATGCCACAACGCGAGCCATGGCATGTGAGCCGCATTGCACCTCATGGGGCCATCGTTAACTTGGGACATCCTACCAACTCACGGTGGGACACGCAATGGACAGGCGCAACAGCACCACATGCTCCGCATGTAGCACACAAGAGGGTGCTTCACGTGCACATGATTGCCCCACTACCTTGTCATGGGTTGCAATGTGTGTCGTGTGTGTGTGCGTGCATGTCATTTTGTTAGCTTGTGGGTTTTTTACACTATAAATAGGAAACTTATGTGATTTTTTGGAGAAGTTTGTTGGACCATTTTGAGTTTGTTTTTGCCCATTCAAGGGGTGTACTTAGATAATTTAAGGGTATTCTACGCAATAGAAGTGTTTATTCCTCAAGTTGGTGACTCTAGGGTGGAGAAATACCCCAGGGCATGAGGAAGCTCAGTCCAATGCCCTCAGGTTGAAAGAGAAACACAAGTGACTCGAAGTAAGGGGAAGTTTCGCCCTTCACCAATGGGTGATGCAGTGAGAGAAGTGTCCCTAGTAAGGGAAGGTTATGTTCGCCGCCTACGGGTGTAGAAAGTAAGAAGTGTCCCTGGTTAAGGGAAAGCTCTGTTCGTCGCCTACGGGTGTAGAAAGTGAGAAGTGTCCCTGGTTAAGGGAATGCTCTGTTCGCCGCCTACAAGCATGAAAAGTAAGATGTATCTATGGGAAAGGGGAGGTTTTGTTTGCCACCTACAAGCGCAAAAAGCGAGCAATGTCTCCAAGTAAGGGGGTTATATCCATCGCTTACAAGTGCGAAAAGTGAGAAGCATCCTGTGGATAAGGGAGGGTCTGTTCGCCGCCTATTGATACACATGATTTTTATACATTTTATATGCCTATTTACCTTATTTGCTAGTGTATGATTAGATTAATTAGATTTTATTTATGTTAAGATAGAAATTAGTTGTGTGATTTAATTATTAGTTAATTTGGTTGATGTTACTTGTTTAGGATATTTGATTAAAATCGCTATTCTATTTGTCTTACACGCCTAAATTATGACTATTTATGCGTTTTGGGTAATGCACACTTCTTGAGGAATGTGGACGATGTTCGAAAAAATTCATTATATGCTTAACATGCTTACAATTGATTTAGACACTTTCCAAAGACACGGGTACATTGGAAATATATATGGACATGAACAGAAGAGCTTAATGAACAGAGAAGAAATCTGAATAGTAATGTGGATAGTCTAATGGATAGAGGTCATCTTCCTGAATGAATTTTTGGATAGAAATTGGACATAAATGTCCACATTATAGAGATTTGATTTTGGCTGAAATTGAGTATGAATTTGAGAAAATAAATTAGGCATTTCAAAACCCATTTCAATTAAGTTAATGGAGAACATGTTTGAAGTTTAAAATAGAAAAATGGGAGCTGATTTTAATTGAAAAGAAGATATTTTCGTGGCTGCTATTGTTGAACTTGAACCAAAAAGTTTAGAGGAGGAAATTTTTCATATTGGTTTTCACAAGTTTGGTGGAAATTCTTAGTGGTTTTGATGTTATGCTCAAATATATCAAATTGGTTATAGCTTTGGAGTAGAGTTGGCAAGTGGAAGAAGAAAAAAAATGTAAGGATTAGTTCACCATTAATGGTAGAGCTCTAGCTGTGTTGAAGAATTGTTTCTAGTACTGGGCAGGACAATGGCGGATGAAGTGGTGAGGAAGAAGTGAAGATAGTAGAGAACACTAAAAGCCCAACGTCGAGTTAAAGAAAGAAGTTGACATATCCAGGGTGAGTGGGACTACTCTTGTAAGATCCCTAAACCCTTAAGCCGGTTTATTTAATGTGTTTTGTTAATATTATGTGTTTTTAGTGTTAATTTGGCCTGTTTAACTTGTTTTGGGATTTAAGATGGTTAACGATGGTTTTAAGCATCATCTTGTTAGTGTTTATGTTAAACTAAGTCAATTTAATTTTTTCTGCAATTTTTAGAATTTTGGCAATTTTTCTAAAAAATTGGACTCAAGTCCCACAATGGACCCCATGTTCCTAATTTGGGATGATGGGTCCCACAAGACCCTAAACCCATCTTTTTTCATTATTAAAGTGTTTCAAAATTTTTAAACTTCGTTTTGGACTCAAAATGGACAAATTACCTACTTATAGTATTAAATTCTATTTATACCCCAAAATCTTATTAGGTAAACCCCACGACTTACTATAAATAAAATGCTCTAGCTTCATTCCCATTTGGGAAGGGCTGAAACCTGGTGGCTAAGGATCCCTAATCCCCATTCCAAAAGAGGAAAGCTTGATTAAGGTAAGATTAGCCTTGATTTCTTCATTAATCTCCTAGGGTTTTGCCTAATCTTTCTTAATTCTATCTTTTCGAAGGTTAAATCTTGTTTTACACCACTAAAGTTTTTGATTTTAATATATATTTCAAACCTCCAATGAGGGATTTTTATTTTGGAACAAAACAAGCCTTAGATCTATAAGTTTTTAAGTGATTTAAGCTTTAATAATCGGATTTATTAAAGTATGAACAAAACCCTAAATGTGGGTAGGGATTTGAAGAGATTGGAGCATTGATTTTGGACCAAGAACTCAATGATGGTAAGGGTTTTTTCTTCCAAAATGGGTTTATATTTCGGATTTGAAGTTTGGAGTGATTTATGTGGGTTTTGCTTGATGTTGAGGTTTAATGGTGGGGTATGTAAAGCTTAACCTTTTTAGTGATTTCTTTGTGTTTTAGTTAATAAATGACTAGATCTACCATTTCTTAAGCTTTAATTTCAATATTGTGATGTTTGGAAGTGAACTTTGATTGTTTATGTCGATTTTGTGTATTTTCGGTTTTGGGTTCGCAAGGTTGAATAAGAACCAGAGTTTACTGTGTTGGCGTTCAAACGGCCATACAAGCCAACCGATCAGCCAGGCATTCGAACAACCTTTTGGCAGATCGAACGCCCAAACAGTAGTTTTGCCACTTTAGTTATTTTGTTCATTTTCATGTTCTTCTTCTTAAATATTATTTATAATGATTACGATGAGTGATTTTTACTTGGAAATGCTACTGTGAGGACATGAATATTATTTGAATGCCATGATGTTGTTCAAGTATGAAATAGGTTACATGTTATTCGATTCTAGCATGTTATTATTCTTATCCTAAATTCATGATGAGTGATTTCCCATGTTTTACTTAGGATTCCAGCAAGTTTAAAGCATGAGAATGGACTTGTATGCTTTCACATGGCATGCTAAATTATGGATGAATTATATTTCCATGTCTAGCTTAAGTGTGGCGATGAGTATGCTTACCTAAGTCTAGCATGAGGTTGTGATTGATTTAGACGTGCTTTTTGATGGTTTTTTATCCATGATTTCAGTAAGGAGGATTCATTATAAAAGCATGAGAGAATTATGTGTGGGATGATGATAGTTGGTTCATGATGTATATGCCAATGGTTAGGATTGAACACTATTGCTATGTGCACACATGTGTGGAGTCAAATGTGGTGATTATTTGACACATATGGATAGAGAATGATGCACTTACAAACTGATTTGAGCATATCTCATGTATTAGGATTCATTTAGTGTTTCCCATGTATGCACCATGTTGAATGCATCATGAAGAAGGCTTTATGAATGAGATTTATCGAGTTTAGCCGCGATTGATCAATTGGATGCAGTTGGGTGATATTGCTTGTCTGATTAATTGATCAGATGCTTATTGATTTGGTTTTATGTCCCTTGAGGTCAGGTTTTCCTCCCTGGGTTGAGAAGAGCAGCAATGCTATAAGGAGACCAAACTATTGTGATCATCTAGGCCCTAAGAATCCAAGCTGGTGTAGTCGAGTGCACTAGCTTACAAGGGGGTATCTTCCCTGTTAGGGATTTTACCCAAATTGTGTAATTCCTTCGGACATTCCAATCGGAGATTGTCTAGAGTGAGCATGGACTACTTATGCTTTGGCCAATTAAGTAGGGTTATTTTCTTTATGCATGATTATATTAGTGTGTTAGAGACACTTTTAATGTAAGATGAATGCTTATGATTGTGCATGATTATGTTAGAACGTTAGAGATACTTTTTATGCAGGATGAATGCTTATGGTTATGCATGATACAGTTAATGTGTTTGAGACACTTTTCATGCAGGATGAATAATTGTGAATGAGAATAAGTATGCATGATTATGTTAGTGTGATAGAGACACTTTTCATCCAAGATGAATGGTTATGGTTATGCATGATATTGTTAGTGTGTTAGAGACACTTTTCATGTAGAATGAAGGTATATGATTTAGTATTATTATTCATGATATGGATAATATGTTGAGACACTCTCATGCAGAATTATTACTTATGATTGAGTATGGTTAAGCATTGAGAATGCGATCATAAATGAGATGATATTATGATATGTTTGATGTGGTGGATTGTGTGGAATACCTGTCATGTTTTCAAATTCATCATCTCGAAGTACAAAACCTTGTTGAGTGTTTTACTTACCCTACTTTCTCTTGTGTTTTTTGTTTTAGGGCTGCATGGTGTGATATGTAGACGACCAGTCCCTCTCTATGAGGAGCGTTTGCTGGATGGTCTAGAGTAGGCGAGGGTGCTGGGTGCCCTTGTTTTCTTTGCTTGTTTATTCTGCTTGTGTGTTAGAGTTTTATGTTTGGATGACTGTATCTTATACTTTGTTAGCCATTCTAGCTCTAGACTCATTCTGATGTTACGACTTGAGCCACTTTTGACAACTTAGCATTGCATGTTTGTGGGTATGAGATTTGAGGACTAATTCTGATGTTACGACTTTAGCCACTTTTGACAACTTAGCATTGCATGTTTGTGGGTATGAGATCTGAGGACTAATTCTGATTTGTTGTCCTTTACATTTCCTTATTTCCTCTTGTACAAAGATAGTGTGGTGCGCTGCTCCGTGTTTGTTACACCCATTTAAGGGGTCAAATCTTCTGCAAATCGACACTTCGTTGCCCTGTAGGCTTCGACCTTTCCTTGGATTGGGTTTGGCTTGGGTCGGGCATGTGCCGAGGTGTGACAATTCCAATCTTCCTTTTTAGGATTTCCAAGGAGAGTAGGATTGTTTTCTCTATTATGAGGCATTCATTGTGGTATAATGCATGTGTGTGGATTATAATGCTCATTGACATAGGTTGTGTAGGGACTATGATGCTTATATTTACATAGTATGTGTATGGAATAATTACATTTGATTATGTAGGATGGATACAGGTATGCATTTGATTACATAGGATGAATGTGAATGATATTATCTTATTTGTGCAGGATGTAAATGAACCATGAGAATTGAAAGTATTCACATGTTGTGCATGTGTTTATTAATTATGATGGATACTATGAATGCACAGATTGTGCATATATGATTACGAAATGTGATTGAGCCTCTGATGCATAGGTTTATGCAATGGATGTGTGATGCAAGAATAAAATGATTCGAATAGAATAAATGCTTTTGGTGTTAGCATGAGCTTATGTTTTGATTTAAAACCCTTATTGAGCTAAGATCACCCCTCTTTTGTTTGTCATTTTGTTTTGGGGTTGTATGTTGTGTCGTGTAGGTGCTTAGGATAAATTATATAATGAGCTCGATGATGAAGATACACTTATGAGAGATGGGGCTAGTTACTTTGCCATGTCTAGATTTATGTCAAGATTATGTTGGTGTTAAAACAAATTACTTTCATGTTATAGATAGCCTATGATGGCTTTAGACATGTTGTAGCCTTCGGGCTTGTGCTATTTCTTTATATATTGATGTTGGTGGTGTGTTGGACTATGACTGTTAATTAATCCCTTTTACCTTTCGTTATTTGCTTTTGCACAAATGACATGTAGCTTGTACTTTGAAAAGAACCCTTGTGGGTCAATTTTCCGCTTCGTTGCACTGTATCTAACCACCCTAGAGCGGGTTCGGGTCAAGGGGGATGTGGCAGGGCATGATATTATAGATGTTAGATGTATACTTTAAGACAAATTCCCATGACCAGAGAGTGAGGGGGAGTAGCTTGATGTTGATGATGGTGCAGAAGATGCAAGATATTGTTTTACTTTATCACATTGTATATATTCTAGTTCTTAAACTTGTTCAAGTTTAGTGTATATTTCATTTCATTATAAGATGTATTTTGAAACCAATTATGTAATGGATATGTGATTATGGACATGTTTTACTTTTTTAATTATTTATTTACATGTCTTATGCTGAATTTAGGACTTGCCTGTGCTTAATGGAGTATTTTTGTTAATTTTTTCTTTTTTGTCTATATATGTAAAAAAAAGGGAGAAATGATTAATGAAAATCATAGTGTGTTTTTTCATACTTGATACAACAATACTATGCAAATCTATTTGAATTTAATTGTGCAGGATAAGTACAAGATTATAGAAGTATTTTCAAGATCAATTCCAATGAGTCTATGTTAAGGGTTTATTTAAATAGTAATTGTTGGAAAATCAAAATCAGGATTTTGTGGAAAGCAATTGTTGAGATATCAAAATATTGTTTGGTTGCAACATGGGGAAAGAAAATTTTGGACATGATTTACCATAAATCACATTTAGGTGGAGTATGTGTGAAAGCTGATTTGTGGATGTTATATAACCTTTAAGAGAAGCAATCTTAGCCATCAACAAATGATAAGAGAAACCCTTCTTGTCCTCTAGGCATTCTAGAATGTTTGCACCTTTTCCCCTAATCACCACCCTGCTTGCCTCCCTTCTCACAACCATCCATTCACCCTTCAACTGGAGAGATCAACCATACCCTTGCCCCACATCGATCCAATGTCCGAACCCCCAAATCGCCCCTTCCAACCATTTGCCCCATTCATCATAATCGCCCAAATTGCCTCTTCCACCCCTTCACCCGATCTCTAGCACTCCCAAAAATTGTTATAGTGGAGGGTTTGCATAGGTCATGTTGGGTGTTGATGACATATCACTTTGAGTGGCCACTCTCCGGCACCTTCACTATCATCATCTCATGGATGGACTAGCTTGAAGAGGTACTCAATGATAGCAACACCATAGACATCATAGGTAACACCTTACCAAACCTTAAAACCTCTGCCTCCTAGGCCTGCTAGACTCATCCATGACCACAGGCTGCTCCTGTGAATGAAAAAGCAACCCAGCCTATAGAATCTGGTCATATTATTTATTTTTATGGTTATAGATATTTATTGAAGTGTAATTCTAAAGTTGTTCATATAATTCTTTAAATGGTTATGGATATTTACTAAAGCTGTTGTTGTTCACATAATTTTTTTATGGTTATGGATATTTGATGAAGCATGATTCTGAAGTTATTCATATAAATTTCTTTTATGGTTATGGATATTTGTTGAAGCATCATTATGAAGTTGTTCATATAAATTTTAAATTATGGTTATGGATATTTGCTGTAATGCTTAATTTACAGTGAATTTTTTTATGCTGCATGCTTTTCTGATAGGTCATGAACTGAAATCCTTTTTATATGCCCATAAAACAGTTAAAGTGATGTCTGATTCAATTTCCATAAAATGTTGTTCTAAAATTTTTAAAGATTTACCTTTCCACACTATTAGGCTACTAGTATCTTTTCCTTTCTAGTTAATTGTTGCCGCCCAAAATATTTTGGCTTTAGAATTATCATAGAAAATAAAGTTTAGTCCTTTTTTTTCATTATTTATTAGTTTGGAATTGCTTTTATTGTTTTTTTTACTCGATGGCAACATCTAACAATATTTCTACCTCTTTAATACAGGGATACATGGTCCTATGCTGGATTTTTTTATGCATTGTATGTGGGATGAGATGAAAAGGGTCTTAGGTTGTTTCACTATTTATATTGGATAAATGTTTTGAATGTAGGCACTGATCCATGCATATGTTTTGTTTTTGCCCTCTAGAATGTTGTCTATGTGATTGAACTATTTGTTCAGTTGCTTTTGTGTCACTAATTGTATGCCGATTGGTCAAAATTAATATGTTCTCCTTGTTAAACTTTGTTCCTATTGCATTGGCATGTGAATTATATGTGTTATACATACGTGTATTGAATCTCTAGTGATGACAAAAAATGGGAGGCAATTGATGTGTGATATTATGTTGTGAGAAGGGTATGGTGTTATGGTTCTGAAGGTGGCAGTAAAATGTTGAATGGCATGATGTATATGTATGTTATACATATGTATGTTGAGTAAAAAGGAAATGAGTTGTAGAAGGAGATCAAATTACCTTTTCCTGCCACAGTTGTGTTGTCCATGAAATTGAACTAGTTGTGCATTTGCTTATGTGTCATTAATTCGAAGTCGATTGGTTAAAATTATTATATTGTCCTTGTTAAACTCTATTCATATATTATAATAGTCATTGCATGTGAAGTTGGTGTCCCAAAGAGTGTCAATTTGTATTTTATTATGTTCATAAGTCAGTTATGTGACATATATGTTCTTAAATAAAGACATTTTATTTGCAGAGGTGTTATGTTATATGTTTTTCAACTTGTTAATAATATATAAACTGACATGGTTGCATAGATGGTTCTTTTGTCTAATGATGAGCTTTGCTGGAGCCTTATTTTTCAAACTTAAATAATGTTTTTGTGTCTACACACAAATCTTGCTCTTCTATACCCAAGCCACATGTTTACTTTTCCTCCCCTCTACCTTGTAATCTTTATCTACACTTTCCAAATAGCATTTTGTTTTGGATTTGTTAATTTTTTTGTCAACTTCTTCAAATAAGAAAAAATGGATTTTTTATTGTAATTCTTTTTCCATTGTCATTTTTTAAAAATATCATATCATAACCATTTTATATAGACAATGCAAACCCTATCCTATATCTAAGCAACATTGGCTTGTGATATCATCTTCGGCCATAGTTTTGGTAATAGTTTTGGTCACATTAAATGATTTGTGTACATCTTTGGTCATAGTATTGGACATTTTTTGTATATTTTCTTATGATTTTGAAAATATTATGAAGACACTAGGCCCATCGTACCAACTCTGCAGACTTGCAACTAAACCTTAATTCTTGTCATATCAATACAACTTTGAAGTATTTATAATATTTAAGTACTTTGCACTTGCATTGTGAATTATATTATTTCTTTATTGACTACATGGATTTGTGATATCCACGGTGTAAGATTTTGTAATTGTGGTCATTCTGACTAGGTCAGATAAATGGAATCTAGCTCAAATCGCAACAACACCGAAGGCCCTTATTGTCACTATGGATATGGCCGTATGATTCAATTGGTGTCTCGAACATCAAAGAATGCAGGCATACATTTCTAGAAATACCCCACAATTGAATATATATGTATATGACTGAAGTTATCTTTGTAGTTCATTGCCAATATTGATTAAGTGATATGCCTTTGTCTACCTTACTTTGATTAATTGTCATTTCTTCATGTTATACATTGTAGGGGGATTTTGAATGTGGAAAATTTTATTGGTGTGATTAACTTGTATGGACATGCTCTCAAACAATTGTCGGTCGAAATATGTGATCACCCGCGATTAAGCACAAAGAACTCTCCCCAATTGTATGAATAACTTGGCGATTGATCATTTTATTAGGGCAACCACCATGACCATGTGTATTACTATTTTAATGTTGGTCTTACTATATCTTGTTCTCAAGGATTGATGTTCTCAAGTTAGTGATTTTTTTATGTGGCTGTATCTTGTACTTGAGGTATGATATATATGTTTATCAGCCTATCATAGACTAATGGGTTTTGGTTATAATGATATGTATGGCTAGCGTTTTGGTTAAAATGATAACAATACTTTTTTAATTGACCATCTGGCAATCATGTAAAGACAACATAGAAGAATCGAGCTTTCCTATAGTGAAGGGATCCAACAGGATTGGTACTGATTGAAATCAGTTTGTGTATTTATTTGACCTAGTTTGTCAATGTAATTTCCAAACTAATATTGAATTCATAAATCTTGTGGAGGTATGCATGCATGCATAATAACACATGTTCTCATTAATCCACATACTGAGAAGTACCCATTTTTGAAAGAATAGAATTTGGATCATGTGCTCATTACAATGTCCAATGCATATTCTGGTTTAAGAGATTCTCTAAGGTTGTGAATATTATGTAGGTTATTTGTTTTTTTTTTTTTTGGCAAAAAGAAGTGTTTGTGTACTTTACAATGATTTCCATACTTGTATCTGGAGTAAGCCAAATAGCAAGTTGGGTTGAAATTCATTATGCAGTAATCAAGGAAACAAAGCATGTGCAAACATACAGATGAAAAGACTGATCAAGAGGCTTTGGCTAATGTCTTCCAAGCAGCTAAAGCCATTGAACATTTCTATGGAGTCTTCATTTCTCTATGAATGGGGATTGATGATAGCTATGGATGGATAGGACAGGTAGGCCTAACATTGTATCCTTTTGAAAAAAATTACATGATCCAAAGTGAAAATGAAATATTTTCTATTGTTCCCAAGTTTAAATGTAAACATAAGGTTATGAATACCTAAATATCACACAATTTTATGAAGATTTGAAACTTCTAGACAATAATTAAAAAATATAATTCTACATTCTGAAAACAATAATTTGAAAATGGAAATTGAAAAAGAAATTTCAACTTGTTACCATTTGCTTTACGCATGATGGATTTCTATTTACATATACACCATCTCCAAAGATGTTTGCACCATCCATATCTAGGGAGTTTGTTCACTTTTGGATTCATTTCATTGATGCACATAATTGAACAGCTTCGAGTCGTAGGCTGAACACTCCCACCCAGCTATGGCAAAGGTGAACCCCATGCTAAAGTCACACACTACCATGATATTTTGTGCCACCTTCCTTGCTTCGTCCTTGTATGCTTGTTGCTATTCTACTAATATCACTGCCTCCATGTGTGTGCTATCAATTGCTCCAACGTAGTTCTTGAACCATGGGTAGTACATTTGTTTGGGCCTAATGTGTGAAGGAGTATGCTCTAGTGGGATTAAGTGTTTGATCATATTCTTTGCCCAATCCAAGAGAGCCTTCAACATTTTATTAAGGCATTAGTTCACAATTTTAGTTGAGTGTGACATCAAGTGACCTATCAACTGTTGTCCATCCCTATGCCCTAAAATTTGAAGGAAACTATGCATTTGATCTTCAATGGCCATAGATCTTGTGTCTTTCAATGGCTGAAGTGCCCTCACCTCATATCATAGTCGCATGAAGGTAGCCTTATTCCTCTATCATGACAGGATGTGTTCGGGCCACTCAACGTGTCATATACAATACTTTTACCCCTATCCTTGTGTATGTGTACTACATTCCTAGGTGATATTTGTTCCTCTATCACAAATTTTGACAACACATATTTTTCAATTGCATTCTCTTCTTCCTCGTAAAAAAGAAGTTCATTCCAGGTAAAGGACATTACAAAATATCTAAAGCACAATGTAAATAGATGATCATTATCTACTATATCATCCAAACATAAGTTCACAAGAGGATCATCACACATATCACCAAACATCGTATATGCTATCATACAATGCAAAGTCAAATGAAATCAAACTATATATATATATATATATATATATATATATATAGAAAACATAAGCATGGATTGTAAATAATAATGAAACACATAACACCAAACTGTAGAAAAGTAACCTAACTATGAGGAGGCATGTTATTCCACCATTTGTCATGCAACTACTCATCTCTCAAGTGGGGGTCATCTCCCAATGCCATCCATAGTTGCCTAACTTTGGTGTTGAGTAAATGAGGTATTTCAGAGGTGTAGGTAGAAACACTAGGGTCATAGCAAGTGAGGGGCCTCAAAAGGTCAACAACCTGCTTGTATTGGTCGATTTCAAAATATTTTGTGGCTGCAAGTGAGTCATTCTGTGCAATCTCGATTCTCTCTCACATTGCCATAGCAATAGACTCCCCTACTAAAGATGTGTTTGCATGAGTCTTCCTTTTTCTGGTGCGCATTGGGGGGCCTAGATGAAACTTCTACTCGTGGAGGAAAGGTAGTTGGGCTAAGGGATTGAGGAGTATGAGCAAGCATATGGAACTGAGAACAGGTTTGCTCTCACCCCCACGTGGCTCATAATCATCATCGGGAAGCTCAATATTTTCGGGTGCATCCCCACTCATATCCGCCACTCTTTGAGGTGTCCCTTCAATAGTTTGAGGTAGGGGATATACCCAGCATCTCCATACACCTTTTGTGTCCTTGTGGTATGACGATTGGAGAATACTGTCATCATATTTGCTTCAGGCTGATTGTCATATCCCCACCTTTGAAGACTTTGGCATGTCTTGTGCTTCTGCAAGATTGCGTACAAACATGAAGGTTATGATATATTAGATGAAGATAATGTACATACCAAATTGAAATAAACAATTGATAAGTAAACATACCTTTAAAAATGACACCCATGCATCTTCACACAACAAGAATGTATTGCTAACTTCATTCCAACCAACCCCTATCATATCCCTCAATTCAACCTAGGCTTGATACAAACTTCTTGACTGGTCGTAATGGTTTTTTTGCCCAAGACTATCAATGTCAATGTCATTCTCTTTCTTGAACAAGTCTATCACTAGAGCACAACCTTCTAGATCTAGACAACTTCCCCTCTTATGGGCACAATTGGTTGCATGAACACAACAAGAATGTATTGCTAACTTCATTCCAACCAACCCCTATCATATCCCTCAATTCAACCTAGGCTTGATACAAACTTCTTGACTGGTCGTAATGGTTTTTTTACCCAAGACTATCAATGTCAATGTCATTCTCTTTCTTGAACAAGTCTATTGCTAGAGCACAACCTTCTAGATCTAGACAACTTCCCCTCTTATGGGCACAATTGGTTGCATGAACCATGTGCCTAAGGAATGCATAATGTAGAGGCTTTTCCCATTTCACAGTTTTTGCATATTTTTAGTCTTCTCTACACCAATAGTTGTGTTGCTATCAATGTTCAATGGCTCATTCAAGCGCATTGCACTAGTCCTAAATAATAATCAGCCTACACAAGTCATGTAACTAACATACCATATACACATGATATTGTAACATTTAAATTATATCAAAACAAGTCTCATGTAACTGAATGAATGACCAACGTACCTAAATTGGTAAGGTAAATCTTAGCAGGATCTCCAATGAAGTTTCTAATGAGGAGAAAGTGAAGTGCCTAAAACATTCATATCACTTTAGTGAGATTCCTGTTAAAACATAAAATTAATTATGCACCACCAAATGCACAAGTAGAACCAAAAAATGGACAAAATTATGATTAATATATGAAAGACAACCATCTAGGGTTCTATAGAATATGTATCTTGACTTGTCATTTTTATTAATGTAATTAATTCTATTTAATAAGCATCTTATGTTGCAGGTCTTCAGAGTAGGTATGATGGGCCTGATGTATTCATGGTATTTTCCAATTCATTTGCAAATATGAAGAAAAGGTCCAAAAGTTTAACCAACTACTTATGATCTTTGTAGCCACAAGCATAGGATGCTTTTGATATAGGATAGTGTGTGCACTGACTATGAAAAATTATTGTTAGATGAAAATTTCATAATCACATTTATTTGAATAATTTGACAAAAGATTGACAATGGAAAAAACATATGCTATTTGAAAAGTGTTGACAAAGACTATAAGTCAAGAGGGGAAGAAAATTCAAACATGTGGCTGGGGTATAGAAGAGGAGGATAAGTGTGTAGACCCAAAAACACTATCAAACTAAGGCTCCAATAGAGCTAATCATTAGACAAAGCAACCATCTCTTCACCCACATCTATTCAAATATTATTAACAAGTTGAAAAACGTATAACATATAACAGCTCTATATTGTCCCTACATAACATAAGAAACTTATGAACATACTAACACTCTTTGGGACATCTTTTGACACATGCAAGGACTATTATAATATAGGAATAGAGTTTAAAAAGGAGAACAAATTAATTTTAACCAATCAACATACAATTAATAACACATGAGCAATTGCACAGCTAGTTCGATCACAATGACAACATTCTAGAGGGTGAAATCAAAACATATGCAAGGATCAATGCTTGCAGTCATGATATTTATTTAGTATAAAAAGTGAAACAACTAGAGACCCTACTCATCTCATCCCAGATACATTTCATAAACAAACCTGCCACATGACTGTGAATTATTGTGTTGACATACAAATCTACAATGTTGACATTGTGTGTATAATAGATGGTCCAAAAACTGTTAGAAAATTCTCATGTCTTAAAAAGTATTTGTCTGAGTCAGTCTATTTTTAATAGTTGAATTCTCATTTCATAGATTCATTCCTATTAACACAATTATCTAATAAGGAAAAAGACTGGCAGTCAATTTGCCACTACGATTGTTGTTTGAAATCAACTATATCAGATAATAATTAACTATATTTACATTTCACTCAATTAGGCTAATAATTAACTATGCATACTTGCTGTAAAAGAATCAATCAGAGATATGTAAACTGGCCCATCTAAAATTTATAGTAAATTAATCTAGCAGAAAAGGAAAGGCATGACCCAGCAGAAAATGATTACAGTTCATGACCTAGCATAATGGAAAGGCATGTAGCATAAAAAGGATTACAGTTCATGACCTAGTAGAAAATCATGCAATAGAAAAGAGGATTATAGCTCATGTCCTAGCAGCAAAGCATGCGGCATAAAAAAATTCACCGTAAATTGACTTTGGGGTGACAATAGTTGACCAAAAAGGAAAGGCATGCAACATAAAAAGGATAATAGTTCATGACCTAGTAGAAAAGGATGCAGCATAAAAAAATTCACAGTAAATTAACCATTACAGCAAATATCGATACTTATAAATAAACTTAACGAACAAATTCAGAATCACAGAATCAGCAAGCTGGGTGGGTTTTTCATTTACCGGAGCAACTTGTTGTTGTTGATGAGTCAAACAAGCACAAGAGGCAGAGATATTTGGTTTTGGTAAGGTGTTGCGATGGCCATGGTGGAGCTATCATTGAGTACATCCCCGAGCAAGGCCAAGTGAGAGATGATGATAGTGGAGCTGCTAGAGAGTGGCCGCTCATAGTGATATGTCGTAAACCAATATATGGGAGTGCCACACCTTTGGTGAAGGTGTTGAGAAATGGATGGATGGAAGGAGGATGGTGGCGAGCGGAGCAAGATGGGACGTTTGGACTAAGGCTGGCTTGATGAAAGGGGTGGAAAGTGGAGCAGGAGGGAAGGTGCAAGAAATAGCCAAATGAGAAGATTGTAGGAACATGTGTCATATGGAATGTTATTGAACTACTTTCTTTGTGAAAATTATGTTAGAAGCCTTATGTAATTAGTCTTTTAAATATGATTAGATGTAGCTTGGTCGATTTAAGTTTGGAATTGATGAATTGAAGACATGTTCTCATGGATCAATACTAAAGACTAAAGAATGTTGATCGCTTAAGAGGTTTATTTAGTACACATTCTCATACAAAATTCACTTGGAAAAGTTTCAGAAGTGATTTCAAAAGTTTGAAATGGATTTAGGGTAAAACGGGTTAAACTATAATTAAACAGTTCAAACGATCAATCGCTGTGATGACAACCATTTTAAAATAATGGAAATATCATAAATTTTGTCCAACACATGTAAATTATTCTTACGTGACCGAACATGATGATTGTTGTGACATATAACAAACATAAAATCACACATAATATAAAAAATAAAATAGATTGGAGTAAAAGCATAGACAAAAACATTATATATATCAGGTTTACATCTCATAGAAAAAATTATTTTACACACCTCATATCACTGTGTGTAGAATTCATAGTTATACAAAAATTGAGGCATAGTCTGTCATCCCACATTAATTACAACTACATAGGAACAGTAATCAAATCATTTAGCTAAAAAAATCTTCTTCTTTGACTTCTGCTCTGGTATTAATTCCTGCATAGTCTGGGAGTGGTTGAGTATTTTTATACCCATTAGGTCAGTTAATATCTAAAATAATGCTAAAAATAATTGAAAACTTTATTTTTTCCTTAACATAATTAGTTCAGGAAACAGTTTTCAGAAAAAAAAAATTAGAAATTGTCGGTTCGTCTCATGACGATAGATCCAATAGCCGTGATACCTAATGGCGTTCCCCTCGACACTCATGGGGTATCGAGAGGTTCAAGTAAAAAGGAACTATGCTTTGATAGTTTTTGGTCTTATGCCAAATAACTACCCTTCAAAACAAATCAATATCATCTAGCAATGCACACAATAAAGCAATATATGCACAACATTTCATCGACATAGTACTCTCTAGAAAATAACCCGAGAAATACAAAAATGGAACAAGAATTTTTTTAAAAAAAGTTATACGGGCAGATCATCAGTTTAGAGCTTAAGACTCCCTACCTTGAACTTGAAGTAGAATTTTGACTTGAAAAGACCTCAAACAGAAAAACCAACTCCACCAGCGCATTTGGCATGATCAATTTAGCTAGAAATGGTTCTTGAACGGCTTAATTCGGAGTTAAAATGACTTAGAACGGAAGAAAAGAGGGTTAAGGAGTGGTAGAGTGAAAAATTTTCACAACGGGTTCGAAATTTATAGCTGAACCCATGGGTGAGATGAAACTGACACACGATACATGGAAACCATGCATTGCGAGTGTGTACGCTGAGCAGACACAAGGAACACACGTGTCTTACGGTTGTGCCATGCGAAGTGTGCCTATCACGTGGGTCTAAGTGTCAGGCAGGCATCCTGCAGGATGTGAGGCTGCTATGCAGCTCCCATGTGTCTGCATTAGTAATGCAGACGCTCCATCCATGTTGCTGATGTAATTTTTGCGTCAACCCACGCGTGCCCCCATAAATTATTAATTTTTTTATTTTTTCAAATTTTAAGACTTCAAACGACGATATCTTTTCGACCACGAGTCAGAATCGTGCGATCTAGGTATCGATGGACTCATATCGACGAAACCTTTGAAACAAGACCACTCATGGGTAGATTTTACCATAGTTTTACTGTGGGTTCTGCTCATGATGTACACTTCTTGAGGCCATTAAATACGGCTTTGATGTCCGTTTCAAGTGATTCAAAAACCGTTATGCTCGTCTTTTAGAGCTCTACCACAAACCTTTAGACACTGAATCTAAAACAATATTATACTAATAAAAAATATATTGAAAACTCTACTATTTGTTTCAAAAACCTACCGAAAGTCAGTGTTGTCACAATCTACCCCTTAAGGAAATTTTGTCCTCAAAATTGAACTCGTTAATCTTCAAATAGTCATGGATACTTCTTCAACATTTCATTTTCCAACTTCCGCATTGCTTCCTCTGAAAAACAATGCTGCCACAATACTTTTACCAATGGAATCCTTTTTGTCCAAAGAGTTTGTTCCTTATTCAAATTTTTATTGGTTTCTCTTCAAAGGATAAATCAGGTTCTAGGGTGAGAGTTGTCTTATCCAAGACATGAGAGGGGCCTTGCACATACTTTCAGAGCATGGATATGTGAAATACATTATGAACATTATCTAGCTAAGGAGACAAAGCCAATCTATAACCACTGGCCCCACTTTATCCAAAATTTCAAACGGCCCTACAAAACGAGGACTTAGCTTACCTTTCACTCTGAATCTCATAACTCTTCGAGTTGGTGATACCTTTAGTAGTGCATGATCACCTACATAGAAGTTGAGTTCTTTCCTTCTCTGATTGGCATAGCTCTTTTGACGACATTAAGCTGCCATTAATCAATTTTTTATAAGCTTTACCTTATCAACACACTGCTGTGAGAATTTTGACTTTACTAACTTTCTCTCCCCCACTTCACTCAACAAGTTAGGGATCAACAGGGTT
Organism: Saururus chinensis; assembly: GCA_035235625.1. Taxonomy (NCBI): domain Eukaryota; kingdom Viridiplantae; phylum Streptophyta; class Magnoliopsida; order Piperales; family Saururaceae; genus Saururus; species Saururus chinensis. The sequence continues at coordinate 39,488,797 of CP141143.1, forward strand.
GACCATAAAGAGCTTTATATGGTGCCATGCCTATACTGGAATGATAACTGTTATTATCGGCAATTTCAATCAATAGCAAATGCTCATCCCAATTACCCTTCCAATCTATGGCACATGTTTGTAGCATATCTTTTAATGTCTAAATAGTTCTTTTTGACAGACCATATATTTGCGGGTGGAAGGTTGTACTAAATATCATATTAGTACCCAACTCTTGTAGAAGTCTTTGCCGAAAGTATGAAGTAAATCGACTATCCCTATCTGAAATGATTGATAATAGTACCCCATGTTGACTCACAATTTCCTTTATGTACATTCTTGCCAAAGCATTTAATGTTTGTGTCTTCTTTTGGAGAAGAAAATGTGCACTTTTGGTAAGTCGATCCACTATAATCCAAATAGATTCATGACTTGATGTAGTCCTGGGTAAGTCTGAAACAAAATCCATTGAAATGTGTTCCCATTTCCATTTTGAAATTTCAGTAGGTTGGAGAGCACTAGATGGTGTCTAATGTTCCGCTTTAACTTGCTGACATGTTAAACATCTAGAGACAAATTCTCCTATGTCCCTTTTCATCCCATTCCACCAAAAATTCCTTTTTAAGTCTTGGTACATTTTTGTTCTTGTTGGGTGGATGGTGTATTGAGACCTATGCGCTTAGTTCAAATACTACCGAAACCACCAATCTTCCTTTAAATCTTATTCCATCATCATAGCCTTTACTAAAATTAGGTCTTCTACGAAGGTTTGTAATTCTGCATCCTCTCTATGAGCTTCCATAATACGCTCGACCAACTTGGGTCTCACCTCTATATTAGCTACAAAAGCCTTTTTGTTTTTCGATTGTAACTTTGGTTGCATATCTATTACTTCTTCCACCAATCTCTATTTTTTACCAATATTTGAGCCACCTTCCTTGTGGCCTTTTGACTAAGGGCATCAACCACCACATTGTCTTTTCCTAAGTGGTATTGAATAGAGAAATCATAATAATTAAGGTACTCAATCCACTGTCTTTACCTCAAGTTAAGATCACTTTGAGAGAAAATGTACTTTAGACTATGGTGATATGTAAAAACCTTAAATTTCTCTCCATATAAATAGTATCTCTAGATCTATAAGGCAAAAACTACTACTATCAATTCGAGATCATGAGTGGGGTAGTTACCTTCATGCTTCTTTAGTTGTCTTGAAGCATATGCTATTACCTTCTCATTTTGCATCGAGACACATTTGAGGCCCATTCTTGAAGCATAGCTGTAAACAACAAATCCTCCACTGCTAGATGGTAAAGATAAGACTGAAGTGGTGGTTAACTTTTGTTTTAATTCTTGAAATGCATTGTCACATTCCTTATCCCATATAAACTTTACCCCCTTTCTAGTTTGCTTTGTCAAGGGTAAGGCTATACTAAAAAATCCTTTGATGAACCTTCTGTAAGATCCTTGATCTTCAACCGGTTTAAATTCATTATGTTTAATTGCTTTTATGTTGTTTAAGCCGTTTTTGATCAATTTTGATGATTTTCAGAAATAGAGGTAATTTTCAAAGGTTTTAAACAAAAATAACTTCATATTTATGAGTTTTAAGTGAATTCAAACTATTTGTAAAATTTTGGGATTTTTGTGAATTTCTAAAAAATTAGGGTTTGGCGGGACCCCTTGGGGCCTCATGGTCAAATTTCGGGTTTTGGTTCAAAACATCCCAAACATCAAAAGAAGTCATTATAAAAAATTTCAAAATTTTTCTGGTCTTAAATTTGGTTTAAATTGTAAAATTTCTAAATTTTAGTTAAAGATTTTATTCTTACCCCAAGTTTTAATTAGGTATAGCCCATCCCTTCTTTTAAAAGGAAAGGGGCCGACCCTTTCCCATTTGGGAAAGGGTTGCTGAGCTAGGAGATTTGGTGCCTAATCCCCAATTAGGCAAAAAAAGAAGTGATTAGAGGTAAGTTTTACTTAATCATTGCTTAATCTTAGGGTTTTCTTAAAATCCTTTTAATCTTGTCTTCCTCCATTAATTCAATCCATTTGCAAAGCATTAAATCACTATTTTACTCTTCTATCTCAAACTCTAACCTTCACAAATTTGATTTTATGCCTCCTAAGCTTTAGATCTAGGATTTGTTTTATGATTTTCAAGTCTAAATCGAGTTTAGATGTGTATTAATATAAAAACCATGCTTTTGGAAGGTTTCAGAGGTGATTGATGGATTAATCCGACTCAAATCAAGTGGAGAAGTAATGGGTTTTCAAATCTCAGCCTTGTTATTATGAAAATCTCGATTTTTATGGGTTTTGCTTGAATGGGTTTTCTTGATTAGGGCTTTAATGGTAGATTTATGAAATGTTCATCTCTTGCCTTGATTTCTTAGGGTTTTACCCTAGAATGGGTTCAATTAGCTTTTTAGAATGTTTGATTGAATTTTGATTGTGTATGAGGCTTGGGATGAAGGTTTTATGGTTTAACAATGATGTTTCGGTTTGGAATTTTGAAAGGAAGAAGAAGGCTCGAACTATTTGTTGGCGATCGATCAGCCACACAACAGTTTTTGCCCTTTTTGATTTTTATGCTTATTTCAGTATTTTTTCCTCCCAACTGATGCTTCCAATGTTTATGGGGAGTGTTTTATATTCGAATTAATCTACTGGAAGTGTGTAGAATTTATGATGGAGATTTATGAAGTATGCTTAAGTACTTGTTATGTGGAATTATATGTTGATAGTCATACTTGTTTACATTGAATTATCTTGAATTTGTGGATGATGAGATTCTTATGATTGGAGCATGTTTCCAGCAGGGATATTAAGTGGTAAATAATAAGACATGTCATCATATAATGAGAATGGATTGTGGGTGAATGATGTTATTAAGTTATAACTTCATATATAGAATAATCATGCTTGTAGGAGTTAAACATTTGATTTCACATGAATGAATTTATGGTTTATGGTAGATTTCACTATGGATTTCAGTTGGTAGTCATGATTTGAATGTGTTTAAGCATGCGTGTATTGCCTTATGAGCTTATATCAAAGTATTGGTCATGTGCTTAGGAAATGCATGAACACACACATGTGGGGAATTTACTATGAAATCATGGTTATTTATGATTTGATTATGATGCATGAGGGGACTGATGGGAGCACATTCCATGTGTTAGAATTCACGTAGAGGATGCTCACATATGCATCATGTTGCACGCATCATAAATGGATTTTATGAAAGAGATTTTATCGATGATTTGCCATGGTTGATCAATTGTATGCAATGATGTGAGATTGCATGCTGGATTAATCAATCGTTGGCTTAATCGGAATTTGGTTGGTGATATGATTGTATTCCTCTCCATGATGGAGACATTCACCATTTGATGATAATGCATGTGTATGAGACAATATTATGCCCAGATTACACAGGTTGTATAGGGATATTTAAAATTATGTGACACATGTGGATGCGATTTATTATGCATGATCTTGATGTAGTGTGGTTAGACACTTGTTGTGCAGGTGAATGAGCTATAGAATGTATGAGATTTATATGAATGCATGATCTGAATTATGTGTTAGATACACTCCTCATGTAGGTTGATGTGATATGAATACACGATCTAAATCGTGTGATTGAGACTACTATGCAGGTTTATATGATATGAATGCATGATCTGAATGGTTTGAATGTTGTGCACGTACACTTGATTCATCACTTATCTTTATTTTAGTACATTAGACTATCACTTATGTTTATTTCCGTACATTAGGGTAGTTTTCCTTATGTTAGTGGCCGATTGGCATATGTATTTAGTTATGAACTCGTGATAGGCACGCTAGTGGACCACGGGATATCCGGGCCCACTAGCGGCACAACTCCCAATGTGGGAGGGCGTGACTCCCCATAAAGGGTCGTCTCCCTCCTTGGTTTGGCATGCTATTGAATATCAGTTTACTCTTTTTGCTATTTTCTTATTTCTTCTTTCCTTCCCTATGTAGAACTCTTGTATACCGATTGTGCCCACATTGGGCACATAAGTGAATGAGAGACTATTATGCAGGTCTATGTGATATGGTCGCATGATCAGAAAGTGTGTGAAAGACACTTCTCATGCAGTTTATGATGATATTATGCTTGATTTGATTAGATGAGGATCATTACTATGCAAGATGGATGCTAAGTTATGATATGATTAGTTATTTCCTTGACTTTGATAGGTGTGTCATATGCATGCTAGCTTTCATGTTTAGGGATAAATAGGGGTTAGCAAGGGAATGATGAGAAAAAGGGTATACCATGTTAATTATGAATCTGAATTGCTATGTTGCCATGCCGTGATGATTTTCTGATTATTGTCGCCGTATTCAAACCATACTGAGTTTTACTCACTCCACTTTCTTTGTTTTTGTTTTGGGGCTGCATGGTTTGACATGCAGTCAGGTAGGACCTTTTGTTTGAGGAACGGTCGGGGAGAGCATGAGATTAGGCATCGGTGCCTCTAGACTTTGTTATGTTTTTCTGATTTACTCTGTTATATTAATAGAACATCATATATGGTGGTTCTTGTTTCAGACTTGTGTTTATATTATGTTTTTAGATTTGTTTGAGACTTTAATTTGAGCTATGTGTGTTGGCTAAAGATTCTAAGTATGTGGGTATAAGACTTGTGGACTAGTTCAGAGTTAAAGTCCTCTTTTGTTCTACTTATTACTCTTGCTCAAAGGTTATATGGTGTGTAACTCCGCTAGTTAAACTGCCCGTATAAGGGGCCAAGTCTTCTGCTATCCTTTAATCTTGTTCATTATTTTGTTGCCCCCGCATGTTTGACTAGCCTTTGGACCGGGTTTGGTTTGGGTCGGGTGGTGCCGGGGTGTGACACCTTCGATAATCACCGACAAACCCTAAAAAACTACTAATTTTCGTGACTATATTGGGTCTTTCCCACCTTATTATTGCTTCTATCTTAGATGGTTCCACTAACACTCCATTTTTAGAAATAATATGATCTAAAAAGATAACTTGTTCTAACCAGAATTCACATTTGTTCAACTTGGAATAGAGTTGATGATCTCTTAGTGTTTGAAGAACTATCCGTAAGTGTTCTCGACGTTCTTCTTGATTTGGAGAGTAGACCAAAATATCATCAACAAAGACAATTAGAAAATTTTCCAAGTAGGTTCAGAAAACTTGATTCATCAAATTCATGAATGCGGCAGGAGCATTCGTTAATCCGAATGACATTACCAAAAATTCATAATGACCATATCGGGTATGAAAGGCTATCTTGAAAATATCTTCATCCTGTATTCTTAGCTGATGGTACCCTGATCTTAAATCTATCTTTGAGAACATTTTTGCTTCTTGTAGTTGATCAAACCGATCATCGATCCTGGGTAAAGGACACTTAATTCTTTATAGTTATAGAGTTAAGCATCCTATAATCTATATATAATCTTAAGGGTGCATCCTTTTTCCTTACAAAGAAAACTGGTACTCCCCAAGGTGAAACATTGGGTCTGATAAATCCCTTATCTAATAACTCTTGCAATTGACTCTTTAATTCTTTTAACTCTACAGGAGCCACAGGATAGTGTGCCTTAAAGATAGGTTCTATTCCTAGATTAATATTAAAATCTATCTCTCTTTTAGGTGGTACCCCAAAAAGTTAATCTAGAAACACATCTAGAAAGTCCTTTACTCTTCAATATCTCTTAATTTGACAGGTGTAGATTCCTCTAAAATCATACTAGCGAGGTATGCTTGACATCCCTTATAGATGAATTATCGTGCCTTCACAGTGAAAATGAAACATACTCCTAAAGAATCTTGATTTCCATGAACAGTAAAAGTTTTTTCTCCTTACTTATGGAATATAACTTTTTTCCTCTTACAATCTACTAAGGCCTCATTTTCAACTAACCAATCCATTCATAATATGACATCAAAGTTTGTCATACTCAAGAGTATAAGGTTAGCCTTCCATTCTCGGTTTTCTAATGACATAGACACATCTTGAAAAAATTTCTAGCTTATAAAAGTTTTTCTCATAGTAGTTGACACTTCTAAAACATATCCTAGTTTCATAACTAGATAACCAATACTTAAAGCAAAATCATTGTATATAAAAGAATGCATTGATCTTGGATTTATCAATAATTTAGCAATCTTATTTAGAATTAGAAGTGTACCTTATATAATTCCTTCTAATGTTTGAGCTTCATCTGCAGTGATAGCATAGACCCACCCTTATGCCTTAGGTTTTTGCACTGTCTTCATTTCTTCTTAGGGCATTCCTTAACCTTATGGCCAACCTCCTCGCAGGCAAAGCATCGCCCTTTAGCGAAATGATAGATGCTTGATGGATGAAATCAGTTACATTTGGAACATTTCTCTATTTTCTTCTCCCCTTGAGTCTGGGATGGTGGTCTAGAGGCTCTATGAAATTTTCAATTTGTATTTTGGGCAATGAAAATCACTTTCCTCCTTTGGTTTCCAATTTTAGGATTGCTACTTTGCTTGCGATCCTTTCTTTTTGCCAAAATTTCTTGATATTCTTGCTCCATCATAGAAGTCAATTCCACATCTCTAGCAAGAGTAGTGGGCTGAAATCCTATTATTCTACTGCAAAGTCCATCATTCAGATCTTTGACAAATATTCGAGCTTTCTTTAACTCTGTAGGGCAAACTTTGGGAGCAAAGTATTGTAACTGTACAAACTTATTTTCATATTGAAATATTGTCATGTTTCCTTATTGAAGGTCTAGGAATTTTTTCCCTTCCTTTCCTAAACATGAGGTGAGAAATATTTATTATATAATAGTTCTTTGAACTCCTCCCACTTAATATTATCCTTGTCATGGAATAAATTTCTTTTTGCAGATGACCACCAAAAGGCTGCTTTGCTTGTCATTGCAAAAGTGGCCACATCCACTTTCCTATTTTCTAGAACCTTCATTGTTTTAAAAATTCTTTTAACCTCGAATGTCCATTTTTAGGCTGGTTCCGGTCCTTCATCTCTTGAAAATTCTAGAGTAATTTTCTTAAATCACTCAAGCAAATTATCATTTTCACTATGACTACTTTTAGCCACATCCATAGAGTTGCTTAAACAATTAGGGCTAGGCTAGAATCCATGAGTCTATAGATGTTGGGTCCTCCTTTGGATCATTAGATCAAGGAGATATTCCATCTGATTTTCTGGTGTCCTTACACCCTGAGCAGGGACATTTTTGGCTTGGCCAGGATCATTCGATAGTTGTACTTCTTTACCATTATCAGGAGTCATTTCAAGGTGTTAATAGATTGTAACTACCTTGAAGTCATAAGAAAGTTTTTACAATTAACAGTTTATTTATAAACATTCTCATACATATTCACATAACTGCAAAAGTAGTATTTCAGACACACGTAATAAATATTTACAAAGTGACTATACTATGCAAAATCTTAAGCACATAGAAATATTTTCTTTTTCAAGGTTGGAGAAAACATTTCATGGAAATATTTTTCTCATTGGGCATTGATAGAAGTAGTGCCCTCGTTGCTCACAAAATATACAGATCTCGAACTATATAACTTACAAGGATCAAAGTTATAAGAATCAAGGTAAACTAAGAAAGCAATTTAAAATGATTCAAATATCCAAATAACTAAGCTACTAAGGCATGGGAATCCACACGAATTAACCTATAGCGAATCATGTCTAAGATTGTTGATTCAATTTCCACAACTTATCTCATAATACATTAGAATCCAATCCTACGTATTATTGAATATATAATTGTTAAGCATACATTCAAGAGTAAATTTTTTTGCTTAAAAAGATTAATTTCATAATTGCATCCGCAAGATGCAAATCACAATTAATATCTGCCCCTAATTAAAAAACTACAAATCCAAGCAACAAACTAATAAAACCTACCTTGAATCATAAGAAGAACTTGATTAGTCTTATATCCACAAAAATCAATCAACTTCATAAACAATAATCTATATAAATTAACAAGGCATCATCCTAGCCTTAGATGAAAAATTACCCACTCATTATTCTAAAAATCAAAACTTCCATTGAATTAAGTGAAATGAGACTCACAAGAAGTGAAGCAATTTGAGTCAAATTTTTTATGTGATAGTGCATGAACAGTAATAATGAATAATAAAATCGAGTTACTCTTCATCATCTTCAACCTTTGGCATAAATAGTAACCACGTGAATAAATTTTTTTTCTTCTCTACTCTGCTCCATCTGAATTGGACATGAATTCTTGCTACTCAATCCCACTTTCTGCTCATTTTTGGAGGCTATAATCAAATATTTCTATTGTGGATTATAACGCATGCTGGAATTGATCTAGTCAATAATCTACACAGTAGGAATGATCCTTGTGAGGAACATAGACAAGCAAGAAAGACAATCAATAGAGAGCACACCAAATTTCACGTGTTAGGCAATGGGTGCCTACGTCCATGAGTTCTCACAATTTTTACCATTTAGTAAGGAGGACATAATAAGAAAATGTCGGTTCGTTCGATAAACATAAATCCATTAGCTATGATACCCAACGATGTTCAGACGTTCCTACCAGCACTCATGCGGCATTCGGAGGCTCAGAAGGCGAGGAGCTTTCCCGTGATACTCCACAGCCATGCGCATGGTGTACCAATTATATTTCTCGGGGAGTATCAAAGAGTCATGCTCCAATAGTTTTTGGACTTTATACTAAATAACTACCCTTCAAATCGAATCAAAATTATCCAGAAAATGCACACTCCAAAACATCAAGAGGTGCATGCAAAACATTTCACAGATATAACATTCCTTAGAAAATAAACCAAATAAGCATAATTGAACAAGAATAGTTTTTAGAAAAATTAAGTCTACGGGCAGAGCATTAGTTTAGATTTTAAGACTCCCTACCTTGAACTTGGATTAAAATTTTGTGATTAAAAAAAGGCTTCAAATAGAAAAATTGACCAACCACTGCATTCGGCACAATCGATATAGCTGGAAACAGCTTTTGAATGGCTTAATTTGGAGTTAAAACAGCTTAGAACTGAAGAAAAAGAAGTTTGGGAAGCAAGAGAGAGAAAAATTATAAAAAATTGAACCCTGATGCACTATTTACAATGCGTTGAGGCGATTTCCATTTGTACACACGTCACGCCCACAAAAAGTGATAAAATTTTGTGCGACACAGTGCGTAGTGATGTGAACGTGTCTCATGCGTAGCGCGCGGTGCGCACAGGTCATTGCTCAAGTGCTTGTGCGCTGCCCACTCAGCACAAGTTGTGTGTCATGATGTGCATCACACTGATGCATGTCACAACGTGTCCCGCTGATGCATGTCTATTAGCGTAAGCAAGGTGATGCTATTTGATGCAATAAATATTATTTTATTTCTTTATTTTTTAAAAAATTCTAAAAACCTTAAGCGCACATAACTTTCTCTCCCAGGCACTGATTTATGCGTTCTTGGTACCAATGTACTTGTATTGACGAGCCCTAACAAAATATACATGGGGGGTTTTCCCATACTTTTTAAGTAGGTCCAACCTATGTGGCACATTTCTCGAGGCTATAACTTTCGGCCCAGGTGTCTGATTTGAGCGATTCAAGGCTCATTACAATCATCTTTCAACGCTCTATCCCATCATTACAAAAAAATCATTGAATAAAATCTTTAATGAATTTCAAATTGATAAAAACTTGAATATAAGTATTATTAGAGATAGAAAATTACATTCGCAAAACAAGGTCATTACACTATGTGATTGTCAATGTGTAAGAAATATGTCATGTGTTTAGTTTATTGGCTATTTTCTTTGTTAACAAACCTTGTGTATGTATTGAGTCTTAGAATATGATTTGAGGTTTTTATGGTCGAGTTAGATTTGGAATGGATAAACTTGAAGAATAGGAGCAGACATATTCTTATTGGTCAAGACATAAGACTGAATTATGTTAAAGGGTTTTGAAGCTTATTTACATTACATTGGCATACAAAATCACTTGGAGTGCTTAAGAAATTATTTTAGTGGTTTCAAAGGATTTAGAATAAAAAGGGGAAAAATATAAAAAAACATGAAAAATGATCGATCATTACAAATTATGAAGACAAGAATAATCGATCACCTGTTAATTCAACTCGACACAAAATGAAGCCGAGAGTTAGCAATCGATTACTCTCATAATCGATCAATTGTTTGGAGTACCATCCACATTAAAAATAGTGATTGTTCGATCACAATATAGAATGATCGATATTGATCAAATTAAGACATTATATTTTAATTTCATTCCTTATTCAAGTACAAGTCTTGATCCGACTTAGGGAGCTATATAAAGGTGATGAAATCATGAAATTTGAGAGAGGAAAATCTAGAGGAGAAAAGAGAAAAAGGGTTATACCTTTACCTATTATTTTCCATTAGAGAATTCACATAGAGCTTTGAGTTGAAGATCCATGGTAAATTGAAGAAGACAATCCATAAATAATGGAGGTTATACATAGAGATTTCAGGAGGTGTTTCAACATATCTTCAATAGAAGATTGGAGATTTATATAAGGCCAAAGTTAATACAACAAGAGGTGGTTGTTGAAAACTAGAAGGAGATAGAGACAAGGCAATGAGGAGAAGGTTTCAAGTAATTGAGGGGAAGACTTGAAGGCTAGAAATAACTATCTAAACAATTAGAGCTTGTGTTAGAGTCTACATAAGGTTGGTGGTTTGCTTGTGTCCATGTGAAGTCTTGGTTTCTATTGATTTGATTTAGTTCCTTTGGAACTACCATGGTATTTTACCCTATTTTGGGGTTTCCATGTAAATTGTTCTATTCATGTGTGGATTGAATGATGGTTGATTGATTGATTTATCATGAGTGAGATTTAAGAGAATGTTTAATTAATTTTTATTAAAAATATTCTACGCATAGAGGCTAAAACTCTTAATGCTTACTTATCGAAGTACTAGTTTTTAGAGCATTCTATTGATCGGCTAGGTCAATTGGACTGATATTAAATTCTCAATTGGTAGTTGTGGTTTAATTATTAAAAACATGATTTTGTTAAAAAATATCAATCTGATTTGCCATGATAGTGCTTTTATTATCTTGCTTGTTTTTCCTACAAGGTGTGTTTTGTTGAATTTGCTTGTGCATATTTGGTTCATCTGTCAAGTTCCTATTATTCTAGTTGTAATGAGAATTTAGATTGTGGAAGTCGTTTTAGACAAGTCATTAAATTGGGTAAGAAGTTAAAGAAAATTGTCAAAGCTATTGTGAAGACAATTGAATCTATTTCTATTAAAAAATTCAATTGATTGAAGATAAAGAAGAACTAGAGAAAGAAGTTAAAACTTTGAGAAGTGAACTTGAGAAAGAGAGGAGAAAATATAGATATTTAAAAGATAAACTTGTTTCTACTAATGAAAGAAGTTAATGCCTTCAAATCTGAGTAAAGTAATCATCTAGAGAAGATAAAATTCATAGAGAATGAAGTTCATTAAAGAGTAGAGACAAATAAGACTTCGTTGAAGAAGATTGATGTCACGCCCGAGCACCTGCCAACCTGAGCAGAACCTGATCCAAGCGGAAGACAATGTGTGGCGCGACAAAGTAACGTTTGATTTGTGGATGACTTGACCCCTACTTGGGTGAATCACCACTAAGTTGCGAACATTAACTTTGTACAAAAGAGAAATGAGAAAATAAAGGACTACAAATTAAGTATTAGACCACACAACAACCCACACACTTAATCTAACATAGCCCATTCATGGCTCAAGTAATAGAGTCTAGGCTCACATAGGCTAACAAAAGTCTAAGCCGACCTCGACTAATAGAGTATGAAGAATAATCAAGTAAATATAAATCTCATTACAACAAGCTATATAAACAATCACAAAGCTCAAGATCTCCAAATGGCCCCTCTTAAGCAACATCATCACCCATACGCTCCACATAAAGTCCATCCGGACAACCTGCAGGGCACGACATGCAGCCCCAAAATAAAACACAATAAAGAGGGATGAGCTACAAAGCTCAGTAAGGGTGTTTTTAAATACTAGAAGTAAAACTAAGAAGACATCACAGACAAATCACATAATGCTCATCACATAATCAATTATCATATCCATTCATCATGGGATATTTACATAAACCTATGCATTCATGTCATAATTTACCATCCATAAGCAACTACTCATGCCACATGCATGTCATACTATCTCTAGCATATCTCATGAACAGATTCTCATGTCACCTGCATATCATGCTATATGACATATCGCATCATCACATATATATTGCCCGCATAACATGTTATCTCTAGCATATCTTATCATCACGTGCAAACCTCATATGTAAACATGTGGAATTCACAATCATAATAATCCTGTAGGGATAACTTCTGAACATAAACATATCATGCAGAATCTAATTCCTAACGAAAACATTCAACCTGCAGATCATGCAAATTAAACCATAACCACATATGTCACATAAGCTCCATTATCCATACACAACCTATGTAACTGGGCATAATAATCCACACATAAAACAACCATTGGTATATGTCTCATAATTGAGAAAAACAACTATCCCGCTCACCCTAGCCGAAGCCTAAGCGGATCTACTACTCACCCCGGCCGAAGCCTTAGCAGACCTACCTACCTTGGCAATAGCCTAAACAAGCCCGCTCAACCTAGCTGATGCCTAAGCAAACATGCCCACCCTAGCTATGGCCTAAGTAGTCTTACTCACCCTAGTAGTAGCCGAAGCATACCTCCTCACACTAGCCAAAGCCTAAGTAGACCTACCCACCCTGGCAAAAGCCTATGTAGTTTTTGGTAAGCATTTGCACACGAATGTACCATGCTGGATTCTCAAGGTCCCAATAAACTTAGCAATTGACTTACATAGCATTCAACTCATCTCAACCTGGGGAGGTACCATATTCTGAAGGGAAATTGCAACAAAATCGTGTCCTTTCGGACCCAAAACCCATTTGATAAGCCTTCGATCGATGAATCCAACAACCAATGTCATCCAATTGCATACAACCAATCAAACACAGCTAATAACGATTAATCTCATTTATAAATTATTTTCATGATGCATGTAACATGGTACATATGTGAGTAATGCTACATGAGTCCAAATACAAGAGACATGCTCAAATCAATCCACATGTGTATAAACATGGCCCATTGGTGTCAAATAACATCACAAAAATCTATACAAGTGTCTACATAAGTGGTCGTGTTCAAGTCTAAGCTAAGACTTGTGAAATACGAATAAGCCATAATAAATGTGATATACATGCATCCATAATTTTATTGTAGTCCTACCCTACTAGAATCATTAAGCAAGTGTGACAAAAATATTAAAATACGGGTTCAAGTCAAGTATAACATCATGCTAGACTTAGATAAAGATAAACATAGTCATACTTAAGCTAAAATTTGATAAACATAATCCACCTAAAATTAATATAACACGTGTAAGCATATATTTACATCATCATGGTCAAACCTATTGAAATCATGGAGTAATTATGAAGAAATTATCAAAATATCATTGAAAATTGCACATATACTCATTTATCCCATACTAACTTATGTAGATGTTTTAGCATAATCACAACATATAACTTGTATATTTTAGGAAAAATAACAAATAAACCCCAATCAATGTGAACATTTAAAGAAACCTATAACATAGGATTAATTCACATATAAATAAATATTATATGAAAATAAGTACCAAAAAATAATTTTTGTGATTTAATTAATAAGACTATGGAGTTCTTCCATAATTGTTGACCTTCAAATTTATGACTATGCCATTGACTTATCATGCTCTAAATCATTTGAAATTTTTAAAAACTATTCATAACACAATATCAATCCATCCAAAAAGAAGAAACCAAAAATCAAATATTTTTATCCTTATACATGATTCTAAACACAAAAATAGCGAGCTATTTTTATTATATAACACGCATTCCAAAAAATATGAATAATTAGAAATATAATCTAGACATGTTAATATGTTTTCAAAAAAAAATTGAGAGAACAAATCAAAGTAAAAGTAATCAAAATGTAGTCATGAATCCAAGACAAAGAACCATTTGGACTGTTTGATGATCTGGCCATTAGATCAATGATCTAACGGTCAGGATAGAACTGTCCTAAAAGCCGTTTCCTACCTCACAAAATTGAACTGAAATTCTTCAAAAAATTAATAAAAATTGCTAAAACTTCATGAAACTTAATCACTACCCAAGTCTAAAATATGATAGTTCTAACATTTATCATGCTTAAACATAAAAAAACAATCATAAATCATGTGTTTTTAATAAATCACTATGAAAGCACAAAATAAAGCAAGAACCCACTTGAAACATTCAAACATTAAATCCAAAGCATAAAACCTCATGAGATGAAAACCACTTACCTTTAAGAAGCTCTTAGGTTGAAATTGAAGCTCTACTCTTTAAGAATCCCTACCTAAAATTAAGGTTTTGATTAATATTTAGTCAAAATCAAATATTAAGCTTAAATAACCTTGAAAACATGTAGATCTATGGTTCCCTTTGATTAAAAACAAAAATCCCTCTTTTTGGGTTTGAAATAGAGAATGAAAATAGTATTTTTAATGGGATAAATCAAGAATCCATTTAGGGGAAGTGGGAATAAAAGAGATTAAGAAAACATTCAGAAGATTAGTGAAGATTAGGGCATAAAACACATCAAAATTGGTTTTCCACTTTGACTAAGGGGATTAAGGCACTTCTCAGCTTTTAGCACAACCCTTTCCCAATTTGGAAATGGTCTATGACTTTTATTATATAGTAAGCTATTTGGGGTATAAATACTAATAGTTGGACTATAAATACAATTTAGTGCCCAAGTGGCTAATTTGGCTCATTTTAAGGCTAAAATGAATTTAAAAATTCTAAAACTCATTAAAATAAAATAATGGAAATTTAGGGTCATATAGGAAACCCACCATCCAAACGTGGATGTGAGGCCCATGGTGGGGTGAACGTCCATAAATTATAAAAAATTCCCATAAAATTCTAAAAATTCCCTAAAATTAGAATAAATTAAGTTTGATGATTCAAACCCATTTAAATGAAATTGAATCTCATTAACACATTGTTACCAACCCTTAACCCTAAAATTAATTCAAACTGACAAATTTGAATAAAACACACAATAACATGCAATTAAATAAAAAATAAACCGGGTTAAAATTAGAGATTTTACATCCTATCCTCCTTATAGGAAATTTGTCCCAAAAATTCTCTATCTGTCGGTGGTAAAAAGATGAGAGTATTTCTCCTTTACATTGTCTTCTCGTTCCATGTGGCCTCTTCCACATTGTGATTCTGCCATGAGACCTTCACCTACGGGGTCACCTTGTGTTGAAGGGTCTTCTTCTTGTCCAATATATGCACCGGCCCCTCCACATAGGAAAGATCCCCCCTAAGCTCCAAAGATTCAAAGTCTAACACATGGGATGGATCTGACTCATACTTCTGAATAAGTAAAACATGAAACACATTATGAATGTTCTCGAGCTGAGGAGGTAAGGCCACCTGATATGTCATAGTGCCAATGCACTCAAGGACTTCAAATGGTTCAATAAATTGATGAGATAATTTTCCCTTCTTGCCAATATGGACAACACCACGGGAAAGAGAGATTTTCAAGAACACATGATCACCCACATCAAACTCTAGGTCTTGCTGCCTCTTGTCAGCATAGCTCTTTTGCCAATTTTGTATCATTTACAACCTCTCCCGAATGAGTTAGATCTTCTCCCTGATTGTTGCACAAGATTAGGACCGGTAAGAAGATGTTCCCCGACCTCGCTCCAATAAAGGGGAGATCGGCCCGGATGCCCATGCAATGCCTCAAGAGGTGCCATCTTCATGCTCGCCTAATATTTGTTATTATAAGCAAACACCTTCACATATAGGGCAGCCAGCACATCAAAAGAATTAGTCATCCTTATCACTATAAAGTGCGTAGACTTGGTGAGTCTATCAACAATGACCCACACCAAATTGTTACCGCTCAGTGATTTTGGGAGTCCAGAAACAAAATCCATAGTCGCGTCCTCCTCCCACTTCCACTCTAGGATAGGAAGGGGTTGTGGCATACCACCTAGATGACTGTGTTTCGCCTTAACTTGCTAACAAACAAGGAATTTGGACACAACGGAAGCGATGCCTTTCTTTATACTGCTCCACCAAAAATTCCTCTTCACATCATGGTACATTTTGATTCCCCCTGGGTGGATGGAGAACCTTGAATGGTGTGCCTTCGATAGAATACGCTCCTTAAGCTCCATGAAGTTCGGCACACACAACCCGACCTCTATAAGTTAAGCTCCCATCGGACCTCTCCTCAAAGTCAATTTTTGCCCTTTCCCTCAACTTATACTTCTTGGCTTGGGTCTCCTCATCCCTTTTTTGAGCTTCTACCACATCATCAACCTAGCTAGAGCTTATAGAGAGGTTGGCGAGACAACTACATGTATCCTCTATAGCTAACTCTGACTTAAGCTCAATGGCTTCCTCATACAAGAGTCATTTTTGAATGCATACACAAGCTTCCAAAGTGGCTGATTTTCTACTCAAGGCATCCGCCACCGCTCTAGCTTTCCTAGGATGATAAGAGATAGTGAAGTCATAGTTCTTAAGGAACTCCAACCATCTTCTTTGCCTCATATTCAAATCTCTTCGGGTGAAGGGATACTTCAAGCTCTTGTGGTCAGTGAATACCTCGAACTTCTCACCATAAAGATAGTGCTACCAAATCATCAATGCAAATACTAAGGCCACTAACTCCAAGTCATGTGTAGGATAGTTTCACTCATGGACTCTAAACTGACGAAATGCATAAGCTACTACTCTCCCATGCTGCATTAGTACACATCCCAAATCACAATGTGAGACATCACTATAGACGACAAATCTACCACTCCCTGAAGGCGATGTCAAAACCGGAGCTGAAGTCAACCTCTTCTTCAAATCTTGAAAGTTGTATTCACAAGCTTGACTAAACTCAAACTTATCATTCTTCTCCTTCAGCTTGGTCATAGGGCTGGCAATGCTAGAGAAGCCCTGAATGAATCGGCAGTAGTACCTTGCGAGCCCTAGAAAGCTACGAACCTCTGAAGCAATCTTGGGTCACTCCCATCTCAATATGGCTTCCACAATGGAAGGATCTACCACCCACCATCCTTAAAGATGACAAGGCCAAGAAACTGCACCTCTTCCTAATAGAACTTGCAGTTGTCAAACTTTGCATAGAGTTGGTCATCCTACAAAGTTTGCAAGACGATCCTTAGATGCTCTTCGTGCTCTTCTTTGTTGGCCGAGTAAATCAAGATGTCATCTACAAAGATAATAAAAAACCGATCCAAGTACGACCTGAACACTCTGTTCATTAAGTCCATGAATGATGCTGGCGCATTAGTGAGGTCGAAGGGCATCACCAAGAACTCGTAGTGTCCATACCGAGTCCGAAATGCTATCTTAGATATGTTGTCGGGATGGATATGGAACTAATAATAACATGACCTCAAGTCAATCTTAGAGAACTCTTAAGCCTGTTGCAATTGATTAAACAAATCATCAATACAAGGTAAGGGATATTTATTCTTGATGATTACCTGATTCAACATTTGGTAGTCAATACATAGCAAGAGGGAACCATCATTCTTCCTCACGAAGAGAATCGGTTGAATATACCCCTTATCCATCAAATCCTATAGCTATGACTTGAGCTCCTTGAACTCAGCTGGAGCCATGCAGTATGGGCCTTTAGAGATAAGAGATGTGCCTAGAATAAGATCAATGTGGAACTCGATCTCCTACTCTAGAGGCAAACCCAACAAGTCACTCGGAAAAACATCTTCATACTCCAACACTACCCACATAGACTAAAGAGAAGGCAGTGCCGCACTCTTCCCCAAGATGATTGCAAGGAATGCTTCACACCCCTTGTTGATCCACTTATTGGCCTTAGAAGAAGACACCAAGAATTTCCCACTAGACCACTTCACACCCTGGAAGATAAAAGGCTCAACATCCGGCAAGGCAAACACCACTTTCTTCCCACGGCAATCAACATGTACATGATACATAGACATCATGTCTATGCCTAAAATCACATCAAAGTCAATCATAGGCAAGATATTCAAATCAACATACAACTCATGCTCATCAATCCACATAGAGACCTTCTCAAGATATTCCTCTACCCGAAGGAAAGACAAAGGAGTAGACACATGTTAGGATAGATAATATCTTATGCTCAATATCAAGCTCACGAGAAAAATGTGGCGAAATGAATGAGTGAGATGAACCAGTATCAAATAACATCTTAGCATAGTGAGAGGCAATTATGATCGTACCTTCCACTAATCGATGAGGAGCTGACTGCTTCATGAGCCAAAATGACATAAACTTTCACTTTGTTGACTGTCCTCTTTCCTTGCACTTCTTGCTGCTTGGCTTGAGGTCTCCCCTGGGCCCCCCCCTTGTCCATGCTACCTCGGGCCTTGATTCGATGGCAGCAACTGATGCCACGGTGTACCACCATGTGTGTTCCTATAACACTCCCTCTTGTAGTGCCCCTTTTCCCCACGTAGGTAGCAAATAATGTGGGCACAATGGCTATGGTGGTCTGGTTGCACATGGTTTGTGGTCCCTCACGTAATGACCAGCACAATGCTTTTGGTTCTGATAAGTATGGCAGTCCTCTTGAGGAGATGTCCCTTTTTCTTCATGTACTCATCTGAGTCCCTCTCTACTGAAACAACGGTCTCAAGCACTTCCATTGAAGTCCGCATGTCTTGTATCGACCCCCCATTGACTGTCAACACATCGTCAACCATCGAGTCTTTGACCGCACAATCATTATTAGCACTGGTGTGATTCAGTCTAGCCATCTACACAATAATTAGTCATTAAATCACATGGCCTAATAACACAAGAAAACATAAGCTTCAAGCAACATGTTATTAAATTTTAATTATTTACTCGCAAGCGCACGAATCTATGGTAGTTAAGCGGCTAAATCGAGTGTCGATCCCACAGAGACTTGAAATCGGAAAACTAAATTTAATCTAACTCAAGTAAATTCTAATCTAGTTAACTATAAAAATAATAATTGGACTAAAGTAACTAACAAAAGCAAATAAGAGTTCAAGGCAATTAAACTATCTAAATCAAAATTCTAAAACTTTAATCTAAGAATAAGAAAGCAAAGCAAAATAAACAAAAAACTATTTAAATAAGGTAAACACTAAGAATCAAACAAAATACTAAGGCATAGAAATCCACATTCATTAAATCATAGAAACTCATAAGCATGATCATTGATCATATTTCCACATCATCTCATAATAATCTAAAATTCAATCTTCGTTATTATGGAAAATATCATCATTAAGCTCTCATCTATAATAAATAAATATTTTATTTCTCCACACTTCAACGGATTAAAATCAAGTCATTAATTGTATCCACAATTTGTAAATCACAACTAATACCCAATTTCAATATTAAACAAGACAAAACCAAGTAAAAAAAAACTAATGAAAACCAATTTAAATCATGAGAGAAGCATGACTAAACTCATATCCAAATCAATCTCATTAATTAAAGAGGTAGAAACAAATAACATTAAATCCACCATTAAGAAAAATTAATCAAGTCTCATAATCATAAAATTCTATAACTTAATGAAGTTTCATCCAAGCCTTAGCAATGAAATTTAGCTACTCATTAATCTAAAAAATAAAATCTTCATTAGAACAAATAAAAAAGACTTACAATTTAGAAGAAAATTGGGCAAAAATAAAAAATTGAGAACAACTACAGTACCGGTGAACAGTAACCACGGGTTACTGTTCATCGTCTTCAACCTCCAACCCGTGAACAATTTCTGCTACACTAACCCCGCGAACTGTGATTTTGTTTCTGCTTCTTCTTCGTTCCTCTTGCTTGGGACTTTAACTCTCTCACTTTCAAAGTGTTCTATCATCAATTTCGGAGGATAGGATTCAAGGAATTTGGCTCTAGTTCGTTCTATTCTCCTCTCCCCTTCTCTGTAATTCTCTGCATTAAATAAATTTCTGGACAACAACTATATTCCTTGTTTAAGTCTCAATTCCACCCCAAAATAAGAGCTCCTTGCTATGTTTAAACATTCCTATAATAAACTTTCTTGTTGCTCAATTCTTTCCCACTTTATTTCCGGTTTCCTTTCTTCATTCTCTCTTGTTTGTGTTCAACAATGGCAACTATGAAAATCAGCTCTCATTCTTCAATTCTACACTTTGAACACGTTATTCATTAACTAAGTTAAAATGGGTATTGAAATGCCCAATTTATTTGTTCAAATTCGTATTCAATTTCACTCAAAATCAAGTAACTGCAATCTGGACATTTTTGTTTAATTTCTGTCCAGGAACTCGTCCAAATTTCTTCTCTGCTCATTAAGCACTTCTATTCATGTCCATATATATTTCCAACCTGTCCACAATTTCAAAAAATTGTCCAAATCACTTTTAAGCATGTATATAGAGTATTGTAAATTTTTTTAAACATCGTCCACATACCTTAGGAAACGTGCATTACCTAAATCACATAAACAATCATAATTCAAATGTATAAGACATTTGGAGAACACTGATTTTATTCAAATACAATCTTAAACAATTAACATTACCTAAATTAACTAATAATTAAATCATACTCCTAATATCTATCTTAACATAAATAAACCCTAATTAACTCTTAATTAACCTAATTATACACTAAAAAATAAAGTAAATAGGCATATCAAATATATAAAAATCATGAATATCACAACACATAAAGCAAACAAACAACAAGACAATCAACTAGCAGAATTTCAACATCGCTAGCTATGTCTTAAGTATTTTATCACCTCACACCCCATTATCAATCAAGACTCATTACTTTACCTCATTTGCTCATGAACAAAGACACACTCTGATACCAAAAAATAACTTGTCAAGCCCCAACACCCGCTAACCCCGAGCACAACCCAGTTTAGGGGGAAGACGACATGTGGCACAACAAAAGTAATATTTGATTTGTGGAAGATGAACCCCTACTTGGGTGAATCAACACGGAGTTGTGCACATCAACTTTGTACAATAGAGTAATGAGAAAATAAAGGACTACAAATTAAGTATTAGTCCATAAAATAAACCACACACTTAATCCAACGTAGCCCACTCATGGCTCAAGTAATAGAGTCTAAGTTCACATAGGCTAACAAAATTCTAAGCTGACCTCAGCTAACAGAGTATGAAGTATAATCAAATAGACATAAGTCTCAATAAAACAAGTTATATAAACAATAAGAAATCTTAAGATCTCCAAATGGACCCCCCTAAGCAACATCGTCACCCATGCACTCCACATAAAATCCATCCAGACAACTTGCATAGCATGACATGCAGCCGCAAACAAAACACAACAAAGAAGGGTGAGCTACAAGCACAATAAGGATTTTTAAATATGGAAAGTAAATCTAAGATGACATCACAAGCAAATCACTTAATGCTCATCACATAATCAACCATCATATCCATTCATCATGGGATATCCACATAAACCTATATATTAATGTCATAATTTACCATCCATAAACAACTACTCATGCCCATGCATGTCATACTATCTCTAGCATATGTCATGAACACATTGTCATGTCACTTGCATATCAAGATATATGACATATCACATCATCACATATTTATGCTGCCTCATAACATGTTATATCTAGCATATCTCATCTCACATGCAAACCTCATGCGCAAACATGTGGAATTCACAATCATAATCACAGCCTGCATAAATAACCTCTCAATATAAACATATCATGCATAATTTAATTCTCAACAAAAACATTCACCCTACATATCAAGTGTCTCAAACACACTATCTTGCATATCATGCAAATTAAGCCGTATCCACATGTGTCACATAAGCTCCATTATCCCTACACAACTTGTGTAACTGGGCATAAAAATCCATACACATGAAACAACCATGGTCATTGTCTCATAATTTATAAAAAGAACTATCCTGCTCACTCTGGCCGAAGCCTAAGCGGATCTACTGCTCTCCTTGGTTGAAGCCTAAACATACCTACTCACCCTCACAATAGCCTAAATAGACCTGTACCCTGGTCGACTCCTAAGCATACTTGCCCACCATGGCTGGAGCCTAAGCAGTCCTACTCACCCTGGCAGTAGCCTAAGAAAACTTGCTCACCCTTGCCGTTGCCTAAGCAGACCTACCCACCTTGGCTAAAGCCGAAGTAGTTTCTGGTAAGCCGTTGCACATAGACATACCATGTTGGATTCTAAGGGTCTAGATAAAGTTAACAATTAACTCACAAAGCATTCAGCTTGTTCTAACCCAAGTAGGTACCATATTCTCAAGGGAACTCAAAACAAAATCATGTCCTTTCAGACCCAAAACCTATTTGATAAGCCTCTGATCGATGAATACGACAATCAATGTTATCCAATGGCATCCAACCGATCAAACACGGCTAATCATGTTTAATCTCATTTATAAATCATTTTCATGATGCATATAACATGATACATACATGAATAAAGCTACATGAGTCCAAATGTAAGAGACATGCTCAAATTAGTCCACATGTGTATCAACATGGTCCATTGGTGTCAAATAACATCACAAATATCTATACAAGTGTGTACATAAGTAGTAGTGTTCAAGTCTAAGCCAAAATATGTGAAACATGAATAAGTCATAATCAATGTGATATACATGCATCCATAAATCATGTGTTTTTAATAAATCATCGTAAAAGTACAAAATGAAGCAAGAATCCACTTGAAACATTCAAACATGGAATCCAAAGCATAAAATCTCATGAGATGAAACCCCTTACCTTCAAGAAGCTACTTGGTCGAAATCGAAGCTCTACTCTTCAAGAATCCCTAACAAAATTAAGGTTTTAATTAAGTTAAGCTTAAATAACCTTGAAAACATGTAGATCTATAGTTTTCTTTGATTAAAAACAAAAATCCTTCTTTTAGAGTTTGAAATAGAGATTAAAAATAGTATTTTTAATGGGATGAATCAAGAATCCATTTGGGGAAGTAGGAATAAGAGAGATTAAGAGAAAATCTGGAAGATTAGGGCATAAAACATATTTAAATTGGTTTCCTTATATAGTAAGCTATTTGGGGTACAAATACTAATATTTGGGTTATAAAAACAATTTAGTGCCCTAAGTGGCTAATTTTGCTCATTTTAAGGTTAAAAACGAATTAAATTTTTTTGAAACTCATTAAAATCAAATAAGTGAAGTTTAGGGTCATATGGGACACCCACCATCAAAACGTGGACATGGGGCCTATAGTGGGGTCCATGCCCATAAATTATGAAAAATTCCCATAAATTCCAAACAATTCCCTAAAAATAGAATAAATTAAGTTTGATATGCTAGAGATAGGATATCAATTTTCCTAAGAAGAGAAAAGAAATTAATTCAAATCATAGAAAACCTAAAAAAAAAGGCACATGGATTAGAAAGCACATACCAAATTCCACAACAAAGAAGGTTACTCAAGAATATAAGAAGAAAATTCTACAAATTTGGGTTAGAAAAAATGTCTTAGATAACTTTAGATCTCAAGATGATGGGATAAGTAAGTCTACATTAGGTTACCCTAGGATTGGTTATGTCACACCCTAGCGCTCGCCTGACCCGAGACAAATCCGGTCCAGGGGATGATCAAAGCACAAGGGGGCGACAATATTACATTGCGGAAGACTTTAACCCCTTAATCGGGTATTTAACACAAACACGGAGTCACGCACCTTTCGTCCTTTGAGCAAGATAAATAAGGTAAAATAAAAGAGGATAACAACTCTAAAATAAATCCTCACTCACAACCTACATACATAAAATTCAGAATCGACATGTGGCTCGAATCAGAAAATCTGAGACAAGTCAAAAAGTAGAAGATACACATGAATCAGAAACATAGTAACCCACACAAGGTGTTCTATGATCATGATAACATAAATCAGAAGACAAAATAACATGCGGTAGCATCCATGCTTAAACCCACGCATATCCCGGTCGTCTCTCATACAGGAATCCTGATTAACAGCATGTCATGCCATATAGCCCCAAAATAAAACACAGAAAGAGGGGTGAGTAAAACTCAGTAAGATTTCAAATACGGTAACATAAATAAGAAAACCACCACGACACATCAACATGGCAATTTAGATCAACATTTCACATAATATCCCCATTTCTCATTAATCCCCTTACCATACCCCTAATTCCATAAGTAATCATTCTGCATACAAGTATCTCATACATGTTTATCATAGCATGAATAATCACATCATGACATCACATCCATCCTGCATAATAAGTGATTCTCACACAATCACATCCATAATCATGCACATCAAGCCATTCTTCTTCATAGCACCAACCTGCATAACACATGTACTCAACACATAATCACATAATGTATACTCATTTTATTCATCCAATGATCATTCACCCTGCACGATAAGAGTCTTAATCACACGATACTAAATCATGCATAATAACTCATATTCACATGTGTCACATAATCTCATTTATCCCTATACAACCAGTGCAACTTGGGCATAATATTATCTCATACACATGCATCATCAACAAATGGTGAATGTCTCTATCATGGAGAGAATACAATCAAGCCACATAGGGTGGACATAGTCCAATTTCCACACAGGAAACATAAAGTGTTTGGGGTAGTCAGCTTCTAAATCTGCTCACCCTGGTCGAATCCTGGCCAAGGAATGTCTGAATTTCACAAAGAGAACCTAGAGCGGGTGTGTTAACCCAGGAATAACTTTTGCAGTGGGAAGAGCCCGAATTCCCACACAGGGAACCTAAAACACGTGGTAGCCAGTGCAAGAAGGCATGCCACTCTGGATTCTGAGGGTCCAGATGACTATCTCAAGAAATCTTAACTGCAAGATAAGTACACAACTCGTCCCCATTTAACTCAACTCAATATTAATTCAGATCGACTCAACTTGGGGAGTATCCATGTTCCACACAGGAACTCAAATCAAAATCATGTCTTTTTCGACCAACCAATTTCCGATAAGCCAACAATCGATTAATCCAACATGCAATCTCACATCATTGCATCCAATCAATCAACCGAGCCTAAATCTCGATAAAGTCTCATTTAAAAATCTGTTCCATGATGCATGCAACATAGTACATATGTGGGCAAAGCATACATGAAACCATACATAAAACGTGCTCCCATCAGCCCCTCATGCATCATTTATAATCATAATACCAAGCATCATCATTATCATCCCCCACATGCGCGTGTGTACATGATAGTAACATTTAATTCTAAGCATATGGAAATGCCTTGTAAATAACTCATCATCACACTACATATGCTTTTTAACGTTTAATCATGGTTTCTAACTAAAAGCATGAGTGAAAACCATCGGAAACTTTCAATCAAATCATGTGTAACCTCATGCTAAACCTATGTAAACATATTCACACTATACTTGAAACTAGTCATGGTACCATCAATCACCCATAATTTAATCACATTATATAAAGACATTCCAATTCATTCTCATTCTATAATCTTGTTGGAATCATGCTTAAAACATAAGGAATCATTAAATCATAGATTCAAGAAAACTATCCTAACATGTGTAGCCAACAATATGCAATTTCACATAAGACTTAAACACTCTTCATAATTTCCAACAGTGATAACATGCCCTTCCAATGGCTCATTCTCATTCAAATTGCTCTACATAAACATTAGAAATAGTATTTAAGAGTAAAAACATAAAGAGAAGCAAAATAGCCAAAACTGCAGTACAACCATTCGATTGCCCTGTTGAACGCCAATACAGTGACTCTAGTTCGTCTTCCCCACTTAGAATACAAAACCGAAACTTCACATACACCATTCAAACTCTCAAATCCTACTCCCAAACATCATCATAATCAAAACCATGCTTTGAGAACATCAAATCTAGCCATTATTAAACATAAACCCTAAGAAATCACATCAAAGATTACACCTTTCACAAATCACCATTAAAGCTCATAATCATGGAACCCATTTCAAAACCTTATCAAAACATAAATCCAAATCAAAGCAATGCTTTGAGACCAAAACCCTTACCTTCTAGCAAGTTCTTTATTCCAAATGGCTCCATAAACTCCTTCAAAACCTACCCAAAAAAATAATTTTTATTAATACTCCTCAAATTATATTTTCGAACACCTAAAACCTTCAAGAACAAGTAGATCTAGGGTTCAAGAGGCCCAAAAACGAAATTTCAAATATTAGGTTTTGAAATAGAAACCCAAATCAGTAATTGTTTGAGTGAAAACCGAAATTAATCCAAAGCAAAGGAAGAGATTTGAAATATATAAGCAAAACCCTAATGGGTAAATGAAATATTAAGCAAAATCATACCTTAATCTCCTTTCTCTTTTAAGAAAATGGGGATTAGGCTCTTAACTCTAGGTCTCAGCCCTTTCTCAATTATGAAAGTGGTTGTGCCATTCTTTTTATTGTAAAGGGTGGGGTAGACCTTATTAACTAGTGGGGTACAAATACAATTTTATATTAAAAATAATTACATAGGGTATTTAGTTAATTTTAGGGTCATTTAGGACTAAAAATCTCAATTTTTTTTGTGGGGCCCATGGTGGGTCCTGCTAACCCTAACTTTTCAGGAAAAAATAGTAAAAATTCAGAAAAAATTCTAAGTGACTGAAATTAACTGAAAAACCTAAAATGTGTAGAAAATTTTGTTTCAAACCTTCGTTAAGCACTTTAATTTAGAAAATAGTCAAAATCGATCATAATTGACATTAAACCACACAATAGCAATTAAATAGAATAAAATAAACCAGTTCAAGTTTAGGGATCATACAGGTTAGATAGACAAGGCAACGGAGTCTTACATCTCTAAGTAAGAGATTCTGATTTGTCTCCATGATTTAATTCTTTCTATGTAATATCCCGCATTTTCCTAGGTTTCAAAAATTAAATACATGGAAATTAAGTTATTTGATCGTTTGACCTTATTAGTAAAATAAATTTCTTAACATATATAATTTTTAGCTAAAAAATAAGTGGTCATAAAGTAGACAAAAATAGCTTCGAAACACCACCATGAACACATGAATTGGAGTTCGGATGAGGGAGATACTACTGTTCGAACTTGAACATATCGTATAGGGTTTGTTTACCTGATTTAAACTTGTAACTGGGTAGTTTAAGTCATTTTACAGGCCTGATTAATTAAAGTTCTGAAATTTATTTTTAGAGGTCAAATTAGGTTGCCTAAGGGAGGAGGATTGGCTAGCTTTTAGGGGACTCTAATCCTCATGTTTATAAAAAGGGTTGCTTAGGGCACAATCAAGGGGCTCATAGCCTTTTAGCATTAAGCGAGGGAGAAGGTGGTAGACGGCAAGGCTCCAACGATAGCGGATCAATTGCAAACCAAAAATTAAGGTTGAATCGCTATCTTAATCTTTGATTCAGGATTAGTAGGAGTTTCGTTAAATGAATCTGAATGATCTTTACATTACTTAGTAGTTTCTAGAGTTTACTATTCATTTTATAATTTATTTGAGCTGCATTCATTGTTCCCATAATTAGGGGGAACAATGATTTCTGATTTCAGCTGTGAATAAATCTACTGGTCACTGGTTGGCCGGCCACCCGATAGTTGGTCAGAAATATAGTAAAGGAGGGGCTGCCCTGGTCTTGACCGCGGTGGTCCAAGCAGTAGTGGGCACGACTACAATAGTTCGGCCACTAAGCAGAAAAAGAGAGTGGACATTAGCAGCATGGTGCAGACCCTAGCCGGAGGCGGGACCGAGGGTCACAAAATCACTGGAAGACAGTGACCCGGTCAAGCTAGGTCCGTTGCCCGGCCGTGGCGGCTTATTATTGTTGTGCCTCGGACTAAATGCAGAACATAGAGAAAAACAAATAGGGGGACTATTGGCCACCAGTTGGCCACTGGACAGCGACGGAACTAGTGCCATCGGTTCCGCTGTGCACCGGCAATCAAAAACCCCTTGGCCGCCCCCTCCTCCACTATATTTTGGGCGGCACCACCTCTGGCCAGTAACAAAGAAGATGAACCTTGATGCCGGTCATTGGCTGCTAGACCAGGTCGGGCTAGCTGACCCGATTCTGTCCGGTATAATTTTAAAAAATACTCTATGAACTGGGTCCAGTTCAGTGAGTTAGAGTTGTTAGAAAAAGTTGGAAAAAATTACAAATTACCATGAGATTATGCTGAGTATTATGACAAAGTTTCAAAATGGGGAAAACTTCTAAAGTCCATAAAATGACTAATTTACTCTTATGAGTTGAATCATAGAACAATGCTAATGACTAGACTTAGGGGCTCCGGTTCATGGGCCTATGAGTTGATTTAAAAATTGAGAAAAATCTCAGCAAGATTTTAATGTGTATCCTAAATTTGGACCAAGGAAAAATCCCAGTAAGTAGATAATTGACTATTTTACCCCTAGGGTTAAGGTAAGATGGTTAATTGAATGCAGTTCAAGGGGTTTACCACCCCATTATATAGTAAGAAAATTACCTCGGGTTCATGACATCAAGGTGTACCCCTGTGATTAGTTTTGGACCTCTTAGGGTTCAAGGTGGCCCTCAACAAAAAGATAGAAATACCCTTATGAGCAGACTAGCCTGCATTCGGGTGGATGAAATCAACAGGCAAATGTAATACTAAAACCTTTTGTGAGCTTAAAGACCTACTCAGTAGAGAGGACCATGTCCAATATTGGATAATTACTTTAATGCCCTCAGTACATTATGACCAGTTTTCATAAAGACTCAATCAATTAACCCAAGGAGGTTAAGGCACGAGAGCTCGAACATTTTTAATATCATTATTGAGTTTGATTATTGATATTATGATTTGCTTGGACCTATGTTGCTCTATATTGTTTATATTGTTCCTTGTGTTAATGGTTGTTGTTGATATTGTGATAGTAATTTATCGCTAGTTTATAATTAACGAAAGATTAATCAATGGGGTTAGATAGCTTTGGATTGGGTGAGGAAACTTATCAAGATAAAGACTAAAATGCCTTAGAGGGGTCTAGGACTAGTTCATAGAGTGAACCGATGGCAGTTTCGAGTTTCAACCCCAGTTTAGAAGGGAATGACAATGTTTGGGTTTAGAATGGTTTCCTTAGTTTTAGCTCTTCTGAGGAGGAGCTACTGATTTGTTTGTGTAGTTGCACCTCCCCATTGGAGGGAGTTTTGCATGAGCCGGGCTCACTTCCGATCTCTTGAGGATCATTTAGTGTATACATATTTGGATTAGCTGACATCTTGCTTGATTGGCTTTTCCTGCCACTTCTGTTCAGGTGTAGTTGTGGGCCATGCACTTCTACTCCGGTCAGGTCCTTTATGGGCTAGGATGGGTGATGGTGCTTCCTGGTGGATTCCAGGGTTTTTATCATGGACTTACCTTTGAGGATGGTCTATGGTGAGTGTATCATTTGTCACTTAGGTTGACATCAGATGAGTTTGTCTATCATTGGGAATAGATGGGGATATTGATTATCGAACAATCATTCGAGAGATAATTAATAACATTGTTTGATATTGATTGTTTAATTAGAATAAGTGGAATGATTAAAATACTTGCATAAAATGTAGGTTACTTTAAAATACTTAAGCATTGAATGTGTAAGAGCCAACTTTACTTGGTTATTTATTTTTGGACAGATGATATACTTGTACTTAGAGGCTTAACCTGCTATTTATTGAATTTTGACACGTGTAATAAGATCATATGTTTTGATATTCGTATTTGTGAACCCTAGTTATCACAACTTGGATATTTAGTTAATTGATTTGATTCGATTTATGAAAAAAAAAATTTATCGTGATTTATCATGTGTCCTTTATTTAAAAATGGTTTTGAAAATCCTGGTCGGACAGTTGGTAGCTGAGGTACTCCTTTAAATGCATGTCTGAAGTCATCTGAAGATTATAACATAGCTAGAGTTGATAGGACGATGTAGATTTTATGTATTTCATGAACCCTAGGTAAGCTTTTCTAAAGGGTTGTGAAAACGAAAAGTAGAAACCCTTACACATGCTTAACATGGGATATGTGTATGTGGAAGCATAGAAATTTGTTGCTTAGAAGTGATTCATTAAAGTGAGTTATGCAATAGAAGCTGAAGTTCGAATGGGATTAGTGCGAAACCCTAAAGACGGTAACTGTGGCCTTTACAGCCAAACTGATTTTAGATTGGCCTTTGAGAATTGTGGGGACCGATTCCCTGTAAGAGGGGAAGAATATAATGACCATATTTTTTAGGATTTTGGTTATTTAATTTCATTATGAGTGCTACTTAAACTATAAGTTGCAATTGATGTGGTTGAGAGGGCAGAGTGGGTTTCGAGTTGAAGGACGAGCTCGTCAAGAGTTGGCCATGGTGAATTGCGAGACGCAATTCTTTTAAGGAGGGAAGAATGTAATATCCCAAATTTTCCTAAGTTTTGAAAATTAAATACACGAAAATTAGGTTATTTGACCCTTTGACATTCTAAGTATAATGAATTTCTCATTATATAGAATTTCTTATAGAAACTATGTGGTTATAAAGTAGACAGAAAGAGCTTCGAAACACCACAAGGAACACATGAATCAGAGTTCGGATGATAGAGATACGACTATTCGAAGTTGAACATATTGTATATGGCCCATTTACCCTGTTTAAATGTGTATTTGGGTTGTTTAAGTCATTTTGCGGGCCCGATTAATTAAAGTTCTGAAATTTATTTTTAGAGGCCCAATTAGGTTGCCTAAGGGAGGAGAAATGACCAACTTCTAGGTGGGTTA
Organism: Saururus chinensis; assembly: GCA_035235625.1. Taxonomy (NCBI): domain Eukaryota; kingdom Viridiplantae; phylum Streptophyta; class Magnoliopsida; order Piperales; family Saururaceae; genus Saururus; species Saururus chinensis. Next base: position 39,519,805 of record CP141143.1, read on the forward strand.
GGAACCCTAATCCCCATGCTTATTAAAAAGGGTTACTTAAGGCACAATTAAGGGGCTCTTAGCTTTTTGGCATTAAGTGAGGGAGAAGGTGGTAGACGACGAGGCTACGACGGCAGTGGATCGATGGCGAACTACAAGTTATGGTTCAATCGCTATCTTAATCTTCTAGTCGGGATTAGTAGGAATTTTGTTAAATAAATTTGAATGATCATTACGTTATCTATTATTTTATGCAGTTTATTGTTTATTTTATAATTAATTTGAACTGCAGTCATTGTTCCTGTAATTAGGAGGAACAATGATTTTTTATTTCAGCTGAGTAAATTTACCGACTGCCCAATCATCGGTTGGAACTATAGTAAAGGAGGGCCACCCTGGTCTTAGCTGAGGTAGTCCAGGCAGCAGTGGCCATGACCGCGATGGTCCAGGCAGCAGTAGCCACCGCTGCAGCGGCCGAGGTAGTTTGGTCGCTAAGCAAACAAAAAAAGGAGCGGACAACAGCGCCGCGGTATAGACCCTGGCAGGAGGCTGGACCGAGGGTCACGAAATTGCCGGAAGACAGCGATCCGGTCAAGATAGGTCCATTGCTCAGCTGTGGCAGCTTGCCACCGCAGCACCTCAGATTGACTGCGAAACACAGAAAAAAAACAAAGTGGGGGGGGGGGAGGGCTTTTGGCCACTAGCAAGCCACCGGACTACGGCAAAATTGACGCCCTCAATTCCACTGTGCACCAATTACCATGAGATTATGCCGACTATTGTGACCAATTTTCAAAATGGGGAAAAATTCCAAAGTCCATAAAATGACTAATTTACACTTTTGAGTTGAATCTTAGAACGATGCTAATGACTAGACTTAGGGGCTCCGGTTCAGGGGCCTATGAGTTGATTTAAAATTTGAGAAATATCTCAGTTAGATTTTAATGTGTATCCTAAATTTGGACAGGAAAAATCTAGGTAAATAGATAATTTAGTATTTTACTGCTACAGTTAAGGTATGATGGTTAATTTAATTGGGGCCAGTTCAAGGGGTTTATGACCTCGTTAAATAGTAAGAAAATCACCTTGGATTCATAACATCAAGGTGTACCCCTGTGAATAGTTTTGGACCTTTTAGGGTTTAGGGAAGCCCTGAATAAAAAGATAGAAATATCCTTATGAGCATACCAGCCTACATTCGCGTGGATGAAATCAATGGGCAAATGTGATACTGAAACCTTTTGTGAGGTTAAAGTCCAACTCGAGAGTAGAGATGACCATATCCAATGTTGAATAATTATTGTAATGCCCTTAAGTGCATTATGACTAGTTTTCATAAAGAAGTAATTAGTTAACCCAAGGAGGTTAGGGCACGAGAGCTCGAACATTTTTAATATCATTATTAAGTTTGAATATTTATATTATGATTTGCTTGGACCTGTGTTGGTCTATATTGTTTATGTTGTTCGTTGTGTTAATGGTTTCTATTGATATTGTGATAGTAATTTTTCACTAGCTTAAGATTAATGATAGATTAATCAATGGGGTTAGATAGTTTTGGATTGGGTGAGGAAACCTAATTAAGATAAAGACTAAAAAGCCTCAGAGGGGTCTGGGACTAGTTCATAGAGTTAACAAAGCCTGTGACCTGACAATTTGCTTTGCTTGATAAATCGATGGCAGTTTCAAGTTTTAACCCAAGTCTAGAAGGGACAGATAGGGTTTGGGTTAGTCATTCAGAATCCTGGCTTATTGAGGAGCAATATAGGGTTTAGAATGGTTTCTTGAGTTTTAGCTCTATTGAGGAGCTACTAATTTGACCGTGTAGTTGCACCTCCCCGTTGGAGGGAGTTCTGCATGAGCTAGGTTCACTTTTGATCTATTAAGGATCATTTAGTGTATACACATTTTGATTAGCTGACATCCTGCTTGGTAGGCTTTTCCCGCCATTTTTATTCGGGTGCAGTTGTAGGCCATGCCCTTCCACTTTGGTCAGGTTCTTTATAGGCTAGGATGGATGATGGTACTTCCTGGTGGATTCCAAGGGACTGGTGGATTTACCTTTGAGGGTGGTCTATGATGAGTGTATTATTTGTAACTTAGGTTGACATCTCATGAGTCTATCTATCATTAGGATTAGATGGGGATATTGATTATCGAACAATGGTTCGAGAGATAATTAATAATATTGTTTGATATTGCTTGTTTAATTGGAACAAGTGGAACGATTAAAGGACTTGTATAAAATGTAGGTTTCTTTAAAATACTTAAGCATTGCATGCGTGATGCTATGCTTATTAGGATAATATAGTTTTTAGGCAGAACTACGTTTAGATCCGATCTTATTGGAAACATTGGAGATGTTGTCTGATGAGTACATAGGCAACTAACATCGGTGATGTTGGCCGATCTGAAAAACACTAATTTTTACTTTTGTTCTTTTGAAAGGCTCCTCCAAGGAGAGGAGATGCTTGGTTGTTGTTTTGTCTTGTTTGCTTGCGGGTTCTTTAGATGGGGACTTTACGAGATCAGGACGTTGGTGGGCGTTTGAGAATCACATTGCAATACTAGAATCTAGTTTCTTACTTCTGCAACATTGTAAGTAATTGTAATTACTGATGCGAGAGCCAACTTTACTTGGTTATTTATTTTCAGACAAATGACAGACATGTACTTAGAGGCTTAACCTGCTATTTATTGAATTTTGACATGTGTAATAATATCATATGCTTTGATATTCATATTTATGAACCCTAGTTATCACGACTTGGATATTTTAGTTGATTGATTTGATTTGATTTAAATGAAAAAATAATTTTTATCGTGATTTATTGCGCGTCCATCATTTAAAAGGGTTTTGAAAATCTGGTTCGTGACAATCTATCATTGTGACATTCAATTTTTTATAGTTTTATCTCATTTTTGCTTTGTTTTTACATGGTTTTAATTCATTGGTTTTGTATAAAAAGCAAAAAAAAGAATATGATAAAAAACACAAAAAAATTAGTGTAGTTTTGCTTGGTTTTGCAAGAGGCTTTGTTTTTGTTTTTGATAAAGTTCAGTTCTTAAGATATTTTGAGATTAAACTTTTTTTGAACTAAAAAACAATATGATTAGTGGTCAAACATACCTTAACTAAAAAAAGGATACACCAAAGAGAGTGAAATAAATTTGATTTTCCTTCGCTAGATGTTGCAATTATCTGATTTTAAAAAACTTGCACACGTCATGTTGTGGCTCTAGTTAGAGGATCCTTGGCTAGTTTTCTATTTAAAATTCAAAGGAAAGAAAATCTCATGTAATTTGCTTCAATGCTTATGAGTCTTATGTAATTTAATATATCTTTAAAAAATAAAATTATTCTCATAAAGATGATGGGGAAGGGCTACCTACTTAGGTTGGCCTAGGTTAGTGTGAAGTTCCCATCCACATGACATAAAAAAATGAATGTAAAAAGAAATAAAAGAAAGAAAAAAAATGAAACAAATATTATGATACAAGTAGAGAGGATTTAAAAAATGCCAAGCCCAAGAAAATTAATTGAGATGAAATATCATAACTTAGAAAAAGGCATGGGTATGTTGATTACGAGCTTTTTGATTGTTTTTACCTTTATAGGAAAATCATGTACATAAATTGTAGTTAAAGGGAGTCAAAAAATGTGAACTTAGTCTTTACCAGGGTATGAATAAACTTGTCTTAGTTTGGTTAAGAGTAATCTTGCGTGTTTCAAAATTAAAAGAGACAATTAAACTACATTGGCAGTTTTTCTTCAAAACTAATAAAAAAATGATTAATGTGTTAAAAAGAAAAGAATAAAATTTACATTCGTCCATTGATGGGGTTAACTGATCTAAGGCAAGGTATTAATAAACATAATATGTGGATGCACTTAGATTGTTATATTTTCAATTTGAGTTTGGTTGTCAATTTTTTTTTTATTTTGATGGAAAATGCCTTCAAATAATTTTGAGAACTTATTGAATTTTTTTTGGCATTTTTTGAATTTTTATATTATTTATTATATTCAAAGAATAAAAATCACATTTATTTCACAAAGGATCAGTTGATCATCCCAACTGATCGATTATTGCTCAGGTTTTTCATGTCGAAGCTCGACTTTAAATTTGATTTCACTCCATTTCACCTTAATTTCTCTCCAAACTTATTCTAAGCTTTCGTGGGAGAGAAGAGAGGAGATTTGAGTTCTTTTTGAGCGAAAAAGAACCAATTTTCTTCATCAAAATCCCATATTTCACAGCAACAAAGGTATGTTTTGAACAAAATTTTGATTTTTTGTTGATTTCAAATGGATTTTCTTGAGAATTGAACAATAATAATGTTAGAAATAGGATGATCTAGCTTTGGTTAAATTTTCACGTATTTTGATCCATTAAAACTCAAGATTTCACGAAAAATTTATGTAGTTTCAAGGTTTTTTCACCAAAATGGGGGTTTTTCAAATCAGGTGTTTGGGTCAAGATAGATTGTTGTTATAGTAGAAACATTTGATTTACTCATCATGATCTATCGTAGGTTCAAACTTGGATTCATTCTCACATGAAATATTTTCAGGGTTTATTTTAAAATACAAAATTTAAATTTTTGGCATGCATTTTGATGCAGTTTGAACGTCTAGGCTGTTTATTATTGTTGTATCTTTATTCCTAGTCTATGCTTAGCTCTAGGTTTCTTTATGTGTCAACTAATATAGATAGGAAGAGCGAAGAAGCAAAAGGCAGTCAAGTCAAGCATAGGGGACCTAGATCATCTAGCATTAGTTCAGATAGGGTTAGACCAATTAGATGTGAGCAGAGTTTGGTTCACATTCCAATAGAGACTATAGTTGGCTAGATAGAGGCTAGACCATATTTGTTGGAGTATTTTCCACCATTTCTACCTCACGATAGTAGGCTTACCCTAGGTTGGTTAGATAGTGGAAGGCATCACTCTTCTTGGAGGATGATGGCACCCTCATAAGAGTAGCCTAAGGAGTTCAGGTGAGACTGATACCTGACATTATTTCCAATGTGATTGGTTGTGAGAGGAGAGCACTGTAACACCCCAGGTTTTCGTTCTCATAAACATAAAAACAATGCAAAGCTTAGGGTGTTATCATACAGGGCCACACATCACATACCATTAAAATAATTCACCTACCAAAATATGATAATTATAATCCAGGATCACATGCATGTGCAAGTGCGATAACATAATGAAATAACATGAACTAATCTTTTGGGCAACACAGTGCGTTATTACAAATAAGCATGAAAATAAAAACCTATAGTCCTAATAACTACAGAAGTCTACCCTGCTAGCACTGTGTATTGCTTGCTAATGGAAACCTGTTACTCTGAATCTAGAGCTGAACTTGCATCACAGAGATGCATGAGTATTTCCAGTAATACTGAGTAAGATGAAAGAAAAACCACCATAGTCATGTCATGGAGATTGATATAAAAATAAAAGGGATAATTTAGAGAATATGCTGCAAGATACCGATTAAACAACGACATAAGTACACCACTGCATAAGATACTAAATGTCAATTTGAAACCTAACTCTTAGGGTCTGAGCTCTAACTAATAAAGCAACAACAACCCAATTGATAGTAGGCTATGCTCAGGAAACAATTTACTTATAGTTGCCCAAGTACAGACTCCCACTCAAAGGAGTAAATTGCATGCTAATAGTAAATCCTAGCATCCCTAGAGATCCACTTGGATCAGCCATGGGCCTAGAGATGTAGGTACCAACTATGCTCATGGACACGTTGGCTGGAGGTAGATGAACCTTCAATGATGCTCGAAAATCTAGATGCACACGAGGTGCTTAAAGAGCTGGGGACCAAAGCCCTGACAGTGTGGAGGCCACATGGGCCTAATGTGCTGCCATGGCTATTATGGTGAGCTTACTTAAACTTTGACTCAAGCATATGATACAATTCAGCCATATGATGCAATTCAGCCATATAATACTATTCTTACATGGACTCATATGGATCAGTATGTATAGAATGATGTAAACGGATTGAAGATTAATCACATCATAGAACAACATATGGCTGCAGCAAGATCATTGGTAAAACCCAACAAATAAGACTAATGAAAGAATGGATTAATCTCAGCATAAAACACATAAAACCGATTGACATAATCAACATGATAACATGACGAATTAGGGCTGAAACATATGAACCTAATCAGCATGGTAACATGACAAAGTAGGGCTGAAATAAATTAACCTAATCAGGAAAGACAATGAATAGAATTGGGGCTGAGTTAAATTAACCTAATCAACAAGGCAATGAATCAAATTGGGGTTGAGATAAATTAACCTAATCAGGGAGACAATGACACAAATTAGGGATGAAACTTATTGACAAAGTCAGCAAGATAATGACACGAATTAGGGCTAAACTTATTACCAAAATCAGCAAGATAATGCGAATTAGGGCTAAAACTTTTGACAAAATTAGCAAGATAATGGCACGAATTAGGGATGAAACTTATTGACAAAATTAGCATGATAATAACGCAAATTAGGGCTGAAATTTATAATCAAAATTAGCATAATAAGAGATCGAATCAAGCCTGAAATATATAACCAAAACCAGCATGATAAGGGAGCCAATTATGGTCGAAATATATAATCAAAACCAACATGATTATGAGTGTAAGAAACTACATCCTACCTCTATTAGCCCGCCTCCAAAACCTTTCTCCCTCTCTCCTATGCCTCTACTTCTAAATTGAGTTTGAAGGTGTTGAAGTTTCCCCCTCCTCAAGCTACTAGTTGGAGCTATTGTTTTTATGGGAGAAAGAGAGGAAAGAAGAGGCCAAACCAAAAATTGTTCCTCCCCCCCACCCCCCATCCCCACAAGCCTTCTTATAACCAACCTCCTATTTTCTAGGGGATCAAACCAATCAAGAGGGCTGGTGCATCCCCCTAGAATCCTTACTCACCCCTCCCTATTTTCTAGGACCCACCCCCTAGAGTCTTCGTTGAGCCCCCCTATTTTCTAGGAGTTGCCCCCTACTATCTAGGAGCCACCCCAAATACAATTCCCTCAACCTAATCCTAGTTCCTTTGGACTCTCTCTAGTTCTATTCCTAGAGGGCTGAACCCCCTATTGACAAAATGGTCCCCCCTTTACCAAGGTTGGACCCCCTAATTCCCAAGTGGCCCCCTTCACACCAAGGTAGAACCCCTTATACCCTATTTGGTTATCAAAATCATGCTAATTACATGATTTCAATAAACCAAGCAATGAAACAAGTACATACAAGTAAAAAAACAAATCTACCTATGATTAGGGATGTGACAAGCACTCACATTCCCATTTGTTGGATATGATTTCTCACCAGATAGTGAGTTGTCTGCTATATTTCTTGGTTTGCCACAAGGGCTTCAACTTGAGGTGTCCTTGCCTGCACCCTTGATGACACGAGAGTTTAGGCTTCTACATGTGATAGCTCAGTATGATGTTTGGAGTGAAAGGAAGTAGAGAGTGGTCAGTATGATGGCACTATTGCAACAACTCCTAGCACATACACATTTGGAGCTTGATCTACCTTCTATTATATTTGGGAGGATTGTGGAGTTTCTGCATAGCCGCAAACTTGAGATGTTGCCATACCCTTACATCTTATGCCAGATTTTAATAGTGGTGCATGTTAGAGTGCCTAGAATAGAGCCTACCATGACATGGATGAGACCTATAGACCTTGGAGTGGTTCGACAGATGTAATCTCACCATCAAGGTGATGATCATGAGCCCTAGGGAGTAGACGATGTAGTAGAGACAACAGATGTAGCATTAGATTCACTAGTACCTACAGATGATGATTGATTTGTGACTATAGGAGTTGTTTCAGAATGTTGTGTTCCAACCCTTGATCAAATCTCGTTTTCCACGAGCAAACAGTGAGGAGGAGCTGAGTGATGGCGATTATGCATCTACAAATTATTTTTTATTTATTTTGTATCACTTTTCATATATTCCATCTATTTAAAACTAGTTTGCTTTGTTTATGATTCATTGTGATGATGCGAGGTACTCTTTAAACTGATTTTATTTTGGGATAGATGTTGGACATGTGATAGTTTTAGTTTAGTTTAATTTAATGTCTATATGTGATGATTATAACTTGATGGAGCTTTGATGAAGTACTTTTATTAATTATTACTTTAACTTTTTGTTTATTTATATCAAAAGGGAAAGAAGTGATTAATAAAAATCAAAGTACTTATCTCTATAATTAATTGGACAGTGCTATGAAAATCAAATTTATTTTAAGTGTGTAAGATAACTACAAGTTTATACAAGGCTTTTCAAGCTAAATTTTAAATTAATGAGCTTAGGTTAATTGAGTCTATGTTGAGTCTTTATAGTGTCGAGTTATTTTGTACAATTTGAAAGTTAATGCACTATGTGAAGAGTTGTAATTTTATTTTGATTTTCAAATGTGTAGTATTTTGACAAGAAATAGCCAAAGGGCAAAATTGTAAGAATATAAGTCATATGTCTAGTTTATTAGCTGATTCATTTGTCAAAATTATGTCCAAAAACTATGTGTGTATATTTAGTCTTAGAATTTAGTTTGAGGTTGTTGTAATTGAGTCAGATTTAGAATTCACATACATAGAAAAAAGGAGCAGACATGTTCTTATTGATAAAGGCAGAAGACTAAAGAAAGTTGAAGGGTTTTGAAGCTTATTCATATCACATTGGCATACAAAAATCACTTGGAGTAATTTCAAAAGTGATTTTAGTGGTTTTAGAAGGAAAAAGGGCAAAAAGGTAAAAAGACTAGCAAAATGATCGATCACTGCAAAATATGAAGACAACAATGGTCAATCTCTCATTAAAAATTCAGCCTAGTGCAAAACGAAGCCGAGAGTTAGCAATTGATTACTCTTGTAATCAATCGAATGTTTAGATTATCGTGCACATTAAAATCAGTGACCCATTGATTGTTGTTTAGAATGATTAATCATTTAAAGGACTGCTTACCCAAATTAAGACATTATGATTATAATTTCATTCTTTATTCAAGTAGAAGTCCTAAACCGACTTAAGGAGCTATATAAGAGTTATGAAATCATGAAATTTGAGAGAGGAAAACCTAGAGGAGAAAAGAGAAAAGGGTTTATACCTTTGTTTATTATTTTCCAAAGGAGAATTCACAGAGAGCTTTGAGTTTAAGATCCATGGTGAATTGAAGAAGATAATCAACAACTAAAGGAGGTTATGCACAAATATTTCAAAGAGGTGTTGCAGCATATCTTCAATGGAAGATGAAATATTTTCATAATACCAAAATCAATACAACAAGAGGTGATTGTTGAAGGCTAAAAGGAAACAAGGACAAGACAAGAAGGAGAAAGTTTCAAGTAATTGGGGGAGAAGACTTAAAGGCCAGCAACAACTATCTAAACAAGAGAAGCATGTGTTAATGTCTAAACAAGTTTGGTGGTTTGTTTGTGTCTATGTAAAATCTTTGATTTTAGTGCATTGATTTAGTTCCCTTGGATCTGTAGTAGTTTTTTGCCGTAGTTAGGGTTTTCCACATAAATTGTTATGTTCATGTGTGGATTGAAAAATGGTTGATCGAAATTAGGTTAATTTTTATTAAAAAATATTGAGCATAGAGGCTAGAACTCTTAAGTCTTATTTGTCGAAGTACTAGTTTTAAAAGTAATCTAGTGATCCGCTAGGTCGATTACATGGATATTAAACTCTCACAATGGTCTTCTAGTGTAGAAGACCAATGGAACTTCAACATAGGCTCAACTTCTCCATTGTTACCAACTTGGTAAACATATCTACTAGATTGTCATTTGTGTGAACGAACAACTTCTTCTCCTCCTCCAACACTCTAATAAAGTGATATTTGATATTAATATGCTTTGTCCTAGCATGTAATGCACTATTTTGAGCCAATACAATGATGCTATTATTTTCAGAATATAAAGTACACTCCCTAGTGTCATCCCAAATTCCTTTAGGAAAACTTTCAACTACAACAACTGTTTGTTGGCTTCTATTACTGCAACATATTATGCTTTTGAAGACGAAGTAGTCATTGGCTTCTGTAACTATGACTACTAGGCCTTTACACCATTGCCAAGGGTAAAAACAATCCTTGTAGTACTACGCATGCTATCTATGTTACCTCCTAGTCTAAATCCACAAAGCCAACCAATCGAATATTAGAATATCCACCAAAGCACAAAGTCATACCTAAAGAACCTCTAAGGTATTTGAAAATCCACTTCACTACCTCCTAAAGATTCTGGCCTGGATAGCCATAAACCTTGTCAACTGGCTAACTGCATAAGAGATGTCTAGCCTGATATAGGTAGCAACATACATTAGGGACCCAATTGATGAGGCATATAGAATGTTGTGCATGAGAGCTTTCTCCTCATAAGTATTTGGAGACTGCTCTTGAGAGAGGCTAAAATGGGATGCCAGGAGCTTTCCCACTGGATTAGCATTCTGCATGTTGAATTTCAACAAAACATTTTCAACATGCCAAGAATTGGCTCTGACGGTCATAAGATAGCTGTTTCATGAGATTATTAATCTCATTGAAATTAGCTCCTACAATTAACATATCGTCACTTAAAGCATCACTATAATGTATGATTATGCTAACTTCTAGTAATAGCAGCACTAATAGAGTGGTATATATAAAAATCCCATATCCTACATGAAACTATCAAACTTACTTTACCACTATCTTGGAGCTTGCATTGGACCATACAAGCTCTTGGAAAACCTATATACCAAGTTCTCGTTGCCCTTCACAACATAACTTTGAGGTTGGTGATGTAGATTTCTTCCTCTAAGTCACAATGTAGAAAAATGTTTTTCACATCTAGCTGCTCTAGATGAAGATCTTCTACTGCTACAAGAGTTAACATCATTATAATAGTAGCAATTCTGACAACTGGAGTAAATATATATATGTAATCAACTTCATACCTCTATTTAAAGCCCTTGTCTACTAGTCCAGCCTTAAACCTCTTACTACTATCTGATTCATGTTTCAACATGTAAAGCCACTTGTTATGCAAGGCCTTCTTATAGGTAACATAATCAGTTCCCATGTATGATTGGACATCAATGAGTCCATCTCGTCGTCCATGGCATGCTCCCACTCAACTGAAGTATCTATTATGCTTGTGCTTCAAAGCTCTCAAGCTCATCACTGTCTACAAGAAACATTGGAGACACCCTAACTGCATCAGTCATGGGGCCATTGGAGAAGACTTTGTCTGATCAACCTACTCACCATCTTAGTCATCATGACTGGCTGTCGTACAGGGCCCCTGAACCCCTACGCCACACTACAACAAAAAGAACTATTAGCGACGCTTTTAAGCCTCACTAATAGTCCTAAAAGCATTGCTAATGATTATTAGCGACGCATAAAAAGTGTCGATAATAATCCCATCGCAACTACTCATTAGCAACACTTTTAAATAACCGTCACTAATAGTAATACATTAGCGATATTTAATTTTTTTGTCGCTACTATTAGATTATTAACGACGCTTACTAGAGTGTCACTAATAAGTTAACATATTTTTAAAAAACATAAAAAATGTTATTAGCGACATTTGTTATCTATCGCTAAAAGGTTTTAGCAAAGTTTTGGAAAGTGTCTCTAATAAAATTAAAAAACTGTAATTTAAACAAGTGTCGCTAATTTATGAATCATTAGCAATGCTAAACAATCCGTCACTAATAATACATAATTTCTTTTAAAAAATTAGTGACACTTTACTAAGTGTCGCTAGGAGTAAAACAAATTAAAACTAGGGACTGGCGCTGGATTCCAGCGCCCATCTTTTGGCAAAGGTAGGGGAGAGGGGGGAGGGGAGCCTAGGGATGGGAAGAGGCTCCGGCCAGAGGATCTAGAGCCCCTTCACCTCTAGCTAGAGGATGGGGCGGAGGGGGAGGAAACAGGGGAGAACAGAGGGGGTGGCGAAAGAACATGGGAGAAGAGAGAAGGGGGGAGCAGAGAGGGGGGTAGGCAGAGGAGATTGTACCGGAATCCAGCTGCGGAGTTGTATCCGGCGCCGGGGTGGGGTGTGAATGGGGCTTGTGCAACTGGGGGAGGGGGGGCTGGGAGGAACAGGGGAGAAGAGAGAAGGGGGGAGCAAATATGGGCAAAGGGGGGACGATGCTTGGGGAAGCTTCAGGAGATGGGGTAGGAGCTTCGGCAGAGGCACTTGCGGGAGATCTAGAGAGCGGACGTTGTCGAGGAGGGAGAGATTGGAGATGAAGAAGATGAGCCCCGCCCTCAAGAAGCCCAGGTTGTAGGAAACAATTGAACACAAATTGGATGCCGAGGCCCAAAACAAAGCGAAAATGGAGGAAGAAGCAGCTGGTCGGCCTCCCTTCCTACAAGAAGAAGCCACCACCCAAATCGTCCGTCCAGCCCGCTTCCAAGTCCGCCTTTGTCATGCCCCCTGCGTCCACCCCAGGGTCTCCATTTTGGCAGAATGACCCAGAAAAGACCCACCTTGGTGGTTGGCACTCGGTCGCCGGCTGCGCTACACATAGAGAAGTGGCCGGCTGTGGAAGGTGGAAGTTGAGAAGAAAATGGGAGGGGAGGAGAAAACAGGAGATGAGGGGCCAGTTAATAAGTGCGGGTGAAATTTGCCCGCAAGAGAAAATTTCCCATGGATGCATAAATCGCTTGCTCAATCAATTTCGCTGCATGCAGACTTTCGCGCGGGAGTGAAAATATAGGTTTTTGAGACGCTTCTCTTAAAAAATAATTATTTGCGATGCTTCTAATGAAGCGTCGCTATCTAGTGATAATTTTTTGTGTTGCACGATAGATAGGTCGCTAATACTATATTATTTGAGACACAATTCAAGGTGCGTCACAAATAATACATATTTAATTTTATTTTTAAATGTCGTCTCTCTCACTTTCTTTCACACACACTCTCTCTCTCCTCTCCCTCTTTCTTATCTCTCTCTCCTCTGCCACTTTCTTCTCTCTCTCCACTTCTCTCTCTCTCCTGTCCTTCCCTCTTCTCTCTCCTCTGTCTTCTCTCTCTCTCTCTTTCTCTTTACCCTTTCTCTACCCTCTCTCTCCCTCCTCTCTCTACTCAATCTCTCTCTCCTCTCTATCTCCACTCTCTCTCTCTCTTCGCTCTCTCTCCTCTATCTCTCTCTTTCCCCTCTCTCCTCACTCTCTATCTTCTCTCTCTCCTCACTTTCTCTATCTCTCTCTCTCCTCCCCTCTCCCTCTCACTTCCTCTTCAACCTCTCTCTCTCCCCCTATCTCTTTTATTTTAATTCATTTTAAAATAAAAAAAAACTAGTAGCGAAGCATAACTATATACGTCGAGGTAGTAGCGACGCATAAACTTATATGTCGCTACTACCCATACATATATGCGTGGCTAATATAATTTTTTTATTTTTAAAAATAAATTATAATTAAAATTTTCTTTCCACTCCCCTCTCTCTTCCCACTCTCTCTACCCTCTTTCCTCTCATTATCTCTCTCACTCTCTTCTATCTCTCTCCTCACTCTCTCCTCCCCCCTCTCTCTCTACGCTCTCTCTCTTCTCACTCTCTCTATTCTCTCTCCCCTCCCTTCTCCCTCTCTCTTCCCTTTCAACCTCTTTCTCTCTCTCCCCTATCTCTTATTTAAATTTATTTTAAAATAAAAAAACTAGCACCGACGCATAACTTTGTGCATCGCTACTATCTTAACGTAGTAGTGACGCATAAACTTATACGTTACTACTACCTTGGGGTAGTAGTGACGCATACGTATATTCTTCGCTAATATAATTTTTTTATTTTTAATATTTTTTAAAAAATTATAATTAAAATTTTCTTTCTGCTGCCCTCTCTCTCAAACCCTCTTCTATCTCTCTCTCCTCTCTCTCTTCTCTCTCTCTCCTCACTCTCTCCCTCTCTCTCTTCTCACTCTCTCTCTTCTCACTCTCTCTCTCCTTCCCTCTCCCTCTCTCTTCCCCTTCAACCTTATTCTCTCTCCCCCTATCTCTTTTATTTTAATTTATTTTAAAATAAAAAATTAGTACGACGCATAACTATATGCATTGACTACCTTAAAGTAGTAGTGACACAAACTTATACGTCACATATGTATATGCATCACTAATATAATTTTTTTTATTTTAAATTTTTTTAAAAATAAATTATAATTAAAATTTTCTTTCCTCTCTCCACTCTCTTTCCTCTCTCTCTACCATCTCTCCTCTCACTCTCTCTCTCATATCTATCTCTCTTCCCCTCTCTCTCTTTCTCCTCACTCTCTCTCTCCTCTTCCTCTCTCCTCTTCCTTTCTCTCCTCACTCTCTTTCTCTTCTCTCTTCCCTCTCTCTCCTCCCCTCTCCCTCTTTATTCCCCTTCAACCTCTTTCTATTTCCCCCTTTCTCTTTTATTTTAATTTAATTTAAAAAAACTAGTAGCGGCGCATAACTGTATGCATTGCTCTACACATAGTAGTAGTGACACATACGTATATACGTTGCTAAAATATTTTTTTTTATTTTAATTTTTTTTAAAAATAGATTATAATTAAAATCTCTCTTTCCTCTCTCTCTACCATCTTTCCTCTTATTCTCTCTCTCATTATCTCTCACTCTCTCCTCGCTCCCCTCTCCATCTCTCCTCTCTTCTCCCTCTCACACTCTCTCTTCTCTCTCTCTCACTCTCTCTTCTCTCTCTCTCACTCTCTCTCTCTCTTCTCTTTCTCTCTCTCTTTGCTCTCCCTCTTGTCACTCTCTCTTTTCTCTCTCTCTCTCACTCTCTCTCTTCTATCTCACTCTCTTCTCTGTCCCTCCTATCTCCTCCCTCTCTCTCCTCTATCTATCCTCCATCTCTCTCTTCCCTCTATTTCTTGCCTCACTCTCTCTCCTCTATCTCTCTTCCCTCTCTCTCTCTCGTCACCCTCTCTCCCCTTTCTCTCCTCTCTCTCTCTATGCACTCTCTCTTCTCTCTCTTCACTCTCTCTTTTATTATAAATTATATTTTATAATTAATAATAAAATTTAAGAAATAAAATAGATTATATATAAATAGTGAAGTTTAATCTATTATTGACACTACCTTTTATTGAAAATTTAATATTTAGTTTTTATATATACAAATAGTAAATATTGAATAAAATATATTATATTTAATAAGCTTATTTTAATTTTTTTTAATATTTATTTATTAGATAATTATTTATTAAATAAAACTAATTAATAAAGTTATCAACAATGCTTATAAAAAAGCATTGCTATTGTCAATACTATTACGATGCTTGTTTAAAAGTGTCGCTAATAGTTCTAAATTTTTATTTTTTTATTTTAAATTCATTACTATTTTGACGTTTTTCTTAAGTGTCACTAATAGCAAAACTATTAGCTACGCTTTCTAATAAGTATTGCTATTGTTAAAACTATTAGCGACACTTAAGAAAGAGAGTCACTAATAGTTATGATTTTTTTTTTATTTAAAACATATATCTTTTAGTGACGCTTGTTTACAGCGTCACTAATAGCATAACTATTAGTGATGTTTATTAGAAAGCGTCACTAATATGATTAGAATTAGTGATGCATTAAATTAGGTATCACTAATAGAATAGATGACTATTAGTGACGCATATTATTATCTGTCGCTAATAGTTTATTTTTTTGCAACGCTTTTATATGCATCACAAGTAGTGGTTTTTAGCGACACTTGTTTTTACATCACTAATAAATGTGTCACTAATAGTATATTTTGTTGTAATGTGGCCATCAACATCTAGACAGGGGGTGCTGGGTATGTAGTTAACATCAAGTTTGACAAATTCTTTGTCAAGTTCCTTCCCTTTTTTTTTTAACTTGCCTGTGTTTATTGGGCTCAATCTCTTGGAACACTGCATTTATGCTTCTAACTACCTTCTTGTGAATCCTATAGCTTGTACTTTAAGTTGTCACCACCACAACCAAGAAAATGACACTTGTGGGTTTTAGAATCCAAGTTCCCTCTATTCTCTAGCTCAATGTGGACATAACATACACAATCAAACACCTATAAGTGGTCAAAGGAACTCTCCTTCTTCATCCATGCATCCTTAGGAAGCTTGGCATCTAAAGTGAAGGACAGAAACCTATTGACCATATACACTAGAATATCAATTGAATAGGTTCAAAACATTGGCTACAAGCCATAGCAGAGTCATACGCTATGCGCCTAGGCTATCTAGGTGGTGTTAGCAACCTGAGAATTCCATGTTTGTCACAAAATGACTGGAATTCTCTGCTTTGGTACTCGATGCCATTGTTTGATTTGAGGCACTTCTTCAACTTTAGTCTTGTCTCATTCTCAACAAGAAATTTCCATTTGACAAATACATAAAATACATCAGATTTATGTCTATAGAAATAAACTCACAACTTGCAATAAGCATTATGAATAAAAGTGACAAAATAACATGCACTTCCAAGGGAGGGGACCGAGGCTAGCTGCAAATATCCAAACAAGAGCAAGGTGCTTAGACTTCTTGTTAGGGGCTGATTAAGAGAAAATAACTTTTTTATGTTTTCCCATAACATAGTCCTCACAAAAACTAAGATCAACACGCTTCAACCACGATAACTTCCCCTTACTCTGTAGTACTTTCATCCCTTTCTTAGACATATGACCTAGGCATCTTTACCACACTTGGGCATCAACATGTCTCGATGCAATTAAGATAGAACTTTCAAGACAACTAACAAGCATGTAAAGAGTACAAACTTTCTTCCCCTTAACAATCTATGACACCCTTAGCTATTTTCTAATAGTCATTCAAAAATTATGTGGTGATGCCACACATGGCCAATTGGCCAATAGAGATAATATTCTTGGTTAGACAGGGCACATGTCTGACATCCTTTAATAAGAACACTATGCCATTTTCCTGCTTCAATCTAATATCAACCTTACCAATGATTTCACAAGCCATGTCATTGCCTAAGTAAAATTTTCCCAAATCATCAGGCACATAATTATCAAACAAATCACTTCTAGAAGTTGCATAAAAAGATGCACCACTATCAATTATCCAGGAATTTTTTTTATTTTCACAAGTCAATATCATGCCTTCATCACCATCGACAATATTAACAACATTGGCATTTTTATTTTCAATAACTCCTTCACATACTCCATTCTTGCAATCATGTTTAACATTACCAGTTTGGCCACAATTCCAACCATTTCCATCATTCTTCCTTCCCTTAGACTTGGAACACCCCCATTGGAACTAGCCTTTACCTCCAAAGTATTTTTAAGTATGGCAGCCTCTGGAATCAAGAGGCCAAGCCAACACAAATAAGGGATTGGCGCCTTTACGCTAGTTTTTTCAACCAATAACAAGCCACAAACATCATTCAATTTAAATTTACTAGTAGAATGGGAACTATGCTCAATAACCTAAAAGGATTCTGAATCATTGGGTAAATATTTTAACAATGAAATTAATTGAATATCCTCATGAAATTTAACTTTAGCAGCCTCTAACTGATTAATGAAGAAATGAAAATAGTTCAAATTCATCTAAACACTATCACCGTCAGTCATCTTTAAATAAATAAAGTGAGTCACATGATGTACCTTACTTGTCGAAGAGGGATTCACAAACATCGATTTGAGGAGATCGAAATATTCCTTCATTGTCTTTTCCTTTGAAATATTTAAAGCAACAGATGAATAAAAAGATTACAAAACTTCTCCCAAGGCCTTTTGATCAAGCAATGCCCAAGCGACTGTAAGAATATATGTCATCATATATTTTGTATTAGCTTATTTTAGTGATAAAAAAATAATGCAAATTTAATGTGTAATTTGAATTATAGGATAGAATGTTTACAGCTCAAGATCACATGGTGAAGATGAAGCAGATTAGAAGAGTTGGAAGTGTTTTTGTAAGTAAAAACACTTACACACATACCATTTATATACTTTGGAACTCACATGAATCACATTCATACACTTAGGATAAATAGTTTATCATATTAGAGTGTGAGAAAAAGAATGAGTGTAAAATTGCATATGTAAATTTTTCATCCAAGATTAATTGGGATTTAAAAAGGGATTAATCGGAAAGAATTTTCAATTAAGGATAATGTGGCAACATTGTAGCAAGTTACTATAGCATGCCACTGCAGTAGGTGTTGTTCATTGATCGATCGAATATTGTAGCAATCAATTGGCTAATGTGGTAGTTCTTCGTAAAATTGGGCCAAGATGATGGGCGATCGATTAAATACTAAAGCAATCTATTGCTAGAGCCATTAGTTTTCCAAAATAGGTCATTCCAAGTTAAATTTGATTCTTATTCAAGATCTCACACCTAAAGCAAATTAGTTATCTATATAAGGGGTGTTTGAAATGTGGGAAAAGAGGAGGGAAACCATTATTAGCATAGAGAAAGATAGATGAGTCTACTCTATTTAGTTTTAAGAGTTTAGAGCTTTTCTTTGGCTACATGCATTGAAGATCAATTCAATTAGCCAAAAGTGAAGAGAAATTCACAACACAACACATACAAAAGCTTGAGGAGTTGCAAAAGTTCTTCATCAAGGAAAGATTGAAGAACCTCAAAGAAAGATCAACAATTGAAGAAATTTTTTATTGAGTTGCTAGGAGATAAAGACGGAACACAAAGAGAGAAAGCTTCAAGGATTCAAAGGAGAAATTTGAAGGCCAACAACAAAGAAGATTAAATGAAAGAGTTTGTTAAGTCTAGAGGTTGATTGATTGTTTTTGGCTCTTATAAGTTCTATATTTTACTACTGCATTGATTTGTTCTTCTCGGTTGTTGTGGTTTACTACCCCAGTTAGGGTTTTCCACATTAAATCCTTGTGTGATCCTGCATGCTTGGTTTGATTTTCGATAGATTGATCAATCATGAATGCACATAGTAATTTGGTTTTTAGTGTTTTCACTATATAAATAAATTCCTACACATAGAGGCTAGAACTCTTAATTGTTTAATTGTTAAAGTACTTAAATTAGGATCAATCTAGTGATCCGTTAGGTTGATTAGATAAATATTAAACTCTTGAGTGGTAGTTGAGAATTTTTGTAGAAAATTTAAGTTTGTTTCATATTATCAATCCATTTTTACATGCTAGTGAATCATAAAGTTGCTTAATCTTCCAAGATTTTGATTTCCAGAGTTATTTATCTTGTATTAGGGTTTAATCTTTTAACTATGCTTAATTTACTGGTTTTTCTCTTAGAATTACTAGATTAAGTTGCGAAGTTGTGTGCCCTAATTAGTGATTTTTCTTGCTCATATATTTCTCCTTAATTTGAGTGCTTAAAAATTATTGTTTGGGTAGTTTAATTTTTTTATCTTAATGATTGCATCAAATAATTCAATGAATGAACATGGAGATTTGGGTAATCCTACGAGAGCTTTTATTTAAGCGCATGATGGCAATGCTTGGAAAGCAGTGAATAAAGGTTGCAATCCTCCCATGACCAAAGACAAAGATAGAAACTCAATCTTAAAAGACGAGAGTAAAATGGGATGAAAATGAAACAAAACATGCAAATCAAAATAGTAAGGCCGTTGGTACATTATTTAATACAATAGGAAAATTACAACATACATTAATCTCAAATTGCACATATGCTAAGGTCGCATTAGAAAAACTTATGAAGTATAATGAGGGAACTGAGGTTGTCAAAGTGTTTAGGTTAGAGATGCTTAGTCTTGAATTTGAAAACATGATAATAAATGAAGATGACATGATTTCTAAGTAATATGCTAAGATATCGGATATAGTTAACACTTTTGATCAATTAAGGGAGCCCATTCCTTACTATCAAGTTGTGAGGAAAATGTTAAGGTCCTTGTCCTCCAAATTTTAAATTAAGGTGGTAGCAATTAATAAATCTAAAAAGATAGACACCTTAAACATTGATGAACTTGTCAGGAACTTTAGTACCTTTGAGATAAAAGAAAAATCTTATATAAATAAAAAATAATTACTTAAAAAATCCAAGGGAAAACAAACTGCCAAAAAAATCTAAGCGAACTTCCAAAAAGAATAAAACTTAAAATACCTTAGATGAATCTAAAGAATTTGAGGATGATGACAAATGAATGCTCTTATTAGTGAAAATTTTCAAGAAAGTTATGAATCTCAAAACTTTAATTTTGGGAATAAGGGCCAAAATTTAGGGAATATATAAGGGTTTGGGAAAAATGAGGGGCATAAAACAAGACAAGAAGAATATGAAGTGTTTTGAAGGTAATAAGTTAGGTCATTTTGCTGCTAATTGTCCTACCAATAATTCTAAAAATTCTTATGATGATAAGCCTAAGAAATGAGAGGGGTTTGATAACAAGAGAAATGGCAAGGTGCATCTAGCAACTTACGCTGATGAGAGTTCTTCCGATGAAGATGAGATGTGTAACCATACTTCCTTCTATGCAAGTATGAAGATAGATAGTTCTGCTAAAATGTCTAATGAGTTCACTTCTCTTGAGGAGAACTTAGAGTTTGACTTTGATTCGGATGAGTAAAAAGGGTTCTTCCAACAATTCTTAGTTGACTAGAAAGACCAAAAACGTTAAGAGAGAATTAAAAAGGAAAGATAATGAATAAATTTTGTCTTCTCAAGAGGCAAATAGGTTAGCATAGTTGAACATCGAACTTGATAAAGAGGTGAGTGACCTTAAGAAAGACATTGAGCATGACTCATAAGAGAAATTAAATGGATTTAAGAGTGAGAAGAAGAACTTGGAGACCATATTGAGCATTGGCCAAACAAACAAGATGAATTTATGTTTTAGGAATTTTTTGACTAGCCCATTAGAAAAATGTGCTATCTTTGTGAAGGCCAAAGAGAGTGATAAACACCCTAAGATACTTCCCAAGCTGCCTAAGTCAAAAAGAAAATGAATGAGGATAGGTACTAGTATTGTGGGAGTACATGCAACATATGTAAGAGAGATTCCCATACTAGAAAAGAGTGCCCAAAAAATCATCCTTTCAAACTTAGGTTGAAGAAGAAGGAGAAGGAGAGCACTACCCATGTGACCCCCAAGCTACCCCCCACCAATTGTTTGAAAAGATAATGAAGAGGGTATGGGTAAGGAAGATTGACCTTCAAATATTGAATGATCAATTAGGAAGGCCAAGGAAGAGCACCTTAGGATGCCATAAAAGTGGATGGATAGGTAAGGCCAAGGAAAGTCAAATATCTAAGTAGGATATTGTTTTTGTCTATAATTTAATTCTTTCAATCTTTTGAACACACATGTTTTTTGTTTTCATTTCATTTTGCCTTATTTTCATGTTACTTTTGTTCACATCCTTTGCATAAAAAAATAAAAAAATAGAAAACATCAAAACAAAAATAAATCAAGGTTGCATTTACTTTAAGTGTAAGTTTTTTTGTAGATTTTGAAATGGTAGCTCTTGAATTAAAGATCATTAATTTACTCTTAAGTTAAAAACACCATGATATGTAGTTAACGTACCATAACTAAATAAGGGATGCACCAAGGAGAGTGAAGATCAATTTGATTTTATTTTGCTTGATGTTGTAATTCTCTTTTTATAAAACTAGCACGCATCATGTTAAACTCATAAATTTCATCAATGAAAATTAAAAGAGAATTCTTTGACATAAGTCGACTTAGGAGTTTGGATTCTAGTACAGTCTTAGCCATCAAATTAGAGGATCTTAAGCTAGAGTTCTATCTAGAATTGAAAAGAAAAATATATAATATCATTCAATGTTTGTAAGCTTAAATACTTCAATATCTTTTATTCAATGGAATTGTCCTCATAAATGTGATGGGGAAGGACTACCTACTTAGATAAGTCTAAGCTACTGTGAACCTCCTATCTGCTTGATATGAAGAAAAATAAATAAAGAAAAGTAAAAAAAAATGATTAAAGTTGAGAAGATTCAAAAAAAGCCAAGCCTTATCTTTTTAGAAAACAATGTACATAGCTTCTAGCTAATGAGAATTAAAATGTGAATTATGTCTTTACTAGAATTTGAGCAAATTTGTCTCTTTGAATAAGAAGGATCTTAAGAGATTCATGAGGAAAGTAGACAAGAGTTAACCAATCATGGTTTCTTCACAAATGAGTAAAAGAAAGTTAAAAAATTAAGAAGAAGAAATGAAGATTCAAAATCACAAACCAACGGAGAAAACTAATATATGGTAAGGTATAAATGACCATTATCTGTAGATGCACTTAGATTAAGGGTTGAATTAAAGAATCTTACAAGAGAGCTCAATATGTTTTTTGATATTATTAAGTCATTGAATTTCAATCAATTTCTAGGTTGTATTCTTTGTTGATTTTGCATTAGGTTGCTAGATGAGCCTAGATTTGCATTGCCTTGTAGTTTTATTAATTTCTATTAGTTAAACTTTGAGTTCTATACATTTATAAGTTTTGATTTTATTTGGAACTTGGTGAACTGAAAGAATTTTGAAATGTCATGTAAATTTTGACTGATTCTAAGAATGTTCCTTTTCAAAACTTGATTTCAAATAACATTTGAGAATTTAAGATAAGACTAAGATTGCGACTATCCAATGAGACTTTTTTACTTCACAATTTTAGGGGTAGCAAATTTATTTAGCAAATTCTAAGATATTTCCACATGCTTGTATACATTTCTAGATTGCTGCTTGATCTTCAAATGTCTTGAATGAATGAGATAGAGACAATTATATATGATGAGTTCATTGAAGAAGAGTCATTATTGTTGATTTAGTATGAGATGTGAATATTATATATATATATATATATATATATATATATATATATATATATATAATTTGATGTATCTTAAAACTGATGATGGTGATTAGACATAGAGTTGATTGTTTAAATCTTTTTTGTCTACTCATATTGACATGATTCTTCTTGATTTGAATTTCTGATGTGGTTGCTTAACCTATGTTTTCTCAACATGTTTTTGTACATACCTTTGTCTATTTTGTACAAAAAGGGGGAGACTATGTGCCTAATTTGTTATATGTGGAGAAAACTTAATAGAAGTTGAATGTCATATGTTACGAGTACTTAAATATTTAAATTCTATTTTTACTTAGTTTTTTAGTAGTATTATGTGGGTATGCTCTTGTTTCTGATGTACAAGATAATTTGTAGGTTAAAAATCACCACACTACATTAGATGTAATTGTCATAGGTTAAGGGAGAGAGCATTATCAAAGTTGAACAACTATCAGAGTTTGATCGATGCACTATGAGTTGTAATTTTATTTTCAGATAATGAGTTGTAGTGTTTTGTCATGAAAAAGCCAAACGGTGAGATTGTAAGAACATATATGGCTATATGTATTTTATTGGCTTATTTTGGTGAACAAAACAATGTCAATTTGATGTGTAATTTGAGTCATAAGATAGAATTCTTACTGCTCATGATCGCATGGTAAAGATAAAGAAGATCAGAAGACTCAGAAGTATTTTTGTAGGTAAAAACACACACATCACATTTACACACGTAGGATTAATAGTTTATCATATTAAGGTGTGAAAAAAAGAATGAGTTAAAAAATGCACATGTAAATCTTTTATCCAAGATTAATTAGGATTTAGAAAGGGATTAATCATAAATAATTTTTAATTTTAGTACTATAGCAACACTACAACAAGTTATTGTAGCAAGTATTGTTCATTGTTCGAGGATTACTATAGTGATCGATTGACTACTAAAGTAGTTCTTCATCAAATTAGGTTGAGACAATGGGTGATCAATTAGTTACTATAGCGATCAATCGCCGGAGCCCATAGTTTCCCAAAATAGTCATTCTGAGTTGAATTTAATTCCTATTCAAGGTCTAACACTAAAACTAACTTATTTAACTATATAAGGGGTGTTTAGGACATGAAAATAGAGAAGTGAAACCATTGTTAGTATAAAGACAAATTGATGAGTCTACTCTATTGAGTTTTGAGAGTTTAGAGGTTTCCTTTGGCTACATGCTTTGAAGATCAATTCAATTAGGCAAATGTGAAGAGAAATTTACAACATAACACACACAAAAGCTTGAGGAGTTAAAATAATGTTCTTCATCTAAGAGTGATTGAAGAAACTCAAATGAAGATCAACAATTGAAGGAGTCATTGATTAAGGTTCTAGAAGGAGACAATGATGGAACACGAAAAGGGAAAACTTCAAGGATTCAAAGGAGAAACTTGAAAGCCAACAACAAAGAATATTGAACAAAAGGGTTTGTGTTAAGTCTAGAGGTTGGTTGGTTTTTTTTGTGTCTTATAAGTTTTATATCTTACTAGTGCATTAATTTTGCCTTATGCGATTACAATGGTTTTTTACCCTAATTGGGATTTTCCACGTTAAATCCTTGTGTAATCTTTCATGTTTGGTTTGATTTTTGATAGATAGATTAATCATGAATACATATAATAATTAGGTTTTTTATTATTTTTGCTATATAGATAAAGTACTCCCATAGAGGCTGGAACTCTTAATTGCTTGTTAAAATACTAGGGTTAGGAGTAATCGAGTGATTTACTAGATTGATTAGATGAATATTAAACTCTCATCGGTGGCATCCATATTGGGGCTTTCGGACTAATCGATTTCATGTTACGTCAATTCAAACTTGCTCGATCTGCTCAATTGTGACCTTATAATGCAATCACATTCTTTTCTCCAATTGCAATTTTTGATTCCATATTTCCGAAGACCTCTAGAATAACTTTTGGGTTGTGTAAACCAAATGGAACGATGGTTTTGATTTGCACCAAGTCAAAAACCAAGTGGATATCCTTTGGCTTCGCACAATAGAAGATACAACTCCTTCTGAAATACATAATCCTCTATCAACATGTGACAAAACCCAATGTTATGGCTTGTGAACTTCTCGATCTTGAACTTCTCATCTTTTTCCATTGTGACGTTTACCCAAACCTGAAGCTTTGATACCAATTGTTGTGGATTATAATGCTCCCTATAAAAAATCTAGCCTATAATCTACACAATAGTTAGGATCTTTATGAGGAACAAGATGAGCAAGAAAGACATTCAAGAGAGCATGCCAGATTTTATGTGGTTTGGTAGGGTGCCTATGTCTATGAGATCACATAGTATCTACTATTTAGCAAGGAGAATAGTACAAGCTGATTATAGCTTTTCCAATCTTCTTGAATGGCCAACAACTACAACCAAAGGAAGAAGAAGACTCTTTATAACCACAAGGAATGTCAAGGCTCATATAAGCCTATTCGGAGATTGAAATCCCAAAGTAGCCAATAAGGAAGAGTCTAAATCCAGCCATTCGGGAATTTGTTATAGAGATTGATCGATCACTGTGAACTAGAATTCGATCACTCTTCGCCTCGGCCAGTTCTGAAACTTAGAGAGATCAATTGATCACCAAACGCCTTGACCTGATTTTCAACGTATCCAAAATAGGTGCCAATTGATCAATATGGCAGTGATCAATTGCCTAATATCTCAACCTGATTTTGAACATAGCCATTTTGGGTGCCGATTGATCGCAATGGAATCGTTCAATTGCCCCAGCACATGCATGTTCCACAAAGAAGGGATCGATCAATCACCCCCACATGAGTTGCCTTCCATGTCTCACAATTTCTTCTTTTGTCTGTCCACTTCCTCTTAATTCTTTTGTTTTTAGAAGTTCTCCTCTACTTTATAGTTTCTGGACAATAGTTATTTTCCTACTTTAAGACCTCCATTCCGTGTTTTGGTTTTTCTTTCTTTTCATTGAATCGTTCCTTTTTCTTTCTTCTTTCTTTCTGCTCACTTCTTTATCTCTATACTCTTCATTCCTTTTATTTTCTTTGCTTTGATTTCATGCTATATTTCTACTTAAAAACACATGCCGCAAACTGATTGCTATATATCTGGATGTAAAATCTGTCTTTTTATTACATTGTCTAATGAAGATTTATTTATATGGTAAGCTTCAGTATAATTAGAAAGAAGAAGACCTCCCATGTCTGTCACCTATTCTGCTTAGTTCTTGCTTCACATTGAAATTAATTTTCTTTGTTTTGGTATTCTCTGTTGTGAACTGATCTTCTTCATTCATGCTATTATTGGAGAAATCTTCTTATTGACTACTCTCTTTTGATTTATTTTCTTTTGCTGGCCATAAGCTGGTCCTTCCTTTTATTCTCCACATGAAAGTGCTCCATGAGAAGGATCTTCTCTACCTTTCTCTCTATTGGTTGACCTTCCATCAAACATACCTATTCTCTTCCTATTTTTTCTAATGTTTCAAAGAGTGAGAGCATCCAATAATAAAAAATAAAGTTGACATGAAACCAAATTGGCGAAACCTTAATGCTCCTTGTCCCATTTATGATTGTGTCCATATACCTAGAACATGTGCAACCATTAGTTCTTGAAATAAAATGTGTAAGTTGCCATTGAGCCAAATTAATCAATGATTAATAAAAAATCCTTCCTAAACTCAAATAAACCTTAACTACACCTAAAATAACATGCACCTAAACAAACAAATTAAGTATAAGGGAACTAAATTTATAATATATATAATGCATACCATGCCGCATGGCACCACATGGTGCTCTACTGTGCTGACAACTGTGCCACTTTTTTTTAATTTATATTCTTCAAATATCTATATCTTTCTATCCCAAACTTAGATTTGTACATCCTTGGTACCATTGGACTCGTATTGATGAGACCTATAATAAAGTGCACAATAGTAGATTATATAGCACTTTTTAAGTGAGACCCACCCATATGGAACACTTCTCAAGGACACATATTATACTCTTGATGTCCAATTTTTTCGTTTTTGGGTTCATTATGCTCGTCGATTGGAGCTCTATCAACATGCTGAATTTTTACCACATATTGTCTAAAAGTTCGTTTAAAAACTATAGTTATTATAGGCTATGATTCTATTTCATAACAAATCATTCCATCTACATAGATAAAATGACTCACTTTTGCAGCCAACCATATACTAGGACCTTTTGTTGTTGAGTGTCAAAATGTTAAGCTTTGGGGATGAATATCCATTACAAGGATTCACACATTCATAGGCCTTAATTTCCCTAATATAATATGTGCTTAACACCATCTATTCATGCATCCAAATCTAAGGAAAATTATGTTATTGTTTTACATATGAGTAGCATATACATCATCATAAAATGTGCCTGAAATTTTAAGTGACGATGCACCATTAGTAACTTCACTAACATGTTGACCAAGGCATCAATGACCATCCACTTCTTATCAATATGTTGAACCCTTACGAATAGTAGAGAGGCTATTACAGCCCACTTACTGACGCCACACCCAAGCATCAATTACACAGCCGGTGACCGATTAAACACTAATGCAGCTTAGCATGTTGGTATTGGTATTATTTATCTTCCTTCTATTCTCGATGTGATCATCAATGTGTCGGTGGTCATGTTAATGATTTAGAAAGAAAAAAAATAGAGACCCACTATTTCTCTGAACATTTTCATTAAACAAAACAAGATAAAATCTTTACAAGATCGAGTTCCTTATGGAATAAACATGGAATTGGACTATAAGATCAATGTAATATGAAATTACCATTGTCAAACTAATAAAGGTAAAAGTCCTATGATAAAGCACTCATGCATACATCCAAAACTTGTCAAAAACTCTAGGAAGGACCAAAAACTAATAAATGTAAAAGAGAGTACAATCCAACCTTGAACCTATCCAAAACCTTTTGCTGGTGTGAATCCTCATGTTGTTCTCGGAACACCCCACTCATACTTGGACACCCTTGAGACTTCCCGAAAACTCCAAATCCCACGGTCTCCTTTAAATAGGATGCAACCACCTTAAAGAGTCCCAAACCACATAACTTCCCCACGATATATGAAATAACTACAACTTACAATTTTCTTGACGTGACCAACAAAACATTGATGCCTACTGACAATTGAAATCACTATTCACCAATGTGAGCACCAACATGTCAGTGAATTGTTGATGTAAAAGAAAATTTTTAAATAAAAAATTATATTTTTCTTAGAAAAATATATGATGTCTCACAATGATAATGTCTTATATTGTTATAAAAAACTTCCTCTCTCTCTCCTCTCTCTCCCCTCTCTCTCTCCTCCCTCTCCCCTCTCACTCTCCCTCTCTCCTCTCTCTCCCCACTACTCACTCCCTCTCCTCTCTCTCCCCTCCTTCTCTACTCTCTCTTCTCTCTCTCCACCCTCTCTCTATTTTATATTTTTTATTTAAAAATTAATAAAAAATAAAAATATATTAATGACGTATATATATATGTCACTAATACTAATATTTATACATAGCTAATACTCAAGGGTATTAGCAACGTATATAGATATGCGTTGCTAATACTCAAAGGTATTAGCGACGTATATACTTGTACGTCGCTAATACATTTTTAATTTTTTATTATTTTTTTAAAAAATAAAAATAATATGAAAAAACTTCCTCTCTCTCCCTCTCTCCTCTCTCTCTCCCCCTCTCTCCTCTCTCTCTCCTCTCACTCCTCCCTCTCTCTCCTCCTTCTCCCCTCTCTCCTTCCCCTCTCTCTCTCCTCCCTCCCCTCCCCTCCCCTCCCTCTCCTCCCTCTCTCCTCCCTACTCACTCCCTCTCTCCTCCCTCTCCTTTCTCTCTCCTCCCTCCCTTCTCTCTCTCCTCCTCCCCTCCCTCTCCCCCTCTTTGAAATTTATATTTTTTATTTAAAAATTAATAAAAAATAAAAAAGTATTAGCAACGTATATCCTTATACGTCGCATATCCTTATACGTCGCTAATACTCAGGGTATTAGCGACGTATATAGATATATGTCGCTAATACTCAGGGTATTAGCGACGTATATAGATATATGTCGCTAATACTCAAAGGTATTAGCGACGTATATACTTATATGTCGCTAATACAAATTTTTTTATTTTTTATTAATTTTTTTTAAATAAAAACAAATAAAAAAACTTCCTCTCTCTCTCTCCTCTCTCCTCTCTCCTCACTCCCTCTCTCCTCTCTCTCTCTCCTCCCTCTCTCCTCTCTCTCTATCCCTCTCTCCTCCCTCTCTGTCCCTCTCTCTCTCTCTCTCTCTCTCTCTCCTCCCTCCCTCTCTCCTCCCTCTCTCCTCTCTCCTCCCTAATTACTCCCTCTCCTCTCTCTCCTCCCTCCCATCTCTCTCTCCTCCCTCCCCTCTCTCTCCTCTCTCTCTCCACCCTTCCCTCTCTCTCCTCCCTCCCTCTCTCTCCTCCCTCTCTCTCCTCTCTCTCCTCTCTCTTCGATCCCTCTCTCTCCTCATTCTCACTCTCTCTCAATGCACTCTCTTCACTCACTCTTTTACTTTAAATTATATTTTAAAATTAATAATAAAATTTAACATATAAAATATATAAATAGTGAATTATTAACATTAGTTTTTATTGAAAATTTAATATTTATTTATTGTATATACAAATAGTAAATATTGAATAAAATATATTATATTTAAAAAGTTTATTATAATTTTTAATATTTATTTATTAAATAAAATCAATTAATAAAGCTATTAGCAATGCTTGTTAACAAACGTCGCTACTAATTTAAATTTTTTATTTTTTATTTTTAATTTAATACTATTAGCGATGCTTTTTGTAAGTGTCACTAATAGTAGCACTATTAGCGACGCTTGTATATATGCATCGTAATTGAGAAAGCTATTAGCGACGCTTATAAAAAGCGACACTAATAGTTATATTTTTTTCTTTTCTTTATTTAAAATATGTATCTTTTAGCGACGGTTATATGAAGCATCGCAAGTAGAGGAACGATTAACAACGCTTATAATAAAGTGTTGCTAATAGGATTAGTAGTAGAGACGCTTTAAGCTAAGCGTCACTAATATATAACTATTAGATATGCATATGAAAATGCATCGCTAATAGTTCAATTATTTGCGAAGCTTTATTATACGTCGCAAATAGTTATTTTTAGCGATGCTTAGCTAAGCGTCACTATTATATAAGTCGCTAATACTCCATTTTGTTGTAGTGCATGTTCAAGATCAATCCAATTAGCCAATATAGGAAAGAAGAGAAGGTGAAGAGAAAACTTCTAGCTATCTTCACTTACAGCAAAAGTAGAAAGGATAACAATATGGAAACAAAAATAGAGTTGCAATTCAACAAAAGAAATCAGCAAACTTAACATGGAGAACAACCAAGGGAAGTCCAAAAGAGATAGGTCAACAGATTTCCTAATCAAGGAAGGTAGCCATGTCCAACTATTTGCAGCAAATCCAGAAATAGGGAGCAAGCAATGTCTAGAAACAATGGCGAAAGAAATTTACATGGAAACAAAGTAAGAAAAAAACTACAAAGAAGAACAGGAGGAGGAGGTGAGACTTGAAGAAAGAAACAGGAAGAAAGGAATGACTCAAACAACAAAAAGAAGCTTATTCATGGATTGAATATGGCAAGAAAAACTTTTGCCCAAAAGTTATATAAGAACATCACAAAAATTTCAGATTTTAGAGAGGGGAAGAGAGGACAAACCATAGGATAATTCAACAAATACCACCCTCCAAAACCAGCAGAAAGAGTTCAAAAGCCAACGAATTGAAGTCCAAAGCTGGAGCAACAAAAAAGAAGCCAATTTTTTCTTTGAAGCTCGCAGTTACTATACCAGTTCAAAATTTTTGAGTTTTTCTTATTTTTATTCAAAATTTGTAAGTTTTGTTTCACTTAATCTAATTGAGATTATAGTATTATTTTTTTAGTTTGATGAGTAAATATATTTTTTAAAACTAAGGTTAAGATGAACCACTTATTAATTTTGTAGAGTTCTAATTCATATGATTTGGTTAATTTTCCAAAGGGTGTTAATGTTAATTGTTCTTATCTCATTTTAATTAGTAGAATTATTTGGATATGAGTTTAGTCCTGCTCTTCCCTCATGATTTGAATTAGTTTTCACTAATTGAATGTTTGGTTTAGGGTTGTTAATTATTAGAATTGGGTATGAGTTGTGATTTATTAATGTGGATACAACTTATGACTTGGTTTTATTCCGCTGAAGCGAGGAAGAACATCCTTTATTATTTTGATTAGAGCTTTAAAAGATAAAATTTTCCATGATAAAAAGAATTGAATTCTAGAGTTATATTTGGGAAATAAATTGATGAACATGGATGCGATTCTCACATGTTAGTAAGAGGGGATTCTGAAACCTTAGTTAATTTTCATTTACTACTTTCTACACTATTAATTGTTTTTTTAGTTTAAATAAATTTCAGCCCTTATCTTTTACTTGAATTTCCTTTCCAGTTGTGATTTACTTCATTTTAGCAATTTAAGTTGGTTTTTGTTTATTATTTGCCTTAATTCATCTTAGTTAAATTCGTTATTCTCTTCATATTTATTAACTAGATTAGATTTAGACTCAATTAAAATATAATTTGATTTTCCAACTTCACGTCTCTATGGGATTGTTCTCATTTAGCTGCTTTTTTGCCTTTGATTCATGCACTCGAGAGTAAACATGTAACAACCCGGATTTTCGATAAGTTTTTAAAACTAATAGTAGAGTTTTTATTAAATTTTAATTAGAAAATGTTTTTTTAGATAAAGTTTTTAAAGGTTTGTTGTAGACCTCTAAAAGACGAGCATAGAGATCCTTCAATTACTTGAATTGGACATCAGGGCCATGAGTTATGGCCTTGAGAAGCATGCATAATGGGTAGGACCCACTTAAAACATATGGGATAAGCTACCCATGAGTTGTCTTACTTTGAAATGATCATCAATACAAGACCATTGGTACCAAGATCGCACGATTCCGACTTGTGGTTAAAAAGATATCATCGTTTGAAGTTTTGGATTTTGAAAAAAAATAAAAAAATACTTTTTTATGGAAGGCTGACACAAATATTGCATCAGCCGTGCGTTAGCAATGCAGCACACCGAGTCCACGTGCTCACGATTCCGACTTGTGGTTAAAAAGATATCGTCGTTTGAAGTTTTGGATTTTGAAAAAAAAAATTTCTTTATGGAAGGCTGATGCAAATATTGCATCAGCCATGCGTTAGCAATGCTGCGCACTGAGTCCGTGTGCTGACACGGATGTGTGTGGGGCCACGTGGCAGTCCTATGTCATGGAACGATGGCGAAATGCTGATTCGACACCATCCATATGGCCAAATTGTGTGCAACGTGTTTATAACACGTATCGTGGGCTCGTTTCTCACAAGTTTACGGGTTCGGCTATAAATTCTGAACATGGATCTCTTACTCCATTGAAAGTTATTCACTTCTACCACTCCTTAAACTTTGTTTATTCCGTTCTAAGTCATTTTAACTCTGAATTAAGCCCTTCAAAAGACGTTTCCAACTAAATCGAGTGTGAAGGACACGGTGGTGGGGTCAGTTTTTTGTTTAAAGCCTTTTTCAACCACGAAATTTTACTCTGAGCTTAAGGTAGGGAGTCTTAAACTCTAAACTAATGCTCTGCCTGTAGACTTAGTTTTTCTATAATCGTTGTTTAATTATGCTTATTTGGTTTATTTTATGAAGAATGTTATATCTGTGAAATGTTTTGCATGCACCTCTTTATGTTTTGGTGTGTGTATTTTCTAGATAATTCTAATCTAATTTGAAGGGTAGTTATTTAGTATGAAGTTCAAAAACTATCGGAGCATGACTCCTTTTACCTGCTGAGAAAAATAATCAGTATGGTGTGCGCGTGAGTGTGGAGCAACATGGGAAAGCTCCTCGCCTTTTGAGCCTCTCAATTCCACTTGAGTGCCAGGGAGAATGTTATTCGATATCACAACTTCTGAATTTATCATCATTGGGCAAACTAACGATTTCTGATTCTATTTCTCAATTATTTTCTAGAATAATTGTTTTGTGGCAAAGATAAATATTTTGATTATTTCATGAATTTTTTGCTTAGCATTACTTCAGAATTTAACACGACCTACTAAGTATAAAAATACTCACCCACCCCTAAATTTTACAAGAATTGAAACCATAGCATAGGTAAAAGAGGAAGAGCTTTCCAACTAATTTATTGGGTTATTGCCTAAATATAATTTGTAATTATTTTGCCACTATTATGTAAAGTCAAGATATGCCTCAATGTTTGTATAAATATCAGTTCTCTGCACAATGATCTCAGGAATATAAAATAAAATTTACTATGCTCCATAAACTTCACACACACACACACACACATATATATCGGTGTTTTAAAACTTGACCTGGCTAGTTGATATTCTCTTATGATTTTTTTTTTTGGTTTCTGACAAGATTTAAACTCACGTTGCAAAGCCCATAAGCAAGCCTTATTCACTGGATATGACTATTAGTTATACATGTTTCTATTTTATATAACCTTCACCTACTTTACAAATGTCCAGAAAAAAAATTCCCAATCTACATCCTTACCCGCTAAGTTACAATCATTTCATGTGTAAATTTGTACTTGATTTAATATTTAACCTAAAATATTAGAAAATCGAGTCAGCCCTGTTGACCTGCAGTTGAACCTAATTAATCAGACCCAGCAACCAATCCGAGTCAATAGCCGAGCCGGTTTTAAAAACACTGATATATTTATATATATATATATAATGTTTTGGTTATGCAATTACTCTGATGTATTTTATATTAAATATGATGTTATGTGCATTTTATGCATGTTATGTGCACTGACGACCATGGCATTTGGTCACATGAGTATCATTTACATGTGTCGGATGAAATTATGATATTTATTATATCATTGTAAAATGGCGACCGTCACAAAACAATTAAAATTTAACATGTGATGTTCAACATGTTGATGGACTTGCCAATGAAGTGGTATTTCTTTTGTTGGCAGGGTTTGATGTGTCGATGATGCTAGAACCAATCTACCAACAGTTGCAAAACTGCAATTGAAACAGTTTTAGGTGGTTTTTAGAGTCGGTTATACACCAAATTGGGTTTCTAAACTTCCTTATAAATACCTCTAATGAATCATTGACCCAAAGGGTATACACTCCGACTTTGGGGGAGATCAACGGGTTAGGGCGAGTCAAAGGAACCAAGAATTAAATTTGTGGAGATCTCTTCATTGTTTGATTAGAGGTTGAATTGCTAACATAAAACTGTGATGCTAAAGCAAGAAATTCATGTGTATGAATGATGGTAGATTAGTATTTGCAAATCATGTATGGATCTTTCTTATTATGCTGAGGAAAATCCCTTAAATCCCTACATGTGATAGATATGGATCCTTATTATTCTCCCAATCTAACCCTTGCAGATTTTTTAGTTTTGAATGCTTGAATCACCTCCCCTCAACTAGCCATGACACCCCCTTTATATAAAGGATTTGTCGGGAAGCCTAGTACCACTACGACTCGCCCAACCTTAGTTACAAATTTGGAATCCCAATCCCTGCCCCATTACAAATAGGAAACCGACCCACATACATGCTCAAAATAGTCCAAAAAGAGTCCTAACCCAACTAGAAGTATAGTTGATCTCTCCTTCAAGTTTTCCACCTCTCCTAGCACTCTTCGGACTCCTACTCTGACTAGAAGTCCTCTCCTCGCATGCCATCTTATCTCAGCAAAGTTCTAGCTGCGTCCTCTTCCTACTTGGAGTCCTTGTCCTAGTAGGACTCTCTCCTTCTTTCAATTCCTAGTACGTTTAGGACTTCTAATTCGGGTAAATGGGCCCTGTGCGATCTGATCAACTTCGAACAGTTGTATCTCCCTCATCCGAACCCCGATTCGCATGTTCTTGGTGGCATTTCAAAGCTCTTTTTGTCTACTTTCCATCCATATTAGTTACTCTCATGAGAAGTTCAAGGGGTTTAGTACCCCAATTTTCATGTGGTCGACTTTGGGAATTTAGAAAAATCTAGAACGTTACACTTCCCCTGTAAAAAGGAATTGCATCCCCGCAATTCTCCAAGGCCAATATTACACAAGTTTGGCCCTAAAGGGCACACTCGCCCGTGCTAAGGTTTCACAGTAATCCCACTTAAGCGTCAGCTTCTGCTGCACACTCAAGTTAAAAGAATCACCACTAGGTAACATAACTTGAAGTGTGCACGTAAAAGTACCTCTATGTAGACCTTAGTACTCACGTCCCATACCATGAGTATTCGTGACACCACAGAAGTATATTTAACTAAGCACTAGTGCAACGAACCTTGGAGTTATCCATCGACATAATGTGTACCATACCACAGGTGTCAAATGGTTTCTCCTCGGCTATTCCACAGCTCTTCTGCCATGAACACCTAGGGTGCTTCTTACCCAAACCCATCTGCCTCAACTAGATCATTAATTTTTGGACAACTTCAGACTTGCAGTTAGATAAATGGCTCTGATACCAACTATCACGACCCGGATTTTTAAAATACCTTTTTATAATAGCATGACATGAAATTTTTTTTTTCTTAAATACAAAACAAAATATTTGATTAAATATCCAAGTCATATAACTGGGGTTTACAAATACG
The DNA here is from genome assembly GCA_035235625.1 of Saururus chinensis. Classification (NCBI taxonomy): domain Eukaryota; kingdom Viridiplantae; phylum Streptophyta; class Magnoliopsida; order Piperales; family Saururaceae; genus Saururus; species Saururus chinensis. The sequence continues at coordinate 39,555,325 of CP141143.1, forward strand.
GATATCAAATATTATGATATTATTACACGTCTCATAATTTAATAGAACAGCTCATCCATCTAAGTACAAGTTCATCAATTGTCTGAAAATAATAACAAGTTGACTCTCACGCTAATGATACATTTACGTACCAGAGTTGTAGAAACGAAGAACTTCATCTTGTGCATGCTTGTCTTGGTCTCGCTTGTCGTTGCCTGAAGAATCTGCAACCAACCAAATGAAACAACCACAACAACAACAATGGAATCTTTCTACCTTCAAGAGAAGAGCTTCCATAAAGACAAAAGATTTATTAATGTTTTTTGGATTGGGCCAAAAATCACCCGATGTTAGTTGCCTACGTACTCATTAGACAGCTTCTCCACTGTTTCCAACAAGATTGGATCTAGATGTAGTTCTGCCTAAAACTACACTATCCTCAGAAGCATTGCATCACACATGCAATGCGTAAATATTTTCAGTCAACCTACATTTTATACAAGTCCTTTAATCGTTCCACTTGTCTAATTAACAAGCAATATCAAACAATGTCATTAATTATCTCACAAATCCTTGTTCAATAATTCATACTAACAAATCTGCATTCACTCAGAGACAACTCGCCCATCGAGAAATCTCCAGACATAGGACTCCAACATGCAGAACATCAATATACAGTGACACATGTAAAGTAATATACAGAGCACTGAATATAACATAGCTCAGAAACATTGGCTAATCTTTAACCAATAAAGACCAACACAATGCACAAAACAATGGACATCGTTCAGGAAATAATGCACTAATTGTTACCTGAAAGTACCGACTCCCGCTCAAAGGAGTAACTGTATGCTAACAAAAATCCTATCATCTCTAGAGATCCACTTGGATGAGCCATGGGTCTGGTGATGTAGGTATCAGCTGTGCTCATGGACACACTAGCCGGAGGTAGATGAGCCTTCCATGATGCTAAAAAACTTGGTTTGGGCATTTGTAGGGATCCATCATCCCAAAGGAGCAGAGACCACAAAGGTCTGAAAGATTACCACCATGGCTATTACCGTGAGCTTAAACTTTGAGTCAGTATGTGATATCATGCAGCCACGTGAGGTAAAGGTACTAAAGACTAATCACAACATATCATGCAAGCTACAAACTTACACAATCGACAAGATAACATGCTAATTTTAGACTGAGATATGTAAGCCTATGAACAAGACTATGGATATGAATTGATGGTCAGATGAACTGATCAAATCCATACAACCATGGATTTGATTGAGACAAAAACAAACTAATCAAATAAGCAAACTAACATAACGAATTAGGTTGAACTAACTAGCAACATTTAGCATGACAACAAATCAAATCAAGGCCGAATGACTAACAATATTCAACAAGGTAACAAATCAAATCAAGGCTAAAATGACTAACAATAATCAACATTATAATAACTCACAGTGAGGCTGACACCTCTATCAACATTAAGCATGGTAATACATCAAGGTGAGGCTGGTACAATCACCAACATTCAATATAATAATGACTAAAGGTTAGGCTGATACAACCATCAACATTCACCAAGACATAAATCAAAATAAGGTTGAGATAGAATAATTAAATTCCACAAGACTTGAATCAGGTTGACGGCTGAGATAAAATGATTTAATTCTACAAAACATGAAACAAATTGATGGCTAAAATAGGATAATCTAATTCAGTAGAGTAATGACACTAATTAAGGCTAAAAACCCATTAAGGAAATCAGCATTATAGTAGTACAATTCAAGGTTAATGCAAATTGACGAAATCAGTAATATAATACTATAAACTAGGGTTGCAAATCGATGATTAAATCCGCAAGCGTATAGCATAAACTATGACTAAGAATTCATAAACAAAATCCACTAGAGTATAACATAAACTAGGGCTGGGAATCATGGATTTAATTAGAAAGGAATCATGGATTAAATCAGAAAGGAATCATGGACTAAATCAGTAAAAGTATGGCACTAATAAAGGCTGAAACTTTCAATCAAATCCAGCATGGTAATGACACGAATTTGCGGCTAAAACCTATAATTACAATAAACAGAGTTCATGCACAATTCATGAATAAAATGAATAATTATATTCAGTAAAGTTCATGCACAAATTGGGACCAAAGTTTGATCAAAAGTCAGCAAAGTATGAGCAGGAATCAGGGCAAAAGTTTATGGTCAAAATCTACAAAGTATGAGTACGAATCAGGGCAAAAACCCATACTTGAAATCAACAAGGTTCATGCACAAATCAGGGCCAAAACTTACGATTACACTCAGCAAAGTTAATGCATGAATTAGGGCTAAAACCAACACTTAAACTCAGCAAAGTTCATGCATGAATCAGGGCTAAAACCAATGATTAAACTCAGAAAAGTTCATGCATGAATCAGGGCTAAAACCAATGACAGCAAAGTTCATGCATAAATCAGGGTTAAAATGAATAATTAAACTCAGCAAAGTTCATACATGAATAAGGGAAAATAGATGCATTGAAAACCATTCTATTAAGGTCGACCTATGGCTCAAACACAACATCCAAATCAGCATGATTATGGTTATAAAAGGATGCACCTATCTCTACCAATTTGCCCCCAATGCTCCTTGACCCAATACCGTCTCAACTATCTTGCAAACCAGTCTGCCCCTCGTTGAAAACTGCATCAAGCCTTGTTGAATTGCTGAGGATGGTTTGCCCCTTGGTTGAGTACACTCTCAACAGTTCCTCCAAGTTGTCAATGAAGTGTTTGCTACCCAACAGTCCTCCGGAATTGTGGCCAAAGCTCCCAATCCAACACTAGCAGATTTTTAAGTTTTGAATGCTTGAATCACATCCCCTCAACCAGCCATGACTCCTCCTTTATATAAAGGATTGCTCGGGAAGCCTAGTACCACTAGGACTCGCCTAACCTTAGTTACAAATTCCGAATCCCAATCCCTACCCCATTATAAATAGGAAACTAGCCCACATACATGCTCAAAATAATCCCAAAAGAGTCCTAACCCAACTTGAAGTATAGCTGATCCCTCCTTCAAGTTTCCCACCTCTCCTAACACTCCTCGAACTCCTACTCCAGCTAGAAGTCCTCTACTCGCTTGCCATCTCGTCTCAACAAAGTTCTGGCTACGTCATCTTCCTGCTTAGAGTCTTTGTTAGCTAGGACTCTCTCCCTCTTTGAATTCCTAGTACGTTTAGGACTCCCAACTCCTAGTATGTTTAGGACCCCCAACTCCTAGTATGTTTAGGACTCCCAACTCCTAGTACGTTTAGGGCTCCCGACTCATAGTATGTCTAGGACTCCCAACTCCTACTACATTTAGGACTCCCAACTCCTATTACATTTAGGACTCCCAACTCCTAATACGTTTAAGACTTCTAATTCCGGTAAACAGGCCTAGAGCTATCTGCTCAACTTTGAACGATCATATCTCCATGGCCCAGGAGTCGTGTTCGAATGGACTAGAGCATTAAAAAATGACGGGTCCCGTGCAACGAAATATAGGAGGTTTTGATGATCATAAAATTTAGAACATCAGCCACTTGGGGTCAATGAGCCTCTGTAAGCCTTAACTTCATAACATAGATGGGGAGGGTAGACTTTAGAACACTTGAAGGCCAAATGTAGGTAGTTCATGGTTTGATGGGGCAAGGCTGTACACTTAAACATGGCTGCCGTAACGTAGAGACCCTTGGACTTGTACTTATGAAGTTGGAGACTTTTGAGGGAAAGTCATATTATATTTGAAAGAATGTTAATGCATGCTTAGTTGTTATACTTTCAATGAATTGGCATATAATATTCCTTGAAATAGAATTCATGTTAGTTACTATATTCATTCCTATAGAATGTTGTTGCTAAATAATTCTTGAAAGTCTTATAGTTTTAGTTTGTCTATCCCACTGGGTATATTCAAATACTCAGTATCCATTTTAACACAATTTTTTTAAAGGAATAACCGAGTGGGGACTCTTGTGCAAAGAAAGAACGTAAAACTCTTAATTCTATTTAAGATTTCCTAATCTAGATATTAAACTTTAGATTAGTATGTAATATTAAGATATAGACACGGGAATAGTAAGTACTTGTAGTTATGTGTAGTATACAAATTGGTATGTACTCGTGCCAAGACTATGTGGGATTTAGTTGTAATTTTATTATATCTTTTATCTATATATATATATATATTAAAAAATAAATTAAAAAATCTGGGATGTGACAATTAGTGTGAGCCCAAACAAGTCAATTATATCTTACTAATTGAATCAATCTAGACAATCTGAAAATAAATTAAAAAAATTCTAGTGTCATGTAGAAGGAGCGGGATCAAGTAGGGATTGTGTAACAAGAGGAATATATAGTACTTGACTTGTTTGACTGACCTTGGTGCTAACCAATTTTGTATTTTAAACAACTTTGTGGCGAACAATCTATGAAAAGAACCTCTCTATGCCAAATTTGTAGCTTTCTTTGTAATATTTCATTGGGAAAATTATTTAAATAATAATTTAAAAAAAATTACCAAATCGACCCACTTTGGGAAATATTTCCTAAAGTGGTGTTGGTTTTCGCCACATAGGCGCTAGTTAAGCGGCTGGTGCCTATGTGACTTTTTTTTTACATTTTAATTGATTTTGTCTTTTAGAACAACGAAATCAAGTTTAGGGTTTAACTTGATTTCGTCATTCTAAAGGATGAAATTATGTTAAGTTGATTTCGTCCTTCTAAAGGACGAAATCCTTTAGAAGGACGAAATCACATTGAACTTTTTTTTTAACAAAAGAACTTCATGGAACTATAGGTTGTCTGTGGGATCGACGTCTGCAGGTAGTGGACGAGTTCCACGACGCCCAAGTGTGGTGGACCTACGGGCAATCCAAGCCCTCGGGGACCACCAACACCTGGAATTCAACTGTGGCCACCGACCACAAGTAGTACATCTTCCACCGCGACCACCAGTGGCTCATGGAGGACTATCTCCGGCATGTCATGGTTGAGGGCAAGGCCATTGAGCTGAAGTCCAGGAAGAGGAAGAGGAAGAGGAAGATCTTCACCAATGTGAGTAGAACCACATGGTGTTCAAGCACCCAGCCACGTGTTGAGACAGTGCATCACTCTTACTACAGCAAACCCATGTTAATGCTCCAGTTTTTATATTAATCATGGCAGCTCCAAAATTCATTCCTGTAAGTATAAAAAAAAATACAAACAGAAACAATGAATAACATTTAAGACATGCTTAGAAAAGAGTTTTTACATACATAGTTTTATCAAATAATTAGTAGATAAGTAACAAATTAGTTAATACGCTAAAGCTAAGAGGGCCAAGAGAGTACCAACTGCAGCAAGTGTTTTATTTGGTTGGCAATCGACATTCCATATAGTATATGGCAATGATGTTATTCTATGAATTCTTCTTTGCAATGTGGGAATACGGTGGCTGAAATCTACTGGTTCATAAAGATTCAGAAGGCAGACTGACCCACTGCTTGTTCTTGACCCAAGTGTGGCCACCCTTTTCTATTTTGTGAAGGGTCACTTTTGCAGGCGTGAGTTGGCAATACCATTATTCAGCATGTCGAGTGATTTCATTGTTTTGAACGACAAAATCACCACACTTAGTTCATTTTTTTTCTATAACTTTTTTTTCTCTAACCCCTACTATCCATGCCCACGTCCCCCCTCGCCTCACTTTTTTCTCTGACCCCGGCTCTCCATGCCCACCTCCCCCTCACCTCTCTCTGGCCCCGACCCCGGTCCTACCAACTTTGACCCAGACCCAGACAGCTTCCCTCCCCACCCTCCTCCATCTCTCCCCTTCAACCAGGACCACAGTTGCTTTATCGCCGGCACTGACCGTGGCTTCCGCATCTACAACTGAGACCCTTTCCGCTAGATCTTCCACCTGGATTTCAACCACAGCTCTGGTGCCCTTGGACGCCTATCTCCCAGACCACCTACACTTCCAATTTTCTTTTAAAGTTCAATATGATTTCGTCCTTCTGAAAAGGACGAAATCAACATAACATAATTTCGTCCTTTGGAAGGATGAAATCATTTAATTTTTTTTAAAATGATTTTGTCATTTAAAATGACAAAATCAACTTAAACTTGATTTTGTAGATCTAAAGGATGAAATCAGTTAATTTTTTTTTTAAAAAAAATCATGCAAGCACCAGCTGCTTGGCTGGCGCCTGAGTGGTGAAAACCAACTCCACTTTCGGAAATGGGTTGATTTGGTAATTATTTTTTTAAAATTATTATTTAAATAATTTTCCCTTTTTCCTTTCATCTATCAAAATTATATTTTTAATTATTTTCTAATTTTCTAAATTCCAACCTCTCCTCATTGGTACAACGGGCTCAAATCAAACATGATGTTGTTTTGCTCGAGAGATATTATCTATTTGAAGAATATTATTTTTTGAATAATACTGTATTAACACGAATAGTTGACGAAAGTCATTACACAAACTCCATTGTGAGTGTAGAACAGTGAGCCCTACTATTAATGGTATTTAGACGATGAAGAATTTTATTTCAAAATATACATCGAAGGTGAAATGCATCACACGCCTTCCCACCAACAACGCCCATGCCCACACGCGTAAGCTCCCCACCACCCCCACTGGGGACCAGGGTCTGGAGCTATTCTCTCCACTCATAGCCCAACCGACATTTCTAGTAGCCACCTTTCATTTCCCCAACAAACCTTTTTAATTCTCTTGTTTTGGACTTGGATGGTAGCCAAATATGAATAGGTACATTGATCCCTCCGTCTCTCCCCTTCTACCACCTTCATTTTCCGTAGAGATCCAAGCACACAAGTTTACGGACAACAGATTTTCTTGAAAATGAAGAAGAAGGTCAAAATTGTTGTGTTGACGATTGAATGGCCTACCAAGGCAATCGATCGGCAACACTAAATTTTTGACAAATTTCCAATATAGCCGATCGAACAGCCATGCAGGGCGTTCAAATGGCTACACTACAGTTCTACTATTTTTGAAATTATGCTCATTTCAATGTTTTTACTCCATTTAATGTTTCTAATGGTTATAGAAAGTGTATTATGTTGAATTGGGCTATTGGAGGTGTGGAATTGATGATGAAAGTGTATGGATTATGTTTAGGTGTTGTCTTGGGAAGCGTTTTCTATGCTCCCTGTTCAATATGCGCCGAGCGTAAGGAACGCATGGGATCCGTTGGATTTCAAGATGGGTGGCGCACACGCTAGCGCACGTTAGCGTAAGTATTACTTACGCTAACGTGCGCTAGCGTGTGCGCCACCCATCTTGAAATCCAACGACTCCCTGGCGTTCCTTACGCTCGGCGCATAGTGAGAGTGGAGCATAGAAAATGCTTCCGTTGTCTTGTGGTATCATATTATGTTGATAATTATACATGTTGATATTGAAGTACGTTGGAACTTGGAATGTTGGAATTCTAGTAATTAGAATATGTTTCCAGTAGGGATGTTATATAGCAAATGGTGAGATGTGTTCCCTTATAATATGGATGGTTTATGGGAAATTGATGAGATCATGTTGTGGCTTATTGTGTGGAAAATCATGCTTGTGGGAATGAGCGCTCGATTCTACATTGATGGATTTTGTTTTGATTTAAGTTAGAATTCATTATTTCAAATGTGTTAAGCATGCATAGGTTGCCTTATGAGTTTATATCAAAACATTGATTGTATGCTTAGGATATGCATGAACACACATGTATGGGGAACCTACGATGACATTGTAGTTAATTATGAGGTGATTATGATGCATGAAGGGACTAATTAGGACCACGTTCCATGTGTTGGAACCCACGTAGGTCTTGCTCCCAAATGTATCATGTTATCATGCATCATGGATTGGTATTCATGGACGAAGTTTTACTGATGTTTAACCGGAATTAATCGATTGTATGCAATGCTTGAGATTGCGTGCCAGATTAATCGCTCGATGAATTAATCTAAACTTGGTTGGTCCGAAAGGACATGTTTTCGATTTAAGTTCCTGTGTGGAACGTGTTTACTCCCCAGGTTGAGTCTAGTGAAATGGAATTATGTGGGGACGAGTTGTGCACTTATGTTGTGTACTTATCTTGTAGATTTGAGATTATTATTAGTGTCATCTGGACCCTGAGAATCTAGAGTGGTATGCCGTGTGCACCCGCTACCACTTGTTCTAGGGTTCCCTGTGTGGGAATTCGGGCTCTCCCCTCCGCAGGAGATGTCCCTGGGCAAACACCCCTGCTCTAGATTCTCTGTGTGAGAATGGGACATCCTTGGCGAGGATCATCCAAGACGAGCAACATTAGGGATTGACAACCACGACTCTTTTTCATTTCCTATGTGAAAATTTGACCGTGTCTCTCCTTCGTGGCCTTGACAGTTTTCTACCTGTGTGGCAATACTTGTGTTTACTCCTTGATGGAGGCATTCACCATTTGTATGGATGCATGTTTATTATGAATGCTATGCATTATTGTGTATCATGTGTTTGACACGATTGTCGTGTAGGGTGAATGTGGTTTATGTGATATGAATACATGATCAGAAATGGTGTGATTGAGACACTATTATGCAGGTTTATGTGATATGAATGCATGATCAGAAATGGTGTGATTGAGACACTATTATGCAGGTTTATGTGATATGAATGTATGATAAAAAATGGTGTGATTGAGACACTATTATGTAGGTTTATGTGATATGAATGCATGATCAGAAATGGTGTGATTGAGAGACTATTATGCAGGTTTATGTGATATGAATGTATGATAAAAAATAGTGTGATTGAGACACTATTATGCAGGTTTATGTGATATGAATGCATGATCATAAATGGTGTGATTGAGACACTATTATGCATGTTTATGGGATATAAATGCGTGATCAGAAAGTGTGTGATTGAGACACTATTATGCAGGTTCATGTGATATGAATGTATGATCAGAAAGTGGTATAGCAAGTTAATCTTAGAGCTGAATTGCTTCATTGCCATGCCATCATGTTTTCTGATTATTATAGTTATATTCACAACCATTATTGAGTTTTTATACTCCCCCCACTTTCTTGTTTTGTTTTGGGGCTGTGTGGTGTGACACGCAAACAGACAGGATCCTCTTTATGAGGAAAAGTCGGAGAGAGCTTGGGAGTAGTCGGGAGGCTTCTAGTCTTGCATGTCTCTTCGTTTATCTTGTTTTGATGTTAGGAACTTATGGATGATCTTTGTTTTATATTTGTGATATACTATGTCTTTAGTTTCGTTTGAGACCTTGTTTGGAGCCAAGTGTGTGGCTATGGATCATTAGTATGTGGGTTTGAGATTGTGGTTTAATTTAGAGTTTAACTATTTTGGTTCTACCTATTTACTCTTGCTCAAAGTAGTGCGTAAACTCCGTAAATTAGACCGCCCGTGGTTGGGGCATAAGTCTTCCGCTATTTCCTTAATTGTTTTCAAACCGTCGCCCCTGTGCGTTGGTCCGGCCCCAGAGAGTGGGCATTTGCATGCTCAGGTAAGTAGTATCATGGATCTGCTCTTACTTGTTTGATCATGTGCCCCATGAGCATAGGTGTGTCTTGCCTTTGGAAAAGTCCATGGTGTCTAGTTACTCCCCAAAGGTTAAGGTGATGCTCTAGTAACATTCCCTTCTTTTTCAACGCTGGCACTTATTAATTGTAATGAGCTTCAGTTGTCGGTAGTATAATAAGAGTAAGTTGTATGTTTCAGATTCTCAGTATGTTATACGTGTAAGATCTAGAGTAAGTGTGAGCTTATAAGGAAGATAGTAAGAGTAAGTTTATGAGTATGAGTAAGATTGTACGAGTAAGTTGGTGAGACTTTGTTTCAGACGGTAAGTGTAAGTGTAAGTGTAAGCTTCTAAGGAAGATGTAAGAGTACGTTTATGTGTAAGAGTAAGATTGTATGAGTAAGGTCATACAAGTAAGTTTGTACGAATAAGGTTGTACGAGTAGGTGTATGTTGTAAGTGTAAGCGTACGCTTGTATGAGTAAACTAATAAGACTGATTCAAAGTGTAAGTGTAAGAGCATGTTATATGAGTAAGTGTAAGTTCAGCTTGTATGATGATTTGTATAGGTGACCATATTTATGTTTCTTATTCTGTTTGTTTCATGTGTGATTGCATGAAAGCATTTATATATGAACTTACGGAGTTCATTGATTTATTTTTTCCCTACTGGGTATGAAAATATTCACTCTATTTTTTTAGCCCCTTCGTTTGGAGGCTTTTGCAGGTCGATCAATAACTTTCTGAACTGGACTTCTCCCCGTGACGGACTATCCTTCCTCGACTTGGAGTGCAACGAAATCATAGTGAGGCTATGTAGAGTTTAGTGCCACAATCTCATGTATTGGTTAAGGTAAGAAAACTGTATTATTTTATGGACTTGTGTACCTATATATGAATCAGAACACAGACTGTTGAAGAACTTGTACTCAGAAAGACATGAGATATATTTGTTTTTAAAGACCATGGCCATGATGTGTTTTACTTATATGTTTTTATTTCAGGTCACGCCTGAGAATTTTAGTTTTGTCGTATGATGAATTAATTTATGAAAATTATTTTCATATGATTTTGAATTTTGTTGGTTCATTTGATTTATATATGTATTTTGAAATAAAATATTTATAAGATTTTTAATTAAATGTAAAGAAAAACCTTAGGAGTGACAACTTACGAAGTTGGAACTTTTGAGAGAGAGTCATGTGATATTTGAAAGAATGTTAATGCATGCTTAGTTGTTATGCTTTAGATGAATTGACGTATAATATTCCTTAAAATAGAATTCATGTTAGTTACTATATTCATTCCTATAGAATGCTGTTGTGAAATGATTCTTGAAAGTATTACAGTTTTAGTTTGTCTATCCTACTGGGTATATTTGTATACTCAACATCCATTTTGACACAATTTGTTTGAAGGAATAACCGAGTAGGGGACTCTTGTGTAAAGAAAAAATGTAAAGCTCTTAATTCTATTTAATATTTCCTAATTTAGATATTAAACTTTAGATTAGTATGTAATATTAAGACATAGGCACGGGAATACTAAGTACTTGTAGTTATGTGTAATATACAAATTGGTATGTACTCACGCCAAGACCATGTGGGATTTGGTTGCAATTTTATTATATCTTATATATATATATATATATTAAAAAAACTGATGTGTGACAATTAGTGTGAGCCCAAACAAGTCAATTATATCTTACTAATTGAATCAATCTTGACAATCTGAAAATAAATTAAAAAAATTCTAGTGTCATGTAGAAGGAGCGGGATCAAGTAGGGATTGTGTAACAAGAGGAATATATAGTACTTGACCGACCTTGGTGCTGGCCTATTATGTATTTTAAACAACTTTGTGGCCAACAATCTATGAAAAGGACCTCTCTATGCCAAACTTGTAGCTTCTTTGTAATTTTTTCCTTTCATCTATCAAAATTATATTTTTAATTATTTTCTAATTTTCTAAATTCCAACCTCTCCTCATAGGTACCACGGGCTCAAATCAAACATGATGCTGTTTTGCTCGAGAGATATTATCTATTTGAAGAATATTATTTTTTGAGTAATGCTATATTAACACGAATAGTTGATGAAAGTCATCACACAAACTCCATTGTGAGTGTAGAATAGTGAGCCCTACTATTAATTGTATTTAGACGATGAAGAATTTTATTTCAAAATACACATCGAAGGTGAAATGCATCACACGGCTTCCCACCAACAACGCCCATGCCCACACACGTAAGCTCCCCACCACCCCCACTGGGGACTAGGGTCTAGAGTTGTTCTCTCCACTCATAGCCCAGCCGACATTTCTAATAGCCACATTACAACCTTTCATTTCCCCAACAAACCTTTCTTTTTTTCTCTTGTTTTGGACTTGGGCGGTAGCCAAAAACGAACAGGTACATTGACAGACCCAAGGAGCTTCCCTCCCTACCCTCCTCTATCTCTCCCCTTCAACCAGGACCACGACTGCTTTGCCGCCAACACCGACCACGGCTTCCGCATCTACAACTACGACCCCTTCCGCTAGATCTTCCACCGGGATTTTGACCACAGCTTCGGTGCCCCCGGATGTCTATCTCGCAGACCACCTATAGTTCCATTTTTTTTAAAGTTCAACATGATTTCGTCCTTTAGAAGGACGAAATTATTTAATTTTTTTTAAAATAATTTCGTTATTTAAAACAACGAAATCAACTTAAACTTAATTTTATCATTCTAAAGGATGAAATTAGTTATTTTTTTTTTTAAAAAGTCATGCAAACACTAGTTGCTTAGTTGGCGCCTGAGTGACGAAAATCAACTCCACTTTAGGAAATGAGTCGATTTGGTAATTATTTTTTTAAATTATTATTTAAATAATTTTTCCTTTTTCATTTCATCTATCAAAATTATATTTTTAATTATTTTCTTCTTTTCTAAATTCCAATCTCTCTTCATTGGTACAATTGGCTCAAATCAAACATGATGTTGTTTTGCTCAAGAGATATTATTTATTTGAAGAATATTATTTTTTGAATAATACTATATTAAGACGAATAGTTGAAGAAAGTTATCACACAAACTCCATTGTGAGTGTAGACCAGTGAGCCCTACTATTAATGGTATTTAGACGATGAAGAATTTTATTTCAAAATAAACATCAACGGTGAAATGCAACACATGCCTTCTTCCCACCAACAACGCCCGTGCCCATTGGCGTAAGCCCCCCACCACCCGCACTGGGGACCAGGGTCCGGAGCTGTTCTCTCCACTCATAGCCCAGCCGACATTTCTAATAGCCACACTACAACCTTTCGTTTCCCCAACAAACCCTTTTTTATTCTCTTGTTTTGGACTTGGATGGTAGCCAAAAACGAACAGGTACATTGATCCGTCTCTCCCCTTCTACCACTTTCATTCTCCGTAGAGATCCAGCACACAAGTTTCCGGACAGCAGATTTTGTTGAAGAGGCTTCCGGTGTTCTACGAAGGAGGTCGGTCGATTGACCCGATTCGCTTCACTGCAAAGCCAAGCATCATCATCATCCATTTATCCTTTCGGGGGTAGTCACGTAAATCGACACTTCTGAAATTCCATTCTCATCCCACTATCGTCGTTATCTTCCATCTCAAGGGCATTTTCATTAACGCAAGCAATCAATAAATACCGCAGTAAGAGCATCTCCATCCTCTTCGCTATTTGGTTGGTTGGTTGGTTGGTTCGTAATTTTTAGTGCCTCATCATTCAAGAAAGAAAGGAGGTAAAAGTGCCTTGTTTTGGGTTGCCTTTTTTGGATCCTTGCCGCTGCAGCTGCAGCTGCTTCGGCTTCAGCTTCTTCTCCGTCCCGTTGTACAAATCGAGACTTTGGAACATACTGGGGTTGCGCTTCAGCTGGGGCACTTTCGTTGCTGTTGGAGGGGAGGGATCAGTTGAGCTTCTGCTGCTTCAGATCGGGGAGGCTCTAGCTTTCGGGTGCTTAATCAAATCGGGTTCGAATTTGGCAGCTGAAGCTTTTGGGTTTCTTGTCAATGGCGAAGAGCTGGAGAGATGGAGGTTTTAGTGCAAGTGAATTTCTCTGCAGTTGACTTTCTTCAGCTGTTGCAGTCCAGCTGAGATCCGTTCCGAGGGGAAAAGAGAAGGCTGCGATATAGTGGGTTTGAATTTCGGTTTTGCTACTCTTCGAGGGTTCGAAAGATCTGGAGATGTATAACTCGTCGGATCTCGACCGGCAGCACCAGCTGATGAGGCTCCGGTCGGCGCCGAGCTCGCTCCTGGCTGAATTCCGGTCCTCCACCCCCGAGGCGGAGGCGATCTTGGAAAGGTTCATCTCAAATTCGGCCTCCCCCGACCACAACCCCCAACCCCAGCACCAGATGCAGCTGGAGGAGGAGGAGGCTATGGATGAGAAGAACCGGTTTCAGAACCGGATGGTGTATCCTCCGCCACCTGCAGTTGTGTCCGGCAGCAGCGGCTCCGGGGTCGGTCGAAACCCATTTCCGACGGCGGTGAATTCCATGGCCTCCAACGGTGATTCAACTGAGTCCAAGGCCAACTTGATCCGTCACAGCAGCTCTCCTGCCGGCCTCTTCTCAAATCTTATGGACGGTATTGAGAAAAAATTGGGAAACCAATCTACAGCAGACCTTTGATACTTTTATTCTTGTTTCTGTTTTTTTTTTTCCTATTTTCGGCTACTTGGGCGAGATGGGTTTCCCCTCTTTATGCTTATACTCCTGTTGTAGAGGTTTTATGGTCTCTGTAATCAAACCGTCATATTTAGCACTGAACTTCATTTACTCTTCTTTATCAAAAATGGAACTCATTTACTCTTCTTTTCCCAAAAGAGAAAAATACCTCATTTATTCTCATATCTACCAAAATGAACTAATCCTGCAACTTGCTTTTTTTTTTATGACAAATTTACAAAGTGGTTCAAGAAGTTAACATTTGGCAAGTTGGGCTATTTGTTTGTTTTTTTTCCTCTTTCTGTTTATGATGTAGATGTACATATTCTTGTGGTCAAACCCATCCTATTACGTCATGAACTCATTTGCTCTCATCTAGGTACCAGATTGTAACCCATTGTGAAAACTTCCAAAGTATTTTTAATTTGATAATGCTGTATGTTGTCCTTTGCAAGATAATTTGTTTCGCTGTTTGGAGATAGATGCCAAAAACAAAAGAAAAACTTTCCTACTGACTCTTTTTATTTGGAAGTTTCTTGGTTGACATTGGTCATTGTGATAGAATCTTTTCTTTACTGAGCAAAGCTTCCGATTTTCAGGTTATGGTGTTCTGAGGGGAATGAGCAATTTCAAAGTTGGGAGTGCTGGTTTTGGTGGGGAGGGACCCATTTCAAGTAGCAGCAGGCTGAAGAGCCAGATGAGCTTGTCCGGAATCTCTGAAGTGGAGTCGGAAGGGGAAGGCCTTGGCTTGAGCAGCTCCTGTAACGTAGGGAGACTGGGAAATGGCGTTGGCATTGACCGGTCTTGTATTCCTGGCTTCTTATCTTCTTGGGACGACACCCCAGTCATTCCGAACAACTTCTCTGGCATGAAGAGAGGTAGAGAGATTGATGGAAAGCTAATTTCCCCTCAGAATTCACTGGAGATTCTGGTAACATTCCATATCCATTGCCTGTATCTATATAATTTTTGGGATTTCAAGCTGTGAACTGATGTGTTTCCATATCAATTGATTTATCAGAGTGAAGACATGAGCAGTCATCACCAAGCTGGATTGAGACATCAATTCAGCCTTCCAAGGACTCCATCCGAAATGGCTGCCGTGGAGAAATTTCTACAACTTAATGATTCTATCCCTTGCAAGATAAGAGCCAAGCGGGGTTGTGCCACCCACCCCAGGAGTATTGCAGAAAGGGTAAAATGATCATCTAAGTCCAAGCTTGATCTTGCAAAGTCATAGTACATCTGAAGAAAGAGATTTTCGCTGATAAAAATATTACTTACATTCAGTATCCCTTTGGAAGGATCTTGTACCACAATCTTAATATTTTGAGGTCAACTTGTTTCAGGTGAGAAGAACAAAGATCAGTGAACGGATGAGAAAACTACAAGAACTTGTTCCCAACATGGATAAGGTAATCAATTATCAAGTGGGTCTACACAATTATTCATGATTGACTTGACCAATTTGTCAACTGGCTTATTAACTTCAATCATAAATTACTGGCTCAATCGTTCTCAGCAAACCAACACCGCAGACATGTTGGATTTGGCCGTGGATTACATAAAGGATCTCCAGAAACAAGTCAAGGTAATCAGTTGCCATTTGGAGAAAATTTCATCTCTGCAACTATGTTCAATCAAACTTTTCAAAGCATATTCCGGGATGATGCCACATACTTTATAACATGAAAATTTTCACGTTGTAGACCCTCTCCGATGGTAGAGCAAGTTGTACTTGCTCAAACAAGCTTCTTCAGTGTGGTTAGCTTTGTACAAAAAAATTTCTTGCAAAAGAAGACAAAAGAGGCCAAAAAGACCGGCGGAAAGGGAAAAGAGGGCAGAAAAGCCCACTGCTCTTTTGTGAGTGGATCAAGATAAGATCTTCCCCAAGAAAAAAGGAGGGCTCGGAAAAGCAAGACAGGAGCCTTAGACAGATCTGGATAAAGTTGTATGACTAGTGGCGAAGCCATCACTTTTCCTTCATATGTATATATATAATGTAAAAAGTCTATTGTATCATCGGTTTTAGTTATTTCATGAGCTGATTAAGTTATTCTTATATATTAGCTGAAGAATTTGTAATTTTAATCTTAAACTACTCGTGCAAAATATCTGCAAATTGAAAAATATATCATCAAATAAAAATTCCAATGCCTCTTGAGGCAGTAGGAAACGTGGATAACTATTTATACCTGTAGTGGTGGCATTATCTTATGAATGATTCTAAAGCTTTTACTTGAGTTATTAAAATCGAAGGCAACTGTTGATGCAAGTAATTAAACTTATAATTCTATTGTCACTACCCTAGCCCGTCAGGTGTTAAGCCTCTGTACATGTGTACCATGTGTACCACGAAAGCTTGTCCACACAGAGGTGAGGCATAGCACACTCAAAAGACGAAAGAAAATTGATAATGTCTCATACTAATTATTTCAAGTAGCAATAGAATTTATTACTTTTAATTGAAGTGTTGAACCATGGTATGGGCTCAGGCCCGTATGATTAGTCAATACATATGGATATGGGATCCAAGGATAGTGGGGTGGTTGTGTTGACCTTTTATGAACCATTATAAAACATATTCTATTAGGACTTATATTTGTTACACACGCACACTAGGTATGTGACTAGGGTGCACATATTCACTTTGTAGGGTTCGACTACTAAATCTAGTGTTGTTGGTTGGACCCGTAGTTAGCGAAGGGTCGACTCTATCTCGGGCTTGGCCGTGTATAAAGAGTTTAGTCTTCCTTGGGCTTTGAGAAACAGAGCCCATTCCCGTTGTGTCAGACCCTCTAGGTTAATCTAGTAGATTTTATATTAGAGGCCCATTCAAAAAGCCCATGTAGGGAAATATTAATGAGTGAGTATAAAAACTTGTAAAGAGAGGAAAGAAGCTTTAACCAAGGCCCCCTCTCTTCTCCTCTCTCTCCCAATCATGCCCCCCTCTCCCCTCTCTCTCTCTTGGTGTGTTGCACAAAGGAAGAGGAAAAGAGGTGTTGGCCGCCCCTCTCTCTCTCCCTTTGTCTCCCTCTTGCATGTTGCACAAAAGAGGAAAAACTTTTTGGGAATTGTAAGGATTCAAGGCAAGGGCTAGGGCACTCCATTAAGGGAATTCTACAATCCAAAACAAGGATTTAGAGGGTTCTACACATATACAAAGGTTATCTTTTTTTATCTCAATTGAATTGGTGTTCAATTGTTTATTAGAGTGTTGGAGTGAAGGATCAAGGTGTCCGGGGGCTTATCAACCCCAAAGGTCCATATTCAATTCTAATTGATTAATTACCTCATGCATATGATTATTGCTTATGAATGTCTTTGTTCATGTGAATGTGTAAAGATAATTGCATAAAGTTGTGATTTTTACTTATGGTGCCACCCCTAGGGCTCGCCACACCACATGCTTATGCTGGTATGCCACTCATCACGAAACCTGAACTTTACTTCAAAGTCCATAGGGGAGATGCAACTTCAGTTGATCCTAGTCAAGATTATTTACAATCTTATTATGTTAAGTTATAGTTTCTACAATTTGAAAGTCAATGCACTATGTCAAGAATTGTAATTTTATTTTGATTTTTAAATTTATAGTGTTTCATAAGATATAGCCAAGGGGGAGATTGTAAGAACATGTTAGTCATATATCTCAAGGTTATTAGCTAATTTCTTTGTCAAAATTATGTTTAGAAACTTTGTGTATGTATTGAGTCTTAGAGTTTGATTTGAGATTTTTGTGGTTGAGTTAGATTTGGAATTGACAAACTTGAAAAATAGAAGCAAATACATTCTTATAGATCATGACAAAAGATTGAAGAATGTTGAAGGTTTTTTGAGCTTATTTAAGTCACATTTGCATACCAAAATCACTTAGACAAATTTCAGAAGTGATTTTGAAGGGTTTAGAAGGTTTTAGGGTAAAAGGAGCAAAATGGTAAAAATATAGACAAAATGATTAATCGTTGAATATACAGTTGATCATAACAATTGATCAGCACTTGATTTTGCCCTTTGTAAAATGAAGTTGAGAGATATCGATTGATTTCTCTTGTTAATTGATTGATTGTTTGAAGTATTGTCCACAAAAAAAAATAGTAAATGATTGATCATTGTTTGGAATGATTGATCATTTCAAGGATAGGTTACCCTAATTAAGCTATTCTAATTTTAATTCCTTTCCTTATTCAATTCAAAGACCTAAAGTGACTTAAAGGAATTATATGAGGGTTAAAAAATTACGAAATTCGAGAGAGGAAAATATAGAGGAGATTAGAGAAAAAAGTTTATACCTTTTGTACATTATTTTCTAAAGGGGGTTCACATGAAGCTTTGAGTTGAAGATCAATAATGAATTCATGAAGCTATTCTATGAATAAAAGGATTTTTCACAAAAAGATTTCAAAGATGAGTTGTAGTTTACCTTTGATAGGAGATTAAATATTACAAAGGAGGCCAAAGTCAATATAACAAGAGGTGTTTGTTGAAGGCTAGAAGAAGATAAAGAAAAAGCAAGAGGAAGAAGAAAGTTTTAAGTGCTTGAGGGAAAAGACTTATAGGCCATGAATAATAAAAATTTGTGGAGATCTAAACAATATAAGTTTGTATTAGAGTCAAAACAATGGTTGGTGGTATACTTGTGTCAATATAAATTGTCTTACTTGCTAGTAGTGCATTGATTTGGTTTCGATGTGGAACCGCTATGATTTTTTACCCGAGTTTTAGTTTTCTACATTAAATTGTTATGTTCATGTGTGGGTTGAATGCTTAGGGTTTAAATGATTGAAATAATGTGGATGAGATTTTATACAATATTTACTTAATTATGCAACATATCAAAATTTGCATAAAAGAGGTTGGCATTCATAGTCTTTAACTTCATAGATAATCAGACTAGGGGCAATCTAGTGATCCACTATAATCTTTCTAGAGCACATGATCTCCTAAAGTTTGCAAGACAATCCTCAACTGTTTTTCATGATCCTCCTTGCTTGTTAAATTGATCAATATGTCATCCACAAAGATGATAATAAATCGATCCAAATAAGTCATGAAAACTTTATTCATCAAGTCCATAAAAGATGTTGGTGCATTGGTAAGATGAAAAGGCATAACTAAGAACTCATAATATCTATAATGTGTTTTTAAAGCTGTCCTAGACACATCATTGGGCCTAATACAAAGTTGACGGTAGCCCGACCTCACACCAATCTTAGAGAACACTTAAGTTTACTTCAATTAATCAAACAAATCATTAATATGTGGCAAAGGACACTTGTTTTTTATGGTTACCAGATTCAACATCCAGTAATCAATGCAAAGCCGAAGGGAACCGTCCTTCTTCTTAACAAAGAGAACCAGTACGCCCCGTGAAGATGCACTATGCCATATATATCCCTTGTCAATCAAGTTTTACGGCTAAGCCTTGAGTTCTTTCAATTTAGCTAGAGCAATGAGGTAAGGAGCTTTAGAAATAAGAATTGTATGTAGAAGAATTTCAATTTTGAACTTGATCTCCCTCTCAGTAGGTAATCTCAAGAAGTCATTCGGAAAGACATCTACATACTCTAACACTAATGGAATGAACTTAATAGGAGGTAATGTTCCACCATTCACTATGATGCTTGCAAGAAAACTTATGCACCCGATACTAATCCATATCCTTGCCTTAGAAGAAGAAATCAACAACTTTCCACGTACCCATCTTGTAAGATCCTTGAACTTGAACTGGTTTTAAATTTATTATGTTTAATTACTTTTATGTGGTTTATGTTGTTTCTGATCAATTTTGATAATTTTTAGAAATAAAGGTGATTTCCAAATGTTTTAAACAAAAATAACTTCATATTTGTGAGTTTTAAGTGAATCAAAACCATTCAAGGATTTTTGCATATTTTTTAAAAATTAGGGTTTGACAGGACCCCCTATGGGCCCCACGGTCGAATTTGGGATTTTTGGTCCAAAATGTCCCAGACATCAAAGAAAGTTATTACAAAAAAATTTTAAATTTTCTGGTCCTAATTTTGGTTTAAATGACCAAATTTATCAGTTAAAAACTATATTCTCACCCCAAGTTTTAATTAGGTATAGCCCATTCCTTCCTATAAAAGGAAAGAAGCTAACCCTTTCCCATTTCGGAAAGGACTGAGCCAAAAGATCTACAGCCTAATCCCCAATTAGGCCCAAAGAGGAAGTGATTAGAGGTAAGATTTCTTTAATCATTGCTTAATTTTTAGGGTTTTTCTTAAAATCCTCTTAATCTTGACTTCCTCCATTGATTCAATCCATTTTCAAAGCATGAGATCATTGTTTTACTCTTCTAGTTCAAACCCTATAAAAGGGACATTAAGGCTGCTTGCGAGGGCATTCAATTATTTAAAGAACTCAAAAATTTTGCAAGGTGGATTGAGAGCTTTGGGAACAATTCTAGAGAACCATTGGGCAACAGGCAATTCGTTGGCAACTTAGATGAGCTGCTAGGAGTGGACTCAGCCAAGGGACTGACCATACTCGACATCTCAATAAGGATTGGGAGAGAACTCTACAATGGGCAGATTGATAAGCAAGATAGTTGAAACGGGATGGGTTTGAGAACAAGGTAAGTGCCTTTGTTATTGTAATTTATTGTGTTGAAAAAAGGTTTCAGAGGCAAACCTCCTCTTTTCTCATATTTTCCCTGTACTATGCTTGTGTTGGATGTGCATATACATGGGTGAACGGGTAGATAGGCTATTGTTTATGTTCTGCAGCTAAGCCATCTAATGTGCCCGATGCAGGCACAATCGGTACCCAGGAGAATTGCGCAGGGAAAGGGGAGAATTATTGAAGAAAGGGGAAAAGTCTCAGAATCACCAAATTACATAACCAAAAAACAAGAGTCAAGGTCGGCCCTTACGGGAGACGACCCCCCTAGTGAACCGGACCAGCTAAACCAACCCAGCCCGATTCATACAATATAATCTAATTAGCAGTTCCGCTAATCCAAGCCCTAACTGAACCAATAAGTAAAAGACTACAATCACAACTAAATAGTCAAGGCAATAAAGTAATAAAAGGAGTCTGTGTATCGTATGCAATCGTGCACAACACTCCACCACGCTTCCGCTAATCGCCTTGTCTGCAAGGCGACCATGCTGGATAACGAGCCAAGAAATCATCCTCAAGTATCCACGTCGCATCCTCCAAAGGCTGACCTTGCCAAGAAACCAAAACTTCAGTAACAATGCGACCCGAACGACGAACCCCCCTCTTCTCAAGCACAGACGCTGGAGCTGGAGCTGGAGGCAGAACAGGGCCCATCGGAGGCAGAGGTGACGCATCCACTGCCAAGGTGTAGTCACCAACAAACCTGCGAAGACGAGACACATGGAACACAGGATGGACCAAGGAATTAGGTGGCAAGGAAAGGCGGTAAGCAACCGGACCAACGCGAGCCTCCATTGGATATGGACCATGAAACCTAGGAGCGAGCTTGGAGTGCTCGGGCTGAAACAAGGAAGTTTGGCGCTGTGGTAAGACAGAGACATAAACCAAGTCACCAACTTGGAACTCCCGATCAGTCCGGCGGCCATCATAGAGTTGTTTCATCAGGTTCTGAGCCTCTGCCAGATTCACCTTTAATTGCCGCAAGACCTCATCGCGGGTTTGTAGCATATAATCCACCTCTGCCACCTTAGAACGATGAGGAACATATGACAAAATAGTAGGAGGAGGGCGACCATACAACACTTCAAAAGGAGTGAAGCCTGCACGCGTGTGATAGGTAGTATTATAGGACCACTCTGCCCAAGGAAGAAGCTGCAGCCAACGGCGAGGCTGCATCATTGTGAAGCATCGCAGGTATTGCTCCAAACACCGATTAATGACTTCCGTCTGTCCATCTGTCCGAGGAAGATAAGCAGTGCTCATGCGAAGGGACGTACCCTGTAAGGCAAAGAACTCCTGCCAAAACTGAGAAAGAAAGATACGATCACGATCAGACACAATGGTACGAGGCATACCATGAAGCTTTGCCACCTCTCGAACATACAGGTCCGCCACCATTTTAGCAGTGAAGGGGTGACCGAGCACACAGAAGTGAGCATACTTAGACAGACGGTCAACCACCACCATGATCACCGATTTACCTTGCACCAGTGGCAAGGCCTCCACAAAGTCCATCGATACATCCTCCCATACTTGGTCTGGAAAATGGGTAGGGGTTGGAGCAACCCAGCTGGAGAAGTGGTAGCAGCCTTGGCGCGCTGACAAACATCACAAGTGGCCACATACTCATGCACAGCCCGACAAACTCCCAATCATAAGAAACTCTAGCTGACCTGCTTATAAGTGCGAAAAACCCCCTCATGACCAGCAACTGGAGAATCATGGAAATGAGATATAATGCGACGACGAAGATCAGAGACATCAGGAACCCACAAGCGATCCTTCCAGAACAATAGATAACGGACGGCCTGTCGGGTCCTGCTGAAGGGCAGTGATCAAAGCCTGCGTCGAAGTATCCAAGTAGTAGGCATGCTTTAACTCATCAATAAAGGGACATGAGAGCGTGGAGAAGGCAAGGCATGACCCCGGGGCCGGTATACGAGAGAGAGCGTCAGCCACTATGTTCTCTGAACCCTTCTTATAAACAACTTCATAATCATAACCCAAAAGTTTACTAACCCAACGCTGCTGAGATGGAGTGGACACCAGCTGTTCGAGGAAATACTTCAATGGCTGATGGTAGGTGCAAATCAGGAACAGTTGACCCAAGAGGTACGGTCGCCATTTGGAGATGGCATGGATGATAGCCAGCATTTCCTTCTCATAGATGGACAGTGACAAGGAGCGGCCCGCCAGAGCCTTGCTGAAATAGGCGATGGGACGCTCATCCTGTAACAAAACTGCCCCTAAGCCAGTGTCTGAAGCATCCGTCTCTACCACAAACGGGCCGCTGAAATCAGGTAGAATCAAGACGGGGGCGGAGGCCATGGCATGCTTCAGCCCGTCAAAGGCCTCCTGGGCATCCGGAGTCCAAGCAAAAGCACCTCATTTGAGCAGCGCTATCAGAGGACAAGCCAATTCCGCATAGCGACTAATGAAGCGCTGATAGTACCCGGTGAGGCCTAGAAATCCACGGAGCACCCGAACACACGTGGGAATAGGCCAAGACAGCATGGCGGCAACCTTGGCTGGGTCGGTGGCAACACCATTCCCCGATATAATGTGGCCTAAATACTCCACCTGCTGACTGCCAAAGGAGCATTTTGAACATTTAAGACATAAAGAATTGGCACGCAGAATAGAGAAAACCGACCTGAGGTGTGTCAAGTGCTCGGCCCACAATCTGCTATATACCAGAATATCATCAAAGCAAAAAAAGATATAACGGCACAGGAAGGGACGAAAGAGGTCGTTCATGAGGCACTGGAATGTGGATGGGGCATTAGTCAACCCAAACGGCATAACCAGGAACTCGAAGTGGCCGTCGTGAGTCCGGAAGGCTGTCTTGTGCACATCGGCGATATTCATGCGGATCTGATGATAGCCCGAACGCAGGTCGAGCTTACTAAACACCGTAGCACCGGTCAGCTCATCGAGTAACTCCTCAATCACTGGAATCGGGTACTTATCTTTCACAGTAACAGCATTGAGGGCGCGGTAGTCCACACAAAAGCGCCAAGTACCGTCCTTCTTATGCACTAGCAACACCGGCGACGAATAGGAACTCGTACTGGGCCAAATAATTCCGGCCTGAAGCATATCGGCCACAAGACGCTCGATCTCTGCCTTCTGAATATGTGGATAGTGATAGGGACGCACATTGGTTGGGGTGGCACCAGGGGTAATCGAAATCTAATGGTCATGGGAGCGGCGAGGCGATAGTCCCTGTGGCTCAGCGAATAAGTCTTGGTAATCTATCAAAAGCTCCTGGAGGTCGGTCTGCATGATATCTTGAGACACCTCAATGACTGCCCGCTGCTAGAAAAGGAGCCCTTGAGAGGCGTACCGGAACAAGGAGGTCGAAGGATGGGCGGAGAGGAGGGTGCCCGGCCTCAAACCTTCCAACCGGATGCGCTGTCCCTAGAGCTCAAAGTCCATCCACATCTCCCAAAAATCCAAACAACATCGCCAAGCTCCTAGAGCCACTGCACACCTAACACAACGTCCGCCCCTTTGGTCGGCAACAGGAAGAGATCAGTGACAAATGCATGGCCCTGTATAGACAAAGTAACCTGCGCACACACCCCATTGCTCCGGAGGTGCTTGCCATCTCCAATCAATACGTCAAAGGGTTTGGAGTCTGATACGAAACACCCAAGTCGGTTGGCCTGTCATTAATAAAATTGTGAGTAGAACCACTATCGATCAAAATAGCTACCTATTGGCGCTTGAGGAACCCTTGAACGCGCATTGTGCGAGGCATAAAGGCCCCAGAGAATGCATGCACAGATATCTCTGGTAAGAGCTCATCACCGGCGGACAGTGCAGAGCCATCAGAACCCTCGTTGCCTTTGTCAATTTCTTCCACCAGAAGGCTGCCCTTAACAGAGCAGCAATGCCCGGGCACGAATTTCTCGTCACATTTGAAACATAGTCCCTTCGAGCATCGTTCCTCCATTTGAGCCGGAGTGAGACATCGCACGATAGGACCAGCAGGAGAGGGTAGCTGGTTGGGCTGGCCAAGGGCAGCACTGCTGGGAAGCGAATCACAGGATTCGCGCTAGGAACAGAACGTCCCAATGGTCCAAGCCGCCCCCCTCTGCGTTGTCTGGTCAGTTTCTCCTCTTCGATGCAAGTGTGGCGCACCACGTCCCGCATGTTGGCACATGGAAAGTGCCGCATCTCTTCTAAAATTTTGGGCTTGAGGCCGCATTTGAAGGTACCCACCAAGGCGGCCACCGGCCAGTCAGGCAGCCGATTGGCCACCTTCATGAATTCAATGTAGTATGCACAGACGGTGGTAGTCTGGCGCAGGGATGACAGCATCTCATTAAAATCCTGGAACTCATTAGGCCCAAACTGAACACAGAGTTCATCGAAAAAGGCCGCCCATGTCGGGTAGCGCACCTCTTTCTCAAAACTCTGGAACCACACAGATGTGTCGCCATCAAGGTGGAAGGCTGCGATGCGCAAGCGCTCTGCCTCTGAATTAGTGCCTTGGTAGGCGAAACATTTTTCAGCCTTATACAACCATTCCACCGGATCATCATCCCCGTTGTAGGGAGGGAACTATAGGCAAGCCAGACGAGGTTTTGCGCCCGCTCGTTGGACCCCACTATGCCCAGGGAACTCGTCCCAATCCTCTTCAGCGTCCTGGAAGTGGTTATGATGGGGCGGTATCATAGGTGCATTTTCACGAACACCTGGTGTGCCTCGCATGTCCCAGGTCTGGCGTCTCCCTCCTAATGTTGTCTGACCAGCGCCATAGCATGCAGGATAGGGTAGTCCTCCTCTGTTGACTCCGGTCGGCACTAGGGTGGTGGGTAGGGTCGGTTCCGGGGGCTGCGAGGGCTCACCCTTCTCCGGAGTAACAGCAGTCGGTGCAGGTAGCACAGGCATGACACATGCTGCCAGGGCGTCTTGTTGCACCTTCACTCTGGAGAGGTCGACAACAAGGGTTTGCACCGTTGTGAGGATCTCGGAAATCTTGGCATCGCTGCCAATGGAATTGGCCTACGGACTGTCTGTTGAAGATGGCGCTAGTACCTCCTTCTCAGAAGGTCCCTCCTGCACAACAGCCTATTTGCCACAAGCTATGGCCGGGGATCGCACAAGCTCCGATACCAATGATGTGCCCAATGCAGGCACAATCGGTACCCAGGAGAATTGCATAGGGAAATGGGAGAATTATTGAAGATAGGGGAGAAGTCTGAGAATCACCAAATTGCATAACTAGAAAACAAGAGTCAAGGTCGGCCCTTATGGGAGACGAACCCCCTAGTGAACCGGACTAGCTAAACCAAACCAGCCCGGTTCATACAATATAATCTAATTAGCGGTTCGGCTAATCCAAGCCCTAACTGAACCAATAAGTAAAAGACTACAATCACAACTAAATAGTCAAGGCAATAAAAGGAGTCTGTATCGTGCGCAATCGTGCACAACACCATCACATATGTGAATGCTAAGAAAAGCTTTGTCCTTGTGACATTTGCCATGATGCAAGAAAATAAACTACAAAATAAGTCAAAATCACAGAGTAAATAAAAACGATATGGCCAAAAACTACTAAATATATTAAGGATATGACTCACTTATTATAAAACACAAAATCACTCAAGTATGTTTTTATGATAAAACAATCATAATAATTGCATACAACTAGCTCTCAAACAATGAGCATGTGAATTACCCACACTACCCTTAACCCCTCAAGGTAAGTTTATTCAACATGTAATTAATTAAGCAAACATGATATGCTACCCTCTAAGCATATAAATGAGTAATAATTGCACTTTTCTGTCCAAACCAAAAATGGTACAAAATTACCAAATTAGCCATAGTGCTAGTTTGGTCCTTTCACCCTTCAATCATACCACATACAATCTATTATAAATCACCCAATCAGTAATCACACATGCATAAAAGATGATAAATAAAAATCTAGACAGAATATAAACCCTCACATAAAATAACTTAAAGAATTGACCAAACTGCCCTTAGGGCTACTTTGGTCAATTCTCACCCAAATCTAATCTAATCAATCAATTACACACCCAATATGAAATCAACTAATCAATATAGATTAGAAATAAATCTAGGCATGTAGAGTGAGAAGGAATTTTTAATTTGAACAAAAAACAAGTGGTAAATTTACAAAATTGCCCCTATGGTGTGTCAATGCCCAATTGGATGATCAAATAAAATTCTAACAAAGTATAAATACAAATCAGCACATATAACATTTAATTTTAATATAATAACAAAATCCCCATCATGGATCAATAATAGATATACTAATTTAGGGTTTTCCCCAAATTCTACACAATCAAACCCTAGAACAGATCAAGACTTGTAATCTCTCAAATCAGCAATCTAGACCCTAAATACGGGCATTGACATGCATATGGAAATCAATCAACATAAGCAATAAACATGATCAAAAGGCTATGAACCAAATTAAATTGAATCAATGAATGATGCAAACTTACCTTTCGGGATGATTTCCCTGAGACACCCAGATCCTTCATGCTGACACCCAATGTATTGATTGAATAAAAATTCAATTCAATGAAGAGAGGAGTACTTTGTTTATGCGTAGAACCTTCACAAATCTTGTGCAATGGAGTGTACATCTCCCTTTATGGAGGGCTATAGTCCTTCTCTTGAATCCTCTTGTGGATCTTGATGATGAGACTCCCAAAGCTAGCAACCTGTAATGAGAGATGACAAGGGAGAGGAGGATGGGGGTGGCCAACCCTCTTTCTCTCTTCTCCTTGTGCGACACGCTAGAGAGAGACCGAGGAGAGGAGGGGACATGATGGGAGAGAGGGGGAGAGGAGGGTATGTGCTTAGGGCCCTCTCCTTTCTTTTCTTTTTATGCATCTTTCTCTCTAAATGGGCTTATGTGAATGGGCCTCCAATATGAGGTCTACTGGATTAACCTAGAGGGTTTGACACAATGGGAGTGAGCTCTATTTCTCATAGCCCACGAAGGCTTAAAACCCACCTTGCACGCGACCATACTCGTCACAAGGTTGACCCCTCACTAACCACGAATCCAACCATGAATACTTATTCTAAAGCTAGGCTCCACAAAGTGAATAGGTGCTTTCTAGTCATATGCCTAGTGTGACCCATGTGAATATGTGTCATGATGGTTCTTGTTGGGATCACCCCCACTATCCTTGGACCCCTAGCCCATACTAGCTTACCCGAACTGCAAATAAGGGTGGACCATATGAGCCTGAGCCAATACCATGGTCAACATGAATTGGATTCTGCACCGCCTTCATTGGACAATCGGATGTGTTGTGACCTAAAACTATCATAGTTGATTGTCATGTGGCTTGGGATACATGAAATTAGGCCCAACTTCAATATGAACAAAGGAGAATGCTAACCATGATATATAAAAAATTTGGCTATCATTGTGCAAACGAGCTCCAAGGGTGTTGCAGAATAACCCAAAACTATCTTTAGACTAGCATTGGTGAGGAAGGTCTGAAAATCTAACCGAGATGCAAGTATACTTGGTTATCTCTCTTATTGGTTTGAAATCAATCATCCAATAGCATGACTCACCAACCAAATAGTGTTGAGGGCGGATCCACAATCTTGATCATTCTTGAATTTGAAGAAAAAACCTCAAAGAGGGATCCCATTTTTCTAGGAGTAGTTGTAATGACCACGAATTTTCAATATGATTTTACCATCTAATAAATTTAATCTTTGAGTTTTACATAATATTAAATTATTTAGAGGTGGTTATTCAGTTAGCATTCTTAAGGTTGTGATAAAGCTAAAAAAAATGAGTGTAACGAGTTTTCAATCGCTCAAATCGGACATTGGGGTTAAAAGTTATGATCTCAAGAAGCATGTCATATACGTAAGACCCATTTGAAAAATACATGACAACTTAGCTTGAGGGGTATAGTTTTGTAGGGCTCATAAATATGAGTTTAACAATATCTAGAACGCATGAATCCGAGTCTAGGGTAGAAAGTTACGGGTATTTGAAGATAAAAATGATTTAAAAAAATAATGGCGAGCATGCAATGCACTGCGGTCCCATGCATCGCGGGGCAAACCTAGGCACTGCAGAGCACATGGGCTTCACTGCACCATGCACGCCCACAGTTTCACATATGCACTACGAAATATGGTGGTGTGGTGCCATTGTTTTGGTGCTTTGCGGCCTATAAAAGGGGGTTCATGGTTTTTTTGCTTATCCATACTTTATTTCCTCTTTTTCTGGTCATTCTAAGTCAAATTTAGTCCATTCAAAAGGCGTTCTTAACTAAATTTAGGGCGTTTTATGTAGTAGAGGTTATTTTTTAAGATTTTATTACTTTAAAGTAAAGAAACTTTATGAGAGATCCCTTGACCCTATATTCAAACTTCTTTTACCAAATTTTGTGTCATTTTAAGTCTAAATTGAGTCGTTTAATAGGTGTTCTTACCAAAATTGAGTGTGTTGAACAATGTGACAAGATTATTTTTCTGTTTAGAGAGCTCTAAAGCTTAGAAAATGGATGTCAAAGTTCATAGAGTCTGATTTGTCATCTTCAAACTCATGCAGAGAGTGAGGTAGGGGTTTTTCCCTATCTTATGGCATAAATATTTACTTTGGTTGTCTTTTGAACTTAATATACGTATGACTCTAGCATGCTAAGTGTTAGAGTTAGTTTCAAGTTATGTCTTATAATTTTTGCACATATATGATTTATCAAATAATTACGAGTTGGAGTAGGATATAAATTATATACTATATGTTTTATCATATGATTTATATACTGTGATTTTATTACTACCTCGTATATTTATTTTATCAAATAGTTTATCCTTTGAATTTAATTATGATTTCTATATATAGTAGCGTGTAAGATAGAGAGAATCTAGCTTTTCCACTATTTTGATTAAGAATGACTAAAGTAGGTTTGAAAAATATTTTTAGAAAATGATTCCTTGAAGAAGGATGACTCTCAAAATTATTTTTGAAAATACGTACAAGCATGATGATCAAGTTACTGAAATGGGATGAAGAAATGACAATTGTCTTGTAGGACGAGCAACTAATCCTATATTTGTAGTCATTATTGGTGACGCTTCTATGGCTTGTAGAGGCGAAGCTAGAGTTTTTGAAAAGATAAACATTGGGATGTGATATTTTGAAAGAAAAATAGTCCTTTATGAGTCTAGGAACTTATGATTGATTTGTTTGTCCATTGTTGTTATTAGGAGCCCCCATAGATTTCCATGGAATAGATGAAGGCATAGTCATAATCTAGTTTGGAATCGGATGCACAATACACACTATAGCCTGGTTAGCCCCTAACAAAGGGCGGGATCCATTAAGAAGACTATGTGCGTTAGGGTAGACAGTATCATAAGAAGACTCTCTACTCTCTTGATCATTGTGTCCCATGTGCAAGGGTGACTCTTTTCTCTACAAGTACGAAATATTTTTTGCAATCATTTGTGGAGGAGTAAGAGGCTGTTGCTTTGTACCTATAGTAAAATTCATAGGATGGTATAAGTGTCTATGACACTTGTTGTAAGTTGTGAGAACTTGTAAACCCTAGAAGATTCTTCGATATGTAAGAAGAAACTCTAGGAGTGGTTTTGGGTGAGAGGCATATCTTGTTTTTACGAAAAGTTATTATTTATATTATGTATTTTTAAAACTGTCATATGTTACTTTATGTATGGTAGTATAAATTCCCCTACTAAGTATTTTAAAATACTCACCATCTCTTAGACATTATAAGACATGGCGAAGCTTAATGTGCAGGTAGAAGGGCCTACTTGGGAGTTTTTAAGATAATTTCAAATATTTTCAACCACACTTAAATCATAGTAAGAAGTTTTATTTTTTTAGCTTGTGTTTGTACACAGATAGTATATTCTTAAAAAAAATACAATTTTATAACATGTTTATGGTTCGAAAAAACTCCGAACATTTTTATTAAAAAATTTGTATGGTATAGCGAATTAATGTGTGTGCCCCCATCTTGATGCCTCTCTTTCAAGAATGCTGCGTGGAATGGAGATTTATGTGTTGGAAAAAATTCCGCAATAGTGGGGAATGCGATTTGGGGAGGAAGAGGAAAAAAATAAGTTATTCCACAATGACCCTTTCTCTCTCACACACTCACACTCTCCACGTGTGACCAACCTCTTCCATGCGGGAAGAATGAGCTGTGCTCTCCCCAATCTCTCGTCTACGATCCCGTGATGACCTAGCACAACACAACTAGCAGATGCTCCAACTTCTCATTCAAAGAAGAAAAACGACTCTACATCTTAGATGTGAGTCTTGCCTACATGAGCATCACATCGTTCTCCGATTGCTCCACCCTCGCGCTCACACCCGACAGAGCTGATACCGATATGATAGGCATGTGTTTCTTTACTCTGCCAATCTTCACTGATTTAAAGAAAACCAAATGAGATAAACAACAAAAGAGAAATATGAAGATGGTGGAATCATGTAGGAATACCTTTCTAGCGCAATATACTTTTCACCATATGCTTACAGACTCCCTTCCAATTCAGATGAAAAGACAACCCTCTATAATCATGTACATAACTGACAAAAGTAAGCAACTGGTACAGACTACAAACCATGCAACTGATTCACTCCCTCCACCGTCTCTTTAGAGACTTATTCCAAAAGCCAACTACTTGCTGACATACCAAATATAGACCATTGCCAAGGGGCTAATCAGGTTACGTAGAGGGCTCATCTAGGTAAATTGTGGGGGAACAGTGCCACTGGAGCCTACCCATCTATGGCTTCTAGCACAATCACTTTTCGCCCTGCGGGCTGGTCAAGGGCATAGCTATAGTCGTGATTGGAACAATACAGTAATAGTTCCACTATGTACAATCTTTCACAACAAAGAGATTTATTGTCATAATGCCAATTTTAGCATCCTTCCAATGAATTGAACTGATTATGTAGATTTAATGTTAAAGTACACATTATAAAATTCATCTCTAAGACTTAATAATGGTTCCAGCAAAAAGTTTCTCTTTGTCCCCTTCGCCACAAAGCTAATAGCATTGTACTCACTAATTCCTTTATCATAAGAAAAACTTGTTGCAACTTGGAAACCTTCCTTAGAAGAATGCTTTCCAGGCCTACAGATGAGCTGCACACTAGTTCCAGCTTTTACAATTTCACTAGTAGAAATAAAGCACCCTCTTTTAGTCCTGGATTGAAAGGATATTGTGTTATGTCTTCCATCTAAACCAGCAAGGACTTTGAATGCCGCTGATGCCTCATCCCAATCATCCCCTCCCCTTCTATTAAATTTCAGGTTCTTATCTGTACCATGTTCCACAATGAACGTTTCCGGCTGATCGAATAGTTCAAGCATCACTAATTTTCCAATGATATCTTTTCTTAAGGATACATGCAGGCTAGAGTTTCCGAAAACAAGTCTGTATGTAGCAAGAACAGATGTGTTTTCACCAGAATCGGGCTTACTTGCCATTAGAAAAGAATCCTCAGAATGTGTGAGGACAAGAGTTTGACCATTGGTTTCCTGACTCAGAGAAATGAGTTGAGAATTGTATGTTGCTGGAACTGGTAAAATCCAGTCTGAAAGAGATTCAACAGATCCCGTTATTATGTCCCAGTCACCAACCGAGTGTCCCGCAAGGAGGAATGGACCATAAAGAATTGCCTGTAGAGAACTATATTCTGCCCGGTCATCTGTAGAATTTATAGTGTTAAAATTCATTTTATTTGCCTCCACACTTTTAATGTATCATATAATAAGAACTAGCCAATGTCAGATTTGCTTCTTTAATTTAGCACATGAAAGGAAATTTTCTTTTATGCTATGGATCTAACCTTTAATTTTTTCCGTGCTGAGAGAAAGTGGTAGTTGGAGAGCCAGTTTGTCTCCTGCTTTCCATGTTCTCGTGACTGAAAGAAAGTTACCTAAGATTGAAGTCAAAACAAATAACCATCAGAATCCTAAGTTTATGCAAAGAAAATAAAATTCACAAAAAAAATTATGATATATTTGAATTTCAAGAGCGGGTGGTATACACATGACCAAAATAAAAACTTTACCAGGAGATGGCAAAGGCAAGTTTTCATCGTTAAGCACAGCGACAGCTCCATATAGATGCGTCCAGGAAGGTATTCGCAAGTTTAAGGTTGATTCTATGGAGAATGCATCCTACGCAATAGATATGGTACCATTGAGAGGTTAATTTTATTAACCAGGAGCACAGTCTATAAATATTGCTTGAACTTACTTCCTTCGGAGAAATTGACAACGTCAACCGGAGAAATGGGTCCCATGAAACAACAGGCTCTACTGTCTGATTTATCAAAACCTGTCCGGACTTCCAATCTATGGAGCTAGAGACAAACTGGATAATGTATAGTTTTGGGCTGCTTTCATCTTCATTGAAATATATAGAGTCACCTAATTTTGAGAATGACTCAATTGCTGGAAAACAAATGTTATTCAAGTGCGTAGTTAATAACATCTTGATTCAAAGAAGGAAAACTATGTGGAATAAGTAAGACACATAGGTATAACTGAAACACAAATCAGCTACTAAATCCCCTATACCTGTCCCATAGCAACACCAAAAAGAATCAAACTTAGTCCCCCAACCATGGTAGGTGTTTCCCTTAGAGACACCATGTCCTAAAGGAAGCATATAAATCATGACACCAGGTTCTCTCCCTCGCTGGATGCTCAAAACGCCATTTAACATGGCCCTTTCATAATGATCTGCGTAAGCCATGTTTTTAGTCCATCTAAATAGGTTTCGTGCAACCTGCACAGAGATAGATTGCGGTACTAACATTGGACTGACAAAATCAAACAAATAAAAAGGAACACGTGAAGAATAAAAAGAGTGACTGGAACAATAGAAACTCGCCTTAAGCATATTGTAAGTAGTGCAGCTTTCTTCATTTTCTGTTTGTAGGGTACTTGCCAAACGTTTTGGGTCCTCCCTAAAAACAGATAATGATATTTGAGAGAACAAATATGCTCAGTGGAAGATTAAAAACTAATATCAGAATTAGTTGAAGTTAGGGGTTGTTTGGATATTGAATTAGCCTCAATTCCGCTTCAATTCCACCTGATTCTGGCCAATTCTGTTTTGTGTTTGGATAGGAAATTGCCATGGAATTAAAAATTCCAATTCCTTTCAGCTTTTGCCCTCATTCTGTGGAATCACCGAATGTCCTCTTAAGGGCATTTAGCAAATTCTGATGATTCCACTCTCGTTTAAACCTCCAACCATCATTGTTGACTTTTATCTACATTAAGAAGCCGGCCATTCCATCCAATTCCATTCCATTGAATTTCATTCCACATAATCATGCCCTTCTACTACCAAACCTAATTCCAATTCCATTCCATAGCCTTCACTGGAATTAATTCTAATGGATCTACATTCCAATTCCATTTCAATTCAATATTCAAGCAGCCCTTAGTCGATTTGCATTTCTAGGGATTCCCATCACAACAAAGTATTAGTGAAGAAATTAAGAAAATTTAAATATACTATTACCAGAATTCTGCATAAGATGTTCCACCAGTTGCATAAGTGTGGGATGCATTGACAATATCCAAAAAGAACGTTGCTATTTCCTGTGATAACAAAGTTACCCAAATGACGAAGAACTAACGATTCCAGCATAAATCAAATGCAGACAACCTTTTGCATGGATCAGAAGCAATGACATTATGAGTTACTAATTACTGAAATGGGTAATCAGCAATAGCAAAAGCCAGGAACCTAAAGAGAGATGTATCTTCATCATCAAGGTAGGGCGAATCTGTAAAAATCATTTAAACTTACTTTGTACAGTGGGTCTCCTGTAACTTCATGGCGCATCTGTGAGCCAATAACAACTGGTATATGGGTATTGCTGTGAAATCCAGAAAGGCTATCAGCCTTCATCACCAGACAAAAGTATTAGATCAATATGACAAAAATGAAATTTCCTACAGATTTGCAAGAGATGGTTCGAGGGGGACCTAGGACAAAGGTAGCCAAGAGATGCACCACAATTTTTGTGGAAAGTTTGAGCAGGGGAAGAGCAAGGCCCGGAAAAACAAGGATGAAACCAATGAGAAAAAACATGTAGGTGATGGCGTATTTTTGAGGAAAATTGATTGAGTGGGATGAGAGAATAGGACTTGTGTTGCCAAGCCCAGTTGATTGGGATGTGCACGATGATTGGAATTAATGTTCGCATTGACTAGATGACATATCACTGAGGAAAACGAAGACAATACATAATGAAGCAAAAATATCTGTGCAAAATTGAAATCATCAGTTGCAGCTGGCCCATTATAGAGGAAGTCATATGAGAGTTGAAACTCACTACTATATTGTAGTAGTAAACAAATAATAACAGAGAAAACAATGGAAGTGAATGTAAAATGAAAAGACATGACAATTATCACCTTAACAGCAAGCAAACCAAGGAAGCATGGTTTATCAAACAGGTGCGCCAAAACCAAATGCTTCTCTTCACCCTGCATACAGTGGGAAAGAAACAGACGCTTAAATCCAAAAAATTCTTTGTCTGAAAGTAACTGCTTAATCTGTAAAAAGTTTGATCAGTAAAACAGGTTTTTGAAACTCTTCTTCAAACTCAATTGTATTAATCTCAGACAAAATGTAATAATTAAGCCATAAATGAATCTATGGAGGTTACCAGAAACCTACTGTGACACTATATAGCCTATAAAGAACATCATTCATGCCACCAGTTTCCTCATTAAGTGACTCCCAGTGCCTTTCTATAGAATATGACAGAATTACATTTTGAACACGGCTGCTGAAATAATCAGCCATCCATGTTGCCATTTTTAGTGCTTGATCACTTCCTGCGAAAGTGTATTGATCCAGAAGGCCAGCAAGGATCTATCAAAAGAGATCAATTAGAACAAGTACAAATTATATATCAACAAAAAATGCTAAATGGCACATTTACAACACAGGATTGCTCCATGAAGTATGCAAAAAAGAAAATTGTGTATACAGTCATAGTTTTGCACCATATCTCAATGTACGTGTCAAAAGTAAAATTGGACAAGACAAAGAAATACTGCCTATCACATCAAGCTCACTAACTCCAAGTAATGCCTTACCTTGTGAATGGTATAATAAGGTGCCCAAACTGGTTGTATAGCTTCAAACCGATCAAAGAACTCAGTGGGGAAAGCAGAGAGATAGCCTGTGCCGATTTTCTTCTGGCATTCATTGAGTCCATTAACAACTGCAACCATTTTGTCAGAGAGAGCCTTATTATGAGTACTTGACCACATCTGCGCTGTTGCGCTCATGTAGTGACCTGAAAATCAAAACAAATCAAGGTATAAACTAGCCGCTACTCAAATTAAAATATTATAAGGGATTAAGGAGAGTGATGAGATAATGAGAGCTCCTGGAATAGGTGCCGGAGCCTCAGAATTTTCAAGAAAAAACTGACGTCTGCTCCTCTGAGCAGACTTTATCTGAAGGTACCGACAACTTTATGAATTGTCTTTAAAGTCCACACAAATTATATTTTCGGAAAAATTTACCCTTCTTCTCCGATCCCCTTCTTCTCCGATGTCTCTTCCGCTGCGGAGTTTTTTTTTCCCTTTCTTCTCTTATGTCTCCTCCGTTTTCCAGTCTTTTTCTTCTTTCTTTCTCCAATGTTTCCTTTCCTGCTGAAGTCTCTTTGCCTCTTGCTCCTTTATTATCTCGTCGCACACAGTCCTCAGATCACTCAGGTTTTGGTCTAGTAGACAGGTCAGATGGGTGACTAGATTTATCCAACCCAACCTTAGGGAAGAAATCGCCAAGGCTGAACCAAGATAGCAGTGCCTGAGTCTCAGCCAGGACCTCCCGCCTTCAGCCTCCTCTCGGAACTGCGTTCTGGAAGACACCTGGCAGAGCATGTCGTTGGCCAGCGCAAAGAATAGCTTACTCCTGATAGCTTACTCCTGTCTAACGCAATGGCCAACATTTGCTTGACCTCCTCGTGTCTGACTTGGAGGAAAGACACCACTTGTTTGGCACCGAGGAGTTCTGAGACATGGATCTGGGAATATTTGGCCGGCTTTTGAAGACTTAGTCTTGGGTCCGAATGACTTCCCATGCTAAGCATGGGGAGGAGACAACGAGGGTTAAGACATTGCCCAATTAGAGGCGGAGGATGGGACCTAGCTTCTCTGCCAATCGGGTCAAGGTAATGTAGAGTAAATCTAAAAGAAAGTGACGTATATAATAAAGATAATAAATATTTATTTATTTATTTATATACAAAAAGAGTAAATTACTCTCTTTGTATATAACAAAATGAGTAAATATTTATAATTTCTACCAATAAATTCTAAACAATATAAAGTCAGGCAAATTACCTAAAGGTCTAGGCATTAGAATAATCCAAAAGTGAATAAATGCTGGTGAATTTGTATATCTTAATATTTAACCTTTTTTATAAATTTTAAGTAGTTGGTTTTTAAATAAATATTTTTTGAGCTGATTTCTGATTGCAGCTCGGGAACCTCCCCTTACATGCTACTTTGTTGTCTTTTTTGATGAAATAGGTGGTTTTGGTTCTTGCTGGAAGAATTTAGTTGGTTTGTTTTGGGCATTTGGAAAATGATGAAGGGGGACTCTGAGAGGGAGAATGGCAGATTGGGCTCTATTGATTCAATAGAATCGAAGTGGGTGTTCCGGAACAAGGATGTTTCAGGGGGTGACAACAACAACAATTTGTTGTCTCGCTTTCTGCTCGATTCCAAGGATGACAACAACAGAGAGTAGTACCTAATTCGTACGGCCCTTTATTGATTCCTTTGATGTGGAGGCACTTAAGGTCCCCTAGTGCTCAAACACAAGACTACAAGATATCATAATTTTTCTGTCATTAAACCACCCATGATAGTCGAGAGCATTTTCATCATCCAGCTGATTGGGGAGTGGAGCAAAAAGATTTGGGGGGTATTTTTATCTAAATATATATTTTAAAATTAACATCAAATTAATAATTTTTTCTATAGGTAGTGTCTAAGACCCAATTTTCAAGCACTATGTGGGGATTAGATTCCTACAATGGATACAGGATCTCTTTTGAAGATGGCGGGCCATAATTAGCAATTGGTGGGTTACAACCCTAAGTGCAGAAACAGAGAAAGCGTAGAGGACTGGAAGAAGAGAAGAGACAATTCAATCTCCAAAGCCATTTTCTGATGGCTCTAGGACTTCTAATTGAAAAGGGAAAAGCAACAATTAAGAAAACTTCCTTAATAAATAAAATTTCTAAAATCTCATATAAACTCTTAATAAGACAAAATCCCTAAAGTAAGTCCATTATTCCAACTAAGTAAGTCCCTAAACGTAATTTCCCAATTTAATCTTGATGCCCTGCATCAGGCTCCCCATCATGAAAGGAACTCGCCCTCAAGTTTGGCATTAGACTCCCAGTCTTCAAATCAGGCAGCGGCTCAGGTGGAGGCTGAGGTGATTGGGGTGCGGTGACGACAGCTTCTTGGAGGGTTTTCCAAGGAAATTACGCTGCAATGAAATCAGGTCCGTCGGACAAGGTCATAAATGAGTTTGCAATACTGTGTATTGACCGGAAATAGGTGGTGGCTGGATTTATGAGGTGAAGGACAGTGGCGGCCATGGCACATCTATAAGAACCTGAAAGGTATTATCTTCAGATGAAGGATGAATCTGCAGCGAGAGGAATAGAGGCTGGAAATTTTGTGGCAGGAGAAATGGAAACAGAGGTTCTGGAAGACTTGGGTAGAGGAGGTTTTGTGACGTAGATAAGTTAGACATTGAAGTATATAGAGCATAGGACAAAGAAAATTTAGAACTTTCTGTTTGGCGATCGACTGGCACTGGCTTAGTGTTATTTAAGCTGATAGCATTGGTTTTAAGGTTTATTTTGATAAGGATTTGCTTCTAAATTGATTTTTTTTTATAAGTCTTTTACTTTTATAAGATTCTTTATTCGGTATTTTTATAATTATTTAGAAATTTTATTAAGTATTTTTTTTTAATTTTGAATAGTTAATCATAAAATAGTTATAGATTACTTTTTCTATTTAAAAGTATGTAATTAGAATTTGTATAAAAATTTAGCTCTTTCATGGAGGTCATATTTATGTAGTTTTTTACTATATTGAAAACAAAACATATTATCTTTTTTTTTCTTCTATTTTTGGTGAATTTGTCTTTGAAATTTATGAGAAAGGTTGTGTACACACACCTTAACGAGATTTATCGAACAACAATCATCCAATCAATCCAACTCTGCATCAATTGGTAGCCCAAGCAGGTCCAACATGCCGCTTAAGATGCTAATTTGATAACCATCATTGTTAGCTAAAATCCCAATTTAGGTTAGCCCAATGACTATGTTGAAGATGATAAACTGGAAGTTGATGCTGACAACAGGAATCCTTTCTCTAACATTTTCCCGCGTGATAAGGACATAGACCAATTGTCTCATTGCAAGGCTGGTCAAGATGGGCAACTCCGACCACAAGTGCCAAGGAGAACAAAGGCTTACATGCCCCCGAGACAAGATGATATGACGAATAGACGTTGAGAGGCCAGTTTGAAGATTGACATTCTTGAATTTCATGGGGGGATGCAACCCGACGAGTTCTAGATTGGGTAGTCAATGTAGAAGACAACCTCAATTTTAAGGAGATTCTAAAGGACAAGCATGTTCCCTTGGTGGCGACTCACTTTTGAGATCGAGAAGCTGTATAGTAGCAACAAATCAAATCTACCCATACGCACCAAGGTAAGCCAAAGATTACCGAATGAAAAAAGTTGAAAAAACATATAAAGCAAAGCTTTCGACCCAAGTACTGTATCAACGATTACAAGACCTATGATAAGGGTCAAAGTTGATAGATGAGTATACTAAAGAATTTTATCAATTGTTACACCATAATGACTTGATTGAATCATAGGAATAACTTGTGTCTCGTGACATTAAAGGTATACATCAAAACTTCAAAGAGACTTTAAATTTGTTTCATATTATTTCCTTATCCGAGGCGCATTCTAGAACATTCTACTTGGAGAAACAGCAAAGCCCGATTGGCCACCGCTTTTGGACGACTGGTGGCACTTCTCTGGCCACACCGGCTGTTACCAATTCAGGTAGTATGCAAGCCCCTTCCAAGGTTGCACCTTAAGGCGCTTAGAACACCACCAAAACTTCTCCAAGCGCTAATCTAAAATGCTTTAAATGTGGTAGAATAGGTCATGGAGCGGTAAATTGTACTCATAATAATCAAAATGGTAAAAGATTATTCATTGAATATGATGAGAATACTAAGTTTAATAATGTTTCTTTTGATTACACTAATCCTATAAATGATGAGAAAAAACCACCAAACAAAGACATAGTAGAAAGTGATCATGAAGAAGCTTTAGCGACACGTCACTTTTGGTTTGCCTCTAAAGAGGTATAAGGTGATTGTTGGTTAAAGAACAATATACTACACTACTTACACTATTGGGAGTAAGGTTTGTCATTTTGTGATTGATTTGGGAAGTTGTGACAATGTGGTGATTGAAGAGGTAGTTCAAAAGCTTCAATTGAGTACTATACCTCATCCTTATTTATATACACTTTCTTAACTAAAGAAAAAAAGTAAGGTACAAGTTTCTAAATGTGGTTTAATCTTTTTTTCTATTGATTCTACATATAAAGATAAGATATAGTGCAAACATATTAATAGTTAGGATAAATTATTATTACATATGCACAATGGACATCATATATAGAGGATTTTATTTTTGTGCTTAATCATAAGCCTTGGAGTTTGAAACAAGGTTGCAAACGCCTTGATTCACTGAGCATGCTTACTAGAGCGTATTAGGATTTGATTCACTTTAGAAGTTATTGATTGTTTATTCTTTTTTTGCTTAGGTTTTGCCTGAATTTGAGGTAGGACAGAGGTCAGATTATTTGTTGTATTATAATTTCTTTTTAAAGGTACTCGGTTGTGTATTCCTACTTGTAGCCTACTCTTCAAGATTATTAAGCAGTTGCATGATGAGGGTTATATAGGAAGAGATAAGACTTTTCAGCTTTGTCTTCTTCTTTGTTCTGATCATCTATGTGCAGGAAGGTATATAGATTTCTTCAGAGTGTCATATATGCCATGTTGCTATAGGGACATCTACTAATGTTGGGTTATATGTCTTTGCCTACCCATACTCAGCTATAGTTCTACATTAGTATGGACTTTGTTCTTGGATTACCCCGTACTCAGAGAAGAATAGATGTTATCTGTGGTTGCTGACAAATTCTCAAAGATGGTCCATTTTATTGCTTGATAGAAGACCAATGATGCATCTCATGTTACATTATTATTCTTTCGGGAGGTATCTAATTATTAGTATAAAGCAGCTAGAGGTTTAAAAAGAAGACATATGGACTTTAATGTTGGTAATTTTATATAAGTTGTTTTGACCAAAGACATTTTCAGTTGGGAAGTACAATAAAATATTAGGAAGGAAGATTGGCATTTAAAGATTATTTAAAAGATTAATTTTAATGATTATTGTCACAAACTTCCTAGCCACATCGTACTTTTGATGTTTTTCAATGTTAAACATCCCATTCTTATCTTAGTGATTCTTCAAATGATATTATGTAAATTTGATAGCAAATTCTTTCTAGCTAAGGGAGGATGATGTAGATTAGTTGACATTGAAGTATATAAGCATTGGGATTGCACAAAGAAAATTCATACTTTTCTGTCTTACGATTGATTGGACATCTATCAATCAATCATATAAATGATCGATCGACAGTCTATGCGGCTTAATATAAAACAAAGCCGAGAGCATTGGCGATCAATTGGTCTTACTGATGATCAATTGGCCAAATAACAATACGGTTCCAAAGTCTGTTTTGGATAAGGATTTGATTCAAAATTAATTTCTTTTAAGTATTTTGATTTCCTAGGAGTCTTTATATTGTTTTCTTTTGATTATTTAAGGATTTTATAAGTTATTTTTCTTAATTTTGATTGGTTAGTCATAAAATAGTTATAAATTAGCTTTTTTATTTACAATGATGCCATTAGAATTTATATAAAAGCTTAGCTCTTTTATGGAGGCCGCACTTATGTGTTTTTTTATATAAATATTAAAGAAGAAAAGATTTTTTTTTCTTTTATTTTATCTTTATTTATTTTATCTCTATTTTATATAAATTTATTGTTAAAAATTCATGAAAGATGAATGTTATGTGCACCTGTAGCCAGATTTGTTGAATGATATTCATCCCATCAATCTAACCCTACATCATTTTAGCAACATGAACAAAATTAGTTCAGGCAACTTGAGCCAAAGTGGTTCTGGCAGAGGGAGTAGGGGTAGAACCGGAGCTGCTGATGACAGGCTGTCCTCTTCCTTCGATGTGTCATTGAATAACGGTGGAAGATACTAGGAAATGCTAATGGGTACTGACAAATATTTGGTTAGCACTGATTAAGCAGGCAATGGTGAATCTTCAATTTTAGTTTTCGGCTCATCTTTCTGCAATTGGGGATGCAGAAAGAACAATCTTCTTGGGTTCTATCTGCATCAAACTTTTCTTGAAGACGATGTCTGCAATGTAATCACCAGCATAAACCGGAAAGGGTCTCTCCGAATAGTTGATAATAACATCCACATGTCCATAATAGAAGCCATGATAGCCTCAACCTTCGTTTGCAATGACCAAAGGATCGTCCAATTTGCAAGGAACAACAAAAGCATAAAATCCTTGTGTTTGTCCAATCGTCCACTTCAGACGAACTAACAATTGACTTTCTGGTGGAATAACTGTGGTAAAGTCTCTGCAGAGGTACTTTAAATAGACATTATTGCCATGATAGAACTCCAAAAGTTGAAGTTGTGTTGGTGCAGAGGTACATTGGGGTTGATTCAAGTGGGTTAGCAGAAATTTATTTGGTAGCAGGACCTTGTTATTGAGCTACCAATTGATGAGATAATCAGACCTCCTGGGATGGGTACCAGAGACTTAGAATTTTCAGGAGGAGCCTGGAATTGAGGTTCCTGAGATGGGTACTTGATCTATCTTGAAGATTTTGGTTGTAATCTGCATTCAGTAGGTTGCAACCCAGGTTGCCACCCAACTGCTGGAACAGAGAAATTGTAGAAGACAGGAAAGAGAAGAAATTTTTATTCAACCTCTAAAACTATTGTCCGGTGGCTAGAGTTGCATAGTTATAGATTTGAACGGAAGGAAAAAGCAACAATTAAGTAAACTTTTGAATTAAATAAAAATCCTAAATAAAATTTTATATAAACCATCAATCGAACAAAACTCCTAAAATGTCTACTATCTTGATTAAGCAAGTACTTAAACGTAATTTATAAATTTAATCTCGATGCCCTGCATCAGAGAGGCAATGGCTTTATAGACAAGCCTCGGATAGGAAGATGCATCCGGTAATTTTAACCCACCTTCAATTAGTGCAAGCCAATAAATCTAAACTGAAAACAGTCCAAAGAAAACGCAGGGCAGGAGTAATGATGGCCCTGATTATAAGATAAATGGGTGGCTGTCTTCATTCAAAGAAGCATCATCAGCAATGGAAGAATTTTTTAACTCCTACATAGGAATAAACCATTTGAAATTATCAAAGATAAGAAGGCTAACATCAAAATCATCTACATCATCGGTTTTCTAGAATTCAAATTCTAGAAAAGATTGATTTCTCAGGCATGTAGCTTATCAATCAGCTAAAAGGTCATGAAGAAAATGGAAATTCACAAATTTGGCACCATAATAATTGGAGCCGATCAGAAAGATAAATTTCAGACGGGGGATTCTCACAATAAATGCAGAGGGAAAGAAAAGACTAACCAACAAAATGACCCCGGAGCTCCTGGTCGGGGGACTCCCATCCCCCATAAGGACTCCCCGGCGTCGGCAGCCCCGCCATCTGTCTGAAGCTCCATAACAACTTATCCACATCCAGCAATAACAAGTACTCCAAATTCGTCTGCTGGGCTCGGCCCTGCCGCGAATCTGCGTGCAGCCGCACGTCATGGAGTGAAACTTCTCTGAGAAATTTCGGTCTTGGACCTCCTCCACGTGCGAGATCCGGCCCACCCGAGCGCTTTATTGTCCGGTACAGCATTGCCCAGTCCAGTTTTCCCCCCTGCTGCTGCCCTTGCACCATTCTCCTCGGCAGTAGATTTGCCCAGAGGGATTCCTCGGTAGGGTTGAGGTGGTAGTAATGATTGTAGACCTCCTCCTTCCACGAGCTGTTTTTGGAGTTGAACAGCTCGTATCGCAGGGTGTGCGACGACAGGGTGGGAGTGTTGGTGCATTCCTTAATACCTTCCACAACAGCGATTGCAAACAAGACAGTAGCAAAGAGCCTGAACAAGAGTGCCAGAAGACCACCCATTTCTTGTTGCAGCAGAGTAGGCGGCCAAGAAGAGAAGCAGGAGTGGAAGTGATCAGAGCAATAAAGAGAACAAGTGGAGAGATGGGTCTGTTCTTATAGGCATCAATAAAGGCCAAAACCAAAACTACTCATTCATCTCCTCAGCTCTATCCACCAGATTCCAATAACTGAACGGGTACAAGAAAGATGGTCAAAACTTGAAACAGAAGAGATTCAGGAGCTCAATTGAGAAAGCCAAAACAGGCAATAGGACGCGGATAAAGATGAATTGCAGAGATGGTCAAAACATGGATCAGCAGCTGGAGATATTTCACAGGAGTATTTCAGTTGGGAAGAGGAGTAAAAAATCACGGGGGAGCCCGACAAGCACGGAC
The DNA here is from genome assembly GCA_035235625.1 of Saururus chinensis. NCBI lineage: Eukaryota > Viridiplantae > Streptophyta > Magnoliopsida > Piperales > Saururaceae > Saururus > Saururus chinensis. Next base: position 39,600,025 of record CP141143.1, read on the forward strand.
ATAGAAATATCACGGATTTCCTGTCGTTTTCTCTCCACACTCTTCAGCAACCACGCGGCCTGAGGGGAGAGGTCCCGAATTTCGGATAGCCTTTTGATCCTTTCCACTTCCGCCCACTCTCTCTCCGCCCCCACCGTCTGTGTCCATGCCGCAGAGGCCCCGCTGTTCTGAATGAAGCATGTCGTTTGTAGCAGTAGTGATGGGCGAAGTGTTTGCAGTTTTACCGAAGAAGGAACGGAGGCGTGGCCGCCATGATGAATCTCATGTGTACTTTTTTACACGGGATGTGGGAAGGCCCGGCGAAATTATTGAAGACCGACAAATTAGATAAATCATTGAGTACTTCTTTAGTCCCAAGTACTTTATGGGAGTTACTCCTCCGCCGTCGATATAGAGAATTAATAGTCGATACATAGAATTAATTGCCCACCTGTTAGCACATGATAGAATAAATGGGTGAATCTCCCACTTGCTCCACTTGTGCTAATATTTTTAGAGTATACTAACGACAATGTATGTATTTTATATATAAATATATTAAATAAAAAAATAAAATATATTTAAAATAAAGTATGTATTGAATAAATGTCTTCTTTGCATGCTATAGTTATAAAAGTCCTCCTAACATGAGCCCATGCGCACACCGGCGCTATGAGTCCAGGTCCATATTAACTTTTTTTTATAATATATATTTTCAGAATTATAATGGCTATAAATTATATACATAACTATGTATTGACTCAAATGCAATTGTAATAGATAACTGCAAGTTCAAATCTCATAAGTTAAAACATTATATCATAAGTTGATGAAGATAAGGACTTTCTATTATAGAGCACACTATTCATATTTATGACTAATTTAGCAAAAGATCTCATTTCATTCTGTCTTCAAGAGTTTTTTAAGGGCAACATAAATACATGAATTCAAATATGTATAATATAGGCAAAATAAAAGAAATTATTATTAAGAAGTGTATTGTAAATGGGGCCCACGAAAAAGCTTAACAAAATATAGTCAAGTAGATCTTATTTGATATTTGTTGAAATTAATCAAGCTGATGTGTGTGATGTATTGTGGATCACTTTCTTCAATTACTCACTCAAAAAAATTTTCAACTCTCAAAATCTATGGTGATCCTAGAAAAACTCAATATAAAGTCTATTCTTTTTCCTTCACAAACAATGGTTTTCCTCTCTTCTATTTCATCTATACCTAGGCCTTTTATTGTCTCAAATTAGCTACGGTTAAATGAACTCAAGTTGTAAAGAATTTTATTTTGGAGTCCTAAACTAGGTAACAAAGTCATGAAGTGATCGATTATTCCCTTAGGTAATCAACCATTCACTTGTTCAGTTTGAAATGAAACACCAGAGTGATCGGTCATTTGCCCAAGTGATTGGTTGCTTCACTTTGAAAATATGAAAACTGTGTCACCAAGAGATCAATTTTTTCAATTCATCAGGTTGAAAATCTAAAAACTGTGCCACCAAGCAATCTATCCTTTAGATTGTTTGTTCATAAACAATCGATCTCAAAAGAACAACTTTTTATATTTTTCACCTCTTCTTCACTCAAGAAAACAGAACTAGAGAAAAATCAACTGAATTACACATTACATAACCCCATTGCTAGAAGTAAATAATCCAAATGAAGTTGCTGGTAGGGCTGTGGAGAAATGGTCAGCACAAGCTTTTGCTGTTCCACCTAGAATAAGCAATGGATCCCTTCCTAGAATTATCCCTAAGAAGTTCCAAAGCTTTTGTTGTTCCACCTAGAATAAGCAGTCGATCCCTTTCTAGAATTATCCCTGAGAAGTTCCAAAGCGAGTGCCCTGAAATTATGTGTGTGTCGAAAGTAAATGAGAAGAATTAATCATCATAAAAAAAATTAATGAGAAGCTCATAAAATTGTGTGGTTTATTCTCTGTCATTTATTAAGATATATGCCCCACTAAAATCGAAAAAAAAAAATAACTTCTGTGACCAACCCATATATTGCTAAAGAATTTTTTCCAGACATGAATACAAATATCTATTCGCTTTCACACAAAAAATAAAGAAAGAATCCAAAAATTGATGCAAAAAACATGCTAGGAGAGTGTCCCAACTCAGATTTTTAAAAGCCTTTTCACAATAGCATGAACGGTAGTTATGAGAAATTTTTTTTTTCTTAAATAAAAATAAATCATTCGATTAAATATCCAGGTCATGAGAACTAGGGTTCACAAATGCAGATATTAAATCATATGATATTATTACACATCTCAAAATTCAATAAAATTAGCCCATCCATCTAAGTACAAGTCCGTCACCCATCTAAAAATAAATAACAAGTTGACTTTTACGCTAAAAATACACTAGTACCATAATTGCAAAAACGAGGAACTTCATCTTGTGCTCGCCTCTTGGTCTCATTTGTCGTTGCCAGGAAAATCTGCAACAAACCAAACCAAACAACCACAGCAACAATAATAGAACCTCTCTCCCTTCGCGAGAAGAGCTTCAAAAGGACAAAAGGTTTTATTAATGTTTTTTGGATCAGGCCAATATCACCCAATGTTAGTTACCTACATACTTATCAGATAACATCTCCAATGTTTCCAACAAGATCGGATCCAGACGTAGTTCTACCTAAAACTACACTATATAAAGAAGCATAGCATCACCCATGCAATGCTTATGTATTTTAAAGAAACCCTCGAGAAATCTCTAGACATAGGACTCTAACGTGCATAACATCAATATACAGTGACATATGTAAAGTAATATACAGAGTACTAAATATAACATAACTCAGAAACATGGGCTGATCTGTAGAAAATGAAGACCATCACAATGAACAAAACAATGGATGTCGTTCAAGAAACAATGCACTAATTGTTACTTGAAAATACCGACTCCCACTCAAAGGAGTAATTGTATGCTAATAATAGAAATCCTAGCATCTTTAGAGATCCACTTAGATCAGCCATGGGCTTAGAGATTTAGGTACTAGCTGTGCTCATAGACACACTGGCCGGAGGTAGATGAGCCTTCCATGATGCTCAAAAACCTAGTTTGCGCATTTGCAGGGATCCATTGTCCCAAATAAGCGGAGACCATAAAGGTATGAAAGATTACCCCCACGGCTATTATCAGAAATTCTGGTATCTCTAGAGATCCACTTGGATCAGCCATGGGCCTAGAGATGTAGGTACCAGTTGTGCTTATGGACACATTGGTCGGAGGTAGATAAGCCTTCCATGATGCTCTAGTTTGCACATTTGCAGGGAGGTTGAACCAAACTAATCCAATCAGCAAACTAACATAATGAATCGGGCTGAAGTAATTAGCAACATTCAATATGATAACAAATCAAATCAAGGCTAAATGACTAACAATAATCAACATAAACAATCAGAACTACACAGGTCAAAGCAGATCATAATATCAATAACCAAATTCAATAATGATATTAGATTGTTCGAGCTCACGTGCCTAACCCTCCTTGGGTTAGCTGATAAAGTTTTTGTAAAAATAGTTCATAATGTACATAAAGGCATTAAAGTAATTATTCAATATTGAATAAGGTCTTCTCTACTCTTGGGCAAGTCGTTAACCTCTCAAAAGTTTTCTATATCACTTTGACCCATCGATTTCATTCACATGAATGCGGCCCGGTCTACACATAAGGGTATTTCCATCTTTTTATTTGGGGCATTCCTAAACCTTGATGGATCCAAAATTAATCCTAAGGTTACATCTTGATGTTATGAATCCGAGGCAATTTTTTGGCCATTTAATGGGGTCATAAATCCCTTAAACCGGCATCGATTCAATTAACCATCCCACCTTAACCCTAAGAGTAAAAAAGTCAAATATCTTCTTAATGTAATTTTTACCTAGCTTATAGATTGGTCCAAATTTAGGATACATATTAAAATATCGATCAAATTTTTCTTAATTTTTAGATCTACTCATAGGCCCCTCAACCAGAGCCCCTAAGTATGGTCAATAATTATTATTTTACACTTCAACTCATAAAGGTAAATTAGTCATTTTAAAGCCCTTGGGAATTTTTTTACTTTTCTAAAACTTGGTAAAGACACATAGAATACACTCAAGGTCCTATGTGATTTTTCTCACATTTTTCTAATTATTTTTTCCTACTAAACTGGACCTGGTTCGGTCGGTATAATATGTGAGTTTTGTTTATTGAGCCGGGCCGAACCAGATTTAAATAATCCAGCCTATAAAACTGAACCATCATCTTCAACCTTCTGGCTACGCAAAATAGAGCTTTCACATGTTCTGTTCTTGGTTTAAAAAGAGAAAAGAAAAGCTTACCTTCAAAGGATTCTAGTGGCCATGCACGATCATAGTTGGCTTTTTATATACCCATAGAAATCTCTCGAAATGTTTGACAACTTAACTCTTCCCCACATCTCACTGTTCCCAGTTCCATCCACAAAAGAACCTGAAGTGAAATTATGATGAGCTCTGGTTAAAAGCTTGTTCTTGTTCAATAGCAATATCCTCTTGCACATATCCTTCTGTAATTGAAGTGTTGGTGGCTATCGAGTCACAAAATATATCCACTAGCATCTGATCATGTACAGTAAATATAGTGGGGATCCATCGAGTCTAGAAGAGCAGAGGAAGATGATCCACTCGTGACTAAACCCACATGCATTTCATCATGTGATTCTGCTTGATCTCCGTAGGCGGTTTATTGGGCCTCATGAAAAAATTGATCAGAGACAAGTTCTGGTTGTAAAATTCGGACTGTGGGAGGTTAGAGTCCTCCAGGCTCTTGCAGCCCTTACCATCCTGGAGGCAGCTCTTGATCTTGCACCTGTTCCCACTGTTGTCAACTCGCTTGCGAAGCCAATTAGAGAAAATGCCAGGGCAATATCCCTTATCGCCCCTGCCAGATATGACCTTGCGGGTACCCTTGTTGGTGACGATAAAGGTGAAGACAAACAAGCAAAAAAGGAGGACGATCAAGAGGATGATGGGTAGCGGGTGACGTACCCACATAAAACAAAATAAAGGGAGAATATACATGAGGAGAAAGTGATTAGGTGGTCCCTATTAAGTGATGTGGAAGAGTCAAGTCTTACCCCATCACATTATCAATTTTAGTGATGTGGAAGTCTCATATCAACACACCTCTCCCTTACGTGATATAAAAAGAAAAAACGGAGAGAAAAAAAGGTACTCTCGGCTTTGTTCTTCCCCAGACGAAAAACATAGAGAAAACTTTGTCTCATCCTCTCCAGCAAGAACAAGAGAAAACTTTGTCTCATCCTCTCCAACGAGAACAAGAGAAGACGGGAAAATTTTCTCTCTTTTGGTACATGGTGATCAAACCTATCTCAAGATAAATATTTCCAGCAAATTAGCAAGAGTAGGAAGGTCTTTCTTTTTTTATTTTCAGAGAGAATGATTCATCACAAGTGGTAATTCTAATTCCCTATTGTTATACTTGATATAACAAAGATGTCGTGCAGGGTAATTAGCCACGTCCTTAGGGCTCAGCCCTTAAAGGTCAGTAGTATTTAATCCTTACTTTAATTTTTACTAATATAAAGAAATTTGAATTTACTACTACTTATTTGTGTTTATGTGTATATGCATATAATTACTTGAGAGGGACATAAAGGTGATATTTTTGCACATCCACAAGGCCAGGCTCACCACCTATGTCACGCCCCGGTGATGCCCGACCCTAGCTGAACCCGGTCTAAGGGTCGGTCAAGCGCACAGGGGCGACGGAGGAAAATTGAGAAACGATCTAACGGAAGACTTAACCCTAACCACAGGCGATTAACAGAATTACGGAGTATGCACAATCCTTTGAGCAAGAGTAAATAAAAGGAAAAAAAGAGAGTTGCTGATCACAAAGTAAACAACTAATCTCAAACCCACATGCTTAGTTAACTAAAGCCCACCCTGACTCAAAATAAGTCTTAAGTAAACACAAGTGCAAAATATGACATAAATCTAAAACAAAGAACCCTACACAAAGGTTCTAAACATAAGCATAAAACCAAAGGAACTAAGTCACACAACGATCTCCATGATCACATCCATGCCATCTCTGACCTTTCCTCAAAGAGGAGATCCTGTCCGTCTGCGTGTCGCACCACGCAGCCCCAAAACAAAACACAAGAAAGAGGGGTGAGTTTAACAAACTCAGCAATGATTTTTAATATCACTATCAACATCGAAAAAACGACAGCATAGCAATATAATCATTCAGATCAAAGATTTACATAGTGCATCATTTTTTGATCACGCATATACATCACCTAAACATGCATTATAGTGCATAATCCACGTAGTGTCATTCTCATCATAATATCCTGCATGAAATGTATCTCTAACATACATACTCAATCATGCGTCGACAACCATATCAATCCTACATGAGATGTATCTCTAACATACCTATTCAATTACACTTTATATCATAATCAACCTGCATGAATGTATCTCTAACATACATATTCCTTCATGCATCACATTATAACAACCTGCATGAAATGTATCTCTAACATACATATCCAATCATTCATCATATCATAACAATCTGCATGAATGTATCTCTAACATACATATTCCATCATGCATCACATCATAATCAACCTGCATCAAATGTATTGATCGTTTATAATTAAACCCTTTGCAAGTGTACAAGGTAATTGTACTAGGATAAGTATTTAAGGGTTATCGAACCTCAGGGACGGATGGATTATTACTAAATCTAAAGAGGAATTTGCTGATTATAAACTAAAAATAACTTAAACTTAAATTAAGCAAAAGAAAAATAAATCAACTAGTTTTAAAAATAAGAGATTAATATGATGGAAATTACTTAGCAAATTGAATCCACTATAGAACCATAACAATTCCTTAACTTTTAATCTAAATCTAGTGTGAATATGAACAAGTATTCTCAGCTACAAGCTAGAATTACTTCAGAAAGAATCATTAATTAAATTCCATGGCATGAACTATCTTCGATAATAGCACAAATCATCTACACTAAATCTAGCTATAGGCATGACCCGTCTAATCTTAGTATAACTCATCGAAGTTATTAATTATCTGAACATTAAAACTATTGTATGACCATCTCATCTAAATCACAGAAATTAGAATTGATGCAAATATCAAAACTACATCAATCTATCATCTAGAAGACAATAAATCAACATAGATTTGAATAAAAATTAAAAGTTCTTCCATTAAAAAGGAAATCCATATCATACAATTGTCATCATTCACAACTGAGATCTAAATTAAAAAGAAAAGAAACTAAAACTTATTTATAACTTTATCAACTCTTAAGTAAAAGAAAAGTCTAGCCTTCCTTTGTAGAAGAAAGCACTTGAATCTTCATTAAAAGCTTTGGCTTCTCTTTCATCTTCTTCTTCCTTTTTTTCTTCAAAAAATCTACTGGAATCCTTCAATTTTAAGCCAAATATGTCTTTTTATAGGCATAAGTTCCGTAGGAAGAAGTCCAATATAAAAAGGATTGAAATTTGGGTCAAACAAGGAAACTGCGCGTTATCCCGTTCGAACGCCCTGCATGCCCGTTCGAACGGCTACATTGTTTCTGCAATCTGGATAGTTTTCTTGGACAGTTTTCCTGGACAGTCCATGTTCTGTTGACTAAGTTTTTCTTCATGTCCATATTAGTTTCCAACTTGTTTATAACTCCGAAAAGTTGTCCAAATCACTTTAAAGCATGTCAAGACTATTTTGAATTATTCCAAACATCATCCAAGTACTTCGATAAGCGCACTTTACCTACAAAACGTAAAATATCATACTTTAGACATGTAGAATATAACTAAAATTTTAACTTGATTTAAATACACATCTAAACTACTAATAACTATAAAATTATTAATAATTAAACTAAAATACTAATATCTATCTTAATCTAAATAAACCATAACTAACTCTAAATTAACCTAATATATACTAGCAAATAAGGTAAAAAGGCATATAAAATAGATATATATTTCATACTTATCATGTATCTCCAACATACATATTCCATCATGCATCACATCATAATCAACCTGCATGAAATGTATCTCTAACATACATATCCAATCATGCGTCACATTCTCATTCATCATGCATGTATAAGTGTCACACACCCACTAGTCCAACATGCAAGTCCATACTCATAGAGAATAAACCTGCTCTTCAAGACCAGAGCCCTTGAGTAAACACTCATCAAATAGACATGCTCCTCAAGGCCAACGCCTACGAGCAACTCCTGCTCCTCAAGGCCAATGCCTTCGAGCAATCTCCTGCTCCTCAAGGCCAATGCCTTCAAGCAATCTCCTGCTCCTCAAGGTCAACACCTTCGAGCAACTCCTGCTCTTCAAGGCCAACGCCTTCGAGCAACTTCTGCTCCACAAGGCCAACGCCTTCGAGCAACACCTGCCCATCAAGTCTAAGCTCCCAGGCAACCATGCTTGTCAAGACCAAAGTCTCAAGCAACAACACCTAGTAAGCCGGTGCACTTGGACAAACCAGCTGGATTCTCAGGGTCCAGCAAATCATAAACAATCTCAATCCGCAAGACAAGTACACAATTCATCCCTACTTAACTCCGTTCAACTAGACTCAACCCGGGGAGTGCACTCGTTCCACACAGGAACTCAAATCAAAACATGTCCCTTCAGACCAATCAACTTATGATTAATCCACGACCGATCAATCTGGCACACAATTTCACCACATTGCATCCAATTGGTCAAATTCGATTAATCCTCGATGAAGCCTCAAATTGGAAATCCATTTTCATGATGCATGCAACATGGTACATACGTGGGCAAGGCATACATGAATCCTAATCCATAATAAGTGCTCTCATCAGCCCCTAATGCATCATTCATAATCACAATATTAAGCTTCAACATCATCATTTAACCCCCACATGTGTGTGTAACTAGTAGAAGCTCTCCACACAATGCTTGTCAACATGCTTGAAATTAAGCTCACTACCATACTACACATGTGAATTACCATCTAAACATAAATTCCAGCGGAAATTATAGGAGAAGAATCATTGAAATCATAACTCATTTCAAAGCTCAACCACAAATGCTAAACACATATAAGATCATTTATTTCATCATTGAGTCATGGCATTCACCAACATCCACACATCAACTAACCACATTCTATCATGACAAATTAGTCCATTAATAGGTTATAGTCCTACTAAAAATATGCTTAATCAAAGGGGATCAACCATTCACAATTTCAAGATGACAACTCCCACATCATGCCACAAAACATAAGTCATTCTACAAAACTCTAATCATATATCCCAACTTCATAACCTCAACAGCATGCCTACCCAGTAGCATAATATAGCTCAAAACACTCTACATTCATATAAAATTGGCAAGCTAAAGTCGAATCATCGAAATAAACATCATGTGAATAACAATAGAATTCTGCTGTGTAGCCGTTCGAACGCCCTTCAGGCCTTTCGATTGGTTAAACGTAAAACTTTGAAATTCATAGTTTGGTTGTTCGAACGCCCAGTAGGCCATTCAATTGGTTGAACTAAAAAACTGTCATTCCGATAGTGTTGTCGTTTGAACGCCCAGGAGGACCGTTCGAACGCCAATAAGGCAGAACTGGTCATCTTCTTCCTTTCACAAATCCAAACTGAAACACCATTGATAACACTTCAAATCCACATCTAACACCCTATTCATCATCAAAAGTCCTTCATGACTTCTAGAATGTTAAACCATATCATAATAATGCAAAACCCTAAGAAATCGGGATTAAATATTTCTATTTTCTAATCATGTCATTAACTCACCAAAATCAAGTAACTCCATTCGAAATAAGCCAAAAATCAAGAATTTTACCATGGATAAACTGAGATTTCAAAGACCCATTACCTTAGCACTTGATTAAGCTCGGTTTTGAGAGTCACCCTTCTTGAAAACCTTACAAACACATTGAGTTTGAATTAAACTCCATTAAAAATTGATTTACCAAAGAAATCCCTAATTAAAACTTAGATCTAGGGTTTGTTACACATAAAAATCAAAATTTGAAAGCTAGGGTTTGTAGTAAAACACAAATTAGTAGCTTTTGATATCCAAAAATGAATTAAAACAAGGGGAAAATAGTGGATTTGGAAGAGATTAGGAAGAAAGCTAGGGTTTAGTACTTGATTAGAATAGGCTTACCTTAATCGTCTTCTAATCCGGGCCTAATTGGGGATTAGGCCAGACCTCCCTCCTTAGCTTATTCCCAAAAATGGGAATGACTCAGGTTTGCCCTTATATAGTAAGGGTTGGGGTATGCATGGGTAAGTTATGGGGTGTAAATAGGAAAAGTAGGCTAAAAGTGGTTATTATGCAAATTTAAGCACTATTTAAGCCTAAGAAAATTCTAAAAATTTTTGCATGACCTTAAGTAGATGTCTAGGTTCATTTGGCATGAAAATCAAAATTTTGTTGGTGGGGCCCACAGGGGTCCCGCCAAAACCATAATTTTTGGAAAAATAGTAAAAATTCAGAAAAATCCTAAAAATTCACATCTGTTTCAAAATCACTTAAAACAACTAATCTTAAAATTGATTTTGGTTAAAACCATCATAAACAATACTTATTCACGAAATCCCCGAATAAATCAGAAAACGTGTTAACCTCACGATAACCGACAATTAAATAAAACCAAAAACCAGTTTAAGATCAGGGATCTTACAACCTAGCTTCTGCTGCGCCACCCACAGAGAAACGTGTCGAGGAGGTAGAACCAGAGGAGCCATGAAGCGCCACAGCAAGAGCCCACGAGCCGTAAGTTGCCGAGTACAATAATGGGCTTCTTAGGAAACTTCTCACAGTCGATACTGGCGCAGTTGCTGAGCCATATTCCCGCGTACCAAGGATGGGAAGGGACAACACATAGGTCATGAAGTTGAGGATACTGATCAAATTGTTATGAGAAACATCATCTTTTTCCTGTGTTCTCCTCTCGTTTGGACACTTCTCTCCCCTTAATCGATTTCGCCTCTCTCCCTTTTATAACATCTAATTCCCTATTAAGCTAGGGCTCTAAAAAGTTTAGTCTCATCGAAATCCCACTCCTCAAGAATTGTTTAATTAAACTAATTTCTAATTAAATTAGGTCAACTAACAAAATTAAAATTCGTAATTAATAATTAAGCTCTTATTATAAGTGGGTTCCACAAGTGCACGGCTCACAATTCAAAATTCGGTATAAATTAAAAATAAATCTTTGAAAAATCATATCTCCCTTATCCAAACTCCTAATCGCACGTTCTTGGTGGTGTTTCAAAGATCTTTCTGTCTACTTTCCATCCATATAGGATCTAACCATCACTTATAACTTATAATCAATTTCTTCTAACAAGAAGGTCAATGGGTCCAACACCCTAATCCCCACGTGGTCGACTTCAGGAATTTAGAAAAATCCCAGACGTTACAGAGAGGAAGAAGTTGGATGAAATTCTCCCTATTGTCATAGATAATAGTAGTAAATACCCCCCTTCCAAATCCACTATTTAGAAAATATTTTCTCTTGCACTTAAATTAAAACCACCAAAGGCTCATTTGAAGTCCTTGGCAGAGAGATAATCATCAACACATATATTAAGCATTAAGTCCAACAAGATAATGAACTAGACCATAATATGAACTATTTGACAACTATAAACACTGATTGCAAATTATAATCAATGATTGCAACTGAATATTATGGAACCATTACATGAATAGAGTTACAATACAAAAAAATAGAATTGAAAAGGTAGTAGTGATATCATGCAGAGGAAAAAATTATACATGATGATTTGCTATAAAGGAGAACCTAAAAGAAACAACCGTGCCAAAGGCAAAAAAAATCATAGTGCAGAGTAACTCCTACCACAACCCAGTGTGGCTAGCAAAACAAATATTAAAACTCAAGAAAGTAGAACCTGAGAAAATAAAAAGAATCGCACAACAAGCAAGTCAAATGTTTCTGTACAAGCATATCATAAAGTATCTATTTAACATAACATAGAGAAAATCATGTAGAAAAAAATTAAATGGATGTATTTGAGCAGGAACAGTATGCAATTCTATATAGGTTTATATAATTAATGGCAGAAGTATAAAGGAGAACCTAAAAGAAACAACCGTGACAAAGACCAAAAAAATCATAGTACAAAGGAACTCCTACCACAACCCAACGTGGCTAGCAAAACAAATATTAAAACTCAAGAAAATAGAACCTGAGAAAATAAAAATAATTAAACAATAAGTAAAGCAAATGTTTTTGGACAAGCATATAATAAAGTATCTATTTTATAGATTATAGAGAAAATCATGCAGAAAAAAGTAAATTGATGTATTGAGCAGGAACTGTATTCAATTCTAAACAGGTTTATATAATTCACATAACACAAAAGGAAGACAAATGACATCACATGAACTCGTAGAAAAAATATGTGTAGGTCACACAAAGTACATGTTGTGTTCGGGTCGGACACAAACGGTACCTAGCTTCATGAAGGGGAAAGGGAAGAAGTTTGGACGAAGGAAGAAGAGAAATAATTCTAAATTGCATAAACGTCCAAGGAGGAAGACAACCCCTTTTATAAGAGGCGGCCAGCTAGTCCTCCCCCTAATTAGGGACCAGCTGGTCCATTACAATCCCCTTAATTACGGACCACCATCTGGTCTGTTACAATCATTAACGGACCATTACAATCATTAATGGTCCATTACAATCATGAAGGGTCCGTTACAATAATTAATGGTATGTTACAATCATTAACTAAATCCCCTTGATTACACTTTATTACATCACAAAAGGAAATTACCAAAAGTAAAGTAAGCCATAATATAGTAGGTCCTAAAATGGAAAGTAGTGCATGGTGGGGGAGATGTCTCGTGGTGTACACAACACTCCACCACGCTTCCGCTTTCTCCTTGTCCTCAAGGTGACCAAGTAGGGTAGCGCTCCATGAACTCATCCTCAAGCATCCAAGTAGCATCCTCAAGAGGTTGACCCTGCCAAGACACGAGTACCTCAGTGACAATACGGCCCGAACGATGCACCCATCGTTTATCAAGCACAAAGGCGGGTGTGGGTAAGTCAGGCTCGGGGGGCCCCATTAGTGGTGGAGGCAGGGCACTAGAGACAAGGGTTGGGTCCCCAACAAAACGGCAAAGGCGAGAGACATGGAAGACCAGGTGCACCAACGATCTGGTGGGCAATGCCAAGCGGTAAGCCACGGGTCCGATGCGCTCGATAATGGAATAAGGGTCGTGGTAACGTTGAGCCAACTTAGGATTGTCAGCTTGGAATAAGCTGGTCTAACACTAAGGAATCACTGAGACATAAACAAGATTGCCCACATGGAACTCCCGATCAGCATGCTTCTTATCATATACTTGCTTCATACAGTTCTGAGCAGATCCTAAATTAAGTTTAAGCTGTCGGATAACCTCGTCTCGTGTCTGGAGCATATAATCAACCTCATCCACAGAAGAGCGGTGAGGCACATAGGACAACACGGTAGGAGGAGGGTGCCCATAAACTACCTCAAAGGGAGTGAATCCAGCCCTGGTATGATAGGTTGTGTTATACGACCATTCTGCCCAAGGAAGGAGCTGGAGCCATCAGCGGGGCTGATCCCCAACGATACAGCGCAAGTACTGTTCTAAGCAGCAGTTAACAACCTCTATCTGCCTGTCTGTCTGTGGGTGATAGGTGGTACTCATATGAAGTTCGGTGCCCTGAAGTGCAAAGAACTCGTGCCAAAACTAAGAGAGGAAGATTTGGTCTCGATCAGAAACAATGGTGCGAGGCATGCCATGCAACTTAGCTACCTCATGAACATACATCTCAGCCACTATTTTGGCGGTGAATGGATGGCCCAAGGCACAGAAATGTGCATACTTGGACAAGCGATCCACAACCATCAAAATCACTGATTTGCCCTGTACAACAGGCAAGGCCTCCACGAAATCCATAGACACATCTTCCCAAACTTTTTCAGGAATGGGGAGGGGCTGAAGTAACCCAGCAGGTGATGTAGTAGCAGCTTTCGCCCGCTGACAGACGTTGCACGCAGCCACATAGTTTTGAACTGCCCTCCGAAGACCCTACCACAAGAAGCTTTGACTGACCCACTTATATGTTCAGAAGGAACCCTCATGGCTAGCCAATGGTGTGTCATGGAAATGAGAGAGAATACGTTGTCGGAGATCATATGCATCCGGCACCCATAGTCATCCCTTCCAAAAGAGAAGTTCATCTTGCCACACAAAGAAAGGAAAGGCAACAAGATCACCTTGTATACGAGTAACCAGCTCATGTGTGGATGAGTCCTCCAAGTAAGCTCGCCGCAGCTCCGGTAGGAAGGGGCAAGAGGGCATAGACAATGCAAGATAAGATTCCTCACAAGGTCGGAGAGAGAGAGCATTTGCCACCGTATTTTTTGCCCCTTCTTATATACCACCTCATAATCATAGCCCAAAAGCTTGCTGACCCATCGTTGCTGTGTCGGAGTTGACACCCGCTGCTCAAGAAAGTACTTCAAGGGCTGATGGTCTGTGCGGATGAGGAAGCGGCGGTTGAGCAGGTAGGGGCGCCATTTGGTGACTGCATGTATTATGGCGAGCATCTCTTTCTCATAGGCTGAAAGTGATAAGGAGCGGCCAGCAAGAGTTCTGCTGAAAAAGGCAATTGGCCGCTCATCTTGAAGTAGAACGGCACCAAGACCCTTACCCGAAGCATCTGTCTCCACCACAAAGGAACGACTGAAATCTGGAAGAACGAAGACTGCGGCAGTCGCCATGGCTTGCTTCATCCTCTCAAAGGCCTCTTGGGCTGCCTCTGTCCAAGTAAAGGCCCCCTTCTTGAGGAGGGCAGTGAGGGAACTAGCAATCATCCAATAGTGACTGATGAAATGTTGATAGTACCTTGTAAGGCCTAGAAATCCACGGAGTGCCCAGACACATGTGGGGGTCAGCCATGAGAGCATAGGGGCCACCTTTGAAGGGTCAGTGGCAACCCCTTCATGAGAGATGACATGGCCAAGGTACTCCACCTGTTTACTGCCAAAAGAGCACTTCGAGCGCTTAAGGAATAATGAATTAGCTCACAAAATGGAGAGGACAGTTCTGAGATGCTCCAAGTGATCCGCCCATAATGTGCTATAGATCAATATATCATCGAAGAAGACCAAGACAAATTGGCGAAGGAAAGGGCGGAACAAGTCATTCATGAGGCTCTGGAAGGTAGCTGGTGCATTGGTCAATCCAAATGGCATGACCAAGAATTCAAAATGGCCATCATGGGTGCGGAAGGCTGTCTTGTGGGCATCAGTTGGCTGCACACGGATTTGATGATACCCCGAGCAAAGATCAAGCTTGCTGAAGACGGTCACCCCAGACAACTCATCGAGGAGCTCTTCAATCACCGGAATAGGATACTTATCCTTGACGGTGATAGCATTCAGTGCCCGGTAGTCTACACAGAACCACCAAGTGCCATCCTTCTTTCGGACAGTAACACTGGTGAAGAGAAGGAACTAGTGCTTGGTTGGATGATACTTGACTGGAGCATGTCGGCCACCAAGCGCTCAATCTCCGCCTTTTGGATGTGAGGGTATCGGTATGGCCGGACATTTGCGGGTGAAGCACCAGGGATGATAGGAATGTGGTGATCATGGGGTCGCACCGGAGGTAGCCCCTTAGGTTCAGCGAAGACATCTTCATGCTCCGCCAAGAGAGCAAGTAGATCCTCTGGAAGGCTGCCTTGGCTCACATCAACAGTGGCACGCTGCTGAAGAAAAATTCCTTGAGGTGCAAACCGAAAGAGAGAGCTTACTGATTGGGCGGACTGGAAGGTGCCTGGCTGAGAACCTTGGATGCGAGCCCGCTGCCTGTGTACCTCAAAGTCCATGATCATGTCACGGAAGTTCCATACGACGTCACCCAGCTCCTGAAGCCATTGGACTCCCAACACCACATCAGCCCCTTTTGTGGGCAGCAAGAACAAATTGGTTTTGAAAGTATGGCCCTGGATGGATAATAAAGCCTGCACACACACCCCAGTGCTCCGAAGGTGTTTGCCATCGCCGATCAAGACGTCGAATGGCTTCGAGTCTAACACAAAGCACCCCAACCGTTGTGCCACCTTATCATTGATGAAGTTATGGGTGGAGCCACTATCGATAAGGATGACCACTTGTTGCCGCTTGAGGTGGCCTTGGACGTGCATGGTGTGAGGAGTGAAGGCCCCTGAAAAAGCATGCACCGAAATCTTAGGCAACACGCTGTCATAAGGGGGTGGTGCATCCAGGGGTGGATCATAATCCTCCTCATTGGCCTCCTCAACTAGTAGGCTGCCTCGAACAGAACACCGATGGCCAGGTATGAACTTCTCATCACACTTGAAGCACAAGCCTTTCGTTCACCTCTCTTCCATTTGGGCCGGAGTGAGGCGGCGTATAGGAGCACCAGCAGGGTTGGAGGGCTGGCTAGGGCGGCTGGTGGGAACGCTGGTCGCTGTGGTAGGGAAGGGCGCTGGGCTAGTTGGGGGTCGAAGAGAAGAGCCTAGCCGGCCTCCTCGTCATTGTCGGGCCAGCTTCTCCTCTTCAATTCGTGCATGACGCACAACTTCACGCATCGACGTACAAGGGAAATGATGCATCTCATCTGAAATTTCTGGTTTGAGCCCCCTTTTAAAGGTTCCAATGAAGGCTATCATTGGCCAATCAGGGAGGCGATTCGCAATCTTCATGAACTCGGTGTAGTATGCTCACACGGTAGTGGTTTGGCGCAGGGTGGACAGCATCTCATTGAAATCTTGGAACTCATTGGGGCCGAATTGGACACAAAGCTCATCAGTGAATGAAGTCCAAGTTGGGAAGCGGACCTCCTTCTTGAAGCTCTGAAACCAAATTGAAGCATCGCCGTCTAGGTGGAAAGCGGCTATGCGTAACCGTTCAGCCTCGAAGTGAGTTCCCTGGTAGGAAAAAAATTTCTCTACCTTGTATAGCCATTCCACCAGGTCTTCATCTCCATTGTACCGTGGGAATTGAAGATGAGCCAAACATGGCTCAGCCCCACCCCGAAGTCCTCCGCAGAAGGCAGAGTACTCCTCCCCATCATCCTCAAACTCGTGGGCAAGATTTTTGTGGGGCAGCACCTTTGAGGCATTTCCTTGAACATATGGTGGGCCTCGCATATTCCAACCTGCACATCCTCCTTCTTTGTGCTGATTAAAGGTGCCAAAGCGGACTGAATGTCTGGGATGGTGCACGTCTCTCTCAGAAGACGCTTGGAGGCCGGGGGCGCGAGATTCAATGGGCTGCGAAGGTTCACCCAACTCAGCCTGGACCGGCTGCGGCTTGGGAAAAAGTGACGCCGTGGGGGCTGCTTGAATTTGGGAAACCGTCGTGGTGAGGTGCCCGAGTTGTGCAAGGATCAGCGAGAGCAAAGAGGGATCAGCCTGTTCGGTTGCTGGTTTGGGGCTGCTCACCATGTCCTCTTGTCCCTTCTTGGGCTGTGTCTCGGGAGCCGTTGCCGGCTGTTTGCCTCGTGCCATGGCAGATCGATGAGGCTTTGATACCAATGTTGTGTCCGGTTCGGACACAAACGGTACCTAGCTTCACGAAGGGGAAAGGGAAGAAGTTTGGACGAAGGAAGAAAAGAAATAATTCTGAATTACATAAACGTCCAAGGAGGAAGACAACCCCTTTTATAGGAGGTGGCCAGTTAGTCCTCCCCCTAATTAGGGACCAGCTAGTCCGTTATAATCCCCTTAATTATGGACTACCATCTGGTCCGTTATAATCATTAACAGACCATTACAATCATTAATGGTCCATTACAATCATGAAGGGTCCGTTACAATAATTAATGGTCTGTTACTATCAGTAACTAAATCCCCTTGATTACGCTTTATTACATCACAAAAGGAAATTACCAAAAAGTAAAGTAAGCCATAATATAGTAGGTCCTAAAATGAAAAATAATGTATGGTGGGGGAGATGTCTCGTGGTGTACACAACAGTACAATTCTATAGTGATTTATATAATTAAAGGCAGAATTATGGGAAAAAGCGCTTTTCTATTAGCATAGACAATTGGCTTTTGAAATTAATTTAACTAAAACACTTCCACTTGTCACCTCCACTAAATTATTGGAAATATATATAAATGCAAAGAAGCAAAATGAAGCTACATATATTAAAACTAGCGTGACTAGTTACTGTCAAATGAAGACAAACTGAAGCTACAGATGATTTGAATTAGTCCAAGATACTTACGTGATTTGAATAGATGGTTCATCTTATGTTTGTTACAGTGTTACTAGATGGAAAATTCTGTCATGTTAGGGTATATTAGTGACATCTCACTGGTTACTCACTCTATCTACTATGCTGAACCAATAAGTTTTTGTTCCTCCCCAATTCTGGTTATTTAATATAAAGTATACACACTGAGAGTGAGAAATGGTCATTAGCAATTTCTATCTGTTATCACCCTGTGTTTTAAATTTTTATAAAAGTAAGAAATGGTGGCCTTCATGAGTTTCTATTGGTTATCAACAAGATATTTTAATTAAAGAAATTCTTTTCTATTGGTCATTGGCTTAAGATGTTGAACCTAGGTTCACAAAAGATCAATTTATCATAAAAACACAAGAGCTTAATGACAAGGTTGAATCCCTTAAGAGGTGCAATGAGGACCTTCAATTGAAGCATCTACATACGAGTAATACACTGGCAAACTGCACATCAAGTGACACATATTACATTGAAGAAAATGCAAACTCGTGAAAGAGGATATAATGGAGGTTCAGTTTGCCAAAAGCATAATTGCTGAAAAATTGGATTCATATTCATTGCATATTAGATGTTTAACCTCATTCATATCACTTTTCCTGAGCTCAGGCAGTTAGGTCAAAAATCAAGAATGCAGATCAAACAAACCAAACATCACCAACAAATGCAATTCACAGCCCAACCACAGTCCGCCATAATATCCTCAGCTAATAGGTATTTTGACCCTGACCACAATCATTGTAACCCATACAAGATAAAGGTTCCATGTACTAATAGGCATTCACAATAAAATATATTTGGGCCCATAATAGATATTCTGACGACAATCACTAACGGAGAGAAGAAATTTTCTTTCCAAACAATGATAAGAAATGAATAATTTGGACATACAATAAGGCAAATTGAACAATTAATACAAAAATTGGAGCATACCAATTAATCTCAACATATAGTTCACACTTTCACCCTTACAGTGAGCAACTTACAATTTTCGGTTAGACAAATGCAAATATTTACTATAAAATTGTAGCTAGTACAAATATTTAAATAATATCATAAATAATTCATAGATAGACTCCTAATTAGAAACAATTAAACATCTAAAAGAGGGAACTTAGACAAGCAAAGTAAATTATAGCATACATTCTGAGCCAAAAATTATTGAAACTACCTTAACATTTATTTGGTTATGCAAAAAATAAAGGATTAAAGATCTTAATTGGCTAAAACTGAAATTCTTTGCCTATTTTTAAATTTTTAACATTTATTAAATCTATTTTAGAAAAAATTTCGTTTCCTTGGGGTTGTGGGGCCACGGTTCACAGTCGCGCTGCTCATGGGTCCGACCCATTGTTTCGTTCCTTCATAGCTAGGGTGAGCTGCCGATTGTAAACATCCTTAGCCTTGAGCCTGCATTCGATGTGCCACCTTGTAGCCAAGCATCGGCAGGCTACCTAATGGTCCGTTGCCATCTCGTGTCGCATGTTCAAGGGTGTAACAGACCTGCTGTTCTACTGAACAAGAGCTGGTTCGAGAGGCACTCCTTTGTCCCTTTGGTTGCCCTCTGCAACCCCGTCACTTCGCACTTTGGAAGCCGATGCCTGTTGAGATCGCATGCATGTGCAAAACAGTGAGCCTTCACCCGTCTACTGCCTTAGCTCTCGAAGGTAGGGCAGTCCATCATCCTCTGTGTCCCGTAGAGTTGCCAACTTCAACTTCTAACCGCTACTCGCTTGTTGCCTAGGGGGACCTCCAGTCAGCAACTTTGGCACACTGTCCTCTTGAGGAGCGTTTTCTTTTGCTCGGTTTTACACACTATCCTCTTGAGCCCTGTGAGGTCCTGCAAAAGATCCTCGAACTTCTTTCTAGTCAGGGTCATCAGCTGGCCTACTTCCTTTCATAGAGTAGATCTTTCTTTGACTTGTTCCGAAGAATGCTCCTCCAAATTAACGAACCAGTCTTCTGTTTACCGTGGATGTCAGGGACTTGGGGATTTGGAGGCGAATCTCCATACTCCTCTTTTCCAGGCGTTGTTCCAAGCAACAAGGTCCTCTAGCATGACTTCGAGGCTCCATTCCTTGTTCCCCAAAGCAAACTCTGAAGAAAAGTCTATGTTTGATGTCTGTTTCCAGCAACATCATCTTCACTGCTCCAACTGTCAGGCGGCCAAGAATTCACTACGAGAGATTTCACACTTGTGCAGTCTGAATGCACTCGGCAATTGATAGCCTTCGAACCCTTCTAGCATGCACATAATCATAAGGAATGCACACACAATCAAAGAACAAAGGAAGTAAAGAGAAAAATGGTCCATTATGATTTCGTAGAAGTACTTAGTTTAAATCTTATTGTCAAAACATAAACCTATTTTCTCTTACAAGAGCTTACAATTTGTTCCTGACATTTTAAACTCCAATGGTGGCCGCAGACAAGCAGTTACAACAAGACCTTATCACAGCTCACTGTGTTGTCCGTACCGCCTGTGATTATGCACAAGAGTATATAGCAACCGATCAGGTAGTGGCCAGCAACTGCCGACCGCCCATGTTCCTCACCTTGATGAACTTGGATCTTAGTGGCCAGCAACCACTAGTCATGCCACATTGTCCTTGTGAGCATGCGGAGACATGGCTACGCTCCAACACTCGTAACCTGCTGTCATCGCCCATACTCAAGCTGCCCACTTTTGCTCTCCCCTTGGTTACCATTGCGTGCTTGTGTACAACTCCCCCAAGCGCCTTCCCTTTGCCACTTCGTGGCTGAGTCAGCCTGTAGGCTGAGCCAAGGGGCTTATAATTAGAAGCCATCCTCGGCTATAGCTATTGATGCCCTAGTCTTCGTGGAGATCTAAGTCATCCCGTTCCCAACTATTCTCACTCTTAGAGCCTCATGGTGGCACCTTCAACCTCCATATCTAGGATAGCCTCAACTTCCTGCTCAAATTGTTTGAACACTGTGGGAGGTGCCCTTCACTTTGTAGGGCTGGGATCTTCTAAGTCCTCCAAGTATGGTTTTAAGAAGCTAACATGGAAGACTGGGTGTAGTTTATACATTTCTCATAGAGCAAGTTGATAGGGCAACTCACCCACCTTTTGTATGATGGAATAAGCACCCAATGAATCACCTGCCTTAACATCTTCCACAATTGAGAAGTGATCTTAACCATCACCAACCTAAAAGTCATGACGTTGTCGATATCGATCCCTATTTCTTTTAATTCTCTTAATTGCTTTTTTAAGGCAGTCTCACACCTCCTCCATTTGGCGCCTGGCTAGCTTATAAGTTGTTAGAGCTACGCCATTTTGAGTAAGTGGATGTTAGTTTGTTGCTAAGTCAAAGGGACTCTTTCTTGTCAATGAGCTCTTTTGTAGGCTGTAGCAAAACTATGCTATCTCCAAGAGATCCACCCACATGGGAAGATGGGGCTTTGCCACTGAATAGGTGAGGGAACATGCTTCGGGGTGAGTATCTTGAGTTTATGCTGAGTTTCAATATCATTGGATCATTGTTTGTGAAAATAAACCCATATATAATTTATGTCAGTATACAAAAGAAGTTTACACTTTATATATTTGAAAAAAATGTATCGCAATAGCTCTAATGAGCTCTACCTTTCCTACCCTTAATACAACCTCGACCACTCCCGTTGCTCCATTTGGTCCTTGTAGATAGTGGCTCATCCAAACATGCCTATGAAGATAATGGTATAGAATCTGCATGAGCTACTTATTGCCATCTAGTATATACGAAATAATCAACATCTTGACTGGCTGAGAATGGGCTAGATCTAGAGTATCCACAGCCAGAGATGATGGATGTTTGAGCTGCCTCGTTGATATGATAGTGTCTAAGTCAGTTTGTAATAACCGACTAAAGTGACATCTTCATGGTGCTTGAAGATCGACTGACATAATGCTAATAAGACCTCACCCAAAGTATATATGTTAACAACATTAGCCAAACATACATATGTCCGTATTTCCAAACCAAACTTTAATAGAAAATAAATGTCACAAGATGTGTACACATGAAAAAATATTATGGCTTTCCAAAGCTGCCTCAGACATGCCCCTAGGCTGATGTCATATCCTCTGAATCATCGCATGGTAAAATATATCTTAGCATAATCATCATGTACAGGCTACTAACACCATGCAATGATGTAGCAATCATCCCCTCATATATATCCTACCACGCAATGATGTGCAACCAGTCGGTAATGTGGCGGCCTTGTGTAACTCGATGGATCTATCATACGAGGAGGACCAAGCCAAAACAAATTGAAACATTACATGGTTAGTGATCATTTACAATTAAACTCTTTGCAAGTGTATAAGGTAATTGTACTATGATAAGTATTTAAGGGTTGTTGAACCTCAAGGACGGATAAATTAATACTAAATCTAAGAAAGGAATTTGTTGATTAAAAACTAAAAAGAACTTAAAATTAAAATTAATTAAAAATAATGATAATTAATTAAAAGCAAGAGGTTAATATGATGAAATTTACTTAGGAAATTGAATCTACTATAGAACTATAACAATTCCTTAACTTTTAATCTAAATCTAGTGTAAATATGAACAAGTATTCTTAGTTACAAGCTAAAATTACTTCATAAATAATAATTAATTAAATTCATGGCATAAACTATCTTCAACAATAGCACAAATCATCTACATTAAACTAGCTATAGGCATGACTCGTCTAATCTTAGTATAACTCATCCAATTCATTAATTATCTGAACATTAAAACTATTGCATGACCATCTCATCTAAATCACCATGAAAATATCAAAACCACATCAATCTATCATCTACAAGATAATAAATCAGCATAGACTTGAATAAACATTAAAAGCTCTTCCATTAAAAATGAAATTGTTATCATACAATTATCATCATTCACAACTGAGATCTAAAAAAAGAAAAGAAACTGAAACTTATTCATAGCTTCATCAACTCCTAAGTAAAAGAAAAGTCTAGCCTTCTATTGTAGAAGGAAGCTCTTGAATCTCCATTAAAAGCTTTGAGTTCTCTTCAATCTTCTTCTTCCTTTTTCTCTTCAGAAAATCTACCGGAATCCCCCAATTTTGAGCCAAATGTGTCTTTATATAGGCATAAGAACCGCAGGAAGAAGTTTAATATGAAAAGGATTAAAAATTGGCTTAAACTAGGAAACTGCGAGTTATCTCAATCGATCGCCCTACATGACCGTTCAATCGCATGTACTGAATTTGTCTTCAAAATAACGTTTAGCCATTTGATACTTAAAATGCCTTATTCGATTGGCTACACTATTTCTGCAATTTGGATAGTTTTTCTGGACAATCCAATTTCTATTCATTAAGTTCTTTCTTTCATATCCATGTTAGTTTCCAACTTGTTTATAACTCTGAAAAGTTGTCCAAATCACTTCAAAGCATGTCAAAACTATTTTGAATTATTTCAAACATCATCCAAGTAACTCGATAAGCGCACTTTGCCTACAAAATATAAAATATCATATTTTAGACATATAGAATGTAATTAAAATCCCAACTTGATTTAAATGCATGCCTAAAATACTAATAACTTCTAAAATTAATTAATAATCAAACTAAAAAATTAATAACTATCTTAATCTAAATAAACTATAACTAACACTAAATTAACCTAATCTATACTAGTAAATAAGGTAAAAAGGCCTATAAAATAGATATATATTTTATACTTATCAGTTAGGGACATGCATCTCTATGATCTCAAAACAAATAGATAGCCACACCATCCCTCGGTACATAGAGGACATACATAGTTGTTGCCGCCAAAGAATACTTGTCGTACAAGTGAATAACATCGATACCACTCACCAAGATATAATGCCTAAAACCCATTATAGATGGCCCAAAATTCCCAAAATATACGGCTCCATATCCATACCCCAATTATCTATTTGTTGTGAAGAGCAACAAAATGAAGAAGATTTATATGTTGGACAAATCTTTGAGGATAAAGAGACATTTATCAAGCTTGAGGGAGTTTTCAATTCGGAATCATGCCCAATACAAGGTTATGTGTGCAAATTCTACAGAATGTATCTGCAGGTAGTGCATTGATAGTGTTTGCCCCTAGAGAGTTCATGGATTAATGAGGAAGGGTTTAGGATGCCCAACTTAGCATTGATCACACACAATGTAGTGCATCATTGTTTATAGGGTTATAATGCATTATTATTCAGTAAATGAAAGAGGTATTCCATATGGATATTTTTTATAAAAAGGCATGGTTGGAAAGGAATATGGCCATAAAAGCCATATATGGGGATTGGGTTTAGTCATATAAATTGTGCCAATGTACCTCAAGGCACTACAAAATGTGAATCCTAGTATCATACACTCTAATGAAGTGGAGGATGGTGGCCCGCATCAGAGATTTAAGCATATGTTTTGGACATTTGACTCTTATAGTGAGGTTTAGGCATTGCATCCCAATGATTAGTGTAAGGACTCTCATTTTTTAACCAATTTTATTTTAATGTTATTTATCGATTAATGTGTAGTTTACGCATTTTTTGATCTAAATTCTGTGGTTTTCTACAATAAATGGGATTTCTAAAGGTTTTAAGCAAAACTAACTCTACATTTATGAGTTTTAAGTTATTTATAGTCAATTATGAATGCATGATCAGAAATGGTGTGTTTGAGACACTATTATGCAAGTTTATGTGATATGAATGCATGATCAAAAATGGTATGTTTGAGACACTATTATGTAGGTTTATGTGATATGAATGCATGATTAGAATTGGTGTGAATGAGACACTGTTATGCAAGTTTATGTGATATGAATGCATGATCATGAATGGTGTGATAAGACACCATTATGCAGGTTTATGTGATATGAATGTAAGATCAGAAAGTGGTATAGCATGTTAATCATAGATTTGATTTGTTTCATTGCCATGCCGTTGTCTTTTCTGATGATTATAGTTATATTCAAAACCATTATTGAGTTTTTATACTCACCCCACTTTCTTGTTTTGTTTTGGGGCTGCGTGGCGTGACACGCAGACGGACAGGATCCTCTATATGAGGAAAGGTCAGAGAGAGCTTGGGAGTAGTCGTGGAGGCTCCTAGTTTTGCATGTCTCTTCGTTTATCTTATTTTGATGTTAGAACCTTGTGGATGATCCTTGTCTTAGATTTGTGAGATACTATATTTTTAGTTTCTAGACTTGTTTTGGAGCCAAGTGTGTGGCTATGAATTATTAGTATGTGGGTTTGAGATTATGGTTTAATTAGAGTTTAACTCTTTTGGTTCTACCTATTTACTCTTGCTCAAAGTAGTGTGTAGACTCCGTAAATTAGATTGCCCGTAGTTGGGGAACAAGTCTTCCACTATTTTCCTCAATCGTTTCAATCTGTCGCCCCCATGCATTGGTTCGGCCCTTGGACCAGGTTCCGCTTGGGTCGGGCAGTGTCGGGGTGTGACAATTGGTTTCAATGTCACTCACTTATATGGCAAGTATCCTAGATCTCTTATAGCAGCAACAACTATCACAATGCCATTGCATCCCTCTAAGTACCAAGGGATGGGATTTGTGTGCCTATCTAGAATCCCACTTATATGCTTTGAAATTGTGGAGATACACATTCCTGACCATGTGATGCTTCAATTTGGCTTAGAGTAGGATACTCTTCCTTGTGTGATAGAGTTTAACAGCGAGTTACTCAACAAGGCCGCTACATTACTAAAAGGGGTACACATCATGCAACATATATTGCTCAATGGGAGGGGAACTATTTATGTTATAATCAGTATATCTTAATTATATAACATAATATTTTATTATTTCACGTGTATTATTTATGTGACATTTATTTTATTCTCAATTATATCCTGGTTAGGGGAGACGGACATATGCACATTTGATTGACACTGTTAACACATATACTTTCAGTGAGGTCTTATTAGCATCATGTGAGTCAATCATTGAGCACCATGAAGTGCTATTCATAGCTGCTACTACTTTAGTTTGATATTATAAATGTACATGGATTATCACACAGACAAGGTGTAACACCCCGACCCGGAAAACCCAACCCGGACTAGGGGTTAGATCAGAAGATAGAATCGGAGTGTATAAAATAAGCGGAAAAATTAAAAACCGACTAACTAAGAGCTGTAGACTTTGAGTGTGAGAGTCATAACATTCTTCTACGCACTACGGAGCTATAGTGTACCATTACACGTAGATCAAAATAAACCTAATTTTATAACTAATTTCGATTGGGCCAACGTTATTTAATCATCGGTTGCCTATGTACATATTGGATACGATCTCTGATGTTATTCCAATACGATCGGATCCGAACGTAGTTTTGCCTAATGGCTAATACATGCATCAAACATCACAAAATCATATACGTTAAAATACGTATATCATTATATCTGAATAATTATTTAGAATTAGACGAAAATCTTATAATTCATCGGAGTCAACCAGAAGTCAATAAATCAGTAAGATACACATCTCACATAAGTGACCAGAACACTAACAAAACACATGTCTCACCATATCCTAGAGCGGCGTAGAACACACTACAGAGCATGTTAGATCATATCAGATCGTATCAGATTTCATCCAACCACACCGATCATATCGTACCAGAGTATGTCAAATTACAATAGAGCAATTCAGAGTAATTCGGATCACAACGGAATACGTTAAAGTAGATTAAATAGGAACATATCGACAGATATCATATCAGCAAATTATATATATCTTAATTAGTATGTTACTAATTAAGATGTGCATTCATATAAATCATAGTAAAGTAAAAGGTCAGAAAAGCATACTCCCCTGCGGTTCCGGAAGTGGCGACGTTCGGAGTTACTCGTTTCCTTATGGTGTCTCCCCTTTCAGATCCAGAGACGGCGGGCAGAACCTTCTCTAACTCCGGAATACTTTGCTCTTTTCATATCTGTAGGCTACGGACATAACCTCCCCTTAACCTAGAATAACATGTCCATAGGCGGCGAACAGAACCTCCCCTTACCCGGAGATATTTTACCCTTGTCTACGCCCGTAAGCAGCGGACAAAACCTCCCCTTACCCTGGGACATTTCCCCTAAATAGGATTGCTAACTCGCGGAATGGACACTTCCATTGCGTGGATCCCCCTCGAATTAGCTAGGAACTCCTCTTAAATGACTCAAATCGGACTTAAAATGAGTGAGAAACGAGGAACAGAAGATGAGAAAACGTGGGAGAGTCTCCCCTCATTCGGAAATACTTTACCTGTCCTGCACCCGTAGGCAGCGGACATAACCTCTCCTTGCCCCGGTATATTTCCCTTATACAGCATTGCTAACTAGAAGAATGGATGCTTCTATTGCGTAGAACACCCTCGAATTAGTTAAGAACGCTTTTTGAACGGAAGAAAACAGACATAGAATGACTCCAGAAACTCCCTCGGAAGAATGAATAGAATGACTATTTATAAGGAATTGGCGTATGAGTGAACGAAGGAAGTTGAAATGCGCGCGCATGTGCTCAAGCCATGTGGCACGCGCTGAATGGACCGACAGCTTGGTCGGTGCACATAATGAGCACGTTACGTATGCGTCACCGTTCTGCACGCGGCGCACGCGCTCGTGCTTCTAACGCGCGATGCGCGTGTCCGCCGCAAGTCCCGCATGATCACGCGTGACCCGTGTCACGCGGATGGCTGCGATCGCGCACGACCAGCATCGCGCAGACGGCCACAATCACGCGGCTCAGCTCCGACTCGGCTCGGCTCGGCTAGCTGACATCAGCTATTTCATCCTTTCTTGAATAATTTATTATTATTTCAATCAAATGCAATTCCAACTTCAAAACACAATAACTTTTTATCCTGAAGTCGGAATTGTACGATCTTGGTACCGATGGACTCGTATCGATGAGCCCTTCAAAACTAGACCCTATATGGGTAGGTTATTTAGCACTTTTAAAGTGGGTCCCGCCCATGTGGAATGTTTCCCGATGTCGTAACTTTCATTCCCAACCTCTGTTTTAAGTGTTCTTGGATTCGTTGTGCTCATTACTTCAAGCTCAAACCAAATATGAGAATTTCAACTCTTAAAACCCTTTAAAATTTAACTAAAATTATATAATTTCCCCTAACCCTCTTGATTAAGAGTAATCAGAACACGGGGTATCATACAAGGCAACTCAAACACTGATGAGGCTAGCTTCATACACAAATATTCCATCTTCATTTGTAGAAGCTTTTAGCTTCACGTGATAGTCCATGTCCATCTTCTATAATACTAGAGCATATATCTAGATCCGGCCCATTCTCAACCAGTTGAGATGTTGATTATTTCGAGAGTATATATTAGATGAAAATGGCCATCTCATGTTTATCCCATCCCATTATCTTCAAAGGCGGGTTTGAAGTAGTCATTATCTACGACGACCAAATTGACTAGGTGGAGTAGCTTCATGGGCAAGGGCATGATCGAGGTCAAGGTTGTAGCAGGGGGAGGAAAGTTAGAGTTCATTAGAGTTGTTATGATACATTTTTTCAAATGTATAAAGCGTAAACTTCTTTTATATAATAGCATAAGTTTTGGGAACATTTTATCTCATTTACATGTTACTAGTCTTTCTAAATGTGAGTTTTCCACATGTGTGTTTAATATTGATATAAATTATATGTGGGTTTATTTTACATGGGTTTAGGCATTGGCTAAAAAAAATTTAAAATAAAATTTAGATTTGATTCTAGTAGAGAATAGGAAAACAAAGGACAAAAATTAAATGAAATAAGTTTAGAAATTAATAGTAAAGGGTGATTTGTGTGACCCGCCCATTTTTGCTCGAACCTGAGCTATGCATAGCCTGGTTCGGTTCCAAAAATATAAATAAAAGGGGTTTTGATATGAGTCTAGTTTTGGATCTTGTTGAATAAAATTTCTAAAAATTACAATTAGACAAAAGAATTTCACTAGTTTAAGGAGGGAAGAATTTAACAACATGTTTTTCAGTTACATCTAACCTAAGGGGTTAGGGGTAATAATAAAATTTTGGATAGGATTTAGGTGGTGTTATGGGATGAAATCCCCACATATGGGTAGAGCTCGAAGTAACGAGCATAATGATTCAAAGAATGTGCAAAATGGAGGTCAAGAGTGAAAGATACAACCTCAAAAAGCATGTCATATGGGCGGAACCCACTTAAAAGTGTGGGATACCTACACATGTGTAGTCTAGCTAGTTTAGAATGGCTCATCGATACAAGTCCATTGATATTAAGTGCGCAATTCTAACATCATGATATAGAGATATCACATTTTGAAGTTTAAAAATAAAAAAAAATAAAAAGATGATGTGTGAGATAGGATAGGACTGGTGATGTGTTAGATAGGACTCATGCATGTTAGTCCTATTTGCCACATGTGTACCTCATGTCTATCCGTTTTACTTATAAATAGTGTCAATTTTTTCAGTTATGGAGGGAGGCACATTCAAAAAGTTCTTTTCCTTATTCCTTCCTCGTTTTAAGTCTGATTCGAATCTTTCAAGAAGCATTCTTTGTTAAATCAAATGTGCTTAACATCATGGCGAGATTGATTTCTTGATTTGAGAATTCTTGAGTTGTCTTAAGTCTGATTCTAGTTGTTTAAGAGGTGTTCTTATATGAATCGAACATACGGGGGGCTGTGGTGATGCTGGTTTCGTGATTTGAGAGCTCTAATGTGAAGAAACTCAAGGTATGGAGGTTTTCTCCTATTTTTTAGTTATTTTAAATTCAATTTTGTCCATTTAGAGTGAGAGAAATGCCCCCAAGTTAAGGGGAGGTTCTATCCATCACCTACAGGCATTTAGAGATAAAAACGCATTGAGATAAGGGGAGGTTTTGTCTGCTGCCTGGAATGAGTTGTTTTGTCTACTGCCTAGGGGCATGGGAAGTGACAAATCACTACAATAAAATATACTATTAGCGACACATTTATTAGCGACACATACCAAAGCATCGCTAAACTACTTGCAACGCATACAAAATCGTTGCAAAAAATGAACTATTAGCGATGCATAATAATATGTGTCACCAATAGTCATCTTTTTGCGACACTTAACTTAAAACATCGCTAATACTAACACTATTAGCAACACTTTCCACTAAACGTCGCTAACTAGTTACGCTATTAGGGACGCTTTTAACAAGCGTCGCTATAAGATATTTGTTTAAAAAAAGGATAAATTATTAGCGACGTTTTTGTTAAGCATCGCTGATAGTTATGCTATTAGTGACACTTAATAAAAGCGTCACTAATAATAATGAATTTAAATAAAAAAATTGAACTATTAGTGATACTTTTAATTAAGCATCGCAAATAGCATTGATAATAGCCACACTTGTTTACAAGTGTCTCTATTAGCTTTATTAATTAATTTTATTTAATAAATAATTATATAATAAAAAAATATTAAAAAATTTAAAAAAACTTCTTAAATATAATATATTTTATTTAATATTTACCATTTGTATATATAATAAGTATATATGAAATTTTCAATAAATGGTTGTGAGAGAGTGAGGAGGAAGGAGAGGGGAGAGAGAGAGGAGGGAGAAAGAGGAAGAGAGAGGAGAGAGAGAATTAAAATTGTTATTATAAATTATTTTTAAATTTAAAAAAATAAAAAAAATTCTTAGTAGTGTCGCTACTAACTTAGGGTAGTAGCTATGCGTCACTACTAGCCTAGTGTACGTATACGTTGCTACTAATGGGTGTAGTAATGACGCATACGTTATGTCTTGCTAATAGTATTTTTATATTTAAAAAAAATAAATTAAAAAGATAGAGAGAGAGAAGAGATAGAGAGGAAAGAGAGAGAGGAAGGGAGAGTGAGGAGGGAGGAGAGAGAGGAAGAGGGAGAGAGGAGAGAGAGGAGGGAGAGAGAGAGGAGAGAGTGAATCAAAATCGCTACTAACTTCGGGTAGTAGTGATGCATAACGTTAGTAGCAACGCATATGTTATGCGTCAATAATAGTGTTTTTATATTTAAAAAAATTAATTAAAAGGGATAGAGAGAGAGTGAGGAGAGAGGAGGGAGGGAGAAAGTGAGGAGGAAGGAAAGAGAAGGGAGAGAGAGGGAGAGAGAGAGGAAGAGAGAGAGGAAAGAGAGAATTAAAATTGCAACGATAAATTATTTTAAAATTTTTAAAAAAATAAAATAATTCTCAGTAGCGATGCATAGACTTATGTGTCGCTAATACACTAGTTAGTAGCGACGCATACGTTATGCGTCGCAATAGTGTTTTTATATTTTAAAAATAAATTAATCAAACAAGATAGAGAGAGAAGAGATAGAGAGGAAAGAGAGGAAGAGAGAGAGGGAGGGAGGGGAGAGAGGGGAAGAGAGAGAGAAGAGAGAGTGAGAAAGAGAAGGGAGAGAGAGAAGAGAGAGAATTAAAATTGTTATGATAAATTATTTTTAAATTTTGAAAAAAAAAATTTCTTATTAGTGACGCATAGATTATTCGTCGCTAAAAGTATTTTTATATTTAAAAAATTTTTAATTAAAAGAGATAGAGAGAGAGTGAGGAGAGAGGAGGGAGAAAGAGAGTGAGGAGAGAGAAGAGATAGAGAGGAGAGAGAAGAGATAGAGAGGAGAGAGAGAGAGTGAGAGAGGAGAGAGACGGAGGGAGGGGAGAGAGATAGAGAGAGAGGAAGAGAGAGAGGAAGGAGAGAGAAGGGGGAGAAAGAGAGAGAGTAGAGAGAGGAGAGAGGAGGGAAAGAGAGGAAGACAGAGAGGGGGTGAGAGAGAGAGGAGAGATAGAGGAAGAGGGAGAGAGAAAGAGAATTAAAATTTTATTATAAATTATTTTAAACAAATTTAAAAATAAAAAAAATCTTATTAGCGATGCTTAATGTACGCGTCACTACTATACTAGTTAGTAGCGACGTATACGTGCATACATTACTACTAGCCTAATGTAGTAGCGACGCATATATTATACGTCGCTACTAACTAGTGTATTAGTGACGCATACATTATGCGCTGCCAATACAATTTGTTTCACCAAAGCGGGCGAAATTTTCACCAGCGAAGGCAAAATTTCAACCGCACGGTCTAAAATTTTGCTAGCGCAGTAATTTAACCCCGCCCCTCTACCCTGCAGCACCGCCCCCCTCTGCCTGCTGCCCTCTATAAGATCCCTAAACTTGAACCAGTTTATTAGTTCTATTTAATTGATTTTGTGTGGTTTAATGTTAATTCTAATCGGTTTTGTATTATTTTCAAATTTTAAGTTGTTAACAAAGGTTTTAACCAAAACTTTATTCATATTTATGGTTTTTAAGTTATTTAGAATTTTTTTAAAATTTTTAGAATGTTTACTATTTTTCCCAAACGTTTGGGTTGGCAAGACCCATCGTGGGCCCCACTGGTGAATTTGAGATTTTTAGCCCTAAATGTACCTAACATTAACCTAAGACCCTGGGTAAATATGTCAAAAAATTTAAACATCAATTTGGGTTTCAAATAAGTAGGTTTTACCATTTGTACTATAAAATCCTATTTGTACTCACTAGTTAATTAGGTCTACCCCACCCTTTACTATACAATGAATAACCCAGCCACTTTCTCATTTGGGAAAGGGATGAGAACTAGAGCTTAAGAGCCTAATCCCCATTTTCCTAAAGGAGAAAGGAGATTAAGGTAAGATTTTGCTTAAAGTTCCATTAATCCATTAGGGTTTTGCTTAAATCATTCAAATCTTTTTCTTTGCTTTGGATTAACCTCGATTTTCACTCAAAAACTACTAATTTGTGTTTCTATTTCAAGACCTAATGTTTGAAAGTTCGTTTTTAAGCTTCTTGAACCCTAGATTTACTTGTTCTTGATGGTTTAAAGTGTTTTAAAATCATATTTGAGAAGTATTAATAATAATCAGGTTTTGGGTAAGTTTTGAAGGAGTTTAAGGAGTCATTTTGAACCAAGAGCTTGCTAGAAGGCAAGTATTTTAGTCTGAAACATTGTTGAGATTCGGATTTAAGTTTTGATGTAGTTTTGAAATGAGTTCTATGATTATGAGCTTTAATGGTGATTTGATAAACGTGTAATCTTTGATGAGATTTCTTAAGGTTTTTGCTTAGTAATGACTAGATTTGATATTTTGGAAGCTTTGATTTGATTATCATGAAGTTTGAGGATGAGATTTGATGATTTATGAAGTGTATACGAAGTTTTTGTTTTGAAATCAAAGTGGGGAAGACAAACTAGAAAACTGCTGCTATGGTGATCGAACGGCCTTGCAGGCCGATCGATCAACCAACCATTTGAACGGCCATGAGGGCCAATCAAATGGCAACACAACAGTTTCAGCTATTTTGTATATTTTGGCTCTTTTTCCTATTTGTATGCCTTAGAACCATTTCCAATGTTCATGTAGAGTGATTTAAGCTAAAATAAGACACTGGAAGGGCATGCTATTGATGTTGGGAATTATGAAGAATATTTAGGTTTTATATGAAATTGCATGTTGGCTACACTTGTTAGGATTGCTTAACTTAAATTTATAATTAAATGATTCCTTATGTCGAAGCATGATTCTAGTAGGATTATAGTATGCAAATGAACTGATATTTCTTCATATAATGTGGTTAAATTATGGGTGAATGATAGTGATATGTCTATATTTAAGTGTGGTGTAAATATACTTACATACGTTTAGCATGTGGTTATACTTGACTTGATTGATGGTTTTCGATAGTTTTCACCCACGATTTCCATTGGAATCCACGCTTAGATGTTAATGTGCATGTGTGGTATGATAAGGACTTAATTACAAGGCATGTTCATATGCTTAGAATTAAATGTTTTCACCATGTAGACACACTTGTGGGGGATGATTATGATGATGTATAGTATTATGATTATAAATGTTATGTGAAATAGGGATATTATGTAAAATGTTGATTTGAATTACCATATTGATGTGTTATGACTGTTTTCTTATTAATGTTACCGTATTTCAAACCTTACTAAGTTTTACTCACCCTTCTTTCTGTGTTTTCTTTTGGGGCTGCATGGTACGACATGCAGTTAAACAGGATTCCCTATACGAGGGACGACCGGGATATATGTGGGATTAAGTATGGATGCTTACGGATATTATTTTGTCTTCTGATTTATGCTATTATGATCATAGAACACCTTATGTGGGTTGCTATATTTCTGACTCGAGTGTAACTTCTACTTTTGGACTTGTCTCAGATTTTTTGATTTCAAGCCATGTGTCGGCTTAGAATTTTAAGCATGTGGGTTATGTGTGAGGATTTATTTCAGAAATATTGTCTTTTTTTATTTTACCTTATTTCTCTTGCTCAAAGGACTAAATGTGCGCAACTCCGTGTTTGTGTTAAATACCCGATTTAAGGGGTTAAAGTCTTCTACATTACAATTTGGTCACCCCCATGTGCTTTTATTAGCCCTTGGACCACCCTCTCCCTTGCGGCGCCGCCCCCCTCCGCCAACCACCCTCTCCCTTGTGGCGCCACCCCCTCTGCTAGCCGCCCCCCTCCTTTGCTACTCTCCCCCTTCTCCCTTCTTCCTTTGCTTTGGTTGGAGCCCACCCTTCCCCTACCCCTTGCCCCCCTTTTCCTCTGCTCTAGCCATCTCCGGCAGAAGCCCCTCCCCCCTCTTCTCCCCCTCTCCCTTCTTCTCCACTCAGGCCTCCATCGTCTGGAGCCTCCCCCCTAAAATCCCACCATAGGTGGGATTTTTTTAAATTATCTTTTATATTAGAGATGCTTTAAAAGCATCGATAAATATCTTTTTATCAGCTTTATTAGTGACACTTTTAGAAGCGTCGCCAATAGTTTTTTTATTTATTCTTTGTTAATTGTGACGCATAGAAAGCGTCGCTATTTTTTTTTATTTTTTATAAATTTTTTTCTTTTTTATTAGTGATGCTTATTGAAGCATCACTAATAACTATATTTTATTTTTAATTTCAACAAAATTAACAGTGGTAATAACTTCTATTTTTTAAAAGAAATATTTTAATATTAGTGAAGCATACAAAGCGTCGCTAATAATAATGATTAGCGACATATGTTATTATATGTTGCTAATAATCTATTATTTGCGATGCTCGTTTATGCGTCGCAAAAAATATTGATATTAGAGGCGCAAATATAAGCATCACTAATATTGCACTATTAGCGACGTTTTTGTGTAAGCGTCGCTAACTATTATTAGCAACTAGACTTTTTTCAACACTTATGGTGACACTTTTTATGCGTCACTAATAGTCCTTTTTGTTGTAGTGAATGTCTCTAGTTAAAAGGCGGTTCTATTAGCCGCCTACAGGTATGAGAAGTGTAAAGTGTCTTCGGGTAAGGGGAGGTTCTGTCTGCCGCCTACTGGCACAGGAAGTATGAAGTGTCTTCGGGTAAGGAAAGGTTATGTTTGTTGCCTTCAGGTATAAAGAGTGAGAAGTAGGAAAGCGGAGTGTCTATCTATCACCTTCGGGCTCCATGAGAGAAATATTCCAAAGCAAGAGGAGGCTCTATTTACCATCTCTGGATCTAAAGGGGAGGACTGCCTAAAGGAATGAACAACTCCGGACTTTTGGGAATCTCAAGGAAGTAAGCGTTTTTTACTTTCTGATTTCATATGCAATTATATGTGTGTGTGCATCTTAAGTAATTAACTTTAGATGCTACACAATTATATATGCTTTGCTGTGAGTTGATGTGATCTGATGTATTATGATATGCTTTGCTCTGATATATTTTACTATGCATGATCTAGTATACGATATTGCTCCGATCTAATCTAATATGATCTGATATGGTTAGATGAGATCTGATATGATCTATTGTGATTTGGTATAATATGTTTTAATGTGTTCTGCTCCACTTTGTGATAAAGTGGGATGTATGATTCTGCTAGTATTTTGCTCACCTGAGAGGCGTTATTCCTCTAATTTATTAACTTTCATTTGACATTATATAATTGAACATTATTTTAACGCATTAGGCAGTCAGGCTAGTCATGAGAAGAAAAGGCCTTTGCTAGCAACAGCGCCTATCAAAAGAGTATGGAGAATCATCTCAAACTCTCAAGTTCCTAACAACCACGGTGAACAGTCTTGAAACATTCACCATTGACGATGAAAGGAGCGTTATTTGGAACGAGCTTCTCAGCCTACTTGGCATGGGGAGGTAGCCCAAGAGGAAGAAAGAACTGCTCTACAAAAGGAGGTAGGCCAGCTAACAGCCCATGAGGAAGAAGTTCGAGGGGCTTTTGTAGGACCTCGCAATGCTCAAGAGGACGATGTGCAAAACTGAGCAAAAGAGGACACTCTTCAAGAAGCCAAAGTTGCTAAATGGATTTCCCTCTAGGCTTCGAGTTATTTCCGAGCGAGCTTTGGCGACTGCCAAGGGCAAGGTGGTCACGTCTGCCAGGCAGAGGCAAGTAAGGTCAAAGTTGAAGTCGAAGTCAGCAATTCCAATGGACCTTAATAAAAAGTGGAATGGGTGTTTAATCTTTGATGGAGACCACTTCGCACAAGAATTCCATCGGGAAGAGAAGCTCATGAGTACGGAGCTGTTGTATCTAATGGACGACACAGTAGATGACGGTTGGGCTCAAATCCAATGTGTTCTTCGAGCAGGGATAGTTCCTTGGGCGTAGGGGACTGCTCTAAACCTCTCCCCTGCCCTAGAGAGCTGATGCAGTAGGCTGGTGTGGTTGGTTTTGCAGCTGCACATGCATGGATCGATGCTGAAGAGGGATGTTAGTTGCCTTCCTACGAGGGGGAAATGACGGGGTGCAACAGGTGACCAAAGGGGGAAAATGAGCACCTCTCGAACCAGCTCTTGTTCAATATAATAAGGAAAAAGAGTTCGTTAAAAGCCAATAGAGCAAGGGGAGACAACCGACAAGGGCATCAACGATTTCAGCAGAGGAGGGTTTGTCACACCCTTGAAGATCCTATTGAGTGGCCGGACCTGTAGAAGCTTGGTAGGAGGGGGTTGGCGCATAAATCAAGATCCAATCTTTAAAATCAATCTACACAAAGCATGCATAATATACAATTGATTAAGTAATAAATATGCATCCACACATGAATCAATCAAAGAAGAATTGATATAGAACAAAATACTCACTGACCTGGGCATTTTCAGCCCTAGAACGCCCTCCACAATTGAATCCTTGCACACCAAACACATGATCAATCAAATAGAGGAATAGGAGAATACCTTATGTGCAGATCTCTCACAACCTTGCTTGGATTAATGGAAAACACAACAATGAAGCAGCCCTTTATTCAGCCTCCAAGATCCAGCCTAAGAGGAGATGATTCTCCCTTAATCAGCCCGCCAAGAATGCTTAGGAGAGGGGAGAAGGAGGGCGGCCAGCAGCAAGATCTCCCCTTGCTTGACAAGGATGAACCAAGAGTATACAAGAGAGAGAGGGGGCCAATTGGGAAGAGAGGAGACAAGAGGGGTGGGGTGGCCCTTGCTTCTCCAAATCCTTAGGGTTCTCCTCTCTTTCTCTCTTTATATACTCCTCTCATTTCCATATTAGGGTGGGTCTTATATTGGGCTATTCTTAATGGGCTTAATTGTTCTTTTCCTTCCGGTTTCACTAGAGGGTCTTACACAATGGGAACGGGCTGTGACTCTCAGAGCCCGTGGAGGCCTGCATCCCCTGCTTACGGCCAAGCCCGCAACAGAGTCAACCCCTCGCTAACCACGGGTCACACCCTCAACACCTAATTCATGCATCTGGGCCCCACAACGTGTAAATGCACAACCTAGCAAATACCTAGTGCACGTGTGTGACAAATGCGGGTCCCAATCGAATTATGTGTAACGAAGGCACATGTGGGGTCGGCACGACCGCCCCCACCACCCTTAGACCCAGTGGCCCATATCGGTTCACTTGGACCACTATATCGTTGGACCAAACCGGGCCCAAGCCTATACTATGGTCCAACATCCCCCACTATGGGTGAAGGGCTCATATGGTCCAACAATGACTTGCGCTAGTCCTGTCAAAGACCAATGCTATGAGCATGCTTAGAAAATAGATCTGTCGTTAAGACCTTCGTGAACAGATCAACCAACATCTCAGTAGTAGGAAGATGACTCATAGTCACTTTTCCCCTCTGTAGCATGTCGAAGATATAATAGTAATGCACCTCAATATGCTTACCCCTGGCGCTGATCTCCCCATTCTTGAGTGTCGACACTGTAGCCAGATTATCACAATACATCTGGACAAGAGCATCAGTCCAATCTTCTATCCCCAATCTTGCTAGAAACTCCTTTATCCAAACTGCATGGGAAGCTGCAATACTGCATGCATAAAATTCAGCTTCCATCGTAGACTTAGAAACACTCTTCTATTTTTTGCTTGCCCACAATATTGCACCACCTCCAAACATGAAGACATATCCAACAGTGGATTTCCTGTCATCTGGATCCCCTACATAGTCTGAATCAATATATCCAGCCAATGACAGACTTTCCGCCTGATAGGTGAGTTTTAAACT
The DNA here is from genome assembly GCA_035235625.1 of Saururus chinensis. Lineage (NCBI taxonomy): Eukaryota > Viridiplantae > Streptophyta > Magnoliopsida > Piperales > Saururaceae > Saururus > Saururus chinensis. The sequence continues at coordinate 39,638,917 of CP141143.1, forward strand.
CTTAGACCCTAATAGGTACCGAAATACCTTCTTCACCACTTGCCAGTGTTAAAGACCAGGGTCTGCTTGGTAATGGCTTAACAAACTTACAATAAAACTCAAATCAGGTCATGTATAGGTCATGTCATATATCAAGCTGCCAATAGCCTGTGCATATGGCATTGACTCCATCTGGAGTCAGTCTTCCTCTGTCCAAGGAGCCATACCCTTAGACAACACAGTACCCTTGTAAATAGGGGATTCAATAGTTTTCCAACTAATGACATTGAAGCGTTTGATAATGCTCTTTATGTATGACTCTTGAGATATACTAAGCTTCCTAGCTTTTCTATCTCTGTCAATTTTTATCCCGAGGATGTAGGATGCCTGTAACGACCTAAATTTTAGGGGTTATTAAGTTTTTGTCTTACTTAAATTATAAGTTGCAGTTGATGTAGTTTGAAAGGGTAGAACGGTTTTTGAGTTAGAGGTCGAGCTTGAAAGGGTTGGCTGTGGCAAATTGCGAGGACGCAATTCTTTTAAGGAGGGTAGAATGTAATATCCCTAATTTTCCTATGTTTCAAAAATTAAATATGTGGAAAATAGGGTGTTTGACCTATTGACATTCTTAGTAAAATAACTACCTCCCTAGATTGAATTTGTGGCTGAAACTAATTTTATTAGAAAATAGACAGAAAGAGCTTCGAAACGCCACTAAGAACGTGTGAATCGGAGTTCAGATGAGGGAGATACAATTGTTCGAAGTTAAGCTCATTGCATAGGGCCCGTTTACCCAAATTAGATGCCCTACTCGTGTTTGGAATTGGATGTCCTACTTATGCTTAGAGTTAGATATCCTACTCATGCTTAGAGTTGGATGTTCTACTTGTTCTTGGAGTTGGATGTCCTACTCGTGCTTAGAGTTACTCGTACTTAGAGTTAGATGTCCTACTCATACTTGGAGTTAGATATCCTACTCGCGCTTGGAGTTGGATGTCCTAATCGTGTTAGGTATTAGGAGTCCTAAATGTGCTAAGAGTTAGGAGTCCTAAATGTACTAGGAGTTAGGAGTCCTAAACGTACTAGGAATTAGAAGTCTTAAAAGAACTAGGATTTTAAAGAGGGAGAGAGTCTTAGCGGGACAAGGACTCCTAGTAAGAATAGGACTTCTAGCCCAAGTAGGAGTCCAAGGAGTGTTAGAAGTGGTGAAAAAGGTTGAAGGAGGGATCAACCATACATCTAGTTGGGTTAGGACTCTTTTGGGACTGTTTTGAGCATGTATGGGGGTTGGTTTCCTATTGGTAATGGGGCAGGGATTTTGGATTCCGGGATTGTAACTAAGGATGAGAGAGACCTAGAGGGGGAGGGCACCCAATAGCTTTAAAAGAGGCAGCCTCCCTCTTCTCCATCGCTTCCTTCCTCTTCCTTCTCTCAGCAAGGACCTCCATAACCAGCAATTTCGAAGGCACAAATCAGCCACCTTTCGATTGAATCAAGGCCTAGAAGCATAGGAGAAAGGGCTATGAGCTTTGGGGATGAATTGGTACAAGTACGTGCTTCCTTTTACACCCTTAGGAATGAGGTTTTGATAAATATAATTTAGCCATAATTTAGCCTGATTCTAGGGGGGTTTCTAATGTCATGAATCATCCTTTACTTGTTTTGAATGATTGTGATTTTATCACTTATGTATATGGCTGAATTGTGCATACAATATCCTGATTTTTGTCAAGTAGATTAGTCTTAATTCATTCAAGCATGATGCTGATTTTTATCATTTATCTTAGCCATATGTTAGGCATGAATAATTCTTATTCTAGTCATGTTTATGAATCATGATTTGGGCATACACTGCTGAATTTATTCCCTGATTTGTGGCCTTACTTTAGGCCATAGTTTGTTGATTTTATTCCCTAGTTTGTGGCCTTACTTTAGGCCATAGTTTGGCCAACTTAGTCCCTGGTTTGTGGTCTTACTTCAGGCCATAGTTTAGCCAACTTATTCCCTGGTTTGTGGCCTGACTTTAGGCCATACTTTGGCCAACTTATTCCCTGATTCGTGGCCTTAGTTTAGGCCATACTTTGACCAAGTTAATCCCTGATTCGTGGCCTTACTTTAGGTCATACTTTGGCTAAGTTAAACTCTGATTCATGGCCTTACATTAGGCCATACTTTGACCAAGTTAATCCCTGATTCATGGCCTTAGTTTAGGCCATACTTTGCCTAATTAAATCCCTGATTTGAAGCCTTAGTTTAGGCTGCACATTGGTCAAGTAAATCCCTGATTTGAAGCCTTAGTTTAGGCTGCACATTGGTCAAGAAAATCCCTGATTTGATGCTTATGTTTTAGGCTCTACTTTGGCCAAATTAATACCAAATTCTTAGCATTGATTTATGCTATAATCATGCTGAGAGAACACCTAAATCTCAGCCCTAGTTTAGGTTGTATTGTTGCATATCTAATACTTGATTCTCAGCTTTGTTTTAGATTATAATCTTGATGAATGAATCCTTAATGTTAGAGCCTTAGTTCATGATTTGTTTCAGCCTATGTTGTCTTTGAATTCCAGCCTTGATTGTGATATACCTTAGGTTGATTATTGATGCTTGTTTCAGCTTGAACTTGTCATGTTAGGTGGTTGACTTGAGCTATGCATCTCAGCCCCAAAATCCTTGTCATTATAATGTTAAATTGGTCAGTTCATCTCAGCATGAGTCTGAGTTCTTGTCATGTTGATCATTCTGATGGTTGCATTTATTATTGTTGTGTTAAGTTATATAAGTAAATTAAGGTTAATAAAGACTATCAAGAGATTTTGGTTATCTTTGGATTGGGGGGAGAATACCTATTCAAGATAATGACTAAAATACCCTCTTTAGGGTCAGGACCAGTTCATGAAGTAAACAGGGCCCTGACATAGAATTTTACCTTGGTTATTGAACCGAGGGTTATTATGGGATGTCCTTGGAGTCAAAGTTTAAGCTCACAATAATAGCCATGGCGGTAATTTTTCAGACCCTTGCGGTCTCCGTTTCTTCGGGACAATGGATCCCTGCAAACGCGCAAACCAGGTTTTTGAGCATCATGGAAGGCTCATCTACCTCCGGCCAGTGTGCCCATGAGCACAGTTGGTACCTACATCTCTAGGCTCATGGCTGATCCAAGTGGATCTCTAGAGATGCTAGGATTTCTGATAATAGCCATGATGGTAATCTTTTAGACCCCTGTGGTCTCCGCTCCTTTGGGACGATGGATCCCTGCAAATGCGCAAACCAGGTTTTTGAGCATCATGGAAGGCTCATCTACCTCCGGCCAGTGTGTCCATGAGCACAGTTGGTACCTACATCTCTAGGCTCATGGCTGATCCAAGTGGATCTCTAGAGATGCTAGGATTTCTGATAATAGCCATGACTGTAATCTTTTAGACCCCTGTGGTCTCCGCTCCTTTGGGACGATGGATCCCTGCAAACGCGCAAACCAGGTTTTTGAGCATCATGGAAGGCTCATCTACCTCCGGCCAGTGTGTCCATGAGCAGAGCTGGTACCTACATCTCTAGGCCCATGGCTGATCCAAGTGGATCTCTAGAAATGCTAGGATTTTTGTTAGCATACATTTACTCCTTTGAGCGGGAGTCAGTATTTTCAGGTAACAATTAGTACATTGTTTCCTAAACGGTGTCCATTGTTTTGTGCATTGTGATGGTCTTCATTGGATAAAGATCAACCCATGTTTCTCAGCTATGTTATATTCAGTGCTCTGTATATTACCCTTATGTGGTACTATTTACAAGATGTTAGCATTAATTATTGAACAAGGGTTTCAAGATAATTAATAACATTGTTTGATATTGTTTGTTAAGTAGACAAGTGGAATGATAAAAGGACTTGCATAAAATGTAGGTTGCTTTAAAATACTTAAGCATTGCATGGGTGATGCTATGCTTCTTAGTATTGTGTAGTTTTTAGGCAGAACTACGTCTGGATCCGATCTTGTTGGAAACATTTGAGATGTTGTCTGATGAGTACGTAGGCAACTAACATCGGGTGATGTTGGCCTGATCCAAAAAATACTAATAAAACCTTTTGTCCATTGGAAGCTCTTCTACTGAAGGCGGAGATGCTCCATTGTAGTTGTGGTTGTTGTTTGGTTTACTTTATTGCAGATTCTCCAGGCGACGACAAGTGAGACCAAGCCAAGCCAGCTCAAGAGGTTTTCGCATTTTTGAAACTCCGATACGTAAGTGTACCTTAAGCGTGAGAGTCAACTTGTTATTTATTTTCAGACGGGTGATAGACTTGTACTTAGATGGATGAGCTAGTCTTTAAGAATTTTCAGACGTTAAATAATATCATATGATTTGATATTCGTATTTGTGAACCCTAGTTATCATGACCTGGATATTTAATCGGCTGATTTGTTTTGTGTTTAAGAAAGGAAAAAAAAATTTTCATTATCGTGATCTATCGTGTGTCCTTTATTGTAACAAGGGTTTTAAAAATTCGGGTCGTGACAATGCCTCACCCATGTCTTTCATCTTAAACTAGGTTTTGAGTCATTCCTTTAAATTGACTATCATATTAAGGCCATTCCCCATCAAGAGTATGTCATCTACGTACAGAGACAACATCATATACCTAGCCCCATCCCGGAAGGTATAGACACAATGATTGTGTTCGTTTACTGTGAACCCATACTCACTAATCACCTTGTGAAAAGTGAAGTACCATTGCCTGGGAGATTGTTTTAGGTCATACAAGGATTTTATGAGCTTGCACACCTTGTGTTCCTCTCCAGGAACCACAAAACCCTCAGATTGTTCTATGTAAATCTCCTCCTTTAAATCTCTATTTAGGAATGTAATCTTTGCATCTATTTAGTGTAGCTCTAAATCATAGAAAGCAACACATGCTAAGAGACATCTAATTGAGTCAAATCTTGACACCAGCAAGTATGTCTCTTTAAAGTCCATCCCATACACCTGGGTGAACCCCTTGGCCACTAATCTCACTTTGTACTTATCATAGACCCACTAGCCTTAAGCTTCTTTTTGAAGATCTATTTACACCCAATGGGCTTTCGCCCTTCAAGTGGATCCACTATCTCCCAGACCTTGTTCTTTACGATATAGTCCATCTCTTCCGGAATAGCAACTTGTCATTCTTGAGCATTTGGAAGACTTAAAGCTTGCTCAAAGGTAATCGGGTCAATCTATAATGGGTTCATCTAACATGACATTGTCTTCCCCTAGCATTGTATAGAAGTCCCTCAACAGTATTGAAGGTCTTCTTTCCCTCAATGCCCTAGGTTCATGTTCGGTTTGGTTTTGATTTGATCCAATTACTTCCTCAGGGGAAGTACTAGGACTAGCCTCTTTAACCACATCAAATAAATCAACTCTTTTATTAGGTATTCTAGGGTTTAATTCTTCTTCCAAGAAATAAGCATCTCTAGACTCAATTACCCCCACTGTCCCATCCATGTGGTGAACCACGAATCGGTACCCCTTAGAGTGGTCACAATAACCAATAAAGTTGCACTTTATAGTCTTGGGGTCTAGCTTTGACCTATGCTGGTCTGGCACCTTTACATGTGCCCTAGACCACCACACTCTAAGATGCCCTAAGTTTGGACGTTGTCCTGTCCATAACTCATAAGGTGTCCGTTGGACTACCTTTGTTGATATACAATTAAGGATGTACACGGCAGTGTCTAAAGCCTCACCCCAGAAGTTGGTTCCTAACTCAGAGTAATTTAGCATGGACCTCACCATGGCCATAAGCGTCCTATTACACCTTTCTGCCACTCCATTTTGTTGTGGAGTGTATGGTAGGGTGTACTGATTAACTATTCCCTTATCAGTACAGTAATCTCTAAACATGTCAGAGATGTACTCGCCACCCCTATCAGTCCTCAAGAATTTAACTTTCCTGCCTAACTGAGTCTCTACCTCAGCTTTAAATTCCTTGAATTTATCTAAGGCATCAGACTTCCTGTTTATTAAATACATGTACTCGTATCTTGAATAGTCATCTATGAACGTAATAAAATACTTCATCCCTCTGTGGGTTTGAACATTCAAGGGCCCACAGATGTCAAAATGCACTACCCCTAAGAGTTCATTTGCCCTTTGTCCCTTTTGGAAGGATTGCCTTCTCATCTTACCCGATAAGCAATCCTCACACACACATAGGTCTTTGGATATTTTAGGTAACAACCCAGCTCTCGACATCCTATGTAGCTTGTCTACATTTACATGACACAAATGCATATGCCACAACAAGGCATCATCCACAGACAAAACAATATACTCAGAAATGCTTATTTCATTAAATTCAATTAAGTTCATTACATCTAAGCAATACAACCCATCAACTAAAGAAGCAGTAAATAAAACAGTCCCACCCTTGCCCACAGTAGCCTTACCCCCTTTGAACCTGACTTCAAACCCCTTCTTAGCTAGAACCGGGATTGAAATCAGGTTCCTCCTGATAGAGGGAGCAAAGAGTACATCAGTCAAGACAAGAGTAGACTCATCCTTCAGGGGAATCCTGCAGCTCCCCATAGCCTCCACTTCACAGTGTGTGTTGTTCCCCACCTCCTGATAGAGGGAGCAAAGAGTACATCAGTCAAGACAAGAGTAGACTCATCCTTCAGGGGAATCCTGCAGCTCCCCATAGCCTCCACTTCACAGTGTGTGTTGTTCCCCATGAAGACTTTGTTCTAGCCAAGCATCAAGTTGACCATCTTGCCCTTGGTTCCCCTAGAGTGGGAAACATTCATTGTAGCTCCTGAGTCTAGCCACCAAGTCTTCTCCTTAATGTCAACGATCATCACTTCAAATACAACATAGATGATCTCCTTGTTCTTGCCCTTGTCATTGCCTGAATGATCATCCTTCTGGGGATAGTTAGCCTTGAAGTGGCCCACCTGGCCACACTTGAAACATGCACCTTTGGGTTTGTCATTCCCTTTTACACTGCCCTTGTTTTGAGGCTTCTTCCCCTTTTTTTTGAAAGCTTTCTTAAAGGGACTAGGCCCCTATCCACCTTTCTTGCCCCCACATAAGTTATGTGCTACGTTAGCAGTAGCAGCACCCCCAGAAGCCTTCACATGGTTCCTCCTTTCTTGCTCAAGTCATAGCTTAGCAACTAGAGCATCCATTGTGATCTTCTGGTCTGTCCAAAAAAAATATGGTGCAAATTTACCAAAAAGGCCCTAGGGCTATTTTGGTCTTTTCTACCCTCAAGGGCACACCAAAATTTATCACAGCAACTTTACAAATTTTTTAACACAGGGAATAAAAATTCTGAATAGAAAAAATTTTAGCACACACAAGGCACATGTAAATTGACTAGAATGCCCCTAGGGCTAAAACTGTCAATTTACACCCTTCCAAATAATCAAATTAATTTATTAAAATAATAAATAATTCAATTGATCTTTTCTGACCAGCAAGGGCATGTGTGCTCAAGTTGTGACCAGAGAAATAAATATGCACAATCCTATTATGGCAAAATTACTACTATGCCCCTACAAGCATACAATCGTGCAAAAACTCAATTATAAGTCCAAATCACGTGTAACCAGCAAGCAAGACATTCATAAATATTCAATTTACAGTCAATTTCAATACTATATCAAAAGCCCCTTCATTGGAATGGGTAGATTAATCGATTTTAACAAAAATCCCCAATTCTAGCAATCTAGACCTAGATCGGGTAATTAAGATTGATCTTTGATCAAACTAGCGACCAACCTCCCCCTAAAAGGCTCCGATACCATTGTTGAGTGGCCGGACCAGCGAAAGTCTGGTGGGAGGGGGTTGGTGAACATATCAAGATCCAATCTTTAAAATTAATCTACACAAAGCATGCATAATACACAATTGATTAAGCAATAAACATGCATCCAAACATGAATCAATCAAAGAAGAATTGATATGGAACAAAATACTCATTGACCTAGGCGTTTTCAGCCCTAGTATGCCCTCCACAATTGAATCCTCACATGCCAAACACAAGATCAATCAAGTAGAGGAATAGGAGAATACCTTATGTGCAGATCTCTCACAACCTTGCTTGGATTAATGGAAACCACAGCAATGAAGCAGCCCTTGATTTAGCCTCCAAGATCCAGCCTAGGAGGAGATGATTCTCCCTTAATCAGCCCACCAAGAATTCTTAGGAGAGGGGAGAAGGAGGGCAGCCAGCAGCAAGATCTCCTCTTGCTTGAGCATGCAGAACCAAGAGAGAACAAGAGAGAGGGGGGGCGGCCAATTGGGAAGAGAGGAGACAAGAGGGGTGGGGCGGCCCTTGCTTCTCCAAATCCTTAGGGTTCTCCTCTCTTTCTCTCTTTATATACTCCTCTCCTTTCCATATTAGGGCAGGTCTTATATTGGGCCATTCTTAATGGGCTTAATTGCTCTTTTCCTTCCGGTTTCACTAGAGGGTCTTACACACTGGGAGCAGGCTCTGACTTAGAGCCCGCGGATGCCTACATCCCCTGCTTACTGCCAAGCCCGGGATAGAGTCGACCCCTCGCTAACTACGGGTCACACCCTCGACACCTAATTCGTGCGTCTGGGCCCTACAACGTATAAATACACAACCTAGCAAATTCCTAGTGCACGTGTGTGACATATGCGGGTCAGAATTGAATTATGTGTAACAAAGGCACATGTGGGGTCAGCGCAACCGCCCCCACTACCTTTGGACACTATAGCCTGTACTGGTTCACCCGCACTACTATATTATTGGACCAAACCGGGCCTGAGCCCATACCATCACTACAAGAAAATGGGGCATTAGCAACGCTCTAAAGTGTCACTAATACTTATAAAAGTGTCGCTAAAGATAATTTGTGACAAATATTTACCGTCGCAATAAGCATCGCAAATAGTCCAGTCGCTACTACTTACTAACAACATAAAACAAAAACCGTCGCTAATAGTACTTTTAGCGACACTTCGGTAAATCGTCGCTAATATATGTTTATTAGCGACGTTTGAGATACCGTCACTACAATGTTATACATTCGCGACTGTTAGATATTTGTCACTAATGAAAAGTATTCGCGATGATGTGTAACCGTCGCTAAAAACATTATTTGCGACGGTCTAAATTACCGTAGCGACTAATTTTTGTATTAGCGACGTTTAATTAATTTTTTTTATAAATATTTACAATAGCGACGCTCAGTGAAAGTGTCGCTAATAGAGTTTTTAGCGACGGTTTCGGAATGTCGCTATTGAATAAAAGGAAAATAGAATAATAGCGATGCTCTAGAAGCATCGCTAATAATAGTTTTAGCAACAGTGTGTTAACGTCGCTATTGAATAATAGAATACTAGCGACGCTTATAGTTTGGGAATGTCGCTATTGAATAAAAGGAAACTAGAATAATAGCGACGCTCTAGAAGCGTTGCTAATAGTAGTTTTAGCAACATTTTGTTAACATCGCTATTGAATAATAGAATACTAGCGACGCTCTAAAAGCGTCACAAATAGTATTTTTAGCGACAGTTTTGGAGCGTCGCTAATGAACAAAAAAATTTAAAAAAAATAAATAATAAGATGTTAAATAGAAATAAAGATTTCTTTTTTCATTTCTAATTATATCCATACAATCATATCTCGAATACAATGAAAAAATCTCTACTTACAATACAAGTAGAGTTATTTCCTATTAATGGCATATTTAAAACATAACTATGTTAGGATACTTGAAGTAATGTTCTTCCTACAAATCAGAGTCGTATGAGCTGGGAGCATCAACATGTATATGATCAGTTTCCTTACACTCAAATAAGTCTTGAGCAACAACTCTGTTTGTATTAGCCTATGTGTGCTTGCCTCCAAAAATCCTTGCCATGCTAAAGTCTGAAATTTTTGGGTTCATTTCACCATCTAAAAATATGTTGCTTGCTTTCAGGTCTCGGTGGATTATTTTTAATCTTGAGTATCTATGTAGATAGAGAAGGCCTTGAGCAATTCCTTCAATAATGCTGCAACACATCTTCCAGTCTAGCAGTGCCTTCTGGATTGGATCTAATTATCAGTAGAAAGAATTTTGAATTAATAAAATAGGGTTTTCAGTTGTACCTGACAAATACTTGAAACATATAGGGGTTGCAATCACCAATCTTTCTCTTTGCCAAGGCCACGGACTTTTTTTCAGATGTGGTGATCTCTCTCAAACCTCTCTTTGCTGCATATGCACATGCCAAAAGCTGATTGGCCAAAATCTAATAAGAACTACCACTAAAATGCAAAAAAGGGTTGCTTTGGCAAAAACATTCAACTGTCTAATGCACTACATAAGAACTGCATTCATATAGTAAGGATGATGGCTGGCAAACTAGAACCGCATACAGTAAAAAAAAGATATGGGAACTGCATTCTTCATCACTATTAAATCACTTTCAAATGAACAATCCTTATCCATGTATGATTGACTTTATGGATTGTGAACTGTGATTACTTGATATTCGAATGACTTTGGTTGAATTTCTCTGCAATTGTCATGACCATAAATTGTCTGATAAGAAGTCCATATATAGATGGTATTTTTACTGCAGCCACTGATAAAGGAAATGGGTATGTCCATCATTACACATAGATATAATTTTGAGCACTTTACTTTATGAGTAACAACTTAAAAATTAATAAGGGGCCTAACATTCATCTTCCCACTCTTGATAGTCCAAATCCTGCCAAGTCCAGCTGCAGGACTAATCACATAAAAATTCCTAGCAAAAAAAGAAGTCTAACTAATAGCCTAAAATCCATAATCTACAAAAAAACAGGAACTCCAAAGCAAGACCAGTAAAAAAGATATGAAGCACATGAAGAGAATCTAACTACCTCATTGATCAACTAAAAACTACCTGAGAATTGATGGTGTCTGGTAGAACATTTTCATCGGCCCTTAAAGCAACACAATTATGACCAGTCTGCATCTCGTGACAGGACAATGAACTAGCAGCCACACTGGCAACAACCTCATGAACTTCATCCATTTTAAGCGGACTTGACAAGCTTGTCATACAATCAACATCAACATTGGCTTCAATTGAAGATACATTGTCAGGCAGGCACAGACTCCATAGGTGGAACCACAAGGGTAGAGGTACAAATCTCCCTTCCACAAGGCAAACCAGTTGAAAGATCCTTTTGGAAGATCCTTTCCCTGCAAATGTTGCCCATTTCAACATTATTTGTTTCAGGAAACCACCAACCACCATATATCATAAGCTTAACCTCTTAGAAGTTACATACATGATAATTTAAACTAAATTTAGAGGTATGAGTTTGAAAGTGTACCCAGTTCAGAGCTGCCTACGCGTAAGTAGAGAGACTGACCACGAGTAGAATTGTCTCACATATAGATCACTTCTCTATCCCAAACCAAGCACGTTGAGTTAGTAGTGTCACTCACATTGGCAAACACATACGCTACACAAGAACAGTTGCTTTGGCAACGAGCTTCACATTCTCTCATACTTGATTCCATTAATGATATTGGCTGATCAGGCACTACCATCCCCTCCATCTTGAAAAATCCATCTCCTCCCTTTTCACAATCCAACACCCTTTTCCTCACACAGCCAGCAGACCAATTCCCTTTGTCCCATTGCTCCTGATTCTCGGGCACATGCCCTTTCAAGCACGAACAATCCCATTCTGACCCCCTTGCTATACAGTAACCAAATGGCCCACAAGAGTTATACCGATCACAATTGTTACTAGGCAACCACCACCCAAGATCCCATCTCTGAGAATCCTTCTGCCATGAAAGCTGCTGAACTTGACCGGAATCAGTTATCACAAACCTGGCCTAGATCGAATCGTCCGATAGAGTAATTGTCATATAGATCTCTTGGTCGTTAGCTACCACGGTCATGTATGATACAAAATTAGGGCTCTGGGCCAAGCCACTAAACATGCCCCCATCCGAGACACCACTTCTCCGGTAGTGATCAGAACCTTTCCACATGATCAACTGCGTAAGATGTAAAAATTGAAAAAATTCATAAATCATCAACTGTTCCTCAGGAAGAACTCCTTGCATGGATCCCTGCTGAGCTCTTTTAATAGCAATTAGCTGCCCATCAGGAAGAACTCCCCTGTAGACCTGTCAAAATGAAAGAAATGCTTATTACTATAAAGATGAATGACCATGATCAAATTCTTTTTTTTCTTTGTTCCTAAAATGGATTAAGTATGCACTGAGCTGAAAATTAATGACTGCTACCAGTATAGTTAAAAACTATAGCCAATCAAACTTACTAAGGATATGGCATGTTAAATAATGTGTGCTTCAATATGCCTCCTTTAGCAATCTTCCCAGTCAAACCTAGAAATTAGAGAAATAGAAGAAGACAATGCCTTAAGTTACCTAGCTAGCATAAGCACATGCTGAAATCCAAAAACATATTGCACGTGAACATATTACTGGCTGCAAAGCATTTTTCAACTCCAAATGACCCTAAAGGATGCAATGAGAGCTCCCCAAAATGACTTCTTAACCTGTTAAGGAAGCATACACTCATAAAAAAAATTTGAAGAATTGTTGAAGAAAGATGGTGGTTAGAAAAACTCTAAAAGCATCACAATTTGCTGCAGTAGCACACTTGGCAATTATCTTGCGTTTCTGTTTGGATGAAGCATCTGAGCAAAGAAAAGCCTCAATCACCCACCCACCTCCTGCATCTTTCGCAGTTTCAAAAACATGATGTGATTCCATACGTGTTATGCTTTCGATGTATGGCTGATATATTGCCGGTTAACAATCGGAAAAAGGCATATGAAAAGCATGTCAAATACCCCATTTCAGTTTAAAAACTAACAAAGTTAAGATCACAATGTAAAAATTTGAAATAACATGGTAATGGACCATGCTGCAGCATACAAAAACTGAAATCATGAGAGAAGAACTTACAATTGGATATCTAAAAAAATATTGTATGGTCAGTTCAAGTACTACTAAACCATACATATTGACCTATTTATGGAGACTATCAACATCCATATCACTATATCTCAAATTTTTAGGGTGATAAGTATATTACAGAGCCATTTGCCACTCTTTTGCACCATCTTCATGCAAAAGTACCAATTAGGTAATGTAAGAAGCAAATAAAGTGCATGGCAATAACATACTTCATTCATCTTGATCCCGTGGTGAGCTGCTTTCTTCTATTGATATTGGCCAATCAAAAAAGTAACCATTGTAAGAGACATAAATACCAGGCTTCATTTCTGTTTTTAGTTGAACACACATCAACTTTGAAAGACTCAATACATCTTAAGAATCATATAATTAAGTTTTATGCAATCTGCAATCTAATTAAATATAAAATATAAATCTTCAAATATTGTTGCAGCTTAAGAAGCACACCATGGGAGGACTCAATATAGAACCTACCGCAAGAGGATGATTGGGGAACTGCATTAGTGGTCAGTCCTTCCTGTGTGCATTTTAGAGTTGTAAAAGACTGCCTCAATGGGTTGTTTTCCTGCTAGCAATTAAGTATAGAACCAAAAAGAAACATGTGTCTAGAAAGATGAACCAACAACAATGTTCTTTTAAATATTTTTATTTCCAAAAAAAAAAATAAGATTTCCAACACATGCATATCTTAGCATCTGCATACCAAAACCTTGATTAGAAAGCATTCTAAAAGTTTCTCCTCTCTCTCCTCTCCCTTTCTTCTCTCCCTCTTCCCTCTCTCTAATTAATATTAAAAAATATAAAATTTTAATATTATTTTTAAAATAGAATATTTAATAAAAAAATATTAAAAAATTTAAATTAAATTCCTCCTCTGTAGTTTCTCTCCCTTATCTCATTCTCTCTCCCTCCCTCTCCGACTCTCTCTTATCTCTCTCCCTTCTCTTATCTTCTCTCTTTCATCTCTCTCCTCACTCTCTCTCTTCTCTCTCCCCTCTCACTCTTCTCTCTCTTCCCTCTCTCTAATTAATATTAAAAAAATATAATATTTAATAAAAAATATTAAAAAATTTAAATTAAATTTCTCCCTCTCTCTATACTTTCTCTCTCTTATCTCATTCTCTCTCCTTCCGTCTCTTACTCTCTCTCTCTTCTCTCTCTCTCCTCTCTTTCTCCTCTCTCCCTTCTCTTCTCTCTCTCTCTCTTATCTTCTCTCACTCCTCTTCTCTCTCTCCTCACTCTCTCTCCCCTCACTCCCTATCTCTTCTCTCTCTCCTCACTCTCTCTCTTCTCTCCCTCTTCCCTCTCTCTAATTAATATTAAAAAATATAATATTTAATACAAAATTTTAATATTATTTTTTAAATATAATATTTAATAAAAAAATTGAAAAATTTAAATTAAATTCCTCCCTCTCTCTTATCTCACTCTCTCTTCCTCTCTCTCTCCTCTCTCTCTTTCTCTTCTCTCACCCTCTCTCTATACCATTTAATATAATATGAAAATTTTTAATTAAAATACAAAAAATATATATTGATAATTTTTAGGATGAGTTAAATCAACTAACAAACAACAAAAAATTAGACAAAAAATTATATGTGAAATTTGGTAAATTAGGATGAGTTAAGTCAACTAACAAACAACAAAAAATTACTAAATATGTGAAATTTGGTAAATTGAGGATGAGTTAAATCAACTAACAAACGACAAAAAATTAGATAAAAAATTATATAAAACATACTATATATGGATGCATGAGAGAGATATATAACTAATTGTTTAGGCAATATAAAAAAGTAGCTGACATGTACTTACTCTAATAACATGACATACCTTAGATAGGCAATTTATTATTGATTGACAATTAATAACACACTAGTCTAAAGGGCAAATTATTACCAACTATATATAATTAACAAGAGTACTATGGTCCTAAATAGATAAATAAGTTACAAGTCTTCATGTTATCGCAGTAGTAATATTTTTTATAATATTTATATTTATATAATTTAATAGTACTAATAAATAGTTGTATTTTACAAATTTATTACATAATATGATAAATAATTATTTAAAAATTTTATTAATATATTTATTTCATAATTTATATTATTCAAATTTATTATATAAATTATTAAATTAAATAATAATTTAATTATATTATATATTTAATTGATTAAGTATTTCATAATTTATATTTCTTAATTTGTAAGTAGGAACAACATATACAATATTCTTCTAACATAAGTTGAGAGATTAAGTCAAATGTCTTAGCACAAATGTATAAAAACTAGTTAACATTTACTTACATGTTATAACATATACGTTTGTTAGCCAAATTATCATCGATAAATTAAAAAAACTAGTTCCAAATGTGCAAATAAGTCGTATGCCTTCATTACAATATTAGTAATGTTTTTTATATTTATGTTAATATAATTTAACATTAGAGTTATATTTTACAAATTAATTTTTTTTATTTTATTATATATTAAATATATATAAAAGAAATTATTTTTAATATATTAAATAAAGTATTCTATAATATATATTATTTTATTTATAAAGAGAAATTATACCATGATCTTCCTCTAACATAAGTCGAGATATTAAGCTAATTGTCTAGGCCCAATTCCAAAAAAATATTTCTTTAATCATGTTAATAACACTTCCCATTTTAACCTATTTCCTTAACAAAAAATGCTTAAAATTTTATGTTGTAACTAGAGTTTGGGTAAATACAATCCATAGAAGGCGATATCAATATGGACCACAAAATTGATAATTATGCGTCAAAATTAAATGTTTCAGTAAATATATAAAGAAAATGACTATTAGTGACAGATTTACAAAGCGTCACTACAAGTTGGCTTGCGACGCTATTTAAAAAAGTTACTACAAGTATCATTAAGTAGTGACGTTTTCCATAAAGCGTCACTAAATGTATCTTTTGTAGCGACGCCTCATCAAACTGTCACTAATTGTTATTTTTTAATTTTAAAAAATTTAAAATATAACTTATAGCGATGCTTTGATAAAGCGTCACTAAAAAACTAACTTGTAGCAATGCTTTACTATAAGCGTCACGAATAAGTCAACTTGTAGCGACATTTTCTATAAAACGTCACTAATAAGTCGACTTGTAGCGACGCTTTATGTACAGCATCACTAATAAAGCCAACTTGTACTAAAAGTGTCGCTAATAATATATTTTTAGGGATGCTTGCTTTATGTAAAGCGTCACTAATAAGTCAATGTTTAGCGACGCTTAATGTAAAATGTCGTTATAAATATATTATTAGCAACACTTTGAGGAAAGCGTCGATAAAAGTGTAATTTAGTTGTGACGCTTTACAAAGTGTTGCAAATGATAATTTTTTACGATGCTTTTAAATACATCGTTAATAAAAGCGTCGCTAATACCTAATTTTGTTGTAGTATATGGTCCAACACAGGATAGACTAGCAAAGGACCATCAACATGTGTTTGCTAGAGTCAACGGTGGTGTGTGGTAGCAGTGGCACCATGCAACGTAAGAAACTTGATGAAGCTACGAGCAACGGGCATGTCTCACAATAAAGTGCGGCTCACACAAGGGCACGTTAAAAGCGTGCTAGATAGTTAAGGGCTAAGGACATTCACAGCCAACAGCTTGGGCAGAAGCGTACTGCGTTACAGAATCAGCTGCACCTACGACCAAGAACCTATAGACTGATAGCAGAGCGCGATGGTGAACCGCAAGGAAGCAGTTGAGCCACGAGAGTGCATGAGTGAGGCCAGACCACAGTACTCCCAAAGCCAATTGACAGCAAAATAGAGAGCAGACGCTGGGGGGGAAGTCACTAGTTACTTTGTCACGGACGGACGGCTGAAGTGCTCAGGTGCTTTATTTAGTGAACCAAAAGCCCTTTTCTGCTTAAGAGTTAAAGACTGTCCTTGGCCGAGCAGACCGGGGCATGAGTTACCCGGTTTGATTGATAACTGATGAGGACAAACCGGGATTGGTGAACCGGCATCTATTGGAGCTTCTCCTGCATCTGAACGTAGTCAGTCCCCAGTCTTTCTGCCTCGGAGGCTGTGGGCCCAATGGCATCTTGGACTGACTCGTGGAGGATAAGGAAAGATCTACGTGGGCCCGATGAATCCAGGATTCTAAAAGGTCCAATGGGACGTGCAGCTGTCAGCAAATGCCACGTTTTTGGGATTTTGTGGGCCTGAGTTTGAATTAGGCCAAGTGTAGTTGCTGCGGCGGGAACATGTGAGCTTTATTTTCCGGCTAGCGTTAGGCTGTTTTAGCAAACTTATAGAGATATTTTAGTAGGTAATAAATTTTAATTTTTCTATAACTAGAGGGGCTTATTTTAAAAATGAGAAAATTATTAAAATAATAATTAAAAAAAATATTTACTAAAATATATTATTTTGAAAAATATTTCTCAAAGTGGTATTTATTTTTGCCACATAGGCGCCAGCCAAACAGCTGGCGCCTTGGCTGGCGCCAGCGTGACTTTTTTTTTATTAAAGTTGATTTTGTCGTTTAGAACGACGAAATTGGTTTGAATACGATTTCGTCGTTCTAAACGATGAAACCTTCTATTACTTAACTCGGTGTCGTCGTTCTGAACCACAAAACTGCCACACTTAGCTAATTTCGGCCTTCGGTCTCGGAACAACATTGATTTCGTCATTCTGAAGGACGAAATCAAATTAAGCTGATTTCTTCATTTAGAACGACAAAATCAAATTAAATTTTTTTAAAATTACTATTTAAAACTAATTTTATCACATGTCCCTGTTCATTCATTCAAAACACAGATGTACATGCACGACTTCATTCATTCCACCCATAACAAATATCACCATAACAAATATCATTATCACGAATATCACCATAACAAATATAAGTAAAGTACATCATAGACGAATAACAAATATAATACATCACAAGTAATATCATAATCTCCTACGTCCTCGTCCTCGTCCTCGTCCTCGACGGTGTTATACGAGCTCTTCATGATCTACCTCTAGCTCTGGCTGTAGCTCCAACTGGGGCTGGGGCTCCAGCTGCGACTCCATGTCAGGCTCCTGCTCGGGCTCCGGCACCGGCTCAGCATAAGTAATAGATGGTACAATACGAGCTGGCCGATGTCGTCTATAATATAAAATCGGATCTGGCTGAGTGACATGTGTAGTGTCTGGAAATGATGAACCTGGAGGAGAGCTATATGCTACTGATGATGATGGAATATCAGGGCATGAAGAGTGCATCGACTGCGTCTGAGCGGCCTCATCGACAGGATAATCTCGATGAACATCCATGATCACCGAATGAAGTAGTGGCAAGCTACGAAGGACATCATTAGATGCTCTAATCACCGACTCACATGCTGCTGCTAAGTCCTCGCGCGAAGTACAGGTGACAAGTGCATCACTCAAATACGCATTTAGTATGTCGAATATGACGAAGGTATAAAAAATAAATTAAATATTAGATAAATAATTAAAACAAAATAAGAAAATAATATATGCCTTAATTAACAAAGTTGTACTTAATTTGATTTCGTCATTCAGAACGACGAAATCAGTGTTATTCCGAGACCGAAGGCCGAAATTAGCCAAGTGTGGCAGTTTCATCGTTCAGAACGACGAAATCAGCTTAAGTTGATTTCGTCGTTCTGAACGACAAAACCGGGTCAAGTAATAATCGTATTCAAACCAATTTTGTCGTTCTAAACGACAAAATCAACTTTAAAAAAAAAACCACGCTGACGCCAGCTGCTTGGCTGGAGCCTGCGTGGCAAAAAGGAGCACCACTTTGGAAAATATTTCCCAAAGTGGTATATTTTGGTAAATATTTTTATTATTATTATTTTAATAATTTTCCCTTTAAAAAAAGTTAAACGGAGGTTGTATAGAAATCCTTTTTATGGGTTTTGTAATGTTTGAAAAGTGGCTTATCAAGACATTGTCTCCATGATACAAGTTAATTTAGCTGAGTTATTTATATATTTTCTCTGTCTTAAATTAATAACTTTATTTAGTAAAAAAATTTATTCTTTATTAAGTGATTTGGAGTATCATAAGCTTATTTTTTTTCTTTTAAAGGTGGATTTTACTATTCTATAAAAACTATTATATTTTTTAAATATAACTATTAATATAAGGGTAGATGGAGTGTCTATTATAAAATTAAAATTCAGTCCCTAATTTATTTTAAATCTTTTGTCAATCTATCCTCACCAACATTATGTGATTCCAACCTGAACAAACTTTGGTATCTTACATAAAAAAAATTATTTGAATATAATACACATAAGATGAGGGCAGTTGAGAGGAGCTACAATTATATATGTTTTGCTATTTACAAATAGGAAAATATTAAGATGCACTTGATTATATGTGTGCCGGCGTGTCCTGGTGCATTGTGCACATCTATAGCATGGAGCTTCATGCTCTATTAGATCATCACGAGGCAGGTGGGCGAATCAAAACTTATATACACCATGAGTAACACTGGCCATGAGATCAAAATTTCGCAATCTAAAAACATACAACACACACGCAACCTAAAAATATACAACACACATGTGCATATAAACATGACTCTTACAAATATCTTTTACAATTAGTAAAGACAAAATTTATTTTTCTTTAAGTCCAAATCGATAATATTTTCTTGACCAATTTTATTTTCCCCGACAAACTCTGTGACTAGGCCACCTAGGGTTCTTAAAATATTATATAAGAGGGCTATTGCATATAGCAATCAAAGCCCTCTTATGTACTATGTTCGGAGCTCTTATGGTCACAAATCATGCAATTGGCACCAACAACTTTTTATATATTTATTTATTTTGGCAATAAGGTTATGCTAACAACATTGGGACATGCTTGTGCTAGATGCTCTTCAGCTACATATTTGAATCATGCAAATGCACGTTAAAGAGGGGGAGACGGATTTGAATTACTTGCCCGCCCCCTATCTAATGACAGCCATATGGTCTAAATATGGCATAGGGGTGGTAGGTAAAAGTAGGCCGTTATTAGCCTACTAAAGTTGGTTTGGCCTGATGGTGCGGGTGGGGCGGGTTGTGTTGCGCTTGGGTTCTAGCCTAGCAAGGCAGGCCCTAACCCGCCCACTTGATTGGCAAGCCTGACAAGCTGGCCCGACCCAACCCATGGCCAGCCTAGGGGCCTGTGACTGTTCTGGGGCCTGCAATTCAGCCGGTGTGTCAGCACTCCACAAAGTGGGCTAGGGCCCAATCTCGACCTAGTTTGTTGTCACCTCTAATTATTCTGTATGTAAAACTCAAATTTCATAAATTTTCCCATTTCATATTTGAATTCTTTCCACAATTATTTTAGGAACATGTTCCTTCTAACGCACACATTTTCATCTATTGAATCAATCATTCCATGTCGAACTCAAATTATACCCGTTGCAATTTTAAACTTCAAAAATAGCCGTTGAAACAACAGCTGGAATATTTCCTCAAGACTCGTCTATTAAAAACCTAGCAAGTTCTGTAGACGTTTGAATTGCTGTTCCTCCATGGCGAAGAGGGCAAAGGATCGAGAGGGGTGAGGGGCCGAGGCCAGCTTTGTCTGTTGAAGATCGTCTACTCGGTAATCAATTCGTCCATTTTCCTCTTCTCTGTTCTAATTTCCAATTTTTCATTGTTTCTGCATCTCATTAAATTTGCAGTTGATCCTTCGCACCCACTTCTCGAGCTTCACTTCCTCCTCTTCATGGCCTTTTCTTCTCCAAATGATCTTCCTCTTCAAATTCCTTCACGGGATAGCTAGCACTTCCTCGGGGTTTGTAATGCTTGCTTGACCCGATACAGATTGCGGGATATGCGTTAAGAGAATGAAGTTTTAAGCAGATGCAGAGACGTTCTACCTTCTGACTCTCGTTATTGCAGGTTAGAGTTTCTGAAATTCGTTCCTTTTGTTGGCAGTTTTATTTGATTGTCGTATCACTGTATTTGAAATTTCTCCTATGATGTCTTACCTTGTTTAACAATTACTATTGAAATGCTTTTAACTAATCACCATATGCAATTTTAGAGTTCTCTGTACGCTTTATTTCCCTCTTCCTTCGTTCTTTTTGCAATGAGGTAAGTCAGAGTTAGAATTTTAATTAGTTTTTTTAAAAGGTTTCGCTCTTGCATTTATTATCATGAAATGATTGTAACCTTGCAGATCTGCTTGCCTAGTGCATACTTTCGTTTTTCGTTTTTTTCCTGCAATGCCCAGTGCGTGCCCATTTGCTTTTAATCTGTCTTTTGTGACAATGCTGATTTTTTTAATAAGGTTGCCTAACATGGCCTGCTTGATATAATTTGAGGCATAAGGAGAGAAGTTTAAATTAAATATTTTTTATATTTTATATTAAAATAGTTGTATAATAAAATTAGTATATAGTTAACACTTTTATTCAAATAAAATTTTCTGACTTTCGAGGTTTAAAATCACTTATGAAACTTTTTATATTTAAATTTTACTAATAAGATAAATGAAGAAAGAAACTGAAGAGAGTTGTCCATGAAAAAAGAAAAAGATGTAAAGCTAAAATCTTTAGAAAGTATGGAGCTTTCAAAAAAAATATTTTTCTTTATTTAACCATAGGCAATGCTCTTTGCATAGATGTTCAAGAGAGCTACATTGAATTGCCAAAGCCCTAAAACCCTATCCTTCAAAATTGTGTGCGGTATGATTGGAAATTAATAGCTCTTGGGAAGGAACCGTTTTATATTTCAATAATACTAAAGCTTTATTATTAAGCCCTAAATTATTAGGGCTGATTGTCAACCAAATAGCAAGTCGATAAGGCTTATCTATATTTGTGTCCACTAACAATTTGTTTGTCAGCCTCTTATTAGATGGACACAACTTGTCGATAGACATCACCTCTTGAGAGATTGGATGAAAAACTAATAACTTTGACTAAGTAGAATAGTTGGGGGTGGCGATATATGGATTAAGTAACTTAATATAGACATATTTGTCACATCTCTTAATTCATTATGAAAAACTAAATAAAAGTTATTAACATGATTGTATTTAAATAGTTAAGAATTTTAAAAAATGATAGTTAAGGAGATATAAAAAATATCTTTTAAACTCATATTTAAAATTTAACTAGACCTCAAACATGATTGTATTTAAAAAAATAATAGTTAAGGAGATATAAAAAATGTCCTTTAAACTCATATTTAAAAATTAACTATACCTCAAACAAACGGTCGTAAGAGGACAAAAAAATTCGGCTAGACATGGTTACAAACACCTCAGACACAGCCGAAATGTCAAACAACGGACATCCACGACCAATACTAGTTGTCATCCCATAAGTTCTACCAATAACTTGCATTTGAAATGTCTTTTTAACTAGGTGGCACAATCGGTAGCTAGGTCTAAGCTGATGGGGGAGAGGGGCAGCCTGGCCTACTCCTCCCCAATCACAACTAATATTGCAATAATAATTTAAAACCTCTAATACAAAATAAATAAAAAACACATAAGTCAAGTCTTTTCTTCTGTATGTAACCAATCCTTCAAACATGCTCTGTAAGGCATAATATTTTTTTCATTTGTCTTCCACAAACATTCAAATTAGTTTGCAAAATATATTGCTAATTCATTAGTATATATATTGCTAATTCAAATTAGTTTGCAAAATATATTCCACAAATATATATTTTGTTTATTCTATGGAGGAGGATGCATTGTAAAATAAAAGAAGTTGGTTATTTTTTCTTTTGTAAAATAAAAGAAGTTATATAAAAAGAACACAAAGTATTTTTTACAGTTTTATACTCCATTAGGAAAAAATATGTTGTTCCTTATTAATTACTCCATTAGGCTTAGTTTAAGCCATAAGCCATTAGAACGGTCTTTGATGCTTCTCACCAAAAAAAGAAAGTCTTCTTCAGGGATGTCTCTACCAAGGTACTTCCTCGTCAAGCAGAAGAAAAAGTCAGTCTCACCCCCGAGCCCACCTCCCACTTTCACCCTTAAGAGTAAGAGGATCAGTTCGTTTGGGTTGAAGGCTCAATTACTGGCCCAATTTCCTTTGCTTACAAGGATGTCTTATGTCTTCAGCGACGTTGCACTCAGCCTTCTCAAGCCTAATCCACGAATAGTGGTGCTAATTAGGGATGTCGTGGATGGGGAAAATGGTGAGCTTGGGACTGGGTTTTCAGTACGAAGGTGAGGAAGAAGGGAACATCGGGAATTTCGGGTATGAGGAGATCCAGCCCAGCCAGCGTTGGATTTACAAGTTCGTTGCCAGCCAGTTGTTGTAGCTGGAGAGTAAAGGGGATAGAGGAGCGACAGTGGGTAGGTAGAACCTCAAGCTGGAGAGCGCCGACAGGGAGCAGGGGAAGAGGGAGGAGGCAGCCATGCCTAAGGAGGGACTGGGAGGAGAGGTGGCAGCTGGAGTGGAAGGAGAGGGGAGGGTTGTGTGGGTAACGTACCCACGTAAACCTTTAAAACTAGAGAGAGTCGGGTTTCAAAAGACACGTGAATAAGGTGGCTCTATAGTCCAATTAAAGATAGGTCTAAAAGTAAATTTCATGAGGTAGTTATAAAATTGAAAATCACTTGCTCATCACGATATATACGAACAGAATATATTTTGGTCTTTTCTCTTAAGTAAAAGAAAAAAAAAAGAACTAGAGAACGAAATTCTCTCGTCTCCTCGTAGGTTTTTGAGTTGCAAGAGACAAAATTAGGAAAAACCAAAAGCTTTATTCCTCATTTTTGAGTGATGACTCAAGGTCGTGCTTCATTAAGTCTCTTTTATCTCTGTATTTATGTTTCTTTTAAGCCCTATTAAAAGCTAATTATTCCCAGCAAATTGGCAAAAGAATGAAGGGTTTTTCTCTCTTGTTTTAAGAGAATAAATTTATCAAAAGAGGTAATTTTCTAATTCCTCATTTATACTTAAAATAAATAAGCCCCTAAAAGTCAGTAGTAATTAATTCTTTCTTTAATTTATGCAAATTTAAAGTAATTTGAATTTGTCATAAGCCATTGATAAATTATCCTAATGTTATCTAGCTCTATTATAAACTAAGCCCTCAACCCATTCTCACAATGTTAAAAGCCCTAATAATTCAAACTGATGTAGAGGTACTCTGCAACAACTCTAAATGCTAGACTGCTCAATAGCAGCTTGATCCAAACCCTGGGGCTCTCAATAGCTTGCCTTAGAGAAATTGACTACTTAACAGTAGCTTGATCCAAACCCTAGGGCTCTCAATAGCCTATCTTAGAGAAATTGATCCCAACTGTCCTCATGGACATAGATTGGCGAGGAGCACCAGCCTTCCATGATGCATGCTCATGTAACTCCGCTTTTTATACGCACTATATAGTCCTGGGAAGATTTACAGGAGATACGCAGTAAAGACCCTCTCGTTAATACCCAAACCGTCGTGGTGATAAAGAAGCGTATCGCAATCTCGGTAATACCCTAACTCTAAAAAAAATAAATCTTTGTAGACTTTATAGTTAAAACTCTAAAGAACCCGAGACTCTACGGCTCAAGGTTCTGCAAAGTCAAAGCACAACCCAAATAATTTATTTAGGTCATACATTTGCTCCAAAGGAAATAATACATTCTCACGCACCCCTGAAGGTAAATTACTATGGTTAATATATTAATGACGTTTTTAATTAGGTTACCGACCCTCAAAAGAACATGTCTCTTCATGCATGGGAATTGACCCATAATTAAACCTAGGGTAATTTAGTAAAATTACACCAGTGATACGGGTGTCTTAAGAAGTGCCCTTGCTCTGTCTGCCCAAAAACATATTTTTATAAATTATTATAATTTTAAACAATTTTTTTTTTTACAATACTTAAATTATGAGGGAAAAGAGTAATAGAGTTAGAACCGGCCCACCAGTACCAGAACCGGGCCGGTTTTCTTAAATAAACTCGTTCTGACCCGCAATGCGGATCAGCAGATGTTCTGCATGAAGCAGAACGTCTTCTTCCTCAGCCTCGCAACGGAAAATAGTGTGGTGCAGATTGATGCACCGCCGCCATCCGATCGTCCCTGGCTGCCTGAATGTTTTTGCCGCTCACCGGTGAGTCTTCTTAGTTCGGTATGAGGTGCCAGCAGCCACTCTAAAGCTCTCTCTTCATCAACAACTCCACCAACTAGTGCCCGACGGAACTTATTGTCGCAAGTTCCTAGCTTCTGTCTAACGAGATCTTTGTCGTGGTTTGTCCCTCTTGTCACAAGCGAATCCATATGAGTCATGGAGAGGGGAGGGTCTTCCGTCAATTTCTGGAGCAGTTCACTCCATCCCTACATCTCCAACTCCATGGATTCCAGTGGCAAAACTCATTGGTAATTGAGGTGGAAATTTTCAATTTCAGTCGGCATGAACCTTTTGAGGTTGTTTCTGCTGTCTTGAATCACAAACCACACCAGAGGCTGACTTTTTGCCATTCCGGATCATTTTTATGGGTTCAGTGTCGAAATGTGAGACGCTATTTTCACCTATGGCTTCAGAGCCGATAGTGCCCGGAATGAGCAGAAGGAAATTTTTTGCAGGTCGCCATGGACATGCTCACCCTGAGTAGGCCCCTATCCGACAACGATCTTCCATTCGGGCGGCATCACTTTCTTAGACCCCGTTGGCTCATTCTCTATTACATGATATGAGCTCAGAGACCGCATTCGCCTCCACGCCCAACCTCACATGCTTTCGGCCAACCCATCGCCATTTAGGTTGCCGCTCGGAGCTCATCTTAATGCCCTCTGTTAGAGGCGACGAAGTCTCCAACTGGCAAAAATCCCATGTTTACATAGTTAGTCATGTCTTAGTGTAGTTTGATTCCCTTAGATTTTTTTTAAAATAGAGCATGACCACCGCCGATGAAGGGGATGCCATTGCCGATGTTCTTAGCTCTTTATACAAATTATACACGATTACTAACAGTCTAATACTTAAACAGTAATTTATAAGCCAATTGCCACAAATTAATTCTATAAACAAGGATCCTACCTCTTCCCAGTTGTGTCTTTGCGCACGCTCCTCCTCCTCGCCTCCTTTGCCAGCGACAGACCCTCTTTTCCAGTCACTAAAACCTCCAAGCTCTCAGTTTTAATGGCTTTTCTCAAGGCTTACGAATGAGGTGGGAGGCTAGGGTTTATTTGAGGAGAGTTTATATAAAAAAAGGGAGAGGGGAAGCCTAGTTCTAAATGAGGAAGGTGTACAATCACCCCCTAGGCCATGCCACCCCTAGGTGGACTTACCCAAATTAAAACCCCTACCAAATAAAAACCTTACTATGCTAATTTCTCAATCAAATAATTACAAAAAAGTAGAGAAAAAAACCAAAAATATTCAAA
Organism: Saururus chinensis; assembly: GCA_035235625.1. Lineage (NCBI taxonomy): Eukaryota > Viridiplantae > Streptophyta > Magnoliopsida > Piperales > Saururaceae > Saururus > Saururus chinensis. The sequence goes on from CP141143.1 coordinate 39,665,227, forward strand.
AATTACCTAGAAATTTTCGGATGCTACATCCTTTCCCCCTGAAAAGAATTTTATCCTCAAAATTCAAACAACCTCATCCACAAAGAGTTTGGGGTAGGCTCATCGCATCTTGGCTTCCGACTCCCAAGTCATTTCTTCAAAAGCCTGACTTTGCCACAAAACCTTGACCAATGGATTCTTTTTATCCAATGTCTTCACTGGCCTTTTTGCAAAGGTAAGATTTGGTTGCAACTCAACCATATTGTGGTCAATTACATGCGACGGATCTTGCATGTACTTCTTTAGCATTATGCACTTTAGCCAGGTTAGGGGGTAAGCAAAGCCTATATAAGCTAAAAATTTCAAAGGGTGAAACCTTCAAGAAAACATGATCTCTAGTGTCAAATTCCAACTCTCTCTGCCCTCGATCTGCATAACTTTTTTGCCTACTTTGTGCTGTCAACAATTTATGTTTGATTTATATCACCTTGTTCGCACATTATTGTATAATTTCAGACTTGAGGATCCTCCGTTCACCTACTTTTCATCCCAACATGTAGGGGAACGATACGGTTGTCCATAAAGGGCTTCATAAGGTGCCATGATGATAGCTATTGTTGTAGGCAAATTCTATCAAAGGTAGGAACTCATTTCAATTACCTTTTTAGTCTAAGATGCATGCCCTGAGCATATCCTCTGGATTTTAGATGGTATGTTCTAACTGGCCATCAGTCTAAGGATGGAAAGCTATGCTACAGTTCAACTTTGTCGCCAATGCTTCTTGCACACTCTTCCAATATCAAGAAAGTGAAGGCCAGAGTTTTCAATCCTTGATCGGTTTGCTAAGATTCTTTTGGATCTAGGTGCAACTCACTCTTTTATATCCATGGTGTTTGCTTCGAGCCTAGATAAGTACCCTAAGTCTGTTTTATAACATGAATTACTTGTGCATACACCCATTGGGAATCCAGTTCATGCATTGGATTACCTCTAAAGGTGTACCTATTTGTTTAAGTAGGAATTACCAACTGACCTAATACCTAACATGTTGGATTTTGATGTAATCCTAAGGATGGACTGGTTGTCTAAATTTCATGCCTTGGTTGATTTTAATCAGAAATGGGCTACCTTTAAAATTCTTAGGGAAAGTGAAATTGTATTTCAGGGGATTAGGGAGAGAGAAAATTCTTGTATCAATACTGCTTTGAAGGCCAACAAACTATTGGCAAAGGGTTGCGGGACCTACCTTGGTAGTGTAGTCACACTAGAGACTACTAAACCTAGCTTGGAGGACATAGAAGCTATCTCTGAGTTTTCATGTCTTTCCTAAAGAACTTCCTAGTCTCCCACCCAAAAGGGAGGTTGATTTTTCACTATTGACCTCATTCCAGGCACATCCCCAATTTTCAAAGCACCTTATAGGATGACTCCAACTTCAGGATCTACTAGACAAGGATTTCCTTCATCCCAGTATCTCTCCTTGGGGAGCACATGTCTTGTTTGTGAAGAAGAATGATGGTTCACTTCGCTTGTGCATAGACTATCAAATGCTTAATCAAGTGACTATAAAGAATAAGTGTAAGGACCCTCATCTTTAAACCGGTTTTGGTTTTCTTTAATTATGGGTTATCGTGAGATTTACGCGTTTTCTGATCTTATTCGGTAATTCCGTAAATAAATAGTGTTTGTGATGGTTTTAACCAAAATTAACTTCAACATTAGTGGTTTTAAGTGATTTTAAACTAAATGTGAATTTTTAGAATTTTTTGGAATTTTTACTATTTTCCCAAAAATTAGGGTTTTGGCGGGACCCCTGTGGGCCCCACCGTCAAAAAATTTATTTTTGTGTCAAATGAACCTAGACATATACTTAAGGTCCCACAAAAATTTTTAGAATTTTATTAGGCTTAAATTGTGCTTAAATTTGCAAAATACCCACTTTTAGCCTACTTTTCATATTTACACCCCAAAACTTACCTATGCCTACCCCAACCCTTACTATAAAAGGGCAAACCCTCATTTCCATTTTTGGGAATAGATTGAAGGAGGGCTGGCCTAATCCCCACTTAGGCTCGAATTAGAAGCCGATTAAGGTAAGCTTACTCTAATTAAGCACTAATCCATGGCTTTTCTCTTTATTTCTTCCAAATCTACCATTTTCCCCTTGATTCAATTCATTTTTGACCATCAAAAGCTACTGATTTGTGTTTTACTACAAACCCTAATATTCAAAATTTGATTTTTACTACCAACAAGCCCTAGATCTAAGGTTTAATTAGGGATTTCTTGAGTAAATCGATTTCCATTAGAGTTTAATTCAAACTCATTGTGTTTTCAAGGATTTCAAGAAGGGTGACTCTTCAATCCGAGCTTAATCAAGTGCTGAGGTAATGGGTCTTCAAAATCTCTGTTTATCCATGGTAAAACTCTCCATTTTTGGCTTATTTCGAAATGGTTTGCTTGATTTAATATGTTAATGGTAAGATTAAAAAATAGAATTATTTAATCCCGATTTCTTAGGGTTTTGCATTATTATGGTTTGGTTTGATATTCTGGAAGTCAAGGAGGACTTTTGATGATGATTATAGGGTGTTAGATGTGGATTTGAAGTGTTATCTATGGTGTTTCGGTTTGGATTTGCGAAAGGAAGAAGATGACTGTTTTGCCGTGTTGGCGATCGATCGCCCTTCGATCGGCTGAACTGTAAATTTCAAATTTTTGCGTGTAACCCATCGAATGGCCTGAAGGGCGATCGATCCGCTACACAGGAAATTGTGTGTTGTGCATATGATGTCTATTTTGATGATTCACTTTAGCTTGCCAATTTTATATGAATGTGGAGTATTTTAAGCTATGTTAGGCTACTGGAAATGCATGCTATTAAGTTTATGGAGTTGAGATATATGTTTAGGGATGGTGGAATGACTTATGTTTTGTGGCATGATGTTGGAATCGTTATCTTGAAATTATGAATGGTTGTTTCTCTTTGGTTAAGCATATATTTTCAGTAGGACTACAATCATTGTTGGACTGATTTGTCATGATAGATTGTGGTTAGTGGTGTGTGAATGTTGGTGAATGTCATGACTCAATGATGAAATGAGTGATGTTTTATGTGTTTAGCCTTTGTGGTTGAGTTTTGAATTTAGCTATGATTTCAACGATTCTTCTACTATGATTTCCGCTGGAATTCATGTTTAGATAGAAATTCACATGTGTAGTGTGGTAGTGAGTTGATTTTCAAGCATGTTGATATGCATTATGTGAAATGCTTCTACTAGTTACACACACATGTGGGGGTTAAATGATGATGTTGAAGCTTGACATTGTGAGTAGGAATGATGCATTAGGGGCTGATGAGAGCACTTATCATGGATTAGGATTCATGTATGCTTTGCCCACGCATGTACCATGCTGCACACATCATAAAAATGGATTTCCAATTGAGGCTTAATCGTGATTAATCGAATTTGACCGATTGGATGCAATGTGATGAAATAGTGTGCCGGATTGATCGGTCGTGGGTTAATCGTAAGTTGATTGGTCCGAAAGGACATATTTTGATTTGAAGTTCCTGTGTGGAACGAGTGCACTCCCCGGGTTGAGTCTTGTTTAATGGAATGATGTGGGGACGAGTTGTGTACTTGTCTTGTGGATATGTGAGAATGTTATTATGTGTGTTATCTGGACCCTGAGAATCCAGTGTGGTATGCCGTGTGCACCCCCCGCTACCATGTGTTCTAGGGTTCTCTGTGTGAGAACTCGGGCTCTTCCCCCCGCAGGAGATGTCCCTGGGCGAACACCCCTGCTCTAGATTCTCTGTGTGTGAATGGGACATCCTTGGCCAGGATCATCCAGTATGAAAGTATTAGGGATTGACAACCCCGATTTTTCTTTAATTCTTGTGTAGAATTTTGGACCATGACACGCCTTCGTGGCCTTGTCTATGCTCCTGTTTGTGTGACATTATTGTGTGGTTACTCCTTGATGGAGTTTGATTTGATACTATGCATGTGGAATATGTATGCTAGAGATACATCCATGCATGTTGATTTTGATGTTATGCATGTGGGAATATGTATGTTAGAGATACATCCATGCGGGATTGGTTGTGATGTAAATGCATGTGAGAATATGTATGTTAGAGATACATCCATGCGGGATTGGTTATGATGTAAATGCATGTTGATATTATGCATGTGGGAATATGTATGTTAGAGATACATCCATACAGGTTGAATTATGCATTATGATGCCGTGTTAGGTGATATGAATGTGTGATCAGAAAGTGATGCACTATGTAAATCTTTGATCTGAACGATCTCATTGCTAAGCTATCGTATTTTCTACGTTGACTGTGATATTAAAACCATTGCTGAGTGTTAAAACTCACCCCTCTTTTGTGTTTTGATTTGGGGCTGCGTGGTGCGACACGCAGACGGACAGGATTGCCTCTATGAGGAAAGGTCAGAGGTAGCTTGGGTGTGATGATGGAGATCGTTTGCGTGACTTACCTGCGTTTGTTTCATGCTTTATGTTCGAACCTTTGTGTAGGGTTCTTGTGTTGGATTTATGTCATATTTTGCAGTTGTGATGCTTATGACTTATTTTGAGCCGGTGTAGGCTTTACTTAACTAAGCGGTTTGAGATTGTTGTTACTTTGTGATATATCAGCAACACATTTTCTCCCTTTTTATTTACTCTTGCTCAAAGGATTGTGCGCACTCCGTATTTCTGATTAATCGCCCGTGGTTAGGGATTAAGTCTTTCGCTAGATCATTTCTCAACTTTCACTTCGTCGCCCCCGCGCGTTTGACCGGCCCCTAGACCGGGTTCGGCTCAGGTCGGGCATCGCCGGGGCGTGACAATAAGTATCTACTTCCTCAGATTGATAATCTCTTTGACAAGCTCCAGTCAGCAAAAGTCTTCTCTCGTATTGATTTGAGATTCAGTTATCACCAATTGAGGATTCGAGAAGAGGATATATCGAAAATTGCTTTTAGAACCAGGTATGGCTATTATGAATTTTTGGTTATGCTTTTTGGACACTGACTAATGCTCCTGTAGCCTTCATGGATCTTATGAACAAATATATAAACCTTGGTTAAATAGAATTGTGATAGTGTTTGTGGATGATATATTAATTTATTCAGCCACAATTGAAGAACACAAAGATCATTTAAGAGAAGTGTTGCAAACTCTTGGAAACCACAAGTTACATGCCAAATCTCGCAAATGTGACTTTTGGTTGGAGAGCATCAACTTCTTGCGGAATGTCATATCCAAGGATGGGGTGATCGTTGATCTTGCAAAAGTAGAGGATGTGATGAGATGGGAAAGACCTAAATCTGTCACCAAAATTTGTAGTTTCCTTAGTTTAGCAAGTTGTTACAGGAGATTCATTGAAAGATTTTCCACTTTAGCCTTACCTATGACTAAGCTGACTAGGAAGGGTGTTAAATTCACCTAAGATGAAGCATATGAAAACAGTTTTCAGGAATTGAAGAGAAGGTTGACTAGTGTGCCCTATCCTTACCTTCAGGAGAAGGTGGGTTTGTGATTTATAGCGATGCCTCTAACAAGGGGTTGGGTTACGTATTGATGCAGCGAGGCAGAGTCATAGCATATGCATCCAAGAAGTTGAAGGTTCATGACCAGAACTATCCCACACATGATTTAGAATTTGCTGTTGTGGTTTTTGCTCTGAAGATATGGCAGCACTACCTTTATGATCATAAAAGCTTAAAATATATGTTTTCCTAGAAGGACCTAAATATGAGACAAAGAAGGTGGATTGAGTACTTAAAAGATTATGACTTTACCATTTTGTATCACCTGGGAAAAGCTAACATGGTGGCAGATGCTTTGAGTAGAAAATCTGAAACCATGTAGCACAAATGGTGATTAAAGAATTGGAATTGCTACAAAGTATATAGCTAGTCTTTTTATAGAAGTTCCTTCCATAAGGGGAAAGCCAATGTTGGCTAACTTTTCTATCCAGTCAATGCTAGTGGAGAAAATTATTGCAGCCCAACAAACTGATGATGAGGTTCATAAATTGGTGGAAAGACCTAACTTCTCTTAGGGAATTGATGGAGGTGTGCGTTTTAGCAGAAGGCTAGTTGTTCCTGCCATCCCTAGCTTAAGGCAAGAATTACTACATGAAACCAAACATTCTCAATACAATATACATTCGGGAGAAAATAAGATGTGTATCAAGATTTGAAGCGGAGCTTCTGGTGGGAAGGCATGAAGAGAGACATCAGGGAATTTGTGTCAAAATGTTTGACTTGCCAGCAAGTTAAGGAAGAGCATCAGAGGCTTGTAGGTTTATTGATTCCCTTAGAAATTCCTCAGTGGAAATGGGAACATATCACGATGGACTTTGTGGTGGGATTGCCTAAGACACAAAAGCAGCATGATGCAGTATGGGTTGTAGTGGATAGATTGACAAAGACCACACTTCTTGCCCATCAGGTGGAAGCAGTCACCAGAGAGTTTGACTTGACTTTATGTTAGAGAAATTGTGAGACTCCATGACACACTGATATTGATTGTTTATGATAGAGATCCCCGCTTCACTTCTAGATATTAGAAGAGTGTGCAACAAACATTGGGGACAAAGTTGAACTTTAGAACAACTTTCTATCCTCAGACTGATGGCCAGTCAAAATGTACCATCCAAACTCTAGAGGTTATGCTCAGGGCATGCATCTTAGACTGGAGTTCCTACCCTTAATAGAATTTTCCTATAACGAAAACTATAATTCTAGCATTGACATGGCACCATATGAGTCCCTTTATGGACTACTGTGTCATTCTCCTACATGTTGGGATGAAGTAGGTGAGCGGAGGATCCTCAAGTTTGAAATTATACAACAATGTGCGGACAAGGTGAAGGAAATTAAACATAAATTGTTGACAGCACAAAGTAGGCAGAAAAGTTATGTAGATTGAAAGCGGAGGGAGTTGGAATTCGAGAGTGGAGATCATGTTTTCCTGAAGGTCTCACCAACCAAGGGAGTTATGGCAATTTGGGAAAAAGGGCAAGCTTAGTCCGCTCTATGTTGGACCCTTTGAAATCCTTGATCGGAATGGTCTAGCAGCTTATAGGCTTGCTTTACCCTCTAACCTGGGTGAAGTACATAATGTCTTTCATGTGTCAATGTTAAGGAAGCACATGCAAGATCCGTCGCATGTAATCGACCACAATATGGTTGAGTTGCAAGCTGATCTTACCTTTGCAAAAAGGTCGTGGATAAAAAAAATCAAGTCTTAAGAAGAAGACTATTCTATTGGTCAAGATTTTGTGGCAAAGTCGGGCTTTGGAAGAAACAACTTGGGAGTCGGAAGCCGAGATGCAACGAGCCTACCCTGAACTCTTTGTGGATTTTGAGGACAAAATTTTTTTAAGGGGAAAGGATGTAGCATTTGGGAATTTTCAGGTAATGTGTTGAATATTTTTGGCTTATTTCTCTATTTTTTTGGAATTATTTGATTGAGAAATTAGCATAGTAAGGTTTTTATTTTGTAGGAGTTTTAATTTGGGTAAATCCACCTATGGGTGACTTGGCCTAAGGGGTGATTGGCAATTACATACTACACCTTCCTCTTTTTGAACTAGGCTTCCCCCCTCTCCCTTCCTCTCTATATATAAGCTCTCCTCAAACAAACCCTAGCCTTCCATTTCCTTCATAAGCCTTGAGAAAAGCCATTAAAGCTGAGAGCTTGGAGGTTCTGGTGACCGGAAAAGAGGGCCCGTTGCTGGCAAAGGAGGTGAGGAGGAGGAGTGCACGAAGACAATGCTGGGAAGAGGTAGGATCCTTGTTTATAGAGTTTATTCATGGGAATTGGCTTATAAATTTCTACTTAAGGATTAGACTGTCACTAATCGTGTATAATTTGTATAAAGAGCAATGGACATCAGCGATGGCACCTTCACCGGGCTATATTTTTAAAAAAAATCTAAGGACACGACCAAAAACGTGGGGATTTTTTCATTGCTAGAACATAGGGCATTATGAGCTCCAAGTGGCAACCTAAATGGTGATGGGTTGGCCGGAAGCATGTGAGGTTGGGCATGGAGGTGACTACCGTCTCCGAGCTCATATCATGTAACAGAGAATGGGACAATGGGGTCTAAGAAGGTGTTGTCGCATGGACAGAAGATCATTGTCGGACATGGTCATGCTTAGGGTGAGCATGACCATGGCAAATGGCAAAAAAATTCCTTGGGCTAGTTAAGTACAATCAATCACATACAACAATTGTGCACTTTATATCATGCATCAATTACTTCACATATGAGATTACACATATAATCACTTATAAACCGCATATAAATGGGCCTCAACAATTGAATTCAACAAGGTGAATTTACTATGATGCCCTTGAAATCAAGTCTTACAAAACAAGTCTCTTTTAGGGCAAAATCTAATTATAGAATAAATCTATAATCTAAATTCACCAAATCAATATTAATTTCAGCCAATTAGCACCCTAAAGAACCTTAAAAAATTATGAAAAAATTCAATTTGAATTCGGGCGAATTTGTTCCAAATTGACCAAAATACACCTGATCTTGGTGACAACATTTAGTATGCTTCCTGAGATTAGGTTATGCTCAAATTTGGTAATGGCCTACTTTAGACCGTATAGGAAAATCCTATTTAAACGGAATTTCAATTACTATCTTTATGAGAGAGATATAGCAAGCCCTAGCCGTAGACTTCTTAGGGACGGTAAAGGGGCAAAAAAGGTATTTCCAACAACCCAATCCACAAACCAGAGCTAGGTGGCGCAGCGGAAGCTTGGTGGTGAGCTCAACTTGTGGTTGTGCAAAAAAGTCCACCTTTATCTCCCTCTCATGGAATTTGCATGCATTTACAAATAAACACATACATAAGCAAGAGAACAAATTCAAATTACTTTAAATTTGCATGAATTAAAGCAAGAATTAATTACTACTGACCTTTAGGGGCTAAACCCCAAAGGTCGTGGCCAATCACCCAGAAGCACATGACCTCTTATTTAGTGATGAATTATTTCTCTTATTAAACTAAGAGAGAAAACCCTTCATTCTCTTCCCAATTTGCTGGGAATAATTAGCTTTTATAGGGCTCAAAAGAAACACAAATAGAGATAAGAAAGACTTGACAAATAACACCCTTCAACCTTGAGTTGTCATACAATAATAAGGAATAAAGATTCTGCTTTTTTTTAATTTTGTCTCTTGCAACTCAAAAACCCGTGAGAGAAAAGAGATGAGAGAATTCCATACTCTGGTTCCATTTTTTCTTTCGTCTTAGAAAGAAGACCAAAACAAAAACAATTTTATGCTCACATGTATTATGATGAGCAAGCGGTTTTTAATTTTATAACTACCTCATGAAATCTACTTTACATAGGACTCGTTAGTCCTATCTTTAATTAGATTGTGGAGCCCACCTTATTCACGTCTTTCAAAACCCGACCCTCTTCGTTTTCAAGTTTACGTGGGTATGTTACTCACTACCCAACAGATGGATGAGCACGGCGCTCTGTACAGCCCCCCTCAACCTGGACACCTCCTTTGCGCCTGCCTCCTCTTCCATCCCCTTTTACCCCCCTTGGCCCCACTATCGACCCCCACCTCAAAAAGCGGCACTGCCATAGGCAGACCTTCTCTAAAAAATTGCTCTATCGGAGCTTTTCCGTTGTACCCATCTGTAACTTCGCCGGTGGAGCGAGAAAGCAGCATCATGCCAAGGCTAGCTCCCGGTTCAACTTCCATCGCATTGCAGAACCAAGACAGAGCTCCCATGCCACCAGCTCCAGCTGGCTCCCCTGTGACGATCTGATCCGCTCCTCCCTTCCACTTCGAACTCTTCCAGTTTTGCCTTCTTCTCTACGCATGGCCTCATGTCATACTACGGGCGATTTGTAAAATCCCAAACCAGCGATGTGACAGAGTTTGGGGAGAATGTGCACTGGGCGCACAACAAGGTGGGGTAGGACTGGGTTCACGTCGTAGTCTCTGTTTTTGAATTTTCTTGCTTGGGATGCTGCGGGGATGGAGTAAGATTTTACTAGTATTAAAAGCAAAAGAGAACTATGATTACCATCTTTATAAAAATGACAAAAATTAGAAACGGAGGTATCAACATAGGGACTTATGTTTTTACATATAATCTATTAAACTTTTTGTACACCTTCTTATCTAACCATAAAGATCATTACAACCCCTAAAGGGAATGGAGACCAATATTAAAAATTGTGCAAAAATTTTATTATTTCTAATATATAAGTTGTTGGTTTAGAATTGAATAAGAAGCCTTATAAAAGAAATAGATAGAAATTGCTTCAAACAAGTTGAAATGCAAAAATGACCTTCATTTAGGTTTTTTTTTGTAGCCGAACATATACTCAAACTTTCTAATCCTTCCACCTACGAAAAAAAATTAATTATGTGACTCTAAAAGTTTTACTGCTAAATTATTTAAAGTATGAACATAATTTTGTATTTAATGTTGAAATTATTTAAAATATAAATCCATGATTTTTCAATTATTGAAGCAAAATGAGGAATTCTATCATGTTAAAATTATTTTCTTATTAATTAATCTCCATGCTTCATCAATAAAATAAGTTACAACACATGCCTGATATTTGTTTTTAGTTACCTGGAATTGTAAGTAGATTTGCTCATAAGTTGTAGCTTATGCTTTTGTTGTTTAAAAATGTCTTTATTTAAAATATGGCGCAAGATTTTGTAGAATGTTGAGTTGAGAGCTTCACATAAGTTTTGAACAATTCGTCATCGGCGAAGGATAAAAGCTCCCGTCAAATTATAAATTAATTAAAATTAAAAGTGCTAAGAGACGTAGAAAAGATGCCCATGGTACGTAGTTATGTTTTTTTATGGTCCTCGTGGTGGAGCATGCTTGTACCCCCTCCCCCTGTTCTAACGTATAGAATTGTTTTGCATTCGGCCCTTACAAGGAACATTTTGGGCTTGTTGGGGCTGCTCACATTAACTTCCCTAATATAGCACCACATGATGGAAGGTTGCCACTTTTTTTCCCCAACTGGTAGAATACTTCATCCATTTCAGGAATTCTTCCTCCAAGAAAACTAAGAATGCTTAAAAACAAAATTTGGAGGAGGAGACATTGTAGTTGGAGTAGGATGTCATATTCTTAAAAAAAATTAATAAGATAAAAATGAGCCAATTCGAAGTAAAAATTAAATTACTTAGCCTAAAATTTAAATTATAAAATCAAATTTACTTACCTTGAGAGTTTGAGAGCTTAATCTTAAATTTTAATTAAAAATAAAAATTAAAGTAATTTAGAACTTAAGAGTGAATAGAAGGTTAAACTTCTCCCCTATTTATAGATTTTATAATGTGATAATTACCCTTCCTACCTTTGAAAATGATCGTAATTTTTATGTTGATAATAACTCTTTTATATAAGGGTTAATCTCCCCCCTCCAAATTAATTAACTTTTTTTAAGGGGGGATTGCAAAATTTACACCCCCTCAAAAAGTCATTTTTATTCCTATTAATATTAAAATAGCTAGCATTTTTAAGGGTAAAAATGGTAATTGTCACATTTAAAATCTAAAAATAAGGGAGAAGTGTTGAGGCAATTTGTGGACACGGTCAATCTGCCTAGGAGTCTCCACCAATAGTGGCAAATTGAAGGTCATACCCACCTCCATCTCGGAGTCATCAAAGTTGCCCTCACTCTCCATGGCCGACCAGGTATGTAAATTGCAAGCAATCTTGCTCTCCTGAACATTCAGTTCCTCAATTACAACCAGAGTGTAAGATCCCTAAATTCTAACCGATTTAATTAATTATTGTTATTGTGTGGTTTAATGTTAAATTTGGCCAGTTTATCTTATTTTCAAATTTATGGTGGTTAACAATGGTTTTAATTAAATTTTCTTTACTTTAGTGGTTTTTATTTTCACATAAGTCAACAATAATTTTTCTAATATTTTTGGAATTTTTTTATTATTTTAGGGGGTGGGACATGTTGTGGGCCCCACGTTCGTAAATTGAGATAATGAATCCCACAAGACCCAAAAAAAAATTTATTATGACAATAATTAAAGGTTTCAAAATTTTTAGACTTCATTTTGGGCCTAAAATAAACAATTTTTTTCATTTTTAGTATTAAATTTTATTTATACCCCACATTCTTGTTAGGTCTACCCCAATACTTACTATAAAAAGAATGGCACAACCACATTCCCATTTGGGAAGGCTTAGAATCTAGAGCTAGGAAGCCCTAATCCCCATTCCAATAGAGGAAAGTCTGATTAAGGTAAGATTAGTTTAATTTATTTTTTCATTACCAAGGGTTTTGCCTAATCTTTCTTAATCTCGTCTCTTCCAAAATTAAATCTTAATTTTTACTGTTGTTAAATTTTAATTGTTTACTCACAAGCACAAGAATCTATAGTAGTTAAGCGGCTAAATCGAGTGTCGATCCCACAGAGATTTGAAATTAGAAAACTAAATCTAATCTAACTCAAGTAAACTCTAATCTAGTTAACAAATATAAAAATAATAATTGGACTAAAGTAACTGACAAAAGCAAATAAGAGTTCAAGGCAATTAAACTATCTAAATCAAAATTCTAAACTTTAATCTAAGAATAAAAAAGCAAAACAAAATAAACAAAACACTATTTACATAAGGTAAACACTAAGAATCAAACAAAATACTAAGGCATAGGAATCCACATTCATTAAATCATAGAAACTCATAAGCATGATCATTGATCATATTTCCACATCATCTCATAATAATTTAAAATTTAATATTCGTTATTATGGAAAATATCATCATTAAGCTCTCATCTATAATAAATAAATATTTTATTTCTCCTCACTTCAACGGATTAAAATCAAGTCATTAATTATATCCACAATTTGTAAATCACAACTAATACCTAATTTCAATATTAAACAAGACAAAACCAAGTAAAAAAACTAATGAAAACAAATTTAAATCATGAGAGAAGCATGACTAAACTCATATCCAAATCAATTTCATTAATTAAAGAGGTAGAAACAAATAACATTAAATTCACCATTAAGAAAAATTAATCAAGTCTCATAATCATAAAATTCTATAACTAAATGAAGTTTCATCTAAGCCTTAGCAATTAAATTTAGCTACTCATTAATCTAAAAAATAAAATCTTCATTAGAACAAATGAAAAGAGACTTACAATTTAGAAGAAAATTGAGCAAAAATCAAAACTTGAGAGCTGCTACAGTATCGGTGAACAGTAACAACGGGTTACTGTTCATCGTCTTCAACCTCCAACCCGTAAACAGTGTCTGCTACAGTAATACGCGAACTGAAAATTTTGTTTTTGTTTCTTCTTCATTCCTCTGGCTTGAGACTTTAACTCTCTCACTTTCAAAGTGTTCTATCATCAATTTCGGAGGATAGGTGTTGTGCACGAATGCAATAGACTTAGTATTTCCCTTATTTCAGTACTTTAATTATGTCATTAGGCTAGTTTAGCAGTTGACTATTATTGTGTTATGGATGGTTTGTAACTGGCGCACTAGTCGACCACGGGTGAACCGGGCCCACTAGTGGCACGATCCCCAAGGTGGGGCAAGACTCCCCATAAAGGGGTCGTCTTCCTCTTTTGTGTTTATGCTTTATGAAATTCCAGAACTTCCTTTCCCTTTCTTCCCACTTCTTTCTCTTTCACTGCGTAGAACTCCAGCGTACCGATTATGCCAACACTGGGCACAACATTGGTACTTACGATCACTGGCCATGGCTCGAGGCAAGCAAACTGCCACGACCTCGGAAAATCAGCCCGAGAAAGAGACTCTCGTCTTTGCGAACAGCCCCAAATCAGCGCTAGACACAAGCGGCGAGTTAACGATGGCACAACTCATGGCCGAGATCAAAGCTCTAAGTGTGGGAGTAGCCAGATCGATGCAATCGGATTGGCCGTAGCCCAGCTTCAGGCTAAGCACGCACCCCCTCTGGTGTCTAGGCTGCCAGCAACCATGGAGAAGGGGGGTCCATCCCAGGCTCCCGAACCTCTCTGCTCTGACTTCCCAGTGCCTGTAGACCGTGAGACGCGCTTTGCCCAGGACGGTGTACGCTTTGACACTGTTGACCATGCCATGGAAGGGAGGCACCAGGCCTGGGATTCGCGAGGCACACCAGGTGTTCGGGAAAATGCCCCAATGGTGCCACCTCCCCGAAATCTGTACTAGGAGATGGAGGATGACTGAGAGGAATATCTAGGACATCGCGGAGCGCCTCAGGGTGGGGCGGAACCCTGTTTGGCCCGCCTACTGTTCCTGCGTTATAATGGAGATGACGACCCTGTAGAGTGGTTGTACAAAGCGGAGAAGTTTTTCGCCTACCAAGGGACGCAGTCGGAGGCTGAACGACTGCGCATAGCGGCTTTCCACCTCAACGGGGATGCATCGGTGTGGTTTCAGAGCTTTGAGAAGGAGGTGTGCTACCTAACTTGGACCGCTTTCTCCGATGAATTGTGCATCCAGTTCGGCCCTAATGAATTTGAAGACTTCAATGAGATGCTGTCTTCCCTGCACCAGACGTCCACCGTGTGCGCATACTACACGGAGTTCATGAAGGTAGCTAATCGCCTCCCTGATTGGCCCGTGGCCGCCCTGGTGGGTACGTTCAAGCGAGGGCTCAAGCCTGAGATTTCTGAGGAGATGTGCCATTTTCCCTGTTCTAGCATGCAGGATGTAGTGCGCCATGCACGTATCGAGGAGGAGAAGTTGGCTAGACAGCGGCGCGGAGGCAGACTTGGACCTTTTCTCGGGCTTCTGTGTCCACCTCTCCTCTTGTCGCTCCAGCCAACAGCCAGGTGGCTGGTCGCATTGGTCAAGCACCCCCTCAGGCCAGCCCGATTGTCCGCCGTCTCACTCCAGCACAAATGGAGGAATGTCGTGCAAAGGGACTTTATTTTTGCTGCGATGAGAAGTTCATTCCGGGGCACCGTTGTTCCGTCAAAGGTAGTCTCTTAGTGGAGGAGATCGACGAGGAGACAGGGGTGACAGAAGGGCCTGATTCTTCGTACCCTGCTGATACATTGTCGGAGATCTCTGTGCATGCTTTTTCAGGGGCCTTCACTCCGCGCACCATGAGGGTATAGGGTTATCTTAAGCGGCAATAGGTAGTCATTCTGATTGACAGTGGGTCTACTCACAACTTCATCAACGACAAGGTGGCGCAGCGGCTAGGTTGCTTTGTGTCCAACTCGACGCCCTTTGATGTATTGATTGGTGATGGCAAGCACCTCCGCAGTTCAGGCGTCTGTACACAGGCCGCACTCTCCATTTAGGGCCACACCTTCGTGACTGACCTCTTCTTACTTCCAACGAAGGGGGAGGACATGGTGTTGGGGGTGCAGTGGCTTCAGGAGCATGGGGACGTTCTCTGGAACTTTAAGGACTTGGTGATGGATTTCACATTGCACGCCCAGCGGGTACGTCTCCAAGGTTCTCAGCTTGGCACGCTTCTTTCTGCTCAGGCAACGGGATCCTTCTTCAGGTTCTGATCACAAGGACTCCTCCTCCAACAGCGGGCGTCAGTGGACGTGGTACAAGATGACTTGCCGCAGGACCTTCTTGATCTCTTGGCAGCGTATGGCACGGTGTTGATGAACCAAAAGGCCTTCCTCTGGTGAGGGCTCATGATCACTCTATTCCTATTATGGCAGGTGCTACTCCAGCCAATGTCCATCCCTATCACTATCCCTACATTCAGAAGGCTGAGATAGAGCGTTTGGTGGCGAACATGCTTTCTTCGGGTATCATTCGGCCTAGTACGAGCTCCTTTTCTTCCCCAGTGTTGCTGGTTTGTAAGAAAGATGGTACTTGGCGCTTCTGTGTTGATTACCGGGCATTGAATGCTATCACAGTGAAGGACAAATATCCTATTCCGGTGGTGGAGGAACTGTTGGACAAGCTGGTTGGTGCTACCGTATTCAGTAAGCTTGACCTTCATTCCGGTTATCATCAGATCCGCATGCAGCCCATCGATGTGCATAAGACTGCCTTCCGTACTCATGATGGTCATTTTGAGTTCTTGGTTATGCCGTTCGGCCTCACGAATGCGCCCTCCACATTTCAGAGCCTTATGAATGACCTCTTCCGGCCCTTCCTCCGCCGCTTCATATTGGTTTTCTTCGATGATATTCTGGTCTATAGCAAGTCGTGGGGCGACCATTTGGAGCATCTCAGGTCTGTCTTTAATATCCTGCAAGCTAACTCATTGTTTCTTAAACGTTCAAAGTGTTCGTTTGGCAGCCCACAGGTTGAATACTTGGGTCATATCATCTCTCACGATGGTGTGGCTACGGATCCCTCTAAAGTGATCGTCATGCTGTCTTGGCGGGCCCCTACTTGCGCCCAGGCGCTGCGGGGTTTCCTTGGCCTTACTGGCTATTATCGGCGCTTCATTCACAGCTACGGCGAGCTTGCTCGGCCGCTCACTCAGCTGTTAAAGAAAGGCGCCTTTTGTTGGTCAGACGCTACCCAGGCCGCCTTTGAGGAGTTGAAGCAAGCTATGGCGACCGCCCCTATTTTGATTCTTCCTGATTTCAGCCGGCCATTCGTGGTTGAGACCGATGCTTCGGATGCTGGCCTTGGGGCGGTACTACTTCAAGAGGAGCGTCCCATTGCCTACTTCAGCAAGGCTTTGGCTGGTCGTTCCCTGTCCCTCTCAGTCTACGAGAAAGAGATGCTCACCATTGTCCTAGATGTCGACAAGTGGCGCCCTTATTTGCTTGGCCGCCGGTTTCTCATTCGCACTGACCATCAGCCGCTCAAGTATTTTCTAGAACAACGGGTGTCCACGCCCGCACAGCAGCGGTGGGTCAGTAAGCTCTTGGGTTATGACTATGAGGTGGTTTACAAGAAGGGATCTGACAACACTGTGGCCGACGCACTGTCTCGCCGCACCAGCCCAGGTTCGTGTTTGTCTATTTCTAGGCCAGTTTATCTTTTTCTTGACGAGTTACAGCAGGCATATACCGTGATGATTTCCCGACCTCCACTATGATTGCGGCCCTCCAGACCGACCCAGCAGTGCACCCTAGCTTTGCCTGGAAGGATGGCCTTCTCTTCTGGAAGGACCGTCTTTGGGTGCAAGCGGTTACTGACTTGCGCCAGCGTCTCATCGCTCACTTCCATACCTCTCCCTTGGCTGGTCATGAGGGTGCTCTTCGCACTTATAAAAGGGTCAGTCAGAGCTTCTTGTGGAAGGGCGTACGTTGCGCAGTGACTGCTTATGTGGCCGCTTGTGATGTCTGTCAGCGTGCCAAATCAGCCACCACCTCACTTGCCGGGTTACTTCAGCCTTTGCCCATTCCAGATCAGGTTTGGGACGATGTTTTGATGGACTTTGTGGAGGCCTTACCGTTGGTTCAAGGCAAGTCGGTGATCATGGTGGTAGTGGTCGGTTGTCTAAATATGCCCATTTTTGTTCTCTGGGTCATCCTTACACAGCTAAGTCGGTGGCGAAACTCTATGTGCGCGAGGTAGCCAAGTTACATGGTATGCCCCACACTATTGTTTCTGATCGCGACCGGGTTTTCATCTCTCAGTTTTGGCAGGAGTTTTTCAATTTACAGGGCACTTCTCTCCACATGAGCACCGCATATCACCCTCAGACGAATGGTCAGACAGAGATCGTGAACCGATGTTTGGAGCAGTATTTGCGTTGTTTCACCATGTCTCAGCCCCAACGTTGGCTTCAGCTTCTTCCTTGGGCAGAGTGGTCTTATAACACCGCCTACCACACTCCTGCCGGGTTCACTCCTTTCGAGGATCTATATGGCAGGCCGCCTCCTACTGTGCTGTCCTATGTGCCCCATCGGTCATCAGTGGCAGAGGTCGACTACATGCCCCAGACTCGGGATGAGGTTCTTCGCCAGCTTAAAGCGAACCTGTCTGCGGCTCAGAACTGAATGAAGCAGATTTATGATAGCCATCACATCGAGCTCGAATTTGCTGTGGGGGACTTGGTTTATGTCTCCGTTCTTCCTCAGCACCAAACCTCCTTGTTTCAGCCTGAGCACTCTAAGCTTGCTCCACGGTTTCATGAGCCCTATGTTGTCGAAGAGCGCGTTGGCTCGGTTGCTTATCGCCTCACTCTGCCGTCGGGGTCGATGGTCCACTCGGTTTTTCATGTTTCCCGACTGCGCCGTTGCATTGGTGACCCTTCCCTAGCTATGGATGTTCCACCTCTTCCCTTGATGGGTCCTGTGGCTTTGTCCGACCCCATTCCTGCAGCGCTGCTGGATAAGCGCCATGTACGCTGCTCTAGTCGTATTACCACAGAGGTTTTAGTCTCTTGGCAGGGCCAGTCACTTGAGGACGCTACGTGGTTGTCTGAGGATGAGTTTCTGCTCCGGTATCCTTCGTGGTCGCCTTGAGGACAAGGCATGTGCGGAAGCGTGGTGGAGTGTTGTGCACGAATGCACTAGACTTAGTATTTCCCTTATTTCAGTACTTTAATTATGTCATTAGGCTAGTTTAGCAGTTGACTGTTATTGTGTTATGGATGGTTTGTAATTGGCGCACTAGTCGACCACGGGTGAACCGGGCCCACTAGTGGCACAATCCCCAAGGTGGGGCACGACTCCCCATAAAGGGGTCGTCTTCCCCTTTTGTGTTTATGCTTTATGAAATTCTAGAACTTCCTTTCCCTTTCTTCCCACTTCTTTCCCTTTCACTACGTAGAACTCCAGCGTACCGATTGTGCCTACACCGGGCACAACAATGGGATTCAAGGAATTTGGCTCTGGTTCGTTCTATTCTCCTCTCTCCTTCTCTGCAATTCTCTGCCTTTAAATAACTTTCTGGACAACAACTATATTCCTTGTTTAAGTCTCAACTCCCCCCCAAAATAAGAGCTCCTTGCTATGTTTAAACATTCCTGTAATAGGCTTTCTTGTTGCTCAATTTTTTCCCACTTTATTTCCGGTTTCCTTTCTTCATTCTCTCTTGTTCGTGTTCAACAATGGCAACTACGAAAATCAGCTTTCATTCTTCAATTCTACACATTGAACATGTTATTCATTAACTAAGTTAAAATGGGTATTGAAATGCCCAATTTATTTGTTCAAATTTGTATTCAATTTCACTCAAAATCAAGTAACTGCAATCTGGACATTTGTTCAATTTCTATCCAAGAACTCGTCCAAATTTATTCTCTTCTCATTAAGCACTTCTGTTCATGTCCATATATATTTTCAACCTGTCCACAAGTCCAGAAAATTATCCAAATCATTTTTAAGCATGTATAGAGTATTGTAAATTTTTCTAAACATCGTCCACATACCATAGGAAACATGCATTACCTAAATCACATAAATAGTCATAATTCAAACATATAAGACATTTGAAGAACACTGATTTTATTCAAATCCAATCTTAAACAATTAACATTACCTAAATTAACTAATAATTAAATCATACTACTAATATCTATCTTAACACAAATAAACACTAATTAACTCTTAATTAACCTAATCATATACTAGAAAATAAGGTAAATAGGCATATAAAATATATAAAAATCATGAATATCATTTACCACTAAAGCTTTTGATTTTGACCTATAGAGGAAAGTCCGATTAAGGTAAGAATAGCTTAATTTCTTCTTTCATCACCAAGGGTTTTGCCTAATCTTTCTTAATCTCGTCTTTTCCAAAGTTAAATCTTGATTTTTACCACTAATGCTTCTGATTTTGACCTCTATAGAAGGAATTTCATTTTTGAACTCAATAAACCCTAGATCTACAAGTTTTCAAGTAATTTGGGCATTTTAAGCAGATTTATACAAGTATTAACAAAACCCTATTGTGGGTCAGTTTTGAAGGAGTTGGTGCATCGATTCTAAGTCAAGAAGTTCGCTAAAGGTAACGGATTTCATCCTAAATAGGTATGTGATTTCATATTTGAAGTGTGGTGAAGTTTTATGCAAGTTAGCATGGAGTTGAGCTTTAATGGTGGATTTAGAAAAGTTTAATCTTTCTTGTGATTTCTTGGTGTTTTGTTTATCAATGGCTAGATTTACTATTTCCTAAGCTTAGATTTCATTATTATGATGATTGGGTGTGAGATTCGAAATTTTTAAGATGTATATGTGCATTTTCAGTTTTAGGTTCGAAAGGAAGAAGACAAACCAGAACTTCTATTCTGGTGTTCGAACGGCCATCCAAGCTAATCGAATGGCCATGCAGGCTGATTGAACGGCCATGTAGGCAGATTGAACAGTCAAGCATTCGAAGGGCCCTGCATGGCATTCAAACGCCAACACAATAGTTTGGTCATTTTGCTTATTTTGCTCATTTGCGTGTTTTTCCTCTTAAGTACAATTTCTTATAATTATGATGAGTAATTTGTGCCAGGAAGAGCTACTGGAAGGGCATGAATTTGATGTTGGAAGCTATGATGAAAGTTTAAGTATTATGTATGTAAGATCCATAAACTCTAACCGGTTTAATTAATTTTATTTAGTAATTATTGTGTGGTTTAATGTTAACTTTGATCGGTTTTGATTATTTTTATAATTAAGGCGGTTAACTAAGGTTTTAATCAAATTTTTCTTCACTTCGATAGTTTTTATGTTAATGTAAGGCAATACAAATTTTTCTGGAATTTTTTAACTATTTTTCACAAAAGTTAGGGGTTAGGACCCGCCATGGGCCCTACATTTGAAATTGGGATGATGGATCCCAAATGACCCTAAAAATAACTTAAGATTGTAATTAATTGCTTAAAATTTTTAGACATCGATTGGGCTTAAAATAAGTATGTTTGCATGAAGTTCAAGATTTAGAAAAGCTTAATCTTTCTTGAGATTTCTTAGTGTTTTTGTTTAGAAAATGCTAGATTTACTATTTCCTAAGAATGGATTTCATGATTATGATGTTTGGGAGTAAGATTTGATGGTTTATGATGTTTATGTGCATTTTTTGGTTTTAGGTTCGAAAGGAAGAAGATGAACCAGAGCTACTATGTTGGCGTTATAATGGCCATATAGGCCAATCGAACGACCATCCGTTCGAACGGCCATGTAAGGCGTTCGAACAACAACATTGCAGTTTTGGCCATTTTGGTTCTTTTGCTCATTTTTATGTTTTTCCTCTTAAATACCATTTCCAATGTTTATGATGAGTAATTTATGTTAGGAAGAGCTACTTGAAGGGCGTGAATTTGATGTTGGAAGCTATGATGAATGTTTTAAGTGTTAAGTAAATTACATGTTATTCGGTTAAGCATGTTATGATTTCTTATCTCAAATCCATGTTGAGTGATTCCTCATACTTTAAGTATGATTCCAGCAAGGTTATAGTATGAAAATGAATTTTTATGTCTTCACATATTATGATTAAATTATGAGTGAATGATGGTGTCATGTCCAGCTTCAAGTGTGGCATACCTAAGTCTAGCTTGAGGTTGTACTTAATTCGAATCATATTTTTCGATGGTTTTCACTCATGATTTCAGTAATAAGCCATGATTAAATGTTAAAGAACATGTGTGTAATATGTTGATAGGTTATTTATTTATAATACATGTTCATATGTTTATAATTGAATATTTCTGCCATGTACACACATGTGGGGGAGTAATCATGGTAATTGTTGATACTTATGATTAGATATGATGCATGTATGTCTAATGGGAGCACGTTCCATGAAATTAAGATTCATATAGAAAATTTTCACGTATGTACCATGTTATATGCATCATGAAACAGATTTATGAATAAGACTTTATCAAGATTATTGATTAAATGCAATTGTGTGAGATTGTTTGCCGGATTAATTGATTGCTGGCTTATCGAAAATTTGTTGGGCTCAAAGGATATGATTTCGATTTGAGTTCCTACTTGGAACATGGATCCTCCCCAGGTCGAGTTGAGTCGTTTTGGATGCAGTTGAGGTTTATTTATTAGTCATCTGGACCCTGAGAACCTCCCTTTATCCGCTGCCTACGGGCGTTGTGAGGGTAAAGTGTCTTCGGGTAAGGGGAGGTTCTGTTTTTCGTCTATGGACGCAAGAAGGGTAAAGTATTCCAAAGTTACAGGAGGTTCTGGCCGTAGTCTCCGGATCAAAAAGGGCAGACGCTGTAAGGAAACGAGCAACTCCGAACATCGCCACTTCCGGAATTGGAGGGGAGTATGCTTTCTTGACCTTCTAGTTTAATATGCTTTATATGACTGCACATCTTGATTTATTCTATTGTGATCTAAAATGCTCTCTGCTATGACGTGACATACTCTGATTTGATATGACCAGTATGGTCGGATAAAATATGATATGATCTGATATGATCGAACAGGTTCTGTAGTGTGTTCTGCTTCACTCTATGATAGAGTGGGATGTGTGTTCTGTTAGTATTCTTCTCACCTACGTGAGATGTGTGTTTTCTGATTTATTGGCTTTCATTTAACTCCAATGACCGATAAGATTTCCGTTGGATTCCAAATGAATCATTCAGATATAACGTATACGTATTTTATCATATATGATTTTCTGATGTTTGGTAAATGTATTAGCCATTAGGCAGAACTACGTTTGGATCCAATCGTATTGGAATAACGTCAGAGATAGTATCCAATATGTACGTAGGCAACCAACGATAAAATAACGTTGGCCCGATCCAAATTAGTTATAAAATTAGGTTTATTCTGATCTACGCACAATGGAACGTTAAAGCTCCGTAGTGCATAGATGAATGTTATGACTCTCACACTCAGAGTCTGCAGCTCCTGGACAGTCGGTTTTAATTTTTCTGCTAATTTTTGACACTCCGATTGTGTTTTCTGATCTAACCCCGGTCCGGGTCATGTGGTGCAGGTCGGGGTGTTACAGAATGGTATCAGAGCTTTACTCTGTCTGCGAGACAAAAAAAAACCTTTGAAAATATTTTGAAGTTCCAATCGGTTGAGGGTTGTTTTGATGAGTGGTTTGACGGAGTCAATTTAAACTTATATTGTGAAATTATTGTATCAGTTGTAATTCATACTCCGATGGTGATTTTGGCCATTTGGCACGCGTGTCAGTGGTTTTCAGACAAACTCCAATTTTAAATTTCTTTATGCATGAGTAGCATCAGATTTAATATGAATTCTGATTGTGAGTGTCCGTTCGACATATTTGTTATCAGCACTTAGGATTATTCCAATTTTGAATTTGATTCATGTAATATCAAGTTTCAAATTTCCGATTTTTGAACTTCCGCATGTGTTGTTTCGGATCAAGATGAATCTGATTAAGAGTTTTCTGTTCATCGAGTGTTGTAATTGATTTACTATGAACTTCAAAATTTTCAACTTCCGATTTTGAATGAGAAATAATTTTAAATTTCTGTCTTACAAGCTTTGTAAGTAATTGAAGCTAAATGTCGATTTTGTGAATTTTAATTTCAAGTCAGAAACAATTTGATTTCCTGTCTGAATTTGTTACATAAGGATTTGGTACGCAAATCCTTTTTATAAAGGTTTAATTCTGAATCTACAATGATTCAAAAATTTTACTATGAATAAGTTGTATTGAATTTGGCTTGTAGTTTTCTTTTACGAGTATGACATTGGAATTACTCTAAACTTTAATATTTATAAATTCCGATTTGTTTAATTATAAGTAATTTAGAATTTCTGTTCAACTTATGTTATATCAGATTGATAATACAAATTTCGCATCTGAATTGTTATTATTTAAAATTATTGTTCGAAATATCGGTTTGAAATAGATTCCGATTTTCGATAGGAATTAATTTGAAATTTTGTTTCAACTGTGATACTTAATTTAATACGACTTCCAATATTTGAACTTTTTGTTTAATATATCTGCAATTGAATATAATATGAACCTTCTACTATATTGAATTTGATGGGAATTATGTTTGCAAGTGTTGCGTTAGATTCCTAATGGACTCCGATTTTATTTTGATTTATAAATTAAAATTATGTTTTGTATGTATTTGATTTTATTCAAACTCCGACTTTATGAATTTCGGGTTTAAACTTTTTTTCTGGTCTATACGACATCAGATTTAATACGAACTACGAAGCTATAAATTTTATTTTATTTTTCTTGGAATGATTTAACAAATTTGTTCTAAAATCAGTTGTATTAATTCGTTTTAAAATCCTATTTTGCATATGTTACAACAAAATTCCAAGGGACTCCAAATTTGTGAATTCTGATGACTTGAAATTTTATTTTGACTTTATCTGAACTCTGATTTTTACAAATTCTGATTTTGAATCAATCAAGAATATTTACTCTGAATCTGCTACATTATTATTTTAGTAACTTAAATTTCAAATAATCTGTCAAATTTACGATAGTAGAACTACCAAGGAGTAATCATCAAACACCCGTAATATGGAAATGGGAGTTAGTGGATAACTATATTGTTAATTCTACTAGTGTAGTGAGACAATTTTTTTAGTGCAAGTTTGGTTTAAAATTTTACTCTGAATGTGAAGTGAACCGGGAATATATTTTTTGATTTAAATATGAAGTCTGTTTTCTGTTAGATGCTTTGATTTTTGATCAAATGCCTCTCTGAAAAGAGTCAGGTTGATTTCTGATATGTTCTCTGTCCGATGTTCTGAAAGATTCTGAGAAAAATTTATTAGTGACATATGTTTCTGATAAAAAAAAAAACTTATCTGATGCGTATACTAATACGCGAGTGCTTGCACTCTCTGGATACCCACCGAGAAAAATAATCGGTTCTGGCATACGCATGGGTGTGGAGCATCATGGGAAAGCTCCTCACTTTCTGAGCACCTTGCTACCCCATGAGTACAAGGGGAACGCCGTTTGATATCATGGCTTTGGTTTTCTCGTCACTCGGACGAACCGACAAATTGTGCATCTGTTTCTGCATCAAAATTGTTTCTGAATGAGTCTTTTCTGATAAATGATTTTCTGAAAAAGATTATAATCGTTTTCATATATTTTTGCTTAAGCATTATTTTAGATTTTAACTCAACCCACAGTGTAGGGGGTTTTCAATTCTAAATTTATGCTTATCACACATGTTTTTAGGAAAATATGATATTGGAGAAATAATTTATACATACTGCACTATGTTTTGAATATTGCACTTTTTGGGTAGTTTTAGGGTAAAACCTAAAAGTATCAGTGCACTCTCTGTCTGGATACCCACCGAAAAATCGGTTTTGGTGCATGCATATAGGAGTGGAGCATCATGGGAAAGCTCCTATCCTTCTGAGCCTCTTGCTACCCCATGAGTGTCGAGGGGAACGCCATTCGGTATCACGGCTCTGTTCTACCCGATCTATCTAATCTGTCTTTTTCTATATGTTCTGTCTGATCTGTTTGATTTGTACTTTCTTTTCAATCTGTTCACTCTGTCAAATCCGTTTGATCTATTTGTTCTATCTAATATGTCCGTTCTAATATGTCTGTTCTGTCAATTCTGTCTATTTTGTTTGATTTGTTATGTCCGTTCTGTCTAATGTATCGAATTTGTCTATTTATTCCGTTTTGGGTCATCTATATGTTTTGTCTGATATGTCTGATCTATCCGTTCCATTTGTTATGTCTGCTATGTCCATTATGTTCGTTTTGTCTATTATGTATGATTTGTCTAATCTGTTGTTTTGTCCATTTTGTCTATTCTGTTTGTTCTGTTTGATTGATCTATCAGTTCTATCTCATTTGTCTATTCTATCTGCTATATATCTGATTTGTTTGATCCATCTATTATATCCAATCATTTTGTTCGGTCTGATCTAGTTGATCTGCTGAAGTTTCTAATATGTCTTATCTATCCGTTCTATCTATTCTATCTGTCTGATATGTCAGTTATGTCTATTCTGTCTGATATGACAGCTATGTTTGATCTATCAGTTTTGTCAATTCGGTTTAATCTATATAATCTGTCTGTTCTGACCAATCTATTATGTCCTTTTTATTTGTTCCATTCGTTCTGCCAATGTGTCTGTTATGTCCAGTTTGTCTGATATGTATATTCTGTCTGTTCTGATTGTTTATTTGATCTATCCATTCTATTTAATCTGTTTGTTCTTTTCTGATCTTGAAAGATTATTTGACTTTGAAAATACTATTCACTTTCTATTATCTGATATAAATTATAAGATTTTGATTGTGTGATTTATCGGGTGATTTAATTCTACCAAAGTTTGAATTGATTTATCTGTTATGATTTGATTCGCTCTATTTCTGAAAAACTACTTATCTGATATTATAAATCCATTCTGATGTGAGTTATCTGCATTTTAAATAGTTGAATTTTATCCTAATCATAAGTTGTCGGATTATGTTTCTGCAGGGTTCTTTTGGAATTATGCCAATAGAGTTCAATAACCCTATTTTGCTATATTATGTTTTGACTCCAAATAATAACCTATATGTTATAAAAATTATAGTTCCAAATTATGTTTTCAGTGCTTTATCCGAATATAAACTCTCGGATTTTATTCGTGAAGATTCTGTCTGATCTTAAGATATCAGATTCTATTCATGCAGATAAAATCTAAAATTTCTCTCGGATTTTGTTTATAATGGTTTCGTCCAATTATAATCAGCTTTTGTTTTGTGATAACTAGGGTAGTTTAAACTACCGGATTATATGTTTTATCCGATAAATTACCGGATAATATTCTACAGTTTTAACTTAGTGGACTGTGCTTTCGAATATTGTCTCCAATTATACATTAGTCAGATTCATGTTTGCTATTCGACTAACGGTCGGATTTTCTTCTCATTTCATTATCTTTTGAAAATTGCGAGGACACAATTCATTTAAGGGGGGGACGAATGTGACACTCCGTGTTCCGATTACGCTTAACCCAAGAGGGTTAGGGGTAATTATGTAATTTTAGTTAAAATTTAAGGGGGATTTAGGGGATAAAACTCCCGTGTCTGGTTAGAGCTCGAAGTAATGAACGTAACGAATCAAAGAACACGAGAATCAGAAGTCAGGAACAAAAGTTGCGACCTCGGGAAATGTGCCATATGGGCGGGACCCACTTTCAAAGTTCGAGATAAGATACCCATGTGGGGTCTAGTTTTGAAGGGCTCATCGATACGAGTCCATCGGTACCAAGATCGTGCAATTCTGACTTCGGGATAAAAAGTTATCGCATTTTGACATTGGAATTGTATTTTAAAGAAATAATAATAAAATATTCAGAAAAAGACAAAAAAGATGACGTCATCCAGCCGAGTCGAGCCGAGCTGCATCAGAGCCGAGACACGGAGCCACGGGCAGCGCGGCACCGCGCGATCGCGGCCATCCGTGCGAGCGGGTCCCGCAACTGACCGCGCGATGCGCGTGGGACGCGCGGCAAATGCTTGCATTGTGCGTCAAATGCGCGGCGCGGCAGCGCTCGCCGTGCCCGCCTTGACGGCATGCGCATGACGCGCACGTCACGTGCGCCGACCTCTTTTTTGGTCCACTCATTGTGTGACACGTGGCACGCATCTGTGCGCGCGTATTCCCTTTCTTCCTTCCGCTCGCACGCCAATCTCTTATAAATAGTTCATTCCGTTCAGTTTTCAGGAGGATTTTCTGGAGTCATTCTACGTCCATTTTCTTCCGTTCAAAATGTGTTCCTAGCTAAATCGAGGGTGATCTACGCAATGGAAGCGTCAATTCTTCGAGTTAGCAACTCTATATAGGAGAAACGTCCGGGGCCAAGGGGAGGTTATGTCTGCCGCCTACGGGCGCGAAAAGGGTAAAATATCTCCGGGTAAGGGGAAATTCTCCCACGTTTTCTCATTTTTCGTTCTTCGTTTCTTACTCATTTTAAGTCCGATTAGAGTCATTCAAGAGGCCTTCCTAGCTAATTCGAGGGTGAGCAACGCAATGGAAGCATCCACTCCTCGAATTATCCATGTTATGTGAGAGAAACATCCTAAGGGTAAGGGGAGGTTCTGCCCGTTGCCTATGGGCACGGGAAGGGAAAAGTGTCTTCGGACAAAGGGAGGTTATGTCCGCTACCTACGGGAGCTGTGAGGGTAAAGTGTCTCTGGGTAAGGGGAGACTCTGTTTTTCATCTACGGACGCAAGAAGGGTAAAGTATTCTGAAGTTACAGGAGGTTCTGGCCGCAGTCTCCAGATCAGAAAGGGCAGACGCTCTAAGGAAACGAGCAACTTTGAACATCGCCACTTCCGGAATTGGAGGGGAGTATGCTTTCTTGACCTTCTAGTTTAATATGCTTTATATGACTGCACATCTTGATTTATTCTATTGTGATCTAAAGTGCTCTCTGCTATGACGTGACATACTCTGATTTGATATGACCAGTATGGTCGGATAAAATATGATATGATCTGCTATGATCCAACAGGTTCTGTAGTGTGTTCTGCTTCGCTCTATGATAGAGTGGGATGTGTGTTTTGTTAGTATTCTTCTCACCTACGTGAGATGTGTGTTTTCTGATTTATTGGCTTTCATTTAACTCAGATGACTGATAAGATTTCCTTTGGATTCCGAATGAATCATTCAGATATAACGTATACGTATTTTATCATATATGATTTTCTAATGTTTGGTAAATGTATTAGCCATTAGGCAGAACTACGTTCGGATCCAATCGTATTGGAATAACGTAAGAGATGGTATCCAATATGTACGTAGGCAACCAACGATAAAATAACGTTGGCCCGATCCAAATTAGTTATAAAATTAGGTTTATTCTGATCTACGCACAATGGAACGTTAAAGCTCCATAGTGCATAGATGAACGTTATGACTCTCGCACTCAGAGTTTGCAGTTCCTGGTCAGTCGGTTTTAAGTTTTCCGCTAATTTGCGACACTCCGATTGTGTTTTCCGATCTAACCCCAGTCTGGGTCATGTGGTGCGGGTCGGGGTGGTACATGCTACCCCACCTGGGCAGCCTTTTATGACGAGCTTTGCATTCAATTTGGGCCTAATGAATTCCAGGACTTCAACGAGATGCTATCCTCCCTGTGCCAAACCACCACCATCCAAGCATACTATACAAAGTTTATGAAGGTGGCCAACTGACTTCCTGACTGGCTGGTGGTCGCCTTGGTGGGCACGTTCAAGCGTGGTCTAAAGCCTAAAATATCTGAAGAGATATGCCACTTCCCTTACGCCAACATGAGGGATGTAGTACGTCATGCCCGCATCGAGGAAGAGAAGCTGACTAGGCAGCGTAGAGGCGGGCGACTTGGACCTATGCCCCGGCCTGTTATGAGTGCCAGCCCAGTGGCGGCTACCACTAGCATTCTAGCAACAGGCTGGCCGGGCCAGCAGGCCGCATTGCCCAACCAGATTGTTCGACGCCTTACAACAGCCCAGATGGAAGAGCGCCGGTCCAAAGGGTTGTGCTTTCGCTGTGACCAGAAGTTTGTTCCGGGGCACCGTTGTTCAGTTAATAGCAGCCTACTTGTGGAGGAGGTCGAAGATGACAGCGAAGGTGGAAACGTAGTTGATTCTTGTCCCTAGGAGGACGTGCTGCCCGAAATTTCAGTCCATGCCTTCTCGGGGGCATTCACTCCACGCACGATGCAAGTTTAGGGGGTTCCTTAAGCAGGAATAGGTGGGTCCTATTCCTTAAGCAGGAACAGGAGCCCACTATCTTGATTGACAGTGGGTCTACTCATAACTTTATTAATGACAAGGTTTCTCATCAGCTGGTTGTTTTGTTTTGGACTCGAAGCCATTTGATGTATTGATTGGCGACGGTAAGCATCTTTGGAGTGCAGGGGTGTGTGCTCAGGTGATGCTATCTATTCAAGGCCACACGTTTGTTATCTATTATTGCTGCCCACGAAGGGGGCAAATGTGGTGTTGGGCTTACAGTGACTGCAGGAGCTTGGTGATGTAGTTTGGAACTTCAGGGACATGGTGATGGATTTTGTTCTAAACATGCAGTAGGTTCGGATTGAAGGCTCTCGCCCGGATAACCTTCTCTCTGCCCAGGCTGTGGGCTCCTTCTTCCAGTTCACACCCCAGGGGCTCCTCTTGCAGTAGCATGCCACTATAGAGGTGCCTCAGGATGAACTACAGGCTGACATCCAGGAGCTATTGACCGACCACCAGGACCTCTTTTCAGAGCCACAAGGCCTTCCTCCAATCCAACCTCATGACCATCATATTCCTATCATTCCCCGCGCAGCCCCAGCCAACGTCCATCCCTACCACTACCCCACATTCAAAAATCTGAAATTGAAAAGCTAGTGGCGGATATGTTACAGTCTGGGATCATCCACCCTAGTACAAGTTCGTACTCATCTTCAGTGTTGCTGGTTCGCAAGAAGGATGGGTCGTGGCGGTTTTGTGTGGACTATCATGCTTTGAATGTCATCACTGTCAAGGACAAGTATCCCATACCAGTGATTGAGGAGCTGTTGGATGAGCTAATAGGTGCCACGGTCTTCAGCAAGCTCGACATTCGTTCAGGCTATCATCAAATTCAGGTGCAGCCAACGGATGTGCACAAGACGGCATTCTGGACTAATGAAGGCCATTTTGAGTTCCTAGTTATGCCCTTTGGACTGACCAACGCCCCCTCCACCTTTCAGTGCCTCATGAATGATATGTTTCGACTGTTCTTGCGTCGCTACATATTGGTTTTCTTTGATGATATCTTGGTCTACAATCGTTCATGGTCGGAGCACTTGACACATCTCAGGTCAGTCTTTAATATCTTGCACTCTAATTCTCTTTTCTTGAAGTGTTCAAAGTGTTCCTTTGGCAGTCTGCAGGTTGATTATTTATGCCATATTATTTCGAGCAGTGGTGTTGCTACTGACCCAGCCAAGGTGACCGCCATGCTCTCTTGACCGGAACCCACATCCATTCGGGCACTCCAGGGTTTTCTGGGCCTTACAGGTTATTATCGTTGTTTCATCCATCAGTGTGGCGAGTTGGCTAGACCCCTCATAGAGCTGCTTAAGAAAGGGGCTTTCGCTTGGTCCGCGGAGGCCGAGTGGGCCTTTGAGGGTCTCAAGCACGCTATGGCCTCCACCCCAGTTCTGCTACTACCTAACTTCAGCCGGCCTTTTGTGGTGGAAACCGATGCTTCCGAGGTGGGTTTGGGGGTGGTGCTTTTGCAGGATGAGCGCCCCATTGCTTATTTCAGCAAAGCATTGGCTGGCCGCTCCTTGTCCCTGTCGGTGTATGAAAAAGAGATGTTGGCCATCATCCTCGTTGTTGACAAGTAGCATCCTTACTTACTCGGTCGCCGGTTCCTGATTCATACTGATCACCAGCCACTGAAATACTTCTTGAAGCAGCGCATGTCTACCCCTTCGTAGCAACTGTGGGTAAGCAAGTTGCTGGGCTATGACATGAGGTTGTGTACAAGAAGGGATTGGAGAACATCGTGGCCAATGCGCTCTCTCGCAGTCCTGCACCGGGATCTTGTTTGGCTCTCTCCACCCTCTCTTGCCCCTTTATTGATGAGATACGGAAGGCCTATGGCGAGGATTCATGGGCGCAGGAGATCATTTCTGGCCTGCAAGCCGACCCTGCTGCCCGCCCTTTCTTTGTGTGGTGGGATGATCCTCTCTTCTGGAAGGACCGCTTGTGGGTCCCTGATGTCGCTGACCTCCGCCGCCGCATCCTATCGCACTTCCATGACTCTCCTATGGCTGGTCACGAGGGCGCCTTCTATACCTACAAATAGGTCAGTCAGAGCTTTCTTTGGCATGGCATCCGTAGGGCATTTCAAGACTACGTGGCCACTTGTGATGTTTGTCAGTGAGCTAAAGCCACCATGACCTCACCCGTTGGTTTGTTACAGCCCTTGCCCATACCCGATAAGGTTTGAGAAGATGTTTCAATGGATTTTGTGGAGGCGTTGCCCGTGGTGCAGGGCAAGTCTATCATTATGGTGGTGGTGGATCGACTATCCAAGTATGCTCATTTCTGCGCGTTGGGTCATCCCTTCACTGCCAAGACTGTAGCTGAGCTCTATGTTTGCGAGGTGGCCCGACTTCATGGTATGCCTCGTACGATTGTTTCTGACCGTGATCAAATTTTCCTCTCGTAGTTTTAGCATGAGTTTTTCACTCTACAAGGGACCTCTCTCCACATGAGCACTGCTTATCACCCCCAAATGGATGGGCAAACTGAGGTCATCAACCATTGTTTGGAGCAGTATCTTCAATGCTTTACTATGACGCAGCCCTGCTGGTGGCTTCAGCTCCTTCCCTGGGCCAAGTGGTCTTATAATATGGCCTGTCATACGCGCGTCGGGTTCACTCCATTTGAAGTGCTCTATGGCCGACCGCCACCGACCGTCTTGTCCTATGTACTCCACCGTTCGTCTGTCGTAGAGGTGGATTATATGTTGCAGACGCGTGATGAGGTATTACGCCAGCTCAAGGATAACTTGTTGTCTGCCCAGAATAGGATGAAACAGGTTTATGATCGTCACGATACTGATCATGAGTATGTGGTGGGTGATTTGGTCTATGTGCCGGTCTTACCTCATCGCCAGACCTCCTTGTTTCAGATTGAGAACTCCAAGCTTGCTCCCCGCTTCCATGGTCCGTATGTTATTGAGGAGTGTGTTGGTCCTGTGGCCTACCGCCTGACTCTGCCCCCTAACTTGTTGGTTCACCCTGTGTTTCATGTGTCCCATTTGCAGCGATTTGTGGGTGATAAGTCCTTGGCGTTTGGTGTTCCTCCTCCCCGGATGAGACCTGTTTCACCAACTGACCCTGTCCCTACTTCAGTGCTTGAGAAGCGTCGGGTTCGTCGCTCCAGTTGTATTATTACTAAGGTCTTGATTTCTTGGCAGGGGAAGCCTCTCGAGGACTCAACGTGGATGCTTGAAGATGATTTTATGGCTCGCTTCCCAGCTTGGTCGCCTTGAGGTCAAGGCGAATAGTGGAAGCATGGTAGAGTGTTGTGCACGGTAACTAGATTCCCAGATGACTTGCCCAGACTCTACTCTATTGCTTTTACTTAGTTGCATTGAACTATTTATTCTTGTAATAGTTTAGTATTTGCTTTCGTATTGTGTTGGTTCAGTTAGTGGCCTGGGCTAGCCGACCCACTAACTGGCATAATTCCTAGGGAACCGGGTTAGCCTGGTCTACGTGACACGATTCCCTAGGGGATTGGTCGTCCCCTATATGGGGCGGCTCTCTCTCTTGTTTTGGTTTATGCAATTGAAGTTATTCTGGTTTCTCCCCTTTCTTCCTTACTTCTCCCCTTTCCCTGCGTAGATCTCCTAGGTACTAATTGTGCCTACTTTGGGCACATCATCCCCGCTGCAAGAGATGTTGAGGGTGAACACACTGCTCTAGGTCTTAGTGAGGAGATCGGACATTCCCAACCAGGACTATCCAGGGTAAGCAGACTACTCTAGGTTCTATAAGAAAATTGGACCTCCCTTTGTGGATAATCCAAGGCAAGAAGAGGGGCTGACTACCCAAAACACCTTAGGTTTTCATCTAGGAAATCATATTAATGTCCAGCTTGGGTTAGAGCCCTAAGTTTCCATGTAGGAAATTGGACAATATCCAGAGTGGTGGTATGATTGTATTCTCCATGATGGAGACATTCACCGGTGTTGATTATGCTTGTGTTATGAGATATTATTATGCTAAGGTTACACAAGTCATGTTGGGATAATTGAGATTATGTGACACATGTGAATATTATTTATTATGAATGATTTGGTATAGTATAATTTAGACACTTGTCATGCATGGTGAATGATTTATGGATGAATGAGAATTGGATATGCATGATGTGATTATGTGTTAGAGACACTTCTCATATAGGTTGAATGTTATAAAGGAGAATGTGTATGCATAGATGTGTAGGGTGTGCTTGAGACATTCTTTATGAATGATGGATGTTTATGCTATAATGTGATTATTCATGCTATGAATAGTATGTTTGATATACTTACATACAGGATAATTACTTATGAGTAAGTATGGTTATGGTAAGGGAAGTAATGAGTTATGGGATATTATGTGATATATAGATCTGATAGACCATGTTGATATGTCGTGGTTGTTTTTTTGATTTACCATTTTTGTATTCTTCTTGTAAAGTTTTACCAATTTAGTGTGAATATTATTATGTGTACACATTTATTCTTAGTCTTTTATCTTCATTAGAGCCTTTGAGAAGTAATAACTCTAATATGGATTATGTTATGTAACAATTTCATATTCAAGTGATCTAGGTACTGATCTTTAAGAAGGCTTGATTTTTAATTTAACCTGAACTTGATTCATTAATGCATGGTATAAAGAGCTTATGCTTGTTAATTGAAGTTGTGATTAGGCCCCAGGTAAAAATGGCTATTTATCTTTGTTGCATGCACCTGCACCCTAAGACACTTGTTAATGGTATCAAGAGCTTAAATTTGAAAACTCTAATT
The DNA here is from genome assembly GCA_035235625.1 of Saururus chinensis. Classification (NCBI taxonomy): domain Eukaryota; kingdom Viridiplantae; phylum Streptophyta; class Magnoliopsida; order Piperales; family Saururaceae; genus Saururus; species Saururus chinensis. Next base: position 39,699,618 of record CP141143.1, read on the forward strand.
GAATTCTATTATCTAAATTATCATAAAAGTGTAGGTAACCACATTAAATGTTATAAAAAAAATTAAATTTAATAAAATATTTTTATAAGACAGCTTGATAGTGTTGTGGCATAAAAAGACATCAAAACTTGTATAAAGACAAATTTTGAAAATTCTAATTCAATTTTATTGTCTAAATTATCATAAAAGTGTAATGCATTAACTACAATGTTATAGAATTTTAAAAAACTAATAAAGTATTTTCATGGGACACCATGATAGTGTTGTGGCATAAAAAGGCAAAAAAAACTCGTTCAAGGATAAAATTTCTAAACTCTAAATGAATTCTATTGTCTAAATTATCATAAAAGTATAATGCATTAACCACATTAAAAGTTATAGAATTTTAAAATTTTAATAAAATATGTTCATGAGATAACATGATACTGTTGTGGCGTAAAAATGCAAAAAAACCCGTACATGGACAAATTTTAAAAATTTTAATTGAATTTTATTATCTAAATTATCATAAAAGTATAAGACATAACCACATTAATTGTTATAAAATTTTAATAATGTAATTTCATGGGACAACATGATAGTGTTGTGGCAGAAAAAAGTAAAAAAACTTGTGTAAGGACAAAATTTTTAAACTCTAAATAAATTCTATTTTCTAAATTAGTATAAAAAAAATTATTTAAATAATAATTTTAAAAAAATTACTTACCAAATCAACCCACTTTGGGAAATATTTCCCAAAGTTGTGTTGCTTTTTGCCACGTAGGCGTCAGCCAAGCCGTTGGCGCTTGCATGGCTTTTTTAAAAAAAATTATATGCTTTCATCCTTCCAAAAGGACAAAATCAAGTTTAAGTTGATTTCGTCATTCAAAAGGACGAAATCATGAACTTTTTAAAAAAAAATAACTGCATGGAACTGTAGATGGTCTGCGGGATAGACGTCTACATGAAGCAGCACACTCGAACGAGTTCCACGGCGCCCAAGTTGGCAAAAATGGTAGAAACCTTGTCCTTGGCCTTGACTACTATGAGCAGGTGGCAAACGAGTTCCACAACACCGGAGTGTGGTGGACCTACGGGCAATCCAGGCCCGTGGGGACCACCATCATCTGGAATTCAACTGTGGCCACCAACCGCAAGTACTACACTCTCACCTTCCATCATGACCACCGGCGGCTCATGGAGGACTATCTCCGGCATGTCATGGCTGAGGGCAAGGCCATTGAGCTGAAGTCCCAAAAGAGGAAGATATTCACCAACGATAGCTCCGGTGAGTGGAACCACATCGTGTTCAAGCACTCGGCTATGTTCGAGATGTTGACCATGCACCCGGCCAAGAAGGCAGAGATCATCCTGTATCTGGATAGCTTTAGGCCAGAAAGGACTTCTATGCATGTATCGGCTAGAGGTGGAAGCGGGGATATCTCCTGTATGGGCCTCTTGGCACCGGCAAATTGAGCATGGTCGCTGCCATGGCCAACCACATGGAATATGACATGTAAGACCTGGAGCTGACAGTGGTGAAGGACAACAAGACCTGAGGCAAATGCTGCTGGAGATGAAGAGCAAGTCGGTGATCATTATCAATGATATAGACTGCTCAGAGGACTTGTCTTGAAAGAGGAAGACGAAGAAGGACCAAGGGGGACAGCTGCCGGTGCTGAAGAGGGAGCCGGAGCCAAAGAAAGAGGGGAGCAAAGTGACTCTGTCAGGCCTGCTCAAATTCATCGATGGCCTCTGGTCGTCGTGCAGAGCAGAGAGGCTCATCGTCTTCACCACCAACCACATCAAAAAGTTGGATCCGGTGCTAATCAGAAGGGGGAGGATGGACGTGCACATAGAGATGTCCTACTACTGCTTCGAAGGCTTCAAGGTTCTAGCCAAGAACTACTTGCAGTTGGAACAACACCCTCTATTTGAGAAGGTGAAGGAGCTGATGGAGATGAAAGTGGTGAAGATAATTGTAACGCCTGATATTTTTCATCACATTTTCTTAAAACTCACGAAAATTTTTTTTATAACGGCTGTAACTCAAAGAAAATGACGAACTCAAAACCTATGGAAGTTGTTTATAATTTAAAACACTAAACATCAATTTTCCATCCAAATTTATCCTTATTCAGTCAAACATCATACAGCCAAAGCAAATATCCTCAGGCGCTACTCGAAAACAAACATATGACTAAATTACCATGATCATGGATTTTTAAATACAAATAACTCCTAGGCATTCCTGAGTACAAGTCCCATATGTAGTCCACTGTTTGTTCCAAATTAAAAGTCCAGAATACATACACTTTAAATATTATCTCTCCCAATACATCAGATCATGACATAAAATAATACTCACATTGAGTCAAGGTTATACCTGAGTCAAAGGGGAAATAACCAACCACAGAATAGAGCATCCATCTCCAAGAGCTCTACAACACAACCTGCAAAAGCCTCCCAAACAGCGGGGCTAAAAAAGTAGGGTAATGAGTATTTTCATACTTAATAGGAAAATACCCAGTAGGGGAAAAAATAAGCCAATTAACTTCACAAGTTCATACATAGATGCTTTCATGCAATCACACATGAAGCAAACAAAATAAGAAACATGAATATGGTCATGCGTACAATTATTGTACAAGCTAAACTTACACTTACTCGTATACCAAGCTCTTACACTTACACTCTGAATTAGTCTGATCAACTTACTCATACAAGCGTACACTTACACTTACAACATACACATACTCATACGACCTTATTCGTACGAACTTACCTGTACGACCTTACTCGTACAATCTTAATTGTATGACCTAACTCGTACAATCTTACTCTTACACATAAACGTACTCTTACATCTTCCTTAGAAGCTTACACTTACTCTGGATCTTACACGTACAACTTACTCAGAATCTGAAATATACAACTTACTCTTACTCGTACACATACTACAGACAACTGAAGCTCATTACAATTAATAAGCTCCTGCGTCAGAAAGGAAGGGAATGTCACTGGGGCGTCACCTTAACCTTTGGGGAGCAACTACATGCCATGGATTTTTTCGAAGGCAAGGCACACCTATGCTCATGGGGCATAGGATCAAACAGGTAAGAGTAGATTCATTATACTACTTACCTGAGGGCTCAAATGCCCACTCTTTGGGGCCAACAAGGGTCATACAGTGCCACTCTTGGGCGGGAATCTTACAGTGCCACTCTTGGGCAGAACATACAGTGTCATCTATAGGCAAAAAACATACAAAGCCCATGAAGGGTAGAAACTTACAACGCTCTCAACAGAACATCAAATGTCTGAGCTGAAATATAGCACCAGGATTAAAATGAAAAACATACAATGGTCTCAACAGAGCATCAGATGTCTGGTGCTTTATACAGCACACAGACAACATCCCGTAGGATAAACACCATGGCAAGACATGGGAAAATGCTCAATCGACTCATTATTAGCTAGCTCAACACATAACTTAATCCGTCGAACCCTCATGTCTCAAACTCACAATGCTATTATTAGCTTTCTCATAATTCAAGTTTGAAGTAAGTATATTATGCGGTACAATTATGTCATACAAACTCACAGTGCTCAACTGATCAAACCGAAGCTGAGCCATATCCGAACCCTAGTTCATCAAGGCAGCAAACTTCACTTAAACCATCCATATCATTATCAACTCACCACACATCAAATCCTTACATAATCATACAGTCTCCGCCTCCACCTTATGGCCAAAACATCTTACACATATGTCATCAAACTGAGCTCCTCATAGTAGATCCCCGTTATCACCCTCTTACTTAATACCTTGCTTATAATGCTTACTTTTTACATCATAATATGTGTATTATGCTTGTACAATTATGCACGCTCTTACTGTCTAATAAACCTCCATAAGGCACCAAGTCTAAGACCTCTTACTTACCGAACCCCTGATGTTGCTCCAAACCAAACCAATCTGTTCAAATCCTCACCTATTGAACTTACGTCCGCCGTCTTTTGTCACATGCTTATACATCCAACTTCATACCAACCCTCTGTCATCTCTTATGATTCATCGCCCAAACTTCTACCCACACACAGCCCACATAAGTAACTAACTCACAATCGTTAGTCATCACTATCATGTCCATAAAACACATACGTAGCATACTAACATATTCACTAGCCATCACTAGCGCATACATAAAACATACTTACAACTCACATACATATATGTATCTCAATGTGGTATAATTCATTATCTTACATCATGCAAACAGGCCATGATTTAATATCCGAAACATGGAATCATATAATCCTAGCATGCTGCTACTCATTCAAAGCATGCTATCATGAAATTACGAGTTCAAAGCTCCCCTACCTCGTAATTATGACGGTTGATGGCGAGCATACGATGGTGATGGCGTCAGTGGCCAAAAGCTTTGCCAAGTTGAGAGAGCTACTATCCCTAGGGTTTAAAAATGCGGGAAGCACTCACGGCCAAATGAGGTGTCAGAAGTCAACCTGGCAAAATCCGTGATCCATGACTGCACACTACAGGCGGCCGGGAGAAAGGTTGTGCCAATGAGTGGCAAGTGTGACCGAAGGTCTAGGCATGCACACTAAAATTCAACTAGAAATTGAAAAATACTCAACCAGTCAAAAGACATTGAAATCAGCTATGGACAACACCCAACGGCGTCGATTTCGCATTTACAAGAGCCCACATAAGGGTGGAGGGCGTGGGGTGACATTCAAGGACAGAGGAGAGATGGAGAACTCTGGTGGTCAAATACAAATGATGGCAGAGCCATTCGACTGTCAGGCGGCGCCAAAGCGGCACCAAAACCCTAAACACAAGCACGACTACTTGCACACGTGGCCCAAAGGGAAGCGGAGAGGGCTAGACAAAGGTGGTCCAAGGCTCATAAGGGTCCAACAGGGCTATGGCTTTAATGGTGACCAATCGAAATGGCGACATCGCTTATCACCACCCACAACCGAAACAATAGGTGCGGGCGGCTATACATCTCACATGGCAGATGTTGTTACATCCAAACTAAGACTATGAAGGAGTCTAGTTCAGATTTCTTTTTTTACTTGTCAACTATAGTAAACAAGGTCGATCTACAGGGAAAGCCTTGTGTGACACAGAAAACTATTACGAAGAGAATAGAATAGAGAAGGAAAGTGAAATAGATAATAAGAGACAATCAAAGAGAAAGTACTAAGGCATCAAAAATCCACTTGCAATAAATCTCTAATGTATACTTCATTCAAATGATAACTCAATTAAGATCAAATTAAAATTTGTCTCAATCGAAAAATTTATCTTTTAAAGAACTTTGAAATAGAACAATAGTAATTGATCGTTTACTACGTGAAAGTATTAAGTGTATTATCACATGGAATTATAAGCATTTGGTGTGCCTTTCGTCAATGCTGAATCAAATAATTATATAGATTGTAAACTCTTTAAATATGAAACATCAATTTAAAATGATAAAGAACTTACTTGAATCAAAGTATCTATTAAACGTCAAGTACAAGCTTCATTCCTAGCCTTAGCTTGAGAGCTTTGGAAAGCCATTACAATAAAACTAAAAACAAAATTACAAACTAAGAGAAGAAAATAGGGGAAGATATCTCCAAAGAAGAGAGAATGATCCATCTATCACGTCCACCCCTCTATGTATAGGAATAGAAGGGGTTGCTTCAAAGAGGAAAGTGAAATCATATCTCTAAATTACATCCTGATTGATTGTCTCATTGGACCCATATATCTTCGGAATTTAGAATTTCTTCCTGAAATAACACTTATATCCACGCAAGTCTTCTTTACATTGCCACCAGAATTGTATCAATCCGAATTATACATAAAAAGATATGATCGAAATACTAAGGCTATGTCAATCTGTCCGAATCAGCTTCTTTCATAATTTAGTTCTATTCATACAAATCTCAAATCAAACGGGTCCACAAGGTTGTGTTCGGCCATTCCATGCATATTTAGACCATTAGGAGCCCATTCTTGACTTATAAATGGCTTTGGGTAATTGGGCTTAACTTCCTCTTCCAGTTGTATCTTGTTGAAGCTTGTTTAGACATGTAAACTCAATTAAGGTCCAACTAACTTATTCAAAATATAAATAGCCCAAATCATCAATGAATTAACACAAAATAAGATTGCAATTCAAATTTTGAAAATATTTTATTGAACATTATTTCAGTGCATCAAATACCCCCAAACGTAATTTTTGCTAGTCCTCGAGCAAAACAAATATTAAAACAATACAAAACAAAACTAACTACTCCACTTTCTCAGGAAATCTCAATTGCATTTAGCATATGCAACAAGCCTTTAAACCCCTAGCTTACACTAGTGGACAAGTTGTATCTCGTGAGGGTTTGCAGTGAATCTACCCACAAAATTCAAAACTAGAATGATTAGAGAAAATTAAAATTAAAACCACGTCTAATTTACAAATCAACTCTTCCTAAACATGTGACTTCATTTAGTAAAATCAATCATGCATAATATAACTTGTCTTCTAAAACAATAATTCATTCTAACAACTTCATATTGGTGGCAAGTACTCATACATACATAATACTTTTAGAGAAATAGACGTTGCCAAGTAATTATACAATCTCATTCTCATGAATCGAACAACTCAATGTGTCTCATGTCCACACAGCAATTTCAATTTTAACACTCAAAATTAGCATCCATTCATCTTCAAGAGATCATAATAGAGAATCATGCAAAACCTTCCTTAAAAAGTAAAACACCCTAGATCACCTGACAACTCATTTAAGATATAATTGCATAATTTCCTACTAGAATTTTATGCTCATCTCCCATGACATGTGTAAGGCATAGCCTTTTAAGCTTTCTATAAGATCCATGTAACAAGTGTTAGGCCAGTAACTCCCAATCCAGTAGGCTCAGGGCACTAGGTGTTAAAGCACCCCTCAGGCTTAATAACCTGAACCAAATAGGCTTAAAGGCTATGCGTGTCATAAATTAGTCAACTCTACCTTTTGACTCGAACACCCTATGCTTAGTGAGGCACGCCAAGTCCCGGTCTACTCAATAGAGTGACTTTAATTCTTAACAAAAAAAAATTTCACATTTTTTTTTCTTGAGCACATTATACAATCAACTTGAATTGTGTTGACAAAAAGTCCTCGACTGTTCTACAAACCAAGAATAGTGAAGCTCAAAACTCTATCATGATAACATGAATACTACTAGATCATGCCCAAGTTTTACTCTAATAAGAAAATAATTACTTAGATTCAATGATATCCACCAAGATGTAAGACCATAATCAAAGGCTCGAATTCTCACTCAGGCAAATGTCTTTCTTAGTTTTTTTTTTCAAAATAGGAGCACAAGAAACCAATATGAAGTAATCAAAACTCAAAATCATTAAATCTATCAAGCCATATTCTAAGTAGTCTGATGTCATTAAATAAAGTCACATGTCTAAAATAAGAATCAATGAAAAATAAACAAAAACATAAAATAAAATAAATTTAATTAATTTTTTCAATTTTTAAGTAAACTAAAAAAACATAAAAAAATAACTTTATACACCCCCAAACCTAAACTAAACATTGTCCTCAATGTAAAAAAATTTTGTTTTTTATTTTTTTTTGGAAAAAATCATGAAAAGAAAATCAACCCTCATAATTTGGATTTTCAAGAGATGTATACTCAACTTCAGGGACAAAATGGTCTAAAAATGGTTTCAAACGTTGGCCATTAACTTTGAAAACATCACTATTTTTTAGGTTTTCAATTTCAACAGTTCCATAAGGAAAAACCATCATGAAGGCATAACATTTCTCTAGTAGTTTTCCATTCTATGATGACCAAGATTCGTATTGATTTATTTTTATTGGTCAGTTATATGTACATCCAAGGTGTATTGCATCTTTAAATCCTGAGACAGCTCTTATATCAATTAGATTCTAATTGAAGTTTTTCTCTAGAATATGAACAGCTTCTTGGACATATAGTTTGAAAAGTTCATGCCTTAGCTTGACTCTCATTTTATGGTGCAAGGGAATGTGCAACCGCCTTAGCAGCTCATGGTCTTGATTTTCACTTCTTGACTTCCAAACTATTATTTGTTCTATATTGTGGAGCATGTGTAGAATATACTAACCTCAAATTCTTGCCATCATATTGTTGGCTATAGATCATTGAAGCTTGTATAAAGACCTTTTTCATATAGTTAGTCTTGATTTTTTTTACCCTTCTAGGCATGATGAGCAATTAAACTCACCATAAATGCTCATCTTCACTGAGCATTCACTCACCATTAGTCATGTTTCAAGAAAACTGCACCCTCCTCAAAACGTGTATCGTATGAGTTGCTAATATGGATTTTATTACACTTTTATGTTGCTCCTCTTCGTATTGTTTCTACATTGATATATCAGTGTTGTTCATAAGTATACTTCCTAATGTTTATCTTATATACACACAAGTATAACCTTCATTTTTTGTATTCCCTACTTGAAAAGTGTTCTTTAAGGAATTCGTAGCACAAAAATGTTGCTGCTATATATGTATATGGTTGTACAGACATTGTCATCATGGCTAACCTACAATGTTGAAGAAGTTGCATCAACCTTTTATACGTTTTTCCCAACTTTATGTAGGCACATTGTCTCCATTGTATAGGTTCTGTCTCATTTAAGGTTTACTTTGTCTTCAAGTGATCTTTTTAGCTCTTTCTTTTTTAAACAGAATAATAACGGAGAATGAAACACATGCTATTTGTAATATCCTAGATTTTCCTAGGTTTTGAAAATTAAATGTGGAAATAGGGTGTTTGACCTATAGATATTCTTAGTAGAATAACTTCCTCCTTAGATAAAAGAAACTTATGTAGTTAAAAAGTATACAGAAATAGCTTCCTTGGATGAGGGAGATACGACTATTTAAAGTTGAACATATCTTATAGGGCCCGTTACCCGATTTTAATATGTAATTGGACCATTTAAGTTATTTTGCAGGCCCAGTTGTTTATAGTTCCGAAATTAATTTTTAAAAGCCCCATTAGGTTATGTAATTGAGGAGGATTGACCCAACTTTTAGGGGGATTAGGAACCCCAATCCCAATACCTATAAGAGAAATTTCTACGTACCGTCACAATTTGTAATTTATTTTCATATAACTTATTTGGATAAGATTTTACTTAAATAACAATTATAAATAATTTTAAATTTACAAGTAATGACACAAATGTATCTTCTTAGGTAAATATTTTTCATTAATACCTAATTTACCCTTACCTATTCATCTCCTGCTTTTCCGCCACAACTACCTCCTCCAATGTGCCATTAATGGCGTTTCTCTCCCTTCCTCTTTTATTGTCTCAAACTTCAATCTCCCCCTCCGCAAGCCCCTTACCACCAAAACCTCCATCCACTTAGTAAGTCCCTACAATTCAGTCTCAATCTCGGGCTGAGGAATGACTACACCTCCTGCCTCCACTAGATCTCGTCCCTTTGCAAGCAAGGATAGCTGGCTGATGCCTTCTCCAGTCTCACCGGCATGGAACTTGAAAATGGTTTCCACATTGGGCCTGACATCTACAATGAGCTCCTTTAGGGCTGCATCTACGAGTGGGCCCTCACACAGGGCTAGCAGATTCACACCCGACTCCTTAAAAAATGGGCTGCTTTTTTAACAAGAATAAGTATGTAGAGATGAAGCTCATAATTTTCTATGCCAAGTGTGATTTTTTGGTTGTCGTGAGAGATTTGTTCGTGAGGCTGTAGAAGCAAAATGTGTTTTCCTGGGCGGCCATGATTGGGCTGCATTACAGAGAAGGGTTCAATGAGAAGGCATAGCCCTGAACTCATCCAGTCGATCAAACACTACCTACGAATGCGTCAGGCTGGTGTATGGCCTGATAACTTCATTCTCATTCCTTAAGGGATCTTGTTCGGCTCTATCGCTTCTTGATCTCGGGTGAGGGCTCCATTGCCATGTGATTGAGCTTGGGTTATATACCGATGTTTATGTTGTGAACAATTTGATTAGCATGTATATTGGATTCAGAGAATGAGTGCTTTGAGATAGCTGATGTGGTCTCATGGACTGCAATTGTTAGTGGGTATGTGACTTGTGGTGATTTACGTATTTCCCTTAGTATTATTTATTGAATGTTGTACAAGAATGAAGTCTCTTGGCATGCCATGATTGGTGAGTATGCAATAGCTAGAGATGTGGAGAATGCGTAGTAGCTATTTGATGAGATGACTGAGAGGAATATAGCTATAAGGAGTGATATTATTTTGGGTTTCTCGCAAAGTGGACATTGAAAGAAGTCCCTTGCTATGTTTAAAGAAATGGTGGCTGCAACATTTGGCCCTAATGTGTCGGCCTTTGCCCTAATTAGGGCATTGGAAGAAGGTGAGGGGATGCATAGGTACGTTGAAGAATGCAAGAGTAGGCTCAGTGTAACGTTAGGGACTGCCCTTGTGAACATGTATGGCAAGTGTTGGAGCAAGAGCATTGGCAGAGCCATTCAAGTCTTCATTGAGATGCCTATGAAGAACTTACTTTTGTGGAACACCATGTTGACTGGTTTGGCCATGAATAGATGTGGGAGGCAAGCTCTAATGCTCTTTTGTCGTATGAGGATAATTAGATTAGAGCCAAATGTTGTAAAGTTTATCAGTGGGCTAAATTCTTGTAGTCACTTGGTATTTGTAGATGAGGGGACTCATTTTTTCCAATCTTATGACTTGAGTTTATGATATCAAGCCCCAGGCGGAGCACTATGGTTGCATGGTCGACCTACTAGGAAAAGCTAGACTAATTTAAGAATCACTAAAATTTCTTGAGAGAATGTCAATGACCCGTACCCGGAATTATGGAGCGCACTCTTTGGAGCTTGTTGAATTCATGCGGAAATCGATCTTGGGGAGCAATTAGGGAAGCAACTCATAAAGTTGGAGCCACATCATAGTGGGAGGTACATGTTGTTGTCTAATATATTTGCAACTGTAAAGAGGTGTATGATGTCTATGTAGTGAGGAGTTTATTGAAAGACAAAAATATGTAAAAAACACCATGGAATAGTGCAGGTGGAGCAGAATGAACTGAAGTTACTAAAAATTGTGTGGAAAACTAGTAAACCATTCATCTATTGCGGTATTCAATCAATCTCATCATTAGGAAGTTAAAAAAAGCCTGATAAACACAAAGCATATATGAGAAGAGAATTACATGCTTGAATGGAACAATTCTTGAGCAAAGAAAAGGTATATATATGTAAACAAAAGTTTCAATATAATTTAGCTATTTTGTATTTACAATGTCGAGATGTTTATCATTTTAGTTTCTTTACTCATCTGTAAATTATGTAACTATTAATTTATTGCCAGGTGAAAGAGGCTTGTTGTAATATGCTCAATTTAATTGGTGTTATGGGAAATGCGGAGCTAGGAAGGTGTTTGAGGGAATGCCAGGGGGGAATTATTTTATTTAGTAGTATTTTGAATGTATTTGTACTTAATTCTCCTGTAAATTATTATAACACATTTTTGTTATTTCAATAGTCTCATTTTCTTAAATATTTGCCTGTCAAGCTTTCAATAGAAGTCAAGAACAAAATGTTCTCTTTTTCACTCTAGAAAAGCACAATGTCATAACAAACAATGCTCTATTTGGCAATTGAATAGAATTATGTTTTTTTTTGTTTTTTACTCACATAACATGATATTGTTGTGGCAAAAAAGGGCCAAAATTCCTTTTACGAGGACAAATTTTTTAATATTTATAATTCTAGTCTCTAAATTCTCATAAAGGTGAAATGCAATAACCACAATAACGTTAATACAATTGCAAAATTTTAATACAAGATTTTTATTTTTTATTGTGTTCTTCCACGTTACTTATTATTGTATGTATATAAGCTACAAAAAGGCCATACAAATTGCAAATCCACTACATTGATTTATGCATTCACTAAAATTTTGTCCGTATATGAGTTTCTTTTGCCCTTTTCTTCCACAGCACTATCATACTGTCCCATAAAAATACATTATTAAAATTTTAAAATTATATAGCAGTTAATGTCATTAATGCCTTATACTTTTATAATAATTTAGACAATATAGTTCAATTAGAGTTTAAAATTTTTGTCCTTATACGAGTTTTTTTTGTTTTTTTTTGCCACAACACTATCATGCTCTCCTATGAAAATACATTATTAAAATTTTAAAATTATATAATAGTTAATGTTGTTAACGCCTTACACTTTTATAATAATTTAGACAATATAATTCAATTAGAGGTTAAATTTTTTATCCTTATGCAAGTTTTTTTACATTTTTTTGCCATCGCACTATCATGCTATCCCATAAAATTATATTATTAAAATTTTATAACAGTTAATGTGGTTAATGCCTTACACTTTTATAATAGGAAAAATTCTTTAAATAATAATTTTTAAAAAATATTTACCAAATCAACCCATTTTGGGAAATATTTCCCAAAGTGGTGTTGTTTTTTGCCACGTAGGCGCACATGCGTGGCTTTTTTTTTGAAAAATTTTAACTGATTTTTTCCTTTACAATGAAAGTTGATTCATCGTTCTAAAGGATGAAATCAAATTTTCACTAACTTTAAGTTGGTTTTGTCATTCCATAGGACTAAATCTCCAAGTTCTACATGGGGAAATCGAAATGAAAGCTTCTTTTGCAAGGCGGCAGCCTGGTTCGTCCACTGGTGGAACAAGTTTTCGAGCGCAAAGTCAGTGAGCATGTTGCCAGATAGGTCCAACTCCACAACTTTGTCTGAGCTGGAGAACCTCTTGGGAAGAACGTTGGTGAAGGAGTTCAATCCGGCATCGAGGATGGTGAGGTTGCCCAGTAGCCCAATCTCCTGAGGGAGGCATCCACTTGTTGTTCAAGAAGATGATTTCATTCATCGAGCATGATATCTTGCTGATACTACTGGGAACACAGCCAGTGAACTTGTTGTTGGCGAGGATGATGACCGATACAGAGAGTTGCCGAGGTTCTCAGGGATGGTGAACTCAAACCAGTTGTCATTCCGGAATAGAGAGTCGAGCTCCTTGTCTAATATCTCGGGCAGTAGTTGGCCCTCGAAGTCATTGAACCAGAGGTCTTGAGGGCAGGGAGGCCCAAGACGACTTCTGGGAATGGGCCGACAAAGTGGTTGTTGCCGAGGTCACTGTTGTCCGAAACATCGGATGGATCATTGCTCATCTCTTCTTCATCATCTTGTACATCGTCAGTCGCCTCTCCATTGGCCTTGCAGTTGGATAGAGCCTCGATCAGACCTCTAGGCACATGGTTGCATTCTCTTCAGCAGTGGCAGAGGGGCTGCTCTTGATCTTGGGCATCAGATTCTTGGCCACATCGGCCAATGTTATTGCAATGCCCTTGATTTTTCTACAATTTTTTATGTTTTTCCTGCAATTTTTTGGTCATTTTGGTGGGAAAATGACTTTTTAGCATATTTGGTCACGATATTCTTACATGTATTGTCGAGCGTGGGTTTAGTCGTAGGCCATGGGCCTAGACACGCGTTCTGGCGCGAAAATTTGAGAGAGAATGGAAGTGCTAAAAAGGATAAGGAAAAAAGAAAGAAAGAAAAACAGATTGGGCTCGGTCGAGCCCAATCCAGAAGAGACCAGAACAAAGAAACAAAGCATTTCACCACCCTGGCTTTGATCTCTCTTCCGGCGACAATCTGTGCCAGTTGAATACTAGACCACCGCCATCATCTCCTCCCTGGCGGTGCGACGCCAAGGATCCACCACCCCGGACCCCACAGCTGCGCCGCCCTCCTCCCCGGTTTGCCCTATCCCGTCTCAGTTTTGTTTGTGCTGCTGCCGCCATAGGCCGGCAAGGGCCAGCTGGCCGCTGGGAGTTCTGCCCCAGCCTGGCGACAGCGGGGTGGTCACCCCTCCTAGCCCTAGTGGGCCTCCTCCGCCGCCTCACTCCGTTTTTCCCCTTGCAGTTATGGATTAGCCTTGTTTTCCCGCCCCTTTGGTCTTTGATTCCACCGCTGCCGTTAGCCAATGAGAGCTGGCTGACCGCCCACAGCTCCGCCCCGACACGGTGATAGTGATGGGCAACCTCTCCTGGCCCAATTCCACCTCCACCCTTCCTCTTCCCTCCGGCCAGACCTTTCCCCTTCCTTGTTTTCGCCGGAACCGTCCCCTTTGGTTTTTGTTCCACCGTCGCCAATGGTCGGTTAGGGCCGGCCGGACTCCGTTTGGCCTGTCTCAGTCTGGCGATGGTGGGGAGCCACCCCACTCGACCTTTTTCCCCTCCGCCCCAAAAGGGCTGCTCTTTTCCCCTATGTCATTTAGCCCAAATCGATTTGCCCTCTCTGTGTTGGGCTACCGACGGGTTGCTGCCACCGTCTGCCTTTGTCTTCCATCGAACCTAGCTCTGATCGGCCTCTAGGGTCACGACAGAGCCGGTTAGAGCTGCTAGAACCCCCTTGTTCCTCCCCGTGTCCCCCCGGCCCTTTATGTTTTGTGGCTGTTTTTCTATTTTGGGGCATTGTAGTACCTTTGGGTGCAAGATGACCTTTAGAGCACCTCATTTTGACCAATTTTAGCCTAAGATGGCTAGGTTAACACCCTTGGCCAGTTCGACCTCATTAGACTTGTGCTCCCCCCAATGGGCCATAGCCCTAGCTAGTTTCGCTCATCGACATTTCCGGTCATTGAACCCTCTTGTCCATTTTATGCCGTCGGTACAGGATGGCCTCTAGCAAGATTTTGGATGGTCTATCTTGATTGAAGGTGGAGAAGTTCACCTGCATAAGCCTTGGCCAGTGACAGCCTCACGGCCTTTACTCAACCCTGAACCTTTCCCCCGTCCTCTGCTGATGCACTGAAATAATGTTCAATAAAATGTTTTTAAATTTTGAATTGCAATCCTATTTTGTGTTAATTCATTGATGATTTGGGCTATTTATGTTTTGAATAAGTTAGTTGGACCTTAATTGAGTTTACATGTCTAAACAAGCTTCAACAGGATACAACTGGAAGAGGAAGTTAAGCCCAACTACCCAAAGCTATTTAAAAGTCAAGAATGGGCTCCTAATAGTCTAAACATGCATGGAATAGTCGAACACAACCTTGTGGACCCGTTTGATTTGAGATTTGTATGAATAGAACTAAATTATGAAAGAAGCTGATTCAGATAGATTGACATAGCCTTAGTATTTTGATCATATCTTTATATGTATAATTCGGATTGAAACGATTCTAGTGGCAATGGAAAGAAGACTTCCGTGGATACAAGTGTTATTTTAGGAAGAAATTCTAAATTCTGAAGATATATGGGTCCAATCAGACAATGAGTCAGGATGTAATCTAGAGATATGATTTCACTTTCCTCTTTGAAGCAACCCCTTCTATTCCTATAAATAGAGGGGTGGATGTGATAGATGGATCATTCTCTCCTCTTTGGAGCTCTCTTCCCCTAAATTGGTGCCAAATGGTGACATTCTTGAAATTTTCAAACAAGTGAAGATTAACATTCCTCTCTTAGATGCCATTAAATAAATCCCATCTTATGCTAAATTTTTGAAAGACCTTTGTACAATCAAGCGTAAGCTACATGTACAAAAGAAGACATTTTTGACAGAACAAGTAAGTGCAATTTTTGTAAGATCCTGGCTGTCCAACCATATCTTGTATAATTGGGAATTATAGAATTGAAAAAACTTTGCTTGATCTTGGGGCAAGTGTTAATCTCTTACCTTATTCTGTTTATGAACAATTAGGACTTGGTGAATTGAAGCCTACAAGCATTACACTTCAACTTGCAGATCGCTCAGTTAAAACACCAAGAGGAATTGTTAAGGATGTGCTAGTACAAGTAGAAAAGTTTTACTTTCCTGTTGATTTTTTTGTTTTGGACACACAACTAGTTTTGAATGCTTGTACTTAAATTCCTGTCATATTAGGCCGCTCATTTCTTTCTACTTCTAATGCTCTTATTAATTGTAGAAATGGTGTTATGAAGTTTTCTTTTGGAAATATGACTTTGGAACTAAACATTTTTAATATTTGCAGGCAACCAGGAGATGATGATGAGGATGTGCATGAAGTGAATCTTTTAGAAAGTCTTGTTGATGACATGGCTATTATTTCTTCATTTTTTGACCCTTTTGAAGCATGTCTTTCTTATTTTAACTTTGATGATGATGTTATGATTAATGATGTAAATTCCTTGTTAGAGTCAACTCCATTATTGGATACTGATAGGTGGAAGGCCCGCTTTGAGGAGTTACCTCCTAATAGCGCTCCTCTCCCCTCAAGTGTCCAACCACCCAAGCAAGACTTGAAACCCCTCCCTACTGAACTTAAATATGCTTATCTTGGTGAGGGAGAGACATTTCCTGTGGTTGTCTCTTCAATGTTGGATAGGGAACAAGAGCACAGGTTGCTCAAAGTCCTTAGAAATCACAAGAATGCCACTGGGTGGACCATTGCTAATATTAAGGGGATTAGTTCCTTGATTTGTACACATAGGATCTTCATGGAAGAAAATGCAAAACATGTGAGACAAATGCAATGGAGGTTAAACCCCAACATGAAAGAGGTAGTGAGAGAAGAGGTCCTAAAATTATTGAATGTGGGTATCATTTACCCCATTTCTGACAGTCCATGGGTGAGTCCCACCCAGGTTTTCCCCAAAAAGTCTAGAGTGACAGTGATAAAGAATGCTAATGATGAGTTAATTCCCACTACAGTCACCACCGGTTGGCGGATGTGCATAGATTATAGGAAATTGAATTCCGTCACTAGGAAAAACCACTTCCCCTTACCATTCATGGACCAAATCCTAGAGAGGGTGGCCGGTCATCAATTTTATTGTTTTCTAGGTGGTTATTCAGGATACAACCAAATTGAGATTGCACTTGAAGATCAAGAAAAAATAACCTTTACATGTCCATTTGGTACCTTTGCATATCGAAGGATGCTGTTTGGATCATGTAATGCTCCTGCCACATTCCAAAGGTGCATGATGAGCATCTTTAGTGACATGGTGGAGCAGTTTTTGGAAGTTTTTATGGATGATCTTTTTGTTTTTGGTGATTGTTTTGATGATTGTCTTGATAACTTAGAAAAAGTTTCGGTGAGATGTGAAGAGAAAAATCTAGTTTTAAATTAGGAATAGTGTCATTTTATGGTTACTACTGGAATAGTACTTGGTCACATTGTTTCTGTGTAGGGAATTTAAGTGGACAAGGCAAAAATTGAATTGATTGCTAATTTACCTAGTCCAAAGTCCACAAAAGATGTTAGATCCTTTCGAGGGCATGCCGATTTTTATAAAAGATTTATCAAGAATTTTAGTGTGATATCTAGACCATTGTGTAATCTTCTATCTAAAGAGCATTCTTTTGAGTGGTCGGATGCATGTGAAGAAGCTTTCACAAAGCTTAAGAACATGTTAGTGTCCGCACCCATCATGCAGCCCCCGGATTAGACCCTTCCTTTTGAAATTATGTGTGATGCAAGTGATTATGCCGTTGGGGCTGTTTTAGGGCAAAGGAAAGATAAGAAACCTTGCGTAATTTATTATGCAAGTAGAACTTTAAATAGTGCCCAAATGAACTACTCCACCACTGAAAAAGAACTTCTTACTGTAGTATTTGCACTTGACAAATTTAGATCCTACTTGATTGGCTCTCAAATTATCATTTTTACTGACCATGCAGCTTTGAAGTACCTTTTGAGTAAACAAGATACAAAACCCAGATTACTCCGATGGATACTCCTACTCCAAGAGTTTGATCTCACAATCAAAGACAAGAAGGGAGTAGAGAATGTGGTGGCAGATCATCTTTCAAGATTAGAATTTTTTGATTCTTCGGACAACATTCCAATCCAAGACACATTCCCCGATGAACAACTTTTTGTCATCTCACATCCTCCATGGTATGCCGACATTGCCAACTATTTGGTGATAGGTAAAATTCCCCACCATTGGTCTCCTCAAGATAAAAAGAGATTCTTCACCGAGGTAAAACATTTCTTTTGGGACGACCCTTATCTCTTTAAGTACTGTCTGGATCAAATAATAAGGAGATGTGTGCCTGATTCTGAACAAGTAAGTATTATCTCTTTTTGTCATTCTGAAGCATGCGGTGGTCACTTCTCCTCCAAAAAGACCACTGCTAAAATTTTGTAATGTGGTTTTTACTGGCCGATGCTTTTCAAAGATGTTCATGAATTTTGCAAAACTTGTGAAAGGTGCCAAAAGTTAGGAGCCATTTCTCGTCGAAATATGATGCCCCTTAACCCCATATTGGTTATTGAGACTTTCGATTGTTGGGGCATTGATTTCATGGGACCTTTTCCTCCTTCTTTTGGCTATGTTTACATTTTAGTTGTTGTCGATTATGTTTCCAAGTGGATTGAGGTTGTTCAAAGCAAAACCAATGACCACAAAGTCGTTGTGCGCTTTTTAAAAGAAAATATATTTTCAAGGTTTGGAACACCTCGAGCCATTATAAGTGATGGGGGGTCACAATTTTGCAATAAGCCTTTTGAGGCTTTGATGAGGAAGTATGGGATTACCCATAAAGTAGCTACCCCCTATCACCCACAAACAAGTGGACAAGTTGAGATTTCTAATAGGGAAATTAAATATATTTTGTAAAAAATGGTAAATCCAAATGGTAAAGATTGGTCTTTACGGCTAACCGATGCTCTTTGGGCTTACCGTACCACTTTTAAGACCCCAATTGGCATGTCTCCTTACTGTTTAATTTTTGGAAAAGCTTGTCACTTGCCTGTGGAGTTGGAACATAGGGCATATTGGGCAATCAAAGCTTTGAATTTTAACTTTGATAAGGCTGGCTTAAATAGACAATTGCAAATCAATGAGTTAGAGGAAATTCGACGTGATGCTTATGAGAGTTCAAAACTTTACAAAGAGAGAATGAAGGCCTTTCATGATAAAAATATTTTACGAAAAACTTTTGAGCCCTTTCAAAAAGTTTTATTGTACAACTCTTGACTTCATCTCTTTCCAGGAAAATTAAGATCACGTTGGACATGTCCTTTCATTATCAAAATTAGTCATTGTCAACTCAATTTTTGAGACATCAATTAGTATACGGGGACGGAACCTACTTCGGGTATATATAGAAAAAAAAGTTTCATCAAGTGTGTGAGACATGCACATTATATATTTTTAATTTCTAAAAATATTAATTTCAACATGAACCACTTTATGTAACTTAGAAACATAGTATTTGTTTAGTAACATTTGATTGACTTGCCACTTCTATGGTTAAGAGATAGATAAACTTGTATTATGTAATTTTTGCAGGTAAATAAGGTGTTACTTTTTTATCATATGTTTAATATATGTACACAATAACATACTATTCTTATAATTTATCTTGGCATTTTGGATTTGGTAACAATGGCTCCACCAATCATGTCAGCTAGACTTATACAAAAACAAAGCAAGAATTTGACTGTATATAACTGAAAAATAGACACATCAAAGCAAAAGGAGTATAAAAGAAGGAAAGCTCACAAGATCCTTGAAAATGCATTTCGGTTCTCTTTGGGGGTCCACTGATCCTCAGCTCCAAAAGGATAATAGTCATAAACCATCTTTTGAAGTTTATCTTTTGCTAGAGCTTCGTGCTCAAATATGTTGGGTATTATCATTTTGCTCCAAACTAATTATAGAACTTACACCTAGTACAAGAAAATAAATTCAACTAATCATTTTCTGCTCCTACATAAAAAATATATATAACAATCTATGTTGTGATATGTCCTACGCCTTATTACAGCAAATTGACATATGAACTTGAAAATCATTTGAGACAGGTTGGCAATTTGTTTAACACGAGAAGCCCTTCCTGGATCAATCCCTAAAGGATGGACAATGTTATATGAGGGCTTACGGTTGTTGGAATCAAATTGATTTATATGTTGCCTCATAATGAACAGGTTGACTTATACCGCCAATTGCCACCATGTAAATCATCTGCTTGCTACATCAGTAGTTGCCGACCACTGTAGCAGACATCTTACAGTGCCTTGTAGGTGCAATTGTCCTCACTTAAATCATATCATAGAACATAGTGATTTCCTTGTTTCTGGGCTGCCTCAACACTCACAACCGAGCATGCAACTACCACTCCTTGCATCTACAAGTCACCTTAGAGGCCAACCTGACCACTTACAAGCCTCAGTGGCCCCATCCCACAACACATTCTTGCCGGTGCCAACCATCGTCCCTACCCCGGTGGAGCCATCTTTGCAAGGCCCTCAACTCCACAGTGATTTTGGGCTGCCTCAATTCCTACATCCGAGCCTGCAATTACCACTCTTTATCAAGAGTAATGCTCAAGGAGAGGGACTTGGCCCCAGCAATGTTGTAGTAAGGATTGAGGGGGGGTTAATGGCAATGATGTCCTCTATGTTCATGTGTCTGGCGAAATCAACACTTGAAGCAGAAGGGGCTTCTTCTTAGATGGCGGGAAAGGCCAACTCATGAGGATTCTTAGTGAAGGCTGCAATCTTTGTTTTGGATGCTCATTGCATTGAAACCATCACACCTACTAAGTGAACGGGATAGGAAGCTGGGTACAAGTGATATTTTTCTTGTCAAAGAATCAACAAGGTCTGAGTGGACATATATAGTTTAGATGCTTTTAGTAGTACTTTTTTATTAGTTTTGGAGGAACAATTATTGTTGCTTGTGTTTGTTTGTAGAATGAATGGATTGTGGTTATAGAACTAAATTGCCATTATTTTGTTACTTTTCATTGGTCATGTATTGTGAACAAGGCAAAAAAAAGAAAGTTTATATGGTAGGAATTTTTGCAAGGTGTGTCATAGTTGTTTGTGAATGGGGTATACACACTTGCTGGGAAGGTGGATATATATAACACATTTTACATTAGCAAATAATGTTGTATCATGAAGTACAAATTAGTAATATTTGCAAAATTATTAAAAAGTGGTGATAGTTTTGGTGCAAGCAATAGGAGGCTCCTATAATCATCTTATAACCTTAAGTGCCTAATTCATATATTAGTTATTTGACTTGCACAAGATAGTACTCTCTTCTATAAGTTAGTTTTTATTGTCACCTACCCTAGAAGTGTCAAGTCCTCATATTAATGATGCGAACAAGTTTCTTAGAACAGGGAATTAGTAGACATAAGGCAAACATCTTACGATAGTTGTATATGTAGATATTGGATGTTTTCCAAAAGCAGCTGGTTTGATACAACAAGAAAATGTCGACATTAGATGTGTATAAGTTTCTTTTTACTAATTTAAAGTTTAAAAGTGTTCTTAAGAATTTCATGTATTTTCCTATTTAAATGTTATAGGTTATCAGACGATGAAAAATCCCTGAGCGACGAAGAACCTACATGAATGTGGGTGAAGGTGATCCAAAATGCATGTGCAAGGATGTCATTGAGATATGTGAGAACAATGACAAATGTGAAGCAAGATCAAAGATTTTGATTGAGGAGATTGAGATTGCAATCCCAAGGATGTCTTTCAAATCTAAAGAGGAAGCATATGCTTATTAAAATGATTAAGCTCTTAAAAAGGGGTTTAGCATTAGAAGGTACAAAGCACGATGCAAAATGGGTTGAGATTCTACATAAGTATTTGTTGTTCAAATGAAGGAGTGAAGATGAAGTCACAAGATCAAGATGTTAAGAATCTAAGGTTGGAGACAAGAATAGGATGCATGGCTATGATTGGAATAGAATTGATTGAAGCATCCATGTGGAAGGTGAAACATTTTAGAGTAGAGCATAACCAGACGCTCCTACCTCCAAATCAATCATTTATGTTGAGGTCACGTCGAAAAGTGGGGCATACATGGGAGTCTGTTATTGATTTAGCAGAACAGTCCAAAATGAAACCAAAGGTTGCTTATGAGTTTTATGAGTAGACAAACAGGGGGAGCACAATGGCTTGGGTTTCTTCCAGAAGATCACCTAAATAGCATTCATTCAAAGCATAAATAGTCTTTACACAAAGGGGATGCAGTGGTTGTACTTGACTATTTGAAGAATAAGAAGTTGAAAGACCCGACATTTTATTATGACATCCAATATGATGATGATTGCAAAATTACAAACATCTTTTGGGCTGATTCAAAATCAATATCTGATTATCACTATTTTGGTGATGTGGTATTATTTGATACCATGTATAAAAAAAACAACCATGGCTGACCATTAAGGGTGTTTGTCGGGATTAATCACCATAAGAAAACCACTATATTTGGAGTTGTGTTATTATATGATGAGACTATTTCGAGCTTTGAGTGGTTATTTTCAACATTTTTTAGGACGATGTCAAGTTTAGCACCAAAGAATATTCTCACTGACCAAGATCAAGCCATGGCATGTGGAATAAAAAGTGTGTTGCCCAATACCCACCATCGAATATGCATTTGGCATATGTATTAGAATGCTTGCAAACATCTTAGTCAAGTCTTCAATAGAGTTATTGATGGTAAAAAACCTTTCAGCAAGGACTTTAAAAAATGCATATATGACTTTGAAGATAAAGAAGAGTTTGAGGCAACATCGGTTGAATTGCTTCGTACATACAAGTTGGAGGATAATGAATGGTTGCAGGGAATATATGGGCAAAAGAAAAAATGGGCTCTAGTATATGGGAGGAATACCTTTTGTGGTGGGATGCACTCAACCCAACGAAGTGAGAGGATGAATAGTACAATTAAGGTGTATTTGAATAATAAAGAAAGCTTATTGCAGTTTTTTGGTCCCTATGAAAGGTTGCTAGCAGATCAGTGGTACAAACAGTTGAGGGTAGACTATAAGGCTGCTAAAGGTTCTCCACAACCAATAATGTCTTCACCAACATTACAACATGCATCAATTGTTCACACCCCTGCAATCTATAGAATGGTCCAAGATGAGTACATTCATATATGCAATTATCGGATTGTTGGCCACAAGGAAGATAAAGGAATCAGTGAGTACAATGCTCGCGGAGTTGGCACAATGCGTAAAGAATACTTAGTTACAATCAAACCTCTGACAGAAGATATTAGATGTACTTGCAAAAAATTTGAATTTATTAGGATCTTTTGTTAACATGTATATGTTGTGTTCCAACACCTTGAGATCATGCAAATACCATCAAAGTATATTTTGAGGAGGTGGAAGAAAGGTGTGAATGAAAGTTTGGCACTCAACATAAATTCAAAGCCTTATTATCCCAATTCTGATGCAATGAAGGTAAAGATGCACAATGATTTATATTTAGCCTTAGCTAAGATTTGTTCAAATTCTATTGAATATGAGGAGACCTTCAAAATAACCCTATCATGTTTGGAGAATATGGCCACTAAGGTCAATGAG
Organism: Saururus chinensis; assembly: GCA_035235625.1. Classification (NCBI taxonomy): domain Eukaryota; kingdom Viridiplantae; phylum Streptophyta; class Magnoliopsida; order Piperales; family Saururaceae; genus Saururus; species Saururus chinensis. The sequence goes on from CP141143.1 coordinate 39,723,023, forward strand.
CCTAAGAAGCAACATGACATGGCTACTCATGATGTAAACAATGACCATACACAAAGTCAAAGTGTGCAAAGCTTGGATGATGAAAGCCAATTTAATACTCATGCTAGTGGTAACCAAGATCTACATGATAGTGCAACTTCACCAGTGGTAAAGGGAATAAAGAGAAGAATTAGAGAAAAGGGCCAACATAGGATCAAGAGCTATTTGGAGAAGCGTCGGAAGAAGAAACCAATTCCCAAAGTGATAGCAAAGAAGAAGATGACATGGGATGAAAAAGACACTAGAGTGCCTATTCCTTCAAATGTAGAGCCTCTATCTAAAGTAGGCAGGTAAATATGTACGTAAATGTCATTGTTATTTAAATTGTACATATTGTCACAACCTGCATTTTTAAAACTCTTTTTAATAAAGGATAATCAATAAATCACAATAATTTTTCTCTCTTTCTTAAACACAAAATAAATCATCTGATTAAATATCCAAGTCGTGATAAATGGGGTTCACAAATACGAATATCAAAACATATGATATTATTACATGTGTCAAAATTTGATAAACAGTACATTAACCCTCTAAGTGCAAATTTCTCATCTTTTTGAAAATAAATAACCAAGTAAAGTTGGCTCTCACACCAGTAATTACAATTACTTTCAAGAATGCAGAAGTAAGAAACTAGATCCCACTAGTGCAATGTCGACCTCAAACACCCACCAACGTCTTGATCTCACAACATCCCCATCTAAAGAACCTGCAAGCAAAGAAGGCCAAACCACAACCAAACATCTCCTCCCCTTGGAAGAGCGTTTCAGAAGAACAAAATAAAATTTAATGTTTTTTGGATCTGGCAAACATCACCCGATGTTAGTTGCCTACGTACTCATCAAACAACATCTCCAATGTTTCCAACAAGATCGGATCTAAACATAGTTCTGCTTAAAACTATACTATATTAAGAAGCATAACATCACACATGAAATGCTTAAGTATTTTAAAGCAACCTACATTTTATGCATGTCCTTTAATCGTGCCACTTATCAAGCAATATCAAACAATTTTATTAATTATCTCTCGAACCATTGTTCGATAATTAATATCTTCATCTAATCCCAATGACATACAATCTCATCAGATGTCAACCTAAGTGACAAATGATAAACTCACAATAGACCACCCTCAAAGGTAAATCCATGACGAAACACCCTGGAATCCACCAGGCACCTGGAATCCACCAGGAAGTACTGTCACCCTTCCTAGTCCACGAATAACCTGACCAGAGTGGAAGGGCATGGCCCACAACTGCACCTAAATAGAAGTAGCGGGAAAAGCCAACCAAGCAGGATGTCAGCTAATCCAATTCTGTGTATACTAAAAGATTCTCAATAGATCTATGGTGAACCTGGCTCATGCAAAACTCCCTCTAATGGGGAGGTGCAACTACACAGTCAAATCAGCGGCTCCTTAATAGAGCTAAAACTCAGAAAACCATTCTGAACCCTATCTTGCTCATCTATAAGTTAGGATTTCGAATGACAATCCCAAACCCTATTAGTCCCTTCTAGACTAAAGTTTAAAACTTGAAACTACCATTGGTTTATCAACAAAGGCAAATCATCAGGTCAAAGGCTTTGTTCAATGTATGAACTAGTCTCAAACCCCTCTGAGGTATTTTAGTCTTTATCTTGATTAGGTGGTCTCGCCAATCCAAAGCTATCTATCCAATCAATTAATCTTTCAATAATCTTAAGATAGTGAAGTTATTATCACAACATCAATAGTAAATATCAAAACAATAAACAACATAACAGTAAGAACCACACAGGTCCAAGCAAATTATAATATCAATAATTAAATTCAATAATGATATTAGAATTGTTCGAGCTCACATGCCCTAACCCTCCTTGGGTTGACTTATTAAATCTCTTTCAAAACTGATCACATGCACCTGAGGGTATTAAGGTAATTGTCCATCATTGGATAAGGTCCTCTCTACTCTCGGGAAAGACGTTAACCTCTCAAAAGGTTTCAGTATCACATTGGCCCATTAAGAACATCCACGCGAATGCAGGCTTGTCCACTCATAAGGGTATTTCTATCTTTTTGTTTGGGGCTTCCCTGAACCTCAATGGTCCAAAACTAATCTCAGGGTTACATCTTGACGTTATGAACCCAAAGAAATTTTCTTGTTGTTTAACAGGGTCGTAAACCCCTTGAACCGACCCTAGTTCAATTAATCATTTTACCTTAACCCTAGGGGTTGAACAGTCAATTATCTACATACGGAGATTTCCCCCTCCCCCCTTGTAGATTGGTCTAAATTTAGGTACGCATTAACTCTCACTGAGAATTTTTCCAATTTTTAAGATCACTCATAGGCCACTAAACCGGAGCCCCAAAGTCGGGTAAGTGGTTTTCACATGGCAATTTAACTATAAAGGGTAAAAGGGTCATTTTATAGTCTCTGGGATTTTTCCCAAGTCTAAAACTTGGTCAAAATACTCCCACACTTCTTTGGGTCATTGAGTATTTTTCTAGAATTGTTTTAACTTTTTTACCCCCTGAATCAGACCCAGTTCATTTTTTTTAAACCAACCCGGTATGGGTCTGCAGTTCCAACCCGGAATGGGCCAGACTCGCCTGCGGGCAACCGCAGAGCTGCGGGCGGTGGCTGGATTCAATCCAGCCATCGCCATCCGGGCTCTCCAGTCACCTGCGGAATCCTACCACTGGAGAACCATCTGATCTGCTTGCCAAATCCAAATCCGCCGTCCGGTGCAACGTCAATTGCAAATTCAGAAAACTACCCGTGAAACTATCACATCTTCTGGCCACCGGTAAGTGCAATGGCCTCCATGACCAGGATCAAGGCCGGGTCTGGTCGGATCACCTCCAAGCAGTGAACCTCACGGACCCAGTCCCGCTTCTCTCTAGTGGCTGCCGGCCAGTGTTGACGCTCCACACAATCACCCTTCTCCATCCAAGAACAGAACTTCTGGCAGATGCAGCAGCTGCCATGGCCGGAATTGAGGCAAAGGTTGTCCAATTCACCACCCAGCAACGAATCCAACAGACCCAGTCTCCTCTGCCGGTAGTTGGCTGCCCTGCATCCGCCAGGAGCCAAAGGGCTCTGCCTTCCCTCCTCAATGCAAAACGGCACGGCCTCGGCTGATTGCCAGACTAGGCATGGATGGATTGTTGTCAAGCAAGGATACCCACAGTGCTGGTCCACCACCGGAAGATGGCTGTCCAGCCTTTGCGAAGGACGGAAACCCCCTCCTCTTCTCTGTTTCTCAGATTTAGACGTCGGCCGGTGCACCAGCCAGTGCACGGGCCGTGACAATTCTTTCTACACCATGTTGAAATGATGGACCATATTAATGTAATCAAATTAATACAAAGTTGGAAATCCTACCTCGCAAAACACCCATGTTTGTCGTTGATCCACAGCCGCCAATGCCTTTTATAAAGCTAATCCCCCTAGAATTTTTGTCAATCCTCTTTACTTAGATACCCTAATTAGGCATCTAAAAAATAATTTCGGAACTCAAATTAACCAGGCCCACAAGACAACTTAAACAGGCCAAATACATGTCTAAATCGGGTAAATGGGCCCTATACAATATGTTTAACTTTAAACAGTCGTATCTCCCTCATCCGAACTCTAATTCTTGCAATCTTGGTGGCATTTCGAAGCTTTGTCTGTCTAATTTCTAGTATAATTGGTTCAGCCACAAATTCTATCTATGGAGGAAGTTATTTTACTAAGAATGTCAAATACCCTATTTTCCAAGTATTTAATTTTCAAAACCTAGGAAAATTAGGGATATTACACATATAATGACTTTTATATTTTATTTTTCTAGCCAGGAGATTCAGCAAACTGCATGTCCATCTATGGGCATCACTCAAAAATCATATGTCTTCTCCATTTGAGCACAACAGCATATTCCCATCTTGTATGGATTGTATTAACCCACAAGTTAAAGATAGTCAGGAAGTTGATAGGGAGGCTAGAAATTGGCATGGTAATATATTAGTCTAATAACATATTTGTCAAAAAGTTACATGTTTTACATTACTATCTGGTTGAGCATGTATTTCTCATTGACAGGATGGACAGTGCTCAACAAAGATTAATCAATGTGAAGAGCTGTTTTTTTTTGAGATACAAGTAGATAAATGCATATCTACTCCAAGCCAAGATGGTGATAATAGATAACAATCCTTTTTTGTATATATGACACATATCATATACTAGATAACAATAGGAAATTTTTTGTTATTTATAAAGATATGGACAAATGTTGGGCAACTATGTCCATAAATGTACACAACAAGAATTTTTTGTGAAATGCCAAATCAAGCCTTATACATGTTCATTTGGAATGTTATCAAAAGTTTTCAAGGAAAACTTATTTTTATGTCTTGTTGTGAATCCTATATTGTAAGTTAATATTGTGGAGATGTTATCTATTGGAGTATGATAGTAGCTTGTTTAGAACTATCATAGTATCTATTGGAGTATGTTAGTATCTTATTCAATTGTCAAATAGACATGTTTTCCATTTCAAATTGTAGCAGCACTTTTGTTTTTTTCCATTGAATTCTCATACCAACGGTGGCCAAGCTTTACTTCACAAAGGCGCGACACAACGGTGAGCTTCCTTCAACTGGGGGACTTGCATCGGAAGCTTCTAGGCTCAATTTAAGACTCAATTTCGAGGAGGACAACAAGGTGATATTCTTCCTCTATTTTCTTACCCTTCTCTTCTTCTTCTCTCATCCTCTCAATCTTTCTGGTTGGGGCAAGTTTTGGGCACGTTGAAGAACCTAGAAGAGAGGCTCTTTCTGGATTGTTGTGTTGGTACATGATTGATTTTTTATATGGGGTAATTTTGTTTTAAATTTTCCTAATGATTTCTGCGGAAAGTTTGTCTCGCCATCTCATGAAATTGTTTCTCATGGCCACTTCGAGCAGGCCATTTTGAATGTATAAGTTAGAAGGTAAGGATCTAGCCCTCAATCATCAACAAATGATATTACCATTGGCTAAAAAACAAAATAATGCAGCAGCTGCAAAAGTAGATGGAAATAGTGAGCTGCAAAAGTATACCTTATTTTCCATCTAATACTTGTTACTTATTTTCTCTAAATTGTGTTTGTTTTGTGCTAATCTTCTTTCTTTGCATTTATTATCTTCAGTTGACCTTTGTTGCTGTAGACTTTCCATTTTCTCTTATGTTATGTTGCGTTAAAAGTTAGAATCCTACATTTAGTGAAGATTACCAATCACACTTTCACAAATCTCATCTTTTAAAAGCATGATTATGGTGACAGTATAAGGTAATAGCTATATCATTAATAAATTTTTTTATTCAGGAAATTTGTTATCCTTCATTTTTTAGAAGATTGAAGTTCAGTACTTTTGTGATGAATTAGTTTGAATGTTTTTGCACAACTTCAATATCTAACAATTGAATGGATATAACTCCGACCTGTGATATGTTACTGAATTGACTTGGGTTGTTACATAATGGTGTTTGGTCCTTTATCCCTTATAAGGGTTTATTGGAATAATAGAATTTGTTTTTCATAAATAAAGGATATATAACATATATCATCATGCAGAGGAAGGTATTGTTTGACATTGGACGAAAATTCAATGTTTTACTTAACAACTATTATAGTTAGAAACATGAATATACCTACTTGAACTTATGATAATAAGCTATTATTTATTGTTACGTTCTTGAACAAGTTATATGAAAGAAAAGTCAACTTTATAATATATTTTGGATGACTATAAATTTAGTTTTATATGCCCATTCTTGCAAAATGTGATAAATATGATGCTTGTGTCCTTAACCCCAACATTTTTGTGCATGATACTGTTATTCTCTAAGTGTGGAGCTTTTGAGGTTTCAGGTTTGATGAAGTGTCTCATCCATTACTTGATAACCCTTTAAATACTGAAAAATGCACTTATGTAATAAAAACCCAAAACTTGTGTTTAGGTAAGATGATGGACCATATGTAGAACAGAGAAATCAAGAGCATATTTGTAATATCCCGAATTTTCCTAGGTTTCAAAAATTAAACACGAGGAAAATAAGGTGTTTGACCCATTGACATTCTTAGCAGAATAAATCCCTCCATAAATAGAATTTGTAGTTGATGGTTAGAAAGTAGATAGAAAGAACTTCGCAACGCCACCACGAAACGACACCCCGATCGCCAAGCGAATGCGACTAGGGATGACCGCTGATGGCAAGTTCTGCTGCCACCGTGCGGGCCATAGTATAAAAAAACAAGGCCCTAAGCTGCGGAGGCCCTAGCCATGGAGGCTTTGCCGCTTCCACCTCGGCCAGCCAACGGGGAGCTGCGGGGTCAAGCCCATCAGGGTTGCCGCCAGGCGGCAATCCGATGAGGCCCAGCCCCCGCTCCACTGTGGTAGAGGTAGGCAGTGCCGCTAGTGGATAAACGACTTCTAGCCAGTCGCAGGGAAGATGACCCATGATGTGGGTCATTTTCATGCTCTGGACCGGGTAATCGGACCCGGTTTGGTCTTTAAAAAACCCATAATAGACCAACTGAACCAGGTCCGATTCAGTATGATAAAATAGTCAGAAACAATTAGAAAAAATTACAGATGACCATGAGTGTATGCCAAGTGTCATTACAAGTTTTAGACCAGGGAAAATTCCCAAAAGATTTGAAATGACCAATTTACCCTTGTGAGTTGAAGCGTAGAATAATAATTATTGACCATACTTAGGGGCTCTGGTTGAGGATCCTATGAGTTTATTTAAAAATTGAGAAAAATCCCAGTGAGATTCTAGTGAGTATCATAAATTTGGACCAAGCCACAAAGTCGGGAAAAATCCCAATAAATAGATATTTGACTATTTTACCACTATAATTAAGGTAAGATTATTAATTGAACCGGGGTCGGTTCAAGGGGTTTACAACCCCGTTAAACATTAAAAAAATTACCTTGGGTTCACAACATCAAAGTGTACCCTTGGGATTAGTTTTGGACCCATTAAGGTTTAGGGAATCCCTAAACAAGAAGATAGAAATACCCTTATGAGCGAACCGGCCCGCATTCGCATAAGATGAAATTAACGGGCCAATGTGATACTAAAACCTTTTGAGAGGTTAAAAACTTACTTAAGAGCATAGAGTATCATATCCAATATTAGATAATTACCTTAATGCCCTTAAGTACATTATGACTTTTTTATAAAGATTTAATAAGTTAACCCAAGGAGGGTTAGGGCACGTGAGCTCAAACAATTCTAATATCATTATTGAATTTGATTATTGATATTATGATCTGCTTATACCTGCATGGTTCTGATTGTTTATGTTATTCATTATTTTGATATTTGTTATTGATGTTGTGATAGTAACTTATCGCTAGCTTAAGATTATTGAAAGATTATGAGGTGGATAGTTTTGGATTGGGCGAGAAAACTTAATCAAGATAAAGACTAAAATGCCTCAGAGGGGTCTAAAACTAGTTCATAGAGTGAACAAAGCCTTTGACTTGATAATTTGCCTTGGTTGATGAACCGATGGTAGTTTCGAGTTTTAGACCCTAGTCTAAAAGGGACTAATAGGGTTTGGGATAGTCATTCAGAATCCTAGCTTATAGATGAGCAAGATAGGGTTCAAAATGATTTCCTGAGCCTTAGCTCTACTGAGGAGCTGCTGATTTGAGCGTGTAGTTGCACCTCCCCATTGGAGGGCGCTCTGCGTGAGCCAGGCTCACCACAGATCTATTGAGGACCTTTTAGTGTACACGCATTTGGATTAGCTGGCATCCTGCTTAGTTGGCTTTTCCCGCCAATTCTATTTGGGTGTAGTTGTGGGCCATGCGTTTCCACTCCGATCAGATCCTTCGTGGGCTAGGAGGGGTGATGGTACTTCCTGGTATATTTCAGGGTGTTTCATCATGGATTTACCTTTGAGGGTGATCTATGATGAGTTTATCATTTGTCACTTCGAATGACATCTGATGAGTCTGTTTGTCATTGGGATTAGATAGAGATATTAATCATTGAACAATGAAATGGTTCAAGAGATAATTAATAACATTGTTTGATATTACTTATTTAATTAGAACAAGTGGGACAATTAAACGACTTGCATAAAATGTAGGTTGCTTTAAAATACTTAAGCATTTCATGTGTGATGTTATGCTTCTTAGTATAGTATAGTTTTAGGCAGAACTATGTCTAGATCCGATCTTGTTGGAAACATTGGAGATGTTGTTTGATGAGTACATAGACAACTAACATCGGGTGATGTTGGCCTGATCCGAAAAATATTAAATTTTATTTTGTTCTTCTAAAATGCTCTTCTAAGGGGAGGAGATGTTTGGTTGTTATTTGGCCTTCTTTGCTTTCAATTTTTTTAGATGGGGACGTTGTGAGATCAGGACATTGGTGGGCGTTTGAGGCTAACATTGCACTAGTGGGATCTAGTTTCTTACTTCTGCAATCTTGTAAGTAATTGTAATTACTGGTGTGAGAACCAACTTTACTTGGTTATTTATTTTTAGAAATATGACAAACTTGCACTTAGAGGGTTAACCTGTTGTTTATCAAATTTTGATACATGTAATAATATCATATATTTTGATATTCATATTTGTGAACCCCAGTTATTACAACTTGGATATATTAGTTGATTGATTTGATTTTAAAAAAAATTTTATCATGATTTATCGCGTGTCCTTTATTTAAAAAGGAGTTTAAAAATCTAGGTCATGATAATAAGCTATTGTATTGTACCTATCTTGATTACTTGTAATCTCATAATATTCTAGTACTTGAATGTGTTTACTTCTAATCTAATGAGCATGTAGGATAGTGAAATGCTTGCCCATTTTCTGTTTTCAGTTTTCAATCAGGATTGTGTGGATATTTTTTTTTATTGGATTTTCACTAGCATTTTTGTTGTATGATGATTAAAAGTATGATTTTTTTATATTCAGCTGCATGTTGAGCGCTTTGGTTTGGAGTCATCTATGTTGGTCATGAAGTAATAAATAGTATTGCGTTTTGAAGTGTATCTTTCTGTGATTTTGTTGGCACAATAAAAGTAGATATTGTTATATCATAGTGTATTCTTTAGTAAACTATCAGGTATAGGGCTCACTGGATTCATGTGCTATCAGCTGGATAAGCCGACTTGTGTTGCCATCTTTGAGTATTTGATTGTTTTGTAACGTTTATTTCTTCCCACCAATCTCAATAAAAATTGTCTCATTCTTTATGCTCTAATAGGAGGTTTGTGTTAAATTTTGTGCATTGACTTGAACATATGAACTGGCTTCCAGCTGGTGTTGTGGTAATTTTTTTTCAACCCTATGGTATAATGCTAGATTGGGATATTAATAACATATGAACTAGATACTTGAACATGAATTTAGATTTTTCTTTTATCAACCATAAACTGTGTATTATGTAGTTTTCTCCTATTTTGATGTAATTCATGATAACAATTTTGTTCATTTTGTAAACCAATTCCAATCTAGTGAAGATTGATAGTTTATGAAAATTAAGCAGGCTGAAAAAGCCACTAAAATTTCTGTAATGTAATCTATTTTGCTATATTCTGTGATTAGGCTTGGAATTTTATACCCAAAATTGACAAAAATGCATGTAAGAGCTAATTTTGTGGCTGCTATAAACATGAGCGATGAAGGGACAAAAGTTTGTCCTAAGATAATAGTCCCCCTCGTGGATACACCACAGGCATGTGTTTCTTAACCTTCTCCTATTGCATCCATAAAAGTACTACATCACAAAAAACATGGCAGTCCCTTGGAAATTCTATGTTAAGTTAGTAGTTATCTTCACGGTGAATTATTAATAGTATCTACTGCAAGCTTCCAAATTTATGGCATGGCCCCTTGACATAGTCTTAGGCTCACTCTTGTATACTAGAAGATGGCTTGCAACTCCAATTCCCCTTGCTATTCAACTGAGATTTTTGTGCCAAAAAACAAATTGATTTCTCCTATTTGAATCTTATAGAGCCATCATGCTATTCAACTAACATTTCTGTGCCAAAAAAAAACCTGAGTTCTCCATTTTTAATCTTATAGAGCCATCAGTTTATTGCTTAAGAAAAACATGTATGTTAAAACATGACTTCTTCACATGAGATTGATGGGAATCAGTTATGTGCGCTGTATCCAGGTGTTTTTTTGTGTTCTTTGTTGAATGACATGAATTAGGACATCAAGTAAGCCTTATATGTAAATTTGCATAAAAAGTGTTTGCTGAGATGGGTATCTCTATAAGTTACAAGGTTGGGACAATGATTGAGATCCCTAGAGCTGCCCTTGATGTAGATGAGGTGCTTTTTCAATTCTTCTGTTTTACAAAAATGTATCACTACTTATGAATTGTTTCATGTTTTTGATCAGAGAGCTATACACCAACTCATTAAGATTGCAACAAATAGATGATATAGAGCTTGGGATGAATTGAAAGTAATATTGCAGGTTGAAGGAGGTGGGTTATCTTTTCAACAGCATGGGCTTGTGCATTTGTTTTCCATCTGATTAAGTACATGATGAAGACGTGTTGCACCATTACCAGTTATATTCTCTATAATTCCAAAGAGTATTAACTATTATAATTCAGAAGGCATGTTATCTATTTTTACAGTATCTTTTTCTTTTATATTCTATAGCTTATTTACATTAAAGATGACTTCTATGATATTCTTTCCTGTAATTCCCCAGATTGTGGAACTAGAAATGGAAGGACTAACTCGCCCGAACAGTTGAAAATTAACAGAGGTACTAAGTTTGTATTGGAAGCTATTACATATTTAAACATACACGAGTATAAAAGTTTTCTTGTAAGCCCCAAACATTTTGGATTGTCCCATAGGCCTATGAAATTGAGAGTTGAACAAAATTAAATATTCAAAGTTGTCACGATTAGTGTTTGTTTTTCGTTAACTATACAAGACATATTAGGTACTTTGGCTTTTTTTGCCTTTGTAACAAGTACCAACTTATTTATATTGGAAGCTCTAAACGTCATGATGGTTACAACTTTTGATGACAACCAATGCCTTTTTCCAACAGGAACAACTATCTAGAATTAATGCACAATTATTTTATGCATGTATTATCTATGCATGTATTATCATATACGACGTGAAAGGTAGGATAACTTTGAATTAATATATTCCACTCGCTTTGCTGAGTTAGCTTGACATCATGACCAATGGAGTTTGTATCATGCATATTGGAATTTTCTGCACAACTTCATCGGTCATTCCCCTCCATGACCATCCTGGTATGTGTATTAATCCAAATAGGTCCACGCACGTGAAAGCATATGATTGGGTTGATTCTTCACATTTGCAAAGTGGTGATCCCAACCCCTTCCTTGGTAAAGCTACAATGTAGTTAAAGTATTCACTTGGCACCCTTTATGGTTTTTATTAGCATTTCTTAAATTATTAATAATAAATCATGCATAGCTTCAAGAGATAGAAGTACCAAATGGCCTTTATATTCAGTTTAGCAGATACAATGGTCCTAACTGTCCGGACCTAACATAAAAAAGTGGCCCTGTAGGCAGGTCTAATTTGCATACTTAAGCAACAAGTAATGGAGGAAGAGACACTCTTAATTTCTAAAAGCATATTCAGGGGTCTATCATTTGTTTATTATGAGGTAAAAATGCACCCAAATATTACATTTGTTTTTATGTTTACCACAAATTTGTCCTTTTACTAGGATGTGTTTCACTGTAATATATTTACATTTACCTGTAGCTACAAGCTCTTTTTTGGATTTTCTATTTAAAATCCTATAAATACACACTACACTTAAAGGGGGTGTGGGGAAATGTGTACCCATATTTTCTTGTTGCAGCTCACATACCTTATCATTGCTGGCAGGCCAGCTTCAATTTGTTTAGATGTAACCCAATGGGTTCAAAAGGTTCCAAAGTTACACACCATATAAATCAAAATATAAGCAAAAAGAAGGATCCTGATAAAACACCTAAATATAAGAATGAAAAGAATACTTTTACATTGCACAAAATATGACAACAATAGCAAATAACCATCTCAAATATGACAAAGGGTATTTTTCCTATTAAGTCTAGTCCTACTCTGGGTGCATAGATATGATGCAAAAAATGAGGTAGAACAAAATATAGCAAGACAAGAACACCAATATCTATTTCTTTGCCAACTGCTGGCTAAGGAGCATAAAAGGCCATATCGGCCGATATAGGTGGATATTGACTAATACGTACCCGTATTGACTAATACCGATATGATACGAAGGTCGATAAACCTCCCACCAAAATATCAATATGTATCGATATTGATACAACCGATACATATCGATACCGTATTTAAAAAAAATTATTTTAAAAAAAAATTAAAAAAAATTCCTTATAAACAAAAACACAATTCAAACCCAACTTCTTTAAAAGTTTAAATTTTTATTATATTAAAAATAATATTTTTAAAGTTATATGAGATCAATAATAGTAGGTTCATAAAATTTACATAATTATTTTTTTACATATAGTACTCCACAAATATACATTTATTTAAATATATAATTTAGACTCATATTAAGTATATTATTTATTTTTAAAATAAACTAATTTTAAAGTATAAAAAAAATAACAATTTGTACAGGACGAAGAGCATAATAGTATAGCTCTAAATAAACTAATTTTAGAATATCCGTATCGGTTGATACAGTATTATATAGTCTTATTATGTTCTAAAAAAAGTATTATAATAATATATTATTAGTTATAATATTTTTTTATGTTTATAAAAAGATTTATGCCCGTTTCGATGCATACTAAGCATATTATCAAACCATACTCATATCTATAGTCATTGATACTCTTATCCGTATTGATACAACTTTCCATGCTGAAGACTTCTCCGGTATATCTGATTCACACACCACATACAGTAAGGACTTGTGACTAAAATAATGAGTCGCACATACTACCCCAATCTTAATACAACAAATTTTCCCAACCTAATTCTGCAAGGGCATAGCTCAATCATATCAGGATCTTTTCATCAAATGCAATCCCTGAAAGATAAAAGGACAAAACCAGAAGAGCAATAACAGTTGAACAAAACTATATACAACTTCTAGTCATGAGCATTGATGCAACAGCAAATGACTTAAGTACCTAAAAGGTGGCCACACGTATCTGGCAAACAAATTCTAGACATTTCAATGAGGCAATGTGCTTAGTGCAAAATCCAACAACCATCTCATGCATCATGAGACTATTACATTTTCTTCTTAATTTGAAAAGTTTTGCATCTCAAACTTCACTCTAATGCTATATGAATTGAAAGGTTTTCTATCTACAAGGAAACACAAGACATGAGAAGCTTACAATGACTTCAAATCATAAACACAATCCAAATGGCTATAAGACTGCCAAAGTTGAGAAGTGTCACATCTGACTAAGACTTTTTTAAGTGACATATGGATGAGGGAACTTACGCCAAGCCAAACTAATAACCAGCAACACTGGAGTGCAATATGCTCAAATATACTTTTCCCTTGTAAAAAAGCATATGTTAAAAATTTGAAATCTCTTCCAAGCTATGAGAAGAAAACATGAGAATTGAAAAAGTTTTTACAATAACAAAAAAGATGATAAAAAAAGAGAAAAAAATATTTTTTTAAAAAAAAATCCTCTTTTACAAGTTTATGTACACAATCAGCCATTATTTAGGTTCGGTTTACTTAAGTCTGACCCCTGAACGGGTTAAGCCCGTGACGAGAAATGACTCATCCAGAAAAATGAGTTTCAACATTTGTCACAGCTGGATATTCAAACGTGAGTCAAACCATATCAAACAGTCTGACCATGTTAGTAAAAGCAGCTTTTCACAGGGCTTTTCAGCAGTCTGGCAATTCCATATTTAACAACTGCACTCTAAGTCATGTGGAAATGACCTGTTCGTATAAATATATAAATTATATCATATTCTAATAGTATAATGGTAAAGAAAAGTTTTGTCATTTGTCACTTTCTTTTTCATAAATATCCAAATCTTAAAAGATTTACTAGACTAAATAAAAGTGAGTGGTGAAGGAAGCTCATGAACCAACCAACAAAAGCAGATGGTAAGGTATGCTTCCCTAGCTAGCCATTATTATGTGCCAGAAGCATATAACGCTTTAGTCTTATCCATCTACACAAACCACCCAATTCATAACGAGGTCATTCTGTGCATCTTACATTTATGAATTGATTACCTGTAAATGAATATGAAGCCTCCAACTAGACCACTACATAAAAGAACAACAACAATAACGGCCTCAGGATTATTAGAAGCATGGCTTTTCCACCATCCCGTGCTCAATATTCAAGTGTACATCCATGAGTGGCCATTTTCCTGTCCAATCAAATTGAATTCAGATCATTGGGAAGGAGAAGATTAGAGGTAAAATATAAATTTATAGAACAACAAAAGTGGCCAAGTTCAGAAAGAGAGTGGCATTCAGCATCTTCTAATAGAATTGAAGAACGCCCAAGTCAACTCTACAGGCATAATAATGATAAAAAACAGTAGCCAATTGTTAAGAACACTCGTTAAATTTTGTTCATTTTTCCATTTAACTGATAGGAACAGCCAAGCATATATTAGTTAGTTTGCAATCATCATTGCTAATGGCTGAAGCAGAGAATTGTTTCAATTTCTAAATAATTCAGGATACAGATTTACTAGTTGACTTTCTAGGATTCTCACATAACCTAAGGGTCAGGCTGCTTTGAATCACTCATCCGCCCCCTTGATCTAACGTGAGACACAAGCATTCGTCAAATGTACCAACCACATCACATTTTGTATTTTCCTCTTTGTGAAAAATGGAACCTAAATAGCATAACTGTTCACATTTTGGCACTTCTTGCCCATTTATTTTAATTAAGAGTTTACCTATAGTTCCACCTCTAAAGTCGAATTCCATGTACTTTTTATTAGTCATATTTATTATAAAACCTTTTGATTCTAAGGATCCCTCCATCTTTCTATCTTAGTATTTAACCCTATTATAGTTCCCTCAACTAAAACTATCATATGCCAAATCATGCATGAGGTACCCTATCTTGGTTATTTGTAGCCAGTTCATCCATGACCCTTGATATAGACCTACCATGACCAGAGATCCTTACTTAGTTTCCAAACTCTTTTTGTGCTAGTCACTACCCCATCATACATATCTTTAATAACGTCAATGTTCCCCTTATAACTCTTTTCTGCAAGGCACTACAAATAACCTCTCTCAGCACTCTCATAGTCTTCTTTAAATCCATAACCGCCATATAAAGGTCTCATTGCCTATCCCTATACTTCTCTATTAGCTATCAAAACAAAAATATAGCCTCAATTGTTGACCTCTCTTGCATGAAACCAAATTGGTTTTCTGTTTCCATAGTCACTTTTCACAATTGCCCTTCTACTACTCTCCCATATTTTCTTGGTATGGGACATCTATTTGATATCCCTAGACTTTCTTTTATAGTTAAACAACATAGTCACACGCAATAAGCCTCACACCACCAGTACCCTTCCATAGTTTCATAGGAATTCATTGTTACAATATCTTCTTTAAGGCCATTCCTACTCCAAAACTCCTAAAATAGGGTATACCTTAATACAACTAGACCCAATATCTTGCACACGACTATAATCTTTGTTCAATAAATGTTGGACATACCTCACCATGGTTCCGTATTTTCATCATCTTTCACTAGCACTTTTTGATCTTCACTCTTAATGCACCAACTGGCTTTGAGCCCATACTTCGCTCTCAATTTTAATACTTATAGGTACCACTCTTCCTCCCTGCTTTTCAAGCCATCAAACGCCTTAAATCTAGCCTCACTAACAACTTTTTAAGTTCTAAATATATGTCAGTCTTAGACTGTCTACTGTGAACAACAAATGTGAAATAAACCAGTTACTAATAGACTTATACACATGTTGTCACACCCCGGCGATGCCCGACCCGAGCCGAACCCGGTCCAAGGGCCGGTCAAGCGCGCGGGGGCGACGAAGTAAAAATTGAGAAAACAATCTAGCGGAAGACTTAACCCTAACCACGGGTGATTAACAGAAATACGGAGTGCGGACAATCCTTTGAGCAAGAGTAAATAAAAGGGAAGGAAAAAGGTGTTGCTTATCACAAAGTAAACAACAATCTCAAACCCACAAGCTTAGTTTAAGTAAAGCCCAGACCGGCTCAAAATAAGACATGAGCATCACAACTGGAGTATATGACATAAATCCAAAACAAGAACCCTACACAGAGGTTCTAACATAAAGCATGAAACAAATGAAGGTAAGTCACGCAACGATCTCCATCATCACACCCAAGCTACCTCTGACCTTTCCTCAAAGAGGCAATCCTGTCCGTCTACGTGTCATACCATGCAGCCCCAAATCAAAACACAAAAAGAGGGGTGAGTTTAACAAACTCAGCAATGGTTTTAATATCACTAACAATATCAAAAATACGATAGCATGGCGATATAATCTTTCAAATCAACGATGTACAAGGTGTATCATTTTCTGATCACATATTCACATCACTTAAAAACTGCATCATAATGCATAATTCAACCTGCATGGATGTATCTCTAACATACATATTCCCACATGCATAGTATCAAAATCAACATGCATGGATGTATCTCTAACATACATATTCCACATGCATTATATCAAATCAACCTGCATGGATGTATCTCTAACATACATATTCCACATGCATAATATCAAAATCAACATGCATGGATGTATCTCTAACATACATATTCCCACATGCATTACATCAAAATCAATATGCATGGATGTATCTCTAACATACATATTCCACATGCATAATATCAAAATCAACATGCATGGATGTATCTCTAACATACATATTCCCACATGCATTACATCAAAATCAACATGCATGGATGTATCTCTAACATACATATTCCCACATGCATAATGTCAACACAATCGACCTCCATGAAGGAGTAATCACACATTAACATCACACAGACGGGAGCATAGACAAGGCCACGAAGGCGTGTCATGGTCCAAAATTCTACACAAGAATTTCAAGAAAGATCGGGGTTATCAATCCCTAATACTGCTCGCCTTGGACGATCCTGGCCAAGGATGTCCCATTCTCACACAGAGAATCTAGAGCAGGGGTGTTCGCCCAGGGACATCTCCTGTGGAGGGAAGAGCCTGAGTTCTCACACAGAGAACCCTAGAACACGTGGTAGCGGGGTGCACACGGCATACCACACTGGATTCTCAGGGTCCAGATGACACACATAATAATATTCTCACATATCCGCAAGACAAGTACACAACTCGTCCCTACATCATTCCATTTAACAAGACTCAACCCGGGGAGTGCACTCGTTCCACACAGGAACTTCAAATCGTTCCACACAGGAACTTCAAATCAAAATATGTCATTTCGGACCAATCAACTTGCGATTAATCCACGACCGATCAATCCGGCACACAATTCCATCACATTGCATCCAATCGGTCAAATTCGATTAATCACGATGAAGCCTCAATTGGAAATCCATTTTTATGATGCGTGCAGCATGGTACATGCGTGGGCAAAGCATACATGAATCATAATCCATGATAAGTGCTCTCACCAACCCCTAATGCATCATTCATAACCACAATATTCAACTTCAACATCATCATTTAACCCCACATGTGTGTGTATCTAGTAGAAGCATTTCACATAATACATGCCATCATGCTTGAAATTAAACTCACTACCACACTCCACATGTGAATTTCCATCTAAACATGAATTTCAGCGGAAATCATAGGAGAAGAATCGTTGAAATCATAGCTAGATTCAAAACTCAACCACAAAGGCTAAACACATATAACATCACTCATTTCATCATTGAGTCATGACATTCACTAACATTCACACACCATTAACCACAATCTATCATGACAAACCAGTCCAACAATGATTGTAGTCCTACTGAAAATATGCTTAACCAAAGGGAAACAACTATTCATAATTTCAAAATAACGATTCCAACATCATGCCACAAAACATAAGTCATTCCACCATTTCTAAGCATATATTTCAACTCCATAAACTTAATAGCATGTATTTCCAGTAGCCTAACATAGCTTAAAACACTCCACATTCATATAAAATTGGCAAGCTAAAGTGGAATCATCAAAATAGGCATCATATGCACAACATACAATTTCCTGTGTAGCCGATCGATCGCCCTTTAGGCCGTTCGATCGGTTACACGCAAAAATTTAAAATTTACAGTTCAGCCGATCGATCGCCCTGCAGGGCCGATCGATCGCCAACATGGCAGAACAGTCATCTTCTTCCTTTCGCAAATCCAAACCGAAACATCATAGATAACACTTCAAATCCACATCTAACACCCTAATCATCATCAAAAGTCCTCCTTGACTTCCAGAATATCAAACCAAACCATAATAATACAAAACCCTAAGAAATCAGGATTAAATAATTCTATTTTCTAATCTTACCATTAACACACTAAATCAAGCAAACCATTTCGAAATAAGCCAAAAATGGAGAGTTTTACCATGGATAAACAGAGATTTTGAAGACTCATTACCTCAGCACTTGATTTAGCTTGGATTGAAGAGTCACCCTTCTTGAAATCCTTGAAAACACAATGAGTTTGAATTAAACTCTAATGGAAATCGATTTACTCAAGAAATCCTTAATTAAACCTTAGATCTAGGGCTTGTTGGTAATAAAAATCGAATTTTGAATGTTAGGGTTTGTAGTAAAACACAAATCAGTAGCTTTTAATAGTAAAAAACGAATTGAATCAAGGGGAAAATGGTAGATTTGGAAGAAATAAAGAGAAAAGCCATGGATTAGTGCTTAATTAGAATAAGCTTACCTTAATCGGCTTCTAATTCGGGCCTAAGTGGGGATTAGGCCAGCCCTCCTTCCTTAGCCTATTCCCAAAAATGGAAATGGCTCAGGTCTGCCCTTTTATAGTAAGGGTTGGGGTATGCATAGGTAAGTTTTGGGGTATAAATATGAAAAGTATGCTAAAAGTGGGTATTTTACAAATTTAAGCACAAATTAAGCCTAATTAAATTCTGAAAATTTTTGTATGACCTTAAGTATATGTTTAGGTTCATTTGACACAAAAATAAAATTTTTGACGGTGGGGCCCACAGGGGTCCCGCCAAAACCCTAATTTTTGGGAAAATAGTAAAAATTCTAAAAAATCCCAAAAATTCATATTTGGTCTAAAATCACTTAAAACTACTAATATTGAAGTTAATTTTGGTTAAAACCATCACAAACACTATTTATTTTACGAAATCACCGAATAAGATCAGAAAACACGTAAATCTCACGATAACCAATAATTAAAGAAAACCAAAACCAGTTTAAAGATGAGGGTCCTTACACATGTAATCCATATTAAATAAGGTAGAACATTCACCCAAGTAGTCTTCTTCAAACCCTTTCGTTACACCCACCAACAACATACAAGAAAACATATGTCATTAGAAATTCATAATTGTTTAGACTTACAGTGATAATTTCAGCCATTACATAGTCAAGGAAATTCATAAATTCATATGTATGTTCAATTCAAACTCTGACAAGGGAATGGGTGGGCAAGGATGATGAAGTCAAGTGAATCTCTTCTAATACATAACAGGCCCAAAGTTGATGGTGTAACACCTCATAGTTATACACCAGATTTCCTATATCAAGGGCTAAGGGTCGAATAGGAGTTTCATCATTGTTTATGAGTGCAGGTAACAATGTGTTAATTGTATGTGTCTTTTCTGGGCAAAAAGAAAAAAAAAGGGTACCTGTCTTGCATTGCATTTGGTTTCAGGGATGTGACCAGGCTTGAGTGGACCCTAGAATGCTCAGAACTAAGCTCATACACTATTTCTAAGAGTTTCTAAAGCTCTAAAACTCCTCATTAGACTCTAACCCTATAGATGTCAAGGAAGCAAAGAAGAGGACGAAGTAGAGTACATTTATTTAAACTTGATGAATTTAATTTCAGGCATATGCAGACCAATTATTTTCAAAAGATAGAAGCATGTTAGGGTTTTTAATTAGTTTCAATTGACGTGAAATCACATTTTAAAATTTATTGCATTCCACTAGGTCATTGGTTATGATTTAGTGTGTACTTGAATGAAAGCTATAGTACTTTCAAGTGTCAAAGTATATATTTAACTTGTTTTTGGTGTGAACACATTGGTTGTATAATGTATATGTTATAGACTTATAGGTTAGTTATTATTACATGCTAGGTTAAAATACCATCACAATGTTAACTAGATAATATAAAAAGGTTAAACACAAGCAAAAACCGTAAATGGGAATGAAATTTCCAAGGGCCAAAAAGGAGGCAAGAAATATGCTATATAGTCCATGAAACTTTGTCATGCAGGAACACAATGCAGTATCACAAAATGATGCCATAAAAATCTGTCCCACCTAGCCAAGAATGTGCGGCTTAAAGTTTCTTTGCAATATGGAGTAACAGACTGACCATGTTTCAAAGGAATTTTTTTATATAAACTAGAACTAAATATGAGTGCACTCCTAGACACAAGCAAACGCATTTGTCACTATTTCGAAAAACATTCCTTTAATTTCATTTTTGCAGCTATAGATTTCTAGATCATAATGGCATACATAACTAGAAAAGCCACACCAACATTAACATATTGATACTCATATGCTATGATACTAAACAAATTTCTAGTGATAACATACTGACCAGTATCCCATTCAAACAACATTAACTTAAATTAAATTTAGATGAGATTCTGCACCTCAAACAAGTGATCTAAGAAAAAATGTGGCAAAGAACCGGCAGACACCAATAACAGACATTGTTTCATTGAAAGAGGTACCTGCATCATACAATCACAGGGCAAACATATTAGAATTGCACAAGATAGTGTTCAGTACAAGGAATTCAATCTCATATCTTGGTCTCATCTCAATCAGCCAAAGAGATGGGAGCATAGAAAGATCTCCGAAAGCTTTTGGAGAGATCAAAGAAAAGATCCTGATGTTCAAAAATTGACTTTTACATGTAATTGAAAATATATGCAACTTTTTTAAACTAAAAACAGCAATATTGAAGTAAAAACAACAACCAACATTTATATATAGAAAGGAAAATGGTAACTCTCCAACAAAAGCCTTCCAATAAAAGCATCCAATGCTGGCGATTTCAGAGACCTCCCTCCCTCTCTCTCTCTCTCTCTCCCTCTCTCCTCTCATTCTGAAAACCGTCCACATCAGAGGAGGACCCATGAAGGAGACAAATAAATCTGTAAAACTTTGCCACAGATCCATCTAACTCTGCAAGCAAACTATCCCTCGTGAACTACGCAGCAAAGTGCAACAGATATGTCAAACTCCACTGGTGAACTGTTTGATGGTGACAACAAACTCTAAAGATTTGTCATTGCAACTCTGTCAACAGCTTGTCTAGTGGAGTTTAAAGATGAAAAATAAGTACCACTTCTGCTGACCAGAACTCCTACTACTGCCAACCAAGATCAGAACTCCTACATCTGCCGACCAGATTTCCTGCTTTTGCTGACTGCTAGAAGGCCTCCTATCTGCTGTCAAAGTGTCAAGATCTAATCTCACTTTGATCTCCCTTGTCTCAGCATGATTACACATTAACAAAAGAGTATGGCTATTCATACCCCCATGTTCACTGAGCTTAACCCAAACCGCCACTAAACATAACTTTAGCAGCTCGTTGTCAGCTTTTAGTGACAGATTGTGGGTTGTGTTTGGATCTCAAGGGTATGATAGACATACCCTTAATAAAAATAAAAGGGGAGTGCTCAACAAGGTTTAGCCAAGCTGGCGGAAGATCTCATTGCAATAATAAAAAACTCCTCGATCATGCCAAATCTCATTTTTCAATCAAGATGCAGAATTTCATGAGATTATATTCCTTAGATCGGTATCAAATTGTTCCTAGAAGGGAAACAAAACTGCCACCAAATCATCTACATGACCACATTTCATCAATTGGGATCTGTTCAAGAATGCTATTTTGGCACCCCCCAAAATAACGGACCTTAATGTACTTTTGCATGGACTCCTCCATGTTGTTCTTGTGTTTCATTTTAATCACATTAAATTGTCATCTAATTTCTAGACTTATCTCTTAAATAGCATTGTTTCCAGTCTCCTCAACACATGCTAGACCATTGCAAATGACTCTCCCAAGCCTTCTTGATCTCTCACTAATGCTACCATCAGAGGTAGGCCTTTCCTGTTGTTATGGATCGTTATTTGATTAGTCTATTAGATAGTTTCTTTATTTTGCTTGTAAGCCCATAAGGCTATTAGGTCTTTTGTTTAATTCCTGTTATAAGCCCATAAGGCTAGTTAGGACAATAATCAGGCCCATTGTGAGTTAAATTATGTATTGGCTTAGTGCCTTGAGAATAATCAGAAAAATCAATTAGCCCTAATCTCCATTCTCTCTCCCCAACCTCTCTCCCTCATCCTGCCTTTCGCCCCTTCTCTAGTTCGACCTGAACCAGTGGAAGTCCTTTTCTCCTCTTCATCTCTCATTCTCCCAATTGTAGAGCCCTGATTCGTAGGGCTCATAACACATGTCCTATCACACATCAATTATCAACATTCCCTATTTTTGTTATACTTATGAAGATGTCCTCTGTCTCCCAACATTCTGTTTTATCAAACATGGTTGATTTAACAATGTTCAAACAAGCTTTCATTTTAATTTAAAATCTATTTGTCACAAATGACTCTAGACATTCACCAGTTGGATTGAAATCGTCTTATTTATATGGGCTAAATCTTAGTATTCCCCTTCTTACTTAATCATGAACCTAAACAATAAAACTAATCATGTTGAGGTGTCTACTGATCATCAAAATCAAAATAATAGATTCATCTTAAACCATTTTAAATTGCATTTCATATTCCTAATTTTAGTCTAAAAGCCTTTTATTATGAGGCCTCCATCCCAAACAGCTAATTTGGTACCAAATTCCTCAATGGTCTTATCCACCAAAACCAAATCACACTAAATAACATATGCCCCAAGGTGTCTCATTCATAAATATCAGCAATAAACACTTCTATTACCAAGACACACAATATAAGGACCCTATGCGAACACTTGGTGCAAACCTATTGGGAAAAGAAACTACTTGGACATTTCCTCACACTAGTAAATATCATTTCATGTATTTCCTTAATAATTTATAACCACACTTTTTTTACAATACCCACCAACAACTAGCATGTGCTTCTCACTATCAACAAACTACTCATATAAATCCTATTTTACCCACAAAAAATCGTCCCATGATTGCCTGAAAAAAGAAGAGAACTTCAATAATTGACCTTCTGAGAATTAGGAAGGCTATGTAACTAGGTTATACATATGCTAAATAACTTAGATTTATCATTTATTCACAAGCCTGAAGCTATAATATTCAAACTTGAATTACCATAATGTAGGTTAAATGATGGAAGTAGTATGTGATTGATGCCCTAAACTTTCAACCATGCAAAAGAAATTGGAGGCTAAGCATGGGCGACAAGGTGACTCAGAGGATGATAACTTTATTTGAGGGAAATGAGATGATAGGAAGAACTCACACATTGAAGGGTTTTTTTTACATAGATTAAAAGGATAGACAACTCTTAATAGTATGACACAAGAGGCTAGGGTAGATGTGAATAGGCAGGACACAAATTATAGGATCATCTTCTGAGTAGTAAATGTTTCAAAAGGATAACCTGGACTAGAAAATGCAGAAGCAGAAGAAGATTGCTACAAAAAGATTCATACTGGTCATACTAAAATAAAAGTCAACTCAAATTAACTTTGTCTTCATATTAATTTAAAAGATCAACACTAGGCATTTCACAAATTGACAAAAAACCATTATTTACACTTGCCTCTAACTAATAAATTCAAGTCCTACTGCTAATAGCAAACTCTAAAGATCATAAGTTCCCAAGCTTTGAACTCCATTTCATCTCAGCTTCAAAAATCGGCAGCAACAAAAATGGTTCCAGATAGGATAATATCCCAAACTTCAAAAATCAAAACTTCTGCTATCATTGTATGCAGCAGAAAGTTTATCTAAATATAGCAAAACGTAAAGCAATAAAGAGACTTACTGCAATCAATCAACTTTGCAAACTGGTAAAAATGAACAACTCTGCAATGTGGCTGAAAATATATTCGAAACATGGGACGGACAGA
This sequence comes from Saururus chinensis, assembly GCA_035235625.1. Classification (NCBI taxonomy): domain Eukaryota; kingdom Viridiplantae; phylum Streptophyta; class Magnoliopsida; order Piperales; family Saururaceae; genus Saururus; species Saururus chinensis. Next base: position 39,747,379 of record CP141143.1, read on the forward strand.
ATCTTACCTCTCGATGCCCGACCCCCTTGTGTGCCAGCCACTCCTCCAGCTTGCAGCTAGGTGGTGTTTCAAGGTTAAGCTTTGATTTGAGTTCTGATTTCAATTATTCTTCTTCTATGATTTTTGTTGGAATTCATGATTAGATGTTAATTCACATGTGCAGTGTGGTAATGAGTTAATTTCAAGCATGTTGAAATGCATTGAGTGAAGTGCTTCTACTAGGTACACACACATGTGGGGTTTAATGATGATGTTGATGTAACGACCCGTTTTTCGGTTACGCTTAACCTGGGAGGGTTAAGGGTAATTCGGTAATTTGATATTAATATTTAGGGTTTTCAATAGATGAAATACCCGTATCCAGGTAGAGTTTGGCATTACGAGCATAACGATTCGAAGAACGCGCGAAACAGAGGTCGGGACCGGAAATTACGATATTTGAGAAACGTGCTTTATAGGAGGGGCCCACTTGGAAATAGTGTGGTTTGCTACTTTAAGTGGGTTGGTATCAAAGGGCTCGTCGATACGAGTCCAACGGTACCTAGAACGCGCAAATCCGATTCCGGGGTAAAAAGATGCGCGCATTTGTAATTTTAAGTATAAAAATAAAAAAGAAATATGGAAAATAGGTTAGCCGGCGCACGGCTGGCGCGCGCCGTAGCGCGAGCCAGCGCGGCGCGGTGCGACGCGCGCCCGCGTTACCGCGGGCGCCGCGGTTCCGCGCGGGCCGCGGGTTCGCGCGCAGTCGCGACCCGCGCGTGTTTTCGGCGGGCGCCGCCGGTTTTGGCGGCACGGCGCCGCGGTTTTGGCGGCACGGCGCCGCGGTTTCGGCGGCTCGGGGGCTATTTAAACCCCCATTTCTCTCCATTCTTCACCAGATTTTCATTTCCTCCGTTTCTGACCGTTCTGAGGCCGATTAAGGCCGTTCAAGACCCGTTTCCTACTAAATCGAGTATGCTCTACGCAATGGAGCTATCCGTTCTTCGAGTTGAAGACCGTATGATGAGGAAATGTCCCAAGACAAGAGGAGGTCCTGCCCGTTATCTTCATGCACCGACGAACTTCATTTTCTCTATTTCTGGCCATCCCAAACTCCGATTTAGTCAGTCCAAGAGGCGTTCTTGACTAAATCAAGTATGTTCTACACGATGGAGAGGTCCGTTCTTTGATTCGGCAACCGTATAAGGAGGAAATGCCCCGAGACAAGGAGAGGCTCCACCCGTGATCATTGAGCAACGAACAAGAAAAATGGGCCCGAACCAAGACGGGATTCTGTCCGGAGTTGCCAAGCTACATCAAGAGAAGTAATCCAGACTAGGGGAGGTTCTGTCTGCCGCTCACGGGTACAGAAAACGAGAAGAGCCTCCGGCAAAGAAAATATTTATACGTAGTCTTTCGGTACAAAACGAGGAACGTATGGAGGCCAGAGGCAGCTCCGTCTAAATATCTTCGGATTTGACAAAGAGGATGCTCGTGTGAGCAACTCCATATACCACTACTATACGAGACATGAGGGCAGTAAGCTTTTCTGATCTCCTGTTATTATAGAACGGCGTATGTGTCATGCTATATGCCTATATGCCATGCTATGTGCCTACATGCTATGCTATGCACCTATATACGATGCCATGTGCCTATATGCCATGCTATGTGCCTATATGCTATGTTATGTGCCTATATACGATGCCATGTGCCTATATGTCATGCTATGTTCCTATATGCTATGCTATGCCATGCTATGTGCCTATATACTATGCTATGTGCCTATATGTCATGCTATGTGCCTATATGCCATGCTATGTGCCTATATACTATGCTATGTACCTATATGTCATGCTATGTGCCTATATACTATGCTATGTGCCTATATGCCATGCTATGTGCCTATATACTATGTTATGTGCCTAGATGTCATGATGTATACTTATATGACGTGTGTGGTCTCGCTCTAGGGTAGAGCGAGACGTGTAATTTGTGTTCTCGGTCTCGGCTCAGTGATAGAGCGAGACATGTATGTGTAGTTTTGATCCCGCTCGGTGGTAGAGCGGGATGTACGTTTTTGGTTTATTAACTTTCGCTTCACTCCGATATATGACGAGTTTTTGTACACTCCGACTAAATATTCGGAGATATGTATTTTATACGTATGATTTTGTGATACTTGTTGTATGTAGTAGCCATTAGGCAGAACTACGTTCGGATCCGATCGTATTGGAATAATATCCAATACGTACGTAGGCAACCAACGGCAAGGCAATGTTGGCCCGATCCAAGTCATTATAATAATATGTTTTATTCTGTTTTACACGCGACGAACTATGAAGCTTCGTCGTGTGTACGTGTTCGTTACAACCTAAGTCTACGTACGAGGAAGCCTTAAAGCTCCGTAGTGCGTAGACGAACGTTGTACCTCTCGCACTCAGACGATGATTCCTGGCTCAAGGAAAGAGAAAATTTCCTATTAGTAATTTTGTGGGCCCGGCTCGGGTCGGGTTGTTACAATTGGTATTGGAGCATTGATCTGTTTGCGAGAGCATAATATTTTATAAATTTAATAAGTATTTTGATTTGAATTTTGAAATAAGTAGAATTTTTATTTTGAATGCGTTTTGATTATTTTTGAAATGAATTGTGATTTTTTTAAATTTCTCTTCTCGACGTGTTGTCGTGGATTTCAAATAAAATCCGATTTCCTTCTTGTGGTTATGCCCATGTGTTATCAAATCTAACACAAACTCTAATTTTGAATTTTTGTTTTATCGATAATTTTTAATTTAAGATAGACTTCTATTTTATGAATTTCAATCTTAAATAAAGAATATTTTGAATATGTTGTTATGAACAAGTCGTATCAGATTTGATTCTAAATTAGTTCAAACTTTAATTTTGACAAATTCTAAGTAATTTTAAAGTTTGATGCCATGTATGTGTATCTGATTGATGACAAGCTTATACTTTATAGATATCAATTTTAAATTAGAATTAGAATTTTTGCTTTATGGTGCATCTAATTTATTATGAAATTTAATCGTATAATTATTTGAGATTTTTATTGCCATGTGTTGCATAAAAATTTGATGTAAACATCAATATGATTATTTTGATTTTTCAACTGAAATTTATTGATAGCTTAAGTCTGGATTTGTTGCATCTTGTTTAATTATTTTTATTTTTATTTTATTTCAATCAATTTAGAAATTGGATTTCATATGACTTTTGCTTTTAAACTTTTCATTTTATATGTGATTTATATGAAGTCCGATTTTATGAAATTTGATTTTTAATTGTGAGTTATATAAAAATTCTTTCTAAATAAGTTGATTTGGATTTAATTTAGAATTTCATTCTGCATGTGTTGCATCGAATTTAAGACAGATTCAAATTTCTTCAAATTTCAATTTTTTCACCGAGAATGAATTGAAATTTTGTTTTCTCGTATGGCTTTGGATTTAATCGGAAACTTTTATTTTTATGAATTGTGATTTTGAATTGGACTCGATCGAAAATTTTGTTTTGAATTCGTTACATAATTCTTTTTAAATATTTTCAATGACTTTGATTTTAATGTATTTTAAACCGCGGTAAAATTACCATAGCATAACCACTAACTGCTCATGGTATGAGACATGTAGCGCTAGTGGAAAACCCTACGGTTAATTCTACTCGGGTGTTTAAACAAAATATGATTTGAAATATGTTTTCAAAGACGATAGAATTACCAAGAGGTAACCGCTAACCGCTCATGGTATGAGACATGTAGCGCTAGTGGAAGACTCAACGGTTAATTCTACTCGGGTATTTAAACAAAATATGATTTGAAAGATGTTTTCAAAGACGATAGAATTACCAAGAGGTAACCGCTAACCGCTCATGGTATGAGACATGTAGCGCTAGTGGAAGACTCAACGGTTAATTCTACTTGGGTATTTAAACAAAATATGATTTGAAATATGTTTTCAAAAATGGTAGAATTACCAAGAGGTAACCGCTAACTGCTCATGGTATGAGACATGTAGCGCTAGTGGAAGACTCAACGGTTAATTCTACTCGGGTATTTAAACAAAATATGATTTGAAATTATTTTCAAAGACGGTAGAATTTCTACAAGGTAACCGCTAACTGCTCATGGTATGGGACATGAAGCGCTAGTGGAAAACCCTATGGTTAATTCTACTCGGGTATTGAAATTTGATTTCAAATTGTCTGTTTTAGAAAATATTTTTGATTATTTTCAAAGGCGGTAGAACCATCTCAGAGTAACCAGCAAACACCCACGGTATAGAAGGTGGAATGTTAGTGGACAACTCTGCAGTAAATTCTACCGATATATTTATACGAATCTCATTTCCGAAATATGAGTCTTTTGAAAGTTTGTTTAAAATCTATTTTGAAAAACAGTAGAAATCCCGAAGAGAAATCACTAAACACCTGTGATATGAAATATCAGGCGTTAATGGATTAATCTAAGGTTGAATCTACTGGTGGATTTGATATGGAATTTTAATTTCAAATCCTTTGGTATTTGAAATTAGATTTGAAATTTAGTAAATTTATCTCAATTGCCTGCGGAATTGCTAAGAAGAAACCATCAAACACTCGTGGTATATGACATGAGGTGTTAGTGGACTGCTCCAAGGTTGATTCCGCTAGTATATTGAAATGAATTTCGATTACAAATCTGATTTAATCAAAAATGTTTATTCGGGATTTGATTTGACAATGAAGTTTTCGATGATTTGGGTCTTCGGACCGTCTAGATAGTTATTTGGTATAAAGCCCAAAAGCTATCAATTCTGGATACCACCAAATTTGGCATCTGGCGCGCACAGGATTGGGATGTCATGGGTAAATCCCTTCCTTTCTGTCTCGCGTCGCCCCATGGGCGGGGGTGTAAGTCGTCTGGTATCGCGACATTCTGTGATCGTGTTTTCAGATTTTTCGAATGATTTCAAAAGAAAGATGACACAATATTTTCATATGTACACAAAACATATACTTAGAACTTAGTTCGACCTACTAAGTAAAAATTTATACCAAGATTTTGACTCGCCAAAGTTTTGCTAAAAGTTTTCTACTACTTTTATAACAAAGCTCTGACTTTAAAATCATCTCCTCTTTTCGAAAATTTCTCCGAGTTTTGGGCAATCGTGCCGTCTGGATAGTTCTCGGTTCCTCGGAGCTAAGAATTATTATGATTTTGGATACCGCCAAATTTGGCATCTGCGCGCACAGGATTGGGATGTCATGGGTAAATCCCTTCCTTTCTGTCTCGCGTCGCCCCATGGGCGCGGGTGTAAGTTGTCTGGTATCACGACATTCTGTGATTGTGTTTTCATATTTCTGAATAATGATTTATCCGATTTTGAATTTAATATCGGATTTCGTTTATGAACAATTTATCAGATTTTGTGAACGATCGAATTATTGAATTTTGAAAGAATGATATGTCTGATTTTGAACGACATATCAGATTTATTTTGTGAAACGATTTTTCGACCAAATTGTCGAATTGTGAAAAGGAATCCGGAAGTGTTTTGAATTGTGTTTGACGGGATTTGATTAATCCGGAATTGCCGTTTGTGTTTTGAGTTTGAATTTCAATCTATCTGATCCTGACATAAGCATCAGATTGTGTTTTAAAGTGTTTTATCCGGTCATAAGTTATCGGATTTTGTTGTGACGATTTTATCTTATCTAAATTATCAAATTTTGTATAAAGTATTTCATACGTTTGTGAACTATTAAATTTTCTTTGTGAAGATTTCCTCCGATATTAGATTATCGGAATTTTATCTGTGATTTGTGCTTGATTAATAATGACTGAATTTTGTTGTGTTTAGAAGAGTAATTTTGGCGAATTGCGAGGACGCAATTCTATTAAGGGGGGAGAATGTAACGACCCGTTTTTCGGTTACGCTTAACCCGGGAGGGTTAAGGGTAATTCGGTAATTTGAGATTAATATTAAGGGTTTTCATTAGATGAAATACCTGTATCCAGGTAGAGCTTGGCATTACGAGCATAACGATTCGAAGAACGCGCGAAACAGAGGTCGGGACCGGAAATTACGATATTTGAGAAACGTGCTTTATAGGCGGGGCCCACTCGGAAATAGTGTGGTTTGCTACTTTAAGTGGGTTGGTATCAAAGGGCTCGTTGATACGAGTCCAACGGTACCTAGAACTCGCAAATCCGATTCCGGGGTAGAAAGATGCGTGCATTTGTAATTTTAAGTATAAATATAAAAAAGAAATATGGAAAATGGGTTAGCCGGCGCGCGCCGCAGCGCAAGCCAGCGCGGCGCGGCGCGACGTGCGCCCGCATTACCGCAAGCGCCGCAGTTCCGCGCGTCGTGGTTCCACGCGGGCCGCGGGTTCGCGCGCGGTCGCGACCTGCGTAACGCGCGGGCGCGACCCGCGCACGTTTTCGGTGGGCGCCGCCGGTTTTGGCGGCGCGGCGCCGCGGTTTTGGCAGCTCAGGGGCTATTTAAACCCCCATTTCTCTTCATTCTTCACCAGATTTTCATTTCCTCCGTTTCTGACCGTTCTGAGGCCGATTAAGGCCGTTCAAGACCCGTTTCCTACTAAATCGAGTATGCTCTACGCAATGGAGCTGTCCGTTCTTCGAGTTGAAGACCGTATGATGAGGAAACGTCCCAAGACAAGAGGAGGTCCTGCCCGTTATCTTCATGCACCGACGAACTTCATTTTCTCTGTTTCTGGCCATCCCAAACTCCGATTTAGTCAGTCCAAGAGGCGTTCTTGACTAAATCAAGTATGTTCTACGCGATGGAGAGGTCCGTTCTTTGATTCGGCAACCGTATAAGGAGGAAATGCCCCGAGACAAGGAGAGGCTCCACCCGTGATCCTTGAGCAACGAACAAGAAAAATGGGCCCGAACCAAGACGGGATTCTGTCCGGAGTTGCCAAGCTACATCAAGAGAAGTAATCCAGACTAGGGGAGGTTCTGTCTGCCGCTCACGGGTACAGAAAACGAGAAGAGCCTCCGGCAAAGAAAATATTTATACGTAGTCTTTCGGTACAAAACGAGGAACGTATGGAGGCTAGAGGCAACTCCGTCTAAATATCTTCGGATCTGATAAAGAGGATGCTCGTGTGAGCAACTCCATATACCACTACTATAGGAGACATGAGGGCAGTAAGCTTTTCTGATCTCCTGTTTTTATAGAACGGCGTATGTGTCATGCTATATGCCTATATGCCATGCTATGTGCCTACATGCCATGCTATGTACCTATATACGATGCCATGTGCCTATATCCTATGCTATGTGCCTATATGCTATGCTATGTGCCTATATACAATGCCATGTGCCTGTATGTCATGCTATGTTCCTATATGTTATGCTATGCCATGCTATGTGCCTATATACTATGCTATGTGCCTATATGTCATGCTATGTGCCTATATGCCATGCTATGTGCTTATATGCCATGCTATGTGCCTATATACTATGCTATGTACCTATATGTCATGCTATGTGCCTATATACTATGCTATGTACCTATATGCCATGCTATGTGCCTATATACTATGTTATGTGCCTAGATGTCATGATGTATACTTATATGACGTGTGTGGTCTCGCTCTAGGGTAGAGCGAGACGTGTAATTTGTGTTCTCGGTCTCGGCTCAGTGATAGAGCGAGACATGTATGTGTAGTTTTGATCCCGCTCGGTGGTAGAGCGGGATGTACGTTTTTGGTTTATTAACTTTCGCTTCACTCCGATATATGACGAGTTTTTGTACACTCCGACTAAATATTCGGAGATATGTATTTTATACGTATGATTTTGTGATACTTGTTGTATGTAGTAGCCATTAGGCAGAACTACGTTCGGATCCGATCGTATTGGAATAATATCTAATACGTACGTAGGCAACCAACGGCAAGGCAACGTTGGCCCGATCCAAGTCATTATAATAATATGTTTTATTCTGTTTTACACGCGACGAACTATGAAGCTTCGTCGTGTGTACGTGTTCGTTACAACCTAAGTCTACGTACGAGGAAGCCTTAAAGCTCCGTAGTGCGTAGACGAACGTTGTACCTCTCGCACTCAGACGATGATTCCTGGCTCAAGGAAAGAGAAAATTTCCTATTAGTAATTTTGTGGGCCCGGCTCGGGTCGGGTTATTACAGTTGAAGCTTGATATTATGATTATGAATGATGCATTAGGGGCTGATGAGAGCACTAATCATGAATTAGGATTCATGTATGCCTTGCCCACGTATGTACCATGTTGCATGCATCATGAAAATGGATTTCCAATTGAGGCTTTATCGAGGTTAATCGAATTTGATCGATTGGATGCAATGTGGTGAAATTGCATGCCGGATTGATCGGTTGTAGATTAATCGAAACTTGATTGGTCCGAAAGGACATGTTTTGATTTTAGTTTCTGTGTAGAACGAGTGCACTCCCCGGGTTGAGTCTAGAGAAATGGAATTATGTGGGGACGAGTTGTGTACATGTCTTGCGGATTTGAGATTATTATTATGAGTGTCATTTAGACCCTGAGAATCCAGTGTGGTATGCCGTGTGCACCCGCTACCACGTGTTCTAGGGTTCCCTGTGTGGGAATTTGGGCTCTCCCCTCCGCAGGAGATGTCCCTGGGCAAACACCACTGCTCTAGATTCTCTGTGTGAGAATGGGACATCCTTGGCCAGGTTCGTCCAGGGTGAGCAGCTTTAGGGATTGACAACCCCAACCCTTTTTCATTTCCTGTGTGGAAATTTGACCATGATATCGCCTTTGTGGCCTTGACCGTTTTCTTGCCTGTGTGGCAATGCTTGTGTTTACTCCTTAATGGAGGCATTCACCATTTGTATTGATGCATGTCTACTATGAATGCTATGCATGATTGTGTATCATGTAGTTGACACGTTTGTCATGTAGGGTGAATGTGGTTTATGTGATATGATTGCATGATCAAAAATGGTGTGTTTGAGACATTATTATGCACGTTTATGTGATATGAATGCATGAGACCATGACACGCCTTCGTGGCCTTGTCTATGTTCCCATCTGTGTGACACTAAATTGTTATTACTCCTTGATGGAGGTATTCTTGATACAATGTGATGCATGATTGGATATGTATGTTAGAGATACATTTCATGCAGGTTGATATGATGTGATGCATGATTGGATATGTATGTTAGATATACATTTCATGCAGGTTGATATGATGTTGAAGCATGATCTGATATGTATGTTAGAGATACATTTTATGCAGGTTGATATGATGTTGAAGCATGATCTGATATGTATGTTAGAGATACATTTTATACAGGTTGATATGATGTGAATGACACTATGTGGATTATACACTACGATGCAGATTTAGGTGATGCGCATGTGTGATCAGAAAATGATACATCTTGTAAATCTTTGATCTGAATGATTTTATTGTTATGCTATCGTATTTTCGATGATGATAGTTATATTAAAAACCATTGCTGAGTTTGTTTAAACTCACCCCTCTTTCTTGTGTTTTTGCTTTGGGGCTGCCGTGGTGCGACACGTAGACGGGCAGGATCTCCTCTTTGAGGAAAGATCGGAGATGATTTGGATGTGATCGTGGAGACTCTTATGTGACTTATTTTCCTTGGTTTAAGCTTTATGTTTAGAACCTTTGTGTATGGTTCGTTGTTGGATTTATGTTACTTTATATAGTTGTCTTGCTTAAGACCTAATTTAGAGCCAGTGTGGGCTATGGTTGACTAAGCATGTGGGTTTGAGACTAGTCGTTTATTTTGAATTAAGTGACTCTCTTTCTTTTCTACTTATTTACTCTTGCTCAAAGGATTGTGCGTACTCCGTAATTTTGTTAGATCACCCGTAATTAGGGTTAAGTCTTCCGCTAACCGTTTCCCCTCGTCGCCCCCGCGCGCTTGACTGGCCCCTGGACCGGGTTCGGCTCAGATCGGGCAACGCCGGGGCATGACATCTTTAGATGAGAACATTGCGAGATCAGGGGCAATTGAGGACGACATCGCACTAGTGGGATCTAGTGTAACACCCAAGATTTCTTTTATGTGCTCCCCTTCCCTAATTTATATATATTAATATTATTACTTCCTCTTAATAATTAAAAGTTAGAAGTATTTTTGTGGGTCTACTTAGTTATTAACATTAAGTGGAGGGGCCCAAACTTACATTGGAGTAAGTTAGCTATGCATTGAGCCTTCTAATAAAATGCTTTAATATTAACTCATGTAGAAAAAAATCTCACAACCTTGTGAGAGACCACAAGCTTTGCCCTTAGACTGTGGGGCCAACATGTCCGCAATTTGAATGAGATAGTAGCAACTTAGCATGAGATCCCTTGTAGTCTTAGTGAAGCTTTATTAATATTTAGGAGTTGTATAGTTGCTAGAAACTATGGATTCAACGGGTGAGGGGGGAGAGAGTTGGATTAGCATCTTGAGTGGGGGAAGGAATCCTTACTTGGACTCCCACTTCATAAGGTCTAATCCCTCCCTCCCTCTCTCTCTATATATAATATAACTTGCATTCGTTCCCTTCCCATGAAACCTATATGGAGAGTAGTTGTGGTAGGGTCACTATCATGCCTGAGGTTTTTCCTTACATTTAATTGAAAATTTTGCTAATATTTTATTTTGGAATACAAGCGTAAAACAAAAGAACCAACAAAATTCAAAACATATGAAAACAATTTTTGTAAATTAATTCATCATATGACAAAACTAACATTCTCAGGAGTGACCCGAAATGTAAACATAAAAATAAAACTTGTCATAGCCATGGGGTTTAAAAACAAATACCTCCCATGCATCTCTAAGTACAAGTTCTTTCACATTCTGAAAAATGAATCATATATACATACCCAAGTCCAGTACATAATACATTTCTCTCACCTTAATCAATACATGAGATCGTGACACTAAAATCCACATAGCTTCACTATGATTTTGCTACACTCTAGGTCGAGGAAGAATAGTCCACCACGGGGAATAGTCCAGTCCAAAAAGTTATCGATCGACCTACAAAAGCCTCCCAACGAAGGGCTAAAAAAATAAGGTGAGTATTTTCACACTTAATATGAAAATACCCAATAGGGAAAATAAATCAATGAACTTCGCAAGTTCATACATAGATGTATTCATGCAACTACACATGAAGCAAGAAGTATATGCAACATAAATAAAGTATCTTACACACATACAGTCGTACTCGCTGAACTTACACTTACTCTTGTAGCATACTCTTACACTTACACTCACACTTACATCTGAATCAAAGTCTCACCAACTAACTCGTATAACCGTACAATCGTACACTTAGAACATTCACATACTCATATGACCTTACTCGTACCATCTTAGTCTTATAGCATACTCTTACTCTTACCATCTTCCTTGGAAGCTTACACTTACACTTACCTTGGATCTTACACTTACACTTACTTAAAATTGAATACATATGACTTACTCTTACTATCGTACACATACAACCGACAACTGAAGCTCATTACAATTAATAAGCTCTAGCGTCTAAAAGGAAGGGAATGTCACTGGGGCGTCACCTTAACCTTCGGGGAGCAACCAGACGCTATGGACTTTTCTGAAGGCAAGGCACACCTGTGCTCATAGGGCAAAGGATCAAACAAGTAGGAGCAGGTTCATAATACTGCTTACTTGAGCATGCAAAAGTTCACTCTCTAGGGCCATATAGTGCCAACAAGGGTCATACAATGCTAACTAAGGGCGAAAAACATACGGTTCCACTCTTGGGCAAGAATTTACAAAGCCACTCTTGGGCAGAACATACAGTGCCATATGTAGGTAGAAATACATACAATCCCCACGAAGGGCAAAAACTTACGGCACTTTCAACAAAGCATCAAACGTATGGGCCGAAAAACAACGCCAAAACTAAATCCCGCATGATAACACCATGACTAGACTAGGAAAGATGCTCAATCGATTACTTATCAACTGGCCAAAAAATGGAACTTAATCTATCGAATCCCTTAGTCTTAAACTCACAACATTATCAAATTAGGGTTACTTATCATTCAAGTTCATATTAGATAACTTATACGTGTACAATTATGTTCAAAGCTACTTCCGACTTACATTCTTCAGTCGACCAAGCTAGAACCACATTGGTTCTAAAACCTTGGTCCACAAGGGTAACATACTTCAACTTAACTCATCTAATTGTACTTAGAACTCACGCTTACCCTTAAAGTATTACAGATCTCTACATAACCTTAATTGTCATCAAACTTAAATTCCATGTCAGTATGTACTTACCATTATATACTTACAACCTTACATCCTACACTATCCACTTTAAAACTAAAACATCTTACTCGAACTCCTCGAATGAAATCCTTTAGACCTAAGTCCTACCATCATACCCTTACTAATTCCTTACTCATTATTTTTTCATTACAATTCAAATTACGTACATTATGCGTGTACAATTATATTGTTATCTCTTACTACCTCACAATCCCCCAAAGGCACTCTGAATCTTAAGTCTTCAAATCCTTGCATCCCCTATGCTCCGGTTTAGTCCAAACCAATCCCCTAACCACACACATCAAATCCATCCTTCACCAATCTTACGTCTTCTATAGCAAGAAATCTCCCCATCAAAGCCATTAATCATCCATTTGACAAACATCTCATCCAATGCACATACCGTTACCCATCATCCACACAGATTAATCACATACTCTAATCACATATGAATAAATCAACTTCTTACTATCATACCCTTAGTCTTTGCTAGCATACACATTATTCACATATAAAAGATGCACATTTAATCAGCATATTCATGCGAATTATTAAGTTATAAAGTCCTAGCATGCTACTATACAATCAAAGTATGCTATCATGAAATTACAAGTTCAAGGTCCCCTACCTCGTAATCCACATAAATTTGATGGTGAGCACATGACGGTGGTAGCACCGATGGCAGAATCGGTGGCCAAAAGCATCACACTGAGAGTGTTGTTGTCCTAAGGATTTTTAGAGATGCTGGAATTAATCTCGATATGGCTATTTTAATTTCACTCAAAGCATAAGACTGGGCGCACTCAGGCAGCTGGACACAAGGTCGTGCCACTAGGGACGGCAAGAGCGGCCACAGAATAGGAGGTGACTAATTGAAGGTCGGCCAATGTTTTAAAACACTTGTTGGCCACAAACATTAAAATAGATCACAAACTACATCCAGCTGATACAATTCCTCATTGTCGAAGCCTCACAACATAATAGAGGGCTTGGTTACGTACTCACAGACATAGGAGAGATAAAGGAGGGCTTTAGCGTCCTTATTGCCTAGTGGTGGAGTCATTCCATAAACACACGTTGAGACACTAAGACCCAACGTAGGTGGCCAACAAAAGCGACATCATTTCTAAATGCTACCTACAACCAAATCATCATACGGATGATTGTGCATCAAGCACGGCTTATGGTGGAGGATATGGGCATGACATAGGTTGAACCTTTGATGGACTACATCTAATGGTTGACAATTTTACTTCCCATTGGAAGAATCAGAATTCGGGAACTCTTTCCTGTAGGTTTTAGATCATGCGTAACAAAAGTGGAGGTGCATAGGTAGAATCAGGCCTGAAGTGTTGGCCCTTGCCATCACTCGGTCGGGGCAGAGCCCATGTTGGTCGGACCTACAACCCAAGTTTGCGCAATATCAAGTTGGACACATTGGCTTGGGTTGGAGTGGGGCCCATTAGTGGCAGTCAGAGACGTACCCCAGAGTTTAGGGGTGTTTGGTGTGTGCAGAAGACGTGCATAGGAGGCCAGGAGCAGGGGCCCCTTGCCGATATTAGGTCAAGCCAACATCTGCGGTTGTCTACTAGCCAATGACAGGCATAGAACATCTGATCAAAGAAACAAGATACCTAATTTAGCAGGAGTGACAGTGTGCCAAGTTGGGGAGACAAACACACATCGCATGGCCATGAATGGTGAGATAGGGCCAGAGGCCGGACTTGGAATATGGAGGTGACCCAGCAATCGCACACTGCAGTGAGCTGGATGGACACCGATTAGAGTTCATATGGAATCTACTCATGGCGAATTGACACCACTAGACTGAAACAAGGCAAAGTCTCTGTGTTTCGGACTAGGCAGAGCAATGGGATCCGGAGGAGAGGAGAATAGGCACTAGTGGTGAGAAGCACAAGTCTTCCATGATGCTCATACAACTCCGCTTTTCGTACGTACTATATGGTCATGGGAAGACCTGCAGGAAACCCGCGGTAGAGACCTCTCTGGCAAATACCCAAACCATCATGGCGGTGAAGAAAGTGTATCACAATCTCCACCATCCCAATTCATGGAGAAAATGTCTTCTAAGACATTACTAATATATCGATAGAAGTCTCAGGTCCTTATGACCATTGACTCCCCCAAACATTCAGAACTTAAACTAGATTATTATTATCTAGTCAAGTATTCACCCAACCATTTAGGTCCTCTTCACCTTGTGAATCAGCCCACTAAATAGCTCATCCACTAAGCTATGACTCAAAGAACATCCCATAACCACCCTCGATTTATTAACCAAGGTAAAATTCTATGTCAAGTCCCCGTTCACTCCATGAACCGGTCACAAACCCTATTGAGGGTATTTTAGTCTTTATCTTAATTAGATGTTCTTCCCCCTACTCCACCGGTCAACCACTATCTCTAGATTAATCTTCATTAATTATAAGTTATTGATATAAATAAATGCATTAATAATAAAAGTATGCGTCAAAGTAAACAACATAAATAATATGCAGTCACACAAGTGCATAAATAATAAACGGAGGCCCATTACAATCATTTGCAGGGCTAGGACTAAGCGAGTTCAAGCTCGAGAGTGTAAATAACTCTAACGCAACACACAAGTTACGTATATAATGTTATAAATGATCGATGCACTGGGTTGCAGACACATGTAATACGCTGCCTTAAACCCTCAGAATTATGGTTTTTCCCCTTGTTTCCCATGACATTGTGACCTGTCTTTGTGTCACTTACTGGTCACACCCCTTTCTTTTAAAGCCATTTAACATCACTATAACAAACCCTAATGCTTGGTAGTTAGGTTATTAGTTTTGGCAAAAACAGAACATATTGCCCCTAAGATCATTCTGGTCTTTTCATTGCCCATCTATTGATTTTAAGTCATTGACATCTCACAAGGCTCCTCTCTCAAACTGACTCATGCTTCCACTCACACTACATGAGTGGTCCTCTCAAAGGGGTATTTTTGTTATTTGGTTTAAGGCCTTATTGACATCCAATGAGTCCAAAATTGAACTCAAGGGTACTACTTGACTTCAAGGATTATGTGTAATTTTCTAGGCATGTAACGGGGTCCTAAACCCCTTGAACCGACCTTAGTTGACTTAACGGTTTACGATTAACCCTGGGGTGAAGTGTCAATTACCCACTCACTAGGATTTTTCCTCACTATGCGATTTGGTCTATATTTAGGGTGCACATTAAACTTTCACTAGAAATTTTTATAATTTTTTTAAGTCCACTTATAGGCCCTTGAACTAGAGCCCCTAAATCGGGTACGTGAAAATTGCACAGTAATTTAACTACAAGGGGTAACATTTTTAGAACACTCGTCTCCCTCTTAAGGTAATTTCTCTAATTTTTTTTGACATATTTACCCCCCTGAACCAGACCTGGTTCACTTCCCTTATCTCTTTCTCTTTTTTTTACAACGAACCGGACACTGGTTCGGTGGTCATCTCCTTCTCAGAGAACTAAGAAACCGGCCATGGTGGGTCCTCTACCAAGCCTTCCACTATGCGGATGGACACTAGAGGCTCTTAGAATTCCATCCGCCAAACGGTGGGTGGTGTTGGCGGATCCCACTATGCCACCAAATCCTCCCAGAAATCCGGCCTCCCGCTCTGTGTAAATTTCCTGCACAGAGCATCGACTCCTCCACATGCGGCCACCGGCTGCAGCAAGCCAGCTCCGCCGGAACCCTCAAGGCAGAGGCGGTGACACACCCAGCCACCATCAGAGGCTGGTAGCGCATCTGCTCCTGCTCTATTTTAACCCAACACACAGGGGATGTTTCCCCCAATCAGTTCGGCTGCCTTGCGGCTATCGAACTAAGCCTTCCCATATCGGACTGGGAGGGTTGGCATAGGGACGGAGGAGGGCGGTCCAGTCGGTGGCTCACCAGAGTCGGCACTCATATCTCTGGTCAGCAATCAGCCAGCCCATTGGTTGGCCATGCCCGTCATTTGCCGACGAATCCACCCCACTGCCACATAAATTAAGATTAAAAGGCCCCTAATCCCACCATCAAGTACGAATTATCAATAATTAATTTTAAATATTTACAAACTAACAACAAAAATGATCATACCTTGTCACGATTCTTGTTTCTACGCTTGTTCTTCTCCAATTCCGTGCTGACCACTTTTGCTAGAAATTTGTCTTTCTCATCTCTCATTCCTTTGTCCAGCCAAAAAGCTCCCACTAAGAGCCTTAATTAGCCTCTTTTATAGGTATGGGATTATGGTTCCTAATCCCATAAGAAATTAGGCCAAAACCTCATCATTCCACAACATAATTGGGCCCCAAAAATTAATTTTTGTCACCTTAATTAATCAGGGCCCATATAGTGACTTAAATAGATTAATTTGTGTTTCCAATTCGGGTTAACGGGCTCTGCGTGTTATGATCAACTTCGAACAATTGTATCTCCCTCATATGAACTCCAATTCGCTTTCTTGGTGGCATTTCAAAGCTATTTCAATCTACTTTCCATCAATGTAAGTTTTAACTATAAATTCCAGCCTATGATCAAGTTATTTCCATGAGAAAGTCAAGGGGTGGTTGTCTTCAAAAATTTAGAAAACTCCCGGACATTACATAGCAATCCTACCTTCATTGTTTATTTGTTGTCGATCCACCTGCATACCAGTATGGTTTAAAATATGTTAACATTAATAAAAAAATAACCATGGCACATCAACATGGTAATTCAA
Source organism: Saururus chinensis (assembly GCA_035235625.1). Lineage (NCBI taxonomy): Eukaryota > Viridiplantae > Streptophyta > Magnoliopsida > Piperales > Saururaceae > Saururus > Saururus chinensis. The sequence goes on from CP141143.1 coordinate 39,764,416, forward strand.
ATCCACATTTCACATAATATCCCCATTTATGATTAATTCCCTTACCATCCGCTATTTACCCATACGTAATTATCCTACATACGAGTATCTCGTACATAGTAATCATGATATGAATAATCACATTATAGCATAACATCCATCCTACATAATAGTGTCTCAACACACTAATCAATAATCATGCATATCAACCCATTCTCATTTATAACATTCAACCTGCATAACACATGTCTCCAACATGTAATCACATAATACGTATTCATATCATTCATCCATAGATCATTCACCTTACATGATAAGTGTCTCAATCACACAATACTAAATCATGTATAATGAATCATATTCATATGTGTCACTTAATCTCAATTATCCCTACACAACCTGTGTAATCTTAAACATAATATAATCTCATATACATGCATCATCATCAAATGGTGAATGTCTCCATCATGGGGAGAAATACAACCATGCCAAATAGGGTGGACATAGTTTGATTTCCACGAAGGAAACCTAAAGTGTTTGGGGCCTAAGTCTACTCACCCAGGACAAACCTGGCCAAAAATATTTAAATCTCACACAGATAACCTAAAGTAGTGTATTCACCCAGGACATCTCCTGTAGTAGGAAGAGTCTGAATTCCCACACAGGGAACCTAGAACACGTGGTAGCCGATGCACAAAGGCGTACCACTTTGGATTCTCAAGGTCCATATGACTATCTCAAGAAATCTCAACTGCATGCGAGTACATAACTCGTCTCCATTCAACTCAACTCAACATCAACTCAAATAGACTCAACCTGAGGAGTATCCATGTTCCATACAGAAACTCAAATCAAAATCATGTCCTTTCGGACCAACCAATTTTCGATAACTTAACGATTGATTAATCCAGCATTCAATCTCACATCATTGCATTTAATTGATCAACCACGACTAATCTCGATAAAGTCTCATTCAGAAACCAGTTTCATGATGCATGCAACATGGTACATACATGGGCAAGACATACATGAATCCTAATTCAAGCTACATGCTCCCATCAACCCCTCGTGCATCATTTAAAATCATGATATCAATCATCATTGTAATCATCCCCTACATGTGTGTACATGGTAAAAACATTTAATTCTAAGCATATGGACATGCCTTGTTAATAATTCATCATCATACCGCACACATACTAATTAACATCTAATCATGGTTCCTACCGAAATCATGGTTGAAAACCATTGGAAAGCACCATTCAAATCAAGTGCAACCTCATGCTAAACTTACATTAGCATATCCATACCACACTTGAAGCTAAACATGACACCATCATTCTCCCATAATTTAATCATGATATGTAAATGCATATAATTCCATTCTCACACTATAATTTTTTTTGGAATTATACTAAAATATAATGAATCTCTCAATCATGGATTCAATATAAGAATTTATAACATGTTCAACTGAATAACATAAAATCTACTTAACACTTAAGCATTCATCATGGCCTTCAACATCAATTTATACCCTTCCAGTAGCTTATTACAACATATACTACTCATCAAAGTCATAAGCAATGATACTAAAAAGTAAAAACTCTAAAATGAACAAAATAGACAAAATAACTGAATCTGCAGTGTTGGCATTCAAACGCCCTACTGGGCCGCTCAAACACCTAGCCGTTTGATTGGCTTGTCTTGCCGTTAGATCGGCTCCTTGGCCGTTTGATTGCAATAACAACTTTTCTGGTTCGTCTTCGCCACTTCGAAATTGAAACCAAAACTTCATATACATTTCATAAATCATCAAATATTGTCCCCAAACTTTATCATAATCAAATCCATGCTTAGAGAACATCAAATCTAGTCATTACCAAACAAAAGCCCTAAGAAATCTCATTAAAGATTAAACCATTCTTAAATCACCATTAAAGGTCATAACCATGGAACCCACTTCAAACTCTATTAGAACTCAAATCTGAAATCACTGCCACATTTAAGATAAAAACACTTACCTTAAATAAGCTTCTTCACTTTAAATCGCTCCTCTAACACCTTCAAAACCTACCCAACATATGGTTTTTTATTAATAGCTTCATAAATCTGATTTAAAACACCTAAATCTCTCAAAAAGTAGTATATCTAGGGTTCAAGAAGCTCAAAAATAAATTCTCATCATTAGGGTTTGAAATAGAAATTTAAATCAGTAGCTTTTTGAGTGGAAATCTAGATTAAACCATAGCAAAAGAAGAGATTTAGAAGATTTAAGAAAAACCCCAAGAAATTAATGAAATATTAAAATACCTTAATCTCTTTTTCCTTTAAAAAAAATGAGGATTAGGCACCTAAGCTCCTCCTCTCAGCCTTTCCCAATTGGGAAAATGACTAGGCTATTCACTTTATAGTCAAAGTTGAGGTAAACATAACGAATTAGTAGGGTACAAATAAGATTTATTACTAAAAATAGAAAACTTACTTATTTTAAACGAAATAGAAGTTTAAAAATGTAATATCCTGAATTTTCTTTAGTTTCAAAAATTAAATACATGAAAAATAAGGTGTTTGACCCATTAACATTATTAGTAGAATAACTACCTCCCTATATAGAATTTGTGTCTGAAACTAATTCTATTAGAAAGTAGACATATAGAGCTTCGAAACGCCACCAAGAACGCGTTAATCGGAGTTCAGACGAGGGAGATACGACTGTTCGAAGTTGAGTATGTCGCATTAGGCCCATTTACCCAATTTACTGTATTTGGCCCATTTAAGTCATTTTGCGGGCCCGGTTGTTTATAATTCCGAAATTAATTTTTAAGGTCCCAATTAGGTGGCCTAATTGGGGAGGATTACCAAAATTCTAGGGGGGTTAGGAATCCTAATCCTCATGCTTATAAAAAGGCTTTTTAGGGCACAATTAAGGGGGGGCTAGACCATTGAGGGAAGGAGGAGGAGCTGCTAATGAAATTTTCCGGTGAAGCTCTAGCAGTGATGGATCGACGACAAATTGGCCATTAAGGTAGGACTTTGAGTTGAGATTAGTAGATCGTTACATAAATTTTAATTTACATTACTTCTGCAATCTCGTATTTTATAATTGAGATCTCTGCAATCCTTGTTTTGTAATTAGAAGGAACAATGATCTCTACACTGTTATTATTTGAAATCTACTGGCTGGTCACCAGAATTTTCATGGGAGAGGGGCTGCCTTGGACCTAGCCGCGGCGGTCTTGGCCGTAGTGGCCAAGGCTGATGCGGCCATGGCTGTGGCGGTTCGGCCACTAAGTAGAAAATAAGAACAGAGACCAAGCGGCGGCGGCACAGTGCAGAACCTGGCCGGAGGTGGGTCAAGGTTCCCAGATCACCGGATAAAGGCGATCCCAGTCAAGCCCAGCCACCTCCCGGCCATGGCGGCCTGTCGCTACTGCATCTTCTATCTGACAGCAAAAAAAAGTGGTTGTTTTGGCCATCAAACGGCGGCGGGACAAACACCGTTGTTTCCTCCATGAGCCGGAGGTTGGGAAACCAGTGGACCACCCACCCCTCCACCGCCAGAGGCCATTGGTCGTCTACTCCCTTGATTGGGTCGGGTTACCCGACCCAATCCGGTTCGGTTTTTTAAAAAAAAATAACAACAATACATACTCTCTGAACTGGGTCCGGTTCAGTATGTTCGAGTAGTCAGAAAATTTTAGAAAAAAATTATAAATGACCTTGAGCATATGTATGGTTTCCAGACCAAGTTTTAAATTGGGTAAAAATCCCATAGTCTCTGAAATGACCAACTTACCCTTGTGAGTTGTAGCATAGAATAATCTTTGATGATCAAACTTAGGGCCTCCGGTTCAGGGGCTTATGAGTGGATTTTAAAAAATTGAGAAAAATCTCAGTGAGATTCTAGTGAGTATCCTAAATTTGGACTAAGCCGTAAGTCAGGTAAAAATCCCAGTAAGTAGATATTTGACTATTTTACCCTAAGGTTAAGGTAAGACAGTTAATTAAACCGGGGTCCGATTCAAGGGGTTTACGACCCTGTTAAATAGCAAGAAAATTACCTCGGGTTCACAACGTCATGGTGTACCCATGAGATTAGTTTTGGACCCATTGAGGTTTAGGGAAGCTCTGTATAAAAAGACAAAAATACCCTTATGAGTGGATCGACCCCCATTCGCGTGGATCTTATTAATGGGCCAATATGAGACTAAAACCTTTTGAGAGGTTAAAGACTTACCCGAGTACAGAGAGGACTGCATCCAATATTGGATAATTACTCTAATGCCTTTAGGTGCATTACGACCAGTTTCATAAAGATTTATTAAGATAACCCAAAGAGGGTTAGGGCACAAGAGCTCGAATAATTCTTATATCATTAATTAATTTTATTATTAATATTATGATCTGCTTGGACCTGTGTGGTTCTTATTGTCTATGTTGTTTATTGTTTCGATATTTTGTCATTATTGTTGTGATAAGAATTTATCATCTGCTTAAGATTATTGAAAGATAAATCAATGAGGTTTGATAGCTTTCGATTGGGCGAGAACACCTAATCAAGATGAAGACTAATATACCTATGAGGGGTCTGGGACTAGTTCATAGAGTGAACAAAGCCTTTGACCTCACGATTTGCCTTCGTTGATGAACCAGTGGCTGATAAGTATGAAATCTATATATATTTTATATGCCTTTTTACCTTATTTGCTAGTATAGATTAGGTTAATTTAGAGTTAATTATGGTTTATTTAGATTAAGATAGATATTAGTATTTTAGTTTAATTATTAATGATTTTGTAGTTATTAGTTGTTTAGACATGTATTTAAATCAAGATGGAATTTTAGTTACTTTCTACATGTCTAAAGTATGATATTTTATATTTTGTAGGTAAAGTGCGCTTATCGAGGTACTTGGATGATGTTTGAAATGATTAAAAATAGTCTTCACATGCTTTAAAGTGATTTGGACAACTTTTCAGAGTTATAAACAAGTTAGAAATTAATATGGATATGAAGGAAGGCTTAATAAACAGAATATGAACTGTCCAGGAAAACAGAAACACTGTAGCCGATCGAACGGGCTGCAGGGTGATCGATCAGAATAACATGAATTCAGACAAAAATACAGTTCAAGCAATCGATTGGGAATGCAGGGCGATTGAATGGCATAACGTGCAGTTTCCTAGTTTGACCCAAATTTCAATCCTTTTTATATTGGACTTCTTCCTACGGAACTTATGCCTATAAAAAGACATATTTGGCTTAAAATTGGGGGATTATAGTAGATTTTAGGAAGAGAAAAAGGAAGAAGAAGATGGAAGAAAACTCAAAGCTTTCAATGGAGATTCAAGTGCTTTCTTCTACAATGGAAGGCTAGACTTTTCTTTTACTTAGGAGTTGATGAAGCTATAGATAAGTTTCAGTTTCTTTTCTTTTTAATTTAGATCTCAGTTGTGAATGATGACAATTGTATGATAAGGATTTCCTTTTTAATGGAAGAGCTTTTAATGTTTATTCAAGTCTATGTTGATTTATTGTCTTGTAGATGATAGATTAATGTGGTTTTGATATTTGCATCAATTCTAATTTCTGTGATTTAGATGAGATGGTCATACAATAGTTTTAATGTTCAGATAATTAATGACTTGGATGAGTTATACTAAGATTAGATGGGTCATGCCTATAGCGAGTTTAGTGTAGATGATCCGTGCTATTGTCAAAGATAGTTCATGTCATGGAAGTTAATTAATGATTCTTTTTGAAGTAATTCTAGCTTGTAGCTGAGAATACTTGTTCATATTCACACTAGATTTAGATTAAAAGTTAAGGAATTGTTATGGTTTTATAGTGGATTCAATTTCCTAAGTAAATTCCATCAAATTAATCTCTTGCTTTTAAACTAGTTGATTTCTTTCTTTTGCTTAATTTAAGTTTAAGTTGTTTTTAGTTTGTAATCCGCAAATTCCTCTTTAGATTTAGTAATAATCCATCCATCCCTGAGGTTCGACAACCCTTAAATACTTATCCTAGTACAATTACCTTGTACACTTGCAAAGGGTTTAATTATAAATGATCAGTGGCATGTCTCGAGTTGTAAACCTTAGTCTAGAAGGGACTAATAGGATTTGAGATCATTATTCGAAATCCTGGCTTAATGATGAGCAAGATAGGGTTCAGAATAGTTTTCCAAGTTTTAGCTCTATTGAGGAGATGCTGATTTGACCATGTAGTTGCACCTCCCCATTGGAGGGAGCTCTGCGTGAGCCGGGCTCACCACAGGTCTATTGAGGATCTTTTGTGTACACACAATTGGATTAGCTAACATCCTGCTTGGTTGGCTTTTCCCGCCACTTCTATTCAGGTGCAGTTGTGGGCCATTCCCTTCCACTCCGGTCAGGTGCTTCTTGGGCTAGGAGGGGTAATGATACTTCTTGGTGGATTCCAAGGGCCTAGTGGATTCTAGGGTGTTTCGTTATCATTTGTCACTTAGGTTGACATCTGATGAGTTAGTCTATCATTAGGATTAGATAAAGATATTAATTGTTCGAGAGATAATTAATAACATTGATTAATATTGCTTGTTTAATTAGAATAAGTGGAATGATTAAAGGACTTTCATAAAATGTAGGTTGCTTGAAAGTACTTAAGCATTGCATGTGTGATGTTATGCTTTTTAGTATAGTGTAGTATTAGGCAGAACTACATCTGGATCCGATCTTGTTGGAAACATTGGAGATGTTGTCTAATGAGTACATAGGCAACTAACATCGGGTGATGTTCTAACATCGGGTGATGTTCGCCTGATCCGAAAAATATTAAATAATACTTTTGTTCTTTTGAATGTTCCTCCTAGAGGAGGAGATATTTTATTGCATGTTTGGTCTTGTTTGCTTGCAGTTTCTTTAGATGGGGATGTTGTGAGATCGGGACATTAGTGAGTATTTGAGGATGACATTGTATTAGTGGGATCTAGTTTCTTACTTCTGTAATCTTGTAAGTAATTGTAATTATTGGCGTGAGAGTCAACTTTACTTAGTTGTTTATTTTTTGATATATGACAGACTTGTACTTAGAGGGTTAACTTGCTATTTATGGAATTTGACACGTATAATAATATCATATATTTTGATATTCGCATTTGTGAACCCTAGTTATCACGACCTGGATATTTAATGGGATGATTTGTTTTGTGTTTAAGAAAGAAAGAAAAATTATCGTGATTTATTGCATATCCTTTATTTAAAAATAGTTTTAAAAATCTGGGTTGTGACAAAAAATTTTAAAAATAATTATTTTTTTGTCTTAGGATGTGATGGTCATTTGGGACTAATAATCCAAATTTTGCACGTGGGACCCATGGTGGGTCCCGCCCCCTAACTTTTCAGGAAAAATATTTAAAATTCCAAAAAACTTTCAAATGACTTAAATTAACTTAAAAACCATAAATGTGAAGAAAATTTTAGTTATAAATTTTGTTAACCACTTTAATTTTAAAAAATAGTCCAAACTGATCAGAATTAGCATTAATTAAACCACACTTAAACAATCAAATAGAATAAAAAATAAACCGGTTCAAGTTTATGGATCTTTCATCCTTCCCCTCTTATGAATTTTGGTCCCCCAAAATTTACTAAAGGTCGGAGTCGAATAGGTTGGGATATCTCTCTCTGATCTTATCTTCTCTCTCCCAAGTGGCCTCTTCAACCTCGTGATTACGCCATAATACCTTCACTAGTGGGATCACCTTCTGCAGGAGAATCTTCTCCTTCTTGTCTTGAATCTGAATGGGAGTCTTGACATATGAAAGATCCTCATGTAGCTCCAACGGCTCAAAGTCCAATATGTGCATTAGGTCTGGCTTGTACTTCTAAAGAAGTGATACATGAAACACGTTATGGATGTTGGCAAGCCAAGGTGGCAAAGCTACATGGTAAGCCATAACACCAACTTGCTCCAAGACCTCAAACGGTCCAATAAATATGAGACAACGTTCCTCATTGGCCAAAATGAACTACACCACGGGATGGAGAGATCTTGAGAAAGACATGATCACCCACATTAAACTCCAAGTCTTGCTGTTGTCTGTCAGCATAACTCTTTTGCCGACTCTGTATCATTTGCAATCTCTCCCTAATAAGTTGGATCTTCTCCACCGATTATTGCAGAAGATTATGACCGGTAAGAAGATGTTCCCCGACCTCACTCCAACAAAGGAGAGATAGACACGAATGTCTATAGAGTGTCTCAAATTGTGCCATCTTAATGCTCGCCTGATAGCTTTTATATTATAAGCAAACTCCACCAAATATAGGTGCTGCTCCAACTGCCCTTCCACTCAAGTATACACACAGGAAGCAGGTTCTGAAGTGTTTGGATAGTCCTCTCTAATTGCCCGTTAATCTGAGGATGGTAGGCTGAGCTAAGAAGCAACAATGTACCCAAGGTTCTTTGAAAACTCTTCCAAAATCGGGAGGTAAAGTAAGGATCACGTCAGAAACAATAGACATCTGAATACCATGCAACCGTACAACCTCCTTCATATACAAGGCGACTAGTACATTAAGAAAAGTAGCCATCCTTATAGCAAGAAAGTGCACAGACTTGGTGAGTCAATCAACGATGACCTACACTGTGTCATTACGGCTCGGCGATCTAGGAAGTATGGAAACAAAGTCCAAAGCCACATTCTCCCACTTCCACTCTGGAATAGGAAGGGGTTGTAGCAAACCACCTAGATGACAATGTTCCGTGTTGACAAACAAGGCATTTGGACACGAAAGAAGCAATGTCCCTCTTCATATAACTCCACCAAAATGCTCTTTTCACATTATGATACATCTTAGTTCCCCCTGGGTGGATGGAGAACCTAGAGTGATGTGCCTCTGACAAGATACGCTCCTTAAGTTCCTAGGAGTTTGACACACACAATCGGCCTCTATAAGTCAAACTCCCATCAGACCTTTCCTCGAAGTCCGTCACTGCCTTCTCCTTCAACTTAGCCTTAAAGGCTTAAGTCTCCTCATCCTTCCTTTGAGCTTCAACCACAACAACAATCAAGCTAGAGTTTATGGAAAGGTCAATCAAGTGACGACAGACTTGCACTTAGAGGGTTAACCTCCTATTTATTGAATTGTTGACACATGTAATAATATCATATATTTTGATATTCGTATTTGTGAACCCTAGTTATCATGACATGAATATTTTAGTCGATTCATTTGATTTGATATAAAGAAAAAAAATGTCATGATTTATTGCATGTCCTTTATTTTAAAAGGGTTTTAAAAATTTGGGTCATGACACCAAGATTCCGAATAACTATCCCAAACCGTATTAGTCCCTTCTAGACTAGGGTTTAAAACTCTAAACTGCACCGGTTCATCAACCAAGGCAAATCGTCAGGTTAAAGGCTTTGTTCACTCTATGAACTAGTCCTAGGCACCTTTGAGGTATTTTAGTCTTTATCTTGAGTAGGTGTTATTGCCCAATCAAAGCTATCTAACCCCATTGATGAATCTTTCATTAATCTTAAACTAATGATAAATTCTTATCACAACAACAATAGTAATAATCAAAACAATGAACAATATAAACAATACGGATCCCACAGGTCTAAGCAAATCATAATATCAAGAATCAAACTCAATAATGATATTAAAAATGTTTGAGCTCTTGTCCTCGGGTTAACTGATTAAGTCTTTATAAAAACTGGTCATAATGCCAGTTAATTTCATTCATGCGGCTGTGGGCCGGTCCGCTTATAAGGGTATTTATGTCTTTTTATTTAGGGTTTCCTTGAATCTCAATGGGTCCAAAACTAATCTCAGGGTTACACCTTGACATGATGAATCTGAGGTAATTTTCTTGCCACATAACAGGGTCATAAACTCCTTGAACTGACCTCATTTTAATTAATCATTTTACCTTAACCATAGGGGTAAAATAATCAAATATTTATTTATTGGGGTTTTCCCCCATATCTTACATTGTCTTATAATTAGGGTACACATTAAACTATTATTAAGATTTTTCTTAATTTTTAAATTCACTCGTAGGGCCACGAACCAAAGCCCCTAAGTCTAATCATTAGTAATTAATCTATGATTCAACTCATAAGAGTAAATTAGTCTTTTCATAGCATATGAGATTTCCCCCCAGGTTACTTTGTCTGGTCACTTGAAATACTTCCCTAGTTACTTGATAATTTTTACGAATTTTTCTCAAGTCTGTAACCTAGTGAACAAGAACCGGTTCTATAGTTTCTTTTTTATTTCTTAATTTCTCGACAAGATCGGGTTTAATTAATCCACCCGGGACGGTCGTCTTCTACCCACAGACTCTACAAAATAGAGCAGATGATGCTCTGTACGTGGCCAAAATAAGAAGAAATTCATACACCTCCCACAAATTTTATAATCATTCGTGTTATCATCAACTAATTCATTTTAGTATTAAAATAATTATTCTCACAAATAATACCAAGAGTTAGCTGCATAATCATGAAATTATGACACCCACATTGAAACCTGAACGTTATTGCAGATAGTTGTCCCTTACATACTTGTCAAAACCTGTGCTAAACTTTATCACAATTCTCATCAATACAAAGATAGATTGACAACGGATACAAAAACATGTCCCAAGACTAAACAGATGCTTCAAAATTTGTACTTTAGGAGTGATTAGTGGTAGAATACTAATAGCAATTGCATGAGCGGTGATCAATTGCCTAGGAATTAAACCTAAATTACTCATAGAGCATCATAATGGCTCTGTGTTGATCAGTCCTAGATTACCCATAAGAGCATACACACGTTAACAATGACCGATAAGCAAAATACACAAAAAGTGGGAAGAATTTCTAACCTAGAAGAATGTTGGACTCTTAGAAAAGTAGTCAATTTCCTTCTCTCTCCCCCCTTAGGGCAAAAAGAAGAACCCCCCTTCATTGTGCCCAAAGCCTCCATTTTTATAAATATTAGGATTAAAGTTCCTAATCTTCCTGAGAGTTGGGTCAAACCTCCTCATTTAGGCAACCTAACTAGGCTTCTAAATATTAAGTTTGTAACATTAATCAACGGGGCCTACAAGATGACTTAAATAGGTTAAATACACGTCTAAATTAGGTAAATAGGCCTTATATGGTATGTTCAACTTCGAATAATCATTATTTGAACTCTAATTTGTGTGTTCTTGGTGGCGTTTTAAAACTCTTTTTATCTACTTTTCATCTATATAGTCTCAACCACTAATTCTAACTAATGAGTCGTAATTCTTAAAAAAAGTTAAAGGGTCCAACACCTTAAGGGAAATTTATTTAAATAACAATAATAAAAAAAATAATTACCAAAATATACCACTTTGGGAAATATTTCCCAAAGTGGTGTTCGTTTTTGCCACGCCGGGCGCCAAGTGGCTTTTTTTTAATATTTTTTAAGTTGATTTCGTCGTTTAGAACGACGAAATTGGCTTGAATACGATTTCGTCGTTCTAAACGACGAAACCTTATATTACTTGACCTGGTTTCATCGTTCAGAACGACGAAATCAACTTAAGCTGATTTCGTCGTTCTGAACGACGAAACTACCGCACTTGTGTTATTTCGATCCGATCGTGGGAAAGATACTGATTTCGTCGTTCTCAGCTTAAATTTTTTTAAAATTACTATTTAAAACTAATTTTGTCACCTGTCCCTATTCATTCATTCAAAACACATAACACAAAACACACATAAATATGCACGACTTCATTCATTCCACCCATAACAAATATCACTATCACGAATATCACCATAACAAATATAAGTAAAGTACATCATATACGAGTAACAAATATAATACATCACAAGTAATATCATAATCTCCTACGTCCTCGTCCTCGCCCTCGTCCTTGACGGGGGTGTACGAGCTCCTCATGATCTACCTCTGGCTGTGGCTCTAACTCTGGCTCCAACTGGGGCTCGGGCTCGGGCTCCGACTGGGGCTGAGGCTCAGGCTCGGGCTGGGTCTCCGGCTGCGACTCCATGTCAGGCTCCTGCTCGGGCTCCGGCTCAGCATAAGTAATAGATGGTACAATACGAGCTGGCCGATGTCGTCTATAATATAAAATCGGATCTAGCTGAGTGACATGTGTAGTATCTGGAAATGATGAACCTGGAGGAGAGCTATATGCTGCTGATAATGATGGAATATCATGGCATGAAGAGTGCATCGGCTGCATCTGAGCGGCCTCGTCGACAGGATAATCTCGATGAACATCCATGATCACCGAATGAAGTAGTGGCAAGCTACGAAGGACATCATTAGACGATCTAATCACCGACTCACATGCTGCTACTAAGTCCTCGCGCGAAATACAGGTGACAAGTGCATCACTCAAATACGCATTAGTATGTCGAAGCTGACGAAGCTATAAAAAAATAAATTAAATATTAGATAAATAATTAAAATGAAATAAGAAAATAATATATGCCTTAATTAACAAAGTTGTACTTACTAGAGCTGCCTCAAATGCTCCCCTAGGCTGATATGTCATCTCCTCTACATCATCGCGCGGTAAAATATATCGCCGTGTAATCGGTAAATACCAGTGCATATAAGTACTACGAACATCTCGCAATGTCGTAGCCAGCTCCCCTCTAATAATAGTGGATCTCCTATCCTCCCATCGAGCAATATACGACGCATGATATATAGCCCAGTCGGTAATATAGCGGCCCTGTCGAGTGATGCGATGGACAAACTCGACAGTAGAAGGTGGGACCCCTTGCTCCAGGTTAAACTGGAGCATTACACGATCTGGCACATACATCTCTATAATCTCATAACATATGAGAGGGGTTCGAGAAAGCCACACCTCTCGACCGTCAGTGCAGAGTGGAGGTATCACAGCCAACAAGTCCTCCGAGTACGGCTGCCAAATAATCTATATAATATATAAAGATAAGTTAGTTTAAATAACGACAAATTTTTTTAAAATCATTATATAAAAAAGTTCAACACGGCAATAAAATTACCTGGTATGGCCGCTGGTGGTCTAACTCTCCTCTATATAAACGGAGGACTCCTTGTGGATTTTCTGTTCTCTTCTTCCGAACATTCCACCTTAAGGAGTTAAATTTAAGAAATGAGTTCAGCATATGTTCATAAAGCGTTGCACAAAAAGTAATGTGGTAAACATAAAAACAACCTACCTCGCCCCTAATGGAGCACCCTCGACCAAGCGACCCATCTCAGCAGTTGGTTGGCCGATGTGTAAGTGCTCCCACGACCATAACTATGTCATAAAATAGTGATAACAAATATTAGAAATAAAAAATTATACGTGACTAAAACTCCAAGTAAAGTTACACAATTATTTACCTGAAGAAGAGTAAGACAGCCCGCAATCCCCGAGGTCATGGCCTGGCATGCCTTTCCTAACTCTCGGTATAAGAATGCGAGAGTAGCACTGCCCCATGAATAAGTGTCAGCCATGTCAAAGTCGTGAAGGAGAGAGAGATACGAAACATGCACGTGGCTGCTCATGGTATCCGCAAATATAGTGGCTCCAAGTAAATGCAATATATAGGCTCGTGCATGCTGCTCGATAACTATCTCTGTAGCATCGGCTGGGAGCTCACAAAACTCCTGTAACAGCCATCGTAGGCTCACTCGGCTACCACGCATCATTGTAGGAGGAGGAGCTCTACCAAGAAGTCTAAGTAATATATCCATATGAGCTCCTCCTGTCGTGCCTGTCACCGGACGTCCATCAATACGGAGTCCTAATAGAACTGCCACATCCATAAGCGTGATGGACATCTCTCCATATGACAAATGAAACGTCTGTGTCTCCCTCCATCTCTCAACAAGAGCCGTCAATAGAGGCCGATCGAGACGAACATATTGTAGATGAATGAAATGGCCGAATCCCGCTCGCTCGATATAAGGTAATATACGCTCATCTATAGGCCAATGACGGAGGTATTTAAAATGTTCGGTGCACTCAAGGCACCCGGGGTCCTATAATAAATTTTAAAATTATAACATATCGTATTATATCAACCAAAAAACAATGAAACAAATTTTAAAAAAAGTTATCATACCTCTCCTCTCCAAATAGCAGCAGACCTATGTGACTCCTGCTCTACGAGTAAAGAAGCGTCACTCGGGCCTGGCCCGTAACAAGGCTCTGCATGATCCATATGATCTGTGGAAGATGAAGATCATATCATTAATCGTAAGGAATACATGCGTACGTAACTAAAAAAATATAATAAATACAGAGGTTGATTATATGTTTACTAATCAACACAAGAGTTTCTACATGATTTACTATTATGCCCACTTTGTTTACACCTCCCGCATTTATATCCTCCTCTACCATCTCTTTCCATTGTTCTGTGGTCCATGGTATTCCTAATGCGAACAGACCGTGGGCGACCGGGTTGCCTTGTTGCTATCGGTGGGTATAACACAAACGGTATATCCCTCTCCCAATACTCTCGACCACGAGGAGAATAAAATTCTGCAGAGTACACATTTCTATAAGTAGAAGATGTGTAAAATAGTGATGCATTGATTGGCTCCTGCCGCTTTGCCCACACGGCGATAAGGTGCGAGCAAGGATAACCATAAACCTGAGGGATGTTGCATGTACAAGTATGCATCGCAGCATTTACCATAACCTTGCGGGCACGAATTGATGTCACTTCGTACTGACTCCTATTGATCCTATTAACTATATACTCCCCAATTTTTCTTGTTTGCTCTCTCAATATGGCTTCCACTCTAGGAGTATATGGGGTGACTATGGCAGAGGCGGCAGAAGATCGTTTAATAAAAAATTTTATGAGCCGATAAAAGATAGCTGACACTAAAGCCTGCATGGGTAACCCTCGTGCCCCCTTCAAGACGCTATTTAAACTTTCAGCCATATTTGTAGTCGTCATGCCAAATGTCATAAAACCACCGTGTGCAAGGGACCACTGTGCAGGATGCAATTCTCCTCCTAAGAGGAGATGTTTTGCCCTAGGACTCTCTTGACCAATCAAGTCCATTTTAGCATCAAACTTTTCTATTGTGAGTGCACAAGCTGCTGCCCCAATCAAGTCCGCCAGTGTATCATTTTTGAACTCCTTAAAATTTGCTTTTATGTGACAGATGCAATAACGATGGTGGTAATCCGGCTCTGGAAGAACCTCAGGCACTGCCTTCTGAAGCCCCTTATGTTGATCTGAAATAATGACGATGTTCGTCATGCCCATCAGTACATGATCCCTCAATTCCATTAGAAACCATTTCCAATTGTCTCCGTCTTCCTTCCCGACAAGCCCGAATGCAAGAGGAAATAACCCATTATTTCCATCTGTAGCCGTTGCAGCCATAAGAGCACCAGGATATCTGCCATACAAGTGAGTGACATCAACGCCAATCACAGGGATGCAATGTTGAAACCCAGCTATAGACGGCCCAAAGGCCCAAAACAACCGTCTAAATCTCCTACAAGTGCCACCATCTGCACGAGGTACTACATCATCCTCTAAGCGGTAGTAGGTGTTAGGATTGGCTTCTTGCACCGCCCTTAGGTACATTGGCAACAATTTATACGATTCAACCCAATCTCCATAAATGGCCTTGATCGCCATATTCCTTGCTGCCCATGCTTTCTTATAAGATATGTCAACATGATACTTCTCCTTCATTCTTTGAATAATATCCCCTGGTGTGAGAGTTAATTCGGCTTGGATAGCGGGCATTATGACCTTCGAAATAAAGGAGGCACTACACTGCCTATGATCTGTGCTAAGCTGGGCATTCCGACATGTGTGGTCACCTTTGTACGTCTTCAATTTAAAGAACCCACCACCCCTTTTGATTGAGCCATGCACTCTCCAAGGGCAAGTGCTATCAATGCACTTCACTGTATACTCCGCCGGATTTGTTCGTACAACCTTGTATTCGACATGATTTTGAATGGAAAACTCCTGCAAGGCTGTAACGAATGCTTCTTTATTCTCAAAGATGCGGCCAACGTATAACTCATCTTCGTTTTGTTGGTCCAAATCCATTGTAGAATTCACTGCAGCATCTATCTCCTCATCTGTGATGTGTGCATAAAGGGGCTCCACTTCACAGTACGACGGCTCTTCATCATCTATATTCATATCATTCCCAGCAATGGCATTGTCTACCGCATCATCCCCCTCGCCGTCAACCATCTGTTGAGCACTTTCTTCACCTCTAACCCCTTATACATTCATATCAGAATCTTCTCCACTTACTTCGTCAATATTATCTTCACCTTCATTATCCTCATTTTCATCAATATCTTCACCGTAGACATATCCCCCCTACATATAAACATCGCATATGTATTAAATTTCATAAGCCTAAAAAAGTTGAATTTATTTATAAATATATATTTCACCTCTGATTAGATGGTCCAGCATCGGTATGACCAACATACGTGTAGGGGTAATGAGGGCCCATCGAACTTTGAGTTTCATACCATGCACTGCCTTGAGACATTGGAATGCGTCGTAGACCTTCCATATTACACACAAAATCTCAAAATTTAGCTAAACGTATTTTCATTAAAGGATAATAAGATTGAAAACGTATTCACAACTAAATCAACCCTTACCTCCAAGTAGGTCCACTTCCATCGTAAATAGGGGCAGACGACCTATGACGTTCATTTGAAGCTACTGTCATAGATAAATTTCCCTCTTCTTCGTCGTCCACCGGCACTTGCATATGACTTTCATTGTTCACATTTCTATCCGAGCTCCTTTGTGAGCTTCTGTGAGAGCTCCTATGTGAACTACTTCGCCTTCCACTAGTCACTCGAGCCTCTTTTTCGAGAAATAACTCGAAAGAAATTATGTGACGCGAGTGGTGAAACATAAAAGCCATTGATGAATCATCATTTATGTTCATTAGTATCATTCTCGATCCATAGGACGGAAGATTACATTTGATAGTAATTTTCCATCTTCTTCAATCCAACCCAACCTTACTTACTACGTGCATCTCAAATTCATCAAATGTAGACGGTTTCTTCATTAATAATCCTTCTATGCGTCCGTCGTAGTTAATGAAAAAACTAACCATTTCTTCTGCCATTTCTATTCAATTAATTCATAAATAATAAATAAAATTAATATTAGATTAAGCAAACTAATATTAATATCTACTCTAATAAATATATTTTAAAAATATATACACATAGAAACTAATAACTTTACCAAGTATATAAGCATATCATTAATACTTTCTATTAATGAGTAAATTTTCTAATTAATAAAATTAGACATTTAATGTAATAACGCATACAATGTCACATATCATATAAAAACATGTTCAAAAACTCAAATCCTCCTTATTTACCAAAATTTGAGAGACTTGCCATCTTAAAAAACAAACACTCATTAATTAAAAATCCATCTCAATTTAATAATCTTAAACAAAAAAACACACACAATGACTTAGAATAATACTTCTAAAATTAGGGCTAAATGATAGGACATTCAAGACTTCAAATTTTTTCAATGTAATATACAAAACTATATTTCTTCAATGTAACATATAAAAAATATATTACAACAATTGAAAAAAAGGTAAATAAAATAAAAATAAAAACACATACCAAAAAAATGAAATGGGAGCGATTCGACGTGGGCAGCGGCGGGCTAGAGCAAAGGCGGCGGCGGAGTGCAGTCGACGGCGGCGGAATGAGGTCGGCGGAGGTGGGCTGGACGGCGGCGGCGAGTTTGGCAGCGTTCGGACGTCGGCAGCAGCGGCGGAGAAAAAACACACTGGAACGCGACGGGAGGCGGAGCGGAGTTGCGGATATAACGATGATGATTTCGTCGTTCTAAACGATGAAATCAACTTAAGTTGATTTCATCGTTTAGAACGACGAAATCAATGTCTTTCCCACGATCGGATCGAAATAACACAAGTGTGGTAGTTTTGTCGGTCAGAACGACGAAATCAGCTTAAGTTGATTTTGTCGTTCTGAACGACGAAACCGGGTCAAGTAATATAAGGTTTCGTCATTTAGAACGACGAAATCGTATTCAAGACAATTTCGTCGTTCTAAACGACAAAATTAACTTAAAAAATATAAAAAAAAAGCCACGCTAGCACCAGCGTGGTAAAAACGAACACCACTTTGGGAAATATTTTCCAAAGTGGTATATTTTGGTAATTATTATTTTTTTATTATTTTAATAAATTTCCCTAATTTTTATATGGTCAATTTTAAAAATCTATGAATATTATATATATATATATATTAAAATTAAATATAAATCTATTTTAGATATATTGGCACTTACCTTAACCCCCTCCATTTTTTTATTTGTGTGTATCACTGTACTACTACCTGGCCAGACCCGCTTGCAGCATGCTCACAGCGCACAACATTAAGCGGGCCCAAACGCAAGGAATGGTCTGGTCCTTCTTTGCTAACCGCGGCCGCGTCCGTTCGACCGTGGATCCGGTCTCCTCGTGAAATCTGAAAGAAGAAGCTATACTTGCTGGTTGCAATTCGGACCCAGACCCGACCCAGAACGGGTTCGAATTGGGTCCGAATGACTGCACCACTCCCGACATTTCAGATTACCACCCACAAAGCCCCTCCCCCTCCCCGCCAACGGCTCCTATGTACGTCCTCGCCTCTATCCCACTGGGCGATTCTTGGGGAGAGGCGTCGAGCTCCGCACCGTGGCAGCCGGAATCCGTACAGCCTTCGCCATCGCAGGCATCTCCGACACCTTCTTCCCACTTGCTTGCCATTTCTTTGTTGTTTTTGCGGAGGCCCATTTCTTGTTCTTCTTCTTTTCCTTTCCCTGTTTGCGTCTCTCATTTCTGCCTTTTTTTTGCATTTCTCTGCATGATACGAGGATAGGGTTTTGTATCCGATACATTGGCACATACCACACCCCTGTTTCCTCGCTTCCGCCTCCACTTTCCCCCTCTGCCCTTCTGGGATGAATATTTTCGTATCTCAAGAAGTCGGCCAGAGGAGCCTAGAAGCCGGCACCGAAGAGTTCGAGAGGGCGGCGGCCACTAGCACGGTGGTGGTGGGCGAGAAAGTGGCCCATTTCTTCGAAGAGAGCCCGGCGGTGGACGATTACTGTCAAATACTTCTCAAATCGGCAACACCGCACAGAGAGAAAGAGAATATCAGGGGAGAGAGGTATATGATGGGAAAGGGATGGGCACATATGTCAACCCCCCCAAGCAATCTTCATCCTTCTTTTTCTTTTCTTGTTTTTGGCATCCTTTAGTTTGGATTGTTAACACAGATTTGTATATGATGCGTCTTGTGGTCCAATTGTGACCAGACGCTTTTTAACAGCTGGTTTTTGACACACACAAATTACCTACTTACTACTTTGATTTTTGGCATGTGTAAACGGTTATGCTCTAGAAGTTTGATAATTGTACACTAAATTTACACCTTTATATGGTGGCATATATTTCACCATTTATGCTCTATGAAGTTTGATAATTATACGTAAACGGTTGTAATTTTTTTATTAATATCGGAAGCCCAGTTTTTTTCCCATTTTAGAATGAAAACTTGCGCATATTAATGGAAATATTTTATAAATCAAGTATCAGAGTTTTGTCATTTCCTAGGATTTCTTCTTATATTGTCATATATATGGTGATTGTGCTTGCTCTTACCATTGCCTAGTAATATGGTTAGCTGCTCACATGATTTTTGTTATTTGCATAGGAAAAGTTGAAAGAGAAAAAGCTTTCAATCACAGATTCTATTACTTCTCTTAGATGTGATTGAAGGTATGCCTTCAGTAGCAGCTTTTATTGTTTTTTAGTCTAATTTATCTGTTATATTTTCTTTTAATGTATACACTATTCTGTTTGGTGTATCTTTTCTAGTGACAATATTTCCTTGTTAATTTTAACAGGAGTTGTTTTTATTGTTTGTCTGGTTATCATGTGCAGGTTCGTTGATTGTTTATTCTGTGACTTATGAGGTTATTTTGTTGTCAGTGACGCGTTCTTTTTGCATAGTTTATGATGTTTATCCTTCTTGTAATTTGTGACGCAGTTTGTGAAGTTCAATTATCATTTTACTTGTGTTGGCGATGATGGTTGTTGACATGATGGTATGTATTTTATGGGTAACAAGCTTCTCTTTTTCTATTTTTCTGCATATAGTTATTCTTTTCCTACTTTCTGATCATTGATTTTCTTTGCCCGTTATCCAACTTTTGATGGATAGTTAAAAGATTGAAACCGAAATATTGTATTTATTAATATTGATGCTATATTTGTGGAATGTAGTGCGTGATAAGATTTATTGTATTAATTAGTATTGATGCTGACTTTGTGTAATCTAGTGTGTGACAATGTTTATTATCAATTCTTAGTAAAATTATGTGGAAGCCTTAGTAATCAAGCTTTTATCTGGGATCTAGGATAGATCCTTTTCTGGAATGTGCAATTCTATACCCAGTAGATGTCATAAAAGTCATATAGATTCATTAGGCTTAACTTTACACATTTTGAATTTATGCGGCATCAGATGCATTGTGAAGTTGTTTGTGGCGTTTTGTATTTCAAATTTTGAGGTGATGTTAAAATTTTGCTGTAATATGTATTTACAAGACATGAAAGATACTTCTTTATTTGTTATTTTAGTTAGTTGTTTGGATTGGTGTTCGTGTCTGGTAAGTCTATTTAGAAACCACTTTTTAGAGTTTAAACTATGTTTTAGAGCCCATTATTAATGCTATATATAGGAAAACTGTAGTTGTTGTAGACTTCTTCTAAAAGCATAAGATGTGAAGGAAATGATTAAATATTTATATTAATTACACAAACAGTTCCTTGCATGTGCAAGCACCTTTTAAGCATTGAATGTGAGCACACACTTAGGGGGGGGGGGGCGCTTTCCCGCAGGAGTCAGACCTAGAACCATGGTGTCTGATATCGGTGTTAGTTAAGCTCTTCTCCCGAAAACTTTTGTTGGTCTGGGAGGAGATTAACTATTTATTTTAATCACCCTGAAACAGGTATATTGTCAGTTGAGTTTATCATTGTATGTACCGTGATGGGTAGCCTTTAAAAAGAATTGCTGAAATAAGGGTTTGAGTTTCTCCTTGACCTTGATAGGTCATGGCAGTCCATGGATGTAATTTGGTCCATCAAAGCGTGTATGCATTTATGGCATTCTTTTGTGTTTTAATCAATTATTTCTTTCCATAAACTTTTGACTTGTGTATATCCAGGGTAGCAGAGCCGGTCTATCGTTTATTAAATGTTGACAGCTCCAGTGATGGCCGAATTTGTTCTGGTCCATGCTCTTCAATACAAGCAAACTCTTCTGCTCATGCATTTCAGCCATCTTATGCTTCAAGCCCAAGTACAGCTGACTGGAACGGACATGACGCCGTCTTCTGACTATGAAGAAATGGACTCTGGAGATAATATCAGGGCAACTCATCATGGTGGCTATGCCATCTCATCAAGGTAGGATTTTAATTGTCTTGTCTCAGTATGATCCAGTGCAATGAACAAACAAGAAATTGTAGTTAGTAGCTGTCTGGTCTTTTGATTTTAGATTGTGCTTCTTTTGGTGAGTGCCTCTTCTTTCATGTGGATTTTCATAAGAAGTAATCCTGCTATGTTGTATGTAATTACATTATGTTCTGTTTGTAATCATTTATGCATTTGTAATTGGGTTTTAGATGGAGGTGCAATCTAATACTAGTTTCCCTAGCTTTATCCAAGCAAGTTGATTTTTTGCCTTATTTATTTAATGACTAATTAACTAGGTTAATTCTCACAGAATGCTGTTCTTTTTTTTTGTGTACGGAGAAGAAACTGTCATTACTCTGATTATGTTAGGTGCCGCTCATGGTGCCGTAGATGACCCCACACCAGCATTTCCAGCTGGAAAAACAGCGGCTGATGGATGTGGCATCAAGCAGAGGACATAAAAGACTTGCTGGTTATTTGGCTGAAGCAGATCTAACCAGTCACCTTTCTTCCATGACGCTGAAATCTGGTACAATGGAAAGTGTTTCTGGTACACTCAATCTTGATGAAGAGGCAAAGATTGTGGACGATCAAAACATTTTTTCTCTAAATGGAATGCTTGAGGATTGGTTATCTCAGGGGCTCTCTTGCTGCTGTGAGGAATTCTACCCAGGCTGCTGCTCGAATCCAAGCTGCTTTGCAGGTTCAGTCCTTCATTCGAAGACAATCAGTTCAGAAAAGTGAAGGAAAATCTGATATATCAAATAAGTTAAATGCCATGGCCTGTCTTATTAAAGCTCCTAAGGTTGGTCGTTTCAGTGATTCATTGCATACTGCAGCTGTGAGGATCCAACAAAAATGTGGTAGTTGGAAAAGGAGAAGCGAGTTTCTGATGATGCGCAATGGTATTGTAAAAAATGAGGTATTTTTTTCCATTTAATTAATTTGAATTTGGTATAGAAGTTCCTCTCTTGATGAAGTGGATCTACTTTCTGTCCTAAGATGCAGAAAAAAAGCTGTCAATAGAACTTTACTGACAGCAAGAATTTTCAAAGAGCAGGTAAATTTATGTAGTGTTATTCTTATTCATGATACTGAATTCTATTTTAGATGTGAACGGAACTGGAGATCCGAATTAATTTGAAAATCTATTAATCCTTTATTGCTTTGTCATGTGTTAATTAATTTGTCAGCACGACTAGTACACATGAGGTTGGGTCCAATCGGTTTGTCTTTTAGGCTACATTTCAAAATCAATATGAGCTAATTATTATCAAAATAGATTGGGTTTAAATTTTTGCTGTTTTATGTCTACAGGTCCTTGAACATTTGGGATTCATGAAGCAAGATCAATCTGTTACTATGTGAGGGAAAAAAAAGAAAAAAAAAAAAAAAAAAAAAAAAAAAAAAAAAAAAAAAAAAAAAAAAAAAAAAAAAAAAAAAAAAAAAAAAAAAAAAAAAAAAAAAAAAAAAAAAAAAAGAAAAAAAAAGGAAAAAAAGAAAAAGCAAACTCATCTGCTCATGCACCTCAGCCATCTTATGCTTCAATCCCAAGTACAGCTGACTGGAACGGACAGACGCTGTCTTCTGTTTATGAAGAAATGGACTCTGGAGATAATATCAGGGCAACTCATCATGGTGGCTATGCCATCTCATCATGGTAGGATTTTAATTGTCTTGTCTCTGTATGATCCATTTCAGTGAACAAACTAGAAATTATAGTTATTAGCCATCTGGTCTTTTGATTTTAGATTGTGCTTCTTTTGGTGAGTGCCTCTTCTTTCATGTGGATTCTCATAAGAAGTAATCCTGCTATGTTGTATGTAATTACATTATGTTCTGTTTGTAATCATTTATGCATTTGTAATTGGGTTTTTGATGGAGGTGCAATCTAATACTAGTTTCCCTAGCTTTATCCATGCAAGTTGATTTTTTGCCATATTTATTTAATGACTAATTAACTAGGTTAATTCTCACAGAATGCTGTTCTTTTTTTTTGTGTACAGAGAAGAAACTGTCATTACTCTGATTATGTTAGGTGCCGCTCATGGTGCCGTAGATGACCCCACACCAGCATTTCCAGCTGGAAAAACAGCGGCTGATGTGGCATCAAGCAGAGGACATAAAGGACTTGCTGGTTATTTGGCTGAAGCAGATCTAACCAGTCACCATTCTTCCATGACGCTGAAATCTGGTACAATGGAAAGTGTTTCTGGTACACTCAATCTTGATGAAGAGGCAAAGATTGTGGACGATCAAAACATTTTTTTCTAAATGGAATGCTTGAGGATTGGTTATCTCAGGGGCTCTCTTGCTGCTGTGAGGAATCTACCCAGGCTGCTGCTCGAATCCAAGCTGCTTTGTGGGTTCAGTCCTTCATTCAAAGACAATCAGCTTAGAAAAGTGAAGGTAAATCTGATATATCAAATGAGTTAATTGCCATGGCCTGTCTTATTAAAGCCCCTAAGGTTGGTCGTTTCAGTGATTCATTGCATACTGCGGCTTTGAGGATCCAACAGAAATGTCGTAGTTGGAAAAGGAGAAGGGAGTTTGTGACAATGCGCAACCGTATTGTAAAAAATGAGGTATTATTTTCCATTTAATGAATTTGAATTTGATAGAGAAGTCCTCTCTTGATGAAGTGGATCTACTTTCTGTCCTAAGATGCAGAAAAAAGCTGTCAATAGAACTTTACTGACAGCAAGAATTTTCAAAGAGCAGGTAAATTTATGATGTAGTGTCATTCTTATTCATGATGCTGAATTCTATTTTAGATGTGAACAGAACTGGAGATCCGAATTAATTTTAAAATCTATTAATCCTTTATTGCTTTGTCATGTGTTAATTAATTTGTCATCACGACTAGTATACATGAGGTTGGGTCCAATTTGTTTGTCTTTTAGGCTGCATTTCAAAATCAATATGAGCTAATTATTATCAAAATAGATTGGGTTTAAATTTTTGCTGTTTTATGTCTACAGGTCCTTGAACATGTGGGATTTGTGAAGCAAGATCAATCAGTTACTATGACAGGGAAAAAAATGAAAAAAAAAAGAAAAAAAGAAAAAAAAAGAAAAAGAAAAGAAAAAAAGGAAAAAAAAGAAAAAAGAAAAAGAAAAAGAAAAGGAGGTAAAAGAATAGAATATCCATCATAGAAAAAAAAAAGAAAAAAAGGAAAAAAAAAGAAAAAAAAGAAAAAAAAGAAAAAGAAAAGAAAAAAGAAAAAGAAAAAGAAAAATAAAAGGAGGTAAGAGAATAGAATATCCATCATAGAACTCATATGGGAAAGGCTGACCGGTCCTGAGCGATTGAAGGGAGGTAAACTTTGTGATTATCAGCTTGAAGGGTTGAATTTTCTTGTTAACAGGTATGTAGGTTTTGTGTTTCCATCACAATTAAACCTGAATATTACAATTAGTTATTTGTTTTGCAGTATTTCAGTGCTTCTCCTTGAATAATTTTTGTTGTAGTTGGAGAAACGATACAAATGTTAATTCTTGCTGATGAGATGGGTCTTGGTGAAACTGTTCAGTCAGTTTCTATGTTGGGCTTTTTACAGGTACTGTGGCCTTTGTTTTACCGCTAGTTATGGACAATTCTTTGTTTTTCATCTTAAAAAATTTTGAAACAGTTCTTTATCTAAATAACAGCACGCACAACAAATACATGGACCATTTCTTGTTATCGGACCATTGTCTACATTTTCAAACTAGGCCAATGAATTTAAGAAGTGGCACCCTGAAATGAATGTAGTCGTATATGCTGGCAACTGTGCCTTCTGAGAGGTAGTCCTTCTTGTAATTTTTTTTAACTGTGCAAAGTTCCATTGTGAGTTCAGTGTATTTAAAGAATTCATTTTAGCAGTATTAGCTGACTTAATATTTTGTTTGTGGCTGCAGATCTGTCAATAGTTTTTGGCTTTTTCTCTGACATGAAAAATGGCAGGCAGACTAAGTTTGATTCTTTATTGACCACATATGAAGTATTATTGAAGGATAAAACATTGTTTTCCAAGATCAAGTGGAGCTATCTTATGGTTGACGAAGCACATAGGCTCAAGAATTGTGAAGCTTCACTATATACGACTCTTCCGGTATGTTTTACTCCCAACATTTTACTTAAGTTTATTTATATACAAGGACAAAACCTGATTTTGTTTTAACAATCAGTTCCCCCTCCCACAAAAAAGACAGGCAGGAATTTAGCACCAAAAACAAATTGCTCAGCACAGGTACTCCTTTGCAAAACAGTGTTGAGGAGTTATGGTAATTGCACTTGGCTCGGATATTTATATAATATGGCTCAATTCTTGTGCACTTGTTTACTGAATAACTTTTTCCTATTGTCATAGGGCTTTATTACATTTTCTTGACCCAGAAATGTTCAAGGACAAAGATGGCTTTTGTTGTGAAATACAAGAATTTGAGCTCATTTAATAAAATAGAGGTATATTTGATGGCCCATTTTTTCTTTAGTGGGTGTAAGGAAATTTAAGAATATTTTATTTTTTTATTTGCCTAATTACTACTAAAATTCTTATGTGATAAATATCTACATTCAAATGTCTACAGGTTCTTGAACGTTGTTTGGGATTCGTGAAGGAAGATCAATCAGTTAATATGAGAGGGAAAAAGTGAAAAAAAAATAAAAAAAAGGAAAAAAAGAAAAATAGAAAAGAAAAAAAAAGGAAGAAAAAGAAAAAGCAAACTCTTCTGCTCATGCACCTCAGCCATCTTATGCTTCAAGCCCAAGTACAGCTGACTGGAATGGACAGACGCCATCGTCTAACTATGAAGAAATGGACTCTGGAGATAATATGAGGGCAACTCATCATGGTGGCTATGCCATCTCATCATGGTAGGATTTTAATTGTCTTGTCTCAGTATGATCCATTGCAATGAACAAACTAGAAATTGTAGTTATTAGCCGTCTGGTCTTTTGATTCTTGATTGTGCTTCTTTTTGTGAGTGCCTCTTCTTTTATGTGGATTCTCATAAGAAGTAATCCTGTTATGTTGTATGTAATACATTATGTTCTGTTTGTAATCATTTATGCATTTGTAATTGGGTTTTA
The DNA here is from genome assembly GCA_035235625.1 of Saururus chinensis. Classification (NCBI taxonomy): domain Eukaryota; kingdom Viridiplantae; phylum Streptophyta; class Magnoliopsida; order Piperales; family Saururaceae; genus Saururus; species Saururus chinensis. The sequence goes on from CP141143.1 coordinate 39,790,974, forward strand.
GATGGAGGTGCAATCTAATACTAGTTTCCCTAGCTTTATCCAAGCAAGTTGATTTTTTGCCTTATTTATTTAATGACTAATTAACTAGGTTAATTCTCACAGAATGCTGTTCTTTTTTCAGTGTACAGGGAAGAAACTGTCATTACTCTGACTATGTTAGGTGGTGCTCATGGTGCCGTAGATGACCACACACCAGCATTTCCAGCTGGAAAAACAGCGGCTGATGTGGCATCAAGCAGAGGACATAAAGGACTTGCTGGTTATTTGGCTGAAGCATATCTAACCAGTCACCTTTCTTCCATGACGCTGAAATCTGGTACAATGGAAAGTGTTTCTTGTACACTCAATCTTGATGAAGAGGCAAAGATTGTGGACGATCAAGTCATATTTCTCTGAATGGAATGCTTGAGAATCAGTTCTCTGAGGGGCTCTCTTGTTGCTGTGAGGAATTCTACCCAGGCTGCTGCTCGAATCTAAGCTGCTTTGCGGGTTCAATCTTTCATTCAAAGACAATCAGCTAAGAAAAGTGAAGGAAAATCTGATATATCAAATGAGTTGATTGCCATGGCCTGTCTTATTAAAGCCCCTAAGGTTGGTCGTTTCAGTGTTTCATTGCATACTCAGCTGTGAGGATCCAACAGAAAAGTCGTAGTTGGAAAGGGAGAAGGGTGTTTGTGACAATGCGCAACTGTATTGTCAAAATTCAGGTATTGTTTGCCATTTAATTAATTTGAATTTTATATAGAAGTCCTCTCTTGATGAAGTGGATCTAAAAAAGCTGTGAATAGAACTTTACTGACAGCAAGAATTTTCAAAGAGCAGGCAAATTTTTGATGTAGTATCAATCTTATTCAGATGCTGAATTCTATTGTAGATGTGAACGGAACTGGAGATCCGAATTAATTTGAAAATCTTTTAATCCTTTATTACTTTGTCATGTGTTAATTAATTTGTCATCACGACTTGTACACGAGGTTGGGTCCAATCTGTTTGTCTTTTAGGCTACATTTCAAAATCAATATGAGCTAATTATTATCAAAATAGATTGGGTTTAAATTTTTGCTGTTTTATGCCTACAGGTCCTTGAACATTTGGGATTCATGAAGCACGATCAATCAGCTACTATTAGTGGCAAAAAAATAGAAAAAAAAGAAAAAAAAAGAAAAAAAAGGAAAAAAGAAAAAAGAAAAAAGAAAAAGAAAATGAAAAGGAGGTAAAAGAATAGAATATCCATCATAGGACTCATATGCGAAAGGCTGACAGGGCCTGAGTGAATGAAGGGAGGTAAACTTCGTGATTATCAGCTTGAAGGGTTGAATTTTCTTCTTGACTTGTATGTAGGTTTTGTATTAAACCTGAATATTACACTTATTTGTTTTGCAGCATTTCAGTGCTTCTCACTGAATTATTTTTGTTGTAGTTGGAGAAATGATACAAATGCTGATTCTTGCTGATGAGATGGGTCTTGGTAAAACTGCTCAGTCAGTTTTGTTGGGCTTTTTACAGGTACTGTGGCCTTTGTTTTACTGCTAGTTTTGGACAATTCTTAGTTTTTCATCTTAAATTTTTTTTAAACAGTTCTTTATCTAAATAACAGCACGCACAGAAAATACATGGACCATGTCTTGTTATTGTACCATTGTCTACATTTTCAAACTTGGCCAAGGAATTTAAGAAGTGCTGAAATGAATGTAGCCATATATGTTGGCAACTGTGCCTGCAGAGAGGTAGTCCTGCTTGTAGTTTTTTTTAACTGTGCAAAGTTCTATTGTGAGTTCAGTGTATTTAAAGAATTCATTTTAGCAGTATTAGCTGACTTAATATTTTGTTTGTGGCTGCAGATCTGTCAACAGTTTTTGACTTTTTCTCTGACATGAAAAATGGCAGGCAGACTAAGTTTGATTCTTTATTGACCACATATGAATTATTATTGAAGGATAAAACTTTGTTTTCCAAGATCAAGTGGAGCTATCTTATGGTTGACGAAGCACATAGGCTCAAGAATTGTGAAGCTTCAGGTTTTACTCCCAACATTTTACTTAAGTTATTTTGATTACATGGACAAAACCTGATTTTGTTTTAACAACCAGTTCTCCCCTCCCACAAAAAAGACACAGGCAGGAATTTAGCACCAAAAACAAGTTTCTCATCACTGGTACTCCTTTGCAAAACAGTGTTGAGGAGTTGTGGTAATTGCACTTGGCTCGGATATTTATATAATATTGCTCAATTCTTGTGCACTTGTTTACTAAATAACTTTTTCCTACATGTCATAGGGCTTTATTACATTTTCTTGACCCATTTTTTCTTTAGTGGGTGTAAGGAAATTTAAGAATATTTTATTTTTTTATTGCCTGATTACTACTAAAATTCTTACTTGATAAATATACATTCAAATGTCTTCAGGTCCTTGAACATTTGGGATTCGTGAAGGAAGATCAATCAGTTACTATGAGAGGGAAAAAATGAAAAAAAAATTAAAAAAAAAAGAAAAAAAAAGAAAAAGAAAAGAGAAAAAAAGGAAAAAAAAGAAAATGCATACTCTTCTGCTCATGCACCTCAGCCATCTTATGCTTCAAGACCAAGTACAGCTGACTGGAATGGACAGACGGTCTTCTGACTATGAAGAAATGGACTCTGGAGATAATATGAGGGCAACTCATCATGGTGGCTATGCCATCTCATCATGGTAGGATTTTAATTGTCACCTTTCTTCCATGGCGCTGAAATCTGGTACAATGGAAAGTGTTTCTGGTACACTCAATCTTGATGAAGAAGCAAAGATTGTGGACGATGAAAACATTTTTTCTTTAGTTGGAATGCTTGAGGATCAGTTATCTTTGAGGGGCTCTCTTGTTGCTGTGAGGAATTCTACCCAGGCTGCTGCTCGAATCCAAGCTGCTTTGCGGGTTCAGTCCTTTATTCAAAGACAATCAGCTCAGAAAAGTGAAGGAATATCTGATATATCAAATGAGTTAATTGCCATGGCCTGTCTTATTAAAGTCCCTAAGGTTGGTCATTTCTGTGATTCATTGCATACTGCAGCTGTGAGGATCCAACAGATATGTCGTAGTTGGAAAGGGAGAAGGGAGTTTCTGACGATGCGCAACTGTATTGTCAAAATTCAGGTATTATTTTCCATTTAATTAATTTGAATTTGATATAGAAGTCCTCTCTTGATGAAGTGGATCTAAAAAAGCTGTCAATAGAACTTTATTGACAGCAAGAATTTTCAAAGAGCATGTAAATTTATGATGTAGTATCAATCTTATTCATGATGCTGAATTCTGTTATAGCTGTGAACGGAACTGGAGATCCGAATTAATTTGAAAATCTATTAATCCTTTATTGCTTTGTCATGTGTTAATTAATTTGTCATCACGACTAGTACACATGAGGTTGGGTCCAATCTGTTTGTCTTTTAGGCTACATTTCAAAATCAATATGAGCTAATTATTATCAAAATAGATTGGGTTTAAATTTTTGCTGTTTTATGCCTACAGGTCCTTGAACATTTGGGATTCATGAAGCACGATCAATCAGCTACTATTAGTGGCAAAAAAATAGAAAAAAAAGAAAAAAAAAGAAAAAGAAAAGAAGAAAAAGGAAAAAGAAAAAGAAAAAGAAACGGATGTAAAAGAGTAGAATATCCATCATAGAACAAATATGCGAAAGGCTGACAGGGCCTGAGTGATTGAAGGGAGGTAAACTTCGTGATTTTCAGCTTGAAGGGTTGAATTTTCTTGTTGACAGGTATGTAGGTTTTGTATTAAACCTGAATATTACGCAGCATTTCAGTGCTTCTCACTGAATAATTTTTGTTGTAGTTGGAGAAACGATACAAATGTTGATTCTTGCTGATGAGATGGGTCTTGGTAAAACTGTTCATTCAGTTCGTTTCTATGTTGGGCTTTTTACAGGTACTGTGGCCTTTGTTTTACCGCTAGTTATGGACAATGTCTTTGTTTTTCATCATAAATTTTTTTTCAACAGTTCTTCTTTATCTAAATAACAGCACGCACAGCAAATACATGGACCATTTCTTGTTATCGTACCATTGTCTACATTTTCAAACTAGGCCAAGGAATTTAAGAAGTGGCACCCTGAAATGAATGTAGCCGCATATGTTGGCAACTCTGCCTGCAGAGAGGTAGTCCTGCGTGTAGTTTTTTTTAAGTGTGCAAAGTTCTATTGTGAGTTCAGTGTATTTAAAGAATTCATTTTAGCAGTATTAGCTGACTTAATATTTTGTTTGTGGCTGCAGATCTGTCAACAGTTTTTGACTTTTTCTCTGACGTGAAAAATGGCAGGCAGACAAAGTTTGTCTCTTTATTGACCACATATGAAGTATTATTGAAGGATAAAACTTTGTTTTCCAAGATCAAGTGGATATATCTTATGGTTGACGAAGCACATAGGCTCAAGAATTGTGAAGCTTCACTATTTACGACTCTTTCAGTAGGTTTTACTCCCAACATTTTACTTAAGTTATTTTGTTTACAAGGACAAAACCTTATTTTGTTTCAACAATCAGTTCCCCCCTCCCACAAAAAAGACACGCAGGAATTTGGCACCAAAAACAAGTTTCTCATCACTGGTACTCCTTTGCAAAACATTGTTGAGGAGTTATGGTAATTGCAAATTGCTCGGATATTTATATAGTATGGCTGAAGTCTTGTGCACTTGTTTACTGAATAACTTTTTCCTACTTGTGTCATAGGGCTTTATTACATTTTCTTGACCCAGAAAACTTCAAAAGAACAAAGATGACTTTGTTGTGAAATACAAGAATTTGAGCTCATTTAATAAAATAGAGGTATATTTGATGGCCCATTTTTTCTTTAGTGGGTGTAAGGAAATTTAAGAATATTTTATTTTTTTATTTGCCTGATTACTACTAAAATTCTTACTTGATAAATATACATTCAAATGTCTACAGGTCCTTGAACATTTGGGATTCAGTTACTATGAGAGGGAAAAAATGAAAAAAAAATAAAAAAAAGGAAAAAAAAGAAAAAGAAAAGAGAAAAAAAGCAAAAAAAAAGAAAAAGAACAGAGAAAAAAAAAATGCAAACTCTTCTGCTCATGCACCTCAGCTATCTTATGCTTCAAGACCAAGTACAGCTGACTGGAATGGACAGACGCCGTCTTCTGACTATGAAGAAATGGACTCCGGAGATAATACGAGGGCAACTCATCATGGTGGCTATGCCATCTCATCATGGTAGGATTTTAATTGTCTTGTCTCAGTATGATCCATTGCAATGAACAAACTAGAAATTGTAGTTATTAGCCGTCTGGTCTTTTGATTGATTGTGCTTCTTTTGTTGAGTGCCTCGTCTTTCATGTGGATTCTCATAAGAAGCAATCCTGCTATACATTATGTTCTGTTTGTAATCATTTATGCATTTGTAATTGGCTTTTAGATGGAGGTGCAGTCTAATACTAGTTTCCCTAGCTTTATCCAGGCGAGTTGATTTTTTGCTTTATTTATTTAATGACTAACTAGGTTAATTCTCACAGAATGCTGTTCTTTTTTCTGTGTACAGAGAAGAAACTGTCATTACTCTGATTATGTTAGGTGGTGCTCATGGTGCCGTAGATGACCCCACACCAGCATTTCCAGCTGGAAAAACAGCGGCTGATGTGGCATCAAGCAGAGGACATAAAGGACTTGCTGGTTATTTGGCTGAAGCAGATCTAACCAGTCACCTTTCTTCCATGACGCTGAAATCTGGTACAATGGAAAGTGTTCTTGGTACACTCAATCTTGATGAAGAAGCAAAGATTGTGGACGATGAAAACATTTTTTCTCTAATTGGAATGCTTGAGGATCAGTTATCTATGAGGGGCTCTCTTGTTGCTGTGAGGAATTCTACCCAGGCTGCGACACGAATCCAAGCTGCTTTGCGGGTTCAGTCCTTCATTCATAGAGAATCAGTTCAGAAAAGTGAAGGAAAATCTGATATATCAAATAAGTTAATTGCCAGCATACTGCAGCTGTGAGGATCTATCAGAAATGTCGTGGTTGGAAAGGTAGAAGGGAGTTTCTGATGATGCGCAACTGTATTGTCAAAATTCAGGTATTATTTTCCATTTAATTAATTTGAATTTGATGTAGAAGTCCTCTCTTGATGAAGTGGATCTACTTTCTGTCCTAAGATGCTGAAAAAAGCTGTCAATAGAACTTTACTGACAGCAAGAATTTTCAAAGAGCAGGTAAATTTATGTAGTATCAATCTTATTCATGATGCTGAATTCTATTTTAGATGTGAACGGAACTGGAGATCCGAATTAATTTGAAAATCTATTAATCCTTTATTGCTTTGTCATGTGTTAATTAATCACGACTAGTACACAAGGTTGGGTCCAATCTGTTTGTCTTTTAGGCTGCATTTCAAAATCAATATGAGCTAATTGTTATTAAAATAGTGGGTTTAAATTTTTGCTGTTTTATGTGTACAGGTCCTTGAACATTTGGGATTCATGAAGCAAGATCAATTAGTTACTATGAGATGGAAAAAATGAAAAAAAAACGAGAAAAAAAGAAAAAGAAAAGAAAAGGAAAGGAAAAGTAAGACAAAAGAAAAAGAAAAAAAAAGGAGGTAAAAGAATATCCATCATAGAACTCATATACGAAAGGCTGACAGGGCCTGAGTGATTACTTCGTGATTATCAGCTTGAAGGGTTGAATTTTCTTGTTAACAGGAATGTAGGTTTTGTGTTTCCATCTCAATTAGTTATTTGTTTTGCAGCATTTCAGTGCTTCTCACTGAATAATTTTTGTTGTAGTTGGAGAAAGGATACAAATGTTAATTCTTGCTGATGAGATGGGTCTTGGTAACTGTTCTGTCAGTTTCCATGATGGGCTTTTTACAGGTGCTGTGGTCTTTGTTTTACCGCTAGTTAATGGACAATTCTTTGTTTTTTGTCTTAAAAGTTTCTTTATCTAAATAACAGCACGCACAGCAAATACATGGACCATTTCTTGTTATCGTACCACTGTCCACATTTTCAAACTAGGCCAAGGAATTTAAGAAGTAGCACCCTGAAATCATATATGTTGGCAACTGTTCCTGCAGATGCAGTTTTTTTTAACTGTGCAAAGTTCTATTGCGAGTTCAGTGTATTTAAAGAATTCAATATTTTGTTTGTGGCTGCAGATCTGTCAACAGTTTTTGACTTTTTCGCTGACATGAAAAATGGCAGGCAGACTAAGTTTGATTCTTTATTGACCACATATGAGGTATTATTGAAGGATAAAACTTTGTTTTCCAAGATCAAGTGGAGCTATCTTATGGTTGAAGAAGCACATAGGCTTAAGAATTGTGAAGCTTCTCTATATACGACTCTTTCGGTATGTTTTATTCCCAAATTTTACTTAAGTTTATTTATACAAGGACAAAACCTGATTTTGTTTTAACAATTTGTTGTTCCCCACTCCCACAAAAAAGACACAGGCAGGAATTTAGCACCGAAAACAAGTTTCTCATCACTGGTACTCCTTTGCAAAGCAGTGTTGAGGAGTTATGGTAATTGCACTTGGCTCGGATGTTTATATAATATTGCTCAATTCTTGTGCACTTGTTTACTGAATAATGAATAACTTTTTCCTACTGTGTCATAGGGCTTTATTACATTTTCTTGACCCAGAAAAGTTGCTCATTTAATGAAATAGAGGTATATTTGATGGCCTATTTTTTCTTTAGTGGGTGTAAGGAAATTTAAGAATATTTTATTTTTTTATTTGCCTGATTACTACTAAAATTCTTACTTGATAAACATCTACATTCAAATGTCTACAGGTCCTTGAACATTTGGGATTCGTGAAGGAAGACCAATCAGTTACTATGAGAGGGAGAAAAATGAAAAAATAAAATAAAAAAAGATGGAAATAAAAGAAAAGGAGGTAAAAGAATAGAATTTCTGTCATAAAACTTATATGAGAAAGGAAGAAATAGAAGAAAAGTAAAAAAAAGGACTGAGATTTCCCTTCTTATACTTAAAATGGAAGTGCCCGCCAGCTCTACTTACGTGCAATGCCTTTCAATCCTGACGGCAAAACCCTGCTTTGTGGAATGCATTAAAGCTTGAAGGTAAGGTGTTCTTCTAGTTCTCGAGAGTATGTTACTTTTATGTCCTTCAACTTGTGAAATTCTGAATATGCTGCATCAGGTTTTCTCCTGGGAACCTGTGAGATGTCATGATGCTGTAGATGTGGGATGGTCTTGGTTGTCAGATTTAAATGTTCATGAAGGGAAACTTCTTGGGTGTTGTGTTGGGGTCTGGGTTGTTGATGTCTTGGGTATTGCTTAGATCTCCCTGTTTATTGAATTTTGCACTTAAATTTATTTTCGTTTTTCATTTGATGTGCCTTAGAACTTAACCTCCTGTCTTCACAGCGCATTGAACCCTATGCCATCACTGGTGGGGTGAGATCCTCAAATGGCAATATGGAACCAAAATCTGCTTCTATGGGGAATAATTCTTTCCAAAGTGAGAAGAGTGTTAGGGCTAGTATTGGAAGGCTGTTTGTTTCACAGAACTCAGATCTTGGCATCAAGGAGACTAAATCTACAGCATGTAAGTCAATATACATCATGTTTCTATTTCACTTTCACTCTGGAAAACATAATCATCTCATCTTATGCTGTTTTTATCTATTGTATTCACTATCTTGTCTAATGTATCAACAGTAAGTGTCCCCAATACTCCACAAAGAATTGGATTAAGCCCTGGTCCAAAGATAAATACGGCAAATTCAGCAGCAGCACTTCCTAGAGTAATCGTGTGACAATGCTGAAGAAAACCAGCATGGCCGCAAAAGATCAATCAATATCCTGGGAGGACAATTTCGTATTCAGTCTAGCCAAGGATAACTGATTTCCGAAGAATGAGGTTGTTGACCTGCACTTCTTTTCTGCCACTGGTGGCATGACCGAACCAACTAATGGAGCTAATGAAAAACCTGCTGATAATAAATGCATGGTATCAGGACGATTTTGATTAAAATTATCAATGGAGCCATCTGCTAGTGTCACTTATGAAAACTGTAAGTTAATGCTTCTTAAAAATTGTTGCATTATTTGGTTGCTTTGATTGTACTTGTCCATCTTAGTTTGTTAGGTGATTTACCTTTTTTACTTTGTTTTGTTTATTTGGAAATATGAGTATCTATTATATTGTGTTAGAAACCAACAGTGCCAACTGGTAGGACACTTGTTTTCTGATGTGGTATTAGAGCCTGGAGATCCCATGTCCTATTTCACGATCCCACATTTGCATGTTTCTCTGCATGCATTTGTATATGGTTAATCAATCTTGTGCATTGTGGTGGTGGGGAAGGGGTTTAATTTGATTTGTCGAAAATGTTGCTTATAAAGAATAAGCATAGGAAATAAACCGGACAGAGAAGCGGAACTACCACAAACATTTGTTAAATTATATTGTAATATGATAAGATACAAAATTGCGAGGGTATAAATGAAACCATGTAATGTGCAAGGATGCAGATTGAGTTGTGTACCTAAATGTAGCTAAGCTAGTTTGTCTTGTAATTAGCTTGATGTAAACCAGTGGTAAGTACAGTTGGAACTGACAAAATTGTCATTGTATAGCTTTTTTAGGACTTAAAATTATGGCCTCATTTCAGGGGAACCAAGGGCTAGAACCAGAGTAATGCCAAAGCAATTTGTTTTAAGTATGGCCTATCAATTTTGTACTAAACCAACAAGCAAACCGAGTTTGGTTAGCTAACCAGCAATAAATAGTGGGATTTGCTCAGAAAACAGTGAAAGCTGCAAAAATGATGTATTCACGGGTATGTAGGTCAGACTGATTAAATTATTTTCATGTGGTTTCTTCAAATCTTCTACATGTTTGGAAGCTTGCTGTTCCAGCTTCAACATGGGAAATGCAAGTGATTTTATTTTCCTTTTTCCCTATGCAGATGGAAGTATTTTCATATTCTGAGAACAACTGATAAACATTGGCCTAGCTAATAAGCTAATTACAATAAAAATATATTTGTTTTAAATTTCTGATTTTTATGTCTACAGGTCCTTGAACATTTGGGATTCATGAAGCAAGAATAGAATATCATAGAACTTATATGAGAATGGCTGACAGGGCCTGAGTGATCAAAGGGAGGTAAACTTCGTGATTATCAGCTTGAAGGGTTGAATTTTCTTGTTAACAGGTATGTAGGTTTTGTGTTAATATCACGATTAAACCTGAAAATTACTTAATTATTCGTGTTACAGCATTTCAGTGCTTCTCATTGAGTAATTTTTGTTGTAGTTGGAGAAGTTGGAGAAACAATACAAATGCTATTCTTGCTGATGAGATGGATCTTGGTAAAACTGTCTAATCATAATCTTGTGCTGAAGGAAACTGAAGATAGAGCTTTGCAAGTTGGTATGTTTTCATAGCTAATCTCAGTGGTTTATCAATTGCTACATAAAAGCTTATTTCTAGGAAAGGTATGATAAATGCTTGATTGTTACTTCTTGTGTTGTTGTTACCCACTGTATTCCTGATTCGATTCTTTAATTTTCAGCTTTTATTTTGCAATCATTTTTTGATTAACTTTGTGCAGATGCATCAGGTAGATTGGCATGCAGTCCTCCTGGTTGGGGCTTACCCGCCTAGTCTGTGGTTCATGGTCTCGACAGCAATGTGCACAAGAAGCTTTCCTTCAACGAGCATACTGAAAAAATCACAATGAATCCATATAATGTAGAAAAGGGTGGATCAGATGCTACATTTGGAATGGTTCTTGAGGCAAACGAGAGAACACTTCTGGAGACATCTCCAAAAACAGCCGATGTATGGATGACTATTGAGTTTTTCCTTCTGGGAAGACCTTTATTCTTCTTTAGTTATGGTTGGTGCATTGCACCCTTTATTATGAGAATGTGGGTCAGATTTGAAACCTGCAGCTATGCAAATTAGTAATTTAAGTAAAATGATGTGTTCTAACGGATTGTTTCCTGCAGGTAAATATGAACGCAGGTAATGTTAAGCAAGAAATCAACGTTTCTGATCGGGATGCCAAAGTTGCAAGTACAACACAAGAGAGCATAAATGAACAGAATTACCTATGTAACACCTCGGGTTGAGCATAAATCTCTACCCTTTACAATGGTCTTATGCATATGCATGGGCTAGTTCAACCAGTCACATTGTAAAGGGTAGAGATTGGTGATCCGCATAACACTGGGATGCATTTTTTAGTCCTTTGGATCACTTGACTTTTCTCTCACCCACATAGAAGAACGTGGTTCTATTCTTGTGATATTTTTTTGGGTAAGATTTAGCAGATCAAACCTTACCAGGTGAAGATGCTCCTATTTCAAAGAACTTGAGCAGCAGTTCATGTGATGATAAGTGGCAGGGCGATCTAAATAAGCTTGATAGTTTTGGAAGATGGATGAACAAGGAAATTGGTAAGGATTGTGATGTGACTCATTGATGGCTTCCGATCCTGATTTTCTCTGGGGCCCACTTACCTTATCTCAACAAATGCAATTAGATGTAGACCCTCTTGGTTACTCCCTTGCTCAGGAACAATTATTTACTATTCTTGATTTCTCTCCCGAGTTGACTTATTCTGGAGCTAAAACGAAGGTATGCATTTCTTGTCTAGATGATGACAAACCTTCATAATAGGAAAAATATTTGTTGATTATTTGTTTTTAGTAACTGACAACTTTGTGTTCTAGGTTTTAATCTGTGGTACATTTTTGGGAAGTCTGAAGCAGCAGCTGAGTCACATGAAATGGTGCTGTATGTTTGGCAAAGTTGAGGTGCCAGCTGAGGTTCTCCTAAATAATGCTCTGCAATGTCAGGCTCTAGTACATCCCACTGGACGTGTCCCATTTTATATAACATGCTCCAATATGTTGGCATGTATAGCGAGGTTGGGGAGTTTGAGTAGAGAGAAACCTTATGCCAATTCTATGGGATGTATAGCTGAACCTGAAGAGGAAATGCGTCTCCAGATACGGTTGGCAAGGATGTTACATTTGACCGCAGAGGAGAAGCAGCAGTTTGCTTGTTCTGCAAAGAATTGTGAGAAATGCAATCTCAAAAAGCAAATTTCTTTCTCTAGGGACGCTGACATTGAATGGGGTGATATTGAGAAAATTTTCAACGTGGTTAGGGAAGATCAGAGAAATCCTAGGGAGGAATTGATTTAAAAATTGCTGAAGGACAAGTTATGTGACTGGCTTGTCTGCAAAATCCATGAAGAAGGGCGAGGACCTAATATTTTGGATAACGAAGGTCATGGTGTTATTCAACTTGGCAGCTTCACTTGGTTATGAATGGGCAATGCATCCTATTATTGCTGCAGGGTTTAGTCCTACTTTCAGAGCTGCACGTGGCCTAGCTAATAAGCAAATTACAATAGAAATTATTTAGTTTAAATATTTGATTTTTATGTATACAGGTCCTTGAACATTTGACATTCATGTGTAAACCATTACAAAGAACTGAGGCCACATATTCTGTGGCGGGTTATCTAGAGAAATCTCTGCCTCCAAAAATTGAGCTCATTCTTTGAGTCAAGATGTTTCCTCTCCAGGTAGGTTCTGGTTTGCATATATTCATATCATATTGATTGACTTGTATTTATATTCTGTATATAACAAGGTATTATAAATGGATTTAGAGCGCAATTTTCATGACTTGGACAAAGGAGTTAGAAGGAATCAGGTTTGTATTGCCTCATTTTAAATCTTCTTTTTGGAATATTTTCTGCATCATTGTTGTTAGTGAATTTTCTCAATAGTTTTTGTGGTTATTACCCTTTTTGTCTACAAAACATACTCTTGTTCATTGTGTGTAAATATATTTGTTTTGGTCTTTGTAGTCTCTGAATTACGGTACACCCGAAGTTAGAGATGCTGCATTTAGTGCATTGGCGGCTATTATGAGAGTTGAGTGCAACTACAACTAAACCCTGGACGGAATTTACGGCTTTGGATTTTCATTCTGTAACCTCGTATTCATTAGAAAATAGATATGTTTGTTTTTCTGAATGGCATCCATTTTGACTTGTTGTCAATTTTTTATTCAGAACCCAAGTTCTAGATGCAGTGCTCCAGAGGCTGCCATGTCAGGTCAATACGACAAAGAGTGACGTATGCAGCTTTGGAGTTATGTTGGAGCTTCTAATTGGTCATAAACCATTTGACAGGTAAGGTTTTTAGATGTCTGCATATTATTCTGTGCTGAAAAAAAAAATATATATATATATATATATATATATATATTTATTTTAGTGTAAATAGCTGTTCATCTGCTTAGTTTTGCTGTCTTTAATATGTTGGTACAAAAGATATGTTTTAAGTATTTCAATGGTTTAGGTATTAGCTCAAGACCAAGATCATATTAATCTTTAGTTGGGTGGGCAACCCCGCAGCTGCATGACATTGATGCACTGGCTAGTATGGTTGATCCAGCACTTGAGGGACTCTATCCTCCTAAAACACTTTCAAGACTTGCTGATGTAGTTGCACCCTAAGTTCAGGTAAATATACCACTGGAAAAATGACATTTATTCGATATGCACCCCCTTTTAGCATTCAATAAATGCAGTGTCAGCTCTACCCTCTTGCATGTAACAACTTTTGCAGGCAATGAGCAAGGGAATGCTAGGAGCTTTGATTCAGTCCAGTTGATGTTGCTCCCTCGCTCCCTCCCACTCTCTCCCCCTCTCTCTCATTCACTCTCTCTCTCTTTCCCTCCCTCCCTCTCTCTTCCTCTCCCTCCCTCTCTCCCTCTCTCCCTCTCTTCCTCTCTCCCTCTCTCTCTCTCTCCCCCTGTCCCTCTCCCCCTCCCGCTCTTCCTTGCCGTCTCCCTCCCCCCCTCTCTATCTCCTAGTTCTATTGCTCACATGGTTAGACATGTTTTTCTATATTTGTATATGCTCATATATTTTTTAAGATTGGTACATATTTTTTTGTTTATAGAATTAAACAAATAAGTATTTATTTATAAAATTTACTTATTTGTAAATTATTTGTATGCATTTCTTTTATGCCTACATACATATATACACATTGACATATTTGTATAGATATATCACCATCTATATCACCATCTATCACCAATTTATTTATTTATATTTGCTTTTTAGTTTTTTTATATATTTCTTTGTATCTATATTTAACTATTGAGTATTATATTTCTTTGTATCTATATTTAACTATTGAGTATTTTATTTGCATTGACGTATTGCTAAATATATTTATCTACATTTATAAATCTTTTAATAAATATTGGTACTTATTTATTTTTTCTATTATCTTTATTTTTAACTCGATATTTTTGTGTTTTTACATTTATATTTTTAATTTTTTTATGTTTTATATTTTATGTTGAGCACTTCACGATTAGATGTAATTTTTAAAATAAAAGGCAAACACTGATGCGAAGGTGACAGACAGATTTTCATCTCTGATTGAAAGACACATTTCTTCTGCAATTCTATCTTGATACAAGTGCATTGAATTGCTAAAGTTATGGGCATATTTTAGTCTCTGATTCAGTTAAATTAGGACATCTGGATAGGTAGGTAGGTGCTAATGAAGAAAAAAGTAAAACCAATTGCCATCCCTTCAAACTTCAAAATGAACAGATGTAATGAAATGAATTAAAAAGGATTTATGTGCCTGCTCGAAGATCTGTGAAATTACTTTGTTGTGCAGATTAAACTGCAAGCTGGATCTGGATGGCATGGGGAATAGTTACCCAAAAATGTAAAATCCAGTTGAATCTGCTAATTCTTTTGATTGAAGTAAGATAAAAATTGTTTAATATTTATCCAACTTGATTGTAGGTTAATCCAAAAAAAGAAGTCAAGAAGTATTTGGAACGTTTAGGATCTCATCGGCTTTGATTTCTCAATGTAAGTAAATGAATTTTTTGTTTGGCACATTTATTGCAGGCATGAAGTCCCATGAACCTGAGAGTTCTTCCCAGAAAACTTTTAAAAGAGGTTTAATTCAAATTTTTTTATCTCATTAATCCTCATTCATTGAAGAATTTTCAAATTATGCCCATTCTTGGTGAGTGTCATTCTTTCATGTATTTGTGAATCCAAATGAGATTATAAGGAATTTCTGTGAAACTTACCTAAATCTGCCCAGGAATGGGCCACAAAATGGTTGCCGAACAGCTCCTTAATGTATTATCTTTCATCATGTTTTCTTCTTCGTGCTTTGTATGTATAAGGTTTATGTTTTTATATAATCATATAATATAACAGATTTTTATATGATAAAATGTAATTGTGAATTTATGGCTATGTCTACGTAGATATGTGCAAGCTACTTTTTTCGTGGCTGTAGCAGAAATGAACTAGCAACATGAGGCTGTTTCATCTTTATTTGACTTTTTTCTCCTTGAAACCTGCAATTAAAGATGAGTAAATTTTTTTTTATTGAAACAATGTAAATATGAAAGAATTTGTGTGATTTGATTGTAGGGTGAAGAAGAACTAATAATTGGAAAAAGAGCAAAAGTGAAGTAGCCTTTTTTTTTTGGCTGGTGAAAGTGAAGTACTTAGGTAAGCTTTTAAAAGAGCAGACATACAGAGGTTGTGTGTCTTTAATTACTGCAATTTCGTACATTTTTGAACTGCATATTTATATTTCAAGCTGCATGTTAACTCAGCAATTGATTTCCTAACAGTAGAATATAGAAATGTAGCTGGCCGAAAGTGCTGAAGAAGCTGATTGGAGGAACTCTCAGAGTTATGTAGAAGTGCTGAAGAAGAAGCCTAGTTCCCATTTATTATTTCATATTTGATTTAAATATTCCTATTTGGTTTTTCTAATATAAGTCTGTTTGCGGGTTTGTCTATATTGCCAGGATCTGCGACTTCCAATCAATCCCAGTTAGAGGTATATGTCTTGTGCTCTTTCTAATATAATCTGTTTTTTTTCTCTCTTGGTTGTGATCTAGTTGAATTCACTCCATTAGTATCTTTTGGTGGCTTGAGTTTATGGAGCTCGGATCTGGGTTTTCTAGTCTTTTTGCTTATCATTGCTAGTATTTGGGATATAGGTGCTGTTATTTTTAATGTGCCAAGTTCATTTTTCATTTTTATAAATGTGGGAGGACTGCAATTTGCAGTGGAGTTCTGTTTCCAAAGTTTATTTATTCACATAATGTGTTTTTTTTTGTTTTGTTTTTGGCTTGGGAATTGGGTTATTTCTTCTATTATGAATGAATACATGCTTGGTATTGCCACTGTTTTTTCCAGTTTTCATATGGGGGAGTCATTTGCCTACCAAAATTTGAGATGATGAAAGGTGCAAAGTGATAATAACGGTTTGTTCAATGCTTGCAGGTACGCTGAATATACTGCATGCAAGTGTTGCAATGGTTGCCTCCTTTTATAGGTTTTATGTGATAATCTTATTCATGATGCTCAGTTCTGTTTTAAGAAACGATTACCATACCAATAAATTTAGAATTTTACAGATACAATTTTAATATAATTTTTTTGGGTGTGCAAGTTTTAGTTTTTGTTTATGTGGTCTGTCTTGTGAGTCTGAGTGAAATTTCTGCTAATAACTTTTCTTTGTGTTGGTTGCCAGGAATGGGTATGTTTCTTGTACTTGCTGGCTTTTGAAAAAAGTATGATCAAGTTGTTGCAAACGTTTGAGGAGGAATGAGAAGAACCAGTATTTCAAATTTATTTTGTTTGTGTCAAATTTTTCCCTTTGTGTTTGCAGCGTGCTGGACTATTTCCTACCCATTCTTATATTTATGCTTACATTCTGATATGGCTTTCACTCTATATCCTATTACTCTCTCTCTCCCCTTCTCTCCTGCTATCCTATTAGTCTCTCGCTCTCCTCTTGCTCTCTCCCATGCTCTCTCCCTCTCCCTCTCTCTCTATCTCGTTAATCCTCATTCATTGAAGAATTTTTAAATAAAAATAGTCCGCAGAAAGTTTGGTTAATTTACACATTTGGATATTAGAAGTAGACCGATGATTTAGGTTTGCTGTCCTTTTACTCTATGTATTTTATAGAGTTTTTTTTTGATATATTATTCATTAACTACTGTGCCACAGTTTTATTACTACAGATGTTTGTGCAAGGGCTAAGCCAGCCCATCCATGATGGATTCGTAAGCAGAATGTCTCAGGTATCAATTTTGCCAGTTATAATAATTTTTATGCTTCTGCACTTTTTTATGCATGTTTCTATTTTTTTATTTTTTAGTTTTATATGATAAATTAATAAGTTCATGTAAGGACATTTTTATGCGATTTTTTAATATGTTGTAATCGATATGTTTAAGAATTTCTTTCTATGTTATAAAGTTTTGGAAATTTTTTATTATACTTATGAGACTAATTATTTAGAACACATATTTATTTATCATTTTTCGTATCAACAAACTCCTAACATTTTTGTACGAGTAATGGTGCATTTGTGATCGTTTTGTATTTTCTTCATGAATTTTTTATATGAGAGAGAGAGCGAGAGAGAGAGAGTGCACATGCTTGAGAGAGAGAGCACGGGCCCTCGAGAGAGAGCACGAGCCCTCGAGAGAGAGCAAGCACACTTGCGCGCAAGAGAGGGGGGAGAGACTGAGAGAGCTAGAGAGAGAGCTTCCTCTCTAGCGCGCGTGCTCTCTATCTATCCAGTGCGCGTGCTCTCTCTTGAGCGCGTGCCCTCTCTCTTGAGTGTGCGTGCCCTCTCTCTTGAGTGTGCGTGCTCTCTCTTTCTCATGTGTGCTTTCTCAAGAGATGGAGAGAGAGTGAGAGTACGTGCGCATGAGAGAGAGAGTACGCGCGTGCACAAGAGAAAGAGTATGCGCGCACTCGAGAGAGAGAGTACGCGTGCGCCGGAGAGAGAGCACGCATGTGCAAGAGAGAGCATGCGTGCTGGAGAGGACGCTCTCTCTTTGTGTATGCTTGCTCTCTCTCTCTAGTTATGTTATGAATTTTTCTAGTTATTTTATTATACTTTTATATTTATATTTAATCTTTTATCAATTTTTTACATATGCTTTTTAAAATTTTTAAATATTTATATATACTAAATTTTGTAAATATACTTTTATATTTATGAGTTTTATTTATTTTATATTTACTTATAAAGTCCTATATATATATGCATTTATTTTAATAGATTTATTTATGAATAGCAAGTTTGCCACCCGCACGTGCATGCTTCTTCCTCTCCTTCTCTGGTATTACCACCTTCACCCATTTTTCTATGTCCAGCCCCAACTCTGTACTTGCCCAGTGCTTAACCTAGCCTTGTTGCGTGCTTTATCCTTCCCTGCTTGTCATAGATTTTTCTACTTTTGAAAAATTTGGCTCTTAGAGAGGTGACGTCCGGTCAACTTGGGTTTGTTTTGGCTGGTTTTGTTTAGAAAGGGTTGAGTATGCTAATATATATTAAAATAATGATTCTGGTTTAGGAACTATTTCACCAGGAATCGGTGGAGTAAATTTAAATTAGTTGGATTAATTGATAAAAATACATTTAATTTTTGTTATATTATATTTTACTTTGCTATAAAGAAATTGTCTACAGAAAACTTTTTTCCCCAAAAGACCGCCATCAATGGGGACGTCACGTGGACTGACTCAGATTTACAAATTTTTCCTACATTTGTTATTTATTTATAACATATGCCTTCGCAAGGTGAAATTTTTTTCATCCGGTGAATAACTCAAGTACTCCAAAATTGTTTTCTTTTTCATCTCTGTATTTAGTGCTACAGAGTATTCAGATGCCTATGCCAATGGATCGAATGATGAACAAGTTTATGGTACTGATGAAGCTGACAAGAGTAATGTTAAAAGAGCTTGGCCATCAAAGCTTCAATTCTCCTGGTAATTGCAGGGTATAATTATATGTCAGGCCTTTTACATTGCCTCTATTTGTAAAACATCCACACTTTGTAACTGCTAACCAAGGTTTTGACTTTGACTGCAGGTGGGTTCTGAAGACATTATCTGATTGCCAGCAATCAGGGCGAAAGATAGGACCTGGAGGAAGACACCTATGAATGGTACAAGTAGGGTTTGAATGAAGATGGTGCAATTAGTATGGAAGCTCCTAGGAAATGGCACCTTCTACGTGAGAGACAGGCCATGGTGCTTTTTATGGAATGACACATCGTCATATATGGGGAATGCATTGCTCCTCCTCTGGTAGTGTTTTGATAATCCTGTCTCTCGGACATTGATTCCAAGTGCTTCTTTTTATTAGATATTCTCATATAAGTGTTTCTTTTTGCTGTCACATGTTCGAGTATTGGAGACCACACCCAAGAATAATTCTGTGCTTCTTAGGGGCCTTGAGCATCTTATTAGTATGTCATATGTTGAGATACAAAAGTCTTCCAGGTCCCACTAATATTGGTTTATGCTGCTTTTAATTAATTTTTGTGATTTTGTTTAGATGGCTGCGCAGGTATGCTTGGACTGTTGGAATTCATTGGTCAAACTATTTGAAGGACATCATAATGTAGATAATCCTGCAGCAGCTGCAAACATGATGGGGCTTTAGGTACGTGACATCATTTTAAAGTAAAATTAAACACATTTTTTTTGCAGCTAATATTTCTTCTATAATTTTTTTTATCAATGTTCTAGTGAAGTATCGTGTGCAAGGAATATTGTTAAAATTTAAACTGCTTTTAGCCGCTTGGAATTTTAATTACATGATGCCTTTGTCTGCTGGGCCTAGTTCAAAATATTCAGCTTGCAATGATGGTGTACTTTTTGTTATAAATTCTCGATTTGCCCCTTGTGCCTGACCAATTTCCTATATATTATAACCAATTGGCCAGAACCAAATTTCTTTTAACTGATAGGCAATTCTCTTTGGCTTCATTATTATTATGAGAGCTCTAGGGAAAAAACTATCTTGTTTAAATACAATGGGGTTCTACCAATTCCTACAAATAGACTGCATTCATCCATTATGATGGCTTTCATTTTCTGAAGTTAATACTGGCCAGTTATAGGCAATTCCTAGTGGCTCTATGGTTATTATGAGAGCTTTATGGAAAAAGGCCGCCTTTTTTAAACCCAATTGATTCTACCAACTACAAATAATAGACTTCCTTTTGGGAAACAAAAAATTGTTTCAGAAAAAAGTTAGAAGTGATTTTACTTTCTTATGTGTAATCAAATCTTTATTAGCTCACTATTTTCCTTCCAGGTAATTGCTCTTAACGGCTCTCTAGCAGCCGAAAGAGATTATGTGGACGACGACAGGAGCTTTGATTATTAACAAGGGAAGCTCTCTCTCCCTCTCTCTCTCTCTCGATATATATATATACTCTTTAAACCCTAAACTCTTAACAGCTCTCTAGCAACCAAAAAAGAACTCTATGTGGATGATGGGAGGAGCATCGTCGCTTTGTGTTATCTAATAGGTTTGAACCCTTCTAGCTCACATGGGAAGCTCTATTGCTCTCTCCCCCCCTCTCTAGAGAGAGAGAGAGAGCATGTGCGCTCGAGAGAGTATGCACTCTTAAGAAAAAGTGAGAACACACGCACTTGAGAAAGAGAGCACGTACGCTCGAGAGAAAGAGAAGAGAGTGAGTGCGCGCTCAAGTAGCACAGAGAACGTGCACGGTCAAGAGAGAGTTTAGGTTTTACTCTCTCTCGTGCTCACTCCCCCTCTCTTGAGCGTGCGTGTTGTCTCTCTAGGTCTCTCTCCGCCCAATGTGCGCTCTCCCTCTAGCTCGAGTGCGCCTGTTATCTACATTGAGCGTGTGTTGCTCTCTCGAGCGTGCATGCTCCCTCTCGATTGAGAGTGCACACTCTTGAGCGCACGTGCTCTCTCGATTGCCGTCTCTTGAGCGCACATGCTCTTTCTCTCTTGCATGCTCTCTATCTCGAACGTGCGTGCTCCCTATTTGTTTTTCGAGCGTTCGTGATCTCTCAAATGCGCGTGCCCTTACACTCAAGCGCATGTGCCCTCACACTCGAGAGCGCGTGCTCTCTCACGTGCTCTCACTCTTGAGCACACGTACTCCCTCTCTTGAGCGCTCATGTTTTCTCTTTCAAGCGCGTGTACTCTCTTTAGCGCGCCTGCTCTCTCTTGAGTGTGCATGTTCTTTCTCTCTTGTGTGCTATCTCTATCTCAAGCGCATGTACTCTCTCAAGTGCGCGTGCTCTTTCTCTCTCACGTGCTATCTCTATCTCGAGCGCGCAGGCTCTCTCGAGTGCGAATCTCCTCTATCTCAAGTGTGTGCTCTTTCTTTCTCTCTCACGCATGCTCTCTATCTCGAGTTTGCGTGCTCTTTATCTCAAGCGCGTGTGCTCCCTCACTCTCTTGAGCGCATATGCTCCCTCTCTTTCTCTCGGGCGCACGTGCTCTCTATCTCGAGCACGCGTGTCCTTTCTTGCCACGTACTTTCTCTTGCGTGTGTGCTCTATCGCAAGCGTGCATGATCTTTCTCACGAGTGTGCGTGCTCTCGTTCTTTCCCTCTAGCTCTCTCTCGCAAGTGTGCGCGCTCTCTTTCTATGTCTCTCTTTGTCTTTGTCTCTCCCGCACGCTCAATAGAGAGGGGAAGGGGAGTGAGCGAGAAAGAGAGCACATGTGCTCTCTCGCCCCCTCTTTTGCGCGTGCTCTCTTTTGAGCATGCGTGCTCTCTCCCTGTCATAAGCACATGTGCTCTCTCTCTCTCTCATGCATGCTCTCTCCCACCCTATCCCTCTCTCGAGCATGCGTGCTCTTGCTCTCTTTCTCTCTCTTGTACATGTGCTCGATAAAATGAGAGGGAGGGGCAGGAAGCGAGCAAGAAAGAGAGCACACGTGCTCTCTTTCTCTTGAGCATGGACGCGCATGCTCCCTCCATGCCCCTCCCTCTCTTGAGCATGCGCGTGCGTGCATCCTCTCTAGTTCTCTCTCTCTATATCTCGAGCACACGCTCAATAGAGGGGGAGATTGAGGGGAGCGAGAGAGAAAGAGAGCACATGTGCTCTCTCACCCCCTCTTTCTTGCTCGCTCTGCACTCCCATTCTCAGCGCGCTCGATAAAGGGAGCACATGCCCTTAATATAGAGAGCACGCGAGCTCGAGATAGAGAGAGCACGCGTGAGAGAGAAAGAGCACGCGCGCTCAAGAGAGAGAGAGAGCACACATGCTTAAGAGATAGAGAGTACGCGCGCTTGAGAGAAATAGAAACAATGCTTGCTTGAGAGAGAGGTAGCATGCGCGTTCGAGAGAGGGAGGCACTCGGGCTCGAGAGAGAGCATGTGTGCTTGAGATACAGAAAGGGAGCATGCACTTTGAGTGGGGTACACTCGCTCAAGATACTGCTCCCACGCTCGAGAGGAGCACAATTGCTCGAGATAGAGAGCATGTGAGTGAGAGAGTGCACTAGAGAGAGGACACGTGCTCGAGAGACAACACATGCGGTCAAGAGAGAGCATGCATGCTCGTGAGAGGGAGAGAGCACACACGCTCAGGAGAGAGCACGCTAGAAAGAGAGAACACACTCGCTCAGGAGAGAGCACGCTAGAAAGAGAGAACACATGCGCTCAAGAGAGAGGGGCCGCGTTCTCAAAAGAGAGCATGGGTGCTCGAGAGAGAGAGCACATGCACTTGAGAAATAACATGCGTGCATGAGAAAGAGCCGGGGGGGGGGGCGTGGAGGGAGCAAGAAAAAGGGGAGAGAGTTGTGTGCTCTCTTTCTCGCTCGCTTGCTTGCTTCCCTTACAATCAATTGAGCATGCGTGCTTGAGAGAGAACGAGAGAGAGAGCATTCAAGTAAATGCGCACTTGAGCAAGAGAGAGGGCATGCATGCTCAGGCGAGAGAGAGAGAGATGGGGGTGTGGAGGGAGTTAGAAAGATAGAGCTTGTTCCCCCCATCTCTCTATCGAGCGCACGTGCTTGAGAGAGAGAGAGGAAGAGCATGTGCGCTCGAGAGAGAGATAGTGGGAGAGTGAGCGCACTCAAGATAGGGCACGCGCGCTCAAGAGAGGGAGAGAGCACACGCATTCGAAAGAGAGAAAGATGTGCGCTAGTGAGAGTGAGCCTGCATGCTTGAGAGAGAGGGGGGTGTGGAGAGCGAGGAAGAGGGTGTGAGAGAGCATGTGTGCTCTCTTTCTCGCTCACCTCGCCCTTGTCTCTCGATTGAGTGAGCATGCTTCAGAGAGAGATCACGTGTGCTCTATTTTTCGCTCGCTCGCTCCCCTCCCCCTCTCTGTTGAGTGATCACGTTTGAGAGACAGAGAAAGATACATTTTCTCTCTTTTTTGCTCGCTTGCCGCCCCCATCTCTCTGTCTATCGAGTGTGCGTGGTTGAGAGAGAGAGAGAGAGCACGTCTGCTCTCGTTCTTGCTCACTCGCTCGCCGCCTCCCTCTCTCTATTGAGCGTGCGTGCTCGAGAGAAAGACAGAGAGCAATAGCACACGTGCTAAAGAGAGAGTGGGAGAGAGTGAGCGTGCTCGACAGAGAGGGAGAGGATGTGTGTTTGAGAGAGAGTTCACGCTCGAGCAAGTGAGTACGCTACTCGAGCGAGAGAGAGCACACATGCGCGCGCTCGCGCATGCGAGAGTGAGCTAGAGGGAGTGAATGAGAGAGAGGACTTGTGCTTGTGAGAAAGTGATCACGCACGCTTGATAGAGAGAGCGCGTGTGAATGAGAGCACGCGCGGCAGAGAGAGGGAGTGCAGGAGACGACTAGAGAGAGAGAGAGCGCGAGAGACAGCTAGAGAGAGAATGAGCATGTGTGCTGAAGTGCGAGATAGCATGCGCACTCGAACGAGAGAGCATGCGCGCTTGAGCGAAAGCATGCACGAAAGAAAGAAAGAGAGAGCAAAGTAGAGGTGGAGAGGGGGGAGAGAGAGATCGAGAGAATGCGTGCTGAAGATAGATAGAGAGGGTGGGAGAGCACGTATGCTCGAGAGAGAGAGAAAGAGAGAGAGAGAGCACACGTGCTCGAGAGAGCACGCTGCTCGAGCGAGCGAGAGAGAGATCACACATACTCAAGAGAGAGAGCACGCGCGTGAGAGTGAGAGCACAAGAGAGGGAGTAAGAGTACATGCGAGAGAGAGAGAGCCCGCATGCTACATAGAGAGAGAGAGAGCATGTGCGCTTGAGAGATAAAGGGTGGGAGAGCACGCGTGCTCGAGAGAGAATGAGAGAGAGCACACAGCTTGAGAGAGCATGCTGCTCATGCGAGAGAGCATGCATGTGCGTAAGAGAGAGAGAGAGTTGGAGAGAGATAGAGAGCAAGGAAGAGAGAGGAAGAGAGGGGTGGGAGGGTGGGGGAGAGAACGTGAGAGAGAGAGCAGGCCCACTCGAGGGAGAGAGCACTCCCACTCGAGAGGGATATAGAGTAAGCATGTGCAAGCGAGAGAGAGCTGGAGGGAGAAAATAGAGAGAGAGCACGTGCGCTCACGTGAGAGATCACGTGCACGAGGGAGAGAGAGAGCATGCGCACAAGAGTGTGCACGCGCGTTTGAGAGAGAGAAAAAGAGCACGCACGCTAACGAGAGAGCACGCATGCTCAAGAGAGGGGGTCGTGGAGGGAGCGAGAAAGATGGGGTGAGAGAGAACGTCTGCTCTCTTTTCTTGCTCGCTCACTGCCCCCTCTCTGTCTATAGAGCACGCGTGCTCAAGAGACTGAGATAGAGAGAGAGCAAGGGCACACACGCTCAAGAGAGAGAGGGTGGGAGAGAGCGAGGGCGCTCGAGAGAGAGAGCGAGGGCGCTCGAGAGAGAGAGCATGCGTGCTCAAGAGAGAGAACACTTGTACTTGAGCAAGAGAGAGAGCATGCTGCTCGAGCGAGAGAGAGAGCATGCACGCACGCTCAAGAGACAGCATGCACGCTTGAGAGAGAGATAGAGGGAGAGAGCACACGCGTTTGAGTGAGAGTGAGGCTACTCGTGTGAGAGAGAGAGCGCACGCGAGAAAGGTGGAGGGAGAGAATGAGAGAGAGCATGTGCGCTCACGAGAGAGATCATGCGCGTTCGAGATAGCATGCGCGTAAGAGAGCAAAAGCACGCACACGCGAGAGAGAGAGTGCGGGAGACAACTAGAGAGAGATTGAGCATGCACACTTGACTGATAGATTGCACACATGCTCGTGCGAGAGAGAGCACGTGCACACCTGTGCTCGAGGGAGAGAGGATGCATGCGAGAGATAGAGAACGAGCGAGAGTGAGAGAAAGCATGCGCGCTTGAGCGAGAACTAGAGAGAGAGAGCACACACGTGTGCTTGAGGGAGAGAGAGCATGCGCGTTCAAGAGAGAGAGAGATAGAGAGAGCACACATGCTTGAGCGAGAGATAGAGTGAGTGCACACGCTTGAGCTTGAGAGGGAGCACATGCACTTGGGAAGGAGAGCACGCTTGCTCGAACAAGAAAGAAAGCGCGCACACTCGAGCGAGAGAGAGAGGATGCAGTCGAGAGATTGACAATGAGCGAGAGTGAGAGAGAATGAGAGAGAGAGAGAGGCGAGATAGAGCAGGAGGGAGAGAATGAGAGAGAGCATGTGTGCTCACAAGAGAGTTCACGTGCGTTCAAGCAAGAGACAGAGCACACATGTACATATGCGTGAGGGAGAGAGAGCACAAGTGCTCGAAAGATAGAGAGAGCACACACGCTCGAGCGAGAGAGTGCACATGCACTTGAGAAAGAGAGCGTGTGTGCTCGAACGAGAGAAAGCATGCGCACTTGAGTGAGAGAGGATGCACGCGAGATATCGAGAATGAGCGAGAGTGAGAGAGAATGAGAGAGAGAATGTGTGCTCAAGCTAGAGAGATAGAGCACGCGCGCTCACGTGTGCTCGTGAGATAGAGAGATCACGCGCGCGAGAATGAGAGCACGAGAGAGTGGGGGAGAGAGAGAGAGTGAGCCCACGTGGTCGAGAGAGAGATCCCGCATGGTAGAGATAGAGCACGTGTGCTCGAGAGAGAGAGAGCACGTGTGATTGAGAGGTAGATAGAGAGGGTTGGAGAGCATGCACGCTTGAGAGATGGCACATTTACTCACTTGCCGCCCCCATCTCTCTCAGTCACGCTTGAGCGAGAGAGAGAACACATGCTCGAGCATGAAAGAAAGCATGTGTACTCGAGCGTGAGAGAGAGCACACACGCAAGAGAGAGAGAGCACGTGCTTGAGAGATGTGTGTGCAAGAGAGAGAGGGTGGGAGAGAGTGAGCGCGCTTGAGAGAGAGAGCATGCGCACTGGAGAGAGAGCACTTGCGCTCGAGCTAGACAGAGAGCAAGCATGCGTGCGCTCGCACATGCGAGAGGGAAAGAGAGAGCTAGAGGGAGAGAAAGAGAGAGAGAGAGCACTTGTAGTTGTGAGAGAGAGAGATCACGCATGCTCGAGAGAAAGCTCGTGCGCAAGAGAGCGAGAGCACGCACGCGGGAGAGAGTGCGGGAGATAGCTAGAGAGAGAGATTACAGGAGACAACTAGAGAGAGGGAGTGAGCATGTGCACTTAGTGAGAGATAGCACGCACGCTTGAGCGAGAGAGAGCACGCATGCTCAAGAGAGAGAGAGATGGAGAGAGCCCATGCATTCGAGCGAGAGAGAGAGAGCGCACACGCTCGAGAAAGAGAGCACATGTCCTCAAGCAAGAAAGAAAGCATGTGTGCTTGAGCGAGAGAGAGCATGCACGCAAGAGAGAGAGAGAAAGAGAGAGAGCGAAGTAGAGGTGGAAAGGAGGGAGAGAGAGATCAAGAGAATGTGTGCTCAAGATAGATAGGGAGGGTGGGAGAGCACGTGCGGTCATGAGAGAGTGAGAGTGATCATGCGTGCTCGAGAGAGAGAGCTCACGTGCAAGAGAGCGAGAGCACGCATGTGGGAGAGAGAGTGCAGGAGATAGCTAGAGAGAGATTGCAAGAGACAACTAGAGAGAGAGTAAACATGTGCGCTTGAGTGGGAGATAGCACATGGGCTCGAGCAAGAGAGAGTACGCACGCTCAAGAGAGAGATAGAGAGTCTATGCGTTCGAGCAAGAGTGAGAGAGAGCACACACATTCGAGAAAGAGAGCATGCATCCTCAAGCGAGAAAGAAAGCACGTGCACTTGAGAGAGAGAGAGAGCACGCGTGTAAGAGAGAGAGAGAAAGAGAAAGTGAAGTAGAGGTGGAGAGGGGGGAGAGAGAGATCAAGAGAACATGTGCTCAAGATAGATAGGGAGGGTGGGAGAGCACGTGCGCTCGAGAGAGAAAGAGTGAACGAGAGAGTGAGAGAGCACACGTGATGGAGAGAGCACACTGCTCGATTGAGAGAGAGATCATGCATGCGCAGAAGAGAGAGAGGCATAGAGAGGTAGAGAGAGTGGGAAACAACTAGAGAGAGAATGAAAAAGCACGCTCGAGCGAGAGTTAGAATGCAGGCTCGTGCGAGAGTTAGAACACGTGCTCGAGCGAGAGAGAACGTGCACTCGAGTGAGAGAGAGAGCATGCATGTACATGGGCTCGAGGGAGGGAGAGCACTCACGCTCGATCGAGAGAGAGATAGAGAGATAGAGAGAGAGAGAGAAATTGAGAGAGAGCACACGTGCTTGAGCGAGAGAGAGAGACCACATGCTTGAGCGAGAGAGAACTCATGCTCGAGCAAGAAAGAAAGCACGCACGCTTGAGCATGAGAGAGCACCCACGCAAGAGAGATATAATGTGTGTGTGAGAGAGAAAGAGGGAGTGAAGTAGAGGGGGGAGAGAGAGAAAGAGAACGTGCGATCAAGACAGACAGAGAGGGTGGGAGAGCACACATGCTTGAGAGAGAGAACAAGAGAGTACACGTGTTCGAGAGAGAGAGAGAGAGAGCACACATGCTCGAGAGGGGGGAGTGGAGGGAGCAAGAATGAGGGGGAGAGAGCACATCTGCTCTCTTTCTTTCTCTCGCTCGCCGCCCCCACTCTCTCTATTGAGCGTGCGTGCTCGAGAGATAGAGACAAAGAGAGAGAGCAAGAGCAACGTGCTCGAGAGAAAGAGAGAGGCTGTGAGAGAGTGGGTGGACTCGAGAGAGAGAGAGCACACATGCTCAAGAGAGAGAGAGCACATGCACTTGAGCGAGAGAGAGCACGTTGCTCGAGCAATAGATAGCATGCGCGCTCTAGTGCGCGCGAGAGAGATAGATACATAGATAGAGATAGGGAGAGAATGAGAGAGAGAGAGAGCATGCCCACTCGTGCGAGAGATCATGCATGCTCGAGAGAGATCACATGCACGTGCTTGAGAGAGAGAGAGACTGTAGGAGACAACTAGAGAGAGTGTGAGCATGCATGCTCAAGTGAGAGAGAGCACGCGCACTCGAGTGGGAGAGAGCATGCACACATGCATGCTCGAGAGAGAGAGCACGTGCGCTCGAGAGAGAGAGATAGAGAGAGAGCACACACACTCAAGAAAGAGAGCACGTGTGCTCGAGCAAGAAAGAGAGCACACGTGCTTGAGCGAGAAAGAAAGCACGCATGCTTGAGCGAGAGAGAAAGAGCATGTATGCAAGAGAGAGAGAGATAACCAAAGGGAGAGAATGAGAGATAGAGCACATGCGCTTGCGAGAGAGAGATCACGTGTAACGCCCGAGATTTTTCATACATTTTCCTTAAAATTCACAGAAAAGTTTTGCAATATAACGTCTGTAAATCGGAGGAAAAATGACGAAATCAAAACCTGATAAAATAGTTTATAATTTAAAACACTAAACATCAATTTTTCATTTAAATATTTTCATCATAGGGTCAAACATCGTATGGCCAAAGCAAATATCCTTAGGTGTTACTCGAAAACACATGTACGACTAAATTACTATGATCATAGACTTTATATACAAATCTCTCCCAGGCATCCCGAGTGCAAGTCCCATAACAGTCCACAGTCTAATCCAACTGAAAGTTTAGAATATATACACTTATTTTCTCATCTCATCTAATACAACAGATCGTGACACAAATAAACTCACAGTGAGTGAAGCATATACCTGAGTCAACGAGAATCAATCTACCGCTGAAATGAGCATCTTCTCCAGGAGCTCTTTGTCACAACCTGCAAAACCTCCGGTACAATGGGGCTAAAAAGTAGGGTAATGAGTATTTTCATACTCAGTAGGAAAATACCCAGTAGGGGAATCCAAAA
This sequence comes from Saururus chinensis, assembly GCA_035235625.1. Classification (NCBI taxonomy): domain Eukaryota; kingdom Viridiplantae; phylum Streptophyta; class Magnoliopsida; order Piperales; family Saururaceae; genus Saururus; species Saururus chinensis. The sequence continues at coordinate 39,820,066 of CP141143.1, forward strand.
CAGTGAACTCACTAAGTTTATAAATACATGCGTTCATGTAACTCAAACATGAAGTAGTTATAATCACGCATATACGCATATAGTCATACCAAATGCACCAACGTGCCAAAATCATACCAAATGCACCATCGTGCCAAAATCATACCATTAAATTAAACTTACACAAACACCCTTATTCAAGGTCTTACAAACTTACTCGTACCATTGTACGCTTACTCATACAACATACACATACTTGTACGACCTTACTCGTACAATCATATGCTTACTCATACATCTTACACATACTTGTACGACCTTATTCGTACAATCATACTCGTACGACCTTACTCGTACAACTTACACAAAATCACACTTACTGTCTTACTCAGAAACATATTCTCACAATTGCACTCATACACATACTCTTATAGTCATGCTCATACACATACTCTTATAGTTGTGCTTATACACATACTTTTACAGCCGTGCTTATACACATACTCTTACAGTCGTGCTCATACACATACTTTACAGTCGTGCTCATACTATCGACCACTGAAGCTCATTACAACTAATAAGCTCCAACGTCCAATAGAAAAGAATGCCACTGGGGCAACACCTTAACCTCCGGGGAGTGACTAGACACCATGGACTTTTTCGAAGGTAAGACACACCAATGCCCATGGGGCAGTGGATTAAGCAGGTAAGAGTAGATCCATGATACTACTTACCTAAACACACAAACATAAACACCCACACATAAGGGGTTATATAGTTGCCCACCATAATGGGTCTTATAGTGCCATAGAATTACCCACCATAATAGGTCTTATAGTGCCATAGAATTGCCCACCATAATGGGTCTTATAGTGCTATAGAATTGGCCACCATAATAGGTTTTATAGTGCCAATGCCACTCTTGGGTAGAAAACATACAATGCCACTTGGGCAGAAACATACAGTGCCACTCTTGGGCGGAATCATATAATGCCACTCTTGGGCAGAAATCATGCAACGCTCTTAACAGAGCATCAGACGTCTGGGCTTATACATCACACAAACCAAATCGAAAACATACATTGCTCTCAATAGAGCATCAGACGTCTGGGCTTCATACAACACACAGGCAAAGTCAGAAACGTACATAGCTCTCAAATAGCATCAAACGTCTCGGCTTATACAGCACACAGACCAAATCAGAAATATACGTCGCTCTCAATAGAGCATCAGGACGTCTGGTGCTCTATACAGCACACAGACAACATCCCGCAGGATAAACACCATGACAAGCCATGAGAAATGCTCAACCAACTCATTATTGGATAGCTCAAACACAGAACTTAATTCGTCGAACCCTTAGGTCTCAAACTCATAACGCTATCATTAGCTTTCTCATAATTTAAGTTTGAATTAAGTAAATTATGCGGTACAATTATGCTACACAAGCACTCAAGCATACTGTGCTCCACTGATCACACCGAAGCTGAGCCCAATCTGAAACCCAATTTCGTCAGGGAGCAGATTTCACTTAACCCATCCACATCATGATCATAACACATCGTACATCAAATCCTTACAGTTTTACATACTTCGCCATCCACCTTATGGCCAAATCATGTTACACTAACATCATCAAATGAAGCTCCTTAGAGCCAACCCAGTTGTCGCCCTCTTACTTATATCTCACTTATTATGCTTACTTTTCACTTCATAATTTGTACGTTATGTTTGTACAATTATGCACACACTTACTGTCTAACAAGCCTCACCCGTCATACCCATATCCTCTGTCATCTGTCATATGCTTACACATCCATATCCAAATCCATGCCAAACACTGACACTTCTTACCATCCATTGCTCATACTTCTGCCCACATGCATATACACATATTCATAGCATAGGCAAATAACTATTATACATACGTATAACATACACATACTGTCATACATACGTAGCTTACAAATATGCTCACTAGCCATCACTAGCGCATACATACACATTTATATATACGTAAAACATACACACTAGCCATCACTAGCACATGCATAATCCATACATACTTCAAACATACATGCTAGTCATCACTAGCACATACATACACATACAAAGCTTACCAACAAACATGCTAGCCATCACTAGCACCTACTCAATCAACATAAGAAGCTTACCAATAAATACACTAGCCATCACTAGCACATATGTACATCCAACATGCATGTCATATGCATTTCAACATGGCATTATTCATCCCCTTACATCATGCAAACGGATCATAAGCTAACATCCATAGCAATCAATCACATAGTCCTTGCATGCTGCTACTCATTCAAAGCATGCTATCATAAAATTATGAGTTCAAAGCTCCCCTACCTCGTAATCAGGAAGTTTGATGGCGAGTACACGATGGTGGCAACGTCGGTGGCGGAGTTGGTGGCCAAAAGCTTTGCCAAGAGGAGAGAGTTGCTGTCCCGAGGATTTTAGGAAGTGCCGAAAATAATCACTGCCAAACAGGGTGTCAGAAGTCAATGCGGCAAAATTCGTGATCCACGGCAGCACACTAGGGCGGCCGGAAGAAATGTCGTGCCAACATAAGTGGTGGTGTGACCAGATGTCGAGGGTGTACTCACTGAAGATCGGCTGCTGGCTAAGATGTACTCAGCCGGCCACAAGAAGTCAAAATGATGATTTTGCATCAACATGGGCCCACATAAGGGCGGAGAGTGTGGGGCAATGCTCAAGGACAAAGGAGAGGTGGAGGAGGGCTGTGTCAACTCCACTCGGTGGCAAAGCCAACCGATGGTCAGGCGGCCCAAATATGGCGCCTAAACCCAAAAGCACACGCGTGGCCACATGCACACATGGCCAAAAAGTGTCACTCTGGGGGAAGATAGGTCAGACGGTAGCGGCCCAAGGCCCACAAAAGGGCAACTAAGCTATGGCTAGGAAGTGGTGGCCAATCGAAGCAGTGACATCGCCGATCACCACCCACAACCAATACATGTGGTGCGGGCAGCTGTGCATCTTGCACGGTATAGGGCAAACGCAAGCGGCCTATTCCGAGCAAAGGTATAATCGGGCCAAGTGGGGCTGACCCTCACTGTCGCCAAGCCGGGGCAGAGCCCATAATGGCCAAATGGCCCACAGATTGCCGATGACAACGACCTGAGACGCACCCAAAGCGTCTAATCGGGTGGAGCAAGTAAATAGGGCAAAGTGGGGTTAGAAACAGCAACCCCCTACTGACACTGGGTCGAGGTAGGCTGGACGGAGTCCATTCGGTGGCCAGACGACGACCAGAAACACACCGGCGTCTCAAAAAACCCACAGACAGTGAGATGAAAAATATGACCAAAACCCGACTAAAGTGCTGGTAGCTCAAAGTGGAGCAAAGAAAGCATGGAGGTGGCTCTAGCCAGCGCCTATGGGTTATTAGTGGCCAACTAAACATAAGTCTAGTTGAGGGCGGCCGCAAACAACATTAAAATCGTACCACCACAGCTCAAAAAAGGGATTAAAGGAGAGAAAAACTGAAGAAAAGTTCAGTACCTCGTGGAGGAGCGAAGAGGCTGTGGCGACAATCATAGCTGGTACCTACGGACTCATGGCGGTGAGGCAAAGAGGATCTTGACAAGAACCGACGGAATCTGACGACAGAGGAGGGAGAACAGAGCGACCGGAAATGGGCTCGGGTTTTCTCTTCTCTCTGGACGTGAATTTTTTTCTTCTGGAAGTCGATCTTGGAATCCAATCGATGGAAAATATATATATGTAAGTTCTTTTTAATTTTTCCATCTATATCCCCAACATGCGTTAACCTCCTGGTTACGTGTTGTACCTCCAAAATTCGTGTCCTAAGTGCGTGGCGAAGCCTACAGCCCACGACTAAGCCCCACACCCGACTCTACGGGTATAAATATGGGGTAAAATACATAAATATGAATATGCCGTAGCATCACATTTTTTCGCCAAAAATGACCAAAAAAATAGTAGAAAAATCACAGAAAATTGTAGAAAAATCAGGGACCTTACATCACGTGTGCTTGTGAGAGAGAGATCTTGTGCGCTTGAAAGAGAGCATGTGTGTGAGAGAGCACGAGAGAGAGAGAGAGAGCACGTGCACTCGAGAGATAGAGATAGGGTGGGAGAGTGCGCACGCTCCAGAGTGAGAACGAGAGAGAGCTGTGCGCTCGAGAGAAAGAGAGAGAAAGCACAAGAGAGTACACATGCTTAAGAGAGAGAGAGCACACGCGCTCAAGAGAGTGAGCACACATGCTCGAGAGGGGAGGGCGTGGAGGGAGCGAGAAAGAGGGGGGTGAGAGAGAACATGTTTGCTCTCTTTCCTGCTCGCCGCCCCCATTTCTCTCATTCTATCGAGCGTGCATGCTCTAGAGAGAGAGAGCAAGAGCACACATGCTTGAGAGAGAGTGGGAGAGAGCGAAAATGCTCAAGAGAGAGAGAGAGCACACGCGCTCAAGCGAGAGAGAGAGATAGAGAGGGAGAGAATGAGATAGAGAGCACTCGTGCTCGAGCGAGAGAGAAAGAGAGAGAGCGTGTGCACTTGAGCAAGAGAGAGAGCAGGTGCGCTCAAGTGAGAGAAATTAGTCTAACCTTATCGACATTAATTCTAGCATTTCTAAAAATTCTCTGTTTAGAAACTCTCTCAGTGTAATGCTTTTGGCTACCGATTCTGCCATTAACACTGCCACTATCATATGCCCTCCATCAAACTCACGTGGATTACAAGGTAGGGGACCTTGAACTCATAATTTCATTATAGCTTGCTTTGAGTGTGTAGTGTTTGCTAGGAGGTTATAACTTAATTTTTTGCATGATAAATGCTGATTAAATGAGCGTGTTTTATGTATGTGAATTGTGCTTATGTTAGTGAAGACTAAGGGTATGATAGTAAGTTGTTATGAGTTATATGTATGTGATCAAAGCATGTGATAGATCTTCGTTGTGGGCTAGTGGTGTGTGTGGTCGATGGGCATGAGTATGGGCGTTTGATTGTAAGTTTGTCGAAGGGGTATTTCAAGGATTTTGATGTGAAAATTACAATTGTATGCCGGGCGAGGGAAGACTTATGAATGACGGGTAAAGGTTAGACTTTATGAGATTGGAGGATTAGTTTGGATTGAGTTTTGGAGCAACGAACAAGAGATTTAGGGGATATAGGAATTTTGAAGACTTAAGATTCATAGCGCCTTTGGGGGATTGTGAGTTACTAAGAGATAACAACATAATTGTACACACATAATGTAGATAATACAAATTGTGATGAAAGAATAATGAGTATATAATTAGTAAGGGTTTAATGATGGGACTTAGGTCTAAGGGATTTCATTTTGGAGTTTGAGTAAGACATTTTGGTTTTAAGGTGGACAGTGGAGGATGTAAGGCTGTAAGTACATAATGGTAAGCATATGATAACATGAAATTCGAGTTTGACAAGTAAGGCTATGCATAGATTTGTAAGACTGTAAGGGTAAGAGTGAGTTCAAAGTATGATTGGATGAGTGAAGTTGAAGTATGTTACCCTTGTGGACTAAAGCTTTAGAACCAGTGTGGTTCTAGCTTGGTTGGCTGAAGAATGTAAGACAAAAGTAGTTCCGAACATAATTGTACATGCATAAGTTACTTAATATGAACTTGAATGATAAGTAACCCTAATTCGATAATGTTGTGAGTTGAGACTGAGGGTTTCGACAGATTAAGTTCCATATTTAAGCCAGTCAATAAGTATTCGATTGAGCGTCCTTCCTGGTCTAGCCATGGTGTTATCTTGCGGGATTTGGTCTTGGTGCTGTATTTCGGCCTAGGCGTTTGATGCTCTGTTGAAAGCGCTGTAAGTTTTCGCCTTTCGTGGGCACTATATGTATTTCTACCTACATATGGTACTGTATGTTCTGCCTAAGAGTGATATTGTAAGAAGATTCCTGCCAAGAGTGGCACTGTATGTTTTCTGCCCTTAGTTGGCATTGTATGGCCCCAGAGAGTGGGCATTTGTGCACTCAGGTAAGTAGTATCATTGATCTGTACTTACCTGTTTGATCATGTGCCCTATGAGCATAGATATGCCTTGCCTTAGGAAAAGTCCATGAAGTCTAGTTGCTCCTTAGGAAAAGCCCCATGACATTCATTTCATTTTCGACGTTCGAGCTTATTAATTGTAATGAGCTTCAGTTGTCGATAGTATGTGTACGATAGTAAGAGTAAGTTGTATCTTTCAGATTTTGAGTAAGTTGTACATGTAAAATATGTGTAAATGTAAGCTTATAAGATAGTAAGAGTAAGATTGTACGAGTAATATTGTACGAGCAAGTTCATATGAGTAAGGTTGTATGAGTCTGTGTAAGTTATATAAGTAAGCGTACGATGGTACGAGTAAGTTAGTAAGACTCTAATTCAGAGTGTAAGTGTAAGAGTATGCTATAAGAGTAAGTGTAAGTTCAGCCAGTACGACCATATGTGTGTAAGACACTTTATTTATGCTGCATATACTTCTTGCTTCATGTGTGGTTGCATTCAATAGGGAAAATGATTTCTCTTCAACTCTTCTAAAGAGGAGTTAGTGGGGAAAGCATTTTCCCAACCTCATGGTGTAACGGTGTCTCTCAAATTAGCCCTAAAAAAGTTATAAAAGAAATCAGGGTTCAAGGTAAGTGCCAATGTATCTAAAATGTATTCAAAACATATCAAATACATATTTGTATCTAATTTTAATATATATCATATATGAATACGAGGCTGGGTGTAACTGTGTTTCATCGCTTAATAGTAATTTTGAATTAAGAAAACAATAAAAGTAATAATATTTAAGGTGTACATTGTAATGGTTTAGTTTTAAAATAATATGAACCCTAAACTCTCTCATCAGACTAGGTTAAGACCCTAAAACCACCCTTTGTTCATCAACCAAGTCAGTTGTCGGGTCAAGACCCTCTTCATTACATGAACTGGTTCCTGATTGATGCACTAAACTAATGTTCATTTAGATGCTTTGAAATCTTGAATTGCAATCTTATTTTGTGTTAAGTCATTGTTTATATGTGCTATTTATATCTTAAATAGGTGAGTTAAGCCTCTATTGTGTTTACATGTCAAAATGAGCTTCGATATGATCCAAGTGGAAGAGGAAGTTAAGCCCAACTATCTAAAGCTGTTAAAAGGTCAATAATGGGATCTTAATGGTATAAACATGAATGGAATGGTCGAATACAACCTTTTGGACCCGTTGAATTTCAGATTTTCATCAAGAGAACTAAATTCGGGAAGAAGCTGATTTGGACAGATTGACACAACCTTAGTATTTTGAGCATATCTTTTTTATGTATAATTTAAATTGATATGATTCCAGTAGCATTGGAAAGAAAACTTCTGTGGCGACAATCCCTATTTTATAACAAAATTCATAATTTTGATGGTATATGGGTCAAATCCGGTATGCAAAGGGACAACTAGTTTATTAACCCAAGGCCAACACATGGAGGATCTTTTCACTAGTTGTGAGTGATATACATATAGAAAGATAATGAGGAGGATTGGATAACTAAAGGAAGACTCAAAGATACTTATTTTTTGAATAAATTATTAATTTATTTAATTAATTTAGAATCTAATCATTGCCAAAGAAGAAACCAATAAAGTAATCAATCAGGTTGCAATTAAGGGATATGATTAGACCTTTCCCTTTAAAGCAACCCCTTCTACTCCTATAAATAGAGGGGTAGACGTGGTAGAAGCATCATCCCTTTTTCTTTGGAGCTCTCTTCTCCTTTTTTCTTCTCTTCTTTTATACTTTTGTTTTTAGTTTTATTGTAATGACTTTCTAGGCTCTCTAGCTAAGGCTAGAGGTGATTTGTAACAATCTAATGAAGTTCTATTCATGTTTCAACTATGGTTTCAAGTAAGTATTGGTTATTTGAAATGATGTTAATTTAATATTGTTCTTCTTTTTGTTTCTTTGCGATTTGGATACATAAGATCCTTAAAGTCTCTCCTTGATCTTTTGTGATTTTGATACATAGAACTCTTGAAGAAACAATTATTTTTATCTTTCATCTATCCAAAGTATTTCTTATCTTTATTTTTTCTTTTAATGTTCATATTTTTCGATTAGATAGAATCTTCATTTGATTCTAACTAAGATAACATGACACATGAAGAACATAACTAGATATTACAATGACCCTTAATGCCTTAATGTTTTCTTTTATTGATTTCTTAACTATTTATTGCCTCAATACTCTTCAACTCTTTCTTTCTTAATTTTTCTTTCCACTATTTTTTTTCGCAATCATTTTCTTTATTGCACAAGACTTTACCTATGGATCGACCTTGTCTACTACAATTGGCAAGTAACACAAATATGAATTTGAGTTCTTATAACAACACTGACCCCCACTAAAGGTAATTTGGTCTTTATCTTGATTTGGTGTTTTTTGACTTACTCTGCTATGATGTTAGAACATTATATATGGTTGATTTTATTTCAGACTTTTGTAACCCTTGTGGTTTTAGACTTGTATATGGCTTTCTAATTCGAGCCATGTTTGTTGGCTCAGTATTCTAAATTGTGGGTTGAGACTTGAGGACTAGTTAAGAGTTAAAGTCCTTTATACTTTCACTTATTTTTTTTGCACAAAGATTTAAAGGTGCGCTACTCCGTATATGTAATCTACCTGATAGAGGGGTTAAGTCTTCTGCAATGTAGCAATTAGTTGCCCGTGCGCTACCATCATCCCCTGGACCAGGTTTAGCTTGGATCGGGCGGGTGTTGAGGCGTGACAGAAAGTTTTTGGTATCAGAGCACCTCTTTGTCTAAGAGTAAATAAGGTTAGGTCATGAGTCTTAAAAGAGTGTGAGATGATTAAGGTCTAGACATAACTAACGATTTGGGATTTTGTTGGTTGTTTCTCTTAAATATTTGTTGCTTGATTGTGTTGTTTATTTGCTTGTGTTACTTTGAGTTATTAGGCTGTATGATTAATGTTTGGTTGTTGTATAGATGGCTGGCTCTAATTATGTAGGCGCTAATAACCATCGTGGTGCTTAAGACCCAAGAGTCGACGATGAGTTATCTGTCATCAAGGGGTTAACACAGGTTGTCCAAGCTAAGCATGCTAGTGGCAGCGGGTTTGATTCTCTTTCACTTGAGGGATTCAAGAAGCTTATCCCTCATAGCTTCAAAGGCAGGTTAGATGCTTCCTAGGCGGATTACTAGAGACTCCACATGGAGAAGATCTTCAGTGCCCGACATTGTGCAGAGGAGGAGAAGACTCGTCTTGCAGTCTTCACATTTGAGGATGAGGCTCAGAGGTGGTGGTTATCTATGGATAGGCAGAAATTCCAAGGTCGCGTGGACATTCCTTGGGACGGATTCTTGTCTACTTTCAATGACAAGTATTTTCCTCTCCACGTGCAGGAAGAGAAGAAGAAGGAATTCTTGAGTCTTCAGCAAATATATACGACAGTCTTAGCCTACGAGACTAAGTTCGTAGAGCTCGAATGCTTCACACATCATTTCTTTGGTGATGAGTACGAGTGTGCGAGGAAGTTTTAGGATGGATTGAGGCCACCGATGCCACCTAATGCTGGTCCTAGGTAGCAGGGAGGACCACATGCTAGGCCATCTACTGGGTAGTCGGATACTAAGGGGAAGAGGCTGGCTAATAAGGGGAAGGTGTATGCTATAGTAGCACACGAGGCAGCCAACTCCTCAGGCATAGTGGAAGGAATGATCCTCATTACCTCTCACTATGCTAAGGTGTTATTTGATACTAGTTCTCTTCACTCATTCATCTCTTTGCGTTTTGCTCATGAGCTTGATGTTGATCATAAGTAGCTATTCATTCCATTGCATGTCTCGACACCTTCGTCTTCCCTTCGGGTAGAGGAATATCTTTAGATGGTTTCTACGTGGATTGATAAGCATGAGTTGCATGTTGATTTAATTATCTTGCGTATGATTAATTTTTATGTGATTTTAGGCATGGGCATGATGTCTAAGTATCATGTACATGTGGATTATCGGGGAAAGAAAGTGATGTTCACTTTGCCAAATGTTGAGCCTTTCATCTTCCAGGGTGTTAATTGTCCTAGTGGGAAAATCTTGGTGTCTTCTTCTAAGGCTATGAGGTGGATTGACAAGGGGTGTGAAGCATTTTTGCAAGCATCTTGGGGATGAATGTGGCGTTACCTTCTCTTGAGTCAGTGCGAGTTGTGGCGGAGTATGCAGATGTATTTCCTAGTGAATTATCGGGGTTGCCATCGGAGAGGGGAATAGAGTTCTATATTGACCTTATTCCAGGCACGTCCCCAATATCTAAAGCTCCATATCGTATGGTTCCAGCTGAACTCAATGAGCTCAAGGCTCAGCTACAAAACTTGATGGATTAGGGATATATCCATTCGAGTACATCTCCTTGGGGCACACTGGTTCTTTTTGTAAGGAAGAATGATGGTTGCCTCCTGTTATGAATTGACTACCCCTTACCCCATATTGATGACTTATTTGATCAGTTGCAGTGAGCACATGTCTTTTCTAAGATCGATTTAAGATCGGGTTATCATCAACTTTGCATCCGTCTAGACGATGTGTTGAAGACGGCGTTCCGTACCCGATATAGACATTAAGAGTTCCTAGTGATGCCTTTCTGTCTAACCAACGCACAAGCATCATTCATGGATCTAATGAGCTGAGTCTTTAGGCCATATTTGGATCGATTTGAAATTATATTTGTGAACGATATCTTGATCTATTCGGCCAATGAGGAGGAACATGAGGTGCATTTGAGAATTATTTTGCAAACTTTACAGGAGCATTAGCTCTTTGCAAAGTTTGATAAATGTATATTTTGGTTGAAAAAAGTGCATTTCCTTCGAAAGTCAAAGCCGTGTTGAGATGGAAGCAACCTAAGAGTGCATACGAGGTTCATAGTTTCTTAGGGCTTGTAGGATACTACCGTTAATTCATTGAGGGTTTCTTTAGCATTGCAAGCCCCATGACTAAGCTAACAAAGAAGAATGAGAAGTTTGTAGAACCAAGCATGTGAGGAAAGCTTCCAAGAGTTGAAGAAGAGGTTGACTTTAGCTTCAGTCTTGACTTTGCCTTCCGGGAGTGGTGGATATGTGGTTTATAGTGATGTTTCACTTCATGGTTTGGGATGTGTGCTCAGGCAGCATGGGATAGTGGTAGCTTATGCATCTTGATAGCTTAGAGTTCATGAGCGGAACTACCCCTCATGACTTGGAGTTAGCAGTCGTGGTATTTGTATTGAAATTTTAGCGGCACTATCTCTATAGTGAGAAGTTTAAGGTGTTCACAGATCACAAGAGTTTGAAGTACCTATTCACACAAAGGGACTTGAACATGAGGCAAAGACGATAGTAAGAATTCCTTAAGGACTATGACTTTAGTATCTCTTATCGTCCCGATAAAGCTAATGTGGTGGAGGATGTCTTAAGTAGAAGATCAGCCACTTCGATAGCTTGTGTGTGTGTCCAAGAATGGCTATTGTATGAGGAGGCCATTGAGCTTAAGCTAGAGTTAGTTATGGAGGATACATATAGTTGGTTTGCCAACCTTTCCATGAGCTCTAGCTTGGTTGCTGATGTTGTTGAAGCTCAAAAGAGGGATGAAGAGACTCAAGCCTTAAAGGCTAAGTTTAGAGAGAAGGCGGTGATGGACTTTGAGGAGAGGTCCGATGGGAGCTTGACTTATAAAGCCGATTATGTGTGCGAAACTCCATGGAGCTTAAGGAGCGTATCTTGTCGGAGGCACACCACTCTAGGTTCTCCATTCACTCAGGAGGAACCAAGATGTATCATGATGTGAAGAAGACTTTTTGGTGGAGTGGTATAAAGAGGGACATTGCTTCTTTTGTGTCCAAATGCCTTATTTGTCAACAAGTCAAGGCGGAACCTCGTCATCTAGGTGGTTTGCTACAAACCCTTCTTATTCCGGAGTGGAAGTGAGAAAATGTGGCTATGGACTTTGTTTCTAGACTTCCTAGATCGTCGAGTAGTAATGACGAGGTGTGGGTCATCGTTGATCAACTCACCAAGTCCGTGCGCTTTCTTACAATGAGGATTACTACTTCTCTTGATGTGCTAGCTGCCTTATATGTGAAGGAGGTTGTGCGGTTGCATGGTATTCCGGTGTCTATTGTTTCCGATTGTGATCCTTGCTTCACTTCCCGATTTTGGTAGAGTTTTCAGAGAGCCTTGGGTACATCGCTGCATCTTAGCTCAACCCATTATCTCCAAACCGATAGGCAATATTAGAGGACCATCCAAATACTTGAGGACATGTTTTGGGCATGTATACTTGAGTGGAAGGGTAGTTGGGAGCATGGAAGGCTGTATCGATACGCATGAGAGTATCGATGATTATGGATAGGGGTACGCGCCGATGATACACTTGGTACGCTCTGATACGGGCATAAACCCTTTTATAAACATAAAAAAATATTATAACTAATAATGTATCATTATAATACTTCTTTTAGAGCATAATAAGACCATATAATACCGTATCAACTGATACGGGTATTCTAAAATTAATTCATTCAGAACCATATACTATTATGCTCTCCGTCCCATATTAATATTGGTCATTCTTTCCCATAATTAATGTTTTAAAATTAGTTTATTTTAAAAATAAATAATATGCTTAATATGAGTCTAAATTACATGTTTAAATAAATGTATATTTGTGGAGCACTATATGTAAAAAAATAATAATTATGTAAATTGTATGAACCTACCCGTATTGATCTCATATAATTTTAAAAATATTATTTTTAATATAACTAAAATTAAACTTTTAAAGAAGTTGGGTTTGAGTTGTATTTTTATTTTTAAGAAAAAAAATTTTAAATTTTTTTCAAAAAAAATTAATTTTTTTAATTTAAAAATAATTTTTTAATTAAAAAAATTATTTTTTAATATAGTATTGATACGTATCGGTCGTATCAATATGATATGGCCGATACATATCGGAAAATGGTGTGGGGGGCGTATCGCCCCCAGTACCGTATCGGTATCGACCGATACGGACCCGTATCGGTCGATACGTCCTTCCATGGTTGGGACCAACACTTACCTTTGGTGAAGTTTGCTTATAATAACAATTACTGGGCAAGCATTAAGATGACACCATTTGAGGCACTTTATGGGCATCCGTATCGATCTCCCCTTTGTTGGAGTGAGGTAGGGGAATATCTCCTTATCGGTCCTAACCTTGTACAACAATCGGTGGAGATCAGACTTATTTGGGAGAGATTGCAAATGGCACAGAGTCGGCAAAAGAGCTATGTTGACAAACGTTGGTGAGAATTGGAGTTTAGTGTGGGTGATCATGTATTTGTCAAAATATCTCCATCCCGTGGTGTGGTACAATTTGGCCAAAGGAATAAATTGTCTCCTAAATTCATCGGTCCATTTGAAATCTTGGAGCGTATTGGCACCATGGCTTATCGGGTGGCTCTACCTCCTCGGCTTGAGAACATCCATAATGTGTTCCATGTGTCACTTTTTCGGAAGTATGAGTCTGATCCTTCTCACATATTTGATTTCAAGCCTTTAGAGTTGAGGGAGGACCTATCTTATGTGGAAGCACCGGTTCATATCTTGGATATAAAAGAGAAGACTCTCCGGCAGAAGGTTACTCCACTAGTGAAAGTTCTATGGCGTAATCATGAAGTTGAAGCCACTTGGGAGTGGGAAGATGAAGAGAGAAGTACCCCAACCTTTTTACCGCTGATTGTTAGTGACTTTTGGGGACCCAAATTCCCAAAGGAGGGAAGGATGTAAGATCCCTAAACTCTAACTGGTTTAATTAATTTTATTTAGTGATTATTGTGTGGTTTAATTTAACTTTAATTGGTTTTGACTATTTTTGAAATTAAGATGGTTAACAAAGGTTTTAATCAAAATTTCTTCACTTTCATAGTTCTTATGTTAAAATAAGGCAATACAATTTTTTTTGGAATATTTGGCATTTTGACTAATTTCCCAAAAACCCTAAAAATATCTTAAGACAATAAATAAATATTTTAAAATTTTAGACATCGATTTGGGCTTAAAATAAGCAAGTTTTCCATTTTTAGTGGGATATTCTATTTTTACCCCACCTATTTGTTAGATCTAGCCCAAAACCTACTATAAATAAAAATGCACAGCCCCTTTCTCATTTGGGAAGGGCTGAAATATGGAGCTTAGGAGGCCCTAATCCCCAAAAGAAGGAAATGTGATTAAGGTAAAGCTTAAGTTGATTTTCCATTAATTACTTAGGGTTTTTCTTAAACTTTCTAAATTTCTTATTTTGCCAAGGTTTAATCTTGATTTCTACCCATAAAAGGATTGATTTTAATCTCTATTTCAAAACCTTATGAAAGGAATTTCGTTTTTAAACTCAATAAACCCTAGATTTACAAGTTTTCAAGAGATTTAGGTATTTTTAAGCGGATTTATGCAAGTATTAATAAAACCCTATTGTAGGTAAGATTTGAAGGTGTTGGAGCATCGATTTCAAGTCAAGAAGCTCACTGAAGGTAAGGGATTTCATCCTAAATAGGTCTATGATTTCAGATTTGAAATGTGGAAGAGTTTTATGTATGCTGTCATGAAGTTGTGGATTTAGAAAAGCTTAATCTGTCTTGCGATTTCTTAGTGTTTTTGTTTAAAAATGGTTAGATTTATTATTTTCTAAGCATGGATTTCATTATTATGATGTTTGGGAGTAAGATTTAAGGTTTATGATGTTTATGTACATTTTTCGGTTTGAGGTTCGAAAGGAAGAAGATGAACCAGAGCTACTGTGTTGGCGTTATGACGGCCATGCAAGGCATTCGAACGATAGCACTGCAGCTTTGGCCATTTTGGTTCTTTTGCTAATTTTTTATGTTTTTCCTCTTTAGTTCCATTTTCTATGTTTATGATGAGTATTTTATACTAGGAAAATCAATTGGAAGGGCATTACATGTTATTCGGTTAAGGATACTATGATTTCTTATCTTGAATCCATGTTGAGTGATTCCTCATACTTTAAGTTCGAGGAGAATATGGAATCATGTGCCCTCTAACAGACATCATGGGTACTCTTTGCCGAGTACCGCCAGCCTCTTCCATGGCTTATCTCCTCGTTGACCGTCTTGTTCTGTATAGCAAGCTCCCTCCTCCGGAATATAGTGCCATGAAAAAGGGTTGTGTCAATCAACTCAAGTTATATGGAAGCTCTTCGGCTTCTTCAATTCCCCATAACGAGGAAGCTGATGTCGAAGAATTTGTGTGCTTCTTTGCCTCCCAAGTAGTATTCCTCAGGAGCTCTGTTTATATTGACTTTATCTCCGTCGACCCCCAGGCCCCACAAGTATTTTTGCTCATGAGCTCTGTTGAACCAGACGCTAATGAAGCCGCCTCGACCCCTGGAATCAGATCATCATCACTCTCTACCCACCAGCAGGAGCTGCCACTTCTATCTTCATTGGAACATAAAGTGGATGAGGTGGTGAAGGATGCACTTTTGGATGCTGCGAGGAGGCTGGAGGAAATGAGCTCGAAGCAGCAGCCCTGGAACACCACCCCGTTGGAAGTAGTGGTGCGTGCCATTACGTCCTCGGCGGAGATGCAATTGTCCCTGATGAGGGACCTTATAAGGTAAGTTCTGTATGACAGCAGAACCCCTCTGCCAGAGACCATGGTTGACGAGGCCTTCCGAATAACCATTGCTGCTGCTGTGGAGGACATGAATAGATCAGCATACTCTAGCAAGGGCTCAGTGGACTACCTACTTGATACCGTTGATAAGTATAACTACTCTTCCATTGGCGGCCCTTGCATGAAACAAGCGCTGATAGAACGGCTAGTCTTTGCATGCAAGCCCCTCCCAGCTGAGTACTCGGGGAGCCAAGCCCTCGCTGATGCGTTTAATGTTAGGGTCCGGTAATGCAGAGAAGATCTTGGGGTGGAGCGCCCTTTGGGAGCCATGGCCGCTTCTGTCAGCAGATTGCTGTGTGTCAAACCTCTAGTGAAGAAGGTCCTCACGTTGGCCATCCCCTCCATCAACGCTAGTGGGCAACGGAAGGAAGACAAAGGCAAAGACAAAGGAAGTGAGATTCTGGTGAGGAAGACGAAGGGAAAGAAGAAGATGACTCGGATTTATATGAGGATGACTGTGCGAAGATATGTTCTGTGAATGATTCTGATTCTGGAGTGAAAGAAAAGGCCAAGAGCAGATTCAACATAAAACAAAAGTTCAAGGTTTGAACTAAGCATAAATAACCATATGTATTTAGCTTTAAGTAAGAAGTTTCTTATCTTAATTGGATGTTTTATGCTCTTTCTATATTTTCTGTTACAAAAGAATTAAACTTCTCTGTTACAAAAGTTAGATGGACTATGAAATTTGGATGGAGGGAGTACAAACAAGGTAGTCGTTTTTGTCCTAAATTAATAATTCAATTTTAAAAAATAATGAATTTTATTAAATTGTGAGACTTACAACCACGAGACAGGAAAGTAGTTTCTAAAGGAGAAATTATTAAATGCGCTTATGGTTAGAGAAATTTATGCTCAACACCAAACTATAATGTACGCGGATTGGTTTTGATAGGGCCTACAAATTATAGCACATGTGCAATACATATTAGTGTTGAGCACAATTTTTTGTATACCCCTAGTCTAGCTAATAATTTCTCCTTTTTAAAAGGCTTTTTAACTACTAACCACTTAATTTGATACAAATTGAGCTATTAATATAGAGTATTTTTCTTTCAAATGGAGCTTTTTAATATGGGACGGAGGGAGTATAATTAATTTTATCCACAAACAAATTACTCCTATCATCTATTCTATTTAATTTTTCAAAATGAATTAATATGGGGTAATGGGAGAATACTTTATTGTCATACACTATGTTGTGACATAATGTGCTTGTGCTAGGTTGGATCAGTTTAAGAGGATGATTTCCAGGCTTTTAGCTCATATTTAAGAGAGAATTAATGCTAATAGGCTAGTTAAATGTTGATTTATATGAATTTAACTATTTAGGGCAAGAATATCTTTTCACGCAATCGTGACTTGTGGTGACTCGTGGGTTAAAATTATCTTTCTTTATATGGGCTATATATTTTTAGCGATGTCAATATTCATGCACTAATTTAATCCTCTTACTATAATTGCTTACAGTATTTATCTTAACTAAATTTATTCTCTTTATTTTTAAAAAGTTTGAAATTCCTTGCAACAAGTTCATCGATCGGTGCATGGATCACACCAAAAGAATTGACTTTGGACCCGGTCATGTGAACGCGATGCTGTAACGCTGCACACCTCCATATGTCTACAGTAGCATGATAAAGGCTTGGATTGGGACCAGTACAAAGTCAAGCTTCTATCTAGCTCGACTCGAGCTCCTTACAATTTTAAGCCGCTAGCTCATTTCAAGTTATTAATATGAAATATTGAGTTTTGTTTATATGAGCCCGGACTCATATATGCCTACGTGAGCCAGGGCTCTATGGGCCGTCAGATTTACATCCGGCGGCCCATAATACTCATGGTAATACTATAGGTTTAAATCCATGAGTATTATGGGCCGCCGGATGTAAATCAGACGGCTCATAGAGCCAGGGCTCACGTAGGCGTATATGAGCCCGGGCTCATATAAACTTTTTCCATTTTATATTTCATCTGGAAAAACTTAATAAAATAGTATATATTAACAAATTATGAAAAATTTAAAACTTATAGGATGAGTATATAATGAAAATAAAACTTTGTATCTACATATTTAGGAAATATGTATAATATGACATATTCAAGGCCGAATTTGTAGGAATGAGCTTGAGTTGAGACCAGTCCAAACTGCATTTTCAAGCGTTTTCCCAATTCTAGATGGCTCATTAGTAGCACACGCCGAATTTGGTGTAAGGGCCTAATAGCCGATTTAAACCACTCATTTTTTAGCCACAACTTGAGCTAAGACAATTTTGCTTGTGACTTTGGTTGGACTTGTTATCACCCCTAGTAGGATGATTTTTTTGTTGTTACAGAAAATTTTTTAGAAATAGACTCAATAAATACCGGAATTACAAAAATAGGCAAGGAATTCCAGTTTTGCAAAATTAGACTTACGCACATTCCACTTACCCGCACGTGCGCTTGAATTGCCGATAATACCCTTAAGCAATAGAAATGAATAGACTCGACCCTACTTCACCGGGTGCAACCCAAAATTCAGATTTCAGTTTTCCCTCTAGCGCTTGCGACTGCTCTCGACCGCTCTCCACCATTACGAGAATCGCATTCCCTTTCGGCAACCCCTCATCCAGCCTTTTATATCCCATCCTTCACCTTCCTCTTCTCCGCCATCGGTCATCTAGTCCCACATTTTTTGCTCCTCCGGCATTGCAGAGAAAGTTCCCATTTTGTTCCATCCTATGCTATCCACTCCGGCGATCTCACTGCGGCAGTCATTTGACAACCGGAGAAATACATTGCAGCCACCTTTCCCCCCCTCCGAAGTCATTTTGCTAAGCTCCATTCCCGTTGTCCCTCTCTTCTAGCCGGCCGTATCCCGCATTTTGGTGTTTTGCCCTAATCTACATTCTGCATCTTCACTTGGCCGTCTGACCAATCTCCCCATCCATTGATCAATAGAAGACGACATAAATGGCAAGGTGAGATCCTACAACTATGTATGGTTAATTGAAGAAGTGAATATCTTGTTTAGCTGTATTATATGGTTTGGTTTGAAATTTATTGAGATTGTGTGATGAAATTCATAATAGGTGTGTAAATTGGACGTATGTACTGCTATGATTAGTGTATGTGATATCGTAAGATAAATATGATTTAAATATTTGAAGTATGTGATCTCATGATAAATTTTGAAAAAGGAAATCTTTGATGCACAAAAATATTGTATGTAGGATAAGGAAGAAAAATATAGCGGATTAGTTAAGTTGGAGCCGTGCTCTGTTAGAAGCATTATTGTATGCCACAAACGAATTTAACTGATATGGCCTAGCTGTTAACTGGTACATTATAGTTTAGTCTTGAAAATAAATTGTGTGGTCAATAAACTGTATATGGTCTGGTATATACATGGGTAGATTGATCTTGCCAAATGTAGATTGTGTGTTTGGTGCTTAGTGAAGGGTAGACCATTTAAACAAAGGACACATGCTTAGAACAAGTTTAACTGATAGGGCCTAACTGTTGACTGGTGGGATTTAGGCACAAAGTACATTGTGCTGGCTTTAAACTTGATATAGTTAGGTCTATATTTGTGTAGATTCATACGAGTGTGGGTCTTTCATGTTCTCGATTGTATAATGTGTGTTTGGGGCTTAGCTTACATGGATGACTTTTATGGAATGTAAAACAAAGTGACAGAATTAAGGAAGGGTCAAAATGTAGTTGCTAGGCTACTCTGAAAATTGTTTGCTCAACAGTTGCCTTTTTTTACCATTCTCTGTGATATGTGATATGATGAAAATCAAGGGTTGACCCTTTAAGCAAGTACACATGCTTAAAATATGTTAACTGATAGGGCCTTACTGTTGACTGGTAGTCTTTAGGCAGCTTTTATTGTTGTGCAAATTGCATTGTCTACGGCTTTATGCTACATATGTAAATTTTTTGCTCAATAAGTGTCCTTTTTTTACCCTTCTCTGTGATATATGATATGAGGAAAATCAAGGGTAGACCATTTAAGCAAGTACACATGCTTAAAACAAGCTTAACTGATAGGTCCTAACTGTTGACTGGTAGTCTTTCGTCATATTTTATTTCTGTGCAAATTGCATTGTCTACGGCTGTAGGCTACATCTGTAAATTGTTTGCTCAATAGTGCCTTTTTTTACCCTTCTCTGTGATGTATGATATGAGGAAAATCACGGGTATACCATTTAAGCAAGTACACCTGCTTAAAACAAGCTTAACTGATAGGTCCTAATTGTTGACTGGTAGTCTTTAGTCATACTTTATTTCTGTGCAAATTGCATTGTCTACGACTGTAGGCTACATTTGTGAATTGTTTGCTCAATAGTGGCCTTTTTTTACCCTTCTCTGTGATGTATGATATGAGGAAAATTATGGGTATACTATTTAAGCAAGTATACCTGCTTAAACAAGCTTAACTGATAGGTCCTAACTATTGACTGGTAGTTTTTAGTCATACTTTATTTCTGTGCAAATTGCATTGTCTAGGGCTGTAGGCTACATTTGTAAATTGTTTGCTCAATAGTGGCCTTTTTTTATCCTTTTCTGTGATGTATGATATGAGGAAAATCACGGGTATACCATTTAAGCAAGTACACTTGCTTCAATGTTTTCTAATAGGGCCTAACTATTGACTGGTAGTCTTTAGGCATCTTTTATTGGTGTACAAAGTGCATTGTGTCGGCTGTAGGCTACATATGTAAATTGTTTGCTAACTAGTGTCCTTTTTTTACCATCCTTTGTGATATGTGATATTATAAAAATCAAGGGTAGACCCTTTAAGCAAGTACACCTGCTTAAAATAATGTTAACTGATAGGGCCTAACTAATATTGTGTGTTTGATTATTTGGACAGTGTATGTAAGTTATATTGTCAAACTGATATTGTGTGTTTGGTGCATGTGTTTGATATACTACAAAATTTGATTGTGTGATTCAAAATAGGTGATGTTCACTTAAATATTTGCCGATATGTATGTTGTGCGTGTGGGTTACATGCCAAATTATGACCCATGCTCAGCTGGAAGATACCAAGTAATGACCATTTAAGTGAACTGTTAAACATTCCAGGGTGAAGCTACCAAGTAATGCGGAAGTGATCTTCAAGCCAGTTGAAAGTAATAAGGGTAAAGCCCATGAGGGCGGTCCTCAACCGAAATCAACATATGCTTACATATGGAGGCTCAAAGAGCATTCCAATAAGCATAGAAGACAATCAACACTATTTGAAAGATCATGTTTCGGCAAATACATGGAGTTGGACATAGAGAAGTTCATGTTCCCACTTCAAGCCTTGCACCACATCATAAAAATGCATCAAGGAGAGTATAGGTTTCAAGTGACGAAAGCCTATTCGATGAAGTTGTTACCCACGGAATTTGCCCAAGTAACTAGTCTGCGTATGGCTGATGTGTTCCCATCCCTTCCAACAGTGCCAAAAGTTTTGAGAAAGGACTCCCTACTTTGTAGGGTGTTCGGCAAGGAGAAGCTTCAAATTATGAAGGAGCAGATATACCAGAAGATCATCATAAGCAAAAGTGATGAAGACGCGGTGAAGTTGGCCGGCATACTAGTGTTGGCTTCTTTCATTGTGGGCAGAGGGTGGGAGCATAAGGTGGACTGGCGGTTTTTTTTTGTTGGCTGATGATGTGGAGGAATTCAATTCATATCCATGGGGTAATATTGCATATTGGGACACCTTCCATGGCTTGGAGGAAGCAAGGAAGGCCCTTACTAAAACCATTTACATTGTGCATGAATTTGTACCGACACTGTTGGTACAATTTTTTTTTTGGGTATTTTGATTGAGGTTTTAATGTACTATGTTGCATATGCGATTAGGACATTTATGTCCATGGTTTAAATATGCAGGTTTGGGCAATGGAAAGGATTCCTCTGCTTGGGGACTTATGTGCGAGAAGAGTACAAGATGTTTATCCTAGATTGCTGAATTGGGCCAACTATAAGAAGCCCAGTTATGATGCAATTGACAAAGCAATTTTTGGTGGAGAGAAGGTAATATATTGTCATTTGTCGACTTAGAATGACTTATAATTTGCAAACCTCATATATGATGACTGATAATGAACATATTTTTGTCTTTTAGGTATTGGTGCACAGGTGCTTGGAGTTGACCCAAGCTGAGTCTGATCGGATAATTTTTAATAAATCTGAGCTCCCCGTCGGTGGTGCCCTGCTAGAGGAACAAGTAGAAGTGGATATGGAGGAGGATCCTCAGTGAGGTCATGAAACAGTTATTTCTTTTGTTGATGAGGTGTGGCCTGATGGAAGTGGACAACCCCATGCTCCAAAAAGACAAAATGTGTATATCTAATTGGACTGGATAAAGGACACATTAGTCAAGCTAGCTGGCACAGTTGACCTCATTCAGCTAAAACAGGATGCATTCGACCGGTTGGAGGCCAAGGTAGACAAATTGTCTCTAGATGTTTCAGCTTTGTTGTCCATGAAGGGGAGGCCATCAGACCCATTTGAGGTTAGCTACAGTCAATTAAATATCATGACTTATGACTAGTGTTAAGTTTTATTATTCTTGTATTTCGACAATAATCATAGTATGGTTTACAATATTGAGCAGGACGGGAAGGATGCTGGATATGATTATGTTGCTGACGATGGAGCCCATGAAAACCCCATCAATGAATCTTCTTGTCCGCAAGTTAGTTACCTCACAATTTTATTCATATGAAGAACGTGCGTTTGAATACCTCAATGCTATATGTATATTTTGTTATTGCCGTACATTATGCTAATTTTTTTATATTATGATGTGCACTTTTACTCACACGTGCAATTTTTCAAAGGAAATAGTCGCAGATGTAGTTCTCCCATTTGATGGTGCATTTGGTGTGGTGGTTGGTGAGGTAGGGGTTGACATTGGGAGTGATGCCCCAAGAGTTAAAGAGGTTGTGCCCTCCGATGTCCATGGGAGGAAGAGGACTGCCAGCAAATATGTAAGGACCCCTTACACAACGCCAAGGAGAAGCAAGAGGAGGTTGGTGAGGGGACCAAGTAATGTTGAAGAGGATGACACTGCTGGCGAGCCCTTAAACGACGATGATGTTCAATGAGAGGGAGAAGAAGATGGGCAGGCTAACATTGAATTGGCGAACCAATTACTGGATCAAATTGAAGAAGGGGGACATTTAGGTATTGCCAACCAATCGAAAGGACAAAATCCAGCAGGGCAAGAAGTCCACAGAAGCAAGATATGTGGACTCGTTGCTCTCTCAGAGATAGCATTGCTGGAGTTGGCATGTCCTAAACCACATAAGTTAACACTAGAAGAAGAAAAAACCCTTCGAAAGAGCCTTAGAAAGGGTTGGAAATCTGAGTGAGTTATAGCATAGTACTCGGTTACATACACATTTTATTTCAATATCGATTAATTTCATATTTCATTGCCATAAATATGAGTTGACATTCGGAGCAATCATAATTGAATAGCCGGCCGGCAATTGGTAGAATCCAGCTGACATTTGAGTTTATACGGTCTATTATGCAGCAACATAGGTGGCTTTGGGATAATGTATGTGCAAATTTTAGTTGTACACAATAATAGTGATTTAGATTTTCATCCCTATTATATACTATACTAATTCGATGTTTGATTCATCTGATATAGCATATTGATGCGTATGTGCTGGCATTGCGGAAGAAGGCCCTTGGGAACCCAACTAATAAGCAAGCCTTCCATCTTGTACATTTTATGGTAGGCCTTCTTTTGTTTTTAATATCATATTTAACTGACAACTGCTAACTACTTGACTGATGTCTGTTTATAATTCCACAGGAGCTTATGAAGATGGATGCATCTACCCTCCTCAGCATTTACTCATCGATGAAGGAAAAGGATGCAACTGTCTCCAGAGCCGCTGTTGCAGACGCATGGCCAGAAGTTCTGACCAATATGATGAAGTTGATGAAGGTGAATGAAAAAGAATTCTGGGAATATGAGTTCCACCACGTCCCTCTTCATGTAAACGGTAAGCATTGGACTCTCATTCTTCTAGACTTGAGGAAGGATGTTCTATACATCATGGACCCATATTACTCTGGCGTTGAGGTAGATCAGTACTACAAGAAATTGGCGATTCTCAAACATGTTTTGCCAATAGTTTTATTAAAATTGGGAAATGCAACAGGTGCTACCTTGCGCCTCCCGGTGAGAGAGATAACCGGACAGCCACAACAAATCAACAACAATGATTGCGGTGTCTGCGTATGCATTTATATGTGGTACTTGTCGCATGGGTACCGATTTAGCTTTACTGGAGAGGACATTCACATCATGAGACATAGGGTTGCATACCAAATTCTGGAAAATTCCATATGACGACCATTTTATTGACAGTAGACGTGGATTAACTTGATAGTGTTTGTCCTTGACTATGTGATTTGGCTTGTGTTTCACTGATGGTTTGTATGAAAACTTTATGGAGGAGTACCATAATTGATTAATGTTTAAGGTGAATCTTGAAGTTATTTGTGTTGTTACAAGACTAATAGAATTTGATGGTTCGTATAGTTTTTGGCTGAAGTTGATTGATGAGAAATTGATATTCTTTGTATGACGTTGTTCTGATAACACATTGGAATTGTAGATGATAATGGATAGGTGGCATTGCGGTATTTGATGGTACGATATGAATGAGATATTGTTCCTGATTGGTTAGATTTGGTCCAAATTGTGCATGTGCAGTAATGAAGGCTGTTGAGTAGTTAAGAATTTGTGATTCATAAGAATTAATACGTTCATAATTTCGTTCAGCCGATAAAGATGTGTCATAGCTAAAAATCGTATTTGTTCAGATAACAGGGGATTTGCCTATGAAATCCCTTTGGGACAGAACTCAAATATGGAGGCATGACTTGATTGGGTTTTGATTTACAGCTTCTAACCCTTAAACCAATTTGCCTGGTGATAAATAAGGAGATTGCTATTATAAACTGGTACTTTATTGCTTTATATTAATTTGCAAAAAAACACGTTGAGAGATGAAGTTTCAGCACATGGAAATTATGGTTGAATTGCCAACATATTGTGCCACAATCAGAAATAAAAGTTTTCCAAAATATGCCGTCAAGCAAACTACAATGGTGCGACTTTGTCCACTGCGATTGGTCTCTTGCGCAATTTGTCCTCAAGCGTACATGCATTGAGCTCAGCCACTTGTCTCATTTTCTTCTTTCTCTTCCCCTCTGGGGTTAGATGGCTGATCTTCGACTGGATTGGACATGGATGACGCATCTTCCTGATTTCTTTACCACCCAACTTGTCTACTACTTGTGAGAATTGTTTAGATGTTGACAACTTTTGGTTAGCATGAGGTGGTGAAGGGGGCTGGCCATGAGATGAAGCGGGTGTAGTTATGGATGGACGAGGAGTATGTCCCCCGACCGGGTTCTCTCCAATTACCGTGGTACAAGTATTGCGATAATGACCATATTGTTTGCATGTACAACATTGTACTCTCCATTTTTCTTCACCTCGAGATAGAATTCTCTTCTTCTTTATCTGGCCCGATCGTGCCTTATCCTTTGGAGGCCTCAACTTAAGGCTCTTCACATCTTCAGGAGTCTCCCATATTTTATGATCGAGTACTGGATAAACGCCCTTGCTATAGATTTGCCTATAAGTTTTCGTTGTGTAGAATGGGGAGCAATAGTCAACATAATTTAGTTTTCAGTGGCCACATGCTGCCAACGCATGTTCACATGGCAACTCTATTTGTTGAAACTTTCCACATGTACAAGTCTTTGCGATAAGGTCAACTTGATCATCTCCTCTTTCGGACCTAGTTAAGACCTCATGGCCACTTATGGGATAACAAATCATCCCTCTAGCTGCTTCATTGCACTTCTGAAAACTGTGGTCAGAGGAAGAGAGCGGTAGAAGAAAGAGGGTAGGATGGAAAACTGATACTCAAAATAGTCTCAACTTGAATTCTATAATGATAATCTTAGCTTTCACATAGAAAGCATAATTAACAAAAAAACAAAGTTGCACCAGTCAAGGGGGGAGGTTTGAGCTTTGCTTAAGTTAACCAAACAACCTATTACTGGCTATTATAGGAACCAACTTATTGCAGTTTACATAGCGTCGATTTACAAGCATGCTCTGTATAATTAAGGTAATACATGTAACTACATATTTCATACTTAATGCATTGTAAAGAGCAGAAAATACAGTTTACATAACAAGGGTTGCTTATTTTGTTCTAGCTTTGGAGCTGTCTGACCCAAATTTTTTAAACCTTTCTCAATAGAGGACAAGTAATAAATCATGAGGATTTTTTTCTTTCTTAAATACAAAACAAATCGTATGATTAAATATCAAAGTCGGGGGTTCAAAAATACGAATATAAAAACATATAAGTTGGCTCTCGCACCAGTAATTACAATTACTTACAAAATTGCAGAAGTAAGAAGTTTAATCCCACTAGTGCAATGTTGTACTTATCACTTATCGATATCCTGATCTCGCTAGTCCTCATCTAAAGAACCTGTAATCAAACAAGACTAAACAACAACAAAACATCTCCTCCCCTTGGAGGAGCATTTATAAAAGAATAAAGTATTAATTAATATTTTTCGGATCAAGCCAACATCACCTGATGTTAGTTGCCTATGTACTCATCGGGCAACATCTCCAATATTTCTGACAAGATTAGATCCAGACATAGTTTTGCCAAAAAAATTATAGTATCTCAAGAAGCATAGAATCACACACATAATGCTTAAGTATTATCAACTAACCTACATTTTATCTAAGTCCTTTAATCGTTCTTCTTGTTCTAATTAAAGAAACAATATCAAATAATTATGTTAATTATCTCCTGAACCATTGTTTGATAATTAATATCCTCGTCCAATCCCAAAGACAAACAGACTCATCCAATATCAACTAAGTGATTAATGATACAACCACTATGGACCATCCTCGAAAAAGAACCTTCCATAGTGCGGCCCTGGAATCCACCCAGAAGTGTCATAACCCAACCTAGCCAATAAGGACTTGATCAGAGTGGATGGCATGACCCACACCTGCACCTAAACAAAAGTAGCGGGAAAAGCCAACTAAGCAGGATGTTCGCTTTTCAAATGCGTGTGCACTAAACGATTCCAAATAAATTGATGGTGAGCCCAGCTCACGCCGAGCTCCCTCCAACAGGGAGGTGCGACTACATGGCCAAATCAATAGCTCTTCAATAGATTTAAGACTCAAAAAAACCATTTTGAACCCCATCTTGCTGATCAACAAGAAAGGATTATGAATGACTCTCCCAAACCCTATCAGTCTCATTCAAACTAGGGTTAAAACTCAAAACTGTTATCAGTTCATTAACCAAGGCAAATCGTTAGGTCAAGTGCCTTGTTCACTCCATGAACTAGTTATAGACCCCTTCTAAGGGTGTTTTAGTCTTTATCTTGATTAGGTGTTCTCGCCCAATCCAAAGCTATTTGACCTTATTGATTAATCTTTCATTAATCTTAAGCTAGTGATATATTACTATCAGAATAATAATAGCAAACATTAAAGAAAATGTAAGCATAAATAATACATACCCACACAGGTCTAAATATGTCATAATACCAAGGTCCAAACTCAATTATAGCACTAAAAAGATTTGTACTCTTGTGCCCTAACTCTCCTTAGGTTAGGAGCTTGTATTTTAATGAAAAAAGGTTATAATGTACCTAAGGTTATTATGGTAATTTTTCTACATTGGACATGGTCCTCCCTATTCTCTGGTAAGTCTATGACCTCTCAAGAGGTTTCAGTATCAAATTGTCCTGTTAATTCCATTCATACGAATGCGGGTTGGTTCGCTCATTGAGGTATTTTTGTCATTTTGTTCAGGGCTTCCCTTAATTCTAATGGGTCCAAAACTAATCTCACTGGTGCTCCTTAACGTTATAGACCCGAGGTAATTTTCTTATTGTTTTACAGGGTCATAAACCCCTTGAACCAACTTTGGTTCATTTAACAGTTTTACCTTAACCTTAGGGGTAAAACAATCAGTTATCTATTTACTAATTTTTTTTCCCAAATTGTGCATCGGTCTATCATTATGGTACATATACACCTATCACTTTCTTAAATTTTATACCCACTCATAAGCCTCTGAACCTGAGCCCCTAAATCGGGTAATTAAAAATTACTCTACAATTCAACTCATAAAGGTAAATTGGTCATTTCAAAGCCTCTGGATTTCCCCCCAGTCTGAAACTTGGTTAGGGCACTCGACATACACTCCCTGTCGTTTGATAATTTTTAGAAATTTATTTTCTAATTTATTAACCCACTCAACCGAGCTCAATTCAATTTCCCTTAATTTTTTTCAAACACGAACCAGGTCAAGTTGTAACAAGCTTGATTTTTCGGTAAGTTCTTAAAACTAATAATAGGGTTTTTAGTAAATTTTTAATACAAAAAAATTGTTCTAGATAAATTTTTTAAAAGTTTGTTGTAGAGCTCTAAAAGACGAGCATAACAGTCCTTCAATCACTTGAATCGGACATCGGGGCCGAAAGTTATGGCCTCAAGAAGAGTGCCTCAAGGGTGGGGCCCACTATAAACCTGCTTGATAATCATGAGTGGTCTTGTTTTGAAAAGCTTGTCGATACAAGTTCATCGGTACTAAGATCGCATGATTTCGACTTGTGGTTGAAAAGATATCATCGTTTGAAGTTTCAAATTTTGAAAAAAAAAATTTTAATAATTTTTACGGGGGACTAATGTAGGCTGACACAAAGATTGCATCAGTTGTGCATAAGCAATGCAGTGCACCATGTTCACATGCTGACACGGACGCACGCGAGGCAACGTGGCTGCCCTACATCTTGAAGAACGACCGCGCAGCACGTGCTCGGTTCGCGCCATCCACATGGCGAAATTACGTACGTGGTTTCACCAAGTGTGACACATGTACAACAGGCGTTGTGCATTCTAGTTTCTAGTTTTCATCAGTTTGGCTATAAAATCCGAACCCAGATCCTTACCCCATTGAATTTTTTCACTTCTACCACTCCTCAAACTTCTTTTCTTCTATTCTAAACTGTTTTAACTTCAAATTAAGTCGTTCAAAAGCCATTTCCAGCTAAATCATGTGTGGCGGATGTGGTGATGGGGTTGGTTTTTCTGTTTGAAGCTTTTTTCATCCACAAAATTTTACTCCAAGTTCAAGGTTGGGAGTCTTAAACTCTAAAGTGATGTTTTGCCCGTAGAATTAATTTTTTCTAAACCGTTCTTGTTCAATTATGCTTATTTTGTTTATTTTATGAGGAATGTTATATGTGTGAAATGTTTTACATATGCCACTTCATGTTTTGGTGTGTACACTTTTTGGGTAATTTTGGGATAAAACTTGAAATTATCATATTTTGTTTGGATAGCTACTGAGAAAAATAATCGGTACGGCGCACACGTGGGTGTGGAGCATCATAGGAACGCTCCTTGCCTTCTAAGCTTCTTGGTGCCCCATGAGTGCTAGGAGGATTGTTTGGATACCTACTGAGAAAAATAATCGGTATGGAGCATGCGTGGGTGTGGAGCATCATGGGAACGCTCCTTGCCTTCTAAGCTTCTTGGTGCCCCATGAGTGCTAGGAGGAGCACCATTCGGTATCAATGCTTCTGGATTTATCATCATCAGATGAACTGACAATTTCTAATTCCATTTTTGGATTGTTTTGGGGCAAAGGTTAAGAATTTTATTATTTCATGAATTTTCTGCTTTGCATTAATTTATATATTAACATGACTTACTGAGTATAAAAATACTCACCCACCCCCAGATTTTGTAGGAATTGAAACCAGAACATTTATATATTAACATGACCCGATTGAGGAGAACCCTGCTCGAGGAGAACCCCCTCGAGGAAGACCCACTTGAGGGAGACCCAATCGAGGACGAACCATTGGAGATGAACCTACTTGGGAGTAATCGGCTGAGGGAGAACTGTTCAAAAAAGACCCGTGCATGGGGGAGAGGATGGATAACCTTGAATGGGAAAATGTTATGTGAAACTTTGACCTCAGTGAGTTACCCCTGGAAGAAGAGGAGGAAGGGGAGGAAGAAGAAGAAAGGGCTTGAAGACGTAACAAGGGCAAATGGCTAATGTGGCACACAGAGCATCTGCCTAAGATAAGTCTTTTTTGTGAACAATGAGGGCACTACTTCTATCAATGCCAAATGAGAAAAAAGAAAAATATGGATGTTATTATATGTAGAAAGAAAAATACTCAATTATACTAGAATGAGAAATTTGTCACCCCTTACTTTATCCAGCCCACCCTACTTTTATATAGTCAGTAAATATCTACCCGGCTCAATATATAGATAGTGAATATTTACCAACTGTGTTAAAGAGGTGGGTTGGATAAAATAAGGGGTGGTAGACTCCTCACCCATCATACTATGCATGGTATATTATCATCTATTTGATCTATCCAACTCAATTCTCAAAGCGCAAGAATTCTTTTATTTCATTATATTCTTAATTAAGGCAAACTTTATTAGTGGAAAGTCAGGTTGCTTTTGGATTCGGTGACCCAAGAATGTAGATGTAAGTGCCGTCCAATTCTAGGCATTTAAACTACATTATAAATCTCTTATATGCATATTACACTTGCAAATCAATATTTATGTATGCATGATTTGCTTTTGTCTTTGTACACTCCATGTTTAGTTATGTAGTCTATTTGGTAGGTACTTATGAATGGTTTGGCCAATTAGTTTTAGAAGATAGATTGTTATTCGGTAATCCTATTCACCCCTTACCACATCATGGAAATTCATCTATAATGTTAATAGTTAATTAATTATATTAATACTTTATTAAATATAAAAAATCTCATTCTAACTTTTTGCCTTCGGCCTTGCATTGTCTTGAGCCGACCCTGCTAATAGAATTGTAAGCTATATTAATATCACAATGTGACTTTCTCTCTCTGGTTTGGTAATTGGGTGCTTGCTTGAAAATGGACTACCAAGGTAATTAGAAGAGCAACTACACATGAAAGAAATGGTTTTTACAATAAAGAAATAAAAATTTTGTAAGATGTTGCACTAGCATGTGTAGTGGAAGTTCTCAAAGCTAATGTAGCATATCACTTTTAGGGATCAAGTCACCCACAACCTTCTCAATTTTTGAACTCATGCTCTCTATAACTTAAATTTTTTTTATAATCACACTTATAGAGGAAAATATTTTTCATGCTCTGCTTGGACAATGAGCCGAGCGTAAAAAACATAGATGAATCATTTATTTTTGAATCAACGGTCTATATGCTAGCATATATTAGTATAAGTACCACTTATATTAATGTGTATTAATTTGTGCACTGTCAATCTTGAAAGTGAATATTTCTTACGCTTGGTTCATAGTGAGCATAAAACATAAAACATACTTCCCTTAGAGAGAAGGGGTCGAAATGGTTATTGGGAAGAATGATAAGAAGAGGTTGTTGTTTATTTTTTGTCTATTAATTAAAAAAAAAGGACAATAATGGTAGTAGTTAATGTACAATGAATATTGAAAAATAAAATGACCTTTAAAGACACTATAATATAAAAAATATTTTATATAATAATTGATGTATAATAAATAATGAAACACCTAACCAGCAACTCGATCTAAGACCCAACATGTGACATGGGTGGGGACCGTAGACCATTAACTAAAGGATTTGATTAACCAAATACATTTAAAGACTGACGAGGCAGCTCAGTGTCTCGAGTATTATTTTCGTTATTAAAAGACTCGGCTGCCGACCAAACAATTTTCTCCCAAGGCCGCAGCAAAAGAAGACGTGGATGTAAACGTAAGCAAGAAAGGAAAATACTTCCAAAGTGCTGGTCAAAAGTGAATGGTTCACCGTGAAGCTTCTTTTTTAGTTATGGTTTTGGCTTAGTAAAGAGGTATAAAAGGCCAACTCCTCTGCAACTTCCTGCCAAGCTATTCTTCTTGTCACCCTGCTTAATTGTTCACTTTTGTAGAAATATTTCTCACAAATGGTGGAATCTCTCGTTTCATTCGCACTTCAAAATCTTGCCAATTTCGCCACTGATGAGGTGAAATTATTGAGCGGAACCAAGGAAGAGATCAATAAGCTTTCTAGCTAACTCACTGCCATTCAAGCCTGCCTATATGATGCTGAGAAGAGGAGGATTAAAGAAAAAGCTGTGGAGGATTGGGTCAATAAGCTTATAGATGTTGCCTATGAAGTGGATGATGTACTTGACGAGTGGAAGGTCAAATCTCAACTAGTAAGCCTCAACGACGCTTCTTATGGTAGCTCGGTATGGAAATTCTTTACCTCTTGCACTTGTTTTCAACACCTTGTTAAGTACCACAATATTGGGAATAGAACAAAGGAAATAAATAAAACATTGGACCAGATTGCAAGTGATAAAAATCAGTTCAGTTTTCAGCAAAATGCTATCGTTGATGTGGTGGGCAGTTCTAGGATGACAACATCTTGGGTAGATACATCAGATGTATTTGGTCGAGAAGATGACAAAAACATGATAAAGAATATGTTGATCAGTGAAGGTAGTTCTGAGTCATCGAACATATTTGTCATATCGATAGTAGGTACGGGGGGATTTGGAAAAACTACTCTTGCCCAATTTGTGTTTAATGACGACCAAGTAATTAAGTACTTTGAGAAACGGATTTGGGTGTGTGTTTCTAATGATTTTGATGTGCAAATAATAATGAAGAAAATGATTGAGGATATTGAAGGTAAGGCTCCCAGTGTAAATGAATTGCAAGCCTTGCAAAAAAGTTTATGTCAGATCCTGGAGAAGAAGCGATTTCTTCTTGTTTTAGATGATGTGTGGAGTGAGGACTATGGGAAATGGGAAAAACTTAAAAATATTCTTTACGCATGTGGGGCTAAGGAGAGTTGGATAGTAGTCACTACCCGCAGTGAAAATGTTGCTCGTGTTATAGGCAGCAAACATAATCCTTTATCCCCTAAGGATTCCATGTTAGTTTTTAACAAAGTTGCTTTTCAAGACATACATGGAAGTGAGCCTTCTGAGTTGATGGAGGTAGGAAGCAAAATTGTGGAAAAATGCAAAGGCTCACCCTTAGCTATTAAAACTGTAGCAGGAGCCTTGAGGACAAAAATGACAGTGAATGAGTGGAAGAATGTTTTAAATGCAGACACATGGGATTGGTCTGAATCTGAAATAGGCATTCTACCCGCTTTACTACTAAGTTATTACCATTTGTCCCCAGAATTGAGGCAATGCTTTCGGTACTGTGCTATATTTCAAAAAGACTATGCTATAGAGAAAGAAGATTTAGTAAGAATGTGGGTAGCTCAGGGTTATGTGGATCCACATGACAGCAAAAAGGAAATGGAAGACTTAGTAGGTGCTGAGTATTTTGACCAGCTACTAGGGCGGTCATTCTTTCAAGAGCCAAAGAAATATGAGTTTGGAAATATTACCTCGTGTAAGATGCATGATCTGGTCCACGATCTTGCACAATTTGTGACAAAAGGAGAATTTACTGTCATTGATATCTCAACAAACAAGAAAATGTTAAATACTAGAAAAGTTCGTCACTCTGTATTGAGAAATGTCAGCCCCCCATTTGAGGGAGATCCTTTTAAAGATTTGAATGATGCTAAAAGCTTGCGCACACTTGTGGGCCGTTTTAGTTATGCCGATTCTATTTGTGGCTCTGACGGCCTATTTGAACAACTTAGATGTATTCGAATGTTGAGATTACCTAGGTTGGTCTCTAAACCATTGCCCAAATCGATTGGTAGGCTAATTCATTTAAGATACCTTGACTTGTCTAGAACAAAAATAGAGGCATTACCTGAGTCAGTTGGGAATCTATGGAATCTTAAATATCTGGATTTAAGTTCGACAAAAATCAAGGCCTTGACAGAAGGAGTTGGGAAGTTAGAGCGGTTGAGATATCTCAATTTGGAGCTCTCGGGGATAGAGGAGTTACCGAAATCCATAACTAGCCTATGTCACCTAAAGAGCCTAATTTTTAGTTGGTGTCAAAGTCTCCGTAAATTACCAGATGGAATCCAAAAAATGACTAGCTTGGAGAATCTTCTAATTTTGGCAACTACTAGATTGAAGACTTTCCCAGTGGGAATTGGGAGATTAACATCCCTTAAGAGGTTGGATAGAATCATCGTTAAACCAGGATCCTGCAATCTTAAGGAGTTGAGAGATCTAAACCGCCTCACTGGGGATCTTTATATAGAGAATTTGAAGGACGCAGGGAGCAAAGAGGAGGCTGATGCAGCTAAACTTGAGGATAAAAAGTTCATTCGTAGAATAACTCTGAGACGGCCATCAGATGGAGATTCTCCCACAAGGGAAGAAGAGGAGTCGAAGCAGAGGGTGTCCTAGAAGCTCTTCAACCCCATCCGAGCCTCCAAGAATTGGTTATTTGGGGCTATTTAGGGTCAACATTTCCAAGCTGGGTGGGGGACCCAACCTTCTCCGGTCTAGTTGATGTCTGCCTCCATGACTGCCCAAGTTGTACGTGTTTACCAGTTCTTCACATGTTGCCACAGCTTCGACGCCTTCGCATGGTGCATATGCCAATGCTGAGAAAATTGGATGGCGAGTTCTTTGGGACCAAGAATGGCTTCCCCAAATTGGAATCCCTTCGGTTTAATAGTATGAAAAACTGGAAGGAGTGGGAAGAAGAGATAGCTAGCATGCCATGCCTCCGCTCCTTGGAAATGGGTTACTGTAACAAGCTGAAAGCATTGCCCTCAGGTTTTTCCGAAGCACTCAAAGAAGTTGAGATCCAGGGCCAGAACCAGAGTTGGGTGGGATTCATCCCGCCGAGTGTTGAGGAAATTAGGTTATGGGAGGATGGTTCAGCAGACGTGATCAGTAAATTATCTAGCCTCCCTAAGCTTAAATGTTTGAAAATATATTATGATGATGAGTTGACGGAGCTCTCAAACGATCTAGTTAGATTCAGTGCGCTGCAAACTCTCAATTTTTTGTCTTGCAAAAATTTGAATTCTCTCCCAGAGGAGATGAGCTTACTGAAAGAACTGAAGGAACTGCAAGCAGACCATTGTCCCAATTTAAGAGAGAACTACAAGGAGGGCTCGGAGAACTGGTCCAAGATTGCCCACATCCCTCACATTTATATTTGAATAGCAAGACAATTCGATGCCTCAAGTGAAGAACTTCACATCAGGTAAGTGGCTTCTTCTTTCCTCTTTCTTAGCTCCTGCCAAAGCACAAAATTCCGACCTGATTGAAAGGTTTCACTGTTATCTTCCCATATTTTTATCGCTATTTGCATTTCCTTCTGTTATCACAGGTGGACCTGATGCAGCAACTCCAAAACCAAAACCAAGCATCATAAATGTAATCTTCTTTTCTTCTTTTCCCTTTTATCCATCCTTAATCATGATATATTATTGCTGCAAGAGTGGATCTTGTTCTCGTGATTATTATATCCCCCTATCTACACTATTTTTGTGATGCTATTTTGGTGCTTTGATTTGGTTGGGGCTTCATGGTATCTTTTTGTATTCGTGTTAAATAAATCTAAAATGGAAGTGTCAATTAAAAATTGGTTCATCGAACTTGTTCCCACTAACGATAATCAAATCTATAATTATATCTATTGGCAATAATAGAACTATTAGGAGAGATCAGCATATATGGCATGTTCTACTCTTCAGTGCATTGACCCCACGTAGAAAAAGACAGTGTCACATTCATCATTATAAAATATCCATTAATTGTTTGTGAATGACAGGGGAGTTGAAATCCATTTTCCTAATGTGAGGGGTATAAGTACAGTTTGAAAAATGTCAAGGGATGCAAGTGCAATTTAAACTAAACTTTTTCTCAAATAGATGTAAAGTTAACAAATAAATGAGGCTAGACAAGGTGGATATGGCATGAATATCTTAGAAAAGGATGTTTGCCTCTCTATAGTAATTAGATTCAACTTCGACTTCCAAATTGTGGAGAAGAAAGCTTTTCTAGGTTTTCCATGTTCCTTGTTTTTTCGCATACCATTTATCTCTAGAGTAACTTATCTTATTTTCACCTATTTTCTTTGGCACAGGTAATAGACTAGAACAGAGAATTCATGTTTGACCTTGTGTGGTGCCAAAAGAAAATGTTTGGCCTTGTGCAATAGGTACTATTTTGAGAGGTTAGGCCAATGAAAAAACTGACCAGTTTTTATAGAATGTTGTGCTAAACAAAATTTTGACTTGCATAAGTTTTACTCCTACAAATGCTTGATTGCCATATGCATACAACATTTTTTATTCTTTATAGCAAGGCATGCTGGCTTTTTACTAATTACATTGAGCATTTGATGCAGGTAGCATATTAGTGGAGATAGCATTTACTTTACGAAGATGTTTTTTTTATTGGTCTTAATGGAGCATCTAGTACCATGCCTATGTACTTATTTCTGGAGTTGGTTCGCTTGTATTGGCTGTACTAGAAAATGTAAAACCCTAGGATTTCTTAAACTTTGTTGAAGAAGAATCTAAGAATATGTATTGATATGTTTGTCTTGTAAGATAATCACTTCTTCTATTGTTGTGTTCAATTGAGCTGTCATGCGATTAGCATTTTGCTCCTCAACCTTGTCTATCCTGTCATAATTATGAATCATGTTTTAACCAGGCGTTCTTTATGACATATAGAAGGTAGTAAGTATGCCATAAAAAGCAGTTTATATCTCTTATTTTGTAAATCAAATATTCTCTTTTTTATTGAGATCATATTGATTGCCCTTTCAAAATATGAACGAAAATGAATAATATGTTTTTTTTAGAGTAAACTATCTACACCCCTCTTACACCTTAATCTTTACTATTGATCAAGTGGACCACTTTGCCTTTAAGAAAGAACAATGTTATTTCCCCCTTAACAATGTCTCAATTTTTCTATTTTTTTATTTCTCTCTTCCCCATGTGTGATCTCCTCATTTTGTCTCTATTACCTCGTGTATCTCCCCCTTCTTCTTTTTCCCTTCTTCCTCTAATGGGTAGTGCCATTATACCTCTTATGATAGTCTCAACACAGAGATTGTTGCAAGCTGGCCATGTTTTTACCCCTTTTCTTGCCGGTTGTCAGGAAGAAGAAGAGGATGAGAAAAAGGCAGTGGAAGAGGGATTGGAGTGGGTATGTGATTGCATTTGTTTTAATGAAAGGAGGAGGATTAAAAAGGGTGTGATAGATTTTGTAATATTTAATTAAAAAATTGAGTAGAGGGAAGAAATGAGACATGGTTTGGAGAAGATTGCAACAAGAAATTGGCTTTATTTACATCTTATTTTCTCTAAGGACAAATAAAACCATGAATGTTAGGGGGATGGAAAGAGTTTGAAGAAGCAATGTAACAACAAAGTAAGACTAATTGATGGCATCTTCCAACAACTAAGCTTAAATTTACTAAGGAATTTTCAGTCTCTATTGACTCAAAGGAAGCTGCTATTTTTGCTACCCCCAAGATACACTCAGCCACGCTCCCCCCGCTCTTCCCCTCCCCTTCTTCATCCCTTTTCTACAACTTCCAATTCCCAAATACCCAAGTTTTGCTGCCCTTCACCCCTCTCACAGGTGATTGGACACCACCCCAAACCCTCCCCCCTCTCTTCCCCACACCACTGCCTGTGAATCCATGTCTTTTCTTCCAGCATTGTTTTTTTGTTTTAGTTTAAATTTTCTAAAACTGATGGATGTGTCACATAAGCTACTATTGTTGGTTGCATATCCAGAAGAATTGTTATCGTTATGTTAGATTTTTTTTAATTCTATGCATTTTTTGAAATACAAGATTTGCAACAAATCTCCTAGGTGCAATCAAGTTCTGTACAAGACATGTTCTATGTGATAATTTTTTATTCATGTTTGAGTTTCAATTACTACTTGTGGAAGTGTTTATAGATTTTGTTTATAAATTTGATAGATTCTAAGATAATTCAATTGTTAAGATTTGAAAGGGTGTAAGGAAGAAGTCAGGATTCAGCAGAACAGGACAGGGCAATGTGAAAAGAAAAAAATTGCCTCGGCTTTGAGGTTGTGGATAATGCCAGTCTCTAGAAAACTTCTCCCACGAGGTATCCAGCTTGAGAGATAACAGACTTTGCCCGACAATACTAATACTTGTCTTTTTTAAAATTTTAATCGTTGTTTACCCATCTAATGATAGTATGACTCATTTGTTGTAGGGACTTCTTTCTTTAAAACAGATTGTAAGGATATTTATAAACTGTTCAATCAAGAATATGACAACTATGAACCAATTTGAGACTCTAGTCTTGATAATCTCAAAGTTGGTTGCAGTGGGGAGGGAAATGAGGAGGGGTTATGAGAAGTAGATGACATATCAATAAAAAATAGTTGATAGCATCTTTGGATCTTTTTAACACTGATATGGATGGCTTAAACATATTTAAATTGATCAATAGAAGAGTTAGTGGAGATTTAATATAGAAAATGCTTACATGGAAGAAGAAAGAACTGAATATTTTGAAATTTGTTAGAATGAAATACCCGTTGAAGTCACTAGACTCTACTTGATGCTTGTTATCTTCCAAACTGAATCTCAGTTGCACTTTCCACAGTAAGTCCTATCCCCATCTTGTTATAACAATGAAAGTGGATATAGTTATTGGTAAACTAGAAGGCAATAATTAACAAGGTAAATCCATTTGAATAGGGAAATAGAAGGGGGGAAAGACCTAGGAGAAAGAAAGGACCTAAATCTTGAAATATAATAATCTTCTAAAAATGTTACCTTCTCTTCCACTATTTATAATAATTTTTTGTGTCAATTTATCTAAATAAGGTATTTTCTAATGAATGATGAGCAAGATGTGTTGGTTGATTTCTATTGGATGATTAAAAAAACCTTAGTCTTAATTAATTGGTTGCAATCTTGTGTCATAGTAATGTCTACATCAATTCATAGTTTTTCAAATGAGGTTGTGTAATATGTGCAGTGACAAGATGCTGAGAGAGCACCCAATAGCTTCAAACAGGAGGTGACGGAATGAGTTAACAATAGTTGAGCAATTACATAGCAGATAAGATGAACGTGAGAATATAGAAATGATTGAAGAAGAATGCGAGCATGTGGATGATACAATCCTCTTCCCAGGAGTGTATTAAGCTCCAATAAAACACATATTGCATACAACCTATGGAAAAGTGAGGTAAGAACATGTTTTATAAGTTTTCATTATTTATTCATAACATACTCATATTTTAATAACACCAATTTTCTTTGTTATAGTATCATTGTTCTTTGAGATGTTTTCGGCACTATGATACACTCTACCATAGGGATATAAGGGGTCATTTCATCGAACCATTGGTAAAGAAAAGTGGGTTATATATGTTGAAGACTGTATCATACAAGACATGCACAAAACATGGGTACCAACTTTGATTGAAAGATAGCAACCCGAAACCAATACCTTTCATATATCATTTGTAGAGATCATGATCACGTTGGAAGATGTACATCATTTAATAGGCATTCCAATGGAAGGACTTGCAGTGGTGACTCCTGATGCTAAAGGTGAAGAGTTGGTCCACCTATGTGTTAATGCACTTCGGTTAGATCAACACACAATTAAAGAGGAGTTAGGCAAGTATAAATGAAAAGGTTTGCATCTAAGTTGGTTCCCCGGCCATTTTAGTCAATTACAGGATGAAGCAATAGAGAGAGGTAGGTAGAATGTGTTGTGAGAGCGTACGCATTATTTTTGTTAGGTTGTACCATTTTTCTTGAAAAATCTACGAGCATGGTGCTAGAAAAGTATTTAAATTTGCTTATGGACTTTGTTGGGATCTCACAATATGTATGGGGAGCTGCTCCCTTGCTTTTTTGTATTAACAAATGAAACTGGACTCAATATTTGGCATGAGGCAAATTAGTAGCTACCTCACATTACTAGAGGAGATATGATTGTAAAATTATTTCAATTTTAATTGTGTGTACTTCAAATATTTCATTTAAACTTATTTGGGGTTATTTGTGTTCTTGCAGGCTTGGTTGTATAAGCACTTTAAGATTGAGAGACTGCACTGGAACGCGGTGTAAGAATTAGGGTTGGAAAGGGAAGCTGTCAAACGATGTAAGGTAAATGCATTTATTTAGATGCAATTTTGTAAGAATAATAGTGATATGGTATTTACAATTGGTTTTGGAATTATAGTTAATTTGGGATCTATATCATGAAGAACAAGCACATAATACCTTGCCTAGTAATGGTATGTACTTTGGTGATCTATTCTGCTTTCAAGGTAAGCTAATGTAGGGATTTCATTAGTGATGCTCATTTTTGTCTTAGATTCCATTAGTTAAGGATTATTTTTTGCTAACACTTGCTTTTGTATTTTCAGCTTGTCCACAAAAATAATGCAATTGCATTATCACAGGACTCCTTGACAACTTTGGATGATGATGATGTTGATGTGGAATCCGTAAGAAAGAAGACCCAGTGTGCCTTAGAAGTGCTTCTTTACGATCAAGGCGCCAAAAGTAGCCAAGTTGTGGGGAGGAGGAAAGCAAGTTAGAGAAAAAAGGCTCCAGTAAAGAGAAGGAGAGCGAAAGAGAGTTGCAAACTCATGTGGACTAATTTTTTGCGATAGGCAGGCACTCAAGCTAGGTAGTTAATGTAAATTGTTGGGTTTTTTAGACACTTCTAACTATCTTACATGTAATCTAATCTAAATGCACATTGTTGGTTTTGTTGAGATAACATTAGAAACGTAATGCATTAGTCATTAGTCTTCTGGTTCAAATAGTGAGCATTAGTGTTTAGTCAAAATCTTGATATAACATATGTAATGCAATCAGCAAATAGGTTAAAAAATTCAATTGACACACTTGATGCTCAGGTAATTGCTATCAGTGGAATATCATCCACAGATTCTATGTATTTTGGCAATGACATGTAGCCAACACAATTTTTGAGTTCTTAGCTAGCCTCAGTTAAATTCATATTGGTGATGGTGGCAGTAGCATGCCACCAACGTGGCCAATGCAATCTTTTAGTACCTTAACTAGCCTTGGTTGAATCCATGTTAGTGGCATACCTTCGGCAATGGATGTGTATTCTGGCATTTCAATATCTTACCTAGCTGTGGTTAAATCTGTGTCAATGGAATGCCATCGTTAGTGGATGTATATTCCGGAAGTGATAAGCAGCCAAACACAATTCTTCCAGCACCTTACTTAACCTCTATTAAAATCTCTGTCTGCCACCCACAATGGATATGTTTTCGGCGTCCAGCATATAGAAGACTAATCATAATAAATTCTATTTTTTTAATTAAAATATATCTTTATATGAAAATTATTAACAAAAATTATTTGGTTAATTTCAGGATTAATTTTAAAATTTAAACAACTTACCCTTCTCTATTCGGGGTCCTGGTTATAGAAGGTGAAGTCTCTCCTCACCTGGGTCAAAACAAGAGGAGCCTCTGCTTAAGATATTTTTTCCAAAGGTTCTCTTATTCTTGAGATTTGTTCCTCTATGAAGTAGTTTAACTTATAAAATTGTTGAAAGGTTTTCTCCGACCCTGAAAAATAAAATGTGTCTATGTGTTTTAGGCTTTTACGTCTTGTAGTTGCTTTGCAAATATTTTTAACGTGTGTCTGAAACACCTCTTTTTCCTATAAAAATGTTTATAAATAAATACTCTTAGTATTAAAAACTTTCTTGTGATTTCAAGGTAGTTACAATCTGTTAACATCTTGAAATGACTTTTGATAACGGTAAAGAAGTACAATTGTTAGATGTGGCTAAGCTAAAAATGTTACTACTCAGGGAGCAAGGGCACCAGAAAATCAGTTGAATAATTTCCTTGATCTAATGATTCAAATAATGACCCAACATCTATAGACTCAAGGATTTTAGCTTAGCCCTAATTGCTTAAGCAACTCTGTGGGTGTGGCTAAAAACAGTCATAATGGAAAAGACAACTTGCTTAAGCGATTTAAGAAAATTGCTCTAGAAATCTGAGGAGATGATGGACCAAAAGCAGTGGAGAAATGGACATTCGAGGTTGAGGGAATATTGAAGGAAATGTTTCCTGAAAATGGGAAAGTGGACGTAGCCACTTTTGCAATGACAGGAGAGGTGGCCTTTTGGTGGCCATCAACATAATGAAATTTATTCCCCGATAAAGAGAATATCAAGTGGGAAGAGTTCAAAGAAGTATCATATAGTAAATATTTCCCACCTCATGTTTAGGAAAAGAAAGAAAAAGAATTTCTAGATCTTCGGCAAGGAAACATGACAGTATTTAAGTATGAAATAAGTTTGTGCAACTACAACGCTTTGCTCTTGAAGTTTGCCCTACAAAGTTATAGAAAGCTCAAAAATTTGTTAGACTAAATAATGAACTCCGTAGTATAATAGTAGGATTTCAACCTACTACTCTTGCCAGAGCTGTAGAATTGACCTCTTTGATGGAGCAAGAATATCATGTTTTCTTCGCAGAAAGAAAAGACCACTGGCCAAGAAGCAATTCTAAAACTAAAGACCGGAAGAGAAAAGTGACATTCCCTACCGAGAATGCAAACCAAAAATTTGAGAGGACCTCTGCACTGCCAACCCAGACTCAAGAGGAAAAGAAAGTAGAGAAATATTCCATATGTAACCAATTTCATCCAACAAGAATTTGCTACTTCTCTGAAAGGCGATGCTTTGCATACAAGGATTTTGGGCATAAAATTAAGGAATGCCCTGAGAAGAAGAATCCAGAGGAAACATAAACAAAGTAGAAACTTAAGGCTCAGGGGTAGGTCTATGCTATCACTATAGAGAAAGCTCAAACATCAACAGAAGTTATACAAGGTACACTTCTAATTTTGGATAAGATTGCTAAAGTTTTAATAGATCCAAGATCGACATATTCTTTTATATCCTATGATTTTGCTTTAAGTACTGGTTATCTAGTTATGGAACTAGGATATATTTTAGAAGTGTCAACTGCTATGGGAAAAACTTTCATAGCCCAGAAGTTCCTTCAAGATGTGTCTATGTTATTAGAAAACCAAGAATGGAAGGCTAATCTTATACTCTTGAGTATGACCGACTTTGATGTCATATTTGGAATGGATTGGTTAGTTGAAGATGAGACATTCGTAGATTGTAAGAGGAAAGAAATAATATTCCATAAGTAAGGAGAGAAAAACTTTACTTTCCATAGAAACAAAGATCCTTTAGGGGTATGTATCATTTTTGCTATGAAGGCACAATGATTAATATTTAAGGGATGTCAAATATATCTTGCTAGTGTGAT
This sequence comes from Saururus chinensis, assembly GCA_035235625.1. Classification (NCBI taxonomy): domain Eukaryota; kingdom Viridiplantae; phylum Streptophyta; class Magnoliopsida; order Piperales; family Saururaceae; genus Saururus; species Saururus chinensis. Next base: position 39,863,111 of record CP141143.1, read on the forward strand.
TTCTGAGGAATCTTCATCATCCAAATTAAAAGATATTGAAGTAGTAAAAGACTTTCCAGATGTGGTTCCAAATGATCTCCCTAGGGTACTACCAAAAAGAAAGATAGATTTTAATATTGATATGGTACCAAAAATAGAACCTATCTCTAAGATACCCTATTATATAGCTCCTACAGAGCTAAAATAATTAAAGTGTAAATCACATGAGTTACTATATAAGGATTTATTAGACCCAGTGTCTGTCTCACCTTGGGGAGCTCCAGTTCTCTTTCTAAGGGAAAAATATGGATCCTTAAGATTATGTATAGATTATAGGATGCTTAACTCAGTGACTATAAAGAATAAGTATCCTTTACCTGGATAAATGATTTGTTTGATCAACTGAAAGAAGCGAAAGTGTTCTCAAAGATAGATTTAAGGTCAAGGTACCATTAGCTGAGAATATAGGACAAAGAAATTTCTAAGAAAGCTTTCCATACCCTATATGGCCACTATGAACTTTTATTAATTTCAAAGAGGTCTAAAGTATCATTTTCAATTGGTAAAAATTATATTTCTATTAAATTAGGTGGATCAAAGAGGTTTGTGAAACTTAAATTACCAAGAAGTCTAAAGTGCCATTTTCAATTGGTAAAAGTTATAAGGCAGAGATTATGTGCGATGTAATTGACATGGATTCATGTTATATACTCTTGGGAAAACCTTGGCAGTATGAAATGGATTCATCACATAAGGGTAAAGACAATACTTATACATTCCAGTTCAATGGGATTAAAGTAAAGCTCTTACCTGAAATGATCAGTCAATTAGTTAAGGAAGGACCAGAGGTAAAGAAGACATTTCTGCTTACTATGATATGAAATGAGAGTTAAATAAATCTGCTACTTTGATTGCTCTAGTGTTTAAAGGAGTGGAAGATTTTGAAATTGAACTGCCATCCAAATTACAGAATCTACTGAAGGAGTTCAAAAACATCATGTGAGAGGAACTACCTAATGAGCTACCATCATTAAGAGATATTCAGCATCAAATAGACCTCTTCCCTAAATCTAGTTTACCAAATCTACCTCACTACAGAATGACACCTAAAGAGCATCAAATCCTACAAGAATAGATGGAGGATTTGTTAAAGAGAGGTTTGATTAGAGAAAGCCTTAGTTCATGTGTTGTACCAGCTCTATTGGTGCCCAAGAAGGATGGAAGCTGGAGAATGTACATTGACAGTAGAGCCCTAAACAAAATCACAATTAAGTACAAGTTTCCTATACCTAGGTTGGATGATATGTTGTATATGCTTGGAGGGGCCAAAATGTTTTCTAAAATAGATATCAAAAGTGGATATCATCATATTAGAATTCGAAGTGGAAATGAATGGAAAACTGCTTTCATAACTAAGGAGGGTTTATATGAATGGATGGTTATGCCCTTCAGATTGCCCAATGCTCTTACCACCTTCATGAGATTAATGATTCAAGTACTGAAACCTTTTCTCAGAAGATGTGTAGTTGTTTATTTTGATGATATTCTTATATATAGCAAGAGTTAAGAGGAGCACTTCAAGCATTTAAGACAAGTACTAATAGCTCTGCAGGAAAATAATTCAATCATCAATCTAAAGAAATGCAGTTTGTTAACTAAAATTGATTTTTTCTTGGGTTATATAATTAATTCACAAGGTATACATGTTGACAAGTCCAAAGTTCAAGCCATAGTTGAATGGCTAGTCCCTAAGACAGTAACTGGGTTAAGAAGCTTCCTGGGATTAGCTACATTTTAGAGAAGATTTTTGAAGAATTTAAGAATTTAAGTATGATTGCAGCTCCCATAACTGAGTGTTTGAAGAAGAATCAATTTATTTCATCTCAGGCAGCTAATGAAAACTTTAAACTCTTAAAGAACAAGTTTGTGCTCCAATTCTCGTTTTACCGAATTTTGACAAGGTATTTGAGGTAGACTGATTACTCCTATGTTGGCATTGGTATTGTCCTAATTCAAGAAGGTAGACCTTGGCTTATTATAGTGAGAAATTAAATGAAGCTAGAAGAAAGTGGTCAGCCTATACTTTGGATCTATTTGCTGTTATACAAGCCTTAAGACATTGGAGACAGTATCTTCTTCACAAGGAGCTTATTTTTCATATTGATCACCGGTCTTTAAGGTTTTTACAATCACAACAGAAAGTGACAAGAATGCATGCATGATGGATCAGTGATTTACAGGAGTACAATTTTGTTATTACACATAAGTCAGAACAAATAAATAAAGTGCCTAATGCTTTAAGTAGAAGAGTTGCTTTGCCGGTTACTTTGAAGTCTACAGTGTTTGGTTTTGAAACCTTACCTGGTTTATATCCAACTAATTTGGATTTTAAAGGTCTCTGACAGCATTGTTTAGAAAACTCTCATATGACATCAAAGTACAGTTTTACTGATGGTTTTCTCTATAAAGGCAATCTATTGTGTATTCCTAGAGGATATTTGAGAGAACATTTAATTCGAGAATTGCATAGTGGGGGATTAGGAGGACACGTGGGAAGGGATAAAATAGTAGGATTACTTCAGGAGAGGTATTATTGGCCCAACATTATAAGAGATGTTAGCAGGTTCATTGCTAAATGTTTAATATGTTAAAAATCAAAAGGGCGTGCAGAATATTGGATTACACATGCCATTACTAGTTCCTATATCCCCTTGGAGTGACATTTGTATGAACTTTCTGCTTGGACTGCCAAAGACCCAAAGAGGAGTAGACTCTATATTTGTAGTAGTAGACAAAATTCCCAAAATGACTCCATTCTATGTAAGAAAACAACAAATGCTACCCATGTAGCTTTAAGGATATGAGCAGAATACTCGAAGGGAGAAAGCTTGAAGGTTAAAGGGGAGACTTGAAGGATAATGACTTCACAAATAAAGGTTTTTTTGTTTTGGGTAGAGTTTGGTAGTTTTGTCTTGTAAGATCTACTTCTAGTGTCTAGATTTTAGCCTTGCATCGGCTACCATGGTTTTTTTCCTATTTAGGCTTCTACGTTAAATATCTTGTGTGATGGTTCATGCATGATGTGGTGATTGATTGATAGTGCTTTTATTTTTATTTTTCGCTATACTCTGTGTTGTTGAGGGCACATCTTGTAATCTTTATATTTTTAAGATAATCAGACTAGAGGCATCACTAAATAGTGGACATATATTAAACTCTGATTTACAAATCAACGGTTTTGAACACTTTTGGGTGGGCTTCAGTTCTGACTACCCATTAGGTTGTTGTTTTATTTACAAATCCTAATCGTAAGCTTACCCTTGGATGGAGGATCAAGATTCTAGTGTTCTTAACAATGAACTCCTAGTTTAGCTATCAATTTACCATTAGCCATCCTAATTTGGTAATTAAGTGAGTATTAATATCAGCCATGGTCTAAGCTAGGACCATTGGGAGACTAAGCAAAAGATTTGTGATACCCCATATTTTTCAAGGAAAAAGATAATCTTTTATTTAAAAAAAAAATTGTTTTGTCGTAAGCAAGCAACATGTTGGTGCTCGCATTGGTGAATTTTACTTTCAACTATTGGTAAGCATAGACGCGTTGATGGTCGCGTTGGTGAAACTTGGTGGTTTGCTATTTTGAAATCCTAGGATGGTTATCATGTCCTAATTAATGGGAGAAAATCTATGGATTTCGGGTTCTAGGAGAGTCTTTGTTGAGTACAAGAGATAGTTGGGCATCCGGGTGTGAAGTAGCATATGATTCACTCCAAGAAGAGAGTCTCATTGTTGTGTACACCAACTCAGGGGCTGGACACATCCCACATTGCACTACTTTCTATTTTTATGACCTACTATATAGGGTTTACTTTACTTTTTGGTAATTTCCTTTTATGATGTAATAAGATGTAATCGGGGGGATTTGATTGTAATGGACTAGCGGGTAGTCCACTAATTAGCATGGGCCTACTAGCTAGCATGACTCGCAAGGGAATCTTGCGCCTCCCATAAAGGGGTTATCTTCCTCCTTGGACATTGATGCAAAATCATAGTTAATTCTTCTTCTTTCTTCATCTAACCTTCCTCCCTTTCCCTATGTGAAGTTGGGTACCATTTGTGCCGATCAGGGCACAACATTGGTGCGGATTGAAGGCCGGATTGTAGCCTTCTTCTTTGTTTAATAGTTTGGTATGTATCAGATTTGTCTTCCCTTGAATTCTTGACGAATTTGTACATATGAATGGGACTTGCTCTTATGATTTTAATGTATGAAGCTCAATATGGTAATTTCTTATTTTGAGGGTTTTACCAACCATTTCTTATATAAACTATATGAAACTTAGTTTTTGTAAAGGTTTTACTCTATTTTGGTTGAATAAAAATTTCAAATAACCAGTATGGTCTTTGTCCATTTTCTTCCCATCCATCGATATGTTGGTGTTTATGTTGGTGAAGGGAAGAAGACGAACAATACCAGCACTAACACACTGAGCTATGTTGCTTTTAATTGGTCATTGGCAGCGAGATCGAATTGTCTATGTGGCATCGGTAAGGTGGGCTTTCACGGGCAACCCATTGTCAATAAGGGTTTGACACGTCAATGGTAATTAAGGCCCTACCCGACATGTTGGTGAGGTTACCCATGGCACCTTGATGCATGAAATTTCAAGCATGATTTATCCTAATGTTTATGTTATTTAATAGTAATATAATAGTATTGTTGTCCTTACGGTTGGATGTATGATTGGATGATGTTAAGCATAATTATATAAGGGTAAGTAAGCCCTACTGTGTGTGTGAATCCTTATAATGGATAGTCACTCTTGATCATTGCATTTCGACACTCAAGGACAAAGGAGCCTAGTGTAAAGTTGGCTCCAAAAGTGAGTCATATTATCCATGTAAATAGAAGAATATTGTATGAAAAATGATCATGGTCTTCAAGCTTTCCAAAAGTGGGAGTTATATATAGGGCAGGTCCCCTGATGTGGGAGTTAGATTCAAATGAATCAAACTATAAAAATATAACTAGTTCAACACAGTGTAATACAAGAGGTTTTGATGATCATGGAAGTCAAGATCTTGACCACTTGAGTTCATAGCCCTTGTGGACCTTTGCTTCATGGTGTGGTTGGAAACGGTGTTGACTCATGCAAAGACTGAAGTTGAATTTGTGGTAGTCCAATATCTAATGTGGATTGTTGAACTTCTAGAAGAGGCTATCATATCTAGATAATCTTCTAATGTTTGGTTCCTTATCTTGTAAGGCTAATTGTGACTTTGAAATATACGCATGTTTTGGTTTGATCTTTATCAGATTACTTTCTGGATTGATTCCTTATAGAAGTACTTTGTTATAATCTTTATTTTGGTCTTGCAATCCCACTTAGTATACCCATATACTGAGCATCCTTTATAGTACAAATCTTTTAGGAAGAAGAATTCACTTAAAAGTATTTCGAGTAGTCCATATGAAGAGTTTTCTCCTTTCAACTACAGATTTGTTTTATTTCTATAATTTTGTATATAGGCACATGAAAGTGTCATTTAATAATTATATTAATGTGAGTATTATATTACATACAAGTACCCAACATTAGATCTTATTGCTATTTTAAGATGACAAATATTTTAGTAACTATTTATAATACTTATCATAAATCTTGATTTGTGAAAGTGTGAATGTCATGTCCTCAATGTGATTTTGTGTAATTTTACAACTTGTGACAAAATAACTATTCTGTTGCAGCTCATTTTTAGATTTTTGTTTTAAATAAATTTTAAATTAACTAAAAATTATGTATATTCTATTGTAGAACTTTCTAAACCAATAAAGATAAAATTATGTATATTCTATTTTAAATAAATTTCTAATAATAATTATGTTGCAGAACTTTTAGAATATTGTTGAAAAAAATAATTACCTAAATAACTGATGCCATGCAAGTGCCATCTTGGCTATGCCTGTGCAAATATCATATACTTGGGACCATAAGATAGTTTATTACTGATTTCTTTTTTTTTTAGGACTAAAACTTAAATTTAGATTTGATCCTCTAAACGGATGAATTTGGGAAGCACGTTGCCGTATGGTGCAAGGGGGAAGAGAAAGGCTAAGCAATTTTCGGCTAAACTTATTTCTATACTTAGCCATAGTGTGATGGGAAGAGTAAGACGATAGGTTAAAAAAAGGTGGAGGCTTAAGAGTAGCTTGGGCGGAGGTGTGGTATTTGGGCCAACTTCCATACTTAATTGTGGTGTGATAGGAAAGAGTAGGCAACACGTACAAACATGGTGGCGGCTTAAGAGCAGCTTGGGTAGAGGCGTGTGAATTCAGCTACACTTGAAGCCAAGGCTATTAATAGTTCACCCTAAGGACAGACAGAATGATGTGATGGAACCCATGAGCAACATGGCAGTTGACTATAGGCAGTCGCCAAACACAACTCGGAGTGGTTGCTGAGGATGGCCTGGTGTCGCTAACCATTAAGGGCAGTTTCCAACGCATCTAGGTCAAGATGAAGTGGGTCATCTACCTGTATAGACGTGGAGCTAGTGGCATGCATGAGGAGAGGGATGGCTGCCCGCATTGGACAATGAGGGGACGAGTGGGCCAAGGCCAGACCACTACCCCCTCCCTACTTAAAACCCCTGAGCCAGGGTTGACAAGAGGGGGTTGCAGAGCTCCAAAAAGACGAACACACTCTAAAGAGGGACGAAGCATGCTGTGAAGTCAGTTTTAGGAGAGGGATGGCTAAGCAGCAAGGTTACCAAGAGCTCTTGCCTGACCAAGGGTTGGGGAATCAAAACTGGAACAAGGTGCTATGATGCTAACACAAGGAAGACACGCAAGAGACTTATCTGCAAGCACATAAGCCAGCTTCAGCTAGCAAGTGCGTAGTCAAGAGACTTCAGCTAGCAAGTGCGTAGTGAAGAGACATACAACGGACATTTCTCTAGAGAATCTCTGGCATGGAACCTGAGTAAGAAGGTGAGTCTTTACATTGAGACAAGAGGGAACAAATTGCTATGTGGGCGGGTCAAATTTTGTAAACACATGTACTGGTCTGAGTTATGTTGATGTAAAAAGCTTGTTTATGTTTTCCATTATTTCTGGGATGATCGTATCCTTCTTACTTGATAACGAGTGAAAGTGGGAAATTTCCAAGGGCAATCAGCCCAGTCACGAGTAGAAAAGGCCTTTGGTTCGGTAGAATTAGGAGCCTTTTGATAAGTATGAAATATATATCAATTTTATATGTCTTTTTACCTTATTTGCTAGTATAGATTAGGTTAATTTAGTGTTAGTTATGGTTTATTTAGATTAAGATAGATATTAGTATTTTAGTTTAATTATTAATAATTTTGTAGTTATTAGTAGTTTAGGCATATATTTAAATCAAGTTGAAATTTTAGTTATATTCTACATGTCTAAAATATGATATTTTATATTTTATAGGTAAAGTGCATTTACTGAGGTACTTGGACGATGTTTGGAATAATTTAAAATAGTCTTGACATGTTTTAAAGTGATTTGGACAAATTTTCGAAGTTATAAACAAGTTAGAAATTAATATGGACATGAAGAAAGAGCTTAATGAACAGAAATTGGATTGTCCAGAAAAACTGTTTAGATTGCAGAAACAGTATAGCCGTTTTAACGGGGCGTTTGATGTATCAAACGGGATAATGTAAATTCGGACAAAAATACAGTATAGGAGTTCTAACGGGCATGCAGGACGTTCAAACGGGATAACGCGCAGTTTCCTAGTTTTAGCCCATTTTCAATCATTTTCATATTGGACTTCTTTCACCGACTCTTATGCCTATATAAAGACATATTTGGCTTAAAATTGAGGGATTCTAGTAGATTTTATGAAGATAAAAAAGAAGAAGAAGATGAAAGATAACTCAAAGCTTTTAATGGAGATTCAAGTACTTTCTTCTACAATGGAAGGCTAAACTTTTCTTTTACTTAAGAGTTGATGAAGCTATAGATAAGTTTCAGTTTCTTTTCTTTTTAATTTAGATCTCAATTATGAATGATGATAATTGTATGATAAGGATTTCCTTTTTAATGGAAGAACTTTTAATGTTTATTCAAGTCTATGTTGATTTATTGTCTTGTAGATGATAGATTGATGTAGTTTTGATATTTTCATCAATTCTAATTTCTGTGATTTAGATGAGATAGTCATACAATAGTTTTAATGTTCAGATAATTAATGACTTGGATGAGTTATACTAAGATTAGACGGGTCATGCCTATAGCTTGTTTAGTGTAGATGATTCGTGCTATTGTTGAAGATAGTTCATGTCATAGAATTTAATTAATGATTCTTTCTGAAGTAATTCTAACTTGTAGCTGAGAATACTTGTTCATATTCACACTAGATTTAGATTAAGAGTTAAGGAATTGTTATGGTTCTATAGTGGATTTAATTTCCTAAGTAATTTCCATCATATTAATCTCTGTTTTTAAACTAGTTGATTTCTTTCCTTTACTTAATTAAAGTTTAAGTTTGTTTTAGTTTTTAATTAGTAAATTCCTCTTTAGATTTAGTAATAATTCATCCGTCCCTGAGGTTCGACAACCCTTAAATACTTATCCTAGTACAATAACCTTGTACACTTGCAAATGGTTTAATTATAAACGATCAAGTTTTTGGCACCGTTGCCGGGGACGGTGTTGATTTGTTACTAAATTAGTATTAGGATAATTCTATCTAATTTAGATTCAATTTACTTTAGTTTTTAGGTTAATTCTTTGTTTCTTACATTCTTTTAATTTGATCTTGTAGGCTGAGTTGAAGATCGTGCTCTCTACACTTGTGGCCACAAGTGGACATCAACAAGCATAGTGCTTCTCTTCGGTTTGCAATATCCTTTTCTCTCTTTATTTTTAGTTCTTTTCTTAGTTAGTTTTTGCTTATTTTTCCCCTTTTTACACTTAAAATTGTGTAGTGTGTTTGTGGTGTATGTGTGGTGTAGCGGACATCTAGGAGAGTTGAGTTGCCCTCGACCTACATCCCTACACCTCCAAACTCTCCCACCAATTCCTCCTCCCACACTACTTCTACCCTCATCATGGCTGAACATCAGTTACTAGATGCACCACTCAAAGCTCTAAGGGAGTATTACACTCCCAATGAGTACACCTCCCCTTCATGCATTAGGTTGTCAGCGGTCGCTGCTCAAAATTATGAGATTAAGCCCAATGTCATTCAAATGCTTCTATCTTTTTATGGGCTTAATAATGAAAACCCGTATAGGCACCTAGATGACTTCTTAGAACTTTACACAACTTTTAAGCTATCAAATTTAACCGATGAGGCCGTCAAACTTCGGATTTTCCCTTTCACACTGAAAGATAAGGCTAAAGAATGACTTCACTCATTAGAGCCAGACATTATCACAACATGGGCCCAAATGCAACAAGAGCTCCTCAAAAAGTACTTCCCCATAGGTAAGACCAACCAAATAAGAAAGACTATAACCACTTTTGCCCAACTTCCCACTGAACAGTTCCATAAGAGTTGGGATAAACTTAAGGATCTTCTTACGAGGTGTCCTCATTATGCTGTCCCTAAGTGGCAATTAGTGCAACCTTTTTATGAGGGTCTTACTAAACAAAACCATCATCTTGTTAATGCAAGTTGTGGGGGTACCTTCTTGTTAAAAAAATAAAAATGAGGCATGGAAATTTTTTGAGGACTTAAGTGAAAATTCTCTTCAACATGTTGCGTTGAATAGAAATGAGAGTGGATTATCTACCTTGAACAATGCCCCCTCTAGGGTTGGCTTGTATGAAGTCAAAAACCCATTAGACCTCTCCTCCAAAGTTGATACTTTGAGTAGGAAGCTGGACCTTCTTATGACTTTAACCCATCAGCCCAATCCCTTCACTCAAGATGCATGCACAATATGCCTTAACCCAGCCCATACTATCATTGAGTGCCCCTTTGCCTCTCAATTTCCTGAGCTTGTCCAAGACCATGTAAATGCCACTCAATCCTTCCCTAGGGTTGAGAACAATCCATTTTCAAACACATATAACCCTGGGTGGAGGAATTATCCTAACTTTTTTTGGCAGACACAAAACCAAGGGGTTATGGGTAACCAACCCCCTAGGCAACCATTCCAAGTCCTGCCAGCCCTTATCCACCAACCTCAAGTGCAACCTTTGTATGTCCAACCCAATAGGAGTCCAAGTTTTGAAGAAAAGGTTTTGAGTACCCTGCAAGGCATTCAATCTCAATCCCAACTCCTCCACTCTTACACACAATCTATAGCAAAGTTAGAAGCCCAAATTGGACAACTAGCTAATGTTATTAACAAGAGAGAGATGGGGACGTTGCCAAGTCAATCCCTACCAAACCCTAAAGGTCAATTTCAGGTAGAGGGAGCTCCTCCCTCTAATGAACAAGTTAATTCCATAATGACCCTTAGGAGTGGGAGGATTGTTGACAAGAGTGTTGGGGGGACACCAATGACGATGATAGGAGTGAGAGAGAGGGCAGCCCCTAATGAACCTCAAGTAGAAGTTAGTGCACCACATGAGAAGGAGTTCGTATCTCCTTCCCCTTCCTCAGAGCCACAGTCTAAGACCACTTCCGAGGGATCTTATATCTCTAGGGCACCTTTTCCTCAGTGTCTTGACATGACCCCACCATTTAGAAAGAACACAGCTAGGACTGATGAGATTTTTGAGACTTTCAAACAAGTCAAAATTAATCTCCCCCTCTTAGAAGCCATTAAGCAAGTCCTTGCTTATGCTAAGTTCCTCAAAGACCTATGCACTCAAAAGCGTAAATCCAAGACCCATGTGTCTAAGAAGGTCTTTCTCATCGAGCAAGTTAGCTCTCTTTTGAAGTTTGACACCCCACCTAAGTATAAGGACCCTGACGTATCCACTATTTCTTGTATCATAGGTGATCACTCCATTCATAGAGCCCTCCTTGACCTTGGTGCGAGTGTCAATCTACTCCCTTACTTGGTATATGAGAAACTAGGGTTAGGTGAATTGTAGCTTACATCAGTTACCTTGCAACTAGCCGACAGTTCTGTGCGTAAGCCTCAGGGAGTCATTGAGGATGTCTTAGTGAAGGTTGACTGGTTCTTTTTCCATGTTGATTTTATTGTCTTAGATATGGAGACCAGTGCCAACCCCACATATCAGATTCCTATCATTCTAGGTCGCCCTTTTCTTGCCACAGCTAATGCATGCATAAATTGTAGGACGGGGGTAATGGAGATGACCTTTGGAAACATGAAAGTGCAACTAAATATTTTTTATGTGTCTAACTATTTGCCTACAACTTCTAATGTTGAACATCTTTTTGGATCTTCTCTTAAGTCTCCAAAAAGATGATGTAGATATTAACATTCTCAAATATATCATCTTGTTTATTTTCTTTGCTTCATTTAGGCTTTATTTACTTATTTTCTCAGTTTTTTTTTCTAATTATAGTTTTTCTTCTTTTATGGGATATAATACTTTAGGTTTGGGGAAATGCTCATCACTTATATTTATTTCTTTTCTCCACTCCTATGTACTTCACTTTTCAGATTAGTGGATTAGTTATGCTTTCAGGTGATATCTTTCTTTCCCTCTCTTACTTATTCTTATCGTTGTAGTATATATTTTCTTTAACATTGAGGACAATGTTTAGTTTATGTTTGGGGGTATAGAAATATATTTTTCTTTATTTTATTTTTTTGGGATGTTTTAGAGTATTTTTTGTTTTTCTTTTGTTTTCTTTACTTTTAAGTGGGTTTTATCGCTTATTTTCTTTTAAAAGTATATGTCTATTTTTAAAGAGATCAATTTCATGAAGAAAGTTCAAGTAATTTATTAAGTGAGTAATTTCTATTTTATTTTCTTTATCTTGGATAATTGTGCTTATATTTTTAAATCACATTTCACACACTTGAAACTTGTAGGAATATAATTTTATGATTTATTACTTGTAATCTTAGTGGGATATCTTTAACTGAGCATATATTTTTGAAAACTTGGCAATTGAGTAATTTTTAATATTTTATGATAGATCTTTATGCTTAGCTTTTATTTGAAAAAAAAGGGATAAGTGTGTATAGAAAAAAGAATGAAAAAAAATATGAAATAAAAGAATGAAAAAAAAGTTGAAAAAAATATAGATTGAATGAAAAAAAAATTGATGATGAAAAAAAAGTAAAGGTTTGTTTCATTTTTTACTGAGTAATCGGACCTTGTGCCTAGGCAAGTATAAGGGATCGCGTCAAAAGGTGAAAAGTTGAGATAAATTCTTTGATGACTTGCTTGGTTTTGTAGCCTTTATAGTTCGAGTTATTAAACCTGAGGGGTGTTTCAACACCTAGTGCTTTAAACAAATTGGATTAGGGACACTGGCCTAACACTTGTTACATGGACTATTTAGAAAGCTTAATAGAACTAAATATTGCACAAGTCATATTTTGATGTATATTATGCTCTTATTCCCTGAATTTAATTGAAATTTGATGGCTATTATATTAGGGTTTATTATGAGATGTTAAGGATGAAAGATTGTCATTGTTATATTTTTGAGTTATTGAACTTTAATGAGCTTGGTTAATGGGTCACATAAGATATGATTGTTAATAAAGAATGAAATTGTATGACTACAAAATTTCTACATTTTATGTTTTTGAAATGTATATATGTAGTTGCACAATTATTTCTAAGATGGGGTTATAAAATGGATTATTCTTTACTTGAAAGTGATCAGATCTTAATTGTTTACTTGTTTCAAGTATTTGTGGTTGGTTCTTTTTAAAAATAGTTATGTGTTTTTTAGAGAATATTGTTTTTCAAATTTTTGTTTTCTTGTTTGTTTTATTTTTCTTAGGTTTTGATGTTTGTGGGTATCATGACTGCAAACCCTCACAAGACACAACTCATCCAACTAGAGACACCTAGGGGTTTAAAGGATTGTTGTATACGCTAAATGCAATCGTGATTCCCTACGAAAGTGCCATTTCTTTATTTTTTTTAGATTAGTTGTTTTATTTTGTTTTTGTTTTTGCTCGAGGACTAGCAAAATATAGGTTTGGGGGTATTTGATAAGTATGAAATATATATCTATTTTATATGGTTTTTTACCTTATTTACTAGTATAGATTAGGTCAATTTAGTATTAGTTATGGTTTATTTAGATTAAGATAGATATTAATATTTTAGTTTAATTATTAATAATTTTATAGTTATTAGTAGTTTAGGCATGTATTTAAATCAAGTTGTATCTAAAAGATGATATTTTATATTTTATAAGTAAAGTGCGCTTATCGAGGTACTTGGACGATGTTTGGAATAATTCAAAATAGTCTTGACATGCTTTAAAGTGATTTAGACAACTTTTAGGAGTTATAAACAAGTTGGAAATTAATATGGACATGAAGAAAGAGCTTAATGAACAGAAATTGGATTGTCCAGAAAAACTGTCCAGATTGCAGAAACAGTGTAGCCGTTCGAACGGGGCGTTTGATGTATCAAACGGGATAATGTGAATTCGGACAAAAACACAGTATAGGAGTTCGAACGGGCATGCAGGGCGTGCGAACGGGATAATGCGCAGTTTCTTAGTTTTAGCCCATTTTCAATCATTTTCATATTGGACTTCTTTCACCAGCTCTTATGCCTATATAAAGACATATTTGGCTTGAAATTGAAGGATTCTAGTAGATTTTATGAAGATAAAAAAGAAGAAGAAGATGAAAGATAACTCAAAGCTTTTAATGGAGATTCAAGTGCTTTCTTCTATAATGGAAGGCTAAACTTTTCTTTTACTTAGGAGTTGATGAAGCTATAGATAAGTTTCAGTTTCTTTTCTTTTTAATTTAGATCTCAGTTGTGAATGATGACAATTGTATGATAAGAATTTCCTTTTTAATGGAAAAGCTTTTAATGTTTATTCAAGTCTATGTTGATTTATTGTCTTGTAGATGATAGATTGATGTGGTGTTGATATTTTCATCAATTCTAATTTCTGTGATTTAGATGAGATGGTCATACAATAGTTTTAATGTTCAGATAATTAATGACTTGGATGAGTTATACTAAGATTAGAAGGGTCATGCCTATAGCTAGTTTAGTGTAGATGATTTGTGCTATTGTCGAAGATAGTTCATGCCATGGAATTTAATTAATGATTCTTTCTCAAGTAATTCTAGCTTGTAGCTAAGAATACTTGTTCATATTCACACTAGATATAGATTAAGAGTTAAGGAATTGTTATGGTTCTATAGTAGATTCAATTTCCTAAGTAATTTCCATCATATTAATTTCTTGTTTTTAGACTAGTTGATTTCTTTCCTTTACTTAATTAAAGTTTAAGTTTGTTTTAGTTTTCAATCAGCAAATTCCTCTTTAGATTTAGTAATAATTCATCCGTCCCTGAGGTTCGACAACCCTTAAATACTTATCCTAGTACAATAACCTTGTACACTTGCAAATAGTTTAATTATAAACGATCACCTTTATGATCAAGATTTACCTTCGGAATTTGCTTTGGGGATGGAGCCTTGAAGTCATGCTAGCCAAAATGCCTCACAGAAGTGTAAGATCTCTACTTTAATTTTGTATAATTTTCTTTTAATTATATAAATTTGTGTAGTTTTTGCTTTTTTGTTGGTTTGATTTAATTTTGGGGTTATGGGTAAATTATGGGTGTCAATTTTATTTTTATAAGCATTATTATCAAACTTGATTTATGTAATTTTTAGCGATTTTATAAAATTTTATCCATGGCAGGGTACGGACCCTGCCATGGGCCCCACATCCATGTTTTGATGGTTTGATTTGATTAGATTTAAATAACCCTAATTAGCCACTTAAGGCATTTTAACCTATTATCTAGCCTAAAATAAGGAAGGGTTGTGTGTAGCACCCCAACTTTTTAAATCACTTTAAAGGTTGGAGTGCTGCTAATTCTTAATAAGAAGCGGACCAAGATCAACCGTGTACAGAGGAGTAACTATTCATTAATTTATATAATTACAAAAAACTTTACAAAATAAGGCTTATCATACTTTAGTAAAATCAAAGTCGCGCATAACCAAAATTAATACATAACAAAAGAACATAATAAAGTTAATTGACAACATAGATCTTTCGAAGTTCGACAACAATCTTCATTGATATCAACTTCTTCATTCGGTAGCATCTAGGGGTGGTTGAGTATAATTATACTCAGTAGATAGAGGTAAATTCTATTAACATGCTAAAACATAAAGCATAAACAAAGAAGCATAAAAAATTCTCATAATAATTTATTTTCAAAAGTCGACTCAAAATACAAAAAGTCAAATATAATAGTTCTTCACAGAATCCGATAAACTTGAATAATTTGTTCATAGCCAGAATTTGATAAATAATTCAAAATTAGATAAAATATCATTCGCTGAATGTCACCGATACCGGAGCGACATACACCCATGCTCATGGGGCAACGACATTAGAATGAAGAGGATTTTTCTATGATATCTAGCTTCATGGGGGCGCCATATGCCATAAAAGGCAGTACCTAGGAGTCATAAATCTTATAGCTTTTGGGCTTTATACCAAATAGCTACCCTTCAAAACCGATTGTAGTTTTCAGGCCTTATACCAAATAACTACCCTTCAAATCCGGTCAAATCATTTGTAAATGTACTTCAAATAATAATAATAACATTTTAAAGATGGTATCATGATGAAATCCCACTAAGTGGTGTACACGATGCTATTATATTAGTGCATGTCCACCCTTAATAATATCCATTTTTGAAATAATATTTTATTTAAGAAGCAAATAAATTACAAAATAGAACGCTTAGTAGTAGCACAAAATTAGAGCTTAAAACCACCCCCTTCATCCTTGAAATTGATTGGAGTAACTGCCGGTGGTTGAAGACTTGTCTCGTTCCTGGATTTACGAGCTACAGGCAAAACCTCCTCTTGCATCAGAACACGATCTCCTTCTAGGCTCAGAAGCAACTGACAGAGCCTCCCCTTGCGCTAGAAAAAATTCTTCCTCCGAGCCAGAAAGCAGCGAATGAAATCTCCTCTTACCCTAGGTCGTTCCCACTTTTTAGATAGGCAAACTAAAAAAACAGACCCTCTCACGACGTCGGGCACCCTCGAATTAGGTAGGATAAGTTTTTGAACTGGATGAAATGGACAAGAAATGGCTTAGAAACATTCATTTAATCCTTAAAAATGCACATTAATCCAAAGAAAGCAGAGGAGAAAGGGGAGGGGGCAAGTTGGACACTCCCTCCCTCTCCTTAAATAGGCCCAAGGGCCAACTGGATGCGCAATGTGTCGCGCATCCAATGGCTGGCTAGCTTGCACCTATCTGTGGTAGCAGGCATAGCTTGCCGCAGCAGGCATTGAACTGTCACAATGCTGCATGTTCCCTTGCCACATTTGTGGTAGGGTAACACCCTGCCTGGCTGACACAATTGCCAGCCATTGCATCAGCTCTGTCGTCACGAGAGCTTATGCAAAAGTCTTTTATTTATTCATTTTAAATTTAAAATGAAAATTTAAACTTTGAACGGCATAACTTTTTACTCTGAACTCAGAATCAAGCATTATTAGTACCGTTGGACTCGTATCAATGAGCCCTTCGAAATAAGACTACACAAGAGTATGTTTTCTTACTAATTTAAAGTGGGGCCCTCCCATAGCATGCTTCTCGAGGCCCTAACCTACTATCTCGATTTCCATTTGACATGTTCTTCGGCTCGATACATTCGTCTCACCGAGCCCTATCAAATGTCTTAAGGCTCCTTCAAACAACTCAAGCTCAAAATGGTCTAATTTTAACAAAAAACTATTATTGGGCATTAAACTTTGCTAATGGGCCCAAACGTTTAAATTCCAAAATGTTGAAATTCCGGGGTGATACATTGTGTTAGGAGAGGGGAAGTGCTCAACCCCAATTTTTAAAAGAAGAAAATTGGATTAAGGTGTGTTTTCTTGTGCTAATCACCCTATAATCGTACATTTTTGGTCTACTCACCTTATCTTCATTTCCCCTTCTTGATTTTTGATTTCTTCCATTAAAAATATTGTTTTAAATTTTTATTTAAAACCCTAATTAGGTGATTTTTATTTTTAACCAAGAATATTCTAGATCTATTTATTTTTTAGTTAATTTGAGCCTATTAATTAATTTTAATTACGTTTTAATAAAAACCCTAATTTTGGGTAAGATAGTTTTAGGCTTGAGACTCTTTCGTGGATCCAAAGGCTTCATCTAGGTACATGAGTTTTACCTTGTGTGGTTTTTATCCATTGGAATACATGATTGTGGATTTATATGGGTTCTTGCTTCATTTTGAGGTTTAATGGTGATTTGTTAAAAAATATGCAATTTATGGCTACTTTTTTTATGATTAAGTATGAAAATAATTACATCTATCATGTTTTAGGGTTAGATTTTGATTATATAATGTTCTATGGTAATTTTTGAACTTATCAAGAATTTTGGAATAGTAAACTATTTCGTTTGTTCGAATGGACACACAGGGAATTCGAACGGCTAGCCGTTTGAATGATTGACAAGTTGTTAAAACAACCTATCTAGCCATTGAACGACAAGGCGATTGAATCACTAGATAGGGCATTCTAATCGTTGTACTACAGTTTAGTGAAATAAGCCATATTTGGGTATTTTCGGTCATTTCTTGCTCCCTTCTCATGAATGTTAATTCTTTATGACTATGATAAGGTATTATGATTACCTAAAAATGCTACCGTGGTTCCATGAGAACCATCTTTGAAATATAATTTAGCTCAAGCATAATTATGACTTTACTTGTTTAGTTCTAATATGATATTCTACTTATTTTAAATCCATGTTTTGATGATTTCTCTATAATTACACTGGGATTCTAGTAGGCTATAATTATATATGCTTGCACATAACATATTGTTTTAGCTTAAGTATGAACACTACCATGCCTGAGCCTGGGTCTAGAAATCTCAAATTATTATTTTTTTAAAACAAGGAAACATCATCTGTATGTGAGAGTCATATTGTTCCTCTCTACGGAGCTTCAAAGCTTCCCCGTACATAAACTAGAATAAAACATATATTTAAAAGAGTAGAACACTGTATTCCATATTCCCTGGATTTTAAACACAAATGCCATATTATTTGCTTATGGACAAAACTGCCCTTAGGTTTCCCACTACCCCACATGTTATAATTACTGAACACAGGAACAATGTTGCATCGTTTCGGTATGCTGGGATTCATTGGTTGCCAATGGAAGTCGTTGGCGGGAGGTGATCGGCAGTGACTCCCTGATGAGATTCGTTCATTAAAAATCCATTTTTTCACACCCAAAAGCTATTTGAGGGCTCTAAAGGCTACATGTCGCGGATTCAATCACCCTTTTCACCCATTATGGAATGGATTAGTATTTGCATACATTACAATGGAGAGGTAGTCAATGATGACATGTATATAGGTGGAACATTGATCCGTCGGAGAGGTTCGAGGAGCTGCTGCTTCAAGTGAAAGCACGACTTGACATCAATGGTATTGTCACTTTAAAATGTTTAATTCCATCTTCCAAATCATCCATGACATATAAATTACAAGACAATGAGGACCTACAATCATTGTTCTCCATTCATAAGAAAG
The DNA here is from genome assembly GCA_035235625.1 of Saururus chinensis. Lineage (NCBI taxonomy): Eukaryota > Viridiplantae > Streptophyta > Magnoliopsida > Piperales > Saururaceae > Saururus > Saururus chinensis. Next base: position 39,881,749 of record CP141143.1, read on the forward strand.
CAAATAAGGAGGTGCTATCATTGTATGCTAAGTTGAAAGAGCCCGACAACGGTGATAAATCACCATCCATAGAAAGGAACTAGATAGTCAATAGAGCTAAATCACTGGTCGTAATGGCTCAGCCTAGCTCTAATGTTTGATTTCAAACCGGAATGAATGAAACATAGTTCACATTTGAAACTATTAAGTAATAATGAAACTTTAGATTACATGAGATTGATCTTTATCGTGTAGTCGAGCACACAATATCGACCTTATCGTGTTACGTTCAGATCATATCGTATGAAGAAAGAAACATGATTTATAATATATTGCATTAGTAATTATAAGACATACACATATGATATATTAATAATGATTTTCAATGTAGATGTAATAACATGCCATGCTTTCATATCATGGTTTTGGTAACACGATATGAATTGTAAGCATGTAATCGAATACATGATATAGAGTTATGTTGCATTTTTGTTATCACGATAATATCCAATTCAGATTGGAAGAACAGGGAAACTTACCCTCAACAAATCCATGTCACTCTGCTTTCACCAATCCAATGACTATAGAACCTGGGATAGAAATCAAGCAGAATATTTTAGAAGAATTGTCGCCAGCGATTGGTGCGACAAGGACTTCATTTGATAACTATGAACATTTATACAACCCTTGTAATTTTGATAGTGAATAATTTGAAGAAATGTAGGGTGATGATCAGTAGAATGATAATGATATAGTTGACATGGAAAATATGTCTAACCACGAAGAATTCAAAAAGAGAGAGGTACCCAGTAACTTTAACGTTGAGGTGAAGGCAGAGTGGGAGGCAATCAATGATATAAACTTGTTGGAACCAAATATTGGTGAAAGCCAGCTAATGACTGGCAGTTTGCAAGTAAAGGATTACCAGAAGCTCCTTGAATTGGTCGCACATTTTCTAAGCCTATTGCATTTCAAGAGGGCCTTGATCGACTAAGCAATAAAGGCGAATTTCACTTACCATGTTGTAGATAAAAACAAGAATATGTACGTAGATAAGTGCTCCAATCATTCTTGTAACTAGTACAAAAGGGTTTCAAATATAAGAGAACATGTGACTATCACGAGGTTAGTGCTGAACCATTTATGGGGAACCGAAAGGAAGCCAATTGACCATCCCCTAGCATCGCACCTTTGGAATGCAAGAAAATGTTATGACTTGTTTAAAAACTCAATAGACATTACACCTAAAAGCATGCAAGTTATATTTCAAAATACTAGGGCATAACTGTGAACTACAAGAAATATTGGCGTGCAGGTAATATAAACTTAGGAGACTACTTGAAGCGTTTATTTAGTAACACGATATGTTAGTATGTAGTGTTATCAACCACATGCTAAAAATACACTTGCATTTTATTTTCATATGAATTACTAAAATATGGTGTTAACATGAACACGATGAGTAATCAGTCCTAGTTTACAATCTCATGACTACAACCGATGTCATGTGATCGGGAAGACGAGGAATGCACTTGTCATATAACCTTTATTAAACTGTATTCGGACATGTAGGTAAAGCACTAATTGATTTAATAGATGGAGACCTAGACGAATCCTATCACATACTTTCTGCTCGCGAAAATAAGATAGAATATATAAATCAAGGAAGTGTAGTTGTTCCAGTAATATCATGTGATATTCTTGACCTATAGGTGGCTACAATTTCAAAGGAGTATTTTGGATGTTTGGTCCTGTTGCCAAAGCTTTCTAAACAACATTGAGGCCGTTGCTAATGATAGATGCAACATTCTTAAAGGGAAAGCATCCTAGACAACTATTTATAGCAATTGCACTGGCTATGAACAGCAATATGTTGTGCGTCGCATTTGCAGTGGTTTTTATGAGAAAACATGGTGCTGGTTTTTTGAGTTGCTTAGAAAACATCTATTTTCTAATCCTCCAACTAAGTTGGATACAATCGTTTCTGATATAATGAAGGGCTTGGCAAATGCTGCCATAGATTCAAGGATAACTACCTAAGAACCAGCTCCATGTTGCAACTAAAACATTCAGAAAAAACGTGTATAAAGAAACAATGAACAACATTAAATAACATAATCCCAAATTAAGATAGGAGTAGAGCACTACGCTAGTGTCGCATTTCCAAGAAAAAGATATGGAACCCTAAGCTCAAACAGGTCTAAAAGTGCCAATGCAATGTTCAAAGAAGATAAATCGATGCTTATAAGCGTCGGACAGACAGCCAGAATACGATAGAAGATTCAACCCCATTTGTCCCCAAACACAATAAAATAGGCGAGAAGAAGCAAGGAATGTGCATGTACTACCCATGTCAATGTATGAATTTTAGGTTAACTCACTATATCACTAGGTACATTACATTTATATGTTGTTGTCCATATTATGTGTTCGTTTATACATCCATCATCCTTGTCGTGTAAGTCTGTCTGTTTTACTTACACGATGGTATGTTAGCTTTGCGGGTTGTGTTACCTATAACACAATATTTCTATGTATCATGTAAGTAGGTTTGTTTAACATACACGATGGTATGGTTAGCCTTACGGGTTGTGTAACTATTTACATGACATTATTTTTTATCATGATCTTATTCACATGATATGTATTAAATAGGATGTTGTGAATTTGGTTGAACATAGTTGCAAATGTGGAAAGTTTCATCATCTGGGGCTACCTTATAAACATGGAATCACAACAATTGATCATATATACTTCTATGTGTTTGACTATCACGAAAAATGGTACTCTACAAAAACATATAAAATGACCTAGCAAGAGCCATTACACCCAACAAAAAATAGGCACTAGTGGGCACCGACTAGAGTTTTGCCTATATCCACGAAAAAATCGGATAGTCACAATCAAAGGTCAAAGCCCCATGAAAATGTGGAACATGTGGGCAGTTAAGTCACAACTGCAAACGATGTACTAGTGCACAAGGGGAACCTCCCAATGTGGCAAATGTTTCAACTACAAGCCGAAGAAGGGCAAATAATTGAGTAGGCAAACGACAAGAACATGAGATTTTGATGTTTTTTTGTACACAATGTATACTGTATATATATCGTGTAATCGGTAACACATCCAAAGGGTTACGTGTTACCAATTACACGATAAGAACCTACTATAATTAATGTTTTTGCTAGATGTGAACCAATTACACGATATTGGTCTTGTCGTGTGATCGTAAACAAGATAATAGCATAAATTTAACTAACCAATTCCTGAAGAGTCAATACAATTTTAGGCATATTAATCATAAATCTGAATCACCAATTTGCGAGGAGTCATTTTCAATTTCCAATGTTTCAAATTCAGATTTCAAGATATACAAAACCACAACTTTACATGTTTGGGCCGAATAATATAATATGGTAACCCGGATCTGCATGATATATGAAAAAAATTTCATAATCCCGACTTACTCGATATATGGAAACCTAGACCTATTGACCAAACTTTCTGGTTTGGTCCACCACTCCCGTATATATAGCGGTGACTCCTGGGCTTATGGAATTCGCGAGGCAGAGGAGATTGAGCTGAGATAGTGCTTTTGGGACATTGCTATAACTCCAGTGGTGATTTGTTCCTCCTTCAGACGCAGTCTTCACCAGCCTCTAAAGGGGGCCGATTCACTATTTGGCGTTATTTCAATGTCTCAAATGTTCCGACACATTTGAACTTATGAGTCCATGGGTCAACCTTATCTTGGTTCCAACTTTCAAGAGTCTGTAGGGAGAACGTTCGTCCACTAATTGCCGACGCTAAGATGGCACCTTCGGGACATTGCTATAGCGCCAAATGGTGATTCATCACCCCTTCAAACATGGTCCTCACCAGCCTCTGATGGAGGCCAATTCACTACCTGGTGTTATTTCAATGTCATGAATGTTCCATCACATTTGAAATGATGGGTCCATGGGGCTACCTTATCTCGGTTCCAATTTCTAGGAGTCTGCAAGGAGAACGCTTGCCCACTAATTGTCGGTGCTAAGATGGAGCCTTCAGGACATTGCTATAGTGCCAGATAGTGATTTGTCACCACGTCAGATGCAGTTCTCATCAGCCTCTGACGGGGGCTGATTCACTCACTGGAGTTATTTCAATGTCATGAATGTTTCGTCGCATTTAAAATGATCGGTCCTCACCAACCACTGATGTGGTTGTCAGTTCCTTATTTTATTTGTATTTTTTAAGTTCTGTAAAGATTAATATTTTGGATATAATGAAGTAATGTTATGTAAAGAAAAATATTAATAATAGTTGTATCTTTTTATCCCATGCAAAGTTGTCTTCTAGTATTTATTTTTTTGTACAAAATCATTATTGCGTTATAGTTAACATGATGGACTGAAAGGCATGTATTTAAATGAAACGCACATCACAATCAAATTATACGACAAAGAAGTAGGTCGTCCATTCGGATACATGACTGTATGGCCAACTGTGTTCAACTATAATGCAACAATGATTTTGTACAAAAAATAAATATTGGAGGACAACTTTGCATGGGAAAAAAATATACAACTGCTATTAATATTTTCAGCATTTTGTGACACCGATAACACGATATACTAGATGTCATCTAAATGTTAACACAACATAGGTACTATTGTGATATCGATAAACAATAGTATGAATTTTGGTTGTATGTTCGGACAAACGAATGGGCGCAGCTTCATGTATGTACAAACACAATATCAATATTGATCGTATGTTCATACTCACGACTTATCTTTTTTTTTTTGTATGTACTAACACAATTACACAATGTAGTTCATTTCTAGTGGACAATTACACAATATAGAATCGAAAAAAAAAATAGTTGGGTTACAACCTCAAATGATGTACTAAAGCACGAGGTGAACCTCCCAATGTGGCAGATGTCCCAACTACAAGCCGAAGGAAGGTGAATAATAGAGTACGCAAATGATGAGAACACGAGATTTTGATGTTTTTTTGTACACAATGTATATTGTATATATATCATGGAATCGGTAACACGTCCAAAGAGATTACGTGTTACCAATTACATGATAAAAACCTACTATAATGAATATCTTTGCTAGATGTGTAACCAATTACACAATATTGGTCCCATCGTGTGATCGTAAACACGACAATTTTATAAATTTAACTACCCGATTCCTGAAGAGTCAATACAATTTTTGGCGTATCAATCATTCCAAAAGAGTCATTTCCAATTTCCGATGTTTCAAATTTGGATTTCAAGATATACAAAACCACAAATTTACATGTTCAGGCTGAATAATACAATATGATAACCTGGACCTGCACGATATATGAAAAAATTTCCATAACCCAAACTTACTCGATATATGGAAACCCAGACCTATTGGCCAAACCTTCTGGTTTGGTCTTCCAAGCCCGACTGTTAGTATCCTTCACAACCTGCCCATATATATAATGGTGACCCCTAGGCTTATCGAATTCGCAAGGTAGAAGAGACTGAGCTGAGATGGAGCCTTCGGGACATTGCTATAGCTCCAGATGATGATTTGTCCCCCATTCAGCCATGATCTTCACCATCCTTTGAAGGGGGCTGATTCACTACCTGGCGTTATTTCAATGTCTTGAATGTTCCAACACATTTGAACTGATGGGTCCATGGGGCAGCCTTATCTTGGCTCCAACTTTCAGGAGTCTATAGGGAGAACGCTCGCCTACTAATTGCCAGCATTGAGACGGAGCCTTCGGGACATTGTTATAGCGTCAAATAATGATTCGTCACCCCATCAGACATGGTCCTCACCAGCCTCTAATGAGGGCCAATTCACTCTCTGGAGTTATTCAATGTCGTGAATGTTCCATCACATTTAAATTGATTGGTCCTCACTAGCCACTGAAGTGGCTATCTAATCCTTCTTTTATTTGTATTTTTTTAACTTTTGTAAAGATAAGTATTTTCGATTAATGTTATGTAAAGAAAAATATTAATAACACTTGTATCTTTTTCCTATGCAAAGTTGTCTTCCAGTATTTATTTTTTTGTACAAAATTATTATTGTGTTATTATAGCTGCCACGATAGACAGGAAGTCGTGCATTCAATGACACATTCATCACAATCAAATGATATGACAAAGAAGTAGGTCATCTATTTTTATACACGACTGACATGCCAACCGTGTTCAACTATAACACAGTAATGATTATGTACAAAAAAATAAATATTGGATGACAACTTTGCAAGGGAAAAAAAGATACAACTTTTATTAATATCTTTAGCATTTTGTGACACCAATAATACAATATACTAGATGTCGTCTAAATGATAACACAATGTAGTAACTATCGTGATATCAATAACACATTAGTATGAATTTTGGCCGTATGTCCAGACAAGGACTAGACGTGGCTTTGTGTATGCACAAACATGATATCAATATTGGTCGTATGTTCATACTCACGACTTATCGAATTTTCTTGTATGTACTAACACAATTACACGTTGTAGTTTATTTCTAGTAGACAATTACACAATATGGAATCGAAAAAAAAAACAATTCTCAATTAATAAACTCTGTATTGTCAGTAACAATTGAGTGTTTACAATGTGTATAGTATGTGTAAAAAAATGTAAAATGTCTATTGCCTCATTACAATTCATCAACTTCCAGATAATATTCCTTGTTGATTCATCCCCGAAGAATTGTCAAATATATCTGAGGCTTGACCAAGTTTGTTATAAAGGACACCTCTTGCCAGCTTCACAATGTAATACATGAGGAACACACCACAATCTTCGTCATTGGCTACTTTGTTGCACCCTTTATGCAAAGGGCCTTCCCAATTTCATGTGCAACACGATTAAGGATGTGGTCCACCTCTACAAAATGATGGTCAAGGTCACCCTTTAGTGGGTTACCACCTAAACCTCTTCTCCCTGAAGCGGACAATAAGCAATAAAAAGTGGCCCATGACATCGATCAGAATGAACCCACTCTCCAAGTTAACATTTAGCTCCCTCAAAAAAATGCCAACTCTGTTTCCCTGCCTCTCCACCTCACCTTTTGCATTCGAACATTAAAATAGTGATGAATGGCAAACTTGACAAAAAAGAATAGTTGGGGTAAGTTCCTAGATTTCTTAGATTGCATTCCTCCAGTAGTTGGGTGAAAAAATCTATTACCTACAATTAACAACAAACCAATCATGTTAGTCATAACATGATGATCGATAAGTTGTGTCATCCATGATACGATAAATGACTATATCGTGTAACTGACAACACGATGCATCTCAAGTCATGTATCCATTCACCAACATGCTAGTCATATAGAAAAAATTGAGATGAAACTTAGTGTTATTTCAATCAACGATATGAACAAATGTTGTGTTACTGATAAAGCAATAGATAGAAGTTCACTTTCACCTTTTCAAATATCGTGTGATTAATCACACACTTTTACATAAAATGTATGATCAATAAAACAATAGTACCTCACTTGTTATGAACTTCTGCTTTAACAAAGAGATGTAGTAAGTATAGAGAAGTGTTGCCATGGGCCACTACTTGTATGGGTGCGCTAGAAAATCCATGATTGTCTCCTAATCTTTATAGTCCACTGAATCTCCATGTGGAACACGAACTTCATGTCAAGATAGTCGTGTGGCACCATACAAATCTCCTCCTTATTTGTCTACTACTCAACGTGCTCTTCCAGGTCTTTGACTTTGTGGATACTTTCTAATACTTCCTGATCAACTGGAGGTGTATCCGATAAAGTGCCACTACTAGAGGAAGCAGTTGAGCCCACCACTTCAAAGGTAGGAGACTTTGGCTATGTTTGAGGGATAATGTATTGACCAGGGACTTCATCACCTAGCTTCGCCTTCTGTCCCACGATTTTGATGGGTTGAAACTTGGCTAGCTCCTTGGCTTCTTCGAGCCCTGAGCGGCTACCTTCTTGGCTAGCTCCTCACCCTTAGTTTCTTTAGCAGGTGGTCCAGCAATGGTGTACATCAACTTCCAGGGCAATGGAGGTAGAAGGGGTGCGATAGGGGCTGCTTCTGAAGCCTTCCAATTTATTCTCAGTTTTACTGCCTTTGGAGGAACTGGTTCTTTATTTGTGCTTGCCTCTTCTTTATTTGCTTCTTGGGTTTGTTTCGGTCCTTTGTAGGTTTATTCCTGGACCTCTCAGGTTTGTTCTTGGACCTCCCAGGTTTGTTCATTGACAGGTCGGGATTGAACAACTTCTTCACTTATTTTCTTTAAAAATCTTGATATTACGGTCCTTTCAACCTTCAGACCCTTCTTCTTTATTGGGAGGAAGCTTTCGGCTCCTTTTTCTTTGCATATAAGAAATAAGTAATTGCATTAGTACAATACACGATATGCACATCAATCATGTTTTGGATGACACAATGTGCTACCCTATTGTATTGACTGAAATATGATAAAATGTCTTGTCATGTTAGCGATCACATGACCCAACAAGATCATTTTCTTAACTAACATCTATTTTGATGATCGTGTGATTGTCCACACGACCACAACAATATCATTTTTCTTAAATAACAACTATTGCACTAATCATGTGGTCAATTACCTGATTTTCCCCAAATGAACATGATAGCTAAAAATGACATGTTCCTCATCGACTAACTGAGGGACATGTATTGGTTTCTCTTCATGAGTAGATGGGTGAACAACTTCTCTGGATTTACAAGATCTTGACTTGACCCGAACTAATGGCGATCCTTCGGTTCTTGGTAGAGGGGTTGATGCATGAGGGACATCTAGTTGAGGGGGTTCATGTGGTCACTCTATCTCCAGTTCCGGTGGGGGTTGTATTTGTTCTATGATGCTTGTTTCCACCTCCATATCGTTTTTGACCCACTGACGTGCAACTTCACCTCTCTCAGTTTTCCTTTCCCGCTCCCCGTATAGAACAACCTTCTCCAAAACAATATAACAAATCCTAGTAATGACATCCTCTGGCAAGACAAATAATTCAATGTCATCCTCGATGAACAGTAAATGTCCTGATGTCTGGCCGTGGTGGGCATGGACTGGTTTCAGTGTCCTATGAATCGTTGTCTATTTGCCTGCATTTTTTGCCTTTGGGGCCGCCCTTTAGCCATCGGTCAAGTGGGCCTCTTTAGCAATTGGAGTGATTCAGAGAATAACTTGGGAATCTAGCTTCAAATTTTTTGTTGGTTGGGTCAAATTTTGTGGTCTTCTCCACGTCGCTCAACAATTGGATAAACTCGGACCACAGCTTACACATTGATTTACATGAAGAACCACCGAGAGACCATATAGACATATGCTAAAAAAACCATACCTAGTGGACAAGGCAAAACAAACTGGTCAGTAGTGTGCAATGGCAAGTATGTCATGTTATGGATAACACACTTTACTGCTTCATCGTGTTATCGATTACATGATAGTTCATTATCATGTAATGCAATATACACGATATGGTACTTAGTCTTCTTACCGATCACATGATAATTATACTTGCGTGTTATACATTGTATTTTTGTAAACACGATAAACATGACATTGTGTGAGCAAAACAGAGATATACATAAGTGTGGAGAAGTTATCGCATCATTAGTACTACATTAATCAAATGCATCATGTTATTGATAATACAAGATTTATCTGGAGCACAAATGGAGCCCTAACAAGAATTTTGATTGTGGCAAGTGGTCATCCCGTTAGCTCATGATGTTTCGGTAGGCTGATGATATGCCTCTGATGAACATATCATGAACAATCCCAACCCAATTGTTCCTCCCCACAATTTATAGTTCATCTATTGAATTACACAGTGCTAGGGATATGGATTTGTTGCTCTATGCGAATAACACTAGGACCCCCTTGTGCATGATAGCCAACCATGCTAAGTCCTCGTCTGACACAATCCATGTTTTGGAAGCCACTTCTTTCAACATTTCTTTAAGTAGATTCTTCTCCGGTCCCTTGCCTTAGGTAGCCTTCCCCTTGACACTTTCCAATTTACATGGGTTCCCTCTTCCAATCAAACTCGTGATAATTGCCACTTCATCGACCGTAAGGGGTAGTATTTTGCCCCTAATGTTGAACACCTTTTTGTGAGTCATCCTAGCACTCACCAATGAGAATGTCTAGAAGCAACCTTCAGATGGTGATGGGCTCGCATTCATTTACTGGGTAGAACCTAGTCTCCAACAATATTGCCTTGCATCTCGATCATGAATCAACAAAACCTTTTGATAGATGGAATCTAGTAGGAAAATTGTTCATTCCCAGACCCGATCTCCTCCCATAGATTCTCTTCTTCTCTTATTATGATTTTACTGATTCTGCCATTTGTTGTATTACTCTAGCTTTACGGCTGCAAAATTTGACACATGATATATCAATAATGGGTCATGACGATAATCAATAGTCATGTTGATTCACATTAGGTAACTAACTTGCTCATATATCATGTTATCATATACATGATATGATGAACTCCCAGACATGATAGCACAACACTTGAATATCGTGTGTCGCTTGTTGTGTTAGTAATGACATAACACAGATTATAATATTATCAAACACACGGTAGTGCAACACTTAAATATCGATTAGCGCCTTATCAAACAAACAATTTATGACTTATCGTATTCTTGAAAACACAATAAGCTACTAGGAATACCTACTTAATGTGTTCTAAACACAAAATACCAAAAATCTATGGAGTTGAATATATAACTAGTACCACAAAATTGATCCAAGCTAGATTAACCCCTCGATCGGCCAATAATTTTCTCCAAAGTTTACCAGGATCATGTCAAACGAAACCTCGCTACACAGCCAAAACTTGTTTTGGGCAGAAATTTTCAAAATCACCATTCAAAAACAAGATGAAATAGAACTACTACCAGAGTTTTTTCAAAATCTCCTTTCGGAAACAAGAAAACCCTAATCTTTGAAAAACCGACTAGAATTTTTTGGAATATTCGGTCAGATAGGTAGGAAAACATCCACTCACGCTACATGAATGCTTCCCACTGCTCTGAATGACAAAATTGATGGTGAGATGGGTCAAAAATTGAAATAAGGCCGATCTGCGAGCGACTTCATGAGGGTCTTACACAATATAAAACCTTAATCACTGCCCAAGGGTATTTTTTCCCAAAAAAAGAATATATTGTGTAAGTCCAGGTTTGATGTCATTTTTTTGTGAAAACCATGGAATATGAAATTTTGTATTCTTCAGCCAGGCAATATGGATTTGTATCAGCCAATGTTATTACTGTTGGTTGCCTACATATGTATTAAATAAAATCTACGAAGTTATTCCAATACGATATCCGTACGTAACCCTGCCTAATGGCTGTTACATGCATCAAGCACCACAAAATTATATACATAAAAAAACATATATATTATCATGAGGAGTTAGACAGAAATCTCATAAATCATCAAAGTCAGACAGAAATATCATAAATCATCGGAGTTAAACAGAAGTGAACAAAACAACAAAATTACATATCTCGCTCTATCATAGATTGAAGTAGAACACAACAAAGCATATGAGATCACATCAAATCCCATCATATTATATCAAATTTCATCTAACCATATCAGATCATATGAGATCAAAGCATATCAGAACACATCGGATCATATCGGATAAAATAGTATTTCAAAGTAGATAAAGTCAAAGTAAAATATATTGTAATACATAGGATTAGAACATAACAAATATATTTAACATCTTAAGCTAACAACTTACTCCTTTAAAATTCCTTAGATCAACGTTCGGAGATTCTCCTTCCATCAAGGTGTCCACTCCTTTAGGTTCGGAGACAGTAGACAGAGCCTCCTCTTGCTCTAGAACGTTTCTTTCATTGCGCCTAAAGTCTATAGATAGACACTCCCTTTCTCAGGGTTTATAACTCTTTTCATGATTGAAAGTTGTCAAGCATAACCTCCCCTTACCTGGAGACGCTTCTCACTTTCCGCTCTTGTAGGTGATGGACAAAACATCCCCTTACCTAGAGATGCTTCTCATTTTCTACACTTGTAGGAAACAGATAGAATCTCCCCCCTTACCTGGAGACTCTTTCCGCTTTCTATGCTTGTAATTTGTGTACAGAACCTCCCCTTAACCCAGGGATGTTTCTCTCACTGTGTGGCCCTTCGGTAGAGGACATAGCCTTCTACTACTCTAAGCCACTTCTCTTGTTGCGGCCCGACAAAGGAGGATGGAGCTTCTTCTTGCTCCAGGCCACTTCTCTTTCCTCGGTGCTCAACGGCGACGGACAAAGCCTCTTTTGCTTCAGACATTTCCCCCTTATATGGTCGCCAAATCAAAGAATGACTCTTCCATTGCGTAGAGCACACTTGATTTAGTTAAGAACGCCTTTTGGATTAAGAGATCATATAGTATACTTTCCAGTTTCATTTAAAGCACAAGCCCTTGGAGCACCTTTCTTCCATTTGAGCTAAGTAAACGCACCATACCAAAGGATTTTTGTCCTGGGCAACTGGTGGAGAGGCTAGCCAGAAGTTGTAAGGCTCTAAGTAGTCGCTGAGGCACCCTGCCTTTGCCAGAGCAACTTCTCTTTTCCTCAATCACGCAACAGTTCTCTTGTGGTGGTGCAAGGAAAATTGTAGATCTTGTCAATGATATCCTATTTCAGCCCTAATCAAAGTCGGCAGTGTCCAATGCGATAGCCAATTGGCTATTCCTATGATGATAGCCAATTGTCGATGATATCCTATATGTTTGATAGATGGTTGAAATCATCTCATTAAAGTCTTGAAATTTGTTTGGCCCCAATTGAACACAGAGCTCATAAGAGAAAGAAGTCACCATCCAAGTGGAACGCAGCCATGTGTTGGCCCTCTCCAAAGTTGTAGGAGAAGAAGTTCACTACCATATAGACCTAATCAACTAGATCATCGCCGCTGGCATAACATGGGAACTAAAGATGAACTAACTAGGGTTTGAATCCTACCATTTCCCTCCTTGAGGGCTAAAGATGTAATTTCAATCATTTCAAACTTGCCGAACAAGTTTCAGAATTCGGATTCATCTTAGAGGGCCTCGTTCTACTTAGGTTGGATGCACCCCTTCACTTGCTAGATCAATGGATCCAAAGCAAATAGAGTGCAAAGAAGGTCCTAACTACCAAGGAATGGGTTTGAACATTGAGAGCTGAAGAAAAGGCAAGCTAAAAGGGCACCCCTCACTCTGCGCTACAGGCCTGGGGTACAGAGAGAGGGGCACTAGTGCCATAGATTGGTGTTTAGTGACCATCGAAGTTAGCTACTGATGTTCATATTCAGCTTCTCAAATAGAGATGTTTGCTTGGCTTTTGTCGAGTTCTCAGCCTAGCTCTCCTAAGAAAGGAATATACATTACTTGCAAGAATGAGGGAGAGAGGAAGAAGAAGATGACCCCGCCATTAGCAAGTTGTGGTCCACACTTATCATCCTCTCCTTAATCCCGTAATCAATCAGACTGAAATTTGCTCATTGAGCCTTCAAAGGCCTACTGGACCCATAACACAAGGAATATTGGGGAACAAAGGGAAGGTAGAGACACAGGACGAGGATTTGGAGTTCAAAGTGCGGAACTAGGAGAGCCCCCCATAGGTGAAGGTGGTGGAAGCAGATGAAGCCAAGAGTAAAAGAGCAAGTGAGGGCAAAAAGGGGAAGAAGGAGACAAAAGAGGAAGGTACGTAGGAGATAAGAGAAAAAGAATCAAAATAAGAAGGGAGAGAAGTAAAGAGGACAAGGAGGGCATGCACAAGGAGGCAGAAAAAGAGGATGAGGGTAAGGGTAAGGTGGAAGAGGGCAAGGATGGAGGAGCAAAGAGAGAGAAGAGTAAATAAAAGTGAATGAAGGGGAGAGGTTACAAATGAGGGGGAGGAGTAAAAAAAGAGGAGGAAAAAGAGGAGCAAATGCTTAAGGAGTAGAGCAGCAAAGTCAGAAGGAGAGGCTGCATCAGCAAAGATAAAGGATAAAGGCAACTTGTGAAGGAGCAGAGTAAGATCAAAAGAGAAGGAAGCAAGATAAGGAGGACAAGGTGGATGCGAAGGAGGAAAAGGAGGAGGCAAAGGAGAAGGGATGAGGAGGATTTAAGAAGCTAGAGGAAGAGGCAAGAGTAAAGAAGGAGGTCAAGGAGATGGATGTTGTAACATCCGGCAGTTTTCTAAATACCCAAAGTCGACCATATGAAAATTAAGGTATTAGACCCCTTGAATTTCTCATCAGAATAACTCGGTTGACGGTTGGAATTAGTGTCTGGAACTTAATGGATGTAAATTAGACAGAAAGAGCTTCAAAACACCACCAAGAATGCGCAAATAAAAGTTCAGATGAGGGAGATATGACCGTTCAAAGTTGAACATATCGCGTAGGGTCCATTTACCCGAAGTAGATGAAAGTCCTAAATGAACTAGGAATTGGAAGTCTTAATGAACCAGGAATTGGAAGTCCTAAATGAACTAAGAATTGGAAGTCCTAAATGAACTAGGAATTATAAGTCCTAAAAGAACTAGGAATTGAAAGAGGGAGAGAATCCTAGCAGGACAAGGACCCAAGCAAGAAGAGGACGCAACTAGAAGTTTGCTGAAATGAGATGGCATGCGAGCAGAGGACTTCTAGCTGGAGTAGGAGTTCGAGGAGTGCTAGGAGAGGTGAAACTTGAAGGAGTGATCAGCTATACTTCTAGTTGGGTTAGGACTCTTTTGGCACTATTTTGAGCATGTATGTGGGCTGATTTCCTATTTGTAATGGGGCAGGGATTGGGATTCCAAATTTGTAACTAAGGTTGGGCGAGTCCTAGTGGTACTAGGCTTCCCGACCAATCCTCTATATAAATGGGTCGTCATGGTTGGTTGAGAGGAGGTGATTCAAGCATTCAAAACTCAGAAATTTGCAAGGGTCGGATTGGGAGCTTTGGCCACAATTTTGGAGGACTGTTGGGTAGCAAACACTTTGTTGACGACTTGGAAGAGCTACTGAGAGTGTACTCAACCAAGGGGTGAACCTCAGCAATTCAGTGAGGCTTAATGCAGTTTTTAGCGATGGGCTAGTTTGCATAATAGTTGAGACGATATTGGGTCTGGGAGCATTGGGGGTGAATTGGTAGAGGTAGGTGCATCTTTTTACACCAATAATCATGCTGATTTGGATGTTGTGTTTCATCCCTAGGTCGACCTTAATCAAATGGTTTTGAGTGCATCTATTTTCCCTGATTCATGCATAAACTTTATTGAGTTTAATCGTTGGTTTTAGCCCTGATTCATGCATCAACTTTGCTAAGTGTAATCGTAAGTTTTGGCCCTGATTCGTACTCATACTTTGTAGATTTTGACCATAAACTTTTGCCCTAATTCATGTCTCATATTGTGCTGACTTTTGATCAAACTTTGGCCACGATTTGTGCATGAACTTTTCTGAATATAATTATAGGTTTTATTCATGAATTGTGCATGAACTCTGCTGATTGTAATTATAGGTTTTAGCTACAAATTCATGCCATTACCATGCTGAATTTGATAGAAAATTTCAGCCTTTATTAGTGCCATACTTTTACTAATTTAATCCATTATTCCTTGCTGATCTAATTCATGAGTCCTAGCCCTAGTTTATGATATACTCCAGTGGATTTTATTTATGAATTCTTAGCCATAGTTTATGCTATACTCTTGCAAATTTAATCATAGATTCGCAACCCTAGTTTATGGTATTATATTACTGATTTCATCAATTTGCTTTAGCCTTGAATTGTACTACTATATAGCTAATTTCCTTAATGGATTTTTTGCCTTAATTAGTGCCATTACTTTGCTGAATTAGATTATCCTATTTCAGCCATCAATTTGATTCATGTCTTGTTGAATTAAATCATTTTATCTCAGCCATCAATGTGATTCAAGTCTTGCTGAATTTAATCACTCTATCTCAGCCTTATTTTGATTTATGTCTTGATGAATGTTGATGGTTCTATCAACCTCACATTTAGTCATTATTATGTTGAATGTTGGTGGTTGTGCTAGCCTCACCTTCATGTATTACCAAGTTGAATATTGATAGAGGTGTCAGCCTCCACTACAACAAAATGTAGTATTAGTGACGCATTTATTAGTGACGCAAAGCTAAGTGTCGCTAAAAATAACTATTTACGATGAATAAAAAAGCATCACAAAAAAAAGAACTATTAGTGACGCATTTTCGTATGCGTCGCTAATAGTCATATATTAGCGATGCTTAGTTTAAAGCATCGCTAATACTAATCATATTAGCGACACTTTATTATAAGTGTTGCTAATAGTTTATCTATTTGCGACGTTTTAAACAACCGTCGCTAAAAGATATATATTTTAAATAAAAAAACATAACTATTAGCAACACTTTCCTTAAGCTTGCTAATAGTGTTCGCAATAGCGACACTTATTCAAAAGCATCGCTAATAGTTATGAATTAAAAATAAATAAAATAAAATATTAAATTATTAGAGACGCTTTTATATAAGCGTCGCAAATACCTTTTCTAATAGTGATGCTTGTAAACAAGCGTCGCTAATAGCTTTATTAATTAATTTTATTTAATAAATAATATTAAAAAAATTATAATAAAATTCCTAAATATAATATATTTTATTCAATATTTACTATTTGTATATACAATAAATAAATATTAAATTTTCAATAAAAACTAATGTTAATAATGGATTAAACTTTCACTATTTATATATAATATATTTTATTTCTTAAATTTTATTGTTAATTTTAAAATATAATTTATAATAAAAGAGAGAAAGGAGAGTTCATGGAGAGAGAGAGTGAAGAGATGAGAGAGAGAAGGCGAGAAGAGAGAGGGATTGAAGAGAGAGACAGAGAAGGAGGAGAGAGAGAGAGAGAGAGAGAGAGAGAGAGAGAGAGAGAGAGAGAGAGAGAGAGAGAGAGAGAGAGAGAGAGAGAGAGAGAGAGAGAGAGAGAGAGAGAGAGAGAGAGAGAGAAAGAGAGAGGGAGGAGAGAGAGAGAGGGAGGAGAGAGAGAGGGAGGAGAGAAAGAGGGAGGAGAGAGAGGATAGAGAGACGGAGGAGAGGGAGGAGAGAGATAGGGAGGAGAGAGAGAGGGTGGAGAGAGGGGAGAGAGAGGGAGGAGAGGGAGGAGAGAGAGGAGAGAGAGGGAGGAGAGGGAGGGGAGAGAGGAGAGAGATAGGGAGGAGAGAGAGAGAGGGAGGAGAGAGAGGGAGGAGAAAGAGGGGAAGAGAGAGAGGAGAGAGAGGGAGAAAGAGAGGAGAGAGAGAGGAGAGAGAGAGAGAGAGGAGAGAGAGAGAGAGAGAGAGAGAGGAGAGAGAGAGAGAGAGAGAGAGAGAGAGGAGAGAGAGGGGAGGAGAGAGAGAGAGAGAGAGAGAGAGAGAGAGAGAGAGAGGAGAGAGAGAGAGAGAGAGAGGGAGAAAGAGAGGAGAGAGGGAGAAAGAGAGGAGAGAGGGAGAGAGAGAGGAGAGAGAGAGGGGAGGAGAGAGAGAGGAGAGAGAGAGGAGAGAGAGGGAGAGAGAGGAGAGAGGGAGAGAGAGAGAGGAGAGAGAGAGGGAGAGAGATGATTTTTTTTATTTTTTTTTTATTTTTTATTTAAAAATAATTAAAAATAAAAAATATATTAGCGACGTATAGACATATACGTCACTAATACTTTTGAGTATTAGCGACATATAAGCATATATGGCTATGCATCCCTAATACATTTTTATTTTTATTAATTTTGAAATCAAAAATATAAAATAGAGAGAGGGAGGAGAGAGGGAGGATAGAGAGAGGAGAGAGGGAGGATAGAGAGAGGAGAGAGGGAGAGGGAGATCGGAGAGAGGGAGAGAGGGAGAGAGAGAGATAGGGAGGGATGGTAGAGAGAGGAGGGAGAGAGAGAAGAGAGGGAGGGATGGTAGAGAGAGGAGGGAGAGAGGGGAGGAGAGAGAGAGAGGAGAGAGGAGAGAGAGAAGGGAGAGGGAGGAGAGAGAGAGAGAGAGAAGGGAGAGAGAGAGGAGAGAGGAGAGAGAGAAGGGAGAGAGAGAGAGAGAGAGAGAGAGAGAGGGGAGAAAGGAGAGAGGGTAGAGAGAGAAGGGAGAGAGAGGAGAGTGGAGGGAGAGTGAGAGAGAGAGGGGAGAGAGAGAGGAGAGTAAAGAGAGAGGAGGGGGAGAGTGAGGGAGAGGGAGAGAGAGATGGGAGAGAGAGAAGAGGGAGAGGATAGAGAGGAGAGAAACGGAAGGAATAGAGAGACGGTAGAGAGAGAAGGGAGAGAGAGAGGGAATAGAGGGTAGAGAGAGAGGGGGAGAGGAGAGAGAGAAGAGAGGAGAGATGAATATTTTAATTTAAAAAAGATAAAATTGGCGACGCTTAGTAGTAAGCGTTATGTCGTAAATAATATATACAGTTGCGACATTTATTGTTAAACGTCGCAATAGATTTTATTTTAGCGACACTTCATTTGAAGCGTTGCTAAAGGTTATCCGCTTGCTGGAAAATTTTCCACCCGTGCACGGAATATTTTGTTTGCCCGCACGGGTGAAGTGAGAAACGGAGCGGGTGATTTTGCCTATGCAGTATTTATTCTGCCACCCCTTGCCGCACCTCCACTGCGTCGCCCACCGCCATACCTCTGCTGCGTCGGCCGCTGCTGTACCTCCGACTTCCTCCCTTCCCCCCCCCCCCCCCCCCGCCCACTCCTCCCCATTCCTCCTTCCCTTCCCCTCCCCTTGCCCTTCCCCTACCGCTACAGTCTGTTCTCGGCCACCGCCGCCGTCCGTTCTTTGCCATGGCACCGCCGGCTCCGCCCTCCTCCCTTCCCCTCCCGCTCGCCCCCTCCTCTCTGGTCCCCCTCCCCCTCTCCACCCTTCTCCTTGCCCTACCCCCGCGCCAGCTCCGCCTCCACCCTCCGCCCTTCCCCTCCCCCTCCGCCCTTCCCCATCCCCTTCCCCTTCCCCTTGCCCTACCACCGTCGTGCCGGCCTCCCTCCCCCCTCTTCTCTCCCCGGGTCCTCCTCCCTTCCCCTTCTTTGTTTCAGAGGAGGGGGGCGGTTCCGGTGGAGATGGGGTAGCAGGAGGGAGGCCGGGACTGTGGGGGGCCGGATTCCAGCTGGGACCCGGAATCCAGCTCTCTCTCTCCGGCCTCCCTCTTGCTTTCCCCTCTCTCCCCCAGGTCCGCCCACCTCCATCCCCTGCTCTGGTTTCTAGAGGAGGGGAAGGAGGGAAGCGGACCAGGGGAGAGAGAGGGGGTGGCCCGCCACCTCCCTCCCTCCCACTCCCCCCTCCCCCCTTGCCCTCAACAAAGGAGGGAGAAGGGGGGGGACTGGATTTTGGCTTCCCACCAAAATTTAGCCACCCACCCCACCTCCTCCCTCCCCCCTGTGCCCCAACCTCCTACCGGCGCCGGATTCGGCACTTCTGCCGGATTCTAGTGCCACTTTTTTTAAAAAAAATTTCTAAAGTTTTTAGCGACACTTATAAAAGTGTCGCTAAAGGCTTTTTTATTGTTTTTAAAATTTTATGAAGTATTGGTGACGCCTCACAAAGCGTCACTAATACACAAAAATGTTTTTTTATTAACGACATTTTAAAATTTTTTAAATTTTTTTTATTAGCGGCGCATAAAAAGTGTCGCTAATAATCAATTATTAACGACGCTTTTAGCAATGCGTCGCTAATAAGCTGTTATTTATTTTTTTGAAATAATTTTTATATTAGCGACGTATAATAAAGCGTCACTAATAATCAAGTATTAGTGACACTTTATTATTATGCATCGTTAATAAGCTACTATTAATGAGGCTTTATCATGCATTGCTAATACTAAAATTATTAGTGACGTACGTATAAATGTCACTAATGTGCATTATTAGCGACGCTTTTCCTAACTGTCGCTAATGAGCAATAGCGACTCGTGTTTTAGTGACGTATGTAGTGACGTTTTATAAGCGTCACTAATAGTCATTAGCGATGCTTATACTATTATTAGCGACGTTTTTAAGTGTTGCTAATAGTCTTTTTGTTGTGTGCTCAATGTGAGTTATTATAATGTTGATTATTGTTAGTCATTTCAGCCTTGATTTGATTTGTTACCTTGCTGAATATTGTTAGTCATTCAGCCTTGATTTGATTTGTTATCATGTTGAATGTTGCTAGTTGCTTTAGCCTGATTCGTTATGTTAGTTTGCTGATTTGATTAGTTTGTTTCAGCCTCAATCAAATTCATGGTTGTGTGGATTTGATCAATTCATCTGAGCATCAATTCTGATTCATAGTCTTGTTGATAGGCTTACATGTCTTGGTCTAAAATCATCATGTTATCTTGCTGATTGTGTAAGTTTGTTGCTTGCATGATTTGTTGTGATTAGTCTTTAGTACCTTTGCCTCACATGGCTGCATCATATCACATACTGAGTCAAAATTTAAGCTCACGGTAATAGCCATGACGGATATTTAGGCCTGTGGCCTCAACACTTTTGGGACTTTGGCTCCCAACTCTTTGAGCATTTGCACGCACCTAGGTTTTTTAGCATCATGGAAGGCTCATCTACCTCCGGCCAGTGTGTCCATGACCACAGCTGGCACCTACGTCTCTAGACCCATAGCTGATCCAAGTGGATCTCTAGAGATACTAGGATTCCTGTTAGTACACAGTTACGCCTTTGAGCGGGAGTCAGTATTTTCAGGTAACAATTAGTGCATTGTTTCATGCATTGTGATGGTCTTCATTGGTTAAAGATCAGCCCATGTTTTTGAGCTATGTTATATTCAGTGCTCTGTATATTACTTTACATGTGTCACTGTATATTGATGTTCTGCATGTTGGAGTCTGTCACAGGTGTAGAGCTTTGCCTAGCATTCACACTCGTGATGGCTTGACTGCATAGTGCAGCCAGCAGCCTACTCTCGCGACCTTCCCACTCGTATGCGCAAGGGAAAGTAAACAACCAGCCAACAACACCCACTTTGGTGCAAAGGGGCTCCGCCAAATGCTATGTAAACTTAGTCCGTCGATTACAATGGCAGGGAGAGGGCAAGGGCTGATCAACCAGGTTGTTAAGCTCTTTCTCCCAAAGCCCTCTGGTTCGTCTTCACAAAGTGTCCATCATCCATGGCTGCCCTGCCCTCTTCCTTTATATAGACTCAGCCTTGGCTAGTCCGTATCGTACTAGGAATACAAGGACCCGACCAATACAAGAGTCCCTCCCTGTCCCAACTCTCCCAGCCCAATCAGGGGCGTCCCAACACAAATCAAGAAACTAGCAAGGAGTCTGTCTTCGACTAGGAGTCCAGTGCCTTGTTGCTACTAGAGTTAGTCCATCCAGGGAAACCTACTGCCTTCGCTCCTACCTACGCTAGGAGTCTAGCTGTGCTGGATGAGGGGGATCCTATTAGGAGTACGCATCTGGGGCTGCTCCAACACTGCTCCTAGCATCCATCTGAGCCCAAGGGGGCTGCCTAGGCTATCCGTTGCCCAAGCTAACTTAGTTGTTTGTTGCCAAGTATAGGGGGTAGCTGCCCCCTTCGTTAAGGAAAAAGTTGAGGGACTAACAGAGTCCTATGTCTGGAGATTTCTCGATGGGCGAGTTGTCTCTGAGTGAATATAGATTTGTTAGTATTAATTATTGAACAAGGGTTGTGAGATAATTAATAACAACCAAGTATATATATATATATATATATATATATATATATATATATATATATATATATATATATATATATATATATATATATATATATATATATATATATATATATATATATATATTGCTGGAAGAAGAGATCTTATCACATATGTGTGTGTGCACTTTAGAAGATATGCCAAGCTGGAGATAGAATCAAAGCTATAGAGTTGTGGCGGTAGAGAATATGACCTGTAGACAATTATCATTCATGACCGTACTGAGATGTATAGAACCAGTTCGGCAATGCTGATATGATAATATTCAATGCGTATGTGACCAATTTATTAGGTTTTGAGAACCTTAATTAATCATAATTTGCCAAGCATATAAGGGCCTGGAGATTGGAAGGAACTGCATGAGCTCTATTCTGTTGGAGAAAGGTACAATCCACACAGCATTGCCTCATTGATAAGTTGAAACAAGAAACAACATATGCATCAAAGAGAAGACAAATACAAAAATTTAATCACATACATGCACATACAAAGGGACACTATTTCTTCAGTAATAAGAAATTCCTATATAAAAAAACAAGATAAAGAAACAAGATAAATCTGCAATCACAACCTCCCTCGGAAAATTTTATGTCCAATGTAGGGTGTAAAGAACATCGACTATACCTTATTGAAATCACAAGTGTTGAATTAAATAAGCGGGGCACAACAACTACATCACATATTTATATACGTTGCTGGTTCAGATTACAATTTGCTTCAATTATATGGTAATTGTTCAAGTAGGCAATAGAGATTTGGAGGAAAAGACAAGTATGATAAAAAAACTATCTAAATTGTGAGAAAATAGAGTAATCGATTCGTACTAACATAGAATAGAAAGATGATCCAGAAGTCAAATCTGTGCTGATTTTTGGGCCCTCCATATGGCTTGAGATAGTAGAACAGCATATATAAGCGAAGAAATCTATAGAACAAGAAGAAAAATCCAATGAATGGATATGAAAACATAAACAAAATATTCTTGTACAATATTCCAAAAGTGCAGATCAGGCAACCGAATTAAATTGACCAAATTACAATATCACAAAGTGAAGCATAGGTAGGCATTAGGATTTGTGAATTAATACAAATGTGTTGTCTAACACAGAAATATAAAATAAAAGGAAAAAGGTATGAACATAATAATAGATATGAAATGAAGTACCTGCATCATATCAGACAACTCTATTAGATGACCAACATACTACCAGACATAATGAAACAAGTACGCAGTAGGAATTGCAGGAAAAGGAAAGAAAGGGCATTAGGTAGGGCAAATCACAAGGAAGACTTCGTCGTAAATTTGATCTTGTTAGTTAGAGTTATATAACATAAGCAATTGCAAAGTCTCTCCACCATTTTTGTCTCAAAAATGTTTACAAGGTTACGAAGCAACTAACAATGGGTTACCACCTTCTCACATCGCAACCATGCCTTTGCATTAGATTGGTGTTCGAATATCTAACTGACATAATTGCTCCAAAAGTTGTAGAAGAATAAGAAAAATCATACTACATGACCGTACCAATAATTAGACTAACAAATATAAATCTATCATATATAGATGTATAAAGAATATATTAATTAGGTTCTATATAATCTTATGAGTATAATGTGCTTATTTAATATGAAATATGTTGTTTATTTTTTTGACAAAAATTATAAACTACTTTTAAAATTCAATAGCACATACATTTTGCATGTGCATTCTTGTTAATAAATAGTAAAAGGGACAAGAAAAAGGATAAAATATACTCCCTCTCCTATATTAATAGTTCTAGTTCTAATTTTAGTCATTTTTGTCAGGATGGTGGGGCTTACGTAACTAATAGCATGATAAAAGTTCATAGAGTCAAATACCTATGAGACAAGATGATCCCCCAATCTTCATCCCCGTGGATAAAGCTCCCCATCTTGTATACCCCAACGCGCTGCACTGGTATCCAGTTGCTCCACTTCACCCTGGCCGACAAGTCCATTGCACCAGCCCTGGAGCTCAAGTACTCTCCGTAGTAAAGCATTCGTAGTGCGAAGTTGCCCTTCCACCGCACCTACCCTTCTGGTTGGACGAGGGCCTCAAGGTTTTCCACGACATACACCATCCTCGCGTACTCCTTCCATGGCTAGCCCAAGTAGGTCCAGTGGGCCTTTGGCTTTCTCTGGTTGTAGTTTATGTACTCCTCAGTGTCGTTTATGTTGGAGTTGCTTATGATGAAGCTAGTGGATTGGGCGGAGTCCATGCGGCCATGGGTGCTAACGGTGCTCCTCTCGCCCTGCTCTGGGCAATAATGGCAGGGGTGGATGAGAAGGAGACAAGTGTCAAAGATGGCAGCGACGTTGCCGAAGATGAAGTTGACGGTGCCATAGATGTTTCTAGCAAAGTAGTACTGTCGAAGGGAATAGGTGGTGCCCCGATGGTTGAAAAAGTTGCAAAAGGCCACCAATGTCTGGTCCGTCGTGGATCGGAATGCCACCACATGTTGCGCATCCAGACTAGCCTGGTTCTCAAATATTATTTGCCTGGCAATGAAGCCGTCTCATGCCACCATTGCAGGCCCAAATTAAAAACCGAAAACAGAATCAAGACGAATCAGTCGTACTCAAAATAGGATTAATCACCATCACCATCTAATAGACATTGGTGAGAAGCTTTTGAGGGCTTTTTAGAACATCTAACAGCTTAAATTAAGCCAAATGGAGCAATTAATATGAAACAATAATTTTTTTCCAATTGGAGCTACTAATATAGGACATATAGAGTATAGTGATATATATATATATATATGTGTGTGTGTGTGTGTGTGTGTGTGTGTGTGTGTGTGTGTGTATGTATGTGTGTGTGTATGCATGCATGTATGTATGTATGTAATGATTGAGATTTATATAATCCTTATCTCTATAAGGACGTAATTTCACTAGTATAAAGCATAAGTTCTTGTTAGGCTAGCACTAGGCCTACATTATATATCCACTAGTATTAGGCTTACATTTTATATCCATAGAATCTCTATGTGTAGGATTCTTTTTTTAAGGAGTCTTTATTTATTACCATGTGTATTATAGTTACACGTTGTAAAATACTCCACAAGATACATGTGTGTTACAATGTAAAGATCTTATTATCAGCTTCGAGCAGGGTAAAAGGAAGGCAGTGTTTGATAGTGGTCAATCAATGTGTTAGATTTGATCATGGTATAAATAACTTCATTGTACAAATTACACTATCTTGTTGCATGTTGAATGGCAAAAAAAGACTCATATCACGTCTCTGGATGGAAAGTGATATTCACCTAATGAATCTACCCAACACAAATTCCACAAAATATGTAGGTCCCACACAATGTTTACTTGGGCTCCCAAGGTTTTAAAACTAATTTTTCTCTTAATTCGAACAACAAAAATAAAATTTTTAGAACTTTTTGTCAATCATGCTATATAAATTATCTTGGGGGTGCTACACTTATTTTTGAATATTATATAATCAAACCAACATTATATATGACAAGGTCAAATAACACAATATTACTAAAAATTTGTCATGAGTACAAGCTATGATCTATAATATATGAGTAATTAGCATTGAGGTGCCTAGGTTCAAATACACACATTACTAAAACTTTGCTAATAAAGATAAATCATACATCAACTACAAGAGACTTAATTGTCCTTTTTGAGCACAACGTTCCCAATGGTGTTACTCCTATGACGAACCTACATCACTAGGAAGCTGAGTATACATATATATATCCAATGGGATACCTAAACAAGTACTATAAAGTAATAAAGTATTTAAATACACCACACTATCACCTGATAAACAACTATTATAATCAATGGCCAGTAAACATCAACATTATCAACCATAAATGAAATAAGTATACTTAGTCATAAATGCTTCAACATGATTAAAATCAATGTCATGACCATACTTATGAATCACTTGCTCCATAAGTGTAAGGCAAGAAGGTTATCTATGACATGGTAGCCATATTTAGGAGTTTAACCACACCTCACTAAACCTTTAACTACTCAAAATTTGACCTCAATTCTTCTAATGCTTGTTCATTCCATCCACTCTATGAAGCTAAAGCCCACAAGGGCTCATGGACCTAAGTGGTTGAGATTTCAACTAACATGGTCATTGAAACCTTCTAAATTGTGTTGCACAAGACTAGTCATCTTTTAATGTACTAGTTCATTTGAACATGATTCTTGGGCCAAAACAATAGCTCTACATAACTCCCATCATTAGAGTGTGACAACCTATATTTTTTAAAAGAAAATTTACTTTTTTTATATTAAAAAAAATATTTTGTTTGTCGGTGACCATCGACATGTTGATGGAGCTACCGAAGAAAATGTACTTTCACTATCGGCAAGCATCGATACATTGATAGGGTTACCGATGATAATTACATGCATGCATTTATCGTAGAATATGAAATAGTCAAGCAGTTTGGGATTCTAGGAGTAGTTATCTCTATATTTAAGAGAGTATAAACTAACTCTGAGTGAGAAAATGAATCCAAGAAAGTCCAATCACTAAGTAGGAGAGCTTCTAGAGGCTATTTGAGAAGGACGTTCTCTAAGGAGAAGGAGGATTTCGCTTCGAGATCATATCACTTTTCATTCAAGTTCTTTGTAATCTTGAACTTTTATTTTTTGTTGTAATTATAATAGTTCTAGTAATTGGCATAGTTTTCATGGTAACTTTGGATTTTGTGGTTTTTTTAGTTGAAACCTTGAGTCCAAGTATTTTAATTCTTCATTATGGAAGGATTTCTATGGAATTTTCATGATTAAAATATGTCTGATCAAAATATGAGTACCTTGTCTTAATTTTTCAATCATGGATAAGACCACGACATGTCAGTGAAATACACCAGCAACAAGAAGAGGATGAGCAATACCTCTATTCTATTATCAATAAGGTTTGGCATATCGATGACCCAATGATGGTCATTGCCGAGGTAGCTGACCTATCGATCATGCTAATGAGCAATACCTCTATTCTATTATCAATAAGGGGGATGGCCGCTTGTGATGTTTGTCAGAGAGCTAAGGCCGCCACAACTTTTCCTACTGGTTTGTTGTAGCCCTTGCCTATTCCAAATAAGGTATGGGAGGATGTTTTGATGGACTTTGTGGAGGCCTTGCCCATGGTGCAAGGTAAGTTAGTCATTATGGTGGTGGTGGACCGGCTGTCCAAGTATGCCCATTTTTGTGCGTTGGGGCATCCCTTCACCACCAAGACAGTGGTTGAGTTGTATGTTCGGGTGGTGGTCAAACTCTACTGTATGCCCCGCACTATTGCTTCTGATTGTGACCGGATATTCATTTCTCAGTTTTGGTGGGAGTTCTTCACTTTACAGGGTACTTCTCTCCACATGAGTACTGCTTATCACCCTCAGACAGATGGTCAAACCAAGGTGGTTAATTGTTGTTTGGAGCAGTATCTTTGATGCTTCACTATGACGCAGCCCCGCAGATGGCTTTAGCTTCTTCCATGGGCAGAGTGGTCTTATAATACTGCCTATCATACTCGTGTTGGGTTTACTCCTTTTGAGGTGTTGTATGGCCGCCTGCCACCGACCGTGTTATCATATGTACCTCACCATTCCTCTATGGCTAAGGTGGACTATTTGCTCCAGACACGAGACGAGGTCATGCGTCAGCTCAAGGAGAATTTGTCTTCCACACAAAACCGGATGTAGCAGATTTATGATGGACGTCACATTGACCGGGAGTTCGCGGTGAGTGACTTGGTTTATGTTTCAGTTATGCCTCAGCGCCAAACATCTTTGTTTTAGCCTGAGCACTCCAAGCTAGCCCCCCGTTTCCATGGTCCATATGTTGTCAAGATGCGTATTGGTCCTATGGCTTGCCGCCTTACTTTACCGCCTGACTCCTTAGTTCACCCTGTCTTTCATGTATCCCGGCTGCACTGCTTTGTGGGTGACACGTCCTTGGTTGCTGCTGCTCCACCACCCCCCTTGTTGGGCCTGGTTCCGCCGTCTGACCCTGTTCCTGCCTCACTGCTTGATAAGCGTCGGGTCCGTCGCTCTGGGCGTATTATTATAGAGGTTCTGATTTCTTGGTAGGGCCAGTCACTTGACGATTCCAAATGGATGCCTGAGGAGGAGTTTATGGCTCGATATCTGACTTGGTCGCCTTGAGGACAAGGCGAATAGCAGAAGCATGGTGGAGTCTTGTGCACAATCACCCAGACTCTTAGACTTTACTTTACTTCTTTGCATTGGACTATTTCCTTTTGTAATAGCTTAGTATTTGCTTTGGTATTCTTATGTAAGTTGTTATTAGTTTAGTTAGTGGCCTTGGACTCGCCTGACCCACTAACTGGCGTGTCTTCCTAGGTAACTGGGACGGCCAGCATGTGGCTTGGCACAACTCCCTAGGGGATTGGTCGTCCCCTATATAGGGTGATCTCTTTCCTTGTTTCCAATTTATGCAATTGAGACTATTCTGAACTTCTCCCCTTTCTTCTTTTCTTCCTTGTTTCTCCCTTTTCCCTGTGTGAATCTCCTTGATATCGATTATGCTTACAACAGGCACATCAAGGCTAGTCGAACCAGTCTAAGGGGGCTTGACAAATGCCAAGGGGCGGAGTTCAATTTGCGGCATGCTCCAAAGGGTGGAATAGCTGATTATGATTAACTTTTTCAATAAAAACATGCAATGGGTGATGAAATTGAGTGTCAAAAGGAATCGGAACTTAACTTTGTACGTCCATACATAGCTACATTCATGAAACATTAACATGAAGCCGAAAAGCATAAATAATTCGAAGTCTCACATAATAACATATTCATACATGTATCATCTTACATATAGTCTTACATGAACTTACACTTACAATTTTGTTCATACAGACTTATTCAATTTCTTATACTTATAGCCTTAGTCATACTCATACAATATTACTCATACACGTACAATCTTACTCTTACTCATATAAACTTATTCTTAATTGTACACTTAATCTTACTTGTACATTTACTATCGACAATAGGAGCTCATTATAATTTTATCAGCTCAAGAGTCGACGGGAAGCAATGTCGCTAGACATCATGATCACATAAGTAAGAGCATATCCATGATACTACTTACTTGTACATGAAAATGACCACTCTTTGGGCCATATAGAGCGGAAATCATACAGTGCCACATTTAGGTCAAATCATACAATGCACATATGCATAAAATCATGTAGTATCAACTATGGGCAAAACATATAGTGCTCTCAACATAGGATCAAATGTATGAGCTTAAATACAACACCAAGAAAACATCTGGCAAAATAAGTACTATACTAGACACGAGAAATGCTCAACCAACTAATCACTAGTTAGCTCAAATACGAAACTTAATCCATTGAACCCCTAAAGTCTCTTACTCACAAAGATATCATATTAAGTTTGCTTATCATTCAAGTTCAAATTAAATAATTCATGCGAGTACAATTATTCTATGAAACCCTCTTGTATTACAGTCTTATTCTAACCAATCCAAAGTTGAAGTAATTATGAAACACTAGTTCATCAATGCAACATATTTTTCTTACCCCTCCATCTCATAATTGCAAACCAGCATACATTTCAACTTGCCAATATAGCTTACTTTTACATCCTAATCAATCCACCTTATGGTAATAATCTTGCTCGGAATTCATCAAACTAAATCCTTTTTAACTAACTAAGGTCACCAAAATCTTACTACTACTTACTTATTTTCATTATGATCCAGTTCATATATAATACGTACATTATGCTGGTACAATTATGTTCTAAATTCTAATATCTTATAGTCCCTCATCTAAGCTCCAAACCCTTTGTCTACTTACTTAATGCTCATGTCTTTTACTCGTTCCTCCAACATTTAATCCAAACCAAACCAATCTTAGCTCATCAATTGTACGCCCACCGATATCAAACATACAACCGCAATTCTATATCAAAACCCTTGCATAACAGTCTATCACAGCAAACGATTCATTACACAAACATTTAGCATACTAAACATTTTATCACACAACTTACCAACATACTCATTAATTATCATATGAACACACATGATCCAAATACGTTACATGTTTGTCATATGAATAATCAAAGACATAATATTTCATTATTTTGCCCACTTACAATATGCAAAAAGATCATTATTTAGCATCCAAAACAATAAATCTTAATAATCCTAGCATGATGTTAATCAATCAAAGATCATGAATTTATGAGTTCAAAGTCCTCTAGTAGCAATCCACACTGGTTTGATTGTGAGAATAAGACGGTGCGGTGTCAGTAGCAATTTGGTTGTTAAAGGCATCCCCTAGTCGAGAGAGTTTTTATTCTAAAGGTTTAAGGAATGTCGGAGGTAAACTTGGCAAGTCAGAGGGCCCAACTTTAATATGTGCATAGAATTTGAGGTCCACGACGATGTGTAAGGGCAGCAAGGAGCAGGGTCATACCAAAAAGAATGGCAGTGCAATGGGAAATAGGGGTGGGCTAAATGAAGTCAGCTAGTGGCTGAGAAGGGCTTCGGCCAATCCCAAAACACTGAAATGGCCAACAAGCAGCACCTAACAACGAAATTTTGCATCATTCATGGTCAAAAAGAGAGGCAGAGAGCGCAGGTATGCATAGAAGGATTGAGAAGACGTGGAGAAGGGTTATATTGGTCCAATCTTGCCCATAACGGTTCTGGTCAACTATTTAGACAACACAAGAATGACAACTTTACCCGAAAACATATGTGCGGCCATATGCATGTGCAACAAAAGAGGCAAAAAAGAGGGGGAGAGGGGATTCTCAGTGGGTCTAGAGGTCGTAACAATGCATAGGTTTGCCAAAAATCATTGGAAGCCAAAACCACCTAGGACAGAAATCCTGACTCACCCTGGCTCACCAAATTCGGTTCATCCAGCCACCATGATCAAGGTGGTTACGGCCAGGGCCACCACCCCCTCCCCTACTCCTCTTCGAGCCCAGCGACGTGTCCAGGTTTTCCTTCTTTGCATGTTTTGGGCCTCCACATACCGCTGCCACCGGAATCCTTTGTGCCTAGCCTCCATGACCATCCTGGTGTCGACCAAGGATGCCACCACCCCTCTCAGCCCTTCCTTCATGTCCAACTATTCTCTCTCTCTCTCTCCACGTTTTGGGTTGCCGGAGTGCCATTTTTTTGCTGTCGCGGGAGTTTATAGCTGGCAGTGCCCCTCCATGCCGTTTCTAGCAAAAACATCCCTCCTCACGCCCTCCTTCCCCCTCTCTGACACATGAGCGTTCACACTAACTGGTCGTGGCAGCGAAGGCTCAACCTGACCCTGCTCCTCTCTCTTGCTACTGTTGTTGCCACCACCGCCTCTGTTGTGGTTGCAGCTGGGGCTAGGTCTCATCACCTTGCCACTTGTAGCACTAATGCATATGACCTAGTTTCAGTTCATGGTCCTAATACCCAAAGGAGAGGAGTAGAAGGATCGTGACTGACTTGAGTGAGAGTGTAACACCCTTGATTTTCCTTAATCTCGGAAATATCTATGTTATATTTTGTTTCGAGTAGGCAAGAAATTGACTAGGTAGTTAAACAAATATGAGGCATAACCTTGCGAGGTGCTCACCAAATAGGCCATTGCCATATCCACCAGATAGACCTTAGACATCAAGATAAGAGTATAGCCAAAGTCCTAAATTGGGTTAGAATTTCAACACAATGACATATTTTAGAGTTTTTTCCATATTTCCTGGCCTAAGATACAAATATTCCATATTTTCTAGTTTTTTTTAAAATATTTCATAAAACCTAGGTTTACACGATATTTAGAAAAAAATAGACCAAAATACCCTTTCAACAAGGTTTGGGTTAAAAATCGTGTAAACTAGCTGTGACGAAGCATAAACAAAGAGGAGATTGGAGCTCAGAGACGATATGTGATTTTCGCTCGGCGGTTTTCATCAACAATAAATTCCGATTTTTATTTGGCGATTGTCGGCCTCCTTAACTTCATCGGCGATCGTTCTCTAATTTTCATCTAAAAATTTCTAACCACATAAACTATTTATCATTACAAAAGGAGATCAAGATGATACTGCAACTCAAAAAATGAATCTTGATGGACTATCTAGGGAGAACATGGCTATATAAGAATGGAGAAGGATGTAAATGCCAAGGAAGGACATTGTAGAATAGCTATGATAGCCTCCTTCCCTATTGTGCAAAGAGGGACTTCAGTATAATTTTTTATATGCAAGTTTTACTATGTAGAACATCTTATGTAAGCATGTACATGATCTCAGAGGTTTTTATTCCTAACTTAATGAAAAATTATATAAATAACAAATACTGGTGAATATCGTGTTATCAACACGCTATGGTTGCATATTGTGTTATAGATAATACTCTATGACGAATATCGTATTATTGTATATTCGATATAGAGAAAAATCAATAACACATCTTGTTGGCATATCGTGTTATCGATAACATGTTATGGCGAATATCGTGTTATTGATAATATGTCATAACGAATATCATTTTATAGTAGATGCGATCTAGAGAAAAACAAATAACACGTCTTGTTGGCATATCGTGTTATCGATAACACGCTTTGGTGAATATCGTATTATCGTATATGCGATAAAGAGGATATCGTAACATATTGTATTATCATATTGTATTATCAATAGCACGCATTGTTGGCATATCCTGTTATCAATAATACGTTATGGTGGTATATCATGTTATCAATAATACATTATGGTGGCATATTGTGTTATCGATAATACGCTATGGCGAATATCGTGTTATCGTATATGTGATATAGAGAATATCATATTATGGTTTGTTGGCTCAAAGAATACATATCGTATTATCAAAATACGTTTTATTGACATATCGAGTTATCGTATATGCGATATGGATTAAGTGTTGGACACGTGCCATGCGGAGCGTGAGATTTTTGGTCCATTTAATGGGATCCATCCTCTTGTTCTCGCATACTTGAAAGTCTCGCAAGTCATGCAAAGTTGATGTACTCTACCCTATTTCATTCGGATTCGTTGTACTCCCAACAATCATTTCTTTTTACAACATTCAATCCCCATTTGGCACAAGTCTCCGGAGTCCTTCAATCCGTTCTAAACGCAACCCAATTTTTCAGATTGCCGGAACATTCAGTTTGTTGCAATTTAGCAAGCACTAAAGTGACTTCCTTTGATTCCCCCTTTTCAACTAGTTTTTGGATTGAAACCAAGAGGTGGCTCTGTTTTAGTTTGTTCTCTAGAACACAGAATTGGGAAGGAGAAATTTTTTACTTTCTATTGATCATCTTTAAATGGGTGATTTATTTTCTGTATGTTGAGTGTTTTGATTTTGCTCATACAAATTTGTGCCATTGTCGGTAATTTTCACCAATAATGAGATAAGAGTTTGGGTGTAGGTTTAGGTTTGACCCAAGGATATATTTATCCTAAACCAGGTTATATGGGATTAAGTGTTAAAATCCAGGGAATATGGAATATCTGTATATCGAGCCAGGTAATATAGAAAAAACCCTATATTTTATTGTTGATTCGTTATAGGAGTCCTAGATAGAAAGGAGAGGTCATTGGCAAGAGGATTAGGAAAGGTCATAAGGAGACCCAAACCCCCTTAAATACTTGACCCCCATGCCACCACCTCTCTCTAGTCCGTCCCCTCTATTTTTCTCTCATCTCCCTCTCCTAGAGGTGTTAATGGGATTCTCTCCTCTCTCCCACGTAGAGGTGGCAATGAGCTTGCTCCATAGACAGGCACAAATCCAGTCCGAGATGTGCTAGGCTCGGGCTTTAGGCCCACGAGTCTATTTTGGCCTGATCTAGACCAAGCCCCAGCAAGTACGTGGCCAAACTAGGCCTGGCCCAAGAAACCCCAACAACTCCAAAATGAGTAATTGGTTTCCATGCCCCAACAACTAGAAAATGGCTCTTTTCAGCCTTGAGTATTTTACCCCAAAAGAGCCATTTCTTTGGTTGTTGAGGGGTATTTTTTGTGCGAGATACTTCGGATTACAGCAAAATACTCTAGATTACAGTTATACTATTCCTTTATTTTCTCACTTAATATTGTCCCTTACCTTATACACGGGATACTAAATCTTATATAAATTGATTGTATCACAAGTATATAAGAGAGTTTCTGTAATATTTGGAGATGAATGAAGTGATTAAGGTAATTATTCACATAGTATTGAAGCCAAACCTTTGAATCCTGAATTTTTTTTTTCCAGAAACAATGGCCTTCACCACCATCAATTCGTCTCCCCTTTCTTCTGATGAGGCTGCGTCCTCCACTTTACTCACTGTCAAGGCTATTACCCAGGAAATCTCTTGCTCCCTCCAATTACATGATTTGGAAAATGCAAGTTCTCCCTATTCTTCGTTGTCATGGCTTGCTGGCCTGGTTCAAGGTGATATGCACCATCCAGATGGTGGTGATGATTCTGATCCCCAATTTCGTGCCTGGCTATGTCTTGATCAGATGGTGCTTGCTTGGCTTGCAGCTTCTGTTTATGAAGATGTGATCCCTCAGGTTATGCTTTGTGACTCGGCCTTTAGCTTTTGGAGTACCATGGAAACTCTTTATGGCAAGCTAACTCAGGCACACATCCAAGGTGTGAAGAGCGAACTTCATTCATTGTCTAAAGGTTCTCTTTCGGTCACCGATTACATTAACAAAGCTCGTGCACTTGCCCACACCTTAGCCATGGCTGGGAAGCCTGTTGATGATGATGATTTTATCATTTTACTTATGAAGGGGTCTTGGTTCAGAACTTGACCCAGCCTGGGCTGCCGTCCAACTGGCCAAAGAGTTTCCATCTGTGGATGAAGTCGCTGCTCTTCTTCTTGATTTTGAATTATGTCTTAATGGTAATTCTTCTTCTTCCTAGACGGCCTTCTTCTCTTCCAAAACTCCCTCAAGGAGTCATCGTGGAGGTTGGGGGGCGTCGTGGCTCTATCCCCATTTCTTCCTCTACTTCCAGCCGGCCAAATGGAAAGAGTCCCTCTGTGAACACCTCGCGGGGCCGTGGTCAGCCTGCTCGTCGTGGCCATATGCATGCTAAACCCATCATGGGCGATTACTCTTCTGTTTATTGCTATCGCTGTGGGTTTCCTAATCATAAAGCTAATGTTTGTCAAGTGCCATCGACTGATTCTGACCCTGTGCAGAGTTTCAATGCTATGCATATTACTAATTCTCTTGATGGCGAGTGGTACCCTGATTCAAGGGCGACAAGTCATATGACTCCTGATTCTAATCAGCTAGAAGGTATGGTCCCCTATCATGGTGCTGATCGAGTTTATGTTGGAAATGGCATTGGTCTGCCTATCTCCCATATTGGTTAGAAGTCTTTTATTCCCTCTATGACACGTCTTGAGAAAGTTCTGGTTGTACCATCACTCACTAAAAATTTGCTGAGTGTTTCTCAATTTACAACTGATAATCATTGTTCTTTTACTTTTTATCCTTGGGGATTTATGGTGAAGGATTTGCAGATAGGAAAAACATTGCTGACAGGAGCTAAGGCTGGCGGCCTCTATCAACTTGGTGGTGGATCGATGCAATCAAAAGGTTCAGTTGGGCTTCTCTACAATAAATCTAGCACGGATCTTTGGTGCGATCGTCTTGGCCATCCTTCCTCCCAAATTATGCAGTCATTATCTACTTCCTTAAAGCTTTCTAGGAATTTAAATAAACATGTGTGTTCAAGTTGTAAACTGGGCAAGATGTCTAAATTGCCTTTTTGATCGTCGACACACTTATGCTTTTGTTTGTTTTCAAACTCTTCATAGTGATGTATGGGGTCTTGCACCCGTTTCTTCCATTGATGGTTTTTGTTATTATTTAGTGATTATTGACGAGTGTTCTCGTTATACTTGGTATTTCCCTCTCCGTCGCAAATCTGAAGTGCTTGGAATTTTTATTGATTTTCTTTCCTATGCTCAGCACCAGTTTATGACCAATGTCAAATTCATCCAGACAGATGGTGGCAGTGAATATATGAATGCATGTCTTCAACAATCTTTTCGCAAATAGGGCATTGTTCATCTTATGTCATGTCCAAGGACGCCTCAACAGAATGGACTCGCTGAGTGCAAGCATCGTCATCTGGTTGAAACGGGCCTTACTCTCTTGGCACACAGTCATCTTCCCAAGGTTTTTTGGCAATATGCTTTTTCCACAGCATGTTATTTACTTAACCGGCTGCCTTCCCAAGCGCTTTCTGGAAAAAGACCATATGACATTGTTTCAAGAAGCTCCCTCTTATTCTCATTTGCGAGTTTTTGGATATGCCTGTTTTCCTTGTTTACAGCCGTTTGGACGGTCCAAATTGGATTTTAAATCTACTCGGTGTATCTTTGTTGGTTACGATGGGCATTATAAAGGCTATCGGTGTATTGATCCCCTTATAGGCAAAGTGTATATCTCTCGTCATGTATTTTTTGATGAACAAGTCTTCCCATTTGTTGGTTTGCCTGCCTCTCCTCCTCAAGCCCCCTGTTCCCGTTTAAGGTGCCAAAACTTCCCTCGGGTCTGCTTCACACACCCCTTGCTCCAAGCCCTCGTCCTACTCAGGGTGACATTGGCAGTGTACCCTCCTCTGCCCGCCTAGGAGATCAGCCTTCGCCTCTAGCCACTTCCATCTGACAAACAGATGAGAGTTATTTCTGCCGCCTACTGCTTGTCCTTCACAGCTAGCTTCGTACCCTTCAGCTAATATTCCTTTTTTGTCCACCTCTGCTGTTGATGTTCCTCCTCAAGACTCTAGGACGGGTTCTCTATTGTTGTGTGCTGCTCTGCAGTATTCATCCCATGATTACCCACTCTTGTGATGGAACTCACCACGCCAAAGCTCTTCTTGCAACACGCTATCCTATTCCTCAGGTTCTACTTGCTTCCACTGCACATCATCCACCTGAGCCACGGACTTGTCATGAGGCTGCCAAAAATGATTGTTGGGTTCGGGCTATGGAAGAGGAGGTTCGTGCTTTGCATGACAATGGTACGTGGTCCCTGGTTCCTTATCACTCTTCCATGAATGTCATTGGCTGCAAATGGGTTTATAAATTGAAGCTTCGGGCTGATGGTTCTATTGATCAGTATAAGGCTCATTTAGTTGCAAAAGGCTATACTCAACGTCCTGGTTACTTTCAACCCGGTTGTCAAAGCTACCACAATCCGCCTTGTTTTGGCTCTTGCTACTTCTTTTTATCGGCCCCTCCATCAACTGGATGTCAAGAATGCTTTCTTACATGGCGATCTCCAAGAGGTTTTTTATCTACATCAACCACCCGGATTTGTTGACTCAGATCGTCCCTTTCATGTGTGCCGCCTACATAAAGCGCTATATGGACTTAAGTAGGCTCCACGGGCTTGGTATACAAAGTTCACTACATTTCTTCAACATATTGGCTTCACTGGGTGTTCTTTTGACACATCCTTATTTATCTGGCAGCATGACTCTCATACTATTCTTCTTCTCAACTATGTTGATGACATTATCTTGACTGGCTCTTCCTCATCTCATCTTACACGCCTCATTGCCAAACTTTCCTTGACATTTGCTATGAAGGATTTGGGTCCTCTTAGTTTGTTTCTTGGTATGCAGGTGCATCGGTCTGAATCCTCTCTTTGTCTATCTCAGGCACACTATGCTCTTCAGCTTTTAGATCGCTTTCATCTAACTGGAGTTAAGCCGGCCAAGAGTCCTTTGCAAGCTGGTCTACACTTGTCTGCTCATAGTTCTCATGCCTTGCCAGATCCATCCTTATATTGTCAAATGGTTGGGAGTATACAGTATCTTACTATGAGCCGCCCCGACTTGGTGTTTGCAGTGAATCATGTTTGTCAGTTTATGCACAATCCCTGTGAGGTGCATATGGAGGCTATTAAATGCACTTTCCGTTATGTGAAGGGCACCATCTCGCTTGGACTCCAGTTTCAGTGTGCGACTAATCTTGCTTTGCATGCATATTCTGATGCAGATTGGGCTGGATGCCCTTATAGTCGACATTCTACCACTGGGTACTCTCTTGGGGAGCCAAGAAAAGCCTATAGTGTCTCGCTCCAGCTCTGAGGCTGAATACCAAGCACTAGCTTCTACCATTGCCGAAGTCCTCTGGTTCACTCACTCACTTCGTCAACTACTGATCTCTCTCTCTACCACGCCCACCATTTTATGTGATAACCTAAGTGCTTTACATATGGCGCGCAATCCTGTTTTTCATAGCTAGACGAAGCATATAGATATTGATGTTCATTTCATTAGGGAACACATTCTTCAGGGCATGATTCGTGTTGCACATATTGCTGGCCTTCATCAAATTGCTGACATCTTCACCAAATCTCTCACCAGTCCTCGGTTTCTTCATTTATAGCACAAACTCATGCTTTGTGATGTCCCATTATGACCTTGAGGGGGGTTGTGCGATATACTCTGGATTACAGTGAAATACTCTAGATTACAGTTATACTATTCCTTTATTTTCTCACTTAATATTGTCCCTTACCCTATACACGGGATACTAAATCTTGTTTAAATTGATTGTATCACAACTATATAAGAGAGTTTCTGTAATATTTAAAAATGAATGAATTGATTAAGGTAACTCTTCACATTTTTGACATTATGCAAAGGAAAGCTCCCTTATAAATAGGAGGGATTGGGGAGGGGATTTTTCAACACCTCACCCTCATTGTCTCAAATTCTTCAAGAAAGCCTTAGTTCTCTACATTCAACAAATTCATCAAGTTCTTCAAGAACACTTCAAGCTCTATGCTCTCTACAAAATCAATTTTTATCTTCCAATTCCCTACATGCCTCTCCAACCAAGAGATAATCTTCAATTACCTACACAAATTTGAGCTAATATTTTTTTGTAAATTTATTTTTTATTTTAGTCTTCATTTTTCTAATTTTCTCTTCATCTTTCATGTTTTTAGATAAATAGCCCACTTCTCTCAATTTAATGCTTCCATGAATGAGGAGGCCATCGATGAAACTCTAAAGAGTCAACCATTCATTGATCAACTATCATCGCAGATTCATCCCAATTATGACTTTCACACTCAAGCCAACGACAAGGTATCGGTAGCAACCAATGGATGTGTCCATAGGCAATGAGCAAGTGCACCACCAAAGAAGAGAAAAGTTTCTCATATAAGGGAGCACATGACAAAGGAAGAAGTGCAGAACCAACAAATCCTTAGCTATTATAAGGAGGCTAGTATACAAATATTGCAAAACAACACTCTAAAAGAACAAATGAAACATATGTCTTGTTGAAAGAACCTATGAGGCATATGTATCATAATTGGCAAATTTTGATGATCAAAACTATGCCAAAACTTCATGTATGGTTTTAGTCTTAGGAAATTGACTAGATGTAATTGTGGTTTAAGTCAAATTTGAAATTGACAGACTTAAAAAATAGGAGCATATATGTTTTCATCGTTCAAGGTTAAAGACTAAGAGTGTTGAAGGTAAAAGATATTAATTTTGCACATACTTCATGCACAAATCATTTAGATTAGCTTAGAAAGTGATTTTTGGGAGTTTCTGACTAAATTAGGGTAAAAATATAAAATCGCTCTTCAATCAATCAATCACAGCAAAATATGAAGGACCAATCGATCGACCGCCACTTGAAATAGGTCTTTGTAAAAAAAATAAGAGTTTATCAATCAATCATCAATGTGATAGATCGATCACAAGTGGTATTGTACCCTAAGAAATAGTGAACAATTGATTATTGTTCGAAGCGATCAATTGTTGTCAGTTATGGTTATCTAATTTAAGCCTTTCTAAAAGAGATTTTATTCCTAATTGGAGTCAAACTCTTAAACCGACTTAATGTCCTATTTAAAGAATACAGCATCACGAAATTGAAAAGAGAAAAACCTAGAAAATATAGAGAAGAGAGGAGAATTCATGAAGCAAAATTTTCAAATGAAGATACACAACTGAAAGAGGAGTTGCAGCAAAATTTTCAAATGAGCTGAAGGGGATCAAGGAAAAAGTCAAAAGACAAGAGGAGCTTGTTGTTTTGATTAGAAGGAGACCAAAACAAAGCAAGTAGATGAAAAGTTTCAAGTACTTGAAGGAGAAGACTTGAGGTGAGCAACAAAAGAAATTTGATGAATATATAGAAAAATGGAGTTTTGGGTTAGAGTTAAACAACAAAGGTTAAAGGTTCGCTTATGTCGATGTAGTATCTTACTATTTAAAGCATTGATTTGAGGCCCTAAGAGGTTGTCATGGTTTTTTACCCTAATTGGGGGTTTTCACATTAAATCCTTGTGTGTTCATGTGTGATTTGCATGCTTCGTTTGATATTTAGTTTCTGTATCTACACATAGAGTTTAAAACTCTTGATTCTTACATCTATGAAATACAAGTTTGAAGAGCAATCTAGTGATCTTGTATGACTATCTAGATGGATATTAAACTCTAAAGTAGTAGCTGAGAATTTTTTGCATAAAATTACCCTTAATTCATGCTATCAATCTGATTTTGCATGCTAGTGTGTGTCAAGTTTGCTTAAACTTCCTAATTTTTAATTCCTTGAGTTATATATCTTATGTTAGGATTTGAATTTATATTGTTTTGAGTTTAGTTATTTTTCTCTCAAATTTACTTGTTAAACTTGCTTATTTGTGTGTATAAGTATTTATTTTTCCTTGCTCTTACAATTCTCTTTGCCTTTTGTGCATAAAAGTTGTTGCTTGGGTGTTTCTAGTTTGTTTGATAATGGTTGTGTCAAATATTCTACAACAGAACATGGAGACTTGAAAAATCCCATGAATTGTCCATTATTTGATGGTCAAAAATTTTCTTATAGCAAGAGTAGGATAAGTGCCTTTATTCAAGATATTGATGGCAATGCCTAAAAAGCTATGATTAAAGGATAGAGTCCTCCCATGACCAAAGACAAAGATGGAAATTCAATATTAAAATATAAAAGTGAATGGGATGAGACTGAGACAAAGTATGCAAATCAAAATAATAAATTCCTTAGTTCATTATTTGATGTTGTAAGAAAATCAGCATAGGTTAATCTCTAATTTTATTTTGGCCAAAGTAGCATGGGAAATTTTAGTTAAATACAATGAGGAAACAAAGGTTGTTAAGGTGTCTAGGTTACATATGCTTACCCTAAAGTTTGAGAACATAATAATGACTAAAGATGATATAAATTTTTAATATAATGCAAAAATATAAAATTTGTCAACAAATGTAATCAACTAAGAGAGCCTATATCGGATTACCCTGTGGTGAGAAAATTCTTAAGATCTTTGTGTAATGACTCATTTTTTGATTACGCCTAATCCGAGGGGCTAGGGGTAATTATATAATTTTTATATAATTTATAGGGGGTTTCAAGGGATGGAATCCCCATATATGGGTAGAGCTCAAAGTAACAAGTGTAAAGAATTGAAGAGCACGTGAAATGGAGGTTGGGAGTGTAAGCTATGACCTTGGGAAGCATGTCATAGGCAAGACCCACATAAAAAGTGCAGGATAACCTACCCACGTGTGGTCTAGTTTAGAAGCATTCATCAATACGAGTCCATTGGTACCAAGAACGTTCTATTTCGACATTGGGGTAGGAAGTTATCCCGCTTAAAGTTGGGATATTATTGGAATAAAATATGGGATATATATTAAAAAATGAGAAAATGACAAAATAGATGGCCTCAGTGATGATGCCAGCATGTGGTGTCAGTTGTGCCACCTAGTGCATGGCACAGAAAATCATTGAGTGGGGGGCCAATGGTCTTGCATCATTGGAGGCCATCCCATGCAAATTGTCCCCAAGACGAGACCCATATTTTGCCTCTGACTGCCATGTGATTCAGGCCCGGGCCCACCCAGCCACATGTAGTGTGTAGCTACGCATGTTACTCATGTGGCAAATGCATCGCACGTTGCGCAAGCTCGTAGAGCATAGTGCGCACATGTGTTCATCATCTCCTACGCTCTCGGGCATTCCTCTATAAATTGGAATCCCCTGCAACTTCTAGAGGAGTTTTTCTACTCATTCTGAGCCCATTTTCGTGCATTCAAAAGGCATTCCTAGCTAATTCAAGGGTGATCTATGCAATGGCATAGTCTATTCCTCGAATTGACATCCCTAGATGGGGAGAATAGCTCAGGGAAAGAGGAGGTTATGTCTGCCACCCTTTTGCCCCAAAGAGATAAGCTGCCCTGAGAAAGAGGAGGCTTCGTCCTCTATCATCAAGCTACATTGAGAGAAGTGACCCAGGAGTAGGGATGCTCTATCAACCACCAAAGGGTCACAAAGTGTGAGAAACATCCTCAAGTAAGAGGAAGCTTTGTCCATAGCTTATAGCGTGAAAAAAAAATCTCCAAGTAAGGGGAGGTATTGTTTGTCTCCTACGATCGCATAGAGAGAGAAGTGTCACAAAAAAAATGGAGGTTTTATCTGCTGCTTTCAAGTGTGCATAGAGTGATGTGTCTCTGGGAAAGGGGAGGTTTTGTCCAATGCCTATGAGCACAAGAAGTGTGAAGTGTCTCCAGGTAAGGGGAGGTTTTGTCTGCCACCTATAGGCACAGAAATTGTGAAGTGCCCTGGGTAAGGGGAGGTTCTATCCACCGCCTACAGACGCGGGAAGTGAGAAATGTCTCTGGTAATGGGAGGTTTTGTCAACCCCTTTGGGCACAGAAAGTGTGAAGTGTTTCTGGGTAATGGGAGGCTATGCTTGTCACCTTTGTGCATAAAATGTGAGAAGAGCCCTGGGAAAGGGGAGTGTCTGTATGTCATCCTAGAGCACCATGAGAGAAATGTTCTGGAGCAAGAGGAGGCTATGCCCACTGTCTCCGGACCTGAAGGGGAGAACGCCTTGAAGGAATGAGCAACTCCGGATGCCACTACTTTCGAAACTATAGGGGAGTAAGCATTTTAGACCTTCCGATTCAATATAATAATATGAATGCATGTGCTAATTAAGATATATGATTTGCTCTGATTAGATGTGTTCTAATATGTTATATTTTGATCCGATCTGCTCTGATATAATGTGTTGTAATATGATATGCTCTGATATGATCTAATATAGTTGGATGAGATTTGATGTGATTCACCCTAATGTGTTCTATTTCGCTCTGTGGTAGACTAGGATGTATGATTTTGCTAGTGTTTTGCTCTACTCTATGATAAAGCGAGATGTGGGATTTTGTTGTTTTATTATCTTGTGTTTAACTCCGATGATTTATGACATTTTTTCACTTGACTCCAAATGTTTTATTCAGATATAAGGATATACATATTTTAACATATATGATTTTGTAATGCCTGATGCATGTAATATTTGTTAGGCAGAACTACATTTGGATCCTATCGTATTGGATGGTAGATGTTATCCAACACATACGAAGGCAACCAACAGTATGACAACTTTGGTCCGGTCCAAATTAGATATAAAAAAAGGTTTGTTCTGGCCTACGTGCAACTGAGCACTAAAGTTTTGTAGCATGTAGAGGAACATGATAACTCGTACACTCAAAATCTATCTCTCCTAGTTTGGTTTTAAATTTTGGGAATGCGAAGTTTGGGTTATCCCCGAAACCCTCGGCTCGGGCCAGTTCTTGGGTTGGGGCTTTACAAATGGTATCAAAGCTTTTCTCTGTCTACGTGTGGAAAATAATTTGTAATATACATTGCTTTTATTCGAATTCTACTTTGTTTAAATTGGAATTGATCTGAAAGTTGTTTAACTATGTTGAATCGGATTTACTACAAACTCCGATTTTGAACTTTATGGTATGCATGTGTAGTATCGGATTTAATATGAATTCCGATTGTGAACTTTCTATTGTGTTGCACATGTGACACCGGATTTAATATAAACAATGATTATGAATTTTTCATGTGACAATGGATTTAACAAAAACTCCAAATTTTAGCTTTCCGTTCTACATGTGTAATATTGGATTTAATACGAACTTCAATTTTCAGCATTTTGATTTGTAAGTGTGACATCGGATTTGATACGAACTCCGATTTTGAACTTTTTGTTCCACATGTGTCACATTGGATATAAGACGAACTCCAATTTTGTAAATTTTGATCAAGAATGATTTGAAATTATGTTTTGCATGTTTGGCATCGGATTTGATCTACACTTCAACTTTATGAATTCCAATTTTTAATTAGAAGTGATTTGAAATTTTTTTCTGAACCTGTTACATGATTTTCTAAAAAAAATTTTGAGCAATTTCAATTTCAAATGTTTCATGTTTTGAGCTTTGATTTTGAATGATATGTAATTTGAAATTTTATTTCAAATTATTTTGAAAGAAGGTGAAACCACCTAGGAGAAACCACCAAAATACCCATGGTATGGGATGTGTGGTGTTAGTGGAAAGCTATAGGGTTAGTTCTACTAATATATTAAAATAAAATTCAATTTCAAAACATCTACATTTTAAAAGAATCACTTTAACTTAGAGCAAGTCTTTTGAAAGTCAATAAAATTATTTGAAAGAAAGTGGAACTCACTAAGATGAACTACCAAATGCCCGTGGTATGGGACACGAGGTGTCAGTGGATCGCTCTAAGGATAGTTCTGCCAGTCTTTTGAAGTAAAAATCAATTTCAAAACATCCACATTTTGAAAGTTTGCATTAACTTGGAGCGAAGTCATTTTGAAAAATAGTGGAATTCCCGAAGAGGAACCACCAAATGATCGTGTTATGGAACACATCGTGTTAGTGGATCACTCCAAGGTTGAGTTTGCTAGT
Source organism: Saururus chinensis (assembly GCA_035235625.1). NCBI lineage: Eukaryota > Viridiplantae > Streptophyta > Magnoliopsida > Piperales > Saururaceae > Saururus > Saururus chinensis. The sequence goes on from CP141143.1 coordinate 39,926,256, forward strand.
GGATTTGGATTTGACGAAAAAGTTAATTTCAAATCCTTTGTGTTTTAAAACATTATTTGAAATTGTAAAGTTGTCCTGATGGATAGTGGACTTACTACAGAAAAACCATCAAACGCCCAAGTTATGGGACATGTGGTGTAGGTGGGTATCTCCTAAGTTAATCCACTCGTGTATCGAGACAAATTTTAAATTTCAAATCTATTTGATTTGGAATGCTTGTTATGAGCGTGACCTTGATTTAGATATGGAATGTCCATTTTGAGTGCTATAGAAGAATCTGTTTTGTAAATTGCACATCCCTAGAGGGAGTGAGGGTTTTTAATGTTTTAATCCAATGCTCTCTGAAGGGATTTTAGTGTTGTGGAATATTTTGATCAAGCCTGATTTAGAGCTCTATTTTTTAAAATAAATTGTATTAAAAATTGAATTAATGCGTACAATGATACGCAAGTGTTCGTGTGTCTATTTAGCCCTTTAGTTAGAGAACCAGAGACTAATGTGTTGATGTCAGCCGAGAAAAATAATCGGCAAGTGGCACTCATAGGTGTGGAGCATCATAGGAAAGCTCCTATCCTTGTGACCTCCCATTGCCCCATTAACGCAAGGGAAGGCCGTTAGTATCGCAGCTTCTTTAGTGATTTGTGAGATGCCCGCCGTAAAAAATAATCGACAAGTGAGTGCGCATATTGGTGTGGGGCATCATAGGAAAGCTCCTTTCCTTGTGAGCCTCCCGTTGCCCCATGTGTGTCGGGATGAACACCATTTAGTCTCAAGGTCTCTGATCTATCTATTTTCCTTTGATGTGTTTTGAACTAATTTGCTCCGTTGTGATTCTAATAAGTGAACTGATTTTCAATTAATCATCAGAATTGTTGGAAACAATTTATTCGATGATAAATTATTGGATTGTGATTATGCACGAGTTATCCGATGATTGAAATTCTGAGACTGTTTTGGATTTGTGTCTGAAGGGAAGTCCTAATTTGCTATGTTGTGTTTTGACTCCAAATTATGATTTATCTTATTTTGAAGTAATAATCAGATTTTGTTTAAAATGTTTTATCTGATCATAAAATATCGGATTTTGGTTGTGAAGGTTTTATCCAATCTTAAATTATCAAATCCTGTTTATGAATGTGTAATCTAATTTAAAAATGTCAGATATTGTTTGTTTTCAAATGTGCTATTGGATTATGTTCTGAATGTTTTATCCAAGTAATTATCAAATTATGTTATCCGATTATGGCTTATCGGATTGTGCTTCAAAATGCTTTGTCCGGTTGTAAATTATCGAAATCATGTTTGTGACTACTATTTGAATAACAATTGGATTCAGTTCCGATTTTATTGTGTTTTGAACTGTGTTTTAGGGCGAATTGTGAGGACACAATTCGTTTAAGGGGGGAGAATGTAACGACCCATTTTTCAGTCACGCCACACCCAAGGAGCTAGGGGAAATTGTGTAATTTTTATATAATTTTTTGAGAGTTTTAAGGGATAGAATCCCTATATATAGGTAGAGCGCAAAGTAACGAGCATAATGAACCAAAGAACATGCAAAATGGAGGTTAGAAGCAAAAGTTATAACCACGGGAAGCATACCATATGGGTGGGATTCACATAAAAAGTGCAAGATAACCTACCCATATGCAGCCTAGTTTCAAATGACTTATGAATAAAAGTTCATTGGTACTAAGAATGTGCAATTTCGACTTCGGGGTAGGAAGTTATCACATTTTGAAGTTGGGACACTATTAAAATAAAATAATATGGGATATATATTAAAAAAAGTAGAAAAGGACAAAACAGTTGGAGTCAGCAAGAACACCAGCGTGTGGTGCCAGCTACACCACCCAACGCAAGGTGTGGCACCGCATTGTGCAAGGGGCCCATAGGCCTGCGTCAATGTGGGTCATCCCACTGATACCCAACAGGCTGCATGCTTTGTACAGAGCCCTCATTATGCAGGCCAGCTCTAGCGCGATACACTGGAACCCCTCATCACAGCTGTGTAGCATAGGCTAGGGCCTATGTGGCCGCATGTGCAATGCATCGGATGCTCCTTAGGCAAGTGATGCATGGCGCGTGCATGTGTTCAATCATCACATGCGCTCTCAGGGCATTCCTCTATAAATTGGAATCTCGTGCAATTTTCGGAGGAGTTTTCTGGCTCATTTTGAGTTTGTTTATGTTCATTCAAAAAGTGTTCCTAGCTAATTCAAGGGTAATCTATGCAATGGAATGGTCTATTCCTCGAGTTGGCATCCCTAAAAGGGGAACGGCTCGGGGTAAGAGGAGACTCTATCTACCAACTTGTGCCACAAAGAGAGATAAGTGACCCGGAGAAAGATGAGGTAGCATCCTCCGTCATTGAGCTGCATCAAGAGAAGTGGCCTAAATTAGAGGAGGTTCTGTCCTCCACCGAATGGCAAAGAACTGTGAGAAATGTCCCCGCGTAAAGGGAGGTTCTATCTATAGCTTATGGGCATAGAAAAAGAAAAGTCTACAGGTAAGGGGAGGTTTTGTTTGTTGCCTACAGGTGCATAGAGAGAGAAGTGTCTTCAGGAAAAGGAAGGTTTTGTCTGCCGCTTTCAAGCGTGCAAAGACTAATGTATCTCTTTGAAAGGGGAGGTTCTGTACACAGCCTATGAGCACGGGAAGTGTGAAGTGTCTCCAGATAAGGGGAGGTTCTGTTTCCCACCTATGGGCACGGGAAGTGTTAAGTGTCTCTAAGTAAGATGAGATTTTGTTCAGGGCCTACATACGAAGGAGTGAGAAATGTCTCCAGATAAGGGGAGGTTTGTTGTGCCTGATGCAGGCACAAGTGGTACCTTGAACGATCATACAAAGAATGGGGAGAGAAGAAGAAGAAAGGGAAGAGAATTGGAATAATCAATTAGCATAACCCAAAACAAAAGGAGTCGACCCTTATAGGGGACGACCACTCCCCTAGGGAGTCATGCCAAACATAGTGCACTCTCCTAGGGGCACGCACCAGCTAGTGGGCCAGGCTACTCTGGGGCCACTAGCTGGTCCAATAACAGTTCATCATCCAATTACATAATGAAATACTAAGCTAATACATAAGAAAATAGTCTAATGCCCTAAAATAACAAGGAAATGATAATCATGCACAACAAGGTTTTGTTTGCCTCTCACAGGTGTACGAAGCGTGAAGTGTCTCCATGTAATTCAGGCATAAAAAGTGAGAAGACCCATGGGAAATAGGAGTGTTTGTATGTCACCATCGGGTATCATGAGAGAAACATTCTAGAGTAAGAGGAGGATCTACCATCTCCAGACCTGAGGGGAGAACACCTTGAAGGAAGGAGCAACTCCACTTGCCGCTACTCTGGTACTTTAGGGGAGTTAGCTTTTCTGACCTACCAATTTAATATGATTATATGAATGCATGTGTTCAAATATTATATGCTTTGATATGATCTCCATTGATATAATGTGTTGTGATTTGATATACTCCGATCTGATCTAATATGATCTGATATGGTCGAATGAGATATGATGTGATTCGCCTTGATGTGTTCTATTCTACTCTATGGTAGAGTGAGATGTGTTATTCTACTAGTATTTTGCTCTACTCTACGATGGAGCGAGATGTGTGATTCTGTTGTTTTAATAGCTTGTGTCAACTCTAATGATTTATGATATTTCCGTCTGACTCATAATGATTTATTCGGATATAAAGATATGCATATTTCAATGTATATGATTTTGTGATGCCTAAGGCATGTAAGAGCCATAAGACAAAACTACGTTCGGATTCGATCATATTGGAATAACATAATAGATGTTATCCAATATGTACATAGGCAACTAATGGTATGACAATGTTGGCCCAATCCAAATTAGATATAAAAATAGGTTTATTCTAGCCTACGCGCAACAGAGAGCTAAAGTTTAGTTGTGCATAGAGGAACATGATGACTCTCGCACTCAAACTCCACCACTCCTCGTTTGGTTTTAATTTTTGGGAACTCGGAGTTTGGGTATCCTCAGTACCTCGGCTCAAGTCGGTTCTCGGGTTTGGGCATTACACCTTGTTTGCCAAATTTAAAATTAAGGTAATTGTAATTAATGAATCTAAGAAGATTGACACCTTAGGTATTGAGGAACTTGTAGGAAACTGGAGAACCTTTGAGATGTAAGAGGGGTCTTATGAAAATAAGAAGGAAATGTTTAAAAAATCTAAAGGAAAACAAACTGCCCTTAAAATATCTAAGAAATCTTCCAAGAAGTCTAAAGCTTTGAACACCTTATAAGAATCTGTCCGAGGATGAAGAAGGATTAATGCTCTTATTACCAAAAAACTTCAAGAAATTTTTAAAAACTCAAAATTTTAGGTTTGGGAAAGTGACAAGGGGAAAGAAAAGATGAGAGGCAAAATAAATAGGATAAGAAGAACATGAAGTGTTTTGAAGTTGGTAAGTTTGGTCATTTTGTTGTAATTGTCCTAAGAATAACTCTAATAGTTTTTCTGATGATAAGCCTAAGAAAGTAAAAGGGTTTGATAAAAAGGGGGGAAAGGTGCTTCAAGTAATATACTCTAATAAGGGCTCTTTTGAGGAAGAAGAATTGTACAACTATATTATCTTCCATGCAAGTGTGAAGGAAAATGGTTCTAATCAAGAGTCTCATGAGTCCACTTCTCTTGAAGAGAACTTAGATTCTTATGAATACTAAGGGTTCCTCCAACAACTTCTAGTCTCATCTAAAAAAACTAAATACCTTGAGAGATAGAGTTGAAAAAGAAAGTTGATGAGTTAATCTTGTCTTCTTAAGAGTCAAATAGGTTAACGAAGTTGAACATTAAAGTTGAAAGGGAAGTGAATGACCTTAGGAATGACCTTGAACATAAAAAAGAAAAGTCTAGTACTCTAAATAAAGAACTTCTTTCCTCCAAAGAGAAATTAGATGGATTCAAAAATAGAAAGAAGACATTTGGGACCTTGTTGAGCATAAGTCAAACCAATAAGATGGGCTTATTTTTCAGGATTGCTTGCTTGGCAAAACCTACTATCTTTGTGAAGGCTAAAGAAAGTGATAAATAGCCTAAGATAGTGTCCAACCCACCTAGATCAATAGCAAAGGAAGTGAATATAGATTAAAGGATTGTGGGAGTATGTGACATTTTCTATAGAGATTCTCATACAAGAAAAGAGTGTCCAAAGAATCATCTTTTCAAACTTAGGTCAAAGAAGAAGAAAAATAAACGCATTACCCATGTGACTCCTAAATTACCCTAACAAGTGTATAAGAAGAAGATGAATAAAGTGTGAGTGAAGAAGATTGATCTTCAAGCCTTGAAGGATCAATTAGAAAGTGTAAGCAAGAACACCTTTGATTGCCTTAGGAAAGTTTGGCTAGGTATAGCTAAAGAGCTTGTCTTCACTAAGTTAAGAGAATGGGTTTTGTGTCTATGGTTTAATACTTTCAATCTTTTGGAAAAACACATGTTTTTTAGTTTTTATTGCATTTTATTTGTTTTTATGTTTTCTTATTCATAGGTTTTGAATTAAAAAAATGGAATATGATAAAAAACATGAAAAATTAGTTTCACTTTTTGCATTGTTTTGCAATTTACTTGCTTTTGTTTTTTATTGCTTCCACACTTGAGATTTAATGTAATTAATTTTCTTTTAAGTTAAAAAAAATGATTTGTGGCCAATATACCTTAATAAAGAGAATGATAGACCAAGTTGAATAAAGATTAATTTGATTTTCTTTTACTTGATATTGCAATTTTCTTACTTTTAAAATTTGAACACATCATGTTTAGACTCAAATCAATTTTATGAATGAAGATTAAGAGATAATTCTTAGAGGACCTTAAGCAAGATGTTGTGCTTGATGCAGGCACAAGCGGTACCTTGAACGATCACACAGAAAAAGGTGAGAGAAGAAGAAGAAAGGGAAGAGAACTGGAATAATCAATTTGCATAACCCAAAACAAAAGAAGGAGTCGACCCATATAGGGGACGACCACTTGTCACGCCCGAGGTTTTTCCTTACATTTAATTGAAATCTTTACAAATATTTTATTTTGAAATACATATTTAAATTAAATAAAACCACAAAATTCAAACCATGTTAAAACAATTTTCATAAATTAATTCATCATACGAAAAAACTAACATTCTCAGGCGTGACCCAAAACAAAAATATAAAAGTAAAACTTGCCATGTCCATGGTCTTTAAAAACAAATACATCTCAGGCCTTTCTGAGTACAAGTTCTTCAACGGTCTATGTTCTAATTCATATATAGATACACAAGTCTAGAAAATAATACATTTCTCTTACTTTAATCAATACATGAGATTGTGGCACTAAAATCTACATAGCCTCACTATGATTTCGCTACACTCCAGGTCGAGGAAGGATAGTCCACCATGGGGCAAAGTCCAGTCCAAAAGGCGATCACATGACTTGCAAAAGCCTCCAAATGAAGGGGCTAAAAAAATACCTAGTAGAGGAAATAAATCAATGGACTCCGTAAGTTCATACATAGATGCTTCCATGCAATCACACATGAAGCAAGAAATACAAACAACATAAATAATATATCTTATACACATATAGTCGTACTGGCTGAACTTACACTTACTCTTGTAGCATACTCTTACACTTACACTTACGCTTACACTTACACTTATAGTCTAAATCAAAGTCTCACCACTTACTCATACAATCTTACTCATACTCATAAACTTACTCTTACTGTCTTACTTAGAAGCCCACACTAACTCTGGATCTTACATGTACAACTTACTCTAGATCTGAAACATACAACTTACTCTTTACAATTAATAAGCTCCAGTGTCGAAAAGGAAGGGAATGTCATTGGGGCGTCACCTTAACCTTCAGGGAGCAACTAGACACCATGGACTTTTCCGAAGGCAAGGCACACCTATGCTCATGGGGTACATGATCAAACAGGTAAGAGCAGATCCATGATACTACTTACCTGAGCGAGCAAATGCCCACTCTCTGGGGCCATACAATGCCAACAAGGGCTAGATTGTGCCAACTAAGGGCGGAAAAACATACAGTGCCACTCTTGGGCAGGAATCTTATAGTGCCTCTCTTGGGCAAAACATGCAGTGTCATCTGAAGGCAGAAAACATACAGAGCCCACAAAGGCCGGAAACTTACAAAGCTCTCAATAGAGTGATCGTTTATAATTAAACCCTTTGCAAGTGTACAAGGTAATTGTACTAGGATAAGTATTTAAGGGTTGTCGAACCTCAGGGACGGATGGGTTATTACTAAATCTAAAGAGGAATTTGCTGATTTAAAAACTAAAAACAACTTAAACTTAAATTAAGCAAAAGAAAGGAATCAACTAGTTTAAAATAAGAGATTAATTTGATAGAATTTACTTAGGAAATTGAATCCACTATAGAACCATAACAATTTCTTAACTTTTAATCTAAATCTAGTGTGAATATGAACAAGTATTCTCAGCTACAAGCTAGAATTACTTCAAAAAGAATCATTAATTAACTTCCATGGCATGAACTATCTTCGACAATAGCACGGATCATCTACACTAAACTAGCTATAGGCATGACCCGTCTAATCTTAGTATAACTCATCCAAGTCATTAATTATCTGAACATTAAAACTATTGTATGACCATCTCATCTAAATCACAGAAATTAGAATTGATGCAAATATCAAAACCACATCAATCTATCATCTACAAGACAATAAATCAACATAGAATTGAATAAACATTAAAAGCTCTTCCATTAAAAAGGAAATCCATATCATACAATTGTCATCATTCACAACTGAGATCTAAATTAAAAAGAAAAGAAACTGAAACTTATCTATAGCTTCATCAACTCCTAAGTAAAAGAAAAGTCTAGCCTTCCATTGTAGAAGAAAGCACTTGAATCACCATTGAAAGCTTTGAGTTCTCTTCCATCTTCTTCTTCTTTTTTCTCTGAAGAAAATCTACTGGAATCCCCCAATTCTAAGCCAAATATGTCTTTTTATAGGCATAAGTTCCGTAGGAAGAAGTCCAATATGAAAAGGATTGAAATTTGGGTCAAACTAGGAAACTGCACGTTATGCCGATCGATCGCCCTGCATGCCCGATCGATCGGCTACACTGTATTTTCATCTGAATTCACGTTATCCCGATCGATCGCCCTGCATGCCCGATCGATCGGCTACAGTGATGTTCTGTTTTCTGGACTCTGTTCATTAAGCTTTCCTTCGTGTCCATATTAATTTCTAACTTGTTCATAACTCCGAAAAGTTGTCCAAATCACTTTAAAGCATGTGAAGACTATTTTTAATCATTTTAAACATCGTCCAAGTACTTCGATAAGCGCACTTTACCTACAAAACATAAAATATCATACTTTAGACATGTAGAATATAATTAAAATTCCAACTTTGTTTAAATACACATCTAAACTACTAATAACTACAAAATCATTAATAATTAAACTAAAATACTAATATCTATCTTAATCTAAATAAACTATAAATAACACTAAATTAACCTAATCTATACTAGCAAATAAGGTAAAAAGGCATATAAAATAGTTATAGATTTCATACTTATCAAATACCCCCAAACCTATATTTTGCTAGTCCTCGAGCAAAACAAAAATAAAATAAAACAACTAATCAAAAAAATAAATAAATAAATAAAAGCCACTTTCGTAGGGAATCACGATTGCATTTAGCATATGCAACAAGCCTTTAAACCCCTAGGTGTCCCTAGTTGGACGAGTTGTGTCTCGTGAGGGTTTGCAATAATGATACCCACAAACATCAAAACCTACGAAAAATAAAACAAACAAACAAAAAAACAAAAATTTGAATAAAACAATCTTCTCTTAAAAACACATAACTATTTTTAAAAAGAACCAACCACAAATACTTGAAACAAGTAAACAATTAAGATCTGATCACTTTCAAGTAAGGAATAATCCATTCTATAACCTCATCTTAGAAATAATTGTGCAACTACATATATACATTTTAAAAACATAAAGTGTAGAAACTTTGTAGTCATACAATTTCAATCTTTATTAACAAGCATATCTTATGTGACCCATTAACCAAGCTCATTAAAGTTCACTAACTCAAAAATATAACAATGACAATCTTTCATCCTTAACACCTCATAATAAACCCTCATGTAATAGCCTTCAAATTTCAATTAAATTTAGGGAATAAGAGCATAATATACTTCAAAATATGACTTGTGCAATACTTAGTTCTATTAAGCTTTCTAAATAGTCCATGTAACAAGCGTTAGGCCAGTGTCCCTAATCCAGTTGGCTCAAGGCACTAGGTGTTGAAACACCCCTCAGGCTTAATAACTCGAACTATAAAGGCTACAGAACCAAGTAAGTCATAAAAGAATTTATCTCAACTTTTCACCTTTTGACGCGATCCCTTATACTTGCCTAGGCACAAGGTCCGGTTACTCAGTAAAAAGAGAAACAAACCTTTATTATTATTTTTTCATCATCATTTTTTTTTCATTCAATCTATTTTTTTCAACCTTTTTTTTTCACTTCTTTTTTTTTTCATTCTTTTTTTTTTATACACACTTATCCCATTTTTTTTTAAATAAAAGCTAAGCATAAAAATCTATCATAAAATATTAAAAATTACTCAATTGCCAAGTTTTCAAAAATATATGCTCAGTTAAAGATATCCCACTAAGATTACAAGTAATAAATCATAAAATTATATTCCTACAAGTTTCATGTGTGTGAAATGTGATTTAAAAATATAAGCACAATTATCCAAGATAATGAAAATAAAATAGAAATTACTCACTTAATCATTTTCATCACTTAATTAATTACTTGAACTTTCTTCATGAAATTGATCTCTTTAAAAATAGACATATACTTTTAAAAGAAAATAAGCGATAAAACCCACTTAAAAGTAAACAAAAGAAAAGAAAATACTCTAAAACATCCTAAAAGAAAATTAAGCAATAAAAATATCTTTCTACACCCCCAAACCTAAACTAAACATTGTCCTCAATGTTAAAGAAAATATATACTATAATGACAAGAATAAGTAAGAGAGGGAAAAGAAAGATATCACCTGAAAGCATAGCTAATCCACTAATCTGAAAAGTGAAGTACATAGGATTGGAGAAAAGAAATAAATATAAGTGATGAGCATTCCCCCAAACCTAAAGTATTAGATCTCATAAAAGAAGAAAAACTATAATGAGAGAAAAAAAAACTGAGAAAATAAGTAAATAAAGCCTAAATGAAGCAAAGAAAATAAACAAAAGGAAGAGAAATATATCAAAAACATGGGTTGCCTCCCAAGAAGCGCTAAGTTTATTGTCTTTAGCCAGACATTGCCAACATTCTCAAATATATCAGGGCGGTTGGTAGATATTAGCATTAGCTCTTCTCTTAAGTCTCCAAAAAGATGATGTAGAAAAATTAGAAGGCACGACTTGATTATGGGTTGATGCTACAAAAGATGGACCTCTATCATAAGCATCAAATCTAAAATTGTCTACCATAAAACATTCAGCACTAGAAGTTGCAGGCAAATGGTTAGACACATCAAAAATATTTAGGTGCACTTTCATGTTCCCAAAAGTCATCTCCATTACCCCCGTCCTACAATTTATGGATGCATTAGCTGTGGCAAGAAAAGGACGACCTAGAATGATAGGAATCTGATATGTGGGGTTGGCACTGGTTTCCATATCTAAGACAATAAAATCAACAGGGAAAAAGAACCGGTCAACCTTCACTAAGACATCCTCAATGACTCCTCGAGGCTTACGTACAGAATGGTCAGCTAGCTGCAAGGTAACTGATGTAGGCTGTAATTCACCTAACCCTAGTTTCTCATACACCGAGTAAGGAAGTAAATTGACACTCGCACCAAGGTCAAGGAGGGCTCTATGGATGGAGTGATCACCTATGACACAAGAAATAGTGGGTACTCCAGGGTCCTTATACTTAGGTGGGGTGTCAAACTTTAAAAGAGAGCTAACTTGTTCGGTGAGAAAGACCTTCTTAGACACATGAGTCTTAGATTTACGCTTTTGAGTGCATAGGTCTTTGAGGAACTTAGCATAAGCAGGGACTTGCTTAATGGCATCTAAGAGGGGGAGATTAATTTTGACTTGTTTGAAAGTCTCAAGAATCTCATCAGTCCTAGCTGTGCTCTTTCTAAATGGTGGGGCCATGTCAAGACATTGAGGAAAAGGTGCCCTAGGGATATAAGATCCATCGGAAGAGGTCTTCGACTGTGGCTCTAAGGAAGGGGAAGGAGATACAAACTCCTTCTCATGTGGTACACTAACTTCTACTTGAGGTTCATTAGGGGTTGCCCTCTCTAACTCCTCACTCCTATCATCTGTCACTGGTGTCCCCCCAACACTCTTGTCAACAATCCTCCCACTCCTAAGGGTCATTATGGAATTAACTTGTTCATTAGAGGGAGGAGCTCCCTCTACCTGAAATTGACCTTTAGGGTTTGGTAGGGGTTGACTTGGCAACGTCCCCATCTCTCTCTTGTTAATAACATTAGCTAGTTGTCCAATTTGGGCTTCTAACTTTGCTATAGATTGTGTGTGAGAGTGTAGGAGTTGGGATTGAGATTGAAGACCTTGCAAGGCACTCAAGACCTTTTCTTCAAAACTTGGACTCCTATTGGGTTGGACATATGGATGTTGCACTTGAGGTTGGTGGATATGGGCTGGTGGGACTTGGAATGGGGGCCTAGGGGGTTGGTTAACCATAACCCCTTGGTTTTGTGTCCGCCAAGAAAAGTTAGGATGATTCCTCCACCCAGGGTTATATGTGTTTGAAAATGGATTGTTCTCAGCCCTAGGGAAGGATTGGTTAGCATTCACATGGTCTTGGATAAGTTCAGGAAATTGAGAGGCAGAGGGGCACTCAATGATAGTATGGGCTGGGCTAAGGCATATTGTGCATGCATCTTGAGTGAAAGGAGTGGGCTGATGGGTTGAAGTCATAAGGAGGTCAAGTTTCCTACTCAAAGTATCAACTTTGGAAGAGAGGTCTAATGGGTTTTTGACTTCATACAAGCCACCCCTAGAGGGGGCATTGTTTAAGGTAGATAATCCACTCTCACTTCTATTCAACGCAGCATGTTGAAGAGAATTTTCACTCAAGTCCTCAAAAAGTTTCCATGCCTCATTTTCATTTTTTAGCAAAAAGGTACCCCCACAACTTGCATCAACAAGATGACGGTTTTGTTCAGTAAGACCCTCATAAAAACGTTGCACTAATTGCCACTTAGGGACAGCATGATGAGGACACCTCCTAAGAAGGTCCTTAAGTCTATCCCAACTCTCATGGAACTGTTCAGTGGGAAGTTGGGCAAAAGTGGTTATGGCCTTTCTCATTTGGTTGGTCTTACCTATGGGGAAATATTTTTTAAGGAACTCTTGTTGCATTTGGGCCCATGTTGTGATAGTGTTTGGCTCTAATGAGTGAAGTCATTCCTTAGCCTTATCTTTCAATGTGAAAGGAAAAAGGCGAAGTTTAACAGCCTCATCGGTTAAATTTGAGAGCTTAAAAGTTGTGCATAGTTCTAAGAAGTCATCTAGGTGCCTATACGGGTTTTCATTATTAAGCCCATAAAAGGATGGAAGCATTTGAATGACATTGGGCTTAATTTCATAATTTTGGGCAGCGACCGCTGGCAACCTAATGCATGAAGGAGAGGTGTACTCATTGGGAGTGTAATACTCCCTTAGAGCTTTAAGTGGTGCATCTACTAACTAATGTTCATCCATGATGGGGATAGAAGTAGTGTGGGTGGAGGAATTGGTGGGAGAGTTTGGGGGTGTAGGGATGTAGGTCGAGGGCAACTCAGCTCTCCTAGATGTTCGCTCAGGCTCAGGGTCAAATGGTAATAATCGGGGGAGTAAGGAGCGACGACCACGCATACATCACAAACACACCACACAATTTTAAGTGTAAAAAGGGGAAGAATAAGTAAAAACTAACTAAGAAAAGAACTAAAAATAAAGAGAGAAAATGATCTTGCAAACCGAAGAGAAGCACTATGCTTGTCGATGTCCACTTGTGGCCACAAGTGTAGAGAGCACGATCTTCAACTCAGCCTACAAAATCAAATTAAAAAAAATGGTAAGAAACTAAGAATTAACCTAAAACCTAAAGTAAACTGAATCTAAATTAGATAGAATTATCCTAATACTAATTTAGTAACAAATCAACACCGTCCCCGGCAACGGCGCCAAAAACTTGATCGTTTATAATTAAACCCTTTGCAAGTGTACAAGGTAATTGTACTAGGATAAGTATTTAAGGGTTGTCGAACCTCAGGGACGGATGGGTTATTACTAAATCTAAAGAGGAATTTGCTGATTTAAAAACTAAAAACAACTTAAACTTAAATTAAGCAAAAGAAAGGAATCAACTAGTTTAAAATAAGAGATTAATTTGATAGAATTTACTTAGGAAATTGAATCCACTATAGAACCATAACAATTTCTTAACTTTTAATCTAAATCTAGTGTGAATATGAACAAGTATTCTCAGCTACAAGCTAGAATTACTTCAAAAAGAATCATTAATTAACTTCCATGGCATGAACTATCTTCGACAATAGCACGGATCATCTACACTAAACTAGCTATAGGCATGACCCGTCTAATCTTAGTATAACTCATCCAAGTCATTAATTATCTGAACATTAAAACTATTGTATGACCATCTCATCTAAATCACAGAAATTAGAATTGATGCAAATATCAAAACCACATCAATCTATCATCTACAAGACAATAAATCAACATAGAATTGAATAAACATTAAAAGCTCTTCCATTAAAAAGGAAATCCATATCATACAATTGTCATCATTCACAACTGAGATCTAAATTAAAAAGAAAAGAAACTGAAACTTATCTATAGCTTCATCAACTCCTAAGTAAAAGAAAAGTCTAGCCTTCCATTGTAGAAGAAAGCACTTGAATCACCATTGAAAGCTTTGAGTTCTCTTCCATCTTCTTCTTCTTTTTTCTCTGAAGAAAATCTACTGGAATCCCCCAATTCTAAGCCAAATATGTCTTTTTATAGGCATAAGTTCCGTAGGAAGAAGTCCAATATGAAAAGGATTGAAATTTGGGTCAAACTAGGAAACTGCACGTTATGCCGATCGATCGCCCTGCATGCCCGATCGATCGGCTACACTGTATTTTCATCTGAATTCACGTTATCCCGATCGATCGCCCTGCATGCCCGATCGATCGGCTACAGTGTTTCTGTTTTCCTGGACTCTGTTCATTAAGCTTTCCTTCGTGTCCATATTAATTTCTAACTTGTTCATAACTCCGAAAAGTTGTCCAAATCACTTTAAAGCATGTGAAGACTATTTTTAATCATTTTAAACATCGTCCAAGTACTTCGATAAGCGCACTTTACCTACAAAACATAAAATATCATACTTTAGACATGTAGAATATAATTAAAATTCCAACTTTGTTTAAATACACATCTAAACTACTAATAACTACAAAATCATTAATAATTAAACTAAAATACTAATATCTATCTTAATCTAAATAAACTATAAATAACACTAAATTAACCTAATCTATACTAGCAAATAAGGTAAAAAGGCATATAAAATAGTTATAGATTTCATACTTATCATAGAGCATCAAACGTTAGGGCCAAAATATAGCACCAAGACCAAATCCCATAGGATAACACCATGGCTAGACCAGGAAGGACGCTCAGTTGATTACTTATCAACTGGCACAAAAATAGAACTTAATCCGTCAAAACCCTCAGTCTCAAACTCACAACATTAGCAAATTAGGGTTACTTACCATTCAAGTTTATATTAGATAACTTATGCATGTACAATTATGCTCAAAACGACTACCATCTTACATTCTTCAGCCAACAAGGTCATAAATACGTTCGTCCAGAAGTTCCAATCCACAAAGGTAGCACTCTTTACTTAACTCATCCCCCACCCTTACACTTACAACCTTACCAATCTCTGCATAGTCTTACTTGTCGAACTTGAATTCCATGCTCACACTCTTACCATCAAATACTTACGATCTTACATCTTACACCATTCGCTTAAAAACCAAACTGTCCTTCTCGAACTCCTCAAGTGAAACCCTTAGACCTAAGTCCCGTCATTAAACCTTCACTAATTCCTTATTGTTTTCTCTTACAATACACATTATGTACATTATGCGGTACGATTATTTTGTTATCTCTTACTAACTCACTGGCCCCCAAAAGCACTCTCAAACTTAAGTCTTTAGTATTCTTGTATCCCATAATTCTCTTGCTCGTAGCTCCATCGTACCCTCCAACTTAATCCAAATTGATCCTCCAATCTCATAAAATCCAACTTTTGCCTGTCATTTATAAGTCTTCCCTCGCCCAACATACCGTTGTAATTTCCACATCATAACCCTTCAAATACCCCTTCGATAAACTTACAATCAAACACCTATAATTGTGCCCATCGATCAGACACCACCCGCCCACAACAAAGATCAATCACATGCTCTGGTCACATACATATAATTCGTAACTTACTATCGTACCCTTAGTCTTCACTAACATGCGCATAATTCACATATCTAACATATGCTCATTTAATTAGTAATTATCATGCAAAACATCAAGTTATAACTCCTAGCATGCTACTACACAATCAAGCATGTTATTATGAAATTATGAGTTCAAGGTCCCCTACCTCGTAATCCATGTGAGTTTGATGGGGAGTAAACGACGGTGGCGGCATCGATGGTGGAATAGGCGGCCAAAAGCATCGCACTGAGAGAGTTGTTATCCCGAGGATTTTCAGAGATGCTGGAATTAATCTCGATAAGTTAGACTAATGTGACTGAAGGCAAAGATTGGGTGCACTAACGCTGCCAGACATAAGGTCATGCCACTAGAAATGGCAAAAGCAACTACGGAATGGGGGTAACAGATAGGAGGTCAGCCAACGGTTAAAAACACTTTGTTGGCCACAAAATAATAAAATAGACCATAGACCACATCCAACGGCAACAAATCCGCATTGTCGAAACCTCACAACATGGCGGAGGCCTTGGCTGCATACTCACGAACATAAGAGAGACAGAGGAGGGCTTTAACGGCCATATTGCCTAGTGGTGAAGTCGTTCCATACACACACATTGAGGCACTAAGGCCATGCGTAGGTGGCTGAGAAAGGCCGTGTCATTTCTAAACGCTACCCACAACCAAATCAATGTATGGCCACGACTTATGGTGGAGGATATGAACCCAACAGAGGTCGAGCCTTCGACAGTCCAAGGCTAAAGGCCGACACTTAACTTCCCCTTGGAAGGATCGGGATTCGGGAACTCTTTCCCTGCAAGTTTCGGGCCGTGCGTAATGAAAGTGGGGGTGCAGAGGTAGAATTTGGGCCAAAAGTGCTAGCCCTTGCCGCCACTAAGCCGGGGCAAAGCCCACGACATTAGACAGGCAGCCCAAGTACGCACTGTGTCAGGCTGAATAGTTAGCCCTAGGCTGGGGTGGGTCTCACAGTGGCACTAAGAAATGTAGCCTGAAGTTTGGGGCATGGTTTGAGCAGCAGACATGCCAGGCAGAGGAGCATGGGAGGCCATGAATGGTAGTCTCATGCCATCAAGCCACTAATGGTTGAATAGGAGCCATGGGACAAACCTGGAAGATGCCAGGACCCAACAATCGCTAGATAGTGGCAAGTCAAGTGGACATCAGCCCAATATCGTCTGACATCCAACTGCAAAGGATTGGATGAAGCCTGCAAAAAAGTGCAAATTTGCTCTAATGCAGGTTGGAAAATTGAACGAATCAGGACCGATTAGGAGGCCGAACCTCGGCACCTTGTCGTCGTCGGCTTGAGGTGGCAAACCGGAGGCCGAACAGTGGGTGGCGGCCAGCAGTAAAAACAAACAACAACAATCAACGAAATGGGGGAACTTTTGCCCAGATTGAAATGGGGCAGAGGAGTCAGCAGAGAAGTGATGATTTGGGCCGGGACAATGGCCTCGCTGTCGCCAGCTAGGGGAGGGCCAAAAGCCAATCGCAGTGGCCAGCCAACTGTGGCATAGCCCACCGGCTGAAACACAAACAGAAAACAATGAGGCGGCAGAATTTTTACCAAATGACGGTGAAGGAGGGGTGGTGAGGCTGAGGGAGGCGATGGATGGGGCAGCGGCTGGGGCGTCAGGCTTGCCATCGCCGAACTGGAAGAAGGACAAAGGCCAATCAATGGTGACCAGACACCGACGGCAGAGCCGGCAGTTGCAACACATAGAGAACAAAGAGAAACTGGGGCGACGGAATTCTTTTTACCTCACGGCAGTGAAGCAGGGACGGGGAGGCCAGGACGCTAGTGGCCGAGGTCATCCTTGCCCGGGTAGAACTGTGGTGGCAAGCTAGTGGCCATGCACGCAGAGGCGGCAGCAGATCCGGCAAAAATTCAAAAAAGGGGCCACCAAGCCGAAACAAAAAAGAGGAAGAGGGGCGGCGGTGGCCGGCAGGGGCGGCGGTGGCCGGCAGGGCCGGCCAGGGAGGCTGTGGCGGTGTCGCAAGGTCGAGGCCGGTCATCTGGAAGCCAGCTGCCACCGGCCTCACACAGTGAAGGGGCTGACCCCCCCCCCCTTTCACTTTTCAATCGCGGGTAGGGCATGTTGAGGAGCACCTGATCCGCTTTATGTATATATATATATATATATGTGTGTGTGTGTGTGTATGTATGTATCATTTTTTTCCACTTAATCCTTTCTTCTTCTTTCTGTTCTCCCATGTCTTGTCCGATTTTCAAGCCAAAAAATTTCTGGGATCCGTCAAATTTCTTCATCGAAAATATGTGCAAAAAACTGCAGAACATTACAGAAAATTGTAGAAAATAGCAAAAATATCCAGAAAAATTACAAAAAAATAGGGGATGTTACACCACTCCCCTAGGGAGTTGTGCCAAACATAGTGTACTCTCTTAGGGGTGTTCACTAGCTAGTGGGATAGGCTACTCTGGTGCCACTAGCTGGTCCAACAATAGTTCATCATCCAATTACATAATGAAATATTAAGCTAATACATAAGAAAATAGCCTAATGCCCTAAAATAACATGGAAATGATAATCATGCAAAACACTCCACCACTCTTCCGCTATTCGCCTTATCCTCAAGGTGACCAAGTAGGATATCTAGTCTTGAACTCATCCTTAGGCATCCAGGTAACATCCTCTAGTGGCTGGCCCTGCCAAGAAATCAAAACCTCTATAAGAGGCGACCAGAATGGCAGACCCAACGCTTATCAATGATTGAGGCCGGACCCGGATCTGCAGTAGAAATCAGTCCCATCAAAGGAGGTGGTGGAGCATTAGTAGCGAGAGAAGCATCCCCCACACAGCAATGAAGACGTGAGACATGGAACACCGGATGGACCAAAGAACCAGGCGGTAAGGCAAGACAATAAGCCACTGAACTAATACGTTCCTCCACAGCATAGGGACCATGAAAACGAGGGGCGAGCTTGGAGTGCTCTGGCTAAAACAAAGAAGTCTGACGCTGAGGAAGAACCGAAACATAAACCAAGTCACCCACCTCAAACACCCGATTAGTGTGATGACCATCATAAATCTGCTTCATCCTGTTCTAAGCAGAGGATAAGTTCGCCTTGAGCTGGCGAAGAACCTCATCCCTTGTCTAGAGCATGTAGTCCAATACCAATGTTGTGCCTAATGCATGCACAAGCGGTACATTGAACGATCACATAGAGAAAGGGGAGAGAAGAAGAAGAAATGGAAGAGAACTAGAATAATCAATTTGCATAACCCAAAACAAAAGGAGTCGACCCATATAGGGGATGACCACTCCCCTAGGGAGTCATGCCAAACACAACACACCCTCCAAGGTTGCGCACCAGCTAGTGGGCCAGGCTACTCCGGGGCCACTAGCTGGTCCAATAACAATTCATCATCCAATTACATAATGAAATACTAAGCTAATACATAAGAAAATAGCCTAATGCCCTAAAATAACAAGGAAATGATAATTGTGCACAACACTAGAATTCTATTTAGAATTCAAAAGAAATAAAATTTCATGTAATGCAATTCAATGATTGAAAGTTTTATATACTTCAATATCTTTTAATAAATGGAATTATCCTCGTAAAGTTGATAAGCAAGGGCTACCAACTTAGGTTGGCCTAGGTGAGTGTGAAGCTCTTATCTGCTTGACATTAATAAAAATGGTTAAAAAATATAAAAATATAAAAATATATATGATAAAAGTTGAGAGGATTTAGAAAAAGTTAAGCCCTAACAAAATAATTTGATAAAAAATATCATGACTCAAAAAAAGGCATGTCCATATTATGTATGAGCTTTTATTTTTCTACTCTTTTATGAGAAAAATGCACATAGATTATAGCTAAAGTGTTGAAAAATAAGGACTTTTCTTTGCTAGGGTTTTAACAACTTTACCTCACTTGAATAAGAGTGATATTGTGAGATTCAAGATTAAAAGTGACACGAGTTAAAAATATTGGTGGTTTCTTCTAAAAACTAATAAAAGAGGATTAAGGTGTCAAACAAAAGAAATAAAAATTGACAATCACATACAAATGGAGTTGACCAATCTATGGCAACATATGAATGAACATAAGACGTGGATGCACTTCAATTAAATAAAAACTAATTAAAAGTTAGTCAAAAAGAGCTTAATATTGGTTTATTGGTGGTTTCTTCTAAAAACTAATAAAAGAGGATTAAGGTGTCAAACAAAAGAAATAAAAATTGACAATCACATACAAATGGAGTTGACTAATCTATGGCAACATATGAATGAACATAAGACGTGGATGCACTTCAATTAAATAAAAACTAATTAAAAGTTAGTCAAAAAGAGCTTAATATTGGTTATTTAATTTTGATTTTAAATTGGAGTTCTTGTGGTCGAAAAAATCTTATTTTAAAAAATAGGAGTAGAAGTGTTCTTATTGATCAAGGGCGAAGACTAAGAGGTAAAAGAGATTAATTTTGTACACACTCATATACACAAATCACTTAGATTATCTAAAAAGGTTAGTTTGGAATTTTAAACCAAATTAGGGTAAAATTATGAAAACACTCCTCAATTGATCGATCGTGGCAAAATATGAAGGACCAATCAATCAATTGCCACTTGAAACAAGTCCTTGTAAAACAAAACCGAGAGTTTATCGATCAATCACTAGTATAATAGATTGATCGCTAGTAGTATTGTACCATAATGAAACAATAAACGATTGATCGTTGTTTGATACAATCAATTATTGTTTGTTTGGTCACCTAGTTTAAGCCTTTATAGAAAAGATTTTATTCATAATTAGAGTAAAAAATTTAAACCAACATAATGTCATATTCAAGGGCTAGAGAATCACGAAATTGAATAGAAGAAAACCTAGAAAATCATAGAGAAGAAAGGAGAGTTAATTTTCTATTATTTTCCTAAAGACATCATTATTGAGCTTCAAGCTTTTATTAATGGTGCCTTCAAGATGACACACACAATTCAAAGACAAGTTGAGTTGAAGAGGATCGAGGTAAAAGTCAAAAGACAAGGGGAGCTAGTTGTTATGAGTAGAAGGAGAACAAGACAAAGGAAGTAGAGGAAAAGTTTCAAGTTCTTAAAGAACAAGACTTGAAGGCCAACAATGAAAGGAATTTGTTGAAGACTTAAGCAAAAAGAAGTTTTTGGGTTATAGTAGAATAACAAAGGTTATCGTTTGCTTATGTCTAAGTACTATCATACTATCTAGTACATTGATTTGCGGCTCATAGTGGTTGTCATTGTTGTTTTTTTACCCTAGTTAGGTTTTCAATGTTAAATCCTTGTATCTTATGTTTGATTTATATACTTGGTTTGATTGAATGGTTGATAGAATGATAATGAATGCGTAGATACTTATTTTCTATTACCTAATAGAAATTTACACGCATAGAGGCTAGAACTATTGATTCTTGCTTCTATGAAGTGAGAGTTAAATATTCATCTAATCTAACTAGTGGAACACTGGATTGCTCTTAAAACTAATACTTTCAACAATTAAGAATCAAGAGTCCTAGCCTCTTTGTGTAGAATTTTTTATATTAATTGAAAATGAATAAAACCTAATTATTCACTCAAACTCACTCTCAAATGATTAATCAATCCACACATAGACACTAGGGTAAAAAACCCATGGCAGTTCCAAAGGAACCAAATTAATGCACTAAGAACTTAAGACTTTACATGGACACAAGCAAACCACCAACCTTATTTAGACTATAACACAAGCTCCCCTTGTTTAAATTGTTGTTGTTGGTCTTGCACTTGAAACTCTCTCCTCCTTGCTTTGTCTCTGTCTGCTTCTATTCTTCAATAATCTCCTCTTATTATCTTAACTTTGGCCATGTGAAAATCTTCAATCTCCCATTAAAGACATACTGCAACTCCTCTTTGAATAATTTGTGTATTAGCTCATTCAGTTGTGGTTTGTCTTCTTCAATTCACCATAGATCTTCAATACAAAGCTCAAGTAAATTCTCCTTTGGAAAACAATAATCAAAGATATAAACCTTATTTTCTCATTTCTCCTCTAGGTTTTCTTCTCTCCAATTTTGTGATTTTATAACTCTTACATAGCTCAATAAGTTAGTTTCGGACTTGTACGAATGAAATAAAAATTAAAATGTCTTAATTTAGATAAACTATTTCTCAAAGCAATCAATCGTTCTAAGTAACAGTTAATCGGTCACTGTTTCTAATATGCACGATTCTTCAATAGATCAATTGATTACGAGAGCTATCAATCGATAACTCTTGGCTTTGTTTTGGGCAGGGCTGAATCATCAAGTGATCGATCGTTCGGACTCTCTCATTTTGCAGCGATTGATCATTCTACTTGTTTTGGATAATTTTTCCATTTTTAATCGAAATCCTTAGGAAACCACTATGATCGCTTCTTAACTTTTTCCAAGTGATTTATGCATGCCAATTGATCTAAATATGCTTCAAAACCTTTCACATTCTTCAATATTTTACCTTGATCAACAAGAACATGTCTTCTCTTATTTTTTTTAAGTCTTCAATTCCAAATCTGACTTAACTACAACAACCTCAAATCAGACTCTAAGACTCATAACATACATAAAGTTTCTTGACTTCAATTTGACATAGAAATTAGTAAATAAACTAAACATATGACTCATATGCTCTTACACAAAGTAGAAGTTTGAAGAGCAATCCAGTGATCTGCTACCACATTTAGACAGATATTAAATTCTCAATTTTAAATTGGTTAATTCCGACAATCAAAACAATATCAAAACTTCATGTACCTTCTAGTCTCATGAATCAAACTAGATGTTGTTGTGGTCAACTCAGATTTAGAATTGCTTGACTTGAAAAATAGGAAATGAGTTGTTCTTATTGATGAAGGTTGAGCACTAAGCCCAGGGTAAAAGGTTTATTTATACACAAATCACTTAGTTTAACTTAAGAATAGTCATTTAAGTGATTCTAGAAGATTTAAAGCAAAGTTAGGGCTGTGCATCGATAGATCACTTCAAATTGAACTAGGTACATCAATCGACTAGCCCTGGAATTAGACTATGTAAAATTTGGCCATCAATTGATCAACACAAGTGAGAGATTGATTACTAGAAGAGTTTTACATTAATTAGAACAATGATTGAAAAATCGCTATCTGTGTAACTTACCTAGTTTAAACATTCTAAGAAAGAGTTTATTCTTAATTCGTGTCTAATTCATAAACCGACTTAATAGATTATTCTAGGACTAGTTAAACACAAAATTAAAGAGAGAAAAGCCTAGTTGAGAGAGAAAAGAAGAGAAGTTATTTGTTCATTGTTTTGCTAAGAAAGCAACATTTTCCTTCAAAGTTGAGCTTTAATCGTGATTGTTTGAGTGACACAATGAAAAGACAGTCTTTCACACACAAATACATGAGAAAAGAGTTATAAATAAGAGGAGCTAGTTTGTAGAGGCTAGAAGAAGATGAAGACAAAACAAGGAGGAAGCAAGCTTCAAGACTTGATGAGAGAAGACTTAAAGACCAACAACAAAAGAATAGGAAGATCTAAATAAAGAAAAGAGAGTTTGTGTTAAATTTTTTACAAGAGGTTAGTAGTTTGCTTCTATCAATGTAAAGGTCTCATTTGCTAGTGTATTGATTTAGCTGTTGAAAAGTTGAAAAGTTGTGATTTTTTACCTTAGTTGGGGGTTTTCACATAAAAAATACTGTTTGTTGGTGTGCTTTCATGATTGATGGTTTGAATAATGATTAGAGTAATCATAAATATGCTTCGTATTTAAGTTTTAGTTGTTTTCTTTTTAAAGGGTTTTCACATAAAAAATAGTGTTTGCTGGTGTACTTTCATGATTGATGGCTTGAATAATGATTAGAGTAATCATAAATATACTTCATATTTAAGTTTTAGTTGTTTTCTTTTTAAAACAAATTCCTGTGCAAAAAAGGCTAGAAGTTTTAATTTCTTGTTGAAATACTACTGTCATGAGCAATCTAGTAATTTGCTAAGGTTGAATAAATTTGATAAATTGTTTTGAGTCCAAAATTAATACTCAAGATTATGTATCATCTAATAGAAAAAACATGAAAAATCCTTGTAGTAGTAATACAAGTGTCTAAAAAGTGGTTCAAGTACTTCACGAAGGGATCTAGTGATATGCTTCATAGTCATGATTAGGCTTATCTGTTTTTTATTTGCTTTTCCATTGATTATGTCATTTTAGGACATTGGATTAGATTATTATGATTTAGATCAATTGATTAGGTGTTTGGGCCAACTAGTGGCTTAATTATGTAAGTGGTTTATGCTTAATGAAAGAGCATATGGTAATTTGCCCTAATTTTCTCACCTTCCTTTCTCTCACTACGCTCCTTTGCTATGTGAGTGCCAGCCTTGAGCACACTAGTGCACAACATCGTGTTAGCCATTTTTTGTTAGTAGGCTAGAGAAAGGGTGGTACACATTCCAACTACACTTGATATTATTACAAAAATGCGCAATGACATCGTTTTGATGGTGTTGTCACCTAGCTTCCCCATCCTCATATAAGCTATCAAGAAAAAGTTTGTCTAACCCACTAGCCTAAGGCCAAAAGCTTTTCCAGTCTAGTTCAAATTATCCAAAGAAGTGGAATGTGCAGTCATAAAGACATAAGGTGGACAGGATAACCAAGATCCTTTAGTTTTCCTTTAAATAAAAACATATTTCAAGTTAAGGTAAAGATGTTCACTACAACAAAAAGTATATTACAACTAAAATATTAAATTTGCCTCGAAGATGGTTGTGAAGTCCAAAGTAGCCAACATGAAAGACAAACCAATTTGCTTTCAAGCATATGACGGTTTACTACCGGGAGTAGTAACAAGTGCCAACACCCAGCATAAAGTCCCCATCTCCCGCAGTCCACCAGTTGCTCGCTATGATTCAATACCTAAAAACAGTTTTAAAGGGGGACTCTTTATACTGACAACAAAAATTTGGCTAAGAGAGTACGCTGACATAGCTTCACACAAGCATAAATAGATTAGTCATTTACTTATGATGAGACCAACTGGGTGGAATTTGGCTAAAGCTAACACATTGCTTTCCTCCGTGATAAACTCGTTGGGGTTTACTTCATTCAAAGCATGAATAAGAAAGGGTAATATCAAAATTTCTCATCTTCACAACACAAATTGATGGACAAATTCACTAGCAAATTCACATAATATACAGGTTGTGTGGGTTCATCTTTAGCCTCACTATATAGGAGGTTTTGTCACCTCTATAGTTTTTCTTCCCAACAGACAGGATCTTTTACACTATCTCAAGTTGGCAATCTAGGATTGAAATCACAGGAGATGAGGCAAATCCCCATGTCTAGGAATAAAAAAGAGTTTTTTCCACATTGCTTGGCTGAAGAAAATATTCCGTATTCCCTAGATTTTAAACACAAATGCCAAATTACCTGGTTATAGACAATGCTGCCCTTGGTGGAATAGGTGCATGCAGAAGCTTTGGTGGCAATTGCGAGAGCTTCGGTGGCAGGAGCTTCAGGAGACGGAGCCAGAGCTTCAGTGGTGGCATTTGCAAGAGATCCAGTAGAAGTGGTTGCTTGTGGGAGATCCAGTGGAGGGCGTGATCATTTATAATTAAACCATTTACAAGTGTACAAGGTAATTATACTAGGATAAGTATTTAAGGGTTGTCGAACCTCAAGGATGGATGAATTATTACTAAATCTAAAGAGGAATTTGCTGATTAAAAATTAGAAAGAACTTAAACTTAAATTAAGCAAAAAAAAGGAATCAACTAGTTTAAAAGCAATAGATTAATATAATGAAATTTACTTAAGAAATTGAATCCACTATAAAACCATAACAATTCCTTAACTTTTAATCTAAATCTAGTGTGAATATGAACAAGTATTATCAGCTACAAACTAGAATTACTTCAAAAATAATCATTAATTAAATTCATGGCATTAACTATCTTCAACAATAGCACGAATTATCTACACTAAACTAGCTATAGGCATAACTCATCTAATCTTAGTATAACTCATCCAATTCATTAATTATCTGAACATTAAAACTATTGTATGAACATCTCATCTAAATCACAAAAATTAAAATTGATGAAAATATCAAAACCACCTCAATCTATCATCTACAAGACAATAAATCAACATAGACTTGAATAAACATTAAAAGCTCTTCCATTAAAAAGGAAATCCTTATCATACAATTGTCATCATTCACAACTGAGATCTAAATTAAAAAGAAAAGAAACTAAAACTTATCTATAGCTTCATCAACTCCTAAGTAAAAGAAAAGTCTAGCCTTCCATTGTAGAAGAAAGCACTTGAATCTCCATTGAAAGCTTTGTATTCTCTTCCATCTTCTTCCTCCTTTTTTTCTTCAGAAAATCTAATGGAATCCTCCAATTTCAAGCCAAATATGTCTTTATATAGGCATAAGAGCCGGAGAAACAAGTCCTATATGAAAAGGATTCAAAATTGGCTCAAACAAGAAAACTGCGTGTTATCCCGTTCGAACGCCCTACATGCCCGTGCGAACGCCTATACTGTGTTTTTGTCCGAATTCACGTTATCCCGTTTAATACTTCAAACTCCCTGTTCGAACGGCTACACTATTTCTACCATCTCGACAGTCCAATTTCCTATTCATTAAGCCTTTCTTCATGTCCATATTAATTTCTAACTTCTTTATAACTCCAAAAATATTTCAAACATCGTCCAAGTACCTCAATAAGCACACTTTACCTACAAAACATAAAATATCATACTTTAGACATGTAGAAAGTAATTAAAATCCCAACTTGATTTAAATACATGCCTAAACTACTAATAACTACAAAATTAATTAATAATTAAACTAAAATATTAATAACTATCTTAATCTAAATAAACCATAACTAACTCTAAATTAACCTAATCTATGCTAGCAAATAAAGTAAAAAGACATATAAAATAGATATATATTTCATACTTATCAGGGCAGTCATTATCGAGGAGGGAAGCTTGGAGATGAATAAGATGAGCCCCATCCTCAAGAAGCCCAAGTTGGAGGAGACGATTGAACTCATAATCGGATGTTGAGGCCCAAGCCAAAGAAAAAATGAAAGAAGAAACCAATAGAGAAGACGAGCAAGAAGATGTTGTCAAGGCACTGATGGAGCATTTGGCTAGAGATGGAGGAGGCCTAGGCCCCCCTTTGCAATTCCCAAGCCCATCTGGTCCGCCTCCTTTCCAGCCAGAAGAAGCCACCGCCCAAATCCTCGATCTAGCTTGTAACACCACGACCCGGACTGGGGGTTATTCGAAAAATAGATACATGGTGTATTAAATAAATGGAAACAAATTAAAACCAAGACCAACCAGGAGCGGTGAACTCTTAAGTACGAGAGACATAACGTTCTTCTACGCACTATGAAGCTATAACATTCCATTGCACATAGATTAGAACAAAACTAATTTTATAACTGACTTGGATCGGGCCAATGTTGTCTTGTCGTTAGTTGCCTACGTACGTATTAGATAACATGTATGATATTATTCCAATACAATCAGATCCAAACGTAGTTCTGCCTATTGGCTATTACATGCATCATGCATCAGAAAATCATATACGTTAAAATATGTATATTTATATATCAGAATAAATTATTTAGAATCAGAAAAATATCTATTAAAAAATCAGAGTTGAACGGAAGCTCATAAATCAGCGAAAATACATATCTCACTCTATCGTAGAAGTGAGCAGAATATTATTAAAATCACATGTGTTTCTCTATCACAGAGCAGTAGCAAAACACAAAACAGAGTAGATCGAATCATATTAAATCACATCAGACAATAACAGACTTCATCCGACAAGAATAGATCATATCATATCAGATTGGAGCATGTCAGATTAAACAGAGTATTATAGAGCAAATCGGATCAGAGCATATCATATAAAATCGGATCAGAATCTACCAAATCATAGCAAATCATATATCTTAATTAATATATTAATATTACTAACTAAGATGTGCATATATATAAATCAAATTAAATTAGACGGTCAGAAAAGCTTACTCCCCTACAATTCCAAGAGTAGCGACATTCGACGTTGCTCATTTCCTCAGGGCGTACTTCCTTTCAGGTTCGGAGATGGTGGGCAAAACCTCTGTTGACTCTGGAATATCTTTCTTATTACGTCTGGAGGTAGCTGCCAAAACCTCCCCTACCTAGAGACACTTTTCTCTTTCCGTGCCTGTAGGCTGCAGACAAAATTTCCCCTTAACCTGGGACACTTCACACTTCCCGTGCCCGAAGGCTATGGATAGAACCTCCCCTAGACCCGAGGATGTTTCTCTCACTACGCGACCCTTTGGTGGATGATAGAGCCTCCCCTACTTGGGGCCACTTCCCTTGTTGTGGCCCGATGACAAAAGACGAAACCTCCCTTTATTCTGGGTCATTTCTATTTCCTCGGGGCTAGAGTGCAACAGGCAGAGTCTCCTCTTGCCCGGGGGAGTTTCCCCCTTATGGAGATGCAAATTCAAGGAATAGATGCTTCCATTTCGTAGAACACCCTCTAATTAGCTAAGTACGCCTTTTGAATGACTAGATTCAGACTTAAAACAAGTGAGGAACGAAAACAAGAAGTTTCAAAATGTTCTAAATGAGAAAAACTAACAGGTTTATATAGGAGAAGACAATTGATGTATGCTTGACGCGTGTCTGACACGCGTCTGACGCATAACTGGTGCATGGCGTTATAATTATATTTTTTTAATTTGTTTTCGTTCTTAAAACTTAAAAACATGATATCTTCCTACCCCAAAGTCAGAATAGCGCGTTCTTGATACTGATTGACTCGTATCGACGAGCCCTTTGAAACTAAACCCTACATTAATAGGTTATCTCGCTCTTTCAAAGTGGGTCCTGCCTATGTGGCATGCTTCCCGAAGTCATAACTTTCATTCCCAACCTCTGTTTTCCGTGTTCTTCAGTTTGTTGGGCTCATTACTTCAAGCTCTACCCATATAATAGGATTTCATTCTTTAAAACTCCTTAAAAATTAACTTAAAATTATGTAATTACCCCTAACCCATCGGTTTAGGTGAAATTGGAACATGGGGTGTCACATTCTTCCACCTTAAATGAATTGCGTCCTAGAAATTATCCCAAAAATACATTTCAAATAAACTAAGGAGAAAAGTCGACCATTAGTCGGATAACGATCATGAATCTAGTTGATGAACAAAACATTCAAAAGCACAATCCAATAAGTTATAATCAGATAACTTAACTTATCGGATAAAACAAATAATTCAATAGTATAAAACGAAATTGGCTAAATTATAATCGGATTAACCACTCGTAAAAAGAATCCAATATTTTATGATCAGATAAAATACTTTAAACAAAAACCAACTAATTCAAATTCGGATCAAGCATATCATAGGGAATATGATTATGGTCTTTTAAAGTCATATAAATTGTTTATTGGAATCAGAACTGATAGAGAAAAAAATGATCACATAAAACACTTTAAACAAAATCCGATCATTAATTTAACATCGGACAAATCAGTTTTTGAAAAAGAGCAAATCAAGATAAAATTTGTCGGGATTAAATCATCCGATCAATCACATAATCAGAATCTAATAATTTTATATC
Source organism: Saururus chinensis (assembly GCA_035235625.1). Classification (NCBI taxonomy): domain Eukaryota; kingdom Viridiplantae; phylum Streptophyta; class Magnoliopsida; order Piperales; family Saururaceae; genus Saururus; species Saururus chinensis. The sequence goes on from CP141143.1 coordinate 39,955,520, forward strand.
GAATAACAAAATCTAAATATTATTTTCAAAATTGGATAATGTTTCGGGATCAAAAGAGAACAAACAGATCAGATAGAACATACAGAACGGACAAAACGAACAGAACAAACAGAACAGATAGAACAGACATAAGAGACAGATCTAAAAGATCAGACAGAATAGAAAGATAGGACATATCAGACAAAACGGACAAAACTAACAGATTAGACATAACAAACAAAACGGACAGAACGGAGTCGTGATACCAAACGGCATTCCCTTCGACACTCATGGTGTAGCGAGAAGCTCAAAAAGATAGGAGCTTTCCCATGATGCTCCACACCTATATGTGTGCGCCAAAACCAATTTTTAGGTTGATATCCAAATAGAGAGTGACTGATACTTTCCGGTTTTACCCCGAAACTACCCAAAAAGTGCATGTACTCAAAACATAATGCAGTACATATAAATTATTTCACAAATATGATATTCTTCCTTAAAACATGGTTAATAAGCATAAATTTAGAATTTAAAACCGCCTACACTATAGATTGAGTTAAAATCTAAAATAATGTTAAGCAAAAATATATGTAAACGATTATAATCTTTTTCAAAAAATTATTTATCAGAAAAGAATCATTTAGAAACAATTTGATGCAAAAACAATTGTACAAATAATTGGTTCATCCGAGTGACAAGAAAACTAGAGCCATGATACCGAACGGCGTTCCCCCCAACACTCATGGGGTAGCGAGGGACTCAGAAAGTGAGAAGCTTTCCTATGATGCTCCACACCCATGCGCACACCAGAACTGATTATTTTTCTCAGTGGGTATCTAGAGAGTGCAAGCACCCCGCGTATCATTGTATACATCAAATCATAATATTTTTCAGAAACAGATATCAATCATAATCTTTTCTCACAATCATTCAAAATTTTAAACATTGGACATAAAACATATTAGAAATCAATCATACTCTTTTCACAGAGGCATTTGATCAAAAATCAAAGCATCCGACAGAAAATAAATTTTTTACATTTAAATCAGAACATATATTCCCGGTACACATCACACTCAGACCAAAATTTCAAACCAAACTTGAAATTGAAAATTGTCTCAATACACTAGCAGAATTAACATTGGAGCTATCCACTAACTCCCATTTTCCATATCACAGGCGTTTGATGATTACTTATTGGTAATTCTACTATCGTAAATTTAACACACTATTTGAAATTGAAGTTACTAAAATAATCATGTAACGGATTCAAAACAGATATTTTTGATTGATTCAAAATCAGAATTCATAAAATGAAAGTTCATATAAAATCAGATACCACACATACAAAACAGAATTTCAAATATTCCTGAATTATAAATTAGAATTCATAAAATCGGAGTCCATCGGAAATCACATGCAAAATAGAATTTCAAATCAAATTTGATTCAAATGATTCAGAATAGAATTATCAAATCACTTTGGATTAAAAATTAGAATTTGTAAAATCATAGTTCGTATTAAATCTAATGTCATATGTACTAAAGATAAAGTTCAAACCCGAAATTCATATTAAGTCCAATATCGCGATTGAAATAGAATTTCAATAATTCAAATTCATATCAAACCAAGATTTGGAACAGTAATTTTAAATAATAATCGTTGAAATGCTAAATTCATAATATCATTCCAATACAACACAAGTAGGACGCAGATTATAAATTACTTAAACAAATGAAAATTTAAGAGAAATTTTGATGCCATATTAGTAAAATAAAATTATGAATCAAAACCCAATACAGCTTATTCGTAGCAAAATTTTTGAATTTATTTTAGGTTTCAAGATTAAAATTTATAATATGGACTATTGTATCAAATCCAATGTAACAAATTCAAACATAATGTGAAATAATTTCTGACTTGAAACCAAACTTCATAAATTTGACGTTATCACCAATTACTTGCAAAGCGTGCAAGACATAAATTTAAAATTATTTTTTATTCAAAATCAAAAGTCATAAAATCGGAGTTTGTATTAAATCCGATGACAAACATGCAGAATGGCAAACACATAATTGGAGTTTATATTAACTCCGATACAACACTTACCAAAAGAAAACTTTAGATCAAATCCGATATCACACGTACAAAACAGAAAATTCAAAATCGGAGTCGACATTAAATTCGATATCACTCATACGAAATGAAGGTTTCGCAATCGGAATTTTCCTTAATTCCGATATTACATATGTAGAACATACGTTCACAATCAGAATTTTTATTAAATTCGTTGACACATAAGCAGAACGGCAAAAACATAATCGGAGTTTATACTAAATCCGATATCATCAATAGGCAGAATGGACATTCATAATCAGAATTGGCATTACATCAAATGAAATACTCGTAGGATAGAAATTTAAAATCAAATCGAAATTCAAATCAAATCAATTGCAACTCATGCCAACCAAATTAATTCAAATGTGAAAAATTGAATTCAAATCATTTATATTTCAAAATATTTTTTTCCTCTCATAGGCAAAACCATGCTCCGATACCATTTGTAACACCCCGACCCGGAAAACCCAAGCCGAACCGGGGGTTATTCGGAAAACAAAATCGGAGTGTAATAAATAAACGAAAAAAAAATTAAAACTGAGACCCACCAGGAGCGGCAGACTCTGAGTGCAAGAGTCATAATATTTTTCTATGCACTACGAAGCTATAGTGTTTTGTTGCGCGAAGATCATAACAAAACTAATTTTATAAATAATTTGGTTCGGGCCAACGTTGCCTTGTCATTGGTTGCCTACGTACGTATTGGATAACATGTATGATATTATTTCGATACAATCGGATCCGAATATAGTTCTGCCTATTGCAATTACATGCATCACGCATCAGAAAATCATTTACATTAAAATACATATGTTTATATATCCGAATAAATTATTCAGAATCAGGCAAAGATCTCGTAAAACATCGTAGTTAAATGGAAGCTCATAAATAAGCGGAAATACATATCTCACTCTATCGTAGAAGTGAGCAGAATATTATTAAAATCATGTGTCTCTCTATCAGAGAGCAGTAGCAAAACACAAAATAGAGTAGATCGAATCATATCAAATCACACCAAACAATAACATATTTCATCCTACCATAACAGATCATATCACATCAAATCAAAGCATATCAAATTAAACAGAGCATTATAGAACAAATTGGATCAGAGCATATCATATAAAATCAGATTAGAATGTATCAGAATCTACCATATCATAGAAAATCATACATCTTAAATAATATATTAATATTACTAACTAAGATATGCATGCATATAAATCATATTAAATTAGATGGTCAGAAAAGCTCACTCCCCTGCAGTTCCGAGAGTAGTGACATAAGGAGTTGCTCGTTTCCTTAGGGTGTACTTCCTTTCAGGTTCGGAGATGGTGGGCAAAACCTCTTCTAACTCAAGAACATCTTTCTCATTATAATTCAGAAAAGAAGTTTCAGAATGTTCTAATCAGAAAAATTGACGGGTTTATATAAGAGAAGAGACTTGGCATACACTTGACACGTATCTAACACGTGTAATGCAACAGATGCGTGTCTGACTTGTAACTAATGTGTGGCGTTATAATTATATATTTTTTATTTATTATCATTCTTAAAACTTAAAAACACAATATCTTCCTACCCCAAAATCGGAATAGTGCGTTCTTGGTACCGATTGACTCGTATTGACGAGCCCTTCAAAACTAGACCCTACATTGGTAGATTATCTCACTCTTTCAAAGTGGGTCCGCCCATGTGGCATGCTTCTTAAAGTCATAACTTTCGTTCCCAACCTCCGTTTTGCATGTTCTTCGGTTCATTGTGCTCATTACTTCAAGCTCTACCCATATAATAGGATTTCATTCTTTAAAACCCCTTAAAATTTAACCTAAAATTATGTAATTACCCCTAACCCATCAGTTTAGGCGTAATTGGAACACAGGGTGTCACACAGCTCGCCTCCGAGCCTAAACTTGTCATCCCCCCTACATCCACTCACAGGGTCTCCATCTTGGCGGCACGACGCAAAATAGACCGACCTTGGTAGGTGGTGTAGGGTCACTAGCAGCACTCCACCTCAAGAAGAGGCCGGCCACGGAGGGTGGAAGTTGAAGAGATTGGCACTAATCCTAGGGATGAGGAAATGGGAGGGGGGGCTGAGTTAATAGGCACGGGTGAAATGGTTTCCATTTTGGCAGCATGAGCCAGAAAAGACCCACCATGGTGTGTGGTGTTGGGTCGCCGGCAGCGCTCCACCTCAAGAAGGGGCTGGCCACGGAGGGTGGAAGTTGAGGAGCCTAGCACTAAGCCCGGGGACAAGGAAACGGGAGGAGAAGGGCTGGGTTAATAAGTGCAAGTGAAATTTGCCTGCACGTGAAAATATCATTCACAGGTGAAATTCACCAGCACAATCGAATTTGCACACATGCAAAATTTTGCGCTTGGAAAAAATATAGATTTTTGTGACGCTCTACAAGAAGCATCAATAAAAAAGTATTATTTGCAAGCGGTACTTTTTTGCGACGCACTACAAGGTGCATCGCAAATAATATATATTAAATTTTATTTTAAAGTTCCTCTCTCTCTCTTCACTCACTTCCTCTCTCCCCCTCCCTCTCTCTCTCTCTTCTCTTCTCTCTTTTCTCTCTCCTCTCCCTCCTCTCCCTCTCTCTCCTCTCCCTCTCTCTCATCTACCTCTCTCTTCTCCCTCTCCTCTCCTCTCTCCCCTCTCTTCTCTCTCTCCTCTCTCTTCTCTCTCTCCTCTTCTCTCTCTCCTCCTCTCTCTTTCCTCTCCCTCTCTGTTCTCTCTTTGCTCTTTCCTCTCTCTTCTCTTCTCTCTCTCCTCTCCCTCTCTCTTTTCTCTCTCCTCTCCCTCCCTCTCTTCTTTCTACCCTCTCTCTCTTCCTCTACCCTCTCACTCTCTTTCCTCTCTCTCTATCTCTTCTCTCTCTCCTTTTTTCTATCTATTCTCTCTCCCCTCTCTATCTCTCTCTTCTCCTTCTCCTTCTCCTTCTCCTTCTCTCTTCACTCTCTCTCTCCTCTCTCTCTTCTCCTTCTCTCTCCTCTCTCTCTTCTCCTTCTCTCCACTCTCCATTTCTTCTCTCTCTCTTCAGTACTCTCTCTTTCTCCCTCTAGCCTCTTGCCTCTCTCCCACATGAGCCAATGTGAGCCCCGGCTCTGAGGATGAGGAAAGAGTGGGGGAATTTAATTTTAGCTCTTTCAAGATTTTTTAGTTATATATTATATTTTAAAAATAATAAAAATAAAATAAAATAAATATATTAGTGATGCTTAAAAATAAGCATCGCTAATAACCTAACTTATTAGCAACACATAGGTTTAAGTGTCACTAATAACCTAATTTACTACGACGCATAGGCTTAAGCATCGCTAATAACCTAACTTATTAGCGAAGCATCGGCTTATGCATCATTAATATACTAATATTAGTGATGCAATTTACTATATGTCACTAATAACTTTTATTTTATTTTTTTATTATTTTAAAATAAGATATTTAATGTAATAATTTTAAAAAATCAAAATTAAATTCATTTCCCTCTACACTATTTTCTCTCATCTTTCTCTTCTCTCTCCTCTCTCTCTCCACTCTCTCTATCTCTTTTCTCTCTCACTTCATTGTCCAGAAAATCTCTTTTTCTCTCTCTACCCTCTCTCATTTCTCCCTGATGCATGTTAACGTGAGCCCCGGCTCACAGGATGAGAGGGGAAGAGTAGGAGGATATAATTTTTTGAATTGTATATTATATTTTTAAAATAATAAAAATAAAATAAATATATTAATGGCAATTAAGAATAAGTGTCGCTAATAATCTCACTTATTAGCGAAGTATAGGCATATGTGTCGCTACAATTTACTATGCATCAATAATAAATTTTATTTTATTTATTTTTATTATTTTTAAATTAATTTATTTAATAAAAAATTTAAAAAACAAAATTAAATTCCTATCTCTATGCACTCTCCTCTCTCCACACTCTCTCTCTACCCTCTCTATTCTCTCTCTCCTGTCTCACCACTCTCTGCCCCTCACTTTCTCTCTACCCTCTCTCTTCTCTCTCTCCTCTCTCATCCTCTATTCACTCTCTCTCTCTCTTCAGTTTCTCTCTTCACTCTCTCTCCTCTCTCCCTCTTTCTTCTTTATATGAATTTTTTTCTTATTTATTTATATATTCATTATATATAAAATAAACTATTGGAGATGCTTTTAAAAAAGCATTGCAAATACGACTACTATTTCCTATGCATTTTTTAAAGTGTCGCCAATAGCCTGAAATTTCTTTTAAAAAATAACCTTGTTTTATTTGTGCCATATTTTTTTTAAGTGTTGCTATTAGTATCATTATTGGCGATGCTTGTTTAAAAGTGTTGCTAATAGAAGTACTATTTGTGACACTTTTATAAAAACATCGTTAATAATTCTAAATTTTTTATTTTATTTTTAACCTTGAAACTATTAGCGACGCATTTTAAAAAGTATCACTAATGGTATCACTATTAGCAACATTTTTTTAAAAGCTTAGCTAGTATAACACTATTAGCAATGCATATTAAAAAGTGTCAAAAATAGTTGATTATTAGCAATGCTTTTTGATAAGCATAGCCAATATTTATTTTTTTGTGACACATATATATGCATCACAAATAGTAGTTTTTAGTGACTTAGCATTGCATCGCTATAAGTTTTTTTTATTATAGTAACTATTATGTAAAAAAAATATTAATAAAAGTTTGATCTTTTTCCCTATACACAGTTGTCTACCTTTTAATATGCATACTCATTCTTTTCGCCTTATCCATGATACGATAATTTGCTAGTCATGGATTCGAAGACACCCTCATCACAATAATATGGCACTATATTAACACAGGTCTTCTGATTGGACATACAATGTCACACTCCAACACCAGCCAACCCCAAGCCGGACCTAGTCAAGGGGAGGACAATGTGGGGCACGATGAAGTAGTGTTCAAATGCAGAAGACTTAACCCCTAAATCGGGTAGTTCATAACAGAGTAGCCCACATCATGCTTTTGTACAAGAGCGATGAGAAAATAAGAGACCATAAATTTAGTATTAGTCTACGCGAAACCCACATACTTAATCTAACATAGCCCTCATATGGCTCAAGTAAAAGAATCTAAGCCTACATAGGCTAACAAAAGTCTAAACCGATCTCAGGAAGTAAAGTATGAAGCATAATCAAGTAGACATAACTCTTAATACAACAAGCTATATAAACAAACATAGAGCATAAGATCTCTAAATATCCCATCCTATGCAAGATCATCACCCACACACTCCTCATAGAGTCCATCCTAACCACCTGCATGGCATTTCGTGCAATCCCAAAACAAAACAAGAGAAAAAGGGGTGAGCCACAAGCTCAGCAAGGGTTTTTAAATTATGGAAAGTAAATTCAAAAGACATCACAGGTAAATCACATAATGTTCATCACATCATCAACCATCATACACAATCATCATGAGATATTCACATAACCTATGCATACTTGTCATAATTTACCATTCATAAGCATCTACTCATGATAACATTCTCATATCACTTTCATACCATACCATAAAATCTCATGAATCAAGTCATCTACATATCATTCTATAACCCATCACATCTCATCATAAATGTTATATACCTGTTGTGCATCATGGGTTCAACATAACATCACATCAATCATACACCTCATGTGTAATATAATTGCATTATGCCTTAGTGACTTTTCAACATAAACACATCATGCATATCTATTCTCAATGAAAACAATCACCCTATACGAAAATTTTCTCAAACACACTATCCTGCATAGCATGCAAATCAATCCAGACCTACATGTATAACATAAGCTTCCTCATCCCAACACAACAACTATGTAATTGAGCATAATATAGCATACACATGCAACAATAATAAGTGGTGAATGTATCATACATAGAGAGAAATAAATCTGCTCATCAAGGCCAACCCCCCCCCCCCCGGCAAGCAACCCAATATAAAACTACTCAACAAGACCGAAACCCCCGAGCAACCCAATATCAAATAAACCAGCTCATCAAGGTCGAAACCCCTGAGCAACCCTATATCATATAAACCTGCTAATCAAAGCCGAAATCTCAAGCATCCCTACCCATCAGACCGAAGTTTCGTACATCCCTGCTTATCAAGACCAAAGTACTATGCAGCCCTGCTTGTCAAGACCAAAATCTCAAGAAACTATACATGGTAAGCTGGTGTACTTAGACAAACCAGCTGGATTCTCAAGGTCAAGATAACTCATCAAATAGCTCATATAATGATTAACTTATCTTAATAAATAACACATATAACATTTAGCTCTTCTCAACCCGGGGAGGTACCAAGTCTCAAGCAATACTGCTCATCAACACTAAATTCAAAATGAAATCATGTCCTCTCGAACCCAACCAATTCGATAAGTCTTCGATCAATTAATCTGGCAAGCAATGACATCCAATTGCATTCAAACGATCAACCATGGCTAATCATAATAAATCTCATTTATAAATTATTTTCATGATGTATACAATATGGTACATACAAGATCAACGCTACATGAGTCCTACTAGAAGAGATATGCTCAAATCAGTCAATATGTACATCATTCCTAGTCCACTTGTGTCAAATAATCATTACAAATACCTTCACAAGTGTGTGCATAGGGGTAGTGTTCAAGTCTAAGCAAAGATATGTAAAAACTGAAAACAAACCATACTCAATACTATATACATGCATCTATGATTATTATTATAGTTCCTCCTTACTGAAATCATAAATCAAGTATAGTAAAAACATCGACATACGAGTCCAAGACAAGTATAACATTATGCAAGATTTAGGCAAGGATAAACATAGTCATACTTAATCTAAAACATCATCATTGTCAAACCTATTGAAATCATGGAATAATTATGAAGAAATCATCAAAATCCCACTTAAAATTTGCGCATATACTCATTTATCCAATACTAGCTTAAATAGATGTTTTAGCATAATCACAACATGTAACTTGTACATTTCAAGAAAAATAACAAATAAACCGCTATGTATGTGAAAATTTGGAGAGACCTATATTGTAGGCTTAATTAACATGTAAATAAATATCATATAAAATAAGTATCAAAAATAATTTTCATGATTTAATTAATAAGACTATACAATTCTTCCATAAACGTTGACCTTCAAATTTACTACCATGCAATTGATTTATCGTGCTCTAAACAATTTGAAATATTTACATAATACTCATAACACATATATCAATCCATCACAAAAAGAAGGAACCAAAAATCATATATTTTCATCCCTAAACATGCTTCTAAACATGAAAATAAATAGTTGTTTTTACTTTACAGCACACATTTCAAAAAATATAATAAATACATATTATTCTAAAAAACATGAATAATTAGGAATATAATCTGGACAAGTCAATATACTCATAGAAAAATTTAAGAGAAAAACTCAAAGTAAAAGTATCTGAAACATAGTTATAAATCCAACACATAGAACTATTTGGGATGTTTGAAAGATTTGGTGAAGATCTGGCCATTAAATCAAAGATCTAATAGTTAAGATGGAATTGTCCTAAAAGTCGTCTTCTACCTCACAAAATTGGACTGAAATTCTGCTAAAAAAATTACTCAAAATTGCTAAAACTTCATTAAACTTTATATACTCATTACCCAAGTCTAAAATATGATAGATCTAATATTTTTTATACTTAAATATATAAAAATAACCATAAATCATGTATTTTTAATAAATCACCGTGAAAACACAAACATGAGAAATAACCCACTTAGAGCATTCTAAACTTGAAATTTGAAGTATCAATTGACTTAGAAAGAAAACCACTTACCTTCAGTGAGCTTTTGGGTCCAAATCAAAGCTTTATCCTTCAAAAGTCCCTACCTAAAGTTAGGGTTTAGTTAATACTTAATTAAATTTGAATATTAAACTTAAACTACTTTGAAAACATGTAGATTAAGGGTTCCCTTTGCTTAAAATGAAAATCCCTAATTTAAGGTGTGAAATAGAGATTAAAAACATTATTTTTAGTAGGTTAAATCAAGAATCAACTTTGGGGGAAGATGAGATTAAAAGAAATTAAGGGAAATCCAAAAGATTTGTAGAAATTAAGGCTTAAAACATACCAAGGTCAACTTAATGATGACACAACTTAACCATTGGCTTGTTGTTGCTTACACTAGCCTTCATCCAACTTAAATGACTTAACACGTCTTCGATAATTAGTAACACGACCTACATATATGCGTCGAGATGCTTACACAATGTGAAATGTTCAAATAAGAAACATACATAAGTCATGTTGTTAGTTACATGATTAAAGTCAACTTACGCAGAAGATTACACAATATGGAATAAAAAAAAATAGTTGTCTATTTATAAATTGTGTATTGTAAGTAACCATTTATTATTTACAAATTGCTTATTGTCTATGTATAAATTGTATGTTGTGTATTGCCTTATTACAATTCATTCACTTCTGGATCAAATTCCAAATTGATTCGCCCCCAAATCAGGTTGAATGACTCTTTTGGCCAGCTTTGCTATATAATACATGATAAATATACTACAATCTTCGTTAGTCTCTTGATATAGGTATTTGTTGATCTTCATTATTGGCCACTTTGTTAGACCTTTTATGTGCAGGACCCTCTCTATTTCATAGGCAACATGTTTCCTAATGTGGTCCACCTCTGCAAAGTGGTGATTGTGGTCACCTTTTTGTGGGTCATACCACCTAAACCTCTTCTCCCTGCAATGGACAATTAACAAAAGAAAATATCCAGTAACGTAGATCAAAATGAAACCACTCTCTTGTTAACATTCAGCCTCCTCAACAAGTTGCCAATGATTTTGGGGAGCATCTCCTCCAGGTCGTACTATGTCCCAACATTGTAATAGTGCTAGATCGCAAACTTCTTGAAAAACAATTGGGATAAAGGCTAGGACTTCTAGCATTGCACTCCTCCAAAAGTTGGTAGAAGACATCTATGACCTAGAATCATCAACAAAATAATTGTGTTAGTGATAACACGATGAACGATGCATCATGACACTACAAACACAACATGTGAGTACATCATTTAACACATAACATGATGTAAATTATGTCATGTAATCACATATACGATAGAGATAAACAATAATATCTTTTGATATTTGGCATGTTATTGATACAGCGATATGTGGACATTTCGTATTATCAATAAAGTGATAAATAGCAGTGGCCTTTACCACTTTTCACACATCGTGTGAATAATAACATGCTATGTAATAAAACATATGTTCAAGTATATAATATTACCTCATTTGTTATGCACTCCTGCCTAAGTAGAGGCACATAATCAGTGTGAAGAAGTGTCACCATGGGTCATTTCTTATGTGGGGTGCTCCAAACAATCTTCGGTGGTCCCTTGTTCTTCAACATGTTGAATCTCCACGTGGAACACCAGTTGTATATCAAGATAGTTGTGTGGCACCAAAGCAACCTCCTCCCTCCCTTATCCTGCTCAGCATGCTCTTCCATGTCTATTACTTGTTGGAAACTCTCTAGTAGTTCCTGATCAACTAGAGGGGTGTCTGATATAGTGGCACTGCTATCGACAGCATTTGAGCCCACCATTTCCCGATTCAGAGAGTTTGCCTATGATGCAGGGATATTATATGGGCCAGGGATAGATGCCAATGGAACTTCAACCTCTGGCTTTGCCTTCTGCCCCTCCCTTGCCCGGCGATTCGTCTTTGCAATCTTCTCATCAATATAGCTACTATAATTCTTTTGCTTCTCCGTGCCCTCAGCAGCCACCTTCTTGGCTGGTTCCTCACCCTTATATCCCTGAGTCAGTGGATTAGCCACCATGTATCTCATCCTCCTGGGCACGAGAGGTAGGAGGGGTACGATAGGCCAATATCTGAAACTTTCCGCTTCTTTATTGTTAGCTTTATTTTCTTCTGAGGCACCACTTTTTTATTTTCAATCTTATTTCTACTTTCCTCTCCTTTTTCATCCCAAGATTGTTCCTTGACCTCCCGAGATTGAACAACTTCTTTGTTTATTTTCTTGAGAAATCTTGTTATTACAATCCTTTCAACCTTCGGACCCTTCTTCTTTATTGGGGAGGCAACTTTTGGCTCCCTTTTCTTTGCATATAAGAAGTAAAAAATCGTATTTGTAAAAGACACGAATGCAAAGAAAGCATGTTTTTTATGATATGCATGTCCACCTATTGTATTGAAAGAAATATGTTGTTATACATTCGTGTTGTCGATCACACGACCAATACCATATTGTTTTCACATTAAATGACTATGTGTGTTTGTGTGTGATCGATGATACGATTATCCCCATACTAACACGATAACGGAATATGTTGTGTAATTGAAAATGTACTTATGAAAAATAAAATCCTTGTCGACAGACTAAGGGACAGATAATATTTGCTCTTCATAAGCAGATTGGTAAATAGCTTCACTTGATTTGGAAGCTCTAGCCTTGACCCGAATGGCGTCTCACCTTCAGTTCTTGGTGGAGGGGGTTCATGTGGCTGCTCTGTCTCGGGTTTAGGTGGGGGCTGCTTCTATTTTATTAGGCTTATTGCTAACTCCATATCATTTTTTAACTTGCTGGAGCGTGACTTGCACACTGTCAGTGCTCCAAATTTGCTCCCCGTATAGAATTGTCTTCTCCAAAACTACGTCACAAATCCCGTTCATGACATCTACTGGCAAGACGAAGGAGTCAATGATGTCTTGGCTGGATTGGAATTGCCCTGACATCTAGCCATTGTGGGCTTGAACAGGAATCATTGTCCTATGTATCATGGTCTACGTGCCCACCTTCGTAGCCTTAGGGGCTGCCCTTTGGTCACAGTCAAGTGGGCCTCTTCGGCAATTAGAGTTATTTTCATAAGCACTTGTGAATCTGGCTTGAGCCGCATGAATACCTCCTCATACCACTTCCTCATCTTGTGATGAGCCAACAACTTCTTCCCCACCTTTTTATTAGCCGGGTCAAGTTTTGTGACCTTCTCCATGTCAATCAATAGTTGTGTAAACCCAGACTACTACTTGCACCTTGGACTACATGGAGGACTACTTGGAGCCCATATAGAGGTATGCTAAAAAAACCACACCTAGTGGACACAGCAACATCATGTATGTTGTGTCATGGATAACACGTTTATTCAACTAATCGTGTTTTTTATTACACGGAATTCTCAGTTCATATAATTGCGTATACATGATAGACTATGATATCGTCTTATCGGTAACATGATACATACACTTTCTTGTTACATATCGTATTTTCATAAACACGAAACTCTAATTATCATGTGATTCATATTACAATATACATAAAGTGTAATTATAATATAATGTTATTCATACTATGATAATCAATCACATCGTGTTATTAATAAAATGACATTTACTTGGTACACAAATGAAGTCCCAACGAGAATTCTGACAGTGGCAAAGTGCTCATCTTGTCTGCTCCTGATGTTTTGTGGGTTGATGATATGCCTCAAATCAACATATCATTAACAACCCCAGCCCAATTGTACCTCCCCACAATTGTAATATCATCTATGAAGTCACACAAAGATGGGAATACAAATTTGTTGCTTTGTATGAATAAACAAGGACCCCCATGTGCACGATGGCCAACCATGCTAAGTCCTTGTCGAAGACAATCCGTCTGTTGTCAGATACTTCTTTCAAAATTTCTTCAATCAAATTCTTTTTTGGCTGCTTCCCTAGGAAGAACTTTTTGAAGAATTGCCCCTTGCCTTGGACAGCCTTCTCGTTGCCACTATCCAACTTCAATAGGTTCCATTTCGCACTCAAACCCGTCATTAGTGCGACTTCTTCGACTGTCAGGGGTAGTATTTTGCCCCGATTATTGAAAACTTCTAATGAGTCATCCCAACACTTACCTATTAGGATGTCCAATAGTGGACTAGAGATAATTATTGCTTCACAAACAAATACTGGGTAGAACCTAGTCTCCTCTAAGATTTCCTTACATCCCGGCCTTGATTTAACAAGGTCTTTTGATAGTTGGAGTCTAGCGGGAAAACTGTTCATTCCCATACCGGCTCTCCTCCCATAAATTCTCTTCTTATCCCTTCACTAATTTTGCCATTGGACTGTATTCTTCTAGGTTTTCGTGTGTGTGTGTGTGTGTGTCAACAATGGGTCGTAACAAAAATCAAAGAGTCACATTATGTAACTAACATGCTTACATATGCTAAATGTATATAGCATGTTATCGGATACACGATATGATGCTTTTCATACACAATAGCACAACACTTGAAAGTCATCTTTTGCTTATCATGTTATTAATGACACGTTATGCATGATACACATACACGATTAGAGGATATCTATATCAAATATCGTATTCTCGAAAACATGATACACATAACGTAGTAACTACTTTGTGTGCTCCATAACATGAAATATTAAAAATCGTGTATACAAACATACAATCTAGAGCTAGAGAAAGGTCTTACCACAAAACTGATCCAAGTCAGATTAACCCATCAATCGGTCGATGATTTTGTCCAAAGTTTACTGCTTTACCAGGATTGCATCAGTATACAGTCTGACGAATCCTCACTTCACGACTGAGACTCACTTTGGGGCAGAAAATTTCAAAGTCTCCTTTCAAAAACAAGAAGAACCGGATTTGACGAAAAACCGACTCAAGTTTTATCAAAATCACCAATGGGATGGGTCGGAAATCGGAATTCATTATGCGTATTAGCTTCTCACTGCTCATATTGTCAAAATCACTGGTGAGATAGGTCGTAAATCTGAACTCAAGTTGCACATTTGCTTCTCACCGAGAAATAGCCTGTGAAGTCATTTACATGTAAATGTAATCGTGTAAAGGGTTTACATGATATAAAACCCTAAACCTTGATGAGAGGTATTTATATCCAAAACTTTTCTTATATTGTGTAAGTCCGGGTTAATTGACATTTATGTTTAAAATCCAAAGAATATAGAATATTATGTTCATCGGCCAGGTAATAAAGAAAAACTCAATAAAAATAATCAACAAAGAGGGATGGGAACATGAACAATGCACCCTCATCATAGAGAGGGAGAGGTCTAAGTGGTCGAACAAATTGAACACAACAAAAGCTACCACCTCTATTGGGTAAACTAAATTGCATAGAAAATTCGAGATGGTGATGTTGGATTTATAGACATGCAATAGAGTAAGAACTGAGGGGGAGTGGTGGCATCCTTGATTTGCTAATGGATTTTTGGGCAATGCTGGTAGAGTAGGAACAACGACGATTTCTAGATGGCAAAGGTAAAATATGGGCAATGGAGCCATCTGCCCTTTGCCGCCATTCCGCCGGCTTTTCGCAGCCCATCAGCCTCCATCTGCCCCACTTCACCCCCACCACTCCTCCCCTAATGTGCCCCACCCCTTAGCCACCTTCTGCCACCCGCGTCCGACCCTAACCACCCTGCTCCGCTCCGGTCTTAGCTACCCCTCGTCCACCCCCGGCCCCTCTCCCCTGCGCTCTCGTCTCGGCCTCCCTCCCATTGCCCCCTTTCCCCCAAATCTGCCACCCTCCTCTAAAACAGAGAAGGGGAAGCAAGGAAGTAGGGGGCAGGGTGGCAGACCCAGGGAGTGAGGGAGGTAGGGGAGAGGTGGCCGGTCTGCCACCCTGCCCCTTGCTCCCCCTTCTTTTTTTCAAAGGAGGGGGGCGGATCAGGGGGAAGTGGGAGGGAGGCTGGGATTGTTGGGGTCCGGATTCTGTCGGGGACCCAGAATCCGTCCTTCTCCCCAACCTCCCTTCCGCTTTCCCCTCTCTCCCCAGGTCCGCCCACCTCCTTCCCCTCCTCTATTTTCCAAAAGAGGGGAGGGGGCCGGGAAGAGAGGGGGGGCGGCCCGCCGCCGCCCCCCCCCCTCCCTCCCACCTCCCTCCCTCCCGCTCCCCACCCTTCTCCTTCCCTCCAACTCATCTCCCCCCGCCCCCTTGCCCGCAACAAAGGAGGGGTGGGAGGGAGAAGGGGGGGGACCCAAGGAGAGGGGGGTCAGGATTTCAGCTCCCCACCAAAATCCGGCTACTCACCCCACCTCCTCCCTCTCCCTGGGTCCCCCCCCATGCCCCAACCTCCCACTAGTGTCGGATTCGACACTTCCGCCAAATCCCGGTGCCGGATTTTTTTTCTAAAGTTTTTATCAACACTTTTAAAGGCTCTTTTTATTTTAAAAACAAAATTTATGAAGTATTAGCAACACTTCATAAAGCATCGCTAATACACAAAATATTATTTATTAACGACACTTTAAAAACTATTTATTATTATTTTTAAATATTTTTTAGCAACGCATAATAAAGCGTCGCTAATAATCAATTATTAACAATGCTTATATCTATGCGTCGCTAATGAGCTGTTATTTATTTTTTTAAAATAATTTTTATATTAGCAGTATTTAGTAAAACATCACTAATAATCAATTATTAGCGACACTTAATCATTATGTATTTCTAATCATTTACTATTAACGACATTTTATTATAAGTGGCTAATACTAAAATAATTAGTGATGTATCGATAAATATCGCTAATGTGCACTATTAGTGACACTCTATGTAAGCGTTACTAATAAGCAATGACAACTCATGTTTTATCGAAGTATTTAATAATATTTTATAAATATCTCTAATAATCATTAACAATGCTTATAATATTATTAGTATATAAACATTGTTAATAATCTCTTTTTTTTGTGTAGTGGCCATTGATCCCTAAAATCGTCGACTTCACTCTATCAACCTTAGCCAACAAGCCGTGGTAGGCCTCAGTGCTGCCATTCCAGCGAGGTTAGTGCCTTAGAGTTTTCCCGCTAATAGGCCAATTGGACCCTACCCAAGCCGCCTAATATGCCTCTACGTGCGCCAGACCTTCTTGCCATGAGTTCTGTACGCTCTCAACGTCGGCTCATCTCATCGCCCGATAGCTCGATCACCTTCCAATGCAACGACAATAAGAGGAATCACTCCTCGGCTCATCTCATCGCCCGATAGCTCGATCACCTTCCAATGCAACGACAATAAGTGGAATCACTCCTCTCTGTTACAACCGCCATCCTCTGTCGGCAGCAGCAAGCACGGTAAGCATTCGACTCGTCCAGCCCAATGACCACTCCCCAGCGCCGCCTGCCGCCACTGGTCCAAGCGCCGGTCATGCTCACCGGACTCCTATCCCCACTCTCCACCGGAGCCCACTTCGCCCTCCTAGCCTCAGGCCGCGTCTCCGCCTCCACCTTCGGGTCGGACATGATAGTCACCTGTGGGGTCAACTCTGGGAAGCTACTCGGGAGGTGTGCGTGCCGCTGGATCTGATCGGGATGGAGAGCAAGGTGGTGGTCTTCCACAACGGATCTGTGGTTTCGTCAACCGAGCCAAACCATCATTCAAGCCAGTATTCAGATCGCCTCCTGAAATCACAACACAGCCAGCCAGCAACCTGGGACAGATCCGGTGCCGGAGACCCCAAAGGGTCGGAATCGGCTCCGCCGGCATCTGGTTTGGTTGGTTTCCTGCTGGGCAGACTTCGACTGCGGACCTCTCACCGGAGAGCGATGGTTAAACCTCAGCAGCCGGAACTTCTGTGAGCTCATCCCTTCTGTGGGGAACTTTGGATTTCCTTGTTCGGTGAAGGAGGAGGCGATTATGAAGGGTACACAGGACATTGGACTTGGCTACTGTAGACAAAGCCGCTCCTTTTTCCTGCCCTCTCGCCGCCGGTGCGATGTGCCTCCACCTCCTCACGCAGGTTGCCGGACAAACGGATTTGGGTTGCCGAGATTTCGGTCACTGCCTCAGCCTGCTTGCCAAAATTTTCACTGGATTCTTCACACCAGACATTGCAACTTTTCCAAATTCTGCTGGACAATGGTTGCTATTTGCCTCTTTCTCTGACAAGTTCCAAATGAGGAATTGAATACACCTCACTCGGGGGCATCCAGCTAGCTAACGGGTCCGCTTGGGTGTATCTGCCTGCCAGCACCATTGTGGGTCAATTAAACACGTACCTATTCCAGGTTATGTCAAAACGCTACATGGATCTGGCCCAAACTCCGCGGCAGCCCATGTTCTCAGCCAGACCGTTGTGCTGCTATCTGAGGCCCTCTTCGGGTTATCTCCAACAGCCCTATTTTTTTTCTAATGACCTATTTATTGGAGACTTGTGTGGGCAGTTTGCTCTTTAGTACACTCAATAAGTTGAGCCTGTTTCTCTACTTTGTTGCATTTATCATCTCTAGCAATCTATGCAAAGTATAGAGATACCCTGCCCTCGGATTTGGATTCGATATCCATGGTGTTATCCACTACACACGGTTTCTTATCTTCTTAACTACCATTTATTGACGTAATTTTTTGCATGTTTTGTTAATTTCTTCATGTTGGTTTCGAGTAGTAGCCTCTACTTTGCATCCTTTTATGTGTCTCATTTACAATTCTGGACCGGCTATTCACAATGGAGCTATGGTAAGCCCGATGCTTGAAGTTTTAGGCCACCTCGAGGACGAGGTGATGCGCAAGCAAAACGTAGTGGAATGTTGTGTACTGAAAATAGTTTGTCTAAGGGGGGCTTAAGTAATACGGTTTCTTAGGGTTTATTAGTTAATTATTAATTATTAGGGAGTTAATTGTTATTTCTATTAAATAATGTTTAGTGTGCTTTTATGCTTTTGTTAGTAAGCCCACTAGTTAGTCCATTTAAGTGTAAGGGCTATGCCCTAATTCAGATTATGAAATGAATAATTTACTATCTAATTCTCTTGTCTTCTCCCCTGTCTCTCCCTCCTCCCCGGTGCCCATGCCGCTCCCTCTCCTCTTTTCCAGCCACCTTGTGCCACTCCCTTCCCATTACTGGACTGCTAGGCCATTGTGGACACCGGTCCACAACAGCCGCGATCCCCTTCTTTTGTTTTCTCAAATCCGCCCGCTACGATCCGTCTTTCAGTTAGATCAAGGCGAGAAATTTTTTTATATATACTTTGATATGTTCATCATTTGAACTGCTCGCCAATAATTTGTTTGTACATGTTAAAGTTAATTGCTTTGTGGAGGGATTTCTCTAACTTTTTTTATCTTGATTATCATGTCCAGTTATCTTTGTTTCCTTCTCTGGCTGTTCAAATTAAGATTGTGATAGTGAATGCTTGGTGTTTTCTTGTACTTGCAACTCGTCAATCCATCAACTGGATGTAGGTTTGCCTTGGATTTCTATTTGAATTCATTTTTTGTTCTATTTGATATGGAGGGGTCAACTGATGCATTCTATTGATAATCTATTGTTAAAATGCTAAACAATCAAGTGAAAGAATTTGGTATGGGGCGATGGCTGTTTGATATGGAGTGATGGGTGGCTAGAAGTGGGGCTTAGGGTGGGGGAGGCAGGGGAAATAGGGAGGTCAGGAAGGGGGTTTGCTGGGAGAGGGGTTGGTTTTGGGTGGAGTCTGAAATGGTGATGAGGAAGAGGGAGGTTGGGAAGGAGGTGTGATGGGGAGAGGGGCTGGCGGTGGGTGGGTGGAGGGAAGGTGCGGGAAAGTAGGTTATTTTTTTAAATTATGATGTTAGTTTTTATCTTAAAAGATTGATTTTGATAGTATGCAATTAATTTATTTACTGCTGATTTTTATATTAAGCTCGATTAATCACATGTTTTATTAAGTAAAATAGTTATTTTAAGGTAATTGATGAATGCATTATTTATGTAATTTATTGTTTATGAATTAAGTGTATAGAAATGGCAAAAGCAATAGTTAGTTTTATGCTTCACTATGAAGGACGCATACATGAATTATTAATGAAGAAACCATTTACTTATAATGACTTTGAGATGCAAGTAGCCAACAGAGATAGGTGGGATCGAAGAAGATGAAAAATTACTATAAAATGTAATATTCTAACATTTGGACCGAGATTGGGGCTAATATATATAAATGATGATGCATCATTGAGTTTTATGTTTCACAATTTGCCTTACATAATTTGTTTCGAGGTATTTCTCGAAAAATAGGCCCAAGTGCCTAGTGAAAGGTGCAATAGTTCATACATGAGCTCTCACGGGAACTCTAAAAGAAATGTGAACAACAAAATACATATGCAAATGCCAGTTGATGATGAAGAAGAAGAAAATTTATCGATGGTAGTAGCTTCAAATGAACGTCATAAGTCATCTGCACCTATTGACGATAGAAGTAGACCTAATTGGATGTAAGGTTTATTAAGATGTGTTTCTAGGTCATCAGTTTGAATCTTATAATTGTCGATGCAAATTAGGATGTTAAATTATTAATTTTGTGTGTAATGTGGAAGCTTAACATTACATGCACGTGAGTCATTTAGCATTCAAATGTCTCAAGGCAGTGCATGGTATAGAACTCAAATCTCGATAGGCATTCATTACCCCTACACAGGTGTTAGACATACTGATGTTGGACTATCCAATCCAAGGTGAATTACATATTCATAAACGAATATAATATTTTTAGGTTTTAAATAAAGTGTTAAGTCATATGGAATTAAGTACATATGCGATGTTCATTTGTAGGGGCGCTTTATGTCCATGATGAAGATATTGATGTAAATGAGGCCAATGAAGGTAAAGATAATATTGGCAAAGTAAGCGAAGAAGAGTACGACATGAATAAAGAAGGGGTCAGAGGTGAAGAAAGTGCTCAACAGATGGTTGATGGCGAGGGGGATGGTGTGGTAAACAATGCAATTGCCGCAAATGACATGAATGTGGATGATGAAAAACTGTCATACTACGATGAAGAGGAGCCACTCTATACACATCTCACAAATGAGGAGATAGATGTGGCAATTAATTATATCATGGATATGGACCAACAAAACAAAGAAGAGTTATATGTTGGGCGCATCTTTGAGAATAAAGAGGCATTTGTCACAGCCTTGAGGGAGTTTTCAATTAAGAATCATGTTGAATTTAGGGTTCTACACACAAATATGTCAAAGTATACACTGAAGTGCATTAATAGTACTTGCCCTTAGAGAGTTCATGAATCAATAAAGAAAGGTGTAGGGTATTTTAAATTGAAGACATATGGAGGTGACCACACATGTCGGAATGCCTAGCTTAGCACTGATCATAGGCAGTGTAATGCATCATTTGTTTTGAAGGTCATAATGCCCGCCATCCAAGCCGAATTAACTTTCATACCAGGTGATATTATTCAAAGAATAAAGGAGAGGTTTCACGTTGACATATCTTATAAAAAAGCATGGGCGGCAAAGAATATAGCTATAAAGGCTATTTATAGGGATTGGGTGGAATCATACAAATTGTTGCCAATGTATCTCAAGGCAGTGCAAGCTGCGAATCTCGACACCTACTATAACTTGGAGTATGATGAAGTAACTCGTGCAGATGGTGGCATGTATAGGAGATTTAAGCGGTTGTTTTGGGCATTTGGGCCATCTATAGTCCGACATTGCATCCCAGTAATTGGTGTCGATGTCACTCGCTTGTATGGCAGGTATCATGGAGCTCTTATGGCTGCAACGACTACAGATGACAACAATGGGCTATTTCCTCTAACATTCTGGATATAGCAAA
The DNA here is from genome assembly GCA_035235625.1 of Saururus chinensis. NCBI lineage: Eukaryota > Viridiplantae > Streptophyta > Magnoliopsida > Piperales > Saururaceae > Saururus > Saururus chinensis. The sequence continues at coordinate 39,977,269 of CP141143.1, forward strand.
GGAAGATTATAACAATTGAAAATGGTCCTTAAGTGAACTGAGGGATAATGTACTTATGGGCATGACAAATGTCATAGTTATTTCAGATCGACATAAGGGGCTTCAGAAGGCCATGCCAGAGATTCTTCCCGAGCCATATTGCAATCAATGTTACAACATCCGTCACATAAATGAAAATTTTAAGAATGAGTTTAAAAGTGATACCTTAACGGACTTAATTGGGGCAACAACTTGTACACTGACAATAGAATAACTTAATGTTAAAATGGACTTGATTGGTTAGGAGAGTCCTAGGGTAAAATAGCTTCTCTTAGGAGGAGAATTGCATCCTACACAGTGGTCTCTTTCTCACGATGGTTTTAGAAGATTTGACATGACGACTATAAATATGGCTAAAAGTTAAAATAGCATCTTGAATGGGTCACAAGGATTACTCATGCAGGCTTTAGTGTTAGCTACTTTTTATTAGGTACTAAAATTCTTCGTTAAACGATCTTCTGCCTCGGATGTCATGGCCACCCCATATACTCCTAAAGTGGAAGAAATAATTAGAGAACAAATAAGAAAAATTGAGGAGTATATAATTAATAGGATCAACCGCAACGAGTACGAAGTGATGTCAATGTGTGGCCGGATGGTTGTGTGAATGCAACTCTTCATGCTTGTACATGCAATCTCTCTCAAGTCTATTTGTATCCTTGCTCGCACCTTATTATAGTGTGGGGAAAGCGGCGAGAGCCTATACAAGCAGGACTTTATTACACATTGATCTCTTATAGAAATGTGTACTCCATATAATTATATTCTCCTTGTGGTTAGGAGTTTTGGGAGAGAGATATACCTTATGTGTTATTCCCTCCAATAGCAACAAGATAACCAGGTCATCCACGATCTGTTCACATTAGGAATACAATGGACCATGTAACCATGGAGAAAGTTGGTAGAGCATGGTATAAATGTGGGAGGTACAAACAAAGTGGGCATAATGACAAATCATGTAAAAACCCTCTTGTTGATTGACAAACATACAATTAGTCTTTTTATTTATTTTCTATTTTAGATATGACTATATGCTCCTAATGATCTTAATCCTCCACAAATCATATGGATCATGTGGAGCTTTTTTACGAGCCATACCCTATTGATGAAACATTTATATGTTGATGTGGATAAATTTGATGTTGTGTGGATGATAACTAAAACTTGATGTTGTGTGGATTATACAGGGACGGGTGTTAATTTCAATTCTAAGTTATCCTAAACAAAAAAAATTTGAATCAGGTTTCATCCTTTAGAATTTCGTATTTCTAAAAGATGAAATCATGTTTAAATTGGGATTTCATCGTTCGGAAGTACGAAATCAACTTAAAGATAATTTCATCCTTTCAAATGACGAAATCAATTAAAATTTTTTAGAAAAAAGTTACGTAGGCGCTAGTGCCAACACTTAACCTAAATGGGTATATTATAACATTTAACCTAAATGGGTCATATTTGGGTTTTAATGCATGCCCACCTCGTATACAACACTTTCCCACGTGTGTGCGCCCCAGCACGTGTCACGGGTAGTCCGCTCCGCTACCCCGTGAGAGCTAGCACTTGGCTACACCTACATGGATAAAAAAAATATCACTTGAAAAATATTTCTCAAAGTGTGTTATTTCAATAAATATTTTTTATAATATTATTTAAATAATTTACCCAATATTTGATCTATTGCTAAACTAACACAAAACTTGATAGGAGCCTATAACTAAGCATAAAATATGTCACCTTTAATGACATTTAAGTGTTGTTCTAATCTAAGCCCCTGGTGCTATTTATTCTAATTTTTTTATCAAAAGAGATTAACTAGAACTGCAGCACCTTAGGCTCTTAGAGCATCTCAAGTAGGAGACATCAAAACAACAGGTTCAATTTGATATCCTCATTTACTTATATGATAATTTGACATCATGTAAATTTTAACTATAAATCTCAAATACATTAAAACATGTCTCTAAAAATGAATATTATTATAAAATTAATATAATTATAGGTTTCTATTTTGGCGACGTAGGTGAGTTGCGTATGCTCATAAGCCATCTATGATATAAGGAAGGAAAATACTTTTACCGATGTTTATTCACACGTTAGAGCCTTACATCATGCTCACTGACCCTTATATAATTCTCCCACCATTCATGAATAAGGCCTACAAAAATTAAATAGGCCTTACTTATAAATAATATAAAAATAATAAAATAATATTTTAACATGAAAATTTTTACGTCAAAAAAACATTACTCCCATCGGCCAGGCTAGTTATGTTGTTTTTTCAGGGAAACAGAAGGGAAGTAGGAGGTATTATAGAAGGATATTTTGGTCATGTCAATTGTCGCTGGTTCAAACTTCGCACTCGCCACTCCCCTAAGAATTAAAGTACCGCCGAAGAGCAACTGGTCCGAACTCCCATGAAAAAAAAAAGAGTAAAAGAGCTGCTGTCCAGTTCTAAGTCTTCCTCCCCTTCCGCATGCAGCTCCTCGTTGCAGAAGATCAATAATGGTGACAAATTAGCAAATATTCGGAGAAGGAAGAAAAAGAAGAGATAAAAATGCAGGTTGCTGCTATGGCGTTGTTGGCTTCCTTCTCTTTCTGTTACTTCGTTTTCATCTCCATCTCGCCCATCTCTTGCTTGAACTCGGACGGCTTCTCCCTCCTCGCACTCAAAGCAGCCGTCACTCTGGACCCGCACCGCACCCTCGCCGGCTGGGACGAGTCGGACGACGACCCATGCAGCTGGGCGGGGGTGGTCTGCTCGGACAACAGTCGGGTGTCGGAGATCTCCCTCCCGGACAAGAGCCTGATGGGCTACATTCCCTCGGAGCTGGTTTCCTCATCACCCTGCAACGCCTTTCCCTCCACTGCAACAGCTTCTCCAATCCCATCCCCGCCCGCCTCTTCGACATCACCACCCTCGCTTCGCTTGACCTCTCCCACAACTCCCTCACTGGTCCGGTCCCCGACGGTATCCGGGGTCTCAAGAACCTGGCTTTCCTTGACCTTTCTTCCAACTCGCTCAATGGGTCCCTTCCCAGTTCTCTCGCCGAGCTCCCCACCCTCTCCGGCACCCTCAACCTCTCCTACAACCGTTTCTCCGGCCCGGTCCCGAGTGCCTTCGGCCGCTTCCCGGTTTCCCTCAGCCTCGACCTCCGCCAAAACAATCTGAGCGGGCCCATTCCCCAGATTGGATCGCTGCTCAACCAGGGCCCCACCGCCTTCGCCGGCAACCCCTACCTCTGTGGCTTTCCCCTGCAGAACCCCTGCCGTGGTCCCAGTCAGGGTTCGGAAAATCCCAAACACCCCCCGCAAAATTCCTCTGTAAACCCCAGCACCACCTCCACCACTGATCCAGAGAACCCAAAACTTTATTCTCCGGCCGAAAAAAAACGAAGCGGCGGCGGGAATGATCACGGTGGCAGCGGGTTTTCGACGATCCCCATCCTCTCCAGCGTGTTCTTTGTCGTCGCCGTCGTTGCCGTCTTGGCCTGCCTCATGCGTAAGAAGTGGACGGCGGCGGGGGGCATGGCCAAGGCGGGGAAGGAGAAACACAAAAGAGATGTCATGTTGGCCGCAATTTCCGCGTCCGGTGCCGGAGGAGGAGCGAAGGCGGAAGAGGAGTGCGAGTGGAATCAGAGCGGGGAGCTACACCTGCTGGATGAGGGGTTCGGGATGGAGCTGGAGGAGCTGCTGAGGGCGTCGGCGTACGTCGTGGGAAAAAGCCGAAGCGGAATCGTGTACAAGGTGGTGGTGGCGAAGGGTATACCGGTGGCGGTGAGGCGGCTGAGCGAAGGCGTAGGAGGCGGCGGTCGGCGGGCAGCGAGAGAGTTCGAGGCGGAAGTGGAAGCGATCGGGAGGGTGAAGCACCCCAACTTGGTGCGCCTCAGAGCATACTACCTCGCCCGCGACGAGCGCCTCCTCGTCTCCGACTACATCCCCAACGGCGACGTCCACTCCGCTTTGCACGGTAACAGCAACCCACTCTCCTCTCTCCAAACCCCACGTGATTACATCCCACGTCTATCTTACGGTTTTACTTTTAGTTTTTCTGTGCCGCTAATAAGGGCCAGATGCAGAGCTCTAGTAACGTTAACGAGGGTTAATTCTTATAATAGAGTAATTTTGATGGGGTGTATGCTCTTACTCAATTTTACTGCCTTGGAAAAAATCTTAACCTTTCTTAACTTTTTACGGACATTGTTAACTCACTGGTGGCTGAGGTGATTAATTAATGTAGCCCGTCCTGGCTTCAATTGGGCTTCTGCTTGATGGGACCCACTGCTGTCCATCTGTTCTATGGGGCCCAGTAATTATTCAATGAGACAGCCTGCTGTTCATAATTTGTGGCCCATTCGTTATTCAATGAGACATTCAGAGATTCCCATTCACGGGCATTAATTGAATTTACCGCCAAACTGAACATGGTAAAGTTTATGGTGTCGTACTTCTGTCTTCTGAGTGCCTCGGGCGTAGACTTGGTCTTGATCAGTTTGTATGCGTCTTCTTCCGTTTTGGCTTTCTCTCTAATTTTGAACATCCCTGATTTGGGCCCTGTTTAGATGGGAAAGGAAAGCTGGACAAAAATTTTCATATTTCACTTTTTCTACATCAGAACTTTACTCGATTGAACAGAGAAAATTTAGTCTTTATAAGGGAGATCTACTTTTCGTGTAGAGAGAATCCATTGTCCTTTAAAGCTAAAGGCATTGTGCGGATGTGCTTTAATTTTTAAAATTAAGCTGCTTTAACTTAACAACTTCAATGTAAAACGTCATGTCAGCCTTGAAAGGCTTTAACTCCCAACTCTCATCCCGAAGAGATTTAGATTTTAAAGCCGTTTTAAGCCTTAGCCTTTCCCATCCAAACAACGCTTTGATTGTGAAGCTCTTCTTTGGCTGTTTATCTACTTGGAAGCAATGCTAGAGGAAATGTCAGAGGGTTTAGTTTTGGTTGGGGGTAATTGGTTCCTTCAATTGCAGGTTGCACCATCTACATTTTTGTTTTACAATATTTCACTTATTTAAAATTTATGTGTTGAACTAGAGCAAAAAATTTGTCTTTCATAATTGTTGTTTTAAATAAAAATACCCCTTAACAGGAATATGATATAGTTCAATCACCGGCTTTCTTTCAACCCGGTTCAAGTTTTATTCGTCGTAAGCAATATTCTTCTTTGTTCAAAATACTTCGGCTCCTTACTAATAGTCAGTGAAGTTACAATTTTCTTTTTCATTTCATTATTATCATTTTGTAATAACAAAAACCTTGGATGGCCAGTAAAACTTATGTTGAATGTGAATGTTAAAGAAATTGATCTTGTCGATTATTTTCTATTCAGTGAAACAACTCTTAAATAGAGTGGTGTGTTACAGATTACAATCTGTTTGTTACAAGCAGTGTGTTACTGTTAGTTTGAGACAGTTAGAGAATAGAGGAGATTTGAACTGGGAGAATCCAGTGACGGAGTCAAGGCTGTTGAATGCTTCTCATCAGTCTTTGACAGAGTCAAAACTGTTAGACAATTGGTTGATCCGGAGTGGTCTATTAAATGTAAGGGCAGGCTTTGAGATTGGATCTGTTTGAGATGACATAGAACTGTGCATCCTAGCTGTGAGAAACAGGAAAATTGAGGATAAAGCAGCAGGGATCCAGAGAATAAGATAATTCATGTCCACCAAGGTTTATGCTCGAGCCCAACGGATGGAGGGAGGCTCTCAGAGTACACTGAATGGCATGGTCGGAATCCATTGAACACATGCAAGAACAATGAAAGAGACTCACGTGGAAACTCAAAATCATAGGCTACTTCATTCATTAAGGCCTCTAATAGGAAATGAAGTACAAGACAAAACTTGTCTAAACTTTAAGAAAAGCCAAATCCACAGTCTAAATATCATTAGATTTGTAATTTTCTAAATAAAACTCCTACTAAGTCATGAACTAGGAAAATTTCTAAAAAACAAAGTCATAAACTAGGAAATAGCAATTCATCTAATGCTCCTGTATTAACCGGTGGCCATTATGGCTCCACATCATTCTCCTTGTGTGGGAGATGCTCAACCTTGTCGAGTATGGCATGGACGGTTATGGTTGCGGGTTATTGCGCAACACAGGTAATTGCGGGAGTAGTGTCTCCATTTATTCCATTGTAGATGAGAAAATGCACGGTACCTTTGTGTCAATAAACCATGGTTTGCAATCTTGCTGAGATCTCTCATTTCAGTGAGGGCCCTAGAAAATAGGGCATCTCTCCCTTCTCGTTTATGCAAATTTCCAAATCTCGTTGGGACCTCCATATATCTTGTCAATATCTCGGCAAAAGTTATTGTATCTGTGTTAAATTTGCCATTCTTGGAGAGATTTCGGTAAATTTCGCCCAATCTCAGTTAAATTTTAGAAAAATAGTTTAATAAAAACCATTGTGTATATAATATATTCCCTGATTTGTACTGCATAGTATACCATAAAGATTAGTACACCATAAAGTTTTACCTTTTCACTTGTACTACAAAACTTAAAAGTTTACATTTTTGTCATGTTTGAAACATGCACTCTTCATTTGAGCTTCTCATGATCAAGAACAATGTCAAAAAATGATAAGAAGCATTTGAGATTTATAACAGAAAAATGAAAGAAATGCTGATAAACTTTGGAACATTTGTAATGGAGTGTTTCACATAGAAAATTTTGAAATTAACATTGCCTCAGCATGGAACTGAGAAACCGAGGCTTGAATTCTGCTGTAAAATTTGCAACAGTTCTGTACAATTATATTTCAGTACTTTTTCAATCTTTGAACAGAGACTGGAAGATGAAATCGAGCTGTTATAATCCAATCTAATGCTAAAAACTTCAAACACTATCTTCTACCCAAAATTGTATTAAACTCCCTGGTGGTGCTCTGTTTTTGTAACACTACTGACAAACCGTGCAACTACTTTTTAGGTTAGGTTTTGCACTTTATTTTTCAATAATTTACATAGGCAATATAGATATTTGAATACGCTAAACAAGGGTTCTTTATCAACCATTCAGTTACCTAATGTAGGAATATTCATTTGTAGGAACTAAATATAATGAAGATCCTTTCTGCAAAAATACTCAAGTCATTCATGCTGATTGATATAAACGCCAAGCATGGTTTGCAAACTTCTAGTTCATAGCTCATGACTCTTTCCAAGCAATGACAGTATCTAATTGTAATTTATGAGTATCATAGGAAGACCCTAGTTTTGCAGAGATCACAGAAAGCCCACGACAGAATTTAAAACTTTTCTTCCTCTGCTTCTACTATTTGCCCTGCATCAACTTGGCATCACAAGTAATAAGGCAGATAACAAAAATGGACCAGAAAACAGCAATTATTGTTGAATTTCAATGAATCTTCTGCATGCAAAGTGAGTGGAAAGATTATGAGCCAACATGAGGTTTCTACAACTTGTGAGGTCTCCACTTTGCTGGTTCTGTTATAATTAGCATTTCCTTATCACGGATATCAACCTTGGTATCTAGGTGTATTATTTTAGCTGGGAAGGTGAACTGTAAGCCAAATGCAGCCTTAAATAATGGAACCATGCACGGATTGATCTCCTACTTGTGCTTGCTCATTTATTTTATGAAACTTATGAATGGTTGATTGGAAGATAGAGATAAGGATATCATTGCAGGTTGAGAAAGAGGATCTAGATGGAGGCAGCTGGAATGCTTATCCATCAAGAAGTTAACAAGCAGAGGAGGATGATAGGAAATTTTGTTCCACCCAGAAAAGGAAGAAGTGAAGCTGCTCTGCGGCAGCTGGGGGAGGGGGGGGGGTGATGTGGTCCGTAGACCATATCAGAATGGCGGCGGAATACGGGGAGGAGAAAGAGAAAAAGACAAAAAACAGAGTTGAATTAATTCTTCACTAATCATGGTTAGGGCTTAGCCTCTACAGTAAATAGACTTCCTAACAAAGAACCAAAATCCCATTATTCATAAGCAACTAAAGACAATAATCCTAATAAGCAAGTACAATTGGATCTACTACTAATCCACTCATGGAGTCTATAGGGGGGCGGTCACAAGTTTTTTTATATCTTGTGTATAATGAGTGATAATTTACTTTGGTTGATCTTCCTGGCTTTAATGTGATAGGCTCCAAGCTTATCAAGCAATTTCCCTTTTTCAAGACAGAATTATGACTCTATACATAGTGATCTTATAGGGTCAGCAAATGGTGTACTCTTTCAGTTCTTGGAGGCACCTTCTTATGGTTTCACTTTCCTAGGGTTGTATAATTATGCCATAGTAATAGATAATATTGACCGCCTTGCTCAAATGACATAACTTGTTTTCGGGATAGCTCGACTACAGCGGTCTTTGGGTTGTTCCTTTCAGCATCTTTCCTAAAGTATTAGCACTTAGTTTTTTTTTCTTCCATTTTTATGTTCTAGTAAGACTTCTCTTATTTCAGTCTCATTAGTGAGCTCTTTTATAAATTTGTCATTCTTAAACAGAAGTTAGCAATGGCCATAATATTATGAACTTACAAAGTTTAAGACATCTTGCAGCTGGAGCTCTAAGTCCGCCAAGTTTGCCCTGGGCAGTGAGATTAAAGATCGCACAAGGGACTGCAAGAGGTATTGCTTACATTCATGAATGCAGCCCACGAAAGTATGTCCATGGAAATATAAAGTCATCAAAGATCCTTCTTGGTGAAGATTACCACCCTTACATCTCTGGTTTTGGGCTTGCTCGCCTTGTCACTGGTGCCAATAAACCAACTGATTCTGTTTATAAGAAGCAGAATTCATTTCACTCTGCAGCCCCCCCACTAAAGCATATTCTGCCTGCACCTTCCATTGCTGGTTACATTGCTCCAGAAGCTCGAGCTGGGGGGAACTGCCATACACAAAAATGTGATGTTTATGCCTTTGGAATTGTGCTTTTGGAAATTCTTACTGGTAGGTTACCGGATCCCTCTCCCGATAATAATGACATGGATTTGGAAGGATTTGTGAGGCAAGCTTTCAAAGAGGAACGCCCTCTTTCGGATATTGTGGACCCATTGCTCTTGCCTGAGGTTTATGCAAAGAAACAAGTGCTTGCTACATTCCATATTGCTCTAGGATGTGCAGAACCCGATCCAGAAATCCGGCCAAGAATGAAAGCTGTTTCCGAATGCCTTGATAGGATTGAATGTCATTAAAGCTGTTGACTGGATTATTGTGGACTGAATGTCATTGAAGCTGTCGACTAAATTTTCTGAAGCAGTTATTCCTTAGCTTTGAAGATCAATCCTCACTTCGCTGCAATATTCTGATTGCTTGATCTTTGAACATCGTACATTCTATAACATTGGGCTATGTAATCTTTTCAGGATGAAAGAGAGCCATTTTATAATGTCATCTAATTCAGTCAAGTCAGGTCAAATCTAGTATTTTCTGAACCCATGTAAGCCTGTAACTCCCCAAAATCTTGTCCCTAAAAGTATCACGGGGGTTAACCCAGAAGCATTTAAACCATGAATGTTTGAAAAACCGAGGTTAGGCTAGGAAGGAAGTGTAATATCTAAAGACGTCTAGTGGCAGAATTTGGTTGGACCCAGACATGGGTTTGGTCCATATTAATCCACATATACAAATCTGGTTTGGATGAATTGAACCGGTAATGTTGGGGTAGACCCATGGCTATTTACTCATTGATGTACATGTATTGTGGGCTCCAGTTATAAACACATTCACTTATATTTATTTCGTAGATATTTGCTAGTGTTTATGTATATATGTACTTTGTGGGCACTAAACAAGTGCATGATGTATTCGGGACTTGTGTGAACTTTCTAGGGGTCGCCCTGGCATGGGATGAGGGTAATGTTAGGCCTACATAGGCTTACAAGCTTGAATTCATACCCATGAGTAAGACATCACTTGTCAGGTCCATCTAAGGGCCCATTTGGCAACTGCTTTTGTGTAGAAAGAAAAAGATGTTTTTGGGAAAGAAAATCAAAAGTTAATGATGTTTGGATAGCCTAGTGAAAAAAACCCTTTTTACGTCATTTTGGTGTTTGGATGAGCAAGTGAAAAATGTGATTTTTCTAATATGAAATGACCATTGTAACCCTAGTGAAATAATCCCATCTTTTTATTTTAACCCGATCGCAGCCATTCATTCATAAACACTACATTCAAGTTTTAACCATTGATGCGATGGTCAAAGGAACCTTAGTCTTTCCATTCTCCCGGTGATGATGGCGACCATCTCCCGGCGGTGACAACAAAAAATCCCCGTGAACCCTAAACCATTCCATTCTCTTGCAAACCAGCTTCAACAATCTCCCAACGGCAACCATCTCCCGGAAATTAGCATCGGGGGCGAGGGCGATCATCTCCTAGTGGCGATTATCAAGAGCTTAAAACTCCATTTGCCATTGACCATCCCCTTTTCATCTCATCCCAACGGCGATTCCCCAGCCTGAAATAGATTTGTGTTCCAGTAGATCTTCCTTTCCTGCTTTCCTATAGTTTGATGCTACCAATCAGCGGTGCATATGATGTAGGGCTTATGTTTTTCTTCATAGGATTTTTCTAATAGCTTCAATGTTTTCTTTGTAACTAATGCCTTTGAAACAGTTTTGGATTTGGGTAGGATTTTTGTAAAATATTTATCTTGATATTTTTTTAATTATGTAGGATTTTTGTCTTTTCTCAAATTTGTGCCTCATTACGACAGACAAGGATTTTTTTGTTTGATTCAACACTGACGGCTTCCTTATGAACTATGTATGCAGTGTTATTTTTGTTGGTTGATGCATAGACTTTGTGTCATAACCTAGATTTTTAAAAGCCATTTTAAATACCACGAACGATAAGTCAATAAATTTTTTTTTTCTTAAATACAAAATAAATCATTCGATTAAATATCTGGGTTATGATAACTGAGGTTCATAAATATGAATATCAAATTATATAATATTATTACACATATCAAAATTCAATAAGAACAACTCATCCATCTAAGTACAAATCTGTCATTTGTCTGAAAATAAATAACAAATTGTTTCCCACGCTAAAGATACACTACGTACCGTAATTGCAGAAACGAGGAACTTCATCTTGTGCTCGCCTCCTAGTCTCACTTGTCGTCGCCTAGAGAATCTGCAACCAACCAAACTAAACAACCATAACAACAACAAAAATGGAACTTCTCCGCCTTCAGGAGAAGAGCTTCCAAAGGACAAAAGTATTAATTAATATTTTTCGGATCGGGCTAACATCGCCCGATGTTAGTTGCCTACGTACTCATCAGACAACATCTCCAATGTTTCCAACAAGATCGGATCCAAACGTAGTTTTGCCTAAAATTATACTATCCTAAAAGGCATAACATCACACATGCAATGCTTAAGTATTTTCAAATAACCTATATTTTATGCAAGTCCTTTAATCGTTTCACTTATCTAATTAATAAGCAATATCAAATAATGTTATTAATTATCTCACAACCCTTGTTCAATAATTAATAGTATCAATATGTATTCACTCGAAGATAACTCACCCCTAGAGAAATCTCAAGACAAAAGACTCCAATATTGGAGTAGACTGTTTAACAACAGCTTGACCTAAATCCCTAGGGCTCTCAATAGCCTTTCATGAATCTAGAGAATAAGATCCCAACTGTGCTCATGGACACAAATTAATGAAAAGTACAAGCATTCCATGATGCTCATATAACTCCTCTTTTCGTACGTATTATATAGTCCTGGGAAGACCTGCGGGAGACCCGCGATAAAGACCCCCTAGTCAATACCCAAACCATCATGGCGATGAAGAAGTGTATCACAATCTCCACCATTCCCCAACTCTGGGGGAAATGTCTTTTAAGACATTACCAATTTATCCATAGAAGACTCAGGTCTTTATGACCATTGACTCCCCTAAATATCTGAAACATAGACAATATTATTTTCATCCAATCAAGTATTCGTCCAACTATTTGGGTCCTCTTTACCTTATAAATTGGCCCAACAAATAGCTCATTCACTGAGCTATGACTCAAAGAACAACCCAAACCCTAATAGTCTCATTGAGACTAGGGTAAACTCCCATAACCACCCTCGGTTCATTAACCAAGGTAAAATTCTATGATAGGGTCTTGTTTACTCCATGAACCGGTCCCAACCCTAATGAGGGTATTTTAGTCTTTATCTTGATTAGGTGTTCTCCCCCAAATCGTAAGACAACCAATATCTCTTATTAGTCTTCGTTAACCTTAAGTTACCAATTAATGCATCAATAATAAAACATGCATCAAAATTATTAACATAAATAACATGTAGTCACACAAGTACATAAATAATAAATGAAGGCTCGTTGCACTCATTTGCAGGGCTAGGGCTCAATGAATTCAAGCCTGATAATGTAGATAACTCTAACGTATCGCATAAGTTGTGCATTTAATACTCTAGTTGATTGATGTACAGGGTTGCAGACATGCGTAATACGCTGCCTTAAACCTTAAAAATTAGGGTTTTTCCCCTTGTTTCTCATGACACTGTGACCTAAAAAGGTCTTTGTGTCACTTACTAGTCACACCTTTTCCTTTTGAAGTCATTTAACATCAATATAGCATACCCTAATGCTTGGTAGTTAGGTTATTAGTTTTGGCGGAAACGAAACATACTGCCCCTAAGAGCATTAGGGTAATTCTACTACCTAGGGTATGGTACCGTCTCTTAGGTCATTCTAGTCATTTCACTAACCCTTTATTAATTTTAGGTCATTGACCTCTCACAAGGCTCCACTCTCAAATTGACTCACGTTTCCACTCTCATGTACACGAGCCCCTAAGTCGGGTAAGTAGTTTTCACACGATAATTTAACTACAAGGGGGAAAAGGGTTATTTTATAGTCTCCGGGATTTTTACCGTGTTTGGAACTTGGTTAGGACACTCATATCGCTCTCAAAGTCCACTGGTAATTTTTCTAAATTTTTTGAACAAGTATATCCTCATGAACCAGACCTGATTCAATTATCCTTTTTTTAAATTATAGACTTGATTCGGGTCCAGAACTAATTGGTTCGTGTCGCGCCCCGGCGATGCCTGACCCGAGCTGAACCCGGTCTAGGGGCCGGTCAAGCGCGCGGGGGCAATGAAATAAAAATTGAGAAAACGATCTAGCGGAAGACTTAACCCTAACCACGAGCGATTAACAGAAATACGGAGTGCGCATAATCCTTTGAGCAAGAGTAAATAAAAGGGAAGGAAAAGGTGTTACTCATCACAAAGTAAACAACAATCTCAAACCCACAAGCTTAGTTAAGTAAAGCCCACACTGCTCAAAATGAGTCATAAGCATCACAACTGTAAAATATGACATAAATCCAAAACAAGAACCCTACACAAAGCTTCTAACATAAAGCATGAAACAAAAGAAGGTAAGTCACACAACGATCTCCATGATCATATCCAAGCCACCTCCGACCTTTCCTCAAAGAGGAGATCCTGTCCATCTGCGTGTCACACCACGCAGCCCCAAATCAAAACACACAAAGAGGGGTGAGTTTAACAAACTCAGCAATGGTTTTAATATCACTAACAACATCGAAAATACGATAGCATAGCGATATAATCTTTCAAATCAACGATTTACAAAGTGCATCATTTTCTGATCACATATTCACATCACTTAAAACTGCATCACATTGCATAATCAACCTGCACGGATGTATCTCTAACATACATATTCCCACATACATAATATTATCACAATTTGCATGAATGTATCTCTAACATACATATTCCCACATACATAATATCATCACAATTTGCATGGATGTATCTCTAACATACATATTCCCACATGCATTCACATCATAACCAATCCCGCATGGATGTATCTCTAACATATATATTCCCACATGCATAATATCATCACAACCTGCATGGATGTATCTCTAACATACATATTCCACATGCATAACATCAAAATCAACCTCCATCAAGGAGTAATCACACATTCATGTCACACAGACGGGAGCATGGACAAGGCCACGAAGGCGTGTCATGGTCCAAAATTCTACACAAGAATTAAAGAAAGATCAGGGTTGTCAATCCCTAATACTGCTCGCCCTGGACGATCCTGGCCAAGGATGTCCCATTCTCACACAGAGAATTTAGAGCAGGGGTGTTCGCCCAGGGACATCTCCTGTAGAGGGAAGAGCCCGAGTTCTCACACAGAGAACCCTAGAACACGTGGTAGCGGGGTGCACACGGCGTACCACACTGGATTCTCAGGGTCCAGATGACACTCATAATAACATTCTCACAATCCGGAGGACAAGTACACAACTCGTCCCCACATCATTCTATTTAACAAGACTCAACCCGGGGAGTGCACTCGTTCCACACAGGAACTCAAATCAAAATATGTCCTTTCGGACCAATCAATTTGCGATTAATTCACGACCGATAAACCCGGCACACAATTTCCTCACATTGTATCCAATTGGTCAAATTTGATTAATCACGATGAAGCCTCAATTGGAAATCCATTTTCATGATGCATGCAGCATGTACATACGTGGGCAAATCATACATAAATCCTAATCCATGATAAGTGCTCTCATCAGCCCCTAATGCATCATTCATAATTACAATATCAAGCTTCAATATCATCATTTAACCCCCACATATGTGTGTAACTAGTAGAAGCATTTCATATAATGCATATCAACATGCTTGAAAATCAACTCACTACCACACTACACATGTGAATTTCTATCCAAACATGAATTCCAGCGGAAATCATAGAAGAAGAATTGTTGAAATCGTATCTAAATTCAAAACTCAACCATAAAGGCTAAACACATATAACATCACTCATTTCATCATTGAGTCATGGCATTCACCAACATCCACACACCACTAACCACAATCTATCATGACAAATCAGTCCAACAATGATTGTAGTCCTACTGAAAATATGCTTAACCAAAGGGAAACAACCATTCATAATTTCAAGATAACGATTCCAACATCATGCCACAAAACATAAGTCATTCCACCATCTCTAAGCATATATCTCAACTTCATAAACTTAATAGCATGCATTTTCAGTAGCCTAACATGGCTCAAAACACTCCACATTCATATAAAATTGGCAAGCTAAAGTGGAATCATCAAAATAGACATCATAAGCACAACATACATTTTACTGTGTAGCCGATCGATCACCCTTCAGGCCGTTCGATCGGTTAGATGTGAAAATTTGAAATTTACAGTTCGGCCGTTGGATCGCCTAGCAGGCCGTTCGATCGACTGAATTGGAAAAGTGCCGTTCCGGCAGTGTTGCCGATCGAACGCCCTACACAGGGCCGATCAATTTTCAACACGACAGAACAGTCATCTTCTTCCTTTCGCAAATCCAAACCGAAACACTATTGATAACACTTCAAATCCACATCTAACACCCTAATCATCATCAAAAGTCCTTCTTGACTTCCAGAACATCAAACCAAACCATAATAATGCAAAACCCTAAGAAATCGGGATTAAATAATTCCATTTTCTAATCTTACCATTAACACACCAAATCAAGCAAACCATTTCAAAATAAGCCAAAAATGAAGAGTTTTACCATGGATAAACAGGGATTTTGAAGACCCATTACCTCAGCACTTGATTAAGCTCGGATTGAAGAGTCACCCTTCTTGAAATCCTTGAAAACACAATGAGTTTGAATTAAACTCTAATAGAAATCGATTTACCCAAGAAATCCCTAATTAAATCTTAGATCTAGGGCTTGTTGGTAGTAAAAATCGAATTTTAAATGTTAGGGTTTGTAGTAAAATACAAATCAGTAGCCTTTGATGGTCAAAAATGAATTAAATCAAAGGGAAAATAGTAGATTTGGAAGAAATTAAGAAGAAAGTTAAGGATTAGTGCTTAATTAGAGTAAGCTTACCTTAATCGGCTTCTAATTCGGGCCTAAGTGGGGATTAGGTCAGCCTTCCTTCCTTAGCCTATTCCCAAAAAAGGAAATGGCTCAGGTCTGCCCTTTTATAGTAAGGGTTGGGGTATGCATAGGTAAGTTTTGGGGTGTAAATAGGAAAAGTAGGCTAAAAGTGGGTATTTTGTAAATTTAAGCACTGATTAAGCCTCATAAAATTCTGAAAATTTTGGTATGATCTTAAGTATATATCTAGGTTCATTTGACCCAAAAATAAAATTTTTGACAATGGGGCCCACAGGGGTCCCGCCAAAACCCTAATTTTTGAGAAAATAGTGAAAAATCCCAAAAATTCACATTTGGTCTAAAATCACTTAAAACCACTAATATTAAAGATAATTTTGGTTAAAACCATCACAAACACTATTTATTTTACGAAATCACCGAATAAGATCAGAAAACGCGTTAATCTCACGATAACCCATAATTAAAGAAAATCAAAACCCGGTTTAAAGATGAGGGTCCTTACAGTTCGGGTCACTGGCCTGAACCTGACATAGATGACCTGCGACATGCGTCGTCTTCCCTATGTTTGGCCAGAGGCGAATACTTCTCTGGCAGTGCCGCCACGGCAGGCTAGGGTCCATCGGATTGCCGCTAGGCGGTGAACTCAATGGGTATGGCCCCTGCCACCGCCCAGTGGCCGGCCAGGGCCAAAGATGCCTCTTTTTTATACTGCATGCAGCAGCAAAAGCCGCCACAGCCAAGGCCAGTGCGGCCTGGGCCAGCACAGCCATGGCCGGTGCAGCCAAGGGTTGTGCATATGCCAGTCTCTTTTTTTTTATTGTTAACAGCATCCATCGCTGCTGAAGCCACCATGGATAGGGCCACAGGGTGGCCACAGCCAGGGCTAGGGCGCCCCTAGGTTCAGCGTCTAGCGGTCAGCCAGTTGCCAGCCGGTGGCTGGCCGACAGTCAGATGGTATAAACAAAGTTATATGAATAGTAATTGTAGAAATTATTGTTCATATAAACTACAAATATGATTTATCTTCTAATTTGTTTAATGAAATCCAGTTTAATCGCGACTCGAAATCCTACCTCAATGGCCGAGTTGTCATCGATCCACCACCGCCAACTCCTCACCGAAATATTCCAATGATGGCTCCTCCTCCTTTGCTTAATGGTCAAATGATCCCTCCTAAGAGCCCTAATTATCTATTTATAAGTGTAGAGATTAAGAACCCTAATCCCTCTAGTAGTTGGCCAAAACACCCCCAATTAGGCCACTTAATTGGGCCCTTAAAATATAATTTTGAAATACTAATTGATCGGGATTGTATAGCAACTTAAACGGCCAATTTACGAGTCCAATTCGGGTAAACGGGCCCTGCAAGTTATAACTAACTTCGAACGGTCGTATCTCCTTCATCCGAACTCCGATTCATGTGTTCTTGGTGGTGTATTGAAGCTCTTTCTATCTACTTTTCATCAACATATGTCTTAGTCACCAATTCTAAGTATTTAATAAGTTATTCTAACAAGAACGTTAAGGGGTCCAACACCAAAATTTTCATGTAGTCAACTTTAGGAATTTGGGAAAATTCCCGGACGTTACACGTTGAAGCACTATAGATTGATAATTTGATACAAAATATTGATATCTAGATCGAATTATTTGTGTCTAAGATTGAATTATTTATTTTTTTTCTTTTTGGGCTATTTATAATTGGCGATGTTCATGCTGTGTATTTTCTTTTCGTATTAGCACCTATCATTGATTACACAAAGATCATGTTCTGTTTAGCAAAATTATTGTTGCATTAGCTCTAGACTTTGTTTTCTAGTTAGATAAGGAAAGGGATAAATGAAACAAATGTTTAATATATATAAGTTTGATATTGTGTAATTGTCTCTATGGAAAGGTCAGTTGTTTTTGGGTTAACTTGGGTCAATTTAATTTTTTCGACTCAGATAGACCTAAAAATTATATGCACTATTAATTAAAACAAACAACCCCTACAGTTGTTGATTTTACTTTGTGTACTGTGATTTTTGAGGTCTTTAATTCAGCAAAGAATGGCTTCAACAAGTTACCAAAGGTCAAGCCATGGACTTTTATGTCCTCGTTGTTCGGGTCGTATGATTTACCTCATATCTACCACAATAACAAACCCAGACAGACCATTTTGGAAGTGCCCAAACAAATCATTTGTAAGTTTTAATGATGCATGGAGAATGTGTTTATATAGACATAAAGTAGTCAACTTAATATACTAATTTTTTTTTCAAGGAGGGATTGGTTGTGGGAAGATGTATTGGTATGATGAGTATCAAGGAAGTTTTGCTAGTAATAATATGAGTGCCCAACCACATCATAGTCCATCCACTTTGTTGCAAAGCCATGAAAGTGTGAATAATGGAGCAACATTGGCAAACCCAACACTCACACTAGATTATTTATTTCGGGCAATGACATTCATAGTAGGGCTTATGCTTGCAACCATATTTGGGTTGATATTAATATCCTGCTTTTATGTATATTTGTTTACTTGCTTAAAGTAGTGAAAGTTTGGATGAGTCTTTCTGTATACTATGCCAACAATTTCTAACTATCTTCAATTATCATCAAATTTGATGTTTGAGAGAGCATTAAATACAGAATTATCCAAATTCAATATATGGCATGACATGACTTGAGTTGAACCCTTGGATTGGAGCTTTGAAACTGATTTGAGAACCAAGAATTTGTGGTCAGTCCAGTGTCATTTGAGCATGGTGAGTGGTGCCATATAGCTTGTACTTGAAGACATAATCTGCATGTTCTTTTTTATGTTGGCTAATTTTTTTAACTGTACAGATGTTGCTATTACAAGTTAAGGCCTTCTTGAAGACAAAGGATGAGAAAAAGAGTGAATGGTACTTTACCTAGAGACAGATGTCTTCATAGTCTAGGATAAAAAATGAGGAATGTTGAAGTTATGAGTTTCTTTACTTGATGATTTCCAAGTTATAGACAATTTATTCATTATACTACTTGTAAGAGAAACGAAATGATGAGATAATAACTGTGAAAGTTCATTATTAAGTTGTTTATAAACGTGATTGTGTATGTGACAGATGATATGAGATGACTATATGATATTTTTTGTTATAAGTTGTGTACTCAAAGATCAAACTGATGAAGTATTTTTGTGTGCCCTGTTACTCTAGAAGCTTTCGTATGCTCATCCCTTTCCTTTTTCTGTTCCCGTATGCAAAATATGTTAATGGCCAGGTGATTAATAGAAATGTCCATCACAGTCGAGCACTTGACACATAATCGTGGGATTTATCAAGTTTTATTGTGGGATTTATCAGCCACTTCTGTCAACTCAACCTCCAGTAAATTGGTCACACATTTTTGGATGCAATTCTTCCATGGTATCATTATTCTACCAACCGATCTTCCATGTCCATCTCTCCTCCATTGTTGAGCTCGCACTGGAAGGTTCAAGTGTTACATAACAAAGGTTCAGGGTGCACTGAGCTAACTTAATGGAGAATTTTAAAATTTTTTTTTTAATGGATGTTGTAAACTTATTTATGCGACAAGAAACGGCATTTTGTCAAGAAGGATTCAGTGTGCATCCTTCTTGCTTGACAAGTGAACATCATGGTCCAGAACTTATGTATTTCATAGATGATATGAGATGACTATCATTTCAACCTCCTCAGTGCCCTCAAATACTCATTTGTCACCTCCCCCTCATCTCTATCCCCCTTGGTCACAAATTCTTTCTTCTTTTTAGAATCTAATAAGACCGATCATAAATAGCTAATGAAATCAATATATTTCACTGCCCAATATTCTCCTGGATTCACCTGTTATTCTAGAAGGTATTTTCCATTATTTCACACCTAATAGAATTTGGCATCATTCCTTAGGCACGCCACTTTCCAAATCTCTGCTATATAATTTTCTCTTGGACTCACCTGTTATTCCAATGCATGTACTATATTATTCTTAGCCAAAAACTATAGAAGTTGTATGTAATTGGCCTTGAATTTATAAAATAAATTGTCAAACATTTCAACCCATATAAACCCTCACCCCCTTTTATCTGGTTGGATTTCAGTAAGAAAAAAAATAACAAGATAGAAGACACTTAAAAAAAGTAAACCACTATATAAAACCTTCATTCTGAGACCACTAGATACCACTATAAACATTAATGTCTAAAAAAGAAACACGGTAGATACATCCCAAGTTCATTCACTGATAGCTGAAATTTAATTTACTTTAAACGTTCCAGAATTTCATTTGAAATAGAGTCCGCAAATCCACACATAAGCCAACAACATCGGTCACTTTCCTTCATGTCTATGCAAATTCTCATTGAATGATCCACCTGTGTCTTCATAAACTGCCTGCCAGGCTCTTCTCATCTCTATCTTGCCAATTGAGTTACCGAAAAACTTCCAAGTCAGCATGCCGGCCTCGCTTTCTGAAGCATCTTTTAGTAGCTCTTATACCTATTATGGCATTCATTAAATTTTGTGAATGAATATCATCTCTATTTTTCCATTTCTTCAAAGACTTCAAACAAGAAGCCGAGAGACAAACCTCACTTCATAATAGGGACTGTTTCGATTCTGATTTTCCTGCTTCTTGCTTGTCATGCAGTAGGCATGCCTTGAACAAAAAACTTCTCCTTGGTGAATCAGTAAATCATCCATAGAAATGCCTTATCTCTGTCCCCCATTGGTGGTTGTTTTCTAAAACATTTTTCAGCAGCTCTTCGACCTTTACGGAATGAAGATCAGACCATTTTCCCATATTTTCAAATACTACAAACAAGAAATTTTGTATTGCACATATAACTAGGTTCTATTAAAAATCCTGCAAATATGTGGTAAGCCCTCATAAAACAAGCAAACATACATGATAATGAACACACACACCCATGCATAACAAATAAACCAACATGTTTGCAATCAAAATTACGTGGTTAGCCATCATAAAACAAACATCGTTAAATAGCATAAAAGATAAACTAACGGACATACATTCAATTTAGATTATTACATAAATTCATTCGTAGCATAAAAGATACTGCTGCAGATAATCCTAGTAGAAATAAAGGACCTATAGGAAAAGATAACTAATCTGAATCTGAAGCATGACAAATGTCGCACAACCAATGCATCCTCAACCCTGGAGCATTGCCCAATGCCAACCAAATGCACCTAAACTTCGTCTTCATAAACTTCGATAATGCGATGGAGAAAATACGGTCATCTTCTCGGTATTCAGGCATTGCCATCATCAAGTTAATTGCCATCTTATATTATTCAACTTCATATTAGTCCTTATTTGCATGGGAGCTTTCTCGGGCAATTTCATTCCTATCAGACATGACAATAGCAATGGACTCGCCAATCGATGTAGCAATGATTCGAGCCTTCCACTTGTGAGGCAGCCTTTCATTTTCACTTCGTGGTGGTGGAGGCATGGAAGTCCTAGTAGGAAACGGAGTAGGGCTATGGGTTGGTGTGTGAGTACTACCGGCTTGACTAGTACCACCATACTGTCTAGGTGTGTAGTCAGGTAGTTGGGCACCATCATCATCATCATCTCCCAAGCTATCAATGAATGCACAAGCATGTCTTGTCATTTGTTCTTCCTGATCCATACCCGTGTCATCAAGACTCTTGTGAACCGTATGTCGAACCACCCTCTAGCCAACCCCCCATAAACCCTTTCATAACCAAAATCATCACCATGCTCATCACCACTCTCATCAACTAGGGTATATGCTGAGGCGGCTGCTAGGACAGGGGTAGGGGCTGAGGCTAAAGCCGAAGCTCTGGATGAGGGGTGATGTTGAGCTCCTGAGTGGAAGTAACGTGCATGGCTACCTGTGGCATGGGTCCAACCATGCACAATGTATAAATTACCCTCTGACTCCTCATTGCACCCCCACTTCATCAAACAACTAACATGCTTGTGCTTGTGCTTCTGCATCTCATATCATACCAGTACACAAATTATCATTTCATAATTGACCGACTATTTAAATATTACATACCATTAAGAAAGTGCTCCATGCATCTTCAGAAAGGATGAATGTGTTTGTATGTTCATTCCATCCAACTCTAGTCATCTCCCTTAAAGCCACCCAAGCTTGATAGGATCTTCTTCCAACATCGTAGTGTTTTTTTAGCATGTCATTCAAATCAACGTGATTCTCATTCTTGAACATTTCAATTACTAAAGTCCAACCCTCATGATCCAGGCTACTCCCTTTCGTATGGCCCTTTTTAATTGCATGGGCATATAAGATAAGAATGCATAGTGAAGTGGCTTGTCCCATTTAATGTTTTTAGCATACCTTTTGCTTCCCTCAATGGGAGGAGCTTGTGGACACATATTAGGTGGACTAGGGTACTATGTCATTCAAGCTAAGAGAAGTTTTGGCAATGTGAAAACATAGTAAGCTTTTACACAATTTAGAACATACAAACAAACATATGAATCTAAAATGCATGATAAAACAAATATACTTCCGACAAATATGGATTATGTAATGCATTGGGTAGACAAATGTTAGAGAAATGCTGAAAGAACCCAGAAAGATCATGAAGTTAGATAGGAATCAGGCCACTAAAAAGAGGTGCTAGGACATAATCAACGAACAACCAAAAAATCTACAAATTCATTATTTTCAATGAATTTTTGAATTGAGCAATCTATTCAATTTTTTAAACAATAAAAAATTCATATACAGCATAGACTACCAATTCATAACATGTCCCAAAGATATATAAGAGAAATGCTCTGACAGTTAAGCTTACAACCCACAAAGAAAATGAAACAACGCATTGGCAATCACACAATAGAGTGCAATGACAAGTAGTACAATTCATGGACCTCATCCGACATGATCAGAAAATCAATCAAGAATAACCCAGAAAGAAAAGGAAACAACCCAATAATCTGCAAGCAAAACATGTGGTGGATAACATATATAGTACAAAGACAGTGCAAATTTCACAAACCCAACTAATAGAACTCGTCAATATCTCTAAAAAATTTCATGCTTGGCAAAGAAAGAACTAATTATTAAAGGATGGAAAAGGAAACAACCTAATACAAATATATGCAAGCCAACTTTGACATTAAGGATAACAAATGCAAGACAACTCCAGATCAAAAATCAAACAAGTAGATCAAGGGAATATCGTATTTACCTTAAGAGAGGCCGCCAAATAACCTCCTTTTGATGTTGCTAACGAATGGACAAGACTATTGGGGGATCTGTGGTGACTGGGGGACGGAAGGAGTTGCAGTCAGAAGGACGGAAGATGGAGGATATGTGGTCGGAGGGACGGAGGACGGAGAAAGGGAGGGCCGGGGACCAATGAATGAACAAGACGGAGGTCAATATGTGGTGATGGGGGGACGAAAAGAGCTCTATGGTCGAAGGATATGCCGTCGAAGAGAAGGCGGACGGAGGGATGGAGGGATAGGGGCCTGCGGCGGGATTAGGGTAAAAATTCATAGGGGCGGGGCAAGAGATGGGGAAAGAAGAGATTGGGGGGCAGTTTGGTCACAATAATTACCACAATAATTTCCACCTCCCGTAGAAAGGAAAAACAGCCTTTCTCAAGGGAGAAAGCGATTTCCGTCACAATTTTCATTTTTTCTTAAAATCGCCCTTCCATACATTTTTTGTCTAGAAAAGTGATTTCTGCCCTAAACAAATCACTTTCTAGGGGCAGAAATCACCTCCCAAATAGGCCCTAAGAGAGATCAAATAGGCCAAGGAGTCCTAACCTATGTAGGATAGAAAGTCCAACTTATATAGGGCTTGAGAGGTGTGTTTTACCAAACTTATAGTCATTGTATTAGGAATTCAATTTTTTTAGTGTTTTTAGGAATGAATTGCTATTTTCCATCTTTGTACTTTATTATTACCTATTTGCCCTCAACGTGTCATATATGTTGTTTGTTTATGTATAGTTAAATTGGTGTGCTTTGACTATACGGATGAACAATGCATGACAATTCATCTACATGTGCATTAGCTCCACCACTACCCCTTTCAGTCTCTCAGCCCTTTTGGTCCCTCTCCCTTTGCCCCTTGCCCTTGCCCCTTTTGATCCCTCTCTCTTTGTCCCTTTCGGTCCTCTAACCATAACTATTTGTAAGAGTGATTCCATGTGCTCTTAATGCTATAAAAGTCTATTATTATCTTCATATATAAATTTTTATACGTGTTAAAAAGTTTGGACCTTTGTTTGAAATGGTTTCATCCCTGCTGTTCAAACGTTTTGCAAATGTGTTTCAAAATTTTTAACTATTTGATTTTGATGTTGTTGTCTAAAAAATTATTTTTGAAAAAAATAATTTCGATTTTGTTCTTCTAAAACATATGGATAAATATTTTTTATATTGATGTTGTTATTTAAATGTTTTATTTTTAAAAAAATGATTTTGCTATTATACTTATAAAATATTTTGATTCTAATGCTTCAACTTGATTGTCCAAAGGAAACAATAGTGCTAAAATATTTTGTCACTACTATAAAATTACTATAGTAGATGAAAATATTATAACTGCTATAAAATAACAGTGTTAAAATAATTTAATAACAAGGTTGAAATATTTTAACATTGTTGTCAAATTATTTGAGCCCTGGTGTTCAAACGTTTTGACTATGTGTTTCAAAAAATTTTAAATTGGATAAAACATTTTAACAACAAGGTCAAAATAATTTAACATTATTGTCAAACCGTTTGAACCATGGTCTTCAAACGTTTTGACATATGTATTTTAAATTTTGTAATTTGGTTGAAATGATTTGACAATAGTATCAAAATATTTTAACTTGTTGTCAAATCGGTTGAGCCCTTATATTCAAATATTTTGACAAATGTGTGCCAAAAATTTCAATTTGGTTAAAACGATTTGACTATTGGGTCAATATTTTAATATTATTGTCAAAATATGTGAGTCATAGTGTTTAAATATTTTGACATATGTATGTCAAAATTTTCAATTAGGTTAAAACAATTAGACAATAAGATCAAAATGTTTTAAACACTATTGTGAAAACAATTTAACAAAGTATGAAAATGTTTTTACATTGTAGTTAAAATAGTTTACATAGTGTTTAAATATTTTGACACTATTGTCAAATCATTTTAATACTTTTGTTAAAATATTTTGGTTAGTTACTAAAAAAAATCAATACTACTTTATGAGAACATGTATTAGATATGAGGAAGTGCATGTGTAGTGCTATACTGTTATTTGAAGAAGCACATGTCATCCAGAAAGCCTATTGAGTATTATGCCCTTCTCAACTAGTGCCTTAAATTACTCTAATATGCAGTGTTGATTGTAGATGCTACATAATTGTCTTACATTTGTGTAGCATTTTTCCAAATTTTTTGACATATTTGTTAAAACATTTTGCACATCCCACGATAGGCCCTTAGTTAACACGGTGTAGGTGTAGCCATTGGGTTTCACCCTCAATGAGAGCATCCAACGAACTTAAGAAGTGAGGGCTTCCTTCCTATGACTAGCGTTGGCACAAGCCTTGATGATGATGAGGGTATAGTCCACCACATTTGGTATGGCACCCACTGGAGCATAAGAGTGGAAGGAGTATTACAAGTCCTTGGGGTCGTCACGCTCTTGGATGATGGGCTTCTGGTTACCGGCTTTGTCGTATGGTGGGGGAAGCTTTGATGGATCAATGGAGCTAGAAAAGGGGAGAGGTCTGCAAAGATTTTTACTATTAGCAAAGGAGGCAGAGGGGGGTGGAATGCAGAAGCCGAGGAGGTGGATATATCTTATTCTGAAGGGAAGGCGCCACAGTGGGAAGGAGGAAGAGGTAGGAGGCAAAAGATAGATTGCAATCGTGGGATAACATGCTAAAAAGTTATTCAAAAGCTTTAGAGTAGATATTGTGTGAAATCCAATGGAGGGAGATGTGAGGATGAGGGCAAAAAAGTTAGAAAAGGAAATTTTACAAAAAAATTGAAAACTAGGAGTTCATTTAACAATGACATAAACTTTGGCAAAACCTTCGGCTTGATAGCCCTAGCCCCTAATCTCTCTACTCTCTCTCTCTCACATCTTCGGCTAGCACTACCTCTTCTTTGCTAATTGTGGATCCTCTTTAGGTAGAGACATTGCCCTCCTCTCTCGTAGCTCTCTTGCATGCCAAAGAAGAGGCTTGAGGCCCCCCCTCTCCTTGGGAATCAAGTTGCTAGTCCCTTCAGCTACGCGTGTAGAGGAGTTTATTGGCTGACCTCTCTTTTATTCCATAAATAAGGACAAGTGGCAGATCTTATTTATATTGATTTACATAATAACACATCCCTTCTTATTTATATTAATCTATAATAAAAAAAATGACATATTTTTTTATGGGTGTTGTGAAGGACACATCCTAGGGGCAATGACCCTAAATGTTAGTGTGTATTATACTTTGATTAATCTATGCTTATGTGTTGATTTTGATATTAAATTGAGTTATTTGTTATATACTTGTTTTCTGTGATTTACACGTTTAAAAGAAAGAAAAATCGCCCCTTATCACCTCAACTAGACGAGCACCACCAAGCTTCCGCTGAAAAAACGTTTCTCACAATTGCATCTAGATTATGGAATTTATATTGTAAAGCTTGATGAAACGAATCTCATGCACCCATGTCATGCAAAGTCATTAGTTACAACTACGGACATTAATTTTTAGAAGTAGTTGCATGTAAGTGACAGGTCAAATTCACACTCTGGAGGAGATGACAAGTAGTGGTATAATTCGGGCTAATAGCTTTACATTATAATCCTATACTGTCTGATATTATGTCACTGCACCTTATTGTTAGGTTATAGTTGCAATGACATTAAATACATTGGTCCAGGTCTTGCTTTGAAAGATTTTTTAGCCTCGTAGTTTGCTCTCCGCTCTATCCACTCTCTGTTCATTCCTGTCTGTGTTTCCACATTTGCCTGTTGTCCCCTTCGCCCTGGGTCCTTGCCCTTTCGCAGGAGTCACCTCACATAGCTAGTCTGGGTCAGAACCATGTGTTACACTTCAGTCAGGAGAGAAGAGAAAGCACTCCGGCAGCCTAACCCAAAAAATAGTTCTAATGGCCACTTTATATTTCTGACAAAAAAACACACTATAATGCACTTCAACAGAGAAAAAGGGGATCTTACCTTTCATGAGTCCGGCCCAAGGAAGGAAGAAGGAAGTTTTGATATTTAAGATCGAAAGTAGCGCCATCGTTGGGCTCATGGTAAGTGAAAAGCATAAAAAAAACGTTTCGGAAAAATAACTATTGCACGAAGCATATGGAACAAAGATCAACACTTGCGACAAGATGCATTCGTTTAGGCAAAAATATCTTCTGTTATAAATGTCTTTTGGTAATCAATACAGGCCGGTGGGGCAGATTCAAGCTGCTCATAGTTTAGTTGCCTGGCTGCCTCGTATACGGCAATACCAACACTAACAGAAAGATTTAGGCACCGAACGTAAGTCTCTACCATAGGAATCCGAATGGTTCCCCCACCACCATTTAATTCATTGTTGCAGTCGAGTAAAGCTTCCTCTGGTAGTCCACATGTTTCAGAACCAAAAACAAGCCAGTCGCCATGCTTGTATGCGAAATTCTGCAGTTCCAAGAAGAATAACAGAGCAAAAAGCAATTCTCTTTCAGCCTTCAAATTGGAAGAATCATATATGTAATTAAAAGTCTGGGGGCTCACCGAGTGTACAGACTTTCCCCTTTTTGTGAGTGCCAACAATCGTTTCTGACCATTCTGCATAAAAGAGATGGATTGAGAGTTAGATAAGGAGTTGGACAAGAAAAATACCAGTTGGCAGACAGGGATACCTGTTGGCGAAAATATTCCATGAAATCAGCCCATGAACGATGAACCTTCACAACCACATATCTAGTAGTTCTTATAAAAAAACATGGTACACTTTGCAAACAAGAAATCTAAATCTTCAACCGGGTAGCTGGTGAAGCAGGAGTAATTAGACATCATGGAGAACTGAAAGTTGGCAAAAGAAGAGGAGAAAGGATACGGCCAGTAATCCAATCCAGCACGCTTCAGCTTTGTATCATCCAGATGAAATCCCAATGGCTAGGAAAAAAACAGGAACCAAAAACAGGATAATGAGCACCACACTCATGATAATCTTTGAGCCTTAATAGTTATAGAAAAGAGCTCCAACCAGGAAAAAACCCAAATATTACCTCGACAAGATGGAGACCAACGGCCGAAGCAGCACATGTCCTGGCAATGCACCCAGTATTTCCAGGGATCTGTCAAGAACCCAGTGTTTAGGTATAAGTATTAAGTGACATTAAAATTTCCAGGTTCTAAAACTCAAACGCTGGTGCTTCAGATGTTCCACCTGCGGAGAAACCAACACTACTTGGAAAATCTTGTCACGGGCAATATCATTCACTACGCTGCCAGCACCATTCAAGCAAGAACTTGTTGCAAGGCCATTTCCACCTGCTAGAGTAGAAAAAAACACAAGAGATTCTTACTGGACAAACAGAAGTCTGCAAATGGGGGAAAATGAAACTGCTTTATTAAGGAATACTTTTACAGGAGAAGTGGGGTGGGGATGGAAAGGAGATTCGGCTGAGAGGAGGAGGAGGAGGAGGATGGGGCCAAATGTGGGCGATGGAGCGGAGATGCAGGGAGGGTGCCAAGCATAGGGCACGCAACCGCAAGCCGGTGGAATCCATTTTCCGACCACTTTCTTATCTCGCAACACTGGTATTATGAATTGATCCCAATTTTATCTCCGCCTCTCCGGAGACGGACCCACCTTACAACTTACAAGGGGTTTGGTTGTAACTTTGGGTTTTGTAGCATGTTTAAATTTATTATTATTTTTTTATAGATAGTACCTTGGTATTATTACACTTAACTTTCCACGCTTTTTGAAAGTGTTGGAGTAATAAATTCTTAAGTGACAAATATTTGGTAATTCATTTAAAAAATTCTTAAAATTTTGAAAAAATAGGCCTTAGGGGGAAATTCCTAACATGGCTTTAATAATTTTGCTTAATTTTTTAAGTAAATTTTTAGGAAAAAAATTATTACTAAATTAATTTTTTAGGGTCTATTTGGATTTGTAGAAACTGAGAAAAAGAAGAAGTGAATTTAGGTAAAAGAGATACTAGGAGATTCTTAAAAAAAATTTACTATTTGGTTACTATTTAGTTGCACAAATGATGTTAAAAGAAAAGAATGTGGCTATTTAAACCCTATTTTTTTCTTTGTATCCCCCAAACAAAAAAAACTTGTATTTTTTTACTTTCTTTACCCCCTCTCCCCCATCCCTTCTCCTTTAAATCCGGCGTTGGCCAAACGCCAGTCGGTAAGATCCGACGAACGGAAAAAAAGGTGAGTGGGCGCGACTGCTGTTGGCTGGCAGCGGCCGCTAGCGGCCTGGGCGTAGTCGGGCGCGGCCACCAGTGGCCTGGGCCGCTAAGCATGGCCGCCAGCGGCCAGCAATAGCTTCTAGTCCGCTATGAGCGGCCACGCCCAACAACCACTATTAGCCGTGCACAATGGCCCAGCAGCCGCAACTTTTTTTTTCCAATCGAATTTGACCGGGTGGCGCTGGAGTTGAAGGAAAAGGGCGCCAGAGTTAAAGGAGAAGGATGGGAGAGAAGGGGGAAATAAGTAAAAAAAAAGTGAGGTAAAAAAGCAATGGGGGACACAAGGAGAAAAGTGGGGTTTGAATAGCCACGTTTTAGAGAAAATTGAAACTTAAACCCACCAATTGTAATAATAGTGGTAGAGTTAGCAATGGTGGTGGAGGTGGTAGTGACAGTGATAGTGGTAGTGGTAGTGGTGAGGGTGGTGGTGACGGCAGCAACAATGAGGGTAGTGGTGGTGGCGGGGGTGGCAACGATGGTGGTGGTGGCAGCGGTAGTGACGGCGGTGGTGGTAGCTGTGGCGATGGCGATGGCGATGGCGAGGGTGGGTGTGGTGGTAGTGGCGGCGGCAGTGGAGGTAGTGGTGGTTGTAGTGGCGGCAATGAAGATAGTAGTGGTTGTGGTGACAGTGATGGTAGTAGTAATAGTGGTGATGGTGGTGGCAGCAATGATAGTAACAGCAATAATGGTGGCGGTAGTGGTGGCAGTGTTGATGGTGGTGGTAGTGGCGGCGACAATGGTAGTTGTGGTAGTAGTGGTGGTGGTGGTAGCAATAGCAGTGGTGGTAGCGGTGATGACAGTAACGGTGGTGCAAGTGGCGGTGGCGCAATTGGCGGTGACAGTAGCAATGATAGTGGTAGCGGTGGTGGCTGTAGTATTGATAGTGGGGGTGGTGGTGGCAGTATTTGGGGTAGTGGTGGTGGTGGTAACAGCAGTGGCGGTAGTAGTAGTGGTGGCAATGACAGTGATTATAGCAAGGTGGTGGTAGTGGTAGTGATAGCAGCGGTGGTAGTAATAGTGGAGGTAGCTGTGGTGGCAACAATGGCAGTGTTTGTAGGGGCAATGACCATGATAATGGTGGTAGTGGTGATGACGTCAAAACATAAGTATTTGATACACTAATTTTCTTTCAAAATCTATGGGTTGACAGGTAAAAAATTTTAGGGCCAAATTTTTATCTATTTTTTCTCAATTTTCACTCTAATTTCTCTTTCCCCATTTTACCAAATAGTAAAAACTAAGAGATTTTTTACAGATTCATTTCATTTTTTCCGCTTTTTACCAATCCAAACAGACCCTAGTCTCCTAACGAGTTACCCCACCCCTCTTAAAGCTTCAAATTTAACCTTCCCCTCTTAAAACTTAAATTTTTGTGGCCCTTTTCATATTTCACCCATATGCTTATTTTCTATTCTTTCTTTAAATTTAATTTTTTTGAACTAAGCCAAAATGGCCTTGATGGAATTTAAGCCAGAGTTATCACCATAATGACAAAGTTTGTAAAAATCTTTAAATAAATGTGAAAATAGACTTTGTACTTTTTAATTTATTTTTTATTTATTGTTGTTTCTAATTTATTCTAACTTTTTTATGTTTTTAAGCTACTTTAGGTGAAATTTTAAAATACATTTTTTTTGTGATAAATTAATTTATTAATGAGATTAAAGCTCTATTTTTTTAAAAAAAATATTCATACTTTATTTTCTCAACATAAAAAGTTAAGTCTAGATTAAAATAGAAAAGTAAGTCTTTATATTATTAAGTGTAACTCATCTTCTTTATCCACTTCAAAGGTTATAAGTAGACTTTTGATATAAAATAATTAGAGTAAAAATATTATCTTCTTTCTTTTTGTTTTTAGCAAAGACACATAAAAATTCTCACAAAATTTATCTTGACCCCTAGATTGTGGCTTTCAAATGGTCGTGACTTATTTTTTTAAATCCCTTTTTGAGATTGTGCTAGGTGAATGTTTATAAAAAAAGAGAAATATTTTAAAAAAATAATTTTTAAAATAATTATTTAAATAATATTAAGAAATAATTATAAAAATTGAGGTGAGAGAAAAATAGTTCCCAAAATAGTATCCGTTTTGGCCACGTAAGTGCCAGCCAAACACTAGCACATGCGTGACTTTTTTTCAATTTTTTTTAGATTTAACAACAAATGAAATAATAACTACAATACTGATTTGTCCTCTCTACTCTCCTCTATTTTCTCTCTTTCTCCTATCTCTCTCTTCGCTCACTCTCTCATCTCTTTCTCTCTTCACTCTCTTTCTCTCTCTACTCCATCTTTCCTATCTCTCTCTCTTCACTCACACTATCTCATCTTTTTTTTTAACTCTCTCCTCTCTTTTTTGGCTATGTTTCTTTTTTTCTCTCTTCTCTTCTAAAAGACAAAATTATAAAATTTTGTTTAAACAATATATTGATGTTGTCCTTTAAAAGAGAAGAAAGAGAAAAGAGAAAGAAAAAGGAGAAAGAGTTAGTGTAAAAAAACAAAGGAGAGAATGAGTGAAGAAGATAGATAGCCGAAAGAGAGAATGAATAGAGAGAAGAGAGAGTGAGTGGAGAGAGAGAGGAGATAGGGAGTATAGAGGAGAAAGAAGATGGAGAGTGAAGAGAGAGAGGAGAGAGAGTGAAGGAGGAATAAGTGAAGAGAGAGATACGAGAGAGGAGAGGGAATAAAGGAGAGAATAGAGGACAAATCAGTATTGTATTGATTTTATTTTTTATAACAGCAAAATTATTATATTGTGCCTTCGTAGCCAAAACGAACATTAATTTAAAAATTATTTTTTTTATTTTTATAATTTTAATAATTATTTTTTTAATATTATTTAAATAAAATTTTTTTAAATAATAAGTCTAACCTAAACATAAGAATATTAGAATCACTTTTCCTTATCATTATAAGTAAATTTAAATTTATAATATAAAAAAATAGGGTATAGCCGTATAGGTATACGAGTAACCTTTCTTAAAGCACGAGGTATTAAAAAGGTTACCTTGTTACTTACGAGCCAGGAAAGCTCGCGAGCTGGCTGGGCTCGCTATCATCCCTTCCCTGACAGGCGTGGAAGTCCATAGCACCAACCATTACATTGAGATTGTTGGAGGCCTTATCGAGCTTCCATCCCACCAGCAGTTTGAGCTTCCAGCGTCAAGGCCGGGCGGTGCAATCTCACAGCTTCTATGGTCGAGCCTCAGCCATGGCGTCCATCGTGGGAGTCTCTTTTCCTTACCTGACGTCCTGCGTCAAGCTCTCCAAAAGAGTGCATTTCTTCCCTCCACTGTCCAAGCCACTCCCATTCCTGCCTTCAGAGGCCTTGCCTGTCAAGCATTTGGAACTTTGCCCTTCTCTTGACAAGGGATCGAGCTCTCCTTCCGTTTTCCTTCCATCCGCTGTCGTGACCCTCAATTCAGTTTTGGCCGAAGAAGCTGTTGAAGGGGAAGTCAGTGTCCAGGTATACGGTCGAGAATTTGGTCCATCAGATGCTACCGACATGGGACTGCCTCAGAAGCTGCTGGATTCTCTCCGGAAAACAGGAGTTTCACACACATTCCTTACTATGCAGGTGCAGCAGGTGCTGCCTTACATTCCTTTACTACTTTCATCTCATAAATGTTCACCGTGAGCAGTCTGGTTTTCTTGTCAAGGCAGTTCCTTTTTTATTTTATTTGGAAGTTGGAGTTCAGATAATTGATTATGAAGAGACGTTGACAGAAACCCCTTATTCGACTTTTCATTTGCTTGCATTTGAAAAAATGGTGAAAACTACAGCTAAGAGATTGTAAAATAGCTTCTATAACTCTTTTATTAAGTACCTAGCCTCTTAAATTGAGCCAAATGGAGCTATTAATGTGGGACAAGCTTTTCTTTTTCAAATGGAACTATTAATACGGACGGAGGGAGTACAACATATTTACTTTGCCAAGTTCATTCAAGTCAGTTTAGATATAGTTTTGAGGGAAGATATACTTTGATATTACATTACAGGCAATGGTTTAGGGGGAATTTTTGAGTTCTACTGCCATCTGAATTCGTGTAGCCATTCAAGGAGCTCTCATAGTATTACTTTCATGTTATAGATTTTCACAGTGAGCTGTAAGAGGGGTGCCACCGTACACTACATTGTTGTCCTCTCTCTCTCTCTCCACCTTTTTTTTGTCACCATGTAATTTTGCTGTTTTTGTGTAGTTTGATCTTAATATAGTGTTACATGATTAAGACAGTCTTTGACAATTTTTTTGATTGGATTTGGAAGTTGGAGTTCGGATTATTGATTATGAAGAGACGTTGATAGAAGCCCCTGGTGACAAACATCCAACTTTTAATTTTCTCGCATTTCTTTCTCTGAATTATGTACATTCAGATAATTGATGATGTACATGTTGCCAAAAGAGGGAGAGGGAGACTTAAGAGAACTTGGATGGAGTTAATAAGAAAGGATAGGACTATGTCTTACGAAACAGTTAGACACAAAACAGGCTAGAACGGAGGCGTAAGATTCATGTCACCGACCATAAATTGTTAGGAAAATGCGCTACTTGATTGTGATTATGATTATAATTATATGGTAACATTTACATGTACCATATATCATGTTTTGATGGCCAAGATAATTCAGGTCAGAACCTTGAGGGAGCTATACTTGATATTGCAGTACAGGCAATGGTTTAAGGGAAATTATGAGTTCTACAGCCTTCAGGTTTTCGTGTATCTATTCATGAAGTTCACATTGTGCTATGATGGAGTATATTTTGAGAATTCAACGTTGTTCTTTATTTGCTATTCTCAAGGTTGATGGCTGCTTATATATTTGAAATATTGATCAACACCCAGATTGTTCTAAGAAAATTTTATATTTTTGATTGGCTTATTTGTATTTAATTAATATAGGCTTCTATATTTTATATCTTAAGGATGAAGATTATTTCTGCTGAGGAATCGCTTTGCACGTGCCGGTGTTTTCCAGTTTTGTTTTAACAATTACTATGGTGATTTTAGATAAGCAATTTCTGATGTTGTTTTAAGTTGATTTTTACAAAAGTAATTTAGCTTGGTCTTTTCTTGTGCAATATTTGATACTTTAATTTGGTGAATCTCCAATCCAGGTTATGCGTATTGTTTCTGGATTTGGTTTCTCATCTCCTATCAAGGAAAAGCTAACAGCAGAGACCGCTGTCATAATGGCTGAAATTTACAAGTTAAAAAAGATTGTTTTTTTGTCCATTCAGTTTATGCAATAGGAACCAGCAAAATATTTCTCACATATAAAGACCCATTTTGCCTAACTGGCAGTTACAGGAGTGTTTTTGCATATGCCTCCAGTTTGAACTACTATGCTGATATTTAATTTCTTTTTGACATTGGTTTAGTGGTGAGGACCTTCCACTAACCATTTTGTTGTTGGCTGTGTTAGAATTATTTTTGGTGTCAAAGCATTTTTAATTTTTTTTGGTTTGCAAATATGCAGAGGTAGATACAAGATACAATCTTCGGATAGGACACCTTGTAGGTTTTATTATATGTTTGCATCTGTTCTTTCATCGAAGCTGGCCAACTGGAACAGGATCTGATGTGAAACTAAATTTATATACTTATTTAGGCCAGAAGTTCAACATGGCATTTTGGAACTTCTTGATAGCAGTATTATTAGAATGCCTACCTCACTACCTCTCTCTTACTCAAACAGTCACCAAGGATATGATATTTTTGATCTAAACATATTTTTCAGTGGGAAAATTTTAAGGTTCTCCCTGAAAGAATGAGCCCCATATTGTAAGGTTCCTCCTAACTGGCTACTGCCAGTTGCAAATGTCTCATGCCCTCCCTGCTATAAGGTGCTTATCCTAGGCTCATTCTTCCCGGGAGCACCAAAAAATCATCCTTTTCATTGAAAGGAAAAGTACTTTTGAACAACTGTTAACTTCTAGTAACTATGCAAAGGGACAACATAATGATGGATTCTGAAATTCTTTGCCTTAGACAAGCTTTCTATCGATGCTATTTAGTGTGTTTTCATGATTGATTGACATAAAAAAGTGAACTTTTGATTGGAACATTTCTGGAGGTGCTTATATATTGGTCAAAAGCAGTAACTGCCATGTTCTATCACCTTCCAGCCTTCCCCACTCATTTATACATGGAAATTCCCATGTGATTATTGTTTGATTTGGCTACATGCTGGAGCTACAGTGATTCACACTTAATTAATCTGATTTTTTTTAAAACTAAGCTGTGTCTGGATCTGTCTGCCACTTTCTCAGTTGAAGGTGAAATTGGATGAAAATGTATAGTAGGATGAGGCCTTAGTAAGCTAGAAAGTGACTTAAAATAGATTTTTATTTATTTATTTGGTTATTGTTTGTGAGGTTTGATTTAGTGACAATGCTTGTTCTCTTGGGAATAAGTCTATTCAAAGGATAGTTGAGGGCGAATAGCATAAAATTTCAGCATTATTTTTTCTGTTGTTTTCTGAAATGTAAGATGGGACACTGATGTATACCCTAAGGTTTACAAAAGAGTTTTGATTGTGAAAAGGGAGTGAATGGAGGAAGAAGAACCCCTGTTGGCTATGGCAACCAGTTAGGGTGTGGGAAAGGAGAGTGCTTGAGGACGACAAAGGATAAGGAAGGGAGATTAGGGATTAATTATTCCTTGCTTAACGATGAGGGCTTTCGCCCTTTACATAACTACGCCCCTTATGGGCCTGGGCCTTAACAAACTACGACTAATTAGGCCTTATTACAATAATCAAACTGAATTAAGTCCTAAGGCTCAAATAAGAAACTGCATAATGACTAAAACTTCCTAGTAAATAGTAAAATCATACGATCCATAACATCCCACCATGCTCCGCTACCGCCTTGACCTCAAGGCACAAAATCAGGGAAGCATGCATAAAACTCATCTTCCGGTATCTAGGTAGCATTGTCCAAAGAACAGCCATGCCAAGCCACCAATATCTCCATAACTAAGTGTCCCGCATGACGAATGCGGCGAGTGTCAATGAGAGTAGAGGGAACCAAAGGCAGAGAAACTGTTGACGGAAGTGGCCGAGGGGGGCTTGAAACCATGCGAGATGGATCTTTGATACCAGTGATGTGATGTAAACCCCAAGGTTTACTGTAGAGTTTTAATTGTGAAAAGGGAGTGAACGGAGGAAGAAGAACCCTTGTTGGCTGTGGCAACCAGTTAGGGTGTGGGAAAGGAGAGTGCTTGAGGACGACAGAGGAGAAGGAAGGGAGGTTAGGGATTAGTTATTCCTTGCTTAACAATGAGGGCTTTTTCCCTTTACATAACTACATAACTATGCCCCTTATGGGCCTTGGCCTTAATAAACTATGACTAATTAGGTCTTATTACAAGAATCAAACTGAATTAAGTCCTAAGGCTCATATAAGGAACTGTGCCTAATGACTAAAACTTCCTGATAAATAGTAAAATCATACGATCCATAACAAACACTGGGACACTGTACAGGGAATGCTGGGGGAAGTCAATTCCTTAACATCTCCGCAGGCATGCATTATGTCCAACGGGCTTATCTAAAAGGCGGAGCCTGGATGACTTACCACGGTTAAATTAGCATTGAATGTAATTTGAACAATGTAAAATAAGGAAAATGTTTCTTTATTTTTAAACAGCATTTCCAGAAAATATTTATTATACTAAAAAGTATTTTTTGTGAAACAAGGAGTGTCTTACTGGCTTCACTGTGCTCTAAGAAAGTCTTCTCGCAGGTTTTTTAACATGTTAAACTTAGACACCTGTTCAGAGTTTTAGTCTCTAATTCATTTATTTATTTTTTTGATAATTAGTTGTAGTCTCTAATTTGCATCCATAGTTCCTAATTCAGATGATGTTTTTCTGCCTTTTCTTTTTCTTTTATCTTATATAGAAATTTGAGTGCTATCCCTTGACGCTTCCACCTCTGACTGTTTTAAAACAACTTTCTTACAGCTTTTACCATAAAAGATTCCTAACTGATTGAAAATTTTTTATTTGATTTTATTTTGTTTTTTATGCAGTCAGATAATGGAGCAGCATTTATCTCGGAGAACCTTCTGACCGGTGAAGAAGCTGTAGTTGCTGCAGCGGCTGCTGAGGCAGTTGCCCTGGCCAAGGCGGCAGCAGATGTTGCAAAAAATGCGGCTCTAATAGCTGTTGCTGACAAGTTGTCCATAGAAAACCTAAGTGAATCCGGGGAAACTGTCTCGACTGTGGCTGACATTCTTCATTTGAAGAATACTACAGCCATGAGAGAACATGCAACAGAAACATGCTTTGATTCTGCAACACCTGAAATTTGTATACTTGGAGAAGGGCATAACGATGAATTTTCTTTGAAAAATACCAGAGACTACAAAAATCCTTGCAACGAACCTAGTCTCCTTCAATTGCAGAAACCTGAGAAAATAGCTGTGAGATCTATGCGTCAAATTGAAAGAAGATCTAGAAGAGAAAGGGCGGCAGACAAAGCTTCCGCAAATTTTATCTCTATTAAGTGTGGATCATCTAGTCGAAAGAAGCGTTGTGCTATACAAGAGATTGATTATTCAGATCCTTTACGCTACTTGAGGGGCACAACAAGTACATCAAGGCTTCTCACAGCTACAGAGGAGTTAGAGTTGTCCGAAGGAATACAGGTAGGTGGCTTGAGCCATTTATACATTGGAAAGCGGTTCATTTTTTACTTGTATTCTTTATCAATTTTCTTAATTTAAAGCTTAAGCTCAATTATGGACCTTCCCTAAAAGTTATTTGCATGCAGCCATCATCGGCCTCACACTTACAAGGGCCTACCTTTTCTGTCCTGGCTTTTCTAACTACTTCAAAACATGATTTTTGGGCTGTTCATTGATGCGACCAGTTGTCTTAACTTATGTATTAAAATTGTGCAAGGGCCAAAAACTGACAAGTCTGTTATTTTGAAACTTTGTTCTGAATATTTATTAATAAACTTAACACGCAAACTAATGAAGATGAATTTTTTTATGCATTGCAGCCTTGTTTATAGGTGTGAAGATTTAAGAAAGATAGTCCTATAAAAGCAATTTTGGTATTAATGTCTTTTTACTGAATAGAGTTAAAAAGCTACAGTTACCATGAAAATGAGAGGTATTAGAGCTAAGAACTTTGGATGGGATGCCAACAAGCCTTTAAAAAAATATGAATATAGTATAATATTGTATACTGTTGTTTTTTCATTGCAAATTACAGGTGGTGTCTAAGTGTATTAATTTTACTTTGTTTGATCAATCCGTCTCTGATGAATATCATTAAGTTTAATGTTTGTTGATAGCCATTTCAAGTGTAATTTTATTGATTGTGTAAGCACAAACTGATAAATTTGTAGGCAAGGCTGTGATTGGCAACCTTAGAACGGTGAGAGATGGGGGTTGAATAGGGTTTCAGAAAGATTAAGGAAAATGAAAAACTCCTAAAATACTCTACGTGGAAATATAGAAATAAATTGAATCTAAAGTTTCGCAACCACCATAGACACAAAGTTGATATGCTCACCTAGGGCACACCTTGTCTAAGTTGAATTTAAGCAGCAGTAGAAAACCAAAGTTTAAATAAGTAATCAATGAATTTCCTAAATCTGCTTTTGGCAGCCAAGATTTGGATTTGTGGGTGTTGTATTTGACGTCATTGTTGTTCAGGGGTGAGATTCTAAAAGCCTAGTTTGGGAAATTGAATTTGAGTTGGATTGGTTCTCATAAAACATGAAAGGATTGAATGTACTAATTCTGCATACATTTTCAATGCTCTCCATTGCAAATATGGTCTCACTATTATATTCCAATATGCATTACAGAGATTAGTCTCCTCACCTTCCACCATCTGTGCTCATCTATAAACAAATTTCCAAGTTTATATTTCATGAATTTTAGAAAATTTCAAAACATTATGAGTCTTATTACCCCTAGATAATGCCCGGTTTGGTTAAAATGGTTAAACCGCAATTATGAGGTCAAAACCATCATTTTATAGTAATATCATTATTTAATTTGCACTAATTCTTGTCCAATCCTAAAATATTTATTTTAGTGATATTTTTTTGAAATTTTATATTACCTATTAATGTCTCCCAGAACCTGCTCCAATTTGATTGAAAGGGGTTGAATTGGAAATTTTATATGGACCAAACCAAGACATAGTTTCTTGGTTCTCGGTGTTGTCTCCAAGCAGCAGCAGGGAGTTGGAACTTGATGTAGATCAAAGGAGAAGTACGGCCTTGCCGGAGGCTATGGCCGCCGGTGGTTGCCTCCTCTCGGTAGAGGTGACCCGTCAAAACCTCTGCCTGGCAAGGGAAGAGGGAATTCATAGAGACTTTCTTGGAGGTAAGTTCCCAAATTTTCAAGAGTTGGGGTGGAACTCGGAGAGGGTTGGGGGAGGGAACAAGGCCGATTGTTACAAACCCTAAATTTATTAAGGGAAATTGGAAGGAAGGGAGAATGGGTCTTCTCTGGTTCAGTTGTGACCAGATTAAAGAGGAAGAAAGGGGAGGAAGAGATAGATAGACGTCAGAGAGGAGAGGAGAGGAGAGAATAGGGGATTATAAAGACTGATTCTGATTAATTCCTCATTAGGAGAGAGTGCCCCCTTACGTAATACACCAAGCTAGGCCTGGGCTGTAGTTTCCTAATTTAGGACAAGCAAAAGCCTATTAAGGCCTTTTGGGCCACCTACCTAATATAACTTTTACTGAAATTAAATCAAGCAGCAGCCTAGATAAAAATAAACCAAACTGTCCTATGGAGAATTCATAACACCGATCCAAGTATTTGAAAAAAAAATGGTTGCAACCAAATCTCATAAAGGTGTGATTTCATAATATTAAGTGTGAGTTCTGATTTTCAATATCCAACTTTCAATTTAGAGTTGAAATTGCGTCATTTGAGGTTGGATTTGACCAATCCCACCAAAAATAGGTTCCAAAATTGCGATCAAAACAAGGAGAGGGTTGGGGAAACCAAATTAGGAAAGGGCAATTATTTGGTCCAAAATCACTACCCTCTCCTTGTTTGGTTTCCCTCTCTGCATGGTGCCTGTCTTTTAGTTCCTTTGTAATTATAAAGAATATTTTGAAGCCTTAAGCTTGGAAACTTGGGAATTTTTTTTGTTGGGGAATTTTCACAAACACTTTTGTTGGTTTAGAACCAGGGGACTCACTAATGGATTCTAAATGCTTTGGAACAACTGATCTGATACCAACTGTTATGGTTTGGGGTGTTTACGATGAAGGATGGATCGTTTTATGGAGATTTGGGTGGAAATTGACTGCTTGGTGGCAGAAATTTTGCCAAACAATTATTGAAGGGAAAAGAAAGATAAGTTTATGATTGCCACCTAACTTATGAGCATTGACTAAGATGCATTTCTAGGTATGGCCAGGACAAGGCCCACACCTCCGACCAATAGGAGGCTAAAAAAAACATATTCAAAGTTCTTTAACTAATTGGATCGCAAAGCAGCTCACTACTAAGAAAAATGAATTTAATAGCTTCCTCTCATTTTCTTAATAAGTTCAAAGGCAGCAATAGAAAGAATTATAATACTATAGCTGCTTCAAGAGCTTGTTATGGAAAATTCTATCTACCTGTGGAGTTAAGACAAAGAGACAAGACTTAAAAAGCCAGTCAATTTGAAAAAGTTATGCCTTAAAGATGTAGTTGTGGCATTTTTCCATTTAAAAACAGAGTTGCAAAATTTTTATGAACTTTGTGGTGGAAGATGATGACATGAATATATTGGGAAAGCGTGTGGTGACGTTGAACATTCATCTCTCCCTTCTTAGTGAGTTACGTCAAGAAGGGCATCTGGCAGAAAAAAATTCTTCCACTTATCCTTTCATGGGTGTTATATCATCATTTTTGATAATAGCAAGAGTCTAATGGTGATGTGCAACCCTGGCCTGACTGCAGATAATTGGGATAAAGTGTAGAAGAGGATAATGATGGTGCCCTGATGCTGCAGTCATTATATACAGCCAAGCCTTAATGCTGCCAAGTGCTGAAGTTATTGATGCATTCTTTGACTCCATGTGCCATACCATACTTGGTGCTCTGCTACACTTTGCTTAAGAACAAAGGATACTTTTAGTGTGGCAGTAGTATGTCAGCTAATGGATGAGTTACACGCTAAGCTGCAAGGCAGAGCGACCTACCCAAACTGCAAGAAGTAGCAGCTTGATGCTTCAGTTGCTTACTTGCTTACCAGCTACCAATTACAAGATCTATATGTCTTAGCCTCTTTTCATGTATGATTTGTTATATTTAGATTTATTTGTGTTCTCTATTTTGCTTAACACTGCTTTTGCAATCTGTTTTTCTTCTTTACATTTCTTCCACATTCATTTCATTTGGCATGTACTCCGGTGTTGAGCTTTCAGGATTGTTAAGTCCTGGTTATCTTCTTCAAATTTAGGGCTTGAAGGATCAGTTGAGTTTGAAATTTGTATCCTTCGGATATTTGTTAGTCATTCTTGCCTTTCGGATATTTATTAGTCATCCTCTTGCCCTAGTCAGTCCTCATTTTAGATATTTCTGAATCTTCAGCTGTCCACTTCTTTCTTGTTTACAGTTATACCTGTCCCAAACTTTGTTCACTATGGCGCTGTAAATTTGTTTCTGATAGTGATACAACAATAAATGGTTGACAGGATCTACTAAAGTTGGAGAAACTTCACGAGGAGTTAGCAGCACGTTATGGAGGTCAACTTACTTTTTCACAATGGGCTTCAGCAGCTGGGCTTGATCAGAAAACGCTCAGAAAGCGCTTAAATTATGGTATTTTGTGCAAAGATAAAATGATTAAAAGCAACATACGCCTTGTAATTTCCATTGCCAAAAATTATCAAGGAGCTGGCATGAACCTCCAGGATCTCGTGCAGGTTTTTCCTTATCCCCGCATTTAATCATCATTGTCATCACATCATATACCTTATCCCAGCTATCTGGGGTTGGGGGCATAGATTCTATACTGTATTTGACTCTTATCAGAATCAAAACGATGGTACAACATCCATGCAAAAAATCATACTGGCATTTACTGATAAAAAACATTATCTTTGGAAAGTAAATCTGATTATTATTGATTTTTTGTCTTTTATATTTTCTTTGCTGCACAGGAAGGCTGTAGAGGCTTGGTAAGGGGTGCTGAAAAATTTGATGCTTCCAAAGGGTTCAAGTTTTCAACTTACGCACACTGGTGGATTAAACAGGCTGTTCGGAAGTCTCTTTCTGATCAGTCACGGACAATTCGCTTACCGGTAAAATTTTCATCCTTAGATGATAGAGTTTTACCTATATGGAAAGTTGTGCATCTTAAATGATTTGCTTTTTTGATCAGTTTGATGTAATGTGCTGAGCTTAATATTTTTTTATTTGAATTTTTTTTCTAACAATATAATACAAGATGGATGGAAATTTGTGCAGACAAGGCTGCAAAACAATTACTAGCACTCTTATATTTCTCTATGGCTATTTTGCTTGTGATAAAATGGTGGTTCAAAATCTTGTCCTTTGAAATATTTTCTTGTAAAAATCTAACTAGTGTCAGAAAATCCCTTTGGCTACCTGTTGTGCCATATTTCTTCGATCAGAAAAATATATAAGCTGTTTCAACCTAACAGCGATTGGCAAAAGTCTGTGCTTGAAGCAAAAACCTCTTGCATAATAGCATATACTCGAGTCTGCAACTCGTTATCTGGAGAAATCAAGTGGTTCTTGGTGGATTTGAAACCTTGTTGATAGAAGCAGTTGATTTAAACGCCCAAGTTCACAAGCGGATTGACTTCTAAATTATGCATTGATAATCCAAGGAGATGCCTGTATCTTCGTAATTATTATCAATGGGTACATTTCCATGTTAATTTACTAATATAAGTCAAATTTTTTTATTCGTTATCATCAAGAGATTATTGACAACCAACATAACTCATCTGGCTATGAATTAATTAGTTTGCGCATGATAATTCTATGTAATGGATCTAGAAAATATCTGAATCTCCATAGGAAGCCTAGCTTTTGCTTTAAGATAACTTGTAGTTCCGTGTTTTCTTTTAGACAGATTTTCTAGGTGATAAGTATGAATTTAGAAGAAGGAAGAAAAAGAGATGTGAGAAATTCGCATGTATTATAATTATTTACTTAGATTATTCTCGTAATACATGTGAAAACTTTAATTTTTGCTTTCTCATGAGAATGCTTTATAATTATCAAATTTCCCATTTTCATTCTCATTGTGCTCTACAGTTTCACATGGTTGAGGCAACATATCGTGTAAAGGAGGCAAGGAAGCAATTGTATAGTGAAAATGGAAGACATCCTAATAATGAAGAAGTTGCAGAAGCAACTGGGTTATCAATGAAGAGGCTAACTGCGGTATTACTTACCCCTAAAGCGCCAAGGTCTCTAGATCAAAAAATTGGGATCAATCAAAATTTAAAACCTTCGGTATGTTTGGTCCTTAACTCTTTACTATTAGCCTGTGGCATCGGCATCTTTTGTAATAAGTGCTCTGATTAACAGGAAGTGATAGCGGACCCAACTGCAGAAACTGCTGAAGATATTTTAACTAAGCAGTTCATGAAGCAGGATCTGGATAAAGTTCTGGACAGCCTCAACCCGAGGGAGAAGCAGGTAATTAGATGGAGATTTGGGCTAGAAGATGGAAGAATGAAAACTCTTCAAGAAATTGGAGAGTTGATGGGCGTAAGTAGAGAGAGAATAAGGCAGATTGAATCATGTGCCTTTAGAAAACTGAAAAACAAAAAGAGAACTAAAAATCTGAGGCAGTATTTGGTGTCATGAGAAAAGGCTGAATCTTCCTCCCCACTCTACCCATTCATTGGATTTTTTCTTCTTTCTATTTTACAAATGTAACTAGATTTCTTTCCATCATTTGAAATCATGGTTCACAGGGCAAGTTATAATGTCGATCAACTGGGCTCGTTGTTGCACTATGTTTTGTCATTGTGCAGATAAAGATCACGACTGGTTAATTAGTCTTCATTACATATAAAGCATGTAGCTTAACCTATTAATTGGGACATTTTGTGGAGCCCTTGGTCAGCTTGCTGCGACGCCGTATGTGCAGGTTCCATGAGGTAATTGTGGCAAGCATGCAGTGAGCAGGGAGAGAGTGCAGATAGCATTTTTGTTCTAAATAATAGAATCAGCATGTGGTTAAGCCCTCTTATGTGTTTAGTAGCTGGAGTGCATGTGCAAATGCACATATTAAACATATAGGTTTAATTGATCCAAAACTTA
The DNA here is from genome assembly GCA_035235625.1 of Saururus chinensis. Lineage (NCBI taxonomy): Eukaryota > Viridiplantae > Streptophyta > Magnoliopsida > Piperales > Saururaceae > Saururus > Saururus chinensis. Next base: position 40,022,003 of record CP141143.1, read on the forward strand.
TTCAAGCGAAGAATCTATTGTAAATAAATGTCCCTGTACATGATATAATGGCATGATTATTTCCTCGTTTTTTAATTGGTAGTTCTTGTTATTTCATAAAGATGTTGAATGGTTTGTAGTTAATTGTTTCCAAGTTAAATTCCTTACGAGCCAGGTAGCTAAAAAGGTTACTATTATATAATTTATTATCTAGTTTTGGTGGATTACAAGTATAAGAATACCGCTTTCTACTATAAAATTTATTATCTAGTCTTGGTGGATTACAAGTATTGCTGTTAGCATGGTCTTTTTAACTTAATACCTACTTGAGAAAAGGTAGTCATACAAACAAAACAAATTTGTTTATACTCCAGTGAGAGAGATGAAGATTTCTCTCCCTTCACATTGAAAAAACTAATTTAGTTAGATCATAGAAGTCGAATTTTTTCAGCATTAAATCTTCTATTGTTTAAGGTGCAATTAAATCAGGCACTCATTCATAAAAAAAAATAGAGATGAAGAAGAAGAAGAAATGAGCAAGTGGCCGTCTGTGCTTCAAAGTCTGAACACCCACTCTCTATAGAAGAGGCTGTTCCATGTGTAAAAGTGCGCTAAATTTGTATTGGTTTGATTGGCTCAATGGGTTAATTTCCGACTTCCCTAAGAATCAGTTCCTATGGGTGCCTAGAGAGAAAAAAAAGGCTTCGAGTGGAATGTTTCTAGCAAAATTCTCCACCCCGCTATTCGCTTTTATAATTGTATAATTGTCTTCAATTGCTGATTGTCACTCTGCAAAATGGTTTACAATTTTTATCACATAGTTACCAATGTGCACAGGGGACATCTGATACTCGTCTTATGTCATGCATTATTGTTAAACTTTTCCCATGGAGAAAAAACAAAAGCTAGAAGAAATATGAACATGTGATGTTAAAATGATAAGATTTTACCTTCTCTTATGCGGCCGTTCAATTCTTCTCTGGATATAATAATTGTGGCCAGCCATGTGTTTTCTGATTCTAGTATGTTTTAAAAAATGATAAAACTAATAGGAAAAAATTAATAAGTGCTGATGCGATGTTATGTTTGGATCATGTTGTGGTTATCCAGCCGCTACTCAATTTTGTTGCTTAGGCTTGGCCATAAAGCCCTAGTATAATTTTTGTTTTTTCTTTGGAATGGACGAGTGGAATGTTGGGATGTTTTAAGTATGGTTAGTTGCTTATGTTACTTTTAGGCAGGATGGGGAATTGGGTTGGGTTAGGTTAGATTAGATCTGGTTAGGTTGGCTTTGATATGCACCTAAGTTGGATTGGGTCAATATGACCTTATCTATTAAACGGGTTAAAAATGTAAACCCTGGCACTACACTACTTAGAGTTCCTTAATTTTATTTGAATTATTTTTTTTTAAAAAAACTTGGTATTGTACACCAACTTTTGATTCTAATGGTACCGGATAACTATTGACACCTCACCAACCATGTTGAAATAGAGTCAGACAAGTCAATTAACCTCTTCACAATCGCTATTTTGCTTAAATAACAAAACCCTAACCCATTTTGACTCATGAGTCCTCCCAAGCTTTGATTCATCTTTCCAAAGTCTCCTGATGGCTCGTCTTGCTACCAAAATTAGCTGTAACATGTCCAACAAGATTTTCTACCGAACTACTTTTCCTGTGACTGACCCTAAATTTTTTTTAATTTTAATATATGAAATTTCAACTCAAAACTATTACATAATAATAATTGATATATGATAATCTTGCTTATCAAACAGTCAATCTTGATGCTCGCTCTCCTCCTCCCTTGCCATTAGTCACTTTCTTCTCACTCAACCCATAAAACTTCCTTAAAATCGATTTTTCAAGTGGTGATCAAGGTGATGGTACCCAAAATTAGGGTTTCCAAATAGATCTATTTATACTGACGGTGAGACAGTGGACAAACAAACGGTTGATGATAAAAATTGACATTGAAAATTTAAGTTGCAGGCTTTTTAAACTAGGTTCAAACTATCGACATGCCAACAGTACATGTCAATCTGTCGACATACCTTACATCATGTCAATACCATGTCAATTGCTCAAATTCTATTTTATAAACTTTTGCTACCTTTAGTCGTCACAATACCTCCTCCTCAATCCCTACCCCTTAGTTAAAAAACAAACCCCATAAATATATTTCATGGTTCGACTTACCTTTTTTATTTTGAGTCTTTGACTTTGTCATTCTCTTTCCTTGAGAGTTAATTAGTCAGTGTTTATATATTCAGAGGTTCATTATGAATACCCCTCAAAGTGTTCTATTAAATTGTGCCTTCTCACTATAGACTTAGTTTTTAATCAACAGCCTTTTCAACATGTCAAATCAAACCCCCTTTCAAAACTCTCCTACACATGAAGGGTTAAAGACACTTTATAGAGCTCACCTGTCGACATGCCATTTTTTGTTAGTTTAGTCAGAAAACTCTTATTTAACCTTTACAATTGACTTGTCTTTTTCAAAACTTCATTATTTGCATTGAATTCACCCCAACAATTCACTTTGACAGCCTCTCAACAGGTCAGAAGCCCATCAAAATTCAACTCTTATAGGCTTTATGATTTGTCGAATGGCCCATCGAAGCACTGTCTTTGAGACTCTAATGGGCTTAGAAACCCAAAAAACACATATAATACACCATAACATTCCTCAATGATTATAAGCATATCTTGGCTATTAGAACACTGTTAGATCATGTAAAAACACATCTTTGAATCAGATGCTATATGATCTACCATTTTAGAGCAAACATCCATCAGATCATCTCTCTAAAACTTTTAAATCATGTTAATGACATTCAAACTCTTGGATTATTTATATAGGATGATCCCATCTTAGAGAGGTTAGTCTTTTAGATAACATTGCTAGATGTATATGAATTTACAAGATCATCACTTAGGGATAAAATATAAGGTAAATAATATAATATTTAGAGATAAAAGCGTACCTTGCTCACTTGATATAATGTATATATATAGATAGATACAAGAGAGAATCCACCATAATAAAATCAATACTTCTTCATTCTTTTTGTCAAGAATGGATGGGGAACATTAAGACTGATAAGTGAGTGAAGGGACTAGGTATATATATAGCTTCATGGTGACCCTTCCTGTCACGCCCCAGCACACGCCACCCTCGAGCTGAACCCGGTCCAAGGAGGAAGAGTACGCGGCGTGACGAAGTATTATTGGATTGCGGAAGACTTAACTCATCCTTGGGTAGAACACTATATAGTTGCGCATGTATACTTTGTACAAAAGCATAATGAACAAAGAAAGGACTACTAATAAAAATATTAGTCCACACATACCCACATCCTTAGTCATAAATAACCCTCATATGGCTAAAAATAAGTCAAAGCCAACATGGGCTAAATAACCCTCATATGGCTAATGAGAGTCTAAGCCAACATGGGCTAATGAAGTGTGAAGTAGATCTAAAATGTAATCTCAACATGACATGCAATCAACTAACATAATCAAGACATCTTTATAAAGCCCATCCCCTCAATGGTCAACACAATTCCATGTTCATCATATAGCTTGCTCGAGTAATCTGCATGGCACGACATGCAACCCCAAAATAAAACACAAACAAAGAGGGGTGAGCCACAAGCTCAGCAAGGGTTATAATACGGTAAATAAATTTATAATGATAACACATGCATAATCAACATAATACTCATTGCATAATCAACCACAATGCCTATTCATCATTGAATAAACACATAAACCTATACATTCATGTCATAATTTACATCCCATAAGTATCTACTCATGTCACCTGCATGTCATGCTATCTATAACATATCTCACAATACATAACCATGCCATATATATATCATACTATATATAATATATGTCATCATCACATACTCAACATATTTCATCATCATATATTCATGCCACATGCATATCTTGATATATATACAACATATTTCATCAAAACATACTCATGCTACCTGTATATTATGCTATATATATATATACACACACACACATACATAAAACATACTTTATCATCACATATCCATGCCGCATGCATATCATGCTAGAACCCACATTTTATAAGCTCATACCATGCCACCAGTGCATCATGGGTTCAAATATAGCTCATAACATATATACATCTCATGTGTAAACATATGAAATTCATTTTCATAATCACATCCTGCATGAAATTGTTTCTTAGCATAACATATCATGCATATTCATTTCTCAATAAAAATATTCACCCTGCGACATCAAGTGCATCAACTACACCATTCTATAAATACATGCAAATCATGCCATAATCACATGTATAAAATAAGCTTCATTCTTCCTGCACAACCTGCGTAAATGAGCATTATCTTCTATACACATGTAACAAATCAATGGTGAATATTTTATCATGGAGAAAAATAATCAAACCCGCTCACCGGGACAAAAGGTCTGAGTTCCTAGAAAGGAAACTAGAGCGATTTGGGTAAACTTTCCAACTAGGAAAGTACCCGTTGCTCACCGTGATAGTCCCTTGTGGAGAAAATCCGAATTCCTATAAAAGAAAACTAGAGCAGCCTACTCATGGGATAAACCTTGTGGGAAAGTCCGAATTCCTACAAAAGGAAACCTGAGGAGCGTGCTAGCCCGGGACAAACCTAGCTGGAAAGTCCAAATTCATACAAAAGGAAACTAGAGCATGTGGTAAGCTGATGTATACAAACATACCATATTAGATTCTCAGGGTCCAAATAACTTACATAGCATTAATCTCATATCAACCCGAGGAAGCACCATATTCTCAAAGAAACCCAAAATGAAATCATGTCCTTTCAGACACAAAATTGATTTGATAAGCCTTCGAAGGATTTAGCCAGACATCCAATGTCATCCAATCGATCAATCATAGATAATTGCAATTAATCATTCTTTATAGATCATTTTCATGATGCATGCCACATGATACATATATGAGCAAATACTAAACGAGTCTAAGTATAAGTAAACATGCTCAAATCAATCCACATATGCATGAAACATGATCCATTTGTGCCTAATAACATCATGAACCTCTACACAAGAGTGTACAAAAGTGATAGTGTTCAAACCTAAGCTAAGACATGTGAAACATGAATAATCTATAATCAAGGTTGTATATGCAAGCATCCATAATTTTATCATAGTCCTACCTTATTGTAATCATGGAGTAAATGTGATGAAAACATCGAAATATGAGTTCAAGACAAGTATTAGATCATGCTAGACTTAGACAAGTATAAACATTACCATACTTAAGCTAGAACATGAGAACATGATTCACCTAAAATTAATATAACACGTGCAATGTATATATACATCATCATGGTTAAACCTACTGAAAACATGGAGTAAATAATGAAGAAGTCATCAAAAATGGATTTAGAACGAGTAGAATATTATGCTAAAACTAAACAAGTATTATCCTAATCATGCTTGAACTAAATCATGATTCCAAGATGGTCTTCATGCATTCACAACAGCATTTATAGGTAGTCATGAGTCATTTTAATCATGAAAAATAGATTTGCGAGAAGAGTACAAGAAATGACCAAAATATATAAAAAAGGCAAAACTGACATTTAACAGTTCGAACGCCCTATTGGGCCATTTGAACACCTAACAATTCAATCGGCCAAACAAGTCATTCGAACGATCGGCCATTCAAATGCCTGTTAGGCTGTTCGAATGCCCTTAACAGTTCACTTTTTACCCATTTTCTGGTTTGTCTTCAACCTTTCAAAAATGAAATTGAAACCATCAAAAAATTGAAAATAAATTCTAGAATCACCATAGAACTTCATAATATCAAAATATAACCCTAATACATGATAGATCTAATCATTCTCATGCATAATCACAAGAAAATAGCCATAAATAATATATTTTTAATAAATCACCATTAAAGCACAAAAATGAAGCAAGAACCCACTTAAACCTTCAAACATGTAATACTATGCATAAAACCACATGAGATGAAATCTCCTTAGCTCTATGAAGTTCTTAGATCAACAAAGAAGCTTTAGTCCTCAAGAAATCCTACTAAAAACTTAGGGGTTTTCTTAAAACTTAATTAAAATCTTCTAATAAGCTTAAATCCACTTGAAAATAAATAGATATATAATTTCCTTTGGTTAAAAATGAAAATCACCTATTTAGGGTTTGAAATCAAAATTAAAAATAAGATTTTTAATGGAAGAAATAAAAAATCCATTTGGGGAAAGTAAATATAAGGAGGATTAAGAGAAATTGAAAGATTATGGGTGATTAGGGCTAAAAACTCACTTAAATTGGATTTTCCTCTTTAGGAAATGGGGGCAGAGCACCTCCTTGTCTCCTAGCACATTCTTTCCCTATTTAGGCAATGGGCTAGGGTTTTTTTTAAATAGTAAAGGTTTTGGGTTGTATAAACAAACTGTTGGGCTATAAAATAGGGTAAAAACACCCTAAGTGCCAAATTTGGGTTATTCTAGGGCTAAAAATGATTTTAATCATTCCAGAACTCCTTGATATAACAGAATTGAAGTTTAGGGTCATGTGGGTCATACACTGTCCAATAGTGGATGTGGTGCCCACGGTGGGGTCCACACCCTTAATTAAGAAAAATTACTATAAATTCCCATAAAATCTATAAAAATTGGATAAATCAAGTTTGATATTGAAACCTAGAAAAATGAATTTAAAACTTGATAAACTATAATTACTAACCCTTATCTCAAAATCAAGTTAAACTAGCAAATTTAAGCAAAACCACACAAATTTGCACAAATAAATAGAAATTAAACCGGGTTAAAGTTAGTGATCTTACACTTCCCATCAAAGAAAAACCAATAAATGGCCTCACACACACCCCTTCGTAACCAACTAAGTTAATTCTGAATTTCCATTTTAATTATTACAAAACATGACTTTTCATTTCCAAATGACTTTTCATTTTCTTTATGGCTTTTGGGTTTCCAATGGGGTCCACATATGGGGACACACCAACATTCTCCCACTTGTTCAAGAGCAGTAAAATAACATAATTAACTATAGGTTTCTTTGATTGAATGATACATAATGTGGTTCTTAAGTTAGAATCATCATTACAAAATGTCTGCAGACAAATATACACACTGCCACTAACTTAAATCAAAAGAAGCTCTTACACTCATACCATATGAGTGTTCTTTAAACACTCTTAGGGGTAAGCATTTTGTCAAAGGATCAGTTAATATCTTGTCAGTGCTAATGTGTTCAATAAAGATTTGATGATCCTCCACTCTTTCTCTAACAATGAGATACTTAATGTTTATGTGCTTTAATTTGGTTGAACTCTTGTTGTTTTTAGAGAAGAGTACAACTAGGGAGTTGTCACAATGAATTTTCAATGGCTTTTGAATGGAGTCAACAATCCCAAGCCCTAAAATGAAGTTTCACAGCCAAATAGCCTCCTTAGTGGCGTCAAAACAAGCCACAAATTCTGCTTCCATAGTGGAAAATTCTACAAGAGTTTGTTTAGAACTCTTCCATGAAATAGCCTCTCTTGCCATCAGGAAGACATAACTTGAAGTGGATTTCTTGCTATCAAGGCAACTAGCAAAATTTGAGTTAGAATATCCCTCAACTAGTAGGGACTCTGATCTCTAGAATGTGAGCATGAAATCTTTAGTGCCTTGAATATCTCACAGGGCTTTCTTTGTAGCCTTCCAACGAACTATACCAGTATTATGCTAATAAGGACTAAGCATGCCTACTGCAAAAGCAATGTTTGGGCGAGTGCAAACTTGAACATACATGAGACTCCCAACAACAGATGCATAAAAGATACTTGTCATATGAGATTTCCAAACCTTGCTTTCTGGACATTGCATTAGGCTAAATTTGTCTCCTTTTAAAATATGAGTTTCTTATAGAGAACAAGTTTCTATCTTAAATCTTTTGAGCACATGGTCAATATAAGCCCTTTGAGACAAACCAAGAAGACCTCATTGTCTGTCATGATGAATCTCTATTCCAACCACAAAAGATGCCTCCCCAATGTCTTTCATCTCAAAATTTTGTGATATGGTCTCCTCGGTCTTTTGTAAAAGATGAATATCATTACTGCCCAGAAGGATATCATCCACATACAACACATGGAATATAAAATTGCTCCCCTCAAACTTTGAATATACACATTCATTAACAACATTCTCCTTAAATCCATAAGAAGATATAATCTGGTGAAATTTCAAGTACCATTGTCTAGATGTTTACTTTAATCCATAAATAGATTTTTAGTGCTTACAAACTAAATTTGAATTTCTTCCTTTTTCAAAACATTATGGTTGCTCCATGTACACTTCCTCTTCTAAGTCTCTATTAAAGAAGGCTGTTTTGACATCCATTTGATAAAATTCCAGATTGTAATGAGAACCTAAAGCCATGATCACTCTAAGTAAATCTTTCTTGGAAACTGGAGAGAAAGTGTCACTATAGTCAATGCCCTTTCTTTGTGTATATTCTTTTGCGACAAGATTTGCTTTATATTTTCTATTTTGCCCTTTGTCATGTTTTGTCTTAAATACCCATTTGCATCCAATGGGTTGAACATCTTCAAGTAATTCCACAAGTTGCCAAACTTGGTTTTGGTTCATCGATTTCAATTCATCCTCCATAGCATCCTTCCAATTTTTAGTGTTTACACTAGATAGGGCATTTCTGATAGAAGAAGGATCACCCTCAATTCCAATATTATAATCTTGCTCCTGCAAGTATACCACAAAATCATCTAAAATTGCCGATTTCCTTTGTCTTTTAGATCTCCTTAGAGATTCACCATTAGTTGGCTATTTTATGTCATTTTCTATTTGATTATGGTTCTCCCTGGTAACTGAGGTTGTTCTAAAATAGTAGGTGTGAACGAAGGTAATGAAAGAGGTTCTTCCAAGATGACCTCTCTAGGAGAACTGCTCCCACTAATGGTATCATCTTCCAAAAATTTAGCATTTCCAGTCACAATGATTTGAGTGGAATGACTTGGGCAATAGAAGTAGTAACCTTTGGATTTTTCAGAGTATCCAATAAAGAAATAACTTATGGTTATGGACTCAAGCTTCTTTTCCTAAGGGTGATAAGGCCTAGTTTCAGCTGCACAACCCCAAACATGCAAGTGCCTCAAACTTGGTTTCTTACCATGCCATAATTCAAAAGGGTTTTTGGTTGATTTAGAAGGCGCTCATTTCAAAATATAGGCAAGTGTCTTTAATACTTCTTCTCATAAAGATTCTGGTAAGGAACAATTTGCAATCATACTGTGCACCATATCCATAAGAGTCCTATTGCACCATTGGAAAACTCTATTTTTGCCTAGGGGTTTCAGGCTATGTAACGTCTGGGATTTTTCTAAATGCCCAAAGTCAACCATGTGGAGATTAGGGTGTTTGACCCCTTGACTTTTCTTATGAGAATAACTTGATCATCAGTTAGTAATGATAGCTGAAATGTAGTTAGAAAGTAGATAGACAAAGCTTTGAAAGGCCACCAAGAATGCACTAATCGGAGTTTGGATGAGGGAGATACGACTGTTCAAAGTTGAGTATATCGCATAAGGCCCGTTTACCCGATTTAGACTATATTTGGCCCATTTATGTCATTTTGTAGGCCTGGTTGTTTATAATTCTGAAATTAATTTTTAACGTCCCAATTAGGTGGCCTAATTGGGGACGATTGCCCAAATACTAAGGGGATTAGGAATCTTAATCCCTATGCTTATAAAAAGGCTTTTGAGGGCACAATTAAGGGGGATGGTTTTTGGTTGAGGAAGGAGAGAGGGCGGAGAAGGCTGCCAAGGGAATTTTCCGGTGAGGATTCAACGGTGGTGGAACGACGTCAACTCAGCCATGGAGGTAGGATTTCAAGTTTAAATTATTATCGATTTTGTTAACTGATTGAATGAAAATTATAGTAATTTCTGCAAATAATAGTGTTTTCCGCAAATACTGTTCACCTAATTACGTGAACAGTACTTTGATTTTCAGTAGCCGCAATAGCCGTCGGAAAGGGGCTGCACTGGCCTTGGCTGCATCAGCTTGGATCCGGCTACCTTGGTGGCGGCGGATTGGCTGTTGCAGCCGCCGGATCATCTCAGTAGTTTAAAAGAAAAAGGAAGAGAGATTCAGGCGCAGGCTGCGCTGGCCGAGGCCATGCCGGCCGTGGCCGCACTAGTCCTAGCCATGATGGCCCTGGACACGCTGGCCTAGGCCGCACTGGCCCCGGCTGCGGTGACACCTGCGTTTGTTCAAAAGAAAAAAAGGAAAAAAAGGGACGTTTTTGGTGGCCGCCGGACGGCCACGGAGAGCCTGCCGGCCTAGGCTTAATAGGATCGTCGCTTGGCGACGATCTGGTGGAGTCCAGGCTGCTGCCCTGATGTGATGGCCAGGGATGGCACCACTAGAGGCATTTCCGCCTCTGGCCGGATGCGGGGAAGATGGCCCGCATAGTGAGTTGTCAACCTGAACCGAACTGGTTTGGTTTTAAAAAAAAGAGACAAAAGAATGTAGTGAACCAGGTCCGGTTCAGGGGGCTAAAAGTGTCAAAATTTTTTTACAAAAATCCTCAAGGATCCCAAGAGGGTGGGAGTATTCTAACCAAGTTTCAAATTGGGGAAAAATCTTAGTACTTATAAAATTACCCTTTTACCCTTTGTAGTAAAATTGTTGTGTGAAAACTAGTTACACAACTTTGGGGCTCCGGTTCAGTGATGTTTGAGTGATGTTAAAAATTGGAAAAATTCTCAGTGTGAGTTTAATGAGTAACCTAAATATAGGATAAGCTACCTAGTGAGGAAAAATCCTAGTGAGTGGGTGATTGACTTTCTTACCCCTAGGGTTAATCATAAACCGTTAAGTCAACTAAGGTTAGATCAAGGGGTTCATGACCCCATCACATTGTAGGAAAATTACATAGAGTCCATGAAGTCCAGTAGTACCCTTGAGTTCAATTTTAGACCCATTGGATGTCAATAAGGCCTTAAACCAAATGACAGAATTACTCCTTTGAGTGGACCCGCCCATGTTTCGTGTAAATGGAAGTGCGGGGCATTTGAGAGTGGAGCCTCCTGAGAGGATAATGACTTAAAATAAATAAAAGGGTAGTGAGATGACCAAATGACCTAAGGGAGAGTACCATACCCTAGGTGGTAGAATTACCCTAATGCCTTAAGGGCAGTATGTTCCGTTTATGCCAAAACTAATAACCTAACTACCCAGCGTTAGGGTATGCTCTAGTGATGTTAAATGGCTTCAAAAGGAAAGGCTGTGACCAACAAGTAACATGAAGACCTTGACAGGTCACAATGTCATGGAAAATAAGGGGAAGAACCCTAATTCTTAGGGTTTAAGGCAGCGAATTACATATGTCTGCAACCGTGTACATCGATCAACTAGAGTATTATATACATAATTCGCGTGATGCGTTAGAGTTGTTTACACTCTTGGGATTGGATTCACTGAGCCCTGGCTCTGTGAATTAGTGCAATGGGCCTCTGTGTATTATTTATGCACTTGTGTGACCACATAATATATATGTTGATTATTCTGATGCTTCCATTTATTATTGTTGTGTTAAGTTATATTAGTAAATTAAGGTTAATAAAGACTAATCAAGAGATTTTAGTTGTCGTTGGATTGGAGGAAGAACACCTAATTAAGATAATGACTAAAATACCCTCTTTAGGGTTGGGATTAGTTCATGGAGTGAACGGGGCTCTGACATAGAATTTTACCTTGATTAATGAACCGAGGGTGGTTATGGGATGTTCTCTGAGTCAAAGTTTAAGCTCACGGTAATAGCCATGGTAGATATTTAGGCCTTCGTGGCCTTGGCACCTTTGGGACGATGGATCCCTGCAAATGTACAAACTAGGTTTTTGAGCATCATGGAAGGCTCATCTACCTCTGGCTAGTGTGTCCATGAGTAGAGCTGATACCTACATCTCTAGGCCCATGGCTGATCCAAGTGGATCTCGAGAGATGATAGGATTTCTAATAATAGCCATGGCAGTAATCTTTCAGACCTTTGTGGTCTCCGCTCCTTTGGGATGATGGATCCCTGCAAATGCGCAAACTAGGTTTTTGAGTATCATGGAAGGCTCATCTACCTCTAGCCAGTGTGTCCATGGGCATAGTTGGTACCTACACCTCTAGGACCGTGGCTGAACCTAGTGGATCTCTAGAGATGTTAGGATTTCTGTTAGCATACAATTACTCCTTTGAGTGGGAGTTAGTATTTTCAGGTAACAATTAGTGCATTATTTCCTGAACGATGTCCATTGTTTTGTGCATTGTGTTGGTCTTTATTGGTTAAAGATCAGCTCATGTTTCTAAGCTATGTTATATTCAATACTCTGTATATTACTTTACATGTGTCACTGTATATTGATGTTCTGCATGTTGGAGTCCTATGTTTGGAGATTTCTCGATAGGTGAGTTGTCTCTGAGGGAATACAAATTTGTTAGAATTAATTATTGAACAAGGGTTGTGAGATAATTAATCACATTGTTTGTTATTACTTATTAATTAGACAAGTGGAACGATTAAAAGACTTGCATAAAATGTGGGTTGCTTAAAAATACTTAAGCATTGCATGTGTGATTCTATGCTTCTTAGTATAGTGTAGTTTTAGGCAAAACTACATCTGAATCCGATCTTATTGGAAACATTGGAGATATTGTCTGATGAGTACGTAAGCAACTAACATCGAGTGATGTTGGCCTGATGCAAAAAATATTAATAAAACCTTTTGTCCTTTGGAAGCTCTTCTCCTGAAGGCGGAGAGGTTTCATTATTGTTGTCGTAGTTGTTTGGTTTGGTTGGTTGCAGATTCTCCACGCAACAACAAGTGTGACCAGGAGGCGAGCACAAGATGAGGTTTTTCGTGTTTGCAATACTAATACGTAAGTATATCTTTGGCATGAGAGTCAACTTGTTATTTATTTTTAGATGGATGACAGACTTGTACTTAGATGTAAGAGCTGTTATTATTGAATTTTGGGATGTGTAATAATATCATATGATTTGATATTCGTATTTGTGAACCCCAGTTATCATAACCTGGATATTTAATCGAATGGTTTGTTTTGTATTCAAGAAAGAAAAAAATATATTTTGCAACTTATCGTTCGTGCAATTTAGAAAGGCTTTTAAAAATCTGGGTCGTGACAATACTATATTGAGCAACAATTCTACATTCCTGTAAGAAAAAAGTAAATGGTCCTTGATGTTCCCCTATTCCATCAAAGCTTCCAAAATACTCTCCACCTCTATTGGATCTAACAACTTTAATTTTTCAATCAAGTTGATTTTCAACTTTAACCTTATAAATCTTGAAATCATCAAATGCTTGAGATTTCTCATGAAGAAGAAATATATAAACATATTGGGAGAAGTCATCAATGAAGGTGATGATATACATTTTATCTCCAAAATTAGGCACATTAAATGGACCACAAATATCTGTATGGATCAATTTTAGTAGACTTGAGCTTCTAGTGGTATTTTTCTTTCGAGTCTTAGTCATTTTCCCCTTAATACACCCAATGCAAGTGTTGAAATATGTGAAATCAAGATTGAACAAAATCTCATCCTTTATTAACCTCTCCATTCTATCCCTTGATATATGACCCAAATGTTTATGCCACAAGGGGGACAAGCTTTTATTTTGGAGTCTACGTTTAAGGCCAACCACTTCACCAATATGCAGGGACAATGACTTAGAGGAGTCATATAAATTTAGTTGGTAAAGACCATGACTAAGGAAACCATTTCCAATCATAGAAGAGCCAAAGTATAGATTAAAACCTTTGTTTATGAAGTTAAAAGAGTATCCACAAACATCATGTCTAGAAATAGATAGCAAGTTACATGCAATGGAGTGTACAAAAACTGTATCAGGCATGTCCAAGACATATCCATGATGTAATTTTAATCTATAGACTCCAATGGCTTTCACTTTAGCCTTAACTCCATTTCCCATCAAAATTGCTCTCTCTTTCTCATTTGACTTAGAAAACCTTGCATATTATTACAGACATGAATAATGACTCATGTATTAATCCACTAAGTGTTTGAGGGAACATTTGCTAAGTTAGATTAAAAAATGACAAAAGATTGAGAAATACCTTTCTTTTCTAACCAAGCTTTAAACTTCTACATTCCTTTTTGGCACGACCCTCTTCTTGCACAAAAAACATATTTTGCTTATTTCGAGGGTTTGAGGTCTGAGAGGCTTTATCGGTGTTAGAATTAGGATCCTTTGACTGCTAATTTTGTTGCTTCCTATTCTTGTTCTAAAAGGGACGACCATTAAAGTTCTTATTAGTATTTACAATGTTTTCATTATCCAACATTTCTTGATGCAACTTATCTTGATTAAGGAGCTTTTGCTCATCAAATGCCATGCATATTAGTTCATTCAGAGTCCACTTCTCCTTTTAGACATTATAGGTTATCTTGAATGGGCCAAATTCAGAAGGGAGAGAAGTAAAGGCAAGATTGTTAGGCCCGAGGTTTTTCCTTACATTTAATTAAAATTTTTTCTAATATTTTATTTCTAAATACATACATAAATAAAAAGGACCAACAAAATTCAAAATGTGTGAAAATAATTTTCATAAATTAATTAATTATACAACAAATCTAACATTCTCAGGCGTGACCTGAAACGAAAACATAAAATTAAAACCTGCCATGGCCATGGGCTTTAAAAACAAATACCTCCTAGGCATCTTTGAGTACAAGTTCTTTCACAGTCTTAAAAATGAATCTCATATACATATCCAAGTCCAGTACAAAATATATTTCTCTCACCTTAATCAATACATAAGATCGTGACACTAAAATTCACATAGCCTCACTATGATTTGGTTGCACTCCAGGCCAAGGAAGAATAGTCCCTCACTGGGATAGTCCAATCCAAAAAGCTATAGATTGGCCTGCAAAAGCCTTTGAACGAAGGGCTAAAAAAAGGGTGAGTATTTTCATACTCAGTAGGACAATACCCAGTAGGGGAAATAAATTAATGAACTTCGTAAGTTCATACATAGATGCATTCATGCAATCACACATGAAGCAAGAAGTACATGCAACATAAATAATGTATCTTACACAATTACAATCATACTGGCTGAACTTACACTTACCCTTGTAGCATACTCTTACACTTACACTCTAAATCTGAGTCTTACTAACTTACTCGTACAACTATACACTTTCTCATATGACTTACACAAACTCATACGACCTTACTCGTACAAACTTACTCGTACAATCTTACTCTTACTCATAAACTTACTCTTATTGTCTTCCTTAGAAGCTTACACTTACTCTGGATATTACACGTATAACTTACTCAGAATCTGAAACATACAGCTGACTCTCACTATCTTACACATACTACCAACAACTGAAGCTCATTACAATTAATAAGCTTTAGCATCGGAAAGGAAGAGATTGCCACTAGGGTGTCACCTTAACCTTCGGGGAGCAACTAGACGCCATGGACTTTTCCAATGGCGAGGCACACCTATGCTCATGGGGCATATGATTAAACAAGTAAGAGTAGATCCATGATACTACTTACCTGAGCACACAAATGTCCACTCTCTGGGGCCATATAGTGCCAACAAGGGCTATATAGTGACAACTAAGGGTGGAAAATATACGGTGCCACTCTTGGCAGGAATCTTACAATGCCACTCTTGGGCGAAACATACAGTGCCATCAGTAGGCCGAAATACATACAATGCCCACGAAGGGCAGAAACTTACAGCGCTCTCAACAGAAAATCAAACGTCTGAGCCGAATACAGCACTAAGACTAAATCCCGTAGGATAACACTATGGCTAAACTAGGAAGAACGTTCAGTCGATCACTTATCGACTGGCTCAAAATAGAAATTAATCTGTCGAAACCCTCAATCTCAACTCACAGCGTTTTATCAAATTAGGGTTACTTACCATTCAAGTTCATATTAGGTAACTTATGCATGTACAATTATGTTCGGAACTATTTTCGTCTTACATTCTTTAGCCAACCAAGCTAGAACTGCACCCGTTCTGAAGCTTTAATCCACAAAGGTAGCATCCTTTACTTAGCTCATCTCCCACCCTGACACTTACAGTTTTACAAATCGCTACATGACCTTACTTAAACTTGAATTCCACACTGATACTCTTACCATCATACACTTACGACCTTACATCTTACACCATCTGCCTTAAAATCGAATCATCTTACTCGAACTCCTTAAATGACACCCATTAGACTTAAGTCCTGTCATCAAACCGTTACTAATTCCTTGTTATTTTCTGTTAAGCACATTACATACATTATGCGGTACAATTATATTGTTATCACTTACTAACTCACAGGCCCCCAAAAGCGCTCTGAATCTTAAGTCTTCAAAATTCCTGCATCCCCTAATTCTCTTGCTCGTATGTCCATTGTACCCTCCAACTCAATCTGAACTGATCCTCCAATCTCACAAAGTCCAACCTTCACCCATCTTCCCTCGCCTGACATACTTTTGTAATTTCCACATCATAATCCTTCAAATACCTCTTTGACAAATTTACAATCAAACACCCATAATCGTGCCCATCGATCACACACCACCAGCCCACATATATATAATTCATAACATATCCACTGAAGATCGATCACACACTCTGATCACGTACATATAATTCATAACTTACTACTATACCCTTAGTGTTCACTAACATAAGCATAATTCACATACATAACATATGCTCATTTAATAAGTATTTATCATGCAAAACATTAAGTTATAGCTCCTAGCATGCTACTACACAATCAAAGCATACTATTATGAAATTACGAGTTCAAGGTCCCCTACCTTATAATCCACATGAGTTTGATGGTGAGCAAACGGTGGTGGCGACGTTGATAGCAGAATGGGCAGCCAAAAACATCGCACTGAGAGAGTTGTTGTTGTCCTGAGGATTTTCAGAGATGTTGGAATTAATCTCGATAAGGTTAGATTAATGTCAGTCAAAGCATAAGATTGGGCGCACTAGGGCGACCAGACACAAGGTCGTGCTACTAAGGATGGCTAAAGCGACCACAGAATAGGTAGTGACTAATTGGAGGTCGACCGGTATTTTAAAACACATGTTGGCCACAAACGTTAAAATAGATCGCGGACTACCTCCAGTGGCAACAATTTCGCATTGTTGAAGCCTCACAACATAGCAGAGGGCTTGGTTGCGTACTCACAAACATAGGGGAGACAAAGGAAGGCTTTAATGGTCATATTGCCTAGTGGTGGAGTCGTTCCATAAACACGTGTTGAGGCACTAAGGCCCGGCGTAGGTGGCTGACAAAGGCGGCGACATTTCTACTACCCCAACCAAATCATCATACGGACAATCGTGCATCAAGCATGGCTTACAGTGGAGAATATGGGCACGACATCAGTCAAGCCTCCGATGGGCCAAGTCTAATGACTAACAATATTACTTCCCCTTGGAAGAATCGGAATTTGGGCACTCTTTCCTTGCATGTTCTGGGTCATGCGTAACAGGAAGTGGGGGTCAGAGCTAGAATCGGGCCAAAATTGTTGTCCCTTGATGTCACTGGACCAGGGCAAAGCCCACGTCGATCGAACATGCGGCCAAGTCCATGCAACGTCAGGTGGGACAGGTTGGCCCTAGGCTGGGGTGGGTCACTTGACAACGGTCAGAGGCATACCCCAAAGCTAGGGGCATCTATTTTGGGAAAAAGGTGTGTAGGGGAGGCCGAGAACGGAGCCCCTTATCATCATTGGGTCAAGTTGGCATTGCAGCTATCCACTGGCCGACGTCGGCAGTGACAGAATCACCAGTTAGAAGAAAATAATGGAATCAATTTAGCTGGGGTCACAGTGTGTCGAGTTAGGGCAGCATACATGTATCATCGGGCCATAAATGGCCAGATGGGGCAAGGGGACGGACTTGGGATACAGTGGTGACCTTGCAATCGCAACCCACGGTGAGCTGGATGGACACCGATCGGAGTTAATATGGAGTCTAGCGGTGGAAATCGACAATAGACCAAAATTGTGTTTCGAACTGAGCGGAGCAATGGGATGGAAGAGAGGTGAATGGGCGCAAGAGTGGTGGCTACCTGCCATCGTCGGCCCGAGATGGAGCCAACGACGGTGAGTCAGAGCTCCTCCGGGTATTCACAGTCACAGAAAACAAATAGGGGGAGAAACACGATTTGTCTGAATAGGAAAAGGGGCAGAAGGAGGTTGAAGGGCCGGGGGAGGTGGCGGTTCGTGCCAGGATGGCGGCCTGGTCGCCGGGCTGGGGGAGGGCCAATGGCCATTAGGTGGTGGCCAACCACCAGTGGCATGGCCAGCGGCCGCAACAAATAGACAAAGGGGGAAAAAGGGCAGCAGAGCAAATCTTACTCAGGCCGGCAGAGGAGGGCAGGGAGGCCGGGACAGAGGTGGCCGGAGTTCACACTAGCCGGGGTAGAGCTGTGGCGGTGTTCTGGAACCCATGCAACTGGTGACAGTGGTGAATCGGGGTGAAATCCACATCAGATGTCTCTATTGGTCTGAAATGGAAAAGAGGGGAGCGGAGCGGCAGCGGCCAACAAGGCCAGGCTGGGGAGGCGGTGGCGGTGTTGCCAGGCCAAGACCAGCCAGGAGGAGGCTAGCGCCGCCACCTCCAGCCTCATAAAGTGAAGGGGGCTTCCCCCTTCACTGTTCACTCCATGGGGTTGGGCACACTGAGGCGCACCCGATCCTTTTTATATTTATTTATTTTTTCTTTTTTTTTCTTGTTTCCCCATTTTTGTTCTCCTGCGTCTCATCCTATTTTTGCGCCAAATTTTTTTGTGATGCATCGAGGCTCATGACCTACAACTAAACACCACTCCCGACTCTTATGGTTATGAATATTACAAATACTAATACACCAAAACGTTAAATTTCTTCATAAAAAATACAAGTAGAAAATTACAAAAAATAGAAAAAAATATAGAAAAATTGCAATAAAATCTAGGATGTTACAAAGATGGGCAATAAAATTCTTATAAATATTTACTCCATATTTCTTGATTTTCTCAACAATATGTAACATCTCTAAAATGTGCTCACGAATATCCCCTGTACCAGTATATTTCATGTTCACCAGCTTATTCATAAGAATACTGGTCTCAGCTTTTCTAGAATTGGTGAACTATTATTCAACCTTTTCTAAAAAGTCCTTAACTTTGTCACATTTTGGAATATATCCTCTAAGGGATTGAGGAACAAACTTCATCATAAGTTTTATATTGATATAATTAGATTTCTGTCATAACTTATATTCAACCTTTTTAGTCATTGGTGATTTCATTTGTAGGCACAGGTGGCTCATTATCACGTAAGGCACTGTCCAAATCATGAATGTCAAGTTGTCACTCAACATCCTCTTTCCACTCTTTAAAATTAGTTTCCATGACAGTTCAAATGGGGAACACGAGGTTAAGCATAGAATGAATGGCTTTAGTTTAAGCGACAAAATAAATACACATGCTCACACAGACTAAATATCTGGCTTAAAGGAGCATCAGCCAGATTCCCAGGGTGATCTAGATGCCTCCCTTAATGTCTCTGTCAAGAGTATAAGTGCATCATTGTAATCTCTCATGCGGGGTGAAATCACAACATTCTTGTAGTCCTCTCGTCCTTATGAGACTCGACCATGCCTGATGAGAAACTATGTGCATCATTGCAATCTCTCCTATGGGATGACATTTCAGCATGCTAGTAATTTCTTCAAATATAAAATTCTCCACAAGTTTAAATCAACAAGTAGTAGTCTCCTATGGGATTACTGCTCTCATCATGATCCAAACTCGCAATTCAAATTCAATCTCATAAATTATCATAGTTCGACCACTATGGTGACAAACAAGATCAATCTAATGAATGAGATTAAATTAGACTATTCACATATAAACCAATGCTCCAAGGGGATAACTTAATCATGACAATATCTTGATAATAAAGTTGCATGATAATAAATCACGATATCAACATCAAATGAGCAAGATGTATATCATACTAGTTCACAAATCAATCACAACATTAGTAAGCTAATTAACTCAAAAGAGGTGAAATTGGACTAAATACGAGTGAATCAATGTAAATTACCACTAAACTGGCTTAAAAGGATTGCACGGGGTATTTAATTGAGTGAACCAAAATAAATAAATGTAAATTAAAGGTTTTAAAAAAAGTTCTAAATCAAAATTAGAAATAAGTTCATAAAAACTTCAGTTTTTTATGTAGACCTTTAAAATTTATGATGGGTTTTAATGGATTCTACATCTAGAGACTCAAATGTGGAAACCAAACTTCAAAAGTCGAGTGAAAATCAAGATATTGTCACAAATCCAAAAAATTAAGAAAACTTGAAACCTCAAAACCTATGCTTTTCCTAAGTAAAAAGGCTCTCATACCACATGTTAGATGTATATGAATTTGTAGGATCATCACTTAGGGATAAAGTATATGGCAAATAACATAATATTTAGAGATAAAAGCGTAGCTTGCTCACTTAACATGATGTATATATATAGATAAATATGAATAAGCTCAAGTTTTCTTCACTATTTTTACTAAAAATGGATGGGGAACCTTAAGATTAACATGTGAGTGAAGGGACTAGGTATATATAGCCTTATGGTGACACTTCACATCAAAGGGACACCAATAAATGGTCTCATACACACCCCTTAATAATCGACCAAGTTAATTTCAAAATTTTATTTTAATTAATGTAAAATATGATTTTTTGTTTCCAAATGACTTTTCATTTTCTTCATAATTTTTAAGTTCGAATGGGGTCTACATGTGAGGACACACCAACAAACACACCTCCTCCTAATGTGTTTTTCCTTAATCTTCAATCCAAAGTCTCTCAAAATCTCCCTCTAGAAGTTTAGGAAGCCCCTAGGAAGCTTAAAAGCTAAGCATATGGGTGGCGGTGTGATTATATATGGAGGTAAGGAAACGCCCCTCATGAACAATGGTATCTTTTAAGTTGGCTAGTTGTACTTTGACAGGTTGTCATCCAAACTTCTGCATGACCTTCTCAACAGGCACTTGACATGTAAAGACGCCGGTTGACAGTCACTAAGTTTGCCACACAATTTCCATAATCCATCAGAATACATGAAATTACTTCTGGGGTTCCCAGATGCCACACCACATTGAAGGAAAAGCCACTTCACAGCTCCAGTCCTTCTAGGAGTCCATCTCTCCCCTCTCACTCTAAAGTAATTTAGTCATCCTAAATTAATTACCTAGCCTTAATTAGTTCTTCCTCATTTTGTCCCTCCTAGTCTCTCAAGAGAGTGTTATGCTCTTTTATTAATTATTAGTGCAAAGTTTAATCCCAATAATTCAGCTCACTATTTACTATTGACATCACTATCACCATGTTGATGGGCATGTCGATCTTGACTCTTTTTGGTAGGTTGATGGGCTCCTTTTGACCAGGTAGAAAACCACATTCTCCCCCTCAATTGTCTTTATTTGGTCACTATTTCCCTATCTGTCAACTGCCTGGTTAGAAGTTTGTTCTACATCGATTTCTCACTATTGGCCGATGGATGTGTCAACAAAACCACAACCAATAATTTTTTAATTGATTCTCTTACCAAATGATTTCTAGAATTTTCCAATCCTCTATGCATGCATCTTAAAGGTCCTAGAGGAGTTCTTGCACCCTCAAAACTTTCTTAGTCCACAAAAATTCTTTTATCCTACTTTAAGCATGAAAATCTACAATTTTATCTATTAAGCAAGCATAATCTTTACTCAAAATTATATTAGTACCACCTTTATATATAGTTGAGAAGATTAAGACCTAAATGTTATTGATAGGCAATAATATTACCTCTCTAACACCAATCTTCTTTCTCACACTCCTCCGCGACACCTTCTCCTACGATAGTGTCGAGTTCTCCTTTATCCATATGCTCAAAATCCCTAATTTCTCATTCTATGGATCTTTGGGAACATCTAGGAGGCTTAGAATAAGGGTTTAAGCTGTGAAAGAAAAATTTTATAGGAAGGAGGAAACTTGAAGTTGTCGAAATGTATCAACCAAGGTTGGAAGTTGATTTGTCAACATAAAACAAGCCCGTCATCGGCACATATACTATCTTGTCAACAAATAACTAGCACTCATTGATAGGCTCGCATAGACATGTCGGTAGAACTCCTTTTCCCATAATTTTAAACGCGCATATCTCCCTCTCTCTAACTAAGACTAATGTGCTCTTAGTATGTTTGAGAGCCCTTGATAAACTCTATTTAATGAGTTCAACATGGTATGATTTCTCAAATATTTTCTTGGTGGGGCCCATTAATATGCCACACATTCTGAGGCTATAAGTTCTACTTTTGACATTATTTTTTCATGTTCTAGAACTTTTTAAGCTCATCTTCAAGTGCTCTACTAAAGCACTATGGTACCCTCTTAGTTTTGGGGCTTGAAGTTAGTGAGTCCCACCAAGTGACCCAAGGATGTTGATGCCACAACCGAGCTTTGCAGCATAGGATTTTTTTTAAAATACAACAAAAATAAATACAATGATTCATTTATTTCGGGAGACGGTGACAGTGAGTTAAGGTATAGGATCACAAAGCAATAGAGGGTCTTCTGCATTAATCTTCTATTGCATTTGCCAAGACCTGTGTGTACAAAGTACGTGCAGTGGTAAATCACCTATGAGCCAAAGCTCAATAGGCTTGCCTACCTCCTACAAGGTTATAATAAAGTTGTAGCTATATGAATCCTAGATATGCTAATGCGTCTACATGTGGAATACCATATGAATGCAAATTCATTTATGCCCTTAAACTTCATGTAATCATGCATTATGCCGTGTCATAAAATGCATACCCTATTCAAAACATTGGGCAACCATGACAAAAAATTGAAGCATTCTAAACAACAATTCTTACCTTAATGAAATTGAAGGACTCTAGCGCATCTACTAACAATTGCACCATCAAATACAATAGTTTAAACCAAATCATCCAAATCTTTTAAAAGAAACATACCCAATACTCTTAGAGATCACCCAATGAGTTTCACATACTTTACAATTTCATTCAATGAAACATTCATGCAAGTCAAACTGAGCACATATCCGTCAATTTTATTTAATCAAATCTTTCTGGAAACTTCACCGAATAAACTAGGGCCTATAGACCACCAGTATGCATAAGCACTGGCCCTTGAAGACTTACATACCGCGCCTTCAAAACTATCCATGAGCTAAGGTAGAAATCAATAAGCAGTTGTGAATCACCATGCAATTTTTTTCATGTTATACCCTTACCCAATCCCTGAGATGTTATCGCACCCCATTTATAACCATCATCTTGTCTACATTCTAATCAATTCTTGTTTGTTATCTTGTTTATGTATTACAATATATTCATTCCCAATACATTCGTCATATAACATGCTATTTAATCGCATTACTTGTGTCGGAATAGTGGAGCTAGCACCAATTCTAAAAGAACATATGAGACATATGTATTATTAATTGGCTAATTTTGATGATCAAAATAATATCTACAATTCATGTATATTTTAGTCTTAAAAATCTAACTAGATTTTGTTCTGATCAAGTTAGATTTGATCAAGTTAGATTTGGAATTGATTGACTTAAAAAATATGAGCATAAATATTCTTATTGATAAAGGTTGATGACTAAGCTGAGTGTCAAAGGCAAAAGGTTAACTTGCACAATCCACTTAAAGTAGCTTAGAATGAGTGGATTAAGCAAATTTGGAAGTGTTAGATTCAGTTAGGATAATTTGAGAAAATTTTAGAGTTTAATATTGATCTAATCGACCTAGCAGATCACTAGACTGCTTTAAAACTAGTACTTTGAAAAGTAATAATTAAGAGTTCCAACCTCTTTGCATAGAATTTTTTATTAAGCAGAATTAAACTTATTTTCTCTAAAATCTCACTCACGATGAATCAATCAACCACCATTCAACCCAGATATGAACACAACAATTTATGTGGAAGACCCCAACTAGGGTAAAAAACCACTGCAATTCCAACGAAACCAAATCAATGCACTAGAAACCATGACTTTTTATGAACACTAGCAAACAACCAACCTTGTTTAGACTCTAACACAAACTTCTCTTGTTTATATCTTCGATATCTAGGAGAATTACGCAGGGAAAGGGGAGAAGTAATGGAGAAAGGGGAGAAACTGGGATTCAATACTTGCATAAACTCCAACCAAAAGTCAAGGCTGCCCCATATAGGAGCGACCCTCCTAGGGAACCGAACCAGCTAACTAGACTAGTCCGGTTCTTACAATATAACCCAATTAGTGTGTCGGCTATCTCGGGCCACTAACTGAACCAACAAGTATGATAATAAAATACTACAAAAACAATTAAATAGTTCAATGCAATAAAGTAATAAAAGAGAGTCTGATCATCATGCACAATCGTTCACAATACTCCACCACGCTTCCGCTAGTCGCCTTGTCCGCAAGGCGACCATGCTGGATAACGAGCCAAGAAATTGTCCTCAGACATCCACGTAGCATCCTCCAACGGCTGACCTTGCCATGAAACTAGAACCTCAGTAACAATGCGACCTGAACGACGAACCCGCCTCTTCTCAAGCACAGACGCAGGGGCTGGGTCAGAGGGCAGAACAGGACCCATCAAAAGCGGAGGCGGAGCATCCACAGCCAATGTCTGGTCACCCACAAACCTGCGAAGACGGGACACATGGAACACAGGATGGACCAAGGAGTCAGGTGGCAAGGTGAGGCGGTAAGCAACCGGACCAAAAGCCCGCCTCCACAGGATAGGGACCATGGAACCGGGGGGCGAGCTTGGAATGCTCGGGCTGAAACAAAGAAGTCTAGCGCTGTGGTAAAACAGATACATAAACCAAGTCACCCACTTGGAACTCCCGATCAGTACGACGGTCATCATATAGTTGTTTCATCCGGTTTTGAGCTTCAGCCAAATTCATCTTCAACTGACGCAAGACCTCATCGCGAGTTTGGAGCATATAATCCACCTCAGCCACAGAAGAGCGATGAGGGACATATGACAAAGTCGGCCATACAACACCTCAAAAGGAGTGAAGCCCGCACGCATGTGATATGCAATGTTATAGGACCACTCCGCCCATGGAAGAAGCTGAAGCCAACGGCGAGGCTGCGTCATCGTAAAGCACCGCAGATACTGCTCCAGACAATGATTAACCACTTCCGTCTGCCCATCCGTCTACGGGTGATAAGTAGTGCTCATATGAAGGGACGTACCCTGTAAGGAACTCCTGCCAAAACTGAGAAAGGAAGATACGATCACGATCAGAAATAATGGTGTGAGCCATACCATGAAGCTTCGCCACCTCCCAGACATACAGGTCAGCCACAGTCTTAGCAGTGAAAGGATGTCCCAACGCATAGAAATGAGCATACTTAGACAGACGGTCGACCACCATCATTATCATCGACTTACCCTGCACCAGCGGCAAGGCCTCAACAAAGTCCATCGATATATCCTCCCAGACTTTATCAGGAATGGACAGGGGTTGCAGCAACCCGACTGGAGAAGTGGTAGCTGCCTTGGCGTGCTGACAAATATCACAAGCAGTCACATACTCATGCACAACCTGACGAACCCCCAATCATAAGAAACTCTGGCTGACCCTCTTATAGGTGCGGAAAGTCCCCTCATGATAGGCCACTGGAGAATCATGGAAATGCAATATAATGTGGCGGCAAAGATCAGCGACATCAGGAACCCACAACGATCCTTCCAAAACAAGAGATCATCCCGCCAAGTGTAAAATGGACGGGCTGCAGGATCAGTTTGGAGGGCAATGATCAAAGCCTGCATTGAGGCATCACTACGGTAGGCCTGCTTCAACTCCTCGATAAATGGACATGATAGCGTGGAGAAGGTCAAGCACGAACCCGGGGCAGGTATGTGAGAGAGAGCGTCAGCCATTGTGTTCTCTGACCCTTCTTATAAATAACTTCATAATCATAACCCAGAAGTTTACTGACCCACCGCTGCTGAGATGGAGTGGACACCCGCTGTTCGAGGAAATACTTCAACGGCTGATGGTCAGTGCGAATCAAGAACCGACGACCCAATAGGTACGGCCGCCACTTGGTAACCGCATGGATGATGGCCAGCATTTTCTTCTCATAGATGGACAGGGACAAGGATCGGCCTGCTAGAGCCTTGCTGAAATAGGCGATGGGATGCTCGTCCTGTAACAGAACTGCCCCCAGGCCCACATCCAAAGCATCCGTCTTGACCACAAATGGGCGGCTGAAATCAAGCAGAATCAAGACTGGGGCCGAAGCCATGGCCTGCTTCAGCCCCTCAAAGGCCGCCTGTGCATCCGGAGTCCAAGCAAAAGTGCCCCGTTTGAGCAGCGCTGTCAGAGGTCAAGCCAACTCCCCATATCGACTAATGAACTTCTGATAGTACCCGGTGAGGCCTAGAAAACCACGGAGCACCCGAACACATTTGGGAATAGGCCAAGACAGCATGGTGGCCACCTTGGCTGGATTGGTGGTGACACCATTCCCCGAAATATTATGGCCTAAGTAATCCACCTGCTGGCTGCCAAAAGAGCATTTCAAATGCTTCAGAAATAAGGAATTGTCACGTAGAATAGAGAAGACCGACCTGAGGTGTGCTAAGTGCTCGGTCCAGGATCTGCTGTACACCAGAATATCATCGAAGAATACCAATATATAACGGTGCAGGAAGGGACGAAAGAGGTCGTTCATGAGGCATTGAAATGTGGATGGGGCATGTCAATCCAAACGGCATAACCAGGAACTCAAAGTGGCCGTCGTGAGTCCGGAAGGTAGTCTTGTGCACATCGGCGGCATTCATGCGGATCTGATGATAGCCCGAACGCAGGTCGAGCTTACTAAACACTGTAGCGCCTGTCAACTCATCAAGCAACTCCTCAATCACCGGGATTGGATACTTGTCTTTCACAGTGACGTCATTGAGGGTGCGGTAGTCAACATAGAAATGCCATGTACCATCCTTCTTCCATACGAGTAACACCGGTGACAAATAGGAACTTGTACTGGGCCTGATGATCCCCGCCTGAATCATATCTACCACCAGCCTCTCGATCTCGGCCTTCTGGATATGTGGGTACCGATAAGGACGCACATTGGTTGGGGCTGTTCCTGGTGTAATAGGAATTTGATGATCATGAGAGCGGGAAGGAGGAAGACCTTGCGGCTTAGCGAATAAGTCCTAGTGATCTGTCAATAATTCCTGGAGGTCGGCCGACATGCTGTCCTGAGATACCTCAAGGGTGGCACGCTGCTGCAATTGGAGCCCTTGGGGGGTGAACCGGAACAAAGTGCTCGAAGGAAGGGCGGAAAGAAGAGTGCTCGGCCTAGAGCCTTCCAACCGGACGTGCTGCCCTTGGAGCTCAAAATCCATCCACATCTCCCGAAAGTTCCAAACGACATACCGAGCTCCTGTAGCCACTACATGCCTAACACAACGTCCGCCTCCTTTGTAGGTAACAGGAAAAGATCAGTGACGAATGAGTGGCCCTGTACATACAAAGTGACATGCGCACACACCCCATTGCTCCGGAGGTGCTTGCCATCTCCAATCAGTACGTCAAAGGGCTTGGAGTCCGATACAAGACAACCAAGTTTGTGGGAGACCCTGTCATTGATAAAATTGTGAGTAGAATCATTGTCAATCAAGATAGCTACCTGTTGGCGCTTGAGGAACCCCTGGACGTGCATCGTGTGAGGAGTAAAGGCCCCTGAAAATGCATGCATTGATATCTCAGGTACGAGCTCTTCAATCCCGGATGAGGTAGAGCCATCAGAACCCTCTTCCCCGTCATCAATCTCTTCCATCAGCAGACTGCCCTTAACAGAACAGCGGTTCCCGGGCACGAATTTCTCGTCACATCAAAAGCATAATCCCTTTGAACAACGTTCCTCCATTTGAGCCGGTGTGAGGCGTCGCACGATCGGACCTGCAGGAGTGGGCAGCTGGTTGGGGCAGCCGGGTGCTGAACTGCTGGGGGGAGTGGTCAAGGGATTGCCGAGAGAAGTAGACCGTGCCACCGGACCAAGCCGCCCTCCTCTGCACTGCCTGGCGAGTTTTTCCTCTTCGATGCGAGCATGGCGCACCACATCCCGCATGCTGGCACACGGGAAATGCCGCATCTCTTCCGAAATTTCAGGCTTGAGGCCGCGCTTGAAGGTGCCCACCAAAGCGGCCACCGGCCAATCGGGCAACCGGTTAGCCACCTTCATGAATTCAGTGTAGTATGCATGGACAGTGGTAGTCTGGCACAGGGATGACAACATCTCATTAAAATCCTAGAACTCATTAGGCCCAAACTGAACACAGAGTTTGTCGGAGAAGGCTGCCCAGGTCAGGTAGTGCACCTCTTTCTCAAAGTTTTGGAACCAGACTGAGGCGTCACCATCTAGGTGAAAGGCTACGATGCGCAAGCGTTCAGCTTCAGAGTGCGTCCCTTGATAGGCGAAGAATTTTTCCGCTTTGTATAGCCATTCCACTGGATCGTCATCCCCATTGTAGCGAGGAAACTGTAGGCAGGCCAAACGGGGTTCAGCCCCACCTCGTTGCCCACCACGATGTCCGAGATACTCGTCCCACTCTTCCTCAGCGTCCTGGAACTGGTTTGAAGGGGGCGGCATCACAGGGACATTTTCCCGAACACCTGGTGCGCCTTGCATGCCCTAGGCCTGGCGTCTCCCTTCCAGTGCTGGGTTTCCAATGCCCAGGTGCCTGGGACCTGGGAAGCCTCGCGTGTCCATGTCTGCTGGCACTGGAGGACAGGGAGCGGCTGGCTCGAAAGGCTGAGATTGCCCTCCCCGCTCTGGAGCAGCGTGGGACGGACCTGGTAGGATAGCTGTTGCTCGCTCAATTTCCACATTCATCAAATGAACTTTCATGGCCTGCAGTAATACCATGAGCTTGGACATGGTGGGTTTGCTGGCAGCCGCAGGAGATTCCTTCAAATTGTCTGTGGGCGCTGACGCCAAAACTTCCTTCTCCGAGGGAACCTCAGGAACCGTTGCAGCTTGCTTACTGTTGTTACGTCTGAAACAAGACTATGAAGAAGTCAAATTCAGATTTATTTTACTTGCCAATTGTAGTAGACAAGGTCGATCCACAGGGAAAGCCTTGTGCAACAAAGAAAATAGTTACGAAGAAATAGAGGAAGAAAAATTAAGAAAGAAAGAGTAGAAGAGTATTGAGGGAATAACACGTTAAGAAATCAAGATAAGAAAACACTAAGGCATTAAAGATCATTGTAACATCTAATGATGTTCTTCATGTATCATGTTATCTCAGTTAGAATTGAATGAAGATTCTATCTAACCGGAAGATATGAACATTAAAGTTAAAACTAAAGATAGAAAATACTTTGGATAGATGAAGGATAAAAATAATTGTCTCTTCAAGTTTTCTATGTATCCAAATCACAAAAGATCAAGAAGGATAGCCTTCAAGCATCTTATGTATCCAAATCACAAAGAAACAAGAAGAAGAACAATATTAAATAAACATCACTTCAAATAAACAATACTTACTTGAAACCATTGATGAAACATGAATTGAACTCCATTATATTGTTACAAATCACCTCTAGCCTTAGCTTGAGAGCTTAGAAAGCCATTACAATAAAACTAAAAACAAAATTACAAAATGAAAGAAGAAAATAGGAGAAGAGAGCTCCAAAGAGGAGAGAATGCCCCATCTATCACGTCCACCCCTCTATTTATAGGAAAAGAAAGGGTTGCTTCAAAGGGTAAAATCAAATCATATCTCCAGATTTCATCCTGATTAATTACCTGATTCGACCCCTATATCTTCGGAATTTGGAATTTCTTCCTGAAATAATACTTGTAGCCACGGAAGTCTTCTTTCCATTGCCACCAGAATCGTATCAATCCGAATTATACATAAAAAGATATGATCGAAATACTAAATCTGTGTCAATCTATCCGAATCAACTTCTTTCATAATTTAGTTCCATTAATACAAATCTCAAATCAAATGGGTCCACAAAGTTGTGTTCGACCATTCCATGCATGTTTAGACCATTATGAGCCCATTCTTGACTTTTAAATAGCTTTGGGTAGTTGGGCTTAGCTTCCTCTTCCAGTTGTATCTTGTTGAAGCCTGTTTAGACATGTAAACTCAATTAAGGTCCAACTAACTTATTCAAAACATAAATAGCCCAAATCAGTAATGAATTAACACAAAATAGGATTGTAAATAGAAATTTAAAAATATTTTATTAAACATAATTTCAGTGCATCACTTACCTCTGGCCATGGCCAAGGATCGTAATTGCTCCGATACCAATGATGTGCCCAATGCAGGCACGATCGATATCTAGGAGAATTATGCATGGAAAGGGGAGAAGTAATGGAGAAAGGGGAGAAACTGGGATTCAATACTTGCATAAACTCCAACTAAAAGTCAAGGCTGCCCCATATAGGAGATGACCCTCCTAGGGAACTGAACCAGCTGAACCAGACCGGTCCAGTTCTTACAATATAACCCAGTTAGTGGGTCGGCTATCCCGGGCCACTAACTGAACCAACAAGTATGATAATAAAATACTACAAAAACAATTAAATAGTTCAATGCAGTAAAGTAATAAAAGAGAGTCTGATCATCATGCACAATCGTGCACAACATTGGCCTTTAAGTCTTCTCCCTCAAGTTCTTGAAACGTTCTCCTCCTTGCTTTCCCTCTGTCTCCTTCTAGTCTTCAACAAGCACTTCTTGTTGTATTGACTTTGGCCTTCTAGAAGTCTTCAATCTCTCAATGAAGATATGCTGCAACACCTATTTAAAATATTTGTATATAAGATCCTTTAGTTGTGGATTAGCTTCTTCAATTCACTATGGATCTTCAACTCAAAGCTTTATGTGAATTGTCCTTTGAAAAATAATATGCAAAGGTGTGAACTCTTCTTCTCTAATCTCCTCTAGGTTTTCCCCTCTCAAATTTTGTGATTCCAAATGTGTTTGTACCAGGAGGTGTAGCAGTCGTGCCAATGTTCTATCTACTCTCTCATATCTAGCACTCCAAATATCATATTGAGTAATCACATGAAGAAGTCTAAAGTATCGTGTCATCAAGGGTGTAGTCAAGGACACCACCAAGCAATGTAGTAGACAACTCACACTATATGGTAGGAAGTCATATCTAGCAAATGGGAATGTGAGCTCTCTCCTCTCACAACCAATCATAGTAGCTATTATGTCAGGTGTCACTCTCACCTAAACTCCTCCTACAACTCCTATGAGTGAACCATCATCCTCTAAAAAGAGTGATGCATATCACTGACGAACTAGCCTAAGGTAAACCTACTGTCCTGATGTGGAAATGGTGGAAAAATAATCCATCCAATATGGTCTAGCCTTTATCCAACCTACGATAGTCTCTAAAGGAATGTGAACTAAAATCTGCTCACGCCAAATTGGTCAAACTCTATTTCACCACACTGCTAAATGATCCAACGTCCCATGTGCCTGACTTGACTGTCTTTTGCTTCTTCACTCTTCCCATCCAGATTAATTCACATAACGAAACCTAGATCTAAGAATAGACTAGGAATAAAGATAAAACAATAATAAACACCCTAGAAGTTCAAATTGCATTGAAGTGCATGCCAAAAATTCAAAATTTGAATTTAAAATAACTGTAAAAATTTTTCATGTTGGAATGATTCCGAATTTGAGCCTAAGGTAGATCATGATGATTAGATCAAACTTTTATACTGAAACAACAATCAATTTTGTCCATGAATCCCCGATTTTAAAAAACCGCCACTTTGGTGAAAAAAACTTGAAATTGCAAGAATTTTTCATGAAATCATGAATTTTAATGAATCAAAAAGAGTGAAAATTTAACCAAAGCTAGATTTTCCTATTTTTAACATTCCTACCCATTCAAATATCAAGGAAAAAATATATGAAATCAACTACAAAATCAAAATTTGGTTCGGAACATACCTTTGGTACTAAATCCACTTAATGAGCCATGGGTTGATTAATAAATCATCGAAGAGGTAATTCTAACCTCTCCTTATTGTGTATAATCTAATATTTAAGGGGCGCTTGGTGGAGGTAAATTTCAAGATGCATTATGGGGTTTCAATCCCTAAGGTGTATGTAAAGTTCTTCAATATATTTTGAATTATTTGTGCTTATTTTTTTTAATAATTTTATTGTTCATTCTTATTGGTTGTATTTCTTATTTATGTCCTGAGGAATTTCCCTCATTGGCACCAACAAGGGCTAGTTACTGACTACGTGGGTTTGAACATCTATATGCCGCTTCCATAGCGCCCATAAGTGGTAATAGAGTTTGGTTACAGTGGATGCCATGGAGCAAGAAAATCCCTCCTGATTCTGAGTTCTTGATTCATATCTATTGGTTGATAGTGTGGTAGAATTCTTTAAGTTTTTGCCTATGATTTTTGTGTCACAAGTGGAAAATTTTATTCACAATTCCATTGTTGTGTAATGATCAATCGGTATACCTTCTATCTTAAGAAAATTTAGGTTGAAACCTTAAGTGATCAATTGTTGGGTCTACAATTGATTGGTTACTGCCAACTTTCCTAATTTAGGGCAAAGCAATTGATCTGTTGCTGGGCAATCAATTGATATGCTCTCTATCTCTAGAAGGGAACTTGTGATGGATCGGCCTGGTGCACGATTGTTCAATCTTTGACTATTGTTTAGTTTTTTTGGGATTTTTTCAAGTCACTTCAAGTCATTTGTACTGACTACAGTGTGACCTTCCCTTGCATTATCTTATTGGTTTGATATTGGTTTAGTCAATATCAATTGAGATTAACCTTACATCCTTGAGGGTTTTTTTGGTAATTTCACAAGTGTTAAAAATACCTAGTTGATACTTTTTTGTTATATCTATTGTAACATAGTACCTAGGTTTAGAGTATTAGTTGCTGAAGAGTCTCATCTACTTCTATCTCATTTACTAGCAAATCTTGTCATAATCTTGAGTAATTCGATGCCTTCTTGTTTGCTCCTTGCTTTGTAGATCTACACATAATCTTCCAAAGCACAATGGCTTCTAAAATGGTTGCATTGAGCTGAGTAAGACTGGAAAACTCAATAACACCAATTATGTCACAAAAAATCAACTTAGTATTTTTAATACTTGTGAAATTACCAAAATACCCTTCAAGGACGTAAGGTTAGTCTCAATTGATATTGACTAAACCAATATCAAACTAATAAGATAACACAAGGGAAGGTCACATTATAGTCAATACAAATCTTGAAGTGACTTGACAAAATCCAAAAAAAATTAAACAATAGCCAAAGATCGATCAATCGCACATTAGGCCAATCGATCACAAGTTCCCTAGCAGAGACAGAGAGTATATTGATTGATTACCTAGGCAACTGATCGGTCACTTTGCTCTAAATCTGGAAAGTTGGCAATAATTGATCAATCGTTAGGCCCAATAATGCCAATTATGTCACCTTGAAGAGGAGAGAGAGGGAAGAGAGAGAAAGAGGGGAGAGAGAAAGAGGAGAGAGAGGGTAGAGAGAGTGTAGAGAGAGAGTGAGGAGGAGAGAGAAGGGAAAAAAGTAAAAAAAATACTATTAGCGACACTCAAAAATGACTGCGGCTAATAGAACAATAATTGGCGATGCTTATTCTTATGAGTTGCCACTAATAGTATTTTTTTTTTAAATTTTAAGCTATTAGTGATCGAGTGTTGTTAATAGAATCCGTATTAGCGACGCTCGATTACATGTGTCGCTACTAGAATATGTATTAGCGATGCTCGCTTATGAGCGTCGCTAAGAACTAATTTTTTTTAAAAAAACATATATATCTATTAGCGGCACTTTAGAAGAAGCGTTGCAAAAGACACTAATTGTGACTTGGAACAGCGTCGCAAATTAGATAATTTTAGCGATGCTTCTTTTGAAGCGTCGCTAACGTATTACGCGGGCAGATTTTCACCTTCTCAGGGGGATTTACACTCGGTCTCCCTTGCCCCCTCCACCTTCATCTTGACTTCCCCCTCTGCCTCGCTCTCATCTCACAAAAACCAATTTTTCGGATTCTCCCAGTTCTCCTTCCTTGTGGCTGCTAGGCATCCTCCTTGCATTTCTCTGGCTAGGATGCTACGGTTCCGGTGCCAGAATTCAGGCGATTGCGGCAACCATGCCCTCTTCGTTTCAATGGCTGACCACCGGGACAACATCCATCCGATCCTCTGACCAATGCCACTGGTGGCTCCTCCGCTTCGCCTTCTTCCCAACCTTTACGAGCCCTAACGTGGAGAGGACATAGAACACCGATGTTGTATATGACTTCTGTACATATTGGCAAACAAGGTTGTGCTTCCACGGAACCTAACAGGAATTTCCCCCCTTCTTCTTCCTCTTTTAGTTTTTTTTTTTTAACCTAAGTTTCAATCACGAAGAAATACATAGTAGATTTGGGTGCTTAAGTACACCCGTAAATGTATTTTCCTTCTTGTTCTTCAATTTTGTTTTGAAAAATGGAACTGTGGATTAAGCGGATCAATTTATTGAAATGCATTGGAAGTATTGTCTCGTATTGTTTTTCTATTCTCGAATTTTCGATTTGACCTAGATATGGCTTGATAGGATTTGGTTTTCTTTGCCGGAGGAGGAGACGTTGAAGATGACCCACAAAAGCGGGTTGAGACGACCTGCTTCTGCAGGTCGCTCCTACCTGCGCCGGGAGAGGGTGTGCACTAACCTGCGTCGTGGGTTTGCACTGACCAGCGACACGGGTTTGCATTGACCCGTTTCCAATTTATTTATTTTTTTAAATTTTTTTAAGCGACGTTCATAAGGAACGTTACTAATAGTGTTAAATTATTTATTTTTAATTTTTTGAAAATAATCATCAACAATAGCGATGCATAATCAAACATCACTAATACAATATTATTAGCGACGCTTAATGACAAGTGTCGCTAATAATTATATTCTTAATTTAATAAATATTTTTTTTAAAAGAATATTTTTTTGAATTTTTTTTAAAATTTTGCTTTTAGTAGTGAGGCTTTAGAAAATGTCGCCAATATTATATTATTAGACACTTAATAAAAACGTCGTTAATAATATTGTATTAGAGGTGCAATAACAAGCATTGTTAATAGTAGACAATTAGCGACGCTTAATTATAAGCGTCTCTAATGAGTAATAACGACTCCTTTTTTATCGACATATTTAGTAACATTTTTTATGCATCGCTAATAGTTATTAGCAACGCTTAAATGCATGGCTAATAGTCTTTTTTGTTGTAGTGAGGTTACGGACTAGGACAAAATTAGGAGCATAAGTTGTTAAATTTATGGCTTATCGCCCCAAGTGGGGGATGTTTTGTTATGGGTCTTGTTCCAATATAATAGGGAGGGTAAAATAGAGAGAGACGCGAATAGAGAGGGAGCAAGTGAGCATCACCTAGATGAAGTGGAAGCAATAGGACCGACCAGGTCCTATCCACCACGTGAATAATCAGTTAGAAGGAGAGTAGGAAACAAACTCTCCCTCTCTGCCTGTTATTTGGCTCTCCTCCGCTGCCTGCCTCTCAGCACAACACAAAAGCTTTGCACAGTGAAGAGAGAATGACAAGTGTTTTCCTCTCCTCTATCTCATTAATCTTCCTAAAGCAAGAAGATCTTTCCTTTGGATTAAAGAAAGAGTTTGTCTTCGTCGGTTGATTAATACAACATCGAAGAGATAATTCTAGTCTCTCCTTAATTTGTATAATTGATATTTAAGGGGGGCTTGGTGGAGGTGATTTTCAATTTGTGACCTGGGGAATTGCCCTCATTGGCACCACCAACGGCTGGGTACTGACCATACTGATTCGCACATCTATCCGCCGCTTATAACTAATTCCTGTGTTCTGTTACGGAGCCATAGAAGTAGTTATCCCTTCATTCAACGGCCTGCGAGGTGTGGATTTGAACAACCACATGTTCCATGAACTTATTACAACTAAGTTGATATATAAGCGAACCGTCCTGGTGGGTATTATTTTGTGAACAATTTTCACTGCATTTGCATTTTGTAAGACAGGAGGAAGACCAGAACCACGCATGCCACTCAGAAAATGGGGCACATATTGGGCTGGTATCAGGTTGGTAAAGTTCATTGATGTGGACATCAGCCTATATCGGTGGCAAACTCCTCTTTTGATGTACCAATTCCAGTGTTGAGTTAGAGAGACGTAGAAGTGGTTATACCGTCATTCAACCGCCTAAGAGGTGTGGATTTGAACAGCCCACGTGTTCCATGTATTTAATACAACTAATTTGATATATAAGAGAGCCACCCTGGTGGGTATTATTTTGAGCAAACATTTCTCACTGCATTTAATTTGTTCTTTGTCGGACATGAGGAAGACCAGAGCCACGCATGCCACTATGAAAATGGGGCCCTTATTTTGGCTGGTATCCGGTTGGTAAGGTTCATTGACAGAGGAGATCAGCTCACATCAGAGGAGTTAAGCAGTGAATGCTGTCTCCTTCACATGAGCTGGTCGGGAAACGATGCTCTTTCCATTGTATCAGGCCCTGACTACGAACAGTTTCCTCGTGAATGAATAAAGAAGTCATTGTCGTATTTAGTTAGCCTCGTAGTGAGCTTTAGTTTTTTTTATTTACAGTCCACTATTTAACTTTCATTAGACTAATTAACACCTACAGCCCAGGTTTTCACCTACACCTCTTAGACGCTTAGGGTTTGAGTTTTTAATAGAGGGTCGTGGCTATTGGTGATTGCGATCATATGTGGTCGTGGCAAGGAGAACAGGGTTGAAATGTGAGAAGGTTAACTGTAGTTTCGACAAAGATTAAGGGGTGTGAGATCAATTTATAGCTCATGGTCGATTGATGCTCAAAACAAATTGGTTAACCGGTGAGTTAACCTATTATTACAGTATAAATAGGTCATCTTTGTGTTTAACTAAAGATTATTGATTTGGGCACCCTTCATAGTTGGTAATAAGCTTTTACCTTTTATATGCTCTTGTGGCCACAATTAAGATGCTAATATCTTCATGTGAAGCATCTTTTGCTAATTTTAACCTTCAACGACAAAATGACTTCTAATGTCAACCACAAATGGATTAAGACTTGTAATTTGCCTGTTTATTGTAGATAGACTTTTTAATTTGTTTGAGCAAGTTTGTAAAATCACCTTGAGGATGTGAAACATTACTAATTTTGTCACGCCCCGGCGATGCCCGACCTGAGCCGAACCCGGTTTAAGGGCCGGTCAAGCGCGCGGGGGCGATAAAGGAAAATTGAGAAACGATTTAGCGGAAGACTTAACCCTAACCACGGGCGATTTAACAAAATTACGAAGTACGCACAATCCTTTGAGCAAGAGTAAATAAGAAGGAAATGAATAGAGTTGCTTAACACAAAGTAAACAACTAATCTCAAACCCACATGCTTAGTCAACTATAGCCCACACCGGCTCAAAATAAGTCTTAAGCAACACAATTGTAAAACGTGACATAAATCCAAAACAACAGAGAACCCTACACAAATGTTCTAAACATAAAGTATAAAACCAAAGGAAATTAAGTCTCACAACGATCTCCACGATCACATCCAAGTCATCTCCGACCTTTCCTCAAAGAGGAGATCCTGTCCGTTTGCGTGTCGCACCACGTAGCCCCAAAACAAAACACAAGAAAGAGGGGTGAGTTTAACAAACTCAGCAATAGTTTTTACTATCACTATCATCATCGAAAATACGATAGCATAGCAATATAATCATTCAGATCAAAGATTGACAAGGTGCATCATTTTCTGATCACACATATACATCACCTAAACATGCATTATAGTGCATAATCCACATAGTGTCATTCTCATCATAACATCCTGCATGAAATGTATCTCTAACATACATATTCAATCTTGCATCGACAACCATATCAATCCTACATGAGATGTATCTTTAACATACATATTCAATCATGCTTCACATCATATCAATTTGCATGAGGTGTATCTCTAACATACATATTCCATCATGCATCACATCATAACGACCTACATAAATGCATCTCTAACATACATATTCCATCATGCCTCACATCATAACACCTTGCATGAAATGTATCTCTAACATACATATTCCATCATGCATCACATCATAACGACCTGCATGAATGCATCTCTAACATACATATTCCATCATGCATCACATCATATAAGGAATGCCTCCCTCAAGGAGTAAAACACAATCATTTCTGCAAGCCTGGACGTGGTCCAAATTTCCTAACTGGAAACTTGGGGCATTGCCCGCTCAGGACACAGTCCGAATTCCATAAGATAAACCAAGATGTAGGGGTAGTCAACCCCTCTGCTCGCTAAGGATAATCCACACGGAAAATCTAAATTCCCCAAAGGGAACCTAGAGCAGGTCTGCTCGTTAAGGACAATTCGGGCCAAGAGCGTCCAAATTCCACGTAGGGAACCTAGAGCAGGGTGTTCGCTAAGGACATCTCTGCGGTGGGGAGAGTCCAAATTCCCGCATTGGGAACCTAGAACACGTGGTAGCCGGTGCACGAAGGCATACCACTCTGGGTGCTCAGTGTCCAGATGTGACTATTCTCAATAAATAAATCTCAACCACAACAAGTATACGACTCGTCCTCATATAATCTCATTTTGACTCGACTCAACCCAGGGAGTGCACATGTTCCACACAGGAACTCAAATCCAAAACATGTCCTTTCGGACCAATCAAGTTTCGATTAAGCCACGACCGATCAATCTGGCACACAATTTCTCACATTGCATCCAATCGGTCAAATTTGATTAACCTCGATAAAGTCTCAATTGGAAATTCGTTTTCATGATGCATGCAGCATGGTACATACGTGGGCAAGGCAGACATGAATCCTAATCCATGATAAGTGCTCTCATCAGCCCCTAATGCATCATTCATAATCATGATATCAAGCTTCAACATCATCATTTAACCCCACATGTGTGTGTGTGTATCTAGTAGAAGCACTTCACTCAATGCATTTCAACATGCTTGAAATTAACTCACTACCACACTACACATGTGAATTAACATCTAATCATGAATTCCAGCGGAAATCATAGAAGAAGAATCATTGAAATCATAACTCAATTCAAAGCTCAACCACAAAGGCTAAACACATATAAGATCATTCACTTCATCCATAAGTCATAACATTCACTAACATTCATACATCAACTAACCACATTCTATCATGACAAATCAGTCCATTAATAGGTTGTAGTCCTACTGAAAATATGCTTAACCATAGGGGATCAACCATTCACAATTTCAAGATGACAATACCAACATCATGCCACAAAACATAAGTCATTCCACAAAATCTCTAATCATATATCCCAACTTCATAACCTCAATAGCATGTATTTTCAATAGCATAATATAGCTCAAAACACTCCACATTCATAATCGAAATAAACATCATGTGAATAACATAAAATTTTGCTGTGTAGCCATTCAAACGCCCTTCAGGTTGTTCGATTGGCTAAACGAGAAAAAATTAAATTCATAGTTTTGCCATTCGAATGCCCAGTAGGCCGTTCGATCGGCTGAACTAGAAATATGTCGGTCTGACAGTGTTGCCGTTTGAATGCCAACAAGGCAGAACTAACCATCTTCTTCCTTTCGCAATTTCAAACCGAAACTCCATTGACAACACTTCAAAACCACATCTAACAACCTAAATACCATCAAAAGTCCTCCATGACTTCTAGAATGCTAAACCACATCATAACAAGATAATACCCTATGAAATCGGGATTAAAGATTACCATTTTCTAATCATGCCATTAACACACCAAATCAAGTAACTCCATTCAAAATAAGCCACAAAATCAAGTGTTTTACCATAGACAAACTGAAATTTCGAAGGTCCAGTACCTTATCCCTTGATTAGACTTCGATTTGATGGTTACCCTTCTTGAAAACCTTACAAAGACATAGAGTTTAAATTAAACTTTATTAAAATCGATTTACCAAAGAAATCCCTAATTAAAAACTTAGATTTAGGGCTTGTTGAACATAAAAATCGAATTTTGAAAGCTAGAGTTTGTAGTAAAGATGCAAATCAGTAGTTTTGGTATTTAAAAATGAATTAAAACAAAGGGGAAATGATAGATTTTGAAGAGATTAAGAAGAAAGCTAGGGTTTAGTGCTTAATTAGAGTAGGCTTACCTTAAACACCTTCTAATCCGGGCCTAATTAGGGATTAGGCCTGACCTCTCCTCCTCAGCCTATTCCCAAAAATAGAAATGGCTCAGGTTTGGCCTTTTATAGTAAGGGTTGGGGTATGTATGGGTAAGTTATGGGGTGTAAATAGAAAAAATAGGCTAAAAGTGGGTATTTTATAAATTTGAGCACTAATTAAGTCTAAGAAAATTCTTAAAATTTTTGTATGACCTTAAATAGATATCTGGGTTCATTTGACCTAAAAACCAAAATTTTGACGGTGGGGCCCACAG
Organism: Saururus chinensis; assembly: GCA_035235625.1. Classification (NCBI taxonomy): domain Eukaryota; kingdom Viridiplantae; phylum Streptophyta; class Magnoliopsida; order Piperales; family Saururaceae; genus Saururus; species Saururus chinensis. The sequence continues at coordinate 40,062,695 of CP141143.1, forward strand.
GGTCCCGCCAAAACCCTAATTTTTTGAAAAAATAGTAAAAATTCAAAAAAATCCCAAAAATTCACATTTGATTTAAAATCACTTAAAACCACTAATCTTAAAGTTAATTTTGGTTAAAACCATCATAAACACTATTTATTTATAAAATCACCGAATAAATCAGAAAACGTGTTAATCTCACGATAACCGATGATTAAAGAAAACTAAAAACCAGTTTAGAGATGAGGGTCCTTACAAATTTGGTATAGATTTATTCTCTATATTTATGTATAATTTTGTACCTTTTTTAGTTGTCAAAAGATTGTGTTTAGGGGTTATATATATTTGATATATCTTTGGTTACATTGATTAGGGTTTGTTTCAATATGGTATAGTGGATGTTGATTACTTCATAAATCACCTTTCCACTATTTATGTCATTCAATTCTTTGATGCTAGCTGGTTAATTAAGATAGTGAGGGTTTAGTATCCGTCTAAACCTAGCAGATCACTAAATTTTTTTAAAATAGTAATTTTAACGAGTAAGAATGAAGAGTTCTAGCCTATTTACACAAATTTTTTTATTAAGCGGAAACGATTAAAACCTAATTATTCACTCATCTCACTCTTGAATTATTAATTAATCAACCATCAATCAATCTACACATATACACAATAATTTATTTAAACTCAAGAGAGAAACAAAATAGAGAGATAAAGAGAAGAGAGGGAGAGAGAGAATAGATAGATTGAAAGAGAAATTGGAGAGAGGGAGAGAAGAGAGAGAAGAAGGAGAGAGAGAAGTGAAAGGAAAGAGAGTGGAGAGAGAAGTGTATGAGAGAGAGAAGAAAGAGAAAAAGAGAAGTGTGAGAGAGAAGAGAGAGAGGGAGAGAGAGAGAAGTGAGACAGAGAAGAGAGAGAAAGAGTGAGGAGAGTGTTGTGTACACCAGATCAGGGGGCCTATCCCACCTTGCATTACTTTCCATTCCTAGGTTTTACTATGTTGGGGTTATTTTACTTTTCAGTATTTTCGTTTTATGATTCATTAAGCTGTAATTTGGAGGGATTGGATTCAAATGTAATGGACCAGCTGCTGGCCTGCTAGTTGGCACATGGCCCACCAGCTGACATGACTTCCTAGGGAATCGTGCCCTCTATTATAACGGAGTCGTGCCCTCCATTATAAGGGAGTCTCCTTCCTCCATTTTTTCTTATGCAAAAGAGATTATCTTCTTCTTCTTCCCTCGTCAGTTTTTTTCCCCTTTCCCTTATTGAAGCTAGGTACCATTTGTGTTCTAATCAGAACACAACACTAGTAACAAAGCCTCAACGATCAGCCATGGCACGTGGCAATTAGCTAGTTTAAGCATTGGTGGTGCAGCTTGAGAAAGAGAAGGAGAACGTGGAGGAAAGTTGATCATTTATAATTAAACCCTTTGCAAGTATATAAGGTAATTGTACTAGGATAAATTTTTAAATTTAAGAGAGAAATTTGTTTATTGAAAACTAAAAGAACTTAACATTTAATTAAACAAAGGAAAAAATTAACTAAATTAAAAGGAAGAGATCAATATGATGAAAATTACATAGGGAATCAAATCCACTATAGAACCATAACAATTTCTTAACCTTTAATCTGAATCTAGTGTGAATGTGAATAAGTATTCTTAGATATAAGCTAGAATTACTTAAGAAAGAATCATTAATTAAATCTATGGCATGAACTATTTTCAACAATAGCACGAATCATCTACACTAAACGAAACTATAAGCATGACTCGTCTAATCTTAGTACAACTCATCCAATTTATTACTTATATGAATATTAAAACTATTGCATGACCATCTTATCTAAATCACAGAAATTTGAATCGATGTAAACATAAAAACCTTATTAATCTATCAACTACAAGACAATAAATCAACATAGAATTGAATTAACATGAAATGCTCTTCAATGAAAAAGAAAATCTTTGTCATATAATTGTTATTATTCACAGCTAAGATCTAAATTAAAAAGAAAAAGAAACTGAAACTTATCTATAACTTCATCAACTATTAAGTAAAAGAAAATTGAAGCCTTGCATGGTAGAAGAAAGCTCTTCAATCTCCATTGAAAGCCTTGAATGCTCCTCCATCCTTTTCTCCCCTTTTCTCTTCAGAAACTTTATTGTAATTCCTCAATTTCGAGCCAAATATGGCTTTATAAAGGCATAAGAATCGTAGAAGGAAGTCTAATGTGAAAAAAAATCAAAATTGGCTAAAAATAGGAAACTATGTATTGTCCCGTTCGAATGCCCTATATGCCCGTTTGAACGACTGCACTGTTTCTATTTTTTTCAAAATCACGTTTGAACGCCCTTGTACCCTATTTGAACGGCAATGAAGAAATTGCACAAAAATAATACAAGTTAGCCAATTTACTTTAAAACACCATACAAGTTTTTCTTAACCTAATTAACCTTAATTCCTAATTATTTAAGCTATACTAATTCTCAAATAAGACTAAAAAATAGAATAATTAATAGTAAAATAATGTACAAATTAGACTTATCAAAAGCCCCAATCCAGCAGCGAACTTGAATAACGCAGTTGTATTCTCCATGATTGAAACCATGTATGCCCAAATTTAGCAACTAACCAAGGTGGTTGCTGAGCTTCAAGTAGTCCCTGTAGTGTCCCTCTTTCCCAACCCACAGTTGTCCACGCTAAGATGGGGTAACCCTCCCAACCCCTTGGGTCTCGTGCTCTTGGCCTTCAAGTGTTGTTCGAGAAAGAGGTGCACCCTCCTTCACATTTTGTCCGCTTTGGCACCTTCGATCATACCAAAGAAGAGTGACGTGCATTCCTAGATGCAGGAGGCCTCCCAAGTGTTTGGTTAAATGCATCAATGACGCCGAACCATCGAAACTTGTCCCATGTGTTTGAGGAAGACTGGGAGGAGTACTCTTCGTCTTGTGGAGGACCTCGAGGTGGCGTTGAATTGCATTTGGCTCGACTTTAGTTTCCTCTCTATAATGGGAATGAAGATATGGTGGAAGAACTTTATAAGGCAGAGAAGTTCTTGGCCTACTAGGGAACACACTCCAAGACTGAACAATTGCACATAGCCGCCTTTCACCTAGATGGCGATGCCTCCATATGGTTCTAGAGCTTTGAGATGGAGGTCTACTTTTTGACTTGGCCATCTTTTGCTAACGAACTTTGCATCCAGTTTGGTCCCAACGAGTTCTAGAACTTTAATGAGGACTACCACAGTGCGAGCCTACTATTCCAAATTCATGAAGATTGCCAACCATCTTCCTAATTGACCGATGGAGGCCATAGTGGGGACCTTCAAGAGGGGGCTCAAACCTGAAATTTTAGATGAGATGTGTCACTTCCATTGCACTTTGATGCAAGAAGTAGTGTGTCATGAATGTATTGAAGAGGAGAAGCATGCTTGGCAACGATGAGGAGGCTGATTTGGCCCTTCTCCACAGCCTACATCTAGCCCAATGCCATCCTCTCACTCAGCGCCAAGCATTTCCACCAGCCGATCCAGCCAGCCCTCCGCCCTTGTTGTCCCTCCAGTTCATCATCTCACTCTTGCCCTAATGGATGAGAGGCACACTAAGGCCTTGTGCTTTAAATGTGATGAGAAGTTTGAGCCCGGATACCATTGCTCCATCTAAGGCAGCTTGCTCATTGAGGACACCAACGAAGAGCATCCTTTCCCTTCCTTGGATGCGCCACCTCCTTATGACAACATGTTGTCGGAGATCTCTATGAATGACTTCTTTGGAGCCATTACTCCTTTTACCATGCGAGTCCAAAGTTACCTCAAGCGGCAACAGGTGGCCATCCTAATCGATAGTGGATCCACCCACAATTTCATCAATGATAAGGTAGCACAATGATTGGGATGTTATGTGTTGGACTCCAAGCCATTCAATGTCTGGATTAGTGGTGGTAAGTACCTTCGGAGAGCTGGGGTATGCACATAGGCTTCCTTGTCTATTCAGGGTTATACCTTCAGCATTGGCCTATTCTTGCTTCCCATGAAGGGGGTGGATGTGGTGTTGGGATTTCAGTGGCTATAGAAACTTGTGACGTAGTGTGGAACTTTTGCGACATGATCATGGGCAGCAGGTGCACATCCAAGGCTCTCAGCCGGATTCCTTGTAGTTTGCTTAGTTGGTGAGGTCACTCTTTTGATTTGCACCTCAAGGATTTTTCCTCTAGCAGCGTGCAACAATGGATGTGTGCCAGGATAGGCTTCCGGAGGACTTCCTTACTCTCTTGGTGGAGCATGAGGACATATCTTCTGAGCCTAAGGGGTTACCATCGGTGCGACACCATGATCATTAAATTCCTATCATTCCAAGTGCTTCACCTGCAAATGTCCACCCTTGCTGATATCCTCACATATAGAAGGTTGAGATTGAGCACTTGGTGTCAGACATGCTTCAGATAGGTATTATTTAGCTGAGCACAAGCTCTTTCTCTTCTCTAGTATTACTTGTTTAAAAGAAATACTATACTTGGTGATTCTATGTGAACTACAGCGCACGTAATGCCACCATCGTCAAGGATAAGTATCTCATTCCAGTGATTGAGGAGTTACTTGATGAGTTGGCCGGTGCTACTGTCTTAAGCAAACTTGATCTTCGTTCAGGTTATCATAAAATCCGAACGCAGCCCACCGACATTCATAAGACTGCCTTTCACACTCATGATGGACATTTTGAGTTCTTGGTCATGCCATTTGGGTTGTTCTATGGTTCAATTACTAGTCCCCTCACTGTACTTCTCAAGAAGGGGGCATTTACATGGAAGGAGGCAGCCCAAAGAAGCATTCAAGAGGCACGGGCCATGGCTACCTGTGAGACCCTGTTTTTCAATTATGCTTAACCTAAAAGGTTGGGGGTAATTATATAATTTTTGGTTTAATTTTAGGGGGTTTCAAGGGATGAAATTCCTGTATTTGGTTAGAGCTTGAAGTAACGAGCATAACAAACTAAAAAACGAGCGAAATAGAGGCGAGCAATGGAAGTTTTAGCCTCGGGAAATGTGCCACATGGGCTGGACCCACTTAAAAAGTATGAGATAAGCTACCCATTCACGGTGTAGTTTTGAAGGTCTTGTCGATATAAGTCCATCGGTATTAAGAATATGCAATTCCGACTTCAGAATAAGAAGATATAGTATTTTAAAGTTTAAAAAATAAAAGAATAAAAAATATTATTTATTGCCATGTGGCAGCGCATGGACACATCAAATGCGCACATTAGAAAGCTGATGTGCGTATGACATACACATCAAATGCCTAACTCACGTCGTCATGCGTCAGATGTGTGATAGACATGATTCAGCGTAGATTTTCGTTTTCTTTATAAACTACCGTTCTTCATTTTAGAAACATTTTGAAACTGATTTCCTTTGTTTCTCACCATTTTAAGTTTGATTCGAGTCGATCAAAAGGCGTTCTTAGCTAATTCGATGGTGTTCTATGCAATCGAAGTGTCCATTCTTTGAATTGGAAACTTTATAAAGGGGAAACGCCCAGGAGTAAGAGGAGCCTCTACCCGTCACCCTCAAATACCAAAGGAGGAGTTTCTAGAGTTATTTTGAGTCCATTTTCTACTGTTCAAAAGGTGCTCTTAGCTAATTCAAGGGTGTTCTATCCCCTTCTTGGCACTGCCTGACCCGAGACGAACCCGGTCTAGCGCACAGGGGCGACGGCTTTGAAAACGGTTAAAGAAATAGCAGAAAACTTATACCCTAACCACGAGCGTTCTAATTAACGGAATAACGCACTACTTTGAGCAAGAGTAAATAGGTAGAACAAAAAGAGTTACTTAAACTCTAAATTAAACCACAAATCTCAAACCCACATACTAATAATTTATACCCAACACACTTAGCTCAAAACAAGTCCTCAAACAACACTAAAGATATAATATATCACAAGTCTGGAATAAGAACCACTCCACAAGGTTCTAACATCAAAACAAAATAATCATAAAAACATAGAAGGTCTAGGGGCCTCCACTTCGACTCCCAAGCTCTCCCTGACCTCTCCTCATAAAGTGGATCCTGTCCGACTACATGTCACACCATGAAGCCCCAAAATAAAACAAAGAAAGTGGGGTGAGTATAAAAACTCAATAATGGTTTGAATACAACTATAATAATCAAAAAACATGACAACATGACAATGTAGCAATTCAGGTCCAAAATTAACATGCTATACCACTTTCTGATCATGCATTCATATCACATAAACCTGCATAATAGTGTCTCAATCACACACTTTCTGATCATGCATTCATATCACATAAACCTTCATAATAGTGTCTCAATCACACCATTTCTGATCATGCATTCATATCACATAAACCTGCATAATAGTGTCACATTCACACACTTTATGATCATGCATTCATATCACACAAACCTGCATAATAGTGTCTCAATTACACCATTTCTGATTATGCATTCATATCACATCAACCTCATTCACCTTGCATGACAAACGTATCAAACACATGATACACAATCATGCATAACATTCATCATAAACATGCATCAATACAAATGGTGAATGCCTCAATCAAGGAGTAAACATAAGTATTGCCACACAGGCAGGACACTGTCAAGGCCATAAAGGCGAGACACGGTCAAATTCCCACACTGGAAATGTAAGAGGGCTGGGTTTGTCAGCCCCCAATGCTGCTTCCCTTGAACGATCTTGGCTAAGGATGTCCCATTCTCACACAGAGAATCTAGAGTAGGGGTGTTCGCCCAGGGACATCTCTTATGGAGGGGAGAGCCCGAATTCCCACACAAGGAACCCTAGAACACGTGGTAGCCGGTGTACAAAGTGTACCACTATGGATTCTCAGGGTCTAGATGACAATCATAATAATCTCAATTCATAAGACAAGTACACAACTCGTCCCCACATAATTCCATTTAACTAGACTTAACCCGGGGAATATACATATTCCACACAGGAACTTAAATCGAAAACATGTCCTTTCGGACCAACCAAGTTCCAATTAATTCACTGAGCGATTAATCCGGCACTCAATCTCAACCATTGCATATAATTGATTAATTCCGGTTAAACATCGATAAAACTTCATCCATGAATACCGATCCATGATGCATGATGACATGATACATCAGTGAGCAAGACCTATGTGGGTTCCAACACATGGAACGTGCTCCCAATCAGTCCCCTCATGCATCATAATCAAGGCACAATTAACTACAATTTAATAGTAAATTCCCCATATGGTGTGTAATCATGCATATCTAAGCACATGACCAATGCTTGACATAAACACATAAGACAATTTACACATGCTTGAACACATTCAAAACAATGATTCCCAACTGGAATCAAAACAAAATCCATCATAAAACTTAAATCCTCCATGTGAAATCGAACATTCATTCCCACAAACATGGTTTTTCCACACATTAAGCCACAACATGATCACATCTATTACCCATAAACATCTTCATTATAAGAGAACACATCTCACTATTTTTTATATAATATCCCTGCTAGGGTACATATTCTAATTATAAGAATTCTAACATCTACAAATTCAAGTTACTTCAATATCAACATGCATAATTATCAACATAACATGATGCCACATGACCACACTTAAACAAATTTCATAAACTTCTATCATCAATTTTACACCTCCAGTAGCCTAATTTCATCATAACACATCTCTCATAACCATTAGAATCACCAAATAGAGTAAAACATTGAAATGAACATAAATTTCAAAAATAGCAAAACTGCTATGTAGCCGTTCGATCGCCTTGCAAGGCCATTTGATTGGCTAAACTGAAAATGTGTAAAAAATATAGTGTTGTCGATTGATTGGCCTTGCAGGCCGTTCTATCGCCAGCAAAGTAGTTTTGACCTTCTACATTTCGAAAATCAAAACCAAGACACCATGAAGACACCTTCAAATCTTCATCCACGGTATCAAACATTATAAAAAACTCATCAAACCTTCCAGAACACTAATTTAAACCATTCTAATACAAAACCATAAGAAAATGAAGTGAAAGATTAGCATTTACTAAACCCACCATTAGAGACTAAATCAAGCAAATCCACTTCAAGTAACATCATAAAAACCGAGATTTTTACTACCCAAAGTTGAGATTAAAGAACCCATTACTTTTCTTGTTATTTTGGGCCGGAATGAACCTTCAATCTCCTCCAACACCTTCCAAAATAACGATTTTAAGTTAACATATAACTAATCTCGATTTAGCTTTGAAAAAACAAAAGTAAACGTTAGATCTAAGGTTTTCTAGCCTAAAAATAAGATTTTGAAGAATAAGGCTTAGAGAAGAGAGGTAAATCAATAGTTTTATGCTTTTAAAATGGATTAAAACCATGATTGAAGTCAAGATTAAGAATGGATTAAGAGAAAACCTAGGGTTTAGGCTTGATTAAAAGAGAACATACTTTAATCCTTTTCTAATTCGGGCCTAATTAGGGAACTAGGCCTTAATTGCCCTCTCCCAGCCTATTCCCAAATGAGAAATGACTCAACCCTTTTTATTTATAATAAGGCTTGGGGTATACCTAATGAACTAGTGGGGTATAATTAAAAATTCTAGCTAAAAATGGATATTTTGATAATTTGAGCACTAATTAAATCTAGAAAAATTTTGAAAATTTTTGTATAAGCTTGTGTTGATGCCCGAGTTATTTTGGTCTAAAAACCTCAATTTCATTGGTGGGGCCCACAGCGGGTCCTGCCAAACCCTAATTTTTAGAAAAATTAGTGAAAATAAAAAAAATTCTAAAAATTTAGAATTGACAAAAAACTACTTAAAACTCATAAATGTAGAGTTAGTTTTGCTTAAAACTTTTAGAAAACTACTGAATTAAATCAGAAAATACTTAAACCACACGATAATCGATAAATAATATTAAAATAAATCAGTTAAAAAATGAGAGTCCTTACATGTTCTATGAAATGGAAGCATTCATTCCTTGAGTTAGAGTCTCCATAAGGGGGAAATGCCTCAAGGCAAGAGGAGACTCTGCCCGTCACACTCTAGCACCAAGGAAAGAGAAGTGGCTCGGAATAAGGTGAGGTTACATCTTCCATCATCAGGCCACCACGAGGGAAGTGGCCCCAAGTAGGGGATCTCTATCCTCCACCGTAGGGCCATGTAATGAGAGAAACATCCCTGGGTCTAGGGGAGGTTCCGTCTGCAGCCTACGAGCACGGAAAGAGAAAAGTGCCCTGATCTAGGGAAGGTTCTATCCGCAGCCTATAGGCACGGAAAGAGAAAAGTGACTCCGGGTAGGAGAGGTTTTGTTTGCCACCTATGGACACGGGAAGTGTGAAGTGTCCTGGGTTAAGGGGAAATTCTATCTGTAGCCTATGGGCTCGGAAAGAGAAAAGTGCCCTGGGTCTAGGGGAGGTTTTGTTCATTGCCATAGGCACAGAAAGTGAAAAGTGTCTCTAGGTAGGGGAGGTTTTGTCTGCTGCCTTTAGACGTAATGAGAAAGATGTTCCGGAGTTAGAAGAGGTTTTACCCACCATCTTTGAACCTAAAAGAAAGTACGCTCTGAGGAAATGAGCAACTCCGAATGTCGCTACTTTTGAAACTACAGGGGAGTGAGCTTTTCTAACCATCTAATTTAATATGATTTATATGCATGCACATCTTAATTAGTAATATTAATATACTAATTAAGATATATGATTTACTACGATCTGGTAGATTCGGATACATTCTTATCCAATTTTCTATTATATGCTCTAATCTGATTTGCTATGGAATACTCTGTTTAATCTAATATACTCTGATCTGGTCTGATATGATTTGTTATGGTCAGATGAAATATGTTATTGTCTGATGTGATCTAATATGATCTGATCTACCCTATTTTGTGTTTTGCTACCACTCTGTGATCAAGAGACACATGCGATTTTAATAATATTTTGCTCACTTCTACTATAGAGTGAGATATGTATTTCCATTGATTATGAGCTTCTATTTGACTCCGATATTTAATGAGATCTTTGTCTGATTCCAAATGAGTTATTTGGATATAAGAATATACATATTTTAACGTATATGATTTTCTGATGTGTGATGCATGTAATAGCCAATAGGGAGAGATGGTATCCAATACATACATAGCAACAAACAGTACAACAACGTTGGCCCGATCCAAATTTGTTATAAAATTAAGTTTGTTCTAATCTACGCATAACAGAACATTACAGCTCCCTAGTGCGTGGACGAAAGTTATGACTCTTGCACTCAGAGTCTACAACTCCTAGTCGGTCTCGGTTTTAATTTTCTGTTTATTTAATACACTCCAATTTTTGCCTTCTGAATAACCCTTGGTCTAGGTCAGTTTTTCGGGTTGGGGTGTTACACTACCACACTAGTGTTGGTTCTCCCAGATTTTGGTCTTTTCTTTGTCGTCGACATGGATGCTTCAGATGTCAGTCTTGGTGCCGTCCTACTTCAAAATGAGTGACCTACTGCTCTTTTTTTGTAAGACACTTTCTGCCCACTCCTTAACTCTATCAACCTATGAGAAGGAGATGCTTGCCATAGTGCATGTCATCATTGAATGGTGTCCTTACTTGCTTGGCCTCTACTGTAAGGACTCTCATTTTTGAACCGGTTTATTCTAATATTATTTATCGGTTAATGTGTGGTTTACGAGTTTTCTAATCTAAATTCTGAGGTTTACAAAAATAAATAGGATTTTTAAATTTTTTAAGCAAAAATAATTCTACATTTATGAGTTTTAAGTGATTTTTAGTCAATTCTGAATTTTTGGGATTTTTTTGATTTTTTACTAATTTTCCAAAAATTAGGGTTTGGCGGGACCCCCCTGTGGGCCTCACCAATGAAATTAAGATTTTTGGACTAAAATGCCTCAGACATCTACATAAGCTCATACAAAAATTTTTAGAATTTCCTCAGATTTAAATAGTGCTCAAATTTGTAAAATACCCATTTTTAGCCTAAAATTCTACTTACACCCCATTAGTTCATTAAGTGCACCCCAAACCCTACTATAAAAGGGAAAGGGCTGAGCCATTTCCATTTTGAGAATAGGCTAAGAGGAGGTGACTAGGGCCTAGTTCCCCAATTAGGCCCGGATTAGAGGAGATTAAGGTATGTTATTCCTTAATTAAGCTTAAACCCTAGATTTTCTTCTAATTCATTCTTAATCCAATATTTCCCCTTTGATTTGATTTGATTTCAAGCATCAAAGTCACTGATTTACTCCCTTACTTCAAACCCTACTTATCAAAATTCATTTTTTATGCTTAACAAACCCTAGATCTAAGATTCTTCAAGGTTTTCAATGTTAAATCGATTTTTAATGGAGTTTAACTTAGACACTATGCTTTTGGAAGGTTTCCAAGAAGGGTGAAGGCCAAATTCAAATCTAAACAAGTGACAAGGTAATGGGTCTTCAAATCTCAGTATTCTTATGGTAAAATCTCAATTTTTATGGTTTATTTGGAATGGATTTGTTTCATTTAGTGCTTTAATGGTGGGATTAGTAAATGTTAATTTCTTAATCCGATTTCTTAGGGCTTTATTTTAGAATGGTATAGATTAGTGTTTTGGAAGGTTTTATGAGTTTCAGAAAATGTTTGGTACCATGGATGAAGATTTGAAGGTGTTTTCATGGTGTTTCGGTTTTGAAATTCAAAATGAGAAGAAGGTCAAAACTGTTGTGTTGGCGTTAGAACGGCCTGCCAGGGCGTTATAATGGCAACACTACATTTTTGACTGATTTGCTGCATAGCAGATCGAAAGGCCTTGCAGGGCGTTCAAATGGCTACACGGCAGTTTTTGCTATTTTTGAAACCTATGCACATTTCAATGTTTTACTTCATTTGATGATTCTAATGGTTATGAGAGGTATTATATAATGATATTAGGCTACTGGAAGTGTAGAATTGATGATGGAAAATTTATGGAATGTGTTTAAGTATAGTCTTGTGGCATGATATTAGGTTGATAGTTATGCATATTGATATTGAAGTACCTTGAACTTGTGCATGTTGGCAATTCTTGTTATTGGAATATGTTTCCAGCAGGGATATTATGTGAAAAAATGGTGGGATGAGTTCTCCTATAATGAGTATGATTTATGGGTGATGGATGTGCTCATGTCGTAGTTTAATGTGTGGAAAAATCATGGTTGTGGATGAGAATATTCAAATTCACATGGATAGATTTAAGCTTTGTGGTGGATTTTGCTTGTGATTTCAGTTAGAATTCATTATTTTGAATGGGTTAAGCATGCATAGGTTGCCTTATGTGTTTATATCAAAGCATTGATTGTATGCTTAGATATGCATGATCACACACATATGGGGAATTTACTATGACATTATAATTAATTATGAGGTGATTATGATGCATGAGGGGACTGATTAGGACCACGTTCCATGTGTTGAAACTCATGTAGGTCTTGCTCATGGATGTATCATGTTAGCATGCATCATGGATAGTTATTCATGGACCAAGTTTTACCGATGTTTAACCGTAATTAACCGATTGTATGCAATGTTTGAGATTGTGTGCTGGATTAATCGCACGGTGAATTAATCAAAACTTGGTTGGTCCGAAAGGACATGCTTTCGATTTAAGTACCTGTGTGGAACATGTATACTCCCCAGGTTGAGTCTAGAGAAATGGAATTATGAGGGGACGAGTTGTGTACTTGTCTTGCGGATTTGAGATTATTATTATGAGTGTCATCTGGACCCTGAGAATCCAGTGTGGTATGCCATCTGCATCTACTACCACGTATTCTAGGGTTTCCTGTATGGGAATTCGGGCTCTCCCCTCAACAGGGGATGTCCTTGGGCGAACACCCCTACTCTAGATTCTCTGTGTGAGAATGAGACATCCTTGGCTAGGATCGTTCAGGGCGAGTAGCTTTAGGGATTGACAACCCTGACTCTTTTACATTTCCTGTGTGAAAATTTGATTGTGTCTTGCCTTTGTGGCCTTGACTGTGTCCTGCCTATGTGGCAATGCTTGTGTTTACTCCTTGATGGAGGCGTTCACCATTTGTATTGATGCATGTCTATTATGAATGCTATACATGATTGTGTATCATGTGTTTGACACGTTTGTCATGCAGGGTGAATGAATTTGATGTGATATGAATGCATGATCAGAAATGGTGTATTTGAGACACTATTATGCAGGTTTATGTGATATGAATGCATGATCAGAAATGGTGTGCTTGAGACACTTATTATGCAGGTTTATGTGATATGAATGCATGATCAGAAATGGTGTGCTTGAGACACTATTATGCAGGTTTATGCAATATGAATGCATGATAAAAAATGGTGTGTTTGAAACACTATTATGCAGGTTTATGTGATATGAATGCATGATCAGAATTGGTGTGAATGAGACAATATTATGCAAGTTTATGTGATATGAATGTAAGATCAGAAAGTGGTATAGCATGATAATCATAGATTTGATTTGCTTCATTGCCATGTCATTGTGTTTTCTGGTGATTATAGTTATATTCAAAATCATTATTGAGTTTTTATGCTCACCCCACTTTCTTGTTTTGTTTTGGGGCTGCGTGGCGTGATACACAGACGGAAGGATCCTCTATATGAGGAAAGGTCGGAGAGAGCTTGGGAGTAGTCATGGAGGCTCCTAGTTTTGCATGTCTCTTCGTTTATCTTATTTTGATATTAGAACCTTGTGGATGATCCTTTTCCTAGATTTGTGAGATACTATGTTTTAGTTTCTTTGAGACTTGTTTTGGAGCCAAGTGTGTAGATATGAATTATTAGTATGTGGGTTTGAGATTATGGTCTAATTAGAGTTTAACTCTTTTGTTTCTACCTATTTACTCTTGCCCAAAGTTGCGCGTAAACTCCATAATTTAGATTGCCCATAGTTGGGGCATAGATCTTCCGCTATTTTCCTCAATCATTTCAATCCGTCACCCCCGTGCATTGGTTCGGCCCTTGGACCGGGTTCGGCTCAGGTCGGGCAGTGCCGGGGCATGACAGCTGCTTCCTCATCCATACATACGATAAGTCTTTGAAATATATCCTTGAGCAGCCAGTGTCCACTCCGGCTTAGCAATGGTGGGTTAGCAAGATATTTGGTTATGATTATGAGGTGGTATACAAAAAAGGGGCAGAAAACATTGTGGCAGATGCACTCTCTTGCCAACCTTATGAGGGTTCATGCTTAGCGCTCTCTATACCCTCTTGCCCATCTGTTCTAGATATGCAGCGGGTTTATTTGGAGGATTCATCCACTCATGAGTTGGTTGCTCGTCTACACTCGAACCTAGCTGCTTCATCCTTCCTTGTGTGGCAAGATTAATTCCTCTTCTGGAAGAGTCAACTTTCGGTGCCGAATGCCTTAAACCTTTGACATCTCATTCTTTCTCATTTCCATGATATGCAATTTACTGGCCACGAGGTTTCCTTCTAGACATACAAGCGGGTCGTCAGAGCTTCTTATGGCAGGGTCTTCGTAGGGCGGTTCAGGACTATGTTCCTGCTTGTGATGTCTGCCAATGTATGAAGGCTTCCACTACGTCACCCTCCGGGTTACTTCAGACCCTTCCTATTCCCAATATGGTTTGGGAATATGTATCTATGGATTTTATAGAGGCCTTGCCAGTGGTGTAGGGCAAATTGGTGATATTGATGGTTGTGGATCACTTGTCCAAGTATGCACATTTTTGTACTCTAGGTCATCCATTCACCGCCAAAATTATAGCCTAGCTCTATGTTCATGAGATAGCCAAGTTTCATGGCATGCCTCACACCATTGTCTCCGATAGGGATCAGATCTTGCTCTCTTAGTTCTGGTGAGAGTTCTTCTCACTCCAGGGAACTGAGCTTCATATGAGCACCACTTATCACCAACAGTTCGACGACCAAACTGAGGTGGTTAACCACTATTTGGAATAGTACTTGTGATGCTTTGTAGGGGATCAGCCTTGTCGGTGGCTTTAGCTCCTTCCTTGGTCAGAATGGTCATATAACATGGGGTATCATACTCAGGCTGGGTTCACTCCGTTTGAAGTGGTATATGGCCATCCTCTATTGTCATACATGCTCCATCGATCTTCTGTGGTTGAGGTTGATTATATGCTACAGACTCATGATGAGGTTATTTGGCAGCTCAAACTCAATTTGGCTTCCACTTAGAATTGCATGAAGTAAGTGTATGACAAGAAGCATTCTGATCGAGAGTTTTAGGTGGGTGACCTTGCCTATGTTTTGGTGATTCCTCAGTGTCAAACTAGTTCTTTTTAGGCTGAGCATGTTAAGTTGGCTCCACGTTACTATGGCCCCTATTCCATTGTAGAACGCATTGGACCCATGGATTAATGCTTGTCATTGCCTGCTAGTTCATTGGTGCACCTGGTCTTTCATGTCTCTCACCTTTGCCGCTTTGTGGGGGATCCGAACCCTGTGTCTAGCACCCCCACCTCTGCCACTGATGGGCCCTCCAGAGTCCGATGTACTCGTGCCCGCTTCTGGCTGCATTGTTACTGAGATACTTGTGGATTGGTAGTGTCAGCCTCTTGAGGATGCCACTTGCTTGCTTGAAGATGAGTTTATCGAGAGCCTTTCTACTTGGTCTCCTTGAGGACAAGGTGAAAGTGAAGCGTGGTGGAGTGTTGTGTATACCAGCTCAGGGGCAAGGCCTATCTCGCCTTGCATTACTTTCCATTCCTAGGGCTTACTATGTTAGGGTTACTTCACTTTTGAGTATTTTCCTTTAACGATTCAATAAATTGTAATTTGGGGGGATTGGATTCTAATGTAACAGACTGGCTACTAGCCTGCCAGTTGGCATGTGGCCCACCAGCTGGCATGGCTTCCTAGGGAGTTGTTCCCTCTCTTATAAGGGAGTCTCCTTCCTCCTTTGTTTTCTTATGCAAAAAGAGATTATCTTCTTCTTCCTCCTTCTTGAAGCTAGGTACCACTTGTGTTCCAATCGGGACACAAAAAAAAAGAGAGAGAAAGAAGTGAGTGAGTTAGAGAGGAGATAGTGTTAGGAGAGAGTGAAGTGAGGAGAGAGAGAGGGGACCTAGAAGGAGAGGAGAGAGCAAGAGAGGGGAGAGAGTGAGAGAGAGGAGAGATAAACAAAAGAGAGAGAGCAAGAGAGTAGAGAGGGAGAGAGAGGAGTGAGGGAGAGTGGAGAGATAGAAGAGAGGAGAAAGAGAGAGAGATAGAGGAGAGAGATAGAGAGAGAGAAAGAGAAAGAGATAGAGAGAGAGAAAGAGAGAGAGGAGAGAGAGACGTGAGAGAGAGAGAGAAAAAAAAGAGAGAGGGGAGAGAGGGGGAGAGAAAGAGGGGAGAGAGAGGGGGAG
Source organism: Saururus chinensis (assembly GCA_035235625.1). Classification (NCBI taxonomy): domain Eukaryota; kingdom Viridiplantae; phylum Streptophyta; class Magnoliopsida; order Piperales; family Saururaceae; genus Saururus; species Saururus chinensis. Next base: position 40,079,079 of record CP141143.1, read on the forward strand.
AGGATGAGAGAAAGAGTGGAGAGAGAAGTGAGAGATGTAAGATCTCCATTTTTAAATCGGTTTAATTTTAATTTAATTGTGTGAATTGTGTGGTTCTGCTTGATTGCCATTTTAATTTAATTTTTGGGGTTATGGGTTAGTAATTATCGCTTTAATAAGGTTTAATTACATTTCTATAAGTGTTAGTGTCAAACTTGATTTATCCAATTTGTAGTGTCCATGTTGGACAGTGTGCAACCCACTTGACTATCTAAACTTCTATTATTTTATTTTAGCAGGTTTGGAGTGATTAAATTCATTTTTAAGACAAAACATAACTATAATTAACCACTTAGGGCATTTTAGATATATTTATAGCCCAACAGTTTGTTTACCCAGCCCAAAACCTATAATATTTAAAGAAATCCCTAGCCATTTGCCAAAATGGGGAAGAGTTGTACTAGGAGAGAGGTGTTCTACCCCTATTTTCTAAAGAAGAAAAATGGATTAAGGTGTATTTTCTTGCCCTAATCACCCTTAATTTTTTTATTTTTATCTTAATCCTTCTTATCTTTATTTCCCCCAATGTGATTCTTCATTTTTCTATTAAAAATCTTATTTTTAATTTTGATTTAAAACCCTTAATGGGTGATTTTCATTTTTAACCAAATGATATTCTAGATTTACCTATTTTCAAGTTGATTTGTGACTATTAGTTGATATTAATTAAGTCTTGACAAAAATTCTAATTGTTTGGTAGGATTACTTGAAGATTAAAGGTCTTTTCATGGATCCAAAGACTTCATAGGGGTAAGGAATTTTTTCTTGTGTGGTTTTATCCATTTGAATGCATGATGCTAGATTTATGAGGGTTCTTGCTTCATTTTATGGTTTAATAGTGATTTATTAAAAATATGTTATATATGGCTATTTTCTTTTGATTAAGCATGAAATTGATTAGATCTTTTCTGTTCTAGGGTTAAATTTTGATATTATGATGTTCTATGATGATTTTAGAATTTATCATAAATGTTGGAATGTTTTCGTTTTGACTTTTGGAAGGTCAAAGATGAACTAGGAAAAAGGAAAGAGTGAAATGTTAAGGGTGTTTGAACGAATCAACAGTGCATTCGAATGGCTTGTCTGGCCAATCAAATGGCTAAGCATTCGAATGGCCCAATAGAGAGTTTGAATGGGCAAATTGCAATTTTGTGCCTTGGCCTATTTTATTGTAGTTTTGGCCATATGGTGTTCTCTTCTCATTGTCTAATTCTTCATGATTATAATGACTTATTATTGCCTGTAAATGCCACTGTGATTGCATGAGAACCATCTTTGAGTTATGATTTAGCTCAAGCGTGATTAGGACTATACTTATTTAGTTTTAATATGATATTCTAATAATTTAAAATCCATGTCTAATGACTTCTTCATAATTACTTGATGATTCCAATAGGTTTTAACTATGATAATTTATAAATTCTTGCACATGATATATTAATTTCAAGTGATTTACATTTCCCACGTTTTAGTTTTAAGTATAAATATGTTTATACTTGTCTAGGTCTAACATGAGGTTATACTTGCCTTGAACCTATATTTCGATGTTTTCTTCATATTTACTCCATGATTTTAGTTGGATAGGATTGTGATAAAATTATGAAGGCTTGCATATATAACATTGATTATAGTTTATTCATGTTTTACATGTCTTAGCTTAGGTTTAAGCACTACCACTTATGTGCACTCTCGCTTAGATATTTATGATTTTATTTGACACAAATGGATCATGTTTCATGCACATAAGGACTGATTTGAGTATGTTTACTTATATTTGGAATCATTTAACATTTACTCATGTATGTATCATGTGACATGATCATCAAAATGATTTATAAACAAGGATTAATTATAATTAGCTATGATTGATCAATTGGATGCAATTGGATGTTCGATTAATCGTTCGGAGGCTTATCGAATTGGTTTTGCATCCGAAAGGATATGATTTTATTTTGCATTTTTTCAGGAATGTGGTGCCACCTCAGGTTAAGATGAGCTTATTGCTATTTGAGTTAATTTTATATGTTATCTAGACCCTGAGAATCCAAAATGATATGCCCATGTACATCAACTAACCTCGCTACTCTAGTTTTTATTTCTAGAAATTTGGACTTTCCCCATAAGGTTTGTCCTTAGCGAGCATATTGTTCTAGTGTTCCTTCTTAGAATTCAAATATTCTTTTCTAAGGATTGTCCTCAGTGAGTAGATAAGGGATTGTCCTTACCGAGCGGGTTTCGATTATTTTTTTTAATTGTGAGACATTCACCATTGATTGTTGCATGTGTATGAGAGATAATGCTCATTGACACAGGTAGTATAGGAACAATGAAGCTTTTGTTACATATGTGATTATAGTATAGATTTTTATGGACATGCAGGATCGTGTGTGGTTGACATACTTAATTTTGCAGGGTGAAAATTTATATTAAGAAATGATTATGCATGATATGAATGTTGAGAATTGATTCATGTAGGAAGTAATTGTTATAATGAGAATCATATATTTACACATAATGTATATATGTTTTATGAGCTATGGATGAACCCATAATTCATAAGTGGCATGATATATGCTTATGGAATGTGGGTTATAATATGATATGCAGGAGGCTTGATTATGTGTTTATGGAATATGTTATACATCATAATATGCAGGTGGCATGATTATGTGTGTATGGAATATATTTGACATGATGCATAGGTGGCATATGTATATGTTTATGGAATGTGGATTATAAGATGATACATAGGTGACATAGATATATGTAATTTATCCCATGATGAATAGGTGTGGTGAATGATCATATTATAAATGCTATGTCGAGAATACTTGTGATATTATTATGAGTTTACTTTCTGTTTGACTCACCCTCTTTGTTTTGTGGTTTTGTTTTGAGGCTGCATGTCGTGCCATGCAGGTGCTTTAGATAGGCTCTACATTGAGCATGAGGAGGGCGCCGATTATTAAGAAGGCTTTATAGATTCTTAGTTTTATGTTAGTTGATTTCATGTTATGCTAAACTTATATATTTGATTCTACTTTGCACTTGTTAGCCATTGTTGGGTTAGACTTTGTTTAGCCATTGTTGGCTTTGACTTGTTTAGTCATTGTGGGCTTGTTTCATTTTATGACTAGATGATTTGGGCATGAGTGGACTAGTACATTAATTAGTAGTCCTTATTTTACTTTATTTTCATTTGTACAGTGTTTGTGCACTACTTTGTTGTATGTTCACCTAAGAATGGGTTTAGTCTCCTGCATTTCAACTCAACTTAGTCGCACTACATGTCATGCACTCCTTGAGCTAGGTTTGGTTTAGGGGTCTATGTGTTGGGGTGTGACAGGAAAGAGAAGTGAGAGAGTAGAGAGAAGTGAGAGAGAGAGGAGAGGGAGACAGGAGAGAGGAGAAAGAGAGGTGAGGGAGACAAGAGAGAGAGAGGAAAGAGAGACTAGAGAGATAGCTAGTTAGATAGATAGATAGAGAGAGAGAAGAGAGTGGAGAGAGAGAGGAAAGAGATAAGTGAGAGAGAGAGGAGAGAGGGCGTGGAGAGTGAGAGGAAAGAGAGAGGGAGGGAGAGAGAGCACAAAGAGAGAGAAGAGAGGAAAATTAAAACAACAAAGTGTTTAAATTTTTTTGAACTATTAGCAACATTTTTTCAAAACATCGCTAATATCCTTACATTTGCTACACATCGTTATATTTCTTACAAGTATTATTACTATAGACGACACTTCTGATGAGTGTCACCAATGGTAGGAATATTAAAAAAAAATCATTTTATACAATTTGCGACACTCACTATGAACATCGTCAATAGGCATAATAGTTGCAATAGTTTTGTGTAAATGTCGTAATTGTTAAATCTATTTGCGATGCTTCTTCAAATCATCTCACATAGTACTATTGGCGATGCTTCTCATGAGTGTCACCGATAGTACTAATACTTACGATGCATATGATGATGTGTCACAAGTGTTATAGCTATTAGAGATACTTCTTGAGAGCATCGCCAATGGTTAAATTTTTTTCTAAATAAAACCTTTTTATTTTAGTTTTTCTCTACCTTCTCTCTCCTCCTCCCTTATCTTCTCTCTCCTCACTCCTCCTCCCTTTCTCTTCTCTATCTCCTCTCTCACTTCTCACTTTTCTCTCCTCTCTCCTCTCCCTCTCTACCTTCTCTCTCCTCTCTCTAGTCTATCTCTACCCTCTCTCCTCTCTCATGTCTCTCTCTTCTCCTCTCTCCTCTCTCACTACTCTCTCTACCCCTCTCTCCTCTCTCTCTGCCCTCACTCTTCTCTCTCTTTCCTCTCTCCTCTCTCTCTACCCTCATTCTCTCTACTCTCCCTCTTTTCTCTCCTCTCTCTCTTTCTATCCTCTCTCCTCTCTCTACTATCTCACTCTATTCTCTCCTCTCATTCTCTCCTCTCCTATCTCTTTCTCATTCTCTCTCTTCTATCTAACCTCTCTCTTTATCCTCTTTCTCTTTCTCTTTCTCTTCTCTATGAGACTACCGTTTCATTGAGAATTTTTGTGGCTTATACTTATGGAGAAAGCAACTTTGAAGTGAGATCACAGTATTAATATGCAATTATGTTGAAGCATTTATGACTGATATGTTTATTTCACTTGTGTTTGATCGTATTAATGTTTACTATTAAAAAAAATAATTATTGATCATGTAAAGATATAATGTAGTAATATATAATAATATTTTATAGTATTTATTTAGTCATCTTACTGGGTATATTCGTATACTTAGCATCCTCGTGATATAGGTTTGCCAAAGAAATAACATAGATGGGATCATCGTGTAAGTAAAGGACAACAATGACTTTTGTAGTAGATGTAAGATTTATATTTTTTTTTAATGAACTTTTAGTATGGCTTATATTTGAACATAGGCATGTGAGTCCCAATTCCTTATGGTTGTGTATATTATATTTGAACCATATGGATTGTGGGGCTGATCCACGTGTCAACCTCGATCACATGAATAAGTAAAGACCTTATAACTTTTCTATATACGTGTATTGTAGTATAATTTGACCTTATTTTATATATATATATATATATTAAAAAATGTGTAGTTCACCCCAAGATAGATTTGTTGATATTTGAAAAAAACTTTTAAATTTTGTTTCTGTTATTTTATTTATTTAAAAAATAAGTTATAAAATTTTAGGGTACAACAACTCATGCGAAGTTCTAAAAATAACACATGATTAACGAAACCCTAATAAATTCATGGTATAGGTAACACATGACCGATATATCTAGAAAAGTTACATGGTCTTCACTTATTCATGTGATCGATTGGGTTGACCCGTGGACCAGCCCCACATTTCATGTGGTTCAGTGACCAATCTTTAAAACACTGTTGTCTAATTTGTGAGGGAGGTGGGGCAGCATCAGGGAGGATAGAAGCGGGGATTGCATTTGGGAAGGTGGAGTGAGCCAGTGACACTGCGGCACCGACGCTGGCTACAAAGAATAAAGAGGAATGTGGGTTGAAATTGAAATGTTACTGTTTTTGTTGGGTAAAATAAAATTGAAGGAAACGGTGGGGTCGCATGGGGTAAGTTTCTGGCATAGGTGACCAAAAAAGTGTGTTGACACATGGATTCAATGGGAAAGTGCTGACACTTCAAATTATCATATTGCTGATTCTTCTGCTTGTGCTGACAGCTCTCGTCCTGGCTCACGGGCATCTGTTCTCGTTTCTTCCGTCCCTCCTTGCAAGCTTTAAGAATTTAGTCCCAGCTTATAATTCTCATAGATATTGGATAAGAATGAGTTTGTATACACCCTAATAATCTTTTTATCACCTTAATAACCTCATAAATTTTTTCACGTGAGACGGAGTTACGAGGAGATTAATGGGGTGCATATGAACTCATTCAAAACAGAAATTCTCCACATAATATTTTAAATAATTATAAAAAATAATGATATGCAATCAAACAATCTATCCTACAAACTTTTTTATTTGTTTTTTAGTTAAATAAAATATGTGGACCTCACAAAAACCTCATGTAGGCCTACCAAAACTCACTTAGAAGGATTTGCTTGATATATTTCTCCAGCTATTATCAATTTTTTTTAAAATAATTTATTTTAATCCGATATTCTCTTGTGGTATATCCTCTTTTGCCGCCCAAAAGTAGTTTCTGGTTGCAATCGCTGTTTCTCAATGGAAGGTTTAGAAACTCATTCAACAAAGGATTTTTAATTCATTGAATTCCATAAAATGTTCACAAAGATTACCGAGATTTTTTTTAAAGATTACAACACTAACATTACAATTACAATCATAGAGATTGAATTAGATGATGCAAGTCCGACAAGACATTGCATAAAATCTAGGGAGATATGCACGACTGATAGTTGGATTCTACGATATAAACTTTGCTGGACCTAAGCAAATGGTCATGCTGCACCTAAGCAAATGATCATGCTAATGAGAGGGACTTTTGGTGAGAATGTCATCAGTAACCTCATAAGTAATAAATACAGACTTAATTAGAAGAGATTTTTGGACAACCCTTTTGCGGATAAAATGATAACCAATCTTTATCTATTAATATTGTATAATTTAGCAACACCATACTCTCTGGTCTTGAAGTAAGTGTCTTATTTAAAAAAAGTGAAATATTTAAGTTACCTTATATTATTAATAAAATTTTAAAATGACCATTATTTTGTTAGCATGTCAAAAAGTTCATAAAATGTATTTTAAAAAATAAATATAACTACATAAAAGATGTCAAAGTGGTTAACAACTAAATGATAAGACACTTATTTGAGGATAAATAATTCATTCAAATTAAGACACTTATTTAAGGATAAAATGACTATGTGATTACACACAATGTACATAAACCCTCAATTTTTTTTTTTAATATACACAATGAGGCATGTCTATGATAGACATTACAGGGTTATAACTCAGGATCTCCAAGCCCTGTTGGTTTAAGCTCTTCCCCAAGCCTGACCAATCCGGTTCCTACACCTTCTCTTCATGCATTTGACTCAGAATTTTAAGTGACACTGAGTCACTGACTTATAAAGAAAATTTGCATTTGAAATGTCCAAAATGGTAAAAATGAAATAATAAAAAGCGCCTAATTAATAATGAAATATTGCCCAGTGGAGAACTGAGATAGAAATAAAATTAGCACTTATGTAGGTTCAAAATGCAGAAAATAGATGCAATAAAAAGCTACTTTCCTCAATATAAAGAAAGTTGCACTTGACAGGGAACCAAAAGGAAGAGACATTTTCGATCGAAGTTACAGGGACAAAAAAGTAAATAAAGAAGTAGAGTAGACTGAGAGAAACAGTACTCTTCAGCAGGTGTGGAGCGGCATGCCACAGAGGCAGTCGTTACCGAGGAAGGACGAGGCCTCCAGGTGTTCCAACGATTTGCCCGCCGGGATGGGGCCGCAGAGGTGGTTGTGGCTAAGGTCGAGGTGGCCGACGTAGGCGGCGCCGGAGATGGACTTCGGAATCGGGCCCTTCAGCTCGTTGTAGGAGAGGTCCAGAAACGTGAAGTAGGATCTCCCCCCGAACACGTCCGGGATGGCCCCCTCGATCTGGTTTCTACTCAGGTTCACCATGTTTAGCCCCTTGTTCTTCAGCAGGCCGGCCGGTATAGCCCCGGAGATCCGGTTTCCGTCGAGGTAGAGGGAAGTGAGCACCGGCATTTTCCCCAATGACGATGGGACGGGGCCAGTGATCTGGTTCATGGACAGATCGAGGTCGGCGAGGCGGGTCATGCGCGAGATGGAGGCTGGTATGGCACCCGAGAGCAGGTTCTTGCCCAGGAGCGCCCTGCTCAGCATTTGCAGGTTCCCGAAATTCTCGGGAATCTCTCCTTCGAGGCCGTTGCCGCTGAGGTCGAGGTGCATGAGGGCCGCCATCCCGGTGATGGAGGGCGGGATATGGCCAGAGATCTGGTTGTCGGCGAGATTCAGGACTGCGAGCTTTGTGAGCTTCCCTATGTCTTCAGGAAGAGCTCCAGTGAGGCGGTTGCCGACAAGATCGAGGATACGGAGATTGAGGAGGGAGGCGGGGATGCAGGACGGTATGGGCCCGGCGATGCCCTTCCAGTCGGCCACCACCAAGGAAGTCAGGCCGCCAAGGCGGCACACCGCCGGCGAGATGGAGCCCGTCATGTAGCCGGAGCGGCGGGCAAACATCGGGTCCTCCGACTCACCCCGGAGATTGATTCCAGCCACCCGGCCAGTGGCTGGGTCACAGCTGACGCCGTACCAGGCCGAGCAGCAGTCCTGGCCGGCAGACCAGGAGTTAAAGACGCCCAGGTAATGCTCAGAGAGGGCCGACCGGAACTCCACCAGCGCCTCCCGGTCCGCGTCACGGCACGACGAAACCGACGGGGCGTAGAGGACGAGAACCAGAGCGAAAGCGAGGGCGGTGCTGACGGGACCCATTTGGAGTGCGGCTGCCGGGAGGAGCGAGTGACTCAGCTACCTGGCGGCGGCAGGCATTTATAAGCATCGTTGTTGTCAGCCACACTCGAACTTGAACAAATTTACAAAATCGCCATTGACGCATTGGGGCTAGTTGAACTGGGCTAGTTACCGGCCGGGGTTTTTCTAGTAAATTCTCATTTATGATAATTTTAATGTTAAACCGAACCCGGTGACCCGTGTTGGTGGTCATGCCAATTTTAAAACAGTGCATGCATGTGAGCATACGATTTAAGATATGTTTTTATTAAATTATGGGCTGCATCTTCAAGTAAAACAAATAATAGAATAAAAAAGTGGCAGTGAAGTAAAAACAGTGGAGGATTTGGTAGGTTTATCGGTCAAATGTTTAGTCAAATGATATTCTTTTAATTGGCCAAGTTTAGTATTACATGTGACATGCTAGGTGCACGCTTAGAGCATTTTGATGGCGACAGTGGTTTTATGTTTAACAAGAATTCTAATTTTTCATTTTTGTATGATATTAAGACATCTTTGCCCTCAATATCTCATGGTTGGGTCTGATACAGACATATTCCCCCCCAAAGGTTTTACCCAAGTCGCCTTATATTTTATGCACCCAAAAAAATAAATTAATTAATAAATATCTCTCTCTATTCCCTATTATTTATTTTAATTTTAATTTTATTCTTTTAGTGCCTCATTCACAATCTCCTCCCTTCGATGTGAGCTCTTCCATCTCCTCTTGTTGCTTGTATCTCCTCTTTCTCGATTATTTTAAAAAAATTATGACAAATAAATTTTAGTTACATATGCTAAAAAAAATGCAACATTATTATTTTTCTTTATTTATATACATATAATCACTAAAAAAGATGTAAAAAATAAAAAAATTATTTAGGCAACATTGTCATCTACTTTTTGTGTTTTCTTTTCTTTACATGCTTATAAATTGCTAATAAAAAAGTTATTCTGTAACCTTAGTGTGCCTCTAAAAAATTCTAAAAGTACATGTAAAACGATATATATTTTGTAAGATGAGGACAGTCCCAATGTCCTGCTTCAACTTTTAAAAGAATATCCAATCATTCTTTTCTAAACTAAGGTTGGTCCACAAATGTCATACTTCTTTTAGAATAATTTTTAAGTATATCAGTGTGATATCATGTTAACCATTTGTCATATACTTATAGTTCCATTTGGTTTTTCAATTAAACTAATTTTAGTTTATCTTCAAGAATCAAATAGCCCTATTAATTTAAGACAGAAGGAGTATATTAGTATTTACGTCTCCAATATTTTTATTTTTAAACCTGATTTATTGATCATTAAAGTGTTTCAAAATTTGTAAACTTCGTTTTAGACCTAAAATGAGCAAAATTCCTTTTTTTTTGTAAAAAATTCTTTTTGTACCCCATAATTTTATTTTGTATACTCTATAACTTACTATAAATAGAAAGATCTAGCTTTATTCCCATTTGGGAAGGGCTGAGATTTGGGAGGCAGAGAAACCCTAATCCCCATTCCAAAAGTGGAAAGATTAATTGAGGTAAGATTAGTCTTAATTTTTTATTAATCCCTTAGGGTTTTTCCTAATCTTTCATAATCCCATCTTTGTCAAGGTTGAATTTTATTTTATCCTACTAAAGTTTTTGATTTTAATCTATATTTCAAAATATCTAATGAGGAATTTTCATTTTTAGACAAAGGAAGCCCTAGATCTGAGTTTTTAAGTGATTTAAGTTTAAACAATTGGATTTATCAAGGGATTAACAAAACCTTAACTGGCTAGGGATTCGAGGAGATTCAAGCTTTGATTTTGGACTAAGTTCTTACTAAAGGTAAGAGTTCTTCTTTCAAAATGAGTTTATGTTTGAGATTAAAGTTTGCAATGATGTATGTGGGTTTTGCTTGATGTTGAGTTTTAATGGTGGTTTATGTAAAGCTTGATCTGTTTAGTGATTTCCTTGTGTTTTAGTTGACAAATAACTAGATCTATCATTTTCTATGCTTATATTTCAATATCATGGTTTTTGGAAGTGAGATTTGAATGTCCATGTTAATTTTGTGTATTTTTGGTTTTAGGGGACATAGTTGAAGATGAACTAGGGTTTACTGTACAAGTTTTTGAATAGCCAGGCAATCAATGGCTCTCTGGACAATTGATCAGCAAGAAGGTCATTCGAATGCCTGGTTATCAATCGGCCAGAGAGCCATTCGATCGCCTGGCCATTTGAATGCCTGTACAAACCCTAGTTCGTCTTTAACCTTGCGAACACAAAACTAAAAATACACAAAATCGACATGGGCATTCAAATCTCACTTCCAAACATCATGATACTGAAATATAAGTTTAGGAAATGATAGATCTAGTCATTTATCAACTAAAACATAAGAAAAGTACTAAAAAGATCAAGTTTTACACAAACCACCATTAAAGCTCAACATCAAGCAAGACTGACATAAATCATCCCAAACTTCAAATCCAAAACAAAAACCTATTTTGAAAGAAGAACCCTTACCTTTAGTGAGATCTTCGTCCAAAATCAAAGCTTGAATACCTTAATAATTCTTGGTGCACATTTAGGATTTTCTTACTACCTTAATAAATTTGATTATTTAAGCTTAAGTCACTAGAAAACTCATAGATCTAGGGCTTCCTTTGTCTAAAAAAGAAAATCCCTCATTTGAAATTCTGAAATATAGATTAAAATCAAAAAGTTTAGTAGGATAAAATAAGATTCAACCTTAGAAAAGATGGGATTAAGAAACATTAGGTAAAACCCTAAGGGATTAATGAAAAATCAATACTAATCTAACCTAAATCAAACTTTCCTCTTTTGGAATGGGGATTAGGGCTTTTCAACCTCCCAGATCTTAGCCATTCCCAAATGGGAATGAGCATGGAGCTTTCTATTAATAGTAAGTTATGGGGCATACGAAATAGAAATTTGGCGTACAAATAGAATTTTGTACTAAAAAGAGGAATTTTACTCCATTTAGGTCTAAAACGAAGTTTAAAATTTTTGAAAAACTTTAATGATGTAATAAGTCGGGTCTAAGGTGATGTGCCCGATGCAGGCACAATCGATACCTAGGAGTACTACTCAGTGAAAGGGAAGAAGTAGAGAAGAAAGGGGAGAAACTGGAATTCAATACTTGCCTAACCTCAAAAGAAAGGAGATCGCCCCATATAGGGGACGACCAGTCCCCTAGGGAGTTGCGCCAACCCAACTGATCGTTTATAATTAAACCCTTTGCAAGTGTACAAGGTAATTGTACTAGGATAAGTATTTAAGGGTTGTCGAACCTCAGGGACAGATGGATTATCACTAAATCTAAAAAGGAATTTGCTGATTGAAAATTAAAACAAACTTAAACTTAAATTAAGCAAAAGAAAGAAATCAACTAGTTTAAAAGCAAGAGATTAATATGATGGAATTTACTTAAGAAATTGAATCCACTATAGAACCATAACAATTCCTTAACTTTTAATCTAAATCTAGTGTGAACATGAACAAGTATTCTCAGCTACAAGCTAGAATTACTTCAAAAAGAATCATTAATTAACTTCCATGGCATGAACTATCTTCGACAATAGCACGGATCATCTACACTAAACTAGCTATAGGCATGACCCGTCTAATCTTAGTATAACTCATCCAAGTCATTAATTATCTGAACATTAAAACTATTGTATGACCATCTCATCTAAATCACAGAAATTAGAATCGATGCAAATATCAAAACCACATCAATCTATCATCTACAAGACAATAAATCAACATAGAATTGAATAAACATTAAAAGCTCTTCCATTAAAAAGGAAATCCATATCATACAATTGTCATCATTCACAACTGAGATCTAAATTAAAAAGAAAAGAAACTGAAACTTATCTATAGCTTCATCAACTCCTAAGTAAAAGAAAAGTCTAGCCTTCTATGGTAGAAGAAAGCACTTGAATCTCTATTGAAAGCTTTGAGTTCTCTTCTATCTTCTTCTTCCTTTTTTTCTTCTTAAAATCTACTGGAATCCCCCCAATTTTAAGCCAAATATGTCTTTTTATAGGCATAAGTTAAAAAGACATAAGTTCCGTAGGAAGAAGTCCAATATGAAAAGGATTGAAATTTGGGTCAAACAAGGAAACTGCACGTTATGCCGATCGATCGCCCTGCATGCCCGATCGATCGGCTATACTGTATTTTCATCTGAATTCACGTTATCCCGATCGATCGGTAAGTGACCCCGATCGATCGGCTACAGTGTTTCTGTTTTCCTGGACAGTTCATATTCTGTTCATTAAGCTTTCCTTCGTGTCCATATTAATTTCTAACTTGTTTATAACTCCGAAAAGTTGTCCAAATCACTTTAAAGCATGTGAAGACTATTTTTAAGCATTTCAAACATCGTCCAAGTATTTCGATAAGCGCACTTTACCTACAAAACATAAAATACCATATTTTAGACATGTAGAATATAATTAAAATTCCAACTTTGTTTAAATACACATCTAAACTACTAATAACTACAAAATCATTAATAATTAAACTAAAATACTAATATCTATCTTAATCTAAATAAACCATAACTAACTCTAAATTAACCTAATTTATACTAGCAAATAAGGTAAAAAGGCATATAAAATAGATATAGATTTCATACTTATCACCAACCCAGGCCGGCCCACTTCCCTAGGGACGCATGCCAGTCAGTGGGTCGGCTAACCCAAGCCACTGACTGAACCAACCCAAAATACATCTAAATATCCATAATACTAACTATTACAATAGCAAATCGTCCAAGCAACTATGGAAATAATAAAGTAAAGGCTAAGCACTAATCCTTCACTAACTGGTCGAGTCTGTCTAGTCATCGTGCACAACATAAGGTCTTGTGGGACCCATCACTCCTAATTATGAACATGGAGCCCATGGTGGGACCCGTGCCCTACTTTTTCAAAAAAATTACCAAAAAAACCCAAAAATTCTAAATTTTTTTGGATAAACATAGTTTAACATAAAAGTCAATAGAATATAGAAATTATTGACTAAAACCATCATTAACCATCTTTAAATCCCAAAAAAAGTCAAACTGGCCAAATTAATACTAAAACCACATAATAACAATATAATTAATTAAAATAAATCAGGTTTAGGGTTAGGGAACTTACATGCACTGCTATTTTCCCCTTTCACTTGAACCAAACAACCCATTTGTGTGGGTCCTTGGTTGCCATCACCACTAGCCTGCGATCAACAATTGGCCAGTAGGTGTGGGCTAGCCGCCTGGGTTTCACTGCAGGCCAATGATGATTCTAGGGCATCCCAACTTAGCACCGCCACCTCCTATTTCAGTTCTACCTTACTGGTACTTCAACCCATAGGTATGTTGACCCCCCTCCCTTATACATAGTTTACAATGAATGGTCTCCAACTAGATTTGGTTCAGTTTGCCTTGACCCGATGATAGAGGGGTTACCTCTATTGGCCTTGACATGGCAATGGCCCCGTGGCCTTCGTTTTACATTGGCTCGACTTTGAGACACCCCTTCGCCCTATGCCATGCAAGATGCACAACCACCCGCACCATTAGTTTTAGTTGTGGGTGGCAATTGGCAATGTCGTTGCTTTGGTTGGTCACCACCTATTAAACATCATGGATTAAGAGGTAGGGGAGCTTTGAACCCATAATTTCATGATAATATGCTTCAAATGTGTAGAAGCATGCTATGATGATTGAGAATCGATGATAGGATGTTAAATCATGATCGTTTGTATGATGTAAGAGGATAAATTATGTCATGTTGAAATACATATGACATGCATATGAGCTGTAAGTATATTTGATGTATGTGCAATATGTCTGTGTTAATGTTGGCTAGCAAGTATTTTGGTAAGCTATGTATGTGAAATATGTGTATGTTAGTGATGGCTAAAGTGTATGTTGGCAAGCAACATATGTGGATTAAATGTGTGCAAGTGATGGCTAGTGAGTATAATTATAAGCTATGTATGTAGATTATGGGTGTGCTAGTGATGGCTAGTAAGTATGTTGGTAAGGTATAAATGGAAGTATGTGTATATTGTAAGCATGTGTGATGGACATACATATGTATGATGGTTATATATATGTGTGATGTGTATGTGTGATGTATATGTGTGTGTGTGTGTGGGTAGAAGTATGGATTTGTTGTGGATGTGTAGCCGTATGATGAAAGATGGAGGACGTAAGTTTGATAGGTGGGGATTGGAGCAGATTGGTTTGGTTTAGACTAGAGCGTATGTTAGGGGATTGTCAAACAGTAAGAGTGTTGCATAATTATACACACATATACAAATTATGAAGTGAAAATTAAGCATAATATGTGAGGTATAAGTGAAAGGGTGATAATTGGGTTGGCTTTGAGGAACTTAGTTTGATGATGCCTATGTAGAATGATTTGTTTATGAGGTGGATGGTAGATATGTAAGACCACAAGGATGTGTGGTATGGTGAGTTATGTTATGAGTTGGATGGGTTAAATGAAGTATGCTGCCTTGACGAGCTAGGGTTTCAGAATGGGCTCATGTTCAAATTGATTAGTAGAAGACTTTAAGATTGAGGTTTTTATGGCATAATTGTACAACATAACTTACTTAATTCAAACTTGAATAAGTAAAACTAATGATAGCATTGTGTGTTTAAGGCATAAGGGATTTAATAGATTAAGTTTTGTGTTTGAGCTAGCTAATAATGAGTTCGTTGAGCATTTCTCATGTCTTGCCATGATGTTTATCTTGCGAGATATTGTCTGTGTGCTGCATTTAAGCCAATATGCCTAATGCTCTATTGAGAGTGATGTATATTTCAATTTTATCTGCATGTTGTATTAAGCACAGATGTTTGATGCTCTATTGAGAGCGCGTATGATTTCTGCCCAAGAGTGGCATTGTAAGATTCTAGACCAAGAGTGGAACTGTATGATTTCGTCATGAGTTGGCACTACAAGACCCCTAAAATGTGGCTGTCTGTATGGCCCCTAAGTGTGGGTGTTAATGTTTGCACGCTCAAGTAAGTAGTATCATGGAACTCTCTTAACTGTTTGATCCTGTGCCCCATGAGCATTAGTATGCCTTGTTATTGGAAATGTCCATATTGTCTATTCAATTCCTAGAGGTGAAGGTGATTTTCTAGTGGCATTCCTTTTCGTTTTAGTGCTGGAGCTTATTAATTGTAATGACCTTTAGTGGTCAATAGTATGTGTACGATTATATGAGTAATATTATATGAGTAAGGTCATATGTTTAAGGTTGTACGAGTAAGATTATACAAATAAAGATTGTAGGAGTAAGGTTGTACACGTAAGATTTTACAAGTAAGGTTCTACAAGTATAAGTAAGTTGTAAGAGTTAGTGTATGATTGTACGAGTAAGTTGGTAAGACTTTGGTTAAGAGTGTAAATAAAGATTGGTTTGATAGTATGTATTTGGCATGATTGTATGCATATGTGCATGATTATTATATGCCTACCTGCTTCATATTTGAGTTACATGAACTCGTCTACATGTGAACTTGCTAAGTTTACTATTTAGAACTCTCCTACGGAGTATTTTCCTACTGATTATTTACCTTATTTTTTATCCCTAATGGTCGGGAAGCTTTTACAGGTTTATGTTGGAGAGTTCCTGAAGATGGACGCTTATTCCCTTGATGGATTGATTCTCTTTAACTCAGGTATATCCTTGACTAATTGTAAGTATCATTTTGTGCCACAATATGATGTATTGAGTGAGATGAGAATTAAGGTGTTTATGCTTTCTAAACTTGTAATTTAGATAGACTATAGACTTCTATGGGACTTACACCCAAGGATGCCTGTGAGAGGTTTATATTTAAAGTCTATGATTATAGCAATTTCTTTCATATGTTGTTTTCGCGTAGCGCCTGAGGATGTTTAGTTTGACCATATGATATTTGAGCGAATGACCAAAAATTTATATGGGAAAAATTGATGTGTGATGCTTTAAAAACTACTTTTACAAGTTTTATGTTTTGTCATTTTTCCTGATTTATAGTCATTATGTTGCAAAACTTTTCTATAAAATTTAAAAAAATGTGATGCAAAATCTTAAGTGTTATAGTTAGTAGTAGCGCATCACACTGGCAAATGTCAGAGACGAAAAAGGGACATGGGCATTGGGTTCACAGAGGACGATAAGGAAGATGGTTGTGGGGAGTACTATATTAAAAGTAAAATGAGAAGCCTACAATTTTTTGTTTTAGACATAGCATACCCTTAAATTTTAATAATAATTATGACTAAATAAGGATAAAAAGTAATTAATTATTAAAGGGGAATGAATGCTTTCTTCAAATGTTGAAAGAAACATAGCTTAGACCAATGGCTAAATAGATATTCACCGGGTTCTAACTGCCTTATAGGTTCCACAAATTTTACATTACATATTTAAAAAAATCATAGTTAAAACAAAAATCTGAGAAGAACATTGCCTACCTATGTGTGTAACTGTCTTTTAGGATCCACAATATTTACATTATGATTGTTAAAACCTATGGCTGAAGATTCACAAGCTTGTAGGTCTACACAAATGGTAGGATATTGCATTAAACCACATAAGCCGCTCTGAGAGTTTTAGTGGGAGTGAGAAGCGCAAAGATGCATATTCCAATAAAATATGATGTGACATTCCTTGTAGGACTTAATGTCATAATTAAACTATCCTTCAAAATTATCAATTCTAATATTAACTATGAGAACAAATTTTGAGCAACAGAGACACATGTACAAAAGTTACATTAAATTATCAGCTCTTCTTTTGAAGGGTGCATTTGCCTTACTCTTTTATGTAGACATTTGAGTCAGCACCCTTTGACAATGGGCTTCATATTATGCCTTGGCCCGAGATCCGACCCGAGTTGGGGTTTATAAAGATAACCTAAACTCCATGTTCACAAAAATTTAAACCAACTAGGAGTGGCAGAATCTGAGTGCGAGAGTCATAATGTTCCTCTATGCACTACAAAGCTTTAGTGCTCTATTCCAAATACCCTAGAACAAATCTAAATTTTATATCTAATTTGGATCAGGACAATGCTGCCTTATCATTGGTTACCCATGTACATATTGGATAATATCTGTGATGTTACTCCAATACAATCAGATCCGGATATAGTTTTGCCTAACAACTATTACATGCATCAGGCAGTACAAAACAATTACGTCAAATTATGTATATTTTAATATTTAATTCGAATCATACGGAAATCTCATAAATCATTAGAGTTAAATACAACTTATTAAAATAAAAGATTCAAATATCTCGCTCTATCATAGAGTGGAGAAAAATACTAGTAGAATCACACATCCCACTCTACCACATAGCAAAATAGAACACATTAGTTTAGATAATATCAGATCACATCATATCTCATCTGACCATATCAGATCAGATAAGAGCATATCAAATCATGACACATCATATCTAAGTAGATCAGATAAAAGAAAAGCATATCATAACACATAAGATAAGAGTATAACATATACCTTAATTAGCACATGCATTCATATATATTGAATCAGAAGATTGGAAATGATTACTCCCCTAAAGTTCTTTAGCAGTAGCGGTGTTCAGGTTTGCTTCTTTCTTTAGGGAATCCTCCCCTTCATATATGGAGATAACAGATGAAGCCTTCTCTTTCTCTTGAAAGTTTCCCTCACTACGCCCTAAGGTGATGAACAAAGTCTCCTCTTTCCTGGACACCCATTACTCTTTGCATGCTTGAAGGCGGCAGACAGAACCTCTCATTTTCCAAGAGATGCTTCTCACTATCCGCACTAGTAAGAGGCAAACAGAACCTCCCCTTTCTTCGAGACACTTCACACTTTGTGCACCCATAGGTAGTAGACAAAACCTCCCCTTACCGGAGACACTTTATACTTCCTATGCTCGTAGGTGGCGGACAGAACCTCCCCTATTACTTTACACTTCTCGTGCCTGTAGGTGGTGGACTAAACATCCCCTTACCTAGACACACTTCACACTTCCTGCACCTGTAGGCGGCCGATAGAACCTCCCTTACCCGGAGACTCTTTACTTTTTACAAGTGGTGGAAAGAAAAGATTACAAAAGGAAGAAGAAAGATTTACAAGAGAAAGAGCTTAAGGAAGAGCTTGCCGGAGAAAGGCTTGCCTTCCCATTACAAAGTGGTCTCTTTATATAGAGATTTGAGGTAGTATACAAACAAAAGAAATAAAGTAATGTACAAACAAAAGAGATAAAGAAAAAGTAATGTACAAACAAAAGATATAATAAAAAAAGAAAAGGAGGATAGGAATATCTATCCAAAAAGAATCCTCTTTAAGAGTTGTCGGCAATAATGCATAAAGATAGATGCATCTAGGTGGTCTTCAATAATGCTTTGCATAAAGTTAGATTACTTTATGTCTTGAGTCTTTGTCTTCAATAGTTCTCCATGTGAATGATGCATAAAGTTGGATTATTTTATGCCTTGAGTTCTTGTCCTCATACGTATTGTGCCATAAAGTAGATTGCTTTAGGGTCTTGAGAGAATCTTCAATTATAAAGTATATATACTTTATAAATGTGTTATTTATCTTCATAAAGGTGGATTAATTCACCAATATATTCATCCATGTCCTCATTGCTTTGAGCATAGTCCTCTATTTCTGTGTCATTCGTAGTATTCTCTTCCTTATCTGAGAATGTGGCCAATAATTGTTGTTGCATAATATCCCTTGCTTTTTTCTTTAATTCTTTGGCTGATAAGTCTGGATATTTGTCCTTCAATTTCTTCTTTAAGATATCCATTGGATTCAATTTCTGATCAGAAGTGGTTCCTTCTTGGGTCCTGATTTCTTCTTTTCATTTCTCAATAGAAGACTTAATTTCTTCTAATTTTTTATCTTGGTCTGGCATATTATGCCACCATCTGTAATAAAATCTTCTGACTAAGCATGGCAAGTCCAAGTCATCTCTGTCACAGTCATATGCCCATGCCCAGATCCATGGTAGACTGAAAGTTATGATGAAAGATAACATCATTTGTCCAGGAAAATTCTCTGGAATTTTATTTATTTGCTGATAAGCAGAATATTGTGTCCTGTATAATTCAGGAAGGTAATTTTCATTTGGGCCAAAATTTGCCCACCAATGATAGAACCAATTTGGCAAGTCTGATAAGACTATATTGTTGGCCATAGATAGAAAACCAAGTATGTTTTTTGACTGGGTTTTGATAGAAAAAAGAATTTTTCCATGCATCAATATAATCCCAGTAATTAAATTCAGTATGCCTCGCAGATTGGAGGCTTCTGCATTTGTTAGGGTCTAAGCCCCAGTCTGAAATTTTCAGAACATTTTGAATATAAACTTTGCTATAAGCAATTGGAGATTGAGGATTATCCTTTATTCTCCTTATATGAGTAATTGTGACTGAATAAGTCTCAATAAGTATGGATTCATAAATCCGTCTAGATTTACCTCCTCTGATTGGGAAGTTATGAGAACTATCAATATATTTTTGTGCTATATGATTGGGATCATTGATCCATTTCATATCCTCTTTATTGAGGATCATAATTGGAATAAAATTGGTCTTCTTTAAGAAGGGATTTACGGGTTCTGACATAAGAACCTCCTTAGCTGATTTAGAGCTTTCAGCTTCACGATTGTTCACAAATTTGTGAGTAGTAGGGATTTGAGACACAGATTGGCCTCTCCCTCTACCTCTTCCCCTTCTAGGGATATTAGCCTTGGGGTTGAGCCAAGCTTGCATCATCCCTGTAGAAATTCACGGGTTAGGAAATCAGGCAGAGAGTTAGATTCTCCCTTTATATGTTCTATTCTGAAGTAAAAAACAGATAATATGGCTTGCCATCTGGCAAATATTTGCTTTGACGCTTAATTTTTTACATCTTTTTCACTTATATCCTTGGCGGTAGAGCAATCAATTCTTAATAAGAACTCTTGATTTAGTAAATCATCCTGAAATTTGTTAATACAATTAACAATAGATAACATTTCTTTTTTGATAGTAGAATAATTCTTTTGAGCATTTTTCCAAATACCAGAAGTATACCTTAATAATTCTTCCTTTTGAGTGGTAGGATTTTGTTGTTTCAAAATTCCTCCATAACCAATATCTGAGGCATCGATTTCTACCACTTTGTACCAATTAGGAATTGCTAAAGATAAGCAAGGTAAATTCTTTGCTTTTAATTTTATTTGTTTAACTGTATTAGTATGTTCTTCTGTCCAATTAGGAGCATTTTTTCTTAGTCTATTATTTAGAATGGTTGAATCCTTTATAATATTCTGAAATATAGTTTAGGCTTCCTAGAAACCTTTGTAATTATTTTTTGTCCTTAATTTCATCTAGAAATTTAGAAGCAAATTCAATACTTCTACTAATAGGCAAAATTTTCCCCATATAAATATCATGACCAAGAAATCTAATTTTCCCTTGAAATATTTTCATTTTTGGGGTAGAAATTACCAAACCATTATTTTTAATAATTTTTATGAAAATATTCATATGTTTGATATGCTGATCAATTGATTTTGAAAAACTTAAGATATCGTCTATATAAACGATAGAAAAATCACTATAAGGGAGAAATATCTCATTCATAATATTTTGAAACTCAGAAGGAGCATTTTTGAGTCCGAAGGGCATAACATTCCATTCATAATGGCCAAAAGGAGTAGTAAAAGCTGTCTTATATCTATCAAATTCAGCAATTTGTATTTGCCAATATCCCAACTTTAAGTCAAACTTTGAAAATATATTTGCTTCATTTAGTCTGGATAATAAATCCTTTTTATTAGGAATTGGGTATCTGATCCATTTTAATACCTTATTTAAAGCTTTATAGTTTATAACTAGTCTAGGAACTCCTCTTTCTTTTTCAGAGTGTTTGTTCACATAAAAAGCAGCACAACTCCAAGGGGAGTAAGACTTTCTGATTAAATTTTTCTCTATAAGAGATTGGATTTCAGTTTTGCAAAGAACTAAATATTCTTTCTTCATTTGTATTGGTCTAGTCTTGGTTGGGATAGACTCTTCATCATAACCATCAATATATGGTAAAGTAACTATATGCTTCTTTCTGTTCCAGAAAGCAGTAGGTAAATTACTACAAATTTCTTTTTTCATAGTTTCCTCAAAATTTTGAATTATATTTTTGATTCTTGAAGACTTTAATTGTTCTGAAATTTTTTCTTGTTTTAATTCGTTTTTTAAAGAATTTATTTGTTTTTCTTTGAATATCAAAGTTTTTTTAATCTGATTGATTAGTTTGGTTTGAGGTTGTTTTATGAATTCAAATAATATTTTCTTTCCATTTAGGGTAGTATTTATACCTTTATGCTTGATTTTATTGATTGGTTGAATCATACTTAGAAAAGGTGTTCCTAAGATCATATGTTGAGTTAGGTCCTTGACTAGTATGAAAATTGTATGAATACATACTCCTTGATTGCATATATAAGCATTAGAAAGTTTATAATGTATATCCAATTTGCCTCCATTAGCCGTACTCAAGTTTTGAGTTGTTTTTCGAAATATTGGGTTGGAATTAACCCTTCTCTGACACAATTCATGTCAGCTCCTGAATCTACTAGAGCCATCGTTTCAAGATTGAATTCATTGCTGATTACTAATTTAATATTAATGAACCACTTTTGATAAGTGAGATTATTTATTATTTGTAAAGATTTATCATTTTTGTTAGGAACAAATTTCTTCGGATTGTTTATTGAAACCTCATGTTTTAAAGTTTTTATTTCCCTTTTTAATCTATGGATTTCATAGTTTAGATCCTCTTTGATAGCCTTTCTATAATTAGAATTTTTAGAATCTTTTATAATTTTATAAATTTTTTCTATTAAATTATTGTCTTTTAAGACATCATTTAATACCTTATTAATTTTTTCCTTAATGTCTCCAGTATTTGAATCTTCTTTGATTGTTGAAGGAGAATTAATATTAAGAGATTTATTTATCTGAACGTCTTTCTTATAAGAAAGTTCTTGTGATTGATTATCTTGAGGAGTAATTTCCCTCAGCTTATTATTATAAAGACTATAAGTCTCAAACCATTGTTTGAAAGGGATAATAATCCTATGAGTATGTAAGAACTTGTAATATAAATCTTTATACTCCATAATTTGAGCTTTAGTAAAGGTATTAAAATACCATTCTCTGAAATTTTTATTTTTCGGCAAGTAAAATACTTGATTGACCATGTTGCTATCAACATAGAATTCTTCAGATATCTTTGTCTGTATAGGAAGATAATTCTTATGGTAGATCCCATAGGGAATATTTATATTAGAAGTTATAAACTTTTCAACCTGATAAGGTGGTAACCTATTATCTGACTTTCTTTCAGGAATAAAATCTCTTAAAGAAATGCTTTCTTTATCAGAATAATTTGTGATATTAGATTTTTTACTTCTATGATTAGAAGATTTGATTTTCTTATTTATTAAGGATTTTAGATCTAAAAATCTTGTATCATATATCCTTTCAGGATATGCCTCAATAAGGTCATCAGGATCATCCTCAGGGTCTCCCGTAGGTAGATCCCAATTTCTAGGGTGATTATCTATGTTGGAAAATTCATCAACTCCATAATTTTCTATATCAGAAAATTCTTCAATTTCATTATCAGAAAATTCTTCGATTTCATTATCAGAAAATTCTTTTGGTTCATGAAATATTTTTGATGACATGAATGATAAGTAAAAGTGCTCACATATATTCGAAAAACAAAGTCAAGTTGGTAGGGAAAATAAGAAAGGAGATCAAAATACTTCTTTTTGCAAGAAGGGACTCCAACCAAGAGAAAAATAAAGAAACATTTGTAATTATAAAGCAAAGAGCTAAAAAACACCTAGTTCTACCGATTATGATAAAATTGGCTAGTACTTCATCTTCTACTTTTATCCTCCATGACAGAGTTGGCACAACATCATCTCTTACATTTTCCTTTCATGAACAAATGTGGCAAAATGGCTAATTCCCTTAAACAACATCAGATAAACGGGATAACGCCTTGGCTCTATTCAATTTAGGAAAACATAAAAGATAACATAGCTCCATATCACTTCAAACTCGAGTGAAAGAAGAAATCTCAGCCTTATCACAACAGGTAAAACCAAGCAAGTAATCTAACAACCTTGCAACATAATAACAAGTGTAAGAGAAAGGGGGAAAATGGAAAGGTTAATCCCCTCCTTCCCCGAAAGGAAGAAAGTCCTCTCCTTCCCCTACATACCTGACCGAGCCTTCATGAACACATGCGGAGCACACACTTACCCCCAAAGTGCAATTCCTCAACAACCCTTAATAAATAGGGATCTAGATCAAATTGTTCAAACTCCAGATGGAGATGTTGAAATAAGATTTTTGGGTATTAGAAGTACAAAGGTCAATATTACAAATTATTCCGATAGAGGAAGTCCTTCTAGAAAATCTGTTTCTGAAAGAATTTCAATTGACAAATTATCACCATATGAGGTTGAGGAAGTTCGTACTTCTAATTTAAACATTCCACATAGAATTTATAAGAAGAATTCTTTTCCTACTCCAACAGAAATGGAGTTTCAAATATCTACAGTTCAAATTGAATTTCATGTTGATAGAAACATGATTAATCAAGAATTTTATTTACCTAAAAACAAAAATTTTAGGGATTGGTATTTTAAGACATTTACAAAGACTCAAATTAATGAGTACAAAGAAATGCATTACAAATTCTTATATGATAATAGGATTATTATCTATTTTAGACATTGGTTTGAGACTTATAGTCCTTATAATAACAAAAATATGATGGTCATAACCAACCTTTATAAAAATTGGACTACTAAAGAAGGAAAAAATTTAAGATCCATACATCCTCCTTCTAGTCCTTTACAAATAAACAATAATAACCAAATTTTGGAAACCACTCCTTTCTCCCAAATTACGGGAGACAATACAAATCCTTTACAACAGACTATTATAAAACAAAATAATCAGACAAATCTGAATTTGCAGACCATCAATAATCAATTAATTAGAATTGAAGACCAAATAGGAAAATTTTCCTACAATTTAATATCTCAACTGAGTTCTTCAGGATTGGCCCCAATGATAAAACCTCCCATAACAATTCCGGATTTCAAACTTGGAAAAGCTCAACCTTGTGATAATGAGCTCCTTGGACAACTCATTGACAGATTAATAAATCTTAGTATTAAAAAACCTAATAAAATATTACGATGATATCTCATCAAAATCAATTAATAAAACCTGCACAATAATCAATTAATGATCTTAATTTTAAGGGGAAGAAAAATTTAGTTACTCCAACAGCTCCAACTAGGACTTATCATGTCACGACCTGAGATTTTATAGAATATAGAAAGAGTTAAAAAGTAAAATCAGAGCTTGCTCGGTCGCAACCATAAACGTAACACCATAAACGTAACAAGAAATATTTTATTCCCCAGGAAATATACTGTCTGTGTACAAACACATAAGCAAAGAAATAAACAAGTCTTCTCAAGCCAAAAATACGAACATATACTTAGAAAATTATTGGTGTAATCGTAGACTCTGTGGTCACCAGTTGGAGCTCCCAAAAAGTATCTTTATTGCTTTCTTCTACACCCGTCTATTCCACACCGGGTCCTCCAAGGTCTGGGGGGTGGTGAGTATTTTAAACTACTCAGTAGGGGTACTTATCCTATTAGACATAAATATAACACTTGGTAGTTTGTAAATCACAAGGTAAATAGACAATACTTTTTGAAAATAAACCTGTAAGAGTGTGCCTCTCACCCAAAAACTTCCCTAGGGCTTCTTCCTACGTATTGAAGATGCTCCTAGGGTTTGTATTACTATTAAAGAATTTGCTGCAGGTACAAAGCAGCGACCTCTTACTCCTCTACTGATTTTTCGTAAAACACACCGTGCTTGTAGAGGGAAGAGCCACCCGTGCTCATGGGGCACTGGGATCTAGAGAGCAGAGAGTTTTCCCATGATACTCTCTACCCTAGCGCGCGTAGCCTTGATAGTTGCCCTTCGTTAGGGGCTCACCAGGCTAATGTATGTACCGTGTATCCGATTCCAAACCGGATTTACCTGTGTACTCTCAATTACAGAACTCTATCGGTACGTCTACCAATTTGAGTTCCAAACAATTAAATCTCTTACATGCCCGCCTCAAACGGGAATTTCCTTCTCTTTTATTTCTTCTACGAAGATCAACCTTTAAAAATCCTAGCCTCGCCTTTACAAGTCATGGTCGTGTTACTGACAATGATTTATAAAGGTAGGGTTAGTCGCTCGTTCCAACGAGACAGTTACCCCTTCTCTATCTCATCTCAGCAACTCGGTGGTCATGATTGTACGCATTTTCTAAAATTATTTTGATAGAGTAGCAATTCCATAAAAAACCGTATTTCAATGTTACCATACTTTAAAATAATGGCGAAGCTAGATTTTCTTTATATCACATATAACATAAAACATAATTCAAAAGATAAACATTTAATAAATCAAGTAAACGGGGCAATTCTAAAACATACACGAAAATTAGCTAGAATTATTCATATAAACTTTCAAAGACAACCAATGTAAGTATTTATGTTGTAAAAGAGGATAAAAGCCCCTACATTGATTTCCGTGCGGGAAAAATAACGATACTCTGGACAGCCCGAAATTAAATGTTGGAGTTCTGAGCTATAGAGATCTCAAAATAGAAAAATAACTCTGCCATGACATCCAGCACGCTTGATTTTGGTAGAAACGCCTCTTAAATCACTTAAATCGGACTTAAAACGAGGAAGAAAGGAAAGAAAGAAGTTTGGAATGAACTGAATCAAAACTGATTGCTTTATATAGGAAAACGAAAGTGACACGCGTCACGCATATGACGCGTTACTGACACGCGTCTGATGCACGTCCCTGACATGTGTCAGAAATCTAATGTGCGTCAGGACATGCACATCAGATTTCTGACACGCTCATCTGATGCGCATCAGATTTCTGACGCTTTAATTAAAAAAAATATATTTTATTTTTTTTTAAAAGTTTAAATATATCATATCTTCTTACCCCGATGTCGAAATTTTGCGTTCTTTATACCGATGGACTCGTATTGATGATCCCTTCGAAACTATACTAAAGTTGGATAGGTTATCTCACATTTTTAAATTAGGTCGCGCCCATACGACACATTTCCCAAGGTCATAGCCTTTCGTCCCGACCTCCGTTTCGTGTGTTTTTAGGTTCGTTACGCTCGTCTCACCGAGCTCTATCTAATATACTTCACATATAAAAATTATATATAAAAATACTTAAAAACTTACAGATGTTACATATTACCCTTGTCCTACACCCATGGACCTTCTTTATGAAGAAGACAGAAATGTTACTTATGCAGTCTTTGATCCTAGTAGCATTTATGAATGGAATATAGATGGACAATCTGAATATTTGATTTCTATTATCCTTCATAAGATGTTAAAGTATGCAACAGTGAGCAGAGCTACCAAAAACTCAGATAAACAAATAACTTTGTTTATAACTGCTAGCTTTACATGCCAATTGAAAGGCTGGTGGGATCACATCTTAACCCATCAACAAAAAGAAGAAATTCTTAATTCTAAAAGAATTATTACCAATACCACCACATATGAAAAAGGGCAAGTCCTTTATTATCAAACTGAACATGATGATTCCATATATACTTTAATTCAAAGTATATTAAAACATTTTGTGGGAAATATAGAATTATTTATGAATCTTAAATGTCCCACCTTAACCCATTTTAGGTGGTATAAAGATGCCTTTCTTTCTAAAGCTATGCATCTTGAAGATGGCAATAGCCAATTCTGGAAAGGGAAGTTTATTTCTGGACTTCCACTTCTGTTTGCTGACAAAATTAGAACCAGACTTAGAGATAAATCAGGATCTCAATCTATTATGTATGATAATTATACTTATGGAGAACTTATTAGTGAATGTATTGCAGAAGGATTATCTCTATGTAATGATATTAATCTAAAAAACAAGCTTAAAAAGCAAAACATTACAGGAAAACAAGAAATAGGACAATTTTGTGAACAATTTGGTTATAATCTTGGTCCTTCTTATGCACAAAGAAAGAATAAGAAATCATCTTATAAAAACCTTAAACCAAGGTATAAATCTAAAACGAAAATTGGAAAAAGAAAAAAGAAAGAAAAATCTAAAGAAATCACTTGTTTCAAGTGTAATAAAAAAGGACATTATGCTAATAGATGCAAAAATTCAAAATCCGAAGACATTAAGGATAAAATCAATAGAATCATAAAAGATGAGGATATGGTAGAAAAATTATATAATCTCTTAATAGAAGATGATGAAGAAAGTTCTATTTCCTCAGAAGAAGATACTCTTCAAATTGATGATATTTCATCTACTTCAAATTCTTATACAGAAGAAAATAATGGAGAGTGTTCTTGTAAAGGAACACATGACTATTACTCCGCTATTTTGAATATGAAGGTTTAAGCCTAAATGTATTAACTGCTAATCAGTCTTTCATATTAGATCTTATAGATCAAATCCAAGATCCTCAATCCAGAAGGATGGCTATTGAAAAGTATTTGGAAAATTCCTCCAATGAGTCAAGTAAATCTCAAATAAACTATGAACCTATAGTTACCTATACCTTATCAGAGGTTTATAATAGAATGAAAGAACCCAAAAAAGAAAAGGAAATCTACAAAGGGGACTTAAAAGAAGAAATTTTTAAACTTCAAGAAGAAATAAAAGTTCTAAAACTTAGAGTTACAAATCTAGAAAACTCTACAAATACTATAGAAGAACGTGATGAAATTCATCAAGAACAAAACAATACAGAAGCAACTGATTATTTACAAATCATTAATAATCTTACCTATCAAAAATGGGTCATAAATATTAAACTAGTAATAAATAAAGACTTTAATATTGAAACTATTGCTCTGATAGATTCAGGTGCTGATATGAATTGTATCAAGGAAGGATTAATTCCTATTAAATATTTTGAAAGAACAGATCAATCCTTGAACACTGCCGATGGTAGTACAATATTTGTAGAGCATAAATTATTAAACTCCTATATCAATAATAGTGGAATATGCATTCCAATAAACTTGGTTTTAATAAAAAACCTGACACAATATATGATATTAGGAACTCCCTTCCTAAACATGATTCAACCCATGGCCTTATTCAGGTTGCTTTAAAGCCTTTAACCTTAGAAGGTTTAAATACATGCTTTATATTATGCCTACGCTAGCAATCTCTTATGGGTGCCATTGGATCTACCTTATCTAATGGTCCAGTCTATTTTGACTGCTCTCCTAATTTATGCTTATCTTTATCTGATAATAATCCTCTAGATGCCGTAAAATTAGACCTAGAATCCATGGGTTATGATTTTAAACAAGGATTTGAGCATATTAATATTGCTTATCGTATTTATTATAAGGTTATGAATACCTTAACCCCTAATATAAGACTTATAAGTACTAAAGGTAAAACTACCTTAATTGAAACAAATCTTAAAAGATCTAATGTTGCAGTTAGAAAACTAATTAATTGGAATGAGATTCAATTCCCAGAAAGATGTAATTTGCAAAGTGCAATTCCTCAACAACCCTTAATAAATAGGGATCTAGATCAAATTGTTCAAACTCTAGACGGAGATGTTGAAATAAGATTTTCAGGAATTAGAAGTACAAAGCTCAATATTACAAATTATTCTGATAGAGGAAGTACTTCTTCTAGAAAATCTGTTTCTGAAAGAATTTCAATTGACAAATTATCACCTTATGAGGTTGAGGAAGTTCGTACTTCTAATTTAAACATTCCACATGGAATTTATAAGAAGAATTCTTCCCCTACTCCAATAGAAATGGAGTTTCAAATATCTACGGTTCAAACTGAATTTCATGTTGACAGAAACATGATTAATCAAGAATTTTATTTACCTAAAAACAAAAATTTTAGGGATTGGTATTTTAAGACCTTTACAAAGACTCAAATTAATGAGTACAAAGAAATGTATTACAAATTCCTATATGATAATAGGATTATTATCTATTTTAAACATTGGTTTGAGACTTATTGTAAGGTCCCTGATTTTTTTACGATTTTTTGAGATTTTCCTGCTATTTTTCTAGTCATTTTCTACGGGAAAATGTGATGTTTCAGCGTATGTGTAATTGTGTATTTTTCCTGTATTTATCCCCGTAGAGTCGGGTGTGGGGCTTAGTTGCGGGCCACGGGCCTCGTTGTGCGCTTACGGCGCGAGTTTTGGACTGATAACGCGTAAACAGGTGGTATGTGTGTAATGAGGACATAAGTGGAAAAAAAAAGATTGCCAAACAAAAGATCGGGCTCGGCCCGATCCGGATTTTTGTGAATAGTGCGCCACCCCCCCTTTTTTGCGTCTGTTCCCTGTGCCCGACCACCGGTGGGCCACAGGACCGCCGCCACCGGCTCCGCCCCGGTGGTACGACGCCGAGGGGCCACTGCCCCGGCTGCCCATGACCGCGCCGCCTCCGCCCCGACTTTTTCCGGTTAGCCGCCTCTCTGTTTTGATTTGATTCCGCCACCGCCGTGGGCCAGCGAGGGCTGTCCGGCCGCCCATGGTTTCGCCCTGGGCCGGCGACGGCGGGAGGACACCCCTCCCGGCCCGGTGGGCCTCCGTTCTGCCGCCCGTCCTCATCCCCCTTTCTGCCTTTGTTTTCCGCCCCCTTTTTGTCGACCTCGCCGGCCGGCTTCTGCCGCCGTTGGACGGCCCGGATGGGCTCCGTCCGGCATTGCCTTGCTCCGGCGACGGCAAGGAGCCACTCCTCCCGGCCCAGTGGGCCTCTGCACCTATTCCGCCGGTTCATTGTTTTGGGTAAACAGTGGCCGCCGCCGGCGATTCGTGGCCGACACGACCTTTCTCCAGCCTCGCCTTGGTCCGGCGAAGGCTATGGACCACCCTACCCATGCCCGGTTCTGCCTCCGCCCTCCCTCTTTTCTCCTGCCAGTACGTTTTATCGTACGATTTTCCGGTGGGTTGTCACCGTTACCGTTGGCTTGTGAGGGCAGCCCGGCTGCTGTGGGCTCTGCCCCGGCCTGGCGATGGCCCAGGGATGGCCCCACCCACCTGGACCGGTTCAGCCTCTGTCTCTCCTTTGCTTAGTCCGGGCGTCCCCCATTTTTGGTCTACGTCTGTTTTAGACCGTGTGACTGACGCTATCAGTCGGACACCGGATTTGATTTGGTGGATCTTTGTCCGGCTCCGCCCCAGCCCGGCAACACCAGTGGGTCACCCTAGCTTGGCCCCACCTAACCCGGTGTTATTGCCTCTGACCTGTGCCCTTCCTTGTGGCCCGTAGCCACAGCTAGTTCCGCCTTACCGGCATGTGTGTCATTGACCCTTCTTTCCCATTTTACACCATTGGTACCGAACGGCCTCGGGCAAGAATTTGTATGACTTACCATGACCGAAGGTGGATGAGTTCACCTGCTCAGGCCTTGGCCAGTGACGGCCTCATAGCCTTTGCTCGATCGTGAACCCTCCCCTTGCTCTTTGTTGTGCGAGATGCACAGCTGCCGGCACCATGGGTATTGGTTGTGGGTGGCGATCGGCGATGTCGCCACTTAGATTGGCCACCGCTAAGGCCTTAGCCCTGTTGACTTTTGTGGGCCTTGGGTCGTCTCCGTTCAGCCCTCTCCCCCGTCCTTTGGGTTGCGTGTGCATGTGGCCACGTGTGTGCTTTTGGGCTTAGGCGCCGCTTTTGCACCGCCCGATCATCGGATGGCTTGGCCACTGAATGGAGTTGACACATAGCCCTCCTCCACCTCTCCTTTGTTCTCGAGCGTTGCCCCATGCTCTCCACCCATATGTGGGCCCTTGTTGACACGAAATCGTCGCCACTGGGTGCTGTACATGGCCGATTTCGACGTCTTGTGACCGGCTGAGTACGTATTAGCCACCGGCCGATCTTCAGTGTGTACACCATCGACATTTGATCACACCGCCACATATGTTGGCATGATATTTCTCCTGGCCGCCCTAGTGTGCCGCTGTGGATCGCGGGTTTTGCCGCATTGATTTTTGACACCCCGTTTGGCCATGACTAGTTCTGGTGCTTCCTAAAACCCTCAGGACAGTAGCTCTCTCAGCCAGGCAACGGTTTTGACCGCCAACTCCGCCGCCGACGCCGCCACCATTGTGTGCTCGCCATCGAACGTCATGATTACGAGGTAGGGGAGCTTTGAACTCGTAATTTCATGAAGCATGCTTTGAATGAGTAGCAGCATGCTAGGATTGTATGATTCTAGATGTTAAGTAACGATCCGATTGCATGATGTACGTGTAATCATGATTGTATGGTATGATTGATATGCATGAGATGTATGCACGTTTTATGGATGTGGATTAGGTATGCGCTAGCGATGACTAGCAAATATGTCAGTATGCTACGTATGTGTTATGCATGTGCTAGTGATGGCTAGCGTGCATGTTTGAAGTATGTATGAATATGTGTGCATGCGCTAGTGATGACTAGCGTGTATGTTTGATGTATGCATGTGCTAGTGATGGCTAGCGTGCATGTTTGAAGTATGTTGATGTATGCATGTGCTAGTGATGGCTAGCGTGCATGTTTGAAGTATGTTTGATGTATGCATGTGCTAGTGATGGCTAGCGTGCATGTTTGTAAGTTACGTATGTATGACCATATGTGTATGTTATACGTATGTGTGAGACATACGTATGTATGATGATTATTTGACTATGATATGGTTATGTGTAAGTGTATATGGGCAGAGGTATGGGCGATGGACAGTAAGAGGTGACAGAGGCTTTGTCTGAATTTGGATACGGTTGTGTAAGCGTATGACAAAAGATAAGTGTATGACGGGCAAGGATTAGAATGGATCGGTTTGGGTTGGATTGTATGATGGGCATTTGTCAGACAGTAAGAGTGTTCATAATTGTACAAGCATAACGTACAGATTATGAAGTGAAAAGTAAGCATAATAAGTGAGATATAAATAAGAGGGCGACAATTGGGTTGGCTCTGAGGAGCGTTATTTGAGGATGTCAGTGTAAGATGTTTTGGCCATAAAATGGATGGCGAAGTACGTAAGACTGTAAGGGTTTGGTGTACAATGAGTTTTGTCCATGATGTGGACGGGTAAGTGAAGTCTGCTGCCTTGACGAACTGGGGTTTCGATCGGGCTCAGCTTTGGTTTGATCAGTCGAGGACTGTGAGTTTGTGTGGCATAATTGTACCGCATAATATACTTAATTCAAACTTTAATTATAAGCACAACTAATGATAGCGTTGTGAGTTTGAGACCTGAGGGTTCGACGGATTAAGTTCCGTGTTTGAGCTGGCCGCTAATGAGTTGGCCGAGCATTTATCATGTCTTGCCATGGTGTTTATCCTGCGGGATGTTGTCTGTGTGCTGTATAGAGCACCGGACGTTTGATGCTCTGCTGAAAGCGACCTTGTTTCTGATTTGGTCTGCATGCTGTATAAGCCCAGACGTTTGATGCTCTGGTGAGAGCGATGTACGTTTCTGACTTTGTCTGCGTGTTGTATGAAACCCAGACGTCTGATGCTCTGCTGAGAGCGACGTATGTTTCTGATTTGGTCTATGTGCTGTGTAAGCCCAGACGTTTGATGCTCTGTTGAGAGCGTTGTATGATTCTGCCCAAGAGTGGCACTGTATGTTTCTGCCCAAGTGGCACTGTATGTTTTCTGCCCAAGAGTGGCATTGGCACTATAAGACCCATTATGGTGGGCAGTTCTCTGGCACTATAAGACCCATTATGGTGGGCAACTGTATGACCCCTTATGTGTGGGTGTTTATGTTTGTGCGCTCAGGTAAGTTGAGGAGTTCTGGAGGGAGGTTTTCGCATTCTTCAATAAGGAGTAGGTCAAGGAACAAGTTTTGTTGTGGAGAAATGGACGATTGGGAAGGCTGTAGGCGGGAGAGAAAATCAGCAAGAATATTGTCCTTTCCTTTAATCTTTTTCACTTGGAACTTCCATTGGGAAAACCAACCATGTCAGCGTAAAAGTTGTGCATTAGGCAATTGTTTTTGCTTGAAGTGCAGCATCTAAGGGAATGCACTCATATCCATTTCCACGATAAATTCATGACCTATTAAAAAAACTGGAACTTGGTAACAACCATTTTTACTACAAGGATCTCCTTGTATGTGCTATGATAGTGCTGCTCAGAGGGTTTAAAGGATCCACTCTTGTAGCCATAGAGATGTCTCTTCTGAGTTGTATCAAGGAGGAACAGTGCTTCTCCCCAAGAATGATCAATAGCATCTGTCTGTAAAATATGATGTTGAAGGGGGGATGAGATCTGCAGTGGTGGCAACCTTGGAATAATCTCCTTGATAGCTTTGATGGCTTTCATATGTTTCTTAGACGAAGGGGGTGGAGCTTTCCAAAGGAGTTCCAATAGGGTTGCTTTGTGCTTCGCTATATGGGGAATAAAATCTGAAACATAATTCAAAACACCAAGGAATGTTTGAACTTGTTTTTGGGACAATGTTTCTTCAGGAAAATCCTTGAACTTTTCTGCAATATGGGTCAAAGGAATATATTTTCCCTTGCGGATTTCCATTCCAAGGAAATCAATGTCCGGTGTGCACAAGACAATCTTGTTTTCGGCAAGCATGATGTCGTAACTACAGCAGATAGAATAAAATTCTTGTAGAAGTTGTAAGTGCTCTTCCTCTATTCTGGAAAAAAGGAGGATATCATAGATATAGACAAGTTCCAAATGGAGCAGAGGATGAAAGATTTTCATCATAATTTTTTGAAAAATAGAGGGTGTCGTCCTTAGTCCGAATGGAAGGACTGTCCATTGATAGTGAGCATTAGGAATGATGAAGGCGGTCTTTTCTCTATCATCAGGATGAATGCCAATTTGCCAAAATCCAGCTTTCAGGTCAAACTTAGAGAAAACCTTGGCATCTGCGATTTGCTCAAAAAGGCTCATCCGTTGTGGCAATGGAAACTTTTCATCAGCTAGGTATTTGTTGAGAGGTTGATAGTTTATGACTAGCCTGGCTTTTCTACGTGCTTGCTTGGCTTGCTTGTTGACATAAAAGGCCTGGCATGCCCATGGCGAGGATGTTTCTTCAATAAGACCTTGTTTGAGTAGCTGTGAAAGCTCTTCTTGTGCTTGGAGTAGCTGGTCGGGATTCATGCGCAAGTGACTGGCTGGCGTGGGAGTTGATGTGGGGGCTGTAGCCTTGAAAGGAAGGCGGACAAAGAACTCGGATCTTGTCCATAGTGGGGAACTATGTCGGGCTTTGAACTCTTCATGCGAGGATGCACAACAATCTTGTATGATGCAAAGTTGGATAGCTTCATGAGGGTCCTGTAAAGCATTCAAATTGTTAATAGTAGCCCGGGGGGAAAATCATCTTTGTAGGATAATCCATGAGGCATCCACTTGAGCTGAGGCAGCTTATGGAGGATATCGAATCCAATAATAACATCTTTTCCAGTAAGGGGGGACCCAAGAAAAGGTTGTGTGATCTGTAAAGAGGGGAATAAGGAGATAGTCAAAGGCATGCTGATTTTATCAATATGGAAGGAATTTCCGTCAGCAATTTTGAAATATTGGCTATGGGGATGCCAATAGTTGGTGTTGAGGATGGATGGCTTAAGAATTGAGCGGGATGCACTTGTATCAAGGAAAGCAATGAGGGGGATGGTGTTGGGACCAAGATGAAGAGTGACAGAAAGGAGAGGAGTGGGTTGTATAGCAAAGAATTCAGGAAAATTATCAATCCTGAAAATTTCAGCTTGATCATCAGAGTCGTTATCAGAACTATATCCAAAACTAGAGTAATCTAATTGAAGGACAATGTCCGAATTATAGTTGTCATCGGCTGAAAGTTCTGATTCCAGATCATGGAATTCCTACTGTGTGATTGCCATTGCTTGCTAAATAAACTAGGCTTTGCGGGGCTTGTTCTTTGTTGGGCATTGACCAGCAAAGTGTCCAGATTTGCCACAAAGAAAACATTTGCTTGATTTCTTGTGCTGTGGTCCTTTTTTTCGAAAAAATCTCCATTTTTGCTTGGGTTTGGCAAATCTATCTGTCCGGGAGAATTTTGGCTTGTGGAAGTGAAACTTCTTTTTGGTAGAACAAGTGCATCTATGGTCAGCTTTGCATTTGATCTGCAAGTCTGGTCAAAGGCAGGCTTTTCCAAGTTTTTGTCTAGTTTCTTGGAGGTGCTTGATGAACTTGGACTGGTTGCACAACCTATTGACAGCAGTGAGACTTAGCTGATAAATTTGTCCAAGGGTGAGATTACCTATGATATCCCCTTTGAGCTCAATAATGTGCCTGTTTTCATCACCCAATGGTTCTGGCAAGGACTGGAGAAACACTTGCTTCAAGTTGACATCGTTGATGCCACTGATTGCATGGAAACGAGCTGACATATGCATATAGTGTTTTTCAAGATCCTTTTTGTCAAAGGAACAAACTTTTGCTTTCAAACATTCTTCACGTGTTGTCTCTTGACGAAGCATTGGGTGTCCAAGAAATTCATCATAGAGATAGACGATGAATTCTAAAATGTCTTTGGAGTGGAGAATTTGAAGTTGTCTATATTCACCAAGTACTAGCCACCATTCGTGGAGATGTCCACTGAATCTGGAAGAGATCTTGGTAAGAACGTCTCTGAGGTTGGCGTTTGGGACAACCATTTCTGTAGTTACCCAGGCAAATATTTCCATGAAACAATCATGCCATTTGGAGGGAAGAATATCATCAATGGTAAAGAGCTTCTCATTGTCAGTATTTTGGGAAAAAGGCCGACCAAATGCAGCATCAAAATTTGGCTCATGTTTTGTGTCACCAAACTACTTAGAGTTAGAAGGTTGTTCAACTGTAGGATCACCGTGCATAAAAAGTTCAGGAAAACTTGGTTCAAGTTCAAAGGTGGTGGAGGTATTTGAAGATGCAAGGTGGTTTTCTCCTAGGGTATTTATAAGCAAAAGGCTCGGAGAAATGAAGCAATAGGATTTGGTTCTTCAATAGGGAAGTAATGGGGAGGCTGTCGGGAGGAGGCTTCAATATCAAGAGAGAGGGGGGCATTTCCATTAGGTTTAGGCGGTCTGGAAGTAATAGGTGGTCAGCTGGAGAGAGGTGGAGGGTTGTGGTAGAGGCTAGAGTTGGGAGAAGGGGTAAGTGATGATAGTTGGGAATGTAAGAAAAGGGGCTACCAAATAGAGTGGCAAAGCTGGGTAGCTTGGAGTGGGAAGTGGTTTTTTGGCATGGGAAGCTTCAAGGCTTCTGAGCTGTGCTTCAAGGTGTCTTTTTTCTTCATCCTTCTAGGAAATAAGTCTGGAGGTAATGGAGAAATCCTGACTTTTGGAAGCAATCTGAAGAAGTTCCTGGTGCAGGCCATGAATCGTTGCTCGTCGCTCGAGCAAAAGGCTGGAGTTTGGAGTTACCAATGTTGTGAGCTTTTTGTTGTTCAGTGAGGAGGTTTGAAAGAGCCTTGTTTTGTGCAATTGCATTTGCAACCTGCTAGTTTAGGCCAGCTTTTGCGGCAGAGATTTGTTTAGGTTGTCCATCAGGGGCTTGGCCTGCCGGTGTTGGGATCTTCCATATATGCTTGACATGCTTGTTTAGATCTTCATAATCTTCGGGAGAAGGGAACTCTGGTTCAAGCATGAAAATTTGGGGGACAGAATTTTCAATGGCAGAATGAGTTCGTACCCTGGGTAAGCATGGTATATATATATATATATATATATATATATATATATATATATATATATATATATATATATATATATATATATATATATATATATATATATATATATATATATATCAAGTGTAGAGTATTTATATATGATATTTCATATCTGGCTTCTCTAGAAAACATTTGGGACATCAGAATTATTCCCATTGTAATTTTATTACTTCTTTTTCTTTATTTGACATCATTTGAGAATAATTTATAGACACCGCAATAGCAATATTTTTTAATTAGGTGTAAAGTATTTATACTCTACAAAGACCTAAAATTTCATTTGGGACCAGTCAGAGGGTAGTATACATTAATGAGAGAGGATTGGCGGAAATAAACAATGATAAATATAAAAAGTAGTTAACATGGTATTCTCTTTACTTCTAAAGAATCAAGACTAATTCCTAAAATCCGAACATGTAACAAGAATTTGTCAAACGCCATATTCTAATAGAGGAAAACTGAAGCTGGAAATCAAAAGACATCAAAACAGGGAACTTTTTACCACTATAATGATGGTAAAACGATCGGTAGTCCATACGAAATATTATAATTTTTGATGTAGTACAACAACAAATTGTGAATGAGATGCAAAACATATTTTTTTCTCTATATAAACATGTAGATAATTACCAACAATCAATATCTTAATCCACTCAAATTAAATAAAGATTAAAATCAAGTAGATCCAATGAAGTTATTAATTAATCTTGTTCATCAAAAACATATTCACCAAATATCCTAGAATTGATTATTAATTTAACATTTTAAAAAAAGTCATGTGGTTATTATGAAAATTAGTTCATTAGGAATAGAAAAAGTGCAAAAGAATCAAACGATGAGGTACAATCAACAAGAAAAATTGCAAATTTGATGTTTTTCCCTAACAACAACGTTCGCAAACAATTTTTTTACCAATTTTTCTTGAGCAAAAAAATATGATAGCTATTTTTGACAGAAATTAATTCCCGGAAAGAATACCAAATACAAATTGTATACAATATAATCTCATGCATGCAGTCACACTAAATAAAACTTGAAAACAACTTATGCTAACAACTATTGAATGTTCAACCAATAAGCAAAACTACAAATTAATATCATATCAATGGAAACATCTTGGACAACAAACCATAAAAGTCGAAAAAAATTACATTAACAACAATTGAAATATTCATAACCCACAAATTTAAATCATATAAATGGAAATATCCCAAACATAATTTCATAAAAACTCAACAACCTCGGAAGGGCATAACCTTTAGCCCTTATTTAAGTCCTTCTCCACATAAAATAACTGAAATGGATGCATCATAAAAGAGCAAAGCAAAAAGATTCAAACAAGGATGGAGCCAAACTCACAAATAATAACCGATGAAATGTAAAACAACTATTAGATTTGCTTCTCTAAGATCACTCAATTCACCGAGCTTGATCACAAAAAAAAACACAATGAGGAACAAAACACAAAAATGAAACAAAAAAAGAGAGATCATTGAATTGAAAAAGAGCCAATTGCCACACCTCATGAACAGCCAAATGAAACCCTAAAATATCCAACAACCCCAAATTTAAGTGATCAAAAGCTGTGATGCAGTGAAGTAGAGATAAGTGCTCAGAATGAACTGCCATGGGGAGAGAGGAAGGGGACTGGGTAGAGATGGAGGGATGATCAAAGGGCAATGGCCAATAAATAGATCATAGAAGACGGGATGCATCGTCGCCCAAATGTTAAAAAAAAACAC
The DNA here is from genome assembly GCA_035235625.1 of Saururus chinensis. Classification (NCBI taxonomy): domain Eukaryota; kingdom Viridiplantae; phylum Streptophyta; class Magnoliopsida; order Piperales; family Saururaceae; genus Saururus; species Saururus chinensis. Next base: position 40,118,173 of record CP141143.1, read on the forward strand.
AATGAGGAACAAAACACAAAAATCAAACGAAAAAGAGCCTTTAGAATTGAACAAGAGCCAATCATTGCACCTCAAGAACAACCAAATGAAACCCTAAAATCTCTAGCAGCCCCAAATCAAAGCGATCAAAAGACTTCATGCAGTGAAGTAGAGATCCGCACTCATAATGAACTACCATGGGGGGATAGGATGGGGATTGGGTCAAGACAGAGGGATGATCGGAGGGATTAGATGACCAGCGGACAGATTGGAGAAGATGAGATGTAGTCGCCACTCAAACATTAAAAACAAACACCTCAAGAACAGCCAAATGAAACCCTAAATTCTCAAATAGCCTCAAATTGAAGCGATAAAAAGACTCGATGCAATGAAGTAGAGATTCATTCGTGGAATGAACTACAGTGGGGGGGGAAAGGAAGGGGATTGGGTCAAGATGGAGGGATGATCAGAGGGATTGGATGGTTGGCAGACAGATCAGAGATGGGATTCAGTCATGAGATCAGATGGGATGTGGAAGAGAATAGCACGGAATGGGATTACGGTTAGGGCAAAGATGGGTAGGAACAATTCTGGAACATTGCCCATCATGTAGGTTTCTGTCGTCTTCATAAATCTCTTTCTACTTGACCTCTCCCTAGGAGAGTTCAAGTAGAAAGGAAATGGCTTTTTCTATAATAGTGAGAAATCTGCCATCCAAACGCAAATAGGCCTAGAAAGCGCTTTCTAGTGACAAAAAGTGCCTCCCAAACAAGCCCTAAATTGATTTTTGTTTTTGCACGTGCTGCCTATTTTGAAAATAATTTAAGAACTTTTGCCCATTTTAGTTTTATTTCTTCTCTCTCCTTACTTGATAATATATATATATATATATATATAAGCATGAGAACAAATAGATAAAGCCAATACTCTATGTAATTGACAATTGAGGAGTTGCAAATGGTAAGTAATTTCTAACAAGTTGACAGTGGGGAAAAGGCTAACTAATTCAAAGCTTGTACGCAAGTTAAAATGCAATATTCTATATATGTTGAGTGACTAAAATAAAATAATAAAAAAATTATATAATGAGAAAGGGCCATATCTTATACATTTCCTAGATTATATTCCATGGGATTTTTCTCTAGGGTAACTTAATCAAACTCATTTTTTAGATCTTCTAGTTCATAAATTTGTGAAGGATCACTACTTGAATTACTTCTAACACATTTGGTAGCCTCTCTATATATTTATTTTTGTTTGCAACTAAGTGCATGAATTACAATGTGATTTGAGTGGTGTGTTCCACTCGTTTATATAGAATTGAAGCTTAAATACTCTACAAAATTCGCAGCTTATGTCTTGTTAATTGTTGAGCATAAAGAGGACTTTTTGTCGATACTTTATCTTGGTTAGTACTGACAATTATATTAAGTGAAGAGATCGGTTTACTGAATTATGTAATAATTTGTTGCAAGGTAAAGAATGCTCCCTCTGTCTAAAATTAATAGTTACATTTAAAAACATAGTGTTTTCTTTATTGGTGAAACCCTCATTTAAGAGAAGGTAAAATAAGCTTATTATATTCTTTTTAAAGTATCTAACCACTTAAATTTAACAAAATTGAGCTATTAATATGAAACAAACTTTTTTCCAAATATAGCTATTAATGTAAGACACAAGGAGTATAGAAATATAGTAATTTTGTCAATAGGAAGGCTAATGGAAGGTCAGGTACATTACTAATATGCTGCCCAGAATTGAAATACCCATTCTAGAATAAAGCTGCATTGAACAAACAAATAAGCATTCCTAATCAAATGTGAAAATCAACAGAGCCTATGACAAAATGGTTTAAAGTGGCATGAAGAGAAAAAGTGACGAAAAGATATACATTCAACAATACACATCACAAAATACAAAATAAAAGATAGACAAATCTATAGAATGTAATATTTTGTACATATTATTCCTATAAAAAATGGAAATTATCCAACTACTGAAGAAAACCAACTAAATAACTGTGAAATCAAATTCAAAATTTATAGATGCCTACCAAAATAAAGGAGACTGAAAGAATAAATTTGTTGCATCGAAGATAAAGAGTTCCCACATTCCCTGTTACTCTCCAAATTGGAATATTTTATGTGGAAACATTACAATGCAAATCACGGGACACCCTTACTTCGAAAGCAACATAGGATCTTTAACAATAGATGAAGGTAATAAGAGCACAACACAAATTTTGAGGTGGTCTCGCAATGTGCAAACCTCCTCCACCCAGCATACAAATCCACTATTAATCAAAAGAATAGTACGAAGGAGAAGACTACAACTGTCAAGCTCTCAAACCCTCTCAACTCTCAAAAGCCCAAGCTTTTACAATACTTCCTCCCCGCTCACTAGGGTTCTAAAAGCCCTTAAACACCCCAAGGTACGTGCAAGCAAGTATATGCCTATTTGGAGAATGAAATTACAAAGTAGCCGGTCAGAAAGAGTCAAAATCGGAGCAAACTACTTTTCTGGTTATCAATTTATTGACTGCCCACGCCTAGCAATTGATCGCTTTTGCTTATGTATATTTCCAATAACACGAACAATCAATTATTTGGCCCAATGAGCAATCAATTCCTCTCGATGCAACTTCCAATAACTATTGATCAATCACTCACGCTTGACGATTGATCAATGAACTTCAAGTAACTTCATCAATTGATTGCCCACGCTGTGCAATCAATCGCTCTATCCTAGATTGACTTCCAATAACTTCATCAATCAATCGCTCAGATCTAGCAATCGATCAGCCTAGTCCAGGTGGTCTTCCATCTCCTTCACAATCTCCCACCTGGAATACTAATCGGACTTCCCTATTCTCCAAATGATCTCCCACTTAAAGTAAGTACTCATCAAGTCATTCTCTTGCAAAATAAAATAAACTTATGAAAAAATATCAGTCTTCAATCAGTGAAGACCAATCAAAGTTGAGTACATCCTCAGCTTCTTCCTTAGCCAGTTGATCACCCTGTTGTGTCTAACCTTCTTCCCTTTGGGCAACTCGACATGTTCCCAAGTCTTGTTTGAGTTTATTAACTTCATCTCATCATCCATAACATGCTCCCACTCAAGATGAGTACTTACTTGAGATGTCGGCTCCATCATGTCTTCCATAGCATGCTCCCACTTAAGATGAGAGCTCACCTGAGATTTAACCGGAAGAATTTCAAGCTCAACATTGTTTCTTAACAACAAATAAATCATGCTAGGAGACCAAGGTGTTTTATGCTTATGGTGTCTAGAGGATATTCATCAAAGGGGTGTCTAAAGCCTTGTCTGAGAGGTAGAGGAGGTAGAAGCCTGATTCTCTTCAGTTATAACAAAAGTGTCATCCTGAGAAGAATCTCCATTCTAAACCTGAGTTCCATTATTGTGAACATGAGAAACTGAACCACTTCCATTATTTTCCTTAGTTTCATTATTGAGAAGTTGAAGCACCTTCATCAACTTACTCAAGTTCTACAAACTTCTTTATAACTTACTTCCTTTTTTGTAGAACTTATATGTCCTTTTAAAGTTTTGACTCATTGAATATCACATCAATTTCTCCTCACCACCTTTTGTTGTGTAGGATCCCAAAGCTTATAACCATAGCTATCACTACCATAGGACATAGAATAATACTTAGACTGCTAAGCATCAAGCCTCCCCCTATTTTCTAGCTCAACATGGACATATATTGCACATCCAAATACCTATATGTCATATTTCACATCTTTTCATGTACATGACTCTTGCGGAATCCCATCATCCAAGGAGTATGATGGAGATCAATTAATTAAGTACACTGTTGTGTTGATTGCATTAGCCTAAAACTGCACCAACAAACCTAAATAAACCTGCATACTCTTAGCACACTCCAAAATAGTCTTGTTTTTTACTCTGCCACTCCATTTTGTGTTGGTATTCTTGGGGTAGTCAAGTGTCTTCTAATATCTTTCTTGTCACAGAATGATTGAAACTCTTTGCCATAACACTATTAAATTTTAGAAAGACATCAAATGTAGCAGTTTCATTCTCTACATGGGGTTTCTTGCTTTACAAAGACATCAAATGTATCAGATTTATTCTTTATTAAGTAAAATCAAAACTTCCTAGACACACCATCAATAGAAGTGACAAAGTAAACAACACCACGAGGAGAAGATACCTAAGTGGGTCTTCATATGTTAGTAGGAACTAGCTCTAGCTGTCCTATTTTTCTCTTATTAACTATCTTAGTGAACGAAACTTTTTTATGCTTCCCAAAGACATAGTCTTCACAAAACTAAAGGTCAATATCCTTCAACTACTATACTTTCCCCTTATTATTCAAAACTATCATACCCATCTCACTCATGTGCTCAAGGCACCTATGTCACAAGCTAGAGTCACCACCTGATGATGCCACTATGATGGAGTTGTGGCTATTTAAAGTCATGCACGATGTCCTTAATTTCTTCCCCTCAGCCAAGACCATAGCCCCTCTAGTCATTTTCCATGTGTCACCCACAAAACTAGTAGTTATGCCATACTTAGTAAATTGACTAATAAATATTGAATTTCTAGTCAAGCACAACACATGCCTAACATCTTTTAACAACAATATTGTCCCATTGTTTTACACAACTTTGACATCTCCCTTACCAATTAGATCACATGCATCATCATCCCCCAAATATACTTTCCCATAATTACCATTCACATAATTATTAAATAACTCCCTCTTAGAAGTAGCATGAAAGGAAGTACCATTATCAACAATCCAAGATTCACTATGGGAATCAAGATATAACAACATGCATTTAACATCAAAGTCCTTGATAAGGTTAATAATATTTTTACCTCCTTGTGAGAGTTTAATATCAATCTAATCAATCTAGCAGATTACATGATTGCTCTTAAAACTAATACTTTCAACAAGTAAGAATTAAGAGTTCTAGCCTCTTTACATATAATTTTTTTTATAATGCAAAAATGATTATAACTTAAAATTCTCCTAAAATCTCACTCTCAAATTATCAATCAATCAACCATCAAGCAATCCACAAATGAACACTGCATTTTAAGTGGAAAACCCTAAATAGGGTAAAAAACTACAACACTTATAAAGGAACAAAATCAATGCATTATAAATTAGATTTGTACATGGACATAAGTAAACCACCAAACTTGTTTAGACTCTAACATAAGCTCTTCTTGTTTAGATCATTGTTATTAGCCTTCCAGTCTTCTCCAAGTACTTGAAATTTTCTCCACCTTGGTTTGTCTTTGTCTCCTAATCTTCAACAAGTACCTCTTGTTGCCTAGAATTCAGACGTAAGGAAATCTTCAATCTTCCATTGAAGACATGCTGCAACTCTTCATTGAATACTTTATGTATTAGCTATTTCAGCTGTGGATTGTCTTCTTTAATTCTCCATGCATCTTCAATGCAAAGCTCAAGTGAATTCTTTTTGGAAAATAATAAACAAAGATGTAAAACCTATTTCTCTTTTCTCCTTTAGGTTTCAATCTCTTCAATTTTGTGATTTCATAACCCTTATATAGCTCAATAAGTCAGTTTAGGACTTGTGCTTAAATAAGGAATAAAATAAAAATCGAAAGGTCTTAAATCAAGTACATTGTTCTTGAAACAATCGATTATTATAAATAGTGATTGATTGGTGACTGTTTTTAAAGTGCACAATTGTTTAATCGATCGATCGATTGTGAGAGTGAATGATCGATAACTCTCAACTTTGTTTTGCCTAGGACTGAATCTATAAGTAATGTATTGTTTTGTCCTTCACATTTTGTAGCAATAGATTGTTCTGCCTATTTTTTGACATTTTTGCCCCTTTTACCTTAAAACTGTATAAAAACCTTTTTTAAGTGATTTATGTATGTCAATGAGATCTGAGTAAACTTCAAAACCCTTACATTCTTGAGTCATTAACCTTGATCAACAAAAATATGTCACTCCTATTTTTCAAGTCTATCAATTCTAAATCTAACTTGCCCACAACAACCTCAGATCAAACTCCAAGACTCATTACATACATATGATTTTTTGACATAATTTTGATAAAGAAATTAGAAACCAAACTAGACATATGACACATATGTTCTTACAATCTTCCTCTTTAATTATTTCCTGTGAAAACACTGCACATTGGAAAATATAAATAAAATTACGACTCTTGACATAGTGTATTGACTTTCAAATTTGTACATAATAACTTGATAATACAAAGACTCAACATAGACTCAATTAACTTAAACTCATTAACTTGGAATTGAGCTTGAAAAGCCTTGTATAAACCTTGTACTTTACACTTAAAATCAAATTAATTTACATAGCAGTGTCCAATCAATTATAAAGATTAGTAATTTGATTTTAATTAGTCACTTCTTCCCCTTTTTGACATAAAGATACAAAAAGTGTCATAATCAATAAAAGTGCACAATAATAGCTCCATCAAGTTATCAATCACATAAAGACATGAAAGTAAATTAAACCATTGATCCAACACATCCCATAATAAAATCAGTTTCAAGAGTACATCTCATCATCATATGTAAATATAAATGAACTGAACATGCTTGTAAGCAATGGAATACATGAAAAGTAATAAATACATCAATCTATAGCTACATCACCTTCTCCACTTTACTTCCCCTCACATCTGCTCTTGGAAAGAGAGATCTGTTCAGGTGATCAAGGGTAGAAACTTGCAGAATTATAGCATCCTAAAACACTCTAAACTCCCCCATAGTTAATAATTGATCATCATCTGTAGGTAGAGGTGGATCTAATGCTACATCCTATGCTCCCTTAGGCTCATGATCATCAACTTGATGGTAAGATAGCATTCGTCAAACAACTCCAAGGTCAATAAGGAAAACTCAGTCATAGTCGACTCCATCCTAGGTACTCTCACAAGCATTGCTGTAAAGATCCGGTATAGAATGTATGGATATGACAGTATCCCATGAGTGTGTCCTTGCAAAAACTCCATAATCTTCTAAAAAATGATAGATGGTAAATCAAGCTCTAAATGAGGCTGGGCTAGGAGGCATAGTAATCTAGTTATCGGTGTTTCTACTCGCTCCTAAGGTGAATATGGTAGAAAAATAATCTACCGAGTATGTTCTGGCCTCAGTCTAGCCAACTGCAGTCAGTAAGCCAATGTGAACTAAACTCTATTCACACCTAATTGGTCTGACTTGATCTAAACCACTACTAGAGTATCCTGGGTCCCCTAAACCTGACTCAACAGTCTTCTGCTTCTTTGCTCTCCTCATCTAGATTAATTGACACTTATCATTAACCCAGAGTTAAGTATTAACTAGGAATGAAGATGTTATAGGAATAAACCATGACAAAAATTCAAATTTTGAATTTAAAATACCCTAAAAATTTTCATGTCAGAACTACCTCAAAATTGAACCCAATGTAGATCATGATGAGTAGATCAACTTGTCATCTGGAACAACAATCACTTTTCAACATAAATCCTTGATTTTGAAAACCCTTCAAGCTCTCAAATTGTCACACCCAAGATTTTTCAACACATATCCTTAAAAATTCGCAAATGCTTTTTGCAATATACAGTGCAATTTATAAAAATTGACAAAGTTCAATATTTGTGAAGACATTTTTCATAATTAAGACCCATATGTATATATTTTCAACATAAAGCTTTCCAATTATCAAAAGTCTTGTATGTGAATCGAAAACAAAAATGTACAAAATTAAGCATCATGGCCATAGGCTTAATCATAAAAACATATCCCACGGATAACTTAGTACATATCCCCTAATAGTCCAAAGTGTATAGTCCCATGTACAAGTGCAAAAATATATACATATCAAACTTTCATCTAACCTATTATATATGTAATCAAAATGATACATTAAGTCATGGCAAAATCATAAGGACTCATATAGAGTCAAAGGTACAATGGAGACAACATAGATTGGTCCATCAACAAAAATTAGAGTCCAGCTTAGGGAGCTCTCAATCTAAGACTTGCAGAAGTCTTCAAAATATCTAGGGCCAAAATGGGGAAATAAGTATTTTCATACTCAATAGTAGAGTTCTAGTCAGTTAACTATGTAAGTCCATACATAGTTGCATTCATGAAACATTGACATGAAGCAAAATAGCATAATAAATTATTCTCTCAAAATAACATATTCATACTATACACATACCAACATGATCTTACTCAGTACAACCATATTCATACTCATACCTATGTAATCATACTCGTATAACCATGCATACTCATACTAATGTAGCCATACTTGTACTGCAAGATCTCTAACTTTAACCCGGTTTAATTTTGATTTAATTATATGTTATTGTGTGGTTTTGCTTTAATTTTCCGTTTTGACTTGATTTTCGGTTAAGGGTTGATAATGATGGTTTTAAAAAGGTTTAATTTTATTCCTATGAGTTCTAAGATTATACTTAATTTATGCTATTATTAGGGAATTTTTAGGATTTTACAGGAATGTTTCACAAATTAAGGGTGTGAACCCCATGGTGGGCCCCATGTTATCCCACATGATTAAACTTCCTTTATTTCATTTTGAGGAGTTTTAGAATTTTAGAAATTATTTTTAAGCCTGAAATTGAGCTTAGGTAGTCACTTAGGGCACTAAATTTTATTTATTGTCCAATAATTTATATTTATACCCCAATAGCTTACTATATAAGGAAAGTCCTAGCCCATTTACCAATTGGGAAAAGGTTGTGCAAGGAGGGTAAGAGGTGTCCTAATCTCCACTGCCAAAAAAGGAAATAGATTTAGGTATGTTTTAGCCCTAATCTTTGGAATTTCTCTTAGTCTCTCTTACTCCCACTTTCTCCATATGAATTCAAGATTTATCCCATTAAAAATACTATTTTTAATACATATTTCAAACTCTAAGAGTAGGATTTTTGTTTTTAATCAAAAGAAACCCTAGATCTACTTATTTTCAAGGTTAATTAAGCTTAAAATTTGATTTTTATTAAGTATTAATCAAAGCCCTAATTTTTGGTAGGGATCTTAGAAGAGTAGAGCTTTGATTTTGACCTAAGTACTGCTTGAAGGTAGGGAGTTTTCATCTTAAGTGGATTTATGCTTCGGATTTCATGTTTGGTATGGTTCAAATCGGTTATTTCTTATGTATGTTCTTTGATGGTGGGTTTATGTTGATTTTATTGTGATTTAGCTTAAGGATGGTTAGATCTACCATGTTTTAGGTGTGTATTTTGATATCATGAAATTTTAGAGTGATTTTAGAATTTTGTTAGCATTTTTGGGGTTGAAGATGAACAAGATTTGGGCACAAGTGAACTGTTAAGGGCATTTAAATGGCCCAATAGACGTTCAAATGGCCTACGGAACGAATGGCCTGGCATTTGAATATTCTATCCTAGTGCTCAAATGGCCAAACAATAGCTTTTGTCATTCGTATATATTTTGGCCATTTCTTGTTCCTCTTCCATGAATTTAATTTCTTATGTTTAGTATGATTATTTCTACCTATAAATACTACTGTGAAGTCCATCTTGAAACTTCTGATTTAGTTTAAGTATGATTTAGGTTATATTTATTTGATTTTAGCATGATAATCTCAATGTCCTAAATTTGTGTTCGATGATTCTTCATGATTTCTTGATGGTTCCAGTAGGTTTAACTATGAGGATGTGCATATATGCTTTCTGCTAATTATTTTTGTTAATCATATTTCCATGTTCTACTTAAAGTATAGTAACGTTGATCCTTGCCTAGGTCTAGCATGATGTTATACTTATCTTGGATTTGTATTTTCAATATTTTCACTATACTTTATTCATGATTTTAGTAATGTAGAACTATGATGAAATCATGAATGCATGTATATAGTATTGATGATAATTTTTTCATGTTGCATGATGTTAAATTTTAATTGTTTACTTATAAGCACATGAATGTATAGTAGTTAAGCGGCTAAATCGAGTGTCAATCCCAAAGAGACTTGAAATCGAAAAACCAAATTTAATATAACTCAAATAAACTCTAATCTAGTTAACAACTAATAATAAAAGTAAATAATTTAACTAAGAAGAATTAAAGCCAATAATAAACAAGAATAAACTTAAATTACTAAAGCTAACTAAGTCATAAAAAAAAGAAAAACTAAAATATAAAATAAAAGATGAAATTTAATTAATCTAAGAAAGTAATTAAAAGTGTAGAAAATATTAAATGAAAATTAACTAAGGTTTAAGAATCCCCTCTTATTAACTTGTAAATTATCACTTCTATGATCATTAATTTACTTCCCAAATATAACTCACAATAAATTAGAATTCAATTCTATTTATCATGAAAATTTTTATCTTTTAAGCCTTCAATCAAAATACTAAAGATATGTTCCTCTTCGCTTCAAAAGAATAAAATTAAGTCATAAGTTGTATCCATATAAATAAATCAAGCTCATACCTAATTCTATTAATAAACAATCTTAAACCAAGTATTTAATTAATAAAAACTAATTCAAATCATGAGAAAAGCATGATTAGACTCATAGCCAAATTAATCCACTAATTAATTTGAGATAAGAACAATTAACATAAAACCCTTTTTAAATTAACCAAATCACATAGATTAGACATTTCTACAAAATTAATAAGAGGTTCATCTTAACCTTAATTAAGAAAATTAGCTACTACTTAACATAATCTCTACTAAAATAAATAAATAAACTTACAAGTATTGAAGAAATAAAATAAAAATAACTTGGAAAGCTCCCTCCACTTTAGCCTTGAGCAACTTCTAAATTCTGAAATTTTGCTTCATAGCCTAATAACCTATCATAGAGCCCTCTCTGATTTTTTAAATTTCTGTCTTTTCTGTATTTTTTTTGTGCATTAGAGCAACTTATATAGAGTTATGGAATTTCTAGTCTTAAGTTGAATGGGAATTGTTATTTTACTAACCCAACATATCTGGTCTCTTTCCTATTAGTTGCTCATGTGGGCCCCACTTTTATTTTTTATCACGTTGGACTGTTCTACTTTTTTTTCTTCAAACCGGCCTGGACTTCTTCTCAACCACATTTCATCAGTTCAACTACTTCACGTCTTCATCTCCTGCTGCATCACGTTCTCAGCTTCATCACGACCTTCTTCTCTTTCACCTTAAGGCAAGCCTATGCGTGATTGAATTATATGTTGTATTAAATGCAGTCCAAATACTCCCTACGAAGAGAACTCGAAACAAATGATGTTTTCTTTTCTTTTCCAAATTTCTTCAAGAGTATGGGTCTAGTATCTCTTCAATGCGGAGGCTACCGTGAGACTTGTAAGATGAGACTAGAATTTCGACCAAATCTGTCAAGCCACTTCACAAATTTTTCCTCTGAAATTCTCTTGTTCAAGTTCAACAATGGCAGCCATGAAAATCACTTCATTCCAAAATAAGCTTCTATTCATCGATTTTAAGCTTCGAATATGTTCTTCATTTATTTAATTAAAATGATTTTTCAAATGCCCAATTTATTTGCCCAAATTCACACTCAATTTTACCCAAAATCAAATCTCAGCAATCTGAACATTTCTGTTCAACTACTGTCAAAATTTGTGTCCGAGAAGATGAAGTTGTTCACTGAATAGTCCATTTTCTTGTTTAGTACTATTCTCTATTCATTAAACTCTTCTGTTCATGTCCATATAGATTTTCAACGTGTCTGCAACTCCAGAAAGTTGTCCAAATCACTTGTAAGCATGTCTAGAGTATTTTAAATATTTTTGAACATCGTCCACATAACGCAGGAAGTGTGCATCATCTAAAACACATAAACAACCATATTTCAAACATGTAAGACATGCAGAATATTGATTTTAATCAAATACATTCCTAAAGAATTAACATCACCCAAATTAAATAATAATTAAATCACATTAGTAATATCTATCTCAGCATAAATAAACTCTAATTAACCTTTAATTAACCTAATATACACTAGCAAATAAGGTAAATAGGCTTATAAAATATATAAAAATCATATGTATCATTGCACATGTCTTGGCTTAGACTTGAACACTACTATTTTTGTACATACTTGTGTAGGTATTTGTGATGATTATTTGACACAAATGGGACTCTATTTATGAGACATTCATCATTTGTTGTTATTGCATCACAAATGGAACTCTATTTATGAGACATTCATCATTTGTTGTTATTGCATGTGTATGCGATATTATGCTCTATTACACAATTGTTGTGTAGGGTTAAGGGAGCTTATGTTACACGTGTGGGTATGACTTAATTTGCATGTTATGCAGGATTGTGTGTTGGAGACACTTGAATTGCAAAGTGAATGTTTTCATTAAGAATAGATATGCGTGATATGTATATGTTGAAAAGTCACTCATGCCGGATGTGATTATGTTACACATGAGGTGTATGATTGATGTGTGTTATGTTGAACTCATGATGTGAGGAGGCACATAAATTTGATGATGAGATGCTATGGGTTATAACATGATATGCAGGTGACTTGAACATGTGGTGATATGATATTTCATATAGCATAATATGCATGTGATTTGAATATGTGATGATGTGATATGTCATATAGCATTGTATGCAGGTGACATGAGAATGTGTTCATGAGTGGATACTTATGGATGGTAAATTATGACATTAATGCATAGGTTTATGTGGATATCCTATGATGAATGGGTATAATGGTTGATTATGTAATGCACTTTATGTGATTTTCCTGTGATGTCATCTTGGATTTACTTTTCATATTTAAAAACCCTTGTTGAGCTTGTGGCTCACCCCTCTTTCTCGTGTTTTTGTTTTGGGGCTGAATGTCTTGCCATGCAGGTAGTCTAGATAGACTTTTTGAGGAGCGCATCAGTGATGATGTTGCTTAGGAGGGGCCATTTAGAGATATTGAGCTTTATGATTGTTTATATAGCTTGTTGTATTGAGACTTATATCTGCTTGTTTATACTTCATACTCTATTAGTCGAGGTTAGATTAGACTTTTATTAGTCTATGTGGGCTTTGACTCTTATACTTGAGCTACATGTGGGCTATGTTGGACTAAGTGTATGGGTTGTTATGTGGTACTTCATTTGTAGTCTTTTATTTTTTCATTTCGCTATTGTACAAAGTTGATGTGCGCAACTCCGTCGTGATTCACCCAAGTAAGGGTTAAGTCTTTCGCAAATAGAATGATACTTAGTCGCATCGTGTGCCATCTTCCCCTTTAATTGGATCCCGCTAGGAGTTAGCTGGTGTTGGGGCATGACATGTATATCTTACCATACAGTCTTACATGAACTTGCACTTACTGTCTTGTTCATATAATTTTTCTCAATCTCTTACACTTATAGTCTTGCTCATTTAGTCATACTTATACTCATACGATATTACTTGTAATCATACAATCTTACTCTTGCCCATACACTTACTATTGACAACTGGAGCTCATTACAATTTAATCAACTTTAGTGATGATGGGAAAGAATGTCACTAGGGCATCACCTAAAGCTCTGGGAAGCAAATAGATGTTATGGACTTTTACTAATACAAGACGTACCTATTGTAATGTCCCTAGTTTATCTACATTTTTTATTATTTTCTTGCAATTTTTTTATTATTTTTGCAAGAAAATTCTATGTTTCAACATATTTATTTTTGTGTATTTGACTACAGATATTTATACTTGTCGAGTCGGGTGTGGGGCTTATTCATGGCCATTGGGCCTCCATCTGTATAGATATTTTTGGCATGAATTTCAGATATACAATGCATAAATAGGAGCTAGCATATGATAGGGACATAAAAGGTAAAAAAGATAGCATAAAAGTATGGAATGGATCATGGCTCACATTCCAGAAGCTTTAGAACGTCCAAAAGCAATGAGAGGAAACCCAAGAGCTATTCCAAACCCTTCGCCCAGCCTCTTCCATTGTAGGATTTTGTTGCTTTTTGCCAAAATCACTTCACCTTGTTGACATGAGTCTATTGGTACCAGTTAGGACTTCTACCATCCTGGTCACCATCAGGTCAAGGCGAATAGCGGAAGTGTGGTGGAGTGTTGTGCACGTATACCGGGCTCTTCTTTTACCTTTTATTTTCGTGCATTAGGTTATTTTCCTTTGTATTTGCTTATGTAATATGACAAATATTTGTGTTGGAACTGCTATTGGACCACGGATTCGGGCCCACTAGCTGGCATGTTTCCCAAGGAGAGAGGGCACAGCTCCCCATAAGGGTCGTCCCCTTCCATGTGTTTTGGTTACGCAATAGAAAACTAATATGATTTCCTCCCCTTTCTTCTTCCTTTCTCCCCTTTCCTACATGAGAGTTTGAGGTACCGTTTGTGCCTACACCTGGCACAACATTAGTATCAGAGCCTTCACGACCTCCGGCCATGGCATGAGGCAAACAGCCCGCCACCGATCCGGAATTTCAGCTTGGAAAGTAGGCCATCGCCTTAGTGGACAATCAGAACACGGTTCTGGAGACCCTCAGTGAACCTACCCTGGCTCAGATCATGATTGAGATCAAGTCCTAGAGCATGACCGTGGCCAAGGTAGACTCTTTGAGCCTAGCCGTGGCTCAGCTCCAGGCAGAATGCACAGCGCCCCTATTGGCCAAGCCGCAGCTAGCCACCATGGAGAAGGGGGAGCCATCCCAGGCCCCGAATGGCTCTGCCCTAAACCTCAGGTGATGGCAGACAAGGATGCACGCTTCCCCCAAGGCCCTGTGCACTTTGGTACAGCTGATCAAGCTATAGAGGGAGGCGCCAGGCCCGGGATATATGAGGCACACTAGCTGTTCAAGAAAATGACCTAATGATGCTGCCACCTAGAAACTTGTTTCAAGAGATGGAGGATGATTGGGAGGAGTACCCGGGACCTCGTGGAGGACCATGAGGAGGAGCTGAACCTCGTTTTGCCCACCTGCAGTTCCCATGCTACAATTGGGACGACGACCTAGTGGAGTGGCTATAAAAGGCTGAAAAGTTTTTCACCTACCAGGGAACACTCTCTGAGGCTGAATGGCTATGCATAGCCCATTCCACATGGATAGTGACGCTTCTGTTTGGTTCCAGAGTTTCAAGAAGGAGATGCGCTACCCCACTTGCCCCACCTTCTTTGATGAACTGTGCATCTAGTTTGGCCCTAATGAGTTCCAGGACTTCAACAAGATGCCCTCCATGCTGCACCAAACCACCAACGTCCAGGCCTATTACACGAAGTTCATGAAGGTTGCCAACTGCCTTCCTGATTGGCCGGTGGCAGCCTTGGTTGGGATGTTCAAGAGGGGTCTCAAACCAGAGATATCTGAGGAGATGCGCCATTTTCCATGCTCTAGTATGTAGGATGTCATGCAGCATGCACGCATTGAGGAAGAGATGTTGGCTAGACAGCGGAGAGGGGGGCGGCTTGGGTCCTTCCCACGGTCTTCTCTCAGCGCTAGCCCACTTTTTGCCCCAGCCAGCAGTTCATTGCCAGGCCAACCTGGCCAACAGCCCCCTCAGCCCGGCCAGATTGTCCGTCATCTGACACTAGCGCAGATGGAGGAACGTTGGTCCAAGGGGCTCTGCTTCCGTTGTGATGAGAAGTTCGTTCTAGGGCATCGTTGTTCCGTCAAACGCAGACTCCTCGTGGAGGAGATTGAAGAGAAGGAGGATGTGGCGGACAAGGCTGACTCTTCCCACTACGACGATGTGCTACCTGAGATCTCTGTCCATGCCTTCTCGGGGGC
The DNA here is from genome assembly GCA_035235625.1 of Saururus chinensis. Classification (NCBI taxonomy): domain Eukaryota; kingdom Viridiplantae; phylum Streptophyta; class Magnoliopsida; order Piperales; family Saururaceae; genus Saururus; species Saururus chinensis. The sequence continues at coordinate 40,133,941 of CP141143.1, forward strand.
ATTTACTTCTCGTACGATGAGGGTCCAAGGCCACCTCACGCAGCAACAACTAGCCATATTGGTCGACAGTGGTTCCACCCACAACTTCATTAATGACAAGGTGGCTCAAAGACTACGCTGCTACATGTCAGATTCGAAGCTGTTCGATGTTTTGGTCGGTGACAGGAAGCATCTCAGGAGTTACAGAGTGTGTGCTTGGGCCACCCTCTCCATCCAAGGCCACACCTTCATCACTGACCTCTTCTTGCTGTCCACAAAGGGGGCGGATGTGGTGTTAGGGGTTCAGTGGGTACAGGAGCTTGGGGACATGGTCTGGAACTTCAAAGATATGGTTATGGACTTCGAGATTCAGGGATAGGAGTGCATATTCAAGGATCTCAGCCGGGCACCCTTCTCTCAGCCCAATCAGCGAGTTCCTTCTTCCATTTCACACCCCAAGGGTTCCTCCTGCAATAGCAGGCAGCGGTAGAGGTGTGTCAAGACGAGCTGCCTCAGGATCTTCTTGATTTCTTGGCTGTACCATCAGATTCTGGTGCAGCCCACTGATGTACACAAGATCGCCTTTTGAACTCATGATTGGCATTTCGAGTTCCTTGTCATGCCGTTCGGGCTGACCAATGCCCCCTCCACCTTCTAGAGCATCATGAACGATCTCTTTAGCTCCTTCCTCTGTCGCTTCCTCTTGGTCTTCTTTGATGATATCCTTGTCTATAGCAAGTCCTGGGCAAACCACTTGGAGCATCTCAGGTTTGTCTTCTATGTTCTGAGAGATAACTCATTATTTCTTAAGCCTTCAAAGTGTTCTTTTGGTAACCCACATATTTCTTATTTGGGACACATCATCTCTCGGGACGGGGTCACCACCGACCCATCGAAGGTGGCAGCCATGCTCTTTTGGCCGTCGCCAACTTGTGTCCATGCACTATGAGCTTTTTTGGGCCTCACTAGCTACTATCGAAGGTTCATTAGCCAATATGGACAGATTGTTCAGCCCCTTACAGAGCTTCTAAAGAAGGGGGCATTCAGTTGGACTGGGGCACCCCAAGCGGCCTTTGATGAGCTGAAGTAGTCTATGGCATTGGCCCCTGTTCTTATTCTACCATATTTCAGCCGTCCTTTAGTGTTGAAATGGATGCTTCAGAGATGCATATAGGGGCAGTACTATTGCAGGATGAGCGCCCCATTAGCTACTCTAGCAAGGCTTTGGCTGGCCTCTCCTTGTCCCTCTCCATTTACAAGAAGGAGATGCTCGTTATTGTTCTTGCCGTAGACAAAGGGTGACCTTACTTGCTTGGTTGTTAGTTTATGATCCGCACTGACCACTAGCCCTTGAAGTACTTCCTTGAGCAGCATGTGTCCACTCCAACACAGCAGCAGTGGGTTAGTAAGTTGCTTGGATATGATTATGAGGTCATTTACAAGAAAGGGTAAGACAACACTATGGCCGACGCTCTTTCTCGCAGCTCTACCGCCAGTTCGTGCCTAGCTCTTTCTACTCTACCCTGCCCCTTCATTGTTGAGTTGAGGTGGGCATATATTGAGGATCCTCTAACACAGACCATGATTATAGCTCTCCAGGCTGACCCCGTGGCTCGTCCATTCTTTCTGTGGCGGGATAACCTCCTCTTTTGGATGGACAACCTTTGGGTACCTAATGTTGATGATCTTCGCCAGCGCATTCTTTCACACTTCCATGACACTCCAGTGGTCGGTCATGAAGGCTCAGTCCGCACCTATAAGCAGGGTCAGCCAGAGTTTTATGTGGCAGGGTATTTGATGGGCGGTTCAGGAGTATGTTGCCACTTGTGACGTATGTTAGAGAGCTAAGGCTGCCACGATGTCCCCTGCCGGCTTTCTTCAGCCATTACCCATTCCGGACAAGGTTTGGGAGGATGTTTCGATGGACTTCATGGAGGCCTTGCCCATGGTGCAAGGCAAGTCGGTGATTATGGTGGTGGTGGATCGGTTGTCCAACTATGCTCACTTTTGTACTTTGGGCCACCCATTAACCGCCAAGATAGTGGCAGAGCTCTATGTTAGGGAGGTGGCCAAACTTCACAGCATGCCTCACTATTGTATCCGACCATGATAAGATCTTCATATCTCAGTTTTGGGGGAAGTTCTTCACTTTACAGGGAACTTCTCTCCACATGAGCACCGCTTATCACCCACAGACGGATGGCCAGATGGAGGTGGTGAACCATTATTTGGAGCAGTATCTTCATTGTTTCACTATGTCTCAGGCCCGCCGGTGGCTTCAGCTTCTTCCATGGGCGGAGTGGTCGTATAACACCGCCTTTCACACTCACATGGGGTTTACTCCTTTTGAGGTATTGTATGGCTGCCCACCTCTGACAATGTTATCTTATGACCCTCACCGATCCTCTGTGGCCGAGGTGGATTATATGTTACAAACACGGGACGAGGTTCTTCGCCAGCTTAAGGAGAACTTAGCCTCCGCTTAGAATTGGATCAAGTAGATTTATGATGGTCATCACATTGATAGAGAGTTTGCAATGGGTGACTTGGTTTATGTATCTAGCCTGTAACGCCTGAGATTTTTCATACATTTTCCTTAAAATTCACGAAAAATATTTGCAATAAAACTTCTATAAATCGGAGGAAAAATGATGAAATAAAAACCTGATAAAACACTTTATAATTTAAAACACTAAACAACAATTTTCCATCTAAATATTTTTATCATACAGTCAAACATCGTACGGCCAAAGCAAATAACCTCAGGCGCTACTCGAAAACAACTGTACGGATAAATTGCTATGATCATAGACTTTAAATACAAATCCCTCCCAGGCATCCCTGAGTGCAAGTCCTATAATAGTCCACAGTCTAATCCAACCGATAGTTAAGAATATAAACATTTTGTGTTCTCATCTCACCCAATACAAAAGATCATGGCACAAATAAACCCGCAGTGAGTCAAGCATATACCTGAGTCCAAGGGAATCAATCCACCTCGGAAGCAAGCATCCATCTCCAAGAGCTCTCTGCAAAAACCTGCAAAACCTCCCATACAACGGGGCTAAAAAGTAGGGTAATGAGTATTTTCATACTCAGTAGGAAAATACCTAGTAGGGGAATCCAAAACAGTGAACTCACCAAGTTCATAAATACATGCATTCATGCAACTCAAACATGAAGCAGATAAGCATATCAATATCATGCTCATACGCATACAAACATACCAAATGCACCATCGTGGCAAAATCATACCATCAAATTAAACTTACACAAACACCCTTATCTAGGGTCATACAAACTTACTCGTACCATCGTACGCGTGCTCATACAACACACACATACTTGTACGACCTTACTCGTACAATCATACTCGTACAACCTTACTCGTACAACTTATACAAAATCACACTTATTCTTACTCAGAAACATACTCTCACAATTATACTCATATACATACTCTTATAGTCGTGCTCATACACTTACACTTACAATCGTGCTCATACTTATATGCTTACAGTCATGCTCATACACATACTCATATTCATACTCTTTTAGTCTTACTCATACTCTTACAATCGTACACATACTCATACTCTTACAGTCGTGCTCATACTTATACGCTTACAGTCATGCTCATACACATACTCATACTCATACTCATACTCTTACAATCTTACTCATACTCTTACAGTCGTACACATACTCATACTCTTACAGTCGTGCTCATACTATCGACCATTGAAGCTCATTACAACTAATAAGCTCCAATGTTGAAAGGAAAAGAATGCCACTAGGGCAACACCTTAACCTCCGGGGAGTGACTAGACGCCATGGACTTTTCTAAAGGTAAGGCACACCAATGCTCATGGGGCACTGGATCAAACAAGTAAGAGTAGATCTATGATACTACTTACCTGAGCATGCAAAGATAAACACCCACACATAAGGGGACATACAGTTGCCCACTATAATGGGTCTTATAGTGCCATCGAATCGCCTACCATAATGGGTCTTATAGTGCAAGAGTATTGCCCACCATAATGGGTCTTATAGTGCCAGTGCCACTCTTGGGCAGAAATCATACAATGCCACTTGGGTAGAAACATACAGTGCCACACTTGGGCAGAATCATACAACGCTCTCAACAGAGCATCAAACGTCTGGGCTTACACAGCACATAGACCAAATCGAAAACATACTTCCCTCACAACAGAGCATCAGACGTCTGGGCTTCATACAACACACATACAAAGTCAGAAATGTACATCGCTCTCAACAGAGCATCAAACGTTTGGGCTTATACAACACGTAGACCAAATCAGAAACATACATCGCTCTCAGCAAAGCATCAGACGTCCGGTGCTCTATACAATACACAGACAACATCTCGCAGGATAAACACCATGGCAAGACATGAGAAATGCTCAGCCGACTCATTATCGGCTATCTCAAACACGGAACTTAATCCGTCAAACCCCAGGTCTCAAAATCACAACACTATCATTAGTTGTGCTTATAATTCAAGTTTGAATTAAGTATATTATGTGGTACAATTATGCCACACAAGCACTCAAGCATACTGTGCTCCACTGATCAAACCGAAGCTGAGCCTGATCCGAAACCCTAGTTTGTCAAGGCAGCAGACTTCACTTACCCATCCACATCATGATCATAACACATCGTACATCAGACCCTTACAGTCTTATATACTTCACTATCCATCTTATGGCCAAATCATCTTACACTAACATCATGAAATGAAGCTCCTCAAAGCCAACCCAGTTGTCACCCTCTTACTTATATCTCACTTATTATGCTTACTTTTCACTTCATAATTTGTACGTTATGCTTGTACAATTATGCACACTCTGTAACGACCCGTTTTTCGGTTACGCTTAACCTGGGTGGGTTAAGGGTAATTTGGTAATTTTGTGATTTAGTGTCGGGGGTTTCAAGAGATAAAACCCCTGTGGATGGGTAGAGCTCAGAGTAACGAGCATGATGAATCAAAGAACGCGTAAAATGGAGGTTGGGAGCGAAAGCTACGGCCTCGGGAAGTGTGCCGCATGGGCGGGGCCCACTCAAAAAGGCAGGATAACCTACCCATGTGTGGTCTTGTATTGAAGGGCTCATCAATACGAGTCCATCGGTACGTAGAACGCGCGATTCAGACTTCGGGGTAAGAAGATATCGCGCGTTGAAGTGTAGGATAATTTTGGATTAAAATAATATGGAAAATATTATTTTAATCATGTAAAAACAAATTAGCTGGCGTCAGCGCTGACACCAGCAGCTGTGTCAGCGGTACCGCCCGACACGTGGCACGGTGCCATGTGGCGGGGGGCCCGCGGGCCAACGCGGTGACCCGCGCGTCGTCCCGCGCAGACGCGAGACGGGGCCCGCGTCACTGCCCGGCTCCCTCGCGTCGCTGGGCCAGGCCCCGTGCGATGCAGGGCGCGTCCGTGGGACGCGAACATTGCGCGCGGCCAATGCGTCGCGCCCCCCGGGGGCGTCTCGTACGCCTTCGGTTCTTCCTCTATAAATACCGGACTCCGTTCTATTTTCTGGGGGGGAGTTTCTGGACTCGTTCGGAGTCCGTTTTCTTCTGTTCTTGAGGCATTCCTAGCTAATTCGAGGGTGATCTACGCAATGGCATGGTCCATTCCTCGAGTTGGCGCTCCTATAAGGGAGGAACGACCTGGGGCAAGAGGAGGCTCTGTCCGCTGCCCTCCTGCCCTGTGAGTGAGAGAGAGATGGCCCGGTGAGAGAGGAGGCTCCGTCCTCTATTACCGGGCCAGATTAAGGGAAGTGGCCCGATGTAGGGGAGGCTCCGTTCTCCACCGAAGGGCCACGATGTGTGAGGAACACCCCGAGTAGGGGAGGTTCTGTCCGTCGCCCACGGGCGCAGAAAACGAGAAGTCTCCGGGAAAGGGGAGGGTTGGTCGGGTCGTCTTCAGTGCAAGGCGATGAATGTGCGGAGGCTAGAGGAGGCTCTGGCCACTGTCTTCGGATCTGAAGGGGAGGACGCCCAGAAACGAGCTTCCCGATTACCGCTACCTCATGAGACATCAGGGGAGTAAGAGTTTCTGACCGCCTATTATAATTATTGAATGCATGTGCTAGATGGGGTATTCGATATGCCATGATGTGTGCCGTCTCGCTCTGGGTTAGAGAGAGACGGTCCGTGAGTGTGTTATATTATGATATGTGTTGCTTATATGCCATGATGAGTGCCATCTCGCTCTGGGTTAGAGAGAGACGGGCTGTGCGTGTGTTTATATGATGGTATGTTATGCTTATGCTTATTTGCCATGATGTGTGCCATCTCGCTCTGGGTTAGAGCGAGACATGTTGTGTGTGTGTTCGGTCTCGGCTCAGTGATAGAGCGAGACCTATGATTGTGTTTATATATTGTTATGCTATGCTTATATGCATGATGTGTGCCGTCTCGCTCTGGTTTAGAGAGAGACGGGTTGTGTGTGTGTTCGGTCTCGGCTTGGTGATAGAGCGAAACCTATGATTGTGTTCCGTCTCACTCTATGTTAGAGCAAGACGTGTGATGCGTGCGGTCTCGGCTATGTGATATAGCAAGACGTGTGGTGTGTGTTCGTTCTCGGCTCAGTGACGGAGCGAGACGTGTGAATGTGATGGTCTTGCTCTAGGATAGAGTGAGGAACGTTGTGATGGTCTTGCTCTGGGATAGAGTGAGGCATGTTGTGATGGTCGTGTGATGCTCGTCTCTGTGATAGAGCAAGATGTGTGTTGCCGGTGTTTTATCGGGTTTTCGTATTGGTTGTGTGGTGCTCGTCTCTATGATAGAGCAAGATGTGTGTTGCCAATGTTTTATCGGGTTTTCGTATCGGTTGTGTGGTGCTCGTCTCCATGATAGAGCGAGACATGTGTTGCCGGTGTTTTCGTATAACTCCTATTAAATATTCGAAGATACATATTTTATACGTATGTGTTTTTGGTGTGCCGGTTGTATGTAGTAGCCAATAGGCAGAACTACGTCCGGATCCGATCGTATCGGGGTAACATCGTGGATGTTAGCTGATATGTACGTAGGAAACCAACGGCAATGCAACATTGGCCCGGTCCGAATTAGTTATATAATTAGGCTAGTTCTTGCCTACGTGCAACGGAGTGCTAAAGTTCCGTAGCACGTAGAGGAACGAGAAGACTCTCGCACGCAGAGTGTGCTGCTAATGGTTCTGGGTTTCAGGACCCCCGGCTCGGGTCAGTTTTCGGGTCGGGGCGTCACACACTCTTACTGTTTGACAATCGCCCAACATACAATCCAACCCAAACTGATCCATTCTAATCCTTGCCTGTCATACTCATATCCTTTGTCATCTGTCATATGCTTACACATCCATATCCAAATCTATACCAACTACTGACACTGCCCACATGCACATACACACATCCATAGCATAGGCAAATAGCCATCATACATACGTATGTCTATCACACATACATATAACATACACATATTGTCATACATACGTAGCTTACAAACATGCTCACTAGTCATCACTAGAGCATTCTTACATACGTCAATATACATGCTAGCCATCACTAGCACAGGCATAATCCATACATACTTCAAACATACATGCTAGCCATTACTAGCACATACATACGTCAAACATACATGCTAGCCATTACTAGCACATGCACACATATTCATGCATACTTCAAACATGCACGCTAGCCATCACTAGCACATGCATACGTCAAACATACTTACATCCAACATGCATGTCATACGCATTTCAACATGGCATAGTTCATCCTCTTACATCATGCAAATGGACCATAAGCTAACATCCATAGCATTCATTCATATATTCCTAGCATCCTGCTACTCATTCAAAGCATGCTATCATGAAATTATGAGTTCAAAGCTCCCCTACCTCGTAATCATGACGTTTGATGGCAAGCACATGACTGTGGCGGCGTTGGTAGCAGAGTTGGCGGTCAAAACCGTTGCCCAGCTGAGAGAGCTGCTATCTTGAGGATTTTAGGAAGTGCCAGAAATAATCACAGCCAAACAGGGTGTCAGAAGTCAATGCGGCAAAACCCACGATCCACGGCGGCACACTAGGGTGGCCGGGAGAAATATCGTGCCAACATATGTGGCGGTGCGACCAGAAGTCGAGGGTGTACTCACTGAAGACTGGCCGGTGGCTTAGATGTGCTCAGTCGGCCATAAGATGTCGAAATCGGCCGTGGACAGCACCCAACGGTGACGATTTTGCATCAACAAGGGCCAACATAAGGGTGGAGAGCATGGGGCAATGCTCGAGGATTGAGGAGAGGTGGAGGAGGGCCATGTGTCAACTCCACTCGGTGGCAAAGCCAACCGATGGTCAAGTGGCCCGAATGCGGCGCCTAAACCCAAAAGCACATGCATGGCCACATGCACACGTGACCCAAAGGGGCAGGGGAGAGGGCCGAAAGGTGGCGACCCAAGGCCCACAAAAGGCCAACAGGGCTAAGGCCCTAGCTGTGGCCAAACTAAATGGTGACGTTGCCGATCACTACCCACAACCAAAACTAATGGTGCGGGTAGTTGTGCATCTCGCATGACAGAGAGCAGGGGGAGGGTTTAGGGTCGAGCAAAGGCCACGAGGCCATCACTAGCCAAGGCCTGTGCAAGTGAACTCGTCCACCTTCAGTCAAGGTAAGTCATACAAATTCTTGCTAGAGACCATCCGGTACCGACGGCATAAAATGGGCAAGAGGGGTCAACGGGCAAACAGGCTGATGAGCAGAATAGCTAGGGTTGTGAGCCAAAGGGAGGAGCATGGGTCATAGGCGATCAAGTCGGGCAAGGTGGGACCGTCTCCAGTCATTACTAGACCGGGCCGGAATCCCCAGTGGCCGTTCGACCACTGCCGGCACATGCCGATGGCATCAAAAGCCAAACACAGAGGGGCTGACCGGGGGAAAATGGAATCGGGATGGGCTAGGGGGCAGCTGCACCAGCTACGTCGGGCCGAGACTAGTTATCTGGAGGCCTACTGGAGGTTGCTAGCCATTGGCCACCTAAAGCTCGCCCGAGTAAACCGATAACAGTGGAAAAATACTATTTTTAAAACGGAGGCAGAATGGATGATGAATGGTGGAGCTCAGCCGGGGTGGAGGAGGCAGTGCCGGTCCAAGAGTGGCTGCCTATCTCCACCTCAAGGTCAGGGGTGGAGCCAAACTGAGGTCTAGTCGGTCCTTGTCAGCCCACGATGGTGACTGAATTACGGAACCAGCAAAACGGAGCCCGGAACAGTGGGGAAAGAAGGAGAGACCAGAGCTGTGCAGGGCTGGGCGGAGCAAAATTGGGCCAGGAAAGGTCACCCATCACCATCGCCAGACCAAGGTGGGGCCGGATGGAGGTCCAGTCTGCCGCAGCTCACCACTGGCAGCCTCTGTTTCACCGAAACAGAACACCAGAGGAACAGGGCATAAAAGGGGGAATTGACTGGGGCATCGGAGGAGAGGCCGTCTGGGCCGGTAGGGGTGGCGTCTTGCCATCACTGGCTCAGGGCGGAGCCGTGGGAGGCCGGTCGGCCCTTGTCGTCTCACTGCTGCGGCGATACAAATAAAACAGAGGGGAGAGAGGGCAAACGGGGGAGGAGGCGGCGCGGCTGTGGGGGCCGGGACGGTGGCGTCAAACCTCCAAAATTTGTGCCGTAAGTGCGTGGCGAAGCCTACGGCCCACGACTAAGCCCCACACCTGACTCTACGGGTATAAATATGGGGGAAAATACACAAATACAAATATGCTAAAGCGTCACATTTTTCCACCGAAAAATGAATAGAAAAATAGCAGGAAAATCACAGAAAATCGTAGAAAAATCAGGGACCTTACATGTCCTCCCTCAGCGCCAGACATCCTCATTTCAGCCCGAGCATTTCAAGTTCACTCCTCGCTTCCATGGTCCTTATGCAGTGGTGGAGCGTATCGGCCCGGTGGCTTATTGTCTTGCTCTTCCACCCAGCTCCTTAGTCCATCCAGTCTTCCATGTCTCCTGACTCCATCGATGTGTGGGTGACACTTCCCTCACCACTGATGCTCCACCACCTCCTTTGAACGGATAGGCCCCGCCTAGAGATCCTGTTCTAGCCTCGGTGCTTGATAAGCGTCGGGTCTACCATTCTGGTCCCATCATAATAGACGTGCTCATTTCATGGCAGGGTCAGCCCTTCGAGGATGCCACTTGGATGTCCGAGGATGAGTTCATGGATCGCTATCCAGCCTGGTCGCCTTGAGGTCAAGGCGAATAGCGGAACCGTGGTGGAGTGTTGTGCAAGTTTACCGGGCTCTTCGTTTACCTTTTATTTCAGTGAATTAGATTATTTTCCTTTGTATTTGCTTATGTAATATGACAATTATTTGTGTTGGAACCGTTAGTGAACCACGGATTAGCCGAGCCCACTAGTTGGCACGTTTCCTGAGGAGAGAGGGCGCGGCTCCCCATAAGGGTCATCCCCTTGTGTTTTGGTTATGCTATAAAAAACTGATATGATTTCCTCCCCTTTGTTCTTCCTTTCTCCCTTTTCCTATGTGAGAGTTCAAGGTACCGTTTGTGCCTACATCGGGCACAACAACGATCCAGTTTGTTTTTGAAGTGGTCGGCGAGCTTCTAACCACTATCCAAGCTTTAGGCCAGTTCTAGTCAGTTCGTCTTGGGCCAAAAGCAGTGGTGGGCCACTTGTCCCAACCCAGGTCAACCTCCTATGCCCCCTTTGCTCCTCTGCTCCACCCAATTCCACTACTTCTCACTATTGATCTATTTTTCAACATGATTTCTTTGTTCTATCTTGAAAAACATGATCTTTTCTCTTGATCCAGTGATGGCAAAACATTTTGTCTATTTTCTTCACTATAGACATCACTAGCGACCAACTAGTAGCCAATCAGCCTATGTGCCCCATTTCTCTGATTTGGCGATGATAGGGAGCTGCCAATTCTGGTCCCTCTTTGTTTGTCCATCATTTTGCATGATCGACCCCCATTTTACCTACTTTTTGTCATTGGCCATAGAATGGCCGCCAATCATATTTGGTTTGCTTTGTCTCAACTTGGCGACAACGGAGGTTATCTCCATCGATATTGGCATGACGTTGGCCTCATGGCCTTCGTTCCTGTAACGCCTCAACACTAATAAACTGATATGCTTGTAATATAACTATTTATGTACCCTAGTTTTATGTATTTTAGGGATATTTTATATTAATATTGGCTTATTATTGTTTAATTCTATTTTATAGGGTTTGATGAGCTTAATTGATGAAATTGCCATTTTGGAGCATTTATGATGAATTTATGTGCAAGAACTAGTTCAAGTTGGAAAATTCCTTTGCTAAAACCAAGTAGATGGTCAAGTGGTTAGAAATAAAAACTACAAAGAATGGAAAGTCTTAAATGCGGAAAGAACCAAAAAGAGGAATAAAGAAGTTGGTTAGAGTTAAATAAGGGAAGAGCGTATAAAATGAAAGAAGACTTACACGAGGAAAGAAGTAGGAAAGAAGGAAAAGCAAGGAAAAGGAAGGATCAAAGAATGGAAATTAACTATATTGAGTTAAAATTGAGGCTTAAAGATGGAAAGAATAGTTCTACCTAGCATGTTTATAAATAGAGTAAATAATTGTAGAAGATAAGGGAGCAAAGCAGAGAACCAAAGAAGAAAAAATCACAACTAGTTTACTTTTCAAAATTATTGTTCATAAAGCACTATTCATAGTCTTATTCGTCGTTACTATAGCAATCTAAATTTTTTTATACTGGCTTAATTTTCTTCTAAAGTTGTAATCTTCTTTCTACTTTATTTAATGGAAACTTTATTCCTTAGGTCAATGAATAGCTAAAAATGCTTGTTAGGGCTTGGATGATGCTTCATTAAATTATAAAATTTTAATGATTATGAGACTTGATTAATTTTTCTTAATGGTGGATTTAATGTTAATTGTTTCTACCTTTTCAATTGATGACATTTATTTAGATATGAGTTTAGTCATACTTCTCTCATGATTTAAATTGGTTCTCATTAGTTTTTTACTTGGTTTTGTCTTGTTTGATATTGAAATTGGGTATTAGTTGTGATTTGTAAATTGTGGATACAATTAATGGCTTAATTTTATATGTTGAAGTGGGGAGGAACAACACATTTTTTTATTATATATGAGAGTGTAATGATGATATTTTCCATAATAACAAAGATTGAATTCTAGATTATTATGAGATGAATGTGAAAAAATGATTAATAATCATTATTATGAGATGAATGTGAAAAAATGATTAATAATCATACTTATGAGTTCTATGATTTATTGAATGTGGATTCCTATGCCCTAGTGTTTTGTTTATCTGATAGTGTTTTATTTATTTTTCATTGCTTTCTTATTGTTAGATTAAAGCTTTAGAATTTTAATTTGGATAGTGTAATTACCTTTAAACTTTTATTTACTTTTGTTAGTTACTTTAGTCCAATTATTATCTTTATATTTGTTAACTAGATTAGGGTTTACTTGAGTTAGATTAAATTTAGTTTTTCGATTTCAATTCTTTGTAGGACTAGGGGTATGTCCAGTTAATCACCATGCTTAGATCTGGATGACAGATGACAATCACGTAAAAATGCTTGAAGAAGAGAGAACTGAAAATATAAAGTTAGAGAGTGAGAAAAACAAACCCAATGACTCCCCACCTATTTTAATTGACCTCTAGTTGGAAGTTTTGTGCCTAAAGCCCCATTTCCTCTAATACTAGTTAGTCCTAAGAAAAATGCACAGTTTGGAGATATTTTAGAGGTGTTTAATCAAGTGCAGATAAACATCTCATTCCTTGATGCTATCCAACAAGTTCCCTCGTATGCTAAATTTTTAAAAAACTGAGTCACAGTCAAGAGGAAAACAAATGTTCCTAAAAAGACATTCTTGATAGAGCAAGTCAGCTCAATCATTCAATGCAAATTTCCTGTTAAATATAAGGATCGTGGTTGTTTCACAATTTTATGCGAGATAGGGGATCGTCACATTGAGTGGAGTTTGTTAGATTTATGGGCTAGTGTGAATTTATTGCCATATTTGGTGTATCTGCAATTGAGATTGCAAGAGTTGAAACCCACATTAATGACACTTCAATTAGCTAATAGATTTGTAAAAAATCCTCGAGGTCTTGTTGAAGATGCTTTAATTAAGGTTGACACATTTTACTTTCCAGTAGACTTTGTACTCCTTGATACTCAGCCTATTCATAATATCCATGGGAAAATTCCTATTATTTCGGGTCATTTCTTCCTTACTACATCTAATGCTCTAATAAATTGTCGAAATGAAGTGATAAAGCTTTCTTTTGGGAACTTGACATGTGAGTTAAATGTACTTGATACAAGATGACAACCATCAGACTTCGATGATACTTTTGAGGTTGGCATGATTGAGAGTCTGGTGGAGGATGCTTTTCCTTCCACTTATTTTGATTATCCACTAAATATTTGTTTATCTCACTCTAATTTAATGATCCACTAAAATATTTATTTTGATTTGATTAGGTTGACTTGATTGAGAGTCTTGTGGAGAATTGCTCATTTGATAAGGAGAATTTCATTTATTTTAATTGCTTTAGAGAACCCTGGAAGAGTTTAGATGGAGGTGTGTCTGGTTGAAGACAGTAAACTTAGCACTCTTGGGAGGCAACTCAATTTTAAGATTTGATAGTTATTTTGTTTACTTTAGTAGTTAGTGTGTTCACTTTCTTTAGTCAGTTTTAAGTTTCTTTATCTTTGATAATTGCTCTAATCATTATTAAGGAGTGCTTATATGATTCATTATTGATTTATCCTTATGTGATTATGCTTGTGCTTTATTGACCATTTTTCTTAAGATAGTTATGTACATGAGCACGTTAACAAAGATATTATTTTTTCTTTTTCATTCTTTTCTTATCTTAAGCATTGTATTTATTTTCTTTTATACATTGAGGACAATGTTTAGTTTAGGTTTGGGGGTGTAGAAAGAGATTTTTTATTTTATTTTAGAGTATGTGTTTTAGTTTTAGTTAAAAATAAAAAAATTAAAATTAAAAAATAAATTAAATTTTTTATTGTTTTATTTTAAGATTTTGCTTATTTGCATTGATGCTTCTTTCAGATATGTGACTTTATTTAATAATATCAGACTATTTAGAATAGGTTTATATGGCTTGATAGATTTAATGATTTTGAGTTCTGATTACATCATATTGGTTTATTGTGCTCCTATTTTGAAAAATTAGAAAGACATTTGTCTAAGTGAGAATTCGAGCCCTTGATTATGGTCTTACATCTTAGTCGATATCATTGAATCTAGGTAACTATTTTATTATGAGAGTAAAACTTTGGTATAATTTAGTAGTATTCAAGATTTTCATAATAGAGTTTTGGGCTTGATTATTATTAGTTTGTAGAATAGTCTAGGACTTTCTATCAACATAATCAACGTTGATATATAATGTGCTAAAGAAAAAAATGAAAAAAAATTGAAAAAAGAGAAGAAAAAAAGTGAGTAAAAAATAAATCAATAAAAAAATTAAGGGTTAATTTTTTAAAATTAAAGTCACTGTATTTAGTAGACGCGGACTCAACATGCCTTACTAAGCACAAGGTGTTCAAGTTAAAAGGTAGAGTTGACTAATTTATGATATGCATAGCCTTATAGCTTATTTAGTTCAAGTTAATAAGCCTGAGGGGTGCTTTAACACCTAGTTCCTAAGCCAATTGGGTTTGGAGTTATTGACCTAACACTTGTTTTATGGATCTTATAGAAAGCTTAAAAAGACTAAGCCTTACATATATTATTTGAGATGAACATAAAATTCTAGTAAGATATTATGAAGTTATATCTTGAATGGGTTGTCAGGTGATCTAGGGTATTTTACTTTTGAAGGAAGTTTTTATGTGATTATCTATTATGATCTCTTAAAGTTGAATGAATGTCAATGTTTATTTTTAAATGTTAAATTGAAATTGTTGAGTGGACATGAGACACATTGAGTTAATCGAATCATGAAATTGGGATTGTATAATTACTTGGCAATGTCTATTTTTAAAAACTATTATGTTATGCATGAGCACTTACCATCAATATGAAGTTGTCAGAATGAATTATTATTTTAGAAGAAAAGTTGTATTATATGTTACATTTACTTATGATTGATTCTATTAAATGAAGTCACTAGTTTAGAAGGAGTTGATTTGTAAATTTTTTGTGGTTTTGATTTAATTTTTTTTATCTTTTTGGTTTTGAATTTTGTCGGTATTCACTGCAAACCCTCATGAGACTATAACTTGTCCATTAATGTAAGCTAAGAATTTAAAGGTTTCTTGCATATTCTAAATGCAATCAACATTTCTTGCGGAAGTGGAATAGTTAGTTTTGTTTTCTGTTGTTTTTATTTTAGTTTTGCTCAAGGACTAGCAAAAAGTAAGTTTGTGAGTATTTGATATGCTCATAATATAACTTTTATGTACCCTAATTTTATGCATTTTAGGGATGATTTTATATTAATATTGGCTTATTTGAGTTTAATTCTATTTTATAGGGTTTAATGAACTTAATTGATAAAATTGCGATTTTGGAGCATTGATGATGAATTTATGGACAAAAACTAGTTCAAGTTGGAAAATTCCTTTGTTAAAACCAAGTGGATGATCATGTGCTTAAAAATAAAAAGTACAGAGAATGGAAAGTCTTAAATAAGGAAATAACCAAAAAGAGGAATAGAGAAGTTAGTTAGAGTTAATTTAGGGAAGAGTTTATAAAAAGGAAAAAGATTTAAACTAGGAAAGAAGTAGGAAAGAAGGAAAAGGAAGGATTAAAGAATGGAAAATAACTGTATTGAGTTTAAATTGAGGCATAAAGATGGAAAGAATGGTTCTACTTAGCAAGTTTATGAATAGAGTAGAGAATCATAGAAGATAAGGGAGCAAAGCATAGAACCAAAGAAGAAAAACTCTCAGCCGGTTTACTATTCACTATTACTGTTCCTAAAGCATTATTCACTTTGCTGTTCATAGTTACTATAGCAGTCCTAAATTTTTTATTCTTGCTTAATTTACTTCTAAAGTTGTCAGCTTCTTTCTAATTTATTTAATGAAAATTTTATTTCTTAGATCAATGAGTAGCTAAAAATGATTGCTAGGGCTTAGATGAAGCTTCATTAAATTACAAAATTTCATGATTATGAGACTTGGTTAATTTTTCATAATGATGGATTTAATATTAATTATTTATATCCTTTTAATTGATGAGATTGATTTGGATATGAGTTTATTCATACTTCTCTCGTGATTTAAATTCATTGTCATTAGTTTTTTACTTGGTTTTATCTTATTTAATATTGAAATTGGGTATTAGTTGTGATTTACAAATTGTAGATAAACTTAATGACTTGATTTTAATCCGTTGAAGTGAGGAGGAACAATTTTTTTTATTATATATGAGAGCTTAATGATGATATTTTTCATACTAACAAAGATTCAATTCTAGATTATTATGAGAGTGAAAAATTGATTAATGATTATACATATAAGTTCTATGATTTAATGAATGTGGATTCCTATACCTTATTGTTTGTTTTATTTGATAGTGTTTTATTTATTTTGCATTGCTTTCTTATTGTTAGATTAAAGCTTTAGAGTTTTAATTTGGATAGTTTAATTACTATTAAACTTTTATTTTCTTTTGTTAGTTACTTTAGTCTAATTATTATCTTTATATTTGTTAACTTGATTAGGGTTTACTTGAGTTAAATTAAATTTAGTTTTCTGATTTCAAGTCTTTGTGGGATCGACACTCGTTTGGCCGCTCGACTACTATAAAGGGTAAACAATTTAAAATTTAACAACATAAACGGATCTAGATGGGGTTATTTTGGAAAACAAAATTTATAAAATTAAAAAAATCAGTGTAAATACACATCTCATTCTATCATAGAGCGGAACAGAATTGAACACAATCTCACATCTTGCTCTACTATAGAGTGGATCATAACACTAACACCATTACACCTCTCGCCTACTATAGAGCGGATGAGAACACATTCACACATCTCGATCTAACCCAAAGCGGGACAAAACACCTTAGGTCCTATCGGAACATATCATATCTACACATATCAAAGCATATTGGAACATAATGGATCATAGCATATCATATATCTTAATTAACACATGCATTTATATAATTAAATTAAAAGGTAAGAAACACTTACTCCCCTGATGTCCTGAGATGTAGTAGTGTTTGAAATTGTTCATTCCTTCTGGCCATCCACCCCTTCCGATCCAAGATCATCGAGGAGCCTCCTCTAGCTTCAGCACGTTTCTCTCATTGCATTGAAGACAATTTGCTCTCTATATGTTCATAGACAATGGACAAATCTTCCCCTTACCTAAAACACTTTTCTCTCTACACATCTGTAGACAATAGACAAAGTCTCCTCTTGTCCCGGGGCATTTTCTCCTTATGAAGTAGCTAACTTGAGGAATAGACACATCCATTACATAGAATACCGTCGAATTACCTAAGAATACATTTTGAACGGAAGAAAACGGACTCAGAACAACTCCAAAAACTCCTTTCTTGGTATTCAAGGGTAACAGGTAGAGCCTCCTCTTACTCTGGGGTATTTCCCCATTATGGACCAAGTCAAGAAATAAACACTTCCATTGTGTAGAACACCCTCAAATTAACTAAAATTTCCTGTTGAACAACTCGAATTGGACCTAAAATGAGTGAGAAACAAAGAAAAGAAGTTTCAAAATGGTTTTCAATCTGAAAGATCAACATATATATAGAGGAAATAGGTGAACATGCATTTGATGCGTGTCAGACATGTGTCATCTGTTAGACATGTGTCTGACACGTAACTGACACACATCATATGCACATCAGTCTTTTGATGTGTGTCATGTGCGTTAGCTTTTCTGACACGTTGCCACGTGCTACCATGTGATGACATTTAATAATTTTTTATTTCTTTCTTTTTCAAAACTTAAAAATACGATATCTTCCTACCTTGAAGTCAGAATTGCACGTTCTTGGTACTTATGGACTCGTATCGACTAACCCTTTAAAATTAGACCCACATAGATAGGTTATTCTACACTTTATATGTAGGTTCCGCCCATGTGGCATGCTTCTCAAGGATGTAACTTTCGCTCCCGATCTCTATTTTATGTGTTCTTTAATTTGTTATGCTTGTTACTTCGAGTTCTAACCAAAGATAGGAATATTATCCTATGAGATTAAATATTATATATTTATCCCTAACCCTCTTTGGTTAAGAGCAATCGGGACACGAAGTGTTACAACTCCACCATGGCTCGATTATGAGAAACCCCTTCACCTTTGCGGTGTGAGATGCATAGCTACCCGCACAAAATGTGTTGGTTCTTGGTGGTGATCGTCTATGTTGCTGCTTTGATTGGCCACCACGTTTTCCCCTTAACTCTGACACCCTTTTGGGACTTGGGCCACCACCGTCCAACCCATCTCCCCCTAGTGTGGCCTTCTTGGCCTCGTGTACAAGTGGCTACGCATGCGTTTCAAGGCATAGGCACTACTTTTGCACCACCTTATTGTTTGATGGATATGGCATCATCTAGATTTGTCTACCAAAGTCTACCTCTCCTCTGTCCTCGAGCGTCACCCAATGCCCTCTACCCCATATATGGGCCATAATTGTTACACCTAAACTATTGATTTATTAAATTGAACCAAAGCTTAGGGTTATCTTACTTACAAGTTCACAAGTGGATGTAGTCTTGCAAGGTCGAATCCTCAAAGATTACCTTTGTGTGACTATCACAATGATTACAAAATTAAAAGAGTAAAGAAAAATTAAGAGAGAAAGAGTAAAAAAGTATTTTTGTAATAAATAGTTAAGAAATCAATTAGATAAAACACTAGTGCATTGTGGGTCATTGTAGTATCTAGTAATGAGTCATGTAACTCAGTTAGAATCGATTGAAAATTCTATCTAACTAGAAGATATGAACATTAAAAGCGAGAACAAAGATAAGAAATACTTGGGATAGATGAAGGATTAAAAGAATTATTTCTTTAAGAAGTTTATGTATCAAAACTATGAAAGATCAAGAAGGAGAGGCTTCAAGCATCTTATGTATTAAGATCACAATGAAATGAAAAGAAGAACAATATTAAATGAATATCACATCAAATCACTAATACTTATTTGAAATTATTGATGAAACATGAATAGAGCTCCATTATATTGTTACAAATCACAACTAGCCTTAGCTACAGTGCTTAGAAAGACATTATAATAAAACTTAAAAAACAAAACTACAAAAGCCAAAACTAGGAGAAGAAAGTTCCCAAGAGGAGGAGATGATGTCTTTCCTACATTCACCCCTCTTTTTATAGAAGTAAAGGGTTTGCTTCCAAGGGGAAGGTCCAATCATATCTCTTGATTATTTCCTGATTGATTGCTTAATTGGTTACTTATTTAGCAATAATTAGAGTCTAAATCAATCAAATAAATCAAAGATGTATTTATCAAATAAGTATCCTTTAGTCTTCATTTATTTATTCAATTAGCATCATTATCTCTCTTATGTGTTTCAATTACAACATGTGAAAAGATCCTTCATGTGTTGGCCTCGGGTTAATTGACTAGTTGTCCCTTTGCATGTAAGATTTGAGCCCTATATCTTTCGAATTTGAATTTTGTTCTATGATAATTATTGTAAACACGAAAATCTTCTTTCCAATGATACCAAAATCATATCAATACAAATTTAATATAGAAATATATGCTTGAAATATTAAGGCAGTGTTAATTTGTCCAAATTAACTTCTTCCCGAAATTGGTTCTCTTGATGCAAATGCGAAATCTAATGGGTCCATAAGGTTGTGTTCAAATATTCCATGCATGTTTAGACAATTAAGAGTGCATTCTTAACCCTTAAATTACTTTAGGTAGTAGGTTTTCACTTCCTCTTCTACTTGGATCCTATTAAAGTCCATTTGGACATATAAACACAATAGATGTCCAACTCACCTATTCAAAATATAAATAACCGAAATAAATAATGAATTAACATAAAATAGGATTGATATTAAATATTTGAAAATATTTAATTGAACATTATTTCAACACATCAATAGTCGACGCAAAATCACTACCGTTGGGTGTTGTTCGCGGCCTCTTTCAGTGTCTTGCAACTGGTCGAGTGCCTCTTAGCTGCCAGCCGACCTCTAGTTGGTCCATCTCAACTTTTAGTTGCACTTACCATTTTGTTGGCATAACCCTTCTCTTAGCTACTCTTAGTGTGCAACCTAGATCGCAAAATTTTCCACTTTGATTTGTGTCACCCTCGTCTTGTTGTGATTACCTCTGGCTCTTTCTAAATCCTTGGAACAACAGCTTTCTCGACTAGGCAATGCTTTTGGCCACCAACTCTGTCTCCGAAGCTTCCACCATCATGTCCTCTCCATCAATCATCATGGATTATGAGGTAGGGAGCTTTAAACTTGTAATTTGAAGATAGTATGCTTTGAATGCATAGAAGCATGCTAGGATGATTGGGATTTGATGATTGGATGTTAAATCATGATCCATTTTGCATTATGTTAGAGGATAAATTATGTCATATTGAAATCCATTTGATATGCATATGAGTTAAATGTATGTTGGTAAGCTATATATGTGGAATATGTGTGTGCTAGTAATGACTAGAGAGTATGTTGGTAAGCTATGTATGTGGATTATGTGTGTGCTAGTGATGGCTAGTGAGTATGTTGGTAAGCTATTTATGTGGAATATATGTGTGCTAGTGTTGGCTAGTGAGTATGTTGGTAAGCTATGTATGGAAGTTTATGTATGTTATATGTATGTGTGATAGATAAATGTATGCATAATGGGTATATGCCTATGCGATGGATATCTGTATATGCGTGTAGGCACAAGTATGGGCGATGGATGGCAAGAGGTGATAGAGGGTTTGGTATGGATTTGTTGTGGATGTGTGGTCTTATGATGGAAGATGAAGGTCATAAGTTTGACGAGTGAGGATTGGAGCAGATTGGTTTGGTTTGGGTTAGAGCCTATGTCGGGGAATTGTCAGATAATAAGAGTGTTACATAATTGTACAAGCATAATGTACAAATTATGAAGTAAAAAGTAAGTAAAATAAGTGAGGTATAAGTAAGAGAGTGATAACTGCGGTTGGATTTATGGAGCTTAGTTTGATGATGTCTGAGTAAGACGATTTAGCCGTACGGTGGATGGCGAAGAATGCATAAATGTGTAAGGATATGTTTAGTGGTGAGTTATGATAATGAGATGGACGTGTCAAGTGAAGTATAATGCTTTAATGAACTAGGGTTTTGGAATGGGTTTAGCTTCAAATTGGTCTACAAAAGTTTGTAAGATAGAAAAATTGTGTGCCATAATTGTTTGGAATGTTTCAAGTGAAGTATACTACCCAAATTTTTTATGCTCGATTGACAGCATTATATGATTCTACTCAAGAGTGGCACTGTATGATTCTGCATTGGAGTGACACTGTATGATTTCACCATGAGTTGGCACTATATGGCCCCTAAAGTGTGGGTGTTTATGATTGTGCGTTTAAGTGAGTAGTATCATGGAACTACTCTTACCTGTTAGATCATGTGCCCCATGAGCATGGTTGTGCTTTACCTTCAAAAAAATCCATAACATCTAGTCATTCCTTGGATGTTAAGGTGATGCCCCAGTGACATTGCTTTCCATTTTAGCATTGGATCTTATTAATGGTAATGCGCTTCGTGCTTCAATAGTCTATAGTACGTGTAAGATTGTATGATTAAGTATGTATATTTCTGAGTAAGTGTAAGTTTATGAGCAAGATTGTAAATATAAGTTTCTGAGTAAGACTATAAGCATATATTTCTGAGCAAGACTATAAGAGTAAGATTGTACGAGTATGTGTAAGTTTGAATTAAGTTGCTAAGACTCTTATTAAGAGTATAAGTGTAAGATTGGATTGATGATATGTATTTGGCATGATTGTATGTGTAAGTTCAAGATTATTATATGCTTGCTTGCTTCATGCTTGAGTTGCATGAATGCATCTATGTATGGACTTATAGAGTTCACTATTTAGAACTCACCTACTGGGTATTTTCCTACTTAGTATGAAAATACTTATTTGCCCCATATTTTTAGCCCCAATAATCGGGAGGTTTTTGCAGGTTTGTGATGAAGAGCACCTGAAGATGGATGCTTATTCCCTTGAGTGGATTGATTCCCTTTTAACTCAAGTATATCCTTGATTCATTGCAAGTATTATTTTGTGCAACAATCTGATGTATTGGTTGAGATGAGAATTAGGGTGTTTATGCATTCTAGACTTATAATTTGGATTAGATTGTGGACTTTTTATGGGACTTACACTTTGGGATGCCTAGGAAAGATTTGTATTTAAAGCCCATGATAATGGCTATTTATTTATATGTTTGTTATCAAGTAGTGCCTGATGATGTTTAGTTTGGATCGATATATGATGTTTTAAATTATAAAACTATTTTCACAAGTTTTGTATTTTGTCGTTCTTTTCAATTTATAGCCATTATGTTGCAAAATTTTACTATGGAATTTAAGAAAAGGTGTTGAAAAATCTCAAGTATTATACCTATGCTCATAGGTGACAAAATAAAAAAGGTAGGAGCAAATCAATGATATTATTTACCAGAGAGCACAACTACCCACACTAGGGCCATAAAGTGCCTACTAAAGGTTGAACTCATAAAGTGTCACTTTCGTACATATAGTATCACATTTGGGCAAAATCATATAATGCCAACCATGAGCAAAAATATATAACACTCTCAATAGAGCATCAAATATCTGTGCTTAAATATAATACTAAGTCAAAATCTCGCAGGATAAACACCATAGCTAGTCATGAGAAATGCTCAGTTGACTAATTACTGGCTAGCTCAAAAACAAAATTTAATCCGTAACCCCCTAGGTAACCTACTCACAAATTTATCATATTTGTTTTACTTACCTTTCAAGTTTGAATTTAATAATTTATGTGGTTCTATTTATGCCATGAAATCCTCCGAACAAAGTTAAGCCTATTCCAAAACTCTAATCTATCTGTGCCACGTACTTTCTTTAACCCATCCATCTCTAAATAGCAATTCACCATACATATCAGCATATTTATTTAACATACCCTCACATACATTCACCTTATGGGCAAATAATTTCTCTCATAGTTCATCAGACTCAATCCTTGTAAACTAATTAAAGTTATCAAATTATTACTAATAACTTATTTTCATTATGTTCGAGTTCATAATATCAACATTATACTTATATAATTATGCTATGAAATCTTATTTTTTTACAAACCTCCAAATGAGCTCAAAAACTTAGTTTACCTACTCATTAAACCTTGAAGTCTTCTACTTGCTACTCTAACATTCATCTATGGCCAACAAGAGGGGTGGAGGGTGTGGATAGGTATTGAAGGATTGAGGAGAGGTGGATGAGGGTTATGGTAGTGAAATCTAGTTAGTGGATGGTTTTTTGGCAACTGGGAAGGCCAAAAAAGGCAAGAGGAGGGTTGTACAGCAGCGACCCAAGGTGTAATGACCGGTAATTTTGACCCTAGTACCTTATTTATCCAATTTCTTCCCACACGTAGTAAATATAAGTGTGAAACATGTTTAAATAGAATGTAAATTTCAAGCTCATAGTAATGATACTAAGAACATGAAAAATAGAAGTTGTATAAGGGAGATACAAATTTTCAAATATTTATGATGATTGTATTCTATATTTTTAATTGTAGGCTAGTATATACATGTGGAACCCACTTGTAATAAGATCTTAAATATTAATTACAAATTTTAATTTAGTTGGTTTCTTTAGCTTTAATCTAAAAGAATTAAAACTTAATTTAATTAGGAAGTTCAGGTGGAAAAGGGATTTCGATGGGGATAAACTTGCTTGAGTCCTAACTTTGGAGGAAATTACTCCTTATATAAGAGAGGGGGAATGGAAAGAAAAAGGGGAAGTAAAAAAAAAGAGAGAAGAGGAGGAATGATGGAGAAGGAGAGGAGAGAGAGGACAACAGAGGCGGAAATGGGGAGAAATACATGGAGGGGGGAAATAAAAGTATGGAAAAGGGAGAACAAGATTGTCAGCCATGAAAATGGGGAGAATCCTTAATCCACACCTAAAAATGAAGTACGATTGAATGGGTTTGATGGTGGGTGAGCGACAATCCCATTGCCCATTTTACTATAGTGGCTATAGTAACTACATCGATTTTATTCGTCTTTTGGTTCAGTTTATGGTTAGATGTTTTATTTTCTTCTCTATTGTTCTACTTAAGATAACTTGATTAAAAAGTTAGTACTTATTCCAAAATTCGAAAAGCATTAAATCATAGTGAATAAGAACCAAATAAACATATTTTGAGCTCAAAGTTCATGAAGCAGTGATTGATAAACTAAACTTGATTGTATTAGACGTGTGCTACATAAATAAAATTTGTATCATGTTAGTCTCTAATAGAGGTTAGGCAATTAAGTAACTATAGTAGATGACTTGGCATATATAGAGTTTGACATCTGATTAATCTTTGATTTGGTTTAAATTCCAAGTATGAATGAGACAGTGGACCAAATCAACCTTTTGTGAATTAACTATAATTTTTCTAATTGAAGAGTGTTGTAGTTTCTAAGGTTGGACCATGGTTCCATTCATGGTCGGGGACACCTATGGAAAGGTTGTAGGAGCTAACTGGAGTCAAGCCACCTTAGCTATTTTTAGGGCTCTCTTCCTGCAACAAAAATAGAGTCCTGTTCGTTCACAAGGGAAGAAGATGGAGTTCTAAACCGGGAAATTATTTCTGTTTTGGTTCAGGCAAAAAAAAGGATTTGCGTTAACCCAACCCTTTTCACCCATGTACAAATGTTAGAAAAATTCTAGAAAATTAGGGAATTTGCCTAGAGTTTAAATGAACATATCCACAAATTTTCATAGCAAAATGAAATCTACAAAATTATGTACAATTATGGTTTTACCTTACAGGTTTAACGACAACAAGCTTACTGACCCAGACACGGTTGAGTGGGTAATAGTATAAATACCAATTTACAAATTTTACTATAGTGTTATGACTATACAAAGAATTTATATTAAAATATCATTTTTAATGGAGTTGTCAATAAATTATGAATATTCTGAGAGTGACCTTAGGAATCTAATTATTTGTGGGATTTTTTGTTCAATACTTAAAATAAGTAAGTAGGGTTTTTGGCAACCCAAGAACATGTTTAGATATCATTGACTCTAATAGATGAGTACTAAGAGGCTTTAAAGAAAATGAATTGATAAAATACCATTAAAAAGATATTAAGGTTAAAGTGAGTTGAACTAAAATATAAACTTTTGAATTAATGAGCATAGAAGAAAAACTAAGCAAACGAAGAATATTTTTGAGATTTCATAAACAAGGGTTAAGGGCTCAAGGGCACTAGATCCTCGGGAGCTAATGTTAGTCTTTGCTAATTGTTATGATGAAGTGATGCATATGATTTAGATCATGTATACGTGTTGAATTAAGATATTTAGCATTTGATCTTCAAGAATATAGGCTCATATTTAATGCTAGAAGTTATATAGTTGATTGTCATTTATATGACAAATGTATGAGAATATGCTACATGTTACATAGAGATCATGCTTAAGATTATAGGATTCATGTTATACATGCCTTTTTTATGAATGCTTGCTTGAATGTTGAAGGCAGGATAATGAATTGAATGGACTATTTTAAATTCTTGCTTTAAGTATTTATGTGATTATTATCAATCTGATTGGTTCTAATTTTTTCTTGTAAGATTCAAGTATTTAATTATCTTCATAATTATGTTTGTCGGCATGGTAATCATCTTAGCCAAAGATCATGGGAGATGAACAATTGGGTTTTCTTGAAGAATTCTATGCAGTGAAAAATTTTGTATGAATTGTATTTTATGTCAATATGGTATTGTTATTATTTGAAAAAAAAATTTCCTCTTAGAAATCAAGTTACACAAGTCCTGGGTGTAAGAATATAAATATTCTTATGTCATATATTGCCCTATTTCGATGATCAAAACAATGTCATTAATGTGTGTAGTTTTAAGTAATTTAAGCTTGAAGGTCATACTCTAAAGATGAAGCGCAAGGAAGACTTGAATCCATGTTTGGTTAGGTAAAAACATGCACACACATCATATACATACACTTTAGGAGACCTTAGGTGAAAGAATAGGTAAGAAATGGAGACCATGCAAAAGAAAATTCAAATTTTTGTTGATTGCAATTGATCGTTAGAATGCCCAAATCGATTACCCTTGAATGTACAAAGGTTATTTGAAAAATTATTGACTCGACAATCACTTCATGATATCAATCGATCAAGAGGTCAAAAGTTTACACTCAAAATTTAATCGAGATGAGGATGATTGATTGCTAGGTGATACTGATCGATCGTCGGGTGAAATCGAGTGACAAAATTAGGGAACCGATCGATTGCCTGATAGATCGATTGATTGCTGTGATACTAAATTGCCTAAACTAGTCCTTTCCATGTCACTTTTGATTCTTAGTTGAAGATATATTCCTTTTGAGACTTAGGGTCTGTATAAAGGACGTGAGAGGAGAAGAGAGGGAGGCTTATAAAACTTAGAGAACTTGCATAGAGTTTCTCTAATGGATTTTAGAGAGAATTAGTCTTCTAGTTTTAAATTTTTTTTAACCTTAATCAAAAGATTGATTAGGGGTTAGATGAGTGCAAAAAAATGTGACATGGTGTTTTGTTGAAGATTATTGCTATGAAGATCCTGGAGAAAGAAGATTCATTTCACAAGAGAGGATAAAAAATCAAAATTGATCAAAGAGAGTACAGAGGAGAGAAGATTAAGCTGGTGTTGGTAAACAACCAAGGAGTAGTTGATTCAGATTTAGAGTGGTGTGAAGAACCAATCATTTGAAGAGAAAGGAGTCTATTTTCTTTGTAAACTGTAAATCTGTAATCTCTAGTTTACATAGTACATAGGTTATATGGATAGGGTGTCCTGTGCGTTTTGCCTAGTTCAATCTCTACTAAAAATTCTTGTCTGTTTGCTTAGTAATTTGTTTGCTAAACAATTCATTAGAATACATAGTGTAAGATCCCTAAACTTTAACCGGTTTATTTTTATTCTATTTAATTGTTATTGTGTGGTTTAATACTAATTCTGATAAGTTTTGATTATTTTTTAAATTAAAGTAGTTAACCAAGGTTTTAACCAAAAAAAATTTCACTTTCTCAATTGGGAACGGCTGAGACCAAGAGCTTAGGAGCCCTAATCCCCATTTTCCAAAAAGGGAAAAGAGACTAAGGTAGAGATTTGCTTAATCTTTCACTAATTTCTTAGTGTTTCTTTTAAATCTTCCAAATTTCTTCTTTAACCAAGGTTTAATCTCGATTTCTACTAAAAAATATACTAATTTGAACTTCTTTTTCAAACCCTAAGGAAGAGATTTTCGCTTTTGAGCTTCTTAAACCCTAGATCTACTAGTTTTTAAGAGATTTAGGAGTTTTAAACCAGATTTATGAAGGTATTAAGAAAAACCATATGTTGCATAGGATTTATAGGTGTTGGAGGAGCGATTTCAAGTCAAGAAGCTTGACGAAGGTAAGTGTTTTAGTCCTAAACTTGTTTGTGATTTCAGATTTAAGTTTTGATAGAGTCTAAACTGGGTTTCCATGGTTATGAGCCTTAATAGAAAATTTAGAAAAGTTTAATCTTTGATGAGATTTCTTCGTGTTTTTGTTTAGAAATGGATAGATTTGATGTTTTTTAAGCATGGATTTGATTATCATGAAGTTTAGAAGTGAGATTTGATGAATTATGAAGTGTATGTGAAGTTTTGGTTTTGATTTTGAATTGGGGAAGACGAACTAGAGATTCCAGTTATGGCAATCGAACAATCAGAGAGCCGATCGAACGAGCCATTTGAAAGGCCTTGTAGGGAGTTTGAATGCCAACACAAAAGATTTGGGGATTTTTGCTATTTTATCCATTTTCGAGTTTTTACTCTTAAATACTATTTCTTATGTTCATGCTAAGTAATTTATGCTAGGATGAGCTACTAGAAGAGCATTATATTGATATTAGAAATTATTAATAATATTTAAGTACCATGTAAAATTGCATGATGTTGGTTAAACATGTTTGGATTGATTATCTTGAATCCATGATTGAATGATTCCTTATGTTTTAAGCATGATTCTAGCAAGGTTATAGCATGAGAATGGACTTGTATGACTTCATACAATGTGATTAAATTATCGGTGAATGATGGTGTCTTGTCTAGCTTCAAGTGTGGTATGCATATGCTTGCATAGGTCTAGCATGAGGTTGCACTTGATTTGAATGATATTTTCCAATGGTTTTCACTCATGATTTCAATAAGAAGCCATGATTAGATGTTAAAGAACATGTGTATTGTATGCTAATGGGTCACTTATAATGCATGTTCTTATGCTTATAATTGAAAGTTTTACCATATACACACACGTGGGGGTAATCATGGTAATTATTGATGCTTATGATTAGATATGATGCATGTGGGCTGAAGGGAGCACGTTCATGAATTAGAATTCATGTAGAGATTACTCACGTATGTTTCATGTTGCATGCATCATGAAGCAGATTTTATGAATAAGACTTTATCGAGATTAGCCAATTCTAATCAATTCAATGCAATTGTGTGATATTGCTATCTGGGTAATCGATCGGAGGCTTATCAATTCAGTTTTACATCCAAAAGGTCGAGGTTTTATGTCCCTTGAGGATGGATTTTTCTCCCCGGGTTGAGAAGAGTAGTAATGCAATAAGGAGATAAATGGTGGCAACCATCTGGACCCTGAGAATCCAGGCTAGTGTAGCCGAGTGTACCGGCTTACTAGGGGTAGTTTTCCCCATTAGGGAATTTACCCAAACTACGGAATTCCTTCAGACTTTTTTGTTGGGGTTTGTTTGGAGTGCACAGGGACTGCTTATGCTTCGGCCGATTAAGCAGAGTTGTTTTTATCAACTTGCATAGTTATGATGTGTGTTAAAGACACTTTATATGTAGGTTGGTATGCAATGAATATACATGATCTAAAATGTGTTTTAGAGATATTTCTCATGTAGGTTATATGTGATGTGTACGCATGATTAGAATGTGTGGTAGAGACACTTCTCATGTAAGTTATATGTGATGTTTATGCATGATCTGAATGTGTGTTAGAGACACTTCTCGTGCAGGTTATATGTGATGTCTATGCATGTTTTGAATGTGTGTTAGAGACACCTTTTTCATGCAGGTTATATGTGATGATTATACATGATGTGATTGGGTGAGAAACACTTATTTTGCAGGATGGATGTTGTGTCATAATGTGATTATTTATGCCATGATTAGTATATATGAGATACTTGTATGCAGGATAATTACTTATGGGCAAGTAGGGGTATGGTAAGGAATTAACTAGAAATGTCGATATTATATGAAATGAGGATCTGAATTACCATGTTGATGTATCGTGGATGTTTTCTGATTAACGTTACCATATTTTAAACCTTTTTGAGTTTCGTACTCACCCCTTTTTTTTGTGTTTTATTTTGGGGCTGCATGGCGCGACATGCAGTGGATCAAGATCCTCTATATGAGGGACAATTGGATATGCATAGGAGTAGGTGTGAATGTCTTCGGACATTAGTATGTCTTCTGCTTTACTCTCATATGGTACTAGAACACTATGTATGGATTATTATGTATCAGACTAGTGTATTTCTTATGATTCTAGATATTTTTCAAACTTTCTTATTCGAGCCACACGTTAGCTTAGGATGCTAAGTATGTGGGTTGAGTTGATGATTTATTTCAGAGATGTTATCCTCTTTTATTTTTCCTTATTTCTCTTGCACAAAGGATTAATGATGCATGACTCCCTGTGTGTTTGTAATTCACCTGCTAGAGGGGTTAAGACTTTCGTAAAGTATTTAAACTAATCTTGTCACCCTGTGTGCTTGATCGGCCCCTGGACTGGGTTTTGGTCAGGTCAGGTGGGTGCCGAGGCATGACAGATAGGAATTGCGCACATTAATTAGAACAAAATCTAAGTTTATTTTTGTTTCAAAGGTGAAGACAAATCTTGTAGATCAATTGCATGTTAAAGACACTTTTATGTTTCTCTATTTGTGATTGCCACACATATTGAACCCAAATGACCTCTAGGAGGGGGCAGCAGCACTAGGGCCATACAAGGGTGAATGGCAAAGCGGGGTAGCTATGACAACCTTGAAATTTTGAAAGTTTTGAAAAATAGAACTTTTGTGCCCATAAGCAAGTTTTAGCTTCAATAACTATTTCTCTTTAATTTGAAACTTTTTGAGCTCAGTTCTTTGAAAGGAACTTTAAGATTTTTGATAGGGCTCTAAGAGACTAATATCAATAATGCATAAATTGCATGCTAGGACCATGGCTACAACATCGAGAAGAGTATTGTGGGTGGTCCACACTTTTAAATTACGAGATAACATGCCCTTGTATAGTCTTATTTCGTAGAGCTCATCAATAGGAATCTTAAGGGTACCAAGAACATGAAAAACCGTGCTCAAGGTATAGAATAATGGTCATTCTATGTTTTGAAATTAGTTTTGTTTTAAAAAAAATAGTTTTAAATATTTTTTGCATCCACACTAACATTGGCGCGGAGCACAGACCATGCACATGGCCAGCCACTCTGGGCCGAGGATGTGTGCCCAACAATTTGACCCCATGATAATAGGGGTTGGTTTCCTAATTTTTTTAACACTTCTTCCTCTGGTTTTTCCCCATCTTTAGACCTTCTCTTCTCCATTTTAGAGCCATTTCTTACCTACTTTAGCCTTTTAAATGGCAAGAGTGTCCATTTCATGTGATAACCTTTCTAGAGGGGGGCACGTCCCAAGCCAAGGGGAGGCTCTGTCCACTGCTTCCGTGACGGGAAATGAGAGATCATTCTAGTACAAGGGGAGGCTCTGCCCTTTGCTTCTGAGCCCGGAAGGATATATGATTATTTGGGGTAAGGGGAGGCTTTGCCTGTGGCTTTCGAGCCCAGAAGGAGAGAATGTCCCAATGCAAGGGGAGAGTCTGCCTGCTGCTTTTGAGCCCTGAAAGAGAGAATGTTCACGGGGCAAGGGGAGGCTTCGTCTGCCATCCACTTTTTGAAAAATCCAAAGTACAAGTGTAGCTGGTCTTAACTTCTAATTCCGTACTATGACTAGGTGCTATGTTTTCGTAACTCTTTCTCACGAATAAATGTTTATTTGGAAAAAAAATCGGGGTTGAACAAATACAAGAATAATAGCATCTTGATACACCTCTTAGTAGTACTTTATTGCAATACAAACATTTGAATATTATTATATTATTTGAATGATATTTCAAATGATTTGAATAATCAGATTTGAATGTTAGTTATTTAGTATAAAGCCCCAAAGCTATCAATTATTGATACTAGCTTATTAAGGCTATGCCACGCTTATGAATTTAGATCCCATGGGAACATCTCTTTCATTTTGTTATCATTGCACCATGAGCCAAGATGTATGTCTCTTCTGTATTGGTAGCAATTCATGAATAAATGATTTATTTAAATTTGTGAAAAATTTATCAAATCATGCGAATAACCGATTTATCCAATTTTATGTAAATGAACTAGTTCATATTTTGTGTTAGTCGGCAATGATACTTTGATTTATTTCAAGTCAGATTTTGATGATAAATTATATGAACTATTAGAAAAATGTTTTAAGTAATCTTGATTATAATTAATGTTATTGCATTTTAATAGATTTTATTTCTACCTACTAAGTATAAATATATTCATCGACCCCTAGATGTTAATGTAGATACCCTATAGAACTTTGAGGATCTATGCTTTGGAAGTTTTTGTCAAGTTTCTTTTATTTTAATTATGTATATTTGTGCCAATTGGGGGGGGGCATGTTAAGCACTATTTTGTAAAATTTAAAAAGTAAGTAGATTATTCAAAAGGTACTCGTATGTACATGAATGATATTGACCCTTTTTTACTATTAATTGATGGGATTTCAACTTTTAGTTTTGTATAAAAAGTTAGGTCATCACAACAATGGCGCTAATTACCTCCCAAATCAAATTTAAAGGGGCTGAAAACTAAGATAGACAAAGGTGGCAAAGGGGTGTTGGGGTGTGCTTAATCAACTAGAAAATGCAAAGTGGTATGGATATCGGGCTGGTACTCACTATTGTTGTGTTGTGGTCGGCTTGACTATGGCTAGCCAAAGGTCGGTGTCAGTAGTGGCAGCTGGAGGGAGAGAAGCAAATAGGATAGAGGGCTAGGGCATCATGGTGTGATACAAAGAGGGCAGAATGGGAGCTGAACAACCACTGGTGGTAGCACCTTACTATTGCTGGTCTAAGGCAAAGCCAATGGGTACCAGCTAACGGAAAATGCAAAGTAGAATAGGGAAGTGGAAGTCAGTTCTTGCTTTGCTAGACCTAAAGGAAGGAGCGGGGTTGCTGATTGTTTATAATTAAACCTTTTGCAAGTGTACAAGGTAATTATTCTAGGATACTTATTTAAGGATTTTCGAACCTTAGGGAGGGATAAATTAATTACTAAATCTAAGTGAAGAGTTTGTTGATTAAAAACTAAAAAGAACTTGAACTTAAACTAAGCAAAGAACATAATTAACTAATTTAAAAGGAAGAGATCAATATGATGAAAATTACTTAGGAAATTAGATCCATTATAGAACCATAACAATTCCTTAATCTTTAATCTAAATCAAGTATGAATATGAACAAGTATTCTTAGCTACAACTAGAATTACTTTAGAAAGAATCATTAATTAAATTCATGGCATAAATTATCTTCGACAACAGCATGAATCATCTACACTAAACGAAACTATAGGCATGACTCATCTCATCTAATTCATTAATTATATGAATATTAAAACTATTGCATGACCATCTCATCTAAATCACAGAAATTAGAATCGATGTAAATCTCAAAACCACATCTATCTATCATCTAGAAGACAATAAATCAACATAGAACTGAATAAACATGAAAAGCTCTTCCATTAAAAAAGAAATCCTTGTCATACGATTGTCACTATTCACAACTGAGATCTAAATTAAAAATAAAAAGAATTAAAACTAGTCAATTGCTTCATCAACTCCGAAATAAAAGAAAAATTCTTGCCTTGCATGATAGAATAAAGCTCTTGAATCTCTATTAAAATTTTTGAATAATCTTCCATTTTCTTTTTCCTTTTTCTCTTCACAAAAACTACTATAATCTTTCAATTTTGAGCCATTTATGTATTCATAAAGGCATACGAATCGTAGGAGGAAGTCTAATATGAAAAGGAATCAAAACTGTCTAAAATAGAAAATTGCGCATTATCCCGCTTGAACGCCTTGCATGCCCATTCGAACACCCTGCATGCCCGTTCGAACACCCTGCATGCCCATTCGAATGGCTATAGTATTTTTGCAATTTGGACAGTTCTGTTCAATTTCATGTCCAATTTATGTTAAGAAAGCTAAGCCTGTTCACTGGACAATCCATATTCTTGTCCAATTTTTTACTTTGTTCATTAAGTTCTTTCTTTCATGTCCATATTAGTTCGATAAGTGCACCTTACCTACAAAATATAAAAACTTTACATTTTAGATATGTAGAATATAATTAAAATCTCAACTTGATTTAAATAAATGCCTAAACTACGAATAACTCCCAAATTAATTAATACTTAAACTAAAATATTAATATCTATCTTAACATCAATAAACCATAACTAACTCTAAATTAACCTAATCTTTACTAGCAAATAAGGGGAAAAGGCATATAAAGTAGATATATATTTCATACTTATTAGTTACTAGAAGGCTAGTAGATAGGACTTCATGTAATACACCCTGACCTACAAGGCTAGCAAGCAAATTTGCAGGTTTGGGCCTAAATGTATAGATTGCGGCCTTGAGTAGGCCTAAAATTTCAAAGCTTGTTAAATTTAGGGTCCGGCCAAGGCTTGGGCATAAAAAGCTTAAAAGCCTGGCCTAGCCCGTAAGACATAATGTCCGAGAAGTTGAACCAGTTTTTCAGGTACACCCAAAACGAGTTCAACATGCAATCCAAGGCCACAATTGGGTTGGAGTTCTAGACCTTCAACAGAGTTCCAAACCTAGAGCAAGGATAAAAAACACTTTTCTTGAATTGGTGCGAATTATGCTTGCCTTGTAAATTTTGATTTGGGTTTTGTGAGCCATAGGGAGATGTGAGCTTCCTTCGGCAGATCAAAATGTGTGTTCCATTGTTAGGCAGTATTGATTTGGTTATTTTGGACATATTTTCTCTTATTTGATCATACATTTGTGACTAAAAAGGTCATTCCACAACTTTATTGATTTGGACATTGTCATAGTAAGTTGTTAGATCTTTTTTTCAGCTTAAGCACATTTGTTGTTTTGTCATCTCTAATTTCATGTATCTTTGGCCCGAAAGCCCATGACCCGGCTAGAGCCCATCTAAATTTTGGGTTTGGCCAAATTTTTTGCCTTAGCTTTGGGCCTAGGCATGCCACAAATTTTCTTTATTTTTTTGGGGCGAGCTTGGGCCTACAAAGGCCCTCTAGGGTCCAGCCTGCTTGTAGCTCTACTAGTGGAGGCAGCTTGGCCAGACGAGGCAAACCTAAAGGAGGTTGACCTGTGAGGGATGGCCAATGGCCACCTGTGAAGATCAAAAAAATAGGATGGCGATGGGCGGTTTCCATACTATGAGGGTTGGGCATGCCAATCGTGCCCGATCCATTTTTTCTTTTTCTTTTTCTTTCTTATTATTCTCCCCTCTTTTTTCCCCTTCTCTTTTCTTTATGTTTTTATTTCTTTTTCCCCTTGAATTCTTTGTGGTCCAACGAGGCCCACAACTAGGAACTAGGTGATAAATGTAAAATATATCTATTTTATACACATTTGTACCTTATTTGCTAGTATAGTAATAAGTTCGGGTAAATTATGGTTTATTTACATTAAGATAGATATTATATTATAGTTTAATTATTACTTAATTCGGGAATTATTAGTAATTTAGGCTTATATTTGAATAAAGTTGGGAATTTATTTATGTTCTACATGTCTAAAATATGAAGCTTTTATGTTTTGTAGGTAAGGTGAGTTTATAAAGGCCCTAGGACGATGTTTAGAATAATTCAAAACACTCTTAACACACTTTAAAATGATTTGCATAACTTTTCCTAGTTACAAACAAGTTAAAAAATATAGACGTGAAGGAAAGAGCTTAGTGAACATAGTAGAAAATTGTAAAGGAATATAGACTGTCTAGTGAATAGACTTGTCTTCTTGAACAGAAACTGGAGACAAAACTAAACACAACTGTCCAGATTACAAAAAAAGTATAGCCGTTCAAACAGACATGCAAGGCATTTGAATGGCACAATGTGCAGTTTCCTATTTTGAGTTGGTTTTGATTTCTTTTCTTATTAGACTTCCTCTGATAATTCTGATCCTTTATAAGTCATATTTAGCTCGAAGTTGATAAATTCCAGTAGATTTTTTGAAGAGAAAAAGGGAGAAGAAGATGGAGAAGCATTTAAAGCTTCCGTTGGAGATTGAAGTACCTTCTTCTAGTATGCAAGGCTAGATTTTTTTTATTTAGGAGTTGATGAAAGTATAGACAAGTTTCAAGTTCTTTTTCTTTTTAATTTAGATCTTAGTTATGATTAATTATAATTGTCTAATAAGGATTTCCTTTTTAATGGAAGAGCTTTTCAAGTTTATTAAATCTATGTTCATTTATTGTCTTATAGATGATAGATTGATGTGGTTTTGAGATTTACATGGTTTCTAATTTCTACAATTTAGATGAGATGGTCATACAATAATTTTAATGTTTATATGATTGATGAATTAGATGAGTTATACTAAGATTAAACGAGTCAAGCCTATAGTTTAGTTTAGTGTAGATGATTTGTGCTATTGTCGAAGATAGTTCTTGCCATAGACTTAATTAATAATTCTTTTTAAAATAATTCTAACTTATAGCTAAGATTACTTGTTCATATTCATACTAGATTTATATTAAAGGTTAAGAAATTGTTATAGTTTGATTTTTTAAGTAATTGTCATCGTATTGATCTCTTCCTTTTAATTTAGTTGATAATTCATTTGTCTAATTTAAGTTTTTCTTTTAAATTTTAGTTATTAACGAATTCTTCTGTTGGATTTAGTAATTAATTTATCCTTCCCTGAGGTTCAACAACCTAGTATAATTACCTTGTACTCTTACAAAGGGTTTGATTATAAACTATCACGATGCATCACTGCCAACTCTAATGGCACAAAAAATGACATAAGTATTTTTTAAAGGGAATTCTTTAACCTTTTTAATTATAAAATTATAAATTAAATTACTTAATAAATCATAATGTTGATAAGTAAGAAGATATAAAAATTATTATTTATTTTTGAAGGTCAGAGTCCCATTGGTGAGTTACAGACACATCGATGAATTCACGGTGAAACAGTATTGTCACTATTGATGAGGTTTGACATGTCAATGAACCTACCAACCCTCTGTAGGTGAAGTTTGATGTGTTGATAGACTTGTCGATGAATCTGTATTTCTTTTGTCAGTAGGGTTAAACACATCAGTGACATTAGAGCCAACCTACCAAGGGTTGTGAAGCTAAAATCAAAGCAGTTTCATGCAGTTTTTAGAGTTGCTTATGCACCAAAATTTGATTTCCAGACTTTCATATAAATTCCTTTGACAAATCTTTGACCCAAAGGGTATGGACTCTCCAACTTTAGGGGAGAATAATAATTTTGGGCAAGTCAAAGGAAGTAATTAATGAATTTGTGGAGATCTCTCCATTGATTTATCATAGGAGAGAATTTATAATACTAGAACAAGAAATTCATGTTAATGAATGTTGATAGAATAGTATATGTTTTAAATTTGGATTGGGCCATTGTTGAATGATATGCTCTGTTATTCATAATAATTATAATTCTTGTATGGATAGCTTGTGTAGGCATGCATGCAGACTAACCACAAAATAGACAATATATGTTTCATACAAGAACTTACATACACTCATCTTTTCTTCTTAAATATATACCTAACTTGCTCATATGCAATAACCAAAAAATGTACATTAAAAAAATAGTCTCCTAACATCTACGAGTCAATAGTTAGGGCCCATCAGTTAACTTCAGCCAAACCATTTAAACTTGGTTATACGGTCTCCCTCTTGTTATTATGTACATCACATCTTTCAAAGCATGAGTAAAACTAAACTAATTAGCTATATTATCCTTGCTTAGCCATGTCGATATAAAAAATTTATAAAATCAGTGAAGTACTTTTCATCTGTTATAATCTAAGGCATGCATGCAAACATAAGAACAAAACACATAATATATGTTACACTGAAAACTTACATACTCGCATCTTTTTCTTTCTAATTGTATACCTAACTTGATCAAACTTATTGACCACACAATGCACTATGCAAAAACAAATTCACCTTGATTATACAAGTCAACCATTAAGCCTTGTCCATTACATTGGGTATAAGTGTCACCTCCTTGACATAAATCAAATCACATCCTTCAATACAAGGGAAAAAAAGTGTGCCAACAAGCTTGACTAATGTGTCCTTCATCTATTAAATTTGGCTCTACAAACTTTCTCCCATTGCAACATCTGGGTGGTCACTTCCCTCACCCGGTTCCTCATCAACAAAAGAAACAAATGCCTCAAGAGCACTAGGAGCCTCCTCCTTTGTATCTAGATATTTCTCTTCCTTTACCCCTTGTAGCGTACCACCAAGGGGGACCTTAGATTTATTAAAAATTATCTGGTCCCCCATAAGAAAACTCTTAAGCCCTTTGTCTAATGGTACACTATCATTCTCAGACTCAGCTTGGGTCAACTCCAAGCGCCTGTACACCAAAACATAAAAGCCAAAATTAGACAAATGAGCTATATTTTTCTTACATAGGCTCCAAACAAAATTTAGATAATCATTGAATTAATTTGCATCTTTTATAATCTAAGGCATGCATGCACACTAAGTACAAAATAGATAATATATGTTTCATAAAAGAACGATATATATTTAGGAAAGAACAATATCTTTTTCTACCTAAATCACATAAGTTATGAAAGAACGGTAAAATTATGGTATCACTTTCTCTATTTGATAAATTATTACGGATGTCACAAATGTTTGAGAGGTCTCTTTAAACTTTAAATATTATAATGATTTATATAGATTCTTAGCGAACTTCAATATAACATCACTAAAAGTGGTCCAATAGGTTCGTCATTTAGTGTTACATTCGTAATAACGAATCAAATGGAGATAATATTCCACAATTGGACTATTCTCCCTTAACTAATATGATTTTATTCACTTAACTAGATTTATAATAAAGCACCAAAGCTCATCACGAATGTGTATTTTATTGTTTGGACACTTTAAGAGAGGGAAACACTATTGGGAGGAGGCAATTACTTAAGGCATGCCTTCCACTTATTAGTGGCCAACATGGGGGTAGACTCTAATAAAAAATTTACATCATTAATCACATATTCATCATCAATATTAAAATGAGCAAGAGAAGCCTCAAGAGGGTAAGAGAATGAAGAAATAAGAGACTTGTCATGCACAAGAAATTCAATTATGATCACTTCATGGATATCATCATCATCTTCTCTTTGCCTAAAAATATTAAAAATATTAAGCTCCAAAGTTATATTTCTAATGAAAGCTTCGTAACAATATTACTACAATTAATAAGAGGATTAGAAGTAGCAAGAAATGGGTAGCCTAATATGATAGAAATTTGTGTGCATGCATTTGAAACTCATTGTATGTCCAAAATAATAAAATAAGTAGTAAAGTAAAACTTTTCCACTTATACCATCACATCCTCAGCAATTCTTCTTGGTGTTTTAATTAAGTGATCTGTAAGTTGATGTGTAATGTTAGTGGCCTTCAATTCACTAAGTCCCATTTGTTAATAAATAGAATCAGGTAAGAGATTAACACTTGCCCCAAGATCAAGAAAAGATTTTTAAATCTATATTTCACAATTATACAAGATATAGTTGGACAACTAGTATATTTCCATTTAGGTGGGGTGTTTTGTTGCAAAATTGCACTCACTTGTTCTATCAAAAATGCCTTCTTTTGTACATTTAGCTTCACTTTGATTGTACAAAGGTCTTTCAAATTTTTTTCATAAGATAGAATTTATTTAATGACATCTAAGAGAGGAATGTTAATCTTAACTTGCTTAAAAATTTCAAGAATGTCACATTTTACACCAATTAGGAATAAAATTGTAATCTTTGTGGGAAAAGGAGGACGAGTAGGAGAAACACTAGGAGTTATTGAGTTCAATAACTTGTTTATAATTTAAATTTCTTTGGTTAATAACCTTCCTTAGAATGTCTTTGTGCATGACTTTTCTACTTCTCAAAGTGATCACAAATTTAGCATGCTCCTCTTGTGATCTTGAAGAACTCATATTTTCAATTAAGCATCGACATTTAAGATTAGGTTGATGTTGAGAAGGAAACTTCTATTTTTCTT
Source organism: Saururus chinensis (assembly GCA_035235625.1). Classification (NCBI taxonomy): domain Eukaryota; kingdom Viridiplantae; phylum Streptophyta; class Magnoliopsida; order Piperales; family Saururaceae; genus Saururus; species Saururus chinensis. Next base: position 40,173,673 of record CP141143.1, read on the forward strand.
GAGTACACAAAGTTGTAATCAATTGAGTGATAGAAGCCTTTCAGTCATTGATAGTTTGTATTGTTTGGTTATTGATTGTTAGTTGACTCTATATGAGTATTCAAAATGTGTCTTTAAGAGCCTTCTTATGTTGTGGCACAAATTTAAAAGAAGGAGGTACTTGCACAATAGACTCATTTCTCCAACTAAAGTTAATATAATTTCTCAAATTTGGTGCATAAGTTTCAGAATAAGGAGAAGATAAAGGCCTTTTGTAAGTATTTATAACATTTGCTTGAGTATGCAACACTTCTTGAAAAGTATTGATTGTTGGACAATCTTGTGTCTGGTGTCTATTAGTCTCACATATACTATAAATATCTTGTACTTTTTGAGAAGTCTTAGACATGTTTTTCTCATCCATTTCCTTAGCCTCATCTTTTCTAGTCAAACTTGCAATTTTCGCTTTCACATCATCCTCTTCTTTAAGAAGGTGCATGCCCCTTTGTTGTCATATTAATTTTTGTCTTATTACCACTTTCAAATATATTAGAATCTTCGCATGATTGTGTATTTTCAGCTAATACATCAAAATAGTCACATTCTTTCTTAGGTTATTTACTCAAAAACTCTTTATTACACCTAAACTTGAAGGCAGGAATCGCTATTGGGAGGAGGCAATTCCTTACAGCATGCCCTCCACTTGTTTGTGTCCAATAGGGGGGTTGACTCCAGTAAAAAATTTACATCATTAGCTACATATTCATAATCAAAATTAAAATAAGAACAACATGCCTCAAGAGGGTCAGAGAATTAAGAAATAAGAGACTTCTCATGGACAAGATTTTCAATTATGTTCACTTCGTGGACATCATCATCTTTTCTTAACTGCCTATAAATATTAAAAATGTTAAGTTCCAAAGTTATATTTCCAAATAAAAGCTTCATAACACCATTTATGAAACAAATAGCAATATTAGGAGTAGTAAAATATGGGTGGCCTAATATGATAAGAATTTGAGTACAAACATTCAAAACTGGTTGTGGGTCAAAAGTAATAAAATTAACAAGAAAGTAAAACTTTTCACTTGTACTATCACATCCACAACAATTGCTCTTAGTGTTTTAACTAAGCAGTATGTAAATTTAAGTGTAATGCTTCTGGGCTTCAATTCACTAAGTTCCAATTGTTGATAAACAAAATAAGGAAGGAGATTAACACTTGCCCTAAAATCAAGCAAACCTTTTTCAATCCTGTAATTTCCAATTATACAAGATATACTTGGACAACCAGGACCTTTATGTGGGGTGTTTTGTTGCAAAATTTAATTCACTTTTTTAGTCAAAGTGTCTTCATTTGTACATTTAGATTCCACTTAATTGTGCAAAGGTCTTTCAAAAATTTTGTAGAAGATAATTTTTTTAATAAAGTCTAGAAAGGAATGCTAATTTAACTTGCTTGAAAGTTTTATGAATGTTACTATTTTGCACCAATTTAGAAAAAAAATGTAATCTTTGGGGAAAATGAGGAGGAATGAAGAAAACACTATCGGAGTTGTCAAGTTCATCTCCTTGTTTAGAATTCATAGACTTCTTGGATTTAACAATATTCCTTAGAATGTCTTTATTAATGACTTTCTACTTCTCAAAGTGATGACATACTTAACATGCTCCTCTTGTGAACTTGAAGAATTCCAATTTTTAATTAAAAATCTACCTTTTGGATTTGGTTGAGGTTGAGAAGAAAACTCCTCTTTTTCTTGAGTGCTCAAATATGTGGTCAATTGAGTAATAGAAGCCTTAAAGTCATTGATGGCTTGTATTCTTTGGTTCTTTATTACTGCTTGATTCTACATGAATGTTCAAAATATGTCTTCAACAGTCTTCTTATGTGATGGCACATTGGTTTATGAAGTAGAAGGTTGTAACGACCAATTTTTCGGTTACGCTTAACCCGAGAGGGTTAAGGGTAATTCGGTAATTTGAGATTAATATTAAGGGTTTTTATTAGATGAAATACTCATAGCCAGGTAAAGCTTGGCATAACGAGCGTGACGATTTGAAGAACGCGTGAAACAGAGGTCGGGACCGAAAATTACGATATTTGAGAAACATGCAATATAGGTGGGACCCACTTGAAAATAGTGTGTTTTGCTGCTTTAAGTGGGTTTGTATCGAAGGGCTCGAAGATACGAGTCCAACGGTACCTAGAACGCGCGAATCCGATTCTGGGGTAGAAAGATGCGCGCGTTTGTAATTTTAAGTATAAAAATAAAAAAGAAAACTAGAAAATTGAGATAAGCCGGCACGCGGCGCGCGACTGGCGCGCGTCGCAGCGCGAGCCGGCGCGGCACGACGCGCGCCCGCGTTACCGCGGGCGCCGCAGTTCCGCGCGGGCCGCGGGATCACGCGCGGTCGCGACCTGCGTAACGCGCGGGCGCGACCCGCGCGCGAATTCGGCGGGCGCCACCGCCGAAACCGCGGCGCCGCCAGAAATGGCGGCGCAGCGCCGCAGTTTCGGCTCGCCGGGGGTCTATAAAACCCCCATTCTTCCTGTTTATCAGTCAGATTTTCATTTCCTCCGTTTTTGACCGTTCTGAGGCCGATTATGGCCGTTCAAGACCCGTTTCCTACTAAATCGAGTATGCTCTACGCAATGGAGCTGTCCGTTCTTTGAGTTGGAGACCGTATGATGAGGAAACGTCCCAAGACAAAGAAAGGTTCTACTCGTACTGACAAACTTTGTTTTCTCTGTTTCTGGCCATCCCAACTCCGATTTAGTCGGTCCAAGAGGTGTTCTTGACTAAATCAAGTATGTTTTACGCGGTGGAGGGTTCCATTTTCTGAGTTGGCAATCGTATGATGAGGAAACGCCCCAAGACAAAGAAAGGTTCTACCCGTACCGACAAACTTTGTTTTCTCTGTTTCTGGCCATCCCAACCCCGATTTAGTCAGTCCAAGAGGCGTTCTTGACTAAATCAAGTATGTTCTACGCGATGGAGAGATTCGTTCTTTGATTCGGCAACCGTTTAAGGAGGAAATGCCCCAAGACAAGGAGAGGCTCCACCCGTGATCCTCGAGCAACGAACAAGAAAAATGGGCCCGAAGCAAGACGGGATTCTATCCGGAGTTGCCAAGCTACATCAAGAGAAATAATCCAGACTAGGGGAGGTTCTGTCCGCCGCTCACACAGAAAACGAGAAGAGTCATCGGCAGGGAGAACATTTATTTGTAGTCTTTCGGTACAAGACGAGGAACGTATGGAGGCTAGAGGAAGCTCCGTTTAATATCTTCGGATCTGAAGGGGAGGATGCTCGTGTGACCAACTCCGTATACCGCTACTATACGAGACATGAGGGCAGTAAGCTTTTCTGATCTCTCGTTTTTATAGAACAGCGTATATGCCATGCTATGTACCTATATGCTATGCTATGTGCCTATATGCCATGCTATGTACCTATATGCTATATGCTATGCTATATGCCTATATACTATGCTATGTACCTATATACTATGCTATGTGCCTGTATGCTATGCTATGTGCCGATATACTATACTATGTACCTATATGCCATGCTATGTGCCTATATACTATGCTATGTGCCTATGTGCCATGCTATGTGCCTATACACTATGCTATATGCCTATATGCCATGCTATGTGCCTATATGCCATGCTATGTACCTATATGCTATGCTATGTGCCTATATGCCATGCTATGTACCTATATGCTATATGCTATGCTATATGCCTATATACTATGCTATGTACCTATATACTATGTTTTGTGCCTGTATGCTATGCTATGTGCCTATATACTATACTATGTGCCTATATGTCATGCTATGTGCCTATACACTATGCTATGTACCTATATGCCATGCTATGTACCTATATGTCATGCTAAGTACCTATATGCCATGCTATGTGCCTATATACTACCTATATACTATGCTATGTGCCTATATGTCATCCTATGTGCCTATATGCCATGCTATGTACCTATATGTCATGCTATGTACCTATATACTATGCTATGTGCCTTTATGCCATGTTATGTGCTTGCATACTATGCTATGTGCTTAGATGCCATGATGTATACTTATATGACGTGTGCGGTCTCGCTCTAGGGTAGAGCGAGACGTGTAATTTGTGTTCTCGGTCTCGGCTCAGTGATAGAGCGAGACATGTATGTGTAGTTTTGATCCCGCTCGGTGGTAGAGCGAGATGTACGTTTTTGGTTTATTAACTTCCGCTTCACTCCGATATATGACGAGTTTTTGTACACTCCGACTAAATATTCGGAGATATGTATTTTATATGTATGATTTTGTGATACTTGTTGTATGTAGTAGCCATTATGCAGAACTACGTTCGGATCCGATCGTATTGGGATAATATCCAATACGTACGTAGGCAACCAACAGTAAGGCAACGTTTGCCCGATCCAAATCATTATAATAATATGTTTTATCTTGTTTTACATGCGACGAACTATGAAACTTCGTCGTGTGTACGTGTTTGTTACAACCTAAGTCTACGTACGAGGAAGCCTTAAAGCTCCGTAGTGCGTAGACGAACGTTGTACCTCTCGCACTCAAACGATGATTCATGGCTCAAGGAAAGAGAAAATTTCCTATTAGTGATTTGTGGGCCCGGCTCGAGTCAGGTCGTTTCAATTGGTATCGGAGCATTGATCTGTCTGCGAGAGCGTAATATTTTATTAATTTAATAAGTATTTTGATTTGAATTTTGAAATAATTAGAATTTCTATTTTGAATGCGTTTTGATTATTTTTGAAATGAATTGTGATTTTTTTTAAAAAAAAAAAAATTCTCTTCTGGACTTGTTGTCGTGGATTTCAAATAAAATCCGATTTTCTTCTTGTGGTTATGCCCATGTGTTACCGAATCTAACACAAATTCTAATTTTGAATTTTTGTTTTATCGATAATTTTTAATTTAAGATAGACTTCTATTTTATGAATTTTGATCTTAGATAAAGAATGTACTGAATATGTTATTATGAACAAGTCGTATCAGATTTGATTCTAAATTAGTTCGAACTTTAATTCTGACAAATTCTAAATTACTTTATTAGAAGTAATTCTAAAGTTTTATGCTATGTATGTGTATCGGATTGATGACAAGCTTATACTTTATAGATGTCAATTTTAAATTAGAATTAGAATTTTTGCTTTAAGCATGGTGCATCTAATTTATTATGAAATTTAATCAATTGAGATTTTTATTACCATGTGTTGCATGAAAATTTGATGTAAACATCAATTTGATTATTTTGATTTTTCAATTCAAATTTATTTATAGCCTAAGTCTGAATTTATTGCATCTTGTTTAATTTTTTTTTATTTCAATCAATTTAGAAATTGGATTTCATATGAATTTTGCTTTTGAACTTTTCATTTTGTATATGTGATTTATATGAAGCTCGATTTTATGAAATTTAATTTTTAATCGTGAGTTATATGAAAATTCTTTCTAAATAAGTTGATTTAGATTTAATTTAGAATTTCATTCTACATGTGTTGTATCATGTTTAATTTTTTTGGATTTAATATGAACTTTGCTTTTAAACCTTTCATTGTGTGACATTGAATTTTATTTGAAGTATGATTTTTATGAATTATAATTTTAATCGTAAGTTATATGAAAATTCTTTCTGAATAATTTGATTTAGAATTCATTTAGAATTCCATTTTGCATGTATTACATTGAATTCCAGACAGATTTTGATTTCAAATTTTCAATTTACAATGAATTGAAATTTTATTTTCTCGTATGGCTTTGGATTTAATCAGAAACCTTGATTTTTATGAATTGTGATTTTGAATTTGACTCGATCGAAAATTTTGTTTTGACATGATTCTTTTTAAATATTTTCAACAACCTTGATTTTAAATGTATTTTAAACCGCGATAGAATTACCAAGAGGTAACTGCTAACCGCTCATGGTATGAGACATGTAGCGCTAGTGGAAGACTCAATGGCTAATTCTACTCGGGTATTTAAACCAAATATGATTTGAAATATGTTTTCAAAGACGATAGAATTACCAAGAGGTAACTGCTAACTGCTCATGGTATGAGACATGTAGCGCTAGTGGAAGACTCAACGGTTAATTCTACTCGGGTATTTAAACAAAATATGATTTGAAATATGTTTTCAAAGACGGTAGAATTTTCACAAGGTAACCGCTAACTGCTCATGGTATGGGACATGAAGCGCTAGTGGAAAACCCTATGGTTAATTCTACTCAGGTATTGAAATTTGATTTCAAATTGTCTGTTTTAGAAAATATTTTTGATTATTTCAAAGGCGGTAGAACCATCTCAGAGTAACCAGCAAACACCCATGGTATAGAAGGTGGAGTGTTAGTGAACAACTCTGCAGTAAATTCTACTGACGTATTTATACGAATCTCATTTCCGAAATATGAGTATTTTGAAAGTTTGTTTAAAATCTGTTTTGAAAAAACAGTAGAAATCCCGAAGAGAAATCACTAAACACCTGCGATATGAAATATCAGGCGTTAGTGGATTGATCTAAGGTTGAATCTACTGGTGGATTTGATATAGAATTTTGATTTCAAATCCTTTGGTATTTAAAAATAAATTTGAAATTTAGTAAATTTATCTCAATTGCCTGCAGAATTACTAAGAAGAAACCATCAAACACTCGTGGTATATGACATGAGGTGTTAGTGGACTGCTCCAAGGTTGATTCCGCTAGTATATTGAAATGAATTTCGATTACAAATCCGATTTAATAAAAAATGTTTATTCGGGATTTGATTTGACAATGAAGTTTTCGATGATTTGGGTCTTCGGACCGTCTGGATAGTTATTTGGTATAAAGCCCAAAAGCTATCAATTCTGGATACCGCCAAATTTGGCATCTGGCACGCATAGGATTGGGATGTCATGGGTAAATCCCTTCTTTTCTGTCTCGCATCGCCCCATGGGCGTGGGTGTAAGTCGTCTGGTATCGCGACATTCTGTGATCGTGTTTTCAGATTTTTCAAATGATTTCAAAAGAAAGTTGACACAATATTTTCATATGTACACAAAACATATACTTAGAACTTAATTCGACCTATTAAATAAAAAATTATACCAAGATTTTGACTCACCAAAGTTTTGCTAAAAGTTTTCTACTACTTATATGAAAACAAAGCTCTGATTTTAAAATCATCTTCTCTTTACGAAAATTTTTCCGAGTTTTGGGCAATTGTGCCGTCTGGATAGTTCTCGGTTCCTCGGAACTAAGAATTATTATGATTTTGGATACCGCCAAATTTGGCATCTGGCGCGCACAGGATTGGGATGTCATGGGTAAATCCCTTCCTTTCTGTCTCGCGTCGTCCCATGGGCGCGGGTGTAAGTCGTCTGGTATCGCGACATTCTGTGATTGTGTTTTTAGATTTCTGAATAATAATTTATCCGATTTTGAATTCAATATCGGATTTCGTTTATGAACAATTTATCAGATTTTGTGAACGATCGAATTATTGAACTTTGAAAGAATGATATGTCTGATTTTGAACGACATATCAGATTTATTTTGTGAAACGATTTTTAGACCAAATTGTCGAATTGTGAAAAGGAATCCGGAAGTGTTTTGAATTGTGTTTGACGGGATTTGATTAATCCGGAATTGCCGTTTGTGTTTTGAGTTTGAATTTCAATCTATCTGATCTTGACATAAGCATCAGATTGTGTTTTAAAGTGTTTTATCCGGTCATAAGTTATCAGATTATGTTGTGACGATTTTATCTGATCTAAATTATCAAATTTTGTATAAAGTATTTCATACGTTTGTGAACTATTAAATTTTCTTTGTGAAGATTTCCCCCGATATTAGATTATCGGAATTTTATCTGTATTAATGACTGAATTTTGTTGTGTTTAGAAGAGTAGTTTGGGCGAATTGCGAGGACGCAATTCATTTAAGGGGGGAAGAATGTAACGACCCGTTTTTCGGTTACGCTTAACCCGAGAGGGTTAAGGGTAATTCGGTAATTTAAGATTAATATTAAGGGTTTTCATTAGATGAAATACTCGTAGCCAGGTAAAGCTTGGCATAACGAGCGTAACGATTCGAAGAACGCGTGAAACAGAGGTCGGGACCGGAAATTACAATATTTGAGAAACGTGCAATATAGGTGGGACCCACTTGGAAATAGTGTGTTTTGCTGCTTTAAGTGGGTTTGTATCAAAGGGCTCGAAGATACGAGTCCAACGGTACCTAGAACGCGCGAATCTGATTCCGGGGTAGAAAGATGCGCGCATTTGTAATTTTAAGTATAAAAATAAAAAAGAAAAATAGAAAATTGAGTTAAGCCGGCGCGCGGCGCGCGCCGCAGCGCGAGCCGGCACGGCGCGACGCGCGCCCGCGTTACTGCGGGTGCCGCGGTTCTGCACGGGCCGCGGGATCGCGCGCGGTCGCGACCCGCGTAACGCGCGGGCACGACCCGCGCGCGAATTCGGTGGGCGCCGCCAGAAATGGCGGCGCGGCGCCGCGGTTTCGGCGCGCCAGGGGTCTATAAAACCCCCATTCTTCCTGTTTTTTAGTCAGATTTTCATTTCCTCTGTTTCTGACCGTTCTGAGGCCGATTATGGCCGTTCAAGACCCGTTTCCTACTAAATCGAGTATGCTCTACGCAATGGAGCTGTCCGTTCTTTGAGTTGGAGACCGTATGATGAGGAAACGTCCCAAGACAAAGAAAGGTTCTACCCGTACTGACAAACTTTGTTTTCTCTGTTTCTGGCCATCCCAACTCCGATTTAGTCGGTCCAAGAGGTGTTCTTGACTAAATCAAGTATGTTTTACGCGGTGGAGGGTTCCATTTTCTGAGTTGGCAATCGTATGATGAGGAAACGCCCCAAGACAAAGAAAGGTTCTACCCGTACCGACAAACTTTGTTTTCTCTGTTTCTGGCCATCCCAACCCCGATTTAGTCAGTCCAAGAGGCGTTCTTGACTAAATCAAGTATGTTCTACGCGATGGAGAGGTCTGTTCTTTGATTCGGCAACCGTTTAAGGAGGAAATGCCCCGAGACAAGGAGAGGCTCCACCCGTGATCCTCGAGCAACGAACAAGAAAAATGGGCCCGAAGCAAGACGGGATTCTATCCGGAGTTGCCAAGCTACATCAAGAGAAATAATCCAGACTAGGGGAGGTTCTGTCCGCCACTCACACAGAAAACGAGAAGAGTCTTCGGCAGGGAGAACATTTATATGTAGTCTTTCGGTACAAGACGAGGAACGTATGGAGGCTAGAGGAAGCTCCGTTTAATATCTTCGGATCTGAAGGGGAGGATGCTCATGTGACCAACTCCGTATACCGCTACTATACGAGACATGAGGGCAGTAAGCTTTTCTGATCTCTCGTTTTTATAGAACAGCGTATATGCCATGCTATGTACCTATATGCTATGCTATGTGCCTATATGCCATGCTATGTACCTATATGCTATATGCTATGCTATATGCCTATATACTATGCTATGTACCTATATACTATGCTATGTGCCTATATACTATGCTATGTGCCTATATGCCATGCTATGTGCCTATACACTATGCTATGTACCTATATGCCATGCTATGTATCTATATGCCATGCTAAGTACCTATATGCCATGCTATGTGCTTATATACTACCTATATACTATGCTATGTGCCTATATGCCATGCTATGTACCTATATGCCATGCTATGTACCTATATGCCATGCTAAGTACCTATATGCCATGCTATGTGCCTATATACTACCTATATACTATGCTATGTGCCTATATGCCATGCTATGTGCCTATATGCCATGCTATGTACCTATATGCCATGCTATGTACGTATATACTATGCTATGTGCCTTTATGCCATGCTATGTGCTTACATAATATGCTATGTGCTTAGATGCCATGATGTATACTTATATGACGTGTGCGGTCTCGCTCTAGGGTAGAGCGAGACGTGTAATTTGTGTTCTCGGTCTCGGCTCAGTGATAGAGCGAGACATGTATGTGTAGTTTTGATCCCGCTCGGTGGTAGAGCGAGATGTACGTTTTTGGTTTATTAACTTCCGCTTCACTCCGATATATGACGAGTTTTTGTACACTCCGACTAAATATTCGGAGATATGTATTTTATATGTATGATTTTGTGATACTTGTTGTATGTAGTAGCCATTAGGCAGAACTACGTTCGGATCTGATCGTATTGGGATAATATCCAATACGTACGTAGGCAACCAACGGCAAGGCAACGTTGGCCCGATCCAAATCATTATAATAATGTGTTTTATCTTGTTTTACATGCGACGAACTATGAAGCTTCGTCATGTGTACGTGTTTGTTACAACCTAAGTCTACGTACGAGGAAGCCTTAAAGCTCCGTAGTGCGTAGACGAACATTGTACCTCTCGCACTCAGACGATGATTCCTAACTCAAGGAAAGAGAAAATTTCCTATTAGTGATTTGTGGGCCCGGCTCGGGTTGGGTCGTTTCAAAGGTACCTGGACATTATACTCATTTCTCTAACTAAAGTTAGGATGATTTCTCCAATTAGGAGTATAAGTTTAAGAATAAGAAGAAAAAGACCTTTTATAAGTATTTGTAGCATTTACTTGAGTATGCAACACCTCTTTAAAGGCAAGGATTGTTAGACAATCCTGTGTTTGGTGTCCATCACTCTCACATATACTAGAAATATTTTATACTTTTTGATAAGCCTCTAACATGTTTTCTTTATCAATTTTCCTTGGCTCATCTTTTCTAGTTAAACTTTTAATTTTTGCTTTCACATCATCCTCTTTTTTAAGAATGTACATGCCCCTCTTAGTTTTCACATTAGATTTTTTCTTATTACCACTTTCAAAGACATTAGAATCTAGCCATGATTGTGCATGATCAACTAGTACATCAAAATAATCTCATGCTTCCTTAGGTTCTTTACTCAAAAACTATCTATTACACCTAAACTTGAAGGCAGGTAAATGCTAATGGGAGTAGGAAATTCCTCAAAGCATGCCTTCCACTTGTTATTGTCTTAAATGGGGTTGAGTCTAATAAAGAATTTACATCATTAACAAAATATTCCTCATCAAAATTAAAATAAGAATGACATGTCTAATGAGGGTCAAAGAATGAAGAGATAAGACACTTGTCATGCACAATACTTTCATTTATGGTCACTTCATGGGCATCATCAACTTCTCGTGGTTGCTTGCAAATATTAAAAATGTTATGTTCTAAAATCATATTTCTAAAGGAATGCTTCATAACACCATTTCAATAATTAATAAGGGCATTAAAAGTAGCATGAAATGAGTAGCCTAATATGACAGGAATTTAAGTACAAACATTCAAAACTGCTTGTGTCCAAAATAGTAAAATCAACAAAAAAGTAGAACTTTTTCAGTTGTACTATCACAACTTCAACAATTCTTCTTGGTGCTTTAACTAAGTGATCTGTAAGTTGAAGTATAATGCTTGTGGGCTTCAATTTACTAAGTCCCAATTGTTTATAAATAAAATAAGGTAAGAGATTAACACTTACCCCAAGATCAAACAAAGTTTTTTCAATTATGTAATTCCCAATTATGGAAGATATAGTTGCACGACTAGTATCTTTATATTTAGGTGAGGTGTTTTGCTACAAAATGTTTCCTACTTATTTTGTCAAAAATGTCTTCATTTGTACATTTAGTTTCCACTTGATTGGATAAAGACTATCGGAGTTGTCACGTTCATCACCCTTTTATGAATTTAAAACCCCCGGGAATCAACAATCTTCTTTGGAATGTCTTACATGTGTAAAGATCCTAAAAAAGTACAAGATATTTATAATATGTCAGAGTAATAGATACCAAACCCATGATTATCCAACAATTCATGTTTTTCAAGAGGTGCTACATACTCATACAAATGCTATAAATACTTAGAATAGGCCTTTCATTTCTCCTTATTCAAAAGCTTAAACTCCTAATTGGAGAATTCATCTTAACTTTAATGGGAGAAATAAGTCTAATGTGCAAGTACCTCATTCTTCTTCAACTTATGTGCCACCAAATTATAAGACTCTTTAAGTTGTATTACAAATATTTATGCAGAGTCAAGCAATAATTAACAGCCAAACAATGCATTCATCAATGACGTGAATGCTTCTATCACTCACTTACCACAACTTTGAGCATTCAAGAAAGAAGGAAGTTTCCTTATAAACCTCAACAAAATCCTAAAGGTGAATATTTAATTAAAAATTTAAATTCTTTAAGTTCACAAGAGGAGCATACGAAGTTTATCATCACTTTAGGAAGTAGAAAAGACATTTTCTAATTAATTTTTTTAGCCTGAACCTTTTTAGTTAAACTTGCGGTATCTGCTTTCACATCTTCCTCTTCTTTAAGAAGGTACTTGGCCCACTTAGTTGTCACATCATATTTTGTCTTATTTGTACTTTTAAATTCATTAGAATCTTCTCATGATTGGGCATTTTATGCTAATATATCAAAATAGTCTCACACTTCCTCATGATCTTTACTCAAAAACTCTCCACTACATATCATTTCAACAAATTCCCACATTTAAGAAGTTCAGCCATTATAAAAAAACTAATAGTATATCATGCTTCAAATCCATTATGTAGGGACAACAATAAAAGTTATTTAAATCATTCCCAACATTGAAAGTCTTATTTTCTTTTTCCAAAAAATACATGACATTCTTTCTATGTGTATTAGTTTTATGGGTTAGGAAATTTTTTTAAGAATTCTCTTCGCATTTCTTACCATATTCCAATTTATCTTGGCTACAAAGAATTCAACCAACTTTTTCCTTTTTCTTTTAAAGAGAATGGAAAGAGTTTTAATTGAAAAATATTATTAGAAATATTTTGGTTTGGCAATGTTGCACAAACTTCTTTAAACTCTTTTAAATTTAAATATGGGCTTTTAGAGTCTAAGCCATGAAATTTGGTTAGTAATTGAATTACTCCCGATATGAGATCAAAACTACCCACCTTAGCTAAAACAATCATGCAAGAAGGAAAATGTGTTCTAGTTGGCAGCAAATAATTACAAAAGGTTTTGACTTGTTGATTATTTATCACTTCATTACTACTAATACTCTCACCCATTATGTTTAAAGAAAAACAAAACTTGGAAATATTTAGAGCACCATCAACACCTTTAAGCGACCACTTTGGTCACGTTGCCATGTTCGCATCAAATGAAATGATAAACTTTTTTTATGAAAGATAATAAAACTAAAAATCAACAATATAAAATTAAAAGAAAGAAGATATGTGGATTAACAAAAATAAAAGTATGCAATTCAAACCTGATATATAAAAAAATAATTCTAAAAAAATATCTAAGAACTAAAAGAAATGAAGGAAAGGAAGTTGAATGAAACTACCTGGAATGTTTCAAGTGGTTTTATTTAATTCTTTAAACAATGAAAGGTCCAAGCGATCTTCCCGGTTGAGCTTCATCAATGATTTCTCTTTCCTCTACTCTAACTTTTCAACAAAAGAAAGGGAAATGAATAGGGATAATATTTTGTAACCATCATTCTCATTGCACATTACAATCCTCGGTAACGACGTCAAAAACTTGTTATACCTAAACTATTAATTAATTAAAATAAACAAAAGCTTATGGTTTTATTACTTGCAAGTGTACAAGTTGATATAGTCTTACAAGGTCAAATCCACAAGGATTGACTTTGAGTGACTATCACAATGATTACAAAATAAAAGGAGTAAAGAAAAATCAAGAAGGAGAGTAGAAGAGTATTGAGGAAATGAAAGTGTTAAGATGAAATTCAATAATATAAAATAGTAAGACATTAAGGGTCAATGTAACATCTAATGATATTCATGTGTCATGTTATTTCTATTAGAATTGAATGAAGATTTTATCTAACTAGAAGATATGAACATTAAAAGCAAACACAAAGATGAATAATATTTTGAAAAAAAGAAAGTTAAGAAAATTGTTTCTTTAGGCGTTCATTAAAATCACAAAAGATGAAGAAAGAGATCCTTCAAATATTTTACGTATTAAGAAACAAGATGATGAACAATATTAAATAAAAATCACTTCAAATAACCAATACTTAATTGAAACCAATGATGCAACATGAATAAAACTCCAATAGATTGGAGTTTATTACCTCTAGCCTTAGTTAGAGGGCATACATAGCCATTATAATAAAACTTAAAAATTCAATATAACAAAAGAAGAGAAGAATAATAGGAGAAGATGGCTCTGAAGAGGTGGGGATGATGCCTCTACCCGTCCACCCCTCTTTTTATATGAGTACAAGGGGTTGCTTCAAAAGAGAAGGTATAATCATATCCCTTTATTGCTTTTTAATTGGTTACTTGATGAGTTTCTCCTTTAACAATAATTAGATTATAAATAAATCTAATAAATCAAAAATTTATTCAACGAATAAGTATCTTTTACTCTTTCTATTGTTATCTAATCAGCCTTATTATCTTTTATTATGTCAATCAATCACAACAATTGAAAAGATCCATAATGTCTTAGCCTCGAGTTAATGACTAGCTATCCATTTGAATATCTAATTTGACCAACAAATATTTGGAATTTTGAATTTCTTCCAAAAATAATGATTATATCCATATATGTCTTCTTTCTAATGTTATCAGCATCATGTCAATCCAAACTTCATATAGAAATACTAAAGCTATGGCAATCTGTCTAAATCAATTGTAATACCCCACTTTTCGATTATGTCTAACCAAGGGGGTTAGAGGTAATTAGTGATTTTTTTAATAAATTATAGATGGTTTCAAAGGATGAAACCTCTGTATTTGAATAGAGCTCAAAGAAACGAGTGTAACAAATCAAAGAACGGGCAAAATGGAGGTCTGGACCGGAAGTTACGACCTTCGAGAATCATAGGAAATAGGCGGGACCCACATAGAAAGAGCACAATTTATTGTTTTAAGTGGGTTAATATCGAAGGGCTCATCAATACGAGTCCAACAGTATGAAGAATGCACGAATATGAATTTGAGGTAGGAATATACGTGTGTTTAAAGAAAGAAGAAAAAGAAGAAAAATGAAACTGTGCACAGCTAGCGCGCCACAGCACGGGCTGGCATGCGATTGGCGTGCTGCAGTGCAGGCTGGTGTGGGGTGATGCACACCCATGGAACCGCGGGTGCTGCGGATACATGGGCGCCACTACCGAAACCGCGGTGCTGCCATAAACGGCAGCGCAGCATCGCATTTTTAGCGCGCTGGCGTCTATAAATACCCCATTTTGTTCTGATTTTCAATCAGAACTTCCTTCTCCCCTTCTAACCGTCCTGAGTTCGATTAAGGCCGTTTAGGGGGCATTCTTAAGTAAATCGAGCGTGTTCTACACAATAGAGTGGTCATTTCTTCGAGTTAGAGATCGTATGAGGAGGAAACACCCCAAAGCAAGGAGAGGTTCTGCCCGTTGTCTACGAGCACTGACAATATTATTTTTCTTTGTTTCTGAGCATCCTAGCTCCAATTTAGTCCATCGAATAGGTGTTCTTGACTAAATTGAGCATTCTCTTTGCAATGGAGGGTCCATTATCTGAGTTGGCAATCGTATGATGAGTAAATACCTTAAGACAAGGGAAGCCCTGCCCGTTGTCCTCAAGCACCAGAGAAAGAAAAAGGAGTCAGAAGTAAGATGGGGTTCCTTCCAAAGTTGCTGGGCCACAACAAGAGAAGCAATCCAAAGTATGGGAGGCTCTATCTTCCACTAAAGATCCACGATGTGTGAGGAACATCCCCGAGTAGGGGAGGTTCTGTCTGCCATCCACTGGCGTGGAAAATGAGAAGAATCTCCGGCAAGGAGAACGTTTGAACGTAGTCTTTTAGTGCAAGATGAGGAACATATGGAGGCTAGAGGAAGCTCCTTTTATTGCCTTTGAATCCTAAGGGGAGGACGCTAAGAAGAAATAAGCAACTTCGAATATTGTTACCTTACGAGACATGAGGGGAGTAAGTATTTCTGACATCCCATTTAAGAGCTGCATGTGCTAAATTACGATGTGTGCTACACTATGCCATGATCCTTTGTGCTCTATTCTACTATGCTTTGATGTGACATGTTTATGTTCTATCTTGCTCTAGGGTAGAGCAAGACATATAGTGTGTGTATTTGGTCTCGGCTCAGTGATGAAACGAGACATGTGTATGTAGTTTTGATTCCGCTTTGTGGTAGACTGAGATGTATGATTTTGTTAACGTATTAATTTTCTCTTGACTCTGATATATGACAAATTTTTGTATAACTCTGACTAAATATCAGTATATACATATTTTAACGTATATAATTTTGTGACACTTGTTGTATGTATTAGCCATTGGCAAAATTATGTTCGAATCTGATCATATTGGAATAATATCCAATACATACGTAGGCAACCAACAGCAAGACAACGTTGGCCCAATCTAAATCAATTATAAGTACATGTTTTATTTTGTTTTACACGCGACGAACTATGAAGCTTCATTGTGTGTGTGTCCGTTACAACCTGAGTCTATGTACGGGGAAGCCTTGAAGCTCTGTAGTACGTAGATGAATGTTGTACCTCTCACACATAGACGATGATTCCTGGTTCAAGGAAAGAAAATTTTTGTATTAGTGATTTTGTGGGCCTAGCTCAGGTCGGGTTGTCACATCAACTACTTCCCGAATTTAGTTCTCTTGGTGCGAATATAAAATCCAATGTGCCCACATGGTTGTGCTAAACTATTTCATGCATCTTTAGACCATGAAGAGTCCATTCTTGACCCTTGAATAGCTTTAGGTAGTTGGGCTTCACTTGTTGTTCTACTTAGATGTAACACCCGAGATTTTTCATCACATTTTCTCAAAATTCACGCAAAATTTTTGCAACATATCGGTTGTAAATTTGGAAAAATGGCAAATACAAAACATGTGAAAATAATTTATAATTTAAAACATCACACATTAATTTTTCCCATACTTTTTTTTACTCATTCAATCAAACATCGTACGGCCAATCCAAACATCCTCAGGTGCTTCTCAAAAACAAATGTATGAATAAATTACTATGATCATAGACATTAAATACAAATCCCTCCCAGGCATCCCTGAGTGCAAGTCCATTAGCAGTCCACATTCTAATCCAAATTACAAATTCAGAAAGCATAAATACTTTGATTCTCATCTCACCCAATACATGAAATTGTGGCGCAAAATAATACTCGCAATAAGTTAAGTATATACTTGAGTCAAAAGGAATCAATCCACCATAGAAACAAGCATCCATCTCCAGGAGCTCTCCATCACAAACCTACGGAAGCCTTTTGAACAACGGGGCTGAAAAAGAGGGTAATGACTATTTTCATACTCAGTAGGAAAATACCCAATAGGGGAGTTCTAAACAGTGAACTCAGTAAGTCCATACATAGATGCGTTCATGCAACTCAAACATGAAGCAAATAGGCATATCATAATCATGCTCATATGCATGCAATCATGCCAAATACATACCATCAAACCAATCTTACACACACTCTTAATCAGAGCCTTACAAACTTACTTATACAATTGTACACTTACTCATACCACTTACACATACCTGTATGACCATACTCGTACAATCTTACTCGTATAACCTTACTCATACAACCTTATTCGTACAGTCATACTTTTACAGTCTTACTCAAAAACATATGCTTATAGTCTTGCTCAGAGTTATACTCTTGCAGTTTTACTCATAGTCATACTCTTATAGTCGTGCTCATACCATACACTTAAAATTGTGCTCATACTCATATTCTTATAGTAGTCCTCATACTCATACTCTTCCAGTCTTACTCAGAATCATACTCTTATAGTCGTATACATACTATCAACCACTGAAGCTTATTACAACTAATAAGTTCCAGCGTTGAAATGGAAAAGAATGCCACTAGGGCATCACCTTAACCTCCGGGGAGTGACTAGACGCCATGGGCTTTTTCGAAGGCAAGGCACACCAATCATCATGGGGCACAAGATCAAACAGGTAAGAGCATGTCCATGATACTACTTGCCTGAGCGCGCAAACATAAACATCCACATATAAGGGGTCATACAATTGCCCACACTTTAGGGACCTTATAGTGCTATACAATTGCCCACCATTATGGGTCTTATAGTGCCAATGCCACTCTTAGGCATATATCATGCAGTGCCACTCTTAGGCAGATATCATACAATACCACTCTTGGGGAGAATCATACAAGGCCACTCTTGGGCAGAAATCATATAGTGCCACTCTTGGGCAAGATTCATACAATGCTCTTAATAAAGCATCAAACATCTAGGCTTAATATAGCACACAGACCAAATGGAAAACATTCATCGCTCTCAACAGACCATCAGACGTCTAAGTGCTCAATACAACACATAAACAATATCTCATAGGATAAATACTATGACAAGATATGAGAAATACTCAACCGACTTATTATTAGCTAGCCCAAACATGGAACATAATCCTTCGAACCGTCAGGTCTCAAACTCACAACGCTATCATTAGCTTTACTTATAATTCAAGTTTGAATTAAGTAAATTATGTGGTACAATTATGCTACAAAAACTCTCAAATATATAGTGCTCCACTGATCAAACCGAAGTTGAGCCTGATCCAAAACCCTAGTTCATTAGGGTAGCAGACTTCACTTAACTAGTCCAACTCACAACATAACTTACTGTACATCAAATCCTTACATATTCATACAATCTCCACCATCCACCTTATGGCCAAAATGTCTTACTCGGAAGTCCTAAAACTGAGCTCCTCAGAGCCAAACCCAGTTGTACCCTCTTACTTATTCCTCACTTATTATGCTTACTTTTCACTTCATAATCTGTATGTTATGCTTCTACAACTATGTAACACTCTTACTGTCTGACAATTCCCCAACATACGTGATAGCCGATCATGTAATCAACTACGCAACTTTACTTCCGTCATGTAACTACTAACATGACTCATGTATGTTCGGTTAATGTAGGATTCATATCGTGCAATCAGCACGATGCATATATGTAAGGCATGTTACTAATCACACAAAGCCATATTAAGTCATATAAGATAGATGACAGCTCATGTAATCAACAACATGCCAAGGGCTATGTCGTATCATTGTTCAGCCAACTATTGTTTACAACATGTTATGAAGAACACAATCATCCCATTGGTTGTATATCCGATCAAATAAAATATATTTAGGACATGCCATATTAGTGTGATGATCGTATCATCGAGAATCCAACTATAAGTTCATCATGTCATTGATAATGCGAGAAGGACAAAATTCCAAAAAGTTGGCTAGAGGACAAAATTGTATGGGAAAACATACTAACTTTTATTAATATTATATTTTATAGTACATGAGTCCATTACAATGACACTATTTTATACAAAATATTAAAAACATACAAAAAATCCATCAGTCAACCACCATCTGTGTTCCCCTTCCACGCTATGTCGGTAAGCTTCATCATTTGTCTCCCAGAGATGATCCACTACCAACTGCAAGGGAAAGGGAAAAACACAGTCAATACAATAGAAAATTAAAATGAAGATTCTATAGGAGAATGTACACCAACTATCTCTATGACTACAACCTGGTCAACCACCAAATAAAATGTAATTAGACAATCAGGACATTGAAATAATGCAAGATTATGAGTTGTCATTCCCCGAGGTGGAGAGGACTGCACTGGTCAACTCATCTGCCTCAGAGGTTGACAAGGTCATGATTGGGCGTCATTTCCATGTCTAGATTGCTCTGTGTCTTACTCAGATGACTGACCACACTCTACTGATTGAGACAGATGGTATTATCTTCACAGTCTCTCGATAGTCTCACTGATTTAGGTCTTGGTCTAACCAGAGGTCCAGATTTATAATGGCTGATTTGAGTTGAGACCGGCATTAGAAATTGAAGAGGTGTCCTCATGAATTGGTGACTTGGACTTATGGAGTGACTCTTCAAAAATTGATCATTTATTTAATATTATTGTCTTCTTATCAATATTACAATGTTAAGGAAAAAATTAATACTCATTGCAAGTCTTTTATTATCGTGTAATTGGTAACACGTCAACCCTTTGAGCATGTTTCTCTTTACACAATATCTATACATAATACGATGTTTGTAGACAAAAAATTTAAATATTGTATTATTGATATTACAATCATTAATTAGGTTGTGCTAGTGATAACTCGATGCATAGAAAAAATAGTATTTCTAAGAACATGTCCATTATTTACATTGTGTTAGGAAGCACCCAAACTTTCCATTGGTTATGTATCCGATCGGATGAAATGTATTTGGGTCATGCCATAATAGTGTGATGATCATGTCATCATGAAGATGACTACACATTTATCATGTCACTGGAGGACAAAGTTCTATGGCGAAAACATATTGTCTTTTATTGATAATTTTATTTATAGAGCATGAGTCCAATATAATGATACTATTCTTTATAGAACATAAAAAATACAAAAAATCAATCAATCGACCACCAATTTGCATTCCCCTTCCATGCACTGTCTGTAGGTTTCAACATCTGTCCCTTGGAGTTTGTCCACCACCAATTGCAAGGGAGAGAGAAAAACACAATCAATACAATAAAAAATTAAAATGAAGATTCTATAGAAGAATGTACACTAATTGTCTTTATGACCACAACGTGGTTAGCCATTAGGTAAAATACGATTGGACAATCGGGACATTAAAATAAAGCTTGATTATGAATCTTCCTCCCCAGAGGAGGATGAGAACTACACGGGTCTACTCATCTACCAACTAGGGTTGACGAAGCCATGAACAACATTATTTAAATGGCTAGATTGTCCAACATTTTGCCTTGACAAATGACCATATTGTGCTCATGGAGACATATGGTGTTCGATCTGTCCCAGTAGTGAAGTTCTTTGTGGGCGCCAAATGGTAACAAGAGGTACGGATTTATAATTACTAATTTGGAAATAGATGCATAGTCATTAATTTAATCCTATGGGAGTAACTCTTTGGAAATTGATTGCTAATTAATTGTTATTGTCATGTTATCGATATTACAACGTTAATGACATCATGTAATTAGCGACACGCAATGTAGAAAAAATATTATATTTTTGAATTTCTTATTATGTAATTGGCAACATGTAAAGCCTTTGGCCGAGTTTTTGGTTACACGATATGTATACAGTATAGAATGTTTACAAAAAAAAATAAAAATATTGTGTTATCGACAACATGATTCTTTAGTAGATTGTGCTATCGATAGCACACTACATAAATAAAATCATTTTGCTAAGAACACAACTGTACAATGGCATTTCCTCCAATCATCTAAAGAAAGGGGGTGGAAAAGGCAACCCCAATCGGTGTTCCCCTTCTTTATGTTGTTTTCCTACTATTTTTGTCACCCTCCTTTGGCTTGTATTTGGTCTATCACAACATTTGGAGGGTCATCTTGTGTGCTAGTACATCATTTGTGGTTGTAACCTAACTGCACGTATGCTCCACATTTGCGTGGGGCTTTGACCTTTGGTTGTGATTCTATCCAATCTGTTGTTGGGTATAATGGCTCTCAATTGTCAATTTATATGCTTCTATAGAGTACCATTTTTCGTAGTAGTCAGACATAGAAGTATCTGTGATTAATTGTTGTGATTGCTTGTTTACACAATAGCCCCAGATGGTGAAACTTTCTACACATGCAGCTACGCTCGACAAGATTCACAACATCCTATTTAATAAATATCGTGTAAATGAGAACACAATAAATGATCTATGTCATGTTATCAAATACACAACCCATCAACATTAACCTTACAATCATAACTATCGTGTTATTTTAATAATGAAACTTACATGAGATGGACAATAACGTACAAATGTATACACGATAGTAATTGCATTCTATTTAGTGATATAGCGAGTTAACCTAAAGTTCTTACATTGATACTATCAATACATGCACATTCCTTGCTTCTTCTCTTTTGTTTGTGATGTGTTTATGGGCAAATGGGTTAACTCTTCAATCATATTTTGTCCATCTATCCAATGTTTCTCAAAGGTACGGTTGTGTGCTCCCTCATATGCTCAATTAAATTAGTTATGGGCATTGACTTGGCTTTTTTGAACATTGCATTAGCACTTTCAGACCTATTTGAACTAAGTGTTCTATAGATTTTTTCTAGAAATACAGTAGTGGCCTAATGCTCTAAACCTATCTTATTTAGCTAAGCAAATGCTTCTAGATTATGTTCTTTAATGTCCTTCATTGTTTCATCATACACATTATGTCTAAAAGTTTCAGCTGCCACATGGAGCTAGTTCTTTAGGTAGTTGTTGTTGAATCTATCCAACATATATGCTGCCATGCGATAGATGCAATATCCGTGGTGTGTAGAGGGAAAATACTAGTTAACATTATTTGCCAACCCTTCATTATATAAAAAATAATTGTATCCAGCTCGGTTGGAAGATCAGAAAATAGATTATTTCTAAACAATTCAAGAAACCAGCACTATGTTTTCTTACACTCATTCTCAACCACTACAAATGTGCTGCATAACATATTATTGTTCCTGTCTAGTGCAGTTGTTATCAATAGCTGTCCAGGATACTTTTCCTTCAAGAAACTAGCATCTACTATTAGCAATGGCCTCACTGTTATTCTGAACGCTCTTGTAACCAGCCCAAGCATCCAAAATACTCTTTTAAAATCGTACCCCCTATAGGTCCAGGAATATCACATGATCTGATTAGAACAACTACACTTCCTGGATTTATCCTTTCTATTTGAATTTCGTATGTAGAAAATATGTGATAGGATTTGTCTAGGTCCTCATCTATTAAATTAATTAGTGCTTTACCTACATCAATGAATATTAAATTGTTAACATTCTAGAAAAGGCTATACAAAAACTTAATTCATCTTGTCCCCGATAACAAGAGAGCATTCGAAGTCATGATGTCGTAAACCTGAACTATTTAAGCATCATGTTCATGTTATTACAATAGGTAATTAGGTCATGTGATATGAACATGCGACCGTAGGCTTCTTGTGTGTCCCATAACACGTCATATTTAAATGTCATGTTACTAAACACGCAATGCAAGGAGTTTCATAAGTTTATTTTACCTACATGCCAGTATTTATTGTAGTTCGCAATTATACCCCACTACTTCAAAATTTAACTTGCTATGCTTTTTGGTGTAATATCTACTAAATATTCAAATAGCCCATAACATTTTCTCACAATCCGAAGTTATGATGCTAGAAGATGGTCAGTTGACTTCCTTTGCGTTCCACACAAATGTTAGGCATTAAACTCATACAGTCACATGATCTCCTATATTCAAAGCCTTTATGTGCCCATTACAAGACTAATTAGAGCACTTTGTAGCATACATATTCCTATTCTCATACACAACACAATAAGTGAAAATCACCTAAATTGCTAGGTCGATGAAAACCCTCTTGAAATGTAACATATAGATAAGTTTCAGTTTCTTTTCTTTTTAATTTAGATCTCAGTTGTGAATGATGACAATTCTATGACAAGGATTTCCTTTTTAATGGAAGAGATTTTCATATTTGTTCAATTCTATGTTGATTTATTGTCTTGTTGATGATAGATTGGTGTAGTTTTGATATTTACATCAATTCTAATTTCTGTGATTTAGATGAGATGGTCATGAAATAGTTTTAATGTTCATATAATTAATGAATTGGATGAGTTGTACTGAGGTTAGACGAGTCATGCTTATAGTTTAGTTTTGTGTAGATGATTCGTGTTATTGTTACAGATAGTTCATGCTATAAATTTAATTAATGATTCTTTTGAAGTAATTCTAGCATGTAGCTGAGAATACTTGTTCATATTCAAACTAGATTTAGATTATAGGTTGAGAAATTGTTATATTGTATTTAATAATAATTCATCCATCCCTAAGGTTTGACAACCTTTAAATACTTATCCTAGTACAATTACCTTGTACATTTTCAAAGGGTTTAATTATAAACAATTAAGTTTTTAGTGCCGTTGCTAGGGATGGTGTCAATTTGTTACTAAATTAGTATTAGGATAATTCAATTTACTTTAGTTTTTATGTTAATTCTTAGTTTCTTACTTTCTTTTAATTTGATCATGTAGGTTGAGTTGAAGACCGTGCTCTCTATATTTGTGGCCACAAGTGGACATCGATAAGCATAGTGCTTCTCTTCTGTTTGCAAGATCTTTTTCCATCTTTATTTTCTTTTTTCTTAGTTATTTTTCCTTACTCTTTCTTTTGTTACACTTCTCGTTGTGTTGTGTGTTTGTAGTGTATGTGTGGTCAATGCTCCTTGCTCCACTAATTAGCACCATTTGACCTTGAGCCCTAGCGAACACCTAGTAGAGCTAAGTTGCCCTCGGCCTACATCCCTACACACTCTCCCACCAATTGCACCACTTATACCACATCCACCCACACTACTTCTACCCTCATCATAGATGAACATCAGTTAGTAGATGCACCACTTGCTCTAAGGGAGTATTACACTCCCAATGAGTACACCTCTCCTTCATGCATTAGGTTGTTAGTGGTCGCTACTCAAAATTATGAAATTAAGCCCAATGTCATTCAAATGCTTCCATTCTTTTATCGGCTTAACAATGAAAACCCATATAGGCACCTAGATGACTTCTTGAAACTATGCACAACTTTTAATCTCTCAAATTTAATTGAAAAGATTGTTAAACTTCAGCTTTTCCCTTTCACATTGATAGATAAGGCTAAAGAATGGCTTCACCCTTTAGAGCCGGACATCATCACAATTTGGGCCCAAATGCAACAAGAGTTCCTCAAAAAGTACTTACCCATAGGTAAGACCAACCAAATGAGAAAGGCCATAACCACTTTTGCCCAACTTCCCACTGAACAGTTTCATGAGAGTTGGGATAGACTGAAGGACCTTCTTAGGAGGTGTCCCCATCATGTTGTCCCTAAGTGGCAACTAGTGCAAAATTTTTACGTGGGTCTTACTAAACAAAACCACCATTTTGTTAATGTAAGTTGTGGGGGTACCATTTTGCTAAAAATTAAAAGTGAGGCATGGAAACTTTTTGAGGACTTGAGTGAAAATTCTCTTCAACATGCCGTGTTGAATAGAAAATAGAGTGGATTATCTACCTTAA
Source organism: Saururus chinensis (assembly GCA_035235625.1). Taxonomy (NCBI): domain Eukaryota; kingdom Viridiplantae; phylum Streptophyta; class Magnoliopsida; order Piperales; family Saururaceae; genus Saururus; species Saururus chinensis. The sequence continues at coordinate 40,198,910 of CP141143.1, forward strand.
ACAATGCCCCTTTAGGGGTGGCTTATATGAGTCAAAAACCCATTAGACCTCTCTTCCAAAGTTGATACTTTGAGTAGGAAGCTAGACCTTCTTATGACTTCAACCCATCAGCCCACTCCCTTCACTCAAGATGCGTGCACAATATGCCTTAGCTGAGCCTAGACTATTATAGAGTGCCCCTTTGCCTCTCAATTTCCTAAGCTTGTCCAAGACCATGTGAATGCCACACAATTCTTCCCTAGGGCTGAGAATAATCTATTTTCAAATAATATAACACTGGGTAGAGAAAATCATCCTAACTTTTCCTGGAAGATAAAAAACCAAGGAGTTGTGGGCAACCAACCCCCTAGGCAACCATTCCAAGTTCCGCCAGTCCTATCCACCAACCTTAAGTGCAACCTTTGTATGTCCAACCTAATAGGAGTCCGAGTTTTGAAGAAAATGTCTTGCATGCCCTATAAGGGCTTCAATCTCAATCCCAACTCCTCCACTCTCACACACAATCTATATCAAAGCTAGAAGCCCAAATTGGACAACTAGCCAATGTTATCAATAAGTGAGAGAATGGTACATTTCCCAGTTAGCCCCTACAAAACCTTAAAGGTCAATTTGGAGTAGAGGGAATCCCTTCCTCCAATGAACAAGTTCAGTCCATAACTACCCTTAGGAGTGGTTGACACATTGATAACCAGGTTGGAGGGAATTCCTTAGGTACCACAAATGAAGAGTTAGAAAATTCCGCCCCTAATGAGCCTTAAGAGTTAGAGAGTGAGCAAAATGCAAAGGAGTCATTCTCTCCTTCCCCTTCATCAGAGCCACAGTCTAAGACCACCACTTCTGAGAGATCTTATATCCCTAAGGCACCTTTACCTAAGTGCCTTGATATGGCCCCACCATTTAGAAAGAGTGCTGCTAGGATGGATTGAGACTTTCAAACAAGTCAAAATTAATATCCCCCTTTTAGATGCCATTAAACAAGTCTCTGCTTATGCTAAGTTCATCAAAGACCTATGTGCTCAAAAGTGTAAATCCAAAACCCATGTGTCTAAGAAGGTCTTTCTGACCGAGCAAATTATCTCTCTTTTGAAGTTTGACATCTCACTTAAGTATAAGAACCCCGGAGTGCCTACTATTTCTTCTGTCATAGGCGATCACTTTATCCATAAAGCCCTCCTTGACCTTGGTGCGAGCGTCAATCTACTCTCTTACTCAGTGTATGAGCAATTAGGTTTATGAGACTTGCACCCTACATCAGTTGCCTTGCAGCTAGCTAATCATTTTGTACGTAAGCCACAGGGAGTCATTGAGGATGTCTTAGTGAAAGTTGACCGGGTTTTTTTCCCCGTTGATTTTATTGTCTTAGATATGCAAACCACTGCCAACTCCGCACATTAGATTCCTATCATTCTAGTTCATCCTTTCCTTTCCACAACTAATGCATGCATAAATTGTAGTGCAGGGGTAATGGAGATATCCTTTGGGAATATGAAAGTGCAACTAAATATTTTTGTTGTGTCTACTCATTTACCTATGACTTGTGATGCTGAATGTTCTATCATAGACAATTTTAGGTTTGATGCTGTCGATAGAGGTCCATCTTTTGTAGCATAACTCATAATCAAGTCATGCCTTCTAATTTTTCTGAATCATCCTTTCGGAGACTTAAGAGAAGTGCCATTGCCAATATCTACCACCCGCCTTGATATATTTGACAATGTTGGCATTGTCCGACTGAAGACAATAAACAAACATATGTCTTTTTTTAAAAGAGATCAATTTCATGAAGAAAGTTCAAGTAATTAATTAAGTGATGAAAATGATTAAGTGAGTAATTTCTGTTTTATTTCCATTATCTTGGATAATTGTGCTTATCTTAAATCACATTTCACACACTTGAAACTTGTAGGAATATAATTTTATGATTTATTACTTGTAATCTTAGTGGGATATCTTTAACTAGGCATATTTTTTAAAACATGAAAATTGAGTAATTTTTAATGTTTTAGGATCGAACTTTATATTTCGCTTTTATTTGAAAAAAATTTGGGATAAGTGTATAATGAAAAAAAAGTTGAAAAAAAAAGAATGAGAAAAAAAAGTTGAAAAAAAGATATATTAAGTGAAAAAAATTGACGTTGAAAAAAAATATATAAAGGTTTGTTTCTCTTTTCATTGAGTAACTGGGCCTTGTGCCTAGGTAAGCATAAGGGATCACATCAAAAGGTGAAAAGTTGAGAAAATTTCTTTTAGGATTTGCTTGGTTCTGTAGCCTTCATAGTTTGAGTTATTAAGCCTGAGGGATGTTTCAACACCTAGTGCCTTGAGCCAACTGAATTGGGGACACTGGCCTAACGCTATTAGTAGTTTAGGCCTGTATTTGAATCAAGTTGGGATTTTAATTATATTCTACGTGTCTAAAATGTGAAGTTTTTATGTTTTGCAGGTAAGGTGCACTTATTGAGGCTCTTGGACGATGTTTGGAATAATTCAAAATATTCTTGACACACTTTGAAATGATTTGGACAACTTTTCAAAGTTACAAATAAGTTGGAAACTAATATGCACATGAATGAAAGAGCTTAATAAACAAAGTAGAAAATTGGACAGGAATATGGACTGTCCAATGAACGGGCGCAACTTTCTAAACATAAATTGGATAAGAAACTAAACAAAACTATACATATTGAAGAAACAATATAGCCGTTCAATCGGGGTGTATTGGAGATCAATTGGGAAAACATGATTTTGAAAAAGAATATAGGATAGCCTATCGATCGGGCATGAAGGGCTATCGAACGGGATAACGCATAGTTTGAAGCCAAATTTGAGTCCTTTTCCTATTAGATTTCTTCCGACAATTCTTATGCCTTTATAAAGACATATTTGACTTAAAATTTGACGATTCTAGTAGAATTTTTGAAGAGAAGAAAGAAGAAGATAGAGGAGAATTCAAAGCTTTTAATGGAGATTCAAGAGCTTTCTTCTACCATGCAAAGCTTGATCATTTATAATTAAACCATTTGCAAGTGTACAAGGCAATTGTGCTAGGATAAGTATTTAAGGGTTGTCGAACCTCAGGGATGAATGAATTATTACTAAAACAAAAGAGAAATTTTTGATTAAAAATAAAAAAAGAACTTAAACTTAAATTAAGCAATAGAAAGTAATCAACTAGTTTAAAAGGAAGAGATCAATATGATAAAAATTACTTAGGAAATCGAATCCACTATAGAACCATAATAATTCCTTAACCTTTAATCTAAATCTAGTGTGAATATGAACAAGTATTCTTAGCTATAAGCTAGAATTACTTCAAAAAGAATCATTAATTAAATTCATGACATCAACTAACTTTGACAATAGCACGAATCATCTACACTAAACTAAACTATAGGCATGACTCGTCTAATCTTAGCATAACTCGTTAAATTCATAATTTATATGAACATTAAAACTACTGCATGACTATCTCATCTAAATCACAGAAATTAGAGTCGATGTAAATATCAAAACCACATCGATCTATCATCTACAAGATAATAAATCAACATAGCTTGAATAAACATGAAAAGCTCTTGCATTAAAAAGGAAATCTTTATCATACAATTGTCATTATTCACAACTATGATCTAAATTAAAAAGAAAAAAACTAAAACTTATCTATAGCTTCATCAACTCTAAGTAAAAGAAAAATCTAGCCTTATATGGCAAAAGAGAACACTTGAATCTCCATTAAAAACTTTGAATAATCTTCCACCTTCTTCTTCCTCTTTCTCTTCGGAAAATCTACTTGACTCCCACAATTTTGAGCCAAATATGTTTTTATAAAGACATTAGAAGTCTAATATGAAAATGATTCAAAATTGGCTTAAGCTAGGAAACTACACGTTATCTCGATTGATCGCCCTGCATGCTTGATTGATCGCGTGAACTGTATTTTTCTCAAAAATCACCTTTACACAATTGATCGCCTTTACACCCCATTTGAATGCCAATGAAGAATCTGCACAAAATTAATATAAATAAACCAATTTACTTCCAAACATCATACATGCTTTTTTAAGCATAATTAAATTTAATTTCTAATTATTTAAACTATATTAATTTGTATATGTGACTAGACAATAAAATAATTAAGGGTAATATAACATATAAATTATACTTATCAAGGTTAGATTTTTCTTTTACTTAGGAGTTCATGAAGCTACAGATAAGTTTCAGTTTCTTTTCTTTTTAATATAGATCTCAGTTGTGAATGATGACAATTGTATGGTAAGGTTTTCCTTTTTAATGGAAGAACTTTTCATGTTTATTCATTTCTATGTTGATTTATTGTCTTGTAGATAATGGATTGATGTGGTTTTGATAATTACATCGATTCTAATTTCTATGATTAAGATAAGATGGTCATGCAATATTTTTAATATTCATATAATTAATGAATTGGATGAGTGATACTAAGATTAGACGAGTCATACCTATAGTTAGTTTAGTATAGATGATTTGCGCTATTGTCGAAGATAGTTCATGGCGTAAATTTAATTAATGATTCTTTCTAAAGTAATTCTAGCTTGTAGCTGAAAATACTTGTTCATATTCACAATAGATTTAGATTAAAGGTTAAGAAATTATTATGGTTATATAGTAGATTCGATTTCCTTAGTAATTTTCATCATATTGATCTCATCCTTTTAATTTAGTTGATTACTTCTTTAGTTAATTTAAGTTTTTTTAGTTTTTAATCAACAAATTCCTCTCTTATATTTAGTAATAATTCATCTGTCCCTCAGGTTGGACAATCCTTAAATACTTATTATAGTATAATTACCTTGTACACTTGCAAATTGTATAATTATAAACGATCAATCACTATTAAATGAAAATCCCTAACTCCCCCTTAAGGTCCCTTAGGAACAGTTACCCTAATTATGCAATTATGTGTTTATGATATATGCAATCCTTTAAACACACCCACTCAGCAAAAAAAAACTGAAAAAAAGCACTTATTGGGTTTCTGGAATTTCAATTTTCTATCCAAAAAAGTTGGTGCAAAATCATCAAAATAGCCTTAGGGCTATTTTGATCTTTTCACCCTTTAAAAAACACACCAACACAATACACCAAGCAATAATTCAATCACTATACAACACAAATAATACAATTATGGATAGAAAACGTATAGGCACACAGCCTATGTGAATTGACCAAAATGCCCCTAGGGCTAAAACGGTCAATTCATAATTTTTTAATCCACTTAATTAATTAAATCTAATCAAAATAATTAATTAATCTTGCTAGACCAGAAAGTGTGTGTGTGAGTAGGGAGTTATTAGAGAAAATCAATTGGGCACAAATCACAAGGGTAAATTTACCATTTCTTCCCTTACACGTTCCAAAATGCACAAAACATAATTATTTAACTAATCACCCAATTTCCCGGCAATCCAATCATATTAAACAATCCAAAATACATTCAATTTTAACTTAATTACAAAATCCCTATGGATAGAACATGTATATTAATCAATTTAGGGTTTCTCCCTTTCTAGCATCAAAAACCCTAAATCGCATAACTCAATTCAATTTTCAATCAAATAAATGACCAAATTCCAAATCCTATGCTCCGATACCAATAAAGAATGGCTGTCTTGGAGAAGCGTGGCATTTCTGGAGCCTTTGGGATGGCATTGAGCTTAAAAAATGGATCTTTATTCGATTAACTACACAAACACGCATGCAACTGCAATTCAATAAGCAATATACTATCCAAATGAGAGCATGCAATTAATGAAAACGAAATTTGAGAACAATGACGTACGATACTTGGGTTGATCAGCCCCTAGCATGCCATCCAATCTTCACACCGTCATCCGATTGCAATAGATTACAATAGAATCATGAAGAGAAGGGGATTTTACCTCTTTATGTGTTGATCTCTCTACCACCTTGTTCTTGGATGGAAAAATCAGCATGGATGACATCTTAAAGCCTTCTTTTTGAAGGTCCAACCAGTGAGGAGAAAAATCCCTCCGAAGCGCCACATCGAAGAGGGTTTAGAGGAGGAGATAGGGGGCAGCCAGCAGGTTTTTCTCACCAAAACCTAGAGAGGAGGCCGAACCTAATAAGGGAGAGGGGGCAGATTGGGAGAAGGGAGAAGAGAAGGGTGTGGACTGAATTAGGGCACTCCTCTCCCTCTTTTATCCTTTAAATACCCTTCCTCCTCTTTTAGTTGGTCCTCTCAAGCGGGCTTAACTTAACAGACCTTTTCTAACTTTTTCAGGTTATTATTAGAAGGTCAGACACAACGGAAACAGGATCTGTCTCTCAATGGTCCTACAGTTGGCCAAGCCCGCAATAAGGTTAGCCATTCTTTGACCATGGGTCTAACCACAAACACATAATTCTTGAGTCAAGCCCCACAAAGTGTTAATGCACATCCTAGTCATGTGTCTAGTATGCGTGTTTGGCGAATGCAAATCCCATATGAATTCATGTTATGATGGCTAATGTGGGGTTGGAGCGACTACCAGTATCAACCTTGGACCCCCTAGTCTATTTCGGCTCAACCAGACCACCAATAATATGAACCAAAATGGGCACGAACCCATATTCTAGTTCAGCACTAATATGTGCATTATTGATCTCAAATATAAAAGAAAAATGCTCATATATACATGTATTTCTTGAGCTGGGCTTATTGTCAGAAGGAAGTATGAAAAATTCTATGCACCAAAAAACCCTATTGCTGAGGGCATACAGTCTCCTCTATGTACCAGGAAACGTCCTGCAACGATTTGGTAAAATAAGAGCATCTAGGATCCTAACAAGTTTGCCTCGTTGGGCTTGCTTCTATTTTACAATCAATCATATAATGAAATAAAGCGACAAATCAACCTTCAAAATGAGAAAAGACTGGAATGTCATGAGTCCGAAACTTAATCACTCCTTATCACAGTAAAGAATATATATACTAAATGAATTATAAAATGTTTAGATGAATTTAAATTGCCTAAATCAGTACAATATTGGTAATAAGTTGCCAAGTGTCACGGGGTTAAATTTCAAAGTCGCCACCTCACAGCTGATCCAACACTTGGTTAAAGTGCAAATGCACGCATGCATGCCAAATATGCTATTGTCTGCACTACGACATTCCACTCTCTCTGTATATAGTATACAGAAAGCGGCTATTCCCCCCCCCCAAATGCTTAGAGCCACCCACTAGAGAAAAATAACTAACATTTTCTAACTACTTAGTACCTCCACACCCCCTTATAATTTTACTCATGCCACACCAACACCCCAAAAACTTCTGAAGGTTTTTTTATGGGTGGTACCCTCCATTAAATAAAATTGATTTGAACAGAGGCCTTAAGTCCTTGTCAAATTCTGCATATTGTGGCGGTGACCACCCCCTACCAGAAGTTTTCCATATGTTTAAAAATCTTCTCGAAGTTTCGTGGCAGGGGGCCCCGACAAAAAAAATAATATTATATAGGAAACAAAGGTCTCCATTAATGTCTGCATATTGTGGTGGTGACCTCTCCTTGCCAGAAACCATCTAGAAGTTTAAAAAACTTTCGGAGGTTTCTTGGCACAAGATATCATCCACCAAATAATACTTATTTCGACTAAAACCTTAGTTCCCATCAAATTTTGCTTATTTTGGCGGTGACCACCCTTCGCCGGAAACCATCCAGAAGTATTCTAAAAAAGATACAAGGCGAGGGGAAGAGAGAAAAAGATTGTGGAAGAGCAGCCACAAGCGAGAGGGGAGAAGGAAAATGGTCGGGGAAGAGGAGCTACAAGTGACAGTGGAATTGGAAGAGCTTATGCCGAAGGAGGAAGATTGTGAATAGAGTAATGATAGAGTAAAAATAGAGTTAAAAAGAATAGTGGGAGACAGGGGGGTGGTATTTAATAATTTATTAAATTCTTTTTGGGTGTGTAAAGTATGGGGGGGCTTGAGTAAATTTAGGGGGGGGGGGGGAATAGCCGCATTCTAATATACAACTCTACAAAGGCATATACTAAGGTGTTGTTTGGGTGCTGAATCGTGAACTGATTCTAACGATTATATCATGATTTAGGGGAGAATCATCTGAATTTAGTTTGGATGATGAATCTAAACTGAATTAAAAATTCAACCTAAAACATGATTCAAATGTGTTTCAGTCCTGAATCAATGAATCTCTTTGCGAGGAGATTCAGTCGATTCAAGAAAACACGTGAAAATAGAAACATGCGTTATCGCCTGTTTCTAGTCATTACCCCTCGCCCCCTCATAAAAATTTTCTCCTTTCATGAAAACTGGTCTCCTCTTCTTCCTTTCTAGAGATTGTCTACCTTCTGAGTTTCTGGCGGCACCTGGTCGTCTCCCTTCGATGTTTTAGCCGGCGCCTGCTTGTGTCCCTCTGGTGTCGTGGCCAGTGCATGCTTGTCTATTTGCCAGGCACCGCGCCAAATTTTTGTCCTCGATTTCTTTCCATGAGGTCATCTGCAGTTCATCTGGTGCGGCACATCTATGATTCGTCACTCTTTGACCCAAACTACATCCCGGTCCTTGGCAGCTCTTCCATCACCTCCCTTCTGCGAATTGAAACATCATCTTCCGGCAATTTCAAGCCCGTTCTTCCGCTGCCTCGATTTGATCTGCTTTAGGTAACGCCATTTTTTTTTCTTCTTCTCTTCTCTTATAATTCATTTTTGCCTTTTCTTCTTGATTGCTTGCTTTGCTAAATTTTTTCGCCTTCATGCATTTTGATTAGGACGATTCCCCCAAATCTCACTATTATGTATAAAAGTACTACATTTTTCATTATCTGCATTAAAAAAGGACTACTTTTTTCATTCATTGCTTCATCCATGGACCCTCACTAATAGGCATTCGGTTTTGTTTGAATTTTTAGGCCCTCACATAGCTCTCATTCTATCGATCGACAATTCCCGCAAATGTCATTGGTATGTGATAAAAAAAATTTCTTGATCTACGCTGCTGAATTTTTTTTTTCAATCCTTCCTTCATTGATCTTGGAATAATGTTTTGTTTATATGATAGGATTTGCTATGATCCATTTTTCTGTGCAATAATGTTTTATTTACATTATCATAGGTAGTGACCATACATGTGATCCAAGACTGGGCTTTTCTCTCTTGGCTGACCTTCCAAATTGAAATCCAAAGTACACCCGCAAGTAGCTTTCACATTCTCATCTTGGTCAATCTCTTTAAACTTTATCACAATGGCTTGTCCTTTGGATATGCTCCTCTGTATGAGGCTTCTCTTATTTCTAATGCTTGTTTCCTTAGAAGTCAGTGACTTTACAGTTTTCCTAGGTTTGTCATCTATAACTTTTGGCTGGTATTTTTTTTGTCTCTGCTTCTGATACAAGAGTTTGTTGAGATTTTTCTGTTTTCATGATTATGAGTCTCCTCCCAATTACTGCCAGACTACAAGGGAGGATGCAACTTGTGCTTGCCGCAATGTACAGTCGAGTTTCCCTGAGTTTGAGGGCTAGTTGTTTTGTCGTATGTTTGACTTGTGAGGCAGGTGAAATCACCTTTTTGCAACACTTTTACCTCAAATTTCTCATCTTCACTGGAACTGTTGTTTAATCATGTATCTTGTGATTTTGTAGAATTGCTCCTTGGTGTTCTGGTACCAAGATATGGTGTTGCTGGTGCTAGTTCATGTACTACGCGTCTCTCTGCCAGTACATCTCCAATCGAATTTGGTACTTGAGTGTTTGCTTGGCATTGATTGAAAATCCATGGAACATTCTTCTGAAATAAATGGGACTTCACATTTGAACATTGTCTAGAAATGAACTTTAGAGTGTTATGGTTTCTATAATTTCAATAAATGAATTTTGTAATTTCAATCCTTCCTTCACTAATCTTTAGAGTGTTATGAATTTAAGGCAGACATGCATGAACACATATCAACCAAATAAAGGTTAAACATCACCGATTGCTCATGAATATTTCGACGAATATGGGCCCTCCTTGAGTTGTGCAACAAGTATCTACCATTATCAATCACTGATCTATGCTATGATTTTTTGGTTCTATTTCTAGTGGGCCAAACTTGTATCATCGTCTCAAGGTAACTGTTCCGCCCATAAATTATCTTCTTTATATGTTTTTGTGTTTGTGGGTATTGAATGTGTCGATAAAATTGGTTCATGAATGTGATGGACTAATAGTAGATGCGGTTTACTTTATTGTCAAGTTCTTTAAAGCATTTGTTGGTGTGTTGTGATGTGTATTTACTAATTTGTATGTAATTGGAATGATGATTGGATGTCTATTGATAAAATGTTAATATGTTGTGTATGATGTGTTATGGTGTTTGTGGGATTGATTGATTGTGGTGATGCATTAGTCATAATTTTTAATTTTTTTTAGACTATGGCTACATCATTCGCTCGAGTAGGAGGATCCCCTAAGAAGTTTCATAAAAAGATTGATTGGCATAAGCAGGAACATTATGCCTTTTTTATCCACATGGCATTTGCCATCAATAAGGGATACAGGAAGAATAATACAATTGACAAGGAACGGTGGGATCTAGTGATAAATAGGTTGAGAGATGAGAACGAAATTAATGTCGACTTTGCTACATTGAAAAATTATTATGACAAAGGTAGAAAATTGTGGCAAGGGTGGAATGAGCTCAGGAGTTACATGGACTTGGCTGGAATGAACACACCAACACTTTCATATGCCCCCCACACATGTGGTTAAACTTTATCAAGGTCATAATATGTGAACTCGTATTTTTTTCTTAATTTTTTTTATATATTTAATTTAAATTATAATTCTAACAGTTTGTTTGTCACTGCCTCTTGTAGAGACATAACGATTGTAAACGGTTGAAGAATTAGGGGTATGACGTCGAGGCCAAAGCTAACCTTTATGTTGTCTATTCAAACAATCATGCATCTGGCCAATGGAAGGATTCTGGTGTTTCTGATACTATCCCCCATATTGATAATGCTTCAATCCCCTATACTAATCCAAATGTAGTCCCCCATTCACCTCCAACTTCAACCCCCACTGCAACTCCAACTGTAAACACACAACCTCAACCAGATGCAAAATCGTCTGAATGGCCAGTAGGTACTACATGGGCATATGATCCGTATCATTGGGATGTGAATGACTTGATTGCAGAGGACTTGGGAGTTGATAATGAGGCTCATGAGGGAGTGGGGAATTCTACTGTTGTGCCATGCATGGATAGGACAAATCAGACACAAGCACATGGTTCCACCACACAGGCGACTGGTGCAAGCCCATCACAACCTACTCCACCCCCCTCAAGGAGGGTTCATTTCCTAGAGAACACTTTTTATGATGGTGTTTTTTATTTGATAACTAAACTTTATAATAACAGTTTATGGTTGTAAGTTATGAGAATGATTTTATGTGAGGCGGATGGGTTGTAATGTTATTTAAGTTTATTTTCAATTTGATGGATGTGTGTGGTTGGGTGAAGCAGATGTGTGATCTTAGGGTATATGTGATGGATGTGTGTACAGGGTGAGGTAATATTTTTTAAGTTTGTTTTTATTTTAATGGATGTGTGTGGTTGGTTGAAGCAAGTTACTGGATGTTGATCCTAGGGTGAACTAATATGTGATGGATGTGTGTACAGGGTGATGTAATTTTTTTCAAGTTTGTTTTCAATTTGATGGATGTGTGTGGTTGGGTGAATGGATATGGTATAAATGTGATGGATGCATGTAGATTATAATGTGATATGTACATTTATAGAATGGATATCGTATAAATGTGATGGATGCATGTAGATTATAATGTGATATGTACAATTATAGAATGGATGTCGTATAAACGTGATGAATTATAGATGTATGGTATAAATGTAATAAATGCGTGTAGGTTACGTAGGTTGTAATGTGATGTGTACAGGTTGTTATTATAAGATATGAATAGATAATATTGTGTGCGGGGTCTTATTATATGTTTTTTACTTAATTTTTAAGTATATGATATTATATTGGATTCTAATATAGAGTTATTTATCAGACACTCAATTAGATGGATCTTTATATAAACAGTGATGGGGAAGAAGATGAAAGAGAAATATTTGATGATGAAGATGAAGATGACACCTTTGGACAAGAAGATTTTATTTTGGATCATATTATTGCACAGGTCGTTGAAACTATAATTCCTCCTCCCCCAAGGAATGCAATTCATACACATCCAGATCCGGGTGATTAGCTTGTGTACGATATGCTAAATGGGCTAGATATAATTTGTCATGATTTATGTAGGATGAATAAGAGACCATTTATGAGATTGTGTTGGGAGTTGGAGCAATTGGAATTAAAGCCCACAAGGCATGTGACAGTGGCAGAGCAAGTGCGATCATTCTTACGACTATTGGGAGATGCTCATGGGCAATGGGTGGTGGGTCATATAATGTAACATTCGAGTGAAACAGTTAACCACAATTTGCATAATGTTCTGAAGGTGCTTTATAAATGGTCAAGCACAAAGATCAAGCCACTTATACCTTTATCCCAAACCCCCTTATATATTTCAAGTAGTCCTTTGTTATATCCTTGGTTTAAAGATTGCGTGGGAGCTATAGATGACACACATATCAAGAGAAAAGTTCCTCCGTATCAACAACAAGCATTTCGAGGTAAAAATAATTAAGTCACACAAAATATTATGGCCATATGTGATTTTAGCATGAGATTCATCTTCGTAGTGGCTGGTTGGGAGGGTCAGCACATGACTCTAAGGTGTTAGAAGATGTGCTTTTACATCCAGAGAGCTCGGGTTTCCCAAAGTTACCTCCAAATAAATATTTTGTTGTAGATGTTGGGTATCCAAATAAGGAGGGATTTTTGGGACCCTATAAAGGTCAGAGATACCATGTTCGTGAATTTTGGCAGTGTGTCACACAAGGAAGAATTGAGAAGTTTAACCAACTTCATTCTTCTCTTCGAAACATCATAGAGAGAACATTTGGTATGTGGAAGGAGAAATGGAGGTTACATGAAAACATTCCAAAGTATCCATTTCCTATTCAAGTGGCATTGGTGAGGGTTTCAATGGCGCTACATAATTTCATTCAAGAACAACATAATGGTGCTACCAACCCTGATCTTCAAGATGTACTTTGCACTAGTTGGGAAAATGAAGATGAACATGTAATGAATGATGAAGCTAAGGGGCAAGATGAAGCACCTGTATGTCAGGATGACAGGGTAATGTCAACTTTTCGTCATGAACTTTGGGATGCCATCGGTCACCATTATCAATTGCCTCCAGTTGGTGCACAACGTGGACAACATCGACGGTAGGTCAATTGTATATTTTTCCCATATTATACCAATGTTGTTTATTTTTGTAATGAAATGTAGCTTCCACTTGATAATGATATGAACTTGTTTGATTAGAGGTAGCATAGGATACACATCAATGATACGCATGGTAAGCGCCAAAATGGACATGAACCCTTTTTTAGATATGAAAAAATATTATAATAATATATCATTATAATAGTTTTTATAGCATCATAAGACCATAGAAGGCTATATCATTATTGCGGCAATGTTGTAGCAATATTGCTACAACGCTATAGCATTATTGCTACAATGATGTATTGATATTGTTGTAATATTGGATCAATATCGCTACAACGAAGTAGCATTATCGCTACAACAATGTAGAATTATCGCTAGAACAATATCGTTATTGCTCCAATGGTGTAGCAATATTGTTACAACAAGGTATTGTTATTGCTCCAACGTTGTAGCAATATCCTTACAACAATGTAGCAATATCACTACAATAACATTGCAATATTGCTACAACGATGTAGCATTATTGCTATAGCGATATTGTGATATTGCTATAACATTGTATCAATATCGCTACAATGACATAGCAGTATTGCTACAATGGTGTAGCATTATCGCTATAACGATGTATCGTTATTGCTCCAACGTTGTAGAAATATTGTTACAACGATGTATCGTTATTGCTCTAATGTTGTAGCAATATCGTTACAATGATGTATCATTATTGCGGCAACGTTGTAGCAATATCGTTACAACGATGTTGCATTATCGCTACAACGACGTAGCATTATTGCTACAAGAATGTTCAATTATCACAACAACAATGTATCATTATTGCTCCAACATTGCAGCTAATTGTTACAACGATGCATCTTTATTGCTCCAACGTTGTAGTAATATCGTTACAAAGATGTGTCATTATTACTGCAATGTTGTAACAATATCGTTACAACAATGTATCATTATTGCTACAACGACATAGCATTATTGCTACAACGATGTAGCATTATCGCTACAACGATGTATCGTTATTGCTCTAACGTTGTAGCAATATTGTTACAACGATGTATCTTTATTGCACCAATGTTGTAGTAATATCATTACAATGATGTATTATTATTGCTGCAATGTTGTAGCAATATTGTTACAACGATCTAGCAATATAGCTATAACGATATAGCAATATCGCTACAATGATGTAGTGTTATTGCTATAACAATGTATCATTGTTGCTATAATGATGTATCGTTATCGCTATAACGATGTATCATTTTTGCTATGTGGGGCCAATACAACTATGCATCGTTATTGCTACGTGTCCCTGTTGTATAATTTTTTAAATATTTTTATAAATATAATAAATAATAAATTAATAACGTGTCGATATGTATCTACTGTGTCGATATAGTACAGGCCAATACAACCAATACACATCAATTTTTATGTAGGACGTATCACCCATAGTATTATACCATATCGGTGTCAATCGCGTACAATGTCGGGCATATTATTGCTGCAACTGCGTACGATCGCATACATCGGGCCAGGCATATTATTGGTATTGCACACTAACCGCGTACAATGCCTAAACCAAGTTTATATTTGTCATATGTTCATAAATTCAATGATTCCAAAAATTATACAAATTCCTTGCCCAAACATGATTCTATCAAAACAATTCCATTCAAGGGTATATTTGTCAATTTCCCTAAAAATTCCAAAGATTCTGAAGTGAAATCCAATTCACTATCCAAACGTGATTCCATTTAAAAAATTTCATACATAAATGAAATTCTATTTCTATATTGAATTGAATATATTAATTCACAAAAATTTTGATTCACTACTGAATTAATTTAGTACCCAAACAGCCCCTAAGACCAAGATATATACCTTGAAATCTCATGCTTCTCCTAGAAATCGCTATAATCACCACTCTATCCTTGCAAATTGCAACAGTCTTTTGATGTGAGCAGCATGAAGCACCAGCATCTCCTAGACTGGATGGTCTTCAGTTAGGCATGATAGAGGCCCCCCAACTTCATCTCGCCTCGGAGATTATTGAGTTAGTCACTATAATGATGGACCTTCTTCTGCCAAGGACTTCGTTTTGCACATAGGCACTTTGTCCTATTGCTTCTTGTTGTAATTCTTTGCCAAATGCTTTTTCTTCCTCGCCTCTGAAGTTTGACCCATACAACACTATTCCTATTCGATCTACTTTGATATATTCTATTGTGATCCGAATTACTCTGAAATGCTCTATTGTGATATAATATACTCTGATCTGATCTGATTGATCGGTATGGTCGGATGAAATCCGATACAATTTGATAGGATATGATATGATCTAACATGCTTTGTAGTGTGTTCTCCTCTATTCTACGATAGAGTGGGATGTGGGATTTGTTAGTGTTCTAATCACCTATGTGAGATGTGTATAAGGATTTGACTATGATGATTTATAAGATTTCTGTCTGATTCCGAATAATTATTCAGATATAAGGATATACGTATTTTAATGTATATGATTTTGTGACGCCTGATGCATGTATTAGCTGTTAGGTAGAATTACATTCGGATCCGATCATATAGGAATCACGTCCGAGATGGTATCCAATACGTAAGTAGGCAACCAACGGTACGGTAACATTGGTCTGATCCTAATTAGTTATAAAATTAGGGTTGTCTTGACCTACGCGCAATGAAGCACTAAAGCTCGTAGTGCGTAGAAGAATATTTTGACTCTCGCACTCAAAGTCTACAGCTCCTGGTTAATCTGTTTTAATTGAATTGTCATTATTTAATACACCTGGATTCTGTTATCCAAACTAACCCCCGGTTTGGGTCGGGGTGTTACATGCTCTCTCTCTCTAGCACGTGATCTCTCACTCTAGGGTGATCAACTCTCCTTCCATCTTTCTCTCCCCACTCTCACTCTCCATCTCTCTTGCTCTATCTCCCTCTCAAGAAAGAGCACATACATGCTCTATCTCGAGCACGCGTGCTCTCTCTCACGCGTGCTCTCCTTCCCTCACTCCTCCCTCTCTCTTGCTCTCTCTCTCTCTTGAGTGCTCTCCCTCTCCCTTGCGCACTCTCGCTTTCTCCCACCCTCTCTTTTGCATGTGCTCTCTTCTCCCAATAGCATGCACGCTCTCTCTCGCTTGAGCGTGGTCATCTCTCTCTATCACGGTTAAGCACGCATGCTCTCTTTTGATCGTGTGTGCTCATTCTCTTAAGCACATGTGCTGTCTCTCTAATGATCGTTAAGAGAGAGAGAGTGGGAGCAAGCTTGTTAGAGAGTACGCGCTCAAGAGAGAGAGAGCACGTGTGTGCTCTCTTTTGAGAGCATGTTCTCTCTCTTGGACGCATGCTCTCTCTTGAAGCAATTGTTCAAAAGAGATCATGCATGTTTGAGAGGGAGCACGCATGCATAGCCGCGATAGAGAGAGACCACCACACTCGTTTGAGAGAGAGCATTCACGCTATTGGGGGAACAGAGCAGGCGCTGAAGAGAGAGAGAGACTGGGAGTAAGCGAGCATTCGCGAGGGAGAGAGGGTGAGAGCGAGAGAGAGGAAGAGGGAGAGAGGGAGGGAGGGAGAGCACGCGAGAGAGAGGGCACACCGGAGAGAGAGAACGCCTGCTCGAGAGAGAGCATGCGCTGCTCTCTCTTGAGAGGGAGAGAGAGAAAGAGGGGGAGAGAGAGCAAGAGAGTGTTGAGCACACTAGAGAGAGAGCACGCGCATAATCTCTCTCTCTCACGTGCTCTCCCTTCCTCCCTCTCCCTATGCCTCTCCCTCTCTCGCTCTCTCTCCTTCACATGCACCCACTTGCTCCAACTCTATCACTTGAGCGCGTGCTCTCTTCTCCCAATAGCATGCATGCTCTCTCTTGCTCGAGCGGGGTGGTCTCTCTCTATCGCAGTTAAACACATGTGCACTCTCTCAAGCACGCATGCTTTCTCGATTGAGCATGCTCTCTCTCTTAAGCGATTAGTCAAGAGATAGCACATGCGCTTAAGAGAGAGATCACGCGCGATTGAGAGAGAGCATGCATGCTTATGAGAGAGAACGCACGCTTAATCACAATAGAGATATACCACTGCACTTGAGCGAGAGTGTGCACATTATTGGGGGAAGAGAGCACACACTCAAGAGAGAGGGAGAGAGTGGGAGAAAGTGAGCATGCACGAGGCAGGAGCAAGAGAGAGGGACAGGGAGAGAGGGCCAGAGAGAGCACACAAGAGAGAGAGAGATCACATGTGCTCGAGAGAGAGCATGTGCGTGCTCTCTCTTTAGAGGGAGAGAGAGCGAGAGAGAGGGAGAGGGGGAGAGAGAGAGGGATAGAGAGAGAGATAGTTGAGCACACTTGAGAGAGAGAGGAGTGAGGGCATGTGCACTCTCTCTATTGAGTTCTCTCTCTCTCTCGCTCTCTCCCCCTCGCACTCGCTCACTTGCTCCCACTCTCATGAGTGCATGCTCTCTTCCCCTAATAGTGTGCATGCTCTCTTCCCCTAATAGCGTGCATGCTCTCTCTCGCTTGAGTGCGGTGGTCTCTCTCTATTGTGGTTATACGCGCGTGCTCTCTCTCAAATGTACATGCTCTCTCTCAATTCCTTATGCTCCTCTCCTAAGCACGTGTGGCTCTATCTCTCTAATGATCTCTTAGAGAGAGAGAGCATGCATGCTCGAGAGAGAGAGACAGATGGAGAGAGAGAGAGCGAGGGGTAGAGAGCGAGAGTTGAGAATGCTAAAAAAAGAGAGCACACGCTAGAGAGAGTGAGAGTGCACGCTCGAGAGAGAGAAATTTGGTTATGGCCAATTGGTTATAATGTATAGGGGAGTAGGAAACTAATCTGACAGGGACAAAGAGAATATTGAAAACAAAAAGTCCCATCATTGCAAGCAGAATTTTCTAAACTAGGCTTGACATAAAAAAGGCATCATACAATTAAAATTCCGAGCCACTAAAAGCAGTTTAAATTTGAGCAATCTTCCTTGCACATGATACTTAGCAAGAACACTGTTAAAAAAATTTTATAGAAGAAATATTAGCATATCAAAGTTAAATTCTTAAGTGTAAAAGGGAATGAATTTCATAATCCTTTGAAAGGAAACACTTCTACCGCAAAATAGAAATACAAGGGTACAGCAGATATATATCTGATATTAGCTAGTTCTTATCTATTTAATTAATGAGTAGCACTAGATCAAGGACATCCCAGTGTATAAGGGTCATCTGCCATCTAGGTTGTACTCTGACGGAACCTGTCTTTCCTTGGTACAATAGTGCCTGCCTTTTGAAGACTAGGTGTCCTATCTTGTATAACTTCCAACTTCTATGATCTGCCCCTACTGTATATCATTCCACTTTTTACATCATACAAAGGTTGCCCTTTGGGTAAATACACTAATACATGTCTGGCCCCCTAATACATATGTTTGCCAAAAAAATCACAAAAAAAATAGGTCAACACAGACACACACACAGGGAGAGAGAGAAGAAACTTTCAGGGTTAATGGTGTAGTTTGTCTTAATTTCTTTAGTGCTGAATCAATCTTTTCATCATATGATCGTGCTAATTCATTTTCCTGTAGACATGAGTGGCCAAAAGGCATATGACACTTCGAAGTTACTTAGGATGTCATGTAATAATATTTGGGAAACATTTTAAATGCACATTTATGTGCAATTACTTTTATCTCCCTAAGCAGAGGTAATAGCATATGCTTATAATTCATGAACTGAGGAAGCACAGCCTACATGATATACAAACTGATAGCAAGAAACATTACCAGTGCATCAATTATTTCCTCGACTGTTTTGTAGCTAAAACATTTATCAATAATCTCAATCCTGCCCAGAGAACACATTTTAAGATGTTTTAACACATAGTTCGAAGGCATTTTCTAAATACATAAAAAAACCTATATAACAATGACAAACAATAAACAATTTCAATATATTTTAGTCTTCATATAAAAACCAAAAAGTCCTAATCAGAATAAAGACAACCTGCTGGCAACACTCCTCTTATCAGGATAGACAAGAGCACCATATTGGTCAAGATTGCTTTCTATCACTGAAGGGTCATTTGTAATCAATTTGCCTAGTAGATCTTCAAGCTAATTGAGTCACTGCCACAGAGAAAAAAGTGGGTGCGGTGAGCCCTAATTGACTTTGATAAGTGATTAAGGGCAGTTTAGTCCTTCGCCCTAAAAACCTAATTAAAATAATTGGTGAGGGCAAAGTGTGAAGATACGTACTAGGGAGAAAGAGGCTGCCACACACCTGAGAGGAGGCTGCCATGCACCAAGAGGAAATCAGCCATCTTTAGGGAAGAAGAGAGGCTCTATTTTGTCTGTGAGTTGTGTGAGAGGTTCTGAGAGAAATCCTTGTAATTGTCTCTTGTAATTATTTCTCCATCTAGTGGAATTGTGTGATCTCATGAATGTAGGAAGCAAAACCGAACCATATTAAATTCTTTTGTGTTCTTTGCTCTCTTGTTGGCATCTCTACAATTCATTCTTCCACTGTGTGGAATTAGCCTGACATGGGCTATTCTATTCCCTACAATTGGTATCGGAGCATCAAAAGGAGATGGCCAATGACAACAAGTTCAAGATAGAGAAATTTGATGGCCAAAATTAAAGATTTTTGCGCACCAAAAGGATCTTTATCAACCGTTGATTACAACCAAGCCCGTTGGTGAAGACAAGGTAGAAGAGAATGCAAGATGGGAGTTGCTTGATCACAAGGCTCAAGGGGTAGTCAGGTTGTCTATTTCTTCATCGGTGGCATCGAACATCACAAAGGCTAAGACCACGAATGAATGCTTTGATTTTCTAGAGCCATTGTATGCGAGCCCTTCTTCTACAAATAAGGTACATCTTGTTACTAGTTTCTTTGATCTGAAAATGTCTAATGATGAGACTGTGGCTAATTATTTGAATTCATTCCATACTTTGGTGAATCAACTTGAAGTAGTAGATGTCAATTTTATAGAAGATATATAGTGTATTGCTTTGCTTAAGTCTTTGTCGCATGATTGAGAATCATTTAAAGTTGTTCATAGTTCTCATAATACAAATAAATTTAAGTTGAATGATGTTTGTGGAATGATATTGGCTGAAGAAATACACCATAAGGGTGGTTCTTCTTTAACTATAGAAGAGAGGGGGCGACAACCTCATAGGGGCAAAATTGGATGGAGAGGGAAGTCCAAGAGGGGGCGGTCCAAGTCCAAGAACCATAAGGGTGATGGGGCTTGTTGGCAGTGTGGAAGAAAGACCATACGAAGAGAGATTGCCCAGAGCACCCCTCATGATGGAGCATAAAATATTGACAAAAATGTTTTCAATGTTGCAGAATCCGATTGCATGTTATTTTCTATGGAAAGTAAATGTGATGCTTGGATTATTGATAATGGTGCCTCATTTCATGCTACTTCTAGAAAAGATTTGATATAAAATTTTGTGGCTAGTAATTGATTTAGGCAATGTCTATTTGGGTAATAACCATGTTTGTGAAATCATAGGTAAGGGTGACATACATTTGTTGCTTGATGATAATGTTGTTCTTGTCTTAAAAGATGTTCATCTTGTGCCTCGTTTGATAAAGAATATTATTTATTTTGGTCAATTGGCTACTTGTGGTGTTACTATTCACATTATGAATGACAATTGGAAAATGAGTAAAGGTGTCATGGTAGTGGCTAAGGGGAAGAAAATTGAGACATTATATATAACATCTAGTTGTCATAAGCACTCTATTGGAGTGGCCTATAATCCTATTAATGTAGTTTGTGGCATTGTCATCTTGGGCATATGTGAAAAAAGGGGATGAAGATGTTACAAGCTAAGGGGAAGTTATCTAGTTTGAAGTGTGCTAATTTTGATTTTTGTGAGCATTGCGTCATGGGCAAGTAGCACAGAGTTTCATTTTCCAGAGCTAGCCTGGAGAACAAGTCAAAGCACCTTGAGCCTGCACACATATTTATTTGGGGTCCAGCCCAGTTTCCATCCCTTGGAGGTGCGTCTTACTTTATTACTTTTATTGATGATGCTTCTCACAAGTTATATATTTTCTTTGCTAATAATAAATCTGATATATTTTCTATCTTTTTGCAATGTAAAACACTTGTTGAGAATGAGACAGGGTTAAAATTGAAGTATTTGAAGTCAGACAATGTAGGCAAGTATTGTAGTAGGGAATTCCAATTCTACTATGATAAGCATGGCATGACATTTGTAGATTGCTAATTACTCCTAGATAGCCCAGACAGAATGGTGTTGCTAAGCAGATGACCAAAACCATCATGGAGAAGGCACGCAATATGTGGCTACACTATGGCCTTCCACTCTCATTTTGGAGTTTTGCCATGACACTGCATTATATTTGATCAATAGGTCTCCATGCTACCCCCTAGATGGAGGCATTCCTGAAGAGGCATGGTCAAAGAAAGAGTTAAGGATTGATTACTTACAAGTTTTCTTATGTGCATGTTTGTGCAGAACATAAAGTTAAGTTGGATTCAATATCCAACAAATGCTATTTTGTTGGTTATGGTGGAGATGCTTATGGTTATCGATTGTGGGATTCGATTCATAAGAAGGTGATCTGGAGTATAGATGTTGTATTTCATGAGGCACAACTTTATAAGCACCGTCAAAATCTACAAAAGGGGAAGATGAAACATGTTGAATCTGAGTTTGTAGTTGTTCCAGCTATTCCCTTGCAGACACCACTTGGTTGGACCTGCTCTCAGCGGATTAAGAAGAAACAAATATTTGAGCCCTTCAACCCTGAGAGCATATTTGGTATGCATTCCACATTTGATCCTAGTCTGAATTATTTACTCTTGATTGATAGTGGTGAACTAGAAAGCTTTGAGGAAGATTGCATGATAGACACTTCAGCTCAATGGGAGTGTGCTATGGAGAATGAAATGGATTCATTGACCTCTAATCAAACTTGGGAGTTATTTCTCCTACTTCCAGGTAAAAAGGCATTACATAACATGTGGGTTTAATGATGAAATAGGAAGTTAGTGGGCACAAGAGGTGCAAAGCTAGATTTGTTGTCAAAGGCATTCAACAGAAGTATGGAGTGGTTTATACAGAAATATTTGACCCTGGTGTCAGAATCGCTACTATCATAATGGTGTTGTCCATTGTTACAGTTGAGGATCTCCATCTAGAATAGTTGGATGCTAAAACGGCTTTCCTACATGGTGACTTGGAAGAGGAGATCTATATGCATCAGCCCCAAAGTTATAAACTAAGAGGAAAGAAGAATATAGTTTGTAGGTTGTCTAAGATATTGTATGGTCTCAAGCAAGCTTCAAGATAGTGGTATCAAAAATTTGATGGGTTTATGTACTCTATTGGATTTTATTATTGCTACTTTGATCATTGTTGTTATTATAAAAAGGTTGAGAACCAATTTATTTTTTATTGTTGTTATATGTGGATGACGTGCTGATTGCAGGAGCTGATATTGGTGAGATTGAGAAGCTCAATAAATAGTTGTCTTCTAATTTCGTAATGAAGGATCTTGGGCTAGCCAAGCATATCCTTTGTATGCGAATTACAAGAGATAGAGTGCTCAAAATGTTGAAATTATCCCAAGAGGAATCTGTTGAAGAGGTTTTGATGAAGTTCAACTTGTTGGGTGTCAAACCAGTTGGTACTCCCTTGGTGGCTCACTTCTAGCTTTATAATGATCGCAGTTTCTAAGCACATTGGAGGAAATAACTCACATGAATAGGGTTCCTTATGTATATGTTGTAGGTTTATTGATGTATGTAGCCACATGCACTAGACTAAATATTTCTTATGTTGTGAGTTAAGTAGCAAGGTTTATGGAAAATCCAGGTGAAGAGCACTAGAAGGCAGTGAAGTGGATTCTCAAATATCTGAAGGGTTATTCAGATATGTCTTTAAACTTTGGTGGGAGTTCCAGGATTAACTTAGTTGGCTTTGTTTATTCAGATTATGGAGGTAATCTAGATAATAGGAGAAGTACTTCAGGTTTTCTCTTTACATTGGGTAATGGTGTAGTTGCTTGATAGTCACAATTGCAGAAATCTATGACAAATTTATCTACTGAGGCAAAGTACATTGTAGCTACTCAGGCTTTCAAAATGATGTTATGGCTAAAGGCATTCTTAAAGAGTTGGATAAACCTCAAGAGAGGTGCGTACTATATTGAGATAATAAGAGTGCAGTTGATATGGCAAAGGACAATGTGTTTCATGCTAGAACGAAACATATTGAAATCAAATATGATTTTGTGAGAGAACTTGTTCAAGAGAAGAAGGTCTTCTTGGAGAAAATACAAATTAAGGAGAATCCAATGGATATGCTCACTAAAGTGGTGAAAATGGAGAAATTGAGCATTTTCTCAACTGCCATCAGCCTTCTACACTAGAAGGATGGCAGTGATCACATAGTTGCATTAGGTAAGAGTGGAGTAAGCTCTATTTGAAAAATTGATTCGACAAGGATTAGTTTGAGTGGGAGAGTTGTTGATGAATATTTCAAGCAAGTAGGTCTCAAGTGGGAGATTGTGTACGGTGAGCCCTAATTGGCTTTGATAAGTGATTAGGGTCAGTTTAGTTATTTTCCCTGAAAACCTAATTAAGATAATTAGAGAGGGCAAAGCATGGAGATCTGTACTAGGAAGAAAGAGGCTGCCATGCACCAAGAGGAAATCAGCCATCTTTGGGGAAGAAGAGAGGATCTATTTTGTCTATGACTTGTGTGAGAGGTGCTGAGAGAAATCTTTGCGACTCTTCCTTGTAGTTGTTTCTCTATCTAGTAGAATTGTGTGATTCCGTGGATGAAGGCTGCAAGGCCAAAACACATGAAATTCATTTATGTACTTTGCTTTCTTGTTGACATCTCTAGGATTCATTCTTCCACCTTGTGGGACTAGCCTGGCGTGGGCTATTCTATTCCCTACACAAAGTAAGTTTTTGCAAGACTAAAATTAGGAAAAAAATTCTAAGAGGAGATGGAAAAACGTAAAAAACCTACATTAAGACAAAAATGGGTAGCCAAGCCACATGCAATCATCTCAGATCCATCAAGTTTTTCACCAGCTAATGTCAAGTATTCCCCTAAAATAAAGCATAAAAGTAAACGTTGGTCAGTAGAAAAAATAGAGCAGGTAGCAAATATGAAACTTGATTAACTACTAATACACAAAATTCAAGGTGCCCAAACTATCCCTTATTTTATTTGCACTTTCAAATTACAAGAATGCAGCCAGATGACCCACTAAATAATGCATAGGTCCACATCACCATGCAACTAACACTTATGATGAATGCCAGCGCTAGGGCAAGAGAGATAGAGAAAGGGAGAGGTGGGAGACAGGAGAGAGAGAGAGAGAGAGAGAGAGAGAGAGAGAGAGAGAGAGAGAGAGAGAGAGAGAGAGAGAGAGAGAGAGAGAGAGAGAGAGAGAGAGAGAGAGAGAGAGAGAGAGAGAGAGAGAGAGAGAGAGAGAGAGAGAGAGAGCTGCAGAAAGAGAGAGGGAGGGAGGGAGAGGGAGTGGGAGAGAGAGAGAGAGAGAGAAAGGGAGGGAGAGGGAGAAGGAGAGGGAAAGGGGGAGAGCAAAAGAGGGAGAGCGAGAGATAATAATATAAAAACATTTTTAACCACCAATAAAATAAGAGGCAATTTGTTTATTCTCTGGCATAGTTAGGTCACTCATGCACATTCCATCAAAAAAATTTATTGTAGAAAATATAATTCTGAATGAGAGGGGGGAGAGAGGGAGAGGGGGTGAGAGAAAGAAAGAGAGAAGGGGGAGGGAAAGAGAGAGGGGGGAAGAGAGAGAGCTACAGAGGGAGGGAGGGAGGGAGGGAGTGGGAGAGGGAGAGGGAGAGAGAGGGAGGGAGAGGGAAAGGGAAAGGGGGAGAGCAAAAAGAGCGAGAGGGAGAGAGAATAATATGAAAACATTTATAACCACCAATAAAATAACAGGCAATTTGTTTAATCTCTGGCACAGTTAGGTCACTCATGCACATTCCATCAAAAAATTTTATTGTAGAAAATATAATTCTGAATAAGGAGAGTGGGGAGAGAGAGAAAGAGAGAGAGGGGGAGAGAGAGGCTGTAAATTACGTCCTGGGTTTGTTTGTAGTTGCACTCAACTATCACATTAGCCGCCAAGGGAGTAAACACAGCATCTCTAACTTCGGGTGTACTGTCATTCGGACACTACAAAGACCAAAACGATTATATTTTGATATAGTTTGCTTTGGAGCGCAGAAAGAGCTGTAACTACAAAAACTATTGAGAAGATTCACTAACCTCCCGTATAAATGGGAACATAAACTTTATGTAACTTAAGTACTATAGCCTTGTTACTAGTTTCAATGCTAAACTCAACCCAACCCAAAGTTAGTGAAAGCTCAAGAATACTATTCTTTACAGCTCCTTTAACATATGAAAGAGTGACAAAGCTTTCATAAATGTTTTCAAAAGAAAAAAAAACATAAAAACTACAGTAACCTTTGAAAAGTAAACTATCATACAGTAAGTATTTCAAATTACTCATCGCATTTTAAGAATAATATTTACACACAAGCTGCAAATTACATTTTACATAGAAGCACATAATCCAAAAACCTTAGTATAGAAAGGTTAGCTACGAGATGGCTCCATCATCTATACCTTCACTTGAGACAAGACCCTCACCAATCCATCCTCTCTTCCCACTTCTCATAAAAGACATACACCACACTGCACTTAACTTGAGAAAATCATCACCTATGTTGCTATAAAGAAAATCCCAAATTCATTTGTCCAACCAAAAGATGAACCCTGGTTCCAAAGGATTGTTATGCAGCCATTATGACTGCAAATATAGTTTTGGTCACTTTATAAAAAGAAAACAAAACAACATGTTAATTTCCCATCTCCAAACAGGTGAATAATTTCAACATACTTCTTCAGAATTTGATAATTTTATATTTAGTGGACACATTTAGATTGCTGACGCTAAAACATATTACTATGGTGAGTTGCTACTTATTTAACGAAATTGAAGAAGTTTGCACAAACATGGTTATGAGCCAGTCTTTTCTCAACCATGTTTTAATAATTGTATCCTTAGCTCATATTTTATTTACAACATAGGATGCATCATGTAACTTGTCCATGATCTATGCCAAACAAAACTTCCAAGAAAATCACTATAATTTAGCTTCCATTTAAATTGAACACACATCTTAGACTTTCCAAGTTATAATCTTCAAATAATCATAAGCTCAAAGGAATTCCCTCATAAGTCATAAAGAGCAGTCCAAAGGCACCACTATCATGCTCTTAAGATGACAATTTATTGATCCACAAAATCTGCAGCTGAAGGCATACCTTCAATCACATCTAAGAGAACCAAGCAACAAGACTTATGCATTGCCTGAATGATTAAGAGAATATGTGATTGAAGGCTATTTCTCTTTCAACTTTTCCAAAAATCATGTGAGCGACTAACCAAATTATTAGGTAATGGAAAGAGCTGGAACAATCATCAAATATATGAAAATATAAGAAGAAATCTTAGGAAATGACAAAACTCAGATACTTTATCTAAAAAATCTTTCCATAAGTTTCACTCTCAAATGAGAAAAAAAGTGGGCTTCCAAGCCACAGCATCTTGCGATAGCAAAGAATTCTTAAAGTAAAATCTCAAGCAAAAATATAAGCAGATACCAGAGCTAGAAAAAATGCCATGAGACCACCTAAAAGCTTCATATTACACACATCCAACAAAAATGACCAGATAAGAAAGCAAACATACAGCAAACATTGAAAAAAATTGACCATCAAACATATGAAAAATAATTTCCTTAATGACCTCTTAGACTTACTTTACAAATCTCTTGAAAGAATACATCATTCTGTTGAACCATGAATTTTCAAAGTCATTTTTGAAATATTATCAAGCCATATAATAGACAAAATCTGTGGCGCCAGCACAGAACTAGCTCACTTGACCAGACAAATGAAAAATTAAAATAAATAAAGTACAATAAAAACCGAGAGCTCCCAGAGTAGTGATTCTTGAGACCCTTGGCCAGATTCCCAACCACAAAAATGGCTTCAACAAAACAGCCATGTGCAAGTACCAGCACATGTATATAAAACTTACCTTAGTATTGGGCGTACATAGAGAAAGGTTTAATAGTACACAACATGTAATCATGCATTGTGCTTGTGCGTCAAGGGCGTAGAAGTCAAGCACTCGCCTACAAACAAAAAACACAGTCCATGACTCTGGACTGAGCACTAATGGCTGCACCCTAAACCAGTTACATAGACTTAAATACACCCTTAACTTTCTGAGTCTCTCACCTTAATGCCCCAAACTTTTTCACTTCAATGTTTGACTTTTCATTTCAACAACCAAATCTCATTGTGCTGAGATTCATGTTAAAATTATAAATAAATAAAAAAAGAAATACATGAAAAGTCAAAATTATCTTATTAACAATAAAGTAAATCAATATACAAAATATAAATAAAAAATATGTACCAACCAATAAATATTCAACAAGTATAAATAGTTTGATATAAGTGCAAACAAATATATAACAAAACTCAACAAAAAAAAGGTTATCTAACTACACATACATACATAAATAAGTAGGCATGCTAAAAATATATACAAATAAATTTATAAGGAATTTGAAAATTTTAAGACTATAAATAAATCTAAGATAACACCCGATAGGTAGTACAAAATGAAAAATGTACATTTTTATTTATATAAACAAATAAATAACTACCAAATGAGAGAAGTCAAGACTTGTAGTAAAGTATTCCTAATCCCTTCTTCTAGACACAATCATGTCAACATTCCTATTAATATCAGCCTGAGACCGATTAACTATACCAACCCAAGGATGTTGTAGTCAATAAGCTCTCCCTTCAAGAACCTTCAAGTTGAAAGAAAAAAACAATGGAAACCACATTACCAAATATACAGAGCAAAATGAATAACAAATGATTAACATTTCCTGCAAAAAATGGTCTTTTCCTCTCATTGAATAATGACAGAAAGCTACCACATATTGCACGTTGAGGAATCAGAGATACAGTCATGAATGAATCATAAATCTCAGCAAATTACATCCAATGCATTTCTCCCCTTGTCCATCAAATCTATCTTAGTTAGCACCCCCAAATGTCAGCTTTTTACAAATCCCAGATTGATAAATATTGCATTCCAAATAATTAATGTTGCATTTTAAATATAGCATTCCAAATCGTAGAAAACTAATGTTGTATTGTAAACCTCACAGTTTAAATCAACAAGGTTCCATCAAACCTTGGCATTGACTCCATTCCTTCACCATCCACAAACCCTCAACCTGGTTTTTGCCATGCGAATCTTGGTATGTACGCAAAAACTCTCACCATCCACAACATAAAGAACACATATGCACATATCATGGCAATATAGACAAATCCACACAGAGGCTTATATTAGAAAACCAAATAGGAATATTTAAATCAAATATAAAATGACAATTGAAAACATATAATAATTGTAGGTTGCTTCTTTAGCACTTCTACATAACACTGTGAGTTCCTCCAACTAGCTTCTTTAGCACTTTCGGCTGGCTACATTTTTGTATTCCACTGTGGGGAAAAGGCAATTGCTGAGTTAATATGCAGCTCAAAGTATAAATATGCAGCTCATAAATGTACGGAATTTCAAGAATTAAAGATAGACAAACTTTGTCTTCCTGCTCTTCTAAAAGCTTGCCCAAGTGCTTCTTCACTTTTACCCACACAAAACAATGCTACATCACTAATGCTCTTTTCCAATTATTTGTTCATCTTCACCCTACAATCAAATGACACATAAATTCTTTCATATTTACATTGTTACAATAAAAAAATTGTACTCATCTTTAATTGCAGGTTTCAAGAAGGAGAAAAAAGTGAAATCAAGATGAAGCAGCCTCACGTTGTTAGTTTATTTCTACTATAACCATAAAAAAAGTAGCTATGCAAGCTATAAGTTCACAATTACCTAAATTTATCATATAAAATATTGCTTTAATATATGAATATAAAAAGCATAAAACGTATACATACAAAGCACAAAGAAGAAAACAATCTTATTTGGATTCACAAATACATGAAAGAATGATACTTGCCAAAGATGGGCATAAAATGTATTTGAATATTCTTCAATGAATGAGGATTAATGAGATAATTTTTTTAATTAAACCTCTTTTAAAAGTTTCTTGGGAAGAAGATCTCTCAGGTTCATGGGAATTCATGCCCGCATTAAATGTGCTAAACAATGGAGCCCGCAATGAAACAATTCACCAAAATATTCATTTACTTACATTGAGAAACCAAAGCCGAGGAGACCCTAAATATTCCAAATACTTCAATCTGCTTCTTTCTCTTGGCCACTTCTTTTTAGGCTTAACCTACAATCAAGTTGGATAAATATTATACAATTTTTATCTTACTTCAATCAATTGTTGACTCCAGAAGGAAGCAAATAGCCAACTTTTGTATGACAACCTCCATTGCACGAAATTTTAGAGTCACAAGGCTAGCCGATTGAACTGGATTTTCCATTTTTTCGTAACTATTTCCCATGCCATTCAGACCAGCTTACCACAGCAGTTTAATCTGCACAACAAAACAATTTTATAGATCTTCTAACAAACACATAAATCTTTTTTAATAGTTATGTAACTTCATTTCATTACATCTGTCCATTTTGAAGTTTGAAGGGATGGCAATTGTTTTTCTTCATTAGAAACCTGCTTATCTGGATGTCCTAATTTAGCTTAATCAGAGACTAAAATACGCCCATAACTTTAGCACTTCAATGCACGTGTATCCAGAGAGAATTGCAGGAGAATTGTGTCTTTCGTTCTAAGATGAAAATCTCAATCTGTTACCTTCACACTCCAAAGTCTTTTTTACAACAGTGTTTGCCTTTTATTTCAAAAAATTGCATCTCATTGTGTAGTGCTCAACATAAAATTTAAAACATAAAAAAATATAAATGTAAAATAAAAAAATATCCAATTAAAAATAAAGTAAATCTGTATTTATAATTGAAAAAAATAAATAAGTACCAATATTTATTAAAAAATTTATAAATGTAGATAACTATATTTAGCAATACATCAATGCAAATAAAATACTCAATAGTTAAATATAGATAGAAACAAATATATAAAAAAAACTAAAAAGTAACCTTACCTGTCAAATGGTTTACGACTAATCAGAAGCTCCAACATGACAACTTCAAAGTTGTATATCACTCTTCATCATATATTGACCTGACATGGCAACCTCCATAGCACTGTATCCAAAACTTGGGCTTTGAATAACAAAAATAATAGCAAGTCAAAATGGATGTGATTCATAAAAACAAACAGATCTATTTTCTACTTGTGAAATAAGTGATGAATACAAGGTTACAAAATGAATAACCAAGGCCATAAATTATGTCCCTGTTTAGTTGTAGTTGCACTCAATTGTCACAATAGCCACCAATGCACTAAATGCAACATCTCTAACTTCAGTTGTACCATCATTCACACACTACTAAGACCAAAATGATTATATTTAGGTATACAATGAACAGGAGTATGCTCTGTAGTACAGAAAGGGTAAGAACCACAAAAACTATTGAGAAGATTCACTATTCTCCCATATAGATAGGATCATAATCTTTATGCAACTTAAGTATTGTAGCCTTGTTACTAGTTTATATGCAAAACACAACCCAGCCAAAAGTTAGTGAGTGCACAAGAACATTATTCATTACAGCTCCTTTAATATCGGAAAGATTGACAAAAGCTTTCTTAAATGGTTTCAAAATAAATAAATAAAACTTAAAAACTACAGTGTCCTTTGAAAAATAAACTATCATACAATGAGTGTTTCAAATTACTCATCGCATTTTACGAATAATATTTACACACTCATAGGCTACAAACCTTTTAATCAATTTAAATCAAAGCTCGTTAAGAATGTGCTTGGTTTATTATATCGTTTAAAGTTTAAAGTTTAAAGATGCCTCATATTTATTTATTACATTCGTAATGATGAATCGAATGGACAAACTGACAACAGAATTTGACCATTCTTCTTTAACTAAAATTATTTCATTCGCTTACTTAGATTTTGAACAAAGTACTAAAACTTGTCACAAATATGTATTTAGTTGTTTTAAAAATATATGTAATCATTTGATAAATTTGTAATAATAAGAATATGCACTAAATAATGAACCAATTGGATCACTTTTTTTAACTTATATCTTTTTATTAGATTAAAACTGAAGTTCGTTAAGAAAGTACACAAATTGTTATAATGTTTAAAGGTTAAAAAGACCTACCATTCTTTTGTTACATTCATAGTAATGAATCAAATGGACAAAGTGCTACCACAATTCGACCATTCTTCCTTAACTTATATAATTTTATTTGCTTAAAAATGATTTAGAATAAAGCACCAAAACTCGTCATGAATGTGTATTTAATTATTTTAAATAAATATATATTCATTTGTTAAATTCATAAGAATGAATCAAACGTATTAAACAATGAACTGAATTACCTCACATTCATTTGTTCCTCAATAATGTGCACAAATCATTATCGCTTTTAAAGTTTAAAAAGACCTCTGATTCATTTGTTACATTTGTTATGTTCGCACAATTTGACAAACTAATAACACAATTTGATTATTCTTCCTTAAATTAAATGATTTCAATCGCTTAACTAGATTTTGAACAATGTACCAAAAGTCGTCACAAATGGATATTTAATTATTTTAAAATACATACATACTCCTTCGCTTAGTTCGTAAGAATGAATTAAATTCAGTAAATGACAAACGAATTGGCCAAATTTTGGTCAAGTTATATCCTTTTAGTTGATTAAAACCAAAGTTCTTTAACCATGTGCTCTAATCGTTAACGAGACCTCTAATTCATTTGTTATGTTCGTAATGATGAATCAAATGGCCAAAGTGATAGCACAATTGAATGTCTTTCTGGTCAACATTTAAAACCGAATTCGAAATGGAATATGTTATTCTTATTAGCATGGTTCTTAATGGTGGGGATTTCCCATTGCTGCATATTTTGTCATGGTTTATCCTATATTTTATATTTTTAAACTCAAGCTAAATATCTGCATGTTTCCATTCGGTAGTGGTGTTGGACTGGATTTCTCCTACAAAGACGAGAAGTCCTTCAACAAGACAAGCTCAAGGAAAAGGTGAGAGTGCCTTTCTTTCACAACCTATTTTTCCCAATCTGCTGGTTCCTTTTCGTGCCTACCATTCCTTAATAAAAGGGACACTCTAGAACTAGTTGTAGGTAAGGTGAATCAGCCTTTTTCAGAAATTGCAGATTGTAACTCCATTTTAAACCTTTTTCTTATTGGGGAGCAGATTGAAGGAACTATAACAAGCCCGCAAGACTTACCCCATGTATATAGCAATTTACTGGGATGGCTTTTGCCTTGGCCAACTGAGAGGGGACACCCTATTGGCAAACCAATTCTCAGTCAGCTCATCTTGTGCCCAACCTAGCATGCCTAAATTGACAAAGGTTTGTCATGGAGTTGGTGTGGGGAATTTTAGAAGATGAAAGTTTTCTACTCTGCCAATTATTTGTAACATTTATTTTTTGTTTACGTTGATTTGCAGAGCTCATGTAGAGTCAAAAGCAAAACCTGTGACCAAAGCTTTCTGTGAAAAAATAAGGGATAAGCTAAATGATAGGTGCATTATGTCTTGTGAAGCCTATTGTTATTCTTATTGTTGTGATTGTTATACTTCTATTAAATCTTTTTTATAGCTTGTGTATGATCTTTACTTATGTTATGACTTGTTTGCTAATATTAAATGCAGAGAGTGACAAAGAGCTCTAAGAATTGAGGAATTAGGACTTAGGATTAGTATTTTCATGGTCAATCAAGAGATGTGAGAATAATTTGTTAGATTTCATTGTTCCTAATCCATTGTCAAAGGAGCTCTTTTTGACAGTTATAGTCAATAGCAGCAAAGAGAATAAAAGCTCTGTTTGAAAGTTGTTTGAATAAAAAGGGCCAGCCCAAGCTGTGTTTGTATATGTGACATTTGTTTTTGTTTTTTTGCTTCTGCCAAGTATTCTAAAAAAAAAAGGATTACACTGTCTAGTCCAAGTAGGTTCAACTGAAACCCTTCCCATTTCCTATTTATGCCTCAATACTCTTGGAAGATGTAAATTGAAATGGAAATTAGAATCAGTCCATGTTCTGGTTCATCATCCAGTTGGATTTTTAAGATCTGTGTTTGTAGTTGAGGCTCATAATTTACTCACTTCCATTATTTATGATTGTTTCAAATAGGATACCTTGAGCATTGCAATAAATGTGGATTTACAAGCTGTTACATTTGGGCATGCCCTCCATTAAAAGGTGAAGATTATATTTTATATTGCCACCCTAAGATTTAGAAAACACCCAAATCAGACAAATTGAGGGAGTGGTAAGTATCAAGTAATATTTTGAAGATTTTATAAGTTTATTCTGAGACCATTCTTTCTCTAGCAAAGGTATAAATTAAAGATATCAACTAAGTCATTTGGTACGAATTTGGATTACTTTAAAAACTTTTATTGTCTTTTAATTTCATTTAGTTTGTTGGTTTCTGTTTGGTTGCATCTATATTCATGGCACTTTTGGCATGCATGTCTTAGTGGGATTGGTAATTTCTAAAGACTTGTTCTAAAGTCAATTAGTGATTTGAAAAGTCCAAAGCAG
The DNA here is from genome assembly GCA_035235625.1 of Saururus chinensis. Taxonomy (NCBI): domain Eukaryota; kingdom Viridiplantae; phylum Streptophyta; class Magnoliopsida; order Piperales; family Saururaceae; genus Saururus; species Saururus chinensis. The sequence continues at coordinate 40,233,066 of CP141143.1, forward strand.
GCCTCGGTTTCGTAGACAAGATGACTTTCTATAGAAATTTTCTTGAATGGTGTACTAATTTTTTTTTGCTTATGTTTAGATCTAATTCTGTATTCTATGCTTTCTGCATGCACCTTTTATTTTTTAAATCTAGTATCCAACTAATGTATCAATTCCATTTTTCGAAGCAGAATTATATTTGTCACTTTCTCCAAAAATTTCATGGCACATCCATGGGAATGGCGAGACATGGAAGAACAAGGACAAAGATGGTCTATCATCAGAATTTGTTGCTATTATATGACCTAATAATTTCTTATGAATGATTAAGTTAATAGTACACAATATTTTAAATGCTATTGTGGAAACACATAGGATGATCATAATCATTGTGCTAGTGTATACATAAAGGTAAATAGTGTGTCAACTACAAGAAGTTCACAATCATGCCACTCAAATGCCCAGAGCAGTGAATTTCTTGTATGTGGTTAATTTCAAACCCTTGCTTATGGGTGGAGATCTTATCTATGTTCTTATGACCTTAAAAGTGTGTTGGTTCCTAGGTACACGTACATGAGAGGTAATTGAGGCTTGCAGATAAGCACAAGGCTCACAAGAGAAGGAAAATAAAGAAATTTGGAGGAAGGAAGTGAAGATTTTGAAATTGACCTAACATAATTTATCATTAAATATGCCATTAATTGGAAAGAACTCAAATTGTATTGTAAACAAAGATTTTTAATTGTAATCGATGTATAATTGTATAGATATAATAAGAAATTATAAATGTAATTTTTATTTCTATTTAACGTATCATTATATTTTTTTTAAATTTTTTGTTCAATAGCGACACTCAAATGTGTCGCTAATAAACATATTAGCAATGCTCACATGAGTGTTGCTAATGGTTCCTTCATAATGAGTGTTGCTAATGGTTCCTTCATATTAGCAACGCTCATATGTGTCACTAATAAACATATTAGTGACGCTCCATTAGCGACAATTATAAAGCATCGCTAATAGTTTATTTTAATAGCGACGCTTTGTAAGTGTCACTAATAATGTTATTAGTGACGCTTATAAAGCGTCGCTAATAGTTTATTTTAATAACGACACTTTGTAAGCATTGCTAATAGGATTATTAGCGACGTTTTGAAAGACTGTCGCTAATATATATGTTTATTAAGCAATTAATAAAACGTCACTAATACATTACTATTAGTGACGATAATACAAACCGTCTCTAATAATGATTATTAGCGACAGTACCATACCGTTGCTAATATTTATTATTAGCGAAACAAATAAAATAGTCGCTAATACTTATTATTGGTGATGGAATTCAAACTGTGTCTAATACTTTATTATTGGCGACCAAAATTTGCGATGGAAGTAAAACCATTGCTAAAGGTACTATGAGCGATGGTTTGTATTTTCTGTCTCTATTTTGCAATAGCAATTGGATTATTTGTGACACTTATTGCGATGCTCATTAAGCGTTGGAAACAACCTTTAGCGACGCTTTGAGTAGTATTAGTGATGCTCAAGAGCATTGCTAATATCCTCATTTGTTGTAATGTTTACTTATTCGCTATGTTTGTAAAAATAAATGTACTAAATGACAAACTAATCGTACTATTTTTGGTCAAGTTACATTCTTTTAAATCATTAAAACCAAATTTTATTTAAAGGTTAATGAGATGTCCCATTCATTTGTTACAATCGTAATAACTAATTAAATGGACAAGTAGATACTACAATTAGACCATTTTTCCTTAGTTTATATAATTTCATTTGCTTAACTAGATTTAGAACAAAGCACCAAATCTCATGGCAAATGTTTACTTAAATATTTTAAATGAATATGTATTTTTTGTTAAGTTCGTAAGAATAAATAAAATGCACTAAGCGATGAACCAGTCGCACTACTTCTTGTTAAGTTATATCTTTTTAATCAATTAAAACTAATGTTCATTAAGAATATGCTTAGATCGTTATATTGTTTAAAGTTTAAAGAGTCATCATATTAATTTATTACATTTGTAATGATAAATCAAATATACAAAGTGATAGCAGAATTTGACGTTCTTCCTTAACTTTTATAAATTCATTCGCTTAACTAGATTTTGAACAAAGTACTAAAGTTTGTCACGAATGTGTATGTTGTGCATGTTCACTAGACTCTACTTTGTTCTTATGTAATGGAATGGTAAGTTGTCATTGGACCAGCTAGAGGCCCCGAGACAGCCTAGCCCAATAGCTGGTGTGACTCCCTAGGAGAGTGGGTTGTCTTCCTATATGGGTCGATCATTCCTCTTTGTTTTAGATATGCAATTAAATATCAGCTTTCGCTCACCTTTCTTCCTTCCTCCTTCCCTTTCCCTGTGTGAAATTTCAAGGTACCGATTGTGCCTACACCAGGCACAACATTAGTATCAGAGCTTTCTCGATCCCCAGCCATGGCGTTGGCAAGCAGGTCGTTGTAGCCCCTGAAGTTCAGCAAACAAAAGAGGCTGAAGCCTCAGCGGACAACCGCAGAAGTGTCTCGGAGACCGTCGACTCTCCTATCCTGGTGCAAATCATGGCCAAGATCGAATCCCTGACCCTGGCTGTTGCATAGATACAGGCAACACCATTAGCGCCAACAGTGCCCCTTCTCGCCAGACCTCAGACCGCACCCATGGAGAAAGGGGAAACCTCGCAGGCCCTTGAATTGTGCTGCCCTGCCCCTCAGGCAATGACGAACAAGGAGGTGCGGGTTCCCCAGGCCCCTTGGTGCTTTGGTACTGTCGATCAGGCTGCACAAGGGAGGCACCGGGCCTGGGAGATACGAGGCATGCCAGGTGTTCGGGAGAATGCCCCAATGGTACTACCCCCTAGAAACTTGTTTTAGGAGTTGGAGGATGACTAGGAGTACCCGAGACCTCGCGGGGTCCACAGGGAGGAGTTGAGCTCCATTTGGCACGCCTACAATTTCCACGCTACAATGGGGATGATGACCCAATGGAGTGGTTGTACAAGGCTGAAAAGTTTTTCGCTTATCAAAGCATGCACTCCAAAGCTAAATGACTGCTCATCACCACCTTCCACTTGGACAGTGATGCTTCTATATGGTATCAGAGCTTCGAGAAGAGGTCCGCTACCCCACCTGGGCCACCTTCTCCAACGAATTGTGCATCTAGTTTTGCCCAAACAAGTTCAAGGACTTCAATGAGATGCTATCCACGTTGCGCCAAACCACCACCACCCGAGCCTACTATACAAAGTTCATGAAGGTTGTCAACCGCCTTCATGATTGACCAATCAGCCTTAGTGGGCACAAACAAGCGGGGTCTCAAACCCAAGATTTATGAAGAGATGCACCACTTTCCATGCTTCAGCATGCTGGACATCGTACGCCATGCACTAATTGAGGAGGAGAAGTTGGCTTGGCAGCGGCGAGGGGGGTGGCTTGGGCCTTTTCCCCGGTCTGCCATGGGTGCTAACCCCTCTGCCACTCTGGTGAGCAACCCAGTGGCAGGCCGCCTGGCCAGCAGCCCGCATAGGCCGGCAATACTGTTCGTCACCTCACACCGGCACAGATGGAGGAACACCGGTCTAAGGGTCTCTGCTTCCGCTGCGATGACAAGTTCGTTCTGGGTCACCACTGTTTCGTCAAGGGCAGCCTCCTCGTGGTGAAGGTCGACGAAGAGGAGGATGTGGTGGACAGGGCCGACTCATCCCACCATGATGACATGCTGCTCGAGATCTCTATCCATGCCTTCTTGGGGGTATTCACTCCACGTACAATGTGGGTCCAAGGCCACCTCAAGCGGTAGCAAGTGGCTATCTTGATAGACAGCAGTTCCACCCACAACTTCATTAACGACAAGGTAGCCCAACATTGGGCTGCTTCGTGTCGGATTCAAAGCCTTTTGATGTGTTGATTGGCAACAGAAAACACCTCATGAGCACTGAGGTATGTGCTCAAGCCATGCTTTCCATCCAAGGCCATACATTTGTTACCGACCTCTTCTTGCTGCCTACGAAGGGGGCAGACGTGGTGCTAGGGGTGCAGTGGCTCCAAGAGCTTGGGGACATGGTTTGGAAATTCAGAGACATGGTGATGGACTTTGAGATTCATGGGCAGCCAGTTCGGATCGAAGGATCCCAACCGGGCACCCTTCTCTCAGCCCAGTCAACGAGTTCTTTCTTTCAGCTCGCACCCCAAGGGTTCCTCTTACAGCAGTCGGCAACAGTCAAGGTGCCTTAGGATGAGCCACCTCCCAATCTTCTTGAGTTATTGGCAGAGCATCGAGATGTGTTTGCTAAACCGACATGCCTTCCTCTAGTGCAGCCTCACAACCACCATATCCCCATCATTCCTGGGGCATCACCGGCCAATGTCCACCCTTACCACTATCCTCACATCTAGAAGTCAGAGATAGAGCGCTTCGTGGCTGACATGCTTTAGTCCAGTATCATCTACCCTAGCACAAGCTCCTATTCATCCCCAGTGTTGCTGGTTCGTAAAAAGGATGGTACTTGGCGGTTTTGTGTGGACTACCGAGCCTTGAATGCCATCACCGTCAAGGACAAGTATCCCATACCCGTGATCGAGGAGCTTCTAGATGAGCTGGCTGGTACAAAGGTTTTCAGTAAACTTGACCTTTGATTGGGTTACCATCACATTTGGGTGCAGCCAGCCAATGTGCACATGACCGCCTTCCAGACTCATGACGGCCATTTCGAGTTTCTAGTCATGCCGTTTGGGCTGACCAACGCTCCCTCCACCTTTTAGAGCCTCATGAACGATCTCTTCAGGCCTTTCCTCTGCCACTACATCTTAGTCTTCTTTGACGACATCCTTGTTTACAGCCAGTTGTGGGCAGAGAACTTGGAGCATCTCAAGTCGGTCTTCTCTGTTATGAGAGATAACTTTTTTATTTCTTAAACGTTCGAAGTGTTCCTTTGGCATCCCACAGGTTGATTACTTGGGACATATTATCTCACGGGATGGCGTCGCCACTGACCCATTGATGGTGGCTGCCATGCTCTCTTGGCTGCCGCCCACTTGTGTCTGTACGCTACGGGGTATTCTGGACCTCACTGGCTATTATAGGCAATTCATCAACCGGTATGGGGAGATTACTCGGCCCCTTACAGAGCTTCTCAAGAAGGGGGTATTTGGTTGGAATGAGGTTGCCCAAGCCATGTTTGAGGAGCTAATGCAGACTATGGCATTGGCCCCTGTTTTGATTTTACCCGATTTTAGCCGGCCCTTCATGGTTGAAACAGATGCTTCAGAGATGGGCCTAGGGGCGGTTTTGCTGCAGGATGAGCGTCCCATTGCCTACTTTAGCAAGACCTTGGTTGGCCGTTCTTTGTCTTTTTCCATTTATGAGAAAGAGATGTTTGCTATTGTCCTTGCCATTGACAAGTGGTGACCTTACTTACTTGGCTGCAGGTTCTTGATCCGCACTGACCACCAGCCCTTGAAGTATTTCCTCAAACAATGGGTGTCCACTCCATCATAGCAGTGATGGGCCAATAAGTTACTTGGCTATGATTATGAGGTCATGTACAAGAAAGGGTCAGAAAACACCGTGACCGACACCCTTTCTCACAGCCCTACCCCGGGATCATGCTTGGCCTTTTCTACTCTGTCCTGCCCCTTCATTGATGAGTTGAAACGGGCATACATTGATGATTCTCAGAAGTAGGCCCTGATTACAACTCTCCAGGCCGACCCAGATGCTCATCCTTTCTTTGTGTGGCGGGATGACCTTCTCTTTTGGAAGGACGACCATTGGGTACCTGATGTTGATGATCTTCACACATGCGTTCTCTCCCACTTCCATGACACTCCAGTGGCCGGTCATGAAGGAGCTTTCTGCACTTATAAGTGGGTCAGCCAGAGTTTTATGTGGCAAGGTATTCAACGGGTAGTCCAGGAGTATGTGGCTGCTTGCGATGTCTATCAGAGAGCTAAGGCCGCCACAACTACTCTTGCAGGTTTACATCATCCTTTGCCTATCCCTGATAAGGTTTGGGAGGATGTTTCGACGGACTTCATGGAGGTCTTGCCCTTGGTGCAAGGCAAGTTGGTGATTATGGTGGTGGTGTACCAGTTGTCCAAGTACGCCCATTTTTGTGCTCTGGGACACCCATTCACCGCCAAGACAATGGCAGAGCTCTATGTTTGGGAGATGGCCAAACTACACAGCATGCCTCACACTATTGTCTCCGATTGTGACCGGATCTTCATATCTCAGTTTTGGTGGGAGTTCTTCACTTTACAGGGCACTTCGCTCCACATGAGCACTGCTTATCACCCCCAGATGGATGGCCAGATAGAGGTGGTAAACCGATGCTTAGAACACTACCTCCACTGTTTCACTATGTCTCAACCCCGCAGATGGCTTCAGCTTCTTCCCTAGGCAGAGTGGTCATACAACACCGCTTATCACACTCATGCCGGTTTCACTCCTTTTGAGGTGTTGTATGGTCATCCACCCCTGGCCGTGTTATCTTAGGTTCCTCATCGCGCCTCTGTGGCTGAGGTGGACTACATGCTCTAGACACAAGACGAGGTTCTTCGCCAACTCATGGAGAACTTGTTCTCTGCTCAAAACCGGATGGCGCAAATTTATGATGGTCATCACACTGATTGGGAGTTCACATTGGGTGACTTGGTTTATGTCTCTGTTCTTCCTCAGTACTAGACATTCTTGTTTCAGCCTAAGCATCCAAGCTCACCCCCCGTTTGCATGGTGGCTATGCTATGAAAGTGCATGTCAGCCCGGTGGATAACCGCCTTGCTCTACCGCCTGATTCCTTAGTCCACCCCATCTTCCATGTCTCCAGGCTGTGCCAATGCGTAGGTGACACATCCTTGGCCACTGATGCTCCACCACCCCCCTTGATGGGCCCAGTCTAGCCTTCCGACCTTGTTCCTGCCTCGGTGATTGATAAATGCTGCATCTGTCACTCTGGTCACATCATTACAGAGGTGCTTGTTGCTTGGCAGGTCAGCCCCTGGAGAATGCTACATGGATCTTTGAGGACACGTTCATGGCTCACTATCCGACTTGGTCGCATTGAGGTCAAGACGAATAGCGGAAGCGTGGTGGAGTGTTGTGCACATTCACCAAACTCTACTTTATTCTAGTGCATTAGGCTATTTTCTTATGTATTAGCTCAATATTTTCTTATGTAATGGAATGGTAAGTTGCCATTGGACCAGCTAGTGGCCCCGGGATAGCCTGGCCCACTAGCTGACATGACTCCCTAGGAGAGTGGGTTGTCCCCGGCGTGACTCCTTAGGAGAGTGGGTCATCTTCCTATATGGGTTGATCCTTCCTCTTTGTTTTAGATATGTAATTGAATATTCAACTTTCGCTCCCCTTTCTTCCTTCTTCCTTCCCTTTCCCTGTGTGAAACTCCAAGGTAACGATTGTGCCTACACCAGGCATAACAGTGTATTTAATTATTTTAAAAATATATGTACTCATTTGCAAAATTTATAAAAATGAATAATACGCACTAAACAATAAGCCAATTGGATCACTTTTTTTAACTTATATCTTTTTATTCGATCATAACTGAAGTTCATTTGGAAAGTGCAGAAATCTTTATATTATTTAAAGGTTAAAAAGACCTCCCATTCATTTGTTACATTCAAGATAGCAAATTAAATGGACAAAGTGATACCACAATTTGACCATTCTTCCTTAACTTATTTGATTTCATTTACTTAAAAGATTTAGAACAAAGCTTGCCACGAATGTGTACCTAATTGTTATAAATAAATATGTACTCATTTGTTAAATTTGTAATAATGAATCAAACATATTAAATAATGAACTGAATGGACTGCTTTTGGTCAAGTTAAATTCTTATAATTGATTAAAATTGAAGTTCCTTAATAATGTGAACAAATCATTATCTACTTTAAAGTTTAAAAAGATCTCCCATTCATTTGTAACATTCATAATAGCAAATCAAATGGACAAAGTGATAGCACAATTTGACCGTTCTTCATTAACTTAAATGATTTCAATTGCTCAACTAAATTTAGAACAACGTACCAAACTCATCACGAATGTATACATAATTATTTTAGAAAACATACGTACTTATTTGCTAGGTTTGTAAGATGAATTAAATGCAGTGAACCATAAACCAATTGGAGAAATTTTGTCAAAGTTATATCCTTTTAATCGATTAAAACTGAAGTTATTTAACCATGTGCCCTAATTGTTATATTGTTTAACATTTAAAGAGACCTTCTATTCATTTGTTATGTTTGTAATGACAAATCGAATGGATAAAGTGATAGCACAATTTGATTGTTCTTCCTCAACTTATATGATTTTATTCACTTAACTAGATTTAGAAAAAAGTGCCAAAGCTTGTCATGAATGTGTCTTTAATTATTTTAAATAAATAAGTACTCATTTGTGATGTTTATAAGAATGATTCGAATGCACTAAATGATGCACAATTCAAACCACTTTTGGTCAAGTAATATCCCTTTAATAAATTAAAATTGAAGTTTGACAAAAATGTGTGAAGATCATTTTATTGTTGAAAGTTTAAGAGACCTCTCATTCATTTGTTATGTTCATAATGACAAGTCAAATGGAGAAAGTGATAATACAATTTGATTGTTCTTCCTTAACTAATATGATTTCATCCGCTTAATTAGATTTATAACAAAGTACTAAAGCCCATCACGAATGTGTATTAAATTATTTAAATTAAATACATACTCATTTTCTATGTTCATAAAAATGAATGAAATGCACTAAACGACAAACCAATCAAACCACTTTTAGGTAAATTGTATCCTTTTAATCAATTAAACCAAAGTTCGTTAAGAATGTACTGAAATTGTTATATGAGATAAAGTTTCAAGAGTCCTCATAGTAATTTGTTATAATCGTATTGACGAATGAAATGGAAAAAATGATACAACTATTTAACCGTTCTTCCTTAACTTATATGATTTCATTCGCTTAACTTGATTTAGAACAAAGTACAAAGCTCATTGCGAATATGGAATCAATTATCTTAAATAAATACACACTCAATTGCTAAGTAAGTATGAATCGAACGCACTAAACGACTAACCAATCGAACAACTTTTTGATCAGTAATGTACTTTTGATTGATTAATACTAAAGGACGTTAAGAATGTGCTCAAATCATTATATCGTTTAAAGTTTAAAGAGACATCTAATTCATTTGTTATGTTCATAATAACAAATCAAATGGACAAAGTGATAGTACATATTGGCCGTTCTTCCTTCTTCCTTAACTTATAAGATTTCATTCACTTAATTAGATTTAGAACAAAGTAGCAAAGGTCATCACGAATGTGTATTTAATTATTTTAAATAAATATGTACCCATTTTCTAAATTTGTAAGAATGAATCAAACACACTATATGATGAACCAATCGGAGTCAAGTTATATCCTTTTAATTTATTTAAACCAAAGTTCTCAAGAATTTGCTCAAATCATTATATTATTTATAGTTTATAGATACCTTCTATTAATTTGTTACGTTTATAATGACAAATAAAATGGACAAAGTGATAGCACAATTTGACTGTTCTTACTTAACTTATTTGATTTCATTCACTTAACTAGATTTAAAAAAAAGTACCATAACTTGTCATGAATGTGTATTTAATTATTCTAAATAAATACATACTCATTTGTGAAGTTGTAAGAGTGAATTGTATGCACTAAACTACGCACAATTCGGACCACTTTTGGTCGAGTTATATCATTTTAATAAATTAAAACCGATGTTTGATAAAAATATGTTAAGATCATTGTATTGTTTAAAGTTTAAAGAGAGCTCTCATTTATTTGTTATGTTCATAATGACAAATCAAATCGACAAAGTGAGTACAATTTGACTGTTCTTCCTTAACTAATAAGATTTTATTCACTTAACTAGATTTATAACAAAGTACTAAAGCTCATCACAAATGTGTATTAAATTATTTAAATTAAATGCGTACTCATTTGCTAAGTTTGTAAAAATGAATTAAATGCACTAAAGGACGAACCAATTAGACAACTTTTTTTTAACTTATATCCTTTTAATCGATTAGAACCAAAGTTCGTTAAGAAAGTTCACAAATTGTTATATCATTTAATGGTTAAAAAGACCGGGCATTTAATTCTTATGTTCATAATAACAAATTGAAGGAACAAAGTGATACCACAATTTGACCATTCTTCCTTAACTTATATGATTTCATTCGTTTAAAAAGAATTGGAATAAAGCATAAAAGGAAATCACAATGTGTATTTAATTGTTATAAATAAATATGTACTCATTTGTTAAATTCGTAAGAATGAATCAAATATACTAAACAATGAACCGAATACACTACTTTTGGCAACTTATATCCTTATAATAGATTAAAACCAAAGTTATTTAATAATGTGTATAAATCATTATCTCCTTTAAAGTTTAAAAAGTCTTCCCATTCATTTGTTACGTTCATTATGGCGAGTCATATGAACAAAGTGATAGCACAATTTGACTATTCTTCCTTAACTTAAATGATTTTAATCGCTTAACTACAATTAAAACAACACACCAAAACTCATCACGAATATGTATTTAGTTATTTTAAAATACATACGTACTCCTTTACTATGTTCATAAAGAATGAATCAAATGTTGTAAACGACAAACCAATTAGACAAATTTTGGTTAAGTTATATCATTTTAATCGATTAAAAATAATGTTCTTTAACCATGCGCTCAAATCTTTATATCGTTTAAAGTCTAAAGAGACCTCATATTCATTTATTACATTTGTAATGACAAATTAAATGGACATAATGATAACATAATTTAGCCGTTCTTACTCAACTTTTATGATATAATTTGCTTAACTAGATTTATAACAAAGTACAAAAGCTTGTCATGAATGTGTATTTAGTTATTCTAGATAAATACATACTAATTTTATAAGTTCGTTAACATGAATCAAATGCACTAAATGACGAACCAATTATACTACTTTTGGGTAAGTTATATCCTTTTAATCAATTAAAAATAAAGTTTGTTAAGAATGTGTTCAAATCGTTATATTGTTCAAAGTTTAAAGTATCCCCCTAGTCATTTGCTATGATCGTATTGACGAATGAAATGGACAAGATGATACAATAATTTAACCGTTCTTCATTAACTTATATGAATTTATTTGTTTAACTAGATTTAGAATAAAACACCAAAGTTTTTCACAAATGTGTATTTAATTATTTTAAATAAATACATACTCATTTTCTTATAATTCGCAAGAATGAATCAAATGCACTAAATGACAAACCAATTGGACCACTTTTTGTCATGTTATATTCTTTTCATTGATTAAAATCGAAGTTCGTTAAGATTATACTTAGATCATCATATTGTTTAGAGAGACATCTTATTCATTCATTACGTTCACAACAACAATTAAAATGTACAAAGTGATGGCACAATTTGACGGTTCTTCCCTAACTCATATGATTGTATTCGCTTAACTAGATTTAGAATAAAGTATTAAAGCTCGTCATGAATGTGTATTTAATTATTTTAAATAAATACATACTCATTTGCGAAGTTCGTAAGAAGGAATCAAGTGCACTAAATGATGCATAAGTCGAACCACTTTTGGTCAAGTTATATCCCTTTAATAGATTAAAACCAAAATTGGTTAAGAATGTGCTAAGATCATTATATTATTTAATATTTAAAGTAACCTCTCATTTATTTTTACATTCGTAAAAATTAATTAAGAACAAAGCACCAAAGCTCATCATGAATGTATATTTAATTATTTTAAACAAATACATACTCATTTACTAAGTTCATAAGAATGAATCAAATGCACTAAACCGTGAACTAATCGGTCCACTTTTGTTAAAGATATCATTTTAAAGGATTAAAACTGAAGTTCATTAAGAATGCGCACAAATCATTATATCTTTTAAAGTTTTTACAGACCTCCTATTCATTTGTTATATTCATAATAACGAATCAAATAGACATGATACTATAATTTGACTATTTTTTCTTAACTTATATGATTTCATTCGCTTAACTAGATTTAAAACAAAGCACCATAGCTCATCACGAATGTGTATTTAATTATTTTAAATAAATACGTATTCACTTGCTATGTTCGTAAGAATGAATCAAATGCACTAAATGACGAGCTAATTAGACCACTTTTGGTCAAATTATATTCTTTTAATCGATTAAAACTGAGCTTCGTTAAAAATGTGCATAAATCTTTATATTGTTTATAGTTTGCGTAGACCTCCCGTTCATTTTTTACATTCATAATAATGAATTAAATGGACAAAGTGATACCACAAATTGACCGTTCTTCCTTAACTTATATGATTTTATTCGTTTAACTAGATTAAGAACAAAACTTGTCCCCAATGTGTAAATAATTATTTTAGATAAATATATACTCATTTCCTACGTTCATAAGTATGGATCAAATGCACCAAAAGTTGAACCAATCGGACCACTTTTGGTTAAATTATATCCTTTTAATCAATTGAAACCGAAGTTCATTATGAATATGCACAAATATTTATATCATTTAAAGTTCTAAGATACCATCATTTATTTGTTACTTTCGTAATTACGAATCAAATTGACAAAGTGATACCACATTTTGACTATTCTTACCTAACTTATATAATTTTATTCACTTAACTAGATTTAGAGCAAAGTATCGATGCTAAATACAAATGTGGATTTAATTATTTTAAATAAATACATACTCTTTTGCTAAGTTCGTAAGATTGAATCCAACACACTACAAGAAAAACTAATTGGGCTATTTTTGGTCAACTTATATTGTTTTAATCGATTAAAACTAAAGTAAGTTAAGAATGTGCAAAAATATTTTATCATTTAAAGTTTAAAGCGACCTCTCATTCATTTATTATCTTCGTAATAATGTTACAAATAGACATAGTGATACAACAATTTAATTGTTCATCTTTTACTTATATGATTTCATTCTTTTAACTAGATTTAGAACAAATCACCAAAGCTTGCCATGAAGGTGTATTTAATTATTTTAAATAATTACATACTTATTTGCTATATTTGTAGGAATAAATCAAATGCACTAAATGAAGAACCAGTCATGCTACTTTTGGATTAATTATATTATTTTAATCGATTAAAATCGAAGTTCATTAAAAATATGCAGAAGTCATTATATCATTTAACGATTAAAGAGACTTCCTATTAATTTTTTACGTTCGTAATAATGAATCAAATAGGTATTGTGATACCACAATTTGACAATTCTTCCTTAACAAATATGATTTTCTTCACTTAACTAGTTTTAGAACAAAATACTAAAGCTCGACAGGAATGTGTATTTAATTATTTTAAATATATACGAACTCATTTTTCATGTTCGTAATATTCAATCAAATGCACTAAATGACAAACTAATCAGACACTTTTGGTCAAGTTATATCCTTTTAATCGATTAAAACCGAGATCATTGAGAATGTGCAAAAATCGTTATAATGTTTAAAGTTTAAAGTGACCTCCCATTGATTCGTAACGTTCATAATAACGAATTAAATAGATAAAGTGATATCACAATTTGATTGTTCTTCCTTAACTTATATGATTTTATTCGTTTAACAAGATTTAGATCAAAGCACAGAAGCTCATCCTGATTGTGTAATAACAAATCAAATGGAAAAAGTAATACCACAATTTGACCGTTCTTCATTTTCTAAGTTCATTAGAATGAATGAAACATACTAAATAATCAACAATCATACTACTTTTGGTGAAGTTACTTCCTTTTAATCGATTAAAACCGAAGTTTGTTAAGAATGTGCATAAATCTTTATATTATTTATAGTTTAAAGAGACCTCTTATTCATTTGCTACATTCGCAATAACGAATTGAATGGACAAAGTGATACCACAATTTGACCATTCTTCCTTAACTTATATGATTTTATTCACTTGACTAGTTTAAATCTAACCACCAAAGCTCATCCCAAGTGTGTATATAATTGTTATAAATAAATACATACTTATTTCCTAAGTTCATAAGTATGATTCAAATGTACTAAAAGATGAATGAATTAGAAAATTTTTGGTCTAGGTTATATGCTTTTAATTAATTAAAACCGACGTAAGTTAAGAATGTGCACAAATCATTATTAAATAGACCTCATTCATTTGTTATGATTGTAATAACAAATCAAATAGACAAAGTGTTACCACAATTTGACCATTATTTCTTAATTTATTTGATTTCATTCACTTAAGAAAATGCTTAACTTACGTTGAGAAAGATACGTCAAAAAGTTACTTCATCCTTACAAAACTGTTGATGAGTGGGACCCATAAAAATAGGTCCACTCATCTAACTGTTTTGTGAGGATGAAGTAATTTTTTGACGTCGCTTTTTAACGTCAAAATAGCATGACTCTTCACTTAACTAGATTTTGAGCAAAGCACCAAAGCTCATCAGAAATGTATATTTAATTTGAAGAGACCTCCCATTCATTTATTACATTCATAATAACGAATCAAATAGAGAAACTGATACCACGATTAGACGGCTCTTCCTTAACATATTACATTTCATTCATTTAGCTAGATTTAAAACAAAGCACCAAAGCTAGTTACAAATGTGTATTTAATTCTTTTAAATAAATACGTAATATCTTCCTATTTTTGTAAGAATGAATCAAATGCACTAAACAACGAACCAAATAGACCACTGTTGGTTAAATTAAATCTTTTTATTGATTAATGTCAATGTTTGTTAAGAATGTGCAAATTGTTATTTCATTTGATGTTTAAAGAGATCTCCCATTCATTTGTTAGGTTTGTAATAATGAATTAAATTGAGAAAATGATACGACAATTGGACTATTCTTCCTTAAATGATTTCATTTGCTTAGTTAGATTTAGAAGAAAATACTAAAACTCGTCAAGAATGTATAATTAATTATTTTAAATAAATACCACTAATTTGCTAAGTTTGTAAGAGTGAATCAAATGTACTAAACAATGAACTAGTCAGACAACTTTAGGTAAATTTACATCATTTTAATTGGTTAAAACCGAAGTTCATTAAGAATGTGCACAAATCCTTAAATTGTTTAATATTTAAAGAGACCTCCCAATCATTTTTATGTTCGTAATAATAAATTAAATGGACAAAGTGATACCACAATTGGACCATTCTTCCTTAACTTATATGATTTCATTCGCTTAACTAGATTCAGGGCAAAGAACAAAAGCTCGTTATGAAGGTGTATTTAATTGTTCTAAATAAATACGTACTTATTTGCTAAGTTTGTAAGAATAAATGAAATGCAGTAAATGATGGACCAATCAGATTGGTTTTGGTTTAAAGTTAAAACAAATCTTCCATTTGTTAGTTACGTTCGTAATAACAAATCAAATGGACAAAGTGATACCACAATTTGATTGTTCTTGCTTAACTTATTTGATTTTATTCGTTAACTAGATTTAGAACAAATTACCAAAGTGTCCCCAATGTGCATATAATTATTTTAAATAAATATATACTCATTTCATAAGTTCATAAGTATGAATCCAATGCACTAAAAGACGAACCAATTAGACCACTTTTGGTCAAGTTTTATGCTTTTAATAAATTAAAATTGTAGTAAGCTAAGAATGTTCATAAATCATTATATCATTTAAAACTTTAAAGAGTTCTCTCATCCATTTGTTACGTTCATAATAACGAATTAAATGGACAAAGTGTCAATCCTGAGGTTTTTCCACACATTTAATTAAAAACTTTGCTAATATTTTATTTTAAAATACAGATGTAAATCAAGTGAACCAACAAAATTCAAAATCATATGAAAACAATTTTTGTAGATTAATTCATCATAAGACAAAACTAAAATTCTCAAGTGTGACTCGAAACGAAAATATATAAGTAAAACTCGCCATGGCCATGGTCTTTAAAAACAAATACATCCTAGGCCTTTCTGAGTATAAGTTCTTCAACAGTCTGTGTTCTTATTCATATATAGATACACAAGTCCAGAAAATAATACATTTCTCTTACCTTAATCAATACATGAAATCGTGACACTAAAATCTACACAGCCTCACAACGATTTAGCTGCACTACAGGTCGAGGAAGGATAGCCCACCATGGGGAAATGTCCAAACCAAGAAGCTATCGAACAACCTGCAAAAGCCTCTGAACGAAGGGGCTAAAAAGATAGGGTGAGTATTTTCATACACAGTAGGAAAATACCCAATAGGGGAAATAATAAATCAATGAACACCGTAAGTTGATATATAGATGCTTCCACGCAATCACATATGAAGCAAACAAAATAAGAAACATAAAAATGGTCACACAAACGAATCATCGTACAAGCTGAACTTACACTTACTCATGTAACATGATCTTACACTTACACTCTGAATCAGTCTTATCAGTATACTCATACAAGCATACACTTACACTTACAACATATACCTACTCGTATTACCTTATTCCTACAAACTTACTTGTGCAATCTTACTCTTACACATAAACGTACTCTTACATCTTCCTTAGAATCTTACACTTTACACTTACTATTTGAATCAAAGTCTCACCAATTTGCTTGTACAATCTTACTCATACTCATAAACTTATTCTTACTATCTTCCTTAGAAGCTCACACTTACTCTGGATCTTACACGTACAACTTACATAGAATCTGAAACATACAACTTACACTTACTATCGTACACATACTACCGACAACTGAAGCTCATTACAATTAATAAGCTCTAGCTTTGGAAAGGAAGGGATGCCACTAGGGCATCACCTTAACCTTCGGTGAGCAACTAAACACCATGGACTTTTTCGAAGGCAAGGAACACCTATGCTCATGGGGCATATGATCAAACAGGTAAGAGTATATCCATGATACTATTTACCTGAGTTCGCAAATGCCCACTCTCTAGGGCCATATAGTGCCAACAAGGGCCATACAGTGCCAACTAAGGGCAAAAAATATACAATGCCACTCTTGGGCAAGAATCTTACAGTGCTTCTCTTGGGCAAAACATACAGTGCCATCTGGAGATAGAAAATGTCTGGGCCAAAATATAGCACCAAGACCAAATCTCGCAGGATAACACCATGGCTAGACCAAGAAATGATGCTCAGTCAATTACTTATCAACTGGCACAAAAATGGAACTTAATCCATCAATACCCTCAATCTTAAACTCACATCATTATCAAATTTGGGTTACTTACCATTCAAGTTTATATTAGATAACTTATGCATGCACAATTTATGCTCGGAACTACTTCCGTCTTACATTCTTCAGCCAACAAGACTAGAAATATGCTCGTTCAGAAGTTCCAATCCACAAAGGTAGCATTCTTTACTTAACTCATCCCCCACCCTTATACTTGCAACCTTATCGATCTCTACATAGTCTTACTTGTTGAACTCGAATTCCATACTCACACTCTTACAATCAAATACTTACGACCTTACATCTTACACCATCTGCCTTAAAAATTAAATAGTCTTACTCGAACTCCTCAAATGAAACCCTTTAGACCTAAGTCCCATCATCAAACCCTTACTAAATTCTTACTTATTATTTTTTCATTATAATTCATATTACGTACATTATGCATGTACAATTATGATGTCCAGTCTCACTAATTCACAAATTCCCCCTGATGTTAAGAACCTTAAATCTTCCACATCCTTACATTGCTCACATCTTCTGCTCGTTGCTCCAAAGTGCCACCCGACTCAATCCAAACTAATTTTTCAATCTCATCAAATCCAACCTTCACTTGTCATAGCCCGACATACAATCACGGTCTCCACGTCATAGCCCACAAAGTACCCCTTCGCCAAACTTACAATCAAACACTTCTACTCGTGCCCATCAATCACATACCTCCAGTCCTCAATGAAGATCACATGCTCTACTCACATACATACGACTCATAGCAACTTACTACGTGCCCTTATTCTTCATTAACATACACAAACAATTCACATACATACAACATGCTTTTATAATTAGCATAGTCATTTAAAGCATTAAATTATAAATTCCTAGCATGCTACTACACAATCAAAGCATGCTATAATGAAATTATGAGTTCAAGCTCCCCTACCTTGTAATCCATAGGAGTTTGATGGCAAGCAAATGACAGTGGCAGCGTTGATAGCAAAATAGGCAGCCAAAAATATCACACCAAGAGAGTCGTTGTTGTCCCGAGGATTTTTTGAGATGCTGGAATTAATCTCGATAAGGTTGGATTAATTGCACTCAAAGCATAAGATTGGTTGGACTAGGGTGACCGGACACAAGGTCGTGCCACTAAGGATGGCAAAAGCGATCACAGAATAGGAGGTGGCTAATTGGAGATCAGTCACGGAAGGGGTGAGGTTCACTAGCAGCGGTCCCCTAAATAAACTTGAGAGAATTAGCGTCAAAGAGTGTGGCCGACAAAGGTGGTGACAATTCTAAATGCTACCCACAACCAAAACATCGTTCGGACGATTGTGCATCAAGCACGGCTTACTACAGAGGATACGGGCACGACATCGGTCAAGCCTTCGATGGGCTGAGTCTAATGGCTTAAGATAATACTTCCCCTCGGATGAATAAGAATTCAAGAAGTCTTTCTCGTAGGTTTCGGGTTATGCATAACATGAAGTGGGGTCAGAGTTGGAATTAGGCCAGAATTATTGGCTCTTTATGTAACTGGGCCGGGGCAAGGCCCACGTCGGTAGGACATGCGGCCCAAGTCTGCGCAATAACAAGGTGGACACATTGGCTTGGGTTGGAGCGGGGCCCATCAGTGATAGTAAGAGACATACCCCAGAGTTTAGGGTGTCTGGTGTGTGCAGAAGACATGCAAAAGAGGCCGGAAGCTGCAACCCTTGCTGATAAAGGTTAAGCTGACATCAGTAATTGTCTGCTAGCCGATGACAGGCAGCAGAACACCCGGTAAGAGAAACAAAGAGTCCCGATTTAACTAGGGCGACAGTGTACCGAGTTGGAGCGCAGACATGCATCGCAAGGCCATGAATGGCCGATAGGGCTAGGGGCCAAACTTGGAATATGGCGGTGATCTAGTAATCACAAACCGCTACGAGCTGGGTGGACACTGATCAGTGTTCGTCTGCAATCTAACGGTGGCGAATCAACACCACTATACTAAAACTGTTTCTTGAACTAAGCGGAGCAATGGGGCCGAAGAGAGGAGAATGGGTGCAAGAGGCCGTTGTCAGCCCGAGGTGGAGCTAGCGACGGTGAGCCGGAGCTCCTCCAGCTATTCATTGCCACAGAAAACAAAAGGAAAGGAACACAATCTATCCCAATTGGAAAATAGCGAAAGGAGAGGTGTCGGACCGAAGGAGGCGACTGTTCAGGTTAGGGCCGCAGCCTTGCCATGGCTAGGCTGGGAGAAGGCCAAAGGCCAGTCACGGAGGCCGGCCGGCGGGCAACTGTAACACACAAACAACAAAAACAATGGGGCAGTGGAGTTTTACCAAATGGCGGCACAGGAGAGGTAGAGAGGCTAAGGGAGGCGATGACTGGACCAGGGGTGATGGCCTTGCCCGAAGGCCAGCTAATGGCAGCCGGCAGCTTGCGGCACCGCCGTTGGCTGCATCACATAGAAACAGAGAAACGAACACAAAAAAAGGGTAGTGGCATTTACCTCACGCCAGCGAAGCGGGGCAGGGGAGGCTGGGACATCAGTGGCCAGTGGTCACTCTTGTTGGGGAGGAACCGTGGAGGCGGACTGGTAGCCATGCAGCCTACTACAGCGGCTTCGCCAGGTTGAGGCTGGCTGGGTAGAAGCCTTCAGCCATAGGCGGCATAGTGAAGGAACCCTTCATTGTTCATTCAGCGGGTCGAGCGTGCCTCAGCACACCCGATCTGCTATATATTATTTTTATTTATTTATTTTTCTTTTCTCTTTCTTTTTTTCTACTTCTGTTCTCACACATCTGATCCAAATTTTGCGCCAAAAATTTTTGTGATGCGTTGAGGCCCCTGACCAACAACTAAACAACACTCCCGACTATTATGGTCACAATATTACAAATACGGATACACCAAAGCGTTAAATTTTACCATCAGAAATACGAGCAAAAAAAACTGTAGTATATTGCAAAGAATAGCAGAAAAATGCAGAAAAATTACAAAAAAATGTGGGTTGCTACACAAAGTCATACCATAATTTTACCATTATTCCTTAACTTATATAATTTCATTCGTTTAACTATATTTGGAACAAAGCACCAAAGCTCCGCATGAAGGTGTATTTAATTATTTTAAATAAATATGTACTCATTTGCTAAGTTTGTAAGAATAAATAAAATGAACTAAATGATGAACTGGTTAGATAGGTTTTGGTCTAATTATATTCTTTTAATTGATTAAAACCTAAGTTCGTTAAGAATATACACAAGTAATTGTATTCTTTAACGATTAAAGTGTCCTCCCATTAATTTGTTACATTTGTAATAATGAATCACATAGACATTGTGATACCACAATTTGACCATTCTTACTTAACTAATGAGATTTCATTCACTTAACTAGATTTAGTAATTAGCACCAAAACTTGACACAAATGTGTATTTAATTATTTTAAATAAATATGAAATTATTTTTCATGTTTGTAAGAATGAATCGAATGCACTAAATGATGAACCAGTTGAACCACTTTTGGTCAAGTTATATCCTTTTAATCGATTAAAACTAAAGTTCATTAAAAATATGCACAACTCATTATATCAATTAAAGTTTAAAGCAACCTTTCATTTAGTTATTATGTTCGTAACAACAAATCAAACTGACAAAGTGACACCACAATTTGACTGTTCTTTATAAACTTATATGATTTAATTCACTTAATTAGATTTTGAACAAAGGACTAAAGCTCATCACGAATGTGTATTTTATTCTTTAAATAAATATGTACTCATTTACTAAGTGCATAAAAATAAATCAAATGCACTAACTGACGAACCAATAAAACCACTTTTGGTCATGCTATATAATTTTAATTGACTAAAAGCAAAGTTCATTAAGAATGTTCACAAATCATTATATTGTTTAAAGTTTAAAGTAACCTCCCATTTATTGATTACCTTCGTAATAACGAATCAAATGGACAAAATGATACCACAATTCAATTGTTTTTCATTAACTTATATGATTTGATTAACTTAACTAGTTTAGGACAAAGCACCATAACTCATCGCTAATGTGTATTTAAATTTTAAAATAAATATAAACTCATTTGCTAAGTTCGTAAAAATGAACCAAATGCACCAAATGACGAACCAATCGGACCACTTTAGGTCACATTATATAATTTTAATCGATTAAAAGCGATGTTCATTAAGGAAGTGCACAAATCGTTTTATCATTTAAAGTTTAAAGTAACCACACATTCATTTTTTTGTTTGTAATAACGAATCAAATGGACGACACGATACAAAAATTTGATCGTTCTTCCTTAAGTTATATTATTGCATTCACTTTAATAGATTAAAAAAACAAAGCACCAAAGCTCATTACAAATGTGTATTTAATTT
Organism: Saururus chinensis; assembly: GCA_035235625.1. NCBI lineage: Eukaryota > Viridiplantae > Streptophyta > Magnoliopsida > Piperales > Saururaceae > Saururus > Saururus chinensis. The sequence goes on from CP141143.1 coordinate 40,254,687, forward strand.
TTTAAATAAATACATACTCATTTACTAAGTTTGTTAAAATAAATCAAATGTACTAAATGGCAAACCAATCAGACAACTTTGGTCACATTATATCCTTTTAATCAATTAAAACCGAAGTTTGTTAACTATGTAAATAAATTGTTATATCGTTAAAAGTTTAAAGTAACCTCCCATTCAATTGTTGCACTCGTAATAACGAGGTAAAAGGACAAAGTGATACATTAATTTGATCATTCTTTCTTAACTTATAGGATTTTTTTCGCTTAAATAGATTATGAACAAAACTACAAAGTTTTGTAACAAATATGTATTTAATTATTTTAAATAAATATGTACTCATTTACTAAGTTCATAATAATGAATCAAATGCACTAAGCGATGAACTAATTAAACCACTTTTGTTGAACATATCATTTTAATGGATTAAAACCAAAGTTCGTTGAGAATGTGCACAAATAATTCTAATTTTTTAAAGTTTAACGAGACCTCCAATACATTTGTTATATTCATAATAACAAATAAAATAGACATGATACTATAATTTGATAATTTTTACTTAACTTATATAATTTTATTCGCTTAACTAGATTTAGAACAAAATACTAGAGTTTATCACAAAGGTGTATTTAATTATTTTAAATAAATATGTTCTCATTTGCTAAGTTTGTAAGAATAATTCAAACGCACTAAATGAGGAACCAATCAGACCACTTTTGTTCAAGTTATATTCTTTTAATCAATTAAAATTTAGCTTCATTAAAAATGTGCATAAATCTTTATATTGTTTATAGTTTATGTAGACCTCCAATTCATTTGTTACGTGCGTACTAATGAATTAAATGGACAAGTAATACCACAATTCGACTGTTCTTCCTTAACTTATATAATTTTATTCATTTAACTAAATTTAGAACAAAACACCAAAGCTCTTCGCCAATGTATAAATAATTATTTTAAATAAATACGTACTCATTTTCTAAGTTTAAAAGTTTGAATCAAATGCACTAAAAGACGAACTAATTGGACCACTTTTAGTTAAGTTATATCCTTTTAATCAATTAGAACCAAAGTTTATTAAGAATATGCACAAATCTTTATATCATTTAAAGTTTTAAGATACATCCATTCATTTGTTACTTTCATAATAACGAATCAAATTGAGAAAGTGATACCACAATTTAACTGTTCTTCCCTAACTTATATGATTTTATTTTCTTAACTAGATTTAGAACAAAGCACCGATGCTCGACACGAATGTGGATTAATAGTTTTAAATAAATACATATTCTTTTGTTAAGGTCATAAAAATAAATCAAATGTACTGAACAAAAAACCAATCAGACCATTTTTAGTCAAGTTAAATTGTTTTAATCGATTAAAACTGAAGTAAGTTAAGAATGTGCAGAAAATGTTGTATTGTTTAATTTTTAAGGAGACCTCCATTCATTTGTTACGTTCAGAATAATGAATCAAATAGATAAAGTGATACCACAATTTGATCGTTAATCCTCAACTTATATGATTTCATTCACTCAACTAGATTTAGAACAAAACACTAAAGCTTGACATGAGGTGTATTTAATTGTTTCAAATAAATACGTACTCATTTGCTATGTTTGTAAGAATAAATCGAAGGCACAAAATGAAGAACCATTCAGATGTGTTTTGGATTAATTATATCCTTTGAATCGATTAAAACTGAAGTTCAAATAAAATAAGCACAAGTCATTATATACTTTAACAATGAAAGAGGCATCCCATTCATTCTTTACGTTTGTAATAATGAATCAAATAGACAATGTGATAGCACAATTTGACCATTATTTCTAAACTAATATGATTTCATTTACTTCACTAGATTTATATCAACGTACTAAAGCTCAACAAGAATGTGTATTTAATTATTTTAAATAAATACAAACTCATTTTTTGTGTTTGTAAGAATGAATCAAATGCACTAAATGATGAACCAATTAGACCATTTTTCGTCAAGTTCTATCCTTCTAATCAATTAAAACCGAGATCATTGAGAATGTGCAAATATTGTTATAACGTTTAAAGGTTAAACTGACCTCCCATTCATTCGCTATGTTCATAATAATGAATCAAATGGATAAAGTGATACTACAATTTGTTTATTTTTCCTTAACTTATATGATTTTATTCGTATAACTAGATTTATATCAAAGCACCAAAGCATGTCCCGAATGCGTATATAATTGTTTTAAATAAATACATACTCACTTGCTAAGTTCATAAGCATGAATTAAATGTACTAAATGAGGAACAAATTAGACCAATTTTGGTTGAGTTATATCCTTTTATCTGTTCAAAACCAAAGTTCGTAAAGAATATGCACAAATCATTATATCATTTAAAGTTTAAAGAGTCCTCCTATTCATTTGTTACATTCGTAATAACGAATCAAATTAACATAGTAATTCCACAATTTGATTGTCCTTCCTTAACTTATATGATTTCTTTTCTTTACATAGACTTTAAAAAAATACCAAAATTCGTTATGAAAGTGTGATTAACTATTTTAAATAAATACATACTCATTTACTAAGTTCATAAGATCAATCCAACTCTCTTAATAACGAAACAATCGGACCCCTTTTGGTGAAGATATTATTCTAATCGATTAAAACCAAAGTTCACTAAGAATGTGCACAAATCATTATATGATTGAATATTTAAAGAGACCTTCTATATATTCATTATGTTTGTAATAACGAATCAAATGGACAATGTGATACCACCATTTGACCATTCTTCATTTACTAAGTTTGTAAGGATGAATAAAATGTACTAAATAATCAACTAATCAGACTACATTTGGTCAAGTTATATTCTTTTAATCGACTAAAACCGAAGTTTGTTAAGAATATCCACAAATCTTTATATTATTTAAAGTTTAAAGAGACCTCTTATTCATTTATTATGTTCGTAATAATGAATCAAATGGATAAAGTGATACCATAATTTGACCGTTATTTCTTAAGTTATTTAAATTCATTCACTTAACTAAATTTTAAACAAGGCACCAAAGCTCAAATGTGTATTTAATTTTTTAAGTACATACGTACTCATTTGCTAAGTTCATAATAATGAATCAAATGCATAAAATGACAAATTAATTGGATCACTTTTGGTCAAGCAATATCTTTTTAATCGATTAAAACCAAAGTTCATTAAGAATGTGCACTAATCTTTATATTTCTAAAAGTTTAAAGAGACCACTCATTCATTTATTACGTTCCTAATAACAAATAATATAGACAAAGTGATACCACAATTTAACTGATCTTTCTTAAATTATATATTTTCAATCGCTTAACTAAATTTAAGAGAAAGCAATGCTCGTCACGAATGTGTGTTTAATTATTTAAATTAAATATGTACTCATTTGCTAAGTTAAGCATACATAAAACACACTAAATAATGAACCAATCAGACCACTTTTTGTCTAATTATATCCTTTTCATCGATTAAAATCTACGTTCGTTAAGAATATGGACAAATCATTATAATGCTTAAAGTTTAAAGAGACCTCTTATTTATTTTTTCTGTTCGTAAGTGTGAATCAAATGCACTAAATGATGAACGAATTGGACCATTTTTCGTCAAGTTATATCCTTCTAATCAATTAAAACCGAGATCGTTGAGAATGTGCAAATATTGTTATAACGTTTAAAGGTTAAACTGACCTCCCATTTATTTGCTGCGTTCGTAATAATGAATCAAATGGATAAAGTGATACTATAATTTGATCATTTTTCCTTAACTTATATGATTTTATTCGTATAACTAGATTTATATCAAAGCACAAAAAGCTTGTCCTGAATGCGTATATAATTGTTTTAAATAAATACATACTTGCTTGCTAAGTTCATAAGCATGAATTAAATGCACTAAATGAGGAACCAATTAGACCAATTTTGGTTGAGTTATATCCTTTTATCTGTTCAAAACCAAAGTTCGTAAAGAATATGCACAAATCATTATATCATTTAAAGTTTAAAGAGTCCTCTTATTCATTTGTTACATTCGTAATAACGAATCAAATTAACATAGTAATTCCACAATTTGATTGTCCTTCCTTAACTTATATGATTTCTTTTCTTTACATAGACTTAAAAAAAATACCAAAATTCGTTATGAAAGTGTGATTAACTATTTTAAATAAATACATACTCATTTACTAAGTTCATAAGAATGAATCCAACTCTCTTAATCAGGAAACAATCGGACCCCTTTTGGTGAAGATATTATTCTAATCGATTAAAACCAAAGTTCACTAAGAATGTGCACAAATCATTATATGATTGAATGTTTAAAGAGACCTTCTATATATTCATTATGTTTGTAATAACGAATCAAATGGACAATGTGATACCACAATTTGACCATTCTTTATTTGCTAAGTTTGTAAGGATGAATAAAATGTACTAAATAATCAACTAATCAGACTACATTTGGTCAAGTTATATTCTTTTAATCGACTAAAACCAAAGTTTGTTAAGAATGTCCACAAATCTTTATATTATTTAAAGTTTAAGGAGACCTCTTATTCATTTATTATGTTCGTAATAACGAATCAAATAGACAAAGTGATACCAAAATTTGACCGTTATTTCTTAAGTTATTTAAATTCATTCACTTAGCTAGATTTTGAACAAGGCACCAAAGCTCAAATGTGTATTTAATTTTTTAAGTACATATGTACTCATTTGCTAAGTTCATAAGAATGGATCAAGTGCATAAAATGACAAACTAATTGGATCACTTTTGGTCAAGCAATATCTTTTTAATCGATTAACACCAAAGTTCATTAAGAATGTGCACTAATCTTTATATTTCTAAAAGTTTAAAGAGACCGCTCATTCATTTATTATGTTCCTAATAACAAATAATATAGACAAAGTGATACCACAATTTAACTGATCTTTCTTAAATTATATATTTTCAATCGCTTAACTAAATTTAAAAGAAAGCAATGCTCGTCACGAATGTGTGTTTAATTATTTAAATTAAATATGTACTCATTTGCTAAGTTAAGCATACATAAAACACACTAAATAATGAACCAATCAGACCACTTTTTGTCTAATTATATCCTTTTCATCGATTAAAACCTACGTTCGTTAAGAATATGGACAAATCATTATAATGCTTAAAGTTTAAAGAGACCTCCTATTTATTTTTTCTGTTCGTAAGTCTGAATCAAATGCACTAAATGATGAACGAATTGGACCATTTTTCGTCAAGTTATATCCTTCTAATCAATTAAAACCGAGATCGTTGAGAATGTGCAAATATTGTTATAACGTTTAAAGGTTAAACTGACCTCCCATTCATTTGCTGCGTTCGTAATAATGAATCAAATGGATAAAGTGATACCATAATTTGATCATTTTTCCATAACTTATATGATTTTATTCGTATAACTAGATTTATATCAAAGCACAAAAAGCTTGTCCTGAATGCGTATATAATTGTTTTAAATAAATACATACTTGCTTGCTAAGTTCATAAGCATGAATTAAATGCACTAAATGAGGAACCGATTAGACCAATTTTGGTTGAGTTATATCCTTTTATCTGTTCAAAACCAAAGTTCGTAAAGAATATGCACAAATCATTATATCATTTAAAGTTTAAAGAGTCCTCTTATTCATTTGTTACATTCGTAATAACGAATCAAATTAACATAGTAATTCCACAATTTGATTGTCCTTCCTTAACTTATATGATTTCTTTTCTTTACATAGACTTTAAAAAAATACCAAAATTCGTTATGAAAGTGTGATTAACTATTTTAAATAAATACATACTCACTTACTAAGTTCATAAGAATGAATCCAACTCTCTTAATGACGAAACAATCAGACCCCTTTTGGTGAAGATATTATTCTAATCGATTAAAACTAAAGTTCAATAAGAATGTGCACAAATCATTATATGATTGAATGTTTAAAGAGATCTTCTATATATTCATTATGTATGTAATAACGAATCAAATGGACAATGTGATACCACAATTTGACCATTCTTCATTTGCTAAGTTTGTAAGGATGAATAAAATGTACTAAATAATCAACTAATCAGACTCCATTTGGTCAAGTTATATTCTTTTAATCGACTAAAACCAAAGTTTGTTAAGAATGTCCACAAATCTTTATATTATTTATAGTTTAAGGAGACCTCTTATTCATTTATTATGTTCGTAATAACGAATCAAATGGACAAAGTGATACCATAATTTGACCGTTATTTCTTAAGTTATTTAAATTCATTCACTTAGCTAGATTTTGAACAAGGCACCAAAGCTCAAATGTGTATTTAATTTTTTAAGTACATACGTACTCATTTGCTAAGTTCATAAGAATGAATCAAGTGCATAAAATGACAAACTAATTGGATCACTTTTGGTCAAGCAATATCTTTTTAATCGATTAAAACCAAAGTTCATTAAGAATGTGTACTAATCTTTATATTTCTAAAAGTTTAAAGAGACCACTCATTCATGTATTACGTTCCTAGTAACAAATAATATAGACAAAGTGATACTATAATTTAACTTATCTTTCTTAAATTATATATTTTCAATCGCTTAACTAAATTTAAAAGAAAGCAATGCTCGTCACGAATGTGTGTTTAATTATTTACTTTAAATATGCACTCATTTGCTAAGTTAAGCATACATAAAACACACTAAATGATGAACCAATCAGACCACTTTTTGTCTAATTATATCTTTTTCATCGATTGAAACCTACGTTCGTTACGAATATGGACAAATCATTATAATGCTTAAAGTTTAAAGAGACCTCCTATTAATTTTTTCTATTCGTAATAACAAATCAAATAGACAAATTGATACTAGAATTTGACTATTTTTCCTAATCATATATGATTTTATTCGCTTAACTAGATCTAGAATAAAGCACCAGAGCTCGTCACAAAGGTGTCTTTAATTGTTTTAAATAAAAACGTACACATTTGTCAAGTTCGTAATAATGAATCAAAAGCATTAAACAATGAGTCAATTGGACCAATTATGGTCAAGATATACCAATTTATTTGATTAAAACCGACATTCATTAAGAATATGTACAAATTGTTATAACGTTTAAAGTTTAAAAAAACTTCATATTCATTTGTTATATTCTTAATAATAAATCAAATAGACAAAGTGAGACTACAATTTGACTAATTTTCTTAACATATATGATTTCATTCGCTTAACTAAATTTTGAATAACAAAATTTTACCATTCTTTCTTTACTTATACGATTTCATTAGCAAAATAACTTTTATAACAAAACACCAAAGCTCATCATGAATGTTTATTTAATTATTTTTAATAAATGCATACTCATTTACTTTCTTTGTAGGAATGAATCAAATGCACGAAACGAGGAACCAATTGGACCACTTTTGGTCAAGTTATGTCTTTGTAATTGATTAAAACTGAAGTTTGTTAAGAATGTGCACAAATCAATATATTGCTTAATGTTAAAAGGGAGCTCCCATTAATTTGTTACGTTCGTAATAATGAATCAAATAGAGAAAGTGATACCAAAATTCTTATATGCTTTCATTCGATTGACATGATTTGGAACAAAGCACGAAAGCTAGTCACGAATGTGTATATAAATTTATTAAATAAATAAGTACTCATTTGCTACGTTTGTAAGAATGAATCAAAAATAATGAATAACAAACCAATCGGACCACTTTTGGTCAAGTTACATGCATTTAATCGATCAAAACTAAAGTTCATTAAGAATATGCACAAATCTTTATATAATTTAAGGTTTAAGGAGTCCTATTTATTTGTTACATTCGTAATAATGAATCAAATGGACAAAGTGATACAATAATTTAACCATTCTTCCTTAACTTATATCATTTCATTCACTTAACTATTTTTATAACAAAGCACTAAAACCCGCCATGAATGTGTGTTTAATTCTTTTAAAGAAATACATACTTATTTACTAAGTTTATAAGAATAAGTTAAATGCACTAAGCGACGAACCAATCAGACCACTTTTGGTCAAGTTATATCCTTTATTCAATTAAAGCCATAATTAGTTAAGAATGTGCATGAATCATTTATTTTTTAATACTTTAAAAGTCTTCTCATTCATTTGTTATATTCGTAATAATAAATCAAATAGAGAAAATGAATTCATAATTTGACTGTTCTTCCTTAACTTATGAATTTATTCGTTTAACTAGATTTAGAACAAAACACCAAACCTCATCATAAACGTGTATTTAATTATTTTAAATAAATATAATTTCATTTGCTAAGTTTATAGGATGGAATCAAATGCACTAAATGGCAAACTAATCAAACCACTTTCGGTAAAGTTACATCCTTTTAATCAATCCAAATCGAAGTCTATTATGAATATGCACAAATCTTTATATCATTTAAAGTTAAAAGTGATCTATTCATTTGTTGATGTTCAAAATAATGATTCAATTTGACAAAGTTCTACCACAGATTGATAGTTTTTCTTTAACATATATGATTTCATTTGCATGACTAAATTTATAACAAAGCACCAAAGCTTGTCACAAATATGTATTTAAATCGTAAAAAAAACACATACTCATTTTTAAAGTTTGTAAGTAAGAATAAAATGCACTAAACAACAAACCAATTAGACCATTTTATTAAGTTATATCTTTTTAATTGATTAAAACCGAAGTTTGTTGAGCATGTACATAAATCGTTATATCATTTAATGTATAGAGAGCTTCTTATTGATTTGTTACTTTCATAATCATGAATTAAATTGGGAAAGCGATACCGTAGTTGGACCGTTCTACCTTAAGTTATATGATTTTATTCTCTTAATAAGATTTAGAACAAAGCACCAAACCTCGTCATGAATGTGTATTTAATTATTTTTAATAAATACGTACTTATTTGCTAAGTTTGTAAGAATGAATCAAATAGACTAAAGAATGAATTAGTCAGATGACTTTTGGTCAAGTTACATCTTTTTAATTAATTAAAACCAAAGTTCATTAAGAATATGCACAAATTCTTATATCATTTAATGTTTAAATAGATGTCCCATATATTTGTTACTTTCATAATAACGAATTAAATAAATAAAGTAATACCACAATTTAACCATTCTTCCTTAACTTATATAATTTCAATTACTTAACTAGATTTAGGACAAAACACTAAAGCTCATCACATAAATGTATTTAATAATTTTAAATTACTTATTTGCTAAGTTTGTAAGAATAAATGAAATGTACTAAACAACGAATAGATTGAACCACTTTTGGTCAAGTTACATTATTTTAATAGATAAAAACCAAAGTTCTTACGAATATTTAAAAATATTCGTATCATTTAAAAATTAAAAAGTCCTCCTATTTATTTGTTACGTTCGTAATAACAAATCAAATAAACTAAGCAATACCACAATTTGACCGTTTTTCCTTAACATATATGATTTCATTCGCTTAACTAAATTTAGAACAAAGTACAAAAGCTCGTTACGAATATGTATCTAATTATTTTAAATAAATGCATACTCTTATGCTAAGTTTGTAAGAATGAACCAACTTCACCAAACGACGAACCAATCAAACCACTTTTTGGTCAAGTTATATCTTTTTAAGCGATTAAAACCGAAGCTCGTTAAAAATGTGTACAAATCTTTATATAGTTTAATGTTTAAATAGACCTCCCATTCGTTTGTTACGTTCATAATAATGAATCAAATGGACAAAGTGATACCACAATTTAACCATTCTTCCCCAATTTATATGATTTTATTCGCTATACTAGATTTAGAACAAAATAGAAAAGCTAATCATGAATGTGTATTTAATTATTTTAAATAAATATGTACTTATTTGCTTAGTTTATAAGAATGATATAAATCTACTAAATGATTAACCCATTAGGTCACTTTTAATGAAATTATATCATTTTAATTTCTTAAATCCGAAGTTTGCTATCAATGTGTGCGAATCGTTGTATCGTTTAAAGTTAAAAACAACCTAATATTCATTTGATACATTCATAATAACAAATCAAATGGTTAATTTGATACCATAATTTGATCATTCTTCCCTAACTTATATGATTTCATTCGTTTAACTAGATTTAGAATAAAACACCAATGCTCGTCACAAATATATATTTAATTGGTTAAAATAAATACATAATTATTTGCTAAGTTCGTAAGAATAAATTAAATGCATTAAACCAAAAACCAATTGGACAACTTTAGGTCAAGTTATATCCTTTAATCAAGTAAAACCGAAATTCATTAAGAATGTGCACAAATCGTTATATCATTTAAGTTTAAAGAGGCCTCATATTCATTTGTTACATTCGTAATAACAAATCAAATGGACAAAGTGATAGCACAATTTGACTATTTTCCTTAATTATATGATTTTATTCGCCTAACTAGATTTAAAACAAATAACGAAAGCTTGTCAGGAATGTGTATTTAATTATTTTAAATAAATATGTATACATTTGCTAAGTTCGTTAGAATTATTTAAACACACTAAACGATCAACCAATCACACCACTTTTAGTTAAATTTTATCCTTTTAATTGATTAAAACCTATATTCATTAAGAATGTTCACAAATCTTTATACCGTTTAAAGTTAACTAGATTTACAACCAAGCACCAAAGTTTGTCACGAGAGTTTATTTAATTATTTGAAATAAATATGTACTATTTTGTTAAGTTTTTAAGAATGAAACAAATGCACTAAATGATGAACTGATTGAACAAATTTTTCTCAAGTTAAATCATTTTAAACGATTAAAACCAAAGTTTGTTAGAAATGCGAACCAATCATTATATTGTTTAAAGTTTAAATAAACCTCCCATTCATTTAATACGTTCATAATAACAAATCAAATGCAAAAGGTGTTACCATAATTTGACCACTTTTCCTCAACTTATATGATTTTATTTGTTTTACTAGATTTAGAAGAAAGCACAAATGATCGTCATGAATGTGTAATTTATTATTTTAAATAAATATATATACATTTCCTAAGTTCGTAAGAATATTTAAAATGCACTAAATGATGAACCAATCACACCACTTTAATTTATTAAAAACCAAGTTCGTTAAGAATGTGCAGAAATTGTTATACTATTTAACTTTCAAGACCTATTTATTTGTAATGTTCATTATAACGAATGAAATAGAAAAAATATAACTAAAATTTGACCGATCTAACATAACTTATATGATTTCATTATCTTAACTAGATTTAGAACAAAACACCAAAGCTTATCACGAATGTGTATTTAATTATTTTAAATAAATACACACTAATTTGCTAAGTTTTTAAGAATGAAACAAACATACCAACTGATGAACTAATCAAACAATTTTTAGTCAAGTTATATCATTTTAATTGACTAAAGGCAAGTTCATTAAGAATGTGTACAAATAATTATATCATTTAAAGTTTAAAGAGACCTCTCAATCATTTGTTATGTTTGTAATAATGAATCAAATAGACAAAGTGATACCATAATTTGACTGTTCCTCCTTAACTATATAATTTCATTCACTTAACTAAATTTAGAGCAAAGAACCAAAGCTCATCACGAATATATATTTAATTATTTTAAATAAATACATAGTCATTTGATAAGTTTATAATAATGAATCAAATGTACTAAATGACAAATTAAACGGACTACATTTGGTAAAGTTATAAAATTTTAATTGATAAAAAATGATGTTTATTAAGAATGTGTATAAATCGCTATATTGTTTAATGTTTAATGAGAACCCCCATTCCTTTGTAACATTCGTAGTAACGAATCCAATTGACAAAGTGATATGATAATTGGACCATTATTCCATAATTTATATGACTTCATTCCATAATATAAATTATTCGTAGTAACAAATCACCAAAGCTCGTCACGAATGTGTATTTAATTTTTTTAAAGAAATATCTACTCCTTTGCTAAGTTTGTAAATATAAATCAAACGCACTAAATGACGAGCTAATAGAACCACTTTCATCAAGTTACACCCTTTTAATCGATTAAAATGGAAGTTTAAACGTACATAAATCATTATATCGTTTAATGTTTAAAAATACCTCCCATTAATTTGTTACTTTTGTAATCATAAATTAAATGGAGAAAGTGATACCACAATGGGACCATTTTTCCTTAATTTATATTATTTTATTCACTAAACTAGATTTAGAACAATGCACCAAAGCTCGTCAAGAATATGCATTTAATTATTTTAAATAAATACGTACTCATTTACTAAGGTGTAAGAATGAATTATACGCATGAAATGACAAATCAATCAACCACTATTGGTCAAGTTACATCCTTTTAATGGAATAAAACCGAAATTCGTTAAGAATGTGCACAAATCTTTATATCATTTAAAGTTTGAAGAGACCTCCCATTCATTTGATACGTTCGTAATAATGAATCAAATTGACAAAGTGATACTAGAATTTGACCATTCTTCCTCAACAAAAATAATTTTATTTACTCAACTAAGTTTAGAACAAAGCACCAAAACTCTTCACAAATTTATATTTAATTATTTTAATTTAATCCATACTCATTTACATAGTTTGTAATAATGAATTATACAAACTAAATGAAAAACTAATCTGACCACTTTTGGTCAAGTTATATCATAGTAATCGACTAAAACCAAGGTTCGAAAAGAATGTGCATAAATTATTTATTTCATTTAATGTTTAAAGTGACCTTCTATTCGTAATTATGAATAAATTAGACAAAGTGATACCACAATTTAACCTTTTTTCTTTAACTTATATGATTTCCTTTGCTTAACTAGATTTAGAACAAAGCAATAAAGATCATCACAAATGTGTATTTAATTATTATAACTAAATACGTACTCATTTGCTATGTTCGTAAGAGTGAATTAAACTCACTAAATGATTAAATAATTGGACAACTTTTGGTGAAGTTATCTTTTTAATTAATCAAAACCGAAGTTCGTTATTAATGTGCACAAATCATTATATCGTTTAAAGTTTAAAGAGACCTCCAATTCATTTGTTACATTCGTATTAATAAATAAAATAGACAAAGTGATACCACAATCTAACTGTTCTTCCTTAACTTATATGATTTCATTCACTTAATTAGATTTACAACAAAGTACCAATGCTCATCGAGAATGTGTATTTAATTATTTTAATTAAATACGTACTCATTTACTAAGTTCTTAAGAATAAATCATGCACGAAACAACGAACCAATCAGATAACTATTCGTCAAGTTATATACTTTTAATTAATTAAAATCAATGTTTGTTAAGAATGTACATAAATCATTATATCATTTAATGTTTAAAGAGACCCCACATTAATTCGTTACGCTCATAATTATGAATTAAATGGAGAAAGTAATATCACAATTAGACCATTCTTCCTTGAGTTATATGATTTTATTCAATTAACTAGATTTAGAACAAAATACTAAATCCTGTCATGAATGTGTATTTAATTATTTTATATAAATACATTCTCATTCACAAAGGAAGGTGTAAGAATGAATCAAATGCACTAAACAAAGAACCAATCAGACCACTTTTGGTTTAGTTATGTCCTTTTAATCAATTACAACTAAAATTCGTTAAGAATATGAACAAATCTTTATATTATTTAAAGTTTAAAGGGACTTCCCATTTATTTTTTATATTCGTATTAACAAATCAAATTGACAAAATGATACCAGAATTTGACCATTCTTCCTTAATTTATATGATTTTATTTGTTTAACTAGATTTAAAATAAAGCATCAATGCTCATCAAGAATGTGTATTTAATTATTTTAAATAAATATGTACTCATTTATGGAGGTGTAAAAATGAATCAAATGTACTAAATGCCGAACCAATCGGACTACTTTTTGTTAAGTTTAATCATTTTAATCAATTAAAACCAAAGTTCGTTAAGAATGTGCACAAATTTTTATATCATTTAAAGTTTAAAGTGTCATCTCATTCATGTTTTACATTCATAATAATGAATCAAATTGACAAAGTGATACCACAATTTTTTACATTCTTCCTTAACATATATGATTCACTTAACTAGATTTAACACAAAGCACCAAAGCTCTTCACAAAGTTTTATTTAATTATTTTTAATAAATATGTACTCATTTGTTAACTACATTATTCATTTAATTCGTTATTATGAATGTAACAAATGAATTGGAGGTAACTTTAATAATTAAATAATGTAACAATTTATGCACATTCTTAACGAACTATGGTTTTAATCGTTTAAAAGAATATAACTGGACTAAAAGTAGTGTGATTGGTTGGTTCGCTGTTTAGTGTGTTTGACTCATTTTTATGAACTTAACAATTGAACCTAATGAAATTCCCCTTTTAATCGATTCAAGAATATAACTTGCCCAAAAGTGGTGTGATTGGTTCGCCATTTAGTATGTTTGAATAATTCTTACGAACTTAGCAAATGTGTATGTATTAATTTATGAACAAATACACATTTATTATAAGTATTAGTGCTTTATTCTAAATCTAGTTAAGCGATTGAAATCATATAAGTAAAGGAAAAACTATAAAATTGTGGTAGGAACATCCATTTCATACATTATAATGAATGTAACAAATTAATGAGAGGCCTCATTACACTTTAAACAATATAACAATCTTTGCACATTCTTAATGAACTTTGGTTTATATCAATTAAATGGATATAACTTAACAAAAAGTGGTGCAATTGGTTCATCGTTTAGTGCATTTGATCCATTCTTACAAACTTAGCAAATGAGTGTGTATTTCTTTAAAATAATTAAATACACATCGGTGACGAGCTTTGGTGCTTTGTTCTAAATCTAGTTAAGTAAATAAAATTATATAATTAAGGAAGAACTGTCAAATTGTGGTACCACGTTGCCTATTTCATGTTTAAAAAAAGTAAAGATTTATGCACATTCTTAACAAACTTAAGTTTTAATTGATTAAAAGGATATAACATGACCAAACGTGATCCGATGGGCTCATTGTTTTATGTGTTTGTTTCATTCATACAAACATAGTAAATGAGTACATATTTAATTAAAATAATTAAATACACATTCTTGACGAGCTTTGTTCTAAATCTAGTTAAGAAAATAAAATTATATAAGTTAAAGAAGAATGATCAAATTGTGGTATCACTCTATCCATTTAATTCATTTTTATGAACATAACAAATGAATAGGAGATCTCTTAAAATATTAAACAATATAACAATTTGTGCACATTCTTAATGAATTTTGGTTTTAATCGATTTAAGGAATAAAACTTGACCAAACGTGGTGTGATTAGTTTGTTATTTAGTGCACTTGATTCATTATTACAAACTTAGCAAATAAGTATGTATTTATTTAAAATAAATAAATACACATTCGTCACCAGCTTTTGTGCTTTGTTTTAAATTTTATCAAGCAAATGAAATCATATAAGTTAAGGAAGAACGGTTAAATTATGGTATCACTTTCTCTATTTGATTCGTTATTACAAATTTAACAAATGAATGAGAGGTCTCTTTAAACTTTAAACGATATGAAAATTTATGCACATTCTAAACAAACTTCATTTTTAATCAATTAAATAGATATAACTTCACTAAATTGGTCCAATTGATTCATCGTTCAGGGGCGTTTCATTAATTATTATGAACTTAGAGAATGAGTACATATTAATGTCAAACAATTACATTCACATTCATGATGATCTTTGGTGCTTTGTTCTAAATGTAGTTAAGTGAAAGGAATCATGTAAGTAAAGGAATAATGGTCAAATTATGGTATCATTTTGTCCATTTGATTTATTATTATGAACATAACAAATAAATGGGAGTCCTCTTTAAACTATAAATAATGCAAAGATTTGTGCACATTCTTAACAAACTTCGGTTGTAATTGATTAAAAGGATATAACTTGACCAAAAGTGGTCCGATTGGTTTATAGTTTTTTGTGTTCGATTTATTCTTACAAACCCAGTAAACAAGTACATATTTATTTAAAATAATTAAATACACATTCGTTATACGCTTTAGTGCTTTGCCTAAATCTAGTCAAGCGAATGATATAATATATGTTAAGGAAGATCAGTCAAATTGTAGTATCACTTTGTCCATTTCATTTGTTATTATGAACGTAACAAATAAATGAGAGGTCTCTTTAAACTTTAATTAATATAATGATTTGAGTGCATTCTTAACAAACTTCAGTTTTAATAAATTAAAAGGATATATTTTCGCCTAAAATGGTCTGATTAGTTCATCTTTTAGGGCACTTGATTAATTCTTACAAACTTAGCAAATGATTATATATTTATTTAAAATAATTAAATACACATTTGTGATAATCATTAGTGTTTTGTTATAAATCTAGTTAAGCAAATGAAATCATTTAAGTTGAGGAAGAATAGTCAAATTGTTATATCACTTTGTCAATTCGATTCCTTTTTATAAAGTAACAAATAAATGAGAAGTATCTTTACACTTTAAATAATATAATGATTTCAACACACTCTTAACAAACTTCGATCTTAATCGATTAAATTGATATAGCTTGACTAAAAGTGGTGTGATTGCTTCGTTGTTTATTGCATTTGTTACATTTTGACGAACTTAGTGAATGAGTGGGTATTTATTTAAAATAATTAAATACACATTTGTGACCAACATAGCTACCATATCGTAAGGAAAATGGAATTATTGGAGAAGATGGAAGAAGAGAAGGATGATAAAGAAAAGAATTTTTATTTACAAAAAGAAAATTTGTACAAGCAGTGGAAAGAAAGAGAGATTACAAAAGAAGAGAGAAAAGATTTACAAGAGAGAAGTAAAGGGTTTAAGGCAGAACTTGCCTAAGAAAGGCTTACAAAAGAAAAACTTATGGGAGAAAGGCTTGTCCTTCCGGTTACAATATGGTCTCCTTATATAGAGACTCAGTAATGTACCAACAAAAGAAAAAAAATAATGTACAAATAAAGGAAATAATAAAGAAAGAAAAATATCTATCCAAATGAATCCTCTTTAAGCGTTGTCGGCAATAATGTTTAAAGATAGATTACTTTATACCTTTGGTCCTTGTCTTCAATAATGTTCCTTCAATAATTCATAAAGTAGATTACTTTATGGCTCCTTATCTAGAGAGAATCTTTTTATGGCTCCATAGCATTTTCTAAATTATTTGCTCCAATAGAGTCAAGGTTGTTGTTGCTTTCATAGAATTCATCAAAAAATTCAGGTGGATGAATGATTTCATGCCATTTGTTAGACCATTGATATTTTTGATATTCCAAAGCATCTAGGTAGAGATTTCTAGTATTATTAGTCATATGGATTTTTCCTTTATCAATTCATGCTCCAATTCCACAATAAGGGCGATGTATAATTACTGCACTGAATAATTGTCCTCTGGGTCTGCACTATTGTGAAAACTTTGGACTTCTATTATATTTCAACTTTCGTTTGATTTCTAATAAGTCAAAAGCTCTAGCTTCATTTATTGTTTCATTTCAAATAATAAGTCACCATTTGTTCTATTCTTGATGATCCAAAATTGTTAATTCAACATCAGAGCTATCACGCCCTAGTGCCCACCCGACCCGAGCCGAACCCTATCCAGGGGCAGATCGAAGCAGACAGAGTCAACAAAATTGCATTGCGGAAGTCTTAACCCCTCTAGCGGGTGATTAACTAACACAGAGTTGTGCATCTTTAGTCCTTTGAGCAAGAGAAATAAGGTAAAAAATAAAAGAGGATAACATCTCTTAATTAAGTCCTCAAACTTCTGCCCACACACTTAATATATTGAGACTAAACACCGGGCTCGAATCAAAAAATCTTAGACAGGTGGATGAATGATTTCATGCCATTTGTTAGACCATTGATATTTTTGATATTCCAAAGCATCAAGGTAGAGATTTCTAGTATTATTAGTCATATGGATTTTTCCTTTATCAATTCATGCTCCAATTCCACAATAAGGGCGATGTATAATTACTGCACTGAATAATTGTCCTCTGGGTCTGCACTATTGTGAAAACTTTGGACTTCTATTATATTTCAACTTTCGTTTGATTTCTAATAAGTCAAAAGCTCTAGCTTCATTTATTGTTTCATTTCAAATAATAAGTCACCATTTGTTCTATTCTTGATGATCCAAAATTGTTAATTCAACATCAGAGCTATCACGCCCTAGTGCCCACCCGACCCGAGCCGAACCCTATCCAGGGGCAGATCGAAGCAGACAGAGTCAACAAAATTGCATTGCGGAAGTCTTAACCCCTCTAGCGGGTGATTAACTAACACAGAGTTGTGCATCTTTAGTCCTTTGAGCAAGAGAAATAAGGTAAAAAATAAAAGAGGATAACATCTCTTAATTAAGTCCTCAAACTTCTGCCCACACACTTAATATATTGAGCCTAAACACCGGGCTCGAATCAAAAAATCTTAGACAGGTCTAAAAGCATCAAATAAACATAAATCTGAAACATAATCAACCATACAAAGTGTTCTATAATCATGATAGCATGAATCAGAAGACAAAATAAGGTACTAAAGCATCCGCACCTACTCCCATGCATATCCTGTTTGTCCCTCAACAGGGAATCCTAATCAACTGCATGTCATACCAGCAGTTCCAAAACAAAACACAGAAAGATGGGTGAGTAAAACTCAGTAAGGATTGAAAATGTTAATTAGAAAATAACCATGACACATTAACATGGTAATTCAAATCAACATTTCACATAATATCCCTATTTCTGATTAATTCCCTTACCATACCCCTATTTACCTATAAGTAATTATCCTGCATGCAAATACTTCATACATACTAATCATGAATAATAACATCATGGCATGACATCCATCTTGCATAATGAGTGATTCTCACTTAATCACATCATGCATAATCATCACATATAACCTGCATGAGAAGTGTCCCAACCACACGTTCAGATCATGCATCAAGGCTAATGCCTTCGAACAACCCCTACCCATCAAGCCTAACCTCTCAAGCTGCCCTACTTGTCAAGACCAAAGTCCCAAGCAACAGTACATGGTAAGCTAGTGCACTCGGATAAACCAGCTGGATTCTCAGGTTCTACATACTCTTGATAATATAATCTCCCTCTAGCATCTCTTCTTTTCTCAACCTGGGGAGGAAAACCCGTCATCAAGGGACGTAACACCCCGTCCTTTTGGACATAAACCAAATCGATAAGCCTCCAATCAATTAATCCGACAAGCAATTCTCACAAAATTGCATCCAATTGACCACATCGGTTAAACTCGATAAAGTCTCATTCATGAAATCCGCTTCATGATGCATGCAACATGATACATACGTAAACAATCTCTACATGAATTCTATTTCATAGAATGTGCTCATCAGCCCTACATGCAACATATCAAGTCATAAATATCAACAATTACCATGATTACCCCCACATGTGTATGTTCTTGATAGAAACATTTATCTCTAAGCATATGAACATGCATTATAGATAACCCCTTAATATCCTACACACATGCTCTTTAACAACCAATCATGAATCCTAACTGAAATCATGAGTGAAAACCATCCATCAAGTCAAGTGCAACCTCATGCTAAACCCATGTAAGCATATTCACACCATACTTGAATCTAGACATGGCACTATCGCTCACCCATAATCTAATCATTTTATATGAAGACATACTAGTCCATTCTCATGCAATCCTAACATGCGTAGCCAACAACATGCAATTTCACATAATACTTAAATATTCTTCATAATTTCCAACATCAATATTATACCCTTCCATTAGCTCATTCTAGCTCAAGTTACTCAGCATTAACATAAGAAATGGTATTTAAGAGTAAAAACTTAAAAATTGACAAAATAGCAAAAAAGCCAAATCCAGTGTGTTAGCATTCGAACTAGTGTTTTAAAAACTGGCCCAGCCATTAACCCATAATGGTCGCCAGGCCAGGTCAATTGGGTTCAATCGGGGGTCAACCTGGATTGACCTGGTTTTGCTATATATTATATTAAATATAATATTATATACATAAAATCATTATAGTGAAGTGGGTAGTGTGCGTAGATAAGCTACATAATGTCACGGGTTCGAATCCCATCCCTACTCTTTTTAAGTTTTAGTTCTACAATTAGATAAATATGCATTGAATAGTATAGTTATGCTAAATGTTTAAATCAAAATTTTGGTAGCCCAGGGGGTTAGGTAATAGAAGGTTGTTTAAGAGATTAGGAGTTCAATTCCCACCTCTAGCAAAAAAAATTTAGACACAATTCTGTCAAACTGGACTGGCCCGAGTCAACGGGTCGCCAGTTCAACTGACGTTTGTCTTGACCTAGCTGGGTCATCCTGATCGATTGAATTGGATGAACCGGCCTAGTTTCTCAACTGGGTCCACCTGAACCCGGTCTAACTTGCCAGTCTAGTCCGGGTTTTAAAATAGTGGTTCGAACATCCGGTAGGGCCATTCAATCGGCCTACATGGCCGTTCGATCACCATAACGGCAGTTCCTTATTCATTTTCCCCACTTCGAAATCAAAACTGAAACTCCACATACACTTCATCATTCATAAAATCTCATCCCCAAACTTCATAATAATCAAATCCATAATTATAGAACATCAAATTTAGCCATTACTAAACAAAAACCCTAAGAAATCTCATCAAAGATTACTCCTTTCTCAAATCACCATTAAAGCTCATAACCATGGTAGGATTTACTACTAAAAATGGATAAACTTGCTTATTTAAACACAAATTGAAGTCTAAAAATTTTAAAATAATTACTTCATTTCTTAGGTTAATGTTAGGGTCATTTAGGATTAATAAAACCAATTTCACCCGTGGGGCCCACAGTGGGTCCAACCCCTTAACTTTTTGGGAAAAATAGTGAAATTTCCTAATGACTTTATTTAACTAAAAAACTTAAATGTGAAGAAAATTTTGGTTAAAGCCTTTGTCAACCACTTTAATTTTGAAAATAGTCAAAATCGATTAGAATTGACATTAAACCACACAATAGCAATTAAATAGAGTAAATTAAAATAGTTCAAGTTTAGGGATCATACAAGGGCCCCAATAGCTATTCATAAGGGATTGGTCCATGGGGCTCATTTTGGCTTTATAAAGTTGTAGCAAATGTAATGGAGGGTAACATTCTTCATCCTTCTCCCATTTTGGTGAAGCCGTTGTGACATTGAGAAGAATATTGGGTTTATCAATATATCAGACAAATATTTTTGTCTCTTGTAGAATAATGGGAGAAAAATAATTCAATTTCCAAGCATTCTAGATATATAATTTCTCAATAAAGCCCCATTCAAAGAGTTTAATAATTTTCTCTTGATCTTTATCTTCGGGTCTATTTATGATTAGTTGAGGAACTAATGAAGTAATTCCTTTGACTACTTTATAGTTTTGTTTGTCAAGATAGTGACCATTTCAAATATCAAAGAGTGTCTACTTCCACTCTTGTTGAGGTGTGGGCTCTAAATTCTGAATTTAATCAATAATTTAAAAGGGCAATTTAATTTCCCAAATCCATTCATTATAAATGGTTCTTGAAATTTTTGAGGACATTTTACATGAAGTAACAATATCCATTATTTTTTAAGAAATAATTTTTTTTCCTTTGGAATAGTTGAAAAAACATTTGAAACCATTTGCATATATTCCAAAAAGGACTCATATGATTGATTTTTAAAATCATTTAATAAGTTATCTAATAAGATTTTTTGAAAAATAGATAACTTATTGTTTGTTTTAAAACAATTTTTTGGATCACTAAAGACCCCAATATTGTTGTTTTTCCAAAAAACTTGGCTTTTTGGCAAAGCCAATCCCATCACCAGATTTGATATGTCTTTACCAATAGCTAGACACTCGGAACTAGCTTGGAATTCTTAAGCATCCAAGTCCCTATGGTTTTTATAGTGTTTCCCCACACTTTGTGCATCATTGAGGACGACTCCTCATATTTGTGTTGTTATCTTCCATAAAGGAGAAAGAGTATTATTTTTGAAATCATGATAGATTTCAATTTCTTGAGTTATCATGGGAGATTTACCTTTTGATGATCATGAAACTTTGGCGAGTTTATGATTCATCTCTTTGTCCATATTTCTAATAAGAAAATCAAATAAAGAGTCAGCAACATTTTCTAAATCATAATTAAATTGAAAAGATTTACCTCTTTTCATTAGATAGTAAAGTTTCTTTTACTTGGTCTATTAGACCTATTAGTGGTTGTGATATAAATGAAAACATTATTTCTTTGCCATTTATTATGGTTTTGATTCCATCATAATCAATTTTCTCAATAGGTTGAATCATATTTAGGAAAGGAGTTCCTAATATCATAGATTGTGTTATGTTCTTTATTAAGACTAAATTTACTGGAATACATATTCCCTGATTGCAAATATAGGAGTTTAATAATTTATACTCCATACATATTATACTATCGTTAGCAGTATTTAAGGATTAATCTGTTCTTTCAAAGTTATCGATAGGAATTAATCCTTCCTTAATACAATTCATATCAGCCCCTAAATCTATTAAGGCAATGGTTTCAATATTAAAGTTTTCATTTATTACTAATTTGATATTTACAACCCATTTTTGATAGGTAAGATTATTTATAATTTGTAAATAATCATTATTAGGATTTCATCATGTTCTTTAGTATTAATAATATTTTTAGAGTTTTCTAGATTTGTAACTTAAAGTTTTAGGATTTTTATTTCTTCTTTAAGTTTAAAATTTTCTTCTCTTGAGTCTACTTTGTAGATTTATTTTCCTTTTTTAGGTTCTTTCATTCTATTGTAAACCTCTGATGAGGTATAGCGAACTATCTATTCATAATTTATTTGGGAATCTTTTGATTCATATGAGGAGTTTTCATTATATTTTTCAAGAGCCATCCTTCTAGGTTGAGGATCTTAGATTTTATCTATAAGATCTGAGATAAAAGACATATTAGTAGTTAACACATTTAAGCTTAAACCATTCGTGTTTAGAATAGCAAATTAATAATCGTGTGTTCCTTTACAAGAATAGTCTTCATCATTTTCTTCAATATCAGAATCTGAAGAAGATAAAATATAATCAATTTGGAGAATATCTTCTTCTGAAGAATGAGATGTATTTTCTTCATTATCCTCGATTAGAAGGTTATATAATTTTTTAGTCAAATCATCATCTTCTACAAATTTATTGATCTTATCTTTAATATCTCCAGATCTTGGATTTTTGCATCTATTCGCATAATGACCCTTTTGATTACACTTGAAACAAGAAATTTCTTTAGATTTTTCTTTCTTTTTTCTTTTCTCATAGTTTCTTCTGGATTTAGATTTATATTTTTGTTTAGGATTTTTATAAGATGGTTTCTTATTTTTTCTCTGTAGATAAGAGAGACCAATATTATAACCAAATTGTTCACAGAATTGTCCAATTTCTTATTTTCCTATAATCTTTTGCCTTTTAAACTGATTTTTTAGATTAATATCATTACATAGAGATAATCCTTCAGTAATAATCATTATAGTTAATTGTCTAAGATCCTGATTTATCTCTAAGTCTAGTTCTTACTTTATTAGCAAACATAACTGGAAGTCCAAAAATAAATTTCCCTTTCCAAAATTGGCTATTACCATCTTCAAGATGCATTACTTTAGAAAGGAAAACACCTTTATACCACCTAAACTGAGTTAAGGTAGGAAAATTGAGATTCATAAGTAACTCTTTATTTTTGTCATAATTGGCAGAGAGATTTCCCACAAAATGTTTCAATATACTTTGAATTAAAGTATATATAGAATCATTTATTTCAGTTAGGTAATAAAGTGTTTTTCTTTGTTCATCTGTAGCGGTATTTGTTATGATTCTTTTAGAATTAAGAATTTCTTATTTTTGTTGTTGGGTTAGAATATGATCCCACCAGCCTTTTAATTGGATTGTAAAACAAGCAGTTATAAACAAAGCTATTTGTTTGTCTAAATTTTCAACAATTCTACAAATAGTTGCATACATAAGCATTCTATGTAGAGTAATGGAGATTAAATTTTCAGATAATCCATCTATATTCCATTCATAAGTGCTAGTAGGATAAAAAACTGCATAAGTAACAATTTGATCTTCATAAAGAAGACCAACAGGTGTAAGACAAGGGTAATAAGTCCTAGCAGGAGCTGCAGAGGTATTTAATTTTATTTTCCCCCTAAAATTGATATCATTAATTGTTTCTTTTTCTCTTTCAGGGTTCATTATAGCTTTTTGATGAGATAACATCGCAATATTCCTATTAGGTTTAGTAATTTTAAGACTTATTAATCTTTTTGTAAGTTGTTCTAGTAATTCCTCATCACATGGTTGAGCTTTTCCAAGTTTGAAGTCAGGAATATCTACAGAAGATTTTATCATTGGAGTCATTCTGGAAGATCAAAGTTGAGATAGTGGATTACAAGAGAATTTTCCTATTTGATCCTCAATTCGGATTAATTGATTATTAATAGTCTGCAAATTCATATCTGTAAGATTATTTTGTTTTATAATTGTCTGATATAAGGAATTGGTATTATCTGCTGTAATTTGGGAGAAAAGAGTAGTTTCCAAAATATGGTTATTATTGTTTATTTTTCAAGGACTAGAAGGAGGATGTAAGGATTTAAAATTCTTCCATTCTTTAGTTGTCCAATGTTTATAATGATTGGTCATGACCATCATGTTTTTGTTGTTATAAGGACTATAAGTCTCAAACCATTGTTTGAAATAGATAATGATTCTATTGTCATATAAGAACTTGTAATACATATCTTTATGCTCCATAATTTGAGTTTAGTAAAGGTTTTAAAATGCCAATACCTAAAATTTTTGTGTTTAGGTAAATAAAATTCTTGATTAATCATGTTTTTATCAACCTAGAATTCAGATTGTACTATGGATATTTGAAACTCCATCTTTGTTGAGTAGGAGAAGAATTCTTCTTATAAATTCCATGAGGAATATTTAGATTAGAAGTTCTTACTTCTTCTACCTCATAAGGTGATAATTGGTTAATAGAAATTCTGTCATAAATAGATTTTCTAAAAGAAATACTTCCTTTATAAAAATAATTTGTGATATTAAGTTATGTACTTCTATTATTATAATATCTCATTTCAACATATCCATATGGAGTTAGGACAATCTGGTCTAAGTCCCTATTTTATTATGGGTTATTGAGGAATAGCACTTTGCAAATTCTTTTTTTCTGGGAATTGAATTTCATTCCAATTGACTAGTTTTCTAACTGCAACATTAGATCTTTTAAGATTTGTTTCAATTAAGGTAGTTTTACTTTTAGTGCCTATAAGCCTTATATTAAGAGTTAAGGTATTCATAATCTTATAATAAATACAGTAAGCAATATTTATGTACTCAGATCCTTATTTAAAATCATAACTCATAGATTTTAGGTCTAATGTAACAATATCTAAAAGATTATTATTAGATAAAGATAAGTATAAATTAGGAAAGCAGTCAAAATAGATTGGACCATTAGATAAGGTTGATTCAATAACACCCATAAGAGATTGCTTAAAATTCAAGCATCTAGCATCATGTAGGCATAAAATAAAGCAAGTATTTAAACCTTCCAAGGTGAAAGGCTTTCAAGCAACCTAAATAAGGCCGATGTGTAAATATTTATATTTATCCATATAATGGGAAAGATCTTTCTCTCTTAAGAGCTGGATAGTCTTCTTACTATCATCAATAGGAATAGTCTTTTTAGTAGTTTTTACTAATATATTTGTTTTTAGACCAAAGGTTCTAGTATTATAAACCTTTTTAGGTTCTACTTCAGGTAGATGCCAATTTCTGACATGATTCTCTATGTTAGAAAATTCTTCAACTTCAGAATTCTTAATAAATTTTTTTGATTTATGAACAATTTTTTAAAACATTAATGATAAGTTGAGAGTGTTCGCAGGTATTTGGAAAACATGATCAGATTTGGAGGGAAAAACCAAAAGAGATTAGAATACTTCTTTTTCAAGAAGAAACTATAATAAAAATTAAAAGAACCACTAATTGTAGAAGGATATGTCTTTACCAATAGTTGTCCAATTGGTTCATCATTTAGAGCATTTAATTCAATATTAAAAACTTAGAAAATGAGTACATATTTATTTAAAATAATTAAATACACATTCGAGTCTAGCATCAGTGCTTCGTTCTAAATCTAGGTAAACGAATGAGATCATATAAGTTAAGGAAGAATGATCAAATTGTGGTATCACTTTGTTTATTTAATTTCTTATTACAAATAAAAAATGAAGGCGAGGTCTCTTTAAACTGTATATGATATAACGATTTGTACACATTCCAAACGAACTTTGGTTTTAATCTATTTAAATGACATATATTCACCAAAAGTGGTTTCATTGCTTCATCATTTATGGCATTTAATTCATTATTATGAACTTAGCGAATGAGGACGAATTTGTTTAAAACAATTAAACACTCATTCGTTACAAGCATTGGTGCTTTGTCCTAAATCTAGTTAAGTAAATAAAATTATATAAGTTAAGGAAGAACGGTTAAATTGTGGTATCATTTTTTCCATTTGATTCATTTTAACGAGTGTAAAAAATAATTGAGTGGTCTCTTTAAACATTAAACAAAATAATGATTTGTGCACATTCTTAATGAACTTCGGTTTTGATCAATTAAAAGGATATAACTTGATTAAAAGTGGTGCAATTTGTTCATCATCTAGTGCATTTGATTCTGTAAGGTCCCTGATTTTTCTATGATTTTCTGTGATTTTTTTGCAATTTTTCTGGTTATTTTGGGCGGGAAAATGTGACGTTTCAGCGTATTTGTATTTATGTATTTTTTTGCTATATTTTTACCCGTAGGGCTTAGTCATGGGGCGCGGGCCTCGCTGCGCACTTTCGGTGCTAGTGTTGGACTTATAACGCGTAAACAGTGAGTTAACGCGTTATGGGGATACAATTGGAAAAAAAAAGAAAAAAAATATATACAGCAGATCAGATCGGGCTCGGCCCGATCCAGAAAAGATAAAATGTTGGAATAGTGTTTCCCCCCCTTCTCCGGCATCTCTCTGTCCCAGCAGCCACACCGGCTCTGCCCCGGCCGTGCGACGATAGGGGGACCGCCGTCCCGGCCCCACGGCCGCTCCACCGTCCGCCCCGTCTCGCCCCTGTTCCGCCGGCCAATCCTCTGCTCTCTCTCTGATTTGTGATTGGACGGCGCCGGTGGTGGCCGGTGGGCACCGCCTGGCCTCCGTCCGGCCAGCCTCAGGCTGGCGACAACAGGGCCGCCGCCCTGGCCAGTTCCGCTGGCTCCCCCACCTGGATCGTCTAGGTAAGCAGTCTCTCTCCCTCTCACTGTTTTCTTTGCTGAGCCACTGCCGTGGGCCGCCAAGGGCCGGCCGGCCAGCCACGGCTCCGTCCTAGACCGGCGACGGTGGGAGGCCATCCCTCCCGGCCCGGTGGGCCTCCATTCTGCCGCTTCACCACTATTTTTCCGCCGCCTCACTATTTTGGGTGAAATGGTGGCTGCCGACGGCGAGCCACCACCGACCGGACCTCCGTCCAGCTCCGCCTTGGTTCGGTGATGACAATGGGCACCTCTCCCAGCCCCAGTGGCCTCTCCTCCGCCGCCCAGCCCTCTTTTCCTCTCCGGTGCCCTGTTTTCTGCCCCCTTCGATCCAACTCGCCGGCCGGCTGTGGTCGCCATTGGATGACCCGGTCGGACTCAGTCCGAACTGCCTTGGCCCAGGGAAGGTGGTGAACCACCCTCCCTGCCCGGTTCCACCTCCGCACTCCCTCTTTCCTTCGGTCAGACCCATGTTTGCCCCTGTTTCCATCTGTGACAAACTTTCGGGCTGCGCAGGCAAGATCCAACCTTCGGCTCGCCTCTTGCCGACCAGCCTTGGGCTGACGATGGTAGGACCATCCCCAGCCAGCTTCGCCGCCCCATGGCCGCTCCACCTTTATTGCTTTTCCCCGGCCTGTCCCTCATCTCCCCTATTTTGTCGGTGTTTGTCTGAGTTCACTGGCTTCCACCATTAGCTGGACACCGGACACCGGACTTGACCCACCAGACCTTTGTTCGGCTTCTCTCCGGTTGGGCAATGATGGTGGATGTTTCCACCCAGCCCGGTTTAGCCTTCGTGCCCTCTGTTCTGCTGGAATGAGATTTATCACCCATCGGTTGATGTGCTCATCCATAGAAAATCGTTCCTTTTCTCCTTACTATGTTATTCGTCCGGAGTGCCGCCGTTGACTTTGGCCATCACCTCTAGCCGGAGATAGCTCCTCCTGGCCGCTAGGGCCACGATGGAGTCGGCCAGAGCCGCCAGTAACCCCTGCTCCTTCGTGCCCCAGGGTTTTCCACCCGTTTTGGGCCATTGAGCGTTGTTGGATGACGAACGCCCTCTGACCACTTTAGTGTGGCGGGCCTCAGCTTGGAGATGGCTGGCCACCCTAGTGCGGTACTGCCCCTCTTCTTCGGCATGAGGTAGGATCCCCCTTTGCCGATGATATGTGTTTGACCATGCTATAGAGAGTGCCATGTTATGCCCTCTTACCGTCCTACCTCCACCGGACACAGTATGGCTCTAGTCGGCCTACCTCGACACGACAATGGCAAAGGCCATCTTTGTCGGTCACCACCCTTGGGCATGGCCCTACCGCCCTACCGAGTTTCTGGCTAACACCGTCTAGCCCTCTCTCCCCTCCCTTTGTCCGCATGTGCAAGTAGTCGTGCGTGCAGGTTAGGGTATTGGTGCTGCTTTGGCACCGTCTGACCGTCAGATGGCTCTGCCATCATCTAGAGTTGACATCGGAGTCCTCCTTCACCTCTCCTCTGTCCTTGAGTGTTGCCCTCCGCCCTTATGTTGGGTGCTATCCACAGCCGATTTCAACGTCTTGTGACCGGTTGTGTATTTTTCAACCGCCGGTCAAATTTTAGTTAGTACACCCTGCCTTCCGGTTGCACCTGCCACTCGTTGGCGTGATCTTTGTCCCAGCCGCCCTAGTGTGCAGCTGTGGATCGCGGGTTTTGCCGCATTAATTTTGACACCCCATTTGGCCGTGTGTAGTTCCGGCGCTTCTTAAAACCTCGGGACAACAGCTCTCTCAGCTAGGCAATGGTGTTGACCGCCGACTCCACCACCGACGCCGCCACCGTAGTGTGCTTGCCATCAAACGTCATGTTACGTGGTAGGGGAGCTTTGAACTCGTAAATTCATGACAGCATGCTTTGAATGAGTAGCAGCATGCTAGGCTTGCATGATTCCATGTTTTGGATATTAAATCATGACATGTATGCATGATGTAAGATAGTGAATTATGCCACATTGAGATACATGTATGTATGTATGTGAGTTGTAAGCATGTTTTATGTATGTGTATGATGTATGCGCTAGTGATGGCTAGCGAATATGTTAGTGTGCTACGTATGTGTGTGATGGACATGCTAGTGATGGCTAGCGATGTCGAGTAAGTTACGTATGTGGACTTTGTGTGAGGGCAGAGGTATGGGCGATGGACAATAAGAGCTGGAAAAGTGTTTGGTGAGGATTTGTATGTGTATGTGGATGTGTAAGTGTGTGACAGAAGACAACAGACGTAAGTGCGACAGGCGAGGAATGGAGCGGATCGGTTTGGAGCTTACGTTAGGGGTTCAGTAAGTAAGAAGACTTAGGCTTGGAGCCTTATGAGGGTTTATTAGACAGTAAGAGCATGCATAATTGTACAAGCATAACGTACAAATTATGTAGTGAAAAGTAAGTATAATAAGTGAGGAATTAAGTATGAGGATGATAACGAGGATCTGCTGTGAGGAGCTCAGTTTGACTATGTGAGTAAGATGTTTTGACTGTAAGGTGGATGTCAGAGGCTGTATGAATATGTAAGTATTTGTGCACAGTGAGTTATATGTGACTTGGACGGGTAAGTGAAGTCTGCTGCCCCGACAAACTAGGGTTCAGATTGGGCTCAGCTTCGGTTTGATCAGTCGAGGACTGAGGTTGTTTGGCATAATTGTACCACATAATATACTTAATTCAAACTTGAATTATGAGAAAGCTAATAATAGCATTGTGAGTTTGAGACCTGTGGGTTCGACGGATTAAGTTCCGTGTTGAGCTAGCCGATAATGAGTCGACTGAGCACTTCTTGTGTCTTGCCATGGTGGTTATCCTGCGGGATTTTTGTCTATGTGCTATATAGAGCACCAGACGTCTGATGCTCTGTTGAGAGCGATGTATGCTTTGTTTTGGTGTGTGTGCTATATTTAGCCCAGACGTTTGATGCTCTATTGAGAGCGCTATAAGTTTTCGCCCCTCGTGGGTTCTGTATGTTTTTGCCTATAGATGGCATTGTATGTTCTGCCCAAGAGTGGCACTGTAAGATTTCTGCTTAAGAGTGGCACTGGCACTATAAGACCCCTTATGTGTGGGCAATTGTATGACCCCTTATGTGGGTGTATGTTTGCACGCTTGGGTAAGTAGTATCATGGATCTACTCTTACCTGTTTGATCCTGTGCCCCATGAGCATAGGTGTGCCTTACCTTCGGAAAAGTCCATGGCGTCTAGTCACTCCCCGGAGGTTAAGGTGATGCCCCAGTGGCATTCCTTTCCTTTTTGACGTTGGAGCTTATTAGCTGTAATGAGCTTCAGTGGTCGATAGTATGTATACGACTGTATGATTGAGTTTGTACATTTCTGAGTAAGCGTATGATGATGAGTATGTGCACGACTGTAAGATTGAAGATGAGTACGACTGTAAGAGTTTGAATATGAGTACGAGTAAGTGTAAGACTGTACGAGTAAGGTCGTACGAGTAAGTGTAAGATTGTACGAGTAAGGTCGTACAAGTATGTGTAAGGTTTGAGTATGCATACGATTGTACGAGTAAGTTGTAAGACCCTTATTAGGGTGTTTGTGTCAGTTTGATATGATGGTGTGTTATGCGTGCTTATGTGCTTATGTGCATAATTATGTTATACATTGTTTGCCTCATGTTGAGTTGCATGACGCATGATTTATGAACTTATTGAGTTCACCGTTTGGGATTTCCCCTACTAAGTATAAAAATACTCACCTTACTTCTTTTAGCCCCGTTGTTCGGGAGGCTTTTGCAGGTTGTGCTGGAGAGCTCCTGGAGATGGACACTCGTTTCTGCAGTGGATTGTTTCCCTCTTGACTCAAGTATAAACTCAATGTGACTACATTTGGTGCCACATTTGATCTATTGGGTGAGATGATATTTAAAGTGTATGTATTTTGGACTTCTAATTTGGATCAGATTAGACTATTTATGGGACTTGTACTCGGGGACGCCTGGGAGTTATTTGTATTTAAAAATCCATGATCATGGTAATTTAGTCGTACATTTGTTTTCGAGTAATGCCTGAGAATATTTGATTTGGTGGTACGATGTTTAACCATATGATGTTTTAAATTATAAACTGTTTATACAGGTTTTGATTTTGTTATTTGACTCCGATTTATCGTATAAAAAAAATCTATGAGTTTTAAGAAAAAGGGATGAAAAATCTCGGGTGTTATAGATTCATTCTTACAAACTTTGTAATTGACTACATATTTAATTAAAACAATTAATTTACAATCGTGATGAGCTTTGGTGCTTTGTCTGAATTTAGTTAAGCACATAAAATCATATAAGTTAAGTTAGAACATGTCAAATTGTGATATGACTTTGTCCATTTGATTCCTTATTATGAACATAACAAATAAATTGGAGGTCTCTTTAAACTTTAAATGATACAAAGATTTGTGCACATTCTTAATTAACTTTAGTTTTAATCGATTAAAAGGATATAAGTTCACCAAAAATATTCTGATTGGTTCATCATTTTATGTGGTTGATTCATTCTTACAAACTTAGTAAACAAGTAGTATTTATTTAAAATAGTTAAATACACATTTGTGAGGAGTTTCTAGTTAAGTGAATGAAAGCATATAAGTTAAGGAAGATCGGTCAAATTGTGGCTTCACCTTTTCCATTTCATTTGTTATTACGAACGTAGCAAATGAATAAGATGCCTCTTTTGACTTTAAATGATATAACAATTTGAGCACATTCTTAATGAGCTTCGATTTTCATCAATTGAAAGGATATATCTTCACCACACTTGATCCGATTGGCTTATCGTTAAGGACGCTTGATTCATTGTTAAGAACATAGCAAATGAGTAAGTATTTATATAAAATAATTAAATACACATTCTTGACAAGCTTTGGTGCTTTGTTCTAAATTTAGTTAAACGAATTTATGTTAAGGATGAACGGTCAAATTGTCATAACATTTTGTCCCTTTGATTTATTTTTCTGAGCACAACAAATAGATAGGAGGTCTATTTAAATATTGTAACAATGTGTGGACATTCTTACCAATATTCATTTTTAATAGATTAAAAAGATATAACATGACAAAAAGTGGTGCAATTAGTTCAATGTTTAGTGCGTTTGAATCAATCTTAGGAACTTAGAAAATGAGTATGTATTTATTTAAAATAATTAAATACATAATCTTGCGAGCTTTGGTTATTTGTTAAAAATCTTATTAAGCGAATGAGTTTAAAGTTTAAAGAGACCTCTCATTCATTTTTTATATTAGTAATGACGAATTAAATTGACAAAGCGATAGCACAATTTGATTGTTCTTCCTTAACTTATATCATTTTAATTGTTTAACTAGATTTAGAACAAAACACCAAAGCTCATTACGAATGTGTATTTAATTATTTTAAGTAAATACATACTCATATGCTAAGTTGGTAAGAATGAATCAAATGTATGAGAAAATGAACCAATCAGATCACTTTTGGTCAAGTTGCATCCTTTTAATTGATGAAAACCAAAGTTTGTTAATAATGGGTGCAAATCATTATAATGTTTATTTGTTACGAATGTGTATTTAATTGTTATAAAGAAATATGTCCTCATTTTCTAAGTTCGTAAGAATACATCAAATGTACTAAATGACAAACCAATCTAACCACTATTGGTCAAGTTATATCTTTTTAATCAATTGAAACCAAAGTTCATTAAGATTGGGCACAAATCCTTATATCCTTTAAAGTTTAAAGGGACCTCCCATTCATTTGCTACATTTGTAATGATGAATCAAATGGACAAAGTAATAGCACACTTTGTCCTTTCTTCCCTAACTTATATGATTTTATTCGCAAAAGTAAATTTAAAACAAAGCACCAAGGCTTGTTACGAATGTGTATTTAATTGTATTAAATAAACACAAATTGATTTGCTAAGTTTGTAAGAATAATTCAAACACAATAAACGACGAACCAATCGTACCACTTTTTGTCAAGGTATATCCTTTTCATTGATTAAAACTAAAGTTTGTACAAAAGGTGCACTATTTGATAGATCATTTAAAGTTTAAAGAGACCCCACATTCATTTGTTATGATCCTAATGACGAATAAAACAAACAAAGTTATAGTGAAATTTGGCCGCTCTTCCTTAACTT
Source organism: Saururus chinensis (assembly GCA_035235625.1). NCBI lineage: Eukaryota > Viridiplantae > Streptophyta > Magnoliopsida > Piperales > Saururaceae > Saururus > Saururus chinensis. The sequence goes on from CP141143.1 coordinate 40,288,318, forward strand.
ATATGTAAAATATGGATTTGAATTACTATGTTGATGTATTGTGGTTGTTTTCTGATTAACGTTACCGTATTTTAAACTTTACTGAGTTTTGTATCACCCCTCTTTCTGTGTTTTGTTTTGAGGTTGCATGGTACAACATGTAGGTTGATCAGGATTCCTTGTATGAGGGACGATCGGGATATGTATGGGATTAAGCATGAATGCCTTAGGATGTTATTTTGATTGATGATTTATGCTATTATGATCATAAAACACTTTGTATACATGATTATGTTTAAGACTAATGTATATCTTATGCTTTTAGACCTGCCTAAGATTTTCTGATTCGAACCCTGTGTTTAGGTTCAAGACGTTAAGTATGTGGGTTACATTTGAGGATTTATTTTAGAGTTGTTATCCTCTTTTAATTTACTTTATTTCTCTTGCACAAAGAACTAAAGGTACGCGACTCTATGCTCGTTAATCACCCACTAGAGGGGTGAAGACTTCCACAATGTGTTAAACGAACAATCTTGTCACCCCCTTATGCTTTGACCGGCCACTGGACCGGGTTTGGGCCAGGTCAGGCACACGCTGGGGCATGACAGCTCGTCAATATGAGTCCAATGGTACTAAGAACATGCATTTTTACTTTGAGGTAGGAAGTTATCATGTTTTGAAGTTGGGAATAGAAAAAGATTAAAAAACTAAGAAAATGATAAAATAGCTTACACATTGACGTGAGCTGCACCATATGGAACTTGGAGGCGCTCCTCGACTAGTGGGTTGTGCATCATCCTGCAAACACATGGGATGGGCCTTCATGTTGTGGGGCCAACTCGTGCTGCGTGGCAGCACGATGCACAGTGTGCATCTGGCTGCACTACCCTCCTCACGAGCTCATGACACGTGGCCTATGCCTATAAATAAGAAGAGTCATGCAAATTTTAGGAAGAGTTTTTCTATCCATATTGAGTCTGATTTCACCCACTCAAGACTCATTCATAGCTAATTCAATGGTGCTCTATGCAATGGAAGGTTCCATTATTTGAGTTGATAACTCTAGAGGAGAAAACGACCTAGGGAAAAAGGAGGCTCTATTTGTACCTCATTGTTTATAATTACCCTTTGTAAGTGTATAAGGTAATTATATTTAGGATAAGTATTAAGGGTTATTGAACCTAGGAACGGATGAATTATTATTAAATCTAAGAAAGGAATTTATTTATTAAAAACTAATAGAACTTAAAATTAAATTAAGCAAAGAAAAGTAATCAATTAATTGAAAAGGTAGAAATCAATATGATGAAAATTACTTAGGAAATCCAATCCACTATATAACCATAACAATTCCATAACCTTTAATCTAAATCTAGTGTGAATATAAACAAATATTCTCAGCTACAAGCTAGAATTACTTCAGAAAGAATCATTAATTAAATTAATAGCATGAACTATCTTTGACAATAGCACAAATCATCTACACTAAACTAAACTATAGGCATGACAGGTCTCATCTTAGTATAACTCATTCAATTCATTAATTATATGAACATTAAAACTATTGCATGACCATCTCATCTAAATCACATAAATTAGAATCAATGCAAATATCAAAACCACATCAATCTATCATCTACAAGACAATAAATAAACATAGAATTAAATAAACATAAAAAACTCTTCTATTAAAAAGGAAATCCTTATTATACAATTGTCATTATTCACAACTGAGATCTAAATTAAAAATAAAAGAGACTGAAACTTATTTATAGCTTCATCAACTCCTAAGTAAAAGAAAAGTCTAGCCTTGCATGGTAAAAGAAAGATCTTGAATCTCCATTAAAAGCTTTGAGTTCTCCTCCATCTTCATCTTCCCTTTTCTCTTTAGAGAATATCTTCCAAACCTTCAGTTTTAAGTCAAATATGTCTTTATATAGGCATAAGAACCATAGGAAGAAGTCTAATATGAAAAGGATTCAAAATTGGTTTAAACTAGGAAACTGCGCGTTATCCCGATCGATCGCCCTAGATGCCCAATCGATCACCTGTACTATATTTTTCTTCAAAATCACATTAAGCCAATCGAACTCCATGTGACCCCGATCGAACGCCAATGAAGAATCTGCACAAAATTAATATAAGTAAGCCAATTTACTTCAAAACATCGTACAAGTTTTTTCTAACCTAATTAAATTTAATTTTTAATTATTTAAACTATATTAACTCTTAAATGAGACTGGACAATAAAATAATTAAGAGTAAAATAACATATAAATTATACTTAGCAAATACCCCTAAACCTATATTTTGCTAGTCCTCAAGCAAAACAAAACAACTAATCTAAAAAAAATGCCACTTTCATAGGGAATCACGATTGCATTGAGCATATGCAACAAGCTTTTAAACCCCTAGGTGTCCCTAGTTAGACGAGTTGTGTCTCGTGAGGGTTTGCAATAATGATACCCACAAACATCTAAATTTAAGAAAATAAATAAAAAAAATAAGAAAATAAAAATTCTAAAAACAACCTTCTCTTAAAAACACAACTACTTTTAAAAAGAACCAACCACAAATATTTGAAACAAGTAAATAATTTCAATCTGATCACTTTCAAGTAAGGAATTATCCATTCTATAACCTCATCTTAGAAATAATTGTGCAATAACATTTATACATTTCAAAAACATGAAGTGTAGAAACTTTGTAGTCATACAATTTCATTCTTTATTAACAAGCATATCTTATGTAACCCATTAACCAAGCTCATTAAAGTTCACTAACTCAAAAATATAACAATGACAATCTTTCATTTTTAACATCTCATAATAAAACCTCATGTAATGGCCATCAAATTTCAATTAAATTCAGGAAATAAGAGAATAATATATCTCAAAATATTACTTGTGGAATACTTAGTTCTATTAAGCTTTCTAAATAGTCCATATAACAAGTGCTAGGCCAGTGTCCCTAATCCAATTGGCTCAAGGCACTAGGTGTTGAAACACCAATCAAGCTTAATAACTCAAACTATAAATGCTACAAAACCAAGCAAGTTATAAAAAAAAATTTCTTAACTTTTCACCTTTAGATACAATCCCTTATGCTTTCCTAGGCACAAGGCCCAGTTACTCAATGAAAAGAGAAGCAAACCTTTACTCTTTTTTTTCATTATTTTTTCAATCAATCTATTTTTTTCTTCTTTTTTTCAACTCTATTTTTTCTCATTATTTTTTTTTCATCATCCTTTTTTCATTACACACTTATCCCATTTTTTAAAAAATAATAGCCAAGCATAAAGATCTAACATAAAACATTAAAAATTACTCAATTGTCATGTTTTCAAAAATATTCTTGATTAAAGATATCCCAATAAGATTACAAGTAATAAATCATAAAATTATATTCCTACAAATTTCAAGTGTGTGAAATGTAATTTAAAAATATAAGCACAATATCCAAGATAAAGAAAATAAAACAAAAATTACTCACTTAATCATTTTCATCACTTAATTAATTACTTGAACTTTCTTCACGAAATTGATCTCTTTAAAAATAGACATATGCTTTTGAAAGAAAATAAGCGATAAAAACCACTTAAAAGAAAATAAAAACGAAAAAAAATGAAAAAAATACTCTAAAACATCCTAAAAGAAAATAAAGAAAGAAAAATATCTTTCTACACCCCCAAACCTAAATTAATCATTGTCCTTAATGTTAAAGAAAATATATACTACAATGACAAGATTAAGTAAGAGAGGGAAAGAAAGATATCACCTGAAAACATAACTAATCCACTAATCTAAAAAGTGAAGTACATAGGATTGAGAAAGCATGAGAAACATGAAAAAGTGATATGTAAGGAGCATTTTCACAAACCTAAAGTACCAAACTCTCACAAAAAAGATAACAATAAAAAACCAAAGAAAAGAAAATATAAGAAAACAGAAAAAAAATAGCCCTTGCATAGCTAAGTACAGCCTCATCAGAATCATCTGCATCTACTAGAGATCATTGGCTACGGATCAAATCAGTGAGTACCTGGATAAGTCCCCTCATCTCAGTCATCTGAGCAGCCATCTTAGCATCTATATATGCAGTAAGCCTCATCTGAAACTATGCCTGAGAAGAATCGATATGTGCACGAAGGTGATGCTCCATCTGAAGAAAAGAATCATGAGCAAAAGAATGTGGTGGAATGCGCTATTCAGCTACAACCTCTTGTATGCCCCCTGTGGCTGGCTCCTCCTCATCCTCCTCATCGAATCCTGGTCGAGGCGGACAATGTGTGATCATCAGTTTTAGGGTTGCCTAGAAAATGACCCCTAAACCTCGGCTCGTGGGTGCATATGAAGGAAAATTCAACCAAACGTGATAAAAAATCCTCTCTAACAGGAAAGGAAAAGTTAATTGACCATCCACTGGTCCAGATACTATATATCATCCGTGCAAAGACAAAGGAGGGAAAATTGATGTAAATCTGCTCCACACGACCCAGAACATACAGAAGGTGAGCTAAGGTGAAGTCTACCTTCTCATGACAGTGGAAGCATATGTCATACTCTAATATCATATCTACAAAACAATAATCTAGCGTCATGAGAGAAGCTGGCAATCCATACATGAGGGATGGGCCTCGCTCCTGCCCCATAAGAGTCTCCGTGATAGTATACTCATCAAGAAAAGCAAACTCAGCAAAAGAGGGATAGGTGAAGTTGGAGCGCATGAGACCAATCACTATAGCTATGAGATCTAGGGTGATAGTGATTGTAACATATCCAATGGTGCTGACAATATATCCCCTCTCATTAAGAAAGGCAGATGCATAAAAGACATGCTCATGATGTACGTGAGTGTCAAGGGCTACAATCTGTGAGAAAAAGGAGTGCCAATTCTCGCGCTCCATAGGCCATGACTGGGCGGCAGTAATGGTGGGGACAAACTCCACCCATAGCTCGTAAACAATAGCACGAAGAGGTAGATCGGTAGCGGTGGTAGTATAAGATGAAGCACGCGAAGTAGAAGGGGAACCCTTCCTCTTCATCGGGGCTTTAGAACGAGAACTATGTGCCATAGATCTACAAAAAGCTCAAAAATAAGTGCTAAAATGATATGGAAGTGACTGGAAAGCTAAAAAAAATTTATACATGCCCAATAATGTCAAATTACGAAAATACCTCTAGAAAAAATGAGCAAAAATGTCCCAAATCATAGTATTATATGTACAAGTAAAAACTAAACATTTTTAATAAAGCAAGTACATATAAACTAATTCATTAAAGCCTCAAATATTGGAATTTTTGACAAAAACAGTGCAGATCAAAAAATTTGAAATCCATTGTACACCATGCATCATTCAGTCAATCAAATTATACCAAATCCTAAATCTAAGGTATACAAGTCGATTCTAACAAATTTCCACAAAAACTTGCATCTCATTTGGCCAAAAATTGAAAGAGAAATTCAAAAAAAGAATTTGGAGCTTACTAGATAAATTGAGGAACAGCGTAAAATAGAGGCTGATTCGGCTAAAATTGACGCCAAAAATGGATTCTACACGAAAAATTGGAGGGGAGGGACAATTTTGGGCCAAAATGCTTGCCGGACAAGGTATGGAAGACAACGGAGGAAAAACACGGCGCGCGTTCTAAGTGACGACCCCACTGTTCGAACGGTAGATTGGCCGATTGATCAGACTGATCAATTGGGAATCAACCTGATTGAACGGTTAAACAGTTTTTTTTACATGAAAAATAAAATAAAAATAAAAATTTAGTTAATCAACTAAAACTACTAAATCAAATAAATCAGTACATGGATCAAATAAAGTAAAATTAACTAAAACTAGAAAAAAAATTAAAAAAATCGAATAAAACATGGGTTGCCTCCCTAGAAGCGCTAAGTTTATCATCTTCAGCTAGACAATGTGTACTCCCTTAATGTTTTAGTGGATCAATCAAATCAATGGAGTCAATGTCACCCCTCTCAATATCTCTCTCTATGATAGGCTTAAGTCTCTGACCATTAACTTCAAAAACCCAATTATCTTGTGGGTTAGATATTTCAACTGCTCCATGAGAGAAAACCTGAGTAATGACATAGGGGCCATCCCAACGAGATCTAAGCTTACCTGGGAAGAGGTGTAATTCAGAATTAAAGAGCCAAACTTTCTTGTTAGGTTCAAAGGACTTTCGATGGATTAAGCGGTCATGTAAAGCCTTAGTTCTTTGTTTATATAATTTGGCACTCTCATAAGCATCATGACGCATCTCTTCCAATTCATTAAGTTGGAGTTTGCAGTGGGAACTGGCTTTGTCCATGTCCAAATTCAATGATTTAATGACCCAAAAAGCATGGTGCTCCAACTCAATGGGTAAGTGACATGCCTTACCATAAACAAGATGGTGAGGGGACATGCCAATGGGGGCTTTATAAGAAGTTTGGTATGCCCATAAGGCATCATTAAGACGCATGGACCAATCTTTTCGATCAGGGGGCACTATTTTCTCAAGGATTTTCTTAATCTTACGATTGGACACCTCTACTTGACCACTAGTCTGAGGATGGTAGGGGGTGACAACTTTATGTGTGACGGAATATCTTCGAAGAAGAGCTTCAAAGGAACAATTACAAAAGTGGCTACCCCATCACCAATGTGTTCCCTAGGTGTACCAAGTCAACAAAAAATATGTTCCTTGAGAAATGCTACCACAACTTTATGGTCATTGGTTTTCATCGCTATGGCTTCAATCTATTTGGAGACATAATCGGCGGCAACCAAAATGTAAGTGTAGCCAAAGGAGGATGGAAATGGTCCCATCAAAATCGATTCCCCAAACATAAAAAATCTCAACAATGAGGATGAGTTGGAGAGGCATCATGTCTCTCCAAGAAAGGGCCCCTAGACACTGACATCTATCACAAGACTTACAAAACTCATGAGCATCCCTAAAGAAGGTGGGCTAGTAGAATTCACTTTGAAGAACCTTAGCAACTATTTTCTTTCCCCCAAAATGACTACCAACGGCGTGAGAGTGACAAAATGTGAGAATACTATGGAATTCACTATCAAGCACACATCAGCGAATAATCTGGTCAGAATAAAACTTAAAAAGATCAAGGTCATCCCAATAATAGTGCTTAACATGAGAAAAGAATAAATCATTGTCTTATTTAGTCCAATTAGAGGGAATGTGACCCACGGCAAGATATTTAACAATATGGGCAAACCAGGGGTGAAGTGGTAGAGACAACAAAGAGTTGCTCATCGGGGAAAGAATCATGAAGTGGTTCAGGATTAGAAGGTTCCTTAAGTAAGATCCTAGACAAATGATCAGCCACGACATTCTCAACACCCTTCTCATCTTTAATTTCATAATCGAACTCTTGGAGGAGCAAAATCCATCAGATGAGCCTAGGCTTGGTATCCTTCTTAGAAGGAAGGTAGCATAAGGCTGCATGGTCAGAAAAGATAATGATTTTGGACCCTAAAAGGTAAGATCTAAATTTATCAAGGGCATAGACAACAACTAGCAATTCCTTTTCTGTGGTGGTATAGTTCAATTGGGCATATGAAAGGGTCTTACTAGCGTAATAAATAACATGGGGGACTTTATTCACTCTTTGGCTAAGGACTGCACCCACAGCATAGTCGGAGGCATCACACATAATCTCAAAGGGTAGGGAGTAATCAGGGGGCTGAATCATAGGGGTGGTAGAGAGGAGTGTACGAAGCTTGGTGAAAGCTTTCTTACATGCGTCATCAAACTCAAAAGGTACATCCCAAGCCAACAAGTGACACAATGGCTGAGAAATCTTACTAGTCTTTGATGAATCGCCTATAGAAACCGGCATGGCCAAGAAAGGAACGAACTTCTCTTACTGTAGTGGGGGAAGGCAAGTTAGATATAAGGTCAACTTTGGCCTTGTCTACTTCAACACCACATTTGGAAACAACATGACCTAAAACAATACCCTCTTGAACCATAAAATGACTCTTTTCTCAACTCAAAACCAAATTAGTCTCCTCACATTGTTTAAGCACAAGTGATAACTTATGGAGACACTCATCAAATGAAACACCAAAAATAGAAAAATCAACCATAAAAACTTCCAAAAATTCATCAATCATATCATAAATATGGACATCATACAATGCTGAAATGTAGCATGAACATTACACAAACCAAATGGCATATGTCTATAAGCAAATGTACCAAACGGACAAGTGAAGGTGGTCTTCTCCTGATCCCCTGGAAACATAGGTACCTAATTATACCCTAAATATTCATCTAATAAATAATAAAAGTCCTTACCTGCTAGTTTCTCTAAGATCTGGTCCATGAATGGCAAGGGAAAATGGTCCTTTCAGGTCATGAAATTCAACTTCCGGTAATCTATACACACTCTCCACCCTGTGGTTTCCCTAGTAGGGACTAACTCTCCTGACAAATTTTACTTAACAGTGAATCTAGACTCTTGGGAACAACCTGGGTAGGACTCACCCACACACTATCAGAGATAGAGTATATGATACCTGCATCTAAAAGTTTGACTACCTCCTTCATGACTACCTCCCGCATGTTAGGGTTCAACCTCCATTGTCCTTCTTTTGAGGGTTTGGCCTTATCCTCTAGGTGGATTCTGTGCATGCAAATGGATGGGTCAATCCTCCAATGGTCAGCTACTATCCATCTTATGGCTCTCCTATGTGTGACAAGGACGGTAAGCAATTTACTCTCTTGGTCATTAGTCAAACTAGAGGAAATAATTACTGGGAGAATATCCTTGGGTCCCAAGAAGGCATACTTGAGAGAGCTGGGTAAGTTTTTCAACTCAAGCTTAGGTTGTGACTCCATGGAGGGCTTAAGAGGTGGGGTCGCTGATATATGCAAAGGCTCAACTTAGAGCCTCCAAGAAGAAGACTTGGGGGCACTAGCAATCGCTAGTTGGCTATGGGCCTCCTTTAAAGATGGGTCACTAGTGGACTCCTCTAACCTAGGGTATAATAAAGTTGTTTCAAGCTCGTCTCTCATTAGGGTAAGGGGTAGGGCTGCATTGACTAGGTCATCTAAGCCTCACATTCATATTCCCAAAGGATATCTCCATCACTCCCGTTTGACAATTGATACAAGCATTAGTAGTGGCAAGGAAGGGGCGACCTAGAATGATGGGGATTTGGTGTGTGGTATTGAAGACAGGTTCCATATCTAAGACAAGAAAGTCAATAGGGAAGAAGAACCGATCAACACCAACTAAGATATCTTCAATGACTCCTTGAGGTTTACGCTTGGAACAGTCAGCTAACTGAAGAGTAACCCACATGGGCTGCAAGTCTCCTAATCCTAATTGCTCATACACCAAGTAAGGGAGTAGATTGATGCTAACACCAAGGTCAAGGAGGGCTATATGGATGGAGTGATCACCTATAACACAAGAAATAGTGGGCACTCCCGGGCTCTTATACTTAGGTGGGGTGTCAAACTTCAAAAGAGAGCTAACTTGCTCAGCGAGAAAGAGCTTTTTGGACACATGGGTCCTGGATTTACACTTTTAAGTGCATAGGTCTTTGAAGAACTTAGCATAAGCAGGGACTTGCTTAATGACTTCTAAGAGGGGGAGATTAATTTTGTCTTGTTTGAAAATCTCGAGAATTTTAACCATCCTAGCTGTGCTCTTTCTAAAAGGTGGGGCCATGTCAAGACACTGAGGAAAAGGTGCCCTAGGGATATAAGATCCCTCGGAAGTAGTCTTAGACTGTGGCTCTGAGGAAGGGAAAGGAGAGACTGACTCATTTGCATTTGGCTCACTCTCTAACTCATGAGGCTCATTAGGGGCTGTATTTTCTAACTTTTCATTTGTGGTACCCAAGGAATCCCCTCCAACCTGATTATCAATGTGTCGACCACTCCTAAGGGTAGTTATGAATTGAACTTGTTCATTAGAGGAAGGGGCTCCCTCTACTCCTAATTGACCTTTAGGATTTTGCAGGGGCTGACTTGTAATGTACCCGTCTCTCGCTTATTGATAACATTGGCTAGTTGTCCAATTTGGGCTTCTAACTTTGCTATAGATTGTGTGTGATAGTGGAGGAGGTGGGATTGAGATTGAAGGCCTTTTCTTCAAAACTCAAACTCCTATTGGGTTGGACATATGGAGGTTGCACTTGAGGTTAGTAGATATGGACTGGTGGAACTTGGAATGGTTGCCTAGGGGGTTGGTTGCCCACAACCCCTTAGTTTTGTGTCCGCTATGAAAAGTTAGGATGATTCCTCCACCGAGGGTTATATGTGTTTGAAAATGGATTGTTCTCAGCCCTAGGGAAGGATTGAGTGGCAGTCACATGATCTTGGACAAGCTCAGGAAATTGAGAGGCAGTGGGGTATTCCATGATAGTATGGGCTGGACTAAGGCATATTGTGCATGCATCTTGACTAAAGAGAGTGGGCTAATAGGTTGAAGTCATAATGAGGTCCAGCTTCCTACTCAAAGTATCAACTTTGGAGGAGAGGTCTAATGGGTTTTTGACTTCATACAAGCCATGTCACGCCCCGGTGATGCCCGACCCGAACCGAACCTGGTCCAAGGGCCGGTCAAGAGCGCGGGGGCGACGAAGGAAAAATTGAGAAACAATTTAGCGGAAGACTTAACCCTAACCACGGGCGATTAATAGAATTATGGAGTACGCACAATCCTTTGAGCAAGAGTAAATAAAAAGGAAAGAAAGAGAGTTGCTTATCACAAAGTAAACAACTAATCTCAAACCCACATGCTTAGTTAACTAAAGTCTACACTGGCTCAAAATAAGTCTTAAGCAGACAAAACTGTAAAATGTGACATAAATCCAAAATAAAGAACCCTACACAAAGGTTCTAAACATAAAGCATAAAATCAAAGGAACTAAGTCACAGAACGAACTCCACGATCACATCCAAGTCATCTCCGACCCTTCCTCAAAGAGGAGATCCTGTCCGTCTCCGTGTCGCACCACGCAGCCCCAAAGCAAAACACAAGAAAGAGGGGTGAGTTTAACAAACTCAACAATAGTTTTTAATATCACTATCAACATCGAAAATACGATAGCATAGCAATATGATCATTCAGATCAAAGATTTACATGGTGCATCATTTTCTGATCACGCATACACATCACCTAAAACTGCATCATAGTGCATAATCAACCTGCATGGATGTATCTCTAACATACATATTCCCACATGCATCATATCATAATCAACCTGCATGGATGTATCTCTAACATACATATTCCCACATGCATCATATAATAATCAACCTGCATGGATGTATCTCTAACATACATATTTCCACATGCATCATATCATAACAACCTGCATGAATGTATCTCTAACATACATATTCCATCATGCATCATATCATAACATCCTCCATCAAGGAGTAATCACAAATTTGGTGTCACACAGACGGGACGTAGACAAGGCCACGAAGGCGTGTCATGGTCCAAAATTCTACACAAGAATTAAAGAAAGATCGGGGTTGTCAATCCCTAAAGCTGCTAGCACTGGACGATCCTGGCCAAGGATGTCCTTTTCTCACACAGAGAATCTAGAGCAGGGGTGTTCGCCTAGGGACATCTCCTGTGGTGGGGAGAGCCCCAATTCCCACACAGGGAACCCTAGAACACGTGGTAGCGGGTGCACATGGCATACCACACTGGATTCTCATGGTCCAGATGACACTCATAATAACATTCTCACAATCCGCAAGACAAGTACACAACTTGTCCCCACATAATTCCATTTAACTACACTCAACCCGGGGAATGCACTTGTTCTACACAGGAACTCAAATCAAAATATGTCCTTTCGGACCAATCAACTTACGATTAATCCACGACCGATCAATCCAGCACACAATTTCACCACATTGCATCTAATCGGTCAAATTCGATTAACCTCGATGAAGCCTCAATTGAAAATTCATTTTCATTATGCATGCAGCATGGTACATACGTGGGCAAGGCATACATGAATCCTAGTCCATGATAAGTGCTCTCATCAGCCCCTAATGCATCATTCATAATCACAATATCAAGCTTCAACATCTTCATTTAATCCTCCACATGTGCGTGTAACTAGTAGAAGCATTTCACACAATGCATGTCAACAAACTTGAAATTAAACTCACTACCACACTACACATGTGAATTACCATCTAAACATGAATTCTAGCGGAAATCATAGGAGAAGAATCGTTGAAATCATAACTCAAATCAAAACACCACCACAAAGGTTAAACACATATAAGATCATTCATTTCATCATTGAGTCATGGCATTCACCAACATCCACACATCAACTAACCACATTCTATCATAACAAATCAGTCCATTAATAGGTTGTAGTCCTACTTAAAATATGTTTAACCACAGGGAATCAACCATTCATAATTTCAAGATGATAATTCCAACATCATGCCACAAACATAAGTAATTCCACAAATCTCTAATCATATATCCCAACTTCACAACCTCAATAGCATGCCTTTCTAGTAGCATAATATAGCTTAAAACACTCCCCATTCAAATAAAATTGGCAAGTTAAAGTGGAACCATCGAAATAAAACCTTATGCATTAGAAGACAATTCTGTTGTGTAGCTGTTCGAATGCCCTTCAGGCCTTTTGATCGGCTAAACATAAAAATTTGAAATTCACAGTTTGGCCGTTTGAACGCCCAGCAGGCCGTTTGATCGGCTAAACTGAAAAACTGTCGTTCTAACAGTGTTGCCATTCGAACGCCCAGAAGGGCCGTTCGAACGCCAACAAGGCAGAACTGAACCATCTTCTTCCTTTCGCAATTTCAAACCGAAACACCATTGATAACACTTCAAATCCACATCTAACACCCTAATCATCATCAAAAGTCCTTCATGACTTCCAGAATGCTAAACCATGTCATAATAATACAAAACCCTAAGAAATTGGGATTAAATATTTTTATTTTCTAATCATGCCATTAACACACCAAATCAAGTAACTCCATTCGAAATAAGCCAAAAATTAAGAGTTTTACCATGGATAAACTAAAATCTCGAAGATCCATTACCTTAGCACTTGATTAAGCTCGGATTGGAGGGTCACCCTTCTTGAAAACATTACAAACACATTGAGTTTGAATTAAACTCTGTTAAAAATTAATTTACCAAAGAAATCCCTAATTAAAACTTAGATCTAGGGCTTGTTAATCATAAAAATCAAATTTTAAAAGCTAGAGTTTGTAGTAAAATCCAAATTAGTAGTTTTTGATGTCCAAAAATGAATTAAAACAAAGGGGAAATGGTAGATTTAGAAGAGATTAAGAAGAAAGCTAGGGTTTAGTGCTTAATTAGAGTAGGCTTACCTTAAACACCTTCTAATTCGGGCCTAATTGGGGATTAGGCCTGACCTCTCCTCCTCAGCCTATTCCCAAAATGGAAATGGCTCAGGTTTGGCCTTTTATAGTAAGGGTTGGGGTATGTATGGGTAAGTTATGGGGTGTAAATAGGAAAAGTAGGCTAAAAATAGGTATTTGACAAATTTGAGCACTAATTAAGTCTAAGAAAATTCTAAAAATTTTTGTATAACCTTAGGTTGATGTCTGGGTTCAGTTGACCCAAAAACTGAAATTTCGACGGTGGGGGCCCACAGGGGTCCTGCCAAAACCCTAATTTTTAAAAAAATAGTGAAAATTCAGAAAAATGCCAAAAATTCACATTTGATTCAAAATCATTTAAAACCACTAATCTTAAAGTTGATTTTGGTTAAAACCATCATAAACACTATTTATTTATGAAATCACCGAATAAATCAAAAAAAGTGTTAATCTCACGATAACCAATAATTAAATAAAACTAAAAACCGGTTTAGAGATTAGGGTCCTTACATCCTCCCCCTCTTAGGAATTTTGGTCCCTCAAAATTCGCTAGAGGTCAGCGGCAAAAAGATGAGGGTACTTCTTTCTGATCTCGTCCTCCGTTTCCCACGTGGCTTCCTCGACTCCATGATTCCTCCACAACACCTTCACGAGTGGGATTGCCTTTTGCCGAAGTACCTTCTCCTTACGGTCAAGAATCTGAATAGGTACCTCCTTGTAGGAAAGATTCTCCTGGAGCTCCAACTGCTTGAAATCCAAGACATGAGTAAGATCCGGCTCATACTTTCGAAGAAGTGAGACATGGAATACATTCTGGATATCGGCCAATCGGGGTGGAAGTGCTACCCGATATGCTGTGGTGCCTATCCGCTCCAAGATCTTGAATGGACCAATAAAACGAGGTGACAACTTCCCCCGTTGTCCAAATCGAACAACACCACGAGTCGGAGAAATCTTAAGGAAAACATGGTCACCAACACCAAACTCCAACTCCTGCTGTCTCCTATCGGCATAACTCTTCTGACGGCTCTGAGCTGTCTGCAACCTCTCCCGGATAAGGCGTATCTTCTCCACTGACTGCTGGATAATATCTGGGCTCGTGAGAAGGTGATCTCCAACCTCACTCCAACACAACGGTGATCGAAAAGGACGCCCATAAAGCACCTTGAAAGGTGCCATCCGGATGCTTGCTTGGTAGCTATTATTATAGGAAAACTCAACCAGCGGCAAATGTTGCCCCCAACTTCCTTTCCACTCAAGGATACATGCACAGAGCATGTCCTCAAGCGTCTGAATGGCCCTTTTGGACTGTCCGTCCATTTGAGGGTGGTAGGCGGAGCTGAGATGTAGAGATGTGCCCAAAGCACCCTGAAAGCTCTGCCAAAACCTCGAAGTGAACCGCGGGTCACGGTTGGAGACAATAGATACTGGAAACCCGTGTAGCAGCATGATCTCCCTCATATATAGAGTGGCCAAGACATCCAAAGGAGTAGTCATTTTGATTGTGAGGAAATGAGCGGACTTAGTAAGTCGGTCAACAATCACCCAAACCGCATCATTACCACTCGGCGACCATGGCAAACCGGACACAAAATCCATAGTGATGTGCTCCCACTTCCACTCCAAAATCGGAAGTGGTTGTAGTAAACCGCCTAGATGCCGATGCTCTGGCTTGACTTGCTGACACACAAGGCATTTGGACACGTAGACCGCAATGTCCTTCTTCATCCCCGTCCACCAAAATGTCCTCTTCATGTCGTGGTACATCTTCGTTCCTCCATGATGGATAGAGAACTTAGAATGGTGTGCCTCCGATAGGATACGCTCTCTCAACTCAACGGAGTTCGGCACACACCATCGACCCTTATACATCAAACTCCCATCGGCCTTTTCCTCAAAGCCCAACACTACCTTCTCCCTTAGCTTAGCCTTAAGAGCTAGAGTCTCTTCATCACTTTTCTGAACTTCAACCACGTCATCCACCACACTAGAGCTAATAGAGAGATTAGCAAACCAGCTCCGTGTGTCCCCCAAAGTCAACTCTGGCCTTAGCTCAATGGCATCCTCATAAAGGAGCCACTCACGAACTCGCATGCAAGCAATCATAGTGGCTGATTTCTGACTCAAAGCATCCGCCACCACGTTCAAGAATTCTAGCCACCTCCTTTGCCTCAAATTAAGATCTCGCTAAGTGAATAAGTACTTCAAGCTCCTGTGATCAGTGAATACCTCAAACTTCTCACCATAGAGATAGTGCCGCCAAATCTTCAATGCAAAAACTACGGCCGCTAACTCCAAGTCATGAGTGGGGTAATTCTGCTCGTGCACTCTAAGCTGTCGAGATGCATAAGCCACCACTCTCCCATGCTGCATGAGTACATAACCCAAGCCGTGAAGCGAAGCATC
The DNA here is from genome assembly GCA_035235625.1 of Saururus chinensis. NCBI lineage: Eukaryota > Viridiplantae > Streptophyta > Magnoliopsida > Piperales > Saururaceae > Saururus > Saururus chinensis. Next base: position 40,304,092 of record CP141143.1, read on the forward strand.
ACTATAGACCATGAATCCACCACTCCCGGAAGGCAAAGTTAGAACTGGAGCTGAAGTTAGCCTCTTCTTCAACTCTTGGAAACTCTCTTCACAAGCTGAGTTCCACTCAAACTTCTCATCCTTCCTTGTTAACTTAGTCATAGGGCTTGCAAGGCTAGAAAAACCCTCAATAAAATAGCGATAGTACCCGGCAAGTCCTAGGAAGCTGCGGACCTCCGATGCACTCTTCGGTTGCTCCCAATTCAACACGGCTTCAACTTTCGAGGGATCAACCGCCACACCGTCTCTTGATATCACATGACCAAGGAAATGCACTTTCTTGAGCCAAAATTCACACTTGTCAAACTTCGCAAAGAGCTGATGCTCCCGTAAAGTTCGCAAGACAATCCTCAAATGTGCTTTATGCTCTTCCTCATTGGCCGAATAGATCAGAATATCATCCACAAATATAATCACAAACCGATCAAGATAAGGCCGAAAGACTCGGTTCATCAAGTCCATAAATGAGGCTGGTGCATTAGTAAGACCAAAAGGCATAACTAAGAACTCATAATGGCCATATCGGGTACAGAAAGCCATCTTTGCAACATCATCAGGACGGATCCGAAGTTGGTGATAACCCGATCTCAAATCGATCTTAGAGAAGACCTGTGCCTGCTGCAATTGATCAAACAAATCATCAATTCTAGGTTAAGGGTGCTTGTTCTTGATGGTTACCTAATTAAGCATTCGGTAGTCGATACACAACCGCAGAGAACCATCCTTCTTCTGAACAAATAAGATCGGCGCACCCCAAGGAGATACACTTAGCCTAATATACCCCTTATCCATAAGATCTTGTAGCTGAGCCTTAAGCTCTTTAAGTTCGGCTGGAGCCATATGATAGGGAGCCTTAGAAATAGGAGTAGTGCCTGGAATAAGGTCAATGCAAAACTCTATCTCCCTCTCCGGTGGTAAACTCGCCAAGTCACTAGAGAAGACATCAGGAAATTCCGCCACAACACGAACGGAATCCAAATAAGGTAGCTTCATGTTCAACCCCGTAACACTAGCAAGGAAAGCCTCGCATCCACTATCGATCCACTTCTTGACCTTGAAGGATGAGACCAAGAACTTGCCATTAGAACGCTTCACCCCTTGGAAGATAAAAGGCTTAGCTCCTGGCAACTTGAACTTCACACACCTCCTGCAATAGTCTACATGCACATGGAACTTGAACATCATATCCATGCCTAGGATCACATCAAAGTCAATTATCGGCAATATAATCAGATCCATATGTAGCACATGCCCACCGATCTCCATAGGAATCATCTCAACATACTTTTTCGCTCGAAGAGAGGATGAAGGTGTAGACGCACGCAAAGGAACATGCAACAACTTATAACAAGCATCCAACTCATGAGCAAAATGAGGAGACACAAAAGGATGAGAGGAACCGGTATCAAATAACACTCTAGCATAGTGGGAGGCAATGAGAATCATACCTTCCACCACACCCGAAGAGTTAGCCGTCTCCTGCGCTAAAATAGCAAAGACTCTCCCATCATGAGCCGGCTTCTTCCCCTTGCCATCGGGCTGCCCGGTAGGTGCTCTCGCCGGTGGTGCTCCCGGCTGCCTAGGCCTGAATTAGGTGTCATCGGTGCACGTCTCTGAGCATGACCAGCCCTCTGGGGACACTCATTAGCATAGTGCCCCTTCTGCCGACAATCATAGCAAGTCACACTAGCACGGCGGTCATGAGGATCCTGCTGCACATGCTGAGTGTTATGCCTCACATGACGGGTATCTCGCCGCTTATGATCCCGGCGGTTATGGCTATCCTCCGCCCTTGACCTCTTAGGCTGCTGCTGTTGCCCTCTCCTCCGGATATACTCGTCAGAATCTCGCTCCACTGCGATGGCTGTCTCAAGTACCTCAGCAAGGGTCTTGTGTCTGAATGGCACGACTCGGCCTTTGATGAAAGGCTTAAGACCGTCCTCAAACTTACGTGCTGGCTCATACTCATCGCTGAAGAAGCAAGGAGCAAAGCGCTCAAGCTCTACAAAGCGGGTCTCATAAGCCAAGACCGTCATAGAACCCTACTGCAGGCTGAGAAACTCCTTCTTCTTCTCCTCTCGAACATGAAGAGGGAAGTACTTGTCGTTAAAGGCTGACAAGAACTCCTCCCAAGGAATGTCCGCTTGGCCATGGAACCTCTGATGCTCCATTGATAACCACCACCTCTGAGCTTCGCCATCAAACGTGAAGACTGCAAGTCTAGTCTTCTCCTCGTCCGAGCAATGTCGAGCACTAAAGATCTTCTCCATATGAAGCCTCCAATTATCCGCCATAGAGGTATCCAATCCACCCTTTAAGCTAGGGGGATTAAGCTTCTTGAATCCCTCGAGTGAAAGAGACTCAGAACTGCTACCACTCGCATGCTTAGCCTGGAACACCTGTGTCAACCCCTTAATGGCGGTCAACACATCGTCCACCCTTGGGTCATGAGCACCGCGATGGTTATTAGCACCTGCATGATTAGGACCATCCATCTACACAACGACCAGACATTAATCGTATAGCCTAATAACACGAAAGTACACAGCCAAACAAGCAGAAAACACACAAACAAGCAAGCAAGACTTGTCACACAAACCCTATTTACTCTTGGACAAAGATGTGCTCTGATACCAAAAACTTTGTCATGCCCCGGCGATGCCTGAGCCGAGCCGAACCCTGTACAGGGGCCAGTCAAGCGCGCAAGGGCGACGGAGGAAAAATTGAGAAATGATTTAGCAAAAGGCTTAACCCTAACCACAGGCGATTAACAGAATTATAGAGTACGCACAATCCTTTGAGCAAGAGTAAATAAAAAAGAAAGAAAGAGAGTTGCTTATCACAAAGTAAACAACTAATCTCAAACCCACATGCTTAGTTAACTAAAGTCCACACTGGCTCAAAATAAGTCTTAAGCAGACAAAACTGTAAAATGTGACATAAATCTAAAATAAAGAACCCTACACAAAGGTTCTAAACATAAAGCATAAAATCAAAGGAACTAAGTCACACAACGATCTCCACGATCACATCCAAGTCATCTCCGACCTTTCCTCAAAGAGGAGATCTTGTCCGTCTGCGTGTCTCACCACGCAGCCCTAAAGCAAAACACAAGAAAGAGGGGCGAGTTTAACAAACTCAGCAATGGTTTTTAATATCACTATCAACATCGAAAATATGATAGCATAGCAATATGATCATTCAGATCAAAGATTTACATGGTGCATCATTTTCTGATCACGCATACACATCACCTAAAACTGCATCATAGTGCATAATCAACCTGCAAGGATGTATCTCTAACATACATATTCCCACATGCATCATATCATAATCAACCTACGTGGATGTATCTCTAACATACATATTTTCACATGCATCATATCAAAACAACCCGCATGAATGTATCTCTAACATACATATTCCATCGTGCATCATATCATAACATCCTCCAAGGAGTAATCACAAATTTGGTGTCACACAGATGAGACGTAGACAAGGCCATGAAGGCGTGTCATGGTCCAAAATTCTACACAAGAATCAAAGAAAGATCAGGGTTGTCAATCCCTAAATCTGCTCGCGCCTAGACGATCCTGGCCAAGGATGTCCCATTCTCACATAGAGAATCTAGAGTAGGGGTGTTCGCCCAGGGACATCTCCTGTAGAGGGGAGAGCCCGAATTCCCACACAGGGAACCCTAGAACATGTAGTAGCGGGTGCACACAGCAAACCACACTGGATTCTTACGGTCCAGATGACACTCATAATAATAATCTCAAATCTGCAAGACAAGTACACAACTCGTCCCCACATAATTCCATTTAACTAGACTCAACCCACGGAGTGCACTGGTTCCACACTGGAACTCCAATCAAAATATGTCCTTTCGGACCAATCAACTTACGATTAATCCATGACCGATCAATCTGGCACACAATTTCACCACATTGCATCCAATCGGTCAAATTCGATTAACCTCGATGAAGCCTCAATTGGAAATCCATTTTCATTATGCATGCAGCATGGTATATACGTGGGCAAGGCATACATAAATCTTAATCCATGATAAGTGCTCTCATCGGCCCCTAATGCATCATTCATAATCACAATATCAAGCTTCAACATCTTCATTTAATCCCCCACATGTGTGTGCGTAACTAGTAGAAGCATTTCACACAATGCATGTCAACATACTTGAAATTAAACTCACTACCACACTACACATGTGAATTACCATCAAAACATGAATTCCAGTGGAAATCATAGGAGAAGAATCGTTGAAATCATAACTCAAATCAAAACTCCACCACAAAGGTTAAACACATAAGATCATTCATTTCATCATTGAGTCATGGCATTCACCAACATCCACACATCAACTAACCACATTCTATCATAACAAATCAGTTCATTAATAGGTTGTAGTCCTACTAAAAATATGCTTAACCATAGGGAATCAACCATTCATAATTTCAAGATGACAATTCCAACATCATGCCACAAAACATAAGTAATTCCACAAATCTCTAATCATATATCCCAACTTCACAACCTCAGTAGCATGCCTTTCTAGTAGCATAATATAGCACAAAACACTCCACATTCACATAAAATTGGCAAGTTAAAGTGGAACCATCGAAATAAAACATCATGCATTAGAAGACAATTCTGCGTGTAGCCGTTCGAACGCCCTTCAGGCCGTTCAATCGGCTAAACGTAAAAATTTGAAATTCACAGTTTCGCCCTCCGAACGCCTAGCAGGCTATTCGATTGGCTGAATTGGCAAACTGTCGTTCCGACAGTGTTGCCGTTCGAACGCCCAGAAGGGCCGTTCGATCACCAACAAGGCAGAACTAAACCATCTTATTCCTTTCGCAATTTCAAACCGAAACACCATTGATAACACTTCAAATCCACATCTAACACCCTAATCATCATCAAAAGTCCTTCATGACTTCCAGAATGTTAAACCATATCATAATAATGCAAAACCTTAAGAAATCGGGATTAAATATTTCCATTTTCTAATCATGCCATTAACACACCAAATCAAGTAACTCCATTCGAAATAAGCTAAAAATTAAGAGTTTTACCATGGATAAACTAAAATCTCGAAGATCCATTACCTTAGCACTTGATTAAGCTCGGATTGGAGGGTCACCCTTCTTGAAAACATTACAAACACATTGAGTTTGAATTAAACTCTGTTAAAAATCAATTTACCAAAGAAATCCCTAATTAAAACTTAGATCTAGGGCTTGTTGATCATAAAAATCGAATTTTAAAAGCTAGAGTTCGTAGTAAAATCCAAATTAGTAGTTTTCGATGTCCAAAAATGAATTAAAACAAAGGGGAAATGGTAGATTTAGAAGATATTAAGAAGAAAGCTAGAGTTTAGTGCTTAATTAGAGTAGGCTTACCTTAAACACCTTCTAATTCGGGCCTAATTGGAGATTAGGCCTGACCTCTCCTCCTCAGCCTATTCCCAAAATAGAAATGGCTCAGGTTTGGCCTTTTATAATAAGGGTTGGGGTATGTATGGGTAAGTTATGGGGTGTAAATAGGAAAAGTAGGCTAAAAATAGGTATTTGACAAATTTGAGCACTAATTAAGTCTAAGAAAATTCTAAAAATTTTTGTATAACCTTAGGTTGATGTCTGGGTTCAGTTGACCCAAAAACCGAAATTTCGACGGTGGGGTCCCACAGGGGTCCCCAAAACCCTAATTTTTAGAAAAATAGTAAAAAATCAGAAAAAACCTAAAAATTCACATTTGATTCAAAATCATTTAAAACCACTAATCTTAAAGTTGATTTTGGTTAAAACCATCATAAACACTATTTATTCACAAAATCACCGAATAAATCAAAAAACTTGTTAATATCACGATAACCAATAATTAAATAAAACCAAAAACCGATTTAGAGATTAGGGTCCTTACAGGCCACCCCTAAAGGGGGCATTGTTTAAGGTAGATAAGACACTCTCATTTCTATTCAATGCAGCATGTTGAAGAGAATTTTTACTTAAGTCCTCAAAAAGTTTTCATGCCTCATTTTCATTTTTTAACAAAAAAGTACCCCAAAAATTTGCATCAACAAGATGACGGTTTTGTTTAATAAGACCCTCATAAAAACGTTGAACTAATTTTTACTTAGGGACAGCATGATAAGGACACTTCCTAAGAAGGTTATTTAGTCTATCCTAACTCTCATGGAACTGTTTAGTAGGAAGTTGGGCAAAGGTGGTTATGGCCTTTCTCATTTGGTTGGTCTTACCTATGGGGAAGTACTTTTGAGGAATTCTTGTTGCATTTGCACCCATGTTGTGATGGTGTTTAGCTCTAATGAGTGAAGCCATTCTTTAGCCTTATCTTTCAATGTGAAAGGGAAAAGGCAAAGTTTAACAGCCTCATCAGTTAAATTTGAGAGCTTAAAAGTTGTGCATAGTTTTAGGAAGTCATCTAGGTGCATATACAGGTTTTTATTATTAAGCCCATAAAAGGATGGAAGCATTTGAATGACATTGGGCATAATTTCATAATTTTGAGCAATGGCCGCTAGCAACCTAATGCATGAAGGAGAGGATTGGGAGTGTAATACTCCCTTAGAGCTTTGAGTGGTGCATCTATTAACTGATGTTTAGCCATGATGAGGGTAGAAGTAGTGCGGGTGGAGGAATTGGTGGGAGGATTTGGGTAGGGGTGAAGGTCGAGGGCAACTTAGCTCTCCTAGGTGTCCGTTCAAGCTCAAGGCAAAGTAGGGCTAATAGGGGGAGCAAGGAGCAACGACAAGGTATACACCACAAACACACCACACAATTTAATGTGTAAAAAGGGGAAGAATAAAAAAAATTAACTAAGAAAAAAAAAACTAAGAATAAAGAGAGAAAAAGATCAGAAGCCCTATGCTTGTCGATGTCTACTTGTGGCCACAAGTGTAGAGAGCATGGTATTCAACTCAACCTACAAGATCAAATTAAAAGAAAGTAAGAAACTAAGAATTAACCTTAAAACTAAAGTAAACTGAAACTAAAGTATCTAGAATTATCTTAATACTAATTTATTAACAAATCAACACCATCCCCGATAACGGCGCAAAAAACTTGATTGTTTATAATTAAACCCTTTGCAAGTGTACAAGGTAATTATACTAGGATAAATATTTAAGGGTTGTCGAACCTCAAGGATGGATGAATTATTACTAAATCTAAGAAAGGAATTTATTTATTAAAAACTAATAAAACGTAAAACTTAAATTAAGCAAAAAAAGTAATCAATTAATTTAAAAGGTAGAAATTAATATGATGAAAATTACTTCAGAAATCCAATCCACTATATAATCATAACAAAATCAAAGCAACCATCAACACAAAATCTTCCGCAAGGTTGCAAGCAATCTATTCAACTTTGAAGAAGAGGAATGACATTTGAAATGATGAAATACCTAATCCTGCAAACAAATGAGGGCCAAGGAATAGCTTTCCAGTTCGAAACCAAGTATTGAGACCGCCACCGATAGCTTCTAGAACCCCAAAACCTAACAGAATTGACCCGACATTGAAGTGATGATCTCTGAATGATCCTTTAATCAAGCTCTTCCTCTCCTGCATCAACCAATGCCCGATTGCTAAATGCCCTTACTGAGTCCTATAATAGTTTCTTGGGAAGGGTTGTGTTGAAGGATTTTGTGTGCTTTTCTTCTTGAGCCATAGTGGCTTTTGTTGAATATTAAAAAAAAGGTCTCTCTTAAAGGGAGGATAAATAATTGAATTTTGTATGCAATTATTTACTATTGTCTCATTTTGCATCATCAATAAATATTATATTTTTCCTTTACATAATTTTTTGTATATTCTCATAAGTTTATAATTATTTAATATTTGTCAATAATAATATATACCCGCATTAAAAAATGTGTTAACTATTTTTTTACAACCACCTGAATGCTTGTAATTGTTTTACATGATCTCTCTGAGATCTCATCTCTTTCGGCTACTAAGGCGAGACCGAGATTCGAGATGGCCAACCATGGTCCCACCCATGTGGCACATTTCCCGAGGTCATAACTTTCGCTCCCAACCTCTATTTCATGTGTTCTTAGGTTCGTTACGCTTGTCTCACCGAGCTCTATCATACCCATATAAAAACTATCAAAATATATGCCTCTAAATAATTTAAAATAATTAAAAACCCATAAAATAGATTTATTAGAGGCAATAAATCATACCGAAAATTCACGATCGTTATATTTAGTAAGGAAGTAGACTTAAGATTTGGAGCCTTTTTGGGGAATTGCTAGATAGTAAGAGTGCACAACATGATTGTATAAGCATAACGTAAAAATAATAAGTGAGATATTAGTAAGAGTTTGACTGCTAAAGTTAGATCATAGGGATTTCATTGGTGATTTTTGAGTATGGGTTTTTCACCATATGGAAGATAGAATGGAATGTATGAGTATGTGAAGAGTAAGTTCAATAAATAAGTTGGTGTGCATGATGAATTATATGTTGCGTACGTCTAGCAAAGACCACTTGGAGATAGCTCTTTCCTTTAAATGCCCTGATGTTACTCTCCATTTATAGAACTTGCTATGTTTAGGACTTTGCTTTGCAGTACTTTCCTTTCTAGGTTTATCAAGTTGTAATGTAGGATAAAAATGGATTCCAAATAAAAATAGGTTGGTTGTGGGTTTGCTTTGTTGGCTAGTATCCCATAGCTAGCATGCCCTCCCACTGGGAGACATGCCACCCTTATAAGGGGGTCTTCTTTTTCCTTTGAATTTTATGAACAAAGAATAGAACTTGCTTTCTTCCTCCATCTATTTCCTCCACTTTCTTTCAATCCGAAGCTAGTTATGTGTTCCAATCTAGAACAAAACATTATAGTCATAAGAATGGTGGGTTAAGCAAAATGTGTTTCCCTGATAAACAATTGTTTTGGAACATACTCAACTTTGGATTGGTTAGTGGAAGACTCTAAGACAAAATAATTTTTAGGCATAATTGTACCAGTATATTTTATGTAAATCAAATTTGAACAGTAAACAAACTTAATATGATAACTTTGTGAGTTTGTGACCATAGGGGCATGACGGATTTAGTTCCATGTTTGTTCTAGTCAATAATTAGTCTGTTGTGCATTTAACATGCCTAGCAAAGGTGTTATCCTATGGAATGTTGTCTTGGTGTCTGATGCTTTGTTGAGAACATTGCATGCTTTGTCAATTTTGTCTTCGTATTGTATTTAAGCCCAATCATTTGATTCTCTATTGCGAGCATTGCAAGTTTCTACCTTTAGTCGACACTATATAATTTTTTACCCATGGATGTCATTATATGATTCCACCCATATGTGGTACTGTTAAGAGTTCAATATCCAACTAGATGGCGATAGTGGATTACTAGATTGCTCTTCAAACTTGTACTTCATAGAAGTAAGAATCAGGAGTTCTAGCCTCTATACTTAAGAATTTCTATTTACAATGAAAACAAACTATCTACACATGAACTATCAATCTACCAAGTAATCAATCCAAGCATGCAAACCACATAATAATACACAGAGGATTAACATGGAAAACCCAACATGGGTGAAAAATCACGAAAACCTCAACAAGGTCAAACCAATGCACTAGTAAGATAGAACTTACAAGATACAAGAATAACCAACCAAACTCTAGACTTGACACAAACAAGAACGCCTTCTCTTTGTTCAATATACTTCATTGTTGGCCTTTGATTCTTCCTCCTTAGAATGCTTGAAGTTTTCCCTCTTCATGTTGTAGTTCTTCTTCTAGCAACTAAATCAAAGTCTCCTTCAATTGTAGATTCACCTCCGAGATCCTTTTACTCCCTTGAAGAATTCGTTGGCTTTTGTTTTGTTTGTTGTGTGAGAATCTTCTCTTTTAGTTGTGCATCTTCATGAATCTACCATTAACATGTGCTTGAACCTATTTCTGGACTCTCTAGGAAAACAATGATGAAGGACCTCTCTTTTCTTCGTCAATATTATCTAGATTATTCTTTCTTCAAATTCATCATACCTTAGCCTTTATATAGGTCTTTAAGTCAGTTTGAGGCTTTGACTCCAACTAGGAATAAACTCTCTTCTAGAAAGGCTTAAATTGGGTAGCTAAAATTGCTAATGATCAATCGTTCACCATTTCCTTAGGGCATGATATTTCGAGCAATCTATCTATCGATCTACCATTTAATCGATAAACAATCGGCTTCATTTTACAATGGGTTGTTTCAGGTGTCGATCGATCATTTGATGAAGTAATCAATTGATTCAACTCTTTTATGATACAATTCATAACCAATCCATTGATACGATCAAAGTATGTTACAACAATCGATGATGACACTGTTCATTTATAGTTGTACCTTTTTTACCCTAAATTGGTCTAAAACTTCCAAAATCACTTCTAAAATTTTTCCAATTGAAATTTGCATGAGAATGTATGTTGTATAAACCTCTTTCAACTTCAACAGTCTTTAGTCTTCAGCCTTGATTTATAAGAACACATCTGGTCCTATATTTCAAGTCCATTAATTCTAAATCTAACTCAACCACAACTACATTTAGTCAGATTCCTAAGACTAATTATGTACTTGAAAATTTGGCATAATTTTGACTAATGAAATTAGCCAATTACATCACAAATGACTCATGTTCTTTCAATTTTGCCTGTTGGCTATTGCATGACAAATCACTATAAGAGTAAAAATCAAATAAAAATTACAACTTATGACATAATGCATTAACTTTTACTTCCTACATATGACTTGACGAACACTAAGATTTAACACAAACATGTTGGAATTGATCTTGAAAATCCTTGTATAAACCTACACCTTTTCTACACACAATCAAAATTACTACATTGTACTATCCAGATAAGTATGAAAATGAGCCTTCGATTTTTAATAATCATTTCTCCCCCTTATTGACACAAATAGATAAAAAGTGAATAAATAATTAACAAAAATACTCAATTAGCAGTATCAAGTCATAATCATCATAAGACATGAAAAAAATGAAGCCATCAAATAAAACATATCCATCTCATATCCAATAACCACATTAGTTTCAAAATACATCCCATAATCAAATGAAATAGAAAATGAACTAAAACAAGTTACATCACATGAATACATGAAAAAGGGGCAAATAAACATAAAATACCAAACATCTCCAACATCAGAATGCTCCCCCTCACTATCTACACATGGGAATCTATCTCTAAGATTCTTCCTAATGTCTGCAACACCTTACTTGCCTCATCTCTAAAAGAACTGAACTATGCATGTCACAAGTCCATCTAGATTATCTAAATGAATATGATGTGCTAGATCATCTGTTGGTAGCTACTACTCCTCTTGATCTACTCCATTATGTCCCCCTGGTATGAGACATCATGCGGTGAACAACTACAGCAACAATAGGTCTCATCCCAACCAAAGTCGGTGCGTCTCGTGGGATCATGAGATGAACTGAGGAAAATATCCTATATAAAATATAAGGATATGGAGGTATCTCATGCATTTTTCATGTAGAAAGGTTATAATCCTACCAAAAATGATAGGAGGTAATTCTAACTCCAGCTCTAGTCATCGTCTTATTTACTCTCTCTTTCTTTGTACTCCATATGTCACACTATGTGTTGTGTACACCACGAGACATCTCCCCCACCATGCACTACTTTCCATTTTAGGACCTACTATATTATGGCTTACTTTACTTTTTGGTAATTTCCTTTTGTGATGTAATAAAGCGTAATCAAGGGGATTTAGTTAATGATTGTAACAGACCATTAATTATTGTAACGGACCCTTAATGATTGTAACAGACCATTAATGATTGTAACGGACCAGATGGTGGTCCGTAATTAAAGGGATTGTAACAGACCAGCTGGTCCCTAATTAGGGGGAGGACTAGCTGGCCACCTCCTATAAAAGGGGTTGTCTTCCTCCTTGGACGTTTATGCAATTCAAAATTATTTCTCATCTTCCTTTGTCCAAACTTCTTTCCTTTCCCCTTCGTGAAGCTAGGTACCGTTTGTGTCCGATCCGGACACAACATTGGTATCAAAGCCTCATCGATCTGCCATGGCACGAGGCAAACAGCCGGCAACGGCTCCCGAGACACAGCCCGAGAAGGGACAAGAGGACATGGCGAGTAGCCCCAAACCAGCAACCGAACAGGCTGATCCCTCTTTGCTCTCACTGATCCTTGCACAACTCGGGCACCTCACCACGGCGGTTTCCCAAATTCAAGCAGCCCCCACAGCGTCACTTTTTCCCAAGCCGCAGCCAGTCCAGGCTGAGTTGGGTGAACCTTCGCAGCCCATTGAATCTCGCACCCCCGGCCTCCAAGCGTCGTCTGAGAGAGAGGTGCACCATCCCGGACATTCAGTCCGCTTTGGCACCTTTAATCAGCACAAAGAAGGAGGACGTGCAGGTTGGAATATGCGAGGCCCTCCAGATGTTCAAGGAAATGCCTCAATGGTGCCGCCCCACAAAAATCTTGCCCACGAGTTTGAGGATGATGGGGAGGAGTACTCTGCCTTCCGCGGAGGACTTCGGGGTGGGGCTGAGCCACGTTTGGCTCGTCTTCAATTCCCACGGTACAATGGAGATGAAGACCCGGTGGAATGGCTATATAAGGTGGAGAAATTTTTTTCCTACCAGGGAACTCACTCCGAGGCTGAACGGTTACGCATAGCCGCTTTCCATCTAGACGGCAATGCTTCAATTTGGTTTCAGAGCTTCGAGAAGGAGGTCCGCTTCCCAACTTGGACTTCATTCGCTGATGAGCTTTGTGTCCAATTCGGCCCCAATGAGTTCCAAGATTTCAATGAGATGCTGTCCACACTGCTCCAAACCACTATCGTGCGAGCATACTACACCGAGTTCATGAAGATTGCGAATCGCCTCCCTGATTGGCCAATGGCAGCCTTCGTTGGAACCTTTAAAAGAGGGCTCAAACCAGAAATTTCAGATGAGATGCGTCATTTCCCTTGTACATCGATGCGTGAAGTTGTGCGGCATGCACGAATTGAAGAGGAGAAGCTGGCCCGACAACGACTAGGAGGCCGGCTAGGCTCTTCTCTTCGACCCCCAACTAGCCCAGCGCCTTTCCCTACCGCAGCGACCAGCGTTCCCACCAGCCACCCCAGCCAGCCCTCCGGCCCTGCTGGTGCTCCTATACGCTGCCTCACTCCGGCCCAAATGGAAGAGTGGCGATCAAAAGGCTTGTGCTTCAAGTGTGATGTGAAGTTCGTACCTGGCCATCGATGTTCTGTCCGAGGCAGCCTACTAGTCGAGGAGGCCGATGAGGAGGATTATGATCCACCCCCAGATGCACCACCCCCTTATGACAGCATGTTGCCTGAGATTTTGGTGCATGCTTTTTCAGGGGCCTTCACTCCTCGCACCATGCGCGTCCAAGGCCACCTCAAGCGGCAACAAGTGGCCATCCTTATCGACAGTGGCTCCACCCATAACTTCATCAATGATAAGGTGGCACAACAGTTGGGGTGCTTTGTGTCAGACTCAAAGCCATTCGACGTCTTGATCGGCGATGGCAAACACCTTTGGAGCACTGGGGTGTGTGTGCGGGCTTCATTATCCATCCAGGGCCATACTTTCAAAACTGATTTGTTCTTGCTGCCCACAAAAGGGGCTGACGTGGTGTTGGGAGTCCAATGGCTTCAGGAGTTGGGTGACGTTGTATGGAACTTCCGTGACATGATCATGGACTTTGAGGTACACGGGCAGCGGGTTCGCATCCAAGGTTCTCAGCCAGGCACCTTGCAGTCCGCCCAATCAGTAAGCTCTCTCTTTTGATTTGCACCTCAAGGAATTTTCCTTCAGCAGCGTGCCACTGTTGATGTGAGCCAAGGCAGCCTTCTGGAGGATCTACTTGCTCTCTTGGCGGAGCATGAAGATGTCTTCACCGAACCTAAGGGGCTACCTCCGGTGCGACCCCATGATCACCACATTCCTATCATCCCTGGTGCTTCACCCGCAAATGTCCGGCCATACCGATACCCTCACATCCAAAAGGCGGAGATTGAGCGCTTGGTGGCCGACATGCTCTAGTCAGGTATCATCCAACCAAGCAATAGTTCCTTCTCTTCACCAGTGTTACTGTCCGAAAGAAGGATGGCACTTGGCGGTTCTGTGTAGACTACCGGGCACTGAATGCTATCACCGTCAAGGATAAGTATCCTATTCCGGTGATTGAAGAGCTCCTCGATGAGTTGTCCGGGGCGACCGTCTTCAGCAAGCTTGATCTTCGCTCGGGCTATCATCAAATCCGTGTGCACCCAAATGATGCCCACAAGACAGCCTTCCGCACCCATGATGGCCATTTTGAATTCTTGGTCATGCCATTTGGATTGACCAATGCACCAGCTACCTTCCAGAGCCTCATGAATGACCTGTTCCGCCCTTTCCTTCGCCAATTTGTCTTGGTCTTCTTCGATGATATATTGATCTATAGCACATCATGGGCGGATCACTTGGAGCATTTCAGAACTGTCCTCTCCATTTTGCGAGGTAATTCATTATTCCTTAAGCGCTCGAAGTGCTCTTTTGGCAGTAAACAGGTGGAGTACCTTGGCCATGTCATCTCTCATGAAGGGGTTATCACTGACCCTTCAAAGGTAGCCGCTATGCTCTCATGGCCGACCCCCACATGTGTCCGGGCACTCCGTGGATTTCTAGGCCTTACAGGGTACTATCAACGTTTCATCAGTCACTATGGGATGATTGCTAGTTCCCTCACTGCCCTCCTCAAGAAGGGGGCCTTTACTTGGACAGAGGCAGCCCAAGAGGCCTTTGAGAGGATGAAGCAGGCCATGGCGACTGCCCCAGTCTTGGTTCTTCTAGATTTCAGTCGTTCCTTTGTGGTGGAGACAGATGCTTCGGATAAGGGTCTTGGTGCCGTTCTACTTCAAGATGAGCGGCCAATTGCTTTTTTCAGCAAAACTCTTGCTGGCCGCTCCTTATCACTTTCAGCCTATGAGAAAGAGATGCTCGCCATAATACATGCAGTCACCAAATGGCGCCCTTACCTGCTCGGTCGCCGCTTCCTCATCCGCATAGACCATCAGCCCTTGAAGTACTTTCTTGAGCAGCGGGTGTCAACTCCGGCACAGCAACGATGGGTCAGCAAGCTTTTGGGCTATGATTATGAGGTGGTATATAAGAAGGGGGCAAAAAATACGGTGGCAGATGCTCTCTCTAGCCGACCTTCTGAGGAATCTTATCTTGCATTGTCTATGCCCTCTTGCCCCTTCCTACCGGAGCTGTGGCGAGCTTACTTGGAGGACTCATCCAGACATGAGCTGGTTACTCGTATACAAGGTGACCGTGCTGCCCTTCCTTTATTTGTGTGGCAAGATGAACTTCTCTTTTGGAAGGGACGACTGTGGGTGCCAGATGCATATGATCTCCGACAACGTATTCTCTCTCATTTCCATGACACACCATTGGCTGGCCATGAGGGTTCCTTCCGAACATATAAGTGGGTCAGTCAAAGCTTCTTGTGGCAGGGTCTTCGGAGGGCAGTTCAAAACTATGTGGCTGCGTGCGATGTCTGTCAGCGGGTGAAAGCTGCTACTACATCACCTGCTGGGTTACTTCAGCCCCTCCCCATTCCCGACAAAGTTTGGTAAGATGTGTCTATGGATTTCGTGGAGGCCCTGCCCGTTGTACAAGGCAAATCAGTGATTTTGGTGGTTGTGGATCGCTTGTCCAAGTATGCACATTTATGTGCCTTGGGCCATCCATTCACCGCCAAAACAGTGGCTGAGATGTATGTTCGTGAGGTAGCTAAGTTGCATGGCATGCCTCGTACCATTGTTTCCGATCGAGACCGGATCTTCCTCTCTCAGTTTTGGCGTGAGTTCTTTGCACTTCAGGGCACCAAACTTCATATGAGTACCGCCTATCACCCACGGACATACGGGCAGACAGAGGTTGTTAACCGCTGCTTAGAACAGTACTTGCGCTGTTTCATTGGGGATCAGCCCCGCCGATGGCTCCAGCTCCTTCCTTGGGCAGAATGGTCGTATAACACGGCCTATCATACTAGGGCTGGATTCACTCCCTTTGAGGTAGTTTATGGGCGCCTTCCTCCTACCGTGTTGTCCTATGTGCCTCACCGCTCTTCTGTAGCCGAGGTTGATTATATGCTCCAGACACGAGACGAGGTTATCCGACAGCTTAAACTCAATTTAGGATCTGCTCAGAACCGTATGAAGCAGGTATATGATAAGAAGCATGCTGATCGGGAGTTCCATGTGGGCGATCTTGTTTATGTCTCAGTGATTCCTCAGCGTCAGACCAGCTTATTCCAAGCTGACAATGCTAAGTTGGCTCAACTTTACCACGGCCCTTATTCCATTATCGAGCGCATTGGACCCATGGCTTACCGCTTGGCATTGCCCACCGGATCGTTGGTGCACCCGGTCTTCCATGTCTCTCGCC
This sequence comes from Saururus chinensis, assembly GCA_035235625.1. Lineage (NCBI taxonomy): Eukaryota > Viridiplantae > Streptophyta > Magnoliopsida > Piperales > Saururaceae > Saururus > Saururus chinensis. Next base: position 40,320,633 of record CP141143.1, read on the forward strand.
TTCGCCGTTTTGTTGGGGACCCGACCCTTGTCTCTAGTGCCCCGCCTCCACCACTGATGGGGCCCCCCGAGCCTGACTTACCCACACCTGCCTTTGTGCTTGATAAACGATGGGTGTGTCGTTCGGGCCGTATTGTCACTGAGATACTCGTGTCTTGGCAGGGTCAACCTCTTGAGGATGCTACTTGGATGCTTGAGGATGAGTTCATGGAGCGCTACCCTACTTGGTCGCCTTGAGGACAAGGCGAAAGCGGAAGCGTGGTGGAGTGTTGTGTACACCACGAGACATCTCCCCCACCATGCACTACTTTCCATTTTAGGACCTACTATATTATGGCTTACTTTACTTTTTGGTAATTTCCTTTTGTGATGTAATAAAGCGTAATCAAGGGGATTTAGTTAATGATTGTAACAGACCATTAATTATTGTAACGGACCCTTAATGATTGTAACGGACCAGATGGTGGTCCGTAATTAAGGGGATTGTAACAGACCAGCTGGTCCCTAATTAGGGGGAGGACTAGCTGGCTGCCTCCTATAAAAGGGGTTGTCTTCCTCCTTGGACGTTTATGCAATTCAGAATTATTTCTCATCTTCCTTTGTCCAAACTTCTTCCCTTTCCCCTTCGTGAAGCTAGGTACCGTTTGTGTCCGATCCAGACACAACACTATGTTATCACATGAAGAAGGCGATAGCTAGCCATCATCGAATGACCAGGGAGGGATACATTTAAGTCTCTCTCTCTCTCTAGGTAGACCTATTAGTCTATCATCCAACTCTCTGTTTGATGAAAAGATAAATCTATCAAAAAGCATATATTTGAGCAAACTCCTCTCACATTGAATGACCTCGGCGATGATATGTGGTGTCACACAAGCCGAGTGCCCTACAACTCCTACTAAAATATCCTCATCATCCAAGCAAAGTGATGAATACCACTATTTGATAAGGCATGGGTATACTCACTAATCAGTGGTAGAAATAGATCTAAAATACTCCAACCAATAAGTTCTAGCATCAATCCACTCCATGGTAGTCTCTACTCGCACATGGACACACTTTAGATATTTTATGTTTCTTTGTCCCTTTCCCTAGCACTAGTAGATGTTCAGGGGTCCCCTGATCTTGACAAACTTGCTACCTTTTGTTTCTTTGCTATCCCCATCTAAATTGGTTACAAAGAAAGAAAACGTAGGGCTAAACATAGGCCAAAATGCCCCTATGCCAATTCGACCACTCTCAAGTACTAAAATAATTTTTAAATATTTTGGATAGCATAACATAGGCTGAAAGAAAAAGAGAAAGGGAGGAGGTTATATATATATTAAGAAAGTTTAGGAGATTCTAAGTTTGCATGTCTTTATGATTAGTTGTGAATAACCTCGCTTAAAGGTCAAAGGTATATTATCTTATGTCTTATAGGGTGAACTAGTGGGACTTTACCTAAAGATTATATATTATTTTATTAAAAAAATATTTTTCAATAAAAATATAAAAGAAATAAAGTGCATGTGGCCCAGCCTGACCCACTTAAAAATGGTTTAGGAGCGAACATTTGAAAGGCCACCTAGGGACAAGGCCATATCAAAGCCAGGAAATAGAATGGCAGGCTAGGGTATGGGCCCTGCTCCAGCCTGGGCAGTTTCATCCCTAATGAGAAATGCTCATAAGTGAGAACTGTGAAAGATGTGATCTTGGAAGAGAGACTGGGTCTGATTCGGACCAAATACTCACCTAGGTAGAACTAGGTTTCAAAACACTTGTCTCATCCCTCGTATAGTACTGGTGACAATTGATTCAAATACATATCGTATAATATGCATCAATATTAGTTGATACAACTTTCCATAATTTTAATACCCTATTCTCTATAATGTTTTATGTAAAGGGCTAATTTTAATATTTAAATTTTGGATGAATATTTTTACAAATTTAATTAAACTTCATTGAGTTGTTTGGGCTTGACAAAATGAGTATATTGAGCCGAAGAACATATAAATTGGATGTTGGGATCGTAGGCTACAATCTCGAAAAGTGTGCTATATGGGTAGGCCATACTTAAAAGAGATAACCTACCCATGTGGAGTCTTATTTTTTAGGGCTTGTCGATATGAGTCCATCAGTACCAAGAACGCTCAAATTCAAGTTTAGGGTAGAGAGTTATGGCTATTTGAAATTTGAAAAACCATATTTGAATTAAAGAAATAAACTATTAAAAAGAAATGGGTGTTGACTGATGTCAATACTTAGTGCATATGGCCTTCCCTATAAATAGGTGGTCAATTCTTTTGTTTTTTTACACTCACTTCCAACCCTCTTTGACTCCATTATCCATCTTCACACATTATTTTTCTCATTTTGAAGTCATTTTAAATTCGTTTGAGCCCATTTTAAAAGAAAATTTAGCCAATCGAGGGTGTTCTATATTGTGGGAGGCCAGATTTGTGAGATCACCATTTGATAGGGGAATGTCCTAAGGTAAAGGGAGACTCCGTCCACCGCTTATAAAAAATTGCCCCCGAGATTGGAGGGGATCTATCCACCACTTCGAAACACTCAAGGAGGTAAAGCCCAAGGGAAATAGCAGAATCTATCTGCTACATTGAGACCCTCAAGCAGATAAAGTCTTAGAGGAAGGGGAGTCTTTGTCCACCACAACCTTACCTTGAGGGGATGAAGTTCTATAGAAAGGGGAGACAGTCCGCAACATCCAAAACCTTAAGAAAGTAAAGTCCTAGAGAAGATGGAGATTCTTTCTGCCGTCTCCAAATATCTCAAGATGGTAAGCTTTTATGGCTTTATGGCTTTCATGAATACTTATTGACATGAATGCCTATTTAAAATGAATATTTTCCTTAAGTAATTGGCTCATATGGTTTCAAAATTAAGCATAAATGCACATTATTCATGTTTTCGAAAGGATTCTAAATGACTTGTGATCATTTCAGGAGTTTGACATTGGTTTCGGGTCTTTGGACTCTTGCTATTTGAAGGGTAGTTCTTTGGTAAGCCAATCAAGAACTATTGGAATTATGACTCCTAGGTACTGCCTATTGAGGCATATGGCATGCTCATAAATTAAGATATTGTGGGACGATCCCTTTCATTCTAATTATGTTGTCCCATGAGCATGAGTATATGTCACTTCTGTATCAGCATCATTGAATGAATGATTTACCTAATTTTGTGCATGATTTATCAGATTCAATGAATGAAGTATTTGTCTGATATATTATATTTCGTATCTAATCAACAACTTTATTTTTCTATGTTGTCTTTAACATATGGGTGCATCTTTAGTTAAAAATACTTAAGCAATACATATATAATGTTATGCTTTATTAGATGGCCTTAGTTGTTGGGTCGAACTATGTATAGATCCGAACTTATTAGAATAACATCGGAGGTATTATCCAATAAGTACGTAGACAACCAACACCCTGACAATGTTGACCAAATTTGAATAAAACATTAATAAATCTTTTTATTGTTTTGGAAACTCTCCCTCGACAAATGGAGAAGTTCCATTGTTGTTTTGACTTTCCCTAGAATTCACCAAAAGGAAGTGCTCGGTGAAGCATTGTGGTGCTGGAAGATCGTTATAGCTCTTGCATATAGATGATGATCCTATGGATTGTGAAAAGAAATTTTTACTAAGGTATTTTGACCCTCCTGCACTTACGTTTAAGGTGCACGTGGACTAGCGGTGTTACAATAATCATGGTGTGCCTCTTAGCATAGGGCCTCAAGGTTGGAGTTGGTTAATATAGATGTGTAGGGACCTTTATTCATGCTACCACTCGTAACCTATGGGTTTATGATAAGTATGAAATCTATATCTATTTTATATGCCTATTTACCTTATTTGCTAGTATAGATTAGGTTAATTTAGAGTTAATTATGGTTTATTTAGATTAAGATAGATTTTAGTATTTTAGTTTAATCATTAATGATTTTGTAGGTATTAGTTGTTTAGACATGTATTTAAATCAAGATGGAATTTTAGTTACTTTCTACATATCTAAAGTATGGTATTTTATGTTTTGTAGGTAAAGTGCGCTTATCGAAGTACTTGGACGATGTTTGAAATGATTAAAAATAGTCTTCACATGCTTTAAAGTGATTTGGACAACTTTTCGGAGTTATACACAAGTTAGAAATTAATATGGACACGAAGGAATGCTTAATGAATAGAATATGAACTGTCTAAGAAAACTGTCCAGATTGTAGAAACACTGTAGTCGATCAATCGGGCATGCAGGGCGATCGATCGGGATAACGTGAATTCAGACAAAAATACAGTTCAAGCGATCGATCGGGCATGCAGGGCGATCGATCGGCATAACGTGCAGTTTCCTTGTTTGACCCAAATTCCAATCCTTTTTATATTAGACTTCTTCCTACGGAACTTATGCCTATAAAAAGACATATTTGGCTTAAAATTAGGGGATTCCAGTAGATTTTAGGAAGAAAAAAAGGAAGAAGAAGATGGAAGAGAATTCAAAGCTTCTAATGGAGATTCAAGTGCTTTCTTCTACAATGGAAGGCTAGACTTTTCTTTTACTTAGGAGTTGATGAAGCTATAGATAAGTTTCAGTTTCTTTTCCTTTTAATTTAGATCTCAGTTGTGAATGATGACAATTGTATGATATGGATTTCCTTTTTAATGGAAGAGCTTTTAATGTTTATTCAAATCTATGTTGATTTATTGTCTTGTAGATGATAGATTGATATGGTTTTGATATTTTCATCGATTCTAATTTCTGTGATTTAGATGAGATGGTCATACAATAGTTTTAATGTTCAGATAATTAATGACTTGGATGAGTTATACTAAGATTAGACGGGTCATGCCTATAGCCAGTTTAGTGTAGATGATCCGTGCTATTGTCGAAGATAGTTCATGCCATGGAAGTTAATTAATGATTCTTTTTGAAGTAATTCTAGCTTGTAGCTAAGAATACTTGTTCATATTCACACTAGATTTAGATTAAAAGTTAAGGAATTGTTATGGTTCTATAGTGGATTCAATTTCCTAAGTAAATTCCATCGAATTAATCTCTTGCTTTTAAACTAGTTGATTTCTTTCTTTTGCTTAATTTAAGTTTAAGTTTGTTTTAGTTTTTAATCAGCAAATTCCTTTTTAGATTTAGTGATAATCCATCCGTCCCTGAGGTTCGACAACCCTTAAATACTTATCCTAGTACAATTACCTTGTACACTTGCAAAGGGTTTAATTTTAAACGATCAAGTTTTTGGCGCCGTTGCCGGGGACGGTATTGATTTGTTACTAAATTAGAATTAGGATAATTCTAGCTACTTTAGATTCAGTTTGCTTTAGTTTTTAGGTTAATTTTTAGTTTCTTACCTTTTGTTAATTTGATTTTGTAGGCTGAGTTGAAGATCGTGCTCTCTACACTTGTGGCCACAAGTGGACATCAACAAGCATAGTGCTTCTCTTCGGTTTGCAAGCTCTTTTTCTCTCTTAATTTTTAGTTCTTTTCTTAGTTAGTTTTTACTTATTCTTCCCCTTTTTACATTTAAAATTGTGTGGTGTGTTTGTGGTGTATGCGTGGTCGTCGCTCCTTACTCCCCCGATTAGTACCATTTGACCCTGAGCCTGAGCGAACATCTAGGAGAGCTGAGTTGCCCTCGACCTACATCCCTACACCCCCAAACTCACCTACCAATTCCTCCACCCACACTACTTCTACCCCCATCATGGCTGAACATCAGTTAGTAGATGCACCACTTAAAGCTCTAAGGGAGTATTACACTCCCAATGAGTACACCTCTCCTTCATGCATTAGGTTGCCAGCGGTCGCTGCCCAAAATTATGAGATTAAGCCCAATGTCATTCAAATGCTTCCATCCTTTTATGGGGTTAATAATGAAAACCCGTATAGGCACCTAGATGACTTCTTAGAACTATGCACAACTTTTAAGCTCTCAAATTTAACCGATGAGGCTGTTAAACTTCGCCTTTTCCCTTTCACACTGAAAGATAAGGCTAAGGAATGACTTCACTCATTAAAGCCAAACACTATCACAACATGGGCCCAAATGCAACAAGAGTTCCTTAAAAAATACTTCCCCATAGGTAAGACCAACCAAATGAGAAAGGCCATAACCACTTTTGCCCAACTTCCCACTAAACAGTTCCATGAGAGTTGGGATAGACTTAAGGACCTTCTTAGGAGGTGTCCTCATCATGCTGTCCCTAAGTGGCAATTAGTGCAACGTTTTTATGAGGGTCTTACTGAACAAAACCGTCATCTTGTTGATGCAAGTTGTGGGGGTACCTTTTTGCTAAAAAATGAAAATGAGGCATGCAAACTTTTTGAGGACTTGAGTGAAAATTCTCTTCAACATGCTGCGTTGAATAGAAATGAGAGTGGATTATCTACCTTAAACAATGCCCCCTCTAGGGGTGGCTTGTATGAAGTCAAAAACGCATTAGACCTCTCCTCCAAAGTTGATACTTTGAGTAGGAAGCTTGACCTCCTTATGACTTCAACCCATCAGCCCACTCCCTTCACTCAAGATGCATGCACAATATGCCTTAGCCCAGCCCATACTATCATTGAGTGCCCCTCTGCCTCTCAATTTCCTGAGCTTGTCGAAGACCATGTGAATGCCACCCAATCCTTCCCTAGGGTTGAGAATAATCCATTTTCAAATACATATAACCATGGGTGGAGGAATCATCTTAACTTTTCTTGGCAGACACAAAACCAAGGGGTTATGGGTAACCAACCCCCTAGGCCCCCATTCCAAGTCCCACCAGCCCATATCCACCAACCTCAAGTGCAACCTCCGTATGTTCAACCCAATAGAAGTCCAAGTTTTGAAGAAAAGGTCTTGAGTGCCCTGCAAGGCATTCAATCTCAATCCCAACTCCTCCACTCACACACACAATCTATAGCAAAGTTAGAAGCCCAAATTGGACAACTAGCCAATGCTATCAATAAGAGAGAGACAGGAACATTGCCGAGTCAGCCCCAACAAAACCTTAAAGGTCAATGTGGAGTAGAGATAGTCAATTCCTCTAATGAACAAGTTCAATCCATAACTACCCTTAGGAGTGGTTGACACATTGATAATCAGGTTGGAGAGGAGTCCTTGGGTACCACAAATGAAGGGTTAGACAATTCAGCCCCTAATGAGCCTTATCAGTTAGAGAGTGAACCAAATTCAAAGGAGTCAGTCTCTCCTTCCCCTTCCTCAGAGCCACAGTCTAAGACCACTTCCGATGGATCTTATATCCCTAGGGCACCCTTTCCTCAATGTCTTGACCTGGCCCCACCATTTAGAAAAAGCACAGCTAAGATGGATGATATTCTTGAGACTTTTAAACAAGTCAAAATTAATCTCCCCCTCTTAGATGCCATTAAGCAAGTCCCTGCTTATGCTAAGTTCCTTAAAGACCTATGCACTCAAAAGCGTAAATCCAAGACCCGTGTGTCTAAGAAGGTCTTTCTCACCGAGCAAGTTAGTTCTCTTTTGAAGTTTGACACCCCACCTAAGTATAAGGACCCTGGAGTACCCACTATTTCTTGTGTCATAGGTGATCACTCCATCCATAGAGCCCTCCTTGACCTTGGTGCGAGTGTCAATCTACTCCCTTACTCAGTGTATGAGAAACTAGGGTTAGGTGAATTGCAGCTTACATCAGTTACCTTGCAGCTAGCCGACCATTCTGTGCGTAAGCCTCGGGGAGTCATTGAAGATGTCTTAGTGAAGGTTGACCGATTCTTTTTCCTTGTTGATTTTATTGTCTTAGATATGGAGACCGGTGCCAACCCCACATATCAGATTCCTATCATTCTAGGTCGTCCTTTTCTTGCCACAGCTAATGCATGCATAAATTGTAGGATGGGGGTAATGGAGAGGACTTTTGGGAACATGAAAGTGCAACTAAATATTTTTGATGTGTCTAACCATTTGCCTGCAACTTCTAATGCTGAATGTTTTATGGTAGACAATTTTAGATTTGATGCTTATGATAGAGGTCCATCTTTTGTAGCATCAACCCATAATCAAGTCATGCCTTCTAATTTTTCTGCATCATCTTTTTGGAGACTTAAGAGAAGAGCTAATGCTAATATCTACCAGCCGCCCTGATATATTTGAGAATGCTGACAATGTCTGGCTGAAGACAATAAACTTAGCGCTTCTTGGGAGGCAACCCATATTTTTGACATTTTTTTCCTTCCTTTTGTTTATTTTCTTTGCTTCATTTAGGATTTATTTACTTATTTTCTCAGTTTTTTTTCTCATTATAGTTTTTCTTCTTTTATGGGATATAATATTTTAGGTTTGGGAAATTGCTCTTGATATGTATGTTTTTTATATGTTTTCCAATCTTATGTACTTCACTTTTCAGATTAGTGGAATAGTTGTGCTTTCAGGTGATATCTTTCTTTCCCTCTCTTACTTATTCTTGTTATTGTAGTATATATTTTCTTTAACATTGAGGACAATGTTCAATTTAGGTTTGGGGGTGTAGAAAGATATTTTTCTTTATTATTTTTCTTTTAGGATGTTTTAGAGTATTTTTTTTATTTTTCTTTTATTTACTTTTAAGTGGGTTTTATCGCTTATTTTCTTTTAAAAGTATATATCTACTTTTAAAGAAATCAATTTCATGAAGAAAGTTCAAGTAATTAATTAAGTGATGAAAGTGATTAAGTGAGTAATTTCTATTTTATTTTCATTATCTTGGATAATTGTGCTTATATTTTTAAATCACATTTCACACACTTGAAACTTGTAGGAATATAATTTTATGATTTATTACTTGTAATCTTAGTGGGATATCTTTAACTGAGTATATATTTTTGAAAACTTGGCAATTGAGTAATTTTTAATATTTTATGATAGATCTTTATGCTTAGCTTTTATTTGAAAAAAATGGGATAAGTGTGTATAGAAAAAAAAGAATGAAAAAAAAAAGTTGAAAAAAAAATATAGATTGAATGAAAAAAAAATTGAATGAAAAAAAAAATGATGAAAAAAAAGAGTAAAGGTTTATTTCTCTTTTTACTGAGTAACCAGACCTTGTGCCTAGGCAAGTATAAGGGATCACGTCAAAAGGTGAAAAGTTGAGATAAATTCTTTTATGACTTACTTGGTTCTGTAGCCTTTATAGTTCGAGTTATTAAGCCTGAGGGGCGTTTCAACACCTAGTGCCTTGAGCCAACTGGATTAGGGACACTGGCCTAACGCTTGTTACATGGACTATTTAGAAAGCTTAATAGAACTAAGTATTACACAAGTCATATTTTGATGTATATTATGCTCTTATTCCCTAAATTTAATTGAAATTTGAAAGCTATTACATGAGGATTTATTATGAGATGTTAAGGATGAAAGATTGTCATTGTTATATTTTTGAGTTAGTGAACTTTAATAAGCTTGGTTAATAGGTCACATAAGGTATGCTTGTTAATAAAGAATGAAATTGTATGACTACAAAGTTTCTACACTATATGTTTTTAAAATGTATATATGTAGTTGCACAATTATTTCTAAGATGGGGTTATAGAATGGATTATTCCTTACTTGAAAGTGATTAGATCTTAATTGTTTATTTGTTTCAAGTATTTGTGGTTGGTTCTTTTTAAAAATAGTTATGTGTTTTTAAGAGAAGATTATTTTTCAAATTTATGTTTTCTTGTTTGTTTGTTTTATTTTTCTTAGGTTTAGATGTTTGTAGGTATCATTATTGCAAACCCTCACGAGACACAACTCGTCCAACTAGGGACACCTAGGGGTTTAAAGGCTTGTTGCATACGCTAAATGCAATCGTGATTCCCTACGAAAATGGCTTTTATTTATTTTTCTAGATTAGTTGTTTTATATTGTTTTTGTTTTGCTCGAGGATTAGCAAAATATAGGTTTGGGGGTATTTGATAAGTATGAAATCTATATCTATTTTATATGCCTTTTTACCTTATTTGCTAGTATAGATTAGGTTAATTTAGAGTTAATTACGGTTTATTTAGATTAAGATAGATTTTAGTATTTTAGTTTAATTATTAATGATTTTGTAGTTATTAGTTGTTTAGACATGTATTTAAATCAAGATGGAATTTTAGTTACTTTCTACATATCTAAAGTATGGTATTTTTGTTTTGTAGGTAAAGTGTGCTTATCGACGTCCTTGGACGATGTTTGAAATAATTAAAAATAGTCTTCACATGCTTTAAAGTGATTTGGACAACTTTTCGGAGTTATACACAAGTTAGAAATTAATATGGACATGAAGGAATGCTTAATGAATAGAATATGAACTGTCTAAGAAAACTGTCCAGATTGCAGAAACACTGTAGCTGATCGATCGGGCATGCAGGGCGATCGATCGGGATAACGTGAATTCAGACAAAAATACAGTTCAAGCGATCGATCGGGCATGCAGGGCGATCGATCGGCATAACGTGCAGTTTCCTTGTTTGACCCAAATTCCAATCCTTTTTATATTGGACTTCTTCCTACGGAACTTATGCCTATAAAAAGACATATTTGGCTTAAAATTAGGGGATTCTAGTAGATTTTAGGAAGAGAAAAAGGAAGAAGAAGATGGAAGAGAATTCAAAGCTTCTAATGGAGATTCAAGTGCTTTCTTCTACAATGGAAGGCTAGACTTTTCTTTTACTTAGGAGTTGATGAAGCTATAGATAAGTTTCTGTAACGACCCATTTTTCGATTACGCTTAACCCGGGAGGGTTAAGGGTAATTTGGTAATTTAAGATTAATGTTAAGGGTTTTCATTATATGAAATACCCGTAGCCAGGTAGAGCTTGGCATAATGAGCGTAAGATTCGAAGAACGCGCGAAACAGAGGTTGGGACCGGAAATTACGATATTTGAGAAACGTGCTTTATAGGCAGGACCCACTTGGAAATAGTGTGTTTTGCTGCTTTAAGTGGGTTGGTATTGAAGGGCTCATCGATACGAGTCCAACGGTACCTAGAACACGCGAATCCGAATCCGGGGTAGGAAGATACGCGCGTTTGAAGTTTTGGATTTAAAAATAAAAATAAAAAAAGAAATGGCGCGCAGCGCGCGACTGGCGCGCGCCGCAGCGCGTTTTCAGCGCGAGCCGGCGCGCGGCCGCGAAACCGCGCGCGCCCGCGGTAACGCGGGCGCGGCGTTTCCGCGGCGCAGGTGCAACCCGCGTAACGCGCAGGCGCGAGCCGCGCGTTACCGCGGGTGCCGCGCGCGTACTGCGGGCGCCGCCGCCCGAAACTAGCGGCGCAGCCGCGGTTTCGGCGCGGCTCGGGGGCTATATATACCCCATTTCATTCCATTCTTCAGGCAGAACTTCTCTACCCCCGTTTCTGACCGTTCTGAGGCCGATTAAGGCCGTTCAAGACCCGTTTCCTACTAAATCGAGTATGCTCTACGCAATGGAGCCGCCCGTTCTTCGAGTTGGCAATCGTATGAAGAGGAAACGCCCCAAGACAAAGAAAGGTTCTACCCGTACCGACAAACTTTGTTTTCTCTGTTTCTGGCCATCCCAACTCCGATTTAGTCAGTCCAAGAGGTGTTATTGACTAAATCAAGTATGTTCTACGCGATGGAGAGGTCCGTTCTTTGATTCGGCAACCGTATAAGGAGGAAATGCCCCGAGACAAGGAGAGGCTCCACCCGTCATCCTCGAGAAACGAACAAGAAATATGGGCCCGGAGCAAGATGGGATTTTGTCCGAAGTTGCCAAGCTACATCAAGAGAAGTAATCTAGACTAGGGGAGGTTCTGTCCGCCACTCACGGGCACAGGAAACGAGAAGAGTCTCCGGCAAGGAGAACATTTATACGTAGTCTTTCTGTACAAGATGAGGAACGTATGAAGGCTAGAGGAAGCTCCGTCTAATATCTTTGGATCTGAAGGGAAGGATGCTCGTGTGAGCAACTCCGTGTACCTCTACTATACGAGACATAAGGGCAGTAAGCAACTCTGTATCCCGCTACTATACCTATATGCTATATATCTATATGTCATGCTAGGTGCCTATATGCCATGCTATGTGCCTATATACTATGCTATGTGCCTATATACTATGCTATGTGCCTATATACTATGCCATGTACCTATATACTATGCCATGTACCTATATGCCATGCTAGGTGCCTATATGCCATGCTATGTGCCTATATAGTATGTTATGTGCCTATATACCATGTTATGTGCCTATATACTATGCTATGTACCTATATGCCATGCTATGTGCCTATATGCCATGCTATGTGCCTATATACTATGCTATATGCCTATATGCCATGCTATGTGCCTATATACTATGCTATGTGCCTATATATCATGCTATGTGCCTATATACTATGCTATGTACCTATATGCCATGCTATGTGCCTATATACTATACTATGTGCCTAGATGCCATGATGTATACTTATATGACGTGCGTGGTCTCGCTCTAGGGTAGAGCGAGACGTGTAATTTGTGTTCTCGGTCTCGGCTCAGTGATAGAGCGAGATACGTGTATGAGATTTCGATCCCGCTCTTTGGTAGAGCGAGATGTACGATTCCGTTAATTTATTAACTTCCGCTTGACTCCGATATATGATGAGTGTTTGTATACTCCGATTAAATATTCGGAGATATGTATTTTATACGTATGATTTTGTGATGTTTGTAGTATGTAGTAGCCATTAGGCAGAACTACGTTCGGATCCGATCGTATTGGGATAATATCCAATACGTACGTAGGCAACCAACGGCAAGGCAACGTTGGCCCGATCCAAATCATTATAATAATATGTTTTATTTTGTTTTACACGCGACGAACTATGAAGCTTCGTCGTGTGTATATGTTCGTTACAACCTAAGTCTACGTACGAGGAAGCCTTAAAGCTCCGTAGTGCATAGACGAACGTTGTACCTCTCGCACTCAGACGATGATTCCTGGCTCAAGGAAAGAAAAATTTCCTATTAGTGATTTTTTGTGGGCCCGGCTCGGGTCGGGTCGTCACAGTTTCAGTTTCTTTTCTTTTTAATTTAGATCTCAGTTGTGAATGATGACAATTGTATGATATGGATTTCCTTTTTAATGGAAAAGCTTTTAATGTTTATTCAAATCTATGTTGATTTATTGTCTTGTAGATGATAGATTGATATGGTTTTGATATTTGCATCGATTCTGATTTCTGTGATTTAGATGAGATGGTCATACAATAGTTTTAATGTTCAGATAATTAATGACTTGGATGAGTTTTACTAAGATTAGACGGGTCATGCCTATAGCTAGTCTAGTGTAGATGATCCGTGCTATTGTCGAAGATAGTTCATGCCATGGAAGTTAATTAATGATTCTTTCTGAAGTAATTCTAGCTTGTAGCTAAGAATACTTGTTCATATTCACACTAGATTTAGATTAAGAGTTAAGGAATTGTTATGGTTCTATAGTGGATTCAATTTCCTAAGTAAATTCCATCGAATTAATCTCTTGCTTTTAAACTAGTTGATTTCTTTCTTTTGCTTAATTTAAGTTTAAGTTTGTTTTAGTTTTTAATCAGCAAATTCCTTTTTAGATTTAGTGATAATCCATCCGTCCCTGAGGTTCGACAACCCTTAAATACTTATCCTAGTACAATTACCTTGTACACTTGCAAAGGGTTTAATTTTAAACGATCAGTTTATTTCTTAAAGCATAAATCTGAAACATTTGATATTCTTAAGAAATGGAAGGCCCTAGTGGAAAATGAGCTACGTTCAAAGTTGAAGCATTTTAGGTTGGATAACAATGGCGAATATTGCAGCGCTGAGTTTGACATGTTTTGTGCATAGCATGGGATTAGACAATAGAAGACTATTCTGATGACACCTCAATAGAATGGGGTGGTAGAGCACATAAATTGGACCATTACTGACATGGCAAGGAGCAAGCAGCTACAAGCAGGTTTGACAAAACAGTTTTAGGAAGAGACGATGCAAACAATAATCTACCTTATCAATAGAATTTCCTTGGTGCCATTAGAGCTTAATATCTCAAAGGAGGTTTGGATAGGTAAACAAGTGACTCTTTCCCATCATAGAGCCTTTACTTGTACCTCTTATGTCCACTTTTGTATTGTCCTTGATTTTTCTATGATTTTCCTATATTTTATTATCATTTTTGGCAGGAAAATGTGACATTTTGGTGTATTTGTCTTTGCATATTTGACCATGGTATTCTAACTCATAGAGTCAAGCGTGGGGCTTAGTTGTGGCTTGGGCCTCAGTGTGCAATGGAGGTTTCTAGTTCGAAAAAGGAAGAAAAGGAAAAGAGAACAGATAAAAGGAAAAAAATAGAATGATTGGGCTCGAACTAGCCCATTCCATAAATGCTTGGATGCCCCCCCTCCCCTAGCTCACTTCTCACTCTTTTTGGCTAAGTTGGAGGCTACACCACAGGCTGGCCTTGGCCTGACGATGATGAGGACTCCTCCCCAGCCCAGCTCAATGGCCACCATCCTAGTCAACTTCCCTCCATCTCTATTTTGGACATTACTGCCACCGGAGCTAGCCAGTAGTGGCCAGATGGCCACGTGGGTTTCCTACTGGCCTGATTCCTTCTATGTCCCCTCCTCTCATTGCCCATTTCCTCCACCCCCATGCTCCTCTTTTTTGCCTGAGACATTTCCTCTATTCCTTCTTCTACCACGGCCATTGGTGGCTGACTGTAGCTGATCGAACTCAGTTCTTCCCACCACGTCCTGGAGAAGAAGGTGGTGGTCTCTATCACGACCTGTTCGACCACTTTGGTCCTACTCCGGAAAGGTTTGTAGCCCCTCTTCCTCTATTTCTTGCAGTCATGGCCAGACAAGCTAGAATTACCATGGCTCTACTTCAGATAGGCAATGATGACAAGGCCACTCTAGCCTATCCCTGCTGACCCCGTCCTCACCCCCCTCCCCCGCTCCCCCGCCCCACCACCACCAACTTGGCCTCCGTCCAGAATGGGCAACATTCCCCTCTGTCAGAACTCTATTTTCCAAAGTTTGTAGTGTAAACTGGTTGAAGGAGGACCATTTGTCTACTTCTATGGGCCATTTTTTTTCAGCCTTGGTACGGTGACAATACCACGACCCTCACCCCATCTCGAATATGCCTCCTTCCTTATCTAACTTTTTCACTATTCAAATATCCAACCAGTTGATCAGTTTGGCCGAGATTGCTTATGGGTATGCTGTCTAGAAGTTGATCCACCCATTAGTAGCCCGATCCTATTTGCACTAACCTGGGCCTCCATTGGACCCATCAATAATCCCCTCTTCCCCTTTGGTTGCTTCTTTGGCCACTTGTGCCTATGGATGTGTGTGCAATTTAGGTATGCACTATGTGATGGTTACCGGTGCCACCACTAGTCAAATTTGACTGTTTTCCATCTCTCCCTTGTCCTCTAGCACCTACCCACACCCTTCGCCCCTTATGTGGGCCATAATTGAAGCAAAAATTGCTGCCATTGGGTGCTATCCATGGCCAATTTCTACATCTTTTGGTTAGCCAAGTATTTCACAACGGCTGGCCAACATCAATTAGTCCATCTTGACTTCTAGTCGTACTTGCCATTTCTTTTGGCAAGACCCTTGCTCCTTGCTACCCTTAGTATGCAACCATGGATCGCAGATTTTATCGCATAAACTTTAGTTACCCCATCTTGTTATGATTAGTTCCAATTTTTCCTAAACCTTGGGACAATAGCTCTCTTAACTAGGTGATGCTTTTGGCAGCCAACTCTGCCATCAATACCACCATCGTCATGTGTTTGCCATTAAATGTCATGGATTACGAAGTAAGGGACTTTGAACTTGGAATTGCATAAGAGTATGCTTTGAATGTGTAGAAGCATGTCATGATTATATGATTCAATGTTTTGGATGTTCTATGATTATTGAGTTGCATATTGTAAGAGGGAAATTTATGAAATATGCTATGTTAAATTGTGCACATGGCATGCATGTGAGACCTAAATATATGTTATGTATGTAAAATATGTGTGTGCTTGTGATGACCAGCAAGTATGTTAATATACTATGTGTTGAAATATGAGTATGTGATGCATAAGTATGATGAAGTATGTGCATGGGATACAAATATGTGATGGATATATGATGGGTATGCATATATGTGAAGGATATGTGTAGGTAAGTCGGGCAATTGCATGTGTAATGGATGGTGAATGGTGGAAGAAGGTTCTATATGGATTTAAATGTGGATTTGTAATTGCATGATGAAAGACGAATGATGTAAGTTTGACGGCTAAGGATTGGAGTGAAGGAGTTTGGTTTAAATTGGAATGCACGTTGGCGAGCATTACATATTATGAAGTAAAAAGTAAGAACAATACGTGAGGTATTGGTAAGAGGTTCATAATGGGAATGAGATTCGAGGGGCTTAGTTTGAGGAATTTGAGCAAGATGATTTAGCTATAAGGTGGATGGCAATAATTATGTGAATATATATGGATTTGTTGTATTAATTTACTTAATTAAAACTTGAATAATAAAAAAAGCGAATATGATAGCATTGTGAGTTTGAGATCTGAGGGTTTTGATGGATTAAGTTCTGTATTTGAGCTAGCTAATAATGAGTCGGCTGAGTATATCTTATGTCTTGCCATAGTGTTTATCCTATAGGATGTTGTATGTGTATTGTATTTAATCCCAAAAGTTTGATGCTTTGTTGAGATAGATATATGTTTTTCGATTTTGTTTTGGTGCTATTTTAAGCCCAAACATTGGATGTTGTTTTGAGAGTGACATATGTTTCTACCCTTAGTAGGTACTATATGATTCTACTTAAGAGTGGCACTGTAAGATTCCGGCCCCAAACTGTATGACTTCCACCCTTAGTTGGCACTGAATGGCCCCTAAACTGTGGGCATTTGCGTGCTTTGGTAAGTAGTATCATGGAGCTACTCTTGCTTGTTTTATCCTATGCCCCATGAGCATAGGCATGTGATGCACTGAAATAATGTTTAATAAAATATTTTCAAATTTCTATTTGCAATCCTATTTTGTGTTAATTCATTACTGATTTGGGCTATTTATGTTTTGAATAAGTTAGTTGGACCTTAATTGAGTTTACATGTCTAAACAGGCTTCAACAAGATACAACTGGAAGAGGAAGTTAAGCCCAACTACCCAAAGCTATTTAAAAGTCAAGAATGGGCTCCTAATGGTCTAAACATGCATGGAATGGTCGAACACAACCTTGTGGACCCATTTGATTTGAGATTTGTATGAATAGAACTAAATTATGAAAGAAGTTGATTCGGATAGATTGACACAGCCTTAGTATTTTGATCATATCTTTTTATGTATAATTCGAATTGATACGATTCTGGTGGCAATTGAAAGAAGACTTCCGTGGCTACAAGTGTTATTTGAGGAAGAAATTCCAAATTCCAAAGATATAGGGGTCGAATCAGGCAATCAATCAGGATAAAATCTGGAGATATGATTTGATTTTACCCTTTGAAGCAACCCTTTCTTTTCCTATAAATAGAGGGGTGGACGTGATAGATGGGGCATTCTCTCCTCTTTGGAGCTCTCTTCTCCTATTTTCTTCTTTCATTTTGTAATTTTGTTTTTAGTTTTATTGTAATGGCTTTCTAAGCTCTCAAGCTAAGGCTAGAGGTGATTTGTAACAATCTAATGGAGTTCAATTCATGTTTCATCAATGGTTTCAAGTAAGTATTGTTTATTTGAAGTGATGTTTATTTAATATTGTTCTTCTTCTTGTTTCTTTGTGATTTGGATACATAAGATGCTTGAAGGCTATCCTTCTTGATCTTTTGTGATTTGGATACATAGAAAACTTGAAGAGACAATTATTTTTATCCTTCATCTATCCAAAGTATTTTCTATCTTTAGTTTTAATTTTAATGTTCATATCTTCCGGTTAGATAGAATCTTCATTCAATTCTAACTGAGATAACATGATACATGAAGAACATCATTAGATGTTACAATGATCTTTAATGCCTTAGTGTTTTCTTATCTTGATTTCTTAACGTGTTATTCCCTCAATACTCTTCTACTCTTTCTTTCTTAATTTTTCTTCCTCTATTTCTTCGTAACTATTTTCTTTGTTGCACAAGGCTTTCCCTGTGGATCGACCTTGTCTACTACAATTGGCAAGTAAAATAAATCTGAATTTGACTTCTTCATAGTCTTGTTTCAGACGTAACACAAATGCCTTACCTTTGAAAAAGTCCATGACATCTATTACTCCTCAGAGGTTAAGGTGATGCACCAATGTCATTCCTTTCCATTTTAACATTGGATCTTATTAATTGCAATTAGATTTAGTGGTCGATAGTGTGTGTGTGTGTGTGTGTGTGTGTGTGATTTGTATGATAAGTAAGTTTCTGAGTAAGTTTGAAAGATTCTAAGCAAGGTTGTAAGTGTAAGATTCAAAGAAAGACTAGAAGAGTAAGTTTTTGAGCAAGACTGTAAGCACATATTTTTGAACAAGACTGTAAGCATACGTTTCTGAGCAAGATTATAAGAATAAGAATTTGAGTAAGATGGTACGAGTAAGACAGTAAAGATATTCTGAGTAAGACTATAAGCATAAAGATTGTATGAGTAAGGCAGTAATTGTAAGAGACGTAAGTTGGTATATGGTTGTGCATTATTGTTATATTATGTGACTATGATGTGTTTGTTTGTTTTTATGCTTCATGGTTGAGTGCATGAACAATTCTATGAATGGCCTCACAAAGTACACTATTTAGAACTCCCCTATTGAGTATTTTCTACTATGAAAATATTCATTTTTCCAGTCTTTTTAACCCTGAGGTTCGGGAGGCTTTTGCACATTTGTGACAGAGAGCTCCTGGAGAAGGATGTTTTTTTCCATGAGTGTATTAGTTGTTGTTAGCTCAAGTATTGCAGTGCCCCAACCTTTTGAATTACTTCAAAGGTCGGAGTTCTAGTAATTTATAATTATAAGCAGGCCAAGATCAACCGTGCAGAGAAGAGTAACTATTCATAATTTAGGTAATTACAAAAACTTTACAAAAAAAGACCTATCGAGCCTTAACAAAATCAAAGTTGCGCACATCCAAAATTAATACATAACAAAAGAATGTGATAAAGCATAGATCTTTTGAAGTGCTACGAGTAATCTTCATTAATATCGTCTCCTTCGGTCAAACATGTAGCGTATAGGGGTGGGTGAGTATAATTATACTTAGTAGATAGAGCGCCTAGTCGTAGCATTTGTAGGTTTGTACACAACGCTATTAGTTTAGCTCATGTCCACCCTTAATAATATTAATTTCTTAAATATTATTTTATTTAAAAGACAAATAAATTACGAAATAGAGCACCTAGTGGTAGCACGGAATTAAAGCTTAAAACCACCTACACATCAAAATTGTACGGTCTAGTCATAGGACAAAATTAGAAGTTAAAGCCACCCACACCTCAAAATCATACGGTCTAGTCAGAGCACAAAATTAGAAGTTAAAGCCACCTACCCTTTGTTCCAGAATAATGGCCGGCGGTCAAATCCTTGTCACGTTTGTGGGCTTAGGAGTGGTGGGCAAAACCTCCCCTCATGCTAAGATACTCTCCTCGTTTGGCTCTAATGAGGCCAGCAAAACCTCCCCTAGCGCTAGGAGAGTCTCCTTGTCCAGCTCAAGTGAGGCGGGCAGGACCTCCCCTACTGTTGGGACAGTCTTCGCTTCTAGCTCAAGAGTATCAAAAAGGGCCTCCTCTTGCCCCGAGTCGTTCTCAATTTTTAGAGAGAATAACTCAGAAAACAGACCCTCTCACAATGTTAGGCACCCTCGAATTAGGTAAGAACAATTTTTAAATAGAAAAACCAGCACTGTTGGATGCATAACTCAGAAATGTGGCATGCATCCAACGGTTATAAAACCGTTGTACGTTAGCGCTGGCGTGCATCAGTGTTGACGTAGCGCACTAGCGCCCCCATGGCATGCTGATCTAGGCAGCATGGCTGCCTAAGCAGGCATCAGCATTGCTGACATCTCTCATGGTGTCAGCAATGCTGCTGCATTTTTATTTTTTTATTATCTTTTTCAATTTGTTTTTAAATCAAAACTAATTTTATAACTCTAAATGTGCATAAATCCTTACCTTGAACTCGGAATCGTACGTTCTTGGTACCATTGGACTCGTATCAACAAGCCCTTCAAAACAAGACCACACAAGGGTATGTTTTCTTGCTAATTAAAAGTAGGTCCTACCTATGATACGCTTCTCGAGGCCATAGCCTAATATCCCAGTGTCCGTTTGACACGTTCTTGGGTTCAATACATTTGTCTTTTCGAGCCCTATAAAATACCTTAAGGCTCCTTCACACAAATCGTGCTCGAAATGGTCTGATTTTAAGAAAAACCGTTATTGGGCCTTAAAACTCATTAATGGGCCAAACCAATCGATTTTTAAAACATTGAAATTCTGGGGCTACAAGTATACCCTTTAACTTGTTGTAAGTATTTATTATTATTAGTGTCACAATTTGATATATTGGGTGAGGCAAAAATAAAGGTGTTTATACTTTTTAGACTTGTAATTTAGATTAGATTGTGAATTGTTTATGGGACTTGTACTAAGAGATACTTGGAAGATATTAGTATTTAAAGCCCATGATCATGGCATTATTTCATACATTTGTTTGTGAGTAGCACTTGAGATTATTTGGTTTGGACATACGATATTTGATTGAAAAGAAAATTTTATATGAGAAAAACCGATGGTGATGTATTAAATTATAAAACTACTTTTACAAGTTTTGCATTTCATAATTTTCCATATTTACAGCAGTTATATTGCAAAAAAATTCTGTGGAATTTTGAAAAAATGTGTTAACAATTTTTAGGCGTTACAACAATAATTTGAATGAGATATCCAAACTTGATGCAAAATTCAAAACATGCACATTCATTAATTATGGATTGGATGATTTCAGGTGCCAAATTTGGGATCATGAAAATCAAAAGGTAGTTAGAAGCTGGGATGTGATCTTTAGGGAGGGTCAATACTACAAGGATTGTAATAGTCAAGTAGTGCCTACAAAACATGATTACATAGAGATAGAGGGTGATGAAGGGAGCAATATCAAGTTGTATTGAAGTAATGATGAGTAGTCCTCCACTTGCACTTTGTTATGCAAAAGACACAATCATGACACCAGTCACGTACTCTAATTTCATGCATTATGTCTTATTGATTGATATTAATGAACCTGAGAGTTTTCAAAAGGCAACACATGTGAAAGAAAGATATAGGAGAAACACGCTATGACTGAGGAGATGGAGTGCCTCTCTCTCTCAACCAAACATAGGAGCTTGTGAAACCAAACGGGATGAAACTCTTTCAAAATAAATGGGCTTTTTGACTTAAGGAAGAAGCAAATGGCTCCATGAGGTTCAAGGCTAGAGTAGTTGTGAAAGGATTTCAACATAAGTATGACGTTGATTTTACAGATATTTTTGCTCCAATAGTGAAGATAAACACAATATGAATTGTGTTTAGCATTCTGACTACTAAGGACCTGCACTTAGAATAGTTAGATGTGAAGATTGCTTTTCTTCATGCCGATCTTAAGAAGGAGACATATATGAGGCCGTGAGAGGGCTTTGCAGTCCCAGGTATAGAGGGGCTAGTTTGCAAGCTCAAGAAGAGTATGTATGGTCTTAAACAAGTGTCCATACAATGGTACAAGAGGTTTGAGAGTTTTATATTTAAGACCAGTTATGTGGGTTGCACGGCTAACCATTTTTGCTACATCAAGCAACTGAGATATTCTTACATTATTCTACTACTGTATGTGGATGATATGTTAATTGCAGGGTTAAGTATATCTAAAATTCAAAATCTCTAGAGGGTATTATCTAAAGAGTTCCCTAGAAATGATTTAGTGGGAACAAAATATATCCTTGGGATGGAGATTAGCGGAAATTTCTTAGGTGGATTATGTGGACAAGGTGCTGAAAAAGTTCAACATGTACACAACTAAGTCAGTCAACACACCTCTGGCTCATTTTTGGCTATGCAAGAGGGATTATCCCAAATCCAAGAAGGAAGATCTTGAAATGACCAATGTATCGTATATATTAGTGGTGGGAGTCTTATGTATGTCTTGGTGAGTACTAGGCCATATATTTCTCATGTTGTAGGAGTTGTGGGCAGATTTACGAGTAATCCTAGACAAGAATATTGGAGAGCTATGAAGTGTATTCTTAGGTATTTACAGGGTATTAAGGGTCTGTCCTTGGTCTATAGTGAAACTAAGGTGGAGTTACATGGTTATGTAGATTCAAATATGGTAGGTGATCTAGGTGGGAAAGAGAGTATTGCTCACTATGTTTTCACATTGAGTAATGTAGTTCCATGAATGTCAAGGCTGCAGAAAATAGTTGATTTGTCAACTATAGAGGTTAAGTATGTTGTAGCTATAAAGGAATTGATCTGATTCAAATTTTTATGAAGGATTTCGGCAAGGAACAAGATGAGAGTTAATTATATAAGGACAATTAGAGAGTTGTACTTTTGGTGAACAAGGCGGCATTTCAGCTTGGGAGGAGTCATACTTCGTGGAACAAAAATCAGACCCAAAGATATGTGAATCAACTTCCATCTCATATAAAATCCCTTCATAACATATCTTGGGGTTTTTAGAGGAAGAGTTTTTGCTCATGCAAAAATGGTTTTAAGCTAAGAAACAGGGTTACATGTGAGAGTTTTTTGTCTTTTTTGTTAGTACCAAAAAAATTTCTTAAAGGGAAGAGAAAGATTATTTGTTATCGAGTTTTTTTATCTATTTGTTGTCACTTGTAGAAGTTGACATTGCCAAAAAAAAGAAGTAAATCTCGTTGTCACTTCTACCTTAATTTTTATATTACTTTGTGCAATTTTGCAAAAATTATTCATAGCAGGCTTATATTAGCAAATTGTGATCACACACTAGCAGTTGTCACACATTAGTTTAGCCATTACTTGAAAATCAAGTTTAATAAGACCCTTAAAACCCCGACAATACGTTCACCCAACGTGATTTAGTCTCTTGATAGCTTACCTCACAAAATGGAATTATAGCAATCTTGAGGTGACGGCCACTCAAGCAACTCCGAGCTAGAAGACAAACCATGCTAACTTTTGCACCATCGCTTTGAATTTAATCAGCAATTAACCACCAACACAATTGATTTCATAAATAGAAAGAAGTGCCTTGTAAAGCATATTACAAAAAATTCTAAAGTTGTATCATTGGACAACTTCATCAAACCGTAATATTTCCATCTTAAAAGAAACATTAACGTTTTCTCAGCCACTTGCAAAAAGGCAAAAAGACATGCGGTGAGAAAAACAAGCCAGTCAAAAAGCACCTCGAGCAACTATACTATAGAAACTTTTCCTAGCATCAGCGTATCCCTCCTGGAGCACTTGAATATTGTTTTGCAACTGGGATGATTCAGATTGACATATCTCCTTGGTTGTTTTAAATGTGGCTCTTTTTGTGCGTAAGAGAGCAATATTATGTTCTAGATCACTTATTTTCTTGTCAATGTCATCTATTTTGGTATCAATCATTGAGCCTTCCTTCTCTTTCTCAGTAATCTTCATTTCTTGCTCAGCTAGTTCCTGCTGGAATTTATCATAATTTCTTTTTGCCTGAATCAAGTCCTGAAGGCGAAGTCTTATCCCTTGCACATCAAAACCATGCGGTTCAAAGTCTCCAAGGACCTCCAGTCTCTTCTCGAGGACACAGATTGGAGTATCAAGTGTTGTAGTCCGGACGCTATTTGCTAAGCTCGCAAAGTTGATCATGTGCCCAAGAGCCATACCTTCACGACTTTCTTCAATGAACTGCTCTAATGGACGGAAGTGAGGATGTTGTGACATTGTACGGAATATGTCCATGGAGAGAACTACTTCCCAAATAGGAGTCATCTTCGCAAAAGACCAAAATGTCAGTGGCTGAGGTGATGCTACAGTGATTGCAAGTTCTAAATCTAACTTGGTAGAGTGTTCATGTGGCAAATCATTCAATTTTCCAGTGCCATTTGAGTCCAATGCGGCTGATTCAGCCACAACTCCACAAGACTCTGAAAACGTGTTTGCATTGTCTTCACCCAGTGCCTCACCACTGCCGCCATGAAGAGGTGTAAGATTGGGGTTCTTGCCTTCTACTTCAACATCTGCCATAACAGCAACCTGAGGACTGCGGTTACCTGAGGATACAATATGATCCCCAACCACATTAGTAACCCTGTTAACAGAAACTTGTGAACAAACTGTTTCTGTATTTGCCTCATCATCAAGCCTAGGTGTATTTATTACTTTGCATTTGCTGTCAGAATCATTTGCTTCCCGTGCTTCAATCCGTGGCAGAATATGTTCAACTGATAAGTTTACTTCCATTTTCTTCCTCCCTGTAATATTGGGAGAGAGACTTGTTAATGCAGAGAGAATAATATGAGAAAAACAGAATGTTAGGTTTCAATTACATGCCTTTGACCGGGGAACTTTTGTCCCCCATTTTCCTTGAACTTCCTAGAGGCCTCCCACGCTTTCTCTTTGGTGTAATCTCTCTTACAACGTCCTCACGCTTTCTCCTTGGTGTATTCTCTCTTCCGACATCCCTATGCTTTCTATTTGGTGTAATCTCTCTTACAACATGCATCTGCAACACAAAAAAACCATAACATTTGCATTTCCAAAGCACTTGTAATTGCAGACTGGAAAATAGAACGTCACAAGGCGTTGTCTCCTTTTGTGAGTACTGGTAGTGTGACAGAAAGTTTATTGGATTAGTTGCTTCCTATCAACCATGTACTCCATGATCTCACCCGATCAACATTGGACTCCCTGTACGGACTGAATTCATTTGGGAAATAAAGAGTGAGAAGGATATCTGCGTATTGATGGTTATTTTTATCTATTGTTTATGTTTATTTTACTGTTTGGATATTAAACAGGTTGATGAAAACCTACACTTAATGTCATGTTTATTACTCCCTCTCCATTGGGTTTTTCAAAATGAACTAATTTACCAAATGTTGTTAATGAAAGGAGGGAGTATTTCCTACACTTGGGCCTGACAGCATAAGTGAAGGTCCACTATAGATTAATTCAACCAAAGCCCTTTTTCTCCAAGGCTCCCAAACAACCCATTCATTATAATAAAAACAAGAAACAAGTAATAAGAGACAAGCAAACAAAAAAAAAAAAAATTAAATCAAGAAAGCACTAAGTCAAAACTTCTCATATTATCGGGTGATTGATTGCTACCAGGATTATATTACAAAATCAATTAGAGAGGAAAAATCCAGTCTCTCCAAGTATCCAATCCAAAACATCAAAGAAAAATGACCCAAGTGCAACATTGTTAGACGACCAACTCTCACACGATCACAAGTCAGTTAGATCACATCCAACTTAACCATGTCCTCCTCAACAGATCATGGTTCTCTCCTCTTTCAATGCAGTTACAACTGCTTCCTGATATGTATTTAAGTGTCTTCATCACTTGTAAATTTACCCATCCAATTAATACAAAATACTCTTGTGCTGCTGTTATCTCTCCTTTCTCTCCTTATTTTTCAACATATTAGAAGACCAACTCTCACACGATCACAAGTCAGTTAGATCACATCCAACTTAACCATGTCCTCCTCAACAGATCGTGGTTCTCTCCTCTTTCAATGCAGTTCGAACTGCATCCTGATATGTCGTACTTAAGTCGTCTTCATCACTTGTAATTTTACAGATCCAATTAATACAAAATGCTCTTGTGCTGCTGTTATCTCTCCTTTATTTCCTTATTATTCAACAAACATAATATAATTAAAAGCTATTCAAACCGTGATTCAGCAATCATTTTCTTATGAAACGCAATACAGTAGGAAGGAAAAACATATTTTTGGAAACAAATGTCGACATTGTCAAGTGCAAGGAAAAAGGAAAACAGTTGACACTCCTACCATGCAGCATAATATTTTCTTTATAGTAAGTGGAAACACATGCGAATAAAAAACACAACATTTCGATCCACAGAAAGAACAACGAGAGCAGCCAGTCCCCCAACCTGCTGGACAGAAATAATCAGTTTTCAGTAGTTCAGAACCTCGTCATTCCAAAAGCTTAAGTGAAGACAGACACTGCTAACACTAGTAGATGACAACTCACGAAACCAAATTCCTCCGGATAATAGCATTTTCCTCTCTAAATACCCGAGCCAAAAATCAAGCTTTATGAAGCTAGGAACAGGATAATAAGCAGCAGAACCATTCATAATACGAGGACCCAATATGTACAAGGGCATACAGACAAAACCCAAACGAACAATACAATCATAACAAGATTTTCATCTCGGATACCACCATGCAGATGATCAAACGAAGGATTTCGTATGAAAACCATTTCAAAATTCAAACTTTTCTAAAGTTGTGATAAAATGAAGGCATCTACCTGCTTGACAGGATACACCCACTTGCCACGAACCCATTCCAGCCGCTTTCTGAGGTTCGCCTTGCTGATCCTGAGAACGTCGCCGTCGGTGAACATGACGACAAACAAGGACTCGGAAATAGTCTCAACGACGTCGCCGACCCACCACCCATCATTGATGAAGGCCTCCACCGCGTCGCCAGAGCTGAACTCCTCGGGCGCGGTGGGCGGGGGGCGCCGTGGCCGGACGAAGGAAACATCAACGACCTCGCGGAGGTGGCGAGATGAGTCGGCGTCGTCGAGCAGACGGTCGTACTCCACCGTAAGCCGCTCCTTGTTTTGCTTCCCCACCCGGACCACCCGCCCCTCGAACCACGCCCCCGTGAACCCGGGTTCCTTAGACGTCACCTCCACACTCGCATCCCGTTGGAACCGCGCCGCCAGTCCCTCCGGCTCTGACTCCGACATTTTCGCTCTCGCTCTCTGGTCAGGAGTGCAGACTGCCCGATTGAGCAGGCACTAAAAAGCCGTGGCGGGAAATGGGTATGCTGCAGAGTGACGTGATGGAGAAGATCAAATCGTAACCGTACACGTGTATTTCCAGTTTCCTCACAAACCTACACGTGGATACAAGCGGGTAGCTTGTGTGAAACGGATCCGCATTCGAACCTGAATTCGGGTTGAGTGCAAATGATCGGGTAAAAGATATAGACCCGACGCATCCTTTCTTGATGTAGCGACAGACCCGGATATTGAGAAGGTGTAAATGCAGGATCTGCCGAAGCAGATTCCTGAGGGGCCTTATGCCTTACAAAGAGTTAAGTGGGACCACACACATTTAAATGTTAAATAATATTTTTATATAAAAAATATGTATTAAAAATTTATATATAAAATTTAGAAAAAATTATTTAATTAATATTAAAAAAATTAATTATCGAAGTAATTTACTTTGAAAAATATTTTTTAGAGTGATGTTAGTTTTGCTATGTAAGAGCCAATAACCATAGCACCTGCATAGCATATGTTTTCTTTAAAATTTAATTAATTTCATCTTTTAAAAAGATAAAATTATCTTTAAGTTGATTTCGTCTTTTAATAGATGAAATCTTATAAAACATAAGAAGGAAAA
Organism: Saururus chinensis; assembly: GCA_035235625.1. Classification (NCBI taxonomy): domain Eukaryota; kingdom Viridiplantae; phylum Streptophyta; class Magnoliopsida; order Piperales; family Saururaceae; genus Saururus; species Saururus chinensis. The sequence goes on from CP141143.1 coordinate 40,348,198, forward strand.
ATCGGGTCTCAACCTTCTAAAGGACGAAACCTAAGGACGAAATCAAGGCACTTAGCTCTTAAGCTACTCAGTTCCGGCTTTAAGTCAAGTTCATTTTTTTTAGGATAACTTAGAACTGAAATTAACACATCTTTGCAAATTTCACACATCAAGTTTTAATTATAATTCACGCAACATCCAATTTATCAACATCCACATAACATACAAATAAGCATAAGATATAAATGTTTATAAAACATATAAATCTAACATCACATATGTTCATAAAATGCTTATTTCAAAATAAACATACTACAATTTTAATTCACTCAATCTCTTCTACTCCTACGTCCTTGACCTCGACCCTGACCCCGATGGTGCTGTATTACCTCCTCCGGCTCCTCATGGTCTACCTACTCCTGCTCCTCATGGTCTACCTGATCCTTCTACTCATACTGCCTACTCCTCATGGTCCACCTGCTCTGACTTCGTCTCTGGCTCCGCATAAGTAACATCTAGCTCAACACGAGCTGGTCGTTGTCGTCTATAATAAAGTATCAGATCTAGCTGGGGTAAGCTACATGTGGAGTAATAAAAAATGATGAATGTGGAGGAGAGCTAGGTGCTGCAGATGAAGATGGAATATCAGCGAATGGATCGTGCGTCGGCTGTGTATGAGCTGCCTCGTCAGTATGATAATGCCTATGAACGTTTGTAATCACTGACTGAAGTAGTAGCAAGCTATAAAAGACATCATCATGTTGCCTAAGCATCAACTGACATGATGCTAATAAGACCTCACCTAAAGTATAGGTGTTAATTGCATCAATCAAATGTGCATGTGTACATTGCACTAAACCAAGCTATAAAAAAATAAACTAAAAGTCAAATAAATAATAAATGAGGAATAAGAAAATATTATCATATAATTAACAAAGATATACTTACGAAAGCTACCTCAGATGCACCCCTAGGTTGATATGTCATCTCCTCTGCATCATCGTGCAGTAAAATATATCGTCGCGTAATGGGTAAATAGACTTGAGGGAGATTGCATGTACAAACATGAAGAGCCACATTCACCACAACCTTTTGACCATGCATTGACATCACTTCATACTCATCACGGTTGATCCTGTTAATTATATACTCCCAAAATTTTCTTATTTGCTCTCTAATTATCCCTTCCATTCTGGAAGTATACGGGGTGGCCATGGCATCTGAGGCAGAAGATCGTTTAATGAAGAATTTTACCACCCGATAAAAAGTAGCTGACACTAAATCTTGCATGGATAATCCTCGTACCCCCTTGAAGACGCTATTTAAACTTTCAGCTATACTTGTAGTTGTCATGTCAAATCTTTTAAAACCATCGTGAGCAAGTGACCACTATACATCATGCAATTCTCCTCCTAAGAGGAGCTGTTTTGCCCTAGGACTCTCCTAACCAATCAAGTCCATTTTAGCATTAAATTGTTCTACTCTCAATGCACAAGCTATTGCCCCAATCAAGTCCATCAGTGTATCATTTTTAAACTCTTTAAATTTTGCCTTTATGTGACAAATGCAATAATGATGGTAACAAAATGGCTCGGGAAGAATCTTAGGCACGACCTTCTGATGGCCCTTATGTCGATCTGAAATAACTACAACATTCGTCATGCCCATAAGTGCATTATCCCTCAGTTCACTTAAGAACCATTTCTAATTGTTTTCATCTTCCTTTGCTACTATCCTGAATGCTAGAGAAAATAACCCATTGTTTCCGTTTGTAGCCATTGCGGCTATAAGAGCTCCGGGATATCGGCCATACAAGTGAGTGACATTGACACCAATCACAGGATGCAATGTCAGAACCCCACTATAGATGACCCAAATGACCAGAACATCCGCTTAAATCTCCTACACATGCCACCATCTGCACAAGTTTCTTCATCATACTCTAAGTTGTAGTAGGTGTCAGGATTTGTATTTGCACTACCCTGAGATACATTGGTAACAATTTTTATGATTCACCCAATCCCCATAAATTATCTTTTATGGCCATATTCCTTGCCGCCCATGCTTTTGATAAGTATAAAATATATATCTATTTTATATGCCTTTTTACCTTATTTGCTAGTATATATTAGGTTAATTTAGAGTTAGTTATAGTTTATATAGATTAAGATAGATATTAGTATTTTAGTTTAATTATTAATAATTTTGTAGTTATTAGTAGTTTAGATATGTATTTAAATCAAGTTGAAATTTTAGTTACTTTCTACGTGTCTAAAGTATTATATTTTATATTTTATAGGTAAAGTGCGCTTATCGAGGTACTTAGACGATGTTTGGAATGATTAAAAATATTTTTGACATGATTTAAAGTGATTTGGACAACTTTTTGGAGTTATAAACAAGTTAAAAATTAATATGGACATGAAGAAAAGCTTAATGAACAGAATATGGACTGTCTAGAAAAATTGTCCAGGTTGCAGAAACACTGTAGCAATTCAAACGGGCATGTAGGGCGTTCGAACGGCATAACATGTAGTTTCCTTGTTTGACCCAAATTTCAATCCTTTTCATATTGGACTTCTTCCTCAGAACTTATGCCTATAAAAAGACATATTTGGCTTAAAATTGGGGGATTTCAGGAGATTTTATGAAGAGAAAAAGAAAGAAGAAGATGGAAGCGAACTCAAAGCTTTTAATGGAGATTCAAGTGCTTTCTTCTACAATGGAAGGCTAAACTTTTCTTTTACTTAGGAGTTGATGAAGCTATAAATAAATTTCAGTTTCTTTTTAATTTAGATCTCAGTTGTGAATGATGACAATTGTATGATATGAATTTCCTTTTTAATAGAAGGGCTTTTAATGTTTATTCAATTCTATGTTGATTTATTGTCTTGTAGATGATAGATTGATGTGGTTTTGATATTTTCATCGATTCTAATTTCTGTGATTTAGATGAGATGGTCATACAATAGTTTTAATGTTCAGATAATTAATAACTTGGATGAGTTATACTAAGATTAGATGGGTCATGTCCATAGCTAGTTTAGTGTAGATGATTCGTGCTATTGTCGAAGATAGTTCATGCCATGGAATTTAATTAATGATTCTTTCTGAAGTAATTCTAGTTTGTAGCTGAGAATACTTGTTCATATTCACACTAGATTTAGGTTAAAAGTTAAGAAATTATTATGGTTCTATAGTGGATTCGATTTCCTAAGTAATTTCCATCATATTAATCTCTTGTTTTTAAACTAGTTGATTCCTTTCTTTTGCTTAATTTAAGTTTAAGTTCTTTCAAGTTTTTAATTAGCAAATTCCTCTTTAGATTTAGTAATAATTCATCCGTCCCTGAGGTTCGACAACCCTTAAATACTTATCCTAGTACAATTACCTTGTACACTTCCAAAGGGTTTAATTATAAACGATCAGCTTTCTTATAAGATATGTCAACGTGAAACCTCTCCTTCATTCTTTGAATAATATCATCTAGTGTGAAAGTTAATTCAAATTGGATAGCGGGCATTATCACCTTCGAAACAAATGATGCACCACACTACCTATGATCAATGCTAAGTTGGGCATTTCGACATGTGTGGTCACCTCCATAAGTCTTCAATTTTTAAGTACCCTACACCCTTCTTTATTGAGCCATGAACTCTCTAAGGGGAAGTACTATCAATGCACTTCACGTATACTCTGACATATTTGTGCGTAAAACCTTGTATTCGACATGATTCTTAATTGAAACCTCTCTCAAGGCTGTGACAAATGCCACTTTATTCTGAAAGATGCACCCAACATATAACTTTTTTTTGTTTTGTTGGTCCATATCCATAGCATAATTAATTGTCGCGTCTATCTTCTTATCTGTGATATGTACATAGAGTGGCTCCTCCTCGTCATAGTATGGCGGCTCTTCATCATCCACATTCATGTCATTTGCGGCCATTACATTGTCTACCACATCATCCCCCTCGCCATCAGCCATTTGTTGAGCGCTTTCTTCACCTCTAACCCCTTCTTCGTTCATATTGTACTCTTCTTCACTTGCTTCACCAATATTATCTTCACCTTCATTAGCCTCATTTACATCAATATCTTCATCATGGACATAAACACCCCTACAAATGAACATCACATATGTATTTAATTCCATATGACCTAACCCTTTATTTATAACTTAAAAATGTTATATTTGTTTATGAATATGTAGTTCACCTTAGATTGGATGGTCCAGCATTAGTATGTCCAACATCTGTGTAGGGGTAATGAATGCCCATTGAGTTTTGAGTTCCATACTATGCACCACCTTGAGACATTTGAAGGCTAGATGGCTCATGTGCATGTGATGTGTACCTTCCATATTACATACAAAATTCATAATTTAACATCCTAATTTTCATCGACAATTAAAAGATTCAAACAGGATTCACATCTTAATAAACCTTACCTCCAATTAGGTCCACTTCCAATATTCATTAATAAATCTTAATGTCATCAATAAATTTCCTTCGTCATTATCCACTGGTATTTGCATATGCCTTCCACTATTCACATTTCTTTCAAAGCTCCTGTGTGAGCTCTTGTGTGAACTATTGCGCCTTTCACTAGGCACTCGGGCCTTTTTTTCGAGAAATAGCTTGAAACAAATTATGTGAGGTGAATGGTAAAACATAAAACTCATTGATGCATCATCAATTATACATATTAAATCTCCGTCCAAATGTCATAATATTATATTTTATAGTAATTTTTCATCTTCTAAGATCCCACCCAACTCCGCTAGCTACTTGCATATCAAATTCATCATAAGTAGACGGTTTCTTAATTAATAATCCATCAGTGCGTCCTTCATAGTGAAACATAAAACTAACCATTGCTTCTACCATCTCTAATCACTTAATTTATAAACAATAAATTACATAAACAATGCATTCATCAATCATCTCAAAATAACTACTATTTACCTTAAGTATTATCAAATAAACTCAAGTACAAGTTACAAGTACAAGAAAACACCAAGCATTTACCTAAATTACTCTCAAATAAACTAAAAAATGTAGCTATTAATATGGGACATAGGGAATATGTCATAATACTACCATTTCTCAAACTTCCGGTTATAACTAGCCACTTGAACCCAATAGCTAAAATCCTCACCCTATGCACATCTATTTTCCCCCTTTAACAAAAATTATATAGAATATTACTTAATCAGAACTTCAATTCAACCATTAAAGTGAATTTGAAGTCCTTGGCAGAGAAATTAGACATGATAGAAATTTGAAGTCAATCTCATTATAATGAACTAAACACAATAGCGAAAGCAAAAACAATAAAAAATTATGAACAGGCGCAGTTCCTCAATTCTTCAGACATGCCTACCAAAATTTCATTGAAAAATTAATTTTTTTTATAGACAAACAAATTAAATCTAAGAATCATGTCGAAAAGTTTCGTTTTTTAAAATCCGAAATAAAAAAATGAAATGCACAATGAACAAAACAATCAAGCAGGTACTTTATACCAAGGGGCAGAGGAACTGGATCAAATGCTCTCCGCCGGTATCTATCTATCTATCTCCATTGCCAGTGGCACTCTAGGCGTCGATGTCCAAGGTGGGAATGGAGGAGAGAGGAGAGAGGAGGTGGCACACTTCCTGGTGGCGATCGCTCCTAGTGGCAGCGATTCTAGAGAATAGTGAAGACAGTGAGTGGAGATGGACGTGGGAGATGAAGAGAGGGAAAGCGGATGGGGGAAGGAGAGGAGGAGGCCGACAGAACGGTTATTTTGGGATGGCGGTGTACTTCCTAGGGCACGGGGGAGTTGGATTTGGGGATGTTGTGTGAGGACAAGCACGATGGAGTCAAATTTGGGGACGTTTTGTGAGGAGAATCAGATGCTGCGTCGTGTTTAAAATGAAGGTGATTTCATCCTTTGGAAGGAAGGATGAAATCACTTGTAAATTTTTATGGATTTCATCGAAATCATCACGAAATTAGCTTAAAGTTGATTTCGTCCTTTTAAAGGATGAAGTCAATTAATTTTTTTTTAAAAGAGCCACACAGGCACTAGTGCTTGGCTGGCTCCTACGTGGCCAAAACCAACACCACTTTGGGAAATATTTCCCAAAGTGGGGTATTTTGGTAATTATTTTTTTAAATATTATTTAAATAATTTTCCCTAAAATTTGATTTGTTTAAATAAGTAAACCCACGTGAATTTTGTATGGGGGTCAATTGTAAAGTCTAACCAAAACTCTTGTATAAATTTTTGTAGGTATTTTTTTGTGGGAATATCACATCCATTCAAATTGTGGATCAATAAACTTCAAATAGAGTTTGTTATTATTTTATTTTAGATAGAGTCTCATTATCCCGCCATGGCTTACATGCAACTGTACGAGCATAGGTATCATGCACCTTCGAATTTTGATTCACAATATACATAATTTAGGAGATGTTTGAGTACTGAATTTCTTTAAGATTTCATTGATTCCGCCCCAATTTCGGCTCAAATTATCGGAATCATGTTTGAGTGTTGATGGTGGATGGAATTAAAAATTTTGCTAGAAAGTTAATTCCAAGCCTTTTCGAGCTAGAATCTGCTAAAATCAATCAATTTCGGCTCGCAACCCCATTTCAAAAATGAGAGATTCTGTTATGTTTCAATGATTACTTCTTATATTGATTTGAGCCTCAAGAAACATGTCGTATAGGTAGGGCCTACTTTAAAAGTTCAAAATTACTTACCCTTGTGGAATCTTATTTGATAGAGCTCGAATTTATGAGCATAATAGTACCAAAAATATGCATATCCGAGAGAGAGAGAGAGCTATATTAGCTTAAAGTTTTAAAATTGGGTTTGACACAACATCCAAATTTATTCTAAAGAATTTCACTACTAAGCGTAATTCATATTTGGTAGTAAAAATTTGAAATTAATTCCAAAATAATCCACTTCCATTTAAAAAAATCCAACACCCAAACAACCCCTTAATGGTATATTAATTTTATGTCTCATTATGCCATCAGATCTAGATTCAACATCTCATGATGTTTGAACTCATGTAGACGTGCATAAGCCCTCCCGTGCTTGGTGCCTTACTCGCGTGAAGCTACATGTGCTTTGTTGCCTCACTCTATTGGGCACTTACCCATGTTCAACTAATCTACCCCAAAAGATAGATTTACCAAACTTTATGCTATTGTGTGAAGAATTTTTATTTTTAAGAAAGAATTCTTATTTTTTATTCTAGCAAGAATGAATACACATTATATATGTAAATACCAATTAGATATGATAAAATAAAATATATATTGAACAAAGGTCTCACTTGCATAGTTACAATATATTAGGATCACAATGATCTTTAGCTATACACACAATTATAGTTTAAGGGTAAAAAATATGGGTATTAAAAAATGCACACATATTAGATAAGATAAAATAAAATTACTTAGAAATAAAATATGTATTAAACAAAGGTCTCCCTTGCATGCTATATTTACAATACATTATTTTGAGGATCGTAATGAATATTAGTTATATACATAAGCTCTATAGTAACTCATATACACTTATAGTAGGCATCTATGGCTAAATATTATGTCATTGGTTAGCAAAGACAATGATGTTAAAGGATTATGTCTCATAGAGCACTTTATTTATATTTAGTACTAGTTTGGCCATTGGTTTCATTTGATAAGCTCTTCTGGGATTTTTCAAGGGCACTAAATTTATCTAAATCTAAATGGTATAATATATAGAAAATATAAAAATTTATTATTGAGAAGTATATTATATATGTGGGACCTGAAAAAGTTTGGAAAAACATCGTCATGTAGGATCTCATTTGATAGAGCTCGCCAAGAGCTTTCTAATGATACTAAGAACACATAGATACAAGTTTTGGAGTGTTAGATATAATATTATAAAATGAAAAATAATATATTTTAAAAAAATTAGGGATTATGATTCTAATATCTTTGGCTTTTTAGAGATTAGGTTGGGTACGTCATGGTAAAATAGGGATTAATGATATACAACATGAGTCAAATAGTCAGAATTTGAAAGTTCTATTGAACACCAATTTACTTTTGATTATATTATGATATGATTTACTGTAATGTCCCTAATTTTTCTACGATTTTTTGAGATTTTCCTGCTATTTTTTAGTCATATTCGGTGGGAAAATGTGACACTTCGGTGTATTCATATTTGTGTATTTGATGTGCCCGATGCAGGCACAATCGATACCTAGGAGTACTACGCAGTGAAAGGGAAGAAGTAGAGAAGAAAGGGGAGAAACTGGAATTCAATACTTGCATATATCTGAAAAGAAAGGAGATCGCCCCATATAGGGGATGACCAGTCCCCTAGGGAGTCGCACCAACCCAACCCAAGGCTGGCCCACTTCCCTAGGGACGCTTGCCAATCAGTGGTTCGGCTAACCCGGGCCACTGACTGAACCAACCCAAAATACATCTAAATATCCATAATACTAACTATTATAATAGCAATTCGTCCAAAGCAACTGTGGAAAAAATAAAGTGAAGGCTAAGCGCTAGTCCTTCGCTAACTGGTCGAGTCTAGTCATCGTGCTTGTCATCGTGCACAACACTCCACCATGCTTCCGCTATTCGCCTTGTCCTCAAGGCGACCAATCTGGAAAACGGGCAAGAAAATCATCTTCAAGCATCCACGTGGCATCCTCAAGAGACTGACCCTGCCAAGAAGCAAGACCTCAGTGATAATATGGCCAGAGTGTCGAACCCGACGCTTCTGCAGGATAGCAGCAGGGACAAGATCATCGAGCACAAGTGGCCCCATCAAGGGAGGAGGAGGAGCGTCCCGCGCCAAAGCAACATCACCCACAAAGCGTTGCAGACGAGAGACATGAAACACCGGATGAACCAAAGAATCAGGAGGTAGGCCACCGGCCCAACATGCTCCTCAATCACATACGGACCATGGAAGCGGGGCGCAAGCTTGGAGTGTGCAGGCTGAAATAGGGAGGTTTGGCGCTGAGGAAGAACCGAGACATATACTAAATCGCCAATAGCAAATTCCCAATCCGTATGACGACGGTCATAAACCTGCTTCATCCGGTTTTGAGCAGCTGACAAATTCTCTTTAAGCTGGCGTAAGACCTCATCACATGTCTGCAACATATAATCCACCTCGACAACGGATGAGCGACTCTGCACATAAGATAAAATAGTCGGCGGCGGCCACCCATAGAGCACCTCGAATGGGGTGAAACCAGCACGCGTATGATAGGCTGTATTATAAGACCACTCAGCCCAGGGAAGGAGCTGAAGCCACCGGCGGGGCTGCATCATGGTGAAGCAGTGGAGGTACTGCTCCAAGCAACAGTTAACCACCTCCGTCTAGCCATCCGTCTGAGGATGATAAGTAGTACTCATATGTAAAGATGATCCCTGCAACATGAAAAACTCCTGCCAGAACTGTGAGAGAAATACCCGGTCCCGGTCAGAGACAATCATGCGTGGCATACCATGCAAGCGCGCCACCTCGCGAACAAAGAGCTCAACAACAGTTTTAGCGGTGAAGGGATGGCCTAGCGCGCAAAAATGAGCATACTTCGACAATCTATCGACCACAACCATGATAACAGACTTACCCTGCACCACCGGTAAAGCCTCCACGAAATCCATCAAAATGTCATCCCAAACCTTCTATGGAATAGGCAAGGGTTGTAACAACCCGGCTGGGGAGGTGGTCATGGCTTTAGCCCGTTGACAAACATCACAAGCAGCGATGTAATCATGGACTGCACGACGAATGCCTTGCCATAAGAAACTGTGGCTAACCCTCTTATACGTACGGAAGGACCCCTCATGGCCAGCCACAAGAGTGTCATGGAAATGCGAAATGATACAGCAGCGCAGATCAGCAACATCAGGAACCCACAAACGGTCTTTCAAGAAGAGAAGACCATCTTGCCACAAAAAGAAAGGCCGGGCTGCTAGGTCGGCCTGAATGGCGGCAATAACCTCCTGTGTCCATGAATCCAAACCATAAGCCTGCTGTAGCTCCTCAATAAATGGGCAAGAAAGGGTGGAGATGGTTAAGCAGGAGCCCGGGGCTGTACACTAACTCGTAGTCATAGCTGAGCAACTTGCTCACCCACCACTGTTGAGCTGGAGTAGACACTCGCTGATCCAAAAAATATTTCAGCGGTTGGTGGTCGGTGCAGATCTGAAAGCGATGACCCAACAAATACGGACGCCATTTGGCCACGGCGAGGATGATAGCCAACATTTCCTTCTCATACACGGACAGAGACAAGGAACGACCAGCGAGAGCTTTACTGAAATAAGTTAGAGGGTGGTCATCCTACAACAGGACAGCGCCCAAGCCTTTCTCTGACGCATCCGTCTCCACCACAAACGACCGACTAAAATCAGGTAAGAGCAAGACCGGGGCAGACACCATTGCCTGCTTGAGCCCTTCGAATGCTGTTTGGGCCGCTGGTGACCATGCGAATGCACCCTTCTTCAACAATTTGGTAAGAGGACGAGCCAACTCGTCGTATAGAGGGATAAACCGACCATAATAACCTGTAAGGCCAAGAAAACTCCTGAGCGCTCGGACACATGATGGAGTCGGCCAAGAGAGCATAGCAGCCACTTTGGCCGGATCAGTATCAACACCGTTCTTGGAGATAATGTGACCCAAATACTCAACCTGCAGGCTGCCAAAGGAACACTTCGAACGCTTCAGAAATAAGGAATTAGCATGCAATATAGAGAAAACCAACCTGAGATGCGTCAAGTGTTCTTCCCATGACCGACTGTACACCAGGATATCGTCATAAGAGACTGGAACGTGGAGGGAGCGTTGGTCAAACCAAAAGGCATGACCAAAAACTCGAAATGGACATCGTGAGTCCGGAATGCTGTCTTGTGTACATCAGGAGGCTGTACACAAATCTGGTGATACCTAGAACGAAGATCGAGCTTACTAAAGACGCTAGCACCTGTCAATTCATCCAATAGCTCTTCAATCACAGGGATGGGATACTTATCTTTGACGGTGATAGCGTTCAAAGCACGGTAATCCACACAAAACTGCCACGAGCCATCTTTCTTGCGAACCAATAGCACAGGAGACGAATAAGAGCTCGTACTAGGACAAATGATGCCAGACTGTAGCATGTCTGCCACTAGCCATTCTATCTCGGATTTTTGGATGTGAGGGTATCGGTATGGGTAGACATTAGCTGGTGCTGCCCCTAGAATAATGGAAATCCGGTGGTCATGAGGCCGGACGGGAGGAAGCCCTTGCGGCTCTGCAAACAAATCCTCATGTTATGTCAATAGCACCTGCAAATCAGAAGGAATCCAATCTTGTGGGATGCCCATAATAGCCCGCTGCTGCAAAAGAAGTCCCTGGGGGGCAAATTGGAAGAAGGAGCTCATGTCCTGGGCCGAAAGAAGAGTGCCAGGCCGTGACCCCTCCAACTAAACCTACTAGCCATGATGCTCGAATTCCATCACCATATCCCAAAAATTCCACGCCACATCACCCAATTCCTGCAGCCACTATACTCCCAAGATGACATCTGCCCCTTTTGTGGGCAACAGGAAAAGGTCAGTGACAAATGTGTTACCCTGAATCGAAAGGGTAATCTGAGCGCACACACTGGCACTCCGAAGATGCTTACCATCGCCAATCAGCACATCAAATGGTTTCGAGTCCGACACTAAACACCCGAGGCGATGAGCTACCTTATCATTAATAAAATTATGAGCAGAACCACTATCGATCAAGATAGCTACCTGTTCCCGCTTTAGGAGTCTCTGCACCCCCATAGTACGTGGAGTGAAAGCGCCAGAAAATGCATGAACTGAAATTTTAGGTAGTGCGTCCTCTGATACCAAGATTCAGTGCTGGCCTTGCTGTCCACGTTGTCATCTACCTCCTCCACGAGCAAGCTGCCCTTAATAGTGCAACGATGTTCGGGCACAAATTTTTCATCACAACGAAAGCACAGCCCCTTGGCTCGGCGTTCGTCCATCTGGGCGGGGGTGAGACGACGAACAATTGGAGTGGGCGCTGCGGCCAGTTGGCCAGTGGCCGGACTACTAGAAGAAGCCGCCATAGGATTAGAACTCAGTACAGACTGGGGTGGAGGTCCCAAGCGTCCGCCCTTGCGCTGTTGGGTCAACTTTTCCTCCTCAATGCGTGCATGACGCACCACATCCCGCATACTTGTGCAAGGGAAGTGGCGCATCTCCTCTGAAATTTCTGGTTTTAACCCCCGCTTGAACGTGCCCACCAGGGCAGCCATCGGCCATTCAGGGAGTCTATTGGCGATCTTCATGAATTCTGTATGGTAAGCACGCACATTAGTGGTCTGGCGCAAGGTAGACAACATCTCATTGTAGTCCTGAAATTCATTCAGGCCAAACTGGATGCAGAGCTCATCAGAGAACACTGCCCAGGTAGGATAGTGCACTTCTTTCTCAAAGTTCGGGAACCAAACCGATGCAGCGCCATCCAAGTGAAAGGCCGCGATGCGCAGACACTCTGTCTCAGAGTGTGTTTCCTGATAGGAGAAGAACTTCTCCGCTTTGTACAACCATTCCACCGGGTCATCATCACCATTATAGCGGGGAAACTGTAAACGAGCAAGACGAGGTTCAGCCCTCCCTCGGGCCCTGCCACGATGCTTTGGATACTCGTCCCACTCATCCTCTGCATCCGGGAACTGATTGTGGGGGGGCGACATCATAGGGGCATTCTCTCAAACACCTAGTGTGCCTCGCATGTCCCAGGCCTGGCATCTCCCCTCTGGCGCTGGAATGCCAAGGAAGACTCGTGTGTCGACATCCACAGGCACTGGAGGGCAGCAGAAGGCCGGCTCAGCAGCCTAGGACGGGCCTCCCTTCTCCAAGACAACAGGAGGCGGCCCTGGCAGGATGGGCGCGATGTGCCCCAAAGCTTCGCCCAAGACTGTGCTCGCCATATACGATGTCAAAACCTCCAGCACTACCATAATTTTGTCGAGTTTAATATCAATGGCTGTTGCAGAAGAGTCGGCCTTCGGGCTGTCCGCAGAAGCAGGCGCTGACGCTGGAACCTCCTTCTCCGGCTGAACCTCAGGAACAACAGCAGATTGCTTACCTTGAGCCATGTCCGAGAATCGTAATGCTCCGATACCAATGATGTGCCCGATGCAGGCACAATCGATATCTAGGAGTACTACGCAGTGAAAGGGAAGAAGTAGAGAAGAAAGGGGAGAAACTAGAATTCAATACTTGCATTTATCTGAAAAGAAATGAGATCGCTCCATATAGGGGATGACCAGTCCCCTAGGGAGTTGCGCCAACCCAACCCAGGGCCGGCCCACTTCCCTAGGGACGCCTGCTAGTCAATGGTTCAGCTAACCTGGGCCACTGACTGAACCAACCCAAAATACATCTAAATATCCATAATACTAACTATTACAATAGCAATTCGTCTAAAGCAACTATGGAAATAATAAAGTAAAGGCTAAGCACTAGTCCTTCGCTAACTGGTCGAGTCTGGTCATCGTGCTGGTCATTGTGCACAACAGTATTTTACCCCGTATTTATACCCATAGAGTTGGGTGTGGGGCTTAGTCATAGGCCATGGGCCTCGCTGTGCGCTTACAACATGAATTTTGGAGCTATAATGCGTAAACAGGAGGTTAATGCATGATAGGGATAAAGGGAAAAATTAAAAAGATTATATAAGTTCTAGATTCGAAAACTGGATTCTAGAACTTGACGTCCAGAAAAAAATTCTAGGTGTCCAGAGAGATGGAGAGAACCTGAGTTAGATTTCGATCACTCTGTTCTCCCTCCTTCGTTATCAGATTTCATCGATTCTTGTCAAGATCCTCTTTGCCTCACCACCACAAGTTCATAGGTACCGACTATGATTGTTGCCATGGCCTCTTCCCTCCTCCACGAGGTGCCGAACATTTCTTCGGTTTTTCTCTCCTTCAAATCCCATTTTTGAGCCATGGGGGTGCGATTTTGATGTCATTTGGGGCCGCCCTCAACTAGACTTATGTTTGTTTGGCCACTAGGAACCCATAGGCATTGGCTAGAGCCGCCGCCATGTTTTCTTCACTTTGCTATGAGCTACTAGTACTTTGGTTGGGTTTTGTTCCTATTTTCATTTCACTGTCCATGATGTTTTTTTTAGACGCCGGTGTTTCTAGTCGTCGTTGGACACCGTTTTCAACCCCGCTTCGCCCTTATTGTCTTGCTTCGCCCGATTAGACACTTTGGGTGCATCTTGGGTCGTTGCCATTGGCAAGCTGTGGGCCATTTGGCCATCATGGGCTTTGCCTCGGCTCAGTGACAGTTAGGGTCAGCCCCACTTGGCCCGATTATACCTTCACTTGGAATGGGCCGCTTGCCTTTGCCCTATATCGTGCGAGATGCACAGCTGCCTGCACCAAATGTGTTGGTTGTGGGTAGCAATCGGTGATGTTGCCGCTTCGATCGGCCACCACCTCCTGACCATAGCTCAGTTGCCCTTTTCTGGGCCCTGAGGCGTCACTGTCCGACCCATCTCCCCCTAGAGTGGCACTTTTTGGCCGCGTGTGTATGTGGCCACACTTGGGTTTAGGCGTCGTATCTGTGCCGCCTGACCGTCGTTGGCTCTGCCACCAAATAGAGTTGGCACCAGTGCAGTCCACCACCTATCCTTTGTCCTCAAGCGTCGCCCCATGCCCTCCTCCTTATTGGGGCCCTTGTTGACACAAAATCAATGCCATTGGGTGCTGTCCATGGCCGATTTCGACGTCTTGCTGCCAGCCGAGTACTTCTCAGCTGCCGGCCGACCTTCAGTTAGTGAACCCTCGACTTCTGGTTGCACCGCAACTTATGTTGACACTATCTTTCTCCCGGCCACCCTTAGTGGCCGCTGTGGGTCGTGGATTTTGCTACATTGACTTTTGACATCCTGTTTGGCCGTTATTGTTTCCGGCACTTCCTAAAATCCTTGGGATAACAGTTCTCTCAAATTGGCAATGCTTTTGGCCGCCAATTCAGCCACCTCCACCATCATGTGCTCGCTATCAAATGTCATGATTATGAGGTAGGGGAGCTTTGAACTCGTAATTTCATGATAGCATGCTTTCAATGAGTAGCAGCAAGCTAGGACTATATGATTGAATGCTATGGATGTTAGATTATGATCCGTTTGCATGATATAAGAGGATGAATTATGCCATGTTGAAATGCATATGACATGCATGTTGGCTGTAAGTATGTTGGATGTATGTATGTGCTAGTGATGACTATCTTGTTTGTTGGTAAGCTTCGTATGTTGATTTTGCATGTGCTAGTGATGGTTAGCATGTTTGTTGGTAAGCTTCGTATGTGGATTGAGTATGTGCTAGTGATGGTTAGCGTGTTTGTTTGTAAGCTTCATATGTTAATTGAGTATGTGCTAGTGATGGCTAGCGTGTTTCTTGGTAAGCTTCGTATGTGGATTGAGTATGTGCTAGTGATGGCTAGTGTGTTTGTTGGTAAGCTTCGTATGTTGATTGAGTGTGTGCTAGTAATGGCTAGTGTGTTTGTTGGTAAGCTTTATATGTGTATGTATGAGCTAGTGATTGCTAGTGAGCATGTTTGTAAGCTACGTATGTATGATAGTATGTGTATGTTATACATATGTGTGATAGACATACGTATGTATGATGGCTATTTGCCTATGCTATGGATATGTGTATATGCATGTGGGCAGAGGTATGGGCTATGGATGGTATGAAGTAACAGTGTTTGATATGGATTTGGATATGGATGTGTAAGCATATGACGGATAACGATGGATATGAGTATGACGGGCAAGGATTGGAATGGATTGTTTTGGATCAGAGCACCTGTTGGGGGATTGTCAGTTAGTAAGGGTGTGTATAATTGTACAAGCATAACGTACAAATTACAAAGTGAAAATTAAGCATAATAAGTGAGATTTAAGTAAGAACGGGATAACTGGGGTCGGCTCTAAGGAGCTCAGTTGCAGGACTTCCGAGTAAGATGTTTTGGCCATAAGATGGATGGCGGAGTACGTAAGATGATGCACTAAAATAATGTTCAATAAAATATTTTAAAATTTCAAATTACAATCCTATTTTGTGTTAAGTCATTGCTTATTTGGGCTATTTATGTTTTGAATAAGTTAGTTGGACCTTAATTGAGTTTACATGTCTAAACAGGCTTCAACAGGATCCAACTGGAAGAGGAAGTGAAGCTCAACTACCCAAAGCTATTTAAAAGTCAATAATGGGCTCTTAATGGTCTAAACATGCATGGAATGGTCGAACACAACCTTGTGGACTATTGGATTTGAGATTTGCATCAAGAGAACTAAATTAGGAAAGAAGCTGATTCGGACAGATTGACATAGCTATAGTATTTTGACTATATCTTTCTCTACATAATTGATAAGTATGAAATATATATTTATTTTATATGCCTTTTTACCTTATTTGCTAGTATAGATTAGGTTAATTAATAGTTAGTTATAGTTTATTTAGATTAAGATAGAAATTAGTATTTTAGTTTAATTATTAATAATTTTATATTTATTAGTAGTTTAGATATGTATTTGAACAAAGTTGGGATTTTAATTATATTGTACATGTCTAAAGGATGATATTTTATGTTTTGTAGGTAAAGTGCACTTATCGAAGTACTTGGACGATGTTTGGAATAATTCAAAATAGTCTTGACATGCTTTAAAGTGATTTGGACAACTTTTCGGAGTTATAAACAAGTTGGAAATTAATATGGACATGAAGAAAAGCTTAATAAACAGAATATGGACTGTCCAGGAAAACTGTCCAGATTGCAGAAACACTGTAGCCATTCGAACAGGCTGCAGGCCGTTCGAATGGGCATGCAGGGCGTTCGAACGGCATAATGCGCAGTTTCCTTGTTTGACCCAAATTTCAATCCTTTTCATATTGGACTTCTTCCTACAGAACTTATGCCTATAAAAAGACATTTGGCTTGAAACTTGAGGATTCCAGGAGATTTTATGAAGAGAAAAAGGAAGAAGAAGATGGAAGAGAACTCAAAGCTTTCAATGGAGATTCAAGTGTTTTCTTCTACAATGGAAGGCTAGACTTTTCTTTTACTTAGGAGTTGGTGAAGCTATAGATAAGTTTCAGTTTCTTTTCTTTTTAATTTAGATCTCAGTTGTGAATGATGACAATTGTATGATATGGATTTCCTTTTTAATGGAAGAGCTTTTAATGTTTATTCAAGTCTATGTTGATTTATTGTCTTGTAGATGATAGATTGATATGGTTTTGATATTTACATCAATTTTAATTTCTGTGATTTAGATGAGATGGTTATACAATAGTTTTAATGTTCAAATAATTAATGACTTGGATGAGTTATACTAAGATTAGACGGGTCATGCCTATAGCTAGTTTAGTGTAGATGATTCGTGCTATTGTCGAAAATAGCTCATGTCATGGAATTTAATTAATGATTCTTTCTGAAGTAATTCTAGCTTGTCGCTGAGAATACTTGTTCATATTCACACTAGATTTAGATTAAAAGTTAAGGAATTGTTATGGTTCTATAGTGGATTCGATTTCCTAAGTAAATTCTATCAAATTAATCTCTTGCTTTTAAACTAGTTGATTTCTTTCTTTTGCTTAATTTAAGTTTAAGTTGTTTTTAGTTTTTAATCAGCAAATTTCTCTTTAGATTTAGTAATAATTTATCCGTCCCTGAGGTTCGCCAACCCTTAAATACTTATCCTAGTACAATTACCTTGTACACTTGCAAAGAATTTAATTATAAACGATCAATAATTCGGATTGATACAATTCTAGTGACATTGGAAAGAAGATTTCTGTGGATACATTTGTTATTTCAGGAAGAAATTCCAAATTACGAAGATTTATGGGTCTAATTTGGTATGCAAATGGACAGCTAGTAAACTAACCCGAAGCCAGCACATGAAGAATATTTTCATTGGTTGTGATTGATACACATAAGGAAAGACAATGAGGCTGGTTGGATATCTAAAGGAAGATTCAAAGATACTTATTTGCTAAATAAATCATTGATTTATTTGATTGATTTAGAATCTAATCATTGCCAAAGATGCAACCAATCAGGCAATCAATCAGGATGCAATCTAGAGATATGATTTTACTTTCCTATTTGAAGCAACCCCTTCTATTCCTATAAATAGAGGGGTGGACGTGATAGAGGCATCATCCCCCCTCTTTGGAGCTCTCCTCTCCTATTTTCTTCTCTCATTTTGTAATTTTATTTTTAGTTTTATTGTAATGGCTTTCTAAGCTCTCAAGCTAAGGCTAGGAATGAAGCTTGTATTTGATGTTTAATGGATACTTTGATTCAAGTAAGTTCTTTATCATTTTAAATTGATGTTTCATATTTAAGGAGTTTATAATCTATATAATTATTTGATTCAGCGTTGACGAAAGGCACACCAAATGCTTATAATTCCCTGTGATTATATACTTAATGCTTTCACGTAGCAAACAATCAATTACTATTGTTCTATTTTAAAATTCTTTAAAAGATAAATTTTCCGATTAAGATAAAATTTCATTTGATCTTAATTGAGTTATCATTTGAATGAAGTATACATTAGAGATTTATTGCAAGTGGATTTTCAATGCCGTAGCACTTTCTCTTTGATTGTCTCTTATTATCTATTTCACTTTCCTTCTCTATTCTATTCTCTTCGTAATAGTTTTCTGTGTCACACAAGGCTTTCCATGTGGATCGACCTTGTTTACTATAGTTGATAAGTAAAAAAGAAATTTGAACTAGACTACTTCATAGTCTTAGTTTGGATGTAACAACATAAGACTGTAAGGATTTGGTGTATGATGAGTTATGTTGTAAGATGGATGGGTTAAGTGAAGTCTGCTGCCCAACGAACTAGGCTTTCGGATCGAGCTCAACTTTAGTTTGATCAGTGGAGCACAGTATGCTTGAGAGTTTGTGTGGCAAAATTATACCGCATAAATTACTTAATTCAAACTTGAATTATAAGAAAGCTAGTGATAGCGTTGTGAGTTTGAGACTTGAGGGTTCGATGGATTATGTTTCATGTTTGAGCTAGCCGATAATGAGTCAGCTGAGCATTTTCTCCTGTCTTGCCATGGTGTTTATCCTACGGGATGTTGTTTGTGTGTTGTATAGAGCATCAGATGTCTAATGCTCTGTTGAGGGCGACGTATATTTTCGATTTGGTCTGTGTGTTGTATTAAGCTCAGACATTTGATGCTCTATTGAGAGCATGGTATGATTTTTGTCCAAAAGTGGGATTGTATGATTTCTACCCAAGAGTGGCACTGTATGATTCTACCCAAGAGTGGCACTATATATTTCTGCCCAAGTGGCACTATATGATTTCTACCTAAGAGTAGCACTGGCACTATAAGACCCATTATGGTGGGCAATTGTATGACCCCTTATGTGTGAGTGTTTATGTTGCGCGCTCAGGTAAGTAGTATCATGGACCTACTCTTACATGTTTGATCATGTGCCCCATGAGCACTAGTGTTCCTTACCTTCGGAAAAGTCCATGGCGTCTAGTCATTCCCCGGTGATTAAGGTGATGCCCTAGTGACATTCTTTTCCATTTCGATGCTAGAGCTTGTTAGTTGTAATGAGCTTCAGTGGTCGATAGTATATGTACGATTATGAGTATGAGCACGACTATAAGAATATGAGTATGTATACAACTGTAAGAGTATGAGTATGAGCATGACTGTAAGGAGCACGACTGTAAGAGTATGAGCCTGACTGTAAGAATATGAGTATGAGCACAACTGTAAGAGTATGAGTATGAGTATGATTAAGTATGTTTTTGAGTAAGACAGTAAGTGTGTGATTTTGAGTAAGTATATGATTGTACGAGTAAGGTCGTACAAGTATGTGTAAGCTATATGAGTAAGCGTATGATTATACGAGTAAGGTTGTACAAGTATGTGTAAGTTATTTGAGTAAGTGTATGATGGTACAAGTAAGTTTGTAAGACCCTGAATAAGGGTGTTTGTGTAAGTTTGATTCGATGGTATGATGTTAGCATGATGATATGCATGTTTGTATGCGTATGAGCATGATTATGATATGCCTATTTGTTCATGTTTGAGTTGCATGAACGTATCTATGTATGGATTTACACAGTTCACTGTTTAGAACTCCCCTACTGGTTATTTTCCTACTGAGTATGAAAATACTCATTACCCTACTTTTTAGCCCTATTATTCGGGAGGCTTTTGCAGGTTTGTGACGGAGAGCTCTTGGAGATGGATGCTCGTTTCTGTGGTGGATTGATTCCCTTGGACTCAGGTATAACCTTGACTCACTGTGAGTTTTATTTGTGCTACAATCCGATGTATTGGGTGAGATGAGAGTATAGATGCAAAGATCTTCTATACATAAGACTCATAAACATTGAAGTACTTTACATAAATTTTTTTTTTCTTTGAATTCTAAATAGAAATTTAGCCAAAGATCTTCTAATTTGATCACCTAGACACCACTAAAATCTAAAAAGGCCTAAGTCAACTTATGTTTAAAAATTCTCTCTTGATCTTTATATATAAAAGTGACTTGAGTATTAACATGATGTGTACAAGTTTAAAATCAGAGAATAACAACATCAAGCAAAGGAAAATCAAATTGATCTTTACTCTCCTTGGTGTATCATTCTCTTAGTTAAGGTACATTTTACCACTAATCATGTTACTTTTCAGCTTAAAAGAAAATTAATCTCAATGTATCTTAAGAACTAAACTTTATCAAAAATAAAAACAAAGCCAATTACCAAACTAAGCAAAAACTACACTAATTTTTTTGTTTGGTTTTTATCATATTCCGTTTTTTTATGTTTTCCCAATTCAAATCTTATGAATTAGAACAATGTAATAACCGAGTAAAAATGCAATAAAACTAAAAACATATGAATGTCCAAATGATATAAAGAATTAAACTATGGATAGAAATCAAATTCTCTTACTTAGATATGTAAGACTCATTAGCCTTGCCTAGCCATAGATTCCTAAGGCAACCTAAGGTAGACTTCTTTGCTTTTCCTAATTAATCCTTCGAGGCATGAAGATCAACTTTCTTCACCCACACCCTCTTTATCTTCTTTTCATACATTTGGTGGGGCAACTTAGGGGTGAGGGGATAGTATGATTAGGGGTAGAGGGGATAGTATGATTCTTCTCATTCTTCTTTGACCTAAGTTTAAAAGGATAATTCTTAGCATATTCTTTTCTAGTATGGGTCTCACTATGACAAATATCACACACCCACAATAATAGAACCTATACTTCCTTGTTTCGCTCTTGACCTAGGTGGGTTGGGCACCATCTTAGGGTTTTTATCACGTTCTTTTGCCTTCACAAAGATAATAAGTAGGTTTTTCTACGGGAGTAGATAACTAATTCTTAAAACCTAAGACCATTTTGCTGGTTTGACCAATGTGAATCATAGTATCCAACTTGCTTTTTCCACTCTCAAAATCATGTAATTTCTCTTTAGAGGACATAAGTTCTCTATTGAGAGCACTAGGCTTCTCTTTCTCACTCTCTAGGCTTTTCTTAAGCTCATTTACCACTCTTTCAAGTTTATTAATCAACTTCGCTAACCTATTTGCCTCTTAAAAAGAGTTGACTACATTGGTGGTTTTTTAAAACTAATAAAAGAGAATTAATGCGTCCAAAAGAAAGTAATAAAATTGACAGTCACATACCAATGGGGTTAGTTCATATAAGACAAGGATTAATGAACATAATATGTTTATGAACTTAGATTGAAAGAGAATTGATTAAAAAATTGTTAAAAAAGCTCAACTTTGCTAATTCTGAGTGTTTGATTTTTAATTTGAGTTGTGGATGTCAGAAAATTTTTATTTTGATGGGAAATGCCTATAAATATTTTAGGAATTTATTAGATTTTTTTGGAATTTTGGAATTTTTATTATTTTAGAAAATAAAAAATCAAAATTATTTCACAAATGATTGATGGATTGCTGGTTAGGTTTTTCACATCAAAGCTTGGTTTTAGATTAAATTTCACTCCATTTCATCTCCATTCCTCTTCAAAATTTGTCTACACATTCGTTGGAGGGAATAAAGGAGATTTTAGTGCATTTTGGGCAAAACTCATTTGTTTTTCATCATTAAATCTCATTTTTGCGCGTGGCCAAAGGTATGTTCCGAACTAAATTTTGATTTTTTTAGTTGATTTTAAATGGTTTTTCTTGAGATTTGAACCAGTAAGTGTGTTAGAAATAGGATGATCTAATTTTTGTTAAATTTTCATGCATTTTGACCCCCATTAAAACTCAAGATTTCACATAAAATTCATGCGATGTCAAGTTTTTTTCCAATTCTTTTTTTCAAAATAGTGGATTCATAATAAAATTGACTATTGTTCCATTACAAAAGTTTGATCTACTCATCACGATCTACCTAAGGTTTAAATTTGGATTTATTCTAATATGAAAATTTTTACGGTTTATTTTAAATTCAAACTTTAAAATTTAGGCGTGCATTTCAATCCAATTTGAACTTCTAGGTTGTTTATCATTATTATATTTATATTCCTAGTCTATTCTTAGCTCTTGGTTGCTTTATGTGTCAATTAATCTAGACGGGATGAGAGAAGAAGCAAAAGGCAGTCGGGTCAGACATAGGGGACCCTAGATCATCAGTAGTGGGTTAGACAGGGTGAGACCGATTAGGTGTGAGCAGAGTTTAGTTCACATTCCTTTAAAGACTGCAGTAGCTTGGATAGAAGCCAAATCGTACTAGATGGATTATTTTTCCACATTTCCACAACAAGACAACAGGTTTACCCAAGGCTAGTTTGGCAGTGGTATGCATCACTCCGCTTAGAGGATGATGGTGCCCTTATAGGAGTTGCATGAGGAGTTCAGGTGAAAGTGACACCTTTTATTATTGCCACTATTATTGGTTATGAGAGGAAAGCACTCACATTCCCAATTTTTGCATATAATTTCCCACCAAATAGTGAGTTGTCTGCTACATTACTTAGTTTGCCACGAGGGCCAGAGCTTGAGGTGTCCTTGTTTGCACCCTCGATGACACGGGATTTTAGACTTTTTTATGTCATTACTCAGTATGATATTTGGAGTGTTAGGAAGGAGAGAGTAAACAGAACGATGACATGACTTGTAAGATCTCTAAACCCTAAACTGATTTATTTAATTTTTTTGGTTTATATTATGTGGTTGTGTTAAATTGGGTCAATTTGACTTATTTTTGGATTTAAGGAGGTGAACAATGATTTAAATCAATATTTTCTTCTTTTTGATGGTTTTTAAGTTAAACTAAATCAATTCAATTTTTTTTTTGGAATTTTGGCAATTTTTATGAAAAAGTTAGGGTGCGGGTCCCACCGTGGGCCCCACGTTCTTAAATTAGTATGATGGGTTCCAAAAGACCATAAACCCATCTTATTTCAATATTAATGTGTTTCAAAAAATTTAAACTTCTGTTTGAACTCAAAATGAATAAATTACCCATTTTTAGTGTTAAATTCTATCGCACCTCAATTTTTTATTAGGTATGCCCCATGACTTACAATAAATTGAAAGACACAGCTCCATTCCCATTTGGGAAGTGATAAAATTTAGAGGCTAAGAGGCCCTAATCCCCATTCCAAAAGAGGAAAGGTTGATTAAGGTAAGATTAACTTTATTTCTTTGCTAATCTCCAAACGTTTTGCCTAATCTTTCTTAATCTCATCTTTTCCAAAGTTAAATCTTATTTTTTACAGCTAAAGTTTCCAATTTTGATCTCTATTTCAAACCTCTAATGAGGAATTTTTGTTTTGGAACCAAACAAGTCCTAGATCTATAAGTTTTAAAGTGATTTAGGCTTTAATAATCGGATTTATCAATATATTAACAAAACCCTAAATGTGGGTAGGGATTTGAAGACATTGGAGCTTCGATTTCGGACCAAGAACTCACTAAAGGTATAGGTTTTTCTTCCAAAATGGGTTTATTTTTTGGATTTATGGTTTGGAATGGTTTATGTGAGTTTCTCTTGATGTTGAGCTTTAATGGTGGGTTAAGCAAAGCATGTTCTTTTTAGTGATTTTCTTGTGCTTCAGTTGATAAATGACTACTAGATCTATGTATTTTAGACTTGGGTAGTAATTATATAAAGTTTCATGAAATTTTAACAATTTTTAGTGATTTTTAAGAAGAATTTCAGTTCAGTTTCGTGAGGTCGAAGATGACTTTTAGGACAGTTTTATCTTGACTATTAGATCATTGATCTAATGGCAGATCTTCACCAGATCATTCAATTAGCCTAAACAGCTCTTTGTTTTGGATTCATGACTACGTTTTGGATACTTTTACTTTGAGATTTTTTCTCAAATATTTTTTGAGACTATATTAACATGTCTAGATTATATTCCTAATCATTCATAATTTATTTAAATAATATGTATTTATTATATTTTTTGGAATGAATATTGTTCAATAAAAAAATCAATGTTTTCGTGTTTAGAAGCATGTTTAGGGATGAAAATATTTTTGGTTCCTTCTTTTTATGATGGATTGATATAAGTGTTATGAGTATGTGTATAAAATTCAAGTTGTTTAGAGCACAATAAGTAAAATGAATAATTGCGAATTCGAAGGTCAACTATCTTCAGCACAACTGCGTAGTCTTTATAATTAAATCAAGAAAATTATTTTTTGTGCTTATTTTCATATGATATTTTTTTATATGTTAATTAAGCCTACGATATAGGTTTTCGTAAATTTTTACATAGATCAGTGTTTATTTTATTTCAAAAATGTACAAATTTTATATTGTGATTGTGCTAAAACATCTACTTAAGCTAGTTTGGGATAAATGAGCATATGTGCAATTTTAAATGAGTTTTTGATGATTTCTTCATAGTTACTACATGATTCCAATGGTTTTGACCATGATGATGCAAATATATGTTTTCACATGTTATATTAATTTTAGGTGTTTAGCTCAAGTATCTCTATGTTTATGCTTACTTAAGTCTAGCATGAAGTTATAATTGACTAGGACTTGTATTTTTTGAGGTTTTTACTGAATTTTATTTATGATTTCAATAAGAATGAACCATGATAGAATCATGAAAGCATGCATATTACATAATGAGGGTTTGATCATGACGTGTATGTCAATGCTTAGATTTGAGCACTAATGTTTTGCACACACTATGTGGAGGTGATTGCAGTGATTATTTAGCACATATTGATTAGGAATGATGTACACATGGACTGATTGAAGCATATCTCATGTATTAAGATTCATCTAGTGTTGTTCACATATGTACCATGTTGCATGCTTCATGAGATGGATTTACAAATAAAATTTTATCGAGATTAGCTGTGGTTGATTGATTGGATGCAATTGTGTGATATTGCTTGCTAGGTTAATCAATTTGAGACTTATCGATTCGGTTTTACATCCAAAAGGATGGGGATTTATGTCCATCAAGGATGAATTTTCTTCCCCAAGTTGAGAAGAGCAGAAATGCTATAAGGAAACCAAAATTATTGAGACCATCTGGACCCTATGAATTCAGGCTAGTGTAGCCGAGTGCACCAGCTTACCATGGGGTAACTTCCTCATTAGGGAATATACCCCAAACTATGGAATTCCTTTAGACTTTCAAATTGGGGATTGTTAGGAGTGAGCAGGGACTACTTAAGTTTCAGCCGATTAAGTAGGGTTGTTTTATCGATATGCATGGTTGTGATAGTGTGTTAGAGACACTTTACATGCAGGATGAATGTTTATAAATATGCATGGTTATGATTGTGTGTTACACACTTCTCATGCAGGTTGAATGTTTGTAGATATCATGATATGTTAGTGTGTTTGAGATACTTTTCATGCAGGATGGTCATTTATAGATATGCATGGATATGTATAACGTGTTCGATACACTTATCATGCAGGATATATGTTTATGAAGGAGAATGAATGTGCATGAATATATATAGTGTGTTAGAGACCCTCTCATACACAATGGATGTTTATGGTTTGAAATGATTATTCATGCTAAGTTTGATATGTTGAGATACTTTCATGTAGGATAATTACTTATGAGTGAATATGTTTAAGTAACGAGAAGGTAATTAGGAATGAAAGGATATATGGTATGTTTGATGTGATAGATTATGTGGAATGCTATGATGATTTTCAGATTTGTCATTTCAATGTTCAAAACCTTGCTAAGTTTTAATCACTCCATTTTTTCTGTGTTTTCTGTTTTGGGGTTGCATGATGCGAAATGCAGACAATTAGGTCCCTCTTTGAGAAGCGTGTGTGAATGATGGTCAAGAGTAGGTGTGGGAGCCTAGAGATCTTACTATCTTTATTTATTTATTTTGCTGGTGTGCTAGAATTTCATGTTTGGTTGACTTTGTCTCATACTTTATTAGCCATTATGACTTTAGACTTATTTTAGATATTATGACTTGAACCATGTTGACGGCTTATTGTTGTAAGATTGTGGGTTTAAGAGTTGAGGACTAATTTAGATTTAATGTCCTTTATATTTTCCCTATTTTATCATGCACAATGATAAAGTGGTGCATTACTTCATGTGTGTTATACCATTAGAGGGGTCAATTCTTCAGCAAGTCATTATATTGTCGCCCCCGTGTGCTTCGACCATCCCTTGGACCGAGTTCGGCTTGGGTCAGGTGGGTGCCTGGGCGTGTCACGACTACTTCAGCTCCTGACATAGGCACATTTGGAGCTTGATCTACCTTCTATCATATTTGGGAGGATTATGGAGTTTTTGCATGGCACACACATGAGATGTTGTCATATCCCTACATCTTATGCAGGATTTTCACAATGGTGCATGTTAGAGACCCAGAGCAGAGCCTACCATGATAGGGATGAGACCTATAGACCCTAGAGTGGTTCAACGAATCTTATCTTACCATCAGGGTTATGATCATGAGCCCTAGGGTGCAGAGGATGTAGTAGAGGCAGCAGATGCAGCATTGGATCTACCAACACCTACAAATGATGATTGACTAGTGACTATAGGAGAGTTCAAATTATTTCAAAATGTTGTATTCAAGCAGTTACTTCCCTTGATCAGTTGATCAGATCTTGCTTTCCAAAAGCAAATAGGGAGGCAGAGTAGATTGGAGATGATGATGCAGCTAATAATTTATATTTTTATTTATTTGTTTCACTTTCATATAGTCCATTTGTTAAAAATTTGTTCAGTTTGTTTATGTTTCATTGTGCTGATTAGATGTACTCTTGAAACTGATTGTATTATAGGATATATGATTGGACATGTATTGGTTTGA
Source organism: Saururus chinensis (assembly GCA_035235625.1). NCBI lineage: Eukaryota > Viridiplantae > Streptophyta > Magnoliopsida > Piperales > Saururaceae > Saururus > Saururus chinensis. The sequence continues at coordinate 40,375,564 of CP141143.1, forward strand.
TGGTTGAATTTAATTTTATGTCTTTTTGTAACGATTATAACTTGATGGAGCTTTAATGAGTATTTTCATTAGTTATTGCTTTTACTTTTTATCTATTTATGTCAAAACAGGGGAGAAGTGATTAATAAAAATTAAAGCATTTATATTTATAATTGATTGGACAGTGCTATGAAAATAAATTTAATTTTAAATGTGTAAGATAAAAATAAGTTTATAAAAGGATTTTCAAGCTCAATTCTAAATAAATGAGTTAATTTTAATTGAGTCTATGTTGAGTCATTGTAGTGTCAAGTTATTTTGTATAATTTGAAAGTCAATGCACTATGTCAAGAGTTATAATATTATTTTTAATTTTTAAATATTTATTATTTTGACAAGAAATAGCCAATGGAGGAGATTGCAAGAATATATGAGTCATATGTTTAGTTTAGTGGCAAATTTCTTTGTCAAAGTTATGTCAAGAAACTATGTATTGACTCTTAGATTTGGTTTGAGGTTGTTGTGGATGGGTTAGATTTAGATTTGACAGACTTGAAAAAATACGAGCAGGCGTGTTCTTATTGATCAAGGTAGAAGACTAAAGAATATTAAAGAGTTTTTGTAAGATCTCTAACTTGAACCCGGTTTAATTTTGATTTAATTATGTGTTATTGTGTGGTTTTGATTAAATTTGCTAGTTTGACTTGATTTTGGAAGTTAGGTGTTGGCGATTATGGTTTTAATAAGGTATAATTTTATTTCTCTGGGTTTTAATATCAAACTAACTCTATCCCATTTTTAGGGATTTTATGGAAAATTTTCATTAATTAAGGGTGTGGACATCGTGGGCCCCACATCCATGGTTGGATAGCATGTGTCCCACATGACCCTAAACTTTAATTATTTTATTTTAATGAGTTTTATAATTTTCAAACTTTTTTTAGCCCTAAAATGACCCTAATTAGCCACTTAAGCCCAACAATATATATTTATACCCCAATAGCTTACTATAGAAGGAAAACCCTAGCCCATTTCTTAATTTGGAAAGGGTTGTGCTAGGAGGCAAGGTGGTGTCCTAATTTTCATTCCCAAAGAAGAAAATCCTATTTAGGTGAGTTTTAAGCCCTAATATACCAGATTTACTCTTAATCTCTCTATTCTTCACTTCCCCTAAATGAATTCTTGATTTATTTCATTAAAAATATTATTTTCAATTTTAATTTCAAAACCTAAAAAGAGGGATTTTCATTTTTAATCAAATCATATATCTACTTGTTTTCAAGGTTATATAAACTTAATAGTCAATTTTGATTAAGTATTAATCAAAACCCTAATTTTGGTAGGGTTTCTTAAGGAGTAGAGCTTTATTTTTGACCCAAGAACTTCTTAATGGTAAGGGGTTTTCATCTCAAGTAGTTTTATACTTTGGCTTTCATGTTTGAATGGTTTAAGTGGGTTCTTGCTTATTTATGTGCTTTAACAGTGGATTATTAAAATCATGTCATTTATGTGGATTTTTTAATGATTAAGCTTAAGAATGGTTAGATCTACTATATTTTAGGTTTGTATTTTGATATCATGAAGTTCTGAAGTGATGCTAGAATTTTTCTAGCATTGTTAGGTATTTTTGGTTTGATTTTTGTGAGGTTGAAGACAAACTAGAAATGGGCATAAAGTGAACTGTTAAGGGCATTTGAACGGCCCAACAAGTGTTCAAATAGTCTGCCATTTGAACGGCCCAACAAGCATTATATAGCTTGCCATTCAATGGCTTGTCTGGCCAATCGAACAGTCTAGGGTTCGAACGGCCCAATAAGCCATTCGAACAACCAAAGGATAGTTTTTACCATTCTTGTATATTTTGGCCATTTCTTGTTATCTCTCAATGAATCTAATTTCTTATGATTAGAATGAGTTATTATTACCTATAAATACTACTATGATTGCATGAAGACCACCTTGAAACTTATGACTTAAAGCAAGCATGATTTAGGCTGTACTTATTTGGTTTTAGCATGATATTCTACTTGTCTTAAATTCATATTTGATGACTACTTTATGATTTTTTGATTATTACACTAGGTTAAACCATGATGATGCAAATATGTCCTTGCACATGTTATATTAATTGTAAGAAAATCATGTATTCCATGTTCTAGCTTAAGTATGAACTCGTATTTCAATGTTTTTATCGTATTTACTCCATGATTTCAGCAGGGTAGGGCTATGATAAAATTTTGGATGAATATATACAAAACCTTGATTGTAGCTTGGTTATGTTTCACATGTTTTTGCTTAGAGTTGAACACTCTCACTTATGTACACTCTTGTGTAAAGTTCTATGAGATTATTGGGCACAAATGGACAATTTTTCATGCGCATGGGGGCTTATTTGAGCATGTTTACTTATACTTAGATTTGATTGGAATATGCTCACGTATGTATCATGTGGCATGCATCATGAAAATGATTTATAAATAGGATTAATCATGATTATCAGTGATTGATCGATTAGATAAAATTGGATGTCAGATTAAATTGTTCGAAGGCTTATCGAACCAGTTTTGAGTCTGAAAGGACTTAATTTCATTTTGAGTTCCTTTGAGAATGTACTACTTCCCTGGGTTGAGATGAGTTGAAAGCTATGTAAGTTGATTATTAAGTTTATCTTGACCCTAAGAATCCAACATGGTATGTTTGTGTGCACCGGCTAACTAGAAACTACTTAGCCTTTAGCCAGAGTGAATGGATCTTCTTAGGTGAAGACCATGGCGAGCAGATTTACTTAGGCTACTTCTAGGGTGAGTAGGACTACTTAGGCTTTAGCTAGGGTGGGTAGGTCCACTTAGGCATTAGCCAGGGTGAGCAAGTCAGCTTACGCTATTGCCATGGTGAGTAGGTTTGCTTAGGCTATGACTAGGGTGAGCAGTGAGTCTTCTTAGGCTATGGTCAGGGTGGGTAGTGATTCTTCTTAGGCTATAGCTAGGGTGAGTAGTAGGTCCTCTTAGGCTTCGGCTAGGGTGGGCAGGATAGTTGTAATTCTCTATTGTGAGACATACACCATTTGTTGTTGCATGTGTATGGAAGGCTATGCTCTTGACACAGGTTGTGTAGTGAAAATGGAACTTGTGTTAAACATGTGGTTATGACTTAATTTGCATGATATGCAAGATAGTGTGTTTGAGACACTTAATTTGTAGGGTGAATGTTTTCATTGAGAAATAGATATGCATGATATGTTTATGTTCAGAAGTTATTCATGCAGGATGTGATTATGTTAGTAAATTTTCCATGTTTATGCATGAGGTTTACATGTAATGATAAGATATGCCATGCATAGTAGGATATGTAGGTTGCATGAATATGTGATGATGAGTCAATATGGGTTATAGCATGATATGCAGGTAGCATGGCTATGTGGTAATGTGATAATATGGGTTATAGCATGATATGCATATAGCATGACTATGTAATGATGAGATATGTTAGGTATAACATGATATGCAAGTAGTATGGCTATGTGATGATGAGAGAATATGGGTTAATAGCATGATATCCAGGTAGCATAGCTATATAATGATGAGATACATTAAATATAACATGATATGTTGTGGACAGTTGTCCACAAAGGCCTGGCTAGCCGGTAATGAGAGGGGAGTGGAGCAGGAAGGCCGGGAAAGGGGAGAGGGAGCGGCATAGCTGCTGGACAAGGGAGAGAAGCAGAGAAGAAGGGGAGATAATTAGAGAGATAATAATTCATTTTATAACTCAATTAGGGTGTAGCCCTTACATTTAAATAGACTATCTAAGTGGGCTCACTAACAAGCACCTAAGGCCCATTAGCATAATTAAAAGAAAGTACTAATATCCAAATTCACTTAATTACCTAAATGCCCTTATTAACCATAACATAATTAAAACCCTAACTTCTAGCACATGGACCCCATAATAGGCCCTTAGAACGTTCACAGCATGCGATGCTTTTGCTCTCCTTCCATGGCATCCACCAGAGAAACCCAGGTGGCCTCCGCCTTCGCCCTTGCAGCAGAGGACAGTTGGCCTCAGTGCCCTCCAGCGCAGCCATCTTCCGGTTGAGGGCAAGCACAGTCGGGTTGAAGTGGCAATCCAGAGAGGAGGCAGTGTCGTGCCTTTGTTCCAGGATGGTAGTGATCCGGCAATGGCGGAAGAGGAGGCCGGGGTTCAAGCGAGGGGGCGACTGCTGTAAAGGCCCCAACTTTGACGGCTTTTCCGTTGGTGGAGACTTGATCAAACCATTGAATGTAGGGGATGAACTAGTGAAGAAATCAGGCCCCATCGTGGTTGGTAAGAGGGAAATTTCTTTCCTACCACACTTCATCAATTTATCTTCGAATCTGACACAGGCTACACCTCTGTCAAACACCACGAGAGGACATTGTGCGCTGCTCAGCAAAGCCACCGCTTTTTTGATTTGAAGGTTGGCGATGGCTTCCAGTTTAGCAATTGTCTAGTGCTGAACGTCCGTTGAGAGGTCCAGAGAGCACCATCCTAAATGACGATCAGCAGCTTGTTTAGAAAGATTAGGACCGGGCCGTCGCAGACAGCATAGACTGAATGCCCGTGGTTCTAGAACCCCCCCGCGTCATCGCCGAACCCAGGAAAGATGAGACGGTGGGCAACAGTGGCAAAGATGATAGAGTCGGCCTCAATGAAGGTTTGGTTCCAGTAGTGCTGTACGTCGAGGAGATCGCCAGAGTGGCTGTGGTAGATGATGTCGTCGAGGGAGTAGGACTCCTCAAAGGGGGTGGAGTTCGTGCTGAAGGGGGCGTACTTAGCTGAGAAGCCATGGGGTGAAGCTTCGATGCCTCTCCGTCCTCTGCCACTGCCGCTGTCGAATGGTGGCTGATCAGTGCTTGTTTGACCATCGGGTAATAGCGGTGGAGGATCCGGTGGCTTTGGCAAGTGTGGTGTCCGGGGATCGACGACTTTGATACCAATGTTGTGGACGGTTGTCCACAATGGCTTGGCTAGCCGGTAATGAGAGGAGAGTGGCACAGGAAGGCTGGGAAAGGGGAGAGGGAGTGGCATGACCATCAGACAGGGGAGAGAGGCAGAGAGGAAGGGGAGATAATTAGAGAGATAATAATTCATTCCATAACTCAATTAGGGCGTAGCCCTTACATTTAAAAAGACTAGCTAAGTGGGCTCACTAACGAGCACCTAAGGCCTATTAGCATAATTAAAAGAAAGCACTAATATCCTAATTAACTTTATTATCTAAATGCCCTTATTGACCATAACATAATTAAAACCCTAACTACTAGCACTTGGACCCTAATAATAGGCCCTTAGAATGCTCACAACATGATATGAATGTGACATGAAAATATGTTGATGGTTATATACATAGTATGATATACAAGTGGTATGAAATGTGTTGATGAAATGTTATAGATAGCATGGCATGCATGTGGCATGAGTGGATGTTTATAGATTGTAAATTATGACATGAATGCACAGGTTTGTGTGGATATCTCATGATGAATGGGCATTATGGTTGATTATGTGATGAGCTTGTGGCTCACCCTTCTTTGTTCTATTTTATTTTGGGGCTACATGCCGTGTCATGTGGAGCGTGTGGTTGGCGATGATCCTTGGGAGGGGTTGAATGGAGATTATGGGTTTTATGATTGCTTTTATAGCATGTTGTATTGAAACTTTTATAAACTTGATTATATTTAATTCTATTAGCTAATGTTGATTTAGACTCTTATTAGTCATTGTGGTTGATGCACTGAAATAATGTTCAATTAAATTGATGCTGAAATCTTGAATTACAATCCTATTTTGTGTTAATTCATTGCTTGTATGTGCTATTTATGTTTTGAATAGGTTAGTTGTACCTTAGATGTTAATTGAAGCAATGTTTCGAAGCACTAACATGGCAATTCTAATTGATATCATGTAGCAAAATGAAATTTTTAACAATTAAACAGTGGATCACTAAATTGCCCCTATTTGATTATCAATAAGGTTAAAGACTACGAGTTCTAAACTCTTTACGTAAAATTTTTATATATAGTGGAATAAAACAAATATTCTCTCAAATCTCATTCACGATATATTAATCAACCACCATCATTCAATCACTATTATTCAATCCACACATGAACAAATAAATTTAACATGGAAAACCCTAATACTAGTAAAAAACAATTGTAATTCTAAAGGAACCAAATCAATGCACTAAAAACCAAGACTTTACATTGACACAAGATAACCACCAACCTTGTTTAGACTCTAACACAAGCTCCACTTATTTAGATCATTGTTGTTGGCCTTCAAGTCTCCTCCCTCAAGCACTTAAAACTTTTTCCTCCTTGCCTTGTCTCTGTCTCCTTCTAGCCTTCAACAAGCACCTCTTATTATATTGACTTTGGCCAGGTGGAGTCTTCAATCTCCCATTAGAGATATGCTACAAATCCTTTGAAATCTTTGTGTATAAACTCCTTTAGTTGTGGATTATCCTCGTCAATTCACCATGGATCTTCAACTCAAAGCTTCATGTGAATTCTCCTTTGAAAACTATTCTTCCTAATCTTCTCTAGGTTTTCCTTTCTTAAATTTTGTGATTTATTAACACTTATATATAGCTTCTTAAGTCAGTTTAGGTATTGCACTTGAATAAGGACATAAATTGAAATTGGAATGACTTAATTAGGGTAACCTATCCTTAAGAGATTGATTATTCCAAACAGCGATCGATAGTTCACTGTTTGTTATGTGCACAATACTTCACCTAATCGATCGGTTCACTAGAGAAATCAATCGATAACTTTGGGCTTTGTTTTGCATAGGGCAAAATCAAGTGCCAATCGATTGTTTACATCTTGTTTTGTAGCAATCGATCGTTCTACCTGTAATTTTACTATTTTTCCCTTTTTACCCTAAAACCTTATGAAACCTCTAAAATCATTTCTGAAACCTCCCCAAGTGATTTTTGCATGCAAATGTGATATGAAAAAACTTTAAAAACCTTCAACATTCTTCAATCTTCTGTCTTGATCAATAAGAATATGTATGGTCATATTTTTCATGTCTGTTAATTCCAAATCTGACCCAACCATAACAACCTCAAATTAGATTCTAAAATGAAATATAGATACAAGGTTTCTTGACATAATTTTGACAAGAAAATCAGCCAATAAATTTGACATAAGACTCGTATGTTCTTACATTTCTTCTATTGGAAGAATTAGATGAGAGCCTTCATTCAAGCTCTTCTCTTGGTGGCAATGCCTGAAAAGTTGTGATTAAAGGCTAGAAACCACTTATGGCCAATGACAAAGATAGTAATTCAATTATAAAAGATGAGAGTGAATGAGATGATAATAAGACTAATCTTGCTAACTTTAATAGTAAAGCCCTAAGTGAAATTTTTAATGCAATAGAAAAGTCTTTTCATAGGTTAAGCTCTAGTAGTAATATGCTAAAGTAGCTTGAGAAAAACTTGTGAAGTACAATGTGGGAACTAAAGTTGTGAAGGTTTATAGGTTACAAATGCTCTCCTTAGAATTTTAAAATATCATGATGAGTGAAGAGGAAACAATTTCTAAATACTATGCTAACATTTCAAACATAGTTAACACTTGTGATCAACTAGGAGTGCTAATACCTGATTACCTTGTTGTTAGAAAGATTCAAAGGTCCTTATCCTAAATATTGAGAGTTAAGGTAGTTGCAATTAATGAATCAAAGAAAATTGATACCTTAGACATTGAGGAACTTATAGGGAACCTAAGAACTTTTGAAATGCAAGGAGAGTCCTATGATAATAAGGAGTTGTTTGAAAAATCGAAAGAAGAATAAATTGCCCTAAGAACAACTAAGAAGTTGTCCAAGAAGTCCAAAGCACTAAACACCTAGAAGAATCTAAAGAAAGTGAGAGTGAGGATGAACAAATGACCATGTTGACTAAAAACTTCAAGAAATTCTTTAAAACTCAAAATTTTAGGGTTGAGAAAAAGGGACAAACTTCAAGGAAGAAACATGGGGAAAGAAGAAAGGAAAAGTATAACAAAGAAGATAGGTAGAACATGAAATATACTCAATGTAGTAAGTTAGGTCACTTTGATGCTGATTGCCCTGATAATATTTCTGATAGTTCTTTTGATGACAAGCCTAGGAAGATGAAGCGGTATGAGAAAAAAAGAATCGGAAAAGTACTTCAAGCTAATTTTTCTAATTAGAGCTCTTCTGAAGAAGAAGAATTGTGCAACTATATTATTTTTAATGAGAGTATGAAGGAAGATGGTTCATCTGAAGAGTCTCATTGGTACACTTCTAATGAGGTGCACTCAGATTATGTATCTAACCTAGATTTTGAAGACTATATTGGCTTCTTCAAATAGTTTCTAATTTTAACTAGAATGTCAAATCACCTTGAGAGAGGTTGAAAAAGAAAGATGAGAAATTAGAATTAAATTCTCAAGAATTGAAAAGATTGATGGAGTTGAATAGGAACCTAGTGAGGGAGGTTAGTGTTCTTAAGGAAAATCTTGAACAAGAAAGAGAGTGAGAGAGAGAGAGAAAAATCTAGTGCTCTTAATAAAGAACTTTTGTCCTCTTAAGAGACCTTAGATGGGTTCATGAGTAGGAGAAAAATTTTGGAGACCATGATAATCATTGTTCAAACTGCTAAAAGGGTCTTAGTTTTAGACCATGTTTGTCTTCACTAATAACAAAACCTATTATCTTTGTGAAGGCAAAAGAAAGTACTCAAAAGCACATGGTAGCGCCAAACCCACCAAGGTCAAGAGGGAAGGAGCTAAAAGTAAATTATAGGATTGTGGGAGTTTATGAGTTGTGTCATAGATATACCAACACTAGAAAGAAGTGCCTTAATAACCGTCCTTGCAAACCTAGCTCAAGGAAAAAGGAGAAGATGTCCCCTATATATGCAACCCCTAGACTACCCCATTAAATATATGGGCATAAGATGAAGAGGGTGTGGGTGAGGAAGATTGATCTTCAAGCCTTGAAGGATCAATTAGGTAAGATGAGCAATTGCCCCCTAGATTGCCTTAAAATTGGTTGGATAGGGAAGGCTAATGAACTTAACATCTCAAAGTAAAGAGATTGATTTGTTTTGTACATGATTACGTATTGAGTTTTTTCCATATTGCCTAGCCGAAGAATGGAAAATTCCATATTCCATGGATTTTAAACGAAAATGCCATAAAACCTAGAATAACACGATATAAGGTAAATTTTGAACTAAAATACCAATACCCCTATCAGAGATAGGGTTCTATATCGTGTAAAACCCTCACGAAGTTTCATTCATTGGCATACGACTTTAGACACCTGCAATTCCTCCGATTAAAAAGTCCTTTCCGATTGAAAACTCTGTTCCGGTTGGAAAGTCCTCTAATTGAGTAGCGTTTACGTGGCATGAGAGAATATTTTGTGACCTATCCGACCAGACATTGAAGATTAGGGTTTTTTTGTTTTGGAACGAGTTTGTGAAGAACACTCCAGCGTTAGTTCAAGAACAAGTTGTTTTTGCAAGTTGAGTTTGAAACTATATGCCCCAAAGCTGGTTCTTCTTTGTAGCGAGGTTCCATTTGTGGCAATCCCGGTAAAGGAGTAAACTTTGTAGAAAAGCAATAGCCAAACGAGTGGTTAATCCAGCTTGGAGAACATCAGCGGTGGTTTCGTAGTAAGGCCTTTTGGATATTTGTATGCACAATTTTTGATTTGGCATGTATGAAAGCATAACATAGGCAGTCAAAGCAGACTATCGTTGGGTTAGAAATATGATGAGTCATATATCGCATGTTCAATAAGATGCTGGAAACATGATGCTCAACTATTATGATATCATGTATGAGAGTTCCTCTTTGCATATGTTCGATCACATGATCGATATACTTATCCTATAAATAGAAGTTAGTTAGATAATGTGAATCAATGTGACTATTGATTATGGTCATAACCTATTGTTGATTTACATATATTTATCCAATTTTGCATAAGTAAAGTTAGAGTATTACATCAAATGGTGGAGTCGGTGAAGGCAGTAGAAGAGAATCTACGATGAAGATTGGGTCTGGGAACAAATAGTTTCCCCGTTGAATTGTGTCTACAAAAGACCTTGTAGATTCACATCTGGGATGCAAGGCCATATTGGTGGAGACTGGGTTCTACCAAGTTTATGATTGCGAGTCCATCATCATCTGTTAGATTTTCTCATTGGTGAGTGTTGGGACGACTCACAGGAGGTCTTCAACATAAGGGGCAAAAGACTACCCCTTACTATGGATGAAGTGGCTATGATCATAGGTTTGAGTGGAAAAGAGAACCTGTGTAAAATGGAAAGTAGCGAGGGGAAGGTTGCCCAAGGCAAGGGGCAATTCTACAAGAAGTTCATTCAAGGGAAGCGGGTGGAGAAGATAGGACTTGAAGAAATGTTGAAAGAAGTGGCTGCCAAAACACGGAGTGTTTCAGACCAGGACTTAGCATGGTTGGCTATCGTGCACATGGGTGTCCTTGTGTTATTCACACAGAGCAACAAAGCCATATCCCTAGCTATTACACCCTATGTTCTGATTACACTTAACCTCAGAGGGTTAGGGGTAATTATGAAATGTTAGTTAACTTTTTAAGGGTTTTAAGAGTTAAAATTCTCTTAGTTGGTTAGAGCTCGAAGTAACAAGCACAACGCATCTAAGAACACTCAAAACAAAGGTTGAAAATAAAAATCATAACCTCGGGAAATGTGCCACATAGGCGGGACCCACTTTAAAAAGTGCGAAATAACCTACCCATGTGGGGTCTAGTTTTGAAGGGCTTGTCGATACGAGTCCATCGGTACTAAGATCTGCAATTCCGACTTCAGGATAAAAAGTTATTGCGTTTTGAAGTTGGAATTGTATTTTAATGAAATAATAATAAAATTTTCAAATAAGGACAAAATAGCTGACATTATCAGAGCTGAGCCAAGCTGAACCGCCAAGCCACAGGACGCACAGTGGCTCATGATTGCGGCCTTTTGCGCGACGCGCGCGGGACGCGTGGTGAATGCGTGTCGAACATGCGGCACCATGACGCGTGCATCAGGGGCGCCAACCAGTGTGGTGGTTGAATCGTTTTGCACCATGTGGCACATGCGTGTGCGCGCATATTCCACTTTTCCCGTTCGCTTACATGATCATCTATTATAAATAGTCATTTCAGTTTATTCTTCCGAGAGAGTTTCTGGAGTCATTTTGCGTCCGTTTTCTTCCGTTCAAAAAGTGTTCTTAACTAATTTGAGAGTGTTCTATGCAATGGAAGTGTATATTCCTTAAGTTAGCAACCCTATCTAAGGGAAATGTCCCTGGGCATGGGGAGGTTCTGCCCGTTGCCTATGGGTGCGGGAAGGGAAAAGTGTCTCTAGGCAAGGGAAGGTTCTGCCCGTCGCTTATGGGTGCGGGAAGGGAAAAGTGTCTCCGGGTAAGGGGAGGTTCTACCCACCACCTACGGGAGCGAGAAGGAAAAAGTGTTCCCGGGTTAAGGGGAGGTTCTATCTGTAGCTTACGGGCACAGAAAGAGAAAGTATTCCGAAGTTAGAGGACGTTCTGCCCACAATCTTCGGACCTAAAAGGAAAGACGCTCTGAGGAAACAAGCAACTTCAAACGTCGTCACTTCTAAAACTACAAGGGTGTATGCTTTTTTGATCTTCTAATTTAACATAAGTTATATGCATGCATATCTTAATTAGTTATATACTAATTAAGATATATACTTTGTTATGGTATGATATATGCTGATATGTTTCTATTTAATCTACTTTGATTTATTCTGTTGTGATTTGAAATGCTCTGTTGTGACTTGACATACTCCGATCTAATATGACCGGTATGGACGGATAAAATCTGATATGATCTAATAGGATCTGATATGATCCAACATGCTCTGTAGTGTGTTTTGCTCTGCTCTATGATAGAGTGGGACGTGTGTTTTGTTAGTGTTCTTCTCACCTATGTGAGATGTGTATTTTACTAATTTATTGGCTTCTGTTTGACTCCGATGATTTATAAGATTTCCGTCGGATTCCAAATGAATTATTTGGATATAAAATATACGTATTTTATCGTATATAATTTTCTGATGTCTGGTGAATGTATTAGCCGTTAGGCAGAACTACGTTCAGATTCGATCGTATTCGAATAATGTCAGAGATGGTATCTTGTAAGGTCCCTGATTTTTCTATGATTTTCTGGGATTTTTCTGCTATTTTTCTGGTCATTTTCGGCAGGAAAATGTGACATTTCAGCGTATGTGTATTTGTGTCTTTTCCCCGTATTTATACTAGTAGAGTTGGGTGTGGGGCTTAGTCATGGGCCACGGGCCTCACTGCGCGCTTACAGCGCGAATTTTGGAGGTTCGACGCGTAACCAGTGGGTTAACGCGCGTTGAGCGTATGTTTGGAAAAAATAAATAAAAGAAAATAAAAAAGAGGGATCTGGATCGCGATCCCTATCCAGAAGGAATGTGTGAACAGTACCGCCGCCCCCCCCTTTTCGTCTGTCCCTCGTGCCCGGCCGCCGCACAGGCTCCGTCCCGGCGGTGCGACGCCGAGGGGCCACTGCCTCGGCCGCCCACGGCCGCGCTGCCTCCTCCCCCGGTGAGCCCCCTTTTTCTGTTTTGTGCTGTTCCGCCGCTGCCGTGAGCCGGCGAGGGCCGGCCGGCCGCCCATGGTTCCGCCATGGGCCGGCGACTGCGGGAGGACACTCCTCCCGGCCCCGGACGGCCTCTGCTCCGCCATCCCGCTTCGTTTCCCCACTGCCCTTGTTTGCCGCCCCTCTATTTCATGCCGTTCTGCCGCCGCCACGGGCCGGCACGGCCTGACCGGCCACGGCTCCGCCCTGGGCCGGCGACGGCGAGGAGCCACTCCTCCCGGCTCGGTGGGCCTCGGCACCGCCGCCCCATCCTCTTCCCCCCTCTCTGCACTGTTCTGCCGACGCACTGTTTTGGGCAAACAGTGGCCGCCGACGGTGCTCTGTGGCCGATTCGGCCTTCCTCCAGCCTCGCCTTGCCCCGGCGAAGGCAATGGACTACACCTCCATGCCCGGTTCCATCCCCTCTGCCATCCTCTGCTCCACCCAGTCCGATTTACGCGGTACTATGGGTGGACTTTCCAGTGGGTTGGCACCGCTATCGTTGATGGGTGAGGGTGACTTGACCACCGTGGGCTCTGCCCCGGTCTTGGGACAGCCCCACCCTTACCGGTTCAGCCTCCGTCCCCTCCTATCTCCCTTGCTCAGTCCGGGCGTCCCCTATTCTTGGTCTACGCCGTTTTGGACGTTGTGACTGACGTTATCAGTCAGACACCGGATTTGATTTGGTGGACCTTAGTTCGGCTCCGCCCCAGCCCAGTGATGCCAATGGGCCACCCCTCTGGGTCTTGTTCAGCCTTGCGGCCCGTAGCCGCAGCTAGTTCCGCCTTACCGGCATGTGTGCCGTTGACCCTTCTTGCCCATTTTGCGCCGTCGGTACCTGACGGCCTCGGGCAAGAGTTTATATGTCTTACCGTGACAGAAGGTGGATGAGTTCACTGGCACAGGCCTTGGCTAGTGACAGCCTCATGGCCTTTGCTCGACCCTGAACCCTCCCCTTGCTCTCTGTCGTGCGAGACGCACAGCCGCCCGCACCATGAGTATTGGTTGTGGGTGGCGATCAGCGATGTTGCCGCTTAGATTGGCCACCGCTAGGGCCTTAGCCCTGTTGGCTTTTGTGGGCCATGAGTCACCTCATTTCAGCCATCTTCCCCGCCCCTTTGGGCCGCGTGAACATGTGGCCACACTTGTACTTCTGGGTTTAGGCGCCGCATTCGCGTCGCCTGACCATCGGTTGGCTTGGCCACCGAATGGAGTTGACACAGAGCCATCCTCCACCTCTCCTTTGATTCTTGAGCGTTGCCCCATGCTCTCCGCCCTTATGTGGGCCCTTGTTGACCAAAATCGTCGCCGTTGGGTGCTGTCCACGGCCGATTTTGACGTCTTTGTGGCCGGCTGAGCACGTCTTAGCCACCGGCCGATCTTCAGTGTACACCCTCAACATCTGATCGCACCGCCACTTATGTTGGCACGATATTTCTCCCGGCCGCCCTAGTGTGCCGCTGTGGATTGCGGGTTTTACCGCATTGATTTTTGACACCCTGTTTGGCCGTGATAGTTCTGGCGCTTCCTAAAACCCTCGGGACAGCAGCTCTCTCAGCCAGGCAACAGTTTTGACTGCCAACTCCGCCGCCGACGCCACCACTGTCGTGTGCTCGCCATTGAACGTCATGATTACGAGGTAGGGGAGCTTTGAACTCGTAAATTCATGAAGCATGCTTTGAATGAGTAGCAGCATGCTAGGATTGTATGATTTCATGCTTGGATGTTAAGTAACGATCCGATTGCATGATGTGCGTGTAAGCATGATTGTATGGTATGATTGATATGCATGAGATGCATGCACGTTTTATGGATGTGGATTATGTATGCACTAGCGATGGCTAGCAAATATGTCAGTATGCTATGTATGTGTTATGCATGTGCTAGTGATGGCTAGCGTGCATGTTTGAAGTATGTATGAATGTGCTAGAGATGACTAGCGTGTACGTTTGATGTATGCATGTGCTAGTGATGGCTAGCGTGCATGTTTGATGTATGTGTGAATGTATGCATGTGCTAGTGATGGCTGGCGTGCATGTTTGACGTGTGTATGCATGTGCTAGTGATGGCTAGCAAGCATGTTTGTAAGTTATGTATGTATGACCGTATGTGTATGTTATACGTATGTGTGAGGCATACGTATGTATGATGGCATTTTGCCTATGCTTTGGATGTGCGTATGTGTTTGTGGGTAGAGGTATGGGCGATGGTTAGTAAGAGGTGACAGAGACTTTGTCTGAATTTGGATACGGTTGTGTAAGCGTATGGCAGAGGATATGAGTATGACGGGCAAGGATTAGAATGGATCAGTTTGGGTTGGATTGTATGTTGGGCGTTTGTCAGACAGTAAGAGTGTTCATAATTGTACAAGCATAACGTACATATTATGAAGTGAAAAGTAAGTATAATAAGTGAGATATAAGTAAGAGGGCAACAACTGGGTTGGCTCTGAGGAGCTTTATTTGAGGATGTCAGTGTAAAAGGATTTGGCCATAAGATGGATGGCGAAGTATGTAAGACTGTAAGGGTTGGTTGTACGATGAGTTTTGTCCATGATGTGGACGGGTAAGTGAAGTCTGCTGCCCCGACGAACTAGGGTTCGAATCGGGCTCAGCTTCAGTTTGATCAGTCGAGGACTGAGTTTGTGTGGCATAATTGTACTGCATAATATACTTAATTCAAACTTGAATTATGAGAAGCTAATAATAGCGTTGTGAGTTTGAGACCTGAGGGTTCGACGGATTAAGTTCCGTGTTTGAGCTGGCCGCTAGTGAGTCGGCCGAGCATTTATCATGTCCTGCCATGGTGTTTATCCTGCAGGATGTTGTCTGTGTGCTGTGTAGAGCACCGGACGTCTGATGCTCTGCTGAGAGCGACGTATGTTTCTGATTTGGTCTGCGTGCTGTATAAGCCCAGACATTTTATGCTCTGTTGAGAGCGATGTACGTTTCTGACTTTGTCTGTGTGCTGTATGAAGCCCAGATGTCTGATGCTCTGCTGAGAGCGACATATGTTTCTGATTTGGTCTGTGTGTTGTATAAGCCCAGACGTTTGATGCTCTATTGAGAGCGTTGTATGTTTCTGCCCAAGTGGCACTGTATGTTTTTTGCCCAAGAGTGGCAATGGCACTATAAGACCCATTATGGTGGGCGATTCTCTGGCACTATAAGACCCATTATGGTGGGCAACTGTATGACCCCTTATGTGTGGGTGTTTATATTTGCGCGCTCAGGTAAGTAGTATCATGGATCTACTCTTACCTGTTTGATCCAGTGCCCCATGAGCATTGGTGTGCCTTACCTTCAGAAAAGTCCATGGCGTTTAGTCACTCCCCGGAGGTTAAGGTGTTGCCCCAGTGGCATTCTTTTCCATTTCGACGCTGGAGCTTATTAGTTGTAATGAGCTTCAGTGGTCGTTGATATGTGTACGATTATGTGTGCGAGTACGACTGTACAAGTGTGAGTACGACTGTATGTGTATGAGCAGGACTGTAAGTGTATTAGTATGAGTAAGACTATAAGAGTGTGTATGAGCAGGACTGTAAGAGTGTGTATGAGTAGGACTGTAAGCGTATGAGTATGAGCACGACTATAAGAGTATGAGTACGATTGTGAGAATATGTTTCTGAGTAAGACAGTAAGTATGATTTTGTGCAGATTGTACGAGTGAGGTCGTATGAGTCTGATTGTACAAGTAAGGTCGTACATGTATGGGTAAGCTGTATGAGTGAGCATACAATTGTACGAGTAAGGTCGTACAAGTATGCGTATGTTGTATGAGTATGCGTACGGTGGTACGAGTAAGTTTGTATGACCCTAGATAAGGGTGTTTGTGTAAGTTGATCTGATATTATGATGTTGGCACAATGGTGCCTTCGGTATGTCTGTGGCACGATGGTGCCTTTGGTATGATCGTATGCTTATGTGCATGATTTGATTATGTTATGTTGACTGCTTCATGTTTGAGTTGCATGACGCATGTGATTATGAACTTATGGAGTTCACCGTTGGGATTTCCCCTACTGGGTATTTTCCTACTGAGTATGAAAATACTCACCCTACTTCTTTTTAGCCCCGTTGTATGGGAGGTTTTGCAGGTTGTGCGGAGAGCTCCTGGAGATGGACACTCGTTTTAGCGGTGGATTGATTCCCGTTGACTCAGGTATCTGCTTGACTCATTGCGAGTTTGTTTGTGCCACGATCTCCTGTATTGGGTGAGATGAGAAGTTAGATGTTTATTCTGGACTTTCATTTGGATGAGTCTGTGGACTGTTATGGGACTTGTACTCAGGGATGCCTGGGAGAGTGATTTGTATTTAAAAGTCTATGATCATAGCAAATTTATTCGTACGTGTGTTTTCGAGTAGCGCCTGAGGATATTTGATTTGACAGTACAATGTTTAACCGTATGATGTTTAAAATTATAAACTGTTTATACAGGTTTTGATTTTATCGTTTTGACTCCGATTTATGGAAAAAAAAAATTTCTATGAGTTTTAAGAAAAAGGGATGAAAAATCTCGGGCGTTACATATCTAATATGTACGTAGGCAACCAACGATAAAATAACGTTGGCCCGATCCAAATTTGTTATAAAATTAGGTTTGTTCTTATCTATGCACAACAAAACATTATAGCTTTGTGCGCATAGAAGTATGTTATGACTCTCGCACTCAGAGTCTGCAGCTCCTGGCCAGACAGTTTTAATTTTTTCGCTTATTTTATACACTCCTTTTGTGTCTTCCGATCTAACCCCCGGTCTGGGTCGGGTTATTCGGGTCGGGGCATTACACTAGCTCCGCATGATTATGTAGATAACCTATCAGTCGTGGGGAGCTACAATTGGGCTAGTACCGTACATGATATGTTGATGAGAGGCATACCAGCAACCCACCAGAACATCATGAGCAGATTGGATGAGCATTCCTCCACGTCCGGAATTCTCATTGGGGCTTCATTAGTGCTCCAGTAATGCTCGTATATTATATTCCACACGAAAGACCATTGTCATCTATTTAATGACACTATCTTTACACATACATATCACAATATCGCTCACATAATATCAAGTCAATCGTGTCATTAGGCGTACGACATATAACATGCATGCAGATGTATCGTGTTCTCGGTAAGACGACTTAGTATAATATCATGGATTGGACATCACACGATGTGTAAGTATCGTGTTATCGAAAACACGATGTGGCTCAAAACGTGTCAGAAGTAATACGACTAATTTGTCATACTTATGATACTGACCATTTACACTATAGACCATTCTCTTTTGTATTGTTTGCCATGTATGGTTTTATGAGCATACTCCCATAAGGGCTCCCGGTGGTCCTTGCTGCTCGAGGTGCAAGAGGTGGCCTGGATTTAACCAACTTTTGAGCGACGTGGAGAAGGCCGATAAACTTGACCCAACCGACAAAAAGGGGAGGAAGAAGATTCTAGCTTATCACTAGATGAGGAAGTGGTACGAGGAGGTCTTCATGCGGTTGAAGCCAAATTCGCAAATTATTATGCGAATCACACCAATTGCTGAAGAGGCACACTTGATGGATGGCCAAAGGGTGACCCCGTAGGCTAAGAAGGCGGGTACGCAGACTTTCTGGCCAATGAGACCCGCGAATGTCATTGAATCATTCGTCATGCCAGTTGATGTCATGACGGGAATTTGTGATGTTGTTTTGGAGAAGGCTATTCTCTATGATGAGCAGGGATGGAACACAGAGCGAGTTGAAGCTGCACTCTAGCACTTAGAAAATGATCTTGAGGTGGGTACTAGCCTCATAGAACATATGAAACCCCCTGAGCAATCGAAGACAGAACAACCGCATGAACCTCCTCAACCGAAAGTCGCCCAAGCATTAATGCCTTCTCCAAGAATCGAAAGAGCGTCGTTGGTTAATTTAAAGGCAAGAGCTTCAAAATCCAAAGAATCTCGCCAACCAGATGCCCCCAAAGATTAACCAATACCTATCCCTCAGCCAGTGGATGAGGGATTCATTTTGAGTAAGTATGACATTTTAATGTATCGTGTTTCATATGGGGATATTCGTGTAATCGAGTACACAATAGACTAAACAATTGTGCATTAAGAAAGATGATTTTGTTATGGTCGTGTCATCGATCACATGATCATTGAAGCAAACATTACTTCATAAAACAATCTAGTTGTGATAGTGTAATTGTTAGCATGATTCATCCTTTTTTCGTTTTTCCATCAATCCAATATGCAGTTTCATCGTGTAAGGTATAAGACAATTGGTGTGCATATCATTTGTTTACTAACGTGTGTGCTTACTTCTTAAATACAAGGAAACGACAACCACAAGCTGCCACCAAACTGAAGAAGAAGACTAGTCTGAAGTTGTAAAGGACTGTAATAACTAGATTTTCAATGAAACAAAATGCAGAATTCTTGGAGCAACCATGGGAGGTCGTGGAACAACCCTGGGAGGTCAAAGAACAACCCCGGGAGGTCGTGGAACTGGACCTTCCTTGGGGGGTAGAGGAACCAGATCAAGCCTGCTATGGACCGAAACAACCCTGGGAGGGACTGGCAGAACACCTGGAGGTATTGGAACAACCCCTTGAGGGACTGGAAGCACCCTAGGAAGCAAATAAATGAGCAGTTCCGAAACAAGCAATAAATCTAAGGTTCAACCGAAAACTTGCTCCTCGTGCTCCCTTCTTACCTCTTGTGCCACGGATGTCGAGGTACACCACTGGTGAACCACCTACTCAAGGTGAGGAGGTAGTAAGCAAAGTCTCAACTTAGGGATGGATGAAGCCAAAGCATTTCGGCAGCTACATTGATGAGAAGTTAGCCAAGTTTGGACACATTGCCCAGACTACAAAGTCTGGGGACAAAGTTCCTCTCGCATTGATCCCTGGGCCATACATTATTTGTTCGGCACAACCAAAGTTTCCACCCCGGAACCAATGGTCTCAAACACTAGCTCCAGTGGTAGCACTTTATCAGATACTCTTCCAGTTGATGCGAAAGTAATAGAGAGTATCCGCAATGTAATAGAGGTCAAAGATGATACTACGAATAAGACAAATAAGGAGGATACAACAATTAAGGAGGAGCTCAGTCTGCAAACAAAGGACTATCTTGACATACAGTTGGTGTTCCACATGGAGCTTCAGAAGGAGGCAAATAAGGACATTATCATGGAATTTCTATCGAACCCATACAAGACATGGCCCATAGAAACACTCCTCTACACCGACTACCTATCTCTGTTAAAGCAGAAGTGCATAATGAATGAGGTAATACCATTTCATTGCTCATACATTTTAACCTCTATCGTGTTATCAATCAAACAATTGAATAAATGACGAAAATGTATAATTATTTATCGTTTTATCGATAACATGACCTATGCTCATATCGTTGTTTTCATAATATGCTAAGTTTTGACTGTAACGACTGAAGTAAAAATAGCGTGTCAATTAATACACAACTTGTAAATGCATCATGTTATCGTTCATATGATATTATCACTTATTGTATAAAGGATGTCATGATCTGTTGACTATCATATCATTACTAACACATTTGGTTTGCTGTAGGTCATAGATGTCTTCTTCCAACTTCTTGATGAACGCAATTTGAGAAATCCAGGCAGGTACCCCAACTATTTTTTCGGTAGGTTCACCATTCAGCACTATTTTAATGTTGGAATAGCCGAAGGGCTGGTGGAGAAAGAGGGCAAACTCGCTGGCATATTGATGAGGGGCCTGAATGTTAACACAGAGGGCGGTTTCATTCCTATATACATTACAGGCCACTTTCTCTTGCTCATTGTCTGCTACAGGGAGAAGCAATTTAGATGGTACAATCCTCTAAAGGGTGACCATGGTCACCACTTTGTAGTGGCAGACAATGTCAAGACATATGTTGCAAATGGAATGGAGAAGGCCCTTAAGATAAAGGGTGCTCGGCAGTGACCAATGACTAAGATCAACAAATGCCCGTACCAAGAAACAAATGAAGATTGTGGTTTGTACCTCATGTACTACATAGCGAAGCTGGCAAGGGGCATCATTCAGCCTAATTTTAGAGAACTCGAGATAACAGGCTTGGTCAGG
Organism: Saururus chinensis; assembly: GCA_035235625.1. NCBI lineage: Eukaryota > Viridiplantae > Streptophyta > Magnoliopsida > Piperales > Saururaceae > Saururus > Saururus chinensis. The sequence continues at coordinate 40,396,328 of CP141143.1, forward strand.
CTATAGATCTGTGTTGCTATTCTTTGGGCCCGAATCGACGAGGAATTTGATTCGGATACAAACGAATTACAATTAGAAAATGGACTTTTTTAACACTGCGATTAACAGACAAATTTTCTTTTTTTCAACCCTTTATTTTGTAATTATCCACTGGAACAAAAATACATTTTGTTATCATGTTTGTATTTACATGAAGTCGCATTCATCCAGGTGGCGTCTCTTCAATCAAACGATATGTACCAATGTTGTGTCGCATAAAACACAAAACAGAAGTAAAAAAATATATGATCCTATAATAGTTCTCACGATATCCTATTAGGTTGTGTTATCACAGACACTCCATCTACTACAGTTGATTATTAGTAAGAATATGATCATAGCATTAAAACTTGTAGACTCATGGCCGATGATGATGTCATGTAATCAAACAAACAATATCGACTGATGTCATTTATTCGAACTGATGACCAATCGATCTCACCAATGAGGATGGTTACAGGACAATTTCAAACAGAAAAGCAAATAAAATAACATTTTGGATGACCACTTCAGAGGATGTTGATGACTGATATGTCATGAAAGAGACGGATCATTGAAGACATTGATATATCGCCATCTAGTGAATCAAGCCCACCGTTGGATATAGGTGAGGAATGTATCCGATGGAGGGCCATTTCACCAGCCACCACTAAAGCAATCTCCCGAATGACCCATCTCCGTGAAGAACATGAGTGTGTCTATGATATCCCTGCACACTCCACCAATATGAAGTGACTGTAACGGATCATTCAAGATATTGATATATCTGAATCATCCCCTTTGTCGGATATATGTGAGGACCGTATCTGATGGAGGGTTGATTAACCAACAGCCACTAAAGCAATCTCCCGAATGATCCATCTCGTCGCCGAACACACGCTAGCCGAGCACTAACCCTAACCCTAGTATATAGTCAGACAGGGAACGCAAAGGTTCATACAACACCAATCCGATAGGCTAGGCAGCCCAAACGAGAAGGTTCGGTGAGCTTGTACTCATTTCTTGTTGCCGAACAGACTACCAATATATTTGTCATGTGACTGAGCATACGCTGAGTATATCTCATGTTTTTCTAATAAGAACACGAGTTACACGTATGGCTGATGACTCTATCATGTAATCGACTAAAAGATATCTACCGATGTTATGTATTCGGACTGATGACAAATTTTTTTTGATAACTTGGTGTTCATTGTATCGTCAATCTTACGATACTAGTTTAGGCCGTGTTATCAGAAATACAAATATTCAGAAACCACACGAGGAAAAAAAATAGAGATACTTTCAATTATATAAAGTTGGTCTCATACATCAACAAATAATTCTTTTTTAACAAAAATAGAGATAACTGTCTGGATGACAACTGCTGAGGATGTTGATGACAGATAGGGCGCGAATGCGATGGATCATTCTAGGCATTGATATATCGCTGTTTACTTAGTTGTTAGATCTCCTTGCAGATGACCAGACTAGGCTATAAAGATACGATGTAACATTCGCGACATTGAAATTACACAACTCAATGAAACCGTTCCCGTTATAAGCTGCCGCCATAGGTCTGGGACAACTACTTATAACAGGTGACTGATCGTTTATAATTAAACCCTTTGCAAGTGTACAAGGTAATTGTACTAGGATAAGTATTTAACGGTTGTCAAACCTAAGGGACGGATGGATTATCACTAAATCTAAAGAAGAATTTGTTGATTGAAAACTAAAACAAACTTAAACTTTAATTAAGTAAAGGAAAGAAATTAACTAGTTTAAAAATAAGAGATTAATATGATGGAATTTACTTAGGAAATTGAATCCACTATAGAACCATAACAATTCCTTAACTTTTAATCTAAATCTAGTGTGAATATGAACAAGTATTCTCAGCTACAAGCTAGAATTACTTCAAAAAGAATCATTAATTAACTTCCATGGCATGAACTATCTTCGACAATAGCACGGATCATCTACACTAAACTAGCTATAGGCATGACCCGTCTAATCTTAGTATAACTCATCCAAGTCATTAATTATCTGAACATTAAAACTATTGTATGACCATCTCATCTAAAATCACAGAAATTAGAATCGATGAAAATATCAAAACCACATCAGTCTATCATCTACAAGACAATAAATCAATATAGACTTGAATAAACATGAAAAGCTCTTCCATTAAAAAGGAAATCCATATCATACAATTATCATCATTCACAACTGAGATCTAAATTAAAAAGAAAAGAAACTGAAGCTTATCTATAGCTTCATCAACTCCTAAGTAAAAGAAAAGTCTAGCCTTCCATGGTAGAAGAAAGCACTTGAATCTCCATTGAAAGCTTTGAGTTCTCTTCCATCTTATTCTTCCTTTTTCTCCTCCTAAAATCTACTGAAATCCTCCAATTCTAAGCCAAATATGTCTTTTTATAGGCATAAGTTCCGTAGGAAGAAGTCCAATATGAAAAGGATTGAAATTTGGGTCAAACTAGGAAACTGCACGTTATGCCGATCGATTGCCCTGCATGACCGATCGATCGGCTACACTGTATTTTCATCTGAATTCATGTTATCCCGATCGATCGGTAAGTGACCCCGATCGATTGGCTACAGTGTTTCTGCAATCCTGGACAGTTCATATTCTGTTCATTAAGCTTTCCTTCGTGTCCATATTAATTTCTAACTTGTTCATAACTCTGAAAAGTTGTCCAAATCACTTCAAAGCATGTGAAGACTATTTTTAATCATTTCAAACATCGTCCAAGTACTTCAATAAGCGCACTTTACCTACAAAATATAAAATATCATACTTTAGACATGTAGAATGTAACTAAAATTCCATCTTGATTTAAATACATGTCTAAACAACTAATAACTATAAATTCATTAATAATTAAACTAAAATACTAATATCTATCTTAATCTAAATAAACCATAATTAACTCTAAGTTAACCTAATCTATACTAGCAAATAAGGTAAAATGGCATATAAAATAGATATAGATTTCATACTTATCAAATACCCCCAAACTTATATTTTGCTAGTCCTCAAGCAAAACAAAAACAAAATAAAACTACTAATCTAAAAAAAATAAAAGCCACTTTCGTAGGGAATCATGATTGCATTTAGCATATGCAACAAGCCTTTAAACCCCTAGGTGTCCCTAGTTGGACAAGTTGTGTCTCGTGAGGGTTTGCAGTAATGATACCCACAAACATCAAAACCTAAGAAAAATAAAACAAACAAACAAGAAAACAAAAATTTGAAAAACAATCTTCTCTTAAAAACACATAACTATTTTTAAAAAAACCAACCACAAATACTTGAAACAAGTAAACAATTAAGATCTGATCACTTTCAAGTAAGGAATAATCCATTCTATAACCCCATCTTAGAAATAATTGTGCAACTACATATATACATTTTAAAAACATAAAGTGTAGAAACTTTGTAGTCATACAATTTCATTCTTTATTAACAAGCATATCTTATGTGACCCATTAACCAAGCTCATTAAAGTTCACTAACTCAAAAATATAACAATGACAATCTTTCATCCTTAACATCTCATAATAAACCCTCATGTAATAGCCTTCGAATTTCAATTAAATTCAAGGAATAAGAGCATAATATACATCAAAATATGACTTGTTCAATACTTAGTTCTATTAAGCTTTCTAAATAGTCCATGTAACAAGCGTTAGGCCAGTGTCCCTAATCCAGTTGGCTTAAGGCACTAGGTGTTGAAACACCCCTCAGGCTTAATAACTCGAACTATAAAGGCTACAGAACCAAGTAAGTCATAAAAGAATTTATCTCAACTTTTTACCTTTTGACGCGATCCCTTATACTTGCCAAGGCACAAGGTCTGGTTACTCAGTAAAAAGAGAAACAAACCTTTATTCTTTTTTTTTCATCATTAATATTTTTTTCATTCAATCTATTTTTTTTCCAACTTTTTTTTTTCACTTTTTTTTTTCATTTTTTTTTTCATTCTTTTTTTTTATACACACTTATCCCATTTTTTTTTCAAATAAAAGCTAAGCATAAAGATCTATCATAAAATATTAAAAATTACTCAATTACCAAGTTTTCAAAAATATATGCTCAGTTAAAGATATCCCACTAAGATTACAAGTAATAAATCATAAAATTATATTCCTACAAGTTTCATGTGTGTGAAATGTGATTTAAAAATATAAGCACAATTATCCAAGATAAAGAAAATAAAATAGAAATTACTCACTTAATCATTTTCATCACTTAATTAATTACTTGAACTTTCTTCATGAAATTGATCTCTTTAAAAATAGACATATACTTTTAAAAGAAAATAAGCGATAAAAACCACTTAAAAGAAAAGAACAAAAGAAAAATGAAAAAAATACTCTAAAACATCCTAAAAGAAAAATAATAAAGAAAAATTATCTTTCTACACCCCCAAACCTAAACTGAACATTGTCCTCAATGTTAAAGAAAATATATACTACAATGACAAGAATAAGTAAAAGAGGGAAAGAAAGATATCACCTAAAAGCATAACTAATCCACTAATCTGAAAATGAAGTACATAGGATTGGAGAAAAGATGAGAAACATACAGGTAAAGAGCAATTTCCCAAACCTAAAATACCAATCTACCAGAAAAGAGATAAAAAAATAAAAATAAAAATAAAATAAAAATAAAAAAATAAAGAAAAGAAAAGATAAAAGTAGCCCCTGCACAGCTAAATATCAGCATCATCAGAATCATCGGCATCAGTATAACTCTAGTCACTATCATCTGCATCTGTCGGAGCTGATTGGCTACGAATCAAATCAGCCAGTCCCTGTATAAGTCCCCTCATCTCAGTGATCTGAGTAGCCAGCTGAGCATCTATATGGGCAGTAAGCCTCGTCTGAAACTGTGCCAGAGAAGAATCAATATGTCTGCGAAGACGATGCTCCAGCTCAAGGAAAGAGTCGTTAGCATGTACAGGAATGTGCTGCTCAGCTGCAACCTCTGGTACACCCTCTGTGGCTGGCTCCTCCTCATTCACCTCGTCGAATGCTGGTCGAGGCGGACGATGTGTGATCATCCGGTTTAGGGTCGCCTGGGAAATGACCCCTAAACCTTGGCTTGTGGGTGCATATGAAGGAAAATCCAAATGAAAGTGAACAAAAATCTGCTCCAAAAGAAAAGGAAAAGCTAATCGAGCATCCACTGGTCCAGAAACTATATCTGCCATCCGTGCAAAGACAAAGGAGGGCAAGTTGATGTGAATCCGCTCCGCACGACCCAGAATATAAAGAAGGCGAGCTAAGGTGAAGTCAACCTTCTCATGACGGTGGAACCATATGTCATACTCCAATATCAGATGTGCAAAATGATAGTCCCGCGTCATGAGAGAAGCTGGCAATCCATATGTGAGAGATGGGCCTCGCTCCTGTCCCATAAGAGTCCCTGTGATAGTATACTCATCAGGAAAAGCAAAATCAGCAAAAGAGGGATAAGTGAAGCTGGAGCGCGCAAGACCCATCACTGCAGCTATAAGATCTGGTGTGACAGTGATCGTAATATCTCCAATGGTGCTAACAATATATCCCATCTCATTAAGAATGGCGGATGCATAAAAAGATCGGACCTGCTCATGATGTACGCGAGCATCAGAGGCTGCAATCTGTGAGAAAAAGGAGTACCAATCCTCTCACTCCATAAGCCATGACTGGGTAGCAGTAATGGTGGGGACAAACTTCACCTGTCGCTCGTAAACAATAGGCCGAAGATGTAGATCGGCAGCGGCGGTAGTAGACGATGAAGCACGCGAAGTAGAAGACGCACCCTTCCTCTTCTTCGGAGCTTCAGGACGAGAACCGTGCGCCATAGATCTGCAAAAAGCTCAAAAACAAGTGCTAAAAGGGATATGGAAGTGACTAGAAAGCAGAAAATTTTTTGTACACGCCCAATAATGTCAAATTATGAAAATACCCCTAGAAAAAAAAATTGAGCAGAAATGTCCCAAATTAAAGTATAATATGTACAAGTGAAAATTGAGCATCTTTCGTAAAGCAAGTACATATAAACGGATCCATTAAAGCCTCAAAAATTGAAATTTTTGACAAAAATAATGCGGACTGAAAAATCTGAAATCTACCGAACATAATGCCTTAATCAGTCAATCAAATTATACCAAACGATCAATCTAAAGTGTAAAAGACATTTATAACAAATTTCCACAAAAAATTGCACCCGATTTAGTCAAAAATTGAAAGAAAAATGCAAAAATCGAATTTGGGGCTTACCGGTGAAACAGAGGGATAGCGTGAAATAGAGGCCGATTCAGCTCAAATTGACTCTGGAAATGGATTCTACACGAAAAATCGGAGAGGAGGGATGATTGTCGGACAAAAATCTCGCCGGATAAGGGACGGAAGACGGCGGAGGAAAACAACGGCACGGCGGAGGAAAAAAACGACGGCGGAACGAACTGGCCGGCGCGCACGTTGTAAGTGACGACTCGACCATTCGAACGGACTACTTACCGATCAATCGGGCAATCGATCGGGAACAGTCCCGATCGAACGGGCAAACAAGAAATTTTTTTTTTTAAATCCAATTAATTAACTAAAATACTAAATAAATAAATAAAAAAAATCACTAAATGGATTAAATAAAGTAAAGTTAATTAAAACTAAAAGAAAAAGAGAGAAAATACACATAAAAACACATCGAATAAAACAAGGGTTGCCTCCCTAGAAGTGCTAAGTTTAGTGTCTTCAGCCAGACAGTGTGCACTCCCTTAATGTATTAATGGATCAATCAAATCAATAGAGTCAATGTCACCCCTCTCAATATCTCTCGATGACAGGCTTAAGTCTCTGACCATTAACTTTAAAAACTCGATTATCTTGTGGGTCAGAGATTTCAATTGCTCCTTGAGGGAAAACCTAAGTAACAACATAGGGACCATCCCAGCGAGATCTAAGCTTACCTGGGAAGAGACGTAATTTAGAATTAAAGAGCCAAACTTTCTGGTTAGGTGCAAAGGACTTTCGATGGATTAAACGGTCATGTAGAGTCTTAGTCATTTGTTTATATAATTTGGCACTCTCGTAATCTTCATGACGCATCTCTTCCAATTCATTAAGTTGGAGTTTGCGGTGGGAACCAACTTTGTCCATGTCGAAATTAAATGATTTAATGGCCCAAAAAGCACGCAACTCAACGGGTAAGTGACACGCCTTACCGTAAACAAGACGGTAAGGGGACATGCCAATGGGGGCTTTATAAGCGGTCCAATATGCCCATAAGGCATCATTAAGACACATGGACCAATCTTTTCGATTAGGGCGCACTATTTTCTCAAGGATTTTCTTAATCTCACGATTAGACACCTCTACTTGACCACTAGTCTGAGGATGGTAGGGGGTTGCAATTTTATGTGTGACGGAATATCTTCGAAGAAGAGCTTCAAAGGAACGATTACAAAAGTGGCTACCCCCATCACTAATGATTGCCCTAGGTGTACCAAATCGACAAAAAAATATGTTCCTTGAGAAATGCCACCACAACCTTATGGTCATTGGTTTTCGTCGCTATGGCTTCAATCCATTTGGAAACATAATCAACAGCGACCAAAATATAAGTGTAGCCAAAGGAGGGTGGAAATGGTCCCATAAAATCTATTCCCCAAACATCAAAAATCTCAACAATGAGGATGGGTTGGAGAGGCATCATGTCTCTCCGAGAAAGGGCCCCTAGTCGCTGACATCTATCACAAGACTTACAAAACTCATGAGCATCTCTAAATAAGGTGGGCCAGTAGAATCCACTTTGAAGAATCTTAGCAGCAATTTTCTTTCCCCCAAAATGACCGCCACAAGCATGAGAATGACAAAATGTGAGAATACTATGGAATTCACTATCAGGCACACATCGGCGAATAATCTGGTTAGAACAAAACTTAAAAAGATCGAGGTCATCCAAATAATTGTGCTTAACATGAGAAAAGAATAAATCTTTGTCCTGTTTAGTCCAATTAGAGGGAATGCGACCCACAGCAAGATAATTAACAATATGGGAAAACCAGGGGGGTGAATTGGTAGAGACAACAAAGAGTTGCTCATCGGGGAAAGAATCATCAAGTGGTTCAGGGTTGGAAGGTTCCTCAAGTAAGATCCTAGACAAATGATCAGCCACAACATTCTCAACACCCTTTTTGTCTTTAATCTCATAATTGAACTCTTGAAGGAGCAAAATCCATCGGATGAGCCTAGGCTTGGTATCCTTCTTAGAAAGAAGGTAGCGTAAGGCTGCATGGTCAAAAAAGATAATGATTTTTGACCCTAAAAGGTACGATTGGAATTTATCAAGGGCATAGACAACAACTAGCAATTCCTTTTCTGTAGTGGTATAGTTCAATTGGGCATCAGAAAGGGTCTTACTAGCGTAATAAATGACATGGGGGACTTTGTTCACTCTTTGGCCAAGGACTGCGCCCACAGCATAGTCAGATGCATCACACATAATCTCAAAGGGTAGGGAGTAATCAGGGGGCTGAATGATAGGGGTGGTAGATAGGAGTGTACGAAGCTTGGTGAAAGCTTTCGTACAGGCATCATCAAACTCAAAAGGAACATCCTGAGCCAACAAATGACACAAGGGACGGGAAATCTTACTAAAGTCCTTGATGAATCGCCTATAGAAACTGGCATGGCCAAGAAAAGAACGAACTTGTCTTACCGTAGTGGGTGGAGGCAAGTTAGCTATTAGGTCAACTTTGGCCTTATCTACTTCAATACCACGTTTGGAAACAACATGACCTAAAACAATGCCCTCTTGAACCATAAAATGACTTTTTTCCCAACTCAAAACCAAATTAGTCTCCTCACAATGTTTAAGCACAAGAGATAAATTATGGAGACACTCATCAAATGAAGCACCAAAAATAGAAAAATCATCCATAAAAACTTCCAAAATTTTATCAATAATATCAGAAAATATGGACATCATACAATGCTGAAATGTAGCAGGAGCATTACACAAACCAAATGGCATACGTCTATAAGCAAATGTACCAAATGGACAAGTAAAGGTGGTCTTCTCCTGATCCCCCAGAAACACAGGTACCTGATTATACCCTGAGTAGCCATCTAGAAAGCAATAGAAGTCCTGACCTGCTAGTTTTTCTAAGATCTGGTCAATGAATGGCAAGGGAAAATGGTCCTTTTGGGTCATGGAATTCAACTTCCGATAGTCTATACACACCCTCCACCCTGTGGTTTCCCTAGTAGGGACTAACTCTCCTGATGAATTGGACTTAACAGTGAATCCAGACTTCTTGGGAACAACCTGGGTAGGACTCACCCACTCACTATCAGAGATAGGGTATATGATACCTGCATCTAAAAGCTTAACCATCTCCTTCATGACTACCTCCCTCATGTTAGGGTTCAACCTCCGTTGTCCTTCTCTCGAGGGTTTGACCGTGTCCTCTAAGTAGATCCTGTGCATACAAATGGATGGGTCAATCCCCCTAAGGTCAGCTACCGTCCATCCTATGGCTCTCCTATGTGTGACAAGGACAGTAAGCAATCTACTCTCTTGGTCACTAGTCAAACTAGAGGAAATAATGACTGGGAGAGTGTCCTTGGGTCCCAAGAAAGCATACTTGAGAGAGCTGGGTAAGTTTTTCAATTCAAGCTTAGGTGGTGACTCTATGGAGGGCTTAAGAGGTGTGGAGGCTGATATAGGTAAGGGCTCTACCTGGGGCTTCCAAGAGGAAGACTCAGGAACACTAGCAGCCGCTAGTTGGCTATGAACCTCCTCCAAGGATGGGTCAATAGTGGACTCCTCTAACCCTGGGTATAGTAAAGTCATTTCAAGAGCATCTCTCATTAGGGTAAGGGGAAGGGCTTCATTGACGAGGTCATCTAAATGGTCAACCATTAAGCACTCAAAGTCACACTCAATAGGTGGCTGATTAGATGCATGGAACACATTAAGTCTCACATTCATATTCCCAAATGATATCTCCATCACTCCCGTTCGACAATTGATACAAGCATTAGCAGTGGCAAGAAAGGGGCGACCTAGAATGATGGGGATTTGGTGTGTGGTATTGCAGACAGGTTCCATATCTAAGACAAGAAAGTCAACAGGGAAGAAGAACCAATCAACTTTCACTAAGACATCCTCAATGACTCCTCGAGGCTTACGCACAGAACGGTTGGCTAGCTACAAGGTAACTGATGTAGGCAATAATTCTCCTAACCCTAGTTGCTCATACACCGAGTAAGGGAATAGATTGACACTCGCACCAAGGTCAAGGAGGGCTCTATGGATGGAGTGATCACCTATGACACAAGAAATAGTGGGTACTCTAGGGTCCTTATACTTAGGTGGGGTGTCAAACTTCAAAAGAGAGCTAACTTGCTCAGTGAGAAAGACCTTCTTAGACACATGAGTCTTAGATTTACGCTTTTGAGTGCATAGGTCTTTGAGGAACTTAGCATAAGCAGGACTTGCTTAATGGCATCTAAGAGGGGGAGATTAATTTTGACTTGTTTAAAAGTCTCAAGAATATCATCCATCTTAGCTGTGCTTTTTCTAAATGGTGGGGCCAGGTCAAGACATTGAGGAAAGGGTGCCCTAGGGATATAAGATCCATCGGAAGTGGTCTTAGACTGTGGCTCTGAGGAAGGGGAAGGAGAGACTGACTCCTTTGAATTTGGTTCACTCTCTAACTGATAAGGCTCATTAGGGGCTGAGTTGTCTAACCCTTCATTTGTGGTACCCAAGGACTCCTCTCAAACCTGATTATCAATGTGTCGACCACTCCTAAGGGTAGTTATGGACTGAACTTGTTCATTAGAGGAATTGACTATCTCTACTCCACATTGACCTTTAGGGTTTTGTTGGGGCTGACTCGGCAATGTTCCTGTCTCTCTCTTATTGATAGCAATGGCTAGTTGTCCAATTTGGGCTTCTAACTTTGCTATAGATTGTGTGTGAGAGTGGAGGAGTTGGGATTGAGATTGAATGCCTTGCAGGGCACTCAAAACCTTTTCTTCAAAACTTGAACTCCTATTGGGTTGGACATACGGAGGTTGCACTTGAGGTTGGTGGATATGGGCTGGTGGGACTTGGAATGGGGGCCTAGGGGGTTGGTTACCCATAACCCCTTGGTTTTGTGTCCGCCAAGAAAAGTTAGGATGATTCCTCCACCCAGGGTTATATGTATTTGAAAATGGATTATTCTTAGCCCTAGGGAAGGATTGGGTGGCATTCACATGGTCTTGGACAAGCTCAGGAAATTGAGAGGCAGAGGGGCACTCAATGATAGTATGGGCTGGGCTAAGGCATATTGTGCATGCATCTTGAGTGAAGGGAGTGGGCTGATGGGTTGAAGTCATAAGGAGGTCAAGCTTCCTACTCAAAGTATCAACTTTGGAGGAGAGGTCTAATGGGCTTTTGACTTCATACAAGCCACCCCTAGAGGGGGCATTGTTTAAGGTAGATAATCCACTCTCATTTCTATTCAACGCAGCATGTTGAAGAGAATTTTCACTCAAGTCCTCAAAAAGTTTCCATGCCTCATTTTCATTTTTTAGCAAAAAGGTACCCCCACAACTTGCATCAACAAGATGACGGTTTTGTTTAGTAAGACCCTCATAAAAACGTTGCACTAATTGCCACTTAGGGACAGCATGATGAGGACACCTCCTAAGAAGGTCCTTAAGTCTATCCCAACTCTCATGGAACTGTTCAGTGGGAAGTTGGGCAAAAGTGGTTATGGCCTTTCTCATTTGGTTGGTCTTACCTATGGGGAAGTATTTTTTAAGGAACTCTTGTTGCATTGGGCCCATGTTGTGATAGTGTTTGGCTCTAATGAGTGAAGCCATTCCTTAGCCTTATCTTTCAGTGTGAAAGGGAAAAGGCGAAGTTTAACAGCCTCATCGGTTAAATTTGAGAGCTTAAAAGTTGTGCATAGTTCTAAGAAGTCATCTAGGTGCCTATACAGGTTTTCATTATTAAGCCCATAAAAGGATGGAAGCATTTGAATGACATTGGGCTTAATCTCATAATTTTGGGCAGCGACCGCTGGCAACCTAATGCATGAAGGAGAAGTGTACTCATTGGGAGTGTAATACTCCCTTAGAGCTTTAAGTGGTGCATCTACTAACTGATGTTCAGCCATGATGGGGCTAGAAGTAGTGTGGGTGGAGGAATTGGTGGGAGAGTTTGGGGGTGTAGGGATGTAGGTTGAGGGCAACTCAGCTCTCCTAGACGTTCGCTCAGGCTCAGGGTCAAATGGTACTAATCAGGGGAGTAAGGAGCGACGACCACGCATATACCACAAACACACCACACAATTTTAAGTGTAAAAGGGGAATAATAATAAAAAACTAACTAAAAATAAATCAAAATAAAGAGAGAAAAGGATCTTGCAAACCGAAGAGAAGTACTATGCTTAGGATGTCCACTTGTGGTCACAAGTGTAGAGAGTACGATCTTCAACTCAGCCTACAAGATCAATTTAAAAGAAGGTAAGAAACTAAGAATTAACCTAAAAACTAAAGTAAACTGAATCTAAACTAGATAGAATTATCCTAATACTAATTTAGTAACAAATCAACACCGTCCCCGGCAACGGCGCCAAAAACTTGATCGTTTATAATTAAACCCTTTGCAAGTGTACAAGGTAATTGTACTAGGATAAGTATTTAAGGGTTGTCGAACCTCAGGGACGGATGGATTATCACTAAATCTAAAGAAGAATTTGTTGATTGAAAACTAAAACAAACTTAAACTTTAATTAAGTAAAGGAAAGAAATTAACTAGTTTAAAAATAAGAGATTAATATGATGAAATTTACTTAGGAAATTGAATCCACTATAGAACCATAACAATTCCTTAACTTTTAATCTAAATCTAGTGTGAATATGAACAAGTATTCTCAGCTACAAGCTAGAATTACTTCAAAAAGAATCATTAATTAACTTCCATGGCATGAACTATCTTCGACAATAGCACGGATCATCTACACTAAACTAGCTATAGGCATGACCCGTCTAATCTTAGTATAACTCATCCAAGTCATTAATTATCTGAATATTAAAACTATTGTATGACCATCTCATCTAAAATCACAGAAATTAGAATCGATGAAAATATCAAAACCACATCAATCTATTATCTACAAGACAATAAATCAATATAGACTTGAATAAACATGAAAAGCTCTTCCATTAAAAAGGAAATCCATATCATACAATTGTCATCATTCACAAGTGAGATCTAAATTAAAGAGAAAAGAAACTGAAACTTATCTATAGCTTCATCAACTCCTAAGTAAAAAAAAAGTCTAGCCTTCCATGGTAGAAGAAAGCACTTGAATCTCCATTAAAAGCTTTGAGTTCTCTTCCATCTTCTTCTTCCTTTTTCTCCTCCTAAAATCTACTGAAATCCTCCAATTCTAAGCCAAATATGTCTTTTTATAGGCATAAGTTCCGTAGGAAGAAGTCCAATATGAAAAGGATTGAAATTTGGGTCAAACTAGGAAACTGCACGTTATGCCAATCGATCGCCCTGCATGACCGATCGATCGGCTACACTGTATTTTCATCTGAATTCACGTTATCCCGATCGATCGGTAAGTGACCCCGATTGATCGGCTACAGTGTTTCTGCAATCCTGGACAGTTCATATTCTGTTCATTAAGCTTTCCTTCGTGTCCATATTAATTTCTAACTTGTTCATAACTCCGAAAAGTTGTCCAAATCACTTCAAAGCATGTGAAGACTATTTTTAATCATTTCAAACATCGTCCAAGTACTTCGATAAGCGCACTTTACCTACAAAATATAAAATATCATACTTTAGACATGTATAATGTAACTAAAATTCCATCTTGATTTAAATACATGTCTAAATAACTAATAACTATAAAATTATTAATAATTAAACTAAAATACTAATATCTATCTTAATCTAAATAAACCATAATTAACTCTAAGTTAACCTAATCTATACTAGCGAATAAGGTAAAAAGGCATATAAAATAAATATAGATTTCATACTTATCAGTGACGGGAACAAACAATGGTGCGATAGCAATGTCCCGGAGGTTTCATTGAGGCGCAATCGATCCATCCTATCTCTATTGCATCCTCCTCCTGAATTCGGTATGCCCATGGGTCACCGTTATATTTATAGGTAGGCTGGGAGAGTTTCGAAGTGATGAGTTATGGAAGTTATTGAAACCTCAAAAATTGTGCTGATTCTTCGGAATTACTCTTCTGGAATTTAAGGGGAAAACTGAAAATTATGGTGACTCTTCCAGAATTGATTACTAGGGAATTGAATTAGAAATTTCATCCTATCGTATTATTGAATGCACGATGATCTCTTAAGTCATGTTATTGTTCAAACAACGTCTTCCATGGATATCATGTTTATACATGACGGCGCATCCAGTCGTGTGTCCTAATGTATGATCCATTCGATTACATGTTAGTAAGCATATGATACATGCGTAAATACTTGGGGACACTTGGTCGGAGATGTTGTCGTGTATTCGATAAAATAATATGTACCAAAGTCAGGTTCCAGAACATGCAATTAGAATAATACTTCAGCATATCGTCATATCGATATGACAATAGTCACTTAGGTCATGATATCATATCAATGACAAATAGTATATCATATCAGTTGTCCTACCAAATGATGCAGTTCAATGTGTGTTATTACGAAGACGATTGGCACGTTAGTCGTGTATCAAAAAGGACGATCTACATATAATTACTCCATTGGTATGTTTGGAAAAAACATGTCAATAAATGTTACTTCTATTTATCTTTACATAACCTTAGTTCATGACACCAAAAATACTATTTCAAATAACGGATCATTGAGGATGTTAATGTCAGATATGGTGAAAATGCAATCGATCATTTGACACATTGATTTTCACCGTCTAGTGTGTCATTCCCTCCACAAGATATAGGTGACGACCGTATTTGATGGAGGGGCTATTCACCAGCCATTGCTATAGTAATCTCCCGTATGATCTGTCTCTGTGAAAAACATCATTGTGCAAGCGATCACACAGTAAACTTCTTAGATATACTACAATAACGCCTGGTGAGGACCAAACCGATGCAATGTGATGGAACATTCGCGACATTGCAATAATGCCTGAACGTGTCCTTCCCCCGAGATGCAGGTGAGGACACAAAAGAAATCTCTGGAATAATCTATCTCGGGGCCAAACATTAGTGGGCAAGCGTTCGGAAAACCCTAACCCTAATATATATAGGCTGGGTGAGAGGGTTACGAACCACCAGGTTAGGGAAGTTATTGATACAGCGGATTGCAGTGCTCCTTCGGGAATGATGTGTCGGGAATTGAGTCATTATTATCAATCAATTGTCGTGTGTTTGAACACACGACATGACCAATACATGTAACGAATGGAAAAGCTTGTTAAAAAATTTATTATCATTTATCCTTATCGTGTAATTAAAAAAGCGAAACCCATTTTGTATATGTTTCTAATTACATGATACAAATATACAATATACCCTCTATACAAAATTTCATGTTTTGCAAAACATGTTAATTACAAATAACGTGTTGTGGATAACACGATGCATATACAAAAATTTCAGCTGAAGAATGGGGGTGGAAAAGGTAACCATGATCGATGCTCTCATTCCTTACGTCATTTGTGTACTCTATTATTCGACCTCCTTCGGCTTTCTGTTGGGACATCTACCACATTGGAAGGCCCCCTTGTGTGCTAGTACATTGTTTGCAGTTGTGCCCCAACTGACCGCATGTTTCACACTTTTGTGGGGCTTTAACAGGCAGTTGTGATGCTATATGATTTTTTTGTGGATGCCCCCACTACTTTTGTGGGATAGGTGGGCTGAATATAGGCATAACTCAAGCCGGTGCCCACTGGTGCCTATCCTTCACTGGGTGTAATGGCTCTCGATAGGTCATTCTATACAATTCAGTAGAGTACCATCTTTTGCAGTACTTAGACACATAAAAATGTCTATTATCAATTGCTGTGATTGCATGCTTACATGGTAGACTTAGATGTTGAAACTTTCCACATGTGTAGGTACGATCAACTAGGTTTACCACATCCTGTGAAGAAAATATTGTAAGAGCGCACGATAAACAAATAGGTCGTGTCATCAATTACACGATGTATCATAAGATCGTTAAATAAATTGTATAGACTTACATGATAAATGAAAATAACATGTTTACACTAACACGATATAAAGCCCTCACACATAATTGAACACACACTATGTACATCGCCATACGAATGCAATGTACCTAGTAATATAGCGAGTTAACCTAGAATTCATACATTGACCTAGGCAATACAATCACATTCTTTTCTACTTCTTGTCTTTTTTCGATGTGTTTTTGGGGAAATGGGGTTAACTCTTCCATGATATTCTATCCGTCCGTCTGACATTTTTCAAATAATGGTATTGTGTATTCCCTCGTGTGCTCAATTAAACGAGGTATAGACATCAATCTAGCTTTTTTAAAATTGCATTTGCACTTTCAACGTATTTGAGCTGAGGGTCCCATTTCTTTTCCCTGGAAATGATACATTGGGCCAGTGCTCCGAACCTATCTTATTTAGCCAAGTATATACTTCCATATTATGTTCTTTAATGTTGTTCATTGTTTCATCATACACATTTTGTTTGAACGTTTCAGCTGCAACATAGAGCTGATTCTTTAGGTAGTTGTCCTTGAATTTGTCTAGCATATTTGCTGCCATTTGACGGATGCAATATCCGTGGTGTGTAGATAGGAAAAACTTCTTCATAGCATTTGCCAATCCCTTCTGTCTATAAGAAACGATTGTATCCAACTCGGCTGGAGGATCAGAGAATAGATGATTTCTAAGCAACTCAGGAAACTGGCACAAGGTTTTCTCACACTCGTTCTCAACCACTACAAATGCAACCCACAACATATTATTATTCCCATCCATTTTAGTTGCTATCAATAGCTATCTAGGATACTTTCCTTTCAAGAAAGTTACATCAACCATTAGCAACGGCCTCAGTGTTGTTCTGAAAGCTCTCGTAGTGGGGCCAAACATCTAGAATACTCTTTTGAAATCATACCCACCTATAGGTCCGGGAATATCACATGATCTTACTGGAACAACTACACTTCCTAGATTTATATATTCTATTTGCCTTCCATTCACAGGAAATATGCGGTAGGATTCATTTGGGTCCCCATCAAATAAATCAATCAGTGCTTTACTTGCACAACCAAATACAATTTAGTAAAGGTTATGCGACAGCGGCATGTTGTGCACGATCACCCGGACTATTTATTTTCCTGTTATTCCATTATATTAGGCTACTTTCTTTTATATTTCCCTTGTATTTGCTTATGTATTAGAAGAAATAACTGTATTGGGCTAGCTAGTGGCCCACAGGATAGCCGAATCCACTAGCTGGTGCGACTCCCTAGGTGAGTGGGTCGGCTCCTATATGGGTCGCCCCCTTTCTTCCTTGATGGTTATGCAATTGAATATTCAGCTTTCTCTTCCCTTTCTTCCTTCTTCCTTCCCTTTCCCTGCGTGAAACTCCAAGGTACGGATTGTGCTACTTCGAGCACATCACGGCATACATCATGTTCCCAATCACATGACATTTTTTGTATTCATGTGATCAGAATCCATGCACAATGACTGATCGTGTTCATGCTAACACAATATTTATGAATGTCATGTGAGCGCAAAATGTGACTATAGTTTAAGCATGTGAACGATAACATGCTAGACTAACATATCGTGATACTAAATCAACACTTCAATTATTCTAATGCATTACCTGTATGCCATCATTTCTTGTAGTTTGCAGTTATACCCCTGTGCTTCGAAATATAACTTGCTATGCTCTTAGTGTAATGCCCATTGAGTCTTTAAATAGGCCATAATATTTTCTCGCTATCCAAAGTTGTGATGCTAGGGGATGATTAGCTTACGTCCTTTGGGTTCCACAAGAATGAGTCGGCACTAACCTCATGACAACCACATGATCTCCTATATTTGAAGCCCTTATGTACCAATTACAAGAATGATTGGAGCACTTTGTAGAGTATGTATTCTTGTTTTCATTCACAACATGATATGTGAAATTCGCCTTTATTGCTTAGTTGATCAAGACCCTCTTGAAATGCAATAGGCTTAGAAAATGTGCACCCAATTCAAGGAGCTTCTGGTAATCCTTAGCTTGCAAACTGCCCGCCATTAGCTGACCTTCACCAATATTCAGTTCCAACATGTTTAAATCATCGACTGTATCCCAATCTGCCTTCACATCAATGTCGACGTTATTGGGAACCTCAATGTTTCCAAATTCTTCGTGGTCAGACATACTTTCCATGCCAACAATATCATTATCGTACCACTGATCCTCACCCCACATATTCTCAACTTCTTCACCTTCTTCACTGTCGTAATTACAAGGGCTATATGGAGGTTATAGATATCAAATGACGTCCTTGTCCCACCCATCATTGGCAACAATTCCTTTGATCTATTTTGATTGACTTCTATTTCAAGTTTTGTACTCGTTGGATTGGTGAAAGAAGATTGACATGGATTTGTTGAGGGCAAGTTTCCCAGTTCTCCTAATTTGCATTGCACATTATCATGTTAAAAAAATGCAACATTAGTCGACATTGTGCATTCGGTTAACACGCTTATATTTCAAAACGTGCTATTGAAACCACAACATGAATGCATGTCGTGTTATTATATCTATGCTGCAACTCATAATTGCTATATCGAATGTGTGTGTCGTGTAATTACTAATGTGATATATTACACATCGTGTTTATTTCTTCACACGATATGATTTTACCTTAACACAATATGGTCAATATCGTGGTCTCAGGTACACGAAAGAATCTGATTGCATATAATCTAAAGATTCATTGTTACCTGATAGTTTCAAAGGTGAACTGAGTTTCATTGAATCCAGTATGAAATCCGACATTAGAGCTGGGATGAGCCATTATGACTGGTGATTCAACTCTATTGATTGTTTGGTTCGTTTCTAAAAATGGTGATGGTGATTTATCACCGTTATTGGGCTCTTTCCTCTTAGCATACAATGAAAACACCTCCTTATTCACCTTCTTATGAATGGAGAACACTGTTTGGAGGCCCTCATTGTCTTGTAATTCATATATCATGGATGATTGGGAGGATGGAATTAAATACTTTAAACTGATATTACCATTGACAAAAAGTCGTGCTTTGACTTGCCCTAGCAGCTTGCCAAAGCTCACCTATAGATGAATGTTCATCAATTGTGCCATTCCACCAATATACATGCCATCAATGCCTACCTCTCCTTTATAATGGATGCAAATACTGATCCTATCCATGATCGGTGTAAAAGAGGGATCGTTTCGGCGAAATGCAACCTTTGGAGCACTCACACAACATCTGCGGTGTCAAAAAATACTTTTTTCTTGTTCATCAGTGCTTGGCAGTGAGTCACCACTAGTTAGCTCCCACCGGCAAGTTATGTTCACCGCCGATAACTCCCAACACACCAGAACGGCGCAGCACTGTTCCAGTGTTCATTTATTACTCTTTACTTTAAAACATGATATAGTGGAAACCTAAGGGCAGTTTGGTCCATAAACGGGTCATATGGCATTTCTATTTAAAATTCAGGGAATATGGAATTTTCCATTCTTTGGCAAGGAAATATGGAAAAAACTCTTAAGTATTTTAGATCTCATGGGACACACTTGTTTTAGGTTTTGTTTCATTTTTAATTTGTTTTTCATGCTGATTTTTATCATAGGTTTTGAATGAAACAAAAGACAAAAAAAAATATTAGTAACAACATAAACAACTTTGTTTTACTTTTATTTTTTGTGTTATGTTTGGCTCATGAAATTAAAGATCATTAATTAACTTATAAGCTAGAAAGAACCATGATGTGCGGTTAATACACCTTAATTTAAATAAGGATACACTAAGGAAAGTAAAGATCAATTTGATTTTCTTTTCCTTCATATTGCAATTCTCTGCTTTTCAAAACTTACACACATCATATTTATACTCAACTCAATTTTATGACTGAAGATCAACAGAGAATTTTCAGACATGAGTTGAGTTACAAATTTGGATTTTAGTGGAGTCATGGTAATCAAATTAGAGGAACTTGAGCTAGACTTATATTTAGGATTTAATGCAATAAAATTTCTTGTATTATGCTTCCCATGGATGCAATTTTAGTTTTATTCATCAAATTATTCGATGGAATTGTCTACGTGAAGATGATGAGGAAAGACTACCTACTTAGGTCAACCTTATATAGTACGAAATCACTCATCCACTTAGCATAAAAAAATAAATGAGAAAAGAAATAAATATAAATAAATGATGCAAGTTGTAAGGATTCATAAAAAGCCAAACCTTAGAAAAATAATTTGAGGAAACATATCTTTACTCAAAAAAAGGCATAGACATGTTTTTTTACCATTTTTTTCAATCTTTTAAGAAAATAGTGTACATGGAGTCAAGGTAAAGTGAGTAAAAAGAAATGAGAACTATTTCTTAATTAGGGTCTAAACAAATTGTCTTAATTAAATAAGAGTAATATTGCGAGATTCTTGAGTGAAAGAAACAATAGTCAAAACATTGGTGGTTTCTTAAAAAAAAAAGAGTATTAAAATGTTCAAAAAAAGAAATAAAAATTGAGAATCACAAACCAGTGGAGTTGACTAATCTAAGGTATCTGTAGCTTCACTTGGATTAAAAGAAAATTAATAAAATTACTCAAAAGAGCTCAACGTTGCTTATTTGAATGCTTAATTTTATTTTGAGGTCTAATGGTCGAATTCATGTTATTCTGACTTGCTTAGTTTTGAATCATGGATTTTATTGGAAAATTTCCCAATTTTTATATTTTTTGAAATTAATAAATAATTAAAAATTTCAAAACTAAATGATCTCTAGGTGAGTGCAATCAATCACTAGTTCCAGTTTCATGCATGGACGATCAGTTTTTGTAATGACCCGACCCGAGCCAGGCCTACAAAATCACTAGTAGAAAATTTCTTCTTTCCTTGAACCAGGAATCATTGTCTGTGTGCGAGAGGTACAATTATCGTCTATGCGCTACGGAGCTTCAAGGCTTCCTATATGTAGACTTAGGTTGTGACGGACACATACACACAACGAAGATTCATAGTTTGCAACGTGTAAAACAAAATAAAATATATACTTATAATTGATTTAGATCAGGCCAATGTTGCCTTGTCATTGGTTGCCTACATACATATTGGATATTTTTCCAACTAGATCGGATCCTAACGTAGTTCTGCCTAACGGCTACTACATACGTCAGACATCACAAAATTATATACGATAAAATACATATATACTAAAATTGAATCGAAATCATACTGAAACTCATAATCTATCAGAGTAAAGCGGAAATTAATAAATCAACGAAATCATACATCACGTTGTACCACCAAGCAGGACGATAACCACAAATACACGTCACGCTCTATCACTGAGCCGAGACCGAAAACACAAATTACACGTCTCGCTCTACCCTAGAGTGAGATCACACATAACATAGCATATAAGCATACATCATGGCATATAAAGCACACATCATGGCATATAAGCACACATCATGACATATAAGCATAGCAAGCATATGGATCGTAGCATAGCACACATCATAACTAGCACATGATGTTCTATAATTAAAACGGGAGATCAGAAATGCTTACTCCCATAAGGTATCGATATTTGGAGTTACTTGCTCCTTCTGGGCGTCCTCCCCTTCAGATCCAGAGATAGTAGACGGAGCTTCCTCTAGCCTTTATATGTCCCTCGTCTTGCACTGAAAGACTATGCACAAATGTTCTCCTTACCGGAGACTCTTCTTGTTTTCTGTGCCCGTAAGCGGTGGATAGAACCTCCCCTACTCTAGATTATTTTTCTTGTTGAGGCTTGGTAACTACGAACAACACCCAGTCTTGCTCTGGGTCTCTTTTTCTTGCTCCGGTATTCGAGGATGACGGGTAGGGCCTCCCTTAGTCTCGGGGCATTTCCTCCTCATACGATGGCCAACTCAGAAAACGGAATCTCCATTGCATAGAACACACTTGATTTAGTCAAGAACGCTTCTTGAATCGAATAAATCGGAGTTAGGATGGTCAAAAACAGAGAAAACGAAGTTGGTCGGTGCTCGAAGATAACGGGCAGAACCTCTCCTTGTCTTGGGGCGTTTCCTACTTATACAGACTCCAACTCAAAGAAAGGACCCCTCCATCGTATAGAGCACACTC
This sequence comes from Saururus chinensis, assembly GCA_035235625.1. Taxonomy (NCBI): domain Eukaryota; kingdom Viridiplantae; phylum Streptophyta; class Magnoliopsida; order Piperales; family Saururaceae; genus Saururus; species Saururus chinensis. Next base: position 40,418,727 of record CP141143.1, read on the forward strand.
AATTTAGTAGGAAACGGGTCTTGAACGGCCTTAATCGGCCTCAGAATGGTCAGAAACAGGGTAGAAGATGGTCTGACCAAAAATAGAACAGAATGGAGGTTTTATATCCCCCCGGAGCGCCGAAACCGCGGCGCTGCGGTTTTGGTGGCTGTGCCTGCAGTTTTGGCGGCGGTGCCTACTGAAATGGACAACGGCACCCACGGTTCCACAGGCACACGCGCCCTGCACCAGCCCATGCTGCGACACGCCAATCGCGCGCCGTTTTTCATTTTCCTATTATTTTTTTATTTTTTTCTTCTTCTTTCTTGAAATACACGTATCTCCCTACCTCGGATTCGGATTCGCGCGTTCTTGGTACCGTTGGACTCATATTGAAGAGCCTTTCTATATTAACCCACTTAAAGCAATAATTCATCCTCTTTCCAAGTGGGTCCTGCCTATTTTCTACCATTCTTGAAGGTCGTAACTTCTAGTCCTGACCTCCATTTCGCCCGTTCTTTGATTTGTTACGCTCGTTTCTTCGAGCTCTACTCAAATATGGAGGTTTCAAAGGTTGAAACTATCTATAATTTATTAGAAAAAAAACTAATTACCTCTAACCCCCTTGGTTAGACATAATCAAAAAGCAAGGTATGACATTCTTCCCCCTTTAAACGAATTGTGTCCTCGTAATTTGCCCAAAATACTTGTCAAAACACATAAATATCTAACAAACTCCGATATTCAATTGGATAAGTAATCGTTAATAGAGTTTAATAGATCATAATCAAATAAGTTATATAAAAATAGAATCCAATCTTTAAAATTTGATGAAACATTCATAAATAGTATTTGATAATTCATAATCACATGAAATATTTCAAACAAAATCCGATTATAATTTAAAATCGAATAAATCATACGTACAAAATTCGATATTTAATTCAGAGTCAAATGAATCATTGTTCAGAAATCTGATATGTCATTCAAAATCAGACATATCATTCTTTCAAAGTTCAATAATTTGATCGTTCAACAAAATCTGATAAATCGTTCATAAACGAAATCCGGTTGTAAATTGAAAATCGGATAAATCATTGTTCAAAAATCTGATAAGTCATTAAAAATTAGACATATCGTTTATTTCAAAATCTTAAATTAGAGTGTCGTGATACCTATCAGCTTACTTCCGCACTCATGGGGACACGGAAGATGGAAGCATAGGAGTTTTCCCATGATGCTCCACACCTGTGCATGCCAAAACCGAATAATTATTCAATGTATCTTTATTTAAATCCGCGATACCGAGCGGCTTCATCCTCATTCATGGGGCTACAGAAGACGGAAGGATAGGAGTTTTCCCATGATGCTCCACACCTATGCGTGCCAGAACCAAACAAATATTTTGATGGGTATTTTTATTTAAATCCGTGATACCGAACGGCTTCATCCGTACTCATGGGGTCACAGAAGACGGAAGGATAGGAGCTTTCCCATGATGCTCCACACTTGTGCACGCCAGAACCGAATAAATATTTCGGAGTATCTTTATTTAAATCTGCGATACCTAATAGCTTTATCCGCACGCATGGGGACACGGAAGACGGAAGATAGGAGATTTCCCATGATGCTCCACTCCTATGCACGCCATGGCCAAATTTGGCGGTATCCAGAATTGATAGCTTTTGAGCTTTATACCAAATAACTATCCAGAGAGTCCGAAGACCCAAATCATCAAAAACTTCATTGTCAAATCAAATCCTAAATAAACATTTCTAATTAAACCCGATTTGTAATCGAAATTCATTTCAATACACTAGCAGAATCAACCTTGAAGCTATCCACTAACACCTCATGTCCTATACCACGGGTGTTTGATGGTTTCTTCTTAGCAATTCCACAGGCAATTGAGATAAATTTACTAAATTTTAAATCTATTTTCAAATAGCCAAGGATTTGAAATCAAAGTTCCATATCAAATCCACCAGCAGATTCAACCTTAGAGCAATCCACTAATGCCTGATATTTCATATCACAGGTGATTTCTCTTTGGGATTTCTACTATTTTTCAAATCAGATTTGCTCAAAGATCAAGTAAACATTCAAAATACTAACATTTCATATAAATACATCAGTAGAATTTACTGCAAGGTTGTCCATTAACACCTCACCTTCTATACTGTGAGTGTTTGATGGTGGTTACTTTAAGGTGGTTCCACCGCATTTAAAAATAAATTTATTTCTAAATTAAAAATATTTTCTTAAACAAACAAATTAAAATTAAAATTTTATTTCAACACCCTAGTAGAATTAACTATGGAGTTTTTTACTAACGCCTCATGTCCCACACCATGAGCGTTTGGTGGTTACCCCTTAGTAACTCTACCATCTTTGAAAATAATTTAATTTTTGAATCAGTCAAAATCAAATTTGATTTAAATACTCAAATAAAATTAACCGTAGGGTTTTCCACTAGCACTTCATGTCCCATAGCATGAGCAGTCGGTGGTTGCCCCGTGGTAACTCTACCGTCTTTGAAAATCATTTAATTTTTGAATCAGTCGAAATCAAATTTGATTAAATACTCAAGTAGAATTAACCATAGGGTTTTCCACAAGCGCTTCATGTCCCATAGCATGAGCGGTCGGTGGTTGCCCCGTGGTAACTCAACCGTCTTTGAAAATAATTTAATTTTTGAATTAGTAGAAATCAAATTTGATTTAAATACTCGAGTAGAATTAATTGTAGGGTTTTCCCCAAGCGGTTCATGTCCCATAGCATGAGCGGTCGGTGGTTGCCCCGTGGTAATTCTACCGTAGTTTAAAACACATTGAAATCAAAGTTGCAAAAAACCAAAAATGTAATGAATCCAAAACAAAATTTTCAATCGAGTCAAATTCAAAATCATAATTTATAAAAATTAAAGTATTAGATTAAATCTAAAACCACACTTGTAAAACAAAATTTCAATTCATTCTCAATGAAACTTGAAATTTGGAAAGATCAAAATCTGTCTGATATTCAATGTAACACATGCAAAATGGAATTCTAAATTAAATCTAAATCAAATTATTCAGAAAGAATTTTCATATAAATTACAATTAAAATTTATAATTCATAAAAAAAATCAGAATTCATATAAATCCCGATGTCACATATACAAGATGAAAATTTCAAAAGCAAAGTTCATAATGCAACACATTCGGACTTAAACTATAAATAATTTTCCATTGAAAAATGAAAATTATCAAATTGTTGTTTGCATCAAAACTCATGCAACACATGGAGATAAAAATCTCAAATAATTCTTCAATTAAATCTCATACTAAATCAGATGCAACATATTCAAAGCAAAAATTCCAAATCAATTCTAATTTAAAATAGTTATCTATAAAGTCGAAGTAGGCCATCAATCAAATACACATACGTAGGATAAAAATAAAAAATACTTTTAATTTAATGAATCAGAATTTATCAAAATTAGAGTTCAATGTAATTTTAATATTACATAAGCAGAACAAAATTTCATGTCACAATCTGGCACGATTTATTCATAACAACATTTTCAAAGCATTTTTGTTTAAGATTAAAATTCATAAGATTTACATTCATAGCAAATCCATTGCAAGGTAAGCAAACAGAAATTTCAATTCAAAATCTATTTTAAAAAAATCAAGTTCTTGAAATTAGAGCCCATATTAATCTAAAGTTGCACATGTCAAATAGAGCATTCAAAATCGAAGCTTGTATTACGTTCAATGTTACTTGTGCAGAACAGAAGTTCAAAATTGGATTTGAATTAAAATCTATTATCATACATGCATAATCAGAAGTTGAAAATCAGAATTTAATTCAAATCAACGACAACACATCTTAGAAGAGAAATTTACTTCAAATTTATTTCAAGATAATCACAACACATTCAAAATAGAAATCAAAATTCTTATTATACTCTTGCAGACAGATCAATGCTCTGATACCATTTGTATCCCGACCTGAGCCGGGCCCACAAAATCACTATTAGAAAATTTCTTCTTTCCTTGAATCAAGAATCATCGTCTGTGTGCGAGAGGTACAAAAATCATCTACGCACTACGGAGCTTCAAGGCTTCCTATACATAGACTTAGGTTGTAACAGACACATACACACAACGAAGCTTCATAGTACATCATGTGTAAAACAAAATAAAATATATACTTATAATTGATTTGGATTGGGCCAACGTTGCCTTGCCATTGGTTGCCTACGTATGTATCGGATCCTAACATAGTTCTGCCTAACGGCTACTACATACGTCAGACATCACAAAATTATATACGTTAAAATACGTATATACTAAAATTGAATTGAAATCATACTAAAACTCGTAATCTATTAGAGTAAAGCGGAAATTAATAAATGAACGAAATAGTACAACTCTTTGTACCACTGAGCAGGATCATAACCACATATACATGTCTTGCTCTATCACTGAGTCGTGACCAAAAACACATATTACACGTCTCGCTCTACCCTAGAGCAAGACCACACACAACATAGGATATAAGCATACATCAGGCATATAAAGCACACATCATGGCATATAAGCACAGTAAGCATATGGATCATAGCATAGCACACATCATAACTAGCACATGCCGTTCTATAATTAAAACGGGAGATCAGAAATGCTTACCCCCATAAGGTATCGGTATTCTGAGTTACTTGCTCCTTCTGGACGTGCTCCGTTTCAGATCCGGAGGTAGTAGACAGAGCTTCCTCTAGCCTTTATATGTCCCTCGTCTTGCACTAAAAGACTACGTACAAATGTTCTCCTTACCGGAGACTCTTCTCATTTTCTGCGCCCATGAGTGGTGGACAGAACCTCCCCTAATCCAGATTGTTTTTCTTGTTGAGGCTTGGTAACTATGGGCAGAACCCAGTCTTGCTCCGGGTCTCTTTTTCTTGCTCCGGTATTTGAGGATGACGAGCAGGGCCTCTCTTAGTCTCGGGGCATTTCTTCCTCATACAATAGCCAACTCAGAAAACGGAACCCTCCATCGCGTAGAACACATTCGATTTAGTCAAGAACACCTCTTGAATCAACTAAATCGTCAGAAATGGGGTAGAAGAAGGTCTGACCGAAAATAGAACAGAATGTGGGTTTTATAGGTCCCCGCGTTCCGAAACCGCGGCGCCGCGGTTTCAGCTGCGGTGCCCACCAAAACTGCACACGGTGTGGGTGGCGGCCGGGTAGCTACGGCGTGCCAGTCGTGTGATGGCCTGCACTGTGGCGTGCCAGCTGCACACCGTTTTTCATTTTCCTAGTATTTTTTTATTTTTTTTCTTCTTCTTTCTTGAAACACACATATCTCCCTACCCGGGATTCCGATTCGCGCGTTCTTGATACCGTTGGACTCATATCGATGAGCCCTTCGATATTAACCCACTTAAAGTAATAATTTGTCCTCTTTCCAAGTGGGTCCCACCTATTTTCTACAATTCTCGAAGGTCGTAACTTCCGGTCCCGACCTCCATTTCACCCATTCTTTGATTTGTTACACTCGTTTCTTCAAGCTCTACTCAAATACAGAGGTTTCAAAGGTTGAAACTATCTATAATTTTTTAGAAAAGATCACTAATTACCTCTAACCCCCTTTGTTAGACATAATCGAAAAGCAGGGTATTACAGTTTTAAAATGTCCAAAGCCACTAAAAAGCCTAATTTCAACTCAAAACACTTCACAAAGAGATATAGAGTCCATCTAAGGTATTTAGGACGAGTTCTATGCATCACAACACAAGATTAGCATGCCATTTTCAATGAATTCACACACGTCCAAGGTGAGACCTGAACCAATTTTTTTGATTCTTAGAGGTTTTTAATCTATTTTAAATGTTTACGAATCATTAGGATTGTTTTAATTGGCTAGATCTGTGTTTTTGCACAATTTCATATGATTGCAACCGCTAAAATTGAGTTTTCAATGATTTTCATTTTGATTTGTGTGAACTTACCCAAAATTGGGGATTTTAAAATTCTTGACTTTTTGGTTGAAATTAGTAGTATATCTAGTTATGACTTTTGTTCTAGACATTGAAATTTAGCTTGGGTAAAAATTTGAAACTTATGTGATTTCATTCACTAAACTAGTGCTAGAATAAGGCACCAAAGGTAGTCACTAATGTCTATTTAATTGTTTTAAATAAAAACACAATCATTTGCTAAGTTCATAAGAATGAATAAAACAAACTAAATGACAAACCGTTATGAATGTGTACAAATCGTTATATCATTTACAGTTTAAAACAACATCATATTTACTTGTTACATTCGAAGTAACGAATCAAATGGATAAGGTGATACCAAAATTTAACCATTCTTCCTTAACTCTTATAATTTCATTCGCTAAACTATAATTAGAACAAAGCACCAAGGCTCATCACGAATGTTAAATAATTACGTACACATTTTCTATGTTCGTAAGGATGAATCAAATGCCCTAAATGACGAAACAATCAAACCACTATTAGTCAAGTAATATCCTTTTAATCGATATAAACCAAATTTCCTTACGAATGTGCACAAATCATTATATCATTTGAAGTTTTAAGAGACTTCCCATTTATTTGTTACATTTGTAATAACGGTACAAATGGACATTGATACCACAATTAACCATTCTTCCTTACCTTCAATGATTTCATTCACTTAACTAGATTTATTAAAGTACCAAAGCTCATCATGAATGTATATTTAGTTATTTTATATAAATATGTACAAATTTGCTATATTCGTAAGAATGAATTAAACACCCTAAATGAGAGTGAATCAGACAACTTTTGGTCAAGTTATATCTTTTTAATCAATTAAAACTGAAGTTCCTTAAGAATGTTCATAAATTGTTATATCATTTAATGTTTAAAGAGGCTTGCCATTCATTTCTTACGTTCATAATCACAAATCAAATGGACAAAGCGATACCACAATTTGACCCTTCCTCCTTAAGTTCTATGATTTCATTCGCCAAAGTAGATTTATAACAAAACACTAAAGCTCGTCATTAATGCGCATTTAATTGTTTTAAATAAATATGCATTCATTTGCTAAGTTCGTAAGAATGAATCAAATGCCCTAAATAATTTGTGAATCAGACCACTTTTGGTCAAGTTATATCCTTTTAATCAATTAAAACAGAAGTTTCTTAAGAATATGCACAAATAGTTATATTATTTAGTGTTTAAAATAGCTTCTCATTCATTTGTTATGTTCACATTGACAAATTAAATAGACATTGTAATACCACAATTTTTTCGTTCTTCCTAAACTTATGTGATTCCATATGCTTAAATAGTTTTACAACAATGGACCAAAGCTAATCTCAAATGTGTATTTAATTATTTTAAATAAATATGCACTCATTTACAAAATTTGTCAAAATGAATAAAATGCACAAAACGATGAACCAATCAAACCAATTTTGGTCAACTAATATTCTTTTAATTTATTAAAACCGAAGTTTGTTAAGAATGTGCACAAATCGTTATATCGTTTAGTTTAAAAAGACCTCCCATTCATTTGTTACATTTATAATAATGAATCAAATACACAAAGTACACAAAGTGATACCACAATTTAATTATTCTTGCTTAACTAGATTTAGAACAAAGCACCAAAGCTCGTCATAGATGTGTATTTAATTATTTTAAATAAATACGTACTAATTTACAAAGTTCGTAAGAATGAATGAAACACAATAAATGATGAACCAATCGAACCACTCTTGCTAAGGTTATGACCTTTTAATCGACTAAAACTGAAGTTCATTAATAATATCCACCAATAGTTATATTGTTTAAAGTTTAAAGAGTCCTCTCATTCATTTTTTACATTTGTAATAGCAAAGTAAATGGACAGAGTGATACAACAATTTTATCATTCTTCCATAACCAATATGATTTTATTTTCTTAACTAGATTTAGAACAAAACACCAAAGCTCGTCACAAATGTATATTTAATTATTTTAAATAAATAGATATTCATTTGCTAAGTTCGTAAGAATGAATCAAAAGCACTAAATGATGAACCAATCAAAGGAATTTTTGTCAAGCTACATCTTTTTAATCAATTAAAACCAAAGTTCATTAAAAAAATGTACAAATCGTTACATTATTTAAAGTTTAAAGATAACTCTCATTTATTTGTTACATTCATAATAACAAATCAAATGGACAAAGTGATACCACAATTTGACAATTCTTCCTTAACTTATATGATTTCATTTGCATAACTAGATTTAGAGTAAAGCACCAAAGCTCGTCATAAAAGTATATTTAATTATTTTGAATAAATAATATTAATTTGCTAAGTTCGTATAAATAAATCAAATGCACTAAACGACAAACCAATCGGACCGATTTTGGTCAAGTTATACCCATTTAATTGATTAAAACCAAAATTCATTAGAAATGTTCACAAATCATTATATCATTTAAAATTTAAAGAGACCTCCCATTCAGTTGTTACGTTCGTAATAACGAATAAAATTGACAAAATTATACCTCAATTACAATTTGACCTTTCTACCTTAACTCATATGATTTCATTTGCTTAAGTAGATTTATAACAAAGCACGAAAGCTCATCACAAATGTATATTTAACTATTTTGAACAAATACTCACTCATTTGATAAGTTCATAAGAAAGGATCAAATATAGTAAATGATGAAGCAATCACATAACTTTTGGTCAAGTTACATCCTTTTAATCGATTAAAACCACAGTTCTTTAAGAACGTGCATAAATCATTATATTGTTTAGAGTTTAAAAAAGACTCTCATTCATTTGTTCAATGACGAATCAAATGGAGAAAGTGATACCACAATTTGATCATTCTGCCTTATCTTATGTGATTTCATCGCTTAAGTAGTTTTATAACAAGGCACCAAAGCTCACCACTAATGTGTACATAATTGTTTTAAATAAATATGTTCTCATTTGTTTAGTTCATAAAAATGAATGAAACGAACTATACAATGAACCAATCAAACTGCTTATGGTCAAGTTATATCCTTTTAATCAATTAAAACCAAAATTCGTTAAGAATTTGCGAAAAAAGTTATGTAATTTAAAGTTTAAAGAAACCTCTCATTCATTTGTTATGTTCGTAATGACGTATCAAATGGATAAAATAATAGCACAATTTGACCATTCGTCTTTAACTTATATGAATTTTTATGCTTAACTAGATGTAGAACAAACCACCGAGCTCATCACCAATGTGTATTTAATTATTTTAAATAAATACATACTCATTTGCTAAATTAATAAGAATGAATCAAATGCACTAAATGACAAACCAACCAAACCAATTTTGGTCAAGTTATATCCATTTTACCAATTAAAACTGAAGTTAGTTAAGAATGCAAACAAATCATTATAGTGCTTAATGTTTAAAGAGAACTCCATTCATTTTTTAAATTCGTAAGAACGAATTAACAGGACTAAGTGATACCACAATTTAACCATTCTTATTGAACTTATATGATCTTCAATAGCTTAACTAGATTTAGAACGAAGCACAAAAGTACGTCACAAAAGTGTATGTAATTGTTTTAAATAAATACATATTCATTTGTTAAGTTCATAAGAATACACTAACTCAAATAAATCAGACTACTTTTGGTCAAGTTACATCCTCTTAATTGATTAAAACCAAAGTTTGTTAAAAATGTGCACAAACTATTTTATCATTTAAAGTTTAAAGTGAGCTCCCATTCATTTGTTACGTTTGTACTAGCAAATCAAATGCACAAAGTGAAAACACAATTTGGTTGTTCTTCCTTGACTGAGATGATTTCAATTCCTTAACTAGATTTAAAACAAAGCATTGAAGCTTATAACAAATTGCTATGTTCATAAGAGTGAATCAAATGCACAAAATGAGGATCCAATCAAACAAATTTTTGTTAAGTTATATCATTTTAATTGATTAAAACTAAAGTTCGTAAAGAATGTTCACAAACCGTTTTGTCATTTAAAGTTTAAAGAGTCCTCCCATTCATTTGTTACATTTGTAATGACGTATCAAATAGACAATGTAATAGCATAATTTGACTGTTCTTCCTTAATTTATATGATTTCTTACACTTAACTAGATTTAGATCAAAGCATCAAGCTCATCATGAATGAATATTTCATTATTTTAAATAAATACACACTCATTTGCTATGTTCATAAGAATGAATCAAGTGCACTAAATGATGAGCCAATCAGACCATTTTTTCAAGTTATATCCTTTTAATCGATAAAAACTAAAGTTCGTTAAGAATGTTTATAAATCATAATATCATTTAAAGTTTAAAGAGATCTCTCATTCATTTGTTACATTCGTAATAATGAATCACACGGACAAACATATACCATAATTTACCGTTCCTCCTTAAATTATATAATTTCATTTGCTTAACTAGATTTAGGACAAAACACCAAACCTCCTCATGAATGTATATTTAATTATTTTAAATATACATGTTCTTATTTCCTATGTTTGTAAGAATGCATCAAATGCCCTAAATGGCAAACTAATCAGACCACTTTTGGTCAAGTTATATCTATTTATTCAATTAAATCTGAAGTTCGTTAATAATTTGCACAAATCGTTATAGCAATTAAAGTTTAAAGAGACCTCTCATTTGTTTGTTATGTTTAACGAATCAAATAGACAAAGTGATACCATAATTTAACTGTTCTTCTTTAACTTATATGATTAATTGAATGCACTAAATGAATAACAAATCGGACTACTTTTGGTCAAGTTATATCTTTTTAATCAATTAAAACTGAAATTCGTTAAGAAAGTGCATGAATCGTTATCTCATTTAAAGTATACAATGACATCCCTTTCATTTGTTATGTTCGTACAAACGAATCAAATGCACAAGGTGATAGCATAATTTGACTGTTCTTCTTTAATCTATATAATTTCAATCGCTTAACTAGATTTATAACAAAGCACCCAAGGTTTTCATGAATTTGCATATAATTCTTTTAAATAAATACGTACTCATTTGTGATGTTCATAAGAATAAATCAAATACACAAAACAAAGAACCAATGGGACAAATTTTGGTCAAGTTATATCCTTTTGATCGATTTAAACCAAAGCACGTTAAGAATGTGTACAAACCATTACATTGTTTAAAGTTTAACAAGACCTCCCATTCATTTGCTACGTTTATAATGACGTATCAAATGTTCAAAGTAATAGCACAATTTGATGTTCTTCTTTAACTTACATAATATCTTATGCTTAACTAGATTTAGAACAAAGCACCGAGCTCGTCACGTATGTGTATTTAATTATTTTAAATAAATACATACTCATTTGCTAAGTTCATAAGAATGAATCAAGCACACTAAACGATGAACCAATTGGACCCTTTTTTGTCAAGTTATATCATTTTAATCAATTAAAACTGAAGTTCCTTAAGAATGTTTACAAATCGTTATATCGTTTAAAATTTAAAGAGACCTCCCATAGATTTGTTATGTTCGTAATAACGAATCATTTGGATAAACAGATACCACAATTTGACTGTTCCTCCATAAATTACATAATTTCATTCTCTTACCTAGATTTAGAAGAAAACACCAAAGCTCGTCATTAATGTGTATTTAATTATTTTAAATAAATATCTACTCATTTCCTATAGTTGTAAGAATACATCACATGCACTAAATGGCAAACTAATCAAACCACTTTTGGTGAAGTTTTATCTATTTAATCAATTAAGACAAAAGTTCGTTAAGAATTTGCACAATTCATTATTTCAAAATTTTTTTAAAGAGACCTCTTATTTGTTTGTTACGTTCATAATAACGAATTAAATGGACAAAGCAATACCACAATTTAACCCTTCTTCTTTAACTTATATCATTCTATTCACTTAACTATATTTAGAACAAAGTACCAAAGCTTGTCACAAATGTGTATCTAATTGTTTTAAATAAATTCATATTTATTTGCTAATTTCATAAAAATGAATAAAATGCACTAAATGACAAACAAGTTGGACCAATTTTGGTCAAGTGATATCCTTTTAAACCATTAAAACAGAAGTTCATTATAAATGTGTGCAAACCGTTATGTCGTTTAAGTTAAAGAGTCCTCTCATTCATTTGTTACATTCATAATGATGTATCAAATAAATAAAGTAATAACAACACAATTTGACCGTTCTTCCTTAACTTATATGATTTCTTATGCTTAACTAGATTTAGAACAAAACACTAAGCTTGTCATGAATTTATATTTAATTATTTTAAATAAATACCTACTCATTTGCTAAGTTCATTAGAATGAATTAAGTATACTAAATGATGAACCAATCGGACTATTTTTTATCAAGTTATATTCGTTTAATTGATTAAAACCAAATTTCTTTAAGAATGTTTACAAATTGTTATATCGCTTAAAATTTAAAGAGACCTCTCATTCATTTGTTACGTTCGTAATAACGAATCAAATAGAACAACAGATACCACAATTTGGCCATTCTTCCATAAATTATATAATTTTATTAGCTTAACTAGATTTAGAACAAAGCACCAAAGCTCGTCATGAATGTGTATTTAATTATTCTAATTAAATATGTACTCATTTACTATGTTCAAAAGAATGCATCAAATGCCCAAAACGGCAAACTAATCTAACCACTTTTGTTCAAGTTATATCTATTTAATAGGTTTAAACCGTAGTTCGTTAAGAATTTGCACAAATTGTTTTGCCATTTAATGTTTAAAGATACCTCTTATTTGTTTGTAATAATAAATAAATTTGACAAAGTGATACCACAATTTAACTATTCTTCTTTAAATTATATGATTCCATTCATTTAAATAAATTTAGAACAAAGCAGCAAAGCTCATCACAAATGTGTATTTCATTGTTTTAAATTAATACATATTCGTTTGCTCAGTTCATAAGAATGAATCAAACACACTAAACGACCAGCCAATCGGGCCACTTTTGGTCAAGTTATATTCTTTTAATCGATTAAAACCAAAGTTTGTTAAGAATGTACACAAATCGTTATAGCATGTAAAGTTTAGAGTAACCTCCCATTATTTGTTACGTTAGTAATGACAAATTAATTGCGCAAAATTATAGCACAATTTGACCGTCCTCCTTAACTTATATGATTTCTTACACTTGACTAGATTTCAATCAAAGCACCGTGCTTGTCACAAATTTGTATTTAATTATTTAAAATAAATATGTACTCATTTGCTATGTTCATAAGAATGAATAAAATGCACTAAACGATGAACCAATAGGACTGAAATGCCCTAGATTTTTCATCACATTTTCTTAAAATTCATGAAAAATGTTTGCAATACAACAACTGTAAATCAGGGAAAAATGGCAAAATACAAAACCTGTAAAAACAATTTAAAATTTAAATCATCACACATCAATTTTTTTCCCATCCAAATGTTTCTTTATTCGATCAAGCATCGTACGAAAAAAATTACCATGATCATGGATTTTAAATACAAATATCTCCTTAACATCCCTAAGTGCAAATCCCATAACAGTCCATAGTCTAATCAAAATTAAAAGTCCATAATGTATAAACACCTTAAAACTCATCTCACCCAATACATTAGATCGTGGCACAAATAATACTTGCAGTGAATAAAAAATATGCCTGAGTCAATGGGACGCAATCCATCATAGAAACGAGCATCCTTTTCTAGGAGCTCTCCATCAAAAACCTACAAAAGCCTCCCGATAAACGGGGCTAAAAAATAGGGTAATGAGTATTTTCATATTTAGTAGGAAAATACTCAATAGGGGAGTTCTAAATAGTGAACTCAGTAAGTCCATACATAGATGCGTTCATGCAACTCAAACATGAAGCAGAAGGGCATATAATAATTATGCACATATGCATATAATCATGCATAACACACCATCAAAGCAAACTTACACAAATTACCTTATTCAGGGTCTTACAAACTTAATAGTACAATCGTATGCTTACTGATATAACTTACACATACTTGTACGACCTTACTCATACAATCTTACACATCCTCGTACGACCTTACTCGTACAGTCTTACTCGTAAACATATGCTTACTGTCTTACTCAAAATCTTACTCTTACAATTGTGCTCATACTTATACTCTCATAGTCATCCTCATACTCATACTCTTACAGTCATGCTCATACTCATACTCATACTCTTATAGTCGTCCTAATACTCATAATCATATGCTTACTTAGAAACACACATACTCACTCATACACATACTATCGACTACTGAATCTCATTACAATTAATAAGCTCCAGTGTCAAAATGGAAAAGAATGTCACTAGAGCATCACCTTAACCTCTGGGGAGTGACTAAACACCATGGACTTTTCTGAAGGCAAGGCACACCAATACTCATAGGGCACAAGATTAAATAGGTAAGAGAAGGTCCATGATACTACTTACATGAGCGCGCAACATATACACCCACACGTAAGGGGTCATACAATTGCCCACACTCTAGGGATCTTATAGTGCAGAAATCATACAATGCCACTCTTGAGCAAAATCATACAGTGCCGCTTGGGAAGAAATCATATAGTGACACTCTTGGGCAGAAATCGTACCGCGCTCTCGATAGACTATCAAACGTCTAGGCTTAATTCAGCATATAGACCAAATCAAAAACATACATCACTCTCAACAGAGCATCAGACGTCTAGTGCTCTATACATCACACAAACAACATCCCGCAGGATAAACACCATGGCAAGACATGAGAAATGCTCAGGCGACTCATTATTGGCTAGCTTAAACACGAAAATTAATCCATCGAACCCTCAGGTCTCAAACTCACAACACTATCATTAGCCTTTTATATAATTTAAGTTTGAATTAAGTTATGCGGTACAATTATACCATAAAAACTCATAGTGCTCGACTGATCAAACCGAAGCTAAGCCCAATCTAAAACCCTAGTTTGTTTGGGCATCAAACTTCACTTAACCTGTCCAACTCAGTACATAGCTCACCGTACACAAAATCTTACATATTCAAACAATCTCTACCATCCACCTTATGGCCAAAACATCTTACTCGACATCATCAAACTGAGCTCCTCGTAGCAGATCCCTATTATCAACCTCTTACTTAATACCTCACTTATTATGCTTATTTTTTGCTTCATAATTTATACATTATTCTTGTACTATTATGCATAGTTTTACTGTCTAACAATCCCCCAACATACTCTCCAATCCAAACCGATCCATTCTAATCCTTGCTCGTCAAACTTACCTCCTATGTCTTCCATCATACGCTTACACATCTACATTTAACTCCATACCAAACCCTTTGTCACCACTTACCGTTCATCACCCAAACTTCTACCCATACACGTAGTCCACATATGTAACTTACCCACATACAAATACACATACGTAGCATACTAACATATTCACTAGCCATTACTAGCACATACATATTCCACGTACATAAAACATGCTTACAACTCACATACATATCATATTCATTTCAATGTGGCACAATTTATTCTCTTACATCATGCAAATGGATCATGATTTAACGTCCAAAGCATTGAATTATACAACCCTGGCATGCTACTATACATTCACAGCATGCTATCATGAAATAACAAGTTCAAACCTCCCCTACCTCGTAATCATGACATTTGATGGCCAATACACGATGGTGGCTGCATTGGTGGCAGAGTTGGCACCCAAAAGCATTGTCAAGTTGAGAGAGTTATTGTCCCGAGGGTTTAGGAAGAGCCAAAAGAAATCACGGCCAAACAAGATGTCAAAAGTCAATGCAGCAAAATCTGCAATCCACGATGGCCCACTACGAGCAACTGGGAGAAAGGTCATGCCAACGAGTGGCAGGTGTGACCAGAACTCAAGTGTGCACTAAATGAAGGTCGGCGGACAATTGAGAAATACTCAGCCGGTTGCAAGACGTCAAAATCGGCTATGGACAACACCCAGTGACATCGATTTAACATTTACAAGGGTCCACATAAGTGCGGAGGGCGTGGGGCAACGCTCAAGGATGGAGGAGAGGTGGAGAACTGTGGTGGTCCAATCCAAATGATGGTGGAGCCATCCGACGGTTAGGCGGTGCCAATGCAGCACTTAAACCCTAAACCGCATGCGCGGCTACATGCACACTCTCACGGGGTAGTAGAGTGGACTACCCGTGACACGTGCTGGGGTGCACACATGTGGAAAAGTGTTGTATACAAGGTGTGCATGCATTATGGGAACCCTTAGTGTTGCATATCATGTGTGCAGGCATTGCGGGGAAGGCCCGCAACGTTGCGCAACATGTGTGCGCAACGTTGCACAGAATGCATGCAACGATGCACACACATAGTTGGCTATGTTGGGACACATAGCCAACTAGCACATATTTGGATTCTTAAGATGTCCCCACCCCTTATATAGTGTTAGAGGGTACTTGGGAGTGTTCTTGGACAGTTTGGTGAAATTCAGAAATACCATGCCCGTACGGCCACTTTGGCTACCACTCCAGAGAAATGCAAGAAATCTCTTATGTTATATAGGAAGGGACATGGTGAGCTGAAATGACAAAGATGTTGGTATGATGCCTCGCCTTGCAACAGGCTGTCTAGATGGCAACAAAGGCTAGTTGCCTTCCTAGCTATCATGCTAGGAGCCCTTCCACTAGGGGGATGGGGCACTCCGACTCGTTGGATGGCCGTCCGGCCTTATGGCCTTGTTGGATACAAAGACCCTTGCATGCACTTGGCTGAGATGGATTGCTCAGATGTTCGAGTTGCCTAAGTTGGATCTGTGCATTGGAAGGAGATGTCCCTCTCCGGCCAGCTCGCTTGGGAATAAGTCCCGGCACATCCGCACGTCCGCCTTGGGATGGGTTCATTGCTTGGCTTCGCAGGCTGGACACTTGGTCAAATGGCACAAGGCCATGACCTTGACGAAGAAAGGCTTACTCACTTGGCTGTTTTGCCTTGCGAGTGCCGCACGATGGGCGTTCCCCAGACGTCCCCGTGACAACACGAGGCCAAAGGGGAGGGGGAGAGGCTAGATAGAGGCGGTCCAAGGCTCATAAGAGGCTGACAGGGCTAAGGCCCTAGTGGTGGCTAATCAAAATGGTGACATCGCCGATCACCACCCACAACCAAAACTAGTGGTATAGGAGGTTGTGCATCCCGCACAACATAGGGAAGGGGGAAGGTTTAGGGTCAAGCAAAGGCTGCAAGGCCATCACTGGACAAGGCCTATGCAGGTGAACTCAT
This sequence comes from Saururus chinensis, assembly GCA_035235625.1. Taxonomy (NCBI): domain Eukaryota; kingdom Viridiplantae; phylum Streptophyta; class Magnoliopsida; order Piperales; family Saururaceae; genus Saururus; species Saururus chinensis. The sequence goes on from CP141143.1 coordinate 40,436,025, forward strand.
CCACCTTATGTCAAGGTAGGCCATACAAAATCTTTCCAGAGGTCATCTGGTACCGAAGGTGTAAAATGGACAAGAGGGGTCAACAGGCAGACATGTCTGTGAGGCGGAACTACATGGGGCTGCGGGCTATAGGGAGGAGCACTGGTCTAAGGAGGTCGAACCAGCCAAGGGTGATGACCACTCATAGTCATTGGGCCACAGAGAAATGGCCGGAATATAACCATCAATGGCAGCCAGGGATGCAGTGGAACTGGAACCAGCCTAGGCTGGGCTGTCGTCTCGGGCGGAACCCAAGGTGACCAATTGACCACTGCCGGCCAACACTGTGGCTGCAGAGCCCAACACAGAGGGCGGATGGATCTAGGCAGAAGAACATAAGAGAAAAGGGTGGAAGAGAGGGCCAGGGAGGGAAGGTGGTGGCCTTGGCCGGCTCCTCCATGGCCAAGGCAGCCCGGCGGAGCTATCCTCGGCCCAAGCTGGTAGCTTCCAGCGCCAGCAGTCCCAACCGAAGAACATCGAACAAAAACTGAATTAGAGGGCCGAAATGCTCTGATGGAGGAGAGAAGGAAGGGGGCAAAGGAGGAGACAAGGTGGTGTTGGGGGTACGTACCCCTGCCATCGCCGACCCAGGGCAAAGCTGTGGGCAACTGGCCGGCCCTTACCAGACCATGCAGCGGTGACCAAAACTTAAAACAAAGTGAAGGTGGCAGGCGGAGTTGGCTGGAGGCCGACCTTCAAGTTGTCAACCCACGACTATCTTGACGGAGGCCAAGCGGAGCCCAACGGCCATTGCCAGGCACCGCCCAGTCACGAGATAGAGAGAGTGAGGAGGAATCGAGGGAAACAGGGGAGAGAAGTGGGGCGACGGGGAGAGCAATTGGGGCAGGGTATGGTCGTACCCTGCTGTCACTAGGCTGGGCAAGAGCCAGTGGCCCTATGACCCACCCACAGCCACCTGCAACTGAATCACAAGAAACCGGAAGGGGCAGAAATGCTATGTTCTGGGTCTTTGTGGATCAGGCTTGGTCAAGCTTGATCTGATCTTTTGTCTTCTTTTTTTTGCTCTCTCATTCTCTCTCAATTTTTGAAATGCGCATCTAAGCCCGTGGCCTATGACTGAACCCCGCATCTGACTCTACGGGTATGAATACTGAGGCCAAATAAACTGAAGCATCATATTTTCTTGCCGAAAATGATCAAAAAATAGCAAAAAAATTATAGGAAAACGTAAACAATCATGGACATTACGTGAACTAATTTTTGTCAAGTGATATCCTTTTAATAAATTAATGCCAAAGTTCATTAAGAATGTGCACAAGCTATTATGTCCATTAAAGTTTAAAGAGACCTCCTATTCATTTGTTACATTCATAATGATGTAACAAATAGACAGAGTAATAATAACATAATTTGGCAGTTCTTCCTTAACTAGATTTAGAACAAAGCACCAAAGCTCGTAACGAATGTGTATTTAATTATTTTAAATAAATACGTACTCATATGCTAAGTCCGTAAGAATGAATCAAATGTACTAAATGAGGAATCAATACCAATTTTTGTCATGCTATATCTTTTTTATCGATAAAAATTGAAGTTCATTGAGAATGTCCACAAATTATTATATCATTTAATGTTTAAAGAGTCCTCCTAGTCATTTGTTACAGTCATAAAAAATAATCAAATGGACAAAATAATAGCAAATTTTACTTGTTCTTCCTTAAGTTATTTGACTTCATTCACTTAACTAGATTTAAAACAAAGCACCAAAGCTCGTAATGAATGTGTAAGTAATTGTTTTATTCAAATACGTACTTCTTTGATAAGTTCATAAGAATGCACCAAACGCACTGAACGACGTACCAATCAGACCACTTTTGGCCAAGTTTTAACCTTATAATCGATCAAAACCGAAGTTCGTTAAGAATTTTTAGAAATGATTATAATAATTAAAGTTGAAAGAGACTTGCCACTTATTTATTATGTTCATAATAACGAATCAAATGGACAAAGTGATACAACAATTTGACCGTACTTCCTTCACTTATATCATTTCATTCACCTAACTAGATTTAGAACAACGCACCAAAGCTCATTGTGAATGTGTATTTTACTATTTTAAATAAATATGTACTCATTTTCTAAGTTCATAAGAATGAATGAAACGTACTAAATGATAAATTAATCAGACCACTTTTGGTCATGTTATATCCTTTTAATCTATTAAAACCAATGTTTGTTAAGAATGTGTACAAATTGTTATATCGTTTAAATTTAAAGGGACCTCCCATTCATTCATAACGTTCATAATAACGTATCAAATGGACAAAGTGATGTGAGAATTTTATCGTTCTTCTTTGATTTATATGATTTTATTTACTTAACTAGATTTAGAAAAAAAACACCAAAGCTCATCACAAATGTGTATTTAATTATTTTAAATAGATACATACTCATTTGCTATGTTCATAAAAATGAATTGAATGCACTAATCGATAAACCAATCAGACCACTTTTTCTAAAGTTATATCCTTTTAGTAGATTAAAACCAAAATTCGTTAGGAATATGCACAAATCGTTATATTGTTTTTCAAGTATAAAGAGACCTTCCATTCATTCGTTACATTAATAATGACGAGTCAAATGGACAAAGTAATAGCTCAATTTGGCCGTTCTTCCTTAACGTATATTATTTTATTCGCTTAACTTGATTTAGAACAAAGCACTAAAGCTCGTGAGGTATGTTTATTTAATTATTTTAAATAAATATGCATTCATTTGCTAAGTTCATAATAATAAATCAAACACACCAAATGATGAACCAATCAGACCTATTTTTGTCAAGTTATATCCTTTTAATTTATTAAAACTGAAATTTGTAAAGATTGTGCACAAATTATTTTATCAATTAAAGTGAAAAGAGATCTCTCAATCATTTATTACGTTCATAATGATGAATCAATTGGACAAAGAGATACCACAATTTAACGATTTTTCCTTAACTTATATGATTTCATGCGCTTAACTGGATTAGAACAAAGCACCGAAGCTCAGCATGAATGTGTAGTTAATTATCTTAATTACTCATTTGCTATGTTATAAGAATGAATAAAACGTACTAAATGATGGACTAATCAGACCACTTTTGGTCAAGTATACACGTTTTTAATCGATTAAAACTGAAGTTTGTTAATAATGTGGATAAATCATTAGATTATTTAAAGTTTAAAGAGACTACCCATTCATTCATCATGTTCCTAATATCAAATCAAATGGACAAAGTTATACCACAATTTGATCAGTCTTCCTTAACTTGTGTGATTTTATTTGCTTAACTAGATTTAGAAAAAAACAACAAAGCTGGTCTTGAATACATATTTAATTGCTCTAAATAAATATCTCATTTGTGAAGTTAGTAAGAATGAATCAAATGCACTAAACGACAAACTAATTAGACCATTTTTTTGTCAAGTCATATATTTTTAATCGATTAAAACCAAAGTTAGTTAAGAATGTGAACAAATCATTATATTATTTAAAGTTTAAAGAGACTTCCCTTTTTATGTTTGTAATAACAAATTAAAAGGACAGAGTAATACCATAATTTAACCATTCTTCCTTAACTTATGTATTTTCATTTACTTAACTAGAATTAGAACAAAGCATCAAAGCTCATCATGAATATGTATTTAATTATTTTAACTAAATACATATTCATTAGCCATGTTCATAAAAATGAATCAAACACACTAACAAATGAACCAATCTGTCCACTTTTGTTCATGTTATATCCTTTTAATCAATTTAAGTCAAAGTTGATTAAGAATGCACACAAATCGTTAAATTATTTCATGTTTAAAGAGACATCCTATTCATTTATTACATTCAAATTTTACAAATCAAATGGACCAAGTGATACTAGATTTCACCGATCTTCCTTAACATATATAATTTCATTCCTCTAACTAGGTTTAAAACAAAGTACTGAAGCTTATCACAAATGTCTATTTACTTATTTTAAATAAATACACACTCATTTTCTACGTTCATAAGAATGAATCAAACGAAATAAATGATGAACCAATCAGACCAATTTAGGTAAAGTTATATCTTTTTAATCGATTAAAATCAAAGTATGTTAAGAGTACGCAAAAAATATTATATCATATAAATTTTAAAGAGGTTTCCCATTTATTTGTTACCTTTGTAATAAGGAATCAAATGGACAAAGTTATACCACAATTTGATTGTTCTTCTGTAACTTGTATGATTTCATTTACTTAATTAGATTTAGATCAAGGCACGAAATCTCACCACGAATTATTATTTAATTGAGTTAAATAAATATGTACTCATTTCTTAAGTTTATAAGAATGAATTAAATTTACAAAATGACAAACAATTTGGACCACTTTTGGTTAAGTTATATCCTTTTAATTGATTATAACTGAATTTTGTTTAAAATGTGCACAAATTGTTATATCATTTACAGTTAAAAAAGACTTAATATTTATTTGTTTCATTCATAATGACGAATCAAATTGACAAAGTAATAGCTCAATTTGGTCGTCCTTATCTTTTATGATTTCATTTGTCCGACAAGATTTAAAACAAAGCACCGAAGCTCGTGACAAATGTGTATTTAATTATTTTAATTAAATACATACTCATTTGCAAAGTTTGTTAGAATGAATTAAATGCACAAAAATATGAACCAATAGGATCACTCTTGGTGAAGATATATCATTTTAATCGATAAAACTGATGTTCATTAAGAATTTGCACAAATAATTATATTGTTTAAATTTTAAAAAGTTCTCCAATTCAATTATTATGTTTGTAATAGCAAATCAAATGGACAAAGTGATACCACAATTTGACCACTCTTTCTTAACTTATAAAATTTCGTTTGTTTAACTAGATTTAAAAAGAAGCACCAAAGCTCGTCACGAATGTTTATTTAATTATTTTAAATACATATGCACTCATTTGCTAAGCTTGTAAGAATGAATAATGCACTAAAGGACAAATAATTCTGATCACTTTTGGTCAAGTTATATCATTTTTATTGATTAAAACCGAAGTTTGTTAAGAATGTGCACAAATTGTTATATCATTTAAATTTAAAAGTCATCTCAAATTTATTTGTTAAATTCATAATAATGAATAAAATAGAAATAGTGATAACACAATTTGAGCATTCTTAATTTATATGATTTTATTCACATAACAAGATTTAGAACAACGCACCAAAGCTTGCCAAGAATGTGTATTTTACTATTTTAAATAAATATGTACTCATTTGCTAAGTTCGTAATAGTGAATGAAACATACTAAACAACAAACTAATTGGACCACTTTTGGTCATGTTATATCCTTTTAATCGCTTAAAATTGATGTTCATTAAGAATGTGCACAAATTGTTATATCGTTTAAATTTAAAGGGACCTCCCATTCATTCATAACGTTCGTAATAACGTATCAAATGGACAAAGTGATGCTAGAATTTTACCATTCTTTTTTAATTTATATGATTTCATTTGCTTAACTAGATTTAGAAAATAGCACCAAAACTCATAATGAATGTGTATTTAATTATTTTAAATAAATATGTACTCATTTTCTAAGTTCATAAGCATGATTTAAAAACACTAAATTATAACCAATCAGACTACTTTCTGGCAAGTTATATTTTTTTAATCGATTAAAACCGAAGTTCATTAAGAATGTGAACAAATTGTTATATTGTTTAGAGTTAAAAGAGATCTCTCATTCAATTGTTACGTTCGTAATGACAAATCAAATGGACAGAGTAATACCCCAATTTGACCCTTCTTCCTTAACTTATATGATTTCATTTACATAATAAGATTTAGAATAAAGAACCAAAGCTTGTCATGAATGTGTATTTTAATATCTTTATTAAATATATACTCATTTTCTATGTTCATAATAATGTATCTAATGTACTAAATGATGAACCAATCAGACCACTTTTTATCAAGTTATATCCTCTTAATCATTTAAAACTGAATTTGTTAAGAATGTGTACAAATCATTATATCATTTAAAATTTAAAGAGACCTCTCATTCATTTTTTATATTAATAATGATAAATCAAATGGATAGTAATAGCATAATTTTGTTGTTCTTTGTGAACTTATATGATTTCATTAACCGAATTTGATTTAGAATAAAGCACTGAACCTCGTCACAAATGTGCATTTATTTGTTTTCATTGAATATGTACTCAATTGCTAAGTTCATAAATATGAATCAAATGCACCAAATGACGATCCAATCATACAACTTTTGTTCAAGTTATTTCCTTTTAATCGATTAAAACCGAAGTTTATTAAAAATGTGAACAAATCATTATATCATTTAAAGTTAAAAGAGATCTCTCATTCATATGTTACGTTAAAAATAACGAATCAAATGGACAAAGTGATACTAAAACTTGATTGTTATTCCTAAAGTTATATGATTTCATTCGCTTAACTAGATTTAAAACAAAGCACCAAAGCTTCTCAAGAATGTGTATTTATTTATACTCATTTGATAAGTTCATCATAATGAATTAAACACACAAAATAGTTAAACAATAAAAAAAATTGGTACAGTTTTATTTTTTTCATAGATTAAAACCAAAATTCTTTAAGAATGTGCACAAATTGTTATATCACTTAAAGTAAAATAAGATCTCCTATTTAATTATTATGTTCCAAATAATGAATCAAATTGACAAAGTGATACTCCAATTTGACTATTCTTCCTTTAACTTATATTATTTTATTCACTCAACTCGATTTAGAACAAAACACCAAAGTTCATCACAAATGTGTATTTAATTATTTTATATAAAAATGTACTCATTTGTTATGTTTGCAAGAATTAGTTAAACGCACTAAATGACAAACCAATAAGACAAATTTTGGTCAAGTTATACCCTTTTAATTGATTAAAACCAAAATTTGTTAGGAATATGCAAAAATTGTTATATCGTTTAAAATTTAAAGAGACCTCTCATTCATTTGTTAAGTTCATAACAACCAATAAAATCTACAAAGTGATACCACAATTTAACTATTCTTCCTAAACTTATATGATTTTATTTGCTTAACTAAATTTAGAACAAAGGACAAAAGTTCATCACGAATGTGTATTTAATTATTTAAATAAATACATACTCATTTTTTAAGTTTGTAAGAATGAATTAAATGCACTAAACCATGAACCAATCACACCACTTTTGGTCAAGTTATATCCTTTTAATCGAGTAAAACTATAGTTCCTTAGGAATGTGCAAAAAACATAATATCGTTTAGAGTTAAAAAGGTCTCCTATTTATTTATTATGTTCGCAATGTCGAATCCAATGGAGAAAGTAATACCACAATTTCACCGTTCTTCCGTAATTTATGTGATTTTGTTCCCTAAACTAGTTTCAAAACAAGGCACCAAAGCTTGTCACTAATATGTATTTAATTGTTTTAATTAAATACATACTTATTTTCTAAGTTCGTAAGAATAAATTAAACAAACTAAATGACAAACCAATCATACTACTTTTGGTTAAGTTATGTCCTTTTAATCGATTAAAACCGAAGACTATTAAGAATGTGCACAAATCGTTATATCGTTTATAGTTTAAAGGGACATCAGATTCATTTGTTACATTTGAAGTAATGAATCAAATGGAGAAAGTAGTACCACAATTTAACCATTCTTCCTTAACTTAATGATTTCATTCGCTTAAGTAGAATTAGAACAAAGTACCAAGGCTCGTCATGAATGTGTATTTAATTGTATTTAAATAAATATGTACACATTTCCTATGTTCATAAGGATGAATCAAATGTACTAAATGAGGAACCAATTTGACCACCGTTGGTCAAGTAATATCCTTTTAGTCAATATAAAACTAATTTCCTTAAGAATGTGCACAAATTGTTATATCGTTTAAAGTTTTAAGAGACTTCTCATTCATTTTTTACATTCATAATAACGATCTAAATGGACAAATTGATACCACAATTTGACTATTCTTCCTTAACTTCAATGATTTCAATCACCTAACTAGATTTATTATAAAACACCAAAGCTCGTCACAAATGTGTATTTAGTTATTTTATATAAATATGACACTTTTGCTAAGTTTGTAAGTACGAATTAAATACCCTAAATGAGAGCGAATTGGACCACTTTTAGTCAAGTTATATCATTTTAATCGATTTAAACTGAAGTTCCTTAAGAATGTTCATAAATCATTATATCATTTAATGTTTAAATAGGCTTGCCATTAATTTCTTACATTCCTAATTTTGAATCAAATGGATAAAATGATACCACAATTTCATAGTTCTTCCTTAAAATCTATGATTTCATTCACCTAAGAAGATTTATAACAAAGCACCAAAGCTTGTCATGAATGCATATTTAATTATTTTAAATAAATATGTACTCCTTTTCTAAGTTAGTAAAAATGAATTAAACACCCTAAACAACGAGTGAATCATACCACTTTTGGTTAAGTTATATCCTTTTAATCGATTAAAACCAAAGTTCCTTAATAATATGCACAAATAGGTATATTATTTAGTGTTTAAAAAGGCCTCCCATTCATTTGTTACGTTCTCAATGACAAATTCAATAGACATTGTTATACAACAATTATTTTATTCTTCCTAAACTTATGTGATTTCATATGCTTAAATAGTTTTAGAACAATAGACAAAAGCTTATCGCAAATGTGTATATAATTATTTTATATATATATGCTCTCATTTGCAAAGTTCATCAAAATGAATAAAATGCACTAAACAATGAACCAATCAGACCAATTTTGGTCAAGTTATAACCTTTTAATCAATTAAAACTAAAGTTCGTTAAGAATGTGCACAAATCATTATATCATTTAAAGATTAAAGAGAACTCCTATTCATTTGATACATTCGTAATAATGAATCAAATAGACAAAGAGACACCACCTTTGGCCGTTCTTGTTTAACTTATTTTCAATCACTTAACGTAATTTAGAACAAAGCACCAAAGCTCATCGCTATTGTGTTATTAATTGTTTAAATAAATAGATACTCATTTGCTAAGTTTGTAAGAATGAATAAAATACACTAAACGATGAGCTGATCTGACTAATTTATGTCATGTTATATCCTTCTAATTGATTAAAACCAACGATTGTTAAGATTGTGCACAAATCATTATATTATTTAAAATTTAAATAGACCTCCCATTCAATGGTTACATTCGAAATACCAAATCAAATGAATAAAGTGATGCCACAATTTGACCATTCTTCCTTAATTTATACGATTTCATTCGCTTAACTAGATTTAGAACAAAGCACTGAAGTTTATCATGAATTTGTATTAAGTTGTTTTAAATAAATACGTACTCATATGTGATGTTCATAAGATTGAATCAAATGCACAAAACAAAGATCCAATCTGACAAAGTTTGGTAAAATTATATCCTTTTAATTGATTAAAACCGATGTTTGTTAAGAATTATTGTGCACATTCACGTGGAGTTTTGTGCACGTTCACTCGGGTCTCTATTTACCTTTTATCACATTACATTAGGCTACTTTCCTTCGTATTTGCTTACGTCAAAAGTTGTTAATGTGACAGTTATTTGTATTGGACCAAATAGTGGCCCTCCACTTAGTCGGGCCCACTATCTGGCACAACTCTCTAGGAGAGGGTGCGACTCCCTATATTGGTCGTCCCTCTCCTCCCTTGTATGGTTATGCAATAGAAACTACTTTGATTTCTCTCCTTTCTTCTTCCTTCCTCCCGTTTCCTACGTGAGAGTTCAAGGTACCGTTTGTGCCCACACCGGGCACAACATTGGTATCAAAGCCTTCACGATCTCCGGCCATGTCACAAGGCAAGCAGCCCGCCGCGGCCCCTGAAACTCAGCCCTAGAAGGAGGCCGAAGCCTCAGCAGACAGTCCCAAAACTATCCTGGAGACCCTCAGTGCCCCTACACTAACACAGATCATGGCCAAGATCGAGTCCTTGACCATGGCCATTGCTCAACTTCATGCAGCACCCTCAGCATCCTTAGCACCATTATTGGCCAGGCTGCAGCCAGCCAATATGGAGAAGGGGGAGCTGTCCTAGGCCCCTGAAGTGCACTGCCCCGGCCCTCAGGCGACGGCAAACAGGGATGCACGTGTTCCCCCAGGCCCCTGTGAGCTTTGGTACATTCAACCAAGCTGTAAAAGGAAGGCACCAGGCCTGGGATATGCGAGGCCCGCCAAGTGTTTGAGAAAATGCCCCAATGATGCCACCACCAAGAAATCTATTCCAAGAGATGGAGGACGATTGGGAAGAGTACTCGGGGCCTTGTGGTGGGCCACAAGGAGGAGCTGAGTCCCGATTGGCCTGCTTGCAGTTCTCACGCTACAATGGGGACGACGACCTAGTGGAGTGGCTGTATAAAACTAAGAAGTTTTTCTCCTATCAAGGAACGCACTCCGAGGCTGAATAGTTGCGCATAGCCACATTCCATCTAGATGGCAACACTTCAGTTTGGTTCCAGAGCATTGAGAAGGAGATTCTTTACTCCACTTGGGCCTCCTTCTCCAATGAACTTTGCATTCAGTTTGGCCCCGATGAGTTCCAAGAATTCAAAGAGATGCTCTCCACCCTGTGCCAAACCACCACCATCCGGGCCTATTATACTGAGTTCATGAAGGTTGCCAACCGCCTCCCAGATTGGCCGGAGGGCTCAAACTGGAGATATCAGAGGAAATGTGCTACTTCCCATGCTCTAGTATGCAAGATGTCATGCGCCATGCACAAATTGAAGAGCAGAAATTGGCTAGGCTTGGGCCTTTCACAAGGCCTACACTCAGCACGAGCCCCCTTCCCACCCTGGCTAGTAGCTCAGTACTAGGCCAACTTGGCCAATAGCCCCCTCTACCCAGCCAGCTTTTCCATTGCCTCACACCAGCACAAATGGAGGAACGTTGGTCCAAGGGGTTATGCTCTGATGTGATGAGAAGTTCATCCCAGGGCATCGTTGTTCCGTCAAAGGCAACCTCCTCATGGAAGAGATTGATGAAGAGGAGAATGTGGCGGACAAGGCTGACTCTTCCCACTACGATGACGTGCTGCCTGAGATCTCCGTTCATGCTTTCTTGGGGGTATTTACTCCTTGCACGATGCAGGTCCAGGACCACCTCAAGCGGCAGCAAGTGGCCATCCTTGTTGACAGCGGCTCTACCCACAACTTCATCAACGATAAGGTGGCTCAGCGACTAGGCTGCTTTGTGTATGATTCAAAGCCCTTTGATGTGTAGATTGGTGATGGGAAGCATCTAAGGAGCTCCAGAGTATGTGCTCAGGTTGCCTTCTCTATCCAAGGCCACACCTTCATCACGGACCTCTTCTTAGCCCATGAAAGGAGCGGACGTGGTGTTAGGGGTTCAATGGCTACAGGAGCTTGGGGACATGGTATGGAACTTTAGAGATATGATCATGGATTTTGAGGTTCATGGGCAGCGGGTGTGGATTCAAGGGTCTCAGCTGGGTACCCTCCTTTCTACCCAATCAGCGATCTCCTTCGCACCCAAGGGATTCCTCCTGCAACAACAGGCAACGATCAATGTACATCAAGACAAGCTGCCTAAGGATCTTCTTGACTTACTGGCGAACAACAGTGGGGTGTTTGCTGAGCCCAGGGACCTTCCACTAGTGTGGCCTCATGACCACCACATCCCCATCATCCCTGGGGCATCACCGGCCAATGTCCACCCTTACCACTATCCTCACATCCAAAAGGCTGCGATAGAGCGCCTCATCACCGACATGCTTTAGTATGGGATCATCCGCCCTAGACAAGCCCTTTCTCCTCTCCTATGTTGCTGGTTCGTAAGATGGACGGTATTTGGTATTTTTGTGTCGACTACCAGGCTTTTAATGCTATTACCGTCAAGGACAAGTACCCCATTCCTGTGATTGAGGAGCTTCTAGATGAGTTAGCAAGTGCAACAGTCTTCAGTAAACTTGACCTTCAATCGGGTTACCATAAGATTCGGGTGCAGCCAGCCGATGTGCACAAGACCGCTTTCCGAACTCATGATGGCCATTTCGAGTTCCTCATCATGCTATTCAGGCTGACCAATGCCCCATCCACCTTTCAGAGCCTTATGAAGGATCTCTTCCAGCCCTTCCTCTGCCACTTTATCTGAATCAGATGAAACAAATTTATGATGGCCATCACACTAATCAGAAATTTTATGTGGGTGACTTGGTTTATGTGTTCGTCCTTCCTCAGTGCTAGACCTCATTGTTTCAGCCAGAGCATTCCAAGCTCGCCCCCCCGGTTCCATGGTCCGTATGCAGTGGTGGAGTGCATTGGTCCGGTGGGCTCGAAAGCTTGGTTCCTTGGTTCACCCTATCTTCCATGTCTCCTGCATCCGCCACTATGTGGGTGACACTTCCTTTGCCACTAATGCTCCACCTTCTCCCTTGATGGGGCCAGTCCCACCTACAGATCCTGTTCTTGCCTCGATGCTAGATAAGTGTAGGGTTTGTCGTTCCAGCTGTATCATTACTGAGGTGCTCATTTCTTGGCAGGGCCAGCCCCTTGAGGATGCTACTTGGATGTCCGAGGACGAGTTCATGGCTCACTACCAAGCATGGTCGCCTTGAGGACAAGGCGAATAGTGGAAGCGTGGTGGAGTGTTGTGCACATTCACTCAGCTCTCTTTTTACCTTTTATCGCATTACATTAGACTACTTTCCTTCATATTTGCTTATGTAATAAGTCATTATTGTGACAGTTATTTGTATTGGACTTGATAGTGGCCATCCGCTTAGTCGGGATCACTATCTAGCATGACTCTCTAGGAGAGGGCGCGACTCCCTATATTGGTCATCCCTCTCTTCCCTTATATGGTCATGCAATAGAAACTACTCTGATTTTCTCCCCTTTCTTCTTCCTTCCTCCCCTTTCCTACGTGAGAGTTCAAGGTACCATTTGTGCCCACACCAGGCACAACAAGAATGTGTAGAAACTCTTATGTCATTTAAAGATTAAATAGAAATCCAATTCATTTGTTAAACTTGTAATAACAAATCAAATGGGCAAAGAGATACCACAATTTGACCATTCTTCCTTAACTTATATTTTTTTAATCACTTAACCAGACTTAGAACAAAGCACTAAAGCTTGTCACAAATGTGTATTTAATTATTTTAAATTAATACATATTCATTTGCTAAGTTTGTAAGAATGAATCAAATGCAATAAGCTAAGAACCAATCAAACCAATTTTGGTAAAGCTATATCCTTTTTATCAATTAAAACAAAAGTTCATTAAGAATGTGCACAAATCGCTATATTATTTAAAGTTTAAAGAGACCTCCCATTCATTTTCTACTCTCCTAATAACGAATCAAATGGATTAAGTGATACCACAATATGACCATTCTTCCTGAACTTATAAGATTTCAATATCTTCAATAGATTTAGAACAAAGCACCAAAGCTTGTAAGAATTAATCAAATGCACTAAACAACGGACAAATTGGACCACTATTGGTCAAGTTATATCATTCTAATCGATTAAAATTAAAGTTTGTTAAGATTATGCATAAATTGTTACAAAGTTTAAAGCGACCTCCCATTCATTTGTTACATTCGTACTAACGAATCAAATAGACAAAGTGATACCACAATTTTACCTTTCTTCTTTAACTTATAATATTTTATTCGCTTAACTAGATTAAGAACAAAGCACAAAAACTCATCACGAATTGTGTTTAATTATTTTGAATAAATACGTACTCATTTGCTAAGTTCGTAGTAATGAATCAAGTGCACTAAACGCAAACCAATTGAACCACTTTTGGTCAAGTTATATCCTTTTAATCGATTAAAACCAAAGATTGTTAAGAATGTTCACAAATTATTATATTATTTAAAGTTTAAAGAGACCTCACATTTATTTATTATATTTATATTAAAGAATTAAATGGACAAAGTGATACCACAATATGATAGTTCTTCCATATCTTATGTAATTTCATTCATTTCACAAAACTTATAAAAAAATATGAAAGATCGTCACAAATGTCTTTAATTATTTTAAATAACTACGTACTCATTTGCTATGTTCATAAGAATGAAACAAATGCACTAAACGGTGAACCAATTCAACCACTTTTGGTCAAGCAATATCTTTTTAATTGATTAAAATAGAAATTTGTTAGGAATGTGCACAAACCGTTATTTCATTTAAAGTTTAAAAAGACCTCCTATTTATTTGTTACGTTCGTAATGACGTATCAAATGGACAAATTAATAACACAATTTGACCGTCCTTTATTAACTTCTATGATTTTTTAAGCTTAGCAAGATTTAGAACAAAGCACCAACCTCATCAAGAATGTGTATTGAAATGTTTTAAATAAATACGTACTCATTTGCTAAGTTCATAAGAATAAATCAAACACACCATACGATGAACAAATCAGACCAATTTTTGTCAAGTTATAGTCTTTTAATTGATTAAAATTGAAGTTCATCAAAAATGTTTAGAAATCATTATATTATTCAAAGTTTAAAGAGATCTCTAATTTATTTGTTACGTTCATAATAAAGAATCAAATGGACAAGCAAATACCTGAATTTGACCGTTCTTCCTTAACTTATTGATTTTATTCGCTTAACTAGATTTAGAACAAAGCACTAAAGGTCGTCATGAATATATGTTTAATTGTTTCAAATAAATACGTTATCATTTCGTAAGTTTGTAAGAATGAATCAAATGCACTACACGACGAACCAATCCCATGACATTCTGTCAAGTTATATCCTTTAAATCGATTAAAACCGAAGTTTGTTAAGAACATGCACTTATATTATTTGAAATTTAAAGAGACCTCCCATTCATTTGTTAAAAACATGTACTTATATTATTCAAATGGAGAAAGTGATACCACAATTTGACCGTTCCTCCTTAACTTGTTTGATTTTAATCACTTAACTAGATTTAGAACAAAGCACCGAAGCTCGTCACAAATTTGTATTTAATTGCTTTCAATAAATACGTACTCATTTGCTATGTTCATAAGAATGAATGAAATGCATAGAATGAAGAACCAATTAGACAAATTTTGGTCTAGTTATATACTTTTAATCGATTAAAACCGAAGTTCGTTAAGAATTTTCACAAACTATTATATCATTTTAAGTTAAAAGAGACCTCTCATTCATTTGTTATGTTTTTACTAATGAATGAAATCTACAAAGTGATAGCTCAATTTGATTGTTCTTCCTTAACTTATACGATTTTAATTGCTTAACTAGATTTCGAACAAAACACCAAAGCTTGTCATGAATTTTTATTTAGTTGTTTTAAATAAATACATACTCATTTATTATGTTCATAAGAATGAATGAAACACACTAAACAAAGAACCCATCCGACAAATATTGGTCAAGTTATATTCCTTTAATCAATTAAAACCGAAGTTCCTTATGATTGTGCTCAAACCGTTAAGTCATTTAAAGTTTACATAAACCTCCCATTCATTTGTTACGTTTTTAATGATGTATCAAATGGACTAAGTAATAGCACAATTTGACCATTCATCCTTGACTTATATGATTTCTTACATTTAACAAGATTTAGAACAAAGAACTAAGCACGTCATGAATACGTATTTAATTTTTTTAAATAAATACATACTCATTCACTAAGTTCATGAGAATGAATTAAGTGCACTAAACGACCAACCAATCAGACCATTTTTTGTCATGTTATATCCTTTTAATCAATTAAAACTAAAGTTCGTTAAGAATGTTTACCTATCATTATATATATTAAACTTTAAAAAGATTTCCTATTCATTTGTTATGTTAGTAATAATGAATCAAATGGACAAACATATACCACAATTTGACCATTCCTCCTTAAATTATATAATTTCATTCACTTAACTAGATTTAGAACAAAGCACCAAAACTTGTCACAAATGTGTATTTAATTATTTTAAATAAATATGTATTCATTTCTTATGTTTATAAGAATGCATCAAATGCCCTAAATGGCAAACTAATTGGACCATTTTTGGACAAGTTATATCGATTTAATCGATTAAAAATGAAGTTCATTAAGAATTTGCACAAATCGTTATATCATTTAAAGTTTGAAGAGAACTCTTATTTGTTTGTTACATTCATAATAATGAATCAAAGGGACAAATTGATACCACAATTTAACTGTTCTTCTTTAGCTTATATGATTCCATTCGCTTAACTAGATTTAAAACAAAGCACAAAAGCTCGTCACGAATGTATATTTAACAGTTTAAATAAATAATTATTCATTTGCTATGTTCATAAGAATGAATCAAACGCACTAAACAACAAACCAATCCGACCACTATCCCTTTAATCGATTAAAATCGAAGTTTCATTAAGAATGTGCACAAATTATTATATCATGTAAAGTTTACAGTGACCTCGCATTTAATTGTTTGAAATAAATATTTATTTGCTATGTTCATAAGAATGAATCAAATGAACTAAACGACAAATAAATTGGTCTACTTTTGGTCAAGTTATATCTTTTTAATTGATTAAAACCGAAGTTTGTCAAGAATGTGTATTAATCGTTACATAGTTCAAAGTTTAAAATGACCTCTCATTCATTTGTTACATTCATACTAAAGAATCAAATAAACTAAGTGATACCACAATTTGACTTTTCTTCCTTAAGTTATATTATTTTATTCGCTTAACTAGATTTAGAACAAAATACCAAAACTCGTCACAAATGTGTGTTCAATTGTTTTAAATAAATTTATACTCGTTTGCTAAGTTTGTAGTAATGAATCAAATGCACTAAACACAAACGAATCAAACCACTTTTGATCAAGTTATATCTTTTTAATCGATTAAAACCGAAGATTATTAAGAATGTTCACAAATCATTATATTATTTAAAGTTTAAAGATACCTCATATTTATTTATTATGTTCATAATCACTAATCAATGGGACCAATTTTGGTCAAGTAATATCCTTTTAATAGATTAAAATCTAAGTTTGTTAGGAATGTGCACAAACCTTTATGTCATTTAAAGTTTAAACAGATATCTCATTCATTTGTTACGTTTGTAATGACATATCAAATAGACAAATTAATAGCACAATTTGACTGTTCTTTCTTGACTTATATGCTTTCTTACGCTTAACTAGATTTAGAACAAACCACCGAGCTTGTCACGAACATGTATATAATTATTTTAAATAAATATGTACTCATTTTATATGTTCATAATGAATCAAACACACTAAATGACGAACCAATCTGGGCAATTTTTTTTCATGTTATAGCCTTTTAATCGATTAAAACCAAAGTTCATTAAGAATATTTACAAATCGCTATATCTTTTAAGTTAAAAGAGGCCTCCCATTAATTTGTTATGTTCATAATAATAAATCAAATGGTCAAACAGATACCAAAATTTGACTTTTCTTTCATAACTTATATGATTTTATTTACTTAACTAGATTTAGAATAAAGTATTAAAGCTTGTCACGAATATATGTTTAATTCTTTTAAATAAATACATAATCATTTGAGAAGTTCATAATAATGAATCAAATGCAATAAATGATGAACCAATCCGATGACTTTATGTCAAGTTATATCCTTTTAATTAGAAAAAATCAAAGTTTGTTAAGAATGTGCACAAATTATTAGATTATTAAAATTTTAAGAGACCTCTCATTCATTTGTTACGTTCATAATAATGAATCAAATGGAAAAAGTGATACCATAATTTGACCATTCTTCCTTAACTTATATGATTTTAATTGCTTAACTAGATTTAGAACAAAACATCGAAGCTCGTCACGAATTTGTATTTAATTGCTTTTAATAATTATGTACTCATTTGCTATATTCATAAGAATGAATCGAAGGCACAAAACAAAGAACCAAATGGAAATTTTTTTATCAAGTTATATCCTTTTAATTAATTAAAACCAAAGTTCGTTAAAAATTTGCAAAAACTGTTATGTCATTCAAAGTTTAAAGAGATCTCTCATTTATTTGTTACGTTCATAATGACGTATCATATGGACAAAATAAAAGCACAATTTGACCGTTCTTTCTTAATTTATATAATTTTTTATGCTTAACTAGATTTAGAACAAACCACTGAGCTCATCATGATTGCATATTTAATTATTTTATATAAATACATACTCATTTGCTAAATTCATAAGAATGAATCAAATGCACTAAACGATGAACCAATTGGACCAATTTTCGTCAAGTTATATCCATTTTACAAATAAAAATTGAAGTTCATTAACAATGTGCACAAATTATTATATTACTTATTGTTTAAAGAGGGCTCCCATTCATTTGTTACATTCGTAATAATGAATTAACAGGACTAAGTGATACCACAATTTAACCATTCTTCTTGAACTTATATGATTTTAATTGCTTAACTAGATTTAAAATAAAGCACCAAAGATCGTCACAAAAGAGTATTTAATTGTTTTAAATAAATACATATTCATTTGCTAAGTTGATAACAAGAAATCAAATGCACTAAAATAAGAAGAAATTGGACAAGTTACAACCTACTTGTCATGCCCTGGCACCCGCCCGACCCGTGCCGAACCCGGTCCAAGGGACGGTCGAAGAGCACGGGGGCGACCAGGTTGGTTTGTTTAACATATAGCATAAAATTTGGGCCCTCTATCAGGTGAATTTCACATACAGAGTTGCACACCTCTTAAACCTTTGTGCAAAAGATATAAGGACAATAAGAGAGGACTTTAACTTTGAATTAGTTCTTAAGTCATATACCCACCTATTTAGAATCCTGAGCCAACACACATGGCTCGATTTAGAAAGTCTTAAACAAATCTAAAAATATAAGATATACAGGAGTCTGAAACAAGAACCACTATACATGACGTTCTATTATCATAACAGAGTAAATAAAAAAACATAACAAAGTCTAAAAGCATCCACGCCTACTCCCAAGATCTCCCCGATCGTTCCTCATTGAGAGGATCCTGGTTAACTACATGTCACACCATGTAGCCCAAAACAAAACACAGAAAGAGGGGTGAGTAAAACTCAGTAAGGTTTTGAAATACGGTAACAATAAATCAAAAAAACATCCATGGCACATCAACATGGTCTATCAGATCTATATATCACATAATATCTTGTTTTTTATTACTTCTCTTACCATAACCACACTTAAACGTAAGCAATTACTCTGCTTGCAAGTATTTCACACATATTATTCCCAACATGAATAGTCATCACATATGACCTGCATGAGAAGTGTCTCTAATACACAATCCCATCATCCATAATCATCACATATAACCTGCATGAGAAGTGTCTCTAACACACAATCACATTATGCATAATCATCACATATAACCTGCATGCGAACTGTCTCTAACACACAATCACATCATGCATAATCATCACATATAGCCTGCATGAGAAGTGTCTCTAACACGCAATCACATCATGCATAATCATCATCAATCAACCTATATGTAAAGTACCTCTAATCACACTAATCACAAGCATGCAAATCGATAAAGCATCAACACTGCTTAATCGGCCGAAGCATAAGCAGTCACTGCTTACTCCAAACGATCCCCAATAGCAAAGTCTAAAAGAATTAAGCAATTTCGGTAAATTCCCTAGCGGGGAAGAATACCCCCTAGTAAGCCAGTGCACTCAGCTACACTAGCATGGATTCTCAGGGTCCAGATGGTCTCAATAGTTTTATTCTCCTTATAGCATTGCTACTCTTCTCAACCCTAGGAGGAAAACCCATCCTCGAGGGATGTAAAACCTTGTCCTTTTGAATGTAAAACTAAATTAATAAGCCTTTGATCAATTAACCTGAAAAGCAATATCTCACAATTGCAACCAATCGATCAACAACGGCTAATCTCGATCAAGTCTCATTCATAAATCCATCTCATGATGCATACAACATGGTACATACATGAGCAATCTCTACATGGATTCTAATTAATGGAACGTGCTCCCATCAGCCACACATGCATCATATCTAATCATAAGTATCAATAATTACCATGATTACCCCTACATGCATGTATACTAGGTAGAAACATTCATTTCTAAGCTTATGAACATGCATTCTAAATAACCCATCAACATACTACACACATGCTCTTTAACATCTTGTCATGGCTCCTTGCCAAAATCATGTGTGAAAACTATCGAAAAACACAATTTGAATCAAGTGCAACCTCATGCTAGACCTATATAAGCATATTCATACCACACTTAAAGCTAGACATGACACCATCATTCACCCATAATTCAAGCATAATATGTAAAAGTATACAAGTCCATTCTCACGCAATAACCTTGCTGGAATCATGTTTAGAATATAAGGAATTATTCAACATGGATTCAAGATAAGGAATAACCACATGTTTAACAAATCAGCATGTAATTCACATAATACTTAAACATTCATCATAACTTCCCACAAATAACTTAGGAACCTAACAAATAACACAAAAAATGAAAACCTTGCTTATTTTAAGCCCAAATTGATTTCTAAAATTTTAGAAACATCTAATTAATGTCTTAAGATATTGTTAGGGTTATTTGGGACTTATCATCCCAATTTTGCATATGGGGCCCCACTGGGTACCACCCCCTAATTTTTGGAGAAGACAGCAAAAAATTCCAATAATTTCATAAAAATCCCAATTGACTTATATTAACATAAAAACTATCAAAGTGAAGACAATTTGATCAAAAACTATTACTAACCACTTTAAATTAAAAAAAAATCAAAACCAATCAAAGTTAACATTAATCCACACAATAATTACTAAATCAAATAAAATGAACCGGTTAGTAGTTAGAGATCTTACATCCTTCCCTCATTTAGGAATTTTGGTCCCTGAAATTCACTAACGATCGGCAGTAAAAAGGTTGGGGCACTTCTCCCTTACTTCATTTTCCCATCCCAAGTGGCTTCTTCAACTTCATGATTACACCATAAAACCTTCTCTAGTGGAATCACCTTATGCCGGAGAGTCTTCTCCTTTCTATCTAAGATACGAACTAGTGCTTCCACATAAGATAGGTCCTCCCTCAACTCCAAAGGCTCGAAATCCAATATGTGAGATGGATCAGGCTCATACTTGAGAAGAAGTGACACATGAAACACATTATGGATGTTCTCGAGCAGAGGAGGTAGAGCCACCCGATAAGCCATAGCACCAATACACTCCAAGATCTCGAATGGATTGATAAATCTAGGAGAAATTTTGCCCTTTTGGCCAAATCGTACCTCACCACGGGATGGAGATATTTTGAGAAATACATGATCACCCACATTAAACTCCAACTCTCGCCGTCATTTGTCATCGTAGCTCTTTTGCCAACTACGTGCCGTTTGCAATCTCTCCTGAATCAGTCAGATCTTCTCCATTGATTGTTGCACAAGATTAAGACCAGTAAGGAGATGTTCCCCGACCTCACTCCAGCAAAGGGAAGATCGACACGGACGTCCATAAAGTGCCTCAAACGGTGCCATCTTAATCCTCGCCTGGTAACTGTTATTATAAGAAAACTCCACAAAAGGTAAGTGCTACTCCCAACTGCCCTTCCACACAAGTATACATGCCCGAAGCATGTACTCAAGTGTTTGGATAGTCCTCTCTGATTGCCCATCGATCTAAGGATGGTAGGCTGAGCTAAGATATAACAATGTACCCAAGGCTTTCTAAAAACTCTGCCAAAATCTGGAAGTAAAGTGAGGATCATGGTCGAAAATAATAGATATCGGAATACCATGCAACAGTACAACCTCCTTCACATATAAGGTAGCTAGTACATAAAGAGAAGTAGGCATCCTTATCGCAAGAAAATGCACAGACTTAATGAGTCAATCAATGATGACCCATACCACGTCATTACCACTCAGCGACCTAAGAAGTCCAGAAACAAAGTCCACAGTCACATTCTCCCACTTTCACTCCGGAATAGGAATGGGTTGTAACAAACCACCCAGATGATGATGTTCTACCTTGACTTGTTGACAAATAAAGCATTCGGATACAAAAGAAGCAATATCCCTCTTCATAACCACCAAAAAGTCTTTTCTGCATCATGATACATCTTGGTTCCCCCTAGGTGAATGGAAAACCTAGAGTGATGTGCCTCGGACAAGATACGCTCCTCAAGTTCCAAGGGGTTTGGCATACACAACCGGTCTCTATAAGTCAACTCCCATCAGACATCTCCTCAAAATCCATCACCACCTTCTCTCTCAACTTAGCCTTAAAAACTTGAGTCTCCTCATCCCTCTTTTGGACTTCAACCACATCATCAACCAAGCTAGAGCTTATGGAAAGGTTGGCAAATAACCTACAAGTATCCTCCAAAGCTAACTCCGGCTAAAGCTCAATAGCTTCTTCATACAAGAGCCATTCTTGGATAGGCACACAAGCTATCGAAGTGGCTGATTTTCGACTCAAGACATCTGTCACCACATTAGCTAACAAAATGATTTCTTTTGCTGGACAGGATTTAGAACAAAGCAACAAGTTCATCATGAATTTATATTTAATTCTTTTAAATAAATATTTACTCATTTGCTATGTTCATAAGAATGAATCAAACGCACTAAACAATGAACCAATCAGACTAATTTTTATCAAGTGTTATCCTTTAAATACAATAAAACCAAAGTTCATTATAAATATGCACACACTGTTTTGTCATCTAAAGTTTTAAGAGACCTCCCATTCTTTTGTTACATTCATAATGACGTATCAAATAGACAAAGTAATAACAACACAATTTAACCATTGTTCCTCAACTTATAGGATTTCTTACACTTAACTAGATTTAGAACAAAGCACCGAGATCGTCACGAATGTGTATTTAATTGTTTTAAATAAATATGTACTCATTTGCTAGGTTCATAAGAATAAATCAAGTGCACTAAATGACAAACTAATTGGACCATTTTTGTCAAGTTATATCCTTTCAATCAATTAAAACTGAAGTTCGTTAAGCTTATTTGTAAATCGTTATATCGTTTAAAGTTTAAAGAGAGCTCCCATTCATTTGTTACATTCGTAATAACAAATCAAATGGACAAACAAATACAACAATTTGATTGTTTCTCCTTAAAATATATAATTTTATTATCTTAACTAGATTTAGAACAAAGCACCAAAGCTCATCATGAATGCATATTTAATTATTCTAAATAAATATATATTCATTTTCTATGTTCGTAAGAATGCATCAAATGCAGTAAACGGCGAACTAATCGGACCACTTTTGGTCAAGTATATCTATTTAATCGATTTAAACCAAAGTTAGTTATGAATTTGCACAAATCATTATATTATTTAAAGTTTAAATAGACCTCTTATTTTCTTGTAACGTTCATAATAACAAATAATGCACAAAGTGATACTACAATTTTACCATTCTTCTTTAACATATATGATTTCATTCGCTTAACTAGATTTAGAAGAAAACACCAAAGCTTATCATGAATTTCTATTTAAGTGTTTTAAATAAATATATATTTATTTACTCAGTTCATAAGAATGAATCAAATACACTAAACAATGAGCCAATTGAACCACTTTTGGTCAAGTTATATTCTTTTAAATTATTAAAACTGAAGTTTGTAATGAATGTGCACAAATCATTGTATCATGTAAAGTTTAAAGTGACCTCCAATTTATGTATTACATTCATAATGACAAATCAAATAGACAAAGTTATAGCACGATTTGACCATCTTTGATAACTTATATGATTTCTTACGTTTGAATAACTTTAGGAAAAAGCATTGAGCTCATCACAAATTTGTATTTTAATCATTTTAAATAAATGTTTTAATAATTTAAAACATGTTCAATGTATCCTCAAGAGATGGTTTCTTAGGTTGTGTTAGGATGACTGAACTGTAACATCCCTAATTTTTCAATAATTTTTCTATAATATTTTGCTATTTTCCCTAATTTTATGCATTGTTTGGCTATTTTATGCTCGTATTTTTGAAAGAGAAATTTAACGCTTTGGCATATTCATATTTCTAATTGATCCCGATATTCATAATCGTAAGAGTCACGAGTGGTGTTTAGTCGTAGGTCATGGGCCTCAACGCATCATAGAAATTTTTTGGTGCGAAAATAGGATGAGACGTGGGAGAACAAAAACAGGAAGAAAGAAAGAGAAATAAAAAAAAGAAAAAAAAATAAAAAAGTGGATTGGAGCGCGGAGCGCCAGACCACTGAATAGTGGAAAGGACTGTTCCCTTCCTTATGTGAAGCTGAATGCAGCAATATCGCCAGCTACCGGCTTCTACTCGCTGGCCACAGCCAGGCAACGCCGCCACACACTGGCCTAGCCCCACTGGCCTCATCACTCTCTTTCCTGTTTCGACTCGGTGACCCCCCTTTCGAGATTTTTCAGCTGATCCGCTACCGCCGCTAGCAGCATGGCCTCCAGCTTGCTGCCACAGCTCCACGCCGGCCATGACCACCTCCTACCACCGTCGCCCCAGCCTACCCACCCTTGCTTTGCCGTTGTGATTTAACATTGCATTGTCCCCTATTTTCTTTTATTTCACTATGTGTTGCGGCCACCGGTGGCCGGCCACTGCGACTGGCCTTTGGCCTCCCCCAGCCCGGCGATGGCAAGGCTACCACCCCGGCAGCCACCCTGGCCGGCACCTTCCTCAGCTCTCTGCCCTACTCCAATTGGGACCAAAAATTTCCCTTTTTCCTTGATTTGTCAGTCATTTATTTTCGTTGTCAACCTCCATTGGTTGGCCTTCTGCCTACTATAGGCAAGAGATGGCAAGGCTACCCCTGGCTGGACCGCCAGCTGGAAATGGCGTTTCTTCTCCGATCCCCTCCTCTGCCCAATTTCAATCTGATCAAAATGTCTTCAATAATTTTCTGTCATTGTTTTTGCTGTCGACTGCCACCTACTGGTCGGTCTCTGCATTGTTGCCTGAAGCCGAAGATGGTAAGGCGCCCAGGTCCCCCTTGCCCCAATAGGTCCTGTTTTGCTCAATCGGCCAACCCTTGCCACTAAACAACCTGCTTCTTTTCCTTGCAATGTCTATTCTCCACCGGTGGATGTCGAATGACATCTCACCGATTTCCATTTGACTTGTCGCGATCCAGCAACTGCTGGGTTGCCGCCATCTCCTAGGTTTGGCCCGGGCCCTATCTGGCCATCTGTGGTTTGGCGATGCGTGTCTGCCACCCCAACTCAGCACATTATCACCCTCCACTAAATCCTAATATCTTCTGCACTCCCCGTTCCAACAAAGGGCCAACCCATCTAGCTTGACATTCTATGGACTTGGATCATATTTCCAACCAACATGGGCTTTACCTAGGCCCAATGACCTCAAGAGCCAACAATCCTAGCCCGATTCTACCTCTACACCCCCATTTATGTTATGCACAACTCAAAAACCATGGGAAAGAGTTCTCGGTTCCCGATTCTATTAAGGGGAAGTAACATTGTCAAGCATTAGACTCAGCCCATCGAAGGATCGATGATGTCGTGTCCATATCCACCACCGTAGGTCGGCTTGATGCACAACCATCTGTATGATGATTTGGTTGTGGGTAGCATTTTGAAATGTCATTGCCTTTGTCAGTTGCTTTCCCTGATGCTTAATGCTTTGAAGTTTGTTTAGGGGACCGCTGCTGGCGAACCTTACCCCTTCCGTGACCGACCACCCTAACCCCTTAAAAGACCACTTTTGTTTTAGGGTTGGCCATGACATGTGCTTATGTTGTTCGATAGCCGATCCAACCTAGGAGTGGTTGGATCTGGCTTCCACTAGCATGAGAAGCTTTGCGACACACTGACAACCTATCCTCCCCTAGGGTTCCCCTTTTACTGCGCATGCTTGTGTTGTGCTCGCAATTTAGGCTAAAGGCACTGCCTTTGTGGTGTATGACGATTGAATGACACTACCACTAGGCAATATGGCCATAAAAGCCCTCCTCTGTCTCCCTTATGTCCGTGCGTAAGCAACCAAGTCCTTTGCCATGTTGTGAGGCTTCGACAATGCAGAATTGTTGCCATTGGATGTGGTTTGCCGTCTATTTTAACATTTTGTGCCCAACAAAGTGTTTTTAGTTGTTGGATAACCTCCAATTAGTCACCTCCTATTCTGCGGTCACTCTTCCCATCCCCAGTGGCACGACCTTGTGTTCGGCCGCCCTAGTGCGCCCAGTCTTATGCTTTGAGTGAAATTAGTCTAACCTTATCAAGATTAATTCCAGAATCTATGTAAATCCTTAGGACAACAACTCTCTTAGTGTGATGCTTTTAGCCACCTATTCTGCCATCAAAGCCGCCAACATCATTTGCTCGCCATCAAACTCACATGGATTATGGGGTAGGTGACTTAGAACTCTTAATTTCATTATAGCATGTTTTGATTGTGTAGTATCATGCTAGCTGTTTATAACTTAATGTTTTGCATGATAAATGCTGATTAAATGAGCATGTTTTATGTATGTGAATTCTCCGTATGTTAGTGAAGACTAAGGGTACAGTAGTAAGTTGTTATGAACTATGTGTATTTGATCAAAGCATGTGATAGATCTTTGTTTGTGGGCTGGTGGATTGTGGTTGATGGGCACGATTATGGGCATTTGATTGTAAGTTTGTCGAAGGGGTATTTCAAGGATTATGATGTGGAAATTACAATAGTATGCCAAGAGAGGAAAGGCATATAAATGACAAATGAAGGTTGGATTTTGTGAGATTAGAAGATCAGTTCGGATTGTGTTGGAGGGTACGATGGAGCTACAAGCAAAAGACTTAGGGGATGCAAGAATTTAGAAGACTTAAGATTCAGAGATCTTTTGGGGGCCTATGAGTTAGTAAGAGATAATAACATAATTGTATATGCATAATGTACATAATAAGAATTGTAATGAAAGAATAATGAGTAAAGAATTAGTAAGGGTTTGATGACAGGACTTTGGTTTAAAGGATTCCATTTGAAGAGTTCGAGTAAGACATTTTGGTTTTAAGGTAGACGGTGCAAGAGTAAGGCTGTAAGTATATAATGGTAAGCATACATTGACATGGAATACGAGTTTGACAAGTAAGGCTATGCAGAGATCTGTATGATTGTAATGGTAAGAGTGAGTTCTAAGTATGATTGGATGAGTTAAGTTGGAGTATGTTACCCTTGTACCAGCGTGGTTCTTGCTTAGTTGACTGAAGAATGTAAGACGAAAGTAGTTTTGAACATAATTATATATGCATAAGTTACCTCATATGATCTTGAATGGTAAGTAACCGTAATTCGATAAGATTGTGAGTTGAGACTGAGGGTTTCAACAGAATAAGTTCTGTGTTTGAGCCAGTTGATAAGTAATCGACTGAGCATCCTTCCTAGTCTAGCTATGGTGTTGACCTTTGGGATTGGTCTTGGTGCTGTATTTTGGTCTAGACGTTTGATGCTCTACTAAGAGCACTGTAAGTTTCCGCCCTTTGTGGGATCTATATGTTTTCTACCTACAGATAACACTGTATGTTCTACCCAAGAGTGACACTATAAGATTCCTGCCCAAGAGTGGCACTGTATGTTTTTCGCCCTTAGTTGGCACTGTATGGCCCATGTTGGCATTGTATGGCCCTAGAGAGTGGACATTTGGACGCTCAAGTAAGTAGTATCATGGATCTTCTCTTACCCATTTGATCCTATGCCCATGAGCATAGGTGTGTCTTGCCTCCAAAAAGTCCATTGCATCTAGTTACTCCCTGGAGGTTAAGGTGACACCCCAGTGATATTTTTTTTCCTTCCGATGCTGAAGCTTATTAATTCTAATGAGCTTCAATTGCCGATAGTATGTGTATGATAGTAAGAGTAAGTTGTATGTTTTGGATTCTGAGTAAGTTGTATGCGTAAGAATCAGAGTAAGTGTAAGTGTAAGCTTCTATGGAAAGCGGTAAGAGTAAGTTCGCATGAGTAAGGTCATACGAGTCTGTGTAAGTCATATGAGAAAGTGAACAGTTGTACGAGTAAGTTAGTAAGACTTTGATTCAAAGTGTAAGTGTAAGTGTAAGAGTATACTACTAGAGTAAATGTAAGTTCAACCAGTACAATCGTATGTGTGTAACACTTTATTTATGTTTTATATTTTCTTGCATCATGTGTGGTTGCATGAATGCTTCTATGTATGAACTTACGAAGTATAATGATTTATTTCTCCCAGTAGTTATTTTCCTACTGAGCATGAAAATACTCACTTACCTTATTTTTTAGCCCCTTCGTCTAGATGCATTTGGCAGGTCAATCGATAGCTTTTTGACTAGACTATTCCCCATGGTGGATTTTTTTTACCTGAACTTGAGTACAATGAACTTGTGTGAAGTTATGTGGATCTTGGTGCTAGGATCATATGTATTAAGATGAGAGTTAAATATGTTATTCTTCTGGACTTGTGCATATGTGTATAGATCAGAACACAGACTCTTGAAGAACTTGTACTTAGAAACACCTGGGATGTATTTCTTTTTAAAGACCATGGCCATGGCAGGTTTCATTTGTATGTTTCATTTTAGGTCACACCTAAGAATGTTGGTTTGTCAGGTGATGAATTAATTTACGAAAATTGTTTTCACATGTTTTACATTTTATGGTTTCATTTGTTTTACATCGTATTTAAAATTAAAATAATTGCAAAATTTTTACTTAAATGTAAGGTAAAACCTCGGGCATGTCAGTTGGTATCAGAGCCTATGCAATCTGACTACAAGTTCATAACAGTCGCAAGTCTTGAGTCGTGGCACATAAGACTAAGTCAAAGATTAGTTGGATGGAATCAAGGTAGGGATTTTTCCTCTGATTCTTCTCATTTTTGCACGTAAGCAAAGTCAAGTTGGAGTTTAGTTACTGTGGAGAATTTTGGATTGTTAACTCTATCTTTCGATGCCTGTGGAGAAAATCAAAGGCAAAGACAGAGGGATTTGAGAATATGAAATGGTGGTTAAAGTTTTGCATATTCGTGATGACCGGAGTGTGGTTAAGACTATCTATGCTCTAACAGATGATACAGTAAAAATCTGTCAGAAGTGCCCATTTTTAATCATCAGTCTTTGACCGAAAGGGAGTTGTGAAGGTTCTTTGGGGAATATCTTCTATGACCTTCATTTTGGAGGGATTGGAGTTCCTTTCATTGTTTGTAAGGGAAAAGGTAGGGAGTAGAGTTGAAATCCCCTTCATTATTTTTGGTGGGTTGTTTGAGAAGTCATTCATGGATTTAGTCTAGAAAAGCAAAGCTTTGCCAAGGATAATCCTGATATGTTTTCTCTGATGACTTATCGGATGAAGTTTATTTGGGAGTTATTGCCTAGTGCACTCCCTTTCTCTAGGGCATTATGGAGGATAACCCGTTAGAATAAGTTGATTATTTGGGAGTTATTGCCTAGTGCACTCCCTATCTCTAGGGCATCACGGAGGATAACCTGTTAGATTAGGTTGAACAAAAAGGAGAGTTAGCAAAACTTGTGGTGAAGAACTGCACTTGACCAAGTGCATTTCCTTGTAGAGTATGTTGGTTTTGCCTATTAAGAAAGTCCTTACAGGCGTGACGACTTTTATCACAAGTAACAGTCAGCTAGGAATTTTAATGATTGACTTGAATTCAAATTATGATTGGTTTAAAGTTGGGAACGGGGATATTTCTATAACAACGTCGCAGACTTGGTAGGCTGATTTTGAGCATTGAAAGAGGTCATTGTGGATTGGTTGACGAAGTTGTTGTCTATTCTACCCTTTGATCAAGGGCTATTCAAAAGTAAGGATTCTGAGAGTAGAGAACTTGATATGTGGTTGTGCCTTTGATTGGAAAGGCTCTTTTGAACAACACTTGCCATTTAGTGAGTTTGTTTATTATAATAGCTCATATCAGTGGTGGGATGACCCCTAATAGCTCTTTTGTAGAAGATGTTGTTATCAGCGACTAGTTAGATGAAGTAAGTGAGCGTCAGATGCTATAATTTGAATTTCTTTGGCACTATGCAGATAACTTAAAGTTAGCTGGAGCAGGGCTGCAGACAATGTAAGGCTGATGAAAGAAACACTAATTGAAGGTGAATTGGTCTTGAGTTTGAGGTTGACTATTTGGAATTTTTATGTCTTCCCGGTGAAGGGAGTCATTTCGTTTTGAGTGAGAGGGAAGTTAAAACCTCGAGGAGTAAGTGTGGGATCATTGAGTAGATTGGATAGGTAACCATGGAGTTGCCTTGCGACCTCAACTGATCAAAGTGAGCGATGATTCCATGTTCTAGATTGCACTCTGATTGAGCTTCATCTTGTCTTAATAGTTAATGTTTTCTTCTGATCTACTTCCCCGAATTGTAAATCTATTTGCTAATTTCTTGCTGAAATTCCATTGTATGCTACTCATTTCTACTTGCTCCGATTTTGATCTCCTAATTTAAAGTCCTACAAAGACACAAAAAAAAAGTTAGAACCTAATGATTGGTAAACTTATTTCTTTTAAATAAGATGTTGTATTGATGTTCAGCTCATGGATTGGTTAGGCAAGGCTTCCAGTATAATCATGTAGTGGATGATTATTGTGAGGAATGCAGAATGATTATTGTTCTCGACATCTTGTAACGATTTTTGGCCTCTGTGTGGAATTTTCTAATGTAGCGGAACGATATGCACTTATAAATACTCAATCCATCAAACCATACAGTATATACCATTCAAACCACACATGAATACACAACTGAACTCAACTAGCTTAGTGGTCCAGGAGGTCTGTTCGATGTAAAAAGAAAAATGACTTGCCCATAACATAGATGATCATCCGTGCTATGGTGGTTACTATCTATATGGTCTTAGTAACATTCATTCCATTAAAGCTCGGTGACTGACACTGGGAACAAGTCCTTAAGGACTTATAGTTGCTTTATATGTTATATGTTATATCGCTCACGTACCCACCTTTAAGCCTTGATGCAAATGTGAGCAATGCAGAATGATTATTGTTGTCGACATCTTGTTCTAAATTATTGGGCGCAGTGACATGCATTTTGGGTCGTAGTTTTGTTTCAAGACATTTGCAAATTTTCCCCCCTGCAAAGTCAAAATGGATATAGTTGATTTATCATACATACATACATACACGACTACAACCCTAACTACTAGGGCCTGGTTATGGCCATGACGTGGCAGGTACAAGAGTCAGAATTATATTGCCATGGAGCTCTATCTAATTTTATCCTATATATGCCAACCAATTTTTAGAACTTTCTTCAGTGAGGTATATGTCTAACTAATTTCATTTACACAAATATAAATATATATGTGTATATGTTATTGTATTAAAACATGTTTTCCTTCATTAGAATGGTTGTATTATTGTATGTTCAACAAGCCTATATTGCTTTCTGATCCTGGTTTCTGGATAGGTGGGAATTCTTATATTTGGTTTCAAGCTTGCTCCGTTTGCTTTCACATAATTATGATTTTTCAATATATGCATCTTAGTGATATTTGGTTGCTGTAAAGTTAAGGATATCACAATTTTTTAATGACAATGTTAGAATCCTCACAAGCGATGATTAGATTGATGATGAGTAGATAGGATTCTTGTTGCGTTTCTCCACCTTAACAAGAGAAAAAAGGATTCTTGCTTATTAAGACTAACTCGTAATGATCATTCTAAAAAATTTTGAACAAAAAAAAATCGCATGATATCCTTATGCCATATCTTGATTTTTATTCATAAATTAACTCAAGTGTCACATTTACTCTAAAAGTAGATAAAACAAGAACTAGATGCGAGAAAGTGTGGGTAAAATGGAGAGAATTTTAAAATTACATTGTAAGTCATGTTTTTCTTTAGATTTAAATTACAATGATATTAAACATTGATAGGTCGCACAGGGACTTGTGTGGTGTTAGAAAGGTCAAAAAAATGAGCAAACAATGGGGTCAATTTATTTATGAAACGTAATTGATATTCATAAAAAAGAAGCAAATTATTTATTGGAATTAATGTATTTAGTTTAATTACAAGTGCAATTTACTAAAATTTACTTCATTCCCTAGTAGAACATATTGATCTTAGTATTTAACTTTTGGGAACTACATAACATAGATTTCTGTTTTTTACCAAAGACAGATTTGACTTGTTTGGGTGTAAGTCACTAGACATGTGATAGATACTTACAGTTATGGCCTTTTTCATCTGTTTGCTCCCTAATATCTCAGTGCAGAATAAATAATTTACTTATCTTGGTTTCTAAATTGATATTAATACATAGATTGATCTCAACTGCTGCTTCTATTGATGATGAGAAAAGAGAGTTCTTGTCCAGTTCTCCACCTTAAAAATAAATAGAAAAGGTAATTGTGTAATTTGCTTGTGTGTATAACAATAATAAAAAAAGTGAAACATGGGTAAAATAGACTTAAGTTTTAAATTATAGTGTTACCCAATTTATTTTACAAATGCATATGATATATGCCATCTATGGGTTTGACAAGGAAATATGTTAGAGATGGGCTTAGTAAATTTAATGAATAACCGTGGACAATTTTTTTTGAAACATAATTGATCCTCATGTAAAATAATCAAATAGATTATGTAATTAATTTATAATTTGATTCCATGCGATTGTGACTCTTTTATATTGTTTTCCTTTTCAAACTAACAAATTAAATTATTGCTTATTGTGTTCATTTTGCCATGTGTGTATGAAAGATGCGGTTCCTATGATCTTGTTTGTGTTTATTGGTATTTAATTTTAGTCAGGGAAGTTAGTATATAGAACTATTTATTCATTAATAGTATATTTACTTTTCATTGTCAGGCGATAGGTGTATTACCTATGATGGCTGACTTTACCCAGTAATAAAATGTTGTTGGTATTCCGTTCATAGTGGATGAATGCATTTATGAGTTACAACATTTTAGTTAGTAAATATGTTATTAATTAATGCATTTTCATTTGGTTCTATGTACATGTGAGTCTGAAATTCTTGTTTTTTTAATAGTTGAGGACTGTATTTATGAATTATAACTTTACATGTAGTAAATAAGTTGTTCAATTATTGCATTTTGGTTTGGATCTATGTACATATGCGTGTTTGATACTAATGTTTAGAACATTGTGTAATCACTGTATAAATTATGATTGTTAGTTTCATTTTAGATCATGTGTAATTATGTTTCTATTATTGTTATCCCACTATTTGTTATTTAATTAATCAGGGTAGTGGACATTTAGCTATATTGATTTGTTGATAATAAATTTGCCTTTTCATATGTCTTGCCCATACATGTAAGACCTATAAAGTCTAAACTTGTCAAATTGATAATGCAAATTTAGTTGCAGTTACGTTCTCTGTATCAAGGGTGTGCATGCCATTGAAGCTATGTATATTTGGTATTAAGTATAATATATCTTGTTTCCCATATGCTACGATTTACTTTGAATGTGATATGCGTGCCCTAATTGAAGAACAAGTTTTGTTGGTTGACAATTTCCCCTTATTTACTTATTCCATAAGATAAATTGTTCATTTTAAATAAATATGCATGTGTCATACATTGTGATCTAGCATTACATAGTCAATGAATTTTAGAAACTCGCATGCATTGTAGACTCAATGGTTTGGACATTTAGGGAAGCTCACAGGAAAATGTTATATTCTGTAATTTAGCTTTGAAGACATGTGCTCGTATACTGGCGATGTCTATTGCAAGTATTCATTCTCTTCCTGCATCATGCCTTTGACATTCTGATAGATGAATCGATTGAAATTGTCGCTGATTTTGGGTAGATAATTGATACAAATGTTACAAGGCAAGAAAATTTGGATGAGATGAATAATGAGTGCAGTTCAATGTTAGATCTAAATGAGGAGAGCCAAGCAGCAAATGTTATTATTGTTATTAGTGATTCGGATGATAAACTCTGTGACATGAATGACAACAATGAGTTGCTAGCTGTTAAAGATCATGGTTCCCTTGATTTTAGCCAATCTAATGCAGGTTAATAATGTTTTATATTTTTTAATTACACCATTTTCATGTAATATATTAAAAAAAATTTAGTCTATAATTTTATATGTTTTACTTGCTTATTCTTACTCACTATAGAGAGTTCCCAATGTACCGGTCATGAGTGGCCTTTGGAGATGACAAATCCTATTTGGGATATGTTTCGTTCTTGGTTTTGTTCAAGACACATCCACAACGACCCCATTTCAGACCCCTACATATGGTTGATCTGCAAGAATGTGAACAAAAGGGAATAATGCTCATGTTAGATTACATGAATCTTGTCGAAACTTTCTATATGAGTAACTACTTGGGTGTGGATTGTGCAATAGAAACTTACGCTTCTAAGGTGTCTGAATTGGAGGCTTATGGTTTTGATATAGACCACATAAGGAAACAAAGACATGAAAGAAATGGTCCCAATGCAGGAATGAACTGCAAACTCAATTCAATGAGCAAGAATCCCAATTGTGTAGCAAGCTTAAAATGTTTGTTCGTGTAGGCGCCTCCTTATGATTTGGCGTTAAATAGTTATGCTTATCATATCCTTAGTATCAACAAGCATAGATTGTATGTATTAGTTACTTACCCATGTACTGTTCCTATTTTCTTTTATGCGTATATATTTGTTATTCTGTCTATATTAATAAGCGTTTTGTTATCTAAATTCTATTGTAAAAAAACATAGTGCTTATTGATAGATGCTTGCCAAAGTTAGTACATAGGGCTAATTTAATTATAATTATATACTAGGTAATATCGTTTTCTTTTGGGTTATGATAATATGTACCCGCTAGCATCATACAAAGATTTGTTATTACATGAAATGAAGGTAACTCTTACTTAAAAAAAAAGTGTTTACCTTAATTCGAACTGTGTACCTCTAGATTAGTTTTGATTTGAAATTTTGGCTAACCTAAGTCAACTTTCACACGTAATACAAATAAGATGGATATTTAGGCTATAGGCACAACAAAAGCTTTTTTACATCAATGGATGCGTAGATTTTGGGTAACCCTATATGGAGTTGGCTATCAATTGTAAGGCCCCAACTAGAGCTTGTATCTTAGGAGGTAAGAAAAATACAACACGCCTTGATTCAGTGTATTGCTTTAGTGATTTGATTTAATTATAAGTGACTTCACCATTTGAGGTTGGTCAATGTCTTTAAAATTTAAAGTTGAAAAAAATAACATAAAAAAAAGTTTCTAATGTTGTCAAGATAAAAGTTCTTAGTATCATTGAGCACTTTAATAAATATTTGCTTGATTAGTATTTATCCGTTAACTATAGTATATTTTGATTCATTTCAATAGTTCAAATGACAAATTGATGTTTGAAATAGAGAAGCTAACTTATCTTTGATGTTGCATGAAAAGTTTGATACTTATATTTGAACCCCTACAGTTATGGCATAAATATCAACATATGGTATGAAGTCATGACTTAAGATAAGTAGGTGTCCAAGTATATAATATTATCAAAAACTTTAAAAAAAAGATGAATCAGCACATGTTACATGATATGATAAACATAGATTTAATTTCGTTTAGTTAGACAAATCTTACTATTTTAATTGGCGTAATTATGGGGATATGTTTATCATTGCTGCTCTAGATTCTATATATTCAAATTGGATTTAGTTTCCATAAATTAGTGTGTAATGTGATTTTGAGGTTGTATTTATATTAGGTATCCTTCATTCATATCTTATCAAAATCGATTTACTTTCCATGATTTTGGTACGTAATTTATGGGAAAATATGCTTGCTTAAGGTAAAACTATGTATGCCAAAAAAATCAGTGTACGTTTCTTATTGAAGTATAACTAGGTGTCTTAATTTGGGAATTTGTTCAATTTGCTGTGTAACATGATGGATTGAATATTTTTTTGGTTATTCTACAAATGAACATTTCATATTTGGCACTAAACGTATGTGTATAAAACCATATTAGCATTACGTTACTCGGTAAAAAACCACTTATTTGAATACTCCCCCATACATAGATCACCATCTTTGATCAAACATGTATTTTGGTTAATTGGTGCATATATTAGTGTTTTCGTTGTTTTTTGATATTGTTAATTCTTACTATATAATTCTCTGATATGTGTATGTTGATCGTTAACTTCTACTCTTGGTTTTTACCTATCCATATGTTAAAATTGCTGATCATATTAAGTTAACTGGTTTATGTATAGATAAAAAGCTATCTCCAATGATTAGTGTGAGGGGTGTGGGACTGATAGGGAAGTAGCATTTGGTTAGGTGAGCACCACTTGTCAAAAAACCAAGATATTCAAAATTTGATTTGGCTTGGGAGGTTAGGATTTTCTATCATTTAATCTTTGAACTTTTTATGAGAATTATTCTTATTCCGAGTTTCTAAATAAATGAGTGCATCATATCAGTTATAAGCTTAGTTCATAAAAAAATCTAATTAACCATATCAAGATATGTTGATTAACTAATGTTGAATATTATTGTACTCATGCACAATATTTATTTAACACGTTGATTTGTATATGAATAAAAAATGAACCCCAAAATTACACAAGAAGCTAAAGATTTTACATAAAAGTCATATCCAAGAAAAACTACTCTAGTTAGAGTCAGAACCGGCTTGTTTCAATTGGGGGCCTAAGGCGAATCTTAAATAAATTATTTTAATACTCTCTTTGTCCAATATTAATGACTCCAATAAAAAGAATAATAATAAGAAAAGGCTATTAAAATAGGGAAAACATTTTTTCAAATTTAAATATAATATCACATAGTATTTTGATTAAATAATGATCTTTAAGTTTTTCATTCTTCTCATATTCGTATTCAAATTTATATTCTCTATTCATTATTTTTGTGATCAAGTTAATTTATCTACTTTTTTATGCTTTTCATATCCAGACTCATACATGTTTATTAGATTTTTTACTATAAAAATATTTTTAAACAAAGGAAACATCTTAAAATTCAATTCTATGCTTACAAGAAAAAATAGTATAAATCTAGCGAGGGTGAGAAAGATAGGAGAGTTGGTTGTCTCGGAAAAAAAACGAGTGTTATGTTGATTCTCGGAGTTAAAAGGCAACTGAGAAAGTTGTGTGAAAGGAGCTTGATTTAGTAGGTTTTTATTGGCTTAGAAAAAGATTAATGTAGCCTTCGTATGGTAGGCAAAATCTAGGATGCAAGAAGCTATGTTCTATAGTTATCTATTAGGGTTTGGGTATATACAAAATATTTTAAGTATGAAATCATACCCCCTATAGTAAGTGAGTTGTTTATGGGTCATTTTTATTGGGTATTTGGAAAGGCTATGTACATATTGTACGTTTAAGCTATAGGAATGTAAGTTGATATCATTTAATCAAAGTGATGAGTCATAAGATAATAATATTTTGTCAACTTGCACATTTCCATAAC
Organism: Saururus chinensis; assembly: GCA_035235625.1. NCBI lineage: Eukaryota > Viridiplantae > Streptophyta > Magnoliopsida > Piperales > Saururaceae > Saururus > Saururus chinensis. The sequence goes on from CP141143.1 coordinate 40,473,566, forward strand.
ATTAATATATTGTACTGGGACATAAGGTAAGTTTCTCTATATGCATTTGCTGGCCACATTTAGGTCTATTGTTAATTTATTTTATCAATCTGTACTATAGAAATGTATATGCATTTTCCACGTAGAAAATTTGGGCGTTGTATTTTAGTTGGGCCTTAGGCAACTTAGGTTAGAGTAAAAGATTCACTATGAGAAATTAGATACAAAGTTCATGTTTCTATACTATTGAATCCATCGGAGTATTAAAATGATATTACACAAGTGTCCATGATTCCACAATCAAGTTATTTTCTAGCATCTAGCTCAAGGACATAGGTTTGAATTAATAACATTTACAGTATATGAACAAGCTTTCATTAAGTTTGAATAGAAAACCCAAAAGGCTTAGAAACTTGACTATAATAAAATAATACTATAGACCAATTATGAATTATGAGCATTTAAAGGAACTTAAAATAAAGAAATGAAGATAACTCTCACAACAAAACCAAACTTTCAAAGATTGTATCTTGTCTTTTTACTACTTAGAGCTAACGTAAGAAAATTCTATTTATATATTCCTTTGTTAGTTGTATTAGATTGAGTTAGAACACACATATCAATTTTTTTTCCCTAAACATTTAAACTTTTTCGTACCTTCAAGGTCAAATAATTCCATAGTTTCAATTGCTCCTTTGACTTTAAAATTATACACAATAAGTAATTTTGAGTGCTCCATTGTGGTCCTAGAATTTTTTAAACTCAAGGTTGAATGTTTGAACTGTACAAGTCAAAGCTTCGACTTCAGCAAAAACATGCATTCAAACTCAAACTCTTTCAATCAATTTTGATTCTTACTTGTTTTAATGTTAATCAAGTAATTAACATTGCTGCAATTTTGAATATATACTTTATTTGAATATCACATGTTTATTTTTCGAATTTCACATGTCTAATGACAAGCTTGATTCTTTTGTTAAATTTCTCTTTGAAAAACTTCAAGTCATGGTATACAATTACCCAATATTCCGATAACCATAATTTTCAAAATTTTAAAGGAATTTGTTATATCAATTAAACTTTGCTTATAGAGGTTATGTCATACAATTTGCTAAAAGGTGGTTTTAACTTTAGACTACATGTAAATATTAGCATAGAAGGTAAATTCTCAATTTCTTCATGAACTTATGTCTAGGTTAATGTAAAAGGATGCAAACAATTCACATGGATGAATGAAAAATAAGTTTCTTAAGCCACAAGAACCAAATGATTATAAGTTAATAAAATATAGCAAGGAAATAGACCATAGACAAATTGGCATAATTTTCTGATAAATTTATTTAATTTATATAGTAGTTAAGGATCGTCATGGTTGAGTACAAGAACTATTCAAATCACAAAGGAGTAATATTTTTACAATTATTTTTCTAAACCCATGTAAATTTTGTATACTAAGTCTGCACACGTTTTGCTTCATAACATTAGCTAATATCGCGCGACTCTAATATATGTAAACTGTATTTTTGCAATAAACAAGTTTAGATATTAAATCATTCAAATAATAGGAATCAAATCCCATAACACAAGGAGATTAAAAGCCCAAACAAAATTCACTACTGTTAGCTAGAAGTATACAATGGTTAAAAAAATCACTTATTAAAAAAGGCAAATAAAAAATGATTACAAGAATAGTTAGAAACCATTTTCAATAGTAATAACAAATATTATTAAACACTTTTTAAATATTATTTTTATAATGAATGTAGTAAGAATGTTATAGCACATGATAAAAGTTAGGTAAAAAAAAGGTAAACTAAATACTAAGTTTGGGAATACAAAGAAGGTAGTGGCCTTCACATTGTGATGTTGTCTGACACTTAAGGCCATGAGCACTAAGTGTTAGTCTAAGGCCCAAGTGTAAGTTCAATTAGCCACACAGAGGAAGTTTATGATATAACAAGGATCATGGGTTTTCATCACCCTCAAGCTTAGGGCTTTGTTGTATATAGGCCCTCTATTCGGGTTCATTCATGTTTATAGTTTTAAAAGAGATATAACTCCTACAAAGTGTGTGTGAGAGAGTGGGAACTCAATAAAAATGGTACATTGAGTTTTTCAACTGCATGGGACCATCAGCCAATGTAAGTGTTAGTTTTGTGGCATAGATGGAGTAGACAAGAGTATAATGTTGCTTTATAGAGTGCTAAACAATAAGAAGCTCCTTGATGTTGTCACAACATTAGTATGCCATTTCACCTTAGAAATGACTGAATGGGTCACCAATGATTATTTATCAATTTCTTTAATACTATAATTATAATGTAAATGATAAGAGGACCTTCACGTTGTTGCCGTATGGCCATCACCTTAAAAATAATAGAATGCACTCAAAATCCATGTGGTACATGTACTTCGGAGGAGTGAGCTTCTTTTGGGTTGAATGGCGAGGACGTTAGCTTCATGCCACTTAGCATGTAATATTTTCTTTATTCAATAGATTATTGTCAGGCTTATGTGTAGAAGATTATAGGCACGTGAATGCCAATTTATTTTGGATTGGTTTTTATTTTTATTTTAAAAAATGTACTATTCTAGGGCATGTTAGTTTATGTTGTGGTTGGGTATACTTAATATTATATTGTGATTTGATATTTGTACCCCAAGAATTCTTGACAAATGTTTAACAATATTTGTGTGTGCTTTATATTTTTACAAATAAATATAAATTTTGAAAAGAATGCTCACAATGAAAGGTTATGATAAAGCATATATAATAACATGCATTGTTATTACCTAATGTTTAATTTAATTCCATGTATCACTAGGAAAATATGATACCTAAAATTGTAAATACTAGTGTAGATCATCTTGTTAAGTTTTCCCTCATATTGTTCTCTTTGTGGACAACTTTAAAATTTTCCACTCATAGTAGTTTTCCTTGGTTGGCATGTAAGTGCTAGCTAGTCAACTTGCACAAAGCCATGATATGCAATTTAGGCAAGTAGTTATAGGGTTATAACAATGATTAGTTATCCATATTTAAATGTATTATAGTAGATAGACAAAATTATGATTTTCATGGTAATAAGAATTACTATTCTATTGTTGTATGTTTTAGAATCTCAAACAATATAGTTTGTACATATTTTATTGAAATTATATGTATGCCAATATGAAAATGATAGTTTTAAGTTAATTTCAAATATCATATTTTACCATGTTTCATGGTAAAATTGATATATTTTGTTCGTTAATAGTAGTTCGTTATTTTCTCTATAGTTTCACATCAAATTCTGTTTTATCTATTGATATTTTTTGATACATTTGTTCAAATATCCATTTTTTTTGTAGAATTCATTCATGTTGGTACTTATTTACTTGGAATTAGATGATTATGGTGAAAATGAAAGGACCACCATTTTCGTCGTAGTTGATATCCCCAGTGATATATTTTTTCTAATATTTTTTATGATGGATATTCATGGGATTTAACTAATTCAGTGTGGAGCATGGAGGTGGAGGCGTGCACTTGGTACTTCAATATTTATTATCGAAAGGTGTATTCGTTACTCAGGCACATTCTGTTATTTTATACAAATGAATAGCTCTTCTTTGTTGTCTAGAAGGTTTCTTCCCATCAATCCATAGTTAAAGGTAAAAAGTATATGCAACTTTAACATTCTTGTGCCTATTATTATAATTACATAATCTATACATGGTCAATTATTGGTGAAATCTACTAGCTATTTGCAGCCAAGATATTATATCTTTCGTCCTAACACAAAGACGTGGGCAATTCTCCTGCGGTCACGCATATTGTACCTTACTGCTAAATACATTATGGTTGTGAATCCATTTGAAGAATGACACTATAGGATCATTCGGTTTTTTTGGACAAATTCTTATAATAGCCACTATTGTTTTGAATATTTTGATTCAATGACTTATAAGTGGTGTTGGGGTAGTTCAACATGCATTCAAGCACCCTCTTCATTTGGTAAAGAACAACTTATTGTTGCCGGCAGTTTCTGTAACATGATGATTACTTACTCTTGGATTCTTGAATTTGATACTGGTAATCTTAAATCTAACTCAATTGCATTGCCTATAAATACTTACCCTCCACGAAGTGGAAGAAATGTATTTATTGGAAGTATTGAAGGGTCTTTGGATCTATTATACGTATATGACAAAGTGGTTGATGTCTATACACTGGATACTTATCCAGCTCGCTCATAGAGTGTTCCACACAGGTTTTCTATGGATCCTATTGAGTCTATCTTATCCAGAGTTGCATGTTATCTGTTTCACACTATTGAAAGGATTCTGTCGTTTGGGCTGAAAAATAGTTATGTGTGGGATGTATACAGGCAAGAATATTATGGAGTAAGTCGAGTTTCCTTAAAGAGATACAGTTCTAATATCTTTTCATATCAAAGTGCTATGACAGATACTCTGATGCCACATAGTCGTCGTAGACCTTGCAACTGTGATGTTGATTGGCATATAATCGATGGTCACTCGGAGCCCCTTAATTAAATTATAATATTGTTTTATGTCGGAAGGCTGTGGAAATGATGTGTCAAATTTTATTTTGTTTTTCATTAATGCTTTTAAACTACTTTACATGGAGTGTATCTTAGGAAGAGACTTGCTTAGTGCTTATTTTAATTTCTTAGTGTATTTTTATTTTTGTAATAATAACTATGTGTTTGTGGACATTTTTATAGATAGTGTTTAATAATATGTTATTGCTATTGGAAATGATTCTATAATTGTTTTTGTAATCACTTTTTATTTTCTTTTTTATTTTAATAAGTGATTTTTTAACCATTGTATACTTCTTACTAAAGGTAGAGAATTTTATTTGGTCTTTTAAACCCCTTGTACTATGGGATTTAATTCTTATATATTGAGTGATTTAATATTTAAACTTGTTTATTGTGGAAATGTAATTTACGCATTTTTAAAAGAACTCATTGTTAATGTCAATGATGCCCAAAGTCTTGTAATTACAAATTAAATGTGTTTAATATTTGAACTATTACATAATTGTTTAATTTAAAAAATAGTGTGATTAATATAATTGTTTTAAAAAAATATATCATACTCTTTTAGTTAATAGAAATGAATTTTAGGTATGCAATGAGGTGGGAGATTCTAATGCGACCCATTTAACTTATGTGAATTGATGATTATTGTATTGATTTTGTCAACACTTTTCAATAAAAAAATTAGTTGGACAAATATCAATATGTTACCATTTTTTGTGCACGAATTTGCTAATGAGCCCAATGAACAAATGCATTGGAGTCATTTATATTGGAGGTCAATATGGAAAATAGTAATGCAGAACAACATGACTATTTCTCTGTTCGCTTCGTATGCATATGACAATTTTAACACTTTTCTATGCATGTGTCAGTGTCAGTGAGTCCAATTTATAATGTGTAAGCCACCTAGTTGGTTCTGTCATTTATAATAACATAATAAATTGCATAACATTATGAATGGAATTAAGGAGGGGAATGTCTTACTTAGTGAAACAAAAAAAATTGATATTTTTCCGCATTTATATGAAAGAAGTATATTTGTTGCACTTACTATGGACAAAGTAGGAGGAAAACACATTCATTGGAGTGTCATATCAAATGCCCTTCTTAGGATTCAAAGCTTCATTGTTTTGGCTTTGGAACGTGAACATGTTCTCTCCCGATAATTCATCCCATGTACACATAACATAAAATAGTCTCAAAAATTATATTTTTGAATCGATCCATCATTAACTTTGGATGTATACTCTTGCCAATTTTCCTCCTATTAGTTTTCCAACATGTAATAGTTGCTTTGATTGTTCTACATTTTTATATAATTTTTGAATTTCATCATTTTATGATGTTATATGATATAAAAACATAATCTCTTTGTATCATATATTTATACATATACTATCAAAATTATTAAATTAAAGGAAATGTTGAAACTACGTCTAGCAAAATAACAATAGATTTACAACAGTGTTTTTAAAATACTTTTGAAATTATTTTTTATTAAAAATTGATTTTTGGTACATACCACGCCAGGCAACAACTTGCCTTTTAGTCTATAATTTTTTGCTTTGTGTTTGCTTATTATCAATCATTTCTAATTGAAAACTGACAAAATGACAAAAAGCAAAAAAATAAAAGTAGTACATGCTTCTTTGATGACGGATCAATTTAAAAATATAATTCTTGAGCCAATTTTGTACTATGTTGACAAAGGACAATTTTATGTTGTTTATTCCTCCCACTTTGTCAATAGTAAGTGCAACAAATATAGTTATGCCAAATGAATGAGGGAAGCTACCAATGCTGTTCAAATAAATAAGACATTTCCCCCTCAGTTTGGTTTTTTATGTTTTGTAATTTATTATGTTATTATATATGATGCAAAAAATAAAAAAAATAAATTAAAAAACAAAACCATTTACTACATTTACTTTGTTCAAACGATTTTCTATATTACTTACGTGGTGCTACACAACTCATCATTTGTATCACTAATAACAACAACGCCATCGTTTTCCTCATCCGCTGCAATGGTCATTGACACAAGTGTGGTGAGGAGATGCATTGCTTGAATTGACGTGAGTTCAAGCATAAGTACTACAAGGAGATCATGTGACCACATATCATGATTATGCACATCAACTCATTGAAATTTGTTACGTTAAATATTTAAGGCTAATTTGCTCCAATAACCAAATGTAGTTTACTAATGTTGCCCTTATTTATTTGTTGTGCCTTTTTAAGAAATGAAAGGACCACATGACAGTTGATTGGTAGAACCATTATATTGTCATCATAACTGATTCGTATGTCACAAATATTGTGATATACAATACAATTCCACATAAATGGATTACGAAGAGTTAAGGCATACATAGTATGTATCAATTTCGTTGATATGCTACGAATTTCATTCTTTGTATGTGCGCATGCTTTGTTAAATAAATATGTACCATGACAACACATTTATGAAAGTTATATTCTTGGTATTCAATATTTGGTAACCGAAAGGATGTGTATTGTTCAATATTCATGGCTTCACATTATGTAGGACCACATTATGTATATATTTCTTGATAGTGTACTACTTCAACTTCTTTCCATTTGGACTTCCACAACGTGATTAGTAATCATTAGTAAATGTATGATCATGTCATTCATTCATAGAACAATTATTTTGTCATCATAGTTGATTCATACACCACAAAATTTGTGATCTTCAATATAATTCCACGCAAAAGGCTTATCAACAGTTAGGCATACATAGTATGTATCATTTTTATTGGAAGGTTCTAATTATGTTGTTAGTGTGTGTGTGTGTGCTATGCTAAATAAATATGTACAATTACAACACATTTATGAAAAGCATATGGTTGTTATTTGATATTTGGTAACTGAAAGTTTGTATATTATTCAATATTTATGGCTTTTCATTATGAAGGGCCATATTATTTGTAAGTTACTTGATAGGGTACTACATTAACTTCTTCCCTTTTGGACTTCCACAACTTGATTATTAACCATTAGTAAATATATAACCATGTCATTGGATATATATGATATGTATAAATGCATTGTTTCACTATTTCTTGAGCTTCCACTTACTGTTGGTGAGCTCATTGTGGCTACTAGTTTGGTTAAGATTTCTAGAATATTTTCCCCTTTCAAGGTTCATCCCAATTTCTTTTGGTCATCTTTGTTTCTATTTGACGTATAGTTTTGCATATGGTTGTTTCAATTAAATTTAGATGTGACAAGTTTTAGTGGCTTAAGATTTGTTTAAGTATAACAAGACTTGTATTTGACGATTGATGAGCTAGACAATAATGGATCTATTATTTTTTGAGTGATGGAATAGTAACACGATTTAATAGATTTAAAATTAAAATAAATATTATTATTTATTTTAATATATTTTCATATTTTTTATGCTAACAATACCTTTTAGATGCATGAAATTGTAGAATAAACTTTTTGCCTCCCCTCAGGATTTATCATCATTAACTCCATAAATTTAAGAGTATATCGTTTTGAAGAATATTAAAACTTATTATATAATATGTTTTACCATCATATATTGGCCCACGACAAAAGGTACAAAAGGTGGCCAAATATTGACTATACATGAAATATTATGTGTTTCATATAAATATTATATATGAAACATTGCCATGAACCATGTTGATATTTTATTTTAGGTACTAATATAAATCTGCCAGTGGAAAATATTTAGGAATCTCCTAGTTTCTCTTTCACCTAGATTCACTTTCACTTTCTCTTTCTCTTTCTCCCCGTTTCCACCAATCCAAATAGACCCTAAGAGAAAATATGGAAGATTAGGGAAGATCAATGCTAAACATTCACCTAAATCAAAATTTCCTCTTTGGGCAGTGGAGTTTTGGCACCACCTTGCCTCTTGAGTTTTGAGGCCACCTTGAAGACGAGGTGATGCGCAAGTGAAGCGTGGTGGAATGTGATCGTTTATAATTAAACCCTTTGCAAGTGTACAAGGTTATTGTACTAGGATAAATATTTAAGGGTTGTCGAACCTCAAGGACAGATGGATTATCACTAAATCTAAAGAGGAATTTGCTGATTGAAAACTAAAACAAACTTAAACTTTAATTAAGTAAAGGAAAGAAATCAACTAGTTTTAAAAATAAGAGATTAATATAATAGAAATTACTTAGGAAATCGAATCCATTATAGAACCATAACAATTCCTTAACTTTTAATCTAAATCTAGTGTGAATCAAGTATTCTCAGCTACAAGCTAGAATTACTTTAGAAAGAATCATCAATTAAATTCCATGGCATGAACTATCTTCGACAATAGCATGAATCATCTACACTAAACTAGCTATAGGCATGACCCATCTAATCTTAGTATAACTCATCCAAGTCATTAATTATCTGAACATTAAAACTATTGTATGACCATCTCATCTAAATCACAGAAATTAGAATTGATGCAAATATCAAAACTACATCAATTTATCATCTACAAGGCAATAAATCAACATAGATTTGAATAAACAGTAAAAGCCCTTCCATTAAAAAGGAAATCCATATCATACAATTGTCATCATTCACAACTGAGATCTAAATTAAAAAGAAAAGAAACTGAAACTTATCTATAGCTTCATCAACTCCTAAGTAAAAGAAAAGTCTAGCCTTCCATTGTAGAAGAAAGCACTTGAATCTCTTCCATCTTCTTCTTCCTTTTTCTCTTCATAAAATATACTGGAATCCTTCAATTTTAAGCCAAATATGTCTTTTTATAAGCATAAGGTCCGTAGGAAGAAGTCCAATATGAAAAGGATTGAAATTTGGGTCAAACAAGGAAACTGCGCGTTATGCCGTTTTAACGCCCTGCATGCCCGTTTGAACGCTTATACTGAGTTTTTCTTCAAAATCACGTTATCCCGTTCGAACGCCCTGTATGCCCCGTTCGAACGGCTACAGTGTTTCTGCAATCTGGACATTTTTTCTGGACAGTCCATATTCTGTTCATTAAGTTTTTCTTCATGTCCATATTAATTTCCAACTTGTTTATAACTCCGAAAAGTTGTCCAAATCACTTTAAAGCATATTAAGACTATTTGGAATTATTTTAAACATTGTCCAAGTACCTCGATAAGTGCACATTACCTACAAAACATAAAAATATCACATTTTAGATATGTACAATATAATTAAAATCCCAACTTTGTTCAAATACATATCTAAACTACTAATAACTATAAAATTATTAATAATTAAACTAAAATACTAATTTCTATCTTAATCTAAATAAACTATAACTAACTCTTAATTAACCTAATCTATACTAGCAAATAAGGTAAAAAGGCATATAAAATAGATATATATTTTATACTTATCAGAATGTTGTGAATGTTTTAGGGGATGCTAGGGGCTGCCATTGGGGCCAAGTAGTAGGGTAATTCGGGTATTAATGTAATAAGGGCATTTAGGTAATTTGATTAATTAGGTAATTAGTGATTTATTTTAATTATGTTAATGGGCCTTAGGTGCTTGTTAGTGAGCCCATTAGTTAACCTATTTAAATGTAAGGGCTACACCCTAAGTTGATTAGTGAATGATTAATTGTTTGATCTTCTTCCCTTTCTTCTGTGCTTCTCCCCTTTCTATCTGATGGCCATGCCATCCACTCTCCCCTTTCCTGGTCTCCCTGCGCAGCTCCATGCTTGTGGAAATCGTCCACATCTATTACATCCAAAAAAGTAATCTTTACAGAACTTTAAAAATACAAAGAAAATAACAATCCGTCTCGTCGGTAGCTATCGGTGGCATTGCTAAATCACCGTCCAGTGAACCATGCCTTGTTTTTAGGAACACATTAATTACATATTTCGTATTGATTATAACACGATGTATATACAAAAAATTTCATCTGAAGAACGGAGGTGGAAAAGTTAACCCTGATTGATGCTCTCCCTCCTTACCCCGTTTGCGTACGCTATTATTTGACCTCCTTCGACTTGTCGTTTGGACATCTGCCACATTGGGGGGCCCTCCTTGTGCATTGGTACATTGTTTGCGGTTGTGACCCAACTGACCGAATGTGCCACATTTTCGTGGGGGTTTGAGAGGCGGTTGTGACTCTATCCAATTTTTTTGTGGATGCCCCCACTGCTTTTGAGGGATAGGTAGGTTGAATGTAGGCATAACTCTAGCCGGTGCCCACTGGTGCTGATCTTTTGTTTGGTGTAAGGGCAAATGATAGGTCAGTTTATACATTTCAGTAGAGTACCATCTTTTACAGTACTCAGACACATAGAAGTGCCTATTATCGATTGCTGCGATTGCATGCTTACATGGTAGACCCAGATGCTGAAAATTTCCACATGTGCAGGTATGATCAACCCGGTTTACCACATCCTGTGAAGAAAAGCTCATGAGTAAGAGAGCACGATAAATGAATTTATCGTGTTCTCAAGTACACTATGTGTATTACAATCGTTAAGTAAAACCCATCGACTTACACATTGAAGGACAATAACATGTGTAAACTAACACACTATGAATCCCTAACGCATAAATGAGCACAAGCTATGTTCATTACCGTATGAATGCAATGTACCTGGTGATGTAGCGAATTAACCGAGAATTCATACAGTGACACAGGCAATACAATCACGTTCCTTCCTTCTTCTCACTTGTTTTCAATATGTTTTCGAGCAAATGGGGTTAACTCTTCCATCATATTTTGACCGTATGTCCGACATTTTTCAAATAATGCCGTTGTGTGCTCCCTTGTGTGCTCAATTTAAGCGCGTTATAAGCATCAATCTAGCTTTTTTGAACATTGCATTTGCACTTTCAAACCTATTGGAGCTGAGTGTCCCATATCTTTTCCCTGGAAATGATACATTGGCCCAATGATCCGAACCTATCTTATTTAGCCAAGCATATGCTTCCGGATTATGTTCTTTAATGTTGTTCATTGTTTTATCGTGCACATTCTGTCTGAACGTTTCGACTGCAACATGGAGCTGGTTCTTTAAGTAATTTGTCCTTGAATTTGTCTGATTATGTTCTTTAATGTTGCCATGTGACGGATGCAATACCCATGGTGTGTAGATGGGAAAAACTTCTTCATAGCATTTGTCAATCCCTTCTGTCTATCTAAAACGATTACATCCAACTCGGTTGGAGGATCCGAGAATATAGATGATTTCTAAGCAACTCAAGAAACCAGCACCAAGTTTTCTCACATTTGTTCTCAACCACTGCAAATGCAATGCACAACATATTATTGTTCCCGTCCATTGCAGTTGCTACCAATAGCTGTCCAGGATACTTTCCTTTCAAGAAAGTTGCACCAACCATTAGCAACGGCCTCAAGGTTTTTCTGAAAGCTCTCGCAACAGGGCCAAACATCCAAAATACTCTTTTGAAATTGTATCCACCCATAGGTCCGGGACTATCACATGATATCATTGGTACAACTACACTTCCCGGATGTATATATTCTATCTGCCTCCTGAAAGAAGTAAGCGGTAGGATTTGTTTGGGTCACCATCTATTAAATCAGTCAGAGCTTTACCTACACAGCCAAATACAATTTAGTAAATGTTATACGACACTGGCTTACATCGTGTTCCCGATCACACGACATTTTATGTTTTCGTGTGATCAGAATCCATACACGATGCCTGGTCGTGTTTATGGTAACATGATATGGACATATGTCGTGTGGGTCATAACACGATATCGACGTACGTCATGTGGTAACATGAAATCGACTAAAGTTTAAGCGTGTAAACGATAACACGCTAGACTAATGTATCGTGACACTAAATCAACACTTAGTTTCTTCTCATGCATTATGTGCATGCTAGCATTTCTTGTATACCCCAATGCTTTGAAATATAACTTGCTATGCTCTTAGGTGTAATGTCCACAAAGTCCTTGAAGAGGCCATAACATTTTCTTGCTATCCAAAGGTGCGATGCTAGGGGATGGTCAGCTGACTTCCTTTGGGTTCCACATGAATGAGTCGACACTAACCTCGTAACAGTCACATGATCTCCTATATTTGAAGCCCTTATGTACCAATTACAAGATTCATTGGAGCACTTTGAGGCATACGTATTCGGTTTTCATCCACAACACGATATGTGAAATTCGCCTTTATTGCTAAGTTGATCAAGACCCTCTTGAAATGCAATAGACTTAGAAAATGTGCACCTAATTCGAGGAGCTTCTGGTAATCCTTAGCTTGCAAGCGACCCGTCATTAGTTGTCGTCATCAATATTTGGTTCCAACATGTTTAAGTCATTGACAGTATCCCAATTTGCCTCCGCCTCAACATCGACGTTACTGGGAACCTCGCTGTTTCCAAATTCTTCATGTTCGGACATACTTTCCATGTCAACTATATCATTATTGTACCACAGATCCTCAGCCCACATATTTTCAACTTCTTCGCCTTGTCCACTATCGTAATTACAAGGGTTGTATGGAGGTTCATAGTAATCAAATGAAGTACTTGTCCCACCCATCATTGGCGACAATTCCTCTGATCTATTCTTATTGACTTATATTTCAGGTTCTGTACTCGCTGGTTTGGCGGAAGATGATTGACATGGATTTGTTGAGGGTAAGTTTCCTGGTTCTCCCAATCTGCATTGCACATTATCGTGTTAAAAAAATGCAAAATCAGTCGACATTGTGTATTCTGTTAACACACAAACATTTCAAGACGTGTTATCGAAACCACGACATGGATGCATGTCATGTTATTATATCTATATGCAACACATAATTGCTCTATCACATGTGTATGTTGGGTAATTACTAATATGATATATTATAGGTCATGTTTATAACTTTGCACGATATGATTTACCCTTAACATGATAATTTCAAATCGTGGTCTCGAGTACACTAAATATACCAATTATGTATAATCTAAAGATTCAATATTGTTACCTGACAGTTTCAAAGGTGAACTATGTTTCATTGAATCCGGTATGAAATCTGACATTAGTGCTGAGATAAGCCATTACGCCGGGTAATTCAGCTCGATTGACTGTCTGGTTCCTTTCAATGGAGGGTGATGGTGATTTATCACCGTTGTCAGGCTGTTTCATCTCAGCATACAATGATAACACCTCCTTATTTGCCTTCTTATGAATGGAGAATACTAATTGAAGGTCCTCATCGTCTTGTAATTCATATATCATGGATGATTGGGATGATGGAATTAAATACTTCAAACTAACATTACCATTGACAGAAAGTTGTGCTTTGACTTGCCCCATTAGCTCGCCGAAACTCAACAACAGATGAATGTTCATCAACTGTGCTAGTCCACCGATATACATATCGTCATTGCCTAGCTCTCCATTATAATAGATGCAAATACCGATGCTATCCATGTTTGGTGTTAAAGAATGATTCGTTTCTACGAAATGCAGCTTCTGGAGCACTCACACAGCATGAACGGTCTCAAAAAACACTATTTTCTTGTTCATCGACTGTAACGACCGCAAATTTTTGGTATGATTTCTTGCCTCTAATAAAATAATTTTATGAGTTTTTAATTGTTTCAAATTATTTAGAGGCAGATATTTGAAGATTTTTTATATGGGTTGATAGAGCTCGGTGAGACAAGAGTAACGAACCCAAGAACACACAAAACGGAGGTCAGGAGAGAAAGTTACGACTTCAAGAAACGTGCCATATGGGCACGACCTACTTTAAAAGTGCGAGATAACCTGCCCATGCGTGGTCTAGTTTCGAAGGGCTCGTCGAAACGAGTCCATCAGTACTAAGAACGTGTAATTCCGACTTCAAGATAGGAAGCTATCGCGTTTTGAAGTTGAGATATTATTTGAATAAAATAATATTGTAGCAGATAGGATTGCTGACGAAGTGGATAAGAATGATAACCCAAGTGGATAGGGTTTACGATGAAGCAGATAGAGTTGCTGACAAAGCAGATAGGATTGCTGACAAAACATATAGGATTGCTAACAAAGTGGATAGGATTGACATGTGTCAGCCTCACATCTATCCAGTTTTTCTGTAAATAGCATCCACAACATCCAGTCTCTCCCACGTTTTCTCATTTCTCTCCCACGTTCAGAAACTTCTATTCTTCATTTCTTACTCGTTTTAAGTCCAATTTGAGTCATTTAAGAGGCGTTTCTACCTAAATCGAGGGTGCCAGACGTCGTGGCGGGGTTATTTTTTTGGTTGGAGACCACCAGAACCCCAGAAGTGGACATCCAATATCATTGTGTCCGATTTATCAGTTTCAAACTCGCACGAAAAGCAAGGTAGGGACATTTATTCTTTCTTATGGCATGATTATAATATTTGGTTGTGCTTTTAACTTATTATTTATATGACTCTTCCATGCTATGTGTTAGAGATTACTTTCAAGTTATGATTTATGATTTCTGCATATATATATTTGATTTGTCAAATGGTTAATCATTGAGATACAATATGATTTATATATCGCTATTATGTATATTCGATTAGTCGAATGATTTTCCGCTGGAAGCGGATATGTATTATACTACATGCATTATGATTGCCTCATAGAGAATAGTTTGATCGAATATTTATTCGTGGATTTTGATATAAATTATACACGGTGGAGCGTGTGAGATAGCGACAAACTAGCTTTGCCACTGTTTTCATTGCGAATGAATATATTATATTTGAAAAACGGTTTTAGAGGAATCGTCCTTGTTGAAAGGAGGATACTTAAGATTATTTTGAAAAGACGTATAAGCATGGTGATTGAGTCACTAAGGCGAGACAAAGAAGGGGTAACTGTCTCATTGGAATGAGCGACCAACCTTGCTTTTGTAGTCATTGATAGTGACACTCCCATGACTTGTAGAGGCGGAGCTAGGGTTTTCAAACGCATAAACATTGGGATAAAATATTTTAAAAGAAAACAACAACTTTTTGGAGTCTGGGAACCTAGGATATTTCAATTGAGTTTGGGACTCAAGATTATGAGTCTGGGACTCAAAACTATGAGTCTGGGATCATGAGTGTTTTGGTTGTCCAGAGCTATTGTTTGGCACCCCGATTGAGCTCTGTTGACTAGATGAAGACACAATTAATCCGATTCAGAATCGGATGCACGGTACCTTTTTAGCCTGGTGAGCCCCTAACGAAGGGCGAGACCCCTGATTCACCCCTAACGATGGGCAATTATCAAGGCTATGCACACTAGGTAGAGAGTATCATGGGAAGACTCTCTACTCTCTAGATTCCGGTGCCCCATGAGCACGGGTAGCTCTTCTATCTACAACACGGAATATTTTGAGATGATCAATGGAGAAGTAAGAGGTTGTTGCTTTGTACCTACAGCAAATTCTTATTAATATATATATATATATATATATATATATATATATATATATATATATATATATATGTCTGGGACATTGGTAGCGAGCTGTGAGAGTTTGTAAACCCTAGTAGCATCTTTGATACGTGGGAAGAAGCTCTAGGGGTGGTTTTGGGTGAGAGGCACACCCTATTTTCATTGAAAAATATTATATATGATATATGCTGTGAAACTGCCATATGTTTAATCATGCCTAATTGTATAAACTCCCCTACTGAGTATTTTAAAATACTCACCACCCCCCAGACTTTGCAGGACTCGACAAAGCTTAGTGTGCGGGTAGAAGGGCCAACTCTGAGTTTTTATCGATGTGATTTCAAAGATTTCAACCGCACCAAACGAGTAAGAACTCTCCTTATTATTTTTCTCTTGTGTGTTTGTACACGGACCGTGGTTCCTGGGGAAAATTATTTTTATATTATCGCATAAGGCGAGTGGCTCCAATCACGGGCCCGGGTAAACTTCGATATTTTTATGAAAAGAATTTTTTATATGCTTCCAAAAATCCCGGAGCGCGGCATCAACTCTTGCCGGTGAGTCACTGCCTGTTTGCTCCTGCTGGCGAGTTCCATTCACCGCCGATGACTCCCAGCCCACAGGAACAGTGCATCACTATTTTGTTGTGCATGTATTACTCTCTACATTAAAACCTGATATAGTGGAAACCTAAGGGCATTTTGGTCCACAAACAGGTCATATGGCATTTCCGTTTAAAATCCATGGAATATGGAATATTTCATTCTTTGGCCAGGCAATATGGAAAAATCTCTAACCAAATAAAGCTTGTCCACTATCAATCAAGCATCAGTAGAACACTTACTTTTGCCACTTTATGGACCAATTGGGAGCATTTTCTCTTTGGAAGAACAGGCTGTTGCTCGGTTGGCTCTATCCCTTTCTGTGAAGAAAGGTCTCTTATTTGTCCGGGAAGGTTGGAGTCGGTGGTGCACTATAGAGTAGGATGGGGCAAAGCAGTGCAGAGATGGGGGTGAAGCTACGTAGAAGTGGGCAGAGTAGGATGGACTTGGGCTGAGCTAGGCAGAGCAGGCATGTCTGGGTGGAGGCATGCAGAGCTGTACAAATTCTGGTATTGGGTAGAGTTAGACTAAGGTGGAGTCAAACAGAGTGGACTGTGTGAACTCAAGCTTCACTGGCGACTGAGAAACCAAGTAAGAGGTAGAAAACACCCGCTTCACTAGCGATTGGGAAACCCAACGAGTTCTCAATCAAGAGGGTGGACTCTTCGAAAGTGGTTGGAATGAATGATGGGAAGGTAAACGAAGGAGAACCCGTTGTTTCTCCCCAACCCTGGTATACGTCTTCGAAATTAAAACACTTTAGGGGGTGTTTTTATGCTTAGAAAGTTAACAAAAGGAAGTGGGCCTTCCCTTAATGTAGAAAATGCATCACCAAACAAGTTTTATCCCACTGGCCAGTCTATGTTCCATTACGCATAGAAGGATTAGTCAGCTGAGTGGTAGAAAAGATCAAACCTGACAAATGAAAAATGAGACAATACCAAGGCCAAGGCTTTTATGCATGTGGGGGTGACAAGGGTCCTTTCTAAGATTGAATGTTTTTTTGTCTTTATATTGAATATTTTTCTAAGTTTTTGCTTTTTTTTTAAGATCATTGTAGTATCCCTAATTTTTTCTATAATTTTTTTTGCATTTTTTGTTATTTTCTGCAATGTTCTGCAGTTTCTGGTCATATTTTCGATAAATAAATTTTACGCTTCGGTGTATCCGTATTTGTAATCTTCGCGACCGTAAAAGTTGGAAGTGGTGTTTCATCGCAGGTCATGGGCCTCGACGCATCACATAAATTTTTAGCGCGAAAAACAGATGGGACATGTGAGAACAGAAGCAAATGAAAAAAAAATCAGTTTAAGGTGGATCGGGCGCGCTAAGGCATGCCCGACCTGCATTTGGAACAGTGAGCGAGGGGGGGACAACCTTCACTGTTTGAGGCCAGAGGCGGCACTGCTGATGGCCACCGGCTTCCGCCCGGCCTGGCGACGCCACTGCCGCCTCCCTGGCTTATCCCCGCCGGCAACCGCCCCCCCTTACCAACACTTATATATATGCACAATTATCAATCCCATTTTACATTTATAACATATACATATATATTACAATTATTAATGAATGTATAATGTCTATGTATTGCGTATTGGCTTATATTGCACATGGTATATATTTTTAAGAAGTAAATATTTAAAGACACATTATACACATATGTCTACATGTGACATCTATTGAAATTTAGATATATCATAGAAATAAAATTTAATAAAGCATATACATATATAGTACAATCAAGTAAAAAATTGGGATATATTGTACTACATATCAAACAATATGTCAATTATTAGACAATATGTTATGGTGATATTATTTACTATCTTTATCTGTCAAACAAATTATGACATATCTTTTCAAAATTTCTATGAAGACTAATATTGGAATCTTTAGAAATTAGGGTAATTTAAAATATTTTTTAGCATCGTGTCATGGAGTCTTTTTTTTAAAAAAATTAGGGTAATTTATATTTATTTGGAAGACGACATGATATCAAGTTTCACGTTCCTACATACTAAAACTTGACTCGACGTAGCTCTTTAGCACCCTTACACATTACACATAATATAAATTATTTAAAAATTAATATTTTAAAAATACATAATATACATATATTACATATGAGATATTTACTAAAATTTATATTTATGTATAATAGAAATAAATGATATAGATTCATATATGATATCCCATATACACAACTGTAGTTAATCACAAAGGCATTATTTTTTTCTTTTTGGTGGTTATAAGATGACATTGAAGTGAATACAAAGATATAGAAAATTTAGGTTATTAAATAATAAATATGTTTCATATTACCAAAAGAAGGTTGGAGCATGCAAAATAGGTTGTAGTGCCACATATATATGTGCTAATAATAGTAACATGTTCATACAAAACTATTAAAAATTACATATAATACAAACATATACTTTATTGATATGGAAGGAGTACATATGTACTAATAATAGTGACATGTTTATAAAAGACTACTAAAGATGCATATATAGTTAAACATACAAACATAAGATATAACATAACAACGAATAAAAAATTAGAAAAGAAAGTTAATAAATAAGTAAATGATATTTTTCTAATTTAGTTGTCTATTTACAAATTTATGAACTTTTAATAAATGATGGCAATTTCGTACAATATTGTATCTATAAATACTCTATTTATCCTACATTAATAGCTCTAGTTAGATTTTAAAAATAAATTAAAATTAATTTTTTTTAAAAAACCTAATGGAGCTATTAATTTAAGACGAATGGAGTATTTGATAATATAATTTTTTACCAAGCAATTAATATATATTGGTATAATGATGTCGAAATATTAATTAAGTTTTTGCATTCATTTTTATACATTAAAATATATGATAAATATAAAGAAGTACAAATATAATTTAAAATAACATGGGCCAAGTGTATAACTTTAATGACAAAGTGATAAAATTATATTTGATAAAAAATATATTTAAATAATAAAAACATCACATTTATTTGATGAAATATTTAACAAAAAAGGTGTAATAGGTGGAGTGGTTAAGAAAATTGTTCTGTTTGGCAATGTCACAGTCGAGCCAAATTCAAGCTAAATTATGTGGTCATTGTATACTGATTCGATCTCCAGCACGAGTCGAGTTTTTTATTTCCTTCTTGAGTCGAACTTAAGTTGGATAACTTAATTGAGTTTGAGCCGAGCTCGAGCCAATACCAAAAAATATGAGTTTAAGCTAAGTTAATCCAAAACTCGACTAAGCTCGGCTCATTAGTATCCCTACTCTTAGTCCTTCCAAGAAAGAACTACATCGGGAAGAGACAAAAGCAAAGTAAGTTGACACTCCATAATTGCTTGGTACATAACATGTAAGTTGATGAATCAATTCTCTTTAGACTAGTGATTTTCCTAAACCACTATGTCAAACAAAATTTTATACCAGGTTTAGATTTGACAGAAATACAAGTCCTCCTGTTGTCATTTGAGATCAACTTTTCTTTATCCAATCAAAATTTGTGCAAGATTTTATTGGACACAAAGTGGTGTGGGTTATCAACATCTTTCTCCTTACCTTTATTTACATAATCCCTCCATCCCACATTAATACCTCCATTTAGTTTTTTAAAATTAATTATTTTAAAAAACTAAAACTATTAATGTAACAAAGAGGAAGTATCTTATAAAAGTAATGAGAAGTTTCACTACCATAGTTGACATTTCGTATGTTAATATTAAACCACTGGTGGGGCATTAAATTATACTTCCATTAGCCATTAACTTTCTTGGTAAGTTTTCAAAGCACAAAGGAGCTATCACCATCTATATGATTGTCACGCCCGAGGTTTTTCCACACATTTACTTTAAAATTTTACTAAAATTTCATTTTCAAAACACAATTGTAAATCAACTAAATTAACAAAATTCAAAATGTGTGAAAACAACTTTCATAAACTAAATCATCTTAAAACGAACAAACGTTCTCAGTCGTAACCTAAAACAAAAGCATACGATGAAAACCTACCATGGCCATGGGTTTTAAAAACAAAAACCTCTCAGGCATCTCTGAGTACAAGTTCTTTCACAGTCAGAAAATAAATCATACATACATACACAAGTTCAGTAGATAATATAATTTTCTCACCTTAGTCAATACATGAGATCGTAGCACCAAACTCCACATAACTTCACTGTGATTTCACTATGCTCAAAATCGAGGAAGAATTGTCCATCATGGGGAAGAATCTAGTCTCAAACAGCTATCGATCGACCTGCAAAAGCCTCCGGACGAAGGGGCTAAAAAGATAGGGTGAGTATTTTCATACTCAGTAGGAAAATACCCAATAGGGGAAAAAATGAATCAATGAACTCCGCAAGTTCATATATAGATACTTCCATGCAATCACACATGAAGCAAATGGAATAAGAAGTATAAATATTGTCATGCATACAAATCATCGTACAAACCGAACTTACACTTACCCATATATCATGCAATTACACTTACACTCTGAATCAGTCTTATCAGCTTACTCGTACAAATGTACGCTTACACTTACAACATACGCCAACTCATACAACCTTATTCGTACGAACTTACTTGTACGACCTTACTCGTACAATCATACTCTTACACATAAATGTACTCTTACATCTTCCTTAGAAGCTTACACTTACACTTACGCTTACCGTTTGAATCAAAGTCTCACAAACTTACTCGTACAACATACTCATACTCATACTCATAAACTTACTCTTACTATCTTCCAAAGAAGCTCACACTTACTCTAAATCTTGCACGTACAACTTACTCAGAATTTGGAACATACAACTTACTCTTACGAACGTACACATACTACCGACAACTAAAGCTCATTACAATTAATAAGCTCCAGCGTTGGAAAGGAATGGAATGCCACTCGGGCGTCACCTTAACCTTCGGGGAGCAACTATACACCATGGACTTTTCCGAAGGCAAGGCACACCTATGCTCATGGGGCATAAGATCAAATAGGTAAGAGCAGATCCATGATACTACTTACCTAAGCACGCAAATGCCCACTCTCTGGGGCCATACAGTGCCAACAAGGGTCATACAGTGCCAACTAAGGGCAGAAAAACATACAGTGCCACTCTTGGGCAGGAATCTTACAATGCCACTCTTGGGCAGAACATACAATGTCATCTGTAGGCAGAAAACATACAAAGCCCACAAAGGGTGGAAACTTACAGCACTCTCAACAGAGCATCAAATGTCTGGGCCGAAAAAATAGCACCAAGACTAAAACCTGCAGAAAAACACCATGGCTAGACCAGAAAGGACGCTCAGTCGATTACTTATCGACTAGCACAAAAATGGAACTTAATCCGTCGAAACCCTCAATCTTAACCTCACAACGTTATAAAATTAGGGTTACTTACATTCAAGTTCATATTAAGTAACTTATGCACGTACAATTATGATCAGAACAACTTCCATCTTACAAATCTCTGCACAGTCTTACTTTAACTTGTAATCCATACTGATAATCTTACCATCATACATTTACGGCCTTACATCTTACACCATCCACCATAAAATTGAATCATCTTACCCGAACTCCTCAAATGAAACCCTTAGACTTAAGTCCCGATATCATACCCATACTAATTCCTTACTCATTATTTTTTAGTTACAATTCATAGTACGTACATTATGCGGTACAATTATTTAGTCCACTTTCACTAATTCATGATCCCCCAAAGACGTTAAGAACCCTGAATCTTTCCAATCATTACATCGCTTAGGTCTTCTGCTCACTACTCCAATGTACTACCCAACTCAATCCAAGCCAATTCTTCAACCTCATCAAATCCAACCTTTGACAGTCCATCGTACATCTTTCCTCGCTCGTCATACCATCACCATTTCCATGTCGTAGCCTTGGAAGCACCCTTCCGACACACTTACAAACAAACACACGTACTCGTGCTCATCGACCACACATATTTATCACATACTCAAATCACACACATACAATTCACTAATTACTTACTGTCATACCTTTAGTCCTCAATAACATATGCGTGATTCAGATATATAAAGCATGCTCATTCAATTAGCATTATCATGCAAAACATTAAATTATAAACTCCTAGCATGCTACTACACAATCAAAGTATGCTATAATGAAATTACAAGTTCAAGGTCCCCTACCTCATAATCCATAGGAGTTTCATGGAGAGCAAACGACGTTGGCGGCATCGATAGCGGAATAAGCTGCCAAAAGCATTGCACTAAGAGAGTTGTTATGTCCTGAGGATTTTCAGAGATGCTGGAATTAATCTCGATATGGTTAGATTAATTTCACTGAAAGCATAAGATTGGGCGCACTAGGGCGGCCGGACACAAGGTCGTGCCATTAGAACTGGCAAAAGTGACCACAGAATGAGGGGCAACTCATTGGAGGTTGGCCAACAGTTTAAAACACTTTGTTGGCCACAAAACATTAAAATGGATAGCAGACCACATCCAACGAAAACAATTCTACATTAACGAAGCCTCACCACATGGCAGAGGACTTGGTTGCGTACCCACGGACATAAGGGAGACAGAGGAGGGCTTTAACGGCCATATGGCCAAATGGTGAAAACATTCCATAAACACACGTTGAGGCACTAAGGCCTAGCGTAGGTGGACAACAAAGGCGACATCATTTCTAAACACTACCACAACCAATCCATTGTACGGATAATCATGCATGAAGTGCAACTTACAGTGGAGGATATGGCACGACATCAGTCGAGCCTTCGATGGGTCGTTTAATGGCTGACTGTGTTACTTCCACTGGGAAGGATCTGAATTTGAGGACTCTTTCCTCGTATGTTCCGAGCTGTGTGTAATAGAAAGTGGGGGTGCAAAGGTAAATTCAGGCCAGATGTGCTGGCCCTAGCCGTCACTGGGCCGGGGTAGAGCCCATGTTGATTGGATCTGTAGCCCAAGTTCACAAAATCCCAAGCTAAACACGTTGGCTTGGGTTGGAACGGGGCCCATTAGTAGCAATCAGAGATGTATCCCAAAGTTTAGGGACATCTGGTGTGTGTAGAAGACGTGTAGAGCAGGTCGGGAGCGGCGGCCCCTTTCCGTTATTGGGTAAAGCCGACATTTGTAGCTGTCTACAGCAGAACAACCGATCAAAAAAATTGAAGAGACCTAAGACCCAATTTAGCTAGGGCGACAATGCACTGAATTGGGGCGGCAAACATGCCTTGCCCAGCTACGAACGGCCTGACATGGCTGGGGCTAGACCTGGGAGAAGACAGGACCTGATAGTTGCCAAATTGTGGCAATTCAAATGGACGTCCATGTGATGACGTCCGACAATGGAGAGTGGACACCAGCAGAGAAAATGGCCGGTCCTTCCCTAGCACAGGTCGGCCGGTTGAGCCAAACAGAACCGATTGGGGAAAAAGAAGCCAGATCTCGACGCCTTGTCGTTGTTGGCTCAAGGTGGAATACTAATGGGGGATCAGTGGTTTGCAGATGACAGCAGAAACACAAGGCAGTAAATCATCATGAAATTTTTGTCCGGATCGAAAATAGCAAAAGGGGTGATGGCCGGGGTGGCAACGGTTCAATCCAAGGCGGTGGCCTTGCTATCACCGGTCCTGGAGAAGGCTAACAGCCAAGGACCAGCGGCACAGAAGTTCACAATACACCTGACAGAAAAAGGGGATTTTTATTCCGTTTCAAATAGTGCAGAGGGGGCAGAAGGAGGCGATGGCTAGGGCAGCGGCCGGGGCAAAAACCTTGCCGTCACCAGGCCGGGAAAGGGCCAAAGGCCATTTCGTGGCGGCTGGCTACCGGTGGCATGGCCTGCGGCCAGAACACATAGATAGAATGAAACAGAACAAAAAAAGTGAGGAAATAGTTCCGTCCAGACCGGAGAATAGGAGGGGTCAAGGTCCGAGGAGACAGCGGTCCTGGCCATAGGGTGGTGGTCTTGTCATCTCCGGGCCGGAAGAGAGCCAGACGCTTGACGGCGACGGCCGGTGACCAGCGGCACAATTGCAGGTCGAAATAAACAGAAAATGAAAAACGAAGGGGGCAGATTTGTTTGTACCTTACGCCGGTGACAGAGGGGCTGGGAGGCTGAGACAATGGCGGCTGGAGGTCGCCCTGGCAGGGGCGGAGCTGTGGCAGCGGGGTGATGTCCATGCAGGCAGAGGCGTCATCAGATCCGGCAAAAAGCTCTCAAAAACGGCAAAAATAGGAAAGAGGGAGAGGGGCAGCAGTTGCTGGCGGGGATAAGCTAGGGAAGCGGCAGCGGCGTCGCCAGGCCGTGGCCGGCCGGGCGGAAGCCAGTGGCCATCAGCGGCACTGCCTCTGGCCTCAAACAGTGAAGGCTGCCCCCCCCGCTCACTGTTCCAAATGCGGGTCGGGCATGCCTCAGTGCGCCCGATCCACCTTAAACTGTTTTTTTTCAATGGCTTCTGTTCTCACACGTCCCATCCGTTTTTTGCGCTAAAAATTTCTGTGATGCGTCGAGGCCCATGACCTGCGACGAAACACTACTTCTGACTCTTACGGTCGCGAAGATTACAAATACGGATACACCAAAGCTTAAAATTTATTTATAAAAAATACCACCAAAAACTGCAGAAATTGCAGAAAATAGTAGAAAATGCAAAAAACTTACAGAAAAAATTAGGGATATTACAATGATCTTAAAAAAAAAAGGCAAAAACTTAGAAAAAGATTCAATATAAAGACAAAAAAACATTCAATCTTAGAAAGGACCCTTGTCGCCCCCACATGCATAAAAGTATTGGCCTTGGTATTGTCTCATTTTTCATTTGTCAGGTTTGATCTTTTCTACCACTCAGCTGACTAATCCTTCTATGCATAATGGAACATAGACTGGCCAGTGGGATAAAACTTGTTTGGTTATGCATTTTCTACATTAAGGGAAGGCCCGCTTCCTTTTGTTAACTTTCTAAGCATAAAAACACCCCCAAAAGTGTTTTAATTTCGAAGACGTATACCAGGGTTGGGGAGAAACAACGGGTTCTCCTTCGTTTACCTTCCCATCATTCATTCCAACCACCTTCGAAGAGTCCACCCTCTTGATTGAGAACTCGTTGGGTTTCCCAATCGCTAGTGAAGCGGGTGTTTTCTACCTCTTACTTGGTTTCTCAGTCGCCAGTGAAGCTTGAGTTCACACAGTCCACTCTGTCTGACTCCACCTTAGTCTAACTCTACCCAATACCGGAATTTGTACAGCTCTGCATGCCTCCACCCAGACATGCCTGCTCTGCCTAGCTCAGCCCAAGTCCATCCTACTGCCCACTTCTACGTAGCTTCACCCATCTCTGCACTGCTTTGCCCCATCCTACTCTATAGTGCACCACCGACTCCAACCTTCCCCGACAAATAAGAGACCTTTCTTCCCAGAAAGGGATAGAGCCAACCGAGCAACATCCTTTTCTTCCAAAGAGAAAATGCTCCCAAATGGTCCATAAAGTGGCAAAAGTAAGTGTTCTACTGATGCTTGATCGATAGTGGACAAGCTTTATTTGGTTAGAGATTTTTCCATATTGCCTGGCCAAAGAATGAAATATTCCATATTCCATGGATTTTAAACGGAAATGCCATATGACCTATTTGTGGACCAAAATGCCCTTAGGTTTCCACTATATCAGGTTTTAATGTAGAGAGTAATAAATGCACAACGGAATAGTGATGCACTGTTCATGTGGGCTGGGAGTCATCGGCGGCGAACAGAACTCGCCAGCAAGAGCTGACCGGCAGTGACTCACCAGAAAGAGTCGATGTCGCACCCCGGGATTTTTGGAAGCATATAAAATTTTCTTTTCATAAAGATATTGGTGTTTACCCGGGCCCACGACTAGAGCCGCTCGCCTTATGCGATAATATAATAATAATTTTCCCCAGGAACCATGGTCCGTGTACAAACACACAAGAGAAAAATAATAAGGAGAGTTCTTACTCGTTTGGTGCTGTTGAAATCTTTGAAATCACATCGATAAAACTCTGAGTTGGCCCTTCTACCCGCACATTAAGCTTTGTCGAGTCCTGCAAAGTCTGGGGGGTGGTGAGTATTTAAAATACTTAGTAGGAGAGTTTATATGATCACGCATGATTAAACACATGGCAGTTTCACAACATATATCATATATAATATTTTTTAATGAAAACAGGGTGTGCCTCTCACCCTAAACCGCCCCTAGAGCTTCTTCCTACGTATCGAAGATTCTACTAGGGTTTGCAAGCTCTCACGGCTCACTACCAATGTCCCAGACATATATATATTAATAAGAATTTGCTGCAAGTACAAAATAGCAACCTCTTACTTCTCCACAGATCATCTCAAAATATCCTGTGCTTGTGGATAGAAGAGCCACCCGTGCTGATGGGGCACTAGGATCTAGAGAGTAGAGAGTCTTCCCATGATACTCTCTACCCTAGCACGCGTAGCCTTGATAATTGCCCTTCGTTAGGGGCTCATGAGGCTAAAATAGGTATCGTGCATCCGATTCCAAACCAGATTAATTGTGTCCTCATCTAGTCAACACAGCTCTATCGGGGTGCCCAACAATAGCTCTGGACAACCAAAACACTCATGAGTCCCAGACTCAATTGAAATATCCTATAGTTCCCAGACTCCAAAAAGTCGCTGTTTTCTTTTAAAACATTTTATCCCAATGTTTATCCATTTGAAAACCCTAGCTCCACCTCTACAAGTCATGGGAGTGTCACTATCAACGACTACAAAGGCAAGGTTGGTCGCTCATTCCAATGAGACAGTTACCCCTTCTTTGTCTCGCCTGAGTGACTCAATCACCATGCTTATACGTCTTTTCAAAATAATCTTAAGTATCTTCCTTTCAACAAGGACGATTCCTCTAAAACCGTCTTTCAAATATAATATATTCATTCGCAATGAAAACAGTGGCGAAGCTAGTTTGTCACTATGTCACACGCTCCACCGTGTATAATTTATATCAAAATCCATGGATTATCATTTGATCAAACTATTCTCTATGAGGCAATCATAATGCATGTAGTATAAAACATATCCGCTTCCAGTAGAAAAATAACCCCACCACGACATCTGTCACACTCGATTTAGGTAGAAACGTCTTTTAAATGACTCAAATCGGACTTCAAATGAGTAAGAAATGAAGAATAAAAGTTTCTAAACGTGGGAGAGAAATGAGAAAACGTGGGAGAGACTGGATGTTGTGGATGTTATTTATAGAAAAACTGGAAAGATGTAAGGCTGGCACGTGTCAATCCTATCTGCTTTGTCAGCAATCCTATCTACTTTGTCAGCAATCTTATCCGCTTTGTTAGTAACCCTATCTACTTCATCGTCAACCCTATCCACTTGCATCATCAATCTTATCCGCTACATCAGCAATCCTATCTACTATAATATTATTTTATTCAAATAATATCTCAACTTCAAAACGCGATAGCTTCCTATCTTGAAGTCGGAATTATACGTTCTTAGTGCAATGGACTCGTATCGAGGAGCCCTTTGAAACTAGACCGCACATGGGTAGGTTATCTAGCACTTTTAAAGTAGGTCCCGCCCACATGACACGTTTCTCGAAGTCATAACTTTCGGTCCCAACCTCTATTTTGCGTGTTCTTGGGTTCGTTACGCTTGTCTCACCGAGCTCTATCAACCCATATAAAAACTCATCAAATATCTGCCTCTAAATAATTTAAAATAATTAAAAACTCATAAAATAGTTTTATTAGAGGCAAGAAATCATACCAAAAATTTGCAGTCGTTATAGTCAATGAACAAGAAAAAAGTGTTTTTTGAGACCGTTGATGCTGTGTGAGTGCTCCAAAAGCTGCATTTCGTAGAAACGAATCATTCTTTCACACCGAACATGGATAGCATCGGTATTTGCATCTATTATAACGAAGAGTTAGGCAATGACGATATGTATATCGGTGAACTGGCACGGTTGATGAACATTCATCTGTCGGTGAGCTTCGGCGAGCTGCATGGGCAAGTCAAAGCACGACTTTCCGTCAATGGTAATGTTAGTTTGAAGTATTTAATTCCATCATCCCAATCATCCATGATATATGAATTACAAGACAATGAGGGCCTTCAATTAGTATTCACCATTCACAAGAAGGCGAATAAGGAGGTGTTATCATTGTATGCTGAGATGAAACAGCCTGACAACGGTGATAAATCACCATCACCCTCCATTGAAAGGAACCAGACAGTCAATAGATCTGAATTACCCGGCATAATGGCTTATCTCACCACTAATGTATGATTTCATTCCGGATTCAATGAAACATAGTTCACCTTTGAAACTGTCAGGTAACAATATTGAATCTTTAGATTATACACAATTGGTATATTTCGTGTACTCGAGACCACGATTTGAACTTATCATGTTAAGGGTAAATCATATCGTGCAAAGTTATAAACATGACCTATAATATATCATATTAGTAATTACCCGACATACACATGCGATAGAGCAATTATGTGTTGCATCATAGATATAATAACATGACATGCATCCATGTTGTGGTTTCGATAACACGTCTTAAAATGTTTGTGTTAATAGAATACACGATGTCGACTAATTTTGCATTTTTTTAACACGATATGTGCAATGGAGATTGGGAGAACCGGGAAACTTACCCTCAACAAATCCATGTCAATCATCTTTCACCAATCCAGCGAGTACAGAACCTGAAATAGAAGTCAATTAGAATAGATTAGAGGAATTGTCGCCAATGATGGGTGGGACAAGTACTTCATTTGATTACTATGAACCTCCATACAACCCTTGTAATTATGACAGTGGACAAGGCGAAGAAGTTGAAAATATGTGGGCTGAGGATTTGTGGTACGATAAGGATATAGTTGACATGGAAAGTATGTCCGAACACGAAGAATTTGGAAACAGCGAGGTTCCCAGTAACGTTAACGTTGAGACGGAGGCAGATTGGGATACCGTCAATGACTTAAACATGTTGGAACTGAATATTGATGATGACAGCTAATGACGGGTAGCTTGCAAGCTAAGGATTACCAGAAGCTCCTCGAATTGGGTGCACATTTTCTAAGTCTGTTGCATTTCAAGAGGGTCTTGATTGACTTAGCAATAAAGGCGAATTTCACATATCGTGTTGTGGATGAAAACTGGAATACGTATGCCTCAAAGTGCTCCAATGAATCTTGTAATTGGTACATTAGGGCTTCAAATATAGGAGATCATGTGACTGTTACGAGGTTAGTGTCGACTCATTCATGTGGAACCCAAAGGAAGTCAGCTGACCATCCCCTAGCATTGCACCTTTGGATAGCAAGAAAATGTTATGGCCTCTTCAAAGACTCTGTGGACATTACACCTAAGAGCATAGCAAGTTATATTTCGAAGCACTGGGGTATAACTGCGAACTACAAGAAATGCTGGCATGCACGTAATGCATGAGAAGAAACTAAGTGTTGATTTAGTGTCATGATACATTAGTCTAGCATGTTATCGTTTACATGCTTAAACTTTAGTTGATATCATGTTACCACATGACGTACATCGATATCGTGTTATGACCCACACGACATATGTCCATATCAAGTTTCCATAAACACGACCAAGCATCGTGTATGGATTCTAATCACACGAAAACATAAAATGTCGTGCGATTAGGAACACGATGTAAGCCGATGTCGTATAACATTTACTAAATTGTATTTGGCCATGTAGGTAAAGCTCTGACTAATTTAATAGATGGTGACCCAGACAAATCCTACCGCGTACTTCCTTCTTACGGGAGGCAGATAGAATATATACATCCGGGATGTGTAATTGTACCAATGATATCATGTGACATTCCCGGACCTATGGGTGGATACAATTTCAAAAGAGTATTTTGGATGTTTGGCCCCGTTGCGAGAGCTTTCAGAACAACCTTGAGGCCGTTGCTAATGGTTGATGCAACTTTCTTCAAAGGAAAGTATCCTAGACAGCTATTGATAGCAACTGCACTGGACGGGAACAATAATATGTTGTGCATTGCATTTGTAGTGGTTGAGAACAAATGTGAGAAAACTTGGTGTTGGTTTCTTGAGTTGCTTAAAAATCATCTATATTCTTGGATCCTCCAACCGAGGTGGATGTAATCATTTCAAATAGACAGAAGGGATTGACAAATGCTATGAAGAAGTTTTTCCCATCTACACACCATGGGTATTGCATCTGTCACATGGCAGCATTAAAGAACATAATCAGACAAATGCAAGGACAAATTACCTAAAGAATCAGCTCCATGTTGCAGCCGAAACGTTCAGATAAAATGTGCACGATGAAACAATGAACAACATTAAAGAACATAATCCAAAAGCATATGCTTGGCTAAATAAGATAGGTTCAGATCACTGGGCCAATGCATCATTTTCCAGGGAAAAGATATGGGACACTCAGCTCCAATAGGTTTGAAAGTGCAAATGCAATGTTCAAAAAAGCTAGATTGATGCTTATAACGCGCTTACATTGAGCACACAAGGGAGCACACAATGACATTATTTGAAAAATGTCGGACATACGGTCAAAATATGATGGAAGAGTTAACCCCATTTACTCGAAAACACATTGAAAACAAATGAGAAGAAGCAAGGAATGTGATTGTATTGCCTATGTCACTGTATGAATTCTCGGTTAATTCACTACATCACTAGGTACATTGCATTCATACGGTGATGTACATAGCTTGTGCTCATTTACGTGTTAGGGATTCATAGTGTGTTAGTTTACACACATTATTGTCCTTCAATGTGTAAGTCGATGGGTTTTACGTAACGATTTTAATACACATAGTGTACTTGAGAACACAATAAATTCATTTATCGTGCTCTCTTACTCATGAGCTTTTCTTCACAGGATGTGGTAAACCTGCTTGATCATACCTGCACATGTGGAAATTTTCAACATCTGGGTCTACCATGTAAGCATGCAATCACAACAATCGATAATAGACACTTCTATGTGTCTGAGTACTGCAAAAGATGGTACTCTACTGAAATGTATAAACTGACCTATCATTTGCCTTACACCTAACAAAAGATCGGCACCAGTGGGCACTGGCTAGAGTTATGCCTACATTCAACCTACCTATCCCTCAAAAGCAGCGGGGGCATCCACGAAAAAATTGGATAGTCACAACTGCCTCTCAAACCCCCACGAAAATGTGGAACATTCGGTAAGTTGGGTCACAACCGCAAATGATGTACCAACGCACAAGGAGGGCCCCCCAATGTGGCAGGTGTCCCAAAGACAAGCCGAAGGAGGTCGAATAATAGCGTATGCAAATAGGGTAAGGAGGGAGAGCATCAATCAGGCTTAACTTTTCCACCTCCGTTCTTCAAATGAAATTTTTTGTATATACATCGTGTTATAATCAATACGAAACATGTAATTAACGTGTTCCTAAAAACACGACATGTTGTACATAGGAGATAATGTATATGTTGTACGTGTTACTAATTACGCAATAATATATATTGATTATTAATTCATATGTCAAAGTGTCCTTTGCATACACGATGTTAAAGTGTCCTTTGCTTACACGATGTCAAAGTTTCCTTTGCTTACATGATGTCAAAGTATCCTTCACTTACATGATATTGGTCATATCGTGTGTTCGAACACACAACAATTCCATGTTCGTAATTTTCCAATTGCAGAGGCATTATTCCCAAGGCATCAATGCCTTCAATTACCGTCTCATCCTGCCTATATATATATTAGGGTTAGGGTTTGCAGAACGCTCACTCACTGGTTCTTCGCATAGATTCTGCTAGCGGCGGCTGGTAAATTGGTCCATTATCGGATACGGTCCTCACCTATATCCGATGGTGGGCATGGTTCACTGGACGGTGATTTAGCAATGACTTTCTCACGATGATGTTCTT
This sequence comes from Saururus chinensis, assembly GCA_035235625.1. Lineage (NCBI taxonomy): Eukaryota > Viridiplantae > Streptophyta > Magnoliopsida > Piperales > Saururaceae > Saururus > Saururus chinensis. The sequence continues at coordinate 40,506,040 of CP141143.1, forward strand.
CACAGAGATGTATCATTTGGGATATTGCTGTAGTGGTGGCTAGTGAATCGGCCCACCATCGGATACGGTCACCACCTATATCCAATAGTGGGCATGAATCATTAGACGGTGTTATATCAATTTCTCCAATGATCCGTCGCATCCGCGCCCTATTCGATAGATGGCAATTTAGGGTTTGCAGAATGCTCACTCACTAGTTCTTTGCGGAGATGGGTAATTCGGGACATTGCTTTAGCGGCGGCTAGTGAATCGATCCGCCTTCAGATGTGGTCCTCGCCTATATCCGAAGTGGGCATGGTTCACTAGACGGCGATATATCAATGTCCCTAATGATCTATTGCATGGGTTCGAGAGTCTGCAATGTTCTTCACGGAGACGTATCATTTGGGATATTGCTGTAGTCGTGGCTAGTGAATCGGCCCACCAACGGATATGGTCACCACCTATATCCGATAGTGGGCATGAATCACTAGACGGCAATATATCAATTTCTACAATGATCCGTCGCATCCGCGCCCTATTCGATAGATGGCAATTTAGGGTTTGCAGAATGCTCACTCACTGGTTCTTTGCGGAGATGGGTCATTCGGGAGATTGCTTTAGCAGCGGCTGGTGAATCGGTCCGCCTTCGGATACAGTCCTCGCCTATATCTGAAGTGGGCATGGTTCACTAGACGGCGATATATCAATGTCCCTAATGATCTGTTGCATGGGTTCGAGAGTCTGCAAGAAGATCGCACGCCAACCGATTGCTAGCAACGAGACAGATTGTTATTTTCTTTGCATTTTTCAAGTTCTGTAAAGATTACTTTTTTGGATGTAATTGATGTGGACGATTGTCCACAAGCATGGAGCGGCGCAGGGAGACCGGGAAAGGGGATAGTGGATGGCATGGCCATCAGACAGAAAGGGGAGAAACACAGAAGAAAGGGAAGAAGATCAAACAATTAATCAGTCACTAATCAACTTAGGGCATAGCCTTTACATTTAAATAGGCTAACTAATGGGCTCACTAACAAGCACCTAAGGCCCATCAGCATAATTAAAATAAATCACTAATTACCTAATTAATCAAATTACCTAAATGCCCTTATAACATTAAAACCCCAATTACCCTACTACTTGGCCCCAATGGCAGCCCCTAAAACATTCACAACATTCCACCACGCTTCGCTTGTGCATCACCTCGTCTTCGAGGTGGCCTCAAAACTCGAGACATAGAGCCCACCCAAGCTCCACTATGAACAGCCAATCCGGATCTGTGAAAGCGGTTGAGTACTTTGGAGTACAAGCGGCCGAAGTCGGAAAAGATAGCCTCCTAACACATATGCTGAATTCAAAGAGCTGAAATGATGCCGGAAGGACCAGAGGTAATAGTGTCATCCTTGTGCCATTCCTCCCAGCTAAGTGGCTGAACACATGGCTGAGAGCGGTGAAGACGGAGAATCAGTCCAGTCCAACAGCTGCCTGAGAACATCCAATTTACCTTCTTTGCACATAAACATGGTTATAAGTGCATAGCATGCTGTGTCCAATGTCACTCTGTCATCTGACATTCGTCCAAGCAATGCCATTGCCTCCTGCAGCAAACTATTGTCAACACCACCACCAATTAGTTCCCTAGAAAAGTCTACGTCGACTTGCAATCCATATGCAGCACGAACAGCATTCACTAACTTGGTTAAACAACTCCACCATTTGGCTGCTCTCCCTTCGCTGAAGTATGCATCAATAAAAAAACCATAAGTTGTAGAATCATCAATCACTGAGATGACCGGCATTTCACCAAATAGCTTCTCGCCATGTGAAGCCGGACCCCTCCTTCAGTGGCATTCCGCAGAATAGTAATCCAATAAGGCAGAACAGCATCATACAAATTTGGGAAGTGCTCCACCGAAGAAGCTGCAACAGATGCAAGCTCATCACTGCACTTGCAGCCTTCTTCAGATGGCAATGCAACCACATCTGAAGTGTGGGTGGCCAAGCCTCCCACGTTCTCAACTGAGCCATTATTAACTGCACCACCAGGTTTGGACTCAGCTTCATGTAGCGCAGGACTAAATGCCACATCGCTCCTAGGCATCATCACCAACAAGAACCGAACTTTGTCCCGCTCGCCTGCCCGGTAGAGAGCCAAGACTTTGCTCTCATAGTTTGTCAGTTCAGGCATCACCCTCCCAACCTTCATTGGCCCGAGAACACCCATTGCCCGAGAACACCCATTGCCCGATCCAACTCATCGTCTGAATTACTAATTACAACAACATCATCATTTTCCTCATTTGCTACCGTGGTCATTGACACTAAGGTGTGGTGAGGAGATGCATAGCTTGAATTGTCTTCAGTCGAAGCATAAGTACTGATCATACACCCCACATTAGAACTAACTTTTGTTGGTTCATCTTACTCATGATCAGAATCAACCTCAATTTCAGTAGAACTATAACTTTAGTAGATATTGGTACAATACTAACATGCATGTTCAAATCAAAGGAAACGGACCGTGATGTGTTCTTTCGAGCTGCTCTAAAAGTACAAACCATCACCTGAACAAAGCATTATGTTCTTAAAAGCCTTATTACATAGTTGATAAAATAACGCATACATACAAGCATAATCTTAAAATAATGAACAACTCAAAATAAGTGGAACATAAAATAAGGGTAAATCACAGACATGTGAAACATAAAATTCAAACAAAGCAAGAGCATTCCATGCATAATCAAATAGAACACATCAGAATAGGCAATTGAAAATAATTACCCAAAAAATGTACCTTGATTTGCGTACACACCTAGATAAATGAAGGAAATTTTAAATATATATTCCATATCATCTAGACAACCTCACACTTTATAACTATTTCAAATAATGACTTGGGAAATATACATTTCTGTTATTAATGATTAAAAATTTCTAAATGCCCACTACTATAAGCATTTACAAACCAATGAATGGTGCATAAATAATAGAACCATAATTGGCATGGCAATAAATTAAATGAATTAAAAAATAATACCATTATTATGAATGTTTCAAAGTGGGAAAATAATATAAATACCGTATGTGCATGGGACTAAAATACATGCTATAATTGCACATTGTATTTAATAGATAGAATGTTACAAATGACTTGAATTCACTCATTAACTATGAATGGAAAACTGCCGAAGATGAATATGTAAGGAAGACCAATAAAGGCAAATAAATAAATTGGATAACCGTGCATTCAAACTTACATATATTTACATTTCAATGTTATAGACTTTACTTGTTGAATGAGTATAGTTTTAAAAGTATAAGATTCTAACTCAACCATTAATTAATGAATACTTCATTTTTACTATACACGATATTGCTATCTACATGTGGATTTTTGTTAGATTTATACTACATTCAACTCTTTTTTCACCTTTTTATCCAAATATAATATTGATAATGTGCATCTACAAAATAGAAAGAAATGTACTTATATTGTAAACATATACATATGGTTGAAAACATGTATGCATAGATATTAATTTCTACATAATATGACAATTCATTAAGTATAATCTATCTATTCAATATATTAATAGTGAATGTCAAAACTGGCATAAACAAATAATGTCAACTATAGAATGGAATAAAGCGAGAATGATATCATTTGGAAGTGTCCAATAGAACAAATTAAATGGAACACCTTCATATGACTCTCAGAATTGAAGAAAAGGGTGTGACACATAAGGGGACACTAACACCTTATGTAAAGTTATAAAATATATTAGACTCCTAAACTCGCTCATATGACGACATAAGTGGAAAAAAATACAATAATGTACAATAAAATCCAATGTCATTTATCGATGACAACCAAATGAAACAAAAAAAAAATCTGCTTTATGTGGTTCTATTTTAGTCAAAGAAGATAGGTCATATTTCCAACTATGGCCATTTTTTACAATATTCGTTGTTCCACACATTTCCCCACAATGATAACTTCTGTAAATATTATACATACACCATTGGGACTTTGCACCCTAGATATGCATTGTAAACGGTAGCTTTGTAGGCCCTACATACAAGGAATTTTTTTATTTAACGTTAAATGTAAAAACATTCAACAATGTTAAAAATTCAATCCACAACCAAATAGATACATTTTGTGTATCAATAGATCAGCATGGCAAATGGATATGTGGTGATCTAGAGCATAGACTTAGTCATAAGTTCGAGTAAAAACCCATCTTAACGTGTTGCATAAAGTTTATTCAAGTTGTCATATACAAATATAGGGATATTTGTTTTTTACTGTTACATACAAGGTAGGGAAATTTTGAATAAGTTCAATAAGAATGATTCTTTGCGTGGATAGCGACAATGCAGTCATGGTCACAGTCACGTACTTGGCAATGATATAGGGAGCAGCACATGCATCAATGATGGCTTTCGTCTCAACAAGGCATCGTAATACGGAGAACGTTCCACAAAGAAGTTGTTGCGGGTATTATTGTTGGTTGGAGTGTCGGCACAAACAAGCTTCAAACATACATGAATTTAGAACAAAAAAGAAGTGTCTAGAATAAATTATGTAACAATACCAATGAAGCTGATATTCCTTATTCCATAGTTGCTATCATGCATGCAGAGGTTCACAAATTTAGGACAAGTTTGTTAATGATTAAGTGGTTTAAAGTGACAATGAGGGGCTTCTATGTGAACAATATGCCACCATGAATGAAGGATGATGGATGATTCAATGACAATGACCAAAATACAAAGGGCTATGGAGGAGAACAAAACATGGAGAAGAATCAACTCACATAAATAGAGTATGTACATGGCAACAAAATTGATTGAGGTTCCACAAAGAAGTGCAAACAAATAGTTGAACAAAACAATACTATACCATATTGGTTCTGTCAAACAAAGTAAGTCATGATGGTTTCAAGGGTATTGCCAAGAGTAGTGCCATTCACACCACAATATGCCTGCTATGAGGAGAAAAGATCAGTTTATTTCTACACACCTTCAATAAAATAATCCACAAACTATATGAAGAAGTTGTTGCCATATTAGAAAATAGTTATGTAACTTCGATCATGCTAAACATTGCAATAAAACAATATACGTAACATGCATAGGTAAAAAATGTTCAAATCATATAAAATTCACATATTTTTTTACATATGCATGTGCTGTTTCAAATAAAACAACCTACATACTTACCTACTACTTAGTTATATTGTCATTTACATGTTCTCCTACTATAGCAGAACAAAGCACGAAAGGATTTCAATCCTGTGGTTGAAGACTACCATCTAGTAATGCCCATTGTGTGTAACAGTTGCAAGGTTTGCAGCCATTGTGTTGAATAGAGGTGCTCGTCATAGTACTTTGGTACAGGAAAACAGCAAAACTGAACCTCTTCATGCCAATGCCAACAACTTCAAAAATCTCTTCTTTGACAACATCCCATACATAGCAATTCCATAGCCCAAGCAAAACTATTTTATCAAAAGTAGGGAATAAGAATCAAGATACCCTAGGTAAGATCAATGAAATTGGGTCCATCAAAAACCTAGCAGTATGAGTCCAATATCGTCTAGGATAGGTAGACAGTATATAGATGTCTAACAAATTGTGGCACACATATAGTATATCTAAAGATCCCTCTCTACTGCCAAGAAAAACTTGTCTACCAAATCTCAAAAGATTAGTCACATATGGAAAAGCAATCAAATCAATTTCAAGGCTTTGAGCATCAAACGCAAAGATCCATGAGCAACTAATTAACATGTATGCAACATGGCCCACGACAAAAGGTGGTTTCATCCCAAAAGAAGATGGTGCTGGAATGTTGGTTGGCCCAACCCAAATCCATCTCCAAAACCATGAATCAAAACATTCAGAACAATATGACTTAAGAGCAATATGTGACCATATGAAATGAACAATCCTATAATGCCACCCATCAATTGGATTGACAATAAGTATGCAAACGAGTTGCAGGACATGGAATGATTGCCCATTTTTAAAAAGTTGGACGATATATATAGTACCTTTTTCGAGTAACAAAAGAAGATTTAAAGAGCAAATGACCATACACAGACGATGCAACCAATGATAGATTATGGAATATTGAAATCATAAATGCCATATGTGTAACCATGGATCTATGTGTATAAAGTGTCTACATATTGAAATTGACCTTTGTAGCCAAAGTAAGTAACCGAACGTCCCCGATGAGCGAATGCATCTTTCAACAATGAACATTGAAGTTGAAACTACACGCCTCCATCTCCAACACGTGCCTTGAGTTAGTGCGAGGGCATCCGCTATCATCATTGTAAATATGATGAAAAGGATAACATGAGGAATTTCAAGCCCCCCATAAATATCATCCTAATTTACTAGGAACAAAAGAGGGAGAACGATTTTAACTTGATGAAAATAAGACATTGTAAGAAAAAATCATGTCTATCACAACATGGCACCATTTTTGTTGATAATCTAAAATGTATAAAGCCCAATCACACACGTACAGAACAAAATACAGGATACAATCAACTGGATGAAAGCCCACATTTACAACAACAAGGTGTCACTCAACACACAAACAAGCATGTGGCTTGCGTACCTAAAATCATGTCTTCCACTACCTAAAATATTTGCCATACATCAAACAAAATCATTTGATCCATATAAAGAATTATATACAACTAAGATATACTATACAATTAATTTTAAGACTGATTTCCCTTTTTAAATTTAAATTAATATTATCAACAGAAAAGAACCTGTGTTTATTACCAAGCACAGAGTTGAACTTGGCAATCCTAAGAAATCATATGTACACCATGTAACTAACATACGGTGCAATTTATTTGAAACATTTTATAAATTCCATTTTTTAATATTCTTCAAAACGATATACTCTTACATTTATGGAGTTAATGATGATAAATCCTGAGGGGAGGCAAAAAGTTTATTCTACAATTTCATGCATCTAAAAGGTATTGTTAGCATAAAAAATATGAAAATATATTAAAATAAATAATAATATTTATTTTAATTTTAAATCTATTAAATCGTGTTACTATTCCATCACTCAAAAAATAATAGATCCATTATTGTCTAGCTCATCAATCGTCAAATACAAGTCTTGTTATACTTAAACAAATCTTAAGCCACTAAAACTTGTCACATCTAAATTTAATTGAAACAACCATATGCAAAACTATACGTCAAATAGAAACAAAGATGACCAAAAGAAATTGGGATGAACCTTGAAAGGGGAAAATATTCTAGAAATCTTAACCAAACTAGTAGCCACAATGAACTCACCAACAGTAAGTGGAAGCTCAAGAAATAGTGAAACAATGCATTTATACATATCATATATATCCAATGACATGGTTATATATTTACTAATGGTTAATAATCAAGTTGTGGAAGTCCAAAAGGGAAGAAGTTAATGTAGTACCCTATCAAGTAACTTACAAATAATATGGCCCTTCATAATGAAAAGCCATAAATATTGAATAATATACAAACTTTCAGTTACCAAATATCAAATAACAACCATATGCTTTTCATAAATGTGTTGTAATTGTACATATTTATTTAGCATAGCACGCACACACACACACTAACAACATAATTAGAACCTTCCAATAAAAATGATACATACTATGTATGCCTAACTGTTGATAAGCCTTTTGCGTGGAATTATATTGAAGATCACAAATTTTGTGGTGTATGAATCAACTATGATGACAAAATAATTGTTCTATGAATGAATGACATGATCATACATTTACTAATGATTACTAATCACGTTGTGGAAGTCCAAATGGAAAGAAGTTGAAGTAGTACACTATCAAGAAATATATACATAATGTGGTCCTACATAATGTGAAGCCATGAATATTGAACAATACACATCCTTTCGGTTACCAAATATTGAATACCAAGAATATAACTTTCATAAATGTGTTGTCATGGTACATATTTATTTAACAAAGCATGCGCACATACAAAGAATGAAATTCGTAGCATATCAACGAAATTGATACATACTATGTATGCCTTAACTCTTCGTAATCCATTTATGTGGAATTGTATTGTATATCACAATATTTGTGACATACGAATCAGTTATGATGACAATATAATGGTTCTACCAATCAACTGTCATGTGGTCCTTTCATTTCTTAAAAAGGCACAACAAATAAATAAGGGCAACATTAGTAAACTACATTTGGTTATTGGAGCAAATTAGCCTTAAATATTTAACGTAACAAATTTCAATGAGTTGATGTGCATAATCATGATATGTGGTCACATGATCTCCTTGTAGTACTTATGCTTGGACTCAAGTCAATTCAAGCAATGCATCTCCTCACCACACTTGTGTCAATGACCATTGCAGCGGATGAGGAAAACGATGGCGTTGTTGTTATTAGTGATACAAATGATGAGTTGTGTAGCACCACGTAAGTAATATAGAAAATCGTTTGAACAAAGTAAATGTAGTAAATGGTTTTGTTTTTTAATTTATTTTTTTTATTTTTTGCATCATATATAATAACATAATAAATTACAAAACATAAAAAACCAAATTGAGGGGGAAATGTCTTATTTATTTGCACAGCATTGGTAGCTTCCCTCATTCATTTGGCATAACTATATTTGTTGCACTTACTATTGACAAAGTGGGAGGAATAAACAACATAAAATTGTCCTTTGTCAACATAGTACAAAATTGGCTCAAGAATTATATTTTTAAATTGATCCGTCATCAAAGAAGCATGTACTACTTTTATTTTTTTGCTTTTTGTCATTTTGTCAGTTTTCAATTAGAAATGATTGATAATAAGCAAACACAAAGCAAAAAATTATAGACTAAAAGGCAAGTTGTTGCCTGGCGTGGTATGTACCAAAAATCAATTTTTAATAAAAAATAATTTTAAAAGTATTTTAAAAACACTATTGTAAATCTATTGTTATTTTGCTAGACGTTTCAACATTTCGTTTCAACTAATAATTTTGATAGTATATGTATAAATATATGATACAAAGAGATTATGTTTTTATATCATATAACATCATAAAATGATGGAATTCAAAAATTATATAAAAATGTGGAACAATCCAAGCAACTATTACATGTTGGAAAACTAATAGGAGGAAAATTGGCAAGAGTATATGTCCAAAGTTAATGATGGATCGATTCAAAAATATAATTTTTTAGACTATTTTATACTATGTGTACAAGGGATGAATTATCGGGAGAGAACATGTTCACATTCCAAAGCCAAAACAATGAAGTTTTGAATCCTAAGAAGGGCATTTGATATGACACTCCGATGAATGTGTTTTCCTCCTACTTTGTCCATAGTAAGTGTAACAAATATACTTCTTTCATGTAAATGCAGAAAAATATCAATTGTTTTTGTTTCGCTAAGTAAGACATTTCCCCCTTAATTCCATTCATAATATTATGCAATTTATTTTGTTATTATAAATGATAGAACCAACTAGGTGGCTTACATATTATAAATTGGACTCACTGACACATGCATACAAAAGTGTTAAAATTGTCATCTGCATAGGAAGCGAACAAAGTAGTCATGTTGTTCTCCATTACTATTTTCCATATTGACCTCCAATATAAATGACTCCAATGCATTTGTTCATTGGGCTGATTAGCAAATTCGTGCACAAAAAATGGTAACGTATTGACATTTGTCCAACTAATTTTTTTATTGAAATGTGTTGACAAAATCGATACAATAATCATCAATTCACATAGGTTAAATGGGTCGCATTAGAATCTCCCACCTCATTGCATATATAAAATTCATTTCCATTAACTAAAAGAGTATGACATTTTTTTTAAAACAATTATATTAATCACACTATTTTTTAAATTAAATAATTATGTAATAGTTCAAATATTAAACACACTTAATTTGTAATTACAAGACTTTGGGAATCATTGACATTAACAACAAGAGTACTTTAAAAAATGCATAAATTATGTTTCTACAATAAACAAGTTTAGATATTAAATCACTCAATATATAAGAATTGAATCCCATAGTACTAGGGGTTTAAAAGACCAAATAGAATTCACTACCTTTAGTTAGAAGTATACAACGGTTAAAAATATTACTTATTAAAAGAAAAAAATAAAATAAAAAGTGATTACAAAAACAATTATAGAATCATTTCCAATAGCAATAACACATTATTAAACACTATCTATGAAAATGTCCACAAACACATAGTTATTATTACAAAAATAAAGATACACTAAGAAATTAAAATAAGCACTAAGCAAGTCTCTTCCTAAGATACACTCCACGTAAAGTAGTCTAAAAGCATCAATGCAAAACAAAATAAAATTTGACACATCATTTCCACAACCTTCCCACATAAAACAATATTATAATTTAATTAAGGGGCTCCGAGTGACCATCGATTATATGCCAATCAACATCATAGTTGTAAGGTCTATGACAACTATGTGGCATCAGAGTATCTGTCATAGCACTTTGATATGAAAAGATATTAGAACTGTATCTCTTTAAGGAAACTCGACTTACTCCATAATATTCTTGCCTGTATACATCCCACACATAACTATTTTTCAGCCCAAACGACAGAATCCTTTCAATAGTGTGAAACAGATAACATGCAACTCTGGATAAGATAGACTCAATAGGATCCATAGAAAACCTGTGTGGAACACTCTATGAGCGAGCTGGATAAGTATCCAGTGTATAGACATCAACCACTTTGTCATATACGTATAATAGATCCAAAGACCCTTCAATACTTCCAATAAATACATTTCTTCCACTTCGTGGAGGGTAAGTATTTATAGGCAATGCAATTGAGTTAGATTTAAGATTACCAGTATCAAATTCAAGAATCCAAGAGTAAGTAATCATCATGTTACAGAAACTGCCGGCAACAATAAGTTGTTCTTTACCAAATGAAGAGGGTGCTTGAATGCATGTTGAACTACCCCAACACCACTTATAAGTCATTGAATCAAAATATTCAAAACAATAGTGGCTATTATAAGAATTTGTCCAAAAAAACCGAATGATCCTATAGTGTCATTCTTCAAATGGATTCACAACCGTAATGTATTTAGCAGTAAGGTACAATATACGTGACCGTGGGAGAATTGCCCACATCTTTGTGGTAGGACAAAAGATATAATATCTTGGCCACAAATAGCTAGTAGATTTCACCAATAATTGACCATGTATAGATGATGCAACAATAATAATAGGCTGAGCAATGTTAAAGTTGCATATACTTTTTACCTTTAACTATGGATTGATGGGAAGAAACCGTCTAGACAACAAAGAAGACCTATTCATTTGTATAAAATAACTGAATGTGCTTGAGTAACGAATACACCTTTCAATAATAAATATTGAAGTATCAAGTGCACGCCTCTACCTCCATGCTCCACACTGAATTAGTTAAATCCTATGAATATCCATCATAAAAAATATTAAAAAATATATATCACTGGGGATATCAACTACGATGAAAATGGCGGTCCTTTCATTTTCACCATAATCATCTAATTCCAAGTAAAGAAGTACCAACATGATTGAATTCTACAAAAAAAAAAGGATATTTGAACAAATGTATCAAAAAATATCAATAGATAAAACAAAATTTGATGTGAAACTATAGAGAAAATAACGAACTACTATTAATGAACAAAATATATCAATTTTACCATGAAACATGGTAAAATATGATATTTGAAATTAACTTAAAACTATCATTTTCATATTGGCATACATATAATTTCAATAAAATATGTACAAACTATATTGTTTGAGATTCTAAAACATACAACAATAGAATAGTAATTCTTATTACCATGAAAATCATAATTTTGTCTATCTACTATAGTACATTTAAATATGGACGACTAATCATTGTTATAACCCTATAACTACTTCCCTAAATTGCATATCATGGCTTTGTGCAAGTTGACTAGCTAGCACTTACATGCCAACCAAGGAAAACTACTATGAGTGGAAAATTTTAAAGTTGTCCACAAAGAGAACAATATGAGGGAAAACTTAACAAGATGATCTACACTAGTATTTACAATTTTAGGAATCATATTTTCCTAGTGATACATGGAATTAAAGAAAACATTAGGTAATAGCAATGCATGTTATTATATATGCTTTATCATAACCATTCATTGTGAGCATTCTTTTCACACTTTATATTTATTTGTAAAAATATAAAGCACAAACAAATATTGTTAAACATTTGTCAAGAATTCTTGGGGTATAAATATCAAATTTGTACATATCATTGTACATTGAACATGTTTATGCATATTCTTAACTTACTTTAGTTTTAATCGATCAAAAAGATTTAACTTGAAAAAAGTGGGTTGATGGGTCCATCGTTTAAATTATTAAACAAATATTAATTGATATATGTTTATATGAACGTGTGTGTTACTTAAGATGTATGCTATGCTTTGATTCAATGTATTTTGATATGCTTTGATCCAATATGATTGAATAAGCTCTCTAATGCTCCGTTTAACCAAATGTATTTCAATCTGAATCTGTTATGATATAAAATTAATCTAATAGAAACTGATATGATCTAATATGACTTGACATGTGTTGCGCTAATTTATTGGCTTCCATGTAACTCTGACAATTTATTTGATTTCCATCTAATTTTGGATGATTTATTCAGATTTAAAGGTATATCTATTTTAACGCATATAATTTATGATGCATGATGCATGTAAACAGCCACTAGGAAGAACTATGTTTGGATTGGATTGTATTGGAATAATGTTATAGATGTTATCTAATACGTACGTAGGCCACCAACGGTACAATATCATTGGCCCGATCCAAATTAGTTGGGTTTTAATGTAATTTTGTTTTTGTGTTGATTGATCATAGCAAATTATTGTTAGAACACAATGGAATTATGAGCGTTGAAGTTATTAAAATATATGTTTATTTTGTTTAAAAAGGGAAGATAAATCTTTTAACAAAAGCATTGCTAAAAACCACTACTTGCGACGCAAATAAAAGCGTCACAAAAATATTAACTATTAGAGACGCTTTTTAATAAGTGTCACTAATAGTCATATCTTAGCTATGCTTTATGATAAACATCACTAATAGTTACACTATTAGCGACGCTTTAAACAAGCATTACTAAATTATATATGTTTTAAATAAAAAATAAAGCATCACTAAATTATATATGTTTTAAATAAAAAAATGACCTATATTAGTGACATTTTTATTAAATGTAACTAATAGTTTTAACAATAGTGACGCTTGTTGAAAAATGTCGTTAATAGTTATATTTGTAGCAACACTTTTAGTAAAGCTCGCTAATAGCTTTTTTTATTAATTTTATTTAATAAATAATTATATGATAAATAAATATTAAAAAATTTAAAATAAACTTATTAAAAACAATATATTTTATACAATATTTACTATTTATATATATAATAAAGAAAAATAAAATTTTCAATAAAAGATAGTGCCAATAATAGATTAAACTTTCACTATTTATATATAATACATTTTATTTCTTATTAATTTTAAAATATAATTTACAATAAAAGAGAGCAAGAGATAGAAGAGAGACTGCATAGAGAGAGAGGAGAGGAGAGAGAGGGAAAAGACAGATAGTGAAGAGAGAGGAGAGAGTAAGAGAAGAGAGAGAAAGAGGAGCGAGAGGGTGAGGAGAGACATAGGGAAGAGAGAGTAGAGAGCGAAAGATGAGAGTGAAGAGAGAGGGAGGAGAGAGAATGAAGGGAGAGAAAGGAGATAGAGTGCGGAGAGAGTGTAGAGAGAGGGGAGAAAGTGATGAGAGATGAGGGAGATAGAAGAGAGAGAGAGATGGGAAGGGGAGAGAGAGAGAGATGGGAAGGGGAGAGAGTGAGAGAGAGACAGTGAGAGATGGGGAGAGAGAGAGTGAGAGGAGAGCAGGTAGAGAGAGAGAAGAAAGAGGGAGGAGAGATAAAAGAAATTTTTAATTATAAATTATTTTAAAAAATAAAGAAATTATATTAGCGATGCATATCAGTATGTGTTGCTAGTACCTTAGGGTAGTAGTAATGTATATATAGTAGCGACACATACAGTTATGTGTCTCAACTAGTTTTTTTTAAATAAAATAAAAAGGATAGCAAGGAGAGAGGTTGAGGAGAGAGAGAAGAGAGAGGGCGGAGAGAGAATGGAGAGATAGAGGAGAGAGAGATTAAGGAGAGTGTAGAGAGAGGAGGGAGGAGGAAGGAGAGAGGAGAGAGAGGCTGAGAGATGGAGAGGGGAGAGAGGAGAGAGTGAGAGAGTGAGAGATAGGGAGAAAGAGTGAGAGGAGAGGGGGTAGAGGGAGAGAGGAAAAAGAGAGTGAGGGGAGATAAACTATGATGTTTTAAAAGAGAGTTATTGTTGGTTGGAGTGTCGGTTATGCATTACTAATATATTTTATTTTATTTTATTTTATTTATAATATAATATTTAATAAAAAATCTAAAAAATTTAAATACCTCCCTATTTCTACTCTCTTCTCTCTCTTTCCTCACTCTCCATCTCTTCTCTCTCTCTACCCTCTCCCTTCACTTTCTCTATCTCTTCTCTCCTCTCTCCTCTCTCACTTCGCTCTCTCTCTTCTCTATCTCCTCTCTCTCCTCTGTCTTCCCTCTCTCCTCTTTCTGATCTCTCTCTCTCCCTCTCCCATGTGTGTCAACGTGATGCCTAGCTCTGAGAACAAGAGAGGAGAGAGTAGGGCAATTTAATTTAATTTTTTTATTTTTTAATTATATATTATATTTTAAAAATAATAAACATAAAATAAAATAAATATATTGGCAAAGCATAGGAAAAACTATCGCTTATGCATTAATACATAAGGTATTAGCGATGCAATTTCCTATGCTTTGCTAATATATTATATTTTATTTTTTATTTTTTTCAAAAATAATATTTACTAAAAAAATAAAAAATTTGAATGAAATTCCAGCTTCACTCTAGTCTCTCTGTACCCACTCTCTCTATCCTCTCTTTGTCTCTCTTCTCACTCTCTCTCCTCTCTTTGTCTCTCTCCTCACTCTCTCTCTCTTCTGTCTCTTCACTCTCTCCTCTTCACCCTCTCTCTACCACCTCTTCTCTCCCTATCTTCACTCTCTCTCTATCTCTTCTCTCCTCTCTCTCCCTCTCTCCCTTCTCTTTCTTCTCTGTCTACTCTTTCTATTCCCTCTCTCCTCTATCCCCCACCCATGTCAACGTGAGCCTTAACTCTGAGGACAACAGGGGAGTGAGTAGGGAATTTAATTTTAGTTTTTTAGATTTTAATTATATATTACATATAAAATAATAAATATAAACTAATGTAAATATATTAGTGACACATAGTAAAAACATCGCTAATACTATGCATCGCTAATATAAGGGTATTAGTGATGCAATTTCCTATACATTGCTAATATATTTTATTTTATTATTATTTTGAGAATATAATATTTAATAAAAAAATTTAAATAAATAAAATTAAATTCTTCCATCTATCTCTACTCTCTCTCTACCCTCTATCTTCTCTGTTCCATCACTCTCACTTCTCTCTCTCTTCTCTATCTCTCCTCTCTCTCCCTCGCTCCTTCCCTCCCCTCCTCTCTCTTACCTCTCTCCTCTTTCTAATCTCTCACTCCCATGCACGTCAACGTGAACCCCCACTCAAAGGACAAGAGGAGAGAGAGTAGGGAAATTTAATTTAACTTTTAATTTTAAATTATATATTTTATTTTAAAATAATAAATACAAAATAAAATAAATATATTAGTAACGCATAGGAAAAAACATAACTAATACCCTAAGTAATATGAAAGGGTATTAGAGACGTAATACATTTTATTTTATTTATTTTTGTTATTTGTAAAATATAAAATTTTAAAAAAATCTAAAAAAATAAAATTAAATTCAGCCCTCCCTCTCTACTATCTCTCTACCCTCTCTGAGTCTACCCACTCTCTCCTCTCTCTCTCCTCACTCCCTATCTTTTCTCTCTACCCTCTCTCTTCCCGCTCTTCACTCTCTCTATCTCTTCTCTCCTCTCTCTCCCTCTCTCACTTCTCTTTCTTCTCTGTCTACTGTGTCTATTCCCTCTCTCCACTATCTCCCACCCACGTCAACATGAGCCTGAACTCTAAGGACAAGAGGGGAGAGAGTAAGGGAATTTAATTTATTTTTTTGGATTTTTAATTATATATTAAATATAAAATAAAATAAATATATTAGCGATGCATAGTAAAAACATCACTAATACAAGGGTATTAGCAATGCAATTTCCTATGCATTGATGATATATTTTATTTTATTTTATTATTATTTTTGAGAATATAATATTTAATAAAAAATCTAAATAAATAAAATAAAATTCCTCCCTCTTTCTCTACACTCTCTCTTTTCTCTTGCTCTATCTTCTCACTCTCTCTCTACCCTCTCTCTTCTATGTTCCTTCACTCTCACTTCTCTCTTCTCTGTCTCCTCTTTCTCTCTCTCTCCCTCCCTCCCTCCGATCCTCTCTCTCCTCACTCTTACCTCTCTCCTCTTTTTGATCTCTCACTCCCATGCACGTTAATGTGAGCCCCAGCTCAAAGGACAAGAGGAGAGAGAGTAGAGAAATTTAATTTAACTTTTAATTTTAAATTATATATTTTATTTTAAAATAATAAAAATAAAATAAAATAAATATATTAGTAATGCATAGGAAAAGGCATATATAATACCCCAAGTAATAGAAAGGGTATTAGAGACATAATACATTTTATTTTATTTATTTTTGTTATTTGTAAAATATAAAATTTTAAAAAAATCTAAAAAAATAAAATTAAATTCCACCCTCCCTCTCTACTATCTCTCTACCCACTCTCTCCTCTCTCTCTCCTCACTCCCTATCTTTTCTCTCTACCCTCTCTCTTCCCGCTCTTCACTCTCTCTATCTCTCCTCTCTCTCCCTCTCTCCCTCTCTCACTTCTCTTTCTTCTCTGTCTACTGTGTCTATTCCCTCTCTCCACTATCTCCCACCCACGTCAACGTGAGTCTGAACTCTAAGGACAAGAGGGGAGAGAGTAAGGGAATTTAATTTATTTTTTTTGGATTTTTAATTATATATTAAATATAAAATAAAATAAATATATTAGCGATGCATAGTAAAAACATCGCTAATACAAGGGTATTAGCGATGCAATTTCCTATGCATTGCTGATATATTTTATTTTATTTTATTATTATTTTTGAGAATATAATATTTAATAAAAAATCTAAATAAATAAAATTCCTTCCTCTTTCTCTACACTCTCTTTTCTCTTGCTCTATCTTCTCACTCTCTCTCTACCCTCTCTCTTCTATGTTCCTTCACTCTCACTTCTCTCTTCTCTATCTCCTCTTTCTTCTCTCTCCCTCCCTCCCTCCAATCCTCTCTCTCCTCACTCTTACCTCTCTCCTCTTTTTGATCTCTCACTCCCATGCACGTTAATGTGAGCCCCAGCTCAAAGGACAAGAGGAGAGAGAGTAGAGAAATTTAATTTAACTTTTAATTTTAAATTATATATTTTATTTTAAAATAATAAAAATAAAATAAAATAAATATATTAGTAATGCATAGGAAAAAGCATATATAATACCCCAAGTAATAGAAAGGGTATTAGAGACATAATACATTTTATTTTATTTATTTTTGTTATTTGTAAAATATAAAATTTTAAAAAAAGCTAAAAAAATAAAATTAAATTCCACCCTCCCTCTCTACTATCTCTCTACCCTCTCTCAGTCTATCCACTCTCTCCTCTCTCTCTCCTCACTCCCTATCTTTTCTCTCTACCCTCTCTCTTCCCGCTCTTCACTCTCTCTATCTCTTCTCTCCTCTCTCTCCCTCTCTCACTTCTCTTTCTTCTTTGTCTACTCTCTCTATTCCCTCTCTCCTCTACCTCCCACCTACGTCAACGTGTGCCTAAACTCTAAGGACAAGAGGGGAGAGAATAAGGGAATTTAATTTATTTTTTTGGATTTTTAATTATATATTAAATATAAAATAATAAATATAATATAAAATAAATATATTAGCGATGCATAGTAAAAACATCGCTAATACTATGCATCGCTAATACAAGGGTATTAGTGATGCAATTTCCTATGCATTGCTAATATATTTTATTTTATTTTATTATTATTTTTGAGAATATAATATTTAATAAAAAAAATCTAAATAACTAAAATAAAATTCCTCCCTCTCTCTCTACTCTCTCTCTCTTTTCTCTTGCTCTATCTTCTCACTCTCTCTCTACCCTCTCTCTTCTCTATTCCTTCACTCTCACTTCTCTCTCTCTTCTCTGTTCCTTCACTCTCTCTCTCTACCTATCATATTTTATTGAGAAGGCCTTGACAGTTTGTAGTTGATTCTCATCATGAGGAAAGGAAAAATGTCTACTCTTTTATAACCATGGGTGAAACTTGTGCTGCTACTAAACAGTGGTGATTCACGAAAGGTTAAAGAAAAGCAGTCTTGTTCTTCAACAATGCTGGTTTGAAACTTCCATTCTGAAGTGAAAAATGAAACCGAAATGTATGCTCTTATTGTAAAGGAAACGAATTCAGATGCAACTATGGATTCTAATGATCAGTTAATTGTTTGGACAGAAGAGTTGAAACAATTGTTGAAGCAGTTTGAAGGTATTATGAATGACGAACAATGATTGAATTTACCTCCTATGAGGAACATACAACATCAAATTGACTTCATTTTTAGAGCTAACATTCTAAACCTCCCTCATTGCAAGATGAGTCCTTTCGAGCATCAAGAGTTACAAAGACAGATAGAGGACTTATCATCTAGGGGTTTAATTCAGGAAAGCCTTATTCCATATATTGTACCAGAACTTTTGGTTGCAAAAAAAGATGGTTCTTGGCGCATGTGTGTAGACAGTAGGGCAATAAACAAGATTACAATAAAATATAGGTTTCTTATCTCATGGTTTGATGATTTACTTGATATGCTTAGTGGATCTACTGTATTTTCTAAAATAGACTTGAGGAGTGGATACCATCACATGAAGCCTGAAGACAAATGGAAAATAGCCTTCGAAGACTAAAGATGGAGTGTATGAGTGGTTTGTAAGGCCATTTGGCCTCTCTAAGGCTCCCAACACTTTTATGAGGGCAATGACAGAGGTTTTGAAGCCATTAATGGGGAGATATGTTGTGGTATATTTTGATGATATTTTGGTGTATAGCAAATCAGAATCAGAACATATTATTCATTTTAGAGAGGTATTCCTTCTATTGCTGTTCCATTCTTTATTGATTAATCTCAAGAGATGCAGCTTTCTTAAGAAACAACTTTTATTCCTAGGCTATATTGTTAGTGCTGAAGGAATTAATGAGAGTAAAATTCAGGCTATTAAAAATTGGCCTATCCCTAAGACTATTACACAACTTAGGAGCTTTCATGGACTAGCAACATTTTGCATAAGGTTCATAAGAAATTTCAGTTTAGTTGTTGCAGCCCCTATGACAAACTCTTTGAGAAATAATAAATTTTAATGGACTGAGGATACTACCAAGAGCTTTGAATTGATTAAACAGAAGTAAACTGAAGCTCCAGTACTTTCCTTGCCAGTTTCTGAGAAAATATTTGAAGTAGAGTGCAATGGTCTGGAGTTGGTATTGGTGCAGTCTTGTTACAAGAAGGCAAACTAAAAAGTCGTCTAAATTATTTTTAGGTGTTGAAGAGTATTTTCAAATATTTTGCACACTATCCAAGAACCTTAACAAATGCATCTTCCATACAAAATATAAAAAAAATTATTTTAGACGTGTAGTACATACATAAAATCCCAACTTGATCCAAATACTCGTCTAAACTACTATAGCACCTGAATTAATTAATAATTAAATTAAAATATTAATATCTATCTTTAAATAAATAAATTATAATTAATTCTAAATTAACCTAATATTATACTAGAAAATAAGGAAAAAAGACATATAAATATATATTTTCAACACTTATCATGCTTCTAGAAGACTATCACTTGATAGAGAGCCTATTTTTTGGGCACTTCTGGAGAACTCTATGGAAGGGAT
Organism: Saururus chinensis; assembly: GCA_035235625.1. Lineage (NCBI taxonomy): Eukaryota > Viridiplantae > Streptophyta > Magnoliopsida > Piperales > Saururaceae > Saururus > Saururus chinensis. Next base: position 40,526,202 of record CP141143.1, read on the forward strand.
TTGATTCCCAACTGCAATTCAGTACTACCTGTCCACAGACAGATGGTGAAACTGAAGTTACAAATTGAAGCTTGGGGAATTTGTTAAGTAAGCCTAAACAATGGGATCAATGTCTTGCACAGGCAGAATTTGCCTTCAACCGCCGTATAAACAAATCCACAAGAAAAACTCCATTTGAAATAGTATATGGGTCTAATCCCTGACACTCTGGATTTATTACAGCCTGTTAAACAAACTGTTGAAAATCTTGCTGCATGCAATATCTTGACAAAATTTTCAACCGTTCATCAAGAAGTCAATAAAAAGTTACAGGAATCCAATGCCAAATACAAGCAATTTGCATATCAACATAGAAGAAGAAAATCATTTTCAGTGGAAGATAAGGTTATGGTGCATTTGAGAAAGGATAGGCAGCCTACTGGTTCATATAGTAAATTGAAACCAAAGAAAGTGGGACCCTATCGAATCTTGCACAAAATCAATGAGAATGCTTATGTCGTTGACTTGCCTTTAGATTTTTCTATCTCCAAGACCTTTAACATCGCTGATTTGTTTGAATATTTTGATCCAAATGAGCTGGATTTATAGTTAAATTTGAGGTCGAGTTTTAAAAAGAGGGAGGGAAATGATGAAGACAAAAATGACCTTCTCCAATTAACGGAAGTTCGTTATAATGATGAGGTCAAAACAAAGAATTTACACAAAGCTGAGCTGGATTAGTTCAGCTGAAAATGACTTTACCAGTTAATGACCTAATTCAGCTGAATTCGAGTTGGTTATAAAAGGGGTGAAATGAGGGTTTTCCGGCAGACTATTTGATTAAAAATTTGAATTTTGTGGAAGCCCGTCGCAGCTGATTTCCCGGCAAATTCCAGATCTCAGTTCTCTCGTGGAATTGAGACAGTAAGATCTACATTTTTCCTGTTGAATATCTCCATTGACGGATTTCAAAAGTGCAAATTCATACTCTATTTTTTGGAGCATATGTAATCAGAATTGAATTTCGAGAAATCTGTGTTGCTTTGATACAATTTGATTACAATTGTTTGTATTTTCTTACATTGCAATAAATAGAAATACAAAAAATTTTCTCAGCTGTCCATTTTGAGTATCTTCAAATTCTAGCTGGTTATTTTGCCTTTTTCTGTTGAATCTTCGACTGTGTTTGAATTTTGAATCGAAAGCTTTAAATTTCTAGATAGCTGCGCCATCAAAAAGCGAGTTGATAGAGAAGAGAGAGAAATGAGAGAGGGAGAGAGAGAGGAGAAAGGAGATAGGAGATAGAGAGTGAAGAGAGGGAGAGAAGAGAGAGTGAAGAGAGAGAAGTGAGAGAGTGTGAGGAGAGAGGGTAGATAGAGAGTAGAGTGAGGGAGGAATTTAATTTAAATTAATTTTTAATTTTTTATTAAATATTAATGTTTTAAAATAATAAAAAATAAATAAAATAAAATATATTAGCAATGCTTAGGAAATTGCGTCATAATATCTTATGTACTAGCAATGCATACGTTTGTGCAACGTAATACTTCGGGTATTAGCGATGTTTTTTCCTATTTATTTTATTTTATATTTATTATTTTAAAAATATAATATATATTTAAAAATTAAAAAATTAAATTCTCCTACTCTCCCTTCTTGTTCTTAGAGCTGAGGCTCACGTTGACGCGCGTGGGGAATGAGAGATGAGAAAAAGGAGAGAGATAAGAGAGAGAGGAGATAGAGGAGAGAGAAGTAAGAGAGGGAGAGAGAAGAGATAGAGAGAGAGTGAAGAGAGAGAAGAGATAGAGAGAGAGTGAAGAGAGAGAAGAGATAGAGAGAGAGTGAAGAGATAGAGAGTGAGGAGAGAGAGACGAGAGAGTCGGTAGACTGAGGGAGGGTAGAAAGATAGTAGAGAGGGAGGGTGGAATTTAATTATATTTTTTAGATTTTTTTAAAATTTTATATTTTACAAATAATAGAAATAAATAAAATAAAATATATTACGTCACTAATACCCTATGTATTACTTAGGGTATTAGTTATACTTTTTCCTATGCTTTACTAATATATTTATTTTATTTTTATTATTTAAAAATAAAATATATACTTTAAATTTAAAAGTCATATATTTTATTTTTTTCAACCACATCTCACATTATCTCTGCTTTGTAGATTTTCCCAATTGAAAATGGCAATCTACATCTTTTTGTCACCTTGGTTTCTCCTACATCTTGGATCCATCCAATTGAGTATGGATGTAGATGTTTTTCTGTTTTGAGCTAGAGCTTTTCTACCACATTCTTGGCAATTATATTCTCACTAATGCCCCCATCAATGATAACTTTACAAATCCTTTGGTTGACTATCCCAGTAGTATGAAAAATGCTATCTCTCTCACCAAGCGTTTCTAACTTGGGAACCAACATAAGTCTTTGAATCACTAATGATAATGGACGATCATCATAGGACAAACCTTCATCTCCTGTTACTTCTTCTAGAGGTAATTTTGTACCCTCCATTTCATTTTCTGTTTGGCTGCAAATTTCTTCAGTTGTGACCATTGCAGTAGTATTGATTCCTCTAAGGGGACACTGACTAGATATATGGCTTGGTTGCTGACATTTGTAGCATATGCTTGGTGTGTGATGAGCACAAGGGTTTGGTTTTGAAGTGGCAGCTGGCACAAAGCTTTTCTGTATTCCTTTAGGCGGTTCAGTTCTAGTCATCTTCTCCTGAGTTGCATTAGATATAATAGCCTTTCCTTTATCCACTGAACCAGTTGTAACATTGTTCTTGTTTCCTATAAAACCTTTATGATTATTTTTGTCCAATTGATATTACCAAGTTGTGCAGCTAGTCGATCTTCCAAAATGAACTTTAAACCACTAGTGAACCCTGCAATTAACTGGGCTTCACTTTTTGCTAATTCATTTCTTGCTTGGAGTCTTTGAAATTCAGTGACATATTTAGACACACTTCTATTTGCTTGTCTACAATCATGAAATTGTCAGAATAGTGTCTGTTCCAAATAGACTGGTAAAAACCTGTCATGAATCATCATCCTCTTCATTCTCTGACAGGATCTAATAGGATGCTTCCTCATTTTAATATTGTTAGTTTGTATTTGGTTCCACCATGCTAAGGCACCACTTTTAAGCTGACATGATACTAGCTTAATTTTCAATTCTTCCTGGACATCCATGCAATTAAAATAATTTTCAACTGTTACTAACCAATCCAACAGATCTTCAAGATTCAATTGTCCATTAAAAGATGGTAAATTCAACTTTGGCCTAAATACTTGAGGGTTTGGAATTTCACCTCTTCGATTTGGCTAATAATATTCCATCTCCTCTTCACTTGATAGATCTTCATTAGGCTGATTTATTGGTGCATTTCGCATGGGAGGATTCTAGAAATAATGAACATTCCAATCAAACCTTTGTCGACCTCCTACCAGAAATTGCAGACGTTGGTTCACTCATGTCACATTCAGATGTTGAAGTTGTTGTAGTACTTGTTGTAATTGAACTTGAGTTTGCTGTTGCAATTGAACCAGTTGTGCCATGAGCTATCGCAGATATGAAGCATCAGAACCACCAGTCTCCATGTTAGAAACTAAAGCTCTCTCTGATACCAAATGATGGCACAACTATATGAAAATTTGAAGCTTTCGATTTGAAATTCAAACACAGTCAAAGATTCAACACAAAAGGCAAAATAACCAGCTAGAATTTGAAGATATTTAAACTGGACAGCTGAGAAAATTCTTTATGCATTTCTATTTATTACAATGTAAGAAAATACAAACAACTCTAACGAAATTGTATCTAACAACACAGATTTCTGGAAATTCAATTCTGATTATAGATGCTCCAGAAAATAGAGTATGAGTTTGCACTTTTGAAATCCATCAATGGCGATATTCAGTAGGAAAAATGTAGCTCTTACCGTCTTGATTCCATGAGAGAAGTGAGATATGGAATTTGCTGGGAAATAAGTTGTGACAAGCTTCCATGAAATTCAAATTTTGAATCAAAGAGTCTGTCGGAAAACCCCATTTTCCCCTTTTTATAACCAACTTGAATTCAGCTGAACTGGGTCGTTAACCAGTAAAGTCATTTTTAGCTGAACTAATCCAGCTCAGCTTCATGCAAATTCCCAGTTTGGACCCCATCATTATAGCAAACTCCCATTAATTGGCGAAGGTCAATTTTGTCTTCGTCACTCTCTCGCTTCCCTCTCTCTTCTTTTTATGATCTCTCTCTCCCACGCGAGTCAACGTGAGCATGAGCTCTGATGACAAGAGGGGAGAGAGTAGGATAATTTAATTTAATTATTATTATTATATATTATTTTTTTTAAAATATATTAGCGATGCTTAGGAAAAAACGTCACCTATACCTTAGGTATTAACAACACATAAGCGTATGCATCGCTAAAACGTAGGGTATTAGTGACACAAATTCCTATGCAACACTAATATATTTCATTTTACTTTTTATTTCTATAAAATATAATATTTAATAAAATTCTAAAAAAAATTAATTAATTTCCTCCCACTATCTCTACTCTCTCGCTACCCTCTCTCTCTTCTCCCCCACTCTCACTTCCCTATCTCTTCTCTCTCTCCCTCCCTCCCTCCCGCTCTCTCCCCTCTTTCTAATCTCTCTCCCGCACGCATTAATGTGAGCCCCAGCTCTGAGGACAAGAGGGGAGAGAGTAAGGGAATTTTATTTTATTTATTTAGATTTTTAATTATATATTATATTTTTAAATATAATAAATATAAAATAAAATAGATATATTAGCGAGCATAAAAAAACATTGATAATACCGTCACTAATTCACTAGATATTAGCAACGCATAGGCGCATGCATCACTAATATGTGGGGTATTAGCGACGAAAATTCCAATGCATTGCTAATATATTTAATTTTTTTATTTTTAAAATATTATATTTAATAAAAAATCTAAAAAATTAATGTAAATTCCTTCCCCTCTCTACTCTATCTCTACCCTCTCTCTCCTCTCTCTTTTCTGATTCTCTATTTCTTATCTCTCTCCACTCTCTTTCTACTCTCTCTACTCTTTCCCTTCACTCTCCATCTCTCTTCTTTCCGTCTGTCACTTCTCTCTCTCTCTTTTCTCCTCTCTCTTGTTTCTGATCTCTCTCCCATTCGTGTCAACGTGAGCCCAAGCCATGAGGACAAGAGGTGAGATAGTATGGGATTTTTTTGTATTTTTAATTATATATTATATTTTTAAAATAATAAATATAACTTATAATAAATATATTAGTGACACATAAGAAAAATCGTAGCTAATACCCTAGGCATTAGTGATGCATAAGCATAAGTGTCGCTAATACATAGGGTATTAGTAATGCAAATTCCTATGTATCGCTAATACATTTTATTTTATTAAATTTTTATTATTTTTAAAATATAATATTTAATAAAAAAATAAATTAAATTCCTCCCTCCCTCTCTACTCTCTCTCCTCAGTTTCTATCTCTTATCTCTCTTCACTCTCTCTTCACTCTCTCTTCTCTCTCTCACTTCTCTCTCTCTCCTCTCTCTTCCCTCTCACCTCTTTCTAATCCCTCTCTACCCTCTCACCTCTTTCTAATCCCTCTCTCTCTCTTCCCTCTCACCGCTTTCTAATCTCTCTCTCTCTTCCCTCTCACCTCTTTCTAATCTCTCTCTCTCTTCCCTCTCACCTCTTTCTAATCTCTCTCTCCCACGTGCATTAACATGAGCCCCAACTTTGAGGACAAAAGAGGAGAGAGTAGGGGAATTTAATATTATTTTTTGATTTTAATTATATATTATATTTTTAAATAATAAATATAAAAAAAATAAATATATTAGGGGTGCATGGCCTTATATGTCTCTAATACATAGGGTATTAACAACGCAATTTCCTATGCATTGGTAATATATTTTAATTTTTTATTTTTAAAATATAATATTTAATAAAAAATCTAAAAAATTAAATTAAATTCCCCTCTCTCTCCTCTCTCTACCCTCTCTCTCCTCTCTTTGCCTCTCTCCTCTCTCTCTCCTCTCTCTCGCTTCTCTCCCTCTCCCTCTCCCTCTCCCTCTCTCTCTTCTCTATCTACTCTCTCTCTTCCCTCTCTCCTCTTTCTGATGTCTCTCTTTCCCACGTGCGTCAACATAAGCGGAAGCTCTGAGAATAAGAGGGGAGAGAGTAGGAGAATATAATATAATTTTTTTATTTTTAATTATATATTATGTTTTAAAATAATAAATATAAAATAAAATAAATATATTAGTGACGCTTAGGAAAAAATGTTGCTTATATATTAGGTATTAACGATGCATAAGCGTATGTGTCACTAAAACGTAGGGTATTAGTGACACAAATTTCTATGCATTGCTCATATATTTTATTTTATTATTTAAAATATAATATTTAATAAAAAAAATTTAAAAATAAAATTAAATTCCTTCCTCTCTATAGTCACGCTACCCTCTCTCTCCTCACTTTCTATCTCCTCTCTCTTGCTCTCTAGCATCTCTTCTCTCTCTACCGTCTCTCTTCACTCTCTCTCTCTTCTCACTCCTCTGTCTCTCCCTCTCTTACTTCTCTCTCTCCTCTATCTCCTCTTTCCTATCTCTCTTCCTCCCCGCTCTCTCTCCCCTCTCTCCCTCCCCTGTCTCTCTCCTCTCGCTCACTTCCCTCTCTCCTCTTTCTAATCTCTCTCTCACATGCTTCAACGCGAGTCCTAGTTTTGAGGACAAGAGGGGAGAGAGTAGAGTAATTTGATTTATTTTTTTTATTTTTATGTATATAATATATTTTAAAAATAATAAATATAAAATAAAATAAATATATTAGTGACGCATAAGAAAAAGCGCAGCTAATACCATAGGTATTAGCGATGCATAGGCGTAAATACTTAGGGTATTAGCAACATAATACATTTAATTTAATTTAATTTATTATTAAAATATAATATTTAATAAACAAATCTAAATAAATAAAATAAATTCCTCCCTCCCTCTCTATTCTCTCTCTTCCTTCTCTCTACCTCTTTATCCTCTTCTCTCTCTTCCCTCTCTCCTCTTCTCTCTCTTCACTCTCTCTCCTCACTCCTATCTCTTCTCTCTCTTCACTCTCTCTACCATCTCTTTTCTATCTCTCTCTATCTCTTACTTCTCCCTCTTCTCTCTCTCCTCTCTCTCACCTCTCTCTCTCCTCTCTTTCCTCTCTCTTCCCTCTCCCCTCTTTTTGATCTCTCTCCCCCCGGCAGTAATGTGTGCCCCAACTCTAAGCACAAGAAGGGAGAGAGTAGGGGAGTTTATTGTAATTTTAATTTTAAATTATATATATTATCTTTTCAAAACAATAAATATAAACTAAAATATATTTATATATATGTATATTAGCGATGCATATGAAAAAGGTCACTAATACCTTAGGTATTATCGATGATACCCTAATTTGATTATTCTTCCTTAATTTATATGATTTCATTCACTCAAAACGAAATTTAAAACAAAGCACCATTGCTCGTCGCAAATGTGTATTTAATTATTTTAAATAAATACGTACTCATTTGCTAATTTTAAAAGAATAAATTAAATGCACTAAATGACGAACCAATCAGACTAATTTTTGTCAAATTGTACCCTTTTAATTGAATAAGACCAAAATTCGTTAGGAATTTGCACAAATCATGATATCATTTCAAATTTAAAGAGGTCTCGCATTTATTTGTTATGTTCGTAATAATGAATAAAATTGACAAAGTAATACCACAATTTAACCATTCTTCCTTAACTTAGATGATTTCAATCGCTTAACTAAATATAGAATAAAACACCAAAGCTCATCACAAATGTGTTTTTAGATGTTTTAAATAAGTATCTAATCATTTTTTATGTTTGTAGGAATAAATCAAATGCACTAAATGACGAATTAATCGGACCACTTTTAGTAAATTTATATCCTTTGAATCGAATAAAATTGAAGTTCATTAAGAAAATGTATAAGTAGCTATATCATTTAAAGTTAAAGAAGATATCCCAGTCATTTGTTATGTTCATAATAATGAATCAAATGGATAAATTGATACCACAATTTCACAGTTCTTCCTTAACTTATATGATTTTATTCACTTCACTAGATTTAGAACAAAACACGTAAGCTTGTTATGATTGTGTATTAAATTGTTTCAAATAAAAATGGATTCATTTGCTAAGTTAGAATGAATAAATCTAATGTGCTAAAGAATGAATCAATCAGACCAATTTTAGCCGAGTTATATCATTTTAATCGATTAAAACCGAAGTTCGTTTAAAATATGCACATATTGTCATATTGTTAATAGTTAAAAGAGACCTCCCATCCATTTTTTACATTTGTAATGACGAATTATATTGACAAAGTAATAGCTCAAATTTTCCTTTCTTCTATATCTTATATGATTTCATTAGCTCAACAAAATTTAAAACAAAGAACCGAAGCTCATCACGAATGTGTATTTAAATGTTTTAAATAAATATGTACACATTTCTTCAGTTTGTAAGAATAAATTAAATGTACTAAAAGACAAACTAATCAGACTTTGGTCAAGATATATCCTTTTAATCGATTGAAACCGAAGATCATTAAAAACTTGCACAAATCATTATATTGTTGAAAGTTAAAAGAGACCCCCCATTTAATTGTTACGTTTGTAGTAACAAATCAAATGGACAAAGTGATACCATAATTTGACCATTCTTCCTAAACTTATATGATTTTATTCGCTTAACTAGATTTAAAACAAAGCACCAGAGCTTGTCACTGAAAGTACGCTAAGGAGAGAGAGTCCTAGAGGGGGGGGGGTGAATAGGACAACCACTTAAAAGTTACTTGTAAGTTTAATTCTATGCAACATGATAATGATGATCAAAGACAAAAGAAATCAATCGTGTGTACATTCAGTGAAGACAAATATTCATATTTAGAATGCGCAAAGGTGAGAGAGGACTCAAGGGATGTGAAGTTAGATATGTAAAGTCATCACAACATCAAACAAATAAAGATATCATGCACAAAGAGATTTATAGTGGTTTGCCGTCAAGCACTTGCTTAGACGGGTACATCCACTCTCATAGCACCTAATCCAAGGCACCTCTGACATCCACTAAGTGAGGGTTTTGGCTATCCCACAACCATTTACAAACCCCGGTTTTCCTTGGTTCACCGATAACCATACATACATTTAAGTGAATCCACACTCTGTGGGTTATGCACAACCTGTCCCTCTCACCAAGGTGTTTCAACCACTAGGTTTACTCCACCAACCAGAAATTTAGGAAGAAGAGATCTTAAGAACACTTACAATAGCTCACACTTGCAAGTAGTACGTGTGCTCTTGAAGAGTGTTCAATCTTTGGCCATCTCACATCTAACCTTGGATCTAATTCGATGCTCTGAAATTGCTGAGGCTTATTAGATGGGGGGTTTTGGGTTTCTAGGTGGTTTTTCATAAAATGAAGGAAACCTTGGCCAAATAGTCATAAGCACCTTTCCATTTCCTCATTGAGAATCTTCTATGGCCATTGCCAAAGGGAGGATGGTTACTTATGACAAATTTAAGGCTTTGGAAGGAAATATTTCAAAAGCCAAGGGAGTCGGGTAGAAAGGACTGGTTTCTAAAGATTCAACACTATAAGAACAAGAAACCAAAGATCATCAAGCTTGAATTTCTTCCATGGCTCTCAAAAGAGACTCCATTGATATTCCTTTGAATGAGAGAAGAAATTCAAAACAAGTGGCCCAAGGCTTTCCAAAAATAAGGCAAGGAAGCTACAAGAATGCCTAAGGGACTTGAGAGGGTTTAGCTCTACTTAGTTATCACCTCTTCCTATGACATGGGTATTTATAGAGGTCAAGAGATGATACTTTTTACCCATTGGTGGGTGAGTCTACCCATGTGTGGGTAAGACTACCCATTAGTGGGTAAGACTACCCATGAGTGGGTAAGTCTACCCATGAGTGGGTAAGACTACCCATGTGTGGGTGAGCCTACCCACGAGTGGGTAAGACTACCCATGTGTGGGTGAGCCTACCCACGAGTGGGTAAGACTACCCATGTGTGGGTGAGCCTACCCATGTGTGGGTGAGCCTACCCAAGAGTGGGTAAGGCTACCCATGTGTGGGTAAGTCTACCCATGAGTGGGTAAGACTACCCATGTGTGGGTAAGCCTACCCATGAGTGGGTAATACTACCCATGTATGGGTAAGACAAAGGTTTATAAGTGACCCTAAAAAATTAATTATTTACTATAAGGTCCTAGGGGCGGAAAGAAGTGTATGTAAGAGCCACGATGAGAGTGTCAGTTGTAATCGATCCAAATCTTGATCTTGATGGAATTTGTAGATGAATTGGAGCTTCAGTTTGCTGTCTTGTGGTCTTTTCTTCAAATTGACTTCCCTTAAATAACTCACGGGGTCACTCACAAATTTGTCACAAAAATTGACAATCGTCTAGGCGGGAGAATATACTATTTTTCTCGACATGTCATTAACAGTCACGAATGTGTATTAAGTTATTTTAAATAAATGCAAACATACTCATTTGTGAAGTTCATCATAATGAATCAAACGACTAAACAACGAACAATTTTGACAACTTTTGGTTAAGTTATATGCTTTTAATTGGTTAAAACCAAAGTTTGTTAAGAATGTGCACAAATCGTTATGTTGTTTAAAGTTAAAATAGATCTCCAATTCATTAATTAAATTCGTAATAAAGAATAAAATAGAAAAAGTAATACCACAAATTAACCATTCTTAACTTTTAAGATTTCATTCACTCAACTAAATTTGGAACAAAGCACCAATGCTTGTCACGAATGTGTACTCAATTGTTTTAAATAAATATGTACACATTTGCTAAGTTCATAAGAATGAATTGAATGCACTCAATGACAAACCAATTAGACCAAATTTAGTTGTTATACCCTTTTAATAGATTAGAACCAAAATTTGTTAGGAATGCGCACCAATCGTTATATTGTTCAAAATTTAAAGAGACCTTCTATTTATTTGTTATGTTCGTAATAACAAATAAAAGTGAAAAAGTGGTACCAAAATTTGACCATTCTTCGTTAACATATAAGATGTCAATCGCTTAACCAAGTTTAGAATAAAGCACCAAAGTTCATCATTAGTGTGTATTTAGTTGTTATAAATAAATACATAATCATTTGTTATGTTTGTGGGAATAAATTAAACGCACTAAACGACGAACCACTTGGACTACTTTTTGTAAATTTATATCCTTTTAATCGATTAAAATTGATGGTCATTAAGAATTTATATAAATCCTTATATCATTTAAGGTCAAAAGAAATCTCCTAGTCATAATAACAAATCAAATGGATAATTGATACCAAAACTTCATAGTTCTTTTTTAGCTTATACGATTTCATTCTTTAGAACAAAGCACCAAAGCTCATCATGAATGTGTATTTAATTATTTTAAATAAATACATATTGATTTGCTAAGTTCGAAGGAATAAATCAAATGCACTAAACAATGAACTAATGAGACAACTTTGGTCAAGTTATATCCTTTCAATCAATTAAAACCAAAGTTCGCGTGAAATGAGCCCAAATCATAATATCATTTACACTTAAAAGAGACCTCTCATTCATTTGTTACATTCATAATGACAAATCAAGTTGACAAAGTAATAGCTCAATTTGGCTGTTCTTCCTTATATTATATTATTTTATTCACTCAACAAGATTTAAAACAAGGCACCGAAACTCATCGTGAATGTGTATTAAATTATTTTAGATAAATGCGTATTCATTTACTAAGTTCATAAGAAAGAATTAAATGTACTAAACGATGAACAATTTTAACCACTTTTGGTTAAGTTATATCCTTTTAATCGATTAAAACCAAAGTTTGTTAAGAATGTGCATAAATCCTCATATCGTTTAAAGTTAAAAGAGATCTTCCATTCATTTGTTAAATTCGTAATAACAAATAAAATATAAAAAGTGATTCCACAATTTGACCATTCTTGACTTATATGATTTTATTCGTTTAACTAGATTTAGAACAAAACATCAAAGCTCATCACGATGTGTATTTAATTGTTTTAAATAAATACGACCTCAATTGCCAAGCTCGTACAAATTAATCAAATGCACTAAATGACGAACCGATTAGGCCACATTTGGTCATGTTAGATCCTTTTAATCAATAAAAACCGAATTTCATTAAGAATATGCATAAATCGTTATATCATTTAAAGATTAAAGGGACCTCCCATTAATTTGTAACATTTGTAATAATGAATCAAATGGACAAAGTGATGCTAGAATTTGACAGTTCTTCTTTAATTTATATGATTTTATTTACTTAAACTAGATTTAGAATTAAGCACAAAAGCTCATAACAAATATGTATTTAATTATTTTAAATAAATACATACTCATTTGCTAAGTTCATAAGAATGATTTAAATGGACTAAATGATGAATCAATCAGACCAATTTTAGTCAAGTTATATATTTTTAATTGATTAAAACTGAAGTTTATTAAGAATGTGCACGAATAATTATATCATTTAAATTTAAAAGAGATCCCCTATTCAATTGTTACATTCGTAATAACGAATCTAATAGACAAAGTTATACCCCAATTTGACCATTCTTGCTTAACTTATATGATTTTATTTACTTAACTAGATTTATAACAAAACACCAAAGCTTGTCATGAATGTGTATTTTAGTAATTTAAATAAATACATACTCAAATAAGTTTGTAAGAATCCATCAAATGTACTATACGATGAACCAATCCAACCACTATTTTCAAGTTATATGCTCTTAATCGATTAAAACTGAAGTTCATTAAGAATGTGTACAAATTATTATATCATTTAGAGTTTAAAGAGCCATCTTATTCATTTGTTATATTCATAATGACAAATTGAATGTACATAGTAATAGCACAATTTTATTGTTCTTCCTTAACTTATATTGTTTCATTAACTGAACTAGATTTAGAAGAAAGCATCAAAGCTCGCCACAAATGTGTATTTAATATTTTTAAATAAATACGTACTCATTTGCTAAGTTTGTAAATATAAATCAAACACACCAAATGATGAACCAATCAGACAACTTTTGGTTAAGCTATATCCTTTTAAACTATTTAAACCGAATTTCGTTAGGAATGTGTACAAATTATTATATTATTTAACAATTAAAGAGACCACCCATTCATTTGTTACATTCATTATAACGAATCAAATTGACGAAGTGATACAACAATTTCACCGTTCTTCCTTAACTTATATGATTTCATTGATTTAACTATTTTTAGAACAAAGCACCAAAGCTCATCATGAATGTGTACTTAATTATTTTAAATAAATATATCTCATTTGCTAAGTTCATAAGAATGTAGCGAACACAATAAATGATGAACCAAATGGACCCTTTTTGGCCATGTTACCTATAAATCGATTAAAACCAAAGTTTGTTAAGAATGTGCACAAATCGTATAATTGTTTAAAGTTGAAAGAGATCTCTCGCTAATTGGTTAAGTTAGAAATAATCGAATCAAATGGACAAAGTGGTACCACAATTTGACCGTTCTTTCTTAACTTATATGATTTTATTCACTTAACTAGATTTAGATCAAAGCACAAAAGTTTGTTATGAATGTGTATTTAATTGTTTTAAATAAATACATACTCATTTATGAAGTTCGTAAGAATGAATCACATGCACAAAACAACGAACAATTTCGACCACTTTGGGTCAAGTTATATCTTTTTAATTGATTAAAACCAAAGTTCGTTGAGAATGTGTACAAATCGTTATATCATTTAAAGTTTAAAGAAACCTCTAATTTATTTGTTACTTTTGTAATGACGAATCAAATGGACAAAGTAATAGTACAATTTTGTTGTTCTTCCTTAACTTATATGATTTCATTTGCTTAACTCGATTTAAAACAAAACATTGAAGCTCGTCATAAATGTGTATTTAATTGTTATAAATAAATATATACTCATTTGCTAAGTTCATTACAATGAATTATACACACTAAATAGTGAACCTATAGGACAACTTTTGGTGAAGTTAAATTGTTTTAAACGATTATAACATAAGTTTGTTAAGAATGCGCACAAATCATTATATCGCTTAAAGTTAAAAGATATCTCTTTTTTTAAATTGTTACATTCATAATAACAAATCAAATGGACAAAGTGATACCCCAATTTAATTGTTCGTTCTTAACGTATATGATTTCATTCACTCAACTAGATTTAGAATAAAGCACCAAAGCTCATCACGAACGCGTATTTAAGTGTTTTAAATAAATATGTACTTATTTGCTAATTTCATAAGAATAAATTAAACGCACTCAATGATGAACCAATCAGACCAATTTTGGTCAAGCTATACCCTTTTAATTAATTAAAACTGAAATTTGTTAGGAATGTACGTAAATTGTTATATTATTTAAAATTTAAAGAGACCTCCCATTTATTTATTACGTTCATAATAACAAATAAAATTGACAAAATGATATAACAATTTGACCATTCTTCCTTAACAGAGGATATAACTTGACAAAACTTTGTCTAATTGGTTCATCATTTGCGCGCTTTGATTCATGTTTATGAACTTAGAAAATGAGTACGTATTTATTTAAAATAATTAAATACACATTCATAAGGAGCTGGAAGCTTTGTTGGAAATGTAGTTAGCTGAATGAAATCATATATGATAAGGAAGAATGGCCAAATGATTCTCTAACTTTGTCAATTTGATTTGTCATTACGAATCAAACAAGTAAATGAGAGGTCACTTTAAACTTTAAACGATATAATGATTTGTACACATTCTTAACGAACTTCAGTTTTAACCAATTAATGAGATATAACTTGTAAAAAAGTGGTCCGATTGGTTTGTTATTTAGTGCATTTGATACATTCTTATGAACTTAGCCAATGAGTATGTGTTTAATTAAAACAATTAAATGCATGTTCATGATGAGCCTTGGTGCTTTATTCTAAATCTAGTTAAGCGTTAGAAATCATATGAGTTATGGAAGAATGGTCAAATTCTGCTATTATTTTGTCTATTTGATACGTCATTATGAACATAACAAATGAATGGGAGGTTTCTTAAAACTTTAAATGATATAACAATTAGTGCACATTTTTAACAAATTTCAGTTTTAATCGATTAAAAGGATATTACTTAGCCAAAAGTGGTCCCATTGGTTTGTCGCTTTAATGCATTTGTTTTATTCTTATGAACATATATAATGATTACATATTTATTTAAAATAATTAAATACACATTCGTGACAAGATTTAGTTCTATGTTCTGAATCTTGAGAAATGAACGAAATTGACTTAGTTAGGAAAAATGGTCTAATTATGGCATCCCTTTGTCCATATAATTCATTACTACAAATGTAACAAGTGAATAGGAGGTCATTTTAAAATTTTAATGATATAACAATTTGTGTACTTTCTAGAGGAACTTTGGTTTTGATCGATTAAAAGGATAATGCTTGACCAAAAGTTGTCCCATTGGTTTGTCATTTAGTGCATTTGATACATTCTTACGAACATATCAAATAAGTATTTATTTATTTAAAATAATTAAATACACATTCGTTACAAGCTTTGGTGCTTTGTTATAAATCTAGTTAAATGAATGAAATCATATAACTTAAGGAAGAACGACCAAATTGTGTTATAACTTTATCTATTTGATTTGTTATTACGAATGTAACAAATGATTGGGAGGACTCTTTAAACATTAAATGATATAACAATTTATGCACATTCTTAATCTAACTTCGCTTTTAATCGATTAAAAGGATATTACTTGGCAAAAAGTGGTCGCATTGGTTCGTCATTTAGTGCATTTGTTTTATTCTTATGAACATAGAGAATGATTACGTGTTTATTTAAAATAATTAAATACACATTTGTTACAAGCTTTGGAGCTTTATTCTAAATCTTGTGAAATGAATGAAATTGACTAAGTTAAGGAAAAATGGTTTAATTATGACATCCCTTTATCCAAATAATTCATTATTACGAATGTAACAAATGAATGAGAGGTCATTTTAAAATTTAAACAATATAACAATTTGTGCACTTTCTAGACGAACTTTGGTTTTGATTGATTAAAAGGATAATGTTTGACCTAAAGTTGTCCCATTGGTTTGTCATTTAGTGCATTTGGTACATTCTTATGAACATATCAAATAAGTATGTATTATTTAAAATAATTAAATACACATTCGTTACAAGCTTTGGTGCTTTGTTATAAATCTAGTTAAGTGAACGAAATCATATAACTTAAGGAAGAATGGCCAAATTGTGTTATTACTTTGTCCATTTGATTCATTATTATGAATGTAACAAATGAATGGGAGGACTCTTTAAACATTAAATGATAAAACAATTTGTGCACATTATTAACAAACTTCATTTTTAATCGATTAAAAGGAGATAACATGACAAAAATTAGTCCGATTGGTTCATCGTTTAGTACATTTGATTCATTCTTACGAACTTAGCATATGAGTAATATTTATTTAAAACAATTAAATACACATTTGTTAAGTGCTTTGTGCTAAATCTATTTAAGGAAGAGTAGGCAAATTGTATTATTATTACTTTGTCTATTTGATACATCATTATGAACATAATAAATGAATGGGAGGCCTCTTTAAACTTTAAACGACATAACGTCTTGTGCATATTCTTAAGGAACTTTGGTTTTAATTGATTAAAAAGATATCGCTTGACAAAAATTGGACTGAATGGTTCATCGTTTAGTGTGGTTGACTCATTCTTATGAACATAGCAAATGAGTTTGTATTTATTTAAAATGATTAAAATACAAATTTGTGATGAGCTCAATGCTTTTTCCTAAAGTTATTCAAACGTAAGAAATCATATAAGTTATCAAAGATGGTCAAATCGTGCTATAACTTTGTCCATTTGATTTGTCATTATGAATGTAATACATAAATTGGAGGTCACTTTAAACTTTACATGATACAATGATTTGTGCACATTCATTACAAACTTCAGTTTTAATAATTTAAAAGAATATAACTTGACCAAAAGTGGTTCAATTGGCTCATTGTTTAGTGTATTTGATTCATTCTTATGAACTGAGTAAATAAATATATATTTATTTAAAACACTTAAATACAAATTCATGATAAGCTTTGGTGTTTTCTTCTAAATCTAGTTAAGCGAATGAAATCATATATGTTAAAGAAGAATGGTAAAATTGTAGTATCACTTTGTGCATTATTTGTTATTATGAACGTTACAAGAAAATAAGAGGTCTATTTAAACTTTAAATAATATAATGATTTGTGCAAATTCATAACTAACTTTGGTTTAAATCGATTAAATAGATATACTTGACCAAAAGTGGTCCGATTAGTTCGCCGTTTACTGCATTTGATGCATTCTTACGAACATAGAAAATGAATATATATTTATTTAGAATAATTAAATATGCATTCATGATGAGCTTTGGTGCTTTGTTCTAAATCTAGTTAAGATAATAAAATTATATATTTTAAGGAGAAACAATCAAATTGTTGTATTTGTTTGTCCATTTGATTTGTTATTACGAATGTAACAAATGAATGGGAGCGCTCTTTAAACTTTAAACGATATAACGATTTACAAATAAGCTTAACGAACTTCAGTTTTAATTGATTGAAAGGATATAACTTGACAAAAATGGTCCAATTAGTTTGTCATTTAGTGCACTTGATTTATTCTTATGAACCTAGCAAATGAGTACATATTTATTTAAAACAATTAAATACACATTCGTGACGATCTCGGTGCTTTGTTCTAAATCTAGTTAAGTGTAAGAAATCATATAAGTTGAGGAACAATGGTTAAATTGTGTTATTATTACTTTGTCTATTTGATACGTCATTATGAATGTAACAAAAGAATGGGAGGTCTCTTAAAACTTTAGATGACAAAACAGTGTGTGCATATTTATAATGAACTTTGGTTTTATTGTATTTAAAGGATAACACTTGATAAAAATTAGTCTGATTGGTTCATTGTTTAGTGCGTTTGATTCATTCTTATGAACATAGCAAATGAGTAAATATTTATTTAAAAGAATTAAATATAAATTCATGATGAGCTTGTTGCTTTGTTCTAAATCCTGTCCAAAGAAAAGAAATCATTTTGTTAGCTAATGTGGTGACAGATGTCTTGAGTCGAAAATCAGCCACTTCGATAGCTTGTGTGTCTATCCAAGAATGGCTCTTGTATGAAGAAGCTATTGAGCTTTAGCCGGAGTTAGCTTTGGAGGATACTTGTAGGTTATTTGCCAACCTTTCCATAAGCTCTAGCTTGGTTGATGATGTGGTTGAAGTCCAAAAGAGGGATGAGGAGACTCAAGTTTTTAAGGCTAAGTTGAGAGAGAAGGTAGTGATGGATTTTGAGGAGATGTCTGATGGGAGTTTGACTTATAGAGACCGGTTGTGTATGCCAAACCCCTTGGAACTTGAGGAGCGTATCTTGTCGGAGGCACATCACTCTAGGTTTTCCATTCACCTAGGGGGAACCAAGATGTATCATGATGCAGAAAAGACTTTTTGGTGGTTATGAAGAGGGATATTGCTTCTTTTGTATCTGAATGCTTTATTTGTCAACAAGTCAAGGTAGAACATCATCATCTTGGTGGTTTGTTACAACCCATTCCTATTCCGGAGTGAAAGTGGGAGAATGTGACTGTGGACTTTGTTTCTAGACTTCTTAGGTCGCTGAGTGGTAATGATGTGGTATGGGTCATCATTGATTGACTCATTAAGTCTGTGCATTTTCTTGCGATAAGGATGCCTACTTCTCTTTATGTACTAGCTACCTTATATGTGAAGGAGGTTGTACTGTTGCATGGTATTCTGATATCTATTATTTTCGACCATGATCCTCACTTTACTTCCAGATTTTGGCAGAGTTTTTAGAAAGCCTTGGGTACATTGTTATATCTTAGCTCAGCCTACCATCCTTAGATCGATGGGCAATCAGAGAGGACTATCCAAACACTTGAGTACATGCTTCGGGCATGTATACTTGTGTGGAAGGGCAGTTGGGAGTAGCACTTACCTTTTGTGGAGTTTTCTTATAATAACAGTTACCAGGCGAGGATTAAGATGGCACCGTTTGAGGCACTTTATGGACGTCCGTGTCGATCTTCCCTTTGCTGGAGTGAGGTCGGGGAACATCTCCTTACTGGTCTTAATCTTGTGCAACAATCAATGGAGAAGATCTGACTGATTCAGGAGAGATTGCAAACGGCACAGAGTTGGCAAAAGAGCTACGATGACAAATGACGGCGAGAGTTGGAGTTTAATGTGGGTGATCATGTATTTCTCAAAATATCTCCATCCCGTGGTGAGGTACGATTTGGCCAAAAGGGCAAAATTTCTCCTAGATTTATCAATCCATTCGAGATCTTGGAGTGTATTGGTGCTATGGCTTATCGGGTGGCTCTACCTCCTCTGCTCGAGAACATCCATAATGTGTTTCATGTGTCACTTCTTCTCAAGTATGAGCCTGATCCATCTCACATATTGGATTTCGAGCCTTTGGAGTTGAGGGAGGACCTATCTTATGTGGAAGCACTAGTTCGTATCTTAGATAGAAAGGAGAAGACTCTCCGGCATAAGGTGATTCCACTAGAGAAGGTTTTATGGTGTAATCATGAAGTTGAAGAAGCCACTTGGGATGGGAAAATGAAGTAAGGGAGAAGTGCCCCAACCTTTTTACTGCCGATCGTTAGTGAATTTCAGGGACCAAAATTCCTAAATGAGGGAAGGATGTAAGATCTCTAACTACTAACCGGTTCATTTTATTTGATTTAGTAATTATTGTGTGGATTAATGTTAACTTTGATTGGTTTTGATTTTTTTTTTAATTTAAAGTGGTTAGTAATAGTTTTTGATCAAATTGTCTTCACTTTGATAGTTTTTATGTTAATATAAGTCAATTGGGATTTTTATGAAATTATTGGAATTTTTTGCTGTCTTCTCCAAAAATTAGGGGGTGGTACCCAGTGGGGCCCCATATGCAAAATTGGGATGATAAGTCCCAAATAACCCTAACAATATCTTAAGACATTAATTAGATGTTTCTAAAATTTTAGAAATCAATTTGGGCTTAAAATAAGCAAGGTTTTCATTTTTTGTGTTATTTGTTAGGTTCCTAAGTTATTTGTGGGAAGTTATGATGAATGTTTAAGTATTATGTGAATTACATGCTGATTTGTTAAACATGTGGTTATTCCTTATCTTGAATCCATGTTGAATAATTCCTTATATTCTAAACATGATTCCAGCAAGGTTATTGCGTGAGAATGGACTTGTATACTTTTACATATTATGCTTGAATTATGGGTGAATGATGGTGTCATGTCTAGCTTTAAGTGTGGTATGAATATGCTTATATAGGTCTAGCATGAGGTTGCACTTGATTCAAATTGTGTTTTTCGATAGTTTTTACACATGATTTTGGCAAGGAGCCATGACAAGATGTTAAAGAGCATGTGTGTAGTATGTTGATGGGTTATTTAGAATGCATGTTCATAGGCTTAGAAATGAATGTTTCTACCTAGTATACATGCATGTAGGGGTAATCATGGTAATTATTGATACTTATGATTAGATATGATGCATGTGTGGCTAATGGGAGCACGTTCCATTAATTAGAATCCATGTAGAGATTGCTCATGTATGTACCATGTTGTATGCATCATGAGACGGATTTATGAATGAGACTTGATCGAGATTAGCCGTTGTTGATCGATTGGTTGCAATTGTGAGATATTGCTTTTCAGGTTAATTGATCAGAGGCTTATTAATTTAGTTTTACATTCAAAAGGACAAGGTTTTACATCCCTCGAGGATGGGTTTTCCTCCTAGGGTTGAGAAGAGTAGCAATGCTATAAGGAGAATAAAACTATTGAGACCATCTGGACCCTGAGAATCCATGCTAGTGTAGCTGAGTGCACTGGCTTACTAGGGGGTATTCTTCCCCGCTAGGGAATTTACCGAAATTGCTTAATTCTTTTAGACTTTGCTATTGGGGATCGTTTGGAGTAAGCAAGGATCTGCTTATGCTCGGCCGATTAAGCAGTGTTGATGCTTTATCGATTTGCATGCTTGTGATTAGTGTGATTAGAGGTACTTTACATATAGGTTGATTGATGATGATTATGCATGATGTGATTGCCTGTTAGAGACACTTCTCATGCAGGCTATATGTGATGATTATGCATGATGTGATTGTGTGTTAGAGACAGTTCGCATGCAGGTTATATGTGATGATTATGCATAATGTGATTGTGTGTTAGAGACACTTCTCATGCAGGTTATATGTGATGATTATGGATGATGGGATTGTGTATTAGAGACACTTCTCATGCAGGTCATATGTGATGACTATTCATGTTGGGAATAATATGTGTGAAATACTTGCAAGCAGAGTAATTGCTTACGTTTAAGTGTGGTTATGGTAAGAGAAGTAATAAGAAACAAGATATTATGTGATATATAGATCTGATAGACCATGTTGATGTGCCATGGATGTTTTTTTGATTTATTGTTACCGTATTTCAAAACCTTACTGAGTTTTACTCACCCCTCTTTCTGTGTTTTGTTTTGGGCTACATGGTGTGACATGTAGTTAACCAGGATCCTCTCAATGAGGAACGATCGGGGAGATCTTGGGAGTAGGCGTGGATGCTTTTAGACTTTGTTATGTTTTTTTATTTACTCTGTTATGATAATAGAACGTCATGTATAGTGGTTCTTGTTTCAGACTCGTATATCTTATATTTTTAGATTTGTTTAAGACTTTCTAAATCGAGCCATGTGTGTTGGCTCAGGATTCTAAATAGGTGGGTATATGACTTATGAACTAATTCAAAGTTAAAGTCCTCTCTTATTGTCCTTATATCTTTTGCACAAAGGTTTAAGAGGTGTGCAACTCTGTATGTGAAATTCACCTGATAGAGGGCCCAAATTTTATGCTATATGTTAAACGAACCAACCTAGTCGCCCCCGTGCTCTTCGACCGTCCCTTGGACCGGGTTCGGCACGGGTCGGGCGGGTGCCAGGGCATGACAAGTAGGTTGTAACTTGTCCAATTTCTTCTTATTTTAGTGCATTTGATTTCTTGTTATCAACTTAGCAAATGAATATGTATTTATTTAAAACAATTAAATACTCTTTTGTGACGATCTTTGGTGTTTATTTTAAATCTAGTTAAGCAATTAAAATCATATAAGTTCAAGAAGAATGGTTAAATTGTGGTATCACTTAGTCCTGTTAATTCATTATTACGAATGTAACAAATGAATGGGAGCCCTCTTTAAACAATAAGTAATATAATAATTTGTGCACATTGTTAATGAACTTCAATTTTTATTTGTAAAATGGATATAACTTGACGAAAATTGGTCCAATTGGTTCATCGTTTAGTGCATTTGATTCATTCTTATGAATTTAGCAAATGAGTATGTATTTATATAAAATAATTAAATACGCAATCATGATGAGCTTAGTGGTTTGTTCTAAATCTAGTTAAGCATAAAAAATTATATAAATTAAGAAAGAACGGTCAAATTGTGCTTTTATTTTGTCCATATGATACGTCATTATGAACGTAACAAATAAATGAGAGATCTCTTTAAACTTTGAATGACATAACAGTTTTTGCAAATTCTTAACGAACTTTGGTTTTAATTAATTAAAAGGATATAACTTGATAAAAAAATTTCCATTTGGTTCTTTGTTTTGTGCCTTCAATTCATTCTTATGAATATAGCAAATGAGTACATAATTATTAAAAGCAATTAAATACAAATTCGTGACGAGCTTCGATGTTTTGTTCTAAATCTAGTTAAGCAATTAAAATCATATAAGTTAAGGAAGAATGGTCAAATTGTGGTATCACTTTTTCCATTTGATTCATTATTATGAACATAACAAATGAATGAGAGGTCTCTTAAAATTTTAATAATCTAATAATTTGTGCACATTCTTAACAAACTTTGATTTTTTCTAATTAAAAGGATATAACTTGACATAAAGTCATCGGATTGGTTCATCATTTATTGCATTTGATTCATTATTATGAACTTCTCAAATGATTATGTATTTATTTAAAAGAATTAAACATATATTCGTGACAAGCTTTAATACTTTATTCTAAATCTAGTTAAGTAAATGAAATCATATAAGTTATGAAAGAAAAGTCAAATTTTGGTATCTGTTTGACCATTTGATTTATTATTATGAACATAACAAATTAATGGGAGGCCTCTTTTAACTTAAAAGATATAGCGATTTGTAAATATTCTTAATGAACTTTGGTTTTAATCGATTAAAAGGCTATAACATGAAAAAAAATTGCCCAGATTGGTTCGTCATTTAGTGTGTTTGATTCATTATGAACACATAAAATGAGTACATATTTATTTAAAATAATTATATACACGTTCGTGACAAGCTCGGTGGTTTGTTCTAAATCTAGTTAAGCGTAAGAAAGTATATAAGTCAAGAAAGAACAATCAAATTGTGCTATTAATTTGTCTATTTGATATGTCATTACAAACGTAACAAATGAATGATATATCTGTTTAAACTTTAAATGACATAAAGGTTTGTGCACATTCCTAACAAACTTAGATTTTAATCTATTAAAAGGATATTACTTGACCAAAATTGGTCCCATTGATTAGTGATTATGAACATAATAAATAAATATGAGGTATCTTTAAACTTTAAATAATATAATGATTTGTGAACATTCTTAATAATCTTCGGTTTTAATCGATTAAAAAGATATAACTTGATCAAAAGTGGTTTGATTCGTTTGTGTTTAGTGCATTTGATTCATTACTACAAACATAGCAAACGAGTATAAATTTATTTAAAACAATTGAACACACATTTGTGACGAGTTTTGGTATTTTGTTCTAAATCTAGTTAAGCGAATAAAATAATATAACTTAAGGAAGAAAAGTCAAATTGTGGTATCACTTAGTTTATTTGATTCTTTAGTATGAATGTAACAAATGAATGAGAGGTCATTTTAAACTTTGAACTATGTAACGATTAATACACATTCTTGACAAACTTCGGTTTTAATCAATTAAAAAGATATAACTTGACCAAAAGTAGACCAATTTATTTGTCGTTTAGTTCATTTGATTCATTCTTATGAACATAGCAAATAAATATTTATTTCAAACAATTAAATGCGAGGTCACTGTAAACTTTACATGATATAATAATTTGTGCACATTCTTAATGAAACTTCGATTTTAATCGATTAAAGGGATAGTGGTCGGATTGGTTTGTTGTTTAGTGCGTTTGATTCATTCTTATGAACATAGCAAATGAATAATTATTTATTTAAACTGTTAAATATACATTCGTGACGAGCTTTTGTGCTTTGTTTTAAATCTAGTTAAGCGAATGGAATCATATAAGCTAAAGAAGAACAGTTAAATTGTGGTATCAATTTGTCCCTTTGATTCATTATTATGAATGTAACAAACAAATAAGAGTTCTCTTCAAACTTTAAATGATATAATGATTTGTGCAAATTCTTAATGAACTTCATTTTTAATCTATTAAATCGATATAACTTGTCCAAAAATGGTCCAATTAGTTTGCCATTTAGGGCATTTGATGCATTCTTATAAACATAAGAAATGAATACATATTTATTTAAAATAATTAAATACACATTTGTGACAAGTTTTGGTGCTTTGTTCTAAATCTAGTTAAGTAAATGAAATTATATAATTTAAGGAGGAATGGTCAAATTGTGGTATATGTTTGTCCATTTGATTCATTATTACTAACATAACAAATGAATAGGAAGTTTTTTTAAAGTTTAATATATATAATGATAGGTAAACATTCTTAACGAACTTTAGTTTTAATTGATTAAAAGGATATAACATGACAAAAAATGGTCTGATTGGTTGGTCGTTTAGTGCACTTAATTCATTCTCATGAACTTAGTGAATGAGTATGTATTTATTTAAAAAAATTAAATACGTATTCATGACGTGCTTAGTTCTTTGTTCTAAATCTTGTTAAATGTAAGAAATCATATAAGTCAAGGATGAATGGTCAAATTGTGCTATTACTTAGTCCATTTGATACATCATTAAAAACGTAACAAATGAATGGGAGGTTTATGTAAACTTTAAATGACTTAACGGTTTGAGCACAATCATAAGGAACTTCGGTTTTAATTGATTAAAGGAATATAACTTGACCAATATTTGTCGGATGGGTTCTTTGTTTTGTATGTTTCATTCATTCTTATGAACATAATAAATGAGTATGTATTTATTTAAAACAACTAAATAAAAATTCATGACAAGCTTTGGTGTTTTGTTCGAAATCTAGTTAAGCAATTAAAATCGTATAAGTTAAGGAAGAACAATCAAATTGAGCTATCACTTTGTAGATTTCATTCATTAGTAAAAACATAACAAATGAATGAGAGGTCTCTTTTAACTTAAAATGATATAATAGTTTGTGAAAATTCTTAACGAACTTCGGTTTTAATCGATTAAAAGTATATAACTAGACCAAAATTTGTCTAATTGGTTCTTCATTCTATGCATTTCATTCATTCTTATGAACATAGCAAATGAGTACGTATTTATTGAAAGCAATTAAATACAAATTTGTGACGAGCTTCGGTGCTTTGTTCTAAATCTAGTTAAGTGATTAAAATCAAACAAGTTAAGGAGGAACGGTCAAATTGTGGTATCACTTTCTCCATTTGAATAATATAAGTGCATGTTTTTAACAAATTAATGGGAGGTCTCTTTAAATTTCAAATAATATAAGTGCATGTTCTTAACAAACTTCGGTTTTAATCGATTTAAAGGATATAACTTGATAGAATGTCATGGGATTGGTTCGTCGTGTAGTGCATTTGATTCATTCTTACAAACTTACGAAATGATAACGTATTTATTTGAAACAATTAAACATATATTCATGACGACCTTTAGTGCTTTGTTCTAAATCTAGTTAAGCGAATAAAATCAATAAGTTAAGGAAGAACGGTCAAATTCAGGTATTTGCTTGTCCATTTGATTCTTTATTATGAACGTAACAAATAAATTAGAGATCTCTTTAAACTTTGAATAATATAATGATTTCTAAACATTTTTGATGAACTTCAGTTTTAATCAATTAAAAGACTATAACTTGACAAAAATTGGTCTGATTTGTTCATCGTATGGTGTGTTTGATTTATTCTTATGAACTTAGCAAATGAGTACGTATTTATTTAAAACATTTCAATACACATTCTTGATGAGGTTGGTGCTTTGTTCTAAATCTTGCTAAGCTTAAAAAATCATAGAAGTTAATAAAGGACGGTCAAATTGTGTTATTAATTTGTCCATTTGATACGTCATTACGAACGTAACAAATAAATAGGAGGTCTTTTTAAACTTTAAATGAAATAACGGTTTGTGCACATTCCTAACAAATTTCTATTTTAATCAATTAAAAAGATATTGCTTGACCAAAAGTGGTTGAATTGGTTCACCGTTTAGTGCATTTGTTTCATTCTTATGAACATAGCAAATGAGTACGTAGTTATTTAAAATAATTAAAGACATTTGTGACGATCTTTCATATTTTTTTATAAGTTTTGTGAAATGAATGAAATTACATAAGATATGGAAGAACTATCATATTGTGGTATCACTTTGTCCATTTAATTCTTTAATATAAATGTAATAAATAAATGTGAGGTCTCTTTAAACTTTAAATAATATAATAATTTGTGAACATTCTTAACAATCTTTGGTTTTAATCGATTAAAAGGATATAACTTGACCAAAAGTGGTTCAATTGGTTTGCGTTTAGTGCACTTGATTCATTACTACGAACTTAGCAAATGAGTACGTATTTATTCAAAATAATTAAACACAATTCGTGATGAGTTTTTGTGCTTTGTTCTTAATCTAGTTAAGCGAATAAAATATTATAAGTTAAAGAAGAAAGGTAAAATTGTGGTATCACTTTGTCTATTTGATTCGTTAGTACGAATGTAACAAATGAATGGGAGGTCGCTTTAAACTTTGTAACAATTTATGCATAATCTTAACAAACTTTAATTTTAATCGATTAGAATGATATAACTTGACCAATAGTGGTCCAATTTGTCCATTGTTTAGTGCATTTGATTAATTCTTACAAGCTTTGGTGCTTTGTTCTAAATCTAGTGAAGATATTGAAATCTTATAAGTTCAGGAAGAATGGTCATATTGTGGTATCACTTAATCCATTTGATTCGTTATTAGGAGAGTAGAAAATGAATGGGAGGTCTCTTTAAACTTTAAATAATATAGCGATTTGTGCACATTCTTAATGAACTTTTGTTTTAATTGATAAAAAGGATATAGCTTTACCAAAATTGGTTTGATTGGTTCTTAGCTTATTGCATTTGATTCATTCTTACAAACTTAGCAAATGAATATGTATTAATTTAAAATAATTAAATACACATTTGTGACAAGCTTTAGTGCTTTGTTCTAAGTCTGGTTAAGTGATTAAAAAAATATAAGTTAAGGAAGAATGGTCAAATTGTGGTATCTCTTTGCCCATTTGATTTGTTATTACAAGTTTAACAAATGAATTGGATGTCTATTTAATCTTTAAATGACATAAGAGTTTGTGCACATTCTTGTTGTGCTTGGTGTGGGCACAAATGGTACCTTGAACTCTCACGTAGGAAAGGGGAGGAAGGAAGAAGAAAGGGGAGAAAATCAGAGTAGTTTCTATTGCATGACCATATAAGGGAAGAGAGGGATGACCAATATAGGGAGTCGCGCCCTCTCCTAGAGAGTCATGCTAGATAGTGATCCCGACTAAGCGGAGGGCCACTATCAAGTCCAATACAAATAACTGTCACAATAATGACTTATTACATAAGCAAATATGAAGGAAAGTAGTCTAATGTAATGCGATAAAAGGTAAAAAGAGAGCTAAGTGAATGTGCACAACACTCCACCACGCTTCCACTATTCGCCTTGTCCTCAAGGCGACCATACTTGGTAGTGAGCCATGAACTCGTCCTCGGACATCCAAGTAGCATCCTCAAGGGGCTGGCCCTGCCAAGAAATGAGCACCTCAGTAATGATACAGCTGGAACGACAAACCCTACACTTATCTAGCATCGAGGCAAGAACAGGATCTGTAGGTGGGACTGGCCCCATCAAGGGAGAAGGTGGAGCATTAGTGGCAAAGGAAGTGTCACCCACACAGTGGCGGATGCAGGAGACATGGAAGATAGCGTGAACCAACGAACCAAGCTTTCGAGCCCACCGGACCAATGCACTCCACCACTGCATACGGACCATGGAACCGGGGGGGCGAGCTTGGAATGCTCTGGCTGAAACAATGAGGTCTAGCACTGAGGAAGGACGAACACATAAACCAAGTCACCCACATAAAATTTCTGATTAGTGTGATGGCCATCATAAATTTGTTTCATCTGATTCAGATAAAGCGGCAGAGGAAGGGCTGGAAGAGATCCTTCATAAGGCTCTGAAAGGTGGATGGGGCATTGGTCAGCCTGAATAGCATGATGAGGAACTCGAAATGGCCGTCATGAGTTCGGAAAGCGGTCTTGTGCACATCGGCTGGCTGCACCCGAATCTTATGGTAACCCGATTGAAGGTCGAGTTTACTGAAGACTGTTGCACTTGCCAACTCATCCAGAAGCTCCTCAATCACAGGAATGGTACTTGTCCTTGACGGTGATAGCATTAAAAGCCTGGTAGTCGACACAAAAATACCAAATACCGTCCATCTTACGAACCAGCAACATAGGAGAGGAGAAAGGGCTTGTCTAGGGCGGATGATCCCATACTAAAGCATGTCGGTGATGAGGCGCTCTATCGCAGCCTTTTGGATGTGAGGATAGTGGTAAGGGTGGACATTGGCCGGTGATGCCCCAGGGATGATGGGGATGTGGTGGTCATGAGGCCACACTAGTGGAAGGTCCCTGGGCTCAGCAAACACCCCACTGTTGTTCGCCAGTAAGTCAAGAAGATCCTTAGGCAGCTTGTCTTGATGTACATTGATCGTTGCCTGTTGTTGCAGGAGGAATCCCTTGGGTGCGAAGGAGATCGCTGATTGGGTAGAAAGGAGGGTACCCAGCTGAGACCCTTGAATCCACACCCGCTGCCCATGAACCTCAAAATCCATGATCATATCTCTAAAGTTCCATACCATGTCCCCAAGCTCCTGTAGCCATTGAACCCCTAACACCACGTCCGCTCCTTTCATGGGCAGTAAGAAGAGGTCCGTGATGAAGGTGTGGCCTTGGATAGAGAAGGCAACCTGAGCACATACTCTGGAGCTCCTTAGATGCTTCCCATCACCAATCTACACATCAAAGGGCTTTGAATCATACACAAAGCAGCCTAGTCGCTGAGCCACCTTATCGTTGATGAAGTTGTGGGTAGAGCCGCTGTCAACAAGGATGGCCACTTGCTGCCGCTTGAGGTGGTCCTGGACCTGCATCGTGCAAGGAGTAAATACCCCCAAGAAAGCATGAACGGAGATCTCAGGCAGCACGTCATCGTAGTGGGAAGAGTCAGCCTTGTCCGCCACATTCTCCTCTTCATCAATCTCTTCCATGAGGAGGATGCCTTTGACGGAACAACGATGCCCTGGGATGAACTTCTCATCACATCAGAGCATAACCCCTTGGACCAACGTTCCTCCATTTGTGCTGGTGTGAGGCAATGGAAAAGCTGGCCGGGTAGAGGGGGCTATTGGCCAAGTTGGCCTAGTACTGAGCTACTAGCCAGGGTGGGAAGGGGGCTCGTGCTGAGTGTAGGCCTTGTGAAAGGCCCAAGCCTAGCCAATTTCTGCTCTTCAATTTGTGCATGGCGCATGACATCTTGCATACTAGAGCATGGGAAGTAGCACATTTCCTCTGATATCTCCAGTTTGAGCCCTCCGGCCAATCTGGGAGGCGGTTGGCAACCTTCATGAACTCTGTATAATAGGCCCGGATGGTGGTGGTTTGGCACAGGGTGGAGAGCATCTCTTTGAATTCTTGGAACTCATCGGGGCCAAACTGAATGCAAAGTTCATTGGAGAAGGAGGCCCAAGTGGAGTAAAGAAGCTCCTTCTCAATGCTCTGGAACCAAACTGAAGTGTTGCCATCTAGATGGAATGTGGCTATGCGCAACTATTCAGCCTCGGAGTGCGTTCCATGATAGGAGAAAAACTTCTTAGTTTTATACAGCCACTCCACTAGGTCGTCGTCCCCATTGTAGCGTGAGAACTGCAAGCAGGCCAATCGGGACTCAGCTCCTCCTTGTGGCCCACCACAAGGCCCCGAGTACTCTTCCCAATCGTCCTCCATCTCTTGGAATAGATTTCTTGGTGGTGGCATCATTGGGGCATTTTCTCAAACACTTGGCGGGCCTCGCATATCCCAGGCCTGGTGCCTTCCTTTTACAGCTTGGTCGAATGTACCAAAGCGCACAGGGGCCTGGGGGAACACGTGCATCCCTGTTTGCCGTCGCCTGAGGGCCGGGGCAGTGCACTTCAGGGGCCTAGGACAGCTCCCCCTTCTCCATATTGGCTGGCTGCAGCCTGGCCAATAATGGTGCAAAGGATGCTGAGGGTGCTGCATGAAGTTGAGCAATGGCCATGGTCAAGGACTCGATCTTGGCCATGATCTGTGTTAGTGTAGGGGCACTGAGGGTCTCCAGGATAGTTTTGGGACTATCTGCTGAGGCTTCGGCCTCCTTCTCGGGCTGAGTTTCAGGGGCCGCGGCGGGCTGCTTGCCTTGTGACATGGTCAGAGATCGTGAAGGCTTTGATACCAATGTTGTGCCCGGTGTGGGCACAAACGGTACCTTGAACTCTCACGTAGGAAACGGGAGGAAGGAAGAAGAAAGGAGAGAAATCAAAGTAGTTTCTATTGCATAACCATACAAGGGAGGAGAGGGACGACCAATATAGGGAGTCGCACCCTCTCCTAGAGAGTTGTGCCAGATAGTGGGCCCGACTAAGTGGAGGGCCACTATTTGGTCCAATACAAATAACTGTCACATTAACAACTTATGACGTAAGCAAATACGAAGGAAAGTAGCCTAATGTAATGTGATAAAAGGTAAATAGAGACCCGAGTGAACGTGCACAAAACTCCACGTGAATGTGCACAACAATTCTTAACAAACATCGGTTTTAATCAATTAAAAGGATATAATTTTACCAAACTTTGTCAGATTGGATCTTTGTTTTGTGCATTTGATTCAATCTTATGAACATCACATATGAGTACGTATTTATTTAAAACAACTAAATACAAATTCATGATAAACTTCAGTGCTTTGTTCTAAATCTAGTTAAGCGAATGAAATCGTATAAATTAAGGAAGAATGGTCAAATTGTGGCATCACTTTATTCATTTGATTTGGTATTTCGAATGTAACCATTGAATGGGAGGTCTATTTAAATTTTAAATAATATAATGATTTGTGCACAATCTTAACAATCGTTGGTTTTAATCGATTAGAAGGATATAACATGACATAAATTAGTCAGATCAGCTCATCGTTTAGTGTATTTTATTCATTCTTACAAACTTAGCAAATGAGTATCTATTTATTTAAACAATTAATAACACAATAGCGATGAGCTTTGGTGCTTTGTTCTTTAGCTTATATGATTCCATTCGCTTAACTAGATTTAAAACAAAGCACAAAAGCTCGTCACGAATGTATATTTAACAGTTTAAATAAATAATTATTCATTTGCTATGTTCATAAGAATGAATCAAACGCACTAAACAACAAACCAATCTGACCACTATCCCTTTAATCGATTAAAATCGAAGTTTCATTAAGAATGTGCACAAATTATTATATCATGTAAAGTTTACAGTGACCTCGCATTTAATTGTTTGAAATAAATATTTATTTGCTATGTTCATAAGAATGAATCAAATGAACTAAACGACAAATAAATTGGTCTACTTTTGGTCAAGTTATATCTTTTTAATTGATTAAAACCGAAGTTTGTCAAGAATGTGTATTAATCGTTACATAGTTCAAAGTTTAAAATGACCTCTCATTCATTTGTTACATTCATACTAAAGAATCAAATAAACTAAGTGATACCACAATTTGACTTTTCTTCCTTAAGTTATATTATTTTATTCGCTTAACTAGATTTAGAACAAAATACCAAAACTTGTCACAAATGTGTGTTCAATTGTTTTAAATAAATTTATACTCGTTTGCTAAGTTTGTAGTAATGAATCAAATGCACTAAACACAAACGAATCAAACCACTTTTGATCAAGTTATATCTTTTTAATCGATTAAAACCGAAGATTATTAAGAATGTTCACAAATCATTATATTATTTAAAGTTTAAAGATACCTCATATTTATTTATTATGTTCATAATCACTAATCAATGGGACCAATTTTGGTCAAGTAATATCCTTTTAATAGATTAAAATCTAAGTTTGTTAGGAATGTGCACAAACCTTTATGTCATTTAAAGTTTAAACAGATATCTCATTCATTTGTTACGTTTGTAATGACATATAAAATAGACAAATTAATAGCACAATTTGACTGTTCTTTCTTGACTTATATGCTTTCTTACGCTTAACTAGATTTAGAACAAACCACCAAGCTTGTCACGAACGTGTATATAATTATTTTAAATAAATATGTACTCATTTTATGTGTTCATAATGAATCAAACACACTAAATGACGAACCAATCTGGGCAATTTTTTTTCATGTTATAGCCTTTTAATCGATTAAAACCAAAGTTCATTAAGAATATTTACAAATCGCTATATCTTTTAAGTTAAAAGAGGCCTCCCATTAATTTGTTATGTTCATAATAATAAATCAAATGGTCAAACAGATACCAAAATTTGACTTTTCTTTCATAACTTATATGATTTCATTTACTTAACTAGATTTAGAATAAAGTATTAAAGCTTGTCACGAATATATGTTTAATTCTTTTAAATAAATACATAATCATTTGAGAAGTTCATAATAATGAATCAAATGCAATAAATGATGAACCAATCCGATGACTTTATGTCAAGTTATATCCTTTTAATTAGAAAAAATCAAAGTTTGTTAAGAATGTGCACAAATTATTAGATTATTAAAATTTTAAGAGACCTCTCATTCATTTGTTACGTTCATAATAATGAATCAAATGGAAAAAGTGATACCACAATTTGACCATTCTTCCTTAACTTATATGATTTTAATTGCTTAACTAGATTTAGAACAAAACATCGAAGCTCGTCACGAATTTGTATTTAATTGCTTTTAATAATTATGTACTCATTTGCTATATTCATAAGAATGAATCGAAGGCACAAAACAAAGAACCAAATGGAAATTTTTTTATCAAGTTATATCCTTTTAATTAATTAAAACCAAAGTTCGTTAAGAATTTGCAAAAACTGTTATGTCATTCAAAGTTTAAAGAGATCTCTCATTTATTTGTTACGTTCATAATGACGTATCATATGGACAAAATAAAAGCATAATTTGACCGTTCTTTCTTAATTTATATAATTTTTTATGCTTAACTAGATTTAGAACAAACCACTGAGCTCATCATAATTGCGTATTTAATTATTTTATATAAATACATACTCATTTGCTAAATTCATAAGAATGAATCAAATGCACTAAACGATGAACCAATTGGACCAATTTTCGTCAAGTTATATCCATTTTACAAATAAAAATTGAAGTTCATTAACAATGTGCACAAATTATTATATTACTTATTGTTTAAAGAGGGCTCCCATTCATTTGTTACATTCGTAATAATGAATTAACAGGACTAAGTGATACCACAATTTAACCATTCTTCTTGAACTTATATGATTTTAATTGCTTAACTAGATTTAAAATAAAACACCAAAGATCGTCACAAAAGAGTATTTAATTGTTTTAAATAAATACATATTCATTTGCTAAGTTGATAACAAGAAATCAAATGCACTAAAATAAGAAGAAATTGGACAAGTTACAACCTACTTGTCATGCCCTAGCACCCGCCCGACCCGTGCCGAACCCGGTCCAAGGGACGGTCGAAGAGCACGGGGGCGACTAGGTTGGTTCGTTTAACATATAGCATAAAATTTGGGCCCTCTATCAGGTGAATTTCACATACAGAGTTGCACACCTCTTAAACCTTTGTGCAAAAGATATAAGGACAATAAGAGAGGACTTTAACTTTGAATTAGTTCATAAGTCATATACCCACCTATTTAGAATCCTGAGCCAACACACATGGCTCGATTTAGAAAGTCTTAAACAAATCTAAAAATATAAGATATACAGGAGTCTGAAACAAGAACCACTATACATGACGTTCTATTATCATAACAGAGTAAATAAAAAAACATAACAAAGTCTAAAAGCATCCACGCCTACTCCCAAGATCTCCCCGATCGTTCCTCATTGAGAGGATCCTGGTTAACTACATGTCACACCATGTAGCCCAAAACAAAACACAGAAAGAGGGGTGAGTAAAACTCAGTAAGGTTTTGAAATACGGTAACAATAAATCAAAAAAACATCCATGGCACATCAACATGGTCTATCAGATCTATATATCACATAATATCTTGTTTCTTATTACTTCTCTTACCATAACCACACTTAAACGTAAGCAATTACTCTGCTTGCAAGTATTTCACACATATTATTCCCAACATGAATAGTCATCACATATGACCTGCATGAGAAGTGTCTCTAATACACAATCCCATCATCCATAATCATCACATATAACCTGCATGAGAAGTGTCTCTAACACACAATCACATTATGCATAATCATCACATATAACCTGCATGCGAACTGTCTCTAACACACAATCACATCATGCATAATCATCACATATAGCCTGCATGAGAAGTGTCTCTAACAGGCAATCACATCATGCATAATCATCATCAATCAACCTATATGTAAAGTACCTCTAATCACACTAATCACAAGCATGCAAATCGATAAAGCATCAACACTGCTTAATCGGCCGAAGCATAAGCAGTCACTGCTTACTCCAAACGATCCCCAATAGCAAAGTCTAAAAGAATTAAGCAATTTCGGTAAATTCCCTAGCGGGGAAGAATACCCCCTAGTAAGCCAGTGCACTCAGCTACACTAGCATGGATTCTCAGGGTCCAGATGGTCTCAATAGTTTTATTCTCCTTATAGCATTGCTACTCTTCTCAACCCTAGGAGGAAAACCCATCCTCGAGGGATGTAAAACCTTGTCCTTTTGAATGTAAAACTAAATTAATAAGCCTCTGATCAATTAACCTGAAAAGCAATATCTCACAATTGCAACCAATCGATCAACAACGGCTAATCTCGATCAAGTCTCATTCATAAATCCGTCTCATGATGCATACAACATGGTACATACATGAGCAATCTCTACATGGATTCTAATTAATGGAACGTGCTCCCATTAGCCACACATGCATCATATCTAATCATAAGTATCAATAATTACCATGATTACCCCTACATGCATGTATACTAGGTAGAAACATTCATTTCTAAGCCTATGAACATGCATTCTAAATAACCCATCAACATACTACACACATGCTCTTTAACATCTTGTCATGGCTCCTTGCCAAAATCATGTGTAAAAACTATCGAAAAACACAATTTGAATCAAGTGCAACCTCATGCTAGACCTATATAAGCATATTCATACCACACTTAAAGCTAGACATGACACCATCATTCACCCATAATTCAAGCATAATATGTAAAAGTATACAAGTCCATTCTCACGCAATAACCTTGCTGGAATCATGTTTAGAATATAAGGAATTATTCAACATGGATTCAAGATAAGGAATAACCACATGTTTAACAAATCAGCATGTAATTCACATAATACTTAAACATTCATCATAACTTCCCACAAATAACTTAGGAACCTAACAAATAACACAAAAAATGAAAACCTTGCTTATTTTAAGCCCAAATTGATTTCTAAAATTTTAGAAACATCTAATTAATGTCTTAAGATATTGTTAGGGTTATTTGGGACTTATCATCCCAATTTTGCATATGGGGCCCCACTGGGTACCACCCCCTAATTTTTGGAGAAGACAGCAAAAAATTCCAATAATTTCATAAAAATCCCAATTGACTTATATTAACATAAAAACTATCAAAGTGAAGACAATTTGATCAAAAACTATTACTAACCACTTTAAATTAAAAAAATCAAAACCAATCAAAGTTAACATTAATCCACACAATAATTACTAAATCAAATAAAATGAACCGGTTAGTAGTTAGAGATCTTACATCCTTCCCTCATTTAGGAATTTTGGTCCCTGAAATTCACTAACGATCGGCAGTAAAAAGGTTGGGGCACTTCTCCCTTACTTCATTTTCCCATCCCAAGTGGCTTCTTCAACTTCATGATTACACCATAAAACCTTCTCTAGTGGAATCACCTTATGCCGGAGAGTCTTCTCCTTTCTATCTAAGATACGAACTAGTGCTTCCACATAAGATAGGTCCTCCCTCAACTCCAAAGGCTCGAAATCCAATATGTGAGATGGATCAGGCTCATACTTGAGAAGAAGTGACACATGAAACACATTATGGATGTTCTCGAGCAGAGGAGGTAGAGCCACCCGATAAGCCATAGCACCAATACACTCCAAGATCTCGAATGGATTGATAAATCTAGGAGAAATTTTGCCCTTTTGGCCAAATCGTACCTCACCACGGGATGGAGATATTTTGAGAAATACATGATCACCCACATTAAACTCCAACTCTCGCCGTCATTTGTCATCGTAGCTCTTTTGCCAACTCTGTGCCGTTTGCAATCTCTCCTGAATCAGTCAGATCTTCTCCATTGATTGTTGCACAAGATTAAGACCAGTAAGGAGATGTTCCCCGACCTCACTCCAGCAAAGGGAAGATCGACACGGACGTCCATAAAGTGCCTCAAACGGTGCCATCTTAATCCTCGCCTGGTAACTGTTATTATAAGAAAACTCCACAAAAGGTAAGTGCTACTCCCAACTGCCCTTCCACACAAGTATACATGCCCGAAGCATGTACTCAAGTGTTTGGATAGTCCTCTCTGATTGCCCATCGATCTAAGGATGGTAGGCTGAGCTAAGATATAACAATGTACCCAAGGCTTTCTAAAAACTCTGCCAAAATCTGGAAGTAAAGTGAGGATCATGGTCGAAAATAATAGATATCAGAATACCATGCAACAGTACAACCTCCTTCACATATAAGGTAGCTAGTACATAAAGAGAAGTAGGCATCCTTATCGCAAGAAAATGCACAGACTTAATGAGTCAATCAATGATGACCCATACCACATCATTACCACTCAGCGACCTAAGAAGTCTAGAAACAAAGTCCACAGTCACATTCTCCCACTTTCACTCCGGAATAGGAATGGGTTGTAACAAACCACCAAGATGATGATGTTCTACCTTGACTTGTTGACAAATAAAGCATTCAGATACAAAAGAAGCAATATCCCTCTTCATAACCACCAAAAAGTCTTTTCTGCATCATGATACATCTTGGTTCCCCCTAGGTGAATGGAAAACCTAGAGTGATGTGCCTCCGACAAGATACGCTCCTCAAGTTCCAAGGGGTTTGGCATACACAACCGGTCTCTATAAGTCAAACTCCCATCAGACATCTCCTCAAAATCCATCACTACCTTCTCTCTCAACTTAGCCTTAAAAACTTGAGTCTCCTCATCCCTCTTTTGGACTTCAACCACATCATCAACCAAGCTAGAGCTTATGGAAAGGTTGGCAAATAACCTACAAGTATCCTCCAAAGCTAACTCCGGCTAAAGCTCAATAGCTTCTTCATACAAGAGCCATTCTTGGATAGACACACAAGCTATCGAAGTGGCTGATTTTCGACTCAAGACATCTGTCACCACATTAGCTAACAAAATGATTTCTTTTGCTGGACAGGATTTAGAACAAAGCAACAAGCTCATCATGAATTTATATTTAATTCTTTTAAATAAATATTTACTCATTTGCTATGTTCATAAGAATGAATCAAACGCACTAAACAATGAACCAATCAGACTAATTTTTATCAA
This sequence comes from Saururus chinensis, assembly GCA_035235625.1. Taxonomy (NCBI): domain Eukaryota; kingdom Viridiplantae; phylum Streptophyta; class Magnoliopsida; order Piperales; family Saururaceae; genus Saururus; species Saururus chinensis. Next base: position 40,564,459 of record CP141143.1, read on the forward strand.
GTGTTATCCTTTAAATACAATAAAACCAAAGTTCATTATAAATATGCACACACTGTTTTGTCATCTAAAGTTTTAAGAGACCTCCCATTCTTTTGTTACATTCATAATGACGTATCAAATAGACAAAGTAATAATAACACAATTTAACCATTGTTCCTCAACTTATATGATTTCTTACACTTAACTAGATTTAGAACAAAGCACCGAGATCGTCACGAATGTGTATTTAATTGTTTTAAATAAATATGTACTCATTTGCTAGGTTCATAAGAATAAATCAAGTGCACTAAATGACAAACTAATTGGACCATTTTTGTCAAGTTATATCCTTTCAATCAATTAAAACTGAAGTTCGTTAAGCTTATTTGTAAATCGTTATATCGTTTAAAGTTTAAAGAGCGCTCCCATTCATTTGTTACATTCGTAATAACAAATCAAATGGACAAACAAATACAACAATTTGATTGTTTCTCCTTAAAATATATAATTTTATTATCTTAACTAGATTTAGAACAAAGCACCAAAGCTCATCATGAATGCATATTTAATTATTCTAAATAAATATATATTCATTTTCTATGTTCGTAAGAATGCATCAAATGCAGTAAACGGCGAACTAATCGGACCACTTTTGGTCAAGTATATCTATTTAATCGATTTAAACCAAAGTTAGTTATGAATTTGCACAAATCATTATATTATTTAAAGTTTAAATAGACCTCTTATTTTCTTGTAACGTTCATAATAACAAATAATGCACAAAGTGATACTACAATTTTACCATTCTTCTTTAACATATATGATTTCATTCGCTTAACTAGATTTAGAAGAAAACACCAAAGCTTATCATGAATTTGTATTTAAGTGTTTTAAATAAATATATATTTATTTACTCAGTTCATAAGAATGAATCAAATACACTAAACAATGAGCCAATTGAACCACTTTTGGTCAAGTTATATTCTTTTAAATTATTAAAACTGAAGTTTGTAATGAATGTGCACAAATCATTGTATCATGTAAAGTTTAAAGTGACCTCCAATTTATGTATTACATTCATAATGACAAATCAAATGGACAAAGTTATAGCACGATTTGACCATCTTTGATAACTTATATGATTTCTTACGTTTGAATAACTTTAGGAAAAAGCATTGAGCTCATCACAAATTTGTATTTTAATCATTTTAAATAAATACAAACTCATTTGCTATGTTCATAAGAATGAGTCAACCACACTAAACGATGAACCATTCAGTCCAATTTTTGTCAAGCGATATCTTTTTAATCAATTAAAACCAAAGTTCCTTAAGAATATGCACAAGACGTTATGTCGTTTAAAGTTTAAAGAGGCCTCCCATTCATTTATTATGTTCATAATGATGTATCAAATAGACAAAGTAATAATAATACAATTTGCCTACTCTTCCTTAAATAGATTTAGCACAAAGCACTTAACAAATGTGTATTTAATTGTTTTAAATAAATATTACTCATATGCTAAGTTCGTAAGAATGAATCAAATGTACTAAACGATGAACCAATCGGACTAATTTTTGTCATGTTATCTCCTTTTAATCGATTAAAAATGAAGTTTGTTAATAATGTGCACAAATTGTTTTATCATTTAATGTTTAAAGAGTCCTCCCATTCATTTGTTACATTCATAATAATGAATCAAATGGACAAAGTAATAACACAATTTGGCCATTCTTCCTTAAGTTATATGATTTCGTTCACTTAACTAGATTTATAACAAAGCACCAAAGCTTGTAACGAATGTGTATTTAATTATTTTAAATAATACATACTTATTTGATATGTTCATAAGAATGTACCAAATGCACTAAATGACAAACCAATGGGACAACTTTAGGTCAAACATTATCCTTTTAATCAATCAAAACCAAAGTTCGTCTAGAAAGTGCACAAATTGTTATATTGTTTAAATTTTAAAATGACCTCTCATTCATTTGTTACATTCGTAATAATGAATTATTTGGATAAAGGGATGTCATAATTAAACCATTTTTCCTTAACTTAGTCAATTTCATTCATTTCACAAGATTTAGAATAAAGCTCCAAAGCTTGTAACAAATGTGTATTTAATTATTTTAAATAAACACGTAATCATTCTCTATGTTCATAAGAATAAAACAAATGCACTAAATGACGAACCAATGCGACCACTTTTTGCCAAGTAATATCCTTTTAATCGATTAAAAGCGAAGTTCGTTAAGAATGTGCATAAATTGTTATATCATTTAATGTTTAAAGAGTCCTCCCAATCATTTGTTACATTCGTAATAACAAATCAAATAGATAAAGTTATAACACAATTTGGTCGTTCTTCCTTAAGTTATATGATTTCATTCATTTAACTAGATTTATAACAAAGCACCAAAGCTTGTAACGAATGTGTATTTAATTATTTTAAATAAATAAATACTTATTTGATATGTTCGTAAGAATGTATCAAATGCACTAAATGACAAACCAATGGGACAACTTTTGGTCAAGCATTATCCTTTTAATCGATCAAAACCAAAGTTCCTCTAGAAAGTACACAAATTGTTATATCATTAAAATTTTAAAATGACCTCCTATTCACTTGTTACATTTGTAGTAATGAATTATATGGACAAAGGGATGCCATAATTAGACCATTTTTCCTAACTAAGTCAATTTCGTTCATTTCTCAAGATTCAGAACATAGAACTAAATCTTGTCACGAATGTGTATTTAATTATTTTAAATAAATATGTAATCATTATATATGTTCATAAGAATAAAACAAATGCATTAAACGACAAACCAATGGGACCACTTTTGGCTAAGTAATATCCTTTTAATCGATTAAAACTGAAATTTGTTAAAAATGTGCACTAATTGTTATATCATTTAAAGTTTTAAGAAACCTCCCATTCATTTGTTATGTTCATAATGACGTATCAAATAGACAAAATAATAGCAGAATTTGACCATTCTTCCATAACTCATATGATTTCTAACGCTTAACTAGATTTAGAATAAAGCACCAAGGCTCATCATGAACATGCATTTAATTGTTTTAATTAAACACATACTCATTGGCTAAGTTCATAAGAATGTATCAAATGCACTAAATAACAAACCAATCGGACCACTTTTTTACAAGTTATATCTCATTAATTGGTTAAAACTGAAGTTCGTTAAGAATGTGTACAAATCATTATATCGTTTAAAGTTTAAAGTGACCTCTCATTTACTTGTTTGATTCGTAATGACAAATCAAATTGACAAAGTTAGAGAATCATTTGGCCATTCTTCCTTATCATATATGATTTCATTCAGCTAACTACATTTCCAACAAAGCTTCCAGCTCCTTATGAATGTGTATTTAATTATTTTAAATAAATACGTACTCATTTTCTAAGTTCATAAACATGAATCAAACGCACCAAATGATGAACCAATTAGACAAAGTTTTGTCAAGTTATATCCTCTGTTAAGGAAGAATGGTCAAATTGTTATATCATTTTGTCAATTTTATTTGTTATTATGAACGTAATAAATAAATGGGAGGTCTCTTTAAATTTTAAATAATATAACAATTTACGTACATTCCTAACAAATTTCAGTTTTAATTAATTAAAAGGGTATAGCTTGACCAAAATTGGTCTGATTGGTTCATCATTGAGTGCGTTTAATTTATTCTTATGAAATTAGCAAATAAGTACATATTTATTTAAAACACTTAAATACGCGTTCGTGATGAGCTTTGGTGCTTTATTCTAAATCTAGTTGAGTGAATGAAATCATATACGTTAAGAACGAACAATTAAATTGGGGTATCACTTTGTCCATTTGATTTGTTATTATGAATGTAACAATTTAAAAAAAGAGATATCTTTTAACTTTAAGCGATATAATGATTTGTGCGCATTCTTAACAAACTTATGTTATAATCGTTTAAAACAATTTAACTTCACCAAAAGTTGTCCTATAGGTTCACTATTTAGTGTGTATAATTCATTGTAATGAACTTAGCAAATGAGTATATATTTATTTATAACAATTAAATACACATTTATGACGAGCTTCAATGTTTTGTTTTAAATCGAGTTAAGCAAATGAAATCATATAAGTTAAGGAAGAACAACAAAATTGTACTATTACTTTGTCCATTTGATTCGTCATTACAAAAGTAACAAATAAATTAGAGGTTTCTTTAAACTTTAAATGATATAACGATTTGTACACATTCTCAACGAACTTTGGTTTTAATCAATTAAAAAGATATAACTTGACCCAAAGTGGTCGAAATTGTTCGTTGTTTTGTGCATGTGATTCATTCTTACGAACTTCATAAATGAGTATGTATTTATTTAAAACAATTAAATACACATTCATAACAAACTTTTGTGCTTTGATCTAAATCTAGTTAAGTGAATAAAATCATATAAGTTAAGAAAGAACGGTCAAATTGTGGTACCACTTTGTCCATTTGATTCGTTATTTCTAACTTAACCAATTAGCGAGAGATCTCTTTCAACTTTAAACAATTATACGATTTGTGCACATTCTTAACAAACTTTGGTTTTAATCGATTTATAGGTAACATGGCCAAAAAGGGTCCATTTGGTTCATCATTTATTGTGTTCGCTACATTCTTATGAACTTAGCAAATGAGATATATTTATTTAAAATAATTAAGTACACATTCATGATGAGCTTTGGTGCTTTGTTCTAAAAATAGTTAAATCAATGAAATCATATAAGTTAAGGAAGAACGGTGAAATTGTTGTATCACTTCGTCAATTTGATTCGTTATAATGAATGTAACAAATGAATGGGTGGTCTCTTTAATTGTTAAATAATATAATAATTTGTACACATTCCTAACGAAATTCGGTTTAAATAGTTTAAAAGGATATAGCTTAACCAAAAGTTGTCTGATTGGTTCATCATTTGGTGTGTTTGATTTATATTTACAAACTTAGCAAATGAGTACGTATTTATTTAAAAATATTAAATACACATTTGTGGCGAGCTTTGATGCTTTCTTCTAAATCTAGTTCAGTTAATGAAACAATATAAGTTAAGGAAGAACAATAAAATTGTGCTATTACTATGTACATTCAATTTGTCATTATGAATATAACAAATGAATAAGATGGCTCTTTAAACTCTAAATGATATAATAATTTGTACACATTCTTAATGAACTTCAGTTTTAATCGATTAAGAGCATATAACTTGAAAATAGTGGTTGGATTGGTTCATCGTATAGTACATTTGATGGATTCTTACAAACTTATTTGAGTATGTATTTATTTAAATTACTAAAATACACATTCATGACAAGCTTTGGTGTTTTGTTATAAATCTAGTTAAGTAAATAAAATCATATAAGTTAAGCAAGAATGGTCAAATTGGGGTATAACTTTGTCTATTAGATTCGTTATTACGAATGTAACAATTGAATAGGGGATCTCTTTTAAATTTAAATGATATAATTATTCGTGCACATTCTTAATAAACTTCAGTTTTAATCAATTAAAAATATATAACTTGACTAAAATTGGTCTGATTGATTCATCATTTAGTCCATTTAAATCATTCTTATGAACTTAGCAAATGAGTATGTATTTATTTAAAATAATTAAATACATATTTGTTATGAGCTTTTGTGCTTAATTCTAAATCTAGTTTAAGTAAATAAAATCATATAAATTAAAGAAGAACTGTCAAATTCTAGCATCACTTTGTCCATTTGATTCATTATTACAAATGTTACAAATTAATGGGAGGTCCCTTTAATCTTTAAATGATATAACGATTTATGCATATTCTTAATGAAATTCGGTTTTTATTGATTAAAAGGATCTAACATGACCAAATGTGGCCTAATCGGTTCGTCATTTAGTGCATTTGATTAATTTGTACGAGCTTGGCAATTGAGGTCGTATTTATTTAAAACAATTAAATACACATCGTGATGAGCTTTGATGTTTTGTTCTAAATCTAGTTAAACGAATAAAATCATATAAGTCAAGAATGGTCAAATTGTGGAATCACTTTTTATATTTTATTTGTTATTACGAATTTAACAAATGAATGGAAGATCTCTTTTAACTTTAAACGATATGAGGATTTATGCACATTCTTAACAAACTTTGGTTTTAATCGATTAAAAGGATATAACTTAACCAAAAGTGGTTAAAATTGTTCATCGTTTAGTACATTTAATTCTTTCTTATGAACTTAGTAAATGAATACGCATTTATCTAAAATAATTTAATACACATTCACGATGAGTTTCGGTGCCTTGTTTTAAATCTTGTTGAGTGAATAAAATAATATAATATAAGGAAGAACAGCCAAATTGAGCTATTACTTTGTCAACTTGATTTGTCATTATGAATGTAACAAATGAATGAGAGGTCTCTTTTAAGTGTAAATGATATTATGATTTGGGCTCATTTCACGCGAACTTTGGTTTTAATTGATTGAAAGGATATAACTTGACCAAAGTTGTCTCATTAGTTCATTGTTTAGTGCATTTGATTTATTCCTTCGAACTTAGCAAATCAATATGTATTTATTTAAAATAATTAAATACACATTCATGATGAGCTTTGGTGCTTTGTTCTAAAGAATGAAATCGTATAAGCTAAAAAAGAACTATGAAGTTTTGGTATCAATTATCCATTTGATTTGTTATTATGACTAGGAGATTTCTTTTGACCTTAAATGATATAAGGATTTATATAAATTCTTAATGACCATCAATTTTAATCGATTAAAAGGATATAAATTTACAAAAAGTAGTCCAAGTGGTTCGTCGTTTAGTGCGTTTAATTTATTCCCACAAACATAACAAATGATTATGTATTTATTTATAACAACTAAATACACACTAATGATGAACTTTGGTGCTTTATTCTAAACTTGGTTAAGCGATTGACATCTTATATGTTAACGAAGAATGGTCAAATTTTGGTACCACTTTTTCACTTTTATTTGTTATTACGAACATAACAAATAAATAGAAGGTCTCTTTAAATTTTGAACAATATAACGATTGGTGCGCATTCCTAACAAATTTTGGTTCTAATCTATTAAAAGGGTATAACAACTAAATTTGGTCTAATTGGTTTGTCATTGAGTGCATTCAATTCATTCTTATGAACTTAGCAAATGTGTACATATTTATTTAAAACAATTGAGTACACATTCGTGACAAGCATTGGTGCTTTGTTCCAAATTTAGTTGAGTGAATGAAATCTTAAAAGTTAAGAATGGTTAATTTGTGGTATTACTTTTTCTATTTTATTCTTTATTACGAATTTAATTAATGAATTGGAGATCTATTTTAACTTTAAACAACATAACGATTTGTTCACATTCTTAACAAACTTTGGTTTTAACCAATTAAAAGCATATAACTTAACCAAAAGTTGTCAAAATTGTTCGTTGTTTAGTCGTTTGATTCATTATGATGAACTTCACAAATGAGTATGTTTGCATTTATTTAAAATAACTTAATACACATTCGTGACTGTTAATGACATGTCAGAAAAATAGTATATTCTCCCGCCTAGACGATTGTCAATTTTTGTGACAAATTTGTGAGTGACCCCGTGAGTTATTTAAGGGAAGTCAATTTGAAGAAAAGACCACAAGACAGCAAACTGAAGCTCCAATTCATCTACAAATTCCATCAAGATCAAGATTTGGATCGATTACAACTGACACTCTCATCGTGGCTCTTACATACACTTCTTTCCGCCCCTAGGACCTTATAGTAAATAATTAATTTTTTAGGGTCACTTATAAACCTTTGTCTTACCCATACATGGGTAGTATTACCCACTCATGGGTAGGCTTACCCACACATGGGTAGTCTTACCCACTCATGGGTAGACTTACCCACACATGGGTAGCCTTACCCACACATGGGTAGGCTCACCCACACATGGGTAGGCTCACCCACACATGGGTAGTCTTACCCACTCGTGGGTAGGCTCACCCACACATGGGTAGTCTTACCCACTCGTGGGTAGGCTCACCCACACATGGGTAGTCTTACCCACTCATGGGTAGACTTACCCACTCATGGGTAGTCTTACCCACTAATGGGTAGTCTTACCCACACATGGGTAGACTCACCCACCAATGGGTAAAAAGTATCATCTCTTGACCTCTATAAATACCCATGTCATAGGAAGAGGTGATAACTAAGTAGAGCTAAACCCTCTCAAGTCCCTTAGGCATTCTTGTAGCTTCCTTGCCTTATTTTTGGAAAGCCTTGGGCCACTTGTTTTGAATTTCTTCTCTCATTCAAAGGAATATCAATGGAGTCTCTTTTGAGAGCCATGGAAGAAATTCAAGCTTGATGATCTTTGGTTTCTTGTTCTTATAGTGTTGAATCTTTAGAAACCAGTCCTTTCTACCCGACTCCCTTGGCTTTTGAAATATTTCCTTCCAAAGCCTTAAATTTGTCATAAGTAACCATCCTCCCTTTGGCAATGGCCATAGAAGATTCTCAATGAGGAAATGGAAAGGTGCTTATGACTATTTGGCCAAGGTTTCCTTCATTTTATGAAAAACCACCTAGAAACCCAAAACCCCCCATCTAATAAGCCTTAGCAATTTCAGAGCATCGAATTAGATCCAAGGTTAGATGTGAGATGGCCAAAGATTGAACACTCTTCAAGAGCACACGTACTACTTGCAAGTGTGAGCTATTGTAAGTGTTCTTAAGATCTCTTCTTCCTAAATTTCTGGTTGGTGGAGTAAACCTAGTGGTTGAAACACCTTGGTGAGAGGGACAGGTTGTGCATAACCCACAGAGTGTGGATTCACTTAAATGTATGTATGGTTATCGGTGAACCAAGGAAAACCGGGGTTTGTAAATGGTTGTGGGATAGCCGAAACCCTCACTTAGTGGATGTCAGAGGTGCCTTGGATTAGGTGCTATGAGAGTGGATGTACCCGTCTAAGCAAGTGCTTGACGGCAAACCACTATAAATCTCTTTGTGCATGATATCTTTATTTGTTTGATGTTGTGATGACTTTACATATCTAACTTCACATCCCTTGAGTCCTCTCTCACCTTTGCGCATTCTAAATATGAATATTTGTCTTCACTGAATGTACACACGATTGATTTCTTTTGTCTTTGATCATCATTATCATGTTGCATAGAATTAAACTTACAAGTAACTTTTAAGTGGTTGTCCTATTCACCCCCCCCCCTCTAGGACTCTCTCTCCTTAGCGTACTTTCAGTGACAAGCTCTGGTGCTTTGTTTTAAATCTAGTTAAGCGAATAAAATCATATAAGTTTAGGAAGAATGGTCAAATTATGGTATCACTTTGTCCATTTGATTTGTTACTACAAACGTAACAATTAAATGGGGGGTCTCTTTTAACTTTCAACAATATAATGATTTGTGCAAGTTTTTAATGATCTTCGGTTTTAATCGATTAAAAGGATATATCTTGACCAAAGTCTGATTAGTTTGTCTTTTAGTACATTTAATTTATTCTTACAAACTGAAGAAATGTGTACATATTTATTTAAAACATTTAAATACACATTCGTGATGAGCTTCGGTTCTTTGTTTTAAATTTTGTTGAGCTAATGAAATCATATAAGATATAGAAGAAAGGAAAATTTGAGCTATTACTTTGTCAATATAATTCGTCATTACAAATGTAAAAAATGGATGGGAGGTCTCTTTTAACTATTAACAATATGACAATATGTGCATATTTTAAACGAACTTCGGTTTTAATCGATTAAAATGATATAACTCGGCTAAAATTGGTCTGATTGATTCATTCTTTAGCACATTAGATTTATTCATTCTAACTTAGCAAATGAATCCATTTTTATTTGAAACAATTTAATACACAATCATAACAAGCTTACGTGTTTTGTTCTAAATCTAGTGAAGTGAATAAAATCATATAAGTTAAGGAAGAACTGTGAAATTGTGGTATCAATTTATCCATTTGATTCATTATTATGAACATAACAAATGACTGGGATATCTTCTTTAACTTTAAATGATATAGCTACTTATACATTTTCTTAATGAACTTCAATTTTATTCGATTCAAAGGATATAAATTTACTAAAAGTGGTCCGATTAATTCGTCATTTAGTGCATTTGATTTATTCCTACAAACATAAAAAATGATTAGATACTTATTTAAAACATCTAAAAACACATTTGTGATGAGCTTTGGTGTTTTATTCTATATTTAGTTAAGCGATTGAAATCATCTAAGTTAAGGAAGAATGGTTAAATTGTGGTATTACTTTGTCAATTTTATTCATTATTACGAACATAACAAATAAATGCGAGACCTCTTTAAATTTGAAATGATATCATGATTTGTGCAAATTCCTAACGAATTTTGGTCTTATTCAATTAAAAGGGTACAATTTGACAAAAATTAGTCTGATTGGTTTGTCATTTAGTGCATTTAATTTATTCTTTTAAAATTAGCAAATGAGTACGTATTTATTTAAAATAATTAAATACACATTTGCGACGAGCAATGGTGCTTTGTTTTAAATTTCGTTTTGAGTGAATGAAATCATATAAATTAAGGAAGAATAATCAAATTAGGGTATCATCGATAATACCTAAGGTATTAGTGACCTTTTTCATATGCATCGCTAATATACATATATATAAATATATTTTAGTTTATATTTATTGTTTTGAAAAGATAATATATATAATTTAAAATTAAAATTACAATAAACTCCCCTACTCTCTCCCTTCTTGTGCTTAGAGTTGGGGCACACATTACTGCCGGGGGGAGAGAGATCAAAAAGAGGGGAGAGGGAAGAGAGAGGAAAGAGAGGAGAGAGAGAGGTGAGAGAGAGGAGAGAGAGAAGAGGGAGAAGTAAGAGATAGAGAGAGATAGAAAAGAGATGGTAGAGAGAGTGAAGAGAGAGAAGAGATAGGAGTGAGGAGAGAGAGTGAAGAGAGAGAAGAGGAGAGAGGGAAGAGAGAGAAGAGGATAAAGAGGTAGAGAGAAGGAAGAGAGAGAATAGAGAGGGAGGGAGGAATTTATTTTATTTATTTAGATTTGTTTATTAAATATTATATTTTAATAATAAATTAAATTAAATTAAATGTATTATGTTGCTAATACCCTAAGTATTTACGCCTATGCATCACTAATACCTATGGTATTAGCTGCGCTTTTTCCTATGCGTCACTAATATATTTATTTTATTTTATATTTATTATTTTTAAAATATATTATATACATAAAAATAAAAAAAATAAATCAAATTACTCTACTCTCTCCCCTCTTGTCCTCAAAACTAGGACTCACGTTGAAGCATGTGAGAGAGAGATTAGAAAGAGGAGAGAGGGAAGTGAGCAAGAGGAGAGAGACGGGGGAGGGAGAGAGGGGAGAGAGAGCGGGGAGGAAGAGAGAGAGGAAAGAGGAGATAGAGGAGAGAGAGAAGTAAGAGAGGGAGAGACAGAGGAGTGAGAAGAGAGAGAGAGTGAAGAGAGACGGTAGAGAGAGAAGAGATGCTAGAGAGCAAGAGAGAAGAGATAGAAAGTGAGGAGAGAGAGGGTAGAGTGACTATAGAGAGGAAGGAATTTAATTTTATTTTTAAATTTTTTTTATTAAATATTATATTTTAAATAATAAAATAAAATATATGAGCAATGCATAGAAATTTGTGTCACTAATACCCTACGTTTTAGTGACACATACGCTTATGCATCGTTAATACCTAATATATAAGCAACATTTTTTCCTAAGCGTCACTAATATATTTATTTTATTTTATATTTATTATTTTAAAACATAATATATAATTAAAAATAAAAAAATTATATTATATTCTCCTACTCTCTCCCCTCTTATTCTCAGAGCTTCCGCTTATGTTGATGCACGTGGGAAAGAGAGACATCAGAAAGAGGAGAGAGGGAAGTGAGAGAGTAGATAGAGAAGAGAGAGAAGTGAGAGAGGGAGAGGGAGAGAAGCGAGAGAGAGGAGAGAGAGAGAAGAGAGAGAGGAGAGAGGCAAAGAGAGGAGAGAGAGGGTAGAGAGAGGAGAGAGAGGGGAATTTAATTTAATTTTTTAGATTTTTTATTAAATATTATATTTTAAAAATAAAAAATTAAAATATATTACCAATGCATAGGAAATTGCGTTGTTAATACCCTATGTATTAGAGACATATAAGGCCATGCACCCCTAATATATTTATTTTTTTTATATTTATTATTTGAAAATATAATATATAATTAAAATCAAAAAATAATATTAAATTCCCCTACTCTCTCCTCTTTTGTCCTCAAAGTTGGGGCTCATGTTAATGCACGTGGGAGAGAGAGATTAGAAAGAGGTGAGAGGGAAGAGAGAGAGAGATTAGAAAGAGGTGAAAGGGAAGAGAGAGAGAGGGATTAGAAAGAGGTGAGAGGGTAGAGAGGGATTAGAAAGAGGTGAGAGGGAAGAGAGAGGAGAGAGAGAGAAGTGAGAGAGAGAAGAGAGAGTGAAGAGAGAAGAGATAGAAACTGAGGAGAGAGAGTAGAGAGGGAGGGAGGAATTTAATTTATTTTTTTATTAAATATTATATTTTAAAAATAATAAAAATTTAATAAAATAAAATGTATTAGCGATACATAGGAATTTGCATTACTAATACCCTATGTATTAGCGACACTTATGCTTATGCATCACTAATGCCTAGGGTAAGCTACGATTTTTCTTATGTGTCACTAATATATTTATTATAAGTTATATTTATTATTTTAAAAATATAATATATAATTAAAAATACAAAAAAATCCCATACTATCTCACCTCTTGTCCTCATGGCTTGGGCTCACGTTGACACGAATGGGAGAGAGATCAGAAACAAGAGAGAGGAGAAAAGAGAGAGAGAGAAGTGACAGACGGAAAGAAGAGAGATGGAGAGTGAAGGGAAAGAGTAGAGAGAGTAGAAAGAGAGTGGAGAGAGATAAGAAATAGAGAATCAGAAAAGAGAGAGGGTAGAGATAGAGTAGAGAGGGGAAGGAATTTACATTAATTTTTTAGATTTTTTATTAAATATAATATTTTAAAAATAAAAAAATTAAATATATTAGCAATGCATTGGAATTTTTGTCGCTAATACCCCACATATTAGTGATGCATGCGCCTATGCGTTGCTAATATCTAGTGAATTAGTGACGGTATTATCAATGTTTTTTTATGCTCGCTAATATATCTATTTTATTTTATATTTATTATATTTAAAAATATAATATATAATTAAAAATCTAAATAAATAAAATAAAATTCCCTTACTCTCTCCCCTCTTGTCCTCATAGCTGGGGCTCACATTAATGCGTGCGGGAGAGAGAGATTAGAAAGAGGGGAGAGAGCGGGAGGGAGGGAGGGAGAGAGCGGGAGGGAGGGAGGGAGAGAGAGAAGAGATAGGGAAGTGAGAGTGGGGGAGAAGAGAGAGAGGGTAGCGAGAGAGTAGAGATAGTGGGAGGAATTTAATTATTTTTTTTTAGAATTTTATTAAATATTATATTTTATAGAAATAAAAAGTAAAATGAAATATATTAGTGTTGCATAGGAATTTGTGTCACTAATACCCTACGTTTTAGCGATGATACGCTTATGTGTTGTTAATACCTAAGGTATAGGTGACGTTTTTTCCTAAGCATCGCTAATATATTTTAAAAAAAATAATATATAATAATAATAATTAAATTAAATTATCCTACTCTCTCCCCTCTTGTCATCAGAGCTCATGCTCACGTTGACTCGCGTGGGAGAGAGAGATCGTAAAAAGAAGAGAGAGGGAAGCGAGAGAGTGACGAAGACAAAATTGACCTTCGCCAATTAATGGGAGTTTGCTATAATGATGGGGTCAAAACTGGGAATTTGCATGAAGCTGAGCTGGATTAGTTCAGCTAAAAATGACTTTACTGGTTAACGACCCAGTTCAGCTGAATTCAAGTTGGTTATAAAAAGGGGAAAATGGGGTTTTCCGACAGACTCTTTGATTCAAAATTTGAATTTCGTGGAAGCTTGTCACAACTTATTTCCCAGCAAATTCCATATCTCACTTCTCTCATGGAATCAAGACGGTAAGAGCTACATTTTTCCTACTGAATATCGCCATTGATGGATTTCAAAAGTGCAAACTCATACTCTATTTTCTGGAGCATCTATAATCAGAATTGAATTTCCAGAAATCTGTGTTGTTAGATACAATTTCGTTAGAGTTGTTTGTATTTTCTTACATTGTAATAAATAGAAATGCATAAAGAATTTTCTCAGCTGTCCAGTTTAAATATCTTCAAATTCTAGCTGGTTATTTTGCCTTTTGTGTTGAATCTTTGACTGTGTTTGAATTTCAAATCGAAAGCTTCAAATTTTCATATAGTTGTGCCATCATTTGGTATCAGAGAGAGCTTTAGTTTCTAACATGGAGACTGGTGGTTCTGATGCTTCATATCTGCGATAGCTCATGGCACAACTGGTTCAATTGCAACAGCAAACTCAAGTTCAATTACAACAAGTACTACAACAACTTCAACATCTGAATGTGACATGAGTGAACCAACGTCTGCAATTTCTGGTAGGAGGTCGACAAAGGTTTGATTGGAATGTTCATTATTTCTAGAATCCTCCCATGCGAAATGCACCAATAAATCAGCCTAATGAAGATCTATCAAGTGAAGAGGAGATGGAATATTATTAGCCAAATCGAAGAGGTGAAATTCCAAACCCTCAAGTATTTAGGCCAAAGTTGAATTTACCATCTTTTAATGGACAATTGAATCTTGAAGATCTGTTGGATTGGTTAGTAACAGTTGAAAATTATTTTAATTGCATGGATGTCCAGGAAGAATTGAAAATTAAGCTAGTATCATGTCAGCTTAAAAGTGGTGCCTTAGCATGGTGGAACCAAATACAAACTAACAATATTAAAATGAGGAAGCATCCTATTAGATCCTGTCAGAGAATGAAGAGGATGATGATTCATGACAGGTTTTTACCAGTCTATTTGGAACAGACACTATTCTGACAATTTCATGATTGTAGACAAGCAAATAGAAGTGTGTCTAAGTATGTCACTGAATTTCAAAGACTCCAAGCAAGAAATGAATTAGCAAAAAGTGAAGCCCAGTTAATTGCAGGGTTCACTAGTGGTTTAAAGTTCATTTTGGAAGATCGACTAGCTGCACAACTTGGTAATATCAATTGGACAAAAATTATCATAAAGGTTTTATAGGAAACAAGAACAATGTTACAACTGGTTCAGTGGATAAAGGAAAGGCTATTATATCTAATGCAACTCAGGAGAAGATGACTAGAACTGAACCGCCTAAAGGAATACAGAAAAGCTTTGTGCCAGCTGCCACTTCAAAACCAAACCCTTGTGCTCATCACACACCAAGCATATGCTACAAATGTCAGCAACCAAGCCATATATCTAGTCAGTGTCCCCTTAGAGGAATCAATACTACTGCAATGGTCACAACTGAAGAAATTTGCAGCCAAACAGAAAATGAAATGGAGGGTACAAAATTACCTCTAGAAGAAGTAACAGGAGATGAAGGTTTGTCCTATGATGATCGTCCATTATCATTAGTGATTCAAAGACTTATGTTGGTTCCCAAGTTAGAAACGCTCGGTGAGAGAGATAGCATTTTTCATACTACTGGGATAGTCAACCAAAGGATTTGTAAAGTTATCATTGATGGGGGCATTAGTGAGAATATAATTGCCAAGAATGTGGTAGAAAAGCTCTAGCTCAAAACAGAAAAACATCTACATCCATACTCCATTGGATGGATCCAAGATGTAGGAGAAACCAAGGTGACAAAAAGATGTAGATTGCCATTTTCAATTGGGAAAATCTACAAAGCAGAGATAATGTGAGATGTGGTTGAAAAAAATAAAATATATGACTTTTAAATTTAAAGTATATATTTTATTTTAAAATAATAAAAATAAAATAAATATATTAGTAAAGCATAGGAAAAAGTATAACTAATACCCTTAGTAATACATAGGGTATTAGTGATGTAATATATTTTATTTTATTTATTTCTATTATTTGTAAAATATAAAATTTTAAAAAAATCTAAAAAATATAATTAAATTCCACCCTCCCTCTCTACTATCTTTCTACCCTCCCTCAGTCTACCGACTCTCTCGTCTCTCTCTCCTCACTCTCTCTCTCTTCACTCTCTCTCTATCTCTTCTCTCTCTTCACTCTCTCTCTATCTCTTCTCTCTCCCTCTCTTACTTCTCTCTCCTCTATCTCCTCTCTCTCTTATCTCTCTCCTTTTTCTCATCTCTCATTCCCCACGCGCGTCAACGTGAGCCTCAGCTCTAAGAACAAGAAGGGAGAGTAGGAGAATTTAATTTTTTAATTTTTAAATATATATTATATTTTTAAAATAATAAATATAAAATAAAATAAATAGGAAAAAACATCACTAATACCCGAAGTATTACGTTGCACAAACGTATGCATTGCTAGTACATAAGATATTATGACGCAATTTCCTAAGCATTGCTAATATATTTTATTTTATTTATTTTTTATTATTTTAAAACATTAATATTTAATAAAAAAAATTAAAAATTAATTTAAATTAAATTCCTCCCTCACTCTACTCTCTATCTACCCTCTCTCCTCACACTCTCTCACTTCTCTCTCTTCACTCTCTCTTCTCTCCCTCTCTTCACTCTCTATCTCCTATCTCCTTTCTCCTCTCTCTCTCCCTCTCTCATTTCTCTCTCTTCTCTATCAACTCGCTTTTTGATGGCGCAGCTATCTAGAAATTTAAAGCTTTCGATTCAAAATTCAAACACAGTCGAAGATTCAACAGAAAAAGGCAAAATAACCAGCTAGAATTTGAAGATACTCAAAATGGACAGCTGAGAAAATTTTTTGTATTTCTATTTATTGCAATGTAAGAAAATACAAACAATTGTAATCAAATTGTATCAAAGCAACACAGATTTCTCGAAATTCAATTCTGATTACATATGCTCCAAAAAATAGAGTATGAATTTGCACTTTTGAAATCCGTCAATGGAGATATTCAACAGGAAAAATGTAGATCTTACTGTCTCAATTCCACGAGAGAACTGAGATCTGGAATTTGCCGGGAAATCAGCTGCGACGGGCTTCCACAAAATTCAAATTTTTAATCAAATAGTCTGCCGGAAAACCCTCATTTCACCCCTTTTATAACCAACTCGAATTCAGCTGAATTAGGTCATTAACTGGTAAAGTCATTTTCAGCTGAACTAATCCAGCTCAGCTTTGTGTAAATTCTTTGTTTTGACCTCATCATTATAACGAACTTCCGTTAATTGGAGAAGGTCATTTTTGTCTTCATCATTTCCCTCCCTCTTTTTAAAACTCGACCTCAAATTTAACTATAAATCCAGCTCATTTGGATCAAAATATTCAAACAAATCAGCGATGTTAAAGGTCTTGGAGATAGAAAAATCTAAAGGCAAGTCAACGACATAAGCATTCTCATTGATTTTGTGCAAGATTCGATAGGGTCCCACTTTCTTTGGTTTCAATTTACTATATGAACCAGTAGGCTGCCTATCCTTTCTCAAATGCACCATAACCTTATCTTCCACTGAAAATGATTTTCTTCTTCTATGTTGATATGCAAATTGCTTGTATTTGGCATTGGATTCCTGTAACTTTTTATTGACTTCTTGATGAACGGTTGAAAATTTTGTCAAGATATTGCATGCAGCAAGATTTTCAACAGTTTGTTTAACAGGCTGTAATAAATCCAGAGTGTCAGGGATTAGACCCATATACTATTTCAAATGGAGTTTTTCTTGTGGATTTGTTTATACGGCGGTTGAAGGCAAATTCTGCCTGTGCAAGACATTGATCCCATTGTTTAGGCTTACTTAACAAATTCCCCAAGCTTCAATTTGTAACTTCAGTTTCACCATCTGTCTATGGACAGGTAGTACTGAATTGCAGTTGGGAATCAAATCCCTTCCATAGAGTTCTCCAGAAGTGCCCAAAAAATAGGCTCTCTATCAAGTGATAGTCTTCTAGAAGCATGATAAGTGTTGAAAATATATATTTATATGTCTTTTTTCCTTATTTTCTAGTATAATATTAGGTTAATTTAGAATTAATTATAATTTATTTATTTAAAGATAGATATTAATATTTTAATTTAATTATTAATTAATTCAGGTGCTATAGTAGTTTAGACGAGTATTTGGATCAAGTTGGGATTTTATGTATGTACTACACGTCTAAAATAATTTTTTTTATATTTTGTATGGAAGATGCATTTGTTAAGGTTCTTGGATAGTGTGCAAAATATTTGAAAATACTCTTCAACACCTAAAAATAATTTAGACGACTTTTTAGTTTGCCTTCTTGTAACAAGACTGCACCAATACCAACTCCAGACCATTGCACTCTACTTCAAATATTTTCTCAGAAACTGGCAAGGAAAGTACTGGAGCTTCAGTTTACTTCTGTTTAATCAATTCAAAGCTCTTGGTAGTAGCCTCAGTCCATTAAAATTTATTATTTCTCAAAGAGTTTGTCATAGGGGCTGCAACAACTAAACTGAAATTTCTTATGAACCTTATGCAAAATGTTGCTAGTCCATGAAAGCTCCTAAGTTGTGTAATAGTCTTAGGGATAGGCCAATTTTTAATAGCCTGAATTTTACTCTCATTAATTCCTTCAGCACTAACAATATAGCCTAGGAATAAAAGTTGTTTCTTAAGAAAGCTGCATCTCTTGAGATTAATCAATAAAGAATGGAACAGCAATAGAAGGAATACCTCTCTAAAATGAAGAATATGTTCTGATTCTGATTTGCTATACACCAAAATATCATTAAAATATACCACAACATATCTCCCCATTAATGGCTTCAAAACCTCTGTCATTGCCCTCATAAAAGTGTTGGGAGCCTTAGAGAGGCCAAATGGCCTTACAAACCACTCATACACTCCATCTTTAGTCTTCGAAGGCTATTTTCCATTTGTCTTCAGGCTTCATGTGATGGTATCCACTCCTCAAGTCTATTTTAGAAAATACAGTAGATCCACTAAGCATATCAAGTAAATCATCAAACCATGAGATAAGAAACCTATATTTTATTGTAATCTTGTTTATTGCCCTACTGTCCACACACATGCGCCAAGAACCATCTTTTTTTGCAACCAAAAGTTCTGGTACAATATATGGAATAAGGCTTTCCTGAATTAAACCCCTAGATGATAAGTCCTCTATCTGTCTTTGTAACTCTTGATGCTCGAAAGGACTCATCTTGCAATGAGGGAGGTTTAGAATGTTAGCTCTAAAAATGAAGTCAATTTGATGTTGTATGTTCCTCATAGGAGGTAAATTCAATCATTGTTCGTCATTCATAATACCTTCAAACTGCTTCAACAATTGTTTCAACTCTTCTGTCCAAACAATTAACTGATCATTAGAATCCATAGTTGCATCTGAATTCGTTTCCTTTACAATAAGAGCATACATTTCGGTTTCATTTTTCACTTCAGAATGGAAGTTTCAAACCAGCATTGTTGAAGAACAAGACTGCTTTTCTTTAACCTTTCGTGAATCACCACTGTTTAGTAGCAGCACAAGTTTCACCCATGGTTATAAAAGAGTAGATATTTTTCCTTTCCTCATGATGAGAATCAACTACAAACTGTCAAGGCCTTCTCAATAAAATATGATAGGTAGAGAGAGAGAGTGAAGGAACAGAGAAGAGAGAGAGAAGTGAGAGTGAAGGAATAGAGAAGAGAGAGGATAGAGAGAGAGTGAGAAGATAGAGCAAGAGAAAAGAGAGAGAGAGTAGAGAGAGAGGGAGGAATTTTATTTTAGTTATTTAGATTTTTTTTATTAAATATTATATTCTCAAAAATAATAATAAAATAAAATAAAATATATTAGCAATGCATAGGAAATTGCATCACTAATACCCTTGTATTAGCGATGCATAGTATAAGCGATGTTTTTACTATGCATCGCTAATATATTTATTTTATATTTAATATATAATTAAAAATCCAAAAAAATAAATTAAATTCCCTTATTCTCTCCCCTCTTGTCCTTAGAGTTTAGGCACACGTTGACGTAGGTGGGAGGTAGAGGAGAGAGGGAATAGAGAGAGTAGACAAAGAAGAAAGAGAAGTGAGAGAGGGAGAGAGAGGAGAGAAGAGATAGAGAGAGTGAAGAGCGGGAAGAGAGAGGGTAGAGAGAAAAGATAGGGAGTGAGGAGAGAGAGATGAGAGAGTGGATAGACTGAGAGAGGGTAGAGAGGGAGGGTGGAATTTAATTTTATTTTTTTAGATTTTTTTAAAATTTTATATTTTACAAATAACAAAAATAAATAAAATAAAATGTATTATGTCTCTAATACCCTTTCTATTACTTGGGGTATTATATATGCCTTTTCCTATGCATTACTAATATATTTATTTTATTTTATTTTTATTATTTTAAAATAAAATATATAATTTAAAATTAAAAGTTAAATTAAATTTCTCTACTCTCTCTCCTCTTGTCCTTTGAGCTGGGGCTCAAATTAACGTGCATGGGAGTGAGAGATCAAAAAGAGGAGAGAGGTAAGAGTGAGGAGAGAGAGGATTGGAGGGAGGGAGGGAGAGAGAAAGAAAGAGGAGATAGAGAAGAGAGAAGTGAGAGTGAAGGAACATAGAAGAGAGAGGGTAGAGAGAGAGTGAGAAGATAGAGCAAGAGAAAAGAGAGTGTAGAGAAAGAGGAAGGAATTTTATTTTATTTATTTAGATTTTTTATTAAATATTATATTCTCAAAAATAATAATAAAATAAAATAAAATATATCAGCAATGCATAGGAAATTGCATCGCTAATACCCTTGTATTAGCGATGTTTTTACTATGCATCGCTAATATATTTATTTTATTTTATATTTAATATATAATTAAAAATCCAAAAAAAATAAATTAAATTCCCTTACTCTCTCCCCTCTTGTCCTTAGAGTTCAGACTCACGTTGACGTGGGTGGGAGATAGTGGAGAGAGGGAATAGACACAGTAGACAGAGAAGAAAGAGAAGTGAGAGAGGGAGAGAGGGAGAGAGAGGAGAGATAGAGAGAGTGAAGAGCGGGAAGAGAGAGGGTAGAGAGAAAAGATAGGGAGTGAGGAGAGAGAGAGGAGAGAGTGGGTAGAGAGATAGTAGAGAGGGAGGGTGGAATTTAATTTTATTTTTTTAGATTTTTTTTAAAATTTTATATTTTACAAATAACAAAAAATAAATAAAATAAAATGTATTATGTCTCTAATACCCTTTCTATTACTTGGGGTATTATATATGCCTTTTCCTATGCATTACTAATATATTTATTTTATCTTATTTTTATTATTTTAAAATAAAATATATAATTTAAAATTAAAAGTTAAATTAAATTTCTCTACTCTCTCTCCTCTTGTCCTTTGAGCTGGGGCTCACATTAACGTGCATGGGAGTGAGAGATCAAAAAGAGGAGAGAGGTAAGAGTGAGGAGAGAGAGGATCGGAGGGAGGGAGGGAGAGAGAGAGAAAGAGGAGATAGAGAAGAGAGAAGTGAGAGTGAAGGAACATAGAAGAGAGAGGGTAGAGAGAGAGTGAGAAGATAGAGCAAGAGAAAAGAGAGAGTGTAGAGAAAGAGGGAGGAATTTTATTTTATTTATTTAGATTTTTTATTAAATATTATATTCTCAAAAATAATAATAAAATAAAATAAAATATATCAGCAATGCATAGGAAATTGCATTGCTAATACCCTTGTATTAGTGATGTTTTTACTATGCATCGCTAATATATTTATTTTATTTTATATTTAATATATAATTAAAAATCCAAAAAAAATAAATTAAATTCCCTTACTCTCTCCCCTCTTGTCCTTAGAGTTCAGGCTCATGTTGACGTGGGTGGGAGATAGTGGAGAGAGGGAATAGACACAGTAGATAGAGAAGAAAGAGAAGTGAGAGAGGGAGAGAGAGGAGAGAAGAGATAGAGAGAGTGAAGAGCGGGAAGAGAGAGGGTAGAGAGAAAAGATAGGGAGTGAGGAGAGAGAGAGGAGAGAGTGGGTAGACTCAGAGAGAGTAGAGAGATAGTAGAGAGGGAGGGTTGAATTTAATTTTATTTTTTTAGATTTTTTTAAAATTTTATATTTTACAAATAACAAAAATAAATAAAATAAAATGTATTACGTCTCTAATACCCTTTCGTATTACTTAGGGTGTTAGTTATGTTTTTTCCTATGCGTTACTAATATATTTATTTTATTTTGTATTTATTATTTTAAAATAAAATATATAATTTAAAATTAAAAGTTAAATTAAATTTCCCTACTCTCTCTCCTCTTGTCCTTTGAGTGGGGGCTCACGTTGACGTGCATGGGAGTGAGAGATTAGAAAGAGGAGAGAGGTAAGAGAGAGGAGGGGAGGGAAGGAGGGAGGGAGAGAGAGGAGAGATAGAGAAGAGAGAGAGAAGTGAGAGTGATGGAACAGAGAAGAGAGAGGGTAGAGAGAGAGTAGAGATAGATGGAAGAATTTAATTTTATTTATTTAAATTTTTTTATTAAATATTATATTTTCAAAATAATAATAAAATAAAATATATTAGCAATGTATAGGAAATTGCATCACTAATACCCTTATATTAGCGATGCATAGTATTAGCGATGTTTTTACTATGTGTCACTAATATATTTACATTAGTTTATATTTATTATTTTATATGTAATATATAATTAAAATCTAAAAAACTAAAATTAAATTCCCTACTCACTCCCCTCTTGTCCTCAGAGTTAAGGCTCACGTTGACATGGGTGGGGGATAGAGGAGAGAGGGAATAGAAAGAGTAGACAGAGAAGAAAGAGAAGGGAGAGAGGGAGAGAGAGGAGAGAAGAGATAGAGAGAGAGTGAAGATAGGGAGAGAAGAGGTGGTAGAGAGAGGGTGAAGAGGAGAGAGTGAAGAGACAGAAGAGAGAGAGAGTGAGGAGAGAGACAAAGAGAGGAGAGAGAGTGAGAAGAGAGACAAAGAGAGGATAGAGAGAGTGGGTACAGAGAGACTAGAGTGAAGCTGGAATTTCATTCAAATTTTTTATTTTTTTAGTAAATATTATTTTTGAAAAAAATAAAAAATAAAATACAATATATTAGCAAAGCATAGGAAATTGCATCGCTAATACCTTATGTATTAATGCATAAGCGATAGTTTTTCCTATGCTTTGCCAATATATTTATTTTATTTTATGTTTATTATTTTTAAAATATAATATATAATTAAAAAATAAAAAAATTAAATTAAATTGCCCTACTCTCTCTCCTCTCTTGTTCTCAGAGCTAGGCATCACGTTGACACACATGGGAGAGGGAGAGAGAGAGATCAGAAAGAGGAGAGAGGGAAGACAGAGGAGATAGAGGAGATAGAGAAGAGAGAGAGCGAAGTGAGAGAGGAGAGAGGAGAGAAGAGATAGAGAAAGTGAAGGGAGAGGGTAGAGAGAGTGAAGAGAGAGAAGAGATGGAGAGTGAGGAAAGAGAGAGAAGAGAGTAGAAATAGGGAGGTATTTAAATTTTTTAGATTTTTTATTAAATATTATATTATAAATAAAATAAAATATATTAGTAATGCATAAGAATTTCCATTGCTAATACCCTACGTATTAGCAATGCATACTTTTAAGTGTCAATAATACTGAGGGTATTAGTGACACTTTTTCCTATATGCTGCTAATATATATATATATATATATATATATATATATATATTATTTTATATTTACTATTTTAAAAATATAATATAAATTAAAAATCTAAAAAAATTAAATTAAATTCCCCTACCCACTCCCCTCTTGTCCTCATAGCTTGGGCTCATGGTGCCACACTTAGGGAGAGAGAGATCAAAAAGAGGAGAAAGGGAAGAGAGAGAAGTAAGAGAGGGAGAGAAAGAGATAGGAGAGAGAAGAAATAGAGTGCAGAGAGAGAAGAGACAGGGTGGAGTGAGAGTGAAGAGAGAGAGTAGAGAGGGATGAAGAATTTAATTTAATTTTTTGGATTTTCATCATTCATTTTTTTTAGTTTCATCATTTAATTCATTCATTCTTTTATTTCTTCATTTTATTTTTTTATTTCTAGAGTTGGGGATCACGAGCCTCAGGGTCTTGACTTAGTCTTCACATTCTCTATATGCGGCCTAGGGGATTTTCCACAACCTTTTTTTTCTACAAACTTTGAGTTATTTGAAATTTAACTTTTTTGTATTTTTAGCCATTTTAGTCTTTTCTGACTAATAATTTTTTTAAAAAATAAAACTTATCGTGGGGTCCATGAGTGTCACTTAGCCTTTTGGTTTTATGGCTATTTTGATGTGAGATTTATGGGGTCTCACAAAATACTTAGTAATTTGGATTTTTTAATTAGATTTGGTAATCATTTTGATGTGGCTGCATGAGGCTTACAAAGCCACTCTCTTAGCCAATTTTGTTGGTGCAACTATCTTTTAGTACAAGGGAGCCTCATGAGGTCCTCACATGAAACTTTGTTAAAAGTCATAACCCATCTCTACGTGTGTAGGATTAGATTTTACTTCTTTTTATTTTCTTTAGACTTTGTCTACTTCGGAGACTTTGTTCATTTTGAAAATTTGGTCTCATTCAGAGCTAGTCAAGCTCCGAAATCTTGGCCTTTGAATTTTAAATTTTTTTGTCAACACATTCCTACGTGTGTAACATTGAATCTTGCTTCATTTTTTCTGAACTTTGTCCACTTTGGAGACTGTCCATTTTGAAAATTTGGTCTCATTCAAAGCATGTTAAGCTTCAAAATCTTGGCCTTTGAATTTTGATTTTTTTATGTCAACAAATAGCCCCTCCGAGGGGTGATAGTGGAGTAACTTTATAAATGGAACTTTCACCCATCAAAAAAGGTTGTGAGAGTAATGCTTGGTTTCCTATTAAGTTCTTCTACTGGGTTGCCTGCAATTCAAATGGCTTCGTATGGAACCCATTTGATTTTTGATGAGAATTCCAAAGTTATAATTGACAAAAGCTATAGAGATAATAATGAGAACACAAAGAGGTACTGCTGAAGATCAACCAAGGGATGCACGTCTTCCAAGTTTTATCCTTGTACAAGGATACCTCTTTAGTACTAAAGATTTAGACAATAACATATCATTTTTCTTGAAGATGTCAAGGAAGAATTAATTAGAAAAGGAATTTTACATGAATAGATTTCTTTCTCAAAGAGATTTATTATTATTATTATTATTTATTCAATTTCTTAATTTGAATGTAATCTTCTCACATGAGATTTTTTTTTGGGCAAGGGTTTCACACAATCGCTAAACCGTAGGCTTCTTTTAACCTAGAAAAAAGAACTCTTCATCGACCATAAGTTTAGATCAGTCACCAAACCATTTAACCAAGAAGAAATAGAATTCTTCATTGACCGCAAGTATTGAAGGATAATTCTTCATTAATCATAAAATATTGAAGGATTCTATCTTAGAGGGAAAATAGGCCGGAAAATAAAATCCTAATTGATCTTGAAAGATCTTCAACGAATTTGGTTCTCTCTTATTCAAGAAACTTGATCCAAATCCATAGAAATAGCTGGATCTAGTTCTTCATTCCTATAACAACTTGACTTCTGACATCGGTAGAAATCATTGCTTTCTCCACCACTCCACCACTTGAATCTTCGTTCTGCATTGTCTTGTGGTGTCACTCTGCTCCTTCATCAACTTCGTTTTGTGGTAGTGCGTTGGATCAAAGGTACAATGAAGATCACTTGGACAATCATTTTTTCCTTTTTTTTATATGTTGCAGGCGGTGGTGAGAAAAAGTTTGGGAAACACATAGGAGCAACGATGAATTTTCCCGACGAAGTCCATCAGTGTAGGGTTGTGGATGCCGTGTTCGAATGGCATGAGGTTCGATTGAAAACAGGCGTTGTCAAGCTCTGCACCCCATCCACTGGCATGAACTCTCTAGAATGTCTTCCGCCTTGCATCCACTGGTCATGCCCGCCTACTTCCTCCATTTCCGGTGGCAACTATTCTTTAGGACTTGACAAGCTCTCCGGCCACAATAAACTTCTTGAGGAGGAAGAGGAGGTGCTTCAAGAATTTCAGGGGAAGGCTGGCCTTCTGCTTGTCCTACATGATCTCGGTGATCACGTACTGGCTTGAGCTAGTCCGCTCCTCCAGGGACACGATCGGCTCCATGATCATCTCAAGGGAAGGGAAGTGAGCGGTGGAGATGGACCAGCAGAGGAAAAGAGGGATATCAGGATCAAGGGACATCAAGAAAGGTGGCAGTTTGAGGTGGTTTGTGACTATGGGGAAGAGAGAGGACAAGAGAGCAGTGGTAAGTGATGTGCAGCGGTGAAAAGAAGAAGATGGGAGGGGCAACGATCCGATGAGAGAGGTCGATGGAGAAAAGGGTTGATGGCCAAAGAAGAGGGAGAAGTGGCAGTGACCGGTCAGTGGGGCAAGTGAACTCCGGCAGTGAAAAGTGGGGGAGGGGCTGGTAATGCGAGGCAGAGGCTGATGGTGGCGCAAGATGGAGGAGGAGATGAACGACACCGGTGGAGTCACGGCAAAAAGGAAAGGTGGTCGGTGGCATGAGGTAAGTATATGGATATGGAGAATTGATGGCGGTGAGGTGGAGAACAAAGGAGAGGGAGAAAGGGTCTAGCGGCGCGAGGCGTGGGTTGATTGAAGAAGAAGAGGAGGTGGCTAGGTATGACAGCAAAAGATGGAGCTGAGAAGAGCAGGGCAGAGATTGGGAAAGAGGGACGAAATCAGGGTGGTGATTGGCGATGGAAGGCGGCAGTCGGTGGTGCATGTCAAGGCTTCGCTAGCGGAGAGGAGACGATGGAATGGGAATTGGACCGGGGGAAGAGGAGGAAGTGAAGTTAGGGTATTAAGGATTTTTCATCAACGACTATGATTTAGCTATGGCAATCAACGGCTGTGATTTTTTGATAATTTTTAATTTCTTTTTAGGTCGGCTTGGCTTGAGCCCAGTGGAGCTTGGCTCAGCTCGGCTTTAGATCAGTTTGGCTCAGCTGAAGCAGTCGCCATTTTTTATTATTATTTTTAAAATATCACCATTTTTTATTATTTTTTATCATTTCCAAGACACTTGCAAGAAAAACCTTGTATCCCTTGTCGATCCACTTCTTGGCTTTTGATGAAGATACCAAGAACTTGCCACTATGAAGCTTAACCCCTTAAAAGATAAAAGGCTTAGCTCCTGGCAAATCGAGCATCACCTTTCTCCCTCAACAATCCACATGCACACGATACTTAAACATCATATCCATGCCAAAAATCACATCAAAATCAATCATCGGCAATATAGTCAAGTCAACATGCAACACATGCCCATCAATCACCATGGAAACCATCTCAACGAAGTGAAGACGAAGGTGTAGACACTTGTAAAGGAACAAATAGGAACTTATGGCCAGCACCAAGCTCATGAGAAAAATGCGGGAAGATGAAAGAATGAGAGGAACCAGTATCAAATAGTACTCTAGCATAGTGGAAGGCAATGAGGATCATACATTTCCACCATGTCCGAGGAGTTCGCCGCCTTCTACGCTAATAGAGCATATACCTTCCCGTTGTTTGCTAGCTTTTCCCTTATCATTCTGCTGTCTTGTTTGGAATCTCTCTCCGGTTCTTGGTCCTGAGGAACCAAGTGATGCTCAAGTGTACCACCCTTAGGTGTCTAGGGACAATCTTTAATGTAGTGTCCTTTCTGCTTACACCCATAGCATTTGACTTTGTCACTACAGTTGTCGTACACCTGCTGCATGTTGCTGGCATCCCTCTCAACTCTCTTATGACACTTCCTTTTGTAATGCCCTTGTTGCCCGCAGAAGTAGCAACTGATGTTGGCACAACGATGATGTGCAGAGCAGAGAAAGAAGATAAGTGCCAAAGCAAAAATGAACTTTGAACGGAACTCGCTGAGAGGAAAGATCACAAGGAGTGCAACAACTTCCTTAAGCTTGAGGTATCTAAGCTTGAGGGCATCTAAAAGTAAGTCTCCAAGGAGAGATAGCCAGGGAAGATAGGTTCTGAGAGTTACTGATACTCCAGACACAATTTCAAGATGAACAAGCTAAAACTGCATTTTCATTACTTAGAAAGCCTTATATAGGCTTAAATTCGTACAAGCATTTGAGGTAGCATTAAATAAAGTGAAAACTAGTCCCTAAGAGTATTAAATGTCCTAAAACAAGTCCCTAAGTGGACTACATATGAAAGAGTGCCTTAGCTGCAACAACTTGCTTTAATTAATGAGGCCTTGGGACTCTAATGGTTGTAGACCAGGAAAAGAATCTTTGTAGTTGGGCTCAATTAATCCTTGGCTTTTGGTCTTCTCCTAGATCTTGGGCTTCTTCTTAAAATATGGATGATGGGCCTTTAGCTAGGCTTTCAATGCCTTTGTTGCATCCAACTTGTCCAAGTCTTGTCAGCAATATGACTCATATCATTCTCCCCAGGCGGAAGAAAACTCATCCTCGAGTTTGCAATTTCTTCTTCCGAAGTATTTTCATAATAAGGAATCAAATGCTTATCATTAAAAACATCATAAGTGTGGATATGAGTGGGAAGCTCAATCTGTCAGCATTGTCATTGATCTCCTCAAGAATCTCATATGGACAGATCTTACATGGGCTTTGCTTGCTATACTCTCCTTGTGGAAATCTCTCTTTTGTGAGAACATCCCACACATAGTCACCATCTTCAAAGACTAACTTATTGCGATGTGTGTTTGTTGCAAGCTTGTGTTGTTCAGTTGTCTTCATCAAGTTAGTCTGAACTTCCTCATGAACTTGATGCATATTAGAAATTAAATATTCCCTCTTCTTGCTGGGCCGCTTCAGGTTAGGGAGAGGAGCAAGATCTAAGGCAGCCCTCAGGTTGACATCATAAACAACTTCTTTTTTCTTCACAACTCTATCAAATTGTGTCAGAGATAGCAACTTTGATCTATTCAATTTAGGTTTCTTTTCAAAGTCCCTTGAAGGCACTAAGGTAAATTTCACCTTATCCAACATGAAACTATAAGTATTTTGTCGACCATCATGCACAACAAATTTATCATATTGCCACAGTCTACCTAATACTAGGTGACAAGCATCCATAGTGGCCACATCACACCACACAGAATCACTATATCTCTTTCCAATCAAAAATGAACTAAGGCAACATTTTGAGATTGTTACCTCATTATCTTTCCTGAACCAAGTGAGTTTATAGGGCATGGGATGTGATTCGGTAGGAATGCTCAACTTGTTCACAGCCTCTTTAGAGATGGCATTCTCACAGCTTCCATTATCAATAAGTAATGAGCAAACTTTTCCTCTGATTGTGCAAGTAGTTCTAAAAATGTTGTGGCGCAGCCAATCTTCACTAGATTCTCCTTGTGGAGACAAAAGAGTTTTCCTCATCACCCTCATCACCATGCAACTCTTCCTCCATCACTTCATCATTTGTCTCTTCATCAAACATTGGTGGAATATTGAAGTCAACTCCATCTTCATGGTCTTCAATTAACAATTGCTTGCCCGCACGTCTAGAGTTTTGGGGACATTCTCGAGACATATGACCCAGTCCATGACAATTGAAGCAACAAACTCCAGAGCTAGTTCCACCCTTATGTTTATGTTGGGCAGTTTCACTAGTGACAGGAACTGACATAAAGGGCTTGGTGGCTTTAGGCACTAAATTAGTACCCAAATTGGCCTTAGAACAAAAGTTGTTGTTTCTCAATATGTAAAGCTCTTTGGTGTGCATCAAAAACCTCCATAAGTCGAACATATTAAGAGTATCTTGGAAATTTTTACAAAGACCACCAACATAGTGATCTACTAATTCATCTGGTGCATCAGTAAGTTCACAACGAACAACCAAATTGTAGAACTCTTCAGTATATTCATCAACAATTCTTGATCCTTTCTTTAAATTCTGGAGTCTCTTATTCATGACTCGCTTGTAATTGAATGACAAGAATGCTTCTCTCATCTTTCTCTTCATGTTCTCCCAAGTGGTGATGCTAGCTTTCCCTTGCCTTTGGCAAGTAATCTTCAATTGTTGCCACCATGCAGCAGCACGTCCTCTCAATCTAGTGGCAACAAGTGGAACATTCATGTTTTCCAAAACTTCTTTGAAATCAAGGGCCTCTTCCACTGCATATAACCAATCAATAAACTCTTCAACAGATAGTCCACCATTGAACTCTAGAATATCAATCTTCAAGCTAGATTTTCAAAGACGATAATCAGGCAGCGGTCAGATTTCTTCGCCTTCACCACACATCCTTCTCCTTGGAGGCATGTTGTGAAAAGGATTTTCTTCAACTTCATTTTCCCCTTCATATTGACGAGTGGATTGCCTTGATAACTGTTGTGAAAGGAACTCCACAGCTCAACGCAGTTCAGTGATCTCCTCATGAATATTATCATTATTCACTTCATCAGCAATAATTGGTCTTCTTCTTGGCGGCATATTTTGGAATCAAGGAAAGCAACCTAGAGCTCCGATACCAACTGATGTGTAGCACAGAGAAAGAAGATGAGTGCCAAAGCAAAAATGAACTCTAAACGGAACTCGCTAAAAGGAAAGATCACAAGGAGTGTGATGGCTTCATTAAGCTTGAGGTATCTAAGCTTGAGGGCATATGAAACTAAGTCTCCAAGGAGAGATAGCCAGGGAAGATAGGTTCTGAGAGTTACTATTACTCTAGACACAATTTCAAGATGAACAAGCCAAAATTGCATTTTCATTACTTAGACAACCTTATATAGGCTTAAATTTGTACAAGCATTTGAGGCAGCATTAAATAAAGTGAAAACTAGTCCCTAAAAGCATTAAATGTCCTAAAACAAGTCCCTAAGTGGACTACATATGAAAGAGTGCCTTGGCTGCAACAACTTGCTTTAATTAATGAGGCCTTGGGACTCTAGAGGTTGCAGGCCAGGAAAAGAATCTTTGTAGTTGGGCTCAATTAATCCTTGGCTTTTGGTCGTCTCCTGGATTCTTGGGCTTCTTCTTAAAATATGGATGATGGGCCTTTAACTGGGCTTCAAATGGCTTTGTTGCATCCAACTTGTCTAAACACTTGTCACCAACTTGATTCACATCAGGCAACTATGGTGAATTGACCACATGCGGCGAGTAAGCATCCGTTCAAGCTCGCCACCATAGAGTTTCTTATGTTGTGTCCGAGGGTTCTGCCTAGCATGTTTAGGTTGTCCCTCATCCAAGCGACACTCCTCTGGGCCCTTCTCCATCACCATGGTAGTTTGAAGTACTCCCGTTAAAGTTTGTATCACATGTGTCAACCCCTCAATGGTAGTTAACACGTCATCGACTCTCAAGTCTCTAGCCGTGTGATCATCACTAGTGCCAATGTGGTTCTGTCTAGCCATCTACACAACCACTAGACACTAAATCACCAGGCTTAATAACTCAAACAACACCAACAATCAAGCAAAACAAACAACATAATCAAACAAGCAAGCATTCAAGACAAACAACTAATGGAATTCCACATTGCTAGTGATGTCTAGACCTTGATCATCTCGCAAACCCATTAACCCTTAAGACTCATCACCTAACCTTATTTACTCTTGGACAAAGAGGTGCTTAGATATCGAAAATATTTTATTGTGCCCCTGTGCCCGCCTGACCCAAGCCGAACCCAGTATAGGGGCCGGTCGAACCACATGGGGGCGACAAGATTGCATTGCGGAAGACTTTAACCCCTTAATCGGGTTTTCAACACATGCACGGAGTAGCACACTGTTAGTCCTTTGAGCAAGAGTAATAAGGTAAAATAAAAGTGGATAAGAATTCTGAAATAAATCCTCACTCTCAACCCACATGCTTAACATCTAGAGCCTAAACACATGGCTCGAATTCAGAGAATCTTAGACAAGTCTAAAAGTAGAAGACACACACGAGTCAGAAACATAGTAACCCACATAAGGTGTTCTATGATCATAATAAGCATAAATCAGAAGACAAAATAACATCCAAAAGCATCCATTCTTACTCCTACTTATATCACGGTCGTCCATCATAAAGGGAATCCTGATCAACTGCATGTTGTACCATGCAGCCCCAAAACAAAACACAGAAAGAGGGGTGACTAAACTTAGTAAGGTTTGAAATACGGTAACATTAATCAGAAAACAACCACGACACAACAACATGATAATTTAGATCAACATTTCACACAATATTCACATTTCTAATTAATCCCCTTACCATACCCCTAATTCAATACGAAATCATCTTGCATACAAGTATCTCATTCATACTAATCATGGTATGCATAACCACATTAAGGCCTAAAATCCATCTTCGATAATAAGTGATTCTCACACAATCACATTCACAATCATTCATATCAAGTCATTCTTCTTCACAACATTCAACTTACATAACACATGTCTTCCACACGTAATCACATTTAGATCATGCATAGGTATCACGTAGACATGCATAATAGTGTCTTAAACACACATAATCACATAATGCAGCTTCATATCATTCATCCATAAATCATTCACCTTGCACGATAAGTATTTCAATCACATTATACTAAATCATGCATAATAAATCATAATCACATAATCTCAATTATCCCTACACAACCTATGTAATATGGGCATAATATAATCTCATACACATGCATCATCAACAAATGGTGAATGTCTCCATCATGGAGAGAAATATAATCATATCACCCACTCTAGACATGGTCCAATTTCCTAACTGGAAACCTAGGGCATTGGCCACTCTAGACACAGTCTGAATTCCTTACAAAAACCTAGGGTGTTTGGTGTAAGCAGCCCCTCTGCTCGCCTTGGACAATCCAAAAGGAAGGTCTGAATTCCTTATGGAAACTAGGAGGAGTCTGTTAGCCCTGGACAATCTTGACCGAAAACATCTGAATTCCTTACACAAACCTAGAACAATCTGTTCGCCCTGTACATCTTTGTGGTAGGAGAGTTTGAATCCCACAAGGGGAACCTAGAACATGTGGTAGCCAGTACACAAAGGCATACCACTCTGGATTCTCAGGGTCTAGGTTTGGTTGTCTCAAGAAAATCTCAACTGTATCAAAATGACTCACTCAACCTGGGGAGAATCCATGTTCCAATCAAGAACTCAAATTGAAATCATGTCCTTTCGGACCAACCAATTTCTGATAAGCCAACGATCGACTAATCTGGCACGCAATCTCACATCATTGCATCCAATTGATCAAACACGGTTAATCTCGATAAAGTCTTAATTGAAAATCCGTTTTATGATGCATGCAACATGGTACATACGTGGGCATGACATACATGAATCGTAACTTAGGATAAGTGCTCAATGCAGCCCATCATGCATCATTTATAATCATAATACTAAATATCATCATAATCATTCCCCCACATGTGTGTGTACATAGTAGAAATATTTAATTCTAAGCATGTGAACATGGCTTGTAATTAACTCATCATTATACCACACATGTACATTAACATCTAATCATGGTTCAATTGAAATCATGGGTGAAAACCATAGAAAATCATCAATCAAGTCAAGTGTAACCTCATGCTCAACCTATGCAAGCATAGTCACACTACACTTGAATCTAGACATAGCATAATCAACCACCCATAATTTAATCACATTACATGAAGACATATTCGTGCATTCTCATGCTATAATCATGCTCGAATCATGCCAAAACATAAGGTATTATTCAATCATAGATTCAAGATAGCAATTCTAACATTTATAGCCAACAACATGCAATTTTACGTAACCTTAAATATTCTTAATAATTTCCAAACATCAGTAACATACCCTTCCAGTGGTTCATTCTAGCACAAATTGCTCATCATGAACATTGGAAATGATATTGAAGAGTAAAAACATAAAACTAAGCAAAATGAACAAAAATGGCCAAACAGCAGTACTGTCGTTCGATCGACCTGCAAGGCCGTTGGAATGGCTGACCTTACAATTGGCTTGCAATGCCATTTGGCCGTTCGATCGGCCTACAAGACCATTCGATCGGCACAACAGCAGATCTTGTTTCATCTTCCCCACTTCAAATTCAAAACCGAAACATCATCTACACTTCTCAAAATATCGAATCTCATCCCTAAACTTCATGATAATCAAATCCATACTTCTAGAACATCAAATCTAACAATTACCAAACATAAACCCCAAGAAATCGCATCAAAGATTATCCCTTTTACAAATCACCATTTAAGCTCATAATCATGGAACCCACATCAAAACTTAAATTCAACAATGTTTGAGATCAAAGCACTTACCTTTCAGCGAGTTCTTGATTCAAAATGGTTGCTTAAACTCCTTCAAAACCTACCTGAAAACATGATTTTTATTAATACATCACAAATTCGATTTTAAAACACCTAAAACCTTCAAGAACAAGTAGATATAGGGTTCAAGAGACCCAATCAAAAATTAGGCTTTGAAATAGAAACCCAAATCAGTAGTTTTTGAGTGAAAATTGAGATTAATCCAAGGAAAAGGAAGAGATTTGAAAGATTTAACCAAAACCCTAATGGATTAATGAAATATTAAGCAAAATCATACCTTAATCTCCTTTCTCCTTTAGGAAAATGGGGATTAGGCTCTTAACTCCAGGTCTCAGCCCTTTCCCAACTGGGAAAGTGGCTGATCCTTTCCTTTTATAGTAAAGGGTGGGGTAAACCTAATTAACTAATGGGGTACAAATAAAATTTACTACTAAAAATGGTAAATTTTTCTTATTTAAAACCAAATTTGATGTCTAAAAATTATGAAATAATTACCCAGGGTCTTAGTTTAATGATAGGGACATTTAGGGATAAAAATCCTAATTTCACCTGTGGGTCCCGCCAACCCTAACTTTTCAAAAAAATAGTGAAAATTCTGAAAATTCCAAATGACTTAAATTAACTTAAAAACCTGAAATGTGAAGAAGATTTTGGTTAAAACCTTTGTTAAACCGATCAGAATTAGCATTAAACCATATAAAAGCAATTAAATAGAATAAAATAGACCAGTCAAGTTTGGGGATCTTACATCCTTCCCCTCTTAGGAATTTTGGAGTCCTCCAAAATTCGCTAAAGGTCGACAACGAAAAAGTTAGGATACTTCTCTATGATCTCTTCTTCTCTCTCCCATGTAGCCTATTCGACCTCATGGTTATGCCATAACACTTTCACCATCAGAAACACTTTCTACCGGAGGATCTGAACAGGTGTCTCCACATATGAAAGATCCTCTCGTAGCTCCAATGGCTCAAAATCCAACACATGCATCAGGTATAGCTCATACTTCCGAAGAAGCAATACATGAAACACATTGTGGATATTAGCAAGCCAAGGTTGCAAAGCTACATGGTAGGCCATAGCTCCAACTCGCTCCAAGACCTCAAACAGTACAATAAACTTAGGAGATAACTTGCCCCGTTGGCCAAACCAAACTACACCACGGGATGGAGAGATCTCAAGGAAGACATGATCATCAATGTTAAACTCCAACTCTCGCCGCCGTCTATTAGCATAGCTCTTTTGCAGACTTTGTGCCATTTGCAAAATCTCCCTAATAAGTTGGATCTTCTCCACCGATTGTTGCACAATATCAGGACCGATAAGAAGATGTTCCCCAACCTCACTCCAACAAAGGGGATATCGACATGGACACCCATAGAGTGCCTCAAATGGTGCCATCTTAATGCTCGCTTGGTAACTATTATTATAAGCAAACTCCACCAAAGGTAGGTGTTGCTCCCAACTGCTTTTCTACTCAAGTATACACGCCTGAAGCATGTCCTCGAGTATTTGGATAGTCCTTTCTGATTGCTGATCAGTCTGAGGATGGTAGCTTGTGCTAAGATGCAACGATGTACCCAAGGCTCTTTGAAAACTCTACCAAAATCTGGAAGTGAAGCGACGATCACAGTCGGATACAATAGACACCGGAATACCATGCAACCGTACAACTTCCTTCATATACAAGGCAGCTAGCATATCAAGTGAAGTAGTCATCCTTATCGCAAGGAAGTGCGTGGACTTCGTGAGTTGATCAATGATGACCCACACCGTGTCGTTACTGCTCGGTGATTTAGGCAGTCTGGAAATGAAGTTCATAGCCACAATCTCCCACTTCCACTCCGGAATAGGACGTGGTTGTAGCAAACCACTAGGATGACGATGCTCCGCCTTGACTTGTTGGCAAACAAGGCATTTGGACACGAAGGAAGCAACATCCCTCTTCATACCATTCCACCAAAATGTTCTCTACACATCATGATGCATCGTAGTCCCCCCTGGGTGGATGGAGAACCTAGAGTGATGTGCCTCCGACAAGATACGCTCCTTAAGCTCCAAGGAGTTGGGCACACACAAGTGGCCTTGATAAGTCAAACTCCCATCGGATCTCTCCTAGAAGTCAATCATTGCCTTCTCCTTTATCCTAGCCTTAAAGGCTTGAGTCTCTTCATCCCTCTTTTGAGCTTCAACTACCACATCAACCAAGTTGGGGCTTATGTAAAGGTTGGCAAACCAACTACATGTGTCCTCCAAAGCTAACTCCGGCTTAAGCTCGATGACATCCTCATACAAGAGCTATTCTCATACACGCATACAAGCTATCGAAGTAGCTAATTTTCTACTCAAGGCATCCGCCGCCACATTAGCTTTACCAGGATATTAAAAGATAGTGAAATCATAATCCCTAAGGAACTCTAACCATCTCCTTTGGCTCATGTTCAAGTCCCCTTGAGTTAATAGATACTTCAAGCTCTTACAATTAGCAAACACCTAAAACTTCTCACCATAGATATAGTGCCGCCAAATCTTCAATGCAAAGACTACGGCCACTAACCCCAAGTCATGAGTGGGATAGTTCTGCTCGTGCACTCTATGTTGTTGAGATGCATAAGTCACCACTCTCCCATGCTGCATAAGAATACAACCCAAACCACGAAGTGAAGCATCACTATAGACCACATATCCACCACTCCCGAAAGGCAAAGTCAAAACTAGAGCTGAAGTCAATTTCTTCTTCAACTCTTGGAAACTCTCTTCACAAGCTTGATTCCACTCAAACTTCTCATTGTTTCTAGTCAACTTGGTCATGGTGTCCCAATTAGGTGGCCTAATTGAGGGGGATTGACCCAACTTCTAGGGGAATTAGGAACCCTAATCCCCATGCTTATAAAAGGGAGGATTAGGGCACAATGAGGGGGTCTTTTTCCCAAAGGGAGGAGCATTGGTCATTAAGGGAAGGAGGAGGAGCCGTCAATGGAATTTTTCGGTAAGGCTCCGGCGGTGGTGGATCGACAACTACTCGAGATTAAGGTAGGATCCTTACCGTTCTCTTTAATGAAGGTTTAATTAATAAATTTAAATAAAATTAGATTTCTGCATTCCAAAATTTATTATTGCAGAAATCACTGTTACGTAATTTAGTTTCACTGTTATGTAATTTAGTTAAACACTATAATTGGTTTGTAAATTCTTTTGGTTCAGCTGGCTTGCTACGGACTGGCCAGCCCTGATCAGCTAGTAACTAGCTAGAAACCGATGGCGACTTTTGATGGGCTAGACTTTGGCACAGCTGCCGCCTAGTAGGCCACTAGACCGGTGCAGAAAAACAAAAAAAAACAAAACAAGGGGGTGTTGTTCCTCTGGCTGTCAACGGCCTGTGACGAGACCTGGTCTCCCAGAACTGCCGTGCGACGACAGTCCATTTGAGCTGGTCCCTCACCGGTCCATGACAGGAGGCCAGTCACCACTGTGGTTTGTTGCAGATAGCAAAAAAAAAGGAGCGGCCTTTTGGCAACTGGGCAGCCACTGGACGGCGGCGGAAGCAACACCGTTGGTTCTGCCATGGTTCGGTGGCCCGGAATCCCCTGCGCCGCACCCCCTCCGCCGCGGTATCGGTGGTGCAGCCAAAGGCCGAACGGCCTCTAGATGGTTGCAGGGAAGATGACTCATGAAACAGATCGTCAGGCCCTAGACCAGGTCGGGTTGCCCGACCCGGTTCGGTCCGGCTCATTATAAAAAAACAAAAACAAAACCTAATTTAACAGGGTCTGATTCAGTAGGTTGTAGATGTGGAATAAATTTGAAAAAAAATAAAACACACCATGAGAGTATGCCAAGTCCCCTTACAAGTTTCAGGCCATGGAAAAATCCCAAAAGCTGGAAATGACCAATTTACCCTTGTGAGTTAAAGAGTAGAATAAGTTAGGGGCTCCGGTTTAGAGGCCTATGAGTGGAATCAAAAATTGAGAAAAATATCAGTGAGATTTTAATGTGTATCTTAAATTTGGACCAAGACATAAGTTAGGGAAAAATCCCAGTAAATAGAAAATTGACTATTTTACCCCTAGGTTTAATGTAAAATGATTAATTGAACTGGGGTCGGTTCAAGGGGTTTACGACCTCGTTAATTTGCAAGAAAATTACCTTGGGTTCACAACGTCATGGTGTACCCTTGAGATTAGTTTTGGACACATCAAGTTTCTGAGAGGCCCTAAACAAAAAGACAAAATTACCCCTATGCAAATAGGCTTGCATTCGCGTGAATGAAATTAACGGGCCAATGTGATACTAAACCCTTTTGAGAGGTTAAGGACTTGCACGAGAGCATAGAGGATCTTATCCAATGTTGGATAATTACTTTAATGCCCTTAGGTGAATTTTGACCAGTTTCCATAAAGATTTAATAAGTTAACCAAAGGAGGATTAGGGCACAATAGCTCGAATAATTCTAATATCATTATTGAATTTGGTTATTGATATTATGATCTACTTGGACCTGTGTGGTTCTAATTGTTTATGTTGTTTATTGTTTCAATATTTGCTATTGATGTTGTGATAGTAACTTACCACAAGCTTGCAATTATTAAAAGTTTAATTGATGGGGTGGATAGCTTTGGATTGGGCGAGAACACATAATCAAGATAAAGACAAAAATACCTCAAGAGGGGTCTGAGGCTAGTTTATAAAGTGAACAAAGCCTTTGACATGATGATTTGCCTTGGTTGATGAATTGATGGCAGTTTCGAGTTTTAAACCCTAGTCTATGAGGAACTAATAAGGTTTGGGATAATCATTCAAAATCTTGGCTTATTGATAATCAAGATAGGGTTTAGAATGATTTCCCAAGTTTTAGCTCTATTGAAGAGCTACTGATTTGACCGTGTAGTTGCACCTCCCCATTGGAGGGAGCTCTACGTGAGCCAGGCTCACTTTCAATCTAGTGAGGATCATTTAGTGTACACACATTTGGATTAGCTGACATCCTTCTTGGTTGGCTTTTCCTGCCACTTCTATTTAGGTGCAGTTGTGAGCCACACCCTTCCACTCCGGTTAGGTCCTTTATGGGCTAGGATGGGTTATGGTACTTCCTAGTGGATTCCAGGGGCTAGTGGATTCTAGGGGTTTTAACATGGATTTACCTTTGAGGGTGGACTCCCCATGAGTCACACATCAAAATAGACATAAAACTAAAATTAATAAAAGGCTAAGTGAGACCCCATGGTCTCACATCAAAATGGTCATCAAATCAAAATTAGTAAAAGGCCAAGTGAGAAGCATGGGTCCCTCATTAAGTTTTTCTTTTAAATAACAAAATATTTATGCACAAAAAACAAAAATGGCTAAAACATAAAAAAAATCAAATTTCAAAGAACTCAAAGTTAAAAGAAAAATACAAAGAGATTATGTAGAAGACTCCATGGGCCCTACATCCTAATGAGCATCTTAAGGACTTTTTACTTCATTGCTTAAAAAGAAAGGAGGGATAGTGGAGAGTGGGAAGACCAAGTCAAAGCCCCGAGGCTCATGATCCCCTACTATAAACAAAAGTAAAGAGATGAATGAAATGACAATGAAAATGATAAAATTAAATAAATGATAATAGAAAAGAAGAATGCGAAAAGAGATTGATGGAGTGCAGGAAGACCAAGTCATATATATAATGCATGAACTTCTCATGCT
This sequence comes from Saururus chinensis, assembly GCA_035235625.1. Taxonomy (NCBI): domain Eukaryota; kingdom Viridiplantae; phylum Streptophyta; class Magnoliopsida; order Piperales; family Saururaceae; genus Saururus; species Saururus chinensis. Next base: position 40,604,551 of record CP141143.1, read on the forward strand.
ACTTTCAAAACAACTTTCACTACACTTCCCACTAACTCACTCCAAACTAATTATATTCCAACCAACCATCCCACTAGCCCACTCCCTCTCCAACTCACCATCCAATACTTTACTTAACCATACAACCCCAATACTATAAATACCCTATCCTTTTTGTAGGAAAGGGCTTTTGGCCTTCAAGTCTAAGGAGCCTTCAAAAAAATCTTAAAGCCCTTCACCCATCAAAAGACAACTGAAAAATTCCAAATTCCTTGACCTTCATTCCAAGTTTGAAAATCGAAGAAGCTTAGAGGGATTGAAAGACAAATGAATATTGCATCAAGTGAATAAAGTAGAAATCATACAAAGGAGCTCTCATCTTTTAGAAGGAGTTTATGTTCTTTATTTTTTTCTTACTTGAAAATTGTAGCCACTTGATCTCCTTGCAATTCTCTTTTTTTCATTTTAATAAATTTTAAGTTGTCTCCTTTGTTTATTATTTAATCGAAGGGTATTGAAAATTAATTAGTCACCACTACTCTACTCCAAATTATAAAGAGTAGTCTTGATTAATCAAGAGAAGGTCATCCCACACATAAAAAAAGTTATTCTCTATCTCTTGCAAGGAAGGGTTATCCGATCCCTTCTCATGACTTGTGTGTAGGGAACTACCAAAATCTACCAACAATATGACATAAAAAACCATGCATTATTAAATATATGTACTATAGTATACATTAGCTATAATCTTAATGAAATTTGAAATCAAATATTCCATCAACAACCTTGCCGACATGTCAATGACCCCACCGATGACCATAGGTGAGAGTCAAACCTTGCTGACAGCGACTTTGAGGTCCATTGGTAACCTCATGGACAGGTCGATCATCTCGTTGATAACCATTGGTGAGATCACCAATGCATCGAACCTTACCAATAGAATTTATCGGTGACCTTAAGAGCAGGCTTGTACCCTTACAGATAACCATCGGTGAGTTCACTGATGCATCAACTATCACTGATAGAGATGTTAATCTCCATTAGTGACTTCACTAATAGGTCTGTGCCCTCATCGATAACCATAAGTGAGATCATCAACATGTCAACTATCATCGATAGAGATATAAATCTCTATAGGTGACATTATAGATGGGTCGATGCCCTCACCGATAATTATTAGTGAGTTCACCCACACGTCGAACCGTACCAACAGTGGAACAACAATATTGTGTCATTCTCATAGACGCCTAGTTGATGCGTCATTCACACTGCTCATGACCAAAAAACATATGCCTACAACACACACTTGCATTAGTACTACTCATCTTCTTCCTTTTGTCGGTGTCACCATGTACATGTTGATAACTTCACCGATGATCAAAATCATGCCAAGATGCTCTCTTTTATTTTGCAAAACCACATTTATATATATCATCAAAAATATCTCACAAAGAAGAAATTATTGATCCAACTATGGTTCTGCTCCTCAATACAGTAAAAACCGTGAATTGACTTAGAAGACTATAAAGTACCCAAACTTCACTCAAGTTGACATTATATTCAACACAAATCAGGAAAATCATGAAGAAAATTCAAAACTATATCAATTTGAGAAGATCTTAAGTTTAGAAAGCCATCCAACCTTGAACGTGAGTGTCACTCGATTCTCCAGCGTTGCCCTCACTCCTAGTCATCCATTGCTCTCTCCTCTGGCCGCAAGTCTCTCCTTTGGACTCCTTCTTCCCCTTCTCACTCCATTTTTAATCTTTATATACTATCATAACTACCCACAAAATCCAAATCTAGTTAACCACTTTGTATTCTAGAGTAACTGTATGCATGTAGTTATCATCGGATTGACATGTCAATGAGTCTTCCAATGGAAATTTCATGAGTTCCATTGGCAAGTCCATTGATACATTGATGGCTCACCGATGATGAATAATTTTAGAAAAATATGAGGTGTTACAAGATCTCTTGTTGTTCATTCCTTAGTAGCTGGTGGGCACTGGGTCTTTCCTACATGGTACTCAATGACACATGCGTGTTTGGTTGGACTTGTCACGGCCCAGCTATGCCACACCTAACCCGAACCCAGTCCAAGAAGTAAGCGGCATGTGACATGACTAAGTAGAGTTGGAGTTGCAGAAGACTTAACCCGTCCTTGGGTGAACACACGATGGAGTAAGCACACAAGCCCTTTGTACAAAAGCAAATAAAGGAAAATGAAGGACTACTAATTAATGTCTTAGTCCACACATACCCACATCGACTAGTCATCTCATAAAAACAAGCCAACAAGGGCTAAACAAGTCTAAGCCAACCATAACTAAACATAGTGTGAAGTAAAGTCAAATGTATATGTTTAACATGTCATAAACAAATCTAACACAACTCTATGCAACCATAGCCCCTCATAATGAATGTGGCCATCTTCGTGCTTAATGTAGAGCCCATCCAAAAGTACCTGCATGGCACAATATGCAGCCCCAAAACAAAGAGGGGTGAGCTTAGCTTAGCAAGGGTTTTAATACGGAAAGTAAACTCTTAATGATACCACAAGCATTATCAACATAACATTCATCACATATTTATTTACCACACCAATTAATCATGGGATAAATCACATATATCCATGCCACCTGTGCATCATGTTCTAATCTACATTCCATAAAAATAAACTCATGACACATGTGCATCATGTAGCATGTTCCATATACACATAATCATGCTACCCGTATGTCATGATGTATAACACATTCCTTAAACACATAATCATACCACCAGCATATCATAATGTAACCCACATTCCATAAGCACATAATCATGCCACTTGTGCATCATGGGTTCATCTATAGCTCATAAAACATATACATATCATGTGTAATCATAGGAATCTCATTATAACAATCTCATCCTACATAAAACAATTCTCAACGTTCATATCATGCATAATCATATCTCAATATAAACATTCACCGTGCAAAATCAAGTGTAATAATCACACGCCATCCTGCATATTCATGCAAATCTATTCCATAATCACATGAGTAACATAAGCATCATTGTTCTTACACATCCTATGTCAATGAGCATTATCTCCCATACACATGCAATAATTATTGGTGAATGTTTTACAATTGAGAAAAATAATCAAACCTGCTAGCCCAGGAAAATCCCTTGCGGGGAAAGTCTGAATTCGTACAAAAGAAAACTAGAGCAGTTTGGGTAGGTTTCCTAACTGGGAAGGTAACCCCTATTCACCTAGGACAATCCTTAGAAAGGAAGGTCTGAATTCAAACAAGGAAAACTAGAGCAGCCTGCTCGCCCAAGACAAACCTTGCAGGGAAGGTCCGAATTCGTAGAAAGGAAAACTAGAGCAGCATGGTAAGTTGGTGCACACCGACGTAACATTCTAGATTCTTAGGGTCCAGATAACTTTTTAAATTAACTCACATAGTAATAAGCTCATCTCAACTCAGGGAGGCACCATGTTCTCGAATGAACAAAAACAAAACCATGTGCTTTCTGACTCAAAACTAATTTGATAAGCCTCCAAATGATTAATCCGACAATCAATGGCATTCAATTGCATCCAATTGATCAATCATGGCTAATCACGATTAATCCTCATTTACAAATTGTTTTGATGATACATGCAACATGATACATTCGTGAGCAAATGATAAATGAGTTCAAGTTTAAGTAAACATACACTAATCAGTCCCTATATGCATGAAACATGGTCCATTTGTGTTAAATTAAATAATAGAAGTCTATGCAAGAGTGTACATAAGTGATAGTGTTCAAACCTATGCTAAAACATGTGAAGCATGAACAAACTATAATCAATGTTGTATATGCAAGCATCCATAATTTTATCATAGTCTCATCAACTTGAATTCATGGAATAAATGTGTAGAAAGCATTGAAATATGGCTTCAAGACAACTATAATATCATGCTAGACCTAGACAAGTATAAACATATCCATACTTAAGCTAAAACATGTGAAACATAAATCAGCTAAAATTAATATACCATGATCAAAACCTACTCGAATCATCAAGTACTTATGAAGAAATCATCAAACATGAATTTAGAAAGAGTAGACTATCATACTAAAACTAATTAAGTATTGTCCTATTCGTGCATAAGCTAAATCATAATTCAAAGATGGTTCTCATCTAGTCATAATAGCATTTATAGGTGATCATAACTCATTATAATCATAAAGAATTAGATCTATGAGAAGAGAACAAGAAATAGCCGAAAATGCACAAAATGACCAAAAATCACCAAACTGCCATTTGAACACCCTAGTGGGCCATTTGAATGCCTGACCATTAAGACTTAATTAAAATTAACTAATAGAATAAAATCGACTTGAAAATAGATAGATCTATGATATCCTTTGGATAGAAACGAAAACTTACCTATTTAAGGTTTTAAATAAAAATTTAAAATAAAATTTTTAATGGAAGAAATTAAGAATATAGATGGAGAAAATGAAGATAAAGAGTGATTAAGATCAAAATTGAAAGATTAGGGGTGATTAGGGCAAGAAAACACACCTTAATCTGATTTTCTTTGTTGGGAAATGGGGGTAGAGCACCCCCTTTCTCCTAACATAGCTCTTCCACATTTGGGCAAATAGGCTAGGGTTTAGTAAAATAGTAAGGGTTTTGGGTTGCATAAATAAAATGTTGGGTTGTAAAATAGGTAAAAAATGAGCTAAGTGGCCAGGGTTATTTTTTGTCTAAAAAAGAATTTAATCATACTCAAACCCACTGAAATAAAATAATAGAGGACTAGGGATCAAGTGGGTCGCACACCGTCCAACATGGACTATTGTGCATGACATAGGCACAAATGGTACTACGAACTCTCACATAAGAAAGGGGAGAAATGAAGAAGAAAGGGAAAGAAGAAGATCAGTTTTCTATTACATAAAAGAAACACAAGGAAGGGGATGACCCTTTTAGGGAATCATACCCTCTCTCCTAGGGAGTCACGCCAACTAGTGGGCCTGGCTATCCCGTGGGCCACTAGCTAGTCCAATACAATTAACCATCCTATTACATAAGCGAACCCGAAGCAATTATGAAAGAAAGTAGCCTAATACAATGCAATAAAAGAGAAAAAGGTAGCCCGACTGATCATGCACAACATGAACATGAGGCCCACAATGGGGTCCGCACCCTTCATAAGGATTATGATAAAATATTATAAAATCCATAAAATTTTGATAAATCAAATTGGACACTAATACTTATAAAAAATGAAATTAAACCCTATTGGAGTCAAAATTACTAAGCCATAACCCCAAAATCAAATTAAACCGGCGAACAAGCAAAACGACACAAATTCACATAATTAAAATGGAAATCAAACCGAGTTAAAATTAGAGATCTTATAGGACTGACCTTGGCAAGTCTAGGTTAACCATGTTGATTAGGTTATGATACCAACTTTGCTTAACGATGGGAATTGGGTATCACTAAGAAACCTAATAGGATTATGGAATAATTTGGCTAATAGCTCACACAACCGACAACTCGTTACTCTCCTGTTTCCTAATTAAAAATGGTTCTTGACACATGTTGCATGAATGAAAAAATACATTAATGAATGCATGAATTCTAGTGCGCCAAAAGGTTTTCAAAAGGATGAGGGTCTAACCTAGAGTGCAAGACCCCAAACCCTCCTATGGATTTTCTGCTCAAATTTCATAGTGGACTCACCAAAGCGTTGTGATTTCGTAGTAGATAGAAAGAGCTTAGACACACCTCAAAGAATGCATGAAACGGAGTTAAAATGAGGGAGATATAGCACTCAAGGTTGAATATGTCGTGCATGGCCCGTTTACCCAATTTCAACGTGCAATTGGGCCATTTATTTTACCCTACAGGCCTGCCTATATGAAGTGATGGAAATTAATAAAAAATAGCCCAATTAGGCATCCTAGTAGGGTTGTTTTTTCTGCAAGTCTTGCGGATTAGGAACCCTAATCCCCATTGATATAAAAACCAAATTAGGGCTTATTTGAGGGAGTTTTTATTTTGAGTCTAGAAGGGAAAAAGGAGAAAGAACTGCTCGAGAAGTTCCAGTGTTTGGTTAGTGATGGCGGAGAGGAGCAAGCTAAAAGATTTGTGGTGGCAAGGTAGGATTGTTGAATAACCCAATTTTCTTTAAATTTAATGGCAATTTAAAGGGTTGGGTTTAAATTAATTTTAGAGGGATGAAAGGGTGCAAAAGTGAATAGGTGGGCATGGTCGTGTGCCAACGAACCACATCCGGCTGGCCTATCGCCGGCCACCGCCTACCACTTTCTTTCACCCTGGGAGAACTTTCGCTGCTTTGCACTGGTGGTGTGCGGCCACTACTGCTGCCACGTTGCCCCTCCCCTTTTCTCCCTTCATGTCCATTGGGAACTTCAAAGCAGTGCTAGCCTAGCCACTAAAGCTGCAAGACGTATTCGAAAAGAGGGGCCTTTTGGCCCCCCTGGTCAGCCACCGGACTGAGGCAGGCTAGGTCCATTTGAATCGTCGCACAATAGCAATTTGGCCAAATCTGGCCCTCGCTCCTTTATGGCAACCAAAGGTGGCTACCTCTAGTTGGCTACAGGGAAGATGACCCACAAAGAGGGTTGTAGGGTCACCCGACTGTTTTGACAAGGACCTAGCTAGACTAACTGAACTAGGTCCATGCTGGACTGCTTAAAAAAAGGTGAAAAGTATTGAACTGGGTCTGGTTCAGGCACTTTTTACATTCTAAAAATTTGTGAAAATTACGATTGGACTCAAAGACTTGTACCAATGTTTTGACCAAGTTTTAGCAAAGGGAAAAATCCTAGAGGATGTCAAATGACTATTTTACCCTTATAAGTGAATCATAGTAGTATTTAATTACCCACTTTGGCTCTAGTTCAGGGGCCTATGAGTTGAGTTAAAATTAGAAAAAATTCCAATGAGAGGTGATGGTGTACCATAAATGTAGACCAAGCCACATGGTGGGGAAAAATCTCAGCAAGTAAATAATTGACCATTTTATTTCTAGGGTTAAGGGTGAACTGTATAGCAAACCAATGTCAGCTCAAGGGGTTTATAACCCTATAAAATGTCTAAAAATTACCATGGGTCCATGAAATCAAAGAGTTCTCTTGAGATTAGTTATGTACCTATTTAAGTTGAGGGAAGCCCAAAATAAAACAATAAAAATACCCCAATGAGCAGACCGGGCCGCATTGACATGGATGGAATAAATGTGTCAATTTGTGATTGAACCCTCTCAAGTGGTCAAGGACATACCAAAAAAAACCTCCTTCAAATAAGCCCTAATTAGATTATTATATCAATGGGGATTAGAGTTCTTAATTACCCTAGACTTGGGCCAAAACACCACTACTAGGATGCCTATTTGGGCAATTTTTTATTAATTTCCATCACTTCATAGAGGCGGGCCCGCCTGGTGAAATAAACGGTCCAATCACCCTTTGAATTTTGGTAAACGAGCCCTATATGGTATGTTAAATTTTGAATCGTCATATCTCTCTCATCCGAATGCCAATTCACACATTCTTGGTGGCATTTTTGTGATGATCTCTAATTTACAATGATATAATATTCATCATAATTCCATTTGACACATGTAGATGATACTCACATGACCGAACGTGACTACCGTAAGTGCATATAATACGCATACACATACACATAACATCATATTTAATATAAAATACATATGAGTAATTGCACAACCAAAATATTAAATATATCTAGTTCACAGAGCATGGTAAAATTTATTTTGCATGCCTCCGATCATTGTGCGTAGAGCTAATACTTATACAAAAATTGAGGCATATTCTGCCTTTATATAGAGCAGTAACCAAATAAATTAGTTGGAAAGCTCTTACTCTTTTCCTCTACTTTGCTTTTAATTCCTGCATAATTTGGGGTAGGTGAGAGTATTTGTATACTCAGCAGGTCATGTTAATATCTAAAGTAATGCTAAGCATAAAATTCATGAAATAATCAAAAACTTCATCTTTGCCTCAAAACAATTATTTAAGAAAACAATTTCAGAAACAGAATAAGAAATCATTTGGTATGTTCGATGATGATAAATCTAGAAACCATGATATCGAATAACATTCCCCCCAGCACTCATGGATAAGGGTGTTAACGAGCCGAGCTGAGCCGAGTATTGGGCTTTTATGGCTCAAGCTCAAACTACTAAAGCTCGGCTCGAGCTCAGCTTGAAGCTCAAAATTTTCAGCTCGAGCTCAGCTCGAATTGGAAATCCAAAGCTCGGCTCGAGCTTGAACTTAAATAAGTGAATCTTGAGCCTAGGCTCAAACTGGACTCGAACTAAAAAAATAAAAATAATATATATATATATATATATATATATATATATATATATATATATATATATTTATATATATATATATATATCTATAGTATATAAAGTATCACACATACTAATATGCTTTTAGTATTAAATATTACTAAATATACTTGAACAAGTATTACGACTACACCTTGAACATCTAACTATAGTCACTGTGAAAGAAGAAATTTATGACAAATGAGTTTTTGTTACATATGCTCAAAATAGGCAGCATTACTATTTTCCTCTCTTTATGTGCATATAATCACTAAAAAAGCTACAGAAAATAAAAACTCACTTAGGCAATATTACCATCTACTTCTTCGTATTTTCTTTTCTTTACATGCTTATAAATCACTTATATAAAAAATATTCTTTAGCCTTAGTATGCCTCTAAAAAATTCTAAAATACATATAAATAATATACATTTTGTAAGCTGAGGATAGTCCCAGTGTCACGCTTGAACTTTTAAAAGATTATCTAATCATTCTTTTGTAAACTAAGGTTGGTCCCCCTAATGTCATACTTCTTTTAAAAGTATTTTTAAGTATATTATTGTGATATTATGTTGACCCTCCATCATATACTTATAGCTCCATTAGGTTTTTCAATTGAACTAATTTTAGTTCATTTTAAAAAACCAAATGGAGCTATTAATTTGGGATAGGAGTATATTAGTCTTTGTGTCTACAATATTTTTTTATAAAATATGTATCATATATATAAATTATATATCCATTACAATTTAACAAGGATATATCATGAAAAAATTCTTTATAAGTTTGGGTTCACATACATTAGCTTGAGTCAAGACATCATGGGCCATCAGATCAAGATTTGAGGGCGCAAGAAGACATAAACTAATCTACCTCTTGAGTTATGTGTGTTGTCGGATCGTAATATGCAAATGCACGACATTGAGGCTCACACAATCATGATTTAGTCTTGGCTCATATAAATGGGTCTCATATATCATATATGACACATGATATTGATACATATATGTGATTGTATGCCATTTTATATATTTCATTCATCCTAGATTAATAGTTCCATTTGATTTTTCAAAATGAACTAATCAAATGAAGCTACTAATCTAGAATGGAGGGAGTATGTCCTAAATATATATTTAAATTAATAATTATGTTTATATATAATATGCATATATATTATTTATTATATATATTATTTATATATAATTTTAAAATTATATTCGAGTTCGAGTTCGAGCCGAGTAGCATCGAGTTCAAGTTTTATTCAAGTCAAGTCTAGTCGAGTAGGGGTCTACTCGGACTCTGCTCAAGCCTATTCGAGCTCGAATCGAGTTCGAGCTAAGGCCAATTCGAGTCAAGCCTAATTTGAGCAAAGTTTAGCTGAGTTGGGCTCTACTCATGGGACATCGAGTAGCTCAAAAGGCGAGGAGTTTTCCCATGTTGCTCCACACCCACATGTGCACCATACCGATTATTTTTCTTGGCAGGTATCAAGGAGCCATGCACCAATAGTTTTTAGACTCTATACAAAATAACTACCCATCAAAATTTGATAGTTTTTGGACTTTATATAAAATAAGTACCTTCCAAAATCCGATAGTTTTTGGACTTTATACCAAATAGCTACCCTTCAAATTGGATCAAAATTAACCAGAAAATGCACACACCAAAACATAAAAAGGTGCATGCAAAACATTTCACAGATATAACATTCCTTAAAAAATAAGCCAAATAAGCATCATTAAACAATAACGGTTTAGAAAATTAATTCTTCGCGCAGGGCATCAACTTAAAGTTTAAGACTCCCTACCTTGAAGCTGGAGTAAAATTTCTTTGGTTGAGAAAGGCTTCAAACAGAAAAACTGACCCTACCATTGCATCCGGCACACTTGATCTAGCTGGAAATGGCTTTTGAATGGCTTAATTCAGAGTTAAAATGGTTTAGAAGGAAAGAAAGGAAGTTTGAGGAGTGGTAAAAGTGAGAAAAATTTAGTAGGATAAGAGATCCGAGTTTGGAATTTATAGCCAAAACTGTGAACTGTAAGAAACAAATGCACCATGTGTGTGATACATGTGTTGTGTGCAGTTTTGCCATGCAGATGGTGCGGAACGCAAGTGTCGCGTGGTCGCTCCAAGCTATGCGGGGTTGCCAAGTGGGATCCATGCTTTGCGTGGGCATCCTGCATGCATCTGCGGGAGCATGTGGTCATGGCATACCGCTTTACTGATGCACGGTTGATGCAATCTTTGCGTCATCTTGCGCAAGCCCCCCATTAAAAAACTTTTTTTTTTCAAATTCTGAAACTTCAAACAACGATATCTTTTCAACCACAAGTCGGAATCGTGCGATCTTGGTACCAATAGACTCGTACCGATGAACCATTCAAAACAAGATCACTCATGGGCAAGTTATCTCGTAGTTTTTTAGTGGGTCTCGCCCATGAGGCATGCTTTTGGAGGCCCAACTTATGGCCCTGATGTCCAATTCAAGTGATTCAAGGACTGTTACGCTCGTCTTTCAGAGCTATAGAATAAACTTTTTAAAAAATTCATCTAAAATAATATTATACTAATAAAAATTTACTAAAAACTCTATAATTAGTTTTCAAAACTTACCAAAAAATCAGGGTTGTTACAATCTACCCCCCTTGTGGAAATTTTGTCCTTGAAATTGAACTTGTTAGTCTTCAAAAAGTTCTGGCTGGTTTTTCAAAATTTCACTTTCCAGCTCCCATGTTTCATCCTCAGAAGAATGGTGCTGCCATAATAATGTTACCAATGGAATCTATTTTGTTCAAAGGATCTGTTCCATGTTATCTAAAATTTTGATTGGTTTCTCTTCAAAGGATAAATTAGGTTCAAGGGTGACAATTGTCTGATCCAAAACATGAGAGGGATCTCGCACATACTTTTGGAGCATAAATACATGAAATACATTATGAACATTGTCAAGCTGAAAGGGTAAAGCCAATCTATAAGCCACTGACCCCACCTTGTCCAAGATTTCAAATGGCCCTACAAAATGAGGACTTAGCTTCCCTTTTACATCTCATAACTCCCCGAGATGGTGATACTTTTAGTAGCACATGATCAACTACATAGAAATCAAGATCTTTCCTTCTTTGATCAACATAGTTCTTTTGGCGGCTTTCAGCTATCATTAATCGATTCTTGATAAGCTTTACCTTATTAGTACACTACTGTAAGAATTTTTACTTTACTCTCTCCCCCACTTCACTTCAGCAAGTTAGTGATCGGTAGGGTCGACCATAAAGAGCTTCATGCGGTGCCATGCCTATACTGGAGTGATAACTATTATTATCAACAAATTCAATCAACGATAAGTGCTCATCCTAATTACTCCTCCAATCTATTGCGCAGGCTCATAACATATCTTCCAAAGTTTGAATAGTTCTTCAAACTGACCATCTGTTTGTGGGTGGAAGGCTATACTGAATTTGAGATTAGTACCTAACTCTTCTTGAAGTCTTTGCCCAAAGTGTGAAGTGAATCAACTATCCCGATCTAAAATGATTGATAACGGTACCCTATGTCAACTCACAATTTCCTTTATGTACATTTTTGCCAAGGCATTTAACGATTGTGTCTTCCTTAGGAGAAGAAAATGTGCACTTTTGTTAAGTCGATCTACTATTATCCAAATAAATTCATGACCGGAAGAAGTCCATGGTAAGCCTGAGGCAAAATCCTTTGAAATGTGCTCCTATTTCCTTCCCAAAAATAGATTGGAGGGTACCAGATGGTTTTTTATGTTCAGCTTTAACTTGCTAAAAAGTTAAGTATTTAGAGACAAATTCTCCTATGTCCCTTTTCATCCCATCCCACCAAAAAATTCATTTTTAAGTCTTGATACATCTTTGTTCTTCCTAGGTGGATGACGTACTAAGACCTATGTGTTTCATATAACAAATATTATTTTAGTTCTAGCACCACCTAAACTACCAATCTTCCTCTAAATCTTACCCCGTCATTAGAGCTTTTATTGAAGTCAGGTCTTTCTAATAAAGTTTATACTTCCGCATCCTCTTTCTGAGCTTCCAGAATGTGTTCAACCAACTCAAATTTCACTTCCAGGTTAGCCACAAAAGCCTTTTTGTTTTATGACTATAACTTAGGTTGTATACTTATTACTTCTTCTACCAATCTTCATTCTTTAACTAACATTTGAGCCACTTTCCTTATGGCCTTTCTACTCAAGGCATCAGCCACTACATTAGCTTTTCGTGAATGGTATTGAATAAAAAAATCATAATAATTAATGTACTCAATCCACTGTCTTTGCCTCAAGTTAAGATCACTTTGAGAGAAAATGTACTTGAAACTCTGGTGATCTGTAAAGACCTAAAATTTCTCTCCATATAACTAGTGTCTCCATATTTTTTAGACAAAAACTACTGCTACCAATTCAAGATCCTGAGTGGAGTTACCTTCATGCTTCTTTAGTTGTCTTGAAGCATATGCTATTACCTTTTCATTTTGCATCAAAACACATCCGAGGTCCCTTCTTGAAACATCATTGTATACGACAAATCCTACACTGCCAGACAGTAAAGATAAGATTGGAGCGGTGGTTAACTTTTGTTTTAACTCTTGAAATGCATTCTCACATTCCTCATCCCATATAAACTTCACCCCTTTTATGATTAGCTTTGTCAAGGGTAATGCTATACTAAAAAATCCTTGGATGAACCTTTAGTAATAAACCACCAAGCCCTAGAAAACTTCTAATTTTTGTGATTTTCTTGGGCCTTTCCCACCATCTGCCTTGATCTTGGCTGGGTCCACTAACACTCCATTTTTAGAAATAATATGACCTAGATAGACAACTTGTTCTAACTAGAATTCACATTTACTCAACTTAGCATAGAGTCGATGATCTCTTAAGGTTTTCATGAACTATCTGTAAGTGTTCTCAATGTTTTTTGGGATTTGTAAGAGTAGACCAATATGTCATCAACAAACACGATTACGAATTTATCCACATAATTTCAAAAAACTTGATTCATCAGATCCATGAATGCTGCAGGAGCATTCGTTAATTCGAATGACATTACTAAAAATTCTTAGTGACCATATCTGGTACGAAAAGCTGTCTTTGAAATATCTTTGTCCGTATTCTCAGCTGATAGTACCTTGACTTTAAATCTTTCTTTGAGAACACTTTCACTTCTTGTAGCTAATCAAACAAATCATCGATCCAGGGTAAAGGACACTTATTCTTTATAATTACATAGTTAAACATCCTATAATCTATACATAATCTTAAGGATCCGTCTTTTTTCCTTACAAAGAGGACTGGAGCTCCCCAAGGTGAGACATTGGATCTGATAAATCTCTTATTTAGCAACTCCTACAATTGACTCTTTAATTCTTTTAACTCTATAGGAGCCATATATTAGGGTGCCTTAGAGATAGGTGTTGTTCCTGGTACCAATTCAATATTAAAATCTATCTCTTTTTTTGGTGGTACCCTAGGGAGATCATCTGGAAACACATCGAAAAGTCCTTTAATACCTCAATATCTCTTATTGTAGAAGATGTAGATTCCTCAGAAATCATCCTAGCAAGATATGCTTGACATCCCTTAAATATCAATCATCGTGCCTTCACAACAGAAATGATACATACCCCTAAAGGATCTTGGTTTCCATGAAAAGTAAAGTTTTTCTCTCCTTGCTTATAGAATATAGCTTTTTTCCTCTTACAATCTACTAAGGCCTCATTTTTAACTAACCAATCTATTCCTAATATTACATCAAAGTGTATCATACTCAAGAGTATAAAATTAGCCTTCCATTCTTGGTTTTCTAATGATATAGACACATCTTGAAGAAATTTTTAGGCTACAAAAGTTTTTCTCATAGGAGCTGGCACTTCTAAAATATATCCTTGTTCCATAACTGGATAACCAGTACTTAAAGCAAAATCACGGGATATAAAAGAATGCGTCGATCCTAGATCTATTAAAACTTTAGCAATTTTATCCAAAATTACAAGTGTGCCTTGTATAACTCCTGTTGATGTTTGAGCTTCCTCTAGAATGATAGCATGACCCACCCCTAGGCCTTAGGTATCTGCTCCATTTTTATTTCCTCTTGATTCTTCTTCTTAGGGGATTCCTTAATCTTAGGCCCAAAATCCCCGCACTCAAAGCATCATTTTTCGTATAAGTAAAAAATTCATGGAGGATGAAATCGGTTACATTTGGAACATTACTATACTTTCTTTTCCCCTTGAGTCTGGGTTGGCAGTCCAGAGGTTCATTGAAACTTCTGATTTGTATTTTTGGTAGGGAATGTCAATTTCCTCTTCCGATCTTCAGTCTTAGAAGTGCTACTTTGCCTGTATCCTTTCTTTCTGCCAAAAACTCATGATATTCTTGCTCCATCAGAGAGGCCAATTCTACAACTCTGGCAAGAGTAGTAGGTTGAAATCCTACTATTCTATTGTGAAGTCCATTATTCAGATCTCTGACAAATTTTTGAGCTTTCTTCAACTCTGTAGGGCAAACATCGGGACAGCTGCACAAACTTATTTTCATAATGAAATACTATCATGTTTCTTTGCTGAAGATCCAATAATTATTTTTTTTCTTTTCTTGAACATGAGGCGGGAAATATTTATTATATAATACCTCTTTGAACTCTTCCCACTTGATATTCTCTTTGTTAGGGAATAAATTTCTTTCTGTCGATGGCCACCAAAAGGCTGCCTCTCCTATAATCGCAAAGTGGCTATGTACTCTTTCCTGTCTTCAAGAACTTTCATTGCCTTAAATATTCTTTCAACCTCAAATGTCCATTTCTCGGCTGCTTTCGGTCCATCATCTCCAAAGAATTCTGGACCAATTTTCTTAAATTGCTCAAGCAAATTATATTTTTCACTATGGCTGCTTTCAACCACATCCATAGAGTTGCGTAAGCAATTAGGGCAATGTTGATATCCTTGAGTCTATAGATGCTGGGTCATTATTTGGATCATTGGATCAAGGAAATTATCCATCTGATTTTCTAGTGCCCTTACACCCTGAGGAGGGACATTTTCAGCTTGTCCGGAATCATTCGACAATTGTACTTCTTTATCATTATCAGAAGTCATTTCGGGGTGTTAACAAATTGTAACTACCTTGAATTCACAAGAAATTTTTTAAAACTAAGATTATTTATTTATAAGCATTTTCATACATATTCACATAACTGTAAAAAGACGTGTTTCAATCACACACACATCAAAAACATTTACGAACCAACTACACTACATAAAAGCCTAAACATACACACATTCTATTTTTCAAGGTTAGGGAAAACCTTTCAAGCAAAGATTTTCCTCATTGGGCACTAATATAAGTAGTGCCCTTGTTGTTCACAAAAAAGACATATCTGAGGCAGATGCTTTATGTACCACATCAGCCCTTTGCCGTTGCTATGTCTTCAAGCCCTTTCTTCTTCCTCTTCTTCCAGGGGCAACTCATTGAGGTCAAAGTTTTTCATAACATTTCCCCATTCAAGTTTATCCATCCTCTCCTCCATGCACAAGTCTTTTTAAAATAGTTCTTTCTTAGCTGGGTACTCCCAAGGTAGGTTCATCTCTGGTGGTTTGTCCTCGATTGGGTCTCCCTCAACGGGGCTCTCCTCGGTCTGGTTTTCCTCGAGTGGGTCCTCTTCGGAAGGGTCTTCCTCGAGGGGATCCTCTTCAAATAGGTCCTCCTCGAACGAATTCATCAAAAATTTTGATCAAGGTTGGCGAATCAGAAATATTTATTACTTCCTGAACATCGTCGTCACCACTTTGGGATAAATCGTCATTCAGATTAGGTTCTTTCGAAGGTCCTAAGGGTTTTGCCACAAAAGTTTCCTTTGAAGTCATTCCACTTTTGTTTTCTTCTTTTGACGACAAGGGCATTCTTTTGGCCGCCATGTGATACATAGAGCCTAAGATAAGTGTCATTTTTTACTTTCCCATTAACTATCTTATAATTTTTAAAACACAAATATAATATTAGTAAAATCATCGAAATTAAATATTAATTATTTGTCTGACTAATCATTGCTATTGCTCTACAATAGTGAGTCTTAGACTTCGATACCAAATGTGATGAGTGCCATAACATCATATTTAATATAAAATACATCGGAGTAATTGCACAATCAAAATATTAAATATATCAAGTTCACAGAGCATGGTAAATTTTATTTTACATGCCTCAAATCATTGTGAGTAGAGCTAATAGTTATACAGCATGGTAAATTTTATTTTACATTTCTCAGATCATTATGCATAGAGCTAATAGTTATACAAAAATCAAAACATATTCCACCTTTACATATTAGTCACAAAATAATTATAAACTATATCTAGAGCAGTAACATGATAAATTAGTTGGAAAGCTCTTCCTCTTTTACCTCTACTCTGGTTTCAATTCCTGCTGAATCTGGGGATGGGTGAGTATTTTTACACTCAGTAGGTCATGTAAATGTCCAAAATAATGCTAACTAGAAAATTCATGAAATAATTGAAAACTTCATCTTTGCCTCAAAATAATTATTTAAGAAAATAATTTCATAAAAAAAATTAGAAATCGTAAGTTCGTTCGATGACAATAAATCCAGAAGTCGTGATACCGAACGGTGTTCCCCCGTTACTTATGGGGCATTGAGAGGCTCAAAAAGATAGGAGCTTTCCCATGATGCTCCACACCGACATACGCCATACCAATTATTTTTCTAGGCGGGTTTCAAGGAGCCATGCTCCGATAGCTTTTAGACTTTATACCAAATAACTACCCTTCAAAATTTTATAGTTTTTTTACTTTAAAACAAATAACTACCCTTCAAAATCTGATAGTTTTTAGACTTTATACCAAATAACTACTCTCAAATAGGATCAAAATTATCCAAAAAATGCACACAACAAAACATAGAAAGGCACATGCAAAACATTTCATAGATATAACATTCCTTAGAAAATAAACCAAATAAGCATAATTCAAAAAGAACGGTTTAGAAAAAATAATTCTTCAAGCAGCGCATCAGTTTAGAGTTTAACTTTGAACTTAGAGTAAAATTTTGTTGTTGAAAAAGGCTTCAAACAGAAAAGACCGTTTGGCATGCTCGATATAGCTGAAAGCGGCTTCATTCAGAGAAAATGGTTTAAAACAGGAGAAAAGAAGTTTGAGGAGTGGTAAATGTGAGAAAAATTCAGTGGGGTAAGAGATCTGGGTTCGAAATTTATAGTCGAACCCGTGAAAGGAATGCACAGCGCATGTTATACATAACACGCGTTGTTTGCGGTTTCGATACTTGTACAAAGCAAAATGCGCGTGTCGTGCGGTTGCTCCGTGTGGTGCAGTGCCACCACGCGGGCTGGCGTGTTGCCAGGCATCTCTCACGATGTGGGGCCACTTGTCTCCATGTTACTGATGCACGGGTGACACAATCTTTGCATCATGCCTCCATAAAAAACTATTTTTTAATTTTTTTTATTTCTAAAACTTCAAATAATGATATCTTTTAAAAAACAAGTTAGAATTGTGCGATCTAAGTACCGATGGACTCATATCGATGAGCCCTTCAAATCAAGACCACTAATATGTAGGTTACCCCATAGTTTTTTAGTGGGTTCTACCTACGAGGTACTCTTCTCAAGGCCCTAAACTTACAGCCCCGATGTCTTATTCAAGTGATTCTGTTGTAAACATTCTAAGGGCCTATTATTGGGGTCCATGTGCTAGTAGTATAGGTTTTAATTATGTTATAGTTAATAAGGGCATTTAGGTAAATAGGTTAATTAGGGTATTAGTGCTTTATTTTAGTTATGCTAATGGGCCTTAGGTGCTTGTTAGTGAGCCCACTTAGCTAGTCTATTTAAATGTAAGGGCTACGCCCTAATGGGGTTTATGGAATGAATCAGTTAGTATCTAATTATCTTCTCTTCTCCTCTGCCACTCCCTCCTGTCCAGCGGCCATGCTGCTCCCTTCCCCCTCACCTGGGCCATCTTGTGCTATCACCTTCCCGTTACCGACTAGCCAGGCCATTGTAGACATCGGTTCACAACACTGGTATCGGAGCCATTGATCCCCAGACACCATACTTGACAGAGCTGCCAGATCCTCCACCGCTATTGCCCGATGTTCAGCCCTTCACTGATCTGCCAGTGCCTAGGTTTGCTTGAATCCGTGGTGGTCACACTGGAGGAGGCGGTTGGTCGTTGACGCCAATGAAACTGATGCCGGGTTCTGGGAGCAAGTGGTGCATGGCCAAGCCCAGGGTGAGCGTGCAGGCCCTACAGTCCAACATCAACTACGTGTGCAGCTAGGGCATGGTGGACTGCTGAGCCATCCAGACCGGTGGGTCCTACTTCAAGCCCAACAGCATCCAGCCCCATGTCTCTTATGCCAGGAATGCCTTTTTATGTGCTCCTCCTTCCACTAGAACACTGGCCTCACTGCCTGTCGCGGCCTCAACACCGTCATCAATGGATGCGCCGCCCTCACAAGCTCTTTGTTAAGTGCCTCCCTTTTCTCTGCTGCAGCCGCATCCCACAAGCAGCACAAGCGCCCTGCCAAGCCGTCCCATGGCTTCTCAAATCAGTACGTCCCCTTCAGCGCTTACTCCACCCCCTCTGATGAATCCTATGGCCTTGACGAGTTCCGAGTGTTCTCGTTTGAAGTCAGACCTCTGCTTTTCAAGCCAAAGCACACCCCCTGCTATATTGTTGAAAACAGGGGTTGCGGCCTTCCAACACTCGAGGCCTCGGAAATGTCCGCATTGGCTACCTCTTGGTATCCCATCACCATCCAGCGGCCACCCATTCAGCCCAGTGTCTTCCCACTGTACCAAAAGTTTGATCAAGTCTACAACAGCGGCAAAGCCTCCAAAGTTGGGGGTCGTGTGTCGCCGTATTACTGATGCACAGGTGACACAATCTTTGCGTCATGCCTCCATAAAAAACTATTTTTTTATTTTTTTTAATTTCTAAAACTTCAAACAATGATATCTTTTCAAAAACAAGTTGGAATTGTGCGATCTAAGTACCGATGGACTCATATCGACGAGCCCTTCAAAACAAGACCACTAATATGTAGGTTACCCATAGTTTTTTAGTGGGTTCTGCCCATGAGTACTCTTCTGAAGGCCCTAAATTTACAACCCCGATGTCTTATTCAAGTGATTTTGTTGTAAACATTCTAAGGGCTTATTATTGGGGTCTACGTGCTAGTAGTATAGGTTTTAATTATGTTATGGTTAATAAGGACATTTAGGTAAATAGGTTAATTAGGGTATTATTGTTTTCTTTTAATTATGCCTTAGGTACTTGTTAGTGAGCCCACTTAGCTAGTCTATTTTAATGTAAGGGCTACGCCCTAATGGGGTTTAGGAAATGAATCAGTTAGTGTCTAATTATTTTCTCTTCTCCTGCCACTCCATGCCCCTCCATCCCCCCTTTCCAGGCCGTCTTGTGCCGTCACCTTCCCATTACCGGCTAGCCAGGCCATTGTGGACATCGGATCACAACATTAGTATTGGAGCCGTTGATCCCCAGACACCATACTTGCCAAAGCCGTCGGAGCCTCCACCGCTGTTGCCTGATGTTCAACCCTTCATTGATTTGCCAATGCCCAGGTTTGCTTGAATCCGTGGTGGTCAGACTAGAGGAGGCGGTGGGTCGTCGGAGCAGATGAAACTGATGCCAGGTTCTGGGAGCAAGTGGTGTGTGGCCAAGCCTGAGGTGACCATGCAGGCCCTACAGTCCAACATCGACTACATGCGCAGCCAGGGCATGGTGAACTGCCGAGCCATCCAGCCCCGTGGGTCCTGCTTCGAGCCCAACAACATCCAGTCCCACACCTCTTACGCCAGGAACAGCTTCTTCTGTGCTCCGCCTTCCACTAGAACACCGGCCTCGCTGCCTGTTGCGGCCTCAACACCATCATCAATAGATGCACCGTCCTCGACAAGCACTTTGTTAAGCACCTCCCTTTTCTCTCCTGCTGCTGCATCCCACAAGCAGCACAAGTGCCCTGCCTAGCCGTCCCATGGCTTCTAAGATCAGTACGTTCCCATCAGCGCTGACTCCAACCCCTCTGACGAATCCTATGGCCTCGACGAGTTTTGAGTGTTCTCGTTCGATGTCCGGCCTCTGCTCTTCAAGCCAGAGCACACCCCCTCTACTTCATCATTGAAAACAGGGGCTGCGGTCTTCCAACACTCGGGGCCTCGGAAATGTCCGCCTTGCCTACCTCTTGGTGGCCCATCACCCTCCAGCGCCCACCCATTCAGCCCCACCATCGTGTCTTCCCTCTGTATGATGGTTTGATCAAGTCTACAACAGCGGCAAAGCCTCCGAAGTTGGGGCCTTTCCAGCAGCCACCCCATCTCTTAAACTCCGGTCTCCTCCTCCGCCATTGCTAGATCACTTCCATCCCTGAACAAGGCCATGGTACTGCCGTCGTCAAGGCGATGGCGTTGCTGCAAGGGGCACCGGCGACGAGCCTCCATGCCCACAACAAGCACCCTCTCACGCAGGTTGTTAGCCAAACGAAATTTTTGCGGGGATTTCGGTCGCTGCCGCAGCTCCTTTGCAAAGATTTTTGCCGGATTATTAGCACTGGGAAGTTCAGCAATGACAACTCCATCTTTGCCATGGCCATGGCCAGCCATCTCTCCGGATATCTCGTATGAGTCCCACTGTTGGAGCTGCGCTTTGGAATAGTGTCACTCCAGGTTCTCCCAATAAAGGATACGAGCCACTATTATGGAATTTTCTATGGGGCCACCCACTTCACAGGATTTATTGGGCCCACCTCCAACGGGTCCGCTACATCCCTGTTTTCATCCCGTTTCCACCATGGAAGGCCGTATCGATACGCATGAGAGTATCTATGATCATGAATACGGGTACACGTCGATGATACGCTTGGTATGTGCTGAAACGGGCATAAACCCTTTTATAAACATAAAAAAATATTATAACTAATAATATATCATTATAATACTTCTTTTAGAGCATAATAAGACCATATAATACCGTATCAACCGATATGGGTATTCTAAAATTAGTTCATTTAGAACCATATACCATTATGCTCTTTGTCCCATATTAATATTGGTCATTCTTTTCCATATTAAATGCTTTAAAATTAGTTTATTTTAAAAATAAATAATATGCTTAATATGAGTCTAAATTACATGTTTAAATAAATATATATTTGTGGAGCACTATATGTAAAAAAATAATTATGTAAATTGCATAAACCTACCCATATTGATCTCATATAACTTTAAAAATAATATTTTTAATATAACAAAAACTTAAATTTTTAAAAAAGTTAGGTTTGAATTGTATTTTTGTTTTTAAGGAAAAAAATTTTAAAAAAACTTTTTTTTCAAAAAAAAAATTAATTTTTTTAATTAAAAAATATTTTTTAAAATCAAATAATTATTTTTAAATAACGTATCGGCCGTATCGATATGGTACGGCCGATACATATCGTTGATACGTGTGGGGGGCGTATCGCCCCCCATACCATATCGGTCTCGGCTCACCGGTATCAATCGATATGGCCTTCCATGGTTTCCACAAGGAGTTATGCAAGCCTTTAAATGATACGTGGAGGCATTGCATATACAATCAACTTTTGCAATTGCTTAGTCAAATCTGATTGGGCTCTTCTTGGCGGCTGGAGACCTTAATAGCGCCATAGCATACTATAAGGAAGCTGTCTTTCGTATATCTATGATTGTTGATGTCTTACGTGGGCAAACCTTAATGCTGTATAATGATCTCTGTGGAGTGACTTTGATGCTGTTTGATGTCCTCTGTGGGCAGTCTTGGGGAACCCTGTAGCCCCTATTGTAACCCCACTTGTTGTAAACCTGCGCAGATAGTCTGCTTTGTCCTGCACCAAACAAGTCGAGCCCGTTCTTTTGCTCTGCCCTTGGGTTCCGTTAGCTATACTTCCATCATATTTGTGTTGGATTCTACACGTCTATTTTTTAGTAGTGACCATTATCTCCATCATTCTACATGTCTCATCCACATTCCAGACTTGCTATTTACAATGAAACTTTGGTGGGCCTGATGCTTGGAGTTTTAGGGTCACTTCGAGGACGAGGTGATGCGAAAGCGTGGTGGAATGTTGTGAATGTTCTAAGGGCCTATTATTGGAGTCTACGTGCTAGTAGTATAGGTTTTAATTATGTTATGGTTAATATGGGCATTTAGGTAAATAAGTTAATTAGGGTATTAGTACTTTCTTTTAATTATGTTAATGGGCATTAGGTACTTATTAGTGAGCCTACTTAGTTAGTCTATTTAAATGTAAAGGGTACGCCTTAATGAGGTTTATAGAATAAATCAGTTAGTGTCTAATTATCTTTTCTTCTCCTCTGCCTCTCCCTCCTATCCAGCGGCCATGCCGCTCCCTCCGCCCTTTCCCGACCGTCTTGTGCCGTCACCTTCCCGTTACCACTAGCCAGGTCGTTGTGAACATTGGTTCACAACATATTCAAGGACCCTTACGCTCATCTTTTAGAGCTCTATAATAAACTTTTAAAAACTTTGTCCAAGACAATATTCTACTAATAAAAATTTACTTAAAACTCTATTATTAGTTTAAAAAACTTACCAAAAAATTAAAGTTGTTACAATTTCAAAGCTGTTTGTGTCTACTTTCTATACACATATGTCTCTATTATAAAATTTTAATATATTAAGAAAGTTATTCAAATGATAAGATCAAAAGGTCAAACTCATTATTTTCCACATGGTTAAATTTGAAAAAACCTAGATATTACAATCACCTTGTAAAATATTTGCAATAAAAACACATAAATCATCCATTTGTAACTAGAAATTCAAACAATCCTCAAATATTATGATTAATTATAATTTTTAAATATCTAAACTATATTAACTTCTAATTGAAACTAGAAATTAAAGTAAAGATGAATAAAATAATACAAATAGCCATTTTAGCTGGCAATACGACAACTCTGTTATGTCGCCGAATGTTAAGAAGATGGAAGAGGAACATTTCCTTAAGAAAACATTTATGGGTAGGAAGGGGTATGCAGGAGTAATCTCATAAAATTTATTATTAAGAGTATACAAGCGCAAATGTTGGGGGAGCACAGTACTTGGTTGTTAAATAGAGGGGCATGAGTTCAACCGCGCCTTGGACCGGAGAAGCTGCGAACCAGCCCCATCCTTCCGGCTTGGCATTCGGTCCGGTCTCTCTACAGCCGAGCCCCGCCGCCTGTTCCATTCCACCGCCAAATTTCCCCCAGTTCCATTTCAATTCGAAATCCCGCCTCTTCTCCCTCCCAAATCGCCATGCCGCCAACCAGTCCCTAATTCCCCTCAACTCCTCCGCCCAGTCTGACTGCTCCATGAAGGCTCGCCCTCTCCTTCCTTCGAATTCAAATATACAGGAGGTTCACAATTTTTCGGACGATGAGGGAAAGATGCTTCCGGATCCTGATTCCCCCGTAAGGCATTTTCCAATTTGGTCTGTGATTCAGTTCGCCATTTCAATTTCTTTGCATTTAAATAGCTGCCAATTATTTATATTTGTCTTCCATTCGATCTAGACTACGCTAGTGCTGTAATTTCAGTTTCATTTTCTCATTTCTGAAAGCCGTGGAGGAAATCGGCTCCAGTTCTAGTTTCAACTTTTTTTGTTTGGCAAGAATTCGATTTTCAACTCGATTCAATCAGATAAAATTTATACTGAGATTTCAATTTCAATCTAAACGAATCTGAAGTCCATACTAAATAAATCTAAGAAATAAAAATTCTTGGGTATTTTTGCCAACATGTTGCATGAAATGTACTTTTGATCAAGGATTTGCAAAGGCTAGAAGGATACAAGATCAGAAAATGAACCTAATGGCGCAGATCTCAGCCTTTATGATTGTCTTGCCTGCAGGCCAGGAAATGCCTGGTCAATAAATAGCATTTTCTTGGAGTTAACTGTTTGTGGACTTCAAAGCGCATTCTTAAAAAATTTCTAAGACACATTACAAGAAAAATTGGAAGCTACTTGATCACCTTATTCTTCATGCGTGCAGTATGTCCAAACCTCAATTTGAAACTAAGAGTAGAGTATCTCCCTCATTGTTCTAGAAGTCAATCACCAAAACGGCTGTCAAAGCAACTTATTGTTTACTTGATAATGTAACAAATTTAAAGGAGAGATTAACACTGCATATTGATGAAAATATAAAATGGTGAGTTTTATGAATGATGTGGAAACTTAGAAATTTCAACTTAGTTTGATTCCTTTGAGTTATTTGTTGCTGTTGATGATTGGATCTGCTTTATAGGTGAACCAGAAGATGATGAAGACTACACTTATCAAAGACCTTTATGGAGAGATAGATTGTCTTAAAGCAGGTTTGGAATCTTTATTATATTCTTGATGGTAAAGGTCACTATAATATTTGCTCTCAGTCTAAGGAAATGGTTCTACTATGTTATTTTATGCTATAATAATTTCTCTCAGTCTAAGGAAATGGTTCTACTATGTTATTTTTTCATAAATATCATTTTTCTACTCGTAGAGGTTTATGCTGCTGGGGAGAAAAATGGTGTCTATATACCAAAGCAACGATATTATCAGGAACAGAATGAAAAAAAGGTACTGACTTTACTTTAATGTATGCAGTTGTTTTTTCCTATTTTATAGTGCTAAGAATTATCTAATGCACAAAATTTTAAGCTCGTACTATTCCTCTTGGTCCATATTGTAATTTGTTCTCCTTTACTTTTTAATTGTAAGAAAGTCAGTCTACATTCCTTCTGATATTTGATTGGTCACTTCAAACCTAATACATGTTCATCAGCCATGTACCCCTAGCATTTGCATAAAAGGGGAAGAATCTTAAAAGGTTAACAATAACGAAGGAAATTATGGGCTCAACAAATATTAGCAGTTATTCTTCCAGATTATTTGGTCTTACTGCTCAGAGAAATATTGTATTATATTGTTTACATTAAGCATGTGATCTCTTTAGAGTGGTATTTTTCACTACTATTTGTAGATCTTTTATTGGTGCTGCATGCTGAAATATTGTGTTTAAATTGGACAAGGCAATGGTAGATCAGATTGTATAGATGATTGCACAGTTGGAAACCAATCAGAAGCTATATTTTGTATTTGTTAAGTTGAGTACCTGGTGCCTTTTAATATAAATTAATATTATGCACTTGTTGCACTGAATATGGTTTCAACTTCCAAGTTGGTATGTGATTCAGTTCGCCATTTCGATTTCTTGGCATTTATATGGCCGCCAATGCTTCAATTTTGTCATTGTTTCGATCTAGACTAAGCTTTTGCTGTAATTCTAGTTTCAACTTTTTTTTGTGGCAAGAATTTTATTTTCAACTTGATTCAATCAGATAAAATATATACTCAGATTTCAGTTTCAATTCGAGTCGTCTATTTTTAGTTGAAAATAGGCACTGGTAATTTATCCTTGAATCGGTTCTGCTTCAAATCTCTGTGCTTATTTCAATTGCCTTTCGATTTGGCCTTTGATTCAACTATGTTTCTAATTTTCTAGTTTAAATTGAAATATTTAGCTGCATCTTTGGATCAACTTGATGCCCTCTGTAGCGTATTCGCTAGTGATGCCACCGGGTCGGGTTCGGGTTGGGTTTTGCCAAACCCGAACCCACATCATAAAGCTGTAACCCGAACCCGACCCGACCCGAATCCAAACCCGACCCGACCCGTTTGACCCGAATAGATTAAAAAAATAATTTATATATATATTTTTTATTATTTTTTTCAATTTTTTTTAAAAAATAATATTAAAAAATATATTAAAAAATATAAATTTTATATTTATATTTATATTCGGGTCGGGTCGGGTTGGATCACTAAAACCCAACCCGATTCATTAGGGTTATTTTTAAAAACCAAACCCAACTCATTAGGGTCGGGTCGGGTCGGGTTTACCATTAACCCGACCCGAGTGGCATCCCTAGTATCCGCAACTTTGATTTTCGATTTCAGACAGCTGCAGGGGAGTTTTTGGTTTTAATTCCATTCCAATCTGAATGAAATCTTTCCTCGAATTTGGTTTCAGATCGAGGCGGATGGTTCCCCAGTTGTGGCCGTCGATGCCTCCCTTCCATCCTCCGCAGTCTCCACCTCCTCCCTCCCTCAGATTTCAATTTCAATTCGGGACATGGACCGCGACCCGGACAAGCTGCTGCGGGAGAAATTCTGGGTCTGGGTTGTAGTTGTTTTGACTTTTGATGCTGCTGTGGGCTTTGGCACTCTTCGTTGTCGTCAGCCCAGGGAAATTACTCTAAAATACGCCTCCCCCGACCTGAGACAAGTAGGGCGTTTCTTATGTACAGTTGTTTCCTGTGTATAGTCATTTTAACTGCATATAGTACTTGCACAGAATTTTAATGTCAATTTGGTAAATTTCACTGGAGCTTTTGCTTCCTTTGTAAGTGAAAATATTAGGTACGTTACACGTACGGTAAAAGTATGTGCAACACAAATATCTAGCAGACGTGCAATAGTTTGTTGGATTATATTGAATACGACTGCACATGTTTAATAGGTATTACTGCATGATTTTTCTATATATAGGGATACTACTTGGGTTAGGTATATAGAGAAACTGCTCTGAATAAATACATTGCATCATGTATTGTTAACCCCTTTACAACCTATTGTAGACTGATGTCTACGCAGGGCAAGTTAAGGAGAAAGGAGAAAGGAGAAAGGAGAAAGGAGATAAGGATTAGGGCTAGAGAAAGATAAAATAAACTAAATAACTAATTCTTCTATTCTCTTATTTATTTTTTAAATAATGAAATAGGATAAAGCCCTTATATATTTATAGGCAATGAAGAAGTCTAATCTTAATAGAACTTGTCATCATAATGAGCCTCTAACATTAGCCTAATCCCAATAAGAACAAATTCTTAAATAGTTTAAAGTATTATTACTATTAAGAGTTTTTTTTATATTGCTTAGCTAAAGAATGAAAAATTTTATATTCCCTGGATTTTAAATGGAAATGCCATATGACTTGTTTATGGACAAAATTGCCCTTAACTTTCTATTATATCATATTTTAAAGTAGAGAGTAATAAATAAACATTGGAACAGTGTTGCGCCGTTCCGATGTACTGGGAGTCATCAGCGGTGAACGAAACACACCGGCTGGAGGTGACCGGTGGTGACTCACCGATGAGAATCAATGAACAAGAAAAAAATATTTTATGACACCGTAGACGTTATGTGAGTGCTCCAAAGGCTACATTTCGGAGAAACGATCATTCTTTTATACCAATCATAGATATGATCGGTATTTACATCCATGATAACGGAAAGGTACGCAATGATGACGTGTATATTGGTGGAATGGTACGGTTGATGAACATTCATCCGTCGATGAGCTTTGGCGAGTTGCTGGGGCAAGTCAAAGCACGACTTTTCGTCAATAATAATATCAGCTTGAAGTATTTAATTCCATCTTTCCAAACATCTTTGATATATTAATTACAAGACGATGAGGACCTTCAATCAGTGTTCTCCATTAATAGGAAGGCAACTAAGGAGGTGTTATCATTGTATGCCGAGATGAAAGAGCTCGACAATGGTGATAAATCATCATTACTATCCGTAGAAAGGAACCAGATAATCAATAGAGCTGAATCACTGGTCGTAATGGCTCATCCTAGCTTTAATGTCAGATTTCATACCAGATTTAATGAAACTCAGTTCACCTTTGAAACTGTCTGGTAACAATGAATCTTTTAATTATACGCAATTGGACTCTTTTGTGTACTCGAGACCACGATATTGACCATATCATGTTAAGGTAAAATCATATTATGTGAAGAAATAAACACGACATGTAATATATCGTATTATTAATTATACGACATACACATTGCGATATATCAATTATGAGTTACAACGTAGATATTATAACACGACATGCATTCATATCGTGGTTTCTATAGCACGTTTTAAAATGTAATCGTGTTAATTGAATACATGATGTTGACTAATGTCGCATTTTTTTAACACGATAATGTGCAACGCAGATTAGGAGAACCGGGAAACTTGCCCTCAACAAATCCATGTCAATCTTCTTTCACCAAATTAATGAGTACAAAACTTGAAATAGAAGTCAGTTAGAATATATCAGAGGAATTGTTGCCAACGATGGGTGGCGCAAGGACTTCATTTGATAACTACAAACCTCCATGCAACCCTTATAATTACGATGGTGAAGAAGGCGAAGAAGTTGAAAGTATGTGGGGTAAGGATCCATGGTACGATAATGATATAGTTGGCATGAAATGTCTGACCACGAAGAATTTGGAAATAGCGAGGTTCCTAGTAACGTTGACGTTGAAGTGGAGGCAGATTGGGAAACAGTCGATGATTAAAACATGTTGGAATTGAATTTCACATACCATGTTGTGGATGGACAGTTTGCAAGCTAAGGATAATTAGAAGCTCCTCGAATTGGGTGCACATTTTCTAAGCCTGTTGCATTTCAAGAGGGTCTTGATCGACTTAGCAATAAAGGTGAATTTCACGTACCATGTTGTGGATGAAACTAGAATACGTACACCGCAAAGTGCTTTAATCATTCTTGTAACTAGTACATAAGGGCTTCAAATATATGAGATCACGTGACTGTCACGAGGTTAGTGCCGAATCATTCATGTGGAACCGAAAGGAAGTCAACTGACCATCCCCTAGCATCGTACATTTGGATTGTGAGAAAATATTACGGCCTGTTTAAAGACTCAATGGACATTACACCTAAGAGCATAGCAAGTTATATTTCCAAGCACTGGGGCATAACTGCGAACTACAAGAAATGTTGGTGCACAGGTAATGCATGAGATTAACCAAAGTGTTAATTTAGTGTCAAGATATGTTAGTTTAGCGTGTTATCAATAACACGCTTAAACTACAGTTGCATTTTGCACTCACACAACACACATAAATATCATGTTAACATGAACATGATCAATCATTGTGCATGGATTCCGATCACACGAATGCAAACAATGTCATGTGATCGGGAACGCGATGTAAGCCGCTGTGTATAACCTTAAATAAATTGTATTCGGTAGTACAGGTAAAGCACTGACTGATTTAGTAGACGAGAACCCAGACGAATCATACCTCATACTTCCTGCTTACGGAAGGCAGATAGAATATATAAATCCGGAGAGTGTAGTGTTGTGCACATCCACCCGGGCACACCTCCTGCTCTATTGACCTTCCATATGTTCACATGAGGCTACTTTATTTATTTTATGCTTCTGTAATAAATTGTAGTTACTTGGACATTAATGTAGGAGTGTGTAATGGGCCTGCTAGTGACCTCGCTGATTAATCAGGCCCACTAGCTAGCACGACCCCCAATGAGAAGCGTGGCTTCCCTATAAGGGGTCGTCTTCTTCCTTGCTTATGTTTTTATACAATTTCAGTTCCTTCCCTTTCCTTTCCTACTCTCTTCTATCCTTCTTAGCGTGATTCGTGCGAGGTACCGATTGTGCCTAAACTAGGCATTACATTGGTATCAATGCCATCATGATCTCTGGCCATGGCGAGAGGCAAACAGCTAGCCACGGTCCTTGAAGTTTAGCCCGAGAAAGAGAACGAAATCTCAGCGGACGACCCCAAACCAGCCCCTGAGACCATCAGTCCTCTCGTACTCGCGCAAATCATGGCCAAGCTAGAGTCCTTGTCCATGGCCGTAGTTTAGCTTCATACAGCGCCCTCAGCGCACTTGTTGCCCAGATCTCAGCCAGCCAATGTGGAGAAGGGGGAGTTGTCCCAAGCCCAAGAACTCCGTTGTCCCGGCCCTCAGACGTCAACAGACATGGAAGTGCACTGCCCCAACCCTCTATGCACTTTGGCACATTTGAACAACCCAATGAAGGGGGATGCACATGCTGGGATTTGCGAGGGCCACCAGGTTCGCTACCCCACTTGGACCATGTTTGCCAATGAATTATGCGTGCAATTCAGCCCCAATGAGTTTCATGACTTCAACAAGATGCTATCCACCCTACACCAAACCACCACTGTGAGGGCGTATTGCATGTAATTCATGAAGATTGCGAACCATCTTCCCAAGTGGCCGATGGCAGCCTTGGTGGGGACATTAAATAGATGTGCCATTTTGCATGCTCGTCAATGCGGGAAGTCGTGAGGCATGCATGAATCGAGGAGGAGAAACTAGCTTGACAACAAAGAGGTGATCGGCTAGGACCCTCCCCATGGCCCCCTATTGGCACTAACCCCCTTCCCCTCATGGCCAGCAACACACCCATCAGCTGCCCTGGTCAGCTGGCCCCCCCAACTGGTCAGCTTGTGCGTCACCTCATGCTGGCCCAGATAGAGGAACATCGATCCAAGGGGTTGTGTTTCAAGTGTGATGAAAATTTTGTACCCGGACATTGCTATTTGGTCAAGGGCAGTCTATTGGTGGAAGAGGTCGAAGAAGAGATGGAGGATGCAAAAAGGGATGATTCCCACCATTATGACAGCGTGTAGCCAGAGATCTCAGTCCATGCCTTTTTTGGGGCCTTCACTCCACGCACTATGCGTGTCCAAGGCTATCTCAAGCGGCAACAAGTGGGCACCCTTATTGACATGTTGTGCACGTGCACTTGATTCATCACTTATCTTTATTTCAGTACATTAGACTATCACTTATGTTTATTTCAGTACATTAGGCTAGTTTTCCTTATGTTAGTGGCCGATTGGCATATGTATTTAGTTATGAACCTATGATAGGCACGCTAGTGGACCACGGGATAGTCAGGCCCACTAGCGGCATGACTCCCAATATGGGAGGGCGCGACTCCCCATAAAGGGTTGTCTCCCTCTTTGGTTCGAGATGCTATTGAATTCCAGTTTACTCTTTTTGTTATTCTCCTACTACTTCCCCTTTCCTTGTGTAGAACTCCTGTGTACCGATTGTGCCCACATCGGGCACATCATGACAGTGGCTCCACCCATAGCTTCATCAACGATAAGGTGGCCTAACATCTGGGCTGTTACGTGTTAGATTCGAAACCTTTTGATATCTTGATCGGTGATGGGAGGCACCTTAGGAGCTCCGGGGTATGTGCACAAGCCACACTAGCGATCCAGGGTCACACCTTTGTCACTAACCTCTTCTTGCTGCTCACAAAATGGGCGGACGTGGTGCTAGGGGTTCAGTGGCTTCAGGAACTTGGAGACGTGATATCGCGAGATGGTTATGGACTTTGAAGTCCAAGGATAGTTGGTGCGGATACAAGGGTCTCAGCTGGGCACCCTTCACTTCACCCAGTTAGTGAGCTCTTACTTTTGGTTTGAACCCCAAGACAAGCTGCCTGCGGACCTTCTTGCCCTCCTGATGGACCACAAGGATGTGTTTGATGAACCCAGAGGCCTTCCACCAGTGCGGCTTCATGACCATCACATCCCTATCATTCCAAGGGCATCTTTGGCCAATGTCCGTCCTTATTGCTACCCCCACATCCAGAAGGCAGAGATAGAGGATCTCGTTTCTAGTCCGGCATCATACACCCCAGCACGAGTTCTACCTCCTCTCCTGTACTGCTAGTTCGCAAGAAGGATGGCACTTGGCATTTTTGTGTTGACAATTGAGCCTTGAACGCCATCACTGTTAAGGATAAGTACCCTATCTCGGTGATTGAGGAGCTCCTTGACAAGGTGGCTAGCACAACAATCTTCAACAAACTCAATCTCCGTTCGGGTTGTCATCAGATTCCGGTGCAGCCTGCCGACGTTCATAAGACCGCCTTCCACAATCATGACAGCCATTTTGAGTTCTTAGTTATGCCATTTGGGCTCACCAATGCTCCCTCCACCTTTCAAAACCCTATGAACAATCTCTTTGCTGCTTCATTCTGGTTTTCTTTGATGACATACTTGTCTACAACAAATCATGGGTGGAACATTTGGAGCACCTCAGGTCTATCTTCTCTGATATGAGAGCTAATTCCTTATTCCTTAAACGTTCAAAATGTTCTTTTGGCAGCCCACAGGTTGACTATCTTGACCACATTATCTCTCAGGACAGGGTCACCACCCACCATTCTAAGGTATTTGTAATGCTCTCTTGGCTGATGCCCACCCGTGTTCACGCACTTAGAGGTTTCTTGGGCCTCATTGGATACTACTGGCGTTTTATCAACCAATATGGAGTGATCGCCCGCCCCATCACAGAGCTCCATAAGAAAGGCAGTTTTACTTGGACGGAGGCTGCCCAAGTGGCTTTTGACACACTAAAGCAGTCCATGACTCTGCCCCCCTCCTCATTCTACTAGATTTCAATCACTCTTTCTTGGTTGAAACAGATGCTTCAGAGGCCGACCTTGGTACAGTGCTACTGCAGGACGAGTGGCCTATTACAATTTTCAGCAAAGCCTTGGCAGATCGTTCCTTATCATTGTCTATATGAGAAAGAGATGCTCGCCATAGTCCTTGCCGTCGATAAATGGAGACCTTACTTTGCTTGATCGCCACTTCACTATCCGCATTGATCATCAGCCTTTGAGTACTTCCTCGAATAGAGGGTTTCCACTTCAGCACAACAACGGTGGGTTAGTGATCGTTTATAATTAAACCCTTTGGAAGTGTAGAAGGTAATTGTACTAGGATAAGTATTTAAGGGTTGTCGAACCTCAGGGACGGATAGGTTATTACTAAATCTAAAGAGAAATTTGCTGATTGAAAACTAAAACAAACTTAAACTTTAATTAAGTAATGGAAAGAAATTAATTAGTTTAAAAACAAGAGATTAATATGATGGAAATTACTTAGGAAATTGAATCCACTATAGAACCATAATAATTTCTTAACTTTTAATCTAAATCTAGTGTGAACATGAACAAGTATTCTCAGCTATAAGCTAGAATTACTTCAAAAAGAATCATTAATTAACTTCCATGGCATGAACTATCTTCGACAATAGCACGGATCATCTACACTAAACTAGCTATAGGCATGACCCGTCTAATCTTAGTATAACTCATCCAAGTCATTAATTATCTGAACATTAAAACTATTGTATGACCATCTCATCTAAATCACAGAAATTAGAATCGATGCAAATATCAAAACCACATCAATCTATCATCTACAAGACAATAAATCAACATAGAATTGAATAAATATTAAAAGCTCTTCCATTAAAAAGGAAATCCATATCATACAATTGACATCATTCACAACTGAGATCTAAATTAAAAAGAAAAGAAAACTGAAATTTATCTATAGCTTCATCAACTCCTAAGTAAAAGAAAAGTCTAGCCTTCCATGGCAGAAGAAAACACTTGAATCTCCATTGAAAGCTTTAAGTTCTCTTCCATCTTCTTCTTCCTTTTTCTCTTCCTAAAATCTACTGGAATCCCC
This sequence comes from Saururus chinensis, assembly GCA_035235625.1. NCBI lineage: Eukaryota > Viridiplantae > Streptophyta > Magnoliopsida > Piperales > Saururaceae > Saururus > Saururus chinensis. The sequence continues at coordinate 40,638,368 of CP141143.1, forward strand.
CAATTTTAAGCAAAATATGTCTTTTTATAGGCATAAGATCCGTAGGAAGAAGTCTAATATGAAAAGGATTGAAATTTGGGTCAAACTAGGAAACTGCACGTTATGCCGATCGATCGCCCTGCATGCCCGATCGATCGCTTTAACTGTATTTTTGTCTGAATTCACGTTATTCCGATCGATCACCCCGCATGCCCGATCGATCGGCTACAGTGTTTCTGCTTTCCTAGATAGTTCATATTCTGTTCATTAAGCTTTCCTTCGTGTCCATATTAATTTCTAACTTGTTTATAACTCCAAAAAGTTGTCCAAATCACTTTAAAGCATGTGAAGACTATTTTTAATCATTTCAAACATCGTCCAAGTCCTTCGATAAGCGCACTTTTTCTACAAAATATAAAATATCATACTGTAGACATGTAGAATATAATCAAAATTCCATCTTGATTTAAATACATGTCTAAACAACTAATAACTATAAAATCATTAATAATTAAACTAAAATACTAATTACTATCTTAATCTAAATAAACCATAACTAACTCTAAATTAACCTAATCTATACTAGCAAATAAGGTAAAAAGGCATATAAAATAGATATAGATTTCATACTTATCAGTTAGTAAATTGTTGGGCTATGACTACGAGGTGGTGTACAAGAAAGGGGTGGACAACATTGTTGCCAATGCCCTCTCTCGCAGCTCTACCTCTAGCTCTTGCATGGCTTTATATACCCCTTCCTACCCCTTCATTGCTGAGTTACGGAGAGCGTACAAGGATGATCCCTCCACAAAGTCACTGATTACATGTCTCCAGGAAGACCCTACTAGCTGCCCTTTCTTTGTTTGGCATGATTACCTTCTATTTTGGAAGGACCACCTCTGGGTGCCCGATGTCGAGGACCTTCACCGGCATATTCTCTCCCACTTCCATGACACACCACTGGCCAGCTACGAAGGGGTGTTCCACACTTATAAGAGGATCAGCCAGAGCTTCCTATGGTAGGGCATTTGACGGGCTGTTCAGGATTATGTCGCCGCCTGTGATGTATGCCAACTAGCCAAGGCCACCATGACTTCCCCTGCCGAATTACTTCAGCCACTGCCCATTCCCGACAAGGTTTGGGAGGATATTTCGATGGATTTTGTGGAAGCTTTTCCTCTGGTGCAAGGCATGTCGGTGATTCTAGTGGTGGTGGATTGGTTGTCTAAGTACATGCACTTATGCACCCTTGGACACCCCTTCACCACCAAAACTGTGGCTGAGCTTTATGTTCGGGAGGTTGCTAAGCTGCATGGCATGCCTTGTACTATTGTGTTTGATTGCGACAGGGTATTCCTCTCTTAGTTTTGGTGGGAGTTCTTTGTGCTACCGAGAACTACTCTCCACATGAGTACAACATATCATCCACAAATGGATGGACAGATCGAGGTGGTTATCCGTTGCCTGGAACAGTACCTGCAGTGCTTCACCATGACTCAGTCCCGTAGGTGGCTCCATCTTCTTCCATGGGCGGAATGGTTGTATAACACCGCCTTTCACATGAATACAGGGTTCACTCCTTTTGAGGTGTTGCATGGGCGTCCTCCACTGATTGTACTATCATATGTTCCTCACCGTTCTGCTGTCGCCGAGGTGGACTACATGTGCTTCAGACACGGGAAGAGGTCCTCCGCCAGCTTAAGTCAAACTTAGCCTCAGCCCAAAATGGAATGAAATAGGTGTATGATAGGAAGCATGCTCATCGGGAGTTTAACATGGGCCACTTGGTCTACATCTCAGTCCTTCCCCAGCGTCAGACCAGTTTATTCCAGGCAGAGCATTCCAAGCTAGCACCACATTACTATGGGCCATATGCTACTGTGGAGCACATTGGTCCAATGTCTTACCATCTGGCTCCTTGGTCCACCCAGTCTTCCAAGTCTCCCGACTCCACCATTGTGTGGGTGACACCACCTTGGTTACCACTGCACCGCCTCCACCATTGATTGGATTGGCCTCTATTGATGAACCCACACTTGTCTCAGTGCTTGATAAGCATTGGGTCTGTCGTTCTGGCTGCATTATTATAGAAGTGCTCATTTCTTGGCAAGGTCAGTCACTTGAGGATGCCACATGGATGTCAAAGGACGAGTTTATGGCTCGGTACCCAGCATGGTCGCCTTGAGGTCAAGGCGAATAACGGAAGCGTGGTGGAGTGTTGTGCACATCCACCTGGGCACACCTCCCGCTTTGTTGACCTTCCATATGTTTGCACTAGGCTACTTTATTTATTTTATGCTTATATAATATAAATTGTAGTTACTTGGACATTAACGTAGGAGTGTGTAACGGGCTAGCTAGTGACCCTGCTAATTAATTGGGCCCATTCGCTGGCACAACCCCCAAGGAGAGGCGCAACTTCCCTATAAGGGGCCGTCTTCTTCCTTGCTTATGTTTTTATACAATTGAAATCAGTTCCTTTTCTCTCCTTTCCTACACTCTTCTACCCTTCTTAGCGTGATTCGTGCAAGGTACCGATTGTGCCTAAACCGGGCACAACATGTAGTTGTTCTAGTGAGATCATGTGATATTCCCGGACCTATAGGTGGGTACGATTTCAAAAGAGTATTTTGGATATTTGGCCCCATTGCGAGAGCTTTCAAAACAACACTGAGCTCGTTACTAATAGTAGAAACAACTTTCTTGAAAGGAAAGTATCCTGGACAATTATTTATAATAATTGCACTAGACGGGAACAATAATATATTGTGCAATGCATTTGCAGTGGTTGAGAACGAGTGTGAGAAAACATGGTGCTAGTTTCTTGAGTTGCTTAGAACTCATCTATTCTTTGATCCTCCAGCCGAGTTGGATACAATCGTTTTTGATAGATAGAAGGGATTGACAATTGTTGTGAAATAGTTTTTCCCATCTACAAGCCACATATATTGCATCTATCACATGGCAGCAAATATGTTGAACAGATTTAAGGACAACTACTTAAAGAACCAACTCCATGTTGCAACCGAAACTTTCAAACAAAATGTGTATGATGAAACAATGAACAACATTAAAGAACATAATTCGGAAGCCACAGACTGAGCTTCTCCTTATTTGTCTTCTCCGCAGTATCCTCTTTGACCTCTATCACATTGCGGATACTGTAAGGACTCTCATTTTTGAATGAGTTTTATTTTAATGTTATTTATTTGTTAATGTGTGATTTACGCATTTTCTGATTTAAATTCTGTAGTTTTCTAAGATAAATGAGATTTCTAAAGGTTTTAAGCAAAACAAACTCTACATTTATAAGTTTTAAGTGATTTTTAGTTAATTCTGAATTTTTAGGATTTTTTATTAATTTTCTAAAAATTATGGTTTGGCGGGACCCCCCGTGGGCCCCACCGACGAATTTAAGATTTTTGGACCGAAATGCCCTAGACATCAACTTAAGCTCATACAAAAATTTTTAGAATTTTTTCAGATTTAATTAGTACTCAAATTTATAAAATACCCATTTTTAGCCCAAAATTCTACTTACACCCTATTAGTTCATTAAGTGTACCCCAAACTCTACTATAAAAGGGAAAGGGCTGAGCCATTTCCATTTTGGGAATAAGATGAGAGGAGGTGATTAGAGCCTAGTTCCCCAATTAGGCCTAAATTAGAGGAGATTAAGGTATGTTATTCCTTAATTAAGCTTAAACCCTAAATTTTCTCCTAATCCTTTCTTAATCCAAAATTTTCCCTTTGATTTGATTCGATTTTAAGCATTAAAGTCACTGATTTACTCCCTTACTTCAAACCCTACTTATCAAAATTTATTTTTTATGCTTAACAATCCCTAGATCAAAGATTTCTTCAAGGTTTTCAATGTTAAATTGATTTTTAATGGAGTTTAACATAGACACTATGTTTTTGGAAGGTTTCCAAGAAGGGTGAAGGTCAAATCTGAATCTAAATAAGTGACAAGGTAATGGGTCTTCAAATCTCAGTGTTCTTATGGTAAAATATCGATTTTTATGGTTTATTTAGAATGAATTTGTTTGATTTAGTGCTTTAATGGTGGGATTAGTAAATGTTAATTTCTTGATCATATTTCTTAGGGCTTTGTTTTAGAATGGTATAGATTAGTGTTCTAGAAGGTTTCATGAGTTTTTGATAATGTTTGGTACCATGGATGAAGATTTGAAGGTGTTTTCATGGTGTTTCGGTTTTGAAATTCAAAATGAAGAAGGTCAAAACTGCTGTGTTGGCGTTAGAACGGCCTACTAGGGCGTTAGAATGGCAACACTACATTTTTGACTGATTTGCAGAATAGCCGATCGAACGGCTCCGCAGGGCGTTTGAATGGATACACGGTAGTTTTTGTTATTTTTGAAACTTATGCACATTTCAATGTTTTATTTCATTTGATGATTCTAATGGTTATGAGAGGTATTATATGATGATATTAGGTTACTGGAGGTGTAGAATGGATGATGGAAAATTTATGGAATGTGTTTAAGTATAGTCTTATGCCATGATATTATGTCGATAGTTATTCATATTGATATTGAAGTACCTTGAACTTGTGCATGTTGGCAATTCTTGTGATTGGAATATGTTTCCAGGAAGGATGTTATGAGAAAAATAGTGGGATGAGTTCTCCTATAATGAGTATGATTTATGGGTGATGGATGTGCTCATGTCGTAGCTTAATGTGTGGAAAAATCATAGTTGCGGATGAGAATGTTCAATTTCACATGGATAGATTTAAACTTTGTGGTGGATTTTGCTTGTGATTTTAGTTAGAATTCATTATTTTGAATGGGTTAAGCATGCATAGGTTGCCTTATGAGTTTCTATCAAAGCATTGATATGAATGATCACACACGTATGGGGAATTTACTATGACATTGTAGTTAATTATGAGGTGATTATGATTAATGAGAGGACTGATTAGGACCACATTCCATATGTTAGAACTCACGTAGGTCTTCCTCACGGATGTATCATGTTAGCATGCATCATGGATCGTTATTCATGGACGAAGTTTTACCGATGTTTAACCGGAATTAATCGATTGTATGCAATGCTTGAAATTGTGTGCCAGATTAATCGCTCGGTGAATTAATCGAAACTTGGTTGGTCCAAAAGGACATGTTTTCGATTTAAGTTCCTGTGTGGAACGTGTATACTCCCCGGGTTGAGTCTAGAAAATGGAATTATGTGGGGACGAGTTGTATACTTGTTTTGCGGATTTGAGATTATTATTATGAGTGTCATCTGGACCCTGAGAATCCAGAGTGGTATGCCGTATGCACCATCTACCACGTGTTCCAGGGTTTCTTGTGTGGGAATTCGGGCTCTCCCCTCCGCAGGAGATGTCCCTGGGCGAACACCCTTACTCTAGATTTTCTGTGTGAGAATGGGACATCCTTAGCCAGGATCGTCCAGGGCGAGCAGCTTCAAGGATTGACAACCCTGACTCTTTTACATTTCCTGTGTGGAAATTTGACCGTGTCTTGCCTTTGTGGCCTTGACCGTGTCTTGCCTGTGTGGTAATGCTTGTGTTTACTCCTTGATGGAGGCATTCACCATTTGTATTGATGCATGTCTATTATGAATGTTATGCATGATTGTGTATCATGTGTTTGACACGTTTGTCGTGCAGGGTGAATGAATTTGATGTGATATGAATGCATGATCAGAAATGGTGTGTTTGAGACACTATTATGCAGATTTATGTGATATGATTGCATGATCATAAATAATGTGTTTGAGACACTATTATGTAGGTTTATGTGATATGATTGCATTATCAGAAATGGTGTGTTTGAGACACTATTATGCAGGTGTATATGATATGAATGCATAATTAAAAATGATGTGTTGAGACACTATTATGCCGGTTTATGTGATATGAATGAATGATCAGAAATGGTGTGTTTAAGATACTATTATGTAGGTTTACGTGATATGAGTGTAAGATCAGAAAGTGGGATAACATGTTAATCATAGATTTGATTTGCTTCATCGCCATGCCATTGTGTTTTCTGGTAATTATAGTTATATTCAAAACCATTATTGAGTTTTTATACTCACCCCACTTTCTTATTTTGTTTTGGGGCTGCGTGGTGTGACACGCAGACAGACATGATCCTCTATATGAGGAAAGGTCGGAGAGAGCTTGGGAGTAGTCGTGGAGGCTCCTAGTTTTGAATGTATCTTCGTTTATCTTATTTTGATATTAGAACCTTGTGGATGATCCTTGTCTTAGATTTGTGAGATACTATGTTTTAGTTTTTTTGAGATTTGTTTTGGAGCAAAGTATGTGGCTATGAATTATTAGTATGTGGGTTTGAGATTATGGTTTAATTAGAGTTTAACTCTTTGGTTCTACCTATTTATTCTTGCCCAAAGTAGTGCGTAAACTCTGTAAATTAGATTGCCCATAGTTGGGGCACAAGTCTTCTGCTATTTTTCCTCAATCGTTTCAATCCATCGCCCTCGTGCATTGGTTCGGCCCTTGGACTAGTTTCGGCTCGGGTTGGGTAGTGCTGGGGTGTGACAGATACTCTCCATTACTTCCTCATCAACTGGAGGAGTATCCGATAAAGTGCTACTACTGGAGCTGGCGGTTGAGCCCGCTTGTTTCAGGGTGGGAGACTTTGGATGTGTTGGACGGATAATGTGTGGGCCAAGGACTGATGCTAGAGGAACTTCGTCCTTAGGCTTTGTAGTCCAGGCAATGTGTCCAAACTTGACTAACTTCTCATCAACATAGCTATTGAAACACTTCGGCTTCTTCAATCCCTGAGCAGAGACTTTCTTGACTGCCTCCTCACCTTGAGCAGGTGGTTCATTGGCGGTGTACCTCGACTTCCAGGGCACAGGAGGTAAGAAGGGAGCATCAGGACTAACTTTCTGCCTGAATCTTAGTTTTATTGCTTGTTTCAGAACTGCTCCTTTATTTGCTTCCTAAGGTGCTTCCGGTCCCTTCAGGGGTTTTTCCAGTACCTCTAGGTGTTCTGCCGGTCCCTCTCGGGGTTGTTCTAGTCCATCCTTGGGTTGATCTAGTTTGTCTACCTCTCAAGGAAGGTCAGCTTCTACGACCTCTAGGGGTTTTTCTTAGACCTCATGGTGTTATTCTTTGACCTCTCGGGGTTGTTCTTCGATCTCCCGGGGTTGTTCCTGGAATTTTGTATTTATTTTCATTAAAAATCTAGCTAGTATAGTCCTTTGCAACTTTAGACTAGTCTTCTTTTTCAGTTTGGTGGCAGCTTGTAGTTGTCTTTTCTCTGTATTTAAGAAATAAGTAGTCGCGTTAGTAAATAAACGATATAGACGCCAATCATCTTTTATCTTACACGATGAAACTGCATATCATATTGATGGAAAAACAAAAAAAAAGACTATTCATGCTAATGATCACATGACCACAACCAAATTGTTTTATGAAGTAACGTCTGCATTAATGATCGTGTGATCGATGACATGACCATAACGAAATCATCTTTCTTAATGCACGATTGTTTAGGCTATTGTGTACTCGATTACACGAATATCCCCATCGAAACACGATACATTAAAATGTTGTACTTACTCAAAATAAATCCCTCGTCCACCGGCTGAGGGATAGCAACTGGTTGATCTTTGGGCGCAAATGGTTGGTGAGCTTCTTTGGATTTTGAAGGTCTTGTCTTTAAATGAACCGACAACGATCCTTCGGTTCTTGGAGGAGGGGTTGATGCTTGGGCGACTTCCAGTTGAGGAGTTCATGCGGCTGTTCTGTTTGCAATTCCTCAGGGGGTTGCATATGTTCTAAGAGGCTAGTTGCCACCTAGAGATCGTTCTTAACATGCTGGAGTGGAGCTTCAACTCGCTCCATGTTCCATCCCTGCTCACCGTAGAGAGCAACTTTCTCCAAAACAACATCACAAATTCCGGTCATGACATCAACTTGCATGATGAATGATTCAATGACTTTCTAGTCGGAATGTACATGCCCCGACATCTGGCCATGGAGGGTGTGGGCAGGTCTCATTGGCTAGAAAGTTTGCGTACCTGCCCTCTTTGCCTTCGGGGTTGCCCTTTGGCCATCCATCAAGTGCGCCTCTAATAATTAGTAATAATTACTATTATATTTAAGGGAATGCTAGGTAAGAGTGGCGGATGTGGATGTTTGTGGACACGAATAAGGGTATGTCTGTGTCCGTAGCTCCCTATTAGTGCAGACAAAAAACTTTGTTCATGTTCGGCCCGAACTAAAAAAAATGTCTATTCTATATAAAAACAAACAAGGACACAAATACGGATAGACATTCAGATAATATATGTCCATGAACATCCCTACTCATAGAGGGAGGGAGATAGGGTGGGAGAGAGACTATAGAGGGAAGGAGTTGGGGTAAGAAAGAGCTTGCGAAGGAAGAAAAGACATGACTTTTATATATAACAATAGAAGGGCATTTTGGAGCTTTTACTGTACGCATGTGCCCCTCTCTTATGTACGTGAGTTTAATTTTGCAATTCCTGAAGTCTCCGCCCATTTTTGTATTTCTGTTTATTGTGAGGTCTAGTTTTGTAATTTTTTTTAATTACTCTATCAATTAGACCTATTATGAGGTCTAATTTTGTAAATTCTTCCAAAATGTGGGACATAGTGTGCAATCGACAAACGAGGTTGTGGCCCGTTCTACGTTCGAATTTTTAAAAAGTGCGACTTCTTCCCCAATCCCCATTTCGTTTCCTACGCGGTCGCGGATAAAAAGGTACCATGTTTTGGACATCTTCGCTTTTCCCATCTCCTCCAGAACAGAAGAGGGGAAAGGACAATAGGTACTGCCGAACACAAACTACTGAGGACGTGGGTTTGGCAGTTTTTTTATTTTACCATTGCACTGCACCTTTATCTTTGTTTTGTCTGAATTATCAGTTCGATGCTTTCCTCTTTGTGCGTATCTTTATGTTTATCATGTTTTGAAATTTTGTGTTCACGAGTGATGTTGCTGGAGTTGTAGGTTTGTTCTGAGGCTGTACATGTTTGTATCTTGTCAATAAAGTTCATGGCATGTCATGTTTAGGCAGAATTTGAACTTTTGCTCTCCATGTTTTTTCTCATCAATCTTACTTGTGCTCTCCATATGGCTTCTTTTTTTATTGCACCTCTTTTCTGATTTGTTTTAATTACCAATCTTCGTTAGATGGTGTGATGACCAACGAAGAGATGAAATTTATGGTGTTTAGCATTTTGAAATTAGGAGTTTTTGTAAGTTGACTTTTATTATATGGCCAATTAATTAGGGTATCTAGCTTGGACCACAATATTTTGAATAATAAGATTGATGTTTCCTCTTTTATATTTGGTCTTATTAGTTAGATTATCAAATGAGATTAATATACAGAATGAAATTTCTTTTCAAGTTAGACCAATTTTGTGGAGTTCTTTTGCAAGGTGATGTTTTTTGTCCATGCTATTTCGGAAACATATTGAAGTTCATTGAAATAAGGGACCTGAAAAAAATGGAACTAAGTGGAGAAGGTGGTTTAAGGGTGCCTTTGCTGCAACCCTCACAAAAGGCTGTAGTCAATGTCTCTCTCCCTTCCCAAGATGGTGTTAAGAAAAGGAAGACCCTCATGTTTTCCATAGGAGGCATCAAATTTGCTTCCTGTTCGTCAAAGATTGAAACAGTACTTTCCAAGCTTCCGGGAGTTGAGAGTGTCATGGTATCACCACTTGAAGGGAGGTCTGTTATCGGATATAGACCGGAACTTATCAATGTAAGATATGATATCTTTTGTTTACCAAAGTAATTATTGCAGTATTGTGATAGCATATTGACCACATGTTAATGTAATTATATTTATTGTGTCTGAAAGATTTATCATGCAGCGTGCAGTGGATAAGTTGTTAATTTGTTAAATAACTGGACTATGCACTTGTTTTAATTATTTCTGGTTGTTACTTTAACCTTGAAAAAAAGATTTGATTTTTTGAACAATTAGATTTATATCTTTTAGTAATGTGACTGCATGTTCACCACAGGTTAATGTAATTGTATTCAGTGACATTTCTCGAGCAGCATGTGGCAGATCAGTTGCAAATTTGTTAAACTACTTGACTATGATCTCATTTTAATTATTTCTCCTTGTTAGTTATATCTTGAAAAAATGACTTGGTTTTCTGAACAATTAGACACTTATCTTTTCTTCATGCAGTCACCACAGGTTAATGTAATTGTATTTAGTGCGTCATAAACATTTCTCGAGCAGCATGTGGCGGATCAGTTGCAAATTTGTTAAACTACTTGACTATGCTCTCATTTTAATCATTTCTCCTTGTTAGTTATATCTTGAAAAAATGATTTGGTTTTCTGAACAATTAGACGCTTATCTTTTCTTCATGGTTACAGTGAACAAAATAGGATTTTGTTAATCATGGTCTGATGAATGTTGGCGATTTACTTATGTAGGATATTTTTTCATTTTCCATTTTTCAGGCAAAACAGATTAAGGAAGCAATTCATGATCTAGGTTATAGCGTTGAAGATTTCCCAGAAAAAGACATAGCTGTTTGCCGTTTGCGAATAAAAGGAATGGCATGCACCAGTTGTTCAGAGTCTATAGAAGGAGTTCTTCGTATGGTGGAAGGGGTTAAAAAGGCTTTTGTGGGCCTTGCAATAGAAGAAGCAAAAATTCATTTCGACCCAAATATTACTGATTCTGACGGCTTGATTGAAGCCATAGAAGATGCTGGATTTGGTGCTGATCTCATTACCTCTGGTGATGAAATGAATAAAGTGCATTTGACACTGGAAGGTCTTCGATCGTCCGAAGAAGCTATCATAATTCAATCCTGCCTGGAGTCAATAGATGGTGTGAATCTTGTGGAAATGTATCCACATGACAACAAAGTGAGCATTACCTATGATCCAGACATAACTGGCCCACGGTCACTAATACAATGCATACAGCAAGCTGGTGACGGATTTTATAATGCCAGCTTATGTACACCTCCGAGAAGAAGGGAAACAGAATGGCAGCATGAAATTCTTGTTTACAAATATCAATTTCTTTGGAGCTGCTTGTTTTCTGTCCCAGTGCTTTTGTTTTCAATGATATTTCCAATGATTCACCCTTATGGGAACTGGTTATACTATAGTATCTGTAATCAACTCACAATTGGGATGCTGTTAAGGTGGATGCTTTGCACGCCTGTTCAGTTCATAATTGGCCGAAGGTATGCTGCATGCATTCCATACTAAATTAGATTGTTATTGATGCTGTTACTTTGTTTTATCTTGGAATTTGTAATTGATTCTGTTACATCATTTTATCTTGGAATATGTCATGCTAAGATTGTGATTGGAGTAGATCCATAAATTGGTTTTTCTGGCTTGTGGCTTATGCAATTGTCGCTTGTGAGGAAATGTTGGATATACAAAGGGTTATGACTCTGAAGCTGCTCACGCAAGTTAATTGATAATAATGAACAACTAGAAGTTGAAAACCAGCTCACATAGTCCACTGCAACTTTTTCAAGGCACATTAAAGATCAGTAACTTTTTAAAAAGCCCTTTATCTGTTTGAGAGCTCTTTATGATTTGCAATATTGTAAAATCATTAAATAAAGGTAAAGGTAGTCTTATGTTGACTTGTTACTACCTTCTCATTTTGGACTAACCTTTTCACTAAAGGCAAAGGTAGCCTCATGTTAACTTTTTTGGTGCTCCCTGAAAGGGTTAGCACAAAATGAACCCCCTATTTTAGGGGTCCACGTGGCAGAGTCAACCAGCATAGCTGGTTAAGGTCCCTTCCTTTAATCAGAAAGGTGGGTGAGTGAGGGAGGGAGGATCGGTCCAATGGCTCTCTCTCACTGACTGACCTTGAGAAAACCTTTCTTAGGGTAAGTTGAGTGTGAGCTACTTGACATGATGCCATGAATGATGCCAAATGCAACCTAAAGCAGCTTTGGATGAGATCACATACTCACTTCATCCTAAATTAATAGCAAATTTTGGGAAAAAAGTTTTTTCTATATTAATAGCTCCATTTTGTTAAATTTGAGCAGTTGGTTACTTAAAATATAGTATCATAAGCTTATTTTTCCTTCTCTTAGATGTGGGTTTCACCATTCAATAAAAACCATAATTTTCTAAATGTATCAATTAATATAGGATGAAGGGAGTATGAATTTTGATATGCTTGATATTGTGCAGATTTTATCTGGGATCTTATCATGCACTCAGACGTGGATCTGCCAACATGGATGTTTTAGTTGCATTGGGCACTAATGCTGCTTATTTCTATTCTGTCTACATAGTTATAAAGTCAATTATCTCCAATTCATTTGAAGGACAGGATCTCTTTGAGACTAGTGTAATGTTGATATCATTTATTCTTTTGGGGAAATATTTGGAGGTCATCGCAAAAGGGAAGACCTCAGATGCTTTGGCGAAACTTACAGATCTTGCTCCAGATACAGCTTTACTTCTGGATATGGATACAGAAGGGAATGTTACGTCTGAAACTGAGATCACTACTCAGCTTATACAAAGAAATGATGTGATTAAGGTTGTTCCAGGGACAAAAGTTCCAGTTGATGGGATTGTTATACAGGGGCAGAGCCATGTAAATGAGAGTATGATCACAGGAGAGGCAAGGCCTATTGCTAAAAGGACAGGAGACAAGGTCAAGAATAAACGTGTTAAATTGCATTTTCTCATTTTTTGTTATTTCATGGAAATTGCTATAACTGGTTTTGGTTTGTCTAAACTAATAGGTTATTGGTGGTACTATGAATGAAAATGGCTGTTTGTTAATCAAAGCCACACATGTTGGGTCAGAGACTGCATTGTCTCAAATAGTTCAACTAGTGGAAGCTGCTCAGCTTGCAAGGGCGCCTGTTCAAAAATTAGCTGATAAAATTTCCAGATTTTTTGTTCCCACTGTGAGTTTTCTGTTAGGATTATCTTCTTTTTCTTAATTTGGATACTTTCCCCACTGACCACACTGCAATGGAATTAAAATGCGAATGCCCTCATGGGGGCTCAAAAAGGTGGGTCTGGTGGGTGGAAAGGGACCGTTTATGAGGGGGGCTCACAAACTTTCAGGCTTTTATACATGTGGGGCCCTTCACCTGTTCATTGAAAATCAACTGTGCTAGTCAGAATTGGATTAAATTTTGTTGACCCCCTGAAATTAAAGTTCCCCTTTACCTTCCTCAACCTCTGTAGACCCCTTTATAGGGGTGGTTGTATTTTTTTTCTCCTGCTATGTTCACGTGAAAAATTTCCCTAAATTTAAACACTCATCTAAACACAAAATGGTATCAGGACATAGGAGTTGATTGGAAACCATAAAATTTATTTTGAAGGGAAAAAGAAAGAGTATGCATAATATTGCATTAGGTTACATGCATGCAATGAAGAAGGCAAAATTAATGTACAGTTTTTGTCAAAGTTATATCAAATTAATAATAGAATAATGTAATTGTATTTGCAAATACTGTGTCAATGAAGACCTGAAAGGAACAGGAGTGGAAATTTTAATTAAGTTTTGAATTTTTGTACTGTGGTGACTTGATCAAGGTGTTGGCAAACTATGATATGGGCAAAACATGTGGCCTGTTCTTATTTTGCATCATTTTGTAGCTGTGAATGTTCTGATTTTAAACCAATCTTAAATGGATCATTCCTGATTCCTTTTTGTTGAATTAAAATTCTGTGGAGAAAACTATTGTTTTTAAGTGTATCAATGTCATAAATTTTATTGCAATTGCTTGTTAAGAGTTGTAGAACAATTGTATATTCCTTTGATTGAACTATAATTTGTATGTTGTCTTGAATTGTAGGTTGTTGTGGCTGCTTTTCTTACGTGGTTAGGGTGGTTCATTGCTGGTGAACTTGAAGTATATCCCAGGTCTTGGGTCCCAAAAGCCATGGATGTTTTTGAATTAGCATTACAGTTTGGAATTTCAGTCCTTGTAGTGGCATGCCCATGTGCTCTGGGATTGGCTACTCCAACGGCTGTGATGGTTGCAACAGGTAAAGGAGCTTCTCAGGGTGTCCTCATCAAAGGTGGAAATGCACTAGAAAAGGCACACAAGGCAAGTAATAGTGTAGAATTTTTTATTTAGAAGAAGTTTTGAATATTCTGTTTGTTTTTGGGTTTCATCAACAACATCATCATCATCAGTTTATCCCACCTATCAGCTGTCTGAACATGTATACTATATCACCATTTGTTTCTTGTAATCAAAATGATGATAGAAAAGTGAGAACATAATTGTAAGATCTCTCTCTTGCTCTCTTATGTTGATGTAAATTCATCATGCAGGTTAAAACTGTTGTTTTTGATAAAACTGGCACATTGACTATTGGAAAACCAATGGTAGTAAGCACCATGTCTTTTTCAGATTGGCCTATCCTGGAGTTCTGTGACATGGCCGCAGCTACAGAGGTTAGGTTTTGACTTCATTTTTTTAACAGATTTTATTTATTTATCTTTGAGTGAGGGTGGGAGGCTAAGCAATTGCTTTATGATCTGTGAGAAAGGCTTACAGTGCCTCCAACTTTTTACTCAGTTGCAAGTATATGGAAGAAGTGAGGTCTTACTTGTGGTTATACTAATATTGACTTGTAGTATACTAGGTTGTGAATTTTTTAGAATTGCAAGCTTATAATGCAGATGGACTTCATTAAATTTTCATTTATAGGCAAATAGTGAACATCCTCTTGCAAAAGCTATTGTACAGCATGCTAAGAAACTTCGACAGCAATATGGATATCAAACTGATCTTGTGACAGAAGTGAATGGCTTTGAGGTTCACCCAGGAGCTGGAGTGTGCGGGAAGGTCTCTAACAAAGTTGTTTTGGTCGGAAACAAGAGACTTATGCTATCCTACCAAATCCCCATTAGTTCAGATGTTGAAAACTATATGTCAGAAAGCGAACAGCTAGCTCGCACTTGTGTGCTGGTTGCCATTGATGGTGAAATAGCCGGTGCTTTAGCTGTGACTGATCCTCTTAAGCCAGAAGCATCAAAAGTTGTATCTTTTCTCCAGTCCATGAATATATCAAGCATTATGGTGACTGGAGACAATTGGGCCACAGCAGCTGCCATAGCTAAACAGGTTGGCATCGGAACTGTATTTGCTGAGACAGATCCTATAGGAAAAGCTGAGAAAGTTAAAGAACTACAGGTACTACTACTTCGTCTTGGAAATAAGCTTTATTCTGTGAATATGTAAATTTGAAATGAGCTACAAAAATGTGTTGGACATATTTTCTTATCTAATTCAGTCAGAAAGTATGATTTGAAAGTTACCTAGCTTACTCAGCTTCAAGGAACAACTATGTATGTGTCCTTTTTGACGCCCAAGGACTTAACTTCTGAATCATGTTTTTCTTGTTTAAATTATTTTGAAACATCAGGACTTCTGGATCCTACTCAGTGATCGGATTTAAGTTTTTTGCATAACAAAACAACTGGGGATAACAAATAAACTTTTACCTCAAACTTGACAGTAACTACATTATGACTTTTGATTAATTTTCTTCTTCTATAGTAGTGTTCAATCATGAGCTGAACCATTGTTGTGAACATTCTTGAGCTGTGTTGTGATGATGATGATTTGCTTCATTTTTGTCTGTGATGAATCTATGCTAACAGTTGTGGAGTATTATATTGCAGCTGAAGGGAATGACTGTTGCCATGGTGGGTGATGGTATTAATGACTCTCCTGCCCTCGTTGCTGCTGATGTTGGGATGGCAATTGGTGCCGGGACTAATGTGGCTATTGAGGCTGCTGATGTGGTTCTAATAAAAAACAATCTTGAAGATGTAATCACTGCCATCGATCTGTCAAGGAAGACCCTTTACCGGATTCGACTAAACTATGTCTGGGCCCTTGGTTACAATGTACTTGGGATGCCAATTGCTGCTGGGATATTATTCCCTTTTATGGGCATTAGATTACCACCTTGGCTAGCTGGAGCTTGCATGGCAGCTTCATCCCTTAGTGTTCTATGTTCTTCTCTACTTCTGCAATCGTACAAGAGGCCTTTGCAACTTCAGGAAAGTCAAGGACCTGTTGAGCACAAAAATTTGGTCTGAGCTGTGGGCTCTTGGATAATGTGCTTGGTGGTAACGTTTTCCATTTATACAGACTACTAGCTTACCATTACTGGAATAATTAATAACAAGTCACCATGCAATCAAGGTTTTGCTCAATTGTGGAATTGCTGACTGTTTATCATCTTATTTCGTGTTATAGGAAGCTGAATGGACAAATTGGTGCGGGTTCTTGAATTGTACAAATGAACCGTGATTTAATCAATATGAAGCTTCTCAATGTTCAAATAATCTAATTAGTTATTTAAATAATAAATTAGGTGAACCATATGCTTAATATTGATAGATGGACTATAATCTCCCAATTCAATACCAATCATCACGTAATATAGAGATTGTATGCCCCTCCATATGATACTGTCCCATTTTAAAAAAAAAAAATTGTCCCACATTAAGTTTCCTATTTTCTATACTCCTATCAAGTAGAAGGTTTCTAGAGTGATTTACGAAAAGGGCCCTTCAATATATTGTGAAACACAACATCACATTTCTGTGTAATGCAAAAAAAAAAAACCCCTATGCTCATGTGAATTCCCACACTTGGCAAGAAGTCTAAAATACCTTTCCTATTTTCATCTATTTGAATTCACAAACATATTGCTTCCCTTTACTAGAAGTTTTGGCTTCAACTTTGCCACTTGCCCCACCATCTCCTCCATTAATTTTGTTGCCTCTGCTACCAACTTCGTTATCTTTGCTTCATCTACCTTTGTCTTTACCTCCTCCACCATCACCTTCTTCTCCTCCGCTCTTTTGCCACCACCACCTCTTCCTCCCCTCTCTCCCCTTCCTCCTTCTCCTCCCTTTATTGTAATTAAGGGGACATAAGATAACATTTTGAGTAGTAGTATCTCACTTGGTAATTACAATGAACTATCTCAACAATCCAAATTGATAAATAAAAAAATAAAGTACATTGTTGATTGTCAATTGTCATATCATGAGCCGCTATAGACCACCTTCTTCTCTGGTGCCCTTAACCTCCTTCGGAGTTGAAAATCTTTTATGGGTGTATGACAGTCAAAAGTGAGATAGTCAATAGTCGATAGTAGAGATAGTCGGGTTGACAATTGTATGTTTAAAACTTGCTTTGTTTTGTTAATTTGGTTTATTGAGATGGTTCATTGTAAATACTAGGGGAGATCTTGCAACTCAAAATGTTTTCTTACATTCCTTTTACAGTAATAAATATGCTTGTAGATTGTCGATTGCTGACTATTGATTGCTAGTACAAGGTTTGGGTTATGTTAGAAAAAGCTCAAAATCAAGTAAAACTAAAATTCATTATTCATTTTGAGTAGTTTAACATGGCTATGGGTTTCTGGTTTAAGATTTGATCTTGTAGAGAGAAAAAATTAATAGCTCTACCGTCTAGTTTGTGACCGGTCTTGTTAGATTCTGGGAAGGAGGAAGAGGAGACGACCAAGGACGAAAAGGGGAGAAGGATAGCGAGGAAGGGAGGAGGAAGAGGAGGAGAAGGAGGAGGGGGAGAAGGCGATAGTGGAGGAGGAGGTGCAGATGAAGTGGAGTTGATAGAGGAGATGGACAAGTTGGTGGTGGAGGTAGCGGAGTTGATGGTGGAGGTAGTGAAGCTGATGGTAGAGGTGTCAAAGGCAAAGTGGGAGCCACTAGAAGAGGGAAGCAGGAGGTTGGTGAAGTTGAATGGAAGAAAATATTAAAGAGGTATTTTAGAGAATTTCTACCTCATGTGTGGGGGTTCACATGTTCACAGGTCTATTTTTGCATTAGATAGAAATGTGTCAAATTCTATGTATTACTGTGTATTCTAGGGCCAATTTGGCAAATCGCTCAAGTTTCCATTAAACATACCAAAGTAGGGGGAACACTAGCATTGACATAGTGTTAAGAAAATTTAAATGATTTAGGCTTTTGTCTCTTTCAGTGTAATGTGCTTCTCACTTTTCTTTGAATTTACACTTTCTGCAAATGGGACAATTAATATAGGATAAAGAGAGCATTATGTGTATTAAAGAAATTAATGAGTAAATGCTCGTAAACTAGAAAGAAACCATTTTCACATGGCGTTAACTCCCCACAAATGGTCAAAAATTGATTACATTACACTTAATAATTAACCAACTGTCAAAAATGATAGAGATGGGGATAAGGTGGGTAAAACTCTAAATAGTACAATTGATTTCCAATGAGAATGACATCCCAAGCTAAAAAGCTAAGATCAATTTGAAATCATTTCCTTCTAATTCTATGAGTTAGAGCTTGTCATTTCAATTACATAAGGAAAAATATTGGTAAAAAGACCCCTCCCAAGCAACTTGACCACATTCCAATATCACATAATTTGTAAAAATATACCAATTATTCAATAAAACTTGCAACTTGAAGGCTATAAGGTCAATCGGCTGATTAATTTGTAATGTGCCAAATTGCTGACTAATTTAGAAAATTGGCAGTTTTCTTAAGAGCAAGAGTCCAATGAGTACATGGCACACATGGGACCCATGTAAGCGCTAGTCTAGGGGTTGGTCCCCCATGGGCATGGCCATGATGGGTGCACTAGGCCTCCATATGGGCTCAATGCTTTGAGCCCATATCCATGAATATGACATCACATCGCTGTGTCCCCTTGAATGGTGGGTGACCATGTGATGGATTGCCACTGTGGGACTTAAACGGACACAATTGTCTCAACATAGCCTTAGTACGAGTCCTTATTCACTTATGCATGGAATAACCCATGGATTATCAACAGGGATTATGAGGGCATGATTGGTAGACCTGGAAGTTGGAGGGGACACCCTCCCCTATGTAAGGGCCTAATCACCCCTTAGCTCAGTAGCAAGGAATTAATCTATCTTATCTTATAGCTCCCCCTTCTCTCCTACCTCCCATTCCTCCACATGTTGGGTTGAACTGTGTTATTCCATCATGCACAACATTTGTAACAAAGCTTGGTGCTTCCCTCCCTAGCCTCACCGTGGCCAAAGGGAAGGCATTCAATGGCGAGGTTTAATATCCATCTAAAACCCAACAAATCACCACTTTGCTCATAATCCTAGTACTTAGCCAAACTAAGAATCAATAGATAAGGACACTTTTGCACAAGATTTTTATATAGTAGA
Organism: Saururus chinensis; assembly: GCA_035235625.1. Classification (NCBI taxonomy): domain Eukaryota; kingdom Viridiplantae; phylum Streptophyta; class Magnoliopsida; order Piperales; family Saururaceae; genus Saururus; species Saururus chinensis. Next base: position 40,657,567 of record CP141143.1, read on the forward strand.
AACAAGAAGAATCACACTTGGATTTAAAGTGGAAAACCCATAGTGGGTAAACCACGGCTAGCTACCACAAGCTAAATTAAAGCACTAGACTAAATATCTTAAAAGACCAAATCAACCAACCTTGACTTGACCTACATGCAAACCATTTTCTTTGTTTACTCCTTTGTTGGCCTTCAAGTTTCTTCTCCCTCGAACCCTTACAACTTGACTTTTTGTGTTCCGTCTTCATCTTCATCTAGATGCTTAATGAAACACTCTATTGATTATTAATCTCCCTTCTTGAAGCTTTTCCAATACTCCTTGATGAAGAACTCCTAAAAAACTCCTATTGTGTGTGATGTGTTGTGCAATCACGCCTCTTTAATTCATTAGAATCAAAGATCTCTAACCGATAATAATTCTCTCTCAAATCTGTGGTGAATAAGGAATATACTTGGCACTCGAAGCTCTCAATTTTTTCTCTTCAAAAATTTGATTTTTATTTGTTATATTTCATCCATGCCTAATCATTATAAAAAGTCTTAAAATGGCTATAGGGTTAAAAGAACCCAAGTTTGGAAGAACTTTATTCCAGAATCCTACACTAGGCAATTGTTTCATTAAATGATCAATCCATTCACATAACGTGTCTGATCGATCTCTAAATTATTTTGTAAGTTCTTTCGCCATCTCTTTTCAAAACACTAAAAAACACTCCTTAAGATTATTTTAATGAAAACTTAAGTGGTTTCTACACGTGAGTGTGTGTAAACTTTACCATGATGCATCACTTAATTTAGTTTTCAACCTTGATGTTTCAAAACTATGCACTCCTATTTTCCAAGTCTTTCAATTCAAAATTCAACACCATCACAACACTAATTCCATTAAACCTTAAGACCAAAAACATTTATAGTGTTTTGACATAGTTTTATTAAAAAAATTAGCTAATTACAATATATATGCCTCATATGTTCTAACAATATTCCCCTTTGGCTATTTTATAGCAAAAAATTACAACTTATGAAAAATAAAAAACTACACCTCATTGACACTTTAATACATTGACTTTTACTTCTATAAAAAAATATATTTGAAACTCTAATACTCAACTATGACCATTTAGAATTGATTATGAAAAGCCTTGAACCTATATTTAGTATGCATACTGATAAGTATGAAATCTATATCTATTTTATATGCCTTTTTACCTTATTTGCTAGTATAGATTAAGTTAATTTAGAGTTAATTATGGTTTATTTAGATTAAGATAGATATTAGTATTTTAGTTTAATTATTAATAATTTTTTAGTTATTAGTTGTTTAGACATGTATTTAAATCAAGATGGAATTTTAGTTACTTTCTACATGTCTAAAGTATGATATTTTATATTTTGTAGGTAAAGTGCACTTATCAAAGTACTTGGACGATGTTTGAAATGATTAAGAGTAGTCATCACATGCTTTAAAGTGATTTGGACAACTTTTCGGAGTTATAAACAAGTTAAAAATTAATATGGACACGAACAAAAGCTTAATGAACAGAATATGAATTGTCCAGGAAAACAGAAACACTGTAGCCGATCGAATGGGGTCACTTACCGATCGATCGGGATAATGTGAATTCAGACGAAAATACAGTGTAGCCGTTCGAACGGGCATGTAGGGCGTTCGAACGACATAATGTGCAGTTTCCTAGTTTGACCCAAATTTCAATCTTTTTCATATTGGACTTCTTGCTACGGAACTTATGCCTATAAAAAGACATATTTAGCTTAAAATTGGGGGGATTCCAGTGGATTTTATGAAGAGAAAAAGGAAGAGAACTCAAAGCTTTTAATGGAGATTCAAGTGCTTTCTTCTACAATAGAAGGCTAGACTTTTCTTTTACTTAGGAGTTGATGAAGCTATAGATAAGTTTCAGTTTCTTTTCTTTTTTAATTTAGATCTCAGTTGTGAATGATGACAATTGTATGATATGGATTTCCTTTTTAATGGAAGAGCTTTTCATGTTTATTAAAATCTATGTTGATTTATTGTCTTGTAGATGATAGATTAATATGGTTTTGATATTTGCATCGATTCTAATTTCTGTAATTTAGATGAGATGGTCATACAATAGTTTTAATGCTCAGATAATTAATGACTTGGATGAGTTATACTAAGATTAGATGGGTCATGCCTATGGCTAGTTTAGTGTAGATGATTCGTGCTATTGTCGAAGATAGTTCATGCCATGGAAGTTAATTAATGATTCTTTTTGAAGTAATTCTAGCTTGTAGCTGAGAATACTTGTTCATATTTACACTAGATTTATATTAAAAGTTAAGGAATTGTTATGGTTCTATAGTGGATTCGATTTCCTAAGTAATTTTCATTATATTAATCTCTTGCTTTTAAACTAGTTGATTCCTTTCTTTTGCTTAATTTAAGTTTAAGTTTGTTTTAGTTTTTAATCAGCGAATTTCTCTTTAGATTTAGTAATAATCCATCTGTCCTTGAGGTTCGACAACCCTTAAATACTTATCTTAGTACAATTACCTTGTACACTTGTAAAGGGTTTAATTATAAATGATCAAGTTTTTGGCGCCGTTGCCGGGGACGGTGTTGATTTGTTACTAAATTAGTATTAGGGTAATTCTATCTAATTTAGATTCAGTTTACTTTAGGTTTTAGGTTAATTCTTAGTTTCTTACCATTTTTTTTTAATTTGATCTTGTAGGCTGAGTTGAAGATCGTGCTCTCTACACTTGTGGCCACAAGTGGACATCGACAAGCATAGTGCTTCTCTTCGGTTTGCAAGATCCTTTTCTCTCTTTATTTTTAGTTTTTTTCTTAGTTAGTTTTTGCTTGTTATTTCCCTTTTTATACTTAAAATTGTGTGGTGTGTTTGTGGTGTATGCGTGGTCGTCGCTCCTTACTCCCCTGATTAGTACCATTTGACCCTAAGCCTGAGCGGACATCTAGGAGAGCTGAGTTGCCCTTGACCTACATCCCTACAGCCCCAAACTCTCCCACCAATTCCTCCTCCCATACTACTTCTACCCCCATCATGGCTGAACATCAGTTAGTAGATGCACCACTTAAAGCTCTAAGGGAGTATTACACTCCCAATGAGTACACCTCTCCTTCATGCATTAGGTTGCCAGCGGTCGCTACTCAAAATTATGAAATTAAGCCCAAAGTCATTCAAATGCTTCCATCCTTTTATGAGCTTAATAATGAAAACCCATATAGGCACCTAGATGACTTTTTAGAACTATGCACAACTTTTAAGCTCTCAAATTTAACTGATGAAGCTTTTAAACTTCGCCTTTTTCCTTTCACACTGAAAGATAAGGCTAAGGAATGGCTTCACTCATTAGAGCCAAACATTATCACAACATGGGCCCAAATGCAACAAGAATTCCTTAAAAAGTACTTTCCCATAGGTAAGACCAACCAAATGAGAAAGGCCATAACCACTTTTGCCCAACTTCCCACTGAACAGTTCCATGAGAGTTGGGATAGACTTAAGGACCTTCTTAGGAGGTGTCCTCATCATGCTGTCCCTAAGTGGCAATTAGTGCAACGTTTTTATGAGGGTCTTACTGAACAAAACCGCCATCTTGTTGATGCATGTTGTGGGGGTACCTTTTTGTTAAAAAATAAAAATGAGGCATGGAAACTTTTTGAGGACTTGAGTGAAAATTCTCTTCAACATGCTGCGTTGAATAGAAATGAGAGTGGATTATCTACCTTGAACAATGCCCCCTCTATGGGTGGCTTGTATGAAGTCAAAAACCCATTAGACCTCTCCTCCAAAATTGATACTTTGAGTAGGAAGCTGGACCTTCTTATGACTTCAACCCATCAGCCCACTCCCTTCACTCAAGATGCATGCACAATATGCCTTAGCCCAGCCCATACTATCATTGAGTGCCCCTTTGCCTCTCAATTTCCTGAGCTTGTCCAAGACCATGTGAATGCCACTCAATCCTTCCCTAGGGCTGAGAACAATCCATTTTCAAATACATATAACCCTGGGTGGAGGAACATCCTAACTTTTCTTGGCAGACACAAAACCAAGGGGTTATGGGTAACCAACCCCCTAGGCACCCATTCCAAGTCCCACCAGCCCATATCCACTAACCTCAAGTGCAACCTCCGTGTGTCCAACCCAATAGGAGTCCAAGTTTTGAAGAAAAGGTCTTGAGTGCCTTGCAAGGCCTTCAATCTCAATCCCAACTCCTCCACTCTCACACACAATCTATAGCAAAGTTAGAAGCCCAAATTGGACAACTAGCTAACATTATTAATAAGAGAGAGATGGGGACATTGCCAAGTCAACCCCTACCAAACCCTAAAGGTCAATTTCAGGTAGAGGGAGCTCCTCCCTCTAATGAACAAGTTAATTCCATAATGACCCTTAGGAGTGGGAGGATTGTTGACAAGAGTGTTGGGGGACACCAAGAATGTGATGATAGGAGTGAGGAGTTAGAGAGGGCAGCCCCTAATGAACCTCAAGTAGAAGTTAGTGAACCAAATTTAAAGGAGTCAGTCTCTCCTTCCCCTTCATTAGAGCCACAGTCTAAGACCACTTCCGATGGATCTTATATCCCTAGGGCACCATTTCCTCAATGTCTTGACATGGCCCCACCATTTAGAAAAAGCATAGCTAGGACTGATGAGATTCTTGAGACTTTCAAACAAGTTAAAATTAATCTCGCTCTCTTAGAAGCCATTAAGCAAGTCCCTGCTTATGCTATGTTCCTTAAAGACCTATGCACTCAAAAGCGTAAATCCAAGACCCATGTGTCTAAGAAGGTCTTTCTCACCGAGCAAGTAAGCTCTCTTTTGAAGTTTGACACCCCACCTAAGTATAAGGACCCTGGAGTACCCACTATTTCTTGTGTCATAGGTGATCACTCCATCCATAGAGCCCTCCTTGACCTTGGTGCGAGTGTCAATCTACTCCCTTACTTGGTGTATGAGAAACTAGGGTTAGGTGAATTGTAGCCTACATCAATTACCTTGCAGCTAGCCGACCATTCTGTACGTAAGCCTTGAGGAGTCATTAAGGATGTCTTAGTGAAGGTTGACCGGTTCTTTTTCCCTGTTGATTTTATTGTCTTAGATATGGAGACCGGTGCCAACTCCACATATCAGATTCCTATCATTCTAGGTCGTCCTTTTCTTGCCACAGCTAATGCATCCATAAATTGTAGGACGGGGGTAATGGAGATGACCTTTGGGTACATGAAAGTGCAACTAAATATTTTTGATGTGTCTAACCATTTGCCTGCAACTTCTAATGCTGAATGTTTTATGGTAGACAATTTTGGATTTGATGCTTATGATAGAGGTCCATCTTTTGTAGCATCAGCCCATAATCAAGCCATGCCTTCTAATTTTTTTTCATTATCTTTTTGGAGACTTAAGAGAAGAGCTAATGCTAATATCTACCAGCCGCCTTGATATATTTGAGAATATTGGCAATGTCTGGCTAAAGACAATAAACTTAGCGCTTCTTGGGAGGCAACCCATGTTTTTGATATATTTCTTTTCCTTTTGTTTATTTTCTTTGCTTCATTTAGGTTTTATTTACTTATTTTCTCAGTTTTTTTTCTCATTATAGTTTTTCTTCTTTTATGGGATATAATACTTTAGGTTTGGGAAATTGCTCTTGATATGTATGTTTCTCATGTTTTCTCAATCCTATGTACTTCACTTTTCAGATTAGTGGATTAGTTATGCTTTTAGGTGATATCTTTCTTTCCCTCTCTTACTTATTCTTGTCATTGTAGTATATATTTTCTTTAACATTGAGGACAATGTTCAATTTAGGTTTGGGGGTGTAGAAAGATATATTTCTTTCTTATTTTTCTTTTAGGATGTTTTAGAATATTTTTTCTTTCTTTTAGGATGTTGAAAGATATATATATATATATATATATATATATATATATATATATATATATATATATATATATATATATATATATATATATATATATATATATATATATATATATATATATATATATATATTTAGGATGTGTTAGAGTATTTTTGTTTTTCTTTTGTGTTCTTTACTTTTAAGTGGTTTTATCGCTTATTTTCTTTTAAAAGTATATGTCTGTTTTTAAAGAGATCAATTTTATGAAGAAAGTTCAAGTAATTAATTAAGTGATGAAAATGATTAAGTGAGTAATTTCTATTTTATTTTTATTATCTTGGATAATTGTGCTTATATTTTTAAATCACATTTCACACACTTGAAACTTGTAGGAATATAATTTTATGATTTATTACTTGTAATCTTAGTGGGATATCTTTAACTGAGCATATATTTTTGAAAACTTGGCAATTGAGTAATTTTTAATATTTTATGATAGATCTTTATGCTTAGCTTTTATTTAAAAAAAAATGGGATAAGTGTGTATAGAAAAAAAAATGAAAAAAAAATGAAAAAAAAAGTTGGAAAAAAAATTGATTGAATGAAAAAAAAATGATGAAAAAAAAGAGTAAAGGTTTGTTTCTCTTTTTACTGAGTAACCGGACCTTGTGCCTAGGCAAGTATAAGGGATCGCGTCAAAAGGTGAAAAGTTGAGATAAATTCTTTTATGACTTGCTTGGTTCTGTAGCCTTTATAGTTTGAGTTATTAAGCCTGAGGGGTGTTTCAACACCTAGTGCCTTGAGCCAACTGGATTAGGGACACTGGCTTAACGCTTGTTACATGGACTATTTAGAAAGCTTAATAGAACTAAGTATTGCACAAGTCATATTTTGATGTATATTATGCTCTAATTCCCTAAATTTAATTGAAATTTGAAGCCTTATTATGAGATGTTAAGGATGAAAGATTGTCATTGTTATATTTTTGAGTTAGTGAACTTTAATGAGCTTGGTTAATGGGTCACATAAGATATGCTTGTTAATAAAGAATGAAATTGTATGACTACAAAGTTTCTACACTTTATGTTTTTGAAATGTATATATGTAGTTGCACAATTAATTCTAAGATGAGGTTATAGAATGGATTATTCCTTACTTGAAAGTGATCAGATCTTAATTGTTTACTTGTTTCAAGTATTTGCGGTTGGTTCTTTTTAAAAATAGTTATGTGTTTTTAAGAGAAGATTGTTTTTCAAATTTTTGTTTTCTTGTTTGTTGTTTTATTTTTCTTAGGTTTTGATGTTTGTGGGTATCATTATTGCAAACCCTCATGAGACACAACTCGTCCAACTAGGGACACCTAGGGGTTTAAAGGCTTGTTGCATATGCTAAATGCAATCGTGATTCCCTACGAAAGTGGCTTTTATTTATTTTTCAAGATTAGTTGCTTTACTTTGTTTTTGTTTTGCTCGAGGACTAGCAAAATATAGGTTTGGGGGTATTTGATAAGTATGAAATCTATATCTATTTTATATACCTTTTGACCTTATTTACTAGTATAGATTAGGTTAATTTAGAGTTAATTATGGTTTATTTAGATTAAGATAGATATTAGTATTTTAGTTTAATTATTAATGATTTTGTAGTTATTAGTTGTTTAGACATGTATTTAAATCAAGATGGAATTTTAGTTACTTTCTACATGTCTAAAGTATGATATTTTATGTTTTGTAGGTAAAGTGCGCTTATCGAAGTACTTGGACGATGTTTGAAATGATTAAAAGTAGTCTTCACATGCTTTAAAGTGATTTGGACAACTTTTCGGAGTTATAAACAAGTTAGAAATTAATATGGACACGAACGAAAGCTTAATGAACAGAATATGAACTGTCCAGGAAAACAGAAACACTGTAGCCGATCGAACGGGGTCACTTACTGATCGATCGGGATAACGTGAATTCAGACAAAAATACAGTGTAGCCATTCGAACGGGCATGCAAGGCGTTCGAATGGCATAACGTGTAGTTTCCTAGTTTGACCCAAATTTCAATCTTTTTCATATTGGACTTCTTGCTACGGAACTTATGCCTATAAAAAGACATATTTAGCTTAAAATTGGGGGTATTCCAGTAGATTTTATGAAGAGAAAAAGGAAGAAGAAGATGGAAGAGAACTCAAAGTTTTTAATGGAGATTCAAGTGCTTTCTTCTACAATGGAAGGCTAGACTTTTCTTTTACTTAGGAGTTGATGAAGCTATAAATAAGTTTCAGTTTCTTTTCTTTTTTATTTTAGATCTCAGTTGTGAATGATGACATTTGTATGATATGGATTTCCTTTTTAATGGAAGAGCTTTTCCTGTTTATTAAAATCTATGTTGATTTATTGTCTTGTAGATGATAGATTGATATGGTTTTGATATTTGCATCGATTCTAATTTCTGTGATTTAGATGAGATGGTCATACAATAGTTTTAATGTTCAGATAATTAATGACTTGGATAAGTTATACTAAGATTAGATGGGTCATGCCTATATCTAGTTTAGTGTAGATGATTCGTGCTATTGTCGAAGATAGTTCATGCCATGGAAGTTAATTAATGATTCTTTTTGAAGTAATTCTAGCTTGTAGCTGAGAATACTTGTTTATATTTACACTAGGTTTATATTAAAAGTTAAGGAATTGTTATGGTTCTATAGTGGATTCGATTTCCTAAGTAATTTTCATTATATTAATCTCTTGCTTTTAAACTAGTTGATTCATTTCTTTTGCTTAATTTAAGTTTAAGTTTGTTTTAGTTTTTAATCAGTGAATTTCTCTTTAGATTTAGTAATAATCCATTTGTCCTTGAGGTTCAACAACCCTTAAATACTTATCTTAGTACAATTACCTTGTACACTTGCAAAGGGTTTAATTATAAACGATCACATACTTAAACAAAAAATAATTTGCATAGCACTGTTTGATTAAGTATGAAGTAATTACATTCCTTGATTTTCCATAATTCTTTATCCTTGTAGTCATCTTGGTGATCATCTGCCCTTGCCCTGGTGATTGACAACATACATCAAACCACCACCTCGTCGATCATATCAGTCATAATAGGCTTAGTCCAAGAACTTCTAACACACTGTGCCAAGATATCCTCAATATAATGTAGGGGCAAGTTAAAATCTCAAGTGTGTGTCCATGGGGGAATGTCATGATTTGACCAAATATCATGGAGGTCAAATATAGCTCAACTATGTCCCTAACAATAAATAAAGGATCTAGGCCGTCATCTCATCCACTCACTCCTTCCTTGCTCTCCAAATGTCATATTGAGTGATGATGTATTGAAGAGTTGGAAGTCAATAGTCATCATATGAACCTAAAGGAGGTGTCAAGCAGCCGTCTTCTCTCCATCCCAGTTAGATGTCTAGCGACCATGCTGTCATCTAGAAACTCATATCAACCAAAACTAGGATAACATATCTCTCTGTGCTCATCTCCAATAGCTATCAGTGATAGTCATCCTGTTCACCACCCTAGAGATGGTTTGCTCATGCACCTCGCTCATGGATGAATACCACTAACAAATCTATCGTGGATAGACGTATAGATAATCTAGAAGTAGGTGACCAAATGTGCATAAAAAATCCAGTCCAATGGTGGATATAGAGGCAAATAGAAAATGCTTGAAGTGTAAATGCATGTCCTTCTTTGGTGCAGGAGAGGAAGAACTAGGTTGCTTAGGGATTGGGGCAGGCTTTTTCCCCTTCAACACACTTTTCTTACTCTTGGTCAACTAAATTTACACAGGGAAAAAATCCTAGAGCTAAGACCTAGCTTTTAAAATATTAAAAATACCCTTGGCAAAAATGTAACCCAATTGATCCCAAACAATAATATATGGTAGTTCTTAGTGAATTGAATACTTTATATAACTATCACTTGAATGAGATAGTCATAAATTTCAAAATCCCCAAATTTGGGGATTTTTCATAAAACCCAAAGTGAAAATCATGAAAACTTGAGTTTTAACATATGAAATCACCGCTACAACAAAAAGAACTATTAGCGATGCTTTTATTAGTGTCACAATATAAAGCGCCGCTAAAAATTACTATTTGTTACATAACAGAGTCACAAAAAATAACTATTATCGATGTTCTTTAAAAAGCATTTCTAATCATTTTAAGTTCTAAAAAAATTTAAAAATTTTGAACTATTGGAGATGTTATAAAAGCATCGCAAATAGTGGTCCTATTAGTAACACTTTTATAAAAGTGTCGCAAATAGTTGTTTTATTAGCGATGTTTACAAAAATGTATCACAAATAAAATAAGGTTATTTTAAAAAAAATTTAAGACTATTTGGGATGCTTTATAAAAAGCGTCGCAAATAGTAGTATTATTTTGTGACACTTCTTAAAAAAGCATCGCCAATAGTACTATTATTTGCAACGCTTTTTAAAACGCGTCACCAATAGTTGTATCACTTTATTTAATATATAATATTTAAACTTATAATAAATTAATATAAAAATTTAACAAAAAGGCTTCGCAAATATAATATATTTGATTGAATATTTATTATTTTAATATATAATAAATAAATAAATAAGAAAATTAAAACAAAATTTCCTTACATTCTCCCCACTAAAATTAATAAAAAAATAAAATGTATTAGTGACACATAAGAAAATACGTCACTAATACCGTAGGTATAAGCGATGCATTTTCCAATGCATCACCATAACCTATTAATTTATTTTTATTAATTTTAAAATATCATATATAACAAAAATTCCCCAAAAAATTAAATTCTCCTACCCTATCACCTCTATTTGTCAGAGATGGGTCACTCTATGCATATGAGAGAGAGGAGAGCGGGAAAGAGAGAGAGAGAAGAGAGGGAAGAGAGAGGAGAGAAGAGAGAGTGGGTAGAGAGAGAGAGGAGAGATAGAGGAGACAAGAGGAGAGAGAGGAAAGAGAGGAAAGAGAGTGAGAGGAGATAGAGGAGAGAGGGTAGAGAGAGAGGGAGAGGAGAGGGAGAGAGGGAGGAGGAGGAGAGACAATAGAGGGATAGGAAAGAGAGAAGGGAGAGTGTAGAGAGAGTAGAGAGAGAGGGAGGACTTTAATTTTAATTTTTTTAATTTTTTATTATGTATTATATTGAAAAATTAATAAAAAAAATTAAAATAAAATATATTAGTGATGCATTGGAATATCAATCACTAATACCCTAAGTATTAGCGACGCATAGGCACATATACTTAGCGTATTAGCTTCTTATGTGTCGCTAATTCCTTTTATTTCCTTGTTAGGGAATTACCCAAATTGCTTTAGTTTTCCTTTATAGGAATTTACTTCCTCTTTAGATTTCCAAGGTGAGTAGGTCTGCTTGTGCTTCCACAAGGATAAGTAGGATTATTTTCTCTATTGTAAGACATTTCCCTGAATTATTTATGTATGTGTATGGCTCATTGACATAGGTTGTGTAGGGACAATAATGCTTATGTTTACACAAGATGCATACAAAATGATTATACTTTTTAATGCAGGATGTGCTTGAACCATGAAACTTAAATGATTACATAGGTTGTGCATGTGTGTTATAAATTATGAATGAGCCTATGATTTCTATAGGAAGAATGCATGGGGTGTTATCATGAGCTTATGCTTTATTTAAAAACCCTTAGCTAAGCTCATCCCTTTTTATTTGTAATTTTGTTTTAGGGCTGAATGTTGTGTCATGCAAGTGCACCAAATGGTTTATATGCCGAGTTTGAGGATAGACATGCTCCATGAGAGGGGGCTTGATGTTTGGGTTGTTTTAGACTTATGTTATGTTGATGTTAGACTTGATGCATCTATAATAAGATTTATGATTATTTGTTTAATGTGAGATGTTGTGGGTGTGTTGGACTAAGATTGTTAATTAATCTATTTTCCTTTTGTTATGTTCTTTTGCACAAAGGGCACATACTATGTACTTTGATAAGAACCCAAGATAAGTTAGTCTTCTGTTTCATCACACCGTGTCTCATACCCTAGACTGGGTTCAGGCCAAAGGGGTGTGGTGGGGCATGACAAGTAAGCTTTGGGTATTGAAGCACAACTTTGTCAAAAAACAAAGGAGGTTAAGGGATAATTTCTTGTTGATTGCTTTTGTTATGTGTTGATTTATCTTGGTGATTGGTTTTGGTGTTTGACCTGGAGATTTAATGTCTAGTTATTGTATAGATGGCTTGACCAAATCACACAACTTCTAGTAATAACCGAGCTGCCAGAGACTTGTGGGTGTATGAAGTGAGTGGTTAACTCAGATCATGCAAACCCAATAGTCTAAGCAGATCAGTAGCAGTGTGCAGGAGCATCTAACTCTAAAGGGATTTAAGAAGCTCAATCCTCCTAGTTTCTAGGGCAGTATGTGTCATGTCCCCTAACCCAAAACTTGCTAGAAGACATAACAATTCCTAACCCAGCCCTAGAATAGATCAAAATTGCACAGTTAAGTCATCACTTTGCTTAAAAACAATCAAGAGAATAATGTAAAAAGGAAAACTAACTGCTTTTATCATAACTATGATTAAACATCCACCCACTAGAGTTACCGTACAATGACATAACATATTCCTCAAACTAAAGAAAAGAAACTACTGATCATTTATAATTAAACCCTTTGCAAGTGTACAAGGTAATTATACTAGGATGAGTATTTAAGGGTTGTTGAGCCTCAGGGATGGATGAATTAGTTACTAAATCTAAGGAAATAATTTGTTTATTGAAAACTAAATGAACTTAAACTTTAATTAAGCAAATAAAGTAATTAACTAAATCAAAAGGAAGAGATCAATATGATAGAAATTACTTAGGAAATTGAATTCACTAAAGAACCATAATAATTCGTTAACCTTTAATTTTAAATCTAATATGAATATGAACAAGTATCTCAGCTATAAGCTAGAATTACTTTAAAAAAATTTATCAATTAAATCCATGACATGAACTACCTTCAACAATAGCACAAATTATCTATACTAAACTAACTATAGGTATGACTCATATAATTCATTAATCATATGAACATTAAAACTATTTCATGATCATCTCATCTAAATTAGGAAATTAGAATTGATGAAAATATCAAAACTGCATCAATCTATCATGTGCAATACAATAAATCAACATAGAATTGAATAATTTTGAAAACCTCTTCCATTAAAAAGGAAATCATTATAATACAATTGTCATTATTCACAACTAAGATCTAAATTAAAAAGAAAAAGAAACTAAAACTTATTTATAGCTTCATCAATTCTTAAGTAAAAGAAAAATCTAGCCTTGCATAGTAGAAGAAAACTTTTGAATCTCTATTGAAAGCTTTGAATGCTCCTTCATCTTCTTCTCTTTTTTTTCTTCAAAAAATCTTTTGTTCTTTCAATTTTGAGCGAAATATGGCTTTATAAAGGCATAAGAATAGTAGGAGGAATGTTGTACTTGTTGGTTTAGTTAGTGGCCTGGGATAGCTAAACCACTAACTAGGTTATATTGTAAGAACCGGACCGGTCTGGTTCAACTGGTTTGGTTCCCTAGGAGGGTCATCTCCTATATGGGGCGGCCTTGACTTTTGTTTAGAGTTTTATGCAAATTGTGATTTCCAGTTCCTCCCCTTTCTTCAATACTTCTCCCCTTTCCCTGCGCAATTCTCCTAGGTACCGATAGTGCCTGCATCAGGCACATCATTGGTATTGGAGCTCTTGCGATCCCTGGCCACGGCTCGTGGCAAACAAGTTGCTGTGCAGGAGGCGCCTTCAGAGAAGGAGGCACCAGCGCCATCATCAGCAGACAACCCGAAGGCCAATTCCACGGTCAGCAACGCCAAGCTATCAGAGATCCTCATGGCGGTGCAAGTCCTTACTGCAGACCTTGCCAACGTGAAGGTATAGCAGGCCACCCTGGCAGCGCGCGTCACTCCTATTCTGCCTATACCAGTCATTTCTACTACGAAGAAGGGCGGGCCCTTGCAGCCTCTAGAGCCGACCCTCCTCAACCCCCCAGTGCCGGCCGGCATCAACATAGGAGGGCTGCCCTACCTTGCGCGCTATGGCGCTAGCTAGCCAGCGTTGGGAGGAAGACGCCAGACCTGGGACATGCGAGGCACGCCAGGTGTTCGTGAAAATGCCCCTATGATGCCGCCCCATCCTAACCAGTTCCAAGACGCTAAAGAGGAGTGGGACAAGTTTCCTCGGCATGGTGGGGGACAACGAGGGGGTGCTGAACCTCGCCTTGCTCACCTGCAATTCCCTCGCTACAACGGGGATGACGATCCGGTGGAGTGGTTGGATAAGGCTGAAAAATTTTTCACCTACCAAGGAACTTATTCAGAGGCTGAGCTCTTGCGCATCGCAGCCTTCCACCTTGATGGCGACGCATCTGTGTGGTTCTAGAGCTTCGAGAAGGAGGTGAGCTACCCTACATGGGCGGCCTTTTCCGATGAACTCTACGTTCAGTTTGGGCCTAATGACATCTAGGATTTTAATGAGATGCTGTCATCCCTGCGCCAGACTACCACCGTCCGTGCATACTACACTAAATTCATGAAGGTGGCCAATCAGCTGCCCGATTGGCCGGTGGCTGCCTTGGTGGGTACCTTCAAGCATGGCCTCAAGCCCGAAATTTCAGAAGAGATGCAGCACTTCCCATGTGCCAACATGCTGGACGTGGTGCGTCACACTTGCATCGAAGAGGAAAAACTGGCCAGATAGTGCAGAGGAGGGCGGCTTGGACAATTAGCTCGATATGTTCCTAGCACCACTCCCTTGTCCACGCCCCCCAGCAGTTCTGCAACTGGCCGTCCCAACCAGCCACCCGCTCTTGCAGGTCCAATTGTACGACGTCTAACACCGACTCAAATGGAGGAACGTCGTTCGAAGGGGTTATGCTTCCGATGCGATGAGAAATTTGTGCCCGGGCACTACTTTTCTGTTAAGGGCAGCCTTCTGGTGGAAGAGATTGACGATGGGGAAGAGGGTTTCGATGGCTCTACCTCACCCGCAATTGAAGAGCTCTTAAAGGAGATATCAGTGCATGCATTTTTTGGGGCCTTTATGCCTTGTACGATGCACGTCCAGGGGTTACTCAAGTGCCAACAAGTAGCTATCCTGATCGACAGTGGTTCTACTCACAATTTTATTAATGACAGGGTCACCCACAAACTTGGTTGTTTTGTATTGGACTCCAAACCCTTGGACGTACTGATTGGAGATGGCAAGCACCTCCGGAGCAATGGGGTGTGTGCACAGGTCACTTTGTCTGTATAGGGCCACTCATTCGTCACTGATATCTTCCTGTTACCTACAAAAGGGGCGGACGTTGTGTTAGGCATGCAGTGGCTATAGGAGCTCGGTGATGTTATTTGGAACTTTCGGGAGATGTGGATGCACTTTGAGCTCTAGGGGCAGCGTGTCTGGTTGGAAAGCTCTAGGCTGGGCACTTTTCTCTCCGCCCTTCCTTCGAGCACCTTGTTCTGGTACGCTCCCCAAGGGCTCCTGTTGCAGCAGTGTGCAGCCCTTGAGGTATCTCAGGTCAGCATGCTGGCCGACCTCCAGGAGTTATTGACAGATCACCAGGACTTATTCACTGAGTCGCAAGGTCTTCCGCCTACCCGCTCTCATGATCATCAGATTTCTATTACCCCGGACACAGTCCTAACCAATGTGCGTCCATATTGGTACCCACATATTCAGAAAGAAGAGATCGAGCGGCTGGTGGCAGATATGCTTCAGGCAGGGATCATCAGGCCCAGTACAAGTTCCTACTTGTAGCCGGTGTTTCTCGTGCGGAAGGACAGTACATGGCGTTTCTGTGTTGACTACCGCGCCCTCAATGTCGTCACTGTGAAAGACAAGTATCCAATCCCAGTGATTGAGGAGTTGCTCGATGAGTTGACAGGCGCTACTGTGTTTAGTAAGCTCGACCTGCATTCAGGTTATCACCAGATCCGCGTGAATGCCACCGATGTACACAAGACTGCCTTCCGGACTCACGACGGCCATTTCGAGTTCCTGGTCATGCCGTTTGGGTTGACTAATGCCCCCTCCACATTTCAGTGCCTCATGAACGACCTCTTCCGACCCTTCCTGCACCGTTATATATTGGTATTCTTCGATGACATTTTGGTGTACAGCAGATCTTGGATAGAGCACTTGGCACACCTCAGGTCGGTCTTCTCTATTTTACGTGACAATTCCTTATTTCTTAAGCGTTAGAAGTGCTCTTTTGGCAGCCAGCAGGTGGATTACTTAGGCCACATTATCTCGGGGAATGGTGTCGCCACCGACCTAGCCAAGGTGGCCGCCATGCTGTCTTGGCCTATTCCCAAATGTGTTCGGGCGCTCCGTGGTTTTCTAGGCCTCACCGGGTACTATCGGCAATTCATTAGTCGCTATGGGGAGTTGGCTCGACCTCTGACAGTGCTACTCAAACGGGGAGCATTTGCTTGGATTGCGGATGCATAGGAGGCCTTTGAAGGGCTGAAGCAGGCCATGGCCTCAGCCCCAGTCTTGATTTTGCCTGATTTCAGCCGTCCATTTGTGGTCGAGATGGATGCCTTGGACGCTGGATTGGGGGCGGTTCTGTTACAGGACGAGCGCCCCATTGCCTATTTCAACAAGGCTCTGGCGGGCCGCTCCTTGTCCCTGTCCGTATATAAGAAGGAAATGCTGGCCATCATCCATGCAGTCACCAAGTGGCGGCCGTACCTCTTGGGTCATCGGTTCTTGATTCGCACTGACCATCAGCCACTGAACTATTTCCTCGAATAGAGGGTGTCCACTCCATCACAGCAACGGTAGGTCAGTAAACTTCTAGGTTATTATTATGAAGTTGTTTATAAGAAGGGGCCAGAGAACACAGTGGCTGATGCTCTCTCCCGCATACCCACCCCGAGTTCATGCTTGACCCTCTCCATGCTATCCTGCCCATTTATTGAGGAGTTGAAGCAGGTCTACCGTAGTGATACTTTGACGAGGCTTTGATCATTGCCCTCCTGACTAATCCTGCAGCCCTTCCATTCTATACTTGGTGAGATGATCTCTTGTTTGGGAAGGATCGGTTGTGGGTTCCCGATGTCGCTGATCTTCGCTGCCGCATTATATCGCATTTCCATGATTCTCCAATGGCCGGTCATGAGGGGACTTTCCGCACCTATAAGAGGGTCATCCAGAGTTTCTTATGGTTGGGGGTTCATCGGACTGTGCATGAGTATGTGACCGCTTGTGATATTTGTCAGTGCGCCAAGGCAGCTACTACTTCTCCTGCCAGTTTGCTCCAAACCCTGCCTATTCCGGATAAAGTCTGGGAGGATATATCGATGGACTTTGTTGAGGCCTTGCCGCTGGTGCAGGGTAAGTCGGTGATAATGGTGGTGGTCGACCGTCTGTCTAAGTATGCTCGTTTCTATGCGTTGGGACATCCTTTCACTGCTAAGACTGTGGCTGACCTATATGCCCAGGAGATGGCGAAGCTTCATGGTATGCCACGCACCATTGTTTCTGATCGCAATCGTATCTTCTTTTCTCAGTTTTGGTAGGAGTTCTTTGCTTTACAGGGTACGTCACTTCATATGAGCACTGCTTATCACCCGCAGACGGATGGGCAGATGGAAGTGGTTAATCATTGTCTGGAGCAGTACCTGCGGTGTTTTACGATGACGCAGCCTCGCCATTGGCTTCAGCTTCTTCCATGGGCGGAGTGGTCCTATAACACTGTGTATCACACATGTGCAGGCTTCACTCCTTTTGAGGTGTTGCATGGCCGACCTCCACCTACGATTTTGTCTTATGTCCCTCATCGCTCTTCTGTGGCTGAGGTGGATTATATGCTCCAAACTCGCGATGAGGTCTTGTGTCAGTTGAAGATGAATTTGGATGAGGCTCAAAACCGGATGAAACAACTATATGATGGCCGCCGTACTGATCGGGAGTTCCAAGTGGGTGACTTGGTTTATGTCTCTGTTTTACCACAGCACCAGACTTCTTTGTTTCAGCCCGAGCATTCCAAGCTCGTGCCCTGGTTCCATGGTCCTTATCTTGTGAAGGCGCGCGTTGGTTCGGTTGCTTATCGCTTGATTCCTTGGTCCATCCTGTGTTCCATGTGTCCCGTCTTTGCAGGTTTGTGGGTGACTGGATGTTGGCTGTGGTGCTCCCCCTCCGCCTTTGATGGGTCCTATTCCGCCCTCCGACCCAGCCGCTGCGTCTGTGCTTGAGAAGAGGCGGGTTTGTCGTTCGGGTTGCATTGTTACTGAGGTTTTGGTTTCATGGCGGGGTCAGCTGTTGGAGGATGCTACATGGATGTCTGAGGACGATTTCTTGGCTCGTTATCCAACATGGTCGCCTTGTGGACAAGGCAAATAGCGGAAGCATGGTGGAGTGTTGTGCACGATGCTCAGACTCTCTTTTTATTACTTTATTGCATTGAACTATTTAATTGTTATTGTGGTATTTTATTATCATACTTGTTGGTTCAGTTAGTGGCCTGGGATAGCCGACCCACTAACTGGGTTATATTGTAAGAACCGGACCAGTCTAGTTCAGTTGTTCGGTTCCCTAGGAGGGTTGTCTCCTATATGGGGCGACCTTGACTTTTGTTTGGAGTTTTATGCAAATTGTGATTTCCAGTTCCTCCCCTTTCTTCAATACTTCTCCCCTTTCCCTGCGCAATTCTCCTAGGTACCGATCGTGCTTGCATCGGGCACATCAAGGAAGTCTAATAGGAAAAGGAGTCAAAATCGGCTCAAAATTTGAAACTGTGTGTTATCTAGTTTGATTAATGAGCATGCATGTTCGAATGGCTATACTATTTTTTTTCCAATATCACGTGTAACCATTCAATCGCCGAAGTATCCCATTTGAATGACAATGAAGAATTTACACAAAAATCAACTCAAGTTAGCCAATTTTCTTCAAAACATCATACAAGTTTTTCCTAACCTAATTAACCTCAATTCATAATTATTAAGCTATATTGACTCTTAAATAAGACTAGACAATAGATTATTTAAGGGTGAAACAACGTACAAATTATACTTATGAAATACCCCAAACCTATATTTTGCTAGTCCTCAAGCAAAACAAAACAAAATAAAACAACTAATATAGAAAAACAAATAAATGTCACTTTCGTAGAGAATCATGATTGCATTTATAGTGTATGCAATAAGCCTTTAAACCCCTTGGTGTTCTTAGTTGGACGAGTTGTGTCTCTTGAGGGTTTGCAACAATGATACCTACAAACATCTAAACCTAAGAGAAGAAATAAAACAAAGTAAGAAAACAAAAATTCTAAAAACAATCTTATCTTAAAAACACATAACTATTTTTAGAAAGAACCAACCACGAATACTTGGCATAAGTAAATAATTTTGATCTGATCACTTTTAAGTAAGGAATCATCTATTTTATAACCTCATCTTGAAAATAATTGTGCAACTACATCTATACATTTTAAAAATATGAAGTGTAGAAACTTGTAGTCATACAATTTCATTTTTTATTAACAAGCATATATTATGTGACATTAAAGCTCACTAACCCAAAAATTTAACATTGTCAATTTTTTATCTTTAACATGTCATAATAAAACTTCATGTAATAGCCTTCAAATTTTAATTAAATTAAGGGAATAAAAGCATAATGTACCTCAAAATATGACTCATGCAATAGTTAGTTCTATTAAGCTTTCTAAATAGTTCATGTAATAAGCGTTAAGCCAGTGTCCCTAATCTAGTTGGCTCAAGGCACTAAGTGTTGAAACACCCCTCACCCTTAATAAATCGAACTATAAAGCCTACAGAACCAAGCAAGAAATAAAAGAATTTATCTCTACTTTTTAGCTTTTGACATGATACTTTATGCTTGCCTAGGCACAAAGCCTAGTTACTTAGTGAAAAGAGAAATAAACCTTTACTCCCTTTTTTCATCATCATTTTTTTTTATCATTTTGTTCATTTTTTAAACTTTATTTATTTATTTTTTCTTCAATTTCTTTTCATTACACACATATCCCAATTTTTTT
The DNA here is from genome assembly GCA_035235625.1 of Saururus chinensis. NCBI lineage: Eukaryota > Viridiplantae > Streptophyta > Magnoliopsida > Piperales > Saururaceae > Saururus > Saururus chinensis. The sequence goes on from CP141143.1 coordinate 40,677,482, forward strand.
TCACATAATAGCCAAGCATAAAGATCTAACATAAAATATTAAAAAGTACTCAATTTCCATGTTTTAAAAAATATGGTTAGTTAAAGATATCCCACCAAGATTACAAGTAATAAATCATAAAATTATATTCCTACAAGTTTCAAGTGTGTGAAATGTGATTTAAAAATATAAGCACAATTATCAAAGATAAAGAAAATAAAATAAAAATTAGTCACTTAATCATTTTCTCACTTAAATAATTGCTTGAACTTTCTATGTGAAATTGATCTCTTTAAAAAATAGACATATGCTTTTAAAAGAAAATAAGCGATAAAAATCACCTAAAAGAAATAACAGAAAAAAACTCTAAAGCATCCTAAAAGAAAAATAAGAAAGAAAAATATCTTTCTACACCACCAAAACTAAACTAAAAATTGTCCATAATGTTAAAGAAAATAAAGACTACAATGACAAGAATAAGTAAGAGAAGGAAAGAAAGATAACACTTGAGAGCATAACTAATCTATTAATCTGAAAGCAAAGTACATAGGATTGGAAAAAAGAGATAAATATAAGTGATGAACACTCCCCTAAACCTAAAGTACTATATCCTACAAAAGAAACAAAAACTATAATGAGAAAAGAAACAACAACAGAGAAACATAAGTAAATAAAACCTAAATGAAGCAAAGAAGATAAAAAAATGAAGGAAAAGAAATATTTCAAAAACATGGGTTGCCTCCCAAGAGGCACTAAGTTTATTGCCTTCAACTAGACAATGCCAACATTCTCAAATATGTCAGGGCGGGTGGTACATATTGACATTGGCTCTTCTTTTAAGTCTCGAAAAGGATGACTTAGAAAAATTAGAAGGCATGACTCGATTATGGTTTGCTGCTACAAAAGATAGACCTCTATCATAAGCATCAAACCTAAAACTGTCTACTATAAAACATTCAACAACACAAGTCATAGGTAAATGGTTAGACATAAGAAAAACATTTAGTTGCACTTTCATGTTCCCAATGGACATTTCTGTGACCCACGTCCTATAATTAATATATGCATTAGCTGTGGCAAGGAAATGATGACCTAGAATGATAGGAATCTAATGTGTAGAGTTGGTGATGGTTTCTATATCTAAGACAATAAAATCATCAGGAAAAAAAACCCGGTCAACTCTCACTAAGACATCCTCAATGACTCCCCGAGGCTTACACATAGTATGGTCGGCTAGCTGCAAGGTAACTGACGTAGGCTACAAGGCTACTAAACCTTATTGCTCAAACACTGAGTAAGGGAGTAGATTGACGTTGGCACCAAGGTCAAGGTGGGCTTTATGGATGGAGTGATCGCCTATGACACAAGAAATAGTGGGGACTCCAGGGTCCTTATACTTAAGTGGGGTGTCAAACTTTAAAAGAGAGCTAACTTGCTTGGTGAGAAAGACCTTCTCAGACACATGGGTCTTGGATTTACACTTTTGATTGCATAGGTCTTTGAGGAACTTATCATAAGTAGAGACTTGTTGAATGGCTTCTAAGAGAGAGAGAATAATTTTCACTTGTTTGAAAATCTCAAGAACCTCATCTATCCTAGCTGTGCTCTTTCTAAATGGTTGGGCCATGTCAAGATGCTAAGGAAAAGGTGCTCTAGGGATATAAGATCCATTGGAAGTGGTCTTAGACTATGGTTCTAAGGAAGGAGAAGAAGAGATAGACTCCCTCTCATGTGGTACACTTACTTCTGCTTGAGGCTCATTGGGGGATGCCCTCTCTAACTCCACATTCCTATCGTTTGTCACTGGTGTACCCCCAACCTTATTGTCAAGAATCCTCCCACTATAAGGGTCATTATGGACTGAACTTGTTTATTAGAAGAAGGAGCTCCCTTTGCCCTAAATTGACCTTTAGGGTTTTGTAGAGGTTGACTTGGCAACATCCCCATCTCTCTCTTGTTAATTGCATTAGCTAGTTGACTAATTTAGGCTTCTATCTTTGTGATGGACTGGGTATGAGAGTGAAGGATTTAAGAATGAGATTGTAGCTCTTGTAATGCAGTTAAAACCTTCTCTTCAAAACTTGGACTCCTACTAGTTGGACGTATGGGAGGTGCACTTGGGGTTGGTGGATAGGGACTGGTGGAAATTGGAATGGTTGCCTAGGGTGCCCGTTAGGAAAAGTTAGGGTGATTCCTCTAGACAGGGTTATATATATATTTGAAAATGGATTATTCTCAGCCCTAGGAAAGGATTGGGTAATTTTCACATGATCTTGGACAAACTTAGGAAATTGAGTGGCAGAGTAGCACTCCATGATAGTATGGGTTGGGCTAAGGCATATTGTGCATGCATCTTGAGTAAAGGATGTGGGTTGAAGTCATAAGGAGGTCCAACTTCCCACTCAGTCAAAGTATCAACTTTGGAGGAGAGGTCTAATGAGTTTTTAACTTCATGCAAGCCACCCCTAGAGGGGGCATTGTTCAATGTGGATAGTCCACTCTCATTTCTATTCAACACAACATGTTGAAGATAATTTTTACTCAAGTCTTCAAAAAATTTTCATGCCTCATTTCCATTTTTTAACAAAAAGGTACCCCCCAACTCTCATCAACAAGGTAGCTTACTAAAACAAACTACGGGAGAAAAAGATAGAAAATGATCTTGTAAACCGAAGAGAAGAACTATGCTTGTTGATGACCACTTGCCGTTACAAGTGTAAAGAGCATGGTCTTCAACTCAACCTACAAGATCAAATTAAAAGAAAGTAAGTCACTAAGGATTAACCTAAATTCTAAAGTAAACTAAAAGTAAATTAAATGGAATTATTCTACTACTAATTTAATAACAAGCCAACACCATCCCCGACAACGGTGCCAAAAACTTGCTCGTTTATAATTAAACCCTTCGCAAGTGTACAAGGTAATTGTACTAGGATAAGTATTTAAGGTTGTTGAACCTCAAGAATAGATGAATTAGTTACTATATTTAAGGAAATAATTTAATTATTACAAACTAAAAGAACTTAAACATTAATTAATCAAAGGACGTAATCAACTAAATTAAAAGGAAGAGATCAATATGATGGAAATTACTTAGGAAATTGAATTCACTATAGAACCATAACAATTTCTTAACCTTTAATTTAAATCTAATGTGAATATGAATAATTCTCAGCTACAAGCTAGAATTACTTTAGAATGAATCATTAATTAGATCCATGACATGAATTATCTTCGACAATAGCACGAATCATCTACACTAAACTAACTGTAGGTATGACTTGTCTAATCTTAGTATAACTCATCTAATTCATTAATCATATGAACATTAAAACAATTACATGACCATCTCATGAAAATCTAAAAAAATATAATCGATATAAATATCAAAACCACATCAATCTATCATCTACAAGACAATAAATTAACATAGAATTGAATAAACTTGAAAAGCTCTTCCATTAAAAAGGAAATCCTTATCACGCAATTGTCATTATTCACAACTAAGATCTAAATTAGAAAGAAAAATAAAGTGTTGTGCACGTTCACCCGGGCTCTCTTCCTGCTGCGTTGGTCTGCTATTTGATTACATTAGGCTATTTAGTTTCGTATTTGCTTATGTAATAAGTAGTTTAGTTGGATATTTTGATTAGTAAGTTGTAACGGGCCAGCTAGTGTCCCCACGGATTAGTCGGGCCCACTAGGCTGGCGCGACCCTCAAGGAGAGAGGCATGGCTTCCCTATATGGGTCATCTTCCTCCTTGCTTGTTTCCTTATGCAAGAGAATATACAGTTCCTTCCCCTTTTCTTCTTCCTTCCTTCCTCCTTCTTTGAGTGATTGCGAGGTACCGCTTGTGCCCACACCGGGCACAACATTGGTATCATAGCTGTCACGGTCCCTGGCCATGGCAAGAGGCAAGGAGCCAGCCACAGCCCTTGAAGTTCAGCCCGAGAAGAAGGCCGAAGTCTCAACGGACAGCCCAAAAACTGCTCCTGAGACCCTCAATGCTCCTGCCCTCGTGCAAACCCTTGCCAAAATTGAGTTCTTGACTCTAGCCGTGGCTTAGCTTCAAATAGCACTCTTAGAGCCATTATTGCCGAGACCCCAGCTAGCCAGCGTGGAGAACGAGAAGCCGTCCCTGGCCCCCGAACTGCGCTGCCCCTGCCCTCAAGTGACAACAAACAAGGATGCATGCTTCCCCTAGGCCCCTGTGCAGTTTGACATAGTCGACGAGGCTATAGAAGGGAGATGCCAAGCCTAGGATATGCAAGGCCTGCCAGGTGTTCAGGAAAATGCCCCAGTGATGCTGTCACCTAGAAACTTATTTTAGAAGATGGAGGATGACTGGGAGGAGTACTCAGGTTCTCGTGGAGGGTAACGGGGAGGGGCTGAGCCCCGTTTGGCCTGCCTATAGTCCCACACTATAATGGGGATGAAGATCCGGTGGAGTGGTTGTATAAGGCAGAGAAGTTATTTGCCTATCAAGGGACACACTCTGAGGATGAACAGTTGCGCATAGCCTGATTTCACTTGGATGGTGACACCTCCATTTGGTTTGAGAGCTTTAAGAAGGAGGTTCGTTACCCAACCTGGGCTGCCTTCTTTGATGAATTGTGCATCTTGTTGAGCCCCAATGAGTTGCAGGACTTCAATGAGATGCTCTCCACCCTATGCCAAACCACCACCGTTCGGGCCTATTATACGAAGTTCATCAAGCCATGAACTGTCTCCCTAAGTGGCCAGTGACAGCCTCGGTGGGAACATTCAGGAGAGGACTCAAATCAGAAATATCAGAGGAGATGTGCTACTTTCCATGCTCAAGTATGAGGGATGTCATACAACATGCACGAATTGAGGAGGAGAAACTGGCTAGATAGAGGAAGGGGGCCAACTTGGGCCTTTCCCATGGCCTCCTCTTGGCGCTAGCCCCCTGTCCACCCCGGCCAGCAGTTCAGTTTTAAGTCGACCAGGCCAACAACTACCTCCACTAGGTCAGCTTGTTCGATGTCTCACACCGGCACAGATGGAGGAATGTTAGTCCAAGGGGTTGTGTTTCAAATGTGATGAAATTTTTTTCTAGGGCATCGTTGTTCTGTCAAAGGAAACCTCCTCGTGGAGGAGGTCTAAGCGGAGGAGAATATGGTGGATAGGGTTGATTCCTCCCACTACGACACCGTGCTGCCCAAGATCTCAGTCCATGCTTTCTCTGGGGTCTTCACCCCTTGCATGATGTAGGTCCAAGGCCATCTCAAGTGGTAGCAGGTGTCCATCCTTATCGACAATAGCTTCACCCACAACTTCATTAACGATAAGATGACCCAGCATCTAGGCTGTTTTGTGTGAGATTTGAAGCCCTTCAACATCTTGATTGGTGACGAAAAGCACCTCAGGAGCTTTGGAGTATGTGCACAGGCCACCCTATTTAGTTAGGACCACACTTTCATCACTGATCTCTTCTTGTTGTCCACAAAAAGGGGTGGATGTGGTATTAGGGGTTCAGTGACTGCAAGAACTTGGGGACATAGTATGAAACTTCCGTGAGATGATAATGGATTTTGAGGTTCAGGGACAGTGGGTACAGATTCAAGGGTCTCAAGTGGGCACCTTTCTCTCCCCCAAATCAGCGAGCTCCTTCTGGTTCGCAGCCCAAGGGTTCCTCCTGCAACAATGGGTAGTGGTTGAGGTGCACTAGGACAAGCTGCCAAAGGAACTTTTTGCTTTGCTAACAGACCACAATGACTGTTTGCTGAGCCCAGAGGCCTCCTTCCCATGTGACCTCATGACCACACATTCCCATCATCCCAAGGGTGGCTCTTGCCAATTTCCGCCCTTACCGCTATCCCCACATCTAGAAGGTGGAGATCAAGCACCTCGTCACTAATATGCTTCAGTCTGTTATCATATGCCTTAGCACAAGCTCTTTCTCCTCTTCTGTACTACTGGTTCGTAAGAAGGATGACACTTAGCACCTTGAACACGGTCAAGGACAAGTACCCTATCCCGGTGATTGAGGAGCTCCTGAATGAGTTGGCTTGCGTGACACTCTAGAGTAAACTCAATCTTCGATCGGGTTACCATCAGATTCGGGTGCAGCTAGCCGATATGCATAAGACCGCCTTCCGCACTCATGATGGCCATTTTGATTTCTCATGATGTCATTTGGTCTTATGAATGCTCCCTCCACTTTTTAGAGCCTCATGAACGATCATTTCAGGCCCTTCCTTTGCCACTACATCCTGGTTTTCTTTGATGACATCCTTGTCTACAACAAATCATGGGCAGAACACATGGAGCACCTCAAGTCTTTCTTCTCCATTCTAAGAGATAATTTATTATTTCTTAAGCGTTTGAAGTGTTCTTTTGGCAGCCCATAGGTCGACTATCTTGGCCACATCATCATCCGGGACGTGGTCTTTTGTGCACGTTCACCCGGGCTCTCTTTCTAATGCTTATAATTCCCTGTGATTATATACTTAATGTTTTCACGTAGTAAACAATCAATTACTATTGTTCTATTTCAAAGTTCTTTAAGAGATAGATTTTTTGATTGAGATGAATTTACATTTGATCTTAATTGAGTTATCATTTGAATCAAATATACATTAGAGATTTATTACAAGTGGATTTTTGATGCCTTAGCACTTTCTCTTTGATTGTCTCTTATTCTCTATTTTACCTTCCTTCACTATTCTATTTTCTTCGTAATAGTTTTCTTTGTCACACAAGGCTTTCCCTATGGATCGACCTTGTTTACTTTAGTTGATAAGTAAAAAAAATAAATCCGAATTAGGCTACTTCATAGTCTTGGCTTGGACGTAACAACAACTGTTTTGGGCTACCGGAGGGTTGCCACTGCCGTTTGTCATTGTCCTCCATTGAACCTAGCTTCGACCGGCCGCTAGAGTCATGACGGAGCTGGCCAGGGCCATTGGCAACCCTTGCTTCTCCCTGTATCCCCCGGCCCCTCTATGCTTTATGACCGTTTTTCTATTTTGGGCCATCGTATCACCTTTGGACGCCGGATGACTTTAGAGCACCTCATTCCGGTCGGGTTTAGCATGAGATGGCTAGGTTGCTGCCCTAGTGCGGCACTACCCCTTTATTTCAGCATAAGCCGGGCTCCCCTCTGTCGATTATGTGTTTGACCACCCTATCCAGCACATAATCGACATATTCGGAAAAGTCCCTAGTGTCTAGTCACTCCCCGGAGGTTAAGCTGATGCCCCAGTGACATTCTTTTCCATTTCAACGCTGGAGCTTATTAGTTGTAATGAGCTTCAGTGGTCGATAGTATGAGTATGAGTATGATTGTAAGAGCATGAGTATGAGTATAACTGTAAGCGTAAGAGTATGAGCACGACTGTAAGAGTATGATTCTAAGTAAGACTGTAAGAGTATGATTCTGAGTAAGACTGTAAGAGTATGAGTATGAGCACAAATGTAAGAGTATGATTTTGAGTAAGACTGTAGGAGTATGATTCTGAGCAAGATTGTAAGTGTAAGTTTTTGAGTAAGACTGTACGAGTAAGGTTGTACGAGTAAGATTGTACGAGTAAGGTCATACAAGTAAGATTGTACGAGTAAGGCCGTACAGTATGTGTAAGTTGATGAGTAAGTGTATTGGTCAACTTATATCCTTTTAATCTATTAAAAAATCGAACTTCATAAAGAATGTGCACAAATTGTTATATTGTTTAAAGTTAAAAAAGATCTCCCAATCCTTTATTGTGTACATAATGACAAATTAGATAGACAAAGTGATACAATAATTTGAAAGTTTTCCTTAACTTATATGATTTCATTCGCTTAACTAGATTTAGAACAAAGCACTAACGCTTGTCACGAATGTGTATTTAATTTTTTTAAATAAATATGTACTCATTTGCTAAGTGCTAATAATGGATCAAACATACTAAATGCCAATCCAATTGGACCACTTTTTGTCAAGTTATATCCTTTTAATCGATTAAAACCGAAGTTCGTTTAGAATGTGCACAAATCATTATATAGCTTCAATAATAAAGAGACCTCCCATTCATACGTTATGTTCATAATGACAAACCAAATGGACAAAGCAATGGCACAATTTGGTTGTTCTTCATTAACTCATGTTATTTCATTCGCTTAACTCTATTTTGAACAAAGCACCAAAGCTCGTGAGGAATGTGTATTTAAGTGTTTTAAATAAATAAGTACTCGTTTATTATGTTTGTAATGATGAATCAAATGGACAAACCACAATTGGATAGTTCTTCCCTAACTTATATGATTTTATTCTCTTAACTAGATTTAGAACAAATCATAAAAGATAGTCTTGAATCTATGTCTAATTATTTTAAATAAATAAGTACTTCTTTGCAATGTTCGTAAGATGGACTCAAATGCACTAAACCACAAACCAATGGGACCACTTATGGTCAAGTTATATCCCTTCAATCGATTAAAGCCGAAGTTTATCATAAATGTGCACAAATCGTTATATCGTTTAAATTTTAAAGATACCTCCTATTTATTTATTACATTAGTAATAAAGAATCAAATAGAAAAAGTGATACCAAAATTTGACCATTCCTCATTAACTTATATGATTTTATTCGCTTAATTAGATTTAGAACAAAGCACCAAAGCTCGTTACAAATGTAGATTTAATTATTTTTAATAAATACGAACTCATTTGCTAAGTTCATGTGAATGAATCAAATGTATTAAACGATGAACCAATCAGACTGCTTTTTGTCAAGTAATATCTTTTTAATAGATTAAAACCAAAGTTTGTTAAGAATGTGCGCTAATCATTATATTATTTAAAGCTTAAAGAGACCTACCTTGTTATGTTAGTAATAGCGAATCAATAGACAAAGTGATACCCCAATTTGACCATTCTTCCTTAACTTATATGATTTCATTCGCTTAACTAGATTAAGAACAAAGCACCAAAGGTCATCATGAATATGTATTTAATTCTTTTAAATAAAGATGTACTCATTTGCCAAATTCATAAGAATGAGTCAAATGCACTAAACGATGACCGATCCAACAACTTTTGGATAGATTATATCCTTTCAATCAATTAAAGCTGAAGTTCGTTAAGAAAGTGCACAAATTGTTATATCATTTAAAGTTTAAAGAGACATCCTATTCATTTTTTACGTTCATAATGACGAATCAAATTGACAATGTAATAGCACAACTTGGCCATTTTTCCTTAACCTATATCATTTCATTTACTTAACTTTATTAGAACAAAGACCAATGCTTGTCACAAATTTTAGTTAATTGTTTTAAGTAAAAATGAGTTCATTTGTTAAGTTAGTAAGAATGAATTAAACGAATAAACGACAAACCAATCGGACAAATTTTTGCCCAATTATGTTGTTTTAATCAATTAAAACCGAAGTTCATTTGAATGTGCACGAATCATTATATCGTTTAAAGTTAAAAGAGATCTCTAATTCAATTGTTACGTTTGAAATAATGAATAAAATGGACAAAGTTATACTATAATTTGACCGTTATTCCTTAACTTGTAAGATTCTATTCGCTTAACTACATTTAGAACAAAGCACCAGAGCTCGTCATGAATGTGTATTACATTATTTTAAATAAATACGTACTCATTTGCTAAGTTCTAAGAATGCGTCAAATGCACTAAATGACAAACCAATTGGACCACCTTTTCCCAAGTTATATCATTTTAATAGATTAAAACCAATGTTTGTTATAAATGTTCACAAATCATTTTATTTGTTCAAGTAAAAGAGACTTCTCTTTCATTTGTTACATTCAGAATGAAAAAATCAAATGGAGAAAGTAATAGCTCAATTTGGCCATTTTTCCTTAACTTATATTTTCTTTTATTTGCTTAACTTAATTTAGAACAAAGGACCAAAGCTCACGAAAGATGTTTATTTAATTGTTTTAAATAAACACAAAGTCATTTGCTATGTTCATAAGAATGAATCAATAACACTAAATGATGAACCAATCAGACCCATTTTTTTTAGGTTATATCCTTTTAATCTATTAAAACCGATGTTAGTAAAGATTGTGCACAAATTTTTATATTTAAAGTTGAAAGAGATCTCACAATCATTTGTTACATTCGTAATGACAAATCAAATGGACAAAGTGACACCACTATTTGACAATTTTTTATTAAGTTATATGATTTCATTCGCTTTACTAGGTCTAGAATAAAGCACCGAAGCTATGTTCATAAGATTAAATTAAACTCACTAAACAACGAACTAATTAGACTATTTAAAGTTTGTCAATAAAGTGAAGAGATCGTCAGATTATTTAAAGTTTAAAGAGATCACCCATTTATTCATTATATTCCTAATAACGAATTAAATGGACAAAGTTATAACACAATTTGACCATTCTTCCTTAATTTATGTGATTTCATGTGCTTAACTAGATTTAGAAGAAAGCACAAAAGCTCATCTTGATTGTGTATTTATTTGTTATAAATAAATACATACTCATTTGCAAAGTTTGTAAGAATGAATCAAACACACTAAACAACGAAACAATTGGACAACTTTTGGTCAAGTTATATCATTGAAAGTTTAAAGAGATATTCTATTCATTTATTATGTTCGTAATGACGAATCAAATTGACAAATTAATAACACAATTTGGATGTTCTTCCTTAATTTATATATTTTATTTGCTTAACTAGATTTAGAACAAAGCATCATAGCTCGTCACAAATGTGTATTTAATTATTTTAAATAATATGTATTCATTTGCTAAGTTTATAGGAACAAATCAAACAGACTAAACAATGAAATTGGGCCACTTTGTGTCAAGTTATGTCCTTTAAAGCGATTAAAACCGAAGTTTGTTAAGAATGTGCAAAAAATGTTAAATTATTTAAAGCTAAAAGAGATATCTCATTCATTTGTTATGTTCATAATCAAGAATCAAATGGACAAAGTGATACTATTTGTGACCGTTCTTCCTTAATTTATATGATTTCATTCCTTCAACTAGATTTAGAATAAAACACCAATGCTCGTCACAAATTTGTATTTAATTGTTTGAAATAAATAGGTACTCATTTGCTAAGTTCATAAGAATGAGTCAAATGCAATAAATGACAAACTAATTGGACCAATTTTGGTTAAGTTATATCCTTTTAAACGATTAAAATCAAAGTTTTTTAAGAATGCACTCAAATCATTATATCGTATAAAGTTTAAAGAGTTTTCCCATTCATTTTTTACCTTCATAAAAAGGAATCAAATAGACATTGTTATACCATGATTTTACTATTCTTCCATAAGCTATTTGATTTTATTTGCTTCAATAGATTTTGAACAAAGCACCAAAACTCATCACGAATGTATATTTAAGTATTATAAATAAATACATACTCATTTGCAAAGCTTGTAATAATACATTACATGCACTAAACGACGAAGCAACCTCACATCTTTTGGTTAAGTTATATCCTTTCAATCATTTAAAACTACAGTTCGTTAAAAATGCACATGAATTGTTTTATCATTTAAAGTTAAAAAAGATTTCTAATTCATTTATTACATTAGAAATATGAAATCAAATGGTCAAAGTGATAAAACAATTTGACCATTCTTCCTTTAATTATATGATTCTAGTTAAGTGAATGAAATCATATAAGTTCAAGAAGAAAGGCCAAATGGAGCTATTACTTTACCCATTTGATTCGTTATTATGAACATAATAAATAAATAGGAGGTCTTTTTAAACATAAAATGATATAACGATTTGTGTACATTCTTAACGACCTTTGGTTTTAAATTATTAAAAGGATAGAAGTTGACAAAAAGTCATCCAATTTGTTTGTAGTTTAGTGTCTTTCATTCATTCTGATGAACTTAGCAAATGCGTACGTATTTATTTAAAATAATTAAAGACATGTCTATGGCGAGATTTGGTGCTTAGTTTAAATCTAATTAAGCAAATAAAATCATATATGTTATAGAAGAATGGTCAAATTGTGCTATCCATTTTTCCATTTGATTCGTTATAAAGAATGCAACAAATGAATGAGAGGTGTCTTTAAACTTTAAATAATTTAATTATTTTTATAATTTATCAATGAACTTTGGTTTTAATCGATTAAACTGATATAACTTGATGTTCCTATTGGCTCGTCATTTAGTGTGTTTGATTCATTTTTATAAAATTATGAAATAAGTACATATTTATTTTAAATAAATAAATGCAAATTCTTGACAAGCTTCGGTGTTTTGTTTCATATCTAGTTAAGCGAATGAAATCATATAGCTTAAGGAAGAACAACCAAAATTTGGTATTACTTTGTCCATTTTATTTGATATTACGAACGTAATAAATGAATGGTAGGTCTCTTTTAACTTTAAAGGATATAACCATTTGTACAAATTCTTAACGAACTTCAGTTTTAATCAATTAAAAGGCTATAAAATGACCAGAAATTGACCAATTGGTTCATCATTTAGTGTGTTTGTTCATTCTTTCTAACATAGCAAATGAGTACGTATTTATTATAAATAATTAAATACACATTTGTAATGAGCTTTGGTTCTATGATCTAAATTTAGTTAAACAAATAAAATCATATAGGTTAAGGAAGAATAGTCAAATTGTTGAATCACTTTGTCTATTTAATTTGTTATTATAAAACATAACAAATGAATGAGAGGCCTCTTTAAACATTAAATAATATAATGATTTTTGTACATTTTAATGAACTTCGGTTTTAATCGATTAAAAAGATATAACATTACCAAAATTGGTTTGATTAGTATGTCGTTTAGTACATTTGATTCCTTCTTATGAACATAGCAAATGATTATGTATTTATTTAAAATAATTAAATACACATTCGTGAAGAGCTTTGGTACTTTATTTTAAATTTAGTTAAATGCATAAAATAATATAATTTAAGGAAGAATGGTCAAATTGTGGCATCACTTTGTCCATTTGTTTTGTTATTACGAACATAATAAATTAATTAGAGGTCTCTTTAAACTTTAGGCAATATAATGATTTGTACACATTTGTAACGAACTTTGGTTTTAATCAATTACAAGTATATAACTTTACTAAAAATGGTCTGATTGGTTTGTCAGTTAGTACATTTGATGCATTCTTATGAACATATAAAATGAGAATATATTTATTTAAAATAATTAAATATACATTTGTGGTGGGCTTTGGTGTTTTGTTTTAAATCAAGTTAAGAGAATGAAATTATATAAGTTAAGGAGGAATAGTCAAATTGTTGTATAACTTTGTCCATTTGATTTGTTATTACTAACAAAAAAAATAAATGGGGGGTGACCTTAAACTTTAAATAATATAATAATTTATAAAAAGTCTTAATGAACTTCCATTTTAATTGACTAAAAAGATATAATCTAACTAAAAGTGGTCCAATAAGTTCATCATTTAGTGTGTTTGATGTATTCTTACTAACTTAGCAAATTAATACATATTTATTTAAAATAATTAAATACACATTTGTGACAAGCTTTGGAGTTTTTTCTAAATCTAATTAATCAAATGAAAATATATAAATTATGGAGGAAAGGTCAAATTGTGGTATAATTTTGTCCATTTGATTTTATATTACCATTGTAACAAATGACTTTGGTATAATTTTGTACATTTTATTCATTCTCACAGACATAATAAACTAGTACTTATTTATTCAAAACAATTAAAAAAATTCCTAATGAGAGTTGGTGCTTTTTGTAAATCTTGTTAAGCGAATGAAATCGTATAAGTTAAGGAAGAATGGTCAAATTATGCTATCATTTTCATAATAAACTTCGGTTTTGATCGATTAAAAATATATAACTTGACCAAAATTGTTCTTATTGGTTTGTCATTTATTGCATTTAATTCATTCTTATGAACTTTGCAAAAGAGTTCGTATTTATTTAGAACAATTAAATACACATTTGTGATGAGCTTTGGTTATTTTGTTTCAAATCTAGTTAAATGAATACAATGAAATGGCCAAATTGTGCTACTACTTTGTCCATTTTATTCATCATTACGAATATAAAAAATGATTAGGAGACCACTTTAAACCATATAACCATTAGTACACACTCTTCGGGAACTTAGTTTTAGTCGTTTAAAAGGTAATAACATGACCAAAACTTGTCCGATCGGAACGTTATTTTATGCATTTGATCCATTCATATGAGCTTAGCAAATTACTATGTATTTATTTAAAACAATTACAAACACATTTGTGATGAGCTTTGGTGCTTAGTTCTAAATCTATATAAGCGAATAAATTCATATAAGTTAAGGAAGAATAGTCAAATTGTGGTATCAATTTGTCCATTTGATTCATTATTATGAACATAATGAATAATGGGGAGGTCTCTTTAAACTTTAAACGATATAACGATTTGTGCACATTCTTAAAGAATTTTGGTTTCAATCGATTAAAAGGATATAACTCAACAAAAATTGGTCCCATTGGTTCTCGATTGGTGCGTTTGATTCATTTTTATGAACATAGCATATAAGTACATATTTATTAAAAATAATTAAATACACATTTGGGATGAGCTTCGGTGCTTTGTTCTAAATCAGTTAAGCAAATAAAATCAAATAAGTTAAGGAAGAATGATCAAATTGTGGTATTACTTTGTCCATTCTATTTGTTATTATGACTGTAACAAATGAATAGGAGGTCTCTTTAAACTTTAAATAATATAATGATTTATGCACATTCTTAGTGAATTTTAGTTTTGATTGATTAAAAGGATATAACATGACCAAAATTGGTGCGATTGGTTTGTCAATTAGTATTTTAATTCATTTTATGAACTTATCAAATGAGTATGTATTTATTTAAAATAAGAAAATACATATTCGGGAAGAGCTTTGGTGTTTTATTCTAAATCTAGTTAAGGGAATGAAATCATACTTGTCAAGGAAAAATGATCAAATTATGATATAACATTGTCAATTTGATATGCTATTACCCACATAACAATTGAATTGGAGGTCTGCTTAAATTTTAAATGATATCATGATTTGATCACATTCTTAAAGATGTTCAGTTTTAATCAATTAAAAGGATATAAGAAGAGCAAAACATGTCAGAATCTTTTGTCATTTAGTGCATTTGAAGCATTCTTATGAACATAGGAAATGAGTATGTATTTATTTAAAATAATAAATGCACATTCGTGACAAACTTTGGTATTTTTTTCTAAATCTAGTTAAGCGTGATAAATCTAGTTAAGCAAAACATTACACAATATAACGATTTGTGCACATTCTTACCAAACTTCAGTTTTAATCAATTAAAAGGATGTAACATAACAAAATGCTTTAATGCATTTGATTCATTCTTTCAAACTTAGCAAATGAGTACATATTTATTTAAAACAATTCAATACACATTCTTCACAAGCTTCTCTATTTTTTTTAAATCTAGTTAAGTGAATGAAATCATATAAGTTATAGAAGAACGATCAAATTGTGCTACTACTTTATCCATTTGATTCGTTATTATGAACGTAACAAATGAATGATAAGTCTCTTTAAACATTAAACGATATAACGATATGTGCAAATTCTTAATGAACTTCGATTTTAATAGATTAAAAGGTGATAACTTGACCAAAATTTTTTTGATTGGTTCGTCATTTACTGCATTTGATTCATTATTACGAACTAAGCAAGTGAGTACGTATTCATTTAAAATAATTAAATGAACGTTCATGACAAGCTTTGGTGCTTATTTCTAAATCTAGTTAGGCGGATAAAATCATATAGGTTGGGGAAGAATGGTAAAATTGTAGTATCACTTTATTTATTTAATTTGTTATTATGAACATAAAAAATAAATTTAAGGTAAGTGTAAACTTTAAAATATAATAATTTGTACACATTTTTAATGAAATTAGGTTTTAATTGATTACATGGATTTACCATTAATAAAATTAGTCCGATTTGTTTGTCGTGTAGTGTGTTTGATTCATTCTTATGAACATAGCAAATGAGTGTTTATTTATTTAAAAAAATGAAATACATATTCGTGACTAGCTTTTGTGCTTTGTTGTATAGTTAAGGAAGAACAGTCAAATTTTGTGTTGTGCACATGTGCACTTGGCACAGTACTTACCTTTATTTTAGTACTTTATTTTTGTTCATTAGGCTAGTTTCCCTTATGATTAGCAGATGACTTATTTGTATTTTGAATGACTGGTAATGGGCGCACTAGTGGACCACGGGTGAACCGGGCCCACTAGTGGCACGATCCCAATGTGGGGGGTGCGACTCCCCATAAAGGGGTCGTCTCCCTCCTTGGTTGGTATGCTTAATGAAATTCCAGTATTTCCTTTCCCTTTCTTCCAACTTCTTTCCCTTTCTCTAAGTAGAACTTCGGTGTGCCGATTGTGCCTACATCGGGCACAACATTGGGGTATCACTTTATCCATTCGATTTGTTATTAAGAACATAATAGATGAATGGGAGGTCTCTTCAGGCATCAAATAAGATAATGATTTGTGCACAATCTTAACGAACTACGGTTTAAATCAATAAAAAAGATATAACATGACAAAAAGTGGTCCTATTGGTTTAACGTTTAGTACATTTAATGCATTCTTATGAACTTAGCAAATTAGTGCGATTTAGATGATATAACTTGACAAAAATTGGTCCAATTTGTGCATCATTTAGTGCATTTTATTAATCATTTTGAATTTAGAAAATGAGTACGCATTTATTTAAAACAATTAAATACACATTCATAACAAGATTTGGTTCTTTGTTCTAAATCTAGTTAAGCGAATGATATCATATAAGTAAACGAGGAACTGTAAAATTATGGTATCACTTTGTCTACAATTTGTTAATACAAATATAACATATAAATGAAAGGTCTATTTTAACTTTAAACAATATAAAGATTTTAGTACTTTCTTAACGAACTTTGGTTTTAATCGATTAAAAGGATATATGTAACATCCCAAATTCTGGGTAATTTTTTTTTTCTCATGAGTTTGTGTATTGCATTGCTTGCAAATTGTATGTTGGCCTGGGGGTGAATCAACTAAGGTTTTTTGTCCAACCTTTGTGTGAAGGGGGTGGGACACTTAGGGTTCAAGGTCCCAACCCATTATAAGGGTGGTCTGACCTACTAGGATTGAATTTAGAAAGAGGGAGAGAGTCCTAGAAGGGGAGGGCTATGCTAGAAGAGGATGAGGAGGCAACCCCTAACTTATAGTGGGTGGCTCTTAGTTTCTAGGGAGCGACCCCTAGAAACTAGGGGGAGGTTGGAGTGGGCTCTAAGAAGGAATCCTATATTATAGGAAGGGGGGAATCAGGATTCTAAGGGGATGTGTCCACCCACTTTGGTCCATCCCTCCCATTGGTCCAAAACACTAGAAAATTGGGGAGGGTTTTTTATAAAAGGAAAGAGGGGGGTGGACCCTATTTTTTTTTGGCTAGTTCTACCTCCCCTCTTTTCCCTTCTCTTCCTTCTCCCATAAAGCTCCTCCACAACAAGCAACAATTAATGGGGGAAAACTGGCTTAAAGCTTTGGAGGTGGGCTGATTGAGGTAGGTGCACTTTTTACACTCTTAGTCGTCATGGTTGATGATGAATTCCTACCCTAAGTTGACTCCAAAAGTGCTGGCTTTTGGTCTCTTGTTTTAAATGGAATTAGTCATGTATGAATGATGATTTTGATCTTAGGAATTGCCCTAATTTTTACATATATGTTGCTGATTTTTATCATAAGGAATTGCCCTAATCCATACCTTTGCCATGCTGGTTTTGATCATAAGGAATTGCCCTAATTTGTACATATATGTTGCTGATTTCGGCCTTAAGGAATTGCCCTAATTTGTACATATGTGAAGCCGACTTAGATATTAAGGAATCACCCTGATTTGTAGATATATATTGCTGATTTCAAGCTTAAGGAATTGCCCTAATTTGTACATATGTGTTGCTGATTTTGATCTTAAGGTTTTTCACTAATTTCGTATCTCAATCATGCTGATTTTAACCATGGGTAATTGCCCTAATTCGCACCGACACCTTGATAATTTTGATAGCATGCGTTTGCCTTATTCGCACACACCCCTTGCTGAAAATTAATCATATGTGTTGCCGTAATCTGCACTTATTCCATGCTGAATTTGATCCTATATATTTGGCCTAAGTTGTGCACCTATGAATCTGATTTCAAGTCTCTCTATCTGCCTTAATTCGTTCATATATGAATCTGAATTCAATCCCCTCTAATTGCCTGTTTTGTATATGAAACTTTGGCCGATTTCAACTCAGGTTTTAGGCCTAATTAGCACCCTGTTTTGTTGAAATCAAACTCATGTTTTGAGTGTGATTAGTGCCCTGTTGTGATGAATTAAACCTCAGGTTTTTAGATCTAATTGTGCCCAGATTTTCTGAATTAGTTTTTAGATCTAATTGTGCCCTGATTTACTGAAATTAAACCTCAGGTTTTTAGATCTAATTGTGCCCTGATTTACTTAATTTAATCTCAGGTTTTTAGATCTAATTGTGCCCTCATGTTTTTAGAACTAATTGTGCCCTGATTTTCTGAATTTAATCTCAGTATTTTAGATCTAATTGTGCCCTGATTTGCTGAACTTAATCTCAGGTTTTTAGATCTAATTGTGCCCTGATTTGTTGAATTTAATCTCAGGTTTTTAAATCCAATTTGGGCCCTGTTATGCTGAATTTAATCTCAGTTTTTTAGATCTAATTGTGTCCTGATTTGCTGAACTTATTATCAGGTTCTTAGATCTAAATGTGCCCTGATTTGCTGAACTTAATCTCAGGTTCTTAGATCTAATTGTGCTCTGATTTGCTGAACTTAATCTCAGTTATTTAGATCTAATCTGTGCCCTGTTTTGCTTAATTCAATCTCATGTTTTTAGGTCGAGTTAGTACCATGCTTTTTAGATCATGAGCAATGTGGTGGTTTGTGTTGAACTCATTCGATGTCAATTTCATGTTGTTGCTGAGTATTTCAGTTTGGATTGTGGTGTCGGGTTGATGATTTCAATAGTTACCTCAGCCCCAACTCGAGTCATGGCATTGATCTAATTGCTCTTTTCAATTCAGCCTATGCTAATAGTTATCATGCAGATTTGATTCTCATGTCTTGGCCTTAACATAATATGTTATCAAGTCGATTTCGTCAGCTGAGTTCCTCCATGATATGTTGTGATTAGTTTCAATCCTTTTTGCCTCATGTGGTTGTATCATATCTTATGTTGAGTCAGAGTTAAGTAAGCTCACCGTAATAGCCATGGCGGAAATTTAGACCCATTTGGCATTGGCACATTTGGGACTTTGGATCCCCACTCTTTCAGCATTCGCGCGCACCCAGGTTTTTGAGCATTATGGAAGGCTCATCTACCTCTAGCCAGTGAGTCCTAGAGCACAATTCGTACCTACATCTCTAGGCCCATGGCTGATCCAAGTAGATCTCTACGTCTCTAGATATCGATACAGGCAAGATTGATATCTAGGAGAATTACGTAGGGAAAGGGAAGAAGTAAGGAAGAAAGGGGAGAAACTGGAATTCTGTAATTGCATAACTGTGAAAATAGAGAGGATCGCCCCATATAGGGGATGACCAATCCCCTAGGGAGTCACACCAACCCAACCCAAGGCCAGCCCGATTCCCTAGGAGCGCATGCCAGTTTGTGGTTCGGCTAACCCGGGCCACTAACTGAACCAACCCAAATTACATCCAAATATCCAGAATACTAACTATTATAATAGGAAATCGTCCAATACAACTATGAAAATAATAAAGTAAAGCCTAAGTACTAGTCCTTCGCAAAACTGGTCGAGTCTGGTCATCGTGCACAACACTCCACCATGCTTCCACTATTCGCCTTGTCCTCAAGGTGACCAAGCTGGGAAACGAGCTAGAAAATCATCTTTAGGCATCCATGTGGCATCCTCAAGAGGCTGACCCTGCCAAGAAAGCAAGACCTCAGTGATAATACGCCCAGAGCGTCGAACCTGACGCTTCTGTAGGACAGCAGTAGGGACAGGATCGGTTGGTGCAGCCGGCCCCAACAGGGGAGGAGGAGGAGCGCCAACCGCCAAAGATGCATCACCCACAAAACGTCATAGATGAGAGACATGAAACACAGGATGAACTAAAGAATCAGGAGGTAGAGTCAGGCGGTAGGCCACCGGTCCATCATGCTCCGCAATAACATACGGACCATGGAAGCGGGGAGCAAGCTTGGAGTGCATAGGCTGAAACAGAGAGGTCTAGCGCTAAGGAAGGACTGAGACATAGACCAAATCACCAACAGAAAATTCCCGATCCATACGACGACGATCATAAACTTGCTTAATCCTATTCTGAGCAGCTGACAAATTCTCTTTAAGCTGGCGTAAGACCTCATCATGTGTCTACAACATATAATCAACCTCGGCAACAGACGAACGATGGGGCACATAAGATAAGACAGTCAGCGGTGGATGACTATAGAGCACCTCAAATGGGGTGAATCCAGCGCGCGTGTGATATGCCGTATTACAAGACCACTCAGCCCAGGGAGGGAGCTGAAGCCACCGAGGGGGCTGCATCATAGTGAAGCAGCGGAGATACTACTCCAAGCAACAGTTAACCACCTCCGTCTGTCCATCCATCTGAGGATGATAAGCGGTGTTCATATGTAAAGAAGATCCCTACAACATGAAAAACTCTTGCTAAAACTGCGAGAGAAATATCCGGTCCCGGTCAGATACAATCGTACACGACATACCATGCAAGCGCGCCACCTCACAAACAAAGAGCTCAACAACAGTCTTAGCGGTGAAGGGATGGCCTAACACGCAGAAATGAGCATACTTAGACAATCTGTCCACCACAACCATAATGACGGATTTACCCTGTACCACAGGCAAAGCCTCTACGAAATCCATCGAAATGTCCTCCCAAACCTTCTCTAGAATAGGCAAGGGTTGTAACAACCCTGCTGGGGAGGACGTCTTGGCTTTAGCCCTCTAACAAACATCACAAGCAGTGATGTAATCATGGATGCGCGACGGACGCCTTGCCACAAGAAACTCTGGCTAACCCTTTTATAAGTACGGAAGGACCCCTCGTGACCAGCCACAGGAGTGTCATGGAAATGCGACATGAGACGGTGGTGGAGATCAGAAACATCAGGAACCCACAAATTGTCTTTCTAGAAGAGAAGACCATCCCACCACACAAAGAAAGGCTGGGCTACTGGGTCAGCCTGAAGGACGGCAATAACCACCTATGTCCATGAATCCATACCATAGGCCTGCTGGAGCTCCTCAATAAATGGGCAAGAAAGGGTGGAGAATGCGAAGCAGGAGCCCGGGGCTGGACTGCAAGAGAGTGCATCAGCGACGATATTTTTTGACCCATTTTTGTACACTAACTCGTAGTCATAGCCCAGCAACGTGTTCACCCACCTCTGCTGAGCCGGAGTAGACACTCATTTTTCCAAAAAATATTTCAACGGTTGGTGGTCGGTACGGATCTAAAAGCGACTACCCAATAAATACGAATGTCATTTGGCAACGGCGAGGATGATAGCCAACATTTCCTTCTCATACACTGACATAGACAAGAAGCGACCAGCTAGAGCCTTACTGAAATAAGCTATAGGGCAGTCGTCCTGCAATAGGACAGCGCCCAAGCCCTTCTCTGGTGCAACTGTCTCCACCACAAATGGCCGACTAAAATCTGGTAAGAGCAAGACCGGGGTAGATGCCATCGCCTGCTTGAGCCCCTAAAAGGCTGTTTGGGCCGCTGGTGACCATGCAAATGCCCCCTTCTTCAACAGTTCTGTAAGAGGACGAGCCAACTCGCCGTACCAATGGATAAACTGACGATAATAACCTGTAAGGCCAAGGAAACCCCTGAGCGCCCGGACACATGATGGAGTCGGCCAAGATAGCATAGCGGCCACTTTGGCTAGATCAGTAGCAACACCGTTCTAGGAGATAATGTGACCCAAATACTCAACCTGTGGACTGCCAAAGGAACCCTTCGAATGCTTCAGAAATAAGGAGTTAGCACACAAAATAGAAAAGACCGATCTGAGATGCATCAAGTGTTCTTCCCACGATCTACTGTACACCAATATGTCATCAAAGAAGACCAATATATAGCGACGAAGAAAGGGCCAAAAAATATCATTCATGAGAGACTAGAACGTGGAGGGAGCATTGGTCAATCCAAAACACATCACCAAAAACTCAAAATGGCCATCATGAGTCTGGAAGGCATCACCAAAAACTCAAAATGGCCATCATGAGTCTGGAATGCAGTCTTGTGAACATCGTGAGGCTGCACACGAATCTGGTGATAGCCGGAATGAAGATCGAACTTACTAAAGACCCTGGCACCTATCAATTCATCCAACAATTCTTCAATCACCGAAATAGGATATTTGTCTTTGACGGTGATGGCGTTCAAAGCACAGTAGTCAACACAAAACCGCCACAAACCATCTTTCTTGTGAACCAACAGCACTGGAGACGAATAAGAGCTTGCACTAGGACGAATGATTCCAGACTGAAGCATGTCTGCCACTAGTCGTTCTATCTCAGATTTCTGTATGTGAGGGTAACGGTATGGGCAAACATTGGCTGGTGCTGCCCCTCGAATAATGAAAATCTGATGGGAGGAAGTCCCTGCGGCTCTGAAAACAAATCCTCATGTTCGGTCAGCAGCACCTACAAATCGGATGGTATTTGTTCATGTGATACGCCCATAATAGCATGCTGCTACAAAAGAAGTCCATGAGGAGCAAACCGGAAGAAGGAGCTCATGTCCTAGACCAAAAGAAGAGTGCCAAGATGTGACCCCTCTAACCGAACCTGCTGCCCATTAAGCTCGAATTCCATCACCATATCCCAAAAATTCCACACCACATCACCTAGTTCCTGCAGCCACTCTACTCCCAATACAACATTTGCCCCATTCGTAGGTAGCAAGAAAAGGTCAGTAACAAACATGTTACCCTGAATCGAGAGGATAATTTGAGCGCACACACCAGTACTCTGGAGATGCTTGCCATCGCCAATCAACACATCAAATGGTTTTGAGTCCAACACCAAACACCCTAGCCGATGAGCTACCTTATCGTTAATAAAATTATGAGTAGAACCACTGTCAAGATAGCTACCAGCTCCTGCTTCAGGAATCCCTGCACCCGCATGGTGTGTGGAGTGAAAGCTCCCGAAAATACATGAACTGAAATTTTGGGCAGCACATCCTCTGAGATCAAGGGTTCACTACCCGCCCTGCTGTCCAAGTCGTCGTCTACCTCCTCCACAAGCAAGCTGCCCTTAACAGTACAGCAGTTTCCAGGCACAAATTTCTCATCACAACGAAAGCACGGCCCCTTGGCTCGGCGTTCGTCCATCTGGGCAGGGGTGAGACAGCGAACAATCTGAGTGGGAGCTGCGGCCTATTGACCAGGGCGGCTATTGGCTGGACTGCTGGAAGAAGCCGCCATAGGATTAGAGCCCAATACAGTCCGGGGTGGAGGTCCTAGCAATCTACCCCTACGTTGCCGGTTCAGTTTCTCTTCTTCAATGCGGGCATGTCGCACCACGTCTCGCATGCTTCCACAAGGGAAGTGGAGCATTTCCTCTAAGATTTATGGCTTTAACCCCCATTTGAACGTGCCCACCAGGGCAGCCATCGGCCAGTCAGGAAGTCTGTTGGCTATCTTCATGAAGTTTGTATAGTATGCACAAACGGTGGTGGTCTAGCGTAGGGTGGACAACAACTCATTGAAGTCCTGAAATTCATTCGGACCAAAATTGATGTAGAGCTCGTTAGAGAAGGCTGCCCAGGTGGGGTACGCACTTCCTTCTCAAAGTTCTGGAACCAGACCGATGCGTCGCCATCCAAGTGAAAGGCAGCTATGCGCAAGCGCTTAGCCTTGGAGTGCGTTCCTTGGTATGAGAAGAACTTCTCCACTTTATACAGCCATGCCACAGGGTCATCATCACCATTATAGTGGGGAAACTGTAAACGAGCAAGGCGAGGTTCTGCCCCCCCTTGGGCCCCGCTGCGAGTCCCTGGATACTCGTCCCACTCCACCTCTACATCCTAGAACTAATTGGGGGGGTGGCATCATTGGGGCATTCACTCAAACACCTAGTGTGTCTCGCATGTCCCAGGCCTGGCATCTCTCCTCTAGCGCTAGAATGCTAGGGCCAAATCGTGCTGGACCAGGGAAGACACTCATGTCAATGCCCACGGCCGCTGGAGGGCAGGAGAAGGTCGGCTCGGGAAGATCGGATGGGCTACCCTTCTCCAGGACAGCAGGAGGCAGCCCTGGAAGGATGGGCATTGTGTGCCCCAAGGCTTCACCCTTGACTGTGCTCATCATGAACGATGTCAGCTTCTCTAGTGCAGCCATGATTTGTTTGATATCGTTGGCTATTGCAGGAGTATCGGCCTTTGGGCTGTTTGCAGAAGCAGGCACTGACGCTGGTACCTCCTTCTCCAGAGTAACCTCAGGAAGTGCAGCAGATTGCTTTCCTCGAGCCATGTCTAGGGATCGTAAAGCTCCGATACCAATGATGTGCCCGATGCAGGCACAATCGATATCTAGGAGAATTACGCAGGGAAAGGGAAGAAGTAAGGAAGAAAGGGGAGAAACTAAAATTCTATAATTGCATAACTGTGAAAATAGAGAGGAACACCCCATATAGGGGACGACCAGTCCCCTAGGGAGTCGCGCCAACCCAACCCAAGGCCAGCCCAATTCCCTAGGAGCGCACGCCAGTTAGTGGTTCGGCTAACCCAGGCCACTAACTGAACCAACCCAAATTACATCCAAATATCCAGAATATTAACTATTACAATAGCAAATCATCCAATGCAACTATGAAAATAATAAAGTAAAGCCTAAGCACTAGTCCTTCACGAAACTGGTCAAGTTTGGTCATCGTGCACAACATATTGTTAGCATACAATTACTCCTTTGAGCAGGAGTCAGTATTTTTAAGTAACAATTAGTGCATTGTTTCCTAAATGGTGTTCATTGTTTTGTGCATTGTGTTGGTCTTAATTGGTTAAAGGGCAGCCCATGTTTATGAGTTTTGTATATTTAGTGCTCTATAATGTGCCACTATTTCTTGATGTTCTGCATGTCTATTGCCTATGGATTCCTACTATTGATATATATATGAGTGTGTGTGTGTGCATCATCTTAGCCTCTTGATTGTGAGTGGTTTTTCATGCCACCAAATAAGTATTTGCAGAAATGCTCATGTATCTTTTGATGCAAGATCAGTACCATACACATATTAGCAGGATTTTTCTTAGCAAGAGTTGCTCAGAGTAGGAAGGGTAGACTTTCTGCAGTTAGTAGAATTTTAGTTTCTATTATTATGTTGGAGTATAATAAGGCACTTGTTGCCATAAGTTCTAGCTTATGTTATTTTATGGTGTTAGAGTACTTGCACTTGACAGAACCCAGATCCTGGAATAAAATATTTTGCTTTGTTAGGTAAATTATTATTGTAATGAGATGTTTATTTTTGTAGACTAGCAGCCTGAGTTTGCATTGCCTCTTGTCTATGTAAGTGAAAACCCGAAGTGTTATAGTTGGTATCAGAGGCATAAAGCCATCTGCAAGTACATGACCTATGAAATAATATGAGTAGAACATCTAATAACACTACTTAGTTGGGGTAGAACTAGATGGTTCAATTAACCCTCTTTAATTGTATTCTCTAGAGCAGGAATGTCACCCATTCTTAGGAGCCAAAGAGGAAATCCACTTGCTAGTGCCTCTTCCACTAAAGAGCAGCCTGATATGAGGACTTTATTTCAGGAGCTCACCTAGGCCATTTGATCCCAAGAAGGGTCTAGGTAGAGGGCTAATAGTCCAAATCCTAAGCCACCAACTCTGGAGCGATTCAGAAGGGTTGCACCTAACTTGACAAGAGAGGCTGACCAGGAGTCAGCCGAAGGATGGATTATAGAGGTGGAGAGGATTTTCAAGGGATTGAAGGTGCCTGATGACAATAAGTTGACTTTTACAACCTTTGCATTGGTTGGGGAGCCATATTTTGGTGAGAGGCTATTGAGAGGAATGAATTTCAAGACAAACGGGAGATCTCTTGGGAGGAGTTCAAGGAAATATTTTACTTTAAGTACTTCCCTCCTCATGTCCAGAGGCGGAAGGAGAAGGAGTTTCTTGACTTAGAACAGGGCTCCATGATTGTTCTACAGTACGAGACAAAGTTCGTGCAACTGCTGAGATTTGCTACTCATTCCTGCCCTACTAAGCTGAAGAGGGAAGAAAAATTTGTCTGGGGCCTCAATGTTGGGCTAAGGGCAAAGGTACTTCCTTCTCAGCCCACTACTGCGGCTAAGGCTATAGAGCTAGCCTCCATGATTGAGGAAGACTATCAGCGGGTACAAGATAGAAAGAAAGGGATGTACAAGGGTTTAGAGAATAACCCAAGGCAAGGAGACAACAAGAGGTCAGACGAGGATGATAACGATTGGCCAAGTAAACAGCAAAAGCCATATTAAGAGAATCAGCAGGACTAGTAGAGCAAGTCAGCACAACAACTTATAAGGAATAGTGGAAAATGTCGATCATGCGACAAGGAATATCATCCTAGCAAGTCTTGCCAACCAAAATATAGGAAGTGCTATGCGTGTTCAGAGATGGGGCATGTAGCTCGAGATTGCCCAAATAAACTAACACCGATTAGTTCCCTCCATTTCGAGGATGAAATGACTATTAAGGGGGGAAGGATGTAACATTCCAAATTCTAGGTAAATTTTTTTCTCATGAGTTTTTGTGTTGCTTTGCTTGCAAATTGTATGCTGGCATGGGGGTGAATCAACTAGGGTTTTTGGTCAAACCTTTGTTTGAAGGGGGTAGACACTTGGGTTTAGGGGTTCAGGGATCCCAACCAATTATAAGGGGGGTCTAGCCCAATAGGATTGAATTTTGAAAGAGGGAGAGAGTGCTAGAGGGGGAGAACTATGCTCAAAGAGGATGAGGGTGCAGCCCCTAACTAGAGGGTGGCCCCTAGTTTCTAGGGAGTGGGAGGTTGGGCAAGGCTCTAAGAAGTATTCCTATATTATAGGAGGGGGGATTAGGATTTTAAGGGGATGTGTCCACCTACTTTGGTCCAGCCCTCCCATTGGTCCAAAACCCTAGAAAATAGCATAGGATATTTTATAAAAGGAAAGAGGGGGGCAAATCCTAATTTTTTGTCTTGTTCGACCTCCCCTCTCTCCCCTCTTTTCCATTCTCTTCCTTATCTCATCAAGCTCCTCCACAACTAGCAGCCAATAAGGCAGAAAACTACCACCTTTTTGGAATAAATTGAAGAGTAAAAGGCATAGAAACACGGGCTTAAAGCTTTGAGGTGGGCTGATTGAAGTAGGTGAAATTTTTGCACTCTTAATTATCATGGTTGATGATGAATTCCTGCCCTAGGTTGACCCCTAAAGTGCTG
Source organism: Saururus chinensis (assembly GCA_035235625.1). Taxonomy (NCBI): domain Eukaryota; kingdom Viridiplantae; phylum Streptophyta; class Magnoliopsida; order Piperales; family Saururaceae; genus Saururus; species Saururus chinensis. The sequence goes on from CP141143.1 coordinate 40,704,958, forward strand.
ATTTTTGGTCACTTGTTTTAAATGGAATTAGTCTTGTATGTATGCTGATTTTCATCTTGAGGAATTGCCCTAATATATACATATATATATTTCTGATTTTTATCTTAAGGAATTGCCCTAATCCATACCTATGCCATGCTGATTTTGATCGTAAGGAATTGCCCTAATTTGTACATATATGTTGCTGATTTCGACCTTAAGGAATTGTCCTAATTTGTTCATATGTGATGCTAACTTTGATCTTAAGGAATTGCCCTGATTTGTACATATATGTTGCTGATTTCAACCTTAAGGAATTGCCCTAATTTGTAAATATGTGTTGCTGATTTTGATCTTAGGGTTTTTCCCTAATTTCGTATCTCAATCGTGCCCATTTTAACCATGGATAATTACACTAATTCGCACCCACACCTTGCTGATTTTGATAACATGTGTTTGCCTAATTCGCACAGACCCCTTGCTGAAAATTAAACATATGTGTTACCCTAATCCGCACTTATTCCATGCTGAATTTGATCCTATGTATTTGGCCTAAGTTGTACACATATGAATCTGATTTCAAGTCTTTCTATATGCCAATTCATTCATATATGAATCTGAATTCAATCCCCTCTTATTGCTTGTTTTGTATATGAAATTTTGGCCGATTTCAACTCAGGTGTTAGGCCTAATTAGTATGCTGTTTTGTTGAAATCAAACTCAATTTTTTTGCTGTGATTAGTGCCCTGTTGTGCTGAATTAAACCTCAGGTTTTTAGATCTAATTGTGCCCTGATTTGCTGAAATTAAACCTCATGTTTTTAGATCTAATTGTGCCCTGATTTTTTTTAGATCCAATTTGTGCCCTATTACGCTGAATTTAATCTCCAGTTTTTAGATATAATTGTGCCCTAATTGCTGTACATAATCTCAGGATTTTAGATCTAATATATGCCCTGTTTTCTTGAATTCAATCTCATGTTTTTAGGTCAAGGTAGTGCCATGCTTTTGCTGAATTTAATTATTTCTTTTTGGTTTTCACTTGACTCTTGACTTGCTTAATTTAGACATAATGTTTCAGCCATAATTAGGTGTATGCCTTGTTATTTGTTTTAATCATATCAGCCGTGTGTAAGTTATGATCACGAACAATGTGGTGGTTTGTGTCAAACTCATTCGATGTCAATTTCATGCTATTAGTTGCTAAGTATTTCAGTTTGGATTGTGGTGTCCGGTTGCTGATTTCAATAGTTACCTCAGCCCCAACTCGAGTCATGGCCTTGATCTAATTGCTCTTTTCATTTCAGCCTATTTCTAATAGTTGTCATGCTGATTTGATTCTCATGTCTTAACCTTAACATAGTATGTTATCATGTCAATTTCATCAGCTGAGTTCCTCCATGATCTATTGTGATTAGTTTCAATCCTTTTTACCTCATGTGGTTGTATCATATCATATACTGAGTCAGAGTTAAGTTAGCTAACCATAATAGCCATGGTAGAAATTTAGGCCCGTGTGGCCTCGGCACCCTTGGGATTTTGGTTCCCAACTCTTTTGAGCATCATGGAAGGCTCATCTACCTCTAGTCAGTGTGTTCATGAGCATAGCTGGTACCTACATTTCTAGGCCCATGGATGATCAAAGTAGATATCTAGAGATGCTAGGATTACTGTTAGCATACATTTAGTGCATTGTTTCTTGAACAATGTTCATTGTTTTGTGCATTATGTTGGTCTTCATTGGTTAAAGGTCGGCCCATGTTTCTGAATTATGTATATTCAGTGCTCTATACATTACTTACATGTGTTACTATTTCTTGATGTTCTACATGTCTATTGCCTATGGATTCCTACTGTTGGTATATATATATATATATATATATGCATCATCTTAGCCTCTTGACTATGAGTGGTTCTTCATGCCACCTACTAAGTATTTGCATAAATGCTCACGCATCTTTTGATGCAGGATCAACACCATACACAATTAGCAGGATTTTTCTTAGCAAGAGTTGCTCAGAGTAGGAAGGGTAGACTTTCTACAGTTTGAAGAACTTTAGTTTCTATTATTATGTTGGACTGTAATAAGGCACAGTGTTGCCATATGTTTTAGTTCATGTTATTCTATGGTTTTAGAATACTTGCACTTGGCAGAACCCAAATCCTGGAATAAAATATTTTGCTTTATTTTGTAAATTATTATTGTAATGAGATGTTTATTTTTGCAAAGTAGCACCCTGAGTTTGCATTGCCTCTTGTCTATGTGAATGAAAACCCAGGGTGTTACAAAATAAGATGACTAAAAGTGGCCCGATTAGTTTATTATTTATTGCGTTTGATTAAATTATATGAACTTGGCAAATGATTACGTATTTATTTAAAATAATTAAATACACATTCACGACGAGCTTCGGTTATTTGTTCTATATCTTGTCAAACGAATAAAATCATATAAATTAAGGAAGAATGGTCAAATTTAGGTATAAAATTGTCCATTTGATTTGTTATTACCAACATAACAATTGAATGAGAAGTCTCCTTAAACTTTAAATGATATAACAATTTGTTCATATTCATAACAAGCTTCTATTCTAATTGTATAAGGATATAACAAGAGCAACAGTGGACCAATTTATTCGTTGTTTAGTGTGTTTAATGCATTCTAATGAACTTAGCACATGATTAAGTAATTATTTAGAATAAGTAAATATACATTCGTGACCAGCTTTGGTGCTTTGTTCTAAATCTAGTTAAGGAAATGAAATCATATAAGTTAAGGAAGAATGATCAAATTACAGTATAACTTTGTCTATTTGATTTATTATTACAAAAGTACCAAATGGATAGGAGGTCTTTAAAAACATTAGACGATATAACTAATAGTGCACATTCTTAACAAACTTCAGTTTTAATAGTTTAAGAGTACATAACTTGACTAAAATTTGTCTGATTGCTTCGACGTTTAATGCATTTGGTTTATTATTTCAAGCGGAACAAATGAGTACTTATTTATTTAAAATAATTTAATACACATTGTGACGAGCTTTACTGCTTTGTTTTAAATCTAGTTAAGTAATGGAATCATATAAGCTATGGAAGAATGACCAAATTGTGCTACTACTTTGCCTATTTGTTTCGATATTACGAACATAACAAATGATTGGGAAGTCTCTTTAAACATTAAATGATATAACGATTTGTTCAAATTCTTAATGAACTTTGATTTTAATCGATTAAAAGGTTATAACTTGACCAAAAGTTACCCAATTGGTTTGTCATTTACTATGTATGATTCATTATTATGAACTAAGTAAATGAGTATGTATTTATTTAAAATAATTAAATACACATTCTTGATAAGCTTTGGTGCTTAAATTTAAATCTCGTTAAGCAAATAAAGTCATATAGGTTAAGAAAGAACGATCAAATTGTACTTTCACATTGTTAACTTGAATCGTTGTTATGAATGGAAAAAATAAATTAGTGGTATCTTAAAACTTTCAAGAACGTAATGATTTGTGCACATTTTTAACGTACTTAGGTTTCAATCAATTAAAAGGATTTACCTTTACTAAAATTGGACCGATTGGTTCATCATTTAGTGTGTTTGAGTCATTCTTATAAACATAGCAAATGAGTATATATTTATTGAAAACATTTAAATACACATTCATGACAAGCTTTTGTGTTTTGTTCCTTAGTTAAATAAATGAAATCATGTGAGTTAAGGAAGAACGTTCAAACTTTAGTATCACTTTATCCATTTGATTTGTTACTATGATTGTAACACATGAAGGGGAGGGCACTTCAAACTTCAAATAATATAATAATTTATGCACAATCTTAACTAACTTCGGTTTTAATCAATTAAGGATATAACAATACAAAAAGTGGTTTGATTGGTTCATCGTTTAGTACGTTTGATGCATTCTTATAAACTTAGCAAATTACTATGTATTTATTTAAAATAAAAAACACACTTTCGTATCCAACTTTATTGCTTTGTTCTAAATCTAGTTAAAAGAATGAAATCATATATAATAATTAAAAATGATCAAATTGTGGTATCACTTTGTCCATTTATTTAAATATAAAAAATAAATGCGAGGTCTTTTTAAACTTTAAATGATATAATGTTTTGTACGCATTCTTATCAAACTTCTATTTTAATCGGTTTAAGGGATATAATTTGACAAAAAATGGTCCAATTTGTCTGTTATTTAGTGTATTTTATTCATTATTTTAAACATAGAAAATGAATATGTAATTATTGAAAATAATTTAATACGCATTCATGACAAGATTTGGTGCTTTGTTATAAATCTTGTTAAGCGAATGAAATAGTATAAGTTAAGGAGGAACTATCAAATTGTGGTATCACTTTGTCCATTTGATTCTTTATTACAAACATAACAAATGAATGGGAGATCTCTTTTAACTTTAAACCATATGATGATTTTTATACATTCTTAACGAACTTTAGTTTTAATCGATTAAAAGGATATAACTTGACTAAAAGTGGGCCGATTAGTTTATTATTTATTGCATGTGATTAAATCTTACAAATGTAGCGAATGATTACATATTTATTTAAAACAATTAAATACACATTCACGACAAGCTTTGGTTATTTGTTCTAAATCTAGTCAAGCGAATGAAATCATATAAATTAAGGAAGAATTATCAAATTTAGGTATAACATTGTCCATTTGATTTGTTATTGCTAACATAACAGTTGAATGAGAGGTCTCCTTAAACTTTAAACAATATAACAATTTATTCATGTTTTTAACAAACTTCTATTTTAATTGATTATAAGGATATAACAAGAGCAAAAGTGGACCAATTTATTTGTCATTTAGTGTGTCTAATGCATTCTAATGAACTTAGCAAATGAGTATGTAATTATTTAGAATAATTAAATATACATTCGTGACCCGCTTTGGCATTTTGTTCTTAATCTAGTTAAGCAAATAAAATCATATAAGTTAAGCAAGAATGGTCAAATTATGGTATAACTTTGTCCTTTTGTTTTATTATTACAAAAGTACCAAATAAATAGGAGGTCTTTAAAGACATTACACGATATAATGAATTGTGCACATTCTTAACAAATTTCAGTTTTAATAGTTTAAAAGGACATAACTTGATTAAAATTTATCTGATTGCTTCGTCGTTTGATGCATTTGGTTTATTCTTTCTAACTTAACAAATGACTACTTATTTATTTAAAACAATTTAATACACATTTGTGACAAGCTTTAAGGCTTTGTTTTAAATCTAGTTAAGTGAATGAAATTATATAAGTTATAGAAGAACGACCAAATTGTGCTACTACTTTGTTTATTTGTTTCGATATTACGAATGTAACAAATGATTGGGAAGTCTCTTTAAACATTAAATGATATATCGATTTTGCAAATTCTTAATAAACTTTCATTTTAATCGATTAAAGGTTATAACTTGACCTAAAGTTGCCCGATTGGTTCGTCATTTACTACGTTTGATTCATTATAATGAACTAAGTAAATGAGTATGTATTTATTTAAAATAATTAAATACGCATTCTTGATAAGCTTTGGTGCTTAGTTTTAAATCTCGTTAAGCAAATAAAGTCATATAGGTTAAGAAAGAACGGTCAAATTGTACTTTCACATTGTTTATTTCAATCATTGTTATGAATGCAACAAATACATTAGTGGTATCTTCAAACTTTCAATAACATAATGATTTGTACACATTTTTAACGTACTTAGGTTTTAATCGATTAAAAAGATTTACCTTTATTAAAATTGGTCAGATTAGTTCATCATTTAGTGTGTTTGATTCATTCTTATGAACATGCAAATGTGTATGTATTTATTGAAAACATTTAAATACACATTCGTGACAAGTTTTTGTGCTTTGTTCCTTAGTTAAATGAATGAAATAATATAAGTTAAGGAAAAACAGTCAAATTTTGGTATCACTTTATCCATTTGATTCGTTACTATGAATGTAACACATGAATGGGAGGTCTCTTCAAACTTCAAATAATATAATAATTTGTGCACAATCTTAACTAATTTCGGTTTTAATCAATTAAGGATATAATAATACAAAAAGTGGTTCGATTGGTTCATCGTTTAGTACATTTGATGCATTCTTATAAACTTAGCAAATAACTATGTATTTATTCAAAATAGAAAATATACTTTTGTATTGAGCTTTAGTGCTTTGTTCTAAATCTAGTTAAGAGAATGAAATCATATATGGTAATAAAAATGGTCAAATTGTGGTATGACTTTGTCCATTTCTTTCATTAATACAAATGTAAAAAATAAATGGGAGGTCTTTTTAAACTTTAAACGATATAATGTTTTATACACATTCTTAACAAACTTCTATTTTAATCGGTTTAAGGGATATAATTGGACAAAAATTGGTCCAATTTGTTTGTCATTTAGTGCATCTTATTCCTTAGTTTGAGCATAGAAAATGAGTACGCATTTATTTAATATAATTTAATACACATTCATGATGAGATTTGGTGCTTTGTTCTAAATAGTATAAGTTGACAAACTATTAAATTGTGATATCACTTTGTCCATTTGATTTATTATTACAAACATAACAAATGAATGAGAGATCACTTTTAACTTTAAACGCTATAAAGATTTTTATACATTCTTAACAAACTTTGGTTTTAATCGATTAAAAGGATATAACTTGACTAAAAGTGAGCTGATTAGTTTATTATTTATTTCACGTGATTAAATCTTACAAATGTAACAAGTGATTATGTATTTACTTAAAACGATTAAATACACATTCACGACGAGTGTTGGTTCTTTGTTTTAAGTCTAGTTAAGCGAATGAAATCATATAAGTTAAGGAAGCACATTTATATTTTGGTATAACATTGTCCATTTGATTAGTTATTACCAACATAACAATTGAATTAGAGGTCTCCTTAAATTTTAAACAATGTAATGTTTTGTTCACAATCTTAACAAATTTCAATTTTAATAGATTATAAGTATATAACAACAACAAAGGTGCACCAATATGTTCATCGTTTAGTGTGTTTGATTAATTCTAATGAACTTTGCAAATGACTATGTAATTATTTAAAATAATTAAATACACATTTGTGATAAGCTTTAGTGCTTTGCTCTAAATCTAGTTAAGTGAATGAAATCATATAAGTTAAGAAGAATGGTCAAATTGTGGTATCACTTTGTCCATTTGATTTGTTATTACAAACGTAACAAATGACTAGGAGGCCTTTAAAAACTTTGCACGATATAATGATTTGTGCACGGCCTTAATAAACTTCAGTTTTAATCAATTAAAAGGATATAAATTGTAAAGACTCTCATCTTAAACTAGTCAACATTTCATTTTTATTTATTATTTAATGATTATCGTGTGGTTTAAGTTGTTTCTAATTAAGTTTGGTGGTTTTCGAAACTAAATGAGATTTCTAAATATTTTAATCAAAATCAATTTCATATTTATGAGTTTTAAGTGATTTTATATCAAATCAGAATTTTTGAGAATTTTTCTGGTCCTAATTTTCTGTTAAATTGCCAAATTTCCTAATTCTTGTTAAAAATCTGTTACCCATCCCAAATTTTAGTTAGGCCTACCCCAACCTTTCCTATATAAGTTACGAGGCTGAGTCATTTCCAAATTGGGAATAGGTTGTGCAAGGGTGTTTAGAGCCCAATCCCCAATTAGGCCCAAAGAGGAATCAATTAGAGGTATGTTTTTCCCTAATCCATGCTTAGTAATTAAGATTTTTCCTAATCCTCTCCTAAATCTACTTTTCTTAATTGATCCAATCCATTTTTAAAGCTTTTAATCACTGTTTTGCTCCCCTTTTCCAAACCCTAACCTTCAAAAAATTCGTTTTTATGCTTCCAAGGCTCTAGATCTAGGGTTTGCTTTATTATTTTTAAGGTTAAATCGAGTTTAGATATGTATTTACATAAAAAATATGCTTTTGGAAGGTTTTGGAGGCGATTGAAGGACTAATCTGAACAAATCTAGCGGAGAGGTAATGGTTTTTCAAATCTCAGCCTTGTTGTGGTAAAAATCTCAATTTTTATGGTTTTACTTGAATGGGTTTGCTTGATTAGGGCTTTAATGGTAGATTTATGAAATTCTAATTTCTTATCTTGATTTCTTAGGGTTTTTTAACTTGGAATGGATTAAATTATCTTTTTAGAATGTTTGATTAGGTTTTGATAGTGTACGAGGCTTGGGATGAAGGTTTTAGGGTTCTTCAATGGTGTTTCGGTTTTAAATTTTGAAAGGAAGAAGAAGGCTCAAACTATTCGTTGGCAATTGATCAAGCCAACTAGCCTATCGATCAGGCCGTTCAAATGGCCTGCTGGCAGATCGATTGGCTATATGGCAATACTGCCATTCTTTATTCTTATGCTCATTTCGATGTTCTTACTTCAATTGATGATTCTAATAGTTATGGAAAGTTTTTTTATGTTTGGAATTAAGCTACTGAAATGGTGTAGAATTGATGATGGAGATATATGAAATATGCTTAAGTATTTGTTATGTGGTATAATATGTTGAAAGTTATGCATGTTAACATTTCATTACCTTGAATCTATGAATGATGAAATTCTCATGATTAGAGCAAGTTTCCAGTAGGGACATGACATGTTAGATGCTAAGATATGTCATATTACAATGAGAATAGATTGTGGGTAAATGATGTTATTATGTTATGGCTTCATGTGTAGAATAATCATTCTTGTAGGGGTTGAGCATTTGATTTCACATGAACAGATTTGTGGTTTATGGTAGATTTCACCCTAGATTTTAGTAGGAAATCATGTTTTGAATGTGTTTAAGCATGTGTATATTGCCTTATGAGCTTATGTCAAAGCATTGATCATGTGCTTAGGATATGCATGAACACACAGATGTGGGGAATCTACTATGAAACCGTAGTTAATTATGATTCAATTTATGATGCATGAGAGGACTGATAGGAGCATTTGATTTCACATAGATCTTGCTCATGGATGTATCCTGATATCATGCATCATGGAATGGACTTCACGAATGAGATTTTACCGATGTTTAGCCGTAATTGATCGATTGTATGCAATGATGTGAGATTGCATGCCGGATTAATCAATTGATGACTTAATTGGAACTTGGTTGGTCCGAAAGGACATGATTTTGATTTTAGTTCCTATGTGGAACATGTATATTCCCCGGACTGAGTCTAGTTAAATTGAGTTATGTGGGGACAAATTGTGTACTTTTCTTGCGGATGAAATTATTGAGATTGTCATTTGGACCCTGAGAATCCAGAGTGATATGCCTTCAAGCACTGGCTACCACGTGTTCTAGGATTCCTTGTGTGGAAATTTGGGCTCTCCCCTACCACAGGAGATGTCCCAGGGTGAACACACTTGCTCATGGTTCTCTATGTGAGATTCGGACTTTATTGTGTGTACTGTCCAGGCGAGCAAAATTAGGGGCTGACCACCCCGACCTCTTATATTTCCACTGTGGAAATCATACCACGTCTCGCCTTTGTGGCATTGATTGTGTCCCGCCTGTGTAGAAATGCTTGTATTTACTCCTTGATGGAGGCATTCACAATTTGTGTTGATGCATGTGTATTATGACTGTTAAGCCCAAGATTGCACGGATTGTGTAGGGACAATTTGACACATGTGATTAGGAGTTATTATGCATGATTGTGTATCATGTGTTTAACATGTTTATCGTGCAAAGTGAATGAGAATGTGATAGGAATGCATAATCTGATTTGTATAATCGATACACTATTATGCAGGTTTATGTGATATGAATGCATGATCTAAAATCATGTGAATGAGACACTATTATGCAGGTTTATGTGATATGGTTGCATGATCAGAAAGTGTGTGAAAGACACTTCTTATGTAGTTTATGATGTTATCATGCTTGATTTGGATTAGATGTGAACTATTACCTATGCAAGATGGATGCTAGGTGATAACTCAATCATTTATGTCTTGACTTTGATATGTATGTGATATGCATTCTTGCTCTTATGTTTATGGATAAATAAGGGTTTAGCTAGGGAATGATCAGAAAATGGTATATCATGTCAATGATGGATCTGAATTGCTATATTGCCATGCCGTTATGTTTTTCTAATTATTGCCATCATGTCCAAACCATTATTTAGTTTTGTACTCACCCCACTTTCCTTGTTTTGTTTTGGGGTTGTGCCGCATGACGTGCAGATGTGCATGATACATTATACAAGGAACGATATGACCACTCATGGGATTAGTTTTCGTCATGTCCTGATGGCATTTATTTCCTTATTTTTATCTTTTAAGACCTTGAGAACTCTAGTTGGTGGATCATGTTTGTTACTAGAGCTTACTTGTTGTAGGTAGTTGCCTTTGACCTTTTTAGACTTTAAGCCATGTACGGGCTTTTGAGATGTTTATGTGGGTTTTGTGTGTGATGAGGATGATTATGTCATTTATTCTATCCTCTTTATTTTCTCCTTATTACTCTTTCTTAAAGGTTATGTGGAGCGTAACTCTGCTAGTTAAACCGCCCGTAGTAGGGGCTAAGTATTCCGCTATTCATTAATCGCTTTCAATTACATCGCCCTGTGAGCTTGATCAGCCCTTGGACTAGGTTCGGCTCGGGTCGGGCAGTGCTGGAGTGTGACATAACTTGAATAAAATTTGTCTGATTGCTTCGTTGTTTAATGTGTTTGATTTGTTCTTTCAGTGTTTTGTTTTAAATAGAGTTAAATGAATGAAATCATATAAGTTAAGGAAGAAGGGTTAATTCATGTTATTACTTTGTCCATTTGATTCGTCATTACAAATGTAACAAATTTATAGGAGGCCTCTTTAAACTTTGTACGATATCATGATTTGTGAATAGTCTTAACAAACTTTGGTTTTAAACAATTAAAAGAATATGACATTACCCAAAGTGGTCCAATCGGTTCGTTGTTTTCTATATTTGATTTATTCATACAAAGTTAGCAAAAGAGTACACATTTATTTAAAATAATTAAGTACACATTCATGATGAGGTTTGGTGCTTAGTTCTAAATCTAGTTAAGTGAATAAAATCTTATTAGTTATGGAAGAGCAATCAAATTGTGGTATCACTTTGACCATTTGATTCGTTATTATAGATATAACAAATGAATTAGAAGTCTCTTTAAACACTAAACGATATAACAGTTTGTACATATTCTTAACGAGCTTCAATTTTAATTGATTAAAAGGATATACTTAACCAAAATTTGTCCGATTGGTTCGTCGATTAGTGTATTTGATTCATTCTTATGAACATAATATACATTCGTGACAATCTTTTGTGTTTTTTCTAAATCTAGTTAAGCAAATGAAATTATATAAGTTAAGGAAGAATAATCAAATTTTTGTATCACTTTGTCCATTTGATTCGTTATTATGATTGTAACAAATTAATGGGAAGTCTTTTAAACTTTAAATAATATAACCATTTGTGCACATTCTTAACAAACTTCAGTTTTGATCAATTAAAAGGATATAACTTGACCAAAAGTGGTCCAATTGGTTCGTCAATTAGTGTGCTTGATTCATTATCATGAACTTAACATATATCTACATATTTATTTAAAACAATTAAATACACATTCGTGACGAGCTTTGGTGATTTGTTCTAAATTTAGTTAATCGAATAAAATTATTAAAATTAAGGAAGAATCGTCTAATTATGGTATCACTTTGTCCATTTGTTTTGTTATTATGAATGTAACAAATGAATGGGAGGTCTCTTTAAACTTTATATGGTGTAACAGTTTGTGTAGATTCTTAACGAACTTTGGTTTTAATCGATTAAAATGATATAACATGACCAAAATTGGTTTGATTTGTTTGTCGATTAGTGTGTTCAATTCATTCTTATGAACATAGAAAATGAGAACATATTTATGTGTGTTTGATTCATTCTTATGAACATAGCAAGCGAGTATGTATTTACGTTTCGTTGATTCATTCTTATGAACATTGCAAATGAGTACGTATTTATTTAAAATAATTAAATACACATTTATGACGAGCTCAGTGTTTTGTTCAAAAGCTAGTTGAGTAAAAAATCATATATGTTAAGGAAGAACGACTAAATTGTGCGATTACTATATCCATTTGATACCTCATTACAAACATAACAAATTAATGAGAGGTCTCTTTAACATTTAAACAACATAAGGGTTTGTGTATATTCTTAATGAACTTTAGTTTTAATCAATTAAAAGAATATACTTGACCAAAATTTGTCCGATCAGTTCTTAGTTTTGTGTGTTCAATTTATTCTTATAAACATAGAAAATGAATACGTATTTATTTATAACTAGTAAATATAAATTCGTCATGCGCTTTGGTGCTTTGTTCTAAATTTAGTTAAGCGATTGAAATCATATAAGTTAAAGCAGAATGGTCAAATTGTAGCATCACTCTGTCCATTTGATTTATTATAACGAATGTAACAAATGAATGGGAGGTCTCTTAAAATTTTAAATAATATAATGTTTAGTTAATGTTCTTAATATACTTCGATTTTAATCGATTACAAGGATATAGCCTAACACAAAGTAATCTAATTGGTTCGTCATTTAGTGCATTTGATTAATTCATAAGAACTTAGGAAATGATTACGTATTTATTTAAAATATTTAAACATACATTCGTGACTAGCTTTGGTGCTTTGTTTTAAATCTAGTTAAGCGAATGAGATCACATAAGTAAAAGAAGAATGGTCAAATTGTGGTATCTGTTTATCCATTTGATTAATTATTACTAATGTAACAAATAAATGGGAGATCTCTATAAAATTTAAAAATATAACAATTTGTAAACATTCGTAACAAAATTTGATTTTAATCGATGAAAAGGATATAACTTAACAAAAAATTTGTTGCTTCGTTCATCATTTAATGTGTTTGATACATTCTTACGAACTTAGTAAATGAATAAGTATTTATTGAAACAATTAAATATAAATTCATAACAAGCTTTGGTGCATTGTTCTAAATCTAGTTAAACGAAAGAAAACACATAAGTTAAGGACAAACAGTCATATTGTGGTATAACTTTGTTCATTTGATTCATTACTATGAATGTAATAAATAAATGGGAGGTTATTTTAAACTTTAAATAATATAATTATTTGTAAACATTCTTAATGAACTTTGGTTTAATCAATTAAAAGGATATAGCTTGACCAAAAGTGGGTCAATTGGTTTAGTTTTAGTGCATTTGATTCATTATTATGAACTTAGCAAATAAGTATGTATTTATTTAAAATAATTAAATACGCATTTGTGATGAGTTTTGGTCATTTATTTTAAATCTAGTTAAGCGAATAAAATCATATAAGTTAAGAAAGAAAGGTGAAATTGTTGTATCACATTGTACATTTGATTAGTTAGTACGAACCAAAGAAATGTATGGGATGTCTCTTTCAACTTTAAACGATATAATGGTTTATGAATATTCTTAACAAACTTTGGTTCTAATAGATTAATAAGTTATCGCTTTACTAAAAGTTGTCCGATGTGTTCATTGTTTAGTTGATTTGATTAAGTTTTACGAATATAGCAAATGAAGATTTATTTAAAAGAATTAAATACACTTTCGTGGCAACCTTCGGCGCTTTGTTCTAAATCTATTTAAGAGATTGAAATCATATAAATTAAAGAAAAATAGTCAAATTATGGTATCACTTAGTCCATTTGATTCTTTATTACGAACATAATAAATAAATTAGAGGTCTCATTAAACAATTATTAAGATAAAGATTTGTGGACATTCTTAATGAACATCGATTTTAATTGATAAACAGGATACAACTTGAGAGAAATTGGTCCGATTGGTTCCTAGTTAGTGCATTTGATTCATGATTACGAACATAGTAAATGAATATGTATTTATTTAAAACAATTAAATACAAACTCTTGACAAGTTTTGGTGCTTTGTTCTAAATCTAGTTAAATAAATAAAATCACATTAGTTAAGGAAGAATAGTCATATTGTTGTATCACTTTGTGTGATGGCCGCCATTTCCACATTGATTTAATTACAATTTCTTCGTCTGATAGGTGTAAATTTCTCGCATGTGACCGAATGTGATGGCCGTCGGTGCACAACGAGCACAAATGATCATAAAAATAAAATAAATTAATGGAGTTATCACACAACCATAACTACATATAATTAATACACATGCCCAGGGACCACTGTGCATAGAGCTCCTAGTTTACACTGAGTTTAAAAATCACTATGCACATTGTGTCATTACACATTGGTCACAAAAATAAGTACACGAAATAAAATCACTCGGAAATCCCTTCCGCTTCCACCCCTGTCCTTGCTAAAACACCTGCAGGATTTGGGGATGGGTGAGTATATTTATACTGAGTAGGTTGTGTTAAAATCTAAAATGATACTAAGCACCGAAACCTTCAAAAACACACTCCTTACACTCTTGCTAAAATCTTTTGTCCTCTGTAAATTGCCCAAAATTTAACTTTGTTTGGAAGCAAATCAAATCCACAAGCTTAATTCCAAAACACGTCAAATCCACAAGCTCACTTCTGAGTCAAACCCGCACATTTAATCCCCAAATCATATTAAATCCACAAGATAAATTCCACATTAGATCCACAAGCTCAAATCTAGAATTAAATTAGATCCTTGATCTCAAAACCAAGTCACAACGCATCCACAGTATCAAATCTAGATCAAAGCATTTCATAAAATCAAATCCTAAACACATCACAAGCCGCAATACACTACGGCCTACCCTCAACGCTAATGGGGCAAATAAGGGTCGCTTAGGGAAGGAGTTTCCCCATGATACTCCACCCTGTGCGCATTTCACTTGACAATTATTTTTCTTGGTGAGCATCCAGATCAATGCACTCAACCAAACACTCAGGGGTACGGACAAAGATCAATTCAAATCACATCATTGTACAAAACCAAAACACAAAGTGGCATGTACAAAATCAAATCACATTACTATACGAAACCAATACACTAAGCGGGTCGTACAAAATCAAATCACATCAATGTATGAAATCAAAACACTAAGTGGCTCGTAAGAAATCAAATCACATCATTGTATGAAACCAAAACACTAAGTGGTTCATACGAAATCAAATCACATCACTGTACAAAATCAATATACTAAGGGTCTGTTTGGATTGGTAGAAACTGGGAGAAAGAGAAAGTGAATCCAGGTGAAAGAGAAACTAAGACATTCCTAAAAAACATTCACTGTCTGGTTACACAAATGATGTTAGAGAAAATTGATGGTGACAGTGGTGGTGGTAGTCGCGGTCATGGTAATAGTGACGGTGGTGGTGGTTGTGGCAGCGGTGGCAGTGGTGGTGGTGGTGGCTGTGGTGGTGGTGGCAGCGATGGTGGTGGCGATGGAGGTGGTTGTGGCGGTCATGGTGGCGGCGGCATTGGTGGTGGTGGCGGTGGCGGTGGAGGCAATGGTAGTGGTGGCTATGGTGGCAGTGGGGGTGGTAGCAGTGGTGGTGGCAGTGGTGGTGGTAGTGAGGGTAGTGTCAATGGTGGTAGCAGTTGTGGTAGTGGTGATGGCAGCAGTGGTGGTGATGGTGGCAGCAAGGGTGGCGGTGGTGAAGGTGGTGGCAGTGGCGGTGATGGTAGCAGTGGCGACTGTGGTGGTGGTAGTAGTAGCAGTGGTGGTGATGACTGTGGTGACAGCAATGGTGGTGGTGGTAGCAGCAGTGGTGAAGGCAATGACAGTGATGGTGGTGGTAGTAGCATCAAGATATAAGTCTTTAGTAGGATGATTTTCTCCCAAAATCCATGGGTTGATGGGTGAAAAATTTTTGGGCCAAATTTTCATCTGTTTTCTCTCAGTTTTTACTCTAGTTTCTCTTTCCCCGTTTCACCAAATAGTGGAAACGGGGGGATTTTAAGAAGATTCCTTTCCTTTCCCCCACTTTCCACCAATCCAAACAGACCCTAAGTGGCCTATACGTAATCAAATCCACAACACTGCAAATAACCAAAGCTCTAAGAGGCTCTTACGAAATCAAATAAGATCATTGCACATAAGCAAAGAACTAAGACGCTCGTACATAATCAAATCGCAAAGTAAACGTAACCCAATCACTACAAATCACATGTCAAAAAGATTCACTACATAATATATTTATCAAAATAAGCCTCATAAACATTGCCATGTCAAAACACTCATAAGAACTACACTGACTATGCATTTAGAGTTTAAAACCCTTTACCACACTTTCTGTGCGAGAAAGAAAATGATGCGCCAAACACCCTGAACTTGGATGTCATATTTTTTGCCTATAGAGGTCTCAAATCAGAAAAATAACCCTGGCACGATGTCCGACATTCTCAATTTAGGTTCGAGCACCTCAAAAATGACTTGAATCAGACATTAAATGATTGAGAAATGAAGAAATGAAGTTTGAAGAACGTAGGAGAAATTGTAGAAACGTGGGAGAGAAAGCACTTGAAAATTGGACGCTCTGGATGATATTTATAGAAAAAGTGGATAAATGTTAAGTTGACACATGGCAAATAGAATTGACACATGTCAATCCTATCCGATACATCATCAATCTTATCTGCTACGTCATTGATCCTATCCGCTTTGTCGTCAGTCTTATCTATTGTGTTGCTGATCCTTTCCGATTGATATTATTTTATTTAAAAAAATATCTCAGCCTCAAAATGCAATAACTTCTAACCTCAATGTTGGAATCACACGTTCTTATTACCGATGTACTCGTGTCGATGAGCCCCTTCAAAATAAGACCTCACATGGGTAGGTTATCACGTACTTTTTATGTGGGTCCTGCCCATGTGGCACGTTTCTGAAGTCATACCTTTCAACCCTGGTGTCTGATTCAAGCAAATCAAGGCCCGCTACACTCGTTTTATAGTTCTCTAACACATCATTATTAATACTCATAAAGTAAAATATTTAACTAAACATAACTCAATAAAAACTAGAATATAAGCATTATTAAAATCATAAAATCACATCCAAAAATCTGGGTCATTACACTTTCTCTATTTGATTCATTATTATGAACGTAATAAATGATTGGGAGGTCTCTTTAAACTTTAAATAATAAAATAATTTGTGAACATTCTTTACGAACTTCGATTTTAATTGATTAAAAGAGTATAATTTGACCAAATGTGGTTCGATTGGTTTGCGTTTAGTGCGCTTGATTAATTAATATGAACTTAGCAAATGAGTACGTATTTATTTAAAACAAT
Organism: Saururus chinensis; assembly: GCA_035235625.1. Taxonomy (NCBI): domain Eukaryota; kingdom Viridiplantae; phylum Streptophyta; class Magnoliopsida; order Piperales; family Saururaceae; genus Saururus; species Saururus chinensis. The sequence goes on from CP141143.1 coordinate 40,722,251, forward strand.
TAAATACACATTCATGACGAGTTTTGATTCTTTGTTTTAAATCTAGTTAAATGAATAAATTTATATAAGTTAAGGAAGAAAGGTCAAATTGTGGTATCACTCTGTTCATTTGATTCATTAGTACGAACTTAAGAATTATACGGGATGCCGCTTTAAACTTTAAACGATATAGCAATTTATGTACATTCTTAACAAACATTAGTTCTAATAGATATATAAATTATAACTTGACCAAAATTGTCTAATTTGTTTGTCGTTTTGTGGATTTGATTTATTTTTACAAACTTAGCAAATGAAGATTTATTTAAAGCAATTAAATACACTTTCATGGCAACCTTTGGTGCTATTGAAATCATATAAGTTACGGAAGAACGGTCAAATTGTGATATCACTTTAGTCCATTTGATTCTTTATTACGAATATAAATAATAAATAGGAGGTCTCTTTAAACAATAAATAATTGTCTGTACACATTCTTAATAAACTTCAGTTTTAATTAATGAAAAGTATACAACTTGACAAAAATTGGTCCAATTAATTCCTAGTTAGTGTATTTGATTCATTCTTACGCACATAGCAAATGAATATGTATTTATTTAAAAAAATTAAATACAAATTCATGATGAGCTTTAGTGCTTTGCTCTAATTCTAGTTAAATGAATGAAATCACATTAATTAAGGAAGAACGGTCATATTGTGGTATCACTTTGTTTATTTGATTTGTTATTATGAACATAATAAATGAATGTGAGGCATCATTAAACTTTAAATCATATAATGATTTGTGAACATTCTTAACGAACTTTGATTCTAATCGATTAAACGGGTATAACTTGACCAAATGTTGTTTGATTGGTTCGCATTTAGTGCATTTGATTCATTACTATGAACTTAGCAAGTGAGTACATATTTATTTAAAATAATTAAATACACATTCGTGACGAGATTTGATGTTTTCTCCTAAATCTAGTGAAGCGATTAAAATCATATAAGTTAAGGAAGAATGGAAAAATTGTGGTATCACTATATCTATTTGATTCATTAATATGAGCTTAACAAATGAATAGGAGATCGCTTTAAACTTTAAATGATATCATGGTTTGTGCAAATTCTTAAAAACTTTTTTTTTAAACGATTGATAGGATATAGCTTGAAAAAAGTTGTCCTATTTGCTTGTCGTTTAGTGCGTTTGATTCATTCTTACGAACATAGAAAAAGTATATTTTTTTTAAATAATGAAATACACTTTCAAGATCAACTTTGGTATTTTGTTCTAAATCTAGTTAAGCGATTGAAATCATGTACGTTAAGGAAGAATGGTCAAATTGTGGTATCACTTTATTTATTTAATTCATTATTACGAATGTAACAAATGTTTGGGAGGTCTCCTTAAACTTTAAATAATATAATTTTTTACGCACATTCTTAACGAACTTCAATTTTAATCGATTGAAAGGACATAACTTCACCAAAAGCCGTCCAATTGGTTTATCGTTCAGTGCATTTCATTCATTCTTATGAGCATAACAAATGAGTACGTATTTATTTAAAATAATGAAATATATATTCTCGACGAGCTTTGGAGATTTGTCCTAAAACTAGTTAAGCAAACGAAATTACAGAAGTTAATGAAGAACGGTCAAATTGTGGCATCGCTTTGTCTATTTCATTCGTTATTACGAACTTAACAAATGAATGGGAGGTCTATTTAAACTTTAAACGACAAAACAGTTTGTACATATTGGTTCTTAAAAGGATATAACTTGACAAAAATTTGTCCAATTGGTTCTTTATTTTGTGCGTTTGATTCATTCTATTGAAATAACAAATGAGTACGTATTTATTTAAAATAATTTGATACAAATTCATGACGAGCTTCAGTGTTTTGTTCTAAATCTACAATACAACAAAATGTAGTATTAGCGACGCATTTATTAGCGATGCAAAGCTAAGTGTCGTTAAAAATAACTATTTGCGATGAATAAACACGTGCCACAAGAAAATGAACTATTAGCGATGCATTTTCATATGCATCGCTAATAGTCATATATTAGTGACGCTTACTTTAAAGCGTTGCTAACACTAATCATATTAGTGACACTTTATTATAAGTGTCACTAATAGTTCTTCTATTTGCGATGCTTTACACAACCGTCACTAAAAGATATATATTTTAAATAAAAAAACAAAACTATTAGCGATGCTTTTTTTAAGTGTCGCTAATGGCTTTCGCAATAGCGACGCTTATTTAAAAGCATCGGTAATAGTGCTACTATTAGCAACGCTTACAAAATCGTCACTAATTGTAATGAATTCAAAATAAAAAAAATTTGAATTATTAGTGATGCTTGTAAATAAGCATCACAAATACAATTTTAACAACCATCGCTAATAGCATTATTAATTAATTTTATTTAATAAAAAATATTAATAAACTTCCTAAATATAATATAATTTATTTAATATTTACTATTTTTATATACAATAAATAAATATCAAATTTTTAATAAAAACTAGTGTTAATAATAGATTAAGCTTTTATTATTTATATATATTATATTTTATTTTTTAAAATTTATTATTAATTTTAAAATATAATTTATAATAAAAGAGAGAGTGAAGAGAGTGCATGTAGAGAGAGAGTCAGAGTGAGGAGAGAGGGATCGAAGAGAGAGAGAGGAGAGAGAAGGAGGAGAGGAGATAGAGAAGAGAGTGGAGAGAGGAGAGAGAGGAGAGAGAGGAGAGAGAGAAGAGGGAGGACAAAGGAGAGAGCGAGAGGGAGGAGAGAGGAGAGAGAGGGAGAAGAGAGAGGGAGAGGGAGAGAGGGTAGAGAGAGAAGAGAGAGAGGAAAACATTTTATTTTATTTATTTTATATATATTTTTTTAAAATTATTTAAAAAATAAAAATATATTAGCGACGTATATAAATATACGTCAATAATACCTTTGAGTATTAGCGACGTATATAAATATACATCATTAATACCCTTAGTATTAGCAACGTATATCCCTATGCATCGCTAATACATTTTTGTTTATTTATTTTTAATTAAATTTGAAATAAAAAATATAAAATAGAGAGGATATAGAGAGAGGGGGAGGTGGAGGAGAGAGGGATAGAAAGAGATAGGAGAGAGGAGAGAGGGAGAGGGAGAGAGAGGAAGGAGAGAAAGAGAGAGGAGCGAGGGAGAGGGAGAGAGAGGGAGGAGAGAAAGAGAGAAAGAGAGAAGAGAGAGGGAGGAGAGAAAGAGAGAGGAGAGAGGGAGGAGAGAGGGAGAGAGAGAGAGGAGAGAGGGAGGAGAGAGGGAGAGAGAGAGAGGAGAGAGGGAGAGAGAAAGGAGAGAGGGAGAAGAGAGATGGAGGGCGAGGAGAGAGAGGAGAGAGGGAGAAGAGAGAGAGAGAGGAGAGGAGAGAGAGAGAAGAGGGTGGAGAGAGGCAGGAGAGGAGAGAGAGGAGAGGAGAGAGAGAAGAGGGTGGAGAGAGGCAGGAGAGAGAGAGAGAGAAGAGGGTGGAGAGAGGGAGGAGAGAGAGACGGAGGAGAGATAGAGAGGAGAGAGTGGAGAGAGAGAAAAGAGAGAGGAGAGAGTGGAGAGAGAGAAAAGAGAGAGGAGAGAGTGGAGAGAGAGAAAAGAGAGAGGAGAGAGTGGAGAGAGAGAAAAGAGAGAGGAGAGAGTGGAGAGAGAGAAAAGAGAGAGGAGAGAGTGAAGAGAGAGGAGAGAGAGGGAGAGGGAGAAGAGGATAGAGTGGGGAGAGTGGAGAGAGAGGAGAGGAGAGAGGGAGAGAGAGGGAGGAGAGGAGAGGGGGGTATTAATTTTTTTTGAAAAATGATTATTAGCAATGTATACATGTATACATCGCTAATACTACTGTGTATTAGCAATGTATATATTTATACGTCGCTAATATACTATAGTTTTAGCGACTTAGAGATATACGTCAGTAATGGCTTTTTTAATTTTTTAAATAATTAAAATTAAAATAGATAGTGAGAGTGAGGACGGGGAAGAGAGAGAGGGGAGGGAAGAGAGAGATAGGGGAGGGAAGAGAGAGAGGGGAGGGAAGATAGAGTGAGAGGGAGAGTAATTTTATTTTAATTTTTTTATTAATTTTTTTTATTTTTAAAATAAAAAATAAAACTTAAAATAAATACTAAGAGCAACGTATATATGTATACATCGCTATTAGTATATGTAGTAGTGACATATAAAATTATATGTCGCTAATACATGACATATTAGCGACGTATATAAAGAATACAAAATCTTTGAAAATTGAAATTAAAGGAGAGAGAGTTTGTAGGGAGAGAGGAGAGAGAGGGAGAGAGTGGAGAGGGAGAGAGAGAGAGGAGAGGAGAGGGAAAGGAGAGAGAGGGAGAGAGTGGAGAGGGAGAGAGAGAGGAGAGGAGAGGGAGGAGAGAGAGGCGAGGGATAAGAGGGAGTGAGGAAGAGGAGAGTGATAGAGAGAGGGGAGAGGAGAGGGAGAGAGAGTAAAGGAAAGAGAGAGCGAGAGAGGAGAGGGAGAAGAGAGAGAGAAGGGAGGGAAGAGAGAGGGGAGAGAGGGGAGGGAAGAGAGAGGAGAGAGGAGAGGGAGAAAGAGGAGAGGGAGAGAAGGGGGAAGGAAGAGGAGAGAGAGAAAGGAAAGAAAGAGGGAAGAGGGAAGAGAGAGATGAAAGGAAGAGAGAGAGAGAGGAGAGGGTAGAGAGTGAGAGAGGAGAGGGAGTGAGGGGGGATTTTTTAGAGACGATTCATAAAAAGCGTCGCTAATAATCCTGTATTAGAGACGTAATGCGAAACATTGCTAATAGTATACAATTAGTGATGCTTATTCTTAAGCATCGCTAATGACTATTAACAACTCCTTTTTTATCAACTTATTTAGTGACACTTTTTAAGCGTCACTAATAACTTATTTAGCTTAAAAGTGTCGCTAATAGTGTTTTTTTGTTGTAGTACTAGTTAAGCAAATAAATTTATATAATTTATGGAAAAACAGCCAAATTGTGGTATCACTTTGTCAATTTCATTCGTTATTACAAACATAATAAATGAATGAGCGGTTTCTTTTAAATTTTAAACAATATAATGATTAGTGCACATACTTAACAAACTTCTGTTTTAATTGATTAAAAGGATATAACATGATATAAATTGGTCTAATTGTTTGTCAATTGGTGCATTTGATTGATTTTATGAACTTAGAAATAAGTATGTATTTATTTAAAATAATTAATAGTACATTCGTGACGAGCTTCAGTGTTTTGTTCAGTTAAGCAAATGAAATTACATAAGTTAACGAAGAACGGGCAGAATTGTGGTATCACTTTGTTCATTTGATTCGTTATTACCAATGTAGCAAATGATTGAGAGTTCTCTTTAATATTTAAACCATATAAGGATTTATGCACATTTTTAATGATCTTCAGTTTTAATTAATTAGAAAGATATAACTTGACCAAAATTCATCGGATTAGTTCATTGTTCAGTGCGTTTGATTCATTATTTCCAACTTTGGAAATAAATAGTTATTTATTTAAAGTAATTACATATTCTTGAGGTACTTTGGTGTTTGTTGCTAAATCTAGTTAAGCAAATAAAATCAAATCAGTTTTGGTAGAATTATCAAATTGTTGTATCAATTTATCCATTTGATTCATTATTACGAATGCAACTAATAAATGGGATGTCTCTCTTTAAACCTTCAATGATATAACAATTTGTGTACTTCTTGTTATACTTCGGTTTTAATTGATTAAAAGGATATAATTATACTAAAAGTGATTTGATTAGTTTGGCATTTAGTGCATTTGATTGATTCTTATGAACTTAGTAAATGAGTGCATATTTATTTAAAATAATTAAACCCAAAGCTCCTAGCCCTTTCTCCTATGCTTATAGGACTTGAATTCAATCCAAAGATTGTTGCTTTGTGTGCTCTAAAGCTACTGGTTATGGAGGTCTTTGCTGGGAGAAGGAAGAGGAGGGAAGTGATGGGAGAAGAGGGAGGCCGAACCAAGCAAAAAGAACATGGTTTGCCCTTCCTCTTTCTTTTATAAAAACTCCCCCTTTCTTTCTAGGATTTTGGGCCAATGAGAGGGCTGAACTAAAGTAGATAGACTCCTCCATAAGTATCCTAAATCCCCCCCTCCTATAAAATAGAAGCCCCTCCTAGAGCCACTAACAACCTCCTCCTAGTTTGTAGGGGCTGCCCCTACAATCTAGGGGCAGCTCCCTCATCCTCCTTTTGAGTATCCTTTCCCCCTAGGACTCTCTTAAATACTTAAAAACCTAATTCTAGTGGGCCGGACCCCCTTATAATAGTATGGGACCCATGAACCCCTGAACCCTAAGTGGCCTACCCCCTTCCACACAAGGGTTGGACCAAAAACCTAACCGGTTAGTACACAAACAATTGTAGAGTTTGAATGCAAATCGGGCAACTAATCAAACATACACACAAGTAAGGGAAAAAAACTTTACCTAGAATTTGGGGTGTTACATCCTTCCCCCCTTATTAGGCATTTTGTCCTCGAAATGGAGTGAACTAATCAGCAAAAAGCTCTGGGTATGCTTGCCTCATCTCCGACTTAGCTTCCCAAGTCATTTCTTCATAAAATTGCCTTTATCACAAAACCTTCACTAGATGAATGATTTTGTTTCTCAGCCGTGTTCTTTCATGTCTGGTTTCCTCATTGGCTTCTCCTAAAAAGTGGGATCAGCCTCTAGTTCCAACATGGTGCAATCCAACACATGGGAGGGATCAAGAGCATATTTCCTCAGCATGGAAACATGGAAAACATTATGCACATCTGCAAGTTGAGGAGGTAATGCCAAATGATATGCAACAAGTCCAATCCTCTCAAGTTTTTCAAAAGGACCAACATAATGAGGGCTTAGTTTACCTTTCTTACCAAACCTCATAATCCCTTTAGTTGGAGAAACCTTCAAAAACACATGATCCCCCACCAAGAACTCCAGCCCCTGCCGTCTTCTATATGCATAGCATTTTTGTTGACAATAAGCAGTGAGAAGTTTTTGTTTAAAGTGTTTTACTTTCTCTCCACATTGCTGCACCAAATCAGATTTTAGAACCCTCTGTTCACCAACATCATCAAAGCATGTTGGTGATCTGCAAGGTTGACCATAGAGTGCTTCATACGGTGGTGTTGTGAATGTTCTAGGAGCTACTATTGGTGGCCACGTGAGGGCCATGTGCTACGGTAATTAGGTAATTATGTAATAAGGGCATTTAGGTAAATAGGTTAATTAGGGTATTAGTGCTTTCTTTTAATTATGTTAATGGGCCTTGGGTGTTTGTTAGTAAGGCCATTAGGATTATCTATTTACGTGTAAGGGCTATGCCCTGATTTAATTAATGAATGAATCAATTAGTGTCTAATCCTCTCCTCTTCTCCCCTTTCCAGTGGCCAAACCGCTCCTCCCCCCTTTCCCGGCTTTCTTGCGCCGCTCCCTCCCCCTATGTCGACTGCCACACCATTGTAGACAACCATTCACAACACTTGTATTGGCCCAAAGTTCAATGGGATAATGGGTGAAGATACTCGTGAAGGTTGCAGCTATGCTTGAAAAAATACGCACGGAGGTTGGAAATGGGTTTGAGAATTTAAAGATGCTTCTTAATGTCCCTAGCGGCATCCAAGCCAGCCAAGGTGCTGGCCCGGGCAGACCCAATGCCTCCACCACCATCAGATCTTCCATCGAACTCTCCTATTGTGCCCGATGTAGGCACAATTGGTACACCAGAGTTCTATGCAAAGAAAGGGAAAGAAGTTGGAAGAAAGGGAAAGGAAATACTGGAATTTCATTAAGCATAACTGTCCAAGGAGGGAGACGACCCTCTTATGGGGAGTCGTGCCCCCCCTCACATGGGGAGTCGTGCCACTAGTTGGCCCGGATCACCCGTGGTCCAATAGTGTTCCTATTACAATTTAATAACAAGATGCAAATAATAGTCAACTGCTAACATAAGGGAAACTAGCCTAAATAACAGAAATAAACCACTGAGTCGAGCTTAGTGCACCCGTGCACAACACTCCACCACACTTCCACCCAAGCCTTGTCCTCAAGGCGACCATGAAGGGTACCGGAGAAGAAACTCATCCTCAGACAACCACGTAGCATCCTCAAGTGGCTGGCCTTGCCAAGAAACTAAAACCTCCGTGGTAATACAACTAGAGCGGCGGACACGGCACTTATCAAGCCACACTGCAGGAATGGGGTCAGAAGAAGCCACTGAACACATCAATGGAAGAGGTGGAGCATCCACAGCCAGGGAGGGGTCACCGATGCAATGATGCAGCCTAGAAACATGAAAAACAAGATGGACCATCGAACCCGGTGGTAGAGTGAGGCGGTAGGCAACCGATCCAATGTGCTCTTTGACAACATAGGGACCATGAAATCAGGGGGCCAGCTTAGAGTGCTCTAGCTGGAACAAGGAGGTCTAGCGCTGAGGAAGAACAGAGACATAAATCAAGTCTCCCATGGCAAACTCGCACTCTATGTGATGGCTATCATAAATCTGCTTCATTCTGTTAAGAGCCTCAAACAGGTTCGCCTTAAGCTGGCGAAGAACCTCATCCCGAGTCTGAAGCATGTAGTCAACCTCGGCCACTGAGGACCGATGGGGAACATAGGAGAGCACTATAGGGGGTGGCTGCCCATATAGTACCTCAAAAGGAGTAAACCCAGCGCGAGCGTGATAAGCAGTATTATAAGACCACTCAGCCCACAGAAGGAGCTAAAGCCAACGACGGGGCTGAGACATAGTAAAACAGCGTAGGTACTGCTCCAAATAGCGGTTGACGACCTCAGTTTGCCCATCAGTCTACGGGTGATAGGCATTACTCATGTACAAAGAAGTGCCGTGTAAAGTGAAGAACTCCTACCAAAACTGAGAGATAAAAATCCTGTCGTGATCAGAAATGATAGTGCGAGGCATACTGTGCAATTTGGCCACCTCACGAACGTATAGTTCTGCCACAGACTTGGCGGTGTAGAGATGACCGAGAGCACTAAAGTGGGCATATTTGGACAGCTGATCCACTACCACCATGATCACCGACTTGCCTTGGATCAACGGCAAGGCCTCCACAAAGTCCATAGAAACATCATCCGAAACCTTATCTGGAATGGGCAATGGCTGAAGTAACCCGACAGGAGAGGTGGTGGCGGACTTGGCACACTGACAGACATCACAAGCGGCCACATAAGCAGTCACCATGTGATGTACGCCCTGCCACAAGAAGCTCTGACTGACCCGTTTATAGGTGTGGAGGGCACCTTCATGACCTGCCAAGGGAGAAGCATGGAAGTGAGCTATGATACGCTGGCGCAGGTCGGTAACCTCAAGCACCCAAAGACGGTCTTTCTAGAAGAGAAGGCCATCCTTCCAGGCAAAGCAAGGGCGTGCTGATGGATCAGACTGGAGGGCCGCAATCAATGTGGTGGTCGGGGGATCATCTTGATATGCCTGTTTCAATTCAACAAGGAATGGATAAACCGGACCGAAAATAGCCAAACACGAACCTGGAGTGGGGCAGCGAGATAGTGTGTCGGCCACGGTGTTGTCAGATCCCTTCTTGTACACAACCTCATAGTCATAGCCCAAGAGCCTGCTGACCCACAGCTGCTGCGCGTGAGTGGACACCCGCTGTTCGAGAAAATACTTGAGCGGTTGGTGGTCAGTGCGAATGAGAAACTGCCGGCCCAGCAAATAAGGGCACCATTTGTCAACCGCGAGAACAATGGCCAGCATCTCTTTCTCGTAGACAGAGAGGGACAGGGAGTGGCCAGCCAAAGCCTTGCTGAAGTAGGCAATAGGACACTCCTCCTGAAGTAGTATTGCCCCCAGCCCGGCATCAAAGCATCAGTCTCAACCACAAATGACCGGCTGAAATCAGGAAGAATCAAAACAGGGGTGGTCGCCATAGCTTGCTTCAACTCCTCAAAGGTTGCCTGGGCAGTGTCAGACCAATGAAAGGCACCTTTCTGTAACAGCTGAGTAAGAGGGCGAGCAATCTCGCCATAGCGGGGAATAAAGCGCCAATAGTAGCCAGTCAGGCCAAGGAAGCCTCCCAGCGCCAAGGCACAAGTAGGGGATGGCCAAGACAGCATGGCGGTCACCTTAGAGGGGTCTGTAGTCATGCCGTCACGAGAGATAATATGACCCAAATATTCCACTTGTGGGCTGCCAAATGAACACTTCGATCGTTTAAGAAACAATGAATTAGCTTTCAGGATATCAAAGATAGACCTGAGATGCTCCAAGTGGTCGCCCCATGACTTGCTATAGACAAGTATATCATCGAAGAACACCAAAATGAAGCGGTGGAGGAAGGGCCGAAAGTGATCATTCATAAGGCTCTAAAATGTAGAGGGAGCATTCGTGAGGCCAAACGGCATAACCAGGAACTCGAAATGACCATCATGAGTGCGGAAGGCAGTCTTGGGCACATCGGTGGGCTGCATTCGGATCTGATGATAACCTGAATGAAGGTCAAGTTTACTGAATACAGTAGCACCGGACAGAAGCTCCTCCACCACCTGCATAGGGTATTTGTCCTTCACTGTGATAGCATTCAATGCCCAGTAATCAACACAGAAACGCCAAGTACCATCTTTCTTACAAACCAGCATCACTGGGGAAGAGAAGGAGCTCGTGCTAAGCCGAATGATACCAGAATGAAGCATGTCCGCCACTAGACGTTCGATTTCAGCCTTCTGAATGTATGGATAACGATATGGGCGGACATTGGCTGGAGAAGCACCTGGAATGATAGGGATAAAATGGTCATGTGCCCGCACCGGAGGAAGGCCCTTTGATTCAGCAAACACCGTACCATACTCCGCCAAGAGGTCAAGAAGATCCTACGGCAAGTCATCTTGCACAACGTCCACTGAGGCCCGCTGCTGGAGGAGTAGTCCCTGCGATGCGAACCGGAATAGGACCCCATCGCCTACGCAGAAAGGAGAGTGCCTGGTTGAGAGCCTTGGATGTGCACCCGCTGTCCGTTCAGTGTGAAATCCATCACCAGGTCCTTAAAGTTCCAGAGAACGTCCCCAAGCTCTTGGAGCCACTGCACCCCTAACACCACGTCCGCCCCCTTCGTTGGAAGTAAGAAGTGATCGGTCACAAATGTGTGGCCCTGAATGGAGAGTGCGGCCTGGGTACAGACGTCAGAACTTCGGAGGTGCTTGCCATCACCAATCAAGACATCAAAGGGTGTCGAGTCAGACACAAAGCAACCTAGCTGCTAAGCAACTTTATCGTTGATGAAGTTGTGAGTAGACCCACTGTTAATCAGAATGGCAACCTGTTGCCACTTGAGGTAACCCTGTACTCGCATGGTGCCGGAGTGAATGCCCCTGAAAAAGCATGCACAGAAATCTCCGGCAGTGTATCGGTAGGGTATGAAGAATCTGGCCCCTCCATCACCTCTGCCTCCTCATCGATCTCCTCCACTAAGAGACTACCCTTGACGGAACAACGGTGCTCTAGGATGAACTTCTCATTGCAGCGAAAACAAAGCCCTTTTGAATGATGTTCCTCCATTTGCGCCGGAGTGAGACGGCAGACAATCGGGCCAGTCTGAGGGGGCGCTTGGCCAGCGCGGCCAGCCACTAGCTGCTGGCTGGAGTGGCAAGAGGGGATGCGGTCACAGCAGCCCGAGGGAAGGGTCCGAGCCTGCCCCCATGCCTCTGTCTAGCCAATTTCTCTTCCTTGATGTGTGCATAACGCACAACATCCCGCATGCTGAAACAGGGAAAATGGCGCATCTCCTCAGAAATCTTTGGTTTGAGCCCTCGCTTGAACCTGCCCACCAAGGCGGCCACTGGCCAATCAAGGAGGCGGTTAGCCACCTTCATGAACTCCATGTAGTATGCTCTCATGGTGGATATCTGGCGTAGGGAGGAGAGCATTTCGTTGAAGTCTTGGAACTCATTCGGGCCGAACTGGACGCACAATTCATCGGAGAAGGCGGTCCAAGTGGGGTAGCGCACCTCCTTCTCAAAGCTCTGAAACCATACCGAGGCATCCCCATCTAGGTGGAAAGCCACTATTCGTAGTCGTTCAGCCTCCGACTGCGTCCCCTGGTAGGCAAAAAACTTCTCTGCCTTGTACAGCCACTCAATGGGGTCATCGTCCCCGTTATAGTGCGGGAACTATAGGTGGGCCAAACAGGGTTCCGCCCCACCATGGTGTGCTCCGCTGTGTCCTGGGTACTCCTCCCAGTCATCCTCCATCTCTTGGTACAAGTTTCGGGGAGGTGACGCCATTGGGGCATTTTCCCGAACACCTAGTGTGCCTCACGAGTCCCAGGCTTAGGCCTCCCATTCATGGCCTCGTCGACAGTGCCAAAGCGTACACCATCCCGGGCAAAGCGCGTATCGTGGTCTACCGGCGGTGGGAAGTCAGAGTGGAGAGGTTCTGGAGCCTGGGACGGACCCCCCTTCTCCATGGAAGCTGGCAGCTTGGACAGAAGAGGTGGTGCACACTCTACCTGAAGCTGGGCAATGGCCAATCCCAAAGCATCGATCTTGGCTACTCCCATGCTCAGAGCCTTGATCTCCGCCACAAGTTGTGCCATCGTGAACTTGCCGCTGGATTCAAGCGCTGATTTGGGACTATTCGCAGAGGCGAGAAGAGTAAATGAATGGCATTTGATTTGTTATTATGAACGTAACAAATGAATGGTAAGCCTCTTTAAACTTCAAACGATCTTACAATTTGTGAACATTCTTAAGGAACTTCAGTTTTATTCGATTAAAATAATATAAATTGACCAAAAGTAGTCCAATTCACTCATCATTTATGGCATTTAATTCATTCTGATGAGCTTAGCAAATAAGTACATATTTATATATAATGACTAAATACACATTTGTGATGAGCTTTGGTGCTTTATTATAAATCTAGTTAAACGAATACATTCATATAAGTTAAGAAAGAATGGTCAAATTATGGTATCACTTTTTCCATTTGTATGATTATTGTGCATAACAAATGATAGGGAAGTCTCTTAAAGATTTAAACGATATAAAGATTTGTACACATTCTTATGGAAATTCATTTCATATCGATTAAAAGGATATTATAACTTGACCAATAGTTGTCTGATTGGTTTGTTGTTTAGTTCGTTTGATTAATCCTTACAAACTTAGAAAATGAGTATGTATTTATTTAATATAATTCAATACACATTTGTCACAAGCCTTGGTACTTTGATCTAAATCAATTTAGGCGAATGAAATTATAGAAATTAAGGAAGAACATTCAAATTGTGGTATCACTTTCTCCATTTAATTCGTTATTTTGAAAGTAACAAATGAATGGGTGGTCTCTTTAAACTTAAAACGATATAATGATTTATGTACATTCTTAACAAACTTTCATTTTAATCGATTAAAAGGATATAACTTGACTAAAAGAATTTTGATTGGTTCATTATTTAGTTCATTTTATTCATTCTTATGAACTTAGCAAATGAGTACGTATTTATTTAAAATAATTAAATACACATTTGCGATGAGCTTCGGAGCTTTGTTATAAAACTAGTTAAGCGAACGAAATCACATTAAGTAATGAAAGAACGGTCAAATTATGGCATTACTTTGCCCATTTGATTAGCTTTGTGCACATTCATAAGGAACTTTAGCATTAATCAATTATGGGATATAACTTAACCAAAAGTTGTCCGATGGGTTCATCATTTAGTGTGTTCGATTCATTCTTACAAACTTAACAAATGTATACGTATTTATTTAAAATGATTAAATAAACATTCGTGGAAAGCTTTGGTGTTATGTTCTAAATCTAGTTAAACAAATAAAATAATATAAGTAAAGAAAGGAAGACAAAATTGTTCTATTACTTTATCCATTTGATTTGTCATTGCGAATGTAACATATGAATATGAGGTCTATTTAAACTTTAAAGGATATAACAATTTCTCCACATTCTTCACGAACTTCTGTTTTAGTTGATTTCTCAACATTCTTCACGAACTTCGATTCATTCATCATTTAGTGCATTTGATTAATTCTTATGAAATTAACAAAGGAGTACATATTTATTTCAAATAATTAAATACACATTCGTGATGAGCTTTTGTGCTTTGTATTGAATCTAGTTGAGAGAATGAAATCATATACATTAAGGAAGAACAATCAAATTAGGGCATCACTTTCTCCATTTGATTTGTTATTACAAACATAACAATTGTATAGGAGATCTCTTTCAACTTTAGGCGATATAACGATTTGTGCATATTCCTAACATACTTTGTTTTAATTGATTAAAAAAATATAACTTCACCAAAAGTTGTCTGATTGATTCGTATTTTAGTGCATTTATTTCATTCTAATGAACTTAGAAAATGAGTACATATTTATTTATAATAATTAAATATACATTTGTGACGAGCTTCGATACTTAATTTTAAATCTATTTAAGCAAATGAAATCATATATGTTAAAGAAGAATGACCAAATTGTACAATTACTTTGTCAATTTTATTCATTATTATGAAAGTAAGAAATGAATGGGAGGTCATGTGCACATTCTTAATGAACTTCGGTTTCAATCGACTGAAAGGATATAACCGATCAAAAGTTTTCTAAATTGTTCGTCATCTTGTACTTTGATTCATTCATATGAAGATATCAAATGAGTACGTATTTATTGAAAGTAATTAAATAAACATTTGTGATGAGCTTTTGTGTTTTGTTTTAAATCTAGTTAAGTGATTTAAATCATATATGTTAAGGAAGAACGACCAAAATGTACTATTACTTAGTCAATTTAATTCGTCATTACGAAAGTAACAAACTAATGAGAGGTTACTTTAAATTTTAAATGATATAATGATTTATACACATTCTCAATGAACTTCAGTTTTAATCGATTAAAAGGATATAACTTAGCCAAAAGTTATATGAGTTGTTCGTCATTTTTGTATTTGATTCATTCTTACGAACATAATAAATGAGTATGTATTTATTTAAAACAATTAAATACGAATTTGTGACAAGCTTTTGTGCTTTGTTTAAAATCTAGTTAAGTGAAAGAAATCATATAAGTTAAGGAAGAATGGTCAAATTGTAGTATAACTATGTTCATTTGATTTCTTATTTCAAATGTAATAAACGAATGAGTGATCTCTTTTAACTTTAAATGATAAAACAATTCATACACATTCTTAACAAACTTCAGTTTTAATCGATTAAAAGTATATAACTCAACCAAATGTGGTCAAATTGCTACATTGTTTAGTGTAATTAATACATTCTTACAAACTTAGTAAATTGAGTATTTGTTTATTTATAATATTTAAGTACACATTCACGAAAAGTTTATGTGCTTTGTTCAAAATCTAGTTAAGCAAATAAAATTAAATAAGTTAAGGTAGAATGGTCAAATTGTGGTATAACTTTGTCCATTTGATCCTTATTACAAAGGTAAAAACTAAATGGGATGCCTCTATAAACATTACATTATATAATGATTTGTGTGCATTCTTAATAAACTTTGATTTTAATCGATTAAAAGGATATAACTTTACCAAAATTGGTCTGAATTGTCTGTTGATTATTGCATTTGATTCATTCTTATGAATTTAAAAATTGAGTGCGTATATATTTAAAACAAATAAATACACATTTGTAACAAGCATTAGTGCTTTGTTTTAAATCTAGTAAAAGGAATGAAATCATATAAGTTAAGGAAGAATGGACAAATTGTAGTATCACTTTTTTGTGTTATTCATTATTATGAATGTAACAAATAAATGAGATATCTCTTTTAACTTTAAATAATATAATGATTTGTGCACATTCTTAATAAATTTTAATTTTAATCGATTTAAAGGATATAACTTGGCCAATAGTGGTCTGATTAGTTCGTCATTTAGTCCATTTGATTTATTGTTATGAGCTTATCAAATCCATATGTATTTATTTAAAATAATTAAATACACATTCGTGACAAGCTTTGACGCTTTGTTCTAAATCTTTAACTTTAAACGATACAATGATTTGTGCACATTCTTAATAAACTTCAATTTTAATCGATTTAAAGGATATAACTTGGCCAATAGTGGTCTGATTAGTTTGTCATTTAGTCCATTTGATTTATTATTATGAGCTTATCAAATCCATATGTATTTATTTAAAATAATTAAATACACATTCGTGACAAGCTTTGATGCTTTGTTCTAAATCTAGTTAAGCGAATGAAATAATATAAATTAAGGAAGAAACGACCAAATTCTGCTATTACTTTGTCAATTTGCTTCGTCATTACAAATGTAACTAATGAATAGGATATCTCTTTAAACTTCAAATGGTATAACAATTTGTGCACATTCTTAATGAATTTCAGTTTTAATCGATTAAAAGGATATCACTTGAGCAAAAATGGTTTAATTGGTTTGTCATTTAGTGCATTTGATTCATTCTTACAAACTTGGAAAATGAGTATGCATATATTTAAAATAATTAAATACACATTTGTGACAAGCTGTGGTGCTTTGTTCTAAATTTAGTTACGTAAGTGAAATCTCAAAAGGAAGAATGGTCAAGTTGTGGTATCACTTTGTCTATTTGATTTATTATTACAAACGAAAATTTGGAGGTGTCTTTAAACTTTGAATAATATAATGACTCATGTGCATTCTTAACGAACTTGGATTTTAATTGATTAAAGAGATATAACTTGATAAAAATTAGTCAGATTGGTTCATCGTTTAGTGTGTTTGATTCATTCTTACAAACTTCGCAATTAAGTATGTATTTATTTAAAATAATTATCTATATACTCAAGACAAGCTTTCGTGCTTTGTTCTAAATCAAGTTAAGCAAATAAAATTACATAAGTTAGGGAAGAATTGTCAAATTGTGGTATAACTTTGTCCATTTGATTCATTATTCGGAACAAAATAAATGATTGGGTGGTCTATTTAAAGTTCAAATAATCTAATAATTTATTCACATTATTGACAAACTTCAATTTTAATCAATTAAAAGGGTCTAGACTTGACCAATATTAGTCCTAATAGTTTGTCATTTAGAGTGTTCAATTCATTCTTATGAATATAGAAAATGAGTACATATTTATATAAGACAATTAACACCACATTCGTGACGAGGTTCAGTGTTTTGTTCTAAATCTAGTGAAACAAATTAAATCATATAAGTTAAGGAAAAACTGTCAAATTGTGGTATCGCTTTGTCCATTTGAGTCATTATTACGAACATAACAAATGAATGAGAGATCTCTTTTAACTTTATATAATATAATGATTTGTGCACAATCTTTACCAGCTTCAGTTTTAATAGATTAAAAGGATATAACTTTACAAAAATGGGTCCGATTGGTTCATCATTTAGTGTGTATGATTTATTCTTACAAACATAGAAAATAAAAATATATTTATTTAAAATAATTAAATAAACAAACCTCATGAGCTTTGGGCTTTGTTCTAAATCAAGTTAAGCAAATAAAATAAAATAAGTTAATAAAGAACGGTCAAATTGAGTTATTTTTTTTTCCATTTGATTTGTCATTATGAACATAACAAATAAATGGGAGGTCTTTTTATACTTGAAATGATATAACAATTTGTGCACTTTTTTAATAAACTTCGATTTTAATCTATTAAAAGGATATAACCTAAGAAAAAGTGGTCCAATTGGTTTGTCATTTAGTGCATTTGATGTATTCTTAGAATATAGCAAATGAGTATGTATTTAATTAAAACAATTCAATAGATATTCGTGATGAGCTTTGGTGCTTTGTTCTAAATCTAGTGGAGTGAATGAAGTCATATAAGTTAAGGAATAACGGTCAAATTGTAGTATCACTTTATCCATTTGATGCGTTATTTTGAACGTAACAATTAATGAGAGATCTCTTTTTTAACTTTAAATGATATTATGAGTCGTGCATATTCTTGATAAACTTCAATTTAATTGATTAAAACAATATAACTCTACAAAATTGGTCTAATTGGTTCATCAATTTATTGCATTTATTTCATTCTTACTAACATGGGAAATGAGCTCATTTTTATTTAAAATAATTAAATAATATTTGTAACAAGCATTGGTGCTTTGTTCTAAATATAATTAAGTGAATGAAATGATACAAGTTAAGGAAAAATGGCCAAATTGTGATATTACTTTATTAGTTTGATTTGTCATTACAAACGTAAAAAATGAATAAGATATCTCTATAAACTTAAAATTATATAACAATTTTTGCACATTCTTAACAAACTTCAGCATGAATCGATTAAAAGGTTATATAACTTGACCAAAAATGGTCCAATTGGTTCATCATTTAATGCATTTGATTCATTCTTATGAATTTTTGGCAAATGAGTACATATTTATTTAAAATAATTAAATACATAATTGTGATGAGCTATAGTGTTTTATTCTAAATCCAGTGAAGCGAATAAAATCATATCAGTTAAGAAAGAATGGTCAAATTGTGATATCACTTTGTCCATTGATTTGCTATTATGAATATTACAAAGGAGGTCTTTTTAAACATTAAACAATATAATGATTTGTGCATATTTATAATGAACTTTGATTTTAATCAATTAAAAAGATATTTAACTATAAGTGCTATGATTGGTTAGTCATTTAGCATATTTGATTCCTTCTTATGAACATCATAAATAAGTACTTATTTATTTAAAACAATTATATAAGCATTCCTCATGAGCTTTGGTACTTTGTTTAAAATAGAGTTAAGAAGATGAAATAGTATAAGTTAAGGAAGAACAACCAAATGGTTCAATTACTTTGTACATTTGATTCATCATTATGAACGTAACACATGAATGAGAGGTCTCTTTATACTTGCATAGATATAATGATTTGTTCATATTCTAAACGAACTTTAATTTTAATCAATTAAAAGGATATAACTTGACAAAAAGTGGTTTGAATAATTCATCATTTAGTGCATGTAATGAATTCTTAGAACTTAGCAAATTAGAAAATATTTATTTAAAACAATTAAATACACATCTATGATAAGCTTTAGTGCTTTGTTCTATATTTAGTTATGCTAATAAAATCATTTAGTTAAGAAAAAATTATCAAATTGTAGTATCACTTTGTCCATTTGATTCATCATTACGAACATAACAAATGATTGAGAGATCTCTTTTAACTTTAAACAATATATCAATTTATGCAAATTCTTTACAAATTAATAAATTAAATGGATACTAGTTGACAAAAATTGGTTTGATTGGTTCATCATTTCGTGCATTTGATTCTTTCCTACAAATTTAGCATATGAGTACATATTTATTTAAAATAATTACATAAACATTCCTACGAGCTTTAGTGCTTTGTTCTAAATCAAATTAAGTGAATGAAATAATATAAATTAAGGAAGAATAGGCAAACTACGCTATTACATTGTCCATTTGATTTGTTATTACAAACATAATAAATGATTCAGAGATCCCTTTTAACTTTAAATGATATAACAATTTATCCATATTCTTAATTGGTTTTAATCTATTGAAGGGATATGGATTGACCAAAAGTGGTCCAATTTGCTTATTGTTTAGTGCTTTGATTGCATTCTTACTTAGCAAATGAGTACGTATTTATTTAAAACATATAAATACCAATTCGTGACAAGTTTTCATGTTGTGTTCTAAATCTAGTTAAGTGAATGAAATCATATAAGTTATGGAAGAACATTCATATTATGCTATCACTTTGTTCATTTGATTCATTATTCTAGACATAATAAATGAATGGGAGGTCTCTTTGAAATTTAAAGAATATTATGATTTGTGGACTTTGGTCTTAATCGATTCAAAAGATATAACTTGACAAAAAGTGGTCCAATTAGTTCGTCATTTAATACGTTTGATTCATTCTTATAAACTTAGAAAATGAGTTCATATTTATTAAAAATAATTAAATCTACATTCCTAGCGAGCTTTGGTAATGTTTTCTAAATCTAGTTAAGGAAGAACAATCAAATTGTTAGATCACTTTCTCCAATTGACTTGTTAATACCAACGTAACAAATGGATTAGAGATCTCTTTCAACTTTAAATGATATAATGATTTGTTCATAAACTTATCAAACTTTGGTTTTAATTGATAAAAGGAGATAACTTAACCAAATGTGGTCCAATTGGTTCATCGTTTAGTTCGTTTAATTCATTCCTATGAACATAGAAAATGAGTGCTTATTTATTTAAAATATACATTGGTGACGAGCTTCAGTGCTTTGTTCTAAATTTAGTTAAGCGAGTGAAAATATTTAAGTTAAGGAAGAATGACCAAATTTTATGATTACTTTGTCCATTAGATTCCTCATTACCAACATAACAAATGAATTGGGATCTTATTAAAGTTTAAACAATATAACAATTTGTACATATTCTTAATGAAATTTGGTTGTAATCGATTAAAATGATATAATGTGACCAAAATTTCTCCGATTGATTCATCGTTTGGTGAGTTTGATTCATTCTTATAAACTTTACAAATGAGTATATATTTATTTAAAATAATTAAGTATTCATTCATGAAGAGCTTTGGTACTTTGTTCTAAATCAAGTTAAGCGAATGAAATCAAATAAGTTAAGAAAGAATGGTTAAATTGTGGTATCACTTTGTCAATTTGATTCTTTATTATAAACATAACAAATGAATAAGTGGTCTCTTTAAACATTTAATAATATAATGTTTTCTACATATTCTTAAGGAACTCGGTTTTAATGGATTAAAAGGATGTAACTTGACCAAAATTAGTCTAATTAGTTTGTCTTTTAGTCCATTTGATGCATTCTTACGAACTTAGAAAATGATTACATATTTAATAAAAATAATTAAATCCACATTTGTGATGAGATTTGGTTCTTTGTTCTAAATCTAGTTAAGCAAATGAAATCATGTAAGTAAAGACAGAATAGCCCAATTGTGGTATCACTTTCTACCTTTGATATATTATTACAAATGTAACAAATTAATAGGACTCTTTAACTTTTAAATGATTTAATGATTGGTGCACATTCTTATTTAGGTTTAATTGATTAAAAAATATAAATTGACCAAAGTGGTATGATTGGTTCATTGTTTAGTGCGTTTGATGCATTCTTACGAATATTGGAAATTAGTACATATTTATTTAAAATAATTAGATACACATTCATGGTTAGTATTAGTGTTTTGTTCTAAATTGAGTTAAGCGAATAAAATCATATCAGTTAAGGAAGAACGATCAAATTGTGGTATCACTTTGTCCATTTGATTCATTATTATGAATGTAACAAATGCATGGGAGAACATTTTTGACCTTTAGATAATGTAATAATTTGTGCACATTCTTAACAAACTTTAGTTTTAATTGATTAAAACGATATAACTAGACCAAAAGTGGTCTTATTGGTTCGTTGTTTAATTTGTTTGATTCAATTTTACAAACTTAGCAAATGAATATTTATTTATTTAAAATAATTATATACATACTTGTGACAAGCTTTGGTGCTTTATTCTAAATCTAGTTAAGCAAATAACAAGTTAAAGAAAAATATCTAAAATGTGCTCTTACTTTGTCTATTTGATTTGTCACTATGAATGTAACAAAGTAATGGGAGGTCTATTAAAACTTTAAATGATATAATGATTTGTGCATATTTTTAACGAATTTTTATTTTAGTCGATTAAAGCAATATAACTTGAAAAAAAGTGGTCCATTTGGTACATCGTTTAGTGCGTTTAATTCATTCTTTTGAACTTGGCAAATGAGTATGTATTTATTTAAAATAATTAAACAAATTCCTAGTGAGCTTTGGTTCTTTGTTTTAAATCTAGTTAAGCGAATGAAATCACATAAGTTATGAAAGAGTGGTTATATTGTGGTATCACTTTGTCTATTTAATTCGTTATTTCAAGCATAACAAATGAATAGGTGGTCTCTATAAACTTTAAATAAAATAATGATTTGTGCACATTCTTTATGAACTTTGGTTTTAATCGATTAAAAAGTTATAACTTGAAAAAATTTAGTACAATTGGTTCGTTGTTTAGTACATTTGATTTATTCTTATGAATTTAGCAAATGAGTTCATATTATTGAAAATAGTTAAATCTACATTCTTACGAGCTTCAATTCTTTAATCTAAATCTATTTAACTGATTTAAATGAACGGTCAAATTGTTGTATTACTTTATCCATTTAATTCTTTTTTATGAACATAACAAAGGAATAGGATGACCCTTTAAACATTACACAATATAACAATTTTTGCACATTCTTTACGAATTTTGGTTTTAATCAATTAAAAGGTTATATAACTTGACCAAAAGTGGTCCAATTGGTTTGTCATTTAGTGCGGTTGATTCTTTCTCGCGAACATCACAAATGAGTACGTATTTGTTTAAAACAATTAAATCCACATTCAAGACAAGATGTTGTTCTTTGTTCTTTTGATTCGTAATTATGAACATAACAAATAAATTGGAGGTCTCTTTATACTTTAAACAATATAAAGATTTATACATATTCTTTAAAACTTCAGTTTTCATAGACTAAATAGATATAACTTGACTGAAAGTGGTCTAATTGGTTCATTGTTTAGGGCATTTGATTAGTGGTTATGAACTTAGCTAATGAATACATTTTTATTGATAATAATTAATTATACATTTGTGATGAACTTCGGTTCTTTGTTCTAAAACGAATTAAGAGAATGAAATAATATAAGGAAGAATGACCAAATTGTGCTATTAGTTTGTCCATTTAATTCGTCATTATGAATGACACAAATTAATAATGATATATGTGCACATTCTTAATTAACTTTAGTTTTAATCGATTAAAAGGATATAACTTGAAGAAAAGTTGTCTGATTCGTTCGTCATTTAGTGCATTTAATTTATTCTTAAGAATATGACAAATGAGTACATATTTTCCTAAAATAATTAAATACAAATTAATGGCGAGCTGTGGTGCTTTGCTCTAATTCTAGTTAAGCGAATGAAATCACATAAGTTAAGGAATAACATTCTTATTGTGGTATTACTTTGTCCATTTGACTCATTGTTATGAGCATAACAAATGAATGAGAGCTCTCTTTAAAATTTAAATAACATAATAATTTTTCACACTCTTAATGAACTTTGGTTTTAATCAATTAAAAATATTAACTTGACAAACTTTAGTACGATTGGTTCGTCATTTAGTGCATTTGATTCATTCATATGAACTTAGCAAATAAGTTCGTATTTGTTAAAAGTAATTAAATCTACATTTATGATGAGCCTCAATTCTTTATTCTAAATCTAGTTAACCGAAATAAATTATTTAAGTTAAGAATGAACGGTTAAATTATTTTATCACTTTATCCTTTTAATTCTTTATTACGATTGTAACAAATAAATAAGAGGTCTCTTTACATGATATAACAATTTATGCAAATTCTTTACAAATTTTAGTTTTAATTGAATAAAAGGTTATAACTTGATGAAATGTGGTCCAATTAGTTCGTTGTTTAGTGCGTTTGATTCATTCTCACGAACTTTGTAAATGAGTACGTATTTTTAAAAAATAATTAAATACACATTCAAGAAGAGCTGTTGAGCTTTGTACTAAATCAAGTTAGGTGGCTGAAATAATATAAAGAAGAACGGGCAAATTGTGATATTACTTTGTCCATTTGATTCATCATTATGAACATAACAAATGAATGGAAGATCTCCTTATACTTGAAATGATATAACTATTTGTACACATTCTTTATGAACTTTGGTTTTAATAGATTAAAATGATATAACTTGACCAAAAGTGGTCTGATTGGTTCAACATTTAGTGCATTCATTAGTTTTTACGAACTTAGCTAATGAGTACATATTTATTTAAAATAATTAAATACACATTTGTAACGAGCTTCAGTGCTTCGTTCAAAATCTAGTCAAACAAATGAAATAGTAGAAGGAATAATAGCCAAATTTTGCTATTACTTTGTCCATTTGCTTGGCCATTTGAACATAACAAATGAATGGTATGTCTCTTTATACTTTAAACAATATAACTATTTATGAACATTTTTATCTAACTTCAGTTTTAATCAATCAAATAGATATAAATTGACCAAAAGTGGTCCGATTGGTTCGCCGTTTATTACATTTTATGCATTCCTACAAACTAAGTAAATAAGTACGTATTTATTTAAAAAATAAAATACACATTCATAACGAGCTTGTGCACTTTGTTCTAAATCTAGTTAAACAAATGAAATCATATAAGTTAAGAAATAGTGATCAAATTATGGTATCACTTTCTCCATTTGATTTGTTATTATAAATGTAATGAATGAATGGGAGAACTCCTTTAATTTTAAACAATATATTGTTTTATGGACATTCTTTATGAAATTCGGTTCTTATCGATTAAAAGGATATAACTTGAGCAAAAGGTGTCTAATTGATTCTTCGTTTAGTGCATTTGATGCATTCTTACAAACTTAGTAAGTGAGTACATATTTATTTAAAACAATTAAATACACATTTGTGAAAAGATTTGGTGCTTTGTTCTAAATCTAGCTAAGTGACTGAAATCATATAAGTTAAGGAATAATGGTCAAACTATAGCATCACTTTCTCCATTTGATTCATTATTATGAATATAACAAATAATTGAGAGGACTATTTTAATTTTAAACAATATAATGATTTGTCCACATTCTTTATGAACTTTGGTTTTAATCGATTATAGGGATATAACTTGACCAAAAACAGTTTGATTGATTCATCATTTAGTGCATTTGATGCATTCTTACGAACTTAGCTAATGAGTACATATTTATTAAAAATAATTAAATACACATTCGTGACGAACTTTTGTGTTCTGTTCGAAATCTAATTAAGCATATGAAATCATATAAGTTATAGATGAACGGTCAAATTATGATATTACTTTGCCCATTTGATTCATCATTACAAACGTAACAAATGATTGACAAGTCTCTTTTAACTTTAAACGATATAACAATTTGTGCACATTCTTTATAAACTTCGGTTTTAATAAATTAAAAGTACATAACTTGACCAAAATTGGACCAATTCGTTTATCATTTATTGCATTTGATTTATTCTAATACACTTAGCAAATGAGTACGTATTTATTCTAAATTAAGTTAAGCGAATGAAATAATATAAGTTAAGGAAGAAAGGCCAAATTGTGCTATTACTTTCCCTATTTGATTCAAAATTATGAACATAACAAATGGGTGTGAGGCCTCTTTAAACTTTAAACGATATAACGATTTGTACACGTTCCTAACAAACTTTGGTTTTGATTGATTAAAAGGGTATAAATTGACCAAAATTGGTCCAATTGGTTCATCATTTAGTGCATTTGATGCATTTTTAAGAACTTTGAAAATGAGTACATATTTGATTAAAATAATTAAATATATATTTTGACGAACTTTGGTACTTTGTTATAAATCTAGTTAAGCAGATGAAACCATATCAGCTAAGGAATAACGACTAAATTGTGATATTACTTATTCCATTTGATTCACCATTACAAATGTAACAAATGAATGGGAGGTCTCTTTGTACTTTAAAAAAATAACGATTTGTACACATTCTTAACACACTTCAGTTTAATCAATGAAAAAGATTCAACCTCACAAAAATGGTCTTATTAGTTCATCGTTTGTTGCGTTCGATGCATTCTTACAAACTTACCAATGAGTACATATTTATTAAAAAAAATTAAATCAACATTCGAGATGAGCTTTGGTGCATTGTTCTAAATCCTATCAAAATAATTAAATCATATAAGTTAAGGAAGAATGGTAAAGTTGTGGTGAATAAATGAGAGGACTTTTTAAACTTTAAATAATATGATGAATTATACACATTCTTAAATAACTTCAGTTTTAATCGATTAAAAAGATATAACTTGACCAAAAGTAGTTCGATTAGTTTGTCCTTTAGTGTGTTTAATACATTCTTATGAACTTAGCAAATTAGTGCGTATTTATTTTAAATAATTAAATACACATTCTTTTCTATCATTGGTGCTTTGTTGTAAATCTAGCTAAGCAAATGAAATCGTATAAGTTATGGAAGAATGGTCAAATTGTATTATCACTCTGCCTATTTAAATCATTATTACGAACGTAAAAAATGAATAATAGGTCTCTTTAAACTTTAAATGATATAGCAATTTGTGCAAATTCTTATTGAACTTCGGTTTTAACTGATTAAAAGGACAACTTGACCAAATGTGGTCAGATTGGTTCATCATTTAGTACATTTGATACATTCTTATGAATTTAACAAACAAGTAAATATTTATTTAAAATAATTAAATACCCATTCATAACGAGATTTGGTGCTTTGTTCAAAATCTAGTTACGTGATTGAAATCATATAAGTTAAGAAATTGTCAAATTGTGGCATCACTTTGTGATTTATTATTACGAACGTAACAAATGAATAGGAGGTATCTTTAAACTTTAAATCATGTAATGATTTGTGGACAATTTTAACAAACTTCAGTCTTAATCGATTAAAAAGATAAAACTTAACCAAAAGTTGTCTGATTCGTTCGTTGTTTATTCTATTTGATTCATTCTTATGAACTTAGCAAATGAGTACGTATTTATTTAAAATATTTAAATACACATCCGTGACGAGCTTTGGTGCTATGTTGAAAATCAAGTTAAACAAATGATATCACATAAGGCATGGAAGAATGGTCAAATTGTAATACTACATTGTCAATTTGATTCATTATTATGAACATAATAAATGAATGGGAGATCTATTTTAACTTTAATCCATATAAAAATTTATGCATATTCTTAATGATTCAATCTTATGAACTTATCAAATGAGCATGTATTTATTTAAAATAATTAAATACAATTTGTGATTAGCTTTGGTGCTTTGTTTTTAAATTTAGATAAGCAAATGAAATAATGCAAGTTAAGAAACAAGAGCCAAATTGTGCTTTCACTTTATCCATTTAATTCGTCATTACCAACATAACAAATGAATGGGAGGTCTCTTTAAACTTTAAAAGAAATATTCATTTGTGCACATTCTTAACTAACTTCAGTTTTAATAAAAAAATATAACTTGGCCAAAAGTGATTCGATAGATTCATCCTTTTGTATGTTTGAAAAATTCTTACGAACTTAGCAAATGAGTACGTATTTATTTAAAATAATTAAATACACATTTGTGACAAGCTTTGGTCCTTTTTTAGAAATCTAGTTAAGTGAAAAGTGGTCAAATTGTAGTATCACTTTGTACATTTGATTCATTATTACAAACAGACAAATGAATGGAAGGTCTCTTTAAACATTGAATGATATAGCAGTATGATAACATTCTTAACGTACATTGGTTTTAATCAATTGAAAGGAAATAACTTGACCAAAAGTGGTATAAATAATTTACCATTTAGTGCATTTGATTCATTCTAACGAACCTAGCGAATGAGCATGCATTTAATTAAAATAATTAAATACACATTCGTGACGACCTTTGGTGCTCTATTTTAAATTTAGTTGAGCGAATAAAATCTTATAAGTTAATGGGGAACATGCAAATTGTGGTATCACATAGGCAATTTGATTTGTTATTACAGACATAACAAAGAATTAAGATTTCTCTTTAAACTTTAAATGATATAACTATTTGTGCAATTTCTTAACAAACTTCAGCTTTAATAGATTAAAAGGATATAACTAAAAAAAGTGGTCTGATTAGTTCATAGTTTAGTGTGTTTGATGCATTCTTATAAACTTACTAAATAACTATTTATTTATTTAAAATAATTAAATACACATTGTGTTATAGCTTTGTGCATTTGATTCAGTATTACAAACGTAATAAATGAATGTGAGGTCTCTTTAAACTTTA
Organism: Saururus chinensis; assembly: GCA_035235625.1. Taxonomy (NCBI): domain Eukaryota; kingdom Viridiplantae; phylum Streptophyta; class Magnoliopsida; order Piperales; family Saururaceae; genus Saururus; species Saururus chinensis. The sequence goes on from CP141143.1 coordinate 40,750,202, forward strand.
AACATTCTTACCGAATATTAGTATTAATTGATTGAAAGAATATAACTTGATGAAAAGTTGTCTGATTGGTTTGTCATTTTGTGGGTTTTATGCATTCTTCAAAACATAGCAAATTTGTATGTATTTATTTAAAACAATTTAACACACATTTGTGACAATCTTTGGTGCTTTATTTTAAATTTACTTAAGTGAATAAAATCATATAAGTTAAGGAAGAATTGTGACACCTGAGGATTTTCCACACATTTACTTTAAAATTTTACTAGAAATATATTTCAAAACACGAACGTAAATCAAATTAAACAACAAAATTCAAAATGTGTGAAAACAATTTTAGCAAATTAATTCATCACACGACAAAACCAACATTCTCAGGCTTGACCCAAAATGATGATATAAATCATCCACCTTACGACCAAAACATCTTACTTGACATCATCAAACTGAGCTCCCCATAGTAGATCACTATTATCGCCCTCTTACTTAATACCTCACTTATTATGCTTACTTTTCACTTCATAGTATGTACATTATGTGTGTACAATTATGCATGCTCTTACTATCTAATAAATCCCATAAGGCTCCAAGCCTAAGTCCATTTACTTACCAAACACTCGACGTATGCTCCAAACCGAACCAAACCAATCTACATCTATTGTCTTCTGTCACACACTAACGCATCCACATACACATCCAACTCCATACCAAACACTCTATCACCTTTTACCGTTCATCACCCACACGCACAGTTCACATATGTAACTTACTAATAGACTCACTAGTCATAACTAACACATACGTATTCTACATACATCAACCATACTTAGCACATGTATTACACATACATCAACTATAGTTACAACTCATATGCATGCCATATGTATCTAAACATACCATATAATCATGCTTATATGCACCTCATGAAATCCTAGCATGCTACTACTAATTCAAGCATGCTATCATGAAATTATGAATTCAAAGCTCCTCTACCTCATAATCATTACGTTTGATGGCAAGCAAACGACGGTGGCGGCATTGGTGGCGGAGTTGGTAGTCAAAACCATTGTTAAGTTGAGAGAACTGCTATCCCAAGGTTTTAGGAAGCGCCAGAACTATTCGCGGCCAAACAGGGGTGAAACATGTCAATGCGGAAAATCCGCGATTGTAACGCCCGAGATTTTTCATACATTTTCCTTAAAATTCACGGAAAATTTTTGCAATATAACATCTGTAAATCAGAGGAAAAATAACGAAATCAAAACCTGATAAAACAGTTTATAATTTAAAACACTAAACATCCATTTTCCATCTAAAGATTTTCATCATAAAGTCAAACATTGTACGGCCAAAGCAAATATCATCAGGCACTACTCGAAAACACACGTACGAATAAATTGCTATGATCATAGACTTTAAATACAAATCCCTCCTAGGCATCCCTGAGTGCAAGCCCCATAACAATCCATAGACTAATCCAAATGAAAGTCCAGAACATAAACATTTTAACGTCTCATCTCTCCCAATACATCGAATCGTGGCACAAATAAACTCGCAGTGAGTCAAGCATATACCTGAGTCAACGGGAATCAATCCACCGCTGAAACGAGCGTCCATCTCCAGGAGCTCTCCGCATAACCTGCAAAACCTCCCGTACAACGGGGCTAAAAAGTAGGGTAATGAGTATTTTCATACCCAGTAGGAAAATACCTAGTAGGGGAATCCAAAACAGTGAACTCACTAAGTTCACAAATACATGCATTCATGCAACTCAAACATGAAGCAGAAGCATATCAATATCATGCTCATACGCATACAAACATATCAAAAGCACCATCGTGCCAAAGACATACCAAATGCACCATCGTGCCAAAATCATACCAACAAATTAAACTTACACAAACACCCTTATTCAGGGTCTTACAAAATTACTCGTACCATCGTACGCATACTCATACAACATACGCAAACTTGTACGACCTTACTCGTACAGCTTACACAAAGTCACACTTACTGTCTTACTCATACTCATACTCTTACAATCATACTCATACACATACTCTTACAGTTGTACTCATACACATACTCTTACAGTTGTACTCATACACACACTCTTACAGTCGTACTCATACTCATACGCTTATAGTCGTGCTCATATTCATACGCTTACAGTCGTGCTCATACTCATACAGTCGTACTCATAATCGTACACATATCAATGACCACTTAAGCTCATTACAACTAATAAGCTTGAGCGGCGAAATGGAAAAGATTGCCACTAGGGCAACACCTTAAACTCCGGGGATCAACTAGACGCCATGGACTTTTCCGAAGGTAGGGCACACCAATGCTCATGGGGCACTAGATCAAACAGGTAAGAGTAGATCTATAATACTACTTACCTGAGCGGGCAAACATAAACACCCACACATAAGGGGTCACACAGTTGCCCACCATAATGGGTCTTATAGTGCCATCGCCACTCTTGGGCAGAAAACATGCAGTGCCACTTGGGTAGAAACATACAGTGCCACTTGGGCAAAAACGTACAGTGCCACTCTTGGGCGAAAACATACAACGCTCTCAACAGAGAATCAAACGTCTGGGCTTATACAGCACGCAGACCAAATTAGAAACATACATCGCTCTCAGCAGAGCATCAGATGTCTGGTGCTCTATACAACACATAAACAACATCCCGCAGGATAAACACCATGGCAAGACATGAAAAATGCTCAGCCGACTCATTAGCGGCCAGCTCAAACACAGAACTTAATCCATCGAACTCTCAGATCTCAAACTCACAATGCTATCATTAGTTGTGCTTATATTCAAGTTTGAATTAAGTACATTATGCGGTACAATTATGCCAAACAAACTCACAGTCCTTGATTGATCAAACTGAAGCTGAGCCCGATCGAAACCCAAGTTCGTTAAGGCAGCAGACTTCACTTACCTATCCACATCATGGACAAAACTCATCTTACATCAAACCCTTACAGTCTTACATACTTCGCCATCCATCTTATGGCCAAATCATCTTACACTGACATCCTCAAATGAAGCTCCTCAGAGCCAACCCAATTGTCGCCCTCTTACTTATATCTCACTTATTATGCTTACTTTTCACTTCATAATCTGTATGTTATGCTTATACAATTATGCACACTCTTACTATCTCACAATCGCCCAACATACAATCCAACCCAAACCTATCCATTCTAATCCTTGCCCGTCATACTCATATCCTCTGACATCCGTCATACACTTACACATCCATATCCAAATCCAGACAAAACCTCTGTCACCTCTTACTGTCCATTGCCCATACCTCTGCCCACATACACTTACACATACCCATAGCATAGTCATATAGTCATCATACATACGTATGTATCACACATACGTATAACATACACATAGGGTCATACATACGTAGCTTACAAACATGCTCACTAGCCATCACTAGCACATGCATACATACGTCAAACATACACGCTAGCCATCACTAACACATGCATACATACATCAAACATACACGCTAGCCATCACTAGCACATGCACACACATTCATACATACTTCAAACATGCACGCTAGACATCACTAGCACATGCATAATACATGCATACTTCAAACATGCACGCTAGCCATTACTAGCACATGCATAATACATGCATACTTCAAACATGCACGCTAGCCATCATTAGCACATGCATAATCCAAACATACTTCAAGCATGCACGCTAGCCATTACTAGCACATGCATAATCCATACATACTCCAAACATGCACGCTAGCCATCACTAGCACATGCATACATACGTCAACATACACGCTAGCCATCACTAGCACATACTCAATCAGCATACGGAACTTACCAACAAACACGCTACTCATCACTAGCATATACTTACATCCAACATACTTACAGCCAACATGCATGTCATATGCATTTCAACATACCATACAATCATGCTCCATGTACATCATGCAATCGGATCGTTACTTAACATCCAAAGCATGGAATCATACAATCCTAGCATGCTACTACTTATTCAAAGCATGCTATCATGAATTTATGAGTTCAAAGCTCCCCTAGCTTGTAATCATGACGTTCAATGGCAAGCACACGACGGTGGCGGCGTCGGTAGCAGAGTTGGCGGTCAAAACTGTTGCCTGGCTGAGAGAGCTGCTGTCTTAAGGATTTTAGGAAGCACCGGAACTAGTCACGGCCAAATGGGGTGTCAGAAGTCAATGCGGCAAAACCCGTGATCCACGGTGGCACACTAGGGCGGCTGGGAGAAATATCATGCCAACATATGTGGCGGTGCGACCAGAAGTCGATGGTGTACTCACTGAAGATGGGCCGGTGGCTAAGACGTGCTCAACTGGCCACAATACGTCGAAATCGGCTATGGACAGCACCCAACGGCAATGATTTCGGTCAACAAAGGCCCACATAAGGGCGGAGAGCGTGGGGCCACGCTCGAGGATAGAGGAGGGCTATGTGTTAACTCCACTCGGTGGCAAAGCCAACCGATGGTCAGGCGGCGCGAATGCGGCGCCTAAACCCAAAAGCACATGCATGGCCACATGCACACGCGACCCAAAGGGGTGGGGGAGAGGGCTGAAAGGAGGTGACCCAAGGCCCACAAAAGCCAACAGGGCCAAGGTCCTAGCTGTGGCCAATCAAAGCGGCGACATCGCCGATAGCCACCCACAACCAAAACCCATGGTGCGGGCGGCTATGCATCTCGCACGGTATAGGGCAAATGGCAAGTGGCCCATTTTAAGCGAAAGAATAATCGGGCCAAGTGGGGCTAACCCTCACTGTCGCCGATCTGGGGCAAAGCCCATAATGCCAAATGACCCGAAACGCACCCAAGGCATCTAATTGGGCAGAGCAAGGCAATAGGGGAAAGGCGGGGTCAAAAATGGCAAACTCCTACCGACACCGGGTCGAGGTCGGCTGGACGGAGTCCTACCAGTGACCGGACGATGATCGGAAACACACCGGCATCCAAAAAATCCCATGGACAATGAGATGGAAATAAAAATAAAGCCCGACCAAAGTGTCGGTAGCTCACCAAGGAGCGAAGAAAGCATGGCGGCGGCTCTAGCCAGCGCCTATGGGTTCCTAGCGGCCAACTAAACATAAGTCTAGTTGAGAGTGGCCGCAAACGATGTCAAAATCATACACCCACAGTTCAAAAATGGGAATGGAGAGAAAAACCCGAAAAAAAGGTTCGGTACCTCGTGGAGGAGCGAAGAGGCCGTGGCGGCAATCATAGCTGGTACCTATGGACTCGTGGCGGTGAGGCAAAGCAGATCGTGATAAGAACCACCAGAATTTGACGACAGAGGAGGGAAAACGGGGTGACCGGCAATGGGCTCGGGTTTCTCTCCCAACTCATTGGACGTCTGGAAAAAGTTTATGGGCGTCGAAAAGTTACTGGAATTTGATCTTCTGATTGATACTTATAATCTTTTCAATTTTTATATCCATGTCCCTAATGTGCGTTAACCTCCCAGTTAAATGTTGTAGCTCCAAAATTTGCGCCATAAGCGTGCAGCGAGGCCTGCAGCTCTACGGGTAAAAATATGGGGGGGGGGGGAATACACATACAAATACGCCATAGCGTCACATTTTCCCGCCAAAAATGACTAGAAAAATAGCAGGAAAATCCCAAAAAATTGTAGAAAAATCAGGGACCTTACAGTGATCCACGATGGCACACTAGGGGTGGTCAGGAGATAGATCGTGCCAACAAGTGGCAGGTGTGACCAATGGTCTAGGCGTACACAATAAAATTCAATCGGCAATTGAAAAATACTCAACCGGTCACAAGACGTCCAAATCAGTTGTGGACAGCATCCAACGGCATCGATTTCATGTTCACAAGGGCCCACATAAGGGTAGAGGTGTGGGGCGACACTCAAGGATAGAGGAGAGGTGGAGAACTCTGGTGGTCAAATCCAAATGTTGGCAGAGCCATGTGATTGTCAGGCATCGCCAAAGCGGCACCAAAACCTTAAACCGCATGCGATGCTACTTGCACACGCGGCCAAAGGGAGGGGGAGAGGGCTAGAAAGAGTCTGTCCAAGGCTCATAAGGGGCTGATAGGGCTAAGGCCCTAGTGGTGGCCAATCAAAAAGGCGACATTGCTTATCACCACCCACAACCAAAACCAATGGTGCGGGTGGCTCTGCATCTCACACGGCAGAGGATGGTGGAAAGGTTCAGGGTCAAGCAAAGGCCATGAGGCTGTCATTGGCCAAGGCCTATGAAGGTGAACTCGTCCACCTTCAGTCAAGATAGGCCATACAGATTCTTGCCAGAGTTCATCCGGTACTGACTGAGTAAAATGGACAAGAGGGGTCAACGGTAGACATGTCAGTGAGGCAGAACTAGTTTGGGGCTACAAGCTACAAAGAGGAGCTGGGGTTAGACGAGGTTGAACCGGCCGAGGTGGGTCCAGCACTATGACAAGGCTGGCCAAACATGGCCCACGGTTGCACCAGAATGGTCCTTCTTTGACTGGTGTATGCTACATGCATTGGAAAATGGGGTCTAGCCAAGGGGAAAGTGACTCATTCCAGTGAAGGCGGACGAACCAAGCTAGGTACGGTAGAATGGAACTGGGTACAGTGGTCCACCACCGCTGGGTCGGGGCGGAGCCAAATGAAGGTCCACTTCACTAGGTTTGGCATCCGGCTGGTGATGGTACTCACAACGTCAAAAATAGACATAACAAAAACAGGGGCTGACTGGAGGGAAAATTAGAGGTGGGGAGGGAAGGTGGTGGCCTTGGCCGGCTCCTCTATGGCCAAAGCGGCCCGGCGGAGCTGTCCTCAGCCAAAGCCGGTAACTTCCGATGTCAATAACCCCATCTGAAGAACATCGAACAAAACCAAAACAAAGGGGCATTTGGACTGAGCAGAGGAGAGACGTAGGGGGAGGAGGAGGAACTAGTTTGGGTGGGGTGGCTCACTGCCTTCGCCGGGCCCAGGTAGAGTCAGATGGAGGTCCGATCGGCCACGGCTCACCGCTGGAGGCCAGTGGTTAATCAAAACAGCGTACTGGCAAAAAAAAAGGGCAGAGAGGCAAATGAGGAAAGGCCCAAGTGGATGGGAGGGGTAGTTCCCTACTGACGCGCGACCAAGGCAGATCCACGGCCAGTTGGCCGTTCCTTGTAGGCCTATGGCGGTAGCGACATGATGAAAATAAAGAAGGAAGAGGGCAAACCGGGGAGAAGCTCATAGCTGGTCGAATTGAGCTGGGGCGGCATCGGGGAGGTGGCCTGGCCATCGCCCGGCCATCATCGGGCTGAGGTCAGCCGGCGGCCTGTTCCAGAAGCTTTTGGAATGGGCTCGGGCTCCTTTTCTTATTTAATTATTTTATTTATATTATTATTATTTCCCTTATGCTCTCTAGTTCCATACTCTTTATCGATTTTTCTTGTCAAAACGTGCGTCCAGGCCCATGGCCTACGATCAACCCCACACTCGACTCTACCGGTATGGATACCAAGGTCAAATATGCGAAGCGTCATATTTTTCTGCCAAAATGATCAGAAAATAGCAGAAAAATTACAAGAAATCATACATAAAATCAGGGGCATTACAATAACACCAGGACCCCCATGTGCATGATAGCCAACCATGCTATCCTCGTCTGACAGAGTCCGTGTGTCGGCAGCCACTTCTTTCAACATTTCTTTAAGTCCTGTCTTCTCCGTCCACTTCCCTTGGAAGAACTTCTTGTAGAATTGCCCCTTGCCTTGGGCAGCCTTCCCCTTTCTACTTTCCAATTTAGACGTGTTCCCTTTTCCATTCAAAACTGTGATCATTGCCACTTCATACACATTAAGGGGTAGTCGTTTGCCCCTAATGTTGAAGACCTCCAGTGAGTCATCTCAACACTCACCAATGAGAACGTCCAAGAGTGGCCTGGAGATGATGATGGGCTTGCAATCATATACTTGGTAGAACCCAGTCTCCACCAAGATGGCTTTGCATCCCAAATGTGAATCTACAAGGTCTTTTGATAGATGAAGTCCAGTGGGGAAACTATTCGTTCGCAAACCTAGTCTTCTCACATATATTCTCTTCTTATTTTCTGCTGCCTTCACTCACTCTGCCATTTGGTGTAATACTCTAACTTTACTACAAAATTGGATAAATATATGTATATCAACAATGGGTCGTGACCATAATCATTAGTCGCATTGATTCACATTATCTAACTAATTTCTATATATATGATAAGTATATATATCGTGTTGTCGGACATATGATAAGAGAACCTCTCATACACAATAAGTACCATATCATGTTGCGAGTGTCTTATTGAACACATGATATATGACTTATCATCTTACTTAAAACACAATAGACTGCTTCGACTACCTATGCCGTGTGATCTATTAAACAACAAAACAAAAAATCATGTATACAAATATACGTCGTAGATTTTTGTAAAGGCCATACCACGAAACAGCTGCTGATTTTCTTCAAGCTAGATCCAAGCCGGATTAACCCCTCGGTTGGCCACTAAGTTTTTTCAAAATTCACTCCTGTATCGGGATTGCATCAAATAGAACCTCGCTACACGGCCAAAACTTGCTTCAGGGTGTACTGTTTGAAAATCACCTTGCAAAACAAGATGAAACAGAACTACCGTTGGAGTGATTTTTAAAAAATCCTTCTGAAAACAAAAAACCTACTATAGTTTTTTGCAATCACTGGTCGGATAGGTTGCAAATCTCCCCTCATGCTGCGTGAACGCTGATCAATGCTCCAAATGACAAAAATGATGTATCAAAAATTCAAACGAACTTTTTAATCAGAGGAATCACAGCCTTCTGAAGTTGTTTGCTTGTGAATGCAACTTCGTGAGGATTTTACATGATATAAAGCCCTATCTCCATTCAGGGGCTTTTTTGTCCAAAATTTGTATTATATCGTGTAATCCAGGTTTCATGTTATTTGTGTTTAAAATCCAGGGAATGTAGAATTCCGTACTCTTCGGCTAGGCAATATAGAACAAACTTATGAAATGACAAACCAATCGGACCACTTTTAGTCTAGTCATATCCTTTTAATTGATTAAAACTAAGGTTTGTAAAGATTGTGCATAAATCATTATATCATTTAGAGTTTAAAGAGATCTCTCATTTATTTGTTATATTTGTAATAGTGAATCAAATGGACAAAGTGATACAATAATTTGACTAGATTTAGAACAAAGCACGAAAGCTTGTCACAAATGTGTAATTAATTGTTTTAAACAATACTCAATTGCTAAGTTTGTAAGAATGAATCAAATGGACTAAACGATGACCCAATCCTACCACTCTTAGTCAAGTTATATCCTTTTAATCCTCCAAAACAAAAGTTTGTTAAGAATGTGTACAAATCGCTATATTGTTTAAAGTTTAAAGAGACCTCTCAATCATTTGTCATGTTCATAATAGGGAATCAAATGAATAAAGTGATACAACAATTTGACCGTTTTTCCTTAAGTTATATAATTTCATTTGCTAAACTAAATTTAGAATAAAGCAGCAAAGCTTGTCACGAATGTGTATTTAATTGTTTCAAATAAATATGTACTTAGTTACATAGTTCCTACTAATGAATCAAACATATTAAACGACGACCCAATCCTTCCACTTTTGGTAAAGTTCTATCTTTTTAATCGTTTCAAACCAAAATTTGTTAAGAATGTGCACAAATTGTTATATTATTTAAAGTTTAAAGAGACTACTCATTCATTTGTTTCATTTGTAATAGAAAATCAAATGGACAAAGTGAAACAATAATTTGATCGTTGTTCCTGATGGTATATAATTTTATTTTTTTAACTAAATTCAGAACAAAGCATTTAAGCCCATCGCAAATGTGTATTTATTTATTTATAATGAAAACATACTCAATTGCTAAGTTCGTAAGAATAAATCAAACATACTGAACGATAAACCAACTATACCACTTTTGGTCAAGTTATATGCTTTTAATTGATTAAAATTAAAGTTTGTTAAGAATGCGCACAAATCATTATATCATTTAAAGTTTAAAGAAACCTCTCATTCATTTGTTACATTCGTAAGAACAAATTAAATAAACAAAAAAATACCATAATTTGATCGTTCTTCCTTAACCTTTGTGATTTAACTCGCTTAACTTTTTCTAAGACAATGCACCCAAACTCGTCACAAATGTGTACTTATAGTTTTAAATATAAAGTACTAATTTGCTAAGCTCGTGAGAATGAATCGAACGTACTAAACGATAAACCAATTAGACCACTTTTGGTCTTGTTATATCATTTCAATCGATTAAAACTGATATTTGTGAAGAATGTGCAAAAATTGTTATATCATTTAAAGTTTAAAGAAACCTCCCAATAATTTGTTATGTTCATAATGATGAATCAAATGGACAAAGTGTTGCAACAATTTGATTGTTCTTCCTTAAGTTATATAATTTCATTTGCTTAACTAGATTTACAACAAAGCAAAGCCTATCACAAACATGTATTTAATTATTTTTAAAAAAATACTCAATTGCTAAGGTTGTAAGAATTAATAAAAATTATTAAATGACGAACCAATCGAACCACTTTTGGTCAAGTTATCTCCTTTTAATCAATTAAACTAAAGTTTGTTAAGAATGTGCAAAAATTATTACATCGTTTATAGTTTGAGGATACCTCTCATTCATTAATCTCGTAAAGACAAATCAAATGGACAAAATGATAGCACAATTTGCCATTCTTTCATTACTTATATGATTTCATTCGTTAAACTACTTTTAGAACAAAGCACCAAAGCTTGTTAAGAATATCTATTTTTAATTATGTTAAATAAATATATATTTATTTTTTAACTTTGTATGAATGAATCAAAAGCCGTAAATGACAAACCAATCAGACAACTTCTTGTCTTGTTATACCCATTTAATCGATTAAAATTGACATTAATAAAGAATGTGCACAAATTGTTATATTGTTTAAAATTTAAATAGACATCACATTCATTTGTTACATTTGTAATGATGATTAAAATTGACAAATCGATTGCACAATTTGACCGTTCTTCTTAAATTTATGTGATTTCATTCGGTTAACTAGTTTTAGAACAAAGCACTAAAGCTCATCATGAATTTATATTTAATTATTTTAAATAAATAAATACTCATTTGTTTAGAGAATAAAAGGTACTAAACAATGAACTAATCAGTCCACTTTTATTCTAATTATATCCTTTTAATTGATTAAAACCAAAGGTAATTAAGAATATGCACAAAACAATATATCATTTAAAGTTTATAGAAACCTCCCATTCATTTTACATTTGTAAAGCTCATCATGAATTTATATTTAATTATTTTAAATAAATAAATACTCATTTATTTAGTTTGTAAGATTGAATAAAAGGTACTAAATAATGAACTAATCAGTTCACTTTTGTTCTAATTATATCCTTTTAATCGATTAAAACCAAAGGTAATTAAGAATATGCACAAAAAAATATATCGTTTAAATTTTATAGAGACCTCCTATTCATTTGTTACATTCGTATTGATGAATGAAATGGATAAAGTGATACCACAATTTAACTGTTGTTCCTTAACTTATATCATTTTATTTTCTTGGCTAGTTTTAGAAAAAAGTATCCAAGACGGTCACAAATATGTATTTAATTGTTTAAAATAAATGCGTACTCATTTGTTAAGTTGGTAAGAATTAATCATACACAGTAAATGACGAACAATTCATACCATTTTTTTCTAGTTATAACATGTTAATCAATTAAATCCGAAGTTCGTAAAAAATATATAAATCGTTATATCTTTTAAACTTAAAAGAGACCTCCCATTAATTTGTTGCATTCATAATGATGAATCCAATGGACAAAGTGATACCACAAATTGATCATTCTTCCTTATGTAATTTTATTCACTTAGCTAATTTTAGAACAATGCAACCAAGATTGTCGCAAATGTGTATTTAGTTGTTTTAAATAAATACATACACATTTGCTAAGTTCGTAAGAATGAGTTAATTACACTAAACTACGAATTAATCAGACAACTTTTTGTCAAGTTTAATCCTTCTAATCTATTAAAACCGAAGTTTATTAAGAATGCGCACAAATTGTTATATAGTTTAAAGTTTAAAAAGACCTCCCATTTATTTATTATGTTCATAATGACGAATCAAATGGACAATGTAATAGCACAATTTGACCATTGTTCCCTAATTTATATGATTTCATTTGTTTAACTAGTTTTAGTCAAAGTATCTAAGGTCGTCAAGAATGTGTATTTAATTATTTTTAATAAATACGTACTCATTTGTTAAATTAGTAACAAATGAATCTTGCACACTAAATGCTGAACCAATCGGACCATGTTTCATCTAGTTATATCCATTAAATTGATTAAACCCAAAGTTCGTTAAAAATGGGTAGAAATGTTATATCATTTAAACTTTAAAATGACCTCCCAATAATTTATTACATTCATAATGACAAATCAAACAGATAATATGGTACCACAATTTGGTCATTCTTTTTTAACTTATGTGATTTGATTCACTTAACTAGTTTTAGAACAAACTACCCATGATCGTCATGAAAGTGTATTTAATTATTTAAAATAAATACGCAATCATTTGTTAAGTTGGTAAGAATGAGTCAAATGAACTAAATGATGAACCAATTGCACCACTTTTTGTCAAGTTATATCCTTTTAATCAATTAAAATCAAAGTTCATTAAGAATGTATATGAATTGTTATATCATATAAAGTTTAAAGAGACCTTGCATTAATTTGTTACATTTGTAATGATAAATTCAATGGACAAACTGATACCACTAATTGATCGTTCTTTTTTAACTTAAGTGATCTCATTTACTTGACAAGTTTTTTAACAAAACACCCAAGCTCATCATAAATGTGTATTTAATTATTTTAAATAAATATGTACTCATTTGATAAGTTCATAATAATGAATCAAATGCACTAAAATAAGAACAAATTAGATCACTTTTTGTAAAGTTATATCCTTTTAATCGATTAAAAATAAAGTTTGTTAAGAATGTACATAAATTGTTATATCATTTAATGTTTAAAAAACCTCTCAATCATCTATTATGCATGTGATAATATATTAAATGGATAAAGTGATACTACAATCTAATCATTTTTCTATAAGCTATGTGATTTAATTCTCTTAATTAGTTTTAGAACGAACAACTAAAGCTCATCAGATATTTTTATTTAATTGTTTTAAAAAAATACGTACTCATATGATAAACTCATAAGAATGAATCAAACGTACTAAATGATGAACCAATCGGACCATTTTTACTCAAGTTATATCATTTTAATCGATTAAAAACAAAGTTCGTTAAGAATGTACACAAATCATTATATCGTTTAAAGTTTAATGAGATATCTCATTCATTTATTATGTTCATAATAACGAATCAAATGGACAAAGTGATAGCACAATTTAGCCGTTTTTTTTAAACTTTTGTGATTTCATTCACTTAACTAGGTTTTACAACAAAGCACCCAAGCTTATCACAAATGCGTATTTGGTTATTTTAAACAAATACGTACTCATTTACTAAACTAGTAATAATTAGTCAAGCACACTAAAAGATGAACCAATCGGACCACTTTTGGTCTAGTCATATCCCTTTAATCAATTAAAACAGAAGTTCTTTAAGCATGTGCATTAATCATTTCATTGTTTAAAGTTTAAAGAGTCTTCTCATTCATTTGTTATGTTTGTAAAGACTAATTAAATGAACAAAGTGATAGTACAATTTGACTATTCTTCAATAACTTATGATTCTATTTGCTAAACTAGTTTTAGAACAAAGTAACAAAGCTCGTCATGAATATGTATTTAATTGTTTTAGATAAATATGTACTTATTTGTTAACTTCAAAAGAATGAATCAACACACTAAATGATGAACCAATTTGACCACTTTTGGTCTAATGATATCATTTTAAACAATTAAAACTGAAGATCATTAAGAATATGCATAAAACTTTATATCATTTAAAGTTGAAAAAGGTATCCAATTAATTTATTACATTTGGAATGAACTTTCAAATGTTAAAATTAATAGCACAATTTGACCACTTTTCTTCAACTTGTGTGATTTCATTCATTTAACTTGTTTCAAAATAAAACACAAAAGCTCATCACAATGTGTATTTAATTACTTAAAATAAATACTTACTCATTTGTTAAGTTCGTAATAATGAATCAAATGCACTAAATGTTGAGCCAATCGGACCACTACTGGTCTAATTAAATTGTTTTAATCGATTAAAACTAAAGTTGGTTGAGAGTATGCACAAATCATTATATTGTTTAAAGTTTAAAAAGTCTGCCCATGAGTTCATAATTACGAATCAAATGGACAAAGTGATAGCATTATTTGACCATTCATCCTTAACTCTATGATTTTATTAACTTGACTAATTTTAGAACAAAGCACCCAAGCTTGACACAAATATGTACTTAATTATTTTTCATAAATATGTTGTCATTTGCTAAGTTCATAAGAATGTATCAAATGCACTAAACGACAAACTAATGAGACCACTTTTGGTCATGTTATATCCTTTTAATCGATTAAAACTGAAGTTCGTTAAGAATGTACACTAATCATTATATCCTTTAAAGTTTAAAGAGACCACTCATTTATTTGTTACGTTCGAAATAACATATCAAATCAACAAAGTGGTACCACATTTTGACTATTTTTCCTTATCTTATGTTATTTAATTCACTTAACTAGTTTTTGAACAAAGCACCTAAGTTCGTAACAAATGTGTATTTAATTGTTTCAAAACATACATACTGATTTGATAAGCTCGTAAAAATGAATGAAACGTAGTAAACAATGAACAAATCAACCACTTATGTAAAGAACATGCACATATTGTTATATCATCTAATTTCAAGGATACCTCTAACTTATTTCTTACGTTCCTAATAACGAATCAAATTGACAATGTGATAACACAATTTGACCTGTCTTCCTTAACCTACATGATTTCATTCGCTTTACTAAATTTAGAACATAGCACTGAAGCTCATCACAAATGTTTATGTAATTGCAAGAATAAATCAAATGCACTAAACGATGCACCAATCACACCACTTTTGGTCCAATTAGATCCTTTTAAGAAATTAAAATGAAAGATCCTTAATAACGTACACAAATCATTATATCGTTTAAATTTTAAAGAAACCTCTTGTTCATTTGTTACATTCGTAATAACAAATAATATGGACAAAGTGATAGCACAATTTGACTGTTCCTAAACTTATATAATTTTATTTGCTTAACTAGTTATAGAAAAAAACATCAAAGCACATCACAAATGTTTATTTAATTATTTTAAATGAATAAATACTCATTTGCTAGGTTGATAATAATAAATCAAACATACTAAACAATGAAACAATTAGACCACTTTTGTTTTAATTATAATCTTTTAATAGATTAAAACCAAAGCTCATTAAGAATGTGCATAAATCGTTATATCGCTTAAAGAGACCTCCATTCATTTGTTACATTCATAATGACGAATCAAATGGACAAAGTGATAACACAATTTGACTGTTATTCTTAAACTTATGTAATTTTATTTGCTTAACTAGTTATAAAACAAAGCACCAAAGCTCATCATGAATGTGTATTTAAATATTTTAAATAAATAAATACTCATTGGTTGAGTTCATAAGAAAAAATCAAACATACTAAATGATGTACCAATCAGACCACTTTTGGTCAAAATTATATGCTTTTAATAGATTAAAATCAAAGTTCGATATGAATGTGCACAAATCATTATATCATTTAAAGTTTAAAGATACCTCTCATACATTTGTTACATTCATAATGATGAATCAAATATAGCACAATTTAATCGTTGTTCCTTAACTAGTTTTAGAACATAGCACCCAAGATCATCACGAATGTATATTTAATTTTTAAAAATAAATATGCAGTTATTTTTTAAGTTGGTAAAAATGAATCATATGCACAAACGATGAACCAAATAAATAACTTTTTGTCTAGTTATATCCTTTTAATTGATTAAAACCGAAGTTCGTTATGAATGTGTATAAATCATTATATTGTTTAAAATTTAAAAAACCCTCCCATTAATTTGTTATGTTCATAATGACGAATCAAATGGATAAAGTGATACCAAAATTTGATCGTTCTTCTTTAATTTATGAAGTTCCATTAACTCAACTACTTTTAGAAAAAACACCAAAGATTGTTACAAATGTGTATTTAATTATTCTAAATAAATACATACTCATTACCAATGTTCATAAAACGAATCAAACACAAAACTACAAACCAATTGGACCACTTTTGGATATGTTTTATGCTTTTAATTGATTAAAACCAAAGTTTGAAAAAAATGTGCACAAATTCTTCTGTCGTTTAAAGTTTATAGAGACCTCCCATTTATTTGTTATGTTTCTAATGACGAATTAAATGGACAAAATGCATAGCACAATTTGACTGCTCTTCTTTAACTTACGTCATTTCATTTGCTTAACTATTTTAGAACAAAGGATCCAAGATCATCACGAATGTATATTTAATTATTTAAAATAAATACGTACTCATTTGTTAAGTTATTTAGAATGAATCAAATGCACTAAACGACTAACCAATCGAACCACTTTTCTTCAAGTTACATCCTTTTAATCTATTTAAACTCAAGGTGATAAAAATGTGTGTAAATTGTTATACCATTTAAAGTTTAAAGAGACATCTTATTCATTTGTTACATTCATAATAATGAATCAAATAAACAAAGTGATACCACAATTAGACCTTTCTTCTTTAGCTTATGATATTTTATTCTCTTAATTAGCTTTATAAAAAAGCACCCAAGATCTTCATGATTGTGTACTTAATTGTTTAAAAAAATACATACTCATTTGTCAATTAATTAAAATTGAAGTTCGTTAAGAATGTTTATAGATCGTTATATTGTATCAAATTTAAACAAACCTCCCACTAATTTATTACGTGCATAATAACGAATGAAATGGACAAAGTGATACCACAATTTGATCATTCTTCTTTACCTTATGTAGTTTTATTCGCTTAACTAGTTTTAGAATAAAACACCCAAGCTTGTAATAAATGTGTCTTTAATTGATTTAAATAAATTCTTACTCATTTTTTAAGTTTGTAAGAATGAATCAAATGCACTAAACTACAAACCAATCGGACTACTTTTGGTCAAGTTATATTCTTTTAATCAATTAAAACTGAAGTTCATTAAGAAATTGTTATATCATTTAAAGTTTAAAGAGACCTCTCATTTATCTATAATGTTTGTAATTATGAATCTAATGGACAAAGCGCTACCACAGTTAAATCGTTCTTTCTTAACCTATGTGATTTAATTCTTTTAACTAGTTTTAGAACAAACATATGATGCTCGCCATAAATGAGTATTTAATTATTTCAAACAAAAACCTACTAATATGCTAAGCTTAAAAGAATGAATCAAACGTACTAAACTATGAACCAATTGGACCACTTTTGGTCACTTATACATTTTAATCGATTAAAACTGAAGTTTGTTAAGGATGTGTAGAAATCATTATATCATTTAAGGTTTAAAGAGACCTCCCATTCATTTGTTACATTTGTAATAACGAATCAAATAGACAAAGTGATAGCATAATTTGACTGTTCTTCTTAAAGTTATGTGATTTTATTCACTTAAATAATTTTAGAACAAAGCACCTAAGCTCATCACAAATGTGTATTTAATTGTTTTAAATAAAAATGTATGCATTTGTTAAGTTCATAATAATAAATAAAATGCACTAAATGATGAACCAACTGGATGGCTTTTTGTCAAAATATATCCAATGGTGCTAACAATATATCCCCACTCATCAAGAAAGGCTGACGCATAAAAAGATCGGACCTATTTTTTGTGCACGCAAGCGTTAAGTGTCTGTGATTTGTGAGAAAAAGGAGCGCCAATCCTCTCGCTCCATAAGCCATGAATGGGTGGCAATAATGGTGGGGACAAACTCCACTTGTCATTTTTAAACAATGGCATGAAGAGGCAGATCGACAGTGGTGGTAGTAGAAAATGAAGCATGCAAAGTAGAAGGGGATCCCTTCCTCTTCTTCGGGGCTTTAGAACGAGAACCGCGTGCCATAGATCTCATAAACAGTGGGATAACATGAAATAGATGCCGATTCAGCTAAAATTGACACAAAAAATGGATTCAACACGAAAAATTGGAAGGAAAAGAGGATTTTTTTACAAAAATGCTTGGAGGATAGTGCACTGAATACGACAAAAAAGCAGGGTGATGCGGTGGAGAAAAAATTGGCGGGCGGCAAAACTGGCAGGCGTGCATTTTAAGTGATGACTCGACTATTAGAATGGTAACTTGGCCATTCGATCAACCGATCAATTGGGTGTCTACCAGATTGAATAGCTGAACAAGTTTTTTTTAAAATAAACTTAAAATAAATCAGTTAGTCTACTAAAACTACTAAATCAAATAAATCAATACATGGAGAAAATAAAGTAAAAGTAACTAAAACAAACAAATGAAAATAAAAATAAACCAAAGAAAACAAGGTTTGCCTCCCTAGAAGCACTAAGTTTAACATCTTTAGCCAGACGGTGTGCACTCCCTTAATGTATTAGTGGATCAATCAAATCAATGGAGTCAATGTCACCCCTCTCATGCCCCTCTCGATATCTCTCTCGATAACAGGCTTAAGTCTCTAACCATTAACTTTAAAAATCTGATTTCCTCGTTGGTCAGAGATTTTAACTGCTGCATGAGGGAAATTTTGAGTTACAACATAGAGGCCATCCTAGCAAGATCTAAGCTTACCTGGGAAGAGGCATAATTTAGAATTAAAGAGCCAAACTTTCTAGTTAGGTTCAAAGGACTTTTGATGAATTAAGCGGTCGTGTAAAGCCTTAGTCCTTTGTTTATATAATTTGGCACTCTCGTAAGCTTCATGATGCATCTCTTCTAATTCATTAAGTTGGAGTTTGTGGTGGGAACCATCTTAGTCCATGTCAAAATTAAATGATTCAATGGCCCAAAAAGTATGGCGCTCTAGCTCAACGGGTAAGTGATATGCCTTAGCTAAACAAGACGGTAAGGGGACATGCCAATATGGGCTTTATAAGCAGTCCAATATGCCCATAAGGCATCACTAAGTCGCATGGACCAATCTTTTTTATCAAGGTGCACTATTTTCTCAAGGATTTTCATAATCTCACGATTGGACACCTCTACTACACCACTAGTCTATGGTTGGTAGGGGGTCCTTAGTGGTGAATAATGATTTTAGTGGTAAATCTAGCCTAGGCTCATCTAATGGATTTTGTTCCTTCAAGAGTTTTATTATGAAATTCAGGACAAGAAGGGTGTTGAGAATGTCGTGGTTGATCATTTGTCTAGGATCTTACATGAGGAACCTTCAAACTCTAAACCACTTCATGATTCATAACCCAATGAGCAACTCTTTGTGGTCTCTACCACTTCACCCCCTAGATTGCCCATATTGTTAACTATCTTGCAAGGCTAGATTTATAGGCGCAGTCCTTGGCTAAAGAGTGAACAAAGTCCCCCACATCATTTATTATGCTAGAAAGACCCTTTCTAATGCCCAATTGAACTATACCACCACAGAAAAGGAACTGCTATTGTCTATGCCCTTGATAAATTCTAATCATACCTTTTAGGGTCCAAAATCATTATCTTTTCTGACCATGCATCCTTACACTACGAAGATCTAAATTAAAAAGAAAAGAAACTAAAACTTATCTATAGCTTTATCGACTCCTAAGTAAAAGAAAAATCTAGCCTTGCATGGTAGAAGAAAGCTCTTGAATATCCATTAAAAGCTTTGAATGATCTTCTATCTTCTTCTCCCTTTTTTTAAGAAAATATATTATCCAATCCTTAATTTTGAGTCAAATGTGTCTTTATAAAGGCATAAGAATCGTAGGAGGAAGTCTAATATGAAAAGGATTCAAAACCAGCTCAAAATAGGAAACTGCGCATTACCCAGTTCAAATGCCCTCCATTCTCATTCCAATGGCTGTATTGTTTCTATTTTTTTTCAAAATTACGTGTACTGATCCAACGCCCTTGTACCCCGTTCAAACATCAATTAAGAATCTGCACAAAATTAATACATGTTAGCCAATTTAGTTCAAAACATCATACAAGCTATTCCTAACCTAATAAACCTTAATTCCTAATTATTTAAACTATACTAACTCTTAAATATGACTAGACAATAGAATAATTGAGGGTAATATAACATATAAATTATTCTTATCAATCTCCCATTCAGTTGTTATGTTTGTAATGTCGAATTAAATAGACAAATTGGTAACCTAATTTAACCATTCTTCCTTCTCACTTAAATAGATTTAAAACAAATCACTGAAGCATGTCATGAATGTGCATTTAGTTGTTTTAAAGAAATACGTACTTATTTGATAAGTTCATAAGAATAAATAAAACACTAAACAACGAACCAATTGGACCACTTTTGGTTTAATTATATCCATTTAATCAATTAAATCCAAAGTTTGTTAATAATGTTCACAAACTGTTATATCATTTAAAATATAAAGAGACCCCCCATTCATTTCTTCCATTCGTAATGATGAATCAAATGGAGGAATTAATACCACAATCTGACCATTCTTCCTTAACTTATATGATTTCATTCGCATAGTACCAAAACTCATCACGAATATGTATTTAATTATTTTAAATAAATATGTGTATCAAATGTATTGAATGATGAGCAAATTGGCATGTTTTTTGTCGAATTATATCCTTTTAATCAATTAAAATTAAATTTCTTTAAGAATGTGCACAAATTGTTATATATCTTTTAAACTTTAAAGAGACCTCTTATTCATTTGTTATGTTCATAATGACGAATTAAATGATTTCATTTGCTTAACATAATTTAGAACAAAACATTAAAGCTTGTCACGAATGTGTATCTAATTATTTTAAATAAGTATGTACTCATTATTAACATTCATAAGAATAAATCAAACGCACCAAATGATAAACCAATCCAACCATTTTTTGTCCAATTATATCTTTTAAATTGATTAAAACCGAAGTTTGATAATAATGTGCACAAATTGTTATATAGTTTAAAAAATTTAAAAAGACCTCCCATTCATTTGTTACATTCATAATGACAAGTCAAATAGACAAAGTGAAAACACAAATTGACTCTTCTTCCATAACCTATATAATTCCAATCACTTAAATAGTTTTAGAACAAAGCACCAATGCTCGTTATGATTGTATATTTAATTGTTTATAAAAATATATATACCCATTTGTTAACCTCGTAAGAATGCATCAAATGTACTAAACGATGAACTAATTAGACCACTTTTTGTTTAATTATATCTTTTCAATTAATTATGTAAGGTCCTTGATTTTTCTACAATTTCCTAGGATTTTCCTGCTATTTTTCTAGTCATTTTCGGTGGGAAAATGTGACGCTTCGGCGTATCTGTATTTATATATTTTACCCCATATTTATACCCGTAGAGTTGGGTGTGGGGCTTAGTCGCGGGCCGTGGGCCTCGCTAAGCGCTTACGGTGCGAATTTTGGAGCTACAATGCGTAATCGGTAGGTGAACGTGTGTTAGATACGTAGATGTAAAAATAAAAAAGAGTGAATAGTAAAATTGGCATAAAAAGGCGATCCAGTAAGTTTCATTCCAGAAACTTACAAAAGATGAACTCAACGTCCAAAGAGAAAGGAGAGAAACCTGAGCCCATTTCCGGTTGCTCCATTCTCCCTCCTCCATCGGATTCCACCGGTTCTTGTCAAGATCTGCTTTGCCTCACCACCATGAGTCCATAGATACCAGCTATGACCGCCACCATGGCCTCTTCACTCCTCCACGAGGTACCGAACTTTTCTTCAGGTTTTTCTTCCTTCAAATCCCATTTTTGAGCCATGGGGGTACGATTTTGATGTCATTTACAACCGCTCTCAACTAGACTTATTTTAGTTGGCTGCTAGGAACTCATAGGTGCTAGCTAGAGCCGCCGCCGTGCTTTCTTCGCTCCGCTGTGAGCTACCGGCACTTTGGTCGGGTTTTGGTCAAATTTTCCATCTCACTGTCCATGGGTTTTTTTGAGACGCCGGTGTGTTTCCGATCGTCGTCTGGCCACCGGATGGATTCCGTCCAGCCTACCTCAACCCAGTGTCAGTAGGGGGTTGCCGTTTCTGACCCTGCTTCGCCCTATTGACTTGCTCCGCCCAATTAGACGCTTTGGGTGCGTCTCGGGTCATTTTCATCGGCTAGCTGTAGGCCATTTGGCCATCGTGGGCTATGCCCCGGCTCGGCGATAGTGAGGGTCAGCCCCACTTGGCCTGATTATACACTCCACCCGAAATGGGCTACTTGCCATTGCCCTATACTGTGCAAGATGCACAACTGCCCGCACCATGGTTTTGGTTGTGGGTGACGATCGGTGATGTCGCCGCTTCGATCGGCCACCACTTCTTGTCCCTAGCTCAGTTGTCCTTTTGTGGGCCTTGGGCCACTACCATATGACCCATCTACCCCTAGAGTGGTCCTTTTTGGCCGCGTATGCTTGTGGCCACGTGTGTGCTTTTGGGTTTAGGCACCGTATTCGCGCCACTTGACCATCGGTTGGCTTTGCCACCGAGTAGAGTTGATACATAGCCCTCCTCCACCTCTCCTTTGTCCTCGAGTGTTGCCCCATCCTCTCCGCCCTTATGTGGGCCCTTGTTGACACGAAATCATCACTGTTGGGTGCTATCCATGGCTGATTTCGATGTCTTGTGGCCGGCCGAGTAGGTCTTAGCCACCGGCCGATCTTCAGTGAGTACACCATCGACTTCTGATCGCACCACCACTTATGTTGGCACAACATTTCTCCTGGCCGCTCTAGTGTGCCGCCGTGGATCGTGGGTTTTGCTCCATTGACTTCTAACACCTCGTTTGCTGTGATTGTTTCTGGCACTTCCTAAAATCCTTGGGACAACAACTCTCTCAGCTAGGCAACGGTTTTGACCGCCAACTCCGACACCGCCACCGTCGTGTGCTCGCCATCAAACGGCATGATTATGAGGTAGGGGATCTTTGAACTCGTAATTTCATGATAGCATGCTTGAATGAGTAGTAGCATGCTAGGATTGCACGATGTGCATATAAGCATGATTATATGGTATGTTTATATACATATGGCTCAAAAATGTGTGATAAGTATGATTGATATGTATGAGATGTATGCACGTTTTATGGATGTGGAATATGTATGCGCTAGCGATGGCTAGCGAATATGCTAGTATGCTACATATGTGTATTATGCATGTGCTAGTGATGGTTAGCGTGCATATTTGAAGTATGTATGGATTATGCATGTGCTAGTGATGGCTAGTGTGCATGCTTGAAGTATGTATGGATTATGAACGTGCTAGTGATGGTTAGCATGTATGTTTGAGGTATGTATGGATTATGCATGTGCCAATGATGGCTAGTGTGCATGTTTGAAGTATGTATGTATGTGCTAGTGATGACTAGCGTGTATGTTTGAAGTATGTATAAATGTGTATGTATGTGCTAGTGATGGCTGGTGAGCATGTTTGTAAGCTACGTATGTATGACAGTATGTGTATGTTATACATATGTGTGAAAAACATACATATGTATGATGGCTATTTGCCTATGCTATGGATATGCGTATGTGCATGTGGGCAGTGTCAGTGTTTGGTATGGATTTGGGTATGGAAGTGTAAGTGTATGACGGATGACAGAGGATATGGGTATGACGGGTGAGGTATGTCAAACAGTAAGAGTGTGCATAATTGTACAAACATAACTTATAGATTATGAAGTGAAAAGTAAGCATAATAAGTGAGATATAAGTAAGAGGGCGACAACTGGGTTGGCTTTGAGGAGCTTCATTTGATGATGTCAGTGTAAGATAATTTTGCCATAAGGTAGTGGCGGAGATTGTAAGACCATAAGGATTTTGATGTACGATGAGTTTTGTCCATGATATGGACTGGTTAAGTGATGTTTGTTGCCCTGACAAACTAGGGTTTTGGATCGGGCTCAGCTTCGGTTTGATTAGTGGAGCACGGTATGCTTGAGTGCTTGTGTGGCATAATTGCACTACATAATTTACTTAATTCAAACTTGAATTATAAGCACAGCTAATGATAGCATTGTGAGTTTGAGACCTGAGGGTTCGACATATTAAATTCCGTGTTTGAGCTAGCTGATAATGAGTTGGTTGAGCATTTCTCATGTCTTGTCATGGTGTTTATCCTACGGGATGTTGTCTGTGTAATGTATAGAGCACCGAACATTTGATGCTCTGTTGAGAGTGACATATGTTTCCGATTTGGTCTACGTGTTGTATAAGCCCAGATGCTTGATGCTCTGTTGAGAACGATGTACGTTTCCGACTTTGTCTCTGTGTTATATGAAGCCCAGACGTCTGATGCTCTATTGAAAGCGATATATATTTTTGATTTGGTCTGTGTGCTGTATTTAAGCCCAGACGTTTGATGCTCTGTTGGGAGCGTTGTATGATTTCTGCCCAAGAGTGGCATAGTATGATTCCGCCCAAGAGTGGCACTATATGTTTCTGCCCAAGTGGCACTATATATTTTTTGCCTAAGAGTGGCATTGGCACTATAAGACCCATAATGGTGGGCAATTCTATGGCACTATAAGACCCATTATGGTGGGCAATTCTATGGCACTATAAGACCCATTATGGTGGGCACTTCTATGGAACTATAAGACCCATTATGGTGGCCAACTGTATGACCCTCATGTGTGGGTGTTTATGTTTGCGCGCTCAGGTAAGTAGCATCATGGACCTGCTCTTACCTGTTTGATCTAGTGCCCCATGAGCATTGGTGTGCCTTACCTTCAAAAAAGTCAATGACGTCTACTCACTCCCCGGAGGTTAAGGTGATGCCCCAGTGGCATTCTTTACCATTTCAACACGAAAGCTTATTAGTTGTAATGAGCTTCAGCGGTTGATAGTATGTGTATGAGTAAGGGTGCTAACGAGCCGAGTCGAACTGAGTTTTCAAATTTTTTGACTCGAGCTCGATTTTTGAAAGCTCGGTTCGAGCTCGGCTCGAGCTCGATCGAATAGCTCGATTCCTGGCTCGAGCTCGGTTCGGCTAAAAACTCGAAACTCAACTCGAGCTCGAGCTTGAGCTCGAAAACATATTATAGCAACTCGAACTTGTGTTTGAATTGAGCTCGAATCCCATTTACAACCAAAATTATTTTTTTCTATAAAAATCTATATTAATTTAGAGAATCACACCAACATTACAAAAATAAAAAATATATATAATAAACATAATTTTATTGTATTAAAGTTTTAAATATTATTTTAAAATCCATGGTTAAGATAAGAGTCAATAAATACCCAACAAAAAAATTTCATTTGTCACCAAAAATTTATCTAATATTATTCAAATATCCCATATAATAAATATAAGGGAAATTTATTTAAATAATATTTTTTAAAAAAATATTTACCAATTCAGACCACTTTGGGAAATATTTTCCAAAGTGGTGTTGTTTTTTGCCATGCAGGCGCCAGCCAAGCAATTGGCGCCTGTGTGGTTTTTTTTCAATTTTTTTTTTATTTCATCATTTAGAATGACGAAATCAGTACACGAAATCAGTCATTGTAAAGGACGAAATGTATTGATTTCGTCCTTCTCAGTACATCCCTCCCCCCTCTCTCTCTTCACTCTCTCTCTCTCTTCACTCTCCTCTCTCTCCTCTTTCTTTCTACAATCTTTCTCTCTTCTATCTCTCCATTCTCTCTCTCTTCTCTCCTCTTTCTCTCTTCATTCACTGTCTCTCTCCTCTTTCTCTCTCTATTAATTCTCTTAAAGAGGAGAGAGAGAAGGGAAAGAGGAGAGAAAGTGGAGAGAGAGAGAAGATAGAGTGAATAGAGAGAAAGAGGAGAGAGAGAAAGAGTGGAGAGAGAAAAATAGGAGAGAAGACAGAGAGAGTAGAGGAGAGAATGAAGAGAGAGAGAGTGGAGAAAGAGAGTGAATGAAGAGAGAGAGAGTGGAGAAAGAGAGTGAATAAAGAGAGAGTGAAGTGAGAGAGAGTGAAGAGAGAGAGAGTGGAGAGAGAGTGAAGAGGAGAGAGAGAAGAGGGGAGGGGAGAGAGGGTAGTACACAATATTGATTTCGTCCTTTTAAAGGATGAAATCAATAAAATGACTAATTTGGTCCTTCTAAAGGATGAAATAAAAAAAGTTCAAAAAAAGCCATGCAGGCGCCAGCCGCTTGGCTGACACCTGTGTGGCAAAAAGCAACACCACTTTGTTGGTAAATATTTTTTTAAAAAATATTATTTAAATAAATTTCCCTAAATATAATTATATAAGAGTCTCATTAATATCAGCCCAGGCTCACGCGCGCCGGCATGCACCAGGGCTGATTGGGCCGTCGGATT
Source organism: Saururus chinensis (assembly GCA_035235625.1). Lineage (NCBI taxonomy): Eukaryota > Viridiplantae > Streptophyta > Magnoliopsida > Piperales > Saururaceae > Saururus > Saururus chinensis. The sequence goes on from CP141143.1 coordinate 40,776,797, forward strand.
TACATCCAACGGCCCATCAAACTCACGAGTTTAAATAATATTAACTTTTTCCATTATATAAATAATATTAAAAATAATAATTACCAAAATAAAATAAAGGAAAAAATATTTACTAATATGGTGTTTCTTTTCGCGAGCACCTCCGTGACTTTTTTTATTTATTTTTTAATTTCATTCTTAAAGAGGAAAAATTCAATATAATGTACTAATTTGTGATTTAAGGGACGAAATCAATAGAATTTTGTGCTTTTAAAAGATGAAATTAATGCAATGTACTGATTTCGTCATTTAGAAGGATAAAATCGATAATTAAATAATTTTATCCTTTCTTCTCTCTAGTATATCTTCATTCTCTCTCCTCTCTCTCTCCTCTTTCTCTTCACTCTCTCCTCTTTCTATTCGCTCTCTCTTCTCTCGCTATTCACTCTCTCTTTCTTTTAGCTATCTCTCTCTCCTCTTTCTCTCTCTTCACACACTCTCTATTCACTCTCTCCTCTCTATATTTCTATTCAATCTCTCTCATCTCTCTTTTGGCTATCTCTATTATTCTCACTCTCCACTCTCTCTCTACACTTTCTTTTTTCTCTGTCCTCTCTTTTTTCTCTTTCTCTTTTTCTTTCTCTTTCTCTCTCTCTATCTCTCTCTCATGTAAGTGATGTGAGCCCTAGCTCTGAGAAGTGGGGAGAAAGTAAAAAATTTTAATTTAATTTTTTCTTATTTATATATTATATATAAAAATATTAAATTTAAAATAAAATATAATGTATTTGTGAATGACGAAAAATAATATTTTTTAAATTTTTTCATGATTTTGTCTTTTAGAAGAGAGGAGAGAGAAAATAGAAAGAGAGAAGAGAGATAACCGAAAGAGAGAGGAGAGAGAGGAAAGAGAGAGTGAATAGAGAGCGGAGCGAGAGAGGAAAGAGAAAAGAGAGAAAAAATCAATTAATTATTGATTTCGTCATTTGGAAGGACAAAGTTAGTACATTGTATTAATTTAAGTGTACTTATTTCATCTTTCTAAAAGATAAAATTATAAAAAAATATTAAAAAAAACCATGCAGGTGTGAGCGCCTAGTTAGTGAAAAGGAACATCATATTGGTAAATATTTTTCTCTTTCCGTTATTTTGATAGTTATATAAAATTTCTCATATAATAAGTCACAAAAGACTGAACTAGTCACCAAAGTTATGACAACTCTTATTTACATATTTCATATCTAATTATTCTAATGACTACAAAAAAAATTCATAATAAGAGAATTATTTGGACTTTAGCAATAATATATTTCATGATGTGTGGATTGCCTGTAAAAAAAAAATTAATATAATTGGAATTAAATAGTAAAATCTAGACTTGGTTCAGTGGATATATTTATAGGAAAAATCTAGATATAGTTCACTAAATCTCTAATTCTAAACTAATATAATTGGTTGAATTAAAAATGTTTATTTGCAAGTAGAATAACATATTTATATTTCTTAGGATTAGAATGATTAAAGGTAGTATTTAAAATTTAAATAATATTATATAGATGAATAGGGGTAGAATAGAAATAAAATAATTTATCAAACCTACATTCTCAATTTTATTAGTAGTAGGATTTATATTTGTTTAAAATATAATAGTATAATATAGGTATTATATATCATATTATATAATATATCATATACTATATATTAATGTATATATAGGATATATATTTTATAAAGTAATATAAAATATTATGGGTACATGAAAGGTAAAAGTTAGAAAATTTATATAATATTGGTATAATAATTTGAAAGTGATATATATCAAATCGAGTCGAGTTCGAGTCGAGCTTCGAATCGATTTCGAGTTGAACCGATTAGGTTTCAAGTCGAGTCGATTCGAGCTGACCCATGTTCGAGATCGGCTCGTTTGATTTCGAGTTCGAACCTAGCTCGAGTCGAGCTCACTTCGAGCTGAGCCTGTTTAGCTCAACGAGCTGGCTCGGCTCGTTAGCAGCCTTATGTGTGAGCACGGCTATAAGAGTATGTGTATGAGCACGACTATAAGAGTATGTGTATGAGAACGACTGTAAAAGTATGTGTATGAGCACGACTGTAAGAGTATGTGTATGAGCACAACTGTAAGAGTATGTGTATGAGTACGATTGTGAAAGTATGTTTCTGAGTAAGATAGTAAGTGTGATTTTGTGTAAGCTGTACGAGTAAAGTCGTACGAGTATGATTGTACGAGTAAGGTCATACAAGTATGTGTAAGCTATATGAGTAAGCTTATGATTATACGAGTAAGGTCGTACAAGTATGCGTATGTTGTATGAGTAAGCGTACAGTGGTACGAGTAAGTTTGTAAGACCGTGAATAAGGGTGTTTGGGTAAGTTTAATTTGATGGTATGATTTTGGCACGATGGTGCATTTGGTATGTTTTTGGCACGATGGTGCATTTGGTTTGACTTTGGCATGATGGTGTATTTGGTATGTTTGTATGCGTATGAGCATGATTATAATATGCCTGCTTGCTTCATGTTTGAGTTGCATGAACACATCTATGTATGGATTTACTGAGTTCACTATTTAGAACTCCCCTACTGGGTATTTTCCTACTGAGTATGAAAATGCTCATTACCCTACTTTTTCACCCCGTCGTACGGGAGGCTTTTGCAGGTTGTGACGGAGAGCTACTGGAGAGGATGCTCATTTCAGCAGTGGATTGATTCCCATTGACTCAGGTATATGCTTGACTCACTACGAGTTTATTTGTGCCACGATCTGATGTATTGGGTGAGATGAGAAAACAAGTGTTTATATATTCTGGACTTTCGTTTAGATTAGATGGTGGGCTGTTATGGGACTTGCACTCAGGGATGCCTGGGAGAGATTTGTATTTAAAGTCTATGATCATAGTAATTTATTTGTACGGTTGTTTTCGAGTAGCGCCTATGGATCTTTGGTTTGGCTGTACGATGTTTGATCGAATGTGTAAAAAAGTTTGTATGGGAAAACCAATGTGTTATGTTTTAAATTATAAAATTGTTTTCATAGGTTTCATATTTCCCAATTTATAGTAGTTATATTGCAAAAAATTTCCATGAATTTTGAGAAAAATGGATAAAAAATCACGGGTGTTACAAATTAAAATTCCTTTTAATCAATTAAAATGGAAGTTAGATAAGAATGTGTGTATATTGTTATATGGTTGAAAGTTTAAAGAGATCTCCCATCAATTTACTACGTTCATAATTATGAATCAATTGGACAAAGTGATTTCACAATTTGACCATTCTTTTTTAACTTATGTAATTTCATTCACTTAACTAGTTTTAAAACAGATCACTAAAGTTCCACCCAAATGTGTATTTATTTGTTTTAAATAAATATGCACTCATTTGTTAAGTTTGCAAGAATAAATCAAACACACTAAACAACTAACCTATCAAACCACTCCTGGTCAAGTTATATCCTTTGTATCGATTAAAACCAAAGATCATCAAGAATGTGCACGAATCGATATATAGTTTAAAGTTTAAAGAGACCTCCGAATCATTTATTATGTACATAATGATGAATTAAATAGATAAAGTGATTACACAATTTGACCGTACTTCCTTAACGTGTTTTTTTATTTTCTTAACTAGATTTACAACAAAGCATCGAACCTGACCATGACTGTGTATTTAATTATTTTTAATAAATATGAACCCATTTGCTAAGTTCGTATGAATGAATCAAATGCACCAGACGAAAAATGAATCAAAACACTTTTTCTCAAGTTATATCCATTTAATTGATTAAAACAAAAGTTTGTTGAGAATGTGCACAAATATTATTTTATTTAAATTTTAAAAGACCTTCCATTCATTTGTTACATTCGTAATAACGAATCAAATGGACAAATTGATACCACAATTTGACTGTTCTTTCTTAAGTTATATGATTTTATTCGCTTAACTAGTTTTAGAACAAAGCACCAAAGCTCGTCACAATTGTGTATTTAATTATTTTAAATATATACGTAGTCATTTGTTAAGTTTGTAAGAATGAAACCAATACACTAAATGATGAACCAATTTGACCACTTCTAGTCTAGTTATATTCTTTTAATTGATTAAAACAAAAGTTTGTAAACAATGTACGCAAATGATTATATCGTTTAAAGTTTCAAGAGACCCCCCATTCATTTGTTATGTTTATAATAATGAATCAAATGGACAAAGTGATGCCTGTTCTTCCTTAACTTATGTGATTTTATTTGCATAACTAGTTTTAGAACAAAGCACACATGATAGCCATGAATACATATTTAATTGTTTAAAATAAATACGTACTCATTTATTAAGTTGGATGAATGAATAAAATGCACTAAACAACAAACTAATCAAACCACTTTTTATTTACTTATATCCTTTTAATAGATTAAAACTGATGTTTATTAAGAATATGTAGAAATCATTATATCATTTAAAATTTAAAGGGACCTCCCAAAAAAAATTTACGTTCGTATGACAGATTATGTGGACAAAGCTATATTACAATTTGATCATTCTTCTTTAACTTATGAGATTTCATTCAATTAATTAGTTTTAGAACTAAGCACCATGCTTGTCACAAATGTGTATTTTAGATAAATAGTACACATTTGATAGTTCATAATAATAATAGAAATAAATGCACTAAATGATGAACCAAGCATATCACTTTTGGTCTAATTCTATCTTTTTAATCGATTAAAATCGAAGTTTATTAAAAATGTGAACAAACTATTATATCCTTTAAAGTTTAAAGAAACCTCTCATCAATTTGTTATGTACGTAATTACAAATCAAGTGGACAAAGTGATATCATAAATTGACTGTCCTTCCTTAACTTAAATGATTTTATTCACTTAACTAAATTTGGATCAAAGCACCCAAGCTTGTCACGAATGTGTATTTAATTGATTTAAATAAATACGTATACATTTGCTAAGCTTATTAGAATGAATGAAACACACTAAATGCTAAAGAAATTGGAGCAATTTTGGTCAAGCTATACCTTTTAATTGATTAAACCCAAAGTTTGTTGAGAATGTGCACAAATTGTTATATCATTTAAAGTCTAAAGAGACCTCTAATTAATTTGTTATGTTGGTAATGAGAAGTCAAATGGAAATGTGATACCACAATATGACCAATCTTTCTTAACTTTTACGATTTCACTAACTTAACTAGATTTACAACAAAGCACCAAAAGTTATCACAAATGTGTATTTAAGTTTTTTAAATAAATACGTACTCATTTTCTAAGTTCATAAGAATCTATCAAATGCACTACACGAAGACCAATCAGACCACTTTTGGTCAAGTTATATCCATTTAATTGATTAAAACAAAAGTTCATGAATAATGTGCAAAAATAGTTATATCATTTAAAATTTAAAGAGACCTCTCATTTATTTGTTACGTTGGCAATAGCGAATCAAAAAGAAAAAGTGATAGCACAATTTGACCATTCTTCTTTAACTTATATGATTTCTTTCGCTTATTTAGATTTAGAACAACTCACCGAATCCCATCACAAATGTGTATTTAATTATTTTAAATAAATACATAATCATTCGGTAAGTTAGTAAGAATGAATCTAATGCACTAAATGGTAACCCAACTGTACCACTTTTGGTCAAGAATGTGCACAAATCATTATATCTTTTAAAGTTTAAAGTAACCTTCCACTAATTTTTTACATTCGTAATGACGAAGTAAATGGACAAAGTGATACCACAATTTAATCGTTCTTCTATAACTTATGTAATTTCATTTGCTTAGCTAGTTTTAGAAAAAAAATACCTAAGCTCATCACAAATGTGTATATAATTGTTTGAAATAAATATGTACACATTTGTTAAGTTCATAATAATAAATAAAATACACTAAATGATGAACCAATCAGAGTACTTTTGGCCTACTTATGACGTTTGATCAATTAAAACCGAAATTTGTTACAAATTGTTATATTGTTTATAATTAAAAAGACCTCTCATTCATTTGTTACGTTTGTAATGACGAATCAAATGGACGAAGTGAGTACAAATTGACTGTTCTTCCTTAACTTAAATAATTTCATTCGCTTTATTAAATTTAGAATAAAGCACCCAAGCTTGTCACGAATGTGTATTTAATTATTTTAAATAAATACATACTCATTTACTAAGTTCATTAGAATAAATCAAACGCACTAAATGACAAAGTAATAGGATCAATTTTGGTCAAAATATATCCTATTAATTAATTAAAACTAAAGTTCATTAAGAATGTGCACAAATTGTTATATTGTCTAGAGTTTAATGACATCTCTTAATCATTTGTTATATTGGTAATAACGAATTGAAAAGATAAATTGATACCACAATTTGACCATTCTTATTTCACTTATATGATTTCCTTCTCTGAATTAGATTTCGAACAAAACATCAAATCTCGTCATGAATGTGTATTTAATTATTTTAAATAAATACGCACTCACTTGCTATGTTAGTAAGAATACATGAAACACAGTACACAACAAACAAATCAGATGACATTTAGTGAAGTTATATCCTTTTAATCCATTAAAACCAAAGCTCATTAAGAATATGCACAAATCATTATATTTTTAAAGTTTAAATAGACCTCCATTTCATTTTTGGATTCATAATAATGAATCAAATGGACAAAGTGATACCACAATTTGACCATCTTTAATTTTTGTGATTTGATTCGCTTCACTAATTATAACTTTTCAATCTATTAAAATCAAAGTTTGTTAAGAATGAGCACAAATTATTATATCATTTAAAGTTTAAAGAGACCTCTCACTCATTTTTTACATTTGTCATGACAAATATATTGGACAAAGTCATGGCACAATTTGACTGTTCTTCCATAACTTATATGATTTTATTAGCTTAACAAGATTTAGAAGAAAGAGCCAAAGCTAATCAGGAATATGTATTTAATTATTTTAAATAAATATGCACTCATTTGCTATGTTTGTAAGAATGAATCAAATGCAGTAAACGACAGACCAATTAGGCAACTTTTGGTCTATTTATATAATTTTAATCAATTAACTAAAGTTCATTGACAATGCAAACATAAATCATCATATATTTTAAAGTAAAGTCCTCTGATTAATTTGTTAAGTTCATAATGACAAATTGAATAGACTAAGTAATACCACAATTTGACCGCTCTTCCTTAACTTATGTGATTTCATTTGCTTAACTAGTTATAAAAAAAAGTATTGAATCTCGTCACGAATATATATTTAGTTATTTTAAAAAATACATACTTATTTGCAAAGTTCGTAAGAACGAATCAAAAGAACTAAACAATGAAATAATTGGACCACTTTTGTCTATTTATATCTTTTTAATCAATTAAAACTGAAGTTCATTAAGAATATGCACAAATTGTTATATCGTCTAATGTTTACAGAGAACTCTCATTCATTTATTATATTTGTAATGACGAAACAAATGGACAAATTGATATCACAATTTGACTGTTCTTCCTTAACCCATGTGATTTCATTCGCTTAGCTAGTATTTTAATAAAGCACCAAAGCTTCTCATGAATGTGTATTTAATTATTTTAAACAAGTAGATACCCATTTGTGAAGTATGTAAGAATAAATCAAATATACTAAACAACAAATCAATTGGCCAACTTTTGGTCTAGTTATATCCTTTTAATTGATTTAAATTGAAGTTTGTGATGAATGTCTACAAATCATTATATTGTTTAAAGTTTAAAGTGACCTTCTAGTACTCAACTGTTTAGTTCATAATAATGAATAAAATACACTAAATGATTAACGAATTAGACCACTTTTTGTCTAATTATATCATTCTAATCGATTAAAACTGAAGTTTGTTAAGAATGTGCACAAATTGTTATATCTTTTATAGTTTAAAGAGACCTCTTATTTAATTGTTATATTTGTAAAGATGAATCAATTGGACAAAGTGATAGCAATTGATCGTTCTTTCTTAACTTAAATAATTTTTTTCGCTTAACTAGATTTAGAACAAAGCACTCAAGCTCATCACAAATGTGTATTTAATTGTTTTAAATAATTACATACTCATTTGCTATGTTCTTTAGAATGAATCAACTGCACTAAATGATGAAGCAATCATGACAATTTTCGTTATGTTATATTCTTTTAATTGATTAAAACTGAACTTCATTAAGCATGTGCACAAATCATTATATTGTTTAAAGTTTAAATAGACCTCTCATTTATTCGTTTTGTTGGATATAACAAATCGAAAGGAAAAAGTGATACCATAATTTAATTATTTTTCTTTAACTTATATGATTTATTTCTCTAAATCAGATTTCGAACAAAGCACTAAATCTCATCATAAATGTATATTTAATTATTTTAAATAAACACATACTCATTTACTAAAATCGTAATAATACAACAAACACACTACATGACAAACCAATTAGACCACATTTAGTCAAGTTATATCCTTTTAATTGATGAAAATTAACATTTGTTAAGAATGTGCACAAATCGTTATATCGTTTAAAGTTTAAAGAGTCCTCCATTTTATTTGTTACGTTCATAATAATATATCATATGGACAAAGTGATACCACAATTTGACCTTCCTTAACTTATGTGATTACGTTTGCTTTACTAATTATATCCTTCCAATCGGTTAAAATTAAAGTTCATTAAGAATGTGAACAAATCGTTATATTCTTTAAAGTTAAAAGTGATGTATACATTTCTCACGTTTATAATAATGAGTCAAATAGATGAAGTAATGTCACAATTAAACTATTCTTTGCTAAGTTAAGTGATTTTATTAACTTAACTAATTTCAAAACAAAACACCAAAGCTCGTCACGAATATTTATTTAATTATTTTAAATAAATGCGTACTCGTTTGGCAAGTCGATAAGAATAAATCATACGCATAAATGACGACCCAATTAGATCTCTTTTCATCTAGTTATACCATTTTAATCAATTAAAATCAAAGTTTGTTAAGAATATGAATGAATCATTATATCATTCAAACTTTAAAAAGTACTCCCAATAATTTGTTATGTTCATAATGAAAAATGAAAGAGACAAAGTCATACCACAATTTAACCATTCTTCCTTAATTTATGTGATATTATTCGCTTAACTAGTTTTAAAACAAGGAACTTAAGATCATCACAAATGTGTATTTAATTATTTTAAATACATATGTACTCATTTGTTAAGTTCACAAGAATAAATTAAACGCAGTAAATGATGAACTAATCACACCATTTTTGGACAAATTATATCATTTTATTCAATTAAAACCAAAGCTGGTAAAAAGGTGCTCAAATCGTTGTATCATTTTATAGTTTAATGAGACCTCCCATTCATGTGTAGCAATCGTAATGACGAGTTAAATTGACAAAGTGAGAGCACAACTTGACTGTTCTTCTTAAACATAAATGTTTTAAATAAATACGTACTTATTTATTAAGTTCCTAAAAATGAATCAAATGTACTAAACAATAAAATAATTGGACCATTTTAGTCTAATTATATCATTTTAATCGATTAAAACTAAAGTTCGTTAGGAATATATATAAATCATTATACTGTTCCAAGTTTAAAGAGACCTCTATTCATTTGTTATGTTGATAATAATGAATCATATGCCGAAAGTGATACTACAATTTAATCATACTTCCATAACTTATATGATTTCATTCACATAAATAAATTTAGAACAAAACACTTAAACTCGACACAAATGTTTATTTAATTATTTTAAACAAATACATGCTCTTATGCTAAGCTTGTAAGAATGAATAAAACATACTAAACAATGAACCAATCAGACCACTTTTGGTCAAGTTATATCTTTTTAATCAATTAAAACCAAAGTTCATTAAGAATGCGCACAAATCAACATATTGTTCAAATCTTAAAGAGACCTCTCATACATTTCTTACATTCTTAATAACAAATCAAATAGACAAAGTGATACCACAATTTGACCGTTCTTCCTTAATTTATTAGATTTTATTTACTTAACTAGTTTTAGAGCAAATAATTGAAGATCATCACAAATGTGTATATAATTTTTTAATATAAATATGTACATATTCGTTTAGAACGAAGAGCAAAAACTCTTCACGAATGTGTACATAATTGTTTTAAATAAATACATACTCATTTGCTACGTTCATAAGAATGAATCAAACATACTAAACTATGAACCAATCAGACCACTTTTGGTCAAATTATATCCTTTTAATTGATTAAAACCAAAGTTTGTTAAGAATGTGTATAAATCGTTATATCGTGTAGAGTTTAAAGAGACCACCCAATAACTTGTTACATTCATAATGACAAATCAAATAGACAAAGTGATATCACAACTTGACTTTTCTTCCTTAACTTATGTGATTTCATTTACTTACTAGTGTTAGAACAAAACACCCAAGCTTGTCATAAATGTATATTTATTTATTATAATAATCAAATGTTTGTAAGAATGAATCAAATTCTTGTAAGAATGAATCAAATGCAGTAAATGAGGAACAACCCGGACCACTTTTTGGTCCAGTGATATCCATTTAATCGATTAAAACAAAGTACGTTATGCATGTGTATAAATTGTTATATCGTTTAAACTTTAAAAAGACCTTTCTTTGGTCCAGTGATATCCATTTAATCGATTAAAACAAAGTATGTTATGCATGTGTATAAATTATTATATCATTTAAACTTTAAAAAGACCTCTCTTTAATTTGCTGCATTCGTAATGATGAATTAAATGGAAATAGTAACAACACGATTTGACCTTTCTTCCTTAAATTATATGAATTCATTCGCTTAATTAGATTTAGAACAAAGCACCAAAGATCATCACAAATGTGTGTTTGATTATTTTAAATACATATTCATTAAGTTCATAAGAACAATGAACAAATTGGACCACTTCTAGCATAGTTATATCATTTTAATTGGTTAAAATCAAAGTTTGTTAAGAAACTGCACAAATCGTTATATTGTTTAAAGTTTAAAGAGAATTCTCATTCATTTGTTACATTTGTAACAATGAATCAAATGTAAAAAGTGATACCACAATTTGACCGTCCCTAACTTATTTGATTTTATTCACTAACTACATTTAGAACAAATCTCCAAATCTTGTTAACAACGTGTATTTAATTGTATAAAATAAATACATACTAATTTGCTAGGTTCATAAAAATTAATCAAATGCATGAAACGACAAACCACTTTTGGTCTAATTGTATCCTTCTAATCAATTGTAAGTGAAGTTCGTTAATCATATGTACAAATCATTATATCATTAATGTTTAATGAGACCTCCCATTAATTTGTTACATTCATAATAACAAATCAAATAGACAATGTTATAATGATTTGACCGTTCTTTCTTAACTTATATAATTTCATTCTCTTAACAAGGTTTAGAACAATGCAGTGAAGCTCGTCATGAATGTGTATTTAATTAATTTAAATAAATGTTTATTTGTATGTTAGGTTCTTAAGAATGAATCAATCGGACTAAACAACAAACCAATTGGACTATTTTTTGATATATAATATCCTTCTAATCAATTAAAATCGATGTTCATTAAGAATGTGCACAAATCGTTATATCGTTTAAAGTTTAAAGAGACCCCCCATACAGTTGTTATGTTCGTAATAACAAATCAAATAGACGATGTGATACCACAATTTGATTGTTCTTCCTTAACTTAAGTGAATTCATTTACTTAACTTGTTTTAACACAAAACACCAAAGCTCATCACGAATATGTATTTAATTATTTTCAAATAAATACATACTCATTTGGTAACTTGGTAAGACTGAATTAAACGCACTAAACGACAAACCAATTGGACCGCTTTTATAAAGTTATATTATTTTAATCGATTAAAACTGAAGTTTATTAAGAATGTACAAAATTTATTATATCATTTAAAGAGACCTCCCATTCATTTGTTACAATAATAATAATGAACTGAATGGATAATGTGATACCACAATTTAACTATTCTACCTTAACGTATATGATTTTATTCGCTAACTAGATTTAGAACAAAGCTCCAAAGCTCAGCACGAATATGTATTTAATTGTTTTAAATAAATACATACTCATTTGCTATGTTCATAAAAATGAATCAAGCTCACTAAATGACAACCCAATTGGACCATCTGTGGTCTGATTATTGCCTTTTAATCGATTAAAAGTAAAGTTTGTTATTCATGTGCCCTAATTGTTGTATCATTTAAAGAGAACTCTAATTCATTTTATACATTCCTTATGATGAATCAAATTGATATAGTGATAGCACAATTTGACTATTTTTCCTTAACTTGGCTAATTTCATTTGCTTAACTACGTTTAGAAGGAAGCACAAAAGCTCGTCATAAATGTGTATTTCATTGTGCTAAGTTTGTAAGAATCAATTAATCGCACTAAACGAAAAACCAATCAAGCCACTTTTGGTCTAGTTATATCCTTTAAATTAATTAAAACCGAAGTTTGTTAAGAATGTGCACAAATTGATATATCATTTAAATTTTAAAAAGACCTCTCATATATTTCTTATGTTCGTAATAATGAACTAAAGAGGTGAAGTGATACTACAATTTGGTCATTCTTCCATAACTTATGTGATTTCATTCACTTAACTAGTTATAGAAAAAAATAGCACAGCTCTTCACAAATATATATTTAATTATTTTAAATATATACATACTCATTTTGTAAGTTGGTAAGATAGAATTAAACATACTAAATGAAGACACAATCAAACCTCTTTTCATGTAGTTATATCTTTTTAATAAATTAAAACTGAAGTTCATTAAGAATGTGTATAAATCGTTATATCATTTAAATTTTAAAGAAACTTCCCAATAATTTGTTATGTTTGTAATAATGAATCAAATGGACAACGTGATTTCACAATTTGATCGTTCTTCCTTAACTTATGTGATTTCATTCAATTAACTAGTTTTAGAACAAAGCACCCAGGCCAGTCACAAATGTGCATTGAATTGTTTTAAATATATACGTAGTCATTTGGCAAGTTGGTAAGAATGAATCATATGCACTAAAAGACAATCTAATCAGACCACTTTTTATCTAGTTATATCATTTTAATCGATTAAAACCAAAGTTCGTTTAGAATGTGCATAATTCCTTATATCGTTTAAACTTTAAAAAGGCCACCCATTATTTTGCAACATTTGTAATGACAAATGAAATAGACAATGTCATTCCATAATTTGACCGTTCTTGCTTAACTTATATAATTTTATTCACTCAACTAGTTTTAGAATAAAGCACCAAAGCTCATCACAAATGTGTATTTAATTATTTTAAATAAATATGTACTCATTTAATAAGTTCTTAAGAATAAATTAAATGCACTAAACAATGAACAATTCCAACAACTTTTGGTTGAATTATATCTTATTAATTGATTAAAACCGAAGTTTATTAATAATGTGCACAAATCGTTATTATCATTTACATCTGAACGAGACATCTTATTCATTTGTTACATTTGTAATGATGAATTAAATGAATAAAGTGATAGCACAACTTGACCCTTCCTCTTAAACTTATGTGATTTTATTCGCTTAACTAGTTTAAAAATCAAATGCACTAAACAGCAAACCAATCATACTACTTTTTGTCAAGTTATCTTATTTTAATTGATAAAAACTAAATTTCGTTACGAATGTTCACGAATTGCTACATAATTTATTGTTTAAAGAGACCTCTCATTCATTTGTTATGTTTGTAATAATGAATTAAATTGACAAAGTGATACCACAGTTTGACCATTCTTCCTTAACTTGTATGATCTCATTTGTTTAACTAGGTTCAAAAGAAAACACTGAATCTCATAATAAATGTGTATTTAATTGTTTAAAATAAATACATATTCATTTTCTTACTTCTATGAATGAACCAATTGCACTAAATGATGAATTAATCGGGCCACTTTTGGTCATGTATTTTCTTTTAATCGATTAAAATTGAAATTTATTAAGAATGTGCACAAATTTTTATATCCTTTAAAGTGTAAAAAGCCCTCCCATACATTTATTATGTTTGGACTAATGAATCAAATAGACAAAGTGATACCACAATTTGACTATTCTTTCTTAACTTATGCAATTTCATTTACTTAACTAGTTTAGAATAAAGCAGCAAAGATTGTCATGTCTATGTATTTAATTGTTTTAAATAAATACTCACTCATTTGGTAAGTTGGTAAGAATGAATCCAATGCACTAAACGACGACCTAATCAGACCACTCTTCATCTAGTTATATCCTTTTAATCGATTAAAACCAACGCTCATTAAGAATGTTTTTAAATCGTTATATCGTTTAAGGTTTTAAGTGACCACCCATTAATTTGTTATGTTCATAATAATGAATCAAATGGACAAAGAAATATTACAATTTGACCATTCTTCCTGATTTATGTCATTTTATTCGCTTAATTAGTTTTAAAATAAAGCACCCAAGCTCGTTACAAATGTGTATTTAACTATTGATCATAAATACGTACTCATTTGCCTAGCTCGTAAGAATTATTCAAATGCACTAATCGACAGACCAATCGGACCACTTTTGGTCTAGTTATATCCTTTTAATCAATTAAAACCGATGTTCGTTTGAAATGAGAACAAATCATTATTTCTTTTAAAGTTTAAATAGACCTCATATTCATTTGTTATGTGCATAATGACGAATAAAATGGACAAAGTCATAGCACAATTTGACAGTTCTTCCTTAGCTAATATGATGTCATTCACTTAACTAGATTTTGAGCGAAGCACAAAAGCTCTTTAACAATGTGTACATAATTGTTTTAAATAAATACATACTCATTTGCTAAGTTTGTAAGAATGAATCAAACATACTAAACTATGAAACAATCGGACCACTTTTTGTCAAGTTATATCCTTTTAATTAATTAAAACTGAAGTTTGTTAAGAATGTGTATAAATCATTATATCATTTAAAAGATGCATCCCTTTCATTTGTTATGTTTTTTATGATGAATCAAATGGATCGAGTGATCCCAAAATTTACAATTCTTCATTAACTTATTTGATTTTATTCGCTTAACTAGTTTTAGAACAAAGCACCCAAGATCGTCACAAATCTGTATTTAAAATTTTAAAATAAATACATACTCATTCGCTAAGTTGGTAAGAATGAATCAAATATACTAAACAACAAACCAATTGGACCACTTTTGTTATAATTATATCCTTATAATCCATTAAAACCGATTTTTTTAGGAATGTGCATAAATCATTATATCATTTAAAGTTTAAAGAGACCTCCCATTAATTTGTTACGTTTGTAATGACGAATAAAATTGACAATGTGATACCACTATTTGACCATTCTTCCTTTACTTATGTGATTTCATTCGCTTAACTAGTTTTAGAACAAAGCACCCTAGCTCATCACAATATGTTTGTATTTCTTCGTTTTAATTAAGTACGTACTCATTTGCTAAACTCATAAGCAAAAATGAAATGCACTAAAAGATGAACCAATCAGACTACTTTTTATCTAGTGGGAACCTTTTGGTCGATTAAAACAAAAGTTCGTTAAGTATGTGTATAAATCATTATATCATTCAAAGTTTAAAGAGACCACCCATTTATTTATTACATTTGTAATGACAAATAAAATTAAAAAATTGAAAGTACATTTGATCAATCTTCCTTAACTTATTTGATTTCATTAACATAACTAGATTTAGAACAAAATAGAACAACTCATCACGAATGTGTATTTAATTGTGATACATAAGTATGTACTCATTTGCTAAGTTCATAAGAATGAATCAAATCCACTAAATAACAAACCAATCTAACCACTTCTGGTCTAGTTTTATCCATTAAAAAAGATAAAAGCAAATTTCATTAAGAATGTGTACAAATCATTATATTGTTTAAAGTATAAAGAAACCTCTTATTTATTTGTTACATTCGTAATAACAAACCACATGGATAAAGTGATACACAATTTGATCGTTATTCCTTAAATTATATAATTTCATTCGCTTAATTAGATTTAGAACAAAGCACCAAAGCTCGTCACGAATGCATATTTATTTGTTTTAAATATATACATACTCATTTGTTATGTTCATAAGAATGAATCAAATTTACTAAACGACAAAGCAATTGGACCACTTTGGTCATGTTATATCCTTTTAATCAATTACAACTGAAGTTCACTAAGAATGTGCACAAATCGTTATAGTATTAAAGGTTTAAAAAGTCATCTCATTCATTTGTTACATTAGCAATAACCAATCAAATGGACAAAGTGATACCACAATTTGACCGTTCTTCCTAAACTTATGTGATTTCATTCACTTAATTAGTTTAAAACACAGCAACCAAGATTGTCATGAATGTGTATTTAATTGTTTAAATTAAATATGTACTCATTTTCTATATTGTAAGAATGAATCAAATGCACTAAATGGCGAACCAATCAGACCACTTTTTGTCCAGTTATATCCTTTTAATCGATAAAAACTGAAGTTCGTTAAGGATGTGCACAAATCATTATATCATTTGAAGTTTAAAGAGACCTCTCATTCATTTGTTATGTTCGTAATGACGAATCAAATATATAAAGTAATACCACAATTTGACCATTCTTTCTTAACTTGGGTACATTATATCGTTTGAAGTTTAAAGAGACCTCTCATTCATTTGTTATGTTCGTCATGACAAATCAAATCTACACAGTGATACCACAATTTGACCATTCTTCCTTAACTTGGGTAATTTTATTTGCTTAATTAGTCTTAGAAGAAAGCACCCTAGATCGTCACAAATGTGAATTTACTTATTTTAAATAAATACGCACTCATTCGCTAAGTGCGATGAATTAATCAAATGCACTAATCAACAAACCAATCAGACAACTTTTGGTGTAACAATATCCTTTTAATTGATTAAAATCAAAGTTTATTATGAATGCATACACAAATCATTATATCATTTAAAGTATAAAAAGTGCCCCCACTAGTTTGTTATGTTCGCAATGACGAATTAAGCTATCACAATTTGACCGTTCTTCCTTAAGTAATGTCATTTCAGTGGCTTAACTAATTTTAAAAAAAAATACTAAAGCACATCATGAATGTATTTTTAATTGCATTAAATAAATACATAATCATTTTCTAAGTTGCTAAGAATGAAGAAAATGCACTTAACGACAAACCAATTGGACAACATTTGATCAAGATATATCCTTTTAATTGATTACAACTAAAGTTTGTTAAAAATGTGCACAAATCGTTATATTGTTTATAGTTTGAAGAGTCTTCTCATTAATTTGTTATGTTCATAATAATGAATCAAATGGAGAAAATAATACCACAATTTGACCATTCTTCCTTCACTGATGTGATTTCATTCACGTAACAAATTCGACAACGAAGCACTCAAGATCATCATGAATGTGTATTTAATTATTTAAAATAAATATACACTTTTGATCGAATTATATCCTTTAATCGATTAAAATTGATTTTCGTTAATAATGTGCACAAATTTTTATTATTATTTAAAATTTAATAAGACTTGTCATTCACTTCTTATGTTTGTAATGAAAAATTAAATGGACAAAGTGATAGCACAACTTGACCATTCTTCTTAAACTTATGTGATTTCATTATTTTAACTAGTTTAAGAACATAGCACTAAAGCTCATCATGATTGTGTATTTAATTAGTTTAAATAAATAGGTATTCATTTGTTGAGTTCGTAGGAATGAATCAAACATACTAAAAGATAAGCCAATTGGACCACTTTTTTATCAAATTATATCCTTTTAATCTATTAAAACCGAAGTTCATTAAGAATGTGGACAAATCATTATATCATTTAAAGTTTAAAGAGGCATTTCATTCATTTGCAACATTTATAATGATAAATAAAATAGACAAAGAGATAGAATAATTTGGTTGTTCTTACTTAACTTATAAGATTTCATTCGCTTAACTAGATTTAGAACACAATACCAAAGCTCATCATGAATATGTATTTAATTGTCTTAAATAAATGTGTACTCATTAGCTAAGTTTGTATGAATGAATCAAATGCACTAAATGATGAACCAATCAGAACACTTTTCATCTAATTATATCTTTTTAATCGATTAAAATAGAAGTTAGTTAAGAATGTGCACAAATTATTTTATCATTTAAAGTTTAAAGGGACCTCTCATTCATTTACTATGTTTGTATTTATGAATCAAGTGGACAAAGTAATAGCAAAATTTGATCGTTCCTCCTTAACGTGTATTATTTAATTCGCTCAACTATATTTAGTAGAAAGCAACAAAGCTATTCACGAATGTGTATTTAATTATTTTAAAAAATACATACTCATTTGCCATGTTCATAAGAATGAATATAATGTACTAAATAATGAATAAATTAAAATACTTTTTGTCAAGTTATATCCATATAACCGATAAAAACCAAAGGTGATGAATGCGCATAAATTATTATATTGTTTAAAGTTTAAAACGGCCTCCCATTCATTTACTACATTAGTAATAACGAAACAAATAGACAATGACATACCACAATTTAACCATTCCTTCTTAACTTATGTGATTTCATTTGCTTAACTAGTTTTTGAACAAAGCACCCATGTTGTCACGAATGTGTATTCAATTACTTAAAATAAATACCCTTTTGCTAAGTTGGAAAAAATGAATCAAATGTACTAAATGATGAACCAACTAGACTTGTTTTGTTCAAGTTATCTTCTTTTAATTGATTAAAACCAATGTTTATTACGAATATGCAATAATCGATATATCCTTTAATTATTTAATTATTCTAATTAAATACATACTCATTTACTAATTAAGTATGAATGAATCAAACTCACTAAACAACGAATCAATCATACCACTTTTAGTATAATGATTTCCCTTTAATCGATGAAAACCGAAGTTTATTATGAATGTAGAGAAATCATTATATCATTTAATGTTTAAAAAGACCTCCCATTTATTTTATTGCGTTCGTAAAAATGAATCAAATGGACAATGTGATACCACAATTTAACCCTTCTTCCTTAACCTATATATGATTTTAATCACTTAACTAAATTTAAAACAAAGCACCAAAGCTCATCACAAATGGGAATTTAATTATTTTAAATTAATTATACTTATTTGCTAATATCGTAAGAATGAATCAAACACACTAAATGACAAACCAATCACAACACTTTAGTTTAATTATTTATTTTAGATAGTTTAAAACCGAAGTTCATTAAAAATGTGTACAAATCAATATATTATTTTCAGTTAAATAGACCTCCCATTCACAAGTTACATTTGTAATAATGTATCGAATGAACAAAGAGATTCAACAATTTGACTATTGTTCCCTAACTTATATGACTTCATTCGATTAACAAGATTTAAAACGAAAGCATCAAAGCTCGTTATGAATGTGTATTTAATTATTCTAATTAAATAAGTACACATTTGTCAATTAAGTAAGAATGAATGAAATGCACTAAATGATGAACCAATTGCACCACTTTTAGTCTAATTATATCCTTTTAACTAATTTAAATTGAAGTTCGTTAAGAATGTCTATAAATCTTATATCGTTTAGAGTTTAAAGAGACCTCCTATTCATTTGTTATATTCATAATAACGAATGAAATGGGCAAAGCGATACCACAATTTGACCGATCATCTTCATTGTATATGATTTCATTCGCTTAACTAGATTTATATAACAAAACACCAAAGCTCATCATGAATGTGTATTTTATTATTTAAAATAAATATGCACTCATTCGCTAAGTTCATAAGAATGATTCAAATGTACTAAATGACAAATAAATCGCACCTCTTTTTTTAAGTTATATCATTTTAATTGATTAAAACCGATGTTGATTTAGAATGTGCACAAATTGCTATATTGTTTAAAGTTTAAAAAGACCTCCTATTTATATGATACGTTAGTAATAACGAATCAAATGGATAAAATGATACAACAATTTGACTAATCTTATTTAAAAGATTTCATTAAAGCACCAATGCTTGTAACAAATGTGTATTTAATTATTTTATATCAATACACACTCATTTGCTTAGTTCATAATAATGAATCAAAACCATAAATGAGGAATAAATTGGATCACTTTTGGTGAAGAAATATCATTTTAATCGATTAAAACCAAAGTTCATTAAGAATGTGCATAGACCGTTATATCGTTTATAGTTTAAAGAGACCACTCATTCATTTGTTACATTTGTAATAATGAACGAAATGGACAAAGTGATACCACAATTTGATCGATTTTTCTTTAACATCTATGATTTTATTCGCTTAACTAGATTTAGAACAAAGCACTAAAGCACATTATGAATATGTATTTAATTATTTAAAATAAATGCATACTTGATAAGTATGAAATATATATCTATTTTATATGCTTTTTTACCTTATTTGTTAGTATAGATTAGGTTAATTTAGTATTAGTTATGGGTTATTTAGATTAATATAGTTATTAATATTTTAGTTTGATTATTAATTAATTTTAGAAGTTATTAGTAGTTTAGGCATGTATTTAAATCAAGTTGGGATTTTAATTATATTTTACATGTCTAAAATATGATATTTTATATTTTGTAGGAAAAGTGAGCTTATTGAGGCACTTGGATGATGTTTGGAATAATTCAAAATAGTCTTGACATGCTTTAAAGTGATTTGGACAACTTTTTGGAGTTATCTTTTTTAACGTATATGATTTCATTCGCTTAACTAGATTTAGAGTAAAGCACCAATGCTCGCAATAAATAGGCATTTAATTATTTAAAATAAATACATACTCATTTGCTAAGTTCCTAATAATGATTCAAACACACTAAATGATGAACCAATTGTACCACTTTTGGTCTAATTATATCTTTCAATCAATTACAACCAAAGTTTGCTTTGAATGTGAACATATCAATATATCATTTTAAGTTTAAATAGACCTCCCATTTATTTCTTACATTCATAATAACAAATCAAATGTACAAAGTGATACCAAAATTTGACCAATCTTCCTTAACTTATATGATTTTATTCGCTTAACTTGGTTTAGAATAAAATACCAAAGCTCGTCACGAATGTATCTTAATTACTTTAAATAAATATGTATGCATTTGCTAAGTTCGTAAGAATAATTCAAATACACTAAAAAGTGAACCAATTGCACCACTTTTGGTCAAGTTATATTCTTTTAATCAATTAAAACTAAAGTTTGTTAAGAATATGCATAAATTATTCTGTTGTTTAATGTTTAAATAGACCTCCCATTCATTTTTATATTCATAAAAACAAATCAATTGTATAAAGAGATACCACAATTTGACCGTTCTTTCTTAATTTATATGATTTCTTTCGCTTAACTAAATTTAGAGCAAAGCACCAAAGACGTCATGAAAGTGTATTTAATTATTTTATATAAATATGTACTCATTTACTAAGTTCATAAGAATGAATTAAATACACTAAATGATAAAGCAATCACATCAATTGTTGTCATGTTATATCCTTTTAATTGATTTAAACCAAAATTTGTTAAGAATGTATACAAATCGTTATATCATTTAAGTTTAAATAGAGCACCTAGTAATTTGTTACATCCATAATAAAGAATAAAATGGACAAAGTGACAGCACAATTTGACCACTCTTCCTAAACATATATAATTTCATTCGCTGAACTACATTTAGAACAAAGCACTAATGCTTGTCACAAATATGTATTTAATTATTTTAAATAAAAGCGTACTTATTTGATAAATTTGTAATAATCAAACAACCTAAATGATGAACGAATTGGATCACTTTGGGTGAAGATATGTCCATTTAATCGATCAAAACCAATATTTGTTAAGAATGTGCGCATATCGTTATATCATTTGAAGTTTAAAGAGACCTCTCATTTATTTGTTATAATTACAATAACGAATTAAATGGACAAAGTGATAATGAAATTTGACCAATATTCCTTAATGTATATGATTTGATTTGCTTAACTAGATTTAGAAAAAAGCACTAAAGTCGGTACGAATGTGTATTTAATAATTTTAAATAAATATGTACTCATTTGCTATGTTCATAAGAGGCATCTTATTCATTTGTTACATTTGTAATAATGAATGAAATGTAAAAAGTGAAACCACAATTTGACCGATCTTCCTTAACTTATATGATTTTATTCGCTTAACTAGAAGCTCGTTACGAATGTGTTTTTAACTATTTTAAATAAATACTACTCGTTTAATAAGTTTGTAAAAATTAACCAACCACATAAAATTATGAACCAATCGGAATATTTTTTGTGAACTTATATCCTTTTGATCAATTAAAACTAAAGTTCGTTAAGAATATGCACAAATCATTACATCATTTAAAGTTTATAGAGACTTCCTATTTATTTGTTATGTTCATAATAAAAAATCAAATGGACAAAGTGATATCACAATTTGACATGTTCTAACTTAACTTATATGATTTAATGTGCTTAACTAAATTCAGACAAAGCACCAAACCTCATCACGATTGTGTATTTAATTGTTTTAATTAAATACGTAGCCAATTCCAAAGTTTGTAAGCATGAATCAAACACACTAGATGATGAACAAATTGCACCACTTTTAACCAAGTTATATCATTCTAATTGATCAAAACCAAAGTTCATTAAGAATGTGCACAAATCGTTATTTCGTTTAATGTTTAAAGAGACCACTCATTTATTTTTTACATTCATTAAAATGAATCAAATGGACAAAGTGATATCACAATTTACCCATTCTTCCTTAACTTATATAATTTTATTTGCTTGATTAGATTTAGAACAAAGCATCAATGCTTGTAACGAATGAGTATTTAATTGTTTTAAACAAATTTGTCCTCATTCACTAAGTTCATAATAATGAATGAAACGCCATAAATGATGAAGCAATGAAACCACTTTTGGTGAAGATATATTCTTTAAATAGATTAAAACCAAAGTTCATTTGGAATGTGTACAAATTGTTAGTTCATATAAAGTTTAAAGAGACCTCCCATTCATTTGTTATTTGTGATAACAAATAAATAAATAAAGTAATACCACAATTTGACCATTCTTCCTTAACTTATATGATTTAATTCGTTTACCTAGATTTAGAACAAAGCATTGATGCTAGTCTCGAATGTGTATTTTATTGTTTTAAATAAATATGTCCTCATTTTGTTAGTTCATAATATTGAATTAAACGCCCTAAATGATGAACCAATTAGACAACTTTTTGTAAAGACATATCCTACTACAATCAGTGGTTATTTTATTTTTTTACTAGAGTTTCTTCTTGAGAAAGAAGTATTCTAATCTCCTTTCATTTTCCCCTCTAAATCTGATCATGTTTTCAAAATACTTGCAAGCACTCTAGTTTATCATTAATGTTTTAAAAAATTGTTCATAAACTAGAAAATTTTATTAAGAATTCTGTAGTTGAAGAATTTTCCAACATAGAGAATCATATCAGAAATTGGCATCCACCTTAAGTAGAACCTAAAAAGGTGTATAATACTAGAACCTTTGATTTAAAAACAAATATATCAGTAAAAACTACTAAACAGAATATTCCTATTGATGATAGTAAGAAGACCATCCGGCTCTTAAGAGAGAAGGATATTTCCCTTTATATGGATAAATATAAATATTAACATATTGGCCTTATTCAGGTTGCTTGAAAGCCTTTAACATTGGAAGGTTTAAATACTTGCTTTATTTTATGCGTATGTGATACTAGATGCTTGAATTTAAGCAATCTCTTATGGGTGTTATTGAATCAACCTTATCTAATGGTCCAATCTATTTTGACTGCTTTCCTAATTTATGCTTATCTTTATCTAATAATAATCTTTTAGATATTGTTACATTAGACCTAGAATCTATGGGCTATGATTTTAAATAAGGATCTGAGTACATAAATATTGTTTATTGTATTTATTATAAGGCTTATAAGCACTAAAAGTAAAACTACCTTAATTGAAACAAATCTTAAAAGATCTAATGTTGCAATAAGAAAACTAATCAATTGGAATGAAATTCAATTCCCAGAAAGATGGAATTTGCAAAGTGTTATTCCTCAATAACCCCTAATAAAATAGGGACTTAGACCAGATTGTCCTAACTCCATATGGATATGTTGAAATAAGATATTATAATAATAGAAGTACAAAACTTAATATCACAAATTATTTTGATAAAGGAAGTACTTCTTCTAGAAAATCTATTTCTAAAAGAATTTCTATTGACCAATTGTCACCTTATGAGGTAGAAGAAGTAAATATTCCTCATGGAATGTATAAGAAGAATTCTTCTCCTACTCCAACAGAGATGGAGTTTCAAATATCCACAGTTCAATCTGAATTCAAGGTTGATAAAAACAGATCAATCAAGAATTTTATTTACCTAAACACAAAAATTTTAGGGATTGGTATTTTGAAACATTTACTAAACTCAAATTATGGAGTATAAAGATATGTATTACAAGTTCTTATATGACAATAGAATCATTATCTATTTCAAACAATGGTTTGAGACTTATAGTCCTTATAACAACAAAAACATGTTGGTCATGACCAATCATTATAAAAATTGGACTACTAAAGAATGGAAGAATTTAAAATCCTTACATCCTCCTTCTAGTCCTTAAAAAATAAACAATAATAACCATATTTTGGAAACTACTTTTTTCTCCCAAATTATGGGAGATAGTACCAATTCCTTATATCAGACGATTATAAAACAAAATAATCTTACAAATATGAATTTGCAGACTATTAATAATCAATTGATCCGAATTGAGGATCAAGTAGGAAAATTCTCTTGTAATCCAATATCTCAACTTTGATCTTCCAGAATGCCTCCAATGATAAAACCTCCTGTAGATATTCTTGACTTCAAACTTGGAAAAGCTCAACCATGTGATGAGGAATTCCTAGAACAACTTACAAAAAGATTAATAAATCTTAATATTACTAAACCTAATAGGAATATTGTGATGTTATCTCATCAAAAAGTTATAATGAACCCTAAAAGAGAAAAAGAAACAATTAATGATCTCAATTTTAAGGGAAAAATAAAATTAAATACCTCTACAGCTCCTACTAGAACTTATTACCCTCGTCCTACATCTGTTGGTCTTCTTTATGAAGACCAAATTGTTACTTATGCAGTTTTTGATCCTAGTAGCACTTATGAATGCAATATAGATGGATTATTTGAAAATTTAATCTCCATTACTCTACACATAATGCTTATGTATGCAACTATTTTTAGAACTATTGAAAATTCAGACAAACAAATAGCTTTGTTTATAACTGCTAGTTTGCAAGCTAATTAAAAGGCTGGTGGGATCATATTCTAACCCAACAACAAAAAGAAGAAATTTTTAATTCTAAAAGAATCACAACAAATACCGCTATAGATGAACAAGGAAAAATACTTTATTACCTAACTCAAATAGATGATTATATATATATATACTTTAATTCAAAGTATATTGAAACATTTTGTGGGAAATCTCTCTACCAATTATGAAAAAAATAAAGAATTACTTATGAATCTCAAATTTCCTACCTTAACTCACTTTAGGTTGTATAAAGATGTTTTCCTTTCTAAAGTAATGCATCTTGAAGATCGTAATAGCCAATTTTGTACAGGGAAGTTTATTTCAAAACTTCCAATTATGTTTGCTAATAAAGTATAAACTAAGTCTTAGAGATAAATTAGGATCTCAGATAATTAACTATAATGATTATACTTATGGAGAACTTATTAGTGAATGTAATTCAGAAGGATTATCTTTGTGTACTGATATTAATCTAAAAAATTAGCTTAAAAAGCAAAAAATTATAGGAAAATAAGAAATTCGACAATTCTGTGAACAATTTGGTTATAATATTGGCCTCTCTTATCTACAGAGAAAAAATAAGAAACCATCTTATAAAAATCCTAAACAAAAATATAAATCTAAGTTTAGAAGAAACTATGAGAAAATAAAAAAGAAAGAAAAATATAAAGAAATTACTTGTTTCAAGTGTAATCAAAAGGGTCATTATGTGAATAGATGCAAAAATCCAAGATCTGGAGATATTAAAGATAAGATCAATAAAATTGTAGAAGATGATGATTTGACTGAAAAATTATATAACCTTCTAATCAAGGATAATGAAGAAAATACATCTCATTCTTCAGAAGAAGATATTCTCCAAATTGATTATATTTCATCTTCTTCAAATTCTGATATTAAAGAAAATGATGAAGACTATTCTTTTAAAGGAACACACGATTATTATTCTGCTATTCTAAACATGAATAATTTAAGCTTAAATGTGTTAACTACTAATCAGTTTTTTATCTTAGATATTATAGATAAAATCCAAGATCTGCAACCTAGAAGGATGGCTATTGAAAAATATAATGAAAATTCCTCAAATGAATCAAAAGATTCCCAAATAAATTATGAATAGATAGTTCCCTATACCTTATCATAGGTTTACAATAGAATGAAAGAACCTAAAAAAGGAAAATAAATCTACAAAGAAGACTCAAGAGAATAAATTTTTAAACTTAAAGAAGAAATAAAAATCCTAAAACTTAGAGTTACAAATCTAAAAAACTCTAAAAATATTATAAATACTAAAGAACCTGATGAAATTCATCAAGAAAATAATAATGATTATTTACAAATTATAAATAATCTTACCTATCAAAAATGAATTGTAAATATCAAATTAGTAATAAATGAAAACTTTAATATTGAAACTTTAATATTGAAAACTTTAATATGAATTGTATTAAGGAAGGATTAATTCCTATTGATTACTTTGAAAGAACAGATCAATCCTTAAATACTGCTAATGACAGTATAATATATATAAAATATAAATTATTAAACTCCTATATTTGCAATCAGGGAATATGTATTCCAGTAAATTTAGTCTTAATAAAAAACTTAACACAATCTATGATATTAGGAACTCCTTTCCTAAATATGATTCAATCTATTGAGAAAATTGATTATGATTGAATCAAAACCATAATAAATGGCAAAGAAATAATGTTTTCATTTGTATCACAACCTCTAATAGGTCTAATAGACCAAGTAAAAGAAAGTTTACTATTTAATGAAAAGAGGTAAATCTTTTCAATTTAATTATGATTTAGAAAATGTTGCTGACTCTTTATTTGATTTTCTTATCAGAAATATGGACAAAGAGATGAATCAGAAACTCACTGAAGTCTCATGATCATCAAGAGGTAAATCTCCCATGATAAATCAAGAAATTGAAATCTACCATGCTTTAAAAAATAATACTCTTTCTTCTTTAAGGAAGACAACAATGCAAATATGAGGAGTCATCAACAATGACGCACATAGTGTGGGAAAACACTATAAAAACCACATGGACTTGGATCCTCAAGAATTCCAAGCTAGTTCCGAGTGTTCGGCTACAGGTAAAGACATATCAAATCCGGTGATGGGATTGGATTTGTCAAAAAGCCAAGTTGATGGAAAAACAACAATATTGGGCTCTTTTGCGATCCAAAAAATTGTTTTAAAACAAACAATAAGTTATCTATTTTCAAAAAATCTTATTAGATAACTTATTAAATGATTTAAAAAATCAATCATTTGAGTCCTTTATGGATCACATGCAAATGGTTCCAAATGTTTTTTCAACTATTCCAAAGGAAAAAAATTATTACTTCAAAAATAATGGATATTGTTACTTCATGTAAAATGTCCTCAAAATTTTCAAGAACCATTTATAATGAATTTAGAGCCCACACCTCAACAAGAGTGGAAGCAGACACTCTTTGATATTTGTAATGGTCACTATCTTGACAAACAAAACTATAAAGTAGTCAAAGGAATTACTTCACCAATTCCTCAACAGATCATAAATAGACCCGAAGATAAAGATCAAGAGAAAATTATTAAATTCTTTCAATGGAGCTTTATTGAGAAATTATATATCTAGAATGCTTGGAAATTGTGATATTTTTCTCCCATTATTTTACAAGAGACAAAAAGATTTGTCCGTTATATTGATAAACCCAATATTGTTCTCAATGTCACAACGGCTTCACTAGAATGGGGGAAGGATGTAGAATGTTACCCTCCATTATGTTTTCTATAGCTTTATAAAGACAAAATGAACCCCATGGACCAAGCCCTTATGAATAACTATTGGGGCCCTTGTAAGATCCTTGAACTTGAACCAGTTTATTTTACTATATTTAATTGCTATTGTATGGTTTAATGTTAATTATAATATTTTTAACTATTTTTAAAATTAAAGTGGTTGAAAAATATTTCAACCAAAATGTTCTTCACATTTAAGTTTTTTAAGTTAAATTAAGTCATTTGGAATTTTTCTAGAATTTTTGGAATTTTCACTATTTTTTCTGAAAAGTAAGGGGGCGAGACCCACTATGGGCCCAACGGGTGAAATTAGGTTTATTAATCCTAAATGACCCTAACATTAACCTACGATAGGAAGTAATTATTACAAAATTTTAAAACTTTACTTTGGGTTTAAATAAACAAGGTTATCCATTTTAGTAGTAAATCTTATTTGTACCCCACAAATTCATTAGGTATATACCGCCCTTTACTATAAAAGGAATAGCCCAGCCACTTTCCCATTTGGGAGTGGGCTGAGACTTGGAGCTTAGGAGCCTAATCCCCAATTTCTTAAAAGAGAAACAAGATTAAGGTATAGATTTCCTTAATATTTCACTCCTCACTTAGGGTTTTTCTTAAATATTTCAAATCCCTTCATTTGCTTTGGATTAATCTCGATTTTTACTCAAAAACTACTAATTCATGTTTCTATTTCAAAACCTAATGATGGGAATTTCGTTTTCAAATTTCTTGAACCCTAGATCTTAGGTTTTTCAAGAGATTTGGGTCTTTTAAAATCAGTTTAGTGAAGGTATTGATAAAAATCATGTGTTGGGTAGGTTTTGAAGGAGTTAGAGGAGCTATTTCAAGTGAGAAAGCTTACTGAAGGTAAGAGCTTTGGTCCTAAACATTGCTGTGATTTCAAATTTAAGCTTGAGAGAGAGTTTTTGAATTGGATTCCATGATTAGGAACTTTAATGGTGATTTGAGAAAGGAGTAATCTTTGATGAGATTTCTTAGGGTTTTTGTTTAGTAATGGCTAGATTTGATGTTCCATAAGTATGGATTTGATTATTATGAAGTCTAGGGATGAGTTTTGATAAATTATGAAGTTTATGTGGACTTTCAGTTTTGATTTTGAAGTGGGGAAGACGAGCAAGGAACTGCCGTTATTGCGATCGAACGGCCATGTAGGCTGATCGAATGGCCATGCAGGCCGATTGAACGGCCATGCAAGCTGATCAAATGGCCAACCGTTCAAACGGCCCCACAAGACGTTGAAACCATTGTTTTAAAACCAGGTTCAAATTGGCATGTCGGACTGGGTTCAACCAAACCTGGTTAAGAAACCAGGCTGGTTCATCTGGTTCACTGGGTCAGGATGATCCGGCAGGAGCAAGATGAACCGTCGGTTGAACCAGTGACCCATTGACCCAAGCCAGTCCAATTTGACAAAATTGTGGCTAATATTTTTTTCGCTAGAGGTGGGAATCAAACTCCTGCTCTCTTAAACAGCATTCTATCACCTAACCCCCTGGGCTACCACAATTTTGATTTAAACATTTAACATAACTATACTATTTAATGCATATTTATCTAAGTGTAGAACTAAAACTTAAAAAGAGTAGGGACGGGATTCGAACCCATGACATTATGTATATAATATTATATTTAATATAATATATAGCAAAACCGGGTCAACCCGGGTTGACCCCCTGTTGAATCCAATTGATCCGGCCCGGCAACTATTCTGGGTCAATGCCCGGGCCAATTTTTAAAACATTGGTTCAAACGCCAACACACCAGACTTGGTTGTTTTTGCTATTTTGTCCATTTTTTAGTTTTTACTCTTAAATATTATTTCTTAGCTTCATGCTGAGTAATTTAAGCTAGAATGAGCTACTGGAAGGGTATGATATTGATGTTAGAAATTATGAAGAATATTTAAGTATTATTAAAATTGCAGGTTGTTGGCTACACATGTTAGGATTACATGAGAATGGACTAGTATGTATTCATATAAAGTGATTAGATTATGGGTGAACAATAGTGCCATGTTTAGATTCAAGTATGGTGTGAATATGCTTACATGGGTTTAGCATGAGGTTGCACTTGGCTTGATTGATGGTTTTCGATGGTTTTCACTCTTGATTTCAATAAGGAACCATGATTAGATGTTAAATAGCATGTGTGTAGGATATTAAGGGGTTATCTATAATGCATGTTCATATGCTTAGAGATGAATGTTTCTATCAAGAACATACACATGTGGGGGTAAGCATGGTAATTGTTGATATTTATGACTTGATATGTTGCATGTGGGGCTGATGAGCATGTTCCATGAATTAGAATTCATGTAGAGATTGTTCACGTATGTATCATGTTGCATGCATCATGAAGCGGATTTCATGAATAAGACTTTATAGAGTTTAGCCGATGTGGTCAATTAGATGCAATTGTATGAGAATTGCTTGTCAGATTAATCGATCGGAGGCTTATCGATTTGGTTTACGTCCGAAAGGACGGGGTGTTACGTCCCTTGAGGATGGGTTTTCCTCCTTGGGTTGAGAAGAGTAGAGATGCTAAAAGGAGATTATGTTATTGAGATTATCTAGACCCTGAGAATCCAGTTGGTTTGTCCGAGTGTGCTGGTCTTAACAAGCAGGGCTGCTCGAGAAGTTAGGCTTGATGGGTAAGGGTTGCTTGAAGGCATCGGCCTTGATGCATGATCTGAATGTGTGGTAGGGACACTTCTCAAGCAGGTTATATGTGATGATTATGCATGATGTGATTGAGTGAGAATGACTCATTATGCAAGATGGATGTCATGTCATGATGTGATTATTCATTATTAGTATATATGAAGTACTTGTATGTAGGATAATTAATTATAGGTAAATAGGGGTATTATAAGGGAATTAATAAAAAAATGGGGATATTATGTGAAATGTTGATCTAAATTACCATGTTGATATATCATGGTTATTTTCTAATTAACGTTACCGTATTTGAAACCTTACTGAGTTTTACTCACCCCTCTTACTGTGTTTTATTTTAGAGTTGCATGGTACGACATGCAAATTAATCAAGAATCCCTGTATGAGGGACGAGCGGGATATGCGTGGGTGTAGACATGGAGGCTTTAGTACCTTAGTTTATCTTCTGATTCATGCTATCATGATTATAGAACACTTTGTATCGATGATTATGTTTTAGACTTGTGTTTATTTGATGCTTTTAGACTTGTTTAAGATTTTCTAATTCAAGCCTGGTGTTTAGGCTCAAGATATTAAGTATGTGGGCAGAAGTTTGAGGACTTAATTCAGAGATGTTATCCACTTTTATTTACCTTATTTTTCTTGCTCAGAGGACTAATGGTGTGCGACTCTATGTTAGTTAATCACCCACTAGAGGGGTTAAGACTTCTACAATGCAATTTAGTTGACTCTATGTTCTTCGACCGGCCCCTAGACAGGGTTCGGCTCAGGTCGGGCGGGCACTAGGGCTTGATAGCTTTGATGATGAATTAATAATTGTGGATCATCAAGAACAGAACAAATAGTGACTTATTATTAGAAATGAAACAATAAATGAAGCTAGAGCTTTTGGCTTATTAGAAATCGAAAGAAAGTTGCAATATAATAGAAGTCCAAAGCTTTTACAACAGTGCAGACTCAGAAGACAATTATACAGTGCAGTAAGTATACAACACCCTTATTTGTGGAATTGGAGTATGGATTGATAAAGGAAAAATCCCTATGACTAAGAATACTAGAAATCTTTACCTAGATGCTTTGGAATATCGAGAATATCAATGGTCTAACAGATGACATGAAATATCATCTACCTCAATTTTTTGATGAATTCTGTGAAAGCAAAATCAACCTTGACTCTATTGGAGCAAATAATTTAGAAAATGCTATGGAGCCATAAAAATGTTCTCTCTAGAAAAGGATTAATAAAGTAATCTACTTTACGAATTATTGAAGGAGCATTATTGAAGACAAGGACCAAAGGTATAAAGTAATCTATCTTTAAACATTATTGCCGTCAACTCTTAAAGAAGATTCCTTTGGATAGATATTCTTATTCTACTTTTCTCTCTTTATTATTTTCTTTGTTTGTACATTACTTTTCTTTCTTTTGTTTATACATTACTAAGTCTCTATATAAGGAGACCATATTGTAACCGGATGGACAAGCCTTTCTCCCATAAGTTTTTCTTTTGTAAGCCTTTCTTAGGCAAGTTCTTCCTTAAGCCCTTTTACTTCTCTCTTGTAAATCTTTTATCTCTTCTCTTGTTATCTCTCTTTCTTTTCACTGATTGTACAAATTTTCTTTTTGTAAATAAAACTTCTTTTCTTTTATCATCCTTAACTTCTTCCATCTTCTCCAATAATCCCATTTTCCTTATGATATGGTAGCTATACTGGTCACAAATGTATATTTAATTATTTTAAATAAATACATACTCATTTGCTAAGTTCGTCAAAATGTGTCAAATGCACTAAACAACAAAGCAATCACACCACTTTTAGTCAAGTTATATCAATTTAATCGATTAAGATCGAAGTTCATTAAGAGTGTGTTGAATTCGTTATATCATTTAAAGTTTAAAGAGACTTCTCATTTATTTGTTACTTTATAAAAAGGAATCAGATTGATGAAGTGATACAATAATTTGATCATCTTCCTTAACTTAAATAATTTCATTCCCTTAACTAGATTTATAATAAAGCACCAATGCTTATCACGGATGTGTATTTAATTATTTTAAATAAATACGTAATCATTTGTTAAGTTCATAAGAATAAATTAAGTGCCCTAAAAGATAAACTAATCAGACCACTTTCAGTGAAGATTTATCCTTTTAATCTATTAAAACCGAAGTTTGTTAAGAATGTGCTCAAATTATTATATTATTTAAAGTTTAAAGAGACCTCTCATTCATTTGTCACATTTGTAATAACAAATGAAATGGACAAAGTGATACTACAATTTGACTGATCTTCCTTAACATATATTATATCATTCGCTTGACTAAATTTAGAACAAAGCACTAAAGTACTTAACGAATGTGTATTTAATTATTTTAAATAAAGACGTACTCATTTACTAGGTTTGTAAGAATGAATCAAATACACAAAACCACTAACCGATCAGGCCACTTTTGGTCAAGTTATATCCTTTTAATCAATTACCACCGAAGTTTGTTAAGAATGTGCACAAATCTTATTGTGCACGTTCTATGGCTCTGTTGTGCATGTTCTAAGGCTGTCACTGGAGCTACATACTAGGCTAATTAGTGCTTTAATTAATATTATAAAATAAGGGTATTTAAGTAATTTGGTTAATTAGGTAATTAATTATTTATGTTAATTATACTAATAGGCCTTAGGTACTTGTTAATGAATCCATTAGTTAGCATATTTAAATATAAGAGCTATGCCCTAAGTAGGGGTGTAAATAATTAATTGTCTTATTTTCTTCCCTTTCTTGTGTGCTTCTCCTCTTTCTGTCTAATGGCCATGCCATCCCTTCTCCTCTTTTCCGATCTCCTTGCACTACTCCATGCCTGTAGATACTCATCCACAATAATAATATTAGAGCAATTACAATCCCCAGCCATAGTTCTCACTTCAGCTTCAGCGGATAGCTAGAAGAGGAGTGGTGCAAGGAGGTGAAGTCCTTGACACCACGCAAGGACTTCACCTCTTGTTGTGGAGATGAAGGCGGAGCTCGAGGTGACTGTGCAGTTCTTAGCTACACACACAGCGCCACTTCTACCTGGGCCGCCCCCTGCTGCCCTCATGCAAGAGCAGCCAGATCCTCCACAGCGGTTACCCGCTGTCCAGCGAGACGTTGATCAGCCACCATTTGACGGCGGCGGCAGAGGACGGGGAGGCATTGCCTTCAGCCTCTCCAGCATCACACTGTCGGCGCCCTCAGCAACGCCACTAACGTCACCAATGGCAACCTTTGCATGACCGGGACGCTGATCCTAGAGAAGGTCGACAGGAAGATCGTGCTCTGCGACAGGGGGATCAACACGAGGGTGCAGAAGGGAGTGGTGGTGAAGGATGCGGGCGGCGCAAGGATGGTGATGATCAACACCACGGCCAATGGGGAGGAGCGTGTGGCGGACGGCCACCTCATCCCGGCCACCGGAGTCGGCCAGAAGATCGGCGACGCTATCAGGGGATTGTCACTGCTTCAGAGACACGCTAGCCTCTGTGACCGGCTCAAAACAGGGGATTTCGTCGTATTCTATCGCTGTGAAAAAAGGGAATTGGTCCTGCAGCTTGCCCAAGCATCCGGCTGTGACGGAGGCAGCGGCCTGCTGGGTGTCTCCGGTGGACGCTGTGAAAGTATGAGATCAGATGCGTCGCCAACGGAAAGCCGGATCTTCCGGGAGATGGCCTGCGGATGCAAGATTTTCTTTCCTGTTGGGGTCTGATTTTCTTTCCCGTTGGTGCCGGCCGGACGCACCGGACTCACCTCCTCATGGAAGTTACTGGACGTCCAGATTTTTGTTAGAATTTCTTCCAGGGTCCAATGATAGCCATTGTGATCTCTGGCTCCTGTTTGGCAACGATTGCATTCCGGATTGGAACCACTACCATTATCCAGGATTATCGGGATTTCCTTCTCGGTTTGGCT
The DNA here is from genome assembly GCA_035235625.1 of Saururus chinensis. Lineage (NCBI taxonomy): Eukaryota > Viridiplantae > Streptophyta > Magnoliopsida > Piperales > Saururaceae > Saururus > Saururus chinensis. Next base: position 40,811,729 of record CP141143.1, read on the forward strand.
AATTCATGCGCTCGTGATTTTGCTCTATCCTTTTCATATGCCATAGTTGTTGCTGCTGCCAGAGACCGACGAACTTTTCCCCTCAGATCTGCGACCAGTCCCGGATTTTCCTTCCTACGGGTAGGAGATTGGACGAGATCATCATCTGGAAAGATTACATTTGTAGTCTTCCTATCAGTACCTCAGAGATTTCCTTCTACGGCTATGGAGAATCTTTTCCTTCTCTCACCGGCAGCTGAGTTCCTCTAATGAATCTTTTGGTTTCGGGCGGCAGGAGTCTATAACGATGCACGAGGTAATCGGTCTTCAATTTCTGAATTGGGGAAAGGATGATTTTGCTATTAGAGATTGGGAGCAGAACAAGGGCATTAGCCAAGATGAGCACATGAAGCTCTCCACTGCAATCATTTTTGCTTCCATCAACCAAAGGCGTGAGCAGGCTGCAGGTGAAAGTGCATGCACAGACATTGTCGTTATTCTAACCGACTGGTTTCAGATTAACAGAACCAAGCTACCCATCAAGTCCCGATTTGTTAGCCTCATTAAAAATGGATCCCCTGAATTCCAAAACCTTTGTGGGAATGAAGGCTTTCGGGAGGGAATTCCGGGTAATGAAGAGGGGACTGTTGCCTATCAAACTAATGGAGTGGTTCGTGCTACACTGATGGAGGCTTACTTCAAAACGGGCAATGCAAAGGTGGCATTGGATTCGTACTGAAGGACTGGCCATTCAAGCTGCGTGCTGAGACTTACAATACCCCTTTGAAGGTCCAGTTGCAATATGGGAAGGAGACGAAGTCCTGTGCCATGGATGTTGGCTTCCATAACAACCATATTGGTCAACTGTATGCAGAGGAGGGGTGGGTGGTAGTGGCAGAGGAGCTGTTTGATGAAATCCACTTTATTGTCGGAGCTGGTGCAACAAAGGCTGCTGCAGAGATTGCACGTGCGGCATCACGGTCATGGCTTTCTCCTCTTTTAGAGACTGCTTGTGATCCTTTTGCATTTGTCTTGATGAATCTCTTTGACCTTGCTATTGAGAGCAATCGCTCTCATGCTACAATTTCCACGGATCTGTATGGAAAGACTAGAGTTATTATCAGCTATTTTGGATTCCATGCTACTTTACAGCACTTTTTTAATGGCTTCACTCTCAATCTTTCCCAGCAAGCATTGGTTGTGATGTCATTGACAAAATGTGGCATTAGAGCCTCCACAATTGGCGATCTTGCTGAATTGAAAGTTGTCCTCATTCGACCTTGCCCAATACTGATTTTGACGATGCTGCCATTGGGAAATTTTTCTGATATTAATGTCTAATGGATGGGAGAAGTTTTGCTCCTGATACTCATGTGTGTGTGGCTTCTCTACTAATTCACTGGAGGTTTAACTTCTGGGCATTTGCAACCATCTGTAAACTAGTGGCCATTGGAAGTTCGCTGGTTTGGGTTTTCATCGTTTGTCACAACCATCCATTTTGGTGCGCAAAAGGTCGCTGGTTTGGGTTTTCATCGTTTGTCACAACCATCCATTTTGGTGCACAGACGGTTGTGGAGAATTGGGTATTATTATTCTCTGTTGCATGGGCTCGACTGGTTCTTGGGGTGGTGACTGCTTATTTCCCTCGCAATCCTTTCAGCCCTACCTAGGATATCGCTGATTCATGCAAAACGGGAGTTGCTGCTCATGTCATCATTTGGACTTGCCTTGTGATTTCTAGTATTTGTTTGTGACTTTGCTGCATTCACTGTTTAGGACTGGCTTATCAAAGCGGAGTTGTGGTGGGCCCATGGGTGGGAGTTTAAGGACACCTCGAGGACGAGGTGATGAGAAAGCGGGGTGGAATGTTGTTCACGTTCTAGGGCTCTGTTGTGCACGTTCTAAGGCTGCCACTAGAGCTACATGCTAGGGTAATTAGTGCTTTAATTAGTATTATGAAATAAGGGTATTTAAGTAATTTGGTTAATTAGGTAATTAGTTATTTATGTTAATTATGCTAATGGGCCTTAGGTGCTTATTAGTGAGCCCATTAGTTAGCCTATTTAAATATAAGGGTTATGCCCTAAGTGGGGGTGTGAATGATTAATTGTCTGATTTTCTTCCCTTTCTTCTGTGTTTCTCCCCTTTCTGTCTAATAGTCATGCCATCCCCTCTCCCCTTTCCCGGTCTCCCTACGTCACTCCATGCCTGTGGACAATCGTCCACAACAAATCTTTGCATCATTTATAGTTTAAATAGGACTCCTATTTATTTGTTATGTTCATAATAACAAATCAAATCTACAAAATGATGTCACATTTTGACCATTCTCCCTTTGCTTATATGATTTCTTTCGCTTAACTAAATTCAAAACAATGCACCAAAGATCATCACGGATGTGAATATAATTGTTTGACATTAATATGTACTCATTTGCTAAGTTCGTAATAATTAATGAAATACCCCTGAATGATGAACCAATTGGACCAATTTAGTGAAGATATATCTATTTAATTGATTAAAAAAGAAGTTTTTTTAGAATGTGCATAAATTTTCATATCATTTAAGGTTTAAAGAGACATCTCATTCATTTATTACTTTCATAATAACGAATCAAATAGACAAAGTGATACCCCAATTTAGCCGTTCATCCTTAAAATATTCGGTTGATAAAATTTAAAACAAAGCACAAAACTCGTCACGAATATGTATTTAATTATTTTAAATAATGCATACTTATTTGCTAAGTTTGTAATAATGAATCAAATGCATTAAATGACAAACCAATCGCACCACTTATGGTCAAATTATATTCCTTAAATCGATTAAAACCAAAATTCATTAATAATGTGCACAAATCGTTATATTGTTTAAGGTTTTTAGAGACCTCCTATTCATTTGTTATGTTCATAAAAATGAATTAATGGATAGAGTGATACCACTATTTGACTGTTCTTCCTTAACTCATATGATTTCATTTGCTTAACTAGATTTAGAACAAAGCTCGTCAAGAATGTGTATTTAATTATTTAATAAAATACGTACTCATTTACTATGTTTGTATGAATAAAACCAACACATAAAACAACAATCCCATCGGATCACATTTGGTCATGTTATATCCTTTTAATCAATTAAAACTTAAGTTTGTCATGAATGTGCATAAATCTTTACTTTTTTTAAACATTAAATAGGCAACGTGATACCACAATTTGACTGTTCTTCCTTAATTGTATAATTTCATTCACTTAACAAGATTTAGAACAAAGCACGAAAGCTCGTCACCAATGTGTATTTAATTATTTTAAAGAAATACATGCTCATTTTCTAAGTCTGTAAAAAAGGATCAAACACACTAAACAATGAACCAATTGTACCACTTTTTGTCAAGTTATATCCTTTTAATTGATATAAACCGAAGTTCATTAAGAATGTGCAAAGATTATTATATTGTTTAAAGTGTAATGAGGCCTCTCATTAATTTGTTATGTTCATATTATTGTATGAAATGGACGGTCCTACCTCAATTTTATAGTTCTTCCTTTACTTATATGATTTCAATCGTTTAACTAGATTTATAATAAAGCACCAATATTTATAATAAATGTGTATTTAATTATTTTAAATTAATATGTACACATTTGCTAAGTTCGTAAGAATGATTCGAACATACTAAACAGTGAACCAATCGCACCACTTTTGGTTAAGTTATATTCTTGAATCGATTAAAAGGGAAATTTCATTAGGTTCAATTGTTAAGTTCATAAAAATGAGTCAAACACACTAAATGGCGAATTAACCAATCACACTACTTTTAGTCTAATTATATTCTTTTAATCGATTAAAACCAAAGTTCGTTAAGAATGTGCATAAATTGTTACATTGTTTAATTATTAAAGTTACCTCCAATTAATTTATTACATTTGTAATAACGAATTAAATGAACAATGTGATACCAAAATTTAACTGATCTTCTTTAACTTATATTATTTCATTCGCTTAACTAGGTTTAGAATAAAGCACCAAAGCTCGTCACGAGTGTGTATTTAATTGCTTTAAATAAATATGAATACATTTTCTAAGTGCGTAAGAATGATTCAAATGGACTAAACGATGAACCAACCGCACCACTTTTGGTCAAGTTATAACTTTTTAATTAATTAAAACAAAAGTTTGTTAAGAATGTGCACAAATCATTTTCTCATTGAAAATTTAAAGAGACCTCTCATCATTTGTTATGTTCGTAATAACAAATTAGATGGACAAAGCGATACCATAATTTGATCGATCTTCCTTAACCTATATGATTTTATTTACTTAACTAAGTTTAGAACAAAGCACCAATGCTTGTAACAAATGTTTATTTAATTGTTTTAAATAAATACGTACTAATTTGCTTTGTTTGTAAAAATCATTTAAACACACAAAACAACGAACTAATCACACCTCCTTGGGTCAAGTTATACCCTTTTAATTAATAAAAACTAGAGTTCATTAAGAATGTGCACAAATCTTTATATCATTTAAAGTTTAAAGAGACCTCTTAGTTATTTGTTACATTCGTAATAACGAATTAAATTGACAAAGTGATACCACAATGTGACCATTTTTCCTTAACTTAAACTATTTTATTTGCTTAATTACAATTAGAACAAAGTACTAATGCGTATTTAATTGTTTCAAATATATACGTACTCATTTACGTTGCTCATAATAATGATTCAAACTCCCTAAATGAGGAACCAATTGGCCCACTTTTAGTGAAAATATATATTTTTAATCGATTAAAAACTAAGTTCTTTAAGAATGTGCACAAATTGTTATATCGTTTAAAGTTTAAGGAGACCTTCAATTCATTTGTAACGTTCATAATAAGGATGGAAAAGGATAATGTGATACCACAATTTGACCGATCTTCTTGAATATATATGATTTTATTAAGTTAAGAAAAATCAGTCAAATTGTGGTATCACTTTGTCTATTTCATTCATTTTTATAAACATAATAAATAAATTAGAGGTCTCTTTAAACTTTAAACAATATAAATATTTGGGCACATTCTTAATGAACTTCAATCTAAATTAATTAAAAGGATATAACATGACCAAAAGTGCTCTAATTAGTTTGTCATTTGGCGTGTTTGATTTATTTTTACACACTTAGGGAATGAGTACGTATTTATTTAAAATAATTAAATACACATTCATAGCGAGCTTTGGTACTTTGTTGTAAATCTAGCTAAGAAAAATGAAACCATATAAGTTAAAGAAGAACGGTCAAATTGTGGTATCAGTTTGTCTATTTTATTCGTAATTATGAAAAAAAATGAGTAGGAGGTCTCTTTAAACATTAAACAATATAACGATTTTTACACATTCTTAACAAAGTTCGGTTTTAATCGATTAAAAAGTAACTTGACAAAAAATGGTCCCATTTTTTCATCGTTTAATGCATTTAATTCATTCTTACGTACTTAGCAAATGAGTACATATTTATTAAAAATAATTAAATAAAAATTTGTGACGAGCTTTGGTGCTTTGTTCTAAATCTAATTAAGTGAATCATATATGTTAAGGAAGAAGGCTCAAATTGTGGTATCACTTTATTAATTTGATTCATTATTATGAATGTTAAAAATGAATGGGAGGACACTTTAAAATTTAAATGATATAAAGATTTATGCACATTTTTAACCAACTTTGGTTTTAATTGATTAAAATGATTAAACATAACAAAAAGTGGTCCGATTGGTTCGGCGTTTAGTACATTTAATTCATTTTTACACCTTTGTAAATGAGTACGTATTTATTTAAAATAATTAAATACACATTTATGATGAGCATTGGTGCTTTATTTTAAATCTAGTTAAATAAATAAAATCATATAAATTAAGGAAGAACGGTCAAATTGTGGTATCATTTGGCAATTTGATTCGTTAATACAAATATAAAAAATAAATGGGAGATCCCTTTAAACTTTAAACAATATAAAGATTTGTTCATATTCTTAATGAATTTTAGTTGTAATCGATTAAAAGGACATAACTGAACCAAAAGTGGTCCGATTACTTCATTATTTAGTGCATTTGATTCATTCTTACACCTTCTATAGTAAATGAGAATGCATTTATATAAAATAATAAAATACACACTTGTGACGAGATTTAGTGCTTTGTTCTAAATCTAGTTAATTGAATAAAATCATATAACACAAGGAAGAATGGTCTAATTGTAATATTACTTTCTCCATTTAATTCATAATTACGAGAATAACAAATTAATGTGGGGTCTCTTCAAACATTAAACGATATAACAATTTATGCACATTCTTAACAAACATCTATTTTAATCAGTTAAAATGATATAACTTGACCAATAGTTCTCCAATTGGTTCATTGTTTCATGCGTGATTCATTCTTACAAACATAGTAAATGAGTATGTATTTAATTAAAATAATTAAAGACACATTCGCGGCGAGCATTGGTACTTTGTTATGAATCTAGTTAAGCGAATGAAATCAAATAAGTTAAGGAAAAATAGTCAGATTGTAGTATCACTTTATCCATTTAATTCGTTATTACGAATGTAACAAATAAATTGGAGGACTCTTTCAACTTTAAACGATATAACGATTTGTGCACATTAATAACGAACTTCGGTTTTAATTAATTAAAAAGATATAACTTCACCAAATGTTGTCCAATTATTTCATCATTTAGTGGGTTTAATTCAATCTTATGAACATTACAAATGAATACATATTTAGTTATAATAATTAAATATACATTTGTGATGATCTTTATTGCTTTGTTCTAAATCTAGTTAAGCAAATAAAATCGTACAAGTTAAAGAAAATGGTTAAATTGTGGTATCACTTTGTCCAATTTATTCATAATTACGAATATAACAAATGAATGGGAGGTCACTTTAAACATTAAACGAAATAAATAATTTGTGCACATTTTTTACAAACTTCGGTTTTAGTCGATAGCAATAATATAACTTGACTAAAAGTAGTCAGATTAGTTCGTCCTTGAGTTTGTTTAATTCATTATTACAAACATATTAAATGAGTATGTATTAAATTAAAATAAGTAAATATAAATTTGTAACGAGCTTTGGTGTTTTGTTTTAAATTTAGTTAAGTGAATAAAATCATATTTGTTGAGGAAGAATGGTCAAATTCTAGTATCACTTTGTCAATTTGTTCCTTATTATGAACATAACAAATTAATTAGAGGTCTTTTAAAACTTTAAATGATATAAAGATTTATGCACATTCTTAACAAATTTTGGTTTCAATCTACTAAAAGGATATAACTTGACCAAAAGTGGTCGATTGGTTTGTTATTTCATTCATATAATTCATTCTTACACCTTAGTAAATGAGTATGTATCTATTTAAAATAATTAAATGCTTATTCTTGATGAGCTTAGGTGCATTGTTCTAAATCTAGTTTATCGAATGAAATAATATAAGTTAAGGAAGAATGGTCTCGTTGCGGTATCACTTTCTTCATTTAATTCATGATTACGAAAGTAACAAATTAATGGGAGGTCTCTCTAAACATTAAATGATATAACGATTTATGCAAGTTCTTAACGAACATTGGTTTTAATCAATTAAAAGGATATAACTTGATGAAACTGGTCTGATTTGTTCGTCATTTAGTGTGTTTGATTCATTTTTACAAACTTAGCAAAGGAGTAGATATTTCTTTAAAAAAATTAAATCCGCATTCATGACGAGCTTTGGTGCTTTATTCCAAATCTAGTTAATTGAATGAAGTCATATAAGTTAAGGAATAATGGTCCAATTGTCATATCACTTTGTCAATTGGATTCGTTACTACGAATGTTACAAACGAATGGGAGGTCTCATTAAACATTAAACAATATAACAATTGATACGCATTCTTAATGAACATCATTTTTAATCGATTAAAATATTATAACTTTACCAAACGTAGTCCGATGCGTTCATCATTTAGTGTATTTGATTCATTATTACAAACTTATCAAATGACTATGTATTTATTTTAAACAATTAAATACACATTCATGATGAGCTTTGGTTCTTTGTTCTAAATCTAGTTAAGTGAAAAAATTATATAGTTAAAGAGGAATGGTCAAATTATGGTATCACTTTGTCCATATGATTCGTTATTATAAACATAACAAATGATTGAGAGGTCTCTTTAAACATTAAATAATATAATTATTTGTGCACATTCTTATTGAACTTGGCTTTAGTCGATTAAAATGATATAAATTGACTAAAAATTGTTTGATTAGTTCATCGGTTGGTATGTTTGTTTCATTCTTAAAATCTTAGCAAATTAGTGATTCGCAACGAGCTTTGGTTCTTTATTCTAAATTTAGTTAAGCGAATAAAATTATATATGTTAAGGAAAATGGTCAAATTGTGGTATCGCTTAGTTTATTTGATTTGTTATTACGAACGTAACAAATGAATGGGAGGACTTTTTAATTTTTAAATGATACAAATATTTTTAAATATTCATAAGAACTTTGGTTTTGATCGATTAAAAGGATGTAACTTGACCAAAAGTGGTCCAATCGATTCATTGTTTAGTACATTGGATTTATTCTTACAAACTTAGCAAATCAATACGTAATTATTTAAAATAATTAAATACATTTTTGTGACAAGTTTTAGTGTTTTGTTCTAAATTTAGTTAAGTGATTGAAATCATACAAGTTAAGGAATAATGGTCAAATTGTGGTATCACTTTATTTGTTTAATTCATTATTATGACAGTAACAAATATATGGGACATCTATTTAAACATTAAACGATATAAGAATTTGTGCATATTCTTAATAAACTTTGGTTTTAATTAATTAAAAGGATGTAACTTGACCAAAAGTCATTCGACTAGTTCATTGTTTAGTGTATTTGATTCATTCTTACAAACATTGCAAATAAGTACGTATTTATTAAAAATAATTAAATACACATTCGTGATGAGGTTTGGTGCTTTGTTCTAAATCTTGTTAAGCGAATGAAATCATATAAGTTAAGGTAGAATGGTCCAATTGCAGTATCACTTTCTCAATTTAATTCATGATTATGAAAGTAACAAATTAATAAGAAGCTCTCTAGACATTAAATGATAAAATGATTTATGTACATGCTCAACGAACTTCGGTTTTAATTGATTAAAAAGATATAACTTGATGAAAGTAGTCTAATTGGTTTGTTACTTAGTGCATTTTATTCATACTTACAAACTTAGAAAATGAGTACGTATTTTTTTTAAGATTTAAATACATATTTGTGATGAGCTTTGGTCTTTGTTAAGCGAATGAAATCATATAAGTTAAGGTAGAACGGTCCAATTGCAGTATCACTTTCTCAATTTAATTCATGATTATGAAAGTAACAAATTAATAAGAAGCTCTCTAGACATTAAATAATAAAATGATTTATGTACATGCTCAACGAACTTCGGTTTTAATCGATTAAAAAGATATAACTTGATGAAAGTGGTCTGATTGGTTTGTTACTTAGTGCATTTTATTCATACTTACAAACTTAGAAAATGAGTATGTATGTTTTTTAAGATTTAAATACATATTTGTGATGAGCTTTGGTGCTTTGTTATAAATTTAGTCAAGTGCATGAAATCATATATGTTAAAGAAGAACTGTCAATTTGTGGTAGAACTTTGTCAATTTCAATCATTATTTCGAACATCAACAAATGAATAGGTGCTCTCTTTAAACTTTAAACGATATAAAGATTTGTGCATATTCATAATGGACTTCGGTTTTGATTGATTAAAAGGATGTAACTTTAACGAAAGTGGTCTAATTGGTTTGTCGTTTAGTGCGTTTGATTCCATCTTAAAAACTTAGCAAATGAATTCGTATTTATTTAAAATAATTAAATACACTTTTATGATGAGGTTTGATGCTTTGTTCTAAATCCAGTTAAACAAATAAAATCATATAAGTGAAGGAAGAACGGTCAAATTGTGTTATCTCCATTTGATTCATTATTACGAATATAACAAACAAATGGGAAGACTTTTAAAGCTTTAAACAATAAACGATTTACGCACATTCTTAACTAACTATGGTTTTAATTGAATAAAGGATATAACTTGACCAAAAGTGGTCTGATTGGTTCATCGCTTAGTGCATTTAACTCATTCTTACAAACTTAGTAAATAAGTATGTATTTTTTTAAAAGAATTAAACACACATTCATGGAAGGTTTTAGTGCTTTGTTAAAAACATAGTTAAGCGAATGAAATGACGTAAGTTAAGGAAGAATGGTTAAATTCTTTTATCACTTTGTCCATTTCATTCGTTATTACAAATGTAACAAATAAATGGGAGGTCTCCTTAAACCTTAATTGATATAAAGATTTGTGTATATTCTTAACGAACTTCAGTTTTGATCAATTAAAAGGATGTAACTTAACCAAAAGTGGTCCTATTGGTTTATTATTTATTGTGTTTTATTCATTCTTACAAACTTAACAAATGAGTACGTATTTATTTAATAAATTTATATACACATTCGTGACGATCTTTGGTGCTTTGTTCCAAATCATGTTAATCGAATAAAAGCATATAAATTAAGGAAGAATGGTCCAATTGTGGTATCACTTTCTCTATTTGATTTGTTATTACGAACATAATAAATTAATGGGAGGTCCCTTTTAACATTAAGCAACATACTAATTCGTGCACATTTTTAAAGAACTTCAGTTTTAATCAATTACAAATATATAACTTGACCAAAAGTGGTCCAATTGGTTCCTCATTTAGTGCATTTCATTCATTCCTTATGATATCGCTTTGTCAATTTGATTTGGTATTACGGACATAACAAATAAATGGGATGACTCTTTTAACTTTAAACAATATAACGATTTGTGCACATTTGCAATGAACATTAGTTTTGATAGATTAAAATGTAATAAGTTTATGAAAATTAATCTGATTGGTTCATTGTTTAGTACATTTTATTCTTCCTTACAAACTTAGCAAATGAGAATGTATTTATTTAAAATAATTAAATACAAATTCATGATAAGCATTAATGGTTTGTTCTAAATATAGTTAAGTGAATGAAATAATATAACTGAAGGAAGAACAGTCAAATTTTGCTATTACTTTGTCCATTTTATTTGTCATTACGAACACAAGAAATGAATTAGAGGACTCTTTATAATTTAAATGATATATCTATTTGTGCACATTTTTAACAAACTTCGGTTTTAATCGATTAAAAAGATATAACCTTACCAAAAGTAGTTTGATTGGTTCCTTAGTTAATGCATTTGATGGATTCTTACAAACATGGCAAATGAGTACATATTTATTTAAAATAATTGGATACACATTCGTGACGAACTTTGGTGCTTTGTTTTAAATCTAGTTAAGCGACTAAAATCGTATAAGTTAAAGAAGAATGGTCAAATTGTGGTATTACTTTGTCCATCTGATTTGTTATTATGAACATAACAAATGAATGGGAGAACTACTTTAATTTAAAATGATATAACAATTTGTGCATATTCTTTACAAACATCGGTTTTAATCGGTTAAAAGGATATAACTTGACCAAAAGAGGTGTAACATCCCTAATCCCTAATCGTAAGTAATTTATTTCTTCTTGTATGTGTATGTTTCATTGCTCAGTTGACTAAAATAGTTTGATTAGCCTAACTATGATAACCAAATAGGGTAAGGGGCCTGGCCTTAGAATGAAGGGGGCCACTTGACAATTGTGTGCTCTAGCCTAGGATAGAGGTGACCACATTATTAATTAGGGGTCCAACCTTGTTAATGAGGGGACCAATGTGTCTATAGGGGGTTTGGCTCTCTAGGAATAGAATTTGAGAGAGAGAGGGTCCAATTGAATGAGGAAAAAGTTGGGAGAAGTATACTTGGGGCAACTCCTAGAAGATAGGGTGTGGTCCTAGATTGTAGGGACAACCCCTAGAAAATAGGAGGATTGCTATGCAAGGCTTACGAGGGGTGGAGGCATAGGGTTTTCTTTGGTTCGGCCCTCTCTTTCTCCCCTTTCTCCTCTTCTCCTATTTATTCCATCCAAAAAACACATACCTTCGGCCAATAACTTGTGGAGGGGGAAAGTCAACACCTTTGCACAGTTTAGAGGAAGAGGCATAGGAGTGAGGCAGAAAGCTTTTGAGGCAGGCTAGTAGAGGTAGGATGTACTTTTTATACCCATAATCTTGCTGATTTGGATGATATATTCCAGCCCTACTTGGACCCCAATGATGCTTGATTTTTTATTTCATAATTAAGCCTAATTCAATCTCTTATGATTTAGATTTGATCCATGATTATCAGCCCTAGTTTGTGTTATACTCTTGCTAATTTGATCCATGATTTTCAGCCCTAGTTTGTATTATACTTTTACTGATTTGATCCATGATTATCAGCCCAAGTTTGTGTTATACTTTTGCTGATTTGATCCATAATTTTCAGCCCCAGTTATTGGATTATATTACTGATTTCATCAATAGGATTTAGCCCTAATTCGTACCACTATATTGATGATTACACCAATATATTTTAGCCCCAATTCATGCCACTATATTACTAAATTGACTATGAGTTTTAGCCAAATTCAATTTATTACCTTGCTAAATTGATTGTGAGTTTTAGCCCCAATTCAATTTATTACCTTACTGAATTGATTATGAGTTTTAGCCCTAATTCATGCCAATACTTTGCTTCATTTGATTGTAAGATTTAGCCCTAATTCATGCCAATACTTTGTTGTAGTATTTAGCCGTAATTCATGCCATTACCTTGCTAGATTTGATTGAATGTTTCTGCCTTTATTAGTGTCATTCTCTTGCTGATTATATCAATTTGCTTCAGCCCCAATTCGGTGCATTGACATGTTGAATTAGGTTATTCTATCTTAGCTTTGATTTGAGTTATGTCTTGTTGAATTAGGTTATTCCATCTCAGCCTCAATTTGATTGATTATCATGCTAAATGTTGTTAGTTATTTTAGCCTGATTCGTTATGTTAGTTTGTTGATTTAATCAGTTCATCTCAGAACCAATCTTATTTGTTATCTTGTTGATTAGGCTCACATGTCTCTTCCCTAAATTAGCATGTCATCATGCTAATTATGTCAGTCGAGTACATGCATAATATTATGTGATTAGTCTTTAATCCCTTTGCCTCATGTGCCTACAAGAGACAGAGTTTGAGTAAGCTCACCATAGTAGCCATGGCCGCACTTTAGGCCCATGTGGCCTCTGCTCTTTTGGGACATTGGTTCCCTAGTCTTTGAGCACTTCACATGCATCTAGGTTTTTGAGCATCATGGAAGGCTCATCTACCTTCGGCCAATGTGTCCATGAGCATAGTTGGTACCTACATCTATAGGCCCATGGCTGATCCAAGTGAATATTTAGGGATATTAGGGTTTACTGTTAGTATATAGTTACTCCTTTGAGCGGGAGTCGATATTCTGGTAGCAATAAGTAAATTGTTTCCTTGGCAGAGTCTACTTTCATTTGGGTTGTTTGGTCCTTTATTAGTTAGAGGTCAGACCCTATGAGTTATGGTTAAATTCAACACTCAGTGTCTTATAAATTATTTGACATGTGTTACCGACTATTGGTTTGTAGTTCATTGTCTAATGATCTCTGTTGTTTTTTATATCCATCTTATTGGTATGACTATGAGTGATTTTTCATGCATCTTACTAAGTATTAGTGGAAATACTCTCACATCTCTACAATGGGGTTTAGCTCCCGATTCATAGTAACAAGGTTTCTTAGTAGGCAATACACAGTGCTAGCAAGGTAGATTTTTGAAGTTATTAGGGCATTAGACTTTATTTCCATGTTGATCGCAATAAGGCACTATGTTTCCTAGAATATTAGTTTATGTTATTTCATTATGTTAATGTACTTGCACATGGCTGAGCTATGATCATGGATTTATGAGTATCATATTTCATTAGGTAATGTATTTAATGTTTTGTGATCCTTGGCTATGTTAAAGAACACATTAAGTTTACATTGCTTTTATGTTTTTGTGAATTAAAACCGAGGGTGTCACAAGAGGTGCAATTGGTTCGTTGTTTATTTAAAATAAGTAGCTACACATTCGTGACGAGCTTTAGTGCATTGTTCTAAATCTCGTTAAGTGAATGAAATCATATAAGTTAAGGGAGAATGACCAAATTGTGCTATTATTTTGTCCATTTGATTCGTTATTACAAGCACAACAAATATTTGGAAGGTTTCTTTAAACTTTAAAGGATATAATGATTTGTACACATTCTTAACAAACTTTGGTTATAATCAATTACTAGGATATAATTTGTAATGCCCAGGCATCCACCCAACCCGAGCCGGACCCGATCCATGCAGAGCTCAGTGCACATGACAGTGATGATGTATTGATCTATGCGGAAGACTTAACCCCTCATACAGGTGAATCATTACGGAGTAGCGCACCATACACTTTGTACAAAAAGAAATGAGGTAAAAATAAAGGACAGCACATAACAATTAGTCCTCACAAAACACCCACATACTTAAGTCACTAGGCCCTCTCACAGCTTAAGTCATAAAGATAACATGAGTCAAGGGGCCAAATTGGCGAGTAAAGTATGTAACAAAAACAACATGACATAAAACTCAAGATAACAAACAACATAATGTGCATGTAACACAAGGTCTCTAGGCATCCTCTTCTATGCCAAACCATCCACCACCCCCTCTTCATATGGGAATCCTGATCACATGGATGTCACACTATGCAGCCAAAAACAAAAACATAAGAGAAAGAGGGGTGAGTAAAAATACTCAACATGGTTTTATATTACGATAGGATAAATCTACAATCATCATAGACATTTCACATGGAGTTCATCACATAAGCACACCCATTCATCATAGAACATTTACATAACATGTGCATCTCTATGTCATGACTACTCATCATATACACTTATTCATGATATCATCAACATATCTCCTACATACCATTCTACATGACATACAATAATATCATCTCATTCATTATTTATTCTCAATGTATACATTCATCTTTCATAACAGTGTCTCAAAACACACTATCGATAGCATGCATAACTATTCTCAATTATAATCATCCCCCTGCAAGAAAAGTATCTCTAACACACTAACCATAATCTTGAATACTAATTCTCAATCATAAGCATTCATCCTTAATGAAAAGTGCCTCTAACACACTAACCATAATCATGCATAATCATTCTTAATCATATGCATTCACCCTACATGAAAAGTATGTCTAACACACTAACCGCAATCATGCATAATTATTCTCAATCATAAGCATTCACCCTGCATGAAAAGTGTCTACTAACCACAATCATGCATAATTATTCTCAATTGTAAGCATTCCCCTGCATGTAAAGTGTCTCTAACATACTAACCACAATCAACGATGGTTAATGTCTCATAAGGCAGAGAGAATAAATATACTCCTCAAGGCAGAAACCCCCGAGTAACCTAATACTAAATAAGCCTGTTCCTCAAGACTAAAGCCCTCGAGCAACCCCTGCCCATCAAGACTAAATTCACAAGCAGCCCTGCTTATCAAAACCGAAATCCCAAGCATCCCTGCTTGTTAGGACAGAAATCCCAAGAAACAATTTGTGGTAAACCGGTGCACTCGGACAAACCAGTTGGATTCTCAGGGTCTAGATAATTTCAATAATTTAATCTCCATATAGAATTGTCATTCTTCTCAATCTGGGGAGGAAAACCCTTCCTCAAAGGAATGTAAAACATCGTCTTTTCGGATGTAAAACTCAATCGATAATCCTCCAATTGATTAATTGGAAAGCAATATCACCTAATTGCATCTAAACGATCAATCACGATTAAATTCGATAAATCTTATCCATAAAACCCTTTTTATGATACATTCAACATGGTACATACGTGAGGAACACTACATGAATCCGAATACATGAGACATGCTCCAATCAGTACATATGTGCAACATTCTAAATCCATATGTTTCAAATAATTACCACAATTACCTCCACAAGTGCGTGCATAGCAATAGTGTTCAAATCTAAGCATAAACATATGCATCATGAATGTTTGTCGTCATAATACAAATAAGCTCTCATGATTTTATTATGGTTCTCTTTTACTGAAATCATGAATAAAGTCCGGTAAAAACCTTGAAAAGCACAAGTCCAAGCCAATTACAACTTTATGCCTGGCTTAGGTAGGCATCATCATCACTACACTTAAGCTAAACATGGAAATATAGTTCACCCATAATTAGCACAACATTTGTAAGTATACTTGCCCATTCTCATACTTTAAACTTGTTGGAATCATGAATAAAACATGGAGAATCATCAAACATGAATTTAGGATAAGGAGAATATCGTGTTGAAATTCAATAGCATGTAACCAATTTCATACTTGAACAACCTCATAGCTTTCAAGATAATATTGATGCCTCCACAATAGTATTTTCAAGTAAAAATAACTCATCATAACCATAACAAATGATATTTAAGAAGAAGAACATGGAAAATGACAAAATACACAAAATGGCAAAAACTGTTGTATGGCCGTTTGATCAGCTAGATGGCTGTTTGAACGCTTGGCAATTCAATCGGCCAAACAACCATTCAATTGCTAGGCCGTTCGAATGCCTGTACAGTCAAATCTGGTTCATCTTCAATCTTGTGAACCCAGAACCAAAAATATACAAAATTGACAAGAACAACCCAATATCACTTCTAAACATCATAATATTGAAATATAAGCTTAAGACATGATAGATCTAGTCATTTTACATCTAAATCAAAAGAAAATCACTGAAAAGATCATGCTTTACCTAACTCACCATTAAAGTTCAACATTAAGAAAACTCATATAAACCATTCCAAACTTCAAATCCGAGACATAAACCCATTTCAAAAGAAAAACCCTTACCTTCAGTGAGATTTTGGTCCAAAATCAAAACTTCAAATGATATAATAATTTGTGCACATTCTTAACAAACTTCGGTTTTAATCGATTAAAATGATATAACTTGACCAAAAGTATTCGGATTGGTTGATCATTTTGGGCATTTTATTCATTCATGACGAGCTTCGGTGTTTTGCACTAAAGCTAGTCATGCGAATGACATCATACAAGTTAAGAAAGAACAGTCAAATTGTGGTTTTACTTTATCCATTTGATTCATCATTACGAAAGTAACTAATTAATTGATGGTCTATTTAAACTTCAAATGAAAGAACAATTTGTGCACATTCTTAACAAACTTTAGTTTTAATAGAAGGATATACTTGATCAAGAGTGGTTGATTCATTCATCATTTAGTACATTTGATAAATTCATTCAAAATTAGCATATGAGTACGTATTTATTGAAAATAATTAAATACACATTCGTGATGAGATTTTGGATTTTGTTCTAAATCTAGTTAAGTGAATAAAATTATTTAAGTTAAGGAAGAATTGTCAAATTGTTGTATCACTTTGTGCATTTAGTGCATTTGTGAACATTCTTAAAGAACTTCGATTTTAGTCAATTAAAAGGATATAACTTGACAAAAAGTGGTCTAATTAGTTCGTTATTTAATGCATTTGATTGATTCTTACAAACTTTGCAAATGAGAACATATTTATTAACAACAATTAAATAAACATTCATGGCAAGCTTTGGCGCTTTGTTCTAAATTTACTTAAGATAATGAAAGCATATAAGTTATGGAAGAACAGTCAAATTCTGGTATCACCTTGTCCATCTATTTCATTATGACGAATGTACCAAATGAATAAGAGGTCTTCTTCAATTTTAAATGATATAACGATTTGTGCAAATTATTAACAGACTTCGATTAAATGGATATAACTTGACAAAAAAGTGGTCTGATTGGTTAATTGTTTAGTACATTTGATTCATTCTTACGACCATAGTAAATGAGTACATATTTATTTAAATTAATTAAAAATACATTCATGACAAGCTTTGGTACTTTCTTCTAAATTTAGTTAAACGAATAAAAGCATATAAGTTAAAGTAGAATGGTCAAATTCTGGTATCACTTTGTATATTTAATTCATTATTATGAACATAATAAATAAATGAGAGGTTTCTTAATACTTTAACTAATATAATGATTTGAACTCATTCTTAACAAACTTTGGTTATAATCGATTAAAAGGATATAACTTGACCAAAAGTGGTCTAATTGGTTTGTCATTTATTGTGCTTGATTCATTCTTACTATCTTAGTAAATTAATAAGTATTTATTTAAAGAAATGAAATACACATTCACGACAAGCTCTGGTGCTTTGCTCTAAATTTAATTAAGCAAGTAAATTAATACAAGTTAAGGCAGAATAGTCAAATTAGCATATCGCTTTGTCTATTTGATTTGTTATTATGAATATAAGAAATGAATAAGAAGACTCTTTAAACATTAACTGATGTATCGATTTCTTCAAATTCTTAAGAAACTTTGGTTTTAATCAATTAAAATGATATAACTTTATGAAAAGTGGTCAGATTGGTTCATCATTTAATGTGTCAGCTGCGCTCTCACACAAATAAGTACATATTTGTTTAAAATAAATAAATACTCATTCGTGACAAGCTTTCGTCTTTTGTTCTAAATCTTGTTAAAAGAATGAAATCAAAAAAGTTAAGGAAGAACGGTCAAAATGTGGTATCACTTTGTCCATTTGATTCGTTATTACAAACATATCAAATGAATAAGAGGTTCTTTAAACTTTCAATATTATAATGATTTGTTCAAATTCTTGACAAATTTCGGTTTTAATCAATTAAAAGCAAATAACTTGACCAAAGTGGTCCAATTGGTTCGTCTTTTAGTGCGTTTGATTCAATCTTATGAATATAGTAAATGAGTATATATTTATTTAAAACAATATAATACACATTTGTGTTGAGCTCTAGTGATTTGTTCTAAATCTAGTTTAGTAAATGAAATCATATTAGTAAAGGTAGATCAGTCATATTGTAGCATCACTTTGTTTAATTGAATCGTTATTATAAATATAACAAATGAATGAGGGGTTTCTTAGTACTTTAAATAATATAATGATTTCAACTCACTCTTAACAAACTTCGGTTTATTTCGATTAAAAAATATAACTTGATAAAAAGTGGTCTCATTGGTTTGTCATTTAGTAAGTGTAATGCATTCTTACAAACTTAAAAAATAAGTACATATTTATTTAAAATAACTAAATATATAGTCGTGACAAATTTTTGTGCTTTGTTCTTAATTTATTTAAATAAATGAAATCATACAAGTAAAGGAAGAATAGTCAAATTGTGCTATTACTTTGTTTATTATATTCGTTATTACGGACGTAACAAATGAATAGGAGGTCTCATTAAACATTAAATGATGTAATGATTTGTGAAAATTCTTAATGAACCAAAGTTTTAATCATTTAAAAGGATATAACTTGAGCAAAAGTGGCCTTACTGTTCATCGTTTAGTGCATTTTTTCATTCTTGCTAAGTTAATAAATAATTACATATTTATTTATAACAATTAAATATACATTTGTGACAAGCTTCAGTGCTATGATATAAATCTAGTTAGGCAAATAAAATCATATATATTAAAGAAGAACGGTCAAATTGTGGCATTACTTTTTCCATTTGATTCATTATTATGAATATAACAAATTAATAGGAGGATACTTTAAATCTTAAATAATTTAACGATTTGTGCACATTCTTAACAAACTTCGGTTTTAATCGATCAAAAGGGTATAACTTGACCAAAAGTGGTCTAATTGATTTGTCATTTATTTCGATTGATTCATCATTTCGTACATTTGTTACATTGTTATGAACACAGCAAATCAGTATGTGTTTACTTAAAATAACTAAATACACATTCATGACGAGCTTTGGTACTTTGTTCTAAATCTAGTCAAGTAAATGAAATTATTTAAGTTTAAGAAAAACGGTCAAAGGGAGGTATCACTTTGCGCAATTGATTCATATTTACAAGCATAACAAATGAATTGTAGGTATATTTAAACTTTAAATAAGATAACAATTTGCCCACATTCTTAAAGAATTTCTATTTTAATCGATTAAAATGATATAACTTGACCAAAAGTGGCCTGATTGGTTCGTTGTTTTGTGTTTTTTATTCATTCTTATGAACTTAGCAAATAAGTACGTATTTATTTAAAATAATTAAATACACATTCGTAATGAGTTTTAGTGCTTTGTTCCAAATTTTGCTAAGTTAATGAAATCATATAATTTAATGAAGAACAGTCAAATTGTTATGTCACTCTGTATATTTAACTCGTTATTACGAACGTATCAAATTAATAGGAGGTCTCTTTAATGTTTAAATGCAATAACAATTTATATAAATTCTTAATGAACTTTAATTAAAAGGATATAACTTGACCAAAAGTGTTCCAATTGGCTTATTGTTTAGTGCGTTTGACGCATTTTTATGAACTTAGTAAATCAGTACGTATTTATTTAAAATAATTAGATAGACACTTGCGATGAGCTTTCATGCTTTATTCTAATCTAGTCAAATGAATGAAATCTTATAGGTTACGAAAGAATGGTCAAATTCTAGTATCACTTTGTTCATTTGTTTCATTATTACTAATGTAACAAATCTATAGGAGGAGACTTTAAACTTTAAAGTATTTACCCATTTGTACATAGTCATAACAAACTTCGGTTTTAATCAATTTAAAGGATAAAACTTGACCAAAAGTTGACCAATTCGTTCATCGTTTAGAGCATTTGATGCATTCTTACGAACTTAGCAAATAAGTACATATTTATTTAAAATAATTAAATATAAATTTGTGATGAGCACTAATGTTTTTTTCTAAATTTGTTAAGCAAATAAAATCAAATAAGTTAAGGAACAACCATTAAATTGTGGTATCACTTTGTCTATTTAATTCATTATTACGAACATAAAAAATGAATAAGAGGTCTTTTTAAACTTTAAATGATATAACGATTTGTTCAAATTCGTAACAAACTTCAGTTTTTATCGATTAAAAAAATATAACTTGACCAGAAGTAGTCTGATAGGTTCGTCGTTTAGTACACTTGATACATTCTTACAAACTTAGCAAATGAGTACATATTTATTTAAAATAATTAAATACACATTTGTGGCGAGCTTTTGTGTTTTGTTCTAAAACTAGTTAAACAAATGAAACCATATAATGAAGGATGGCCAAATTGTGCTCTTACTTTCTACATTTAATTCGTCATTACAAACTTAACAAATAAATTTGAGGTCTCCTTAAACTTTAAATAATATAATGATTTCTAAACATTCTCAACGAACTTTGGCTTTAATCGATTAAAAGGATATAACTTGAAAAAAATGGTCCAATTAGTTCGGCATTTATTCCAATTTGTTTATTCTTAATAACTTAGTAAATTTGTATGTATTTATTTAATAAAATTAAATACATATTCATGACGAGATTTAGTGCTTCTTTCTAAATTTAGTTAATTAAATAAAATCACATAAGGTAAGAAAGAACAGTCAAATTGTGGTATCACTATATCTATTTGATTCTTTATTGCGAACGTAACAAATAAAATGGAGATCTCATTTAACTTTAAACAATATAATGATATGTGTATATTTTCAAAGAAGTTTTAATTGATTAAAATGATATAACTAGGCCAAAAGTGGTCCGATTAGTTTGTCATTTAGTATTCATTATTCACTCCAACCAACTTAGCAAATTAGTGTGTATTTATTTAAAATAATTAAATACACATTTGTGACAAACATTGGTACTTTATTCTAAACCTAGTTAAGCGAATGAAATCATTGAAGTTTAAGAAGAACTGTCAAATTTTGGTATCACTTTGGAAATTTTGATTCGTTATTATGAATGTAACTAATGAATGGGAGATCTATTTTAACTTTAAATGATATAACATTTTGTACACATTAATAACGAACTTCAATTTTAATCAATGAAAAGGATATAACATGACCAAAAGTGGTCCGATTAGTTTGTCTTTTAGTGCGTTTGATTCATTCTTATGAACTTAGCAAATGAGTATGTATTTATTTCAAATAATTAAATACACATTAGTGACAATCTTTGGTGCTTTGTTCTAAATCTAGTTAGGGAATAAAAATATATAAGTTAAGAAAGAACGGCCAAACTGTGCTATTACTTTGTCCATTTGATTCGTCATTACAAACATAAAAAATGAATAAAATGTCTGTTTAAACTTTAAATGATATAATAATTTGTGCATATTCTTAACAAACTTTGGTTTTAATTGATGAAAAGGAAATAACTTGACTAAAAGTGGACTGATTCATTTGTCATTTAGTGCCTTTGATACATTCTTACAAACTTCACAAATGACTACGCATTTATTTAAAATAATTATATACATATTCATGACGAGCTTAAGTACTTTATTTTAAATCTAGTTAAGCAAATGATGTCACATAAGTTAAGGAAGAATGGTCAAATTGTGGTATAACTTTGTCCATTTGATCCGTTACTACAAACTTAACAATTGAATGCAAGGTTTCTTTTGACATTAAACGATATAACTATTTGTGCATATTCTTAACGAATTTTGGTTTTAATCAATTAAAAAATTATAACATGACAAAAAGTAGTATGATTTGTTCATCATTTAGTGCAATTGATTCTTTCTTACGAACTTTGCAAATGAGTACGCATTTATTTAAAATAATTAAATACACAATCGTGTAGATATTCTGTGGTTTGTTCTAAATAGAGTTGAGTGAATGAAATAATATAAGTGAAGGAAGAATGGCCAAATTGTGTGACTACTTTGTACATTTGATTCGTCATTACCAACACAACGAATGAATAAGAGGACTCTTTAAATTTTAAATTAAATAACATTTGGTTCACATTTTTAATGAACTTCAGATTTAATCGATTTAAAGCATATAACTTGACCAAAAGTAGTTCAATTCGTTTGTCGTTTAGTGTATTTGATCCATTCTTGCGAACTTAGCAATTGTGTACATATTTATTTAAAGAAATTAAATACACATTCTTGATGAGTTTGGTGTTTTGTTCTAAATTTAATTAAGTTACTGAAATTGCATAAGTTATGGAATAATGGCCAAATTGTGTTCTTACTTGGTCTATTTGATTAGTCATTACGAACGTAACAAATAAATGGGAGGTCTCTTTAGATTTTAAATGAAATAACAATTTCTACACATTCTTAACGAACTTTAGTTTTAATCAATTAATAAGATATAACTTAACCAAATGTGGTCCGATTTGTTTGTCGTTTAGTGTATTTAATTCATTCTTTAGAACATAGCAAATTGGTATGTATTTATTTAAATTAATTAAATATATATTCGTGATGACTTTTATAGCTTTGTTCTAAATGTAGTTAAACTAATAAAATCATATAAGTTAAGGTAGATTGGTCAAATTGTGGTATAACTTTTCTAGTTTGATTTGTAATAACAAACATAAAAAATATATGGGAGGTTTGTTAAACTTTAAATAATATAAAGAGTAGTACACATTCTTAATGAACTTCTATTTAATCAATTAAAAGGATATAGCTTGACCAAAACTTCACTGATTAGTTCCTCATTTAGTACATTTGATACATTCTTACGAACTTAGAAAATGAGTACGTATTTATTTAAAATAATTACATACACATTCATGAAGAGTTTTGATGTTTTGTTCTAAATCTAGTTAAATGAATGAAAATATATAAGTTAAGGAAGAACAGCCAACTTATGCTATTACTTTGTCTATTTGATTTGTCATTACGAACGTAACAAATGAATAAAAGTTCTCTTTAAACTTTAAACAATATAATGATTTGTGCACATTCTTAAGAAATTTCGGTTTTAATCGATTAAAAAGATATAAATTGACCACAACTGGTCTGATTAGTTTGTCATTTAGTATGTTTGATTCATTCTTACAAACTACACAAATAAGTACGTATTTATTCAAAATAATAAAATACACATTCATGATGAGCTTATATTCTTTTCTAAATATAGTTAAGCAAATGATATTACATATGTTAAGGAAGAAAGATCAAATAATGATATCATTTTGTCCATTTGAGTCATTATTATGAACATATCAAATAAATAGAAGTTCTCTTTTAAATTTAAACGATATAATAATTTGTGGAGATTCTTAAAGCACTTCAGTTTGAATTGATTAAAATCATAAAACTAGAAAAAAAGTCATCTGATTGGTTCATCATTTAGTGTGTTTGATTCTTTCTTACAAACTTAGAAAATGAGTATTTATATATTTAAAATAATAAAATACAAATTTTGTACGAACTTCGGTAATTGTTGTGAATGTTTTAGTGGATGCTAGGGGCTGCCATTGGGGCCAAGTAGTAGGGTAATTGGGGTTTAAATGTAATAAGGGTATTTAAGTAATTAATATTTCTTTTAATTATCCTAATGGACCTTAGGTGCTTGTTAGTGATCCTACTTAGCTAGTTTATTTAAGTGTAAGGGCTATGCCCTGATTTAGTTAGTGAATGATTAATTATCTGATCTTCTAATTATTTATAATTAAACCCTTTTGCAAGTGTACAAGGTAATTGTACTAGGATAAGTATTTAAGGGTTGTCGAACCTCAGGGACGGATGAATTTTTACTAAATCTAAAGAGGAATTTGCTGATTAAAAACTAGAAAGAACTTAAACTTAAATTAAGCAAAAGAAAGAAATCAACTAGTTTAAAAGCAAGAGATTAATATGATGAATTTACTTAGGAAATAGAATCCACTATAAAACCATAACAATTCCTTAACTTTTAACCTAAATCTAGTGTGAATTTGAACAAGTATTCTTAGCTACAAGCTAAAATTACTTCAAAAATAATCATTAATTAAATTCATTGCATGAACTATCTTTGACAATAGCACAAATCATCTACACTAAACTAGCTATAGGCATGACTCGTCTAATCTTAGTATAACTCATCTAATTCATTAATTATCTGATAAAACTATTGTATGAATATCTCATCTAAATCACAGAAATTAGAATCGATGAAAATATCAAAACCACATCAATATCAATCTATCATCTACTAGACAATAAATCAATCTTGAATAAACATTAAAAGCTCTTCCATTAAAAAGGAAATCATTATCATACAATTATCATCATTTACAACTAAGATCTAAATTAAAAAGAAAAGAAACTGAAACTTATCTATAGCTTCATCAACTCCTAAGTAAAAGAAAAGTCTAGTCTTCCATTGTAGAAGAAAGCACTTCAATCTCCATTAAAAGCTTTGAGTTCTCTTTTATTTTCTTCTTCCTTTTTCTCTTCAAAAAATCTACTAGAATCCTCCAATTTCAAGCCAAATATATCTTTATATAGGCATAAGAGCCAGCAAAAGAAGTCTAATATGAAAAGGATTGAAAATTGGTTAAAACTAGGAAACTACGCGTTATCCCGTTCGAACACCCTTCATGCCCATTCGAACTCCTATACTGCGTTTTTGTCCAAATTCACGTTATCCCGTTTGATAAGAAAAAGCCTCGTTCGAACGGCTACACTGTTTCTGCAATCTGAACAGTTTTTCTGGATAATCCATTTTCTTTTCATTAAGCTCTTCCCTTCATGTCCATATTAATTTTCAACTTGTTTATAACTCCGAAAAGTTATCCAAATCACTTTAAAGCAAGTCAAGACTATTTTGAATTATTCCAAACATCGTCCAAGTACCTTAATAAGTGCACTTTACCTGCAAAATATAAAATATCATATTTTAGACATGTAGAATATAATAAAATCCCAACTTGATTTAAATACATGTCTAAACTACTAATAACTACAAAATTATTAATAATCAAACTAAAATATTAATAACTATCTTAATCTAGATAAACCATAACTAACACTAAATTAACCTAATTTATACTAGCAAATAAGGTAAAAAGACATATAAAATAGATATATATTTCATACTTATCATCTTCTTCCCTTTCTTCTATGCTTCTCCCCTTTCTGTCTGATGGTCATGTCATCCACTCTCTCCTTTCCCGGTCTCCCTGCACCACTCCTTGCTTGCGGACAACAGTCCACATCATTGGTATCGGAGTAGTTTCGATCCCCGGCCATGGTTCCTACCTCAACGTCCACGGACAGCTAGAAGGACGTTCATGCGGCAGCCGACAAACCCACTCTATCCGAGATCATGGCTGTGTTGCAGGCCATGAACGTGCATCTAGCAAATATGGAGATGAGCAGCAAGGCGGTTGCGTGCACTAGGCCGCCCTTGCTGTCCTGGGCAGTCCGTCACAACCTTCCTAAATGGCACCACCTCCCTCCATCATTGACTACAAGACCACCGTCTTGCCGCTACCCATGCAAGGAACCGTGCAATCTGATCTGGCCACATCCGTTGTCGTTGCGGCATTGTTCCACCCTTCCAAGGCTGGCCGGGTGCGGCTCATGTCCAAGCCCACTCGCGGGGTCAACTCCGGGAAGCTGCTAGGAAAGTCAGACTTTTCTCAGGCCACAACTAAGCACGCTAGCGGCCAGCCGCTTCTGCAAGGATGGTCGCATCCTTTTCAAGTTATACAGGAATCACTCCTCCCTGTTATGACCACCAACCGGTGCCGCCTGCCACCATTGGCCCAGGAACCGGTAATCCTCGCCGGATTTCTGTCCCCGCTCTCTGTCGGAGCCCACATCGCCCTCCCAGCCTCGGTCCATTTTTTCCCCATCGTCCACGACTGGATCATCCTCATCGCACTACCTCTATTGGGAATGGAAGCCGGCCTCCTCTGTCTATACCTTCAGACTCCAGACAGCAAATCGTCCATGGCCCCCCGCGCTCCTGTCCTTGACCTGAGTGGCTGAGCCGGCCTTCCAGCGACCTGCTTTTGGCGATCGAAAAAGCAAGCCGGGAGTTGCAGGCGTTCCAGATCTCTAGAAGATTGTCTACACCAGCATCTACGCCGACTTCCACTTTCCCTACCCCGAAGTCACCGCCGCAGCCGTCTCCATTTGCTCCGCCTTCCGCCAGATCCCCCGCCACTGGCAACCCAGTCGCTTTCTTCTCCTCACTCGACTTCACATACTCACTCGGCATCTCAGAAATGTCCTCCGAGACTACCTCTCAGTGGCCCATCATCCTCCAGTGGCCACCCATCCAGCCACCGTCGCCGTTCAAGCTATTGCCGCCGAAATCTTCATGGCTTCTGGTGAAATTTTTTGTTGCATGATTTTCGCCAAAAAATTCTGGATGAACTACGGAACCAGCACCAGCACCCAAAATTTTGGTTGGATCTATAGGGGATCGGACTATGGCGCAGAAAATCTCAGGTGAGAAGTGCATGTTGCTCAGGCTCGTGGTTGGATGGCCCCAGAACCATCGCGTTCCGCCATTTTTCCCTAGGTATGAACTTCCTCCCAAACACCACGATGGCTGTTTTTGGAAAGATGGCTATGCCCATTTTTGGAAAGATGGCTCTGCGTGCCCGATCTCCATTCATTGGATTATTTGTTGCAGAAAGTGGGACAGTGCACTACAAGGAAGCCACCCACCGTCCAGGGACTTTATACGGGTCTTCAGCCAGTTTGGGTTAACCGTCTGCTACCTAGGTGTCTCCGGTAGAGGAAAATCAAAGGAGCTCCACAAGAGAGCCCTGATCATGCGGGATCTTCCTTTCCGTGTGGGTCTAAATTCCACTGGCCGCAATTGGCAATTCTCCTTCTCCTTCCATTCCCAAACATTTAGAATGACAGAGGACCACATTGCTGACAGTTTGCATCAAAGAGGTCTTCTTCGTGCTCAAGCGGGCCTGCTCTATGATTGAGCTATGCCCCACCAGAAGCTGGATTGCCATATTCATGATGGCCGATGCTCCCTCCATTGAGTTTCGGACTCTTGTAGGGGGGCTGGCCGAGGTGCTTGGTCTCTTTCCGTGGTGGTCGCTCAGCTTCGTCGAGTATGTGAAGTCGAGCGAGGAGGGGATGAGATTGCTAACAGCTGTTTGCGAGCTGATTGATGAGTGGTGCAAGCAATATGCCTTCTGTAGGCTGACTAATGCCCTCTGTGGGCCGACCATGGTGCTGGCCGCTGTGGGCCAACCATGATCCTGTCTGTTACAGCCCTCTATGGGCAATCTTGGGGCGCTCTATAGTAGTTGGGATGTACCCCGCTTGTTGGAGACCTGTGTGGACCGTCTGCTTGTCCTACATCCAATAAGTTGAGGCCGTTGGGGTCCATTAACTACACTTCCATCATGTTTGTGCTGGCTTCTGCACGTCTGTTCTTGAGTAATGACCCACTATCTCCATCATTCGGCATGTCTCCTCAACAAATCCGGATTGACTATTCACAGTGGAGCTTGGGTGGGCCTGATGTCTGGAATTTTGAGTCCACCTTGAGGATGAGGTGATGTGCAAGCGAAGCGTGGCGGAATGTTGTAAACGTTTTAGGGGATGCTAAGGGCTACTATTGGGGCCAAGTAGTAGGGTAATTGGGGTTTAAATGTAATACAATATTTAAGTAATTAGATTAATTAGGTAATTAGTATTTTCTTTTAATTATGCTAATGGGCCTTAGGTGCTTGTTAGTGAGCCCACTTAGCTAATCTATTTAAGTGTAAGGGCTATGCCCTGATTTAGTTAGTGAATGATTAATTATCTTATTTTTTCCCCTTTCTTCTATGCTTCTCCCCTTTCTATCTAATGGCCATGCCATCCACTCTCCCCTTTCCCAGTCTCCCTGTGCTACTCCCTGCTTGTGGACAACCGTCCACATTAGTAGTTTATTCCAAATTTATTTAAATGAATAAAATAATATAAGTTAAGGAATAATGGTAAAATTATGTGGTTACTTTGTCCATTTAATTCACCATTACAAATGCAACAAATGAATAGGAGGACTCTTTAATGATATAATGATTAATGTACATTCTTAACAAACATTGGTTTTAATCGATTAAAAGGATATAACTTCACCAAAAGTGGTCGATTCATTTGTCATTTAGTGTGTTTGATGCATTCATATGAACTTAGCAAATAAGTATGTATTTATTTAAAATAACCGAATACACATTTGTGACGAGTATTGGTGTTTTGTTCTAAATCTAGTTGAGTGAATAAAATCATATAAGTTAAGGAAGAAAGGTCAAATTGTTGTATCACTTTGTCCATTTAATTCATTATTATAAATGTAACAAATGAATGGGAGGACTCGTTTAATTTAAAAGGATATAACAATTTCTGAACATTCATTACGAACTTCGGTTTTTAGGAGATAACTTGACCAAAAGAGGTGGTTTGTTGTTTAGTGCGTTTGATTTATTCTTGTAAACATAGCAAATGAGTATGTGTATATTTAAAATAATTGACTACACATTCGTGACAAGCTTTGGTGCTTTGTTCTAAATCTAATTGAGCAAATGAAATCAAATAAGTTAAGGAAGAATGACCAAATTGTGCTATTACATTGTCCATTTGATTCGTCATTATGAACTTAGTGAATGTTCGGTAGGTCTCTTTAAAATTTAAACAAAATAATGATTTGCGCACATTCTTAAAAAACTTTAGTTTTGATCAATTAAAAGAATATAACTTGACAAAAGGTGGTCTGATTTGTTTGTCGTTTAATGCATATGGTTCTTTCTTACAAACATAGCAAATGAGTATGTATTTATTTATAATAATTAAATATATATTCGTGAAGAGCTTCAATGGTTTGTTCTAAATTTAATTAAGTAAATAAAATAATATAAGTTAAGGAAGAACAGTGAAATTGTGGTATTACTTTATCTATTTAATTCATTATTAAGAACGTAACAAATGAATGGGATGACTCTAAAATTTAAAATGAGATAATGATTAGTGCACATTCTTTACAAACTTCAGTTGTATGGATATAACTTGACTAAAAGAGGTCCGATTGGTTCGTTGTTTAGTACTTCGATTCATTCTTACGAATGTAGCAAATGACTACATATTTATTTAAAATAATTAACTACACATTTGTGACGAGCTTTGATGTTGTGTTCTAAATCTAATTAAGCGAATGAAATCACATAAGTTAAGGAAGAATAACCAAATTGTGCTATTACTTTATCCATTTGATTCGTCATTACTAACATAAAAAATGTTTATGAGGACTCTTTAAACCTTAAACGACATAACAATTAGTCCACATACTTAACGAACTTCAGTTTAATTGATTAAAAGAATATAACTTGACAAAAAGTGGTCTGATTTATTCGTTGTTTAGTGCATTCAATTTTTTCTTACAAACTTAGCACATGAGTATGTTTTTATTTAAAATAATTAAATACACATTTAGGAAGAGCTTCGGTGGTTTGTTTTAGATCTAGTTAAGCGAATGAAATAAAATATGTTAACGAAGAACAATCAAATTTTGTGATTACTTTGTTCATTTGATTCAGCATTACCAAGATAACAAATAAATCGGAGGACTCTTTAAACTTTAAATGAAATGATTAGTGCACATTCTTAATGAACTTTGCTTTTAATCGATTAAAAGGTTATAATAGGACTAAAAGTGAAACAATTCGTTCGTCGTTTAGTGCAATGGATACATTCTTACAAACCTAGCAAATGAGTACGTATTTATTAAAAAAATAAACTACACATTCATGACAAGCTTCAATACTTTGTTATAAATCTATTTAAGCAAATGAAATGATATAAGTTAAGGAAGAATGGCAAAATTGTGTTATTACTTTGTCCACTAATTTGTCATTATGAACATAACAAATGAATGCAAGGTTTTTTTAAATGATATAACAATTTCTACATGTTCTTAATGACCTTCTGTTGTAATCAATTAATAGGATATAACGTAACTAAAACTAGTCCTATTGGTTCTTCATTTAGTGTATTTGACCAAAAGTGGTCCGGTTATTTAGATATTTGGTGTATTTTATTCATTCTTACGAACATAGAAAATGAATACTTGTTTATTTAAAATAATTAAATATACATTCGTGACTAGCTTCAGTGTTTTGTTTTAAATCTAGTTAAGCGAATGAAATCATATAAGTTAAGAAAGAACTAGCAAATTGTGCTTTTATTTTGTTCATTTGATTTGTTATTATAAATGTAATAAATTAATGGAAGGTCTCTTTAAACTTTAAATAAAATAATGATTTGTCCATATTCTTACTGAACTTCAATTTTAATAAAAGGATATAACTTCACAAAGAGCAGTCTGATTCGTTCATCATTTTGTCTGTTTAATAAATTCTCACGAACATAGAAAATGAGTAAGTAGTTATTTAAAATAATTAAATACACATTCGTGATGTGATTTGGTGCTTTGTTCTAAATCTAGTTAAATGAATGAAATTATTTTAGTTGAGGAAGAACAATCAAATTGTTGTATCGCTTTGTGCATTTGATTCATTATTATGAGCGTAGTAAATGAATAGGAAGTCTCTTTAAACTTTAAACGATATAATGGTTTACGAACATTGGTTTTAGTCGATTAAAAGGTTATAACTTGACTAAAAGAGGTCCAATTGGTTCGTCATTAAGTGTAGTTGATTTATTCTCATGAACTTAGCAAATAATTATGTATTTACTTAAAACAATTAAATACATATTCGTGACGAGCTTTGACACTTTGTTCTATATTAGATATGTGAAAGAAAGCACATAAGTTAAGGAAGAACAATTAAATTGTGGTATCACTTTATCTATTTAATTTATTATTACGAATGTAACAAATCAACAGGAGGTCTCTTTAAACTTTAAATAAAATAACGATTTGCTCAAATTCTTAACGAACTTCGATTAATAGGATATAACTTGACTAAAAGTAGTTCGATTAGTTCATCATTTAAAACATTTGATTCATTCTTATGAATATAGTAAATGGGTACGTATTTATATAAATTAGTTAAACACACATTCATGATGAGTTTTGGTGCTTTGTTCAACATCTAGTTAAATGAATTAAATCATATATGTTAAAGTAGAACAGCCAAATAGAGGCATCACTTTGTTTATTTAATTCGTTATTACTAATGTAACAAATAAACGGGAGGTTTCTTAATACTTTTAATAAGATAATGGTTTGAACTTATTCTTAACAAACTTCAGTTTTAATCTATTAAAAGGATATAAGTTTAGCAAAAATGGTCCAATTGGTTCATCATTTAGTGTGTTTGATGTATTCTTATGAACTTAGCAAATTAGTACGTATTTATTTAAAATAATTAATGTCACATTTGTGACAAGCTTTTGTGCTTTATTCTAAATTTAGTTAAGCAAAGAAAAACATAAAAGTTAAGGAAGAATAGTCAAATTGTTGTTTCACTTTCTCAATTTGATTCGTTATTATGAATGTAACAAATGAATAGGATGACTCTTTAAATTTTCAATGATGTATTGATTTGTGCAAATTTTTAATGAACTCTGGTTTTAATCAATTAAAAAGGATATAACTTTACCAAAAGTAGTCGGATTGGTTCATTGTTTCATGTATTTGATGTGTTCTTATGAACATAGCAAATGAGCACATATTTGTTTAAAGTAATTTTAAATACACATTCGTGATGAGCTTTGGTGTTTTATTCTAAATCTAATCAAAAGAATAAAATCATAGAAGTTAAGGAAGAACTGTCAAATTGTATCACTTTGTCCATTTCATTCATTACTACGTACATAACAAATGAATAAGAGGTTCTTTAAATAATATAATGATTTGTGCAAATTTATGATGAACTTTGGTTTTAATCTATTAAAAGGATATAACTTGACCAAAAGTGGTCCAGTTGGCTCATTGTTTAGGGCATTTAATTTATTCTTACGAATATAGTAAATGTGTACGTATTTATTTAAAACAATTTAATACATATTCGTGTCGGACTTTGGTGTTTTGTTCTAAATCTATTTAACTAAATGAAATCATGTAAGTTTAGGTAGATTGGTCAAATTTTTGTATCACTTGTTTATTTGATTCATTATTCTGAGCGTAACAAATAAATGGGACATCCAATTAAAGTTTAAATAATATAACAATTTGTGCACAATCTTAACGAACTTTGGTTTTAATTGATTAAAAAGATATAACTTGACCAAAAGATGTCAAATGGGTTCGTTGTTTAGTGTGTTTTATTCTTTCTTACGAATTAGGTAAATGAGTACATATTTATTTAAAATAATTAAATACACATTTGTGGCAAGTATTGGTGTTTTGTCATAAAACGAGTTAGGCGAATAAAATCATATAAGTTAAGAAAAAACGGTCAAATTGTGCTATCACTTTGTCTAATCAATTCGTCATTGCAAACATAGCAAACAAATGGGAGAACTTTTTACATTCTAAACGATATAATGTTTTGCACACATTCATAAGGAACTTCAGTTTTAATATATTAAAAGGATATAACTTGACCAAAAGTGGTCCGATTGGTTCATCATTTAGTGCGTTTGATGCATCATTGTGAACTTAGAAAATAAGTACGTATTTATTTTAAAAACTAAATACACATTTGTGATGAGCTTTGGTGCTTTGTTTTAAATTTAGTTAAGCGAATGAAATCATACAAGTTGAGGTAGAATCGTTCAATTGTGCTATTACTTTGTCCTTTGGATTCATTATTACGAACATAACAAATGATTAGGTGGTTTTTTTAAACTTTAAATCAGTAACGATATGTGCAAAAATTTTACAAGTTTTTTTTAATCGATTAAAAAGATATAACTTGACCAAAAGTGGTCCAATTAGTTCATCATTTAGTACATTTTATTTATTCTTACGAACTTAGTAAATGAGTACGCATTTACTTAAAATAATTAAATACACATTCGTGAGAAGCTCCGGTGCTTTGTTTTAAATCTAGTTAAGGAAATGAAATAATACAAGTTAAGGAAGAATAGACACATTGTGCTTTTACTTTGCCCATTTGATTCATTATTAAGAATGTAATAAATAAATTGGAGGTCTCTTTAAATTTTAAACAATATAACGATTTATGCACATTCTAAACGAACTTTGGATTTAATTAAAGGATAAACTTCACAAAAAATGGTTTTAAATTAATTCATCATTTTGTACATTTGATACATTCTTACGAACATAGCAAATGAGTACATATTTATCCACATTCTTAATGAACTATGGTTTTATCAATTATAATGATATAACTTGACCAAAAGTGGTCTAATTGGCTTATTGTTTAGTTCGTTTGATGCATTTTTTTTAACATAGCAAATAAGTATGTATTTATTTAAAGTAACTAAATACACATTCATGAAGATATTTGGTGCTTTGTTTTAATCTAATTAAACAAATGAAATCATATGAGTTAAGGAAGAACAATAAAATTCTAGTATCACTTTGTTCATTTGATTCGATATTATGAACGTAACAAATAAATAGGATAATTCTTTAAACTTTAAACGATATAATGATTTGTACACAATCTTAACAAACTTCGGTTTTAATTGATTAAAAGAATAAAATTGACCAAAAGTTATCCTATTGGTTCCTTGTTTAAAGCGTTTGATGCATTCTTATGAACTTAGCAAATAAGTACATATTTATTTAAAATAATTAAATACAAATTGACAAGCTCTAATGTTTTTTTCTAAATTTAGTTAAGCAAATAAAATCATATAAGTTAAGGAAGAACCATTAAATTGTGGTATCACTTTGTCCATTTAATTTATTATTACAAACATGACAAATGAATAAGAGGTATCTTTCAACTTTAAATGATATAATGATTTGTTCAAATCCTTAACAAGCTTCGGTTTTAATCAATTAAAAAGATATAACTTGACCAAAAGTGGTCCAATTGTTTTAAATGAGTACATGTTTATCTAAAGTAATCAAATACACATTCGTGACAAGATTTGGTGTTTTGTTCTAAAACTAGTTAAGCGAATGAAATCATAATAGTTAAGAAAGAATGAACAAATTGTGGTACCACTTTGTCCATTTAATTTGTTATTATAAACGTAACATATATATGGGAGATCTCTTTTAACTTTAAACTATATAAATATTGTTGCACATTCTTAATGAACTTCGGTTTTAATTGATTAAAATGATATAACTTGACAAAAAGTGGTCTAATTGGTTTGCCGTTTAGTGTGCCTTATTCATTCTTATGCACTTAGAAAATGAGTACGCATTTATTTAAAATAATTATACAAACATTCGTAACAAACTTCAATACATAACTCTAAATCTAGTTAAACGAATAAAATCATATAAGTTAATGAAGGACGGCCAAATTGTGCTCTTACATTGTACATTTAATTTGTCATTACAAACGTCACAAATGAATATGAGGTCTCCTTAAACTTTAAATGAAAACAATTTATGGACATACTTAAACAACTTTGGTTTTAATTAATTAAAAGGATATAACTTTGCCAAAAGTGCTCCAATTGGATCATCGTTTAGTGCAATTGATTTATTCTTACTAACCAGTAAATTAGTACTTATTTATTTAAAATAATTAAATGCACATTCCAGACGAGCTTTGATGTTTTTTTTCTAAATCTAATTAATTGAATGAAATCACATAAGGTAAGGAAGAACAGTCAAATTGTGGTATTACTTTATGTATATGATTTGTTATTACGAACATAACAAATGAATAAGAGATCCTTTTCACTTTAATCAATATAACAATATGTGCATATTCTTAACGAACTTTGTTTTAATCGATTAAAAGGACATAACTTGACCAAAATGTTTTGATTGGTTTTTCATTTAGTGCGTATTATTCATTCCTACAAACTTAGCAAATGAGTACGTATTTATTTAAAACAATGAAATACACATTCGTGACAAGCATTGGTGTTTAATTCTAAATCTAGGTAAGCGAATAAAATCACATAAGTTAAGGAAGAACACTCAAATTTTGGTATCACTTTATCAATTTAATTCGTTATTACAAACATAACTAATAAGTGGAAGATCTATTTTAACTTTAAATGATATAACGATTTGTAAACATACTTAATGAGCTTCAGTTTTAATCGATGAAAATGATATAACTCGACCAAAAGTGATCTGATTGGTTCGTCATTTACTACATCGTTATTTTAACTTAGCAAATGAGTTTGTATTTATTTAAAATAATTAAATATACCTTCATGATGAGCTTTGCTGCTTTGTTCTAACTCTAGTTAAGTAACTGAAAACATATAAGTTAATGAAGAATGACATATTATGCTATTATTTTGTCTATTTGATTCGTCATTACAAACATAACTAATAAATTGGAGGTCTATCTAAACTTTAAATAATATAACAATTTCTACACATTCTTAATGAACTACGGCTTTAATTGATTAAAATGATGTAACTTGGCTAAAAGTGGTATGGTTTGTTCGTTGTTTAGTATAATTTGTTTATTATTAATAACTAGCAAATTAGTATGTATTTATTTAAAACATTAAATTCAAATTTTTGATGAGCTTTGTTGTTTTTATCTAAATCTAGTTTATTAAATGAAAACACATATGGTAAGGAAGAATGGTCAAATTGTGGTATCACTTTATGTACTTGATTAGTTATTTGCTCATATTCTTAACGAACTTCGGTTTTTATCGATTAAAAAGATATAACTTGACCAAAAGTGGATCGATTGGAATGTCATTTAGTGTGTATTATTCATTTCTACATACATAGAAAATTAGTATGTATTTATTTAAAATAATTAAATACACATTTGCAATGAGCTTTGGTGTTTTGTTCTAAATCTAGTTAAGCGAATAAATGATATAAGTTAAGGAAGAACGACCAAATCTTGCTATTACTTTGTCTATTTGATTTGTCATTACAAACGTAAGAAATATTTGGGATGTCACTTTCAACTTTAAATGATATAATGATTTGTACACATTTTTGACGAACTTTGGTTTTAATCGATTAATAGAATATAACTTGACAAAAAGGGTTTAAATTTGTTCATTGTTTAGTGCATTTGATGCGTCATTAAGAGCGTAACAAATATTTGGGATGTCTCTTTCAACTTTAAATAATACAACGATTTATGCACATTTTTAACAAACTTCAGTTTTAATCGATTAATAGAATATAACTTGACAAAAATGGATCAAATTTGTTCATTATTTAGTGCATTTAATTCTTTTTACAAACTTAGCAAATGAGTATGTATTTATTCAAATTAATTAAGTACATATTTGTGACGAACATAATACTTTGTTCTAAATCTAGTTAAACGAATAAAATCATGTAAGTTATGGTATAACATCCAAATTGTGCTATTACTTTATCCGTTTAAATCATCATTACAAACGTAACAAATGAATGGGAGGTTAAACATTATACGATTTGTGCAAATTATTAACGAAAATCAATTTTAATCGATTAAAAAGATATAAATTGACCAAAAGTGGGCTAAATGGTTCATCGTTTAGTGCATTTGATTTATTCTTACAAACTACCCAAATAAGTACATATTTATTTAAAATAATAAAATACACTTCCATGATGAGCATTTGGTGCTTTGTTCTAAATCTAGTTAAGCGAATTATATCACATAAATTAAGGAAGAATGGTCAAATTATGGTATCACTTTGTCCATTTCTTTCGTTATTAGGAACATAACAAATAAATTGGAGGTCCAAATGGTATGTCGTATAATACATTTGATTATTTTTTACAAACTTAACAAATCAGTAAGTATTTATTTAAAATAATTAAATAAACATTTGTGATAAGCTTTGATAGTTTGTTCAAAATCTAGTTAAGTGAATGAAATAATATAAGTTAAGGAAGAACGGCCAAATTGTACAATTATTTTGTCCTTTTAATTCGTCATTACGAATGTAACAAATAAATGAGAGGTCTCTTTACACTTCAAACCATATAACAATTTGTGCACATTCTTAGTGCATTTTGGTTTTAATTGATTAAAAAGATATAACTTGACTAAAAGTGGTCCGATTGGTTCATCATTTAGTGCATGTTGTGCACGATGATCAAACTCTACTTTCTTACTTTTTCTTGGCTGCATTGAACTATTTATTATTGTAATACTTTAGTATTTGCTTTTGTACTATGTTGGTTCAATTAGTGGCCCGGGCTAGCCGACCCACTAACTGGCATAATTCCTAGGGAACTGGGCTAGCCTGGTCTAGGTGGCACAACTCCCTAGGGGACTTGTTGTCCCCTATATGGGGCGGCCCTCTCTCTTGTTTCAGTTTATGCAATTGAAGAACTCTGTGTTTTCTTCCTTTCTTCCTTACTTCTCCCTTTTCCCTGCGTAGATCTCCTAGGTACCGATTGTGCCTACACCGGGCACATCATTGGTAACGAAGCATTTACGATCCCCGGCCATGGCCAGAGGTAAGTAAGTTGCAGCAGTTACCAAGGTCCTTCCGGAGAAGGAAGTTCTGGCCTCAGCGTCCGCGAACAACCAGAAGGACTCCCCTGCGGCAGCCGGCGAACCCACTATGTCCGAGCTAATGGCATTGTTGCAGGCCATGAACATGCGTATGCTCAGTATGGAGACTGAGCAAGCAGCGCCCATCCTACCTGGACCGCCCCACGCTCCCTAGAGAGGGGTAGGCCGTCGCAGCCTCTCGAGCCTGCAGTTCCCTGTCCTCTAGCACCGACAGATGTGGACGCGATGGTCTTCCCAGGTCCGATGATATTTGGCGTTGGTAACCCAGCGCTGGAAGGGAGACGCCAGGCCTGGGACATGCGAGGCATACCAGGTGTTCGAGAAAATGTCCCTATGATGTTGTCCCCTCCAAATCAGTTTCAGGATGCTGAGGAGGAGTGGGACGAGTATCTCGGGCATCATGGCGGGCAACACGATGGGGCGGAACCCCGTTTGGCTCACCTATAGTTTCCCCACTACAATGGGGATGACAGTCCGATGGAATGGCTGTACAAGGCGGAAAAGTTCTTCGCCTATCAAGGGACGCACTCAGAGGCTGAACGTCTACGTATTTTTGTCTTTCACCTTGTTGGGGATGCTTCAGTCTGGTTCCAGAATTTTGAAAAAGAGGTGTGCTACCCCACAGCTTTTCTGACGAGCTATGTATTCAGTTTGGGCCGAATGAGTTCCAGGACTTCAACAAGATGGTATCCTCCCTGCGCCAAACCACCACCGTTAGAGCATACTATACAGAGTTTATGAAGGTGGCCAACTGACTTCCTGATTGGCCGGTGGCTGCCTTGGTGGGTACCTTCAAGCAAGGCCTCAAGCCCGAAATTTCGGAAGAGATGTGACATTTTCCTTGTGCCAACATGAGGGACATAGTGCGCCATGCTCGCATCGAAGAGGAGAAGCTGGCTAGACAGCGCAGGGGGGCGGCTTGGGCCCTTGCCTCGGTTTGCTCTCAGCGCCAATCCCTTGGCCACACCCACCAGTAACTTGGTACCTGGCTGTCTTGACTAGCAGGCCGCCCCAGCAGGTCCTATTGTGCATCGCCTCACACTGACCGAGATGGAGGAACAACGTTCGAAGGGGCTATGTTTCCGATGTGATGAGAAATTCATTCCCAGGCACTATTGTTTTGTCAAGGGCAGTTTTCTAGGGGAGGAGATTGATGATGAGGGTGAGGGTACGAATGGCTCTACATCATTGGCAACTGAGGAGGTGTTACCCGAGATTTCAGTTCATGCTTTTGTAGGGGCCTTTACTCCTCGCACAATGCGAGTCCAAGGTTACCTCAAGCGGCAACAAGTGGCTATCCTAATCGACAGCGGGTCTACCCATAATTTTAGTAACGATAAGGTTGCCCATCACCTAGGCTGTTTTATCTCTGATTTGATGCCCTTTGACGTATTGATTGGAGATGGAAAGCACCTCAGGAGCAATGGGGTGTGTGCGTAGGTCACCCTTTCTGTCCAGGGCCATGTATTTGTTACCGACCTCTTCTTGCTGCCTACAAAAGGGGCGGACATTGTGTTAGTGGTGCAGTGGCTTCAGGAGCTAGGCGATGTGGTATGGAACTTCCGTGGCATGTGGATGGATTTCGAGCTCCAGGGGCAGCGCGTTCGGTTGGAAGGCTCTATGCCAAGCACACTCCTCTCCGCCCTTCCTTCAAATACTCTCTTCCGGTTCGCCCCCCAAGGGCTCCTTTTGTAGCAGCGTGCTACCCTTGAGGTGACACAGTGTAAGGTCCCTGATTTTTCTACGATTTTTTGGGATTTTCCTGCTATTTTTTTGGTCATTTTCGGCAAGAAAATGTGACGCTTCAGCGTATTCATATTTGTGTATCTTCCCCCTGTATTTATACCTGTAGAGTTGGGTGTGGGGCTTATTCGCAGGCTGCGTGCCTCGCTGCACGCTTACGGTGCAAATTTTGGAGCTACAACATGTAACCGGTAGGTGAATGCGTATTAGGGACGTGGATGTAGAAATTAAAAAGATTAACTATATATATGAAATCCATTTTACAGATTACAGAACCGACATCCAGTGAAAAAGATTTCACGTCCAGAGAGAAAGGAGAGAACCCGAGCTTGATTCCGGTCGCTCCATTCTCCCTCCTCCGTCATCGGATTCCTTTGATTCTTGTCAGGATCCGCTTTGCCTCACCGCCACTAGTCCGTAGGTACTGGCTATGACCGTCGCCACTGCCTTTTCGCTCCTCCACGAGGTACCGAACCTTTTTTCGGGTTTTTCTCTCCTTCAATCCCATTTTTGAACTGTGGGTGTACAATTTTGACATCATTTGCGGCCGCTCTCAACTAGACTTATGTTTAGTTGGCCGCTAGGAACCCATAGGCGCTGGCTAGAGCCGCCGCCATGCTTTTTTTTGCTCCGTGGTGAGCTATCGGCACTTTGGTTGGGTTTTGTTTCTACTATTCCATCTCACTGTCAGTGGGATTTTTTGGACGCCGATGGGTTTTCGGTTGTCGTCCGGCCATTGGTAGGACTTCGTCCAGCCTACCTTGACCCAGTGTCAGTAGGGGTTTGCCATTTCCGATCCTGCCTCACCCCTATTGCCTTGCTCGCCCGATTAGACGCTTTGGGTGCATCTCGGGTCATTGGCATCGGCGAGCCGTGGGCCATTTGGCCATCATGGGCTCTGCCCCTGCTCGGCGACAACGAGGGCCAGCCCCGATTGGCCCGATTATATTCTTCCGCTCAGAATGGGCCGCTTGCCATTTGACCTATACCATGCGAGATGCACAGCCGCCCACACCATGGGTTTTGGTTGTGGGTGGCTATCGGCGATGTCGCCGCTTTGTTTGGCCACAGCTAGGGCCTTGGCCCCTTTGGGCCACGTGTGCATGTGGCCACGCGTGTTCTTTTGGGTTTAGGCGCTGCCTTCACGCCGCCAGACCATCATTTGGTTTTGCCACCGAGTGGAGTTGACACAGAGCCGTCCTCCACCTCTCCTCTGTCCTCGAGCGTTGCCCCACACTCTCCGCCCTTATGTAGGCCTTAGTTGACCGAAATCATTGCCGTTGGGTGCTGTCCACGGCCGATTTCGACGTCTTGTGGCTGGTTGAGAACGTCTTAGCCACCGGCCCATCTTCAGTGGGTACATCATCGACTTCTGGTTGCACTACCACATATGTTGGCATGATATTTCTCCCGGCCGCCCTAGTGTGCTGCCGTGGATCGCGGGTTTTGCCGCATTGATTTCTGACACCCTGTTTGGCTGTGATTGTATCCGGCACTTCCTAAAACCCTTGGGACAACAGCTCTCTCCACTTGGCAACGGTTTTGGCCACCAACTCCGCCGCCGATGCCACCACCGTCGTGTGCTCGCCATCGAACGTCATGATTACGAGGTAGGGGAGCTTTGAACTCGTAATTTCATTATAGCATGCTTTGACTAAGTAGCAGCATGCTAGGATTGTATGATTCTATGCTTTGGATGTTAAGTAATGATCTGATTGCATGATGTACATGTAAGCATGATTATATGGTATGTTGAAATGCATATGACATGCATGTTGGCTGTAAGTATGTTGGATGTAAGTATGTGCTAGTGATGAGTAGCGTGTTTGTTGGTAAGTTTCGTATGTTGATTGAGTATGTGTTAGTGATGGCTAACGTGTATGTTTGACGTATGTATGCATGTGCTAGTGATGGCTAGCGTGTATGGTTGACGTATGTATGTATGCACTAGTGATGGCTAGTGAGCATGTTTGTAAGCTACGTATGTATGACCGTATGTATTTGTTATACATATGTGTGATAGACATATGTATGTGTGATGACCATTTGTCTATGCTATGGATATGTGTAAGTGTATGTGGGCAAAGGTATGGGCGATGGACAGTAAGAGGTGACAAAGGTTTTGTCTAGATTTGGATATGGATATGTAAGCGTATGACGGATGACAAAGGATATGAGTATGACGGGCAAGGATTAGAATGGATCGGTTTGGGTTGGATTGTATGTTGGGCGATTGTCAGATAGTAAGAGTGTGCATAATTGTACAAACATAACGTACAGATTATGAAGTGAAAAGTAAGCATAATAAGTGAGATATAAGTAAGAGGGCGACAACTGGGTTCGCTCTGAGGAGCTTCAATTTGAGGATGTCAGTGTAAGATGATTTGGCCATAAGATGGATGGCAAAGTATGTAAGACTGTAAGGGTTTGATGTACGATGAGTTTTGATCATGATGTGGATGGGTAAGTGAAGTCTGCTGCATTGACGAACTGGGGTTTTGATCGGGCTCAGCTTCGGTTTGATCAATTGAGGACTGTGAGTTTGTGTGGCATAATTGTACCGCATAATATACCTAATTCAAACTTGAATTATAAGCACAACTGATGATAGCGTTGTGAGTTTGAGACCTGAGGATTCGACGAATTAAGTTCCATGTTTGTGCTAGCCGATAATGAGTCGGCTGAGCATTTCTCATGTCTTGCCATGGTGTTTATCCTACGGGATGTTGTCTGTGTGCTATATAGAGCACTGGACGTCTGATGCTCTACTGAGAGCGATGTATGTTTCTGATTTGGTCTACGTGCTGTATAAGCCCATACGTTTGATCTCTATTGAGAGCGATGTACGTTTCTGACTTTGTCTGTGTACTGTATAAGCCCAGACGTTTGATGCTCTATTGAGAGCTCTGTATGATTCCACCCAAGAGTGGCACTATATGTTTCTGCCCAAGAGTGGCATTGGCACTATAAGACCCATTATGGTGGGCAATTCTATGGCACTATAAGACCCATTATGGTGGGCGATTCTAAGGCACTATAAGACCCATTATGGTGGGCAACTGTATGACCCCTTATGTGTGGGTGTTTATGTTTGCGCGCTCAGGTAAGTAGTATCATGGATCTACTCTTACCTGTTTGATCAAGTGCCCCATGAGCATTGGTGTGCCTTACCTTCGAAAAAGTCCATGGCGTCTAGTCACTCCCCGGAGGTTAAGGTGTTGCCCCAGTGGCATTCTTTTCCATTCGACGTTGGAGCTTATTAGTTGTAATAAGCTTCAGTGGTCGATAGTATGGGTACGATTATGAGTATGAGCACGACTGTAAGCGTATGAGTATGAGCACGACTGTAAGCGTATGAGTATGAGCACGACTGTAAGCGTATGAGTATGAGCATGACTGTAAGCGTATGTGTATGAGCACGACTGTAAGAGTATGAGTACGATTGTAAGAGTATGAGTATGAGTAAGACAGTAAGTGTGATTTTGTGTAAGTTGTACGAGTAAGGTCGTACGAGTATGATTGTACGAGTAAGGTCGTATAAGTTTGCGTATGTTGTATGAGTATGCATATAGTAGTATGAGTAAGTTTGTAAGACCCTAGATAAGGGTGTTTGTGTAAGTTTAATTTGATGGTATGACTTTGGCACGATGGTGCATTTGGTATGATTTTGGCACGATGGTGCATTTGGTATAATTTTGGCATGATGGTGCATTTGGTATGTTTGTATGCGTATGAGCATGATATTGATAAGCTTCTGCTTCATGTTTGAGTTGCATGAACGCATGTATTTATGAACTTATTGAGTTCACCATTTTGGATTTCCCCTACTGGGTATTTTCCTACTGAGTATGAAAATACTCATCACCTACTTTTTAGCCCCATTGTATGGGAGGTTTTGCAGGTTGTGCGGTGAGCTCTTGGAGATGGATGCTCATTTCAGTGGTGGATTGATTCCCGTTGACTCAAGTATATGCTTGACTCACTGCGAGTTTATTTGTGCCACGATCCGATGTATTGGGTGAGGCGAGATGTTAAGATGTTTATTCTGGACTTTCATTTGGATTAGTCTGTGGACTGTTATGGGACTTGCACTCAAGGATGCCTGGGAGGGATTTGTATTTAAAGTCTATGATCATAACAATTTATTCGTACGTGTGTTTTTGAGTAGCGCCTGATGATATTTGCTTTGGCCGTACGATGATTGACCGTATGATGAAAATATTTAGATGGAAAATGGATGTTTAGTGTTTTGAATTATAAACTATTTTATCAGGTTTTGATTTTGTCATTTTTCCTCCGATTTACAGATGTTATATTGGAAAAAAATTTCATGAATTTTAAGGAAAATGTGTGAAAAATCTCGAGCATTACAGTTACTCGTAAATGTGTGCAAAATCTCAGGCGTTACACGTAGGGAGGGATGCCGCCGGATCTCCAGGAGTTACTGACTGCACACTAGGACTTGTTCGCTTAGCCGCAAGGTCTCCCTCCTGCCCGCTCTCATGACCACCAGATTACTATCATCCTTGAAGCGGCCCCGACCAATGTCCGACCTTATCGTTACCCACACATACAAAAGTCAGAGATTGAGCATCTCGTAGCGGACATGCTTCAGTCCGGGATCATCCGTCCTAGCAAGAGTTCCTACTCGTCACCGGTGTTACTTGTGAGGAA
The DNA here is from genome assembly GCA_035235625.1 of Saururus chinensis. Classification (NCBI taxonomy): domain Eukaryota; kingdom Viridiplantae; phylum Streptophyta; class Magnoliopsida; order Piperales; family Saururaceae; genus Saururus; species Saururus chinensis. The sequence goes on from CP141143.1 coordinate 40,856,590, forward strand.
GGACGGTTCATGGTGATTCTGTGTTGACTACCGCACCCTAAATGTCATCACTATCAAAGACAAATATCCCATTCTGGTGATTGAGGACTTGTTGGATGAGCTAATGGGTGCCACGGTATTTAGTAAGCTCGACCTTCATTCGGGTTACCATCAGATCTGGATGAAGGCCGATGATGTGCACAAGACTACCTTCCGAACTCAAGATGGCCATTTTGAGTTACTCGTTATGCCGTTTGGGTTGACCAATGCTCCCTCCACATTCCAGTACCTCATGAACGACCTCTTCAGGCCATTCCTTCGCCGCTATATATTGGTTTTCTTTGATGATATCTTGGTGTACAGCCAGTCATGGACAGAGCACTTGAACATCTCAGGTCGGTCTTCTCTATTCTACGAGGCAATTCTTTATTTCTTAAGCGTTTGAAGTGCTCTTTTGGCAGCCAGCAGGTTGATTATTTACGCCATATTATCTCGGGGGACAGTGTGGCCACCGATCCAGCCAAGGTGGCCGTCATGCTGTCTTGGCCAGCACCAATGTTTGTTCGGGCACTCCATGGTTTTCTAGGCCTCACTGGTTACTAAGGCGATTCATCAGTCAATATGGGGAGTTGGCCCGGCCTCTCACAGAGTTGCTCAAAAAGGAGGCCTTTGCTTGGACTGCGGCTGCTCAAGAGGCATTCGACAAGCTGAAGCAAGCTATGGCCACTGCCCCAGTCTTGATCTTGCCTGATTTCAGCCGCCCATTTATGGTCGAGATGGACACGTCGGATTCTAGACTTGGGGTGGTTCTTTTAACAAATGAACATCCCATTGCATACTTCAGCAAGGTCATGGCTGGCCGCTCCTTGTCCCTGTACTTGTATGAAAAAGAAATGTTGGTCATCGTCCTCGTTGTTGCCAAGTGGCGGCCCTACCTACTGGGTCAACGGTTCTTGATTCGCACAGACAATCAGCCCCTGAAGTATTTCTTGGAATAACAGGTGTCCACTCCATCTCAGCAGCGGTGGGTTAGCAAACTCCTGGGATATGATTATGAGGTCGTTTATAAGCAGGGTTTGGAGAACACAGTAGCCGACGCTCTCTCTCGCATCCCTTCCCCGGGCTCTTGCTTGGCGTTCTCTACCTTATCCTGCCCATTTATTGATGAGTTGGAGCAGGCCTACCTTAATGATGCTTCCATGCAAGTCCTAATTGCCGCCCTCCAAACCGATCCTGCTCCCTGCCCCTTCTATGTCTAGCGGGATGCCCTCCTATTTTGGAAGGACCGTTTGTGGGTACCCGATATAGCTGATCTTCGCTGCCGCATTATTTACCAATTCCACAACTCTCCAATCGCCGGTCATGAGGGGGCTTTCCGCACCTATAAGAGGGTCAGCCAAAGTTTCTTATGGTTAGGTATTTGCTAGGCTGTCCATGAGTATGTGGCCGCTTGTGATATTTGTCAGAGAGCCAAGGCCATCACGACTTTGCCCGTCGGGCTGCTACAACCCTTGCCTATTCCAAATAAGGTATGGGAGGATATCTCGATGGACTTTGTTGAGGCCTTGCCTCTGGTGCAAGGTAAGTCAGTGATCATGGTTGTGGTCAACCGCTTGTCCAAGTATGCTCATTTCTGTGCGTTGGGCCATCCTTTCACCGCCAAGGTCATGGCTGAGCTTTATGTTCGGGAGGTGGCAAAACTCCATGGTATGCCTCGTGCTATTGTTTCCGATTGTGACAAAATATTCATTTCTCAGTTTTGGTGGGATTCCGCCGTCTGACCCTATTCCTGCATCTGTGCTTGAGAAATGCAAGGTCCGTCGCTCTGGTCGCATTAGTACTGAGGTTTTGCTTTCTTGGCGGGGCCAGCCATTGGAGGATTCGATGTGGATGTCTGAAGATGAGTTTTTGGCTCATTTTCCAGCTTGGTCGCCTTGCAGACAAGGCAAATAGAGGAAGCATGGTGGAGTGTTGTGCATGATGATAAGACTCTACTTTCTTACTTTTACTTATTTACATTGAACTATTTATTATTGTAATAGTTTAGTATTTGCTTTAGTACTGTGTTGGTTCAGTTAGTGGCCCGGGCTAGCTAACCCCCTAACTTGCATAATTCCTAGGGAACCAGGTCGGCCTAGTCTAGGTGGGACGACTCCCTAGGGGACTGGTCATCCACTATATGGGGCGGCCCTCTCTCTTGTTTCAGTTTATGCAATTGAAGAACTCTCTGTTTTCTCCCCTTTCTTCCTTACTTCTCCACTTTCCCTACGTAGATCTCCTAGGTACTGATTGTGCCTACACCGGGCACATCAGTGCATTTGATGCATTCTTACGAACTTTGCAAATGAGTACGTATTTATTTAAAACAATTTGATACACATTTGTGTCGAAACATTGGTGTTTTTTTCTAAATCTATTAAGTGAATGAAATCATGTAATTTAAGGAAGAACAGTCAAATTTTGGTATCACTTTGTCAAATTGATTCATTATTATGAACACAACAAATAAATGTGAGGTCTCTTCAAATATCAAACGATATAACAATTTGTGCACATTCTTAACGAACTTCAGTTTTAATTGATTAAAAAATATAACTTGACCAAAAATTGTCCAATTTGTATGTTGTTTAGTGCGTTCATTACATTTTTACGATGTGCAGCTCTAGAATCCACCAGGAAGCACCATCACCCATCCTAGCCCATAAAGGACCTGACAACTACACCTGAACAGAAGTGACAGGAGAAGCCAACCAAGTAGGATGTCAGCTAATCCAAAAGCTTGTACACTAAATAATCCTTAATAGATTGGTGATGAGCCCAGCTCAAGCAGAGCTCCCTCCAACGGGGAGGTGCAACTACACGGTCAAATCAGCAACTCCTCAATAGAGCTAAGACTTAGGAAATTATTTTAAACCCTATCTTGCTCATCAATAAGCCAAGATTTCAAATGACTATCCCAAACCCTATTAGTCCCTTCTAGACTAGGGTTGAAACTAGAAACTTCTATCGGTTCATCAACCAAGGCAAATCGTCAAAGGCCTTGTTCACTCTATGAACTAGTCATAGACCCCTCAGAAGTATTTTAATCTTTATCTTCATTAGGTGTTCTTGCCCAATCCAAAGCTATTTAACCCCCTTGATTGATCTTACATTAATCTTTAGCTAGTGCTAAATTACTATCACAATATTAATAGCAAACAATATAACAATGAACAACATAAACATTACGGACCCACACAGATCCAAGCAAATCATAATATCAAGAATCGAAGTTGATAATGATAGTAGAAATGTTTGAGCTCTCGTGCCCTAACCCTCCTTGGATTAACTGATTAAGTCTTTATGAAAACTAGTCATAATACACCTAAGGGCATTAAGGTAATTATTCTACATTGGATATGGTCCTCTCCATTCTTGGGTAAGTCTGTGACATCTCCAAAGGTATCAGTATCACATTGGCTCATTAATTTCATTCACACGAATGTTGGTCGGTCTACATGGGGGTATTTTTGTCTTTTTATTCAGGGCTTCCCTAACCTTGATGGGTCCAAAACTAACCCCAGGGGAATCACATTGGCTTGTTGATTTCATTCATGCACTATGGGTCATCTTCCTCACGGCTGGCCAAAGGCCTGTTGGTCTCTGGCAGTGCCGCTGCCATCCACCATAGTGGGGAAAGGGCTAGGGTAGATCGAAAAGCTGCCTAGCGGTGATTCCGATGACCCTAGCCTTGCCACTGATCGGTGGTCATCCGGTGATTAAAACGTCACCTTTTTTTGTTTTTTATCTAAAACTGTGCAGTGGTGGCCTCTGATGCCGTCACGGCCAGGAATAGCGTGGCCATGGCCATGGCCAGTGCGGCCAGTGTAATTTCAATTTTTTTAACAGAAGCATGCATGACGGCGGAGGAACCCGTTGCCGGCGGGTCACCCCGGTTGCTTTTGTCTTGTGACCAAGTTTTTGGCCAAAAGATTACTGGCTGACAAATGGCCGCCCCGTAATTTCTTAAACAGTGATTGCAGAAATTGCTATTCTTATAAATTATACAACAATTGCAGAAATTATATCCAATTACTCAATAAAATCTTCAATAATCATGATTCGAAGATGGAGACAATGATACTACCTTAATTGCTAGTTTGTCATTGATCCACCACCATCGGAGTCTCACTGGAGCCTCGCTGTCCACCACCTTTGTAATTTCCTAAACTTTCCTAGGTTTTGAAAATTAAATACATGGAAAATAGGGTATTTGACCCCATTAAAATTCTTAGTATAATAAATTCGCCCTAGATAGACTTTGTGACTTAAACTATGTAGTTAGAAAGTAGATAGAAAAAGCTTTGAAACGCCACCTAGAACGCATAAATCGGAGTTCGGATGAGGGAGATACAACTGTTCGAAGTTGTAGATATCATTTAGGGCTAGTTTACCAGAATTAAATGCCCGATTAATTATAACTCCGAAATTAATTTTTAGTAGCTCAATTAGGTGGCCTAATTGAGGAGGATTAGCCCAACTTCTAGGGATTAGGAACCCTAATACCCATGTTTATAAAAAGGCTTATCAGGGCAAAATTAGGGGGTCTTTTGCCTGATGAGAGGGGAGAAGGTGGTGGACGGCGAGGCTCATGCACCGGTGGATCGACAACAAATCGGCAATTAGGGTAGGATCATTCCCTTTGTATTTGAGAGAAGATTAATGAAAGTTTATTAAATAAATTCAAATTTCTGTAATTTGTAATTTATATAAATAGTGCAGAAGTTGTTCTCTAATTTCAATGAACACTGTAGTTATTTTTTAAATTCTTCTCATATCTGTTGGCCGATTGTCGATCGGCCAACATCAACCGGCCAGTCATTGGCTAGCGACCGTCTAGCAACGGCATTTGATGGGCCAGGCTCCAGCATGCGGTTGTCGCCAAGCGAGCCATCTAGCCAGAGCAGAAAAAAATAAAAAATAGGCACTGGTCTCGATCGTGCCAGTCCATGCTGCACTGGCACCAGTCACAGCGAAGCATGTTTTTAAAAAAAGGGGAAAAAGAAAATGCGGCATTTTGGCCAACAACTGGCAGTGAACCAATGCAGTCGGTTCCACCATGCGCCAATAGTCTGGATTTCCTGAGCTGCCCACCCCTCTGCCGCAGTAGGGTCGGCACCGCCAAAGGCCGATGGCCCTCGGGTCGTTTGTGGGGAAGACAATCCACGATGCGGGTCGTCTGCTCCCTGGACTAGGTAGGGTAACCCGACCTGGTTCGGTCCAACTCAATTTAAAAAAATGAAGTATACCCAGAGAACTGGGTCCTATTCAGTAGGAGAAAATAGTCAAAAAAATGTAGGAAAAATTAAAAAATGACACTGGGAGTATGAAGAGTGCCTGGACCAACTTTCAAACTGGGGAAAATTCCTAGAGTCTCTAAAATGACATAAGCGTAGAATAATAATTAATGACCAGAATTAGGGGCTCCGGTTCAAGGGCGTATGAGTGGATTTAAAAATTGATAAAAATCTTAGTGAGATTTTAGTGTGTATCCTAAATTTTGACAAAGCCACAAGTTAGGGGAAAATCCCAGTAAATATATAATTGACTAATTTATGCCTAGGGTTAAGGTAAGATGGTTAATTAAACCGGGGTCAGTTCAAGGAGTTTACGACCCCGTTAAATGGCAAGAAAATTGCCTTGGGTTCATAACGTCAAGGTGTAACCCTGAGATTAGTTTTGGACCCCTTGAGGTTCAAGGAAGCCCTAAACAAAAAGATAGAAATACCCTTATGAGGGTACCGGCCTGCATTCGCGTGAATGAAATTAACGGGCCACTGAGATACTGAAACCTTTTGAGAGGTTAAAAACTTACCGAGTGCATAGATGACCTTGTCCATTATAGAATAATTACCTAAATGCCCTCAAGTGCATTATGATCAATTTTCAAAGAGATTTAAGAAGTTAACCCGGAGGGTTAAGGCACGATAGCTCGAAGAGTCCAATATCATTATTTAATTTAGTTATTGATATTATGATCTGCTTGGACCTGTGTGATTTTGATTGTTTATGTTCATTGTTTCAATATTTTGCTATGGATGTTGTGATAGTAACTTATTACTAGCTTAAGATTATTGAAAGATTAATTGATGGGGTGGATAGCTTTGCATTGGGTGAGAATACCTAATCAAGATAAAGATTAAAATACCTCAGAGTGGTTTGGGACTAGTTCATAGAGTGAACAAAGCCTTTGACCTGACGGTTTGCCTTGGTTGATGAACCGATGACAGTTTTGAGTTTAAAACCCTAGTCTAGAAGGGACTAATAGGGTTTGGGATAGTCATTCATAATCCTAGCTTATTGATGAGCAAGATAGAGTTCAGAATGGTTTCCTGAGTTTTAGCTCTATTGAGGAGCTGCTAATTTGACCGTGTAGTTACACTTCCCCATTGGAGGGAGCTCTGCATGAGTCGGGCTCACCACAGATCTATTGAAGATCTTTTAGTGTACAGGCATTTGGATTAGATGACATCCTGCTTGGTTGGCTTTTCCGGCCACTTCTATTCAGGTGCAGTTGTGGGTCATGCCTTTCCACTCCAGTCAAGTCCTTTGTGGGCTAGGAGGGGTGATAGTACTTCTTGGTGGATTCCAGGGGCCTGGTGGATTTGATGGTGTTTTATTATGGATTTACCTTTGAGGGTAGTCTATGGTGAGTTTATCATTTGTCACTTAGGTTGACATGTAATGCGTTATCTGTCATTGGGATTAGACAGGGATATTAAGTATCGAACGTGGTTCAAGAGCTAATTAATAGCATTGCTTGATATTGCTTTTTTAATTAGAACAAGTGAAACGATTAAAGGACTTGCATAAAATGTAGGTTGCTTGAAAATACTTAGGCATTGCATGTGTGATACTATACTTTTTAGAATAGTGTAGTTTTTAAGCAAAACTACATTTGGATCCGATCTTGTTGGAAACATTGGAGATGTTGACTAATGAGTATGTAGGCAACTAACATCGGGTGATGTTGGCCTGATCCAAAAAATATTAATTAATACTTTTGTTCTTCTGAAAGCTCTTCCAAGGGGAGGAGATGTTTGGTTGTTGTTTGGTTTTGTTTGTTTGTAGGCTTTTAGATGGGGATGTTGCAAGATCAAAACGTTGGTGGGCATTTGAGACCGACATTGCACTAGTGGGATCTAGTTTCTTACTTCTGCAATCTTGTATGTAATTATAAATACTGGCGTGAGAGCCAACTTTACTTGGTTATTTATTTTTGACAAATGACAAACTTGTACTTAGAGGGTTAAACTCTTGTTTATCAAAATTTGACACGTGTAATAATATCATATGTTTTGATATTCATATTTGTGAACCCCAGTTATCATGACTTGGATATTTTAGTCAATTGATTTGATTTGATTTAAAGAAAAAAATTATTTTGTTATTTATCGCTTGTCCTTTAATTAAAAAGGGTTTTAAAAATCCAAGTCGTGACAACATTCTCTTCTCCCTTAAGGCTAAAAAAATCCCTTAATTATACTCTAAGCATTAATTTATAGGCATGGGGATTAGGAAGCCCAATCCCCTTAGAAGTTGGCTCAAACCTCCTCACTTAGGCAACTTAATTGGGCCTCTAAATATTAATTTCATCACATTAATTAATCAGGCCTAAAAAAGAACTTAAATGATCCAAATACATGTCTAAATCAGGTAAATGAGCCCTATACAATATATTCAATTTCAAAAAGTTATATCTCCCTCTTCGAACTCTGATTCATGTATTCTTGGTGTCATTTTGAAGATCTTTCTGTCTACTTTCTAACTACATAGTTACATCCACAAATTTTGAATATTGAGTAAGTTATTCTCATGATAAGGTCAAGGGGTCAAATGCCCTAATTTCCACATGTTTAATTTTTGAAAACTAAGAACAATCTAGGATACTATAGTCATTTTTTAGTAGGTCAGTTAGAGGGGTTGCCTTTTGTGAGTACCTCTTGATGAGCCACCTATAATAGTTGGCAAGGCCCAAGAAAGCCTACAACTCTCTCACCTTAGTCAGGGTCAATCACTCGTCAATTACTTGGACTTTAGAAGTATCCATTCAGACCTGTTTGTCACCGATGATGTGTCCCAAGAGTAAGATCTCTTCTTTGGTGAAGGAATATTTTTTCAACTTGACTTACAACTGATTATGTTGGAGTACTTCAAAAACCCCTTTCAGGTGAGCAACATGTTCCTCTAAGGTTGAGGTAAACAACTTCAAAATGATCAAGGAACTCCCAAAAAATATCATTCCTCAAGATGCAGAATATAGCCGGAGCATTAGTTAGCCCAAAAGGTATGACAAGGAACTCAAAGGCACCATAGCGGGTGACACAAGTAGTATGCACTTCATTCCCCTTGACAATTCTCACTTAATAGTACCCGAATCACAAATCTAACTTTGTGAAGTATCGAGCATCTCCCAATTGATCAAAGAGGTTGGCAATAAGCAAGAGGGGGTATTGATTCTTCACCATCAACTTGGTCCCGATAGCCGAAACATAAATGCAAGCTCCTATCATGTTTCTTCTGAAAGAGGACTGCGGCCTAGCGGAGTGGATGAAACCTGCCTCAAGGAGTTCGTCTTCTTGTCTTGTAATTCTGCAAGCTATAGGGGTGTCATTCGATAGGTGGCATGACCTGAAGGCTTACCACCTAGTTTCAACTCAATTTGATGATTAATTATTCTCCTCGATGGGAGGTGCTTGGGTAATGACTTTGATATCACATTAGCATATTCTACCATGATCACCTTAACTTTTGGGATGGTAGGCACTTCATCCAATGATTGATCTTCCATTTGAAGGGCTACAATGTAAGTTGACTCGCCCTTTTTCAAACCCTTGTTTAGATGTATAGCCGACAAGTATTTAATCTTTGTCTTTCCCTTGTAGATTGTAGGTATCATGCATGGACAAGACTTGTTGAACATGCATACTGACCCTAGGTGGGGCATCGAGACAACACTCACACCTTGTAAAAAGTTCATCCTTAGTATCGCTTGAAAATCATCTAAGTGAACAACTACCAAATTAACTTCTAATTGTAATGGGAACGTCCTTGGCCAACCCAGTAATAAGGTGAGCTTTAGAGTTCATCGCATTCATCTAGCTTGAGTCTTTCACCAGTTGTAACCCAAAATGCTTTATCTCTTTATTGGAGACGAATGTATGAGTCACTCTTATGTCCACCATGGCTCAAGTCGGACTTCACTCAAACAAATTCCAATGCACATCAAGCCCTTGGCCCAAGAAGGTTTTGTTATATCTTGTCCCTTGAGTGTATTGAGCAATCACAATGCTCCTATTTTGGGTTCTACATCTTCGTCACTAAATTCCTCATTGTCGCAAGTTGTGGAAGGTATTTGTCTGGTAAGGCATTAAGCTTATTTTTCTGTGGGCAGTCTCGAACTCAGTGGGGGCCATTGCATAAGAAACATTTAATCTTTTGAGTTTGAGAGCTTGAGTTGTATGTCTTTAGTTCATCATTTTAATAAGAAAGTTTCCTTTCCCCCATCTTGCTCCCCTATAAATGACCTTTGGACTTTCAGACCATATATTTGATCCCTCTGGTTGGTGGTGCTCCTCTTAGACACACCATTAATATAGTTCACAAGGCATTCACCTTCTATAATGGCAGTGGTAAAATCTCTTGCACCCTCCTATTTAGTTCAATCTAAACCCACGAGCCATGGCTTAATTCCCTCTAAAATTAAGAACAACTTGTCCTTCTTGAACATGTTATGATATCCAACATAAGGGCTGAAAATTATTTAACATACTCACAAATAGTCTACTGTGCTGGAGGTGTCTAAGGTTTCTTTGAGTAATAAATTACACATTTTTGGGAAGGAATTGAGTGTTGAATTAACTCTTCAGCACCTCTCACATGTCTAATTTGGATTCAACATCTTGTTGTCTCATCATACTTGGTCTTCTATCACAGCTTGGCATTGTCAGACAAATACAATGGAGCAAGAGTTGCTACACAACTTTGAATAAAAAATTCTCAGGTTGTTTAGCATCTACTACACCACTATATGCAATGGGTTTTGGCACTTTAGGTGCCTTGGCCCACCCATAGTGCTAATCAGTTCTTAGCAGACAACAATATGCAAAAGAAGTGACATTTCGGCAACCAAGCCACAAATCTCTTCCTATAAGGAAGTCACAAAAACTTCCACATCATCACATAGTTCGTTGATCAGCTCACGATTCTTCGTGCTCAAATCGTACATCTCTTTCTCCCTTGCTTTGAGGGAGTTCACCTTGTCATCTAGCTTGTCAAATCTGGTCACAAAGGACACTAGATGCTCCTCTATAGCATCCACGTGCAACTGTCTCTTTGATGTCTTTGTCGACAACGAAGTGACTTTTCCACTACATTTGCTTCAATCACTAACTTTGGTGTCCCTTTTGAAGTTCGATTGAATCAAAATGGGGTTGTATGAACTAAAACCCCAATACTAACTTTCATGGCTTTGTTGATAGATAGGCTACTATGTGGCAATTGCGATGCCTCGCGCATAGCAAGTCAAACTTTCAAGTGCAACAAATATTCTTACTTGAGGAGGCACTATGAAGATTACATGCAAAGGGCTTTATAAAGCAAAATGTAAGGAGATTGAGAGTGATACATTATAAAAAAATAAATAAACACAAATATGAAAAAGACGAGGAATCTCCCACCTTCTACTTTATCTAGCCCACCCCTTACTATAGTCGTTAGATATTCACCATCTGATTGGATATTACAGACTATATATATATATATATATATATATATATATATATATATATATATATATATATATATATATCTACTCAATTCATAAAAGTGGGGTGGACTAGATAAAATAGGAGGTGAGATACTTCTTATTCATATGAAAATAGATAACATTTATTATTTATGACTTTACAAAATAACGAGTATAAATTATATAAGCCAACTACATTAACACTATTTTTTATATAAAAATATAAAAGGGAAAATTATTTAAATAATATTAAAAAATAAATAAATACCAAAATTGTGTACTTTGGAAAATATTTTCTAAAGTGATGTTGGTTTTGGCTACATAGGTGCTAGCTAAGCACTGGTGTCTGTGTGACTTTTTTTTTTATTTTTTTCAGACTTTGTCCTTTAGGAAAGGATGAAATCAATGCATTCCTTCGACAAATGTATAGTGCTAATTTTGTTCTTCTGAATGATGAAATCATAATATTTTCATCATTTAGAAAGATAAAATTTTAAAAAGTTAAGCAAAAAAAGCCACACAGAGAGAGAAAGAGGAGAGAGAAAAGAGAGAGTGTGATGAGAGAGAGGAAAGAGAGACGAGAGAGAAAGAGAGGAGAGAGAGGAAAGAGAGACGAGAGAGAAAGAGAGGAGAGAGAGATGAGAGAGAGGAGAGAGGGAAAGAACAAATCAATTAAGGGATTTTGTCCTTTGAAATGATGAAATATGGTTTTGTCTAAGATTTCATCATTTTAAAGGACGAAATCATCAAAAAATTAAAAAAAGACCTATGCAAGTGCCATCGCCTCGCTAGTCAATGCAAGGCAAAAATCAACACCATTTTGGTAAATATTTTTAACCGAATACTATTTCAGTAAATATCTTTAAAAAAATATTATTTATATTATTTTTCCTCTAAATTTTTTACAAATTTTATTCTTGTGATAGATGAAATTAGTATTGATTTTGTTCTTTGTAAGGATGAAATCTAAAAAATACTATTTTAGAAATTATTTTTCTTTCATCCACAATTTTGATAATGATTTCTTTTTAGAATATTATTTAAATAATTTTATCTTATTTATATAATTTTTTCTACAAAATAACATTGTTTTAGTAATTTTTTTATTTTTTTGATATTTTTATATAGGGAAAATTATTTAAAAAATAATTACCAAATTAACTCACTTTGGAAAATAATTCCCAAAGTGGTGTTGGTTTTTGCCATGTAGGTGCCAGCCAAGCACCGACTCCTGCATGGTTTTTTTTTTAATTTTAACTAATTTTGTCATTTGAAACGACAAAATCAAATTTAAGTTGATTTCATCATTCCAAACGATGAATCCGTAGTAAAGTAAAAATGATTTCATCCTTTATAAGGACAAAAGCCTTAAACCACGTCTCCCAGCCAAAGCCGATAAGATTGACCTGAAATCCCAGCCATTCCGACGTGGCCACCTGCTGGCCGGGCTGATGCACCCATGCACATCCCATACATTTGGTTGTTAGCTTTGACAAATTACTGGACTGCTAACTTAAGCAAGGACTTGCTTAATGGCATCTAAGAGGGGGAGATTAATTTTGACTTGTTTGAAAGTTTCAAGAATCTCATCAATCGTAGCTGTGCTCTTTTTAAATGTTGGGGCCATATCAAGACACTGAGGAAAAGGTGCCCTAGGGATATATGATCCCTCGGAAGTGGTCTTAGACTGTAGCTCTGAGGAAGGGGAAGGAGATACAAACTCCTTCTCATGTGGTGCACTAACTTCTTCTTTGAGGTTCATTAGGGGCTACCCTCTCTAACTCTTCACTCCTATCATATGTCACTGGTGTCCCCCCAACACTCTTGTCAGCAATCCTCCCACTCCTGAGGGTCATTATGGAATTAACTTGTTCATTAGAGGGAGGAGCTCACTCTACCTGAAATTGACCTTTAGGGTTTGGTAGGGGTTGACTTGGCAACGTCCACATCGCTCTCTTGTTAATAACATTAGCTAGTTGTCCAATTTGGGTTTCTAGCTTCGCTATAGATTGTGTGTGAGAGAGGAGTTAGGGTTGAGATTGAAGGCATTGCAGGGCACTCAAGACCTTTTCTTCAAAACTCAGACTCCTATTGGGTTGGACATATAGAGGTTGCACTTGAGGTTGGTGGATAGGGGTAGGTAGGACATGGAATGGTTGCCTAGGGGGTTGATTACCAACAACCCCTTGGTTTTGTGTCTGCCAGGAAAAGTTAGGATGATTCCTCCACCCAAGGTTATATGTGTTTGAAAATAGATTGTTCTCAGCCCTAAGGAAGGATTGAGTGGCATTCACATGATCTTGGACAAGCTTAGAAAATTGAGATGCAGAGGGACACTCTATGATAGTATGGGCTAGGCTAAGGCATATTGTGCATGCATCTTGAGTAAATAGAGTGGGCTGATGGGTTGAAGTCATAAGAAGGTCCAGCTTCCTAATCAAATTATTAACTTTGGAGGAGAGGTCTAATGGATTTTTGACTTCATACAAGCCACCCCTAGAAGGGGCATTGTTCAAGGTATATAATCCACTCTCATTTCTATTCAACGCAACATGTTGAAGAGAATTTTCACTCAAGTCCTCAAAAAGATTTCATGCCTCATTTTCATTTTTTAACAAGAACCCCCCTATAACTTGCATCAACAAGATGGCGGTTTTATTCAGTAAGACCCTCATAAAAATGTTGCACTAATTGCCACTTAGGGACAACATGATGAAGACACCTATTAAGAAGGTCCTTAAGTCTATCCCAACTCTCATGGAACTATTTAGTGGGAAGTTAGGCAAAAGTGGTTATGGTCTTTCTCATTTAGTTGGTCTTACCTATGGGGAAGTACTTTTTGAGGAACTCTTGTTGCATTTGGGCCCATGTTGTGATAGTGTCTGGATCTAATGAGTGAAGTCATTCTTTAGCCTTATCTTTCAGTGTGAAAGGGAAAAGCCAAAGTTTTACGGCCTCATCGTTTAAATTTGAGAGCTTAAAAGTCATGCATAGTTCTAAGAAGTCATCTAGGTGCCTATATGGGTTTTCATTATTAAGCCGTAAAAAGATGGAAGCATTTTGAATGAAATTGGGCTTAATCTCATAATTTTGAGCAGCAACCGCTGGCAACCTAATGCATGAAGGGGAGGTGTACTCATTAGGAGTGTAATACTCCCATAGAGATTTGATTGGTGCATCTACTAACTGATGTTCAGCCATGATGGGGGTAGAAGTAGTGTTGGAGGAGGAATTGGTGGGAGAGTTTGGGGGTGTAGGAATGTAAGTTGAGGGCAACTCAACTCTCCTAGATGTCCGCTCAGGATCAAGGTCAAATGGTACTAATCAGGGGAGTAAGGAGCGACGACCACGCATACACCACAAACACACCACACAATTTTAAATATAAAAAAGGGAATAACAAGCAAAAACTAACTAAAAATAAATAAAAATAAAGAGAGAAAAAGATCTTGCAAACCGAAGAGAAGCACTATTCATGTCGATATCCACTGGTGGCCACAAGTGTAAAGAGCACGGTCTTCAACTCAACCTATAAGATTAAATTAAAAGAAGGTAAGAAACTAAGAGTAACCTAAAAATTAAAATAACTGAAACTAAAGTAGCTAGAATTATCCTAATACTAATTAGTAGCAAATCAACACCGTCCCTGGCAACGGCGCCAAAAACTTGATCGTTTATAATTAAACCCTTTGCAAGTGTACAAGGTAATTCTACTAGGATAAGTATTTAAGGGTTGTCGAACCTCAAAGACAGACAGGTGAATTATTACTAAATCTAAAGAGAAATTTGTTGCTTAAAAACTAAAAATAACTTAAACTTAAATTAAGCAAAAGAAAGGAATCAACTAGATTAAAATCAAGAGATTAATATCATGGAATTTACTTAAGAAATCAAATCCACTATAAAACCATAACAATTCCTTAACTTTTAACCTAAATCTAGTGTGAATATAAACAAGTATTCTTAGCTACAAGCTAGAATTACTTTATAAAGAATCATTAATTAAATTCATAGCATGAACTATCTTCGACAACATCACAAATCATCTATACTAAACTAGTTATAAGCATGACTCGTCTAATCTTAGTATAACTTATCCAATTCATTAATTATATGAACATTAAAACTATTGTATGAACATCTCATCTAAATCACAGAAATTAAAATTGATAAAAATATCAAAACCACATCAATCTATCATCTACAAGACAATAAATCAACATAGACTTGAATAAACATTAAAAGCTCTTCCATTAAAAAAGAAATCTTTATCATACAATTGTCATCATTCACAACTGAGATATAAATTAAAAAGAAAAGAAACTGAAACTTATCTATAGCTTCATCAACTCCTAAGTAAAAGAAAAGTTTAGCCTTCCATTGTAGAAGAAAGCACTTGAATCTCCATTAAAAGCTTTGAGTTCCCTTCCATCTTCTTTTTCCTTTTTCTCTTCAGAAAATCTACTGGAATCCCCAAATTTTGAGCCAAATGTCTTTATATAGACATAAGAGCCGGAGAAAGAAGTCCAATATGAAAAGGATTGAAAATTGCCTAAAACTAGGAAACTGCGCGTTATCCCGATTGATTGCCCTGCATGCCCGTTCAATCGCCTGTACTGTATTTTTCTTTAGAATCATGTTTAGATGTTTGATACTAAAAATGCCTCATTCGATCGGCTACACTGTTTTTACAATCTGGACAGTTTTTCTGGACAATCCATTTTCTGTTCATTAAGCTCTTCCTTTCATGTCCATATTAATTTCCAACTTGTTCGTAACTCCGAAAAGTTGTCCAAATCACTTTAAAGTATGTCAAGACTATTTTGAATTATTCCAAACATCATCCAAGTACCTCGATAAGCGCACTTTTCTTATAAAATATAAAATATCATATTTTAGACATGTAGAATGTAATTAAAATTCCAACTTGATTTTAATACATATCTAAACTACTAATAACTACAAAATTATTAATAATTAAACTAAAATACTAATATCTATCTTAATCTAAATAAACTATAACTAACTCTAAATTAACCCAATCTATGCTAGCAAATAAGGTAAAAAGGCATATAAAATAGATATATATATTTCATACTTATTAGGTGCGAACGCGACAAGGACGGAGAGTTCTATGCCACAGAGGCGGCCATCAGAGAGGTCGACTGGAGAGGGGGCGCCGCAGTTGAAGAGGTAGTTGTCCTCTGGGAAGAAGGACACGACGGCGGATGTCTGTTCAATCTACTCCCTGTCAAGAACAAGCAGACAGGGTAATCGTGCCATTCTTGTACCCCGAGCTGGAGTGGGACTTCTGACTTCCTCTGATGAAGAGCATTAACGTCAGTGGGCACAAGTACGGTCTTGTCTACGCCAGCATCGGGTGGGTCGTGTGGAGGAGCAAAGAGGACTTGTCAGAGGATCTCATCTTTCACATCAACTACCTCGGAGCCGATCAGATCACCTTCACCCTCAACTTCTCAAAAGGTATAAGCATGGGTTTCTGCCATGAGATGCTCTAGAATCTCGACATTGACAAAAAAAATTGTTTATATGCTTCTAAATACTCTGCCTCCATGAAAGAACTGAATTTTTGCGCAATTAATAAACAAGGGTACCGAAACGTGATGGAGAATGCAATGGTGCTCAAGGAAGGGCTTGAGAAGACGGGGTGGTTCAACATTGTGTCCAAGGATGAAGGGGTGTCCCTAGTGACCTTCTCCCTCAAGGACAACTCCCACCACGATGAGTTCGAGGTGTCCGTATGTGGCATCTGATAAGTAAAATTTATACGTTATTTTACCCTTAATTATTCTTTTTTTTAGTCTTATTTAAGAGTTAATATAGGTTAAATAATTAGAAATTAAATTTATTAGGTTAGAAAAAGCTTCCATAATGATTTGAATTAAATTGGCTTATTTTGCAGATTCTTCATTGGCGTTCGAACAAGGTCACTTACCGTTCGATCGGGATAACATGATTTTGAAGAAAATACAGTTCAAGTGTTCAAACGGGCATGCAGGGCGTTCGAATGGCATAATGTGCAGTTTCCTTGTTTCAGCCAATTTTGAGTCCTTTTCATATACAACTTCTTCCTACGGTTCTTATGCCTATATAAAGATATATTTCGCTCCAGATTGGGGGATTCCAGTAGATTTTCTGAAGAGAAAAAGGAAAAAGAAGATGGAAGAGAACTTAAAGCTTTTAATGGAGATTCAAGTGCTTTCTTCTACAATAGAAGGCTAAACTTTTCTTTTACTTAGGAGTTGATGAAGCTATAGATAAGTTTCAGTTTCTTTTCTTTTTAATTTAGATCTCAGTTGTGAATGATGACAATTGTATGATATGGATTTCTTATTTTAATGGAAGAGCTTTTCATGTTTATTCAAATCTATGTTGATTTATTATCTTGTAGATGATAGATTGATGTAGTTTTGATATTTGCATCAATTCTAATTTTTGTGATTTAGATGAGATGGTCATACAATAGTTTTAATGTTCAGATAATTAATGACTTGGATGAGTTATACTAAGATTAGACGGGTCATGCCTATAGCTAGTTTAGTATAGATGATTCGTGCTATTGTCAAAGATAGTTCATGCCATGGAATTTAATTAATGATTCTTTCTGAAGTAATTCTACCTTGTAGCTGAGAATACTTGTTCATATTCACACTAGATTTAGATTAAAAGTTAAGGAATTGTTATGGTATTATAGTGGATTCAATTTCCTAAGTAATTTCCATCATATTAATCTCTTATTTTTAAACTAGTTGATTTCTTTCCTTTACTTAATTAAAGTTTAAGTTTGTTCTAGTTTTCAATCAGCAAATTCCTCTTTAGATTTAGTGATAATTCATCCGTCCCTAAGGTTCGATAACCCTTAAATACTCATCCTAGAACAATTACCTTGTACACTTACAAAGGGTTTAATTATAAACGATCAAGTTTTTGGCGCTATTGCCGGGGACGGTGTTGATTTGTTACTAAATTACTATTAGGATAATTATATCTAATTTAGATTCAGTTTACTTTGATTTTTAGGTTAATTCTTAGTTTCTTACCTTCTTTTAATTTGATCTTGTACGCTGAGTTGAAGATCGTGCTCTCTACACTTGTGGCCACAAGTGGACACTGACAAGCATAGTGCTTCTCTTTGGTTTGCAAGATCCTTTTCTCTCTTTATTTTTAGTTATTTTCATAGTTAATTTTTGCTTATTCTTCCCCTTTTTACACTTAAAATTGTGTGGTGTGTTTTTGGTATATGCGTGGTCATCGCTCCTTACTCCCCCGATTAGTACCATTTAACCCTGAGCCTGAGCGGACATCTAGGAGAGCTGAGTTGCCCTCGACCTACATCCCCACACCCCCAAACTCTCCCACCAATTCCTCCACTCATACTACTTCTTCCCTCATCATGGGTGAACATCAGTTAGTAGATGCACCACTCAAAGCTTTAAGGGAGTATTACACTCCTAGTGAGTACACCTCACCTTCATGCATTAGGTTGCCAGCGGTTGCTGCTCAAACTTATAAGATTAAGCCTAATGTTATTCAAATTCTTCCATCCTTTTATGGGCTTAATAATGAAAACCCGTATAGGTACCTAAATGACTTCTTAGAACTATGCACAACTTTTAAGCTCTCAAATTTAACTGATGAAGCTGTTAAACTTCGCCTTTTTCTTTTCACATTGAAAGATAAAGCTAAGGAATGGCTTCACTCATTAGAGCCAAACATTGTCACAACATGGGCCCGAATGCAACAAGAGTTCCTTAAAAAGTACTTCCCCATAGGTAAGACCAACCAAATGAGAAAGGTCATAACCACTTTTGCCCAAATTCCCACTGAACAGTTCCATGAGAGTTGGGATAGACTTAAGGACCTTCTTAGGAGGTGTCCTCATCATGTTGTCCCTAAGTGGCAATTAGTGCAATGTTTTTATGAGGGTCTTACTGAACAAAACCGTCATCTTGTTGATGCAAGTTGTGAGGGTACCTTCTTGTTAAAAAATAAAAATGAGGCATGGAAACTTTTTGAGGACTTGAGTGAAAATTCTCTTCAACATGTTGCGTTGAATAAAAATGAGAGTGGATTATCTACCTTGAACAATGCCCCCTCTAGGGGTGGCTTGTATGAAGTCAAAAACCCATTAGACATATCCTCTAAAGTTGATACTTTGAGTAGGAAGCTAGACCTCCTTATGACTTCAACACATCAGCCCACTCCTTTCACTCAAGATGCATGCACAATATGCCTTAGCCCAGCCCATACTATCATGGAGTGCCCCTCTGCCTCTCAATTTCCTGAGCTTGTCTAAGACCATGTAAATACTACGCAATCCTT
This sequence comes from Saururus chinensis, assembly GCA_035235625.1. NCBI lineage: Eukaryota > Viridiplantae > Streptophyta > Magnoliopsida > Piperales > Saururaceae > Saururus > Saururus chinensis. The sequence goes on from CP141143.1 coordinate 40,875,698, forward strand.
CCCTAGGGCTAAGAATAATCCATTTTCAAACACATATAACCCTGTGTGGAGGAATCATCCTAACTTTTCTTGGCGGACACAAAACCAAGGAGTTATGGGTAAGCAACCCCCTAGGCACCCATTCAAAGTCCCACAAGCCCATATCCACCAACCTCAAGTGCAACCTCCGTATGTCCAACCCAATAGGAGTCGAAGTTTTGAAGAAAAGGTTTTGAGTGTCCTGCAAGGCATTCAATCTCAATCCCAACTCCTCCACTCTCACACACAATCTATAGCAAAGTTAGAAGCCCAAATTGGACAACTAGCCAATACTGATCAATAAGCGAAAGATGGGAACATTGCCGAGTCAGCCCCAACAAAACCCTAAAAGTTAATGTGGAGTAGAGATAGTCAATTCCTCTAATGAACAAGTTTAGTTCATAACTACCCTTAGGAGTGGCCGACACATTGATAATCAGGTTGGAGGGGAGTCCGTGGGTACCACAAATGAAGGGTTAGACAATCCAACCTCTAATGCGTCTCATGAGTTAGAGAGTGAGCCAAATTCAAAGGAGTCAGTCTCTCCTTCCCCTTCCTCAGAGCCATAGTCTAAGACCTCTTCTGATGGATCTTATATCCCTAGGGCACCCTTTCCTCAGTGTCTTGACATGGCCCCATCATTTAGAAAGAGCACAACTAAGATGGAGGATATTCTTGAGACTTTTAAATAAGTCAAAATTAATCTCCCCCTTTTAGATGTCATTAAGCAAGTCCCTTCTTATGCTAAGTTCCTCAAAGACCTATGCACTCAAAAGCGTAAATCCAAGACCCATGTGTCTAAGAAGGTCTTTCTCACCGAGCAAGTTAGATCTTTTTTAAAGTTTGACACCCCACCTAAGTATAAGGACCCTGGAGTACCCACTCTTTCTTGTGTCATAGGTGATCACTTCATCCATAAAGCCCTCCTTGACCTTGGTGTGAGTACCAATCTATTCCCTTACTCGGTGTATGAACAACTAGGGTTAGGAGAATTGCAGCCTACATCAGTTACCTTGCAGCTAGCTGACCGTTCTATGCGTAAGCCTCGAGGAGTCATTGAGGATGTCTTAGTGAAAATCGACTGGGTCTTCTTCCCTATTGACTTTCTTGTTTTAGATATGGAATCTGTCTGCAATACCACACATCAAATCCCTGTCATTCTAGGTCGCCCCTTCCTTGCCACTACTAATGCTTGTATCAATTGTCGAACGGGAGTGATGGAGATATCCTTTGGGAATATGAATGTGAAGCTCAATGTGTTCCATGCATCTAACCAACCACCTGTTGAGTGTGACTTTGAGTGCTTAATGGTTGACCATTTAGATGATGTAGTCAATGAAGCCCTCCCCCTTACCCTAATGAGAGATGCTCTTGAAATGACTTTACTACACCCAGGGTTAGAGGAGTCCACTATTGACCCATCTTTGGAGGAGGTCCATAGCCAACTAGCAGTTGTTAGTGTTCCTGAGTCTTCCTCTTGGAAGCTCTAGGTAGAGCCCTTACCTATATCAGCCTCCACCCCTCTTAAGTCCTACATAGAGTCATCACCTAAGTTTGAATTGAAACACTTACCCAGCTCTCTCAAGTATGCCTTCTTAGGACCCAAGGACACTCTCCCAGTCATTATTTCCTCTAGTCTGACTAGTGACCAAGAGAGTAGATTACTTACCGTCCTTTTCACACATAGGAAAGCCATAGGATGGACGGTAGCTGACCTTAGGGGGATTAACTCATCCATTTGTATGCACAGGATCCACTTAGAGGATAAGGCCAAACCCTCGAGAGAAGGATAACGAAGGTTGAACCCTAACATGCAGGAGGTAGTCATGAAGGAGGTGGTCAAGCTTTTAGATGCAGGTATCATATACCTTATCTCTGATAGTGAGTGGGTGAGTCCTACCCAGGTTGTTCCCAAGAAGTTTGGATTCACTGTTAAGTCAAATTCATCAGGAGAGTTAGTCCCTACTAGGGAAACCACAGGGTGGAGAGTGTGTATAAACTATCGGAAGTTGAATTCCATGACCCAAAAGGACCATTTTCCCTTGCCATTCATTGACCAAATCTTAGAGAAACTAGCAGGTCAGGACTTCTATTGCTTTCTAGATGGCTACTCAGGGTATAATCAGGTACCTGTGTTTCCGGGAAATCAGGAGAAGACCACCTTCACTTGTCCGTTTGGTACATTTGCTTATAGACGTATGCAATTTGGTTTGTGTAATGCTCCTGCTACATTTCAGCGTTGTATGATGTCCATATTTTCTGATATGATTGATAAATTTTTGGAAGTTTTTATGGATGATTTTTCTGTTTTTGGTGCTTCATTTGATGAGTGTCTCCATAATTTATCTCTTGTGCTTAAACGTTGTGATAATTTGGTTTTGAGTTGGGAAAAGAGTTATTTTATGGTTCAAGAGGGCATTGTTTTAGGTCATGTTGTTTCCAAACGTGGTATAGAAGTAGACAAGGCCAAAGTTGACCTAATAGCTAACTTGCCTCCACCCAATACGGTAAGACAAGTTCGTTCCTTTCTTGGCCATGCCGGGTTCTATAGGTGATTCATCAAGGACTTTAGTAAGATTTCCTGGCCCTTGTGTCATTTGTTGGCTCAGGATGTTCCTTTTGAGTTTGATGATGCCTGTACAAAGCTTTCACCAAGCTTCGTACACTCCTCTCTACCACCCCTATCATTCAGCTCCCTGATTACTCCCTACCGTTTGAGATTATGTGTGATGCCTCTGACTATACTGTGGGCACAGTCCTTGGCCAAAGAGTGAACAAAGTCCCCCATGTCATTTATTACGCTAGTAAGACCCTTTTTGATGCCCAATTGAACTATACCACTACAAAAAAGGAATTGCTAGATGTTGTCTATGCCTTTGATAAATTCCAATCGTACCTTTTAGGATAAAAAATCATTATCTTTTCTGACCATGCAGCCTTACGCTACCTTCTTTCTAAGAAGGATACCAAGCCTAGGCTCATATGATGGATTTTGCTCCTTCAAGAGTTCAATTATGAAATTAAAGACAAAAAGGGTGTTGAGAATGTTGTGGCTGTTCATTTGTGTAGGATCTTACTTGAGGAACCTTCCAACCCTGAACCACTTCATGATTCTTTCCCCGATGACCAATTCACCCCCCTGGTTTGCCCATATTGTTAATTATCTTGTTGTGGGTCGCATTCCCTCTACTTGGACTAAACAGGACAAGGATTTATTCTTTTCTCATGTTAAGCACTATTATCAGGATGACCCCGATCTTTTTATGTTTTGTTCTGACCAGATTATTTGCCAATGTGTGCCTGATAGTGAATTCTATAGTATTCTCACATTTTGTCACTCTCACGCCTGTGGCGGTCATTTTGGGGGAAAGAAAACTGCTACTAAGGTTCTTCAAAGTGGATTCTACTGGCCCACCTTGTTTAGAGATGCTCATGAGTTTTGTAAGTCTTGTGATAGATGTTAGCGACTAGGGGCCCTTTCTCAGAGAGACATGATGCCTCTCCAACCCATCCTCATTGTTGAGATTTTTGATGTTTGGGGAATCGATTTTATGGGACCATTTCCTCCCTCCTTTGGCTACACTTATATTTTGGTCGCTATTGATTATGTCTCCAAATGGATTGAAGCCATAGCGACGAAAGCCAATGACTATAAGGTTGTGGTGGCATTTCTCAAGGAACATATTTTTTGTCGATTTGGTACACCTAGGGCAATCATTAGTGATGGGGTAGCCACTTTTGTAACCGTTCCTTTGAAGCTCTTCTTCGAAGATATTCCGTCTCACATAAAGTTGCCACCCCCTACCATCCTCAGACTAGTGGTCAAGTAGAGGTGTCCAATCGTGAGATTAGGAAAATCCTTGACAAAATAGTGCGCCCTAATCAAAAAGATTGGTCCATGCATCTTAATGATGCCTTATGGGCATATCGGACAGCATATAAAGCCCCCATTGGCATGTCTCCTTACTGTCTTGTTTACGGTAAGGCGTGTCACTTACCCGTTGAGTTGGAGCACCGTGCTTTTTGGGCCATTAAATCATTTAATTTTGACATGGACAAAGCTAGTTCCCACCGCAAACTCCAACTTAATGAATTGGAAGAGATGCGTCATGAAGCTTATGAAAGTGCCAAATATATAAACAAAGGACTAAGGCTTTACATGATCGCTTAATCCATCGAAAGTCCTTTGAACCTAACCAGAAAGTTTGGCTCTTTAATTCTAAATTACGCCTCTTTCCAAGTAAGCTTAGATCTCGCTGGGATGGCCCCTATGTTGTTACTGAGGTTTTCCCTCATGGAGCAATTGAAATCTCTAACCCACTAGATAATCGAGTTTTTAAAGTTAATGGTCAGAGACTTAAGCCTGTCATTGAGAGAGATATTGAGAGGGGTGACATTGACTCTATTGATTTGATTGATCTATTAATACATTAAGGGAGTACACACCGTCTGGCTGAAGACGATAAACTTAGCACTTTTAGGGAGGCAACCCTTGTTTTATTTGGTTTGTTTTTATGTTTATTTTCTCTCTTTTTCTCTAGTTTTAGTTAAATTTCCTTTATTTAATTCATGTAATGATTTTTTTTATTAAGTAGCTTTAGTTGATTAATTGGATGTTTATTTTTATTTTTATTCAAAAAAAAATTGTGTTTGACTATTCGATCGGGACTGTTCCCGATCGATCGGTAAGTGTTCCGTTTGAACGGTCAAGTCATCACTTTCAATGCACGTGCCGGCCAGTTTGGTTCCGCTGTTGTTTTTCCTCCACTGCGTCATCTCTGTTTTCTTCCGTCGTCTTCTGTACCCTGTCCGGCGAGATTTTTGGTCCAAAATCGTCTCTCCCCTCCAAATTTTTGCGTAGAATCCACTTTCGGAGTCAATTTGAGCTGAATCGGCCTCTATTTCACGTTGTTCTTCAGTTTATCCGGTAAGCCCCAAATTTGTTTTTTTTTAATTCTCTTTCCATATTTGACCATATCAGATGCAATTTTTTGTGGATATTTGTTAGGATCGACTTCTATATTCCATGTTCAGGATTTGGTACAATTTGATTGAATGAATGATGCATTGTGTAAGTTGGATTTTGAATTTTTCATTCCGCACTGTTTTTGTCGAAAATTCCAATTTTTGAGGCTTTAATGAATCAGTTTATATGTACTTGTTGTACTAAATATCCTTAGTTTTTACTTGTACATATTATACTCTGATTTGGGATATTTCTGCTCATTTTTTTCTTTAGGGGTATTTTTATAATTTGACATTATTGTGCATGTACAAAATTTTTCTGCTTTCCATTGCTTCCATATCACTTTTAGCACTTGTTTTTAGCTTTTTGCAGATCTATGGCGCACGGTTCTCATTCTAATGCTCCGAAGAAGAGGAAGGGCGCCCCTTCTACTTTGCGTGCTTCATCTTCTACTACCGCCGCTGCCGATCTACCTCCTTGTGCTATTGTTTATGAGCTATAGGTGGAGTTTGTTCCCACCCTTACTGCTGCCCAGTCATGGCTTATGGAGCGAGAGGATTGGTACTCCTTTTTCTCATAGATTGCAACCCCTGACGCTCGTGTACATCATGAGCAGGTCCAATCTTTTTATGCATCCGCCGTTATTAATAAGAGGGGATATATTGTTAGCACCATTGGAGATATTACAATCACTGTCACACTAGATCTCATAGCTACAGTGATGGGTCTCACACGCTCCAACTTCACTTATCCCTCTTTTGCTGATTTTGCTTTTCCTGATGAGTATACTATCACAGGGACTCTTATGGGACAGGAGCGAGGCCCATCCCTCACATATGGATTGCCAGCTTCTCTCATGACGCGGGACTATCGTTTTGCACATCTGATATTGGAGTATGACATATAGTTCCCCGTCATGAGAAGGTTGACTACACCTTAGCTCGCCTTCTTTATGTTCTGGGTCGTGCGGAGCAGATTCACATCGATTTTCCCTCCTTTGTCTTCGCACAGATGGTAGATATAGTTTCTAGACCAGTGGATGCTCGATTAGCTTTTCCTTTTCTTTTGGAGCGGATTTTTGTTTACTTTCAGTTGGATTTTCCTTCATATGCACCCACAAGCCAAGGTTTAGGGGTCATTTCCCAGGCAACCCTAAACCGGATGATCACACATTGTCCGCCTTGACCAGCATTTGATGAGGCGAACAAGGAGGAGCTAGCCGCAGAGGGTGTACTAGAGGTTGCAGCTGAGCCACGCATTCCACCACATTCTTTTGCTAACGCCTCTTTCCTTCAGATGGAGCATCGTCTTCGCGCACATATTGATTCTTCTCAGGAACAACTTCAGATGAGGCTTACTGCACATATAGATGCTCAGATGGCTGCTCAGATGACTGAGATGAGGGGACTTATACGGGGACCGGCTGATTTGATTCGTAGCCAATCAGCTTCGGCAGATACAAATAATAGTGACTAGCATTATACTGATGCCGATGATTCTCATGATGCTGATATTTAGCTGTGCAGGGGCTACTTTTATCTTTTCTTATCTTCTCTTCTCTTTTCTTTGTTTTTTTTTTAAAATAAATTTTTGTTATCTCTTTTCTGGGAGCTTGGTTTTTAGGTTTGTAAAATTGTTCTTGATATGTATGTTTCTCATGTTTTCCAATCCTATGTACTTCACTTTTCAGATTAGTTGATTAGTTATGCTTTCAGGTGATATCTTTCTTTCCTTCTCTTACTTATTCTTGTCATTGTAGTATATATTTTCTTTAACATTGAGGACAATGTTCAGATTAGGTTTGGGGGTGTAGAAAGATATTTTTTATTTTTTATTTTTCTTTTAGGATGTTTTAGAGTATTTTTTTCGTTTTTCTTTTGTTTACTTTTAAGTGGGTTTTATTGCTTATTTTCTTTTAAAAGTATACGTCTATTTTTAAAGAGATCAATTTCATGAAGAAAGTTCAAGTAATTAATTAAGTGATGAAAATGATTAAGTAAGCAATTTCTATTTTATTTTCATTATCTTTGATAATTGTGCTTATATTTTTAAATCACATTTCACACACTTGAAACTTGTAGGAATATAATTTTATGATTTATTACTTGTAATCTTAGTGGTATATCTTTAACTAAGTATATATTTTTGAAAACTTGATAATTGAATAATTTTTAATATTTTATGATAGATCTTTATGCTTAGCTTTTATTTGAAAAAAAATGGGATAAGTGTGTATAGAAAAAAGAATGAAAAAAAATTATTATAACAAAAAGATGAAAAAAAATTGAAAAAATAGATTGATTGAAAAAAAAATTGATGATGAAAAAAAAGTAAAGGTTTGTTTTTCTTTTTACAGAGTAACCGGACCTAGTGCCTAGGCAAGTATAAGGGATCGCGTCAAAAGGTGAAAAGTTGAGATAAATTCTTTTATGACTTGCTTGGTTATGTAGTCTTTATAGTTCGAGTTATTAAGCCTGAGGGGTGTTTCAACACCTAGTGCCTTGAGCCAACTGGATTAGGGACACTGGCCTAACACTTATTTCATTGACTATCTAGAAAGCTTAAAAGAACTAAGTATTGCACAAGTCATATTTTGATGTATATTATGCTCTTATTCCCTGAATTTAATTGAAATTTGAAGGCTATTACATTAGGGTTTATTATGAGATATTAAGGATGAAAGATTGTCATTGTTATATTTTCGAGTTAGTGAACTTTAATGAGCTTGGTTAATGGGTCACATACGATATGCTTGTTAATAAAGAATGAAATTGTATGACTACAAAATTTCTACACTTTATGTTTTTGAAATGTATATATGTAATTGCACAATTATTTCTAAGATGGGGTTATAGAATGGATTATTTCTTACTTGAAAGTGATCAGATCTTAATTGTTTACTTGCTTCAAGTATTTGTGGTTGGTTCTTTTTACAAATAGTTATGTGTTTTTAAAAGAAGATTGTTTTTCGAATTTTTGTTTTCTTATTTGTTTTATTTTTTTTAGGTTTAGATATTTATGGGTATCATTACTGCAAACCGTCACGAGACACAACTCGTCCAAGTAGGGACACCTAGGGGTTTAAAGGCTTGTTGCATACGCTAAATGCAATTGTGATTCCTTACGAAAGTGACATTTATTTTTTAGATTAGTTGTTTTGTTTTGTTTTGCTCGAGGACTAGCAAAATACAAGTTTGGGGGTATTTGATAAGTATAATTTATACATTATTTTACCCTTAATTATTCTATTTTTTTAGTCTTATTTAAGAGTTAATATAGGTTAAATAATTAGAAATTAAATTTAATTAGGTTAGAAAAAGCTTCCATAATGATTTGAATTAAATTGGCTTATTTTTCAAATTCTTCGTTGGCGTTCAAATGAGGTCACTTACTGTTCGATCAGGATAACATGATTTTAAAGAAAATACAATTCAAGCGTTCGAATGGGCATGCAAGGTGTTCGAACGGCATAACGCGCAGTTTCCTTGTTTCAGCCAATTTTGAGTTCTTTTCATATACAACTTCTTCATATGGTTCTTATGCCTATATAAAGACATATTTGGCTTGAGATTGGGGGATTCTAGTAGATTTTCTGAAGAGAAAAAGGAAAAAGAAGATGGAAGAGAACTTAAAGCTTTTAATGGAGATTCAAGTGCTTTCTTCTACAATGGAAGGCTAAACTTTTCTTTTACTTAGGAGTTAATGAAGCTATAGATAAGTTTCAGTTTCTTTTCTTTTTAATTTAGATCTCAGTTGTAAATTATGACAATTGTATGATATGAATTTCCTATTTTAATGGAAGAGCTTTTCATGTTTATTCAAATCTATGTTGATTTATTTCTTGTAGATGATAAATTGATGTGGTTTTGATATTTGCATCAATTCTAATTTCTGTAATTTAAATAAGATGGTCATACAATAGTTTTAATGTTTAGATAATTAATGACTTGGATGAGTTATACTAAGATTAAATAGGTCATGCCTATAGCTAGTTTAGTGTAGAGAATTCATGCTATTGTCGAAGATAATTCATGCCATGGAATTTAATTAATGATTCTTTCTAAAGTAATTCTACCTTGTAGCTAAGAATACTTGTTCATATTCACACTAGATTTAGATTAAAAGTTAAGGAATTGTTATGGTATTATAGTGGATTCAATTTCCTAAGTAATTTCTATTATATTAATCTCTTATTTTTAAACTAGTTGATTTCTTTCCTTTACTTAATTAAAGTTTAACTTTGTTCTAGTTTTCAATTAGCAAATTCCTCTTTAGATTTAGTGATAATTCATCCGTCCCTAAGGTTCGATAATCCTTAAATACTCATCCTAGAACAAATTACCTTGTACACTTGCAAAGGGTTTAATTATAAGCGATCAGCGTCGCTGGAGAGTTTCAAGGTGGTGGTCAGGCTAATTCACTTGTTGGCCTTTTTGGCCACGTATGGGACGTGCATGGGTGCACCAGCCCAGCCAGCAGGTGGCCACATCAGAATGGCTAGGATTTCAGGTCAATCTTGTCGGCTTTGGTTGGGAGATGTAGTTTAAGGATTTTGTCCTTTAGAATGACAAAATCAACTTAATGGATTTCGTCCTTTTAAAGGACAAAATCACTTTTATTTTAGGGAAAATTATTAAAATAATATTAAAAAAAATAATTACTATTTTAAACCACTTTGGGAAATATTTCCCAAAGTGGTGTTCATTTTATATACATTTGTTAAACTCATTTTTTAAATATAACTCCTTAAGGTGGAATATTCGGAGAAAGAGAACAGAAAATCCACAAGGAGTCCTTCAATTGTACAGAGGGGAGTTAGACCACCATCGGCTATATCAGGTAATTTTAGTTGTGTGTTGAATTTTTTTTGTAGTGTTTATAAAACATATTGTTGTTATTTAAGCTAAATTATATTTATATATTGTATAAGTTATTTGGCAGCCATACTCACTGGAAGTATTGGCTGCCTTACCTCCTCTATGTACTGACGGTCGAGACATGTAGCTATCTCGAACTCCATTAATATGTTACGAGATAGTAGAGATGTATGTACTAGATCGGGTAATGCTCCAGTTTAACCTGGAGCAAGGGGTCCCACAGTCTCCTATTGAGTATATCCATCGCATCACTCGACAGGGCCGCTATATTACTGACTGGACATTACATCATGCATCATATATCGCTCGATGGGAGGATAGGAGAGCCACTATTATTGGAGGGGAGATGGCTACGACATCGTGAGATGTGCATAGCGCATATATATAGTGGTATTTACCGATTACACGACAATATATTTTGCCCCATGACGATATAGAAGAGATGATATATCAGCCTAGGGGAACGTCTGATGCATCTTTGGTAAGTATAACTTTGTTAATTAAGGCACATATTATTTTCTTATTTCTTATTAATTATTTATCTAACTTTTTTTTATAGCTTTGTCTAGCTCGACATACTCATACGCATTTGACTGACGCAATCAACACCTACACTTCGAGCGATGACTTATTAGCAGCATGTCATTCGGTCATTAGGGAGCATAATGATGACATTCATAGCTTGCCACTGCTTCAGTCAGTGATTATGGATGCCTCTAGAGATTATCCTGTCCACGAGGCCGCTCAGACACCACCAATGCACTCTTCATTCCATGATATTCCATCGTCATCAGTAGCACATAGCTCTCCTCCATGTTCATCATTTAGAGTCACTGCATATGTAGCTCAGGCAGAGCCGATTTTATATCATAGACCACATTGGCCAGCTCGTGTTGAACCATCTTTTACTTATGCGGAGCCGGAGCTAGAGCTAGAGCCACATCCCGAGCCGGAGCCAGAGCTAGAGGTAGAGCCACATCCCGAGCTGGAGCCACAGCCAGAGTCGGAACTAGCATATCATGAGGAGGAAATCGTACAACACCATCGAGGCTGAGGTCGAGGACTAGGTTGAGGACTAGGACGAGGACGAGGTCGAGGACGTAGGGGATTGTGATATTTGCATTGTTTTATGTCTCCCCTTATGTATAATATATTTGATAAACATTTATAATGATGTTTGTTTTTTATTCAATGATGTCAATATGCGTGAAATGTGTGAAATGAAATGGAACTTGTGGAATGGAACGTGTGAAATGTATGAACAAGGACAGGGGTTAAATTTAGATTAAAATAGATATTTTAAAAAAATTGAACTTGATTTTGTCCTTTAAAAGGACGAAATGTGTCAAACTGATTTTGTCCTTTAAACGGACGAAATCGGCTATGTTTGCCCCGAACGCTAACTTGAAGCTGATTTCGTCCTTTTTAAAACTTGACGCGGTTTCGTCCTTTAAAAGGACAAAATCATCTTAAACTAAATTTTTTTTAAAAAAAGCCACGTAGGCACCCACCGCTTGGCTGGCGCTTGTGTGGCAAAAATGAACACCACTTTGGAAAATATTTCCCAAAGTGGTTTAAAATGATAATTATTTTTTTAATATTATTTTAATAATTTTTCTTTTATTTTAATATGGTTTCATCATTTGGAATGATGAGTCATTTCAAACCATAAAATTAGTTAATTTTTTTTAAAAAAAGCCACATGGGTGCCTATGTGGCGAAAACCAACTCTATTTTGAGAAATATTTTCTAAAACTAATTAATTTTGGTATTAACTTTTTAAAAAGGGAAATTTATTTAAATAATATTAAAAAAATAAATAATTACCAATTTGGACCACTTTGGGAAATATTTCCCAAAGTGGTGTTCTTTTTTGCCACGCAGGCGCCAGCCAAGCAGCTGGCGCTTGCGTGGCTTTTTTTAAAAAATTTTAATTGATTTTGTCGTTTAGAATGACAAAATTAACTTAAGTTAATTTCGTCGTTCTAAACGACGAAATCTTTTTTAAAAAATTTAAGTGATTTCGTCGTTTAGAAGGATGAAATCATATTAAGTTGATTTCGTTGTTCTAAACGACGAAATCACATTAATTTAAAAAATAAAATAAAATCATAGGAGGAACGAATTAAAGCTTCTTTTATGCAGAATCCTCATCACTTAGGCAATCCTCGAGCACCATACTTGAATTTCGTATAAAGAGGCAAAACTTATCTTTACCCATTTTGTGTGTTGTCTCGTACGTCAGTTCTTTTACTGCAAGGGTTTTTGTTGATCTTTAAGGGAAGACTGAAATTTGGCCTGTGCTTCTTGCTGCATTTCATCATCTGCTTACGATGTGAGGACGATATTGCTTTCTATCCAGAGTCCACTCAGTGGTATCAACTAGGGAGTAGGGACTAGTAGTATAAAAGTAAAATTCCTTTTTTTGTCTTCCAATATCACTATCTCGTGTCTTTTTTCTTTTACTTTTGACTGTGTTTAGAAACCTGCTGTTTTGTTGCTTTTTTTATATGTAAGTGACTTATTGTTTTGTTTTATACGTAAGTTATGTTTGTTTTGTTTGACTGTGTTTCATAGACTTGCTGATTTTTGACGTGCAGATTTATGATTGAGCGCTGAATTTTGACTGTTTGACGTGCAGATTATTTATGACGTGCAGATTTTGACTGTTTAACGTACAGAGTGCTATTTGATGTGCTGAGTGCGTGCAAAGCGTTAAAAATCAGTGTAAGGACTGAACGACGAAATCACACGAAATTCATGATAAAATTAGATCGAAGCCCACCACAAGAGAAAACACGAACAACTCCTGTTTTCAGTTATAGAATTTAAGTACGGTACTCAAAATGATAATACGTGGACTAAGTACCTAAGATATTAGGATCTTGTATAAAAACTTGTCCCTTTAATAATTTCATTTTTTTTAAATTAATGTAAAAATTAATATAATTATCACTTAAATTTTTTTAGAAAGAGTTAATTTCGTCGTTTAGAACGACGAAATCAACATCGTCGTTCTAAATGACAAAATCAACTTAAAATTGATTTCGTCATTTTAAATGACAAAATTAATTAAAATTTTTTAAAAAAAGCCACACAAGCGCCAGCTGCTTGGCTGGCGCCTGCGTGGCAAAAAAGAACACCATTCCCAAAGTGGTCCAAATCGATAATTATTTATTTTTTTAATATTATTTAAATAAATTTTCTTTTTAAAAATTATTATTTAAATAATTTGCCCTTTTATATATTTTAAACATTAATTTTGGTTTTTTCTCTGGTTTCTAATCCAGTTTTCGCACTCCCCATGGCATTCTTCACCAGTCTCTCCACACCTCACTCAGTAGGCAGTCCGCAATCTCACTCGGTGCCGGGTGCCTCCGTCCCCAATGTACAAAAACGAAGGCGTACGCTTCACGTCCTCCTCCATCAAGCTCCCGCCCCTCCCCACCTCCCCTCCTCTTCTCTTGCCCGCCCTCCCTTTCGCCCGCATCGACAATGCCCAGAAGCCGCTCTTCTTCCGTCTCATCTCCTCAATATTCCAACCCTGCAAATCGCCGCTTCTTTGTTCCGCTTCCCTGTCCCGCTCGGAGGAGGCGCCGCCGGATGGCAAGGAGCCTTCTCCGCCGAAAGCGGGGTACTCGAGCGGACGGCACTACGGAAAGGAGGACGAGGAGAGGGTGCTGATCAGCGAGGTTTTGGTGCGGAACAAGGACGGCGAGGAGCTTGAGAGGAAGGACCTGGAGGCGGAGGTGGTGGCTGCGCTGAGAGCTTGCCGCCCTAACTCGGCCCTTACCGTCCGCGAGGTCCAGGAGGACGTGCACCGCGTCATCGACAGCGGCTACTTCTCCTCTTGCATGCCCGTGGCCATCGACACACGTGATGGGATCCGCCTTGTTTTTCAGGTACATTTTTCTCTATATATGTATACGTGCAACATTAAAATTGTGAATATGTCTCCAACTCTCTCTCTCTCTCTCTATTCTCTCTCATGCTAGATTGGTTCTTAACCAGTAGCTTAATACCTTTTAATGTGGGAATTCATAATGACAAAATGCAATGTTTTTTTCCTTCTACTAAGAAAATTGTGATTGAAGCTTTAGTGGGGAACGGCTAGATGTAGGGGTATTTTTTCTTACTTGAAAGCATTGCTTCTGGGGAAATAACGTTTCTTTATTCCTTTTCAGGGAATAGTTTATGAATGTTTTATATAATTTTGTTGTTGGGTGAATTATTTGGGAAGAAACTTTCTTCTATTTAGCTCTATAGCATTTATGGATGTTTAACTGATGGATGGATGTAGACATAACAGTGAAAAAAGACAGAGAGAGTGTGTAGCATAAAAAAGAGTGAGATATATTGTATATTACCAAGTCGATTTGTTTCCTACAGGCCCAGGAATGTCCCTAGTTTAGTGGAGCTGCAGTTGGAAGGTGGGATGTAAGAGAAGACGTAGAGAAGGGAGAAAGAATAGATTCAGGAGAGAGAAAGGTGATTCAGGAGTATTGCATGGAAATTTAACTTTGCCAAGGCATTCACTGTTATGTCATTTTAATCCTCAATCCGAAAAGTGATTTCCTTTCATGATATTCTGTAGCACATCTGCATCATGCCAGGTAGTTATGGCTACTGTTGATTTCTCGTTGGTTATGCATGCGTATATTCCAGTGGTGCTTTCGATTAAGGCGTGTAGAACAAGCAGCTCAGAATGGCAGTGGAGAAAAACAATTTTTTTCTTTCAATATATAGAAAAGAAATATATCCTTAAATTGGTGGAATTGGGGTAGGTGGCCTGGTTATGGTCATTTGTTAGGGTTTAGTTGGACACTTAGGGGTACTTAATGAACATTCAGAGTAATAAGGGATCCATACTACTGGAATATGTCGATGAAGTGATCAGTTGCAGTGAATGCTTGTTCTTTGCAAAATAACCTCATTTGGAAGGGGCTACAAGGAAGGTTAAATATTATAAAAACAAAGAGCATATTCAGTTGATCAGGAGAAGATTAAAATTTTTGACTAAAGGAAAATAATAAGGCTGTTTGAGTGCAGACTTCCTTGTTAATGGCCTTAGTAATCTTAGATAAAAGCGATCAGAATTTTCTTCATTTGTATACTATGGATGACAAAAACATCGTGTGGCTTGTAATTTACTTGTTGTCAATTCATTTCACCATGTCTTTCGTTTAATTCTGGATGATTCGCATATTTCCTTGACTGTCATTATTAGTTAGGAAGGTTTGCAATCTCGGATCCCGGACTCGTCTCAGTCGGCCAAAGAGATGAAATCTTGGAGAGATTATGTAAATGATCTTGGCTATCTTAAATACTTTATTTGCATATGTTTTGACAATCTTAAGTATATATCAACATCCATAAGCCCTAATATTAATCTAAAACAAGTGGAACAACATGAAACTACATTTGTATTAACACAAGTTATGCTAATTAAGTGGAAAACATGGTGATTTACAATGTCAGCTGGATTTTATGGGCCCTGCTTCCTGGTGAGGAGGCTGGGGGTCCAAGGGCAGCAGCCCCTTGCCAGCGGGGCTAGGGAGTGGAGCTTCCCTTACAAAAATTGAAAAGAGGAGGGCAAGCTAATGATCAATTTCAGCCTACAAATACTTTTTCTTTCTCCTCATCCTCTTCTTCTCATTCCTTTACTTCTTCCTTTGTTAATGCACCAGGGGGGGGAGTGCTTAAAAATATTGAAGCAGGTCAGTTTTTAGGGGAAAAATTAATGGTTTTTTTTTTTGAGACATGCAAGATTGGCAAGGGATTGCTGAGATCAGGTAAACAAGCCGAAATGTCTTCTTACTTGGTCTTGCACCTCTCTGGTTTCCACGAGACCTCACTGAAATCTCGCAAGATTGCAAACCATGCTAGTTAGACAAGAGATGGGCACTACAGAACTATGATATTGTGTATGTCTGGGTGCATGTAATGTTTGATATTGCAAAGGTGGGTGGTTGGTGCGCTTTTAGTTGCTGTATTTTTGTTGAGACTTAGGTGATGTTTGGATATTGAATTGGAATATAGATTCGAAGGCTGTGGAATTGGAATTTGGTTTTGTAGTAAAATTGCATGATTCTATGGAATGGAATGGCCATGTGGCAGCTTCCTAATGTGGAAAAAAAGTCTACATTGATGGATAGAAGTGGAATCGATGGAATTTGCTAAATGTCTTCATGAGGATATGCACATATTCCACAGAATAAGGGGCAAAAGCTGAATTTAATTAGAATTTTTTATTCCATGGCAATTCTCTACCCAAACACAAAGAAGGCAGAATTGAGCAGAATCATGTGGAATTGAGGCTAATTTAATATCCAAACAGCCCCTTAAGAATACTTCATTACATTTTGTGTGAGCCTTGGAAGCATTATGTATTTACCTTTTACAGTTACTAATTTTTAACATAAGCACACTCAAGTTTATCCAACTGGAGGAAATATAGTGTAGCCTCATTTAGGATGTGAACACCATAAAATAGTTCTGTTAGTATATCTTCATGGGCGAAAACAATGTAGTCAGTGAAGCAGGTCAGCTTTTAGAGAAAAAAATTGTTTTATTTCTGCTCAGTTAGACGGTTATGTTAGTAGGAATTAGGTTGCTTTGATTTGTAGTTAGTTAGTTATGATTTATGTAGTCAGTTGGTTTGACTCTATATAGCCCATTGGTTTAGGGCACCTATTTAGGCTCTAAGCGTTGTAATTAGAAGGAATTAATGAAATATTAGCTTTTCTCTCCTCTCCTGACTTCTCTTCCCGAACTCCCTTCTCTCTGTGAACATGCACTTGCAAACAGCAAGTGCGACCTTCTCTTCATCTCCCCTTTCACTCTTTCTCGTCCCTCCTAATTCCTTCTTCCTCATCTCTTCCCCTCTCAGATTCAGTTAACAAACCCAGAACATAACAAAAATTTATGTTTTTAACATGTGAGATTGGCAAGATCTCGTCAACACATGTAAACTGGCCAAAATGTCTGCTTACATGGTCTCGCACCTCTCTAGTCTCACTGAAACCTCACCGAGATCTCGCAAGATTGTGAATAATGCTAGTTAGACAAGAGATGGGTCGCACTACAAAATTATGACATTATGCATATGAGTATAGCTGTAATGTTTGATATTGTAATGGTGTTGGTGTGCGTGCTTTAGTTGCTATTTTCTGTTAAGATTTAGGAACACTTCATTACATTGTGCGTGAGTCCTGGAAGCATTTTATATTTTCCTTTTACCTTTACTAATTTTTAACAGGACACTCAAGTTTATCCAACTGGAGCAAAAATTGTGTAGACTCATTTAGGAGGTGAATTTACTAAAAATTGTCCTGTTATATTTCTTCATGGGCTTAAACAATGTAGCCAGTCATACTTGATTTTTTTTTGCATTAGGTATTGTTCATTTTAATAAGTAGGTTGTTTCCGTTTCTCGTTATCTGTTTTTTTTAAGCTGGCCAGAAAAAATGTTTTCTGATTAGTTGTTGTATGATTATGATAAGGTAGAGCCAAATCAAGAATTTCAAAGGTTGGTTTGTGAAGGAGCAAATGTACTACCCTCAAAGTTTTTGGAGGATGCATTTCGTGATGGATATGGTAATTGGTTCTTTCAGACCTTTCTCCATCCTTTACATATTGATAATTTTTATATCTATTAGGATATACTATTACTGCTATTTGGCTCACCCTTTTACGCGTCTTTGTTGCAGTATTCAATTGAACTATGTTTACTTTGAACTCTTGAAGTTAAAGTTTTGTGTTAAGTGATACAGGAAAAGTTATCAACATCAGGCGTTTGGATGAAGTGATAAATTCTATAAATGGGTGGTATATGGAACGTGGGCTTTTTGCTTTGGTCAGTGATTTATGCTTTTTTGCTTTATGCTATGGTATTCAATACTCATTTGGTTTGATTTGGTGTCTTTTGCTTATGCATTTCTCAAGTCCACTGTTGAAATTTGTTGTGCAGGTTTCAGATGTAGATATCCTTTCAGGTGGAGTTCTTCGACTACAGGTTTCAGAAGCTGAAGTCAACAATATATCCATACGCTTTCTTGATAGGAGGACGTAAGCACCCTCTCTTGAAACTAGTTTTCTGGGGAAAGATTTGGTGTGGCTGCATGCAATTAAGCTGTACGTCACCAGGGAACTGAGGGATGCCTGGTGCATTTAGAATTAGCACATTGCTGGGAGAGAAAGGGGTCTTGCCAGGGGGGTGTGGTGTTGTTGTGGGATCTGGGGGCCTACCAATTTTCGTTTTGTGTGTAAGTGGTGGCTCTATATATCTAAGAGCTTAAATAACTGAGGTTTTTTTACCCCTGATTTTGAAGAGAATTTGCATGACAAGATGAGGCTGTACTGTTTCATGATTTATACAGGATATGGTTGAACCGAAGCCTCTACCGAATTGTCATTTTTCCGTAGTTGCTAATCTTATGTATGTAAGCTTATATGCTCAGGTTGTGGTTTTAGGAGCAACATTTCAGGTGGCTGTACCATCTTATTTACCTTGCTTTATTATGTTCACTTGTACTTGTTTTCTGTAATGAACAATTTTTTTTAGTGGTGAACCAACTACTGGAAAGACAAGGCCAGAAACTATACTTAGGCAACTCACAACAAAAAAAGGACAGGTTTGTTGGGATAGCTAGCTCAAATTGATTGTGAAATTTATTTGTCTTGTTTGTCTTAAATGTATTTTCGGCATTGATGGTTCATCTGACTGCTAACAATCAGTTTTATGAATTTTTTTGAAAATCTAATTTTGCTTTCAGATTTTAAATAATAGATACCTTAATTATGCTTGCAAATAGCAAGAGAAAGAAACAAAAGTAGAGTTGCAAACAGAGCAATTCTTTTCTTCCTTTGTAATAATTGTCTGCAAAATTGGACAAGAGATGCAGCAATACTTTGTGAGTAATTAGGGTCAAGTATTTGGTAATGAAACTTATCTGCTTGTTGAGATTAATTGGCCTTTGACATCAATTTTGATATGCTATCTACCTGAATCTTAGAAATTAGAATAGGGTCAAATCTTTGTTAATGAAACTTACTCTGCTTGTTGATATTAATTAGCCTTGCACTTCAGTTTTGATTTGCTATCAGGATCAATCATTATAACCAGGAAAGATGATATCTACCTTTTCTCTTAAGTATGGGTGACAGAGAAACAGAACACTTTAAAATTTGCTTTACTGCTGTGGCCTTCTTCTTCTCATTGTCATAGACTCATCCCATTCTTCTCATGGTTTTTTTTTTTGGTTCTTCCTTACTCCACCTTTTCTTGTCTTGTTTTTCTCAAACTGAAATTTACGGAGTATCTGTCTTTTATAAATACATGTAAACACCCATTGGGCACATACATGGAACACACATGCACACCCACCCACATACTGAGGTAACCAAAATTACCATTGCTACATGCTTGAAACAAAGGGGAGGTCACATTTAAGTTCTAACTTCACTCATTGAGTTCTCCGAGTCATGAGCGTACTCATCTTTGCCGTGTCATGCCCGAATTTCTGAGCTGGTCCTGAATTTAATGTAGGCAAGCTGAAAATAATATTAGTTGGTTAGAAATTGTATTGTGGAAACTATTTTCTGAGTCTTCATGTATTAATGCATGTTTAGCTGTTGTAATATGTGGGAACCAAAATGCAGGTGTACAGCCTGCTACAAGGGAAGAGAGATGTGGAGACGATTTTGACAATGGGGGTTATGGAAGATGTGACAATCATACCCCAACCCGCAGGAGGTGAATTTTATTTCTTTTACTCTGCAAGTCTATTATGGCAATATTGTGTGAATTCTGTCAGTGATTTTAGTATTTGTCATTTATTTATTGATTTTTATATCTTCTACAAATTATGGTTGTCTTAATTCAGAACTGGTGCAAACTGGTATTCTATTAAGTAAAAGGTGAATAGGATTATGATGCAAAGGGTAATTCAGTATATTATCTGCTGTGTACAGTAAGCATTCCAGCAAGGATACTCTAGAAGGCCGAAAGGGGCAGAATGGTCCCTGCTTATAGTAAACTTCCTGCTAGTGTAATTGGGAGGGGTAAAATAGTCCTTTGGTAGCACAGTTTGTTAGAATGCCAGAGGTGGTTATTCCAGCAAGAAAAAGAGGTGGAGGAAAAGAGAACGAGGCAGATTCGAATTTGAAGAAGAATGTTATTCCAGAAATTTTCTTTCTCTGTTTGCTCATGGATTTGAGCTAGGTTGAGGATTCAACCTGTTATTTCTTTCATTTTGTAACCTTCAGCTTGTGGATTCAAGCTCTTACTTCCTGTAATCCAGAAATTACTGAAAAGGAAGTCCCCTGTTCTTCCACTGTGTGATTGCTGTGATTTTGCTGTTCTCTAGAAATCTGCTGCATCATTTGGCACCATCTGTGGGAAATACAGACTCCTCCCACTGATCCCTCTTCTCTGCAATCCATCGTGGAACTCCTTCAGTAGCAGAATCAGACGAATCAGACGCAGCAACAAACACAAGTCCAGCTGCAGCAACTTCTCCAACAGATGCATCATCTTATGCTGCTCATTCTGCCTCCACCACCGGTCTCTGGAGCTTGTGCCGACCTAGAGCTGCAACCTGAGACGGGAGGCAGGTGATTTCTACCAGACCTTGAGCTCCGACCGCCTGATAAATGGGAGGCTCCGACTGCCTGATAAATGGGAGGCTCCGCCGGTGCGAGTGGGTGGCCCACTTCTAGGGTTGCCCATGCTAGTCTACCGCCTGCGACAACCTCCAACAAATCCTGGACATCCGGTCCCTGGATTTCCAGGGTGACCAGAATAGAACGACAGCAGAAATGGGTTCCCATTTCCTGGCAGACGACCTCTGGAACCACCGGTCCATGGGTTCCCAGGTCGACCAAAATAGAACGGCAGATGGGAGGGGTTTCATGGACGACCGGAAATGAAGACGACTATTAGTTTCCCTGTGGACGACCACTAGATGATTTCCGCCAGACAGGAAGGAACCACCAGGGAGGCTGACCTGCACCTTTCTACCCTCCGGTTGCGGTCGGCTATCACCTGAACCCTCAATGCACTGTAGTTCTGCCCTTGTTCCAGCATGAGGATTCTAGTGAAGAAGATGAACCAGCGGCACCATATAGAGGACCTCAGCAACTCCCTTACCAATTCAAACCAAAGCTCAAACTCCTTGTTTTCAATGGATAGATGAGTGCAGGATTTCTTGGTTTTGGTGTTTGAAGTTTGAAAATTATTTTGAGGTAATGGAGGTGCTTGATGAAATGAAGGTGAAAGTTAGTTTCATGTTAACTCAAGAAAGGAGTTGCCGCATGGTAGAATCAGTTGCAAACCATTCGGTTGTAGCTTGGAAAACACCCATTTCGATTCTGGCAGTGTATGAAATAACTCTTGAGGAACCAATTTCTACCCATCAATTATGAACAAATGTTGCTCAAACAATATCAAGACTGCCAGCAAGGAAATGAGACTGTTTTGGAGTATTTGGAGAACTTTTAAAGATTGTCGGCGAGGAACATCATTGAAACGGAAGCCCAAAAGATCACCTGCTTCACAAGTGGGTTAAAGTTTCCTTTGTAGGAAAAACTGGCAGCCACTCCCTTAACTTACTTTCCGAAGCTACTCAAATTGCCCTCAGGCATGAGAGCTTTGCTGAAAGAAGTGTGGGAAGAGGGGTGGGTTCATCTCAAGAAATACCCATGAAGGAGGGTCGAGCTACGAGCAAAAGCAAATTGCAATTGAAGACTCCTCTCAGAAAATTAGCAAGAATGAAGCTGCCGGTAGCCCCTACAAAGCTACTGCCCCAACTTCAAAATCAGGGCCAGCCTAAGCCTCAAGCTCAAATTCAATTATTTGCTACAAATGTAGGCTGTCCACTCATGAAATTTGGCTCTACCGTTGCTGTGATCACTAATAAAGAGACCATAGAGGTTGAAATTGAAGGGGCAGCTGAGGAGGAAATTGTGGAGAGAGTATATGGGGATGAAGATGATGAAATGGAAGAACAAGCTGAGTTATTAGTGCTGACAAGAATTATGATTTCCACTCGGCAAATTGAAGACACACAAAGGCACAAGTTGTTCACCACTGCCGAGTCTATTCAAGGCAAGAGATATAAAGTGATTATTGATGGGGTAGCACCGAGAACTTCATCTCTAAATCAGTCATTCAGCAGCTCAATCTTCATACCGAGAGGCATCTTAAGCTATATTCTTTAGGGTGGGTCAAGGAGATTGGAGGAGTCAAGGTGGAAGAATAATGTAAGGTTCCCTTCTCTATTGGTAAGTATTATTCCACTAACATTGTTTGTGATGTTATAGAGATGGACATATGCTATATTTTTTTGGGAAGGCCTTAGCAATTTGATGTCCAAAGTACCCATGATGGGAGGGAGAACACATATGCCTTCAAGCAACAAGGGGTCAAGGTTATACTTATGCGTAGCAAGCCAACTGTTGTTAAGAGGCCCCAAGAGAAGTCCCAACCAGTTGATTACTCCAAAGAAATGCAACCAACCAGCAAGAGTTTGCCCACAACTACTCTATTGGTGACTAAAAACTGCGTAGACCTAAGTACCGTTGAAGTTGTGTATTTTTTAGTTAATAAGGCTAAAGAGGAGCTAAAAATTGAGATTCAAAGCCACCCACAGCAAGTTTAGCCCTTTTTGGAGAAATACAAGTAGCTGGTCGCCGAAGAGCTTCCTTTGGAGTTGCCTCTTATGAGAGAAATTCAGCACCATATTGACCTCATATTGGGTTCTAGTCTCCCACACTTGCATAGCGGAAGACTAGCGGGACACTTTGGCAAGGACAAAATTATAGCACTTCTCAAAGAAAGATATTATTGAATCACTCTATCAAGGGATGTCTAATTGTTTATTCAATAATGTTACACCTCTCAACAAGCCAAAGGGACCTCCCAAAACATCAGCTTCTGCACTCCTTTACCAATTTCCCGTAGGCCTTTGGATGATATCTCTATGGATTTTGTCTTAGGGTTGCCTAGAACTCAAAGGAGGGTGGATTCCATTTTTGTGGTAGGGGATAGATTCTTAAATATGGCTCACTTTGTGCCTTGTAAAAAAGCATCCGATGCTTCACATGTGGCTCCTTTATTCTTCGTAGAAATAGTGAGAATTCATGGGTTACCAAACACAATTAAATCGGATAGGGGTAGCAAGTTTCTAAGTCATTTTTAGAGGTCTATTTGGAAAAGATTGGGTATGTCTCTTCAATTTAGCAACACTTACTACCCCAAAGTGATGACCAAACTGAAGTGGTCAATTGGACCTTGAGAAATCTCCTGAGAAGTCTCACGGGGATGCTCCTAAACAATGGGATTTGGTTCTTGCATAAGCTGAGTTTGCTTATAACTCTATCCCAAACAGGTGTACCGGCAAAGCACCATTTGAGAACCTATATGGGTTCCTACCTCGCCATACGTTAGATTTGATCCAGCCCCCTAGACAATTGGGGGAGTTAAGCTATGCCTACAAAACTATCCAAGACCTCATTTCAATCCATCAAACTGGCAGCACATGATGGATGTCCCAGCCCAATACAAGGCTGCAACTGATAAAAAGAGAAAGCCCAAGCTATTTCAAGTGGGGGATTATGTTATGATGTTCCTATGAAAGGAAAGACTCCCAGTTGGCAGTCACAACAAGCTCACCCCTCGGAAGATAAAACCATATCAGATTTTACAATGCATTAATGACAATGCAGACCTCCCTTCTCACTTAAACATCTCCAGGACCTTTGATGTCTCAGATTTGTCCACTTATTATGGTCCAAGTCCACTGGCAAATGCTAGCACACAGCCTCTCTTGCTCGAGGACGAGCCTCTTTTGGGAGGGAGGGACTGATGTAGAGGGTAATTCAGTATATTAGCTACTGTGTACAGTTAGCATTCCAGCAAGGATATTCTAGAAGGCCGAAGGGGCAAAATGGTCCCAGCTTATAGTAAACTTCCTGCTAGTGTAATTGGGAGGGGTAAAACAGTCCTTTGGTAGCACGGTTTGTTAGAATGTCAGAGGGGGTTATTCCAGCAAGGATAAGAGGTGGAGGAAAAGAGAAAGAGGCAGATTTGAATTTGAAGAAGAATGTTATTCCAGAAATTTTCTTTCTAATTTTTGCTCATGGATTTGAGCTAGGTTGAGCATTCAACCTGTGATTTCTTTCATTTGAAACCTTCAGCTTGTGGATTCAGGCTCTTACTCCCTGTAATCCAGAAATTACTGAAAAGAAAGTCCCCTGTTCTTCCATCTCCTGTTGTTTTCTTGTTTAGATTTGTGTGTGTTCTGTTTGGTTTGCTGTGATTTTGCTGTTCTCTGTAAATCTGCTGCATCAGATTAGCAAAGGCTAATCATGTTTGTATACTTTGACAGTACGAAGTAGAGAGAGCTTTTATAAGAAAATCACTTTTTTATTAATGTAATGATTGACTCTATGTTCTAGGACACCTCTCTTCCTTCCTAGGAAACTTTCTTTATATTTTTTCATTTTGTTCTTTATCTTCTGTTTTTTTATCTATTCTGCCTGAAATTTTAGTTCAATATACTGACTTTTTCTTTCAAGATCTTTTGTGCCATATTGAAATCCCAACAACAGCTTAATATTTTATTTAAATTATCTTATATATTCCCTTTTGATTCCACAATAGCTAAATCGGATCTATGCGTCCCTCCAGATGTTTCTGGTTCTCTGCTCCATCTTTCTTTCTATTCTGGCCTTCTAGAATTAAAAAAAGAGATCTGTCCCATTGACAAGTTTCGATATTTAGATCCAATCTGATTTCCTGGACCAGAGCCAACTGGTTCCAGCACTGAACCAGACCACAAATTCCTTAAGCCCTGTATCTCCAAGTCCAAAACTTGAACCCATTTTGTTTTTCTAAAATCTCCAAATCTCCCCTATGTCTTTTTTTTAAGGAAAATCACTGTTCATTAATGGATCTTACGTCACTTGCTATTCTGCTAACTATGATCAAATTTTAATTTTTTTGTTGTTATTCTTTGAGTGAGGATTTTTACCTGTTTCACATGAAGGCACATGGATTGTGGTTCGTTGCAGTTTGTGTGGGATCTCCAGCAATGAGAAAATAAATGACGAATTGTAGCTGCTAGGTTATTATTTCCAGAAAACTTCCCTAATTAACTATCAGATGGATTACTAAGCACGACTAAAATTAAATACCCTTGGATCTATTCAATCTTGTATGTCATTAAAGTACTAAAGCAATCAAACACTAAAAGCACACAAGATTTTTCACGTGGAAAGCCCAACCAGGGAAAGCCATAGGAACTGTTCCCACCAATAATTCGTTATGAGGATCATGAAGTTACAAAGTTACTGACTATGAGTAAGAAATTGAATCCTCAAGTCTCCAGAAGGCTGATAACCAGTGCCCTTTGTATCTTCTTGTGTTCCAAAATCCAATGGCAACTTCTGACACAAATCATGTCTTTGGAATCTTCCCACAAAACACTACGACCTTCCTCTGGAATCCACCAAAATATCACAAAAAACGCTTTGGACTTTGGAATCCACCAAAGTGATTGACTTGAACTCAAGGAGAAAATTGATGGGTGAAGGTCAAGCTTTTCTCAATTCTCTGTAATCGTTAATGGTGAATGGATTAACTCATAAAGAATGAAGACAGATTCTGAAGTCCAATGATGTGAATTGATGTACACAAGTGAATTTCAATGGGAAAAATTCCAAGGACAAGGTAGTTACTCTCAAAATCAATGACAACTCAACGCAAGGAAAGATACTTTAGGGTTTTCCACTCAAAATACCTCTTTCAAATGATATGCGTAGTAATGTATTTAAATAGAATTCAACTAGAAATATTGCTATATGATTTTTGAAGATTGTAGGAAATAAAATTCGTACACTGTTAAGTTCTGAGAGGGAAGTGGGATAAGGAGGAAGAATGGAGGAGGAGACAAAGAGAAACCGGAACCCTTTCTGGAGAGAAGGGCAACGAAGGGTAGGTCCAGTGGGGAAATAGGAAATAGCCTGTGACTAAGGGGGCAGGATACAACATACACGTACAATCTTTACTTCCTACTATGAACAGAATAGTATATAGCCTCATCTTGAATTGAGTTAGGTATGAATAAAGATTTAACAGCCAAAAAGTTGTAAACTCTGAACAATTTTGATGCAAGGGCTGGGAAATAGCATTCCTAGGATTGGGCCTGGAACGACTTTTATATGTACGTTGTGCAGTTGGTGGGTTACAACCCAACTACACCTGAAGAAACCTCACAAGAGAGATGAACAGAGGTGAGGACGTATAGGAAGAGGGGAGAAGATATCAAAAGAAAGGGAGAGGAAGAATATTCCAAGATCAACTGATCTCCTCAAAGGAGCTACATGATTTACAGGATCTGGGTAATAAAATCTAAGAAACTCCTTTATTACACATATTTCTAATTGAAAGCTAATTTTAGAAGGAAAAATCATTAGTTTCTACTCTTTCCTGATCTGGCCCGTTTTGGGTGATTTCACCATGTATCAAAAGTGGTAACTTCCTCTTTTGGATTCATGTTAAAGGAGGAAGGTTCTGCATCAGTCTCCCCATCTTGAAAAGAACTCACCTTCGAGTTCTAGATGTTCTTTGGACGACACTTAGTTCCGGAGATTTTGGTGGCTTAGCATGGCATGGCTGTTCTTTAGACGATGCTACCTGGATGCTGGATGATGAGTTCTATACTTGCTTCCTTGATTTTGCGCCTTGAGGTGAAAGCGGAGTGTGGTGGATTGTTATGGATCATAGGATTTTACTATTTATGAGGAAGTTTTAGTCATTAGGCAGTTTCTTATTTGGGCCTTAGGACTTAATTTAGTTTGACTCTTGTAATAAGGCCTAATTAGTCTTAAGTTTAATAAGGCTCAGGCCCATTAGGAGCATATTAATGTAAAGGGCAAAAGCTCTCATGGTTAATCAAGAAGTAATTAACCCAAATCTCTCTTCTTTCTCCTCTGTCGTCCTCGAGCTCTCTTCTTTCTCATGCCCCAACTGGTTACCATTGCCATTAGGGTTGTAGCAGATTTGCAAAGAGCAGGAATGTCACAGCAAACCAAACAGCACTAATAAATTCCAAACAGGAAAATCACAGAAATGGAAGAGGAAGAGAAGCTTTCTATTGAAAATTTCTGGAGAACAGGGTAATAAAGTTTGAATCCACAAGCTGAACACTACAAAACATAAAGGATTACACAGGTTGAATCCACAACCCTAGCCCAAATCCATAAGCAAGCAAAGAAAGAAGAAATTTCTCGAAAACAATTTATTCAAATTCAATCTCCCCAATCTGTTTCACTTCTTATTTCCTTTATCCTCTTCTCTGGCCAACGAATTCTGACATTCGGTTATAACAAACTCTGATTAAAAGACAAGACTGCCCCTCCTATTTTCCATGACTAGAAATATCCTCTAGAGACTGGACAGAATTGCCCCTGTCAACCTTTTTGCAGGAAACAACTAGACATGCTGTGACACAGGACTAATTGCACTAATCTGTGATTAAACTGTGTGAGGCTGAAATGACCAAAACACCCCTCTGCATCACTCTCCCTCTATTCAGTCCCTTTTTGCAATCAAGGCTGCACTGTAAACCTTAGGGTTTACATGAGTGAAGGGAAAACACACTTCTTCAAGTTGCCATAGAGTTTCTGACCTCTCAAGGTCGCAAGTACCTGGTGAAGATGTTGCATATGTGAAGGCAGGTTAGAGCTATGGACAAGGATATCATTGAAGTAAACAACCACAAACTGTCCGATGAAAGGTTGTAAGGCCTGATTCATAACCCTCATAAAAGTGCTAGGTGCATTAAAAAGCTCAAAGGGCATAACAAACCACTTATAGAGCCCTTTGCAAGTCTTAAAGGTTGTCTTCCATTCGTCCCTGGGCTTAGTACGAATCCGGTGATACTCGCACTTGAGATCAATCTTAGAGAAGATTAAACTATAGCATACGGTGATTGTGTTAACGGCACGATTGTAAATGCACATACGCCACAAACCATCTTTATTGGGAACAAGGACAGTTGCAACACAAGGACTAGAGCTCTCTCTGACATAGGCTTTAACTAGGGGCTCTTCCACTTTATGTTGTAACTCTTCATATTCCTTGGGAAACATCCTGTAATGTGGCGGATTAGGGAGGCTAGCGTAGATCAATCTTGGCCCCTGTGGGTAAATTATTAGGAAAAACATCCTGAAACTCCATCTATAGCTGTTGTGTAGAAAGATGTGGAGCAACATAAGTTTGAACATCATTAAGTCCATTAGAAATAAGAGAAAAACAAATAATACTCTTCCAACTCCTCAAATTCTTGGTGGGCCAAACAAATAGCTCCCTCTTCCCTTTATGCACAGCGTGTTTATGAGGTAAAAAGGTGAACTTGCCATTCTTTATAAGAGAATATACATCACACCATCCGGACCATTGCAGATCATGGTCATATTGCCATGGGCGCCCTAAGAACAAATGGCAGGCATCCGTTGGGATGACATCACAATCTATAGTATTAGAAAAACCATCAATAGAGAAAGTAACCTTGCACTTACGTGTCACTTGAAAAGTACTAGAACTATTCAATCATGCTAGAGAATAAGGATGACGGTATGCCTCGGGATCAACAATAAAGGTAGACTGAAAACCTCCAATAATGCAAAAAGATAGGAAAATATTATGTTTTTTTCATCGCCAATAAGGCATCGAACAGCTTGGAGTCCGACACGTAGCATCCCAATCGTTGTGCCACCTTATCATTGATGAAATTGTGAGTAGATCTACTGTTGATTAGGATAGCCACTTGTTGCCGCTTGAGGTAACTTTGGACCTTACGGTACAAGGAGTAAAGGCTCTAGAGAAGGTGTGCATAGAGATCTATGGCAGTACGTTGTCATAAGGAGGTGGTGCATCCAAGGAAGGGGAAAAATCCTCCTCGTCAGCCTCTTCGATGAGCAAGCTGCCCCAAACAGAGCATTAGTAGCCGGAACTTCTGATCACATTTAAAGCACAAGCCCTCAGAGCGCCTCTGATCTATTTGGGCAGGAGTGAGGCAACAAACTGGAGGGGCAACAACGGTGGATGGCTGGCTGGTTTGGCTGGTGGAGAGGCCTAGCGCTGAGAGTGAGGATGGTGCTTGGCTAGATGTAGGCCATGGAAAAGGCCAAGTCGGCCTCCTCATTGTTGCCAGGCAAGGTTCTCCTCTTGAATACGTACTACTTGCATTGAAGTGTAATGGAAGTGGCGCATTTCATCCGAAATTTCAAGTTTGAGTCCCCTCTTGAAGGTCCCCACTAAGGCTGCCATAGGCCAATCGGGAAGACAATTAATGATCTTAATGAATTTGGAATAGTAGGTTCACATAGCCATCGTTTAGTGCTGGGTGGAGAGTATCTCATTGAAGTCTTAGAACTTATTGGGACCAAACTGGATGCAGAGTCCGTCGGCGAAAGAGGGCCAAGTCGGAAAGCTCATTCTCTAAGCTCTGGAACCATATGGAGGCATCCCCGTCTAAGTGAAAGGTGGCTGTGTGCAATCATCCAGCCTCGGAGTGTGTTCCCTGGTAGGCGACGAACTTCTCCGTCTTGTTAAGCCATTCCACCGGATCTTCATCCCCTTAATAGCTAGGGAAGTATAGTCAAGCCAAACATGGTTCAGTGTCATCCTGAGGTCCTCCACGAGACCCGAAGTACTCCTCCAAGTCTTCCTCAAACTCATGGGACAAGTTTCGGTGGTTCGGCGTCATAAGGCATTTAACCGAACACCTGCAGGGCTTAGTGCGCTCAGGCCTACACGTCCCTCTTCTTTGGTCGGATCGAAGGTTCCATAGAGGACAGAATGGGGAGGAGGGTGCACATCCTTCTTGAATGACGGTTGAAGGCTGGGAGCGTGAGATCCAAGGTGCTGAGA
This sequence comes from Saururus chinensis, assembly GCA_035235625.1. NCBI lineage: Eukaryota > Viridiplantae > Streptophyta > Magnoliopsida > Piperales > Saururaceae > Saururus > Saururus chinensis. The sequence continues at coordinate 40,905,495 of CP141143.1, forward strand.
GTGTTCGCCCATCTTAGAGTGGACTGCCTGCAGTTTGGGCAAGAGGGGCATTGCAGGGACTGCCTGAAGCTGAGCGTATGTCTTGGTTAGTTGCTGAATTTGGGCAGTCATGGTTTCAAGCATGGATAATATAGTGGTGTTATCCATGTTGGCCGCTGGTTTGGGGCTGTCCTCCACGTTCTCCTTCTCTTTCTCGGTCTGCATCTCTGGTGCTTGCACTGGCTTCTTGCCTTGTGCCATGGTTGATTGTTGAGGCTTTGAAACTAATGTTGTGTCCTGATTGGAACACAAGCAATACCTAGCTTTAAGTAAGGAAAAGGGGAGAAAAAATGATGGATTGCATAAGAAAAGAAAGGAGGAAGGAAACTTCCTTATAAGGAAGGGCATGACTCCCTAGGAAGCTGTGCCTGCTGGTGGTCCTTGTGCCAACTGGCGGGCCATCGGCTGGTCCATTACATTAGAATCCAATTCCCCCAAAATTATAGCTTATTGAATCGTAAAAGGAAAATATTGAAAAGCGAAGTAAGCCCTAACTTCCTAGGAATGCAAGGCGGGATAGGCCCTGCCCCTAAGCTGGTGTACACAACACTAACTTAGTATTAGAGTCAAAGATTTTGGGTCAAACTCCCAAGAAAGTAGTATTGCCTTTTTGTCTGTGTCCCTTGTGTGGTCATGCTTAATAGTGCTTGTTGGGTGAGTTTGTGTTTGTGGATGTAATGTTTAGTCTTTTCTCTAGCAACTTATGCCTTTACTTGACGTGGTTAACTGACTCTGCTAATAGAAAACGGTATATTTATAGATGATAGTGCTCAATCTCTCTCTCTCTCGCTCATGTGCTTAAGTAATTCTTAAAAGCACCTTGGCATGCTTTATAATATAGAAAGTTGTGGAAAAACTTGTCTATTACTTTTCTATAGTTGCTTTTGTCAATAGTACCGTCCTACAGTTGTTTTTCCTAGAGTACATTTGCTCCTATATTTTGCTGAATTCTTTATGCTCCATTTGACAGCAGTTTCTTTTTTGATGTGTTTTTGCTCCCAAAATGGTGTATTTATATTTTTGTTTTAATTTTTTAAGTTGCAATATTTCAGGTTTTAGCCTGTTTGGCAGAATTCTATTAATTTTCAAAAAACATGAAACACCTGTTTGGCAGAATTCTATTAATTTTCAAAAAACATGAAACACCTGTTTGGCAGAATACCTTGAAAAATTTTCAAACCATTAGATGAAGCCAGGTTTATCATTGTCAAATGTAAGAGATAATATAGGTATTTATTAAAAAAGAAGAACAACAATTTGGGTTGGAAATTACTATTTGAAATAGTACAGTTACTCTATCAGTGAAATGAACACTACGGCATCTTTTGATATCGTATTGGGATGAGAGGTCCATGGTGCTTAGAGTTATAAGCTCTGAATTAGATTTGCCAGACAGCTCTAACTTGACTACATCAGTGACTGATAATGAAGATATGGGCTGATTTCCAATGCATGGTTAGATTCCTACACCAAATAGTCTAAAAAGAAAAAGAAAAAGATGGGTTGCACTAGTTTAGCCTCAGAAAAAATGGCAAAAAATGGAACCGAATTAGAAATGAAAACCATAAACCTAGAAATTATTTAATTTAAGAACTAAATACTAGGAACCAATGCAACATTGAATTCGTGCTACATTTTATTTTATTTAAGACTACATATTGAGCAGTTTTAATAAGAGGACAGTGCTTTGGGTGTGAGCAAACTTATCTTAAAATGGAATGTAAGAGCAATAGCAGTATTGCTGGTTGCAATTTAGCTATTTATTGTTTCCTATCATGAAGGTCCTTCTCTAGTTAGCTAATTGAATCAAAACTTTCTTGTATTTGGTATTGGTTCATGCCAATTTTTTGGTTTGTTTTTGCATCTATGAGTACTAAATTCATTAAACTTGACAGACACCGGCAAAGTTGATTTGATAATGAATGTTGTTGAACGACCTAGTGGTGGCTTCTCTGCTGGTGGTGGTATTTCTAGCGGGTAATTACTGTATTAAGTACTTACTAGTAATTTTTTGATGATGCCTGTTTTTAATCTGATGGTAGCCTTATAACTTGCTGTTTCAACTTAATGCAGGATCACAAGTGGCCCACTCTCAGGACTTATTGGAAGGCAAGTGGTGAAGTTTATTACATGTTAGGTTGAGAGCAATGTCCTGGGTACTTATTTTATGTTATGAGATTATGCTTATTCTGGTTAGACATTGGACTGCAGCTTTGCATATTCACATAGGAATGTCTTTGGGAGGAACCAGAAACTGAACCTTTCATTAGAGAGGGGACAACTTGATTCCATATTTCGCATGAATTACACAGATCCATGGATTGAAGGAGATGATAAACGGACGTCTAAATCAATCATGGTTCAGGTGGTTTTAGTCATAGATAAATGATGACATGGTATAGGTCTCCTTGTAGTGAATCTTTTATAAATATTATAGTGGCTAATGCAGAATTTCCTTTGTATGCATAGAACTCTAGAACACCTGGAACACTAGTTCATGGGGCTCAGGATGGACAAGGTAGTGTAACTATAAGCCGTGTTACTGGTGGAATTGAATACAGTAGACCACTAAGGCCAAAATGGAGTGGAACAGCTGGGCTCATTTTTCAGGTGTTTTTCGTCATCTACTTTGATTTCATTGGTAACTTTTTTTATCTATTTTAACAATTAAATCTCAGCTAGTATTCTGTATATAGTTTTGAACTTCTGTATGTGATGATTATACACAATTGTCCTTCTTTAAAACTGTAAATGACATAATTTCTTTTATTCTCTTAGCATGCTGGAGCTCGTGATGAAAGTGGAACACCCATTATCAAAGATTTCTATGGAAGCCCATTGACCTCAAGGTTTGTGTATATCTTGAGTCTTTCTGAATATTTGAACTCATGCTCAGGTTGTATACGTTTGAACTTTATAATTAAAATTGTTATCTGAAATTAGGCTGGTATATATCCTCTATGTTTGGCAATACTTGGTGTCACATAATTTGCCAATGATGTGTCACGTTTTTGTGTGCATATGCGTTTTTCAAATAATTTTTTTATGAAGCTTTCCAAATAAATTTTTTATGAAGCTTTCCAAGTAATATTTTTTTAAGAATAATCTTGCTAATCAGTTTTTCTTCTTATAAACAAACTCTTGTCTTATTATATTTTACTTTTATTGATCAATTTCCAGTGGCAATGCTTATGATGATATGCTTTTACTTTTATGATCAATTTCCAGTGGCAATGCTTATGATGATATGCTGATTGCAAAGGTTGAGACTGTCTACACTGGTTCTAGTGATCACGGGTCGTCTGTGGTTAGTGTTTATGTCCTTTTATTGTTGTCTTTGAGATCTACTGTGATTAAATAAATTATTGGCTCCCTTCCCTGATTTCAGCTTGGTTTGAACGTGGAACAAGGAATTCCTATTCTCCCTGAATGGTTATTTTTTAATAGAGTGAATGCCCGAGCCAGAAGAGATATGAAAGTTGGGCCTACTCGTCTGCTTTTAAGGTATATATTTTTGTATTTGGGCATTTGGCTCGTAAGTTGGCTGAGTATATCTTTGTTGGGTCATCATCACCTGACTTATGGTGCTGACCCTATTCTGCTGCATGTATCTTTTGATGTCATGTGGATTCTTGCTAAGCTTTAATGAGCACAGATTAAAAGGTCAAATTAAAAATGTTTTGATGTTGTGTGGACTTTGACCCAAATTTTTTTGAGCAGATTAAAAGGTCTAATTAAGATACTCGAAACATTAGAGTGACAACATATTATTATCAAATCTGTTCATTGAATGGAGATTCATAACAAATAAAATTTACCACAGTTATATGTATAGTGTAGTGTAAGACCAATCTGACTACACTATCCTCCAACATTGAAGTAGGTAGGCAAAAAATACTACAAAATTTGCAGACTATAGAAAAAAGAGAAAAATGTAATTTCTTAGAAAAATAGGATATATGAAGTAATAGAGTAGGTTTCCTTGATGATTGTGCTGTTGAGTTGTGCTGTTGGGACTATATGCATCCAGTTGGTCTGGATAGGGGGCTAGTTGAGGGGTTTAAATGTGATAGATAGGTGAATGGTTGGGGGAAACTGGATGATGGACGTAACTGGCAGCATGTTATTTTATGAAGGACATGGTTGATTATTGCAGAAGAGCCATAAAGTCAAGGTTTTTTACCTAACCTGTTGGAGATCGCCAATGGTTGAGGCCCCTATATGGTTTGAGTAGGGTATATTTCTGAAAGTGGGTGCACCACGGTTTTAGTTTAAAGAGAACTGGGGTTTTTGAATAGTATTTTATATTATATGATGTTTTTATCAAAAGGATAGTGATATAACTAAATGAATTTGCCCCAACAAAACCCCCCAACTGGATTTTGGTTGGACAGAACATGTGGGCATCACACAAAGCTCGCTTGGGCCGACATTCTCTCCAATGAAAACCCAGTTGGGGGGTTCTGTTGGGCAGATTCGTTGAGTGCTTATTTAAAACCAAGCTGGAGGGGATGGGAGCTTGTGTGAAGAGGGGTTGATTAAGGGTTGAGAAATCTTCACATGGCCTGGTTTAGGGTTGAAGGATTCTTGTCCCCGGCCAGACTGTAATTTCCTCAAAAACCTTGCTAACGTACAACTCCGGCTACATTGACCAGCTAATGTGATAATCACTTTTTTGTTTTTTTTCCATATCGTTATATAAAGCCGTCAATGAATACATTTTCATGATATAAAGGAAGGTGAGGAAGAAAGCTGAAAAGGCAAGTTGGTGGGAAAACTAAAAAAAGAGTAAGTATTTCCTGTTAGAATCCAAGTTGCCTACTAATCCCCCAAAGGTCAAAGATATTAGAATTTATTATGTCCTACCCTCATTAGTTTTGGCATTCCTAGATTAGTCTCCTTTCCTAGATTAAGTAGAGTTGTGTGTTTGATTAAATTGCAATTAAATTAGATTAGTTTCCATATGCTAATAGGATTAATTTATAATTCTCCTATAAATTGTAGTGCATGGCCATGTGCTGATCAAGGAATGAAAATCAGGAATTAGTCTAGTTAATTTTGTTCTTCTCTTCCCATTCTTCTCCCCTTTTCCTTAAATTCTTCGTGTGTAGATCTTGGTCTACATTGCTGGTTTCAGAGCGTACCTTCTTGGTAGCCCTTGTGCCCTCCCACCCTCCCTATTGATGTCATGACAAGCCCACGTGGGAAGAGTCCGGAGACGACAACTGAACCCTCCGCCGCCATGGACTTGTCGGCGCTCCAAGATGTACCCGTCTGGAATTCCTCTCCCGCTCGTGTTCACTCATGTATGACGCAATTAGAGGGGCAGATGGACTCAACACGCACTGAGTTAACAGAGTAGAGGCTTACCATGATGGCGAACTATGAGGAGAATTCTCACCACTTTGACGTGGCTATGCACTTCTTAGCTTCTCTAGTGCTTGCCGTACATCACACCCATCGTGTTTGTCTGATCCCTCTGGCGCCTTTTTGTTGGTGTCAACTGAAGGCCTGGCACTCCCTTCTCCACAAGAACCATTGCCTGCTCCATTGTTTTTTTTCCCTGCATGCTCTGATGCTTTGCCAATGAATAGCCCATTTGCCGCTGATCGTCTCACCTCTGCAGTGCCATAAATGCCGGCCCTTGTGGCACTTCTGCCGGCTGCCTAGTTCCTCCATCTGCTGGCTCCTCTGTGTTGCTTTTGCCCTTGGCCGCACAACCTTCATCTGCTGGTGAGATATGGACCGTGCTTTGTGCCTCTGCCCTATAATCTTTGGCGCACACCCCTTTTAGCCCCTCACTAGTCCGCCAACAGGCCAAATCTACACCTTTCTGCCTCTTCTGTTGATGGTGTTTGCAACTCCATGCCTCTAGATCGGTCACCGCTTTCGTTCCAACCTCCCCTGGCCTTGTCTTCTCCGGTTGGTGTGTATACAGGGCTCGGCTCACTCCGCTGTCATGGCGCCGACCTACTCTGCTGCTCAGGTTGCTTTCAGTTGGTTTGATAGTCCCCTCTTTTTGGCAAGTACGACACCTTCAGCCGTCGATGCCTCTGCCACTCATCAGCTCTTCCACCCGCAGCTTCTAGTTCAATAGACCATCTAGCCCAACATTCGTCAACCAGTTGGGACTTTTCGTGCTGTCGGATGCTTTTATGGGTTCAGTCGCCATGCGAATGGCCCTTCTCCCCTGGTGTTCCCACCCCTTGCCCATGAAGCTCCGCTTGATTTGCAGCCATCCCCTTTGCCGCACACGTGACCCTTTTTCAGCTGTCCCCCCACCCTTATCCACTTGGTTATACCGCTATTGTGGACCATTTTGACTATGATGATGCTTTTATGGATGAGATGGACTATTGTGAGAGCATAGATTGCCCTTGTGGTCGTGGTCCTGGCGGTCCTTGACTTAGATGACATCTACTAGGGTATGATGCAAGCCCATGCGACTATGAGGCCGTTGTTCAAGGCTGACCAGTTTGACTCACTTTCCCTATCTTCAAGGGTGACGAACTGTAAGAAAAAGTATCCCGTGCCCGGTGATTTTTTCAGTTCTATCGGACTCCGGCTCATGAGCATATATTGATCTTGCTTTCTTTCACATTGATAATGCATATAGATAGTCATGCACAGCAATGGATAGAGCATTTTCTTTCTCACATACTGCATGCTACGTGGGGTAACGTGGAGCAAGCCCTCTTTTTTCACTTTGTCTAATCTTTGCCTTTCTCGTGTTAGCTAGTCTACCACCATCGAAGCTTATTGGGATGAGTGTGAAAAGTTGTATGATCAGGTTCCAGTTAGCTAGAAGTTGCTTTGATCGGCTCTTTCCTTTGTGGTTTGAGGCACGACTTGCAAGCCTTTACGGAGACAATCATTGTGGCTTGTATTTGTCAAGAGCAACTTCAACATCAGTATGATCTTCCACGGACCCATTAGTCTTCTTTCTATTAGTCCAATCAACATTATGGGGCATACTCTTGCTACTTTTTCACTACCTAGTAAGCGGTTATTGCAGGTTGAAATGGATGCTCGCGGCTCAAAGGGATTATATTATAATTGTGGTGAAATGTATGCCCCTACGCTTGTGGATTCACTAGACCCTATTGCTGAGTTTGAGCCTGCCCCAGATGCCTCGGTGGAAGTGGTAATGCTCCCAATACTACGCACATCAATGGCGAAATGGAAAAATGTGTCATGGTTCTTATTGATACTAGTAATACCTATAGTTTCATTAATGAAGTTGTTGCTAAAGAGTTTGCTTGCATGTCTCCGAATCTCCTAATTTTGATCTCACGATCGGAGATGGTGCAAAGCTTTGGAGTATGGAGGTTTGTTGTAAGGCTTATTTACTTGCTTAAGGCCTTATTGTCCTATTTGATTTTTACATCCCCCCATCAAGGGGGTTGATATCGTTTTTGGCATGGATTGGATATGGACATTGCGAGAGGTTGAATGAGACTTTGAATGCATGCAGATGAACTTTGAGATTGATGAGGTCAAATGCCTCTTTACCATTCAACATCCGGATGAGTTGTACATTGTTCAACGTCCATAATTGAAGTATGCCTGTGTTCTCGAGCCATTTGTAGTCAATGAGAGTATTAATACTTCTTGGTCTTGAGGACAAGGCCTAGTAGAAGCAATTGTGGAATGTTATGATCCACCCTAATTATTTTCATCTTTTCCTAGATTAAGTAGGATTGTGTGTTTGATTAAATTACCATTAGATTATAATTTATTTCCTTATGCTAGTAGGATTAATTTATAATTCTCTTATAAATTGTAGTGCATAGCCATGTGCTAATCAAGGAATTAATCTAGTTAGTTTGTTAATTTTGTTTTTCCCTTCCCTTCCTTCTCTCCCCCTTTTCCTTAAATTCTTCCCATGTATACCGTCTACATCAGAATCCTAATCCCTATTTTTTATGTTATGTTAATTTTAACTTCATAATATTATATCTTACACTCAAAAACTTGGTTTCCTGCATTTGTATTATAATTAGAAAGCTCTTGATGAGCTCTATCAAATGAGATCCAATATGTTTTCTCAAACTTTTTTGTAGGCCTCACGTAAATTACACTTTCTTGATAATAATTTTTTATATTTTCATAGATATATATATTTGGATTTGCATATTTTTAACTCTCTTGGAAAACCCGCGGAGAGCTCTATCAAATGAGACGTGCTGCCAAACTGGTCATGAATATGAATTATGTGCTCCACAAAAGAAAGTCCTTCAATACCATTATCTTTGCCAACCTATGACATAATATTTAACCAATGAGATTTAAATTTACAATTATCTACTGTCTATATAGATTTATGTAGACCTTGTGTATTACTAATGATCATTGTTATCCTAAAACAATGTATTATAACTATTGCATGCGAGGGGGACCTTTGTTCAATATCTATATATATATATATATTTAATATTTTATTTTATCTTTTCTAATATGTATTTACATGCATAATGTGTGTACTTTTTTGCTAATATATCTTATGCAAATTGTCTTCCTTCACATTCTATCTTTGTGCTTTGAAAGCATGCTTGTAAAGTGTCTCCAAAAAGTGTGTGATACTGTAATTGCTCCTCTTGGTAGAATGCTTTCAGATGAGGAGATGTGCTATATTCAGTTATGAAAGTGTGGAAGCCAGTGCAAATGTTGCTTATGCTGCTACTCAAGGAGGGACAGCATGAAGGTGGAGAGACTTATTTGGGATGATTTCATTGGTGGATGAAGAGCCAAAGAAGGGAGAGGCCATGCTTACAGGTAGTGAATAACTTGTGGGAAGAGTTTAGAGATGTAATGCTTCCTTAGTTGCCTTAGTCCTTAAGCTTTGCCTTCATACCTAATAGTTGTTATAGAACAGTTGTTGGCACCCACTGTTCTGCAAAATATTTTATTAGATGGCTTCAGTAGTATCGGAAGAGTTACACGAACATCTGAATGAATTGCTATGGTCACTTGAAGACCGTCTACGGTGTGCCTATTATATTTCAAAAGAAGCAGGATGCAAAGTTGCAATCTTGCATGAATTAATTGGACTTTGAATAAGGTTGTGGTTGGTACCACTTGTAGCCAATTGTTTACAATTGTCAAAGGTGGAGTACTTTCATTTGTACTTTAAGGTCAGATTATTGGCTGTATGTTATGTTTTGCAGTTAGTTAGGTAGTTGTGTTAATGTGCACGTAGGTAGTTATGTTAGGGTGCATGTTGCTTTTGATTACTAATTAGTTCAGTTTTAGTCTATGTAGTTAGTTAGTTTTCTCTATGTAGCCCAATGGGCTAGGGTAGCCTATTTTAGGCTGGATTGTTGTAATCAGAAGTTCATGAAGAATTAACCTTTTCCCCTTCTCTCTGTTTCTCTGTCGACTTCCCTCTCCTGACCCTTTCTCCAACCTTGAGATCGCACTCGCAAACTGCAAGTGCGACCCCTCTTCCCTCTCTCAATCTATCTCCCTCTCGTCCCTCTATTTCCCCTCTCCTTCCTCCCACTTTCTCTCTTAGATCCAGGTTTATAACAACTAGTATCAGAGCCCTCAGATCCTCGACCGGTCGTAGTTCCACTATGGCAGCTGGAAGAGTCCACGAGAGGACGCAAGCCACGGCTCCTGAAGATGAGCCGCCGACAACCAACAGGGCAGCGGCGCCAGCAGAGGTTGGGGCGGAAATAGCCCCCATCGCTGCTGTCAACCCTGTCCCCAGTGGCTACGAGCCCATGCTCTCTGCCCTGGCCGCCATCCAGTCCCAAACGAAGGAGGCTTAGAGGGTTTTTCTCCATGAACTCCGGGCAGACCTCCATTCATCTACAGACTACCAACAGGCCACACTGGATCAGATCAGGAAGGACCAAGCCACCTACTTGGTCGCCTTCACAGCCAGCCTGGGCCCAACTCCGCCACCAGGCGTTCCCCCTCTTCTAGCGTACCGGCCCCATGGAAAAGGAATTCGTCAACGGCCTTTTCCCCCGATCATGCACTATGGGGCAGGCAGTGGTTTGCCCTCTGCCATGCCAACGCCCACTACTAGTGACAGACATGCTCCTCCACCGGCGACCGCAGGGCCAAGTCGCACACACCCCAAGCAACCGCTAGCCAGTACCAGCCTCAAGTTACATTGTGGCAAGACAACGATCTCTATAGTGATGAAGCATTGGATGATGGGATGTACGGGCCATCCTCTAAAGCAAGCACTGTCCATCTCAATTTTCATGTATACTCCGGTGAGGACAACCCTAACGAATGGGTCTCACAAGCTGAGCTCTTCTATCAGGGAACACGTCCAGATCAGCGTGTGTTTTTGGCATCCTTCCATCTTAAGGGGGATGCGCTGATATGGCTACAGCAGCTTGAGCAGCAGGACGGCGTTATAACATGGGAATATTTGGTGGCTGAACTTTGTGCTTGTTTTGGCCCTAATGAGTATGACTTTGACCCGTCTGCATAATCTCCGCGAAACCTCTTCTATCTGGACCTATTGGACTGATTTTGCACGGCTGGCCACCCGAGTGGAATGGACCCCTTCAGACCTCTCTAAATTTGTAAGTGGACTGCGGGATGATATCCAGGCTGAAGTGCGTCAGTTCGAACCTACCAACCTCCACCAGGCTATTTGCCTAGCCTGCATTCAGGAGCGACTCCAATGCCTGCGGAGGGGCAACTGTTCCTTGCCAGGGAACCGACCCACTCCGGCTCTCCCTACAACAGCCTCAGGCCCGGTCCAACGCTGTACACCTGCCCAGATGGAGTACTGCCGCTCTCGTGGCCTCTGTTTTAACTGTGATGTGCGCTTTGTCCCGGGTCACAAATGCAAATGTTCAGGCTCTGTGTTGATAATGGAAGAGGGGCTGGACACAAGTGATAGTTCGGTGAATGACAAGCCAGTGGGTGTTCCAAAAATTTCTATGCATGCATTCGATTGGTCTTGTGAACCTTGCACATTTCGAGTGGATGGCTCTATAAAACAGCAAATCATCTCCATTCTTATTGACAACAGCAGTACCCATAATTTTATTAATGGCCGGGTGGTTCGTAGGTTGAGGTGCACCATTTAGCCATCTACTTCCTTCAATGTGCTGATAGGAGATGGGCGGTATTTGTAGAGCAGCAGGGTATGCCCCTCCATTCCTTTGGTGGTCCAAGGCCATTTATTTCATATTGATCTGTTCTTGCTTCCTACCAAGGGGCGGATATTGTATTGGGAGTCCAATGGCTCTAAGACCTTGGGCCCATTACTTGGGATTTCAAGCAGCTGCATATGGATTTTCTCTATGGGAATGATCAAATTCAATTGTGTGGGCGGCAACTAGGTACTCTTCATTTGGCTCAGCCTGTGAATTCTCTTTTTAAATTTGATGCCAAGGGACTTTTACTACAGTTGTGCATTGACCTACTAACCGAGTCCGCTAATATTCCGGAGGATTTGGGATATCTATTGGCTGAATATGATATGATTTTTTAGGCGCCACCACCTTACCTCTAGCCAGTCAACACAATTACCGTATCCATATTCAGCCAGGGTGTCCACCAGCCAATGTCCGCCCCTACCGGTACCCATAGGTGCAAAAAGATGAAATTGAAAGGTTGGTACAGGAGATGCTCACTTTAGGGCTCATTCGACCCAACACTAGCCAATTTTCTTCCCCAATGCTTCTTGTCCGTAAAAAGGATGGCTCATGGCATTTTTGTGTGGATTATCGTGCCCTGAATACTCACTATTAAGGATAAGTATCCCATTCCTATGATGGAAGAGCTATTGGACGAACTCTTAGGGGTGACTGTCTTTACTAAGTTGGATTTGCGTTTAGCGTACCACCGGATTCGGATGCACCCATCCGACATCCATAAGACAAGATGGACATGAATTTATGGTCATGCCGTTTGGTCTTTCGAATGCTCCCTCTACTTTTCAGAGCTTGATGAATGCTATTTTTTGGCCGGCCTTGAGACGATTTGTATTGGTTTTTTTATGACATTTTGATTTATAGTCGTTCATGATCGGAACATCTGCAGCATATTCGTGTGGTTTTCTCTACCCTACTCAATCAGGATCTGTTCCTTAAAAAGTCAAAAAGTGCATTTGGATTACCATAGGTTGACTATCTTGGCCATGTCATATCCGCTTCAGGGGTATCTACCGATCCTTCAAAGATTGAGGCTATCATCAGTTGGCCAACTCCCTCTACTATTTGGGCACTCCGAGGTTTCTTGGGCTAGACGAGATATTATAGGCGCTTCATCTAGGGTTATAACACATTGGCAGCTCCTCTCACTACCCTCCTCAAGAAAGGGGCTTTCCATTAAACTTCAGAAGCACAAACGTCTTTTGATGCTCTTATGCTAGCCATGTCATCACCACCAGTGCTTGCATTGCCTGACTTTTTCCAACCTTTTATGATTGACAGTGATGCATTCTCACATGGATTGGGTGTGGCCCTTATGCAGGGCGGTAAACCCATTGCTTATGTTTTTTAAAGCCATTTCAAGGCGTACTACCCAACTATCCACTTATGAGTTAGAGATGTTAGCCATTGTTTATGCAGTTACAAAGTGGAGACCAGATCTCCTAGGGCGGAAATTCCTAATCCATACAGATCATCACAACCAGCGTTATTTTTGGATCAGAGGGTGTCCTCTCCTCATCAGAGATGGGTTTTTAAGCTCCTCAGATATGATTATGACATGATCTATAAAAAGGGGAGTGACAACCATGCTGCTGATGCACTATTGCGTCAGTTAGAGGGCCCTTGCCTTTCTTTTCTGTCCGCCTTTCTATTTATGGCTGATTTGATTAAAGCCTATGACCAGGACACAAAGGCAGCTTCACTCATTTCTTGGTTGCGTGCTGATCCATTGGGCTCACTGCTTTTTTTTTACAGGGCGATTTACTTCTTTGGCGAGACGCTTATGGGTCAGCTACGACAGCAACTTCTTCATTATTTCCACTCTTCACCTATTGCTGGCCACGAGGGGCAATTTAGAACATACAAGCAAATTTCTCAAAGTTGTTATTGGAAGGGCCTCAAGAAAGTTGTCCATGACTTTGACTTTGTTGCTTCTTGTGATGTATGTCAACAAGCCAAGGCCCTTACTTCCTCTCTTGCAGGGTTACTTCAGCCACTACCTATTCCGGAGAACATTTGGGAAGATATATCTATGGACTTCATTGAGGGTTTACCCCTAGTTCGGGGTAAAAGTGTTATTTTTGTGGTCATAGACAGCTTATCCAAATATGCCCACTTTTCGCCCTTGGTAAAAGTGTTATCTTTACACTGCTGGCCACGTGGTAGAAGTTTTAGTGCGGGATATTGCGAGGCTCCATGGCATGCCACATTCAATTCTCTAACCGTGACCCTGTGTTCTTATCCAAATTTTGGAGTAGTTTCTTTGAGCTGCATGGTACTAATTTAAAGACGGTCAGACGGATGTTCTTAACCATTGCCTTAAGCAGTATTTGTGCTGTTTCGCAGGCGATCATCCCCGCCGGTGGCTCTCACTTCTCCTTTGGGCTGAATGGTCGTACAATACTGCTTACCACACGTCCCTTGGATTGACACCATTTCAGGTGGTTTATGGGCAGCCTCCTCCCACCATTCTCTCCTATGTGCCTCATCGTTTGGATGTGGGGGCTGTTGACTAGTCATTATAAGAGCGGGATAAAGTACTTTGATCTCTCAAAACGAGCTTGAAAGCTGCCCAGAATAGAATGAAATAGGCTTATGACTGTCATCATACAGACAAGGAGTTCATGGGTTATTTGGTTTATGTGTGACTAGCCATATCGTCAGGTTTCAGCCCATTCATCCAGCCATCACAAGCTGCTTCCCCATTTTTATGGTCCATACTTGGTGGTAGAAAAGGTGGACAAAATGGCTTACAAGCTAAAGATGCCTCCTACTGCACACATTCACTCCGCATTCATCTTGTTTTCCATGTCTCCCATCTTCGTCGGTTCGTGAGAGATCCAACTACTATAACACCCATTATACCACCAGCCGCTCCACTTTCTGTATTGGTGCTTTTGATTAGTCTGTTTTAGTCTATGTAGTTAGTTTTCTTTATGTAGCCCAATGGGCTAGGGTAGCCTGTTTTAGGCTGGATTGTTTGTAATCAAAAGTTAATGAAGAATTAACCTTTTTCCCTTCTCTATGTCGACTTACCTCTCCTGACCCTTTCTCCAACCTTGAGATCGCACTTGTAAACTGCAAGTGTGACCCCTCTTCCCTCTCTTAATCTATCTCCCTCTCGTCCCTCTATTTCCCCTCTCCTTCCTCCCTCTTTCTCTCTCGGATCCAGGTTCATAACAGAGTGATGCCCTTTGGTTTGATCAGTACTACGGTGTTTGATGCCCCTATGAATTAGGGTTGCCTTCAAAACCGAGACGCGACTTGACCTCGATGGAGCCCACATGAGATTGACCCAGGTGGGGGCCTATCTCGGGTTGGTCCAGGGAAAATAGCCGGGTGCCTTCTAGGTCAATTTAGGTCTAGCAGGTGAAAAACCCAAGAACTGACCTGACTTGAGTTCATTATTAACCTACAAAACCTTATCTAACCCAGGTATTAGTTTTTGTCCACAGATAAAATTGACCCAATATGATGTCAATTCGGTCTGAATTCTTAGATCTGAACTGGCAGAGGATAGAATCTTGGTTCCTATTTTGGTTCTCTGATTTTTTGGTTCCTATCTTGGGCTGGGTTGGGTCCAAGGAACTTGGTTCCTATCTCGGGTCAGTTTGAGGCCTATAGAACAAGAACCTGACCTTAACCGGATGCGAGATGTAACCCTACTATGAATTGTGCTCTTGAACCATAGGCAGCTTTGTGGAGGTATTTCCTTTACAAGTGGTTGGATGAGCATGTATAACATGATTTGTGCTATAGATGTTGCACAACAATGCATTGCATTTGAATTCTATAGTGGCCCTAGAAGGTATGCATGTTCTTGGCCATGATGTGGCAGAGTGTGTAGGTCCAAATGGATAATAGGAAGATAAAAGTCACTAAGTAGTGGCCTGACCAGACAGAGTTTCGAAGTTTAGATCTTTCCTCCTAATGGAAACTTCTAACTATGGTTCACTATGAACTACTCTAAGGAGCACTCACTGATATCTTGAAGAGGAAGTGGTGCTGTACTGCTGAGTGCTAGTCAGCATTTGATTGGTTCAAGAAGGTGAGTTCGATCCAGACCTGATACCTGCTTGTTCGAGCTATTTATCAATGCTTTTGATTGGTTGATTGTCTTGATTGGGAGTGATTGCATGTTGCTTAAGAAACTGGTAACTCAATGTGGAGAATATTGAGAAAGATATGACAATAATCATCCATCACTTGTGGGTGCAGGGGATTACTTGCCAGGAGCTAGGTTTATCTTTTGGATCCATAATATGCAGGAGTTAACCCTTAAGCAGGCAAGGTGACAAAGATCAATTAGGATGCATTTGGCAGCCTAGCTTTGGACCTTGTGATTATAAATTCATGTCATTTGGTCCAAATCACGCATTTGGCAACTTATTTTTAGGTGGGATTTAATTTTGTTCTAAATCACACCCCTAATCACGTGATTTAGTTTATAACTAAAAATGTGACAGTTCAAAATGACACCTCCTACCTTGTTCTTTTGAAATCACTTCTTCCTCTGAGTTAGTTTAATGAAGTAATAATTGAACTTCCTCTCTCAAGAAGTCTTTTTTAAAGGCTTTAAGGTTGTAAGAACCAATTTCTCTCTTCTTTAATTTTATTTTTGGTCTCTCTTCGTATTTATTCTGTATGTCCTTAATAAGTTTTTTAGTTCTTTCCTGTTTCTTTCACAAACACTCTTTTGTTTTGTTGCAAAGTGGGCTCACGTAAATAGGAGGGGTCCATCTTTTGTTTTCTTGCTTTTGTTCGATTTCATACCTACCTCAAGACCTTCTGTTCTTTTTTTTCTTTTGAGCAAAACAAAACGAATTTTAATATTTTTATGAAAATAAAGTCAAATCAAATCAGTGGGAAATCTGGGTTCCAAACAAGGTTTTCAGACATCACACATTTGAAATCACACTTCCCAAATGATGACAATATGAAATACAAATCATAAGATGATTTTTTTAAATTACAAGATTTGTGACTACTAAATTTCAAATGTGTCCCCAAATGCACTGGCACCCTTACGGAAATTGACCTTGTATTGGAGTGCAAGCTGTGAGGGAGTATTGTTGTTGATGCCTTCTACTGACAGATGGATTTGGAGGCGATTGTTGCAACTTTCACACAAGTTGAATGGATTTGCTGGAGGAAATTGAGGCATCATACTCATACAATGGATTTGTTAAAGAGTCCTGCATCATACAGTGGCTGGGCGTGTCTTTGATGGCCTTAATAATCTCCCTATAAATAGTTCCATCTTGGGAAGAACATTGTAGTTCTAGTGAGTGACTGGGAAAGGCTTGGTTGGCTTATCTTCTGTCTGGGGCAATACCGGTTACCAAAGTGTAAGATTGCTGGAAAATAGCTACAGTATTGGAGGAAACTAAAGCCTTTTAAATTAGACTGGCTACAGCCTGAGTGAGCAGAAAAATGATAGAAGGATAAAACAATAAAGGAGAATAAGGGCTGCTTAGGTGTTGAATTTTTTAGAAACGGAAGTGAAATTTTTTAGAATTAATTCTAAAAATTCACTGCTGAATGCAAATTACAGTAGGTAATGGAATTTTTTACAATAAATTTGGATGTTGCGTCAATCCCAATTTTTAAACTTTAAATTAATATAATTCTCTCCTAAACTCGGATATGCATATTCTTGGTACTATTACATTCCTAAATTTGAGCTCTATTAAACAAGATCCTACAAGGGTATATAATTTTGAAATTTTAAAGTGGGCCCCACCTACATGGCATGTTTTTCAAGGCTCAGATTGAAATAAGAGGTATGCGTTGAAAAATAATTGAATCTGTAATTTTTTAAACTGGGACTGGGAGCTGGAATTGACAGAATCACTTCATGAAGTTCTGGCTCGAAACCCCTAGTTGGAATCAACTTCTACACAATTTTTTTAATTCTGCCCACGTTCTACACGTAAACATGATTCCGATAATTCGATCCGGAATTGGGATGTAATCAACAAAAATCTTACAAAACTTCAATAAAAAAACAGGCCCTAAGACACAATGAAATCAAAAATTTTGTTATCAACAAAAACTGCCTTGCCATTTCTGGATGGTACACTGTTTTTAAAGCACGTTCATTGAATCTGAACTTTAATTGTTACTATACTTATGAGTTTCCATTCAATGCAATACTCAAACCCAATTAATGACCCTTACTCTATTTAATTTAGAAAAAAAACGAACTGGAATGAAGATTCTATCTTTAGATCAATTACCTCTTATTTTTCTGAAAACCTGTTAACTTCCAATTTAAGAATCCAAACCTCGGTAGAACTTTTGATTGACAATAGGAAACTATTAGAAATTTCCTTTTGACTCTTATGAATAGAATCTGAAGACTGATGTCTATAAAAGTACAAAAATATCTCTGATATTTCTGAAAGGCACAGACCCGTTGGATTTTCAAAATGTCTGCAGGTGGTTTCTTTGCGTTTGATCTCTGTAAGCTTGTTATAGAATAACCTGCACTAAAGCCCCAATTTTTTATAGGAAAAAAACTGATTTTAAAATTATATTAAAATAAAATCCTAAATTCTGTCATCGGACAAATGGTAAGCATGAAACTCCATTGAGTCCCAGAATACTGAGCTTTCAATTGTTTGCCTGAGCGACAGAGATGTCTGAAAAAGCTGTTCTATGTATTGGATGACTCTTAATCTAATGTTTGGGTGGAAATATATACTATGTAGTAGGGCGCTGCCTACTTTATCTGACATTTTTATTGAATTGATATGTGGCTAACGTTTTTTCTTTGAATGTTTGTAGCTTATCTGGTGGTCATGTGGTGGGAAATTTCTCTCCTCATGAAGCATTTGCCATTGGGGGTACTAACAGTGTGAGAGGTTATGAAGAAGGTGCTGTGGGGTCTGGCCGGTCATATGTGGTCGGCAGTGGTGAAGTATCTCTTCACTTGGTAGGTTTTAAATATAACACATTCATTTCATTCTTTTATATTGATACTATTTTATCACTTCATTGCATTGATCATTTCAAGCCAGGTAGGCCTTCTCATCTGCCTTGCGAGAGACTATTTTTTCAGACTAATGATGCTTTTCTTTATTTACCATATCCGCTAACTCAGATGAAATTCTCAACCTAATTGATTCCTCTGATACATGCTATAAAGCAATTCATCTTCCTTTCTTTTTCCCTTTATCTCTGGAAAGGAGTAAACATTAAAAACAAGTAATGGTTTTATTATTTTAATATTGGTTCATATTAATAGTAGATAACATGTTTGAGTGTTCTTGAGTCTCAATGTAATCATAGAATGTGGCTTGAGCTTCTAAATTGCTCTTGGTTCTGTGGATATGTTGCATGTGTTTAAGGATGTCTGCATATTTCTCATGCTATATTTTGCAGTTTGGGCCAGTAGAAGGTGCAATTTTTGCAGATTATGGAAGTGATCTTGGTTCAGGACCAAGTGTGCCTGGTATGTTGTCTGTTCTTTTGACTTTTGGTTCTCCTTTTTGCTTGGTAAGCAATGAATATATTTGTTCAAAAGGTACTTTTGGTTGTTCTTGTTACTTCAACTTTGTCAAAAATAGAAGGTTAGTTATTTAACGTTTTTGCCTTGTTGCTGGAGATCTGTTTGGCGAAATGCTCTTCATAAGTTTTTGTTAATGAGGATTAACATGTAAAAAAGAAAGTGCAAGATATGTTCTAAAGTTTCTGTCAACTGTTCTCAACACAAGGCAGGTTTGTGAACCATTGTTAGCTGTCAGACTCAAGTTGTATGGCATTGTACCTTGTCCGTTGACATATACGTTGCAAATTTATATAGCCTAATCATTTTGTCATGATTGCCTTAATTTTCCAGGGTTGCTTCCAATTTTATATCAGGCATCTTGACACATTTGCAACCCTCCGGTTGAAAATGAGTATTGATTAGTATAATCGTATTGTCAGCATTGTCATGATCATTGTCAGATGCTTCCTGATTTACCTGGACAAATTTTACAAAATGATGGTTACAGATGAGATAATGTACTCATTCTGTGACAGCTAACTTACATTGACCAGGTTTCTTTATGCATAGAAATGTAATTTAACTTGAAATTATTTAGCAAAAAATATCTGATGCTCACAAAGTTACTTGGTAAAGTATATAGTATGCATAATATTACAGCCTTTTCATTGTTATCTTCTTCTCCATCTTTGTCTTGTTGCAGTTGATAATAGGACTCGTCTAGTGTGACCAATTTTCATGACCAAAACTTGGTGACCAACAATAAGAAGCTGCCACATCACCAAGGAAATGGTGAGAGAGAAACTTGGGAACCAAATCCAACGGTTCCCAAGGTTTCCCCCTCCTGTCCATTGGTCATGCATTTTGGTTATGGTAATTGGTCATGAAAACATATTTCTTGATAATATCCCAATGACTATTTCTACCAAAGCCGTTTGGTAGTCATCAGCTTCGTGATCTTGCCTTAGTGCAATTGATAATATCCAAATGGCTAATACTACATTACATATTACATGGTATCCATTTAGTTTGGTTGTGTCGACTGATTCTTTAAAATATTGGCATCAGGTGATCCTGCTGGTGCTCGGGGGAAGCCTGGAAGTGGGTATGGATATGGGGCTGGTATCCGCGTGGACTCACCATTAGGGCCTTTGCGGTTGGAATATGCATTCAATGATAGGCAGGCAAAGAGGTTTCACTTTGGAGTTGGTCCTCGTAATTGAATTAGCATTCAATTGAAAGCATTCTTATACAGCCTGCAACTAGGAGTATCTTCAGTTAAATTTTGATGTTCCAATTATTGTTTTCTTTCTTTCATTTTTTTTATGGCAAACCGTGGATAATTGCATGCACTGTTTGTATTTATTAATCTTTTTTACTCGTTAAAGATTTGGAATAAGTTGGTTTTTCAAAAGAAGACAGTAGTTGGAGCCGTAGTTTTAAATTACTGTTTGTTTTTCTGAAAAGTATACATTGTTGTGGAGGTTGTCTTGACTCATGCAATCAGTGAATGACTGTATATTTTGAACACTGCATGCATCTTGGTACCCATTGATTGACAGGTCGTGTGACAGTTTACAATTGATACTGATCTGAACGTTCACACAACCGGCTAGAGGGAAGCTTTAAAATAGAATTTAAACTGGGAAAATTTAAAAAGCCACAGGAGCCTGGTCGACTGCCGTCTAATGTCAAACGAACCGGGAGCAATTGGTTGTCCAGATTAATTGACAGTGTCACTAAATTTGGATAAGAATTTTATAATTGAATAATGTACAAATCAGGTCGTTTGGCGCAGAAGTATTATATTGTCCATAGATCTTGAAAATGTATGCTGTTTTTTAAGAATGATTTGACGTTATGTACGATTTGTTTTTATTAGGTTGAAAACCCTTTTGAAACTCTTATATAAAGCCCGTAGATTCCACCAATATGCCCTTTTCCATGAGCAATGAACGTTAAGCCCAGAGAAATTATCCTTCACCCTATAAACGCCCACTCAATGAGCCTCCTATTGTAAGGAGGCATGTTACGGTTAAAAGTGGCTGTGGCCGGTTACTACCATCGAATGATTGACTAACTCGGTTTTAGTTGCCACATGCCTACCTACAATATGGGACTCATTGCATGTGGGCCCATTTTAATCTCATTGCCTCTTATTTCATGGCAAAAATAGGCCAAAACAATGTCATTGGAAAAATTCTGCACTATGCACCGAACATTTTAAATACCTCTATCATTGGCCTATAGATGAGCGTATATTACCTTATATCGAGCGAGTGGGATTCGGCCATTTCATTCATCTACAGTATATTCGTCTCGATTGGCCTCTATTGACGACTCTTGTTGAGAGATGGAGGAGGGAGACACAGACGTTTCATTTGTCATATGGAGAGATGTCCATCACGCTTATGGATGTGGCAGTTCTATTAGGACTCTATATTGATGGACGTCCGGTGACAGGCACGACAGGAAGAGCTCATATAGATATATTAGTTAGACTTCTTGGTTGACTCCTACTACAGTGATGCGTGGTAGCCGAGTGAGCCTACGATGGCTCTTACATGAGTTTCGTGAGCTCCCAGTCGATGCTACAGAGATAGTTATCGAGCAGCATGCACGAGCCTATATATTGCATTTACTTGGAGCCACCATATTTACGGATACTACGAGCAGCCACGTGCATGTTTCGTATATCTCTCTCCTTGCCGACTTTGACATGGCTGGCACTTATTCATGGGGCAGTACTACTCTCGCATTCTTATACCGAGAGTTAGGAAAGGCATGCAAGGCCATGACCTCGGGGATTGCGGGGTGTCTGACTCTTCTTTAGGTAAATAATTGTGTAACTTTACTTGGTGTTTTAGTCACGTATAATTTTTTAATTCTAATATTTGTTATCGCTATTTTATGACATAGTTATGGTCGTGGGAGCACTTACACGTCGGCCGACCAACTGCTGAGATGGGTCGCTTGGTCGAGGGTGCTCCATTAGGGGCGAGGTAGGTTGTATTTATGTTTACCACATTACTTTTTAAGCAACGTTTTATGTACATATGCTGAACTCATTTATTAAATTTAACTCCTTAAGGTGGAATGTTTAGAAGAAGAGAACCGAAAATCCACAAGGAGTCCTCCGTTTGTATAGAGGGGAGTTAGACCACTAGCGGCCATACCAGGTAATTTTATTACCGTGTTGAACTTTTTTATGTAATGATTTTAAAAAATTTTGTCATTATTTAAACTAACTTATCTTTATATATTATATAGATTATTTGGCAGCCGTACTCGGAGGACTTGTTGGCTGTGATACCTCCACTCTACACTGACGGTCGAGAGGTGTGGCTTTCTCGAACCCCTCTTATATGTTATGAGATTATAGAGATGTATGTGCTAGTCGTGTAATGCTCCAGTTTAACCTGGAGCAAGGGGTCCCACCTTTTACTGTCGAGTTTGTTCATCGCATCACTCGACAGGGCCGCCATATTACCGACTGGGCTATATATCATGCGTCGTATATTGCTCGATGGGAGGATAGGAGAGCCACTATTATTAGAGGGGAGCTGGCTACGACATTGCGAGATGTTTGTAGTACTTATATGCACTGGTATTTACCGATTACACGGCGATATATTTTACCGCGCGATGATGTAAAGGAGATGACATATTAGCCTAGGGGAACATTTGAGGCAGCTCTAGTAAGTACAACTTTGTTAATTAAGGCATATATTATTTTCTTATTTCGTTTTAATTATTTATCTAATATTTAATTTATATTTTTATAGCTTCGTCAGATTCGACATACTAATGCGTATTTGAGTGATGCACTTGTCACATATACTTTGCACGAGGACTTAGCAGCAGAATGTGAGTCGGTGATTAGAGCGTCTAATGATGTCCTTCGTAACTTGCCACTACTTCATTCGGTGATCACGGATATTCATCGAGATTATCCTGTCAACGAGGCCGCTCAGACACAACCGATGCACTCTTCATGCCCTGATATTCCATTATCATCAGCAGCATATAGCTCTCCTCCAAGTTCATCATTTCCAGACACTACACGTCACTCAGTCAGATCCGATTTTATATTATAGACGACATCAGCCAGCTCGTATTATACCATCTATTACTTATGCTGAGCCGGAGCCCGAGCAGGAGCCTAACATGGAGTCGCAGCCGCAGCAGGAGCCCGAGCCTTAGCCCCAGTCGGAGCCAGAGCCACAGCCAAAGGTAGATCATGAGGAGCTCGTACACCACCGTCGAGGACAAGGTCGAGGACAAGGCTGTAGGAGATTATGATATTACTTGTGATGTATTATATTTGTTACTCGTATATGATGCACTTTACTTATATTTGTTATGGTGATATTCGTGATAGTGATATTTGTTATGGTGATATTTGTTATGGTGATATTTGTGATGGGTGGAATGAATGAAGTCGTACATATACATCTGTGTTTTGAATGAATGAACAGGAATAGGTGATAAAATTAGTTTTAAATAGTAATTTTAAAAAAATTTAATTTGATTTCGTTGTTCAGAACGACGAAATCAACTTAAGCTGATTTCGTCGTTCAGAACGACAAAATCAGTGTTGTTCCGCCACCAAAGGCCGAAATTAGCCAAGTGTGGTGGTTTCGTCATTCAAAATGACGAAATCAGTTTAAGTTGATTTCGTTCTGAACGACGAAACCGGGTCAAGTAATAAAAGGTTTCGTCGTTTAGAACGACGAAATTGTATTAAAACCAATTTTATCGTTCTAAACGACAAAATCAACTTAAAAAATAAAAAAAAAAGCCATGCTGGTGCCTGCGTGGCAAAAATGAACACCACTTTGAGAAATATTTCCCAAAGTGGTATATTTTGGTAATTATTTTTTATTATTATTATTTTAATAATTTTCTTTTTTAGGAAACATCAACATGAGAATGGTTTAAGTATATACGCCCCCAACTTGATGTCAAGCAAAGCCACAATGTGGCCATTGGAACTTTCCATAACCAATCCACTTAACACCCCATTTACACTAGAAAAAAAAAAAAGAACACCATTAAATATAGTAATTTGTAACTAACCTAATATAGGAAAGTCCATGCAATAACCCCATTTAGACTCTGATTATGTTAAATAAATAAACAGTCCTAAATGTACGTAACTGAGAGTAGAATTGCTAGCACCACACAGTATGGAAATCATATTTATTTACTAATGGCTTATCAAAGACTCTGGTCTCTAGACTCCATGATTACAAAACCAACAGGATTGTAATTGGTGTAAATACTAAAGAGACGAGGGTGACAATAGATTTTTGCCAAACTTCTTATATTACTCTCACATTTTCTATGTGATTTTTTAGGCTATTTTAGTAAAACCATTTACTTTAGATTCTTTTAGTTGGTTTCCACATGTCAACCTCATATTGGTTAACATGGCATATGCTGTTTTTTCTACATTACGTCGATTTTAACTTTGTAAGGTTATTTCTTAGATACCCGAACTCAGATTTGCACGGCACCATTGGAAAGCTCTCAATGAGCTCTATCAAATGAGATTCCACGAGTATATTTTTTCAAATTTTTTTTTTCTGGGTCTCACACATACAATAAAATTTTCCATTTTTGTCTATATTGCACGTGTTCAGATTCATTATTTTTTATGCCATTATAAAACTCCGGATGAGCTCTATCAAGTGAGACACAGCCAAACTGGTCCTGAATATGAATGGTGCACTCCACGATGTCAAGTCCTTCGACACTATTTTCTTTGCCAACCTACGTCTTAAAATTAAGCCTATGAGATTTGGACTCATAGTTGCCTATTATGAGTATATATGAGTTAGTATAGAGCTTACAATTATATGTGCGTGATTTATGATTATTATAATTATATGTATTATAATTATAGCATGTACGGAGACCTTTGTTCAATACATACTTTATTTCCACTTTGTTTTATTTTTTCTTATTTAATCAGTATTTACATGAGTAATGCATGGGCATTTTTGCTAGTTATATATAAGCCATAACAATAAGAGAATCGGTTTCAAGTGGTTGAACCATTGATTTCATGAGGATTCACTCTAAAGCCCACATAGCTTGACCAAGATTCAGCCTTGGAAAGAGATGAATCAGCCTGAAGTTGGTGTGGCCTGAGTAGGCCAATTCAACCTGGTTATATGCAGCTATTTTTATTTACTAAGAATAAGTTGAAATTCATGAAAGTGATAAAGAAAATTGTTAGTTTATTGCAGTAGGATACATTATCAAATTCCACTTTCTGAGCCCCACCAATTTATCAGCAAATTCATTTTCGCACCAACATTTCTTCAGTTCAACAAGGTTATTGTCCTGTGTATTTTCAGAAGTTTGAACCACGGGCACAAAGGGTACTTCACATATTTTTAGTCAATTATATTTCACTCATTCTGAATTTTTTTCTTGTCCTTACCTTATTTTCAACTGTCTTCCTTCTTCCCTCTCAATTCTTTTTACTAAGGAATGCATAGAGGCTTCTTTCAGCATTCTAGAGGCCACCTTCAAGGCTGTCTGTTTCTCTTCTGTTCATTCTTAGTTCTGAAGTGCTCACTTAGTAGTTATTTAAAATTTTGTTTTTCTCTGGAGAGATTAAGCCTTTCTTTGTAGACCAAGACAGGCCTTTAGTCTCTCATATCATGTAATCATATAATGTTATGCTTTTTCCAAATGGTAGCGCGTCCTCTCTTTTGGCTTCTCTTGAACAAATAAGTACTTCTTTTTGAAAAGGTGCCAGTCTCTGCCCACTTCTAATTCCCTACTGCTGAATTTTATCAAGGCCAAGTACTAAATGAGTCCTATGCTAACACACAGATTCTGTTTTTCCTATTTTTCTTCAGCATATTGTACGCCTTGAGGAGGGTCTTCTGGATGACGTGGTGGATTATATTCCACCTAACATTTACTCATCCTTACTGGTGAATCAATCTGGTGTTTGGGATATTTTTTTATTAAAGATAGTACTGAAAACATTTATTCTTCTGCTATTAAAGCTTGATGTCAATCGTTCTAACAAACTTATTTAAATGGATGTTAAGTCAGGAAGTTTTCTGTCAAATCTCCCAGGTATGATATTTGAAATGTTGCTCCCCCCATTTCATGGTGCAATGTGGTCTGGAAATCCTCACCTCTCTTTAAAATCCAGGTGTTCAGATGGAAGATGTTTTGCTCAAATGTGCAAGTTGATGATGTAGGATTGGCTGGAATTGCTTCCGCTTCTTGTTGGGTTCTGATGTGTGTCTCCTACTTGTTAAGATTTTCACAATTTCTTTTCTTCTTGGGAATCTGTGCATTAGGAATTTGGATGCATTTTGCTATCATTCTTGGGTTAAATTTTGTTTTAGATTTCATCCCATTAGGTGCAATCCCTGGCACATTAGGTGATTATTGGTGTGCCCATTTTAGTGACCAATCTCAACGCTTGAAATTTTAAAAGGCTGAACTGTTCCCTTCATGAGGACTAGGGTTCATTGAATTTAGATATTATGAGGCGGCATTCAAAAGACTCACCAATTCTGAATGGTTTTATAAAGCCGAAAGATCAGTTCATCAACCAGTGAGACCGTCTGTTTATCCTAGTTGGGTTTTTTCTCTATTCAGGTTGTTGCTAAGTAGCTAAAATTTTTGCTATTGGTCTTTGTTGTAGCCCGTTGACTACAAGGGGGTTTCACATAGGGGATGAAGGTGAAGGTAAGAGAGAGAGCTTCAAGGAGAGAAGAATTAAAACTAAAATGTTTACTGAATTCTGAATTCTTGCTAGTAAAATACGCAAGTCCCATGTAAATAAGTAAAAACTGTCTTCATTGAAATAGAAATTTCCTAACAATGAAATCAAGTAAACTTAGGAACCTACCTTCAATTGACATAAGTGCTTAATTAAATCTAACAAAACTAGGAAGGCAATACAATCTAGGCAACGACTCTGCTACTCTTTGGGGAGGAAGTCAGTAGATAGGTGGATCCCCCATTGGTTCCATATGGTTCATAAGAGTCACGAATTTTAAAAAAAGTTATCATACCTCTCCTCTCCAAATAGCAGCAGACCTATGTGACTCCTGCTCTACGAGTAAAGAAGCGTCACTCGGGCCTGGCCCGTAACAAGGCTCTGCATGATCCATATGATTTGTGGAAGATGAAGATCATATCATTAATCGTAAGGAATACATGCGTACGTAACTAAAAAAATATAATAAATACAGAGGTTGATTATATGTTTACCAATCAACATGAGGGTTTCTACATGATTTACTATTATGCCCACTTTGTTTACACCTCCCGCATTTATATCCTCCTCTACCATCTCTTTCCATTGTTTTGCGGTCCATAATATTCCTGATGCGAACAGACCGTGGGCGACCGGGTTGCCTTATTGCTATCGGTGGGTATAACACAAATGGTATATTCCTCTCCCAATACTCCCGACCACGAGGAGAATAAAATTCTGCAGAGTACACATTTTTATAAATATAAAATGTGTAAAATAGTGATGCATTGATTGGCTCCCGCCGCTTTGCCCACACGGCGATAAGGTGTGAGCAAGGATAACCATAAACCTGAGGCATGTTGCATGTACAAGTATGCATCGCAACATTTACTATAACCTTGTGGGCACGAATTGATGTCACTTTGTACTGACTCCTGTTGATCCTATAAACTATATACTCTTCAATTTTTCTTGTTTGCTCTCTCAATATGGTTTCCACTCTAAGAGTATATGGGGTGGCCATGGCAGAGGCGGGAGAAGATCGTTTAACAAAAAATTTTATGAGCCGATAAAAGATAGCTGACACTAAAGCCTGCATAGGTAACCCTCGTGCCCCCTTCAAGACGCTATTTAAACTTTCAGCCATATTTGTAGTCGTCATGCCAAATGTCATAAAACCACCGTGTGCAAGGGACCACTGTGCAGGATGCAATTCTCCTCCTAAGAGGAGATGTTTTGCCCTAGGACTCTCTTGACCAATTAAGTCCATTTTAGCATCAAACTTTTCTACTGTGAGTGCACAAGCTGCTGCCCCAATCAAGTCCGTCAATGTATCATTTTTGAATTCCTTAAAATTTGCTTTTATGTGACGGATGCAATAACGATGGTGGTAATCCGGCTCTGGAAGAATTTTAGGCACTGCCTTCTGAAGCCCCTTATGTCGATATGAAATAATGACAATGTTCGTCATGCCCATCAGTACATGATTCCTCAATTCCATTAGAAATCATTTCCAATTGTCTCCGTCTTCCTTCTCAACAAGCCCAAATGCAAGAGGAAATAACCCATTATTTCCATCTGTAGCCGTTGCAACCATAAGAGCACCAGGATATCTGCCATACAAGTGAGTGACATTAACGCCAATCATAGGGATGCAATGTCGAAACCCAGCTATAGACGGCCCAAACGCCCAAAACAACCGTCTAAATCTCCTACAAGTGCCACCATCTGCACGAGGTACTACATCATCCTCTAAGGGGTAGTAGGTGTCAGGATTGGCTTCTTGCACCACCCTTAGGTATATTGGCAACAATTTATACGATTTTACCCAATCTCAATAAATAGCCTTAATCGCCATATTCCTTACTGCCCATGCTTTCTTATAAGATATGTCAACATGATACTTCTCCTTCATTCTTTGAATAATATCACTTGGTGTAAGAGTTAATTCGGCTTGGATAGCGGGCATTATGACCTTCGAAATAAAGGAGGCACTGCACTGCCTATGATCTGTGCTAAGTTGGGCATTCCGACATGTGTGGTCACCTTTGTACGTCTTCAATTTAAAGGACCCACCACCCCTTTTGATTGAGCCATGCACTCTCCAAGGGCAAGTGCTATCAATGCACTTCACTGTATACTCCGCCGGATTTGTTCGTATAACCTTATATTCGACATGATTTTGAATGGAAAACTCCTGCAAGGCTGTAACGAATGCTTCTTTATTCTCAAAGATGCGGCCAACGTATAACTCATCTTCATTTTGTTGGTTCAAATCTATTGTAGAATTCACTGCCGCATCTATCTCCTCATCTATGATGTGTGCATAAAGTGGCTCCATTTCATAGTACGGCGGCTCTTCATCATCTACATTCATATTATTCCCAGCAATGGCATTGTCTACCGCATCATCCCCCTGGCCGTCAACCATCTGTTGAGCACTTTCTTTACCTCTAACCCCTTCTACATTCATATCAGAATCTTCTCCACTTACTTCGTCAATATTATCTTCACCTTTATTATCCTCATTCTCATCAATATCTTCACCGTAGACATATCCTCCCCTACATATAAACATCGCATATGTATTAAATTTCGTAAGCCTAAAAAAGGTTGAATTAATTTATAAATATATATTTCACCTCTGATTAGATGGTCCAGCATCGGTATGACCAACATACGTGTAGGGGTAATGAAGGCCCATCGAACTTTGAGTTTCATACCATGCACCGCCTTGAGACATTTGAACGCTAAATGGCTCGTGTGCATGCATCGTGGACCTTCCATATTACACACAAAATCTCAAATTTTAGCTAAATATATTGTAATTAAAGGATAATAAGATTGAAAACGTATTTACAACTAAATCAACCCTTACCTCCAAGTAGGTCCACTTCCATCGTAAATAGGGGCAGATGACCTATGACGTTCATTTGAAGCTACTGTCATAGATAAATTTTCTTCTTCTTTGTCGTCCACCGGCACTTGCATATGACTTTCATTGTTCACATTTCTATCTGAGCTCCTGTGTGAGCTTCTGTGATAGCTCCTACGTGAACTACTTTGTTTTTCACTAGTCACTCGAGCCTTTTTTTCGAGAAATAACTCGAAAGAAATTTTGTCACATGAGTAGTGAAACATAAAAGCCATTAATGCATCATCATTTATGCACATTAGTATCATTCTTGATCCATATGATGGAATATTACATTTGATAGTAATTTTTCATCTTCTTCGATCCAACCCAACCTTGCTTGCTACGTGCATCTCAAATTCATCAAATGTAGACGGTTTCTTAATTAATAATCCTTCTATGCTTCCATCGTAGTTAATTAAAAAACTAACCATTTCTTCTGCCATTTCTATTCAATGAATTCATAAACAATAAATTAAATTAATATTAGATTAAGCAAACTAATACTAATATCTACCCTAACCAATATATTTTCAAAATATATACGCATAGAAATTAATAGATTTACTAAGTATATAAGCATATCATGAATACTTTATATTAATGAGCAAATTTCCTAATTAATAAAATTACACAATTAATGCAATAACGCATGCTGTCACAAATCATATAAAAACATGTTCAAAAACTCAAATCCTCCTCATTTTCCAAAATTTGAGAGGCTTGTCATCTTAAAAAACAAAAACTCAAAATCCATCTCAATTCAATAATCTTAAACAAAAAAACACACAAAACAACTGAGAACAATACTTCTAAAACTAGGGCTCAATGACGGGACAATCAAAACTTCAAATTTTTTCAATGTAGCATACAAAAGATAAATTTCTTCAATGTAACGTACAAAAGATGTATTACAACGATTAAAAAAGAGGTAAATAAAAAAAAAATAGAAGGACACGCACCAGAAAAATGAAACGGGAGCGGGCTCGATGTGGGCAGCGGCGGGCTAGACGTCGGTGGACTGATGTCGGCGGCGGGAATGGCGGCGTCCGGACGTCGGCAGAAGCGGCGGAGCGGACTGGAAGTCGTCGGCAGAGGCGGCGGAGCGAAAAACTGCACTGGAACGCGATTGGAGGCGGAGCGGAGTTGTGAGTAAAACCACGATGAACGACGAAATCAACTTAAGTTGATTTCGTCGTTCAGTGTTGTTCCGCCACCGAAGGCCGAAATTAGCCGAGTGTGGTGATTTCGTCGTTTAGAACGACGAAACCGTGTCAAGTAATAAAAGGTTTCGTCGTTTAGAATGACGAAATCGTATTAAAACCAATTTCGTCGTTCAAAACGACGAAATCAACTTAAAAAATAAAAAAAAGCCACGCTGGTGCTAGCTGCTTAGCTTGCGCCTGCGTGGCAAAAACAAACACCACTTTGGGAAATATTTCCCAAAGTGGTATATTTTGGTAATTATTTTTTTTTTATTTTAATAATTTTCCCTTCCTAAAACTTTGAGGCTTTCCAGTTTAATTTAAACAGTTATTTTACCTGAACCCCCATTGTAGACGCTTCAGATTAATATCATCTGAGTGATATAATGAAACAATCTTGCAGCTTAGTGTGTTGGTAATAATTGCTTATATCCTTTTATTCTTCTTCAAAATTGTTTTCTTGTTTATGCCTCAGGTTAATAGCATCAATCCATTTTAAAGCACCCCATCATTGGCAAATAGCTGACTCAGATGGTAGCTGTGTAAGTTGTTCATCTGTCTTGCAATGTCATTACCTTTGAAGTAAACCCCACTAGCACTTCCATTGTCAAATATACTATTATCAAATAGCTTATAAAAGAAATATTTTGTATTTATACTTCATGTTTTAAAAATGTTCCTTGTTCTTCCCAAGACTGATTTACCTTAAGAAGCAATTCTACTTTTTGAGGGTTGGGAAGATCGTTTCCGCAGGGCATGTTTTTTATCAGTTTGATTTATTATGTTATGGGTTTTTGGTGTGGTCAATTATTGGATTTGTACAGGTAGTATCCCTTCATTAGGTATAATTTTTTCCTGCTGCAAGTATTACAGTTTGGTGAAGACATTCGTTTCTGACGGGTACTGTCAACTTGCCAGTACAAATGTTTGCAAATATCATGAGAATTGAGGGTACATTGGGTAAAATCAGGGGGGGGGGGGAAATTTGCATCGAGAATGCATTGCAAAATATTGAGTTG
Organism: Saururus chinensis; assembly: GCA_035235625.1. Classification (NCBI taxonomy): domain Eukaryota; kingdom Viridiplantae; phylum Streptophyta; class Magnoliopsida; order Piperales; family Saururaceae; genus Saururus; species Saururus chinensis. Next base: position 40,937,031 of record CP141143.1, read on the forward strand.
CCCTAGCTTGTCTGATGTCTCCCAATTTGTGTTCACACTTCCGTGTTTGAATGCTTTTGATGGGTTATTCATACATTTGGTCTTACATTTACCTTCATGTTGGAAAATTTAGGACGGTTGCAAGAACAGTTGGTCTTAACATAGTACATTATTCTCTTAATTTAAGGTCTTTTAAAATGTTCTATCACATTCCTTGAGGTAGGTATCAATTTTTACGTTTTTTTTTATGTCAGTTTTTCTTTCATTTTCTCATAATACATACTTTTTTTTTGTGGCAAGCATACTTATATCCAACTCCTTGCTTAATTCCAAAATCTAGGTTCCAATGAATATTGAAGTTGCATTAAGCACCTAACCTTGGAGTTTCACTAGAGTGAACAAGTGTATGAATTAAGGTTGAAAAATACTAGGTATTGTTGGCTAAGATGAATAATCAAGCATCTTGTCATCAAATCTAATGTGAATTTAACTCAGTGTCAATTTCATACACACTTTCTATATAATAAATTTTGCCAAAAAATTATGCCATTATGCTATGATGTTAAGATGAAAAACTATCACTTAGCATTAATGTAAAAAAAAGAGTATCAATTACATGAAACACTTCATGTTTTCACAAACATAAACAAGCTACAACAGCTAAGTAAATGGATAACCTTTTGATACTTTTGTTGCTTTCTCCGGTTTTTGTGTTTTCCATAGATCAAAGCGAAAGTTGAATCTTTTGATATTCTAGAAAAACACTCAAGATATGAGAAGAAAATTTCCAAGGAGGCGAGGAAATAGAAAAAAAAATTAAAAAAAAATGAAATTACCATGAATTTGTTGAACTTCGCTAAGTGTTGTTTGGCAACCGATTTGTCAAAAGAATTATGTGACAAATAAACTTTAGCAATTAAAAAGATTCATCATCTTGTGACAATAAAATTTAGAAATTAATGATATTCATCATAAATGCCTAATGGCATGCATTTATTACATCTCAAAATCTGTAAAAGCAATGATAGTAGTCCTTAATTTTTCTACGAATGGAGATTATGGCTATTTCATTAGTCATATAATATTGAATCAAATTCATGAACAAGTCCTTATTTGTAAAAGATTTGTGTTGTCAAACAAGAAAATGATAAATTTAATTTAGACCCATTCTTAGGGGCAACTACCTAATAGTGGGGAAATCAAATCTTGCATGTTGCATCCAAGCCAGAAAATGGCAAAGCTTCCACAAAATGGTTTGCGAAACAGTCCCCAAGTCTTTCCTTCCTAACTCTGATAGATTCAACATTAAGTTTTGCGGTTTAAGTGGATGGTTGAATTTAGTGGAGTTTTAATCACTATGCCTTTCTAGGCATTACGTTATGCACTTGAAATATCTTAGTATTCAATGTAAGCATCACATTTCTCCTAAATTCTTCATAGCAAAGTATGTCTAATTAGAGTAATGACAGGAGTGCTAGTCAAACCTGTTCTTTTACATGCTATTATCATTTTGGAGTGCCCGAGCATGGTATGTTCTACACGCATGACTGGTTTAACCTCACTTTTGTCCCAACCCCTTGCAATAGTGTCATGAGCCGCCTATCCTCAACATAAGGCCAATTTTTCCTGCCTTTATGCTAGTCAAAACAGAACCTTGCTAATCCAATTGGGTTGGCCACCATTTGGAGTCTATTTGGATTGGTGAAAATTGAGAAAATGAGAAAGATAAATAGGAAAAGAAAGTAAATCTTGGTGAAAGAAAAATTAAGAGAATTTAAAATTTTTAATTGTTCGATTATACCAATGGTGTTATAGAAAATTGAAATGTAAATCCTCTCATATTACAAAAATAACATTATGTCATATATATTTTTCATGATAAAACTATCGCTCTTTTGTTGTTGCCACCACTACCACCTTTGGTAGTAGTGGTGGTGGTGTGTTAATGGTGGGAGTGGAGGTGATGGTGGGTAAGATTTCATGAAGGTGGGGTCGTGGTGCAGATGGTGGTGACAATGATAGTGGTGGTGATGGTAATGGTAATGGTGATGGTGGTGACGACAGTGCCAGTAGAGGCAGCAGTAGTAGTAGCAATGATGGTGGCGGCGGCAATAATCGTAGTGGTGGAAGTAGTAGTAGGAGTTATGCTAAAATCAAATATACTAAAATGATGGATGGTTACATGGTCATGGGCTGGTATATTTGGTTATGCTCCTTAAAAAGGCCAAATGGGCTTGTGGATTTGCTTATGCTCCTTCAAAAGGCCAAATCCTATAAAATTATGAATTCTCTTTGATCCAAAAGAATCCATAGTCATTTGACAAGTGAAAGACTGCAACCAAGTAATTTATGAGGAATAATAGAGAATTTTTCTTCAGACTGAAGACTGTAGAATAGATTAATAGTAATGTAAAATTTCTAAGGTTCTACCCAAGCAAGATATATGTATGTAACACTTAGGATAGTGCTACGTTAACTAGGATGTGTGTTGGATTATTATTCTCTAATTTTCAAAGATACAATTGTTAGTTGGTTTTAAAAAAACCTTATCAACAATTTTTTTGTATGTTGAATTAGGATTTGCAAAGGTTTTGGTTAAAGCATGGGTGTGTAATCCATTGTGGGAGTTGATTTGATCTTCTGATATGATCACTAATGCCATCACCATACATGTTGATAGGGTGTCATTGGTTAGGAGAAGACGAACAGTTGTTAACATCGATGTGCCGAAGGGATGTCATTGTAGAAGACAATGGGTTGATAGGGAGTCCCATATGTCATTGAGAAAGGCCTTGAAACAAGTCTTTTAAATGTTGGTAAGGATTGATGGGTCCTTGGAAGTTCTGATGGCAATTAGTATTGGCACCGGCGCATCAATGGGATGATTGATGGTAGTTCAATCTATGTTTTTGAAATGATTTTTTATAGGGCTATTTGTTCGTCAATAAGGAATAATTTGATGACAAAGTGCTTGCTTCAACCCATATAATGCTTCATGAAGTTTACACACATGATGACGACGCTGAGGGTCTTGAAACCCTCTGGTGGCTGAGTAACGTAAATAGAGTTAGAGATTTCACCTTGAAGAAAAGTATTTTTGACATCGAACTGGCGCAAAGGCTAGGCAAAGGTAGTGGCTAAGGAGAGAATTAGATGAATAGTCCTAGGTTTAACAACCAGACTAAAAGTCTCAAAATATCATGCCCTTCTTGTTGAGAATAACCCTTAGCCATGAGATGAGCTTTATACCGTTCAAGAGTGCCATCAGCCTTGACCTTCACCTTGGAAACCCATTTCCAGCCAATAACAAGATGAGAGGAGGGAGGTACTAGTGTCTACGTCTTATTTTTTATAAAGAGTAGAAATTTTCTCATTCATGGCAGCTTGCCATCTGGGGTCCTTGACAGCTTTAGAATCAAATATGCTAAAAGAGCTGCAAGAAGAGGATAACGTGGTGTACAAAAGGTTTTAGGACGAAGAGTACCATCTTGGAAGCAGGTGACCATTTGATGAGTCTTCCAGAGAGGGGCCACAATGGATGTCTCGCAGGAGAAATGAGAGGTTCAACAGGACTAGTAGGAAGCGAGGCTGGAGGTGATGCATCTAAGGTAGGGGGAGTAGGGGTAGGGCTGAGGAAGGTTCCACCACAAGTGGAGATGAAGGAGACACCGCAGGTGCTGTAAGAGATGTAGTAGATGGCAGCAAGTTTATAGAGTATGTAGTAGGATGTTTGGATGAGTGTGTGTCATGAGTCCATTTTCCAAGTCGAAAATCAGCGGGACAAGACACATGTGAAGAGCAAATATGCTAAAATGGGAAGAGTCCAAAAAATACATGGTGAGAGATAACTAATATATAAAACACAAGGTCCAAGCAGTAGAAACCCTTATGTTGAGCACTATAGCTGATAAAAATGCACTGCTTGCTGCGAGGATCAAGTTTACCAATACCAGAGGGGGCAGAGGCATGGATAACAAGCACAACCAAATATATGTAAATGATTATAATCAGGCGGTTTGTGAAACACCAACTCATAGGTGCTCTTATAACCAAGATGTGCACTAGGGGAGCGATTGATAGATAGGCCGTTGTTTGAAAAGTATCACTCCAAAATAATTTAGCAACATTCCCGTGTAAGAGTAAAGTGAGTCCAGTCTCCACAATATGTCTATGCTTCTATTCGTCTAGTCCATTTTGTTGAGGCATTCTTGGGCAAGAAAGGCGATGCAAAATACCACGAGTTTGAAAATAACTTTTCAAAGCGTGCATGACAAATTCACCACCGCCATCACTTTGCACAATTCTTACATGGGTTGAAAATAAATTTTCAACGAGTGTAATAAAATGAACAAGATGAGTAGCAACCTCTGATTTCTTGTGCATTAAGAAGAGCAAAGTAAAATGAGAATATTCAACCACCACGGTTAAATAATATTGAAAACCATCAAAAGAAGTGAGTGGGGCAGGTCCCATGCATCACAATGTAAAGTATGAAGAAAAGAAGTAGAGTAAGAAGATCGGTGTGGAAAGGGCAAATGAGTGCTTTTCTCAAACTGGCAGCTTCACAATACAACATGTGGTAGGACGAAGGTGTAACATAATCTTGAGATGGCTGACATTTTTTATGGATGGATGACCAAGGTGATCATGCCAAGTGTTGGAAGGCACTTTATTATTAGCATAATCGACAACCAATTCTTTGTTAGATGCTAGCGTAATTGGGTATAGAGCTTCTTTGCAAGAACCTTTAAGAATTGTCTTCCCTGACTTCTCCACCTTCGCCACAAAACCAGACTCATTGAAGACAAGTAACAATTATTGTCAGCGGAAAACCAAGACACAGATAAAAGATTCTTGACAATATTAGGAACGACCAAGACGCCTTTTAATGATAAACCAGTAGAAAGAGGAAGGTCGCCAATGTGAGAGATCGGAAGACCAACTTTATTTCTAACCATAACGTGAGAAGGTCCAAAATAAGAACGCATACCTTGGAGAGGAGTGGCATCGGCGGTCATATGAAGACTAGCACCCAAGTCTCATGCTGATCTCCCATGGCCGCAAAGGAATGAATGAGAGGCGAGGGATCACTATCACTAGCTTGACAAATATTAGCCTTGTGATTTGAAAATCCACAACGATAACAAGTAATGCAAGACTTGGTTGTGGTAGAGGAAGATGATCAACCACAGTGTTGCATTTTTATGTTATCAGGCCATCAATCCTATTTCCGGTGACATCCTCTTCCCTTAATTGCTTGCTCAATGGCGTCTTCCACCACATCCACTTCTCCTTCCTCGACAATGTTCTCATCCCTCACCCCTCCTCTTAAGACCATTAAACATGATATGTCTTTGAAGCTCTCCCGGTCTAATTACTTGCTTTGACAGATGTAATTTCTCCCTATTCTCCGGAGCTATGATATGGGGTTTGTTCTTAGTGACTTTCCCTAGCCTGTCCTTGCTGCTGATGGTTCAAACTTTGACGTTCGTCAATAGATTCATCTGGATCAGATGATTGTTGAATGTCTTGCCACCTCCTTTTCCAGAATCAGTGTTGTCTCTTGTTGCTTGAAAATAGACTTCTCATGTATTGTGGATTTCTTTGGAAACCCTCTTTGGCACACATTCCTGTGTTTGGGTTCAATATCTCAAGACGGAGCTCTAGATAATCTCCAAATGGTTGTGCTCTGTTGCTGAATATGTTGAGCTAAGTCCTTGCTTTAACTCTTGCTAGTGCCAATAAGCCAGTTGATAATGATGATCTATCTCTCTAGCTTCTGTGTGGGATGGGCTCTGAGTTTTATCCTATTGTGACAGTCATTAATATACAACAACATGCCCCTTCTCTTGAAGATGTTATCGGCTTGTTACTCGACTGTGAATTGCGCTTAGCATCGGATAATGTATCTTTTGTTCCCTCTGTTGCCTTTCATAGCCGTGGCTAGTCCTTTGGGCCTCCCTCTTGTGGCCAATTTTGTGGTCAGGGGCAAGGCGGCTCTTATGGTGGATCTACCAATCATGGACGTAGATCCTCTACTCATTCCTCCTCTCCATTCGCTGCCACTCCACCTCACCGCTTCTCCTAGAGTGTGTGTCACGGATGAAGCTCCTCCCAAACTAAGCGTATCACATACTTTAAGTGTGGTGGACCTCATCGTTATGCCTCTGTTTATGAGGTCCCTTACGATGACATTTCTGATACTTCCCATGTATTCACTGCTATGTATCTTGTTGACCAACAAGAAGATGACTTAGAGTATGGATAGTGGCACTACCTACCACATAACCTCCTCTGATGCACATTCTTTGGTATTGTTATGTACCCCTGTCCACAACGGCTTAGCAGTCAGGGAAGGAGAAGGGAGTGGCTCAAGATGGCCAGGAAAGGGGAGAGGGACTGGCATAGCTGCCATGAAGGAGGGAGAGGTAGAGAGGAAAAGGGAGAAGACAAGAGAGTGAGACAATAATTCATTCACTCCTCAAATTAGAGCATAGCCCTTACACTTAAATAGAGAATCCTAATGGGCCTACTAACAAAAGTCTAAAAACCCACTAAATATTATTAAATAAAAATAACAATAAACTTCTTAATAATTAAGAAACAATTAATAAACCGTAAGTAATCCTTGGCCTAGCCCCCCTTAGGCAGACCATTTTCTGTACACAACGTTCCACCACGCTTTGTTTGCACATCACCTTGTCCTTAAGGTAGCCTAAAACTCCAAGCATCCGGCCACCATAGCTTCATTGTGAACAACTGGTCTAAAACTATGGATAAGACAAACAAAAGGATGCAAGGCAGTGGGCCAGCACTCAAAATCAACGTAAAGTAACTAACAGAAACATGCAGGAAGTCAAGTCGGTAGTTGGCATCTAAGAAGATAGGGAACTTTGTGAGGCAAATTACACGACAAACATGAAATCCGAGGGTAGGATATCTTCGTTGTCAGTAGAGATGATCGGAGACAATTGAAGCGGCAGAGCAATGGAGTGGGCACGACTTGTTAGGTGTGAACAAAGTGGATTGCCCACTAAGGTTTCCAATAAGCGGGGGTCACTAAAGGGACAGTAGGGTGGCTCGAGACAGCCCACAAAGGGCATTAGACAGCAACAGTAATAAGATCAGATTAGTGTCGATGATAGCAATCGACAGAGGTGGTAGTAAGGCAAGGTAGGTAAGATAAATGGTGTGGTAGATTGTAGATGCACAACTTGTAGTAGGTGCAACTTGTATAAGGTAGAACAAATGGGCAAATGGTCCATGTGGGAGTAAATTATACAAAGTCAACTTGTCACGACCCGAATTTTTAAAAGCATTTTTAAATAGCACAAACAGTAAGTAGCAAAATTTTTTTTTCTTTAAATACAAAATAAACCATTCGATTAAATATCCAGGTCATGATAACTGGGGTTCACAAATATGAATATCAAATCATATGATATTATTAACTTCTGAAAATTCATAAAGACCAGCTCATCTATCTAAGTACAAGTCCATCGTCTGTCTGAAAATAAATAATAAGTTGACTCTCACGCTTAAGGTATACTTACGTACCGGAATTACATAAATGCGAAAACCTCTTGTGCATGCCTGCCTTGGTCTCACTTTTCGTCGCCTTGAGAATCTGCAACAAAGCAAACCAAACAACAACCATAACCACAATGGAGCATCTCTACCCACAGGAGAAGAGCTTCCAAAGGACAAAAGGTTTTATTAATATTTTTCAGATCAGGCCAACATCACCTCGATGTTAGTTGCCTACGTACTCATCAGACAACATCTCCAATGTTTCTAACAAGATCGGATCCAGACATAGTTTTGCCTAGAAACTATTCTATCCGAAGAAGCATAGCATCACACATGCAATGCTTAGATATTTTCAACCTACATTTTAGTAAGTCCTTTAACCGTTCCACTTGTCTAATTAACAAGCAATATCAAACATTGTTATTAATTTTCTCACATCCTTTGTTCGATAATTCAAACTATCAAATCTGCAACTCGGAGATGACTTGCCCCTCGAGAAATCCCCAAATAAAGTACTCCAGCCTTGGAGTGGACTGCTTAACAGCAGCTTGACCCAAATCCCCAAGGCTCTCAATAGCCTGCCACGAATCTGGAGAAGAGGATTCCAACTGTGCTCATGGACACAGATTGGCAAGAAACACAAGCCTTCTATGATGCTCATGTAACTCCGCTTTTCGTACGTACTAAATAGTCTTGGGAAGACTTGCGGGAGACCCGCGGTAAAGACCCTCTGGTCAATACCTAAACCGTCGTGGTGATGAAGATGCATATTGCAATCTCCACCTTCCCAACGCTGGGAGAAAGTGTCTTATAAGACATTATTAATATATCCATAGAAGCCTCAGGTCCTTATGACCATTGACTCCCTCAAACATATGAAACTTAGACTAGATTATTTTCATCCAGTCAAGTAACCACTCAACCATGTGGGTCCTCTTCACCTTGTGAATCAGACCACTAAATAGCTCATCCACTGAGCTATGACTCAGATAACATCCCATAGCCACCATCGGTTCATTAACCAAGGTAAGATCTATGACAGGGCCCCGTTCACTCCATGAACTGGTCCCAACCCTAAAGAGGGTATTTTAGTCATCTTTATTAGGTGTTTTCCCCTCAAACCAATAGCAACCCATGTTTCTTGATTAATCTTCATTAATCTTAAGTTACTGATATAAATCAATGCATCAATATCAAAAGCATGCATCATCATAAATAACATGTAATCATACAAATATATAAATAATAAACGGGTGCCCATTGCATTCATTTGCAGGGCTAGGGCTTAGAGAATTCAAGCCCGATATGTAAATTAACATATTCCACGAGTGACGTATATAATGCCCTAGTGGATTTCTGCGTTGTGTTATGGACACGTGCAATACATTGCCCTAAACCCTGAGAATTAGGGTTTTCCATTAGTTTCCCATGACACTGGTGACCTGTCAAGGTCTTCGTGTCACCTACCGGTCACACCCCTTCCTTTTGAAGTCATTTATAGGGTACCTTAACTCTTGATTTACTAGGTCATCTGTTTCATCAGAAATAGAACATATTGCCCCTAAGGGCATTAGGGTAATTTTACCACCTAAGGTATGATACCCTCCCTTGGGTTATTCTAGTCATTTTACTACCCCTTTATTGATTTAAGTCATTGACCTCTCACAAGGCTCCACTCTCAGACCGACTCACGCTTCCATTCACACGAATGTGGGCGGGTCACACTCTAAGGGTATTTCTGTCATTTGGTTTAAGGCCTTAATGACATTCAATGGGTCTAAAATTAAAAGAAAGGGTACTACTGGCCTTCATAGACTTTGTGTAATTTTCTTGGCATGTAACGGGTTCGTGAACCCCTTGAACCGACCTAGGTTTTGACTAACGGTTTACTATAAACCCTAAGGGTAAAAGGGTCAATTAACCACTTATTGGTATTTTTCTTCACTAAGAGATTTGGCCTATAATTTGATAACCCATTGGACTCTTACTGAGAATTTTTTCGATTTTTAAATCAACTCCTAGGCCCCTGGACCAGGGCCCCAAAGTCGGGTAAATGGTTCTCACACGATGATTTAACTACCAAGGGTAAAAAGGTCATTTCACAACCTCTAAGATTTTTCCCCCATCTGAAACTCGGTCAGAATAATCCCAAACCTCTCCAGGTCCAATAGTAATTTTCTAGGATTTGTTTGACACAATTAACCCCTTGAACCGGACCCGGTTCACTCTAATCTATTCTATTCTTTTTTTTTAAGGATCGACCCAAGCCGGGTCGGTTTGGGTCGACGACCCGCAACGCGGGTCATCTTCCCCGCATCCGGCCAGAGGTGAAATGCCTCTGGCCACCATGGCCAGGCGGCTGGCCGGGTTCCTCCAAATCGCCGCTAGGCGGCGATCATAAAGGGTCTGGCCCCCGCCGCCTACCGGTGGCCGGCCGGGGCCGAAGACGCCTCTGATTTATTTATTTCGCCGAAAGCTTGTTGGACGCCGGTGGTTGAAAAGGCAGCCACGACCAGGTCTTGAGGCTGGGCCCATCTGATTCGCCGACGAGAGGTGAATCCAGTGGACCAAGCCTCACCGTCGATGGGTGGCTGCTCCAATTCCGCCCGTGGCCAACGGTTCCAAACCCTTTTTTTTATTACTGTGCGACAGACGCAAAAGCCGCCGCCGAGCATCCCCGGCCGCCGCGGCAAAAACCAGAACCGGCATGCCGTTCCAACCATGGGTCCAGCCACCAACGGTCGGCCGGTGGCCGGCCGGTGACTGGTCGGCAGTTGAACAGTAAAAAAAACTGCATGAACAGTAATTGCAGAGATTACTGTTCATGTCAATTACGAATATGGTTTATCTTCGAATTTACAAATTTGTACAAATCTCGACTCAAAATCCAACCTCAATAGCCAAGTTGTCGTCGATCCACCACCGCAAACGCTTCGCCGGAATCTCGCCGGAGAATTCCCTCTCTCCTTCACCATCCCAAAAGCTCCCCAGATCGGACAAAAGACCCTCCAAATTGTGCCCTAAGAAGGCCTTTTATAAGTATGGGATTAGGGCTCCTAATCCCATTAAAAATTAGGCATCAAAAACCCAATTTCGGAATAGTAATTGATCGGACCCGCATAGTGACTTAAATGGATAATTCGCACGTTCAATTCGGATAAACGGGTCCTATACGATATGTTCAACTTCAGACGGTCGTATCTCCCTCATCCGAACTCCGATTCACGTGTTCTTAGTGGCATTTCGAAGCTCTTTCTGCCTATTTTCCATCCATATATATATCAACCACCAAATCCAAGCATTGATTAATTTATTCCAACGAAAATGTCAAGGGGTCTGGCACCCTAATTTCCACATGTACGACTTCAGGAATTTAGAAAATTCCTAGACGTTACACAACTTGGTCAGGCTAAGCGGGTACTTAGGCGGATCCAATGCACGGTAACAAATAAAAGCTCCCAATCTAGTTTGCACCTTCGACCCATACTGTTGGCTAAGTTCACCTCATAGCATGTTGGCCCAAGTACGGGAGGGAACTCATGATCCATCCAAAATCTTTTGTCAACCGGCAGCATAGGTGCAAAGCAATCTTCTTCTCTGGGAGCTGATAAGGAAACTGCCAGAAGCATCCAATGATGAGGGAATATATCATGCATCCCACGCCCAATATTTTCTTCCCAGGACTTCAATCCGCCAGAGTAACAACCGAGATTCAGGGCGATGAGGAACTAGTATTCCATCTAGAATTCTCCGGCAAAAACCCTGCAATTGAAGATTTCACTTGAAAGCAGGGGTGTTCCAGAGCTTGCAACAACTTTGGATTCTTGCAGACTCTGGCAGCAATGACATCATGAGAGCTCTACTCAATGGTGGAGGTGATCGAACAATGGGCTGTTGAATGCTGACGGCTGTAGAGAAGGTAGGTGGTGACAGCTGTATGAGGGTCGTTGGTGGAAGTAGCCATGAGAAGGAACCCCAAATGACAAAGTTTAGTTTGGGATGGATGTGGCTCTAGCATCTCAATCCTGCTTAAAGAGCACAAGAGCAAAAGAGGCAAACTTGTGAGCAGGGGTGCAACGGCTAGCAATGGGGTGAACTTGTGAATGAGGCCAATTTTTGTTGGGCTTGTTTTTATATTAAAAATATCAAGTGGCCCAATTGTCTCAATTGACACTATGTTGGGCTTTTAAAACTGTCTGGGTAATGGGCGTAAGTCTGAATACTCATTAAGTTATGGTTTTAAGTAGCAAATCTAAACTATTGGATGACCTATAAATGGATGGTCAAAATTCTAATGTTCTTAACAATGGTGTACTAGTTTAGTTATAAATACACCATTAACCATCCTAATATGGTGCCTTAAGAGAGATTAATCTTAGTCAAGTTCTAAACCAGAAACTCATTGTGTGATTCTGAAGAGGATTAGCAAAGACAAGGCTTCGTCAAGAGGTTTAAGCTTCATTGAAGGTTCTAATGGCTACAAGTATGCCTAAACCTTATATTATATTTTATTAATTAGTATCGAGGCTTGCTTAATTTTGACGATGACTGGTGGATTGCCGGCCGGAGTAAATTCCGCTACCAACAGGTAGCAGGTTCTGGTAGGCATCACTAAAATCCATCGGTGGCTGCCGGACCGCTGGCCAGAAACTTCAGACTATTACAGAAATTTTTTTTCCCGGTTGCATTAATAGTCCATCCATTGGCTGTAAAGTTGGGTTTTTTTTCGGCCATTGTGGGCATCCAGTCATCGCTACATGATTCATCAAGCGCTAGCCAGGGCCGTCGTCCTACCACGACTTGGATGGCCAGCGCCGCCGCTGTGTAAACACTTCGGGAAGTTTGAAAACTTTGTTTTTTTTTCATTGTGAACGGGTGTTACACCCCCTGCTAGACATCATCATTGGTTACAGGGACCAGATCTATAGCATCCGCCGTCAGGCGGAATGATTTTTGGCCTATTGGGCTGCCGGTGGGTGACGCGCACAGTTGCGAATGTTTTTTAACACATTGTGCATTTTTTCTGGAACGCCCTTTACAGGCTGTAACACCCGAGATTTTTTATCACATTTTCTTAAAATTTATGAAATTTTTTGCAATATAACAGCTGTAAATCGGAGGAAAAGGAGGAAATCAAAACCTGTGAAAATACTTTATAATGAAAAACACTAAACATCAATTTTCCATCCAAATTTATCCTTATTAGGCCAAACATCATATGGCCAAAGCAAATATCCTCAGGCGCTACTCAAAAACAAATGTACGACTAAATTACCATGATCATAGATTTTTAAATACAAATAACTCTCAAGCATCCCTGAGTACAAGTCCCATAAACAGTTCACTATTTGATCCAAATTAAAAATCCAGAATACATACACTTTAAATCTTATCTGACCCAATACATCAGATTGTGGCATAAAAATATACTCTCATTGAGTCAAATATACCTAAATCAAAAGGGGAAACAATCCACCGCAGAATCGAGCATCCATCCCCAGTAGCTTTCCAACACAACCTGCAAAAACCTCCTGAACAATGGGGCTAAAAAAGTAGGGTAATGAGTATTTTCATACTCAGTAGGAAAATACCCAGTAGGGGAATCCTAACAGTGAACTCAATAAGTTTATAAAATACATGTGTTCATGCAACTCAAACATGAAGCAATCAACGTAAAATAATCATATACATATGCATATAATAATGCATAACAAACCATGAAACCAAACTTATACAAAAACCTTAATCAGGGTCTTACAAACTTTTTCGTACCATCGTACGCATACTCAATACCTTACACATACTTGTACGACCTTACTCGTACAACCTTACACTTACAATCCTCTCAAAATTATATACTTACAGTCATGCTCAGAAACTTACACTTACATTCTTACTCAGAATCATCATCTTACAGTCGTGCTCATACTCATACTCATACAACTTACACGTACTTGTACGACCTTACTAATACAATCATACGCTTACTGTCTTACTCAAACATAAACTTACAATCGTACTCATACTATCAACCACTGAAGCTCATTGCAACTAACAAGCTCCAGCATCGAAAAAGAAAAGAATGTCATAGGGGCATTACCTTAACCTCTAGGGAGTGACTGGACGCCATAGACTTTTCCAAAGGTAAGGTACACATATGCTCATGGGGCACAGAATCAAACAGGTAAGAGTAGATCCATGATACTACCATAAGGGGTCTTATAGTGCCATACAATTGCCTACCATTATGGGTCTTATAGTGTCAGTGCCATTCTTGGGCAGAAATCATACAGTGCCTCTTGGGCGGAATCATACAATGCCACTCTTGGGCAGGAATCATACAATTCTCTCAACAGAGCATCAAATGTTTGGGCTTAATATAGCACACATACCAAATCAAAAATATGCATATAGTTGCTCTAAACAGAGCATCAAATGTCTGGTGCTCTATATAGCACATAGACAATATCCCGCAGGATAAACACTATGGTAAGACATGAGAAATGCTTAGCCGACTCATAATTGGCTAGCTCAAACACGAAACTTAATCCATCAAACCCTTAGGTCTCAAAATCACAATGCTAATATTAGCTTTCTCATAATTCAAGTTTGAATTAAGTATATTATGCAGTACAATTATGCCACACAAACTCATAGTGCTCGACTGTTCAAACCGAAGCTGAGTTGTATCCGAACTCTAGTTCGCCAGGGCAGCAGACTTCACTTAATCCATCCATATCATGATCAACTCACCGTACATCAAATCCTTACATAATCATATAGTTTCCGCCATCCACCTTATGGCCAAAACATCTTACACATACACCATCAAACTGAGCTCCTCACAGTAGATCCCCGTTATCACCCTCTTACTTAATACCTCACTTATTATACTTACTTTTCACTTCATAATCTATATGTTATGCTTGTATAATTATGCACGCTCTTACTGTCTAATAAACCTCCATAAGGCTCCAAGCCTAAGTCCACTTACTTACCGAACCCCTTGTGTACGCTCCAAACCAAACCAAACCAATCTGCTCCACTCTTTGCTTGTCAAACTTATGTCTATTGTCTTCTGTCACACGCTTACACATACACATACACATACAAATCCTCACCAAACACCTTGCCACTTCTTATCATCCATCGCCCATACCTCTGCCCCCACACATAGTCCACATACGTAACTAACTCACAATCGCTAGCCATCACTAGCATGTCCATAATACACATACGTAGCATACTAACATATTCGCTAGCCATCACTAGTGCATACATATTCCACATCCATAAAACATACATACATCTCATACATATCATATGTATCTCAACGTGGCATAATTCATTATCTTACATCATGCAAACAGATCATGATTTGATATCCAAAATATGAAATCGTACAATCCTAGCATGTTGCTACTCATTCAAAGCATGCTATCATGAAATTACAAGTTCCAAGCTTCCCTACCTCGTAATCATGACGTTTGATGGCGAGCATATGACAGTGCAATCAAAACCATTGTTAAGTTGAGAGAGCTATTGTCCTAAGGTTTTAGGAAATGCCGGAACTACTCATAGCCAAACAGGGGTGATACATGTCAATGCGAAAAATCTGCAATCCACGGCGGCACACTAGGGACAGGTGGGAGAAAGATCATGCAAACGAGTGGCAGGTGCGACTGAAGGTCCAAGCGTACACACTAAAATTTGGCTAATGGTTGAAAAATACTCAACCGGACATAAGACGTCAAAATCAGACGTGGACGCACCCAACGACATCAATTCTGAGTTTACAAGGGCCCAAATAAGTGCGGAGGGCATGGTGTCACGCCCCGACAATGCCCGACCCGAGTCAAACCCGGTCCAAGGGCGGTCAAGTGCGCGGGGCGACGAAGGGAAATTGAGAAATGGTTTAGCAGAAGACTTAACCCTAACCACGGGTGACTTAATAGAATTACGGAGTAAGCACATTCCACTTTGAGCAAGAGTAAATAAGTAGAAAAGAAAGAGAGTTACTTAACACAAAGTAAATAACTAGTCTCAAACCCACATGCTTAGTCAACCATAGCCCACACTGGCTCAAAATAAGTCTTAAGCAACACAACTGTATAAAGTAGCATAAAAATCCAACAGAGAACCCTACACAAAGGTTCTAAACATAAAGCACAAACCAAAGAAAATAAGTCACATAAGAATCTCCACGATCACATCCAAGTCATCTCTGATCTTTCCTCAAAGAGGAGATCTTGTCCGTCTGCGTGTCGCACCACACAGCCCCAAAGCAAAATACAAGAAAGAGGGGTGAGTTTAACAAACTTAGCAATGGTTTTTAATATAACTATCATCATCAGTAATACGATAGCATAGCAATATAATCATTCAAATCAAAGATTGACAAGATGTATCATTTTCTGATCACACATACACATCACCTAAACCTGCATCATAGTGTATGATCCACATAGTGTCATTCACATCATATCAACCTGCATGAGATGTATCTCTAACATACATATCAAATCATGCCTCAACATCATATCAACCTGCATGAAATGTATCTCTAATATATATATCCAATCAACCTGCATGAAATGTATCTCTAACATATATATCCAATCATGCTTCAAACATCCTATCAACCTGCATGAAATGTATTTCTAACATACATGTCCCATCATGCATCACCTCATAACAACCTGCATGAAATGTATCTCTAACATACATATCCAATCATGCATCACATCCTATCAACCTGCATGAAATGTATCTCTAACATACATATCCAATCATGCATCATATCATATCAACCTGCATGAAATGTATCTCTAACATATATTTCCAATCATGCATCACATCATATGAACCTCTATGAAATGTATCTCTAACATACATATCCAATCATGTATCACATCATATCAACCTTTATCAAGGAGTAATCACAATTTAGTGTCACACAAACGGGAACACAGACAAGGCCACGAAGGCGTGTCATGGTCCAAAATTCTACACAAGAATTAAAGAAAGTTCGGGGTTGTTAATCCCTAAAATTGCTCGCCCTGGACGATCCTGGCTGAGGATGTCCCATTCTCACACAGAGAATCTAGAGCAGGGGTGTTCGCCTATGGAGGGGAGAGCCCGAGTTCCCACACAGGGAACCCTAGAACATGTGGTAGCGGGTGCACACAGCATACCACACTGGATTCTCAGGGTCCAGATGACACTCATAATAACAATCTCGAAATCCGCAAGACAAGTATACAACTCGTCCCTACATAATTCCATTTCTCTAGACTCAACTCGGGGAGTGCACTCGTTCCACACAGGGACTCAAATAAAAATATGTCCTTTCGGACCAATCAAGTTTTGATTAAGCCACGACCGATCAATCCGGCACACAATTTCACCACATTGCATCCAATCGGTCAAATTCGATTAACCTCGATAATGCCTCAATTGGAAATCCATTTTCATGATACATGCAACATGGTACATAAGTGGGCAAGGACAACATGAATCCTAATTCATGATAAATGCTCTCATCAGCCTCTAATTCATCATTCATAATTATAATATCAAGCTTCAACATCATCATTAAACCCCACATGTGTGTGTACCTAGTAGAAGCACTTCCCTTAATGCATTTCAACATGCTTGAAATTAACTCACTACCACACTACACATGTGAATTAACATCTAAACATGAATTCCAGCGGAAATCATAGGAGAAGAATCATTGAAATCATAACTCAAATCAAAGCTCAACCACAATGACTAAACACATATAAAATCATTCATTTCATCCTTAAGCCATGACATTCACTAATATCCACACATCAACTAACCATATTCTATCATGACAAATCAGTCCATTAATAGGTTATAGTCCTACTGAAAATATGCTTAACTATAGAGAATCAACCATTCATAACTTCAAGATGATAATTCCAACATCATACCACAAACCACAAGTCATTCCACAAATCTCTTAAAGGTATACCTCAACTTCAAAACCTCAATGGTATGCTTTTCCAGTAGCATAATATAGCTCAAAATACTCCACATTCATATGAAATTGGCAAGTTAAAGTGGAATCACCGAAATAAACATCATGCAAATAGAATAAAATTTTGTTGTGTATCCATTCGAACGCCCAGAAGGGCCGTTTGATCGGCTAAACAGAAAATTTTTGAATTTACAGTATTTCCATTCGAACGCCCAGAAGGGCCGTTTGATCGGCTAAACAGAAAATTTTTGAATTTACAGTATTTCCATTCGAACGCCCAGTAGGGCTGTTCGATCGGCTAAACTGGAAATCTGTCGATCCGATAGTGTTGCCGTTCTAACGCCAACAAGGCAAAAATGACCTTCTTCTTCCTTTCGAATTTTCAAACCGAAACTTCATTGATAAAACTCAAAATCACCATCTAACAACCCAAATGCCATTAAAAGTCCACCATGACTTCCAGAATGCTAAACCATAATATAACAAGATAAAACCCTATGAAATCAGGATTAAAGATTACCATTTTCTAATCATGCCATTAGAACACTAAATCAAGTAACTTCATTCAAAATAAACCATAAAATTAAGAGTTTTACCATAGAAAGACTGAAATTTTGAAAGTCCATTACCTTATCCCTTGATTAGGCTTGGATTTGATGGTCACCCTTCTTACAAAGACATAGAGTTGAATTAAACTCCATTAAAACTGATTTAACAAAGAAAACCCTAATTAAAAACTAAGATCTAGGGCTTGTTGAACATAAAAATCGGATTTTGAGAGCTAGGGTTTGTAATAAAAATGTAAATTAGTAGTTTTGATGTTTAAAAATGAATTAAAACAAAAGGAAAATGGTAGATTTAGAAGAGATTAAGAGGAAAGCTAGGATTTAGTGCTTAATTAGATTAGAATTACCTTAAACACCTTCTAATCCGGGCCTAATTGGGGATTAGGCCTGACCTCTCCTCCTCACCCTATTCCCAAAATGGGAATGGCTCAGGTTTGACCCTTTTATAGTAAGCTTTGGGGTGTGTATGGGTAAGTTGTGGGGTATAAATAGAAAAATAGGCTAAAAATGGGTATTTTACAAATTTGAGCACTAATTAAATCTGAGAAAATTCTAAAAATTTTTGTATAAGCTTAAGTTGATATCTGGTTTCATTTGAAACAAAAACCAAAATTTTGACGGTGGGGTCCACAGGGGTCCCGCCAAAACCCTAATTTTTGGAAAAATAGTAAATCCCAAAAATTCACATTTGATTCAAAATCACTTAAAACCACAAATCTTAAAGTTGATTTTGATTAAAATTATCATAAAAATCATTTGTCTTTGAAACCACCGAATAAATCAAAAAACATGTTAACCTCACGATAACCGATAATTAAAAGAAAACAAAAACCGGTTTAAAGATGAGAGTCCTTATACATAGGGTGATGCTCAAGGACAAAGAAGAGGTGGAGGAGCTCTAATGGACAAATCTTGACGATGGCAGAGCCATTAGACGGTCAAGGGGCACAAAAGCGTCACCTTAACCCTAACTCACACACATGGCGACATGTACACGTGGCCAAAGGGGAAGGGGAGAGGGCTAGATAGTGTCGGCCCAAGGCTCATAAGGGTGGTAGTGCTGAATGGAAGCGGCCCAAGGCCTACAAAAGTTCGACAAGGCTAAGGCCATAATGGTGGCCAATTAAAGCGGTGACATTGCTGATCACCCACAACCAAAACAATAGGTGTGGGCGGCTATGCATCTCACACAATAGAGGGCAGAAGGAAGGTTTAGGGTCAAGCAAAGGCCGTGAGGCCATCACCAGCCAAGGCCTATGCAGGTGAATTCATCCACCTTCGGTCAAGATAGGCCATACCGAATCTTGCTAAAGGCTGTCCGGTACCAACAACATAAAATGGGCAAGAGGGGTCAACTGCATACATGCTGGTGAGGCAAAACTAGTTTGGGCTACGGGCCATAGGGAGGAGCTAGGGTCAGATGAGGTCGAACCAGCCAAAGGTGAGGCCATCCCTAG
Organism: Saururus chinensis; assembly: GCA_035235625.1. Lineage (NCBI taxonomy): Eukaryota > Viridiplantae > Streptophyta > Magnoliopsida > Piperales > Saururaceae > Saururus > Saururus chinensis. The sequence goes on from CP141143.1 coordinate 40,956,569, forward strand.
CCGTCACTAGGCAAGGGCGGAATCCATGGTGGCCATACCGCCATTGCCAACCTACGTTGGCAGCGTCAAGGTCCACAACAAAAAGGGGCTGGCTGGAGGGAAAAATAGGGTCGGGGAGGGAAGGTGGTGACCTTGGCCGGCTCCTCCATGACCAAAGGGGCCCGGTGGAGTTGCCGTCGGCCAAAGCCAGTAACTTCCGATGTCAACAATCCCAACCGAAGAACTTCAAACAAAACTGAAACAAAGGGGCATTCGGACTGAGCAAAGGAGAGACTTAGGGGGAGGAGGAGGAACTAGTCCGGGTGGGGTGGCTCACTGCCTTCGCCGGGCCCAGGCAGAATCAGACGGAGGTCCGATCGGCCATGGCTCACCGCTGGTGGCCACTAGTTAATCATAACAGGGCACTTGCAAAAAAAATAGGGCAGAGAGGCATATGAGGACGGGGTGGCAGAGCGGAGGCCCCCTAGGGCCTGGAGGGATGGCCTCTTGCCGTCGCAGGCCAAAGGTAGAGCCATGGCCAGCCAGCCGGCCCTTGGCGGCCCACGGCGGCAGCTCAAAATCAAAATACAGTGAGAGAGAGGGCTAACCGGGGGAGGAGGAAGAAACTGGTTGGGGGCCGATGGGACTAGCCAGGGCAGCGGCCCTGCTGTCACCTACCTGTGGCGGGCAGAACAGAGGCCAGGCAGAGCTCACTGGCCACCACCTTGCTGCCATGGCAAAAGACATAGAGAAATGGGGAAATAGGGGAGGAGTGCATGGGGGGGGGGGGGGGGCGAATCGGGCTGGGGCGGCATTGCGGAGGCAGCCTGGCCGTTGCCTAGTCATCATTAGGCCGAGTTTGGCCAGCAGCACTCCTCCGGCTAGAACAGAAGAGAGAGGGGGGCTCGTCCTTTTCCTGGGTCTCTCTGGATGGGGCTCGATTGATCTTTTATTTATTTTTACACTTATCCTTTTCTGCACTCTCATTCTTTAACAATTTTTCACTCCATAAACGCATGTCCAGGCTTGTAGCCTATGATGAACCCCACACCGGACTACGAGTATAGATACCAAAGCCAAATATGCCGAACCATCATATTTTTCTACCAAAAATTATCAAAAAATAGTAGAAAATAATAAGAAATCATAGGAAAAATCTGGGGCATTACACAGGCTGCCACTCTCCAATTTTCTAGTTGGATATGAGATTGCCCCCGTCGGGCGGTGTGTTTTTCATTCTCAGATGCTAGCGGTCTTCGTCAAACGATGGTAGACGGCCCTGGTTTACTATTGTCGGGGCTGCCACCAGGGCCGTCTCAACCTCTCTGTCGAGAGGTTGAAGATGACCAGCAGGAGCGGGTTGTCGCTGACCCACGCTGGGCGCCAGTTTGTTCTGACCCGCACCCGGGCAGGTTTTCACTTACCCGCATTGCGGGACAAGTGCTGACCCGGCCCAAACCGTGTGTCCAGACCTGGTTTGGACCATTCAGGGTAAAAAAACCATTTTTTCTTTCCTTTTCTGGAATAATTTTTTTATATTGTGATTGCATGTGGAATTATGGATGTGTTTTAATTATCATGTTAAGACTTTATTAATGTTATGGGCCGGCCAGGGGATTATATGGTAATCATATGTCATCTCAATATTTTTTAAAATTGTTGAGCGCACCACTTATATAACTTTGAGAGAGAGTGTACATTATATTTATTGTAAGCGACACCAAAATTCAGGGACCATGTCTGGAGGCAAATGCAGTCATGAAGAATTAATGTACATTTTTTCTATTTTAGAGGCCTAACACTTCCAATTTGTACATTTTTTAAAGGACTGTACATGGACTTTTGATATATATTTAATTGTGGTGTGTGGTGATGGAACCCGTGGCCGAGTCCCAAAAGCCCGATGACAAAATTGACAATAAGGCCCTTATCAATTTTGTGTATGGATATTTTTATGATTGCTTGATAATTAATTGTATTCATTTTGTTATTTGAAAAGGTGATTAGTAAAAATTCAGTTCCTACATCTGTTGAGATGAGTTATAAGTGGCCAAAGCATCCTAAGTTATTTGTCAACGTGTAAATCATATAGAACACTACCATGGGGTGCATAGATTCATATACATAAAAAAATTGTGTTGTCATTAAATTTTGATTATGTAACAAAAATTATCATCCGACCCCATAGGGAGGTGGTAGTTAGTGTCACATAATTAGGACAGAGTGGAGGGTTATATATTTTATGTATAACCCACTAGCCTTATCAGGAGACAAAATGAACTAAATGATTTTATCATTGGCTATTTCATACTTATGCTATTGTTTCTTGCCCTTATAAATATTTGCATGTATTTATTCTTTTATTGCAGCTTATCCGTCTTTTATTTCTGACCCTAATCAGCACATTCTATTATTATCTTGGGACAATTTTACGGATTGGAAGGAAAAGCTTCTTTTACTATTAGGGTGCATAGACTTAGATTTGACATTTCATATGGATGTACCCACTACTCCTACGAAAAAAAGTACGCTAAGTGAGGTAGCATCTTTCGAAAAGTAGGAGCGGTCTAACAGCTTAAGCATGATGCTCATGAAGTCTCACATAAATAAAAGCATTATGGGATCCATCCCAGAATGCGCTACAGTTTAAGAACTTTTGAAAGCTATTGAAGCTCAATTCAAGAGTTCTGATAAAGCATTGGCTAGCACCTTAATGTCTAAGTTGCCCTCCATGAGGCTAACAGATGACAAAGGTGTAAGAGAGCATATCATGAAGATGCGTGACATTGCTAATCAGTTGAACAACATGAAAATAAAGATTGATGACAACTTTTTGGTCCACTTTATTCTAAACTCCCTGCCAACACAATATGGGTCATTTAAGATCTCTTACGACACACATAACACTCAATAGTCAGTCAATGACCTTCTAAGTATGTGTGTACAAGAAGAGGGGAGACTTAAGTAAGAGAAGCTAGAAAGTGCTCATCTAGTCTCATAAAGGACAGAATAAGAAAAATCATAGTACTCTAATGAAAAAGGCCGGTAAAGGTGTATTAATGAAGTCTATTGGCATCACCAAAGAAACCAAATATTTTTCTGCAAGAAGAAAGGACACATAAAGAAAAATTGCCCTAAATATCATAAGCAACTTGCCAAGAAAGGAGGTAATTTCATGTCTTTAGTGTGTTATGAATATAATTATGTTGATTCTCATCCTAAAAATACATAGTGGATTGACTTTTGTTCTACAATTCATGTTTCTACTGTCATGCAAGGGTTTCTCAGTCTAAGGAAACCAAATGATGGGGAGCACAACATCTATTTAGGAAATAAGATATGTTCGAAGTTAGAAGGTGTGGGAACATATAGGCTTGTTCTTTATACAGGATACACCTTAGAGTTAGAGAAAGCTTTCTATATTCCAAGTTTTTCTAAGAACTTAGTTTCTGTATCAAGACTAGTGCCTCATGGCTTTAATTTTTAATTTATAAATTCCTCATTTTTGGTTATTAAATATTCAGTTACCATTGGTTATGGTTCCTTGATAGATGAATTATCTTGTCTTTATTTGTATGTTTCCTTTGAACAATCTATGATGTCTTTATAAGGAAGTGTTATTAAAAAGAATTCCTCTATGTTATGGCATAGGTGGTTGGGGCATATCTCCATTGACCGCTTAAAGCGATTAGTGAAAGGAGTTTTAAATTATTAAAGATTCAATTACCATTGGTTCTAGTTCCTTGATAGATGGGTTATATTGTCTCTCTTTGCATGTTTCCTTTGAACAATCTATGATGTTTGTGCAAGGAAGTGTTGTTAAAAAGAATTCATCTATGTTATAGCACAGGCGGTTGGGGCATATCTCCATTGACTGCTTAAAGCGATTAATAAGAGAAGGAGTTTTAAAAACTCTTGACTTTATTGATCTTGAGGCATGTATAGGCTACATAAAGGGAAAGCAGACTAACAAGTCTTCTAAGGGTGCTAAGAGGCATGATGAGAAATTAGGCACCATACACACTGATATATGTGGACTATTTAGTCACCGTACACACTGATATTTGTGTACCTTTACAAATGATCATACCCGATACATGTATTTCTATCTCTTAAATAAAAAGTTTGAAGCATTTGATGCTTTTAAGACTTATAAGGTAAAGGTAAAGAAACAATCTAGCTTGAGTATCAAAATTGTTAGATAAGACAAGAGAGGGGAATACTATGGTAGGTACACAGAGAGTGGAAAAAAACCTCACCATTTTCGGAGTTCCTAAAGGAACATGGTATTGTTGCACAATACACAGTACCAGGCACACCACAACAAAATGGTGTTGCTGAAAGAAGGAATCACACTTTGATGGATATGGTGAGGAGTATGATTGGTAACTCTTTCTACCTCTCAATATGTTGAGTGAAGCCTTAAAGACAGTTGTGTAAATTTTAAATCGAGTTCCATCTAAAGTAGTTCCTAAAACACCCTCTGAGCTATGGAATAAATGGAAACCTAGTTTAGATCATGTACACATCTAGGGTTATCCTGCTGAGGCTAGGGTGTACAATCCACTTGAGAAGAAGCTTAACCCTAAGACTGTCAGTGGTTTTTTCATTGGTTATGCAGAAAGGTCTAAGGGTAATAGGTTTTATTGTCCTTTGCACACCCCTACAGTAGTTGAAGCATAGAATGCACATTTTCCTATGGCAACTTCAGTGGGTGTGTTTTTCCAAAACACATTGTGTTTGAGGAAATATGGGTTCCAGTTGTTATACCCACATTGGATGGAGGATCACATGTTGTATTGCCTATGGTGATTCCAAAACATCCTATCCTCCCTCTACCATTCCCTCAGGAACAAGTTGTTGAAGTTCTATTATAGAGGCATCTCCGCCTGTTGATCAAATAGGACTTCGACGGTCCTCAAGAGTAAGGAAACATGCACTCTCTTTTGACTATGTTGTATACCTCTAGATGTCTGACAAGAATATTGGACTCATTCATGATCCTATTACATATTCATAGGCTATGCCTGTAGATAACTCTATCAAATGGTATCATGCTCTGTAGGAGGGGATGAAATCTATGGCTAATAATTAAGTCTAGGATCTCATAGAATTATCGCAGGGCACCAGGACTCTTGGCTGTAAATGGGTCTATAAGACTAAATTAGATCCATCTGATGATATTAGCAAATATAAGGCCCGACTTGTAGCAAAAGGTTTTTTTCAGAATAATGGTGTTGACTATAATGAAACCTTTTCTCCATTTTCTACGAAGGATTCATTGAGAGTTATCTTGGCCCTTGTAGCTCATTTTGACTAAGAGTTGCATTAAATGGATGTAAAGACAGCGTTCTTGAATGGGGATCTTGAGGAGGAGGTGTATATGACCCAGCCTGAAGAATTCACCTCAAATAAAGGAAGTCATCTAGTTTGTAGACTAAAGAAATCAATATATGGACTGAAACAGGCCTCTGGACAATGGTAATTAAAGTTTAAGGATGTTATTACTTCATTTGGTTTTCAAGAGAAAATTGTTGACCAATGCATATACCTTAAGGTTAGTGGGAACCATTACACTTTTTTGGTCTTGTACATTAATGACATTTTACTTGCAAGTAGTGACTTAGGGATGCCGCACGAGACTAAGAAGTTTATTTATCAGAACTTTGACATGAGAGATTTAAGAGAGGCATCCTGTGTCATAGGGATTGAGATCTATCATGATAGATCTAGAAGAATCCTTGTGTTGTCTGAACAAGCCTATATCAATAAAGTTTTGAAATGGTTTAACATGAAAAACTGCTCACCTAGTGTAGCTCCTATTATGAAGGGTGACAAATTTGGCTTGTTCTCGTGTCTAAAGAATTCTTTGGAGTTGGAAAGCAAGAAGGAAATTCCTTATGCATTGGCAGTTAGTAGTATGATGTACTTGGAGGTCTACACAAGACCTGATATTGCCTTTGCTATAAAAATGTTGGGTAGATACTTGAAAAATCCAAGGTTAGATCATTGGAGAGCTGCAAAGAAGGTTATGAGGTATCTACAAGGAATGAAGGATTATATGCTTACATATAGACATTATGATCATTTGGAGCTTGTTGGATACATAGATGCAAACTTTGCTGGTTGTGTTGACTTGAAAACGTCAACATCGGGTTATATTTTCCTTTTGGCAAGCGGTGCTATCTCTTTGAAAAGTATCAAGTAAACCCTTACAACGTCATCGACTATGGAGGCAGAGTTTGTTGCTTGTTATGAGAACACGTCACATGCTACTTGGCTAATAAACTTTATCACATGACTTACTATTATGGATTCCATATCTAAGCCGTTAAAGATATTCTGTGATAATAGTGCTTATGTGTTCTTCACGAAGAACAACAAGAGTGGAAGTCGGAGTAAGTACATCAACATCAAGTATCTTATTGTTCGGGATCGTGTTAAAGATGGGACAGTTGTTATTGAGCATATGGGTACAGAGCTTATGGTTGCTGATCCAATGACTAAAGCCTTACCTGTAAGAACTCTTATCTTGAACCGGTTTACTTTTATTTTTATTAATTGTCATTATGAGGTTTAAGCAATTTTTGATCAGTTTTGATTATTTTCAAAATTTTAAAGTAGTTACCAAAGGATTCAAACAAAATTATCTTCACATTAATGAGTTTTAAGTGAATTTAAGTCATTTTTAAATTTTTGAGAAGTTTGGAATTTTTACTATTTTTCAAAAAATTAGGGCTTGGCAAGACCCTCTATGGACCCCACTACCAAAATTGAGATTTTTAAACCAAAATGACCCAAACATTAAAACAGTCATTAGAAAATTTTTTAGAATTTTTCTAGTCTTAATTAGGGTTACAATTGCCAAATTACCTATTTTTAATTATGAATTCTATTTGTACCCCCATTTTTTATTAAGTCTAAACCCTTCGTTACTATATAAGGAAAGAGGCTACCTCTTTCCCATTTGGGAAAGGGATGAGCCTGGGAGCAAGAGGCCTAATCCCCATTAGCCCAAAGTGGAAAGTGATTTGAGGTTAGATTTTTTCTAATCTTTTCTTGATTATTAGGGTTTTTCATAAACTTCTTCTAATCTCATCTTTCTCCATTAGTTAATCTCGTTTTAAAGCCATTAAATCATTGATTTGCATCTCTACCTCAAACCCTAGTCTTCAAATTTTCGTTTTTGAGTCCTTAAAGCTCTAGATATAAGATTTTCCAATGATTTTCAAGTTCTAAATTGGATTTTGGTGGGTATTAACAAAAATCATATTTTTGGGTAGGTTTTGGAGGAGATTAAGGAATTATTCCAACCCAAAGTGTGGTGAAAGGTAATGGGTTTATTCCTCAAGCTTGTTGTGTTTTAAATCTTGATTTTTGATGCGTTTTTTTAAATGGACTCCATGTTTAGTGCTCTAATGGTATATTAGTAAAAACTTAATCTTTTGTATTAATTTATTAAGGCTTTGATTGAAAATGGGTAGATTTTGTATTCTAGAAGGTTTTATTAAATTTTTATGATGTTTGAGGCTTTGAATGGAAGTTTTAAGTTCGATAGATGGTGTTTTGGTTTGGTTTTCAAAATGGAGAAGACAAACCAGATCTGTCGTATGGTGATCGATCACCTTTACAAGACAATCGATAGGCCAAACGGCATTGTAGGCCAATCGATCGGCAATACAACAAATTTTGGTCATTTTAATCCCTTTGTTTATTTTGACATTTTTGCTCCTAAATATTTATTATTTCTCAAGTTCATATGGGTTGATTTGAGTTATAATAAGCTATTGGATAGGTATGCTAGTGATGTTGCAATGTATGAAGATTAATTAGGTGTTATGCGGAATTACATGATGTTGGTTAAATATGTTAGATTTGTTAACTTGAATCCATGATTTCATGATGATTTTCGATTGTTTTCTACTCATTAATTCTAGTTATGATCCATGCTTAGATGTTAGATAAAAGCATGTGTATAGTGCCTTATGATCTATTGTCAAAGCATGGTTATATGCATAGGAATGTATGTTATATTTTAAACACACATACAGGGAAATTAATTTGGAAATCATGATTATTTATGACTCGAATATGATGCATGTGGGGAATGATAGGAGCACATTCAATGTGTTAGAATTCACGTAGAGATTGCTCACGTATATATCATGTTGCATGCATCATGAAACGGACTTCATAAATGAGGCTTTGCCAATGTTTAGCCATGGTTGATCGCCTGTGTGGCAATGATTGTGTTCACTTCTTGATGGAGGCATTCACCATTTGTTGATGATGCAAGTGTATGAGATAATATTATGCCCATGTTACACAGGTTGTGTCGGGATAATTTAAGATTATATTACACATGTGAATATGATTTACTATACATGATTTAGTATCGTGTGATTGAGACTCTTCTCGTGCAGGGTGAATGATCTTTGGATGAATGATATGAATATACATTATATGAGTGAGTGTTGTGTACACGTGTTATGCAGGTTGAATGTTATGAAGGAGAATGACTTGATATGCATGATTGTGAATGTGATGATGTGAGAATTACTATTTATGCAGGATGGATGTTAAGTCATATTATGATCATTTATGCCCTGATTTGGAGATATATGTTATATGCATGTTAGATCTTTTACTTATGGATAAGTAGAGGTTCAGTAAGGGGGACAATTAGAAAATGGGTATGTCATGTCATTTATGGATCTGAATTGTCATTATGTTGTGTCGTGATGATTTTTTGTTTAATCTTATTGCTTTCAAACAATTACTGAGTTTTGTACCTCTTTTGTGATTTGTTTTAGAGCTCCACGGTGCGACATACAAACGTATAGGACACCTTATATGAGGGACGACATGGGTACTCGTGGGATTAGCCTTCATTCTGATGATATTTTATTTTTTGATTTTCTCATGGTTGACATTAGAGAATATTATATATTATGCCTGCATTTAACTTTGTTCTTAGACTTGTCTAATTTTTTATTTCGAGCCATGTGTAGGCTCGAGAGACTATTATGTGGGTTGGTGTGAGGACTATGGCAGTGTCATCATCCTCTTTCTTATCCTTATTTCTCTTGCTCAAAGGACATTAAGTGCACTACTCCGTTATGTGAATCGCCCATTTGGGGGGCTAAGACTTCCGCAATACATTAATCCGACAATTTTTGTCGCCCCCACACGCTTGGCCGGCCCTTCGACCGGGTTCAGCTTGGGTCAGGCAGTGCCGGGGAGTGACGTTACCCCCTTCTCTGTTTAAGAGTCATGTGGATTATATGGGTCTTATTAGCACATTGTGTATTTAATTTTGCTTATGTACTTCTAGACTTTACTCATTTATCATGGCAGTTACAGTTTTTTTCTCGTGGTGTCTCATTTGTTTGTGCATTTAGTATAAGACAATATTTGCAAAATGACTAGGAGCATGCCTTCACTCATAAACAAATTTTGCCACATATAGCACTCAAACAAAATTAATTAGTTGCATTGTGATACATGGAAGGGAATGTTCTCCTATGAGGATATAACCGTCTTGATTCATGGAATTATTACATTTTGTAAAGGTATAAAGTTACCACATATAGTTCGAAGGGTTCTTTTTTTTCAAAAGTTGTATGCGCATACGAAAGTCATTTTAAAGTTTCTCATTACCTACATGGTTATTTTTTAACTAAAATATTTTTCTGAAATTCAATTTAATTGAGCCAAGTGGGAAATTTTATTTTTTCTATAGCTCAATTGAGAAGTTGTGCCAAGTGGGAGAATGTTGGGCTTGTTTTTATATTAAAAACATCAAGTAGCCCAACTGTCTCAATTGATACTGTTTTGGGCTTTTAAAACTGTCTGGATAATAGGCCTGAGTCTAAATACCCATTAAGCTGTGGTTTTAAGTGACAAATCTGAATCATTGGATGACCTATGGATGGACGGTCAGGATTCTAAGGTTCTTAACAATGATGTCCTAATTTAGTTATAAATATATCATTTGACGTCCTAATATGGTGCATTAAGCGAGATTACTCTCAGTCAATCTCCAAACCAGAAACTCAATATGTGATTCTGAAGAGGATTAACATAGACATTTCATCAAAAGGTGTAAGCTTCATTGAAGGCTCTAATGGCTACAGGTATGCCTAAACCTTATATTATGTTTTATCACTAGTTTTATTAAAAAAGGAGGAATAAATTAACTAACAATTTTTAAGGTAAAATATCAAGGACAAAAAAGAGAACTAACCATTGGCGGTAGTTGTCTGGTAGAATTGTAATATTAAAAACTAGTCAAGTAAAAAATTGCATCAATTTTCACCGTTGAGAGCATTGTTATTTGGATATACCTCGATGCACTAGAATACAAAAAACATGATGATTTAGACAAGGATCATCATCAACAACTTCTACAGGTTGATCAGACCCAATACTAGATAAACATGCCTGCTTGCAGCTCATGATTTTCTGCATACAACAAATTAAATCTTGAAGTTACATATAACTACATCAGTGTGCTTGAAAAGGATCAAACCGGAAAAGTGCTTAACAAACTGAACTTCTCATATTATCATATGGTTTGGAGGGAAAAGATTGAGAAAACAAACGGTTAAAAACAATGAAACAAAAACCGCAAGAAAATTTTTTAGAGAAAAGTAGTCTGATAATTGAATAGTAGTTCTGCGTGCATCTCCGTGATTATTGTATTCAAATCAAGTTAAAAGTAAATTTCAACATGACACTTATTACACATAAATAAGCTTTGGATTGCACACATGGATCAAGCTTAAGACTCCTGTAGAGTGCTTTCTAGACCTATAGTTGTCGAAGAAAAATGCATATCTTAGTAGTTCCGTAACTTGTCTTACAGCATTTTATGCACAATATAGGGATGAGAACAATAAGAAGAACAAGAAAGAGATTATGAATTTACAATTCACAACTGTTTAGCACCAAAAGCTTGCTAGGAACGCAGGATTGCCTCTTTGACTTGCAAACTGAGTTACAGGATTCTCCTTGTCTATCACCATTATGAGATCATTGTCAGAACAAATGCATAGCCATACAACCAATATTTTTCACACAAAAATAAATAACACATACACTCACTTCCCAACTACAACATTGATGCCGGTCAATCTTGCCTCAGTAGAAGTATCTCTAGACCCTATGGAATTAGACTTAATCAAACATAGGCAGATTGATTATAGTAGAAACACAAAATGACAACTTACAGAATAATAGAACTGCATAGTCAGGGGAAACAAGTAGCAGACGCTCACCAGAAGTATTTGATGGCGGGGAAAAACCATGATGGAAGTCGCTAGCATAAGCATTCTCATGAACCTGAAAAGTAAACAAATCGTATGATTACATCTGAAACAAAAATTATCAATATTTGAAGCTAAAAAGGAGGGATAAGTCCAACTGAGAGCCAAAATTACGATCAGCAAATCTACATGAATTAGGGCCAGGTAAGCAATCAGATAGATAAGATGAATACCACACTTTCAGAATTATGCCTGCATCTTCCCTTGCAGAAATAAAAAACACTGGCATACCTGCCTGTTCAAGCAGAATGAAACGTTTTATATGTGATACCATATCAGCATGATCACAAATACTTGTTGAAATAGAGAAAACATATCACCAGCACAAGCTGCCTTTGCTATTTTCACCTTTACAGCAAGCTCTTCCGGTGTCTGCAATAAGAGATAAAAATAACGAGTACAGATCTCAATTATGCAGTGATAATAAGTGAGTACAAACAAGGAATGCTATGTTACTTGTGATAAATAAATACCCGACTTGGATTTAAGCAGCAAGCAACACAATATTCATATTCACAAGGTTGCAACCCCAATGTTTACATTCAAAACAAACATTTCGTACAATTTTCCTAAAAGAAGGGGTTATATCTCACTGGCAGGAGAAGCGCTCCCCTGTTTTTGGACAGCAGCGAGAATGAGTAATCAAGTGATAGAGCATCATCACATACGTGGCCTGCAAACATGTCCACTGGCAATTAAAAATTTTGAAAGGAAATTTGACGGTGGCATTTGTTAGAAAGTATCCTCAATTCTTGCAATATTTGTTGTTTACACTACAATGGAGGTAGGAATGTGGATATGACTAGGCATAGCTAGCTGATCACACCGGCAATGCTTAGCCACCCTTCAACCCATGTCATGGATATATCTAACAAGATCCAGAAATGTAGAATTAGAAGAAGTAAAACAAGTGCGGTGATGAACTAGAGAAAGGTTCTACCATTATCATCAGAAAGAAATCAGATATCTTCCTTGAATCGTTGTTCTTCACAGTCGTTTCCTAGAAAATGATATTGCATGCGGTTAGGGGTTGTAAAAAATTAAAATATATAAAATTTTTATTTTCCAACAAAATTTTTTTAGAAATACTCAATAAATGTCAGAAATACAAAAATAGGCTAGGTACTTCGATTTTGCACAATTAGACTTACGCACGTTCCACGTTCCCACATGCGCGCTTGAATTGCTGATAAAACCCTTAGGGCAATGGAAATGAATAGACTCGACCCTACTTCACCGGTTGCATCCCAAATTCAGATTTTGGTTTTCCCTCCAGTGCTCGCGACCACTCTCGACCATTACAAGAATCGCATTCCCTTCCGGCAACCCCTCATCCAGCCTTTTATATCCCATCCGTCACCTTCTTCTTCTCCGCTATCAGTCATCTAGTCCCATTTTTCGCTCCTCCGGTATTGCAGACAAAGTTCCCATTTTGTTCCATCCTTCGCTATCTACTCCGGCAATCTCACTGCGCCAATCATTTGACAACTAAAGAAAAACATATTGCGGCCACCTTTCCCCCCTCCAAAGACATTTTGCTAATCTTCATTCCTGCCATCCCTCTCTTCCAGCCGGCCGCATCCCGCATTTCGGTGTTTGGCCCTAATCTATATTCTGCCTCTTCACTTGGCTCTCTGACCAATCTCCCCAGCAATTTATCAATAGAAGACGATATAAATGACAAGGTAAGATCCTACAACGTTGTATGGTTAATTGAAGAAGATAATATCTTGTTTAGCTATATTATATGGTTTGATTTAAATTTTATTGAGATTGTGTGATGAAATTCATAATAGGTGTGTAAATTGGTCGTATGTACTGCTATCATTAGTGTATTTGATGTCGTAAGATAAATTTGATTTAAATATTTGAAGGATGTGATCTCATGATAAATTTTGAAAAGGAAATCTCTCATGAAAAATATTGTAGGTAGGATACGGAAGAAAATTTTAGCGGATTAGTTAAGTTGGACCCATGCTTTGTTATATAAGATATGATGAATAACAAGGGGGAGACCATAGAAGCATTATTGTATGCTATAGACGAATTTAACTAATATGGCCTAACTGCTGACTGGTACCTTATAGGTTGGTCTGAAAAGTAAATTGTGTGGCCAATAAACTTGATATAGATTGTTATATACATGGGTAGATTGATTTTGTCAAACATAGATTGTGTGTTTGGTGCTTAGTTTGCGGTCACGGCTTTGAAGAACCATAGAAGCATGGGCCAAAAATCTTTGAGGATAGAAATTGAGTTGCTAGGCTAAGTCTCTATGATATGTGATATGATATGATGAATAAGAAGGGTAGCCCATTTAAGCAAGTATATATGCTTAAAACCAAGTTAAATGATAGGGTCTAACTGTTGATCGGTAGATTGTAGGTTTCATTATTTTTGTAAAGTACATTGTGCAGGCTTTAGACTTGATATAGTCATGTCTATATATGAGTAAATTAATAGGAGTCTAGGGCTTGCATATTGTCAATTGTGTGTTTGGGGATTAGTTTACATGGATGACTTTTAAGAATTGCAAAACAAAGGGACAAAATTATTTGAGGGTAGAAATGTACTTGCTAGGCTACATATGTAAATGTGATATGATGAAAAATAAGGGTATTCCATTTAAGCAAGTACACATGCTTAAAACAAAGTTAACTGATAGGGCCTAACTATTGACTAGTAGGTTTTATGATCTTTTATTTATTTGCAAAGTACATTGTACAGGCTTTAGACTTGATATAGTCATGTCTATATATGAGTAGATTAATAGGAGTCTGGCGCTTGCTGTTGTCAAATGTATAATGTGTGTTTGAGGATTAGTTTACATGGATGACTTTTAAGAATTACAAAACAAAGGGACAAAATTATTTAAGGGTCAAAATGCACTTACTAGGCTACATATGTAGATTATTGCTCATTAGTGGTGTTTTTTACCATTCTCTGTGATATGTGATATGATAAAAAATAAGGGTATTCCATTTAAGCAAGTACACATGCCTAAAACAAAGTTAACTGATAGGGCATAATTATTGACTAGTAGGTTTTAGGTATCTTTTATTTACTTACAAAGTACATTATGCAAGCTTTAGACTTGATATAGTCATGTCTATATATGAGTAGATTAATAGGAGTCTAGGGCTTGCATGATGTCAAATGTATAATGTGTGTTTGGGGATTAGTTTATATAGATGACTTTTAAGGAATGCAAAACAAAGGGACAAAATTATTTGAGGGTCGAAATGTACTTGCTAGGCTACATATGTAAATTATTACTCATTAGTGGGTTTTTTTTACCATTCTCTGTGATATGTGATATAATGAAAAACAAGGGTAGACCATTTAAGCAAGTACACATGCTTAAAACAAAGCTAACTGATAGGGCCTAACTATTCACTGGTAGGTTTTAGATATCTTTTATTTATTTACAAAGTACATTGTGCAGGCTTTAGACTTGATATAGTCATGTCTATATATGAGTAGATTAATAGGAGTCTAGGGTTTGCATATTGTCAAATGTATAATGTGTGTTTGGGGATTAGTTTACATAGATGACTTTTAAGAATTGCAAAACAAAGGGACAAAATTATTTGAGGGTAGAAATGTACTTGCTAGGCTACATATGTAAATTAATGCTCATTAGTGGTGTTTTTTATCATTCTCTGTGATATGTGATATGATGAAAAATAAGGGTATTCCATTTAAGCAAGTACACATGCTTAAAACAAATTTAACTTATAGGGCCTAACTATTGACTGGTTGGTTTCATGTATCTTTTATTTATTTGCAAAGTACATTGTGCAAGCTTTAGACTTTATGTTATATGATATAAGTTTCTTACAAAGTTAACTGATAGGGCATTAGAATTGATAATTTTTTTTGTACTTATATTACATTGTGAGGTAAGTTAATTTGATCCGGTTTCCATAAGGGTAGATAAGGGTTTTTTGAAGAATGTATGTAAGTTATATTGTCAAACTTATATTGTGTGTTTGGTGCTTAGTGTGCATGCATTTGATAAACTACAAATTTTGTTTATGTGATGCAAAATAGGAGTTGTTTATTTAAATATTAGCCAATATGTATGTGGTACCTGTTGGTTACATGCCAAATTATGACCATGCTCAGCTTGATGTGAAAAAATACCTCCTCTTATTGGTATGAACATGTTGTATGTGTTATGTATATTACCATATATTTGCATAGATGGTTATTATAAAGTAAAACACATTTGCAAAATGGAATTGTTAAACATTGCAGGGTGAAGATACCAAGTAATGCCTCAGTGATCTTCAAGCCAGTGGAAAGTGATTAGGGTAGAACCCATGAGAGCAACCCTCAAACCAAATCAACCTATGCTTACATAAGAAGGCTGAAAGAGCATTTTAATAAGCATATACGACAAGCAACACTCTTTGAAGGATCATGTTTCGGCAAATACTTGCAAGTAGATATAGAAAAGTTCATATTCCCCCTTCAAGCCTTGCACCACATCATAAAAATGCATTAGGGAGAGTATAGGTTTCAAGTGACGGAAGCCTATTCAATGAAGTTGTCACCCACCGAATTTGACCAAGTAACCGGTCTACGTATGGCTGATGTGCTCCCATCCCTTCCAACAGTGCCAAAAGTTTTGAGAAAGGACTCCCAACTTTGTAGGGTGTTTGGCAAGGAGAAGCTTTACATAACAAAGGAGCAGATATACCAGAAGATCATCATAAGAAAAAGTGATGAAGATGCGGTGAAGCTGGCCCGTATACTGGTGTTGGCTTCTTCCATTGTTGGTAGAGGGTGGGATCATAAGGTAGACCAGCAGTTTTTTTTCTTGGATGACGATGTGGAGGAGTTTGATTCATATCCATGGGGTAATAGTGCATATTGGGACACCGTCCATGGCTTGGAGGAAGGAAGGAAGGCCCTAACCAAAACCATTTACATTGTGCATGGATTTGTACCAACACTATTGGTACGTTGTTTGGGTAGTTTGATTGATGTTTTAATGTAATATGCTACATATGAGATTATGACATTTCTATCCATGGTTTGAATATGCAGGTTTGGGCAATGGAAAGGATTCCTCTATTTGGGGACTTATGTGTGAGACGTGTACAGGATGTTTATCCTAGATTGCTGAATTGGGCTAACTATAAGAAGCCCAGTTATGATGTAATTGACAAAGCAATTTTTGGAGGGGAGAAGGTAATATATTGTCATTTGTCGTCTTACTATGACTTATAATTTGCAAATGACATATATGATGACTGATAATGAAAATATTTTGTCTTTTAGGTGTTGGTGCACAGGCGCTTGGAGTTGATCCAAGTTGAGTCTGATGAGGAGATTGTCCAATTAGCCAAAGGTGTGAAAAATTTTCTGAAAGAGGATTGGATAATTTTTTATAAATCTGAGGTCCCCGTTGGAGGTGCCTTGCAAGGGGCAGAGGAACATGTAAAAGTAGATATGGAGGAGGAGCCTCGGCAAGCTCATGAAACAATTGTTTCTTTTGTTGATGAGGTGTGGCAAGAGGGAAGTGGACAAACACATGCTACAAGGGAACAAAATGTGTATAGCCAATTGGACTGAATAAAGGACACATTAGTCAAGCTTGTTGGCATAATTGACCTCATTCAGATAAAATAGGATGCATTCGACCGGTTGGAGGCCAAGGTAGATAAATTGTCTCAAGATGTTTCAGCTTTTTGTCCATGAATGGGAGGTCATCAGACCCATTTGAGGTTAGCTACATTATATTTATTATTACGACTTCTTACTAGTGTTAAGTTTTATTATTCTTGTATTTCCACAATAATCATACTATGGTTTACAATATTTAATATTGACCAGGAAGGGAAGGATGTTGCAGATGATTTTGTTCATGAAGATGAAGCCCATGAAAACCCCATCAATGAATCTTCTTGTCCATAGGTTAGTGAATGAAAACTTTTTTTCATATGAAGGACATGATTTTCTTGCCTCAATGTTATACTTTTCTTTCTTAATTTCCACACATCATCCTAACATTTTTATATTATGATTTGCACTTCTACTCATACGTGCATGTCTTCAAAGGAAATCGTCGTAGATGAAGTTCTCCCAATTGATGGTGCATCTGGTGTGGGCGTTGGGGAGGCAAGGGTCAACATTGGGAGTGAATCCCCAAAAGTCAAAGAGGTTGTGCCCCCCGATGTCCATGGTAGGAAGAGGACTGCCAGCAAATATATAAGGACCCCATATACGGTGCCAAGGAGAAACAAGAGGAGGTTGGTGAGGGGCCCAAGTGATGTTGAAGAGGATGAGACTGCCGGCGAGCCCTTAAACGACGACGATGTTCACTGCGAGGGAGAAGATGGGCAGGCTAACATTGAATTGGCGAACCATTTACTGGATCAAATTGAAGATGGAAGAGATTTAGTTACTGCCAACCCACCTAAGGGACAAACGCCAGTAGGGCAAGAAGTCCACAGAAGCAAGATATGTGGATTCATTGCTCTCTCAGAGATAGCCTTGCCGGAGTTGGAATTGTCCTAAACCACATACCCTAACACTGGAAGAAGATAAAACCATTCAAAAGAGCCTTAGGAAGGGTTGGAAATCTGAGTGAGTTCATAGTATAATATTAGGTTTGATACACATTTCACTTCATATTGATCAATTTCATTTTTCATTTACATAAATATGTGTTGACATTCAGAGCATTCATAATTGATCAGCTGACCGGCAATTGGTGGAATTGAGCTGACATCTGAGTTTATACGGTCCATTATGCAGTAGCATAGGTGGCTTTGGGATAATGTATGTGCGAATTTGAGTTGTATTAGTAGTAGTTGGTTATGTTGTACACAATAATAGTTATTCTAATATTTATAGATATTATATACGATACTCATTTGATGTTCGATTCCTCTGATATAGCATATTGATGCGTATGTGTTGGCTTTGCGGAATAAGACACTTGGGAACCTAACAAATAAGCAAGCCTTCCATCTTGCCCATTTTATGGTAGGGCTTCGTTTCTTTTTAATTTTATATTTAACTGACAACTGCCAACTACTTGACTGATGTCTGTTTCTAATTCAACAGGAGCTTATGAGGATGGATGCATCTACCCTCCTCAGCCTTTACACATCGATGAAGGAAAAGGATGCAACTGTCTCCAAGGCCGCTGTTGCAGAAGCATGGCCAGAAGTTCTGACCAACATGTTGAAGTTGTTGAAGGTGAATGAAAAAGACTTCTGGGAATATGAGGTCCACCACTTCCCTCTTCATGTAAACGTCAACCATTGGACTCTCATTATTCTTGACTTGAGGAATGATGTCCTATACATAATGGACCCATATTACTCTAGTGTTGAGGTAGAGCAGTACTATAAGAAATTGGCAATTCTTAGACATGTTTTGCCAATAGTTTTGTTCAAATTGGGATATGAAGCAGCTGCTACCTTGCACCTCCCGGTGAGAGAGATAACCGGACACCCACAAAAAATCAATAACAATGATTGTGGTGTCTACGTATGCATTTATATGTGGTACCTATCGCATGGGTACCAATTTAGCTTTACCAGAGAGGACATGTGCATCATGAGGCATAGGGTTGCATACCAAATTCTGCAAAATTCTATATAACAACCATTTTCTTGTCAGTAGATGTGGCTTAACTTGATGGTGTTTGTCCTTGACTATGTGATTCAGTGTGTGTTTCACTATTGGTTTATAGGAATAATTTATGGAGTCATATCAGTTTGTTTAATGTTGACTAAATATTGAAGTTATTTGTGTTGGTACTTGACTAATATAATTTAATGGTTTCTATTGGTTTTTGGCTGATGTTGAATGATGAGATATCAATATTCTTTGAATGATGTTATTCTGATAAGGACTGAAATTGTAGATGATAATGGACAGGGGTCATTGCGGTATTTGATGGTATGATAGGATTGAGATATTGTTTCTGATTAGTTAGATTTGGATGAAATTTAGCATGTGCATGAATGAAGTACGTTGAGCAGTTAAAGATTTGTCTTTAATAAAAATCAATACGTTCAGAAGTTTGTTGAGCAGATAAAGATGTGTTATTAATAAAAATCAATGTGTTCAGATAACAGTTGATTGGCCTATGAAATCCCTTTGGGAAGGAACTCAATTCAGGAGGCATGCCTTGACTGGCTTATTTTTTACAGCTTGTAAACCTTAAACTACTTTGCTTGGGAAAAAATAAGGAGATTGTTATTATAAACTTGTACTTGAAGTATTGCTTTCTGAAAGAATTAAGTATTTTTGGTCTCTGGATTTGTTAACTGGAAAGAAAGTATTGTCGAACCGTTTGGAGTCACAACAATCATGAAATAATTAAAAATGGTAACTATACATAGTGCAGATGTAGACATATAAACTCATCCCTGTCGGCTGCAGGACATATCACTGAACAGCACCACAGATATGAGCACCTTTGAACACACATACACTGCCACATCAAGTCCATTACAAGAGCTCAAAAAATATTTTATATCTTGCTTCACATAGAAATCCACATCCTTGAATATACTAAATGATTTCGTCAATTGTGGTTAAATCATCCATTTGTATATGGTTGATAAGTCTATTCATATCAGAAGTGTGTTCTGCTCGATTGCATAATTACACAACATTGCACCATTTGACTCTTCCTCTCTCTGCATTACTTTACGTGTTCAACAACAATTTGTCAAAATATAACAATTTAGACAACAAAAACATGTTGAGAATTGAAGTTTCAGCACCTGGAATTTTTGGTTGGATTGCCAAAATATTGTGCTCCAATCCGAAATAATGGTTTCCCAAACAAAGGTCAAGCAAACGACAATGGCAAGACTTTGTCCACTGCGATTGGTCTCTTGCATAGTTTGTTCTCAAGTGCACATGCATTTAGCTCAGCCGCTTGTCTCATTTTCTTCTTTCTCTTCCCCTTTGGAGTTAGATGGCTGATCTTCGACTGGATTGGACATGTCTGATGCTTCTTCCTGATTTCTTTACCACCCACCTTGTTGACTACATGTGGGACTTGTGTAGAAGTTGACAACTTTTGGTTAGCATGAGTTGGTGAGGGGGGCTAGCCATGAGAAGAAGGGGGTGTAGCTGTGGATGGATGAGGAGTATGGCCCTGACCGGGTTCTCTCCAATTACCACGTTACAAGTATTGCGATAGTGACCATATTGTTTGCACGTACGATATTGCACTCTCCTTTTTTGTTCACCTCGAGAGAGAATTTGCTTCTTCTTTATCCGTCTCAGTCGTGCCTTATCCTGGGAGACCTCAACTTAAGACTCTTCACATCTTCAGGAGTCTCCCAACTTTTATGTTAGAGGACCGGATAAACTCCCTTGCTATAGATTTGCCTATAAGTTTCCATTGTGTAGAATGGGGAGCAATAGTCAACATAATTTAGTCTTCGGTGGCCATATGCTGCCAACGCATGTTCACAAGGCAACTCCATTTGTTGAAACTTTCCACATGTACAAGTCTTTGCGATAAGGTCAACTTGATCATCCCCTCTTTTGGACCTAGTTAAGACCTCATAGCCACTTATGGGATAACACATCATCCCTCTAGCTGCTTCATTGCACTTTTGAATCTTTCCTTTGACATATTTAGTCAAGTATCCCTTCCAATGTTGTGTCTCCAATCCATGCTTGTACCACATCTCTTGAGCCTTCAAACGGATGGCCTCAAGGATCATGACAATGGGGAAGTATCACTGCTCACTAAGCATTCCATTGAAGACTTCGCATGGGTTGGATGTGACTATATTATACTTGGGCGATGGAAAGTAAGCACTAACCCACCGTGACTTATCAATTCCAGTTAACCACTTGTAGGCCTCGGGGTTTTTCTCTTCAATGATAGCCATTTCTTCCATATATGTCTCTGGCCTAAATGCTTTTGCCGCCCTGAAGAAGTTACTATTCAAACCTCTATCTTAAAAATACACAATATCCATGTGCGGCATATGGAAACATTTGAGCTACTTGTGATGTGATTGATCTATGCCGATCAGAAAGTATCACTAGGCGCTACAAATAACCAAGTCGGGTTTCCAAATTTGCAAGGGCCCATCCCCGTGCATCATTATTCTTTCCTTCTCCGATAGCACAAGCAATTGGGTATATATGGTTCTCACTATCCAATGTAGATATCACGAATAAAGTCCCTTGGTACCTTCCTTTCAAGAATGTGTCATCTATACATTTAACCCGTCGCATGTACTTCTTGAAGTTCTCCATGGTTACTCCAAAGGAAACAAAGCATCTCTCGAAGGTCAAATCCGATGAGTCGTACTAGAGAGCAATTGAGGTTCCCGGATTTGCCTTCTCCAACTCATATAAGTAGGCAGCCAACTCGGCATACGATGACCCATAGGATCCTCTTAACTTGTTATATGCCGCAACCTTTGACCTATATGCCTTCGAATAATTCATCTTCACTTCGTATTCCAAATCGACATCAACTTGAATATCCTTGGGAGTATAAGCAACATGTTTCCTGAGTCATTTCACTACTGAGTAAGCAATAATACCCGCTTTTGCTTGTTTATGATCTCCTCTAAATCTTGGTTTCCCACATGTATGAACATTATTCATAACTTTCACTATAAAAATACTACACCCATTAGTTATCGCAACATGTAACCTCCATGGACATCCCGACACATTGCACACAACTGTGAATCGAGATTTATTTAAATATTTTACCTTGAACTCAAAGTTATTATGCATAGCATACATGTGTACATGTAGCTTCAGAGAGTCCTTATCCATAAACTCTTGATCAAGTCGAACAACCTTTGGATCTTTGCCATAGTCATACAAATCAACCTCCATAGCCATGTTGTGCTCTTCATGCACACACACCTCCACATCTAATCTATTGAACGAATATATTTATATCGGTATTAGAATGAGACAAATAGTTATAAGTTAGGTATAATCAGTTAACTGACTACGTAAGATATGATATGACCTTCGAAGTTGTTCTAGTGCCAAAGTTTTCCCAAAATGCTACTAGATGGTGGTGTTTTCCCCCTCCCACCACCATCTCCATCATTTATGAGTGACATTGTTCCATTAGCTCTTGTTGGAACTTCATCGTCCCTACATTTAAAACCACTACAAAGTTACTACACATTGATAAATTAGCAAACAAATAGATAAAAATAATGATTGTATACTTCTTACCACTTTCTTTCAGCCATGTCAATGTTCGTCACTTTATTTAAGTTCGGAGGCAGACAGACCTCTTCCACCTTCTGTAGCTGTGGCAGTCGCATTTTGACCATTTCCATACCAAATGTCATCATCTCCTCCCACAATGTAGACATCCTCATCATAATCATGCAATTCAAATTTATCTCATTTAATGTCTTCCTCAAGATACTTTTGTCATCCATCGTAGATGATATCTTCTTCATCAATGTTATACATTGTGTTGGGCCCACTTTCTTCATCATTAGCTCCTCCGGCATTATTACCCTCATTTGAGTTGGCCTTATTCTCCTCAATATTTGAGATGTTCACCTTATCCACTTCAAACCTTGCAATGTGGACATCTACTAGTTCTTCATCAGAATCGGATTGCAAATTTAAGTAAATAAGAGGAGGTTTCTTTGCCTCCAACTCCCTGGCCTCACGCAGTAAGTCATGTACTTCTGCATTGTCACCGAAATCCATTGTGTTCTTTTACAAAATGTCCCTATCCGCTGCATCACTTGCCAAATTATCGTTGATTTCAAATGCATCCCTTACTCCTACTTCCTTCACTTCCACCTTCTGCTTCACTTCATTTGCATGTCTACTATGCACTTCAGCATCATTCAAAATAATCAACTCGTTAATCTTTGCCTCGGATACATCAAAATTTGGCCCACATTCTTGGAACACATGTACATGTCGCACTTTGGTTATTATCAATGGTAGACCATCGTGCCTGGTCTTGGCATAGCGCAGAAAACACTAAAGAATCTTAGTATCATGTATTTTCATTGGAGGTACATCTTGGGGGATTGCCAAAGGATATTAAAACTCATCTTCAACAATTATTCCTTACTACAACATCCTATTACTTTGTAAACCATGGGAACCAAGGATTCATACATCAATGAACTTCTAACAAATTTGAGATCTGACTTGGCATTGGAGCAATCATACTTGTGTCAACTTCCATCCCACTCTCCCCCCCCCCCACACACACACATAATAGAGACTGTTCATTTGTATCCATCTAAATACACCCTATAGTTATGTCAGTTAGGCTCTAGCAGTTATCAGTTGATACTTATCAGTCAATGCTTTCCGTCGCAAAATTGAAAGAACTTTGTGTTTACAGTCATCAATTTGATTCTTAACCTCAATCATTACTTCTTGTATGACAACTGTACATGCGGCACACCCACGCATATAAGTACCTCCAAAAGACAAGATTATGTGTACCCGCGAGTTACCTATGTCAGCCACTACCAGTTATCAGTTGAGCCAGATCAGATAAAGCTTTCGCCGACCTTCTCCACACCCAAAAATTAGCTGCCTTTCTTGTTTCATCTTCAGAGCATATCAGGTAAGAAGTAGTTCATCCACAAGTCCCATGATCTGCCAGTAGGGAGACGAGAATATGGGGCCATAAGAGAATACCTTAGAAGTTAGTCCGGGAAGAAACCTTCGGATGTTAAGAAACTGTAGCCTGTAGGGGTGTTTCACAGTTTTCACCTTTATGATGAGGTATGGCCCATTTTTGCTATATGCAGCACGTGTGTGGACATCTCAAATGTGGCGATGTTTATTTA
Source organism: Saururus chinensis (assembly GCA_035235625.1). Taxonomy (NCBI): domain Eukaryota; kingdom Viridiplantae; phylum Streptophyta; class Magnoliopsida; order Piperales; family Saururaceae; genus Saururus; species Saururus chinensis. The sequence continues at coordinate 40,980,684 of CP141143.1, forward strand.
TTCTTGTGATACACAATGGAAATATGTAGCTAAATGTATATATTATAAAGGAAAAAGTTTATATGAGCCCGGGAACACTTGCGTCTACATGAGCCCGGGCTCTATGGGCAATCGGATTTACATCTGATGGCCCATAATACTAAAGGGTTTAAATGCCCCTAAGTATTATGGGCCATCGGATGTACATCCGATTGGCCATAGAGTCTGGCCTCACGTAGACGCGCGTGAGCCTGGGATCCTATAAACTTTTTCCTTTTGAGTACCGTCTATATGAGCCCGGGCTAACGCACACTTGCGTGTGCCCAGGCTTTATGAGTCCCATTTTTATGAGTATTATGGGCTATCAAATGTATATACGATTACCCATATAGCCCGGCCTCACAAAAGTGTGCGTGAGCCTAGGCTCATCTTTTTATGAGTATTATGGGCCATCAGATGTATATGGGAAGCTGTAGCTTTTCATTTTATATTTTCTAAATAATATCTATCAACAAGATTATAAGAACTACTAAATTGTATATGAATACATTAAACACTACTTCTATTTCCACCAATCCAATCACCATAATCAATAAATAAAGGCAGTTCTAACCCTGAGAAACATTCGCTTGTACAATATCAACTAAACTGTATACGAAGGCATTTTCTAACCATTAAATACAATTGGGTATACAATATCCATAGTGCCCAAGTGATGCTGAAGATACAAAATATCATTAAGTCTATGATGTGCGGCATGTGATTACATGTAACTAAATTGGAGAGCAATTAGTCATGCACATTACAAAGTTTAATCATTAGGAGGTGGTGGTGGCAAGAAAAAGTACACACCTATAATTATCATAAACTCATATTCTAAAGATGCTAAATCTAAGGTGAGAAGCAATATGTTATACTATCACTGAGTTATTTCATGATTGTATAACATATCATTTCTCACATTAGATTTAGCATCTTCAGAATTTGAGTCTATGATAATTATAGTTTTCTTCTTCTGCATGCCACCACCACCGCCTAACAAAAAAAATTTGTTATGTGTTGAATGACTGCTCTCCAAGTCCATCCCATCTTTTTATCTAGCATAATCACTCTATCCACTACAAAGCTAGCCAACACCTCAACGTCCGACTCCAACTACCTGTTCATCGGCTCTAGCTTTTCCTCCGCTGCCCCTTCAAATAAATAATAAAATTAATGAGCTAAAATTAAATTCAAAATATATAAGCTAGCTACCATCTATCAGTCATCAATTACCCAGTATCAGTTAACTTTCTTTTAACTATATACTCTAGGTTATATGGTCTCGTCCTCACTAATATCATATCACATGATTGTAACCTACCATGTAAACCTATCTTGCTCAAAACTAATGAACACACAATGTACTTCAACAAATAATAACCTACTAACATCTACCAGTCACCAGGTAGCCCGTATCAGTTAACTTTGTTTTAACCATATATATATATATATATATATATATATATATATATATATATATATATATATATATATATATATGGAAAAGTTAAAAAGCGCCGGGCTCACCCGCGTATGCGTGAGCCCGGCCCTTTGAGCCGTCGGATTTAAATCCAACGGCCCATACTACTTAGGGTTTAAATGCCCCCTGAGTAGCGTGGGCCATCGAATTTAGATCCGACAGTCGATAGGTCCCGGGCTCACACTCACGCGCATGAGCCCGGGTGCTTTTAAACGGGACTCATATATATATATATATATATATATATATATATATATATATATATATATATATATATATATATATATATATATATATATATATATATATATATATATATATATATATATACTAGGTCATATGATCTCATCATCCGTAAGTATCAGATCAAAGCAGACTCCTGAGTAAAACTAATTACATATATTCTTACAAAATATCATTAACTCTATCATGTGCGGCATATGATGTCATGTTGGCGGTATATGGCAATATGTTCATACCTTTTCTTTTGTTGATTATACAGAGTGATTATTCTGGATCAAATAATGTAATTGATTTGGAGAGCAAACAATCACGCACATTGCAAAGTTTAATCATTAGGATGTGGTGGTGGCAAGAGGAAGTATAAAACAATCATTACTATTGATTCTCACGATGAAGATGTTAAATCTGACGTGGGAAGCATAGATATGGTATATGCCATATCTATGTTCCCCACCTTAGATTTAACAACTTCATCGTCTGAGTCAATAATAATGATTGTTTTATACTTCCACCGGCCACCACCAATCCCTAATGAAGAAACTTTGTTATGTGCAGAATGTTTGCTCTAAATCCATCCCATTTTTTGATCTAGCATAATCACTCTATACACTGTGAAACTGTCCGGCACCTCGACATTGGCCTCCACTGACTTGTTCTCTACTCTGGCTTCTCCTCCGCTGCCCCTTGCATGCCTTGGGAAGGTAGACATATAAGTGTACTGCGGTGAAGTGAAGGGATAGACTTCGTCGAAATCAGTTAACTACCAGTCAACATTTAATCAAAATCAGTTAACTATCTTCTAACTATATAAACTAGGTTATATGGTATCGTCGTCAATAAATAATAGATCACATCATACTCATGATAGTATAACACAAATTGTGCAAATCTAATGACCACCCAATGTACTTTGCAAAATATTAGCCTCCTACCATCTACCAGTCAACAGTTAGGATGCATCAATTAACTTTGTTTTAACCATATAAACTAAGTTATATGATCTCCTCCTCGCTAGATATCAGATCACATCATAGTCATGAGTAAAACTAATTACATATATTCTGCTTACTTGCCCTAACAACAAAACATATATATTCATTTACTTACTTTCCATCTATTAAAATATATTGCAAGCATACTAAGCACCAAACACAGAAGATAAAGTTGACATATTTACTTAATAACACTCTTATTTATCCACCCATATGTAAACATGACTATTGCAAATCTAATGACCTCGCAATGTACTTCAAAAAATATAAGCCTCCTACCATCTACCAGTCAACAATTAGGATGTATCAGTTATCTTTGTTTTCTTCCATCTACTAGATCATATGGTATACTACTTGTTACATATCATATCACATCATTAAAACCTACCTTGTAAACCCATTTTGAGCAAATCTAATTACCACACAATGTACTTCGAAAAATAAAAAGCCTCCTATCATCTACCAGTTAATAGTTCATTTGATCAGTTAACTTTGTTTTAACCATATATTATAGGTCATGTGGTCTCCTCCTTGCTAGATATTGGATCACACCATTTAAACCTACCTTCTACACCTATCTTCCTCGAATCTAATTACCTCAAAATAAGCAAGGCCAAAGTTAAGCATTCTGCCATATGCCAATCAACAGCTATGTTATATCAGCTAACTTTGATTTGCCCATAAAAAATGGGTCATATGGTCCCCTTCTTGCTAGATATCTGATCACATCATAAAAACCAACCTTTTCAACCTATCTTGCTTAAATCTAATGACCACGCAATGTACTTCAACAAATAATAGCCTCCTACCTTCTACCAGACAATAGTTAGGATGTATCAGTTAACTATGTGCTACCCATATAAACTAGGTCCAATTGTCTCCTCTTCGCTAGATATCATATCAAATCATTAGTTAATCTAAACATACAAGCAAAATACATAATCCGTTACTTTTACCCTTAATTTGTTTAATAAATAACCCCTAAATAACATAATCCATCATAAACTATTAAAATACAACCATACATTACAAACCTAATTGATACAATCAAACCGCCCATTTGATGGGAAATTGTAGCAAACAACCAGACACAAAGAAAATAAATATTGAATCCCTTTTCTCTCATATATTTTTTAGCACAAACTATATTGATGAGTGTATTTCTAAAAAAAATTTATTTTCTGACCCATGGAAAGAATAAGGGTGGAAAAGTGGGATTTATTTCTAGAAATAAAATTTACAGACGTCGGGTTACTCCCTCCGCTCCAATCTAACGAAGTTAGCCACATCCCACCTGGACACAGCCATGGTCGCTTGCTATCTCCCCTCCACCGCCGCTGATCCTTCCCAGCTCCACCACGCCTTCCTCTCCTGCTTCCCTCCGCCAGCCGACCAGCACCGCATCCACCCCCCAATCTGCTGCACCATCCTCTGCAAGCCCAACGTCGAACACATGATGAAGGAGAAGACATTCAAGGCTGACAGCTTTCCCATGGCCGTCGAGGAGGATGAAAATGCCACAGGCGTGGGTACCAGAAGTGACAAGTGGGTCCGATCCACTTCCATGACGTTTTGCGATTTCAATTTGTTTCATTGCATACTGCTTTTCATTTATTTGGTTTTATGTCATTTGATTGGATTTGGAATTGTGGGTATGAGACTTCTTGCTGAATTGGATGGTGTTTCAGTGTTTTAGATTATTTTCCTAATTATTGGCAATTGAATTTTGATAGATTTTGATTGTATTTAGTAATTCAAAACTTTTCTTTAATAAACTACTATTGTAGGTTGAACTTGCATTTGATGTTTTATCTTTCTCCTATTTCATAAAAGAACTGTGTGTAATTTGGATATTTGTGATTTTCTTTTTCACATCAAATTGTTGATGTCGAGCAAAACTCTTGGACCTGCTAAATATAAGCCTATGCTAGACAAGCTTCAAGTTCCAACAATCCTTAGCTTTGGTTGGGGGAAGTAATAGTACATATGGAAAATAGTTGTTATATATAACGGTTGGTGTAGTTTTTGATCAAGGATGTGGCAAATTTCTGCTCTCACAAATTCCTTAATGGTAATTGGGAATTGGGACTGCCTTTTTTAGAGGTCATTTAAGTATGTCTTTATGAAATGTCAACCCACATCAGGTGAGGACATGATATATATTGAATTTTATGGTTGATAGCAAGGTGAAAAAGACTCATCCTGACTTCTTAATGTTGGTTCTACTTTGATGTTGAACACTATACTGATAGGTTTGTGGATAGTTGCGTGTTAGCAAATTCCAATCCTTGAACTGGTAGCAAAAGCGGAGTTGGTTTACATGCTCTTTGTTAATGTGTGGAAGACATTGGAATAGCATTGGGTTTAGACATGGTGAGCTTTCAACTGGAAAGTATCTCTTTATGCTGATAATTAGCCGGTACCACTTAAATTTAGATCAGTTATATATTTAGTTAGTACCACTAAAATGTGGGCAAATGAGAATGTAAATTTAAATAGTGCATACTTACCACCTTGTGAGGAACTTTGATCTAGACTTTTAACAATATTTTTTCTATGAGTCTGAGTTAGGTAAAAGTAGATGGGTCTTTGATTTGTAATTTAGATTTGCCTCAATGCAAGACCTTATCACTGGTAGACTGAATGTCAGTGGATATACATTCACAAAAATGCCTTTGTTGCAACTAATGGAAGAGGAAGAAATTGGTCAAGTTTAAAGCCGTAGATTCGTTTCTCCGATGCTCTTTCCTCCCTCAGTAAGATTTCGTGTTCTTTGTAGATCTGGGCTGACTTCCGTCTTTCTTATTTCATGACATATTCTTCTAAAATTTCTATTTTATGGTCATGTATTGAGATTTAAGTATGAAAAAACAGTTCTGGAAGTGGGTGAGCGCTAGTTTGTAAGAAAAAGTCTGTCTGCATGGAATAGGTTCATGGTTGATGCAATGAGTAAAAAAGGTTTTGTGTATAAAATTAGCAACTTTTCACTTTGTCTCAGAAGCATAGTGTTAATTTGCTGTACAAAAATATGTTGCTTCTTATCCTAGATAGAGCCATTTTTTTTCTACCATTTTCTGGAGTCTAATTAATGGCAGTGTGAGGCTTTTCTCATGTTTAAATTTTCCAGAGCTTTTTTAGTTGCTGCGAGAAGTGGGATACACTGTATTCTTTCTTGTTTTCATCTTTTTTGTTTGCTTTTCCTATTTTTATAACTCTTTCTCGTATAAGGTTTCTGTCTTGGCAATGTTTATAATAAAATTAGTTCACATACTTTATTCCATGTTTAACTCTGAATATCTTCTGTTGTGGTGCCATGAAATCAGCCAGCATACCATCTGCGTGTGGTGCTTGTTAAAATATTTTACAATGGACAGATTCAACTGACTCTAATTAAGTTGCTATTTTTCGTGCAATGTTTTTGATTGATTTGTTCTTTCAGTAAATGAAACAAATGTGCTATTATGCTCTTTGTGAAGGTTGGTTCCTGAGATGCATAAATGATGGTCTTTTGGAAGAACCTTTCCCTTTATCGTGGCAATCCATTTTGTGGATGTATATAAGTATAATTAGTTGGGGTGTAGTAACACTATATCCATATGATATAACCTTGTGAGACTGCCTTATATTAGGTTTCAGTTGTAGTGTTAACCCTTGTTATGAACGGATGATGACTGACATAATTTGAGATGGTGGAAAGATGTATGTGATTCCATAATCAAGCAAGGTGGTTCACTTCTTTCCGGTGATGAACTAGCAATGGCCCTTTGTTGGGTTATTGAATCGGATAAAACTAGTAAAGAGGTACGATTAGCTGCTTTTTAGTATTATTGTAACTCTATAGATGAGTGGCATGTGAGCATATTTGGTTTAGATTAAATCAACGAAATCTTTTTTAAGTTATAGTAAGTTATTGAGATGATGGGAAAATGTTCTCTCTTAGAGAGATATAACATTAATACCTTCTATTTTTATGTAATACACAAAATAGCTCTATGCACATGGTAAAGTTCCCATATGTACTTAAAAATGACCCAAATTCCCCTGACCATATATAAAACCATAAAATGGATAGCCCTCTTGTTTCTACTGGAATCTATGTTTCGATTGGTTTACAAGTTAATTAGTTTGCCACAATTCAATAATTTCATAATAATAAGAGCCTCCTCATGCATGCCAATTCATTTGAACATAAGCATATACTCATGTGGAGGGGATGAGAATATAAATTGGTCGTCAAACACATTTAGCCAAAAAAAATTACATGAGAAAAAAATCCAAATTATTATTTATTATACATTTTTAATAAAATTAAAATTATTATATGATAAATTGTTTTTTTTTACCCACAATCATGCATGTGACTTGACTTAAAATTATCCCTTAACCAAATGAAAAATAAGTATCCAAGGACCTAAATTTGTTACTTCTCATAAAGGTAGTTTTTTAGCTAGTTTATTTTTACAAATATATATTAATAAAGTTTTCCAGGAAATTTTTCAAATGAACCCCTAACCATGGAAATATTTATTTCTATGGAAATTTATTTTCCTAGAAATATAAATTTCTTAGAAAGTTACTTTTCTTGGAATTCTTTTTTCCAAAACCTCTAATTGGCCCTATAAGTTGTTACCGAGTGAGTGAGCTCAAATCATAGAACGCCCTGGTGACTATGGATATGGGTATCCACTGATGATGATATATTCAATATACTTTATATATATATATGAAATAATATAATAAATAATAATATATTATAATATTTTTAAAATATAATAAAATTATAAATGTAGTATCAATTGATCTAGGTATTCTAAAATTAGCTTATTTTAAAACCATATACTATTATTCTCTTAATCCTATAGAAACTATTACTCTCTTTCCCATATTAAATACTATAAAATTAGATTATTTTAAAATCATAAAAATTATTACTCTCTCTTTCTTAAATTAAGTATTACAAAATTAGGTTATTTTAGAACTATAGAAACTATTACTCTCCTTTTCTTATATTAAGTACTATAAAATTAGTTTATTTTAGAATCAAATAAGATACTTACAATGTAACAATTAGATATGTAAATAAATGCATAATTTTGAAGCACTATATTTAAGCAAATTAATTATATAAATTATATGGACTCACCTATATTGATCTGATATAAATTTTATAAAGTTATTTTAGTAAAAAAATAATATTATCTTTAACCATAAAAAAGTTGGATTTAAAATTTTAGAAAAATATTTTAAATTTTTTGTAAAATATTTTTCTAAAAATAAAAAAAATAATTAAATATTAATATATATTGACCATATTAATCATATTAGCCATATCAATACTATACGGCTAATGTGTATCAACATTTTGTGTAGATGATATATCACCTTCTGTACCACACGGATCTCAGCCCATATAGCCTTTCATGCCTCTTACACAAAATATTTTAAATATCGCAAACCGAGTGAACTCTAGAAAATCCAACACGTGACCCATATGCCCATGCCCACTCCTTGGGGGAAAAATTTTCATACTCTAATAATAAGCCACCTTAAAGTTGTTTCTTACCTCATAGATGAAAAGTTCTCATATGTTCCTTAAGTTGTACTCATTATCAAAAGAGTTTTCTCACAAAGGCGTTTTAGTCTTGCCTGTTGGGATCATGACGAATTTGTAGATAATTTTTTTTAGAGTTTTTCCCATATTGCCTAGCTAAAGTATGAAAAATTCCATATTCCCTTGATTCTAAATAGAAATGACATATGATTTGTTTATGGACAAAACTGCCTTTAGGTTTCCACTATATCATGTTTTAAAGTAGAGAGTAATAAATGAACACCGAAACAATGTTGGGTCATTCCAGTGTGATGGGAGTCATCGGCAGAGAACGAAACTCACCAGCAGGAGGAGACTAGCGGTGGCTCACCAAAGAGTGTCGATGAACAAGAAAAAAGCATTTTTTACACCACAGACGTTGTGTGAGTGTGACTACATTTCGCAGAAATAATTCTTCTTTTACACCGATCATGGATAGGATTGGTATTTGCATCCATTATAATATTGGTGGAATGTCACGGTTGATGAACATTCATCCATCGGTGAGATTCGGTGAGCTATTGGGGCAAGTCAAAGCATGACTTTCCATCAATGGTAATGTCAGCTTGAAGTATTTAATTGCATCCTCCCAATCATCCATGATATATGAATTACAAGATGATGAGGACCCCCAATCAGTGTTCTCCATTCGTAAGAAGGCGAATAAGGAGATGTTATCATTGTGCCGAGATGAAAGAGCCATCATTGTGATAAATCACCATCACCATCCATAGAAAGGAACCGGATAGTCAATAAAACTGAATCACCGGTCGTAATAGCTCATCCCAGCTCTAATGTTGGATTTCATATTGGATTAAATAAAACTTAGTTCCCTTTTGAAACTATCAGGTAACAATGAATCATTAGATTGTATGCAATTGGACTTTTTCGTGTACTCGAGACCACGATATTGTCCATATCGTGTTAAGATAAAATCATATTATGTGAAGAAATAAACACGACGTGTAATAATATATCACATTAGTAATTATACAACATACACATGCGATATATCGATTATGAGTTGCAACATAGATATAATAACATGACATGCATTCATGTCGTGGTTTCGATAACACATTTTGAAATATAAGCGTGTTAAACGAATACACGATGTCCACTAATGTCGCATTTTTTTAACATGATAATGTGCAATACAAATTGAGAGAACCGGGAAACTTGCCCTCAACAAATCCATGTCAATCTTCTTTCACCAATCCAACGAGTACAAAACCTAAAATAGAAGTCAATCAGAATAAATCAGAGGAATTGTCTCCAACGATGGGTGGGACAAGGACTTCATTTGATAGCTACAGACCTCCATACAGCCCCTGTAATTACGACGGTGAAGAATACAAAGAAGTTGAGAATATATGGGGTGAGGATCAAAGGTACAATAATGATATAGTCGGTATGGAAAGTATGTTTAACCACGAAGAATTTGGAAACAACGAGGTTCCCAGTAATGTTGATGTTGAGGCGGAGGCAGATTGGTATATAATCGATGATTTAAACCTGTTGGAACTGAATATTGGTGAAGGCCAACTAATAATGAGCAGTTTGCAAGCTAAGGATTACCAGAAGCTCCTCGAATTAGGTGCACATTTTCTAAGCCTATTGCATTTCAAGTGGGTCTTGGTCGACTTAGTAATAAAGGCGAATTTCACATACCATGTTGTGGATGAAAATTGGAATACATACGTCGTAAAGTGCTCCAATCATACTTGTAATTGGTATATAAGGGCCTCAAATATAGGAGATCATGTGACTATCATGAGGTTAGCACTGACTCATTCATGTGGAACCTAAAGGAAGTCAACTGACCATCCCCTAGCATTGCACCTTTGGATTGCAAGAAAATGTTATGGCCTGTTTAAAGACTCAGTGGACATTACACCTAAGAGCATAACAAGTTATATTTCGAAGCATTCGACATAACTGCGAACTACAAGAAATGCTGGCACGTAGGTAATGCATGAGAATAATTGAAATGTTGATTTAGTGTCATGATATGTTAGTCTAGCGTGTTATCGTTTACATGCTTAAACTACAGTCGCATTTGTTTCGATCACACGACATACGTAAATATCGTGTTAATATGAACACGATCAGTCATCATGCATGGATTTTGATCACACGAATACAAACAATGTCATGTGATCGGGAATACAATGTAAGCCGCTGTCGTATAACCTTTACTAAATTGTATTTGGTCGTGCAGGTAAAGCACTGGCTGATTTAATAGATGGTGACCCAGACGAATCCTACCACATACTTCCTGCTTACAAAAGATAGATAGAATATATAAATCCCGGAAGTGTAGTTGTCCTGGTGAGATCATATGATATTCCCATACCTATAGGTGGGTACGATTTCAAAAGAGTATTTTGGATGTTTGGCCTCGTTGCGAGAGCTTTCAGAACAACATTGAGGCCGTTGCTAACAGTAGATGCAATTTTCTTGAAAGGAAAGTATCCTAGACAACTATTGATAGTAACTACACTAGACGGGAACAATAATATGTTGTGTGTTGCATTTGCAGTAGTTGGGAATGAGTGTGAGAAAACATAGTGTTGGTTTGGTTTCTTTAGTTGCTTAGAAATCATCGACTCTCTGATCCTTTAGCTGAGTTGGATATAATCATTTTTTATAGACAGAAGGGATTGGCAAATGCTATGAAGCAGATTTTCCCATCTACACACCACGGATATTTCATCTGTCACATGGCAGCAAATATGCTGGACAAATTCAAGGACAACTACCTAAAGAACCAGCTCAATGTTATAGCCGAAACTTTCAAACACAATTTGTATGATGCAACAATGAATAACATTAAAGAATATAATCCGGGAGCATATGCTTGGCTAAATAAGATAGGTTCGGAGCACTAGCCCAATGTCTCATTTCTAGGGAAAAGAAATGGGACACTCAGCTCGAATAGATCTGAAAGTGCCAATGCAATGTTAAAAAAAAGCCAGATCGATGCCTATAACTCGTTTAATTGAGCACACGAGGGAGCACATGAGGACATTATTTGAAAAGCGTCGGATGGATCGACAAAATATAATGGAAGAGTTAACCCCATTTGCCCAAAAACACATCTAAAACAGGCTAGAAGAAGCAAGGAATGTGAATGTATTGCCTATGTCAATGTATGAATTCCAGGTTAACTCGCTATAACACCAGGTACACTGCATTCATATGGCAATGTACATAGCGTGTGTTATTTTATGTGTGAGGGCTTTATATTGTGTTAGTGTATACACATTATTTTCATTTATCGTGTAAGTTGATACAATTTACGTAATGATCGTATGATATGTCGTGTAATCGAGGACACAACATATTTGTTTATCGTGCGCTCATACTCACGATATTTTCTTGACATGATGTGGTAAGCATGGTTGATCGCACCTACACATGTTGAAAGTTTCAACATCTGGGTCTACCATATAAGCATGCAACGCAGCAATTGATAATACACACTTCTATGTGTCTGAGTACTATGAAAGAAGGTACTCTACTAAATTGTATAGAACGACCTATCAAGAGCCATTACACCTAATGAAGGATGGGCACTAGTGGGCACCAACTAGAGTTATGCCTACATTCAACCCACCTATCCCACAAAAATAGTGGGGACGTCCACGAAAAAATCGGATAGTAGTCACAACCGCCTGTCAAAGCCCACGAAAATGTGGAACATGCAGTCAGTTGGGTCATAACAGTAAACGACGTACTAGCACACAAGGTGGGCCTCCCAATGTCGCAGATGTCCCAACAACAAGCCAAAGAAGGTCAATTAATAGAGTACACAAGCGATTTAGGGAAGGAGAGCATTGATCAGGGTTACCTTTTCCACCCCCATTCTTTAGCTGAAATTTTTGTATAAACATCGTGTTATCAACAACATGTAATTTGTAATTATCGTGTTGTCCAAAACACAAAATTTTGTATAGAGGGTATATTGTAAATTTGTATGGTGTAATAGGAAACATGTACAAAAGGGATTACATGTTACTAAGTACACGATAAGAACACATGATAATAAAAAAATTTAACAACGTTTCCGTTCATTACATGATGTTGATCATGTCGTGTATTCGAACACACGACAATTGCATGATAATAACGACCCAATTCCCAAAGCATCATTCACGAAGCAGCACCGCAATGTCCACTGTATCAACCACTTCTAGAACCCGGCGATTCATAACCCTCTCACCCTGCTTATATATATTAGGGTTAGGGTTTGCAAAACGCTCACCCAATGATTTTTGGCACCGAGATGGATTTTTTCGGAGATTACTTTTGCACCTGATGGTGAATCTTACCCCATCAGATGCGGTCCACAACTGCATCTAGGGGGTAGGGGGGAAGAACACATTCAAGCGTTATTGCAATGTCTCAAATATTTCGTCCCATTGCATCTGACTGAAACGTTATGCCTATGAGCTTGCCCTCCTTCTCCGCCGGCCCTTCGACTGTGCCAACTTTAAAAAAGTGCTGAACGGCGAACCTACTGAAAAAATAGTTGGGGTACCTACCTGTATTTCTCAAATTGTGTTAATCAAGAAGTTGGAAGAAGACGTCTATATGACCTACAGCAAACCAAATGTGTTAGTAATGACACGATAGTCGATATATCATGACATCTTTTATACGATAAGTGATTATATCGTATGAACACTACACAACACACTTACAAGTCATGTATTAATTAACACGTTATTTTTTACTTCAGCCATTACAGTCGCTACTTAGCATATTATGAAAACAACAATATGAGCATAGGTCGTGTTAGCGATAAAACGATAAAAAATTGTACATTTTTGTCAGTTATTCAATCGATTGATTGATAACACGATAGAGGTTAAAATGTATGAGCAATGCAACGATATTACCTCATTCATTATGCACTCCTGCTTTAACAGAAAAAGGTAGTCGGTGTAGAGGAGAATTTCTATGGGCCACGGCTTGTATGGGTTTGACAGAAACTCCATGATAATGTCCTTATCTGCCTCATTCTGAAGCTCCATGTGGAACACCAATTGGGTATCAAGATAGTCCTTTGGCCACTGACCGAGCTCCTCCTTATTCGTAGTATCCTCCTTATTCATCTTATTCGCAGTATCATCTTCGACCTCTATCACATTGCAGATACTCTCCATTACTTTCACATCAACTAGAGGACTATCCAATAAAGTGCTACCACTAGAGCCAATGATTGAGATTGCTGGTTCTGGGGTGGGAGACTTTAGATGTGCCAAATGGATAATGTAGGGGCCAGGGACCGATGCCAAAGGAACTTCATCCCCAAGCTTTGCAGTTTGGGCAAAGTGTCCAAACTTGGCTACTTCTCATCAACGTAGCTGCTAAAACCCTTCGGCTTCTTCGATCCTTGAGCAGAGACTTTCTTGACTGCCTCCTCACCTTGTGGACCTTGACTTTAGTGGCATAGGAAGTAAGAAGGGAGCGCCAAGAGCATCTTTCCGCTTTAATCTTAGTTTTATTGCATGTTTCAGAACTGCTCCTTTATTTGCTTTCTGGGGTGCTTCCGGTCCCTCCAGGGGTTGTTCAAGGTGATGCATGGTCAAAGTTCGATGGGCATTCATTACCCTTACCAGGTGTTGGTCATATCGATGTTGGACCATCTAATCAAAGGTGAAATATATATTCATAAATGAATATAATATTTTTAGGCATATGAAATTTAATACATATGCGATGTTCATATGTAGGGCACTTATGTCCACGATGAAGGTATTGATGGAAATGAGGTAATGAAGGTTAAGATAATATTAGCGAAGCAAGTGGAAAAGATTCTGACATGAATGAAGAAGGAGTCAAAGGTGAAGAAAGCACTCAACAAATGGTTGATGGCGAGCGAGATGATGCAGTAGTCAATGTTATTGCCACAAATGATATGAATGTGGATGATGAAGAGCCGTCATACTATGAAGTGGAGCCACTCTATGCACACATCACAGATGAGGAGATAGATGGGGCAGTTGATTCCGCCATGGATATGGACCAACAAAACGAAGATGAGTTATATGTTGGTCGCATCTTTGAGAATAAAGAAGCATTTGTTACAGCCTTGCAGGAGTTTTCCATTCAAAATCATGTCAAATACAAGGTTGTACGAACAAATTTGTCAGAGTATGCAGTGCAGTGCGTTGATAGTACTTGCCCTTGGAGAGTTCACGGCTCAATAAAAAGGGGTGGAGGGTACTTTAAATTGAAGACATACAGAGGTGACCACTTGTTGGAATGCCCAGCTTAGCACAAATCATAGGCAGTGCAGTACCTCCTTTATTTTGAAGATCACAATGCCCGCTATCCAAGCTGAATTAACTCTCACACCAGGGAATATTATTTAAAGAATGAAGGAGAAATTTCATGTTGACATATTTTATAAGAAAGCATGGGCAGCAAGGAATATGGTGATCAAGGCTATTTATGGGGATTGGGTGGAATCATATAAATTGTTGCTAATGTACCTCAGGGCGGTGTAAGAAGTGAGGCCTAACACCTACTATCACTTAGAAGATGAAGTACCTCATGTAGATGGTGGCATGTGTAGGAGATTTAAGCGGTTGTTTTGGGCATTTGGGTTGTCTATAACAGGGTTTCAACATTGCATCCATGTGATTGGTGTTGATGCTACTCACTTGTATGGCAAGTATCCTAGTGCTCTTATGGCTACAAATTGAAATAATGGGTTATTTCCTCTAGCATTCAGGCTTGTTAGAAAAGAAGATGGAGACAATCGGAAATGGTTCTTAATGGAACTGAGGGATCATGTACTGATGGGTATGACGAACATCGTTGTCATTTCAAATCGACATAAGGGGCTTCAGAAGGCTATGCCTGAGGTTCTTCCCGAGCCTATGTACCACCATCATTGTTGCAGCTATCACATAAAAGCAAATTTTAAGGAGTTTAAAAATGATACACTGGCGGGCTTGATTGGGGCAGTAGCTTGTGCACTTACAATAGAAAAGTTTGATGTTAAAATGACTTGATTGGTCAGGAGAGTCCTAGGGCAAAACATCTCCTCTTAGGAGGAGAATTGCATCCTGCATAGTGGTCTCTTGCTCATGATGGTTTTATGAGATTTAAAATGACAACTACAAATATGATTGAAAGTTTAAATAACGTCTTGAAGGGGGCACGAGGATTACTTATGCAGGCTTTAGTGTCAACTATTTTTTATTGGGTCATAAAATTTTTTGTTAAATGATCTTCTGTCGCATCTGTCATGGCCACCGCATGTACTCCCAAGGTGGAAGTGATAATTAGAGAACAAACAAGAAAAATTAGGGAATGTTAATAGGATCAACAGCAGTCAATAAGAAGTGATGTCAATTCGTGGCCGGAAGGTTATGGTAAATGTGGCGATGCATACTTGTACATGCAACATCGCTCAGGTTTATTTTTATCCCTACTCGCACCTTATTGTCATGTGGGCAAAGCAGCAGGAGCAGATACAGGCATCATTGTTTTACACATCTTCCACTTATAAAATTGTGCACTCGGCGGAATTTTATTCTCCTTGTGGTTGGGATTATTGGGATAGGGATATACCTTTTGTGTTATACCCTCTGAGAGCAACAAGGCAACCCGGTCGTCCACAGTATATTCGCATTAGGAATACAATGGACTGTATAACTATGGAGAGAGATGGTAGATGAGGATATAAATGCGGGAGGTGTAAACAAAGTGGGCACAGTAGTAAATTATGTAGAATCCCTCTTGTTGATTGGTAAACATATAATCAATGTTTTTATTTATTCTCTATTTTAGGTATGATTATATGTTCCTAACGATTGATGATATGCTCTTAATTCTCTGCAGATCATATGGATCATATAGAGCCTTCTTACGGGCCAGGCCCGATTGATGGTAGTGTACTCGTCTAGCAAGAGTCACATAGGTCGGCTTCTATTTGGAGAGGAGAAGTATGATAACTCCTTGTAAATTTTGTTTCATTTTTTAAGATTATAAATTATGTTGGATTATAATTTTAAAATTTATTATAGGACCCCAGGTGCTTTGAGTGCACCGAACATTTTGGATATCTCCACCATTGGCCCGTAGATTAGCGTATGTTACCGCATATCGAGCAGGCAAAATTTAGACATTTCATTTAGCTAAGTACGTCTGTCTCAATCGGCCTTTATTGACAACTCTCATTGAGAGATGGAGGAGGGAGACAAAGATGTTTCATCTGCCCTATGGAGAGATGACCATCAAACTTATGGATGTAGCAATTCTCTTAGGACTTCGCATCGATGGACTTCCTATGGCGGGCATGATAGGAGGAGGTCACTTAGACTTATTAGTTAGACTCCATGGTAGAGCTCCTTCTACTACATCCATGTGTGGTAGCCGAGTTAGCCTTCGATGGCTCTTAGGTGAGTTTTGTGAGCTCCCAGTCGATGCTACGGAGATAGTTATCAAGCAGCATGCACGGGCCTATTTATTACATTTACTTGGGGCCATGATATTTGCTGATACTATGAGCAGCCATGTACACATGGCATATCTCTCCCTCCTTGCGGACTTTGACATAGCGGGTGCTTATTCATAGAGCAGTGTTATGCTTGTATTTTTATACCGAGAGTTAGGGAAAGCATGCCAGGCCATGACTTCTGGGATTGCAGGATGTGTGACCCTTCTTCAGGTAAATAATTTCATCACTTTAAATATGTTTTTCCAAATATAATTTCTTACTTTTTTTAATAACTTAAATTATATTCTATGACATAACTATGGTCGTGGGAGCATTTACACATCGGTCGACCAAGTATTGAGATAGATCATCACTTAGTCGAGGGTACTCCATTAGGAGTGAGGTAGGGGATATTTATTTTTAATACTTAAATTTTTGTAGGAAGGTTTTATTTACTTATGCTGAACTTATTTTAAAATTTTAACTCCTTAAGGTGGAATGTTCGGAAAAGGCAAACCGAAAGTCCACAAGGAGTCCTCCGATTATATAAAGGGGAGTTAGACAACCAGCGGCCCTATCAGATAATTTTATTTTATGTTGAATTTTTTTATATAATTATAAAAATGTAAGGTTATTTAAACTTAATTATCTTTATATATTGTATAGGTTATTTGGAAGCCATACTCACCGGAAGTATTGGCTGTGTTACCTCCTATATGCACCGACGGTCTGGAAGTGTGGCTATCGTGAATGCCATTGATATGTTACGAGATTGTGGAGATGTATGTGCCAGATCGTGTAATGCTCCAGTTTAACCTAGAGCAAGTGGTCCCACCTTCTATTGTCGAGTTTGTCCATCGCATAACTCGACAGGGCCGCCATATTACGGATTGGGCTACACATCATGCATCATATATCGCTCAATGAGAGAATAAGAGAGCCATTGTTATCCATCAGGAGATGGATACAACATCGCGAGATGTTCGTAGCACATATATGCAGTGGTACTTACCAATTACACAGCGATATATTTTACCACGCGATGATATAGTTATAACTTTATAGCTTGGGTAAGTATAACTTTGTTAATTATATAATATTATTTTTTTTATTTCTTATTTATTAGTTATATAATCTTTAATTTATTTTTTTATAGCTTCATTTAGCGCAACATACACATGAGCATTTAACTGACGCAATTAACACCTATATATCTAGTGAGGACTTGTTAGCATCATGTCAATTGATGCTTAGGGATCATTATGATGTCCTTTGTAGCTTGCCACTATTTCAGTTAGTGATTACGGTTATTCGTACATATTATCCTTTTGATGAGGCCGCTCAGACATAGCCAAGGCACGATTCATTTCATGTTATTTCATCTTCATCAGCAGTGCATAACTCTCCTCCAAGTTCATCATTTCCGGTCACTACACATATAATTCAACTAGATCTAATTTTATATTATACACGGCATCAGCTAGTTCAAGTTGAGTCATCTATTACTTATGCTGAGCTAGAGCTAGAGCCACATTCAGAGCCAAACCCAAAGCAAGCAGATCATGAAAAGCTCATACAACATCATCAAGGTCAAGGTCAAAGTCAAGGCCAAGGTCAATGATGTAGGAAATCGTGACATTGAGTATATTATCTTTGTTATATGTTTCTTTTAAACTAAATATTTTATTATCATATGATGTAATATATTTAATAAATATTTTTATTTTATATTTATTTTTATTAGTTAATGTAAATAACTTTAATATTATATTTGTTATGCATAAAATGTAAAATGAATGTGTGGAACGAACAAACAGGTATACGTGTTGAATGAATATACATGGACAGGAGTTAAAGTTAGTTTAAAATAATCTTTGAAAAAAATAATTTTATTTTATTTTTTAAAAGAACAAAATCAATATATAAACCGCTTATATCTTGCTCAAGATACAAAGTTCCGTGATTTCATAATCAATATATAAACCGCTTATATCTTGCTCGAGATACAAAGTTCCACGATTTCATCCCTTAAGACTCACTACATATGACAATTTCGTCGTCTAAACAAACAAAACCACCTTCAGATGATTTCATCAATCTAAATAACAAAATTGAGTTAAGTCTTATAAAATATTAAACCAATTTCGTCTAAACACCAACTGCTTGGCTAACAACACAAAAAACACCACTTTAAGAAATCTCCCAAAATAATTCAAATTGATAATTTTTTTAAGTATTATTTAAATTTCCCTTTTTTTTAGTGACGGCACATTGATTGGCATACTATAACGTCAATACTACAACGTCAAAAGTGTGTAACATATTGAGACGGTCTACATGTTGCATCGCACTTCATCATTTGATGCATTAACAGGAAATTTTTTCCCACGAGAGCACCAGCGAAGTGAACCTGATAAGAATAATATTATTTACCTCGTTCATGGATAATTACCCTGCTGGATAACATCATCTCGCCCATTATAGCACAAAAATGTTTAGTGCATCATTTTATGGCTACTTTCAAACTCAAATTCACAACTGAATCATGTACATAGAGTTATGAGATGTGGCTATATAAATGTGCAACCCACGTCACAAGACATTCCATGTTTCTTTCTGCCACGAGACTAGACACATTCGACCGAAGACCTAAACTTTAACAAGTAGCTAAGCAAGAGCTTGTCGCATAAATGACTTTGGCATGTCATTGCTGAAAGTAACTTTTCTACACCCTTTCAAAAAATAAAAAAAGGTAACTTGCTTCAGTGGAAATGCATATCACCTCTCTTAAAACTCGATCAATATTGGAACACTTCCAGAATGGGTGGTAAAATTTCCTGCAAAAGCAAATGCTTAGTCAGTGTTAAGTCATAAGCAACCTAAATGCAGGAGCGCCTCCTCGTTCCATAACATCAAAGACAGTCCTCAAGTAAATGTTAGGTATCCTCATTAAACATCACATGAAAATTATCAAAGATCGTCTCTTTTGGACTCGCTATGAGAAGGATTAGCCAAACATGCCCGTTATCCATAATTCCATTAACATGTCAAAATAACACTAACCGCATTACCACAAGCTGTCTACAAAGTTGCTTCAGCCAAGACAGAACCACCACACCACAAAATGCTTTGGTGGGCAATGAGATCCAAAAGAAAACGTTTGACAGACTGTCCAACTTCCACGTTCAGATGCAAATGACTGCCCACTGGATCAGTTCCAGCATTAAAACCCAAATAAATAAGTATTTACATCGGACAGCACCACTATGCATTGTACATAAAACTAGACTATATAAATGTTTTTCCTCTTGGTACAAGTCATCCAACAACAGTTTGGACCAAGGCTTGTCCAATATAAACAGTTAAGTGTAAAGGGCGAAGTCCTCAAATCAGAAAGTAAGGAAACATCAGGTGAAAAACCAAACTCCAGTTAGTGTGAAGATACCTAACCAGGTTGTACCACAGACATGAACCAATACTAAACATTTTCAGCTAGTAAGACAGCCTCAAAATAATAAGTTTGAAGACGAAAGCTCAGAAACAGATACCATTTGAAGGCAACAAACTACGTCGTGGCAATATCCAGTTTTTCTCTCTGCATATCAGCTACTTCCTGCCAATAACATTCCTCCATTTATTGCCATGTTTTTGGCAATCACATAGAAAATATACATTGCCATACTGAGGTTAGGGGAATAAGGTACCATCCTCACCAAAACAAGTTAGTTTATATGTGCAATAGTTATAACATATGACTATCTTCCACGCATGACGACCAATGAATTTCTCAAAAAATATATGGAATTTATGCACTTGTGTGCTAAGAAACACACGGAACAGCATCAAATACACCTTTACATCTACAGAATTTGCAAAGCAAGTGTCCCTGTATGCATTGCCGTTAAAAAATTAGAAATTACAGTTCCATGTGGACATTGGAACTTCTATTATAGGACATCACACAGTACAAAAATTAACGTATGGAACAGCTTTTTCACTTTCTTAAAGATATTAAAGTTCAAAAATCATCATTTTCCAGAGAATATATTAATCGAAGGTCACCAGACAGCACTAACTAACATTTCAAGTAGCTTTCCGAAAATCATCTGGATATTTTATTTACTTTACCTTTCAGTGACTTCCTTACAAGATTTTTTATTAAAATTAATGTAAATAGCTCTCTTACAACAAACCTGGCTGCATATGATATATCAAATACTTATACAATATTTTCAAAAACATAGATTAAAATGCCTATTAAAAGAATTTCGTTGAAGGAAAATCAGTTAAATAGTGTCCAATGCAAGTCCCGGGAAATAAATAATATGTACATCATAACAAAAGAACAATATTAATCACTTAACGAATCTTTCCAATAAAACTCTCCAACTAGATTTTCTTTGGAGAGAACATGTGGGCCTCACTCAAAGCTCACTTGAGCCTACATTTTTTGTCCAATCAAAACCTAGTTGGAGGGTTTTTACACAGATTCATAGGATATATATCTCAATCCATAACAAAAAGACAATTGTAGTACATAAGAGGAAAAGGTAAAATTGTAGTTTACACTGTAATACATTCCAAAAAGGTGCAAATGACATGATCCATCTGGCTCTCATTTTATTCGGCATGATAGGGATTAGCTACTCCTCTTATTGGGCATGACAGCCCATTTTCTTACAGGGCCCATTTGATCCCTTTTGGTTTTCTTTGTTACTTATTTCCTGAGTTAGTTTAGTTGTCCAGCCATGGTCCATTTCCCTAGCACTAGCTTATTAGTAGTTTATCTCAAGAGTTTAGGAGTCTCAGATTACATTGATGGCTGGGATTAAAAGATATCTAAAAAGTTGAGGCACAACTGACCACCATCATATATACGGGTTTCACATCTCCCATTTTGCTCATTAGCGATGAATGAATTAGGA
This sequence comes from Saururus chinensis, assembly GCA_035235625.1. Lineage (NCBI taxonomy): Eukaryota > Viridiplantae > Streptophyta > Magnoliopsida > Piperales > Saururaceae > Saururus > Saururus chinensis. The sequence continues at coordinate 41,002,393 of CP141143.1, forward strand.
TCTGTAATTTCCCTCTCTCAATTCCCTTTCATCCCATCCTAACCTCTCCAATTAGTCCTCTTCTCCCTCCTCCTAGCACACTATGTGCTTGCTAATTTTCATTACCAACTTCCCCTCCTTTCTTCCCTACACCCTAATACCCTTCCCCCTAACCCTCTCCTCATTCCACCGTCTTTCTTCATCTAAATCTAGCCATACACTCTTCCACTCTTCAAACTCCTCCACTCCCTCTGAAACTCTATCCTTTCCCCTCTAAATTCTTCTAATCTTTCCCAAAGTCGACATAGAACCTCCCCTTCACTCCCCTGTAACCCTCAACTTCATTCAAATAACTTCTTAATCGGCCAACTCTCACAGCCACAAACCCTTGAAGCCCATCCATAATAGCAAATCAATGCTGTGAGAAGCTGAGTGCAAACTATTGTTACATAAAAACCTTAGCAATGGACTAATGTCTCCGTACATCAATTCATAAGAAGAGGGTAAAACAGCATCCAGCATACAACTTACTAGAAACCTACCAATTTTATGTTGTAGTTTCAACCAAAAGAGAGAAAATGGCAAGACAAAATCCTTGTATTTGACCCTGTATAGCTGGCACTAAGGAGCATGGCATGTTGATTCATAACCAATTTATTCATCTTTCATTTTACCATTTCAGCACTGTTGTGTGGTTGCTATGATAATCTAACAATATTAGGTTGTATAAAAATAAAAATAAACCAACCCCAAAAGTCCAAAACTTGTCTCACAAAGCCATACATAGTTGTAAAGTAGGATTTTCTTCGGACAACCTCCTTCTCTTAATACTTTGTGGCAGCAATAGTTCTGGAGAAGCAACACAAGTATGACAAACTCCTTTTGCACATGCAACATTGTAGGCTTGAACAACTAGCTCCAATTTAAACTGCAAATCATCTCCCCCTACAAATAATAACAGGCATGTGCAATTTAATGGGGATCCAACAAGTAAATTTTTTTTTGGTTTGGTTATGAATAAAAAACATTAAGAAATAAACAATAATTATTATTATCACTTTCATGAAATTCGTTATGCCACTTTTGTTGAACTTGTTCATCGGTAAAATCTTGCTTGTATATAAAGCACCAAGGGTGACAAAAGATTTTTGCGCAACTTCCTATACTGGCATCAAATTTCCTACTATACCCATAAACATAACTTTAAATTGGTGTGTAGTTTGGGTGTGTTTTAGCCAAACTCTTGGACTTCAAAGTTATCCCAAAGAGATCCTTTCACACGGCTGCCATCTGTCAACCAGGTACAAGTTGTAGTGACACAAAATGGACCCCATTTTTATTGTGTCATTTCCAACTTTGCAAGGCTATATCTTGTACTCTTTAAGTCGGTTTCACATGTTCTTTATATGGTTGGAATGCTCTCAACAAGCTCTATCAAATGAGATCCATGAGTATGTTTTCTTCAATTTTTTGGTGGGTCTCACACATACCATGAGCCTCTTACAATATTACATTTTTGCCCATACTACACATTTAAATTCACACGTTCTTGATACTTTGGAAACATTAGCTACGTGCAAAGACATAGTTTATGTTTCTAGTGTAAGATAACCAGATTTCCCAAAAGCTCGAGCTTTTAAGAAAAAGAAACCTTTTATATTAATTTTATATTCTAACATCCCCCTTACGTGCAAGCGCTTGTCAAGCACGGCACGTTGAGCACAATTGAGATATATATAAATGTCTCCAACGAGACTTGAACACAGGACCTACTATAACCAAGTTTCCCAGAAACTTGGGCTATTAGGAAGAAATCTTTTATATTAATTTTATATTCTAACATCTAGCAACAATGCACATAATGGGTTTGGGGAATGAAAATTAAGCATAATTTTTAGAGGTAACAGACACTATTAGAACATTGACTATTTTCCGCATCAAATTGCCTGATATAAAAGATGAGAAGCCACGTTCTTATGCATTATATATCTTTTAGAGTCACATTAAATTCATATGTTGGCTAAGACCAACATCATAAAGTTCCACCTTTAAACTTAAAAATATATTAGACGTGCATTTTTTGCTAGTAGAAAAAAAAACAAATCAGTTCAAATACAAATTGTAAACAGAATAAGTTCAAGTTTTAAAAGTCACAACATAACCATCATGATGATAAGAAAACGTATACCAGAGAAAGCAACAAGAACTAACAAAAAACAAAAAAGATGAGCTGGAGAATGTAATCTAACTCTATGAAGGATTGGTCAAAGAGAAAAGAACTATAATAGCAACAAAATTCATTCATACCACAAAAGGTTGTCTGGAGATTTCTCTCACAATGTGCAATTATTTCTTCCACATGGCGTTGCTGTTGACACTATAAGCAGAAAATATGTTTATTAGAACTGGCAAGTGCCCATTTGCTAACTCAAAAGTGCAGAGATAAAAAAAATATCCAACTGCAACAAAAACATCTAAACAGAAGTCATACTACCAGTTCATCATGTTTAATGTGTAGAGCTTGCATCCCCATTTTTAATAAATCATTTACTTTTAAGGCCATCTTCTCTTGTATTTCTTCCAGACTTCGATGATTCAAACTGTACTCAAGGTTCAGAGGATTAGGAATGTCCTCGGAATTTTGACTCAAAGGCCTACTCTTGAGCTCTTGCTCTCTAGGTGGAACAGGATCAGGATGACGGCTACAACTTGGCAAGGCGCAGCTACAAATGCCTTTTCCACCTTTAAACTTGCCATCTAATTCAAAATCATTTGGCCTTGACGAAGAAGCCAATGCCTGTCAAACCCATCATATAAGTTCTGCATATCAATTAGAGAGAAAGAATATATATATATATGAGTTATCAAAGTGATTAGCAATAACAATTATATGGTGTCTTATATTTAACAATATTTCAAATGGGACCAAGTTGAAATTTACACAAATTTCATTTAGCTGTGGAAGTGAGCTACTCAGCTTCATCCCAAGCAATTTCAGGAGAAGACAACAATATATGTATACAAATTATACAGTTCATTGCAATGCAGCCTATGTGCTATAAAATTTAAACAAATTCATTCTTGGACTGCATGCAAAGTGATTTCACAAAACCATCAACTAATCTCAATATTCAATTAAAAGAAAAAACAAAAAGACACAAAAGAAACTCTTGAAGATAAATGATAGAAACTAAGAAGGAACCAACATAGAGCATGCATGCAATTCTTTCTAGATTCTTGACTGCTTCTATTTCTCTTCAGTGAAACACAACTTAAAACATTTGATGTGGATGTGGAATTTTTGTTAATTATTTTAAATGAAATATAAGCTTAACTCGTATGCATACTTTTTAGATCGCAGTCATTTTTCTCATTTTTCTTATACACAGTTATGAAGGCCCTCTAACCATTCTCTTTCATGACATTTCTTCCCCTTTTGAGTACTAAATTTTCAAGTTTTGTTGTGCCTATGTAATGCCGTTTTTGGATCTCCACATATAAGATAACAACCCACCATATTCTTTGAAAAACTGTATGCTAAAAACCTTTTAATACATTGCTACTGGAATTGCATTTCCAAAAGACAGCAAAATTTCAAAATTCTAGTGCCCCATGGGCATATGATGAAACAATGAAGGATGACGAATAACAATTTTTTTTTCAGGCAACATAGCAACCAAGGCTTACTTTTTAAAGGAAACATTATCTACTATTCTGCTTGGGGGAAGACCGAACGCCTGAATGTACATAATGCATATACAAAAGAATAAGAATCTAAAGGCAAGCTAAAGATCCAAGCCAAAAATAGTTCTTTGCCATACTCTGTGCGTATTAGAGAAAAAGGCTATCTACACTGAGCCCAGAGTAACTAAACTTTTTTCGCACAGTAAAGAAAAAGTGTCAACTTAATTTTGGAATAACTAAGTTGAACCTAGAATATGGATATTCAACATTGCTGTCAAAATACTTGTTCAGATGGCACACTCGAGTTTCTCAAGTTCAAGAAACGCAATTTATCAAGCATTATTTTATGCCATGCAAACAAAGAATTCTTCTTATTAGTCTTCTTCACATGCAAGTGGTGACCCTAACATTAATGCATTTCATCAGCAAAGGAATGGAATCAACCAGAGTCCAGAAATCGCTTACTACCCATTCATGACCAATCCTATATTTTAATATATACCAGTGCGGGTAAGTGATCTCATGAATCAATGTTAGGTAGAGAGATCATACCTTCTCTTCAAAACCATCCTTTACTGCCTTTGAACCAGCCAGAGTAAGATGAGTTTTCCCTTGGTCCATTGGTCTTTCAGGAATAATACTCTGCATGCCCCTGACTTCTGCACCTTGTACAATCAAATCCCTAGAATGGCTTGGCAGAGAATTATCAGCACTTGCCCGACCTTTTTGGGTTGGGGAAACCACTTTAAATTTCACATTATCAATGCAATCACTCATTTCTCCACAGGTGGCAATTTCCACTTCAGTGCTTCCCAATTCAACATTTGAGTGGTCATCTGCCCGCTTGACATTGTAAGAGCCACTTGCTTTGCTTTCAATTGTGACAGTTTGTTCATTCTGATTACCGTTGCCACTAATTTCTACAGTATCTTCTTCTAAAAGCCGTGGATCACCAGAAATGTTTTTCCTGTAAAAACGTTATAGGGGTCAACTTCTCTAGTAAGAGAAGAAAACTTGTGAAGATTGAAAAGAAGACTCTAACATTAACCTGTGGAACCAGTCAGATACGATACCAACATATGGTAACAAATGAAAATACTCAACAACAGTTGTCGTTTCAAAAGTATCTAGACCATTAGTGACCACAGGACCTTCCAGGCTGCAGACATAATATGAGTGTACTCAGTTGCCGGCAGATTTAAGATATTAACAAATGAAAGTTGATTTGGAAAAGATGCAGTTATTGCAATTATGCTTTACCAGGAAATCAGATAATCAATGGAGGTGAATCTTCTATCACCGACTTCAGTGCACTGCATGATATAGAATTGAGCAATCGACTTTTCTTTACTCAATGAGTATAGAGAGTGGGTCTCCAAAATCTTAAGATCTGTCTGTTCAATCCCTGCTCCAAAAACCATATTTTCCACACGTGACGAAAAACCTAACATATATGTAACCCATGACAGCATTCTAAACCAAAAAGTTACCTGTTCCGTCCTTAACAACTGAAAATGCAACCTGTTGAAGCATCGCATTTCCTGAATGTTCCTTTGCATATAAAGGTGCATCAGTATCCCTCTCAATGAGGGACCACACTCCCTTGGTCACTGAGGAAAACTGCAATAGGCATTTCTCTGTCGTAGAATCAACCAATAAAACAGCGACTTTACAGACCGGCCATCCATCTGTATTGGGAGTATCCCTTGATGGGTCTAATGCCTTGCATATATTGCAAGCATCTATCATCATATTTTCAGCGACAGAGAATTGCCCACTTAGATAATTTTCTTCCTGACTGTACCTTTTTATGTTTGCCATATAAGTCAAAAGACTTGGTGTAGCAATAACAGCCATTTGGCAGAATGATTCAAAACTGAGAAATTCAAGTACTGGGTATCGTTTCTTGTGGTAGTAATTGTAAAGTAGCACCACAGCATGCATCTGAAGTCAGAAAAAGAAGATAAAAAGACTCGTTTTCTTTTCTTAATTATGAAAAACATGATATCTCCCATGCCTAAGGTTAGATTTATTAAAATGCCAGTGTTTCGTCGGAAGTTCAAGCAAAACAAAATCGGAACAAATTAATGTACCCCTCAGCCAGAAGAACAAGTTATTTCAGATTGATCCTAAGAGAATGTTTTACTCTAAATGAGCCTCTGGTCTCCGTGCGCAAATCGTACAATGCATTTGCAACAAAATCGTTTCAGTTGGTTTCAGAAGCATCATATGCAGCACGTTGCCATGTAAAGTTTTGCACTTTTCCTTTACGGACTTTTAATGCAGACTTCGTTTTCTTCAAATAACATAAAGTGTAGGAGCAGGACCCAGGAGAATCTTATATTCCTACAAAGACAAGCAAACTCCCAGAAAACACTGGAGACATCATCAAGAAAAAGGGAAGAAGTTTAGAACTTCATAAGCATGACAAAGAAAAGGATGTGTGGTAGATCAATGACATGTATCTGTTTACACCAGATCACTTCGCAATCAATGCCTAGTACCCTTCAAAAAATAACGAAATTTAGCTACCAAAAGTCTTTCCTCTTCAAAAGGAAAAACTGCGGACTCGAACGGGTCAGGCCCAGAAATAAATAGCCGCACAAATGTAAAGCCAACGTGGGGAAGAACCCAACTTCGAAAACAAAACATAAGAGGCATGGTCAGGCAAACACCTGCGCTCCAACATCTTTCTGCTCGGACAGAGAGGGGGCCGGGGAATCATGATAACAAGGCTTCAGTGGCAACAGAGGAAGTACAAGCTGATCGATCAGCGCTTGTATGGTGTCCTCCGCCGGCGGGACAAGTTCACACTCCATTTCACCACCGACCAGCCAAACAACAATCTCGCACTTCCTCCACCGTCTCCCTCTCCTACTCCGTGAAACCAAATTCAAAAGAGAAACAGAAAAAGCAAGAACTTTCAAGGTCCTTCTCACATTTCTGAATCGTAATAATCAGAAAAGCAAGAATCGCAGAGCCTGACCCACGCCACTACCATGTCCATTTATGGCCTGTGTCAGAGTCTCTGCTGGTAGAAAAACTGCGACTCAGAGTACAAAAGGCGGGACTGTCTCAGCCGTACGGTGTGAATCCTGTCGAGAAGGACAAATGAAGATTGCCTGGGAGGCTATCCCAGCTACTGCGTTTCCTGGTTCGAAGCCTGTGTGGCATGGGCGAGGTTGTGAGCTTCACGGTGTCGCCATGTCAGACGGAGGACGCATTCCATCTACCCTCGGCATCAAAGTATCGGATAGCAGTGCACTAAATGTTAACGAAGAAAGTACAAGCAACTTTTGGCTGCAACTGTCTCACAAGAGTAAATGCAACTCGGCTTTTTTTTAAGAAAAAATTATTAAAATAATAAAAAAAAATATTTATTAAAATATATTATTTTAAGAAATATTTTTTAAAATAGTAGTTTTTTTTATCACGTAGGTACAAGCCAAGTAGTTAGCGTTAGTATAGTTTTTTATTTTATTTTTTAAGTTGATTTCGTCGTTTAGAACGATAAAATTAATTTGAAGACAATTTTGTAATTCTAAACGACGAAATTTTTTATTACTTGACTTGGTTTCATCGTTCAGAACGACAAAATCAACTTAAGCTGATTTCGTCGTTCTGAACGACGAAACTGCCACACTTGTTGACCCGGTTTCATTGTTCAGAACGACAAAATCAACTTAAGCTGATTTCGTCGTTCTGAACGACGAAACTGTCACACTTGGCTGATTTCGGCCTTCAGTCACGGAACAACATTGATTTCGTCGTTCTAAACAACGAAATCAAATTAAATTTTTTTAAAATTACCATTTAAAACTAATTTTATCACTTGTCCATGTTCATTCATTCAAAACAAATACAATACATGCATGACTTCATTCATTCCACCCATAACAAATATCACTATCACAAATATCACCATAACAAATATAAGTGAAGTACATCATAGACGAGTAACAAATATAATACATCACAAGTAATGTCATAATCTCCTACGTCCTCATCATCGTCATCGTCATCGTCATTGTCCTCGTCCTCGACAGTGGTGTACGAGCTCCTCATGATCTACCTCTAGCTCTGGCTATAGCTCTGGCTCTGGCTCTGGCTCTGGCTCTAGCTCGGGCTCCGGCTGCAACTCCATATCAGGCTCCTACTCGGGCTCCGGCTCAGCATAAGTAATAGATGGTACAATACGAGCTGGCCGATGTCGTCTATAATATAAAATCGGATCTGGCTGAGCTACATGTGTAGTGTCTGGAAATGATGAACCTGGAGGAGAGCTATACACTGCTTATGATGATGAAATATCAGGCCATAAAGAGTGCATCGGCTGTGTCTGAGTGGCCTCGTCGACAGGATAATCTCGATGAACATCTGTGATCACCGAATGAAGTAGTGGCAAGCTACAAAGGACATCATTAGATGCTCTAATCACCGACTCACATGCTGCTGCTAAGTCCTCGCGCGAAGTACAGGTGACAAGTGCATCACTCAAATACGCATTAGTATGTCGAATCTGACGAAGCTATAAAAAAATAAATTAAATATTAAATAAATAATTAAAACGAAATAAGAAAATATTATATGCCTTAATTAACAAAGTTGTACTTACTAGAGCTGCCTCAGATGCTCCCCTAGGCTGATATGTCATCTCCTCTACATCATCACGCGGTAAAATATATCGCCATGTAATCGGTAAATACCACTGCATATAAGTACTACGAACATCTCGCAATGTCGTAGCCATCTCCCCTCTAATAACAATGGCTCTCCTATCCTCTCATCGAGCAATATATGATGCATGATATATAGCCCAGTCGATAATATGGCGGCCCTGTCGAGTGATGCGATGGACAAACTCGACAATAGAAGGTGGGACCCCTTGCTCCAGGTTAAACTGGAGCACTACACGATTCGGCACATACATCTCTATAATCTCGTAATATATTAGAGGGGTTCGAGAAAGCCACACCTCTCGACTGTCCATGCAGAGTGGAGGTATCACAGCCAACAAGTCCTCTGAGTACAGCTGCCAAATAATCTATACAATATATAAAGATAATTTAGCTTAAATAATGACAAATTTTTTTAAAATCATTACATAAAAAAGTTCAACACGGTAATAAAATTACCTGGTATGGCCGCTGGTGGTCTAACTCCCCTCTATACAATCGGAGGACTCCTTGTGGATTTTCGGTTCTCTTCTTCCGAACATTCCACCTTAAGGAGTTAAATTTAATAAATGAGTTCAGCATATGTACATAAAACGTTGCTTAAAAAGTAATGTGGTAAACATAAATACAACCTACCTCGCCCCTAATGGAGCACCCTCGACCAAGCGACCCATCTCAGTAGTTGGTCGGCCGACGTGTAAGTGCTCCCATGACCATAACTATGTCATAAAATAGTGATAACAAATATTAGAATTAAAAAATTATACGTGACTAAAACACCAAGTAAAGTTACACAATTAATTACCTGAAGAAGGGTCAGACAGCCCGCAATCCCCGAGGTCATTGCTTAGCATGCCTTTCCTAACTCTCGATATAAGAATGCGAGAGTAGCACTACCCCATGAATAAGTGCCAGCCATGTCAAAGTTGGCAAGGAGAGAGAGATACGAAACATGCACGTGGCTGCTCGTGGTATCTGCAAACATGGTGGCTCCAAGTAAATGAAATATATAGGCTCGTGCATGCTGCTCGATAACTATCTCTGTAGCATCGGCTGAGAGCTTGCGAAACTCCTATAAGAGCCATCGTAGGCTCACTCGGCTACCATGCATCATTGTAGCAGGAGGAGCTCTACCAAGAAGTCTAACTAATATATCCGTATGAGCTCCTCCTGTCATGCCTGTCACCGGACGTCCATCAATACGGAGTCCTAATAGAACTGCCACATCCATGAGCGTGATGGACATCTCTCCATATGACAAATGAAATGTATGTGTCTCCCTCCTCCATCTCTCAACAAGAGCTGTCAATAGAGGACGATCGAGACGGACATACTGTAGATGAATGAAATGGCCGAATCCCACTCGCTCGATATAAGGTAACATACGCTCATCTATGGGCCAATGGCGGAGATATTTAAAATATTCGGTGCACTCAAGGCACCCGGGGTCCTATAATAAATTTTAAAATTATAACATATCGTACTATATCAACCAAAAAAAATGAAACAAATTTTAAAAAAAGTTATCATACCTCTCCTCTCCAAATAGCAGCAGACCTATGCGACTCCTGCTATACGAGTAAAGAAGCGTCACTCGGGCCTGGCCTGTAACAAGGCTCTGTATGATCCATATGATCTATGGAAAATGAAGATCATATCATTAATCGTAAGGAATACATGCGTATGTAACTAAAAAAAATAGAATAAATACAGAGGTTGATTATATGTTTACCAATCAACAGGAGGGTTTCTACAAGATTTACTATTATGCCCACTTTGTTTACACATCCCGCATTTATATCCTCATCTACCATCTCTTTCCATTGTTATGCGGTCCATAGTATTCCTAATGTGAACAGACCGTGGGCGACCGGGTTGCCTTGTTGCTATCGGTGGGTATAACACAAAAGGTATATCCCTCTCCCAATACTCCCGACCACGAGGAGAATAAAATTCTGCGGAGTACACATTTTTATAAGTAGAAGATGTGTAAAACAGTGATGCATGGATTGGCTCCCACCGCTTTGCGCACACGGCGATAAGGTACGAGCAAGGATAACCATAAACCTGAGGGATGTTGCATGTACAAGTATGCATCGCAGCATTTACCATAACCTTTCGAGCATGAATTGATGTCACTTCGTACTGACTCCTGTTGATCCTATTAACTATATACTCCCCGATTTTTCTTGTTTGCTCTCTCAATATGGCTTCCACTCTAGAAGTATATGGGGTGGCCATGGCAGAGGCAGCAGAAGATCGTTTAACAAAAAATTTTATGAGCCGATAAAAGATAGCTGACACTAAAGCCTGCATAGGTAAACCTCGTGCCCCCTGACGCTATTTAAACTTTCAGCCATATTTTTAGTCGTCATGCCAAATGTCATAAAACCACCGTGTGCAAGGGACCACTGTGCAGGATGCAATTCTCCTCCTAAGAGGAGATGTTTTGCCCTAGGACTCTCTTGACCAATCAAGTCCATTTTAGCATCAAACTTTTCTATTGTGAGTGCACAAGTTGCTGCCCTAATCAAGTCCGTCAATGTATCATTTTTGAACTCCTTAAAATTTGCTTTTATGTGACGGATGCAATAACGATGGTGGTAATCCGGCTTTGGAATAACCTCAGGCACTGCCTTCTGAAGCCCCTTATGTCGATCTGAAATAATGACGATGTTCGTCATGCCCATCAGTACATGATCCCTCAATTCCATTAGAAACCATTTCCAATTGTCTCCATCTTCCTTCCCGACAAGCCCGAATGCAAGAGGAAATAACCCATTATTTCCATTTGTAGCCGTTGCAGCCATAAGAGCACCGGGGTATCTGCCATACAAGTGAGTGGCATCAACACCAATCACAGGGATGCAATGTCGAAACCTTGCTATAGACGGCCCAAATGCCCAAAACAACCGTGTAAATCTCCTACAAGTGCCACCATCTGCACGAGGTACAACATCATCCTCTAAGCGGTAGTAGGTGGTAGGATTCGCTTCTTGTACCGCCTTTAGGTACATTGGCAACAATTTATACGATTCTACCCAATCTCCATAAATAGCCTTGATCGCCATATTCCTTGCTGCCCATGCTTTCTTATAAGATATGTCAACATGATACTTCTCCTTCATTCTTTGAATAATATCCCCTAGTGTGGGAGTTAATTCGGCTTGGATAGCGGGCATTATGACCTTCGAAATAAAGGAGGCACTACATTGCCTATGATCTGTGCTAAGCTGGGCATTCCGACATGTGTGGTCACCTTTGTATGTCTTCAATTTAAAGGAGCCACCACCCCTTTTGATTGAGCCATGCACTCTCCAAGGCCAAGTGCTATCAATGCACTTCACTGTATACTCCGACGGATTTGTTCGTACAACCTTGTATTTGACATGATTTTGAATGGAAAACTCCTGCAAGGCTGTAACGAATGCTTCTTTATTCTCAAAGATGCGGCCAACATATAACTCATCTTCATTTTGTTGGTCCATAGCCATTGTAGAATTAACTGCTGCATCTATCTCCTCATTTGTGATGTGTGCATAAAGTGGCTCCACTTCACAGTACGGCGGCTCTTCATCATCTACATTTATATCATTCCCAGCAATAGCATTGTCTATCGCATCATCCCCCTCGCCGTCAACCATCTATTGAGCGCTTTCTTCACCTCTAACCCCTTGTACATTCATGTCTGAATCTTCTCCACTTACTTCATCAATATTATCTTCATCTTCATTATCCTCATTTTCATCAATATCTTCACCGTAGACATATCCCCCCTACATATATACATCGCATATGTATTAAATTTCGTAAGCCTAAAAAAATTGAATTCATTTATAAATATATATTTCACCTCTGATTAGATGGTCCAGCATCGGTATGACCAACATACGTATAGGGGTAATGAAGGCCCATTGAACTTTGAGTTTCATACCAGGCACCGCCTTGAGACATTTGAACGCTAAATGGCTCGTGTGCATGCATCGTGGACCTTCCATATTACACACAAAATCTCAAAATTTAGCTAAACGTATTTTCATTAAAGGATAATAAGATTCAAAACGTATTTACAACTAAATCAACCTTACCTCCAATTAGGTCCACTTCCATCGTAAATAGGGGCAGACGACCTATGACGTTTATTTGAAGCTACTGTCATAGATAAATTTCCTTCTTCTTCATCGTCCACCGGCATTTGCATATGACTTTCATTGTTCACATTTCTATCCGAGCTCCTATGTGAGCTTCTATGAGAGCTCCTATGTAAACTACTTCACCTTTCACTAGTCACTCGGGCCTCTTTTTCGAGAAATAACTCGAAAGAAATTTTGTCACATGAGTGGTGGAACATAAAAGCCATTGATGAATCATCATTTATGCTCATTAGTATCATTCTCGATCCATAGGACGGAATATTACATTTGATAGTAATTTTCCATCTTCTTCGATCCAACCCAACCTTACTTGCTACGTGCATCTCAAATTCATCAAATGTAGACGGTTTCTTCATTAATAATCCTTCTATGCGTCCGTCGTAGTTAATTAAAAAACTAACCATTTCTTCTGCCATTTCTATTCAATTAATTCATAAATAATAAATTAAATTAATATTAGATTAAGCAAACTAATACTAATATCTACCCTAACCAATATATTTTTAAAATATATACGCATAGAAACTAATAGATTTACCAAGTATATAAGCATATCATGAATACTTTATATTAATGAGTAAATTTCCTAATCAATAAAATTACACAATTGATGCAATAATGCATGCAATGTCACAAACCATATAAGCTGTAAAAAAAGCATGTTCAAAAACTCAAATCCTCCTCATTTTCCAAATTTTGAGAGTCTTGTCATCTTAAAAAACAAAAACTCATTAGGTCAAAAATCCATCTCAAATCAGTAATCTTAAAGGCAGTGACTAGGGGGCGGCTTCACTTTACTGAAGCAAGGCTCGCGCTACGCTTTTAGCTTGTGTGCGCTAAGGCCTCTCGCATCGCGCAAGCGCCTTTGCCTTGTTCCATCGTCAGCGCACTACGCCCCATCTAATCTAGTACTTCTGGCATCACCGGAAGGATCAGAACCACATTTGTGGGCCGACAATTTTTATGGATAGGTCGAACTATTGGAAGCAAATAGAAAAGGAACACCGAGTGGGATCAAAGAAACCAGCGGACTGATCACTAAATAAATACAAATAGGTGCAAATTTCGACATCACCACAGCCCACTTCATTCTCTCGCTCTGCTTGCGGTGCTTCTTGCTCTCAAAATGCAGAAAGACTTGTCGGAAATTACCGATTGGGTTTGTCCAACCAAGAAAGACATGGGATGCACATTTTTGTTTCGAACCATGTCTCTCGGAGAAGCGCTCCTTCAACTACCCTCTCCTCGAGGTATGGTTAAAAACACAAAAAATGACTGAGAACAATACTTCTAAAACTAGGGATCAATGACGGGACAATCAAAACTTCAAATTTCTTCAATGTAGCATACAAAAGATAAATTTCTTCAATATAACATACAAAAGATCCATTGCAACAATTAAAGAAGAGGTAAATAAAAAAAATAGAAGCAAAGGATTGACACGCACCAAAAAAATGGAACGGGAGCGGGTTGGACGTGGGCAGCGGCTGGCTGGACGTCGGCGGTGGCAGGCTGGACGTCGGCGACAGCGGTCTGGACGTCGGCGGCGGGATTGGCGGTAGGCCGGATGTTGGTAGAGGCGGCGGTGGATCGCTCGATGGACTGGACTGAGGCGACTGGAGGCGGAGCGGATTCGGGAACATAAGAACGATGATTTCGTCGTTCAGAACGACGAAATCAACTTAAGCTGATTTCGTCATTTAGAACAACAAAATCAGTGTTGTTCCGAGACCGAAGGCCAAAATTAGCCAAGTGTGGCAGTTTCGTCATTCAGAACGACGAAACTGGGTCAACTTATAAAAGGTTTCATCGTTTAGAACGACGAAATCGTCTTCAAACCAATTTCGTCGTTCTAAACGACGAAATCAACTTAAAAAATAAAAAAAAAGCCATGCTGGCGCCAGCTGCTTGGTTGGCTCCTGCGTGGCAAAAAGGAACACCACTTTGGGAAATATATTTTGGTAAATATTTTTTTTTATTATTATTTTAATAATTTTCCCTTTTTATTTTCGGTAAAAAAAAGGTCTTATATTTGTAATAATTTTTTTTTATTAAAGTAATCAGACTTTTATTATGGTCAAATAATTAAAGTGTAAGTAAGTATCTACTATTTATTAAAGTAAATTTATTTATATAAAAATATAAAAATGTGAGAGCATTTTTGACTAAAATATCTTCTTCTTCATCATATAATAACTTGACGGAAAAAATTATCTATATCAGTCGCTCAGTCCAAGAATGTGTCTTCTTATTCTCCTATGCAACTTCATCTCGCGGTAGTTTTATCTCCAATAAGTCTTCTTACTTGGGTTAGTTCATCTTTCGTGTTATTTTCGTTTGCCCAATTGTTTCCCTTTTCACGATTTTTCTCTAACATATCATAACTTCCAACTCCGTATATTCCCTTCGATGAAGAAGATTGATTCATTTTATTTACGACCATGAAAAATATGTTACCAAATAAAAAATGTGTTTTTGGGTTGGTTATATATTGGTCGTTACATAGTTTCTGCTAGTAAGATTTTTGGGTAATTGAAAAACTGAAAATGGGAAACTAGAAATTCGAAAGACTGGATAACTGAAAAAGTAGAAAACTAAATTATGGATATGATACGAAAAGAGCATGAAAAGGGAGACACAAAGTTTGTTGTATATTTGGAACATACATTGGGATGCAAGTTGCAAGAAATATGATTGCGACAATGCAGAATCAAAACTAATTGAAGTTCCATGCAAGGTTACTTATGATGTTTTTTTGGATATGTTGTATAAAATTTGTAAATGGTCAAAGAAAGAGTACTTATTGAAGTTAAGTTTTATATATCCAATTGCAGTGCCTATTGACCTTCTACCTTTTCAAACAAATGATACTGGAACTCTCTATTCCTTCCTTCGAGAGAATAAGCTAAGATCGAATGAAATACCATTGATGATAACTAAAGTAAGAAAATAGAATATTACTGAAGGGAATATTAGTGTCAAAGTGTCGAAATGACATGAGGAGACGAGAAGAAAAAGTGCAAAGTGGGAGAATATAGGAAGAAGAGGAGCGATGTGGGAGAATGACACATTTTTTAGTGTACCATACAACACAACTATCAATCTTAGTTGTAATGAAGATAAACTTCAATTAGATGAGTTATCTCATTTAGAAGGAGAGTAGGATGAAGAAAACACAAACATTCCAAATTAATATTGATTTTAAAAGTAACACATGATGACCTAGCAAGTGTAAAAGAAGAGTTTGATATCGATTTAAACATTAAATGAGTATGTCTCAAACACAAACATAGATGACTTTGAATTTGGGCAGGATCCTCATTATGCTTGACCATTAGTATATGAAGATGATCCTATAGGAGAGACAAATAATGGTGCAGAGGAACATGATATGAGTTCTGCAACACCCAAAGATTAGCCATGTCCTAATGATGAAAGGTACAGTAAATATTGTGAATATAGTTTGTAATTTTATATTATGTATGTATATGTATGAGACTATTGATATAAAATATATTGTGTTAGCTTATGTAGATCAAATGGAAGCAACTGTAATCAGCCTCTGCCTGTTGATGAAGAAGTGGAAAACATAGATAGTCCAAAAATATCAGTTCCAGTTACATCAGTTAAAAGAAGGTAAGTAATTTTATTTTTCAGTTTGGTAGTTTATCAGTTTCATAGTTTTTCAGTGTGACAGTTTTTCTGTTTGGCAGTTTTTCTGTTTGGCAGTTTTTAAGTTTGGCAGTGTTTTAGTTTGGTAGTTTCTAGTTCAATAATTTACATTTATAATTTTCACGAAGAATGAAGGTGGTGGTAAGAAAAAAAGATTGAGACTTGATGAAGAACCCCCAATTTGACCTACAAAATGGACATTATTGAGGAGGATCCCTATGTAAACAATGACTTTCTTGTGCAATTAGGGATAGTCTATGATTGAGAATCGATAGAAATTTGTCAACAGTTCAAGAACAAAGCCATGTTTTAACTTCATCTTCACAACATGGCCATGTACACCAAGTTTCAGTTCAATGTTATATATTCATATAAATCAAGGTATACAATTAGATGTGTTGTCGAGGACTGCCCGTGGAGACTACATGCCTCGAGAATTAGTGGATGTTTTATGTTCAAAGTGAAGGAAATGAATTTAGAACATACATATTCGAAGGCACTACTTGGTGAAGATCATTGTCAAGGCAAAAAGTGGGATTATTGCTGATATGAAGGGTCGTGGGTCTTACTCTGTTGTGCCCGATTTGGGAAAATCACGCAAGAAAGGGAAAAGAAGGAAGAAGAAAGGGGAGAAGAACTGACTTTTCTAGTGCATAACCAGAACAAGGGAGGAGAGGGACTACCCATATAGGGAGCCACGCCTTCTCCTTGGGAGTCGTTCCAGCTAGTGGGCCCGGCTAATCCATGGGCCATTAGCTGATTCGTTACACATAAATGTCATACTACCAACTTATTACATAAACAAATGCAAAAAATAAAGTACCCTAATGCAATCAAATAAAAGGTAAGTAGAGCGGAAAGAAAGTCCAGGGGAACATTCACAACACTCCACCACTCTTCCGATATTCGCCTTGAACTCAAGGTGACCATGCTGGGTAGTGAGCCATGAACTCGTCCTCTAACATCCAAGTGGCATCCTCAAGGGGCTGGCCGTGCTAGGAAATGAGCACCTATGTAATGATACGGCTGGAACGGCGAACCCAATGCTTATTAAGCACCGCGGCTACAATAGGGTCTGTAGGCGGGACCGGTCCCATCAAAGGGGGTGGTGGAGCATCGGTAGTGAGGGAAGTGTCACCCACACAGCGGCGGAGTCGAGAGATGTGGAAGACTGGGTGAAACAATGAGCTAGGCGATAGAGCAAGGCGATAAGCCGCCGGGCCAATGCGCTCCACAACTGCATACGGGCCATGGAAATGGGGGGCGAGCTTGGAATGCTCTGGCTAGAACAATGTGGTCTGATGCTGAGGAATGACTGAGACATAAACCAAGTCACCCACAGTGAACTCCTGATTAGTGTGTTGTTCGTCATAGATCTGTTTTATTCAATTCTGAGCTGTGGTGAGGTTTAGCTTGAGCTAATAGAGAACCTCATTCTGTGTCTGTAGCATATAATCTACCTCGGCAATAGAGGAGCAGTGAGGAACATATGATAACACAGTTGGAGGTGAGAGGCCATACAGTACCTCAAAAGGAGTGAACCCTATGCGAGTGTGAAAGGCGGTGTTATACGACCACTCCGCCCATGGAAGAAGCTAGAGCCACCAACAGGGTTGAGACATGGTAAAACAACGAAGGTACTATTCTAAACAGCGGTTCACCAACTCGGTCTAGTTGTCCGTCTGTGGATGATAGGTTGTGCTCATGTGGAGAGTAGTGCCCTGTAATGCAAAGAACTCCTGCCAAAACTGAGATATAAAGATCCTATCACAATCGGACACAATAGTACGAGGCTTGCCATGGAGCTTAGCCACCTCCCGAACATATATCTCTGCCATCGTCTTGGCGGTGAAGGGCTGCCCTAGGATGCAGAAGTTCACATACTTGGACAACCGATCTACCACCACAAGGATCACCGACTTGACTTGCACCAAGGGCAAGGCCTCCACTAAGTCCATCGAAACATCCTCCCAAACCTTGTCGGGAATGGGTAAGGGCTGGAGTAATCCGGCAGGGGTTTTCGTGGCAACCTTGGCTCTCTAACATACGTTGTTAGCGGCAACATAATTCTGAATAGCCCATCGAATGCCCTGCCACAGAAAGCTCTGGATGACTCTCGTATAGGTGTGGAATGCTCCTTCATGACCGGCCAAGGGAGTGTCATGGAAGTGGGAGAGAATGCGCCGGCGAAGGTCTTCAACATCGGGGCCCCAAAGGCGGTCCTTCCATAATAGAAGGTCATCTCGCACACAAAGAAAGAGTGGCTAGCAGGATCTGCCTGGAGAGATGCAATCAATGTTTGTGTGGAAGGATCCTCGTGGTATGCTCTTCTTAACTCAACAGTAAAGGGGCAGGATGGTGTAGAGAGGGCCATGCAAGAACCGGAGGTAGAGCTGCAAGAGGGCATTAGCCACAATGTTGTCAGACTCTTTCTTGTACACCACCTCATAGTCATATCCTAGCAATTTACTGACCCACCTCTGCTATACTAGAGTGGACACCCGCTGCTCAATGAAGTACTTCAAGGGCTAGTGGTCAGTGAAGATGAGGAAGCGGCAGCCGAGCAAGTAGGGTCTCCATTTGTCGACGGCAAGGACGATGACCAACATCTCCTTCTCATAAATGGACAAGGACAAGGAACGGCTGGCCAAAGCCTTACTAAAGTAGGCAATGGGTCACTCGCCCTGCAAGAGCACCACTCCCAGGCCCGCCTCCGAAGCATTTGTTTGAACTACAAAAGGGCAATTGAAATCTAGTAGAATGAGGATAGGGACGGAGGCCATAGACTTCTTCAGCGCATCAAAAGCAACTTGGGTAGCCTTTGTCCAACTGAATCCATTCTACTTCATGAGATCTGTGAGGGGGCGGGCAATCTCTCAATATCACTCCATAGCGGCTTATAAACCTCCAGTAGTAGCCAGTGAGGTCCAAGAAGCCTCGTAGTGCACAGACACAGATGGGCATCGACCAAGAGAGCATGGCAGACACCTTAGATTGGTTAGTAGTAACCCCATCCCGAGATATGATGTGGCCCAGATAGTCGACCTGTGGGCTGCCAAAAGAAACACTTTGAATGCTTAAAAAATAAGGAATGATCTCTCAGAATGGAGAAGACAGACCTGAGATGTTCCAAGTGCTCCGCCCACGACTGGTTGTAGACAAGGATGCCATCGAAGAAAACCAAGATGAAGCGGCAAAGGATGGGCTTGAAGAGATAGTTCATAAGGCACTGAAAAGTGGAGGGGGCATTGTCAGCCCAAACGTCATGACAAGAAACTTGAAATGGCCGTCGTGAGTGCGGAAGCCGGTCTTGTGCACATCGACTAGCTGCACCCAAATCTGATAGTAACCCAACCGAAGATCGAGTTTACTGAAGATTGTCGAACCGGCCAACTCATCCAGGAGCTCCTCAATCACGGGAATAGGGTACTTGTCCTTGACTATGATAGCATTCAAGGCCCAGTAGTCAACACTAAATCGCTTTCTTACGAACCAGTAGTACAGGAGAAGAAAAAGAGCTCGTGCTACTGCAAATGATGCCGAGCTAAAGCATATCAGCGACAAGGCGCTCGATCTCCGCCTTCTGGATGTGAGGATAGTGGTAAGGGCGGACATTGGCCGGAGATGCCTCAGGAATGATGGGAATCCGCACTGGTGGAAGGCCCCTGAGCTTGGCAAACACATCACTGTGGTCCGTCAGTAAATCAAGAAGATCCTTAGGTCGCTCATCTTGGTGTACCTTGACTGCTGCCCGTTGTTGTAGGAGGAACCCTTGGGGTGCAAATCAGAAGGAGCTCGCTGATTTGGTGGAAAGAAGGGTGCCCGACTAAGACCCTTGAATCCGTACCCGCTGTCCCTGAACCTTGAAATTCATAATCATCTCTCTGAAGTTCCATACCATGTCCCCAAGCTCTTTAGCCACTGAACCCCTAACACCATGTCTGTTCCTTTTGTGGGTAGCAAGAAGAGGTCGGTGATGAAGGTGTGGCCTTGGATGGAGAGGGCGGTTTGAGCACATACGCCGGAGCTCCTTAGATGCTTTCCGTCACCAATCAAGACACCGAATGGCCTCGAATCGGACACAAAATAGCCTAGTCTCTAGGCCACCTTATTGTTGATAAAGTTGTGATTGGAGCCACTATTGATAAGGATGGCCACTTGCTAACGATTGAGGTGGCCTTGAACCTGCATCGTATGAGGAGTGAATGCCCCCAAAAAGGCATGAACTGAAATCTTGGGTGACACATCGTCGTAGTGGGAGGAATCTATCATGTCTGCCACATTCTCCTCTTCTTCGACCTCCTCCACGAGAAGGCTGCCTTTGACGAAACAACGATGCCCTAGAACGAACTTCTCGTCACATCTGGAACATAGCCCCTTGGACCGATGTTCCTCCATTTGTGCCGGTGTGAGACGACAAACAAGCTGACCTGGTGGGGGGGCTGTTGGCCAGGTTGGCCTGAGACTGAGCTGTTGACTGGGGTGGAAAGGAGGCTAGCGCCAAGAGGAGGCCATGGGAAGGGTCCAAGCCAGCCCCCCTCCACTGTCTAGCCAATTTCTCCTCCTCATTTCGTGCATGCCACACGACATCCCGCATACTGGAGCATGGAAAATGGTGCACCTTCTCTGATATCTTTGGTTTGAGCCCTCTCTTGAACGTCCCCACCAAGGCTGCCACTGGTCAATCTGGAAGGCAGTTGGCAACCTTCATGAATTCCATATAATATGCCCGAATGGTGGTGGTTTGGCGCGGGGTGGAGAGCATCTCGTTGAAGTCTTGGAACTGGTTGGGGCCAAACTGGATGCACAATTCATTAGAGAAGGTGGCCTAGGTGGGGTAATGAACCTCCTTCTCAAAGCTCTAGAACCAAACGGAAGCGTCTCCATCTAAGTGGAATGTCGCTATGCACAACCGTTTAGCCTTAGAGTGCGCCCCCTAGTAGGCAAAGAACGTCTCTACCTTGTACAACCACTCCACTGGATCTTCGTCCCCATTGTAGTGTGGGAACTGCAGGCGGGCCAAACGGGGCTCAGCTCCTCCCCATGGCCCTCCATGAGACCTAGAGTACTCCTCTCAGTCATCCTCCATCTCTTGAAAGAGGTTTCTGGTGGGCAACATCATTGGGGCATTTTCCCGAACACCTAGTAGGCCTCGCATATCCCAAGTCTGGCATCTTCCTTCTACAACCTGGTTGATTGTGCCAAAGCGCACGGGGGCTTGAGGAGGGCGTGCATCCTTGTCTGCCATCACCTGAGGGCCAGGTTGGCATAGTTCGGGAACCTGGGATGACTCTCCCTTCTCCACGCTGACTGGTTGGGGTCTAGCCAACAATGGCACTAATGACATTGTATGAAGTTGAGTGACAGTCATGGTTAAGGACTCAATTTTAGCCATGATCTGCGCAAGTGTAGGAGTGCTGAGGGTCTCCTGGGCAGTTTTTGAGCTGTCCGCTGAGACTTCTGTAACGACCGTGAATTTTTGGTATGATTTCTTGCCTCTAATAAAACTATTTTATGAGTTTTAAATTATTTGGAGGCAAAAATTTTGAGAATTTTTATATGGGTGTGATAGAGCTCGATGAGACGAGCATAATGAACCTAAGAACGCACGAAATGGAGGTCGGGAGCAAAAGTTACAACCTCAGGAAATGTACAATATAGGTGAGACCCACTTTAAAAGTACGAGATAACCTACCCATGTGGGTCTATTTTCGAAGGGCTCGTTGATACGAGTCCATCGGTATCAAGAATGTGTAATTCCGATATCGGGATAAGAAGATATGATGTTTTAAATTTTAAAAATAAAAATATATTTTGTCACCGCGAGCCAGGCGCAACACGCGGCGACGCATCAAAAAACTGATGCACGCCAGGATGCATGTGTTAGACTTACGCATGTCTAATGCACGTCAGTCACGCATATTGAAATTCATTCTGAAACTTCTTTTCTTCGTTTCTCACTCATTTTAAGTCCATTTTCTTCCATTCAAAGAGCGTTCTTAACTAAATCGAAGGTGTTCTACGCAATCGAAGTGTCCATTCTTCGAGTTAGCGACCCTATATGGGGGAAATGTCCCGGGGTAAGGGGAGGTTCTGTCCGTAGCCTACAGGCACTGAAAAAGAGTTTTTGGAGTCCATTTTCTTCCGTTGAAGAGGCATTCTTACCTAAATCAAGCGTGCCAGACGTTGTGGCAGGGTTATTTTCTTTGTTGGAGACCTCCAGAACCCCAGAAGTGGACATCCAATTTCGTGGTGTTCGGCTTATCGATTTCAAACTCGCGCAGACAGCGAGGTAGGGGCTTTTATTATTTCTTATGTCATGATTATAATATTTGGTTGTGTTTTTAACTTATTATTTATATGACTCTCGCATGCTATACTTTAGAGATTACTTTCAAGTTATGATTTACGATTTCTACATATATATATTTGATCTGTCGAATGGTTAATCGTTGAGATAGAATATGATTTATATATTGTATATTTATAATGCTATTATGTATATTTGATTAGTCAAATGATTTGCCGCTAGAAGCGAATATATTTTATAGTACATGCATTATGATTGCCTCATATATAATAGTTTGATCAAATGTTTATCCGTGGATTTTGATATAAATTATACACAGTGGAGCGTGTGAGATAACGACAAACTAGCTTCGCCACTGTTTTCATTGCGAATGAATACAATATATTTGAAAGACAGTTTTAGTGGACTTGTCCTTGTTGAAAGGATGATACTCAAGATTATTTTTGAAAAGACGTGTAAGCATGGTGATCAAGTCACTGAAGCGGGACAAAGAAGGGGTAATTATCTCATTGGAATGAGCGACCAACCTTGCCTTTGTAATCGTTGATAGTGACGCTCCCATGACTTGTAGAGGCAGAACTAGGGTTTTCAAAAGGATAAACATTGTGATAGAATGTTTTAAAAGAAAATAACCCTTTTTGGAGTCTGGGAACTCTAAGATATTTAGATTGAGTCTAAGACTCAAGATCATGAGTTTGGGACTCAAGACTATGAGTCTGGGATTTAAGACTATGAGTTTGGGACTCATGAGTGTTTTGGTTGTCCGGAGCTATTGTTGGGCACCCCGATAGAGCTCCTTTGACTAGATGAGGGCACAATTAATCAGCTTCGGAATCGAATGCATGGTACCTACTTTAGCCTAGTGAGCCCTAATGAAGGGCAAGACCCTTGATTTGCCCCTAACAAAGGGCAACTATCAAGGCTACGCGCGTTAGGGTAGAGAGTATTATGGGAAGACTCTCTACTCTCTAGATCCCGATGCCCCATGAGCACAGGCGGCTTTTCTATCCACAGACACGAAATATTTTGAGATGATCTGTGGAGAAGTAAGAGGTCATTGTTTTGTACCCGCAACAAATTCTTATTAATATATATATATGTCTGAGACATTGGTAGTGAGCCGTGAGAGCTTGCGAACCCTAGTAGCATCTTTGATACGTAGGAAGAAGCTCTAGGGGTGGTTTTGGGTGAAAGGCACACTCTTTTTTTATTGAAAAATATTATACATGATATGTGCTATAAAACTGCCATGTGTTTATTCATGCCTGATCGTATAAACTCCCCTGCTAAGTGTTTTAAAATACTCACCACCTCCCAGACTTTGCAGGACTCAATGAAGCTTAGTGTGTGGGTAGAAGGGCCTACTCCGAGTTTTATCGATGTGATTTCAAAGATTTCAACCGCACTGAAACAAGTAAGAACTCTCCTCATTATTTTTCTCTTGTGTGTTTGTACACGGACCATGGTTCCTGGGAAATTATTATTATATTATCACATAAGGCAAGCGCCTCTAGTCGCGGGCCCGGGCAAACTCCGATATCTTTATGAAAAGAAAATTTTATATGCTTCCAAAGATCCCGGGGCACGACAACTTCAGTCTCCTTCTCGGGCTGAACTTCAAGGGCCACGGCTGGCTGCTTGCATCTCGCCATGGCTGGGGATTGTGATGGCTCT
Organism: Saururus chinensis; assembly: GCA_035235625.1. Classification (NCBI taxonomy): domain Eukaryota; kingdom Viridiplantae; phylum Streptophyta; class Magnoliopsida; order Piperales; family Saururaceae; genus Saururus; species Saururus chinensis. The sequence continues at coordinate 41,026,542 of CP141143.1, forward strand.
GATACCAGTGTTGTGCCTGATTTGGGCACAATTGGTATCTCGCACAATCACACAAGAAAGGGAAAAGAAGGAAGAAGAAAGGGGAGAAGAACTGAATTTTCTATTGCATAACTAGAACAAGGGAAGAGAGGGATGACCCATATAGGAAGCCACGCCTTCTCCTTGTGAGTCGTGCCAACTAGTGGGCTTGGCTAATCCATGGGCCACTAGCTCATCCGTTACACATAAATGTCATACTACCAACTTATTACATAAGCAAATACGAAATAAAGTACCATAATGCAATCAAATAAAAGGTAAGTAGAGCAGGACGAAAGCCCAGGTGAACATGCACAACATACACACAACTTCAGTCTGCTATGTACCATAATGATATAAAAAAGATATTAATGTAAAGTATGAAGTTTCCATAAGTTACTGTAAGGCTTGGAAGGCTAAAGAGTCTGCTATGGAAAAGTTGAAGGGAACATTTCGGGAGTCTTATGCGGACTTGCCAACATATCTACACCAATTGGAAAGGATGAATCCAGGGACTACCACAGATATCAAATACGACATTAGAGACAAATCATTCCAAAGGTGTTTTGTATCATTTGGTGTGTGTGTTGAGAACTTTAAGAAGCACATGCGCAAGGTAATTGCCATAGATAACACACATTTGAAAGGATAGTACAAAGGCATCTTATTGTGGCATTAACTTTGGATGGTGACAATCACTTGTACCCCATTGCATTGGGGATAAGAGAATCAGGAAACAACGAATTATGGGAGTGGGTCCTTAAACTCCTGAAGCATGTCCTGGGCCACATTGAAGGGCTGGTTATCATATCTGATAGAAACTGTTCAATCATTTCACAGGTTCAAAAAATATTTTTGGATTGTGTACATGGGTATTGTGTTGATCATGTGTGGTCTAATATGCATGCAAAATTCAAAGATCCAGGCCTCTTCCCCTACTTCTACATTGCAGCAAAGACAAACTGTCCATAGGAATTTGACGAACAAATGACTATCATACTATAGATTAATCCATATTGTGACTTCTAATGGGTACGAGAGTTTTAACTCTATGATTAAAGAGCATTGGGAATATCCAATTCTAGCCATATTAGAGGTTATACACTTAAAGATGCAAGATATGTGGTATCAACGTATCACATATGTAGGGAAGTGAACTAGTGAATTTACCTTGTGCGCAGAAAATGAGATTGAGTAATGGCTAAGGAAGCATGTGCACTTGCATGGTATCCTATTAGTGCATATGAGTTTTATACGAAGTCATATCCATATGATAATAAGGTTGATTTGGAAGCTATGACATGCACTTGTGGGAAATTCTAGGTCATGGGTCTACCATGTGAACATGCACTGGTTGCATGTACAAAAAGACACATTGACTATCATGCATATTATTCACCATTTTATAGGGCTTATACATATAAGGAGGTTTCCAAGTGCAACGTATACCCTGTTCTACATAAAGATCAATGGGATACACCAGATTTTATAAGTGTAATTCAATTGAAGCCTCCACATTCAAGGATTTTAGTCGGACGACCAAAGAAGAAGCGAATACTCTCACACGGTGAAGAAAAGAGAATGGTGAAGTGCAGTAAATGCAAGCGGTTTGGCCATAACAGGGCTACTTGTCAGTTCCTAGTTAGGCATCATGAGCGTAATGGCAATGAAGACAGTAGTAAAATAGATATAAGAGAACCTTAGGCAGTTAAAAATCATACAGGAAAGAGACAAGTCCCTTTTGCAAAGAAGAAAAAGACAAGAACTCTTTGAAATAAGATACATGTTTAGAGAAAAATGTTTTTTTGTGGATATGAAAGGTAGACAATGACAAATTTTGTTGATATTATGTTTATGTTTAGGTTTCTAGTAGACTTTTCCGTTTTCCAGTTTCCCAGCTTTTCATTTTCAAGTTTCTAGTTTTCAATTTGCCAGTTCTCAGCTTTCAATTTTCTTGTTGCCAGTTTGCCAGTTCCAATTTATATAATAGGGTCCAGGGTGCATCCGATTATGTTATTATGGTTTTCTCTAAATTGGTCATTTGTGTGATAGAAAATCGAAAAGAACAAGAACTAAATTTGTATTGGTATTTTCAATACAACATAAAATAACCATATGAAGACAATATCCATCTGAACAAGGGTCTGTAGAGAAGAAGCTATAAACATTGAACCAAATTTTATGGCAAAGAATAATTCAAAAAAATAAGTTCTGTTTACAACGAAGATAAATAGATTAATACAATGTTGAGCACAAGGAAGGGTGGGCAAGATGTAGTCTTGCTTGGGAGCACCAGGAAGCCTAGACATCAGCTCAGCTATCATGCGATCAATTGGGGATCACAGTTGGCGAGGCACGTCTCAACTGGGGATCTTCTTCACTGACATCAGTGAGAATGGTCTATGCCAATTCCTGTTAGTGCACCATAATTTTATGTTGCACTTAGAGAAATTGTCATAGACCAACCAATTGTCGTCCGTGAGAAAGATCCCTAGTTGAGACGTGTCCCATCAACTGTGGCCCCCAGTTAGACTACATCCCGGTGTTCCATGAGGATAAATGAGCTGAGTTGATGTCTAGGCTTCTTGGTGCTCCTAAGTTAGACTGCATCTTGCCCACCCTTCAACACATGTCATGCTTGATTGTTTATGCTTACTTCTCTATCTCTAGAAGGACGTTGTCATCCTCTGAAAAAAGGGTTCAACAGGTGCATTAGTAAAACCTTCAATTAAATGTTATGAAAAGAAAACATTTGATGAATGACTAAATTCATATTGTAACCCTTTTTTTGTCCATAACTGGTAAGCAAGTAACTTCCTTGCTAGGGCATGTCCTCACCAGTGAAGTCAAAAACATATCAATGTGACAAATACAACATATATAAGTACCACAGCCATCATAGTTAACATGTTTGGGGTGACCTACTACCTCCACAATATCCATCGTCCACCATCTGGCGCACTCTAACTATCCAAACTTATAGAGGAGTAGAGGTATAAGGACCTGTGACTTGCCCACCTCATTGTAATACTTTTCCAACTTCTACCCGAAGTAAAGAGGGTAAAAAATATGAATATCAGCTTCCCATATGTGGAGCACCACCAAAATTCAATGATTGTTGTTGACATGGAGTGGGAAGCAATGATGTGAATATTCTGAAAATGGTTTTCCTTTGACACTCAACAAGATCTTTAAAGAGGCTGGGACTAATGTCCACATGGTTGCCCATTCCTCTAACTTTGGCAGCTTTCCATGTGCATTTTTGAATTCTATCCACTCATCTAATGCATCCTTGTAGTCATGCATAAGCAATCTCTACAAACACATTAGAATTAACTTTCAGCTTGAGGGGGTTCAATTGACAGTGATCAAATATCCACTTCATAAATATCCTATTCATAGCTATACATTTCACGGTTCATAGTTTAGTGTATTAAAAAAAATGATAAGACTTACCAGGAAATGCACTGAGTAGAATGTTTGGTCCCTCACCCAGTGAGGCCTATTGTTGCGCATGAGTGTCACATAAGAATCAATGTCCTATATAAAAATAAAACAAATAGATTAATATATATTCCTCTCTTAGCTCTTACAAACATAGATTAAAACGAAATAAATCAATACACATACTTCATCTCCTAGCCAACTCCGGGTTTGTAATACCCTTCAATAATGCTAGGGTTTAAGAGTGTCCCCAAGGTCTGCATATCTGCTTATTACAAATATCAACCCTCAAATCAAATACAATGCCAAAGTAAATAGTTTAATATTAAAAGTTCCTTGTTTGGAATAGTAACAAATGAACTCACTTCTTCACACCCTTCTCTAGAAACTTATTTAACTTATCTTCCTTTGTTGCCCCAAATGAAACCGGGTTAGTAAAATCTAGTCGGGCAGCCTCGCTTAGCATGAGTAATTTATTGATCTTTACCTTCTTCATGGAAGAGGTATCAACCTTTAGGGGTTCAGGAAGAATATCCATATCCTTCTTAGTAGCTTTTCTTTTTTTGCCATTTTTCTGTGGGTATGTGTAGGGTTTTTTTCGATATTTAATCTTAGCCCTCACCCTCCCCGCTGGTGTAATTTCCAATTTACACTTACTCAAAGGCTTATTGTCCTATTCTTCATCTTACATAAGAAGATATGAAAAATATTATTTCTTGTTATATGCAAGTATATTCAATAAACAAAAAATATTTGTACCTCAACGGCAACAATAGCCCCCATGACATCCCCTCCTCCTTGATCTCCTTTGCATCTTCCCCCTTCTCCTCCTCCTCCTCATCCTTCTTCTCCTCCTCCTCCTCCTTGTCCTCCCCCTTCTCCTCCTTCTGCTCATTATCCTCCTCTTTCTCTTCCTCCTCCTCCTCTTCTGCCTCCTCCTCCTCCACCTCCTCATCCTCTACCTCATCATCCTCTTCCCCATCATCTCCCTTAACATTATTCTCTTCCATTTCCACATCCACCGCCTTTTCTTCCTCTCCATCAACTATCTCTTTAACCACATTCTACATAAACACAGTGAATAAATTTATTAGAACAATTTTACAGTTTTACAGCTTTACAGTGAACTTCATCAAAAGCAGGCAAATCACAATCCATTTGACTTGAAAATTTTTCTTCAATAACAGGCACCTATAAAAACATCATTCTAGCTCATTTTATTTCAAATATAAAATTTTGCAATTTTGCAATTTTGCAATGAAAAATTATACCGCGGAGACTTATTACCTTTTCCTTAGAAGGCATGTTCATGACTTTTGACTCCAATCTATCTACTTTAGTTTTAATCCTTCTTAAGGAAGACAGTATATCGTGCAGAGTGGCATGCAAACCCCCATCCTCCACCCTATGTTTCACCTTTCTATCCTCCTTCTAATTGGAAGTCTCAACATGTAGTTGTCCGCCACAACGAGTCTCCCCAGCCACTCTGCATTTAACTACAAAATTCTCATTTACTTCTTCCTCTAAGGAATGAGCCACCTCTTGCGAACTCCATCCCTTCGTGGAGTCATCATCGGATGTAGACTTCCCATAAACATCCTCAACATCAGAAGGTGTTTAAAGACTAACAAATGATGTAAATGTTACTCTCTCATTCTGCAAGGACTTCAAACTTGCAGCTTCATAAATAAGTGCCTTGGACTCTTTGTCCTCCGTATCCACATTTATAGCATTTACAACCTTTATCTACATATCAATACATATTGCAAGGTAAATATACATTGTATGTTAGTAGCATAGTTAATTCTAAATGATGGAAAAGTTAGTATATACCTTCCCACTAAAAACCACATCTTCAAGATAATCGAATTTAGGCTTCTTATAAGATGCCCAGTTACAAATAAGAGGAAAAGTGTTCCTCATTTTACTTGTACAACAATCCCCCAGCAACGGAATCCTCTCCATTGCCCACACCTAAAACATAACTCTCTATCAGTTAATTACTAAAATGTTTTAACAAATTCAATGAATAAGTAAGACTTACCGTTACTGCATGCACAAAACCATAGACATTGCCCATAGACTTCGCAGCTTGCTCAAAACCCCGCAATGTGTCTCAGTAGCAGAGGTTTCCCCAATGATACTCATCAAAAGCATCCAGGTCATCCACGAGCTGCAAGTATCTCCTATTGATCTTATTGTTCCATCCTCTACCCACCAATAAACTTTCCAACACAAGAACTACCGCCAACTTGACAACATCCTTGTCATTTTCACATACTTTAATCTTTTGGAGCAACTCCTCATTCCTTATTAATAACTTGGACCTCCTAAATATTAGCAATAGGAGGTTGTCTTTCTTCAAGAATTTGGGCATTGATGGGAGAGGAGGGGTAGAGTAAGCAAATCTCATGCCAGTAACCATACAGAATTCCTTCGGCGAAAGCTTGATGCTCAACCTCTCATTCACTTCAAATAGGTAATCCCCCTTATGTCTCTTTAAGAGATGGTGGAAGGCCTGAACAGGGAACATGATTCGCGTAACCTGACATTCCAAAAACTTAACGAAACATGTTCTCTCAAACAGCTTCTTCTGCACTTTGTGCCTGTCAAAGTCCTCTTTTGATTTTCTAATGTAATAATAACTTGACTTGCACTGGGGGTCCCCTTCATATAGCTTATTAGGTAGTTTCCCCTTTTTGATTGTTTTTCCTGCAGCCTTTGATATTTCATATACAAAGATGTCAGATTAAAAAATCAATGAAAAGGGAATATACATATATTGTATAATCAAGCTATTAATATATGAAAAAGAGAATGCCTAAATAATAAATTATTGCTCACTAATCATTTTCCAGTTTTATAGTTTTCCAGTTGTAGGTGGAATTCCCATTATATACTTTTCCAGTTTTATAGTTTTCCAATTTTATATTTTTCCAGTTATTAAGTTTCATACTTTTCCACTTATTTTATGCCAAATAACCAATTAATTTACTTTCCATTTCTAATTTTTTAGTTCTATAGTTTACCAATTTTGTATTTATTCAGTTCACAGTTTGATAGTAATGTTTAACGGACAATTTCATCATAGCGGTCACTTTGAAACTATTTAATGCTCAATCATAAAAAATATATGAAAATTAATCATTACGTACTAATCACAGTTAGCAATTTGTAACTAATTAATGCTTTATTCTCAATAAAATTCACATTTTAGTTATTATGTAATAGTCACAATAATATGGTAAATACAGGCAAAAACCCAATAGACCAAATGATGAAATTTGTTAAATAATCATCTATGGGAAATGCAGGCAAAATCCAATGACTTAAATGTTCAAATATATCAAATTTATAAACAAATCATACCTTTAGATGAGGGCAAGATGCAGGCAGTGAGGGCCGTGAGGGCCGTGAGGATGAGGGCAATTCCTCCTGAGGCCGAGATGAGGGCAGAGAGGGTGAGGGCAAGATGGCCGACGGCAAGATGAGGGCAGTGAGGGCAAGGGCGAAATGACGGCTCCAAAAGGGAATGAGGTTAGAAGACTAAAAGCGAGAGAGGACAGAACAGTTAGATGAAGGCTGAAATGGCAAAAGAAGATGCTCTCCGAGAGGTGAAGGCGGCAAGGGAGACGAACATACACTACCATTCACCCAGGGTGACGACCGAGCGGGAGGAGACACGAATAAGCAAGAAGAGGCATTTGGGGGACGGTATTTCAGTAAAAAATGCTCCCACGTATCCAAGTTCTCATGTGAGCAAGTCTACTTTGGTAAATAGTACATACTTGCTCACACTTCAGTTATTTGACCAAAGTAGGAGTCTACTTTGGTCAATTCCCCTTGCAATAATGGTAATAACAAGATGTGAATGATGCAAATGTGCAAAAGCTTACTTTACCTTTGGAATGGATTTTAAAAAAGTTTTCCCCATTTTTTTCAGGTATGACTCATTTTTTCATATCAATCAAAGGTTTAAGGGCCCATTTGGGAGGCACTTTTTATCACTAAAAAGTGATTTGTTTATTGTGAAAATCGCTTTCTTATCTGAAAATCATTTGGAATGGTCATTTAAAGGTAAAATGACTTTCCTGTCAAAAATTACATTTTGGGTCAATTCAAACCAAATTGACCCAAAATTTACTTTCTTTGAGGTGAGTTCTTGAAGAAAATTATTTCTTTTTTAAAATGATGTAAAAAGACATTCTACCCAACATTTCTTTTGTATGATAATTATGTTGGAGGATATTTTTTGTCATTTTATACACAAAAATCAAAAGTGAGCTAAAATCTAATTTCTTTTTTAAAATAATATAAATCAAACTCTAATCAAACATCTTCCATTTTTTCTTTTCTTGCCAAAAATCAATTCTAATAAAAAGTCATTTTCTTTCTACTCAAAATTTGTTAGCCAAACGGCCCCAAAGTAGTGATATTTTTAACAAAGTAGAGTAAGAATATGAGCTTCATTTTACTTTTACATCGTCACTATATATATATATATATGTTATCTATCAATGCTACTAATGTACTCATCACTACAACTATTATTGCTGCCTCCATGCCTCCATGGTAAACAATTCTAGTTTTTGGCTTGCTACCGCCTTTGTTATCTCTACCTTTATCATTATTTTTATTGTTGTTTCTACATTAATAGTTGTCACCTCTACTTTTATCACAATCGCTATCAAGCAATATCATTGATTCTACCTCTACAACCTTCACCACTGACACTACTATAATGCCCCAAAATTTCAATATTTTGAAATTCGAACATTTGGGTCCATTAACGAGTTTTAAGGCCAATTAATGGTATTTCTTAAAATTGGACCATTTTGATCTTGATTTGTTGGGATGAGCTTTAGGATATTTGATAGGGCTCAGAGAGATGAACGTATCGAGCCTAATAACGTATCGAACAGACACCAGGATAGTAGGCTATGGCCTCAAGAAGCATATTGTATGCGGGATCCACTTTAAATTAGCGAGAAAGCATACCCTTAGTCTTGTTTCAAAGGGCTTATTGATATGAGTCCAACTGTACCAAGAACATACAATTTCAAGTCTAGGGTAGGGAGTTACGCCAGTTTGAAACTTTAATTTTTATTTTAGATTTAAAAATAGAAATTAAAATAATAATAATAAAAATAAATGAGGGGGTGTTAGCTTTACTTACACTCATTTTTCACTCCTCTTCTCGTCTGACCTCTACACATTTCTAAACTTTTGTCCCTCATTTCTAAGTGGTTTCTCGTCCGATTTCTTCTGTTAAAAAACCGTTCCTAGCTGATTGGAAGACACTCTACATTGTAAAGGGGTCCATTTTTCGAGTTAGCAACTCTAAAGGAGGAAACTACTCAGGGTAAGGGGAGGCTATGTCCTCCACCTTTGGGCCAAGAAGAAGAATTTGTCCTAGCACAAGGGGAGGCTCCATTTGCTAATTTCGAGTTAGAAGGAGGAATCATCTTGATGTAAGGGGATACTTTGTTCGCCGCTTTTGAGCCCAAAAGGAGATCTTGTCCCTGCACGAGGGGAGGTTCTGCCCGCCACTCCTAAGCCTACAAACAGACAAGGTTCCTACCGCTAGCCATTGCTCCGGTCAATTTTAAGAACAAAGGGTAGGTGGATTTAAACTCTAATTTCGTGCTATGACTAGGCACTATATTTCATAATTTATTTGTCTCTTAAATAAAGTATTATTTCTAAAATGGATATTATTAAGGGTGGACATGAGATAAAATAATAGCATCGTGTATGCATCTTAGTGGTATTTTGTTGTGATACATTTGTTAAAATATTTTTATTTAAAATATATTTATGAATGATTTGACCGGATTTGAAGGGCAGTTATTTGGTATAAAGCCCAAAAATTACGATCAGTTTTGAAGGGTAGCTATTTAGTTTAAAGTCCAAAAGCTATCCGAGTTATGACTCCTATGTACCACCAATTATGGCATATGGCATGCCCATGAAGTTGGATATCGTGGGAAGATCCTCTCATTCTGATTGCGTTGCCCCACGAGCACGGGTATATGTCGCTCTGGTATCAGCGATATTTTGTGAATGATATTTTATCCAATTTTAAATTATTGATTGAATTTTGGCTACAACGAATTATCTGAGGTTACTAGATTTTGTGAAGAACTATTTTATTTGACTTTTCGTATAAGAAATGCATTGAATTCTGTTAGTCGATGATATTATTTTAAAGTCGACTTTAGAATATGAATTATTAGAAGAATATTTTATGCATCTTTATTTATGTTTTATGTTTTAGCATGCTAATAGAATTTAACTCTATCTACTGAGTATAATTATACTTACCCACCCCTAGATGTAGTAGGTTTGACTGAAGGAGATGATATTAATGAAGATTGCATGGAGAACTTCGAAAAATCTATGCTTTATCACATTCTTTTGTTATGTAATAATTTTCTATGTGCACAACTTTGACCTGCCTTATTTTGTATAATTTTTGTAATTACCTAAATTAATGAAAAGTTACTCTTCTGTGCACGGTTGATCTTGGCCCGCTTTTAATTACGAATTGGCGGCACTCCGACCTTTAATTTAATTTAAAAAGTCAGGGCTCTACAAATACCACCACCACTTTCACCTTCACCTCTACCTCCAATGTCACCACTCCTGTAAGGATTCTCATCTTCAACCGGTCTATATTTAATTTTATTTATTATTTAACGGTTATTGTGTGGTTTAGGCCTTTTTGATTAAATACGGTGATTTTAAAAAATAAATGGGGTTTCTAAATGTTTTAATCAAAATCAACTTCATATTCATGAGTTTTAAGTGAATTTGGGTCAATTATAAATTTTTGAGAATTTTTATCAAAATTTTTGAAAATTAGGGTTTGGCGGGACCCTCTGTGGGCCCCATTGGTGAATTTAGGGTTTTTGGTCCAAAATGTCCCAAACATCAAATAAAGTCATTACAAAAATTTTCAAAAATTTTCTTGTTTTAATTAGAGATCAAATCACTAAAATACCTACTTTTAGTTAAAAATTTTATTTATACCCCAAAGTTAGTTAGGTTTACCCCATTCCTTTCTATAAAAGGAAAGGGGCTGAGCCATTTCCAAATTGGGAATAGTCTATGCAAGGGTATTTGGAGCCTAATCCCCAATTAGGCCCAAAGAGGAAGCATTTAGAGGTATGTTCTTCCCTAATCAATGCTTAATCATTAGGGTTTTTCTTAATCCTCTCTTAATCTATCTTCCTCCATTGATTCAATCCATTTTCAAACAATTTAATCACTGCTTTACTCCTCTTTTCCAAACCCTAACCTTCAAAAATTCGTTTTTATACTTCCAAAGCTCTAGATCTAGGGTTTGATTTATGATTTTCAAAGTTAAATTGAGTTTAGATGTGTATTAATATAAAAACATGCTTTTGGAAGGTTTCAGAGGTGATTGGAGGATTAATCCGACTCAAATCAAGTATAGAGGTAATGGGCTTTCAAATCTCAGCCTTGTTGTGGTAAAAATTTTGAATTTTATGGTTTTACTTGATTGGGTTATTTGATTAGGGCTTTAATGGTAGATTTATGAAATATTAATTTCTTGTCTTGATTTCTTAGGGTTTTACCTTAGAATGGGTTAAATTAGCTTTCTGAAATGTTTGATTAAGTTTTGATGGTGTATGAGACTTGGGATGAAGGTTTTAAGGTTCTTCAATAGTGTTTCGGTTTTGAATTTCGAAAGGAAGAAGAAAGCTCAAACTATTTGTTGGCAATCAATCAGGTCAACTGGCTGATTGATCGTGCCGTTCAAATGGCTTGTCGGGCTGATCGATCTGCTACACGGCAGTTCTGCCATTTTTTGTTTTGATGCTCACATCAGTGATTTTACTCCATTTGATGATTCTACTAGTTATGAGAAGTGTTTTATGTTTGAATTAAGCTATTGGAATAGTGTGGAATTGATGATCGAGACTTATGAAGTATGCTTGAGTATTTGTTATTTGGTATATTATATGTGGATAATTATACATGTTAACATTGCATTACCTAGAATCTATGAATAATGAAATTCTTATGCTTAGAGAAAGTTTCCAGCAGGGACATTACATGGTAAATGATAAAATGTGTCATCTTTGTAAGGAGAATGGATTGTAGGTAAATGATGTTATCATGTTATGGTTTCATGTGTAGAATAATCATGCTTGTAGAAGTTGAGCATTTGATTTCACATAAATGGATTTTAAGGTTTATGGTAGATTCCACCCTTGATTTCTGTTGGTAATCGTGATTTGAATGTGTTAAAGCATGTGTGTATTACCTTATGAACTTATGTTAAAGTATTAGTCATATGCTTAGAATATGCATGAACACACACATATGGGGAATCTATTATGAAATTGTAGTTAATTATGATTTGATTATTATTTATGAGGGGACTGATGGGAGCACATGCCATGTGTTGGAACTCACGTAGATCTTGCTTACTGCTGTATCATGATTTCATGCATCATGGAATGAACTTCATGAATGAGATTTTACTAATGCTTAGCTGTAATTAATCGATTTTATGCAATGATGTGAGATTGCATGCTAGATTAATCGATCGGTGACTTAATCAGAACTTGGTTGGTCCGAAAGGACATGATTTCAATTTGAGTTCCTGTGTGGAACATGTATACTCCTTGGGTTGATTCGAATCATATTGAGTTATGTGGGGACGAGTTGTGTACTTGTCTTGTAGATGAGATTATTGAGATTGTCACCTGGACCTTGAGAATCCAGAGTGGTATGCCTTCGTGCACGGGTTACCGCGTGTTCTAGGGTTCCCTGTGTGAGAATTTAGGCTCTTTCCCACCGCAAGAGATGTCCCAGGGCGAACACACCTGCTTGGGGTTCTCTGTGTGAGATTCAAACTTTATTGTGTGTACTGTCTAGGCGAGCAGATTTAGGGACTGACCACCCCGACTTTTTATATTTCCTATGTGGAAATTGGACCATGTCACGGGTTTGTGGCCCTAACTATGTCCTGCCTATGTAGCAATGTTTGTATTTACTCCTTGATGGAGGCATTCACTATTTGTGATGATGTATGTGTATTATAAATGTTATGCCCAGGATTGCACGAATTGTGTAGAGACACTATTATGCAAGTTTATGTGATATGAATGCATGATTTGAATCATGTGATTTAGACACTTTTATGCAAATTTATGTGACATGATCGCATGATCAGAAAGTGTGTGAAAGACACTTCTTATGCGGTTTATGGTGTTATCATGCTTGATTTGTTTAGATGTGAACTATTACCTATGCATGATGGATGATAGGTTATAACTTGAATATTTATGACTTGACTTTGATAGGTATGTCATATGCATGCTAGATCTTATGTTGATGGATAAATAGGGGTTTAGCAAGGGAATGATAAAAAAATGGAATATCATATAAATTATGGATCTGAATTGCTATATTGCCTTGCCATTATGTTTTTCTAATTATTGCCGTCATATTCAAACCATTACTGAGTTTCGTACTCACCCCACTTTCCTTGTTTTGTTTTGGGGCTGCGTGGTATGATGCGCAGATGCACATGATATATTATACGAGGAATGATATGACTACTCATGGGATTAGTTTCCTTCATGTCCTGTTGGCGTTTTATTTCCTGATTTTCATCTTTTTAGACCTTGAAAACTCTATTTGGTAGATCATGTTTGTTACTAGAGCTTACTTGTTGTGGCTAGATGCCTTTGACCTTTTTAGACTTTAAGCCATGTATGGGCTTCAGTGATGTTTATGTGGGTTTTATGTGTGATGAAGATGATGATGTCATTTATTTCTATCATCTTTTATCCTTATTACTTTTTCTCAAAGGTTATGTGGTGCATGACTCCGCTAGTTAGACTGCCCATTGGAGGGGCTAAGTCTTCCGCTATCCATTAATTTCTTTCAATTCCATCGCCCCTGTGCGCTTGACTAACCCTTGGACCGGGTTCAGTTCGGGCGGTGCTTGGGCGGGACAACTCTACCTTTCCCACCTTGTCATTTTCTAATCATTGCCACCGTAACCGTCATCATTCCTATTATCACTGCAACCATTGCTACCGTGTCACCTTCACTAATCATCTTCGTCTCCATCAGTAATGTAATATATTATTAATAAAAAATTTAAATAAAAAAGTTAAAATAGGTAAAGTTCAATATTTTAGAACTTAACTAACTCTAATGTGCGAAAAGTCTCTAAAGTTGGTAAAGTCCCTAAACTAGATTTTCATGTCTAAATTGTATTTTTAACTTTTTAGATTTTTTTTAGAATAATATATATTTATTATATTTTTTAAAATACGTACTCTAGAGTAAAACAATTTTCTATTTCCATGTTTAGAAGCGTATTCAGGGATGAAAAATATAATTTTTTGGTTATTCTTTTTATGATGGATTGATATTATATATATATATATATATATATATATATATATATATATATATATTATAAGCATCCTATAAAAATTTCAAGTTGTTTGGAGCATAATAAGCCCGTGACATAGTCATAAATTTGTAGGACAACAGTTCTTTTTTCCTATTCAAAACAAATATATTGCAATTGTTTACTGAAGTAAAATATTTTTTAATATTTAAAATTTGTAAAATATTATCTAATTTTTCAATTTGGTATCTAATTGTCTATTAAGGTAAAAGTGCATATGTATGAACCTAATTATTATCAATTCTAAAGGGTTGCTTTGTGCATGAAATTTTAAATATGGAAGTAAAAAGCATCTATTGGCTTTGTGTCATGTGTAGCTAAATAAAAATAATTGTTAGAAAAGTATAAAAGGTGTTTATTATTATGTATAATACTCCCACGTCTCCAATTAATAGTTACATTTAGAAAATAGTGGTTTTTATTGAATGATGAAACTCATATATTAGAGAAAAAATAAGCTTATGATGCTCTTTTTTAAGTAAATAATCACTTAAATTGGACAAAATTGATCTATTAAAGTCGAACAAACTTTTTTGCCAATATTAATTTGGGATGAAATGAATATTATATGTTAAAAATGGAAAATGATGACTATGCATATAATTTATACCATGTTTCCTTTTGTAGAATAATGTACAATTTTTAGACTTAGAATATTTAACATCAAATGAATTTTGATCCATTTTCAAAGTGAATGAGGAAGTTTTTCACACTATTTCTTCTATGAGGCTTTAAATCCCTCATAATAAATTATTGTGGTTACAATAAATTAGGATTTTAAAACATAATAATATGGGTTATAGGACAATTAATAGTTAAATAAATAGTGAGTTAAATTTTTGTTGTCACTTCTTTCAACTCATTTGTTGAATATCAAAATATTTTTCAGCATGTGTTGTATAGAGCAATGCAAATGTTAGTAGAACTATCTCCAATTTTAACATGAACATAATAGCTATGATATAGAGGATTTTTATCAAGTTCTAGTTTTTAAAACTCTAGAAATCGATGAGGTAAAGTGAAGGATGTAATTGCCTGTATGTTGTTTTAAGAGGCATACTTTTACATTTGAGACACAACTGGTCATTATTTAGTGCTAACTTGCAAAATGTATACCCAAGTGCAAGCAGTGAAGTAATAAAATTACTCGATGAATATGAGGTTGAACTAATTTTGGGAAAAAGTAAAAAATCAAGACTAATAATTATTATGCTAACCAAAAGAAGGTGAGTTTCTTTTTGCAAGGAGAATTGATTAAAAGATTTAAAGAAATGGCTATAAGATTTAATGAAAAGTAATATGATAGACTAAACTAGGGCATTGAATCTATATTAATTCCACATGTATTGTTACTCTTAAACCAAATTTATAAACCAAAGGAATTCTCGACTCAAAATTGATTGTCTTAAGTCTTCCATGTATTTATAGATCACAAGTAAACAAAGATCAATACTTTACACGTGTATGCATATGTTGCAATTCACACCTAATGGTAATTCTAATGATTTAGTGTACTTGACAACAAATATAAGAAAAACTCACATGGTAGAATTAAAAGAGATTAATGCAATAAATGAAACTTGAAAATTGTCTGCTAGGAGTTTAACACATGCTTCATTAATACTTCATCATGCCTTAGTTAAATGGGTTTAGGACCCATAGGCATAGAGAGCAAGATGAAAAACATAATAAAAAGTATGAAAAATAAAAGGAAAAAACCTCCCCTCTATTCCCTCTCTTCTCCCATTGCTTTTCCACTTCTTGGGAATGCAAGGAATTATCATGTAAGAGTATAAGATGGTGTAGCAAAATGATGGATGAAATTTCATAAAAGAATGCCATTTTGTTCTTTAGTGATCAATTGCCTATGATGGAATGATCAATCAGCCTTGATTATTTTTTAAGAGTTTCTCCTATATATCAAATGCTCGATCATCCAATAGATGTATCAACTGAAGCTGGATTAGTTAGACTCTAGAATAATGAATGATTGGCCGCACTGAAGGAAAAATTTATTTACTCTAGACTAGTTTTCAAACAAAATAGTGAAATGTTCAATCACTTGATTCCAGAATTGCCTAAAATTAGAAATTTTGTTAGGAATTGTTTTCCTATCAAATGCCTAGAATCTAAACTGACTTTGAAGTCTATATAAAGGGGGTTTAGATGTGGCAAAGAAGGAGGATATTTAGAATTCTTAGAAAAAATATTGAGAGACTTCTCTATTGAATTGAGAAGGGTGAGAGCTTCCATGACTATAGGATTTTAAGAGGGACATCAAAATTAGTCATTAGTGTCTTAGAAAATTCATGTCTATGCCTTTAGCTTCATGAATTATTTGAGAGAATGTGTCGTGCATAACTTGAAGGACAAAGGTTATAAAAAGGAGAGTTGAGATTGATCTATCTTTTAAGTCTCATCATTGAGTGTTGTTGAGAAGTTCAAGTGAGGATTATTCAAGCTAATAGACTTGTTGTGAAGATTGTGATCGTTCAAAGCATACTTAGAGTGAAGATTAAATTGAATGCAAGTAAGCCACCTGGGTAGCGATACAAGAGTTTAGAGTGGTCTAAAGACTAGCCAAAGAAGAAAGGAAGGACTATCGTTGTAAATAGTAACTGTATTTTGTTTACATAGTGCATTAATGGTTTGGATAGAGGGTCTTATAGTTTTTCCTAATAAGGCTTTTCATGTAAAAATATCTTGTGTCATGGGTTGATTGATTTTCATATTCACTAAATACATTGGATTTTGGAGATAATTTTAGAAAAAAATTGTTTTGAATTTTACAACACAAAAGAGGGAATACATCTCCTTAGTTCTTATGTAAAATTTTAAACTACAGGCAATATATTTTACAATAGGTTTGGCCTTTACAAATCGACACATTACATAATCCTTATTTGTAAGCAATATTTCACAACAAAATGATTGGCAATCCTTTTTTATGAGCTTTTGTAGTCGCAATTTATTTGGAGTTAATAGAAATTCTTCTGGGTACTAGTCATTCATTTAATTTACAAAATCTTGCCTCTGCTTGCTTGGCATTTTAGTAGTCTGGTTATCTGTAGCTTTGTGACAGCTCTATAGAACCTGGCTCTTGGATTTTTTTATCAAGCAATAGTTGGTTATAAATTCTTAGACCTGGAAGTCAATAAAATTAGAATTATATGGAGTAACTATTCTATTTCTTCTTTAATTCTAGGACACATGTATGAAATAACTTATGCATTTGAAAATTATAGAAGTAATGAAACTTTTTTACCTCTTATGGAAGAAAAAGAAAGAAAATTAATTACATATTAATATCTATTCATTTGATTTACTTGATTTACTGTTTAGGGTTGGTAATGGATCATAGGCTTAGATTAGAAGGTGTACAAATATTACTAGATGATATACTTTCAAACATAATACCCTTTGTTGATAATAATAAAAATCTATGTCGTAATGTAGAAAGTACTTTGCATACTTTATATAATTTTTATGCAATATCATATGAGTTGAGATGAAATGAACCAACTTTTTTTATTCTTCTTCGACTATGTCTTATAGTTCAAAACAAGTCAATACCTGGATGTTACTTTAAAAAACAAATAAAAATATATGTTGTAGATCAATGTCTAGACATGCCAAGTTAGAGAGAAATGAGAGAAAAATAAAGAGGATTAGGGCTAGAGAGACTAAATTAAAATAACTAATCTAATTCTTCATTGATTTTTTGAGTGCATCAATAAGAATCTTAACCCTAATAGAACTTCTAATTAGAATGGGTCTCTAACATTAGCCTTAAGCCAATAAGAATAAAATCTTAATTACTCTAAAATATCATTACTAATAATTAAATCCTACTTATACTAAACTATGAAGAAGGGATCTGACCCTGGGGTGGGTCATAACATTCCACCTTGCCCTCGAAGTGGGCTTTGAGTTGTGGACAATGGAGCAAAGGCAATCTAGGCTATACTGCAACAAGCGACTTCAAGTGGACCCATGCATATATGAAAATGGAATCATCATGTATAAAGAAGACACTGGCAGGTCGAGCTATGGTGGATTTTGATCCCCGGTTACTGAGGAGTTTGCCAGATCATGGAAATAAAGGCTAAAGGATATAGTTAAAGCTAGATGCAAGTCGGAGCAGGAGTCATTGGGAAACAGAAGCAAAGAGAACACGATTTAGTAAAAATGACAGGAGAAACTCCGTCATCCTCCTTTGTAGTGGGAAAAATACTAGCTTGTGGTCACCCACGACATTGCTGGTCATCATCTGGACTGTAGTAGAGGCGATTTTGGATTATGATTGGGGTCGCCTTTTCCGAAATGGAGACAATAGAGGTGGTGACATGAGCATGGTTGTGGCTGGAACGTGGACGGACCTGCGGTTGTAGACCTTGGTCTAGTGAAGCCGTCGGAAGTTTGATGTTTGGAAGGGCCCTCATGGTGGAGAAAGGCGATGCTATTATCTGATGGGCTCAAGTCAGTGATGGACAACTAGTGGAGCTTATCGCAATTTGACCACGATGAAGTGGGAATATGATGACAAAAGGAATTAACGATGCGCAGTTGAAAGCAATCGGCAGCAATAGAAAGCATAGATACGAAACGTGGGTGGCCATCCGCAAGCGGGAATGTCTTAGCATCACTGGAGGGAAGGAGACTAATCAATGAGGGTTGGGCATTGTTCATCTCAATGACAGACTGCTCGTTCATAGATGTCGGCGAGAATTCATCTTCTCTTGTGGAGTGATCCTCAGCGGAAGAAGATTTGGCCGAATGCAAAAGGAGAGGTGCGTTTATGGCATTGGCAGTAATAGAAAGCTTGGGTGCAAACTCGTCTTCTGAGTAAACAGTAGCAAAAGAGACGATGATGGCAGGTGGCACTGGTGTGCGAGATGGTCTAGGGTTTGATGCATCAAAGCGGCAATCAATATGTTGTAAGAGGTGATCCAATTTTTTATTTTAGGCCATCAAGGAGCACCTTACAGTGCCTAATTCTTAATGTACTACTTCCATTCCCCACTTCGATTCATGAGAAGGATAGTGTGGGAGGGCAGAGGAACATGCTCCGATACTAGTTTTGTAGGTTGATGTCTACAAATGCCAAGTTAAAGAGAAACGGGAGAGAAAGAGAGGGGATTAGGGCTAAAAAAATAAATTAAAATAATTAATTTAATTCTTCATTGATTTTTAAATGCATCAATAAGACATAACCCTTATATATTTATAGATAATTAAGAATTTTAATTCTTATAAAACTTCTAGTTAGAATGAGCCTCAAACATTACCTTAAGGACTAAAAGAATAAAATCCTAAGTACTTTAAAATATAATTACTAATAATTAAATCTTAACTATACTAGACTATGAAGTGGGCAGACTTCTCCATAATCAGCTTTTACTGTTTTGTGAATGTCTCGCATATTCAGAATTCCGTTGCCTTGACTGCCTAAGCTCTGTTCCTTGCAATCTTCTGTTTCATTCAACTTCATAGATGCCCAATCAAAAGATGCCATATTGTTATGATGAAAAAAGCTATATGTTGCCTTTTGCTTAAATGTAACTGGCATGACTAAAGACTGCAAAGCTTCATGGAGGATGACGTCTCATCCATTCCGTGTGTGAAGACTATCTCTGGAAGCAGTTGGTTCAACTAAGAGTGACTTTTGTGATGACATGTTTTCTGTCATGTTCTATGCTTAAATTCTTTGCAACATCTGTGAATCATGAATTTTCTAATCACGAGTTCCTACTTCCGGGAGAATACGAGATTGCTTGGCCCAGATGGACAGACCATAAACCTTAGCTGTTTCCTTTGAGTTTTTTTGAATGATTTTCTTTAGGCAACATGCTGATTAGCACCAGGGCAATCCCATGTCTTCTCATTTATATGTATCTTGTTAGAAGCAAATTATGATCAATAGAACTTAATTATCAACTGTGTTCAGTTAGGCGAATTATGTTGTCATTATGAGAGTGGAGGTACTGTGATGGTGATGGGAGAGGGGAAAACGATAGATTTGTACTTGAGATGCTCTCATGGCATTACTTCCCAAGTGGTTTGTGCCCACAAAAGGTGATGGATTAGGACATCTGCATTGACCTCTAATTTAGGATGGAGCAGTCTACTATGTTAAATTGAATGTTGATTATAATTTCTATCAGAATTAATATGCTTTATTAGTTACTATTCTATTTCTAAGTGATTTTGATAACAAGTCTATTATAATACCTTATTATACTTTATTGGCATATAACTTTGATGGGGATATTTTGCTTTCACATTTAATATTTTGTGGATGGGACAATCATTGTGAGAGAAACTTCACTTGCAGCATTTATATGAGAGAGCCCAAAAGATTTTGCGTCAAAATTAAATAGAGTAGGATAAAGTGATGACTAAGAGAGCAAATTCTAGTACATACTTTGGCACGGTATATTGTTTTGTTTTAAATTATAGTCCCATGCAAATGTTCTCATAACCTTTTATTGACACAATTTACTTAGAATTTATGCTATAAGGGAAGTAGAAATTCACTATTTTCACCTTTCCTATTAGTTGCAGTATGTTAACTTAGGAATAATTACATGATTTTCTTGTTTGAAAGCATAGTTTTTATTTTAAGGACGATATACAAATTACTTGGATAGAGATTGACATTTTTTTTATCACTTGGATTTTACACACCTATTATGCACTGCCTGCTTATCCATTATTTTTGGTTGAAAATACTATCTTTATGTTCCAATGCTACTGAAAAACCTCCTTCTTCCCTTCTAATATTAAGGCCCTAGGGTTTCAGCCATAAGGCTCATCCCTCCTCTTCCATGGACCAGCCTCCCTTTCTACTTCTTCTTTCGTTGTTACATTCCACAATGACTTGCTCCTGTTGTTGCCTCTTGCTTGCTTCTTGCCTCTTTCCTACCTCTGTCTCCCTTTCCCGCTTCCTACTGCCTCATTTTCTCCGTCATTTTTGTTCCAAGGTTTGAAGCAAGGCACCATGTTTGGTTTGGGCTTTCTCATTTTAGTTTTATTGTTGTAACTTTTCAACAATAAAGCTAAATTATTTTAGCAATATTGTAAAATATTTTAACAATATTATTATGCTTAGTGCTCTTTGATGATGCTCGAGATTGATTAAAGTCCTATTCCAAAATGGATGCTTGGACTGCCGCATCGGCAAATGTATTGGGTCTTGAGGCTAAAAGTTTTGAACTAAGTTCACTTTTTAAGTTCTGAACAAAGTGTTTTCCTTTCCTTTCATCAGTAGGGATGATATATTGGGCAAAGTGCTAAAGTTGTACAAACTTATTATCATAATTAATCACAGTGTTAGAGGTCAAGGAATTCCATCTTCGTGAGCATTCAAACATAAGGTGAAAACTATTGCTTATTGAATGCCTCAAGAAATTCCTCCCATATAAATAATTACTTATCTTTAAATAAGGAATTCCTCACCATCATCCACAAAAAAAAAGACTTCTCCATTCATGACAAAAGCTGTTATATTCACTTTGTGGCTTTGCTTCACAAGCATGACTTCAAATATATTTTCTAATTCCTCAATCCATTTTTCTATCTCTTTTAGCTCTCCTTCTCTATTAAATACCAGAGTCATCTTCTTAATTCATTATATGGTGGTGGAGTTAGCATTGTCATTTCCGACTTTTCCTTTCTCCATGAGGTTGTTCAAATTAGCTTGAGCATGAAGTTGAGTCTGAATTGGTTGCACTTGAGCTTAGAGAATTTGTGTCATGTTATTAAACATATTCATCATTTACAAAGAGGTCAAGTTAGTATTAGCAACTCCCGATGATGATGTTGTAGAGTTATTCCTTGGTTTCTTTGCTGCAAACCCCTATGCAAGATAGGTGTTGTAGCTGTAGCAGTAGCTACATTCGTTGTTGATGAGCTCACTTGCCCCGCTTAGTTCCATTGTTGCCTACCTCATACAGTTTGAGGTATTGGTTGCCATAATCTTTTGTAATTTTAAAGGCATATACTAAGTAAGTTACTACATCTACCCCATCCAATCAATTACAATTGTAGCACATACTAGTTCATGACATGCAAACAAATTAAACCTTAGCTTTGATACAAATTTGTCACACCCCAAGATTTTACAATTCAATTTTCTCATAAATAAATCAATAGAAACAAAATTGTCAAATTGTTTTGCCAAACATTGACAAATCTATCTTGGGAGTGATCCACTCGTTTTCAAATATACAAATATTCAAACTATCACAATATATATAAATATAAATATAAATATAAATATATATAAATATATATAAATATAAATATAAATATAAATATATATATATATATATATATATATATATATATATATATATGACAAGGTCATATCACACTACAACACATATGGTCTTGCCCAAGTACCTTCCATGATCCATAATATACACAATCATAAGTAATTGGCACTTGTGTGTTTATGTTCAAATACAAATTTACCATACTAAAAGTTTGTTATGAAAGAATAAAAATCCTACATCACCTACAGAAGTCATGATTGTCCTTTCCTATCTCGACAACCTCAACCCTAGTATTCCTCCAACAAACCTGTAATGCAAGGATATTAAGTATACGAATATACCCATTGTGATGGCCAACAAGTACCACATAATGTACTATACATGATTTTCAAAAGTAAGCATCAAAATAATCAAACATAAGTAAAATAAGCATATCAATAATGAATGCTTCCTCATGATTTCAGATCAAATTGTGACCTCTTACATAGGAGTCATTTGCTTCATAAGTTTTTTTAATGTTTCTGATTTTTTTGTGATTTTTTAGCTATTAGTCTGATCATTTTTGGTTGAAAAATATGACACTTTGGCATATTTATCTTTGTGTATGTGACCTCGATATTTATATCTATAGAGTCAGGTGTGGGGCTTAGTCGTGGCCTTTAGGCATCGATGCATCATAGATATTTTTAGTGTGAATTTCAGATATACGACCCGTAAATAGGAGGTTGGTGCGTACTAGGGACTTTTGTGAAAAAAAAAGGATAATAAAGTGAATCATGGCTCAAAAGAGCAGGGTCCAGTTGTTTTCTCCTGGAGACATCTAGAAGTTTTGAGTTGGGAAAGAAACCTAAGAGCAATTCTGGATCCTCTGCGATGCCTCCTCCATCGTCGAATTCCACTGCTTCTTACTGGAATCCACTTCGCCTTGTCAGCATGAGTGTGGGTACCAGCTAGGACTGTCGTCATGCCCTCCTTGCTCCTCCACAATCTATTGGTATTTTCCCTTGGTTTTCACTATCTTTCATCAGTGCTGGGTAGTCAGAGAGTTTCTTGCTGCCGGTTACTGCCATTCTCCATTGGACTTAGCTTCATCCAGCTATTAATACTCCAAAGGCATCGGCTAGAGTCACCACTACCCTCTCCTTGCTCCTCCCGGAGATGTCGGTATTTTCCTCAGTTTTTTTCTCACATCCAGTTCGTTTTTGAGCCACCGTTGTGTTTTAGGTCACCATTCGGCCTCCCAACCACCTCTTTTTGTTCCTCCATAGTTTGGCGAAGGTATGGCCACCACCCTAGCCTAGCCTAGCTACCTCTATGCCCATGTTGCCCACCTCCATCACCTACCGCCCTTGTGCATTCGTCGGGTACTTCCCCGGTTATTGTCTCTGTTTGCAGTGCAAACTAGTATGTCGGAGGGCCATTTTTTGTGGTTGTAATCTGTTTCCAATCAATTGACCTTGGCAAAGTAAGGACCAGCCCGCCAACCCATGGTTTGCCCTAGCTCTTCCCTCTATCATGCTAGATGCACAAACGCCAGCACTAATTATTTTGGCTGTGGGTGGCAATTGGTGTTGTTGCCGCTTTGGTTGGCCACAATAGTGTGGCCTTAGCGATGATGCCTTTGTGGACCTAGAGCCATCCCTGGACCCACTGATTGGCCATCTCCCCCTCGAGTGGTCCACTTTGCTAAGTGTGTGTGTAGCTACACGTGCGGTTTAGGGCTTAGGGGTCACTTTTGTGCTGCCTGACCATCAAATGGCTTTGCCACTGATTATTTGACCACCATAGACCACCTCTCCTATATTCTTGAGCGTCGCCCCATGCATTTTACCCTTATGTGGGCCATAGTGGACACAAAATCACTACCGTTGGGTGATGTCTACTATTGATTTCTGGTGACACTTGCTACCCCTTTTGGCATGACCTTCTCCTAGCCACCTTTAGTACACTACCATAAAATCGCGAATTTTGCTGCATTCACTTTTGTCACCCCATTTGGCCAAGATTACTTTAGGTGCTTCCTAAATCCTTTGGACAACAACTCTCTCAACTAAGCAATAATTTTGGCCACTAACTCCATCGCGATGCTGTCACTATCTTCTACTTGCCATCTAACATCATGGATTTCGAGGAAGGGGAGCTTTGAACTCGTAATTTTATGCTAGGATGCTTTGGATGTGTAATAGCATGTTAGATTGTATGATTCAATGCTTAGTATGCTAAATATAATGATCCAATTTCATAATGTACATATAAGCATGACTATATGGTATGTTTAAAAATGCATATGTCATACATGTGAGCTAAAAGTGTAAGGTCCCTGATTTTTCTACGATTTTCTGGGATTTTCCTGCTATTTTCTGGTCATTTTCAGTGGGAAAATGTGATGCTTTGGCGTATTCGTATTTGTATATTTTACCCCATATTTATACCCATAGAGTTGGGTGTGGGGCTTAGTCGCAGGCCGCGGGCCTTGCTACTTGCATACATCGCGAATTTTGGAGGTACAATGCGTAACCGCTGGGTGAACGCATGTTAGGGACGTATATGTAAAAATTGAAAAGAATGAATAGTAAAAATCAACTTAAAAGCCGATCACAGTAAGTTTCGTTCCAGAAACTTACAGAAGAAAGTTTTGATGTCCAGAGAGGAGAGAAACCTGAGCCCATTTTCGGTCGCTCTGTTCTCCCTCCTCCATTGATGAATTCTGGCGGTTCTTGTCAGGATCTACTTTGTTTCACTACCACATGTCCGTAGGTACCAGCTATGACTGCCGCCACTGCCTCTTCGCTCCTCCACGAGGTACCAAACTTTTCTTCGGGTTTTTCTCTCCTTCAATCCTGTTTTTGAGTTGTAGGGGTACGATTTTGATGTCGTTTGTGGCCGCCTTCAACTAGACTTATGTTTAGTTGGCCGCTAGGAACCCATAGACACTGGCTGGAGCTGCTGCCATGCTTTCTTCGCTCCACAGTGAGGTATCGACACTTTGGTCGGGTTTCGTTATTACATTTCCATCTCACTGTTCGGGGGATTTTTGAGACGCTGGTGTGTTTTTGGTCATCATCTGGCCAGTATCGGTCGGGGGTTACTGTTTCCGACCCCCCTTCACCCTATTGTATTGCTCCGCCCGATTAGACACTTTGGGTGCGTCTTGGGTCATTGCCATCGGCGAGCTGTGGGCCATTTGGCCATCATGGGCTCTGCCTCGGCTCGGCGACAGTGAGGGTTAGCCCCACTTGGCCTAATTATATTACTATTCGGAATGGGCCGCTTGTTGTTTGCCCTATACCATGCGAGATGCACAGCCGCCCGTACCATGGGTTTTGGTTGTAGGTGGCTATCGGCGATGTCGCCGCTTTGATTGGCCACAGCTAGGGCCTTGGTCCTGTTGGCTTTTTGTGGGCCTTGGGTTGCCTCCTTTCAGCCCTCTCCCCTGCCCCTTTGGGTCACATGTGCATGTGGCCACGCGTGTACTTTTGGGTTTTAGGCGTTGTATTCATGCTGCCTGACCATCGGTTGGCTTTGCCACTGAATGGAGTTGACACAGAGCCCTCCTCCACCTCTCTCTGTCCTTGAGCGTTGCCCCACGCTCTCCGCCCTTATGTGGGCCTTAGTTGATGCAAAATCGTCGTCGTTGGGTGCTGTCCACGGCCGATTTTGACGTCTTATGGCCGGCTGAGTACTTCTTAGCCACTGGCCGATCTATAGTGAGTACACCCTCGACTTCTGGTCGCACCGCCACATATGTTGGCACGATATTTCTCCCAGCCACCCTAGTGTGCGTCCGTGGATCGCGGGTTTTGCCGCATTGACTTCTGACACCCTGTTTTGCTGTGATTATTTTCGGCACTTCCTAAAAATCCTCGGGATAGCAGCTCTCTCAGCCAGGCAACAATTTTGACCACAAACTTTGCCGCCGATGCCGCCACCGTCGTGTGCTCGCCATCGAACGTCATGATTACGAGGTAAGGGAGCTTTGAACGCATAATTTCATGATAGCATGCTTTGAATGAGTAGCAGCATGTAACGTCCGGGAATTTTCTAAATTTCTGAAGTCGTACACGTGGAAATTATGGTGTTGGACCCCTTGATCTTCTCGTGGGAATAACTTAGTCATCATTTGGAATTGGTGGCTTTATCCTATATGGATGGAAAGTAGACAGAAAGAGCTTCGAAACGCCACTAAGAACGCGCAAATCGGAGTCCGGATGAGGGAGATACGACTATTTGAAGTTGACTTTAACGTGCAGGACCCGTTTACCCGAATTGAACGTGCGGATTGTTCGTTTAAGTCACTATATGGGCCTGATTAATTACTGTTCCGAAATTAGGTTTTTGAGGCCTAATTTCTCATGGGATTAGGAGCCCTAATCTCATGCCTATAAAAGGCGAATTAGGGCTAATAGAAAGGGGGTCTTTTGCCTAATCAGAGCAGAGAATGTGGATTTTTGGAGCGAAGGAGAACGAGCGGCATTGGATTTTTCCGGCAAAGCTTTGGCGGCGGTGGATCGACAACAAATCGGCGATTAAGGTAGGATTGTTGCCTTAGTACTCGATTGAAGATTAATTAAAGTTTATTAAATAAATTCAAATTTCTGTAATTTGTAATTTAGTTGAACAGTGCATAAATTGTTCTGTAATTTCAGTTTTTGTAAAATTTCCACGTCTCTGCTGGCTGGCCGCCGATCGGCCCGCGTCGACCGGCCAGCCACCGGCTGTCACCGGCCATCGACCGACTGGCGGCGGCGTTTGGCGGGCCAGGCTCCGGCATGCAGCTGCCGCCAAGCAGGCCGCCGGACCGGTGCAGAAAGATAAAATAAAATAAAAATAAAACCAGGCGCTGGCCAAGACCGCGCCGCCGTGGCCGCACCAGTCCCGGCCGCACCGGCCCAGGCCATGACGGACCCAGCTGCGCTGGCCCCGGTCCTGCTGGCATGGTCCGTGCTGGCCCTAGTGCAGCGAAGCACACCGTTGTAAAACAAGGGAAGACAGCCTTTTGGCCGCCGGACGGTCACCAGACAGCAGCGGGACTGACTTTTTTGGTTCCGCCGTGCTCCGGCGATCCGAAGGCCGTGTGCCGCCCAGCCCTCCGCCGCGGTGGGGGGCGGCGCCGCCAGGCCTCTGGCTGGTCGCGGGGAAGACAACCCCGCGGGTCGTCTGTACTCCCCGGACCGGGTCGGCTAACCCGATCCAGTTCGGTCCGACTTAAAAAAAAAAGAGAGAGAACAATTCATATTCCCTGAACCGGGTCCGGTTCATGGGGTTAATTGTGTCAAACAAATCCTAGAAAATTACTATTGGACCTGGAGAGGTTTGGTATTATTCTGACCAAGTTTCAGCTCAGGGGAAAATCCCAGATACTGTTAAATGACCTTTTTACCCCTACTAGTTAATTATCATATAATATTAACTTACCCGAGTTCAAGGCCTTGGTTCAGGGGCCTAGGAGTTTATTTAAAAATTGGGAAAATTCTCAATGAGATGTTAATAGGTAAAATATTTATAGACCAAATATCTTGGTGAAGAAAAATACCAATGAGTGGTTAATTGACTATTTTACCCTTAGGGTTTATAGTGAACCGTTAGTCAAAACCTGGGTCGGTTCAAGGGGTTCACGACCCCGTCACATGCCAGGAAAATTACACAGAGTCCATGAAGTCAAGTAGTACCCTTGACCTTAATTTTGGACTCATTGGATGTCATTAAGGTCTTAAACCAATTGACAGAAATACCCCTTAGGGTGGACCCGCCCACATTTGTGTGAATGGAAGCATGAGTCGGTCTGAGAGTGGAGCCTTGTGAGAGGTCAATGACTTAAATCAATAGAGGGGTAGTAAAATGACTAGAATGACCCAAGGGAGGGTATCATACCTTAGGTGGTAAAATTACCCTAATGCCCTTAGGGGCAATATGTTCTGTTTCTGATGAAACAAATGACCTAGTGAATCAAGATTTGAGGTACCCTATAAATGACTTCAAAAGGAAGGGCTGTGACCGGTAGGTGACACGAAGATCTTGATAGGTCACAGTGTCATGGGAAACCAATGGAAAGCCCTAATTCTAAGGGTTTAGGGCAATGTATTGCACGTGTCTATAACACAACGCAGAAATCTACTAGGGCATTATATACGTCACTCGTGGAATATGTTAATTTACATTTTGGGCTTGAAGTCTCTGAGCCCTAGCCCTGCAAATGAATGAAATAGGCCTCCGTTTATTATTTATACGTTTGTATGATTGCATGATTATTTATGCTGATGCATGCTTTTGATATTGATGCATTGATTTATATCAGTAACTTAAGATTAATGAAGATTAATCAAGAGACATGGGCTGCTGTTGGTTTGAGGGGAGAACACCTAATAAAGATAATGACTAAAATACCCTCTTTAGGGTTGGGACCAGTTCATGGAGTGAACGGGGCCCTGACATAGATCTTACCTTGGTTAATGAACCGATGGTGACTGTGGGATGTTCTCTGAGTCATAGCTCAGTGGATGAGCTATTTTGTGGGCCAATTCACAAGGTGAAGAGGACCCACAAGGTTGAGTGGTCACTTGACTGGATGGAAATAATCTAATCTGAGTTTCAGATGTTTGGGGGAAGTCAATGGTCATAAGGACCTAAGGCTTCTATTGATACATTAGTAATGTCTTATAAGACATTTTCTCCCAGCGTTGGGAAGGTGAAGATTGCAATATGCATCTTCATCGCCACGACAGTTTGGGTATTGACCAGAGGGTCTTTACCGCGGGTCTCCCGCAGGTCTTCCTAGGACTATTTAGTACGTACGAAAAGCGGAGTTACATGAGCATCATGGAAGGCTTGTGTTTCTTGCCAATCTGTGTCCATGAGCACAGTTGGGATCTTCTTCTCCAGATTCGTGGCAGGCTATTGAGAGCCCTGGGGATTTGGGTCAAGCTGCTGTTAAGCAGTCCACTCCAAGGCTGGAGTACTTTGTTTGGGGATTTCTCGAGGGGCGAGTCATCTCCGAGTTGCAGATTTGATAATTTTAATTATCGAACAAGGGATGTGAGATAATTAATAACAATGTTTGATATTGCTTGTTAATTAGACAAGTGGAACGGTTAAAGGACTTACTAAAATGTAGGTTGAAAATATCTAAGCATTGCATGTGTGATGCTATGCTTCTTAGGATAGAGTAGTTTCCAGGCAGAACTACGTCTGGATCCGATCTTGTTGGAAATATTGGAGATGTTGTCTGATGAGTACGTAGGCAACTAACATCGGGTGATGTTAGCCCAATCCGAAAAATATTAATAAAACCTTTTGTCTTTTGGAAGCTCTTCTCCTGTGGGCGGAGATGCTCTAGTGTGGTTGTGGTTGTTGTTTGGTTTGCTTTGTTGCAGATTTTCTAGGCAAGGACAGGTGAGATCAAGGCAGGCGAGCACAAGAAGTTTTTGCATTTCTGTAACTCCGGTACGTTAGTGTACCTTAAGCGTGAGAGTCAACTTATTATTTATTTTCAGACGGACTATGGACTTGTACTTAGATGGATGAGCTGGTCTTTATGAATTTTCAAACGTTAAATAATATCGTATGATTTGATATTCGTATTTGTGAACCCCAGTTATCATGACCTAGATATTTAATCGAATGGTTTGTTTTGTATTTAAAGGAAAAAAAATTACCGCTACTTACCGTTCGTGCTATTTAGAAATGCTTTTAAAAATCCGGGTCGTGACACAGCATGCTAGGATTGTATGATTCCTTGCTTTGGATGTTAAGTAATGATCCGATTGCATGATGTGCATGTAAGAATGATTATATGGTATGTTGAAATGCATATGACATGCATGTTGGCTGTAAGTACGTTGGATGTATGTATGTGCTAATGATGGCTAGCGTGTTCGTTGGTAAGCTTCGTATGTGTATGCATGTGCTAGTGATGGCTAGTGTGTATGTTTGATGTATGTATGCATGTGCTAGTGATGGCTAGCGTGCATGTTTGAAGTATGTTTGGATTATGCATGTGCTAGCGATGGCTAGCGTGCATGTTTGGAGTATGTATGGATTATGCATGTGCTAGTGATGGCTAGCGTGTATGCTTGACGTATGTATGCATATGCTAGTGATGGCTAGCGTGTATGTTTGACGTATGTATAAATGTGTATGTATGTGCTAGTGATGACTAGTGAGCATGTTTGTAAGCTGCGTATGTATGACCGTATATGTGTGTTATACATATGTGTGATAGACATATGTATGTATGATGGCTATTTGCCTATGCTATGGATGTGCGTATGTGCATGTGGGCAGTGTCAGCATTTGGTATGGATTTGGATATGGGTGTGTAAGCGTATGACAAATGACAGAGGATAGTATGACGGGCAAGGATTAGAATGGATCGGTTTGGGTTGGATTGTATGTTGGGCTATTGTCAGACAGTAAGAGTGTGCATAATTGTACAAGCATAACGTATAGATTATGAAGTGAAAAGTAAGCATAATAAGTGAGATATAAGTAAGAGGGCGACAACTGGGTTGGCTTTGAGGAGCTTCATTTGATGATGTTAGTGTAAGATGATTTGGCCATAAGATGGATGGCGAAGTATGTAAGACGGTAAGGGTTTGATGTACGATGAGTTTTGATCATGATGTGGACGAATTAAGTGAAGTCTGTTGCCCCGACGAACTTGGGTTTCAGATTGGGCTCAACTTCGGTTTGATCAGTGGAGCACGGTATGCTTGAGTGCTTGTGTGGCATAATTGTACTGCATAATGTACTTAATTCAAACTTGAATTATAAGCACAACTAATGATAGCGTTGTAAGTTTGAGACCTGAGGGTTCGACGGATTAAGTTTCGTGTTTGAGCTGGCCGCTAATGAGTCGGCCAAGCATTTCTCATGTCTTGCCATGGTGTTTATCCTGCGGGATGTTGTCTATGTGCTGTATAGAGCACCAGACGTCTGATGCTCTGTTGAGAGCAACATATATTTCCGATTTGGTCTACGTACTGTATAAGCCCAGACATTTGATGCTTTGTTGAGAGCGATGTATGTTTTCGACTTTGTCTGTGTGTTGTATGAAGCCCAGACGTCTGATGCTCTGTTGAGAGCGACATATGTTTTTGATTTGGTCTGTGTGCTGTATTAAGCCCAAACGTTTGATGCTCTATTGGGAGCGTTGTATGATTTCTGCCCAAGAGTGGCATAGTATGATTCTGCCCAAGAGTGGCATTGGCACTATAAGACCCATTATGGTGGGCAATTCTATGGCACTATAAGACCCATTATGGTGGGCAACTGTATGACCCCTTATGTGTGGGTGTTTATGTTTGCACGCTCAGGTAAGTAGCATCATGGATCTGCTATTACCTGTTTGATCCAGTGCCCCATGAGCAGTGGTGTGCCTTACCTTCGGAAAAGTCCATGGCGTCTAGTCACTCCCCGGAGGTTAAGGTGTTGCCCCAGTGGCATTCTTTTCCTTTCAACGTTGGAGCTTCTTAATTGTAATGAGCTTCAGTGGTCGATAGTATGAGACGGCTATAAGAGTATGTGTATGAGCACGACTGTAAGCGTATGAGTATGAGCACGACTGTAAGCATATGAGTATGAGCACGACTGTAAGCGTATGAGTATGAGCACGACTGTAAGCATATGAGTATGAGCACGACTGTAAGAGTATGAGTATGAGCACGACTGTAAGAGTATGAGTACGATTGTAAGAGTATGTTTCTGAGTAAGACAGTAAGTGTGATTTTGTGTAAGCTATGCGAGTAAGGTCGTATGAGTAAGGTCGTACAAGTATGTGTAAGCTGTATGAGTAAGTTTGTAAGACCTTGGATAGGGGTGCTTGTGTAAGTTTGATTTGATGGTATGACTTTGGCACGATGGTGCATTTGGTATGACTTTGGCAAGATGGTGCTTTTGGTATGATTGTATGCGTACGAGAATGATATTGATATGCCCATCTACTTCATGTTTGAGTTGCATGAACGCATGTATTTATGAACTTAGTGAGTTCATTGTTTTGGTTTCCCGTACTGGGTATTTTCCTACTGAGTATGAAAATACTCATTAGCCTACTTTTAGCCCCGTTGTAGGGGAGGTTTTGCAGGTTGTAACGAAGAGCTCCTGGAGATGGATGCTCATTTCAACGGTGGATTGATTCCAGTTGACTCAGGTATATGCTTGACTCACTGTGAGTATTTTTGTGCCACGATTTGATGTATTGGGTGAGATGAGAAAACAAGATGTTTATATTATGGACTTTCGGTTGGATTACACTGTGGGCTGTTATGAGACTTGCACTCATGGATGCCTGGGAGAGATTTGTATTTAAAGTCTATGATCATAGTAATTTAGTCGTACTTGTGTTTTTGAGTAGCACCTGAGGATATTTGCTTTGGCCGTATGATGTTTGACCCTATGATGAGAATATTTAGATGGAAAATTGATGTTTAGTGTTTTAAATTATAAACTGTTTTATTAGGTTTTGATTTCATCATTTTTTCCTCCGATTTACAGACGTTATATTGCAAACATTTTCCGTAAATTTTAAGGAAAATGTATGAAAAATCTCGGGCGTTACAAAAAGTATGCTTGATGTATGTGGATATGAGGGTTCTAGTGATGGATAGCGAGTATGTTAGTAAGCTACGTGTTGAATTATGAGTATGTGATGAGCAAGTATGATGAAGTATGTTCATGAGATATGTATGTGTGATGGATATGCTCATGTATGATGGCTATATGTTGCTATGAAGGATATGCGTATGTGTGTGGGCAGATGTATGGGTGATGGACAATAAGAGGTGATAGAGGGTTTGGTATGGATTTTTTGTGGATTGACAATCATATAATGGAAGACGGAGGATGCAAGTTTGGCAGGCTAGGATTGGAGTATATGAGTTTGGCTTGGAGTGTACGTTGGGTGTTCAATAAGTAAGAGGACTTAGGCTTGAAGTCTTATGGGGTATTGTCAGACAATCAAAGTGCTAGATAATTGTACATGCATAGCATACATATTATAAAATAGAATGTAAGCAT
This sequence comes from Saururus chinensis, assembly GCA_035235625.1. Taxonomy (NCBI): domain Eukaryota; kingdom Viridiplantae; phylum Streptophyta; class Magnoliopsida; order Piperales; family Saururaceae; genus Saururus; species Saururus chinensis. Next base: position 41,059,755 of record CP141143.1, read on the forward strand.
AATAAGTGAGGTATAAGCAAGAGGGTGATAACTAAGGTTAGCTCTAAGGAGCTTAGTTTGATGATATTTGAGTAAGATGTTTTGGCCATAAAGTGGATGGAGAAGACTATATGAATATGTTAAAATTTGGTATATGGTGAGTTATGTTATGAGTTTGATGGGTTAAGTGAAGTGTGTTGTCCTAATGAACTAGGTTTTCAGATCGGGCTTAGCTTCAGTTTGATTAGTGGAGGACTGTATGACTGAGAGTTTTGATGACATAATTGTACCACAGAACTTACTTAACTCAAACTTGAATTATAAGCAAAGCTAATAATGGCGTTGTGTGTTTGAGACTTGAGGGTTTCAATGGATTAAGTTCCATGTCTGAGCTAGCCATAATGAGTTAACTAAGCATTTCTCATGCCTTGCCATAGTGTTTATCCCGCAGGATATTGTCTATGTGTTGTATTTGAACCTAAAATATTTGATGCTTTGTTGAGAATGACATACATTTTCGATTTATCTATGTGTTGTATTAAGCCCAGACGTTTGATGCTCTATTGAGAGCATTGCCCCTTAGTCAGCAATGTATGATTCTGCCCAAGTGTGATACTACAAGATTCTAGCCCAAGAGTGACACTTTATGATTTCGCCCTTAGTTGGCACTATATGGCCCTTGTTGGCACTGTATGACCCCTAGAATGTGAGCATTTGCATGCTCAAGTAAGTAGTATATGAAACTGCTTTTACTTATTTGATATTGTGCCCCATGAGCATTTGTGTGCATTGCCTTCAGAAAAGTTCATGGTGTCTAGTCACTCCCTGGAGGTTAAGGTGATGACCCAGTGACATTTCTTTCCATTTTGACACTGGAGCTTATTAATTGTAATGAGCTTCAATGGTCGATAGCATGTGTACAACTATATGAGTATCTTTGTTTCTATGTAAGTGTAAGATTCTGGGTAAGACTACAAGAGTATATTCTAAGTAAGACTGTTAGAGTATGTTTTTGAGCAAGACTGTAAGCATATGCTTTGAGCATGACTATAAGTGTAAGATTATGATTTAGATTATAAGAGTATGTTTTGAGTAAGACTGTAAGTGTATGTTTTTGAGAAAGACAAAAAACATATGCTTTGAGCAAGACCATAAGTGTAAGATTCTAATTAAGACTGTAAGGGTATGTTCTAAGTAAAACTATAAGCATATGTTTCTAAACAAGACTATAAGAGTAAGAATTTGAGTAAAATGTTGTAGTAAGACTATAAGAAAATTTTGAGTAAGATAGTAAGTGTAAGGATTGTACGAGTATGACTGTAAGTGTAAGGATATTTGTGCATGGTTGTTATATTATGTGACTGTTTTGATTTGTATGCTTTATGCTTCATATTTGAGTTTCATAAACACATCCATGTATGAACTTACTGAGTTTACTGTTTAGAATTTTTGTACAGAGTATTTTCCTACTAAGTTTGAAAATACTCACTTTTATTATTTTTTTAGTCCCTATGTTCAGGAGGCTTCTGCAGGTTTGTGAGGGAGAGTTCCTGAAGATAGATGCTTGATTCCCTAGGTGGATCGATTTCTATTGGCTTAGGTATGCCCTTGTTTCACTACAAGTTTTTATTTTGTGCCATGTTCTGACATACTGGCTGAGATGAGAATTAAAGTGTGTATATTTTTTGGACTTGTAATTTTGATTAAATTGTGGACTATTTATAGGGCTTGTACTCAGGGATGCCTGAGAGAGATTTGTATTTAAAATCTCTAATCATGGTAATTTCTTTCATAGTTTATTTTTGAGTAGCTCTTGAGAATGTTTAGTTTGGTCATACGATGCTTGATAAAAAAGAAAATTTTGTATTAGAAAAATTGATGTGTGATTTTTAAATTATAAAACTGCTTTCAAAGGTTTTGTATTTTGACATTTTTCTTGTTTTATAGCCATTATGTTGTAAACTTTTTCCGTGAATTATAAGAAAATATGTTGAATGATCCTCAAGTATTACAATTTTGGGCCATAAAGGTTCCCTATGACATGATAGTTACACACCATGAACTACTCACATTAGGACCTTAGTTCTTCTGAAGCTTGTCCACTCCATCCACACCATAAAGCTGAAGCCCACAAGGGCTCATGTGGTTGATGAGATCTCAGTTGTCATGCTCCTTGACCAAAGTACAATTTGGGTTCTAGCACCTTATCTTTCTTCATGGACCAAAGGGACTTGGGCCATGATTCTATCTTCGTCGTCATTGAAGGGGCAGTGTTAAGAAATGCCCTTTCTAACAAAGCCACCTTATTTGACATCTCTTGGAACTTACCTACATTATCATCCGTCAACTATTGTAATTTTTTGCCTAAGGAAGTTCATAGTTGCAGCCACTTTTTTAGCCAACATTCTATAGCAAGTAGTACCTCCAGCAAAACTACCTTCCCCCGATTCATTCACGTATGAAGCAAGGCTCTGACTCAAGCTTTGATTGCTACAAATCTCTGTAACAAATATGAGGAAGTAGCCAGCTGAATAACCTAAATAGCTCATATAACCTCCCTTTTATAGACCCAACCTTAGCCAAGGTCTAATACAACTAGGAAACGTGTAATATCACCCATATAAGGAGTTTCACTCCTTACCTTGCCCCCAACAAGGCATTCCACCCCCATTGTAAAACTGGTTGAGCCTCATTTCACTCCCAATCACTTCAAAACTTCAAGAGAAGCTCTGGTTGGTGAAAGTAAGGCAATTGAATAAGTTTTTGCACGTTGATTTACATGATTTCATTGTTGTAATGACAACGAATTTTTGGTACTAGTTTACAACTCTAATAAATCTAATTTTTGAGTTTTTAATAAAATTTTAAAATACTTAAAGATAATTATTTTCTGAGATTTCTTAAGAATGTGATTGGGCTATGAAAAATGAGTCTAATGAGCTTTAACTATTCAAATCGGATTTTGGGGTCAAAAGTTACGACCTCAAAAAGCATAGGTTACACGTGAAACTTACATAACAATAGTAGGATAAATTACTTTAAGTGGTCTAGTTTCATAGGGCTCATTGATACTAGCTGAACGGCACAAAGAACACGTGAATTCAAGTTCGGGGTAGAAAGTTATGAATATTTGAAGTTAGAGAAGATTTTTAAAAAAATTGAAAAATGGCGCACGCGTTGCATAGCTGCGCGGCCGCCGTGGCATGACGGGCCAGAAAAATGGCAGGTGCTGCACCAAAAATGGTGGCACCACCACAAATGGCAGCGCAACACCGCTATTTTGGAGTGCCATTTTTGCTATTAATACATGTTTCGGTCCTTTCGTATTTCAGAACTTCATTTTCTCCGTTCTGGTCATTCTGAGTTCGATTTAGTCCATTCAAAAGCCATTTTTTACTAAATCAAGGGTATTTTTCACGATGGAGGGGTTATTTTTAAGATTTGACTACTCAAAAGTGAAGAAACTGTACAAGTGATCCTTCGATCTGTATTCAAACTTTTACCAATTTCTAAGTTGTTTTAAATTCGATTTGAGTCGTTCAAGATGTGTTCTTACCTAAATTGAGCATGTCAAACATTATGGTGGGATTATTTTCATGATCAGAGAATTCTAAAGTAAAGAAAAGTTGATATCATAGTTTATGGAGTTCGAGTTATCATCTTCGAACTTGAGAGGAGAGCGAGGTAGTTGATTTTATCCTATAGTATGACATAATTGTTTGCTTTGGCTACCTTTTAAACACCTTTTAAACATAATATGCATTGAATCTAGCATGCTAAGTGTTAGATTTAATTTCAAGATATGTTTTCATGATTTTCGTACATATATGATTTATCGGATAGTTATCCCTTGGAGTATGATATAGATTATATATTATATGTTTTGTTGTATGATTTATTTACTGTTATTTTATTGCTGCCTCGTATTTTTGTTTTATCGAACAATTTATCTTTTGAATTTGATTATGAAATATACATGTGGTGTGTGAGGTAGATAAAATCGAGCTTCGCCACTGTTTTGATTTAGAAATGACTAAAGTAGTTTTGAAAAGCGGTTTTAGAGAATGATTCCTTGTAAAAGGATGCCTCTCAAATTATTTTCAAAAATATGTACAAACATGGTAATTGAGTTACTAAATGGGGACGAATAAGCGGTAATTGTCTCGTTGGACGAGCGACTAACCCTGTATTTGTAGCCGTTGTTAGTAAAACTCCCGTGATTTGTAGAGGCGATGTTAGGGTTTTTGAAAAGATAAACCTTCATATGGGATGCTTTGAAAGAAAAACTACCCTTTATGAGTCTAGGAACTCAGGATGGTTTTGTTTATCTAGAGTTGTTGATTGGCGCCCAATAGATCTCCGTAGAATAGATGAGGACACATTCATAATATGGTTTGGAATCGGAGGCAAGTACACTTTGTAATTGGGTGAGCCCCTAACGAAGGGCAAGACCCTTGATTAGCTTTTAATGAAGGGAAGCTACATGGGTTAGGGTAGATAGTATCATGGGAAGACTCTCTACTCTCTTGATCCCGGGCCCCCATGAGCACAGGGTCTCTTCTCTCCACAAGCACGAGGTATTTTCACGATGATCCATAGAGGAGTGAGAGGCGACTACTTTGTACCCGCTACAAAGTCCATAGGATGGATTAGATAGCAAGTCATGAGAGCTTGCAAACCCTCGGAGAATCTTCCATACGTAGGAAGAAACTCTAAGGCTGATTTTGGGTGAGAGGCACACCCCATTTTTATGAAAACTATTATTTATATTATATGTCTTTGAAACTTATTTTCAAGTGAAGTTTTCGAAAGTGAATAATTAAAATTCATTAAATTTTGTAGTGAAGGCTAAATTGACCATTGTTGTACTTGTAAAACTTGCTTAGAATATTGATTTCTATATCATGCTAAGATTTGAAGCAATTATGAGGTAATTTTTTTTTTAGGGGTAGTTTCATAAATTACTTCAGGCAAAAATATTTTTTAATAATTTGAAAATTGCTAGGATATGTTATTTGTTTATCATACTTCCTAGAGTTGTCATAGCCATAGAAACTTTATTTATTTTTGGATGGCAAGAGGGAATCTATTGGTTTGTACGCAAGCATATCGCTTGCCTCGACCTCTGCAATATAGGGGAAGCAGCGAGTTAGAGCCATTAGGGATGTGCGATCTACTTTTTATGAGACACACATAGAGTGCATCCGATAGATTGAACAACACTAGCAATGGAGCAATGGAGAAACTATGTTTCTTCGATTTCCACATTTTCACAACCTGTCTACCCATGCATATCCAGCAGTTTTATTCATCCTTGTGTAGTGCCTTTATATGACAGGTACGTGTACCTTTCTATGATGGGTACGTGTACCTTTCTATGACGGGTACGTGTTTTTTCGGAGGATTACAACATAGTGATTGGATGTCTCTAAATTATATGTCACATTATAATTTATGAAGTGAAGGATATAGTGTTTTTCACTAAGCCCAGATTCTTTATCTTTTGTCAGAGCCAAGACTAATGACTTAGATCTACCTTCATTAGTTTTTGTGAGGCTAGATAGTTTTGTCCATGACCATCATGAGATGCTTTTGTTCCCACATATTCTCTCACGTGGTTTCCAGACTTAGGCAGTGAGGATCCCTAGGGGTGATATGTCAAAGATTTGGATGAGCCCCATTGATTCTTCCATTTTCCATTCCTTGAGATTGCATAGTAGTGCCTGGTTTCAGGATCTAAGAGATTACGGTTGTGAATGAGCCAAGTTGGCTTGTTGAGTAGGCCCATCTTAGCTCGGCTAAGATTAAACTATGCTTGACTCGAATCGGACTTGGATTGAACTCTATTCGAGTTCGAATAGGCTCGAGCTGAGTTTGAGCATGCCCTTGCTTGACTCAATCGGCTTGAATAAAACTTGAACTCCGCTCTACTACGCTCAATATCAAACTCAAACCCGAATCTAATTTTAAAATTATATATAAATAATATATAAAAATAAATAATACATGTATATATTATATTTTGATATATAAACATAATTATTAATTTAAATATAATTATTTATAATATACTCCCTCCATTATAGATTAATAGATCTATTTGATTTGTTCATTTTTAAAAATAAAATGGTCATTAATCTAGAACGGATGGAGTATAAAAAATGACATGTAATCACATATCAATACCAATACCATGTATCATATATGATTTTGAGACCTGTTTATATGAGCCATGCCTCACTCACGATTGTATTAGCCTTAATGTCGTGCACCATCATATTTCAATCCAACAATATACATAACTCAGGAGGTAGATTGGTTTCTGTTTCTTTCGATCTTGTTCTGATGGCCCATGATGCCTTCATTCATGCTAATGTACATGATCTCAAACTCATATAAAATTTTTTCTTGATATATCTTCATTAAATTTTAATGGATGTATAATTTCTATGTCTGATATATATTTTTTAAAAATTTAAAATATTGGAGACATAAACACTAATACACTCCTTTTTCAAATTAATAGCTTTGTTTGGTTTTTCAAGGTGAACAAAAATTAGTTTAATTGAAAAACCAAATGGAATATAAATATATGATGGTGGGAATATGATATCACACTAATATACCTAAAAACTCTTATAAAAGAAGCATGATACTAGGGGACCTTAGTTTATAAAAGAATGATTTAAATATTCTTTCAAAAGTTTTAGCATGACATGAAGACTAGCCTCAGCTTACAAAATGTTTCTCTTTGTACATGTACTTAGAAATTTTTTAGAGGCATACTACTAAATAATAGTTCTTTTATGAGTGATTTATAAGTATATAAATAAAAAAATACGAAGAAGTAGATGGTAATGCTACCTGAATGAGTTTTTATTTTTTGTATCTTTTTTAGTGATTTTATGCACATAAAGAGTGGAAATTGGTAATGCTATATTTTTTACATTTGTAACTAAAACTCATTTGTCATAGTTTTCTTCTTTCCTAGTGACTATAGTCAAATGTTCGAGGTATAGTCGTAATACTTGTTGAAGTTTATTTATTAATATTTGATACTGAAAGTATCTTAGTATGTATGATATTTTACACACACACACACATATACATACATACATATATATATATATATATATATAATAGTACGAGCGTAGGCTCATGATTCACTTATTGCAGTTCAAGCTTGAGCTTAATTCGAGCCTAGCTCAAGTTCAAAATTTTGAGCTCATTCGAACTTCAAGCCGAGTTTTAACAGTTCAAGTTCAAGCCAAGTAAGCCCAATACTCGGCTCATTAACACCCCTATAAAGGATGTAGAGAGTTAAGATCATGATTAGGATGCATATGAGAGACCTAGACATCGCCGATGTTTAGATGATGCTCCTATTTAAGGATCCCTGTTGTAATGTCACTTATGGAAAGTTCATGGATTTGTAGAGAGAGTTGCTTGAGCGGCATGATCACACTTAGGATATTATTTACAGTATTCTAGGACATATTGCCTATATTGATGATGAGGGCATTTGATGATTTCTTTATGTTATCTTAATGTTTTTATCATTCTTTGTTCATTTAATGGTATGTACTTTATCAGTTATCTTTATGATGATTTGTGAGACATGAATGTTAGTGTATATATTTTTATGTCTTTATGGGTTGTTTACTTGGCGTATAGTGCTTCAATGTTTATTTTCTATATTTTTAGTTCACTCTTTGACTAAAGGAAATTATAGAAAATCATGTGTTTGAGCTTAGTTCTAACTTCATTGGGTTTTATTATGCAAATAATTTTGTTTAAGTGTGCAGTTTAAGTGAAGATTAAAGGCTTCCTAGTAAATCTTAGAGAGTTAAATAAATTGATTTTGTATAAGTGAAAATTAATGCACTATATTCTTTTCACCAAAAATACGATGTTGTGTGCCTAATGTTTGAAAAATGGGTAATTGTTCCCTCCACATTGTAAGTTTGTTAAGTTGTTCCATCAACTTTGGTTGTGAATGAATTTGATAGATATTAATATAAAATGATTCATTTGTATCCAATGTTGGATGAAAAATATCTTGTGATTTAAAATTTTGACTAATCATAGTAAAAGGATTCATTGTGGTAGTTCAAATGTGAAACAAAATGCAACATTGCCACTAACCCATTAGTCTGAATTAATGGTTTTGCTTATATGCTTATTGATGAACAATGAATCTTTATATTTGAGGCACATGTTTACAATTATAGATCAGTTGAGCTTCCTCGCGATTGTAATGTTGTGGATGCACAAATTCTTTTTATTAACACGTGATTAACCCTTAAAACTTCTGCAGATCTATGGTCGGGTTAAGTAGATTTATACATTGCTCTTGTTTAATAACTGTAAGTGATATTTGAAGTTTAGTTTTAGTGTTCCAACTTTGTTACCCTCTATTGATCAGCTGCAATGTTACATGTATCAAACTCTGGACATGGTCATGTTCGTCAGCTTAGACAAACTTTATATCTGGAATCCATACAAACAAGGGTGCAAGTGGATCGATCTATCTAGATTGGCCAAATCACACAATATTTTTCTTTGAAAATACTATTTGTCATAATTCTACCTTTGTAATGCATATATACATACAACAATATATTTTGTTTATTCTTCTATGTATTGTCATATATCAAAATAAATAATTAGTGCCCATTTAGTAGAACATCAAAGACTTACAAAAAAAAACATAAGACAACAAAAATATATATGAGGTAAAAACAACAAAACATTAATTTTCTACTAACGTCGTCCCTCAACACTGACATCCATTGACAACTACATCTCAATAAACTTTGATCCACACATAGGCATATCACAAATTTCACACCTCACATAAGCAACTCGCAAGTCAAAAGTGCAATCTACATAAATACCCCCCTCAATTAGGACTATCATCCAATCGAACTTCCATTATAATCCTGTTTCATATAAACTTAGGGCCTGGGTTTCTAGATGTGGACCCAGCTAACTCACGGGCAAGCCTATAGGACCGTTGGGTGTCCTCTTCCGTCCTTGAGCTCCAGCTGCAGTAAGGCCATGGTAGAGGGCCTGTGTAGCTGGTGTACAGGTACCCAAGCAACAACAGCAGATGTAACACTTCGTGTTCCGATTACACTTAACTCAAGAGGGTTAGGGGTAATTATATAATTTTTAGTTAACTTTTAAGGGGTTTCAAGGGATTTAATTCCCGTATTTAGTTAGAGCTCAAGATAACAAGTTTAACAAAATAAATAACACGTGAAACGGAGGTTGGGAACCAAAGTTATGACCTCCAAAAATGTGCCACATGGGCTAGAACCAAGTATAAAGTGCAGAATAACCTACCCATGTATGGTCTAGTTTTGAAGGGCTCATCAAGACGAGTCCATCGGTACTAAGAATGTGCGATTCTGACTTCGGGGTAGGAAGATATCGCATTTTTTAAGTTTTGAAAAAGAAAGGAATAAAAAATTATGAAAGAGTTACCGCGTGGCAGCATGTGGTGATGCGTCATAAAAACTGATGCGCGTCTGACATCCAAGTGAGAAAACTGACACACATCTATGCCAGTCATGTGTTAGATGCATATCTAATGTATGACACATGTCAGACAATCGTCAATCGTGTGTTCACCTCGTTCCACTACATATAGTTGATCCTTCATATTGAAATTCATTTTGAACTTCTCTTCTTCATTTCTCACTTATTTTAAATCCAATTTGAATTGTTAAAAAGGTGTTCTTATCTAATTTGAGGGTGTTCTACACAATGGAAGTGCCCATTCTTCAAGTTGGTGACTCCATTAGGGGGAAATGCCATGAAGTAAGAGGAGGCTTTGCCCGTCACCCTTGAATACCAAGGGAGGAGTTTCGGGAGTCGTTTTGAGTCCATTTTCTTCCGTTCAAAATGTGTTCTTAGCTAATTCAAGGTGTTCTATGCAATGGAAGCATCTATTCCTTCAGTTAGCGACTCCATAAAGGGGAAATGTCCCAGGACAAGAGGAGATTTTTTCCGTCATCTACAGATGCAATGATGGAAAAGCATCTTAGAGTAAGGGGAAGGTTTGTCCCCAATCTATGGATGTGTAGAGAGAAAAGTGTCTCTAGGTAAGGGGAAGGTTCGTTTGTCATCTACAAGCACTTAGAGAGAAAAATGTCTTCGTGTAGGGAAAGATCTGTTTGTCGTCTACAAACGCATAGAGGGAAAAGTGTCTCCAAGTAAGGGGAAAGTCTGTCTGTTATCTAGACATGTAGAGACAAAAGTGTCTCTGGTAGGGGAGGTTCTATCCGCTGCATGCGGGCATGGGAATTATAAAATATGGGAGGTTATGTCTGGCACCTTCATGCCACAACAACGGAAATGTCCCAATTTAAAAGGGAGTGTCTATCCACCACCTTTAGGCAAAGTGAGTGAAACATGCAGAAGCTAGAGGAGGCTCCACTCACTGTCTCCGGATCTGAAGGGGAGGACACCCAGAATGAATGAACAACTTCGAACACCGCTACATTTCAGGACATTAGGGGAGTAAGCGTATTTGATCTTCCGATTTAATTATATAAATGCATGTGTTAATTAAGATATATGATATGCTATGATCCATTATGTTGTAATCATGGAAGGCCGTATCGACCGATACGGGTCCGTATCGGTCGATACCGATACGGTACGGGGGGCGATACGCCCCCCACATATTTTTTCGATACGTATAGGCCATATCGGCCGTACCGTATCGATACGGCCGATACGTATCGATACTGTATTTAAAAATTATTTTTAAAATTAAAAAAATATTTTTTAATTAAAAACATTAATTTTTTTTTGAAAATTTTTTTTTTAAAATTTTTTCCTTAAAAATACAAATACAATTCAAACCCCAATTCTTTAAAAGTTTAAGTTTTAATTATATTAAAAATAATATTTTTAAAATTATATGAGATCAATACGGGTAAGTACATATAATTTACATAATTTTTTTTTTACATATAGTGCTCCACAAATATACATTTATTTAAACATGTAATTTAGACTCATATTAAGCATATTATTTATTTTTAAAATTAACTAATTTTAAAGTATTTAATGTGGGAAAGAATGACCAATATTAATATGGGACGGAGAGCATAATAATATGTGGTTCTAAATGAATTAATTTTAGAATACCCATATCGGTTGATATGATATTATATGGTTTTATTATGCTCTAAAAGAAGTATTATAATGATATATTATTAGTTATAACATTTTTTTATGTTTATAAAAGGGTTTATACCCGTTTCGGCGCGTACCAAGCGTATCATCGGCGCGTACCAGTATCCATGATCATCGATACTCTCATGTGTATCGATACGGCCTTCCATGGTTGTAATATGCTATGTTCTGAATCAATATGCGTTGATATGCATAGATCTGATATGTTCCTGTTGTGAACATCCTAGGGGCTGCCAGGGGGTGCCACTGGGGCCACGTACTTAGGTATTTAGGGCTTTTTATATAATAAGGCTATTTAGGTAATTTGGTAATTAGTGCTTTATTCTAATTATGTTAACGGGCCTTAGGCATATGTTAGTGAGCCCATTAGTTTGCTTATTTAATTGTAAGGGCGAGGCCCTCATTTGATTATGAAATGAATTATTGAGTTATGTCTTCTCCCATTTCTTCTGTACTTCTTTCCCTTTCTGTCTGATGGCCACGCCATCCTCCTTTCCCTTTCCCGGCCTCCCTGCGCCGCTCCTATCACCCATGCCGGCTACCATGCCGTTGTGCCACTCCGGGCACAACATTGGTATCAGAGCCATTGATCCCCGGACACCACACTTGCCAAAGCCGCCGGATCCCCCTCAGCCATTGCCGCCATCAGCTAGAGCTCCGGCCGTCCTCACCGGTCCCCGATTCATCAACACCGGAAAGCTGCCCGAACGGGGGTGCGTTCTGTTGGATCTGCTCGAAACTGAGAGCAAGGTGGTGCTCTTCCACGAAGGATCTGTGGTTTCGTCGCCCGAGCCGAAGTCATCTCCTCTGCTGTTGTCGACCACTGGCCAAGGCGCGGCTCTGCTACTGGCCAAGGTCCAGGGGCCTTCCAAAGCCTCCGGAGATGTGTCTCTGGCAAAATTGTCGCCTCCAACAAAGCACGGCCAGCAACAGGGGACATGTCTGACGCCGGAGATCCCACGGGTTGGAATCAGCCCCGCCAACATCTGGTTGGGTTGGGGTCTCTCCTGGGCAAGCCATGACTGTGGATCTCTCACTGGTTCTGCAGAGGGCGTGGAATGTCCTTGTTCGGCAAAGGAGAAGGTGTTTCTGGAAGGCACGCCGGACTTCACAGCCGGCCGTCACAGACAAAGCTGGCTGCTTTGCCCCGCCCTCTTGCCGCTGGAGTGGCCTGCGCTCCAGTCGCCGCTCAAGCCAGCAACGGCGAACTCCCAATGGATTTGCCTACTGCCCTGGCCGCGCTTGTGTCCGCATGGCAACCTCCCGGTCCGTTGTCTCACCGCCGTGGGATCAGACCACAATTCACCGAGGAGGGCAACTCCTTCCGTCTTCGCATCATAGGGAGGACCCTTCTGCAACGTACCCAGCATCTCTGGCTCCGGAAACAGGGGATGCATTCTTCAAGCAACTGGGGTATCAGTGACTACCCCAGTGCCGATGAGCACTCTCCAGTGCCGCCTGCCGCCACTGGTCCAGACGACGGAGCAGCCTGCGCCTCAGAAGCCACAGCGGCCCGCGCTCCAGATGCCAAAGCGGCTTGCGCTCCATCACCTGAGCCCCGGTCTCCTCCGCCCACCGCCGCCGTCTCCATCCTCTCCGCCGATCGATTCCACCGTCTCGCCAGCCTTCCACTATGCTCTGCCTCAGATGCCACAGCAGCCTGCGCTCCCGTCGCCGGAGCGGCTTGCGCTCCATCATCTGCGAACCGGCCTCATCCTCCTCCGCTCATTCACCGCCGCAAGGGATGTCGCCGCCGGTGTGACGCCGGAGGAGCCATCGGGATCGCAATCTTCCGGCCAGCGCGGTTCCCTGCTCACACGGGATTTTCGGGATTTGCTTTCCCGGTTTGGAGATGCCGCTCAAATGGTGAACCGGGATTTTCTTTCCCGTGTGCTTTTCATTGGCAGCTGGACCGCTTGCCATCCTGATTTCTGGCGGTTCAGCAGCAAAGGGGACTCCAGTCCAGTGGTTGCCCAGGATTTTTGGGATTTGAACACAGCAACAACCGACGTGCAACCCACCTTCCTTTTATCTTGGCGAAGATTTGGGCCTATACCCTTATTTTCACCAGGATTTTACAGAAAACGAGTTATACTTGCTTTCTTCAGTCTGCTGGGCATTTACACCATATGTGTCGGTGTTGAACTTGTATGTGGTACGTGTGTACCTTGGGCTTTACCACAACTTGGCAGTCCGTTTGGGTGGGCCTTTCATACATCTATCCTACTTTGGTCTATAAGCGGCTATGGGCATGGACTGGGCCTTCTGTGGGCTCTAGAATCTGGGTGGTCAGATGGGTCCAGTATGTCTCCTCTGTCCAAGGCTGTTACATTGCTTATGCCTTTGCTGTCGGCTGCCCTCTCTGGGCAAACCATGGTGCTGTCTGACGCCCTCTATGGGCTGATCTTGATGTTGTCTCTTGCTTTCTGTGGGCCGACCTTGCTGCTGTCTGCTGCCCTCTGTGCGCCGACCTTGCTGCTATCTGCTGCCCTCTATGGGCCGGCTTTGCTGCTGCCTAATGCCCTCTGTGGGCCAAGTTTACTGCTGTCTGATGCCTTCTGTAGGCCGACCATAGTGTTGTTTGATGCCCTCTGTGGGCCAACCATGATCTCGTCTACTGATGCCCTCTGTGGGCCGACCATGCTCCTGTCTGTTGATGCCCTCTGTGGGCAGTCTTGGGGTGCTCTGTAGTCATTGGGATGACCCTGCTTGTTGGAGACCTGTGTGGACCGTCTGCTTTGTCCTGCATCCAACAAGTCGAGGCCACTCCTTTGTCCTGCCCTTGGGTTTCGTAACTGCACTCCCATCATGTTTGTGCTGGCTTTTGCATGTCTCCTTTTGAGTAGCGACCTACTATCTTCATCATTCGGTGTGTCTCATCCACAGTTCCGGAACCGCTGTTCACAGTGGAGCCTTGGCGGGCCTGATGCCTGGAGTTTTAGGTCACCTCGAGGACGAGGTGATGTGCAAGCGAAGCGTGGTGGAATGTTGTGAACATCCTAGGGGCTGCCAGGGGGTGCCACTGGGGCCACGTACTTAGGTATTTAGGGCTTTTTATATAATAAGGGTATTTAGGTAATTTGGTAGTTAGTGCTTTATTCTAATTATGTTAATGGGCCTTAGGCATCTGTTAGTGAGCCCATTAGTTTGCTCATTTAAGTGTAAGGGCGAGGCCCTCATTTGATTATGAAATGAATTATTGAGTTCTGTCTTCTCCCATTTCTTCTGTACTTCTTTCCCTTTCTGTCTGATGGCCACGCCATCCTCCTTTCCCTTTCCCGGCCTCCCTGCGCCGCTCCTATCACCCATGCCGGCTACCATGCCGTTGTGCCACTCCGGGCACAACAGTTCCGATAGGACCTAATGTGTTTTGTCTCGCTCTAAGGTAGAGCGAGACGTGTGATAGTGTTAATGTTATGATCCACGATGTGGTAAAGTGAGATGTGTGATTGTATTAATGTTCTATTCCACTTTGTGATAGAGCGAGATGTGTATTTCAACTGATTTATTGGCTTATGTACAACTCCGATTAAATATTTAGATATACATATTTAGACATATGTGTTTTTGTAATGCCTAATGTATGTAATAGTCGATAGGCAAAACTAAGTTTGGATTCGATCTCATTGGAATATTATTGTAAATGTTAACAAATACGTATGTAGGCAACCAACATCAAGGCACAGTTGGCCCAATCCAAATAAGTTATAAAATTAGGTTTGTTCTGACCTACACACAACTGAATGTTAAAGCTCCGTAGTGGAAGAACGTGATGACTCTTGCACAAAGTCTACCAGTCCTGGTTGGTCTCATTTTAATTATTCTATTTAATTTGATTAACTCCTATTTAGTTTTTCATAAAACCCCCGGTCTGGGTTAGGTATTTGGGTCGGGGCATTACAAATGGTATCAGAGCTTTTATCTATCCACGTGAGGAAAAAAATGTGTAATATATATATATATATATATATATATATATATATATATGTTGATTAAAAATTGGAATTAATTTCAAATTTTGTTCTCAATCGTGTTTAAGATTTGTACATTCTGTTTTCCATGTGTGTCAATGGATTTGATATGAAGATTAATTTTAAGAATGTTGATTTTGAATCTCAAATCATTAAGAAATTTTGTCATGAATAAGTTATATCAGGTTTGGATTTGTAATTTTGTTTTCCTTGTATGGTATATGGAATACTCTTGACTATTATGAATTTTTATTTGTTTAAGAGAGTTGGAATTTTGTCTTACTTGTATTATATCAAATTGATATAGACTCTTAGTTTTTGAATTCCGCTTTTGAATCAATAAATATTTAAAATTTCTATTCCAAATCTTAGCATGATATGAATATCGATTTCGATCTGAATTAAAAATTTAATGCGATTCTCGATTTTGAACTTTTTGTTTTGTATATATGACATCAGATTTAATATGAACTCTGATTTTACGAATTCTAATTTTTAATCAAATGAGATTTGAAAATTCTATTTTGAATAAGTTGTATCAAATTTAATTTGAACTATGTTTTGCATTGTTACATTGGATTTCAGACAGACTCCGAATTTGCAAATTCTAATTTGTAGTTTAGCAATGATGCATAGTTTGGTTTTATGTGTGAAGTATCAGACCTAATTTGAAGTTCGGTTTTACGAATTTTAATTTTTTGTTTGAATTAACCGAATATATCTACTATGAATTTGTTACATGGTTTTAGCAACTTCGATTTCAAATAGTTAGTCAAAATTATTTTCAACAATAGTAGAATTACTAAGGTGAAACCACAAAATGCCCATAGTTCAAAACACCAAGTGCTAGTAGAAGACTATGATTAATTCTATAAGGGTATTAAAATGAAATTTGATTTCGAATTGTCTATTTCAGAAAATATATTTAATTAAGAAATAAATCTATTTTGAAAGACGGTGGAACCACCTAGGAGCAACCACTACACACCACGGTATGGGATGTGAGGCATTATAGCTCTAGGATTTCTTCTATCGGTATGTTGAAAATAAAATTATATTTCAAATGGTTTATTTTGAAAAAATCATTTGTTTATAAATTGAATATATTTAGAAAAGCGGTAAAGTTGCCAAGGAGCACCCATTACATGGTATGGGATGTGAAGTGGTTGTGGATAGCTCTATGGCAAATTCTGCTGATATCTTGACACAACAAGTTTGAAATGTCTACATTTTGAAAGTTGTTTTAAAAAAGTAGAACTACCTACGAGGAACCGCTAATCTCGTGCTTTGGGACACATAATATTAGCAGATCACTCTCGGGCTACTTCTGCTGCTGTGTTGAAATTAAATTCAATTATTTTAAAAGACAGTGACATTTCCTAAGAAAAACCACCAAATACTCGTAGTATGGGCACGTGGTATTAGTGGTCCGCTCTAAGGTTGAGTTTGCTAGTAGATTTAACATAGAAATTGAGTTCAAGTCCTCTATGTTTTGGAAAAAATAATTTGAAGTTGTAAAGTTGTCACGATATCTAGTAGAACTACTATGAAGAAGACATCAAACGCCCATGGTATGAGCCATGGAGGTTAGTGGACAACTCCAAGGCTGATTCTGATAGAGTATTGTGATAAATTTCAATTTCAAGTCTAGTTTGCTTTGAAATGTTACTCTAAGTGTGACGTGACTCAAGAATGTACACTTTGACTTAAAATGTGACACATCTAATTTCTATTGCGTATTTTAATTTTCTATTGCCTATGTGAAAAGATTATTCCTATCAATTTTGGATAAAGAAAATTTGTTTGAAATTCTAATTTGAAGGGTAGTCATTTGGTATAAAATCTAGAAACTATCGGAACATGACTCTTAGATATTCGCCAAGAAAAATAATTGGTTAGACATGTGCATGGGTGTGGAGCATCATGGGTAGCTCCTCACTTATTGAGCCACTCAATCCCTCATGACTGTAGGGGGGGACATCATTCAGTATCATGGCTCTCGTTTTCTTGTCACGAACTGACAAATTGTGCATATGTTATTGCATCAAATTGTTTCTAAAATGGTTCTTTTCCTAACAAATGATTTCCTGAAAAAGATTATCATCATTTTCATATATTTTTGCTTCACATTATTTTAGATTTTAAATCAACCTACAGTGTAGGGGGTTTTTAATTCTCAATTTATGCTTATTAGACATGTTTTATGGAAAAATATCATATTTTTGAAATGATCTACATGCTTTGTATTATGTTTTGAATATGTGCATTTTCTAGTTCTGGGGTAAAACTTGGGATTGCTATCTAGATACCTACTGAGAAAAATAATCGATATGGAGCGCGAATGGGTGTGAAGCATCATGGGAAGGCTCCTCACTTATTGAGCCTCTCAATGCCCCATGAGTGTCAGGGGGAATATCGTTCAGTATCATGGCTCTCACCTGTCTATTTTGTTTTGATTTTAAAACTTTATCTGATCTTAAAAAATAATAATCAAATTATGTTATCCGAGCTTAAGTTATCATATTTTGATTATGTGATCTATTAAATGAGTTAATTGTGAATTTTTTTGAATTAATCTTGTTTCTCAGCTCTGATTTATTTTGCACTAATTTGATATGCTTTGTTTTGATTCTGAAAAACAATTTATCCAATTTGAAAATTCATGTTCAGATTCTGTATGATATGATTTATCCGATTTTAAATCATATTTTGTTTAAAGTGTTTTATCCTATCATAATTTATCAGATAATGGTTATCCATGAGTTATCGGATAATTGAATTTCGAAAAGGTTTTGGATGGGATTAACCCTGGTTTGCTATGTTGTGTTTTGACTCTGATTAATTACTTATCCCATTTTAAGGTAATAATCATATTTTGATTAAAATATTTTATTCGATTATAAACTATCAGATTATGTTTATTAAGGTTCTATCTAATTTTAAAATAATGGATCTTGTTGATGAATGTGAAATCTGAAATTTTTATTGGATTCTGTTTATGAGTGTTTAATCTTATTTCATGTAGTTTAGATTATCAGATTATGTATTTTATCCGAATAATTGTGACATAATGTTATCCAATTATCACTCATTGGATTCTTCTCCTGAATGTTGTGTACAATTGTGAATCAACCGAATTCATAATTGTAATATGATTAAAGGTCAAATTATATTCAAATTTTGATGTGTTTTAAAAAAGTATTTTTTGGGGAGAATTCTGAGGGTGTAATTCATTTAAGGTGGGAAGAATGTAACACCTCATGTTTCGATTACGCTTAACCTAGGAGGGTTAGGAGTAATTATGTAATTTTTAGTTAAATTTAAGGGGTTTCAAGGGATGGAATTCTTGTATTTGGTTAGAGCTCAAAATAGCGAGTGTAATGAAATAAAGAGCACGAGAAATGGAGGTGGGGAATGAAAGTTACGACCTCGGGAAATGTCTCACATAGGTGGGTCTCACATATAAAATGTGGAATATCTTACCCATGTAAGGTCTAGTTTCGAAGGGCTCATCAAGACGAGTCCATCACTACCAAGAACACTCGTTTTTGACTTCATGGTAGGAAGATATCGTATTTTTAAGTTTTGAAAAAGAAAGAAATAAAAATTTATTAAATGAGTTGCCACATGGCATCACATGGTGATGCATAAGAAAAACTAACGCACATTTGACATAGATATAAGAAGACTTAAGCATGAGTGTCAACCACATGTTAGAGCATCATATGCATATCTGACGAGTGATGTGTGTCACACGCGTCAATCGCGCGTTTATCTCGTTCTACTATATATAGTCGATCCTTCATTCCGAAACTTCTTTTCTTCATTTATCAATTGTTTTAAGTCCTCTTCAAATTATTCAAAAGGCATTCTTTCCTAATTCAAGAGCATTCTACGCAATGGAAGTGTCCATTCCTTAAGTTGGTAACTCCATAAGGGGAAAATTCTGTAGAGTAAGAGGAGGTTCTGTTCGTCACCCTCGAATACCAAGGGAGGAGTTTCGGGAGTCATTATGAGTCTATTTTCTTCCATTCAAAAGGCATTTCTAGCTAATTTGAGGGTGTTCTATGTAATGGAAGTGTCCATTCCTTGAGTTAGCAACTCCATAAGGAGGAAATGCCCCGGAACAAGAGGAGACTTTGTCCGTCATCTACAAACGCGTAGAGGGAAAAGTATGTCTAGGTACGGGGAAGGTTTGTCCGTCATCTACGGATCTGTAGAGGAAAACATGACTCAGGTTAAGGGGAAGGTCTATTTGTCACCTATGGACGTGTAGAGAGAAAAATTTCTCCGGGTATGGGGAAGGTCTCTCCCTCATCTATAAACACGTGAAGGGAAAAGTATCTCTAGGTAAGGGGAAGGTCTACCTGTCGTTTGGACACATAGAGAGAAAAGTGTCTCCAAGTAAGGGAGGTTATGTTCGTTGCCTGCGGGCACGGGAAGTGTGAAGTACCCCGAGTTAAGGGCATGTAATGTTTGTCACCTTCGGGGCACAACAAGGGAAATGTCCAGATTTAAAAAGGAGTGTTTGCTCGTTGCCTTCAGAAAAAATGAGAGAAACATGCAGAAGCTAGAGGAGGATCCACCTACTGTCTTAGGATATGAAGGGGAGGATGCCCAGAATGAATGAACAACATCAAGCATTGCTACATGTAAGGTCCCTGATTTTTCTACGATTTTCCTGCTATTTTTCTGGTCATTTTCGGAGGGAAAATGTGACGCTACGGCGTATTTGTATTTATATATTTCCCCCCATATTTATACCTGTAGAGTCGGGTGTGGGGCTTAGTCGCGGGCCGTGGGCCTCGCTACGCGCTTACGGCACGAATTTTGGAGCTACAATGTGTAACCAGTCGGTGAACGCGTGTTAGGGCCGTAGATGTAAAAATTGAAAAGATTAACTATATATATAAATCATTCATCGGTTTTCGTAGAACCGACATCCAGAAAAATAGAAACGACGTCTAGTAGTTTTTGGAGAAACCCGAGCCCATTTCCGGTCGCTCCGTTCTCCCTCCTCCATCGTCGAATTCCTTCGATTATTGTTAGAATCTGCTTTGCCTCACCGCCACGAGTCCGTAGGTACCGGCTATGACCGCCACCACGGCCTTTTCGCTCCTCCACGAGGTACCCAACCTTTTTTCGGGTTTTTCTCTCCTTCAATCCCTTTTTTGAACTGTGGGTGTACGATTTTGACATCATTTTTGGCAGCTCTCAACTAGACTTATGTTTAGTTGGCCGCTAGGAACCCATAGGCGCTGGCCAGAGCCGCCGCCATGCTTTCTTCGCTCTGTGGTGAGCTACCGGCACTTTGGTCGTGTTTTTGTTACTATTTGCATCTCACTGTCCATGGGATGTTTTGGATGCCGGTGGGTTTTTGGTTGTTGTCCGGCCAACGGTAGGACTCCGTCCAGCCTACCTCGACCCTGTGTTAGTAGGGGTTTACCGTTTCCGACCCCGCCTCGCCCCTATTGCCTTGCTCTGCCCGATTAGACGCTTTGGGTGCATCTCGGGTCGTTGGCATCGGCGAGCCGTGGGCCATTTGGCCATTGTGGGCTCTGCCCCGGCTCAGCGACAGTGAGGGTCAGCCCTGATTGGCCTAATTATATTACTGCTCGGAATGGGCCGCTTGTCATTGCCCTATACCGTGCGAGATGCACAGCCGCCCGCACCATGGGTATTGGTTGTGGGTGGCGTTCGGCGATGTCGCCGCTTAGAATGGCCACAGCTAAGGCCTTGGCCCTATTGGCTTTTGTGGGCCTTGGGTTGCCCCCTTTCAGCCCTCTCCTCCGCCCCTTTGGGTTGCGTGTGCATGTGGCCACGCGTGTGCTTTTGGGTTTAGGCGCCGCATTCGCGCCGCCTGACCATCGGTTGGCTTTGCCACTGAGTGGAGTTGACACTTAGCCCTCATCCACCTCTCCTCTAGCATTGCCCCACGCTCTCCGCCCGTATGTGGGCCTATGTTGATGCGAAATCATCGCCGTTGGGTGCTGTCCACGGCCGATTTCAACGTCTTGTGGCTGGCTGTGCACGTCTTAGCCACCGGCCCATCTTCAGTGAGTACACCATCGACTTCTGGTCGCATTGCCACTTATGTTGGCACGATATTTCTCCTGGCCGCCCTAGTGTGCTGCTGTGGATCGCGGGTTTTGCCGCATTGACTTCTGACACCCTGTTTGGCCGTGATAGTTCCGGCGCTTCCTAAAATCCTCGGGACAGCAGCTCTCTCAGCCAGGCAACGGTTTTGATCACCAACTCCACCGCTGACGCTGCCACCGTTGTGTTCTCGCCATCGAACGTCATGATTACGAGGTAGGGGAGCTTTGAACTCGTAATTTCATGATAGCATGCTTTGAATGAGTAGCAGCATGTTAGGATTGTATGATTCCATGCTTTGGATGTTAAGTAACGATCCGATTGCATGATATGCATGTAAGCACGATTATATGGTATGTTGAAATGCATATGATATGCATGTTGGCTGTAAGTATGTTGGATGTAAGTATGTGCTAGTGATGGCTAGCGTGTTTGTTGGTAAGTCTCGTACGTTGATTGAGTATGTGCTAGTGATGGCTAGCGTGTATGTTTGACGTATGTATGCATGTGCTAGTGATGGCTAGCGTGCATGTTGGAGTATGTATGAATTATGTATGTGCTAGTGATGGCTAGCGTGTATGTATGACATATGTATGCATGTGCTAGTGATGGCTAGCGTGCATGTTTGGAGTATGTATGAATTATGCATGTGCTAGTGATGGCTAGCATGCATGTATGACATATGTATAAATGTGTATGTATGCACTAGTGATGGCTAGTGAGCATGTTTGTAAGTTACGTATGTATGACCGTATGTGTATGTTGTATGTATGTGTGAGACATACGTATGTATGATGGCTAATTGCCTATGATATGGATATGTGTAAGTGTATGTGGGCAGAGGTATGGGCGATGGACAATAAGAGGTGATAGAGGTTTGGTTTGGATTTGGATATGGATGGGTAAGCGTATGACGGATGACAGAGGATAAGAGTATGACGGGCAAGGATTAGAATGGATCGGTTTGGGTTGGATTGTATGTTGGGCATTTGTCAGACAGTAAAAGTGTGCATAATCGTACAAGCATAACGTATAGATTATGAAGTGAAAAGTAAGCATAATAAGTGAGATATAAGTAAGAGGGCAACAACTGGGTTGTGTCTGAGGAGTTTCATTTGAGGATGTCAGTGTAAGATGGTTTGGCCATAAGATAGATGGCGAAGTATGTAAGACTGTAAGGGTTTGATGTACGATGAGTTTTGTCCATGATGTGGACGGGTAAGTGAAGTTTGCTGCCTTGACGGACTAGGGTTTCGATCAAGCTCAGCTTTAGTTTGATCAGTCGAGGACTGTGAGTTTGTGTGGCATAATTGTACCACATAATATACTTAATTCAAACTTGAATTATAAGCATAGCTAATGATAGCATTGTGAGTTTGAGACCTGAGGGTTCGACGGATTAAGTTCCGTGTTTGAGCTGGCCACTAATGAGTCGGCCGAGCTTTTCTCATGTCTTGCCATGGTGTTTATCCGGCGGGATGTTGTGTGTGTGCTGTATAGAGCACCGGACGTCTGATGCTCTGCTGAGAGCTATGTATGTTTCTGATTTGGTCTGCGTGCTGTATAAGCCCAGACGTTTGATGCTCTGTTGAGAGCGATGTACATTTCTAACTTTGTCTGTGTGCTGTATGAAGCCCATAGAGAGCGACATGTTTCCGATTTGGTCTGTGTGCTGTGTAAGCCCAGATGTTTGATGCTCTGTTGAGAGCGTTGTATGATTCCGCCCAAGAGTGGCATTGTATGTTTCTGCCCAAGTGGCATTGTATGTTTTCTGCCCAAGAGTGGCAATGGCACTATAAGACCCATTATGGTGGGCAATTCTCTGACACTATAAGACCCATTATGGTGGGCAATTCTTTGGCACTATAAGACCGATTATGGTGGGCGATTCTATGGCACTATAAGACCCATTATGGTGGGCAACTGTATGACCCCTTATGTGTGGGTGTTTATGTTTGCGCGCTCAGGTAAGTAGTATCATGGATCTACTCTTACCTGTTTGATCCAGTGCCCCATGAGCATTGGTGTGCCTTACCTTCGAAAAAGTCCATGGCGTCTAGTCACTCCCCGGAGGTTAAGGTGTTGCCCAAGTGGCATTCTTTTCCATTTTGACGCTGGAGCTTATTATTTGTAATGAGCTTCAGTGGTCGTTGATATGTGTACGATTATGAGCACGGCTATAAGAATATGAGTATGAGCACGACTGTATGAGTGTGAGTACGACTGTAAGCGTATGAGTGTGAGTACGACTGTAAGAGTATGTGTATGAGCAGGACTGTAAGAGTATGTGTATGAGCAGGATTGTAAGCGTATGAGTATGAGCACGACTGTAAGAGTATGAGTATGATTGTAAGAGTATGTTTCTGAGTAAGACAGTAAGTGTGATTTTGTGTAAGCTATACGAGTAAGGTCATATGAGTATGATTGTACGAGTAAGGTCGTACAAGTGTGTGTAAGCTGTATGAGTAAGCGTACAGTGGTACGAGTAAGTTTGTATGACCCTAGATAAGGGTGTTTGTGTAAGTTTGATTTGATGGCATGATTTTGGCATGATGGTGCCTTTGGTATGATGTTGGCACGATAGTGTATTTGGTATGTTTGTATGCGTATGAACATGATATTGATATGCCTATCTACTTCATGTTTGAGTTGCATGAACGCATGTATATATGAACTTTTGAGTTCACTGTTTGGGGTTTCCCCTACTGGGTATTTTCCTACTGAGTATGAAAATACTCATTACCCTACTTTTTAGCCCCGTTGTACGGGAGGTTTTGCAGGTTGTGCGGAGAGCTCCTGGAGATGGACGCTCGTTTTAGCGGTGGATTGATTCCCGTTGACTCAGGTATATGTTTCACTCACTGCGAGTTTATTTGTGCCACGATCCGATGTATTGGGTGAGACAAGACGTTAAGATGTTTATTCTAGACTTTTATTTGGATTAGTCTGTGGACTGTTATGGGACTTGCACTCAGGGATGCCTGGGAGGGATTTGTATTTAAAGTCTATGATCATAGCAAATTTATTCGTACGTGTGTTTTCGAGTAGCGCTTGATGATATTTGCTTTGGCCGTACGATGTTTGACCGTATGATGATGGAAAATGGATGTTTACTGTTTTAAATTATAAACTGTTTTATCAGGTTTTGGTTTCATCATTTTTCCTCCGATTTACAGATGTTATATTGCAAAAAATTTTCGTGAATTTTAAGGAAAATGTGTAAAAAATCTTAGGCGTTACACTACATTTTAGGACATTAGAGGAGTAAGCATTTCTGACCTTTCTATTTAAATATATAAATGCATATGTTAATTAAGATATATGATATGCTATGATCTGTTATGTTCGAATATGCTATGCTATGAATCAATATGCTTTGATATGCATAGATCTGATACGTTCTAATAGGACCTAATGTGTTCTATCTCGCTCTGAGGTAGAGTGAGACGTGTAATAGTGTTAGCATTATGATCCGCTCTATGGTAGAATGAGATGTGTGATTGTATTAATGTTCCATTCCGCTTTGTGATAGAAGGAGATGTGTATTTTCGCTGATTTATTGGCTTCCATATGACTCCGATTAAATGTTTGGACATACACATTTAGAAGTATGTGTTTTTGTAATGCGTGATGTATGTAATAGTTGATAAGCAAAAACTTTGTTCAAATCTGATTGTATTAGAATAATATTGTAAATGTTATCTAATATGTACTTAGGCAACCAATGGCAAGACAACGTTGGCGCGATCTAAATTAATTATAAAATTAAGTTTGTTTTGACCTATGCACACAGAGTCTGCCGCTCCTGGTTAGTCTCATTTCAATTTTTTATGTTTAATTTAATAAATTCTAAATTTTTTTCCCAAATAACCCCTAGTCCAGATCGGGTTTTGAGATTGGGGTGTTACAGTAGAGGAAACCACATGGCTAGGGGGAGGCTGAGCAGGCAGCTAGACCAAACTGCAAAGGCTAACTGCCTTTTTTATTTAAAAAGAATTTTATCACATCAGAACATATTAAACATTGAAATTATGATAACATCCTATTCAAAGTGATTTTATTGAAGAAGAAGAGTGTTTGGCAAAAGACTAAAATGCCCTTTCTTTTAAAAGTGTGTTCCTTGTCGTGAGCATCAAATCATATTAGTGAGTTGGAGCAGTAATGAGAATAAGACCTGGCCGCCTTAAGTGTAACTTTAACCTGTACATGCCAATCTTCAAACTCTGGCCATACCGGGTGGTGGTGCACTATTCGGACGAGTGATGGAAGCTGGTCCAGACCTCCCCTTGGTTTGAGGAAGCGTTTTATAGGCTCCCTAATTTAATGAGCCCAATATGAGCCACAAATCAGGGAATGCCACGTTTCAAAATAAAAAGCACATAATCAGTGATGGAAGAGCTAACTTCACACTACCTCCATCATCCCCTCTGTCCACCTACCCGTTCCATTCATGTGAAAATTTCTTGCCCTCCCACCTTTGTTTATCTGTTATGTGACATCGACGGGAAGATATGGTGTCGGAGTCGAACATGGAAAATTCTTCCAAATGTAAGCAAGGTCAAAATACTGGAGGCCACTACTACTAGCTAGCCAGCAAAGTAGGAGAGAAGAAATTGGAGTGAGAGAATAGAGCGGGTCAGAGAGACTTAGGGAAAGGAGATGCCGGGTCAAGGTCCTCACACCACCTGTGCTCTCTCCTCAAGGCTGACCCTCCATCTCTCTACCGGCCGCTTCAGCCCACACCACTGCCTTTTCTACACCGCCAACGCCTTCATTGGCCCAGATCTGGGCTCCTTTGCCGAGTGGCTCTTGTCCACCCTCGGTGTCGTGCGGGGGCTCAACACGACCCTCATGAATATAATCAACCATCCCTTGTACTACATCTTGATTCTTAGCTGGCTCTTGTCTCTCTTCTATAGGTGGTTCTCTTAGGCCTTGCTCCAGAAGGGTGTTTTGGATAGCGTTGCTGGTGAGTTTTTTGGATTTGCTTCCTTTGAGTTAAAAATTTTAGCCAGTGTATAGCGGGCAGTTCGGCTTTTGGGAGGGAACTGCAAAAATTCTGAGGCAGAGGGAGTATGTAAGTGGAATGTGGAGCTTGATTGCTCGATATGTCCCCTGTTCTTTCAATTTATGTTTCTACTAATATTTAATACGATTATGCAATGCCACTTTGAAGAATTTATGATAAAATAATTTTGATTAAGACCAACAGGTACCTTGATAATTATGTACTACCAGTTTCACTTAGATCCTGAGTGCACTCCAACAAACTAAACTCTGTGAAGATTTAACTTTTTATTGAAAGGGTATATCCACTTGTTTGCATTCCTTAAAAGCTTCCTATTTAAATCGATATGAAAAATGTGTTTACATGTGTTCTTGAATTTGTTTGAGAATCACAGTTGTAGACAGAACTAGATCGTCATTGCATGGTTACAATCAGCGGGCATGCAACTTTCCAATGTATAATTATTAGTAAAAAAGGATACATATGATGTTTGGTAGAAGCGTGTTGCCATAAAAGATTCAATGAGGCTAAGAAGGAAGCTGTGAAGAGTAGTTGGTGAATTATTAAAGTTCTCTTCTTTTTTCAGGCAATCATGGGACAATTTTTTGTGGGTAAAATAGGATTTATATGAGTAGTTTGTTGATAGTGAGAAAGCACATGCTAGTTATTGGTAGGTTTTGTAAAAAAAGGGTGTGGTTGTAAATTATTAAGGAAATACATGAAATGATATTCACTAGTGCGAGGAAACGGCCAAGTAGTTTCTTTTCCCAGTAGGTTTGCACCAAGTGTTCCCATAGGGTCCTTATATTTTCTATGTCTTGGTAATAGAAGTGTTTATTGCATATATTTATGAATGAGACTCTTTGGGGCATATGTCATTCAGTGTAATTTTGTTTTGGTGGATAAGACCATTGAGGAATTTGGTACCAAATTAGCTGTTTGGGATGGAGGCCTCATAATAAAAGGCTTTTAGACTAAACTTAGGAATATAAAATGCAATTTAAAATGGTTTAAGATGAATCTATTATTTTGGTTTTGATGGCCAGTAGACTCCTTAACATGAATAGTTTTATTGTTTAGGTTCATGATTAGGTAAGAAAGGAAATACTAAGATTTAGCCCATATAAAGAAGATGATTTCAATCCAACTGGTGAACAATGTATGGAGTCATTTGTGACAAATAAATTTTAAGTAAATTAAAAAGAAAGTCATTTTGAATATTATTAAATCAACCATGTTTGATAAAATAGAATGTTGGGAGCCAGGGACATCTTCATAAGTATAGAAAAAATTGAGAATGTTGATAATCGATGTGTGGACAGTAAAGGCCCACTTTTGGATCTGCTGTGTTGCTCTCTCATCGGAGTGGGTGGGAGTGCCCAATAAAAAAGAGGCACGTCGGAGAAAGAGGAGTTGACGGGTTTACTTTATTAATCCAGAGGTGTCAACCCGGGTTAATAACGAAAGTTGCGTCCGATCGTGGTTCGGGTTAGTCGGGCAACCGGGCGAGCGCTTCCTACAATTCCTGTGTTAAACCCAGGTGACTTCTTGCCAGATCGTGACTAGAGACTCCGGCTCTTCCTCTGGTGACTGCCCAGCCCTAATCACTTCATTCCTCCTCGATGACCAATGTCTGTGAAGTGCCCGGTCGATTGCCCTTTCTCAGGTCGACTTATCCTATGCCTCATGTGACCAGAGGCATCTGGATCCATTCAGCTCAGGTAGCCTTTCCCTTCAATTCTGCCTTTCTTTTATTTTTTTGCAACATAGCTGATCTGAAAAGGCTTGGAGCCCAGGCGTTGCCGCCTGCTTGGTCCTGCCATGATGAGGACTACCTGTGGGAAGATGACGATCCATTTTTGTTTGATTTTTAGTTTTCCTGAGAAATTATCTTTTTTTATAACTTGCTTGAATATTTACTTGCATGCAGATGATTTGAGCTCACTTTTAGATTTCGATCTTGGTCATCCATACTTATTCTGAAACATTCTCTAATATGTTTTGACTTTTCCCAATATTCATCAAGAGAACAAGTTTGATCCTGATCAGTGTTCAATGGTGAACTGGATCTTCATCCTGCACCATTTGCATGTCTTGTGTAATTGGCCCACTTGGTGTAATTCTGGACTGTGAGCGTGACTAGAGAAGCAACTCTTTGAGTTGATCTTTTGCCATTGTGATTGTGTGAGATGGGTCAATGGGTGATTTTTTTCACCCTTTTGGACAAAAACTTTGTGGATGTTGCCCATGGGGAAATTGGAGTTCTTATATCAGAGATCTCCTTCTTTTTATTTATGTAGGGAGTTGAATAGAATTGCCCAACGATCAATTCTCCCTTTGACCTAATTTGACTATACCTGTTGCCTTACCGTAGTTGACCGCGGAGCCCTAATCGCTCCACAACTCCTCTTCCTTTGGTGACTGTGGAGCCCTAATAGCCATTCCTTTCAAAATCTGCAGCATAAACTACTGGTGCTCGCTGAACTTCTCTACCTCAGGTAACATCTTCTTCCCTTGGAGCTATTATCTATATATAAAGTTGTCATTTTTATTGGGCTGTTATCTGTAGGTTTTTGGTTGTGATTCCCTATTGTAAATATAAATGCTAATAATTGTTGACAACATTATAACTTTATCATTGTGCTTTCTGAGGTTTCAGGAACCATGAGTGTCTTCTCTATAGTAGGCTTCTATTCGTTGAATCCCTATATCATGGCAAATACATCAAGTAGGTTTGTTTTAATCCCTAAGGCTAAAACGTTTGAGGATATTGTTGATGTGCTAATATTATTGCTCATGTTTTAACAATATTTCAAATGTTAATCCTATTATCAATAATTGAATTATAGGCCACATTTTAAAAACATTATTGCTACAACACTTCTACATTATTGGTAAATTGTTATAACACAATAGCTAAAACGTTGTAGCATTATTGCTATAAGCATTTTAGCATTAATCGTAAAAGGATTTAGCATTATTGGTTTAAAATTTCAGCAAGCTTCTTGATGTTTGTTACACCAACTATTTTAATTTTCTACTTCATTTAAATGAATCCTAAGTAAATTTGATTTTTTAATTAAAATTATTTCAGCTATACTCATATGATCTTGAATTTGATGGCAATATATATTTTAAATACGGCTATGTTATCCATGGAGCTATATTCAACACTTTTATTTTACGCCTATGCACTTTCTTACTCATCCTTAGATATGTATTGATGCAGAAGTTCTTCAATTGAAAAAGAGGAAACCTGGTGGGCAAACTTGTTTATATTTTCATATGTGGTGGCTACTATCTATCAGCTGTGTTGCGATTTCCATGAAGACTTTTCAGATCAACATCATGAAACCGATGGCTGAGGGATGAACTCGTTTAGAAAAATAGGGGAATCTACTGGTTGTCTATAGTAAGTTGTAAGCTGATCTCTAGTTACAATTGCTAAATCAGACATATTAGTATATTACAGGCAGATTTTTATTATTTTTGGACTTGCAGGTTTTGATTATCCTCTTAAGATCCGTTTGGATTGTAAGTATATTCCCTTTTAACATTGGAAGGGCGAAACATGTGTTACTTGATTTTCTCTTGGCTTCTCTGGAGATTGTTCATTGTGGGCATTGGAACTTCTACATGTACTTTAGGAATAAACTTTAAGTAAATTGATTTATTCTAACCAACAAATAGCAAAGATCCTAGTTTAACTGTACGGTAATGTAGTGTGGACATGTACTTGCACAGGTTGGAGAATGAACATTTGAAGAATGTAGACAACTTGAAAGCAGTGAAGGCAGTTCCGTTACCATTTCGAGACCTAGATTTTTATGACTGAAACCATGTTAAGGCTACGTATTCCACTCATGGATGGTGGTAATTGACTGGCAAGTATGAATGCATGATCTGGTCATCAAATTGCTATTAGCAACGAGGAGGCCCGATATAAAAGGAACTCAAACTTTGTCCACAGTCCCCGATATGCAGGAGGCGTGCATCTGCCTTCTCTTTTTGATTGATGGGCCAAGTTGTTGTATAGTGTATCGGCTGGGAGCAAAATGGGGATTGAAATGTTCAGTATATTTCTGGACAAGAATATAGTGCGGACAGGTAAGGGTCTCACTGATGTTAATTTTATTAGGAGAACACAGGTGGAAAACGGTGTCATGAGCTTTACCCACTGCAACTTGCTACAAGCCCTGTGCCCTTGCCCTCAGATTGAAGCTTTTAGTGAGGCTTCATGATGCGTTAGAACTTGAGAGTAGTCTTGGGCATAGAAATAAGCCTAGGCTACAAGTTTAAGCATTGTATCCAAAACATGATAGTTTTCATGTCTTTTGTTGTAGTAGGTGTCAATCTTTATTCTACATCTGTTCAAAACAAGTCCTCATGTAAATTGAAGTTTTCACTTTGTTGATTGCATGTTTACACTAATCGTTTGGTAGAATGCAATTCAAATTGGATTTGCAGTTTGACAGGTCTAGTGAAACATGAAATTTAGCCAACATCTTTCTGGTTGCTTGTTCATTTGTTTCTTTTCAAGAAAACAGACAAGAAATTCAGTTTCAACTCACTGAACTTTGCAATTTATATTTCACAATCATCTTACCGGCCAAATCGGTTGCAATTACAAGAATGTGATAGATAGTTAATCAACTAGCAATTGCCAGCCTTTCAGCCAAGTCTCTTGGGGAGATTGGCTATCACCAGTCAAAATCTTTATATGGTATGTACATTGGAAAGAAAAATAATGAATGACAAATTTTAATTGGAAATTAAGGAAATTGTATATGGGCGACCATTCGGAAGGAAAAGCTAGCGAAGTGAGAAAGTTGTAACAGCAAACACAGGTCCCACGATAGCATTGAAATTTTGGAGCTTAGATGGACATGGACTATACAAGGAAATGGGGGCCTAGATTTTGTGTGGCCACTCTCCACCATTCTTCTACTGCTACTTTAATTATTTGGATAGTCCAAATTTTATGAACAAAATGATGCTATTAATTTGAAACAAACTTTTTTGCTAAATACAACTATTAATTTAGGATGATGGGAGTACTTTAATTCTTTAATGGAAGGGTATGGATTGTGACCCTTTTTAAAGGTCTTTCCATAGAGTACATAGAGGTCTAACATTGCATTCTCTTTGTCCTAATAGGTGATCTATGTTGTTTTCTAAAATAAACTAGGAAAGCCTCTAACATGTAGGGCCAGAGCTAGGAGTTTGGGCAAGGTGGGGCAAGAACATACATATATTTAGGCAACTTAAAATTAAAGAACTACTTCATCTTTAACATATATAATGTCTAAGGCTTAACTAGCCAAGTTAATATTGTTGTAAAAAACTTCTAGAAGGTTGGAACAATATTGCTAAAACTATGTAGCAATATCGCTACAACCTTGCAGCAATATTGCTACACTATTGGAGCATTATTGCTACAACTTTGCATCAATATTACTACAACATTGGAGTAATATTTCTCCAATATTGTTGCATTATTGCTATAACCTTGCAGCAATATTGTTCCAACCCTGCAGCAATTTTGCATCAACTTACAATAATATTGCTACAAGGTGGGAGCAATCTTGCTCCAACATTGCAGCAATATTGCTACACTATTGGAGCATTATTACTACAACCATTGTAGCATTATTTCTACAAGGTTGGAGCAATCAATATGGCTACAATCTTGTAGCAATATTGCTCCAACCTTGCAGCAATATTGTTCCTATCCTGCAGCAATTTTGCATAAATTTGAAGCAATATTACTACAACCTTGCAACAATATTACTCCAACGTGGCATCATTATTGCTACAAGGTTGGAGCAATATTGCTACAACCTTGTAGCAATATTGCTCCAACCCTTTAGCAATATTGTTCCTGTCCATCAATTTTGCATCAACTTGCAGCCATATTGCTATAAGGTTGGAGCAATATTGCTATATTATTGGAGCAATATTGCTATAACCTTGCAACAATATTGCTTTAACCCTGCCTCAATATTGTTCCTGTCCTACAACAATTTTGCATCAATTTGTAGCAATATTGCTATAAGGTTGGAGTAATATTACTCCAACATTGTAACAATATTGCTACATTGTTGGAGCATTATCGCTACAACCTTACAGCAATATTGCTGCAAGGTTGGAGCAATATTGCTACAACCTTTTAGCAATATTACTCCAACCTTGCAGCAATATTGTTATAGCCATACAACAATTTTGCATCAATTTGGAGTAATATTACTATAAGGTTGGAGCAATATTACTCTAACATTACAACAATATTGCTCTACTATTGGAGCATTATTGATACAACCTTGTAGCAATATTGCTGCAAGGTTGGAGCAATAATGCTACAACCTTTTAGCAATATTGCTCCAACATTGTAGCATTATTTCTACGAGGTTGGAGCAATATGGCTACAATACTGCAGTAATATTGCTACACTGTTGGAGCAATATTGCTGAAACCTTTCAGCAATATTGCTCCAAGGTTGCAACAATATTGCTACAACCTTTCAGTAATATTGCTCCAACATTGCAGCATTATTTTTACAATGTTGGAGCAATATGGCTATAGCCTTGCAGCAATATTGCTCCAACCCTGCAGCAATATTGTTCCTATCCTACAACAATTTTGCATCCACTTACAGCAATATTGCTATAAGGTTGGAGCAATATTGATCCAACATTGTAGTAATATTGCTACAACCTTGTAGACATATTGTTGAAAGGTTGGAGCAATATTGCTCTAACATTGCAGTAATATTTCTATACTGTTGGAGCATTTTTAAATTGTGGAATTCAACAAAATAAAATGGCTAGTATAGTAAATAATAATACTGTACCTTTCGACCAGAATCTCCTTTTATTTTATTTTTTCTTTGCGAAGTACCCTTGAAACTTCCTAAAAGTCTCTCATTTTCGAATATTATGGTCAGATGAAATAATTCACTTTCGAGTATAATTATTTTGAGTAATTGAGCCTAATTTTTTCATATCGTAAACTTACCTTGAAGTGAACTTGTGGCCAGTAGTTTTTTTTGGGTAGCCATCAGAGCGGGATCTGAGTGCCCTCACATCCTTTCACTTGTGTTAGGCCATACCACGTGCTCTGTTGTTAGAGGTTCCTTTCTCTTTGTAGAAATACTCCATTTAGTACGTGTCTCATTTTGAAAAAAATATTTGTTTCATATTAAGTGTTTTCAAGTGAGAGTTTCCAAATGGAACTTTGAAATTAAAGTTCAAAATCAGAGTTAGTTAGAGCTTTGATGATCACACTTAAAGCATCTTTTGACGTCCTCTTACTCCATCCCTAAACACTTATTTGCTTCTTTGTACCAGTTCTCCACGATATGAACAAACTTTTTCAAGAAACTTCGGTACTTAAAAATGCTTAAGGCTTTCCTTATGCACTAGACGAGGCAGCCGTTCATGCAAATGCCCAAATACACTAGACTATCAAGTATCTTTCATAAATTTCAAGAAACTACAAAATCACTTTAGTATAAGGCAAGTTACAAAATTGCGCTACAATTGACTCCAATAAAAACTGTTGTACATATTTAACCTCATAAGAACTTCATTAGGATGACTTCCCTATGGCAATAATAGAAGTCTACAAAATATCAAATCAACTAGAAAATCGTTGCACTATTAGCTTGTCTATAGCCTATGCTTGAACAATTTGTACACCTAAGCTTTTTATCCAAAAAAAGAAGAAAAAGATAAGAAAAATGCAAAGCTGTGGCAATTCTGTACAGTTAAAATAGCCATCTCTTGCATACTTCGTCACAAGGCATGGTGTCTATTCTTTTTATCTCTAGTAATAATGAACAATACACCCTCTGACCCTCAAGAAACTTCATAATTTGAATGCATTGCAGGTAAACTTTGTACTGATTTGATAAAAGAATAATGTAATGAGGAGTTGTGCTCATTAATATCTTAAAAAAATACTCTTCTTGGTGCAACCTAGAACAAATTGCCAAAAGAAATTGATGACAATCATAAACATGAAAAAATTGTGCATTAGCCATTAATAGACTATGGAACACTTCTATGATATTACGTGGGCGAACCTAGATGCTTTGGGTGTTGCTACTTTACCATAGACTTTATGCTAACTAGTGCCTCCTCAACTGCCTGTAAGGGAGGCATTTTAAAATTTTACATTTGCTTTACATTGTTATAACATAAGATAGTTAGTCAATAAGATAATTAGCACCCATATGACAAATGGAAACCATGAATAAGTGTAAGAGGTATTTATTGTTATTCCTCCCTAAGCAAACAACTGACTGCAAACTAAGCTTTATGTAGGTGAAGGAATAATGGCCGTCAGGTTAAATTGCGAGGGCCACAATCACATCTCCTTTCTCTTTCTTCCCCCTTCTTCTCTCAACATTTTCTAACAACCTTGTTAAGTGTAGTGTGTAGCCATAGAATTTCAAATAGAAAATCGAAAAAAAAGCTAGTAGCTACAGGTAAAGATATTAAAGCGGAACACATCAGGACATAAATATGTGGGAAACATAAAAAAAAAGCAAAATCTAGGTCCATTTTTACCCCATAAATAAACAGATGATAGACCCCCTGCCTAAGGACATACTTTTAGAAATCAAGAGTGTCACTTCCTCCATTACTTGCTGCTCAAGTGCACAAATCATACCTGCCTATAGTGCCACTCTGTTATGCTAGGTTTGGACAGTTGGACCATTGTATTTGCCAGATTAAATACAAAGGTCATCTGGTGGTTCTATCTCTTGAAGCCATGGATAATCTTCCTCCACTCCATCTAGATCTAGCCTATTTGCTGCTGTTGGAGCTGCTGCAAGAACATTAAAAAAATTGTACTTTTGACACAGTTCTACAAAATGGGGAATGCATCCACTTAATTAACAAAAGAGAAGCCTTGGAGCATTAGTCATCAAGGGATTTTGATGGTAAATGAAATATTTCACCATCATTGAAGAAGGAAAGTACATTTTAAGCAACACCTAAATGATTCACTTACAAAAACTAGAGTAAGGATAGCCATGGTAGTAAGTGCAGGTTCTTGTGAGATGTGACATTTGAGTATAAAGATTCCATCTCTGAGCTTTCCTCGCCACTTTTAGAACAATCGATCTTGTATATAGAAACCAATTATGCAAATATGTAGCTGCTACTTTCAGCACAAAAAGGTAAAAAATTTGACTCTAGCTATAGCTTTGTTGAAAGGAACATGCACAACTCTTGCCTACAAATTGTTAGTGAAATTGGAAAGAAAAGAGTTCTTTGTCAAAAGAACCTGAGTAAGAATCATTATTTGAGATTCCCATGCATAACGCTAAACACACACTTGTCCGAAATGCTTTTTGAAACTATAGGACCTTGTTATCAAACCTGAGTAATGAGCACTCCCCAGTACAGAGATCTACGCGCAACACCAAATTTACCAAGGCCAACTAGTCTCAAGCTAAAATATGCGGTCTTTGGCGACCTCATGGGTGAGCTTCACCGCTTCGGATCTGCTGTGAAGCACTCTCACCCGATCGGGTGGGAGTGCCCAATGAAAACAGGACACGTCGCTTCAGATTTGAGGAGACTAGGTTAACTGGCAACTCGGGTGAAGTGCGCTTCGAATTGGCTCAGGTTTGTCAGGTAACCGGGCAAAACTGTTTTATTAGAGTCGATCGGGTGGAGAATGCTTCACGGAACCCAGCACTAAACTCCCACTCCTCTTCGGTGACCAAAGGTGATGTGATCAATCCTAGAGAAAATTTCTCCAGCTTCAACTTTCTCAGGGCGACGCTGGTAGAATCCAAAAATTTCTTAGGCTACTCTTCTGCCGATCGGTGACTAGAGACAGGAGCATCCACCCGACTCA
This sequence comes from Saururus chinensis, assembly GCA_035235625.1. NCBI lineage: Eukaryota > Viridiplantae > Streptophyta > Magnoliopsida > Piperales > Saururaceae > Saururus > Saururus chinensis. Next base: position 41,095,893 of record CP141143.1, read on the forward strand.
AGGTCCTCCCCATTGCAACTAGAAGCTCCAGCTTAAAGCAATATTGAATTGCAGCAATATTGCTATACTGTTGGAGCAATATTGCATTAGCATTGGAGCAAGCAATATTTAAAATATAGTCTACTAATTGAATGTGCATCTTTGAACGTGAAGGTGGCTGGCCTAATAAAATATGAGGAGCCTGGTTTTAGATGAGATTTTGGAATTATAGTCTACTAATTCAATGTGCCAATTTTGCATCAAAATTTAGCCAGGTATTTTTTGTAATTCTTTAAGCAATTTAGAAAGAAATTTTTGCACATGCTTTTTTGAGCTTCAAAAGTTGCCTGCACTCTTATTTTCTTGAATCAAATCATTTACAAGGTATCCTTCACTTTTTGTTTGTAATTTTGTCAATTTAATGTTATGAATTCACTTTCCAACTAAATAAATACCATGGTATCTTAAATTGGCCTCATCTATTTATAGGTATATATATTTTTGTCTCCTGTATGCTAATGTTTGAGGATCATGTGCTTTCTTGTGTTCTATTTGCTTGTATTATAAACATTCTTTTGGTCGAAGAGTGAGCTTGGTTTCATAATTGTCTATAATATTGAATTCCATTTTGCCACGAACAAATATGATTGTAGAATCATATTTTTTTTATATCCTTTCACCTTTTAAGTTGTACGTCTTATTTATTTGCATTTGATTTGTAATTTGAGAGGGATTTAGTATATTGCTCCAATGTTGATGCAATGCTGCTCCAAAGGGGTTCCCTAGATGTTGCTCCAAAGGGGTTCCCCAAATGCTCCAACAGTGTAGCAATATTGCTACAGGTTTGAGCAATATTGCTCCAGTAACTCCCACCATGGAGCAATATTGCTCCAACCTTGCAGCAATATTGCTACATTGTTGGGGTAATATTGCTACAACCTTACAACAATATTGCTATACTGTTGGAGCATTATTGCTCCAACATTGTAGCAATATTACTACACTGTTGGAGCATTATTGCTACAACCTTGCCCTATAGTATTTTGTTACACACTAATAAAATGTCTTAGTTTCAAAATTTTTAAAATATTCCCTTCTTTTCTTCATAATCTTTTTATGGACTTGTGTAGGGCAATGGCAAGAGAGGGGTCAAGTGTTCGATGTGATGGGCATAATGAAGGTGTTGGACAAAATGACATTCAAATAGGGACCTAAGTAAACTCTGCTTGTCGGAAATTAGATTTTCATGAAGTAGAAGAAAGAGTGCCAAATATTGGAATGGAGTTTGCAACAGAGGAGATGGCTTACAAATTCTACAATGATTATAGTGCAAAAATTGGATTTAGCATTCGAAAAGGATGGAAATGGAAAAAAGATTGCATAATTAGGATGTGAAGTTTTGTTGTTCAAAAGAAGGTAAAGGAGTTGAAGATAAAAGAAATAGAGTGGTGAAGAATCCTTGTCCAGAAACAAGAATTGTTTGTTTAGCTTTGATAGTTATCAAGCTTGTAGGTGACATGTATAAAATCGTAGAATTTGAGCCAAGTCATAATCACATGGTTGTGACCCCAACAAAGGTTCCATTCTTGAATTCACATAGACGCATGAGTATGTCTCAATCTGTGTTGGCTGATTCTGCAGCAAGTGTAGGCATTCCACCCAAAGACTCTATAGCTTTGCAAGCAAGCCAAGATGGTGGTCAACAAAATGTAGGGTTTTTTGCATTGGATTTGAAAAATTATTTACGTACTAAGCGTCAAAAGGTGATGGAAAAATGAGAAGCAACGGCTTTGTTAGAATACTTCAAAAGAAAACAAAAGGGTAATCCATCTTTCTTCTACTCAATGCAATTGGATGCAGATAGTCTGATACCTAATATCTTCTAGGCAGATGCGAGGAAGATAGTAGACTATGAGAATTTTGGGGAAGTGATCGGCTTTGATACCACATATAGAACTAATAACATAAATTGGCCATGTACATTGTTCACTAGTGTAAATCGTCATCGACAAAATACCATGTTTGGGGCTGCCTTGCTATATGATGAGACTGCTAATTCTTTTATATGGTTACTTGGGACTTTTCTTGTGGCAATGTCTTGTAAGAAACCGGTTACTATCATTACAAACCAATGTGCAACAATGGCTAAAACTATTCGAGTTGTTATGACAGAAACCCATCATTGCTTATGTATATGGCATATATATAAGAATGTAGCTAAACATCTCAGCCATGTTTTTGAAAAGTTTCAGTCATTTGCAAGAGATCTAAAGCAATGCATATTTGAGTTTGAAATAGAGGAGGAGTTCTTAGAGGGATGGAATATGATGATTGAGAAATATACACTTCAAGATCATCCTTGGTTGCTTCAGTTGTTTCATGAGAAGGATAAATGGGCTATGCCGTATGCTTGACATCATTTTTGTGCGGGAATGAAGTCTACACAACGCAGTGAATCTATGAACAGTATTTTGAGGAGGTATGTAACTTCGAAAATAAACCCCATGGAGTTTCTTCATCATTTTGATAGATTAGTAGATGATCGACGATTTCAAGAGTTACAAGCTAAATTTAAAATGTTGGGTAGAACTCCTAGATTACCCATGTTTTCTAAAATGTTAGCACAAGTGAAAAAAATATATACCCTAGCAGCTTTTGAAATATTTTTAATTGAGTATCAAGATCACTTGGATTGTGAAATTCATGAATATATAGATAAAGGAACAACAATGGAGTTCAAAGTTGTAAGAAGTTTGAATTTTCAGGAATACTAAGCAGCCATTCATTGAAAGTGTTTGATAATAGATGTGTGAAGATGCTCCTTCCTCAATACATAATCAAACGGCAGTCAAGAGATGCAAAAGTTTCGGTCATAATGAATTCAACTTCAACAGCTAGGGACACTGACCCACATAAGGCTATTGGAACATGCTTCATGGAGTTGTTAGGTATATTGATTTCCATAGCAGCATGGGGTGCTGAATCTGAAGCGGCATATAAGACAACAATGAATCAAGCTAAAATTATGTCCTAAGTAATAGACGAGGAATTGAAGCAGACTCATCAAAATGAGCCTCAAGCTAATGTCGCAAATATGCATGAGACCCAAGTACAAAAGGATATCAATGAAAAAAATATAGAGGTAGCTGCATCAGGGATAAAAATACGGGAGAAACATGCTTATGGTGGTAAATCAGCTGCGAGGAAGAAGGGTTGCCTTGAGTGACATCGAAAGCAAAAAAAGAAATCAAGTCCAATCACTTAGCAGTCTCCTGCCTCACTACCTCATTTACTCAATTGCCTCAATTGTAACTTAGACCTCATATCCCAATGTTTCAGCCACCTCAAGTAAATATATTTATTCACAGTGTTATAGATACTATCACATGTCTTTTTCTATTGTATATAATTCTAAATTATTGACATGTATTATAGGATTCATTTTTTTGTGAAGATAATCCTAGAGGTATCGAAAGTTTTTCCAACTTGCTTGAGGCAAGTTCAATCATTTGCTTTAACTCTAGCATTTTCTTTGATAGTTTAAGCAAAATATGATGTTGTAAATTCAATTAGATTGTGCAGCAGCAAGTCAGTATGTCTCCCATACAATCAAGTCACTTCAAGATTCTTGAACCTCATTGAGGTTTAGCTGAAGCCAATTTCGGTAAAAGTAGATATTAATTTAATATTATTAATTGAACATGAAGTTTTATTTAAGTTTTTATAAGCTTTAACTTATTAAAATTTCAAGTGATGTTTTATGCAGGAGGTTGAAAACATTTTTTACCATTTTGCTAAGTGATGTTATATGCAATCGCAGAATGTTGAAAACATTTTGTGCAATTTTGCTAAGTGAGGTCATATGCTATAGCAGAAGGTTGATAACATTTTGTATCATTTTGTTAAGTCATGTTATATGCAATCTTGGAAGGTTGAAGACAATTTGTACGATTTGCTACAAAGATGAGGTAATTTTTCCTAGATGATGCTACTATGTTGTTAGTTTAATTCCTTTTATTTTTGCCCATGTTGTTCTCAATGCTAAAATATTTATTTTTAAAGTTGGGAATAATATTTGATTCTAAACTGCTGTCAAACTTTTTATTTGTGTACTTATTTTTGCTTTTTATTTGTTAAATTTATACTGCTTGTGTTTTTTATTTGGGCATGAAGAATTTGCTGGTTAGTACTTGTACGAAGTAGAGCTATTACTCTTTTTTCCCAAAAAAATCGATATATATTTTGAGTTTTCAAGGAGGTAAGATTTGTTCAATATATGGTGCAGTAATCCTGGAACCTTTGTGGTAGAAGAGTTGACTTAGATGGTTTAGAACATAGCCTTGAGACCTTTGCAATACAGGTGTACTATAGAACTAGAAGTTTTTTTTACTATTTTGGTCAAATAACCGAAATGTGAGTAAGTTTCTACTATTTACCAAAGTAAACTTACTCATGTGGGAACTTGCAAGTGTGTGAAGGCTTTTGACTAAACTACCCTCTCCTTCATCATATGACAACCCGACGGGAAAAATCATCTACAACAGTCGCTCAGTCCAGGACAGTGTCTTCTTCTCCGATACGACTTCATCATGCGGTGAATTTATCTCCAATAAGGCTTCCTACCTGGGTTAGTTAATCTTTCGAGCTACTTTTGTTTGCCTAGTTGTTTCCTTCTTCACGTCTTTTTTCTGGCTTACGGGAAAAACATGCCAGATCGGTTGCTCAGCCAACGAAAAAGATTTCTTCTTCTTCTCCCGTAAGACTTCATCTCGCGGTGATTTTTCCTCCTCCTGGGTAGGTTCTTCTTCCTCATATTTTCATTTTCCCAATTTGCTTCATCATCTCTGCTTCTTTTCTCTAGGTCTTCACATCTTCTAGCTCTGAAGACCTAGTAGTTTATTTCCCTTCCACCAAGTAGATTGGTTTAGGTTATTTCAGATGATGAAAAAGGTGTTATCCAATGAAAATGTTATTTTTGGTTGGTTATATCTTGGACATTATGTAGTTTTTGCTAGAAAGATTTTATGGGTTGCTGGAAAACTGGAAACTAGAACATTGGAACACTGGATCATTGAAATACTAGAAAAGTAGAAAACTGGATTACTGATATGATATGAGAAGAGCAAGGAAAGAGACACAAAAGGTTTGTTGTGTGTTTGGGACGTCCATTGGGATGAAAGTGGTAGGAAATATAATTTTGACAATGCGGAAAAACAACTAATCTAATCACCTTTCAAGTTTTTCATTTTAGTTTTTCAGGATTTATGTTTTTTTAATTTTCTAGATTTTTAGTTTTCCAATTTTCTGTTTTCCAGTTTGACAGTTTGCCAGTTTTCCAGTTTTTCCTTTAACACATGGATTATTCTAGTCAATGCAGGCATATATATAGGGTTCATCCCATTTTTCTTCCTATGTTGTGAAGCTAATTTAGGTTTTTTTAGGGTTTTTGTTCATGTGTTGTTTCCAAAATTGCTCATTTGTGTGAACCATAATGTTTCCTCTCACCATTCCCGAAAGTATTCATTTGTGCCAAAATATGAGATAATTCTTTTAGAACAAAAGAATAAATGTGTGAGTAAGCAAGACAATAATAATTTAACAATAATTCCCCAATTATCGTCGCTTAGGTTCCCTACTACATCTCTAGAATTTGACGTATCACTTCCAAATTCAGCTCTATTGTCATCCCACTTCCTAATCAAACTGCATCCTGCCCACCCTTCACAATCTTCAACACATGGCATCCTTGATTTAGTAGGCTTGCTTCTCCTGTTTCGGAAGGGCATTGTCATCCTTTGAAAAAAAGGATTCAACAGCCCTATTAATTATGACTCTAATTAAATGATATGAAAAGAAAACATATGATGAGTGACTAAGTCATCCTATCATGCACAACATATAAATTCATACCATAAAAGCTTTTTTTTGTCAATAACTCGTAAGCTATTAACTTCCATTGCCAACGCACACCCTCACCTGTGAAGTCAAAAGCATAGCGGTGTGACAAATACCACATGTATAAGCACCACAAACCCCACAATCAGCACAATTAAAATCTGACATTCCCTTATATGGAACACAACCAAAATTCAATGATTAATGTTGACATGGAGTGGGAAGTGATGAGCTCAAAATTCTGAAAATGGTGTTCGATTCACACTCAACAAGCTCTTCAATGATTCTGGAACTGTTGTTCACATGGCTGCCCATTGCTCTAACTCTAGTAGCTTTCCATGTTCACGTTTACATGTAATCCATTTATCCAATGCATCCTCGCAGTCATGCACAAGTAGTATCTACAAACACATTACTATGTACCTCAGCTTCACAAGATTCAATTGACACTTATCCACTTCATAGTTATCCTCTTGATAGTTATTTAGTTGACAGTTCATAGTTTTTTGTATTAAAAAAAACTTATTAGGAAATAAATTGAGTAGAATGTATGGTCCTTAACGCAGCGAGTAAATTTACTAGTTAACTATAAAATTGAATAACTGGTCATTTGCAAGTTACAAATTTTAAAACCTAAAGTAAATTTTGATGCTTCATGTTGCGAGACTCCTAGTCTAGTCATATAACCAAAATGTGAGGAAGTTTCAAAGATTTACCTAACTAAACTTATCCATGTGAGAATTGAATCTAATATTCGCTTGTTGTTAGTGGGGTACTCACATTGGGCTAGGTGGATGTTTTTGTGAATTAGGGTCAGTGATTAGATTGGTTAATTTGTGTGATAGCATATGGCTCTTGTTTCATCTCCTATAGATGTAACATTTCTAAAAAATTGGAGAACTAAAAAACTGGAAAACTAAAAACTGGATATCTCTAAAACTGAATAACTATAAAACTAAAAAACTGGATAATTGAAAACTAGAAAATTTTGCGAACAACATATGAATAAAAACCCTAAAAAAGCCTAAATTAGCTTCACAACATAGGAAAAAAAATGGGAGGAACCCTATATATATGCCTGCATCGATTAGAATAATCCATGTGTTAAAGGGAAAACTGGAAAACTGATATACTGTCAAATTGGAAAACCGAAAAACATGAAAACTAAAAAACTAGAAAACGTAAATCCTGAAAAACTGAAATGAAAAACTTGAAAGGTGATTAAATTAGTTTTGTTTCCGTATTGTCAAAATTATATTTCCTACCACTTTCATCCCAGACGTCCCAAATACACAACAAACCTTTTGTGTCCTTTTCTATACTCTTCTCATATCATATCAGTAATCCTGTTTTCTACTTTTCTGGTATTTCAATGATCCAGTGTTCCAGTTTCTAGTTTCCAGTTTTCCAGCTACCCAGAAAATCTTACTAGCAAAAACTATGTAATGTCCAAGATATAACCAACCAAAAATAACATTTTCATCGGATAACACCTTTTTCATCATCTAAAATAACCTAAACCAATCTACTTGGTGGAAGGGAAATAAACTACTAGGTCTTCGGAGCTGGAAGATGTGAAGACCCAGAGAAAAAAAGTAGAGAAGATGAAGCAAACTGGGAAAATGAAAATATGAGGAAGAAGAACCTACCCAGGAGGAGGAAAAATCACTGCGAGATGAAGTCTTATAGGAGAAGAAGAAGAAATCTTTTTCCTTGGCTGAGCGACAGATCTGGCATGTTTTTCCTGTCGGCCAGAGAAAAGTCATGAAGAAGGAAACAACTAGGCAAACAATAGTAGCTTGAAAGATGAAAGGAAGTTTTATCTGGTCATTCTCTATTGTTATCTACTTATGGGCGTGAGATGCTGACTATTGTCCATGCTGTGACTAAATGATAGCCCTACCTTTTTGTCACGACCTGAGATTTTCTAAAACATATAAAGAGTTAAAAAGTAAAATTAGAGCTTGCTCGGGTTGCACCCTAAAAACATATAACCATAAATGTAACATGAAATATTTTATCCCCAGGAAATATATTGTCTGTGTACAAAGACATAAGTAAAGATATAAACAAGTCTTCTTAAGCCAAAAAATATATGGAAATATACTTAGAAAACTATTAGTGTAATCGTAGACTCTGTGGTCACCACTTGAAGCTCCCAAAAATTATCTTTACTGCTTTCTTCTGCACTTGTCTATTCCACACTAGGCCCTGCAAGGTCTAGGGGGTGGTGAGTATTTTAAAATACTCAGTAGGAGTACTTATCCTATCAGACATAAATATAACATCTGGCACTTTGTAAATCACATAATCAAGTCAATAGATAATACTTTTCAAACAAGCAGTAAGGGTGTGTCTCTCACCCAAAAACTTCCCTAGGGCTTCTTCCTACATATCGAAGATGCTTCTAGGGTTTGTAAGCTCTCATGTCATACTACTAGTGTCTTAGACACTAATTATATTATAAAGAATTTGCTATGGGTACAAAGCAGCGGCCTCTTACTCCTCTATAGATTGTCAGTAAAACACTCTATGCTTGTAGAGGGAAGAGCCACCCGTGCTCATGGGGCATCGGGATCTAGAGAGCAGAGAGATTTTCCATGATACTCTCTGCCCTAGCTCGCGTAACCTTAATAGTTTCCCTTCGTCAGGGGTGAATAAGACCCCTTCGTTAGGGGCTCACTAGGATAATATATGTACCGTGCATCCGATTCCAAACTGGATTGTACTATGTACTCTCTATTATGGAACTTTATCAGTACGTGTACCAATCTGTGCTCCAAATTATCAAATCTCTTATATTTCCTGACTCAAACAGGAACAATCTTTCACAAAGAATAACCTTTCAAAATTCTAGCCTCACCTTTACAAGTCATGGTCGTGTTACTGATAACGATTATAAAGGTACGGTTAGTCACTCGTTCCAACGAGATAGTTACCCCTTCTCTATCTCATCTCAGTAAATCGGTCGTCATGATTGCATGTATTTCTAAAATCATTTTGATAAAGCACTAATTCTATAAAACCATCTTTCAATCTCACCACACTCTAATATAATTAAAATAATGACAAAGCTAGACTTTCTTTATATCACATATAGCATAAAGTATAATTTAAAAGATAAATGCTCGATAAAACAAATATATGAGGCAATCGAAGAAACATATAAAAAAATTACTCAAATATTTAACTAGAAGTATATATAAACTTTAAAAGATAACCAATGTAAGTATTTATATCTTAAGAGAGGATAAAAACCCCTACCTTGATTTCTGTGCAAGAAAATAAACGATACTCTGGACAGCCCAACATTAAATATCAGATTTCTGAGCTATAGAGATTTTAAAATAGAAAAATAACTCTGCCACGATGTTCAGCATGCTCGATTTAGGTAGAAATGCCTCTTAAATGACTCAAATTGGACTTAAAATGAGTAAGGAACGAAAAAAAGAAGTTTCTGAATGAATTGAATCATAAAATAGATAAGTATTTATAAGGGAACAGGACTGACGCGCGTCAGACGTCAGACACGCATCAAGTTTCTGATGCACATCTAACATGTGTCATCTTTTTGACACGCACTTCTGATGCTACCTGTTTGACACATGTCAAACTCTTAATGCTACCCCACATGGCGCTTTACTTATATAGATATATTTTTTGTTTTTAAAATTTAAGAACATTATATCTTCCTATCCCGAAGTTGAAATCACATGTTCTTCACACCGGTAGACCTGTATTGATGAGCCCTTCGAAACTAGACCCCACATAGGTAGGTTACCTCACACTTTTAAAGTGGGTCCCACTCATATGACACATTTCCTGAGGTCGTAACTTGTGCTCCTAACTTCCGTTTTGCATTTTCTTAGGTTCGTTACGCTCCTCTCACCAAGCTCTATTTAATACACCTAACTTTTTTGATAGAAAATTATAAAAAAAATTATTTAAAAACTACGAATGTTACACTTTTAGGTCATCACTTTATCATTCGGACAAATCATCAGCCTCTCAAATACTTTATGGATCAGCGTGTGGCAACGCCCACTTAGCAATGTTGGGTTTCTAAGTTATTGAGCTATGATTATGAATTAGTCTATAAGTGTGGGTTCAAAAATTGTGCTGCTAATGCCTTACCCCGACTACATGAGGATGCCACACTTCAGGTGATTTTTGCACATGTCTTTCCTTTTCTAAATGACTTACAAGCATCTTATGAGACCGATGCTGATACATGTGCCCTTGCTATGTGCCTACGTGATGATCCTTCTTCCTCACTAGATTTTTCCGTGTGATGGTTTTCTGCTATGGCGTGGTCGTCTTTGGGTACCTAACTCTAGGGAGTTGCTTAGAGATGTTCTACATCTTTGCCACTCTACGCCTGCTTTCGAACATGAGGGGATATTTCAAACATATAAAAGGGTCTCCCAGAGCTTTGCCTGGTGTGGTATTAAACGGATTGTCCACCAATTTATGGCCCAATGTGATATTTGTCAGCGTGCTAAGAGTGATTCTACCACTCCCTTTGGTCCTCTTCAGCCACTCCCGATTCCCAAAAGAATCTTTGAGGATATTAGTATGGATTTCTTAGAAGGATTACCTAAGGTAGGGTAAATCCGTCATCTTCATTATGGTGGATCGACTATCTAAATATGCTCATTTTTCAGCACTATCTCACACAATTGTTGTTGAGGTTTTCATGTGCGATATTGCTTGTCTCCATGGGATGCCTAAGACTATTATTTGTGATTGCGATAAGGTATATTTATCTGCATTTTGGCAAGAATTTTTTTGACTCTAGGGCACCTCTTTTCGCATGAGTTCCGCCTATCATCCTCAGACCGATGCGCAATTTGAAGTAGTCAATCATTGCCTTGATCAATATTTACGTTATTTCTCCGGTGATCGGCCTCGGACATGGCTATCATGCCTTCCTTGGGCGGAATGGTCTTATAACATTGCTTATCATATTGTTGCGGGTTATACCCCCTTTCAACTTGTCTATGGTTGCCCACCTCCTACATTGCTCTATTATGTGCCACTTTGTGCTTCTGTAGATGTCGTGGATACTACTTTTCAAACTCGTTATGAGGTTTTGCATTAGCTTTGTCTTAACCTAGCTGATTCACAAAATTGTATGTGTTAGGTTTATGTTAAAATCATGCAGATTGCGAGTTTGAAGTTAATGATCTTGTGCATCTTCTCTATCAGCCTTATCGTCAGACATCATTTCATATGCCATCTAATGAGAAACTGGCTTACCTTTTTTATGGTCCTTATCCAATTTTGGAGCGAATTGACAAGGTTGTTTATCATCTCCAATTGCCCTGAGAAACCTAGATTCATTTGGTGTTTCATATTTCTCGTCTACGAAAATTTGTTGGAGATCCTTCATCTATTCCACTGTCGATTTTGCTACTGATTTTATCTAATCCGGGCCTTCTAATGCCTCATGCTATTTTAGAACCCCGAAGTATTCACCATCGTGAACGTGTTGTTTCCAAAGTTCTTATTGCTTGACTGCAACATTCTCCCGAAGATGTTACTTAGATTGAGGAGGATGAGTTCCTTAAGCGATATCCCGATTAGTTGGCTTGATGACAAGGCGATGCGGAGCGTGATGGAAATATTATATTCCTACTTTTATTAAGATTCTAGTTGCCTTATTGAATTTAACTTCTTAGAATAGTTTATTTTCTATTTTAGTTAGGATTAGTTTTGTTTACCTTCTTTTAATAAGATTATTAGTTTGTTTTTCTATAAATTGTATGCTTCAGCCCATTCCAAGCACAGAATACAGAATTTAGTTAGCTTTATTTAAATTTTTTGCTCTAATCTTCATCTTCTCTCCCGTTTTTTCTTATTTTCTCTGTGTAGGCCCTCTTGGTCTACACCATATTTGTATTCTTGGCATAGATGACCGATGGTGATAAGCCCAACAACATATGTGACTGTCCACAGCTTCCGAAAGCTTCATCTTTTGCCACCTAAGATCTTTTTCCCTGCCTAACGAGAACTCTTGTTTTTGAAATTTAAATTCCTGGATCTTCATTCTTTTTTTATTTGTTGCAAAATGACTGAGAATTCCGGATGGATTTGATGGCAAGGGGAAGCTTGGGTAGGTTGAAAGAGATTCAGATATGAAATTGGGCAACTTAGGAGACCATGAATACTCACTCTTCAATTAGAGGGGTCATGCAAGATGGAGTGGATACCGAAGGTGGAACCTAAAGAGCCTCCATTGAACCTATTAAGAAGAAGGTAGGCCAAGCATTAAAGATGGCAAGTAGAAAACACTTTAACGCATAAATTTTTTTATTCCAACATTCACAATTTACAAGACAAGACATTGAATCTCATCTACATTATCAATTTCACACATGTAATACTCTCTTGGTTTTCGTTAACATGACACACGAAACTAACAGTGGCAATTGCGAGCTGTTAGTTTGGCTGTCAGTTCAAACATTATATCATAATGACATTATAAAAACTTTATAATGCCAGTTCAAACATTATAAAATCTTTGGCTGTCAGTTCTTATCCAAAGACAATTGTTCATCCAGTGATAAAAACCGAAAACCTGTGTTGAACATCATATCATAATCAATAGGTAAATTATTTATACGAATGATCACTTTCTTTCTCTATCATCACAATGACATAAACCAACCTTCCAGTATCCTTCAACTAAATTTAGACAATTCAAAATAAATTATTTAGTTGATTGCATTTCCCACATCCTAACTACTTCAACACAAGATACCCCTGCAAAAAATTACTAAAGCATCTTTTTTGCAATAAATATTGTCGAGGCATTGCATTCGCTAATTAGGTGACAAAGAAAAGAAACATAGAGGAAGGGAGATGTGGAAATAAATAGCATGCTCAGTGTGCTTTACCGGTACCAACACAACCATAAATCGCACAACTCTCATGAGTGTAAAGCTAAGCCTAATGGGCTGGCGATCAAACTACCTTCTTGATGCTGGATGAGGTCGATGGGACCCTCTACTCTTTCCCTTAGGTCATCTGCTTCCTGGGCTCCTCCTTCCGCTCACTCTTGCGTTTGCATCATCTAGACCAGGCTTAGGTACAATTGCATTTTCATGCTTTTTGGTTGTATTTCGAATCCTCATCTAATATACCCACGAGATTGGATGAAAAGGGACGGGGTGGAAGATCCTATTTGCTGGCCGTCTTGGGAGAAAGGCGGAGAGGGCTTCCCCACTCTCATAACATGTCCAACTCTACAAGGAGGGGAGGATACTGTTGGATGGGTGGACTCTGATGCAACCAGGAAGGGGACCAGTGGTGGCTAGATAATGAGAGGGGTGGCCGGAGGGAAGGGACCAAAACTTAAAGCAGATGGAAGATTTCTGATGAGGCGAGATGGAGTTGTTCCGCCACCAGGGATGATAAAACAGGAGCGGGCCGAGCGGCAGAGGTAGATCCGGTGGTGGTCCAAGATACCTGCCATTCTTGACTGTGGTTAGTTCCTTGGTTAACCATGCAAATTAAAAAATGGCCCTTAGATCTTCATCGAATGGTCTACAAAAACTTGGCTCATATAATTTATGCGGATATAAATTTGACGGCTTAATTAGCCCGGGCGCACGCCGACTCACGTAAGTCCGGGCTCATATTAACTTTTTCCATATATATATATATATATATATATATATATATACACACACACACACTAAATTTATAAAAATACCTAAGTTAGAATCCCATGGCATATAGTGTGAATGGTGTTTGAGGCTTACTTGTCAAAAAATAAAAAAAATAAAAAGAAATTGCAGTTTAGTGAGAAAACAAATACCCTGTGATTCTATATTTTCATTACTTTTTCTAAATCTGTTTTAATAAAAGTTCAGTAATAAAATGTTGACATTGTATCTCCAAGTTGAGCTTGTTTGTTTGATTTGTTAATTCAAGTGAAGCGAGATTTCTAAGATTGCTTAGCTAACATGGATATCTTTAGAGTGTTTTACATGATATTCCATGTCAAAAGTTTAAAATTTAAAGTGCTACAGTTCTATTTGTGCATTTGCTTCTTTTAAAAATGTTGCTGAGTGCACAAGCTATACTGTTTGGATCATTTAGTGTACGTACAATTATTTTATAAAATATGAATATTATTCTATTATACAACCGTTGAGTGAATTGGACAATGAAGGCTTAATTTTGCCCCAGTTGTAGGGGAGAGAAGTGACACCTTGATTGTCATTTTCAAATTACTAGTTGCTAAATTGGTTAAGTTAGCATTGCCCAATTTTACGACTAAGTAGGTTTATAGCTCAAAATGTTCTAATTGGAGCTCACTTCACACCTTCAGATGTCAAAATTCATTTGAGTGGCATTACAATTGCGAGCCACTGTGCCACTGCCTTTTAACTACTTCCTTGTTAGGAATTTTATTATTCATATCTTCCTTACATTGAAAATTCAACATCTATTCATCAACATCACACATTTCACCCAAAAACTTAAGTCCTAAAAATTTTATCAAAGAAACGGAAATAAGCAATCCTCCAATTCTTCTTGAAAACCAAAACAAGCATAAGTCCCCAAAAGCCTACTGCAAATCCTGGTGCCATCCCACTGTACACCCAAATCCAAAGAAATCTACCTTCATTTTCACTAATAGCTCTTGGACTTTAGGTGATGTACGTGTCGGGCAATATTTTGGAAGCGGTGATCCACACAAATAAGGGTTCCCAGCATACGGGTGTAGTTCTTCAAGGGTTTGTAGTTGGATTCCCTTTGGAATTTCTCCCGACAAATTATTATATGACAAATTCAAGTAACTGAGTGAACATAAAACTGATATGGTACTGGGAATTGAGCCGCTAAGTCGGTTTCCAAACAGGTCCAATGATTCCAAGTTCTGCAACTTATCAATATTCTTCGGTATTCTTCCAATCAAATGATTCTTGGCTAAATTCAGGTTGTGTAGTAGTGTCAGGTTGCATATCTCTTCTGGTATTTCTCCAGATAAGCCATTATTTGAAACATCTATTCCAGTTAGAAAACGCAATGGACCTCCACTATAGTCAAGTACCCTTCCTTTGATGATCAGAACAAGTTCTATGCTATAATGAGCTTCATGTTTAAAGAACCAGTCAATTCCATTCAGATTCACTGATTGCAAAAAACCAACACCAGAAAACACTATTTCCTCTGTTTCAGTTTTGTGAAAGATCATTGCAGGAAATTCACCCCACTTTTTTGGTATTTGTCCCGATAGCTTATTATGAGAAATGTCCAAGACTCGAAGGTCTCCGAGAAGAGCAAGCTCTGCAGGCATTTTGCCGTCGAACATGTTTCCATTCATACGAAGTATTACGAGGTTGGAAAGACTTTCTCCTATCCATGAGGGAATTTTTCCATGGAGCTTGTTGTTACTAAGGTCAAGAACTTTCAATTCTGTCAAGTTTTTGAACGAAGGGGGGAGAAGTCCAGACAATTGGTTGCTATCCAAGCGCAAAAATTCTAGGGACTGTAGAGAACCCATAGATTTGGGGATTTCCCCAGTTAAACTATTGTTTCTCAAATCAATTACCCCGATATCATGCAAACTATCCCAACATGAAGGCAGTTTCCCTGATAACTTATTATTGGACAGATTGATCAACCGTGCACTTGTCTTGCATATGGTAGATGGAATACTCCCATTTAGAAGATTATGAGAAAGAAATAAAATATAAGCAGAAGAATTGTTTAAGAAACTTGAGAGAGATCCGGAAAATGAATTGTTGGATAGGTCACAAATATCCGGATCAGTAAGTAGCTGAGATAATGGGCCTTCCAAGTTGTTTGAGTTCATGTCTAAAACAGAGCAGGAACTAAATTTCGCTTCACTTGGAATCTTGCCCCTAAGCTGGTTGTTTGATATGTTTAGAGAAAAGAGTTGAGGAGAAATTTTCCAAAACCAATTGGGAACAGTACCTCGAATTCCTGAATTGGAGATGTCAAGTTGAGTGAAGTATTGTGTTCTAAGCCATGCAGGAAAACGAGGCCCAAGTTTGCATGATCCTAGTAGGATGATATCAAGATCGAACAGAGGTACCCAACCATAAGGGACGTGGAAAGACAAGGCGTTAGAGGACATGTCCAAAATTTTCAATCTGGATAGATTAGTAAAGTGGGCTTCAGTTACCACTCCACTGAAGGAGTTATATGAAAGGATCAAGAAAGCCAACTTTGACAATTGTCCAAGACATTTTGGTAAGGGGCCGCTCAATTTGTTGGAACGAAGATACAATCCTTCTAAAGAGTACAATTGACAAAATGTTGCAGGAAAAGAACCATTCAAGTAGTTAGAGGAAAGATCTAAGGCAGCTAACTTTTGAAGTTGTCCAAGACATTCTGGAATGGAGCTGCTAAAGAAGTTGTTGCTGAGTTTCAGTTCTCTCAGCAATAAAAATTTGCAGAAGGCCGTAGGGAGCGTACCATTTAGCTCATTGTACCTCAGATTCAAAACTTTCAAACTTTTAACAAGACATCCGGTAGAGTTCTTTAGAAATTCAAAAGGACTTCCCTTGAGATAATTGTCTGACAAAGAGAGCATCTGCAAGTTGCACAGGCTCATGATGGTTTCTGGCAGCCTATTCTGATGACCCAGGTTGTTATATTGCAAGTCAAGACTAGCAAGTGAAACCATGCTACCTAGACAATCAGGAATTCCATTGAAGTCGTTGCCATGGAGATCCACATCTGTAAGAGCAGTAAGATTGCACAACCAGGCTGGTACTGATGAATTAATGGAGTTACCAGAAAGATCCAAGGTAACAAGTGCTGATAAATTATAAAATGGAAGAGAAGGAGGAAAGCTCCATATGGAACACATAGACAAGTGCAATACTGATAGATGATTGAGCATGTTGACAGAGTGAAGCCAGTCATTCGACCTATTTAGGTTGACGTCGCTGATATCAAGATGCATCAACAGAGACAAATGAGATAACCAGTGAAGGTTGTCAGAATACAACTCAAAATTGTCACTGAGATCAAGATAAAGCAAATTAGTAAGGTTTCCAAGCTCATGAGGTACCTGCCCTATAAAAGAAGAACCACTGAGATTGAGGTATTTCAAATGATGGAATGAGCCTATGAATTTTGGAATTTTTATGGAGAACCGGTTATAGCTCAGGTCCAAGTGAGTCAGATGGCTCAATTGGACCAAAGAAGAAGATAGCTCACCACTCAATGGAAAATAATATTCTGAGTCTGAGTGCCAGCCTATTAGATTGAGGCTAATGATGTGGCCAGTTGTGTTATGACATATGACACCAGCCCACAGGCAACAATTATGACCTTCCCATGAGGAGAGCCTGCTTCCATAATTTTGAAGGCCTCGCTTGAATTCAAGAAGGGCTTCTCTCTCACTTGCTACGCAGCTTTCAATGCCCAGGGGTAGAAACGAAATCAAGACGACGAGCGAGACAAGTGATCCATGACACCCTCTCCACATGATGATTCACTTGCTACTGGAAAATCAACTTATGCATGTCGACCTGCCAAGGATTTAATTTATAGGCGAGGAAAATTATTGGATATTTATGAAATACTATGTAGATTTACTCTGTCTTTATAGGAGTCGTTGATCCTTAGGAACAAGAGTGCACGTCAGCACAAGTGGGAAAATAGATAGCTTGTATAAGGTAGTACTAAACTTAAACTTATGGGCAGATTCTTCTGTCTTTGTTTTTTTCGTAGAAAATAGATCCTTGAATATATTGAAACACAAAAATGTAGACTAGGACAGGTGAAATGCAATTGGTTGAATGAACAGGTCCAGATATCATAAAAGTCTTCTAGACTTTGATTTGAACAGTCCCAAGGCCAACATATTAAATGGAGGAGAGTTGGACCCTAGCATACACAACACTGGTAATTAAAGGTGTAAGCCTGTCCTAATCTTGTTTTTGCATCCCAAATAAGTTTGAAGTGTAGGTTATTGGACAAAAGTTTCTCATGATCCGTCATGAAGATATTAACTCCAGAGTACTTAATAATTTTCTCTTTATGGCCAAATTTAAAAGACATAATGTTTCATATAATTGGATTGGCGTAGACTTAAACTATTAATGGGTCAAACTAATGAGCATATTCTTCTTCTTGTTTTCTTCCAGTGAATGGACTAATTGATTCTTCTCGCTCGTTACATACATCTGAAATAAGAAAACGAAGACTAGGACATGTGAAATGCACTTGGTTGGATGAAAGGATCCACATATCATAAAATTCTAAAAAATTTATTGATATACCCGAAAACAATTTGAAATACAAAAATAGGTAAGAAATTCTAAAATTGTAAAAATAGACTTGTGCACATGCGAGAGGGCACTAAAAAGATGACTATGCCCTTAAAGACTTTCTAACTAAAAATGGACGACTGCCAATTGTAAGTTGGTGGTTTTGATAAAATATTTTTTTAATATTTAGTTGTAGGTACAAATTATGAATAATTAAAATAACTACTTAGTTTTGATGAGTTTAGTTGCCTATAACAAGTAATTATAAGGATAAGGGGAAGGAGAAGGAGAAGGTGCATTTCTAAACATCTGATATGGCGAGATCAAATAAGAGGGAGATGCTCCGCCCAAGTTTGCATATACCTACATACAGAAGCTTCAGGATTATTTCAAGATGCACAAGATATAGTACAACATGCCCAATGACTTGTTGAAATATGTAACATAAAACTTGCATATCCTAACAGGAGCATATGCTTTACACGACACATATTTTACTTCACACATATCTTGTAGCCAACTATGCACTAGTATTACCTATTGTAAAGTTAATTACATGATAGTGTGCTACATAGTACATATTTTATTCTATAGTGTATCTTGTAGTCCACTACACAATAATATTTTGTATATTTTTTTCAACCATGAAATCTTGTACTATGTTGTCTATCATTATATCAGCTACACTATAATTTAAATTAATGTGTAAAGTACATGATATATGCTATATTTAAATTTAGTATCATATAGTTAAATATGCATAAATTTTGATTTAGTGTAGTCTATGTCACAATAGACAACATATATTGCATAATGCATACTGTCAATTTGCATTGGAAACATGAACTTGCCAATAACAATTCCCAAAAGTATACCGAAACAAGAGTCTTTAAATGTGTTGTACTACCTCTTGTGCATCGGGAAATGATCCTCAAGCTTCCATATTTAGGTGTATGTAAACTTGCGTTGAGGGTCACCCCTTATATGATCTGGTAATGTCAGATATTTAGAAGTGCACTTTCTCCTTATCCCTACAATTATTTTTTTATAAATAATATAAACTCATCAGAACTAAGTAGTTATGATAAACACTCATAATTTGTATCTACAAATAAATATTGAAAAAATGTTTCATTAAATGTCAAATTACAATTGGGAGTTTCCCACTTTCATTTGGAAAGTCTCTATAAGCATAGTTGTCTTTTTAGTGCCCTCTTTCTTGTGCGTGTCTATTTTTTATAATTGTGGAATTCTCCAGTTATTTTGTATTTCTGTCTATTGTCAGGTCCGTTTCTGTAAATTTTACTAAAATTCTTCTACTTTTAAATTTGAAGGGTCCTAAGGCCAATCTATTAAAAGGGGAGAAGAGTTGGACCTTGGCATATATAGCACTAGTAATTAAAGGTGGAAGCTTGTCCTAATCTTGTTTTTACATCCCAAATAAGTTGGAAGTGTAGAGACATGGACAAACCGTTCTCATAATCTGTCATGATAATTATATTAACTCCAAAGTACTCAATAATTTTCTCCTTATGGCCAGATTTCAAAGATTAAATGCTTCATAAAATTGGATTGGCATAGACTTGAGCTATTAATGGGTCAAGCTTATGGGCAGATTCTCTTGTTTTTTTCCTTCCATATTATTCTCTCTCCTTGCATATATTTGAAATAAGAAAATGAAGATTAGGACAGGTAAAATGTATTTGGTTCGATGATATGAAATGACCCACATATCATAAAATACTTTTTGTCTTAAATTTGAAGGGTCTCAATGCCATTATATTAAGGGGAGGAGAGTTGGACCTTGGCATGTGCAGCCTCGGCAATCAAAGATGGAACCCTGTCCTAATCTTGTTTTTGCATACCGAATAAGTTTGAAGTGTTGAGTGTTGGACTAAAGGTTCTATGATATTTCATGAGGATATTAGCTAAAGGCCTCCACATCAAAACTCTTACCAAATCAATGCATTTAGTTTATTTTTGTGGTAGACAAGGGCGACTTTTCCCTTTACAAGCACCTATTTTCTTAAAAAATGCATGGGAGGTAAGGTTCTAATTTTGTTTTCAAAATTAAGATTAGGAGGAAATTTGCTCTCATTATTTTTTTATGGGTATATGTGTAAATTATTCCTTTTATTTTCATCAAGAGAGATTAGAAATAAGAGGCATGATTACATGAGTGGGAAAAATAAAAGTTAAATTACAATTTCCCTCAACTACAACCTCGGGCACACGTATGTTTGTAATTGGACATGTCTATCCTAATCAAGCTCCATTACCAATGCATGTGACCATGCGACATGGGGCTGGTAACATGGTACATAGATGCAAATACACACCAATACATGTGTTTGCCTCTATGTATCATGTTAGTTGTACCACATAGCTAGTCACTAGCACTGGTCAAGGAGCTCGTCGGAAAAGACACGTCTTACAAACTATGAAATAGATTAGAAACATTGTCAACAAAATCATAAGAAGTGAGCTAATTTCTTTTATGGGGTCCCAAGATGCAGACTAAAGACCTTGACTCACCGATATGACAAATCATCTTTTGAGAAATAATATAAAAAAATATTTTTATACATGAATAAAAAGGGTCCAAAGGACCTATATAATATAATTTCACTATCTTCCTTCATATTGTTCAACTGACCCAGTGTAATTAGTATATGTTTGTCTCTATGTACTATATTAGGGGTACCACGTAGCTTGGTTGCAAACAATGGTCATGGAGTTTGTGGGAAAAGACACCTCTAATAAATCATGAAATACATTAGAAACATCGTCAACAAAACCACATTGACACTACAACAAAATGTAGTATTAGCGACGCATTTATTAGCGACGTACCTATAAGCGTCGCTAAAAACTCATACTTGCGACGCATAAAAAATCGTCGCAAAAAAATAAACTATTAGCGACGCATATTATTATGCATTGCTAATAGTTATGTATTAGCGACGCTTAGTATAAAGCGTCGCTAATACTAATGATATTAACGACGCTTTATTCAAACGTCACTAATATATATATATATATATACTATATATATATATATATAAATTAAAAAAAATCATAAATATTAGCTACGCTTAATGCAAGCGTCGCTAATAGTCCTAATATTAGTTATTAATTTAAAACAACAAAATTACTAGCGACATATATAACTCTACGTCACTAATACCTGCATTATTAGTGACGTATATACTATACTTTGCTAATAATATTTATTTTATTTTTTATTTTTTATTTTAAAATAAAGTAATTTATAAAAAATCGTAAAAAATTTATAATTATTTAATGTCCCTTTCTCCCACTCCTCTCCTCTTTAAATAAGCATTGTAAATAGTACTTGTAATAGCAACGGTCAATTATAAGCGTCGCGAATAGATTTATTAATTAATTTTATTTAATAAATAATTTTTAAACAATTCATAAATATAATATATATTTTATTCAATGTTCACTATTTGTATATATAATAAATAAATGTTAAATTTTTAATAAAAAGTAGTGTTAATAATAGATTAAACTTTCACTATTTAGATATAATATATTTTATTTCTTAAATTTTCTTATTATTTTTAAAATATAATTTATAATAAAAAAGAGAAAGAAGAGAGGGATTGAAGAGAGAGAGAAAGGGAAGAGTGAGATGGAGGACTGAGAGGGTGAGGAGAGAGAGAGAAGGAGGGAGGAGAGAGAGAAGAGAGAGGGAGGAGAGAGGAAAGAGTAGAGAGAGGGGAGAGAGAGAGAGGAGAGAGGGAGGAGAGAGAGAGAGGAGAGGGAAAGAGAGGAGAGGGGAGAGAGAGAGGAGAGGGAAAGAGAGGAGAGGGGAGAGAGAGGAGAGGGAGAAGGGATAGAGGAGAGATGAAAGGGAGAGGAGAGAGAGAGGGGATAGAAGAGAGAGGAGAGGGAGAGAGAGGAGAGAGGACAGATAGAGGACAGGGGAGAGAGAGAGGAGGAGGGACAGAGAGGACAGGGAGAGAAAGAGAGCGAGGGAGAGAGGAGAGGGGAGAGAGAGTGGAGAGGGAGAGAGAGGAGAGGGGAGGGGAGGGGAGGGAAGAGAAAGGGGATAGGGAGGGAAGAGAGGGAGAGTGAGAGGAATTTTATTTTGAGTTTTTAAAATTTTTTATTAAATTTTTTATTTTTTAAAGTAAAAAAATAATTAAAAAAATACTAATAGCGACGGATAGAACTATGCGTCGCTATTAGTACATGTATTAGCGACATATAGTACGTCGCTAATACTTGTACTAATAGTGACGTATATTCCTATACGTCGCTATTAGTATTTTTTTATTTTATTTTTCTATTTTCAAAATTAATTTTAAAAATAAAAAATTATCGAAAATTGAAATTAGAAGAGAGAGGAGAGGGGAGAGAGAGGGAGGGAAAGAGAGGAGAGGGAGAGAGAGAGGAGAAAGAAGAGATCAAGAGAGAGAGAGAGAGGAGAGGGAAAGAGAGGAGAGGGGAGAGAGAGAGGAGAGGGAGAGGAAAGGGAGAGGGGATAGAAGAGAGAGGAGAGAGAGAGGAGACAGAGAGAGAGAGAGAGGAGAGGGAGAGAGTTAGAGAGAGAGAGAGGAGAGGGAAAGAGAGGAGAGGGGAGAGATAGAGGAGAGAGAGGGAGATTATATAATTTTAATTTTTTATTGATTTTTTTTATAAATTATTTTATTTTAAAAATAAAAAATTAAAATAAAGTAAATACTATTAGCGATGTATATTCCCATATGTCGCTATTAGTATTTATTTTATTTTATTTTTAAAATTAATTTTTAAAAATAAAAAATTATAAAAAATTGAAATTAGAGGAGAGAGAAGAGGGGAGAGAGAGGGGGGGAGGGAAAGAGAGGAGAGGGAGAGAGAGGAGAGGGAGAGAGAGGAGAGGGCAGGGAAGAGAGAGGGGAGAGGGGAGGGAAGAGAGGGAGGGTGAGAGGAATTTTATTTTGAGTTTAAAAAAAAATTTATTAATTTTTTTATTTTTTTAAGTAAAAAGAATAATGAAAAAAAATACTAATAGCAACGTATAGCACTATGTGTCACTATTAGTACATGTATTAGCAACGTATAGCACTATACGTCGCTAATACTTGTACTAATAGCGACATATATTCGTATACATAGCTATTAGTATGTTCTTTATTTTATTTTTCTATTTTCAAAATTAATTTTTAAAAATAAAAAATTATAAAAAATTGAAATTAGAGGAGAGAGAGGGAGGGAAAGAGAGGAGAGGGAGAGAGAGAGAGGGAAAGAGAGGAGAGGGAGAGAGAGAGAGCGAGGGAGAGAGAGGAGAGGGGAGAGAGAGAGCGAGGGAGAGAGAGGAGAGGGGAGAGAGAGAAGTGGGGAGGGAAGAGAGAGAGGGGAGGGAAGAGAGAGAGAGGATAGTGAGAGAGAGAGGGAAAAGAAGAGAGAGGGAAGAAAGGACAGAGAGTGTAGAGAGAGAAGAAGTGGAGAGAGAAGGAAAAAAAATGAATTAAATTTTTTTTAAAAAAAATTATAAAAAATAGGTAGTAGCGGCGCATGACAGTATTAGCGACGCATATCAATATGCGTCGCTACTACTTGACAGTAGTAGCGACGTATGTCTATATGCGTCGCTACTACCTTTTTAAAAAAAATTAAATTTAAATGAAAGAGATAGGGGAAGGGGAGAGAGAAAGGGGGGAGGGAAGAGAGAGGAAGAGAGAGAGAGGGAGGAGAGAGAGAGGGAAGAGAGAGGGAGGAGGGAGAGGACAGAGAGAGGGAAGAGAGAGAAAGAAGAGAGGGGAGAGAGGGAGGAGAGAGAGGGAGGAGAGAGAGGAGAGAGAGGGAAGAGGGAAGAGAGAGGAAGAGGAGGGAGGAGAGAGAGAAGAGAGAGGGAGGAGAGAGAGAGGAGGGAGAGAGAGGGGAGGGTGGAGAGAGAGGAGAGGGGAGGAAAGAGAGAGGACAAAGAGGGAGAGGAGAGAGAGGGATGAGAGGGGAGAGAGGGAGGTGAGAGAGAGGAGGAGAGAGAGGGAGGAGAGAGAGAGGGAGGAGAGAGAGGACAAAGAGAGGGAGGAGAGAGAGAGAGGAGGAGAGAGAGGGAGGAGAGAGGGTGGAGAGAGGGAGGAGAGAGAGGGAGGAGAGAGAGGACAAAGAGAGGGAGGTGAGAGAGAGGGAGGAGAGAGAGGGGGAGGAGAGAGAGAGGAGAGAGAGGGAAGAGAGGGGAGAGAGAGGGAGGCGAGAGAGAGAGAGAGAGAGGAGGAGGAGGAGGAGAGAGAGAGGGCAAAGAGGAGGAGAGATAGAGGACAAAGAGAAGGAGGAGAGACAGAGGGAGGAGAGAGAGGGGAGGGAGAGAGGGTGGGAGGAGAGAGAGAGAGGGAAGGAGAGAGAGGAGAGAGAGGGGAGAGAGAGAGGAGGGGAGAGAGGGAGGAGAGAGGAAGGGAGAGAGAGAGGAGAGTGAGAAGAGAGAGATAAAAATCTCTAAAAAAAGCTTGTAGCGACGCTCATCGCAAGCGTCGCTATTAGGCATCAGTAGTGACGTATAGATTTATACGTCGCTACTGGAAGCCTATTAGCGACACTTGAGGAGAGCGTCGATAAAAATGTGTTAAATTAAAATAAAATCCCTGTGGTACATAGTATTGATATTAGCGACGCTCTACAGAGCGTCGCTAATAGTGATCAGTAGCGATGTTGTGAGACGTCGCGATTGAATCATATTAGCAAGAGCATCGCTAAAACTTTTTATTTAAAAAAAAATAAAAATGAGCGGGCGAAATTCCTCCCACAGGGGGAAATTTCACGCGCGGGCAAAATTTCACGCGCATCGCCGCCCCTCTTCCGGCCGCCCCGCTTCCAACTGCTCTGCCATCTGGCTTCCGACCGCTCTGCCGTCCGGCTTCCAACTGCCCCACCTCCCGGAATCCTGCTCCCCTCCCTCCATCTCGCCCCCGGCTCGCCCTCTCTCTTCTCGGCTCCCCCTCCTCCCCACCGCCCTGTGCCTCGCCGCCCCGCCGTCATTGCCTTCCCGCCGCTTCCTCCGCCCTTGTCCTCCGGCCCCCACCCCCTCCTTTTTCTTTCCCCTATGCTCCGGTCTTCCGCTCCCGCCCCTTGCTCCAGTTGCTTGCCGCCGCGTTGCCTCTCCACCCCCGGCCTCCATCCGCCGCTGACCAGTCCCTCCCCCCCCCCGGCTCAGTCCCCCTAACTCCCCCACCTGCTGGCCCCTCCCCTCCCTGTTCTCTTCCCCCTCTCCACTGGATTCTGATCCCCCGCCGGCGTGTTTTTTTTATAAATTTATTAAGTCACTAGACGCTTATAAAAGCGTAATGGCTTTTTTATTTTTATTTCATATTAGCGATGCCTAAAAAGCGTCGCTAATGTTTTTTATTTTTATTTTTATAATTTTTATTTCATATTAGCGACGCCTAAAAAGCGTCGCTAATGTTTTTTATTTTTATTTTTATAATATTTATTTCATATTAGCGACGCTTTGTAAGCGTCACTAATGGTTTTTTATTTTTATTTCATATTAGCGATGCTTACTAAAGCGTCGCTAATAGAAAAATAAATTTCTTACTTCGTTGTTTTAGAAATTTATTTTTATTATTTTTTAAAATTTTTTATCATTAGCGACGTATATTAAGCGTCGATAATAAATAACTACTAGTGACGCTTACCATAAGCGTCGATAATAAGTAGTAGCGACTGGACTTTTAACAACGTATTTAGCGATATTTTTATGCGTCGCTAATAGGCATTAGCGATGCTTATGGTACTATTAGCGACGCTTATATGCGTCACTAATACTGCAATTTGTTGTAGTGAGAATTGAGCTAATTTCTTTCATGGGTGCAGAGGTGGAGACTAAAAATCTTGAGTCACTAATATGACAAATCAACTTTTGAGAAATAGCATACAAAAGAATATTTTCCTACATGACAAAAAAGGGTCCCCAAAGGTCCCGTATAATATAATTGCCTCTATGTACAATGTTAGGGGTACCACATAGCTTGGTCATAAGCATTGGTCATGGAGCTCATCGGAAAAGACACGTCAAACAAACTATGAGATAGATTAGAAATATAGTCAACAAAACTATAAGAAGTGAGCTAATTTCTTTCATGGGGTCCCATGGTGGCGACTAAAGATCTTGCTCACTAATATGACAAATTAACTTTGGGAAATAATATAACAAGGATTTTTTATACACGACAAAAAAGGGTTCCAGAGGACCTATGTAATACAATTCCACTATCCTCTGTCATACGGTTAAACTTGACCAAGTGTAATTGATATAGTTTTGCCTCAATTTGCCATGTTAGGGGTACCACGTAGCTTCGTCACAAGCCCTAGTCATGATGCCTATCGGAAAAGACATGCCTAACAAATAATGAAACAAATTAGAAACATTGTCAACAAAACTACAAGAAGTGTGCTAATTTCTTTCATGGGGTCCCGTGGTGGAGACTAAAGATCTTGACTCACTAATATGACAAATTTACTTTTGGGAAATAATATAACAAAAATTTTTTTATATACGACAAAAAAGGGTCCTGGAAGACCTATGTAATACAATTCCACTATGTCATACGGTTAAACTTGACCAAGTGTAATTGGTATGTGTTTACCTCTCTATACTATGTTATGGGTGCCATGTGGCTTTATCACAAGCCCTGGTCATGGAGCCTGTCAGAAGACACGTCTAACAAACAATGAAACATATTAGAAACATCGTCAAAGAAACTATAAGGAATTAGGTAATTTCTTTCATGTGGTCCGGGAGGTGGAGACTAAAGGTCTTGACTCACTGATATGACAAATCATATTTTGGGAAATAATATAATTTTTTTTTATACACAACAATAAAGGTCCCTAGTGGTCCTATATAATATAATTCCATTATCTTCCCTCATATGGTTCAATTGGACCTAGAAAAAAATGTATATGTTTGCCTCTATGTACCATGTTAGGGGTACCACATAGCTTGGTCAAAAGTACTAGTCATAGAGCTCGTTGGAAAAGACACATCTAACAAACTATGAAAGAGATTAGAAACATCGTCTACAAAACCATAAGAAGTGAGCTAATTTCTTTGATGGGTCCCCGTGTGGAGACTAAAGATCTTGACTCATTTATATGACAAATCATGTTTTGGAAAATAATATAAAAATAGGGTCCCTAGGGGATCTATATAATATAATTCTACAATCTCCCCTCATACGGTTCAACTAGACCAAACTTACAAAACGGGGCAGCTCATCCAAGTTCTTGACCCAGTTGGCTCATGTCAATTAGACCAGTGACCAATCAACTCAGGCCCATCAAACATTGCATGCGCCTTTTACCAACTGGGGTAGAGTGAATTTGTGATATAAAGGTTACTCACCTATTTATAGATTTCTTGATTAATGGGGTTGCGCACACAAAAGCTTTTGTTCTTGGAGGGATTCACACCTTAATGCCTTTACCAACCAATCTGCAATGATTTTTTGAATTAAACCCAACTAGTTACAAATTATGTATTGTTAACTATCTATTAATACCTAACTAGTTATTTCAATTGTTGTTGTCACCAAGGTGTTAACCCGTAGTTGAACCAGGCCCAATGGCTAGGTTGAGTTTTAAAACATCGGAAATACCTCTCATTATTGCTTTATAATATAACCTGAATTGAGGACATGAGAATTTTATCCTAACTCACAATATTAACATGGGAAGATTGGACAAGGGTGACTTCCAATTACAATTGCATGAGAGAACGTCAACACGTGGATGAGTATTGAGTGTGGAGTCATGGACAATTGGGTTCCCATGAGTAAAGAAGATTGAGTTTTTTCCATATTGCCTAACTAAAGAACCTAATATTCCATATTCCCTGGATTTTAAACACAAATTTCATATTACCTATTTATGAATGAAATTGCCCTTAGGTTTTAAAAGAGCCCACTACCCAACATATTATAATAAATTATCACTAGAACAATGCAGCGCCATTTCGGAGAGATGGGATTCATGGTGGTAGTTGAAATTCATTGGTGGGAGTTGACTGGCAGTGACTTACCGGAGAGTGCCATTGTTCAATAAAAAAATTATTTTTTTACACTCTAGAAATTGTTGAGGGCTCCAAAGGCTTAATTTTAATGGATTCGATCACCCTTTGACCACCATTATGCATAGGATTGGTATATGTATACATCACAATGAAGAGGTAGACAATCATAGCTTTTCTATAGGTAGAAATGCACAGTTGATGAATATTGATTCATCAGTGAGGTTCGACGAGGTGCTGCTTCAAGTCAAATAATGACTTGATGCCAATGGTAACATGACTTTAAAGTATTTAATTCCATCTTCCCAATCATCCATTATATATTAATTAGAAGAGGATGAGGACTTGCAATCAATATTTTTTATTTATAAGAAGACAAATAGGAGGTATTATCATTATTTGCCAAGATGAAAGAGCCCAACAATGGTGACAAATCACCATTAGTGGAAAGAATCCAAATATTCAATAGAGCTAAATCACCACTAGCAACCACTCATCCCAGCTCTAATTTCGAATTGTAGATGGGTGTCAATAATAAGCGTCGCTAATATATAAAATGTTTAAAAAAAATAAAAAATAGCTTAATAGCGATGCATAATAATAAGCGTCGCTAATAGAAAAAATTAAAAAACTAATTTATTAGTGATGCATAGTCATAAGCATCACTAATAATTGATTATTAGCGATGCTTTATTATGCGTTGCTAATATAAAAATTATTTTATAAAACAATAGAAAATAGCGTATTAGCGACACTTATGAAAAGTGCCGCTAATAAAAAATATATTTTAAAAAAATATTTATGTCTTAGTGACGCTTTAGAAAGTGTCGCTAATATATTAAAAAATTAAAAATTAAAATAAGCTTCAACGACGCTTTTAGAAGCATCACTTAAAACATTAATTTTTTTAAAGAAAAACCCCGCCCCTCTCTCCCCGGTCCCCCCTCCCTCCTTTGAGAAATAGAGGAGGGGAATTTGGGGGAGCGGTTGCCGGGAGGCGATTGGCAGTGGTGGTCAGCAAGCGAGGAGGGTGGGGGATATAATAGACTTTGCGGGCAAAATTCACCCGTGCAATTTTTTTTGCTACGCTTCTAGTGGAAGTATTTCAAAAAAGGGGGAAAGAGAGACAGGAGAGAAAGGAGAGGGAGGGAGGAGAGAGAAAAGAGGGTAGAGAGAAGAGAAGAGAGAGAAAAGAGAAAGAGGGAGAAAGGGAGGATAGAGAGGAGAGAGAAAAGAGAAGAGAG
This sequence comes from Saururus chinensis, assembly GCA_035235625.1. Taxonomy (NCBI): domain Eukaryota; kingdom Viridiplantae; phylum Streptophyta; class Magnoliopsida; order Piperales; family Saururaceae; genus Saururus; species Saururus chinensis. The sequence goes on from CP141143.1 coordinate 41,125,289, forward strand.
AGGGAGGGAGGGAGGGAGGAGAGAGAGAAGGGAAGAGGAGAGAGAAATGAGAAGAGAGAGGGGGAGGTGAGAGAAAAGATAAGAGAGAGGAGTGAGAGAAGGGAAGAGGAGAGAGAAGAGAGAAATGAGAAGAGAGAGGGGGAGGAGAGAGAGAGAAGAGGAGAGAGCAGGGGAGAGGAGAAAGATGGAGGAGAGAGAAAAGAGAAGAGAGAGGAGAGTAGAGAGAAGGGGAGAAAGGAGGAGAGAGAAGGGGAGAAAGGGAGAGAGTAAGCATGGAAGAGAAAGAAAAGACAAGATATGTACAATAGAAAGAGGGTAGAGTGAGAGAGAGGAGAGGAGAGAGAAAATAGAAAAGAGAGAGAGAGGGAGGAGAGAGTAAAGAGAAGAGAGAGAGGGAGGAGAGAGAAAAGAGGAGAAGAGAGAGGGAGGAGAGAGAGAAGAGAAGAGAGAGGGAGGGAGGAGAGAGAGAGAGAGAAAAAGAGGAGAGAGGGAGGTGAGAGGATAGAGAAATGAGAATACAGAGGGAGGGAGGAGAGAGGGAGTAGGGGAGAGAGAGGGGGAGAGATCAAGGAAGAGGGAGAAAAGATAAGATATATATAATAGAGAGAGGAGAGAGTGAGAGAGAGGAGAGAGGGTAGTGTGAGAGAGAAGAGAGGATGGAAGAGAGAGAAAAGAGGAGAGAGAGAACATGGAAGAGAGAGAAAAGACAAGAGAGAGAGTAGAGAAAGGAGAGAGGGTAGAGAGAGAGAGAGGAGAGAAGGGCAGAGAGGGAAATGAGGAGAGAGAGAAAAGAGGAGGGAAGAGGAGTTAGAATTTTTTATTTTAATAAAAATAAGGCACGCACGGAAGTGAGTGTCACTAACAGCAATATATTTACAACGTTGAAGAATTAGCTTCGCAATTACATATACTATTAGCGATGCTCTCCCATGAACTTAGCTAAAAGCTTTAGGTTTTTTCAAAAATAATTACGTAATTGGTAACGCTCGAAAGAAGTGTCGCTAATAGTATTAGTATTTGCTATGGTAAACAATTAGCGTCGCTACTACTTATAGTATTAGTGAGCTCTATTCCGAGTGTAGGTAGTAGGTTTATATTTTAAAAAATTACTGTTAGTGACACTCACCATGATCATCGCTAATAGCATATGTAGTTGCGACACATAGAAATTAACGCGTATTTACTTATGCTAGCGACGCTCACTTATGAGCGTTGCTAAAAGGTCAATTTTTTTTAATAAAATAGCACATGTTTATACAAATAACTCTCTGTCCTCCTCTACCCCCTCTCTTTTCTCTACACTCTCTCTCTTCTTTCTCTCCCCTCTTTCTTTTACCTCACCCTCTCTCTTTCCTCACAGTCTCTCTCCTCTCTTCTTTATCGCTCCTCTCTTTCTTCACTCTCTACTCTCTCACTACACTCTCTCCTCTTCTCTCTATACTTTCTCTCTCCCCTCTTTCTCTAGATCTTATCTCTCCTCAGTCTCTCTCTACCCTCTCTCCCCTCTTTCTCTCTCCTCTCTCTTCTCTCTCTACTCTCCCTATTTATTTTTTTGATTAATTTTTTAATAAAAAATATGAAAAGTTTTAGAATGAAAATTTTCCCTCTCTCTCTACACTCTCTCTTGTCTCTCTATATCCCTATATCCCTCTCTCAACCCTCTCCCCTCTTTCTCTCTTCTCTCTCCTCACCCCCTCTCTTCTCTCTCTCCCTCTCTCTCGTCCTCTCTCTCTCCCCCTCTCTCCTTTCTCTCTATATCCTCTCTCCTATTTCTCTCTCAACATATTTTAAAATTAATATAATAAATTATAAGGTAATAGCAACTAGGGGTGTTCACGGACATCCAACGTCCGTTTGTCCGTCCGTGTCCGCGTCCATAAATACATAGAGCGGACAATTTTTTTAGTCCGGGGCGGACGCGAATGAGGACACGGACCATTAAATTTGTCCATCCTTGTAGGTAACTGCAGACGCGGACAAACTGTTGTCCGTGTCCGCGGACGTCCGCGTCCGTCACCTAATTGAAATTTTGGATTATGATTTTATTAAGTACTTGATAGTTATAGTTGACTTAATTACAAAGAAGACTTTGTTTTTGTTATAATTGATGATAAGAATTTTAAAATGTTAGTATTGTTTAATTATGGGTGAATTTTTACTTATTTTAGCATTTTGTATATGTATTTTTTAGGTAAAAATATAAATACAGACCTTATGTAGCATGTTAGGACAGTTCTAACATGCTACATAGGGACTGCACATGTAAAAATAGGGATTTGGCTTAATTGTCCGTGTCCGTCCGTGTCCGTGACGGACGGACTTGGACAATAGATGCTACGGACATTAGCGGACATGGATGAATGCCGACAACACTTAGCTAATTGGCGGACGGACGCGGACATACCTCTGTCCGCGTCCGTATTTGTCCGTGAACACCCCTAATAGCAACCCATAGAAATATGCGTCTACGCTGCTAATGCCAAGGTCATTAGCGATGCATAGAAATATGTTGCTAATACCAAGGGCATTCTAGACGCATATGATTATGCATAGTTAATATATTTTTATTTATTTTTAATTAATTTTTAAATAAAAATATAATATATATAATTAGAATTACAATTTCCCTCTCTCTCTACACTCCCTCTACACTCTTTCTTGTCTCTCTATCTCCCTCTCTCTACCCTCTCTCTCTCCTCTCCTATCTCTCCCCTCTCTATATCCTCTCTCTTTTATCTCTCTACATAATTTAAAATTAATATAATAAATTATAAAGTAATAGAGATGCATAAGAATATGCATTGCTAATACCAAGGTTATTAGCAATGTATAGAAATATATGTTGCCAATACCAAAGGTATTCGCAACGCATATTCGTATGCATTATTAATAACAAGTATTAGTTATGCATATTCATATGCGTCATTAATATATTTTTATTTATTTATTTATTGATTATTTTTTATATAATAAAAAAATAGAATTCAATTTTTTCCTCTTCTCTCTCTCTCACTCTCTATTGTCTCTCTATCTTCCTTTCTCTCTCTCCCCTCTTTCTCTCTCTTCTCTCTCACTCCTCACCCCCTCTCTTCTCTCCCTCCTCTCTCCCCCTCTCTTGTCTCTCTCTCCCTCTCCCTCTCCCCCTATCTCCGCTCTCTATATCCTGTCTCATTTTTCTCTCTCTACCTAGATTTTTAAAAGCATTTTTAAATAGCACGAACAGTAAGTAGCAAGAATTGTTTTGTTCTTAAATACAAAACAAACCCTTCGATTAAATATCTAGGTCATGATAACGGGGGTTCACAAATACGAATAACAAATCATATGATATTATTTAATGTCTGAAAATTCATAAAGACCAGCTCATCCATCTAAGTACAAGTCTGTCACCCGTCTGAAAATAAATAACAAGTTGACTCTCACACTTAAGGTACACCTATGTACCGAAGTTGCAGAAACGCCAAAACCTCTTATGCTCGCTTGCCTTGGTCTCATTTGTCGTCGCCTGGAGAATCTGCAACAAAGCAAACCAAACAACAACCACAATGGAGCATCTCCGCCTTTAGGAGAAGAGCTTCCAAAGGACAAAAGGTTTGATTAATATTTTTCGGATCGGGCCAACATCACCCGATGTTAGTTGCCTATGTACTCATCAGATAACATCTTCAATGTTTCCAGCAAGATTGGATCCAGACGTAGTTCTGCCTAATGTTACACTATACTAAGAAGCATAGCATCACACATGCAATGTTTAAGTATTTTCAAGCAACCTACATTTTATGCAAGTCCTTTAATCGTTCCACTTGTTCTAATTAAACAAGCAATATGAAACAATGTTATTAATTATCTCTTGAACCATTGTTCGATAATTAATATCCCTGTCTAAAACCAATGACAGACAAACTCATCAGATGTCAACCTTAGTGACAAATGACACGAAACACCCTGGAATCCACCAGGCCCCTGGAATCCACCAGGAAGTGCCATCTCCCAACCTAGCCCATAAGGACCCGACCGGAGTGGAAGGGCATGGCCCACAACTACACCTGAACAGAAGTGGTCAGAGACACCAACCAAGCAGGATGTCAAGGACCCTAATTATGTGTGGTGAGCCCGGCTCACAAGGAACTCCCTCCAATGGGGAGGTGCAACTACACGGTCAAATTAGCGACTCCTCAATAGAGATAAAACTCAGGAAACCATTCTAAACCCTATCTTGCTCATCTATAAGCCAGGATTCCGAATGACTATCCCAAACCCTATTAGTCCCTTCTAGACTAAGGTTTACAACTTGAGACATGTCATCAGTTCATCAACCAAGGCAAATAGTCAGGTCAAAGGCTTTGTTCAATGTATGAACTAGTCCTAGACCCCTCTGAGGTATTTTAGTCTTTATCTTGATTAGGTGTTCTCGCCCAATCCAAAGCTATCAAACCCCATTAATTAATCTTTCAATAATCTTAAGATAGTGATAAATTACTATCACAACATCAATATCAAAAATCGAAACAAAGAACAAGATAAACCATAAGAACTATACAGGTCCAAGCAAATCATAATATCAATAATAAAATTCATTAATGATATAAGAATTATTCGAGGTCTCGTGCCCTAACACCCTTAAGTTAGCTTATTAATCTTTGTGAAACTGGTTATAATGCACCTAAGGGCATTAGCATAATTATCCAACATTGGACACAGTCCTCTTTGCACTCGAGTAAGTCCTTAACCTCTCAAAAGGTTTCAGTATCACATTGGCCCATTAACAACATCCACGCGAATGCGGGCAAGTTTGTATAGGGGTATTTCTATCATTTGGTTTAAGGCCTTAATGACATCCAATGGGTCCAAAATTGAACTCAAGCATACTACTTGACTTCATGGACTCTGTGTAATTTTCCTGGCATATGACTGGGTTGTGAACCCCTTGAACCAACCCAGGTTTATTTAATAGTTTACGATTAAACCTACGGGCAAAAAGGTCAATTACCCACTCATTGGGATTTTTTCTCACTAAAAGGTATATTCCATAATTATGTTACCAATTAAACTCTTACTGATAATTTTCCCAATTTTTAGATCAACTCATAGGCCCTTGAACCAGAGCCTCGAACTCAGGTACATTAATATTATACGATAATTAACTAATAGGGGTAAAAAGGTCATTTCATAGTCTTTGGGATTTTTTCCTTAGCAAAAACTTAGTCAGAATAGTCCCAAACCTCTCCAGGTATATGGGTATTTTTCTAGAATTTTTTTTGACACTTTTAGCCCCATGAATTGGACCCGGTTCATTCCCCCCTCAATTCTTTTTTTTTTCAAACTGAACCGGTTTGGTTCGGATCAACGGGTCGTCTTCCCCGCGTCTGGCCAAAGGCCTTTCGGCCTCTGGTGGCACCGCCACCGCCATGGTAGAGGACTGGGTGGCACACAGGACCTGGACCGCTAGAGCATGACGGAACCAACAAAGTCAGTCCCGCTGCAGTCCGGTGTCCGGCCGGCGGCCAAAAAGCCGGCCCCTTTTTTCTCCTTTTTTTTAAACAGGCGGCGATGCCGCCGTGGCCGGAGCCAGCGCAGCCCAGGCCGGTGCGTCTGGGGCCGTCGTGGCCTGGGCCGGCATGGCTAGGACCGGTGCTATCACGCCCCGGGGCTACCTGACCCGAGCCGAACCCTGTCCAGGGGCCGGTCAAGCGCGCGGGGGCGACAAGGGGAAATTGAGATACAGTTTAGCGGAAGACTTAACCCTAATTACGGGCGATCTAACAGAATTACGGAGTATGCACACCACTTTTAGCAAAAGTAAACAAGTAGAAAAGAAAGAGAGTCGCTAAACTCAAAATAAACGACTAGTCTCAAACCCACATACTTAGTCAACCATAGCCCATTCTAGCTCTAAAATAGGTCTTAGACAACACAACTGTATAAAGTAACATAAATCCAACAGAGAACTATACACAAAGGTTCTAAACATAAAGTATAAACCAAGGAAAATAAGTCACAAGAGTCTCAACGATCACATCCAAGTCGTCTCCGATCTTTCCTCAAAGAGGAGATCCTGTCCGTCTGCGTGTCGCGCCACGCAGCCCCAAAGCAAAACACAATAAAGAGGGGTGAGTTTAAAACAACTCAGCAATGGTTTTTCTAATATACTATCAGCATTGGCAACACGACAGCATAACAATATAATCATTCAAATCAAAGATTTACAAGATGTATTATTTTCTGATCACACATGAACATCACCTAAACCTGCATCATAGTGTATAATCCACATAGTGCCATTCACATCATATCCACCTACATGAAATGCATCTCTAACATACATATCCAACCATGCATCACATCATAACAACCTACATGAAATGTATCTCTAACATACATATCCAACCATTCTTCACATCATATCAACCTGCATAAAATGTATCTCTAACATACATATCCAATCATGCATCAACATTCTCATTCATCATGCATGTATAAGTGTCACACACACACTAGTCCAACATGCAAGTCCATACACATAGAGAATAAACCCGCTCTTCAAGGTTGGAGCCCTCGAGCAAACACTTATCAAATAGACATGTTTCTCAAGGTCAAAGCCTTCGAGCAACTCCTGCTTATCAAGACCAAAGTCTCAAGTAACTCCTGCTCCTCAAGGCCAAAGCCTTCGAGCAACTCCTGCTTATCAAAACCGAAGTCTCAAGCAACTCCTATTCCTCAAGGCCAACGCCTTCGAGCAACTCTTGCTTATCAAGACCGAAGTCTCAAGCAACTCCTACTCCTCAAGGCCAAAGCCTTCGAGCAACTCCTGCTTATTAAGACCGAAGTCTCAAGCAACTCCTGCTCCTCAAGGCCAACGCCCTCGAGCAACTCCTGCTTATCAAAACCGAAGTCTCAAGCAACTCCTGCTCCTCAAGGCCAAAGCCTTCGAGCAACTCCTGCTTATCAAAACCAAAGTCTCAAGCAACTCTTGCTTGTCAAGACTAAAGTCTCAAGCAATAATACCTGGTAAGCCGGTGCACTCGGACAAACCAACTAGATTCTCAGGGTCTAGATAATCATAATAATCTCAATCCACAAGACAAGTACACAACTCGTCCCTATATAACTCCATTTAACTAGACTCAACCCGGGGAGTGCACATGTTCCACGAAAGAGCTCAAATCAAAACATGTCCTTTCAGACCAATCAAGTTTCGATTAAGCCATGACCGATTAAACTGGCACGCAATTTCACCACATTGCATCCAATCGATCAAATTCGATTAATCTCGATAAGCCTCAATTGGAATACATTTTCATGATGCATACAACATGGTACATACGTGGGCAAGACATACCTGAATCCTAATTCATGATAAGTGCTCTCATCAGCCCTTCATGCATCATTCATAATCATAATAGCAAACCTCATCATCATCATTAAACCCCACATGTGTGTGCACACATAGTAGAAGCACTTCACTCAATGCATATCAACATGCTTGTAATTCACTCACCATCACACTACACATGAGCATTAACATCAAATCATGAATTCCAGTGGAAATCATAGGAGAAGAATCATTAAAATCGTAACTTGAATCAAGGTTTAACCACATGCTAACCACATATAAGATCATTCACTTCATACTTGAGTCAAGACATAACACTAACATTCACACATCAATTAACCACATATTAACATGACATATCAGCCCATTAGTACGCTGTAGCTCTACTGAAAATACACCTAACCATAGAGAATCAACCATTCATAACTTCAAGATGGTAATTCCAACATCATATAACCAACCACAAGTCATTCCACATAACTTTAAATATATATACCACAACTTCTAACATTAATAGAATGCTCTTCAAGTAGCTTATTATAGATTAAAACACTCCACATAAACATAAAAATGATATTTTGAAGTAGATATGTTGAAATAAGCAACATACATAAAATTGTCAAATCCTGCAGTGTAGCCGTTCGAAGGCCCTGCAAGGCCGTTCTAACGCCAACAAAGCAGTTTTTGGTCATCTTCTTCATTTCAATTTTTCAAACCGAAACTCCATTGATAAATCTTAAAATCTCCATCTAACAACTCAAATGACATTAAAACTTCACAATACCTTCCAGAATGCTAATCCACATCATAACAAGATAAAACCCTATGAAATCGGGATTAAAGATTACCATTTACTAATCATGTGATTAAAGTACTAAATCAAGTAATTCCATTCAAAACAAACCACAAAATCAAGAGTTTTACCATAGGAAGACTGAAATTTTAAAAGTCCATTACCTTATCCCTTGATTAGGCTTGGATTTGATGGTCACCCTTCTTGAAAACCTTACAAAGACATAGAGTTTGAATTAAACTCCATTAAAACCGATTTAACATAGAAAACCCTAATTAAAAACTTAGATTTAGGGCTTGTTGAACATAAAAATCGGATTTTTAGAGCAAGGGTTTGAAGTAAGGATGCAAATAAGTAGTTTTGATGTATAAAAACGAATCAAAACAAAGGGGAAATGGTAGATCTAGAAGGGATTAAAAGGAAAGCTAGGATTTGGTGCTTAATTAGAATGAACTCACCTTAAACACCTTCTAATCCGGGACTAATTGGGGATTAGGCCTGACCTCTCCTTCTCTGCCTATTCCCAAAATGGGAAATGGCTCAGGTCTGACCTTTTATAATAAGTTTTTGAGGTGTGTTTGGGTAAATTGTGGGGTATGAATAAAAAATAGGCTAGAAATGGGTAATTTAGTTATTTGAGAACTAATAAAACTTGGAAAAATTATAAAATTTTTATAAGGGCTTGTGTTGATGTCTGGGTTCATTTGGTCCAAAAACCCAAATTTTGACGGTGGGGCCCACAGGGGGTCCCGCCAAACCCTAATTTTTGGAAAAATAGTAAAAATTCAGAAAAATCCCAAAAATTCACATTTGCTTCAAAATCACTTAAAACCACTAATTGAAAAGTTAATTTTGATTAAAACCATCATAAACTCCATTTATTTACGAAAACACCGAATTAATAAGAAAATGAGTTAACCATGCAATAACCGATAATTAAAGTGAAACGAAAACTGGTATAAGATCAGAGATCTTACAGGTGTGGCCACGACCAGCACAGCCTCGGCCAGTGGGTTCCTCCTTTTTTTTTCGTGCAACGACCCGACGGCCTGCAGCGGCAGTTTCACTGCTGTCACCAAGGCCGCCGGAGTCAGGGCTGCCGTGGCCAGAGCCACGGTTGCCATGACGAGGGCCAGAGGCCCCTTTCTATAGTGATTCCGGTGATGGAAAACTCAAAGTACTGTTCACTAATTACGTGAACAGTAATTACATAAATATGCAGAAATTACTATAATTTTTATTAAAATTAATTAACGACATCTTCATCAGTCTCAATTCGAAATCTTACCTTTAAGGTCATGTTGTTGTCGATCCACTGCCGCCAAGGCCTTGCTGAAAATTTCACTTTCCTTCCTTATAATCACCTTCTAAAAAGCTCCCCAATCGGGCAAAAGACCCCCAAATTGTGCCCTAAGAAGGCCTTTTATAAGCATAAGGATTAGGATTCCTAACTACTCTAGAATTTGGGTAATCCTCCCCAATTAGGCCACCTTATTGGGACCATAAAAATTAATTTCGGAATTATAAACAACCGGGCCCGCAAAACGACTTAAACGGGCCAAATACAGTCTATATCGGGTAAACGGGTCCTACACGATATATTCAACTTCAAACGGTCGTATCTCCCTCATCTTGACTCCGATTCGTGCGTTCTTGGTGGCATTTCGAAGCTCTTTTTATATAATTTCTACTAGAATTAGTTTTAGCCCCAAATTCTATCTAGGGAGAAAGTTATTCTAATAAGAATGTCAATGGGTCAAACGCCCTATTTTCCACATATTTAAATTTTGAAACTCGGGAAAATTAGGGATATTACATTCTTCCCGCCTTAAAAGAATTGCGTCCTCGCAATTTTCCGCAGCCAACCCTTTTCATGCTCGGCCTTTAACGTAAAAGTCATTCTACCCTTTCAAACCACATCAACTGCAACTTATAATTTAAGCAGCACATACTTAAAATCCCACAAAATTGAGGTCGTTACATCCTTCCCCTCTAAAAAGGAATTGCGTCCCCGCAATTCTCCAAAGCTAATACTAAACAAGCTTGGGCTTGGAGGGCATACCTGCCCCTTCTAGGGTTTCACATAATCCCACTCGAGCGTCAGCTTCCGTTGCACACTCCAATTAAAGAATCATCACTAGGTAGCATAACTCAGAGTGTGCACATAAAAGTACCTCTATGTAGACTCTAGTACCCATGTCCCATACCATGAGTATTTGTGACGCCACAGAAGTACAACTAACTAAGCACTAGTGCAACGAACCTTAGATCAAATGGTTCCATACCACAAGTGTCAAATGGTTTCTCCTTGGCCATTCCATAGCTCTTCTGCCATGAACACCAAGGGGTGCTTCTTACCCAAAACCCATCCACCTCAACTAGATCATAAATTTTCACACAGCTTCAGACTTGTAGTTAGGTAAATAGCTCTGATACCAACTATCACGACCTGGATTTTTAAAAGCATTTTTAAACAGCACAAACATGGCGGGAGATGTAGACTCGATGATTGGAGGGGTCGAGACAGCGATAGCCTTTGGTGGTGGGACAGTAGCCGATGAAAACACAGGGGACAGACCGGGCGTCAAGTTTGTGTTGTGAGTATGGGCAGGTCCAAGGATAACATCGGCAACCGAAGACGCGAAGGTGAGAGTAGTCAGGGGGAGTATTGTGAAGGAGTTGGTAAGGAGAGATATGGTGGAGGGTAGGGGAGGGAAGTCTATTGATGAGGTAGGTGGCAGTGTATGCGGCATCAACCCAATAGGTGGAAGGCATGTAAGTGGAGGTAAGTAGGGTAAGGGTGGTTTCAATTATGTGGCAGTGTTTGCGTTTGGTGATGCCATTTTGTTCGGGTGTATGAGGACAAGAGAATTGGTGAGTGATGCCGCGAGTGTGGAAGTGAGTGGTGAAGCGGGAGTTGACGAACTCACGACCATTGTCAGACCGGAAGGTGGTATACGGTGGGGGAAGGTATTTTCGACCATGAATTGAAAGATAAGGAAGGTGTCAAAAGCGTCTGACTTCAGTTTGAGGGGGTAGAGCCAAGTGTAGCGGGAGTAGTTGTCGACAATGATGATGTAATATTAGTAGCCAAGGAAGGAGGTGACTGGAGAAGGTCCCCAAAGGTCAGAGTGGATGAGTTCAAGAGGGCGAGTAGTAGAACGAAGGGATAGGGAGAAGGGTAATTTATGAGATTTGCTAACATGACAACTATTACACGCTAAGTGCTTTGGTGACATGGAAAGGGAAAGAGGAAACAATAGTGTTGAAGGTGGCAAACGCAGGGTGGCCAAGTCGTTGATGCCAAGTGGTAGAGGAGGGAGTTGTGGCAGTGAAGACACTTGGGGGGGTGGCAGTGAAGACACTTGGGGGAGTTGTGGCAGTGAAGACACTTGGTGGGTCTATAATGTGTTACAGTAGGCTTGGGAAGAATTCCCGGGGCTGCAAAGGTAGTGGCAGCGACATGGGAGGGGGCCATGGCGGCCGGTGGGACACCCTAGGGGGGGCCAAGGAGAAGGTGGCCCAAGGCTGCTGTGAGGGGACCCAGGAAGGCCTGTGGGCTGGAGGCGGAGGAGGGACCCGCGGCGGCATGAAGGGCCGTGGGATGAGCGAGCGGTGGTCCGGCGGGAGTTGTGGGCTGAAGTTTGAGGGCGGCTTCTTCAGCTAGCAGGAGGTTCCACAGTTCCGTGAGAGGTACGATGGCGCCATGAGCATGTATGCCAGAGGCCGGCGAGGGTCTGGTGCAGAAAATCGACATCATTGACGAGTACGCCGATGGCCGCCAATTGGTCAACCAACTGACGGAGCTGGTCGAGGTAGGCCGCCATGCCGAGTGGGCCAAAGTGGCAGTGCCGGAGCTCACCCATGAGATGGATGACTGCGGCTGGAGAAGCAGATAGGTAGCGGCGGCGGTGGTGTAGGCGAGGAAGTGGAGGATGAGAGTCGGATCTATGGTGGCCCGGAGAAACATGAGGAGGTGGTGGTCAGTGGCGATCCAGTCGGAATAGGAGGGCCAAGCGGTAGAGTTCGCCGGCGAAGGGCAAGGCAGAGAGCTGTCAACGTAGGGGAGGAGGCGGTAGGTGTCCAGAACGGAGGCGGTGGTTGTGCGCCAGATGAGGAAGTTAGAGCCATCGAGACGGATGGTAATGAGACTGGTGAGGTTCGAAACAAGGAACTTGATTGAAGAGGGGACTATCTGGAGAAAGTCGGTGGCCGTGGGGGGAACAACAGTCAGGGAGGGATCGGAAGGAGAGGGGATGAGGGTGGGCACGGGAGAAGCTGAGGAAGCCATGGTGGGTGAGGGGACAGACGGAGATGGGGAGGGTAAGGAGAAGACTGGATCTTGGCCAGAGGTGGACAGATGGTGACGAGCCGGAGAAGGAGAAATGGATCGCAGGGGGACTGAGAAGTGGAGGGAGTAGAGGTGACTGCGTGGAGGGAGGGAGGCATGAGGCGATGAGGGTAGGAGAGCGATTGGCCAGAGATAAGAGGAGTGACGAGCTGGAGAAGGGGAAGGGAGGGACGAGAAGCCGACCGGAGAGAGGGTGTTGGATGGCGAGGGACAAGTGGTGGAGGATGAGCAGAGGTAGAGAGGCAGGGTACGGGACGTGGGGACGGAGCAAGGGGTGGTGGACGCTGCCGGTGACGGAACGAGCGGCGGTGATGAGCAGGGGGGAGACGAGATCTGTGAGTGGAGGGGAAAGTGAATAGTGATGGGAGGGGAGAGAGCGGTGAGTGGCTCGAGACTTTAGGTGTGATGGGGATGAGGAACAGTGACAGGAAAGGTGCAGATTGGTGGGCTTGAGGTTGCAGTTAGATATGACAGAAGAGGTATGGGAAATCATAGGGGAATGGCAGGAAGAAAGAGGGAAGGAGAAACCAGTGCTGGGTGATGAGTTGAAGGAGCGGACAAAGGGAAACGTGTAGGAGACAGATGGTCACTCAGAGCGTTGAGAAGGGGAGGAAGGGCTTTAGCCACTGGCTCTCGATACATGAAGAGGAATTAATTTTCAGTAAAAAATGAGAATGAGGTTTGTACAGGATTTATAGGGAAGACCTTTGGAGATCAATCCAGGGTAAATCCCTTGAGAATATTATAGTAAATCATGCATCTTCGAAGAATATTACATAAACTCACAATATAAAAAAATAGAATAAAAGAATAAATTTGATTCCCTTAATATTATTAATTAATTTATTTAAATATAAGAATTATGCCCTAATTTATTCATATTATAAATGATTAATTATCTTTCCTTCTCACCATTTTTTCTTGCCTCTCCCTTGTGTCATGCCGCCATGCCATCCTTCCTTCCCTAGGAAGATGATGAATAGCAACATTGCCATCTCTCTATTGAGACGGATGGCTGCTTCTCCCATCTCCTTATAACTCGCTGCAGATGATGATGAGGAAATTAATAGGTGAACGCTTGACAGTGAATCATCTATGGTGGATGAGTCTGGCATCGGGCATGCACATTGTCGCGGCGGAATTGGTGGTTCTGCCAGGGGAGGATACTGGAGCAACATGGGCCAGAGACCGTCATGCCCCTCTGATCGTTTATAATTAAACCCTTTGCAAGTGACAAGGTAATTATACTAGGATAAATATTTAAGGGTTGTCGAACCTCAGGGACGGATGAATTATCACTAAATCTAAAGAGGAATTTGCTTATTGAAAACTAAAACAAACTTAAACTTTAATTAAGTAAAGGAAAGAAATCAACTAGTTTAAAAACAAGAGATTTTATATGATAGAAATTACTTAGGAAATCGAATCCACTATAGAACCATAACAATTTCTTAACTCTTAATCTAAATCTAGTGTGAATATGAACAAGTATTCTTAGCTACAAGTTAGAATTACTTTAGAAAGAATCATTAATTAAATTCCCTGACATGAACTATCTTCGACAATAGCACGAGTCATCTACACTAAACTAGCTATAGGCATGACCCGTCTAATCTTAGTATAACTCATCCAAGTCATTAATTATCTGAACATTAAAACTATTGTATGACCATCTCATCTAAATCACAGAAATTAGAATCGATGAAAATATCAAAACCACATCAATCTATCATCTAAAAGACAATAAATTAACATAGATTTGAATAAACATGAAAAGCTCTTCCATTAAAAAGAAAATCCATATCATACAATTGTCATCATTCACAACTGAGATCTAAATTAAAAAGAAAAGAAACTAAAACTTATCTATAGCTTCATCAACTCCTAAGTAAAAGAAAAGTCTAACCTTCCATTGTAGAAGAAAGTACTTGATTCTCCATTAAAAGCTTTGAGTTCTCTTTCATCTTCTTCTTCCTTTTTCTCTTCATAAAATCTACTGGAATCCTCCGGTTTTAAGCCAAATATGTCTTTTTATAGGCATAAGATCCGTAGGAAGAAGTCCAATATGAAAAGGATTGAAAATTGGCTAAAACTAGGAAATTGCATGTTATGCCGTTCGAACTCCCTGCATGCCCGTTCGAACGCTTGAATTGTATTTTCTTCAAAATCATGTTATCCTGATCAAACGGTAAGTGACCCCGTTGGAATGGCTACAGTGTTTCTGCAATCTGGACAGTCCATATTCTGTTCATTAAGCTTTTCTTCATGTCCATATTAATTTCTAACTTGTTTATAACTCCAAAAAGATGTCCAAATCACTTTAAAGCATGTCAAGACTATTTTTAATTATTTCAAACATCGTCCAAGATCCTCGATAAGCGCACTTTACTTACAAAACATAAAATATCATATTTTAGACATGTAGAATATAATTAAAATTCTAACTTGATTTAAATACATATCTAAACTACTAATAACTATAAAATTAATTAATAATTAAACTAAAATATTAATAACTATCTTAATCTAAATAAACCATAACTAACACTAAATTAACCTAATCTATACTAGCAAATAAGGTAAAAAGGCATATAAAATAGATATATATTTCATTTTTATCAAATACCCCCAAACCTATATTTTGCTAGTCCTCGAGCAAAACAAAAACAAAATAAAACAACTAATCTAGAAAAATAAATAAAAGCCACTTTCGTAGGGAATCACGATTGCATTTAGCGTATGCAACAAGCCTTTAAACCCCTAGGTATCCCTAGTTGGACGAGTTGTGTCTCGTGAGGGTTTGCAGTAATGATACCCACAAACATCGAAACTTAAGAAAAATAAAACAAACAAACAAAAAAACAAAAATTTGAAAAGCAATCTTCTCTTAAAAACACATAACTATTTTTAAAAAGAACCAACCACAAATACTTGAAACAAATAAACAATTAAGATCTAATCACTTTCAAGTAAGGAATAATCCATTCTATAACCCCATCTTAGAAATAATTGTGCAACTACATATATACATTTCAAAAACATAAAGTGTAGAAACTTCGTAGTCATTGAATTTCATTCTTTATTAACAAGCATATCTTATGTGACCCATTAACCAAGCTCATTAAAGTTCACTAACTCAAAAATATAACAATGACAATCTTTCATCCTTAACACCTTATAATAAACCCTCATGTAATAGCCTTCAAATTTCAATTAAATTCAGATAATAAGAGCATAATATACTTCAAAATATGACTTGTGCAATACTTAGTTCTATTAAGCTTTTTAAATAGTCCATGTAACAAGCGTTAGGCCAGTGTCCCTAATCCAGTTGGCTTAAGGCACTAGGTGTTGAAACACCCCTCAGGCTTAATAACTCAAACTATAAAAGCTACAGAACCAAGCAAGTCATAAAAGAATTTATCTCAACTTTTCACCTTTTGACGCGATCCCTTATACTTGCCTAGGCACAAAGTCCGGTTACTCAGTAAAAAGAGAAACAAACCTTTATATATATTTTTTTTTCATCAATTTTTTTTTCATTCAATCTATTTTTTTTTCAACTTTTTTTTCTCTATACACACTTATCCCATTTTTTTTCAAATAAAAGCTAAGCATAAAAATCTATCATAAAATATTAAAAATTACTCAATTGCCAAGTTTTCAAAAATATATGATCAGTTAAAGATCCCACTAAAATTACAAGTAATAAATCATAAAATTATATTCCTACAAGTTTCATGTGTGTGAAATGTGATTTCAAAGTATAAGCACAATTATCCAAGATAAAGAAAATAAAATAGAAATTACTCACTTAATCATTTTCATCACTTAATTCATTACTTGAACTTTCTTCATGAAATTGATCTCTTTAAAAACAGATATATACTTTTAAAAGAAAATAAGCGATAAAACCCACTTAAAAGAAAAGAAAACAAAAGAAAATACTCTAAAACATCCTAAAAGAAAAATAATAAAGAAAAATATCTTTCTACACCCCCAAACCTAAACTGAACATTGTCCTCAATGTTAAAGAAAATATATACTACAATGACAAGAATAAGTAAGAGAGGGAAAGAAAGATATCACCTGAAAGCATAACTAATCCACTAATCTAAAAAATAAAGTACATAGGATTGGAGAAAAGAAATAAATATAAGTGATGAGCATTTCCCCAAACCTAAAGTATTATATCCCATAAAAGAAGAAAAACTATAATGAGAAAAAAAACTGAGAAAATAAGTAAATAAAGCCTAAATGAAGCAAAGAAAATAAACAAAAGAAAAATAAATATATCAAAAACATGGGTTGCCTCCCAAGAAGCGCTAAGTTTATTGTCTTCAGCTAGACATTGCCAACATTCTCAAATATTAGGGCGGCTGGTAGATATTAGCATTGACTCTTCTCTTAAGTCTCCAAAAAGATGATGTAGAAAAATTAGAAGGCATGACTTGATCATGGGCTAATGCTACAAAAGATGGACCTCTATCATAAGCATCAAATCTAAAATTGTCTACCATAAAACATTCAACATTAGAAGTTGCAAGAAAATGCTTAGACACATCAAAAACATTTAGTTGCACTTTCATGTTCCCAAAGGTCATCTCCATTACCCCCATCCTACAATTTATGCATGCATTAGTTGTGGCAAGGAATGGACGACCTAGAATGATAGGAATCTAATATGTGGGGTTGACACCGATCTCCATATCTAAGACAATAAAATCAACAGGGAAAAAGAACCGGTCAACCTTCACTAAGACATCCTCAATGACTCCTCGAGGCTTACGTACAGAATGGTTGGCTAGTTGTAAGGTAACTGATGTAGGCTGCAATTCACCTAACCCTAGTTTCATATACACCGAGTAAGGGAGTAGATTGACACTCGCACCAAGGTCAAGGAGGGCTCTATAGATGGAGTGATCACCTATGACACAAGAAATAGTGGGTACTCCAGGGTCCTTATACTTAGGTGGGGTGTCAAATTTCAAAAGAGAGCTAACTTGCTCTGTAAGAAAGGCCTTCTTAGACACATGGGTCTTGGATTTACGCTTTTGAGTGCATAGGTCTTTAAGGAACTTAACATAAGCAGGGACTTGCTTAATGACATCTAAGAGGGGGAGATTAATTTTGACTTGTTTAAAAGTCTCAAGAATATCATCCATCCTAGCTGTGCTCTTTCTAAATGGTGGGGACATGTCAAGACACTGAGGAAAAGGTGCCCTAGGGATATAAGATCCCTCGGAAGTGGTCTTAGACTGTGGCTCTGAGGAAGGGGAAGGAGATACAAACTTCTTCTCATGTGGTGCACTAACTTCTACTTGAGGTTCATTAGGGGCTGCCCCCTCTAACTCCTCACTCCTATCATCTGTCACTGGTGTCCCCCCAATACTCTTATCAACAATCCTCCCACTCCTGAGGGTTATTATGGAATTAACTTGTTCATTAGAGGGAGGAGCTCCCTCTACCTGAAATTGACCTTTAGGGTTTGGTAGGGGTCGACTTGGCAACGTCCCCATCTCTCTCTTGTTAATAACATTAGCTAGTTGTCCAATTTGGGCTTCTAACTTTGCTATAGATTGTGTGTGAGAGTGGAGGAGTTGGGATTGAGATTAAAGGCCTTGCAAGACACTCAAGACCTTTTCTTCAAAACTAGGACTCCTATTGGATTGGACATACAGAGGTTGCACTTGAGGTTGGTGGATAGGGGCTGGTAAGACTTGGAATGGTTGCCTAGGGGGTTGGTTACCCATAACCCCTTGGTTTTGTGTCTGCCAAGAAAAGTTAGGATGATTCCTCCACCTAGGGTTATATGTATTTGAAAATTGATTGTTCTCAGCCCTATGGAAGGATTGGGTGGCATTCACATGGTCTTGGACAAGCTCAGGAAATTGAGAGGCAGAGGGGCACTCAATGATAGTATGGGCTGGGCTAAGGCATATTGTGCATGCATCTTGAGTGAAGGGAGTGGGCTGATGGGTTGAAGTCATAAGGAGGTCCAGCTTCCTACTCAAAGTATCAACTTTAGAGGATATGTCTAATGGGTTTTTGACTTCATACAAGCCACCCCTAGAGGGGGCATTGTTCAAGGTAGATAATCCACTCTCATTTCTATTCAATGCAGCATATTGAAGAGAATTTTCACTCAAGTCCTCAAAAAGTTTCCATGCTTCATTTTCATTTTTTAACAAGAAGGTACCCCTACAACTTGCTTCAACAAGATAACGGTTTTGTTCAGTAAGACCCTCATAAAAATGTTGCACTAATTGCCACTTAGGGACAGCATAATGAGGATACCTCCTAAGAAGGTCCTTAAGTCTATCCCAACTCTCATGGAACTATTCAGTGGGAAGTTGGGCAAAAGTGGTTATGACATTTCTCATTTGGTTGGTCTTACCTATGGGGAAGTACTTTTTTAAGGAACTCTTGTTGCATTTGGGCCCATGTTGTGATAATGTTTGGCTCTAATAAGTGAAGCCATTCCTTAGCCTTATCTTTCAATGTGAAAGGAAAAAGGCGAAGTTTAACAGCTTCATCGGTTAAATTTGAGAGCTTAAAAGTTGTGCATATTTCCAAGAAGTCATCTAGGTGCCTATACGGGTTTTCATTATTAAGCCCATAAAAAGATGGAAGCATTTGAATAACATTGTGCTTAATTTCATAATTTTGAGCAGCGACCACTGGCAACCTAATGCATGAAGGAGAGGTGTACTCATTGGGAGTGCAATACTCCCTTAGAGCTTTAAGTGGTTCATCTAGTAATTGATGTTCAGACATGATGGTGGTAGAAGTAGTGTGGGAGGAGGAATTGGTGGGAGAGTTTGGGGGTGTAGGGATGTAGGTCGAGGGCAACTCAACTCTCCTAGATGTCCGCTCAGGCTCAGGGTCAAATGGTACTAATCGGGGGAGTAAGGAGCGACGACCACGCATACACCACAAACACACCACACAATTTTAAGTGTAAAAAGGGGAAGAATAAGCAAAAACTAACTAAGAAAAGAACTAAAAATAAAAAGAGAAAAGGATCTTTCAAACCGAAGAGAAGCACTATGCTTGTCGATGTCCACTTGTGGCCACAAGTGTAGAGAGCACGATCTTCAACTCAGCCTACAAGATCAAATAAAAAAAAAGTAAAAAACTAAGAATTAACCTAAAAACTAAAGTAAACTGAATATAAATTAGATAGAATTATCCTAATACTAATTTAGTAACAAATCAACACCGTCCCCGGCAGCGGCGCCAAGAACTTGATCATTTATAATTAAACCCTTTGCAAGTGTACAAGGTAATTGTACTAGGATAAGTATTTAAGGGTTGTTGAACCTCAGGGATGGATGAATTATCACTAAATCTAAAGAGGAATTTGCTGATTGAAAACTAAAATAAACTTAAACTTTAATTAAGTAAAGGAAAGAAATTAACTAGTTTAAAAACAAGAGATTAATATGATAGAAATTACTTAGGAAATCGAATCCACTATAGAACCATAACAATTCTTTAACTCTTAATCTAAATCTAGTGTGAATATGAACAAGTATCCTCAGCTACAAGCTAGAATTACTTCAGAAAGAATCATTAATTAAATTTCATGGCATGAACTATCTTCGACAATAGCACGAATCGTCTACACTAAACTAGCTATAGGCATGACCCGTCTAATCTTAGTATAACTCATCCAAGTCATTAATTATCTGAACATTAAAACTATTGTATGACCATCTCATCTAAATCACAGAAATTAGAATCGATGAAAATATCAAAACCACATCAATCTATCGTCTACAAGACAATAAATTAACATAGATTTGAATAAACATGAAAAGCTCTTCCATTAAAAAGGAAATCCATATCATACAATTGTCATCATTCACAACTGAGATCTAAATTAAAAAGAAAAGAAACTGAAACTTATCTATAGCTTCATCAACTCCTAAGTAAAAGAAAAGTCTAACTTTCTATTGTAGAAGAAAGCACTTGAATCTCCATTAAAAACTTTGCGTTCTCTTTCATCTTCTTCTTCCTTTTTCTCTTCATAAAATCTACTGAAATCCTCCGGTTTCAAGCCAAATATGTATTTTTATAGGCATAAGATCCGTAGGAAGAAGTCCAATATGAAAAGGACTGGAAATCGGCTAAAACAGGAAACTGCACATTATGCCGTTTGAACTCCCTGCATGCCCGTTCGAACGCTTGAATTGTATTTTCTTCAAAATCATGTTATCCCGATCGAATGGTAAGTGACCCCGTTCGAACGGCTACAGTATTTCTGCAATCTGGACAGTCCATATTCTGTTCATTAAGCTTTTCTTCATGTCCATATTAATTTCTAACTTGTTTATCACTCCAAAGAGTTGTCCAAATCACTTTAAAGCATGTCAAGACTATTTTTAATTATTTTAAACATCGTCCAAGTACCTCGATAAGTGCACTTTACCTACAAAATATAAAATATCATATTTTAGACATGTAGAATATAATTAAAATTCCAACTTGATTTAAATACATATCTAAACTACTAATAACTACAAAATTAATTAATAATTAAACTAAAATATTAATAACTTTTTTAATCTAAATAAACCATAACTAACACTAAATTAACCTAATCTATACTAACAAATAAGGTAAAAAGGCAAATAAAATAGATATATATTTCATACTTATCACCCTTCCATCGACTATCTTCTCTCCAAATCTAGCAGTCGCATTTGGTGGTAGGAAGAATCGCCACATCCCGCCTCTGGACGCTCGTCCAGTGCTTCGCTCCGGCCTCATACTCCTCCGTCCATTTGCCTCTTCGTCTCTCGCTTCTGCCCTAACCTTGCCCGCCTCAAGCTCTGCGCCTGCCACAAGCTCACAGACGCCGGCCTCGCTGCTTGTTGCGGCCTCAACACCATCCTTGATGGATGCGCCGCCCTCAACGAGCTCTCTATTAAACGCCTCCCTTTTCTCTACTATAGCCGCATCCCACAAGCAGCACAAGCGCCCTGCTGAGGAGAACATCCGCGATGAGGTGTGCTGCCACAGCAGCCCCGTCCCATGGCTTCTTAGATCAGTATGCCCCCTTCAGCGCTGACTCCACCCCCTCTGACGAATCCTATGGCCTCGACGAGTTCCGAGTGTTCTCATTCAAAGTCCGTCCTCTGCTCTTCAAGACAGAGCACACCCCCTGCTTCATCGTTGAAAACAGGGGTTGCGGCCTTCCAACACTCAAGGCCTCAGAAACGTCCACCTTGGCTACCTCTCGGTGGCCCATCACCCTCCAGAGGCCACCCATTGAGCCCCACCGTCGTGGCTTCATTGTCTTCCCTCTATCTGATGGTTTGCTCAAGTCTTCACCAGCGGTAAAGCCTCCAAAGTTGGGGCCTTTCCAGCAATCGCCCCATCGCCTAAAGCCCCGAACACGGCCATGGTACAACCGTCCTCAAGGCAGTGGCATTGCTGCAAGGAGCACCGGCAATGAGCCTCCATGCCCACAGCAAGCACCCTCTCATGCAGGTTGTTGTCCGAACGGAATTTTTGCTGGGATATCGGTCGCTGCCGCAGCTTATTTGCAAAGATCAAGCAGATGACATGTCATCCTTGTTAGACTCTAATATTTACATACCTCAAGAATTCAGGTGCCCTCTTTCTCTGAAAGTCATGTTTGATCCTGTGGTCATCGCTTCGGGGAAGACAAGACTATGGATTGAGAAATGGTTCAGTGAAGACCATGATACATGCCCAACAACACAAAAGAGGTTGCCAATTCTTTCAATTACACCATATTCCGGCCTTAAGGACCTAATACTTAATTGGTGCAAAAAACATGGAGTGATTGTTCCTGATCTTCGCTTTCAACCGATTCCAACACTGTTTGACTCATGGAGGTTCTGTTCATCTACTTGCATCACCTCTAGTTCTGCAAATTCTCTGAATGATGTTCCTTCCTTCCTCTTGGAGAGCAAAGCTATAGAATTTCTGAACCAAAAGGACATGAGCTATGCCTCTATTAGCTCATCATCAAATGCTAGCTGCTATTTGAATTCATCTTGTTCCCACATTTTGAGTACAGAAAGTTTTATGAGCGAAGATTTGCTGCAACTGATGTCCTCCTGGAATGAGGATGAATGCCACATGTATCCATCGTTTTCAAAGCTAACCGATGAGATGCACATCATATTCCTTTCAAGACTTTCCCTGCATTCTTTTGAATTGCAGAACCGAGTATTAGAGAATGTCAAAATCTATCTGAAAGAAAATGCGGATACCTTTTATTCACAGACCAGTAATAATTTTGTGGTTGCATTGATGAAACATTTAAAGGATGCGCATGCTCGATCTGATGTGAATGCACTTAAGAGCGGAACTCATACCCTCTTGGCATTTGTGACTAATACCAGGGAATTACCAAGTCTGCATGATGATGTTTTCAAGCTGGTGGCAGAATTTCTTCTGATTCTGGATATATCCTTTGAAGCTATAGAAATATTACAAGATTTCACCGGAGATCAGAAAAATTTTTAGAAATAGACTCAACAAATGCCGGAATTACAAAAATAGGCAAGGAATTCCAGTTTTGCAAAATTAGACTTAGCCACATGCGAAACTCCCACACATACAGTGCGAAATGGCATATATGTCCTTTCTCTTAATAAACTCCCCCTCCTCGATTCCACTTTTGGCTTCTGGGTGATTACAGTCATCTCTCGCCGGAGATCGTCGACCAGATCCGCCCTAACTCTCCTCTCCCGGCCTACTGATAAAGGAATGCACACCTCGTCTAGGCGATCCTCCTCTCTCATGCCCCCCTCTCTCCCACTCCTTTGTCCTACCTCTACCCACTCTCACGGTCCCATCCTCGGGCAGATTTTCATTGCCTTTGCGCCCTTGGTGCAGCTTTCATCCGTCGGCCCTCTGAAGCTTGGGCTTCATAATCGATTGGCTAGGTAAGATCCTTGATCCCTTATTTTTTGCATAACCAAATAAATATTAAGGTAGTTTCAATGATTTTTGGCTTAGAATGGGTGCTATAATTTTCTTTGATATGATTGCTTCCACTCAGAAGTCTATCCATGAATTATTTACGATATTGTTTGAATGTTTGTACGAGCTGCGATTTCACAGCAAATATTTGCATTTGTCTAACTGAAAACTGTAAGTTGCTCACAGCAAATAATTTTCTCTATGTTCTATCAAATAGATACTTATTATTTGCTTGTCCAGAAACATTTGCTTTACTTGTTGTGTAATTTTTTTTATTTTCTTAGGTTATGTTTTCTTGAGTTTTAATATTTGTTTTGCTGGCCACGTTGGGTTCCTCTGCACTGTGATTTTTTGGGTCTTTGTCATTGTTGTTTCTTTCAGGTTCTCCTTTATATTTCTGCCATTAATTATATAAACCCATATAAAATTGCATACAATTCCTGCAGAAATACATCCATTTAATTTTTTTCTGCATGATTTTCTCTATGTTTTGTTAAATAGATACTTTATGATATGCTTGCCCAGAAACATTTTCTTTGCTTGCTGTGTAATTCTTTTTATTTTCTTAGGTTTTGTTTTCTTGAGTTTTCATATTTGTTTTGCTGGCCAGGTTGGGTTGTGGTAAGAGTTCCTATGCATTGTGATTTTTTTGGTCTTTGGCATGGTTGTTTCTTTTAGGTTCTCCTTTATGGCAAATTATCATGTATAATTTTCACTTATGCGTGATATCACTACTACCTTTTCAATTCTACTTTTTTGTATTGTAGCTCTGTTCATGTAATGATTCCATAATATTTTGTTGCAATCATTGATTATAATTTGCAATCAGTGTTTATAGTTGCCAAGTAGTTCATATTATGGTTGAGTTCATTATCTTGTTGAACTTAATGCTTAATATATGTGTTGATCATTATCTCTCTGCTAAGGACTTCAAATGAGCCTTTGGTGGTTTTAATTTAAGTGCAAGAGAAAATATTTTCTAAATAGTGGATTTAGAGAGAGGCTGTTTACTAATATTCTCTTTGACAATAGGGTGAATTTTGTCCAACTGCTTCCTCTCCTAGCATGTTTTTTGCATCGATTTTTGGATTATTTCTTCATTTTTTTGTGACAGGGAATAGATTTCTGTATTCATGTATGGAAAAAATTCTTTAGATCTATATGGGTTGGTCACAAAAGTTGTTTTTTATTCTATTTGAGTGGGGCATATATCTTAATAAATGATAGAAAATAAACAACACCATTTTATGAGCTTCTCATTAGTTTTTTTTATGATGATCAATTCTTCTCATTTGCTTTCGACACACACATAATTTCAAGGCACTCGCTTTGGAACTTCTCAGGCTATATAGTTATATAGTTAATTCATTTACTCATGACTATGATGTGATCTGATGGAGACCATATAACCTAGTTTATATAGTTAAAACAAAGTTAACTGATGAATCCTAACTGTTGACTGGTAGATGGTAGGAGGTTTTTCATTTTTCAAAGTACATTGTGTGGTCATTAGATGTGCTCAAGATGGGTTTACAATGAAGGTTTGAATGCTGTGATATGCTATATAACGAGTAGTATACCATATGACCTAGTAGATGGAATAATACAAAGTTAACTGATACATCCTAACTGTTGACTGGTAGATGGTAAGAGGTTTATATTTTCTGAAGTACATTGCGAGTTCATTAGATTTGTAATAGTTATGTTTACATATGGGTGGATAAATAAGAGTGTTATTAAGTACATATGTCAACTTCATCTTCTGTGTTTGGTGCTTAGTATGCTTGTAATAGAGCTGTCCTCCACCTCTCCTTTATCCTCGAGCGTTGCCCCACGCTCTCTGCCCTTATGTGGGCCCATGTTGATCCGAAATCATCGCTGTTGGGTGCTGTCCAAGGCCGATTTCGACGTCTTGTGGCCGACTGTGCACGTCTTAGCTACCGGCCGATCTTTAGAGTGTACACCCTCGACATCTGGTCGCACTGCCACATACATTGGCACGATATTTCTCCCGGCCACCCTAGTGTGCCGCCGTGGATCGCGGGTTTTACCGCATTGATTTCTGACACCTTGTTTGGCCGTGATAGTTCCGGCGCATCCTAAAATCCTCGGGACAGCAGCTCTCTCAGCCAGGCAACGGTTTTGACTGCCAACTCCGCCGCCGATGCCGCCACCGTCGTGTGCTCTCCATCAAACGTCATGATTACGAGGTAGGGGAGCTTTGAACTCGTAAATTCATGAAGCATGCTTTGAATGAGTAGCAGCATGCTAAGATTGTATGATTCCATGCTTGGATGTTAAGTAACGATCCAATTGCATGATGTGCGTGTCAGCATGATTGTAGGGTATGATTGATATGCATGAGATGTATGCACGTTTTATGGATGTGGATCATGTATGCGCTAGCGATGGCTAGCAAATATGTCAGTATGCTACGTATGTGTTATGTATGTGCTAGTGATGGCTAGCGTGCATGTTTGGAGTATGTATGTATGCATGTGCTAGTGATGGCTAGCGTGCATGGTTTAAGTATGTATGAACGTGTGTGCATGTGGTAGTGATGGCTAGCGTGCATGTTTGAAGTATGTATGAATGTGTGTGTATGTGCTAGTGATGACTAGCGTGTATGTTTGACGTATGTATGCATGTGCTAGTGATGGCTAGCGTGCATGTTTGTAAGTATGTATATATGACCATATGTGTATGTTATACGTATGTGTGAGACATACGTATGTATGATGACTTTTTGCCTATGGTATGGTTATGTGTAAGTGTATGTGGGCAGAGGTATGGGCGATGGACAGTAAGAGGTGACAGAGGCTTTGTCTGAAATTGGATATGGTTGTGTAAGCGTATGACAGAGGATGTGAGTATGACGGGCAGGGATTAGAATGGATCGGTTTGGGTTGGATTGTATGTTGGGCGTTTGTCAGACAGTAAGAGTGTGCATAATTGTACAAGCATAACGTACAAATTATGAAGTGAAAATTAAGTATAATAAGTGAGATATAAGTAAGAGGGCGACAACTAGGTTGGCTCTGAGGAGCTTCATTTGATGATGTCAGTGTGAGATGTTTTGGCCATAAGATGGATGACGAAGTATGTAAGACTGTAAGGGTTGGTTGTACGATGAGTTTTGTCCATGATGTGGACGGGTAAGTGAAGTCTGCTGCCCTGACGAACTAGGGTTTCAATCGGGCTCAGCTTCAGTTTGATCAGTCGAGGACTGTGAGTTTGTGTGGCATAATTGTACCGCATAATGTACTTAATTCAAACTTGAATTATAAGCACAGCTAATGATAGCGTTGTGAGTTTGAAACCTGAGGGTTCGACATATTAAGTTCCGTGTTTGTGCTGACTGCTAATGAGTCGGCCGAGCATTTATCATGTCTTGCCATGGTGTTTATCCTGCGGGATGTTGTCTGTGTGCTGTGTAGAGCACCGGACGTCTGATGCTCTGCTGAGAGCGACGTTGTTTCTGATTTGGTCTGCGTGCTGTATAAGCCCAGACGTTTGATGCTCTGTTGAGAGCGATGTACGTTTCTGATTTTGTCTGTGTGCTGTATGAAGCCCAGACGTCTGATGCTCTGCTGAGAGCGACGTATGTTTCTGATTTGGTCTGTGTGCTATGTAAGCCCAGACGTTTGATGCTCTGTTGAGAGCGTTGTATGATTCCGCCCAAGAGTGGCACTGTATGTTTCTGCCCAAGTGGCACTGTATGTTTTCTGCCCAAGAGTGGCAATGGTACTATAAGACCCATTATGGTGGGCAATTCTCTGGCACTATAAGACCCATTATGGTGGGCAATTCTCTGGCACTATAAGACCCATTATGGTGGGCGATTCTATGGCACTATAAGACCCATTATGGTGGGCAACTGTATGACCCCTTATGTGTGGGTGTTTATGTTTGTGCGCTCAGGTAAGTAGTATCATGGATCTACTCTTACCTATTTGATCCAGTGCCCCATGAGCATTGGTGTGCCTTACCTTCGGAAAAGTCCATGGCATCTAGTCACTCCCCGGAGGTTAAGGTGTTGCCCCAGTGGCGTTCTTTTCCATTTCGACATTGGAGCTTATTAGTTGTAATGAGCTTCAGTGGTCGTTGATATGTGTATGATTATGTATATGAGTACGACTGTATGTGTATGAGTAGGACTGTAAGAGTGTGTATGAGCAGGACTGTAAGAGTATGTATGAGCATGACTGTAAGAGTATGTGGATGAGCACGACTGTAAGAGTTTGTGTACGAGTATGATTGTATGAGTAAGGTCGTACAAGTATGCGTATGTTGTATGAGTAAGCGTACGGTGGTACGAGTAAGTTTGTAAGACCCTGGATAAGGGTGTTTGTGTAAGTTTAATTTGATGGCATATTTTTGGCACGATGGTGCCTTCGGTATGACTTTGGCACGATGGTGCCTGTGGTATGATTTTAGCACGATGGTGCCTTCGGTATGTCTGTGGCACGATGGTGTCTTTGTTATGATCGTATGTGTATGTGCATGATATGATTATATTATGTTGACTGCTTCATGTTTGAGTTGCATGAACGCATGTGTTTTTGAACTTATGGAGTTCACCGTTTGGGGTTTCCCCTACTGGGTATTTTCCTACTGAGTATGAAAATACTCACCCTACTTCTTTTTAGCCCCGTTGTACGGGAGATTTTGCAGGTTGTGCGGAGAGCTCCTGGTGATGGACGCTCGTTTCAGCGGTGGATTGATTCCCGTTGACTTAGGTATCTGCTTGACTCATAGCGAGTTTATTTGTGCCATGATCTGTTGTATTGGGTGAGATGAGAACACAAGATATTTATTCTGGACTTTCATTTGGATCAGTCTGTGGACTGTTATGGGACTTGTACTCAGGGATGCCTGGGAGAGTGATTTGTATTTAAAAGTCTATGATCATAGCAAATTTATTCGTACGTGTGTTTTCGAGTAGCGCTTGATGATATTTGCTTTGGTCGTACGATGATTGACCGTATGTGGATGTTTAATGTTTTAAATTATAAACTGTTTTATCAGGTTTTGGTTTCGTCATTTTTCCTCTGATTTACAGACGTTATATTGAAAAAAAAATTTCGTGAATTTTAAGGAAAAAAGGATGAAAAATCTCGGGCGTTACACTTCTGTTCGCACATTTATATTTGTTGCCTCAGTTTGTAATTAGCCCCTCTATTAGATGGATGTCAAAAATACATTTCTCGATGGTGATTTGTCTGAGGAAGTTTACATGAAACCTCCTCCCGGCCTTCCACATAAGCAAAGACAAGTTTGTCATCTTTGGCGTGCCTTGTATGGTCTCAAGCAAGCCCCACGTGCTTGGTTTGAGAAGTTTAGTGCAACATTACTACATTTGGGTTTCACTATCAGTGCTCATGATTCTGCTTTATTCCTTAGAGACTATCCATCTGGGCGTACTGTTCTCCTTTTGTATGTTGATGATATGATTCTCACTGGTAGTGATACTGCCGGTATCTCTTTTCTCAAATGACAATTGATGGAGCTGTTTGAGATGAAAGATCTTAGGTTCCTTCGTTATTTCTTGGGAATTGAGGTTGCTTACTCTTCTCGGGGTTATCTTTTGTCTCAGTCCAAGTATGCCTCTGATGTTATTGCTCGTTCTGGGTTATCTGTTTCTCGTGTTGTGGCTACTCCTATAGAACTCAACTTGAAATTGAATTTCTTGGATGGTACTTCCCTTGATGATCCTACTCGATATCGGGAACTTGTTGGTTCTTTAGTTTATCTCACTGTCACTCGCCCTGATATTCAACATGCTGTACATATTGTCAGTCAGTTTTCCTCGTCTCCACGCTCTACACATTGGGCTGCAGTTCTTCGCATACTTCGCTATGTGCAAGGCACTTTACATTATAGTGTGCTTCTTTCCTCCTCGTCTGCTCTTGCTCTTCATGCCTACTCCGATGTTGATTGGGCTGGTAATGTTGTTGATCGCAAATCTACTACTGGTTATTGTGTCTTTCTCGGTGATTCTCTCATCTCCTCGAAGAGTAAGAAGCAGGATGCTGTTGCTTGGTCTACCGCTGAGGCTGAATATCAGGCTACGTCCGACACTACTGCTGAGATTGTGTGGCTCTGTTGGTTGTTGGCTAATATGGGTGTCTCTATCATTGCTTCCACTCCTATGTACTATGAGAATAAGAGTGCCATTCAAATTGCTCACAATTCTGTGTTCCACCACCATACCAAGCATTTAGAGATTGATTGCCACTTTGTGCGTTATCATTTACGTGCTGAGAATGTTTCCCTCCCATATATTCAGTCGTCTCTCCAATTGGCTGACTTCTTCACCAAAACTTATACGGTGGCCCGCTTTCACTTTCTGTTGAGCAAACTCTCGATGATCACTACATCTAGAGTTTGAGAGGGGGTGTTAGAGTACATGTTCTGTTTTTTCTTATGTGTTTATATTAGTCTTCATACTATAGAGGGTAGTTTAGTCATTCTAGATTAGTTTCTATTTTCTTCTTTGTAAACCCTCACCTAAGTGAAGGGCAATTAGGATATTTCTTTCTTTAGTTTTGTTGGATCGATCTCTCTTAATGTGAGGATCGTTTTACCTTTTTTATGTATGATTCTATTATGAGAAATATAGTGCTCTTCTAATTCAAAACCCTAGTTCTGATTTTGCTATAAGTAACATGGCTTTGTTTGGTGATGTTCAGCAAAAACAAAAGTTATATGACAGGAAAATTGTGGTAAATTAACATTCAGTGTACTTGAGGAATTATCACAGAGACGAACATGGATATAAATGGGAAAACTCAAACCAAGTAAATAAGAGTATCCAGCTTACAAGCCAAGGAATTATGTAACTGTGTATTATGTAGGTCAGTGGGCTTCTGTTAAATGCTTTCACACAAGTGATAAATCACTTCCATATAGCCCCTTTCAACTTATATTTTTCAAATGAAAAAAATTAGTAGGTGTAGAAATCCATTTCTATTTGAACCTCACAGATGAACACCAAATCCTTCTTTCTACCTCTATATGTAATTGTTCTATCTAATAGGTAAAAAACATGTTCAAAAGCACTAGGAAAGCACTATGAACACCAAATCCTTCTTTGTTCAAAACATGTTCAAAGGTATATTAAATAGAGAAATTTAGAACAAAACCATAAGGTAAAGCAAAATAAACAGATGGGACGCACCAGCATTTAGAAAACCAGAATTGACCAGAACCAGTAGTGGTTATGATCTAATGGAGTGAAAAATCAATTTTTGAATTAGACCACTAGTCTAACTTGTGAACAAGGTTGAACTGCCAGTTTTGATCCAACCTAGGTTTGAATAAACCATTTTGAACAAATTGAGCCAGTAAAATTTGTCTTTTTAGTGCCCTCTTCCTTGTGCGTGAGTCTATTTTTTTATAATTCTGGAATTCTCCAACTATTTTGTATTTCGGCCTGTTGTCATGTCTATTTATATAAATTTTACTAAAATTCTTCGAGTTTTAAATTTAAAGGGTCCCAAGGCCAATATATTAAAAGGGGAGAAGAGATGGAGCTTGGCATATATAACACCGGTAATTAAAGGTGGAAGCTTGTCCTAATCTTGTTTTTGCATCCCAAATTAGTTGAAAGTGTAGAGACATGGACAAATGCTTCTCATAATATGTCATGATAAGGATATTAACTCCAAAGTACTCAATAATTTTCTCCTTATGGCTAGATTTAAAAGATTAAGTGCTTCATAAAATTGGATTGGCGGAGACTTTAGCTATTAATGGGTCAAACTTATGGGCAGATCCTCTTATTTTTCCTTCTGTATTATTCTCTCTCCTTGCATATATTTGAAATAAGAAAACGAAGATTTGGACAGGTAAAATGCACTTGGTTCGATGAAATGACCCACATATCATAAAAGTCTTTTTGTCTTAAATTTGAAGGGTCCCAATGCCATTATATTAAGGGAAAGGGAGTTAGACCTTGGCATGTTCAGCACTCAAAGGTGGAAGCCTGTCCTAATCTTGTTTTTGCATCCTGGATAAGATTGAAGTGTTAAGTCTTGGACTAAAGGTTCTTATGATTTGTCATGAGGATATTAGCTAAATGCCTCCACATCAAAACTCTTACCAAATCAATGCATTTAGTTTATTTTTGTGGTAGACAAGGGCAATTTTTCTCATTACAAGCACCTATTTTCTTAAAAAATGCATGGGAGGTAAGGTTCTAATTTTGTTTTCAACAAATAAGATTAGGAGGAAATTCACACTCATTATTTTTTTATGGGTATATGTGCAGATTATTCCTTTTATTTAGATCAAGAGAGATTAGAAATAAGAGACGTGATTACATGAGTGGGAAAAATTAAAGTAAAATTATAATTGCCATCATCTACAACCTCGGGCACACGTATGTTTGTAATTTGACATGTCTATCCTATAATCAAAGCTCCATGACGAATGCATGTGACCATGCGACATGGGGCTCCTAACATGGTACATATATGCAAACACACACCAATGCATGTGTTTGCCTATATATATCATGTTATGGGTACCACATAGCTGGCCACTAGCACTGGTCAAGGAACTCGTCGGAGAAGACACGTGTAACAAACCATGAAATAGATTAAAAACATTGCCAACAAAATCATAAAAAGTGAGCTAATTTCTTTTATGGGGTCCCGGGGTGGAGACTACAGACTTTGACTCACTGATATGACAAATCATCTTTTGGGAAATAATATAAAAAAATATTTTTATACATGACAAAAAAGGGTCCTAAAGAACCTATATAATATAATTCCACTATCTTCCTTCATACTGTTCGACTGGACCTAGTGTAATTAGCATGTGTTTGTTTCTATGTACTATATGAGGTGTACTACGTAGCTTGGTCACAAACACTTGTCATGGAGCTTGTCAGAAAAGACACCTCTAATAAACCATGAAATACATTAGAAACATCGTCAACAAAACCACAAAGAAGTGAGCTAATTTCTTTCATGGGTCTAGAGGTGGAGACTAAAGATCTTGAGTTTTTGATATGACAAATCTACTTTTGAGAAATAATATAAAAAAAGATATTTTTATACACGACAAAGAAGGGTCCTCAAAGGACCTATATAATATAATTGCCTCTATGTACAATGTTAGGGGAACCACATAGCTTGGTCACAAGCATTGGTCATGAAGCTCATCGGAAAAGACACGTTTAACAAACCATGAGATAGATTAGAAACATTGTCAACAAAACCATAAGAAGTGAGTTAATTTCTTTCACGGGGTCCCGTGGTGGAAACTAAAGATCTTGACTCACTGATATGACAAATTAAGCTTTGGGAAATAATATAAAAAAAGTTTATACACGACAAAAAAGGGGTCCCGGAGGACCTATGCAATATAATTCCACTATCCTCTATCATACGGTTAAACTTGACTAAGTGTAATTTATATGTGTTTACATCTTTGTACCATGTTATAGGTACCATGTAGCTTTGTCACAAGCCCTGGTCATGGAGCCTGTCGAAAAAGACACATCTAACAAACAATGAAACATGATAGAAACATCATCAACAAAATTATAAGTGAGCTAATTTCTTTCATGTGGTCCCGGAGGTGGAGGCTAAAGATCTTGACTCACTGATATCACAAATCAACTCTTGGGAAATAATATAAAAAATATATTTTTATACATGACAAAAAAGGTTCCTAGAGGACCTATATAATATAATTCTATTATCTTCTCTCGTATGGTTCAATTGGACCAAGAAAAATTAGTATGTGTTTGCCTCTATGTGCCATGTTAGGGGTACCACATAGCTTGGTCAAAAGTACTAGTGATGGACCTTATTGGAAAAAACACGTCTAACAAACTATAAAATAGATTAGAAACATCATCTACAAAACCGTAAGAAGTGAGCTAATTTCTTTGATGGGTCCCAGTGTGGAGACTAAAGATCATCTTTTGGAAAATAATATAAAATAAGGGTCCATAGAGGACCTATATAATATAATTCTACTATCTCCCCTCATACGGTTCAACTAGACCAAACATACAAAAAGGGCAGCTCATCCAAGTTATTGAGCTAGTTTGACCCAGTTGGCTCATGTCAATTAAACCAGTGACCAATAAACTCAGGCCCATCAAACATTGCATGCGCCTTTTACCAACTGGGGTAGAGTGAATTTGTGATATAAAGTTTACCCACCTATTTGTAGATTTCTGGATTAATGGGGTTGTGCACACAAAAACCTTTGTTCTTGGAGGGATTCAAACCTTAATGTCTTTACCAACCAAGCTACAATGATTTTTTGAATTAAACCCAACTAGTTACAAATTATGTATTATTAAATATCTATAATACCCAACTAGTTATTTCAATTGTTGTTGTCATGAAGGTGTTAACCTGTAGTTGAACCAGGCCCAATGGCTAGGTCGAGTTTTAAAACATTGAAAATACCTCTCATTATTGCTTTATAATATAACCCGAATTGAGGACATGAGAATTTTATCCTAACTCACAATATTAACATGGGAAGATTGGACAAGGGTGACTTCCAATTACAATTGCATGAGAGACCGTCAATACGTGGATAAGTATTGAGTGTGGAGTCATGGATAATTGGGTTCTCATGAGTAAAGAAGATAGAGTTTTTTCCATATTGCATAACTAAAGAACCCAATATTCCATATTCCCTGGATCTCAAACACAAATTTTATATTACCTATTTATGAATGAAATTACCCTTAGGTTTTAAAAAAGCCCACTGCCGAACATATTATAATAAATTATCACTAGAACAATGCGGCGCCATTTCCGTGGGTTGGGATTCATGAGTGGTAGTTGAAAGTCATTGGTGGGAGTTGACTGGCGGTGATTTACCGGATAGTGCCATTGTTTAGTAAAAAGAATCATTTTTTACACTCTAGAACCTGTTGAGGGCTCCAAAGGCTTAATTTTGATGGATTCGATCACCCTTTGACCACCATTATGCATAGGATTGGTTTTTGTATACATTACAATGAAGAGGTAGACAATCATGGTTTTTATGTAGGTAGAAAGGCACAATTGATGAATATTGATCCATCGGTGAGGTTCGGCTAGGTGTTGCTTCAAGTCAAACAATGACTTGCCGTCAATGATTATGTGACTTTAAAGTATTTAATTCCATCTTTCCAATCATTCATTATATATGAATTAGAAGACGATGTGGGTCTACAATCAGTATTTTCTATTCATAAGAAGGAAAATAGGAGGCATTATCATTATTTGCTGAGATGAAAGAGCTTAACAATGGTGACAAATCACCATTAGTGGAAAGAATCCAAATATTCAGTAGAGCTAAATCAGCACGGGTAATGGCTCAGCCCAGCTCTAATTTCGGATTACAGATGGGTGTCAATAAGAAACATTCAATTTTTAGATTACTAAGAATGTACTTTACTGTGTACTCAAGCATATGATATTGAATATATTGTGTTCAGTTCAAAGCATATTGTGTGAAGAAAGAACACAATTTTTATTCTATCGCATAAGTAATGATGTGACCTACACATACAATATAACAATGATGATTTTTAGCGTAGATGTAATAACACATACTACAACAAAAAAGACCATAGTCATATCTATTAGCAATGCATACAAAGCGTCACAAAATGTGTCGATAAAATTGCAGTTGTTATTGCTCATTAGCGACACATATTACTAAGCGTCGCTAATAGTCTAACATTAGTGACGTTTGGCTTTGCTTCACTAATGATTTTACTTTTGCGATGCATAAAAAAAGTCACTAATAGTAAATTATTAGCAACACACAAACATAAGTATTACTAATAATTGGTTATTACCGTTGCTAATATATAAAATATTTAAAAATAAAAATAAAAAATAACTTAATAGCGATGCATAATAACAAGCGTCGCTAATGGAAAAATTAAAAAACTAACTTATTAGCGACTCATAGTCATAAGCGTCGCTAATAATTGATTATTAGCGATGCTTTGTTATGTGTTGCTAATATAATAATTATTTTATAAAAAAGAAAATAGCA
This sequence comes from Saururus chinensis, assembly GCA_035235625.1. NCBI lineage: Eukaryota > Viridiplantae > Streptophyta > Magnoliopsida > Piperales > Saururaceae > Saururus > Saururus chinensis. Next base: position 41,160,761 of record CP141143.1, read on the forward strand.
TATTAGACACTTATGAAAAGCGCCGCTAATATAAAAATTATTTTATAAAAAAAGAAAATAGTGTATTAGCGACACTTATGAAAAGAGCCGCTAATAAAAAATGTATTTTAAAAAAATATTTATGTATTAGAGACACTTTAGAAAGCATCGCTAATATATTTAAAAAATAAAATAAGCTTCAGTGATGCTTTTAGAAGTGTCACTAAAAGCATTAATTTTTTTTAAGAAAAACCCGGTGCACCACTCTCTCCCCGGTCCCCCTCCCTCCTGTGAGAAATAGATGAGGTGAATTTTGCGGGGGGGGGGGGGACTCAAGGAGGGAGGGGAGGTGGACCAGGGATAGGGAGCCGGAATCTATTCCCCCTCTCTCCTTGGTAAGCCCCCCTGAGAAACAGAGGAGGGGACTTGGGGGGGACCAAGGAGAGAGGGGGGAGCAGTCGTTGGGCTGTGGTTAGCGGGCTAGGAGGGGGAACCGGGGAGAGAAGGAGGGGAGCCGTCACCGGGGGGCGATTAGCAGCGGTGGTCAACAGGCGAGGAGGGTGGGGGGATATAATAGACTTCGCGGGAAAAAATTTGCCTGTGTAAATGTTTTTGCGACGTTTCCAGTGGAAGCATTTCAAAACAGGGGAAAGAGAGACAGGGAAAGAGAGGAGAGGGAGGAGAAAGAAAAGAGGGGAGAGAGAGAAGAGAAGAGAGAGAGAGGGAGGGAGGAGAGAGAGAGAGGAGAGGAGAGAAGAGAGAGGAAGGGAGGGAGGAGAGAGAAGGGGGAGAGAGAAAAGAGAAGAGAGAGGGAGGGAGGAGAGATGAGAAAAGAGAAGAGAGAGGGAAGGGGAGAGGAGAAAGATGGAGGAGAGAGAAGAGAGAGGGGGAGAGAGTGAGCATGGAAGAGAGAGAAAATACAAGATATATACAATAGAGAGAGGTTAGAGTGAGAGAGAGGAGAGGAGAGAGAGGGAGGAGAGAGAGAAGAGAAGAAAGAAGGGGAGAGGAGAGAGAAAAGAGAAGAGAGAGAGGGAGGGAGAGAGGAGAGGAGAGAGAGAAAAGAGAGGGAGGGAGAGAGGAGAGAGAAGGGGAGAGGAGAGAGAAAAGAGGAGAGAGAGAGGGAGGAGAGAGAAAAGAGAAGACAGAGAGGGAGGGAGGAGAGAGAGAGAGCATGGAAGAGGGAGAAAAGACAAGATATATACAATAGAGAGAGGATAGAGTGAGAGAGACGAGAGAGGGTAGAGAGAGAGAGGAGAGAAGGGTAGAGAGAGAAATGAGGAGAGAGAGAACATGGAAGAGAGAGTAGAGAGAGAAGAGAAGGGAAGAGAGAGAAATGAGGAGAGAGAGAAATGAGGAGGGAAGAGGAGTTAGAATTTTTTATTTTAATAAAAGTAAGTCTATTAGTGACGCTCGAAAGTGAGTGTTGCAAATAGCAATGTATTTACAACGCTAAATAATTAACTTCGTAATTACTTATACTATTAGCGATGCTCTCCTCCGAGCTTTGCTAAAAACTTTAGGTTTTTTTCAAAACAATTAAGCAATTAGCGACGCTAGAAAGAAGCGTCGGTAATAGTATCAGTATTTGCAACGCTAAACAATTAGCGTCACCGCTACTTATAGAATTAGTGACACTCTATTCTGAGTGTCGGTAGTAGCTTTATTTTTTTAAAAACAGATTGTTGTTAGTGAGGCCCATGAGTGCCGCTAATAGCATATGTAGTTGCAACACATAAAAATTAACGTTGTATTTACTTATGCTAGCGACGCTCACTTATGAGCATGGAAGGCCATATCGGTCGATACGGCCCCATATCGACCGATACGGGTACGGGGGGGTGGTACGCACCCCCACAGCGAATCGCGATGCGTATCGGCAGTATCGCCCGTACTGTATCGATATGGCCGATACGTATCGATACTGTATTAAAAAAATAAATTTTTTTATTTTAAAAAATAATTTTTAATTAAAAAAATATTTTTAATTAAAAAAATATTTTTTTTTGATTTTTTTCTAAAAATGAAAACACAATTTGAAACCAAATTTTTTAAAATTAAAATTTTTTTATATTAAAAATAATATTTTTAAAGTTATATGAGATCAATACGGTAGGTTCATGCAATTTACATAATTATTTTTTTTACATATAGTGCTCCACAAATATACATTTATTTAAACAACTCATATTAAGTATATTACTCATTTTTAAAATAAATTAATTTTAAAGGACTTAATATGGGAAAAAATGACAAAAAATTTGTATAAGACGAAGAGCATAATAGTGTATGGTTCTGAATGAACTAATTTTAGAATACCCGTATCGATTGATAAGGCATTATACAGTTTTATTATGCTCTAAAAGAAATATTATAATGATATATTATTCGTTATAATATTTTTTATGTTTATAAAAGGGTTTATGTCCGTTTTGGCGCGTACCAAGAGTATCATCGGCGCGTACCCGTATCCATAGTCATCGATACTCTCATGCGTATCGATATGGCCTTCCATGCTTACGAGTGTTGCTAAAAGGTCATTTTTTTTAAAATAGCATATGTTTATATAAAACAACTCTCTCTCCTCTACCCCTCCTCTCTACACCCTCTTTTTTCTCTCTCCCCTCTTTCTCTCTCTTCAGTCTCTCCTCACCCTCTTTCTTTCCTCACACTCTCTCTCCTCGCTTTCTTCACTCTCTACTCTCTCACTACTCTCTCCTCTTTTCTCTATACTTTCTCTCTCTCCTCTTTCTCTCTGTTCTCTCTCTCCTCAGCCTCTCTCTCTCCCCTCTTTCTCTCTCCTCTCTCTTCTCTCTACCCTCTCCCTATATATTTTTTTGATTAATTTTTAATAAAAATATAAAAAAATTTAGAATGAAAATTTCCCTCTAAATTCTCTCTCGTGTATCTCTATCTCCCTCTCTCCCCTCATTCTCTCACTTCTCTCTCTCCTCCTCCCTCCTCCCCTCTCTCTCCCCTATCTCCTCTCTCTCTATATCCTCTCTCCTATTTTTCTCTCTACATATTTTAAAATTAATATAATAAATTATAAGGTAATAGTGGCGCATAGGAATGTGTCTATGCCACTAATGCCAAGGTCATTAGCAATGCATAGAAATATGCATCACTAATACCATGGGTATTCGAGATGCATATGATTATGCATAGCTATTATATATTTTATTTATTAATTTTTAAATAAAAATTTAAAAAAATTTAAAAAAATTAGAATTACAATTTTCCCTCTCTCTACTCTCCCTCTACACTCTCTCTTGTCTCTCTATCTCCCTCTCTCTACCCTCTCTCTCCCCTCTCTTTCACTCTCCTCTCTCAATCTCTCCCTCTCTCCTCTCTCTCTATATATCCTCTCTCCTTTATCTCTCTACATAATTTAAAATTAATATAATAAATTATAAGATAATAGAGATGCATAGGAATATGTGTGGTTAATACCAAGGTTATTAGCGATGCATAGACATATATGTCGCTAATAACAAGTATTAGTGATGCATGTTCATATGTGTCACTGATACATTTTTATTTAATTATTTGATTAATTTTATATGATAAAAATTATAAAAAAATAGAATTCAATTTTTACCTCTCTCTACACTCTCTCTTGTCTCTCTATCTCCCTTTCTCTCTTTGCCCTCTCTCCCCTCTTTCTCTCTCTTCTCACCCTCTCTCCCCACTTTCTCTCTCTTCTCTCTCACTCCTCACCCCCTATCTTCTCTCCCTCCTCTCTCTCCCTCTCTCCTCTCTCTCCCTCTCTCCTCCTCTCTCTATCTCTTCCTCTCTCCTCCTCTCTCTATCTCTCCCTCTCCCCCTATCTCCTCTTTCTATATCCTCTCTTCTTTTTCTCTTTCTATATATTTTAAAATTAATATAAAAAATTATAAGGTAATAGCGACGCATAAGAATATGCATAGAAATATACATCGCTAATACCAAGGGTATTCGCAATGCATATTCGTATGTGTTGCTAATAACAAGAATATGCGTCACGAAAATATTTTTATTTATTTATTAATTTTTAAATAAAAAATATCATAGAAATTATAAAAAAATTAAAGTTATTTTTTTCCTCTCTCTACACTCTCTCTTGTCTCCCTATCTCCCTCTCTTTGCCCTCTCTCCCCTCTTTCTTTCTCTTCTCTCTCTTCACCCTCTCTTTACCCACTCTCCCCTCTATCTCTGTCTTCTCTTTCACTCCTTACCCTCTCTTCTCTCTCCTCACCCTCTCTCTCTAGCCTCTCTCCCCTCTTTCTCTCTCACTCCACACCCCCTCTCTTCTCTCTCACTCCCTCACCCCTCTCTTCTCTCTTCTCTCTCCTCACCCTCTCTCTCTCCCTCCCTCATCTCTCTCTATATCCTCTCTCCTTTTTCTCTCTCTACCCTCTTCCCTCTCTCTCCTCACCCCCTCTCTCCTCTCTCTCTCCCTCTCCTCCTTCTCTTTCTCTCCTCCTTGCTCTCTCTCCCTCCCCCGTCTCTCCTCTCTCTCTATATCCTCTCTCATTTTTCTCTCTCTACATATTTTAAAATTAATATAATAATTTATAAGGTAATAGCGACTCATAGGAATATGTGTCACTAATACCAATGCTATGAGTGATACATAGAAATATGCATCTCTAATACCAAGGGTATTTGCAATGCATATTCTTATGCGTAGCTAATAACAAGAGTATTAGTGACGCATATTCATATGCGTCACTAATACATTTTCATTTATTTAATTTTTTTGATTATTTTTTAAATATAAAATATAAAAAAATAGAATTAAAAATTTCCCTCTCTCTACACTCTCTTTTGTCTCTCTATCACCTTCTCTCTACCATCTCTCTCCTCTTTCTCTCTTATCTCTCGCTCCTCACCCACTATTCTCTCTCGCTCCTCACCCACTATTCTCTCTCCCTCCTCACCCACTCTCTTCTCTCTCTCCTCACCCCCTCTCTTCTCTCTCCTTATTCTCTCTCTTTCCTCTCTCTTACTCTCTTCACTCTCTCTTTTATTATCAATTATATTTTAAATTTAATAAAAAAATTTAATAAATAAAATATATTATATATAATTATTGAAAGTTTAATCTATTATTGACACTAGCTTTTATTGAAAATTTAATATTTATTTATTATATATAAATACTAAATATTGCATAAAAAATATTATATTTAAGAAGTTTATGCTAGGGGAGGACAACGTCACGTTAGATGAACCTATTCTAGATGACCCGATTACCCTTGAGCAAGCTTTAAGTCTTCTAAATGCTCAAGAATGGCAGGTTGCTATTCAGGAAGAGATGGACTCTATCCTAAAGAACAAGGTATGGGAGATAGTGGATCCACCTGAAGGGCGAACGCCTATTGAGTGTAAATGGATCTTCAAAAAGAAGCTTAAGGCTGATGGGTCTATAGATAAGTACAAGGCGAGATTAGTGGCCAAGGGGTTCACCCAAGTATATGGGATGGACTTTAAGGAGACATACTCACCGGTGTCAAGATTTGACTCGATTAGATGTCTCTTAGCATGCGTTGCTTACTTTGATTTAGAGTTGCACCAAATGGATGTAAAGACTGCCTTCCTAAATGGAGATTTAGAGGAGGAGATTTACATGGAACAACCTGAGGGTTATGTGATTCCTGGAGAGGAACACAAGGTGTGCAAGCTCATAAAATCATTGTATGGCCTAAAACAATCTCCCAGGCAATGGTACTTCACTTTTCACAAGGTGATTAGTGAGTATGGGTTCATAGTGAACGAACACGATCATTGTGTCTATACCTTCCGGGATGGGATAAGGTATATGATGTTGTCATTATATGTAGATGACATACTCTTGATGGGGAATGATCTTAGTATGATAGTCAGTTTAAAGGAGTGGCTCAAAACCTAGTTTGAGATGAAAGACATGGGTGAGGCATCCTACATCCTAGGGATGAAAATTGACAGAGATAGAAAAGCTAGGAAGCTTAGTATATCTCAAGAGTCATACATAGAGAGCGTTCTCAAGCACTTCAATGTCATTGGTTGGAAAACCATTGAATCCCCTATATACAAGGGTACTGTGTTGTCTAAGAGTATGGCTCCTCGGACAGAGGAAGATCGACTCCGGATGGAGTTAGTGCCATATGCACAGGCTATTGGCAGCTTGATGTATGCCATGACCTGTACTCGACCTGATTTGAGTTTTGTGGTACGCTTGTTAAGCCGTTACCAAGCAGACCCTGGTCTTCAACACTGGCAAGCAGTGAAGAGGGTATTTCGGTATCTATTAGGGTCTAAGAGTTTAAAACTTACTTATCAAGTGGAAAGTTTGTCATTGGCTGGATATAGTGATTCAGACTATGCGGGGGATCCAGATGACAGGAAATCCACTGCTGGATATGTCTTCATGTTTGGAGGCAGTGCTATATCGTGGGCAAGCAAAAAACAAAAGAGTGTTTCTAAGTCTACAATGCAAGCTGAGTTTTATGCATGCAGTATTGCAGCTTCCCAGGCAGTTTGGATTAAGGAGTTTCTAGCAAAGTTGGGGCTAGAAAACTGGACTGATGCTCCTGTGCAGATGTATTGCGATAATCTGGCTACAGTGTCGACACTTAAGAATGGGGAGATCAGTGCCAAGGGTAAGCACATTGAGGTGCATTACTATTACATCTGCGACATGCTACAGAGAGGAAAAGTGACTGTGAGTCATCTTCCTACTTCTGAGATGTTGGCAGATCTGTTCACTAAGGCCTTAACAACGGATCTATTTTCAAAGCACGCTCATAGCATTGGTCTTCGACAGGACTAGCGCTGGTCACTGTTGGACCATATGAGCCCTTCACCCATAGTGGGGGATGTTGGACCATGGTGTGGGCTCGGGCCCGGTTTGGTCCAACGGTGTCGCGGTTCGGGTGAGCCGGTACGGGTCACGGGGTCCAAGGGTGGTGGGGGCGGTCGCGCCAACCCCACTGGTACCTTCGTTACACATAATTCGAGTGGGACCCACATTTGTCACACGCGCACACTAGACATACCTCTAGGTGTGCATTTACACATTGTGGGGCCCAGACGCATGAATTATGTGTTGAGGGTAGGACCCGCGTTATTAGCGAGAGGTCGACCCTGTCGCGGGCTTGGCCGTGTGCAGGGGGTCCAGGCCTCCACGGGCTCTGTGTGTCAGAGCCCGCTCCCGTTGTGATCAAGCCTCTATAAGAAGCCCGTTGGAATTTATGCACTCAGCCCATGTAATCTCAACCCATTTGATTCAAACCCGCCTTTTATGAAAGGTAAGGAGAGAGGGAATATTAGAGAGAATAGAGAGAATATTCTCTCACTCTTGAATGGGGCATCCCCCTCTTTTGTGGATCTGATTTGGTGAATCAGATCTCACTTCTCCTTCTTCCTTCCCCCTCCTATCTCTCTACATTGCTCTCTCTTCCAAAACCAGTCCACCCCTCTCTCTTTTGTGATTGTGTGCGGCCTGCGTGGAGTTTGATCAAGGTGTTTCTCTCCTTCTTTGCTGAGAAGAGGAGGTTGTAGAAGGGTTGAAGATAAGGGGCTGTTGTGCTGAGAATTCCTTCACTCTAAGCAAGGGTTTGAGAGGAATCGTCACAAAAAGGTATTGTCTTAATCCCTTTCTTATTGATCTTGCTTTTGGTGCGAGAAGGCTGATTTAGAAGGCGTGCTAGGGCTGGATCAAGCCCAAGGTTAGTACGTGTTAATTCCATTTTAATTATATCTTCCTTTGATTAAATAATATATGCATGGTTATTGCTAATTGTAATTAGAATTGCATGTATGTGTAGATCTTGTTTTAATGATTTGATTTTTGTGCGCCATCCTCTCCCACCACTACTTCCGCTGCTGGCCGGCCACTCTACACTCTAATGCTTATTTATGGCAGCAGACACAGCTAGATTAGCTTGGCCATGACCAGGCTATATAGTGAGAGGTTATGCGCATCGGGCCATGTCCGACATTTAGTACATCGCCATAGCACAGTTTGGCCATGTCCCACAATAAAGGTAAAAATATCCTTACATTCGTTATTTAAATATTTTATCTTAAATAATAATTAATACTAAAATGTAGACCTAACTCTATTTTTTAAGTAATTATGCCCTTAAATGATAAAATTACAAAAATAGGACCAATTCAAATATACATATAATAGGTAGACTAATTTGACATTTTACTGAGTCAAATGCCTTAAATTATAATTTGTTTTAAAAAAAGGGCAGAGCGGGCTTGAGGACCAGCTCGGCCAGTTCCGTGGGTCCCTTTAAGTGGGCCCAGGCCCAGCCTGGCCCGCTCCAGCAGTGGGCCTTAAGGGGCCCGGCGCCAATGTGGGCCTGCGCCATCGAAGCCCAAAATGGCCTTTGCGCAAAGCGAGGTAAGGAAACCCGCCTAGCTGTAGTAAGCCCGCCTATAAAAACCCACTCTTTTTCCCAATTTTCCACACCAGAAACTAGAAAGACATTCTTCACCCGTCTTCTCCACATCGCAATTTTTTTCATATCAAGCGAGGAGCTACTGCTCGGTTGTCCACTCACTGAAACGTACCCGCATTAACATTCTTACAGTATCGAACAAGAAGAGGCGTCTTTGTATCCCCAGCTCTTCTGCCGCTTCTTTTCCAAAATCCATCTTAAAAAGAGGGAGTGCCGAGGAAATATGGTAGAGGAAGAAGGTGTATTTTCAGGTTTGTTTCTTCCAATTCTTCGTTTCGTTCGTTCTTTTATGATGATTTTGACTCTGTAGTGTCTTCTCATTCATGGAAAAGCTATTTAATGCTCTTGTTTTTTATTTTGATTCTTGTTTTCTTGCTGCAATTTTTACTCGCATGCTTCAATCTTTGATTTCTTATTTACGTTTCTTAGGTTGTTTCAATTTTCAATTGAATATACTCGTGTTTTCGTATGATTTTCTTCATTTTTTAACAGTATATCTCGTGATCGAAAGCTGTAATTCCATCTCCTATCTGTGAATGATTGTATGCTGCTGTTTATATTTTCTGTTCTTCATTGTACGTACATTCTTCGCATATGTTGTTATCTTTTAGTCTTATCAAGTTATGTATCTTTTAGCATCTGATCATTAAAAATGTCTTCTTTTAGGAACCTGACATAATTCCAACGGTTTTGCACTGTAGAGCACTTTGATCCTCTACTCTCTTTGATACTTACGTGTAATGTCTTGTTTGGTTTTTGCAACAATCTTCAGTTTTGCAAATACAAATCTTTTGTATTTTGTACTTGTTGTCTTCCTCTTTTGTTCTGATAAGTTATTCATAGCAAAAGGCTTCAAACTTTGATTTCTTTGAAATTTTATATGATGCAATCTATTATGCTCACGGTGTATGTGGAGTGTGTAATGGCTGATATTTGAATCGTTTTCCGCTCTGTAAAATAAAATAAAAAATCTGTCCATGTGGTCCCCATGGCAATCATCGGCACTCTCAATAACTGAGTAGGAGAATCTCCAGGATGAGAAGGCATTGGGCCAGCCTCAGGGGCTGGTGGTCCTTTGGGGTTCTGTGTCATTAATTTGTTATTCCTAATTTCAATATTTTTAATCAACATGGTATATTGAAGTCATGACTTATTCTATGTTCTGAGTTCTTCAGTTTTCTTGACATGAATTGTTCTCTGTTCTGAATTCTTCACTTTTCTTCACATCGTATATTGAGTCTCTTAAATTGTTCTCTGTTCTGAGTTCTTCACTTTTCTCTGTTCCAGGATTCTCCGGTTGTTCACTTCTTCTATTCGGATGAGGACAGTAGCGAGGTTTGTTTTGTTCTTTCTGAAACTGAATTTTCTGATTTACCCAAAAAGGAAACTGAGTTTTCTGAGTAGATGATCCAAAAAAGTCATCTCAGTCTATTATTTTTGAAGGATATTCTTCTTCACTTTTCTTAACATAATATTTGAATCGTCTCTATTCTGAGTTCTCTACTTTTCTCAACATTGTATATTTAATTCAACTAATTATTCTCTGTTCTGAGTTCTTCACTTTTCTCTGTTGCAGGCTGCTCCAGTTAATTATTTTTGAATTGTTTCTTCCAATTCTTCCTTTTGTTTGTTCTTTTATGCTGATTTTGACTCTCTAGTGTCTTCACATTCGCGGAAAAGCTTTTTTATTTTGAGACGTATGATTCTTCTTTTGTTGCTGCAATTTTTACTTGCATGCTTCAATCTTTGATTTCTTAATTTCGTTTCTTAGGTTATTTCAGTTTTCAATTGAATATACTCGTGTTGTTGTGTTATTTTCTTCATTTTTTGACTGTATATGTCATGATCAATATCTGTAATTTTATCTCCTATAAGTTAATGATTGTATGGTGCTATTTATATTTTCTGCTCTTCATTGTACGTACATTCTTGGCATATGCTGTTTTCCTTAAGTCTTATCAAGTTGTATATCTTTTAGCGTCTGATGATTAAAAATGACTCCTTTTTGCAAGCCAGACACTCACATATGATTTGAACTCCATTTTAGGATCTTAACGCTCATTACGTGAACTTGACATAATTCCCATGCTTTTGCACCATAGAGCACTTTGATCCTCTTGTATATATAGTTTAATCTATGAAATTCCTGGTTCATGTCTTGCGAAGCGCTTTGATCCTATTCTCTCTTTGATACTTACATGTCGTGTCTTGTTTGGTTTTTGCAACAATTTTCTGTTTTGCAAATACAAATTTTTTGTATTTTGTACTTGTTGTCTTCCTCTTTTGTTCTAATAATTTTATTCATAGCAAAAGGCTTCAAACTTTGATTTCTTTAAAGTTGAATATGCTGAAATTGAATATGCTCATGGTCTATGTGGAATGTGTAATGGCAGATATGTGAATCGCTTTCCACTCTCTAAAATAAAAAGAAATATATGTCCATCCATATTGGAATTCTTGAATTTCCATGGAGGAAGTGGAACTCCAAAATTTTCCATTATAGTTTTTAATTATCTGTACTGGAGGATTACTAGGGCTGGTGGTCCCCATGGCAATCATCGGCACACTCAATAACTGAGTATGGGAATCTCCAGGATGAGAAGGCCTGGGGCCAGCTTCAGGCGCCGGTGGTCCTTTGGGGTTCTATGTCTTTAATTTGTTATTCCTAGTTTCTATATTTTTAATCAACATGGTATATTTAAGTCAAGTGAATTGTTCTATGTTCTGAGTTCTTCACTTTTCTTGGCATGAATTGTTCCCTGTTCTGAGTTCACAACTTTTCATGACACGGTATATTTAAGTCAACTGAATTGTTTTCTGTTCTAAGTTCTTCTCTTTTCTTGACATGGTATATTTAAGTCAATTGAATTGTTCTCTGTTCTGAGTTCGTCATTTTTCTCATCATCGTATATTTAATTCAATTGAATTGTTCTCCGTTCTGAGTTCTTCACTTTTTTCTGTTGCAGGCCGCTCCAGTTGTTCACTTCTTTAATTCGGAGGAGGACAGGAGCAAGGTTTGTTTTATGCTTTCTGAAACTGGATTTCTGATTTGCCTAAGAAGGAAACTGAGTTTTCTGAGCAGATGATCCAAAAAAGTCATCTCAGTCTGATTTTCTTCTGCACTTTTCTTGACGTAATAGTTGAATTGTTCTCTATTCTGAGTTCTTCACTTTTCTCAACATGGTATATTTAAGTCAACTGAATTATTCTCTGTTCTGAGTTCTTTGCTTTTCTCTGTTGCAGGTTGCTCCAGTTGTTAACTTGTATTCAGTAGAGGACAGGAGCAAGGTTTGGTTTTTGCTTTCTTAAACTGGATTTTCTGATTTGCCCAAAAAGGAAACTGATTTTTCCTAGCAGATGGTCCAAAAATGTTGTCTGTCTATTGAATTTGAATGATTCTCTCAGCAGGATGCTACTGGGTATTGGGGCCGTTCAAGCCCTCTGTAGAAAATTCCTATCGTATAGGCAGGTATTACGGGGTCAAGGTTTGTCTTGCCTGCATCCATTCATTTTTATTATGTTTGATGAATTCTTTGTCTAAATAATAACTTTATAATTAGCGTTTAAATTCTGCGTGTGTTTTTTCTATGCTGCTCTTGTTAGTACCTAATATTATTATTTTGTGATGGTGGCAGAGTCATATAGTTTCTACGGAGGGACATAATGGAGAACCAACCCTACGCTATGTCAAAGTGGACAGTTTTTGTTCTTTCAGATTTGTTCAGTGTAATTTGTAAAGACAAGTAACATGGAGGGACATAATGGAGAACACTACGCTATTTCAAAGTCGTATTAGACAGTTATTGTTGTTTCAGTTTTGTTCAGTATAATTTGTAAAGACAACTAATATGGAGGGACATAATGGAGAACACTACACTATTTCAAAGTTGTATTAGACAGTTCTTGTTTTTTCAGTTTTGTTCAGTATAATTTGTAAAGACAAGTAATATGGAGGGACATAATGGAGGACACTACACTATTTCAAAGTTGTATTAGACAGTTCTTGTTCTTTCAGTTTTGTTCAGTATAATTTGTAAAGACAAGTAATACTAAGGAGGGCCCCTTCTCATTACATACCATTATGAGAATGTTCGTCTCTTTTTTGTACTTATAAGATAATTATCTAACTTTGACACCTTTAGCTATTTCAAATATTATACATATGTCTACAATTACCTTGACAATTTTTTATAGTTAAGACATATAGTCCAATAGCATCTTTTTAGTTAGTAAAAACAAAAATCCCCCAATGCTGGAGACAAAACATTTACATGAAACGTACACAAGTAATTGAGCCTCTCTTTTAGCTTCTAAAGATAAAGGGTATATGAGTAACCATTCATCAAACTAATGTTTACATCCTTTGTCTAATTAATGTTTGCATCAAATACCATACAGACAGGTGTTTTAAAAACCAGTTCAACAAGCGACTTAGATTAGTGACTAGGCTGTGTTGTGTTGTGGGAGTCGTACCCACGTAAACCGAAACCGGGAAGAGAGTCCCGGTTGAGAGAAATAAAGTGGGCTCCACAATTCTATTTGAGATAGGATTTCCAATTCCTATCGAACGTGTATTTCGTGGGCAGTTATAAAACAAAAAGCATCTGTTCATTATGTGAACATGATGCAAAAATAGAAAGTGGGGCTGGCTTCGTTTTCTCTCCCGTGATGAAAAACAAAAAGGTGCAGCACTTCTGTGTTTCTCTCGCGGGACGAAAACCAGAACGTATTCTTGGTTTTTTGTTCTTCTCTCCCAAACGAAATATAGAGACAAAGTATTGTCTTTTCCTCTCCAACGAGTACAAGAGAAGACATAAGTTTCTTTTCTCCTTTGGTGATCAAGCCCTATCCTAAGCTAATAATTCTCAGTGAATTAGCAAGAGAAAGGAGGGCTTTCTCTCTTGACTTTCAAGAGAAGAATTCATCATAAGAGGTAATTCTAATCCCCCATTATTATACTTGATATAACAACGAGGTCGTGCAGGGTGATTAGGCACATCATTGGGGCTCAGCCCCTAAAGGTTAGTAGTATTTAATCTTTGCTTTAATTTATATTAATTCAAAGTAATTTGGATTTACTACTGCTTATTTGTGTTTATGTGTATATGCATGTAATTTGATTGAGAGGGACACAAAGGTTATATTTTTGCACATCCACAAGGTCGGACTCAACCACGAAGCTTCCTCTGTGCTACCCAACAGTGGTATCGGAGCCCTGGTTCATGGATTGGGTGCTATAAATTACCTTTTTGCCCCTTGCCATCCCTGATAAGGCTAGGGCTAGGGCTTGCTATATCTGTCTGATAAAGATAGTAATTAAAATTCCATTTGAATAGGATTTTTATTTAATGTCTAAAGTAGGCCTCTACCAAATTTGAGATTATTTGGATTTCAGGAAGCATGCCAAACGCTGCCATCAAGATCAGGGGTATTTTGGTCAATTTGGACCAAATTCGCCCGAATTCGAATTGAATATTTTCAGTATTTTTACTGGGTTCTTTAGGACCCTAATTGTCTGAAATTATCATTCATTTGGTGAATTTGGATTATAGATTTATTCTATAAATAGATTTTGCCCTAAAAGAGACTTGTTTTGTAAAACTTGATTTCAAGGGCATTATAAGAAATTCACCTTGCTAAATTCTATTGTTGAGGCTTATTTTATATGCTGTTAAGAGGTGATTATATGCATAATCTCTTGTGTGAAGTAATTGATGCATGATATAAAGTGCACAATTGTTGTATGTGATTGATTGTACTTAACTAGCCCAAGGATAGTTTAGTAACTTCACACAGATCGCACTTTTGTTTTCTGGATAGAAGTGTACTTTAACTTTATTTATAAAGTTCACTCCATTTCATTGCTTACTTGATTAAATTGAGTGGATTATTGTTATAAATAACCTTGTATAAGGGTAAAATAGTAATTCACTCTATTTTCACCCACACACACCAAGATTATTCTTGAGAGTGAACTTTCTTGCTGCTGAGATTGGATAGAGTCCTACTCCTTTTATATCTATCTAAATAAGTTAGCAGTATTATTTATTTGCCTATTTATTCCCTTGTTTACTGATAAGTATGAAATATAAATCTATTTTATATGTCTTTTTACCTATTTGCTAGTATAGATTAGGTTAATTTAGAGTTAGTTATGGTTTATTTAGATTAAGAAAGATATTAGTATTTTAGTTTAATTATTAATGATTTTGTAGTTATTAGTAGTTTAGATATGTATTTAAATCAAGTTGGAATTTTAATTATATTCTACATGTCTAAAGTATGATATTTTATGTTTTGTAGGTAAAGTGCACTTATCGAAGTACTTGGACGATGTTTGAAATGATTAAAAATAGTCTTGACATGCTTTAAAGTGATCTGGACAACTTTTCGGAGTTATAAACAAGTTGAAAATTAATATGGACATGAAGAAAAAGCTTAATGAACAGAATATGGACTATCCAGGAAAACTGTCCAGATTGCAAAAACAGTGTAGTCGTTCGAACGGGCATGTAGGGCGTTCGAACGGCATAACGCGCAGTTTTCTTGTTTGACCCAAATTTTAATAATTTTCATATTCGACTTCTTCCTACGGAACTTATGCCTATAAAAAGACATATTTGGCTTAAAACCGGGGGATTCCAGTAGATTTTAGAAAGAGAAAAAAAAAAGAAGAAGATGGAAGAGAACTCAAAGCTTTTAATGGAGATTCAAGTGCTTTCTTCTACCATGGAAGGCTAGACTTTTCTTTTACTTAGGAGTTGATGAAGCTATAGATAAGTTTCAGTTTCTTTTCTTTTTAATTTAGATCTCAGTTGTGAATGATGACAATTGTATGCTATGAATTTCCTTTTTAATGGAAGAGCTTTTCATGTTTATTTAAGTCTATGTTGATTTATTGTCTTGTAGATGATAGATTGATGTGGTTTTGATATTTGCATCAATTCTAATTTCTGTGATTTAGATGAGATGGTCATACAATAGTTTTAATGTTTAGATAATTAATGACTTAGATGAGTTATACTAAGATTAGACGGGTCACGCCTATAGCTAGTTTAGTGTAGATGATTCGTGCTATTGTCGAAGATAGTTCATGCCATGGAATTTAATTAATGATTCTTTTTGAAGTAATTCTAGCTTGTAGCTGAGAATACTTGTTCATATTCACACTAGATTTAGATTAAAAGTTAAGGAATTGTTATGGTTCTATAGTGGATTCAATTTCCTAAGTAAATTCCATCGAATTAATCACTTGCTTTTAAACTAGTTGATTTCTTTCTTTTGCTTAATTTAAGTTTAAGTTTATTTTAGTTTGTAATCAGCAAATTTCTCTTTAGAGTGATAATTCATCCGTCCCTGAGGTTCGACAACCCTTAAATACTTATCCTAGTACAATTAGCTTGTACACTTGCAAAAGGTTTAATTATAAATGATCAAGTTTTTGGCGCCGTTGCCGGGGACGGTGTTGATTTGTTACTAAATTAGTATTAGGATAATTCTATCTAATTTAGATTCACTTTACTTTAGTTTTTAGGTTAATTCTTAGTTTCTTACGTTGAAGATCGTGCTCTCTATACTTGTGGCCACAAGTGGACATCGACAAGCATAGTGCTTCTCTTTTGTTTGCAAGATCCTTTTCTCTCTTTATTTTTGTGACGCCCCGACCCAAAAACCGACCCGGGGCGGGGGTCCGAAAATCGATGTACACAGATGAAAACCAAACCCAGAACCAAAAGCAGCACACTTTGAGTGCGAGAGTCTTCATGTTCCTCTACGTGCTATGAAACTTTAGTGCTCCGTTGCGCGTAGGCAAGAACTGGCCTAATTATATAACTAATTCGGACTGGGCCAACGTTGCATTGCCGTTGGTTGCCTACGTACATATCGGCTAACATCCACGATGTTACTCCGATACGATCGGATCCGGACGTAGTTCTGCCTACTGGCTACTACATACAACCAGCACACCAAAAATACATACGTATAAAATATGTATCTCCGAATATTTAATCGGAGTTATACGAAAACAGACGAGCACCACACAACCAATACGAAAACCCGGTAAAACACCGGTAACACACGTCTCGCTCTATCATAGAGACGAGCACCACACGACCACCACAACATGCCTCACTCTACCCCAGAGCAAGACCATCACAACATTCCTCACTCTATCCTAGAGCAAGACCACATATCACACGTCTCACTCCATCACTGAGCCGAGACCACACATCACACGTCTCGCTCCATCACTGAGCCGAGACCACATACATCACACGTCTCGCTATATCACTTAGCTGAGACTGCACACATCACACGTCTTGCTCTATTATAGAGTGAGATGGAACACAATCATAGGTCTCGCTCTATCACTGAGCCGAGACCGAACACACACACACAACCCGTCTCTCTCTAACCCAGAGCGAGACGGCACACATCATGGCATATAAGCATAGCATATCATAAGATAAACACACGCACTACTCATCTCTCTCTAACCCAGAGGGAGACGACACACATCATGCATATAAGCATAAGCATAACAATATATAAACACAACCATAGGTCTCGCTCTATCACTGAGCCGAGACCAAACACACACACAACCCGTCTCTCTCTAACCCAGAGCGAGACGACACACATCATGGCATGTAAGCATAGCATAGCCATATATAAACACAATCATAGGTCTCGCTCTATCACTGAGCCGAGACCGAACACACACACAACCCGTCTCTCTCTAACCCAGAGCGAGACGGCACACATCATACATATGAGCAACACATATCATAATATAACACACGTACAGCCCGTCTCTCTCTAACCAAGAGCGAGACGGCACACACCACAACTAACACATGTATTCTATAATTAAATAAAAGGTAAGAAACCCATACTCCCCTGATGTCTCACGAGGTAGCGGTATTCTGGGCTCTCGTTTCTGGGCGTCCTCCCCTTCAGATCCAGAGACAGCGGACAAAGCCTCCCCTAGCCTCCATACGTTTGTCGCCTTACACCGAAAGACGACCCGACCAACTCTCCCCTTTCCTGGACACCTCATTTTCTGCGCCCGTGGGCGGCGGACAGAACCTCCCCTACTCGGGGTGTCCTTCGCACGGCGTGGCCCTTCGGTGGAGAACGGAGCCTCCCCTACATCCGGCCACTTCCCTTGATCTGGCCCGTTAACGGAGGACGGAGCCTCCTCTCTCATCGGGCCCTCTCTCTCTCACTCTCGGGCAGGAGGGCGGCAGACAGAGCCTCCTCTTGCCCCAGGTTGTTCCTCCCTTATAGGAACCCCAACTCAAGGAATAGACCATGCCATTGCGTAGATCACCCTCGAATTAGCTAGGAACGCCTCAAGAACGGAAGAAAACTGACACCAAACAAGTCCAGAAACTCCCCCCGAAAACAGAACGGGAATTCAATTATAGGGG
The DNA here is from genome assembly GCA_035235625.1 of Saururus chinensis. NCBI lineage: Eukaryota > Viridiplantae > Streptophyta > Magnoliopsida > Piperales > Saururaceae > Saururus > Saururus chinensis. The sequence goes on from CP141143.1 coordinate 41,178,609, forward strand.
AAGAGCCGAGGGCGTACGAGACGCCCCCGGACACGCTCGCGCTACGCGTCGCGCGCCTGCGCGGCGTGCGACGCGCTGGCCACGTGCGTGAAGCGTGCGCACGTGCACTGCACCCGCGTCCCGCGGACACGCCCCGCGTCGCGCGGCTCCCGCGCGTCGCGAGGGAGCCAGCCCGCGACGTGGGCCCCGTCCCGCGTCCGCTTGGGACGACGCGCGGGCCCCCCCGCCACGCGGCGCCGTGCCGCGCATCGGGCGGCACGGCTGATGCCAGCTATTTTGTCTTATATGATTAAAATAATATATTTTCTATATTATTTTAATCCAAAAATATTTAAACTTCAACGCGCGATATCTTCTTACCCCGAAGTCGGAATCGCGCGTTCTACATACCGATGGACTCGTATTGACGAGCCCTTCGATACAAGACCACACATGGGTAGGTTATCCCGCTCTTTTCGAGTGGGCCCTGTCCATGTGGCACGCTTCCCGAGGTCATAGCTTTCGCTCCCGACCTCCGTTTCACGCGTTCTTCGATTCGTCATGTTCGTTACTCCGAGCTCTACCCATCTACAGGGGTTTCATTCCTTGAAGCCCCCGACACTTAATCACAAATTACCGAATAACCCTTAACCCACCCGGGTTAAGCGTAACCGGAAAACGGGTCGTTACATTCTTCCCCCCTTAAATGAATTGCGTCCTCGCAATTCGCCCCAAGAAATCTCACCTCACCACACAATCCGATCTTAATCGGATAGCAAACACAAACAACATTCCGATAATTTAACTATCGAAAAAAAAACAACTTTAGAAACACAATCCGAGAACCACTCGGATAACACTTTCAAAAGCATAACCCGATTGGGTAACACTAACATAAACATAATCCGAGACTTCATACTCGGATAGAACAAACTAAATCCGATAATTATGATCGGATTAACACCCAAAATCAAAATCCAATGACATGTGACCGACAAAACACGTGAAACACAATCTGATTTTTACATCAAAATCAGATAAATCACTACACGGAGTCAAAACTCGTCGAATCCACAAACTCACACCCGAGTCAAAACCACAAGCTCGCACCCGAGCTAAAACCGCAAACTCACACCCGAGCCAAAACCACAAATTCGCACTTGAGTTAAAACCACAAGCTCACACCTAAGCCAAAACCACAAGATCACACCCGAGTCAAAACTCGTAAAATCCATAAGCTCGCACCCGAGCCAAAACCACAAGATCACACTTGAGCCAAAATCACAAGCTCACACTGAGCCAAAACCATGAGCTCACACTTGAGCCAAAACCACAAGCTCACACTTGAGCCAAAACTACGAGCTCACACCCGAGTCAAAACTCGTAAAATCCACAGACTCGCACCCGAGTCAAAACCACAAGCCGCGACACCCGACGGCCTACCCTCGGCGCTCATGGGGCAAACGAGGGCCACTTAGGGATAGAGCTTTCCCACGATGCTCTAACCTGCGTACGCCACTTGCCGATTTATTTTTCTCGGCGGGCATCATCACTCTATGATTATTTCATGTTCGAAAGCCCATGAAATAATCATCACAATACAATCAATCACAAGCCGCAATACCCAACGGCCTACCCTCGGCGCTCATGGGGCAAACGAGGGCCACTTAGGGACAGAGCTTTCCCAGGATGCTCTACCCTGTGCGTGCCCCTTGCTGATTATTTTTCTCAGTGGGCATCTACAAGCCGCGATACCCTACGGCCTACCCTCAGCACTCATGGGGTAAACGAGGGCCACTTAGGGACAGAGCTTTCCCATGATGCTCTACCCTGTGCGCGCCACTTGCCGATTTATTTTTCTCGGCAGGCATCCACATATACGTCCACTACACCAAGTGGTACGTACAACATATCACATCCCAACACAAGCCGCGATACCCAACGGCCTACCCTTGGCGCTCATGGGGCAAACGAGGGCCACTTAGGGACAGAGCTTTCCCACGATGCTCTACTCTGCACGTGCCACTTGCCGATTATTTTTCTCGGCGGGCATCATCACTCTATGATTATTCCATGTTCGAAAGCCCATGAAATAATCATCACATAATTCAAAACATAGCAAAATTCATGCTAAATCACTGTACAAAAACCAAAATATCCAGTGGCTCATACAAAGTCAACTCACATCACTGTATGAAACCAAAACATTAAGTGGCTCATACAAAATCAAAACACATCAACACTCGCGTACCATCGTACGCACCAAATCATTTTTCAGAAAACATAATTTTCTTTCTGAAAATAGAGCCATAAATCTGGCTCAATCAAAACATCATCATGGCAACCAACCTTCAAGATTCAATTCCGCTTAAAACAACCATTCTGCATTCACATCCCAACTCAAAGACACATACCAAGACAAAACAGACTTGAAATTACAACTTTGTCTCAATATACGCATGGATTTACTGAAGGGATACTCATCTACGCCGCGTGTCCCATAACACGGGTGTTTGATAGTTTCCGCTTAGTAATTCTACTAGCCATTGAGACACTTTTATAATTTCAAATCATTTTTCAAAACACATAAGGTTTGAAATTAACTGTTTAGAATAAACTACCAACAGACTCAACTGTAGAGCGGTCTACCCACATTGCATGTCCCATACCACGAATGTTAGGCAGTCCCTCTTCAGGAATGCTATTGGCTTTCAAAATAACTTCGCCTTAAGTTAAGGCGAACTTTCAAAATATGAACATTTTGAAGTTTTATTTCTAAACACTGGCAGAACTATCCTTAGAGTGATCCACTGACACTGCGTGTCCCATACCACGAGCGTTTGGTGGTTCCTCATAGGGAGCTCTACCTTTTATCAACATAATTTGCTTGATTTGTAAATAAATTCGCCTTATGCGAATCTTTTGAAATACCTATGTTTTGAACTTCATCGGTAGAACAAATCCTAGAGCATTCCACCGCACATACCCTACTGTGGGTGTTGGTGGTTTCTCATAGGTAGCCTAACCGTCTTCCGAAATAATTTGAAGTCTGTTCTTAAATTTCAAATCATTCAAAATCGAAGTTCAACACATGAACCATTCGAAATTGAAGTCACTTAAAACATTTTTAGAAAATCACATAACATGTTTAGAACACATAAGTCCGATTGAATTTAATTCAAAATCGGAATTCGCATAAAACCCGATCAAGCTGACTCGGACAGAAATTTTATATAATTCCTGGCTCAAAATCAAAATTTATAACATCGATGTTTACGTCAAATACCTTGCAACACATGCAAGACAAAAAATTTAAATCATTTCTGATTTAAAATCAAAATCCATAAAATCAGAGTTCACATTAAATCCGATAAATCACTCGTAGGATAAAACATTCACCATCGGAATTCACCTTGAATCCGATACAACACATGCATAAAATAAATCGTTCACAATCGGAATTCTTCATGATTCCGATATAAAGAATGAACAGTCACAATCGGAATTCTCTCTAATTCCGATATCACAGAACGACAAAATCACAGTTAGAGTTTTCTATCAACTCCGATACAACACTTGTCGAAATGAAACTTCAGATCGACTCGACCCTCACAAAACGGAACTTCAAATCAATGGAAATTCCGAATAAAACTTTAGGTCATCACGACCCTCTTGAATTTGAAGCAAATCAAAATATTATTGAAAATATTTTTCTCTCGCAGGCAGAGCAACGCTCCGATACCATTTGTGACGCCCCGACCCAAAAACCGACCCGGGCCGGGGGTCCAAAAATCGATGTACACCGATGAAAACCAAACCCAGAACCAAAAGCAGCACACTATGAGTGCGAGAGTCTTCACGTTCCTCTACATGCTACGGAACTTTAGCGCTCCGTTGCGCGTAGGCAAGAACTGGCCTAATTATATAACTAATTCGGACCGGGCCAACGTTGCATTGCCGTTGGTTGCCTACGTACAAATCGGCTAACATCCACGATGTTACTCCGATACGATCGGATCTGGACGTAGTTCTGCCTACTGGCTACTACATACAACCAGCACACCAAAAACACATACGTATAAAATACATATCTCCGAATATTTAATCGGAGTTATACGAAAACAGACGAGCACCACACAACCAATACGAAAACCCGGTAAAACACCGGTAACACACGTCTCGCTCTATCATAGAGACGAGCACCACACGACCACCACAACATGCCTCACTCTACCCCAGAGCAAGACCATCACAACATTCCTCACTCTATCCTAAAGCAAGACCACATATCACACGTCTCGCTCCATCACTGAGCCGAGACCACACATCACACGTCTCGCTCCATCACTGAGCCGAGACCACATACATCACACGTCTCGCTATATCACTTAGCCGAGACTGCACACATCACACGTCTTGCTCTATTATAGAGTGAGATGGAACACAATCATAGGTCTCGCTCTATCACTGAGCCGAGACCGAACACAACACAATCCTAGGTCTCGCTCTATCACTGAGCCGAGACCAAACACACACACACAACCCGTCTCTCTCTAACCCAGAGCGAGACGACACACATCATGACATATAAGCATAGCATATCATAAGATAAACACACGCACTACTCATCTCTCTCTAACCCAGAGGGAGGCGACACACATCATGCATATAAGCATAAGCATAACAATATTTAAACACAACCATAGGTCTCGCTCTATCACTGAGCCGAGACCGAACACACACACAACCCGTCTCTCTCTAACCTAGAGCGAGACGACACACATCATGGCATGTAAGCATAGCATAGCCATATATAAACACAATCATAGGTCTCGCTCTATCACTGAGCCGAGACCGAACACACACACAACCCGTCTCTCTCTAACCCAGAGCGAGACGGCACACATCATGCATATGAGCAACACATATCATAATATAACACACGCACAACCTGTCTCTCTCTAACCTAGAGCGAGACGGCACACACCACAACTAACACATGTATTTTATAATTAAATAGAAGGTAAGAAACCCTTACTCCCCTGATGTCTCACGAGGTAGCGGTATTCGGGGCGCTCGTTTCTGGGCGTCCTCCCCTTCAGATCCGGAGACAGCGGACAGAGCCTCCTCTAGCCTCCATATGTTTGTCGCCTTACACCGAAAGACGACCCGACCAACTCTCCCCTTTCCTGGAGACCTCATTTTCTGCGCCCGTGGGCGGCGGACAGAACCTCCCCTACTCGGGGTGTCCTTCGTACGGCGTGGCCCTTCGGTGGAGAACGGAGCCTCCCCTACATCGGGCCACTTCCCTTGATCTGGCCCAGTAACAGAGGACGGAGCCTCCTCTCTCACCAGGCCCTCTCTCTCTCACTCTCGGGCAGGAGGGCGGCGGACAGAGCCTCCTCTTGCCCCGGGTCGTTCATCCCTTATAGGAGTGCCAACTCGAGGAATAGACCATGCCATTACGTAGATCACCCTCGAATTAGCTAGGAACGCCTCAAGAACGGAAGAAAACGGACTCCAAACGAGTCCAGAAACTCCCCCCGAAAAAAGAACGGGAATTCAATTTATAGGGGAAGAGCCCAGGGCGTACGAGACGCCCCCAGACACGCTCGCGCCACGCGTCACGCGTCCCGCGCTTGCGCGGCGTGCAACGCGCTGGCCGCGCGCATGAAGCACGCGGACACGCACTGCACCCGCGTCCCGCAGATGCGCCCCACGTCGCGCAGGGCTCGGCCTCGTGACGCGCGGGCCGACGCGCGGCTCGCGGGAGCCGGCCCGTGACGCTGGCCCCGTCCCGCGTCTGCGTGGGACGGCGAGCGGGTGATCGCGCGGGCCTGCGGGCCCCCCCGCCACGCGGCGCCGCGCCGTGCGTCGGGCGGCGTGGCTGACGCCAGCTATTTTGTCTTATATGATTAAAATAATATATTTTCTATATTATTTTAATCCAAAAATATTTAAACTTCAACATGCGATATCTTCTTACCCCGAAGTCGGAATCGCGCGTTCTACGTACCGATGGACTCGTATTGACGAGCCCTTCGATACAAGACCACACATAGGTAGGTTATCCCGCTCTTTTCGAGTGGGCCCCGCCCATGTGGCACGCTTCCTGAGGTCGTAGCTTTCGCTCCCGACCTCCGTTTCACACGTTCTTCGATTCGTCATGCTCGTTACTCCAAGCTCTACCCATCTACAGGGGTTTCATCCCTTGAAACCCCTGACACTTAATCACAAATTACCAAATTACCCTTAACCCACCTGGGTTAAGCGTAACCGGAAAACGGGCCGTTACAATTTTGATTTATTTTTAGTTAGTTTTTGCTTTTATTCCCCTTTTTACATTTAAAATTGTGTGGTGTTTTTGTGGTGTATGCGTGGTCGTCGCTCCTTACTCCCTCGATTAGTACCATTTGACCATGAGCCTAAGCGGACATTTAGGAAAGCTGAGTTGCCCTCGACCTACATCCCTACACCCCCAAACTCTCCCACCAATTCCTCCACCCACACTACTTCTAGCCCCATAATGGCTGAACATCAGTTAGTAGATGCACCACTTAAAGCTCTAAGGGAATATTACACTCCCAATGAGTACACCTCCCCTTCATGCATTAGGTTGCCAGTGGTTGCTGCTCAAAATTATGAGATTAAGCCCAATGTTATTCAAATGCTTCCATCCTTTTATGGGCTTAATAATGAAAACCCGTATAGGCACCTAGATGACTTCTTAGAACTATGCACAACTTTTAAGCTCTCAAATTTAACCGATGAGGCTGTTAAACTTCGCCTTTTTCCTTTCACATCGAAAGATAAGGCTAAGGAATGGCTTCACTCATTAGAGCCAAATATTATCACAACATGGGCCCAAATGCAACAAGAGTTCCTTAAAGAGTACTTCCCCATAGGTAAGACCAACCAAATGAAAAAGGCCATAACCAATTTTGCCCAACTTCATACTGAACAGTTCCATGAGAGTTGGGATAGACTTAAGGACCTTCTTAGGAGGTGTCCTCATCTTGCTGCCCCTAAGTGGCAATTAGTTCAACGTTTTTATGAGGGTCTTACTGAAACAAAACCGTCATCTTGTTGATGCAAGTTGTGGGGGTACCTTTTTGTTAAAAAATGAAAATGAGGCATGTAAACTTTTTGAGGACTTGAGTAAAAATTCTCTTCAACATGCTGCATTGAATAGAAATGAGAGTGAATTATCTACCTTGAACAATGCCCCCTCTAGGGGTGGCTTGTATGAAGTCAAAAACCCATTAGATCTCTCCTCCAAAGTTGATACTTTGAGTAGGAAGCTGGACCTTTTTATGACTTCAACACATCAGCCCACTCCTTTCACTCAAGATGATGCATGCACAATATGCCTTAGCCCAGCCCATACTATCATTGAGTGCCCCTCTGCCTCTCAATTTCCTGAGCTTGTCAAAGACCATGTGAATGCTACCCAATCTTTCCCTAGGGCTGAGAACAATCCATTTTCAAATACATATAACCCTGGGTGGAGGAATCATCCTAACTTTTTTTGGCAGATAGAAAACCAGGGGGTTATGGGTAACCAACCCCCTAGGCCCCCATTCCAAGTCCCACCAGCCCATATCCACCAACCTCAAGTGCAACCTCCGTATGTCCAACCCAATAGGAGTCCAAGTTTTGAAGAAAAGGTCTTGAGTGCCTTGCAAGGCCTTCAATCTCAATCCCAACTCCTCCACTCTCACACACAATCAATAGCAAAGTTAGAAGCCCAAATTAGACAACTAGCTAATGTTGTTAACAAGAGAGAGATGGGGACATTGCCAAGTCAACCCCTACCAAACCCTAAAGGTCAATTTCAAGTAGAGGGAGCTTCTCCTTCTAATGAACAAGTTAATTCCATAATGACTCTCAGGAGTGGGAGGATTGTTGACAAGAGTGTTGGGGGGACACCAGTGACAGATGATAGGAGTGAGGAGTTAGAGGGGGCTGCCCCTAATGAACCTCAAGTAGAAGTTAGTGCACCACATGAGAAGGAGTTTGTATCTCCTTCCCCTTCCTCAGAGCCACAGTCTAAGACCTTTTCCGATGGATCTTATATCCCTAGGGCACCCTTTCCTCAGTGTCTTGACATGGCCCTACCATTTAGAAAGAGCACAGCTAGGACTAATGAGATTCTTGAGACTTTTAAACAAGTCAAAATTAATCTCCCCCTCTAAGAAGCCATTAAGCAAGTCTCTGCTTATGCTAAGTTCCTCAAAGACCTATGCACTCATAAGCGTAAATCTAAGACCCATGTGTCTAAGAAGGTCTTTCTCACCGAGCAAGTTAGTTCTCTTTTGAAGTTTGACACCCCACCTAAGTATAAGGACCCTGGAGTACCCACTATTTCATGTGTCATTGGTGATCACTCTATCCATAGAGCACTCCTTGACCTTAGTGCAAGTGTCAATCTACTCCCTTACTCAGTGTATGAGAAACTAGGGTTAGGTAAATTGCAACCTACATCAGTTACCTTGCAGCTAGCCGACCATTCTGTGCGTAAGCCTCGAGGAGTCATTGAGGATGTCTTAGTGAAGGTTGACTGGTTCTTTTCCCTGTTGATTTTATTGTCTTAGATATGGAGACCGATGCCAATGCCACATATCAAATTCCTATCATTCTAGGTCGTCCATTCCTTGCCACAGTTAATGCATGCATAAATTGTAGGACGGGGGTAATGGAGATGACCTTTGGGAATATGAAAGTGCAACTAAATGCTTTTAATGTGTCTAACCATTTACCTGCAACTTCTAATGCTGAATGTTTTATGGTAGACAATTTTAGATTTGATGCTTATGATAGAGGTCCATCTTTTGTAGCATCAGCCCATAATCAAGTCATGCCTTCTAATTTTTCTACATCATCTTTTTGGAGACTTAAGAGAAGAGCTAATGCTAATATCTACCAGCCGCCCTGATATATTTGAGAATATTGGCAACGTCTAGCTAAAGATAATAAACTTAGCGCTTCTTGGGAGGCAACCCATGTTTTTGATATATTTCTTTTCCTTTTGTTTATTTTCTTTGCTTCATTTAGGTTTTATTTACTTATTTTCTCAGTTTCTTTTCTCAATTTAGTTTTTCTTCTTTTATGGGATATAATACTTTAGGTTTGGGAAATTGCTCTTGATGTGTATGTTTCTCATGTTTTCCAATCCTATGTACTTCATTTTTAGATTAGTGGATTAGTTCTGGTCTCAGGTGATATCTTTCTTTCCCTCTCTTAGTTATTTTTGTCATTGTAGTATATATTTTCTTTAACATTGAAGACAATGTTTAGTTTAGGTTTGGGGGGGTAGAAAGATATTTTTCTTTATTTTTTTTAGGATGTTTTAGAGTATTTTCTTTTGTTTTCTTTTCTTTTAAGTGGGTTTTATCGCTTATTTTCTTTTAAAAGTATATGTCTGTTTTTAAAGATATCAATTTCATGAAGAAAGTTCAAGTAATTAATTAAGTGATGAAAATGATTAAGTGAGTAATTTCTATTTTATTTTCATTATCTTGGATAATTGTGCTTATAATTTTAAATCACATTTCACACACATGAAACTTGTAGGAATATAATTTTATGATTTATTACTTGTAATCTTAGTGGGATATCTTTAACTGAGCATATATTTTTAAAAACTTGGCAATTGAGTAATTTTTAATATTTTATGATAGATCTTTATGCTTAGCTTTTATTTGAAAAAAATGGGATAAGTGTGTATAGAAAAAAATAAAGAATGAAAAAATAGATGAAAAAAAAGTTGATAAAAAAATAGATTGATTGAAAAAAAAAATTGTTGATAGAAAAAAAAGAGTAAAGGTTTGTTTATCTTTTTACTGAGTAACCGGACCTTGTGCCTAGGCAAGCATAAGGGATTGCGTCAAAAGGTGAAAAGTTGAGATAAATTCTTTTATGACTTGCTTGGTTTTGTAGCCTTTATAGTTCGAGTTATTAAGCCTGAGGGGTGTTTCAACACCTAGTGCCTTGAACCAACTGGATTAGGGACACTGGCCTAACACTTGTTACATGGACTATTTAGAAAGCTTAATAGAACTAAGTATTGCACAAGCCATATTTTGATATATATTATACTCTTATTCCCTGAATTTAATTGAAATTTGAAGGCTATTACATTAGGGTTTATTATGAGATGTTAAAGATGAAAGATTGTCATTGTTATATTTTTGAGTTAGTGAACTTTAATGAGCTTGGTTAATGGGTCATATAAGATATGCTTGTTAATAAAGAATGAAATTCTATGACTACAAAGTTTCTACACTTTATGTTTTTGAAATGTATATATGTAGTTGCACAATTATTTCTAAGATGGGGTTATAGAATGGATTATTCCTTACTTAAAAGTGATCAGATCTTAATTGTTTACTTGTTTCAAGTATTTGTGGTTGGTTCATTTTAAAAATAGTTATGTGTTTTTAAGAGAAGATTGTTTTTCAAATTTTTGTTTTCTTGTTTGTTTGTTTTATTTTTCTTAGGTTTTGATGTTTGGTGGGTATCATTACTGCAAACCCTCACGAGACACAACTCGTCCAACTAGGGACACCTAGGGGTTTAAAGGCTTGTTGCATACGCTAAATGCAATCGTGATTCCCTACAAAAGTGGCTTTTATTTATTTTTTTAGATTAGTTATTTTGTTTTTGTTTTGCTCAAGGACTAGCAAAATATAGATTTGGGGGTATTTGATAAGTATGAAATATATATTTATTTTATATGCCTTTTTACCTTATTTGCTAGTATAGATTAGGTTAATTTAGTGTTAGTTATGGTTTATTTTGATTAAGATAGATATTAGTTTTTTAGTTTAATTATTAATAATTTTGTAGTTATTAGTAGTTTAGATATGTATTTAAATTAAGTTAGAATTTTAATTATATTCTACATGTCTAAAGTATGATATTTTATGTTTTGTAGGTAAAGTGCACTTATCGAAGTACTTGGACGATGTTTGAAATGATTAAATATAGTCTTGACATGCTTTAAAGTGATTTGGACAACTTTTTGGAGTTATAAACAAGTTGGAAATTAATATGGACATGAAGAAAAAACTTAATGAATAGAATATGGACTGTCCAGGAAAACTGTCCAGATTGCAAAAATAGTGTAGCCGTTCGAACGGGCATGCAGGGCGTTCGAACGGCATAACGCGCAGTTTCCTTGTTTGACCCAAATTTTAATAATTTTCATATTGGACTTCTTCCTACAGAACTTATGCCTATAAAAAGACATATTTGGCTTAAAACCGGGGGATTCCAGTAAATTTTAGGAAGAGAAAAAGGAAGAAGAAGATGGAAGAGAACTCAAAGCTTTTAATGGAGATTCAAGTGCTTTCTTCTACCATGGAAAGCTAGACTTTTCTTTTACTTAGGAGTTGATGAAGCTATAGATAAGTTTCAGTTTCTTTTCTTTTTAATTTAGATCTTAGTTGTGAATGATGACAATTGTATGATATGGATTTCCTTTTTAATGGAAGAGTTTTTCATGTTTATTCAAGTCTATGTTGATTTATTGTCTTGTAGATGATAGATTGATGTGGTTTTGATATTTGCATCAATTCTAATTTCTGTGATTTAGATGAGATGGTCATACAATAGTTTTAATGTTCAGATAATTAATGACTTGGATGAGTTATACTAAGATTAGACGGGTCATGCTTATAGCTAGTTTAGTGTAGATGATTTGTGCTATTGTCAAAGATAGTTCATGCATAGAATTTAATTAATGATTCTTTTTGAAGTAATTCTAGCTTGTAGCTGAGAATACTTGTTCATATTCACACTAGATTTAGATTAAAAGTTAAGGAATTGTTATGGTTCTATAGTGGATTCAATTTCCTAAGTAAATTCCATCGAATTAATCACTTGCTTTTAAACTAGTTGATTTCTTTCTTTTGCTTAATTTAAGTTTAAGTTTATTTTAGTTTGTAATCAGCAAATTTCTCTTTAGATTTAGTGATAATCCATCCATCCCTGAGGTTCGACAACCCTTAAATACTTATCCTAGTACAATTAGCTTGTACACTTGTAAAGGGTTTAATTATAAATGATCATTTACCTTTGTAGACAATTTTTGTTTATTCCATGGTGTCCCGTATGGTTGCTAGTGAGCTAAGCAAAACTGAAAAGCTCAACTCCATGAACTACCTCACCTAGAAGAGAAGGATCAGACATATTCTTTTCCTAGATAATCTAGCCCATATTTTGGACCAGTGTGTAGACCCGCTTACATATTCTTCCACTCACGCTCAGAAGAGAGCTTATGAAAAGTTTAAGGAGGAAGATGCCAAAGCAAGAGCTACCCTCTTTACATTCATGGAGCCAAACATTGAAATGCTTTTTGAAAAGCATAAGACTACCAAGGAAATGATGGAGGCAGTAGCTAGGCAATATGGAGAGCACACAAAGGCTCATATTAGGATGTTGTAGACCCGTTATCAGAACAGTCGCATGAGGGAAGGAGATAATGTGCTTGAGCACATTAACTCTATGTCCATCATTGCAAATGATCTGGAGATCCTTGAGAACCCCATAAATGAGGGGATCTAAGTTTCAACTATTCTGAATAGCCTCCCTAGGTCTTGGGAGAGTGTGGTTGTTGCATTAAACATCTCTGATAAGAAACTCACACTGGATGATCTCACTGCCAAGCTTGGCTTAGAGCAGGAGAGGAGGAACCATGTGAATGCTCTGAGTGCATTTGCCAACCTTGCCCAGCATGATGGCTCTAAGAAAGGTGGAGGAGGTGGTGGTCAAGGTCAGAGGAAGAGTAACTTAAAGAGAAAGGGCAAGAAACCCCAAGGTGGTGGAAATGACAACAAACCCAAAGGGGCTTGTTTTAAATGTGGCCAGATGGGTCATTCTAAAAACAACTGCCCTAATGGGGATCAGGGAGCTGGAAGCAAGGCAAATCAGAAAGGGAGATATATCATTTGCATGATCTCAGAAGTTATGATTGCTAACTCCAATGAGAAGAGCTGGTGGCTGGATTCTACAGCCACTAAGCATGTGGCTATGACTAGGGGTGACAAGACAACACATATTGTGATGTGACTGCTACAGGCACCTACAGGATACCTCTTCCTCAAGGGATGAACTTGGTGCTGACAGATGTCCTCTTTGCCCCTACCATCAGAGGGAATCTTATCTCAATTCCCCTCCTCACTAGCAAGGGGTTTGGGACTAGGTTTAAGGGATCAAAGGCAACAATTGGAAAGAACAATAAAATTTTATTTACTACTTCTTTTGTTGATGGTTTATTTAAGTTAGATGTAGTAGATGACTCTTCTATTAATGCAGTAGTTAAGTTTGATTATGTGGTGTGTTTGTCTGATGTTGATTCTTTGATGTGGCACTTGAGGTTTTGTCATGTGCATGTTAATAAATTACACAGAATGTCCAACATTGGACTCCTCCCTAAGTTATCTAGGGATATGCATGTGTGTGAAGACTGCTTGGCAGGCAAAATGAGTAGGCAGCCCTTCCCAAATGTGTGTCATAGACCTTTTAGAGGTTGTTCACTCAGACATATGTGGGCCTATAATGTACAAACCCATAGAGGGATGGTGTATTTTATTACATTCATAGATGATTATTCTAGGTTTGGTTATATATACCTCCTAAAGTGAAAGTCTGAAGCCTTTGAGAAATTCAAAGAATTCAAGGCTGAAGTAGAGACTCAATTAGGTCGGTTAGTTAAAGTCCTAAGAACAGACAGAGGTGGAGAATACACCTCTGATGAGTTTAAGGATTATTTCACCAACTTAGGAATTATACACCAATATACTCTGCCCTATACTCCTCAGTAAAATGGAGTTGCTGAAAGGAGAAACAAAACCCTCTTAGATATGATTAGATCCATGTTAAACCACTCAGAACTAGGAGTAAAAATTTTTGGGGTGAGGAATTACACACCGCTGTGTATGTGCTTAACCGTGTACCCACTAAGGCTATCAAGAGAACACCTTATGAGTTATGGACAGGCAGATGTCCACACTTAGGTCATCTTAGAGTGTGGGGGTCTAAGGCACATGTAAAAGTGTCTGACCAACATAGAAGCAAACTAGACCCTAAAACAATAAAGTGTAACTTTATAGGGTACAATGAACACTCTAAGGGGTACAGGTTTGTAGTGCACCATGCTGATGGGACAGTGGAGGTCATTGAATCTAGGGATGCTTATTTCCTAGAAGAAGACTTAGACCCTAAAATTCATCATAAAAGAGTAGAACTGTTTGAAGTAGAGAAAGAGCAAAACACTACTACTTCAACAGAGGTGGTTATAGGATCTGAACCTAGGGGAGAGTATCTGAAGTAAGGGAGGTGAGAGATAGAAGACCCTTGACCTTGTTGTGGGACTTTTATGCTATGTTAGGAGAGGATGAAGTAATAATAGATGAACCTTTATCTGATGATCCTTTAACCTATGAGCAGGCAATGGATGGTCCAGATTCCAAGGAATGGCAATAAGCTATTCAAGAGGAAATGGATTCCATTATGAAGAACAAAGTCTGGGAAGTTGTTGACTTGCCCAGTGAAAGAAAGCCTATTGGCTATAAGTGGATTTTCAAGAAAAAGCTCACGGCAGATGGGTCTATAGATAAATATAAAGCAAGACTGGTAGCTAAAGGTTTCAACCAAGTCATGGGAATTGAATTTAAGGAAACCTATTCACCTGTGACTAGATTTACATCTATTAGGTGTTTGTTGGCTATAGTGGCACAGTTAGACTTAGAGTTGCACCAAATGGATGTGAAGAATGCCTTCCTAAATGGTGATTTAGAGGAGGAGATTTACATGGAACAACCTGAGGGTTTTGTTGTTCCTAGAGAGGAACACAAGGTGTGCAAATTCATAAAGTCTTTATATGGCCTTAAATAGTCTCCTAGGCTATGGTACTTCACTTTTCACATAGTGATTAGTGAGTATGGGTTCATAGCAAATGAATGTGATCATTGTGTCTACTCCTTTAAGGATGAAAGTAGATTTATGTTACTCTTTCTCTATGTAGATGATATCCTTTTGATGGAAAATGACTTGAGCTTAATAGTCAGTCTAAAGGAGTACCTCAAGACCCAGTTTGAAATAAAAGACGTGGGTGATGCCTCCTACATACTCGTATGAAGATTGACAGAGATAGAAAAGCAAGGCTGCTTAGTATATCTCAAGAATCATACATAGAAAGCATCTTGAAATGCTTCGGTGTGATTGGTTAGAAAGCAATAGAGTCTCCTATCTATAAGGGTAAAATTTTATCTAAAAGTCAAGCACCATCCTCTAACGAGGATAAACTCAAAATGGAGTCAGTGCCTTATGCATAGGCTATTGGCAACTTAATGTATGCCATGACCTATACTCGACCTGATTTGAGCTATGTTGTAGGGCTCTTGAGTAGATACTAGGCAAACCCAGGTATGGCTCACTGGCAAGCAGCGAAGTGAGTTTTTAGGTACCTCCTGGGAACCAAAGGTATGAAACTCACCTATCAGGCTGAGGAACTGTCATTGGCTGGGTATAGTGATTCAGACTATGCTGGGGACCCAGATGACAGGAAATCCACTGCTAGTTATGTCTTCATGTTTGGAGGCAGTGCTATAGCTTGGGCTAGTAAGAAGCAAAAGAGCATAGCAAAGTCAACCATGGAAGCTGAATTTTATGCATGCAGTTTAGCAGCTTCAGAAGCAATGTGGATTAAAGACTTTCTAGCCAGGCTTAGGCTAGAGAGCTGGGTTGATTCTCCTATCCAGATGTTTTGTGATAATCTGGCTACTGTGTTGACACTTAAAAATGGAGAAATCAGCGCCAGAGGTAAACACATTGAAGTAAGTTACTACTTTGTGTTTGACATGCTACAGAAAGGAAAGTTGGTAGTAAACCATCTTCTTACTTCTGAGATGCTGGCAGATCCGTTAACTAAGGCTCTAACAATAGATCACTTTGTACGTCATGTTCATAGTATAGGACTTCGACAAGGCTAGGGTGCCAGCTCATGTGGAGTTCAGTATGAACATTTTTGCCTATAGGTTAGACTAAGACAGAACTAGGTGCACAAGTTGTTGTCTAGTTCGTGGGCACTTCACCCAAGTGGGGGATGTTGTGTTGTGGGAGTCGTACCCACGTAAACCAAAACCAGGAAGAGAGTCCCAGTTGAGAGAAATAAAGTGGGCTCCACAATTCTATTTGAGATAGGATTTCCAATTCCTATCTAACGTGTATTTCGTGGGCAGTTATAAAACAAAAAGCATCTATTCATTATGTGAACATGACGTAAAAACAGAAAGTGGGGCTAGCTTCGTTTTCTCTCCCGTGACGAAAAACAAAAAGGTGCAGCGCTTTTCTGTTTCTCTCCCGGGATGAAAACCAGAACGTATTCTTGGTTTTTTGTTCTTCTCTCCCAAACGAAATACAGAGACAAAGTATTGTCTTTCCCACTCCAATGAGTACAAGAGAAGACATAAGTTTCTTTTCTCCTTTGGTGCGTGGTGATCCAGCTGTATCCTAAGCTAATAATTCCCAGAGAATCAGCAAGAGGAAGGAGGGCTTTCTCTCTTGACTTTCAAGAGAAGAATTCATCACAAGAGGTAATTCTAATCCCCCATTATTATACTTGATATAACAACGAGGTCATGCAGGGTGATTAGCCACGTCCTTGGGGCTTAGCCCCTAAACGTTTGTAGTATTTAATCTTTGCTTTAATTTATATTAATTCAAAGTAATTTAGATTTACTACTGCTTTTTTGTGTTTATGTGTATATGCATGTAATTTGATTGAGAGGGACACAAAGGTGATATTTTTGCACATCCACAAGGCCGGGCTCAACCACGAAGCTTCCGCTGTGCTACCCAACAGGTTGGGCCCTGGCCCTTTCTTGACTAGACACTTGCTCGTGTAGAAAGGTGTTGCTGATAGTATTCAAACCATATTTATGCTCAGGATTGAACCTCAAGTTTTTAGGAAGAAAGACAAGTCTTATTCCCAATTGCTCTACTGACTGATTGATCGTTTATAATTAAACCCTTTGCAAGTGTACAAGGTAATTGTACTAGGATAAGTATTTAAGGGTTGTCGAACCTCAGGGACGGATGGATTATCACTAAATCTAAAGAGAAATTTGCTGATTACAAACTAAAATAAACATAAACTTAAATTAAGCAAAATAAAGAAAATCAACTAGTTTAAAAGCAAGTGATTAATTCGATGGAATTTACTTAGGAAATTGAATCCACTATAGAACCATAACAATTCCTTAACTTTTAATCTAAATCTAGTGTGAATATGAACAAGTATTCTCAGCTACAAGCTAGAATTACTTCAAAAAGAATCATTAATTAACTTCCATGGCATGAACTATCTTCGACAATAGCACGAATCATCTACACTAAACTAGCTATACGCATGACCCGTTTAATCTTAGTATAACTCATCCAAGTCATTAATTATCTTAACATTAAAACTATTGTATGACCATCTCATCTAAATCATAGAAATTAGAATCAATGCAAATATCAAAACCATATCAATCTATCATCTACAAGACAAGAAATCAACATAGATTTGAATAAACATGAAAATCTCTTCCATTAAAAAGGAAATCCATATTATACAATTGTCATCATTCACAACTGAGATCTAAATTAAAAAGAAAAGAAACTGAAACTTATCTATAGCTTCATCAACTCCTAAGTAAAAGAAAAGTTTAGCCTTCCATTGTAGAAGAAAGCACTTGAATCTCCATTGTAAGCTTTGACTTCTCTTCCATCTTATTCTTCCTTTTTATCTTTAGAAAATCTATTAGAATCCCCCAATTTTGAGCCAAATATGTCTTTTTATAGGCATAAGTTCCGTAGGAAGAAGTCCAATATGAAAAGGATTGAAATTTGGGTGAAACTAGGAAACTGCACATTATGCCGTTCGATCGCCCTGCATGCCCGATCGATCGCTTGAACTGTATTTTTGTCTGAATTCACGTTATCCTGATCGATCGGTAAGTGACCCCGTTCGATCGGCTACAGTGTTTCTGCAATCTGGACAGTTTTCCTGGACAGTTTCTATTCTGTTCATTAAGTTTTCCTTCGTGTCCATATTAATTTTCAACTTGTTTATAACTCCGAAAAGTTGTCCAAATCACTTTAAAGCATGTGAAGACTATTTTTAATCATTTCAAACATCATCCAAGTACTTCGATAAGCACACTTTACCTACAAAACATAAAATACCATATTTTAGACATGTAGAATATAATTAAAATTCCAACTTTATTTAAATACACATCTAAACTACTAATAACTACAAAATCATTAATAATTAAACTAAAATACTAATATCTATCTTAATCTAAATAAACCATAATTAACTCTAAATTAACCTAATCTATACTAGCAAATAAGGTAAAAAGGCATATAAAATAGATATAGATTTCATACTTATCAAATACCCCCAAACCTATATTTTGCTAGTCCTCGAGCAAAACAAAAACAAAGTAAAACAACTAATCTAGAAAAATTAATAAAAGCCACTTTCGTAGGGAATCACGATTGCATTTAGCGTATGCAACAAGCCTTTAAACCCCTAGGTGTCCCTAGTTGGACGAGTTGTGTCTCGTGAGGGTTTGCAGTAATGATACCCACAAACATCAAAACCTAAGAAGAAAAAAAAAATAAAACAAGCAAACAAAAATTTGAAAATCAATCTTCTCTTAAAAACACAACTATTTTTAAAAAGAACCAACCACAAATACTTGAAACAAGTAAACAATTAAGATCTGATCACTTTCAAGTAAGGAATAATCCATTCTATAACCCCATCTTAGAAATAATTGTGCAACTACATATATACATTTCAAAAACATAAAGTGTAGAAACTTTGTAGTCATATGATTTTATTCTTTATTAACAAGCATATCTTATGTGACCCATTAACTAAGCTCATTAAAGTTCACTAACTCAAAAATATAACAATGACAATCTTTCATCTTTAACACCTCATAATAAACCCTCATGAAATAGCCATCAAATTCAATTAAATTCAGGGAATAAGAGCATAATATACATCAAAATATGACTTGTGCAATACTTAGTTCTATTAAGCTTTCTAAATAGTCCATGTAACAAGCTTTAGGCCAGTGTTCCTAATCCAGTTGGCTCAAGGCACTAGGTGTTGAAACACCCCTCAGGCTTAATAACTCGAACTATAAAGGCTACAAAACCAAGTAAGTCATCAAAGAATTTATCTCAACTTTTCACTTTTTGACGCGATCTCTTATACTTGCCTAGGCACAAGGTCCGGTTACTCAGTAAAAAGAGAAACAAACCTTTACCCTTTTTTTTTCATTCAATCTATTTTTTTTTTCTATACACACTTATCCCATTTTTTTCTAATAAAAGCTAAGCATAAAGATCTATCATAAAATATTAAAAATTACTCAATTGCCAAGTTTTCAAAAATATATGCTTAGTTAAAGATATCCCACTAAGATTACAAGTAATAAATCATAAAATTATATTCCTACAAGTTTCAAGTGTGTGAAATGTGATTTAAAAATATAAGCACAATTATCCAAGATAATGAAAATAAAATAGAAATTACTTACTTAATCATTTTCATCACTTAATTAATTACTTGAACTTTCTTCATGAAATTGATCTCTTTAAAAACAGACATATACTTTTAAAAGAGAATTAGCGATAAAACCCACTTAAAAAAAACAAAAGAAAAATGAAAAAAATACTCTAAAACATCCTAAAAAAAATAAAGAAAAATATCTTTCTACACCCCCAAACCTAAACTGAACATTGTCCTCAATGTTAAAGAAAATATATACTACAATGACAACAATAAGTAAGAGAGGGAAAAGAAAGATATCACCTGAAAGCATAACTAATCCACTAATCTGAAAGTGAAGTACATAGGATTGGAGAAAAGAAATAAATATAAGTGATGAGCATTCCCCCAAACCTAAAGTATTAGATCCCATAAAAGACGAAAAACTATAATGAGAAAAAAAAACTGAGAAAATAAAGCCTAAATGAAGCAAAGAAAATAAACAAAAGGAAAAGAAATATATCAAAAAACATGGGTTGCCTCCCAAGAAGCGCTAAGTTTATTGTCTTCAGCCAGACATTGCCAATATTCTCAAATATATCAGGGCGGCTGGTAGATATTAGCATTGGCTTTTCTCTTAAGTCTCCAAAAAGATGATGCAAAAAAATTAGAAGGCATAACTTGATTATGGGCTGGTGCTACAAAAGATGGACCTCTATCATAAGCATCAAATCTAAAATTGTCTACCATAAAACATTCAGCATTAGAAGTTGCAGGCAAATGGTTAGACACATCAAAAAGATTTAGTTGCACTTTCATGTTCCCAAAGGTCATCTCCATTACCCCCGTCCTACAATATATGCATGCATTAGCTGTGGCAAGAAAAGGACGACCTAGAATAATAGGAATCTGATATGTGGGGTTGGCACCGGTTTTCATATCTAAGACAATCAAATCAACAGGGAAAAAGAACCAATCAACCTTCACTAAGACATCCTCAATGACTCCCCGAGGCTTACGCACAGAACGGTCGGCTAGCTGCAAGGTAACTGATGTGGGTTGCAATTCACCTAACCCTAGTTTCTCATACACTGAGTAAGGGAGTAGATTGACACTCGCACCAAGGTCAAGGAGGGCTCTATGGATGGAGTGATCACCTATGACACAAGAAATAGTGGGTACTCCAGGGTCCTTATACTTAGGTGGGGTGTCAAACTTCAAAAGAGAGCTAACTTGCTCGGTGAGAAAGACCTTCTTAGACACATGGGTCTTAGATTTACGCTTTTGAGTGCATAGGTCTTTAAGGAACTTAGCATAAGCAGAGACTTGCTTAATGGCTTCTAAGAGGGGGAGATTAATTTTGACTTGTTTGAAAGTCTCAAGAATCTCATCAGTCCTAGCTGTGCTCTTTCTAAATGGTGGGGCCATGTCAAGACACTGAGGAAAAGGTGCCCTAGGGATATAAGATCCATTGGAAGAGGTCTTAGACTGTGGCTCTAAGGAAGGGGAAGGAGATACAAACTCCTTCTCATGTGGTGCACTAACTTCCACTTGAGGTTCATTAGGGGCTGCCATCTCTAACTCCTCACTCCTATCATCTGTCACTGGTGTCCCCCCAACACTATTGTCAACAATCCTCCCACTCTTGAGGGTCATTATGGAATTAACTTGTTCATTAGAAGGAGAAGCTCCCTCTACTTGAAATTGACCTTTAGGGTTTGGTAGGGGTTGACTTGGCAATGTCCCCATCTCTCTCTTGTTAATAACATTAGCTAGTTGTCCAATTTGGGCTTCTAACTTTGCTATTGATTGTGTGTGAGAGTGGAGGAGTTGGGATTGAGATTGTAGGCCTTGCAAGGCACTCAAGACCTTTTCTTCAAAACTTGGACTCCTATTGGGTTGGACATACGGAGGTTGCACTTGAGGTTGGTGGGACTTGGAATGGGGGCCTAGGGGGTTGGTTACCCATAACACCCTGGTTTTGTGTCTGCCAAAAAAAGTTAGGATGATTCCTCCACCCAGGGTTATATGTATTTGAAAAGGGATTGTTCTCAGCCCTAGGGAAAGATTGGGTAGCATTCACATGGTCTTGGACAAACTCAGGAAATTGAGAGGCAGAGGGGCACTCAATGATAGTATGGGCTGGGCTAAGGCATATTGTGCATGCATCTTGAGTGAAAGGAGTGGGCTGATGTGTTGAAGTCATAAGAAGGTCCAGCTTCCTACTCAAAGTATCAACTTTGGAGGAGAGATCTAATGGGTTTTTGACTTCATATAAACTACCCCTAGAGGGGGCATTGTTGAAGGTAGATAATTCACTCTCATTTCTATTCAACACAGCATGTTGAAGAGAATTTTCACTCAAGTCCTCAAAAAGTTTCCATGCCTCATTTTCATTTTTTAGCAAAAAGGTACCCCCACAACTTGCATCAACAAGATGATGGTTTTGTTCAGTAAGACCCTCATAAAAACGTTGAACTAATTGCCACTTAGGGACAGCATAATGGGGACACCTCCTAAGAAGGTCCTTAAGTCTATCCCAACTCTCATGGAACTGTTCAGTGGGAAGTTGGGCAAAAGTGGTTATGGCCTTTCTCATTTGGTTGGTCTTACCTATGGGGAAGTACTTTTTAAGGAACTCTTGTTGCATTTGGGCCCATGTTGTGATAGTGTTTGGCTCTAATGAGTGAAGCCATTCCTTAGCCTTATCTTTCAATGTGAAAGGGAAAAGGCGAAGTTTAACAGCTTCATCGGTTAAATTTGAGAGCTTAAAAGTTGTGCATAGTTCTAAAAAGTCATCTAGGTGCCTATACGGGTTTTCATTATTAAGCCCATAAAAGGATGGAAGCATTTGAATAACATTGGGCTTAATTTCATAATTTTGAGCAGCGACCGCTGGCAACCTAATGCATGAAGGAGAGGTGTACTCATTGGGAGTGTAATACTCCCTTAGAGCTTTAAGTGGTGCATCTACTAACTGATGTTCAGCCATGACGGGGGTAGAAGTAGTGTGGGTGGAGGAATTGGTGGGAGAGTTTGGGGGTGTAGGGATGTAGGGATGTAGGTTGAGAGCAACTCAGCTCTCCTAGATGTCCGCTCAAGCTCAGGGTCAAATGGTACTAATTGGGGGAGTAAGGAGCGACGACCACGCCTACACCACAAACACACCACACAATTTTAAGTATAAAAAGGGGAAGAATAAGCAAGAACTAACTAAGAAAAGAACTAAAAATAAAGGGAGAAAAGGATCTTGCAAACCGAAGAGAAGCACTATGCTTATCGATGTCCACTTGTGGCCACAAGTGTAGAGAGCACGATCTTCAACTCAGCCTACAAAATCAAATTAAAAAAAATGGTAAGAAACTAAGAATTAACCTAAAAACTAAAGTAAACTGAATCTAAAGTAGCTAGAATTATCCTAATTCTAATTTAGTAACAAATCAACACCGTCCCCGACAACGGCGCCAAAAACTTGATCGTTTATAATTAAACCCTTTGCAAGTGTACAAGGTAATTGTACTAGGATAAGTATTTAAGGGTTGTCGAACCTCAGTGACGGATGCATTATCACTAAATCTAAAGAGGAATTTGCTGATTACAAACTAAAATAAACTTAAACTTAAATTAAGCAAAAGAAAGAAATCAACTAGTTTAAAAGCAAGTGATTAATTCGATGGAATTTACTTAGGAAATTGAATCCACTATAGAACCATAACAATTCCTTAACTTTTAATCTAAATCTAGTGTGAATATGAACAAGTATTCTCAGCTACAAGCTAGAATTACTTCAAAAAGAATCATTAATTAACTTCCATGGCATGAACTATCTTCGACAATAGCACGAATCATCTACACTAAACTAGCTATACGCATGACCCGTCTAATCTTAGTATAACTCATCCAAGTCATTAATTATCTGAACGTTAAAACTATTGTATGACCATCTCATCTAAATCACAGAAATTAGAATCGATGCAAATATCAAAACCATATCAATCTATCATCTACAAGACAATAAATCAACATAGATTTGAATAAACATGAAAAGCTCTTCCATTAAAAAGGAAATCCATATTATACAATTGTCATCATTCACAACTGAGATCTAAATTAAGAAGAAAAGAAACTGAAACTTATCTATAGCTTCATCAACTCCTATGTAAAAGAAAAGTCTAGTCTTCCATTGTAGAAGAAAGCATTTGAATCTCCATTGTAAGCTTTGACTTCTCTTCCATCTTCTTCTTCCTTTTTCTCTTTAGAAAATCTACTGGAATCCCCCAATTTTGAGCCAAATATGTCTTTTTATAGGCATAAGTTCCGTAGGAAGAAGTCCAATATGAAAAGGATTGAAATTTGGGTCAAACTAGGAAACTACACGTTATGCAGTTCAATCGCCCTGCATGCCTGATCGATCGGTAAGTGACCCCGTTCGATCGGCTACAGTGTTTCCGCAATCTGGACAGTTTTCCTGGACAGTTCATATTATGTTCATTAAGCTTTCCTTCGTGTCCATATTAATTTTCAACTTGTTTATAACTCCGAAAAGTTGTCCAAATCACTTTAAAGCATGTGAAGACTATATTTAATCATTTCAAACATCGTCCAAGTACTTCGATAAGCGCACTTTACCTACAAAACATAAAATACCATATTTTAGACATGTAGAATATAATTAAAATTCCAACTTTGTTTAAATACACATCTAAACTACTAATAACTACAAAATCATTAATAATTAAACTAAAATACTAATATCTATCTTAATCTAAATAAACCATAATTAACTCTAAATTAACCTAATCTATACTAGCAAATAAGGTAAAAAGGCATATAAAATAGATATAGATTTCATACTTATCACTGATATAAAGTGCCAGTTCTTAAAATATTTTAAAGTTGATGGAAAGGAATGTATAATAGAAATTGCCATGAACCATTTTCCTCAGCTTGCACGTGTAATCCCTTTTTTCCACCATATCTCATCAAACATCAACAAGTAGCACCGATAAAAACGAACACGTCCTACTAGAAGACTTTTAGATGATAAATGCAAAATTAGAGTCCACCAAACTCCTTTTCTTTGCAAATTGTTCTCTGGAAAGAGATAACCACAGGGGTGTACTGGCCGTTGTGAGTTTGATTTACATGTGCAACTAGCAGTAGTGAGCTTGGCCTGTCAACTATTGTTGTGGCTATGGCGTGTAACTGCCAGTAAGCTTTATCTCGGTAGAAGGCAGCGTTCACCTAGCCAGCCTTTTTATTCCTATGGAGGATGGTTGATAGAAGGTTGATGTCCAGAGGGCTACATCGATGACGAAAGGAAATACAAGGGAGGCATGACGTCTGGGGCCATAAGAGAGAGTTGGTAAAGGGTAGCATTGAGAATAATGGAAATCTGTTAAACTCTCAACCATTGGTTGGTTGAGAACATGTTTTTTTGTCGTCTAATTGAAATGACAGGGCTAGATGTGAAGTTCACACCAATTGCATTGTTAGGCCCTTTACACAATGGAAGTGTTTTTTCCTACTCCCCACTGCAAATCGGAAGCGTTTTTCATGCTCTTGGCCACCGTGAGTTGAGCATAAGGAATGTAAGGGGAGCTTCTATTTTCAAGATGGACGGTGCACACGCTAGCACACATTAGAGTATGCTAATGTGCACTAGTGTGTGCGCCGTTCATCTTGAAAATGGATGCTTCCTATGCATTCCTTACGCTCGGCATACTGTCAGAGTGGAGCAAGAAAAACCTATGTGATAGTGACACAATTTTTATATGCGTCACTATTATACTTTATTTTAATTTTTTTATTAATATTAAAATATATTATATAATAAATGAGACAAAGAGATGGAAGGAAAATAGAGAGAAGAGAAAGATGAGATATATAGTAAACAAAAAGTGAGAGAGAGGAGAGAGAGGGAGAGAGAAGGCATAGAGAGAGAAAAGAGAGGAGAGGGGGAGAAAGAGGAGGGAGAGTGAAGAGAGGGTAGAGAGAGAAGAGAGGATGAGAGAGTAGAGAGAAAGAGAGATAGAGGGGGAAGAATTTATTTTATATTTTTTGGGAAATTTTTATTATATATTATATTTTAAAATTAATTAAAATAAAATTTTGCATTACTAGTACGTTAGGTAGTAGTGACGCATATGTATATGTCTCGGTTACTAACTGTATATTAGCAATTCATTTTCCTATGCATTACGAATGCATTTTATTTTAATTTTTTATTAATTTTAAAATATAATATATAATAAATGAGAGAGAGGCAAGAAGAGAAAGAGGAAAGAGAGGGTAAAAAGATGAGAGAGAGAAGTGAGAGAGAGGAGAGTGAAGAGAGACAAGAGAGAGTGATAGTAGAGAAGAGAGAGGAGAGTGGAGAGAGAAGAGAAAGATAGAGAGGGAAAGAATTTAATTTAGATTTTTTTGGGAATTATTTATGTATAATCTCTACCCTATCTCTCGCATCCTCTCCTCTCTCTTTCTCTTTACGCTCTCTCTACCCTCTCTCTCCTCTCTCTCTTCCATCTCTCTCAACCTTCTCTCTCTAATCCCCTCTCTCTCTATATCCTATCTCCTTTCTCTCTCTATATATTTTAAAATAAATAAAAATAAATTATAAGGTAATAGCAACGCATATGAATATGAATTATGCATTACTAATACGAAAAGTATTAGTGATGTATATTCATATGTGTCACTAATATATTTTATTTTATTATTAATTATTAAATAAAAAATATATTAAAAAAATATAAAAACCAAAATAAATTTTTTCCCTCTCTTTCTACTCCCTTTCTCTATACTGTCTTCTCTCTCTCCTCTCTCTCTACATGCTCTTTTCTCTCTCTATCTCTCTCATCCTCTTCTCTCTCTTGAACTCTCTCTCTAAATCCTCTTTCTCTCTATATCATTTCTCTTCTTTTTCTCTCTCTATAAATTTTAAAATTAATAAAAATAAATTATAAGGTAATAACAATGCATATTAATATGCATCACTAATACACTTGGTATTAGTGACGTATACAAACAGGTATGCATCGCTAATACCCTTTATATTAGCGACACATATTTGTATGCATTGCTAATACCTAGCGTATTAGCGAGACATATTCCTATACGTCACTAATATATTTTATTTTATTTAATTATTTTAATATTTAAATAAAAGATATAATAAACAAAATTAAATTTCTCCCTCTCCTTACTCTCTTTAGATCTCTCTCCTCTCTCTTCTCTCTCCTCACTCTCTCTCTACCTCTCTACACTCTCTCCTCCCTCTCTCTTCTCTCTGCCGTCTCTCTTCTCTCTCCTCACCCTCTTTCTCCTCTCTTCCCTCTCTCTCTCTACACTCTCTCTTCTCTAGCTCTCACATCACTCTCTCTCCTCTCTCTCTCCTATACTCTTTCTCTCCCCTCTTCTCTCTCTCCTTACTCTCTCTCATCTCCTCTCTATGCACGCTCTCTTTTCTGTCTCTCTTTTATTATAGATTACATTTTAAATAAATAAAAAAATTTAAATAAAATATATTAATGATGCAATTTCACAGGTGCTAATATTTTTTATTTTATTTTAAAAAAATTTAAAATATAATAATATAATAAAAAATCCCAAAAAATATACATTAATTTCCCTCTCTCCTCTCTCTTCTCTCAACCCTCTCTCATCTCTTTCCTCGTTCTTCTCTCTCTAGCTCATCATATCTCTCTCTTCACTCTTTCTTTCTATCTCTCACACACTTATGCATGTAAACGTGAGCCCCAGATGTGAGGAGTAGGGATAAAGTAGGAGAATTTTATTTATTATTTTATTGTATATTTATTATATATAAAAATAATAAATATTAAATAAAATATATTATATTTGAGAAGTTTCTTTTAAAATTTTATAATATTTATTTATTAAATAAAATTAATTAATAAAGTTATTAGCGATGTTTTATTAAAAGTGCCTCTATTAGCGACACTTGTATTAAAGCAGTCGTTATTATTAATACTATTTGCGCCTTTTCAGTTCTAAATTTTTTATTATTGATTTTAAATTTATAATTATTAGTGACGCTTTTCGTCACCAATAGCATAAATATTAGTAATGCTTGTTATAAAACATCGCTATTACTAAAACTATTAGCGAAGCTTAAAAAATGTTAATAGTTATAATTCATTTTTATTTAAAACATATTAGTAACGCTTTTTATAAAGTAACATTAATAGCACAACTATTAGCAACATTTATTATAAAGCGTTGAATATTAGTGACGCTTTTATTAAGTGTCGCTAATAGAAGACTATTAGTGACACTATATAAAAAGCGTCGCTAATAGTTAATTTTTTTGCAATGCTTTTCAAAGCGTTGCCAGTTGTAGTTTTTTGCGACGCTTTTCTTTGAGTAGCTAATAAATGCATCACTAGTAATATATTTTGTTGTAGTGAGTGTCTTGACTCAACTAAACTCGAACATAGCTCAACTCAAACTGGCTCAGCTTGAACTCAACTTGAACTTGAATTTTTTTTAATTGATTTTGAGCATACTCTAGCTTGACTCGACTCATTTGAATAGAACTTGAACTCGGCTCAAACTCGACTCATACTCGACTCGAACTCGAACTCAAACTCGAATGAAATTCGTAAATATATTCTATAGTATACATAAATACATATTGACACTTATGCTTACATATGCACAATTATCAATCCCAATTGACATGTATAACATATACATATATATATAAAATTTATGATATTATTAATGAATGTATAATGTCTATGTATTGAGTATTGGTTTATCACACATTATATTTCTTTTTTAGAAGTAAACATTTAAATACATATTATATACATATGTATGCATTTAATATGTATTAAAATTTAGATATATCATTGAAATAAGATTTAATAAAGTATGTACATATAAAGTAGAACTAAGTAAACAATGGGATATATTATACTACATGTCAAACAATATGTCAATTATTAGAAATATGTTCTGGTAATATTATTTACTAACTCTACATGTAAAACAAATTACTATATATCTTTTCAAATTTCTTTGGAGACTCACTACAACAAAATGTATCATTAGCGATACAAATAAAAGCATCGTTAATAACAGCTACTTGCGACAATACATAAGCATTGCAAAGAAAGTACATATTAGCGACGTTTTTTATTAAGCCTCGCTAATTGTAAAAACCCTATTTTTCCGACATGTTATTTTATAAAATTTATTATTTAAGAATTTCCTAAGTCTGGTTATAACTTGTTGAGACAAGCATAACAAGTAAAAAAAATACAGAAATCGGAGGCCGGGAACAAAAGTAACGACCTCAAGAAGCGTGCTCTAACCGGCGGGACCCACTTCTATAATAGGGGTAAACCAGTCCATAAGTGGTCTAGTCTCATAGGGCTCGTGAATACATGCTCAATGGTACCAAGAACACGCAAAACGGAGTTCGGGATAGGAAGTTACGTTTATTTGAAACTTTTTTTTAAATAATAATAATAATATATTATTAGTCGGCGCGGCTCAGCGCGGCGTGACGAATGCACGCATGACGAATGCGCATTCGTCACACGTGCCTGCCAAATTCGGTGGCGGCACCCACCAGTTCCGGCGGCATCGCCCGCTAGAAACCACCGCCCTCCTCCCCTATAAATACCACACTCCGGCCAAAATTTTTTAGACACTCCATTTCTTACCCTCTCATTGTTTTTACTATTCCTGACCCGTTTTAAGTCCGAATTACATGATCCAAGACTTGTTTCCTACTAAATCGAGGGTGCTCTACGCACCGGAAGGATTATTTTCTCGAGGTGACCTCTCTAAAATCCAGAAAACCCTACCATGTCCCTAATCCTCCCCTTTCTCCTTTTTATTGTTTCTGGACCATTTCAAACCCTTTTCAGCCCGTTCAAAAGCCATACCCCACTAAATCGAAGGTTTCTACATGTTGGGACCGTTATTCTGCTGAATTTCCCGCTCGAAGGAAGGATCTTCTTTATATTCTACGAGGGGATTTCTTATACTCTACACGCATTATAGGTAGGCGGCTTTAAATTCTAATCGTATGTCGTGATTTTGACTCGCCAAAGCTTTGCTAAAGATTTTTTTGAAAGAAAACTCTATCTTTAAAAGCTTCTCCTCTTTTCAAAAAATTCTTTGAGTTTTGGGTAACCGTATCCTCTGGATAGTTCTTGGTTTCTTAAAACTAAGGATTATTATGATGATTCTGGATACCGCCAAATTTGGCTTCCGGCATGCATAGGACTGGGATATCATGGGAAATTCTCTTTCCTTCCGTCTCCTGTTGCCCCATGAGCTCGGGTGTCAGTCGTTTGGTATCGCTACATTCTGTGACGATGTTTTATGACTTGTATCATTTTGTTTGAACGATTTTGAAAGAAAGATGGCACAATATTTCTACATGCATATTTTTAGAACTTAACTCAGCCTACCGAGTATAAATTTACTCACCCACCCACAGATTCTACAGGTGTGTGATTCGAATATGAAGAAGTCTACGAAGAGTTTTTTTTAAATTATAGTTTTGTACTTTTTTGTATTTTATGTAAATTTTGTACTTACTGATGTATAAAGGCATGTTATGCCCAATTTTGGAAATCTTTGTATAATACAAAGTATGTTGTAATTACTCTTTTGGTACATGGTGATCCTTGGCAATTGTATTTAAATTTTGTTATATTTTCAAAAATCATTATGAATATGAGGGGTGTTATAGTTGGTATGGAGCCAAGGTTCTACTGTCTACCAAAATGTAATTTAGTCAATACAATTATTAGTATTGACTAACTTATACATTCTACTACTCATAAACTACCACTTCCAATGGAAGGAAGTTGTAGCAAGAGTATGTGCTATAAGGGTAAAACACTCATCGAAATTTCAAACTCAGAAGATTCTGAAGTCTCCTATGTCCCTGGTTCACCTGCAAATAGTGACATGGACAAAATAATAGTTATCCCAGACTCGCCTACTCCAAGAGAAGTGTCTGAAGAAGACCCCTCTATGGAAGAGGAAGAACGTGAAAATGATGACCTTGAGTTTAAAAGGGACTTTGACCTGAATGAATTGCCCCCACCCGAGGCTAAATGGGTGGAGGAGCAAGACATCTAGTGTCGCCTCAAAGGAAAGGAAACTAGAAGGCATGGAATGTCGTGCATCTTTTGTGGACTTATGACCCACTTTTTCTTTGAGTGTCCAAAAGCGAAGACCTTTCCTCTCTAAAGTCTTAGCTATTTAGAGAGAAAGGTTTGTAAATAGTTTTGATGTGTATAACAGTTTTGATGTGAGTTGTTTTGTTTTGTAAATAGCTGACTCAGTTTTTGAGGTAAGGTAAATAACTGCAAGGTTGCTATGAAATAGGCCTTTTTGTACGATCTTGACGGTATTAATCCATGTTTAGATGACGCATGTTAGTGCTAATGATGCCCAACCGACAAGTAGCTCGACTCCACCAGACGGTAATGCGCCAGTCACTTTGACAACGGGGGATCCTTTGACACACTTCCCGAATTTACTAATGCAAAGAATGACTTGACAACTTCAAGCTGAAGGATTCCAGTTGAATCATTCTAATCATTCGACCAGTTCAGGAGAAAATAGCCACGACAAAAAGAATAATATATTAGAACTTTTTAAGAAATTTGCACCAGCGTTTACGGGAGAGGATGGCCCTGAGGCCACTGAAAAATGGACCTTTGAAGTCGAGCGGATTTTTAAAGCAATGAAAATCCTTGATGATCATAAAGTACCACTAACCACTTTCTCAATGACGGGCGAAGCTTCTTTTTGGTGGCCTATTGCATAAAGAAATTTCTTTCCAGACAGTGATCATACTAAGTGGGAGGAGTTTAAAGAAATATTATATGACAAATATTTTCCACCTCACATCCAAGAAAGAAAGGAAAAAAAATTTTAGACCTGCAACAAGGTACTTTAATAGTAACCCAGTACGGGAATAAGTTTGTACAGTTACAGCATTTTGCCCCAGACTTTTGTACGACAGAATTAAAGAAGGCACGGAAGTTCGTAAGGGGCATAAATAATGGATTACGAGGGAGAGTCATTGGCCACCAACCTACGACGTTTTCCAAAGAGGTGGAACTAGCCTCTATCCTAGAACAGGATTACCAGGAGTTTGTGGTTGGACGTAAAGATCGAGGACAAAATAGTGGTTTCCGACCTGATGAAAGGAAGATGAAGTTTATGTTTAACAATCAGAATAATCATAAGTTTCAAAAACCATCTAAACCACCGTCTCAGTTAAGGGGAGAGAGGAAGTTAGAAAAATGTTCTCAATGTAATAGAATCCATCCATCTAGATCGTGCTATCTTACCGAAGGAAAGTGCTTTTCTTGTGGGGAGCGTGGCCATCGAATTAGAGACTGTCCAAAAAGAAAGATACAAGAAGAATCAAGACCAGAGCAGAAACTGAAAGCTCAAGGTCGGGTCTTTGCAATTATTGCTGAGGAGGCTCAGGCATCGACCCAATCATTCAAGGTACCCTTCTAGTCTCATATAAAATAGCAAAAATCTTGATAGATCCAGGGTCGACACATTCTTTCATATCGTTCGATTTTGCTTTATGCATTGGCTATCCTATTTCAAATTTAGGATATGTTTTCAAAGTGTCCACCCCAATGGGAAAAACGTTTTTAGCTCATGAATTTCTTCAAGGGATACCTATCTCCTTAGAGAAACGTCAGTGGGAGGCCGACCTCATTCTCCTAAATATGACCGACTTTGACGTCATATTAGGTATGGATTGGTTAGCTGATAATGGGGTGTTAGTAGATTGTAAACAAAAGAAGGTGATCTTTAAACAAGGAGAAAAGAGTTTTACTTTTCATGGGCTTAACGATTATTCCAAACCATGTTTCATCTTGGTGGTCAAGGCTCATCGGCTTTTAACTAAAGGATGTCAGGCTTATCTTGCTAGCGTGGAAACTAAAGAAACTACAACAACTGGACTGGAAAGTATTGAAGTAGTTAAAGACTTCATTGATGTTTTTCCAGATGACCTCTCTGGACTACCACCAAAAAGAGAAATAGATTTTTCTATTGAGTTGATGCCAGGAACTAATCCCATCTCTAAGGCACCCTACCGCATGGCTCTTGCGGAGTTAAAAGAGTTAAAAAGTCAATTACAGGAATTACTAGAGAAAGGATTTATCCGACCCAATGTCTCTCCTTAGGGAGCACTAGTCTTGTTTGTGAAAAAGAAGGATGGGTCGTTGAGATTATGCATTGACTATAGACTCCTCAATGCCGTCACCATAAAGAACAAATATCATTTGCCTCGTATAGATGACTTGTTCGATCAATTGTAGATAGCCAAGTTTTCTCCAAAATAGATCTGCGATCGGGTTACCATCAGTTGAGGATTCTAGATGAGGATGTCTCTAAAACAGCTTTCCATACCCAGTATGGCCACTATGAGTTTTTAGTGATGCCATTTGGTTTAACAAATGCCCCGGCTGCCTTCATGGATCTCATGAATAGAGTTTTTCGGCCTTTCTTGGATAAGTTTGTGATCATATTTGTTGATGATATTCTTCTACTCTAGTAGCTTAGAAGAACACCGGGTACATCTGCAAATAGTTCTACAAACGCTGAGGAATCATAAGCTATACTCCAAGTTTAGCATGTGCGAATTTTGGATGGAACAAGTGGTCTTCTTAGGACATGTCGTTTCAAAGAATGGGGTATCAGTGGACCCAACTAAGATAGAAGCGGTCATCAAATGGGAAAGGCCGAAGACAGTAATAGAAATTCGAAGCTTCTTAGGCCTTGCTGGTTATTACCGAAGATTCATACTTGGATTTTCAAGCATCGCCTTGCCTCTAACAAAATTGACAAGGAAAGGAGTAAATTTTATTTGGGATGAGACTTGCGAAAAGAGTTTTCTAGAATTGAAGGAAAAATTAACGACGACACCTGTTTTGGCATTGCCAATTGGCAGTGGAGGATTTGACATGTACATCGATGCTTCTAGAAGAGGCTTAGGGTGTGTATTGATGCAAGACGGAAAAGTAATAGCATACGCTTCATGACAATTAAAGAAACATGAAGGTAACTACCCTACTCATGATTTGGAATTAGCAGCAGTAATTTTTGCATTAAAAATATGGAGACACTATTTATATGGGGAAACATTTGAAGTTCTTACCGATCATCAAAGTTTAAAGTATATATTTTCCCAAAGTGATCTCAACATGAGGCAAAGGCGATGGATTAAATATCATAAAGATAATGACTTTTCTATTATGTATCACTCTGGAAAAGCTAACGTAGTAGCTGATGCTTTGAGTCATAAATCTAGGGAATTAGCCGTCATGCTCATTAAGGAATGGAAACTGTTGGTGAAAACAGTAAGTTTCTAACCCGAGGTACAATTTGGAAATAAGAAATCTTTCATTGCCAACCTAAAAGTGAAATCGGTGCTAGTTGAACGTATTCTTGAAAGTCAAAAAAGTAATGAAGAAGTACAAACTTTGCTTGAAAGACCTGACTTTACCAAAGGTTCAGATGGAAGTATTCGATTTCGGGGACAACTATTCACCCAGGAGGAACAAAAATATACCAAGATTTAAAAAGAAGTTTCTGGTGGAAGGATGAAAAAGGATATAGGAGAATTAAAGGCAAACTAATTCCTTGCTTCGTAGGACCGTTTGAAATTTTGGGTAAAATAGGAGCAGTGGCCTACAGATTAGCATTACCTCCGCAACTCGACAATGTTCATGACGTATTTCACGTTTCCATGCTTAGGAAATACGTTCGAGACTCCTCACATGTTCTAGATCAGAGTTTAATCACTCTTAAGCCAGACTTATCGTTTGAAGAAAAACCAGTTAAAATTTTGGATCATAAGGAACATATCATGAGGACAAAAAGGATTTCTTTAGTCAAAGTGCTATGGCAGTATCACTCCTCAGAAGAAGCCACTTGGGAACTGGAAGGCGAAATGAAAAAGAAGTATCCTGAATTATTCAGCGACTGAATAATTCAAATTTTGAGGACGAAATTTCTCTAAGGGGGTAGATTGTAATAACCCTATTTTTTTACATGTTATTTTATAAAATTTATTATTTAAGAATTTCCTAAGTTTGGTTATAACTTGTTGAGACGAACGTAACAGGTCAAAAAAATATGAAAATCGGAGGCCGGGAACAAAAGTAACGACCTCGGGAAGTGTGCTCTAAAAAATTGGCGGGACCCACTTCTAAAATATGGATAAACCAGTCCATAAGTGGTCTAGTCTCGTAGGGCTCGTGAATATGAGCTCAAGGTACCAAGAATGCGCAAAACGGAGTTCGGGATAGGAAGTTACGTTTATTTGAAACTTTTTTTAAAAAATAATATATTATTAGTCGGAGCGGCTCGATGCGGTATGGCGTGCTGCTCAGCCACGCGAGGCATGTGTTCGTCACACGCTCCCTCCGAATTTTGTGGCGGCGCCCACCAGTTCCGGTGGCGATGCCCGCCGGAAACCACTGCCCTCCTCCCCTATAAATACCCTACTCTGGCAAAACAATTTTAGACACTCCATTTCTTACCCTCTCACTATTTTCACTATGCTCGACCTGTTTTATGTCCAAATTACATGATCCAAGACCTGTTTTCTACTAAATCGAGGGTGCTCTACGCACCGGAAGGGTTATTTTCTCAAGGTAAACTCTCTAAAATCCAGAAAACCCTACCACATCCCTAATCCTCCCCTTTCTCCTTTTTATTGTTTCCGGACCATTTCAAACCTTTTTTAGCCCATTCAAAAGCCGTACCCCACTAAATTGAAGGTGTTCTACGCGTTGGGACCAATATTTTGCTGAATTTCCCGCTCGAAGGAAAGATTTTCTTTATATTCTATGAGGGGATTTCTTATACTCCACACGTGTTATAGGTTGGCAGCTTTAAATTCTAATCGTATGCCGAGATTTTGACTCGCCAAAGCTTTCCTAAAGATTTTTTTGAAAGAAAACTCTATCTTTAAAAGTTTCTCCTCTTTTCAAAAAATTCTCCGAGTTTTGGGTAATCATACCCTCTGGATAGTTCTTGGTTTCTCGAAACTAAGGTTTATTATGATGATTCTGGGTACCACCAAATTTGGCTTCTGGTGCACACAAGACTGGGATATCATGAGAAATTCCCTTTCCTTTCGTCTCCCGTTGCCCAATGAGCATGACTGTAAGTCGTCTGGTATCGCGACATTCTGTGACGATGTTTTCTGACTTGTATTGTTTTGTTTGAACGATTTTGAAAGAAAGATAGCACGATATTTCTACGTGCATATTTTTAGAACTTAACTCAGCCTACTGAGTATAAATTTACTCACCCACCCTCAGATTCTGTAGGTGTGTGATTTTAATCTAAAGAAGTCGACGAAGAGTTTTTTTTAAATTACAGTTTTGTACTTTTTTGTATTTTATGTAAATTTTGTACTGACTGATGTATAAAGGCATGTTATGACCAATTTTGGAAATCTTTGTATAATACAAAGTATGTTGTAATTACTCTTTTGGTACACAGTGATCCTTGGCAATTGTATTTAAATTTCGTTATGTTTTCAAAAATCATTATGAATATGAGGGGTGTTACAGTTGGCATCAGAGCTAAGGTTCTACTGTCTACCAAAAAGTAATTAAGTCAGTCAATACAATTATTAGTATTTTCCCATTTTAAAATTACTACCGTATGTTTTCCTATCTAATATTACTTAATTGAATTTTTTTTATGTAAAGTTATGTTTTCAAAAATCATTATGAATATGATGTGTGTTACACTAATAGACATATATTAGCAACGCTTAATATAAAACAAGTGTCGTTTTATAACAAGCATCGCTAATATATGACTATTAGCAATGCTTAAAACAACTGTCACTAAAACATATTTGTTTAAAAAAATAAAGAAAAAAATCATTACTATTAGCGATGCTTTTTCTAAAGCGTCGCTAATAGGTTTAACAATAGCAACACTTTTTACCAAGCGTCACTATGGTTAATAAAAGTGACACTAATAGTAATGAATTTAAAATAAAAAATTAAAAATTAAGGACTATTAGCGATGCTTTTAAATAAACATCAAAAATAGAATTGATAATAGCAACGCTTGTTTATAAGAGTCGCTATTAGCTTTATTAATTAAATTTATTTAATAAATAATTATATAATAAATAAATATAAAAAATTAAAAGAAATTTCTTAAATATAATATATTTTATCCAATATTTACCATTTGTTTATACAATAAATAAATATTAAATTTTTAATAAAAGCTAGTGACAATAATAGACTTTCATTATTTATATGTGATATATTTTATTTCTTAAATTTTCTTATTATTTTTAAAATATAATATATAATAAAAGAGAGAGAGAGTAGAGGGAGAAAGAGAGAGGAGGAAGAGAGAGAGGATGAGGAGAGAGAGAAGAGAGAGGGTGAAGAGAGTGGGTGACGAGAGAGAGAGGAGAGAGGGTAGAGAGAGGGTGAGGAGAGAGAGACAATGACGAGAGGGAGATGAGAGAGGGTGAGGAGTGAGAGAGAAGAGAGGGGGTGAGGAGAGAGAGAAGAGACAACAAGAGGAGAGGGGAGAGAGAGAGAGGATGAGGAGAGAGACAAGAGAGAGTGAGGAGTGAGATAGAAGAGAGGGGGTGAGGAGAAAGAGAAGAGAGAAAAAGAGGGGAGAGAGGGGAGAGAGAGGATGAGTTGAGAGAGAAGAGAGGGTAGAGAGAAAGAGAGTGAGGAGGGAGAGTAAGGAGAGAGAAGAGACAGTGAGGAAAGAGAGAGAGGGAGGAGAGAAAGGAGAGAGAAGAGACAGTGAGGAAAGAGAGAGAGGGAGGAGAGAAAGGAGAGAGAAGAGACAGTGAGGAAAGAGAGAGAGGGAGGAGAGAAAGGAGAGAGAAGAGACAATGAGGAAAGAGAGAGGGAGGGAGGGAGGGAGGAGAGAGGAGAGAGAAGAGAGAGAGGAATGAGAGAGAGGGAGGGAGGAGAGAGGAGGGAGAGAGGGGAGAGAGGAAGAGAGAGAGGAGAGAGGGAGAGAGAGAGAGAGGAAGAGAGAGAGAGAGGAGGGAGAGGGAGAGAGCGAAGAGAGGAAGAGATAGAGAGGAGAGAGAATTAAAATTATTATAATAAATTATTTTTAATTTTTTTTAAAAAATTCCTATTTGCGACGCATATGCGTAGTAGTAGTGACGCATACGTGTATGTGTCTCTACTAGCCTACTGTAGTAGCGACGCATACACGTATGCTTTAGTACTAACGGGTGTAGTAGTGACATATGCGTTATGAGTTGCTACTAGTTGTTTTTATTTTTAAAAAAAATTAAATTAAAAGAGAGAGAGTGAGAATGAGGAGAGAGGAGGGAGAGAGAGTGAGGAGAGAGTGAGGAGAGAGGAGGGACAGGGAGAGAGTGAGGAGAGAGGAGGGAGAGGAGAGGAGAGAGGAGGGAGAGAGAGAAGAGAGAGACGAGAGAGGAGGGAGAGAGAGGAAGGGAGAGAGGGAGAGAGAAGAGAGAGGGAGAGAGGGGAGATAGAGAGGAAGAGAGGGTGTGGAGAGAGAAGAGAAAGAGAGGAAGAGAGAGGGGAGAGAGGAAGAGAGAGAGCGGAAGAACGAGAGAGGAAGAGAGAGCAGAAGACAAGAGAGGAAGAGAGAGGGAGAGAGGGGAGAGAGAGAGGAGAGAGAAAATTAAAATTATTATTATAAATTATTTTTAAAATTAAAAAAAATAATTAAAAAGTCTTAGTAGCAATGCATACGCGTATATGTCGCTTCTAACTTAGGGTTGTAGCAACGCTTATGTGTATGCGTCTCTACTGGCCTACTATAGTAGTGACACATATATATACACATATACATATGTGTCACTATACGTGTCGTGAGTAGACTACTGTAGTAGCGACACATACGTATATGTCACTACTAATTGGTGTAGTAGTGATGCATATTTTTTTGTTTTAAAAAATTTTCAATTAAAAGATATATAGAGAGAGTGAGGAGTGAGAGAGAAAGAGAGAAGAGAGAGAGAGAGGAAGAGACAGAGGAGAGAGAGGAAAAGAGAGGGGAGAGAGAGGAAAAGAGAGAGGGGGAGAGAGAGGAGAGAGAATGAAAATAATTATTAGAATTTTTTTTTAAAATTTTAAAAAAATTCTTAGTAGCGATGTATATGTGTACATATTGCTACTAACTTAGAGTAGTAGCGATGCATACATTATGCGTCTCTACTAGTTTTCTTATTTTGATAAATTTTAAATTAAAAGAGATAGATTGAGTGTGAGGAGAGAGGAGGGAGAGAGAGTGAGGAGAGAGAGAGAAGAGTGAGGAAGAGAGAGAGGAGAGAGAGAAAAGAGATAGAGAAGAAGAGGAGAGGAGAGGAGAGAAAATGAGGACAGAGGAGAGATAGGGAGGAAGAGAGGAGAGAATAGAGAGGAAGAGAGAAGAGAGAGAGGAGAGATAGAGAGGAAGAGAGAGAGAGGAGGGAGTGAGAGAAGAGATAGAGTGGAAGAGAGGGGAGGAGAGAGAGTGATGAGAGAGGAAAGGAGAGAGAGAAAGAGAGGGAAGAGAGAGAGGAAGAGAGGGGAGAGAGAAAAAGAGGGAGGGGAGAGAGAGGAAGAGAGAGAGAGGAAGAGGGGAGAGAGAGGAAGAGAGAGAGAGGAAGAGGGGAGAGAGAGGAAGAGAGAGAGAGGAAGAGAGAGAGAGGAAGAGGGGAGAGAGAGGAAGAGAGAGAGAGGAAGAGGGGAGAGAGAGGAAGAGAGAGAGAGGAAGAGGGGAGAGAGAGGAAGAGAGGGGAGAGAGAGGAAGAGATGGAGAGGAAGAGAGAGGCGAGAGAGAGAGGAAGAGATGATAGAGGAAGAGAGAGGGGAGAGAGGAGAGAGGAGAGGAGAGAGAATTAAAATATTATTATAAATTATTTTTAAAATTTGAAAAAATAAAAAATTTCTTACTTGCGACGTATATGTGTATGCGTCACTACTAACTTATCATAGTAGCGATGCATACGTTGCTACTAGCCTATCGTAATTGCGACGCATGCAATATGCGTTGCTACTAACTAGTGTAGTAACCACACATACATTATGCGTCGCTACTAGTTTTTTTATTTTAAAAAATTTTAAATTAAAAGGGATAGAGAGGGTGAGGAGTGAGGAGGGAGAGAGAGAGTGAGGAGAGTGAGAAAGGAAGAGAGAGAGGAGAGAGGAGGGAGAGAGAGGAGAGATAGAGAGGAAGAGAGGAGAGGAGAGAGAGTGAGGAGAGAGAAGAGATAGAGGGGAAGAGAGGAGAGGAGAGAGAGGGGGAGAGAGAAATAAAGGAAGAGAGAGGGTACGAGAGAGGAGGGAGGATAGCAAGGAGAAAGAGGAAGAGAGAGAGAGTGAGGAGAGAGAAGAGATAGAGAGGAAGAGAGAGGGAAGGGAGAGGAGAGAGGTGGGAGAGAGATAGAGGAGAGAGAAAATTAAAATATTATTATAAATTATTTTAAAAAGTTTTAAAATAAAAAAATTCTTAGTAGTGACATATATGTGTATGCGTAACTACTAACTTATAGTAGTAGCGATGCATACGTCGACATGTCACTACTAGCCTACAGTAATAGTGACACATGCAATATACTAACTAGTGTAGTAGCGATGCATACATTATGCGTTGCTGCTAGTTTTTTTTAAAAAAAAATTTTAAATTAAAAGAGATAGAGAGAAAGTGAGGAGAGAGAGTGAGGACAGAGGAGGGAAAGAGAGAGTGAGGATAGAGGAGGGAAAGAGAGAGTGAGGATAGAGGAGGGAAAGAGAGAGTGAGGAAGAGAGGGAGTGAGAAAGAGAGAGTGAGGAAGAGAGGGAGTGAGAAAGAGAGAGAGGAGGGAGGAGGGAGGAGAGAGGAGAGAGGAAGAGAGGAGGGAGAGTGAGAGAGTGAGGAGAGAGAAGAGATAGCGAGGAAAGTGAGAAAGAGTGGGAGGGAGGAGATAAGCGGGAGAGAGGGGAGAGAGTGGAAGAGAGAGACAAGAGAGAATTAAAGTTTTATTATAAATTATTTTTTTATTTTTATTAGCGATGGATACCTTATGCGTCGCTACTAACTGGTGTATTAGCGACACATATATTATTCCTCGCTAATACAAATAATGTTTTTCACCTACCCGTGCAAGAAATTTGCCCTTGCAAGAGAAAATTTGCCCACTCCGTTATTTAACTACCCTGCCCACCCCCCCTCTCCCCTGCAGTGCCACCATCCTCCGCCAGCCGCCTCTGTCTCCAGGTCTGCCCCCCCTCTCCTCGGGTCCGCCCCCCTCCTCTGAGACATAGAAGGGGCGAGGGGGGTGGACCCAGGGAGAGAACTAGTAACTTGAAGATATGCCAATTTTGACAGTTTCTTCTACCATTAACAAATAGGCCTCTTATCAAGGTTCTGGCTTTCCAGTTATCTTGAAACTAAGAATGAAGGAGAATAACTCGGTTTTCTGATGTCAAAGATCAGAACGGTGCCGCAATGACAGAGCAGACTAATCAGAATTATCTCTTGAAACAAGGAATGAAGGAGAATAACTCAGTTTTCTAATGTCAAAGATTGGAACGGTGCCGCAATGATAGAGCATACTAATCAGAATTACCTCGTTAGGGATGATGGGAGAAAAATGAGCAAAAGGAAAAGCACTCTTTTTTTTATATAGATATATATATCAAACTGATACAAACTAGTACAGGCACTCAAGAAATAAAATACATAAGAGGGAAAATTACTCAAGAGGCGACTAAGACAAAGGCTTGAGAAGACTTCTTTCTTTTTTTCTTCGGTCCCCTTCAAATGTGGGAAGAGCCCCATATTTATAGAGGGAGGGAAGGGGGGGATGCCTTGGGCTGGTGAAGTTGGT
This sequence comes from Saururus chinensis, assembly GCA_035235625.1. NCBI lineage: Eukaryota > Viridiplantae > Streptophyta > Magnoliopsida > Piperales > Saururaceae > Saururus > Saururus chinensis. The sequence goes on from CP141143.1 coordinate 41,220,017, forward strand.
AGGTTGCATGTTCACCATGTGTTAGGTGGGGGTCTACCTAATTGTTGGAAGTAGCCCATATTCGTTCTTCACGTGTTTCTTTATTGGGCAGCGTGCACATCATGCATGTGCTTTATCTAGAGCCATCCGTGTCATAGTCACTGGACAAATGATAGGGATTAGGGTCCTGTGAGTCCCAGTCTTGAGTAGGCGTAAGATGGTATGCGCTGACAAAAACATCCAATCCTCGCAGATAAAGGTCTCGATCACCGTTGGCAAAAGGATACGCCATTATGTGCGACGGGATGTCCACATAGTATACTCCATTCAGGCTTGCCATGTGTAGCTTGAAGTCATAGAACTCGTCCGAATACTGGTGATAATTTTGTGACAAATCAATATTTGTCCATTGGAGGACTCTAACTAGCTCTCTGATGTATGGGACGAAGAAATTTACATCGGGAGTGGTGACAAAATCCCGTGGCTGATGGAGGCTGATCTGGACAAAAGTGCTGCTGACTTCGTTCAGCAAGGTCTGCTATTGCTGAATAGGGGAGAACCATTCCAATAGCGTTTTTACTCCGAAGGCATGATCGGAGAGGTTTCGGCAGACCTGGATCTGGAAGAGGTAGGCTGACAGGCGTCCAACATTGAAAAAAATGGAGATATGCCATTTTTCAATGAGGTACCATAGGAGGCAAAGGACTTCTTTAGGGCAATAGTAGTAATTCCGAAAACCGAAAGGGCGGATATAGGCATAGTCAGGGTGTGGGATTTGGAAGAAAACAGGTTCATTTCGGACTAAGTGAACTTTAAGGTAGGCCGTGATCGAGGTGGTAGTCTGGAGTGGAAAAGTGAAGGTGGCCAGTAAGTTGAGGAGTTTTGGAGGGAGGTTTTCGCATTCTTCAATAGGGAGTAGGTCAAGGAACAAGTTTTGCTGTGGAGAAATGGACGGTTGGGAAGGCCGTAGGTGGGAGAGAAAATTAGCAAGAATATTGTCCTTTCCTTTAATCTTTTTCACCTGGAACTTCCATTGGGAAAACCAATCATGCCAGCGTAAAAGTTGTGCATTAGGCAGTTGTTTTTGCTTGAAGTGTAGCATCTGAGGGAAAGCACTCATATCCATTTCCACGATAAATTCATGACCTATTAAAAAGAACTGGAACTTGGTAATGGCCATTTTTACCGCAAGGATATCCTTGTATGTGCTATGATAGTGCTGCTCAGAGGGTTTAAATGATCCACTCTTGTAGACACAGAGATGTCTCTTCTGAGTTTTATCAAGGACGAACAATACTGCTCCCCAAAAATGATCACTAGCATCTGTCTGTAAAATACGATGCTGATGGGGGGATGGGATATGTAGTGGTGGCAACCTTGGAATAATCTCCTTGATAGTTTTGATGGCTTTCATATGTTTCTCAGACCAAGGGGGTGGAGCTTTCTGAAGGAGTTCCGAGAGGGTTGCTCTGTGCTTCGCTATATGGGGAATAAAATTTGAAACATAATTCAGAACACCAAGGAATGTTTGAACTTGTCTATGGGACAATGATTCTTCCGGAAAATCCTGGAGCTTTTTTGCAATATGGGTCAAAGGAATATATTTGCCATTGCGGATTTCCATTCCAAGGAAATCAATGTCCTGTGTACACAAGACAATCTTGTTTTCGGCAAGCATGATACTGTAACTATAGCAGATAGAATGGAATTCTTATAGAAGTTGTAAGTGCTCTTCCTCCGTTCTGGAAAAAAGGAGGATATTATCGATATAGACAAGTGCCGAATGGAGCAGAGGATGAAAAATTTTCACCATAATTTTTTGAAAAATAGAGGCTGCCGTCTTTAGTCCGAATGGAAGGACTGTCCATTGATAGTGAGCATTAGGAATGATGAAGGCAGTCTTGTCTCTATCATCAGGATGAATGCCAATTTGCCAAAATCTGGCTTTCAGGTCAAACTTAGAGAAAACCTTGGCATCTGTGATTTGCTCAAAAAGGCTCATCCATTGTGGCAACAGAAACTTTTTATCAGCTAGGTATTTGTTGAGAGGTTGATAGTTTATGACTAGCCCGGCTTTTCTGCGTGCTTGCTCGGCTCGCTTGTTGACATAAAAGGCCTGACATGCCCATGGTGAGGATGTCTCTTCAATAAGACCTTGCTTGAGTAGCTGTGAAAGCTCTTCTTGTGCTTGGAGTAGCTGGTCAGGATTCATGCCCGAGTGACTGGCTGGCGTGGGAGTTGATGTGGAGGCTGTAGCCTTGAAAGGAAGGCGGACAAAGAACTCTGATCTTGTCCATAGTGGTGAACTATGTCGGGCTTTGAGCTCTTCATGCGAGGATGCACAACAATCTTGTATGATGCGAAGCCAGATAGCTTCATGAGGGTCCTGCAAAGCATGCAAATTGTTAATAGTAGCCCAGGGGGAAAATTGTCTTTGTAGGATAATCCATGAGGCATCCACTTGAGCTGAGGCAGCTTATGGAGGATATCGAATCCAATAACATCTTTTTCAGTAAAAGGGGACCCAAGAAAAGGCTGTGTGATCTGTAAAGAGGGGAATAAGGAGATAGTCAAAGGTGTGCTGATCTTATCAATATGGAAGGAATTTCCGTCAGCAATTTTGAAATATTGGCTATGGGGATGCCAATAATTGGTGTTGAGGATGGAGGGCTTAAGAATTGAGCGGGATGCTCCTGTATCAAGGAAAGCAATGAGGGGGATGGGGTTGGGACCAAGATGAAGAGTAACAGGAAGGAGAGGAGTGGGCTTGATCATCAGAGTCGTTATCAGAACTATATCCAAAACTAGAGTAATCTAGTTGAAGGACAGTGTCCGAATTATAGTCGTTGTCAGCTGAGAGTTTTGATTCCAGATCATGGAATTCCTGCTGTGTGATTGCCATCGCCTACTGAATAAATTGGGCTTTGTGGGGCTTGTTCTTTGTTGGGCATTGACAAGCAAAGTGTCCAGATTTGCCACAAAGAAAACATTTGCTTGATTTCTTGTGTTGTGGTCCCTTTTTTCGAAAAAATATCCATTTTTGCTTGGGTCTGGCAAATCTATTTGTTCGCGAGAATTTTGGCTTGTGGAAGTGAAACTTTTTTTTGGTAGAACAAGTGCATCTGTGGTTAGCTTTGCATTTGATCTGCAAGTCTGGTCGAAGGCAGGCTTTTCCAAGTTTTTGTCCAATTTCTTGGAGGCGCTTGATGAACTTGACCTGGTTGCACAACCTATCGACAACAACGAGACTTAGCTGATAAATTTGTCCAAGGGTGAGATTACCTATGATATCCCCTTTGAGCTTGATAATGCGCATGGTCTCATCACCCAATGGTTCTGGCAAGGATTGGAGAAACACTTGCTTCAAGTTGACATCGTCGATGCTGCTGATTGCATGGAAACGAGCTGACATATGCATATAGTATTTTTCAAGGTCCTTTTTGTCAAAGGAACAGACTTTTGCTTTCAGAAATTCTTCGCGTGCTGTCTTTTGACGGAGCATGGGGTGTCCAAGAAATTCATTATAGAGATAGACGATGAATTTTGAAATGTCTTTGGACTGGAGAATCTGAAGCTATCTGTATTCACCAAGTGCTAGCCACCATTCATGGAGATGTCCACTGAATCTGGAAGAGATCTTGGTAAGAATGTGTCTGAGGTTGGCGTTTGGGATAGCCATTTCCGCAGTTCCTCAGGCAAATATTTCCATGAAACGATCATGCCATTTGGAGGGAAGAATATCATCAATGGTAAAGAGCTTCTTGTTGTCAGTATTTTGGGAAAAAGGCCGAGCAAAAGCAGCATCAAAATTTGGCTCATGTTTTGTGTTGCTAAACTGCTCAAAGTCAGAGGGTTGTTCAACTGTAGGGTCACCGTGCATAAAAAGTTCAGGAAAACTTGGGTCAAGTTCAAAGGTGGTGGAGGTATTTGAAGATGCAAGGTGGTTTTCTCCAGGGGTATTCTATAAGCAGGAGGCTCGGAGAAATGAAGCAATAGGATTGGGTTCTTCAATAGGGAAGTAATGGGGAGGCTGTCGGGAGGAGGCTTCAATATCAGGAGAGAGGGCGGCCTTTCCATTGGGTTTAGGCGGTCTAGAAGTAATAGGTGGTTGGCTGGAGAGAGGTGGAGGTTTGTGGTAGAGGCCAGAGTTGGGAGAAGGGGTAAGTGGCTGCGGATGATAGTTGGGAATGTAAGAGGAGGGGCTACCAAATAGAGTGGCAAAGGCTGGGTAGCTTGGGGTGGGAAGTGGTTTATTGGCATGGGAGGCTTCAAGGCTTCTGAGCTGTGCTTCAAGGTGTCTTTTTTCTGCATCCTTATGGGAAATAAGTTTGGAGGTAATGGAGAAATCCTGACTTTTGGAATCAATTTGAAGAAGTTCCTGGTGCAGGCCATCAATCTTTGCTCGAAGCTCGAGCAAAAGGCTGGAGTTCGGAGTACCAGTGTTGTGAGCTTTTGTTGTTCAAGGAGGAGCTTTGAAAGAGCCTTGTTTTGTGCAACTGCATTTGCGGCCTGCCAGTTTAGGGCAGCTTCTGCGGCAGAGATCTGTTTAGGCCATCCATCAGGGGCTTGGCCTGCCAGTGTTGGGATCTTCCATATATGCTTGACACGCTTGTTTAGATCTTCATAATCTTCGGGAGAAGGGAACTCTGGTTCAAGCATGAAAATCTAGGGGATAGAATTTTCAATGGTAGAATGAGTTCGTACCCTGGGTAAACATGGATCTTTGTCTTCAGGGGCATGCGGCACCTTGGTATAACCACATAAATTGTTGGGCTCTTTTCTTCTGGGGTATAGAACATAATAGTCAAATTTCCCAGGAGATCGACCTCGGGATCGCCTGCTTCATATCATCTTTTTAGCTCCTGTTGTGAGGAATTTTTTCTTCTTCAAGCTTTTTTATTTGGATTAGAATGTTCCATGTTGAACTAGTAATCCAGGCAGTGGTTAGAATTGCAAATATCCCACTAGATGTGAGATGTTGATTGTGCAATTGCCTCAATGGTGTTGACTTCTGGCAAAGGTGTGGAGAAAACCTCATTGTCTGAATTCAGGGTTGGGAACTAAGTTTCAACAGTGCCATCAGCTTTTCTGGTGAAAGTAGGAGAGGTATCAGCATAAGACTTAGTGGTTTGTAGAAAAGTCTCGTATGTTGTGATCCACTTAGATGGGAGTATCTGCTCGAGTCGCTCATTGGAAAGTTGTTTGGGAATATAGGTGCAATGAACACCCTGGGGGCCAATCTTCAACATGAGAGCATCGGCTGACTGGTGGAGACCTGTGGTTGGAAGATTTATAACATGGTTTTGGAGGCGGAAGGCAAGTTGATAGTGGAGCATGGCGGCGATGGCTCCGGGTCTCATGTTTAGGCTGGAGAATTGAACTTGGGCAAAAAGAGAGTTAAACAAGAATTGGTCTTGCAAGGAGATGTTGTAGTTGGGATACAACATAAGGAAAATAGTACCAGCATTCAGAGTAACTTGGACAGTGGCTAAGACACTCTGGTTGTATGTGAGGAACCGGGTGTCTAGGAGAGCGAGATTGCTGGCGATTTCCATCCCTGGTCGGCCATGGAAGGTGAGGGCAACTTTGATGGCTCCGAGATGGAGATGAGTATATCCTTCAGTCTGTCATTGCTGATGAAGGCTACTAGGCAGAGCAATCGGGAGGAAGGACTCCTTAGAACCTACTGGAATCTAGTGCTGGGAGAAGGAGGAAGCTTGGACATACTCTTTGAACACAGAAGGAGTTTTAGAACCAAAACTCTTTTTTAGGATTTTTACTGTGTATGACTCTTTACTTAACTCAAAAACTTGGTAAGGATTAACAACAGGAAAACGGGTGGTTGGGACTTGGGAAGGGGCATATTCAATTTCATACAGAAAATTTTGACTGGAGGCAGAGGATGAGCGGCAAGTGGTTGAGGAAGCTTGGACATACTCTTTCATTCACGATGCTTTACATATGAGTAATTAAAAACTATTTATTATTTTTAAATATTTTCATATTAGCTACACATAATCAAGCATCACTAATATTCAATTATTAGCGACGCTTATTGCTCTGCATCACTAATAATCTGTTATTTATTTTTTTTAAATATTTTTTTATATTAGCTACGTTTAGTAAAGTGTCGCTAATAGTAAAATCATTAGTGACACATCAATAAACATCGCTAATGTTGCACTATTAGTGACGCTTTGTGTTAAGCGTTGCTAATGAGCAATAATGACTAGTGTTTTATCGATGTATTTAGCAACGCTTTGTAAGCATTGCTAATAGTCTGTTTTGTTGTAGTGACTATGTTGGAATCCTTATAAATTCAAAATTTATAATAATTTTCTAAATATTTTTTAGCATTACTCATGGAGTCTCTTTTTTCTTTGCAAGATCAATTAGGGTAAGTTATATTTACTTGGGATGGTTCCAAGACGACAAGACATCAAGTTTCATGTTCCCATTATACTAAAACTCAACTTGACCCAACTCCTTGGCACCCCTACACATTACTCATGATATAAATTATTTGGAAGTAAATATTTTAAAGTTATATAATATACATATGTTATATGTGTGATATTTACTAAAATTTATATTTATGTATAATAGAAATAAAAAAAAATTATTTAAATAATAATTTTTAAAAAAATTAACAAACCAACCACGTAGGTGCCAGCCAAGCGCTAGCACATGCGTGGCTTTTTTTAAAAAATTTTATCTAATTTCATCCTTTGGAAGGACGAAATCAAGTTTAAGTGGATTTTGTCCTTCTAAAGGACAAAATCTGTTAAAAAAAATTTTTAAGTGAATTCATGGTTTAGAACGACAAAATCACCTGAAAGGTTGTGTCGTCGTTTTAAACAATGAATTCACCAGTACACTGAGATCACCTTTAAGGTGGTTTATCATCATGGGACACTTCCCACCCTAGCCCATGCAGCTGGTTGGGCATCTCCCGTTGGCCGGCTGGGAGGAGCTGAGGGAGATGTACTACCTGCATGCAGCCATGTACGAGAGCATGCGGCTCTACCTGCCGGTGCAAATCGACTCCAAGTTCCCACTGGAGGATGATGTGCTACCCGATGGAACCTTTGTCTGCAAGGGGATGAGGGTCACCTACCACCCCTTTGCCATGGGTCAAATGGAGGACATCCGAGGCAAGGACTGCCTTGAGTTCAGGCCGGAGAGGTGGCTCAAGGGCGGGAAGTTCCTCTTGGAGAGCCTCTTCAAGTACCCCATCTTCTAGGCTGGGCCCTGAGTCTGCCATGGCAAGGAGATGGCTCTCCTTGAAATCAAGAGCGTGGCTGTTGCCCTGGTTCGCAGGTTCCGAATTCAAATGGTAGAGCCTGGTCGGGTGCCCAAGTTCTCTCCAAGACTCACTTCCACCCTCCATGGCAGTCTTCCCATTAGGGTTCATCACTTGCCTCCTCCCTCTTCGTAGTTTCAATCTTTTGTTCGCGTGCAGCTGAAGACTGCCATAGGAACTTGGTTCCCAAGTTGCATTGGAAGTCCTATCAAGTTGTCTTGTTCATTTAGGTACTGTAAGTTGCCATCTCGTCCAGTTGGGCCAGAACTTTGAGCTGGGTCTCATCCAGCTACAAGCCCAACCATGGCGGACAGTGGGACACAATGGTGGAGATCACGGTGAAGGAGGAGTTCCCCCACGGCATTGGGCCATTCCTCCATCGCCCGTTCATAGTAAGTGACGAGGGGGAGGTGACAGATAAGTTCGAGAGGTTTGCGACCAAGATGGCTTTCTTACTAAACGAGGAGATGCGTGAAGAGTGCTTGCCCGTGATGGTGACGAAGATGGTCACACCCCTGAGTGGCCTCCGTGTACTTGATCAAGTGGATAGCGAGAGGAATGACTGGTGCAACTGCTTCAACGGAAACTTCTCCGAGAGCTCTATGACAAGCTCAACCTCTACGACTCCCCATTCAACGACGAGCTTCTGGGCAGGGAGGGAGTCGGCAGGGGCGACGGAGACGGCGCTGATGGGGCCGAGGGGGAGCTGCCGGACGTGGGGAGAGGATGGTGCTGCATCGAGGCCGGAGGAGAAGGGCAGCCAAAGCATGCCCTACACCATGACCACGGCCACAACACTCCCTTTTGACAGCAGTAGCTTCCCGGAGTTCAACACTGCTCGTTTGTAGCAAGACTTGTCGGCCATGGTTTCAGCACTCTCCCACATTATAAGCTCAAATACCCGAGATCCAGATCGGCCTAATCTGCCCAGACCAGGCACAGGCATGACGTCTGATATTGCTACTAGTGTTGGTGCAGTTCCAGAGACATCTCCTGGACAAGATAATGAATGGGCACTCTTAACATTACTTGTTGTGGAAAACTCTCTGGAAGGCTCATTAATTAGTGGGTTTTTGATGGGTTTGATTCCTCGTCTTGGCATGATTTAGATGATCAGGACCTTAGGCAAGAGTGAGGGCGGGAAAAGCAATATATTAACAAGTAACCAATAGGATTAGGAAGATTCAGAGACAAGAAAGGGAAGTAAAATAAGTACTCGTAGAAACATCTATGCAGACGGGTGAATACGCGAGGCTCCCAGGAGAGCTGCAGGAAATAGGTTTTAAGTGGATTTCGTGGTTTCGAAGGATCAAATCACGGTTACGGTAATTTAAGGTGTGATTTCGTCGTTCGAAACGACGAAATCACTTAACTTGTTTTAACCAATTTTGTCCTTTAGAAAATGAAATCAATTTAAACTTAATTTCGTCTTTCCAAATGATGAAATTTGTTAAAATTAAAAAAAAAACCACGTAGGCGCCAGTGCTTGGTTGGCGCCTACGTGGCAAAAACCAACAACACTTTGAAAAATATTTCCCAAAACGGGTTAGTTTAGTAAATATATATTTTTAAATTATTATTTAAATAATTTTCCCTAGAAATAAATGACATATATTCATATATGATATATCATATACACAAATGTAGTTAACCACAAAGACACAAATTTTTTTCTTTTTAATGGTTATAAGATGACACTTGAAGAAAAAAATGAATACAAATATTTAAAAATTTTAGGTTATCAAATAATAAATAAATTTCATACAACTAAAAGAAGGTTAGAGTATGCAAAAGAGTTTGTGGTGCCACATATACATATAGTATATATGTGCTAAAAATAACATATTCATATAAAAATACTAAAAAACATATATAATACAAATATGTGAACACTTTAATGATACGGAGGGTTGTCTTAATAATAGTGACATTTATAGAAGACTACTAAAAGATGCATATATAGTTAAACATACAAACACAAGGTATAGCATCACAACAAATGAAATATATTAGAAAAGAAAGCTAATAAATAAGTAAATAATATTATTTATGCTTTAGTTGTCTATTTATAAATTTATGAGTTTTTAGTAAATGATGACAATTTTGTACAAGATTATATTTATAAATACTTCATTTGTCCTACGTTAATAGCTCTATTTAGATTTTTAAAAATACATTAAAATTAATTCATTATAAAAAACCAAATGGAGCTATTAATTTAAGCTGGAAGGAGTATTTGATAATATTATTTTTTACCAACCAATTAGAATATATTGGTATAATGATGGAGAAATATTGATTAAGTTTTTGTACTCATTTTTATATATTAAAATATATGATCAATATAAAGAAATATAAATATTATTTAAAATAGCATGGGCCAAGCTTACAACTTAATGACGGAGTGATGAAATTATATTTGACAATAAATATAGGGAAAATTATATAAATAATAATAATAAAATATTTACCATTTTAAACCACATTGAGAAATATTTCCCAAAGTGGTGTTCTTTTTTGCCACGCAAGTGCCAGCCGCCTACGTGATTTTTTTTTAATTTTTAAGTTGATTTCGTCGTTTAGAAGGACGAAATTAGTTTTAAGTTGATTTCGTCCTTCTAAACAACAAAACCGGTTCAACACCAGTTAACCCGGTTTTGTCGTTCTGAACGATGAATTCAAGTTAAGCTGATTTCATCGTTTTGAACGACGAAATTGCCACACTACCCCCTGTCAGTGTTCGGTTCTGATTTTGTTGTTTAGAAGGATGAAATCATCTTAAGTTGATTTCGTCATTCTGAACGATGAAATCATCTTCGTTTTAGTCACGACCAGTCGCATTTCTAGTTCCTTTCTTTCTGTGCTTATCCAACATTCCTCTCCGCCACTGCTCCTACTTCCGTAGTCCGGCCCGCCGCTAGTCCCACCTCCTCCGACTAGTAGCCGGTCCCGCCTCCTCCTCCCCGCCGCCTTTTCTAACTGCCCCCATTCTAACCATGCCAAATTATCCCCGTCACCGTGGTACCCTAAATCTTTCTTTTTTAAGATAATTATTTTAAAGATGTGTTGTTTTACAACTATTTTAATTTCATTGATTAGGAAATTTGCTCATTGATTTAAAGTCTTCATGATATGCTTATATACTTGGTAAATCTATTAGTTTCTATGCATATATACTTTGAAAATATGTTGGTTACCATGCTTATATATTTGGAAAATCTCTTGGTTTTATTTAAATATTATTGTGGTATTTTATGCCTCTATTGATTGACATTATTATTTAAAATCAAAGCTTAATTTAATAGAGAATATGAGTTAGCAATAGTTTGGTTATGGTAGATGTCAGTATTAGTTTGCTTAATCTAATATTAATTTAATCTATTATTTATTAATTAATTGAATAGAAATAGCAGAAGAAATGATTAGTTTTTTACTTACCTATGATGGACGCACAAAAGGATTATTAATTAAGAAGTCGTTGACGTATGATGAATTTGAGATGCAAGTAGTAAACAGGGTTGGGTGGGATCGAAGAAGATGGAAAATTACTATCAAATGTAATATTCCGTCGTATAGATTGAGAATGACATTAATATGCATAAATGATGATGCATCAATGGGTTTTATGTTTCACCACTCGCGTCACGTAATTTCTTTCGAGTTATTTCTCGAAAAAGAGGCCTGAGTGCTTAGTGAAAGGCGAAGTAGTTCACATAGGAGCTTGCATAGGAGCTCACACAGGAGCTCGGATAGAAATGTGAACAATGAAAGTCATATGCAAATGCCGGTGGACGACGAAGAAGAAGGAAATTTATCTATAACAGTAACTTCAAATAACGTCATAGGTTGTCTGCCCCTATTTACGATGGAAGTGGACCTAATTGGATGTAAGGTTGATTTAGTTGTGAATACGTTTTGAATCTTATAATTATTAATGAAAATATGTTTAGCTAAAATTTGAATTTTGTGTGTAATATGGAAGGTCCACGATGCATGCGCACGAGCCATTTAGCGTTCAAATGTCTCAAGGCGGTGCATGGTATGAAACTCAAAGTTCGATGGACATATATTACCCCTACACATATGTTGGTCATACCAATGCTGGACCATCCAATCAAAGGTGAAATATATATTCATAAATGAATATAACTTTTTTAGGCATATGAAATTTAATACATATGCGATGTTTATATGTAGGGGGGGATATGTCCATGATGAAGATACTGATGAAAATGAGGCTAATGAAGTTTAAGATAATATTGACGAAGTAAGTGGAGAAGATTCTGATATGAATGCAGAAGGGGTTAGAGGTGAAGAAAGTGCTCAACAGATGGTTGACGGCGAGGGGGATGATGAGGTAGACAATGCTATTGCTGCAAATGATATGAATGTAGATGATGAAGAGCCGTCGTACTATGAAGTGGAGCCACTTTATGCACACATCACAGATGAGGAGATAGATGCAGTAGTTAATTCTATAATGGATATGGACCAACAAAACGAAGATGAGTTATATGTTGGCCGCATCTTTGAGAATAAAGAAGCATTTGTTACAGCCTTGCAGAAGTTTTTCATTCAAAATTATGTCGAATACAAGGTTGTACGAACAAATTTGTCAGAGTATACAGTGAAGTGCATTGATATCACTTGCCCTTGGAGAGTGCATGGCTCAATAAAAAGGGGTGGCGGGTACTTTAAATTGAAGACGTACAAAGGTGACCACACATGTCGGAATGCCCAGTTTAGTACAAATCATAGGCAATGTAGTGCCTCCTTTATTTCTAAGGTCATAATGCCCGCTATCCAAGCCGAATTAACTCTCACACCAGGGGATATTATTAAAAGAATAAAAGAGAAGTATCATGTTGACATATCTTATAAGAAAGCATGGGCAACAAGGAATATGGCGATCAAGGCTATTTATGGAGATTGAGTAAAATCATATAAATTGTTGCCAATGTACCTAAGGGCAGTGCAAGAAGTGAATCTTGACACCTACTACCACATAGAGGATGATGAAGTACATCGTGCAGATGGTGGCATATGTAGGATATTTAAGCTATTGTTTTGGGCATTTGGGTCGTCTAGAGAAGGGTTTCGACATTGCATCCCTGTGATTGGTGTTGATGCCACTCACTTGTATGGCAGATACCTCGGTGCTCTTATGGCTGCAACGGCTATAGATGGAAACAATGGGTTATTTCCTCTTGCATTCGGGCTTGTCAGGCAGGAAGATAGAGACAATTGGAAATGGTTTCTAATGGAATTGAGGGAACATGTACTGATGGGCATGACAAACATCGTCATTATTTTAGATCGACATAAGGGGCTTCAGAAGGCCGTGCCTGAGGTTCTTCCAGAGCCTCTGTACCACCATCGCTATTGCACCCGTCACATAAAAGTAAATTTTAAGGTGTTCAAAAATGATACACAGACGGACTTGATTGGGGCAGCAGCTTGTGCACTTACAGTAGAAAAGTTTGATGCTAAAATGGATTTGATTGGTCAAGAGAGTCCTAGGGCAAAACATCTCCTCTTTGGAGGAGAATTGCATCTTGCACAATGGTCCCTTCCCCACGGTGGTTTTATGACATTTGGCATGATGACTACAAATATGGTTGAAAATTTAAATAGCGTCTTGAAGGGGGTACTAGGATTACCCATGCAGGCTTTAGTGTCAGCTATCTTTTATCAGCTCATAAATTTTTTTGTTAAACAATCTTTTGCCGCCTCTACCATGGCCACCCTGTATACTCCCAGAGTGGAAGCGATATTAAGAGAGCAAACAAGAAAAAATGGGGAGTATATAGTTAATAGGATCAACAGGGGACAGTACAAAGTGACATCAATTCGTGCCCGAAAGGTTATGGTAAATGTTGCAATGCATACTTGTACATGCAACATCCCTCAGGTTTATGGTTATCCTTGCACGCACCTTATCGCCATGTGGGCAAAGCGGTGGGAGCCAATCCAGGCATCACTATTTTACACATCTTCTACTTATAAAAATGTGTACTCCGCAAAATTTTATTCTCCTCGTGGTCGGGAGTATTGGGAGAGGGATATACCTTTTGTATTATACCCTTTGATAGCAACAAGGCAACCCGGTCGCCCACGGTCTGTTCGCATTAGGAATACAATGGACCGTAGAACAATGGAGAGAGATGGTAGAGGAGGATATAAATGTGGGAGGTGTAAACAAAGTGGGTATAATAGTAAATCATGTAGAAACCCTCCTGTTGATTGGTAAACATATAATCAATCTCTTTATTTATTCTATATTTTAGTCACGTACGCATATGCTCCTTTTGATTAATGATATGATCTTAATTTTTCGCAGATCATACGGATCATGTAGAGCCTTGTTATGGGCCAGGCCCGAGTGACGCTTCCATACTCGTATAGCAGGAGTCACATAGGTATGCTGCTATTTGGAGAGGAGAGGTATGATAACTTTTTTTTAAATTTTGTTTCATTTTTTGGGCAATATAGTACGCTATGTTATAATTTTAAAATTTATTATAGGACCCCGGGTGCCTTGAGTGCATCGAACATTTTAAATATCTCGGCCATTGGCCCATAGATGAGCGTATTTTACCTTATATTGAGCGAGCGGGATTTGGCCATTTCATTTATCTACAATATGTTCGTCTCGATTGGCCTCTATTGACAACTCTCGTTGAGAGATGGAGGAGGGAAACACAGACGTTTCATTTGTCATATAGAGAGATGTCCATCACTCTCATGGATGTGGCAGTTCTATTAGGACTTTGCATCGATGGACATCTTGTGACAGGCACGACAGGAGGTGCTCATGTGGATATATTAGTTAGACTTCTTGGTAGAGCTCCTCCTACTACAGTGATGCGTGGTAGCCGAGTGAGCCTACGATGGCTCTTACAGGAGTTTCGCGAGCTCCCAGCCGATGCTGCAGAGATAGTTATCTAGCAACATGCACGAGCCTATCTATTACATTTACTTGGAGCCACGATATTTGCGAATACCACAAGCAGCCACGTGCATGTTTCATATCTCTCCCTCCTTGTGGACTTTGACATGGCTGGTACTTATTCATGGGGCAGTGCTACTCTCGCATTTTGATACCGAGAATTAGGGAAAGCATGCTAGGCCATGACCTCGGGGATTGCGGGCTGTCTGATGCTTCTTCAGGTAATTAATTGTGTAACTTTCCTTGGTCTTTTAGACACGTATAATTCTTTAATTGTAATATTTGTTATCATATTTTCTGACATAGTTATGGTCGTGGGAGCACTTACACGTCAGACGACCAAGTGCTGAGATGGGTTGCTTGGTCGAGGGTGCTCCATTAGGGGTGAGGTAGGTTGTATTTATGTTTAACACTTACTTTTTTTTAGCAACGTTTTATGTACATATGCTGAACTTATTTTTTAAATTTAACTCCTTAAGGTGGAATGTTCGGAAAAAGAGAACCGAAAATCCACAAGGAGTCCTCCGATTATACAAAGGGGAGTTAGACCACGAGCGGCCATACCAGGTAATTTTATTGCCGTGTTGAACTTTTTATGTAAAGATTTTAAAAACTTTCGTCGTTATTTAAACTAAATTATCTTTATATATTGTATAGGTTATTTGGCAGCCGTACTCAAAGGATGTGTTGGCTGCGTTACCTCCCCTATACACGGACAGTCGAGACGTATGGCTATCTTGAACTCCGCTGATATATTACGAAATTATAGAGATGTATGTGCCAGATCGTGTAATGCTCCAGTTTAACCTGGAGCAAGGGGTCCCACCTTCTACCGTCGAGTTTGTCCATCGCATCACTCGACAAGGCCGCCATTTTACTGACTGGGCAATTCATAATGCGTCGTATATCACTCGATGGGAGGATAGGAGAGCCACTGTTATCAGAGGGGAGATGGCTACAACATTGCGAGATGTTCGTAGTGCTTATATGCAGTAGTATTTACCGATTACACGACGATATATTTTATCGCGCGATGATGTAGAGGAGATGAAGAATCATCCTAGGGGAGTGTTTGAGGCAGCTCTAGTAAGTACAACTTTGTTAATTAAGGCATATATTATTTTCTTATTTCGTATTAATTATTTATCTAATATTTAATTTATTTTTTTATAGCTTCGTCTAGTTCGACGTACGCGTGCGCATTTGACTGATGCACTTAACACCTGTGCTTCGTGCGAGGACTTTTCAACAGTATGTCAGTCGGTGATTAGAGAGTATGATGAGTCCTCGTAGCTTGCCACTGCTTCATTCGGTGATTACGGATGTTCATAGAGATTATCCTGTCGACGAGGCCGCTCAGACGCAGCCGATGCACTCTTCATTCCCTGATATTCCATCATCATCAGCAACGTATAGCTCTCCTCTAGGTTCATTATTTCCAGATACTGTAGATGTAGCTAAGCCAGATCCGATTTTATATTATAAACGACATCGGCCAGCTCGTGTTGTACCATCTATTACTTATGCTGAGCCGGAGCCGGAGCTGGAGCCGGAGCCAGACCTGGAGTCGCAGCCCAAGCCCGAGCCACAGCCACAACTAGAGCTAGAGGCAGATCATGAGGAGCTCATACACCACCGTCGAGGATGAGGTCGAGGTCGAGGACATAGGAGATTATGACATTACTTTTTTTATATGTTTATTTTAAATTAAATATTTTTTTGACTTGTGATGTAATATATTTGATACTCGTCTATGATGTACTTTAATGTTATATTTGTTATGCATGGAATGGGTGGAATGAATGTAATTGTGTATGTATTGTGTATGTTTTGAATGAATGAACAGGGACAAGTGATAAAGTTAGTTTCAAATAGTTTTTTTAAAATAAATATTTTGATTTCGTCCTTCTTGTTGCCAACCCAATGCTGAAATGGAGTAAGTGTAGCAATTTCGTCGTTTAGAACAATAAAATCGGGTCAACTAGTGTTAAACCGGTTTCATCGTTTAGAAGGATAAAATCGGCTTAAAACTAATTTCGTCCTTCTAAATGACGAAATTAACTTAAAAATTTTTAAAAAAAACCACGCATGCGCCAGCTGCTTGACTGGCGCCTACGTGGCAAAAAGGAATACCACTTTAAAAAATATTTCTTAAAGTAATTTAATTTGATAAATATTTTTTTATTATTATTATTTATATAAAATAAATTAACCCAAACCTCAACTCAGTATGACTCATAATACCCTACATACTCGGCTCAGGCCCAAGGGTGATTGAGGAGCATTAAAAACCACCCCGCAGTGAGTAGTCAACCCATTTGCGATCCTATATGGAACGAATGTTCTTTCCTCTCCGGTTCCCACTCCGACTTTGACCCTAATCCATTATTTGGAAACTTTGGATGCTTATAGCTTACTCCCCACCGACCTTGCCTAAATTTGAGTTATTATTATAGGAAACCCCACGACCGCCCAATTTCTCCAGGAAGCAGAAGAGATGGAAGGGAGACGATGGTGCTACATGATCGTTTAGAGAATCCTTGTACAGCGAATAATCTTTGCTTCTTTAAGCGTTTCATCTTGCGACCAATTCTAATCCATTATTGGGAAACCCCCCAACCGTTTCACTTCCCGATTTTAGTTTCATCTGTTTTGTTCTAGTAAATTATTGAAGGGCTTCCGTCTTCTTTTCAGTTAATTCATGTGGCCATGAATTGATATAATTTCTGTTTTATTCACGACCGTATCTAGTTATGATATGGTGTGTGATATAATTTCGTGTCTTGTTTGTATACAACTTGCATGGCAGAACGCTGCAAAGGTTCATGGACGATCCCAAGCTAGCCGATGTATCTTCTCATCTTCTTTGAAGACTTCGGAAGCAGCTGGTTCAATCAAGAACTTTGGCACTGTTAGTCTGACTTACGGTTAAATTTATCATATCATCTGAGTTTGCTTTCTTCGGTGGATCTCTGGTGCAGTTTTGTTTCCTGATTTTTGAACCTTTTTATCAGCGTTGTATGTTCTCTGTTCCAAATTCTTCACTTGCCAATTTCTGTATCATGGTGGTTTTGTTTCTCATGGTGGGTTCTTTTGCTGGCCCGACACAGCTGGTTCGGTTCTTAACCCTAACATGAGACCAACCTGCCCAGTAGGAAAAATCGATTGCTTTTGCTGTGTTGTGAGATTGAACTTCTGAAAATATTTTTTTCATGACAGGATGCTGGTGAGGGTTCATGTGAGTCTAATGAGCCACACAGAAGGATTGTATTCCTTTCTCATCTATTTTTTATTTCCTTGTGATCGAATTATTCCTCTTTAACTTTGCCTAACCTATTTTGCATAGAATAATGTCAAGTCCCAAGCGTGATTGTGACCAGGCGAAAAGAAGACAATTCTTATACCTACAGGATCTTAATTGATGTTAATGGTTTCAGTTGTTGCCAGAATCATAGATTAATTTACTTGAGTATTTTCCAAACTGTGCTTGCAAGTAAATTATACAGAACCATCAAAGGTAAGGCAGAAGTGGGCAGACTTCTCCATAATCAGCTTTTACTGTTTTGTGGTGCTTGGAGCATCTCTCGTGCTTACATCCTCACATGTTCATAATCACACCAAGTACGTGCACCTTCGACTTCTCATGTCGGCATCGAGACCATTACATTGTCTGACTTGGATTTAGCCTTGACTGCCCCAGCTCCGTTTCTTGCAACCGTCTGTTTTAGTGATACCCAATCAAAAGAATATTTAGTTATGACCATAGATGCCATATTATTATGAAGAAACAACATATATGTCCTGGCCTTGTTCTTGAATATTACTTGTATGACGGAAGACTGCAAAGATTCGTTCATGGAGGATGACGTCTCAAGATCCATTCCGTGTGTGAAGACTGTCTCTGGAAGCGGCTGGTTCGACTAAGAGAGACTTCAGTGATGACAGGTTTTCCGTCCTGATCTGTGCTTAAATTATTTTTAACATCTGTGAATCATGAATTTTCTAATCATGAGTTTCTATTTCTGAGACAATATGAGATCGCTAGCCCAGTTGGAAAGACCATAAACCTTTGTCATTTCCTTTGAGTTTTTTGACTGATTTTCTTTAGGCAAGATGCTGGTTGGCACCATGGTAATCCCATGTCTTCTCAGGTATATGTATCTTGTAACTTTTTAGAAGCAAATTATGATTAGTAGAACTTGATTATGAACTGTGTCCAGTTGGTGGAATCGTGTTGTCATTATGAGTGGAGGTACTATGATGGTGATGAGAGAGGGCAAAATGATAAATTTCTACTTGAGATGCCCTTGTAGCATTACTTCCCTAAGTAATTTGTGCCTACAAATGGTCATAAATGTGGATACCATCCATCTCTCTCTTTATCACCTCCCTCCCTTTTTGGATGTTTCTGATAGAACTTAATGCAAAAGACTTAGACATACCTATAGCCATTAGAATCAACAAAGCTTGATCTTCTCCTAATCCTCTTCGGAATCACAATAGTATTTCTGGTTTAGAATTTGGCTGAGAGTAATCTCGCTTAAGGTACCGAATTACGATGGCTAATGGTGTATTTATAACTAAACCAGGATACCATTGTTAAGAACCTTAGAATCTTGATCGTCCATCCATAGGTCATCCAATGGTTTAGATTTGCCACTTAAATTCACAACTTAATGCGTATTCTGATTTGGGCCCATTACCCAGACAGTTTTAAAAGCTCAAAACAGTGTCAATTGAGACAGTTGGGCTACTTTATGTTTTATTACAAAAAAAAACCCAACATTCTCTCACTTGACACAACTTCTCAATTAAGCCAAAGAAAGAATAAAATCTCCCACTTCGCTTAATTAAACTAAATTTGAGAAAAATATTTTAGTTAAAAAAATAACCAAGTGGGTAATGGGAAACTTTAACATGACTTTCGTATACGCATACAATTTTTGAAAAAATGATACCCTTCGAACTGTATGTAATAACTTTATACCCTTATAAAATGTCATAATCGCATGAATCAAGGCGGTTATGTCCTCAGAGGAGAACATTCCCTTCCATGTATTATGATGCAACTAATTCATTCTATTTAAGTGCTATATGTAGCAAAATATATTTATGAGTAAAGGCATGCTCCCACTCATTTTGCAAATATTGCATCATACTTAAGTGCACTGAAAAATGAGACACAACGAGAAAAGAAACTGTAACTGCTATGATAAATGAGTAAAGTCCAGAAGTATATAAGCAAAATCAAATACACGATGAGCTAATAAGACCCATATGATCCACATGACTCTTAAACAGAGAAGGGGGTAAGCCCTTAGTTATTGGATCAGCAACCATAAGCTCAGTACCTATATACTCAATAACAACTGTCCTTTCTTTAACATGATCCCGAACAACAAGATACTTGATGTCGATGTGCTTACTCCGACTTCCACTCTTGTTGTTCTTCGTGAAGAACACAGCAGTACTATTATCACAGAACATCTTTAATGGCCTAGATATGGAATCCATAATAGTAAGTCCTGTGATAAAGTTCATCAGCTAAGTAGCATGTGACTAGCCCTCATAACAAGCAACAAACTCTGCCTCCATGGTCGTTGATGCTGTAAGGGTTTGCTTAATACTTTTCCAAGAGACAACACCGCCTGCCAAAAGGAAAATATAACCCAATGTCCACTTTTTCGAGTCAACACAACCAGCAAAGTCTTCATCTGTGTATCCAACTAGTTCCAAATGATCAGAATGTTTGTCTGTAAACATGTAATCCTTCGTTCCTGGCAGATACCTCATAACCTTCTTTACAGCTCTCCAATGATCAATCCCTGGATTTTCTGGTATCTACCCAGCATTCCCATAGCAAAGACAATATTAGGTCTTGTGCAGACCTCTAAGTACATCATACTACCAATTGCCGATACATAAGGAATTTCCTTCATGCTTAAGCGGTTAGACCGCTCCCACTTTTCAAAAGATGCTACCTCACTTGGCGTACTTTTTTCCGTAGGAGTGGTGGGTACATCCATACGAAATGTCAAATCCAAGTTCATGCATCCTAACAGTAAAAAAATCTTCTCATTCCAATTCGTAAAATTGTCCCTAGACAATAATAGAAGGTGCTGATTAGGGTCAGAAATAAAAGACGGATAAGCTATAATAAAAGAATAAATGCATGCAAACATTAAAGAGGCCAAGAAACAATAACATAAGTATGAAATAGCCAATGCTAAAATCATGTAATAAAATTGTAAACCTCCTTTTGGGCAAAGGTTGCAATCTGCATAAAATTTACTAAGCCGTATAGAAAAAAATGTTTATTTTGTTTTATGATAAGGCTAGTGGGTTATACATAAAACATTATAGGAAAATCCCACACCTTTGTGTATACGGATTCACCCATATTTAAATATATAACCCTCTACCCTATCCTAATTATGTAACGCTAACTACCACTTCCCTTTGGGGCCGGATGATAGTCTTTGTCATATAATCAAAATTTGATGACAACACAATATTTTTATGTATGTGAATCTATGTACCCCATGGTAACATTCTATATGATTCACACGTTGACATATAACTTAGGATGCTTTGGCCATTCCTAAATCATCTTAGCAGACGTGGGAACTGAATTTGTGCTATTCACCTTTTCAAATAACAAAATGAATGCAATTAATTATCAAACAATCATAAAAATATCCATATACAAAATTGACAAGGGCATTAATGTCAACTTTGTAATCAGGCTTTTGGGACTGGGCCAGGGGTTCCATCACGACACATATAATTAACAAATATAGTTCAAAGTCCTTATACAGTCCTTTGTAAAAAAAAAAGTGTACAAGTTGGAAGCTATAAGCCCCTAAAATAGAAAAAATGTACATTAATTCTTCATGACTGCATTTGCCTCTAGACAGGGTCCTTGAATTTTGGTATTGCTTACAATAAGTATAATATCCACTCTCTCTCAAAATTACATAAGTAGTGTGCTCAACAATTTAAAAAAAAAATTGATAAAACATACGATTGCAATATAATCCCCTGGCCGGCCCATAACATTAATAAAGCCTTAATCATGATAATTTAAAAACACATCCATAATTCCACATGCAATCATCATTGTAAAAAAAATTCCAGAAAAGGAAAGAAAAACAAATATTTCCTGATTTTTTTAAACCCCGGTTTGGGTCGGGTCGGCAGTTGACCCGTGCCACGGCTGACCTGCGATGCGGGTTAGTGAAAACCCACCCGGTGCGGGTCAGAACAGACCTGCACCAGTGCAGGTCAGCAACGACCCACAGAAACGGGTTTGAGGCGACCCTGTCACGCCCTGGCTCTGCCCGACCCGAGCCGAAACCGGTCCAGGGGCCGGTCAAGCCCGCAGGGGCGACAAGGGAAATTGAAATACGGTTTAGCGGAAGACTTAACCCTAAATACGGGCGACTTAACAGAAATTACAGAGTATGTACACCACTTTGAGCAATAGTAAATAAGTAGAAAAGAAAGAAAGTCACTTAACTCAAAATAAACGACGAGTCTCAAACCCACATACTTAGTCAACCATAGCCTATTCTGGCTCTAAAATAGGTCTTAAGCAACACAACTGTATAAAGTAACATAAATCCAACAGAGAACTATACACAAAGGTTCTAAACATAAAACATAAACCAAGGAAAATAAGTCACATAAGAGTCTCCCCAATCACATCTAAGTTGTCTCCGATCTTTCCTCAAAGAGGAGATCCTGTTCATCTGCGTGTCGCGCCACGCAGCCCCAAAGCAAAACACAAGAAAAGGGGTGAGTTTAAACAAACTCAGCAATGGTTTTTAATATAACTATCATCATCACAAAATATGATAGCATAGCAATAAAATCATTTAGACTAAAGATTGACAAGATCTATCATTTTCTGATCACACATACACATCTCCTAAACCTGCATCATAGTGTATAATCCACATAGTGTCATTCACATCATATCAACCTGCATGAAATGTATCTCTAGCATACATATCCAATCATGTATCACATCATATCAACCTGCATGAAATGAAATGTATCTCTAACATACATATCCAATCATGCGTCACATCATATCAACCTGCATGAAATGTATCTCTAACATACATATCCAATCATGCATCACATCATATCAACCTGCATGAAATATATGTCTAACATACATATCCAATCATGCGTAACATCATATCAACCTGCATGAAATGTATCTCTAACATACATATCTAATCATGCATCAACATTCTCATTCATCATACATGTATAAGTGTCACACACACACTAGGCCAACATGCAAGTCCATACACATAGAGAATAAACCTGCTCTTCAAGGCTGAAGCCCTCGAGCCAACACTTATCAAATAGACATGCTCCTCAAGGTCAAAGCCTTCGAGCAACTCCCGCTCCTCAAGGCCAAAGCCTTCAAGCAACTCCTGCTCCTCAAGGCCAACGCCTTCGAGCAACTCCTGCTCCTCAAGGCCAACGCCTTCGAGCAACTTCTGCTCCTCAAGGCTATTGCCTTCAAGCAACTCCTGCCCCTCAAGTCTAAACTCCCGAGCAACCCTGCTTGTCAAGACTAAAGTCCCAAGCAACAATACCTGGGAAGCCGGTGCACTCGGACAAACCAGCTGGATTCTCAGGGTTCAGATAATCATAATAAATCTCAATCCGCAAGACAAGTACACAACTCGTCCCTACATAACTCCATTTAACTAGACTCAACCCGGGGAATGCACTCGTTCCACACAGGAACTCAAATCAAAACATGTCATTTAGGACTAATCAAGTTTCGATTAATCCACGACCGATAAATCTGGCACGCAATTTCACCACATTAAATCCAATCGATCAAATTCAATTAACGTCGATAAAGCCTCAATTGGAAATCTATTTTTATGATGCATGCAACATGGTACATACGTGGGCAAGGCATACATGAATCCTAATTCATGATAAGTGCTCTCATCAGCCCCTAATGCATCATTCATAATTATAATATCAAGCTTCAACATCATCATTGAACCCCACATGTGTGTGTGTACCTAGTAGAAGCACTTCACTCAATGCATATCAACATGCTTGAAATTAACTCACTACCACACTACACATGTGAATTAACATCTAATCATGAATTCCAGCGGAAATCATAGGAGAAGAATCATTGAAAATCATAACTCAAATCAAAGCTCAACCACAAGCTAAACACATATAAGGTCATTTACTTCATCCTTAAGCCATGAAGTTCACTAATATTCACGCATCAATTAACCACAACTTAACATGACATATCAGTCCGTTAGTAGGCTGTTGCTCTACTGAAAATATACTTAACCATAGAGAATCAACCATTCATAACTTCAAGATGACAATACCAACATCATACCTCCAACCATAAGTCATTCCACATAACTCTAAATATATACCTCAACTTCATAACCTCAATGGTATGCCTTTCCAGTAGCATACTATAGCTCAAAACGCTCCACATTTATATGAAATTGGCATGTTAAAGTAGAATCACCGAAATAAACATCATGCAAAAAATACAAAATTTGCTGTGTAGCCATTCGAACGCCCAGAAGGGTTGTTCGATCGGCTAAACAGGAAATCTATCGAACTGATAGTGTTGCCGTTCGAACGCCAACAAGGCAAAATCGACCTTCTTCTTCCTTTCGCATTTTCAAACCGAAACTCCATTGATAAAACTCAAAAGCACCATATAACAACCTAAATGCCATTAAAAGTCCACCATAACTTCCAAAATGCTAATGCACATCATAACAAGATAAAATCCTATGAAATCGGGATTAAAGATTACCATTTACTAATCATGACATTAGAACACTAAATCAAGTAACTCCATTCAAAATAAACCACAAAATCAAGAGTTTTACCATAGGAAGACTGAAATTTCGAAAGTCTATTACCTTATCCCTTGATTAAGCTTGGATTTGATGGTTTAAGCTTGGATTTGATGGTCACCCTTCTTGAAAACCTTACAAAGACATAGAGTTTGAATTAAACCCCATTAAAACCGATTTAACATAGAAAACCCTAATTAAAAACTTAGATCAAGGGCTTGTTGAACATAAAAATAGGATTTTGAGAGCTAGGGTTTGTAGTAAAGATGCAAATCAATAGTTTTGATGTTTAAAAAATGTATCAAAACAAAAGGGAAATGGTAGATCTAGAAGGGATTAAGAAAAAAGTTAGGATTTGGTACTTAATTAGAAGGGACTTACCTTAAACACCTTCTAATCCGGGCCTAATTAGGAATTAGGCCTGACCTCTCCTTCTCAGCCTATTCCCAAAATGGGAATGGCTCAGGTCTGGCCTTTTATAGTATGTCTTTGGGGTGTGTATGGGTAAATTGTGGGGTATGAATAGAAAAATAGGCTAAAAATGGGTAATTTAGTTATTTGAGCACTAATAAAACCTGGAAAAATTATAAATTTTTTTGTAAAGTCTTGTGTTGATGTTTGGGTTAATTTGACACAAAAACCCAAATTTCGCCGGTGGGGCCCACAGGGGGTCCCGCCAAACCCTAATTTTTGGAAAATTAGTGAAAATTCAGAAAAATCCCAAAAATTCAGATTTGACTCAAAATCACTTAAGACCAGTATTTGTAAAATTGATTTTGATTAAAACCATGAGAAACACCATCTATCTTTGAAACCACCGAATAAATCAGAAAACGTGTTGACCTCACGATAACCGATAATTAAAGTGACCAAAGATCTTATAGACCCGCTCTTGTGGGGTTGTCTTCAACCTCTCGACAGAGAGGTTGATGACCAAGGCGGCAGTGGCCAGCGCTATGCAGGATCGAAAGCAGGGGCGATGGCTAGAAGACACAAAAACTGATGCGCAGAGACAAAAAATCAAATTTTTATGTTGCCGTCGGATTGTACGAGAGAATAAAAAATGGCCAACGCAGCTGCAGCGCCGGCTAGAGCCCATCACCTGGCGGCGACGGCTTTGGCCAGCGCGTCTGTTTCGATAAGCATCCGGCAGCTGTTTGGCATCCGCCCAGTCACAACTACAGTATTGCTACAGTAAACAAAACAAAATACAACGACCATGAATAGAAAAAAAAATTATGTCAACCATAACATTTTTGTTCAGTGCAGTAAAATAAATCTTCTCTGATACAAATTGATAGAACTTAATGCAAAAGACTTAGACATACTTGTAGCCATTAGAATTAACAAAGCTTGATCTTTTGCTAATCCTCTGCAAAATCACAATAGTATTTCTAGTTTGGAATTTGGCTGAGAGTAATCTCGCTTAAGGCACCAAGTTAGGATAGCTAATGGTGTATTTATAACTAAACTAGGACATCACTGTTAAGAACCCTAAAATCCTAACCATCCATCTATGGGTAATCTAATGATTCAGATTTTCCACTTAAAACTACAATTTAATGAGTATTCTGACTTAGGCCTATTACCCAGATAGTTTTAAAAACCCAAAACAATGTCAATTGAGACAGTTGGGCCACTTTATGTTTTATTACAAAACAAAGCCCAATAGTTTCAGAATCAAATTAGCCACTAAACTCCTTAGGTCTAAGCTCTAGTGTGCACTTTGTAGAATTGGTGCAAGCGTAGGAGCAAGTGGGTTTTTACTGCCACTTGGTAGAGGCTTACTAGGAACAACTCCACATTTCATTAGGCTATGATGATATTAGGGGTCAAGTTTGTAGTTTGTTTTCTGAGGGTTTTATAGTGTATGGATTATTGAAGTAGTAGCATGTCTAGGGTTTTGAATTTATTCTAAAAGCTTGGACTTTTATGTAAGTTTCATGTTGATGCATGCTTATTGTGATTTTGTAGAAATCATTACGATGAAAGTGTGTTGATTCAAAGTTGAATTCATCTTTTTGATTTGTGATATGCCTTGTATTAATGCCCTTCAATTGTTGAAAATTGTTTTGAAGTGTCTTAGTGTTTTCTATTCTTTTGAGTTCATTCATATTTTTCTGTGTATACCTAGAATGACGTTTGTTCCCTTCCTATTAGTATTTTTATGTAAAGTTTCTACAAGGGTTTGAGAAGATGTTCAGTTTGTTTTGGTAAAAAAATTCAAAGCTTTGCTCCTAGTATTTCCCAGCCAAAACCTTTCTCTTTTTGGGACCCATGTTTTGCTTGTTGGCACTGTCTAGGGTTCCGAACATCACTAGTGGATCTTCCCTCCACCGTTTTAACCAAATTGAATCAATTTGATACATATTGGATTCCGTTCCACGTGTCCATGATGAAAAATCATGAGTCAATTTGAGTCATTTTTCACTAAATTATTATCTTTTAATCCTATCAACAGAGGATATCCTCCACTATGTAGTAATTTACATAATTTTGAAAGAAATACTTCAAAAATTCAGTTTAACTCCTTGACTTAATTTCATGTCATGAACTCATCCATGTGGCTTTTGTGCAACTTTTGTGGTTATTTGAGGTCTATAGATATTTTTCATGACAATTAGAATCATCCATTGGAAACATCAGGGTACTACAATGTAGGGCATAATCAGGTAATTGACTTCCATGACTGTTTTAAGTTTGGCTGATAATTTTTCAACATGTATCTCCACCATGTATATGTACCATGAGGTGGGAATGGCTTTTTACATATCAATAAGATGAAGATTGGTAAAGTTTCATTTGTTTCCATGTATGACCTAGACATTATGTGTATCCAAGGGACAGGTAAATAGTATAATATAAATATCATGTTGGATGCATGATTGGAGTAGCAACACAAGGGCTTGCATAATTTTTACTATAAGAATGTGTTGCATGTACCAAATGTGTAGGAAGTTATTTTGAATACTATGTTTAAATGTCTTCAATGATTTGAAATTATGTGTTTATTGTATGATATGCCTATGTGTATTCTTATACTCACTCTATACGGGATAGGTTAAGTATGGGAAGTATCATAACTGATAAACAAGATAACAAGTGGTAATGAAAAGGGTTGTAAACAACATCATGGTTGTAAATGGGATGTGATGACATTTGAGGGCTTGGGTAAAGGGCATAAGTCATAACTTGGAAAATTCACATAGTGGTTCACCATTGCTTCACAATTTTGTTTCTAGAGATCAAGTGTTTTGTGGTAGGTGCAATATGTATAACCTTTAGGGTCAGCGTTGGATGCTACTTTAGAGAAGTACCTGAGGTTAACAAAGGAAAAATTTTGATTTAATGAAGCTCATAGGTACGTAGGTATTCAATTTTCATTTGGAAAGTATGGATGCATCTAAGGTTGAACATATGGAACTTGTTGGCTAAAATAGGTAATCTTCATGGAATATTGTCTAGTATTTTTTGTCCCATTACTATATGAGCATAATGTTTATGGTGTAATTTAGTTCATGCATGACAGATTATATGTTAAACTATTTAAGAAACGTAAATGGTATGATGCACGTAGTTGCATCATTCCAGGTTCTTAAGGTTTATATAGTTGAATCTATTGGGTTCTTACGGTTTATGTAGTTCTGCATGCACATGATATTTTAGTGTAGATTTAGAGTAAGCATATTAAACTTTAACTCATGGGTGACTTTTCCATCACGAGTATTTTGTACACACAATTACATGACAATTGTTAGAAGCTGGCTACACAAACTCAACCACTACTCTGGCATCCTCACCACTAATATTCCTTACGATGATTATTGTGTTCATTTTATTATTATGTAATTTATCTAATTTTCTGCTAATTATTTGGGATACTGAGTTTTGATAAAAGTAATAGATAAGGTAAACTAAGCTTCTTGGAAGGTTGGAGATTTACAACTGGTAAACGTATTCTTATAAGTCGCTCAATTAAACATATGATGTCGATGCATAAATGTAGGGATATAACTTACTTCTTCACCGATAAAAATTAACATACCTGCAAGGCCATACTCTTAGTCAAATAATCCTCTTTAACCATAAGTTTTGACAACTCATCATCGAGTTTATTTAACTCTAGCAAGTTGTCCTACACGATGCCCTAGAAGTATAGAGTGCACCAAGTACTAACTCAATGCACTCCACTACTCCCTTAGGTGGAAAATCTCGGTAAGTCATCAAATAACATGTCAGAAAAATCTTTGACAATGTCTAGCCCTTTTGGACTAAATCCATGAAATGACTTCTTAAACAAACTCACCAAAAAGGCTCTATAACCTTTAGTCATGAATCAGATCGCCTTAATGGTTCACCTAAAGAATAAAGTTGACCATTTTCAAACACCCTAAATATGACATTCAAAGCTTCAAGGCACACAAGCATCAAATATTTCTTATGACGGTCTACCACTACTCATTAAGCAATCAATCAATCATCATATCCATGCTAAACTCATACATCCTCCTTCCCTAAATCTTAAGTGGTAAGTACAACACTCACAAGTGTCGAACTAGTTACCTCAATGGTTGTCCACAATCGTGGAGGCTCAAAACTCTTCTATTTAACTGCTTTTGTCTATATATCTCCGGAAGGTGGAAAGAGTTGCTTACTCCACCACTTACATACTCCCTTGCCAATGGCAAAAGGGATTTCAAATCCTTCTACCGACTAAGTTCATGGAAATATACTTTTCAAAAAGACCATCAATTACTTCTAGGTCATAGGTTGACCAATTAGGAAGGGTACTTCTAATAGATTTTCACTTGTCACACCATAAGTGGTCATAACCACTCTTTGGTCCTCCAAAGTTTTAAAAATCTCAACAAGGTGTTTTGTAATCTCAATTCAACACTAGCAACCTCTGGCTCTCTTAATTGCTATTAGAATAAGCCCAAGAACATAAATAACTTTAATGCATCACATGAGCTAAGTATATACTACCCTATTAGATAGCTGCAGATACATGTAATATGCTGCCTTAAACCCTAAAAATAAGGATTCTTTCCCTTATATCCTATGACACTGTGACCTGTAAAGGTCTTTATGTCACCTACTAGTCATACCCCTTCCATTTGTAATTATTTAATATCATTATAGGGTACCTTAACTCTTTGTTAACTAGGTTATTCGTTTCGATGAAAACAGAATATACTGCCCCTAAGGGCATTTGGGTAATTTTTCCACCTATGGTATGGTATCCTCCCTTGGGTCATTATGGTCATCTTACTTCTCATCTATTGATTTTAAGTTTTTTCCCCCTCCCAAGGCTTCACTCTAAAATCGATTCGCGCTTCCAATCACACAAATGTAGGCAGTCTGCTCATAAGGGTATTTTGGTCATGTTATTCAAAACCTTATTGACATCCAATAGGTCCAAAAATTGGGCTTAAGATTACTAATTGACTTCATTGACTTAGTGTAATTTTCCTAACGTTTACCAGGGTCGTGTGCCCCTTGAACTAACCTTGGTTGACTTAATGGTTTATGATTAACCCTAGGGGTAAAATGGTCAATTACCCACTCACTGGGATTATTTCTCACTAATTATTTTGGCCCACATTCAGGGTACATATTCAAATATCACTAAGAATTTTCATAATTTTTAAGATCACTCATAGGCCATTGAACCAAAGCCCCAAAGTCGGATATGTAAAAATTACATGATAATTCAACTACAAGGGGTAAAAGGGTTATTTTATAGAAACTTGGTAAGAACACTCCAACCCTCTTCTAGATACATGAGTAATTTTTTAGAATTTTTTAGACTCTTTTAGCCCGCTGAACAGGACCCGCTTCAATCCCTCCTTTTTTATGTTATAGACCAGTCCGGGTCTTAAATTACTTGGTTCCGGTTACCCGACCTAAACCTGTCCAAGACAACCTGTGACTTCCTTGCGTTCGGTCAAAGGTGAAGATGCATTTGGCAGTGCCCTTGTCCACCACGGTGGGGCAAGGTCTAGGTCTTGTTGGATTGTCGGTTGGCCACTAGGTGGCCAACCGGGGGTCAATCGGCCCCTTTTTTCGTTCTCACGACTAGAAAGTGTGGCGGCCAGCTGCCTCGCCATGCAAGGCTGCGGGATCGACCGGATCGCCATTGTCCAGCGTTTCTGGGGCCCCATATTCCACCTCAGGTCCATGGCCGAAGCCTTATGTCAAAACCACAGAAGGTTTCGACCATCTCCACCTGTATCAGAACTGCCGGTGGACACAGTGATCACCACGGCCGGAATTGGGGAAGTGCACATCCAATTTTCTACTAGGCGGCAAATTTAACTACCTAGTCCCCGCAGCCTATAGGTGGTGCTCTGCTTCCGGCCGAAGTCCAAAACAGTTCACTGAAGGGTGGCGCTAGCCAGTGGCTCACCCTTCTTAATTTACCAATTTAAAAATTAATACCCAAACTAAGGAATCAAAATAAATCAAGTTTATTCAATGATCTTACCTCTCTTGCCTATTTGTAGTTGATCCACCACCACCAAAACTTTGAGCTCGCTCTTCTTCAACTCTGTTGCCGCCTTGTTGACAAGGAAGAATGAGAAGTTCGAGTGGAACTCAGCTTGTGAAGAGAGTTTCCAAGAGTTGAAGAAGAGGCTAACTTCAGCTCCGGTTTCAACTTTGCCTTCCAAGAGTGGCGGATTCGTGGTCTATAGTGATGCTTCGCTTCGCGGCTTGGGTTGTGTACTCATGCAGCATGGGAGAGTGGTGGCTTATGCATCTTGACAGCTTAGAGTGCACGAGCGCAATTACCCCACTCATGACTTGGAGTTAGCGGCCGTAGTTTTTGCATTGAAGACTTGGCGGCATTATCTCTATGGTGAGAAGTTTGAGGTATTCACTGATCACAAGAGCTTGAAGTACTTATTCACTCAGCGAGATCTTAATTTGAGGCAAAGGAGGTGGCTTGAATTCTTGAAGGATTATGACTTCACGATATCGTATCATCCGGGCAAAGCGAATGTGGTGGCGGATGCTTTGAGTCAGAAATCAGCCACTACGATTGCTTGCATGCGAGTTCGTGAGTGGCTCCTTTATGAGGACGCCATTGAGCTAAGGCCAGAGTTGACTTTGGAGGACACACGGAGCTGGTTTGCTAACCTCTCAATCAGTTCTAGTGTGGTGGATGATGTGGTCAAAGCTCAGAAAAGTGATGAAGAGACTCTAGCTCTTAAGGCTAAGTTAAGGGAGAAGGCAGTGTTGGGCTTTGAGGAAAAGTCCGATGGGAGTTTGATGTATAAGGGTCGTTGGTGTGTTCCGAACTCCGTTGAGTTGAGAGAGCGTATCCTATCGGAGGCACACCATTCTAAGTTCTCTATCCATCTTGGAGGAACGAAGATGTACCACGACGTGAAGAGGACATTTTGGTGGACAGGGATGAAGAAGAACATTGCGGTCTACGTGTCCAAATGCCTTGTGTGTCAGCAAGTCAAGGTAGAGCATCAGAATCCAGGCGGTTTACTACAACCACTTCCGATTTCGGAGTGGAAGTAGGAGCACGTCACTATGGATTTCGTTTCCGGTTTGCCACGGTTGCCGAGTGGTAATGATGCAGTTTGGGTGATTGTTGACCGACTTACTAAGTCTGCTCATTTCCTCGCGATCAGAATGACTACTCCTTTGGATGCATTGGCTGCTCTATATATGAGGGAGATTGTGCGGTTACACAAGATTCCAGTATCTATCGTCTCCGACCGTGACCCGCAATTCACTTCGAGGTTTTGGCAGAGCTTTTAGGGTGCTTTGGGCACATCTCTACATCTCAGCTCCGCCTACCACCCTCAGACAGACGGACAGTCCGAAAGGACCATTCAGACACTTGAGGACATGCTTCAGGCTTGTATCCTTGAGTGGAAAGGAAGTTGGGAGCAACATTTGCCACTAGTTGAGTTTTCTTATAATAATAGCTACCAAGCGAGCATCCGGATGACACCTTTCGAGGCGCTTTATGGGCGTCCTTGCCGATCACTGTTGTGTTGGAGTGAGGTTGGAGATCACCTTCTCACTAGCCCAGATCTTATTCAGCAGTCAGTGGAGAAGATACGCCTCATCCAGGAGAGGTTGCAGACAGCTCAGAGCTGTCAGAAGAGTTATGCCGATAGGAGACGGCGGGAGTTGGAGTTTGGTGTTGGTGACCATATTTTCCTTAAGATCTCTCCGACTCGTGGTGTTGTTCGATTTGGACAACGGGGGAAGTTGTCACCTCATTTTATTGGTCCATTCGAGATCTTGGAGCGGATAGGCGCCACAGCTTATCGGGTAGCACTTCCACCCCGATGGGCCGATATCCATAATGTATTCCATGTCTCACTTCTTCGGAAGTATGAGCCGGATCCTACTCATGTCTTGGATTTCGAACCGTTGGAGCTCCGGGAGAATCTTTCCTACGAGGAGGTACCTATTCAAATTCTTGACCGTAAGGAGAAGGTACTTCGGCAAAAGGCAATCCCACTTGTGAAGGTGTTGTGGAGGAATCATGGAGTCGAGGAAGCCACGTGGGAAACGGAGGACGAGATCAGAAAGAAGTACCCTCATCTTTTTGCTGCTGACCTCTAGCGAATTTTGGGGGACCAAAATTCCTAAGAGGGGGAGGATGTAAGGACCCTCATCTCTAAACCGGTTTTTAGTTTTCTTTAATTGTAGGTTATCGTAAGATTAACGCGTTTTCTGATTTATTCGGTGGTTTCGTAAATAAATAGTGTTTATGGTGCTTTTAACCAAAATCAACTTAATATTAGTGGTTTTAAGTGATTTTAAATCAAATGTAAATTTTTGGGATTTTTCTGAATTTTCACTATTTTTTCGAAAATTAGGGTTTTGGCGGGACCCTGTGGGCCCCACCGTCGAAATTTCGGTTTTTGGGTCAAATGAACTCAGATATCTACTTAAGCTCATACAAAAATTTTCAGAATTTTCTTAGACTTAATTAGAGCTCAAATTTGTAAAATACCCATTTTTAGCCTACTTTTCCTATTTACACCCCATAACTTACCCATACATACCCCAACCCTTACTATAAAAGACCAAACCTGAGCCATTTCCATTTTTAGGAATACGCTAAGGAGGAGAGGTCAGGCCTAATCCCCAATTAGGCCCGGATTAGAAGGTGTTTAAGGTAAGCCTACTCTAATTAAGCACTAAACCCTAGCTTTCTTCTTAATTTCTTCTAAATCTACCATTTCCCCTTTGTTTCAATTCATTTTTTGACATCAAAAACTACTGATTTGTATTTTACTACAAACCCTAGCTTTCAAAATTCGATTTTTATGTTCAACAAGCCCTAGATCTAAGTTTTAATTAGGGATTTCTTTGGTAAATCTATTTTTAACGGACTTTAATTCAAACTCAATGTGTTTGTAAGGTTTTCAAGAAGGGTGACCCTCAAATCCAAGCTTAATCAAGTGCTAAGGTAATGGATCTTCGAAATTTCAGTTTATCCATGGTAAAACTCTTGATTTTTGGCTTATTTCGAATGGAGTTACTTGATTTGGTGTGTTAATGGCATGATTAGAAAATAGAAATATTTAATCCCGATTTCTTAGGGTTTTATATTATTATGATATGGTTTAACATTCTGGAAGTCATGAAGGACTTTTGATTATGATTAGGGTGTTAGATGTTGATTTGAAGTGTTATCAATGATGTTTCAGTTTGGATTTGCGAAAGGAAGAAGATGGTCAGTTCTGCCTTGTTGGCGTTCGAACGGCCCTTCTGGGTGTTCGAACGGCAACACTGTCGGATTGACAGTTTTTCAGTTCAACCGATTGAACGGCCTGCTGGGCATTCAAACGGCCAAACTGTGAATTTGAATTTTTCCTGTTTAGCCGATCGAACGGCCTGAAGGGCGTTCGAACGGCTACACAGCAGAATTGTGTTCTAATGCATGATGTTTATTTCGATGATTCTACTTTAGCTTACCAATTTCATATGAATGTGGAGTATTTTAAGCTATATTATGCTACTGGAAAGGCATGCTATTGAGGTTATGGAGTTGAGATATATGCTTAGAGATTTGTGGAATGACTTATGTTTTGTTGCATGATGTTGGAATTGTCATCTTGAAATTATGAATGGTTGATTCCCTTTGGTTAAACATATTTTCAGTAGGACTACAACCTATTAATGGACTGATTTGTCATGATTGAATGTAGTTAGTTGATGTGTGGATGTTGGTGAATGCTATGACCCAAGGATGAAATGAATGATCTTATATGTGTGTAGCCCTTTGTGGTTGAGTCTTGATTTGAGTTATGATTTCAACGTTTCTTCTCCTATGATTTCTGCTGGAATTCATGTTTAGATGGTAATTCACATGTGTAGTGTGGTAGTGAGTTTAATTTTCAAGCATGTTGGCATGCATTGTGTGGAGTGCTTCTACTAGGTACACACACATGTGGGGTTAAATGATGATGTTGAAACTTGATATTGTGATTATGAATGATGCATTAGGGGCTGATGAGAGCACTTATCATGGATTAGGATTCATGTATGCCTTGCCCACGTATGTACCATGCTGCATGCATCATGAAAATAGATTTCCAATTGAGGCTTCATCGAGGTTAATCGAATTTGACCGATTGGATGCAATGCGGTGAAATTGTGTGCCGGATTGATCGGTCGTTGATTAATCGAAAGTTGATTGGTCCGAAAGGACATGTTTTGATTTGAGTTCCTGTGTGGAACGAGTGCACTCCCCGGGTTGAGTCTAGTTGAATGGAATTATGTGGGGACGAGTTGTGTATTTGTCTTGCGGATTGTGAGAATGTTATTATGAGTGTCATTTGGACCCTGAGAATCCAGTGTGGTATGCCGTGTGCACTCGCTACCACGTGTTCTAGGGTTTCTTGTGTGGAAACTCGGGCTCTTCCCTCCGCAAGAGATGTCCCTGGGCAAACACCCCTGCTCTAGATTGTTTGTGTGAGAATGGGACATCCTTGGCCAGGATCGTCCAGGGCAAGCAGATTTTTAGGGATTGACAACCCCGATCTTTCTTGAATTCTTGTGTAGAATCTTGTACCATGACATTCCTTCGTGGCCTTGTCTATGTCCCGTCTGTGTGTCACCAAATTTGTGATTACTCCTTGATGGAGGATGTTATGATATGATGCATGATAAAATATGTATGTTAGAGATACATTCATGCAGGATGTTATGATGTGATGCATGATGGAATATGTATGTTAGAGATGCATTCATGCAGGATGTTATGATGTGATGCATGATGGAATATGTATGTTAGAGGTACATCCATGCAGGTTGATTTTGATATGATGCATGATGGAATATGTATGTTAGTGATACATTTCATGCAGGACATTATGATGAGAATGACATGATGTGGATTATGCACTATGATGCAGTTTTAGGTGATGTGTATGTGTGATCAGAAAATGATGCACCTTACCAATCTTTGATCTGAATGATTATATTGCTATGCTGTCGTATTTTTGATGTTGATAGTGATATTAAAAACCATTGCTGAGTTTGTTAAACTCACCCCTCTTTCTTGTGTTTTAATTTGGGGCTGCGTAGTGCGACATGCAGACGGACAGGATCTCCTCTTTGAGGAAAGGTCGGAGATGACTTGGATGTGATCGTGGAGATCGTTGTGTGACTTATTTCCTTTGGTTTTATGCTTTATGTTTAGAACCTTTGTGTAGGGTTCTTTGTTTTGGATTTATGTCACATGTTACAGTTATGTTTTCTTAAGACGTATTTTGAGCCATTGTTGGCTTTAGTTAACTAAGCATGTGGGTTTGAGATTAGTTGTTTACTTTGTGATAAGCAACTCTCTTTCTTTCCTTCTTATTTACTTTTGCTCAAAGGATTGTGCGTACTCCGTAATTCTATTAATCGCCCGTGGTTAGGGTTAAGTCTTCCGCTAAATCGTTTCTCAATTTTCCTTCGTCGCCCCTGCACGCTTGATCGGCCCTTGGACCGGGTTCGGCTCGGGTCGGGCATTGCCGGGGTGTGACAACACTGCCCTAAACCCTGAGAATTAGGGTTTTTCATTGGTTTCCCATGACACTGTGACCTGTAAAGGTCTTTGTGTCACCTATTGGTCACACCCCTTCCTTTTGAAATCATTTATAGGGTACCTTAACTCTTGTTTCACTAGGTCATCTGTTTCATCAGAAACAGAACATATTGCCCCTAAGGGCATTAGGGTAATTTTACCACCTAAGGTATGATACCATCCCTTGGGTCATTCTAGTTATTTTACTGCCCCTTTATTGATTTAAGTCATTGACCTCTCACAAGGCTCCACTCTCATACCGACTCACGCTTCCATTCACACGAATGTGGGCGGGTCCACCCTAAGGCGTATTTCTGTCATTTGGTTTAAAGCCATAATGACATTTGATGGGTCCAAAATTAAACTCAAGTATACTACTTGACTTCATGGACTCTATGTAATTTTCCTAGCATATGACGGGGTCGTGAACCCCTTGAACCGACCCAGGTTTTGACTAACGATTTACTATAAACCCTAAGGGCAAAAGGGTTAATTAACCACCCACTGGGATTTTTTTTCACTAAGATATTTGACCTATAATTAGGTTACTCTTTAAACTCTCACTGAGAGTTTTTCCAATTTTTAAATAAACTCCTAGGCCCCTAAACCAGGGCCCCGAAGTCGGGCAAATAGTTCTCACATGATGAATTAATTACTAGGGGTAAAAAGGTCATTTTAGAGACTCTGGGATTTTTCCCGGGCCTGAAACTTAGTCACAATAATCCCACACCTCTCCTGGTCCATGAGTAATTTTTTAAGATTTTTTTGATATATTTATCCCCCATGAACCAGTCCCGGTTCGATCCCCCTTTCCTTTTTCTCTCTTTTTTTTTAGCCGGCCTGGACCGAACCGGAAATAATTTCCCAGTTCAAAACTCCGTCTTCTTCCGCGGGGAACTTGCAGGTCTCTGTTTTGTTTCCAGAACAGAGCTCTGAAAATCCCTAAAATGGCTTGATTCCGGTTAACACTTGCTTCCAATTGTCTCATGTAGCCTATCCATAGTTATCCCCTACTATGAATGGAACCATGATCCCATCTTAGAACTACAACACTCTTCCGTTAGAAAATTACAGTGAATTTACAAAAGATCGATCCGCAGCACAGTCCCATTCATACTTGCATTTATGCTCCATCAAAGATAAATCACAGGTCAAACTTTACATACCAAATCGTCTACTATGGTTGCTGAATTACCTAAACTCTATTAGAGACTAACATGGTACAAATTTCCTAAATATAGCGCTCATCTAAGATAGTCAAGTTTAGTTTATCAAGCAATGCTTCAAGAACTAAGAACTTAAGCTATGTTTATTTAATTCTCAACTACCGTAATTTAATGCTTCTAGAGTAGTACTAACTTGTTCAACAAATTAGCATAAGAAGAACAATGATGGAGTAAATAGAACCTCTAACCTTCTAACCTTCACTGCCGTAGATGAATAAAATAGATGCAGACGAACTGAATAGGTAGTTGGGCAGTCGGTCGTTCACCTTCGACTCATTCAATAATACTTCATTGTACCATGGCCGGGCTTCTCCTCCTCTTTCACCATCGAGAATCACGTTCTCTCTTCTTTGTATCTTTCTTCATCAGTACCTCCGACGGCTCCTCCCCCTTCACCTAACGGCCAAAGTATCTCTTATCTCTCTCCATCTTATTAGGGCTACCCCCCCTTCTATTAGCTCTAATTTGCCTTTCATAGGCATGAGATTAGGGCTCCTAATCCCATAAGAAATTAGGCCTCAAAAATTCAATTTCGGAACAATAATTGATCGGGCCCGTATCACAACTTAAACGGACAGTTCGCGCATTTAAATCGGGTAAACGGATCCTGCACGATATATTCAACTTCAGATGGTCGTTTCTCCCTCATCCGAACTTCGATTCACGTGTTCTTGGTGGCGTTTCGAAGCTCTTTCTGTCTACTTTCCATCCATATATATTTTAGCTACCACTTCCAACTGATGATTAAGTTATTCCCATAGAAAGATCAAGGGGTCCTACACCTTAATTTCCACGTGTACGACTTTGGGAATTTAGAAAATTCTCGAACGTTACAGTGTGTTATTAGATGTGTGATCCCAGGGTGAACATTCCAAAGTATCCATTTTTCTATTAATGTGGCATTACATAATTTTATTTAAGAATAATATAAATGTGTTACAGTATCGATACAATATAGGCCAATACAATTGATATATATCGATTTTTATGTAAGGTGTATCACCGCCTATATCATACCATATCGGTCTCAACCGATATAGGTAAGTACGGCTGATAGGCACTTGTATAGGCCGGTACATACTTCCATGGGCCCATCAAGCCATAAAAAGACCATTTAAGGAGGAGTATAAGGCCCCTTCTACGTCTACAATCAATTTAGCGAAATAAAAAATCTTTTTTAGGGTGATCTAAAAGCATTCGATAGGGCCCAAAGTCGAATATATCGGGCCGGGCATATTATTTGTGCTGCACACTAACCGCGTACAATACCTAAACCAAGGTTATATTTGTAATTTTTTTATAAGTTCAACGATTTCAAAAAATACACAAATTCCATTCCCAAACATGATTCTATCAAAATAATTCCATTTAAAGGGTATATTTGTCAATTTACCTAAAATTCTAAAGAATCTAACCTTAAACACAATTCGCTATCCAAACACGATTTCATATTAAAAATTCTATATCCAAACAAAATTCCGATTCTATATTGAATCGGCGGAATTAATTCCAAAAAACTCCAATTCACTACCGAATTGATTCCGTACCCAAACGACCCCTTAGTATGGGAGAAAGCACATTGGAGGAGCATTTCAGCTTCCTTATGCTTATTTACTGCAGACACAGCTAAATCAGCTTGGCCACGACTAGGCTACAGCCAGAGGCCATGCGCGTTTAGCTATGTCCCCCCATGTGCATGGCTAGAACACTATTTGGCCATGTCCCACAGTAAGGGTAAAAATGTCCTTACATTTGTGGTTTGAATTTTTTTAAGTAATTATGCCCTTAAATGATAAAATTACAAAAATAGGAGCAATTCAAATATACAGATGAACTAATTTGAAATTTCACTGAGTCCAATGTCTTAAACTAATTTGAAATTTCACTGAGTCAAATGCCTTAATCGTAATTTAGTTTTAAAAAAAGGGCAGAGCGGGCTTTAGGACCAGCTCGGCCAGTTCCGTGGGCCCAGGCCGAGCCTGGTCTGCTCTAACAGTGGGCCGTAGTGGGCCTGGTTCCAATGTGGGCCTTCGCCATCGAAGCCCAAAATGGCCTTTTCGCAAAGGGAGGTGGGAAACCCGCCTAGCATTGTTTAGACACTTCACACCAGTAAGCCCACCTATAAAAACTCTTTTCCCAATTTTCCCCGCTCCACACTAGAAAGTCATTCACCCTCCTTCTCCACATCGCCTTTTTTGCATTACCAGAAGATGGGGGAGAGATGCGAGGAGCTACTGCTCGGTTGTCCGTGTTGGGACTGTGAGAGGTTCTCCCAGCCCTGCTCCTTCTGCCACTCACTGAAATGTACCCGCATTAACATTCTTACAGTATCGAACAAGAAGAGGCGTCTTTGTATCCCCAGCTCTTCTGCCGCTTCTTTTCCAGGATCAATTTTGAAAACAAATGCAGGGAGTACCGAGAAAATATGGCAGAGGAAGAAGGTGCATTTTCAGGTATGTTTCTTCCAATTCTTCCTTTTGTTCATTTTTTTACGCTGATTTTGACTCTGTAGTGTCTTCGCATTCACGGAAAAGCTATTTAATACTCCGGTTTTTTATTTTGATTCTTGTTTTCTTGCTGCAATTTTTACTCGCATGCTTCAATCTTTGATTTCTGAGTTATGTTTCTTAGGTTGTTTCAATTTTCAATTGACTATACTCGTGTTGTCACGTGATTTTCTTTATTTTTTAACAATATATCTCGTGATCGAAAGCTGTAATTCCATCTCCTATCTGTGAATGATTGTATGCTGCTGTTTATATTTTCTGTTCTTCATTGTACGTACATTCTTCGCATATGTTGTTATCTTTTATTCTTATCAAGTTATATATCTTTTAGCATCACATGATTGAAAATGTCTTCTTTTAGGATCTTAACGCTTATTCTTTGAACCTGACATAATTCCTTCTTTTAGGATCTTAACGCTTATTCCTTGAACCTGACATAATCCTTCTTTTAGGATCTTAATGCTTAGTCCTTGAACCTGACATAATTCCTTCTTTTAGGATCTTAACGCTTATTCCTTGAACCTGACATAATTCCTAATAGTTTTGCACTGCATAGCACTTTTAATCCTCCTGTATATATAGTTGAATATGTGAAGTTCCTAGTTCATGTCTTGCAAAGCATTTTGCTTATCTTCTTTCTTTGATACTTACACGTAATGTCTTGTTTGGTTTTTACAAAAATTTTCAGTTTTGCAAATATAAATCTTTTGCATTTTGTACTTGTTGTCTTCCTGTTTTGTTCTTATAATTTATTCATAGAAAAAGGTGTCATTAATGGTTGATATTTGAATTGTTTTTTGCTCTGTTAAATAAATAAAAAAAATCTGTTCATGTGGTCTGCATGGCACTCATCAGCACACTTAATAACTGAGTAGGAGAATCTCCAGGATGAGAAGGCATTGGGCCAGTTGCAATGGCTGGTGTTCCTTTGGGGTTCTTTGTCATTAATTTGTTATTTCCTAATTTTGATATTTTAATCAACATGGTATATTTAAGTCATATGTGCTATGGTATGGGGTCCGCCCCATGAGTGGGCCCCACCCACGTTTTGATAAGCTCATATATCAGTTGATATATATGCATGAGAAATCAACCGGAGTATGATTTTCGGAATGTGTGAAGACGAAGTTTGATTCCGTGTTTGTGTAGGATACGTGAAGAAATCAAAACCGAGGCCAGAGATTTTTCT
Source organism: Saururus chinensis (assembly GCA_035235625.1). Taxonomy (NCBI): domain Eukaryota; kingdom Viridiplantae; phylum Streptophyta; class Magnoliopsida; order Piperales; family Saururaceae; genus Saururus; species Saururus chinensis. The sequence goes on from CP141143.1 coordinate 41,261,103, forward strand.
TTGTTCTGTGCATAAAAACAGAGAAGACTTTTCTTTTTTGTGTGCGTGAACAGAGAAAGAGAAGGGCGACGGAGAGAGAGGATTTGTACCTACGAGGGACACCAGATCGGGAGATTCTCATCATCTTCATCCCAGTTATTCATATCAATTTTTCAGAGTTCAATGGTGCATCTTTTGTGTAAGAGGAGAAAAAGGGAAGACTGAGCAACTTCTCAGGTTTTCCATACTCTGTGTTTTTTATTTATCTTTGTGATAAAGAATTGATCTGTAAGAGGGAGAATTAAACGTCTTTGAAGGTTTAATTGTAGTTGTATCAAACCTTATTATAGTGGATTGCTTGATTAGGATTATTTGCCCCGTGGTTTTTTACCCTTGATTTGAGGGGTTTTTCCACGTTAAAATTTTGTGTCTTTTTATCTATTCTACTTGGTTGTTTGGTGATATATTTGCTGCATTTATTTTGTTGAAATACGACGTTGGATACAAAGGATTTTCTATAGAACATCCTAATAAGTGGTATCAGAGAGAAGTTATTTTGTATTTCAGCAATGGCAAAGGATAAATATATAAAGATGGTTTCTTTTGATGGAAACAATTGGAATTATTGGAAGGGGAAAATGATAGATCTCCTTTATTCGAAGGATTTGTATGACCCTATTACAGGTGTGAAACCTACATAGATAATTGAGAAATATTGGACCAATTTGGGAATAAGCTTGCTGAAGTGTATGAAATAAAGACTACATGTAATAAGACTTTTCTGATAAAGAAATTGGTCAATTTAAAGTTTAAGGATGGAGGCAGTATTGGGGAACACCTGAATGAAATGAAGAGTATAATCAGTCAACTTGCTAGAATGAAGATGACTTTAGATGATGAGTGGCAGGCTATTCTACATTTTAGTTCCTTGCCAGACAGTTGAGAGACACTAATTATTTCCTTAAATAATTCAGCTCCAGATGGGAAGTTGACAATGGCTATAGTGACAAACAGTCTGTTGAATGAAGAATTAAGAAGAAAGTCTTTGAAGCCAGCTTATAGGTCTTAAGCCTTAGTGTCAGAGGAAAATAGAGGCAGATCAAAACCAAAGACAGTTTTACAAGGGATAATAGTAGAAACAAATCTAAGTCTAGGAAGAACTTGAAGTGTTACTATTGTGACAAGACATGTCATATTAAGAAGGACTGTTAGAAACTCAAGAAAGATCAGAAAAAGAAAGACAACAATTGTAAGATCCCTTATCATAAAACCGGTTTGAATTCATTTTTTTGAAATGTTTTCTGTGGTTTAATATTAATTTCGATCGATTCGGGACAATTTTGTAAATTTAAGTATTTTCTAAAGGTTTTAATCAAAACCAATTTCACATTTATGACTTTTAAGTAGTTTTTAGTCAATTCTGAATTTTTGGGATTTGTTTGAATTTTTACTAATTTTCTAAAAATTAGGGTTTGGCGGGACCCCCTGTGGGCCCCACCGACAAAATTAATAATTTTGGACCAAAATACCCCAGACATCAACTTAAGCTCATACAAAAATTTTTAGAATTTTCTCATATTTAATTAGTGCTCAAATTTGTAAAATACCTATTTTTAGCCCAAAATTCTATTTACACCCCATTAGTTCATTAAGTGTAGCCCCAAACCCTACTATAAAAGAGAAAGGGCTGAGCCATTTCCATTTTGGGAATAGGCTGAGAGGAGGTGATTAGGGCCTAGTTCCCCAATTAGGCCCGGATTAGATGAGATTAAGGTTTCCAAGAAGGGTGAAGGTCAAATCCGAACCTAAACAAGTGACAAGGTAATGGGTCTTTAAATCTCAGTTTTCTTATGGTAAAATCTAGATTTTTATGGTTTATTTGGAATGGATTTGTTTGATTTAGTGCTTTAATGGTGGGATTAGTAAATGTTAATTTCTTGATCCGATTTCTTAGGGCTTTATTTTAAAATGGTATAGATTAGTGTTCTGGAAGGTTTCATAAGTTTTTGATAATGTTTGGTACCATGGATGAAGATTTGAAGGTGCTTGTTTTCATGGTTTTTCGGTTTTGAAATTCGAAATGAAGAAGAAGGTCAAAATTGTTGTGTTGGCGTTAGAACGACCTGCTAGGGCGTTAAAACGGCAACACTACATTTTGACTGTTTTTTAGTATAGCCGATCGAACGGCCCTGTAGGGCGTTCGAACGACTACACGATAGTTTTTGCTATTTTTAAAATTTGTGCATATTTTAATGTTTTACTCCATTTGATGATTCTAATGGTTATGAGAGGTATTATATGATGATATTAGGCTACTGGAGGTGTAGAATTGATGATGGAAAGTTTATAGAATGTGTTTAAGTATAGTCTTGTGACATGATATTATGTTGATAGTTATGTATATTGATATTGAAGTACCTTAAACTTGTGCATGTTGGCAATTCTTGTGATTGGAATGTGTTTCCAGCAGGGATGTTATGAGAAAAATGGTGGAATGAGTTCTCCTATAATGAGTATGATTTATGGGTAATAGATGTGCTCATGTCGTAGCTTAATGTGTGGAAAAATCATGGTTGTGGATGATAATGTTCAATTTCACATGGATAGATTTTGGCTTTGTGGTGGATTTTACTTGTGATTTCAGTTAGAATTCATTATTTTGAATGGGTTAAGCATGCATAGGTTGCCTTATGAGTTTATATTAAAGCATTAATTGTATACTTAGGATATGCATGAACACACACGTATGAGGAATCTACTATGATATTGTAGTTAATTATGAGGTGATTATGATGCATGAGGGGACTGGTTAGGACCACGTTCCATGTGTTGGAAATCCATGTAGATCTTGCTCACGGATGTATCATGATATCATGCATCATGGATCGGACTTCATGAATGAGGTTTTACTGTTGGTTAATAGGAATTGATCGGTTGTATGCAATGATTGAGATTGTGTGCCAGATTAATCGCTCGGTGAATTAATCGAAACTTAGTTGGTTCGAAAGGGCATGTTTTCAATTTGAGTTCCTATGTGGAACATGGATACTCCCCGGGTTGAGTCTAGTTAAATGGAGTTATGTAAGGACAAGTTGTGTACTTGTCTTGAAGATTGAGATTATTATGATTATCTGGACCCTGAGAATCCAGTTGGTTTGTCCGAGTGCACTAGCTTACTAGGTATTGTTGCTTGGGACTTTAGTCTTGACAAGTAGGGTTGCCCAAGAGTTTAGACTTGATGGGCAGGAGTTGCTGGAAGGCGTTGGCCTTGAAGAGCAGGAGTTGCTCGAAGGCGTTGTCCTTGAGGAGGAGGAGTTGCTCGAAGGCGTTGGCCTTGCGAAGAAGGAGTTGCTCGAAGGCTTTGACCTTGAGGAGCATGTCTATTTGATAAGTGTTTGCTCGAGGGCTCTGGCCTTGAAGAGCAGGTTTATTATCTCTGTGTGCAGACTTACATGTTAGACTAGTGTGTGTGAGACACTTATCCGTGCATGATGAATGAGAATGTAGATGCATGATATGAAATGTATGTTAGAGATACATCTCATGCATGTTTATATGATGTTGATGCATGATTTGAAATGTATGTTAGGAATACGTCTCATGCAGGTTTATATAATGTTAATGCATGATCAGAAATGTATGTTGGAGATACATCTCATGCAGGTTTATGTGATATGAATGCATGATTAGGTATGGTGTGATTGAGACACTATTATGCAGATTTATAAGATATAAATGTATGATCAAAAAGTGTATGATTGAGACACTATTATGGAAGTTTATGAGATATGAATACATGATCAGAAAGTGTGTGATTGAGACACTATTATGCAGGTTTATGAGATATGAATGAATGATCAGAAAGTGTGTGATTGAGACACTATTATACAGGTTTATGAGATATGAATGAATGATCAGAAAGTGTGTGATTGAGACACTATTATGCAGGTTTATGAGATATGAATGAATGATCATAAAATGATGTATATCTTGTCAATCATTGATCTGAATTGTTATATTACTATGTCGTAGTGTTTTTGATTATTATAGTTATATTAAAAACCATTATTGAGTTTTTATACTCACCCCGTTTTATTGTTTTGTTTCGGGGCTGGGTGGCGTGACACGCAGATGGACAGGATCCTCTATATGAGGAAAGGTCGGAGAGAGCTTAGGAGTAGTCGTGGAGGCTCCTAGTTTTGCACGTCTCTTCGTTTATCTTATTTTGATGTTAGAACCTTGTGGATGATCCTTGTCTTAGATTTGTGAGATAATATGTTTTAGTTTCTTTGAGATTTGTTTTGGAGCCAAGTGTGTGGCTATGAATTATTAGTATGTGCGTTTGAGATTATGGTTTAATTAGAGTTTAACTTTTTGGTTTTACCTATTTACTCTTGCTCACAGTAGTGTGTAAACTCCGTAAATTAGATTACCCGTAGTTGGGGCACAAGTCTTCCGCTATTTTTCCTCAATCGTTTAAATATGTCGCCCCCGTGCATTGGTTCAGCCCTTAGACCTGGTTCGGCTCGGGTCAGGTAGTGCCGGGGCGTGACAACAATGAAAAGGGTGGACAAGATATTAATGTTATTCAAGATGACTTGGTAATTATGGTTGATTGTGAGAATGAATGCTTAGCAGCCAGTTGTGATGCTAGTTAGGTAGTTAACTCAGGTGCATCATTCCATGCTACTCTTAATGAGGATCTCTTTTCCACCTACCAATCAGTAGATTTGGGGTTAGTGAAGATAGGCAACAGTGGTACCTCAAAGATCATTGGTCATGGTGATGTGCATATTGTGACTAACACAGGTTACAGGTTATGGCTGAAGCATGTCAGGCATATTCCATATCTCAGAATGAATTTGTTGTCTACAGGTGTATTTGATGATGAAGGCTTTGGGTCACACTTCTCTCAGTGAGTGTGTAAATCGGTAAAAGGTTCTTTAGTTGTGGCTAAGGGAAAGAAGTGTTGCAGTCTATACAAGATTGAAACTAGTCTAGTTCAATGGGAGGTTAATGTCTCCTCAAATGAGTTCACCATTGACTTGTGGCATCATCGATTGGGTCACATGAGTGAGAAGGGACTAGAGATTCCGAAGAAGCAAAATTTGCTTTCCAAGGTGAAGGGTACTTCAATTAGCCTTTGTGATCATTGTTTGATGGGCAAGCAACATAGGACATTCTTTACTAGCACAAGTACAAGGAAATCTGAAGTTCTTGAGTTGGTGCATTCAGATGGGTGTGGTCCTATAGAGGTAAAATCTCTTTATGGTTCTAGTTATTATGTTACTTTCATTGATGATGCTTCTAGAAAGGTATGAGCTTATGACATGAAGAATAAGAGTGAGGTGTTTGACATCTTTAAGAACTTTTATATAATGGTTGAGAGAGAAATTGGTAAGCAACTGAAGTGTCTTAGAAGTGACAATGGTGGTGAGTATTATTCTATAGAATTTGATTAGTATTGTAGTAAGCATGAGATTAGGCATGAGAAGATAGTTCCTTATACTCCTCAACACAATGGAGTGGCTGAGAGGATGAACAGAACAATAGCAGAGAGAATCAGAAGTATGTTATCTTCAACAAAGTTGCCTAAGAGCTTTTGGGGTGAGGCAATGGACACAGCTTGCTACTTGATCAATAGGTTTCCCATATATGCTTTGGAAAGTGACATACCAGAGAGAGTCTGGAGTGGAAAAGAAGTGAACTACTCTTACTTGAGAGTATTTGGGTGCAAGGCATTTGTACATGTGCCTAAAGAACAGAGGGCTAAGTTAGATCAGAAATCTATAGAGTGCATATTTCTTGGATATGAAAATGATAAGTTTGGATACAAACTATGGGATCCAAAGAACGGGAAAGTGATTCGTAGTAGAGATGTTGTTTTCTTAGAGAATCAAACAGTTGAAGATCTTGGAAAAGATGAAGTCATTCAGAAGAAAACTTAAGAAGGTCTTGCAAGAGTAAATGAACCATCAACCTCAATTCAGAGAAATAAGGTGACTCAGGATGAAGAGTCAGAAATTGGAGAACCAACATCTTTGCCTAGTGACAATGGAGGTGAAGATGATATCATTCATGAGATTAATGATGATTATTTTGATGATGATAGTGTTGAGCAGGAATAGGAGGTTTCTGAGCAGGGAGAGCCAACAAATGTGAGAAGGTCCACTCGAGAACCAGTTCCCTCTACCAAAAACCCATCATTAGAATATGTGACAATCACTGAAAGTGGAGAACCAGAAAATTTTAGTGAAGCAAAAGCTCATAGTGAGAAGGAGAAGTGGATAAAAGCAATGGAAGATGAGATGAAGTCTCTGCATGACAACCACACTTACGAGTTGGTGGATCTTCCTAAGGGGAGGAGAGCATTGAAGAATAAGTGGGTCTACTGGATCAAGTATGATAAGAACAATTCACAACCAAGGTATAAGGCAAGATTGGTAGTGAAGGGCTTTGGCTAGAAGAAAAGCATTGATTTTGATGAAATCTTTGCTCCGGCAGTGAAAATGTCTTCAATTAGAGTTTCTTTGGCATTAACTGCAAATATGGACTTGGAGGTTGAACAATTAGATGTGAAAACGCATTTCTTCATGGTGATTTAGATGAAACAATCTACATGGAGCAACCTAAAGGGTTTGTAGTAAAGAGAAAGAAACATATGGTGTGCAAATTGAAGAAGAGCATGTATGGCCTCAAACAATCTCATAGGCAATGGTACAAGAAATTTGAGTCTTTCATGGAAAAAATTGGCTACAAGAAATCTGTTTCTGATCATTGTGTCTTCATCAAACAGTTTGGTGATAATGATTTCATAATTTTATTGCTTTATGTTGATGACATGTTGATTGTAGGGAAGGACAGTGCCAAGATTGCAAATCTGAAGAAGAGTTTGAATAAATCCTTTGCAATGAAGGATTTGGGTTCAGCAAAGCAAATTTTGGGTATGTCTATTCAGCGTGACAGGAAAACTAAGAAGCTATAGGTGTCACAAGAAAAGTATATTGAGAAGGTACTTACAAAGTTCAACACGAAGAATGCTAAGCTAGTTAATGTTCCACTTGGGAGTCAGTTCAAACTGAAGAAGAGTGACTTAAATGGAATAAAGATTAAGGAAATGAAAAAGGTTATTTGCATATGCAGTAGGCAGTCTTATGTATACTATGGTGTGTAATAGGCCATATATTGATTATGTAGTTGGTGTTGTGAGCAAGTTTCTTGCTAATCCAAGTAAAGAACATTGGGCAGCAATGAAGTAGATTCTGAGGTACTTGAGAGGATCTACTAAACTATGTTTATGTTTTGGTGATTATAAACCAATATTGGAAGGCTTTACAGATGCAGATTGGGCAAGATAACTTGTTGGAAGGAAGTCTACTTCAGACTACCTATTTACTTTTGTAGGGGGAGCTATATCATAACAATCAAAACTGCAAAAGTGTGTTGCTATATACAACAAAGGCAGAGTATATTGCAGCAACAAAAGCTAGCAATGAGTTGTTGTGGTTGAAGAGGTTCTTGACTCTGAAGAAGTATATGCTTTTATGTGATAATCAGAGTGCACTTAATCTGAGCAAGAATGCCACTTACCACAGTAGGACAAAACACATTGATCTAAGATATCATTGGATCAGGGATGTGTTGGAGAATGGTGATATGTCTCTTGAAAAAGTTCACACAGACAAGAATTTGTCAGACATGATGACGAAGATAGTTTCAAGAGACAAACATGATCTTTGCAATGATATAGCCGGCATGGACTCACACTGAGTCTCCGTGTTGGGGTGAGTCTCCCTCATGGGCTAGAGGGGGAGATTGTTGTGGTATGGGGTCTACCCCATGAGTGGGCCCCACCCACGTTTTGATAAGCCCATATATCAGTTGATATATATGCATGAGAAATCAACCGGAGTGTGATTTCCGGAATGTGTGAAGACGAAGTTTGATTCTGTGTTTGTGTAGGATACGTGAAGAAATCAAAACCGAGGCCAAAGATTTTTCTTTGTTCTGTGCATAAAAACATAGAAGACTTTTCTTTTCTGTGTGCGTGAATAGAGAAAGAGAAGGGCGACAGAGAGAAGAGGATTTGTGCCTACGAGCGACACCAAATCAAGAGATTTTCATCCTCTTCATCCTAGTTATTTAGATTAGTTTTTCAGAGTTCAAGGGTGCATCTTTTGTGCAAGGGGAAAAAAGGGGAAAACTAAGCAACTTCTCAGGTTTTCCATACTCTGTGTTTTTTATTTATCTTTGTGATAAAGAATTGATCTGTAAGAGGGAGAATTAAACCTCTTTGAAGGTTTAATTGTAGTTGTATCAAACCTTATCATAGTGGATTGCTTAATTAGGCTAATTTGCCCCGTGGTTTTTTACCCTTCATTTGAGGGGTTTTTCCACGTTAAAATTATGTCTCTCTTTATCTATTCTACTTGGTTGTTTGGTGATATATTTGCTGCGTTTATTTTATTGAAATACGACGTTGGATATAAGAGATTTTCTATAGAACGTCCCAACAATATGAATTATTCTATGTTCTGAGTTCTTCAGTTTTCTTGACATGAATTCTTCTCTATTCTAAATTCTTCACTCTTCTTCACATGGTATATTAAGTCTATTAAATTGTTCTCTGTTCTGAGTTCTTCAGTTTTCTCTGTTCCAGGATGCTCCGGTTGTTCACTTCTTCTGTTCGGATGAGGACAGGAGCGAGGTTTGCTTTATTCTTTCTGAAACTGGATTTTCTGATTTGCCCAAAAAGGAAACTAAGTTTTCTAAGTAGATGATCCAAAAAAAGCTGTTTCAGTCTATTATTTTGGAAGGATTTTCTTCTCCACTTTTCTTGACATAATATTTGAATTGTTCTCTATATTGTGTTCTTCAACTTTCTTGACATAATATTTGAACTGTTATCTATTCAGAGTTCTTCACTTTTCTCAACATGGTATATTTAAGTCAACTAAATTGTTCTCTGTTCTGAGTTCTTCACTTTTCTGTGTTGCAGGCTGCTCCAGTTAATACCATGTGTTCGGAGGAGGACAGGATCAAGGTTTGTATTCTGCTTTCTGAAACTGGATTTTCTGATTTGCCCAAAATGAAAAACTGAATTTTTTAAGCAGATGGTAAAAAACGTCGTCTTAGTCTATTATTTTTTAATTATTTTCTCTTGTAGGATACTGGGTATGGGGACCTCCTCTGTAGTAGATTCCTATAAGTATAGGCGGACATTATTACAAGATCAAGGTTTGTCTTGTCTGCATCTGTTTATTAGTGAGAGTTTAATTTCCGCGTGTTTTTTTGGAAGCTGATATCTCTACTCCAAATCTTCTACACCATCTCTATATCGCTGAAGAATCACCAATCACAATTTACCACGTGACACCTTACAATACAGAAAGACACGTCGCAACATTTTAAATTTTAGATTTGGGCTAGGGGAATGGGCAATTGATTCAACAGCATCAGCCTCTCTTCTCCAATCTCCCCTATCGACGGCTCGAGGCTATTTCGGCAAAAATCTGACGAAGACACTGGTGAGTGGTCAGCGCACCTATTCTCCCCCTAGGCCTGCTTGCCGGCCCGACTCCCGGCCCCCGTCCAACCTCTTTGCCACCCTGGAGAAGGCTAGACGCAGGACATTCGCTGCGCTGCTGGAGAAGACCAGGGTGATGAAGACATACGAGAGCGCTATTGGCACGGGGCTTACCGTCTTTGCGCCGTCCGTTGAGCCCTTCAAGGCTCCTAGTGCGCCGGATATCGGAAAGCTGAGCAGCGCTGAAGCAGTGGTGCTGCTGCTCTATCACGCACTCCCAAAGTACGCCCCTGCAGCGATGCTGAAGTCCTCCGGTGGCCACCCGTTCACCACTCTGGCCACGAACGGTGCTTCTAAATACGAGCTCTCCGCCACCGCCTCCGGCAACCAGATCACAATCCACGCTGGTGCAAGCACCGCCAAAGTGACAACAGCGGTGTTGGACGTGCCTCCAGTGGCAGTTCACGTAGTCGACAGCATGCTTCTCCCTCAAGAGCTCTTCTGTTAGACCATGGTATGGGCTCAGGCCCAGTTTGGTCCAATGGTGTCGCGGTCCAGGTGAGCCGGTACGGGCCACGGGGTCCAAGAATGGTGGGGGCGGTCACGCCAACCCCACATACACCTTCGTTACACATAATTCGAGTGGGACCCACATATGTCACACACGTACACTAGACATACATCTAGGTGTGCATTTACACATTGTGGGGCCCAGACGCGCGAATTGTGTGATGAGGGTGGGACCCGCGTGATTAGCGAGGGGTTGACCCTGTCACGGGCTTGGCCGTGTGCAGGGGATCCAGGCCTCCGCGGGCTCTGTGTGACAAAGCCTCTATGTTAAACCCGTTGGAATTAAGCACTCAAGCCCATGTAATCTCAGCCCATTTGTTTTAAGCCCACCATTTATGGAAGGTAGAGAGAGAGGGAATATTGGAGAGAATAGAGAAAATATTCTCTCTCATTCTTGAATGGGGCGTCCCCCTCTTTTGTGGATCTAATGGAGAATTAGATCTACTTCCTCCCTCTTCTCCTACCCCATCCCATCTCTCTACCTTGTTCTCTTTTCCAAAAACCAGTCCGCCCCTCACTCTCTCTTGTTTGAGTGCGGCTTGCACGGGGTTTTTCAAGGAGGATCTCTCCTTCTTTGTTGTGAAGAGAAGGCTGTAGAAGGGCTGAAGAGAAGGGGCTGTTGTGCTGAGAATTCCTTCACTCCAAGCAAGGGTTTGAGAGGAATCGTCACATAGGTAACTATATCTCATCATTCACTTGTTTTAATCTTGCAATTGGCGTGCTAGATCTATTAAGGAGGGCGTGCAAGGGGCTGATTTGGCCCAGGTCAGTTTGTATCTCTCCTAAATTTATTTATCTCCCTTTGATTGATTATATGTATTGCATGTATATTGCTAATTATTGTTAGAATTTGCATGCTTAGGGTGTAGATCGTGTAAAGATTGGATTTTTGAATTGCGCCACCTCTCCCACCACTGCTTCCGCTGCTAGCCGGCCACTCTACATCTTCGAAAAGGCTCCATCCCCGGAGCCCGCTCCGGTGCAGCAGAACGCATCCTCGCCATCTCCAACGCCCACTCATACGCCGACCCGCTCGCCTCCAGCGGCAGTGCCTTCTCCCAAAGGCAACACCAAATCACCTCCCGCTCCACCGCAACCGCCGTCGTATTCGCCAGAGCCCTCTATCTCACTTGCAAATGACAGTACGCCTTCCTACGCAGGGGAGGGGAGATGGGGGCATCGTTTGAAGCTCTGGTTGCAGTCTCTGCTGTAATGGGTTCGTGGGCGATCGCCATGTCTCGCTTTTGATGACGGAAATGATCAATAGCAGCTATTGATGGCTTATATATTCTTATAGGCTTTGAACTTGTGGGCATTTTGGCTCTTGTTTGCTTAGTTTACTGCCATTGGATTGATAGCTGTTTTCGTTCACATATTTTTATAGCTTGCTGTTCTTAGTTTATAGCAGAAATTAAAACGAAAACTTGTTTGCTGTCCTTCTTGTTTGTTTCATGGGCATGGTGCTTGAAGAAGACAGCACAAGCTTGGTCTGCTGCAGTGAGGGGACCCCGCTGATGAGAAGACTCTCAATTTTGCGTAGGCGGTGGGACTCGGGAGGGTGGGCTTCCCTCCCATTTTCTATCGCGCGCTAAAACTTAAAAGGTGAATACCACATAAGCGGTGTAAGGAGAGGTGTATAGATGCAGAGTAGAAATATCGTTTTACTTTTTTTTCTATGCTGGTGGTGGCAGATTCACAAATTTACTGTAGAGGGACATTCCGATGCGCAATATACTGTGCCAAATTTGTTGAATCAGATAGTTGTTGTTCTTTCTTTTTCGTTCAGTATAATTTGTACCTACTTAATGAAAATTGGAAACAAACCTGTAGTTATCTTCTCGTGCATCTATTCAAACCATCACCTAATTTTGGTTGGTGCGAAATCAGATTTTGCAAGTGTAGGCTGCCAGTTGTAGTATCTTTTCTTGTTCATGGATAAAAGTCATCCATACTTAGACATTTCAAGTATTATACTTATTTCTACAATTATCTTGTCAATTTTTTTATAATTAATACACATAGTCTAATAGCATATTTGATTTAGTAAAAACGGAAACCCCCAAAGCTGGAAACAAGACATTTATATGAAAATACACGAGGACATGAAACCATTCATCTAACTAATGTTTACATTCTTCCCTCTAATTACGGTTTGCATAAATTGGTATAAAATAAGTATTTTAAAAATAGGTTTAATTGGCAATTTAGATTAGTAACTAGGTTGAGTCAACTTGTTATTTAAGAACACTCTTATTTATTATATATTATATTTTGAAATAAATTAAAAATTAAAATAAAATATACTAGTGATGCATAGAAAAATGAGTCACTAGTACCTTAAGTAGTAGCGATGTATATATATGTGCATCACTCTACCTAGGGTACTAGCAACAATTTCTTATGCGTCGCTAATATATTTTATTTTAATTTTTTATTAATATTAAAATATAATATATAATAATTTTTAAAAGAATCTAAATTAATTTCTCCCCTCTATCTCTCCTCTTTTCCCTCTCTCTCCTCTCTCTTCTCTTCTCTCTCTTCTTTCTCATCCTCTTCTCTCTCTCCTCTCTGCCATCTTTCTCTCCCTCCTCTCTCTGCCCTATTTCTCTCTCTGCCATATTTCTCTCTTTCTTCTTTTTTCTTTCTTCTCATCTCTATCTGTTCTAACTCTATCTTTTGATCTAGATCTCTCTCTCTTCACTTTATTTCTCATCTCCCTCTCTCTTCACTACTCTCTCATCTCTCTTCATTCTCTCTCTCTTACGCGGGTAAATGTGAGCCCCAGCTCTAAGGAGGAATGGGAATAAAGTAGTAAAAAGGGTAACCCCCCAAAGCTGGAAACAAGACATTTATATGAAAATACACAAGGAAATGCAACCATTCGTCTGACTAATATTTACATTCTTGTGTCTAATTACGGTTTGCGTAAAATGCTATAGAGTAAGTATTTTAAAAATAGGTTTAATTGAAAATTTAGATTATTGACTAGGTTTAGTCAAATGGTTAACTTTAGATCCTAAGTGTCTTAGTAGATTTGAACCACAATCTTTTAGGTAGAAAGACAAGTCTTGTTCCCAATTGCTATATAGATTTAGCTAAAGTGCTAATTTCTTAAAATATATTTAAGTTGATAAAAGGAACATATATTAGAAATTACCATGAACCTTTTTCCTTAGCTCGCACATGCAATCCTCCTTTTCTACCATATATCATTTAGCATCAACAAGTGGAAGCTTTAAAAAGGAACACTTTCTATTTAATGATTTTTAGCTGATAAATGCTAAATTAGAGTCCATCAAACTCCTTTCCTTCATAGGTTATTTGATAGAGAGAGATAACTACAAGGGTATCCTAAGTGTTGTGAGTTTTGTTTGAAGATATGGTTATATGTTTTGTAATTGACTTTATTTATGTGGTCAAAATTATGCTTAATTCATGTAAGCTTTTAAATCTTAGGAGTCTGATAAGGTTTGTAATATACCTAGTCAGATTAGAAATGAATTAGCATGAAAAATAAAAATTGAAATGTTTTGAATTTCAAGGAGGAAGACTTAATCAAAATGATAAGCTTTTTGGTAAATTTTCACACACTCATATACACAAACACTTAAAATTTTTATAGAAAAACCTTAATTAAAAGTTTAGGCTGAGATTTGGACATTGACAAAGATCACATTCAGTGTTAAAACACGATTGATTGTCCTTCATTAAGTGATCAATTGGGCTTGAATAAGAGGGGATTATGAAACCTTAAACAATTTTCATTTAATATTTTCATCATTTTTAATTACTTTCTTATTTTAATTAAATTTCAATTTTTATCTTTTATTTGAATTTTTCTTCCTTTTGTGATTTAGTTAGCTTTAGTAACTTAAGTTTATTCTTGTTTATTATTTATTTTAATTAGTCTTAGTTAGACTAGTTACTATTGTTATAAGTTGTTAACTATATTATAGTTTACTTAAATTAGATTAAATTAGTTTTTTCTACTTCAAGTCTCTGTGGGATTGTCACTCGATTTAGCCACTTAACTACCATAAATTTATACGTTTGTGAGTAAACAATTAAAATTTAGCAACACTTTCTCATTTATTATATATTATATTTTAAAATTAAATAATAATTAATAATATAAAGTATTAGTGATGCATAGAAAAATGAGGCGCTAGTACCAATGACACAATTTCTTATGCATCGCTACTATATTTTATTTTAAAATTTATTTATTAATTTTAAAATATAATTATAATAAAGTTTTTTTCAAAAAATCTAAATTAATTTCTTCCCCTCTATCTCTCCTCTCTTCCCTCTCCCCTCTCTTTCTCATCTTTCTCCTCTCTCATGCTGTTCTCTCTCTCTCCCCTCTCTCTTCCCTCTCTCTCCTCTCTCTACCCTTTTTTCTCTCTCTACCATATTTCATTCTTTCTTCTCTCTCTCGTCATGTCTCTCTCTATCTACTTTCACTCTATCTTTTGATCTAGATCTCTCTTCACTATGCTTCTCATCTTCTCTCTCCTCTCTCTTCTCTTTCTCTTCTCTCTTCACTCTCTCTCTCTTATGCGCGTAAATGTGAGCCCTAGCTCTGAGGAGAAATGGAATAAAGTAGGAAACTTTTATTAATCTATTCTTATTTATTTATTATATATAAAAATAATAAATATTAAATAAATTATATTATATTTGTTAAGTTTTCTAAATTTTAATATGTATTTATTATTTATTATACATTTAAATAATAAATATTAAAGTAAATTAAATAAAAAACTATTAAGTGTCGTTAATAGTAGTAATATTAGCGACGCTTTTGAAAAAAGTGTCACTAATAGTCTTAATTTATTTTAAAAAATTATATTATTTGATTTATGATGTTTTATTTAAAGTGTCGCTAATAACACAACTAATATGGTCCTTATTATAAATACTTTCTGCTATGCTTTTAGAAAAGCATCGCAAATAGTTGTAAATTTTTTATTTTTTAAAATTTATAACTATTAGCAATGCTTTTTCAAAACCGTCGCAAATAGTGTTAGTTTTAAAGATGCTTTTATAAAAGCATCGCTACTAGTTGAACCATTAGTGTCACTAATAGATATAAATTTTGCAACACTTTTCTATGCATCACAAATACTAGTTTTTAGCGACGCTTTGTATTGTGTCGCTAATAAAAGCATTGCTAATAATCCTTTTTGTTGTAGTAAACTTTTAGTGATTCTTTTATACCACTATGTGCGACACTTTTTAAAAGGCATCACTAATAGTTATTAGTTTTAAAAACATAAATAGTTGTATTATTTGCGGCACATAAAAAATGCGTCATAAAGAAAATAAGGTTATTTTTTTAGAAAATTAACACTATTGGTGATGCTTTTAAAAGTGTCACAAATATATAATATAATAAATAAATAGTAAAAGATTTAAAAAAGCTTCATAAATATAGTGCATTTTAATTAGTATTTATTATTATATCTAATATAATAAATATATAACAAATTAAATAAAATTCCCCTGCTTTTTGTTCACTTCTCATAGCTAAGGCTTATGTTCACACACGTGAGTGAGAGAGACATGGAGAGAGAGAGAGAAGAGAGGAGTGAAGAGAAGAGAAAGAGAAGAAAGAAAAAGGAGAGAAACGAAAGAGAAGAGAGAGGAGAGAGAAGAGAGAAAGATGAGAGAGATGAGAAAGAGAGGAGAGGGAGATAAAGAGAGAGGAGAAAGAGACTAGAGGGGTGAGAGATGAGAGAGGGCGAGAGGATAGACAAGAGTGACAGGCTAGAGATGAGAGGAGAGAGAGAAGAAAGAGAGAGAGATGAGAGTGAGCATAGAGAGGAGAGGAGAGAGAAGAGAGGAGAGAGGATAGAGAGAAAAGAAAGGGAAGAGAGGTAAAAGAAACAAAGAGAGCAGTGACAGGGGGAATTATTTAATTTAGATTTTTAAAAAAAATTATTATATATAGTATTTTAAAATTATTAAAAAGTATTAGTGATGCATGGAAGTATGCATCACTAATACCTAGGTTATTTGCGACGTATTTGGCTATGCATTGTTAATATATTTTATTTTAATTTTTTATAAAATTTTAAAATAATATATAATAAAAGAGAGATATAACATAAAAGAGAGAGAAAGAGAAAGAGAGGAGAGAGTGAAAAGCAGAAGGGAGAGAAAGCGGGTAGAGAGGGAGACATATCAACTAGAGAGAGAGGAGAGAGGTAAGAAAGAAGAAAGAAAGAGAGAAAAAGATGGTAGAGGGGGGACATATCAGCAAGAGATAGTGTCATGCCCGAGGTTTTTCCTCACATTTAATTGACTCAAATATTGTATTTCGAAATATGGATGTAAATCAAAAGATCGAACCAACAAATTCAAAACGTGTGAAAACAATTTCCATAAATTAATTCATCATATGACAAAACTAACATTCTTAGGCGTGACCTGAAACGAAAACATAAAAGTAAAACCTGCCATGGCCATGGGCTTTCAAAACAAATACCTCCCAAGCATCTCTAAGTACAAGTTCTTTCACAGTCTGAAAAATGAATCATATATACATACCCAAGTCTAGTACATAATACATTTATCTCACCTTAATCAATACATGAGATCGTGGCACTAAAATCCACATAACCTCACTACAATTTTGCTACACTCCAGGTCAAGGAAGAATAGTCCACCATGGGGAATAGTCCAGTCCAAAAAGCTATCGATCGACCTACAAAAGCCTCCGAACGAAGGGCTAAAAAAAATAGGGTGAGTATTTTCCTACTCAGTAAGAAAATACCTAGCAGGGTAAAAATCAATGAACTTCGTAAGTTCATATATAGATGCATTCATGCAACCATACATGAAGTAAGAAAATATGAAACATAAATAAAGTGTTACACATACGATTGTACTGGCTGAACTTACACTTACTCTTGTAACATACTCTTACACTTACACTTACACTCTGAATCATAGTCTTACTATCTTACTCGTACACTTTCTCATATGACATACATAGACTCTAATGACCTTACTCGTATGAACTTACTCTTACCGTTTTCCATAGAAGATTACACTTACACTTAATCTGATTTTTCCACGTATAATTTACTTAGAATCCAAAACATACAACTTACTCTTACTATCGTACACATGCTATCGGCAACTGAAGCTTATTATCATTAATAAGCTCCAGCATCGAAAAGGGAAAAAATGCTACTAAGGTGTCACCTTAACCTCCAGGGAGTAACTAGATGACAAGAACTTTTCTGGAGGCAAGGCACACCTATGCTCATGGGGCACAGGATCAAACAGGTAAGAGTAGATCCATGATACTACTTACCTAAGCGCTCAAATGTCCACTCCCTAGGGCGACACAGCGCCAACAAGGGCCATACAATGCCAACTAAGAGCGGAAAACATACGAAGCCACTATTGGGAAGGAATCTTAGTGTCACCCTTAGGAAGAACATACAGTGCCATTTGTAGGCAAAAAACATATAGAGCCCACGAAGTGCAGAAACTTACAGCACTCTCAATAGAGCATCAAACGTCTGGGCCGAAATACAGCACCAAGACCAAATCTTGTAGGATAACACCATGGCTAGACCGAGAAGGACGCTCAGTCGATTACTTATTGATTTGCACAAAAACAGAACTTAATCCATTGAAACCCTCAGTCTCAAACTCACAATATTATCAAATTAGGGTTACTTACCATTCAAGTTCATATTAGGTAACTTATGCATATACGATTATGTTTGGAACTACTTCTAGCTTACATTCTTTAGCCAACCAAGCTAGAACCACGCCGGTTCTGAAGCCTTAGTTCACAAGGATAACCTACTCCAACTTAACTCATCCAATCGTACTTAGAACTCACTCTTACCCTTACAGTATTACAGATCTCTGCATAATCTTACTTGTCAAACTCGAATTCCGTACTAACACTCTTACCATCATATACTTACAATCTTAAATCTTACACCATTCGCCTAAAAACCAAATTGTCCTTCTCGAACTCCTCGAGTGAAACCCTTAGACCTAAATCCCGTCATCAAACCCTTACTAATTCCTTATTATTTTTTTGTTACAATTCATATTATGCACATTATGCGGGTACAATTATGTTGTCCACTTTCACTAATTTACAATCCCCCAAAGATGTTAAGAACCTTGAATCTTCCAAATCCTTACATCGCTTAGGTCTTCAGCTCATTGCTCCAACTTACTACCTGACTCAATCCAAACCAATTCTTCAATCTCATCAAATCAAACCTTCGACTGTCAATTTTACGTCTTTCCTCGCCCATCATACAATCACAATTTACATGTTGTAGCCCATGAAGTACCCCTTCGACAAACTTACAAACACACATACTCGTGCCCATCAATCATACACCACCAACCCACAACGAAGATCTATCACATGCTTTAATCACATACACATAATTTGTAACCACTTACTACCATACCCTTAGTCTTCACTAACATACACACAATTCACATACAAAAAACATGCTTATTTAGTTAGCATTTATCATGTAAAATATTAAATTATAAACTCCTAGCATGCTACTACACAATCAAAGTATGCTATCATGAAATTACGAGTTCAATCTCCCCTACCTCGTAATCCATGTGAGTTTGATGGCGAGCAAACGACGGTGGTGGCGTCGATATCGGAATAGGTGACGAAAAACATTGCACTAAAAGAGTTGATATCGTCCTGAGGATTTTCAAAGATGCTGGAATTAATCTCGATAAGGTTAGATCAATTTCACTCGAAGCAAAGGTTGGGTGCCCTAAGGCGGCTAGACATAAGGTCGTGCCACTAGAAATGACCACAACGACTACAGAATAGGGGGTGACTGATCGATGGTCGGCCAACTATTTAAAACACTTGTTGGCCACAAAACATTAAAATAGACCGCAGACTACATCCAGTGGCAACAATTCCTCATTGTCGAAGCCTCACCACATGGTGGGGGCTCGGTTGCGTACCCACAGACATAGGAGAGACAGAGGAGGGCTTTAATGTCCATATTACCTAGTGGTGGAGTCATTCCAACGTCATATGCCACAAAGGCGGTGCCTTTAACTTAAAATGCATGTGCAACACAAGCGTGCACGGTAAAGGGAAACCGTAGGGAAGAGTAGGTTGTTGGTGGGTTTTGAAACAACTCAGGCTGGTGGAAACCAAATCCAACCACTCACGGGTGGAATCGGCTGTCAAACAATGTATGCATGTATTGTCATGGCCAAACCCTAAAAAGGGTGGTCTTTTAAGGGGTTAGGGTGGTCGGTCACAGAAGGGGTGAGGTTCATCAACAACGGTCCCCTAAACAAACTTGAGAGCATTAAGTATCAGAGAAAGTGGCCGGCAAAGGCAGCGACATTTCTAAATGCTACTCAGAACCAAATCATCGTACTGATGGTCGTGCATCAAGTACGGCTTACGGTGGAGGATGGGCACGACATCGATTGAGCCTTCGATGGGTTGAGTCTAATGGCTGACAATATTACTTCCCCTTGGAAGAATCGCAATTCGGGAACACTTTTCCGTAGGTTTTGGGTCATGCATAACAAAAGTCGGAGTGCAGAGGTAGAATTAGGCCAGAAGTGTTGTCCTTGGCCGTCATTAGACCAGGGCAGAGCCCATGTTGGTCGGACCTGCTGCCTAAGTCCGCACAATATCAAGCTGGACATGTTGGCTTGAGTTGGAACGGGGCCTGTCAGCTGTAGTCAGAGACGTACCCTAAAGTTTAGGGGCATTTGGTGTGTGCAAAAGACGTGTAGAGGAGGCCGAGAGTGGCAGCCCCTTGTCGTTATTGGGTCAAGCCAGTATTCGCAACTATCTGTAGCATAACAATAGATTAGAGAATTAAAGAGATCCAATTTAGCTAGGGCAATAGTGTGCCAAGTTGGGGAGGTAGACACACATCGCCAGGCCACGAATGGTCAAATGGGGCCGAGGGCTAGACTTGGGAGAAGACGGGACCCGGTAGTCACTGAATCGCGGCAAGTCAAATATAAGTAGGTTCGATGATGTCTGACGGTAGATAATGGACGCCACCAGAGAAGTTTTCTCTGGCATGGGTTGACCGATTGAGCAAAACGGGACCGATTGGGGTAAGAGAGGTCAAACCTTGGTGCCTTATCATCGTCGGAGCTAGGTGGCATACCGAAGGTGGATCGGTGGTTGCGGAAGATAGTGGAAACACAAGGCAAAAGACCACGACGGAATTTCTGTCTGGAACGAAATTGGGCAAAGGAAGGGGGTCAGGGGAAAACAGTGATTCAGGCTAGGAGGTGGCCAAAGGCGGCGGTATTTCCATCACCATGCCAATGTAGGTCCATAGACCAAACACTGGCGGCCGACCACCGGCGGCTGCAACATAGAAACAAAATAGAACTAAAACAGGGAACATACTTTGTTCGAACTAGAATTGGGCAGAGGAGGCTGAGGGAGGTAGCGGCTGGGGGAGGTCCAAAGGCAAGTCATAGTGGTCGGCCACCGGCAGCAGAATCGGTGACCGCAACACAAAGAGACAAAACAGAAGAAAAAGGGGGGAGGCAAAGTGTTACCTCACGGCAGCGCAGGAGGGCTAGGAGGTCAGGACTTCGGTGGCCATAGGTCACACTGGCTGGGGCGGAGCTATGGCTGCTGTTTGGAAGCCATGCAACAGCGGCGGTAGCGGATCGGGTGAAAGATCGAAGGCGCATTTCACATACCAGAATGGGGAAAGAGGGTCAACGGTCGGCAGCAGGGCTAACTGGGGAGGTGGCGGTGGTGGCGCCAAGATAAGGCCGACCGGGAGGAAGCCGATAGCCAGCGGTGGCAGCACCTCCGGCTTCACAAAAGGAAGGAAACAGTCCCCTTCCAGTGTTCCCTAGCGGTCGGGCGCTTTGCACCCAATTTGCGTCGTTTTATATTTTTTTCCGATCTCTTTCTTTCTTCTTGTTTTTGTTCTCTGACGTCTTGTCTTATTTTTGCACTGAAAAATTCTGTGGAGTGTCGAGGCGCATGAGCTATGACTAAACACCACTCTCGACTCTTACGGTCATGAATATTACAAATACGGATACGCCGAAGCATCAAATTTCTTCATAAAACATACGAGCAGAAAACTATAGAACATTGCAGAGAATTGAAGAAAATTACAAAAAATAGCAAAAATATGCAGAAAAATTATAGGAAAAATCGGGGATGTTACTGATAGAGAGAGAAAGAAGGTAGAGAGGGGAGACATATTAGCAACTAAATCTAGTGTGAATATGAACAAGTATTTTTTGCTACAAGCTAGAATTACTTCAGAAAGAATCATTAATTAAATTCATGGTATGAGCTATCTTCGACAATAGACGAATCATCTACACTAAACTAGCTATAGGCATGACTCGTCTAATCTTAGTATAACTCATCCAATTCATTAATTATATGAACATTAAAACTATTGCATGACCATCTCATCTAAATCACAGAAATTAGAATTGATGTAAATATCAAAACCACATCAATCTATCATCTACAAGACAATAAATCAACATAGAATTGAATAAACATTAAAAACTCTTCCATTAAAAAGGAAGTCATTGCCATACAATTGTCATTATTCATAACTAAGATCTAAATGAAAAAGAAAAGAAACTGAAACTTATCTATAGCTTCATCAACTCTTAAGTAAAAGAAGAGCCTTCCATTGTAAAAGAAAGCACTTAAATCTCTCTTAAAAGCTTTGACTAATCCTCCATCTTCTTCTTCTTTTTTCTCTTTAGAAAATCTACTAGAATCCTTCAATTTCGAGCAAAATATGTCTTTATGTAGGCATAAGAATTGTAGGAAGAAGTTTAATATGAAAAGGACTCAAAATTGGCTTAAACTAGGAAACTGCGTGTTATCCCGATCGATTGCCCTACATGCCCGTTTGATCGCCTGAATGGTATTTTTATCACAAATCACATTTACTAGATCGATCGCCCTTACAACCTGTTTGATCGGCTATACTGTTTCTGCAACCTGGACAATTTTTCTGAGCAGTCCATAAACTTGTCAAGTTTTTTACTCTATTCATTAAGCTCTTTCTTTCATGTCCATGTTAGTTGTCAAGAGTGTTTTGAATATTTCAAACATCGTCCAAGACCTCGATAAGTACACTTTACCTACAAAACATATAAACTTTATATTTTAGACATAAAGAATATAATTAAAATCCCAAATTGATTTAATACATACCTAAACTACTAATAACTCCCAAATTAATTTATTAACAAACTAAAATATTAATAACTACCTTAATCTAAATAAACCATAACTAATTCTTAATTAACATAATCTATACTAGCAAGTAAGGTAAAAAGGCATATAAAATAGATATATATTTCATACTTATCAGGGAGCAGGGGAGGCAAGGCGGTTGGTCAGTGGGGGAAGCCAGGGCGGCTAGGTGGTGGAGAAGTTGGGTCGGCGGCAGAGGATGATCTATCGTGATAGGCCTGACTAGAGAAGGTGAACAACAAGCGAAAGAGGGGGAGGGAGGCTGACGAGCAATGGACGGGCAGCGAAAGGACGGCGAAGGGAGGAGTGCGGTGAAGGTGGGGCAGAAGAAGGAAGAAGGAGGAGAGGGGTTGATATAAGCACGATTGCACACAAAAAGAAAATCTCAATCTAATGGCCCAAGATGCCTTAGCTCATGCTAACGTGCATGAGCCTAAACTCATATCAATTTTTTTTCATGATATATATTCTTGTTAAATTGTAATGGATAGATAATTTCTATGTATAATATATATCTTTTAAAAATAAAGATATTAGATACAAACACTATATACTCTTTCTGTTCCAAATTAATAGCTTCGTTTGGTTTTTGAGATGAACTAAAATTAGTTTAATTGAAAAACCAAATAGTGATATAAATATATGATGGAGGGTCAACATGATATCACTCTAATATACCTAATAACCCTTCTAAAAGAAGCATGACACTAAGGGGACCAACCTCAGTTTACAAAAGAATAATTAGAAAATTCTTTCCAAAGTTGAAACATGACATAGGGACTATCCTCAGCTTATAGAATGTTTCTCTTTTTACATATACTTAGGAATTTTTTAAAGGCATACTAAGGCTAAAGAATAGTTATTTAAAAAAAAATGTTATTCACGACGCTTATTATTGAGCATCGCTAATATCATAAGTAGTTAAGACATTTATTCTTAAGCATTGCAACTACTAATACTATTAGTGACACTCTATATAGAGCATCCCAAATAGTAGAATACATTTTTAAAGAAATTTTAGCTATTTGGGTTGCTTAGTAGAGAGTGTCACAAATAGCCTTATTTTTTTAAACAAAATTATCTTCCCTCTCTCTTCTCTATCTACTCCTCTCTCTACCCTTCTCTCTCCTCTCTCTCTTCCCCCTCTCTCCCCTCCTCTTTCATCTCTCAGTCTCTCTTTCTTTCTCCTCTCTACTATCTCTCTCTATGTACTCTCTCTCTCATCTCATCTCTCTATACCATCTCTCTCCTCTACTCTCCGCTCTCCTCTCACTCTTCTTTCCTCTCTCTTTCCTTTCTCTCCTCTCTCTCTTTTCTTTCCTTTCTCTCTCTCATCTCTCTCTTCTCTTTGCTTTATCTCTCTCATCTCTCTCTTATCTCTCCCCCTCTCTTCTCTACTCTCTCTTTATCCTCTCTATCTTTCTCTTTTATCTCTCTTCACTCTCTCTCCCTCTCCCTTTCCTCTACTCACTCTTTCTCTTCTCTCTCTCTCTCTTCACTCTCTGAACTCTCTCCTCTACTCACTCTTTCTATTCTCTCTCTTTACTCTCTCTCTCTCCTTTCCTCTGTCTTCACTTTTGTCTCTTTTCTCCATCCTCTCTCTTCGCTCACTCTCTCTTCTCTATATCTCTTCTCTCTCTATCTCTTTTCTCTTCATTCTTCTCTCTCTCATCCTCTCTTCCCTCTCCCCTCTCTACTCTCTTTTTCTCTCTTCTCTCTCCTCTCCTCTCTCTCTTTCTCTTCTCTCTTCCCTCTCTCTCCTCCTCCCTCTCTCTTCACTCTCTCCCCGCTACTCTCTCTTTCTCGTCTCTCTCTCTTCTCTCTTCTCCCCGCTCTCTCTCTTCACTCTCTCCCCTTCTCTGTCTCTCTCTTCACTCTCTCTCCCTCTCTCTCTCCTCACTTTCCTCTCTCTTCTCTCTCCTCTCTTTCTCTTGTCTCCTCTCTCTCCTCTCTCTTCTCTTCTCTCTCTATCACTTCTCTCTCTTCCCCAGCTCTCTCCAGTCTCTTCTCTCTCCTCTCCTCTCTTCTCTCTATCTCTATCTCTCTCTCCTCTCTAATCTACTCTTTCTCCTCTCCTCTCTCCCTTTTTTATTTTTAGCAATGTTTATATACAAATGTTGCTAATGTTATGATTATTTCAATGTTTATATCAAATGTCGCAAAAAGAATAATTTGTGATGCATTAAAAGCATCGCTAATAAAAAAACAAGTGAAAATCGTCCGCATTTTTTTTACATGCAGCTTGCAAAATTTCCCCCCAGCCGCATTTAATTACCCCCCCTTTCCTCCTTCTGCCACAGTCCCTCCCATTCCTCTATCTGCCAAAATTAGTTGTCAACCGGATTGTGGCTCCCCCTCCTCCCCTCTCTCCCATGTAATCCCCCTCCCTCTATTTTCTACCCCCCGTCCAACCAGTGGAGGGGGCTATGGGGGTTGGAATTTGGCTCCCCCTACTCCCTGGTCACCCTCTCGAGCTCCCTGGTCACCCCCTTCCTCTATTTTTTGGCCGCACCCCAATTTTTTGCCCCTCCTCCCTTCTGTCCGACTAGAGGAGGGTGTCCCCGCCGAATTCCGGCTCCCCCCTATTGTGCCTGGTGTGGGCACAAACGGTACCTTGAATGCTCACGCAATGAAAGGGGAGAGAAGAAGATGAAAGGGGAGAAGTCCTGAATAATCAATTGCATAACTCAAACAAAGAAGAAGGGGCAACCCATATAGGAGATGACCCACTCTCCTAGGGTGTTGCACCAGAGACGACCCACTCTCCTAGGGAGTCATGCCAACTACTGGGTTAGGCTATCCCGGGGCCACTAGCTAGTCCAATTACAATTATCATCCTATTGCATAAGCAAATACTAAACTAATATATAAGCAAATAGCCTAATGTACTAGAATAACAAGGAAATAAAGGAAATAAAGTCTAGTCTGGTGAACGTGCACAACACTTCACCATGCTTCCGCTATTCGCCTTGACCTCAAGGCGACCAAGCCGGGTATCAAGTCATGAACTCGTCCTCTGAAATCCACATGGCATCCTAAAGGG
This sequence comes from Saururus chinensis, assembly GCA_035235625.1. Classification (NCBI taxonomy): domain Eukaryota; kingdom Viridiplantae; phylum Streptophyta; class Magnoliopsida; order Piperales; family Saururaceae; genus Saururus; species Saururus chinensis. The sequence continues at coordinate 41,286,483 of CP141143.1, forward strand.
GCTGACCCTGCCAAAAAATAAGCACTTCAGTAGTGATCTTTCCCAAATGGCGGACCCGCCTCTTATCAAGTGCGGAGCGGGGACAGGGGCGAAGGGTTGGACCGGGCCCATCAAGGGGGGTGGTGGAGCATCAGTGGCCAAGGATAAGTCGCCTATGCATCAGCGCAGCCTAGAGACATGAAAAATAGGTGGACTAAGGAGTCAGGCGGTAAGCCACCGGGCCGATACACTCCTCCACAGCATAGGGACCATGGAAACGAGGGGCGAGCTTGGAATGCTCAGGTTGAAACCAGGATGTCTGGCGCTGAGGAAGAACTGAGACATAAACCAAGTCACCCACCGCGAACTCCTGGTCAGTGTGATGACCATCATAAATCTGCTTCATCCTGTTTTGACTAAAGGACAAGTTCTCCTTGAGCTGGTGAAGAACCTTGTCCCGTGTCTAGAGCATGTAGTCCACCTCAGCCACAGAGGAGCGATGAGGAACGTAAGATAACATGGTCGGGGGTGGGTGGCCATATAGCACCTCAAAAGGAGTGAAACCGGCACGGGTGTGATAGGCGGTGTTATATGACCACTCCACCCAGGGAAGAAGCTAAACCCATCTGCGGGGCTAAGATATAGTGAAACAACGGAGGTACTGCTCTAAGCCTCGGTTGACCACCTCGGTCTGGCCAACCATCTGGGGGTGATAAGCAGTGCTAATGTGGAGAGAAGTGCCCTGTAAAGTGAAGAACTCCAGCCAAAACTAAGATATGAAGATCTGGTCACGGTTGGATACAATAGTGTGAGGCATGCCGTGTAGTTTGGCCACCTCTTGAACATAGATCTCTGCCACTGTCTTGGCGGTGAATGGATGTCCGAGAGTGCAAAAGTGAGCATACTTGGACAACCGGTCCACCACCACCATAATCACCAACTTGCCTTGCACCAAGGGCAAGGCCTCCACGAAGTCCATAGAAACATCCTCCCAAACCTTATTAGGGATAGGCTGGGGCTGAAGAAAACCTGCAGGTGAGGACGTGGCAGCCTTAGCTCTTTGAGAAACATCACAAGTGGCCACATACTCCTGTACTGCTTGTCTAATACCCTGCCACAGAAAGCTCTGGCTGACCTGCTTATAAGTGCAGAATGCTCCTTCATGACCAGCCACTAGAGTGTCATGGAAGTGGGTGAGAACGCGCCTACAGAGATCATCAACTTTGGGTACCCAAAGGCGGTCATTTCAAAAGAGAAGGTCATTCGGCCACACAAAAAAAGGATGAGCAGCTGGGTCGGCCTGGAGAGCTATAATCAAGGCTTGCGTCTGAGAATCATCAATGAAGGGGCGGGATAGAATAGAAAGGGCCAAGCACAATCCCAGGGTAGATCTACGAGAAAGGGTGTCGGCCACGGTGTTTTTCGACCCTTTCTTGTACATGACTTCATTATAATAGCCAAGTAACTTACTGACCCAACGCTACTGTGAGGGAGTGGACTCCCGCTGCTAGAGAAAATACTTCAAGGGCCAGTGGTTAGCACGGATCAAGAACCTATGGCCAAGTAAGTAGGGCCGCCACTTGTCGACAACGAGCGAGAACAATATCCAACATCTCTTTCTCATAAACGGACAGGGACAAAGAGCAGCCAGCCAAAACCTTGCTCAAGTAGGCAATGGAGCGCTCGCCCTACAGTAAAACCGCCCCTAGACCCATCTCTGAAGCATCTATTTCCACCACAAAGGCCGGCTAAAATCGGGTAAGATGAGCATAGGGGCCGATGTCATAGCCTGCTTTAGCTCCTCAAATGCCGCTCTGTAAGGGGTTGAGCCATCTCCCCATACCTTCTAATGAACCGCCTATAATAGCCATTGAGGCCTGGAAAACCCATTGCGCCCGGACATTGGTGGGCAGTGTCCAAGAGAGCATGGCGGCCACCTTCGACGGGTCAGTGGCTACACCGTCCCGTGAGATGATATGTCCCAAGTAATCAACCTGTGGGTTGAGATGCTCCAAGTGCTCCTGTCATGACCCGGATTTTTAAAAGCCTTTCTAAAATCGCATGAATGGTAGTTACAATTTTTTTTTTCTTAAATACAAAACAAACCATTCGATTAAATATACAGGTCATGATAACTGGGGTTCAAAAATATGAATATCAAATCATATGATATTATTACACGTCTCAAAATTCAATAAGAACAACTCATCCATCTAAGTACAAGTTCATTAACCGTCTAAAAATAAATAACTAAGTTGACTCTCAAGCTAATGAAACAGTTACGTACCGGAGTTATAGAAACACAGAAACTTCTTCTTGTGCTCGCTTGTTTGGTCTTACTTGTCATCGCTTGGAGAATCTGCAACTAACCAAACCAAACAACCACAACAACAGCAATGGAATCTCTCCGCCTTCAAGAGAAGAGCTTTTAAAGGACAAAAGGTTTTATTAATATTTTTTGGACCGGGCCAACATCACCCGATGTTAGTTGCCTACGTACTTATTAGACAACATCTCCAATGTTTCCAACAAGATCGGATCCAGACGTAGTTCTGCCTAAAAACTACACTATACTAAGAAGCATAGCATCACCTATGCAATTCTTAAGTATTTTAAAGAAACCTACCTTTTATGAAAGTTCTTTAATTGTTCCACTTGTCTAATTAACAAGCAATATCAAATAATGTTATTCATTATCTCTCAAACCATTGTTCGATAATTAACACTAACAAATTTGTATTCACTTAAAGACAACTCGCCCGTCGAGAAATCTCCAAACACAAGACTCCAACATGCAGAACATCAATATACAGTGACACATGTAAAGTAATATATAGAGCACTGAATATAACATAGCTCAAAAACATGGGTTGACCTTTAACCAATAAAGACCAACACAATGGACACCATTTAGGAAACAATGCACTGATTGTTACCTGAAAATACCGATTCCCGCTCAAAGGAGTAATTGTATGCTAACAGAAATCTTAGAATCTCTAGAGATCCACTTGGATCAGCCATGGGTCTAGAGATGTAGGTACCAGCTATGCTCATGGACACACTGGCCGGAGATAGATGAGCCTTCCATGATGTTCAAAAACCTGGTTTGCGCATTTGCAAGGATCCATCGTCCCAAAGAAACGGAGACCATAAAGGTCTGAAAGATTACAGCCATGGCTATTATCAGAAATCCTAGCATCTCTAGAGATCCACTTGGATCAGCCATGTGCCTAGAGATGTAGGTACCAGCTGTGCTCATGGACACATTGGCCGGAGGTAGATGAGCCTTCCATGATGCTCAAAAACCTGGTTTGCGCATTTGTAGGGATCCATCATCCTGAAGAAATGGAGACCAAGAAGGTCTAAATATTTGCCATGGCTATTACTGTGAGCTTAAACTTTAACTCCGAGAACATCCCATAACCACCCTCAATTCATTAGCCAAGGTAAAATTCTATGTCAGGGCCCCGTTTACTCCATGAACTGGTCCCAATCCTAAAGAGGGTATTTTAGTCATTATCTTGATTAGGTGTTCTTCCCCCAATACAAAGACAACCAAGATCTCTTGATTATTCTTTATTAACCTTAATTTATTGTTATAACTTTACACAACAATAATAAATGTAAGCATTAGAATAATCAATATGACAAGAACTCCGACTCATGCTGAGATGAAATAACCAATTCAACATTATAATGAAAAGGATTTGAGGCTGAGATGCATAACTCAAGTTATACACCTAACATGATAAGGTCAGGCTGAAACAACCATCAACATTCACCCTAATATATATCACAATCAAGGCTAAAATTTAAGGACAAATTATGCTAAATTTCAAAGGCATCTTAGGCTCGAATTCAGAGACTTAAATAAACATGAATATATCATAAACTAAGGCTCAAAAGCTAGGGATTCAATCAGCAAGATTAAAACCTAAATCAAAGCTAAGAATCAAATATTAGGTAGACAATAATGCAACCTAAACTGGGTTGAAACTTAGATATTCTCTCAGCATGATTATAACATAAATCAAGGCTGAGAATTTGGTATTACTTTGGCCAAAATAGAGGCTAAAACAGGGCTACAAAATAGGGATCTAAGTAAGCAAAAGCAGAGCCTAAACCAAGGCTTCAAGTTAGGGATTTGAATAGCCAAAGTATGGCCTAAACTAAGGCCACGAATCAGGGAATAAATTGGCCAAAGTATGGCCTAAAGAAAGGCAACAAATCAGGAATTAAATTGGCCAAAGTATGGCCTAAAGTCAAGCCACGAATCAGGGATTAAATTGGCCAAAGTATAGCCTAAAGTAAGGTCATGAATCAGGGATTAAGTTGGCCAAAGTATGGCCTAAAGTCAGGCCACGAATTAGTGAATAAATTAGCCAAAGTATGGCCTAAAGTAAGGCCACGAATCAGGGATTAAATTGGCCAAAGTATGGCCTAAAGTAAGGCCACGAATGAGAGATTAAATTGGCCAAAGTATGGCCTAAAGTCAGGCCACAAATCAGGGAATAAATTGGCCAAAGTATGGCTTAAAGTCAGGCCACGAATCAAGGAATAAATTGGCCAAAGTATGGCCTAAGGTCAGGCCACGAATCAGGGGATAAATTGGCCAAAGTATTGCCTAAAGTCAGGCCACGAATCAGGGAATAAATTGGCCAAAGTATGGCTTAAAGTCAGGCCACGAATCAGGGAATAAATTGGCCAAAGTATGGCCTAAGGTCAGGCCACGAATCAGGGGATAAATTGGCCAAAGTATAGCCTAAAGTCAGGCCACGAATCAGGGAATAAATTGGCCAAAGTATGGCTTAAGGTCACGAATCAGGGAATAAATTGGCCAAAGTATGGCCTAAGGTCACGAATCAGGGAATAAATTGGCCAAAGTATGGCCTAAAGTCAAGCCACAAATCAGGGATTAAATTGGCCAAAGTATGGCCTAAAGTAAGGCCACAAATCAGGGATTAAATTGGCCAAAGTATGGCCTAAAGTAAGGCCACAAATCAGGGATTAAATTTAGCAGGGTTTATGCCCAAATTATGGATGATAAACATTGCTAGAATCAGAATCATTCATGCCTAACATAGGGCTAAGATAGATGACAAAAATCAGCAACATGCTTGCATGAGTTAAGGCTAATCTACATAACAAAAATTAGAATCATGCATGCACAATTCAACCATATAAACATGAGATAAAATCACAATCATTCAAAACAAATAGAGGCTAATTCATGACATCAAAAACCTCTTTTGAACTAGGCTGAACTATAGCTGAATTACATCTGTCAAAACCACATGCTTAAGGGTGTAAAGAGAAGCACCTACTTGTACCAACTTGTCCACAAAGCTCTTAGCCCTTGCTCCTACACTTCTAAGCCTTGATTTTTAATCCAAAGATGGCTGCTTTGTGCCTTCTAAAGTTGCTAGCTATAGAGGTCCTTGCTGAGAGAAGGAAGAGGAGAGAAGAGATGAAGAAGAGGGAGGCTGAACCCCTCATCAATCCCCCTCTTTTTTCTTATATAAGGTTTTCCTTCTTCAAACTCTTGGGTGCCCTCCTCCTCTAGGACTCTCTATTAATTACAATCTCGGAATTACAATCCCTGCCCCATTAACAATAGGAAACCAACCTACATACATACTCAAAACAGTCCCAAAAGAGTTCTAACCCAACTAGATGTATAGTTGATCCCTCCTCCAACTTTTTCCACCACTCCTAGCACTCCTCGGACTCCTACTTGGGCTAGAAGTCCTATCCTTGCATGCTATCTCATCTTAACAAAGTTCTAGTTGCGTCCTCTTCTTGTTTGGGGTCCTTGTCCTGCAAGGTCTCTCTCCCTCTTTTAATTCCTAGTTCTTTTATGACTTCTAATTCCTAGTACGTTTAGGGCTCCTAACTCTTAGTACCTTTAGGACTCCTAACACCTAGCACGATTAGGACATCCAACTCCAAGCATGAGAGGACATCCAACTCCAAGCACGAGTAGGACATCCAACTCCAAGCACGAGTAGGATGTCCAACTCCAAGCAAGAGTAGGACATCCAATGCCAAGCACGAGTAGGACATCCAACTCTAAGAATGAGTAGGACATCCAACTCCAAGCATGAGTAGGACATCAAATTCGAGTAAACGGGCCCTGTTCAATAAGCTCAACTTCGAACGGTCGTATCTCCCTCATCCTAACTCCGATTCACACGTTCTTGGTGGCATTTTGAAGCTCTTTCTGTCTACTTTCTAACTACATAGGTTTCATCCATCACTTCTAACTTATGATCAATTTATTCTAACGAAAAGGTCAATGGGTACAACACCCTAATCCCCTTGTGGGCTTCGGGAATTTAGAAAAATCATAGACGTTACAGCTCCGCCCACGATTGGCTATAAAGAAGGATGTCATCAAAGAAGACCTGAAGAGATCGTTCATGAGGCTCTGGAAGGTGGAGGGGGCGTTGGTGAGCCCGAACGGCATGACGACAAACTCAAAATGGCCGTTATGAGTTTGAAAGGCAGTCTTGTACACATCAGCTGGCTGCACCCGAATCTGATGGTAACCCGTTCGAAGGTCGAGTTTACTGAAGACCTGTGCACCAGCCAACTCATCCAGAAGCTCCTCAATCACGAGTATGGGATATTTGTCCTTGACGGTGATGGCATTCAAGGCTCAATAGTCCACAAAACCACCAAGTACTGTCTTTGTTACGAACCAGCAACACCGGGGAAGAATAGGAGCTTATGCTAGGGCGGATGATATAGGACTGAAGCATGTCAGCCACAAGATGCTCTATCACTGACTTCTGGATGTAAGGATAAGGGTAAGGGCAGACATTGGCCGGTGATGCCCCAGGAATGATGGGAATATGGTGGTCGTGAGGCCGCACTGGAGGAAGACCTGTCAATTCAGCAAACACATCCCAATGCTCTGCCAATAACTCTAGAAGATCCGTAGGTAGCACATCCTGAAGCACCTCGACTGTTGTCCACTGCTGCAAGAGGAACCCTTGGCATGTAAACCAGAAGAAGGAGCTCGCCGACTGGGCTGAGAGGAGTGTGCCCGGCTCGGATCCTTCAATCTGAACCCGTTGCCCCTGAATCTCGAAGTCCATCACCATGTCTCTGAAGTTCCAGACCACGCCCCCAAGCTCTTGGAGACACTGCAATCCGCCCCCTTTGTAAGCAACAAGAAGAGGTTGGTAACAAATGTGTGGCCTTGGATGAAGAGTGTGGCCTTGGATGGAGAGTGTGGGCTGAGCACATACCCTGGCGCTCCTGAGGTGCTTTCTGTCGCCAATCAACACATCAAAGGGCTTTGAATCTGATACAAAGCACCCCAGTCGTTGGGCCACCTTGTTGTTAATGAAGTTGTGGGTGGAACCGCTGTCTATCAAGATAGTCACTTGGTGCCGCTTGAGGTGGCCTTAGACCGGCATGGTACATGGAGTGAATGCCTCTGAGAAGGCATAGACAAAGATCTCGGGCAGCACATCGTCATGGTAGGACGATCCTCCTCTTCGTCGATCTCCTCCATGAGGAGGCTTCCCTTGAATGAACAATGGGGACCCAAAACAAACTTCTCATCGCAGTGGAAGCAGAGACCCTTAGACCGGCGTTTCTCCATTTGTGCCGGTGTGAGACGAACAATCGGGCCGGCTTGAGCGGGCTGCTGGTCAGGGCTGCCGGCTACTGGGTTGCTGGCCGAGGTGGCAAGGGGGTTAACGCTCACAACAGATCGAGGAAAAGGCCCAAGCTGTCCCCCTCGCTGCTGTCTAGCCAACTTCTCTTCTTCAATTCGAGCATGGCGCATGACGTCCCGCATGCTGGAGCATGGAAAGTGGCACATCTCCTCAGAAATCTCGGGCTTGAGACCCCACTTGAATGTGCCCACAAAGACTGCCACTGGCCAATCAGGGAGGTGGTTGGCAATCTTCATTAACTCAGTATAGTAGGCCCGGATGGTGGTGGTTTGGCGTAGTGTGGAGAGCATCTCATTGAAGTCTTGGAACTCGCAGAGGGGGGACATGCATCTCCCTGTCCGCTATTGCCTAAGTGCCTAGGCCGCACTGTTCTGGTGCTTGCAAAGCTTCTCCCATCTCCATGTTCGTGACCGGTGGTCTAGAGAGGAGTGGCGCTGATGGGGCTAAAGGCCCTGCCTAGAGCTATGCAACGGCCATGGTCAGGGACTCAATCTTGGCCATAATCTGCACCAGGGTAGGAGCGCTGATGGTCACCGGAGCAGATTTGGGATTGTTCGCTTACGCGTCGACCTCTTTCTCAGGTTGAGTTTTTGGGGCCAGGGCGAGTTGCTTGCCTTGCACCATGGCCGGGGATCGTGAAGGCTCTGATACCAATGTTGTACCCGATGTGGGCACAAACGGTATCTTGAACGCTCACGTAGTGAAAGGGGAGAGAAGAAGAAGAAAGGGGAGAAGTCCTGAATAATCAATTACATAACTCAAACAAAGAGGAAGGGGCGATCCACTCTCCTAGGAAGTCGTACCAGCTAGTGGGCTAGGCTATCCCTAGGCCACTAGCTGGTCTAATTATAATTATCATCCTATTACATAAGCAAATACTAAACTAATACATAAGCAAATACTAAACTAATACATAAGCAAATAGCCTAATGCACTAGAATAACAAGGAAATGAAGGAAATAAAGTCTAGTCTAGCGAACGTGCACAACACCCCCTCTTCCCACTTCTCCCCAGTCACCCCCTATTTTCACACCCCCCCAAACAATCCCCTCCCCCTAGTCATCTTGTCTCGGGCAGGAACTTTAAAATAAAAATTAAAAGTCATTAGTGATGCATTCAAAAGTGTCGCAAATGACTTTTGAATTTTTTTATTTTTTACATATTAACGATGCGTGATAAAGTGTCATGAATAAAAAATATTTCTTTTTTTAAAATGTTTTTTATTAGTGATGCCTTTTTGAAACGTTGCTAATGATTTATTTTATTTTTTCTTTATTAGTGATGATTTTATAAGCATCGCTAATATTTTCTTTATTATTTTTATTATTAGTGATGCATATACAAGCATGCTAATAAGTTTTTTTTTAAAGTATATGTCGCTAATAGAATACAATTAGCCACGCTTACTAGAGCATCAAAAAAGGAAAATAATTAGTGACGTAAAAAACACGTCACTAAAAGTAGACTATTAGAGCCATTTTCTAATATGTATCGCTAATGAGTAATAGCGACTGGTCTTTTTTCGATGCTTTTAATGTTGATATTCATTAGCGATGCTTTAAGGACTATTAGAATACTTTTAAGTTTCACTAATAATCATTTTTCTTGTAATGTCATTGTATTTTTTGCAAAGTTTTTCAATTGTTTTTTTGCTAAATGTGTCGTAAATAGTAGTTTTTAGTGACACTTTGTATTACGTCGCTAATAATCCTTTTTGTTGTTGAGGTAGGCAATGAATGCAACTATTGCTGGTGCAGTTGTGACACCTATCTTGCATAGGGTGTGTAACAAGATAAACCAAGGAATAACTCTACAACATCATCATCAGGAGTCGCTAATACTAACTTGACCCCCTTGTAAATGATGAATAAGTTTGATAATATGACTCAAATTCTCCAAGCTCAAGCTCAACCACTTCATACACAACTTCAAGCTCAAGCTAATTTGAACAACCTCAAGGAGAAGGAAAAGTTAGAAATGAAAATGTTAACTCTACCACCATGGAAAGGATTAAGAATATGACTCCGGTATTTAATGGAGAGGAGGGCTGGAAGAGGCAAAAAATTGGATTGAGGAATTGGAAAATATATTTGAAGTCATGTTTGTGAAACCAAGCCACAAAATGAATATGACAACTTTTGCATGAATAGAGAAGTCTTTTTTTGGTAGAAGATGGTGAGTAATTCTTTATTTAAAGATAAGTAATTAATTATATAGGAGGAATTTCTTGAGGCATTCACTAAGTAATATTTTTCTCCTTATATTTGAAGGTGGATGGAGATAGAAAACCTTGACCTCTAGCGCTGTGATTAAATATGAGAATAAGTTTGTACAACTTTAGCATTTTGCACAATATGTCATCCCTACCAATGAAAGGAAAGTAAAACATTTTGTTTGGGGCTTAAAAAGTGGACATAGGTCTAATGTTTTAGCCTCAAGACCTACTTCTTTTGAGGATGTGGTAGCCCAAGTATCCATTTTGGAAGAAGATTTTAATCAGTCTCGAGCATCATCAAAGAGCACCAAACATAATAATATTGTTAAAATATTTAATAATATTGCTAAAACAATTTAGCTTTATTGTTGAAATGTTACAACAATATTATTAAAATGAGAATGCCCCAACCAAACATGGTGCCTGACTTTAAACCTTATACCGAAAAAATGAAGGAGAGAATGAGGTAAATTAGGGAGACAGAGGAAGGAAAGGGAGGTAAGAGGCAATAATAGGAGCAAGTAGCTGTAAAATATGGTTGGGAAAGAATCAAAAAGGGAGGCTAGTCCATGGAAGAGAAGGGATGAACCTTATGGTTGAAACCCTAGGGCATTAATGTTGGAAGGGAAGAGGGAGGTCTTTTGGTGGCATTGGATATAAAGATGAGAGTATTTTCATTCGAAAATGATGTTTAAGCGGGTAATAGGTGAATGAAATCCAAGTGATAAAAAAATGTCAATCTCTATCCAAGTAATTTGTAAATCATCCTTAAAATAAAAACTATGCTTTTGTATGTGAGAATCATGTAATTATTTCTAAGTGGACATACTGTGACTAATAGAAAAGGTGAAAATGGTGAGTTCCTACTTCCCTTATAGCATACATTCTAAGCAAATTGTGCCTATAAAAGGTCATAAGAACATCTGCATAGGACTATAATTTAAATCCGAGCAATATATTGTGCCAAAGTGTACATTGATCATATTATGTACTAGAATTTGCTCTCTTCTTTATCATTTTATCTTGCTCTATTTGATTTTGATACAAAAACTTTCGGGCTATCTCATATAAATGCTGGAAGTGAAGTTTCTCTCACCACGGTTATCCCATCCACAAAATACTAAAAATGGCTAGGTTTGAAAATTAAAACAACAACAAATAGTAGTGGCTTCTAGAGGTCATATATTATAAACAAATTTTGTATTGTCAATAAAAAACTTCATTGTGCAAGATTAAAGTTGTACTAAGTTTTCAAATGACAAAATATCTTCTCACTAGGTTGCAAGGATATGTTTAAGATAGAATCAATTGAAGTTGTGCGGTCACAACTTCCTTAGCAGCCCAATGCTATATAGATTAGCATTGAGCCAAGATTTATATTTGTACCTTTTTTCATAGATGAGCGTTGAGCCAAGTTTTATGTTTGTACCTTTTTTTATTTTCTCCATTTAGAGAAGGTACATAAAAGATCTTTCATATTTGTGCACTTCCCATTACATTGTTCCATGCAGGAAAGAACGTGGTCAATACTAGAACAAAGTACCAATACTTCATGAAGCTAAATAATTTTAACATGATGTTGAACAAAACAATGAATATAAAATTTGGTAGACACCCATTTATCTATTTTTGTTCAAAACGACACTATAGTTGGGTAATTTTTGTAATCTATATCTATATGAATATTATTATTAAAGTGAGAAAGGGCAATTTTTTTCCTAGAGCGTGCCTATATTGCCCTTTCAAATAAAATTTTAATTAATTTAACATTTAACAAACCTAAAATATTATAATAATTTCTTCAATAAGTACCTTACGAACATTAAAAAAAATATGAATTTCATAGTCCTAATTCGTCTAGAATGGTTTAAAACTAATTAAAGTGAGAAAGGGGCATAAATTTTTGTTATAGAAATCCTATATTACCCCTAATCGATATTATTATTAAAATAAAAAGGGTTCAAAATTTTTATCATAAAAGTTCTAAATTACCCCAAATATGACTCAAAATCTATGGAGCACAATACATACATTATGTATCTACACTTCTACGAATGTAAATAGAAGCACAATACTAGTGGGGTATTAGAAAGTAATTTCTTAATAAATGTGGAAACAAAATGTCTTCATCAAAGTTAAATGCCAATAAAGTGTAATAAGGTATTATAATAACATGGCATCTATGGTCATAACTAAATATTCTTGTCAGAAGTACAATCTAACAACACAGCAAAAGCTATCGGTTTTTCGTACTGGGCAGATTGGTCTCATGTTAGGGTTAAGAACCAGACCAGCAAAAGAACCCACCGTGAGAAACTAAAGCACCGTGATACAGAGAATTCGCAAGTGAAGAATTTGGAACAGAGAACGTACAATACTGATTAAAAGATTTAAAAATCAGGAAAAAAAATTGCTCCAAAGATCCACCGAAGAAAGCAAACTCAGATTATACAATGAGTTTAACCGTAAGTCAGACTAACAATACTGTCATCAGTGCCACAGTTCTTGATTGAACCAGCTGCTTCCGAAGTCTTCAAAAGAAGAGAAGATACATCTGGTTGCGTGCAGGAACCTTTGCAGTATTCTGCCATGCAAGTTACATACAAACAAGACACGGAATTATATCAAACATATTCATAACAAGAACAGAAATAACATCAATTCATTGCCACATGAGTCAGCTCTAATAATCACTAGAATGAAACAGAAGAAAATAAAATTGTCGGATCCATTGATTGCTGGAAAATAAAAACGTCAGATACTAACATCACAGCCTAACCTGATTCTTCTGAATTCGTTAAAAATAACATAGAACAGCATACATTGTCGATGGATCAGAGGAAACAGAGAATTCATCCCTTTACTTTAAACAATTCATTACAGCAAAACATAAAAACAATCCAATTTGCAGACCTCTACTCTCTCCTCTCTTCGATCTCTTCTCTCTGTCTCCTCTCTTCGATCTCCTCTCTTTCCCTCTCTCTGTTTCCTTTTATGGGCAGAAAGGGATGTTAAATCGGGAAGTGAGGAGGTTGGGGGGGTTTCCTAAGAAGGGCGGAAACCGATTAGTCCTATATAAATAGGCTAATCACTGGTTAGTCCCGACCGAAGTAATTAGCACGGATACATCCTGACAATAATTAAGGATAAAAAATGACTAATATACCCTCCTAATCTAAATACGAAACCCTTAGCCATAGTTAAATTAAAAAGCCCTGGACGACCCAGTACCTCGCGCTCCAGTCTCTCCAACACGAACTCCTCTTTCTTCTACCTACCCCCTGCACCCCATTTCCCTCCCAATCCCAAACTCCTTACCACCCCCATTGCCTAACGAACCCCTCAAGTTGACGCTGTTGTTGCAGTGAAACTCCCTTCAGGGACAGTCTCTCCCTTCTCCCTCTAGCGCCATTCCTACCAACCTTCCCTGGACCCCGGAGGTGCTCTCGCCAGCTAAGTCCGAGGCAAGTTGCGAGCTTGGCAAGGCAGTCTGCAACAGTGTGAAGGGAGTCGCTGGGGAAGCAACGGCCATGATTCGGACAGCTGGGGTGGCTCTCGGCAAGGCTGCGATCTGGTCGTCGGTGAAGTGGACGGAGGGGTTGACGGCCGCAATGAGGGTAGCCATCTCTGAGCGGTCGAGGCCTCTGTCGCCGTTGGCATCAAAGTGGTCGAAGATGACCCTGACTTTGGCCCATCGGGACGACTCGTGCTCGTAACCATGTCTCAGCCGCTCCTTCGTCTCAAATCTGCCAGTAATTAGTTTCAGCTGCTATTTGTAAGAAAAACAAACTTGTTTAAGCCAGAAGACTCATGAGTTTTACTGGCATGAAGTAAAGGCAATATGGAGTATATGTTAATAATGAACTTGCTGTGGATCATGCACCTTGATTGGAATTTGAGGTTGGGGGTGTCGGGGCCGTAGAGAGAAGTCTTCCTACGGAGACGGAGATGGGCTGTGAGTGAGCCATTAAAGGGATCAACTGTAGCTGACCGGAGATTGTAGCCGTAACCAACAGCTGAAGCAGAGGAGGAGGGAGAAGAAGAGATGGAAAGACGTACGAAGAGGAGGAAGAGGAGGAGAAGAAAAAGAGGGGGATGAGCAGGTGGCCAATTCATCTCCCTCCCCTCCGACGAGTCTCTGACCCTGATACTCTTTTTTCTTCCGAGTGGAAGTAGCGAACCAGGGAAGTGATCAGTTCCATCCATGCCTTATTATACTCGTCATCTTACACTGACACAACGTATTTTCGCGTCAAGAACGATCGAGTAGGAGTAATTTGATTAAGATTAAGCAAACATTTGAGTTCAATGACCAGGGAGAGGATCCGCCAAGACAAAATGGCCTCGCTGCTATACTCATCCGGAATATAAATTTACTATAGCTCAGTATGAGATTCCAATTTTTCAAAAAACGTAAAGTTAATTTAGCATTGTTTTATAGTTGAATTTTAGTCAGCAATATAAATTTGCTAAAGAATTGTTTTTTATTAGGGTTTAGTTGAATTTAACTGGATTGAATTATAATTTTTTGTTGTAGCTTTATGAAGAGTAACTTAATGAGGAAGAGGTAAATAGCTTTGTAATTTACTTATTTCAATAATAAATTTATACTTTGGTTAGCTTTATTGATTATATAGTAAACTTATGCTTTATTGAATACATATTTTGTATTTTGAAACCATTTTTTAGTATAAATGTCATATTTAAATTATGTTTTTTAGAAGTAATTGTAGAGTACAATTATACTTTACGTTTATAATTCAATTTTCAGTTTAATAATTGTAGACTACAAAAAGTATTATTATTCGTTTGATTATAATTTCATAGAGTTTAGTTCTTCAATTCTTTCTATTTGGTCTGATTTGTCAATTACTGTTTCTTTATGATTAATTTATAATTTTCAAAAGAATATTATTATACTTCGAAATATTAAGCTTGCTTTATGTTTTACTATACTTTAGTATAAAGAGTATTATTATACTTTAGAATACTTGTAAAATATAATTTTACTATACAATATAATCTTACTTTAGGAACTTTTTGAGCAACTGTGTATTTTATTCGCTTAATATACTTCTAGTTGCTGATTGATTATTTACTTAAGAGTATGAAATACACAGTTATTTTGAAGAATGTAATTTTATAATATTATTATACTTTAGCTTCAACTCACCGTGATCTTGAAGGAGGATGTAAGCATAATTGACTAAAGATTACTAATGTAGGCAGCTTGCCATGTCTGCAGTTAGTTATTTTATGTGATGTAAACAGTACATTTCAATTTTGAATCTGCTCTGACAAAACATATAAATAGTGTGCTTCCTCTCTGCTATGTTTTTAAAGCGCAATGAATGAAATTTAAATTTCGACAATAAGGAGTAAAACAAAAATAATACCTTGATATAGAATGGACCCAGACAATTAAGAATATGACGCAGAAGGAAAGAACTAAACAATAATTACTTGAGCACCTAAAAATCATTCTTCATAATTAAATTACACTGCTACAGCATAAAAGATTTCCCCATGTTACCATAGCAGCTCGCTTATGCATGCATGTCTCGAACAAAAAACTACGGTAGAGAAGAATGGCAAACATCGTTTTCCAATGATGACAAATAAATAAGTTGCACGAGAAGAGCAAAACTGGGAAAACCTGAATCACGGTGGATAGGTGCCTAAGCCACATTCCTCATCAATTATGGTGAAGCAATTCTTGGGCGGCGCACTTGTTGGACTGGAGCTGGAAATAGAGAAGGAGGAGCAAGGGCCAGGGAGGTGACCGGAACATGAGCCAAGATGACGAGGGATAGGGAGAATCGGGGGCAAGAAGATGTCTTGTTGTTTCCCTCCTGCCATCTGATCTCAGTGTGTCACACCCATCCGACGCTCTACCTTCAATTCTTCTTTTTAAAGCTTTTCTTCTCCGCTTTGCCAAATTAAATGGCGAACAACCTGGGCTGGAACGGCCAAGACTCGCTCCCGAGCTTCGCCGAGTTTAGGTTTGACCAGCTCCGAGTCACCACCCTCCGGGTTCGCTGTCGACAACATTGTCTCGGAGCACGGCGAGAAGGCGCCCAATGTCATCTACAGGGGAGTTCTCAATAGTGGCTGAAAAATCACTGTCAAGAGATTCAACAAGTCTGCCTGGCCTGACCCCCACCAAGTCCTGGTTCATCCATTCTTTGTGAATTCTTTTCTTTGTTGTGATCATGGAAGGCCGTATCGGTCGATACGGTATCAGTTGAGACCGATACGGGTGGTACACCCCCACAACGGATCGCGATATGTATCGGCCGTACCATATCGATACGGCCGATACGTATCGATATGGTATTAAAAAAATACTTTTTTATTTTAAAATTATTTTTTTATTTAAAAAAATAATTTTTTTTCGATAATTTTTTTTCTTAAAAAATAAAAATACAATTCAAACCCAACTTCTTGAAAAGTTTATATTTTTGTTATATTAAAAAATAATATTTTTAAAGTTATATGAGATGAATACGGGTAGGTCCATGTAATTTACATAATTATTTTTTATATATATAGTGTTCCACAAATATACATTTATTTAAACATATAACTTAGACTCATATTTATTTTTAAAATAAACTAATTTTAGAGCACTTAATATGGGAAAGAATGAACAATAATTTGTATGAGACGGAGAACATAATAGTGTATGGTTCCAAATAAACTGATTTTAGATTACTTGTATCAGTTTATACGACATTTTATGATCTTATTATGCTCTAAAAGAAGTATTATAATGATATATTATTAGTTATAATATTTTTTTATATTTATAAAAGAGTTTACGCCCGTTTCGGCGCGTACCAAGCGTATCATTGGTGCGTACCCGTATTCATAGTCATCGATACTCTCATCTGTATCGATACGGCCTTCCATGGTTGTAATGCAGTTTTTATTTCATCTCCTTTTGTCCATCATGGCAAGAGTGAGGAAAAGGGAGCAGAGGTTTATTTCATCTCCTTTTGTCCATCATGGCAAGAGGGAGGAGAAGGGAGCAGAGGATATGGGAAATGAGGAGAGCATACTACACAAAAGTGCAGAGCTAACAAAGAAGAAGAAAGGGAAACTCATGCATGTGAGGGTTAATTTTATATTTTTTAAAAAAATAATGGCATTGTTGTAATAAAAGAGGACTTAAAGGATACGTCAAATAGTTAGAAAGGATGCGCTTAAACATTAAATTTTGGTCGGGATTTAACATTCATTAACCATAACAGTTAGGACTTAAAGGTAAATTTCCCTTCCTAGAATTGGTCGCAAGATGAAACGTTCAAAGAAGGAAACTTACTAGATGGATTTGTACTACTGCATGAAGGAAATGATCACGTAGCACCAGCACCACCGTCTTCTCCCTTCCATCTCTTCTCTTTCCCTCTCTCCTTTTCCTTTTATTGGCAGATATTTGAATGGTTTTCCGTTCTGTAAAATTAAAAGAAAAATTTGTCCATGTGGTCCTCCTGGCAATCATCGGCACACTCAATAACTGAGTAGGAGAACCTCCAGGAAGTGAAGGCATTGGACCAGCTTCAGGGGCCGGTTGTCCTTTGGGGTTCTGTGCCATTAATTTGACATTCTTAGTTTCAATATTTTTAATCAACATGGTATATTTAAGTCATAAGAATTATTTTATGCTATGAGTTCTTCAGTTTTCTTGACATGAATTGTTCTCTGTTCTGAATTCTTCACTTTTCTTCACATGGTATATTAAGTCTATTAAATTGTTCTCTGTTCTGAGTTCTTCACTTTTCTCTGTTCCAGGATGCTACGGTTGTTCACTTCTTCTATTCGGATGAGGACAGGAGCAAGGTTTGTTTAATGCTTTCTGAAACTGGATTTTCTGATTTGCCCAAAAAGGAAAGTAAGCTTTCTGAGTAGATGATCCAAAAAAGTCGTCTCAGTCTATTATTTTGGAAGGATATTCTTGACATAATATTTGAATTGTTCTCTATTCTGAGTTCTCTACTTTTCTCAACATCTTATATTTAAGTCAACTAATTGTTCTCTGTTCTGAGTTCTTTACTTTTCTCTGTTGAAGGCTACTCCAGTTAATAACTCCTGTTCGAAGGAGGACAAGATGAAGGTTTGTTTTTTGTATATGAGAAAATATTAGGTATGGATAAGGCACTAACATGGTATGTCTAACACCAATTAGGATCAAGGTTTGTTTTTTGTAAGTTTGTTATCTTTTAGGAAAAAAAAGAGAAAATCACTTTATAATTGGTAATAGGCACCACATAAGCGGTACCTAATATTTTCTCTTAAAAAAGTCATCTTAGTCTATTATTTTTTAATTATTTTCTCTTGCAGGATACTGGGTATGGGGACCTCCTCTGTAGTAGATTCCTATAAGCAGACATTATTATGAGATCAAGGTTTGTCTTGTCTGCATCTGTTTATATTTTATTATGTTTGATGAATTATTTACCTAAATAATAACTTCATAATTGGTGTTTAATTTCCGCATGTGTTTTTTTCTATGCTGGTGGTGGCAGATTTACAGATTTACTGCGGAGGGACATTCCCATGCGGTATACCATGCCAAATTTGTCGAATCAGACAGTTATTGTTCTTTCTTTTTCGTTCAGTATAATTTGTAAAGACAAGCCTTTTGCACTTTGTTCATTAGGCCTCATGAAATGAGAAAAGCCCACTTATAATGAAAATTGGATGGTGCAAAATCAGATTTTCAAGCCAATTGTAGGCTGCCAGTTGTACTATCTTTTCTTGTTGATGGAGAAAAGTCACCGTAGTCAGCTGGCTGATTTTTATATCTAAAGAGTTTTCATTCGGTGGATTCGCGGAATTTGACTTTCGGTAGGCCCGACTATGGCCCTCTGGATAGTTCTGCAATTAGCTGTGAACAGTGAGATCCATGCTTAGACATTTCAAGTATTATACCTGTTTCTATAATTACCTTGTCGATTTTTTATAGTTAATATATATAGTTTAATAGCATATTTGATTTAATAAAAAAGGTAACCCCCTAAAGCTGGAAACAAGACATTTATATAAAAAAACAAAAGGAAATGCAACTATTCGCCTAACTAATGTTTACATTCTTCCGTTTAATTATAGTTAGCATAAAATACCATAAAATAGGTATTTTAAAAATAGGTTCCATTGGTAACTTAGATTAGTGATTAGGCTAGGTCAATTAGTTAACTTTAGATACTAAGGGTATTTGTGGATTTGAACCACAATCTTTTAGGTAGAAAGAGAAGTTTGGTTCCAATTGCCCTATGGATTGAGCTAAAGTGCTAATTTCTTAAAAAATATTTAAGTTGATAAAAGGTAACATATAATAGAAATTATCATGAACCTTTTTCCTTAGCTCGCACATGTAATCCTCTTTTTCCACCATATCTCATTTAACATCAATAACTGGAAGCTTTAAAAAGGAACACTTTCTACTAAATGAGTTTTAGCTGATAAATGTTATATTATAGTCCATCAAACTCATTTCCTTTGTAAGTTGTACTATAGAGAGAGATAACTACAAGGGTATCCCGGGTGTTGTGAGTTATGTTTGAACATATGATTATATGTTTATAATTAATTTTATTTTGGTGATCAAAATTATGCCTAATTCATGTAAGCATTTAAATCTTGGGAGTCTGATAAGGTTTGTAATATATTTAGTTAAATTTGAAATGAATTAATATGAAAAATGGAAGTTGAATTGTTTTGAATTCCATGAGGAAGATTTAATCAGAATGATAAGCTCGTAGGTAAATTTTTACACACTCACATACACGAACACTTCAATTTTTCATAGAAAAACATTAATTAAGAGTTTAGGACGAGATTTGGACATTGAGGAAAAAGATCACATTTAGTTTTAAAAAATGATTGATTGTCCTTCATTAATTGATCGATTGGGCTTGATTAAGAGGGGATTATGAAATCTTAATATTTTCATCATTTTTTAATTACTTTCTTAGTCGAATTAAATTTGAGTTTTTATCTTTTATTTCAATTTTTTATCCTATTGTGATTTAGTTAGCTTTAGTAATTTAAGTTTATTATTGTTTATTATTTACTTTAATTCTTCTTAATTTGATTAGTTACTATTGTTATAAATTGTTAACTAGATTATAGTTAACTTAATTTAGATTAGAATTAATTTTTTTGATTAGTTTTTTCGATTTTAAGTCTTTGTAGGATCGACACTCAATTTAGCTACTTAACTACTATATATTCGTATGCTTGCAAGTAAACAATTCAAATTTGACAACACTCTTTTATCACATATTATATTTTAAAATTAATCTAAAAATTAAAATAAAATATATTAGCAACGCATAGAAAAATGAATTGCTAGTACTCAAAGTAGTAGCGATGCATATGCATGTGTGTCACTACTACCTAGGGTACTAGTGACACAATTTCTTAAACGTCGCTACCATAGTTTATTTAAATTTTAGGGTTGGGCTTGTTTTTATCATAAAACATCAAGTGGCCAAATTATCTCAATTGATACTGTTTTGGACTTTTAAAATTGTATGGGGAATGGGCCTGAGTCAAAATACCCATTAAGTTGTGGTTTTAAGTAGCAAATCTAAACCATTGGATGACCTATGGATGGATGGTCAGGATTTTAAGGTTCTTATCAATGGTGTCCTGGTTTAGTTATAAATACACCATTAGCCATCCTAATTTGGTGCCTTAAGCGAGATTACTCTCAGTCAAGATCTAAACTAGAAACTCAATGTGTGATTCTAAAGAGGATTTAGCAGAGACAAGGCTTCCTCAAGAGGATTAAGCTTCATTGAAGGTTCTAATGGCTACAGGTATGCCTAAAACCTTGTATTATGTTATTTCAATTGGTATCGAGGCAAGTTTATTTTTAATCATGTTTTTGGACTGAAAGAAAATTTGGATTTCTTGTTTCCTATCGTTGTAATTGGGTGGCTACCAGTCCATTGGACTGCTGCGAGACTACTAGTCCGAGTAGACGTGCTGGCCCTTCGGATCCATTCCTAGAGTCCGGTGGCAGCTAAAAAAAATTGATTTTTTCTGTCTCTGCGCATCAGTTTCTATTTTCAGGTAGTTGTGGCCTCTGACCATCGCCCCTTGTCTTCGATCCTGCCTGGTGCTAGCTAGCGCCATCTCCTCACTGTGTTTGGGCACTGGTTGGTGCCGCCACTGCACAAAGAGTTGGCTTTCTTTTCCTCTAATTTTTGGTCTCTTACTCTGGTTTATTTTAGATCCGTCGTCGCCAGTTGTTTGAAATAGGGGCCGAATCTAGAACCTCCGCCATCGGGCAAAACTTTTTTTGGCCTCCCTGGGCTGCTGGCAGGCGTCGCGCACAGTCGCCAAAATCTTCTTTCCTCTCACTATGTGCATTTTTTGAAACTCCGCTAAAGGCTGCCTCCCACCGCGATATGTCACCGGCTTTGTGATGGCCACCGTCAGGCAGTGTGTTTTCCAGAATTACAAATGGTGGTGGGGTTCGTTGAACGGAGGTGGGCGGATAGTAATTTCGATGGCATCTTCAACCTCTTTGTCGAGAGGTTGAAGACGACCCGCGGCTGGCATAGGTCTATTAACTAATCCACACCGCGGGTCAGCCTGGTGTGGGTTAGATTTGGACCCGGCCCAAACCAGTTCTCTAGACCCGGTTTGGTCCATTTTGGGTCAAAAAAAATTCAGGAAATTTTTTTTTCCTTTTCTTGAATATATATATATATATATATATATATATATATATATATATATATATATATATATATATATATATATATATATATATATATATATATATATATATATATTTGTGATTGCATGTGAAATTATCATGTTAAGACTCTATTAATGTTATGGGTCGGCCAAGGGATTATATTGCAATCGTATGTCTTCTCAATTTTTTTAAAAAAATTATTGAGCGCACCACTTATATAACTTTGAGAAAGAGTGTACATTATACTTATTGTAAGCGACACTAGAATTCAGCGACCACGTCTAGAGGCAGATGCAGTCATGAAGAACTAATGTATATTTTTTCTATTTTAGGGGCTTAAAGCTTCCAACTTGTACAATTTTTTTAAAGGATTGTACATGGACTTTGGACTATATTTTTAATTGTAGTGTGTGGTGATAGAACCCCTGGCTGAGTCCCAAAGACCCAATGACAAATTTGACAATAAAGCCCTTGTCAATTTTGTATATAGATACTTTTATGATTGTTTGATAGTTAATTGCATTCATTTTATTATTTGAAAAGTGATTAGCACAAATTCAGTTCCCATGTCTGTTGAGATGACTTAGGAGTGGCCAAAGCATCCTAAGTTATTTGTCAATGTGTGAATCATATAGAATGCTACCATGGGGTGCATAGATTCACATACATAAAAATATTGTGTTGTCATTAAATTTTGATTATGTGCCAAAGATTGTCATCCGGCCCCAAAGGGAGGTGGCACTTAGCGTTACAAAATCAAGATAGGAAAGAGGGTTATATATTTTAACATGTGTGAATCTCTATGCCCAAAGGTGTGAGATTTTCCTATAAAGTTTTATGTATAACCCACTAGCCTTATCACAAAACAAAATGAACATTTGTTTCTATACGGCTTAGTAATTTTGATGCAGATTGCAACCTTCACCCAAAAGGAGATTTACAATTTTACTAAATGATTTTAGAATTGGCTATTTCATAATTATATTATTGTTTCTTTCCCTTATTAATGTTTGCATGTTTTTATTCTTTTATTACAACTTATCCATCTTTTATTTATGACCCTAATCAGTGCCTTCCATTATTGTCTGGGGATAATTTTACGGATTGGAAGGAAGTGATTCTTTTACTATTAGGGTGCATGGACTTAGATTTAGCATTTCTTATAGATATACCTACCACTCCTACGGAAAAAAGTATGCCAAGTGAGGTAGCATCTTTCGAAAAGTAGGAGCTGTGTAACCGCTTAAGCATGATGCTCATGAAGTCTCACATAAATATAAACATTAGGGGATCCATCCCATAATGCGCTATAGTTCAAGAACTTTTAAAAGCTATTGATGCTCAATTCAAGAGTTCTAATAAAGCCTTGGCCAGCACCTTAATGTCTAAGTTGTCATCCATGAGGCTAATAGATGACAAAGGGATGAGAGAGCATATCATGTAGATGTGCGATATTGCTAATCAATTGAACAACATGAAAATAAAGATTAATGACACCTTTTTTGTCACTCCCCAACCCGGAAACAGACCCGAGCCGCCGGTCATAAAGTGTTAAAAACCAAACCCAAAACCGGGAGCGGCGCACTCTGAGTGCGAGAGTCTTTTTGTTCCTCTACGTGCTTTGGAACTTTAGTGCTCCATTACGCATAGGCCAGAACAAACCTAATTATATAACTAATTCGGATCGGGCCAACATTGCCTTGCAGTTGGTTGCCTACGTACGTATCGGATAACATCTGTGATGTTACTCTGATACGATTGGATTTGTACGTAGTTCTGCCTACTGGCTACTACATACATCAAACCACATGAAAGCACATACGTATACCCGAATATTTAATTGGGGTTATACAAAAACCTGTAAAACACTGGCAATACATATCTCGCTCTATCATAGAGACGAGCACCACACGACCACTACAACATGCCTCACTCTATCCCAAAGCAAATCCATCACATTCACATGTCTCGCTCCATCACTTAGCCGAGACCACATGCATCACACGTCTCGCTATATTACTTAGCTGAGACCAATCACACACACAACACGTCTCTCTCTAACCCAGAGCGAGATAGCGCACATCATGGCATATAAGCATGCCATATCATGATATAAACACACACACAACACGTCTCTCTCTAACCCAGAGCAAGACGGCACACATCATGGCATATAAGCATAGCATATCATAATATAAAGGATCATAGAATATCAAGGCATAGTGTATACCCTATCTAGCACATGCATTCTATAATTAAAATAGGAGGTCAGAAACGCTTACTCCCCTAATGTCTCATGAGGTAGCGGTATTCGGGGTACTTGTTTCTAGGCATCCTCCCCTTCAGATCTAGAGACAGCGATAGGAGCCTCCTCTAACCTCCGCACGTTCCTTGCCTTGTGTCAAAAGACAACTGACCAATTGTCCCCTTTCTTAGAGACTTCTCATTTTCTGTGCCCTTAAGCAACGGACAAAACGTCCCTTTCCCCGGGATGTTTCTCACACTGTGTGGCCCTTAGGTGAAGGGCGAACCCTTCCCTACTTCAGGCGATGACCCATGATGCAGCCCGTGATGGAGGGCGGAGTCCCCCTTTCTCTCCGGACCACTGCTCTCTCTTTGGGGCAGGAGGGTGGCGGATAGAGCCTACTCTTGCCCCAAGCCATTTCCCCCTTCTAGGGATGCTAACTTGAGGGATGGACCATGCCATTGTGTAGATCACCCTCAAATTAGCTAGGAACGTCTCAAGAACGACTTGAATCGGACTTAAAATAAGTGAGGAATGAAGAACATAAGTTTTTGAACATGGGAGAGAAATGAGAAATGTGGGAGAGTCTCCCCCCTCCTTTCCGGATGTCGTGGATGCTATTTATAGAAAAACTGGATAAATGTGAGGTTGACACATGTCAATTCTATCTGCTTCGTCAGCAATCCTATCCGCTTTGTCAGCAACCCTATCCGCTTATGTCATTAATCTTATCCGCTTCGTCAGTAATCTTATCCGCTTTGTTGTCAATCTTATCCGCTGCGTCGTCAATCCTATCCAGAAAGATATTATTTTATTCAAATAATATCCTAACCTCAAAACATGATAACTTCCAACCTTGACGTTGGAATCACACGTTCTTATTACCGATGGACTCGTGTCAATGAGCCCTTTAAAATAAGACCACACATGGGTAGGTTATCCCGCACTTTTTATGTAAGTCCCGCCCATATGGCATGCTTCCCGGGGCTGTAGCTTTCGCTCCCGACCTCCGTTTCGCGCATTCTTCAATTTCGTTATACTCGTTACTCTGAGCTCTACACAGATACGGGGATTTCACCTGATGAAACCCCCTAACATTGATCTTAAATTACCAAATTACCCTTAACCCCCTGGGTTAAGCATAACCGTGAAACGGATCGTTACATTTTTGGTCCACTTTATTCTGAACTCCTTGCATGCACAATATGGGCAATTCAAGATCTCTTACAACATGCATAACACTCAATGGTCAGTCAATGGCCTTCTAAGTATGTGTACAGGAAGAGGGGAGACTTAAGCAAGAGAAGCTAGAGAGTGCTCATCTAGTTTCTCATAAAGGACAAAAGAAGGGAAATCATGGTTGTGAGATCCTTGAACTTGAACCGGTTTTAAATTCATTATGTTTAATTACTTTTATGTAGTTTAAGTCATTTCTGGTCAATCTTGATGATTCTTGAAAATAAAAGTGATTTCTAAAGGTTTTAAACAAAAATAACTTCATATTTGTGAATTTTTGGAATTTTTTGTAATTTTTGCATATTTTTTAAAAATTAGGGTTTGGCGGGACCCCCCTTGTCTAAAATGTCTCAGACATCAAATGAAGTCACTACAAAAATTTTCAGAATTTTTCTGGTCCTAATTTTAGTTTAAATGACCAAAATACCTACTTTTAGTTAAAAATTCTATTCTTACCCCAAGTTTTAATTAGGGATACCCCATTCCTTCCTATAAAAGGAAAGGGGCTGAGTCATTTTTAAATTAAGAATAGGCTGTGCAAGGGTGTTTAGAGCCTAATCCCCAATTAAGCCCAAAGAGGAAGTGATTAGAGGTATGTTCTTCCCTAATCCATGCTTAATCATTAGGTTTTTCCTAATCCCCTCTTAAATCTATCTTCCTCCATTGATTCAATTCGATTTCAAACCATTTAGTATCTATTTTACTTCCCTATTTCAAGCCCTAACCATTAAATTTTCATTTTTATGTCTCCTAAACTCTAGATCTAGGATTTGCTTTATGATTTTCAAGTCTAAATCGAGTTTAGGTGTGTTTTAACATAAAAATCTTGCTTTTGGAAGGTTTCGGAGGTGATTGAATGATTAATCTGACTCAAATCAAGTGGAGAGGTAACGGGTTTTCAAATCTTAGCCTTGTTATGGTGAAAATCTCAATTTTTATAGGTTTTACTTGAATGTTTTTCTTGATTAGGGCTTTAATGGTAAATTTGTAAAATGTTAATATCTTGTCTTGATTTCTTAGGGTTTTACCTTGGAATAGGTTCAATTAGCTTTCTGGAATGCTTGATTGAATTTTGATGGTATATGAGGCTTGGGATGTAAGTTTTAGGGTTCTGCAATGGTGTTTCGGTTTTGAATTTCGAAAGGAAGAAGAGGGCTCGATCTGCTTGTTGGTGATCGATCGAGTCTAGTGGCCGATCGATCGGGCCAATCGAACAGCCTGCCAGGCCGATCGATCAGCTATACAGCAGTTCTGCCATTTTTGGATTTTGATGCTCACTTCGGTACTTTTACTCCAATTGATTATTCTAACATTTATGAAGAGTGTTTTATGTTGGAATTAAGCTACTGGAAGGGTGTAGAATTTGTGATGGAGATTTATGGAGCATGCTTAAGTACTTGTTATGTGGAATTATATGTTGATAGTTATACATGTTAACATTTATCTTGAATCTATGGATGATGGAATCCTTGTAATTAGAGCATGTTTCCAGCATGGATATTACATGGTAAATGATAAGATATGTCAACATATAATGAGAATGAATTGTGGATGATTGATGTTATTATGTATAGCTTCATGTGTAGAATAATCATATTTGTAGGAGTTAAGCATTTGATTTCACATGAATGGATTTATGGTTTATGGAAGATTCCACCCTAGATTTCAGTTGATAATCATGATTTGAATGTGTTAAGCATGAATGTATTGCATTATGAGCTTATATCAAAGCATTGGTCATGTGCTTAGGAAACGCATGAACACACACGTGTGGGGAATTTACTATGAAATCATGGTTATTTATGATTCGATTATGATACATGAGGGGACTGATGGGAGCACATTCCATGTGTTTGAATTCATGTAGAGAATGCTCACGTATGCATCATCTTGCATACATCATGAATGGATTTTATGAAAGAGACTTTTATCAATGATTTGTCGTGGATGATCGATTGTATTCAATGATATGAGATTATGTGCCAGATTTATCGATCATTGGCTTATTCAGAACTTGGCTGGTCCAAAAAGACATGATTCCGATTTGAGTTCTTGTGTGGAACACGTATACTCCCCGCGTTGAGTCAATTTGAATTGTTAATGCGGTTGAGATTTCTTTATTGAGACAGTCAAACCTGGACTCTGAGAATCGAAAGTGGTATGCCTTTGTGCACTGGCTACTGCATGTTCTAGGTTTCCCCTTAGGAAATCAAACTCTCCCTACTGCTGAGATGTCCAGAGTGAACACACTGCTCTAGTTAATTCGGACGTTCCTAGCCCAAACTGTCCAAAGTGAGCAGACTTGCTCTAATTAATTCAGACTTCCCGTGTGGATTGTCCAGAGCGAGCATAGGGGCTGACTACCACTACACCCTAGGTTTCTGTATGGAATTTGGACTATGTCCAGAGCGGGCAATGCCCTAGGTTTTTGGATAGGAAATCGGACTATGTCCAGAGTGGATGATATGATTATATCTTGATATGTTTATATTCCTCTCCATGATGGAGACATTCACCATTTGATGATAATGCATGTGTATGAGATAATATTATGCCCAGATTACACAGGTTGTGTAGGGATATTTTAGATTATGTGACACATGTGGATGCGATTTATTATGCATGATCTTGATGTAGTGTGGTTTAGACACTTGTCGTGCAGGTGAATGAGCTATGGAATGTATGAGATTTATATGAGTGCATGATCTGAATTATGTGTTAGATACACTCCTCATGCAGGTTAATGTGATATGAATACACAATCTGAATCATGTGATTGAGACTACTATGTAAGTTTATGTGATATGAATACATGATCTGAATGGTATGAATGAGACACTATTATGCAGGTTTATGTGATATGGTCGTATGATCAGAAAGTATGTGAAAGACTTCTCATGCGGTTTATGGCGATATTATGCTTGATTTGAATGGATGAGGATCCTTACTTATTTAGGATGGATGCTAAGTTATGATATGACTATTTATTCCTTGACTTTGATAGGTGTGTCATATGCATGCTAGCTTTTATGTTTATGGATAAATAGGGGTTAGCAAAGGAATGATCAGAAAATGGTATACCATGTCAATTATGAATCTGAATTGCTATAATGCCATGCCATGATGGTTTTCTTATTGCTATCGTCGTATTCAAACCTTGCTAAGTTTTACTCACCCCACTTTATGTGTTTTTGTTTTGGGGCTGCATGGTATGACATGCAATCGAGTAAGACCCTCTGTTTGAGGAATGGTCGGAGAGAGCATGGGAGTAGGTGTGGATACCTCTAGACTTTGTTATGTCTTTCTTATTTACTTCGTTATGATAATAGAACATCATGTATGGTGGTTCTAGTTTCAGACTTGTGTTTATATTATGTTTTTAGACCTGTTTGAGACCCTGATTCGAGCCATGTGTGTTGGCTCAGGATTCTAAGTATGTAGGTATAAGACTTATGAACTAGTTCAGAGTTAAAGTCCTCTTTTGTTCTACTTATTATTCTTGTTCAAAGGTTATGTGGTACGTAACTCCACTAATTAAATTGTCCATATAAGGGGCTACGTCTTCTGCTATCCTTTAATCTCGTTCAATTTTTTGTTGCCCCCGTGTGCTTGACCGGCCCTTGTAGTGGGTTCGCCTTGGGTAGGGCGGTGCTGGAGCGTGACAATGGTGCTCCAAAGGAGAAAGCTGGTAAATGTGTGCCAATGAATTCTACTGGTGTCACCAAGGAAACCAAATATTTTTTCTGCAAGAAGAAAGGACACATGAAGAAGGATTGCCCTAAGTATCAAAAGTGACTTGCCAAGAAAAGTGGTAATTTCATGTCTTTAGTGTGTTATGAATCTAATTATGTTGATTCTCATCATAATAACACATAGTGGATTGACATTGATTCTACAATCCATGTTTCTACTGTCATACAAGGGTTTCTTAGTCTAATGAAACTAAATGATGGGGAGCACAACATCTATTCTAGAAACAAGATGTGTTCGAAGGTTGAAGGTATGGGAACATATAAACTTGTTTTCCATACAAACTACACCTTAGATTTAGAGAGAGCTTTCTATATTCCAAGTTTTTCTAAGAACTTAGTTTTTGTATTAAGACTAGTGCCTCATGGCTTTAATTTTTAGTCTATGAATTCTTCATTTCAGATTATTAAAGATTCAGTCATCATTGGTTCTGGTTCTTTGATTGATGGATTATATTGTCTCTCTTTGCATGTTTCATTTAAACAATCTATAATGTCTGTGCAAGGAAGCATTATTAAAAATAATTCCTATATGTTATGGCACAGGTGGTTGGGGCATATCTCCATTAACTGCTTTTAAGCGATTAGTAAGAGAATAAGTTTTAAAAACTCTTAACTTTACTGATCTTGAGACTTGTATAGACTGCATAAAGGGAAAGTAGACTAACAAGTCTTCTAAGGGTGCTAAGAGACATGATGAGAAATTAGACATCATTCACACTGATATTTGTAGACTATTTAGTACTCCCTATCTGAATGGTCAAAGGTATTTCATTACCTTTATAAATGATCATATCCAATATATGTATCTTTATCTCTTAAATGAAAAGCCTGAAGCATTTGATGCTTTCAAGACTTATAAAGCAGAGGTAGAGAAACAATCTAGCTTGAGTATCAAAATTGTTAGATCAGATAGAGGAGGGGAATACTATGGTAGGTACACAGAATGTGGACAAAAACCTAGACCATTTGCCCAGTTCCTGAAGGAACATGGTATTGTTGCACAATACACAGTACCAGGCACACCACAATAAAATGGTGTTGTTGAAAGGAGGGACCGCACTTTGATAGATATGGTGAGGAGTATGATCAGTAACTCATCTTTTCCTCTCAATATGTAGAGTGAAGCCTTAAAGACAGTCGTGTATATTTTAAATTGAGTTCCATCTAAAGTTGTTCCTAAAACACCCTTTGAGCTATGGAATGGATGGAAACCTAGTTTAGATCATGTACACATCTGGGTTATCCTGTTGAGGTTAGGGTGTACAATCCACTTGAGAAGAAGCTTGACCATAAGACTATCAGTAGTTTTTTCATTGGCTATGCAGAAAGGTCTAAGAGTTATAGGTTTTATTGTCCATCTCACACCCCTACAGTAGTCGAAGCACGGAATGCATGTTTTCATGAGCATAGCAACTTCAGTGGGAATCTTTCTCCAAAACACATTGTGTTTGAGGAAATACGGGTTCCGGTTGTTATACCCACATCTGGTGGAGGATCACATGTTGCATCGCCTATGGTGATTCCAGAGCAACCTATCATCCCTCTACCATCCCCTCAGGAACAAGTTGCTGAAGTTCTTATTGTACAAGCATCTCTACCTGTTGATGAAATAGGACTTTGAAGGTCCTCAAGAGTAAGGAAATTTGCACTCCCTTCTGATTATGTTGTATACCTTCAAGTGTCTGACAAGAATATTGGACTCATTTAAGATGTTATTACATATTCATAGGCTATGTCTAGAGATAACTCTAGCAAATGGTATGATGTCATGAAGGATGAGATGACATTTATAGCTGATAATCAAGTCTAGGATCTCGTAGAGTTACTGCAGGGTGTCAGGACTCTTGGCTGCAAATGGGTTTATAAGACTAAGTTAGATCCATCTGATAACATTAGTAGATATAAGGCCTGACTTGTAGCCAAAGGTTTTCTTCAGAAAGATGGGGTTGACTATAATAAAAATTTCTCTCTAGTTTCTACGAAAGATTCATTGAGAGTTATTTTGGCCCTTATAGCTCATTTTGACTTAGAGTTACATCAAATAGATGTCAAGATGGCGTTCTTGAATGAGGATCTTGAAGAGGAGGTGTTATTGACTCAGCCTGAAGGATTCACATTAGATAAAGGAAGTCATTTGGTTTGTAGACTCAAGAAGTTAATATACGGACTGAAACAGACCTCCCGACTATGGTATTTGAAGTTTAACGATGTTATTACTTCATTTGGTTTTAAGGAGTACATTGTTGACCAATGCATATACCTTAAGGTTAGTGGGAGTCGTTACACGTTTTGGTCTTATATGTTGATGACATTCTACTTACAAGCAGTGACTTAGGGATGTTACATGAGACTAATCAATTTCTTTCTCAGAACTTTGATATGAAAGATTTAGAAGAGGCATTATGTGTCATAGGGATTGAGATATATCATGATAGATCTAGAAGGATCCTTGGGTTTTCTCAATAGGCCTATATCAATAAAGTTTTGAAATGGTTTAACATGGAAAATTGCTCACTTAGTGCAGCTCCTATTGTGAAGGGTGAAAATTTTGGCTTGTTCTAGTGTCTAAAGAATTCTTTGAAGTTGGAAAGCATGAAGGAAATTCCTTATGCATCAACAGTTGGTAGTATGATGTACTTGGAGGTCTGTACAAGACATTATATTGCCTTTGCAATGGGAATGTTGGGTAGATACTAGAAAAATCTAGGGTTTGATTATTAGAAAGCTGCAAAGAAGGTTATGAGGTATCTAAAAGGAACGAAGGATTACATGCTTACATATAGACATTCTAATCATTTGGAGCTAGTTAGATACACAGATGCAGACTTTGCTAGTTGTGTTGACTCGAAAAAGTTGCATCGAGTTATATTTTCTTTTTGGTAGGCGATGTTGTCTCTTGGAAAAGTATTAAGCAAACCCTTACAACGTCATTGACTATGGAGGCAAAGTTTATTGTTTGTTATGAGGGCACCTCACATGCTACTTGGTTGATGAACTTTGTCACACTTACTATTATAGATTCCATATCTAGGCCGTTAGATATGTTCTGTGATAATAGTGTTGTTGTGTTCTTCACGAAGAACAATAAGAGTGGAAGTCAGAGTAAGCACATCAATATCAAGTATCTTGTTGTTTGGGATCGTGTTAAAGTAGGGATAGTTGTTATTGAGCATATAGGTGTTGAGCTTATCGTTGCTGATCCAATGACTAAAGGTTTATCTCCTTCTCTGTTTAAGAGTCATGTGGATCATATGGGTCTTATTAGCTCATTGTGTATTTGATTTTGCTTATGTACTTCTGGACTTTACTTATTTATCATAGCAATTACAACTTTCTTTTCTCGTGTTATCTCATTTTTTGCACACTTAAGTATGAGACAATATTTGCAAAATGATTTCGATTCATTTAATTATGACATTTTGTAAGGTATAAAGTTGCCACATACAATTCAAAGGGTATTATTTTCTAAAAAATTGTATGTACACACGAAAGTCAGTTTAAAGTTTCCCATTACCCACTTGGTTATTTTTAAATAAATTTTTTTTCTCAAATTTAGTTTAATTGAGCCAAGTGGGAGATTTTATTCTTTCTATGGCTCAATTGAGAAGTTATGCCAAGTGGGAGAATGTTGGGCTTGTTTTTGTAATAAAACATCAAGTGGCCCAACTGTCTCAATTGACACTGTTTTGGGCTTTAAAATTGTATGGGTAATGGGCCTGAGTTTATATACCCATTAAGTTGTGGTTTAAGTAGCAAATCTGAACCATTAGATGACCTATGGATGGACGGTTAAGATTCTAGGGTTCTTAACAATGGTGTCCTAGTTTAGTTATAAATACACCATTAGCCATCCTAATTCAATGCCTTAAGCAAGATTAGTCTCAGTCAAGTTCTAAACCAAAAACTCATTGTGTGATTCTGAAGATGATTTAGTAGAGAAAAGGCTTCATCGAGAGGATTAAGCTTCATTTAAGGTTTTAATAGCTACAGGTATGCCTAAAACATTGTATTATGTTCTTTCAAAAAGTAAAATAAAATAAAAATAAAAATAAAAAAGGATAAACTATAGCGAAAATTATTTAAATAATAATTTTAAAAAAATAATTACCAAATTAACTAGCTTTGGGAAATATTTACCAAAGTGGTGTTGGTTTTTACCACGTAGGTGCCAGCCAAGTGCTAGCGCTTGCATAGTTTTTTTTTAATTTTAACTAATTTTGTCCTTTAGAATGATAAAATCAAGTTTAAGTTGATTTCGTCCTCCTAAAGGATGAAATTTTTTTTCAAAAAAATAAGTAATTTCATCATTTGAAACAACAAAATCACAGGAGGGAGGAAACTACCTTTAAGGTGATCACCAAATTTAGCGCTAACTTCATATGTGGGTCTTTACAAACCCATATAGAACTTAAGTCACTTAGTGTCTTCATTTGTGAGGACTTCCACTAGAAGCTTCATGTGCCAACCGAAAAAAATTAGCATTGCAAGAGATGCAGGAGATATCTTTGGATATGGGTGAGGCAAAGAGGAGCTAGTAGTCGGGAGAAGTATCGATAAGGCGGTTTTGTCTATGAAATTGCTGGGTTCCATAAAATTTGAATAAAACTTGTCAAAAGGGATGAGAATCAGCCAGAATGAGCCGGGGTAGCCTTCAACAATTTTCTGAAAGAGGGGAACTTGCAGGGGTGGTATCACAGACCAAATTGGATGTGTGACCAAAATTTCCGTCAGTCGGAGTTGCCAGGAGATGCAGACGGATCAGAAATTGTTTCATCAAGGACACTTCTTTCAGAAAATGACTGATCCACTTTAGAATGGGAGTTTATTTGGCTTTGTGGAATCTGCTAGCACGTCCCTCCTTGATTTCGTCTTAGCAAATAAAACATGAAAGATATGGAGATTATTTTCGGTAACATTCGTGGGTGCTAAACAATGGTCAAAACAAAACTAACTTAAAGATAGTTTCCTCCCAATTAATCACTTAATGTTTTTTTAAATAATTTCATCAAAATCAACTTAAACTACTACACAGGCGCCCTGGCTGGTATACCACTTAAAATTCTTTTTTTAAAATAAATTAATTTAATAATTAATAATTTTAAAAAAATAATTAACAAATCGACCCACTTTGGGAAATATTTCCTAAAGTAGTGTTGGTTTTGGCCACGCAAGCGCCAACGAAATAGCTGGTGCCTGATCATTTATAATTAAACCATTTGCAAGTGTACAAAGTAATTGTACTAGGATAAATATTTAAGGGTTGTCGAACCTCAGGGACGGATAAATTATCACTAAATCTAAAGAGTAATTTGCTGATTGAAAACTAAAACAAACTTAAACTTAAATTAAGCAAAAGAAAGAAATCAACTAGTTTAAAAACAATAGATTAATTCGATGGAATTTACTTAGGAAATTGAATCCACTATAGAACCATAACAATTCCTTAACTTTTAATCTAAATCTAGTGTGAATATGAACAAGTATTCTCAGCTACAAGCTAGAATTACTTCAAAAAGAATCATTAATTAACTTCCATGGCATGAACTATCTTCTTCAATAGCACCGATCATCTACACTAAACTAGCTATAGGCATGACCCGTCTAATCTTAGTATAACTCATCCAAGTCATTAATTATCTAAACATTAAAACTATTGTATGACCATCTCATCTAAATCACAGAAATTAGAATCGATGCAAATATCAAAACTACATCAATCTATCATCTACAAGACAATAAATCAACATAGATTTGAATAAACATGAAAAGCTCTTCCATTAAAAAGGAAATCCATATCATACAATTGTCATCATTCACAACTAAGATCTAAATTAAAAAGAAAAGAAACTAAAACTTATCTATAGCTTCATCAACTCCTAAGTAAAAGAAAAGTCTAGCCTTCCATGGTAGAAGAAAGCACTTGAATCTCCATTGAAAGCTTTGAGTTCTCTTCCATCTTCTTCTTCCTTTTTCTCCTCATAAAATCTATTGGAAATCCCCCAATTTTAAGCCAAATATGTCTTTTTATAGGCATAAGTTCCGTAGGAAGAAGTCCAATATGAAAAGGATTGAAATTTGGGTCAAACTAAGAAACTCCACGTTATGCCATTCGAACGCCCTGCATGCCCGTTCGAACGCTTATACTGAGTTTTTCTTCAAAATCACGTTATCCCGTTCGAACGCCCTGCAGCCCGTTCGAACGGCTACAGTGTTTCTACAATCTGGACAGTTTTCCTGGACAGTCCATATTCTGTTCATTAAGTTTTTTTTCATGTCCATATTAGTTTCCAACTTGTTTATAACTCCGAAACGTTGTCCAAATCACTTTAAAGCATGTCAAGACTATTTTTAATCATTTCAAACATCGTCCAAGTACTTCGATAAGCGCACTTTTCCTACAAAATATAAAATATCATACTTTAGACATGTAGAAAGTAACTAAAATTCCATCTTGATTTAAATACATGTCTAAACAACTAATAACTACAAAATTATTAATAATTAAACTAAAATACTAATATCTATCATAATCTAAATAAACCATAATTAACTCTAAATTAACCTAATCTATACTAGCAAATAAGGTAAAAAGGCATATAAAATAGATATAGATTTCATACTTATCAAATACCCCCAAACCTATATTTTGCTAGTCCTCGAGCAAAACAAAAACAAAGTAAAAGAACTAATCTTGAAAAATAAATAAAAGCCACTTTCGTAGGGAATCACGATTGCATTTAGCGTATGCAACAAGCCTTTAAACCCCTAGGTGTCCCTAGTTGGACGAGTTGTGTCTCGTGAGGGTTTGCAGTAATGATACCCACAAACATCTAAACCTAAGAAAATAAAACAAACAAACAAGAAAACAAAAATTTGAAAAACAATCTTCTCTTAAAAACACATAACTATTTTTAAAAAGAACCAACCATAAATACTTGAAACAAGTAAACAATTAAGATCTGATCACTTTCAAGTAAGGAATAATCCATTCTATAACCTCATTTTAGAAATAATTGTGCAACTACATATATACATTTCAAAAACATAAAGTGTAGAAACTTTATAGTCATATGATTTCATTCTTTATTAACAAGCATATCTTATGTGACCCATTAACCAAACTCATTAAAGTTCACTAACTCAAAAATATAACAATGACAATCTTTCATCCTTAACATCTCATAATAAACCCTCATGTAATAAGCCTTCAAATTTCAATTAAATTTAGGGAATAAGAGCATAATATACATCAAAATATGACTTGTGCAATACTTAGTTCTATTAAGCTTTCTAAATAGTCCATGTAACAAGCGTTAGGCCAGTGTCCCTAATCTAGTTGGCTCAAGGCACTAGGTGTTGAAACACCCCTCAGGCTTAATAACTCGAACTATAAAGGCTACAGAACCAAGCAAGTCATAAAAGAATTTATCTCAACTTTTCACCTTTTGACGCGATCCCTTATACTTGCCTAGGCACAAGGTCCGGTTACTCAGTAAAAAGAGAAACAAACCTTTATATATTTTTTTTTATCAATTTTTTTTTCATTCAATTTTTTTTTAACTTTTTTTTTCATTTTTTTTTCACACACTTATCCCATTTTTTTTTCAAATAAAAGCTAAGCATAAAGATCTATCATAAAATATTAAAAATTACTCAATTGCCAAGTTTTCAAAAATATATATGCTCAGTTAAAGATATCTCACTAAGATTACAAGTAATAAATCATAAAATTATATTCCTACAAGTTTCAAGTGTGTGAAATGTGATTTAAAAATATAAGCACAATTATCCAAGATAATGAAAATAAAATAGAAATTACTCACTCAATCCTTTTCATCACTTAATTAATTACTTGAAATTGATCTCTTTAAAAACAAACATATGTTTTTAAAAGAAAATAAGCGATAAAACCCACTTAAAAGTAAACAAAAGAAAAATAAAAAAAATATTCTAAAACATCCTAAAAGAAAAATAAGAAATAAAAATATATTTCTACACCCCCAAACCTAAACTGAACATTGTCCTCAATGTTAAAGAAAATAAATACTACAATGACAAGAATAAGTAAAAGAGGGAAAGAAAGATATCACCTGCAAGCATAATTAAGCCACTAATCTGAAAATGTACATAGGATTGGAGAAAAGAAATAAATATAAGTGATGAGCATTTCCCCAAACCTAAAGTATTATATCCCATAACAGAAGATAAAGTATAATGAGAAAAAAAACTCAGAAAATAAGTAAATAAAGCCTAAATGAAGCAAAGAAAATAAACAAAAGGAAGGAAAAAAATATCAAAAACATGGGTTGCCTCCCAAGAAGCGCTAAGTTTATTGTCTTCAGCCAGACATTGCCAACATTCTCAAATATATCAGGGCGGCTGGTAAATATTAGCATTGGCTCTTCTCTTAAGTCTCCAAAAAGATGATGTAGAAAAATTAGAAGGCATGACTTGATTATGGGCTGATGCTACAAAAGATGGACCTCTATCATAAGCATCAAATCTAAAATTGTCTACCATAAAACATTCAGTATTAGAAGTTGCAGGCAAATGGTTAGACACATCAAAAACATTCAGTTGCACTTTCATGTTCCCAAAAGTCATCTCCATTACCCCCGTCCTACAATTTATGCATGCATTAGCTGTGGCAAGAAAAGGACGACCTAGAATGATAGGAATCTGATATGTGGGGTTGGCACCGGTTTCCATATCTAAAACAATAAAATCAACAGAGAAAAAGAACCGGTCAACCTTCACTAAGACATCCTCAATGACTCCTCGAGTCTTACGCACAGAATGATCGGCTAGCTGCAAGGTAACTGATGTAGGCTGCAATTCACCTAACCCTAGTTTCTCATACACCGAGTAAGGGAGTAGATTGACACTCGCACCAAGGTCAAGGAGGGCTCTATGGATGGAGTGATGGCCTATGACACAAGAAATAGTGGGCACTCCAGGGTCCTTATACTTAGGTGGGGTGTCAAACTTCAAAAGAGAGCTAACTTGCTCGGTGAGAAAGACCTTCTTAGACACATGGGTCTTGGATTTACGCTTATGAGTGCATAGGTCTTTGAGGAACTTAGCATAAGCAGGGATTTGCTTAATGGCTTCTAAGAGGGGGAGATTAATTTGGACTTGTTTGAAAGTCTCAAGAATCTCATCAGTCCTAGCTGTGCTCTTTCTAAATGGTGGGGTTATGTCAAGACACTGCGGGAAAGGTGCCTTAGGGATATAAGATCCATCGGAAGAGGTCTTAGACTGTGGCTTTGAGGAAGGGGAAGGAGATACAAACTCCTTCTCATGTGGTGCACTAACTTCTACTTGAGGTTCATTAGGGGCTGCCCTCTCTAACTCCTCACTCCTATCATCTGTCACTAGTGTCCCCCCAACACTCTTGTCAACAATCCTCCCACTCCTAAGGGTCATTATGGAATTAAATTGTGCATTAGAGGGAGGAGCTCCCTCTACCTGAAATTGACCTTTAGGGTTTGGTAGGGGTTAACTTGGCAACGTCCCCATCTCTCTCTTGTTAATAACATTAGCTAGTTGTCCAATTTAGGCTTCTAACTTTTCTATAGATTGTGTGTGAGAGTGGAGGAGTTGGGATTGAGATTGAAGGCCTTGTAAGGCACTCAAGACCTTTTCTTCAAAACTTGGACTCCTATTGGATTGGACATATGGAGGTTGCACTTGAGGTTGGTGGATAGGGGCTGGTAGGACTTAGAATGGTTGCCTAGGGAGTTGGTTACCCATAACCCCTTGGTTTTGTGTCTGCCAAGAAAAGTTAGGATGATTCCTCCACCCAGGGTTATATGTATTTAAAAATAGATTGTTCTCAGGCCTAGGGAAGGATTGGGTGGCATTCACATGATCTTGGACAAGCTCAGGAAATTGAGAGGCAGAGGGGCACTCAATGATAGTATGGGCTGGGCTAAGGCATATTATGCATGCATCTTGAGTGAAGGGAGTGGGCTGATGGGTTGAAGTCATAAGGAGGTCCAGCTTCCTACTCAAAGTATCAACTTTGGAGGAGAGGTCTAATGGGTTTTTGACTTCATACAAGCCACCCCTAGAGGGGGCATTGTTTAAGGTAGATAATCCACTCTCATTTCTATTCAATGCAGCATGTTGAAGAGAATTTTTACTCAAGTTCTCAAAAAGTTTCCATGCCTCATTTTCATTTTTTAACAAAAAGGTACCCCCACAACTTGCATCAACAAGATGACGGTTTTGTTCAGTATGACCCTCATAAAACATTGCATTAATTGCCACTTAGGGACAACATGATGAGGACACCTCCTAAGAAGGTCCTTAAGTCTATCCCAACTCTCATAGAACTGTTCAGTGGGAAGTTGGGCAAAAGTGGTTATGACCTTTCTCATTTGGTTGGTCTTACCTATGGGGAAGTACTTTTTAAGGAACTCTTGTTGCATTTGGGCCCATGTTGTGATAGTGTTTGGCTCTAATGAGTGAAGCCATTCCTTAGCCTTATCTTTCAATGTGAAAGGAAAAAGGCGAAGTTTAACAGCTTCATCAGTTAAATTTGAGAGCTTAAAAGTTGTGCATAGTTCTAAGAAGTCATCTAGGTGCCTATACGGGTTTTCATTATTAAGCCCATAAAAGGATGGA
Organism: Saururus chinensis; assembly: GCA_035235625.1. NCBI lineage: Eukaryota > Viridiplantae > Streptophyta > Magnoliopsida > Piperales > Saururaceae > Saururus > Saururus chinensis. Next base: position 41,325,943 of record CP141143.1, read on the forward strand.
AGCATTTGAATGACATTGGGCTTAATTTCATAATTTTGAGCAGCGGCCGCCGGCAACCTAATGCATGAAGGAGATGTGTACTCATTGGGAGTGTAATACTCCCTTAGAGCTTTGAGTGGTGCATCTACTAACTGATGTTCAGCCATGATGGGGCTAGAAGTAGTGTGGGTGGAGGAATTGGTGGGAGAGTTTGGGGGTGCAGGGATGTAGGTCGAGGGCAACTCAGCTCTCCTAGATGTCCGCTCAGGCTCAAGGTCAAATGGTACTAATCGGGGAAGTAAGGAGCGACGACCACGCATACACCACAAATACACCACAAATACACCACACAATTTTAAGTGTAAAAAGGGGAAGAATAAGCAAAACTAACTAAGAAAAGAACTAAAAATAAAGGGAGAAAATGATCTTGCAAACTGAAGAGAAGCATTATGCTTGTCAATGTCCACTTGTGGCCACAAGTGTCGAGAGCACGATCTTCAACTCAGCCTACAAAATCAAATTAAAAAAAATGGTAAGAAACTAAGAATTAACCTAAAACCTAAAGTAAGCTGAATCTAAATTAGATAAAATTACCCTAATACTAATTTAGTAACAAATCAACACCGTCTCCGGCAACGGCGCCAAAAACTTGATCGTTTATAATTAAACCCTTTGCAAGTGTACAAGGTAATTGTACTAGGATAAATATTTAAGGGTTGTCGAACCTCAGGGATGGATAAATTATCACTAAATCTAAAGAGTAATTTGCTGATTGAAAACTAAAACAAACTTAAACTTAAATTAAGCAAAAGAAAGAAATCAACTAGTTTAAAAACAAGAGATTAATTCGATGGAATTTACTTAGGAAATTGAATCCACTATAGAACCATAACAATTCTTTAACTTTTAATCTAAATCTAGTGTGAATATGAACAAGTATTCTCAGCTACAAGCTAGAATTACTTCAAAAAGAATCATTAATTAACTTCCATGACATGAACTATCTTCTTCAATAGCACCGATCATCTACACTAAACTAGCTATAGGCATGACCCGTCTAATCTTAGTATAACTCATCCAAGTCATTAATTATCTGAACATTAAAACTATTGTATGACCATCTCATCTAAATCACAGAAATTAGAATCGATGCAAATATCAAAACTACATCAATCTATCATCTACAAGACAATAAATCAACATAGATTTGAATAAACATGAAAAGCTCTTCCATTAAAAAGGAAATCCATATCATACAATTGTCATCATTCACAACTGAGATCTAAATTAAAAAGAAAAGAAACTGAAACTTATCTATAGCTTCATCAACTCCTAAGTAAAAGAAAAGTCTAGCCTTCCATGGTAGAAGAAAGCACTTGAATCTCCATTGAAAGCTTTGAGTTCTCTTCCATCTTCTTCTTCCTTTTTCTCCTCATAAAATCTATTGGAAATCCCCCAATTTTAAGCCAAATATGTCTTTTTATAGACATAAGTTCCGTAGGAAGAAGTCCAATATGAAAAGGATTGAAATTTGGGTCAAACTAAGAAACTCCACGTTATGCCGTTCGAACGCCCTGCATGCACGTTCGAACGCTTATACTGAGTTTTTCTTCAAAATCACATTATCCCGTTCGAACGCCCTGCAGCCCGTTCGAACGGCTACAGTGTTTCTGCAATCTGGACAATTTTCCTGGACAATCCATATTCTGTTCATTAAGTTTTTTTTCATGTCCATATTAGTTTCCAACTTGTTTATAACTCCGAAACGTTGTCCAAATCACTTTAAAGCATGTCAAGACTATTTTTAATCATTTCAAACATTGTCCAAGTACTTCAATAAGCGCACTTTTCCTACAAAATATAAAATATCATACTTTAGACATGTAGAAAGTAACTAAAATTCCATCTTGATTTAAATACATGTCTAAACAACTAATAACTACAAAATTATTAATAATTAAACTAAAATACTAATATCTATCTTAATCTAAATAAACCATAATTAACTCTAAATTAACTTAATCTATACTAGCAAATAAGGTAAAAAGGCATATAAAATAGATATAGATTTCATACTTATCAGTGCCTGCGTGGCTTTTTTTAAAAAAATTTAACTGATTTCATCCTTTAGAACGATGAAATTAAGTTTAAGTTGATTTTGTCGTTCAAAAGGACGAAATTATATTAAAACAAATTAAGTAATTTCGTCCTTTAGAAGGACGAAATCACGTTAGTTAATTTTGCCCTTCTAAAGAACGAAATCATATGAATTTAAAAATAATACCGTAGAAGTAAAATTCCTTAAACTGCAAGGTATATTTCCTACTAGTAAATTAACCAGCCATATAAATGATTGATATATTACCTTGATAGAACATTTGTCATTTTCCGTCATTAAAAAAATAAAAAAATAGAAATAAAAAAAAATTAATGTGCATGGCAACAATGCTGCCATATTGGTGAAGGGTATATAAGGGGATTTAATATGTCTGAAACTGTCGTGAATTAATCAATGGATTCCTCTAAAGTAAACTTGAGTTGGGAAAAAAAACTTGCATTTAAGGTTATCTAGAAGTTGGTGAAAGGTACTCTTGGAGGCACAATAATCTTGCCCATGGAACTAAGGAAAAAATTTACTCCATATAACTGTTCCAAATTTCGAACTAACGAAAATTATGTCTCCGTCAATGCTCACCATCGCAGAGGTAAATATGAGGTGATTTCATCGTTCAAAACGACGAAATCACCCTCCTTACACCAATTTTTACAGATTTGTACAGTGAACATAACTACAAGATTTAATTTTTTTAAATCCTCCATATCCACCCTCCTCTTCTTGCTCACCTCTATCGGATGCACCCCTTCTAAATGCAGGCCCGGTTTTAACATGGTAGACCCACCATTCCGGAAGCTAGTTGGCGGCAGGAAGGTCTAAAGAGTGAGCCACTATTGAGCTCCGCCCATTTCCCTTTCCATGCCCACCTCCCCCTCGCTCCTCTCCGGCCCCGATCCCACCAACCCCAACCCCTGACCCAGACAGCTTCCTTTCCATCCCCCCTCCCATCCGCACCTCCCCTCCTTACCCCCTCTAGGATTTCCCTGAAAATTCTACCCCCGACTTCTCTGACTCCTCTTCCCTCCCCACCCTCCTCTCCTTCAACTAGGACCACAACTGCTTCGCAGGTGGCACCGACCACAACTTCCGCATCTACAACTGCCCTTCCAAGAGATCTTTCGCCGGGATTTTGACCATAGCTCCGGCTCCGATGCTCTTTTGTTGCAACATCCTTACTCTTGTCGTCCCAATGATGCCATCGAGATCATAAAGACATCTATCCGACGATGACATGTATTTTTTTTAAATTCATGTGATTTCGTCCTTTAGAAGGATGAAATCAACTTAATGTGATTTTGTCCTTATAAAGGACGAAATCACTTAATTTGTTTTAATACAATTTTGTCCTTTAAAACGACAAAATTAACTTAAACTTGATTTCGTCGTTCTAAAAGACGAAATTAGTTAAATTTTTTTTAAAAGCCACGCAAGCGCCAGCTGCTTGTACGGTGAAAACTAATACCACTTTAAAAAATATTTCCCAAAATAGATCAATTTAATAATTATTTTTTAAATTATTATTTAAATAATTTTTTTATTTTTAATTATTATTCAAATAATTTCACCTGTAAATGTCTCAACACTAAATGGTTATGAAATCTGTGACGGTCACGATCAGCGACCAGATGCCCAATTTTCAGCCACAGACACGAAATGACCAAAATATCCTCCTACCGAAATAAGTGAACTTTCGTCTTTCTCCGAATCCTCGGAGAAATCAGATAAACACAAATTCACCTAAATCCAAGCCATGTCCGGCAAGCCTCTCGCCTCCGCTGCCGGCGGCCTCCGGAACCGGCTCCGACGATCCGTGCCCATCAGGGGTGGCCACGAAGGAACCAGCCGCTGGATCACCCCGGGGCACCAGGAGCGGCCCAACGGTTACCTCTTCAACCGGCCGCCGCCGCCTCCTGGCGAGTCGAGGAAGTGGGAGGACTGGGAGCTGCCCTGCTACATTACCTCTTTCCTCACAGTCATCATCCTCGGCGTAGGCCTCAACGCCAAGCCCGACCTCACCCTCGAGACCTGGGCGCACCAGAAGGCCATCGAGCGCCTGCAGGCCCAGCAGCAGCAGCTCGCCGAAGAGCCTTCCCAGTGAGTTCTGCTTCGTTCTCTCACCAATTCGGCCCTTTTTATCACATGGAGAATTGGGTCATCGGGATTATTGGTGTTGGGGGCGAAAAAGTTGTTTTTTTTTTATTTTCCTTCAATTGTGTTAATAAGATCGACTTTAGCTGAACCTCGGGAGGTTGTTCTGTAATCAACTTTAATCTTCATTGTTTCTGTGGCTTTTGAAATGTTGAATTCAAACAATTTAGTCTGAATGACACGCCTGTCGTTTAGAATGTGAATTCGTGGGTGTTAATGTGGAGAATATGTGCCCAAAATCAGGCGTAGGGCAACATAATTGGTGGGCACAGATATACGTTTCCTCAGCTCAGTCATTTTGTAACTGGTGATTTATAATGATGATTGGATGTCTGCTTAATGAGTCAAATTGTGCTTTTTTAGTGGGATCATGCGGTATTGACGCTATGTGAGAAAATAATCGTGTATTGGACAAGCTATGACCTTTATCTTTGTTGTTGAAAGTGGTTTCTTTCAGTAATTTGATTGGGTTGTTCAACCATGATTAGGATAAATAAAATCAAAACTAGGTAGACCGTGCTGGTGTTTTAATGTGGAATTTGTGCTGATATATTTTTTCTGTTAGTATTGATATGTTAGTCTTTAGGCTTTCTGTTAATTATGGATTCAGTCTGAATTTGAGAATAGGAGATATGGTGATGGGTACATTTTTATATTGCATAGGCTACGAATTGTAGTGATAGGTGATTTATGAGATGATTTGTGTCTTAAGACGACAAATCTACAATTCATGGCAGCATTTCTATTATGTAGGGATTAAAAAATTTCTCTATGAATGATTGAGTTAAATATTGCATGTTTGAATTTGGTGGTGAATTTAGTGCATCGGGATTTACTAACGTGGATATTGTCTTGGAGATACAATTCACTTTACGTCTATACTTATGTTTATTTAATTGTGTCTTATTATTTCTAAACGGTATAAAAAATGATGTGTCATAATGTTTTTAGCTTATGTACTTAGCTGCTCATCTCTTTGCATTTGTTCATGTCAGATCTATGTTGAACTTGTTTCTGTGAATCACATGCTTGAGATATTTTTGTCACCATAGTATCATATTAAAGACACTATCCTTGATATAATACTCATTTCTGTAGTTTGTAAATTAAGTTGTGCTCTAGCTTTTATTTGCTTTTGCATTTTTTATAATATATATTCTTTTGCACTATCAAAATTTCCTAGAGAGATTTATTAAGATTATGTAATCTACTGTTAAGTTGACAAGGTACCTTTATATTTGTGTTTTCTAAACGTTTTCTTATGCCATTCTTCATATCATATCATAGTATCATATTAAGGACACTATCCTTGATATAATAGTCATTTTCTGCAGTTTGTAAATTAAGTTGTGCTCTTGCTTTTATTTGCTTTCTCATTTTTAATGATATATGTTATTTTGCACTATCAAAATTTCCTAGAAAGATTTATTAAGATTATTTGATCTACTGTTAAGTTGACAAGGTATCTTTATATTTGTGTTTCCTAAATGTTTTCTTAAGCCATTTGCTGAACTTAACCATTTTTAGCCATTGGCGGTGACCATGGGAGTGTGCACTTCTCACTTGATTCTTTTAAACTCCAAGAGCTTTGTTCTGGTTTTCTGAGCATAGTGATTGCAGATAAGGTTGGTCCAGTATGGTTTGCCCTGGATTGTATTGATCTTTTTGGTCTTCTATTTTCTACAAAGGGTCATCATGTGGATTGCCTGGTGCATCTGCTGGCCAGAGTGGATCTGTTTTTTCCTCGAAAATTGTCTTTGCCTTTAGAAATTGTTCACACTTGCAAGCATCTTCATGGAGCTACTCATGTTATTCTTAACTAATTGCTTATAGGAATCATTTCGTAGGTCATGTAATATAATATAAAACCAGTCTTTCTGTAGAAATTTACTTTCCAATTTGGATTGAGAGGATGCCTGAACCAATGTCCGAGTATCTTCCCAAAGTAGTGCCACTTGTTAACATCACGGTCTTGCAAGACAAGTGGAAAGGTTGCTTCTGGTTGCCATCCCTGGAAACATAGACTTTGCTAGCAGACAATATAGTGATTGTGGAAGTCGACTTCTACTAAGCAGCATTGACTGTGTTGGGGGTTATTCGGGAAGTGAAAAGCATTTGGAGTTTAAGTCCTTAAATCCTGTTTTCCTTATCATCAAGGATGAGGGGTAATTAATTGGGCACATGTGCTTTGAGAAGTTATTTCACGTGTTAGTTTTTCCCATCTTGAGTGGTGTATCAGCAGACGGCAAATAATTCAGAAATAAGTAGATTAATACATTTCTTTGCTTATTCAAACTAATTTATTTACTGCTCCTCATAATTAGGATGATAGGCTGTCGAACATTATGTTTTGAGCACAATGGTAGTGACTATTTGTGAGTTATATGGTGTCCTGTCTTTCATATCTTCTTTGAATTGATACCTTCTTCTAGTGGCTTGGATGTAGAGTGTAAGTATCCCACGTTTTCAGGTGTCCAGGTTTATTTCTTCTGCACCTCAATCACAATTTTTGCAGAAAAGCAACTAAAAATATGTAGTGGCTGAGTATTCCATTTTCATGCAGTAGTTGAAGTGTTTGCAGTAATATTTTCTTTTCGGTGGGAGATTCAGAGGAGGTTGTGCTCATTCTTTAAGTCATGCAGGCAAGAGTTAAACAGTTCTGCGAAGCTTGTAATATTTTGGAATGTGGTGTTTTCTTTAATTCCCTTTAAACAAAAAAATTTCAAGCTTTCGCTTAAGCATAAAATAGATTGTAGTATCATGGCGCAAAGCTTATGTAGCGTGTATGAGACTTGTGTTTGCACTCTATCCACGTAAACTCTTTACACAAAAAAAATATATGCGTCAGGTATCTACAGTCTCAGATCCAGTCAACTTTCAGATTGCAGGAAAAGTGTAAGTGTTGGAATTTTCTTGTTCATTCCAAAGGCTTGACTATATTAAAGAGCTGTTTGGTATATGTATATATATATATATATATATATATATATATATATATATATATATATATATATATATATATATATAGATATATATATATATAGATATATGAGTCGCATTTATATGAGCCCTAGTTCATATATGTTTATGTGAGCCCGGGCTCTATGGGCCATCGGACTTACATTCAACGGCCTATAAAATTCACGGATTTCTCATGAGCATTTAAACCCATAAGTATTATGGGCCGCCGGATGTAAATCTGATGGCCCATAGAGCCCGGGCTCACGTAGTTTTATATGACCCCAGGCTTATACAAATTTTTTCTTATATATATATAGAGAGAAAGAGAGTCCCGTTTACGTGAGCCTGGGCTCATATACATTTACATAAGCCTTGACTCATATACACCTACGTGAGCTCGGGCTTTATGTGCCGTTGGATTTATATCCGGTGGCCATAATACTCATTGGTTTAAATGCCCATAAATATTATGGACTGCCAAATGAGTATTATGGGCCCATAGAGCTCGGCCTCATGTAGGCACATATGAGTTTGGGCTTATATAAATTTTATATATATATATATATATATATATATATATATATATATATATATATATATATATATCATTACTCTGATTAGTTCTTCGTTTGTTGTACTCATTTTACAATTTATGAAAGGATTGTGGGTCTATTTTACATGAACGAGTTGGTAAGAGTAACTTAGATGATTTAATATATGTTTTGAAAGTGAAGAACTGGAATGAAACATTATGATCAGAATTTTTATTGATTCAAATGGCTTGGCTCGCGGGATTGAAATCTCTGAAGTTCTATGAAAAAAGTTTGGCATTTTTCTCCTCATTAGAATGTAAAACACTTTGATCTCTGCACTAATTTTCCAGTTGCACAGCGCAGTCTGCAATCCATGGGCAAATACCCATCTTGAATGAGTGACCCCAGAATTTTTATTTACGTACTCATCTATCTATTCTGTGGATATCCACAGATTGCTGCATAAGCCTCAGCTCGCTAACCATTGTATCGAAAGCTTGTTCAATGCACGTGCAATGTTACCATAATCGAGGCTCTAGAACTGGAGGTCTCTGAAATTCAACTAGAGCAAACCAATGCAGTTGAATCAGCGTTACATGATAAATATGTTCGCTGATTGTTGGGGCTCTAGTCCATTGAGTGCATTAAGCAACTGCAATTCCCTCATCTTGGGTTCCTCATCTTTATCGCAGGATACCTCATTATTGTTGGAACTTGCTTGGCATGCTTCTTTTTTGTCGGCTGTCTCACACACTAGGGGCAATTAAGAAAAACCCAATCTTTTGAGTTTGCCACTTCTGTAAAAAGCTTTTTATTTTTCATCTTGCCTTTACTTTTCTCTTGGCCCCTATTAGATGACTTAATATTTTTTTTACCATATTTTAGGATCTTTCTAGCCAGTGTTACCCCTCTTGGAATTAATGTTTTAAATCGTGGCTAAGTCAACCAGTTGAACCATAGGTCAAGTGGGATTGATTCTGATGATAACATCAACACCTAAAATAAATTCTATAGAATCACGCCATATTTCAAAATTATCTTTGACTTAAACTTGCTCAAATCCTATTCAAAGTTTTATACCTATTTCAATGAAAATCATCATTCCAAATTTCTAATCGACATATAAAAATATAAATAATAACATAAGCAAATAGATATTAAATTTTAAAATAAACCACATACATTACTCATTTAAAGTAATGTAGGAAGGGAGGAGAAAGGAAGGGCGAAGGTGGAACCAGGTAGGAAGGGGTGGTCCATAGACTTCGCCGGACCAAGGCAAGGCTAGAGGGAGGTCAGGTCAGGTTGGCCGTGGCTCACCGCCGGCGGTCTCCGTTTCACCAAAACAGAGCACCAATTGAAACAAGGCAGAGGGGAAAAATAACCGGGAAGGCATAGAGGAGGCCCCTTGGACTGGGAGGGGCAGTGGCCTGTAGTCGCTGGGCCAGGGCGAAGCTCACGCGGCCGGCCGGCCCTTGCTAGTCCACAGCAATGGCAATTGAAACTCAAAACAGTGAGAGGGCAAAGCGGCCGTGGGGGCCGGGATAGTGGCTCCCTGCCGTCACACGGCCGGGCAGAGCCAGTGGCGGCGTCTTGTGGACCACCAGTGGCTGGGCAAATGAAGCTAGAAGGGGGGGCAGATGCATTGTTCGGAAGTTTCTAGATTGGGTTTAGCCGAGCTCAAGCTCGAGCCTGATCCTTTCACACATTTTTTTTTCACTTATATCCTCATACACGCTTACCTCATGTTTACATGTTGTATGTCCAAAACTTGCACCAAAAGCGCACATCAAGGCTCGCGGCCTGCGACTAAGCACCACACCCAACTCTACGGGTATAAATACGGGGTAAATATATAAATATGAATATGCCGAAGCGTCACATTTTTTCGCCGAAAATGACCAAAAAAATAGCAGAAAAATCACAAAAAATTGTAAAAAAATCAGAGACATTACAATTAGTCATTTGTTAAAAGCATACGAGTTATGATTATTTTGTTATGATTAAGTATGAAAATGATTAGATCAATCATGTTCTAGGTTTAGATTTTGATTTAATGATGTTCTAATATACTTTTTGAATTATATAGAATTTTGACATGTTTTTAATTTGAATTTTGGAAGGTTGAAGACTAACGAGAAACAAATTGTTTAGACTGTTCGAACAGCCTGCCAAGCCGGCCAAACGGCCAAGCATTTAAATGGCCTACCAGGGTGTTCAAATGGCTATACTATACGTTTGTGATTTTGGCCTATGGATTTTCAGCCATTTCGAGTTCTCTTTTCATAAATCTAATTCCTTATGAATATGATGAGTTATGATTACCTATAAATGTCACTGTAATTACATGTGTACCCTCTTTGAATTATGATTTAGCTCAAGCATGGATATGATTATACTTGTCTAAGTTTTGCATGATGTCATACTTATATTGAATCTGTATTTCGATGTTTAGTTCGCATTTACTCCATGATTTCAGTTGGATATGACTATAATAAATTATGGTTGCTGGCACATGCCACATTGATTATAGGTGATTCATGTTCCACATGTTTAGCCTAAGTATAAACACTACTACGTATGTACACTTTTGCATAGGATTACGATTTTATTTGACAATAATGGATCATGTTTCATGCACATATGGACTGCTTACAGTATGTTTGTTTATGCTTTTACTCATTTAACATCTGCTCACGTATGTATCATGTCACATGGATCATAAAAATAATTTATAAATGAAGGTTAATCGTGATTAGCCGTGATTAATCAATTAGATGTACTTGGATGCTATTGGTTATTAGATTAATTGTTGAGAGGCTTATCGAATCGGTTTTATGTCCAAAAGGACAGGTTTCATATTATGTTCATTGAAGGATATGTTGCATCCTCAAGTTGAGATGAGCGAATTTGCTATATGAGTTAAATTGATGTCTAAACACTGAGAATATATAATGGTATGTCCATATGCACCGTCTCAGCAGGCTACTCTAGTTTTCCTTTTTAGGAATTTTGACTTTGCTAGCAAGGATTGTCTTGGGTGAGTAAGAACAGCTCTACTTGTCTTTTTTTAGGAATTTGCATATTCCCTACAAGCATTGTTCGTGTGAGTAGGTGGTACCTTTCCAGTTAGGGTACTTCCCCAAACCATTCTATTTTTTTTTGGAATTCGAACCTTCCCTGCAAGGGATTGCCTTGGGTAAGCGGGTTTGATTGTTTTTCTCAATTGTGAGATATTCACCTAATGGTTATTGTATGTGTATGAAATATAATGCTCATGCTTATTGATATAGGTTGTGTAGGAACAATGATGCTTATATTACACATACGATTGTGGAATAATTTTGTATAAATATATAGGATGGGATGTGTTTGATACACTTGATTATGTAGGGTGAGTGTGTAGATATTGTGGACCGGTGTCCATAATGCCTGACAACCAGGGAAGGGAGAGGGAGTGATGTGGCCACCATGAAGGAGGGAGAGGTAGAGAGGAAAGTGGAGAAGACAAGAGAGTCAATTATTTATTCTATAATCAAATTAGGGCATAACTCTTACACTTAAATAGACAAATTTACTAACAGGTGCCTAAGACCCAACCACTTAATTAAAAGAAAAGTACTAATAACTCTAATAAGCCTATTAACTTAAATACCCTTATTAAGTAATAACATTATTAAAACCTATCCTACTAGTATGTAGCCCCCGGGTGGTAGACACTTAGGATGGTCACAATATTCCACCATGCTTTACTTGAGTTTCATCTCATCCTCGAGACGACTTAAAATTTTCTTGCAATGGGTCCACCATAGCTCCACTTAGAATGCACAATTAGGTACTATGGAGGTAACACGAGGTCTATCCGAGGAATAGTGAACCCAGAGACCGATGGCAACAAGCAATGGATGAGACGTGCATAAGGCGCATAGATGGTGGGTTGTAAAAACTGCACTATTGCACTAACCATATGGAGATTGGTTTCTTGGAAGCACTTCAGAAAATGCGTCTGGAACTGGGACAAGAACTAGTGTATTCATCCAATGTCTGCTAAGAAATTGAATCCTATAGCCCCATTATGCGCTTGGTAGTTAGGTTATTAGTTTCGGCAGAAACAGAACATACTACCCCTAAGGGCATTAGGGTAATTTTATCATCTAGGGTATGACACCCTTCCTTGGGTCATTCTAGTCATTTCACGGCCCTTTTGTTGATTCTATGTTTTTACCCTCTCCCAAGGTTGCACACTCAAATCGACTCGCACTTCCATTCACATGAATGTGGGTGGCTTGCTCACGATGGTATTTTTGTCATTTTGTTAAAAGCCCTCCTCATGTCTAATGGGTCCAAAATTTGGTTCAATGGTACTACTTCACTTCATGGACTCAGTGTAATTTTCCTAGCATGTGACCCTCCTTGAACCAACCTAGGTTAACTTAACGGTTTACAATTAACCCTAGGCGAAAATGGTCAATTATCCACTCTCTGGGATTTTTCCTCACTATGTGGTTTGGCCTATATATAGGGTACATATTACTCTCACTGAAAATTTTCCCAATTTTTTAGATCACTCATAGGCCACTGAACTGGAGCCTCTAAGTCGGGTAAGTAAATATTATACGATAATTTAACTATTAGGGGTAAAAGAGTTATTTTATAGTATCTGAGATTTTTTCCATGTCTGAAACTTAGTAGAACATGGAAATCTTTCTCTAGATACATGATTAATTTTCTAGAATTTTTTTGACTCTTTTAGCCCCCTGAACTAGACCCAGTTCAATCCCTTTCTTTTTTTATAAAAATCCAAGTTGGGTCTTTAGTTCTAGCCTGGAATAGACCGGACCTACAAACCCGCCCATAGGGCTGCCAGCAGCGACAAGATTGAATCCAACTGCAGCCAGCCGAGCTCTCCAGTCACCGGTAGAATCCTTCTGCCAGAGAACCGTCGGATGGGCTTGCGGGATCCGAAGCCGCTGTCCAGTGCGGCACCAATTTGTAAATTCAGAAAACTGCCCGTGAAATGATCACATCTTTTGGCAGCCAGCGAGTGTAACAATGGTCACAACCAGTTGCAAGGCAGGGTCTGGTTGGATTGCCTTCAAGCGGCAAACCTGATGGACCCAGCCTTGCTTTTGTCCAGTGGCCGGCAGTCGAAGACAAGTCATAGGCGATTTCGCCATGTTCACCCGCTAGTAGAATTGTCGGCGGGCGCAGCGGCAGCCATGGCCGGAATTAGGGCAGGGTCTACCTGACTCAGTACTTGGTGGCGAATATGAGGGATCCAGTCCCCGCAGCCGGCAGGGAGTGCTTTGCTACTGGCCGGAACCCATTAGAGCCAACATCTCATTCATTAACCAATTTAGGGATTAACGCTCAAGTTAAGAAATCGAAACAATTACACATCCAAACCTTTTAATCACACAAGACAATCATTTATACAATGATCCTACATTATTGCCGATTTGTTATCGATCCACCACTATCGCAACCTTGCCATAGTCTCGCCGGAAAATTTCAATGATGGTTCCTCCTCCTTCCCTTAACGGTCAAAAGATCACCCCCTTCCATTAGCCCTAATTAGCCTTTTTATAGGCATGAGGATTAGGGTTCTTAATTTCCTTAGGGGGGGCTAAATAGGCTACTTGGGCCTATTTTTGATTAATTTTTGTCACAATAAATAATCGGGCCTGTAAAGTGACTTAAACGGCCAATTTACACGTCCAATTCGGGTAAATAGGTCTAGCGCACTATAGTCAACATCGAATAGTCATATCTCCTCATCCAAACTTTGATTAATGTGTTCTTGGTTGCTTTTCGAAACACTTTTTGTCTACTTTTTATCCACATAGGTTTCATCCTCCAGTTCTAACTGATGATCATGTTATCCTCACATGAAAGTCAAGGGGTCCAACACCCTAATTTTCCGTGATCGACTTTGGGAATTTAGAAAATTCCTGGACGTTACACTTCGATGTGTGTTTTACCTAAGGATGGGTTCAGTCTTATGCATTTCCATTTCATTCGTCATGTCGTGTACCATCTCTTTCTTAGACTAGGTTCAGTTCAAAGGTGGCATATGACAAGGTGTGATACTCATCCCTTAGTTCTTTGTCATCAATATTGACAAGAACGACATTTTTGTCCACTACCTAATTTTAAACCAAGTCAAAGGCTTCAAATGATATAGGGTCAAACATAACTTTCAAGTCTTCCTTCTTACTCTTAATCAAATCCTTTCATTTACAAAAAAAAAACATAATCATTTTTAAACTAAAGAAAGTAAGGACATATATCAACTATCAAATAAGCTATCTTGCTTCAAGTGTAGATTATGTAGAACAAAAACAAAGCCAATAAGTATTTTGTGCTTCAATCTATTTTTTTTTATGAATCCTTTCAAAGATACTCCAATTGTAGTCACAACTTGGAGAAATATATGTTTGAGTTAAGATCCTAATTGCCATGTCTCACAAATTTTCAGCAGAGATCCCAAAATTATGCCACCACTCAGCTACATAAAATAAATTGTAATTAGTCAACCAACTATATAGTAATATATCATAATAAAGTATTATGTAAGTGTAACTCACTTGAATGCAGGGTCTTTTGTGAGGCAATTGCCATGTCAAGTGCAAAGTTTGTCCGAATTATTACCTTCCTAAACATCTTTATCTCATTTACAAATGTAGTTTGGGTTTGACCATCATCATGGTGCAAATTATTAACCATATCTAAAAGATCCCTTTGCTCAACAGTAGATGATGCTTTATAGTTTTCATCATAATGAAATTGAAGGTTCAAATAAAAAGTTACCAATCATATAGGTTGACAAAGCTAATCCTTCCACTTCCTCTCAATGATACTTAAATAAGGACCATACTCTTCCACCCTCGTATTACATATAACTTTCTCTTTTTCCATTGCCCTTCTCATGCCTTCATATAAATAACCCATTGATGGTTTCTTGACACTATCAACCATCTTAAGTATTCTCACAAATGGCTCACTTATGCAATGACCTTAGCACGCTTAAGCCAAAATAGTCAACTCAAACCACAATTTGAAATTCCAACCCTTTATGAAAGCTTCCTAACTTTGCTATCTTTCTATTTGTCTATTCCTTTGCAACCACCATTTTCTTTGATGCATCCTTATTAGTGTAAACACTTTGCAATGTTAAAAAGTTGGTTGCAAACCTAGTAGCGGCGGTGTCAAATATCTACCTCCCATTGTTGACCTTCTTTAACAGTTGTAAATTGGCAAGGCGGTTATAAACAAACTTTGTTATAACTCTTGCATCATCTACAACATCACTTACTTCATCCACATATTTATAAAAATCCTCCAACATCAAATCTAAGCAATGTATTGTATAAGGAGTTCAATACAATTTTGGATACTTTACACTCAATTCTCTCCCTACAATCACATAGTTAGGAACATTATCTATAACACATTAGATGCTTTGGATTGATCACATGAAAGACATCAAAAATATTGTTCCCTCAGGACAACAAACAAGAAAATTCATCACAGTCCTATTCATATTGTCCATCCCCCTATTAGTCATTATAGTACAACCACTTTCTTTCTAATGACCTCCAAAATTTCGAACATTAGTAGAATTTTGGACACTTTACATTCAATTCTCTCCCTACAGCCACATAGTTAGAAGTTTTATCAGTTACATGTCAGGTGTTTTTGATTTATTAGATGAAAGACTTCAAAAACATTGTTCACTCAAGACAATAGGAAAGAAAATTCATGAAAGTCCTATTCATATTGTCCATCCACCCATTAGTCATTATGGTTCAACCACTTTCTTTCCAATGACCTCTAAAATTTTCAATATTAATAGTTATTTCTAAGACCACTTCATCCTTAATCCCTCCCCTCAAAGCATGATAACTAAGGGCTTTGTAAAATGGACCAGTAGTAGTAACAACATAAATCATTTATTGAAAATACAAAGAAATAATAGCATTGATTGGTATGCATGAATGATAGAAGAACCTGCCAACTGCCTTATGCCATTTCAATGGCTATCTGGGAGAAAAGTGGCCGCCTACGCTATTATTCCCTTTCCCCTACTTGGTGAAGTTGGTTGTGGTGGCAGACTTGCCTCCATTGTCTCTTCACTTTCATCTCTAGAAGGATTTATACTCATGGTTTTCTCTTCTTACCTTTGTCTGAACCAATAATCTCTAATGAAACACCCATTTATTATTGCACTCCATTTAGAACTTTAGTGCAAGAAACCACACTCCCTCTATGCTTACTCAAGTATAGCTTTATCATATTTTGACTAAACTGCAGTGTCCCCATGTTGGGTCCATGTTTTGCCTGGTTGATATTCTGGCTGTGCTAGCAATTGGAGCAGATATAGATGCACTAGCACTAGGTGTATTCTCTATAGATGCACCTGGGGTTGCCCCCGCAGATGCACTAGCACAAGAAGACCCCAATCTCGATGTCATTACATATATAAATGTATAAATAAACAAGATAAAAATAAGCAACCAAACAACAACATGAAACAAGGTAAAAAGGTCAAGGAGAAAGGTTAGAGCCTTATCATCCAGTTCATTGTTAGAAAAAAAAATCTCAGATCAATTAATTTTACAAATAAAGCAATCACCTAAACTAGAAGCTAGTCCATCACTAAAATCAAACAGAACAGAAAACAAAAGCTTAATACAAACCCAATGATTGAGCCAAGAATGGCTAGGGAATGGTGCAAGATGGGCCTTTGTGGTCATCGATGGCACAAGAGGCAAAAAATCCAGCGTCTTCAGTCTTCACTCTTCGCTAATTTTTTGCCAGACTGGGGAAGGTAGGGTGCCTACATGCTGCATATATTTAGGTGGATGGACACTGGATAGAGGTAGAGAATCAAAGATTAAGTTTAGGAGGGAAGAATAGAAAGGAAACTGAGACTTGGAAAGACAACACACTGGAGTCTTTTCTAGATGTTTGTGGGGAAATGATTGAGCCAAGAATGGCTAGAGCACAATGCAAGAAGAGGTTTTTGGATTGTCAATGGCGCAAGAGCTAGAAATTTGGTGACTTCAGCCTTCACTCTTCACTAATTTTTCACCGGATGAAAGGAGGATGGCTACATGCAGTGGCGATTTGGACGGATGGACATTGGACAAAGTTAGAAAATCAAAAATTAGGTTTAGTAGGGAAGAAAAGAAAGGAAAATAGGGCGGTGTCTTTGTTAGATGTTTGCTAGAGAGAGGTTGTCAGCTTTTGTACAGAGTCCCGGCCTTTGTTTGCCTTTTACCCAAGCCCGATGAATGCACTGAGCTGGAGAAAAAGTCAAAACAGTTTCATGTGTGTTAAATAGCCTAAACCGGTTGGGGATACCAGATACCTAATTCAATCATTCGGTTCTATGTGACCCAGCCAAGCCAGCCCAATTTTTGTAATAGGTCCTGTTAAACCCAGTTAGATTGGTCGGTATGGTTTGAGTTTTAAAACACTACTTGGAACAACAATTGTTAGTATATTGGGTAAGGCATTATGGTTCTATAATGGTAGCAACCAAATCTCTTACGCTATGCATGTTATAAGATCCCTAAATCCTAAACTATTTTATTTAATTTTATTTAGTTGTTATTATGTGGTTTAATGTTAATTTATTCAATTTGACCTATTTTCAAATTTAATGTGGTTAACTAAGGTTTTAATCAAAATTTCTTCCCTTTGATATTTTTTATGTTAAGTCAATTCGAATTTTTCTAGAATTTTTTAGAATTTTAACTATTTTTTCGAAAAATTAAGGGGAGGGACCCGCTGTAGGCCCCACATTTGTAAATTGGGAAGATAGGTCCAAAATGACCCTAAAAATATCTTATAATAGTAATTAAAGGTTTCAAATCTTTTAGACATCCTTTTGGGCTTAAAATAAACAAAATTTTTATTTTTAGTGTTAAATTTTATTTATATCCCACTTTCTTGTTAGGTCTACCCTAATGCTACTATAAATAGAATGGCATAGCCACTTTCCCAATTGGGAAGGGCTGAGATTTGGAACTTAGAAGGCCCGAATCCCCATTTCCAAAGAATAAAATGTAATTAAGGTAAAGATTAGCTTGATTTTCCATTATTTACGTAGGGTTTCTCGTTAACTTTATAAATCTCTTATTTTGCCAAGGATTAATCTTAATTTTTACCCTTAAAGCTTCTAATTTTGACCTCTATTTCAAACCTCTATAGAAGGAATTTCGTTTTTGAACTCAATAAACCCAAGAACTACAAGCTATCAAGTGATTTAGGCATTTTAAAGCGAATTTATGTAAGTATTAGCAAAACCCTATTGTGGGTAGGATTTGAAGGAGTTAGAGTGATGATTTCAAGTCAAGAAGCACACTAAAGGTAAGGGATTTCTTTTTAAAAAGCTCTGTGTTTTCGGATTGAAGTTTGGAGCAGTGTCAAGTGGGTTTGCATGGAGTTGAGCTTTAATGGTGGATTAAGAATAGCTTAATCTTTCTTGCGATTTCTTCATGTTTTTGTTGATAAATGACTAAATTTATCGTTTCCTAGGCTTAGATTTTATTATGGTGATGTTTGGGATGAGATTTGAAGGTTTAAGATGAATATGTGTATTTTCGGTTTTGGGTTAGAAAGGAAGAAAATGAACCAGAATGCATTTATGGTGTTTGATCGGCCCTGCACAACTTTCAAACGCTAACATAGCAGTTTGGTTATTTTTGTTCATTTTTGTATTTTTCTTCTTAAGTACCATTTTATATGATTATGATGAGTAATTTATGCTAGGAAGAGCTACTGGAAGGGCATAAATTTGATGTTGGAAGCTATGATGAATGTTTAAGTATTATGTGACTTACATGTTATTCAGTTAAACATGTTATGATTTCTTATCTTGAATCGATGTTGTGTGATTCTTCATATTTTAAATATGATTCCAGCAAGGTTATAGGATAAGAATAGATTTGTATGCCTTCACATAATATGATTAAATTTTGGGTGAATGATGGTGTCATGTTTAGCTTTAAGTGTAGTACTGAATATGTTTACTTAAGTCTAGTATGAGTTTGCACTTGATTCAAATTGTGTTTTTCAATGGTTTTCAGTCACGATTTCAGTAAGGAGCCATAATTAAATGTTAAATAACATGTATGTAGTATCTTGTTGGGTTTTTTATCATTCATGTCATATGCTTAGAATTGAATATTTCTACCATATACACACACATGTGGGGGTAATTATGGTGATTATATGACACTTTATGATTAGAAATGATGCATGTATGACTGATGAGAGCATGTATTATGAATTAGGATTCATGTAGGGATTGCTCATGTATGTACCATGTTGCATGCATCATGAGATAGATTTTTGAATGAGATTTTATTGAGATTAGTTGTGGTTGATCAATTATATAAAATTATGTAATATTGCTTTCCGGGTTAATCGATCGGAAGCTTATTGATTCGGTTTTACGTCCGAAAGAATAGAGTTTTATGTCCGAAATGATGGGGTTTTACGTCCCTTGAGGATGAGTTTTCCTCCCCGGGTTGAGAATAGCAGCAATGGTACAAGGTGACCAAAATCATTGAGACCATGTAGACCATGACAATCCAATTGTAGCCGAGTGCACCGACTTATCAGGGGGTAGTTTTTCCCGTTAGGGAATTTACCCAAATTGTGTAATTCCTTTAGACTTTTCAATTGGGGATTGTTTGGAGTGAGCATGGACTTCTTAAGCTTCGACCGATTAAGCATGGTTGTTTTATCGATTTGCATGGTTGTGATAGTGCATTAGAGACACTTTACATGAAGATTGAATATTATGGATATACATGATGTGATAGTGTGTTAGAGACACTTTACATGCAGGTTGGTTGTTTGTGGATATACATGATGTAATTGTGTATTAGAGACACTTCTCATACAGGTTAAATGTGATGGATATGCATGATGTAATTGTGTGTTAGAGACACTTTTCATGCAAGTAGAATGGTTATGAATATGCATGATGTGATTGTGTGATGAGACACTTTTCATGTAGGTTGAATGTTATGGATATGCATGATGTGATTATGTGTTAGAGATATTTCTCATGCAGGTTAAATGGTTCTGTAAGGATGGGTGTTTATGTTATAAGGTGGTTGCTCATGGTATAAATAGTGTGTTTGAGATACTTTCATGCAAGGTAATTACTTATGGGTAAGTATGGTTATGACAAGGGAAAATAAATCAGAAATGAGATGTTATGTGATATGTTGATGTGATAGACCTTGTTGATCTGCCATGGTTGTTTTCTGATTTACCGTTTCAACATTCAAACCTTATTGAGTTTATACTCATAATACTTTCTTGTGTTTTGTTTTGGGGCTACATGGTGCGATATGCAGTCGATCAGGTCCCTCTTTATGAGGAACGGTCGGCGAGTGTTTTGGAGTAGGCGTGAGAGCCTAGAGACCCCTACTATGTTTTCTGATTTATTTTCCTATGTTGTTAAACATTATGTTTGGTTGACTTTGTCCTAGATTCTTGTAGCCATTGTGGTTTTAGACGTATTTATGACTTTATGATTCGAGCCAATTTTATCGGCTTAGTGTTCTAAGTGTTGGGTTGAGACTTGAAGACTATTTTAGAGTTAATGTTAATAATACTTTTACTTATTTTTCTTGCACAAAGATTAAGTGGTGCGTAACTCCGTATGTGTGATGTACCTGCTAGGGGTCAAATATTCACAATATGACAACTTGTTGGGCGGGTGTCGAGGCATGACACATGTTGAGTTTCACACCTTGAGTTCCTCCAAAAAGAAAAAATAACTTCTCTTTCTCAAACATGTTGCAAATATTCTACATAAGGGCTAAAAATTACTTAACAAACTTGTGAATAGTCTCAGTGTGTTAGAGGTGTCCATGGTTCGCCCTAACAATGAACTCAATGTTTTCATGAAAGAAATAAGTTTTGGGTGGCCTATTCAAGTCCCCCCATGTGTCTATCTAGATTTGGCTATAAGTTTTCTAAATATTTGAATTGGGTCATGTTTAGGTATGCATGGATCGGGGTGATAAGTTACTATTTTTCAAATGGAAACATGTTCGGGCTTCATATAACCTAACCCGAGCTTGGCGACCCGACTTTCTCACTAACATCGAGTGTTGATAACAATGCCTCTGATTTATTGTCATATAAATTTTAATTTTATTGTGTCATTTAGGAAAATGAGCAGCATATCATAGATGAACTAGGCCCGACCTAACCCTAACGGATCTTGGTTTGGTTTTCTAAAGTCAACCAAAATAGTTATTCGAATTGGGTTTAGGGTTTATGTGATCCAACACAACCCAATAAAACTAATCAAATATAGTTGTTTATTTTAATTTTGAAAATAACCCAATAAATTTTTATTATATAAGTAATTTTTTTTACAAAAATAAAAAATATGTTTTAAATAATTTAAAATTCTAAATTAGTAATTCAGGTTGGGTTCAGGTTAAGCCTATTTAGGTTAGGATCAGGCTTAATTGGCCTATTCATGTTGGGTTAGAGTTACCATTTCTTAAATGGTATTGAGATCGGGTTTACCGAAACTCAATGACATCCATAACTAGATAATTTCATTCAAATATATAAACTAGCACGCAATTGTATCTATTCTTTTTTTTTTTGCTTAACCTAAAACGATTTCTCTATATATATTTTTACATATACAGAGGCATGCATTAAGCATAACCCTCATCTTTGACCAGTTCAATATTTGTGTCCAATATTATTGGTACTATAAAATTAAGGTGCACACAACATGTGTCAATTTAATGTTTGTTGTGAGTCTTGAATCTGATTATTACATAAATTTAATAGTAAAATTGAAAATACTTCTTCACCATTCACTGTTATAATTTTACATGTTTTTTTGTTATTTTTTCTTAATTTAAAATTAAATTTTAATTATTTTCTATATTAAATATATTACTAGCATTTTCACATCAAATGCCACTACCTGTGACCGCTCATTTTGTTAAAATATTTTTTAAATTAAAGGCAGTCAGGAATTTTTTTAAAAAATATTAAATAAGTGGTGTCCTGCTTAAAAGGTTTATAATAGCGCTATATAGTGACGCTTTTGTAGAACACCAAGCACAACTAAGGACATTTTTTTAGCGGCAATCTTACAAAACATAGTTGTTATTTTGCTCTTTAACAGCACTTTATCAGAGCAACACGAATTAGTGAATTTTTAGTGGCACTGTAACGAAAGTGTCGCCAATAATACGTTACTGAAGATCTACTTTCTCATACAGTTCAGCCTCGCGGCTTTGACCATTCTCCTTGACATTGACTCTGCGGCCACGTTTGAATGGTGGTGCAGCGATGGCCTCAACACTTTTGGCGCGTCATGTGCTCATGAATCACGGAATACACCTATCATCGACAAAAAAATTACGACTATGCAGAACCGAGAGTCCTAACATTCATCGTTTCACTGTCAGATTTGTATCTAAATTTAGACATAATCGATGCTTATACATCTCATGTGCAAAATCAAATTGGCCAATCAAGGGTTAATCATTGCAATCTCAGCATAATGGTGGTCTCACCGTGAGAAGAACGTCAATGTGGGAAAGGCAAGTCCTTTCCAGCTCAAGCTTCAAAGTTGGTTAACAGAGAGGTGGAGAAATTTGGTACTGATTTGAGCTGAGGGACGGAGAACATATAACGATTCTGGGATTATCAAAGTCCTCTTAATCATCTTTTATACAACTGCGAAGGGGGAAATTAATGTACTTACCCAACTAGGGGAATTTATAGAAGTACCATCCCAGCAAAATAAGTAAGTTGCGGCTGGTTTCGGCTGGCCAATGGAGAAGAAGGGCAGGAGAAGACAAAGGGTACAAGGATGTTAGGGTGGCTACTAGCAAAATAATAGGAGATGCAATTGGGTGCTGAGTAATGCTCAACCTTTAGTTTGTGCTTATATAGACAGAATCTCCTTATGGGCCATCTTCATATGCAAAACACCAACTTTAAACTAGTCAAAATTTCTCTTCAGATTTCACTTGAGCGAGTAGATGCCATTTCATGAGAGTTAAACTTCATAGTTCCACCTTCACCTTTATACAGTCAGCAGATATCCACCTTTTAGAAATGTAGAAATATAAAGGATGTCTGCTGACTACGTTAAGTGGGTAGGCAGGCTAAAGGAATGGGTGACAGGCTCCTCATCCTTGTATTAATATTTACATATACAAAAATAGTAAAATTTTACTGGTCTAAATTAGTATAAAAATTCTATTCCATAATATTAAAATTTTAGTATTCAAATGCATAGGCAACGGAAAAAGAATAATGATTACCATCTGCTTGGTGAAAATCTTGTGATTTTTTTTTTACTTGTAGTAAAGTGGACCAATGGATGAAGGAACATTGAGGACGGTGGGTGGCGGAGGGCCAAGTGAAAACTACAATTACAGTCAGATATATGCTACAAAGATGGAAATGGCAGAACCAAAAGACATGGAGCAGAAATCTGTTGGATCAAAAATTCAGTGGACAAAGTTGAGGCATGAATCTCTGACAAAGAAGGATGACTAAGATGGTAAAAATTTACAGCGGCGGTTGACGTGACAATGAGAGCAATTTAGTTGGAAAGTAGCAAGCAGTCATGGAAGAAAGTGTCAACATTGGGGAAGACAACCAAGTCGTCAAGAACAGTAAAGTCTTGTTCCATCTGGGCATCTACCGCCTGGAAGAACTGTTGATGGTGAAATATTAATGATGGATTCTTTAGTGAAAGGCAGTCATGTCTTTTACTTAACGAGACCTAAGTTATAAATAGGCTCATTAAAGGAGATTGATGCGTTAGTGAATTCTGACAAGAGAAGAATTTCGGACCAGAGAAGAGAATTTTAGCCGCCACGAACTAGAACTAGAGAGGTCAACGCAGAGCAACACAAAGAGAAGGAAAACATGAATTTTTAGGAAGAAGAAGTTGGAGTTTTCTTCTTGTGTATTGTGTGAGGAGCATTGTTGAAAAATCTTATAATTCTCTTGTACTTTGATTATCTATCTAGTGGAATTGTGTGATCCCGTGGATGTAGGCAGCAAGGCCGAACTACGTTAAATTCCCTTATGTACTTTGCTTTCGTATTGGCCTTTTTAGATCCATATTTCCGCAGTGCAGGCAGGGGAACAGTAAAACTATACTCTGTTCACCCAGAATCACAGAACAGTAAATATATACTCTATTCGGCCAGAACCATAGTATAGTAAACTTATACTCTATTTAGCGAGGCCTGTAGTTTTATTCCCCACAAGCACTCATGGAGCCATGTAACCAAGGGAAGGTCTAGCCAGCTACCATCACTCAGCCGAAAAGTCCACCACTGCCCCGTATGGCCACGGTATGAACACTAGTGTGTATGGGTTGAAGTTGGACTGATGGAGGCCAGTTACTATGCTAGTTGCTGCTCTAACTCACTAATATGATCTGATGCACAAGATACGGAACAAACTTCTAAAAGAAAGAGCATTTAGTCTTTTTCAAATCACACTCCTTTAATAAAAATCACTTTGTGTAGGAGGTTATCATAATATCAATGTTCAATACGTCCTGATGTCACTGCAACAACAAAAATTATTAGCGATACTTTTATTACTGACGCAATACAAAGTGTTGCTAAAAACTATTATTTGTGACACATATAAAAATATCTTAAAATTTATAACTATTAGTGATGTTTTTAAAAAATGTCACTAGTAATAGAATTAGTGCAACACGTTTTTGAAAGAGTCATAAATAGTATTAATAATGGTGCTTTTATCAAAGCCTCTCTGGCAGTTGTAGTAGTATCAACGCTTAAAAAATGTGTCACAAATAAAATAAAATAACTTTTTTTTAAAAAATAGGACTATTAATGATGATTTTAAAAAGTGTCGCAAATAGTTTTACTATTTTATTTTATTTAAAATTTATTATTTATATATAATAACTAATTTTAAATTTTTTTAAAAATTTTAAAATATAATATATTTTATTTAATATTTATATTTAATAAATAAATAAATTCTCCTACTTTATCCCTACTCCTCCTCAAAGTTAGGACTCATGTTCATGCACGTAAGAGAGAGAGGAGTAAAGAGAGAAGAGAAGGAGAAGAGAGAAAGTGGAGAGAGAAGAGAGAGAGAAAGAGGAGAGAGTACTAAAGAGAGCGAGGAGAGAGTAATGAAGAGAGAGAAAGACGAGAAGGGGAGTGAAGAGAGGATCTAGAGAAGAGAGAGGAGAAATAAGCGAGTAATAGTAGATAGACAATGACAAGAGGAGAGAGAAGAGAGGATGTGAGAGGGGAGAGAGAAGAGAAATAATAAAGAGAGAGAGAGGAGAGAGAGATGAGAGAAAGAAAGAAGAGAAAGAGCTAGAGTGAGGGGAGAGAGATAGAAGAGATGGAAGAGGAGAAGAAAGAAAGGGAAATTATTTAAATAATATTAAAAAAATAAATAATTACTAAAATCCCGAAGAGAAAAAATAATTCCCAAAAGGGTGTCCGTTTTGGCCATGTAGGCACTAGCCAAACACTAGCATGCATATGATTTTTTTTCTTTTCAATTTTATCCTTTTCAAGGACGAAATCAGTATAATGTCATGATTTTGTCCTTCTAAAGAGAGGACAAATCATTTATGAAGAGATGAGATTTCATCCTTCTAAAGGACGAAATTTAAAAAAGAATTAAAAAAAGAGCCACACAGGCACCCTTGCTTAGCAAGAGCCTACGTGGCCATAATAGACACTATTTGGGGAATTATATTTCTCCCTCCATAATTTTGGTAATTATTTATTTTTTAATATAATTTAAATAATTTTCTCTAGAGGGGAAAATTTAATTTATATTTTTAGGAATCTTTTATTATAAATTATATTCTAAAATTTTAAAAAATTCAAATAAATATAGATTAACGACGCTTAACATATGAATATGCATTGCTACTACTTAGGGTACTAGCAACTAAGGCTACATCTGGGTTCAATTTTAGGTAGTTCCAATAGGAACCCAACTGAACCAAATTAAAGAACTGAGATACAAGAACCAAACCGAACCGAAAAACAAAACCAAAATACAAAACCGAAATATAAAAAGCACACCGAACCGACATAAGAACCAAAACCAAATGAGGACCAAACATTTTAATTAAATGACTTAAATTAATCAAAATTAAATAAAAAAGCGAAATAAAAAAATCATGCAAGGCACAGAAAAGTCCAAATCAGTTACTCCAACTTGCAGACAATTTAATGAGAATTCCATAAAAATAAAATAATTTGAAAACTCCAATCAATTATTCATGTAGTCTCTCCCATAGCCTCTATGAAATCCACATGTTATTAGAATATGCATGTTGATCTGCCTGCCTATTTTCGTTGGTGACAGCACCAGTATTTTTGACAAAATCAAAACTAGCATTCTGAGCATTGACACCTCTCCCTACTCCTCTTAGTCTCAGCACGCAATACACCCGAAACCCCCAACATACAGATTCATCTTCCTCCCCACCGACCCCCACAACATTCCCCTAGATAATCCACCCAGACCTAGATACAAAAATTCACAAAGGACGAGCAGAAAATAAAAAAAAGAAAAACTTTTTTCAAGCAACAAAAACAAAAAAAATTCTTCACCAAACAGTGCAGAAACTTCAAAACAAGTTGAGAGACCAAACCGAAGCGCAGGGAAGGCATTACACACCTAGCGAACAAGAACCCTCCCACTCGTGCGCGATTCAAATCAAATAACAGTAGAGACTGGCGAAGAAGATGAAGAGAACGACAAGAGCAAAATGAGGCGTTGGTGGGCTAACGGGGGAGAAGATGGAGCCTTGGAGGAGAGGAAGATCTGTAACATGGACCTAGGGTTAGGAGCAACCGATATGCATCTTTTAACACCAAACCTCTTCGAATGAGCTTTAGCATTCACTTGCAGAGCTTCTTCCCAGCATGAGGCTTGGCGACCAGGGCAAATCACTAAGTGTAAGATTCCGATTGAGACTTTCAGAGTATGTTCTGAGTAAGACTGTAAGTGTAAATTTTTTAGCAAGACTGTAAGAATATGTTTCT
The DNA here is from genome assembly GCA_035235625.1 of Saururus chinensis. Taxonomy (NCBI): domain Eukaryota; kingdom Viridiplantae; phylum Streptophyta; class Magnoliopsida; order Piperales; family Saururaceae; genus Saururus; species Saururus chinensis. Next base: position 41,352,771 of record CP141143.1, read on the forward strand.
GAGTAAGACTCTAAGAGTATCTGTTGAGCAATACTGTAAGTGTAAGATTTTAATTAAGACTATAAAAGTAAGTTCTGAGTAAGACTCTAAGCATATGTTTCTAAGCAAGACTGTAAGAGTAAAAATTTCACTACGATGGTGCAAATTAAGACTATGAAGAATATTTTGAGTAAGACTATAAGTGTAAGGATTTAACGAGTATGACTGTAAATATAACAGTAGATGTAAAGATATTTGTACATAGATTATGTGACTGTTATGATTTGTATGCTTTTATCTCTTCACTCTCTCTCTCTTCCTCTCTCTACCTCTCTCTCCTATCTCTCTGCTCACTCCCTCTCTCCCCTCTCTCCTCTCTCTCTCTTCTCTCTACTCTCTCTCTACCTCTCTATCCTCTCTCTCTTCACTCTCCCTCCCTCCCTGCCTCTCTTCTATCTCTATTCTCTCTCTTCACTCTCTATCTCTTTTTCTCTCTCCTCACTCCCTCTCTCTTCCTCTTTCTCCTCTCTTCACTCTCTCTCTCTTTGCTCCCCCTCTTTCACTCTCTCTACCTCTCTCCCTCTTCACTCTCCCTCTCACTCTCTCTCTTCACTCTCTCCCACTCTCTCTCTCTCCATTCTCTATTCCTCTCATCAACCCTCTTTCTCTCTCTATCTCCTCTCTCTATCTCCTCTCTCTAGCGCTCCTCTCTCATCCTCTATTCTCTCTCTCCACTCTCTCTCTTCACTCTCTCCCACTCTCTCTCTCTCCACTCTCCATTCCTCTCATCAACCCTCTTTCTCTCTCTATCTCCTCTCTCTAGCGCTCCTCTCTCATCCTCTATTCTCTCTCTCCACTCTCTCTCTTCACTCTCCCTCTCACTCTCTCTCTTCACTCTCTCCTATTCTCTCTCTCCACTTTCTATTCCTCTCATCAACCCTCTTTCTCTCTCTATCTTTTCTCTCTAGCTCTCCTCTCTCATCCTCTATTCTCTCTCTGCTCTCTCTCTCTCCTCTTTCTCTCTTTCTCTCCTCTCTCTAGCTCTTCTCCCTCATCCTCTCCTCTCTCTTTCTTCTTTCTCTCTCTCTTCTCTCTCCTCTCTCTTGGTTTAGATATTATATTTTAAAAATAAAAAAAATTAATATAAAATGTATTAGTGACAAATATTTATATTCTTTGCTAATACCTAAAGTACTAGCAACACAATTTATTAAGTATCGTTAATATATTTTATTTTAATTTTTTTATTAATTTTAAAATATAATATAGCATAAAAAATACTAAAAAAAACTAAATTCATTTCTTCCCCCTCCATCTCTCCTCTCCTCCGGTTGTCCTCTCTCTAGCTCTCCTCTCTCAACCTCTCTTCTCTCTCTCTCGTCTTTCTTTCTCTCTCCCTTCTCTTTCTCTCTCTCCTCTCTCTATTTTATTATATGTTATATTTTAAAATTATTAAAAAACTTAAAATAAAAAGTATTAGCTACACATAGAAAATTTTGATGCCAATAGGGTTGCACTAAAAAATCGGAACCGAACCGAACCGGGTAAAACCAAACCGGAATTTAGCAGTTCGGTTTTGGTTCGGTTCTTGAAAAAAAATCGAATGAATTTTGGTTCGGTTCGGTTTTAAGAAAAAATAAACCGAAACCGAACTGATACATCTACCCATATAAAAACCCTTGTTTTCACCCCTCCCTAACCCTAACTTCATATTCCACCCAGACAACGATTCTCCCTATACTTCAGCATATCCATATTTATAATTGACCTCGATATTTGTGACCGTAGAGTCGAGAGTGGTGTTTAGTTGCAAATCTTGGGCCTCGACACACCACATAAACTTTTGGCACCAAAAATGGGAGAGAAAAGAAAGTGGAGCAAAGCGAAGGAGAAATGGAAGAAAGGAGAGAAAAGGAAAAAAAGAGAAAAAAAATAAAAATAAAGGGAGCGGATTGGGCATGGAGCACCCAACTCATTGGGAGCAGAGGGAAACCTTCGCCCCATTCTCTATGATGCTAGAGGTTGCATAGCCGCTAGCCGTCGGCTTTCGCCATGTCAACCTTGGCCTGGCTACGTCACCGCAACCGATTCCCCAGGCTTGCCACCAGCTGTCCACCCCCCTTGTTTTTTTCCCAATTCTACCTAGTGAATCGAATTCTCTGGTTTTTGCCCCAATCCTCTGCCTACTACATGACCTCTAGCTCGCCGCCATAGCTCCTCCCCAACCAAGACAACCTCTGGACACCACTGTCCTAGCCTTCCCGCCCCTCCTCGTCCATGAGGTAAAACTTTGTCATGCCCCCCTTTTCTTTTTTGTCCCTGTGTGTTGTGGCTGCTGGTGGCCAGCCACTGCTAACTAGCCTTTGGCCTCACCTCGGCCCGGCGATGAAAAGGCCACCACCCTTGGCCCAAATTGTAGCCTTCCCCACCCCTTCCCTACTATATTCCGATCTAGAAGGAATTCCCTGTGAATTTTTCTGTGGTTTGTTTCCATTGTTGTTCGTAAATCATCGATTGGCCTCTGGGCTGCCGCCTTGAGCCAACTATAGTGAGGGGATGAGGTCTGACCTCCTTCACCCCAATCAGTTCTGATCCGCTTGATTGGCTAACCCATAGTGGAGTTAAGTTTGCTCCTTTTTCTATGGTAGCGTCTATTTTCTGGTGCCAAATGTTGGAAGGTATTGGGTCCACGCCCACTTGACTTGCAGCAATTCGACAATTGCTCGTTCGTTGCCATCTCCCAAGTCCAACCGCTGGCTCTATCTGACCATTTGTGGCCCAATGATGAGTCTCTGCCGCCCCCACTCGGCACACTGTTGCCCACGACTAATTTGATCCATTCATTTCTTCTGACATGCGGTTCTGCAACCACCGACGTCGGCCAGCGGACAGTTGTGACCCCATCTTGAACAAACAATGGTAAGGGGCTACCATTCCCAGCCTCCCCTACATGCCTTCTGCCCAAACCAGATGCCCCCAAACTTTGGCGTATGTCTCCGACTGCTAAAGAGGGCCCTGCTCTAGCCAAGGACCAACCTGTCTAGCTTGGCATTGCGTGGACTTCAGTTGCATGTTAATTGATGTGGGCTTTGCCCCGGCCCAGTGATGGCAACGACCAACAATTTTGGCCCGATTCGACCTATTCACCCCTACTTTTTGTTACAAACGACCTAGAACTTGCAGGAAAGTCCCCGGTTCCCTATCTTCCAAGGGGAAGAGCATTGTTGGCCACTGGCCTAGGGCTAGCGAAGGCTTGACCACTGTCATGCCCATAACCTCCACTGTAAGCCATGCTTCATGCACAGCCACCCACTCAATGGATTTGGTGGTGGGTGGCAATTGGAGATGTCGCCACCTTTGTCAACCACCTCAGGCCCTTAGTGACTTCAACTTTTTCTTAGAGGACCGCCACTAGTGAACCCCACACCTTCCGTGACCAGCCACCCAAACCCCCTAAAAGTTCACCTTTTTAGGGTTTGGCCATGACAACATGTGCATATGTTGTTCGATAGCCAATCCAACTCATGAGTGGTTAGTTCTTGCTCCCACCAGCCTGAGTCACTTTGCGACCCACCAACAATCTATCCTCCTCTTATGGTTCCCCTTTTACCACGTACGCTTGTGTAACGTGTGTAGTTTAGGTTAAAGGCACCGCCTTCGCAGCATATGATGATTGAACAACATCACCACTAGGAAATATGGCCGCTAAAGCGCCCCTCTGTGTCTCCAATGTCCGTGAGTACACAACCAAGCCCTCCACCATGTTGTGAGGCTTCGACAATGCGAAATCATTGCCATTGGATGGGGTCCGCGGTCAATTTTAACGTCTTGTGGCCAACAAAGTGTTTTTAGTAGTTGGCCGACCTCCAATTAGTCACCTCTCATTTTGTTGTCGCTTTTGGCATTTCTAGTTACATGACCTTGTGCCCTGCCACCCTAGTGTGCCCAATCTTTTCCTTCAAGTGAAATTAGACCAACCTTGTAGAGATTAATTCTAGAGTCTTTCAAAATCCTCAGGACAACAACTCTCTCAATACAATGCTTTTGGCTGCCTATTCTGCCATCAACGCTACCACTGTCATGTGCTTGCCATCAAATTCTCATGGATTATGAGGCAGGGGAACTTGAACTCATAATTTGATGATAACATGCTTTGATTGTGTAGTAGTATGTTAGAAGTTAGTAATTTAATGCTTTACATGATAAATGCTAATTAAATGAGCATGTTTATGTATGTGAATTATGTGCATGTTCCTGGAGACTAAGGGTATGATAGTAGGTGGTTGATGAATCATATGTTTGTGAGTTGAGCATGTGATAGGTCTTTGTGTGGTCGATGGGCATGGGCATGGGCATTTGATGGGATGTTTGTCAAATGGATGTTTCATGGACTTTGATGGGGAGATTACTGGCCACAGAAGATGTAAGATTGGCAAAGAATAGATTTGATGTGATTAGGGGATTGATTTGGAGTAAACCGGTTGGTACATTGGAACGACGAGCAGGAGATGTAGGGGATGAACGAATTTGAAGTCTTAAGGTTCAGAACGCCTTTAGGGGATTGTCAGTTAGTAGGATATAACAACATAATTGTGCATGCATAATGTACATAATATGAATTGTAATGAAAGAATAATCAGTAACGAATTAGTAAGGGTTTTATGACAGGAATTAGGTCATAAGGATTTTATTTGAGGAGTTTGAGTAAGATGTTTTGGTTTTAAGGGAGGGTGCAGGACGTAAGGTTGTAAGTATATAATGGTAAGCATATGCTAATATGGAGATTGAGTTTGACAAGTCAAGCTATGTGGAGAATTGTAAGATTGTAAGGTAAAAGTGACTTCTGAGTATGGAATAGATGAGTTAAGTTGAAGTACGTTACCCTTGCGGATTAAGGCTTCAGAACAGGTGTGGTATTAGCATGGTCGATTGAAGATTGTAAGATGGAAGTAGTTTCGAGCATAATTATACATGCATAACTTAATTAATATGAACTTGAATTGTAAGTAACCCCAATTCTATAACGTTGTGAGTTTGAGATTGAGGGTTTCAACGAATTGAGTTCCTTGTTTGAGCTAGTCCATAAGTAATCGACTGAGCATTCTTCCAGGTCTAGCCATGGTGTAATCTTGCAGGATTTAGTCTTGCTGCTGTATTTCGGCCCAAACGTTTGATGCTCTGTTGAGAAGGCTATAAGCTTTCGTCCTTCATGCACATTGTATGTCTTTTTGCCTATAGATTACACAATATGTTTTGCACAAGAGTGGCACAATATGTTTTCTACCCTTAGTTGGCATTGTATGGCATTAGAGAGCGGCCCTTTGCACGCTCAAGTAAGTAGTATCATGGACCTACTCTTACTTGTTTGATCCTGTGCCCCATGAGCATAGGTATGCCTTGCCTTCGAAAAAGTCCATGACATCTAGTTGCTTCCCAAAGGTTAAGGTCACACCCCAGTGGCATTCCCTTCCTTTCCGATGCTGAAGCTTATTAATTATAATGAGCTTCAATTGTCAATAGTATGTATACAACAATAAGAGTAAGTTATATGTATCAAATTTTGAATAAGCAGTATGTGTAAGTGTAAGATCCCTAAACTTGAACTGGTTTAAATTCATTATGTTTAATTGCTTTTGTGTGGTTTAATGTCTATTTTGATCGGTTCTGGAGTATTTTCAAATTTTAAGTATTTTCCAAAGGTTTTAAACAAAACTATCTTCACATTTATGGGTTTTAAGTGAATTTGAGTTAATTGTGAATTTTTGGGAAGTTTTAGAATTTTCACGAATTTCTCATAAATTAGGGTTTGGCAGGATCCCTCTGTGGGCCCCATGGTCGAATTTGGGTTTTTGGTCCAAAATGTCCTAAACAACAAAGTAAGTCATTATAAAAAATTTCAGAATTTTCTAGTCCTAATTAGAGTTTAAATGGACAAAATACCTACTTTTAGTTAGAAATCATATTTATACCCCAAGGGTTAGTTAGGTTTACCCCATTCCTTCCTATAAAAGGAAAGGGGTTGAGCCCTTCCAAATTGGGAATAGGCTATGCATGGGTGTTTAGAGCTTAATCCCCAATTAGGCCCAAAGAGGAAGTGATTAGAGGTATGTTCTTCCTTAATATATGCTTAATTATTAGGGTTTTTCCTAATCCTCTCTAAGGGCTATTTGGGTACTAAATTAATTCAATAATGAATTAATTCAAAATATTCACTGTCGAATGTGAATTATGTTTGGTAAGAGAATTTTTTAGAAAAAATTCAGATGTCACGTCAAACCCAATTTTAAAACTTTAAACTAATATAACTCTCTCTCGAACACAAATATTCACATTCTTCATACCATTACATTTCTAAATTCGAGCTCTATCAAACAAGATCCCACAAGGGTAGATAATTTTAAATTTTTAAAGTGGGCCCTACCTATATGGCACATTTCTCGAGGCTCAAATCGATATGAAAGATAACTATTGAAAAATAATAAAATCTGTAATTTTCAAAATGGGGACTAAGAGACTGAATCAACTGTGATTCAATGATTCAGGCTGATTCATGCTTGAAACAACTGAATCAACTTCAATACTGGATTTTTAATTCTGCGCAGCTTCTACACACACAAGATTCTAAAAATTAAACCCTGAATTGAGGCTAAATCAACTAAATCTTTGGACGATTCAATACCCTTCCTCCATTGAATCCGATTTCAAACCATTTAATCATTGTTTTACTCCTCTATTTTAAACCCTAACCTTCAAAAATTCAATTTTATGCCTCCTAAGCTCTAGATCTAGGGTTTGCTTTATGATTTTCAAAGTTAAATCGAGTTTAGATGTGTATTAATATAAAAATCATGCTTTTGGAAGGTTTCGAAGGTGATTGAAGGAATCAAACTCAAATCAAGCGGAGAGGTAATGGGGTTTCATCTCAGCCATAATATGTATGCAAATCTCAATTTTTATGTGTTTTGATTGAATGGGTTTTTTACTTAAGGCTTTAATGGTAGATTTATAAAAAGTTAATCTTTTGCCTTGATTACTTAGGGTTTTGATTTGAAATAAGTTGATTTAATGTTCTGGAATGTTTAATTTTATTTTGATTGTATATGAGGCTTGAAATGAAGATTTTAAGCTTCATTAATGGTGTTTCGGTTTTGAATTTTGAAAGGAAGAAGAAGACCTCGATCTGCCTTATTGGCGATCGATCGGGCCAAGTTGCCGATTGAACGGCCTGGTAGGCTGATCGAACGACTACACGGTAGATGCGGCCCTTTTTGGTTTTTTGATTATTTCAGTATTTTTTCTCCCAATTGTTGTTTCTAATTTTTATGTGGTGTGTTTTCAGCTAGAATAAACTATTGGAAGGGTATGCTATTTATGTTGGGATTTATGAAGCATGCTTAGGTACTATGTAGAATTACGTGATTATGGTTAGACATGTTAGCATGATTATCTTGATTCTATGATTTATGAAATTCTCATGTTTGAGCATGGATTCTAGCAAGGTTATTGTATGACAATGATATGATATGTCATCTTATAATATGAATGAATTGTGGGTGAATGGTGATAACATGTTTTAATTTCATGTGTAGAATAATTATGCTTATAAGAGTTGAGCATTTGATTTCATATGAAAGAAATGACGATTTATGATAGATTTCACCCATGATTTCAATTGGCAACTATGATTAGATTTTATCAAAGCATGTGTGTATTACCTTATGAGCTATTGTCAAAGAATGGCTATGTGGTTAGAGATTTTATGAACACACATATGTGGGATATTTATTATGAAATCGTGGTTATTTATGATTCAAATATGATGCATGTGGGGACTGATGGGAGCATGTTCCATGTGTTGGAATTCACGTAGATCTTGCTCACAGATGTATCATGATTTCATGCATCATGGAATGAACTTCATGAATGAGATTCTACCGATGTTTAGTTGTGATTGATCGATTGTATGTAATGATGTTAGATTGCGTGCTGGATTAATGGATAGTTGGCTTAATCGCAACTTGGTTGGTCCGAAAGGACCTGATTTCAATTTAAGTTCCTATATGGAACATGGTTACTCCCCGGGTTGAGTCGATCTAAGTTGAGTTGAGTCGATTTGAGACATATGGAGATGAGGGATGGACTCATCTTGCGGTTGAGATTTATTGAGATAGTCACATCTGAACACTGAGCATCCAGAGTGGTACGCCACCGTGCACCAGCTACCACGTGTTCTAGGTTCTATATGAGGGAATTTGGACTCTCCCCACTACAGAGATGTCCTAGGTGAACACATTGCTCTAGGTTCCCTTTGTGGGAATTTAGACTTTCTTGGCCAAAATTATCTTGGGCGAGTAGACCTGCTCTAGGTTCCCTTTGGGAATTTGGACTTCCCATGTGGATTGTCCTGGGTGAGCAGAGGGGCTGACTACCCCTACACTTAGTTCCTGTGAGGGATTTGGATTGTGTCCAGAGTAGGCAATGCCCTAGGTTTCCGATTAAATTGGACCACGTTTAGCCTTTGTGGCAATGATTGTGTTCACTCCTTGATAGAGGCATTTACCATTTGTTGATAATGCATGTGTATGAGATAATATTATGCCAGATTACATAGGTTGTGTTGGGATACTTAAGATTATGTGACACATGTGGATGTGGTTTATTATGCATGATTTAGAATAGTGTGATTGATACACTTATTGTGCAGGGTGAATGAGTTATGAATGAACAATATGAATTTGCATTATGTGATTATGTGGGATTGAGACACTATTATGCATATTTATGTGATATGGTTTTATGATTTGAATCATGTGATGAAGACACTATTATACTGGTTTATGAGATATGAATGCATGATTTGAATTGTGTGATGGAGACACTATTATGCAGGTTTACAGATATGAATGCATGATCTGAATAGTCTGAATGAGACACTATTATGTAGGTTTATGTGATATGGTCTCATGATCAGAAAGTGTGTGAAAGACACTTCTTATGCAGTTTATGTGTGATGTTATGCTTGAATTGATTAGATGTGAGCTATAACCTGTGCAGGATGGATGTTAGGTTATAACTTGATCATTTATGTCTTGACTTTGATAGGTGTGTCATATGCATGCTAGCTCTTATGTTTATAGATAAATAGGGGTTTAGTAAGGGAATGATCAGAAAAGGGTATACCATGTCAATTATGAATCTGAAATGCTATATTGTCATGTCATGATGGTTTTCTTATTATTGTTGTTGTATTCAAACCTTACTGAGTTTTATTAACCCCACTTTTGGTGTTTTTGTTTTGGGGTTGCACTGCGTGAGGTGCAGATGTCCAAGACCCTCTGTATGAGGAACGGTCGGGGAGAGCATGGGATTAGGCATGGATGTCTCTAGACTTTGTGATGTTGTTCTGATTTACTCTATTCTGATAATAGAACATCATGTATGCTGGTTTTGGTTTCAGACTTGTGTACATCTTATGTTTTTAGATCTGTTTGATACATTATGATTCGAGCCTTGTGTGTTGGCTCAGGATTCTAAGTATGTGGGTATAAGACTTGTGATTAGTTCAGAGTTAAAGTCCTCTTTTGTTCTACTTATTACTTTTGCTCAAAGTAGTGCGTAACTCCACTAGTTAAACTGCCCGTAGGAGGGGCTAAGTCTTCCGCTATCCATTAATATCTTTCAATTCCATCGCCTCGCGCACTTGACTGGCCCTTGGACCGGGTTCAGCTCGGGTCGGGCAGTGCCAGGGTGTGACAATAAGATTAAGAGTAAGTGTAGGTTTGAGCTTCTAAGGAAGACAGTAAGAGTACGTTTATGAGTAAGAGTAAGATTGTACGAGTAAGGTCATACAAGTAAGTTCATACGAGTAAAGTCATACGAGTATGGATATGTTGTAGGTGTAAGTCTATGATTGTACGAGTATGTTGGTAAGACTTTGATTGAGAGCGTAAGTGTAAGAGCATGGCATAAGAGTAAGTGTAAGTTCAGCTAGTATGATGATTTGTGTGTGAGACCCTATTTATATTTCATATCTTTCTTACTTCATGTGTGGTTGCATGAATGCTTCTATGTATAAACATACAAAGTTCATTGATTTATTTTCCTTTACTGAGTATGAAAATACTCATTTACCCTATTTTTAGCCCCTTGGTTTAGAAACTTTTGCAGGTTGATTGATAGCTTTTTGGATTGGACTATTCCCCATGGTTGACCATTCTTCTTTGACCTTGAGTACATCGAACTTGTAGTGAGGCTATGTGGATTTTGGTACTACGATCTCATGTATTGATTAAGGTAAGAGTTTAAATGTGTTATTTTTCTAGACTTGTGCATGTATGTATGATTTAGACCTCGGACTATTGAAGAACTTATACTTAGAGAGTCCTGGGATATATTTGTTTTTAAAGGCCATTGCCATGGCAGGTTTCATTTTTTATGCTTTCGTTTTAGGTCACACTTGAGAATGTTGGTTTGTTGTAAGATGGTTTAACTTAGAAAAATTGTTTTCACATGTTTTGAATTTTGTTGTTTCATTTGATTTACATTTGTATTTTGAAATAAAATTTTGAAGTAAATGTAAGGAAAAACCTCAGGCGTTACAGTATATGCTTACAGTCTTGCTAAAAAACATACTCGAATAACTCTTATAGTCTTACTCAGAATCTTACACTTACTCAGAAACAGTATACTCATACAGACGTGCACATACTAACGGCCATTGAAGCTCATTACAATTAATAAGCTCCAGTGCCGAAATAAAAAGGAATGTCACTGGGGCATCACCTAAACCTCTAGGGAGTGACTAGATGCCATGTACTTTTCCAAAGGCAAGGTGCACTAATGCTCATTGGGCACAAGATCAAATAGGTAAGTGAAGTTCCATGATACTACTTACATGAGCATGCAAACGCCCATACTCTAGGGACCATACAGTTCCAATAACTAAGGACGGAATCATACAGTGACACTCTTCGGCTAGAATCTTATAGTGCCACTCTTGAGCAGAATAATTCATTGCAGACTAAGGGCAGAAATATACAACACTCTTAATAGAGCATCAAACGTGTGGGCTTAATACAACACATATGTAAATCGAAAACATACATCGCTCTCAACAAAGCATCAAACATCTTGGGCACAAATACAACAAAGATAATATCCTGTAGGATAAACCATGAAAAAACATAAAAAATGCTCAACCGACTCATTATCGGCTAGCTTAAACATGGAATTTAATCCATTGAAACCCTCAGGTCTCAAATTCTCAATGCTTATCATTAGGTGTTCTTATAATTCAAATTTAAATTAAGTTATGTGTTACATTTATGCTACAAAAAAACTCAATCATACAATCCTCAATTTATCAAACCAAAGCTAAGCCTGATATAAAACCTAGTTTGTTAAGGCAACAGACTTCACTTAACCCATCAAACTCATAACATAACTCACAGTATACCAAATTCTTACTTATTCATATAGTCTTCTCTATCCACCTTATGGCCAAAACATCTTACTCAGACGTCATCAAATTAAGCTTCTTAGAGCTAACCCCAGTTATCACCCTCTTGGTTATACCTCACTTATTTTGTTTACTTTAGATTTCATAATCTGTACATTATGCTTATACAATTATGCACACTCTTATTGGATGACAATCCCCCAACATACGCTCTGATCCAACCAAACAAACCGCTCCAATCCTCACCCATCAAAATTACATTCTCTGTCTTCCGTCATACGCTTACACATCCATAACAAATCCAAAAGAAAACTTTGTCACCACTTACTGTCAATCAACCATACTTTTGCCCCCACATGCATACACATATCCATCAGATAGGCGTATAGCCATCATACATACGTATGTCCATCACACATACGTATAACATATACATACTATTCCATAAATAGCTTACCGACATACTCGCTAGCCATCACTAGCACATACATACACATACATAGAAACATACTCACTAGCCATCACTAGCACATACATACACGTAACTTACCAACATACTTGCTAGCTATCACTAGCACATACATACACATTCATACACAGAGCTTACCAACATACTCACTAGCCATCACTAGTACACACAATCCACAAACATAGCTTACTAACATACATGCTAGCTATCACTAGCACACACATATTTCAAACATACATACAGCCCACATGCATGTCATATGCATTTCAACGTGGCATAATTTATCCTATTACATAATTCAAACAAATCATAATTTAACATCCAAAGCATGAAATCATACAATCCTAGCATGCTGCTACTCATTCAAAGCATGCTATCATAAAATTACGAGTTCAAAGCTTCCCTACCTCATAATCATAACATTTGATGGTGAGCACACAACGGTGGCAGAGTCAGCGGTAGAGTTGGTGGCCAAAAGTATTGCCAAGTTGAGAGAGCTGATGTCCCGATGGTTTAGAAAGTTCCAGAAGCAATCACAGCCAAATGGGGTGACACAAACAAACACGAAAAAATCCACAATCCACAGCAGCACACTAGGGGAGGCCGGGAGAAAGGTCATGCCAACATAAGTGTAAGGTCCCTGATTTTTCTACGATTTTTTGGGATTTTCATATTATTTTTCTGGTCATTTTTGGCGGGAAAATGTGGCTCTTCAGCGTATTTATATTTGTGTATTTTACCCCATATTTATACCCGTAGAGTTGGGTGTGGGGCTTAGTCACGGGCCACGAGCCTCGCTACGTGCTTACGCCGCGAATTTTGGAGTTACAACGTGTAATCGGGAGGTTAACGCGTGTTGGGGATGTAAATGCAAAAATTTAAAAGAAGTTATGTATAAATGTTAAATCCATCGACCGGATTCCAGGAGCGACTTCCAGAAGAAAAAAATTTACATCTAGTAAGATGAGAAAACCCGAGCCCATTTCTGGTCGCTCCGTTCTCCCTCCTCCGTAGTTGGATTCCACTGATTCTTGTCAGGATCCTCTTTGCCTCACCGCCACAAGTCCATAGGTACCGGATATGACCACCGCCATGGCCTCTTCGCTCCTCCACGAGGTACCGAATTTTTCTTCGGTTTTTCTCTCATTCAAATCCCATTTTTGAGCCATGGGGTGCGATTTTGATATTGTTTATGGCCGTGCTCAACTATTCTTATGTTTGGTTGGCTGTTAGGAACCCATAGGTGCTGGCTAGAGCCGCCGCCATGCTTTCTTCGCTCCGCGGTGAGCTACCGGTACTTTAGTTGGGTTTTGTTACTATATTTCATCTCACTGTCTGTGGCATTTTTTTAACGCCGGTGTGTTTCTGGTCGTCTTCCGGCCATCGGACAGACTCCATCTAGCCTACCTCGACCTAATGTTGGTAGGGGGTTACCATTTCTGACCCTGCTTCGCCCTATTGACTTGCTCTGCCCAATTAGATGCTTTGGGTGTGTCTCGGGTCGTTGTCATTGGTGAGCCGTGTGCCATTTCGCCATTGTGGGCTCTAGCCCAACTCGGCAACAATGAGGGTCCACCCCACTTGGCCCGATTATACCTCCGCTCGGAATGGGCTGCTTGCCTTTGCCCTATACCGAGCAAGATGCATAGCTGCCCACACCATGTGTATTGGTTGTGGGTGGTGATCGATGATGTCGCCACTTCGATCGGCCACCACCTCCTGGTCATAGCTCAGTTGCCCTTTTGTGGGCCTTAGGCCACTACCGTCCAACCCATCTCCCCCTAGAGTGGTCCTTTTTGGCCGCGTGCGCATGTGGCCATGCGTGTGCTTTTGGGTTTAGGCACCGTATTCACGCCTCCTGACCATCGGTTGGCTTTGCCACCGAGTGGAGTTGACACATAGCCCTCCTCCACCTCTCCTTTGTCCTCGAGCATTGCCCCACGCTCTATGCCCGTATGTGGGCCCTTGTTGACGTAAAATTTTTGCCGTTGGGTGCTGTCCACGGCTGATTTTGACGTCTTGCGACCGGCCGAGTACATCTTAGCTACCGGCCGATCTTTAGTGAGCACAGCCTCGATATCTGGTCGCATTGCCACTTATGTTGGCACGATATTTCTCCTGGCCGCCCTAGTGTGCCATTGTGGATCGCGGATTTTGCCGCATTGACTTCTGACACCTTGTTTGGCCGTGATTGTTTCCAGCACTTCCTAAAATCCTCAGGACAACAGTTCTCTAGAATTGGCAATGCTTTTTGCCTCCAACTCCGCTGCCGACGCTGCCACCGTCGTGTGCTTGCCATCAAACCTCATGATTGCGAGGTAGGGGAGCTTTGAACTCGTAATTTCATGATAGCATGCTTTGAATGAGTAGCAGCATGCTAGGACTATATGATTGAATGCTATGGATGTTAGCTTATGATCCGTTTGCATGATGTAAGAGGATCAATTATGCCATGTTGAAATGCATATGACATGCATGTTCGCTGTAAGTATGTTGGATGTATGTATGTGCTAGTGATGGCTAGCGTGGTTGTTGGTAAGCTTCGTATGTGTATGTATGTGCTAGTGATGGCTAGCGTGTATGTTCGAAGTATGTATGAATGTGTATGTATGTGCTAGTGATGGCTAGCGTGCATGTTTAAAGTATGTATGGATTATGCATGTGCTAGTTATGGCTAGCGTGCATGTTTGAGGTATATATGGATGTGTATGTATGTGTCAGTGATGGCTAGCATGTATGTTTGAAGTATGTATAAATGTGTATGTATGCTCTAGTAATGGCTAGTGAGCATGTTTGTAAGCTACGTATGTATGATGGCTATTTGCCTATGCTATGAATATGCGTATGTGGGCAGAGGTATGAGCTATGGATGGTAAGAAGCGACAGTGTATGATATGGATTTGGCTATGGATGTGTAAGCATATGATGGATGACAGAGGATATGAGTATGATGGGCAAGGATTAGAATGGATTGGTTTGGGTTGGATTGTATGTTTGGGGATTGTTAGACAGTAAGAGTGTGCATAATTGTACAAACATAACGTACAGACTATGAAGTAAAAAGTAAGCATAATAAGTGAGGTATAAGTAAGAGGGTGATCACTGGGTTTAGCTCTGAGGAGCTTAGGTTGATGATGTCAGTGTAAGATGAATTGGCCATAAGGTGGATGGCGAAGTATGTAAGACTGTAAGATTTTGGTGTATGATGAGTTATGATCATGATATGGATGGCTTAAGTGAAGTCTGTTGCCCTGATGAAATTGGGTTTTGGATTGGGCTCAGCTTCGGTTTGATCAGTGGAGCACGGTATGCTTGAGTGCTTGTGCGGCATAATTGTACCACATAATTTACTTAATTCAAACTTGAATTATAAGCATAGCTAATGATAGCATTGTGAGTTTGAGACCTGAGGGTTCAACGGATTAAGTTCTGTGTTTGAGCTAGCCGATAATGAGTCGGCCAAGCATTTCTCATGTCTTGCCATGGTGTTTATCCTGTGAAATGTTGTCTGTGTACTATATAGAGCACCAAACATCTGATGCTCTGCTGAGAGCGACATATGTTTCCGATTGGGTATGTGTATTGTATAAGCCCAGATGTTTGATGCTTTGTTGAGAGCGATGTATGTTTCCCACTTTGTTTGCGTGTTGTATGAAGCCCAGACGTCTGATACCCTGTTGAGAGCGATGTATATTTTCGATTTAGTTTGTTTTCTGTATAAGGCTAGACGTTTGATGCTCTGTTAAGAGCATTGTATGATTTTTACCCAAGAGCAGCATTGTATGATTCTGCCCAAGAGTAGCACTATATGTTTCTGCCCAAGTGGCACTGTATGATTTTTGCCCAAGAGTGGAATTGGTACTATAAGACCCATTTTGGTGGGCAATTCTATGGCACTATAAGACCCATAATGGTGGGCAATTTTATGGCACTATAAGACCCATTATGGTGGACAATTCTATGGCACTATAAAACCCATTATGGTGGGCAATTCTATGGCACTATAAGACCCATTGTGGTGGGCAACTGTATGACCCCTTATGTGTGGGTGTTTATGTCTGCATGCTCAGGTAAGTAGTATCATGGATCTACTCTTACCTATTTGATCATGTGCCCCATGAGCATTAGTGTGCCTTACCTTCGGAAAAGTCCATGGCGTCTAGTCACTCCCCGGAGGTTAAGGCGATGCCCGAGTGACATTCTTTTCTGTTTCGACGCTGGAGCTTATTAGTTGTAATGAGCTTCAGTGGTCTATAGTATGAGTATGATCACGACTGTAAGAGTATGAGTAAGACTGTAAGAGTATGAGTACGATTGTAAGAGTATGTTTCTGAGTAAGACAGTAAGTGTATGATTTTGAGTAAGACTATACGAGTAAGGTCGTACGAGTATGACTGTACGAGTAAGGTCGTATGAGTATGATCGTACAAGTATGTGTAAGTTGTATGAGTAAGCATATGTTTGTACAAGTATGCGTATATTGTATGAGTAAGCATATGATGGTACGAGTAAGTTTGTAAGACCCTGGATAAGGGTGTTTGTGTAAGTTTAATTTGATGGTATGATTTTGGCACGATGGTGCATTTGGTATGACTGTATGCGTATGAGCATGATTATGATATGCCTACTTGCTTCATGTTTGAGTTGCATGAACGCATCTATGTATGGATTTATTGAGTTCACTGTTTAGAACTCCCCTACTGGGTATTTTCCTACTGAGTATGAAAATACTCATTACCCTACTTTTTAGCCCCGTTGTTCGGGAGGCTTTTACAGGTTGTGACAGAGAGCTCCTGAAGATGGATGTTCATTTCAGCGGTGGATTGATTCCCGTTGACTCAAGTATATGCTTGACTCACTATGAGTTTATTTGTGACACGATCTGATGTATTGGGTGAGATGAGAATTAAGATGTTTATCTTTCTGGACTTTAGTTTGGATTAGACTGTGGACTGTTATGGGACTTGCACTCAGGGATGCCTAAGAGAGATTTGTATTTAAAGTCTATGATCATAGCAATTTATTCATACGGTTGTTTTCGAGTAGCGCCTGTGGATGTTTGGTTTGGCCGTACAATGTTTGATCGAATGAGTAACAATTTGGATGGGAAAAACTGATATGTTATGTTTTAAATTATAAAACTATTTTCACAGATTTCGTATTCGTTATTATTTTTCCGATTTATAGCAGTTATATTGCAAAAATTTTCTGTGAATTTTGAGGAAAATGTATGAAAAATCGCGGGTGTTACAATAAGTGGCGGTGTGACCGTAAGTCATAGGTGTACTCACTAAAGGTCGACCGGTGGCTGAGAAGTACTCAGCCGGCCGCAAGACGTTGAAATTGGCCGTTGATAGCACCCAACAGCAATGATTTTGTGTTAACAAGGGCCCAGAATAGGGCGGAGGGCATGGGGCAACTCTAAAGGATGGAGGACAGGTGGAGGAGGGCTCTGATGTCAACTCCATTCGGTGACAAAGCCATCAGATAGTCAGGCAGCACAAATACGACGCCTAAACCCTAAATTGCACACGCAGCTACTTGCACACGTGGCCAAGGGATGGGGGAGAGGGCTGGACAGTATCGGCCCAAGGCTTAGAAGGGGCGGTAGGGCCATGCCCAAGGGTGGTGACCGACAAAGATGGCCTTTGCCATTGTCGTGTCAAGGTAGGCCGACTAGAGGCCAATTTGCATCCGGTAGGGTAGGATGGTAAGAGGGCAAAATATGGCACTCTCTATAGCGCGGTTAGACACATAATCGGCAAAGGGGGAGCCTGGTTCATGCCAAAAGAAGAGGGGTGGTGCCACGATAGGGCGGCCAGCCATCTCAAGGCTGAGTCCCGCCAAATTAAGGTGGTCCAAATGGTGTTCGGCATCCAACGATGCTACAGTGTCCCAAAACAGCCAAACAGTTAGAAAACATAAAAGGCCCGGGGGACACAGGGAGGAATAAGGGGTTACCGATGCTCTGGCCAGCTCCGTCGTGACCCTAGTGGTCGATTGGAGCTGGGTCTGGATGAGGGCGAAGGCTCCCGGTGGCGATAGCACTCCAATGACCCAACAAAGTGTGAGCAAACACAAATCAAGGGGAGGGGCAGAACCTTGACAGAGGAGAGATAGAGGGGAAGGAAGCTGAATTGGTCCAGGTGGGGCCATCCCTGAGCCATCACTAGGCCAGGGTGGAGCCCACGGCAGCCAGGTCGTCCTCACCAGCCAACAGCGGCGGCGACAACTCACCAAAGAATGGAAACACAATAAGGGGCAAAATGAACTGGACGAAGTAGAGGACGGCGGAGGAGATGGAACTGGGCTGGGTGGGGTGGTCCATAGCCTTCGCTAGACCAAGGCGGGGTTGGAGGGAGGTCGGGTAGTCCATGGCTCGCCTCTAGTGGCCTTTGTTTCACCAAAATAGAGCATCGGCAGAAAAATAGGATAGAGGGGGGAAAAGAACTGGGGCGGCGGAGGAGAGGCCCTCTGGGCCGGGAGGGATAGCCTCCCACCGTCGCCGGACTAGGGCGGAGCTATGGGCAGCCGGCCTGCCACTGCCGGCCCACGGTAGTGGCGGAAATGACCCAATATATATATATAGAGAGAGAGAGAGAGGGGGGGGGGGAGAGGGGCTAACCGAGACGATCCAGGTGGGGGAGCTGGCGGGGCTGACCAGGACGGTAGCCTTGCCGTCGCCAGCCGCTGGCTTGCCAGACGAAGGTCGGACAGAGGCCGAGCAAAGCCCACCGGCCACTGCCGGCGCTGCCACAGCAGGAACAGAGTGAGAGGGAAGAGACCAGGGCCTTCTCGTTGTTCTCAGAATGGGATTAGGCCTTGATTTTTTTCCACTTATTCTTTCTAATCTTGTCTCTTATTTTTTCTCTCTTTTTCACACCAGAAGCGCGCATCAAGGCCCTTGGCCTATGACTGAACCCCACACCCGACTCTACAAGTACAAATACTGAAGTCAAATATGCTGAATCGTCACATTTTCCTTCTGAAAATGACCAAAAAATCGTAGAAAAATCAGGAACATTACAGCGCTAGCCCTGATTGAAGCTACCCTGGCTGCGGTGACCTTATCCACAGCGGCCTCATCGGTGGCGGCTATTTAACAAAAAAAATGGAGAACATGTGGCGGCGCACCGCAGTCCCCACCGGAGGATGGACCTGGGTTGCTGAAATTGCCAGATGACAGTGATCCGGTCAATTTCAGCCTATCGGTCGCCCGTGGCAACCTTCCATCACAACACCCGTGGCTTGCCAGGCGGTGGCGGGGGTCAAAACCATTGGGATCACCACCAAGCGGCGATCCAATCGACCCTAGCCTCCGCCCCACTGTGGCGGCCAGGGGAGTCACCGCCAGAGACATTTCTGCCTCTAGACGGATGCGGGGAAGACGACTCGCGTTCCGGGTCATCAACCCAAACCGAACTGGGTCTATTTTTAAAAGAGAGAGAGAGAAGGGAAGTGTACTGGGTCCAGTTTAGAGAATTAATATTATTTTTTAATTATGAAGTGTGTTCATGGTTGAAATTAAATGTACTATACATGTGATGTTTATTATGCATGGTTTGTATAGATGAAAGAAGAAAATAAAAAAAAATGTTGGCAAGGGAAAGTCTTTTAGCAGCGGGCGCAAACCGCTCCTAAATGATCTTATATGTGATATGGTTTAAGTGGCAGTCTTTAAGACAAAGACTGCCGCTGCAGTCTTTAATACTACCACTAAGACTACCACTATTAGTTCAAATCAATTGCTAAAAAAGGGTTTTTAGCGGCAGTCACACCCAAATTGCTGCAAACAAAATATAGTGGTAAAAAACCAACCAAAAACTGAAAATGGCTAGTTGCAGTCGCAATGACTTCCGATATAAACAAATTTTTAGCAGCGATCCAAAGACCAATGCTAATTACCCCGCTATAAACTATAGAGGGGCTTCTTTCTATGGCGACGCCAAAACCGCCGCTACAGTTTATAGGAGCAGTTTTCAAGCTTTTAGTGGTGGTTTTAGGAACGCATCTAAAAGGCTTTTTTTTTAGTGTGATCTAATTCAAACACTTCTTGTTCAGACGAAATTAGTAATTATAGATGAGTCCCCTTTGATTATAATTCCAAGGTTGCCTTGGCAAGAAGCATCAAAGTTGATCTAGTTGTAAATTTGAACCAAAGATAGTCCAATTCGAAAGTAATTTCTATGCTCCCTGTTGACATTGAGCCTAGTATAAGTAATACATAGGAGCTATTTATCTAGAAAATTAATGGGGCACATAATAACACATGCGTCAAGAGTAATGATGCTAATTTGTACTAGCATATAAGTCAACGATTTCATATATTAATTGTTCTCATGCGTCCCTTAAGTTAGGCTCCTTATTAGTAGATAGCATAGAAAATACTTTTATCCTATTCACCTCCAATTCCTTTGCCTCCACTGTTGTTTTTAGCATGTAATCCAACTTAGGAGAGGCAGCCTGCTATGACAATAGCATTGTGAATCGTAGTTTATCGCCACTGCACTACTTTTGAACATTACTTGTTCCTTTTTAAACATAAAACCAATAGAAGTTTGCCATTGAGGCAACGAAAGATACCACACCCTCTGGTGATGGCCCCTTGTGACTTATAGCTTGGATGAATCAGTTCTTAACAATATGCTCAAATGCATGTAAATGTTCTCCAGAGTCCATATCAATTAAGAATAGGTGATCAACTGTCTCATCCTCCATTATGTAAAGCACACAACTGTATATTAGAACCATTAGTCTGTCATGCATTAGATCACTTGTTGTGATTACTTTCAACATTATTTTCCAAATGGACATTATTATTTTTTGGAAAATAGGCAACCTCCAAAATTTTAACCCAACCCAGCGGGCCACATATCTTGTGAGTCATACTGACCGGTGTAAGGAATGATTCTATGTCACGGAACTAAGCAGCACAAAGAGTATGAGAGAACATATAGTCCACATGCATAGGCCAATATTAATAGCTCCAACCTCCATCAAAGCAAGTCATTGGCGCCTCTTATTCCTGATATTGATAACCTCTTTTCTTCCGTAGAAACCTTCACCTTCCCAAAGTAGAAGTTAAAGTATGAGATGCCTAAATGGATCGAGAACTGGCCAACATGCCCATAGCAGAAGGGAGTAAAGTTGATCTCGAAGATACAAAGCCCCACCATCAGAATAGGTGGTGAGAAATATTAGAACTGTTTTAAATTGAGCCCAATATGCAACTCTTTTAAGTATTATGAGCCCACCATTCAATATAGGTATGGGCTGTAGGGAAAAGGAAGGTGCATAGTCCCATGTCTATTGCAAGAAGAGTCTTAAGTATATAATGAATTAGATTGGCCTTATATTTAAAAGAGGCAACCCACTTTTGTAGTGGAGTGAGATCTTATGTTTGGGCTTGGCAACCACAGACACGCGTCCCCGCCTGCCTAGGTCCGGTTCACACATGCAGCCAATGAGTGGGGCTATGTTGTGTTCATTAGAAAAATGGAACTCATTTTTTGGGGATTAATTTAATTATAATTAATTTATTAATTATTTTTTTGTTAATTAAATTAATAGTAATAGTGTACAGTTGTGTATCCCTTTATATTTGTATGAGTGTAGTATTTTCTATGCTATTGTCAAACCTTTTTCAACAACTGTTGTTATACCCCTTTGTATATATAATGTCTTTAAATACTATCATGTATTTTGTCCATGTATGTTGTACATATTTCTGTACGGGCTATCTCTATATCATAAATGTGCATCTACAAGGAGGGAAAAAACACTATTTTGGTTTGCCCGACACACAATTTATAGTGTTTCTATTGTGTGTATGTACGATCACTGTATCTTGGGAGTTAGTGGATCTAAAGCACCAAAGGGAGAATGAAATACTAGTTTAAGGATACAATACTAAACACTAGACTTTATCATCATTTTTGTCATTGGACTTACCGTAAGTTCTAGAATCACTTGAACAAACAAGTAAGATTTTCCAACAAGAAATAGGAAGAGAGGGAACCCTCATAAAGCTGGGAAACAAATCAAACTATCTTGAATATGTACTTCTTCCCTTCCGTCTCAACTAACAAATGAGCAACTTTACATATTTTAGGGGAAATTTTTACATAAAGAAAAAACTAGTTTGATTGAAACTTGAAAATAATTTACTCCTTGTCAAACTCTTTAAGATCACATATTTTGCTTCCTGTATGATGATAAATAGTAAAAGTGATATGATATTTCAATATTGCTAGACATTGCATCCACTTAGCCGAATAGGAGATGTTTGGATATGGGGTGTTAGGGGCATAATAATATTTTTTTGTAAAATTTTGTTATTTTCGGTGAAATGGGATTGGACTAAAATATATTACAAATTTTTGCCAATTTTGCAAAATTTGTGTAATTTCAAAATTTTCACAAAAATGTTGTAAAATTTACGTTTCATTTCAGGAAGGTCGTTTTCAGTTTTTTATATTTTAGGCAGGTTATTTTTAATTGTTTTATGGTTTAGGCATGATATTTTTAGATTTTTACAATTTGGGCAAGTTAATTTTATGTTTTTACATTTCAAGAAAATTATTTCTTAAGTCCCCCCCTTTTATCTGTACTTCTTTTTCTCCTCGTCTTTCTTTTTCCTCTTTTTTTAGTTTAAAACTTTCTTGATCCCCATTGGAATGAACCGAAATGCCAACTTTGTTGCTATGGCTACAAGCGTCTTATTTCATCACCCATGATGTAGTTGATAGAAGGCAATGGGTGTTAAGGCGTGTAAGTAGGGAATAATACAGTGCCTACATAGCCTATATAAAAAGGGTGCAATTCTCTATTCATTCATCATCGAGTCCCTCCATCAACTATATCATGGGTGAACGAATTTGATGATTATGGTAATTACCAACAAACAAAAAGTAAAAAGAGAAGGAAGGTTTGAGAATAAGTTGTGGAATTCTATTTAATTTTGGGAAGAGTTTATTATTCTTTTAAAGAAAGTGTCAATCGGCTACTTAGCTAACGATCACATAATTAGATAACATGCTTTTGCATATATAGCTATACCTTGCCATTCTCACCCCTAACACATATCACAATGAACTCCTCCAGCTCTCATGCTTAACAATAGTAAAGACACTACTTATATAAGGGGGGCCAGGCACAATGAATTTACATCTAAAATCTCTTCCATTATTCTTCTCAATGCTATTTCTTCTCTAAGAATTGAAGTGTGATCAGTTCCATGGGGCATTCGAATCACCTTAAGCTGTTGGTTTTCTGTTGTATTGGACCACTCTGACTGCAAGGCCAACAAGCTCACCATGTTCACAGTTCCATCCCCATCCCCATACACAATGTCTGGCTGCTTATCGAACCCCTCTCTCCCATATAACAATGTCTCCATCGTCTTGACCCCACTACTGATGATGCACGTCACTGGCACCCCCATTGGTGCCGGTAGCCTCTCCACGAGCGGCAGAATTCTGGTTTTGTAAGGCTGCACACCTTCTTCAAATCCTATATCCTTAAGAAACTGCGGCATGTCAAAGGCTGAATAAGTCCTTTTGCCCGTCATCACAAGTGGCTTATGACCAAAGTGCTTACTAGAAGGCAAAAGCCAGAGGTTGCTTTCCGAGCTCCTCTGCTCATTTCTTAGAAGCAAGGGGTCCACCAGGGGCACATTCAAGGAGTGGCCGGAGGCAAATGTTAGCATCTCCTCAGCGGTGCCGGCCCAGGGAGCGGCCAATGTGATTAGGTGCTTGACGAACTTTTGGCGCCATGACACCGTATTGCGGTCGAGGAGGTGGAGGGCAAATAGGCCACCAAGGCTGTGGGTGAGGATGATCACCGGCTTCCCTCCATTGGACATGCTAGCATTTTCTATCAAGTGTTTGAGGTCTTGCAGGAAATCGGAGCCTACACGACAGGGGTAGCCCTTTGCAGCCAGGCCGTACCGGAAGTCGTAGGGAGCGCCAAAGAGGTTATAGCCGTCTTCATAGCCAAGCCACCGGAGATAATTGACTAGAGGCCTCATGTACTCAGTGATGTGCCTGTGAATTTTTATCTACGAGATATAAACACAATAGTGTAGTACAATATAAACATTTATCGTATGTATGAAGAATATGAGCATGTTGATATGTCATTATTATTTCTGATCAAGGTCATTAAGGCATTGTTTTACCTCTTATTTGATCCACTAAATATAAATTATTAAATCATCGACTTCACTAAAATCAAATTGTGAGGAAGTACTTAATGCCGCTCCTTCACTACAAGAAAGAAGGTTACCGGGAAAATTTTGCATAGCAATAAAAGATCCGATGTGCTGATGTATTTAACTCTCAACCTCATCACTCACCTTCAATCCAAAAAATTGGATTTTTTTATTATTGAAAAAAATAGAACTACATATACATACTCTCTCTAGCCTAGATTAATAGTTTTATTTAGAAAAATATTTAAATATATTAATAACTTTATTTTGTTCAATTTAAGTGGTTGAGTACTTAAAATAAAGTATCATAAGATTATTTTCCTTCTATTATTTTTTCAAATGCAGTTATTAGGATAGAGAGAGTTTATGATAGAAATAGGACTTCAATATGAATCTTAAACTATTAACAATTTTTAATATTTTTTATTATAAATAAAATTATTAAAATAATTATTAGTAATTGAGTCTGTTGGGTCTATAGTTCGATGCTTTTGGCAGCTAAAAGTATTTAGCGATTGGTTCTGGATTATTTGTTTTCTTGAGTAGGATGTGGGATAAAAGTTGTTCTAACAACTCTGATTGAAGAACATGGCAAATCTAGACAATACAACTACCACTCAAACTGAGAAATTCTTATTTATGAAATTTTTAACAGTAAATTTTTTGGTGAGGCTGTGGGCAACATGGAGGATCTAACGTGTTGAGGCCTTGGTTGATTTGCTATTATATACTCCATTTGTCCTATATTAATAGTTATACTTAAAAATATAATAATTTTATTGAAAGGTGAAACTCACTTCTATAAAAAAGGAAAAATAAGCTTATGATACTTTGTTTTTATATACCCAATCACTTAAATTCAACACAATGGAGCTATTAATATTGAACAAACTTTTTTTATAAAATGAAGATATTAATTTAGGATGGAGAGAGTGTCATATTTTATTATCTTTCTTAACTAAATTATTTCCTAAAGTTGTAAAGTGGGAGTAACTCTAGAAGGTTATTTATGGAGTACTATATAATTTTTCCTTACCTATGACTCCGATTCTTCTTTATTATTAATGAGCACACACCGTGTGGGCAATATCCAAATGAAAGGCCACCACAAACACTATTATTAGATGCTAATAGTATATATATAACCATTTGTTCAAGAAGATTAGAAGATGACCAATTTGATAATCTCCCTCTTAAAATAAGTTGTAATGCTAATGGTGTGAGAATGATAAAGTAGGGTTTTGATGTGTGAATCTTCACATCATTCAAGTATTTTTCTAGAATACATGTCTTATTTAATTTTTTAAAATAAATTAAAATCAATTAATTAATTTAAAAAAATAAATAAGATACATTAAGGAAATATAAGCTAAGAAGTTATTTTATAGGATAGCTAGGTTTGAGCATGAATTAGAATGGTTATAGGGCATGTATTTCAGTCCAGTTCGTTTGTGTTCAAGCAGCACGGGAGTTTATTCACCCTTTTCCCAAACCACATAGGCAACAAATAATAAACGTGTTAATGTGCCCAACACAATGTGAGCCATCGGATCGTAATTTCATGACTTGCGTGGGGTGGGCAAGTGATGTGACCTGCGTGCCCCCAGTATTGTGAGCAACACTATTTTTCAGCGCACATGCATCCACATGTGCTATACGATTATAAATCAACACAGGCAACAATCAATATGTGTTTCAATGTGCCTAATGCAATGTGAGCAGCGAGGTTCTTCATTTGATGGGTTGCGTCATTTTAAGTGGGTAGACAAGTGATTTGACTTGCCCGCTACTATAATGGACACAGCGATTTTCATCACACTTGCACGCACTTCTGCCGTATAACATAAGTAAATATCATTTCCATCCGACTTCGATTATGATCGAGGCAAGATGACCACTTCACTTCTCATATCACACATTACCTAAACATAATAATGAGAGAGAAACTATGAGACCTGAATCCTTTACGAGAAATTTGTCATCTCTTACTTTACTTTTACTCTACTTTCAGCTTTAGTATGGTAATATATTTACTATATTAAAGGGAAAAATGTAGTTATCCAAACTTCGTTTTTTTCTTAATTTTCCTTAAATAAAAAAAATTATATATTTTAATAAAAGTAAAAAAAGAAGAGAAAAAGTAAATGAAGAAAACTAAGGTAAAAATAAAAAATATGAGAGATTTTAATAAAAATTAGTGGAGTAAAAAAATAATAGGAGGACAGGAAAAAAGAAAAGGTCTAAATAACCACGTTCTAAAGAGAGAGGGCAAGCTGAATAAAATAAAATAGGACCATGTTTCTCTCATTCACTGGTCTTGAAAACTGACCTGCAGGAAGGCATTTTCCTTGCCTAAGCTGGCCTCAGCCTACGCAACACCCTAACAGAATGAATGAGGAAGACATATATAAGGGATCGATTAGGGAAGCGTACTTGAGGTTAGGGTGAAGATAAAGAAGGCTGCGGGTTGACCCGAAATGCGGGACGCGGGTCTCCACCCCATCGGCATTCCGGTAGTCATCGGCGTCCGGGTAGTAGTGGAGGGTCATCCGATCGCCGAAGCACTTGAGGAGCGGCCGCACCAACACAAAGGGGTCGAACCAGATCCTGAACCACCCCCCCTTTCCCTGTTTCCACATCCGGCAGAGGAGACTGGGGGGCTTGTAGGCCGCCGTCAACCGGGCCTCCAGCTGGTTGCCACCGCTGCCCGGCACCAGCACCACCGGGTGGAGCTCTCCCCCGCAGTGGGATGCATGCGGCATCAAAGCCAGTGCCATTGACAAGCAGCTTATGATGATAACCAATTTCATCTCTCTCTCTCTCCCCAACTGCTGTCCCTGCCCCTCATCTCCCATTCTGCCATTTATCAAAATATACCAAAATCACTGTTACCCAAAAAATAATAAAAATTAAAGATCACCCAAGTCAGTGGCCTTCAGTGAAAGCTTTTCTATTATTATTAAATCATAACGTGTTCCACATGTTTGCTTTTGTAATCACTCCGTCCCATATTTATTGTCTTCTTTGAAAATTAAATAGGATATTTAATTTAGGACAATAAAGTAGTGTTTTACTTGTCTTTCACCCGTTAATACCCCCCTTCCCATATTAATCGCTCCATATGATTTTTTAAAATAAATTAACTTCAATTCATTTTGAAAAACTAAATGAAACAATTAATGTGAGCCAGAAAAAATATTCTATATTTTACGTTTAAGCACAAATCACGCCCTATACGTGCTTTTATAAATGATTTTTCTGTTTTAAATAGTATAAGATGATTCCTATGATGTTAGCACCGGATCAGCTTCATTTGAAGCATTTTTCTGTTGAAAATTGATATTTTTTTCCTGTTTGGGTCGCACATTGACAACCGCTCCACATATTTAAGCTCCATGACCAGATTGCTCACTGATCATTGCCAATTGCGTATGAAATGACTTATGCATTGATTTGCCTCTGGAACAACTTGTAGTCCATTTCCCTCCATTAGCACAAACAGGGTCTTCCCACTGTGGCTCAAATTTGTATTTTGAAGCATGGGAAGTATAGTAATCTCTCCAGCTCCCAATAGTTCAATTTAGTCTTTCAAAATGAACTAAAATAAAAATAAATCAGACAATTAATCTTGGTTGTGTTAGGGTAATGATACAAGATTTTATGCCAATTTGCGCAACCATGTCTTATAGATCATAGATGATATGTACTCCTACGATATGTAAGGAGCATGAGACTCAACCTACTGCCGCCACTGCTTCTTTAGGAGTGCGTGGACAAGGAGTACTTCTTTATGCGATAACAACCAAAGTAATTGATTTGATAAACATTAGCAAAATTGTTATTTTCATACTCAAAAGTATGGAACCGGGATTTCAACAACGCGAGGGCTAAGAAGTAGTAGATAAGTTTGTTACATATTCATAGATTATCATTTCCAGTACCTTCTCATTAAATCTTTCTAAAAATAAATTTTTAAATAAATATTAATTAAAAATAAATAAATTCTTTAATTTTCTATTGAATTATTAATTTCTATTTTCTTAAAATTGGCCTTGCAAACCTCATTTAGTACTAAGTCGTGACATAATTACATTCTTACAATGAAGTTTTATTTTAGAAAATTACAACCATATATAATTGAGGCACGAAATATAGAGGATTGGATGTCATACTTCCATCAAACAAAATCAAATACTAAATATACATTTGCATCAAGTCATCAAGAAGAAGGAAAGAAAAGACAAAATAAACATTTATACTTGGTGGGAAAATAGATAAGTGTCATAATAAGACAAGGAGAAATTATTTAAATAATAATTCAAAAAAATTATTTACCAAATCAACCTACTTTGAAAAATATTTTTTAAAGTGGTGTTGTTTTTTGCCATGTAGGCGTCAGCTAAGCCACTGGTGCCTGCATGGCTGTTTTTAAAAAAATTTATATGATTTCATCCTTTCGAAGATGAAATCAAGTTTAGGACAAAATATGTTTAAAAGAAATTAAGACGAGAATGACGAAATCAACTTATACTTGATTTCATCCTTCTAAAGGCGATTCGTCATTCTAAAGGACGAAATCGCTATACTTCACAAAATCCAACGCATGGTCGTGCAACCTTAAGCCCATTTCATCCTTTAAAAGGATGAAATCAGCTTTTAACTGATTTTGTCTTTCTAAAGGACAAAATCATGCTTCAAAATTTTTTAAAAAGTATTTTTAAACTAACTTTTAACACCTATCCCTGTTCATTCACTCAACATATTATACAATCATTCCACATATTATACATTCAATTCACACACATTATATAGATCAAGTGCACTAGTCCCTATTTATTCATTCCACGCATATGTTTAAATTAACATCCACAAAACATCAAACTTATAACATTAAAGTTATTGACATCAAATATCATCTACACAACATATAAATAAGCATAAGATATAAATGTTTATAAAATATATGTTTGGTTTAAAAGAAACATATGACAAATCTAATACACTCAATATCACGATCTCCTACGTCATCGACCGCGTCCTTGACATCGACCTCGACCCCAAGAATATTGTATGAGCTCCTCCTATTAATCATGGTCCGCCTACTCCTCATGATCCGCTTGCTCTGGCTCCAGCTCCAGCTCTGGATGTGGCTCTAGCTTCGCATAAGTAATAGATGGCTCAATACACGCTGGCCGTTGTCGTATGTAATATAATATCGGATCTAGCTAAGGATAAGCTACATGAGGAGTGACCGAAAATGATGAACAGGGAGGAGAGCTATATGCTGTTGATATAGATGGAATATCAGGGAATGAATCGTGTATTGGTTGTGTCTGAGCGGCCTCATCGATAGGATAATGTCTATGAACATCCGTAATCACCAACTGAAAGTAGTGGCAAGCTACGAAGGACATCATCATGCTCCCTAATCATCGACTTACATGATCCTAAAAAGTCCTCACCTGAAGTACATGTGTTAATTGAGTCAGTCAAATGCGCATACGTATGTTGCGCTAATCGAAGCAATAAAAAATAAATAAATAATTAGATAAATAAAAAATAAGAAAATAATATTATATAATTAACAAAGTTATACTTATCAAAGCTTCCTCAGACGCACCCCTAGGCTGATATGTCATCTCTTCTACATCATCGTGCGGTAAAATATATCATCGTGTAATCAATGAATACCACTGCATATATGCTCTACAAATATCTCGCAATGTTGTAGCCATCTCCCCACGGATAACATTGGCTCTCCTATCATCCCATCGAGCGATATATGATGTATGATGTATAGCCTAATCGGTAATAACCTCACATATAGGAGGTAACACAACCAATACTTCTGGTGAGTACGGCTACCAAACAACCTATATAATATATAAAGATAATTAAGTTTAAATAACCTCACATATCTTATAATCATTGTTAAAAAGTTAATAAAAAAATAAAACTACATGATATGGCCGTTGGTGGTCTAACTCCCCTCTATATAATCTGAGGACTCCTTGTGGATTTTCGGTTTTCCTTTTCTAAACATTCCACTTTAAGGAGTTAAATTTAAAAAATGAGTTTAGCATATGTAAATAAAACCTTTCTAAAAAAATTAAGTGTTAAAAATAAATAGTCTACCTCGCTCCTAATGGAGCAATCTCGACTAAGTTACCCATCTCAATACTTGGTCGACTGACGTGTAAATGCTCCCACGACCATAGTTGTGTCACAAAATATGATAAATGCTATTAAAAATATTAAGGAATTATGCATTCCAAAAAATATTTGAAGTTATGAATTCATTTACCTTAAGAAGGGTCAACCAACCTACAATCCCCGAGGTCATGGCTTCACATGCTTTTCCTAACTCTCGATATAAAAAAGCAAGAGTAGCACTGACCCATGAATAAACAACTGCCATGTCGAAGTCCGCAAAGAGGGAGAGATATGAAACATGTACATGGCTACTCGTGGTATCTGTAAATATCGTGGCCCCAAGTAAATGTAATAAATAAGCCCATACATGTTGCTCAATAACCACCTCCGTAGCATCAACTGGGAGCTCACAAAACTCGTCTAACAGCCATCGAAGGCTCACTCGGCTAGCACGCATCATTGTGGCAGGAGGAGCTCTACCAAGGAGTCTTAACTAATAAGTCCAAATGACCTCCTCTTGTCGTGCCCATCACAGGAGTTCCATCGATGTGAAGTCATAAAAGAACTACCACATCCATAAGAGTGATGGTCATATCTCTATAGGGCAGGTGAAATGTCTGTGTCTCCCTCCTCCATCTCTCAATGAGAGCTATCAATAAAGACCGATCCAGACAAACGTACTATAGATGAATTATAACTCAACGTAATTTACAATCTAAAAAATGAAACAAATTTAATAAAGAGTTATCATACCTCTCATCGCCAAATAGAAGCCGACCTATGTGATTCCTACTGGACAAGTACTGACTTATCAATCAGGCCTATCCCATAAAAAGGCTCCACATGGTCCATATGATCTGCGGAGAATTAAGATTGTTAGGAACATATAATCATACCTAAAATAGAAAACAAATAAAAAAATTGATTATATGTTTACTAATCAATAGGAGGGTTTCTACATGATTTACTATTATGCCCACTTTGTTGCACTTCCCTCATTTATACTCTCCTCTACCATCTCTCTCCATAGTCATACGGTTCATTGTATTCCTAATGCATACGGACCGTAGGCGACCGGGTTGTTTTGTTTGTTGCTCTCAGAGGGAAAAACACATAAGGTGTAAGGACCCTCATCTCTAAACCGGTTTTTGGTTTTCTTTAATTATCGGTTATCGTGAGGTTAACGCGTTTTCTGATTTATTAGGTAATTTTGTAAATAAGTGGTGTTTATGATGGTTTTAAGCAAAATAAACTTTAAGATTGGTGATTTTAAGTGATTTTAAAATAAATGTGAATTTTTGGGATTTTTCTGAATTTTCATTATTTTTTCAAAAATTAGGGTTTTGGCAGGACCCCTGTGGGCCCCACCGTCGAAATTTTAATTTTTGGGTCAAATGAACCTAGATATCTACCTAAGGTTATATAAAAATTTTTAAAATTTTCTTAGGCTTAATTAGTGCTTAAATTTGTAAAATACCCATTTTTAGCCTACTTTTCCTATTTACACCCCATAACTTACCCATACATACCCCAACCCTTACTATAAAATGCCAAACCTAAGCCATTTCCATTTTAGGAATAGGCTGAGGAGGGAGATCAGGCTTAATCCCCAATTAGGTCCGAATTAGAAGGTGTTTAAGGTAAGCCTACTCTAATTAAGCACTAAACCCTAGTTTTTTTCTTAATCTCTTCTAAATCTACCATTTCCCCTTTGTTTCAATTCATTTTTGGACATCAAAAACTACTGATTTGTGTTTTACTACAAACCCTAACTTTCAAAATTCGATTTTTATTATCAATAAGCCCTAGATCTAAGTTTTAATTAGGGATTTCTTTGGTAAATCGATTTTTAATAGAGTTTAATTCAAACTCAATGTGTTTTTAAGGTTTTCAAGAAGGGTGACCCTCCAATCTGAGCTTAATCAAGTGCTAAGGTAATGGACCTTCGAGATTCAGTTTATCCATGGTAAAACTCTTGATTTTTGGCTTATTTCGAATGGAGTTGCTTGATTTGGTGTGTTCATGGCATGATTAAAAAATGAAAATATTTAATCCTGATTTCTTAGGGTTTTGTATTATTATGATATGGTTTAACATTCTGGAAGTCAAGAAGGACTTTTAATGATGATTAGGGTGTTAGATGTGGATTTGAAGTGTTATCAATGGTGTCTCGGTTTGAAATTGCGAAAGGAATAAGATGGTCTGTTCTGCCTTGTTGGCGTTCGAACGGCCCTTCTGGGCGTTCAAACGGCAACACTGTCGGATCGGCAATTTTCCAATTCAGCTGATCGAACGGCCTGCTGGGCATTCGAACGGCCAAACTGTGAATTTCAAAATTTTCCGTTTAGCCGATCGAATAGCCTGAAGGGCGTTCGAACAGCTACACAGCAGAATTGTCTTCTAATGCATGATGTTTATTTCGATGGTTCCACTTTAACTTGCCAATTTTATGTGAATGTGGAGTATTTTGAGCTATATTATGCTACTGGAAAGGCATGCTATTGAGGTTGTGAAGTTGGGATATATGATTAGAGATTTGTGGAATGACTTATGTTTTGTGGCATGATGTTGGAATTGTCATCTTGAAATTGTGAATGGTTGATTCCCTATGGTTAAGCATATTTTCAGAAGGACTACAACCTATTATTAAACTGATTTGTCATGATAGAATGTGGTTAGTTGGTGTGTGGATGTGGTGAATGTCATGACTCAATGATGAAATGAATGATCTTATATGTGTTTAGCCTTTGTGGTTGAGTTTTGAATTGAGATACGATTTCAACGATTCTTCTCCTATGATTTCCACTGGAATTCATGTTTAGATGTTAATTCACATGTGTAGTGTAGTAGTAAGTTAATTTCAAGCATGTTGAAATGCATTGAGGGAAGTACTTCTACTCGTTACACACACACATGTGAGGGTTAAATGATGATGTTGAAGCTTGATATTGTGATTATGAATGATACATTAGGGGCTGATGAGAGCACTTATCATGGATTAGGATTCATGTATACCTTGCCCACGTATGTACCATGCTACATGCATCATGAAAATGGATTTCCAATTGAGGCTTCATCGAGGTTAATCGAATTTGACCGATTGGATGCAATGTGGTGAAATTGTGTGCCGGATTGATCGGTCGTGGATTAATCGTAAGTTGATTGGTCCGAAAGGACATGTTTTGATTTGAGTTCCTGTGTGGAATGAGTGCACTCCCCGGGTTGAGTCTAGTTAAATGGAATTATGTGGGGACGAGTTGTATACTTGTCTTGCGGATTGTGAGAATATTATTATGAGTGTCATCTAGACCCTGAGAATCCAGTGTGGTATGCCATGTGCACCCGCTACCATGTGTTCTAGGGTTCCCTGTGTGGGAATTCGGGCTCTCCCCACCACAGGAGACGTCCCTAGGCGAACACCCCTGCTCTAGATTCTCTGTGTGAGAATGGGACATCCTTTGCCAGGATCGTCCAGGGCGAGCAGCTTTTTAGGGATTAACAACCCCGATCCTTCTTGAATTCTTGTGTAGAATTTTGGATCATGACCCGCCTTCGTGGCCTTGTCTATGTTCCCATCTGTGTGACACTAAATTGTGATTTCTCCTTGATGGAGGTCGTTATGATATAATGCATGATGGAATATGTATGTTAGAGATACATTCATGCAGGTTGGTTATGATATGATGCATGATGGAATATGTATGTTAGAGATACATCCATGCAGGCTAATTTTGATATGATGCATGATGAAAATATGTATGTTAGAGATACATCCATGCAGGTTGGTTATGATATGATGCATGATGGAATAGGTATGTTAGAGATATATCCATGCAGGTTGATTTTGATATGATGCATGTGGGAATATGTATGTTAGACATACATCCATGCAGGTTGATTTTGATATGATGCATGATGGAATATGTATGTTAGAGATACATTTCATGCAGGGTATTATGATGAGAATGAAATTATGTGGATTATGCACTATGATGCAGTCTTAGGTGATGTGTATGCGTGATCAGAAAATGATGCACCATGTAAATCTTTGATCTGAATGACTATATTGCTATGCTATCGTATTTTCAATGTTGCTAGTGATATTAAAAATCATTGCTGAGTTTGTTAAACTCACCCCTCTTTCTTGTGTTTTATTTTGGGGCTGCGTGGTGCGACACGCAGACGGACAGGATCTCCTCTTTGAGGAAAGGTTGGAGATGACTTGGATGTAATCGTGGAGATCGTTGTGTGACATATTTTCCTTTGGTGTTATGCTTTATGTTTAGAACCTTTGTGTAGGGTTTTTTGTTGTTTTGGATTTATGTCACATTTTACAGTTGTGATGCTTATGACTTATTTTGAGCCAGTGTGGGCTTTAGTTAACTAAGCATGTGGGTTTGAGACTAGTTGTTTACTTTGTGATAAGCAACTCTCTTTCTTTCCTTCTTATTTACTCTTGCTCAAAGGATTGTGCGTACTCCGTAATTCTGTTAATCACCCGTGGTTAGGGTTAAGTCTTCTGCTAGATTGTTTCTCAATTTCCCTTTGTCGCCCCCGCGTGCTTGACCGGCCCTTGGACCGGGTTCGGCTTGGGTCGGGCATCGCCGGGGCGTGACATAAGTTATATCCCTCTCCCAATACTCCCGACCACGAGGAGAATAGAATTGTGCTGAGTACACATTTTTGTAAGAGGTAGATGTGTAACAAAGTCCTACTGTATAGGCTCCCGCCGCTTTCCCCACACGGCAATAAGATGCGAGCAAGGATACAAATAGACTTGAGGGATATTGCATGTACAAGTATGAACCCTCGCATTCACCACAACCTTCCGACCACGAATTAACATCACTTCATAGTCGTTGTTGTTGATCCTATTAACTATATACTCCCTAAATTTTCTTGTTTGTTCTCTAATTATCACTTCCACTCTGGGAGTATATGGGGTGGCTAATAAGTATGAAATATATATCTATTTTATATGCCTTTTTACCTTATTTGCTAGTATAGATTAGGTTAATTAAGATTTAGTTATAGTTTATTTATATTAAGATAGAAATTAGTATTTTAGTTTAATTATTAATAATTTTATAGTTATTAGTAGTTTAGATATGTATTTGAACAAAGTTGGGATTTTAAGTACATTATACATGTCTAAAGGATGATATTTTATGTTTTGTAGGTAAAGTGCACTTATCAAGGTACTTGGATGATCTTTGAAATAATTAACAATATTCTTGACATGCTTTAAAATGATTTGGACAACTTTTCGGAGTTATAAAGGAGTTAGAAATTAATATGGACATGAAGAAAAGCTTAATGAACAGAATATGGACTGTCCAGAAAAAACTGTCCAGATTGCAGAAACACTGTAGCCATTCGAATGGGGTCACTTACCGTTAGAACGGGATAATGTGATTTTGAAGAAAAACTCAGTATAAGCATTCGAACGGGCATGCAGGGCGTTCGAACGGCATAACGTGCAGTTTCCTAGTTTTAGCAAATTTTTAATCCTTTTCATATTGGACTTCTTCCTACGGATCTTATACCTATAAAAAGACATATTTGGCTTGAAACCAGGGGATTCCAGTAGATTTTATGAAGAGAAAATGGAAGAAGAAGATGGAAGAGAACTCAAAGCTTTTAATGGAGATTCAAGTGCTTTCTTCTATAATGGAAGGCTAGACTTTTCTTTTACTTAGGAGTTGATAAAGCTATAGATAAGTTTCAGTTTCTTTTCTTTTAATTTAGATCTCAGTTGTGAATGATGACAATTGTATGATAAAGATTTCCTTTTTAATGGAAGAGCTTTTCATGTTTATTCAAGTCTATGTTGATTTATTGTCTTGTAGATGATAGATTGATGTGGTTTTGATATTTTCATCAATTCTATTTTCTGTGATTTAGATGATATGGTCATACAATAGTTTTAATGTTCAGATAATTAATGACTTGGATGAGTTATACTAAGATTAGATGGGTCATGCCTATAGGTAGTTTAGTGTAGATGATTCGTGCTATTGTCAAAGATAGTTCATGCCATGGAATTTAATTAATGATTCTTTCTGAAGTAATTCTAGCTTGTAGCTGAGAATACTTGTTCATATTCACACTAGATTTAGATTAAGAGTTAAGGAATTGTTATGGTTCTATAGTGGATTCGATTTCCTAAGTAATTTCCATCATATTAATCTATTATTTTTAAACTAGTTGATTTCTTTCCTTTACTTAATTAAAGTTTAAGTTTATTTTAGTTTTCAATCAGCAAATTCCTCTTTAGATTTAGTGACAATCCATCCGTCCTTGAGGTTCGACAACCCTTAAATACTTATCCTAGTGCAATTACCTTGTACACTTGCAAAGGGTAAAAATTATAAACAATCAGTGGCCATGGCAGATGTGGTAGAAGATCGTTTAATGAAAAAT
The DNA here is from genome assembly GCA_035235625.1 of Saururus chinensis. NCBI lineage: Eukaryota > Viridiplantae > Streptophyta > Magnoliopsida > Piperales > Saururaceae > Saururus > Saururus chinensis. The sequence goes on from CP141143.1 coordinate 41,389,464, forward strand.
TTTACTACCTGATAAAAAGTAGTTGACACTAAAGCCTACACGGGTAATCTTCGTGCCCCCTTCAAGACGCTATTTAAACTTTTAGCCATATTTGTAGTCGTCATGCCAAATCTCCTAAAACCATTGTGAGCAAGAGACCATTGTGTAGGATGCAATTCTCCACCTAAGAGGAGATGCTTTGCCTTAGGACCCTCTTGACCAATCAAGTCCATTTTAGCATCAAACTTTTATGTGGTAAGTGCACAAGCTGTTGTCCCAATCAAGTTCGTCAGTGTATCATTTTTAAACTCCTTAAAATTTGCCTTTATGTGACAGATTCAATAACGATGGTAGTACATAGGCTCAAAAAGAACCTTAGAAGCCCCTTATGTTGATTTGAAATAACTACGATATTTGGCAAGCCCATCAGTGCATGATCCCTCAGTTCACTTAAGAACCACTTCCAATTGTCTCCATCTTCCTTTCCAACTAACCTGAATGCTATAGGAAATAAACCACTGTTTACACCAATCACCAGGATGAAATGTCGAAACCCCACTATAGATAGCCTAAATGCCCGAAATAACCGCTTAAATCTCCTACACATGCCACCATCTGGCCAAGTTACTTCATCATACTCTAAGTTGTAGTAGGTGTCGGGACTCATTTCTTGCATTGCACTGAGGTACATTGACAACAATTTGTATGATTCCACCCAATCCCTATAAATGGCCTTTATAGCCATATTCCTTGTTGCCCATGCTTTCTTATAAAATATGTCAACATGAAACCTCTCCTTCATTCTTCGAATAATATCACCTAGTGTGAGAGTTAGTTCAGCTTAGATAGCGAGCATTATGACCTTGAAAATAAATGATGCACTGCACTGCCTATGATCTGTGCTAAGCTGGGCATTCTGACATGTGTGGTCACCTCTGTATGTCTTCAATTTAAGGTACCCTCCACCCCTTTTTATTGAGCCTTGAACTCTCCAAGGGCAAGTACTATCAATGCACTTTATTGTATACTCTAACAAATTTGTGCGTACAACTTTGTATTCGACATGATTTTTAATGGAAAACTCCTGCAAGGCTATAACAAATGCTTCTTTATTCTCAAAGATGCAGCCAACATATAACTCATCTTCATTTTGTTGGTCCATATCCATGGCAGAATTAACTGCCACATCTATCTCCTCATCTGTGATATGTGCATAGAGAAGTTATCTTCAAAGTTTGGCGGCTCTTCATCATCCACATTCATATCATTTGTGGCAATTGCATTATCTACCACATCATCCCCCTTGTCATCAACCATCTGTTGAGTGCTTTCTTCACCTTTGACCCCTTCTTCGTTCATGTCAGAATCTTCTTTACTTGCTTCGCCAATATTATCTTTTCCTTCATTGGCCTCATTTCCATCTATATCTTCATTGTGGACATAAGCACCCCTACAAATGAACATTGCATATGTATTAAATTGTATATGACTTAACCTCTTCTTTAAAGCCTAAAAATATTATATTCATTTATGAATATATATTTCACCTTTGATTAGATAGTCTAGCATCAGTATGTCCAACACCTGTGTAGGGGTAATGAATGCCTATTGAACTTTGAGTTCCATACCAAACTCAAAATCTCTTATGTACACGGTCAATGGAGGACGGAAGCTGGTCAGCGGTGCTCAAATGAGATAAACGGCGGAGCACAGCGGCAGGGCGGAGGATGGGAACTAGAGGTAGAGGATGAACTAATGCATGGAAGAGTGGAGAGACGCGAACTAGAGGCGAAGGTGGAGTGGGGCATAAAAAGAATGTGATTCCATCCTTTAAAAGGACAAAATCAACTTAAGTTTATTTCGTCCTTTAAAAGAACGGAATCTACTTAGATGGTCAACTCGATATGCTGAATTTGTGAAGTGTAGCGATTTTGTCCTTTAGAAGGACAAAAGTCGCCTTAACAACTTAATGTTTTTAACCAGGTTTTGTCCTTTGGAAGGATGAAATCAACTTAAACTTAATTTTGTCATTCTAAAGGACAAAATCACGTAAATTTTTTTTATAAAAGCCATGCATACGTGGCAAAAAGCAACACCACTTTTGGGAAATATTTCCCAAAGTGGGTTGATTTGGTAAAAAAATTAAATTATTATTTAAATAATTTTCGCATAACACAACCAATATATATATATAGTTATTCAGACATATTTTTTTGTCCTATATTACTTCTTTACCCTAGTCCTTTTATTAAAATATCTCATTTACCCCCATCTTCTCATCTTTTTTCCCCTATCTTCCTCCTCTCTTTCTTCTAAGGCTCTAGCCAACACCGCTATAGCACCAGCAGCCAAAGGCCGGCTGGACGTATCTAGCTTGTGCATGCGGCCAGTGCATTGTTGTGACCAACTTTCGCTACAGCCAACCTATGCGCAAGGCTAGATTTGACCGGGGCCAACCTGTGCATGCGACTAGCACGCTGCGGCTCACATGTGCATACAACTAGATCTGTCCACGTGCAATAGGTGTGGCCAACATGCATTCAAGGCCAAATCTGGTCGCAAGTATGAGCAGCCAATGCACCACGGTAGCCAGATCTAGTCGAGGCGTGCCTATGCACATAGCCAGAATGCCGAAGCCATAGTTGTTGCCGTGTCACAAACATGCCCCTTGGGTAGCCGACCATGCGGTACTTGTCAGCTTGAGGCCCACAAAATAAGCCTTTGTTTGGGACCAATAGGATGCCTTGCACGGATGCATTGCGCAAATCACTTGCGGGCTATAACATCCGAGAATTTTCTAAATTTCTAAAGTCAACTACATAAAAATTAGTGTAATCGTGGTAATAACTCGATCATAGGTTATAAATGGTGGGTGAGACCTTTACGGATGGAAAGTAGACAGAAAGAGCTTCGAAACACTACTAAGAACACACAAATCGGAGTTCGAATGAGGGAGATACGACTGTTCGAAGTTATATATAAAATGCAGGGGCCATTTACCTAAATTAGACATGTAAATTATCTATTTAAGTCACTAAATGGGCCCGATTAAATTTTGTTGTGAAATTATGTTTTAGGGGCCCAATTAGGTGGCCTAAGTGGGGAGGTTTGGCCTAACTTTTTAAGAGAATAGAAACCCTCATTCCAATATCTATAAAAAAGCTAATTAGAGCTTTTAAGAAGGGGGTTGACTTTGGCAAGAAGAGAGGGGAAGCCGTTGGAGAAGATGAAGGGTGTTGACGACTTAGGAGGAGCATGCACAATGGTCAAAGGCCGAAAGGTAAGATTACAGATTAAATATAATTCTTTGTTGTTAAATTAGTGTAAGTTAGTATGTAATTTTTATTAGAACTTTGATTAATTGAACAAAGAAAGAGGGTCGAGGGAGAAGATTGTAGCGGACAAGCATAGCCTCGGCCTGTAATCGTCAGCTGGCAGCCACCGGAATCGTCCCAGCTAACACACTTTGCGGCCGTCCAGAGGGGAAAGGAATGGCGTACAAGACACCATCTTCTCTCCCATCTTCCTCTGCTACGACTTTTACAAGTCGAGGCTGTGGTTAGATCCTGCCGGAAGAACTGGAGGTGAGGCGGACGTCTTTTCCTCTCTTCGCTGTGTAGAAACACGGTAGTGACAGCGTTTGTTGGTGCTTTGTGGAGTTTGTTGTGTGTCCAGAACCGCCGCGTCTCCATGGTCAGGGTTGGCGTGTCTTGGTGGAGCCGGGGTGAGGCTAGCCGCTAGAGCTATGTCCTCCAGCAACCAATCTGCAGGCGAGATGGGGCGCCTTCAGTGGTTGGAAGCCATCCAACCACTACTGGACTTCCGCCCTAAGGCTGAACATGTTTGGAATATTCCAAGACCAGAATCTGGTAACTCCGGTGATTTTGGTATCGATCCAACAGGGGGCACCGGAGGTCTGCGAAAAACAGACTCGTCTCCTGTCTACACGAGGCAGACGACTACTGGACCAGGAAATTATTTCTGGTCCGGTTCAGTAAAAGAAAAGAAAAAGAAGGGTAGTGAACCAGGTTTGGTTCATGGGGGTAAAAATGTCAAAATAATTTTAAAAAATTACTTATAAACCACTTACCCAAACTTAAGGGCTCAGTTCAGGGGACTATGAGTTGATTTAAAATTTTTAAAAATTCTCAGTAATATTTTAATGGGTAAAATAAATATATACTAAACTAATTATTAATCAGCAATCCCATGGAGTTAGTAATTGACCATTTTGGCCCTTGGGTTAATCGTAAACTATTAAGTCAACTAAGGTCGGTTCAAAGGGTTCTCGACCCTGTCACATGTTAGGAAAATTACACCGAATCAAAGAAGTCAAGTAGTACCATTGACCCCAATTTTAGATCATTTGGATGTCAATAAGGTTTTTAACAAAATGACAAAAATACCCCTATGAGCAAATAGCCCACATTAGTGTGTATGGAAGCGCTAGTCGATTTGAGAGGGCAGCCTTGGGAGAGAACAATGACTTAAAATTAGTAGATGGGAAGTGAGATGACCAAAGTAACCAAAGGGAGGGTACCTTACCTCAGTGGTAAAATTACCCTAACGCCCTTAGCAGCAATATATTCTATTTTGCCGAATCATATAACCTAGATGACCAAACGTTAGGGTACTCTAGAATGAACTTAAATGGATTCAAAAGGAAGGGGTGTGACTTGTAAGTGACACGAAGACCTTGATAGGTCACAGTGTCATGGGAAACAAGGGGAATAACTCTAGTTCTTATGGTTTAGGGTAGTGTATTACACGTGTCCGCAACACAGTGCAGAAATCTACTAGGGTATTATATACATAACTCGTGTGATGCGTTAGAGTTATTTACACTCTCAGGCTTGAATTTGCTGAGCCCTAACCTTACAAATAAGTGCAATGGGCCTCTATTTGTTATTACTATTTATTTATGCACTTGTGTGACTGCATGTTATTTATGTTGCTTAATTTGCTACATGCTTTCATTATTGATACGTTAAGTTATATCGATAACTTAAGGTTAACGAAGATTAATCAAGAGATTTGGTTGTCATTGGATTAGGAGGAGAACATTTAATCAAAATAAAAACTAAAATACCTTCAATAGGGTTTGAGACCTGTTCATGGAGTGAACAGGGCCATTACATAGAATTTTACCTTAGTTAATGAACCGAGGGTGGATATGGGATGTTCTATGAGTCATAGCTCAGTGGATGAACTATTTATTCCACTGAGCTATTTATTGGGCCGATTCATAATGTGAAGAGGACCCAAATGGTTGGACGAATACTTGACTAGATGAAAATAATCTAGTCTAAGTTTTGAGTGTTTGGGGGAGGCAATGGTCATAAAGGCCTAAGGCTTCTATAGATACATTAGTAATGTCTTAGAAAACATTTTCTCCATGAGTTGGGATGGTGGAGATTGTGATACGCTTTCTTCACTGCCATGATGGTTTGGGTATTGGCCAGAGAGGTCTCTACCACGGGTTTCCCACATGTCTTCCTAGGACCATATAGTACGTACAAAAAGCGGAGTTGTATGAGCATCATGGAAGGCTTGTGCTTCTCGTCAATCTATGTCCATGAGAACAATTGGGATCCTCTTCTCCAAATTCATGGCAGGCTATTGAGAGCCCTGGGATTTGGGTCAAGCTACTGTTAAGTAGTCTACTCCAATAATGGAGTCCTACATCTAGAGATTTCTTTGAGAGTCGAGTTATCTCTGGGCGAATACATATTCGATAGTAATAGTTATTGAACAAGGGTTGTGATATAATTAATAACATTGTTTGATATTGCTTCTTTAATTAAACAAGTAGAATAATTAAAGGACTTGCATAAAATGTAGGTTGATTGAAACTACTTAAGCATTGCATGTGTGATACTATGCTTCTTAGGATAGTGAAGTTTTAGGTAGAACTATGTCTGGATCCGATCTTATTAAAAATATTAGAGATGTTGTCTGATGAGTACGTAGGAAACTAACATAGGTGATATTGGCCTGATCCGAAAAACATTAATAAAACCTTTTTATTCTTTGGAAGCTCTACTCCTGAAGGTGGATAAGTTCCAATGTTGTTGTTGTTGTTTGATTTGGTTGGTTGCAAATTCTCCAGGCGACAACAAGTGAGACCAAGATTGACGAACACATGATGAAACTCTTCATTTTTTCAACTCTGGTACATAAGGGTATCTTTGGCATGAGAATCAACTTAGTTATTTATTTTCAGACGGATAACAGACTTGTACTTTGAAGCATGCATTGTTCTTATTGAATTTTGAGACATGTAATAATATTATATGATTTGATATTCGTAATTGTGAACCCTAGTTATCATGACCTGGATATATAATCGAATGGTTTATTTTGTATTTAAGAAAGAAAGAAAAATTCTTGTGATTTACAGTTCATGCTACTTTAAAAAACCTTTTAAAAATTTGGGTCGTGACACGGGCGCTCATGCAAAGCAAAAAGTTAAGGGGCAAAAAGCGAGTCACATTGCAAGGAAACGAATGAACACAAGCATGGAGCATGGATGCATTCACACTATCAACATGTTTACAAGCAATGGGTACAACAACACTATGACCAATAGCATAAGAGATTTTTTGTATATGGCTGGAGTCGCAGCCAAAGTGGCTATACGGGCATGGTTGCACCATGAAGCATAAATAAAGAAAATACATGGAAATAAAGAAAAGTACATGTAAGTAAAGGAAAAAGAGAATTGGTAGGGTGCCCAGAACGCAGTCTGTGACATGCTTCCCGAGTCAATTTTGTGGACATCCTCGTTGACGCTTCTCCAGGAGGTATGCTTGGACTTGATCGGCGTGGTGGTTCAGAAGTTGATCTTATGGCTCCAATACCAACTGTCACGGATGTGCCCCTTGGGCAGCCAACCATGCGGCTCTTATAGGCTTGAGGCCCACCAAGCAAGCCTTTGTTTGGGACAAATGGGGCGCCTTGCACAGATGTGTTGCGCAAATCACTTTACGGGCACTCATGCAAAGCAAAAAGGTAGGGGCAAAAGCGAGTCATATTGCATGGAAACGAATGAACTCATGCACGGAAGATGGATGCATTCACTATCAACATGATTACAAGCAATTGGTGCAACAACACTATGACCAATAACACAACTACTCACTCCCCCCTATATAGCATAAGAAATGTTTAATATATGGTTGGAGTGGTAACCAAAGTGGCTATGTAGGCATAGTTTCAGAATAAAGCATAAATAAAGAAAATACATGGAAATAAATAAAAATACATGTACATAAAGCAAAAAGAGAATTGGTAGGGTGCCTGGAATGCAGTCTGTGACAGTTGGAGCCCCCTCCCTTCTCAGGCTCTAGCCGACACTATTATAGCCACCGACATCCAAAGCCCGGCTGGCCGTAGCTGGCCTGTGCATGTGGCCACTCCATTGTTGTGACCAGATTTGGCCGAGGCCAGCATGTGCGTGCGGCTAGATCATACAACAGTCGACCTCTGTGTGTGGCCAACGTGCTACCATTGGCCTGTTTGCACGACCAACTTACATTCGTGGGCAAATCTGGCCGCAACGGGGTTATGTGAATGGCTAGCGTGTCACTGTAGCCATATTTGTCTGCGGCGGGCCTATGCACGTGGACAAAACACTGAAGCCATACTTGTCGCCAGAGTGGCCGCTAGAGGAGAAGGAGGTGGGGTTCATGTATTGGGGGAAGTGGGGGAAGTAAGAGCAAACTGATGGGGGAAATATGGGGGAATGAAGTGAAAATAAATCATTTTTTCACTTTGTTGCGGTACATAGGAAAAAACGAGGGCCGGTATGAATAGATCTATTTTTTTTCCAAATACTAGGGACTCCATGGCTCCTCATCCCTCAATATAGTTCTATTTCTAATCATACTCCCTTCATCTGGTAATTAGTGTTTGGATTGGAAAACTAAAACAAACTAAATCTTAGTCAAAATGGTGATATGTATCTATTTGGCAAAAAACATATACGGCCTGTTTGTGAGGCTACGTAAAGTGGGGAAAACACTTTCCCCACTAGCTCTCCTCCTCAGGAGAGTTGGAGGAAAAATCTATTTTTCCCTTGTTGTGCACGAGTGCACTAGGCTTAGTATTTACCTTTATATTTCCGTACTTTAATTATGTTCATTAGGCTAGTTTCCCTTATGATTAGTAGATGACTATTATTTGTATTTTGGATGATTTTTAATGGGCGCACTAGTGGACCATGGGTGAACCAGGCCCACTAGTGGCACGATCCCAATGTGGGGTGCGACTCCCAATGTGGGGCATGACTCCCCATAAAGGGGTCATCTTCCTCCTTTGTGGTGATGTTTAATGAAATTCCAAAACTTCCTTTCCCTTTCTTCCAACTTCTTTCCCTTTCCCTGCATAGAACTCCTGTGTACTGATTGTGCCTACACTGGGCACAACATTGGTATCGGAGCTTTTACGATCCCCGGCCATGCTCGAGGCAAGCAAGCTGCCACGGCCCTAGAAAGTCAGCCCGAGAAAGAGGCTCTCGTCTCTGCGAACAGCCCCAAATCAGCGCTGGAGCACAGCGCACAGTGGCGAGTTAACGATGGCCCACTTCATGGCGGAGATCAAGGCTCTGAGCTTTGGAGTAGCTAGGATCAATGCCTTGGGATTGGCCGTTGCCCAGCTTCATGCAGAGTGCGCCCCACCTCTAGTGTCAAAGCCACCAGCTTCCATGGAGAAGGGGGGTGCGTCACAGGCTCCCGAACCTCTCTGCACTGACTTTCCAGCGCAGGCAGACTGCGATATGCGCTTTGCCCAGGACGGTGTTCACTTTGGCACTGTCGACCAGGCCATGGATGGGAGGCGCCAGGTCTGGGACTCGCGAGGCACACCAGGTGTTCGGGAAAATGCCCCAATGGTGCCGCCTCCCCGAAACTTGTACCAGGAGATGGAGGATGACTGGGAGGAATACCCAGGCCACCGCAGAGCACCCCATGGTGGGGCGGAACCCCGTTTGGCGCGCCTATAGTTTTCGCGTTATAATGGGGATGACAACCCTGTGGAGTGGTTGTACAAGGCGGAGAAGTTTTTCGCCGATCAAGGGACACAGTCGGAGGCTGAACGACTGCGCATAGTAGCTTTCTACCTGGATGGGGATGCCTCAATATGGTTTCAGAGCTTTGAGAAGGAGGTGCGCTACCCCGCTTGGACCTCCTCCGATGAATTGTGCATTCAGTTCGGCCCGAATGAGTTCTAGGACTTCAACGAAATGCTTTCTTCCTTGGGCCAAACATCCATCGTGCGAGCATACTACACGGAGTTCATGAAGGTGGCTACCGCCTCCCTGATTGGCCGGTGGCCGCCCTGGTGGGTACGTTCAAGCAAGGGCTCAAGCCAGAGATTTTTGAGGAGATGCGCCATTTTCCCTGTTCCAGCATGCAGGATGTCATGCGTCATGCACGCATCGAGGAAGAGAAATTGGCTAGACAGAGGCGTGGGGGCAGGCTCAGACCTTTTCCTCGGGCTGCTGTGTCCGCCTCTCCTCTTGCTTCTCCAGCCAACAGCCCAGTGGTTGGCCGCGTTGGCCAAGCGCCCCTCAGGCCGGTACGATTGTCTGCCATCTCACCCCAGCACAAATGGAGGAATGTCGTTCGAAAGGGCTTTGTTTATGCTGCGTTGAGAAGTTCATCCCGGGGCACCGTTGTTCCGTCAAGGGCAGTCTCTTAGTGGAGGAGATCGATGAGGAGACCAGGGTGATAGAGGGGCCTGATTCTTCATACCCTGCCGATACACTGCCGGAGATCTTTGTGCATGCCTTTTCAGGGGCATTCACTCTACGCACCATGCGAGTACAAGGTTATCTCAAGCAGCAACTGGTCACCATTCTGATTGACAGCGGGTCTACTCACAACTTCATCATCGACAAAGTTGCTCAGCGGCTAGGCTGCTTTGTGTCTGACTCGACGCCCTTTGATGTCCTGATTGGTGATGGCAAGCACCTCCGAAGTTTGGCTGTCTATACCCAGGCCACACTCTCCATCAGGGCCACACATTCGTGACCGACCTCTTCTTACTTCCGACGAAGGGGGCGGACGTGGTGTTGGGGGTGCAGTGGCTCTAGGAGCTTGGGGATGTTCTCTAGAACTTTAAGGACCTGGTGATGGATTTCGCACTGCACAGACAGCGGGTACGTCTCCAAGGCTCTCAGCCAGGCACTCTCCTTTCTGCTTAGGCGACGGGGTCCTTCTTCTGGTTTGCATCGCAAGGACTCCTCCTTCAGCAGCGGGCATCGGTGGACGTGGTACAGGATGATTTGCCGCAGAATCTTCTTGACCTCTTGGCAGAGTATGGCACGGTGTTCGCTGAACCAAAGGGCCTTCCTCGGTTGCGGGCTCATGACCACTCTATCCCTATTATTCCAGGTGCTTCTCCAGCCAATGTCCGTCCCTATCGCTATCCATACATTCAGAAGGCTGAGATCGAGCGTTTGGTGGCAGACATGCTTTATTCGGGTATCATTCGGCCTAGCACGAGCTCCTTTTCTTCCCCAGTGTTGTTGGTCTGTAAGAAGGATGGTACTTGGCGCTTTTGTGTTGATTACCGGGCGCTGAATGCTATCACAGTGAAGGACAAATATCCTATACCGGTGGGGGAGGAATTGTTGGACGAGCTGTCTGGTGCTACCGTATTTAGTAAGCTTGACCTTCGTTCAGGTTATCATCAGATCGATATGCAGCCCACCGATGTGCACAAGACCGCCTTCCGTACTCATGATGGTCATTTTGAGTTCCTGGTTATGCCGTTCGGCCTCACGAACGTGCCTTCTACATTTTAGAGTCTTATGAATGACCTCTTCAGGCCCTTCCTCCGCCGCTTCATTTTGGTGTTCTTCGATGATATCCTTGTCTATAGCAAGACGTGGGGCGACCACTTGGAGCATCTTAGGTCTGTCTTTGATATCCTGCAAGCTAACTCATTGTTTCTTAAATGCTCGAAGTGTTCATTTGGCAGTCCACAGGTTGAATACTTGTCATATCATCTCTCATGACGGGGTGGCTACAGACCCCTCTAAGGTCACCGCCATGCTGTCCTGGCCATCTCCTAATTGTGCCCGGGCATTGCGGGGCTTCCTTGGCCTTACTGGCTATTATCGGCGCTTTATTCACTGCTACGGCGAGATTGCTCGACCGCTCACTCAGCTGTTACAGAAAGGCGCCTTTTGCTGGTCGGACACTGCCCAGGCAGCCTTTGAGGTGTTGAAGCAAGCTATGGCGACCGCCCCTGTTTTGACTCTTCCTGATTTCAGCCAACCATTTGTGGTTGAGACCGATGCTTCAAATGCCGGACTGGGGGCGGTGCTACTTGAGGAGGAGCGTCCCATTGCCTACTTAAGCAAGGCTTTGGCTGGCCATTCCTTATCCCTCTCTATCTATGAGAAAGAGATGCTGGCCATTGTCCTTGCTGTCGACAAATGACGCCCATACTTGCTTGGTCAGCGGTTTCTCATTCACACTGACCATCAGCCGCTCAAGTATTTTCTCGAATAGCGGGTGTCCATGCCCGCGTAGCAACAGTGGGTCAGTAAGCTCTTGGGCTATGACTATGAGGTTGTGTACAAAAAGGGATCTGACAACACTATGGCTGATGCATTGTCTCGTCGCTCCAACTCAGGTTTGTGTTTGGCTACTTCCAGTCCAGTTTGTCCATTCTTGGATGAATTGAAGCAGGCGTATCGAGATGATTCCCCGACCTCCACTCTGGTTGCGGCACTCTAGACTGACCCATCAGCGCGCCCTTGCTTTGCATGGAAGGATGGCCTTCTCTTCTGGAAGAACTGTCTTTGGGTGCCTGAGGTTACCGACCTACACCAGCGTATCATAGCTCACTTCCATGCCTCTCCATTGGCGGGTCATGAAGGTGCCCTTTACACCTATAAACGGGTTAGTCAGAGCTTCTTGTGGCAGGACATCCGTCGCGCCATGACTGCTTATGTGGCTGCTTGTGATGTCTGTCAGCGTGCAAAGTTAGCCACCACCTCTCCTGCTGGCTTACTTCAGTCGTTGCCCATTCCAGACCAGGATTGGGACGACGTTTCTATGGACTTTGTGGAAGCCTTACCGTTAGTTCAAGGCAAGTCGGTGATCATGGTGGTAGTGGATCGGCTGTCTAAATATGCCCATTTTTGTGCTCTGGGTCATCCCTATACCGCCAAGTCCGTGGCGGAACTCTATGTCCGGGAGGTGGCCAAGTTACATGGTATGCCTCGAACTATTGTTTCTGATCGCGACCAGGTATTCATCTCTCAGTTTTGGCACGAGTTTTTCACCTTACAGGGCACTGCTCTCCACATGAGCACCGCGTATCACCCTCAGACGGATGGTTAGACAGAGGTTGTGAACTGATGTTTGGAGCAGTATTTGCGCTATTTCACCATGTCACAGCCTCACCGTTGGCTTCAGCTTCTTCCTTGGGTGGAGTGGTCTTATAACACCGCCTACCACACTCGTGCCGGTTTTGCTCCTTTCGAGGTCCTATATGGCAGGCCGCCTCCTACTGTGCTGTCCTATGTGCCCCATCAGTCATCAGTGGTAGAGGTCGACTACATGCTCCAGACTCGGGATGAGGTTCTTCGCCATCTTAAAGCGAACTAGTCTGCGGCTCAGAACCAAATGAAACAGATTTATGATAGCCATCACACTGAGCGCGAGTTTGCCGTGGGAGACTTGGTTTGTGTCTCCGTTCTTCTTCAATGCCAGACCTCCTTGTTCCAGCCTGAACACTCTAAGCTTACTCCACAATTTCATGGCCCCTATGTTGTCGAAGAGCGCGTTGGTTCAATTGCCTACCTCCTCACTCTGCCACCGGGTTCGATGGTCCATCCTGTTTTTCATGTTTCCAGGCTGCGCCGTTGCATTGGTGACCCTTCACTGGCTATGGATGCTCCACCTCTTCCCTTGATGGATCCAGTGGCTTCGTCTGACCCCATTCCTGTAGCGCTGCTTGATAAGCGCCATGTACACCGCTCTGGTCGTATTATCATGGAGATTTTGGTCTCTTGGCAGGGCCAGTCACTTGAGGATGCTACGTGGTTGTCTGAGGATGAGTTTATGCTCCGGTATCCTTCATAGTCGCCTTGAGGACAGGCGTGTGCGGAAGCGTGGTGGAGTGTTGTGCACGAGTGCACTAGGTTTAGTATTTACCTTTATATTTTAGTACTTTAATTATGTTCATTAGGCTAGTTTCCCTTATGATTAGCAGATGACTATTATTTGTATTTTGGATGATTTGTAATGGGCGCACTATTGGACCATGGGTGAACCGGGCCCACTAGTGGCACGATCCCAATGTGGGGCCTAACTTCCAATGTGGGGCGCGACTCCCCATAAGGGGGTCGTCTTCCTCCTTTGTGGTGATGTTTAATGAAATTCCAGAACTTCTTTTCCCTTTCTTCCAACTTCTTTCCCTTTCCATGCGTAGAACTCCTGCATACCGATTGTGCCTACACCAGGCACAACATCCCTCTTGATGTGACATATTGTATGTAAAAGGAAAAATCAATTTTCCCTTCAAAGTGCCTCCCAAACGGCTCCTTACTAGGACAATTTTATTCTTGACGCCCTTTTAGTTGTAACAATTGATCAAGAAAATAATAAGGTGAAAAGTGAAGGTGATCATCATTTCATCGTTGTTGTCATCATCAATGTCGTTCTAAGCCTTTTTCCAAAATCTTACAATCCCTGTGTATGTTAATAATTATCTAAATTTTAAAATTAATAATTTTATTTCATTTTAGTTTTCTAATTCACACACTTATTATGGGATGAAGAGAATACTAGTTTCATGGCATGGTAATTGTATGAAAATAAAGTTTCCTTACGGATGCATGCCAATATTGCATTGATTCCTACATTAATGAAAACAAGTGAGAAACATGGGAATATTAAAACTAGCACACAAAATTAATTTGTTTTGTTGATATTTTTTTCTAAAAGATGTGTTGATGATTGATGTATCTTTTGGATGACCATGTTTTATTTCCTTTTTCCATCCTCCATCATCCCACCATTGTGGATACCTAGGAGGGTGGTATTTGTATCCTAATCCCATGATGCACATTCATAATTAAAATTTCTTCATTGGACAGAGTAGTCTTATGGCACTGCTTTCCATACAGTAGGTTACATTCCCTTTCAACTTGTTTATGGTCATCCACTCCCTACATTGTTCAATTATGTGCCACTTCATTCTTTAGTACATAACTTGATTTGACCTTCCAAACTTATGATGTGGTTTTGTGACAACTTCATCTTAACTTGGCGGCTTTGCTAAATCATAGACAACAAGTTTAAGATAAATGTTGCATGGATGAAGAGTTTGAGGTTGGTGATCTTATTTGTCTATGCCACCAACCCTATTGCCAGCCTTCAGTTCATAAACTAGCAAATGAGAAAGTCACTTATTGCTTCCATGCTCTATATTTTATACTTGAGCGTATTATAAGGTTGCTTATCATCTCAAGTTACCTTTAAATGCTCATATTTACCCTCTATTCCATGTCCCTTGTCTTTAAAAGTACGTCGGTGATCCGTCCTCTCTTCCACCATCGATTTCCATAGATCCATCTTCCCTAACACCTATGCCATTTTAGGGTGGCATCATATTTTCCATCATGGATGCATTATTTATGTGGTTCTTATTTCGTAGTTACATTGTTCACCTAAAGATGCTACCTTGATGTGTGAAGATAAGTTCCTTCAACAATACCCGGGTTAGTCACCTTGAGAAAAAGTGTTACAGAGCGTGGTGGAATGTTTTGACCCTGATTTAGTCTTCTAATTTAGCTTTGATTCATAAATTTGTTAGTGTTTAGTCATCATATTTAATTAGATGTGGATTAAAGATAGTTTCCATATTAGATTAGGATAAGTCTAGAAATCCTTTCTAAATTTGTAATTGATCACAACAAAGTATAGAAGGACAAAAACAAATTTCAGTAATAGTTAACATAATTTTCCTATATCACTCTATCCTTCTTCTTTCCCCTCTTTAATTTCTATGTGTAGACAATGCCTATGAACATCAGGTGAATACTAATATATATGTTGATATTGTTTGTTTGTTCTTTAGTAGTTGATCATGTACATAATTTTTTTGTGCACAAATTTGATTATCACTTTAATAACAGTGTAAATTAGGATTAATTTAGGACTTTTTAGAAAAAAACCTTACCCCCTTCTCACTTTAATAAGTTCTAAACAAATTATGATTATGAAATCTATGTGTGCTTACAAAGCCATATTTATTTGAGAAATTATTATAATATTTTTAGTCTATTGAATTTTAAGTTAATTAAGAGTTTCTTTGAAAGGGAAATATAGGCATAGCATGACAAAAATCTCCATCTGCCTTCTCACTTTAATAATAATAATAATAATAATAATAATAATATATAGATATAGATATATTGTGTTATAGGAAACAACAAGCATGCGCAACAAGTATTTAATATTTACCCTATAAGAATGGCCACCTATCCTATGACACTAAAAGAAGTTGCAGGGCACCCATTTACCTTATTCATTGTTTGCAAGGACCTATGCATTGGAAAAAAAATGATTATATTTCCTTCCAATAAAGACTCATAATTACTAAAATCTCCCTTGTGTCACAGTGTATACTTGCAAGAAGAGTTTCTGAAGTGTATCACTATACAATGCCTCAACTACAAGGTCAGTGATGGAAATGAGAACGAGTCAAGCACTTTTGTTTGCCATGCACCCTAGATAAAAATTTTAGTGCAAGGGAAGGTGTTGCTATGCAATTGAAGGAATAAAGCCTTTAGGAAGCTTTTATATTCCACTCTCACAATGGGTTTAGCATAAGAAACACATAAAAATCTTTAATATTTTAGATCGACCGTACACATATTAGCATATGCTATTGATTTTACAATACTTGCACGAATATGCAATAACATATACACTATTAATCTCAAATATTAAGAGTTCTCGTATATTTCTTCAGCTGGGCTCATTATCAGAGTAGAACAATATAAAAACACTTCGTAGGTGGTAAAGGGGAGCCTGGACACAAAGGAAGCAATGTCCCTCTTCATTCCTATCAACCAAAAAGTTTGTTTCACATCATGATACATCTTAGTTCCTCCTAGATGGATGAAGAACATAGAGTGATGTGCCTCCTAAAGAATATGCCCCTTTAGCTCTACAGAGTTTGGCACACACAACCTCCCCTATTAAGTTAGACTCCCATCGGCCATCTCTTCAAAATCAATCACCGCTCTCCCTTACAACTTAGCATTCATTACTTAGATTTCTTCATCTCCCTTTTGTGCTTCCAACACCTCATCAACCAAACTAGAGTCTGTGGAGAGATTAGTGAACTATTTGCTTCTATCCTCCAAAGCTAACTCCAATTTTAGCTCAATAGCCTCTTCATTCAAAAGTCTTTCTTGCACATGCACACAAGCAAAAGAAGTAGCTGATTTTCCATCCAGGGCATCTGCCACCGCATTAGCTTTTTTGAGATGATAGGAAATAGTGAAGTCATAATCCTTGAGGAGGGAATGTTGATACTGATGGAAGTGCAACAATGGAAATTGGTGCATAGTGGTCATAATTGGGAATTGAGCAAATATGGAAAGGGGTAGTATTTTTTGGTGTAGTGTTGGCCACAAATATTTTTATCTTGTTATGGGACATGTGCGGGCAAATCTACATGCGTAGGGTTATTTTGTGTATAATGGGGAAATGCAAGATATTTTGTGTAATATTGTTATGACCCTGATCCTAAATTAATTAGTCGTTAATCATCTTATTTAATCATAATTATATTGAAGGTGGTTTTCCTAATATTACTGCAACAATCTCAAAAGAAATCCAAAAATGTAAACATGGAGGATATTTCATAATAGCTTGTCAACACATTTGAAGGCTTGTCCCCATTTACATGCACATTGGGTTGTGCCGAAAATAAGTGATTGAAAAGTAGAATGAAGACCATTGGGTTGTACTATGGATACCTAAAAGGGTCGGGCAGGGCAGACCTACTTGTGCCTCCTCCTATACATGCTTTGTCAAGGTGAACTCCCTGAGGCACCTCACACGCTGGTGATGCACACACAAATCCGCTTACCACAACCCCTTTACCTCCCTCCACCCACTATAACAAAATATAGTATTAGCAACGCAAAGAAAAGTGTCGCTGAAAACCACTACTTGTGACACTTATAAAAGCATCGTAAAAAATCACTATTAGTGACACTTTCTATAAAGCGTCACTAATAGTTCAACTATTAACAATGCTTAATAGAAAGCGTCATTCATAACACAACAATTAGAGATGCTTTATAAAAAAGTTTCTAATATTTGTGCTATTAGCGATACTTTAGGAAATCGTCACTAAAAGTTTTATATTTTAATGTTTAATAAAATGTGTCGCTAATACTTGTACTATTAGTGACGCTTTAGAAAAGCGTCACTCAAAGTTATATGCTTTAAATAAAAAGAAAAAATAGATCAATTACCGACGTTTTTTGAAGCATCACTAATAGTATTAATAATAGTGATGCTACTATAAAAGTGTTGATAATAATTGTACTATCAGCGACATTTCCCTCAATGCGTCACAAATAAAATAAAATTATTTTTTTAACAAGTATGATAATTAGTGACGCTTATAGAAAAGTGTCGCTAATAGTTTTTATTTATTTTACTTTATATTTATTACTTAAATATTTAATAGGGTAGAGAGAGAAGAAGAGAAGAGAGAAATATGAGAGATGAGAAGAGAGAATGAAGAGAGAAAGTGAAGAGAGATAGTGTGAAGAGAGGGAGAGGTGAATAGAGAGATGAGAGAGAGTGAGTGACTGAAGAGAGAGAGAGGAGAGGGAGATAAATTTTATTTTAATTTTTGAAGTTTTTTCTAAATAATAATAAAATAAATATTATTAGCGACACATACATACTAGGTATTAGTGATGCATACAATTATACGTCGCTAATACCTAGTATATTAGTGATGCATATTTCCATGTGTTGCTAATAATATTTATTTTATTTATTTTTTATTATTTTTAAAATAAATTAAAAAATAATAAAAATTCATAATTAGAGGAGAGAGAGTGTAGAGAGAGAGGAGTTAATGGAAAGAGAAAGTGAAGAGAGAAAGAGAAAGAGAGTCAAGAGAGAGAAAGAGAATGAGAGAGAGTGAAGAGAAAGAGAGAGGCTAGAGAGAGAAGAAAGAGGGGCTTGAGAAACTGTATGTAGAGAGAGGAGAGGGAGATGAATTTGATTTTAATATTTTCATATTTTTTATAAAATATTATATATTTAAAATAATAAAATAAAAATAAAAATAAAAATAAAAATAAATATTATTGACGACGAATAGTAATATCCGTCACTAATATACTAGGTATTAGCAACACATACAATTATGCGACGCTAATACTTAGTATATTAACGATACATATTATTATGTGTTGCTAATAATATTTATTTTTTATTTATTTTTAAAATAAATTTATTAAAAAAATTAGAAAAAATTAAAATTAAAGGAGAGACAAAAGAGAGACTGTGTAGAGAGACAACAAAGACGGTAGATAGATAGAGGGGGAAAGAAAGCGAGGGAAGAGAGAGAAAGAGATAGAGAGAGTGAAGAGAGAGGAGAGAGAGGTGCGAGATAGAAAAGAGAGGGGCATAGTGAGAGGGTAAAGAGAGATGGGTAGAGAGAGAAAAGCGGAAGATAGAGGAGAGAGAGAGAGAGAGGAGAGAGAATGAAGAGAGAGAGTGCAGGGTGAGAGTGAGGGAGTGAGAGAAAGAGGAGAGAGAATGAACAGAAAGAGGGGAGAGAGTGAGGAAAAGGGAGAGCGAAAAAGTGAGGGAGTTAATAGAGAGAGAAGGGAGAGGGAGGGGAGAGAGAGAAAGAAGAGTGTGTGGAAAGAGAAGAGAGAGTGAAGAGAGAGAGAGAGAGAAGAGAGAGAGAAAAGAGGGAGGGAAGAGAGGAGCGAGTGAGAGAGAGAGGAGGAAAGAGGAGAGAGGGAAGAGAGAGAGGGGAGAGTGAGGAAAGAGGCGGGAGAGAGTGAATAGAGAGAGGGAAGGAAAAAAGTTTTAAAAAATACTGCTATAAACGACGCTCAATACCAAGCATTGCTAATAGATTATTTTAAAAAAAAATTTAAGCTATTAGCGATGCTCGGCAGAGTGTGTTGCTAATAGCATAAATATTTGCCACACTGATTCATCAACGTCGTTAATACTTATACTATTAGCGATGTCAAATTGTGTTGGGGTAGAAGAGTGACCCCCACTAATTTGGTTGGCCTCGCACAGATCCAAGGAGGATGAAGAGTGACCCCCACTAATTTGGTCGGGCTAACAAATCCCTCGCAGGGATCTGATAGTTGCTTGCGTACCCCTAAGGGATCAAACCTCACATAGTTCTACCTCTCCTCTGCCTACACCCTCCTTTATATAGACAACCCAACGTAGTTCTAGTGCAGTTCAGTTCCCTTCTCTACTTCCTGGTTGCCTCCTCTACTTCAGTTCAGTTGGGAAAAGGCGGTTGTTTCCAATTAGGGAAACTTCCTAATTTGTGTCATGCCTATATTGTGGAAACTCAGTTCTAGAAGTGTTTATACCATGACATGATGGTTGACAAACTTAATTTGATGAGGTTGTCTCGCTTACTTCAGTTCACTATGCTCGACGTTCCTTTTCCTCTAGTAGTGATTGAATTGATTATACTATGATGGGGTTTCTGGTATGTATGCCAAGCTTAATTTGATGAAGTTATGAACTCAAGATATGTTCAACTAGCTCATGAGAGCTATCATATTGGACTAGTTGATTAATATTTACACTTAATACTAAACATATCATCCTTTTAAGTGCATGTGGCTGATAGCAATATGAACCTTGTTGGGCACTTTTTCTAAATCATATGTGTGAAACAAAAGTGATTTAAAATCTTACTACTTTACATACTTATTTATACAAAAAAATAATTTAAATAATTTGTAGAATTAATTCACAGAATATTCGAAAGTAATGTAGCCTAAATTGTATTTTATTATATCCAAGCAATGTCCACAATGAATAGAATTAAGAACTATATTTGATAAATTATATAAAAGTGCATTATTTGTTCAATGTTGACTACTAAAAATTTGTTCTAAACATAATTATTTCTGGACATATAATAATTTATAAATATATGGATTGAATTGTCTACAAATGAGACTGCTTAAGTTTTAAAATTGTAATTCTATAAATGATAAATTTAACACTTTCTCTTCGCCTTTAACGGTAATATTCTTTGATTAATAACTTACACATTTGAATATTATTTATTGTTTCCCTTAAATTGTGTGTTTTTGTTTAAAATGCCTAAAAAGTGTCTCGGCAGGTGAGGTTCATTGTGTATCTATATAATAGATGTAAATAAGAACAAATGACGACCTTAAGCTACATGTGAAAAGCTTATTGATGTTCCTTCCATGAAAGGATTTTAAAAAGATATTGGCTTAGTTGTAGCAATTTCTTTAATAGATTTCCAAGTTTAAGTTTAAGTCCAATTGTTTAGCTTATAAAGCACTATTTATGTAAGATGATGTTAGTATTGTGAACAACCTTTTGTTGAAGTGAACTTTCTTCATGTGTCATTAGTGATGGTGGGAGGGGGGAAGGAAGGGGAGGGGGGGGGGGGCGCATGGGGAGAGGGGGGGCGGGAGGGAGGAGGGGGCTTTGGGTGCCAGATTTGGGCTCCCTGCTGGATTCTGGCTCCCTACGTAGTCATTAGTGATGTTTAAAAGCGTTGCTAATAGTCCTTTTTGTTGTAGTTATCCAAAGATGTTTTTCATCATATGTAAGCTAAATGTAAAATCAAAATATTGCATTGCATCTAACAACTTACTATTCTTTAGCACTTTGATTGAACTTGAACCATCCTCCAAAATAATCTCAAATACAAGAATAACAGAAGTGAACATTAATATAAAACTCAACAAGTTTCCATAGAGTGAACTCCAACATGTATCACTTGCTCGTTTGAGAGTAACTTCTTGATTCAAACCTTTTCCACTTAACTTGAACCATCCTCCAAAATAATCTCAAATACAAGAATAACAGAAGTGAACATTAATATAAAACTCAACAAGTTTCCATAGAGCGAACTCCAACATGTATCACTTGCTCGTTTGAGTGTAACTTCTTGATTCAAACCTTTTCCACTTAAAAGTTCTCTCGTACTTAATGCCTGAACAATTGTGCTAACATTTATATCTCGAAGAGGTAATGACACTCGAGGCTCCCACAGTATTCACCACATTTCTTACAAGATTAAAAAGTAAAACAATTTGAATATCCAACCTATGACGATCATCTCATTCATGCAACACATACCATCGAATAACACCTGTGCTTTATGATCTTTATCATATTTCATAATCACAAATGCACAACCTATACATTTATTCAAATCTCATAATATATTTACATGTTTCAAGAACAAGTAATATAATTCGCATTTACCCCGCATATCCAAGTATAATAATCCACATTCATCTTACATGTTCAAGAATCATCATTTACATAACAGTGCAAATATAAGCATATAATCCATATACTACATATGCAAATACCACTATAAATTTTTTTTGTTAAGAAATCAACCCAGTCACCCTGGCCAAAGACAGAGCAGACCTGCTCACCCTAAAATTCATAAATGGGAGCTTGAATTTCTATGAAGAAAGACGAAGAAGTTGGACTAAGTCCCAAATAGATATTACCCCCTTGTAAGCCAGTGCACATGGTCACAATGGTTTATCTCATTATATCAAATCCACTCATCTCACTTGAGCAGGAAACTTGCCTTCAAGGAGCAACAAAACCTGTCCATTGGACAACCCTCAAATAGTGTAAAACGGACAATTAAATCTCCAATATGAGTAATTCGAAAAAATCACGACACCTAATTGTACCTTAACAAATGATTTTCCTCATATATGCAACATGATACAAACATGATTAATCTTTAATGTAAGCAAGTATAAGTAAACATACTCTAATCCTCTTACACATGAAACATGATACATATGTGGCAATTAATGTATATATATATATATATATACATGGTCATGTTCATAGTCATACTAAAGCATAGTTCGTATGTAATTAATATGACATATGTAAGCATTAAACATACTCCCCTATGGTTTTAATCTACTAGAGTTAGGGCATCATACTAAACTTAAACATACATAGTCATCTCTATAATTAAACTAAGTACATAGAACATTTAATTGTCTATAATACTTAAAAGCTTTCAGGTACTTAATTCGTCAACAATTACGCTAACATTTATATCTCAAAGAGTATCACAACACTTGAGGCTTCCACAATATTCACCAAATTTCTTACAAGATTAAAAAGCAAAATAATTTGAATATGATTTTTTGCCACAACAACTAATGCCAATTGAAGTTGGTGAGAAAAACAATGGTTATAAAATGCAAACTGATTACCCTTCGTAATCAATATTTTGAGGCCATTAAACTCATCCTACATATTACTGGCCCCGTCAAAACCTTGATCACGTAATCTTGTTGGGCTCAATCCATGTTTGAAAAAAAGTGTTTCCATTGTTGCTTTTAATGATACTTCAAAAGTCTTTGGAGCATGATCAATGGCCAAAAACCTCTCAATAACACATCCACGCTTATTTATGTAGTGTATTGCCACGTGCATTTGTTTTTAACTGATATATCATGAGACTATTTTATCAAAATTGAAAATAGCTCATCTCCAAGATCTTGGATAATCATATTAGTAGTTTCAATGGCAACAACTTCCACAATGTCCTTCTTGATCAATTTATCATTATGTGGAGCATTTTGTAGTACATTATTTTCTATTCCTTCATTATGATCAACAATAAACTTAAAAAGTTCAAGAAAATTTTCAAGGTTACTTGAATTCTGAGTCATCATGCCCAAAATATTACTACAACTAAATGCACTATTAACGACACTCTTATTAGCGAAGCATAATCAAGCGTCACTAAAAACCACTACTTGTGACACTCAAAAAATGTCACATGAAAATGACTATTAGTGACCTTTTTATTAAGCATCGCTAATAGTACATCTTTTAGTGACGATTAATAAAAAGTGTCACTAATATAACACCTATTAGCGACGCTTTCTAATAAGCGTCACTAAAAGTTATTCATTTTAAATTTTTAAAAAATAATTATAAATATTAGCAACTCTTTTTAAAGCGTTGCTAATAGTTTTTAACAATAGCGACACTTAATTAAAATAAGTGTCGCATATAGCAATAATTATTTTTAAAAAAAATTAAAACTAATAAATTTTAGTGAAACTTTTAAAAAGCGTCGCTAATAACATAACTATTAGCGATATTTATCAAAGGTGTCGCTAACAATTATTGTTATTATCGATGCTTGTTCAAAGTGTCATTAAAAGTTATTTCTTTAAATTTTTTTAAAAATAATTATAACTATTAGCGACGCTTTTTTTAAAGCATCGCTACTAGTAGAGCTAGTAGTGACGCTTAAAAACAAGCGTCTCAAATAGTTATAATTATTTTATAAAATAAATAACATTTAGTGACACATTTAAAAAGCGTCGCTAATAACATAACTATTAGCGTCGCTAATACTATTTTAATTTATTTTAAATTATTTTTTTATTAGCGGTGCTTTTTTAAGTGTTGCAAATAAGGTTTTATTTTTTTCAAAATATATTTTTTTATTAGCGACGCTTTTGGAAGCATCGCTAATAAAATATTTTTATTTTTTATATATTAGAGACATTATATAGTGTCATTAATAATTAATTATTAGAGATGCTTAAAATTAAGCGTTGCTAATAATTCACTATTAGCGATGATTTATTAAGCGTTGTTAAAAATAAAGAATTAGTGTGGTATAAGTAAACATTGCTAATAGCATGCCATTAGCGATGCTTTATCATAAGCATCGCTAATGAGCAATAGTGACTCCATTTTTAATGACGTAGTTAGCGACTCTTTGTAAGTGTCACCAATATTCATTTCCGACGCTTAGGAGACTATTAGCGGTGCTTTTAAGCATCACTAATAATCTTTTTTGTTATAGTGAATCCCAAACCTTGTCGAAGGAGAAATAAAACACCATCAATTATTTCATTTATCTGAACCCTATATTCAATTTTGGCACGAACTATTTGTCTCACAATAGTTGTATGAATGTGCTGCTTTTGATTCAACAAAATTTTACACTTCATCCAAGCTTGATCATGTGCACTATCATGGTGGCCCACATTTTTTCAAGTGTTTCTTTCTTCTTCCAATTTGAAAATCCTATGTAATGCACTATCATGGTGATTTACAACTTGATATGGTGTTATTTCTGACCCCTCGATGGCATTGTTGAAGAAGGGGGCCTTCACTTGGTCTGATACCATTGAGTTTTTGTTCATAACACTCAACGCAACCCTCATTTCAGCCCTTGTTCTTGCCCTAACGGACATTGCCAAGATGTTTATTGTAGAGAACAATAAATTTGATGTGGGTTTTGGAGCAATCCTTATGCAAGATGAATGTCCTATTGCCATTGTTTGAATGTTCCCTTCTATTGCCTTCTTATAAGCGTCAGACACTTGTTATCATACAATCATTGACCGAGTTGCACCCTTATCTTGTTACACTTTATCATCTAGATATATTGGCTGATCAAATACTTAATGGACCAGCATGTGGCAACTCCAACTCAGCAATGTTACGTTTATAAGTTATTGGACTATGATTATGAGTTCGTTTATAAATGTAGTCACAAAATCATGTTGTC
The DNA here is from genome assembly GCA_035235625.1 of Saururus chinensis. Taxonomy (NCBI): domain Eukaryota; kingdom Viridiplantae; phylum Streptophyta; class Magnoliopsida; order Piperales; family Saururaceae; genus Saururus; species Saururus chinensis. Next base: position 41,414,283 of record CP141143.1, read on the forward strand.
AATGCTTTATCATACCAATTTGAGGATGCTTCCTTCCGGGCTCTATATGATCTTGTTTTTCCTTTTTTGGGAGACTTACAGACAGCTACTGTGGCCGACTTGGATATTTGTTATCTTGTTGCAAGTTGATTCTTCTTCCTCACCTAATTTTGTTTTACAGGATGGTTTGTCTCTATGGTGCAATTGCCTTTAAGTTCCCAATTTTTACCAGTTGCAAAAGGATATCCTCCATCTTTATCATTGTAAGCCCAATGTAGGACATGAAGGGTATAAACACGTATCTCAAAGCTTCGCCTAGCATGGCCTTAAACATATAATCTAACAATTTGTGGCTTAGTGCAACATTTGCCACAAGCAAACACTAATTCTACCAAATTTTACGGCTCTTCTCCAGCCACGACCTATTCCAAAGAGAATGTGGGAGGATATCAAGATGAATTTTATAGAGGGATTACCTAAGGTCTAGGGCAAATTTGTTATACTTGTGGTGGTTGATTAGCTATCCAACTATGCTCATATTTTTTCTCTCTCATCTCTAAACTGCAAAATTGCCAAGGTTTTTATGCATGACATTGCTCGTCTTCATGGATCACTAAGTCTAATGTTTGTGATAAGAATAAGATGTTCCTATCCATATTCTGGCAAGATTATTTTTTCTTTTAAAGCACTTTAGTTTGCATTAGTTCAGCCTATCACCCTTAGACTGATGATCAATCTAAAGTCATAAATCATTGCCTTGAGCAATATTTATGGTGCTTTTCAAGTTATTCTCCCTAGACTTAGTTATCCTTTCTATATTGGACAGAGTACTCTTATGGCACTGCTTTCCATATTATAGTAGGTTACACTCCCTTTCAACTAGTTTATGGTCATCCACTCCCTACATTGCTCCATTATGTGCCACTTCACTCTCTAATACATGAACTTGATTTGACACTCCAAACTTATGATGTGGTATTGTGACAGCTTCATCTTAACTTGGCGGCTTTGCTAAATCGTAGACAACAAGTTTAAGATAAATGTTGCATGGATCAAGAGTTGGAGGTTGGTGATCTTGTTTGCTCATGCGACCAACCCTTTTGCCAGCCTTCAGTTCATAAACTAGCAAATGAGAAAGTCACTTATTTCTTCCATGCTCTATATTCTGTACTTGAGCGTATTATCAAGGTTGCTTATCATCTCAAGTTACCTTCAAATGCTCATATTTACCCTCTATTCCATGTCTCTTGTCTTTAAAAGTACGTCGGTGATCCGTCCTCTCTTCAACCATCGATTTCCTTAGATCCATCATCCCTAACACCTATGCCATTTTAGAGTGGCGTCGTATTTTCAATCATGGATGCATTATTTATGTGGTTCTTATTTCTTAGTTACATTGCTCACCTAAAGATGCTGCTTTGATGTGTGAAGATAAGTTCCTTCAACAACACCCGGGTTAGTCACCTTGAGAAAAAGTGTTACAGAGCGTGGTAGAATGTTATGACCCTGATTTAGTGTCCTAATTTAGCTTTGACTCCTAAATTTGTTAGTGTTTTGTCTTAATATTTAATTAGATTTGGATTAAAGATAGTTTCCATATTAGATTAGGATAAGTCTAGAAATCCTTTCTAAATTTGTAATTGATCACAACAAAGTATAGAAGGACAAAAACTAATTTCAGTAATAGTTAACTTAATCTTCCTACATCACTCTATTCTTCTTCTTTCCCCTCTTTAATTTCTATGTGTAGACAATGCCTATGAACATCAGGTGAATACTAATATATATGTTGATATTGTTTGTTTGTTCTTTAGTAGTTGATCATGTACATAATTTTTTTGTGCACAAATTTGATTATCACTTTAATAACAGTGTAAATTAGGATTAATTTAGGAATTTTACTAAAAAAACCCTAACCCTTTCTCACTTTAATAAGTTCTAAACAAATTATGATTATGAAATTTTTGTGTGCTTACAAAGCCATATATATTTTAGAAATTATTATAATATTTTTAGTCTATTTAATTTTAAGTTAATTAAGAGTTTCTTTGAAAGGGCAATATAGGCATAGAGTGGCAAAAATCTCCGTCCCCCTTCTCACTTTAATAATAATAATAATAAATATAGATATATTGTGTTATAGGAAACAACAAGCATGCGCAACATGTATTTAATATTTACCCTATAAGAATGGCCACCTATCTTGTGATACTAAAAGAAGTTGCAGGGCACCCATTTACCTTATTCATTGTTTGCAAGGGCCTATGCATTGGGAAAAAAAATGATTATATTTCCCTCCAATAAAGACTCATAATTACTAACATCTCCCTTGTGTCACAGTGTATACTTGCAAGAAGAGTTTCTGAAGTGTATCACTATACAATGCCTCAACTACAAGGTCAGTGATGGGAATGAGAACGAGTCAAGAACTTTTGTTTGCCATGCACCCTAGATAAAAATTTTAGTGCAAGGGAAGGTGTTGCTATGCAATTGAAGGAATAAAGCCTTTAGGAAGCTTTTATATTCCACTCTCACAATGGGTTTAGCATAAGAAACACATAAAAATCTTTAATATTTTAGATCGACCGTACACATATTAGCATACATTAGTGCTAGTATATGCTATTGATTTTATAATACTTGCATGAATATGCACTATTAATCTCAAATATTAAGAGTTCTCGTATATTTCTTAAGGTTGGCTCATTGTCAGAGTAGAATAATATAAAAACACTTCGTAGGTGGTAAAGGGGAGCCTAGACACAAAGGAAGCAATGTCCCTCTTCATTCTTATCTATCAAAAAGTCTGCTTCACATCATGATACATCTTCGTTCTTCCTAGATGGATGAAGAACGTAGAGTGATGTGCCTCCGAAAGAATATGCCCCTTTAGCTCTACGGAGTTTGGCACACACAACCTCCCCCAAAAAGTTAGACTCCCATCGGCCATCTTTTCAAAATCAATCACCGCTCTACCTTGTAACTTAGCATTTATGACTTGGATTTCCTCATCTCCTTTTTGTGCTTCCACCACCTCATCAACCAAACTAGAGTTTATGGAGAAATTAGCAAACCACCTACTTCTATCCTCCATAGCTAACTCCAATTTTAACTCAATAGCCTCTTCATTCAAAAGTCTTTCTTGCACATGCACACAAGCTAACAAAATAGTTGATTTTTGATCTAGGGCATCTGCCACCGCATTATCTTTTTTGAGATGATAGAAAATAGTGAAGTTATAATCCTTAAGGAGGGAATGTTGATACCGATGGAAGTGCAACAATGGAAATTGGTGCATAGTGATCAGAATAGGGAATTGAGCGAATATGGAAAGGGGTGGTTTTTTGGTGTAGTGCTTGGCCACAAATATTTTTATCATGTTATAGGACATGTGCCGGCGGATCTACATGCATAGGGTTATTTTGTGTATAATGGGGAAATGTGAGACATTTTATGTAATACTGTTATGACCCTAATCCTTAATTAATTAGTCATTAATCATCTTATTTAATCATAATTGTATTGAGGGTGGTTTCCTTATCCCACTATAATTAGTTTAGGCGTCATTGACAAATGATTAAGGGTCAGAAATCCAATTTCATAAGCTAGATTAACTTTTCGTTGCTCTGTCTGTTCTTCTCTCCTCTTTCTTTCTTCTCTCCTCTTTCTATCTATATCCCCGACTACCCGATCTACAACAAATACACTATATGCTAAAGCCATTTTGGTAAATCGTTGTGTGGTTAAGATTAAATAAGATAAGCCACTATTTTCTTCCACTTCCTACATTCTATGACTGGTTTCTACTTTGCTTTTCATAGAATTTCGCATGGTATCGTATGTGGCCTCCATACGTGTGGTCCTCATGGATCCCAATGGGTGAGCCTACAAAAACTGATCTACGACTACGAGGGTGCAAGTGAAATTTTATCCCATTTTAAGAAATGAATTATAGCATTAGACATGCTTTGGACGGTGTAACTTATCATCGACTGAGGGAAAGCATAATTTTATTGGTTATTTTTTATGCATAGATAAAGCTTAATTAATAGCTAACACGGCAGTTAGCATAAGTTTTAGAGATCCATATTGGCGCATGCTAGAATGGGGATTCCAACATAGATATGGGCCGAAGGTAAGGTGCCCCAAACGAGGACATTAAGCCTAGAGCACAACCAAGTATAGTTTAAATGGCTCAAAAACTCAGGTCACTGAATTAAAACATAAGTTCGCGAAACCAGTTTATCCATTGCTGAATTGAATAACACTAGTACATTATTCGAATATAATGATTACAGATATAAAACATAATTGCTGCAATGAGCTTCTACAACTCTGATTTTGCTTCATGAATACTCTGATCATGAATGAATACCTACAAATGAACCTACCTAAAGCTAGTACATTAGACAGCACAAATATCTAAAATTAATCAAAAATGCCATCTGCAACCAGCTGTGACACTATCTTCTTATAAGCCTGTTGTGCGAGATGAATGCCATCCCAACTGATATGTGATGATAGATCCTCGCAAACTGAAGACGAAGAGTCACACATTTTGCTTGGATTGAAGTTGTATTTTCCTCCGGCTCCACAACAAGCGGTTAAAGCGTTTTCAGGTCCTGGCATTCAAAAAAGTAGGCATACCATTAAGAGAACAACCCATACCAGTAACTATGAGAGAAATTAATTGGAGGTGTTGGAAACTTGCCTGGACCAGATACTGCATTATCAACCAGCTTCAAGACAGCACTATAGTGGTCAGCATACTTGATATCAATATCTGGAAATTCCGCACGAAGGCGCATTAGGGCCATCTGAAGCTGTTTGTTATGAACCTCGGCGAAAGCGTTGTAATCAACTAAGCACATCCTTTGATCATAAGCCGAAGTATCATTGGTTTGAAACTGAGTGAGGTAGATAGGAAAACATCCAATGGGGAAATTTCCAGGTACCACCAAATGCCTAGCCCCATAATTAATCAATTTCTACAAGGAGAAGAATAAAATTGAATGAAGATGTAACAATTTGTTAAAGAAGATTGTAGCTATGCTAAATTATGATGATACAAATTTGAAAAAAAGATGTACAAACTAATTACCTTAGCAGCATCAATTATAGTTTGTACTACTGATGGCACCAATTGAATCACCTCCTCAATTTTCTTTCCCCCAACAAATGCGTAATTGTAGTCATTACCTCCTACCTCGCCTAACATAAAGAGGGAATTGGCAAACTTGTCCTTGCACTCTGCAAATATGATGGCTATATAGTTATGAGGGGGGGAAAAACAATAAGAGCTAGCATTGTAAATATTAGGATAAGAAAGTCAGTATGTATACCTGAATCTGAAGAACAGATGGAGTTGACATAGTTGTCGAACCAGGCAAGTTGCACATTAAGAGAGCTGTTTGTGTAAGGAGTTTGGATGCCATTACTGTTTAGGTCTGAAGCATCAAGGGCAGTGGCACCGGCAACAGCAAAGTTGATACCATTCTTGAACTCTGCGTTTTGATTTAGATATGGGCTGAGATAGGGGAGACCGAAGTGTTTGGCTGTGGAAAGTGGAACACACAGTCAGGAAAGCAATCTAATGGTTTGTTAGAGCTCAGATAGGATTTAAGATGTCTTGGTAGGCTATCCTAATTAATGGCGAAATTAACTACACATGCTGCAGTTATAAAATCATATGCATGGTACATGCTAATAAGATCAGTAAATATGTCTTTCAAACCGAACATGAAAAATCAAAATCAGAGATCAGAAACAAGAAAGTCATCTAAAAGGAAAGCAAAAATCAGCAAAAGAAGAAAAGGAATCAAAGCATAGGTTCATTACCAATGAAGTCTATCATCAGTAGCCCATCAGAACACCTTCCTGTAGCCTTGCCAATGCTCATCCCGTAAGGCAAGCTTGCGATGGCCTGAAACTGTCCCAGGTCGCCTTGCCTTATTAAGTTCCCCGTGTCCGTCAGCGAGTTACCGAGGCTGTAGATGGAATCGAACTGTTTGGCTTGTGAAGCACCAGGAACAGCAACAAGCAATAAGAAGACAGTAACGAAGAAGCCAACACCGCGAAGCAGACGAAGAACGGCCATTGCTGAAGCTAGACTGGAAAGAAAAGAAGTTGGACGAGACAAGTGAAGAAGAACATGATACTCATTGATATATATAGAGATGAATTGTCGGTTGGAAAATCTGAGTCGGTTTCATATTCAGTTCCCTGTCCGTATAAGACTAGTACTCAGAAGAAGACTGGTCTTCACGTTCAGTGCAATGAACTAAGTTCAACTCGAAGTCTTCCTTTCGGCAAGGTAACAGTTCTGAACCCTCTTTCTACTATCATTCTAGTTTCCACTTTCGTAAAGCAAGCGGTTTTTTATTCGCTCCAAAGTTCGCATTAGACTAGTACTCGGAAAAACCGGAGCTGCCTGTAAATGCAAATCCCAATACAACATCAAGACGACCGTCGTCTTCCTCAACTTTAGTTGACGGAAGTTAACCGGAGTTGTTGGTAAGCGTCCTGATGGAACCGTTTGGAAGGCTAACTCATCTGAGATTTTCTCTTCTTCTTCGTCCTATTATGGGGCGATCCATCGCTCGTATAATTGTAATCACTTATCAAAGAAAAAAAAGTGTGCTTGTAATTTGTGTCTGTTACCGTTTATGGTTTATTGCATTGAAACCATATCACACCTACTGAGAAAACGAGATTGGATGCTGAGTAAAGGTAATATTTTTCTTGTCAAAGAACCGACAAGGTCTGATTCTGATTGGGCATATTTAGTTTAGATGATTTTTAGGAGTAGTAATTTTTTTATTGGTTTCGGAGGAACAATTAGTGTTGCTTGTGTTTGTTTGTAGCATGAATGGATTGTGCTTATAGAACTAAATTGTCATTATTTTGTTACTTATCATTGGTCATGTATTGTGAACAAGGCAAAAAAAAAAGAGATTGTTTTTATGGTAGGAATTTTTGCAAGGTGTGTCATAGTTGATTGTGAATGGGGTATACATACTTGCTGGGAAGGTGGATATATGTAAAACATTTTATATTAGCAAATAATGTATATTATGAAGTGCAAATTAGTAATATTTGCTAAATTATTAAAAGTTGTGATAGTTTTGGTGCAAGCAATAGGGGGCTCCTATAATCATCTTGTATCCCTAAGTGCCTGATTCATATATTAGTTATTTGAATTGCATAAAGTGGTACTCTCTTCTATAGATTAGTTTTTATGGTCACCTACCCACTTCAAGTCCTCATTTTAATGATGTGAATAGGTTTCTTAGAATAGGGAATCAGGAGCCAAAAGGCAAACATCTTATGATAGTTATATATGTAGATATTGGATGTTTTCCCAATGTAGCTAGTCTAATACAACAAGAAAATTCCGACATTAGATGGGTATAAGTTTCTTTATACTAATTTAAATTTTAAAAGTTCTCTTAAGCATTTCACATATTTTCCTATATAAATGTTATAGGTTATTAGATGATGAAAAATCCTTGAGTGGCGAAGAACCTTGTATGAATGTGGGTGAAAGTGATCCAAAATGCACGTGCAAGGATGTTACTGAGACATGTGATAACAATGACAATGTAAAGCAATATCAAAGATTTTGATTGAGGAGATTGACATTGCAATCCCAAGGATGTACTTCAAATATGAAGGAAGCATATGCTTATTACAATGATTATGCTCTTAAAAAGGAGTTTAGCATTAGAAGGTATAAAACACTGTGCAAAAATAGATTGAGATTCTACATAAGTATCTGTTGTTCAAATGAAAGAGTGAAGATGAAGCCACAAGATCAAGATGTTAAGAATCAAAGGTTGTAGATAAAAACAAGATGCATGGCTATGATTAGAATAGAATTAATTGAAGCATCCATGTTGAAGGTGAAACATTTTAGAGTAGAGCATAACCATACACTCCTACCTCTAGATCAAGCATTTATGTTGAGGTCACACCAATAAATAGGGTATACATGGGAGTCTATTATTGATTTAGCGGAACAGTCTAGAATGAAACCCAATGTTGCTTATAAGTTTATGAGTAGACAAACAGGGGGAGCACAATGCCTAGGATTTCTTCAAGAAGATCACCAAAATTACATTCATTCAAAGCATAAATAGTATTTACACAAAGGAGATGTAGTGGTTGTACTTGACTATTTGAAGAATAAGAAGTTAAAAGCCCCGACGTTTTATTATGACATCCAATATGATGATGACTGCAAAATTACAAACGTCTTTTGCGCTGATTCAAAATCAATATATGATTATCTTCAGCTATAGGCATGCCATTTTATTGAGCTTATGCATTTATTTTTTATCTGATTAAATACATGATGAATACGTGTTACACCATTGCCAGTTATATTCTCTATAATTCCAAAGAGTATTAACCATTACAATTCCAAATGCATGTTATCTATTTTTAAAGTATCCTTTTTTTTATATTCTGCAGCATGTTTACATTAAAGATGACTTCTATGATACTCTTTCTTGTAATTCCCTGGATTGTAGAACCCGAAATGGAAGGAATAACTTATCTGAACAGTTGAAAATTAACACCGAGGTACTAAGTTTGATTAAGTATGTTTCTTCTCCTCTCAATGGCTGAATTTACTGGCATTTGTTGAGTTCTTTATATGTATGTAGTAATTTGGCAATTTTCCCAGGCATAGAGGGAACCATGGTGGTTGTGGTCCTCCCCATGGAGGCTGAGGCCATGGATCCCACTATGAGAGAGGATTCAGCTATGTTGGTAGAGGATGTAGTTAGGTCGTGCAAAGCCCCATGGCTAGTTAAATGAAAATAAATAGGGTTGTATGAGAGTTTGCGTCTTTGTGTTTTCATCAAGAGCAAAATGTTTGTCAACGCAACATGCAGAAGTACTAGAGTCTCTGACCTTATAATGTTTACTCTATTTTCTTGTATTTTTTTTGTTTTTTGGCACAAATCTGTTTTACCATATCTGTGGTGCATCTATAGTTAACCTGCACTGAGATAGGTTGTTGATATACTAGCACAATAATAATCGACTTAAGCTTAATGCTACTGAAGTGGTATGATTTGAATTGTTTTGTGCCTAATGTGAATTTTTTGTTTCATTAAGTCTTTGACATTTCACGGTACTTTCATTCTAGAAAAAAGAAGCAAAACTACTCTTGCAAGTATGAAATTTGCATAAGTTCTAGGAATAAGCTTGGTGTTTTCAATTACATTTCTAGTGTAATAATTTCATTCAACACAAAGCAGAGCAAATACAACAGACTTAGGTAACATCAGCTTTTCCATGGATAAGGTCATCTCTCCATGATCCTTGGAACACATCCCCGTTAGGGTAGTGAATGTGCCTAAACCTGATCTCATACCTTACCACCACATGCCATCATAGAAACTTCCACATGTTAGGATTAAATGGCCCTGCAAATAAATCACCAAAACATCAACATGTATAGGTGGGAAATCTATTTAACCCATACAATGTAAAAATGTGTTTGCTAATCAATCTTGATAAAAGACATAGAAAGGCCCTTAAGAGTAGTACTAAAACTTTAACACAATACCTTTCCCTCTGGAAGGCCACCTTGCTACATCCCTTATAAATTCCTCCCCTTTATTGCATTTCCATCACATGTCTCTATTTATTATGGGAGCACCTTTCAGCTTCATGTATAATTTTTTCCTCTTAGATTGCAAATCTAAATGATTTTGAGCTTAACATATGCATTGTTTTCATTTGATCATTGATACTGCACATGTAGAAAGCAAACCTAGTTTTATTGGCACATATGAATATTTCTCCTTAACAATTGTTGATGCAGCATTGTTAATGTCAGCTACAGCCATTAGACCAGTATCAAAGAGTACATCAAAAGGTCACAATTTTGCAGTAGTAGACAATTCTCCACTAGCATCTCCTAAGATTCTCTTTTTGCGGGTCATGATATGTTTGATGTGTGTGACACATCTGCAGAATTTCTCACTGATTTCACACCAACTAGAAGAGGGTAGGTGTCCGTCTTCTCAACTTTGGCAAATGTTCTAGATGAAGCAATCCGCTACCATGAAATGTAGAATCTAGGCCCAAAATTCCAATTCAACAATGCCTCTCTCTAGAAAATAGGTTCTCCTAAACATGGACAGTTCATAATTACTAACATGACATTATTGATGGACTAAAAATACAAGAAAAGATTGAAAATGTAACATCAAAATGCATGCATAATGGAAACCTTTTACAGCTAGGTTTTTCATGTAATTCGTTTTATCATTAACCTGTGAAAAGCCAACTCACTGTCTAAAATCTTCATTATTTTAGTTCTTAGAATCACAACATAGTGTTAGTTTTGACGTAGAAACACATTGAATGATAGTAAAGGTATGTAGTTAACATTTAAGCAAGGTTTAAAAAATGAACGTGCCTCTAAGATAATGCCATGAAAGTCATCACTCAACATGGCTTCAAGTTCCTTAGAGTTCACACTCAAATTTTCACTAGCCCCATTTATTAGTTTTGACTCTGGAATCTTTGGAGGATCCACAGTCATCTCATAATCACTAGATACGGGCTCCTTTAGTTCCTAATCTTTAGCACCCAAAAAGAAGAAAACAAATGGGAAGTGTGAAGCAAGACCGGAGAAAAAGCTCTTTTTCTAAGCAACCTCATGCTTCCTGTGGATAAAAATCAGATAAAATTTTCATAGATAGCATTTTAAATAGTAAATTCTGTACTAAAAGTTTTGCATTCTAATAAACTTCAATCTTATTAGGTTGTTGTTAGCCCCTCAACCCCTTTCCTAAACAAGGGGGTCAGGTATTCCCTTAGTTTAGGTGAGTAGACAGCTAAGGCAAGTGCATTCCAGGGCAAACGCACAAGTCAACAATATCATTGGTGCATTGGGCGGATATGTTAGGAGAAGTCCTATTCCTAAAAAGACTGTGGCTGGTTGGGCACCACAACATAGGGCTAGAGTCCTATGCATACAGGGACCTATTTAGATAAGTTGGTTGGACTCCTACTTCAGGTTGGCAATGGAGAGCTGGATTCCTAATCAAAGATGGACAAGGCTGGGCAACTACAAGAAGACTTCTAAAGGGACTATGAGAGTAGTTAAATGAAAGATGGGTACATGTAATTTTCTTATCTTTGAACTCTAAATAGAAATCTAGCTAAAGATCCTCTAATTTGATCACCTAGACTCCACTAAAATCTAATCACCTAAGTCAACTTATGTTTAAGAATTCTCTCTTAATATTCATTCTTAAATGTGACTTAAGTCTCAACATGATGTGTGCAAGTTAATTTAAAATAAAAAATTGCAACATCAAGTAAAAGAAAATCCAATTGATCCTCACTCTCCTTGGTGTATCCTTCTTTTAGTTAAGATACGTTTAACCACTAATCATGTTGCTTTTCAACTTAAAAAAAAATTAATATCAAAATTTCTCAAAAATTGAACTTCATAAAATATAAAAACAAAGCTAATTGCAAAATTAAACAAAAGCTACAGTAATTTATTTTTGTACTTTTTTTCATTTTTTATTTTTTTCTTCTTCTAAAACCTATGAATAAAAAGACATGAAAACGAAAATGTGATAAAACTAAAACATGTGTGTCCAAAAGATTGAAAGAATTAAATCATGGACAAAAACAAAATTTGTTACTTAGAGATATAAAACTCTTTAGCCTTTGCTAGCCAACTAATCCTAAAGCAACGTAAGGTAGATATCCTTATCCCATCAACTAGAAATCTAATGTTCTCTAAGACATCTTTTCTAATCCAAATTTGAATAGTTTTTGTCCTATTGTCTTAAATAACCTTCTACGGTATGGAATTTCGTGTGTACTTCCTCATCCATATGCTTTTGTCTTGAAGTTTCCTACGATTTGAATTGAATTTTTGCCTCTTCTTAGGCAAATTGCTCAAGTATGAAGCAGTATAACTTTCCTTAGTTTTTTATTTGTTCATAACACATTGACTAAGGCAATTTATGTTGTGTTTCATGGATTGAATTTAACAAATTAAATATGACTTATGATTATCACTCTTTTGATGTCTCCTAGATTTAAAATTTGGACTTTGATTCTTACAAGAATTCTTATGTTTTGACATATTGTCAACTTGTGGAACCATCTTCCTAGTGTGCATTGGTTCTTTATCTTTGACAAACTTATTGACATCCTTGGAACGAGCAAACTTGGACTCTTTAAGCCTTAGTTCTTATTTATCACTACTATCTTGTGTCATGTACAAAATTTTGTCCAACTTCTCTTAGCCTAAAGTAAAATTTTTAAAATTTTCTTCATAAATTTTTAATTCATTCCCTAGATCTTTCTTCTTCTTCAAACCTTATTTGTCACTACCTTCTTATGAACTTTATTTTCTAAGAATTTTATCTTGTTCTAAAATATTACTTCTCTCAAATTTGAAGGCGCCAACTTCTTCATTAGTAGACAAGTTTATCCTCTAAAGATCTAGTTTCTCTTATTTCTTTTTCAAGTTCACTTCTCAAAGTGTGAACCTCTTTCTCTAGTTCTTCTTTATCTTCAACCACTTGAAATTTTTTAATGGACATTGATTCAATTGTCTATGCATTAGTTTTGATAAAAAAATTTAACTTCTTACTCGATTCAATGACTTGTCTAAAAAGACTTTCAAAATCTAAATCATCATTATTACTAGAAGAATAAGAACTAGGTATGATGAAGCAAATAAGTACAAGTCAAATAATTAAACAAAACACACCTATTAGGTAAATCAAGCAAGATTAAGAAAGATAATAAAGCATAACATGCCAAATCTAATAGATATCAAGTAGCAAATAAATTTTTCAAAAAAATTTAATCCATAGCTACCAATTGATAGTTAATATTTGTCTAATCAACTTAGTAAATAGCTAGATTGCTCTTAAAACTAGTCCTTTCAATAAGTAAGAATTAAGACTTCTAGTCACTTTTCGTAAAATTACTTATTAAGCAGAACTGATCAAAACCTAATTATTCACTCAATTTCACTCTCAAATTATCAATCAATCTGCACATGGACACAACAATTTACAAGGAAAATCCCAGCTAGGGTAAAAAACTACGACAATTCCAAAGGAACCAAATTAATGCATTAAAACTCAGACTTTACATAGACACAAGCAAATCACCAAGCTTATTTAGACTCTAACATAGACTTCTCTTATTTAGATAGTTATTGCTAAGTGTCACATCTTCTCTAAGCACTTGGAACTTTCTCCTCTTTACCTTCTCCTTGTCTGCTTTCTCCTCTTTGCCTTGTCATTGTCTGTTTTCTCCTCCTTATCTTGTCTTTGTCTGCTTCTAGTCTTCAATAATCTCCCATTGAAGACATATTGAAACTCCTCTTTGAATACTTTGTGTATCAGCTTCTTTAGTTGTAGATTGTCTTCTTCAATTAATCATAAATCTTTAATACAAAGCCCATGTTAATTCACCTTTGAAAAATAATAAGTAAAAGTGTAAACCCTCTTTTATCTTTTCTTCTCTAGGTTTTTCTTTCTCCAATTTCATGATTTCATAACCATGTTATAGCTCAATAAGTCGGTTTAGGATTTGTACTTAAATGAGGAATGAAATAGAAATTAGAAGGTCGTAATTTAGGTAACTTATTTTTTAAATGATCAATTACTTTAAACAACGATCGATTGGTCACTATTTTTAGTGTGCATGATTCTTCATTCGATTGATCGATTGCAAGAGCAAATGATCAATAACTCTTAACCACATTTTGCACAAGGCTAAATCATTAGGTGATCGATCATTTTTCCTTCTCATTTTTTTAGCGATAGATCGTTCTACCTATTTTTGATAATTTGCCATTTTTAACCTAAATTCTTTTGAAACCTCTATAATCACTTCTTAGCCTTTTCCAAGTGATTTATGCATGCCAAATTGATTTGGATATGCTTCAAAACCCATCACATTCTTTAGTATTTCAACTTGATCAACAAGAACAGGTCTGCTCCTATTTTTCAAATCTGTTAATTCTAAATCTAACTTGACCATAACAATCTCAAATCAGACTCTAAAACTTCTAACATACATATAATTTCATGATATAATTTTGATAAAGAAATTATCCTATGTTCTTACACTACTTTCGATTCTGTAGGTGCCATTATATAAGGGGCCTTTGAAATGACATCAATCTCTTCCAAGTTTGGTGATATAGACTCCAAGGTACATTCGCCAAGTAATCCACACACCCCTTTAACATGAGTTTATGAGCCTTTTTGGCGGATATAATACAAGAATTTTCCCCTCCCCTAACACCCTAAAATACAAAATTTTTCTCCCCAGGAAAGTAAATGTGACTATGCATTTCTCGCAATTCACTAGGGTAGAGTAGGTGGACAACCAATCCATCTCTAGAATTACATCAACATCAACAATTTCTAGATTGACAAGGACAACAAGTAAAGTCCCCTCACACAAATAGATAGGTACATTCTCAAAATAATCTCTCACTGGTATAGAGCTACTAATCCATGTCATTACAAGTAATGGGGGCTCAAGCTTAGATCTAGGTTGGTTTACATGCAAAGAAAACTCAATAGAGATAAATGAATGTGTAGCACTAGGATCAATCAAATTTCTAGTAGGCAATAAAAATAGAGATGGTACCCACCACAACATTCGTGTAGGCATCCCAACAAGTAAAAGGTAAAACACAAGTAGGGGCCTTTTTGTTAAGAGACATCCCACCCTACACGATTCTTCTTTTTAGGACAATCTCTTGATAAATGAACCCTCTTCTTGCAATTATAACAAATCTTGTCTTTTGATGGTTAAGCCTTTCCTGAATGATTTTTTCCACGAGAGTGACATCTAAAATTGCCACCCAACTTCTCTTGCTACTGACCTACACCATGATGCCCTACACCCTTCTCACATAGTTTAGTTCCCTTTTGTTGTTGCTTGGGCTATGGATCAAAATTCTCGATAGCCCCAGTCTTGAGTTGGCCCTCATAAGTTCTTGGCCTTAGACCTATGGTTAACCTTGGGAGCACCAGTCGAGGCCTTTTTCAATTGCTCCTTGCACCTGTTGTAGTCTTTTTCAAACATATAGTCCTACTCCATATCATTAGCAAAGGCTACAGGTTTAGTGCCCATCACCTTACTCCTAAGTTCATCCTTTAAACCATGAACAAAGTTTCTTTCCCTCTTTGCATATGCAAAGTGGTGCAAACGGACAAAGTTGGTCTCACATTGTTGCACTATCATCTTACCTTGCTCTAAGGCCAGGAACTCTTGCTCCTTGGTATGATGAATATTCACTTGAAAGTACTACTTGTTGAATACATCTAGGAACCCAGCCCATGAAATATGGGAATTGGGTTGGTCCACAAGATAAGTACTCCTGGCAAAATTCCACCAAAAATGCGTCTCACCATTGAGAACAAAAGTGGTCAAGCTAACCTTATTGTCCTTAATCATAGACAACACCTCAAACACTTTTACCCCTCTTATAGCCTTTCTCCCCCCTTATTAGGATCATTTAACTCCATGAAAGTTGGAGTCATTAGCATAAAGCGCTGCAAAATGGTAGCTTACTCCTAAACTTTCTTCTTAATTGGGGTTAGGTCGATGATCAGCTTGAACCTAGG
The DNA here is from genome assembly GCA_035235625.1 of Saururus chinensis. Lineage (NCBI taxonomy): Eukaryota > Viridiplantae > Streptophyta > Magnoliopsida > Piperales > Saururaceae > Saururus > Saururus chinensis. The sequence continues at coordinate 41,429,909 of CP141143.1, forward strand.
CAACTTGCAATGGGCCCTAGATCATATCCAAAATGTGACCCTCACCATCCCCCCAAAGTGTTAGAACCAATGTGAGTAGCTATCATCTGCATCATCGCTTCAATTCCCTTAGTCACAACATATTGAGGGGAAAATGGCGGAAGGGTAGTGCCCTCTTGAGTCTATTCAACTTGAGGCTCTTCAATGCAGGCAACAGCATAACAATAAACTCATCCAACACCTCCTACCATTGATCTACAAACACAACTACACAAGGTTAACTTCCACCCATTCTTGACACCTCTAACTAGTTACAATGCCAGAGACTTAAGACTTGTAGTTACAAAAATTCCTTAGAAACCAACTATCACTAACAAGATTTTTAAAATATTTTTTAATTACATCTATCTAAATTTAACCAACTAAATAAAGTTGGCTCTCATGCCATTATTACAATAATCACTAATGATATTGGAATAATGAAATTGAATCCTAATAGACCTATGTTGTCCTCAAACCAAATCCCCGATCCCAATCATGCTAGTCTTCTCCAAAAGAACCTACAAACCAAGAACTGAGTAAACAAATATTTAGTATAATAGAAAAATAAAACCAATAGTTACATGTTGTTAATTACATTTTATGCAAGTTCACTTAGGGTTTCACTTATTTCAAATTAACAACCAATATTAAGCAATGTCATTAATTATCTCACCAACCTCTATTCAATAATTAATAATCCCATCAAATCTAATAGGTAGATAGACACATCACTTGTCATCATAAGTGACAGGTGACAAAACCCACCATGGAGCCTCCTGAAAAGGGCAGCATCCTTAGTGACCCTGAAATCCACAAGGAAGTGTTATCACGAAACCTAGCCCCAAAGGACATGGCCAGTGAGGAAGGGTTAGGCCCAAAATTGCTCTTGAATAGTAGTGGAAGAAGCCAACTAAGAAGGATATCAGGTAACCCAAATACATATACACTAAATGATCCTATGAAGATTTGTTGTGAGCCTAACTTATGCAGAACTCCCACTAATTTGGGAGTTCAACAACACAACCAAATCAACAGCCCATTGAAGATCTTAGACTATGGCAATGACATTGAGACCCAAAATAACCCTTGGTTCAGTAACTAAGTTCCCGATTCAAAGTCCTTCAATTCATGAACAGGTTCTCGACCCTACCAATGATACTTTAATCTTTATCTTGAATAGGTTTCACTCCCCAATCTAAAGCGTATTACCCCATTTGGTTATCATTTGTTAATCATAGTCCATTTACTCTTAATTGGTACAAAACTTATTATGCAGCCCAATTAAATGTGTTATCTCATCATATGTGGGCCCACTCAAAGATGTCCAAAGTAAAAAAACATTAATCAAACCCATAAAGGATCATTAGGGATCCTATTGCACTCCTTATTATGGCTTGGGCTCGAAAAAATGGCATAATTAGGCCTAGATATGCAAACAATATGTATGTACTAAACTGGGCTTGTATGTACTTTATGGAGACTATATACTACGCCATAGGCCCATGTCCCATGCTGACCAGTTCAGTTCATAATATTGAAAAAGTGTAAGAACAAAGGTAATGGTCCACTCATGTTCCTGTAACCCAGGCTGCACATATGTGTGCAAGCCCAACACAGGTTAGACCTAGAAGCCGAGCCTACCCAGCATGCCAGTCCAACGGAGCCGGCCGCAACCTAGACCCATGGACCTATCCAAACCTTTCCCCTGAGAGTTTAATATTCCTCTTTCTGAGGGTAGCAAATCACTAGATTGCCCCTAGTTCGATTATCTTATAAAGATAAAGTCTACGAGTTCTAGCCTTAGTGCGCAGGAATTTATTTTGAAGTAGAATAAACAAAACCTAAGTACTATGCGTAATTCATGATCAATATTATTATCAAATCAAGCATGCACACCACACAATCACACAAGGATCTTTTATTGGAAAACCCCAACTAAGGTAAAAAACCTCAACAAAGGCTAAATCAATACACTAGTAAGATATAGAACTTACAAAACACAAAACAACTAATCAACTTGTAGACTTGGCACAAACTCCTTTATTCAATCTTCTTTGTTGTTATAGTTAGCCTTTAATTCTTCCTCTTTGAATACTTGAAGCTTTCACTCTTTATATTTTGTTCTTTGTTATTTGCTTCTAGCAACTCAAAAAAAGAATCATTCTTTATTTATTGATTTACCTCTTAAGATTCTTCATTTCCCTTTGAAGAATTTAATGACTCTCCTCTTAAAAACTTCTCACTTTAGTTGTGCGTCACCATGAATCCATCATCACCATATGCATGAAACTCTTTGCTGAATCTCTAGGAAAATAATGAGAGTAAAGGACTCTCCTTTCTTTTCCAATATTTTTTAAATTTTCCTCTTTTTAAATTCATCATAACATAGCTTTTATATAGGTCTTCAAGTTGGTTTAAGTCATTGACTTCAACTAGGAATAAAAACTCTTCCAAAAAGGCTTTTTTAAGGCAACTAAAACTACTAGCCATCGATTGTTCCTAATAGTGATATATTGTTTACTATTTACTTAGTGCATGACTCCTTGATCGATTGATAAACTCTCGGCTTTTATTAACAAAGTATTGATTGATCTATTTCCTATGCCATAGATCAATGTATCTCTTTCGTGCAATAGTTCATAAGCGATCAATCAGTTTGTCCAGTGTCTGTTCCAGTGATCAATTGATGACATTGTTTAATTATAATTTTACCCTTTTTACCTTAATATATCTGAAACATTCAAAATCACTTCTGAAACTTTTTATGTGACTTTTGTATAAGAATGTGTACTTAATAAGCTTCTATTTCCACCAACATTTTTTAGTCTTTAGTTTTTTGATCTATAAGAACACGTCTATTTGTATTTTTTAAGTCCATAAATTCCAAACCTGACTTGACCACACTACATCTAATCATATTTCTAAAACTAGTTACATACATGAAATTTTTGGCATAGTTTTGATCAACGAAATTAGCCAATTACATAACATATGACACATGTTCTTTCATTTCCCCCTTCCCTACAACAACACAAACAGGTAGAGGGGAGGGAGTCCTCCTCCCCAAATGTCGGTTCATGGTTGGATGACGACAATTGATCTGCCGATTCGAGTAGGGAAGGATAGATGGAGGGTGGTGGCACAAGGCATGCAACATCCCGCCCTTCCCTCTCTGCTACCTTGACCCACAACACCATGGAAAAATTTGTAGTTGATCTAGCCCGACGGCCTATGCGGTGACTAGTGAGGGCCTCCCAACTCAAACAAGGGATAATGAGAGGGAAGGAGGAGGGTGACACTACTGCATACGCTTGGCTTACCATGAAATAGGCTTCCCCCTCTCATCCTCTCTGTTAAGAATAGAAGAAGCAGGGAAGGAGCAGCAACAGTGGCTGCAAGATTCCCTCCACTGTGATGTTCCCAATAGGCAAAGAGGGAGAGAGAGGAGGGGGGGGGGAGGGAGAATGAAGAGGGGTGGCATTGTGGCCTCCACCCTGAAGTCGGCTCCTTGGCCCTTGTAATAGTCTTCGGAGAGGGAGAAGGAGAAGGCAAAGAAGGACCACCAGCAATAACCCTCCCTCCTCCTTGTATCGACCTGCCTGTGGTGGCCTAAGAAATTGCAGTGTGCATCTTGCCAACCTATAGCCAAGTGGCACACTAGCTAGATCTAGCCAGTTGTCATGTGGCTCAATCGCTCAGGAGGCTTAATAAATTAATAATAAAGTTATGGCTTTCTTACCATACTAATCAAGTTTAAAACACTACTAATTAAGCAAAATATATGTATAAACTAGTGTTAGTGAGCAATTTGGATGTGTGGGTTTGTCATCGATCCACTGCATTGTCCACTACCTTGTTCCTCTCCAAAAGCAATCCAGTTCTTCAAAGTGTGCAATTAGGGCTAGGGTTATGCTTAGGACTAATTAAGTAAAAAGGGGTTTAGGGTTAATCCAAGTGAGAGAAGGAGAGAAAAGGGAAAGAAAAATTATCCCTTTTGTACATCTTCGATTTTTCTACAATTTTCTATAAATTTTTTGCTCTTTTTTACTCTTATATTTGACGAGGAAATTTGACACTTTGGTGTATCCATTTTTTAAATTGACCACAATATTCGTAACCATAGATTTGAGAGTAGTGTTCAGTCGCAAGTCATGGGCCTCGACGCATCATAGAAACTTTCAGCGCGAAAATAGGAGAGAAAAGGATGAGACACGAAGGATAATAGAAACATAAAGAAAGGTAGAGAATGAGAAAAATAAAATAAAATAAAAATCGGATCGGGTGGGCCTTAGCACCCCCGACCCACTTGTGGAATAGAGGAAGGGAAGCACCCTTCCCTCTGTGAGGCCGGAGGCACCACCACCACCGACAGTCCACTCCTCTTCTTCCCTCCTTTCTCATTTTGATCCTGTGAACCCGCCCTCAGTTGTTTACCCGATTTGCCGCCACCATCAACTCATTCGCCTCCAGCCCACCGCCAAGGTTTCACCTGACCAGAACGACATTCAGGCACCACCATCCCGGCCTCCCCACACCTCCTTTGCCGGTGTGCGGTAAAAGTTCATTTTTTGTTGTGTGTTATGTGCATTGCGACCAACGGCAGTGCCACCAGTCTCCGGCTAGCCTTTGGCCCTTCCCTGGCCTAGTGACAGCAAGGTCGCCGCTCTGGCCTGAATCACCTCCTTTTCCAATCCCCTCCTCTTCCCTATTCGAAATTTTTGGTGAAATTTCCCCCCCTCCGTTGATTTTTTATCGCTTGTTTTCACTGTCGGCCACCATTCACATATTGGCCTCTAGATTTGCTACCTCAAACCAGTAATGGCAAGGTGCCAAGGTCTGGCCTCCCTTTCCCCGATCAAATCCGAAATAGCTTGATTAGCCGACTCACTATAGAGTAAAGTTTGCCATTTTTCTCTAGAAGTGTCTAATTTCACTTTCGAACATTGGACAACATGGAGCTGACATCCATTCGACTTGTCGTAATTCGACAACTGCTAGGTTGCCGCCATCTTCCAAGTCCGGCCCTTGGCCCCGTCTGGTTGTTTGTGGCCTAGTGATAGTGTATTTGTCGCTTGAGCTCAGCACACTGTCGTCCCTGACTAAATTAAGTGGCTTTGTTCCTTCTGACCAGCGGTTTAGCCACCACTAGCATCGGCCAGTAGACAGCCATGGACACTAGCTTGACCCAACGATGACAATGGGTCATTGCTCCCAACCTCCTCTGCCTAAACTAGATGCCCCCAAAATTTTGGGTTTGCCTCTGACTATCGTCGTGCTCCCAACCCCACCCCACCCCACCCCCAAGACCAACTTGTCCAGCATGGCATTGTGCAGACTTGGGCTGCATGTTGAACCAATGTGGGCTTTGCCCCAGCCCAATGATGGCAAGGACCAGCACTTCAGGCCCAATTCTAGCTTTGCACCCCCACTTTTCCTTAAGCACAACCCAAAAACTAAAGGAAAGAGTCCTCAATTCCCGGTCCTTCAAAGTAGAAATAGCATTGTCAGTCATTGGCCTTGGGCTAGCGAAGGCTTGGCTACTATTATAACTATGTTCTTCACTGTAAGCCGTGCTTGATGCACAACCACTCATATAATGGTTTGGTTGTGGGTAGTGAATTATAATGTCACCACCTTTGTCGGCCACCTACTCCGGGCCTAATTGCCTCAGCTTTTGTTTGGGGGACCGCCACTGGTGAACCTCACCTCTTTTGTGACCAACCACCTCAACCCCCTAAAAGTCCACCCTTTTTAGGGTTTGGCCGTGATAGCACATGTATATGCAGTTCGATAGTCGATCCCACCCGTGAGTAGTTGGATCCTACTCCCACAAGCCTAAATCACTCCGGGACACACCAACAACTTGTCCTCCCTTGTGGTTGCTCTTTTTACCATGCATGCTTGTGGTCACATAGCCATTTAGGTTAAAGGCATTGCCATTTAGGTTAAAGGCACTGCCTTTGCGGTGTTTGATGATTGGTAGACACCACCACTAGTCAATATGACCGCTAAAGCCCTTCTCCGTTTCTCCTATGTCCATGAGTATGTAACCAAGCCCTCCGCCCTTTTGTGAGGCTTCAACAATGCAAAATCATTGCCGCTAGGTGTGGTCTGCAACCGATTTTAGCATCTTGTGGCCAACAAAGTGTTTCTAGTAGTTGGCCGACCTTCAATTAGCCGCCCCCATTCTGTGATCATTTTTGTCATTTCTAGTGGCACGAACTTGTGCCCGGCCGCCCTAATATGCCAAATAAATTACTTTGAGAAAAATCAGTCTAGCCTTGCCGAGATTAATTTCAGTGCCTTCAAAAATCCTCAGGACAGCAGCTCTCTTAGTGCGATGCTTTTGGCCACTGATTTTGCCTTCAGCGCTGCCACAATTATGTACTCATCATCAAACTCACGTGGATTACGAGGTAGGGGACCTTGAACTCATAATGTCATGATTGCATTCTTTGCTTATGTAGCAGCATATTAGGAGTTGGTAACTTAATGTTTTGCATGATAAATGCTGATTAAATGAACATGTTTTATATATGTGAACTATGCATGTGCTAATGAAGACTAAGGAATTTGATAGAAAGTGGTTGAGGATTTATATGTATGTGATGAGAACATGTGATAAATCTTCATAGGTGGGCTGGTTGTGTGTGGTCATTGGGCAGGCGTATGTTCATTTGATTCGGAGTTTGTCAAATGGGTGTTTTATGGACTATGGTGTGGAAATTGCAGTAGTATATCTAGTGACGAAAGACATAAGATTAGTTAGAAAAGGTTGGATTTGATGAGATTGGAGGATTAGTTGGGATTAAATCAAATGCTATGTTGGAGCAATGAGTAGGAGACCTAGGGGATGCAAGGATTAAGAAGACTTAAAGTTCTCGGAGCATCCGTGGGGGACTGTAAGTAAGAGTTGATAGCATAATTGTACATACATAATGTACGTAATATGAATTGTAACGAAAGAATAATGAGTAAAGAATTAGTAAGGGTTTGATGATTGCATTTAGGTCTAAAAGGTTTCATTTGAGGAGTTCAAGTAAGACGATTTGGTTCTAAGCCGGAGAGTGTGGGATGTGAGGCCCTAAGTAGATGATGGTAAAAATATGCTTGTACGGAATTTGAGTGTGACAAAGTAAGGGTATTTAGAAATCTGTAAGACTGTAAGGGTAAGGGTGAATTATGAGTAGGGGTTGGATGAGTTAAGTGAAGTATGTTGCTCTTGTGGATTAGAGTGCTTCAGAATGGGTGTGATTCCAGCTTGGATGGCTAAAGAATGTAAGACTGAAGTAGTTTTGGGTATAATTATACTTGCATAAGTTACATAATTTGAAATTAAATTATAAGTAACCCTAATTCGATAACATTGTGAGTTTAGACTAAGGGTTTTGCCAGATTAAGTTCCTTGTTTGAGCCAATTGATAAGTAATCGGCCAAGAGTCCTTCCAGGTCTAGCCATGGTGTTATCCTGCGGGATTTGGTCTTGGTGTTGTATTTCGGCTCAAACATTTGATGCTATATTGAGAGCACTTTAAGTTTCCTCCGTTTGTAGGCATTGTATATCTTTTGGCCTATAGATGGCACTGTACATTCTACCCAAGAGTGGCAATATAAGATTCCTGCCCAAGAGTAGCACCGTATGATTTTTGCCCTTAGTTGGCACTGTATAGCCTCAAAGAGTGGACATTTGCACGTTCAAGTAATTAGTATCATGGACTTGTTCTTACCTATTTAATCCTATGCCCCATGATCAGAGGTGTGCCTTGCCTTAGAAAAAGTCTATATCATCTAGTTGCTCCCTGGAGGTTAAGGTGATGCCCCAGTGACATTCTTTTCCTTTTCAACATTGGAGCTTATTAATTGTGATGAGTTTTAGTTGTTGATAGCATGTGTACGAGACTAAGAGTAAGTTGTATGTATTAAATTTTGAGTAAATACTATGCATAAGATTCAAAGTAAGTGTGAGTGTAAGCTTATAAGGATGATGGTATGAGTAATCTTCTAAGTAAGAGCTAGATTGTACGAGTAAGGGCATACAAGTAAGACTATGCAAGTAAGGTTGTATAGGTAAGATTGTATGAATAAGGTCATACAAGTATGTGTAAGTTATACAGGTAAGCGTACAATTAAACGAGTAAGTTGGCAAGACTTTGATTCATAGTGTAAGTGTAAGAGTGTGTTATAAGAGTAAGTGTAAGTTCAGCTAGTGCGATAGTTTTTGTGTGAGACACTGTTTATGTTTTATATATTTCTTGTTTCATGTGTAGTTGTATGAATGCATTTATGTTTGAACTTATGAAGTTCATTTATTTGTTTCCCCTCCTTGGCATGAAAAATACTCATTTTCCCCTTCGTCCAAAGGCTTTTGTAGGTTCAACTGAGAGCTTTTTGGATTGGACTTTGTTCCCTACGGTGGACTGTTCTTCCTCGACTTTGGTGTGGAGTGGACTCGTAGTGAGACTATATTATTTTTATGCCACAATTTCATATATTGAGTAAGGTGAGAGTTCAATTTGTTATTTTTTTAGACTTGTGTATATATGTATGATTTAGAACTCAGATTGTTAAAGAACTTTTACTTAAAGATGTATGGGATGTATTTGTTTTTAAAGACCATGACCATGACATGTTTCACTTTTTCATTTTCATTTTGGGTCACACCTTGATAATGTTGATTTCATTGTATAATGGATTAATTTATAAAAAAAATTATTTTTACATGTTTTGAATTATGTGGTTTCCTTTGATTTACATACGTATTTTGAAATAAAATTTTAAAATAAATATATGAAAAAACCTCCTGCGTGACAATTTTCCTCTCCAAAGTTGTACCTCCCAAAATTGGGAGGAGGTTTCCAGCCTGCTGGCCCACCAAGTGGGGCAAAAATCCTTTCAGCGCGACCCAAGAATTACACCATAAATCCCAATTGAAAATTAAAAAAAAGAAAATTTTCTTACAAATTGCCTAAAATTTCCGAGATATTATAACAACCCTTAGAATTATCTTCAAATGGAGTATATAAATTTTTTTAGCTGGCACTTGGCTATTGCCCAAGAGAACTCAGCTTCTTATCTATTGACCAATAGGTAGAGTGATCAAAGACCCACCAGAATGCCCGTAATTTTAATGTGGGTTTGTTGATAAATGCTTTAGAATCAAGCTATCGTAATTAAAATAAACCTTTATGTAATACTCCCTACGTTCTAAATTAATAGCTCTATTTAGTTTTTTAAAAATAAATTAATATTAATTCATTTTAAAAAATTAAATGAAACTATTAATATAGGACAAAAGGAATATTATTTCCTTAGATAACTAATGTCAATGCCGGATTTAATTATTTGTTTTAAATTACTCAATCAACATGTTGCAAATATATTAATCTCGTGCTCAAATCCTGCTTATATCTAATTGCAAAAACTTACCATATGGTCTGATTTATCTGAACAAAGGATGACAAAAAGCGAGCCGCAATATAATGTCTGAACTAATTAAAAAATGGACAGCGGAAAAATCAGGGGCTGCTTAGGAAAACAGTTACTGCTCCACCATTAGGCAATAGGAAAAAGAGAAGAACAGTTCCAGACAACGCAAAAGTTATGAAATGTGAGAAGAAATCTGATTTTCAATATAATCACCGCAGCAAGGTGGCTATCTGGTGTTGCTGCTTGAGATTCCATAAAGCTTACATTAGTCTGATCGTTCTTTTTCCGAACAACAAGCTGCATGCGTGGAGGCTATAAAGGAGAAATGGGGGACCCTTCACTGCCCTGAGATTCTCCGTTCCAGGTCTCCTGAACCTGGGCGGCAAACTGTAAATTCCATAGCACGTCCTCAAATGAAGGTCTCTCACTTGCCTCCTCTGACAGACACCTCATGCAGATATCCATGACTGTTTTCAATGACACATCCAAGCAAGCAGTGGCAACTGCTGGATCAACTGAGCTCTTTCGAGCAACTTCATCTGTGATGCCACTTGATTGTAACTGCCAAGATAATTCAATCACCTCAAGTTAAAAATCAGGAGAAGATGCAAACAGGATTATGTGCGTAGAAACAATACAGAAGATCTCGTTTTTCTTGTACAGTGAACCAGAAAAAAAAAAAAGGCTACGTTGGAAACATGCCCATTAGCCTCAGATCTGGCTTAGGACCTAGGTTGTGAGCTGATACATGCCTCAGGAAGCAGAGGTCGTGGGGGTTCAAACCACACTCTGTTGGCCACCCACCTGGGATTATATCCCAATTTTGTATATGATGAGTGGGCCTTGTACATACTTGAGGGGATATCCACTATGAAGCTTGCCTACACCTCAATGTCTGACTCCAACGACCTGTTCATCAGCTCTAGCTTTTCCTCCACTGCCCCTTCAAATCAATAATAAAATTAATGAGCCCAAATTTAATTCAAAATATATCAGCTAGCTACCATTTACCAATCATTAGTTAGCTAGTATCAATTAACTTTTTTTTAACTATATACTCTAGGTTTTCTAGTCTCGTCCTCACTAATATCATATCGCATGATTGTAACTTACCTGTAAGTCTATCTTGCTCAAAACTAATGAACACACAATGTACTTCAATAAATAATAACCTACTAACATCTCAACATTAAAACCTAATGACCAAACACATAAAATCAAGTTACATATTTACTTAATAACACTCTTATTTATCCACCCATATGTAAACATAACTATTGCAAATCTAATGACCTCGCAATGTACTTCAAAAAATATAAGCCTCCTACCATCTACCAGTCAATAGTTAGGATGTATCAGTTTACTTTGTTTTCTTCCATCTACTAGGTCATATGGTATACTACTCGTTATACATCATATCACAACATTAAAACCTACCTTGTAAACCCATCTTGAGCAAATCTAATTACCACACAATGTACTTCAAAAAACAAAAAACCTCCTACTATCTACCAGTCAACAATTTGTTTGATCAGTTAACTTTGTTTTAACCATATATTATAGGTCATGTGGTCTCCTCCTCACTAGATATCAGATCACACCATTTAAACCTACCTTCTACACCTATCTTCCTCGAATCTAATTACCTCAAAATAAGCTAAGCCAAAGTTAACCATCCTTCCATATACCAGTCAACAGCTAGGCTATATGAGTTAACTTTGATTTACCCATAAAAAATGGGTCATATGGTCCCCTCCTTGCTAGATATCTGCTCACATCATGAAAACCTACCTTTTCAACCTATCTTGCTTAAATCTAATGACCACGCAATGTACTTCAACAAATAATAGCCTCCTACCATCTACCAGACAATAATTAGGATGTATTAGTTAACTATGTGCTACCCATGTAAACTAGGTCCAATTGTCTCCTCCTCACTAGATATCATTTCAAATCATTAGTTAATCTAAACATACAAGCAAAATACATAATCCATTAATTTTACCCTTAATTTGTTTATTATATAACCCCGAAATAACATAATCCATCATAAATTATCAAAATACATTACAAACAGAATTGATACAATCAAACCGCCCATTTGATAGGAAATTGTGGCAAACAACCAGACAAAGAAAACAAATATTGAATCCCTTTTCTCTCATATATTTTTTAGCACAAACCATATAACTAAACATTTCACAAACTATCTATTTTTCACTGCAAACTAACATTACTCAGCCAAATCACAAGACCCCAGATCTGCACCCCTATGTTAGTGAAAATCAAACCAAGTACAAATCGCCCTGCTTTTAACGGACTCTAACAAAGCAATATTTCAAAAACTATACACCTCAAACCCGCCATGCGTCTTCACTTTGTAGCCATTTTCCGATCACCCTGTGACGACTGACAAACTGAGTTCAATGTGTCAGTGCACGATCTAAGCGGACGAGGGACCTTCTTCGACTAGACAGTTTTGGATGTCAAAACGACAAGGAGCAGACGGTGGCTCCCATATCTAGGAGAAGCTGATGGTTGAGACGGGGGACGAGGACGGCGACTCCCATATCTAGGAAAATTACGGGAGGAGACGGGGGCGGAGGAGATGCGAATGGCGGCTCCCGGGTCTTTTCGTCTCCCATGAGGGCTTTTCACATTTTATATATATAGCCTGAGGGTATTATCGGCAATTCAAGCGCTCATGTGGGAAAGTGGAACATGCGTAAGTCTAATTGTGCAAAATCAAAGTACCTGGCCTATTTTGTAATTCTGACATTTGTTGAGTCTATTTCTAAAAAAATTTCCATGCCATGGAATCATGATCCAATGATTCATGATGCCCATATTCACGCGCAACTATGATCCAAGTTAACTTTTCCCTTGTCTAATAACATGGTTTTGCATAATTTTGCCATTCTCCCCCAATACCTCACACTGAACGCTCCTCAGCTCTCATGTGTGGCAATAGTTCCATCCAAAAAGTAAAGACACTGTTATTTTTCCTGTCAAACAATGCAATGTTAATGTATTATAGAGGGGAGGTCAGAGACACCGAATTCACATCTAAAATCTCTTCCATTATTCTTCTCAATGCCACTTCTTCCTTGAGATTGGAGATGTGAGTTACATGGGGAATTTGTATCACCTTGAGCTATTGCTTTTCAGTTGTATTGAACAATTCTGTTTGCAAGGCCAACAAGCTCACCATGTTCATAGTTCCATCCCCATCCCCATACACAATATTCTGCTACTTATCGAACCTCTCTCTCCCATAGAACAACATCTCCGGCGTCTTAACTCGGCTACCCATAATGCATGTCACCGGCACCCCTGTTGGCACTGGTAGTCACTCCACCAGTGGCAGAATTCGGGTTTTGTAAGGGTGCACCCCCTCCTCAAATCCAATATCCTCAAGAAACTGGGGCATGTCAAAGGCCGAATAAGTCATTTTATTTGTAATCACAAGTGGCTTATGACCAAATTGCTTACTAGAAGGCACAAGCCAAAGGTTGCTTTCCGAGCTCCTTTGCTCATTTCTAATGTTCCACCAGGGGCACCTCGAAGGAGTAGCCAGAGGCAAATGTGAGCATCTCCTGGGTAGTGTCGGCCCATGGGGCGGCCAAGGTGACTAGGTGCTTGATGAACTTTCGACGCCATGATGGCGGGTTGCGGTGGAGGAGGTGGAGGTGGAGGGCAAATAGGCCACCAAGGCTGTGGGTGAGGATGATCACCGTCATCCCTCCATTGGACAAGCTAGCATTCTCTATCAAGTGTTTGAGGTCTTGCAGGAACTTGGAGCCCACACAACAGGGGTGGTCCTCCGTGGCGAGGCCGTACAAGAAATCATACAGCACACCAAAGAGGTTGTAGCCGTTTTCATAGCCGAGTTGCCTGAGGGACTTCACAAGAGGTGCCATGTACTCAGTTATGTGCCTGTGAATTGTTACCTATGAGACATCAACATAGTAGGGTAGATAGTTTGAAACCTCTATCATATGTCCAATGATTTTAAGCATGTTGATCACCAAATTATTGCCCGAGACAGGTAATTAGAACTCCAATGCTTTTTGATTCATGAATGGAGTTGGACTATTCGAATAAAAATTCAAACACCACCAGCAACCCTAAACACCATCGCCTAGCAGCTTTTCATCGATCATTGGTTGAAGGACAATGGAAGAGTGCCAAATTGTTGTGCAAGTATTGAAGTCATTGTTGGACCATGGTATGGGCTCGGGCCCGGTTTGGTCCAATGTGTCATGGTCCGTGTGAACCGGTACGGGCCATGGGGTCCAAGGGTAGTGGGGGCGGTCGCGCTGACCCCACAGGTGCCTTCGTTACACTTAATTTAAGTGGGACCCACATATATCACACACGTACACTAGACATACATCTAGGCGTGTATTTACACATTGTGGGGCTCAAACACGTGAATTAGGTGTCAAGGGTGGGACCCGTGATTAGCAAGGGGTCGACCCTGTCGCGGGCTTGGTCGTGGGTAGGGGTTCCAGGCCTCCGCGGGCTCTGTGGGTACAGAGCCCGCGCCCGTTGTGTTAGACCCTCTAGTGAAACCGGAAGGATTTAAGTAGGTTGGCCCGTTTGAATCAGCCCACATTAAAGCCTATAAGAGATAGCCAAATCAAGACCCACCTATATATGGTATGTAGGGGAGTGATTAAGGGAGAGAATAAGAGAGAATATTCTCTCTTATTCCATATGAATGGGATGTCCCCCTCCTTGTGAATTGATCTTCCCAATTGGAATTCCCCCTTTTTTTTCTCTCCATTGTTCTTGGTTGGTGCGGCCTGCATAAGCAAGGGAGAACTTGCTACTGGCCGTCCCTTTGCTCCCCTCTCCAAGGCTTCTTTGGTGGGCTGTAGAAGGGAGATTCATCTTCTTCAAGATTGGGATGTGGTGGCTAATTTAAAGGGGTGATCTTGCTATGATTTTCCTTCATCCAAGCAAGGTTGAGAGGGATCTACACATAAGGTACTCTACTAACCTCTATTTGATTAGATCTATTGTATGGCGTGCTAGATCTATATGAGGAAGGCGTGCTAGGGTTGATTTGGCCCAGGTCAGTTCATCTTCTTTCCATTATTTTTATAGTCCTTTGCTTGATTTAATTAGATACATGTTATCTTGCTAATTGTTATTAGATTAATGCATGTTTTGTGTAGATCTATCTTAAAGTTGGATTTTTTTATCAGTGCGCCCTCCCCCTACCACCAAGCTTCTACTAGCCGGCCACTCTACAGTCATTCCTATCTATTGTAGCTAACATATGGATAATCCATTTCCTCAAACCTTTTCTATTAAGAAACAAAGGAAATCTCATGTGATAATCTCATTTGCTAATTAAGTCTATCTGAGTTCGTTTCTTGCCAGTTCAAGCAGCAGCTTATTTAAGACAGAATTGAAGTGTTTAGGCCATTTTTTTGTTAATCAAATAGACAATGGGACCCACAACAAGAGATTAGATGGTGCAAGAGGGGGAAGGCTTACTTGAGATTGGGGTCAAGGTAGAGAAGGCCGCGGGTGGAGCCGAAGTGTGGGACGCGGGTCTCCACCCTGGCGTATCGGTAGTCATCTGCATCGGGGTCGTAGTGGAGGGTCATCCTCTCGGCGAAGCACGTGAGGAGCGGCGCCGCCAGCACAGTGGGGTCAAACCAAATCTTGAACCAGCCCCCCTTCCCTGGTCCCACCTCCGGCAGAGGAGGCTGCCCGGCTTGTAGGAGGCCGTCAACCGGGCCTCCAGCTGATTTCTGCAGCAACACTACCGGGTGCAGCTCCTCAGACCTGCAGCATCAGAGCCAGCGCCATTGGCAAGTAGCAAATGATTCTCTCCTCGTTTTTCCCCCTGACGCCCAGAAAGAAAGAGAGAGACGCAGCAGTACACGGATAGTAAACTGCCCATCAAATGAGTGGCTGGTACTAGACTTTGGCCCACTATGGTCGCCACCATGGAGTAGGTAAGCAGGGGCCTTGTGGGACACATCCGGATGGCACTTACAACCGGTGCCGGCCCTTTGAACCGGATGAGTGGCCGGGCAACGTCAATCAGGTTCAATTGTGGGTTAACATGGGTCGAACCACTTGGTGACACTAATAGTGTTTCTCTAAAAATATATAAAATATGTTAATTTGTAGCATAATATAATTTTGGAATAAGTGAGTAGAGATAGCTAGGGCCTTGCCTTTAAGTTAATTGGTGGCGATTTTACATTGTCAGTGACCTACAAAAGTGGCAGAGGGTGTGAGGTAACACTTGAGGATATTGGAGAGGTGGAAGGCCCTTGTGATTAAATCAATTGGTAGTTGAGCCATCTGACACTGAGGCGATACAAAAAGTGGCACCTAAACTCTAAAACACATATGTGGCCACGTGCACAAGCGGCAAAAGTGTCACCCGAGGGGACGAGGAGCTGGATGGTAATAGCCCAAAGTCCTTGAAGGGCCTACACAGCCATGGGTAGGTAGTGGTGGCCGATGAAAAGTGATAGCGCCTCTGTTCGTTGCCCAACACCCCAATATAAGAGGGGTGTCTGACTTGGGCAGGGAAGCACATAATAGAGAGGCCCAAGAGGCGGTGAGGCTAAGCTAAGACGGCCCTGCCGTCATGCAGGCTAAGGCGAAGCCCATAGCAATGAGCCAGAGGCTAGCTAGTAGATGGCATCCATCGAAGTTGAAAATACATGGGAGAGATTGAGAGACTCGAAGTGGAGTGGAGGAGCAAACTTGAGCCGAAATAGGTAGAATAGAGCCCATAGTGGATGAACAGCCCTTGCTGACCAGTGGCGGCAACTCCAACTCAAACACAGAGATGGAGTAGGGGACCATCACCGTCAAGCTGGAATAGGGGAAGAAGAGCGGAGTGGGGCAAAGGGGAGGCCAAGTCAAGTCTGGTGACATTGCCTCTAGCAGTCGCTAGGCCAGGGTGGAGCCCTGACAACAGCTAGGAGCCCCGCCGATGGCCAAACACAGAGAAATGATAAAAACAAAAAATAGAGCGAATGAAGGGAAGGAAGTGGGGGAAGCCAGAGGAGCTGGAACCAGACCGAGTGGGGCCAGCCTTGGCTATCGTCGGGTTGGGGTGGAGTCCACATTGGCCAGCCCTTACCTACTCACAATGGCAACAAAAAAATCATGAGAGGAATAGGGGCTAACTGCATAGAGGCAAAACTGACTAGGAGGGGGCCGGAAAGCGGCCATGGGCAACGACCTTGCTGTCGTCGGGCCCACAACCTACAACAGGGCCTCACATTCAACTTTAATGGTCTAAATATCATGTAAAAATAGAAAAATCAAATACATCATAGCATCAAATTTCCCTGTCAAAGAAATGAGCAAAAAATAATAGAAAGGTCACAAAAATCCAAAAATTTCAAGGACTTTACACTAAGGGCCTCAAAGGGCGCTTATAGGGATGGAGGAAAAATTTTGGTATAAAACCGTTAAACTATGTAGTTTTTGGACAAAACTGTATAATTATCCGAAACCATCTACACCAGGTTGATGTGTTGATGGTCTGCCGATGGTAACCATATTTTTCACATATGCACCTTATCAATGCTTCAATGTTCTATTAACAATATCCAAGTCCTAACTTTAGGTGGCCATAACTTCCTCATATGAACTTTGATTTATGCATCCTTAGTAATATGATATGACCTGAAAATTTTAGATCAATATGTAAACAAATATACTATGAAGAAAGTTCAATGGTCAGATCGGTAAGATACAACAACAAAATGTACTATTAGCGACACAAACAAAACATCGCTAAAAACTACTACTTGCAAGGTATACCAAATCGTTGCTAAAAAATGAACTATTAGCGACTTATAATAATATGCATCGCTAATAGTCATCTATTAGCGACGCTTAATGTTGTGCATGATCACCCGGACTACTTATTTTCTTGTTATTTCATTATATTGGGTAACTTTCTTTTGTATTTCCCTCGTATTTGCTTATGTATTAGGAGAAATAACTGTATTGGGCCAGCTAGTGGCCGCGGGAGAGCCAGACCCACTAGTTGGAATGACTCCCTAGGTGAGTGAGTCGGCTCCCTATATGGGTCGCCCCTTCTCTTATTGGTTCGTTATGCATACTCATCTTCTTCTTCACTTTCTTCCTTCTTCATTCCTTTTCCCTGCGTGAAACTCCAAGGTACCGATTGTGCCACTTCGGGCATATCACTTAATTAAAGCATCGCTAATACTAACCATATTACGACACTTTCTAATAAATGTCGCTAATTAGTTAGGCAATTAGCAACTGTTTAAATAAGCGTCGCTAAAATATATTTGTTTTAAAAAAAATTATAACTATTAGCGATGTTTTTTCTTAAGCTCACTAATAGTTTTACCAATAGCAACACTTGTAAAAAAGTGTCGCTAAGAGTTATCCTATTAGCAATGCTTAATCATAATAGTAATGAATTTAAAATAAAAAAATAAGAAAGCGACAAGTAGAGAAAGAGGGGAGAGAGAGAGAACAAGTAGAGAGAGAGAGAAGAGAGGAGGTGAGGAGTGAGAGAAAGAGGGGAGAGAGAGGATGAAAAGAGAGAGAGAAGAGAGGGGGTGAGGAGTGAGAGAGAAGAGAGCGAAAGAGGGAAGAGGAAATAAAATTTTAATTGAAAATTAATTTTAAAAATAAAAAAATATTTATTAGCGACACATATAGTTATAAGTCGCTACTACAAATTTTTATTTTTAAAAAAAATTTAAATAAAAGAGAAATAAGGGAGATGAAGAGAAAAAAGAGAAAGAGGGTAGAGAGAGAGGGAAAATTTTAATTCTAATTTTTTTTATATTTTTTATTTAAAAATTAATAAATAAATAAATATGTATTAGTGATGCATATGAATATGTGTCCTATGCATTGCTATTACCTTATGATTTATTATATTAATTTTAAAATATGTAGAGAGAAAAAAAATAGGATATAGAGAGAGAGGGAGGAGAGAGGGAAAAGGTTAATTTTTTATGTAAAAAATAATTAATAAATAAATAAAACTATATTAGTGACACTTATGAATATGCGTCACTAATACACTTGTTATTAGCGGCGCATACAAATATACGTTGCTAATACCCTTGGTATTAGTGATGCATATTTCTATGCGTCGCTAATAACCTCGGTAGTAGCAATGCATATTCCTATGCATCGCTAATTACCTCAGTTGTAGCGACGCATATTCCTATGCATCACTATTACCTTATAATTTATTATATTATTTTTAATATATTTAGAGAAAAAAAAGAGGATATCGAGAGAGAGGGAGGGAGAGAGTAGAGAGAGAGGGACGAGGAGAGAGGGAAATTTTACTTTTAATTTTTTATATTTTTATTTAAAAATAAATAAATAAATGAATTAGTGACGCATATGAATATGTGTCGCTAATACGTCTCTAATACTCTTGGTATTAGCGACGCATATTTCTATGCATTGCTAATAACCTTGGTAGTAATGACGCATATTCCTATGCGTCGCTATGACCTTATAATTTATTATATTAATTTTAAAATATGTAAAGAGAAAAAAAAGAGGATATAGAGAGAGAGAAGAGAGGGAGGAGAGATGGAGGAGATAGGGAGAGAGATAGAGTTGAGGAGAGAGGAAAAATTTTAATTCTAATTTTATTATATTTTTTATTTAAAAATTAATTAAAAAAATAAAAAAAATGTATTAGTGAAGCTTATGCATATGCGTCATTAATACTCTTGTTATTAGCGACGCATATATGTCTCTAATACCCTTAGTATTAGTGACACATATTTCTTTGTGTTGCTAATAAGCTCGGTAGTAGCTACACATATTCCTATACGTCGCTATCACCTTATAATTTATTATATTAATTTTAAAATATTTAGAGAGATAAAAAAGGGAGAGGATATCGAGAGAGAGAGAGGAGAGGGAGGGAGAGAGAGGGAGGGAGGAGAGAGGGAGAGAGATAGAGGAGAGAGGGGTGAGGAGAGAGAAGTGGAGGGGGTTAGGTGAGAGAGGGAAAATTTTAATTTTAATTTTTTTATAATTTTTAAAAAAATAATAAATAAATAAATAAAAATGTATTAATGACGCATATGAATATGCGTTACTAATCCTCTTGTTATTTACGACACATATGAATATGCGTCGCTAATACCGTTGGTATTAGATATGCATATTTCTATGCGTAGCTAATAACCTCAGTAGTAGCGACTATATTCCCATGTGTTGCTAATAACCTTATGTGTCACTATTACATTATAATTTATTATATTAATTTGAAAATATTTAGATAGAGAAAAATAAGAGAGGATATAGAGAGGGGGAGAGAGGGAGAGAGAGATGAGAGAGAGGGAGGAGAGAGGAGAGAAAGAGAGAGGAAGGAGAGAGGGGAGAGAGAGGAGAGAAGGAGGGAGAGGAGAGAGAGGGAGGAGAGAGAAAGAGAGGGGAGAGAGGGGAGGAGAAAGGGAGGGAGGAGAGAAAGGGAGGAGAGAGGAGAGAGAGAAGGGGAGGAGAGGGAGGAGAGAGGAGAGGGAGGAAGAGGAGAGGGAGGAGAGAGAGAGAGGGAGAGGAGAGGGAGGGAGAGAGAGAGGAGAGAGAGAGGGAGGAGAAAGGAGAGAGAGAGAGTGTAGAGAGAGAGGAGAGAGGAGAGAGAAGAGAATGGGGGAGGAGACATGGAGGGAGGGAGGGAGGGAGAGGAGTGAGGAGGAGAGAGAGGGAGGAGAGAGAGGGAAAGAGAGGAGAGAGAGAAGAGAGAGAGAGAGGAGAGAGAGAAGAGAGGGGGTGAGGAGAGGGAGAGTGAAGAGAGAGAGTAGAGGGAGAGTGAAGAGAGAGAAGAGGGAGAGTGAAGAGAGAGGAGGAGAGAGTGCAGAGAGAGTAGAGGATGGGGGGAGAAAATAATAGTATTAAAGTGAGGGGGTACATTTCAAAGGAGATTAAGGAGCTAATCTTACCTAGAAAGAGGTGAAATATAATGAGTTTAATCCTCAAGCTTGCTATGTTTTTTATGTTTTTTCTTGAATGGACTCCATGTTTAGTGCTCTGATGGTAGATTAGTAAAAACTTAATCGTTTGTATTAATTTCTTAGGGATTTGATTAATAATGGGTAGATTTAACATTCTGGGAAGTTTGATTAAATTTTTATTGTGTTTGAGGCTTTGAATAGATGTTTTAAGTTCGATTTATGGTATCTCGGTTTGGTTTTGAAAATGGAGAAGATGAACCTGATCTGTCGTTATGGCGATCAATCGCCCATATAGGCCGATGGATTGGCCAAATGGCATTGTAGGCCGAATTTAAGGCCAGCCGATCGAACATGCTTACAGGACGATCGATTGGCAATACAACAGGTTTTGGTCATTTGATTTCCTTTGTTTATTTCTCATGTTCATATGGGTTGATTTGAGTTATAATAAGCTACTAGAATGGCATGCTAGTGATGTTGGAATGTATGAAGATTAATTGGGTATTATGCAGAATTACATGATGTTGGTAAAGCATGTTAGATTTGTTAACATGAATCCATGATTTCAATGATGATTTCATATAGTTTTCCACTCATAAATTTCAGTTATGATCCATGATTAGATGTTAGATAAAAACATTTGTGTAGTGCGTTATGAGCTATTGTCAAAGCATAGTCATATGCTTAGGAATGTATGTTGTATATTAAATACACACATGTCGGGAAATTAATTATGAAATCACGATTGTTTATGACTACAATATGATGAATGTGGGGATTGATGGGAGCACATTTCATGTGTTGGAATCACGTAGAGATTGCTCACGTCTGTATCATGTTGCATTCATCATGAAACGGATTTCATGAAGGAGACATTATCGATATTTAGTCGTGGTTGATCCATTAGATGAAATGATGTGAGATTATGTGCCAGATTAGTCGATCGTTGGCTTAATCAAAACTTGGCTGGTCCGAAAGGACATATTTTTTATTTGAGTTCCTATCTGGAACATGGTTACTCCCGGGTTGTGTCGATCTGAATTGTTGATGCGGTTGTGATTTATTTATTAAGACAATCAAACCTGGACCCTGAGAATCTGGAGTGGTATGCCTTCGTGTACCAGCTACCACGTGTTCTAGGTTCCCCGTGTGGGATTCGGAATCTCCTATGGCAGAGATGTCCAAGGTGAACACACTGCTCTAGGTTTCAGTAAGGAATTCGGACTTTCCTGGCCAGGACTGTATAGGGCTAGCAGACTGCTCTAGGTTTCCATAAGGAATTCAGACCTTCCTTTTTCGATCATCTAGGGTAAGCAAAGGGGCTAACTACCCCAAACACCCCAGGTTTCTATATGGAATTTGGACTGTGTCTAGAACGGGCAATGCCCTAGGTTTCCACTTAGGAAACCAGACCATGTCCAAAGTGGGTGATATGATTGCATTTCTCTCCATGTTGGAGACATTTACCATTTGTTGTTAATGCATGTGTATGAGATAATATTATGCCCATATTACACATGTTGTATAGGGATATTTAATATTATGTAACACATGTGGATTTGATTTAATATGCATGATTTAGTATAGTGTGATTGAGACACTCATCGTGCAGGGTAAATGATTTATGGATGAATGATATGAATTTGCATTATGTGATTATATGTGCTAGAGACACTTCTCATGCAGGTTATATATGTGATGTTTATGCAAGATCTGGATGTGTGGTAGAGACACGTCTCATGCAAGTTATATATATAATATTTATGCATGATCTGTATGTGTGGTAGAGACACATCTCATGTGGGTTATATGTGATGATTGTGAATGTGATGGTGTGAGAATCACTAGTTATGGAAGATGGTCGTTAGGTCATATTATGATCATTTATGCCCTGATTTAGAGATATGAGTTATATGCATGCTAGATCTTTCACTTATGGATTAGTAGGGGTTTAGTAAGGGGGATGATCAGAAAAGGGTATGCCATGATGTTGTGCCGTGATTATTTTCTAATTAATGATACCGCTTTCAAACCATTGTTGAGTTTCATACTCACCCCTCTTTTGTGATTTGTTTTGGGGTTGCACGGTGTGACGAGCAGACGTGCAGGACACCTTATATGAGGGAGGACATGGGTACTCGTGGGATTAGCCTTCACGGCATTCTGATGATGTTTTATTTTCTGATTTTCTCATAGTTAGCATTAGAGAACATTATATGGTAGATTATATTATATATTTTGCCCGCATTTATCTATTGTTCTTAAACTTGTCTAAACTTTTCTGATTTTGAGCTATTTATAGGCTCTAGAGTTGACTATTATGTGGGTTTTGTGTGATGATTATGATAGTTTATTATCCTCTTCTTTATCCATATTTCTCTTGCTCAAAGAACTGGAGGTGCGCTACTCCGTTAGTTGAATCGCCCGTTAGAGGGGCTAAGTCTTCTGCAATACGTTAATTCGTAAATTTTTGTCACACCTGCATACTGACCGGCCCTTGGACCGGGTTCAGCTCGGGTTGGGCGGAGCCAGGGCATGACAAGAAAGTTTTTGGTATCAGAGCACCTCTTCGTCAAAGAGTAAATAAGGATTGGGTGACAAGTCTTAAGGGTTAATGTGTTGATCAAGGTCTAGACATAACTAGTGATGTGAATTCCCATTAGTTGTTCATCTTGAATGTTGCATGCTTGCTTGATTTCGTGTTTCTCTGATTCGTTGTTTGCATTGTTTTGAGTTATTAGGAAGTATGATTAATGTCTAGTTATTGTGTATATGGCTGGTTCTAATCATGTAGGCACTAATAACCATCATTGTTGACCTTGGGCACTTTGCTCCTCGTTTCTTCAGTGACGAGTATGAGCGGGCACAAAAGTTCGAGGATAATCTGAAGGCTTTCATCAAAGGCTGAGTTGTGCGCTTCAAGCACAAGACCCTAGCTAAGATACTCGAGACCACCATCGTAGTGGAGTGGGATTCAGATGACTATATGTAGAAGAGAGGGCAGCATCCTAAGAGGCCGAGGCTAGAGGATACCTGTAACCGTCGAGACCATAAGCGACATGATGCTCATCATGCAAAGCATAACACTCAGCAAGTGTAGCAGGACCCTCATGGCCGCCATGCTAATGTGACTTGTTTCAGATGTCGGTAGAAGGGGCATTATGTTAGTGAGTTTCCTCAGAGGGCTAATAGTGCGTCAAGACGTTCACCAGTGCCACCTAATGCCGGTCCCAAATGGCCGGGAGAACCTCAGGCAAGACCACAGACAAGACCATCTACCGGACAGCTAGATGCCAAAGGGAAGAAGCTGGTTACTGATGGGAGAGTACTTGCAATATCAGCACAGGAGGCGACCAACTCTTCGGGCGTGGTGGAAGGTATGATCGTCATTGCCTCCCACTATGCTAGGGTACTACTTGATACCGGTTCCTCTCATTCTTTTGTCTCTTCGCATTTTGCTCATGAGTTGGATGCTTGTCATAAGTTGTTGCATGATTTTTGTGAGTGTCTACACCTTTGTCTTCACTTCGGCCGGAGGAGTATATTGAGATGATTCCTATGGCGATCGATGGGCATGTGCTACATGTGGATCTTATTATATCGCTGATGATTGACTTAGATGTGATCCTAGGCATAGATATGATGACCAAGTTCTATGTCCATGTAGATTGCCGAGGGAGGAAGGTGATGTTCGAGTTGCCAGGAGTTAAGCTTTTAATCTTTCAAGGGGTTAAGCGTCCTAGTGGCAAGTTCTTGGTCTCATCCTTTAAGACTAAGAAGTGGATCGATAAGGGGTACAAGACTTTCCTTACAAGTAATATGGGGTTGAACACGGAGTTACCTTGGATTCTGTTCGTGTTGTAGTGGAGTTTTTTTATGTCTTCCCTAGTGACTTGATGGGTTTGCCATCGGAAAGGGAGATAGAGTTATGCATTGATCTTATTTCAGGCACTACTCTTATTTCTAAGGCTCCCTATTGTATGGCTCCAGCCAAACTTAAGGAGCTTAAGGCTCAGCTACAGGATCTTATGGATACGGGGTATATTAGGCCAAGTGTATCTACTTGGGGTGTGCCGGTCTTGTTTGTTCGGAAGAAGGATGGTTCTCTTCAGTTGTGCATCGACTACCGAATGCTAAATCAGGTAACCATAAAAAACAAGTAGCCTTGACCTAGGATTGACGATTTGTTTGATCAATTGCAGCAAGCACAAGTCTTCTCTAAGATCGATTTGAGATCGGGTTATCACCAACTTCGAATCCGTCATGATGATGTGGCAAAGATGGCTTTCCGTACCCGTTATGGGCATTATGGGTTCCTAGTGATGCCTTTTGGTCTTACTAATGCACCAACCTTATTTATGGACTTGATGAACCAAGTCTTTTGGCCTTATCTTGATCTATTTGTGATTATATTTGTAGATGATATTCTAATCTATTCGACCAATGAGGAAGAGCATGAAGCACATTTAAGGATTGTTCTACAAACTTTACGTGAGCATCAACTCTTTGCGAAGTTTGACAAGTATGGATTTTGGCTCATGAAGGTGCATTTCCTTGGTCATGTGATATTGAAAGATGGTGTGGCAGTTGATCCCTCGAAAGTCGAAGCTGTGTTGAGGTGGGAGCAACCGAAGAGTGCATCGGAGGATCGCAATTTCTTAGGGCTTGCCGAGTACTACTGTTGTTTCATTGAGGGTTTTTCTAGCATTGCAAGCCCTATAACCAAGTTGACCAGGAAGAATGAGAAGTTTGAGTGGAATCAAGCTTGTGAAGAGAGCTTCCAAGAGTTGAAGAAGAGATTGACTTCAGCTCCAGTCTTTATTTTGCCTTCTAGGAGTGATGGATATGTGGTCTATAGTGATGCTTCACTTCGTGGCTTGGGTTTGTACTCATGCAGCATGGAAGAGTGGTGGCTTATGCATCTAGATGGCTTAGAGTGCACGAGCAAAACTACCCCACCCATGACTTGGAGTTAGCAGCCGTAGTTTTTGCATTGAATATTTGGCAGCACTATCTCTATGGTGAGAAGTTTGAGGTGTTCACTGATCACAAGAGCTTGAAGCACTTATTCACTCAAAGAAACCTAAACATGAGGCAAAAGAGATGGTTGGAGTTTCTAAAGGTTTATGATTTCATGATATTGTATCATCCTGGTAAAGTGAATGTGGTGGTAGATGCCTTGAGTAAAAAAATCAGCCACTTCGATAGCTTGCATGCGAGTTCGAGAATGGCTCCTGTATGAGGATGCCATTGAGCTTAAAAACTTGCAGTTGGTTTGCCAACCTCTCCATTAGCTCTAGCGTGGTTGTTGATGTGGTTGAAGCTCAGAAAAGGGATGAGGAGACTCGAACCTTTAAGGCTAGGATGAAGGAGAAGACAGTGTGGAACTTCGAGGAGAAGTCCAATGGGAGTTTGACATACAAGGGCGGTGGTGCATGCTGAACTCCGTAGAGTTAAAGGAGTGTATCCTATAGAAGGCGCATCATTCTAAGTTCTTCATCCACCCTGGAGGAACTAAAATGTACCACAATGTGAAGAGAACATTTTGGTGGAAAGGGTTGAAGAAGGATATTGTGGCCTACGTGTCCAAATGCCTTGTGTGCAACAAGTCAAGGCGGGGCACCGGCATCCAGGCGGTTTACTACAACCACTTCTGATTCCAGAGTGGAAGTGGGAGAACGTAGCCATTGATTTTGTTTTCGGACTGCCTAGATCACCTAGTGGTAATGATGTGGTATGGGTTATCGTCGACTACTCCTTTGGATGCCTTAGCTGCCCTATATATGAAGGAGGTGTACGGTTACACAGAATTCTGGTGTCCATTGTTTCCGATCGTGACCTTTGCTTCACTTCTAGGTTTTGGCAAAGCTTTCAGAGCGTCTTGGGCACATCTATACATCTCAGCTCAGCTTATCATCCTTAGACCGACAGTCAATCGGAGAGGACTATCCAAATGCTTGAGGACATGCTTCGTGCGTGTATCCTCATGTGGAAGGGAAAGTTGGGAGCAACATTTGTCGCTAGTTGAGTTTGCTTATAATAATAGCTACCAAGCGAGCATCAAGATGGCACCCTTTGAGGCACTTTACAGGCATCCATGTCGATCTCCCTTGTGTTGGAGTGAGGTTAGAGAGCATCTTCACACCTGCCCTAATCTCATACAGCAGTCAGTGGAGAAGATTGACTGTTTATAATTAAACCCTTTGCAAGTGTACATGGTAATTGTATTAAGATAAGTATTTAAGGGTTGTTGAACCTCGAGGATGGATGAATTATTACTAAATCTAAAAAAGAATTTGTTGATTAAAAACTAAAAGGAACTTAAACTTAAATTAAGTAAAGAAATTAATCAATTAATTTAAAATAAGAGATTAATATGATGGAAATTACTTAGAAAATCGAATCCACTATAGAACCATAACAATTTCTCAACTTTTAATCTAAATCTAGTGTGAATATAAACAAGTATTCTCAGCTACAAGCTAGAATTACTTCAGAAAGAATCATTAATTAAATTCATGGCATGAACTATCTTCGACAATAGCACAAATCATCTACACTAAACTAAACTATAGGCATGACTCATCTCATCTTAGTATAACTCATCCAATTCATTAATTATCTAAACATTAAAACTATTGCATGACCATCTCATCTAAATCACAGAAATAAGAATCGATGTAAATATCAAAACTATATCAATCTATCATCTATAACACAATAAACCAACATAGATTTGAATAAACATGAAAAGCTCTTCCATTAAAAAGGACATCCTTATCATACAATTGTCATTATTCACAACTGAGATCTAAATTAAAAAGAAAAGAAACTGAAACTTATCTATAGCTTCATCAACTCCTAAGTAAAAGAAAAGTCTAGCCTTCCATTAGAAGGAAGCTCTTGAATCTCCATTAAAAGCTTTGTATTCTCTTCCATCTTCTTCTTCCTTCTTCTCTTTAGAAAATCTACTAGAAAACTTCAATTTCAAGCCAAATACATTTTTATAAAGGCATAAGAACCATGGAAGAAGTTTAATACAAAAAGGATTCAAAATTGGCTTAAACTAGGAAACTACGCGTTATCCCGATTGATCGTCCTGCATGCCTATTCAATCACATATACTGTATGTTTCTTCAAAATCACGTTTAGCTGATCGAATGCCTTACACCCCGATTGAACACCAGTGAAGAATCTGCATAAAATTAATATAAGTAAGCCAATTTACTTCAAAGCATCATACAAACTTTTTCTAACCTAATTAAATTTAATTTCTGATTATTTTAACTATATTAACTCTTAAATGAGACTAGACAATAGAATAATTAAGGGTAAAATAGCATATAAATTATACTTATCAAAGATACGCCTTATTCGGGAGAGATTACAGACAGCTCAAAGCCATAAGAAAAGCTACGCTGATAGGAGACGACGAGAGTTGGAGTTCAACGTTGGCAACCATGTGTTCCTTAAGATTTCTCCAACCCGTGGTGTGGTTCGATTTGAACAATGAGGGACGTTGTCACCCCAATTTATTGGGTCATTTGAGATCTTGGAACGGTAGGTGCCACGACATATCGAGTAGCTCTTCCACATCAATTGGCTAATATCCACAACGTATTCCACGTCTCACTTCTCGGGAAGTATGAGCTGGATCCTACTCATGTGTTAGATTTTGAGCCATTGGAACTCCAAGAGAAGCTTTCCTACGAGGAGGTACCTATTCAGATCCTAAACCGAAAGGAGAAGGTACTTCAACAAAAGGCTATTCCACTCATGAAGGTGTTGTGGAGGAACCACGTGGTCGAGGAAGCCACATGGGAAAGAGAGGGCGAGATCAGAAAGACCCTCATCTTATTGTTGTCAACCTCTAGCAAGTTTAGGGGGACCAAAATTCCTAAGAGGGGGAGGATGTAAAAATTCTTGTCTTAAACTGGTTTACTTTCAATTTTATTTATTATTTAATCATCATTATGTGGTTTAAGCCGTCTGTGATCGATTTTGATGATTTTAAAAATTAAAGGTGGTTTACAAAGGTTTTAAACAAAAATAGCTTCACATTTATGAGTTTTAAGTGAATTTAAGTCGATTGTGAATTTTTGGTATTTTCTTATTATTTTCAAAAATTAGGGTTTAGAGAGAGACCCATCTTGTGGGCCCCATGATCGAATTTGAGGTTTTTGATCCAAAATATTTCAGACATTAAAATAAGTCATTATAAAATTTTTCTTATCTTAATTAGGGTTTAAATAGCCAAATTACCCACTTTTAGTTAAGAATTCTATTTATACCCCCATTTTTATTAGGTCTAACTCCTTCCTTACTATAAAGGAAAGGGCTGGCCTCTTTCCCACTTGGGAAAATGCTGAGCTTGGGAATGAAGAGGCCAAATCCCCATTAACCCAAAGTGGAAGGTGATTTGAGGTGAGATTTTCCTAATCTTTCCTTAATTATTAGGGTTTTTCATAAACTTCTTCTAATCTCATCTTTCTCCATTGGTTAATCTCATTTTCAAGCCACTATGTCACTGATTTGCATCTCTACTTCAAACCCTAGCTTTCAAATTTTGTTTTTGAGTCCTTAAAGCTCTCAATCTAAGATTTTTCCAACGATTTTTAAGTTCTAAATTGGATTTAGGTGGGTATTAACAAAAATCACATTTTTGGGTAGGTTTCATAGGAGATTAAGAAGCTAATCCGACCCAAAAAGAGGTGAAAGGTAATGGTTTAATCCTTAAGCTTGTTGTGTTTCAAATCTTGGTTTTTGATGTGTTTTCATGATTAGACTCCATGTTTAGTGCTCTAATGGTAGATTAGTAAGAACTTAATCTTTTATATTAATTTTTAAGGTTTTGATTGAAAATGGGTAGATTTAACCTTCTAGAAGGTTTGATTAAATTTTTATGATGTTTAAGGCTTTGAATTGAGGTTTTAAGTTCGATTTATGGTGTCTCGGTTTAGTTTTCAAAATGGAGAAGATGAACCGGATCTATCGTTATGGCGATCGATCACCCATATATGCCGATTGATCGGCCGAACGACATTGTATGCTTATTTTAAGGCTAGCTGATCAAACGGCCTTGTAAGACGATCGATCAGCAATACAACAGGTTTTGGTCATTTGATCTCCTTTGTTTATTTTAATATTTTCACTCTCAAATATTATTTCTCATGTTCATATGGGTTGATTTGAGTTATAATAAGCTACTAGAATGGCATGCTAGTGATGTTGGAATATATAAAGATTAATTGGGTATTATGCAGAATTACATGATGTTGGTTAAGCATGTTAGATTTGTTAACTTGAATCCATGATTTTTAATGATGATTTCTGATGGTTTTCCACTCATAAATCCCAGTTATGACCAATGATTAGATGTTAGATAAAAACATTTGTGTAGTGGCTTAGGAGCTATTGTCAAAGCATGGTCATATGCTTAGGAATGTATATTATATTTTAAATACACACATGCGGAGAAATTAATTATGAAATCATGATTGTTTATGACATAAATATGATGCATATGGGGATTGATGGGAGAGTATTCCATGTATTGGAATTCACGTAGAGATTGCTCACATATGTATCATGTTGCATGCATCATGAAACAGATTTCATGAATGAGACTTTACCGATGTTTAGCCGTAGTTGATCGATTGGATGCAATGATGTGAGATTACGTGCAGGATTAGTCGATCATTGGCTTAAACAGAACTTGGCTGGTCTGAAAGGACATGATTTCAATTTGAGTTCCTGGGTGAAACATGGATACTCCTCAAGTTGAGTCGATCTGAATTGTTGATGCAGTTGAAATTTATTTATTGAGACAGTCAAACCTGGACCTTGAGAATTCAGAGTGGTATGCCTTTGTGCATCGGCTACCATATGTTCTAGGTTCCCCGTGTGGGATTCAGACTCTCCTACCACAAAGATGTCCAAGGTGAACACACTGCTTTAGGTTTCTGTAAGGAATTTAAATGTTCCTGGCCAGGACTATCCAAGGCGAGCAAACTGCTCTAGGTTTCTGTAAGGAATTCGGACCTTTCTTTTTGGATCGTCCACGGCGAGCAGAGGGGCTAACTACCCCAAACACTCCAGGTTTCTGTAAGGAATTTGGACTGTGTCTAGAACGGGCAATGCCCTAGGATTCCAGTTAGGAAATTGGACCACGTCCATGGTGGGTGATATGATTGCATTTCTCTCCATGATGGAGACATTCACCATTTGTTGTTAATGCATATGTATGAGATAATATTATTGTTGTGCATGTTCACCAAGCCTCTCTTTCAGCTCTATTGATCTTTTATTTGCTTGCATTAGGTTACTTTATTTCATATTTGCTTCTATAATAAGTAGGTAGCGTGAACATTATGTGTAACGTACCAGCTAGTGTCCCCAAGGAGGCACGCTACCTTATATGGGTTGTCTCCTTCCTTGTGTTTTATTTATGCAATAGAACATGCAGTTCCTTCCCCTCTTCTTCCTCCTTCCTTCTTCCTGTGTGATTGGTGTGAGGTACCGCTTGTGCCCACACCGGGCACAACACTGGTATCAAAGCCTTCACAATCTCTGGCCATGGAGAGAGGCAAGCAGCCAGCCGTGGCCTCTGAAGTTCAGCCCGAGAAGGAGACCGAAATCTCAGCGGACAGTCCAAAAACCACCCCTGAGTCCATCAACGCTCTTGTACTCGCGCAAATCCTGGCCAAAATCGAGTCCTTGACTGTGGCCATGGCTCAGCTTCAAGCAGCACCCTCAACGCCATTGCTGCCCAGACCCCAACTAGCCAGGGTGGAGAAGGGGGAGCCATCCTAGGCCCCCGAACTTCATTGCCTCGGCCCTCAAGTGACAGCAAACAAGGACAGGCACCTTCCCTAGGCTCCCATGCGCTTTGGCACAGTCCACCAGGTTGTTGGAGGGAGACGCCAGGGTTGGCATATGCAAGTCCCACCAGGTGTTTGATAAAATGCCCCAATAATGTCATCACCTAGAAACATATTTTAGGAGATAGAGGATGACTGGGAGGAGTACTCGGGTTCTCGCAGAGGGCCATGGGGAGGAGCCGAGCCCCGTTTCAATGGGGACGAAGATCCAGTGGAGTGGTTGTACAAGGCAGAGATGTTCTTTGCCTATGAAGGGACGCACTCCGAGGCCAAATGGTTGCTCATAGCTGCATTCTACTTAGACGGCAACACTTCCATCTGGTTTTAGAGCTTTGAGAAGGAGGTTTGTTACCCCACATGGGCTACCTTCTCTGATAAATTGTGTGTCTAGTTTGGCCCCAACAAGTTCCAGGACTTCAACAAGATGTTCTCCTCCCTACGCCAAACCACCCCCGTTCGGGCCTATTATACAGAGTTCATGATGGTAGCGAACCATCATCTTCCAGAGTGGCCGGTGGCAGCCTTGATGGGGACATTCAAGAGAGGCCTCAAACCGGAGATATCAGAGGAGATGCGCCACTTTCCAAGCTCAAGTATGGACATTGTGTGGCACACACGAATTGAGGAGGAGAAGCTGTCTAGACAGCGTAGGGGGGTCGGCTTGGACCCTCCCCATGGCTTCCTCTTGGCGCTATCCCCCTGTCCACCCCGGCTAGCAGTACAGTCTTAGCCCAACCGGGTTAACAGCCCCCTCCTCCAAGTCAGCTTGTTCAACATCTCACACCGGCACAGATGGAGGAATGTCGGCCCAAGGGGCTATGTTTCAAATATGATGAAAAGTTCATTCCTATACATCGTTGCTCCATCAAAGGCAACCTACTCATGTAGGAAGTCTAAGAAGAGATGACTATGGAGGACAGGGGTGATTGCCCCCACTATGATGACATGCTGCTCGAGATCTCAGTCCATGCCTTCTCCGGGGCCTTCACTCCTCGCACGATGCAGGTCCAAGGCCATATTAAGTGGCAACAAGTGATCATCCTTATCGACAATGGCTTCACCCACAACTTCAACGATAAGGTGGCCCAGCAACAAGGCTGTTTCATGTTAGATTCGAAGCCATTTGATGTCTTGGTCAGTGATGGGAAGCACCTTAGGAGCTCCGGAGTATGTGCAAAAGCCTCCCTAGCTATCCAAGGCCACACCTTCATCACCGACCTCTTCTTGCTGTCCACAAAAGAGGCAGATGTAGTGCTAGGGGTTCAGTGGCTGAAAGAACTTGGGGACATAGTATGGAACTTCCATGAGATGATTATGGATTTTGAGGTTCAAGGACAGCAGATGCGGATCCATGGGTCTCAACCAGGTTCCTCCTGCAACAACGGGCAGCAATCAAGGTGCACCAAGATGAGCTACCTAATGATCTTCTCACCTTACTAACAGACCACCAGGATGTGTTCACCAAGGCAAGAGGCCTCCCACCCGTGCGGCCTCATGACCACCACATTCCCATCATTCCAAGGGCATCTCCCACCAATGTCCACCCTTATCGCTATCCCCACATCCAAAAGGCAGAGATAGAGTGCCTTGTTGCTAACATGCTTTAGTCCGGCATCATACGCCCTAGCACGAGCTCCTTCTCCTCTCCAATACTGCTTGTTCATAAGAAGGATGACACTTGGCGGTTTTGTGTCGATGATCGGGCCTTGAACACCATCATGGTTAAGGACAAGTAACCTATTCTAGCGATTGAGGAGCTCCTAGACAAGTTGGCCAACACGACAGTCTTCAGCAAACTCGATCTTCTGTCGGGTTACCATCGATTCAGGTACAGCCAGCCGATGTGCATAAGACTGCCTTCCGCACTCATGATGGCCATTTTGAGTTTCTCGTCATACCATTTGGGCTGACCAACACCCCCACTACTTTTCAGAGCCTTATGAGCAATCTCTTTAGGCCCTTCCTTCGCCGCTTCATCTTGGTTTTCTTTGATGACATCTTTGTCTACAGCAAATCATGGGCAGAACACTTGGGGCACCTCATGTCTATTTTCTCCATTCTAAGAGATAATTCCTTATTTCTTAAGTGTTCAAAGTGTTCTTTTGGCAACTCACAAGTCAACTATCTTGGCCACATCATCTCCTGAGACGGGGTCGCCACTGACCCATCTAAGGTGTCTGTCATGCTCTCTTGGCCGACCCTGTAATGTCCCTGATTTTTCTACAATTTTCTATGATTTTTCTGGTCATTTTTGGCAGGAAAATGTGATGCTTCGACGTATTTGTATCCGTAGAGTCGGGAGTGGGGATTCAGTCGTAGGCCATGGGCCTCGATGCACACTTTAGGCCCGAAAAAGAGAGAGAAAATAAGAAAGAGTATAAGTATGAGTACGACTGTAAGAGTATGAGTATGACTGTATGAGCATGACAGTAAGAGTATGAGTATGAGTATGACTATAGGAGCATGAGTATGAGCATGACTGTATGAGTATGAGTATGAGCACGAATGTAAGAGTATGATTCTGAGTAAGGCTGTATGAGTAAGGTCGTACGAGTAAGGTCGTACAAGTATGTGTAAGTTGTATGAGTAAGCATACGATTATACAAGTAAGTTTGTAAGACTCTAATTAAGAGTGTATGTGTAAGATTGGTTTGATGGTTTGTTTTTGGCAGGACTGTATGTGTATGAGCATGATTATGATATGCCTATTTGCTTCATGTTAAGTTGCATGAACACATCTATGTATGGACTTACTAAGTTCATTGTTTAGAACTCCCCTACTGGGTATTTTTCTACTAAGTATGAAAATACTCATTACCCTATTTTTTAGCCTCGTTGTTTGTGAGGCTTTTGCAGGTTGTGGCGGAGAGCTCTTGGAGATGGATGCTTGTTTTGGTGATGGTTTGACTCCCTTTGACATAGGTATATCCTTGACTCATTACGAGTATTGCTTTATGCCACAATCTATTGTATAGGGTGAGATGAGAATTAAGTGTTTATGTCTTCTAGACTTTAAATTTGGATTAGACTATGGACTGTTATGGGACTTGCACTCAAGGAGGCCTGGGAGAGATTTGTATTTAAAGTCTATGATCATAGTAATTTATTCGTACATTGGTTTTCGAGTAGCGCCTGAGGATGTTTGGTTTGGCCGTACGATATTGGACCGAATAAGTAAAAATTTGTATGGGAAAATTTTGTGTGTGATAGTTTAAAATTTTGAACTGCTTTCACAGGTTTTGTATTCATCATTCTTCCAATTTACAACCGTTATATTGCAAAAAATATTGTGAATTTTAAAGAAAATGTGAGGAAAAATCTCGGAACAGACCCCCACCTATGTCCGTGTGCTCAGAGGCTTCTTGGGACTCACTGGCTTTTGATATGCTAAAGCAGTCCATGGCCTCCGCCCCCATCCTCATTCTACTGGATTTCATTTGCCTTTTTGTAGTTGAAATGGATGCTTCAGAGGCTGGCTTGGGTGCAGTGTTCTTGCAGGACGAGTGACCTATTGCCTTCTTCAGCAAGGCTTTAGCCGGTCGTTCCTTATTCCTATCTATCTATGAGAAGGAGATGCTAGCCATAGTCCTTGCCATCGACAAATGACGACCCTACTTGCTCAGGCGCCGATCCATTATCCACATTGATCATCAGCCCCTGAAGTACTTCCTTGAGCAGTGGGTTTCCACTCCAACACAACAGCAGTGGGTTAGTAAACTGCTGGGATACAACTATGAAGTGGTGTACAAGAAAGGGGCTGACAACACTGTGGCCGACTCTCTCTCTCACAACTCTACCTTCGGCTCTTGCTTCACCCTCTCTAGTCCTTCCTGCCCCTTCATTACTGAGTTATGAAGAGCATACCGTGAGGATCCTTCAACACAGTCGCTGATTACATCTCTCCAGGCAGACCCTGCTGGCCGTCCTTCCTTTATGTGGTGAGATAACCTTCTATCCTGGAAGGACCGCCTCTGGGTGCCCGATGTCAAAGAACTTCGCCGGCGCATCCTCTCCCACTTCCACGACACACCACTGGCTAGCCACGAAGGGGCATTCTACACTTATAAGAGAGTCAGCCAGAGCTTCTTGTGGCAAGGTATTCAACGGGCTATTCAGGACTATGTTGCCACTTGTGATGTATATCAGAGAGCCAATGCTACCACAACTTCCCCTACCTGATTACTTCAGCCCTTACCCATTCCCAACAAGGTTTGGGAGGATGTTTCGATGGATTTCATGGAGACCTTGTCCTTGGTGCAAGGCAAGTCGGTGGTCCTTGTGGTGGTGGATCAACTGTCCAAGTACACACACTTTTGCACCCTGGGGCACCCCTTCACCGCCAAAATAGTGGTTGAGATATATGTTCGGGAGGTTGCTAAGCTCTACGACATGCCTCACACTATTGTTTCCGATTGTGATAGGATATTCGTCTCTCAATTCTTGAGGGAGTTCTTTGCACTACAAGGTACTACTCTCCACATGAGCACAACCTATCATCCGCAAACAGACGGCCAGACTAAGGTAGTGAACAACTGCCTGGAACAGTACCTTCAATGTTTCGTCATATCTTAGCCCCGCCGGTGGCTCCAACTTCTTCCATGGGCAGAATGGTGGTATAACACAGCCTTTCACACATGTACAAGGTTCACTCCTTTTGAAGTATTGTACCCACCTCCAATCGTGTTATCATATGTCCTCACTGCTCTTCTATTGTCATAGTAGATTATATGCTACAGACATGGGATGAGGTTCTCCGTTAGCTTCAGCTGAACCTTGCCACCGCTCAAAACCAAATGAAACAGGTCTATGATAGAATGCATGCTGATCAGGAGTTTAACATGGGCGACTTGGACTATATCTCTATCCATCCTCAGCATCAAACTGCATTGTTCCAGCCAAAGCATACCAAGCTCTCCCCCTGTTACCCTGGGATGTATGTTGTTGTGGAGTGCATTGGTCCAGTGGCCTACCATCTCACTCTACCACCCAGTTCATTGGTTCACCCAGTCTTCCATGTCTCTAGACTCCGCCGTTGTGTGGGTGACACTTCCCTGGCTACCAATGCTCCACCTCCTCCTTTGATGGGACCGGCCCCTTCTGTAGAACCTATTCCCGCCTTGGTGCTTGATAAGCATCGGGTCTGCCATTCCAGT
Source organism: Saururus chinensis (assembly GCA_035235625.1). NCBI lineage: Eukaryota > Viridiplantae > Streptophyta > Magnoliopsida > Piperales > Saururaceae > Saururus > Saururus chinensis. Next base: position 41,466,350 of record CP141143.1, read on the forward strand.
CGCATTATTACAGAGGTGCTCATTTCATGGTAGAGCTAGCCACTTGAGGATGCCACATGGATGTAAAAGGACGAGTTGATGGCTCGCTACCCTACTTGGTTGCCTTGAGGTCAAGGCGAATAGCAGAAGCATGGTGGAGTGTTGTGCATGTTCACATGGGCACTTTATTTGCTTGCATTAGGTTACTTTATTTCGTATTTGCTACTGTAATAAGAAGGTAGCGTGAACATTATGTGTAACAGACCAGCTAGTGTCCTTGTAGAGTAGACGGGCCCACTAGTTGGCATGACCCCCAAGGAGGCACGCTACCCTATATGGGACATCTCCTTCCTTGTGTTTTCTTTATGCAATAGAATATTCAGTTCCTTCCCTCTTTTTCTTCCTGTGTAGGGATATTACACAGGTTGTGTAGGGATATTTGAGATTATGTGACACACATGGATTCAATTTATTATGCATGATTTAGTATAGTGTGATTGAGACACTTATCGTGTAGGAATGATTCATGGATGAATGATATGAATACATTGTGTAATTATGTGTGTTAGAGACAATTCTCATGTAGGCATATATGTGATGTTTATGCATGATCTGAATGTGTAGTAGAGACACTTCTCATGCAAGTATATATGTGATGTTTATGCATGATCTGAATGTGTAGTAGAGACACTTCTCATGCAGGTATATATGTGATGTTTATGCATGATCTGAATGTGTAGTAGAGACACTTCTCATACAGGTTATATATATGTGACGTTTATGCATGATCTGAATGTGTGGTAGAGACACATCTCATGTGGGTTATATGTGATGATTGTGAATGTGATGGTGTAAGAATCACTAGTTATGCAGGATGGTCGTTAGGACATGTTATGATCATTTATGCCATGATTTAGATATATGTGTTATATGCATGCTAGATCTTTCACTTATAGATAAGTAGGGATTTAGTAAGGGGGATGATCAGAAAAGGGTATACCATGTCATTTATGGATCTTAATTGTCATGATGTTGCGTTGTGATGATTTTCTCATTCATGTTACCACTTTCAAACCATTATTGAGTTTCATACTCACCCCTCTTTTGTGATTTGTTTTGGGGTTGCATGGTGTGACATGCATATATGCAGGACACCTTATATGAGGGACGACATGGGTACTCATGGGATTAGCCTTCATAGCATTCTGATGATGTTTTATTTTCTAATTTTATCGTGGTTAACATTAGACAACATTATATGGTGGATTATGTATTATGCCCGCATTTATCTATTGTTCTTAGGCTTATCTAAACTTTTCTGATTTTGAGCCATGTGTACGCTCTCGAGTTGACTATTATGTGGGTTTGTGTGAGGATTATGATAGTTTATTATCCTCTTCTTTATCCTTATTTCTGATCAAAGGACGTGAGGTGCGCTACTCTGTTAGTTGAATCGCACGTTAGAGGGGCTAAGTCTTCCACAATACGTTTCTATAAATTTATGCCCCCCCCCGTGTTGACTGGCCCTTGGACTAGGTTCAGCTCAGGTTGGGTGGAGCTAGGGCATGACACCTGCTCTCTCCGGGTCCGCTGCCTGCTTCCCCTTCTTTGTTTCAAAGGAGGGAGGCGGATTCGGCGGAGAGGGGAGAGCGGGAGGGAGGACGGGACTGTGGGGGGGTGGATTCTGGCGGTGACCCAGCCTTCTTTCCCTGGCCTCCCTCCCACTTTCCCCTCTCTCCCCGGGTTTGCCCACCACCTTCCCATCCTTTGTTTTCCATAGGAGGGGAAGGAGGGGGCGGACCAAGGGGGGACGGCCCGCCACCCTCTCCGCCCTTCTCCTTCCCTCCTGCTCCGCCCTTACCCTCAACAGAGGTGGGCACGGTGGGAGGGAGAAGAGGGGACCTGGGGAGAAGGGGGGTCTACATTCCGGCTCCCCGCCGAAATCTAGCCACCCACCCCACCTCCTCTCCCTAGTCACCACACCCCCCATCCCTCTGTGCCCCAACCTCCCGCCAATGCTGGATTCTGCACTTTCGCCAGGTTTCAGTGCTGCTCAAATCATCTCGCCTACCACAAGGGTTTTTTTTTAAACAAATTTAAAATTTTTAGCAATGCTCATAAAAGAGTCGCTAAAAGCTTATTTTATTTTTAAAAAAAATTTATGAAGTATTAGCGACACTTCATAAAGTGTCTCTAATACACAAAATTATTTTTTTAATGTTATTTCATTAACGACGTCTTACATATGTGTCGTGATAAACTATATTTTTTTAATTTTTTTTATTAGTGACACTTATATCTATGCGTCACTAATAAGATGTTATTTATTTCTTTAAAATATTTTGTATATTAGCAATATTTAGTAAAGCGTCGCTAATAACTTAATCATTATGCGTCGCTAATATCTTATTATTAGTGACGCTTTATTATGCATCGCTAATAGTAAAACAATTAGTGACACATCAATAAATATTGCTAATGTTACACTATTAGCGATGCTTTACTCAAGCATCACTAATGAGAAATAGCAATTGGTGTTTTATCGACGCTTTGTAAGCATCGCTAATAGTCATGAGCGACGCTTATACTATTATTAAGCATTGCTAATAGTCTTTTTTGTTGTAGTGAGGCCTAAGTAAGTCACAAACATCACTTCAAATCCAACTTCATATGATCATAACTCATTTATCTAAACTCCGATTTGTACATACTTAGAGGTGTTTTGAAGTTATATCTGTCTTGTTTCATTCCTAAAAGTTTTTACACTTAAAATCAAGCCACATGATAATTTATTATATTGAGAATACCTAAAGGTCAAATTTATTATTTTTTACATATATTTTAAAACTTCCTTAATGTTACATATATCGTAAGTCGTAACTCCTACATTTAAGCTCTACATTATCTTGGTAGCTATACAAAGTTTTTTCTATCTAATTTTGAATAATAAAATTTTATATCTAAATTCCACATATAGAGGAAGTTATGAAATTAAGAAAACCTAATGGTCAAATTTATTTATTTCTATATGATAAATAAAAGAGATTTAAAAAATTCTCAGATGTTACATGATATCATACAAAAGGTCTGGAAGTTTGTTGGATGGGCCACAAACAATTCTCACTTTATCTAAATTTACATGGTCATGCAAGGGTTATGGATGGCCATTTCCCATATTCTATGCACAATTTTGTTAGTTAAATATTTTCATGCTTAAGTTCCATGATTGAAAAATGTTCTCCTCCATCGATTAGTAGGGCCTATTTTTCTATACCTTACTAATCAATAATATTTAGACCATAAAATAGGTTTATCATGTATACGCAAGTTTGGAATGCCTCTCTGTGATTAGATTATGTAACCATGGTACATACACGTTCTAACATAGTGGCCTAACATAATACTCGCTTTGCCTTATATTAATAATTTTATGTAATTTTTTAAAATAAATTATCTGTAATTTATTTTAATTATTTATGTAAAAGAGAGGGAATAATAGATACGTCCGGGAGATCATTCTCAGAGTTGAAGATTGGGGCTTACTTGTCAGGAGCAACCATTTTGATCTAGACCCACAATCTAGACTATTAAGGGACAAATTATTAAGTACTTTTATGGGTCCTTGGAAAATTGCACATAAGCTCCAACAACGTGTCAAGCCTTAAGCCTCAAGACGTTTATCTGATGCATCTTCTTTCAAGCCATACCGGTTATATATATTTATATTAATAATCGCGAGAACAATAGTGGGTGATATATTTTTTCCACAATAAGTACTCTTTGTATCTTTAAATTAATAATTTTATTTTAAAAAATTATTTTATATTAATAATTTTATTTTATTAAATTTAAGTGATGGACTCCTTGATAGATGTAAATTTTACTATAAAATGAAAATTATTATTTTTTATTAATACAAGACGGAAGAAGTATCTTATTTAATATTAAATTAAACTAACCTTAAATACTTAATATTGGATGGCATAAGAGTTTAGAAAGCTCACAATTTCAATACATAATTATAATAAGCCGGATAATTAACTCTCATTATATTAATTCCTCTAATTTATTAATTTTATAAAGAGTAAATTTTAATAATATTTTCTCTGTTTTATATTAATAATTTTAAAAAAATGATTTTTATTAAAAGATAAACTTATTTCTATCCTATGATATTTTTTAAGTATTTAATTACTTAAATTTAATAAATAAAATTTTTTATATAGAATAAATATTTTAAAAATAAGGCAATTAATTTAAGACGGAGGGAATAGTGACATATCATGACACTTACTTGGTTGCTTTGCTCTGAGTGGCCTTGTTTTATGAAATCGGTATGCAATTTATTAATTTTTAATTTGATTTCGTCGTTTAGAAAGATAAAATTGGTTTTAAGCTGATTTCGTCCTTCTAAACGATGAAATTGGTTAAAGACCACTTGACCCAATTTCATCATTCTGAACGACGAAATCAGTTTCCTTCTAAACGACAAAATCAGCCTAAACTGATTTCGTCCTTCTGAATGACGAAATTGCCACACTTCTCCCATTTCAGCATTTGGTGTTAATTTCATCATTTAAAAGGACAAAATCATCTTAAGTTGATTTTGTCCTTCTAAACGACGAAATCATCTTCGTTTTAACGCGACACCGCCTCTGCCTCCAGTCGCATTTCCAGTCATTTTCTGCTGCCAATCCAAGGTTCCGCCCGCCTCCAGTTCCCATCGTTCGCTCTGCCACCGGTCTTGCCTCCGTTGTCCGGCCTGCTGCGGGTCCCACCTCACTTCCGTTTCCGTAGTCCGCTATCCAAGCCGCGCCAAATTTGCCCTGCCGCTGTGGTATCCAAATTTTCTCTAATTCGAACATATGTATTGTGCAATGTAGGCTTAGTTAAGTAGATATATTTAAGTCTTATATTTTTACACTAAGCTGAACACAAAGAAGGTATTAAATCTTTGTTTTTTAGGATTATTGCTTTAAAGTTGTTCTGTTGTTTTACAACTATTTTAATTTTATTGATTAAGAAATTTGCTTATTAATTTAAAGTCTTCATGATATGCTTATATACTTGGAAAATCTATTGGTTTTTATGCTTATATACTTTGAAAATATGTTGGTCACCATGCTTATATACTTGGAAAATCTCTAGGTTTCATTTAAATATTGTTGTGGTATTTTATGCCTCTACTTATTGACATTTTTATTTAAAATCAAAGCCTAATTTAATAAAGAATATGAGTTAGCAATAGTTTGGTTAGGGTAGATATCAGTATTAGTTTAATATTTTTATCAATATGGTAGATGTAATGTTTGAAGAAGTGTATGAGAATATTTGTTGTCTTGTTTAGATAAGAGAAGAAATATGTGATAAAGTGTATGATTATTACTCGTTGATATATGAGGCAATTGCTTAATCTAATTTTAGCATCTTAGTTTCGAGACAATTGCTTAATCTACTATTAATTTAATCTATTGTTTATGAATTAAGTGAATAGAGATGGTACAAGAAATGGTTAGTTTTTTACTTACCTATGACGGACGCATAGAAGGATTATTAATTAAGAAACCGTCTACGTATGATGAATTTGAGATGCAAGTAGCAAGCAAGGTTGGGTGGGATCGAAGAAGATGGAAAATTACTATCAAATGTAATATTTTGTCGTATAGATGGAGAATGACGTTAATATGCATAAATGATGATGCATCAATGTGTTTTATGTTTCACCACTCGCGTCACGTAATTTCTTTTGACTTATTTCTCGAAAAAGAGGACCGAGTGCCTAGTGAAAGGCGCAGTAGTTCACATAAGAGCTCTCATAGGAGCTCACACAGGTGCTCGGAAAGAAATGTGAACAATGAAAGGCATATGCAAATGCTGGTGGATGACGAAGAAGAAGGAAATTTATCTATGACAGTAGCTTCAAATGAATGTCATAGGTCGTCTGCCCCTATTTACGATGGAAGTGGACCTAATTAGAGGTAAGGTTGATTTAGTTATGAATATGTTTTAAATCTTATAATTATTAATGAAAATATGTTTAGCAAAATCGTGAATTTTGTGTGTAATATGGAAGGTCCGCAATGCGTGCACACGAGCCATTTAGCATTCAAATGTCTCAAGGCGGTTCATGGTATGAAACTCAAAGTTCAATGGGTATTCATTACCCCTACACGTATGTTGGTCATAACGATGTTGGACCATCCAATCAAAGGGGAAATATATATTCATAAATGAATATAACTTTTTTAGGCATATGAAAATTAATACATATGCGATGTTTATATGTAGGGGGGATATGTCCACAATGAAGATATTGATGAAAATGAGGCTAATGAAGGTGAAGATAATATTGATGAAGTAAGTGGAGAAGATTCTGACACGAATGCAAAAGGGGTCAGAGGTGAAGAAAGCGCTCAATAGATGGTTGACGGCGAGGGGGATAATGCGGTAGACAATGCTATTGCTGCAAATGATATGAATGTAGATAATGAAGAGTCATCGTACTATGAAGTAGAGGTATGCACACATCACAGATGAGGAGATAGATGCGGCAATTAATTCTACAATGGATATGGACCAACAAAATGAAGATGAGTTATATGTTGGCCGCATCTTTGAGAATAAAGAAGTATTTGTTACAACCTTGCAAGAGTTTTCCATTCAAAATCATGTCGAATACAAGGTTGTACGAAAAAATTTGTCAGAGTATACAATGAAGTGCATTGATAGCACTTGCCCTTGAAGAGTGCATGGCTCAATAAAAAGGGGTGGTGGGTACTTTAAATTGAAGATGTACAAAGGTGACCACACATGTTGGAATGTCTAGCTTAGCACAGATCCTAGGCAGTGCAGTGCCTCCTTTATTTCGAAGGTCATAATGCCCGCTATCCAAGCCGAATTAACTCTCACACCAAGGGATATTATGCAAAGAATGAAGGAGAAGTATCATGTTGACATATCTTATAAGAAAGCATGGGCAGCAAGGAATATGACGATCAAGGCTATTTATGGAGATTGGGTAGAATCATATAAATTATTGCCAATGTACCTAAGGGTGGTGCAAGAAGCGAATCCTAACACCTACAACCGCTTAGAGGATGATGAAGTACATTGTGCAGATGGTGGCATATGTAGGAGATTTAAGCAATTGTTTTTGGGCATTTGGGCCGTCTATAACAGGGTTTCAACATTGCATCCCTGTGATTGCTGTTGATGCCACTCACTTGTATGGCAGATACCCTGGTGCTCTTATGGCTACAACAGCTACAGATGGAAACAATGGGTTATTTCCTCTTGCATTCAGGCTTATCAGGAAGGAAGATGCAGACAATTGGAAATGGTTCTTAATGGAACTGAGGGATCATGTACTGATGAGCATGACGAACATCATCATTATTTCATATCAACATAAAGGGCTTCAAAAGGCCGTGCCTGAGGTTCTTCCCGAGCCTCTGTACCACCATCGTTATTACATCTGTCACATAAAAGTAAATTTTAAGGAGTTCAAAAATGATACACTGACGGACTTGATTGGGGCAGCAGCTATGCACTTACACTTACAGTAGAAAAGTTTGATGCTAAAATGAACTTGATTGGTCAAGAGAGTCCAAGGGCAAAACATCTCCTCTTAGGAGGAGAATAGCATCCTGCACAGTGGACCCTTGCCCACGGTGGTTTTATGCCCATGGAGGTTATCCTTACTCGCACCTTATAGCCGTGTGGGCAAAGCGGCAGGAGCCAATCCAAGCATCACTATTTTACACATCTTCTACTTATAAAAATGTGTACTCCACAGAATTTGATTCTCCTCGTGGTCGGGAGTATTGGGAGAGGGATATACTTTTGTATTATACCCTCCGATAGCAACAAGGCAACCCGGTCGCCCATGGTCGTTCGCATAGTAATACAATGGACCGTAGAACTATGGAGAAAGATGGTAGAGAAGGATATAAATGCGGGAGGTATAAACAAAGTGGGCATAATAGTAAATCATGTAGAAACCCTCCTGTTGATTGGTAAACATATAATCAATCTCTTTATTTATTCTATATTTTAGGTATAAGCACATATGTTCCTTACAATTAATGATATGATCTTACTTTTCCGCATATCATATGGATCATGCAGAGCCTTGTTACGGGCCAGGCTCGAGTGATGCTTCTTTACTCATACAGCAGGAGTCACATAGGTTTGTTGCTATTTGGAGAAGAGAGGCATGATAACTTTTTTTAAAATTTGTTTCATTTTTTTGGATGATATAGTACGCTATGTTATAATTTTAAAATTTATTATAAGACCCCAGGTGCCATGAGTGCACTGAACATTTTAAATATCTCCGCCATTGGCCCATAGATGAGCATATTTTACCTTATATCTAGCGAGTGGGATTCGGCCATTTCATTCATCTACAGTATGTCCGTCTCGATCGGCCTCTATTGACAGCTCTCGTTGAGAGATGGAGGAGGGAGACACAGATGTTTCATTTGTCCTATGGAGAGATGTCCATCACTCTCATGGATGTGGCAATTCTATTAGGACTTTGCATCGATGGACATCTTGTGACGGGCACGACAGGACGAGCTCATGTGGATATATTAGTTAGACTTCTTGCTAGAGCTCCTCCTACTACAGCGATCCGTGGTAGCCAAGTGAGCCTACGATGGCTCTTACAAGAGTTTCGAGAGCTCCCAGTCGATGCTACGGAGATAGTTATCGAGCAGCATGCACGAGCCTATCTATTACATTTACTTGGAGCCACGATATTTGCGGATACCATGAGCAGCCACGTACATGTGTCATATCTCTCCCTCCTTACAGACTTTGACATGGCTGGTACTTAATCATGGGGTAGTGCTACTCTTGCCATTTTATACCGAGAGTTAGGGAAAGCATGTCAGGCCATGACCTCGGGGATTGCGGGCTATCTGACCCTTCTTCAGGTAAATAATTGCATAACTTTAAATGGTATTTTGGTCACGTATAATTCTTTAATTTTAATATTTGTTATTATATTTTCTAACATAGTTATAGTCGTGGGAGCACTTACATGTTGGACGACCAAGTGCTGAGATGGGTCGCTAAGTTGAGGGTGCTCCATTAGGGGCGAGGTAGGCTATATTTATGTTTAACACTTACTTTTTTAGCAGCATCTTATGTACATATGCTGAACTTATTTTTTTAATTCAACTCCTTAAGGTGGAATGTTCGGAAAAAGAGAACCAAAAATCCACAAGGAGTCTACCAATTGTACAGAGGGGAGTTAGACCACCAGCTGCCATACCAGGTAATTTTATTGCTATGTTGAACTTTTTATGTAATGATTTTAAAAAAAATTGTTGTTATTTAAACTAAATTATCTTTATATATTGTATAGGTTATTTGGCAGCTGTACTCAGAGGACGTATTGGCTGTGTTACCTCCTCTATGCACTGACGGTCGAGAGGTGTGGCTATCTCGAGCTCTACTAATATGTTACGAGATTATAGAGATGTATGTGCTGGATCGTGTAATGCTCCAGTTTAACCTGGAGCAAGGGGTCCCACCTTCTACCGTCGAGTTTGTCCATCGCATCACTCGACAGGGCTGCCATATTACCGATTGGACTTTACATCATGCATCGTATATCGCTCAATAGGAGGATAGGAGAGCCACTGTTATAAGAGGGGAGATGGCTATGACATTGCAAGATGTTTGTAGTGCTTATATGCAGTGGTATTTACCGATTACACAATGATATATTTTACCATGCGTTGATGTAGAGGAGATGACATATTAGCCTAGGGGAGCGTCTGAGGTGGCTCTGGTATAACTTTGTTAATTAAGGCATATATTATTTTCTTATTTCTTATTAATTATTTATCTAATATTTAATTTATTTTTTTATAGCTTCGTCTAGTTCGATGTATGCATGCGCATTTGACTGACGCACTTAACACCTATACTTCGCGCGAGGACTTTTCAGTATCAAGTCAGTCGATGCTTAGAGAGCATGATGATGCTTAAAAAAAATTAATTTGATTTTGTCCTTTAGAAGGACAAATCAGCATTGTACCAACCAAATGCTGAAATGGGAGAAGTGTGGCAATTTCGTCGTTTAGAAGGACATAATCAGCTTAAAACCAATTTCGTCCTTCTAAACAATGAAATTAATTTAAAATTTTAAAAAAAAGCCACGCATGAACCAGCTGCTTGGTTGGCGCTTGCGTGGCAAAAAGGAATGCCACTTTGGGAAATATTTCCCAAAGTAGTCTAAAATGGTAAATATTTTTTTAAATTATTATTTATATAATTTTCCCTTGTAAAATAGACTTAACAAATCTCATAAATACAAAAATAGGCAAGGAATTCCAGTTTTACAAAATTAGACCCCACACATATGGTACGAAATGGCATATATGCCCTTTTTCTTAATAAACTCCCCTCCTCTCGATGCAATCGATTCCACTATTGGCTCTTGGGTGATCGTACAGTCCTCTCTTGCCAGAGATCACCAGTTTGCATCGCCAACTAGATCTGCCTCTCCTCGGCCCCATCTCTACCTCTGCAATCTCCTCCTCCACCTCTGCACAATCATAGTCCCATTGTCTCGTTGCTCTAACTCTCCTCTCCCGACCTACTGATAAAGGAATGCGCAACTCCTCTAGGCGATCCTCCTCTCTCATGCCCCCCCTCTCTCCCAACCTGCTTTCCTACTTCTACCCACGCTCACAGTCCCGTCCTCGAGCGGATTTTCATTGCCTTTGCACCTTTGGTGTAGTTTTCATTTGTCAGCCCTCTGAAGCTTAGGCTTCATAATCAATTGGCAAGATAAGATCCCTTATTTTTTGCATAACCAAATAAATATTAAGGTAGTTTCAATGATTTTTGGCTCATAATGCGTGCTATAATTTTCTTTGCTTGTTAAGTTCAATCTTTTAGATGTCTGATTGCTTCCACACAGGAGTCTATCCATGAATTATTTATGATATTGTTTGAATGATTGTACTAGGTGTGATTTCACAACAAATATTTGCATTTGTCTAACTAAAAACTGTAAGTTGCTCACTGTAAGGGTGAAAGTGTGAACTATATGTTGAGATTGATTGTCATGCTCCAATTTTTGAATTAATTGTTCAATTTGCCTTATTGTATGTCCAAATTATTCTTTTTTTATCATTGTTTGGAAAGAAAATTTCTTCTCTCCGTTAGTGATTGTGGTCAGAATACCTATTATGGGCCCAAATATACTTTATTGTGAATGCCTATTAGCACATGGAACCTTTGTCTTGTATGGGTTACAGTGATTGTGGTCAGAATACATATTAGCTGAGAATATTATGGCGGACTGTGGTTGGGATGTGGATTGCATTTGTTGGTGATGTTTGGTTTATTTGATCTGCATCCTTGATTTTTTTCCCAGACTGCCTGAGCTCACAAAAAGTGATATGAAAGAGGTTAAACATCTTATATGCGATGAATATGAATCCAATTTTTCAGCAATTATGCTTTTGGCAACTAACCCTCCATTATATCCTCTTTCACAAGTTTGCATTTTCTTCAATGTAATATGTGTCACTAGATGTGCAGTTTGCCCGTGTATTACTCGTATGTAGATGCTTCAATTGAAGGTCCTCATTGCACCTCTTAAGGGATTCAACCTTGTCATTAAGCTCTTGTGTTTTTATGGAAAATTGATCTTTTGTGAACCTAGGTTCAACATCTTAAGCCAATGACCAATAGAAAATAATTTCTTTAATTAAAATCTCTTGTTGATAACCAATAGAAACAGACGAAGGCCACCATTTCTCACTTTGCTAAAAATTTAAAGCCGACGGGTGATAACAGATAGAAATTGCTAATGACCATTTCTCACTTTTAGTGTGTATACTTTATGTTACATAACAGGATTTCGGGGGAAACAAAAACTTATAGCTTCAGCATAGTAGATAGACTGAGTAACCAATGAGATGTTAATAATATACCCTAACATGAGAGAATTTTGCATCTAGTAAACACTGTAATAAATAGAAGATGAACCATCTATTCAAATCACGCAGAGATCTTTGACTAATTCGAATCATCTATAGCTTCATTTGATAGTAATCAGTGACAGGTTCTAAAATCTGTAACTTCATTTTATCTTCTTTGCATTTATATATATGTCCAATAATTCAGTGGAGGTAGCATGTGGAAGTGTTCTAGTCAAATTGACTTCAAAAGCCAATTGTCAACACCAATGGAAAAGCTCTTCTTCCCATAATTCTGCCATTAATTATATAAACCTGTATAGAATTGTACTTTGTGTGACCTACATATATTTTTTCTACGAGTTCATGTGATGTCATTTGTCTTCCTTTTGTGTTCTGTGAATTATATAAACTTGTACAAAATTGAATACAATTCCTACTCAAAGACATCCATTTACTTTTTTTCTGCATGATTTTCTCTATGTTCTGTGAAATAGATACTTTATTATATGCTTGTCCATAAACATTTGTTTTGCTTGCTATGTCATTCTTTTTATTTTCTCAAGTTCTATTTTCTTGAGTCTTAATACTTATTTTGCTGGCCATGTTGGGTTGTGGTAGGAGTTCCTCTGCACTGTAATTTTTTTGGTCTTTGTCATGGTTGTTTCTTTTAGGTTCTCCTTTATATTTCTGCCATTAATTATATAAACTTGTATAGAATTGCATACAATTCCTGCTCAAATACATCCATTTAATTTTTTTCTGCATGATTTTCTCTATGTTTTGTTAAATAGATACTTTATTATATGCTTGTCTAGAAACATTTGCTTTGCTTGTTGTGTAATTCTTTTATTTTCTCAGGTTCTGTTTCTTGAGTTTTAATATTTGTTTTGCTGGCCAGGTTGGGTTGTGGTAGGAGTTCCTTTGCATTGTGATTTTTTGGTCTTTGGCAAGGTTGTTTCTTTTAGGTTCTCTTTTATAGCAAATCATCATGTATAATTTTTACTTCTGCATGATATCACTACTACCTTTTTAATTCTACTTTTTTGTATTGTAGCTCTATTCATGTAATGATTCCATAATATTTAGTTGCAATCATTGATTATAATTTGCAATCAGTGTTTATAGTTACCAAGTAGTTCATATTATGGTCTAGTTCATTATCTTGTTGGACTTAATGCTTAATATATGTGTAGATGATTATCTCTGTGCTAAGGACTTCAAATGAGCCTTTGGTGGTTTTAATTTAAGTGCAAGAAAAAATAGTGGATTTGGAGGGAGGCTGTTTACTAATATTCTCTATGACAATAAGGAGAATTTTGTCCAACTGCTTCCTCTTCTAGCATGTTTTTTGCATCAATTTTTGGATTCTTTCTTCATTTTTTTTTGTGACAGGGAATAGATATTCGTATTCATGTATGGAAAAAAATCTTTAGCTCTATATGGGTTGGTCACAGAAGTTGTTATTTTCTATTTGAGTGGGGCATCTATCTTAATAAATTTCTGAAAGAAGAAAGAGTTGCAAGCTTGAATCCAAAAGCTCCCTTAAATCTATGAAGGTTTTTACATAAAAACTGAATTAATTCCACAATTCATTATAAATCTATGATCAAATAGAAAATTACTCAATAAAATTTCAAATTTCAAACATCTTTACTCTTTCCCTCCCTTTCTCCACTATTTACCTTCTAGAATGTAACTGCTTTTGATAGTAACAAATTGACTAATAAAAATTAAAAAATACCCCCTATTGAATGTAACTGCTTCTAACATAGTAACTAACTGATTGACATGAATTGCAGGAACACCCCTCATCATTCCACTGCAAGAATCACTAATAAGTCAAAGACTAAAATAACAATAAAATTCCTTTTTGGCCATGTAAGTTGTACACAGCAAAACATCAACTAAAGTAGCAGTAAAAGGGCTGGAATAGCCCTCTGCATCAGGCCATCCCTCAAAGAAGCTCATCCTTGAGCAAGAAGAAATTGGCACTAGTAGAAGCTGGAGGAATAGGACCATAATACGTTGACAAATCTAAAACATTAAATGTCTTGAGATGTTATAATAAACTACCAGGTCCACAACAAATCCCCAACATTAACAGTTTTTGCCTTCTTTTCTAATTAGCAAAGACCTTATAATGTGTAGTTGAGTCATGTAGCTTTTGCGTAATTGTTTGATAGGTAAAAATGAATATTGGACAGGTTTATTGGTTGTGCTAAGCTCTCCCAACTATTTGGACAATTGAATTAGGTCCAAGCTATGCCGATGAAGGAACCCATAGAGGATTTTGAAAGGAGCTTTCCCTGTGGTGCTATTTAGGGTAGAGCAAAAAGCAAACTCAACTTGTGATAAGACAAGTTCCCATTGTTTAGGGGTAGCTCTAGTGAGGCTTCTAAGCAGACTTCCCAATGTTCAATTGACCATTTGAATACAAATCTTTTAGGCAATTACAATGAAAATTTTTAGTGCTTAGAGTGTTGAGAAGAGCCACTCTTCCACTCAAGGCATAAGCTGTCTTGTTCATTGTGTCATATCTATGTTTAATAACAAAGGTATAATCTTGAAATTCACTAATCCATCTAGGAAACAATCTTTCCACATTGGTTTGGCTTTGCAAATGCCTCAAGGAATCATCATCTATGTGCAATAAAAACTCTTTAAACACTAGGTAATGCCACCAATATTTTAAAATTTGAATTAATGCAAATAATTCCGGCCTATAGGATTATCACTTCCTCCTTGCATCATTTAACTTGCACAAAAATAGGAAATTGGTTTACCTTCTTGTGTCAAAACAGGTCCTGTGCCAACTCCGAAAGCATCGCATTCCACTTTAAAAGTTTTGTTAAAATCAGATAAGGCTAGTACTAGAGTTTGAGTTAACTTTTCATTCGGCTATTCAAAGCTATTTTGAGCTGCTTGGGTCCACACAAATTTGTTCTTCATGCATTCAATTAAGGGGTAGGTAATAGTGCTAAAATTTTTGATAAACCTAAGGTAAAATGCGGACAAGCCATGAAAACTGAACACCTCACTTGGTGATTTGGTAATGGACACGTTTTGAATTGCTTCTATCTTGTTTTGGTCCACTGCATATCATCGGCACTAACTATATATCCAAAGAACACCAATTGTTTGGTGAAAAAGGAGCACTTCTTCAGATTTATATATAATGAATTATGTAGGAGCACTTCAAATACATTTATCAGTCAATGTTTATGTTGATATTCACCCTTTCTATACACAAATATATCATCAAAATAAGCCACAACTGATCTGCCTAGGAATGGTTTGAACACTTAGAGTCATAAACCTCATGAAGGTATTAGGTACATTGGTTAAGCAGAAAGGCATCACTAACCATTCATGCAAACCGTTTCTTGTCTTGAATATAGTTTTCCACTCATCCCTTAGCCTTAATCGAACTTGATGATGGCCACTCCTAAGGTCAATCTTAGAGAAAATTGTGGCTCCAGACAGCATGTTCTACATATCATATAGTCTAGGTATTGGAAACCTATACTTGACTTTGATTTTGTTTATAGTCATGTTGTCCACACACATCCTTAAGCTACCATCTTTCTTTGACTCTAATAAGGATAGAACTATACACAAACTAAGAATTTCTTGGATCAGCCCCCTATTCAACAAATCTTCTACTTGTTTTTGCAATTTTGCATGTTTAGTTGGGCTCATCCTATAATGGGGCTAATGAGGAAGGCTGGACCCCAAAATGAGATCTATTTGATGTTGAATATCCCTCATGGTCAGCTCCAAGGGTAGCTCTTCTAAAACAAGATGTTCATACTTCTTTAATAAGGACTAAACCTCTTGAGGATGGCTTTTAATATCAGATTTCTACACTACTTCATCTTTGTTAATGAGCAAGTACACAGCATCTGTGACAACAATTTCCTTGCAATTTTTAGTCACCAATAGAGTATATTGTTCTAAAATTTTATTTTGAGGCTAACTGTTGAGACTAAAAAACACCAAGGATTCATTGTTTTGAAATTTTATTTTGAAGTATCCCCTATTCATGTTCTAATTTTTGTCTTTTCTTCTAGAACCTCAACTAAGGACTCCTTCCTTGCTTGTTAATTTATCTCTTTAGATTCTTCAATTCCTTTGAAGAACTTTGCTAACTCTTCTCTTTGAAATCTTTGTATGAAATCTTATCCTCATAGTTGTGCATCAACATGAATTCCCCATGAATAATTTCTTCAAACTCCTTACGTGAATTATCAAGGATAACGATATAAAAAGTACTCTCATTTCTTCTCCAATATCCCCTAGGTTTTCCTCTCTTCAATTTTGTCACTTTTTATCCTTTATATGGGTCTCCAAGTCGAATTGGCAATTTGACTTCAACAAGGAAAGAAAACTATTGTGGAAAGGCTTATTTAGGAAAACTAAAACTACTAGAGATCAATCATTCACTATTTCCTTAACACATGACTCCTTAATTGATCAATCTATTGGTGATCGATCAATAGATAAACTCTCGGCTTCGTTTAACAATGGGCTAATTCAAGTGCCAATCAATCATTTCTAGGGGCAACTGACTGATTCCTTTATTATGTGCTATTGTTCATCAGCGATCGATTAATTCAATGAGTGAACAAATCCAACAATCAGTCGATGACACTGTTTAAAAGGCGGTTTTGCCCTTTTTACCCTCAATCCTTCTAAAACCTCTAAAATCACTTTTAAAACTTCTCTAAGTGACTTTTATATGATAATGTGAACTAAATAAATGTCACGACTCGGATTCTAAAAACCCTTTTTAAATAGCAAGAACGGTAAGTTACAAGGAATTTGTATTTCCTAATGCAAAAACCAATCCTTCGATTAAATATCTAGGTCATGATAACTCGGGTTCAAAAATATGAATGTCAAGTCATATGGTATTATTACATGTCTCAAAATCCATAACAACAAGCTATCCATCTAAGTTCAAGTTCATCATCAGCCTAAAAATCAATAACCAAGTTAGCTCTTGCATCAAAGATACAATTACTTACTAGAATTGCAAAATTGAGGAATAACTTCCCACACTCTCATCTGTCCTAGTCCTACTAATCCCCACCTGAAGGACCTGCAACTAACCAAACCAAGCAACCAACAACCACAGAACCTCACTACCCTCAAGATAAGAGTTTCTAAAAGAACAAAAGGATTTATTAATGTTTTTCTAATCAATCCAACATCACCAAGATATTAGTTGCCTATGTACTCATCAGTCAACATCTCTAAAGTTAGTTCGAACAATATAAGATTCAGACGTAGTTTTACCTATAAACTATAACATCTCAAGGAGTATAGCATCAAACATGCGATGCTTAAATATTTTCAATAAACCTACATTTTATGTAAGTCCTTTAATTTCTCCACTAGTTCAAATTAATAATCAATAGTATTCAATATCATTAATTATCTCACAACCCTTATTTAAATTAATAACCCTATCTAATCCTTTAGACTTACATATACATCATATGTCTGTGAATGACACATGATACTAACCACCCTTCATTGTTTTGACCTAACACTAGGTTCATTAGAATATAACTCTTGATGAAGGTCAACTTACTACAATTGCAGTGTAAGGATATAGGAATATAACAAAATTAAAATATGTTTTCACCCAGAGATAACTCAAATCTAGAAGAAAACCCAAATACACAACTCCAACATTGGAGTAGACTGCTTAAACAGCAGTTTGACTGAAATCTCTCGAGCTCTCAATAGCCTGCCACAAATTTAAAGAAGTGGATCCCAACTGTGCAGATTGGCGAACAACACAAGCCTTTCATTATGCTCATTTAACTTTGCTTTTTGTATGCACTATATGGTGTTGTGAAGACATACAGTAAAGACCTCACATGCCAATACCCAAACCTTCGTAGCAATGAATAAAATGTACAAGTAACTTGATCTCCACCTTCCCAACTTTGGGAAAAATATCTTCAATGACAAAAAAATGTAACCCATAGAAGCCTAATCTCTTTATGACCACTGACTCCCCAAAACATTTGAAACTTAGACTCGATTATTTTTATCCAATCAAGCATTAGTCCACAACCAATGAGCTATGACATAGAAATCAACGCAAACCTAATAGTCCCCATGAGACTAGGGTAAACTCCCATAACTACCCTTAATTCATTACTGAGGTAAGTTTCTATGTCAGGTCCTTATTCATTCCATGAACCGGTCCTAAACCCCATTTAAGGTTGATAAGTATGAAATCTATATCTATTTTATATGCCTTTTTACCTTATTTGCTAGTATAGATTAGGTTAATTTAGAGTTAATTATGGTTTATTTAGATTAAGATAGATATTAGTATTTTAGTTTAATTATTAATGATTTTGTAGTTATTAGTTGTTTAGACATGTATTTAAATCAAGATGGAATTTTAGTTACTTTTTACATGTCTAAAGTATGATATTTTATATTTTGTAGGAAAAGTGCGCTTATCGAAGTACTTGGACGATGTTTTGAATAGTTTAAAGTAGTCTTCACATGCTTTGAAGTGATTTGGACAACTTTTCGGAGTTATAAACAAGTTGGAAATTAATATGGACATGAAGGAAAACTTAATGAACAGAATATGAACTGTCCAGGAAAACTGTCCAGATTGCAGAAACACTGTAGCCGATTGAACGGGGTCACTTACCGATCAATCGGGATAACGTGAATTCAGACAAAAATACAGTTCAAGCGATCGATCGGGCATGCAGGGCGATCGAACGGCATAACGTGCAGTTTCCTAGTTTGACCCAAATTTCAATCCTTTTCATATTGGACTTCTTCCTACAGAACTTATGCCTATAAAAAGACATATTTGGCTTAAAATTGGGGGATTCCAGTAGATTTTAGGAAGAGAAAAAGGAAGAAGAAGATGGAAGAGAACTCAAAGCTTTCAATGGAGATTCAAGTGCTTTCTTCTACAATGGAAGGCTAAACTTTTCTTTTACTTAGGAGTTGATGAAGCTATAGATAAGTTTCAGTTTCTTTTCTTTTTAATTTAGATCTTAGTTATGAATGATGACAATTGTATGATATGGATTTCCTTTTTTAATGGAAGAGCTTTTAATGTTTATTCAAGTCTATATTGATTTATTGTCTTGTAGATGATAGATTGATATGGTTTTGATATTTGCATCGATTCTAATTTCTGTGATTTAGATGAGATGGTCATACAATAGTTTTAATGTTCAGATAATTAATGACTTGGATGAGTTATACTAAGATTAGACGGGTCATGCCTATAGCTAGTTTAGTGTAGATGATCCATGCTATTGTCGAAGATAGTTCATGCCATGGAAGTTAATTAATGATTCTTTTTGAAGTAATTCTAACTTGTAGCTGAGAATACTTGTTCATATTCACACTAGATTTAGATTAAAAGTTAAGGAATTATTATGGTTCTATAGTGGATTCAATTTCCTAAGTAAATTCCATCGAATTAATCTCTTGCTTTTAAACTAGTTGATTTCTTTCTTTTATTTAATTAAAGTTTAAGTTTATTTTAGTTTTCAATCAGCAAATTCCTCTTTAGATTTAATGATAATCCATCCGTCCCTGAGGTTCGACAACCCTTAAATACTTATCCTAGTACAATTACCTTGTACACTTGCAAAGGGTTTAATTATAAACGATCAAAGGTACTTTATCTTAATTAAGTGTTCTACCTCCAATCCAAAGCCAACCAATCCCTCTTAATTAATTTTTATTAATCTCAAATTAACAATATATTACTAATACAACAACATAAAAATCATGCATTAGAGTAAGTGAACATAATTAGAATGGACTCACTCAAGTCACAAGAGATAACACTAACAACTATCATGCTTATTAGTGATAAAGGAAGGCTAATTGCACACATTTGCAAGGCTAGAGATAGACAACTTCAAGCCCTAGAATGTAAATAATTTCTACGTATCATGCAAGTTACATAAATACAACCTTTACGATTCGATGTAATCTATTGTATACACATTACACTATGTTAAACTGTCACGCCCAAGGTTTTTCCATACATTTACTTTAAAAATTTTACTAAAATTTTGTTTTAAAATACAGATGTAAATAAAAGGAAACAACAAATTTCAAAACATGTGAAAATGATTTTTATAAACTCCATCGTACAACCAAACCAACGTTCACAAGCGTGACCGAAAATAAAAACATAAGAGTGGAAGCTACCATGGCCATGGTCTTAAAAAACAAATACATTACATGCATATCTATGTACATGTTCTTCAATAGTCTAAGTTCTAAATCATACATATCTACATGTCCAGTTAAATAACACAATGAATCCTCACCTTACTCAATGCATGAGATCCTAGAAACAAAAATAATATAGCATCAATACGAGTCTACCTAAGAGTAACGAAAAAATACCCACGGTATGGGACATGAGTGTTAGTGGAAAATCCTAGAGTTAGTTCTGTTAGTCTATTGAAATAAAAATTCAATTCTAAAATACCTACATTTTGAAAGTATTTTGGAAGATGGTAGAACTACCTAAGAAAAGCCACCAAACACCCGCAGTATGGGAGTGAGATGTTAGTGGATAGCTCTAGGATTAGTCTGCCAGTGGGTGAAAAAAAATTGATGTCAAATTCTCCATCTCAGAAACATCATTTGCTTAAAAAATGAATATATTTTCCATCAAGTTTCTTCTCTTTAATCCCAGTTTAAATCCTTAATCTATGTGATTTTCATTTTAATCTAACAGTGGCTTGGATCTATCACTTCCATGTTGATTTGAGTCTATATTTGTGGAAGAAGTTAGAATTTAATTAGGACTAACAAAGACCTTAAGTTTTGGGTAGAATTTCTTGAGGTTGTAATTCTTCAAGAGGTCCAACAAGTTACTTAGTGACAATATTACTTTTTTATATTTTTTCAAATATTACAAAATATATTATTATATATTTTTAAAGACCTAAAATATATACAAATTATATTATTGTATTTTTTTATATTATATATAATATTTATAAGTTGGGCACTAACAAGACAAGTTACTTAGTGACAATATTATTTTTTATATTTTTCAATATTTATCATATATTACAAAAATGAATAAATTTATTGTATTATTATATAGGGAAAAGTTAGTATGAGCCCGGGCGCACGCACGCCGGCATGCACCCGGGCTCATTTGGCCGTTGGATTTACGGCCCATCAAACTCACGGTTAAAATGCCCCGTGAGTTTGATGGGCCATCGGATGTAAATCCGACGGCCCAATGAGCCCGGGCGCACGCCAGCGCGCGTGCACCCGGGCTCATACTAATGGGACTCTATTATATATGTGTATATGTACGTATTATGAGTATAATAATAATAATAATAATAACTTGGTGTTATTTATTTACATTTTCTTAATGTATAACTCTATATGAATTTGTTTATATATGAATGTTACAAAAAAATGTTATATGGATGCATAATTATATTTATGTTTATAAATATGTGCATATGAGTGTACAACTGTACATATATGTATCACATCTAATAAGTGTATATAATCATATATGATGTCGATGTATAATATACTCATAAAAAGAAATCTATAATATATATAAGAGATATATTAAGTATATAGTGTATAAATAGGTATATAGTGAATATACTTATACACATATCTTATAACTGTGCAAAAAGTAATTTAAAATTATTCGAGTCGATCTCGAGTAGAACTTCAAGTCAATTTTGGGTCAATCCTAACTATTTTCGAACTTAATCAATTCGAACAGCGGCCTTCTCGAGTTTAGATTGACCAAGCCAAAGCTCAAGCTGAGCAAACTTTAAACCGAACCAATTTCGAACCGAACTAAGCTGAACAGGCATAGCTCATAGAGATGGCTTTTCTGATTAGCACCCCTAACTATATCCCACAAAAGAAACAAAAACTACAATTATAAAGGGAAAAAAATAAAATAAAAAACATGGGTTGCCTCCCAAGAAGCATTAAGTTTATTATCTTCAACAAAACAATACAAACACACTCTAATATGTCTGGGATGGTGGCATGGATTGGCATAAGCACTTCTCTTATGTCTCCAAGAGGAGGACTTGAGAAAACTAGAAGGCATGACTTAATTATGGGTTGTTACTACAAAAAACGGATCTCTATCAAAAGCATTAAAGCTAAAATAATCTACCATAAAATTATCAGTATCACAAGTTGCAGGTAAATGGTTGGATACGTCAAAAACATTTAGTTGCACATTTATGTTCCCAAAGGATGTCTCCATTACCCTCATCCTACAATTAATGCATGTATTAGCTATGTCAAGGAAGGGACAACCTAGAATGACAAGTATCTGATGTGTGGAGTTGGCTACGGTATCCATATCTAAAACATGAAAATCAATGGGAAAAAGAACTAGCCCCTCACTAAGACATCCTCAATGACTCCTCGAAGCTTATGCACGGAACAGTGAGCTAACTAAAGAGTAACCAACATGGGTTGCAAGTCTCCTAAGCTTGATTCCTCATAAATGAATACTAGAGTAGGTTGATGCTCTCACCAAGGTCAAGGAGGGATTTACAGATGGAGTAATTTCATATGCCATAAGAAATAGTGGGCACTCCAATGTCCTTAAACGTAGGTACAGTGTCAAACTTCAAAATAGAGCTAGATTGCATAGTGAGGAAGACCTTCTTAGACACATGGTTCATTGATCTACGCTTTTGAGTATATAAGTCTTTGAGGAAGTTAGCATAAGCAAGGGCTTACTTAATGACATCTCGGAGTGAGAGACTAATTTCTACTTATTAGAAGGTTTCTATAGTTTTGTCCATCCTAGTTGAGCACTTGCCAAAGGGCGGGGTCATGTCTAAACATTGGGGAAATGGGGCCTTAGGGACATAGGATCCCTCATGGGTGGACTAGGACAATGGTGGTTAAGGAGGGGAAGGAGGAACAAACTCCTTCTCATGTGGTGCACTCACTTCCACTTGAGGCTCATTAGGGCTGGCTGTCACATCCCAACACAAGTAAATCCTTGACCTGAACCCAGTCCAAGGAGTATGCAGCATGTGGTGAGACAAAGTTGAGTCAGAGTGCGGATGACTTAATCCATCCTTGGGTGAACACACAACGGAGTAAGCGCACAAGCCAAACTTTGTGCAAAAGCAAATATAGAATTATATATGACTACTGAACAATCTTAGTCCACTCAGACCTACAACATCAAGTTATCACATAAAACTAATAAGCCTCAAGGCTAAACATGGTTAAGCCAACAATGGCTAATCATATAGTAAAGTAGAGTCAAATGTTTAAGTTCGACATAACGTAGATCAAAACTAGCATGAAACCAAATATCTATAACCCCCCTCAATGAACATGGCCATCCTTATACTCAACTTAGAGCCCATCTAAAGCACTTACATGGCACAACATATAACCCTTAAACAAAACTACAAACGAAAAGGGTAAGCTTAGCTCAACAAGGGTATTTTTACATAATGTAAACTCATGAGAATATAGCATGCATTCTCAATCAAGACATGCATCATATATTCATACTCTAAACATATATATCATCAAATATTTCACGTTCCATTTAAACATAATCATGCCACTTGTATATCATGACATAACTCATATTTGATAAAAATATATTTATGCCACCTATTGTCATGCCCAAGGTTTTTCCTTACATTTAATTGATAATTTTTCAAATATTGTTTTTCGAAATACGGATGTAAATCAAAAGAACCAACGAAATTCAAAACATGTGAAAATAATTTCCGTAAATTAATTCATCATACGACAAAGCTAACATTCTCAGGCGTGACCCAAAATGAAAACATAAAAGTAAAACCTGCCATGACCATTGGCTTTCAAAACAAATACCTCTCAGGTATCTCTGAGTACAAGTTCTTTCATAGTCTGAAAAATGAATCATATATACATGCCTTAGTCCAGTACATAATACAGTTCTCTCACCTTAATCAATATATGAGATCATGGTACTAAAATCCACATAGCCTCACTACGATTTTGCTGCACTCTAGGTTGAAGAAGAATAGTCCACCACGGGGAAAAGTCCAATCCAAAAAGCTATTGATTGACTTGAAAAGCCTCCGAACGAAGGGCTAAAAAAGTAGGGTGAGTATTTTCATACTCAGTAGGAAAATACCCAGTAGGGGAAATAAATCAATGAACTTCGTAAGTTCATACATAGATGCATTTATGCAACCATACATGAGCAAGAAAATATGAAATATAAATAAAGTGTTACACACATACGATTGTGCTAGCTGAACATACACTTACTCTTACTCTTACACTTACACTTACACTTACACTTACACTCTGAATCATAGTCTTACTATCTTACTCGTACAACTATACACTTTTTCATATGACTTACATAGACTCATACGAACTTACTCTTACCATTTTCCATAGAAGCTTACACTTACACTTATTATGATTCTTACACATACAACTTACTCAGAAACTGAAACATACAACTTACTCTTACTATCATACACATACTATTGGCAATTGAAGCTCATTACAATTAATAAGCTCCAACATAGAAAAGGAAGAGAATGCCACTGGGGTGTCACCTTATCCTCCGGGGAGTAACTAGACGCCATTGACTTTTCCAGAGGTAAGGCACACCTATGCTCATGGGGCACAGGATCAAACAAGTAAAAGTAGATTCATGATACTACTTACCTGAGCGCAAATGCCCACTCTCTGGGACTATACAGTGCCAACAAGGGCCATATAATGCTAACTAAGGGCGGAAAACATACGGTGCCACTATTGGGCAGGAATCTTACAATGCCACTCTTGGGCATAACATATAGTGATATTGGTAGGTAGAAAATATACAGAGCCCACAAATGAAGAAAACTAATAGTGCTCTCAATAGAGCATCAAATGTTTAGGCCAAAATACAACACCAAGACCAAATCCCATAGGATAACACCATGGCTAGACTAGGAAGGACGCTCATTTGATTATTCATCGACTATCACAAAATTGGAACTTAATCCATCGAAACCCTCAATCTCAAACTCACAATACTATCAAATTAGGGTTACTTACCATTTAAGTTCATATTAGGTAACTTATGCATGTACGATTATGTTTGGAACTACTTCCGCTTATATTCTTCAGCCAACCAAGCTAGAACCACACCGGTTTTAAAGCCTTAGTCTACAAGGATAACCTCCAACTTAACTCATCCAATCGTACTTAGAACTTACTCTTACCCTTATAATCTTATAGATCTTTGTATAACCTTACTTGTCAAACTCAAATTTTATACTAACACTCTTACCATCATATACTTACGGTCTTACATCTTACACCATTCGCCTAAAAACCAAATTATCCTTCTCGAACTCCTTAAGTGAAACCCTTAGACCTAAGTCCATTCATAAAACCCTTACTAATTCCTTACTATTATTTTTCTGTTACAATTCATATTACGTACATTATGTAGGTACAATTATGATGTCCACTTTCACTAATTCACAATCCTCCAAAGACATTAAGAACCTTAAATCTTCCAAATCCTTACATCTCTTAGGTTTTCTGCTCATTGCTCTAACGTACTACCAGACTCAATCCAAACTAATTCTTCAATCTCATCAAATCCAACCTTAGACTGTCAATCTTACATCTTTCCTTGCCCGGCATACAATCACAATTTCCATGGCGTAGCCCATGAAGTACCCCTTCGACAAACTTGAAAACACACATACTTGTGCCCATCAATCATACACCACCAACCCACAACAAAGATCTATCACACACTCTGATCACATACACATAATTTGTAACTCACTGCCATACCCTTAGTCTTAACTAAAATATGCACAATTCACATACATAAAACATGCTTATTTAGTCAGCATTAATCATGCAAAATATTAAATTATAAACTCCTAGCATGCTACTTCACAATCAAAGCATGCTATCATGAAATTACGAGTTCAAGGTCCCCTACCTCATAATCCACATGAGTTTGATGGTGAACAAATGATAGTGGCAATGTCGATAACGGAATAGGCGGCCAAAAACATCACACTGAGAGAGTCGTTGTTGTCTCGAGGATTTTCATAGATGCTAGAATTGATCTTGATAAGGTTAGATTAATTTCACTCAAAGTATAAGACTGGGTGCACTAGGGTGACCGGACATAAGTTCATGCCACTAGGGATGGCAAAAGTGACCACATAATAGGTGACTAACTGGAGGCTGGCCAATGGTTTAAAACACTTGTTGGCTATAAACGTTAAAATAGACCGCAGACTACCTCCAACGGCAACAATTCTGAATCGTCAAAGCCTCACAACATACCGGAGGGCTTGGTTGCATACTCACAGACATAGGGTGGGCAGAGGAGAGCTTCAATGGCCATATTTCCTAGTCGTGGGTCATTCCATCGTCATACTCCGCAAGGGAGGTGCCTTTAACCTAAAGTGCATGCATAACCCAAGTGTGCATGGAAAAAGGGAACCATAAGGGGAAGGATAGATTGTCGGTGGCCAAACATGGAAGAGGAGGGGTTCGCCAGTGGCGATCCCCCAAAAAAACTTGAGGGCATTAAGGGCCAGAGAAGTTGGCCGACAAAGGCGGTGACAATTCCAATTGCTACTCACAACAAAATCATCGTACGAATGGTCATGCATCAAGCACGGCTTACGGTGGAGGATATGGGCACGGCATCAGTCAAGCCTTCGATGGCCCGAGTCTAATGGCTAACAGTGTTACTTCCCCTTGGAAGGATCTGAATTTGGGGACTCTTTCCTCGCAAGTTCTAGGTTGTGTGTAACAGGAAGTGGAGGTGCAGAGCTAGAATTTGGCTAGAATTGTTTGCCCTTGATGACACTGGGCCAGGCATAGCCCACAATGTCAGACAGATAGCCCAAGTCTAGGGTGGGTCTCGTAGGGGAGCTAAGACATGTAGCCCAAAGTTTGGGGGCATGGTTTGGGCAACAAACGTGCAGGCCAGGGATGATAGCCTCATGTCGTTGGGTCAATCGGGCATCCTCGGCTATCCATTGGCTGACGTAGGTGGTAGTGGACACGCTGTCATCATGCCACAAATGGTCGAACAAGGGCCGAGGGTTGAACCTGGAAGACGCCGGGACACAGCAGTCACCGGATAGCGGCAAGTCAAGTGGACGTTGGCCCAATATCGTTTGACGTTTTACTGTAGAGGAAGGATGCGCTCAGCAAAAAAGTGCAACTTTGCTCTAATGCGGGTCGGCCAATTGAACGAATCGGGACTAATCGATGCAAGAGGCTAGACCTTGGCACCTCTCCATAGTCAACTCGAGGTGGCAATCAAAGGCCAAACAGTGGGTGGCAGCCAGCAGTGAAAACAAACGACAATAATCAACGAAATGGGGCAAAGGAAGGGCTAGGGAAGGTGACGATTTGGGCCGCGGGTGGCCTTGTCATCGTTGGTCTGCAGTAGGCCGAAGGTGGCAATTCAGCAATTGTTGGACCATGACGATTTGAATAGACATCTGACCGATGTCATCTGATGTCTGTCAATGGAGAACGGACGCTACCAAAGAAGAAGAAAAGAAAAAAAACCAGAATCGGAAAACAACAGAAGAAGGGATGCCGGGCTGAGTGAGGTGGCAGTTCAGGCAAGGGCGGCGGCCTTGTTGTCGCTGGGCCAAGAGAAGGCCAACGACCAATTAATAGTGGCAAGAGACCAGCGGCACAGCCATGGTGATAATGCATGGAAAACCGAAAAAAGGAAGAGGCAAAGCCAATTTACCTTAGGCCGGCAGAGAAGGGCAGGGAGCCGGGACAATGGTGCCCGGAGAATACTATGACCGGGGCAGAGCTGTGGCGGTGGTTTGGAAGCCATGCAACTACTGGTGGTGGAAAATTGGGGCCAAAACTAGAGAATGCCATTCACCGGACGAAAATGGAGAATGAGGGAGGAAGAGGCGGTGGTGGCCGGCGGGGCTAGGCCAGGGAGGCTGCGACAACGTTGCCAGGCCATGGCCAACAGGGTGGCAGCCTTCGTGCTTGCTCATCTCTCCTATTTTTTTGCCAAAAATTTCTGTGGTGCGTCGTGGCCCATGACCTGCGACTAAACACCACTTCCAACTCTTGTGGTCACAAATATAATAAATACGAGTATAAAACTACATAACATTGCATAAAATAGCAAAAACATGTAGAAAATTTTAAAAAAAATCAGGGAAGTTACACCTATGCATCATGATGTATAACACATCCCATAAAGACAACCACACCACCTACGCATCCTAATATAACCCACATGTCATAAACATATAATCATCTACCTATGCATCATGAGTTCATCCATAGATCATAAAACACACACACATCATGTGTAATCATATGAGTCTCATTATAACATCACATCCTACATAAAACAATTTTCAATATTCATATCATGCATAATTGTATCTCAATATACACATTCACCCAGCAAAATCAAGTGTATCAAACACATACCATACTGCATGTTCATTCTATAATCACATGTGTAACATAAGCATTATTTTACTTACACAAACTTTGTCAATGAGCATTATATCTGTTGCACATGCAACAATCATTAGGTAAATGTCTCACAATTGAGAAAATCACCTAAACTTGCTCGCCCAAGAAAAACCCTTGAGGGGAATGTCCGAATTCCTCGAAAGGAAAACTAGAGTATTTGGGTAGGTTCCCTAACTGGGAAGGTGCCCCTGCTCACCCAGGACAATCCTTGTGGGGAAGGTCTGAATTCCTAAAAAGGAAAACTAGAACAGTTACTACTCACCCAGGACAAACCTTATAGGGAAAGTCCGAAGTCCTAAAAAAAGATTAGAGCAACCCGGTTAGCCGGTGTACACAGACATACCATCAAGGATTCTCAGGGTCTAGATACTCATCAATTTAACTCACAAAGTAGTTTGATCATCTTAAGCCAGGGAGGCAACACATCCTCGAAGGAATGCAAAACGAAACCCCATCCTTTCATATGTAAAACCGATTTGATAAGCCTCCGACCAATCTGACAACCAATGGCATCCAATCAAATAATCATAGCTAATCACGATTAACCTTTATTTAAAAATTGTTTGATGATACATGCAACATCATACATACGTAAACAAATGATAAATGAGTATAAGTATAGGTAAACATACTCTAATCAGTCCATATGTGCAGAAACATGGTCCATTTGTGTCAAATAAAATCATATAAGTCTATTCAAGAGTGTACACACATAGTAATATCCATACCTAAGATAAAACATGCGAAACATGAATAACCTATCATCAATGTTATATATGAAAGCATCCACAATTTTAACATAGTAATATCCTACTAGAAACATGGAGTAAATGCAAAGAAAATGTCGAAATATGAGTTCAAGATAAGTAATGCATCATGTTAAACCTAAACAAGCATAATCACATTTTAGCTTAAGCTAAATAATAATTCAAAGAGGGTTCACATCTAATTACAGGGACATTTGTAGGTTAAAGAATTAAGTTCATTAGAAGAGAATAAGAAATGGATTAAAATCCACAAAAATAGGCATAAATAACAAAGCTGCCTTATTGTTGTTCGAATGCCTTGGCAAGCCGTTCTAACAGCCAGACGGCCTGTTTGAACGGCTAACCATTCTAACAGCCAGACAACCTATTTGAATGGCTAACCGTTCTAACAGCTGTTAGCCCGTTCGATTGGCCGGAACAGTTCACTTTTCTAGTTCATCTTCAACCTTCTCAAATTCAAACAAAAAATATTCCAAATTTCTATATAAATTCAAAATCACTATAGAACATCATATGATCACAATCTAACCTTTGAACATGATAGATCTACTCATTCCCATGCTTAATCACAAGAAAATAACCATAAATCACATGTTTTTAATAAATTACCAATAAACCTCAAAATGAAGCAAGAACTTAAAACAATCTACAATCATGCCTTCTAATGAATAAAATTATACAAGTTAGAACTCTCTTACCTCTATGAAGCCTTTGAATCTACAAAATAGCTTCAATCCTCAATAAATCTCACCCAAATTTAAGGTTTTAATTAAAACATAAATAAAATTAGCTAATAGTCAAATAAACTTGAAAATAGATAGATCTAGTATATCCTTAGATTAAAAACGAGAATCACCGAATTAGTCTAAATAGAAATTTAAAATAAAATTTTAATGGAAAAAATCAAGAATCAAGACAGGGGAAATGAAGATAGAAATGCTTAAAACCAATATTGAAATATTAAGGATGATTAGTGCAAGAAAACACACCTTAATCCATGTTTCTCCTTCAGGAAATGGGGTTAGAGCACTTCCTCTGTAACGTATGGGAATTTTCTGAATTTTTGAAGTCAATCATGTGGAAATTAGGGTGTTGGACCCCTTGATCTTATTGTTAGAATAACTTGACTAACGATTGGAATTGGTGCTTAGATATATATGGATAGAAAGTAGACATAAAGAGCTTCCAAGCGCCACCAAGAACGCACAAACCGGAGTTCGGATAAGAGAGATATGATCGTTCAAAGTTGAATATAGCATGTGGGGCCCGTTTACCCAAATTGGATGTGTAAATTGGCCTTTTAAGTCGCTATACGAGCCCGATTAATTATGGTAATGGAAATTAATATAAAAATAGGCCCAAGTGGCCTATTTACGCCACTTCTAAGGGAATTAGGAACTCTAATCCCCATGTTTTTAAAAAGGGCAAATTAGCGCTCATAGAAGGGGGAGTTTTTGCCCAGGAGGGGAAGAGTTCCAACGAGGCCAATCAGCAATAACGAGGACAAGCAAGCTCGAAGCTTCAATGGATCGACGACAAACTAGCACTTCAGAAATGATCGCTTAATGATATGGTAGGATGCATGATTAGGTGCTTTAATACGTAATTTAATTAAATTCGCAAGATTGCTGGCTTGATTCGGCCAACACGCTGGTTGGCAACCGGCTAGCCGGTGGTGGATTTTCACTTTTGGCATCTTTGAGTCGAGAAGGTTGGTGCCACCGTGATGGTCCTAGCCCCTAGGCCAACAAAAATTGATTTTGAGGTAAGGCGAAGCACCCACGACGCATTCTGGTTACTGATGGTCGTTGTTGCCATTTGGAAGCCCTCTTTCGGCTTCTATGGTGTAGATGCAGAGGGGGTCGTTGGAAGGGGCTGAAGACCAGCAGATGAACCTTAGCCCTCCGCCTCCTGTTTCCAATTGTAACGAAAAGGTCTTGCCACCAGATGGCCTTGTGCTGCCATGTCGGATATCTTCCTCTCGCAATCGCCCACCTCTAGTAGAAGTTCAACTGGAGGAACTGGAAGAAGCTGGATCTGTGGCTTCCTCCACCCATGACACCTAGCGTTCAATGGAGAAAATCCTCTCTACCCCTGGTGGCTTCTGGGCATCGGCAAGCTAGGTGGGGCTCTGCCAGATGCCTTGAAACTTGTCATCACTGCGAAGGAGATGATTCTTGAACCGGATCACCAGTTCAACTATATTAAAAAAAAGTGTAAAGTTATTGAACCTGATCTGGTTTAGGAGGGTTTAGAGATTAGAAAATTGTGAAAAAAATACCGAGTGACCAGGAGTGCATGTTGAGTGTCTTGACCAAGTTTTAGACAGAAAAAAATCATAGTCTATGAAATGACCTTTTTGCCCCTGATAGTTAATTATCATATAATATCTACTTACCAAACTTAGGGGCTTTGGTTTAGGGGCCTATGAGTGGACTTAAAAAATTTTAAAAAAATCTCAGTGAGAGCTTAATGTGTATCCTAAAATTAGACAAAGTCATAAGCTAGGGAAAATCTCAGTAAGTAGATAATTGACTATTTTACCCCTAGGATTTAAGTAAAATTGTTAATTGAGCTGGGGCTGATTTAAGGGGTTTACAACCCTGTTAAACGGAAAAAAATTACCTCAAATCCATAACGTTAAGGACTAACCCTAAGATTTGTTTTGGACCTATTAGAGTTTAGGAAAACCTTGGACAAAATGATAGAAATACCCATTTGAGCGTAACACCCACATTCATGTGAATAAAAGCGCGAGTCGATTCAGAGTGAAGTTAGGAGAGGGCAATGAATTAAAAATCAACAGAGGGGCAGTGAGATAACTAGAATAACCTAAGAGAGGCTATCATACCCTAGGTGGTAGAATTACCCTAATACCCTTAGGGGCAATATATTCTATTTTTGTCGAAATGGATAACCTAGTTAACAAAGAGTTAAGGTAACCTATAATGATATTAATGGCAGAAAATAGAAGGGGTGTGACTAGTAGGTGACATGAAAAACTTTACAGGTTACAGTGTCATAGAATAGATGGGGAAGAATCCTAATTTTTAAGGTTTAAGGCAGCGTATTCCACGTGTTTGTAGCAATTTAATTATGTAGTATATACATAACTCGTGTGATGCATTAGAGTTATTTGTTTTCTCGGGCTTGAATTCGATGAGCAATAACCCTACAAATGAGTGCAATAGGCCTCTGCTTATTATTTATGCACTTGTATGACTGCATATTATTTATATTGCTTAATCTGATGCATGCTTTTATTATTGATGCATTTAATTATATTGGTAACTTGATATTAATGAAGATTAATTAAGAGATGTTGGTTGCCATTGGATTAGGGGGAGAACATTTAATCAAAATAAAGACTAAAATACCCTCAATAGGGTTTGGGACCGGTTTATGGAGTGAACGGGGCCCTGACATAGAATTTTACCTTGGTTAATAAACTGAGGGTAGTTATAGAAGTTTACCCTAGTCTCTTGGAGACTATTAGGGTTTGGGAGGTGTTTTTAGTCATAGCTCAGTGGATGAGCTAATTTTTGGGCTGATTCACAATGTGAACTTAATTAGTTGGATGAATACTTGACTGGATATAAATAATCAAGTCTAAGTTTTGAATATTTAGGGGAGTCAGTGGTTATAAAGACCTTAGGCTTCTATGCGTTATATATTATTTATGTCTTTGTAGACATTGCTCCCAGAGTTGGGATGGTGGAGATTGTGATACACTTTCTTCACTGCCAAGACGGTTTGGGTATTGAAGAACGAGGTCTCTACCACAAGTTTCTGTAGGTCATCACAGAACTATATAGTTCATACAAAAAACGGATTTGTATGAGCATCATAGAAGGCTTGTGTTTCTCACCAATCTATGTCCATGAGCACAGTTGGGATCCTCTTCTCCAGATTTTTGGTAGGCTATTAAGAGTCCTGAGAATTTAGGTCAAGCTGCTGTTAAGCAGTCTACTCCAATGTTGGAATCTTTTATCTTGGGATTTCTTCGAGAGTCATCTCTGAGTGAAAACAAATTACATTATGTTAAACCAAGATCTAGGTTAATACGATGATGGGTAATTAGTGTCATATGTCATTTTAGTTTGGCATATGATGTGCTTGTCTATCCAAAAGATTGGACAACGTTATTGAACTAGGGTTGTGAGATAATTAATGATATTGTTTACTATTTCTTGTTTAATTAACATAAGTGGAAAAATTAAAGAACTTGCATAAAATGTAGGTTGATTAAAATACTTAAGCATTACATGTTTGATATTATGCTTCTTAGTATAATGTAGTTTTTAGGTAGAACTACGTTTAGATCTAATCTTGTTTGAAACATTGGAGATGTTGTCTGATGAGTATGTAGGCAACTAACATCAGGTGATGTTGGCCTAATCCAAAAAACATTAATAAAACTTTTTGTTCTTTTGGAAACTCTTCTCCTAAGGGTGGAGAGGTTTCGTTGTTGTTTGGTTGTTTGGCTTGGTTGGTTGTAGGTTCTCCAGGCGACAACAAGTGCGATCAGGATTGATGCACATAGGATATAGTTCTTCGTTTTGGCAATTCTAGTATGTAAGTGTATCTTTGGTGTGGGAGTCAACTTAGTTATTTATTTTTAGATGGATGAAAAACTTGTACTTAGATGGATATAGGCTGTTCTTTATGAATTTTTGAGTTGTGTAATAATATCATATAATTTGATATTAGTATTTGTGAACTCCATTTATCATGACCTGGATATTTAATCAAATGGCTTATTTTGTATTTGAGAAAGAAAAAAATTACTGTGACTTACCCTTCATGCTATTTAAAAAGGCTTTTAAAAATTCAAGTTGTGACATCCTCCCTCCTAACACATCCCTTCCTCATTTGGCAAATATGCTAGATTTTTCTCAAATAATAAGGGTTTTAGGCTATGTAAACAAACTATTAGGCTATAAAATAAATCTAGATGCTCTAAGTGACTGATTAAGGTTATTGTTGGCTTAAAAATGAATTTAATCACACCTAAACCTACTAAAATAAAATAATAGAAGATTAAAGGATCAAATGGGTCACACGCCATCAAACATGGATGTGGGAGCCATGTAGGGTTCACGCCCATAATTAAGGAAAATTAAGATAAAATACCATTAAATTGATAAAAATTGGATAAATGAATTTAATCACACCCAAACCTACTAAAATAAAATAATAGAAGATTAAAGGATCAAATGGGTCACACGTCATCCAACATGGATGTAGGAGCCATGTGGGGTTTACGCCCATAATTATGGAAAATTAAGATAAAATACCATTAAATTGATAAAAATTGGATAAATCAAGTTTGACACTAAAACTTATAAAAATGAAATTAAACCTTATTAAAGTCATAATTTAACTAATTTATATCTCCAAAATAAAATTAAATTGGCAAACAAGCAAAACCACACAATTCATACAATTAAAAAGGAATTAAATCAAAATAAAATTAGAGATCTTAGACTTGTTGTTGTGACTGCTCACTCCATTATCACTCACTAGTGTACCCCCAACCTTATTATCAACAAGCCTCCAACTCTTAGGGGTTGTTATAGATTGAATTTGTTCATTAGAGGGAGGATTTCCCTCTACCTGAAATTTACCTTAGGGTGTTGTAGTAGTTGATTCGGAAATGTCCTTATCTCTTTCTTGTTAATAGCATTGACTAGTTGACAAATTTGGGCTTGTAGCTTTATGGTGGACTGGGTATGTGAGTGAAGGATTTGAGAATGAAATTGTAGCTCTTCTAATGTAGTCAATACATTCTTTTCAAAACTCAAAACTTGACAAAGGGCTAGTGGCACTTGGGGTTGATGGAAAGGGGTCGGTGGAGCTTAAAATAGTTGCCTAGGGGGTTGGTTGCCTATAACTCCTCAGTTTGGTGCCCGCCAGGAAAAGTAGTATGATTCCGCCACCCTGGGTTATATTTGTTGAAGAAAAGATTATTCTCAGCCCTAGTGAAGGCTTGGGTGGCCTTGACATAGTCTTGGACAAGCACGGGGAATTGAGGGGCACTCGATGATAGTATGGGCTAGACTACGACATATGATATATGACACATGTGTTGTGAGTGAAGGGGGTGAGTTTATGTGTTGAAGTCATTAGAATGTCTAGTTCCTACTCAAAGTGTCATCTTTGGAGAAAGAGTCTAATGGGCTTTGATTTCATACAAGCCACCCCTAGAGGGGGCATTGCTCAAGGTGGATACTCCACACTTATTTCTATTCAATGCAGCATATTGGCAATAATTTTCACTCAAATCTTCAAAGATTTTCTAAGCCACTTTTTCATTTTTCAACAAAAAGGTACATCCACATTCTCGCATCAATAAGGTGGAAGATTTTTTTTGGTAAGTCCCCATAGAAGCATTGAACTTATTGCCAATTAAAGACAACATGATGGGTAAACCTCTTAAGAAGGTCCTTAAGTATATCACACACTCATGGAACTATTCAGTGGGAAGTGTGGCAAAATTATGGCTTTTCTCATTTGGTTAGTCTTGCCTATGGGGAAGTACTTTTTGAGGAACTCTTGTTGCATTTGTACCTATGTTGTGATCGTGTCTGGTTCTAATGAGTGGAGCCATTTTTTAGCCTTTTTTTCAATGAAAATGGGAAAAGCCAAATACAGACGGCCTCAATGGTCAAGTTAGAAAGCTTTAAGGTTGCACATAATTTCAAGAAGCCATCTAGGTGCTTGTACTAGTTTTCATTGTTAAACCCATGAAAATATGGGACCATCTGAATGACATTGGGCTTAAGTTCATAGTTTTGAGTAGTGACTATTGGCAACCTAATGCGTGAAGGAAAGGTGTACTCACTGGGAGTGTAATTCTCCCTTAGGTCTTTGAAGAGGTGCATTTACTAATTGATTGTGTTCAACTATGGTGATGGTAGAAGTAGTACGAGAAGTAGTGGTAGATGTGCTTGAAGTGATAGAATTGGTGGGAGGGTGGGTAGAGATGAAGATTGAGGGCAACTTAGCTCTCTTAGGTAATCGCTCAGGCTCAGATCAAGTGGTGCTAATAAAGGGAGAAAGGAGCAACGACCATGCATATACTACACCAAAAAAATGTAAAGTGTAAAAGGGGAAAGAGTAAGCAAAAACTATGTACAAGGAGAAAGAAGCTAAAACTAATGAGAGGAGAAGATCTTGCAAACCAAAGGGAAAAACTATGTTTGCCGATGTCACCTTACAACTACAAGAGTAGAGAGCACGGTCTTTAAATCATCCTACAAAATCAAAATAAAAGAGAGTAACTAAGAATTAGCTTAGAAAGCAAAGTAACCTAATATTATCCTAACTACAAATTTAGTAACAACGATGCAAAAAAAATTATCATTTATAGTTAAACCCTTTACAAGTGTATAAAGTAATTGTACTAGGATAAGTTTTTTAGGGTTATCAAACCTCATGGATGAATGAATGAATTACTAAAATCTAAAAGAGAATTTGTTGATTGAAACTTAAAAGATATTAAACTTAAATTCAACAAATAAAGTAATCTATTAAACTACATGGAAGAACACACTTCTAATAAAGAATTTAGGGAATGGTTGGCTAACGTCTCTTGCAAATTGAACTTCATTCCTCTAGTAAACTTGTTGCCTCTTTGTGCTTTAGATTTCACTATATTATTTCAGCTGAAAGCCTTTGAAAGTTCTCCAAATATTCTATTGCCCAATTTATACTCTTGGTACTGCTTGTATATCATTTGTTTATAGTTTGTAGGCAAGAACTAATTTTTCAACAATTATTTTATTCTAGGCCAGGACTTCAAGGGATGTTTTCCCTACTAAAATCTGTTGGTTTACACTTGGTTCCACCACATTGTAGCTCCTTTCTTCAATTTATAGGAAACAATGTTAACTTTCAATTCATCAAGAACCTCTATTACTTCAAACTATTTCTCCACTTCGAAAATACAATTAAGGAAATCTTTGATGCTCATTTGTCCACTGAAATTAGGTAGTTAGAACTTTGGTTTAAATTGATGGAGATTTCTATCATTACGTCTAGTATGGAATGGTTGTTCATCAACCTCTTCACTAGACTCATCTTGATGATACAATGTATTTCCTACTGGAGCTTGATGAAATAGTGGATTTCCAACTGGAGCTCAATGAGGAAGGACCGGACTTCCTCCCAATGGTCCTTCACCAGCATATTGGAAATCATTCTGCTACCTTCCGCCATGCATGGGATCTACAATTTTATTTGTAGTTAGCTACTAGTTGCAATTCACATCAAGTGGAATTGTTGCCTGTGATAGACTTGGTAGCCCGACATTGGGGGTTGATGTTTTGTTTATGGTAGAAATGGATGCCCAATCTCTGGTAGCTGCTTTTCCAACCATGGTAGAAATAGTTACCTCTTAGCTTCTACCACAAATCACAAATATGGAAATGCTAGTGTTTCTGCAATTTGTAGAGGTGAAAATCGAATCAATAGCTACTACATCTGTCACGACCCAGATTTTCAAGAACACATTTTTCTTTAGAGATCATGCAATAATTCACAAAAAAAATAAATCAAATCAGTCAAGTAAATATCTAGGTGATGATCATTGGTGTTCGTCCTAAGGATTTTGTAAGTCAAGCAATAGCTTTTTAGACTTGACTATTCCCAGTGGTGGATTATTTTTCCTCGACTTTGAGTGCAGCGGACTCATACTGAGGCTATGGGAAGTTTGGCGCCATGATCTTATGTATTGATTAAGTATTCTTCTGGACTTGTACATATATATATAAATCAAAACACAAATTACTGAAGAGCTTGTACTCAGAAGGCCTGGGATGGGTTTGTTGTTTTTAAGATCATAGCCATGACAAGTTTCACTTTTATGTTTTTGTTTTAGGTCACACCTGAGAATGTTGGTTTGTTATAAGATGAATTAATTTACGAAAATTATTTTCACACATTTTGAATTTTATTATTTCTTTTGATTTAAATCTGTATTTTGAAACAAATTTTAAGTAAAATCTTAAAGTAAATGTGTGGAAAAACCTTGGGCATGACAAGAATTAGGAATTTTTTTTAAAAAAAATACCAAAAATTTCTTGGATATCACAACATCTACTGAACTACTTGCTATTGTTGTGCCTCATCCGCTGTTGCATTAAGTTGACAATCACTTGGAGGGAAACTAATTCTATGGGAGATGGAGCAGACATGGAAGAATCTCTATTTTCCCATAGATGACACCAAAATGATGCAATTCAAAGAAGAAAACTAAAAAAAAAAGAGCTACAAACTTGAATCTACAAGTTCCCTTCAAATTAGTGAATTTTATATAGAAAAAATGAATCCATAGTTCAAGCTCAAATCCATGAGCAAACTAAAAATTTTTGGTTACAATTTCATATTATAAACATCTCTGCTCTTTCCTTCGCTTTCTCCACTATTTATCCCCCTAGAATGCTAACTAATTCAAACAGTAATTAATTGAATGATAAAATAACAAAAAACACCCCTTTGGAGTAGGAATGCCATTAGTTAACTTTTATTAAACCCGAGCCTGATACCATTTAATAAATGGTAAACCCAAATGTGACTGAATAATGATTTAGGTTGAATTTAAAAATTTAAACCTAACTCATTAGGCTAAGGTTCAATTTGATGAAAAAAGCAAAAAAAATTATATTTATAATCTTATTTAGGTTGAGTTGAGATAGATACTTCAAACCCAAACTTAAATAGCTATTTAGGTTAAATTTGAAAACCTAAACATGACCTTTTAGAGTCAAGTTAGGTTTTTTTATATACTTAATCTTCTGTTTAGGTTAAATTTGAAAACCCAATCCTAACCTTTCAGAGTCAGTTGGGTTTTCTTATGTAATATAATCAACCTTGAGTAGCATCCCTACTCTAAGAATGCAACTTCTTTAGACACCGTAACTGAAGGTAATTATAAGAATCTATCTCCTCATTTCACTAGCAACTGTATACAACAAAACATCAACTAAAATAATAGAAAAAAAAACTGAAATAACCCCACTACATTACTTCAGTCAACGAAAAGTCGAAGAATAAATTACTAGACACAGAAGGAAACTTGTCCGCAGCCTATTTGGTGGAGGGCCGGTAAACCCAGCCGGTTGAGCCGACTGGGTCTACAAATGACAGGAGGACCCGTTTGAGACAAGGCACCATGCGCTAGGGTTTAAGCCAGGTCGCCCCCTCCACCCTTCCACTCTCGATTACCGCTACCAGTGTGGTCGCTTACACCCCCCAAGGTTGGCACCCAGCTCCGCCATCGTCGCCGTTAAGGCAAGCCCCACTTCAATTGAATCTGCAGCGGTCAATTGAAGTTTCGGTTTACTGCCCCTTTTCGCTTCAAGAATATGTTCATTTTTTTCCTCAAATTAATTGTAGCTGTTTTGTCTTGCTTAGAGTTTTGATCGTTTACACTTGCTGATGTGCTACAGTGGCAGTGATACCACTCTCTAGGTGTGGTTATGATTGTTGCTTACAACTTTGTTTATGTTCCCATTTGGGACAGATTTATCTGCGCAAAGAGTTGATATGTTGCCACATAAATGAAGAGCGGAAAGAGTTGATATGTTGCCACATAAATGTAAATATAATTTTTTCTTTGTTGATAGGGAAGAAGATGGCAGGGAAATCTAACAAATCTAGAAACAAAGGAAAAAAAGCTACTGCAATAAGTGCGGTGGAAAAGGTTGCTCCATTTGGGGAAGTCTCTTCTGATTCAGATGCAGTTTCTAAAGGCAATGAGACGGTATCAGCTGATACCGGTGAAAATGAGGCCCAAGGCACTGATTTGGGAGAAAGTTCTTCTAATATGGATGAGATGACCAGTGTTAAGTCAGATGCTCCATCTGCGGCATCAGCCAATCTTTCTAAGCAGAGTGCTGGTAGTGCTTCTCTTGCTTTCTAATTCTTTTGTTACTTTTAAATTGTGCTTTGTAGATTTTGGAGCTTGGGTTTTATTTGGGTTGAGTTTAGTCTGTGGAGGTATAATATCCTTTGCTATTAATTGAATTTTGAAAAATCTTCTACCGAATTCAGAATAATACGATGGTATTTTTCTTGTCACCATTATATCTAGAAAAAATTATCTTGCTCTTCTTCTTTGAGCTTTATATTTAATTATGGAAGCTTCATGTGTTCAATGAAATACATTCATAGAAAGTTATTAAAAATAGTGACCAACCTTGGAGAAGATGATGCCCGCATATTGCTCAGTAACTTGTTGACAAAACTGCTCCGTTTTTTCTTCTTTTTCTGGATTGATTGCCTTGAATTTGGCTGAAGAAAAAACCTCTGATACCAGTGTTGTGAACTCAAGGTTCACGAGGGGTTTAGGGATGAAATTTTAGTGGTTAAGGAGAGAAAGAGAATGCATGATGAGGGAAGGAAGTAGGTCTAGCAGAGAATTTGGACGACAGGGGGGAATCATAGATGATAGAGTAGACCAGATTCAATTTAGTGGTTGAGAGTGAATATTGACCAAAGGATGTTTCTAGATGAGGTAAAGGAGGGATAAAAGGGATGAGCCACAAATACTGCTCATTTTTATTCCATTCAGAAAATAGGACTATTCCCTTCCATCAAATAAGAATCTTATTGGCCATAAGTAACTAGCCTCAACCATTTACACTAATTAAGTGAAAATTGCAAAGAACACTCACTAATTAAGGAAACTATGACTATCCTTTTAGCCAAGAAACTACACAATAACTAATTTAATCTAATTCCAATGGGTCTTTGTAATGGGCCAAATCTGTCACGGCCTGAATCAAACTGTTCCTTACAGTACCACATTGCCAAATCTGTAGCAGCTTTTGCTCACTTGACATCAAAATGGCATATGTAACCATTTTGTATTGTATTGTATTTTAGATTTGGATAAGTGCTGTATTTTTAGTTGTTTTTTTACTGATGGAACTATTAACTGGAGTGAGCCAAAAAAATAAATAAATTTAAGCATTAGCTTTCAGTTATGAATTTGGAATTTGCTCCCATTTTACCAGTGTGGTCATTTTGACTGTATCCCAGGTACAGGTGATCTTCATCTTTACCCGGTTCCTGTCAAAACACAATCTGGGGAAAAGCTTGAGTTACAGGTTAGTTATTTTAATTGATGTTAAATAGGTGCTTGATTGTTCTGTACAGGAAATTGTCACGAGTAATGAGAAACTTTTCTATCCAAAGGCAGGTTTTGTTCCATTAGTGACCTGATTTTGATTTATGATGAAATGTAAACTGATTTTCTGTTAATTACAACTGGCAAAATATGATGTGCTATCAATTTTCATAAACCAATGTGGAATGTATTTCACACTTGTTTATCCCATGTAACAAACCAATTTTTTATTTTATTTTTGCACATATAAGTCACACATGTGTGCAAAAGTAGCTGACTAATGCATGTTTAACCAGCAGTGAGCAGAACAAGCGGGGATGCCTTTTTATTTGGGTTTGATGACGTGGTTATGAAATAGATATGATTCTTTCCATGACAAATTTAAGAGAGTAAGAAACTAGCAATGTAGCTAAAGTAATCTTTAGAGAAAAAATGAAAAGAACAAATGAAACAATCAACATGTGTTTAGTGCTTGTACCACTGAATTTATTGTGGCTAAGTTATATTCTTGATGGATTCTATTAGTTGCATTTGTTATCAGGATTTATGTCTGCATGTTTTTATGGCATTGTGCCTGCATATTGATGTTATATAAAACACTTACATGGGGTTAGTTGTTTAGGATTTTAAATACAATTCATGGATTTTAGAAAGTGGCATTAGTTGTTCGGGATTTGGGGCGTGCATTTCAGATTGCAATGTTAGTGGTTATGGAATTTGAATGTCTATTTCATAGTATACCGTTAGTCAATGTGTCACCCGTTTTAAGATCACATATTTCAAAATGCAAACTTACAAATAAAAAAGGCTGGACCCATAGATTTCAATCTACAAACTTTTCTCCCTTAGAATTAGAAATGCACAGGCTCCTGTCATCTCACTATCCCTCCCACTTCTCCTCTTCCCTTGGCTTCCCTTGCATGAGTTGGCCAGCATCCTTTGGGATATTGCTGGATTTTGCTAGATTATTGTTGAAGTTCACTGGAGTTCCGTTAACCTTCTTTTCTCCAATCTTCTACCCTATTCTCCTCCACACCTCTAAGCTTTTGCATTTTTTAAAATGTGGTTTAGAAACCCATGATTGTAGTACGCATTTTTAAAACCGGGCACTCAAATGTAGGATTCTAATGTGGCTATGAAATCATGAATTTTAAATGTAGGATTCTAATGTGGGTATGAAATTGTGATATTTTAAATGCAGCAATTTGAAATATAGAACGATGAACCCCTTGTTAGGAGCTTAAGAATTATGAACCTTTACGAAAACAAGATTCTCTATCTCTTGATATGTTAGTACTCATATTGATTTAGTAGGCTTATTGCTAATTAGATTTGGCTTATGACTTATGCTTTAAGTTTAGATGGGTTAGATCACTTATGTATTGGGCCCCCTAGAGGTCAGAGTATGTAAGCAAAGGTTTACATCTATTGAACCATCATTGAGCAGTTTAACCCTAATCTCTCTCATCTCCTTCCCTCTTCTACTTGCCCTGTGCACCAGGCAAGGTGCACATCATTGGTATCCGAGCGACCGGATCAATCATGGCTAAGCAAAAATCTCACAGATAGTCGATGTCTCTTTGGTCCAAGCCAATGAGGAAGTACAACTATCGTTGCAGCTGTTGATAGTGCCACTGTTCCACCCATCACGTGTTTTTTC
This sequence comes from Saururus chinensis, assembly GCA_035235625.1. Classification (NCBI taxonomy): domain Eukaryota; kingdom Viridiplantae; phylum Streptophyta; class Magnoliopsida; order Piperales; family Saururaceae; genus Saururus; species Saururus chinensis. The sequence goes on from CP141143.1 coordinate 41,509,397, forward strand.
TAACTGCACCGAGTCGGATTGTTCCACCCATCACGTGTTCAGGGGTATTGTTGGGATTTTGCCCCTTTTTGATCCTATCCCGAGGATTTCTATCCATGCTTATTCAAGAGCTTATACACCATAGACTATGCGAGTGTAAGGGCAGCTTAAGTATCAGTGGCAGTATTGATTGATAGTGATAGCACCCATAATTTTATAAATGAAAAGGTTGAACAATGACTGGGCTGCCACATTTTTGTATCCTCCCTTTTGATGTTCTCATTGTGGATGGAAAGCACTTGTGGTGATGGGGGGTATGCCCATGTGCCCACCTCTAGATTCAAGGTTATGAGCTTACTGTTGATCTGCATCTCTTACCTACAAAGGGGGCCAACATAGTTCTTAGGGTACAGTGATTCATGGAGCTAGGCGACGTTGTGGGTAATCAGTGCATCCATCTTCAAAGGTCCAATCCAGGGGCTTTGCAATTGGTGCAGAGCACAGGGTCCTTTCATTTCTCTCATTAGGGATTCTTACTATAGTTTTTGACCAGAGTCCAGTACTCTAGGTGTCCATTTGCAGGCTCAGACTCTTTTGGAGGAACATGTAGCCCTTTTCAGAGAGCCCACAAGGTTACCACTGGTGCGGGACCATGATCACCAGATTCCCATGTCTCTAGGTATAGTTCTGCTGATGTCAAGCCCTACCACTATCCATACATGTAGAAGGCTGAGATTGAACTCCTCGTGGGTGAGATGTTGGATGCAGGTATTATTGACCCTGTTGTAGTTCTTATTGCTCTCCGGTTTTGTTATTGTGCAAGAAAGATGGGACATGGCTTTTTTGCGTGGGCTATCATGCCTTAATTGCTATCACCTTGAAAGTTAAGTATCATATTCCAGTTATTGACGAAATTCTTGATGAATTAGCGGCTGCTCATTATTTTTCTACATTGGATTTGTGTTTGGGGTATCATCAAATCTGTTTGCACCCATTTGATGTGCATAAGATGGCATTTTGCAACCATGATGGTCACTTTGAGTTTCTGGTCATGCCATTTCTCTTGACTAATGTGCCTGTCACATTCTAAAGTCTTATGAATGATCTCTTGTGGCCTCTTCTGCACCATTGTGTTCTTGTATGTTTGACGATATCTTGGTCTAAAGCTCATCTGGGTAGATCATCTCCGCTGCATTTGCATTGTTTTTGGGTTATTGGCTGCTAACTCTCTATTGTTGAAGCATTCAAAGTGCTCTTTTTGGCGAGTCAGGTGGATTATCTAGGGCATATTATTTCTGTAGATAGCATCTCTACTGATCCTGCCAAGGTAAGGCAATGGTGGATTGGCCAGTTTCTAAATCTCCCAAGGCATTACGAGGTTTCTTGGGGCTAACTAGATATTACCATTATTTTATTTCTCATAATGGTACCTTGGCAATACCTCTCACTTCTAAAGTCCAGTGCCTTTGGATCCCCGAAGCTCAATAGGCATTTGAAGAACTCAAGCCAGCCATGTCGTTTGCCCTAGTTTTGGCCCTTCCAGATTTTTGTTAGCCCTTTGTGGTCAAAATGGACAACTAGATATAGGCATGGAGCGGACCTGCTCCAATTGGAGCGACCCGTTGCCTTTTTCAGTTAAGCGTTATTAGACCGACTCGCTCCATTGCTCAGTGCGAGTGAGAAATGCTTGCCATTGTCCATGACGTTACTAAATGGCGACTATATTTATTGGGTTGCCATTTTATTATCCGGATGATCCACCGTCCTTTGAAATATTTTCATGACCAACGTATCTCTATGCTTGCACAACCACGTTGGGTGATTAAATTGATGGGCTATGATTATGAGATGGTTTACAAGAAGGGGGTTGACAATACCGTGGCTGATGCTCTCTTCTGCTGTTTTGATGATGGGAGTCACTTAGTGCCATCCATGCCTATTTTTCCATTTGAGCACGTTTATGGACAAATCCCACTTGTTTATGTTCTTTTCTCTTGAAAGGCCATTATATCTTTTGGCAAAATCGCCACCGGGTATCTCCTATCGATTTTCTACATTGTTAGGTCATTTCTTTCTTCCATGGTACCCCATCATCCGATAATGTAGGGGAGTTTCACACATACAAGCCCATCACTCAGAATTTTTTGTGGTGAGGTATTAAGAAAGCTATTCTGCAGTATGTGGCTTTATACAATATTGACGAACGAGCTAAGGCGCCTACCTCCACAAGTCCAAACTTGCCACCGCCCAGAATCGGATAAAACATGTGCATTACCGTCGCCACACTTACATGGAGTTTTCATTCGGAGACCTTGTTTATGTTAGCATGCTGCCTTACTGCCAAAGTTCTCTTTCAGCATGACTCCACCAAACTGGCCCACTGGTTCCATAGGCCCTAGCCTGTTGTTGAGTGCATTCGTTTTGTGGCTAATCGACTTCTGCTGCCTCCGTCTTAACAAGATCATATTTTGCATGTGTCTTGTCTCCGCCTGTATGTTGGTGATCCCACTTGTGTTTCCTCTAATGCTCCAGCTCCCTTACTCTTGCTGCCGCAGCTGCTTCTCCTGCCTTGTTCTATCATGGACACTCATTGTGTTCGTCATAATGGCTGCCCGGATAGTGAGGTTCTAATCGCTTGGCACAATGAACCTCTTGAGGATGCCTCCTGCATGGAGCAAGATTTCTATCTCCAGTTTCCTGACTCTCTGCTTGTAGTCAAACGATAGCGGAGCGTGTTGGAATGATATGATTAGTACTTATATTGATTTAGTAGTCTTATTCCTTATTTGATTTGGCTTATGGCTTATGACTTATGGCTTATGCTTAATTAATTAGTGATAAGTAATTGTAGGTCATTGGATTAGGCTTTAGATGGGTTAGATCACTAATGTATTGGGCCCACTAGATGTCAGAGTATGTAAGTATAGGTTTACATCTAATGAAACATCATGGAGCAGTTTAACCCTAATCCCTCTCATCTCCTTTTGTCTCTTCCCTCTGTTACCTGCCGTGTGCACCAGCCATATTGCACATCATCTCTCTCTCTATCTCGGTGTTTGAAATATAATACTCTCTGCCACTAATTGAACTATAAAAAACTTCTATCTAATTTAGAACAATCCTCTGCCACTTAGGAACTTCAGAGCTAAACCTTTATGAGAACAAGAGTCTCTCTCTCTTTCTATGCGTGAATCTTCCGAACTAGATTTCTGTTACATATGGAAAGAGGAAACTAGGATGTGAAGATTTTACATTTTGGAAAAATGGGTATTAGATGGGAACAGCATCAAAACCTGCATGGGGAGTTGGGAAGGGCGCTGGAAAACTCTGAAGTTTTAATGTTGTTGATGATCTTTTTCAACTCATGATATGACACTGGTGGATAGACATCCATTTTGCCACAACTGATAAATGCACTTGCATGTTAACGGAAGAAAAATGAGAATGAGAAGCCAAGTCTGGCAAGCATTATTTCCCATTCCTATCAAAGTATGCTACATTAGGAAGGGAATCTGGTGTAACCTTTGCCACTGTGCTTTTTCACAGGGATCTTATTTCTTAATTTTGACTATGATAGAGTTTGATGGAGAAATGTTGCACATATTGCCAGCTTCAGATAGCTGGAATAAGGAGTAACTGCTGCTGCTCCATCTGAACAACTTTGAGTTCTTTGGACATTTCAAGCTCATAAATTTTTATAGCATTTTTTTTATACAAATAAAGACTAACATTAGGACGCTTCATGCAGTTAAACCCAGCAGACTCTGCAATGGATTTGAGGCAGTTCCTTCTTGATGCTCCTGAGACCTGCTTCTTTACATGTTACAATTTGCTGTTGCATGCAAAAGATGGTTCTGTCCATCAGATGGAGGATTATAATGAAATTTCTGAAGTTGCAGACATAACTAGTGGTGGTTGCTCCTTGGAGATGGTTGCTGGTATATTTTAGTACTTCTAAGATTATTTTTTTACTTGATTTCTGTAAACACTTTTTGATCTCAAGGTTTTCATCTTAGACAATTCTTCTAGATCTAACAGAGACATTTTGATTGCAGCATCATACAACTACAGATCTATAAGGTCTCATGTCCGTCGAGTCAAAGAATTGCTTTCACTTTCCACACTTCATTCATCACTATCTACATCCCTAGCTTTGCAGCATGAGGCAACACAAAAGAATCCTGCAGGTATCCTTTATATCCTTAGCCATGCCTGATTTGGATATTTCTCATTGATCTAGAGGGGCATTCCAGTCTTTTCACAGTTTAGTTTACAAATTAGTTTAGTTAAATACTGTTTCTCCTAGTAACAGCGCGTTCATGCTGTTCACTGATTCAAATGGTTGATGGGGGCAGTTCTGTCCAGGGCTTTTAGAAAGATTCCAGCTACTATAATTGGGGGGGGGGTTAGTTTTGTTATCTGACAACAGTTTGTTACACTGCCAGAGACAGTTATTTCCAGAGAATTTTGAAAAATTGAATGTATTACAGAAATTTAATTCCCTTTTGCACATGGATTTGGGCTAAGAATTGTAGATTCAGTTCTGTGTTTTCCTGTAAAACCTTCATGGATTTGAAGTTCACTTGTGGATTCAAGCTTGTGAACCACTGTTCGTCCAGAAATTAATTGAGAATATCACTCTTCTTCCTCTATTTCTTGCTTTCACAATTCTGTTTCCATCTTCTGTTTGGGCTTTTGTTTCTACATTGCTATTTCCTATTCATCTCTGCCTCATTTTTGGTGCCGTATGTGGGAAAATAGAGAAGTCTTCCATGGCTGCTCCACCTCCCACAGAAAACACCTCCATCCAGACATTCGTAGACTTGATGCTTCAGTAAGCTTAGATGCTGCAACCCAGATGCAGCTACAACAGATCACACAACTAAAACATTGTTTCCTCAACATGTGGCGGAAACATCCGCTGTAGCAGAACCATGGCAGAAACAGACATGCGTCCATTTCTGCCTGGCCTAGATTCTCACATGCCGGACTCCTGTGGAGCTCTGCCGGTGCAAGCAAGTGGCTCACCCCAAGGGTCGCCCATGCTGGTGTACTGCTGGTGACCACCCCCACCCCCACCCCCTCCAAATTTGAGACAACCGGCCATTCCCATTCCGGGTTGTGCAGAACAGTATGGTAAACGAGAGGTACTGTACTTGCATGGTGGAAGACCATTGGAGGACTTTCGACAACCAGGAAGAGTTCATATGGGTGGACAACCAGTTCCCATGCAGCAAGGTGTGATGGGTTTCCGTGCATGCCCTCGAGCTCCATTAGGACTTCCTCTGTTTAAGAAGGATGAATCTAGCGATGAAGATGAGCAACCATTGCCAGGTAGAGGTAATGACAAAAATATGTCAGTTTAAACCGAAACTAGAGCTTCCTAATTTCAATGTCTAAATGAGTATAAAAGACTTCTTAGATCGACTTTTAAGGGAGAAAATTATTTGAGGTTATGGAAGTGCCTGATGAGCTAAAAGTTAAGTTGGTTTCCTGCAAATTGAAGGGGCTGTAGCCTGGTGGAACCAAGAGCAGACCAACCGATTTTAGCAAGGAAAGTATGCTCTTTGATCCTGTTCAAGAATGAAACAGTGGCTAAGAAATTAGTTTTTGCCTATTAATTATGAGCCGATGTTATTCTAACAATACTAAGAATGTAGGCAAGGAAATGGGACTGTTTCAAACTATTTGGAGAACTTCCAAAGGCTAGTAGCCAAGAACAACATTGTTGAGTCTGAGGCATAGAAAATAACCCGTTTTACATGTGGTTTGAAGTTTCACTTAGGAACTCTAAACTCTCTAAACTCTAAACTCTCTTTCGGAAGATACTCAAATTGCCCTTAAGCATGTGAGTCTAGCTAAAAGGAATGTAAGTGAGGTTGTCACGACCCAGATTGTCAAAACCTTTTTATTACTAAAGAATGCATTTAATCATGTGGAAGTTTTTTTTAATAAACAAAAAAGTAAATCTTTTAATTAAATATCCCGGTTACGATAGTTGAGGTTCACAAATATGAATATCCTAATATATACTACTATTATACACGATCAAAGACCTGTAAATAGTAGGTTAACCCTCTAGTACAAGTTTGTCATCTGTTTGAATTACTTACATAATCGTAGAAGGAACTAGATCCTACTAGTGCAACGTTGTCCTCAATTCGCCTGCGACAATATTGGTCTCGTTAGTCCTCACTTGAAGGACCTATGACTAATAAGACTAAATAATAACAAAATATCTCCCTTTTGAGAAGAGTTTCTTAAAGAACTTGGGCCAACATCACTAAGATATTAGATGCTTACATACTCATCAAACAATATCTTTAATATTGGTTCCAACAAGATCGAATTCAGACATAGTTTTACCTAAAATTACAATATTTCAAGAAGTATAACATCAAACATGCAATGCCTAAGTGTAAAACTAACATATATTTGATGCAAGTCTTTTAGATGTTTCACTTGTTTTAATTAAATAATTAGTAGTGAGCAATTTCATTAATTATCTCGCAAACCTTTTTTCAATAATTAATATCCCCGCTTTATTCCAAAGATTGATAAATGCATCGAAAGTTAACTTAATTGATAAAATAATACAATCACCATGGACCACCCACATTGGGTATCATCTATAGTGCGGTCCTAGAATCTATAGGAAGTACCATAACCTAACTTAAGCCTTAATGATTTCACCGGAGTGGAAGAGTATGACCTACAACCGCATTTGTACATAAGTGGCGGAAGAAGCCAACCAAGCAGGATGCCAGTTGATCCAAATTTGTGAGCACTAAATGATCATAAGTAGATTAGTTGTGAGCAAAGGCTCACATCGAGCTTCCTTCAACAAGGAGGTACAATGATACGGCCAAATCAACATGTCCTCCATAGAGCTAAGACATAGAAAACTATCTCAAACCGTATTCGTGCGCGACAAACAAGCAAGGTTTCAAAATAATTATCTCAAACCTTATCAGTCCTTTTTTCAAACTAGGGTCAAGATTTACAACGTCCATCGGTTCATTAACTAAGGCAAATTGTCAGGTCTAAGGTTTTGTTCACTTTATAAACTAGTTTTAGACCCCTCCAGTCCCAAAGCCCTCTAAGGATATTTTATTTTTTATTTTGATTAGGTGTTCTCGTCAAATTCAAAGCTATATAACCCCATTGATTAATTTTTTATTAATCTTAAGCTAGTAATAAATTACTATCACAATAATAATTATAAACAATAAAGCAAATAAAAATATAATTAATATGGGCCTACACAAGTCCCAACTGACAGTACTATCAAGGCTCAAACTTAATTATGACATTAGAAACTCCGTGTTCTTGTGCCCTAACTCTCCTTGGGTTGAGAGCATTTTTTATTTTATGATAAAAAGGTTATAATACACCTTAGGGAATTAGGATAATTTTCTCACATAGGATACAATCTTCTCTATTCTTGACTTCTTAAGAGGTTTCACTCTCATATGGGCCCGTTGCTTTTTATTCATGGGAAAGTAGGCTAGTTCGCTCATAAGGGTATTTTTTTTGTTGAAGGTTTTCCTAAACTCAAATTAGTCCAAAACTAATCTTAAGGTCCTTGAAATCACGGACCCGTGGTAATTTATAGACATTTTATAGGGTTATAGACCCCTTTAACCAACTTTTGTTTGCAGATAGTTAATTATTTACTTACTTGGACTCTTCCTCACCATGTGGCTTGGTCTAGATTAGGGTACACATTCATGTCTCGCTGGGATCTTTTTTTTAATTTTTAACTATAGTCATAGGCCCCATAAATGAAGCCTCAGTTGGGTAATTGAACCTTGACTTAATTAAAAGGGTAAAATGGTTATTTTATAGATTCAATTTTTGTCTTGGTATGAGACTTAAGAATGCTTTTTAACGCCTTTGGGTCCAACGGCAATTTTTTTGAATTTTTTCAAAAAGTAAAAGTAGCTAAATCAGACCCAGTTCAATAATTTTCATTTTTTTAAAAACCGGCCTGGACCGGTGCCATGCTCAGCGCGGCCTGGTCTTGGCCAAGCAGGTCGGGTCACCTGATCCAGACCCGACTTGACAGGTCTTCCCCGTGGCCGGCCAGTTGGCCTTTGGCAGTGCCGCCTCTTGCCGTGATAGTGGGGCAAGAGTGGTGGTTGAATTGCCGTTAGGAGGTGATTATGGCGGCCCTAGACCCGCCACAGTTCAATGGCTGACTGGGGGCGAAAAAGATGCACCTTTTTTTTCTTTTTTCAAATTGTTGTTGCGCCTCTTTGATGATGCCAAGATTGCCATAGCCAAGGCTGCCATGGCCAAGGTCTGCGGGCCAGAGCTAGTGTGTCCATCCAGGGCCGTTGTGGCCAAGGCCTGTGGCCCACTCCTTCAGTAGTTTCGGCAGGCTGAAGGGAGATTAAAGGGGAAGGCGGCAGCAGTGACCGCTCACTGCTGGAGCAAGGAGGAAAAAATTTGGTCAGGCAGCAGCTGGCTGGCACCTTCCCATCCCGTTTTACACCCTTTTCTCCTTCCTAAATTCATATATATATATATATATCTATATATATCTATATATATATATAGTCATATATAGTCCAACCACTAAATCAACATTAAACATAAGGAAAATTAGTTATTAAGCGACCTTATCTTGTGACTACCGGTGTTCGAGCTTGCTCCTCCCAGTCGCTAACCAGACACACCTCGAATGTGGCTGCCCACTCAAAAAAGTTGCCCCTACAACTGCTGTGGTAAACGCTCAAGATTTTTCAAGAGGCTAAAATTGCAAAAACTACTAAAGAGGTACTTGTGAAAAGAGTATATGAGGATGAAGATGAATACATTGAAGAGCAATCAGAATTATTAGTGCTGAGAAGGATCTTAATTTCTGCTAAGCAAGCTGAAGACTCACTAAAGAACAAGTTGTTCATCACAAGGTGTAGAGTGAACAGTGGCGGTGAGAGTACCAAAAACTTCATAGCTAAATGAGTAGTTTAGGAGCTTAATTTACCAACTGAGAGACATCCTTAGCCCTATTCCTTAGGGTGGATCAAAGAATTAGGAGGAATCAAAGTGGAGAAGTAATGTAAGGTGCATTTTTCTATTGGAAAATAATATTCAGCTGATGTTGTTTGTGATATTATTGAGATGGATGCATGTCAACTTCTCCTTGGAATGCCTTAGTAATTTGATGTTCAAATCATTCATAATGGAAGGGACAACGCATTCCTTCAAGCTATGAGGGGTAAAGGTCATTTTAATGCCTAGCAACCCAAACACTACAAAAAAGAACAAGGTGCAGAATTCTGCTGCCCCAAGCAAAAGCAGGCAGCTCCACAACAGAAATGGAGCAAACTCCACTTTTTTGATGGCCAAAAACTGCAAAGACCTTGCTGCCACTGAAGTTGTATATCTATTGGTCAACAAGGCCCAAGTGATAGTGTACAAATAACTGGTTTCTAAAGATCTACCCTTGGTGCTCCCTCCCATGAAAGGCATTCAGCATCAAATAGACCTCATTCTGGGTCTAGCCTCCCTCATTTGCCTCACTATGGCCCAGCTGAATATGCCTAATTGCAAAGGCAAGTGGAGGATTTTTTTTGTAAGGAGGCTGATCAAAGAAAGTTTTAGTCGGCCTTGTTAGTGCCAAAGAATGATGGAAGTTGGAGGATGCGTGTGGACAACTTAGCTATCAACAAAATCATGGTCAAATATAAGTTTCCTATACTTAGATTTTGATGATATGTTGGACATGTTAACCAAAGCCACAATTTTATTTAAGATTGACCTTAGAAGTCACTATCATCAAATATGATTGGAGCCCGTGGACAAGTGAAAAATTGCTTTTAAGACAAGAGAAAGTCTATATGAGTGGTTAGTGATGCCCTTTGGCTTAACTAATGCACCTAGTACCTTCATGAGGCTTATGACTCAAGTGTTGAAGCCATTTTTGAACAAATAAGTGGTGGTTTATTTTGATGACATATTGGTGTATAGCAAGGGTAAAAAACAACATGCACAACAGTTGGTGGAAGTGTATGAAGTGCTTTAATATAATTTTTTGTATGTAAATATGTAAAAATTCTATTCTTCACAAAATATATGGTGTTCTTTGGGTATTTTGTTAGTTTCGAAGGTATTCAAGTGGATCAAAGCAAGGTACCATACAAAACTGGCCCACACCCAAATCAGCTAGTGAGGTGTGCAGTTTTTATGGTTTAGCTACATTCTACCACAGATTTATCATGAATTTCAGCACTATAGCATGCCCTTTTACTGAATGCATAAAAAAGGACAACTATGTGTGGACTCATGCAGCTCAAATAGCTTTCAAGAGCTGAAAGAAAAGCTTACTAAAGCTCCGGCACTTGCCTTACTTGATTTTAATCAGACTTTTGAAGTGGAATGTGATGTATCCGGAGTGGGCATAGGAGCTATTTTGACACAAGAAGGTAAACCAATTTCCTATTTTTGAGTGCAGAGTTTAATGATGCAAGGAAGAAATGGTCAACCTATAAGTTAGAATTATTTGCTTTGATTTGATCATTGAAACATGAGACATTATCTAGTGTTTAAAGACTTTGTATTACATACGGATCATGATTCCCTTAGGCATTTAAAAAGCTAAACAAGGTGTATAAGTTGTATGCTAGATGGATTAGTGAACTTCAAGATTATGCCTTTGTTATTAAGCATAGATTGGGCACAATGATTAAGGAAGCTAATGCCTTGAGTTGAAGAGTTGCTCTTCTCAATACTTTAAGGATTGAAGATTTTGGTTCCAATTGCTTAAAAGATCTCTATTCAGATGTTAAAGAGCTGAAGGACATTTGGAAGTTATGTTCTCAAAGCAATCAGCTAGTTCAAGACTTCCATCTTGAAGAGGGAAACTTATACAAAGGTAACCAATCGTGTATACCTTTTTCTATTCGCGAGCAGCTCATTAAAGTGATGCATAGTCGGAGATAAGCTGGTCACTTTGGCAAGGATAAAATTGTTGTACTACACAAGGAAAATAATCATTGGCCGGCTCTTGTAAACAATATTTAGTAGTTCATTCAGCAATGTTACACGTGTCAACAAGCCAAGGTAACTTCACAAAATACGGGGTTATACACTCCTTTACCTATTCCTTACTGGCCTTGGGATGGTATTTATGTGAATTTTGTCCTTAGGATGCCTAGTGTGGATTCTATTTATGTTGTAGTGGATAGATTCTTTAAAATGACTCCTTTTGTGCCATGCAAAAAGACATCTGATGCTTCAGACATGGATGCCCTATTCTTCAAAGATATAGTGAGAATTCATTGGTTGTCTAAGACTATTACCATAGATAGGGACAATAAGTTTCTAAATCACTTTTGGAGGTCTATAAAAAAGGTTGGGTACTTCTTTACAATTCAGCAACTCTTGCTGCCCTTAAATTGATGGCCAAATTGAAGTGGTAAATAAAATATTGGGAATTCTGCTGAGAAGTCTCATGGGAGCTCCCCGTAAGCAATGGGATCTTATCTTAGCACAAGCTGTGTTTGCTTTTAAGTCCACCCCAAACAAGTCTAGCGGCAAACAGTTGGGGGATCCTAGCACAACCTATAAAACTGTCGACAACTTGATTTGTCCATCAAACAGTCCAGCAGCAGCGGCTTGATTCAACAGCTCATTATAAGGCCTTAGGTGATGAGAAAAGAAGACAAAAACTATTTAATTATGTTATGGTATTCCTTCTCAAAGAAAGTCTCCCTGTTGGTCATCACAAGAAGCTCACACCTCTTAAAATGGGACCATTTCAGATTTTGCAACGCACTAATGATAATGCCTATGTTGTGGACCTCCCAGCTCATTACAACATCTCCAAGACATTTAATGTCTCAAATCTGTCCACCTATTATTCTATTCCCCTGATTTCTGCGAGTGTTTAAGTTTTCTTGCTCGAGGACGAGCTTCTTTTAGGAAGGAGGGCTTGATGTAGAGGGGCATTCCAGTCTTTTTACAGATTAATTTAGCTAAATACTGTTTCTGCTAATTAACAGCATGTTCATTTTCACTGATTCAAATGGTCGATGGGGCCAGTTCTGGCCAAGTCTTTTAAAAAGATTCCAGCTACTGTAATTGGGAGGGGTAGTTATGTAATCTGACAACAGTGAGTTACACTGCTAGTGACAATTTCCAGAGAGGATTAGTAGTGGGAAAAAAGGGGGAGGAAGCAGAGAATTTTGAAAAAGTGAATGTATTACAGATATTTCTTTCCCTTTTTCTCATGGATTTAGGCTAAGAACTGTGGATTCAGTTCTGTGTTTTCCTGTAAAACCTTAATGGATTTGAAGGTCGCTTGTGGATTCAAGCTTGTAGTCCACTGTTTGTCCAGAAATTAATAGAGAATATTACTCTTCTTTCTCTATTTCCTGCTTTAACAGTTCTGTTTCCATCTTCTGTTTGGGTTTCTGTTTCTAGATTGCTATTTCCTATTCATCTCTGCATCAGTCATTTATACATCTTTGGAGTTAAGTTCTCATAGATTAAAATATGATTACTTAAATTTTTTTATCTGCAATTCAGATGCAGCAAAAACTGAGGACTTGGAGCTTGATGGATTGGGTTTCATGGAGGATATATTTGGATCACTTGGCGGTCTCCTTTCACCTTCTTTTGCTAAGGAAATCAAGTGTGTGGAGAGCATTGTTTTTTCTTCATTTAACCCTCCTCCAAGTTATAGGAGGTAAGACTTGTAACTGGAAAGTGATTAGTCACTTATTTTATTGAAAAGTGAACAAATTTTTTTTCTTCCATCTTACTCAGGCTTGTTGGAGATCTGATCTATTTGGATGTAGTAACTTTAGAGGGTCATAAGTATTGCATCACAGGGTCAACCAGGACATTTTATGTGAATGCGAGCACGGGGAGTGTGTTGGATTACAGGCCAGCTAAGCCTGTCAATGAGGCAACAACATTAATTGGTCTTCTGCAAAAGATAAGCCCTAAATTTAAAAAGGGTGACATAATGCTCTCAAACCTGTCTATGAGTTTCAAATTTTATATATTGTACTTTTGACTTGATAATTATCTATTGTGAAGGTTTTCGTGAAATTCTGGAGCAAAAGGCCTCAGCTCATCCTTTCGAAAATGTTCAGACACTTTTTCCAGCAAATTCTTGGCTGGGAGTGTACCCAACGCCTGGTAAGTGTAAATAGAAATGGATGATCGTGGATGTATATTGATGTATTGTAGAAGCTGGTCCATCCAGATGCTCTGCTGTCCTGCCACCCGTAATATTAGCATATTGTTGTTTGAGTATGCTGACCTTTATCTATTTGTAGCTATTGGTTATTTCCTGATTATTATTTTTATCTCTAATAGCTTTATTAGTCAAAGTGGTTTATTTAGCATTTTTTGTTGTCACAGAAACGAGGGATAGGACCTAGTTTTATCATGTTCATGAAAGTACTATTGTTTTTGTAACCTGTCATGAATTGGTTGTTATTGTATACTTCACTAGCTTGGTGCTACTGTGATGTATTGGTAGCTGGGAATCTTGAGGAGGGCTAAAAAATTGCAATGGATAATTTTTAATCTGATTTCTTAAAGTTGTAATTGATCCTGTCCTGATGCAACGAGCACCATCCAGGTAATTTTTTATAGTAAAAGAGATATCATGGATTCATAATTTTGCTGCTGCTGACTGTCTTTTGGTAAATGGAATTTCTTCTTGCTATTAAGTACTACTTAGGACATCGTAATGTCACTTCACATCTATGTCCTGTTAATTCTATGTCCTTGGAAGAATTTTTTTCTAAGATGAACAAATGCAATTTTGCTGTTTGAAGAAACACACAAAGGGTGATTTGTTTTGTTTACTTAAATAGCTTTGTGAAAATAGAAATTTTATCAGATCACATATGTACCACTTCATGCAAAGTTTTCTTACGGTTGTTTCATGATTAGGAGGACTCAAATTTTTTTGTAGCATATCTTTAGCAGATTTTAAAGTGCTTTTTTTTGGTTTTCTTTGATTTGGTCCACTCTTGTGAATGACGTTACATTAATATTCCAGAGCATAAACCCGATGCTTCTAGAGCAGAAGATGCACTTGTTCTTACATTTGGGAGTGAGCTTATTGGTATGCAGAGGGACTGGAATGAGGAATTACAATCCTGTCGGGAATTTCCTCATAATACCCTTCAAGAAAGGTGCATTTGGTCCATTCATTTCGTCGCTCTTCTGTTTGTTTCTGCACTAGATGTAAGTAACATTAAACGTCATTCTGTAATTTGTTGTTGCAGGATCTTGCGGGATAGGGCTCTCTACAAAGTGACTTGCGACTTTGTGGATGCAGCTGTGAGTGGTGCAATTGGAGTTATAAATAGATGTATACCTCCTATCAATCCTACTGATCCCGAGTGTTTCCACATGTAAGTATAGAGCATTTTATCTGTTTTATTATGCTCTAACTTTGAGCAGCAGCCAACAAAACTGCCAGCCACTTCCTTTTTGATGGAGACATATTTAGATCTGCCTTGGCTGCTCAGGTTTTTTATTTGCTACATATTTCAGTATGTCTCAGTAATGTCTGTTTGATATTACCATAGTTGCTGCAAATATCATTATATTAAAGAAAATGCATTCAAAAAATTGTAAATTTGAAAAGTAAATGAAATTTTCTTGGATTTTGATGGCAGTTTTATTTGAATATTGCAAAAAATTGTATGTGGACTTCGAAAATATTTATGTGGAACAAAGAGTTTGATAGATGATTACGAGAATGGCTGATCAGTTTGATCATTTTAATATAAGGGACAAGGTTTAACTGGTGGAGTAGGGATTGAAGGATCTGCCACAACTAAGACCAGAAGGATTAGCTTGAGTGGTAAGGTATGGAAAAAGAACCAGAAAGTGAGGAAATGGTGAGGCGAAGAAGCAGTCTGAGGGAGAGAGAGAGGTGTGAGAAAAGAAGCAAGGATAAGAGATCAAGCAGCAAGGAATTGATTGAATTTTAAACAGAAGAAGATGTTGCTATTTAAGAAATCAGATGATGCAGAATGCTAGAGGGAAAATCATTGGAGGTGATTGGTAGAAAAATTTCACCTAAGAAACACCCCTTTTTCATAATTCTCAACTGCATTTTACTCAATGGGCTACACTACATTAAGAAGCAAGGAATGGACCGAATTTCAAATAGAAGATGTTCTGCTAAAGAAATCAACAGTGGGAGAATGCTGGAAAAGAATATCGTTTTTTTTTACCGATAAACGAGACACACACCCTCATGCTTTGTACACCAATGGGATTGGAACCTTGACCCTGGGACCTCTCACACGACCAGTAGAGATCAAACATGCCAAACTCTGGATTGGCTGGAAAGGAAGGTTGTTGGTGTAGAGTGGAAGAGAAATATCACGCAAGGAATTAAACTATATTCGTAATTCTCAATTAGCTATTTGTGACCAATTGCTACACTATTTATTGGTACCAACCAAGCATGGTTTGCATTCTTGCTGAGTTCTTGAATCTTGGCCCAACATTAAGAAGGCTTTTGACAGAAATGGTCTTGTTGAGATTCTCTGTCCCTGAAGTTCAAGTGACCTTGAAGAATTTATTGTTATGACTCATGTGGGCCACCTCTTGGGGGCGGGCATCTTCAGCTGCCTTCCTCTATACGTAATGCTAGCTGAGTCGTTAATCTCACTAGTTTAGTTGCTTTCATAAAAGTTATGTTCAATTAAAGGGAGGTTTCTTTATGGTTATTAGTCTACGCTTATTTTGGCTTATTCTAGTTAGATTAGGAATAGTAGTTCTCTATAAATAGTAAGATTGCTGGCCACTCTGGAGGAAATGAAAAATGATTCGTATTTGTAATTAAGTAGCGCCTTTTCTGAGCATGTTGTCTTCAGGGTCTTTGGGAGCTTGTAGCATGTCAAAGGGGTGAGTAAGATTTTTCTGACGAAGAATCTCAAATGGTGTCTTACCACTAGTTCTATTGACACTAGAATTATATGCAAATTCAAGTTGAGCTAGAATCAGATCCCACTGGTTTGGCTTGTTTCTTGATATAGTTCTCAGCAGATTACCCAAAGTTCTATTGACTACTTCAGTTTGACCATAGAGTGTACCAAAAATGCTAAACTTGAGCTGTGCCTAATCTATTCCATAATGTACCAAAAATGTCCCTGTGAGATGTAATGGATTTAGGAATGCCATGATGCTTTACAACCTGCTGAAAGAAAATCAAAGCAATGTGAGAAGCATCAGATGCCCTATTACTGCTAGCACATAAACTTTAGCTTTAGTCTTCAGCTCAGGTTGGAGGTTGTGCACCAACATGGTGGAAGCATCTTTCATTTTATCATGAGTTAAGTTGGGTTCTCCACTTCTTGGCAGCAACACAATCTTCACACTATGATGAATGGAGTATGTATTCTACTTAATGAATTGAGTCAACTATATATTGCCAAGACCTTCCTAGGAGGAGTTGGCAGGTTGATATATCTACAACATCGCACCAAATCTGAGCTCTATAATGTTTGCCTATGGAGAAAGGCAACTTGCACCTCTCAACAATCTTTTTGTCTCCTACATCCTTTATTTTGCCAACAGAATATGGATGAGGGTGCTTCTCCACCTATTTTTGCAGGTTATTCTCACTACCCCTCCCCCCGCCCCCCCACTCTTTGACAATTCCTGTAGTCTGAAAGATGTAGAATGCTAAGGAATCAACACAACTTTCCTCACTAGCATAGTGAGGGGATGTTTTCTTCAAAGGTTAAACCTTCATCTCCCTCAATCTCTTCATTTTCAGACTTATTTTATTCATCAGTAGTAGCTTCATCTTCTGCTAACATAATAGTGACTACAGTAGTAACTTCATCTTCTACTAACATATTAGTGACTACAGCAGCAGTTTTGTCAGCCTTCCTTAAAGGACATCGGCTGGTGACGTGTCCAGGTTCATGACACTTATAGAGGTAGCTGGAAATGAATAGGGATTTGACTTGGAAGAGGAAGTTGTTGCATTACATTTAGGCTGAGGCCCTCCTTGCTCAGGTCCGCCCTTCTTTACTGTTTGTGAGTTAACCTGTGGCTTAAACCTCTCCTGCGGTGTAGTACCAAAAGTATTTTTACCTGAACTGAACTATTTACCCCCAAATTTGTCCACTTGTAATTCCACTCTACTTGCCATTTGAATGGTATTTGACAGAGTAAACACAGTATGTAAAGATACCCTTTTCTGGATCTGAAGTTTCAATCCAGAAATAAATCTGGATACCAACTTCTGCTCAGATTATGCAATGTCATTCCTAGCCACCAATTTTTGATATTCTGCAGTATAATCTGCAATTGATGTACTCTCCTGTCTGCATTCTTGGAAATGCCTAAACAGTACTTGTTTTAAGTCCATAGGTAGAAATTTATTTCTGAGTAAATTCTTCATTCTAGGCCAGGAGTTGATGGGATGTTTATCTTGTTTCATCCTACTAGTCAGCACTTGATTTCACCATGCTAAGGCACCATTCTTGAATGTGCAAGCAACCAGCTTCGCCTTCATGTCATTTGGAACTTCAGTGTAACCGAAATAGGTTTCCACTTCATATTCCCAATTAAGGAAAGCTTCAACCTGCATAGAACCAGTGAAACTAGGCAGTTCCAGCTCTGGCTGAATTGATATTGGATTTGAGCTTCAAATCTATGGTTTCCAGGGGGTGTAACTACTTGCTTCAAAACTATGAAATTGCGGAAAGGCCTGATTTGGTGGACTTTGAACTTGCCTTCGCCTCCCATACACTTGTAGTGGTGGTCAATGCCGTCCCTGATGCAAGGTGAGCTGCTGGGACTGCAACATTTGCTGCTGTCGCTGCGACATCTGTTCCATCAGCTGCTGGAGATTGTTGTCTTCTGTGTTGTTAGCCATCATAAAAGGTGGCTAAGCAGGCTCTGATAGCACTTTGATGGAAGAAGGATCAAAATCAGCACAGAAAAATGAAGGATCCAACTGAACTAAACCAATCTGGAAATTTGAATATCAAAAATTGAACTTATAAACAAAAATGATTTACAAAGCTCAAATGAGCGATTCCTAAATCTACAGGAATTACAGAAGCATACTGGATCCACAGTACTCAGGAACTCAATTCCATCAATTCTACAAGAGCAAAGCTCAGAAGATGAACACACAGGTTCAAATTTGAAAAGAGGAATCTAAATATTACTGAAATGAGAGACTCCATCCTATTTAGACTGGTCTGCTGATGAAGAAGAGTCTGGAAGTTGCTGTGCTGGAAGAGATCTGCTGAGCTGAGATTGATGGAGTGGGCCCACTTCTCTAACTAACTCACTAACTGCTGTTGACTTTCTGTAGAGTTTAATTACTGAATTGCCCTTGACTTATTAGACTGCTACAAATGAAGTCATACTGCTCTGACTAAACTCCCCTCACTAACAATTTGTTAAAGGTTATAACAGAATGAATCCAAGTACTCTGACCAAACTACCCTTACTAACAATCTGTTACAAGTCATAACAATAAATCCATGTATATTTCCCTTTCTGTCCTTGTGCTTTAAATGAACAGCTGCAAGCTGTTTGACAAAATGTCTCAGCAGCACATCAGTGCTGAGATTTGTCCTACATCTTCTTGGCTCATTAAAGAGTGTGTCTTATTGGAAACATGCTGGGTTTCCACATGGAAGTCCTATATTATTTTACCATGTTACATAAACTATAAATTATATACAGTATATCATATTGGCATTGACTTGTGGAATCATAAACAAAGCCATGTTACTGATTATATATCATTTCCTATATTATTTGTTCAGTTTTTAAAATATATTAGATCTTTATTCTGGTCCTTCACATCTCTGGCCTAATTACTCGACCTGAATGCAACTGACTCATTTGTCTTCTTACTCAGGACATGATGACAAACATGGACTCACTTTCTCACTCTCTATGTAGTTCTTTTGAGCTTCCATAGCTGGTCTTTTCTTTGCATAGGAAAATGCCTGGTGACCATGTTTGGCTGTAAATCCATTTCGTATCACCCTTCTTGCACTTCAATGGAATTTATTATTGAGGAAAAAAAATCATTCTTGTCGCAACTAAGCATCAGTTGTCATCATTTAAGCTTGGAATTTTTAGATCCTACATTGTAATGCATGCAGCGTGTTTGCCTTACTTTTTTTTTTCATTATGAATTCTCTTTGAATGCTAAAAGGCTTTATGTTTGATTAGTCGTTTTAAGTAGTTATATATTTTATTCCAGGTACGTACACAACAACATATTTTTTAGTTTTGCTGTGGATGCCGACCTTGGCCAGATGCCAAAAAATAATGCTTTGAGTGTTAAAGGAAAAACATATGTAGACCTGAAACGTCCGGAAAGCACGAGTTTTCTAGATAACTCTTCAGAAATACATTTGGGTGGTGAAAGTGATAGCGGGCCTGAGTTCCATAAAATAGGCAGCTTCGAAATAGAGGAGCATCAACGGTCCACAGATGTGCTATCTAATATGAGCCCTGAGGCGCAGGTCGACAGTGAACAAGCAACATATGCATCTGCTAACAATGACCTGAAAGGAACAAAAGCCTATCAGGAAGCTGATGTGCCTGGCCTCTATAATCTTGCTATGACAATAATAGATTACCGAGGACACAGAGTGGTTGCACAGGTATGGACAACATACTTTTTGTCCTTTTTTATGAGCTGACCACCTGTTAGTTGCCTCCTACTGAATGGTCCTCTTTTTGTGTCAAGAGTATCATACCTGGTATTCTGCAAGGAGATAAATCGGAGTCTCTTCTATATGGCTCTGTTGACAATGGGAAAAAAATTTGTTGGAATGAAGCATTTCATACCAAGGTATGGTCTTTGAGTTGTTTTCTCTTAAATATAATGGTTTCCCTTCTTACAAACTCCTATGTAATGGTGTTAATTATATACTTCTAACAGGTTTTAGAGGCTGCAAAGCACCTTCACCTAAAGGAACACACAGTCCTTGATGGATATGGAAATGCCATAAAATTAGCAGCACCCGTTGAATGCAAGGGTATTGTTGGAAGTGATGATAGGTGATTACTTATGGAAGGCTGAGTTTATTTCTTCATTTCTATTATTTTCCTTCTTCCTATCATACTAGTTACATGTGAAATTCTAATTATTCAGGGCTAGACGTGTGTAGCTTTTAACTTATTATATAGATTTCTGACTGCGTCTGTCCTTTAATGGGGATTTTTTTCTACAAATGATTGTTCATCTTTTTATTGTTTTTTTTTATTCTCTTGACTTCTGTTATTTGCAGTTGATGATTAGTTTACTGGTTGCAGTTTTCCTCGTCCTTGTACATTTGTTGCATAGTTTAATGGTTAACCATCTA
This sequence comes from Saururus chinensis, assembly GCA_035235625.1. Classification (NCBI taxonomy): domain Eukaryota; kingdom Viridiplantae; phylum Streptophyta; class Magnoliopsida; order Piperales; family Saururaceae; genus Saururus; species Saururus chinensis. The sequence continues at coordinate 41,529,718 of CP141143.1, forward strand.
CCCAATGTTGGCCAATGATTAGGGTTAGCTTATTTTGAGAGATCACATTTGAGAGGCTTATTTTAGATAATTATTTATTAACAATTAATATATGCTTGGTTACTAGGATATGAATCTAGATGTAATAATCCAAATTTTAGTATCAATTTATATAAATTTGATGAAAAACAATACTGGCATTCAGTAGCTGTGTTGGGCTTATTAGAGGATAAGTCCCTCGTGAAGGGGAGTTGTCCACCACCTGAAAGTGGACATTCTAAGCCTAGCTAAAATTTCTTCTTCCTTCTACATGAAAGTTTGTTAAATCTCAGTGAAGAATTATCATTTCCAATTGGACGACCCATTAATTCAATTGGAGGAGAATTATAATTGGATAACTATTTTTGATTTTCACTGGAGACTGGGAATTGATGGGCTTTCTATAGGACCCATTTTACTGACAGGATTCATCACTACTTTAGCTACCTTAGCAGCCTGGCCGGTTACTTGAGATTCGCGATTGTTCTATTACCTGATGTTAGCAATGTACAGCGGTCAAATAGGCTCATTTTCTTCTCGAGACGTTATACTTTTTTTCATCATGTGGGAGTTAGAATTAATTCCTGTTTACCTTCTTTTATCTATGTGGGGGGGAAAGCGCCTTTACTCAATGGGTATCAAGGCATTGGCCAATCGATCATGTTATTGTAGTTGCAGATGCAGGCCAGAAACCATTGAATATGAATATTGTTCAAGGTCAAAACGTGGTGGGCAAATGAAACAACTTAGAGACCATGTTTTTATCATGAATCTGATCTATATTCAATGGTTTCTGGCCTTCACCGTTTGCTTTTGCAACAATGCCTGGAATGTCTGAGATTGCTTACCTTTGTGTTGGAGCTGGAGTTTGTGGAAGCGTTGTTCAAGGGAGCAATTGATCACATTGTAGCCTGATTTTTCAGTCCGGATTTTTCTGCATTTGGACTTATCACTGCGAGACATTTCTAAATAGGATTCTAGTGAGCGTGAAAGCTCTGGGGAACCTCTCTTATGCTGGTAAAGTCTCTTTAGTGTCTCTTTTTATTCCTCTATTATAAGCCACTTGAATCCTCTTATTCTTCTTTGCATCTTTGAGAGAGAACTTTCCCTTCTGCTTGGTATTGGTGAGAAAGTACTTGTAACAATCCTTGTACTTGCTCTTGAAATTAGCAGATTGATTTTGGGCGAGGTTGCCTTGGTATCCCAGTAATGAATGTTCCAATTATATTAAAAAAATAATTTCATTGATACTAGGAAATATCCCTGACAAAATTTAACATTACTATGAAACTACTTGACTAAGAAGCTAGATTAGAATAAGTGAATCTACTAATCTGGCTCTATTTAATTATAAAGGAGATGGTTCATAACGGAACTATACTTGTCTTTGGAATCTGGATGTTCGTCACCAGGGAAGACAATGATCAGTGATTCAAAGGAAGGCAGGGGAAAGGGAAGAGATAGGAAGGGAAGATCGATAGGTTGCGTTGGAGTCTGCACCAAGGGTGGGTTTTGCTGGAGTGCACACTGCCCGGAGGAGGGCTTCCAGAGTGCACACTAGGAGTCAGAGTTTTCACAGTGGAAGGAAACAACCTTCAGAAGTTGTCTTCAATAACTAGCGTAATCTATTCCTTTAATAAAATTTGAGGCCTTTAAGTGGGTGTACATAAAGGTCTTTAAAAGAAGTTTAGTTATAATGGCAACCAGGATACAATCTCGTAAAACTCTTAGGAATAAAAATCTAAACTTATCCTACTAAAACTAAATTTCTGTAAAGTAGTAGCATTTATTTTAGCTTCGAACTCCTAATCCATATAAATTCCGAAATAAGCAAAGAAAAATTTAAACATCTAGGGTCAATGTCTTGTGTCTGCATCAAGGGGAAGGAAATGGGGTTTAGGGCGGGGGAGGAGAAAGGGAAGGATGAGAATGTAAATATATAATTTAGAGAAGAGGGAGAGAAGAACAAATAACAAGACTATCTATGTGTTCACTTACGTTTTTGGAGGCATACATTTGCTTATACAGGCTTAAAACTTATTCCTATTCTAATTATAATATAAGTTCAAGTCCTTTTGCAATTACAAAAAGAATCTTTTTAAGTTTCCCATCTTAATTTTAATAATACAAATTACTAATTCTAAATGCCCTGTTGGCTGTCATTTTTTCATGCTCCACCACTCTTTGCCCTTCAGATGTGTAAGTAGAAAACCATTATGTATATTATGTTCCTCCAAAATTGTCAAGAATTGCATCATCCTCAATAAGGAACACATGCATTGACTTGCAATTGTGCTCTCAGATTCTTTGCTTCTTAGGCACTACATGCTTATATGCATCAATTTTGTAAGGATGGTATTAAAATTCTCGATGCAACTGGCTCAAAGCAGGGGTCAGCAAATTCTTGCCTACACATAGAGGGGACCCACCTTATATGTTGCCTAAAGCCTGTAGATGTCCTTCTGATAATGTAGCATCTTCTAGTAGGCAAAAAATGCTCTGGAGAGTTTTGGAAAGCCCGGGCATGTAATTTAGGCTTGTTGTGGGGCTGCAGGGTTCTCTGGATCCTCATACATCTCTTAACTCGCCCTAAAATGATGTGGGACTGACTTTCCAGGTCAGTTGTGCCCTCTTGGCCCTATGAACCATATCAGCTAGCTTACTGGCAGTCTTCATAACCATGCATATGCTGCATGCTTGGTTGGGGTTGCAAGGGTAGGCTGTTGAAGAACCCATGCATAATCGATCTTCTTGCAAGGTGGACCCACCTTTTGCTCAAGACCGAGCCCTAGGTCTCCTTGCACCTGCAAAGAAAGAGCATAGGCTGGTGGAGCTATGGAAGCCAGACCACAACTGGAAGATGCCTGGCAACTTTGGTCTTCTTCTGTGGATGCGATCCTCGTGGCGGTGGTGGCAATAATTGGAGAGACAGACCGTTGAATAGAAGATCTTTGATTGAATGCAAGGGAGTGTTCCGTTCTGCGACTTACAACTTCGGTGATCCCCACAATACAAGTGGTTGCTGCCGTTGGTCTACTGCCACCTATTGCACCAGCCTAGATGTAGTGGATGGTGTGGCCTAGACAATGAGGCCCCACCTTGGACTTCCTCTACTGCAGCTGTCAAGGACCTGTCTGTCATTTAGTTTGAGGCCTCTCTTTGAAAGTTGGTAGAAGTTTGTAAGATGCTACATGTGTCGCTTTGGGCCTGCTGACTAAATTTTCACGATCTTCTTTCTGAGGTTACACAAACGTGCATGGTTAATAAACTGAGGCAGGAGATGGTTAGATGAGACATTTGTTGGTGCTCTTATTGGCTGTCTATGAGAGGTTTTGGGGACTAATGTCCACATTCTTCAGCCTCTGATGCTTGTCCAAGCCATTCCACTTGCTTGCATTTTGAAGACCAGCTCCACAAAATTACAACCATTTATCAAAGGTCCCTTGTTGTTCTATGACCCTACAATTATAACCACATGTCTTTGCAAAGTGGGCAACATCTAATCAATCCCAGGGTAAGTAAACTTAAAAGAAGTTTATGAGCAATTGAGCAAGAGTCTGATTTTATTCTGGCAAGCGATTTCCAAGGAGCACAAGTGCATGTCAATGGATGATTTCTTGCTTGATGATGATGCAGTTATTGACGATGATGCTGGGGTGTTACCAATGCCAAGGTTGTCTAAATTGGTGTAGTTTTTTTTTACCTGACTTCTTGAGGGCAAGGTGTGGAGTAATAAGAGGTTAGGAATAATCGTTGCCTATGACACAAGTTGTGGGCCAAATTGTTAATGCTTGGTTAATTTGGAAGTTCTGTGATGTCGGGTGATGAGTTGATGACATTGTTGCGGTGTACGCATCGTTGGATGTTGTTGACGTCGGGGGCAAGGGATTCTACAGCGATGGTGTGGCTGCCAGGTGGTGATGTTGTTGGTTGGCTGGACCACTAGATGCTACTGGAATTGTTGCTAAAACTGACAATGCCAAGTTACTTGATGGATTTGTGATGGTTGTAAGCATGCTAGTGGCCTCTTATTTGACACGTTTGTTTTCTAGATAGGAACCTTGATGGTCAAGTTGTGTTAATGATAGGATGATTGGGATTCTTGTTCATTCTTGCTCAACCAAAAATTGCCTACTCTAGCAATAATTAATACAGACAAGAAGGGATTGGTTAAAATTAGGATGGAAAGGAATTAGAATTTGGGATAAGAAAGAAAAAAGAGGACAGAAAGAATGTGAGAAAAGGGATGCAGAGAGATGTAGACAGAGAAGGGGAGAAAGCAAGGCTACAATAATTCATTCATGGACTCCTTTATTAGCATACATCTGTTTATATAGAATCAAACCCTAATCCTACTCTAATTAGAAAAGTAGCAACTGTCTTACTGCAATGTACTGGTAAATCTTTATAGTTATCCTAAAATTACAAAAGAACTCCTTGTAAATAAAAAACCTGGTTTCTGTATTTCATTTAGTGTACTATGACATCTACCTTGAGAAAGAGGTCAGCAAAATCATTGCGTTATAAATTGTGAGACTACAAAGATTCAATTATAAGATGTTACAAGATAGCAATCTAGATGTCCTAATCTTAATCTTAATCGCGAGTGCCTTTTCCCAAGAATTTGAAGTCGGCGACCTGGATCTTGTATCTCCGATTTTCCTGTTATGTGAAAACTTTTTAACAAGTGATAGCCATATCCTTTCTTATTAAGTCCATCTATGTCATCATAGGTCATCCTTTTCTACTTTTGGCCTCTTCAATTCGCATCCCCAACTTTTTTTTACCGGACATCCATTGGTTTTCATTATATATACTGGTAGTAAACGTGACTTATTCTTCCTATGCGTCTCCGGAAGGTGCTATCCTAAGTTATTGGTAATATAGTAAATTCTAAGATAAGAAGCTACAGGTAATATTCTAAAATCATCTGTCTATATACATTTGTGTATGTATATTGACTACTGTAATTCATAAGTTTGTTAAACTCATTAGGCTGCTAACTGAAGCTCTCCTAGGGAATGCTAGGGAACTATATAGTGTCACATAACTTAAATATTTAGGTCATGTCTGGATATGAATTCCCGGAAATCCTGTTTATTTACCCATTTAAGACTTTCTTTGCGGAGCTGGAATCTAGCATCTTGGAGGTAAAATTCTAAATGTGATTTTGATCAAAATTTGGATTCTAGGTGACAGAATCCATTTGCCTTTTAAAAAGGCTGTTTGGGTTGGGATACACAGGTTTACAAAAATAATCCTTCTTTGACAGACAGCCCATCTGTCCATGCACCTGAGATAAATTTGTTGAGCTTGGGATGCTGTGTGCCTGCCCCTCATGGATCCAAATCTGTTTTAAAATATCAAATTTTGAAGAATATAAAAAAGCACAAATTCTTGCCAGAATTAGAATTTTAAATGAAATCTATTGTTTAGAATTTTTTTCAACCAAACTAGCTGTATTTCTTTCAGAATCTAGCTCCATGGGAGTTCTAAAATGGGTATATAAACAATATTGTGGTGCAATAAAAGGGAATCTATTTCCCATTTGGAATTTATTTGGAATATATTGTGGCTAATAGCCTTGAGGCACCTGTCAACACTAAAAGGCGTGCCATCATGCCTAATATTTTGACTTTCTGTATACCTAATTGATGAGATTCTAGTGCTTTTGAGGCATTTGAGGAGTTCCCTGCATTGAAGGGTGCCTTGAGGCTTTCCTCAAAATGCTTTTAAAGACACGGTTCAGAGCAAGATGCACTTACGAAAGGTGACACCTTGGTTAAGACCATTCTTATACTACCTTGGTCTGAGGATAATGTCCAATTGTATAGTATATATAATAAGGCCCGTATATGAAACAATGTGGACCACATGGTAATGGTTTTGTTTCCTTCTGCACCAGGATGAATGAATGTTAGCGGGTGTGTGTCAAACAAAATTGGTGTCTTGAATGATTCTGGCCTTGCTAATGCAGGATTCTCTACCACCCCTAGAGCAAGTCAAACCGTATGCTGCATATGGCCACCCCTACAAGTGTAAGCACGTGGAATACTAGTCTTTGCCTGGCTGGTACCTTCTGCTGGATACACGTGGGAGCATACTATTATTGCCCGTTGACAGAAATCCTGGTGCTGCTAGGTCTTACTGGTTCAGTGACCCATCAATGAGAGGAGTATGTGAAACAAGTAAGCACCCAATTTACTAGGGAAGTGTTAATGGATGTAGCATATGGGTGCTCAATGCTCACACACAAGCTTTTTATGGTGCAATTCTTTGGCACTCCTGTGCCATCTGATGTTGTCCAGCATGGAGTAACTGAATCACTTGTCCAGTGGAGTAGAACCAGCCACTAAAGCTGCTACGTGCCGTACCAAATGGTCATCTCACTGGACCATCAAGCTCAAGAAGGGTCTTTAAGTGCTGGGAAATGCATTGGGAATATGCCATGGATGCACTGGGCTTCCTAAAACGTTCTCCAGTAGTGGCCATTGGATGTTGGCTTATTGATGTGTGATTGACATTACAGGTGAAGTATGAGAGGGCCATTGCACTAGGTTTTGACATGGTGGTTGGGGCATGCTTCCTGTACAGTGCTAGAGTATTAATAACAAAGTTATGTGAAACTATTTATAAATTACTCTTATTTCTTGTGACCCATGTGTGCTCCCATGGGTCATAACATTATTGTAATGAAAGAAATTGTGTTTTGTAGGCAGTATGGGGGTGATTAGAACCAAGGAATGAAATATCTTAGATATACCTGAGAGAGACATTTATTTGCCCCTTAACCAATAAAAGATATTGTGGAAGAGGATATATCCGCTGAAATATCTCAGATATTGCTGATAACTGTCCCATTGAAAAAAGATCAGTTTTTCCCTTAAATCTGTCACCGAATATTATTTATATTTTATATGGCTGAATTCATATAGCAGAGCATTGAGAAATAAAAGCAGAAAACTGATTGTTGCTCATGTAAAACTGTTGCAAAGATAAAATTCCGTCCATCTTTTGAGCAACAATCCATCTACTATCCAACCTAATAACCCTGCTAGTGCCAACCTTTTCTTTCATCAATGCATACCACTACCATAGCCATCATTCTTGCTGCCATGCCCTTGCCATTACCACAGCTGCCATGGCATACCCTACCACCACCATTGCAACAACTATATGGTAGTTGGATGCTTGGCTGGTAGAATGGATGGTATTCTATCTGTATGGCTATTTTTGGGAACGTGAATCAATTTTCTGCATTCATTCTCAAGGTTGTGTAATATGAATTTAACCATAGGTGATATAAAAATTGTTTGAGTTTTGTATTAGTTTCTAAATCTTAATATATTCTTAGATTATCAAGATCTATGTTAAAAGGCCGTTTTCAGTCACTGATATCATTTTCGCCGATATATCTTCATAATATGCTACCTTTAGGTTTGCTATCTTCAAATCATGTTGCCAACTATGATTTGAACTCTTTTTAAGTAAGGCTATCATGTATTTTGAAGAATCTAGTGAATGATTTAAGTTAATTTCTCTCTCTCTCTCTGTTATGACCCATTTAGAAGACAGTTAGGAATAGTTTATTTTATTAATAGTTATGTAATTAGGGAGTTATTTGTAATTTTTATTTAATTGGTGATAATGAGCTTTTAGGTTAGTGTTTAAGCCCGTTTAGGAGTTCTATTTAATGTAAGGGCTACGCCCTAATTTTAATTAGTGAATGAATTAGTCTTTTGGTTATCCTTTTCTTCCCATCGTCTGAACTAATCTATTGTCCTCATTTCCCCCCTTTCATCCAAACCCTTCTCTCAACCCTAATTCCTTGTTCTCTTCGTCTGGCCTTCCCTATCATCACTTCTCAACCCTACAATTTCCTCCTAATATTCACCCATAGATCTAACGATCTACAAGATTGGTATCGGAGCCGTTCTTCCTGGAAATTACCATTGCTACAACTCTATTTTTTGAGATGTCAATCACATGGCAATTGTCTGTTGTGAGGCAGCAAGATGACCAGGCACTTGTCCATGTTACAAACAGAGACTGGATTCACTCGCACTTCAAAGTTTAATTTTCTCTCAGTGGCAGATTTCTGGCTACTGATAGGCATGATCGCAACAGGGCAAACTATTCCAATGTCGAGGGCCACTCTGTAGCAAGTTTCCCATTTGATCCCGGGGGTAGTCCTCTAGTGGATGACCACTCATCAAAGGGCCTTTCTGGAGCCCCCACCCCCACCCCCACCGAAGCACCCACCTGATAACCCTCATCAGTGGCCTTCTTGGCGAGGGAGAAAGAGATGGCGGTCCGGACCTTCCTCGCCGAGAAAGATCTGCTGCCCTGCAATGGATAGCATGCCGGGCACAGGATTGGGCTCTTCCTCCTCCCGTCGCTGCTTAACGTCAAGAAATCTGGCCACCTTCCGCTCTTGCAACTGTGAGCAATACTAGATTTGCTTCGGGGCAGTGGTCAGGATCTTATGAGATTTTCTTTCCCCTCTGGTTACGATTTACCTAAATGGAACATCACTGCAATTCAGTGAAATCTTCAGCGGCAGGAATTTTGCTAGAGAAGACTTGGTGGAAAATTGGCTCTTCCTCGGCCCAAATTTCGGCTCTGGCTATTGGTTGGAGGGCCCCAGGATCATCGCGATCTTCTCGTCTCAGTGCAAATTGCCCAATCTGGGATTTCCCCTCTCCCATGCTATCTTGACGTGAGGATTGGCACTCTCAGCGCCGCTATCAACTTCATCCAGTGCCAATCGGGATCGGTTTCAGGACCTTGTGATGATGCGGACGTTGACGGAGGCCCTTAACTCGGGGCAGGAGGCGCTTGATCTTCGGATTGAACTTGCGGGGACCGGGATTATGAGGAAGTTGCCACATTTCATCGGAAGGTTGTTTGAGATCCTGATCAAGATGCTGTTGGATATAGAGGATGATCCCGCTTTATTACGGAAACTGAGGATGAGGATGCCGGGGAGTCAAGTAATTACAGGGTGGGGCATTCTTTCTGCAGATTGTTTTATTTTTAAAGGTGCGAGGGCAACCGATGGAACAACTACGAGAGATGGTTCTGGAAACTAGAAACTGGAAACCAGGACAGAACACTTTGGTCGATAAATTTGTTCTAGCTATTTTACCAAATGGAACCCGGGTCTCATAAATTCAAGTTGGCCCAACAACTCAAACCCATTTTCTTTTGGAATGCCTCCAGCCCGGATACGCCTTGCTCTAAGATCTATCCAGCTTTGTCTTTTGAATTTCATAGAGCGGAGCAATAGTGGGCCCGACTACCATATTTTCTTGAATTTGTTTGCTCTCATCTACGACCCAAGTGCTCGGTATCACCTCGAGGACGAGGTGACGCGGAAGAGTGGTGGAGTGTTATGACCCATTTAGAAGGCAGTTAGGAATAGTTTATTTTATTAATAGTTATGTAATTAGGGAGTTATTTGTAATTTTTATTTAATCGGTGTTAATGGGCTTCTAGGTTAGTGTTTAGGCCCATTTAGGAGTTCTATTTAATGTAAGGGCTACGCCCTAATTTCAGTTAGTGAGTGAATTAGTCTTTTGATTAATCTTCTGGTTATCCTTTTCTTCCCATCATTTGAACTAATCTATCGTCCTCATTTCCCCCCTTTCATCCAAACCCTTCTCTCAACCCTAATTCCTTCTTCTCTTAGTTTGGCCTTCCCTATCGTCACCTCTCAACCCTACAATTTCCTCCTAATATTCACCCATAGATCTAACGATCTACAACACTCTCTCTCTTATTTCTTGATGTTTTTTTCATCTCTCTCTAAGTCTGTTCCCATTATGCCCAATTTAACCCAAATGTGGCCTGTTCACATTAGCCAGCTATCTAAATCGGTATGATTGAGAAAATAGTCAAATTAGGCATAAGTGGATGAGTCTTGTTACCTGTCCTATAAAAGTGTGCTACTTAATTCCACATGTACAGTGGAACTTGGTCGTAAACATTATAAAGCTTGTGGCTTGGTTTTGCAAGTTGAATAGTTTCTAGTTATAAAATAGTAGAATTGAAACATAAAAGAGTTGTGGCATTTTTTGTCACAATCTAATGGTTTAGCACAAAAGTAAAATGATGTATCTGTTAGACTAAAGAGAAATGAATCCATTAAGAATACCCAATAAGGATATTTTATCATTATCATGATATATGCCTTTCCACAACTATCTTGTGTTTGCAATATGGATTTCATATTACTATTCAAGTTTTAGTTCAGTCAAGAGGATGATGCAGAATACATTGTGAGAACATAGTGGCAGTTCTTAAAGTCTGAAGCCTTTCCTGTAACCATCCAAGAAGGAAATATTGTAATCAAGTTCCATAATGAATATTATAGTCATGTGTGTTTCCTACTTATTTAGGGTTGGCTTGATGAGTGTGAGAAAATATTGATATCTTGCAATGCCAAGTTGGCAACAAATCAATCAGTTTGCTTTGTACCCTGAAACCATGACAAAATACATGAAAGTGGTGCATAGTGTTCAATACTTTAGTAAATTATGTATTTCATCTTGACCGTTCAGTTTGTGAATACTGTAGATTCTTTTTGTCTAACCATGTATACTACTTTTGGCATTTAGTCATTATGTTTCCTTGTTTATGGTATTCTTAATATAGACACTGTAATTTCCTGGTCTCTACTGTTTGTACTTCAGTCTATAAATTTCTGATCAAGCATTGGACACATTATAATTTCATATATCTCACTTGTGTTTCATTTTCATTATTACCAGGCATTATCTTTTAGACTTGATGAGGGTAACACCCAGAGATGCCAACTACAACGGTCCTGGCTCTCGTTTTTGTGTTCTAAGGCCTGAACTTGTTACTGGTTTTTGCCAGGTTCACTTTCTTGGAGTCATGGGCAAGGTTTATTAGTTGGCACTTTTTTGTGATTTTCTTAGATATGGTTGTTTTTGTTCTTTATGAAATGCAGGCAGAAACTGCAGAAAGGTCCAAATCTTTAACAAATGGAAAGGTTCCATTAGTATCTGATTCTGACAGGGGCACTGGTGTTGAAACAAACGAAAATGTTGAGACTGTTATGTGTTCAGAATCCAAGGTATTCCGATGGTTGGAATTTAATTGTTTAAATGAGGTCTATTTTCATACTAGTACAATACATCCAATATATGGATGCTACCTTGTGTTTCTAGAAGTTCCTTTCATTTGCTTCTATTAACAATATAAAAAGGACGGCCACAAGTCTGCAAGGCAAATTGTTTATGAATTAAAAATATTATTAATGTTTTTTTACATAGGTAGTGTAATGCAGAACAATCTGAGTATAAAGGTGAAACGGGGGAAGAGGGACTTGTATGCTGATTTTTCTGATTTTTTTTTATAAATTATAATAAATACTAGTTTGTGGTCCTCAAAATTGATGTGGTTATCTAATCCGTTTTAATATCATCAGGGCTTTTATTATAGTATGTAAATTTATTAGCCAGGTATCTGACAGTTGTGGCATTTATTCTGTTTGCAATCAGCAAAATTGATGTGGTTATCTAATGGGTTTTTATTTCATCAGGGCTTTTATCAGTCTAAATTTATTAGCCAGGTATCTGGCAGTCGTGGCATTTGTTCGGTTACTTGTATGCGTATCTCGGCCAGGCCATGTTATTGCTTGAGCCTCCTATGATACAAAGGCATTCATGTTATGGATCATGTGTTATATAGACTATCAGCCTATCACAGATTTTCAGTTCAATGTACACTTTGTAATTGTGATGGATAACTTTTATCACATAGTTTAGCTGGTTGACTATACTTCCTTTTCTCCTTTTACCATGACATACATAGATCTTGTTATTAAATTAGTCCTCTAGATGGACTGTTTTATCTGATCATGTGACGGGGTGTGGGTGAAGATGGACAGAAACAATAATACAGCAACATACAGCCAACAAAGATTTATATTCGAACTGTAAAAAGGAAAATGAGAGGAAGAAGATGACTCATCTCTATTAATCTTCTGAACAAACAGGGTGTTACAAGCTTGAATCCACAAGCCAAAATGACAAGATTACCCTTCCCATTTGCACTGACTAAAAGGCATAAACAGAAATGCCCCTTTGAACCTTATGAAAGAATAAGCAGCTGGACATGCTGTAAAACAGAATTCAATTATGTTCATCTGTGACAATCTGTGACAGGCTGAAAGGATTAAAGTATACCTTTGCATTAGTCCCTCCCTCCTAAAAGAAGCTTGTCCACAAGCAAGAAGGCTTGTGTGCCAGCAGTTTTTGGAGAGATTGGACTAAAATAAGTGGACAGATCGGAGACATTGAATGCCTTGGATATGTTGTAATGAGCAGGGAGGTCGACCATATTGATGCATTGCAAAATCTGAAATGGACCTACTTTCTGTGGTGTGAGCTTGTTGTGGTGGCTAGCGAGACGTCTTTCCTTCATAGGAAAACCATTACATAATCTCCCACTTGAAACAATTTTCGCCTTCTCTTTTTATCAGCTGAGACCTTGTATTGAGCTATGACATCAAGTAAACGTTGCCAGACTACTTGATGGATGGAAATCAAGTCTTGAACTGTTTTATAAGCTGTGGTTGGTTCTCCTAATTATTTAGGCAGCTGAACTAAAGCCATTGTGCGGCGGGTAGGAAACCCATATAAGAATTCAAAAGGTGCTTTGCTGGTGGACTAGTTGGGTGTGGAATTAAAGGCAAATTGAGCTTATGGAAGAACTAAGTCTCAATACTTAGGAGCATCACCCGTGAGGCTTCTCAGCAGGTTTCCCAAAGTTCGGTTAACCACTTAAGTTTGGCCATTACTTTGGGGGTGGGAAGTGCTACTGAATTGTAAGTACCCAATCTCATCTATATTGACCGCTAAAAGTGACTTGAAAACTTGCTGTCCCGATATGATGTAATCGACTTTGGGAATCGATGAATTCTCACTATTTCTTTGAAGAATAGACCAACTACATGCGAGGCATCGGTTGCCTTTTTATATGGCACAAAATGAGCCATTTTCAAGAACCTATCCACCACCACAAAGATAGAATCCACCCTCCTTTGAGTCCTAAGCAACCTAAGGACAAAATCCATAGAGATATCATCGTAAGGCCGATAGGGAATAGGTAAAGGGGTATAAAGGCCGGTATTTTGTGAGGTTCCCTTGGCTTGTTGGTATGTATAATAATGCTGAATAAACTGTTAACCGTCCCTTAAAAGAGTTTGCCAATGATACCTTGCTTTGAGAAGTGCAACAGTTTTATCTTTGACAAAGTGTCTAGCTAGTCCACTATGCAATTCCTTAATAAGTTGTTGGCCGTTAGAAGAAGAGGGAATACACAGCTGATTACCTTTGTATAAGTAACCTTCCATAAGATGATAGTCTTGGACTGGCTAGTTGCTTTGAGAGCATAACCCCCGAATGTCTCAAGCTCTTTGTTATTGGGTAGAGTACTTTTAAGCTGTCAAAACCTATGTTTTCATTCCTCAAAGGTAGTGAAAAGGGCCACCTTTCAACTCAAGGCATCAACTGCCTTGTTCATTGTGTCGGACCTACGCTTGATAATAAAGGTATAATCTTGTAGCTCACATATCCACCTAGCAAACAACTTGTCCACCTTTATTTGACTTTGCAAGTGCTTCAATGAATCATGAGTCATGTGGAAGACAATGTTTTTAAACACAAGGTAATGCCTCTAATATTTCAAGACATGGATCGAAGCAAATTATTCCAGCTTGTAGGTTGATGATTTTCTCCTTGCATCATTCAGCTTGCACTAAAATAGGAGATTAGCCTTCCCTCTTGTGTTAAGATAGCCCCTGTGCCCACTCCGGATGCATCACACTCAACCTCAATGATCTTGTTAAAATCAGGGAGGGCAAGCACCAGAGCTTGAGTTAGTTTTTCTTTCAGCTTTTCAAAGCTATCTTGAGCTTCTTGGGACTACACAATGCCGGCTTTTTTCATACACTCAATCAAAGGGCATGCTATGGTGAGAAAATGCTTCATAGATCGGCGGTTAAAGGTGGTCAAACCTTGAAAACTGTGCACCTCACTTGTTGATTTTGGTGTGGGCCAATTTTGTATGGCTTTTATCTTGAATACCTTTGGAACTGATCACATACCCCAAAAACATTGGTGAAGAGGAACACTCTTTCAGATTTATGTACAAAGAATGATGTTAGAGCACTTCAAAAATTTTGGCCCGTTGTGCATGTTCTTCACCTTTGTTATGTACTAATATGAGTCTCATGATGGTACCAGGCACTTTAGATAAGCCAAAGGGCATCACTAGCCATACATAGGGGCCTTCTCTTGTCTTGAAGGCTGTTTTCCACTTATCCCCTGGCCTTAACCTGATTTGGTGATATTAACTTTAAATATCAATCTTGGAGAAAACGGTGGCGCGGGTCAACATATCCAATATATTATATAGCTTAGGTACTGGAAACCTATACTTTAAATTAATTTTATTAATAGCCCGGCTATCCACGCACATCCTTCTAACTCTCATTGTTCTTGGGCTCACTAAAAAGGCCGGAACCGCGCATGGACTAAGTTTCTCCTTGCCCCTTGTGAGGTCTATTTGATGCTAAATTTCCCTTGTGAGGCAGCTCCAATGGGAGTTCTTCGGTGACCAGTTGCTTATACTTCTCTAAGAGGGGTTGAAACTGCTAGGGGTGGCTTTTAATCTCAGATCTTGTTGAGCAATAAGTACACATCTTCAGTGGTGGTTAGGTCTCATTTCCATGGCTGCTCTACCTCACAAGGGGCAATCCAAGCAGGAAATGACTGAGATCACCATAAAATTACCGAGATCTCATAGAGATCGTGTAAAAAGTCAAAATAGCGTACTAATATCTTGCCTCAGTATCTCTCCTGAGACCAAGATTTCGCCTGATTGCGAAACCTTGGTGCCAACTGAGACTGCTAATGACTTGTCCTGCTCAAAAATTTTTTTTAATCATAATCCTGAATATAATCTGATCTTTATTTGCTAATTCATTTAAGTTTTTCCTTGTTAGTTTAAAATCATGTAAGGATACCAGGTCACACTAATAGAATTTGATTGGATAGATAAACAATTTGAAGTCAACAATGACTTAATGGTCTTTACCTAGAACATGAAGGAACATGAGATTTTCTTATGTATTTTTTCTTTTGACAAATTCTTCTTATCTAATTCTGTTGAAGCATAATGAAAATATATGTATTTTTTGGTGTTCGGCTAATTACCTTGGATGAATGCTAGTTTCTTAAAGCCATTGTATAGTCTTGATAATTTGAAAAGTAAAAATGGATGGCGGAATAGAAGGGAACTGCATTCATAACTTGGTCTGATTTCTGAGCTGTGTTCATAGCTTGACCCGATATCTGTCATATTTATGGTTGTCTGAACTATCTAATGTAATTGTCCTTTTAATTATTATTATATTTGGAAATTGGCGGCGTGAACCATATTTTGCTGTCTAGATCAGTCACATGGCAACATGTTCATCTCCATGCCTTTTTTTATGGACATATCCCATATTCTCCTTAGCTTTCTCCACTCTTAATGCATCCTAAAAAAAGTTAGGTGTATTAATGTATCCTCAATACAGGTTGCAATTGTTGCATCCGAACTGTCTCATACAGATGCACACAATTTGTCATCCATTGAGGCCAAACAGGGGATCTATCTGATGTGTAAACGTGTGAAACATGTTTAGTCTCCATACATTCACCTTATGCTCTGTATTTTCATGTCATATAATTTGTATTTATTATGTCCATGTTATCTCTGCTTCTTTCTAGTCGCTTAATACTTGCTGCTGCATGATGTAGCTGTTCCAATTGTGTTCTATAAAACTTCCCTACTTCAATTTTCAGTGGATACTTACAGCTTTCTATGATATAGGATTTTCAATTTCTGATTTGGGATATAAGAGTTGTATAAATTTATATGATTTGAAACATGACACTTTACTCTTGTCTTTATGTAGGCTGGAACTGAAGGGTTCCATGATGAACCTTCTGAAAAATTCAACTTAACACCTTTTCAAAATGACAGTTTATGTGAAGAATTTCTGTTGAATCCTAATGTCTTTACGGAATTTAATCTTGCCGGCAGTCAGGAGGTAACTGTTGTGTCATTTGCTGCTTCCCTTTTCTTGTAGGAGCTAAAATTCTCATCAGGTGTGTTGGGGTTGTTTTTCCTTAATAGGAGATTGCTGCAGATGAAGAAGCAGTTATGAAGGCTAGTATGTATCTTGTAGATATCATCCTTCCCAAGTTTGTTCAAGATCTTTGTTCTCTTGAAGCATCACCAATGGATGGTCAGACATTGACAGAGGCTCTTCATGCTCATGGAATTAATGTTCGTTATATTGGGAAGGTATGTTGCTTGCATTCCTCTTATTTTGAACCTCTTTAATCTCTGCTGGACAGAGCACCATTTAATTTATAGATGTGGCCTGTGGAATCTCAGGGCTCAATAAGCTCTTCTATTGCCCTCAGTTTCTTCAGTTTTGCTTGTTGTACTTTATTCCTATTCTGTTCCTTGCTAAAAGGATTTTTGCCCTTTAGAGTATTTCCTCTTATAATCATGAGGGGTAAGGTTCTCGTGTCCACCCCTTGTATTATCATGTTTTATTTTCAATAATATTTTTTTCCTTTTAAAAAAAAAGACAATTTTATTCGTATATTTCAGGTGGTTTTTAGTAATTGTATTTTGTCATCATCTATGACTCTTCTGTGTGCTATTTTGTATGTAAGTGAAGTGACTTTATGCTTGTTTTATATCCTTCTTGACTGTGTTCCATAGTCACTCTTGCACAGTGCGCACAAGGATAATGGACTGACTTGACACCTGAAAATGACTTAACATGTGTCTACTTATGATGTACTGAAAAAGTTTCCAATTAATAGTGTCATGCTCATGGAACTAATGTTTTCCATTTGGGAAGGTGAATTGCTTATGTTTCTCAATTTTTGAAATTACTCAATCTCTGCTGGAAAGAGGGCATTTTTATTTCTATACTTCATGTTTGTTTTTTAATAGTTGTGTCTTGCCATCGCCTATATCCCTGCTCTGATATTTTGTATGCAATTGGTGTGAGTTTATGCTTATTTTATAGCCTCCTGGATTTTGTTCCATAGCCACGCTTGTTAAGTCTAAAACAGCATGCAAAATGGTAATGGAATAACAACCTTAAATGGTGCAATTGAAAAAATTTAAAAAGTTATGCAACATCAAACGCATGGCACTTGGCTTGCATTGTATGATCATTATCAAACATCCAGGCATAAATCGTTCTAGCAATAGTTGAATGCTTTGCACAATATAGACATTAACAATCATCCAAGCGTAGATTGTCTAAGCAATCAGTGCATGCTTTGCATGATATAAACATTAACAAGCTTCAAAGCATAGAGTAATTAAGCAATATAGACAGCAATTTTAGAACAATATATTAATAATATATCTCTAAGAAGGATTTATAGGGTGGGTTTGGGACAATACAGTTATATAAATCAAGCAACTGCCCTATTGATAATTTAGGGTGGGAAAAGACAAAGGTGGGGATGCTTTTACCTAAATGAACTTTTCCTTCTCCTTCTTCCCCCCCCCCTCTCCTTCTAATTGTTGCCTCCTCTTCCTCTGTGTGTCACTGCCTTTTCTGCCTGCTACCTTCTCCTCTATGCCTCACATCCTAGGTCAGTAGCTGCTTCCTCATTCGTGCATTGCCACCTCCTTCGCACGCTGCTCTCCCCTCCTCCCCCTTCATCCTCCGCCGCCTTCTTCAACCACGGCCTTCCCCTTTGTGCACCATCACCTCCTCTGCTTGCCGCCGCTTCCTCCTTCACGTGTCCTCTGAATTGCAATGGGATCTATACTGCGATAGGATCTATACTGCAATATGTTGATATTGCAATAGTTAGTAATTGCGAAACTATTTGGTATCTAAATTGTGATGGCTAATTTGTAATGGTATTGGTATCTAAATTGCAACAATATATGCATCTGCATTGCGATTGGTAGATATTGTAATCAGCAAAGATTGCGATTGGTAGATATTGTGATCAGCAAAGATTGCGAGAGTATGGTATCTAAATTGCAATGGTATATTGTATTACTATATTAGCGCCAAGGGTGACAATTGATTTTTGCTATATTTCCTATATTGCCCTCAAATTTTCTATAATACCCATAAATAAAAGTTTAAAATGGTGTGTAGTTTGGGTATATTTCGTAAAATCCTTAATTTGAATTTCAAAGTTATCCTAGCCCAGAAACTCTTTTGACATGGTTGTCTTGCTAGGAAGCATGGATGTGACCCAACATTCTGATACGGTTACTGTAGCAAAAATAAAATAAAATCTCGTTTGCCCCAGTAAAGTCGTGTCTCCCTAATCAATTGAAGAACTTTTCATTCATGCTGCAAAGAAACTGCTTATTTTAGTTGTTTTTTTAGCCAATATTGTTTATCCATTTAGAACTCTTAAAATGCACCTAAAACTATATATAAAATAATTTTCAATAGAGGTTTCCTTGCTGTATGGCATCCTAGTTTTTGGAAATTCTCATATCCCTGCATCGGTATCTTGTCGTGTCGTATCCCTGTACCCATATCCATGCTTCTTAGTTGTCATGCATCAGTCAGGTACTAATTGTAGTGACATGACATGGGCCACTTTTTTATGTTGTTTTATTAACATGATTATATATTGCGGTTGATGATAAATCTCGATGAGCTCTATCAAATACTACCCATATGAGAATGTTTTCTCCAACCTTTTTCCTAAGTCCCAATCAATTGTTTTTTGCATTTTTGCCTATAGTACACATTCAGATTTGTGTGTTCTTTGTACCTTGGAAACATATGTTATGCGAGAAAACATAATTTATGTTTATCAAAAAATGCACATAGTTGGTTTTGGAAATGAAAATTAATTTGAGGTAATTACCACTATTGAGATATTGACTATTGTTTGCATTAGATTTGACGATATACAAGATGAGAGGCGAAGAAAATAGTTGAAAAGGAACTTTGGGGATTTTTTAGAATCTCTGGCACCTGGGGTGCTTATCCCGAACAAGGGGGTGTTGCCTTAGTTGATTATTTTGAAGGCGTGGGCCTAGTTCGGATAACTTTCTTCCCTCTACTCCTACCATGAAATTGCCCCTCTCTAAATGCTTTAAGTATTGGTGAAGTCTTTCATTAAATCATATGCTGCTTAATAAGATCCTCAAACCAAGGTGAATTGACTTGATCTGAAAAAGTCATTATGCTCATCTCAAGTCAATCTTATGCATATTAAATCATTTATTGTTTAGAATTTAAAAGAGCTGGAGGTACCTCTTTTTTGAGCAATACACGGAGTAAGATGATTCATCCATTAAGAGACATGATATTTGCTTGAAGAGCTCAGGAGAAACCAATCATGAGGATCCATAATGCTCTTTAAAGAAAGACAAGAAGTGTATATGTAACCAAAAATGCAAAAAGATTCTATATCCAAGTCATTTGAAGAAGCAAAAGTAATCATTAAGAAATAACCTCTATGCATGTTCTAAATGAATAGTGGTCATGGTCCTTGCTGATGTGCAGGACCATGAGCTTAGAATACACCTTCGTGATCCAAGATGCTCTTTAGATGAAGGCAAGACAAGTGTATGCAAGCAAAAATGCGAAAAGAAGATCTTGTGTCCAAGTCATGTGAAGAAGCAAAAGTAATCATATAGGAACAAACTCTATGCACGTTCCAAGTAATTAGTTATAACGGTTCTATATGATGTAGTGGACTATGAGCTTGAATACATCTGTGGTTGTTCATTATGTGGCCCTCTAAGTTAATATGTTTAGATTTATATTGGTAATAAATATCATGACATGCATTTCTTTTGTTCCAGGTAGCCGAAAGGACCAAGGGTTTACCTCATATATGGAACCTTTGTGTCACTGAAATTGTGGTCAGGTCTGCAAAACACATTCTCAAGGTGATCTGTTGGGCTTACTTTAGATGTGTGTTTGCTGATGGTTTCATTGATAAGTAACTTGGTTGTCATAGAAATTTCATAGAAGATTATTGTTTCCTATCTGCTAGTTACCTGTTTCCTGCGGTGGTAGAGTACTAGTCTGTAACTATGCTCGTGTTATTTTTCCTGTTACTCAGGAGTTGTTGAGAGATACACAAGATCATGACCTTGGACCTGCAGTTGCACATTTTTTCAATTGCTTCTTTGGAGATGTTCCTGTTCCTACCAAAAGTAGCATTAGCAATGCACATACAAAAAGTCAAAAAAAGGTTATTTGATGAAATTTATTGTTTTTCTATTCTTGTTCTGGTGATTATGTACTTTCATTGATCCAATTTAAATTTGGCTAGGCTTATGGTGGTAAAATATAGGCATTGTTCTCCCTTTTGAAATTGATGCTCCTTTGCACACCGTCAGATATTCTCCCTCCATCGCATATTAATAGTCCTCTATTATTGAGTTGTAAAAATTAAGAAGAAATAGGGCTAAATACTGGAAAAAATAGTCAGAAGAATATTAGACGCTTCACCGGTTTAACTGATGCATGCTGTGAGAGAGCAAAAAGCCTGTTGGCCAGATCTTCGATTTGTGCTGCGGATCTTTTGACTTCCCCTTTATCCTTCAAACGTGACAAATATCTACTCCCCTCCCAATTCAAATTTACATTTCTGATCTCCATAATTTTATGCATCTTTGATGCTAGTTCTGAAAGGCCGAGTTGCTCCAGGTTTGTGTCAGAACGATTTCCAACAAACCATACGAAAAATTTCAGCAGTCCCCATGCATTACATGGAAAATTTCAGATTTGATCAGTTGGTCAAGGCTCACCGGAGCTTCTTGAAAATGAAAAATTTTGGCCAATCTTTGGTTAATGCTCACAAGAGTTACATTGAAACTGATTCTATTTTTTTTTACATATGCCAATCCCTAGAGCTACATGAGAAGCGTGTCAGATGCTTCCTAGGGTAACCAGCCTAACAATCATACAATTTTAATGGGATGAATTTTACTTTTGAAGTCAGACTATTAAAAAATGGAGGGAGTACATTTTATTGATTTTCTACCCCTTCCGTTTTTCACTCTCTATGTTTGCTGTTTTATTTATATGCTTATGCTAAAAGAACCTGCAAGCAACATAAATTTTTGCTTTTTGTTTGGTATATTATGTATAGCCCATTTTATTGTTGGTTTATTAGCAGTTTTTAAGATGCTGATATAGTTTTTGGCTATTTAAAATTCTGAATTTTTTTTTCATATAGAGCATGTAATTTGTTGCTCGACATTTGTAAAGTGTAAAAGCTTAATGCCTTATTCTGGTCATATCTTCTTTTGTGTTTCTTACTTTTATGTTCTTCAAAAGAAAAGAATTTACTATGTTACTCTTGCTCCTTTAGTTGTTGCTGTAATTGTCATTTTATGTCGGGATTGGCCCAATCAGGCCCATTAGTTTCTTATTTATCTGCTTTAGTTATGTTTACATAGAATGGCTGTGATCATATTATCTAGAGGGTTGAGATTATGTTATGGACCTCCCTTGTCGCATGATTGTAGATTAGAATTTGCTTAATTGAGATATTATAGTTTCTATTAGGAATATTTTTATGCCAGTCTATTGGGATTTTAATATCCTATTTAAGTTATATTTATTTTAGTCATTGATTAAATTCAATTAGAGGAGTCCGTAGGCTATTGAGAGAGTTCTCTGGCCTAAATCTATTTATTGGGTGTCTGCCCCATTGTTTGGTACAAAGTGAAATTGGAACACTGAATAGAATAGCTATTTAGTTTATTCTTTCTCTCTACTTGCCCTAATATCTCCTCTTCCATTACTCACCTTGTGTCTCCACAAGAAGATACAACATTGGTGTCAAAGCATCTCGTGGATTTTTGGGTTTGGTTGGGTATTATAGGCACTTCACTTTTTGATATGGCATATCACTTGGACCAGTCAAGCACAACATGCTTTTGATAGGCTCAAGGATGATGTGAATTGAGCACCTTTCCTGATCATCCAGATTTCACTAAAGCCTTTGTTGTGGAAAGTGACATTTTTTATGTTGGTTTGGGTGCTGGACTTATGCCAGATGACTGCCCCATTGCCTTTTTCAGTAAGGTTTTATCATGTTAGTCTCTCCTCCATTCAGCTTAGTAGCATTAGATGCTAACTGTTGTGCATGCAGTTACAAAATGACAGATTTATTTTCTTAGCCTAACAATTTATCATTTAGACTGATCATCCTCTTGAGTATTTCATGGATAAGCTTATTTATATTCCAAAACAATAGTAGTGGGTGACAAAATTGCTTGGTTATGATTATTAGATTGTGTACGAAAGAGGCACGGATAATTGGGCAATTGATGCTTTGTCTCGGCAGTTTTAGGACTCTTCATTTTGTGTTTTTGCTCCCCGGTTTCCCCTTTTTTAAATGATATCCAGTTCTCCTGCATAGTCATCCAGACTTCTTTTATTGCCCACCTTCAAGTGGATCCTTTATGTTCATTGGGTTTTGTTTTGCTAGAGTATTTGTTGTTGGATAAGGGTTGCTTATGTGTACCAAAGGATGGGAAATTGTGGCATGATATCATTCATCATTTCCATTGTACACTTGTTGCTGGTCATGAGATATTTTTCACGCTTACAAGAGTGTATTTCTTGGAAGTGTCTTGGGGGTGTTGGCTTAACTTGTTTAACTAAGTTTAACAATATTTGGAAGTCAAAGATGATGCTAGAGTAGAGTACCCCTATATAAAAATAAAGGGGATATCCAAAGTTATACAAACTATAGTGGTATAAAACTTACGAGTCATACCATATGAAATTATGTAAGGGTGGTAAGATGCATGTAGAAAGTAATTGAGAATTTCATTTCAAGATAGAGAGGTCAACAATCGAGGCTATCTTTTTGTTACGATAATTAGTAGAAAAATATAAGGAGACTAGACCTCTATATGACCTTTATTGATTTAGAAAAACTTATGGTAGAGTGCCTCGAGAGCTCATTTGGAGTGTCTTGAAGAAGGGTGTTATAAGAGGTTACGTCAATGTTATTAAAGATTTGTACAATAGTATAGTGACTAGTGTACGAATAGTTGGGGAGAAACGAAGGAGTTCCTTGTTGTAATAGGTCTACATTAAGGGTTAGTTTTTGGCCTTTATCTTTTGTTTTAATTATGGATGAACTAACTGTACATATATAAGATAATATACCTAGGTGTTTCCTTTTTGCTAATGATTTAGTTTTAGTCGATGAGACTATAATAGGATTAATGGAGAGTGGGTAAAATGGAGGTGGTGGTGGGAGTTGTGTAATAGGCGTGTCCTAAATAGGATAAAAGATAAGCTTTGTAGGACAACTATTAAGCCAACAATACTCAATGGAGTTGAATGTTAGGTGCAAAAGAAAAGCCATATAAATAAACTGAATGTAGCGGAAATGAGGATGCTAAGGTGGATGTGTAGAATAATTACGAAAGATAGAATTAGAAATGAGTATGTATGCAAGAACTTAGGGGTTGCACCTTTTGGGAGAAGCTTAAGGAGGGTAGGTTGTGCTCTTATGGACATGTATAATGAAGATTAATGGATGCCTTGTAAAGAAGGATTGAAGGGATATATATATATATATATATATATATATATATATAAATGATGCCAAAAGCGGGAGAGAGAGACCAAAGAGAACTTTGATAGTTAATAAAAAAAGATATGACTATGCTAGAATGGTGGCTAAGATTAATGTTGCCGACCCCAAATTGTTAGGAAAAAGCGCTACTTAGATTTTGATTATGACAAGTGTCTTAGAGTTTTACATAGCATAGTCTCAAGTATGATGTTCCACATTTTGTTGTGCAATGTGATGTTCGTTAGCATGTTTAGGTAGACACCACTACATTAGTTTAGTTGCTTTGGCCCTTCCTATCCCTGAGCATATATGGTAGGATATTTTGATAGATTTTGTTGAGGTTTTACTCTTAGTGCATGGAAGTGAGTTCTCATTATTGTTGATTGGCTCTCCAAGTATGCCCACTTTTTATTCTTTCTCATCCTCTTACCATCCAATCAATGGCTAATGAGCTTAAGAGTTTTTAAAACTGTAGGGGACTAGCTTTTGAATGAACTTAGCGTATCATCCCCGGATTGATGGGCAGATTTAAGCACTTAATAGTTGTTCGGAGCAATACGTTCGGTGTTTTGCAGGCAACTGGTCTAAGGCTTAGCTATTTTTTTTTTGTTGAGTGGTGTGGTTTTATAATACTGTTTATCAAACTGTGGTCGGTTTCATGCCATTTGAGGTTGTCTATGGACGGCCTTCTCCCACTGTTATGTAGTATTTTCCCTTTTGATTCCGAGTTAGTGAGGTGGATAATGCATTGGCGACTAGAGATTAGATCTTTTGCAAGCTTTGCCTGCATTTTGTGGCAGACTAGAATCGAATGAGGTAAGTTTATGATTGTCACCACCAAGATTAGGAGTTTCATGCTGGTGATTTAGTTTTGCTATGCCATCAGTCATGCTACCTGATGTTTGTATATCAGCCAGGCAGTGCCCAACTTTCTCATCGCTTCCCTGACTCTTATTATATCCATCAGTAGATTGGCGATGGATTTTATTGCCTGCATTCACACTTGGAGTCCTAGATTCATTTGTTTTTCACATTTAACGGCTCCATAAGAATGTGGGTGATCCCTTTGAAGTATCTCCTGCCCTTCTTCCCCTTTTGTCACTGGGTCAGCCATGCCCAACTCATGCTATACTCCAGCAACAATGTGTTCACGGTGGGCGACGTGTTGTCCTGAAGATTTTGATTTCATGGGTAGAGGACTCTAATTTTTATGATCAATTTCCTGATTAGTTGCCTTAGGGAAAGTTGATAGTGGAGTGTGGTGGGATATTATGGACCTGCCCTGTCTTATGATACTATATTAGGGATTTGCCTAATGAATTTGTTCTAATTCTATTAGAAATATTTTATTTTCAGTTTATTAGGATTTTAATTTCCGATTTAAGTTATACTGTATTTGTCATTGGTTAAATTCTTAATAGAGAAGGAGAAAGTAGTGTATTGAGAGAGGTCTCTGGCCTAACTCTATATATTGGGCTTCAACCCCATTGGTTGGTACAAACTGAAATTGGAACGTTGAATAGAATAGTTATTTAGTTCTCTCTCTTCTCTTCCCCTAATCTCTCCTCTTCCATTACTCACCTTGTGTTTCCACATGAACATACAAAAGATTAATTGTGATTTTAAGTTAATCGTAATTCAAGCAGGATTAAAGGGCTTATTTGCCCAAGCTGACAGGTCCACAGCCTAGTAAGAAATAAGTACTTTAGTAGTAGCCTCTCACAAAGCCCTAAGTTCCCTTCCCCTCTTTTTAAATTGTTCTTCCTTTTGGCGGTGGATTCTCTCTCTCCCCTTTCAATGTAACTTTCACCCCAAATTTTGTGAGAGGGTTCCTAGTACTGATGTTGGCATAGATGAAAATTTGATTTTTCAGAGGTTGAACCATGGCAAACACATGTAGGTCATCATAGAATGGCACAAGGAGAAGGCAAATTCTCTTCACTGGGGTAGATGTTATGAATGTGTTTCTGAGAGAGTAAGAGATGAGGGAGAAGGGGTGTGAGGAACGAGGGAGAGGAGAACTGGGAGAGAGAGAGAGAGGGAGTCACACTTGCAGTTTGCAAATGCGAACTCACATTTTGAAGAGAAAGGTCGGGAAGAGAAGTCGATAGTGAGAGGAAGAAAGGCTAATCTTCATTAATGATTCCTAATTACAACGATTAGGCCTAAAATAGGCTGCCCTAGCCAATTGGGCTACATAAGAGAAAACCAACAAGCTACATAGACTATAACTAACTAATTAATAACCAAGACAACATTCCCCACTAACATAACTACCTAACTAATCATAACTACAAAGCATGACATCAAACTATGGAACATAACAGTAGACATGTCTGTGGCACAGATTTTTTGATGCAACAGATTTACAGAGAGGAGCAAAGTTGATGCAACAGATTTACATAGAGCAGCAAAGTCACAGCAATCCAAACAGAACACACAATTCCAAACAAGAAAACACAGGAAATGGAGGAGGAAGAGTATGATTTCTATTGAAATTTCTCGAAAGCAGGGATCTACAAGCTTGGATACACAAGCTAAAATCTTACAGAAGCATAAGAAAATTACATGGTTGAATCCACAACCCTAACTCAAATCCATGAGCCAAGAAGAAGAAATTTCTGGAAGAAGCCATTACATTCAACTTTTTCGAATCCCCTTTCCCTTTTCCCCCACCTATTATCTCCTTTGAACTAACTGCCTTTAACATCCTAACAAACTATGACCCAAAAAGACTGTTTTTCTCCTACCATTTGCACCAGCAGGGAATTAATTAAAGACTCGGACAATTCTGCCCCTTTTGGCCTCAGCTGGAGTATGAACTGCACACAGCTGTAGAAGGACTGAATTACCCTCTCTACATCAATTACCCCCTCTACATCAGTCCCTCCCTCCTAAAAGGGGCTCGTTCTTGAGCAAAGAAGTTTGTGTAGCAGCAGCAACCGGAGGCATTGGACCATAATAAGTGGATGGATCGGTGACATTAAATGTTTTGGTGATGTTGTAGAGAGTAGGGAGATAAGCCACATATGCATTGTCAATAATTTATTGTAAAATCTGAAATGGTCCTATCTTCTGAGGTGTGACCTTGTTGTGGTGGCTAGCAGGGAGTCGTTTCTTTTGTAGGAAAACCATAACATAGTCCCCCACTTAAAACAGTTTTTGCCTTCTATTTTTGTCAACTGAAGGCTTGTATTGAGCTGTGACATCAATCAAATGTTGCCGGATTGCTTGGTGGACTAAAATAAGGTCTTTGAACAGTTTTGTAAGTTGTGTTTTAACTCTCCCACTTGTTTATGCAGCTGAATCAAATCCAGTATGTGGCGGCGTAGGAATCCATATAGAATTTTAAATGGTGCCTTGCTAGTGGACCTGCTTGGGATTGAGTTATAGGCAAATTCAGCTTGTGAAAGAACCAAGTCCCATTGCTTAGGGGCATCACCTGTGAGGCTTCTCTGCTGATTTTCCAAAGTTCAGTTGACGACTTCAGTGTGGCCATTACTTTGGGGATGGCAAGTGCTATTGAATTGTAACAAAGTACCCAATCTCTTCCATATTGACCACCAAAAATGACTTAGAAACTGGCTTTTCCTATACGATGTAATCGACTTTGGCAACCCATGAATTCTCACTATTTCTTTTAAGAATAGAGCTGCCACATGTGATTAGATGCCTTTTTACGTGGCACAAAGTGAGCCATCTTTGAAAACCTATCCACCACCACAAATATGGAATCCACCCTCCTTTGAGTTCTAAGTAGCCTTAGGACAACATCTATAGAGATATCATCCCAAGGCCACTAGGAATTGGTAAAGGGATGTAGAGTCCGGTATTTTGTGAGGTTCCTTTGGTTTGTTGACAGGTATAATATTGCTAAATAAACTGTAGAACATCTCTTAAAAGAGTTGGCGAATAATACCTCTATATGAGTAGTGCAATAGTTTTATCTTTGCCAAAGTGTTCAGCTAGTCCCTCACTATGCATTTCTTTTATAAGCTGTTGGCGGATAGAAGAAGAAGGAATATACAACAGATTACCCTTGTACAAATTTCCTTCCACAAGATGATAGTCTTGGACCGGTTAGTTGCTTTGGGAACACAACCCCTAAATATCTCGCAGCTCTTTGTCGTCAGGGTAGAGCTCTTTTAAACAGTCAAAACCCAAGTTTTCAGTCTTCAAGATAATGAGAAGGGCCACCATTTGACTCAAGGCATTAGGTGCCATGTTCATTGTGCTGGACCTATGCTTGATAATAAAAGTATAATCTTGTAGCTCACATATGCACTTCGTAAATAATCTGTCTACCTTTGTTTGACTTTGCAAATGCCTCAGATCATGATCATGTAAGACAAATTCTTTAGACACAAGGTAATGCCTCTAATGTTTCAAGGCTTGGATCAAAGAAAATAATTTCAGCTTGTTGGCTGATCATTTCCTTCGAGCATCATTTAGCTTTGCACTCAAATAAGAAATTGGTCTACCATCTTGAGTTAAAACAGCCCCTATGCGCACTTTAGATGCATCACATTTAACCTCAAAGGTCTTGTTAAAATCAAGAAGGGCAAGGACCCGAGCTTAAGTGAGTTTTTCTTTCAAACTGTTCAAAGCTATTTTGAGCTGTTGGGGACCACACAAAGCGGTCCTTTTTCATACACTCAATCAGTAGGCATACTATGGTGTTGAAATGCTTGATAAATCGGCGGGAAAAGGTAGCCAAGCTCACTAGCTGATTTGGTGTGGGCTAGTTTTGTATAACTTCTATCTTACTTTTGTCTATTTGAATGCCTTTGAAACTGACCACATATCCCAAGAATATTAGCTGGTTGGTGAAGGAGCACTTTTTCATATTTATATACAAAGAATGATGTTGGAGCACCGAAAAAATTTTGGCCAACTGTTGTGCGTGTTGCTCCTCACCCTTACTATATACTAGTATGTCATTAAAATAGGCCACAACTGATTTGCCTAAAAATACTTTAAAAACATCGAGTCATGAGCCTCATGAAGGTACTTGCAGCATTAGATAATCCAAATGACATCACTAACCATTCTTAAAGACCTTCCCTTGTCTTGAAGGTTGTTTTTCACCCATCGCCGGGTCTCAACCTAATTTGGTGATAGCCACTTTAAAGATCAATTTTGGAGAAAATAGTGGCACCAACGAACATGTCCAACATATCATGAAGCTTAGGTATTGGAAGCCTATACTTGATAGTAATTTTGTTAATAGTTCGGCTATCCACGCACATCTTCCAACTCTTATCCTTCGTGGGCACTAACAAAGCCGGAACCGTTCATAGACTAAGGCTCTCTTTAATCATTCTTCTTACCAAGAGGTCTTCTACTTGCCTTTGCACTTCAACATGCTCAGTTGGGCTCATGGTATAGTGTGACAAATGTGGGAGGCTAGAACCCGATATTAGGTCTATTTGGAGGAGGAAGAGTATAATTTCTATTGACATTTTTTGAAAATAGGGATCTACAAGCTTGAATCCACAACCTAAAATCTTACAGAAGCATAGGAAAACAGGGTTGAATCTACAACCCTAACTTAAATCCATGAGCCAAGAAGATGCAATGAAACAATTACATTGAACTTTTTTGAATCCCCTTTCTCTCTTTTACCCTGCCTCTTATCTCCACCAGACTAACCGCTTCTGACATCCTAACAAACTGTGACCCAAAAGACTGTTTTACCCCTCCCCTTGACACAAGCAGGGAATTAATTAATGAGTCGGACAATTCTGCTCCTTTTGGCCTCAGCTGGAGTATGAACTGTACAAAGCTGTAGAAGGACTGAATTACCCTCTCTACATCAATTACCCCCTTCTGCTTTTATGATTGAAGATGTTTTTGTTTCATCCAGATGGGTAGAGCCTTCTGCATGTATAATCAATGTATTTAGTCTGAATATTTCCCACCTTCTGCTTTTATTTACTTAGTTCCAGCTGAGTATCAGAGCCTTCCATAAATAGGTGAAGAAATCTGCAAATTGAATAGCTAGATTGTGAATAATCTTTTTGAAATGCATAATATCTCATTCATCACATGGATGTTAAACCCGTTCATGATTGTTCCAGGATCAAATGAGCCATCAACCTTGTAGCAAATCTGGTAAATTTTCAACGAAGGTAAATCATGGACCATCATCGGGGAAAAACCAAATGGCTGCATATATGTATATGCATTTTTGCTCTGAAGGACTTTGGTCTGACATTCTGGTGTTTGCTAAATTTAAGTATCAGGTATTGTGAGCTGTTGTGATGCTTTGTCTTTTGCTAGCAATATTTGTGTCTTTATATTGATGGTGTTTTGATTGATGTAGTTTGAACTGCCAGAAGATGTGAGGAAAGAAGTTAAACGAATGTCAACAGTCCGTAATTTGTGTCAAAAGGTACCATGTGACACCACCTCTACCTCTCCCCACCCAAATGCTATAATAAAAAAAAAATAAGGCACACATTTGCTTTATAATGCCATTTACCTAATTGATTATTTATAACAGGTAGGAATAGTTATTTCTGCTCGAAGGTATAACTTGGAAGCCCCATACCCGTTCCAAACAGCTGATATTTTGGACCTGCTACCAGTAGTGAAACATTCAGTTCCAATATGTACAGAAGCTAGGGATCTTGTGGAAACTGGAAAGGTCAAACTGGCTGAGGTATGCGTAAGAATACTTGTTATTTGAAGGAAAATTCATGAAAGTAGTAATTGTGCATACTATAACAATGATCACATGCCTCTTGAGCTATGTGAATTGTGTAATAGGGGATGTTGAACGAGGCATACACTTTATTTTCTGAAGCATTCTCTATTCTTCAGCAAGTAAGTAGTTGTTTCCTTTTCCTAGTACTTGAGAGAGATACATCTTAAGGTAGGATCACAAATAATAGTAAATTATGCAGGTTACTGGACCAATGCATCGGGACGTTGCCAACTGTTGTAAGTAAGATTCAATCACTTGAGCTTGCCTTTGATATTTGTTGCCATATGTTCTTGCTTTGTATATATGTTGTAATCTAAAAAATTTAGTATAATGTATAAGTGTCCAGGAAGAAATTGCTTGAATTACTTGGGGTACCATAGAAGTTAATGTGCATGAATGGTAGATAGCAGTTCAAGCCATGAGTAATTAGTAATTTTGTTTTAATTGTGATATCTGTGGTTTTAATGTTAAAGACCATGAATAATGGTAACATTTTCTGAACAAGTGCTGCAACACTCGTTTTTTAATATGAACCATGATATTTTGTGATGCAATTTATGAATACTTTTTAATGTTGGGTTGCATGGGCATGAAAGCAACAAAATATAAACTGAATAGATTGGCTTTAAGACAAATAGTGAACTACTTTTACATTTATTATTGTTGGAAAGTGAGCTTGATTTTGATAATTTTGTGGTCTTTAAAAATGTATTGGTCAATGTATACTGGATGATGTGCTTCAAGACAAATGATGAACTTCCTTTAGGATTAAATAATCATTGGAACAGATTCCTGATATTGCTGACGTATGGCTGCCATAAATGTTTTATTTTATATTATTTGGATCACATGGCATGAAATTAACTTCATATAAAGTGACTTACTGCTTTAAGTTAAATGATGTACTTAATATATATTTATTTCACAAAGTTATTTACCTTGAGAAAAAAAATGTACACAAGGTTACTTTGGGCATCTTTTCATGTGTAATTGCGCTAAAATGTGATCCTCTATGGAATGGAAACAAAAGGTTAATTATAAAACATTCTTCGTCAATCGATGAATGAAATCATAAGGGGCAATGGAGAACTAGACTAGGGAGGTAGAAGATGTAGAACATTTTAGATAAACAGAAATAATGTAAAACCTTTAAGAAGGAAAAAACATGCTACTTTTTTTCAATCTAGTGCCCAACTCTTCCTGGAATGAGGTTCACAATCTGAGTCTTGGAGTCAATTTCAATTGACCTAAAATGAGAGATCTCGAACAGATCAGGAAAATGTTCTTGATGTTGAGGAAATGCTAGTCTCATACGTGAAATTGACTTGCATGTAACATGCTGCAAGTTATTTAGCTGTGGTGTGTTTGCTTAGCCACTAAATTTGAACCAACATTTACAAGAAAAAGCCGCCTTTTTAGTGGGATTTGTCAAAATCACATATTACCCTTACATCCTCTTCTCTCCCCTACCCCTCTGAAAATCTGCTTCTTTTCCCTGCCACACCCTCCAGATCCCTTTCTTCACTGACAGGCCAGCTTCTCTCTGCTTAAACCTACAATCATCAGTCCCTCATCCACCATAAACTCGTGCTTGTCCCCTCACTCTGCTATGCAAGTACTATTTGCACCATCCACAACTCCCATTGCTCTCCTGGTATGATTGCTCCAGCTCAGAAGCTGAGTGAACAAAACAATCATATGCCTTCATTCTCTTCTCGTTCCATTTCCCTCTTATTATTCCTCTTCATGCTCCTTTTTTATCTGTCTACAAATCTTTGGTTGTCTTCTTCTTTACCATACCTACTTACATCGCTTTACATCAGGCACACCATTGAGGAAGTTGTAGGAGGGTGGTGGTGAGTCGAGGTAGGGGATTCTGTTTTTTATCAAGAGAAACAGCGGACTTGAATGCACAGGTGGTGTTACAATGTTACTTCATCTTGTATTAGACCACTGTTTCCCTTTGTTTTTTCGGGAGAAAGTGAGATATGAATTTAGGCGCAATCTTTTTTGTTCTTGGAGGGAGAAAGAGGCAAGAATTTGTTGTGTTTCCTCATTTCTTTCTGGAATTATATTGATTGGTTTTATAATTTTCTAAGTTGGCTGTTGTTTAGTTGTTGGAGACAAGATCTGAGTTGAATTGCAGTCTGTCTCTTTCGCTTGTGGTGCTGGGGAAGTGAGCTGCCAAAAAGGGGGAGAAAGAAAAATGAATATGTGCTTCACAACTGTATTGATATTGAAGCTTGTTTCTCCATCTGCTGTCACACTCTTCTATTGAGTGAAAAAAATGGAATGGCTATCTACCACAATCCTTCTGAAGGCATTTCTGGGTATGAGAGATGACATCACCAGCGTAATGGCACCTTACTCACCAGACAACCCAGACCAAGAGAAGCCACAGTGAGTGACATAGATTATCTAGGTTGGAGGTGGTGATGGCGAGAAGATAAAATTTATAAACATTAATACTACCATAAAACATAGAGGAATTTACTTGTAAGTCAACATGGAAAATTTTGCATATCTTCAGTCTTTTTGGCTTTTATGCATATGTTCAGGTCAATTCTATGATATCTTAAAATTGTCATAATGATATTATGGAATTGTTTTGATGATTTCATTGAATTCTGCAGCTTTGACCTGAGCAGATGTAAACCCCCTTCCAAATTACCAAATTCTACAAATATGTTACTTCTTGAAAGTTTATGCTAAATAAAAAGAGATTCATGATTAATTAGTAAATGGATAACAATACAAAAGTTTCCAATTATTATTGATATCTTCACCACGAGTGTTAATTCACATTTGTGTCTCTCTATGATGTACTACATAGTACAGACATAGAAGGGAATAACACATTAAATGTTGAAACTATTAAGTACTGTACTGATTGTATATGTAGCATCTAGCAAGAGAGGTACTAATTTCTAACACCGAAATTGACCAAAACAATTGACTACTTCCTTGGAATTTTTTCTGGGACTGTCACTGAGGTCTAAGATCTTGCCAAGACCGCAAACCCTGCCTTGAAATTTTGCAAGCAAATCCTGTCACTTTGCAATTGGCTCATTTAAATTACCATTACACTACTAGTTCGTATTTACTAGAGGACACTCCATTGGTATATTTCCAGCATGCTTTCTAGCTGTCAATTTTTCAGATGCAGACTATATATTTTTATTGAAGCAATAAAATTAAGTTGGCTTTAGCTAGAGGGATATGGTGAGAGAAGCTACCTAAGCTTTCAAACGTGTGGAAGATTACCGAGATCAGACTCAGTGAATGGAGAAAATTGTTTACTTTGTGTATTGGTGAGCATGGCCTGGCAAGTTGAAAATATTTGTCCTATCACAGATGATGGAGCAGCTTGACTCTGTCCAACTACTGTAGTGTGCTTATCTACGCATGTAATCTTATATTATATAGCCAATTGTCAAGATTCAAATCTGAGTTCTGATCTCTTTTGGTACTCTTAATTGTCTTTGGAAAATCTTTTATTTTTTATATTTCTTGTTTGAAATAGAAAATTGTTTTCTTTAAACATCTAATTCTTTTCAATCTTCAGGTACCTTGCTATGGTGCTATATCATGCCGGTGACATGACAGGGGCCATAATGCAGCAGCACAAGGAACTAATCATAAATGAGCGATGCCTTGGCTTGGACCATCCTGACACTGCACACAGGCATAAATTTTCTCTTTGAGATTTTCCATATTTTGTTACTTTCTTGGCATCGCTCAAGAAATATGGACCACTTATCTCTTGCAAAATTTCATGCAGCTATGGTAACATGGCCCTCTTCTATCATGGCCTTAATCAAACAGAACTGGCACTACGTCATATGTCTCGGACTTTACTCCTCCTTGGTTTATCGTGTGGTCCCGATCATCCTGATGTTGCTGCAACATTTATTAATGTGGCAATGATGTATCAAGACATCGGAAAAATGAATATTGCATTGCGTTATTTACAAGAAGCCTTGAAAAAAAATGAGCGGCTTCTTGGAAAGGAGCATATTCAAACGGCAGTTTGTTATCATGCTCTAGCCATTGCCTTCAACTGTATGGGTGCTTACAAGCTCTCTATCCAGGCAAGTATCTCTGTCACTTAGCAATATTCATTTTTATTCCCTGTTTGATCCAATATTTCTGTTTGACAGCATGAGAAAAAAACTTATGATGTACTTGTGAAACAACTTGGGGAGGAGGACTCAAGGACACGTGATTCACAGACTTGGATAAAGACATTTCAAATGCGTGACCTTCAGGTACATATAAAACTAATTACATTGTGAATTTGGGATGTGAAGGTTGCCTTGCTAATTTTTGTTTGTGGGTCCTAGTAAACCAAAAATCTAGATGATATTAACCCTAGGAAAGATGTTCCGTAAATAGAGGCAAGCTACAAAGCACGGAATTTCAATATAGGCGCAGTATGTGTCGTATCTGTATCATATCCATATTTATATTGGATATGGCTGCCTCTGTGTGCTGCCTTTGATATCACACATTAATTATACATTACTTCATCAAATCCTCTCTAAGTAACGTGAACATTAAAGAAATACTGTATGACTTCGAAGTATGTACTTTCCGCCCAAAAGATCTAAGTAAAACTGTTTCAAACTAATATATTACTCTTATGGGATAACTTTCCCTGCGAAAATGAGGTATTTGTAATTACATTTCAGACATATAGCTACACTTTTTATTATAATTAAGCTTTTTAATATATGAACTAACTGAGAATATACCTAAAAATAAATAAAGATTAGTATTTTAATATACTCATCCCCCGTATCATATCTTGATTTTTTTAAAATTGCTCTATCGTCATACCCGTATTGTATTGTGCCCGTGTTGTGTATCTGTATCTGTGCTTCCTTGGAGTCAAGTGATCACCATTAGTTGTTTTGAATGCAATATATTATGTCCTACATGGACAACTGCAGAAGCGCATGGGATCATGTCGGGATGTCTAGATGGTGTAGAGCAGAGAAGAACATTGATTTCTGAATTGAGAAAGAGGTTTCATTCTTGAATCCACAATCTTCCTTTGAATCCCTGAAGGATTTATACAGAAAATTGGAGCTGAATCCACAGCTCTGGCTCAAGTCCATGAGCAAAACTCTAACAGAGATTTTTCTGAATTTCAAATTTCACACTCCTCTCATCCCTCCACCCACCTATTTATAGACTCTCCAAACAAATCGTAACTAACTCTGACAGCAACTAACTGATTATATACAAGTGATAGAAATACCCTCCTTTATACTAATGATGACTCAAATAACATGTGAATGACAGAAATACCATTTTCTTTCACCAACACAGTTACTCACTAAACACTGTGAACAGCAGCATGTAGAAATGTAGGAACTGACTAAACTTATAGCAAATGGACTGAATTAGAAGACTTAATATATTTATGTGCTATGTCCAAGTACTAATAAACAAGAACAGGCATAGGCTTCTTATTTTTGGGAAAATTAGCACGAATGTACGCACATTGTGCATGTAAATACAAATTTGTTAAAAAAATAAAATAAATTAGAGATGAAATATGTATAGAACAAAAGTCTCTTTGCACGCGATAATTAAATTACATGCTTCAAAATCATAATGATCATAAGATATATGCCCATATGATAATAAACATTATTCCAGCCCAAATACATTCTTAGTAGGCAACTGCAAGTCCAAATCTCGTGGGCTTAATAGAGAGAACATTGGTGTCGAAGGATTTCACCCCAAACTGGCGCCAAAGTTGTGTAATAAAGAAAAAAAATAAAAAAATATTATTGAGAACCGTGTTGTATGCTGGGACTCATAAAAAAGTTTGAGGAAACATACGCATGTGGGGTCTCTTTTGATAGAGCCCGTGAAGAGCTTTCCAATGGTACCAAGAATATGCGAATTTGAGTTTGAAAATGCAAGATATAACCTTATAAATTTAAAAATGGCACAATATAACATGTGACAGCCATCTAAAACAATATCATGAAGTAGGTAGTCAACGTAAAGAATTTTACTTAAATATACCAAACCACATGTGCATTAAAATTTTTGAGGACGTTATTGGAAATGTGAGGTCAATGTAGGGAGTTTGGAAAAAATCTATCGTCACTGCTTTATATAGTAGTATAATTATGAAGCTGAATGCTAGACTAAGATTGAGAACTTTTGGCGGATAATAAAGAAGCAGTTTATGTGTAGAAAACAAGAAAATTTCACTTGTTTTTGGTGGATTTATTTATGCGGAAATAAGGCAGAACAAGCGTTCAATTTAGACTTTTAGTGATCTTTAGTGTGATGA
Organism: Saururus chinensis; assembly: GCA_035235625.1. Lineage (NCBI taxonomy): Eukaryota > Viridiplantae > Streptophyta > Magnoliopsida > Piperales > Saururaceae > Saururus > Saururus chinensis. The sequence goes on from CP141143.1 coordinate 41,566,415, forward strand.
GTTGTGAAATGTCACCTGAAATGTAGTGTTTTGTCTGGGGTATCCTCTCTTTAAAAGAAGTGCTCCAAGTGACAAAACCCATTGGAAGTGTTCACATTGGCAAGGTTCAGATGCATGAGCTATTTTAGCTTTATGTGTAATCTTGGAATCCAGTTAGGCAGATGTCAGAACAAGCTCTTGTCCTTGCCCATGGCCAAGTTAGGTAGACTTCTTTTCATTTTATTATTTTGAAAAGGGCTCATGCCCTCCCAACCAATTAGGCAGACATTTTTACTCACTTGGTTGTGAGATGGACATCTTTGTCACCAAATAGGAAAGTGGATTGTGGAGGGCAATGGGCATAAAGTTCTTTAGTTAATTCAGATTCCTTTGGAGGTTCTTAAGGCCCAAAGCTTGAAGTTTGTGAAATTATTAAGAGAAGCCTGTATATTGATAATCAGTCTAATGCTTGCCTAATGTTTCTGGCCCATGTATTCAGCCCATAGCATAGTCGATTTGGGGCCCCATTCTGTGTCTGTGTAATTGATTCAATAAAGACCTAATTCATTAATAGAAATATTTTTTAGGAGCCTAATTTAAATAGGAAAGGAGCTTGTAAAGAAGATGGTGGTGGAATGCAATTGCGTGTGGACAGTTTTGTGGAGGATTGATGGAGAACAGTTTTTTGCTGCCTAAATCAGTCAACTAATATGTAAAGTGGCTGGATTGAGGGAACATAAATTAGAAGGATAATCCATGTACGAAACGGAATGTGCATTAAGTGCTTGAGAATGTTGACTGAACCAAAGTATTGTGGAATCCGGATTATGGGAAAGGTGAAGCAGCTTAAATCAGAAAATATTCTATTGGGAAAGGATGAGGAGGTATTGAATTGAACTTTTCAAAGGATTGGAAGCCAGCCACAGCCTACAATATGGATTTCAAACAAGAAGGGTCGGGATTCAGCCTTCTAGAAGGATTAATTAGAAGAGTCCCTAGAAAAAAGGCTTATCTTGGAGGATTCCTGCATAAATACGGGTAGAATTTGACCAACTTGATCATGCTTATTTGCTGGGGAATTTCACTATTAGTTTCCTTTTATGTAGGAGTTCTTTTTGTACTCCTATTTTTATGTCCATCTCAAAGTTCAATAAAATTAGTAGAAGAATTAGTAAGGGTTATCTTTGGCGGGAAAGGCAATATTTATCAAATACACAAGTTGTTTCCTGCTTTAATTCTTTAGTTACTGAGGCCTCGTGCTCAGTCAGAGGTGGATATACGGACCAAGGAATTGCTTGTAGGTAGGGCTTGTGTTGAGGGAGCAACATATTTGTAAAATCCTTTTGGGCTGTATGGCCAGATGTACAATAGTAGAAGTTGATGAGTACCACTCTGTGACAAATGCAATCTAGAAATTCTAACAAGGGAAGCCCAGAGTTTCTTAGCGCATTTTCCCATCAAACCAATTATAGGAAACAGACACGTGATTATGTAGGTTACAACCTGAGAAGCTTGTAACATAAATAGAGTATAAAAGAATTAGGGATATAAGGAAACAAGTTTTCATTCATCGGTTAGAACCTCTTCTTCAATGGTGTTCCAATAAATTGTTTGTAGACCTTTGAAATAAGCAATGCGTACTTTTGATGGAAACAGTTGCTAACTTAACTCAGTCAACTAATAATGAAGAACCTCGTGACTGGGGCTAACAAACTATAACCCCAACATTTTCATAATTACGTCAGAATTAGAAAAAAATAATCTGCCATCATTACTGTCATTATAAAAAGAAGTAAACATCAAACAAAAACATTTATATGATGTAATGAAGCTGATTGTATTTTTTCCCATGTTATTTGTTAAGAATATCTACTCTGCATGTTTTATGTATTTGTTAGTAATTTTGTCTTCCCCACATAATCTTATTTTCTTATTGGTTAGGCCTTCACTTAGTGAGGGCAATATAGTCGGTTCTTATTATTGGTGACCTAAGCATATTAGAGGCTGGTTGAACCTCTATTGTATTATCTTCTCTTTCACTATTTCAAGACGGAGTTCTTCCCCTCTTTCAAACCCTAGTTGTCTTAATTCTCCGAATGAGATAAGATTACATGGGAAGGAGAAAACTTCGCCACATTAATAAAAACATGCTACAAATGACTTAAACAAATACATAAAGACAAGCAGATCAAATACTCTTCTAACATTATTGACCAACAATATAAAAATAACCATGAATTTTGCTAGTCATCTGTAACGTATCAGAAGCCCGGTCCTAGTGCTTCTGTAATTGGTTTAATTGTAGGTCATTCTCACGTTTTACTTTTTAGAGGTGGCTTTTGGTGTTGCTATTAGCTTTGCTGATTTCAGACTCCTCCATATTGAAGCTAATACTGGGCAATGTTTGTTTACCTCTTCCTTCTTTGTTAAGGTAAATGCTCATAAGCAAAAAGGGCAAGCAGTGGATGCTGCTTCTACTCAAAAGGCTATTGATATCTTGAAGGTATTGTGAATTCTATGTTTTACTTTGTTGACAGATTGGAATAATAGAAAAAATATTTTATCCAAAGTTAGTGGTAAATTTGGTGCCTTTTCACCGAATAGTTCACAACTTTTTCATTCTTGAAGGAAATTTTAAGGCATCTATGAATTTCATTTGCTTTAAACAAATTAATTGTCCACAGTTCTAGTCATTGCTTCCTTCTCTACAACAATGTTTACCCTTCAGGTGTGGTTTGAGACTAATGGGGCAAAATTTTTTTTCATGAAATTTCAAATTTTCAGACTTTTGGAGTATGGAGTAAAATGGCACTGAACATTCTAGGGGTTCAATGGGTGACCGTAAATACAACTTGCTAATTTTCAATGGGATAATTATTGTTCTACACCACTTTTTGTCCAACAAAACTTTACACCAGGTTTTGATTGGACAGAGAAAACCCTACACCACTTTTTGTCATGTGAGACCCCATTTTTTTCTGTCCAATCAAAGCATGGTGTCAGGTTTTGTTGAACAAAAAGTGGTGTAGGGTTATAATGGCCCTATTGCAGTCTGTATTTGTTCAATCCCCTCGTAGGTCCCCACATCTGTGCTGGAAAGAGAAACCAGTAAAGAACAGAAAATTCCTTCCATGATGCGATATGTGAATATTAGTCTTAGACATTACTTGATTATGATATTCTGAATACAGGCTCACCCAGATCTGATACAAGCATTCCAGGCAGCAGCAGGTGGATCTGCTAATCCGGGGTCAACAGTCAATAGGTCCCTTAGTGCTTCTCTAATTGGTGAAACTTTTTCTCCTCGAGGGAGGGGATTTGATGAGCGCGCTGCTCGTGCTGCTGCTGAAGTGAGGAAGAAAGCTGCAGCCAAAGGGTTGCTGGTACGGTCTCATCGCAGTGCTCCAGTCCAACCAGTTTCTCCGCTTACACAGCTTCTCAACATCATCAACTCTGGGGCAGCCTCCAGTGCTGAAGGAGAAGAGCAAGCTCTTGAACAAAAGGAAAAAGTTGTTACTCCCGTTGAAAATGGAGTATTAGTTGCCAAAGCAAATGAACCCAATGAAAATCAGGAGGCAGCGCCAGTTGGATTGGGTACTGGATTGGCTTCTTTAGATTCTAAGAAGCAGAAGCAAAAAGCAAAGGCTGTAGCATGAATCTATAAATAATATAGATACAGAAACTTGCGGCGGAAATTTTTTTCTCCTCTCGCTGAGAGGTTGACTCCGTGGCACACAGTTTTTGGAAGTGTAGTATTCACTTGCGCAGAACATTTTTCCTTTTATCTTCATGCTTTAGTCAAACACACAGTTCTGATCCTGAGGTGACTTATTCTTACAACTGTAGGGAATAGTTTTGGTGAGAATCAGTTTATATGATAATGGTGTAAAATGAAAATAAATTCAATACTTGCCATTTTTTAAGTTTGGCATAAAGGGTACGTGCGTACTGTAATTTATGGGCACAATTATCCCATCTTATATGTAACCTTGTAGCTGTAAAATTTGCAAATGTTCATATTCTTTTGTATTAATCTCAATTGTCTAATGTCAGCAATTATGTTGACGTAATTAGTCATTATGAGACACTGATAATTCTGTCACCTGGTTTGATGTGAATAGCATTGGCATCTAACTATAGTTGAATGTGTCAAAGATGAATAGTCCAACCATGTTTTCTATTTATTTTTTATTTAGCACTCTTGACATGGTACATAACTATTTGAGAATGTATTTAATCTAACACTGTATTTGGACTAGTATCCCTGAAGATGAATGCAGATCAGATGCAATCGTGACATTGTAAATCTAGGGTAGGTCCGTTTGACTTGAGGATACCAATTACTGCTAAACAATTGTGTTCACTGTGCGTACATCAATGAACATGTTGGAGGCTCCTAATCACTCTGTCTTACTTACTGCATTCCTAGCCTCCCTCGACTTTCGTCCCACCTCTATATGCAAGTAGAAGTGTATGTGCATTATGTACATGTACACTATGTATTTAGAATCTTATATTACCGTATGCAAATTGAACTTTAAGTTTAATAATCTTATTTGATCCTTGAATTTGTGAATTATATTTTTGGTATGCAGGGGTTAATTTAAGATGTTTATGAGAAAAATTTTGGTTCCCTTTTCAATTTAATGATATTATAGGTTAGGTATAATGGATTTTTATAATAAAAATCTTTGCCCTCTTGATATTTGAGAAATTATTATAATGTTTGAAGTTAAGTGAATTTTAAATTAGGGAAAATTATTTACATAATATTTTAAAAAATATTTACTAAAATCGTGCACTTTGGAAAATATTTTCTGAAGTAGTGTTGTTTTTGTTTATGTAGGCACCAACCACTCGTTGCCACTTGCATGACTTTTTTTATGAAAATTTTTTCAATTTCATCTGGAAGGATGAAATATCTTTAAGTTGATTTCATCCTTCCAAAAGACGAAATCCCAATACTTAGTCCACTCACGCCTCATTCACTCATGGCCTTACTTAAGTGGATTTCGTTATTTGGAAGGACAAAATTAACTTAAGCTGATTTTATGAAATCCCCTCTACTTACCCAATGCTCCTCTTCTCGTTTGTTTCCTACCTTATGAATTTCTTTACCTCGCCCAAAGCCCTGCGTGTTGTAATCCACCCAGATTCGCTACCGAGGAACCAGAAACAGAAAGTCCACCGCGCTCTGCCATCCACCTCACTGTGCTCTGCCTAGATCCACACATGATTCCTCCAACATTTCGAATTTTTACATGAGTTTTCATTCCAAGATCTTTGTCTGTAACGAATGATATTTTTGTGATGCTCGGCTCTATTTTGTGTTGTTTTTTTAGCTTATGCATGCATATCGATTTTATTCCCGATCATGCTTTTTTTTTTCTGTTGTTTCTTTGATATAGTAATCAATTGCCACTAAAATATGCTTGGCTCTATTTTTTGTTCTTGCTTTAATCTTGGTTTCTGTTGTTACTTTGATCTAGCGACTCGAAAGCAATGTGCTAGCTAGTTGAAGTTATGGCATTATTAGGTTGTCCTATAGCCGTTTTTAATAGGTTGATCCCATTTTATATTGAAAATGAATTTTGGAAAAGATGAAAAGGGGACCCAAGTCTATACATTTTTTTTCTTTAACATATACAAGTGTCTATATGCCTTAACACGATTTAACACTTCAATTTTTCTTACGAAAAAAAGAAAGACTTCAATTTTCCAGTGATGGATATTATTCAAGTTTACTAGGGTTTGCAATGTAAGATACTGGTGGGTTAAAAGGGATTTTTCTTTAAACACAGAATATGTGGCCTTGGGAAATTTGAGGGGTTGTGGTCTTGTGAATTTGGTGCGATTTTAATAAGTAGGATTGCCTCATTTGTGGCTAGTGATTTGTAGTGTAAACATAACGGCTGAAATATCTAATGTTTAAATGGAGAACCATAAAATATCATTTGTGCAAATTTGGTTGCCTTATGTCCTAAGCTTTATTCTTTCAATTTAATCCGGCATCGCCGGGGCATTGTAATTAGTAGGAGCCACTTATTGTGGCCACTAGCTTGTGTTTTTTGCCTAAACATTAATGGCTAGAATTTCTTAAGTGTAGATAGGTGAGACCACCACATATAGAGCTCCCAAATTTGGCATCCTTCTGTCCTAGTTAATTTTTCTTTCAATTTACCCCAGAAATTGACATAACCTCATATGAATTTGCAGTAGGGTGTGTGCACCATGTAAAATACTCTTCCAACCCCTTGGCAGGGGACTTGACTCTAAGGCCAACTCTAGTTCTAGCTATGGTCTCATGTCCCTTGACTAAGGGTGGTTACGAATCAATGTGTTGCCGATTTAAAAACCTCTATTTTCAAAATATAACTTTACAATACTTAGCCTAGACTATTAAACAAATACACAATTCCAGTTACATCGGCCTGAGTCAGGGTCTATTACGTGTTTATGTATTTTTGGAATTGAAATCTAAAAATAGCTTGGTTTGTTATTAAGGGCTATATAGTGAGGTTATTTGTTTAATGAATTTTATTTTTTTGAATTATGCTCCTGGTTTCTATCTTAAAAAGCTAATTTTGATAGCATGCAATTGATTTATTTACTATTGGTTTTTATATTAAGCTCGAGTAATCTCATGTTTCATTAAGTAAGTAGTTATTTTAAAGTAATTAATTAATGTATTATTTCTATAATTTATAGTTTATTAATTAAGTGAATAGAAATGGTTAGTTTTATGCTTAACTATCAAGGATGCACAGATGGATTATTAATTACGAAATTGTGTACTTATGATGAATTTGAGATGCAAGTAGCTGGTAGAGTTGGGTCGGAGCGAAGGAGATAGAAAATTACTATAAAATGTAATATTATGATATTTGGATGGAGATCAGGACTAATATGTATAAATAATGATGAATCATTGAGTTTTATGTTTCACCATTCATCTCACATATTTTGTTTCGAGCTATTTATTGAAAAAAAGCCCTCAAAGGCACAATAGTTCACATTGGAGCTCTCACAGGTGCTCTGAAAGAAATTTTTGAGCAGTGGAAGGCATATGCAAATGCCAGTGTATGATGAAGAAGAAGGAAATTTATTGATGATAGTAGCTTCAAATGAACGTCATTGGTCATCTGCACCTATTGACAATGGAAGTGGACCTAATTGGAGGTAAGGTTTATTAAGATGTGAATTATGTTTAAATCTTATAATTGTCGATGAAAATTAGGATGTTGAATTATGAATTTTGTGTGTAATGTAGAAGGTACACATCGCATGCATATGAGACATTTAGCCTTCAAATGCCTCAAGGTGGTGTATGGTATGGAACTCAAAGCTCGATGGGCACTCATTACCCCTACACAGGTGTTGGGCATACCGATGCTGGACCATCTAATCCAAGGTGAAATACATATTTATAAATAAATTTAACATTTTTAGGTTTTAAAGAAGGGTTTAAGTCATATGGAATTGAATACATATGCGATGTTCATGTGTAGGGGCGCTTATGTCCATGATGAAGATGTTGATGTAAATGAGGCCAGAAGATGAAGAAAATATTGACAATGCAAGTGAAGAAGAGTATGACATGAACAAAGAAGGTGTAAGAGGTGAAGAAAGCGCTCAACGGATAGTTGACGGCCAGGGGAACAATGTGGTAGACAATGCGATAGCCGCAAATGACATGAATGTGGATGATGAAGAGCCGCCATACTATGACGAGGAGGAGCCATTCTATGCACCTATCACAAATGAGGAGATAGATGCAACAATTAATTATGCCATGGATATGGACTAACAAAATGAAGAAGAGTTTTATGTTGGGCACATCTTTGAGAATAAAGAAGCATTTGTCACAGCCTTGAGGGAGTTTTCAATTAAGAATCATGTCCAATACATGGTTCTATGCACAAATATGTTAGAGTATATAGTGAAGTACATTAATAGTACTTGCCCTTAGAGAGTTCGTGGATCAATGAAGAAGGGTATAGGGTACTTTAAATTGAAGACATATGGAGTTGGCCACATATGTCAGAATGCTCAACTTAGAATTGATCATAGGCAGTGTAGTGCATAATTTATTTTGAAGGTCATAATGCCCGCCATCCAAGCCAAATTAACTCTCACACTAGGTGATATTATTTAAAGAATGAAGGAGAGGTTTCATGTTGACATTTCTTATAAGAAAGCATGGGTGGCAAGGAATATGTTCATAAAGGCCATTTATGGGGATTGAGTTGAATCATACAAATTGTTGCCAATGTACCTCAGGGCAATGCAAGATGCGAATCTCGACACCTACTACATCTTGGAATATGATGAAGTAACTCGTGAAGATGGTGGCCTGTATAGGAGATTTAAGCGGATGTTTTGGGCATTTGGGTTGTCTATAGTGGGGCTTTGACATTGCATCCCAGTGATTGGTGCCGTGCCACTCACTTGTATGGCCAGTATCTCGGAGCTCTTATGGATACAACGTCTACAAACAGAAACAATGTGTTATTTCTTATAGCATTCGGGATAGTAGAAAAGGAAGATTATGGCAATTAGAAATGGTTCTTAAGTCAACTGAGGGATAATGTACTTAATGGTATGATGAATGCCATAGTTATTTCAGATCGACATAAGGGGCTTCAGAAGGCCGTGCTAGAGATTCTTCCCGAGACATACTGCTACCATCGTTACTGCATTCGTCACATAAAGGCAAATTTTATGGAGTTTATAAATAATATACTGATGGACTTGATTGGGGCAACAACCTATGCACTGACAGTAGAACAATTTAATGCTAAAATGGACTTGGTTGGTTAGGAGAGTCCTAGAGCAAAATAGCTCCTCTTAGGAGAAGGATTGCATCCTACACAGTGGTCTCTTGCTCACGATGTTTTTAGAAGATTTGACATAACTACAAATATTGCTGAAAGTTTAAATATCATGTTGAAGGGGGCATAAGGATTACCCATGCAGGCTTTAGTGTCAGCTACTTTTTATCAGGTATACTCCTGGAGTGGAAGGGATAATAGAAAACAAAAAAAAAATAGGGAGTATATAATCAACTGGATCAACTACAACGAGTACGAAGTGATGTCAATGTGTGGCTGGAAGGTTGTGGTGAATGTGACTCTTCATACTTGTACATGCAATCTCCCTCAAGTCTATTTGTATCCTTGGTTGCACCTTATTGTCGTGTAGGGAAACCGGTGGGAGCCTATACAGACAGGACTTTATTACACATCGACCTTTTATAAAAATGTGTACTCCTCACAATTCTGTTCTCCTCGTTATTGGGAGTTTTGGGAGAGATATACCTTATGTGTTATTCCCTCCAAGAGCAACAAGACAACCGGTCGCCCACGATCTATTCAAATTAGGAATACAATGAACCGTGTGACCATGGAGAGAGATGGTAGAGTATAAGGTATAAATGTGGGAGGTGCAAACAAATTGGGCATAATAGTAAAAAATGTAGAAACCCTCTTGTCGATTGGTAAACATACAATTAGTTTGTTTATTTATTTTCTAATTTAGATAAGACTATATGTTCCTCATGACCTTGATTCTCCACAAATCATATGGAGACTTTCTACGGGCTAGGCCCTATTGATGAGACGGTACTTGTGTAGTAGGAATTGCACAAGTTGACTTCTATTTGGCGAAGAGAGGTATTCTAACTGTTCATGAAATTTATTGAGCTTTTTAGACTATATAATATGCTGGTTTATAATATTTAAATTTAAAATAGGACCCTGGGTGCCTTGAGTGCACTGAACATTTTTTGTATCTCCGACAGTGGCCCATAAATGAGCGTATTTTACCTTATAGTGAGCGAGCAGGATTTGGACATTTCATTCATATACAATACATTTGTCTCGATAGGCCTTTATAGTCAACTCTTGTCGAGAGATGGAGGGAGACATAGACATTCCACCTACCTTATGGGGAGATTTCTATCACTCTCGTGGATGTGGCAGTTCTTTTATGGTGGCAGTGGTGGCGGGGATGATAATGATGGTGGTGGTAGTAGCAATAAGACATAAGTGTTTAGTACAATATTTTTCTCCCAAACAGACCTTGAAGAGTTAAGTTTGGGTCAAATTTTCATTTATTTTCTCTCACCTTTCACTCTAGTTTCTCTTTCCCTGTTGCACTAAACAGTGGAAACTAGGAGATTTTAAGAAGATTCCTTTCTTTTCCCCCGCTTTCCACCAATCCAAACAGACCTTGAAGAGTTAAGTTTGGGTTTTCAAATTTAACCTAAATAGAAGGTTGAGTATATAAGAAAACCTAACTCGACTCTAAAAGGTCAGGTTTAGGTTTTCAAATTTAGCATAAATAGTCATTTAAGTTAAGTTCGGGTTTGAGGTGATCCATCTCAACTCAACCCAAATAAGATTATAAATATAAATATTTTAGATTTTTTTTATAAAACTGAACCCGACCCTAATGGGTTAGGTTTGAATTTTTAAATTTAACCTAAATAGTTATTCAGTCAAATTTGGGTTTACTATTTCTTCCATGTTATCAGGCTCGGGTTTGACAAAAGTCAACTAGCAGCATCCCTACTCCAAAGGGGTGTTTTTTTGTAATTTTATCATTCAATTAATTATAGTTTGAATTAGTTAGCATTCTAGAGGGATAAATAGTGGAGAAAGCAAAGGAAAGAGCACAGATGTTTATAATTTGAAATTGTATCAAAAAAATTTTAGTTTCCTCGTGGATTTGATCTTGAACTATGGATTCATTTTTTCTATATAAAATTCACTAATTTGAAGGGAACTTGTAGATTCAAGTTTGTAGCTCTTTTTTTTTTAGTTTTCTTCTTTGAATTGCATCATTTTGGTGTCATCTATGGGAAAATAGAGATTCTTCCATGTGTGCTCCATCTCCCATAGAATTAGTTTCCCTCTAAGTGATTGTCAACTTAATTCAACAGCAGATGAGGTGCAGCAATAGCAAGTGGTTCAGTAGATATTGTAATATCCAAGAAATTTTAGGTATTTTTTTTTAAAAAATTCCTAATTTTTGTCACGCCCAAGGTTTTTCCACACATTTACCTTAAGATTTTACTTAAAATTTGTTTCAAAATACGGATTTAAATCAAAAGAAACAATGAAATTCAAAATGTGTGAAAATAATTTTCGTAAATTAATTCATCTTAAAACAAACCAACATTCTCAGGCGTGACCCAAAACAAAAACATAAAAGTGAAACCTGTCATGGCTATAATCTTAAAAACAAAAAACCCATCCCAGGCCTTCTAAGTACAAGCTCTTCAGTAGTCTTGTTTTGCTTTATACATATATGCACAAGTCTAGAAGAATAGCATATGCAATACCCACCTTAATCAATACATAAGATCGTGGTGCCAAACTTCCCATAGCCTCAGTACGAGTTTGTTGCACTCAAAGTCGAGGAAAAATAGTCCACCTCATATAGTTAAGTCTAAAAAGCTATCGATCGACCTACAAAATCCTCTAAATGAACACTACTGATCATGACCTGGATATTTACTTGACTGATTTGATTTGTTTTTTTTTTGTGAATTATTGCATGATCTTTAAAGAAAAATGTGTTCTTGAAAATCTGGGTCATGACAGATGTAGTAGCGATTGATTTGATTTTCACCTCTACAAATTGCAGAAACACTAGAATTTCTATATTTGTGATTTGTGATAGAAGCTAAGAGGTAACTATTTCTGCCATGGTTAGAAAAGGAGCTACCAGAGATTGGGCATCCATTTCTACCATAAACAAAACATCAACCCCTAATGTCGGGCTACCAAGTCTATCGCAGGCAACAATTCCACCCAAATCATGATCAAACTACCAATTGCTATGAATTGCAACTAGTAGCTAACTACAAAAGAATTGTAGATCTCATGCATGGCGGAAGGTAGCAGAATGATTTCCAATATGCTCGTGAAGGACCATTGGGAGGAAGACCGGTGCTTCCTCATTGAGCTCCAGTTGGAAATCCACTATTTCATCAAGCTCCAATAGGAAATACATTGTATCATCAAGATGAGTCTAGTGAAGAGGATGATGAACAACCATTCCATGCTTGACATAATGATAGAAATCTCCATCAATTTAAACCAAAGTTCTAACAACCTAATTTATGTGGACAAATGAGCATCAAAGATTTCCTTAATTGTATTTTCGAAGTGGAGAAATAGTTTGAAGCAATAGAGGTTCCTTATGAATTGAAAGTTAACCTTGTTTCCTATAAATTGAAGAAAGGAGCTACAACGTGGTGGAACCAAGTGTAAACCAACAGATTTCAGTAGGGAAAACATCCCTTGAAGTCCTAGCCTAGGATGAAATAATTGTTGAAAAATCAGTTCTTGCCTACAAACTATAAACAAATGTTATACAAGCAGTACCAAGAGTGTAAATTGGGCAATAGAATAGTGGTAGAATATTTGGAGAAAATTCAAAGGCTTTCAGCCTGAAATAATATAGTGAAATCTAAAGCACAAAGAGTCACCAAGTTTACTAGTGGAATGAAGTTCAATTTGCAAGAGAAGTTATCCAACCATTCCCTAAATTCTTTATTAGAAGTGCGATCTTCCATGTAGTTTAATAGATTACTTTATTTGTTTAATTTAAGTTTAAGATCTTTTAAGTTTCAATTAACAAATTCTCTTTTAGATTTAGTAATTAATTCATCCATCCCTGAGGTTTGACAACCCTAAAAAACTTATCCTAGTACAATTACTTTATACACTTGTAAAGGGTTTAACTATAAATGATAAATTTTTTGCATCGTTGTTTCTAAATTCGTAGTTAGGATAGTTTTAGGTTACTTTGCTTTCTAAGTTAATTCTTAGTTACTCTCTTTTATTTTGATCTTATGGGATGATTTGAAGACCGTGCTCTCTACTCTTGTAGCTGCAAGGTGACATCGGCAAACATAGTTTTTCCCTTTGGTTTGCAAGATCTTCTCCTCTCATTAGTTTTAGCTTCTTTCTCCTTGTACATAGTTTTTGCTTACTCTTTCCCTTTTTACACTTAACATTTTTTTGGCGTAGTGTATGCGTGGTTGTCGCTCCTTTCTCCCCTTATTAACACCACTTGACTTGAGCCCGAGCGATTACCTAAGAGAACTAAGTTGCCCTCAATCTTCATCTCTACCCACTCTCCCACCAATTATATCACTTCTACACTACTTCTCCCACTACTTCTACCATCACCATAGTTGAACACAATCAATTAGTAAATGCACCTCTTAAAGACCTAAGGGAGTATTACACTCCCAATGAGTACACCTCTCCTTCACACATTAGGTTGCCAATAGTCACCGCTCAAAAGTATTAACTTATAAGTCCAATGCCATTTAGATGCTTCCATATTTTCATGGGTTTAACAATGAAAACTAGTACAAACACCTAGATGGCTTCTTGGAATTATGTGCAACCTTAAAGCTTTCTAACTTGACCAATGAGGCCGTATGTATTTGGCTTTTCCCTTTTACATTGAAAAAAAGGCTAAAAAATGGCTCCACTCATTAGAACTAGACACGATCACAGCATAGGTACAAATGCAATAAGAGTTCTTCAAAAAGTACTTCCCCATAGGCAAGACTAGCCAAATGAGAAAGGCCATAATTTTGCCCAACTTCTCACTGAACAGTTCCATGAGTGTGTGATATACTTAAGGACCTTCTTAGGAGGTTTACCCATCATGTTGTCTTTAATTGGCAATAAGTTCAATGCTTCTATAGGGACTTACAAAAAAAATCTTCCACCTTATTGATGCGAGATGTGGATGTACCTTTTTGTTGAAAAATGAAAATGAGGCTTAGAAACTCTTTGAAGATTTGAGTGAAAATTCTTGTCAATATGCTGCATTGAATAGAAATAAGTGTGGACTATCCACCTTGAGCAATGCCTCCTCTAGGGGTGACTTGTATGAAATCAAAGCCCATTAGACTCTTCCTCCAAAGATGACCCTTTGAGTAGGAATTAGACATTCTAATGACTTCAACACATAAACCCGCCCCCTTCACTCACAACACATGTGTCATATATCATATGTCTTAGTCTAGCCTACACTGTCATCAAGTGCCCCTCAATTCCCTGAACTTATCCAAGACTATGTCAAGGACACCCAAGTCTTCACTAGGGCTGAGAATAATCTTTTCTCCAACAAATACAACCCGGGGTGGAGGAATCATACTACTTTTCCTGGCAGGCACCAAACTGAGGAGTTATGGGCAACCAATCCCCGAGGCAACTATTTCAAGCTCCACCAACCCCTTTCCATCAACCCCAAGTACCACTAGCCCTTTTCAAGTTTTGAGTTTTGAGTTTTGAAGAGATTGTATTGACTGCATTAGAAGAGCTACAATCTCATTCTCAGATCCTTCACTCATATACCCAATCCACCATAAAGCTACAAGCCCAAATTTGTCAACTAGTCAATGCTATTTATTAACAAGAGAGAGATAGGAACATTGCCGAATCAGCCACTACAACACCCTAAAGGTCAATTTCGGGTAGAGGGAAATGCTCCCTCTCACTAGGGTTGGGGGTACACTAGTGAGAGACAATGGAATGAGCAGTCACAACAAGTATAAGATCTCTAATTTTATTTTGATTTAATTCCTTTTTAATTGTGTGAATTGTGTGGTTTTTCTTGTTTGCCAATTTAATTTTATTTTGGAGTCATGAATTAGTTAAATTATGACTTTAATAAGGTTTAATTTCATTTTTATAAGTTTTAGTGCCAAACTTGATTTATCCACATCGATGAAGAGGCCGTGACAGGCACGATAGGAGGAAGAGATTTGGATTTATTAGTCACACTCCTTGGTAGAGCTCCTCCTCCTATAGTGTTGTGTGGTAGCCGAGTAAGCCTTAGATGGCTCTTAGGTGAGATTCATGTACTCCGAGTAGATGGCACAAAGATAGTGATCGAGCAGCATGCATGGGCATATTTATTATATTTACTTGGGTATATGATATTTGCAGATAACACGAATAGCCATGTTCATGTTGCGTATCTCTCCGTCCTTGCGGATTTTGACATGGCGGGCACTTATGCTTAGGGCAGTGCCACTCTTGCATTTTTATCAAGAGAGTTCAAGAAAACATATTAGGCCATGACCTTGGGGATCGCAAGGTGTCTGGCCCTTCTTCAGATTAATGAATTCGTTAATGTTAATATTTTTTATACGTATAATTGCTTTGCATTTGATAATAATGTTTATCACATTTTGTAACACAGCTATAATCATGGGAGCATTTACAAGTCAGCCGACCAAGTATTGAGATGGGTATTGTAGTCGAAGGTGCTCCATTAGGAGCCAAGTAGGGTATTTTTATGTTTTACACTTAATTGTTTTAGCATAATTTTATTTGGATATGATGAACTTAGGTTTTGAATTTAACTCAAGGTGAAATGTTCGGAGGAGAAAAATAAAAACTCCATAGGGAGTCCACCGTTTGTATAGAGGAGAGTTAGACCACCAGTGGCTTTATTAGGTAATTTAATTAAATTATCAAATTTCATACAATGATTATAAGATTTGTATGGTCATTAGAATTTAATTATCTTTATAAAATGTGTGGATTATTTGGTAGCCGTACTTGCCGGAGGTTTCGGAAGAGTTACCTCCTCTATGTACTGGGTCGAGATGTGTGGCTCTTGCGAATAGAAGAAGAGAGGAAGGAGCAGCCTCTTGGTCCCCTGGCTTCCTCCTCTAGGCCTCATCTTGATTGTGGATAGAAGGGAAGGCCAGTGTGGGAGGAGGGGCCGGCCTCCTTCCCTCGGCCTCCTTCCCACGAATAGCCATGATTATAATTGTTTGATGATTAATCGTAATTATTTTAGTTTAAAATCATAGTTTTTATGTAATTCTATTTGACAGATCGATCACCCATATTGGGTGATTGATCACCAAAAGTTAATCTGATTGACATAGTTTAGCCAATCGATCACCTACACAATAGGTTAATTTTTTTTCTTTTTGAACCTCCAATTGATTGGTCTAGTGATTCAATCAATATGCACTCCTATGAATGGCTTATGTGCATATTCTTAAGTTCTATCTTCATGCTTTTGATATTCATTTACATGTAACTAGTCAAGTATTATTGGATAATATTAAGGTTACTTATGCACACATGCATATAATGTAATTCTTTGGAATTCATGCTACATGTATCATGTTCTATCCTCATATAATCATGATTGCAAATTCATGTTTACCAATGATTAACTGTGAATTGTGTTTCACTATGAGTAGACGTATCGTTCCAAAGTGTTCTTGATTAGCCGCATCAGATTGTGAATGAATTAATTTTCTGCTTGAAAGGCATGGTTTTCTGTCCAAAAAGGTTGGGTTTGTCTTTTCAAAGGGCGAGTTTTTCCTCCCAAATGAGAATAATTAGATTATTGATATGCTATTGAGTCATTTTAGTTATGCTTTGGGATTTGGTCATGTCCGTATGTGCCGGCTTGACCAGGGAATTTTGGTACTTCCAGTATTTGGAAAGCCAAGTAACAGGTAAGGCAACAAGCATTAGGTAATATGTTACAATTTCTTTTGTTACTTTGGTTTTACCCTATTGTGATGTACCTTCTTGAATTCTTGATATTATTTACACCAGATTGTTGTGTAAGGTTTTTAAGATGCAATTTATGAGTCATGATTCTACTATCTTGTGTAAGGATTTGATATTCCTTTTGAAGAAGTGCTTTATGGTAAGGTAAACTAGTTATGTTTCAAAACCATATTGGGCGATGCTCACTCTTGTATCTTTTGGGAATTGTTCAGGATCCCTTGTGAGACTAGAGTAAAATCCCATAACTACCCTCAATTCATTAACCAAGGTAAGTTTCTATGTTAGTGCCCTAGCTCATTCCATAAACCAATCATAGACTCCTTGTAGGTAGTTTAGTCTTTATCTTGATGAGGTATTTTTCCTCCAATCTAAAGCCACCAAAACATATCTGATTAATTTTTATCATTCTCATCTTTGTAATAAGTTACTAATACATCAAAATCAAAAACATGCATAAGAGTAATTAACATAAATAGTATGAACTCACACGCCCTAATGGATAACACTATCAGGGCTGAAGCCCAGTAATGATAAGTGGATGACCATTGCACTCATTTCTAGGGCTAGGGCTAGCCAATTCTAGTCTATGAATGTGAATAACTCCTACATACCAACAACTTGTATCAACTACCCAGTAGTTCGAAGTACTGTGTTGAATCAACATGTATTACATTACTTTAAGTCCAAGGAACGAGGGTTCTTCTCTTTTTCTCCATGACACTGTTAATTGTAAAGGTCTTCTTGTCACCTACTGGTGTCACACCTTCTATTTAAAGATATTTATTATTATTATTATTATAGGGTGCCTAATTCTCTTTTAGATAGGGTATCTATTGCATTGAAAATAGGGTAGATGACCCTAAGGGCATTGAGATAATTCTCCAACATGGGGTACATAATTTTTATGGCATTTCATGGGGTCATAAAGCCATCAAAATGACCTTGGTTCATTTAATGGTTAACCCTTAACTGTAGGGGTAAATTGGTCAATTACCCATTTACTAGGATTTTTCCCGACATGTGAATTGATTTATACTTAGAGTACACCCTCACCTCTAACTGGTGTTTTTCTCAAATTTTAACTTTCACTCGTAGACCCTTGAACAGGAGCCTATGTCAGTTAATTGAACTTGGTCATGACACTCATTCCCCTCTCACAGTATATTCGTAATTTTGATGAAGTTTTTGGATATTTTGGTCAATTTCCTTATGGGAGGACCTCCGTTCCCCAGTTTCTATGGGGAACAAAGGACATCTTGGCCTGCAAGAAATTCTACTAATTGGCTCCAGAAAATGCTTGATTGACTTGCCATGGCTAGTCATAGTCTATGGCAGAGCCTAACTAAGCTATCCCCATGACAAAATGCCACCGCCAAAGGCTGAGAATGCCTCCAAAGGCCATTGGGTGGTGTTGATGAAGCCTTTGCCGCTTTGCCAATCCCCTAACATGGAATTTCTCTCCCTAGTCTCGCAGGCCATCTCTGTTACATAGCACTACTAGTGATGGGCCAGCGTTAGAACTCCTTAAAAGTGCTCTTCCAGCCATATCCCCTTCGAAGCCGATCATGGACAACCCTGGTTACTATTGGAAACCCAAAATCCACAGCCCTTCATCAGCTACTCATATGCATACATGATACACCACAACAAGAGAAGCGTTCCACTGCTTAATTGTCAGCGTACGATTGCTAGAGGTGTATGAAGAAGGGGCCACTACTAACTATAGATGACAATAGCCCACCACAACTGAAGAAGAATAGGGATGAAGAAGGGTTTGCAATCACCGCACCCGTCGCTGGATCGCCATGCACATCCAGTCCAGAATAAGCCATCTTCGCAAACAAATTGGCTGGAAAAGGAGGGGGGTTTAGCAGCCACTATGCCCCTATGCTAGCCTACCAACCACGTTGCTATTCATTGTGCTGCCTACACCCTCTTTAATACAAAACCCTATTTAAACTAATATAAAATTATGATTTTTCACATAAGTAAAATAATATTACATCTAATCCAACCTCTCCATCCACTTGTCTTCTTGCTTGCTCCTCCCCACCTCCATCGTAGGTTACATTCGCTGGAAAAATCTCTAGTCATAAGAAAATTCCCCACCCGACAACCCACTCTATCAAGCCCCCAAAAGCTCCTCTTCTAAAGAAACCCTACATGGCCTCTGATAATCATGGGGATTATGGCTTTAAATCCCCTAACAAATTGGGCCATTTTATTTACTAATATTTGTCACTTCAATTAACTAGGCCCACAAAGCATATTAAAGGGCCCAATTGCACATCTGATTTTGATAAATGGGCAATGGGCTTTCTGCGACATGTTCAAGTTTGAACATTCATATATATTGCTCATCCAAACTCCGATTCATGTATTCTTGGTAATATTTCGAAGCTCTTTATGTTTATTTCTAATGTTCTTATACCAAAATTCCATCTAGTCATGAAGGTATTATACCAATAATGTAGAGGCATTAAGCATACCATTTTCCAATTGGCAACCTTCAAAAAATTTAGAAAATTCCTAAATGTTATAGCTCAATTACCTTATAACTTCACAATTTTTAGCAATATTATATGTGTAAAATTTTCACAAGTCAATTGTGTTGGTCATGATTCTCATGCTATTTATTGTAAAAGAAGACCAAAACCAAATAAAAAACTGAAACCCCAACACAAAATAAAAGCAAGCATGTTGTGTCCTAATAATTTTTTTGAACAAAAACAAAGGAATTAGGTTTCTTAAGGAATTCCTCTGGGCAAGAGATCCCTATAACTTTCTTTAGGTTGATGAACCTATTGGATTCCATGGGCTTTGTAAAGGAATCAGCCAATTGAAACTCTATTGAAATATGTTTTGAGTTCACAATTTTATGCTCAACCAAATCTCAGATAAAGTTGTCTAATATCAATGTTCTTAGTGCAAAAATATTGAATAGGATTATGAATTTTTTTTATGAAACTTAGATTATCACAATACAAAGTCATCATCCCTGGTGTATTCCATAATCTACCAACATGTGTTTCATCCACATTAATGACTATTGCCAGTTCTTGCCGCAATATATTTAAGTTTAGTAGTATATAATAAAACACAAATTTATTATTTGATATGACTGGACATTAGACAATTTCTTATGTAAAAATTGCCGCCAGATGTGGCTTTTTTATAATCTACATTGTATGCCCAATCAACATATAGAAGGAGTATTAAATAGGTACTATAAACCATATCCTATAGAGCTAGTCACATGTTTAATCATTCTTTTCACACTAATCAAGTGGGAATGTTTAGGACAAGCCTTATATCTTGCATATACTCCTACACTAAGAGATATGTTTGTGTGACTAAAAGTTAAATACAAAAGACTACCTATCATGCTTCTCTTGTAAAGAGTTTGGTCAATGTGACGTAAGTTTTGATATATACTCGTAAGCACATGAATGAAGAGAAGAAAAATGGGTAAACAACATCAATGCCACGGAGATTATTTCAATTCAACTAAATCTAAAATATCACTTAAGTAATTAAAGAAAAGATATTTATTTCAATTAACTAAAGTGACTAAAGGCTTATTGAAAAGGCCTTGTAAAATTGCACATAGGCATCAAATCCATCCTAACCAAATCACTTTTATTTCTACTCAAGTTCTTAATAGTCTTGTGTTCCTCTTAGACACACTCATAAAAATTTGCACATACTCCTCTCAGACATATACGGCTAGGACAATTAAAACAAATTGAAAAACCTACCTCTCTAGAGCATATTTTCAAATAAAAATTTAAAGTTATTTAAAAAAAGCACCTCAGAGTGCACTCGTTTTTCTTGAACACAAGCATTTGTTGTGTTCTACCACTATAGCTTACCAGTCAGCGTCAGTAGGCCTTGAAGGCACATAGATCTTGATTATTTATAGCTGTTGAATTTTATTTATGCTCAGTAGGAATCATGGATGTAATTGGGGATGATTTGGTAATGGGCAGGGTCATGGGCCTTTTGATGGCAGGCTAGCCAGCCAATTTGGTGGTATGTGCCATACCCTGCCTGTAGGGGGTAGTATTTGTACTTGGTACAAGGCCTTCTTACTCATTAATGAATCAAGATAATTATCTTCTTCTTCTACCTCTTCTTCTTCTTCTTCCTTTCTTCTCCCAATTTAGCCGAGGTATTGTGTGTTCCTTATTGGAACACATCATTAGTATCAAAGCCTCGCCATAATCCATAGCTAGGGGCAAGCAGCTTGTCGCTGCTCAGGTGAGTGAGGGTGAGAACTCTATGGAAACCATGGATGAATGTCTATGAGTGAGGGTGAGAACTCTATGGAAGCCATGGATGAATATCTACGCCTTCTCAGGTTCCTTTAACCCACGAGCTATGTGGGTGCATTGGAATTTCAAGCGTCAACTAGTAATTGTTCTTATTGACAGTGGGTCAACCTACAACTTCATCAATGACCACGTCAAACAAAATTTGGGTTGCTAGGTCATGCATTCTACCCCCTTCAATGTTCAGATTGGGGATGGGATACATCTTGTGTAGTGTCGGCATTTGTTCGTGAGCAACACTTTCTATTCACGGTCACACCCTTGTGATGAACCTCTCTATCTACAACCAACGAAGGGTGCCAATGTAGATCTGGGCATCCAATGGCTTCAAGAATTGGTTGATATAGTATGGAACTTCAAGAGGATGACTATGGATTTCGAGTCAAAGGGGCAGCGCATTCAGCTTCATGGGTTATAGCCGAGCACACATAGAACACCCAGGCCGTAAGCTCCTTATTTAGATATGCACCGAATGGGTTTTACTTGCAGCAGCAAGCAGCCACGACTCGTACAATTTCCCATGTCATCTAATTTTCTCTCTCTCCAAGATGAAAATGAGAGCATCTTTTAAGAGCTCCACTCTCTGACTCTAGTCTTCTGTCATGACCATTGTGTCCCAATTTTTCTGGCGAAACCACAAGCCAACATGAGGACTTACTAGTATCCTCACATCCAGAAGACAAAGATTGGGAGGCTGGTGACTAAGATCCTCTCATGATTCACTCAGTCAAGCACCAACTCAAACTCCTCACCGGTTCTCCTTGTTTGGAAGGATGGATCATGGTATACTTGTGTCAATTATTGTGCCCCTAGCGCTATCACTTTAACATCCCTGATTTTTCTGCTATTTTTTTTCATTTTCTTTGCAATGTTCTGCTATTTTATGCCATTTAGTGGTTTGTTTATTATAACAACTCATTTTGGTAGTGGAATGACTCCTGTAAACCTTTTGTAGAAGATATGGTTATCACCAATTGTTTGGATGAGGTGAGCATCAGATTCTCCAATTTGAATTTATTTGACACTATGTAGATAACTTTAACTTAGTCAGAGAAGGGCCGTAGACAGTGTAAGGCGGATAAAAGAAACACACTAATTGAAGGTGAATTGGTCTTGAGTTTGAGGTTGACTATTTGGCATTTTTATATGTCTTCCCGGTGTAGAGAGTTATTTGGTTCTGAATGAGAGGGAAGTTAAAACCTCGAGGAGTAGATCATTGTGAGATTGTCGAGCGGATTGGACAGCTAACCATGGAGTTACCCTGCAACCTCAACTCACCAAAGTGGGTGATGATCATTTCCTTATTCAATGAGACACTCCGAGGAAGCTTCATCTTGGCTTAATAATTGAGGAGCACTTAGATTAGATCTTGGCAATCAAAAGGAGGTTTAGAAGACTTGGATTATTCTTGTGGTAGAGATTTTGACGCGATGCAATTTCTCCAGTAATGGCAATGTGGCATGTTCTTGTGGATTCGAGAGAGTTATATCCCGTAATGGCGAATGTAAGATCCCTAATTTTTTTTTGCGAATTTATGCATTTTTCAGCTATTTGTTTTTGTAATTTGTTTTGCAATGTTTTGCTATTTTCTTCTTGTATTTTTTATGAAGAAATATGACGCTTTGTCGTATCCATATTTGTAATTGATCTTGATATTCATAACCATAAGAGTCGGGAGTGGTGTTTTGTTGCAGGTTATCGGCTTCGATGCGCCATAGAAACTTCCAACGCAAAAACAGGAGAGAATAGAAAGTGGCACAAAGCAAAATAGAAAGGAAGGGGAAAAAAAGAAAGAAAAAAAAGTGAACAGGTATGGCGCGGAGGGAAGCATCCGCCCCGTTAACTGTGAAGCTAGAGGCGGAGCAGCTGCAAGCTTCTGCCAGCTCGCCCGCTTGGCCTTGGCCTGACGCCACTGCCACTGCCACCATGGCCGGGCCCCACCGGCTGCCACCCCCTTTCCCTATCACTTTGCATTTTGGCCTTACAAAACTGCCCCTTTGCCAAATCTGCTGCCGCCACCTACTGCATCGCCACTAGCTCGCCGCCCTAGCTCCTCCCCAGCAAGAGTGACCTCTAGCAACCATCATCTTGGCCTCCTTGCCCCTCATTCGCCAGCGTGAGGTAAAAACCATTCCGCCCCATCTTTTTTTCATTTTCTATTCAATGCGATCTACAATAGTGCCATTGGTCACCGGCCATAGACGGCAAGGCCACCGCCCTAGCATGAATCGATGCTTCCTCCCCAACCCCCACCTTGGTCCGATTCCGGTCTAGATAGATTCTCTCCTGGGATTTTCTCTTGTTTGTTTTCACTTCCGGCTGCCACCCACTAATTGGCCTCTGGATTGTTGCCTCAAGCTGATGATGGAAAGGTGTCAAGGTCTATCCTCCCTTGCCTCGATCAGTCCCGATTTGTTTGATAGGCCGACCTTTGTCAGAGTAAAGTTTTACCCTTTTTCCCTGGTGGCATTCATTTTCTGCCACCGATGTCGAACAACTTCGGATTGACATCCATTCGGCTCGCCATGATCCGACGACGTCTGGGTCTCCGTTGTCTCCCAAGTCCGGCCTCAACCCTATCTGGCCATTGGTGGCCTAGCGATGCATGTTTGCAGCCCCTACTTGGCACACCGTCATCCCGGTTAAATAGGGTCTCTTCATTTCTCTGACTAGCTATTTTGCATCCTGGCGTTGGTGAGCGGATAGATGCGGATACAAGCTTGACCCAATAATGGCAAGGGGCCGCCATTCTCGACCTCCTTTGCACATCTTTTGCACACACCAGACGCCCCTAAACTCTAGGGTATGTCTCTGATTGCCACTGATGGGCCCCGTTCCAACACAAGTCAACCCATGGAGCTTGATATTGCGAGGACTTAGCCGCATGTCTGACCGATGTGGGCTCTTCCCCGGCCCAGTGACGGCAAGGGCCAACACTTCTTGCCCGATTCCACCTTTGCACCCCCACTTTCTATTACGCATGGTCTATAACTTTCAAGGAAAGACTCCCCAAATCCCGATTCTTCTAAGGGGAAATAACATTGACAACCATTAGCCTCTGGCCATCGAAGGTTTAACCGCTGCTGTGGCCATATTGTTGTGCACGATGACCAAATGACCAGACTCGACCAGTTGCTTAGACTTTGCTTTATTATTTCCATATGATTTGCTATTGTAATAGTTAGTATAATGGATATTTAGATGTATTTTGGGTTGGTTCAGTCAGTGGCCCGGGTTAGCCGAACCACTGACTGGCATGCGTCCCTAGGGAAGTGGGCTGGCCTAGGTTGGGTTGGCGCGACTCCCTAGGGGACTGGTCATCCCCTATATGGGGCGATCCCTTTTCTTTTTAGGGTTATGCAAAATATTGAATCTCAGCTTCTTCCCTTTCTTCTCCAATTCTTCCCTTTCACTGCATAGTACTCCTAGGTACCGATTGTGCCTGCATCGGGCACAACATTGGTATCAGAGCATTACGATTCTCGGACATGGCTCGAGGAAAGCAATCTACTGCTATTCCGGAGGTTCAGCCGGAGAAAGAGGTACCAGCGTTAGCCCCTGCTTCTGCAGACAGCCCGAAGGACGATCTTCTTGCCACAGTCAGCGATGCTAAACTCGACAAAATCATAACAGCACTGGAGGCTTTGACATCGTACATGGCAAATACGGTCAAGGGCGAAGTTCTGGGGCGCACAACGCCCATCCTGCCAGGGCCGCCTCCTGTGGTCATGGAGAAGGGCGGCCCGTCCCAAACTGCTGAGCCAGCCTTCTCTTGCCTTCCGGCGCCCGTGGACGTTGACACACGAGTCTTCCCTGGCCCAGTGTGCTTCCCTCCTGGAATTCCTGCCCCAGAGGGGCGCCGCTAGGCCTGGGACATGCGAGGCACACCAGGTGTTCGAGATAATGCCCAGATGGTGCCGCCCGCCCACAACCAGTTTTCAGATGCAGAGGATGATTGGGACGATTATCCGGAGCATCGCGGCAGAGCCCGTGTGGGGGTTGAACCTCGTCTTGCTCGTTTACAGGTCCTTCGCTATAATGGGGATGATGACCCGGTGGAATGGCTGTACAAGGCGGAGAAGTTCTCCTATCAAGGCAGAGCGTCTCTGAGGTAGAGCGTCTGCGCATAGCGGCCTTTCATTTGGATGGCGATGCATCGGTTTGGTTCCAGAACTTTGAGAAAGAGGTGCGCTATCCTACTTGGGCAGCATTCTCTGATGAGATCTGCACACAGTTCGGCCCAAACAAATTTCAGGATTTCAATGAGATGTTGTCCGCCCTATGCCAGACCACTACTGTGCGAGCCTATTATACCAAATTCATGAAGATCACCAACAGACTTCCGAAATAGCCGATGGCCGCCCTGGTGGGTACATTCAAGCGGGGGTTGAAACCAGAAATTTCAGAGGAGATGCGTCACTTTCCTTGCACAAGTATGCGGGATGTGGTGCGACGTGCACATATCGAAGAGGAAAAGCTGGCCCGTCAGTGTAGGGGCGGGCGCTTGGGACCTCCACCCCGGCCTGGGCTGAGCTCTACTCCTATGGCGACTTCTTCTAGCAGTCCGGCCACTGGCCGCCTGGGCCAACCGGCTGCAGCGACCGCTCCCATTGTTCGTCGCCTCACACCTGCCCAGATGGACGAGTGTCGGGCCAAGGGGTTGTGCTTTCATTGTGATGAAAAATTCATTCCTGGACATCGCTGCGCTGTTAAGGGCAGCTTGCTCGTGGAGGAGGTCGACGACGAGGTGGACAGCAAGGCCAACGCTACATCATTGGTAGCTGAGGACGCGCTGCCTAAGATTTCAGTGCATGTATTCACTGGCACTTTCACTCTGCGCACTATGCGGGTGCAGGGATTCCTGAAGCGGGAACAGGTAGCTATCTTGATCGACAGTGGTTCCACTCATAATTTTATTAATGATAAGATAGCTCATCGCCTCGGGTGTTTGGTGTCGGACTCAAAACCGTTCGATGTATTGATTGGTGATGGTAAGCATCTTCGGAGTACCGGTGTGTGCGCTCAGATTACTCTCTCGATCCAGGGTACCGTATTTGTCATCGACCTTTTCTTGCTGCCCACAAAAGGGGCGGATGTTGTTTTGGGAGTACAGTGGCTGTAGGAATTGGGTGATGTGGTGTGGAATTTTTGGGATATGGTGATGGAATTCGAGCATCAGGGACAGCAGGTTCGGTTGGAGGGGTCCCGGCCTGGTACTCTTCTTTCGGCCCAGGACATGGGGTCCTTCTTCAGGTTTGCCCCTCAGGGAATTCTTTTGCATCAGCGGGCTATTATGGGCATCCCACAGGATTGGATTCCCTCTGATTTACAAGTGCTATTGACAGAACATGAAGATTTATTTGCTGAGCCGCAAGGGCTGCCTCCCATCCAGCCTCATGACCACCGGATTTCCATTCTTCCAAGGGCGGCACCAGCCAATGTCCACCCATACCGTTATCCTCATATCCAGAAGTTTGAGATCGAACGGTTGGTAGCGGACATGCTACAGTCCGGCATCATTCGTCCTAGCACGAGCTCTTATTCGTCTCCTGTGTTGTTGGTTCGCAAGAAAGATGGATCATGGCGGTTTTGTGTGGATTACCGTGCTCTGAACGCCATCACCGTCAAAGATAAGTACCCCATTCCTGTGATTGAAGAATTGTTGGATGAATTGACAGGTGCCCGCGTCTTTAGTAAGCTTGATCTTCGTTCCGGGTATCACTAGATTCGTGTGCAGCCCTCTGATGTACACAAGACAGCTTTCCGGACTCATGATGGCCACTTCAAGTTCTTGGTCATGCCTTTTGATTTGACCAATGCCCCCTCCACATTCCAGTCTCTTATGAATGATATTTTTCGCCCCTTTCTTCATCGCCACATATTGGTCTTCTTTGACGATATTGTGGTTTACAGCCGGTCATGGGAAGAACACTTGACGCATCTCAGGTCGGTTTTCTCTATATTGCGTGCTAATTCCTTATTTCTGAAGCGTTCGAAGTGTTCATTTGGCAGTCCGCAGGTTGAGTATTTGGGTCACATTATTTCTCAGAACGGTGTTGCTACTGACCTGGCCAAAGTGGCCGCTATGCTCTCATGGCCGACCCCAACATGTGTCCGGGCGCTGCGGGGTTTCCTGGGTCTTACCGGCTATTATCGTCGGTTTATCCAGCGGTATGGCAAATTGGCTCGTCCTCTTATAGAGCTGTTGAAGAAGGGGGCGTTCATATGGTCGCCAGCGGCCCAAACAGCCTTTGATGAGTTAAAGCAGGCCATGGCGTCTGCCCCGGTCTTGCTCTTACCAGATTTTAGTCGGCCGTTTGTGGTGGAGACGGATGCGTCGGAGAAAGGATTGGGTGCTGTCCTCTTGCAGGATGACTGCCCCATAGCTTATTTCAGCAAAGCACTCGCTGGTCGTTCATTGTCTCTGTCCGTGTATGAGAAGGAAATGTTGGTTATCATTCTCGCCGTTACCAAATGGCGCCCGTATCTATTGGGCCGTCGTTTTCTAATTTGCACCGACCATCAGCCGCTGAAATATTTTTTGGATCAGTGTGTGTCTACTCCGGCTCAGAAGAGGTGGGTGAGTAAGTTGCTTGGCTATGACTACGAGTTAGTGTACAAAAAGGGGTCCGAAAATATCGTTGTTGATGCGCTCTCTCGTAGTCCAGTCCCCGGTTCCTGCTTCACCATCTCCACCCTTTCTTGCCCGTTTATTGAGGAGCTACAGCGAGCATATGGTTTGGATTCGTGGACACAGGGAGTTATTGACGCCATTCAGGCCGCCCAGCAGCCCGGCCTTTCTTTGTGTGGCGCGATGGTCTTCTCTTCTGGAAAGACCGTTTGTGGGTACCGGAGGTTTCTGATCTGCGCAGCCGTATCATTTCCCATTTCCATGACACTCCGGTGGCTGGCCACGAGGGGTCCTTCCTTACATATAAGCGGGTTAGTCAGAGTTTTTTATGGAGGGGCGTTCGTCGTGCCATCCACGATTATGTCGCTGCTTGTGATGTTTGTCAACGGGCTAAAGCCACGACCACCTCCCCAACCGGGTTGTTGCATCCGCTGCCTATTCCAGAGAAGGTTTGGGATGACATTTCGATGGATTTTATGGAGGCTTTACCGGTCGTGTAGGGTAAGTCCATTATCATGGTTGTGGTGGACAGATTGTCGAAGTATACGCATTTTTGCATGCTTGGCCATCCCTTCACTGCGAAGATGGTTGCCGAGCTCTTTGTTCGCGAGGTGGTGCGCTTGCATGGTATGCCGCGCACTATTGTCTCTGACCGGGACCGGGTATTTCTCTCATAGTTTTGGCATGACTTTTTTCTATTGCAGGGGTCTTCTTTACATATGAGCACCGCCTATCATCCTCAGACGGATGGCCAGACGGAGGTGGTTAATTGTTGCTTGGAACAATACCTCCGCTGTTTCACCATGCTGCAGCCCCGCAAATGGCATCAGCTCCTTCCCTGGGCTTAGTGGTCTTATAATACGGCTTATCATACGCATGTTGGGTTCACCCCATTTGAGGTGCTGTATGGGCGGCCGCCACCGACTGTTTTATCTTATGTGCCGAGTCGCTCCTCCGTTGCCGAGGTGGATTATATGCTGCAGACGCGAGATGAGGTCTTATGCCAGCTTAAGGAGAATCTTTCGGCTGCCCAGAACAGGATGAAGCAGGTTTATGATCGTCATCATACAGATAGGGAATTTGCTGTTGGTGATTTGGTCTATGTCTCGGTTCTTCCCCAGCGTCAGACCTCTCTGTTTCAGCCGGTACACTCCAAGCTGGCCCCCCACTTCCATGGCCCGTATGTTATTGAGGAGCGTATTGGCCAGGTGGCCTACCACCTTACTCTTCCTCCTGATTCTTTAGTTCATCCGGTGTTTCATGTCTCTCGTATGCGCCGATTTGTGGGTGATGCTGTTGTGCCGCGCATCGTTCCTCCGCCTCCCTTGATGGGGCCGCTTGTGTTCGCTAATCTTGTTCCTGCCGCTGTTCTCCAGAAGCGTCGGGTTCGACGCTTGGGCCGTATTATCACGGAAGTTCTATTGTCTTGGAAGGGTCAGTCTCTGGAGGATGCCACGTGGATGCCTGAAGATGACTTTCTGGCCTGTTTTCCAGATTGGTTGCCTTGAGGACAAGGCGAATAGCGGAAGTATGGTGGAGAGTTGTGCACGATGACCATACTTGACCAGTTGCTTAGACTTTGCTTTATTATTTCCATATGATTTGCTATTGTAATAGTTAGTATAATGGATATTTAGATGTATTTTGGATTGGTTCAGTCAGTGGCCCGGGTTAGCCGAACCATTGACTGGCATGCGTCCCTAGGGAAGTGGGCCGGCCTGGGTTGGGTTGGTGCGACTCCCTAGGGGACTGGTCGTCCCCTATATGGGGCGATCCCTTTTCTTTTCAGGGTTATGAAAAATATTGAATCCCAGCTTCTTCCCTTTCTTCTCCAATTCTTCCCTTTCACTGCGTAGTACTCCTAGGTACCGATTGTGCCTGCATCGGGCACAACACATATCTTCCACCATAAGTTGTGTTTGATACACAACCGCTTGTATAATGATTTTAATGTGGGTATAGATTGTAAATGTTGCCGCCTTTGTTGGCCACCGACACTGGGCCTTAGTGCCTCAACTTGTGTTTTTGGAACGACCACTGGTGAATCCTACATTTTCCATGACAAATCACCCTTTTTAGGCTTTGGTTGTGACAACACGTGCATATGTTGTTCGACAACCGATCTCGATTGTGAGTGGTTGGATCCGGTTCCACCAACCGAAGACGCTTTGGGACCCACCGACAACCTATCCACCCATAGGGTTCCCCTTTTTTTGCTCACGCTTGTGTTGCACGTGTAGTCTAGGTTAAAGGCACTGCCTTTACGGGGTATGATGAGTGAACAACACCACCACTAGGCAATATGGCTGCTAAAGCCCTTTTTGTTTCTCCTATGTCCGTGAGTATGTAACCAAGTCTTCTGCCTTTGTGAGTCTTCGACAATGCGAAACTGTTGCCACTAGATGTGGTCTGTGGTCGATTTTAGCAACTTGTGATTAATCAAGTGTTGTTAATGGTTGGCCAACCTCCAATTAGTCAACCCCCATTATGTGGTTGTAATTACCATGTCTTGTGGCATGACTTTGAGAAGGCCACCCTAATGTGCCCAATCTTTTGCTTTGAGTGAAATGAGCATCTCTAAAAAATCCTCGGGACAACAACTGTCTCAGTGCGATGCTTTTGGCAACCTTTTGCACCATCGATGCTGCCACCATCATATGCCCTCCATCAAACTCATGTGGATTACGAGATAGAGGACCTTGAACTCGTAATTTCAGAATAGCATACTTTGATTGTGTAGTAGCCTGTTAGAAGTTTATAACTTAATGCTTTGCATGATAAATATTGATTAAATGAGCATGTTTTATGTATGCGAATTATGCGTATGTTAGTGAAGACTAAGGGTACAATAGTAAGTTGTTATGAATTATATGTATGTGATCAGAGCGTGTGATAGATCTTCATTTGTGGGCTGGTGGTGTGTGGTCGATGGGCACAAGTATGTGCGTTTGATTATAAGTTTGTCGAAGGAGTGTTTCAAGTATTAAGATGTGGAAATTACTGTGGTGGATCGTTCTTCCTCGATCTTGAGTACAACGGTCTCGTAGTGATGCTATGTGGATTTTGGTGCCACGATATCATGTATTGATTAAGGTGAGAGTTAATGTGTGATTTTACTGGACTTGTGCATGTATGTATGATTTACTTTTCAGACTGTTAAGGAACTTGTACTCTAGATGCCTGGGATGTATTTATTTTTAAAGCTCATTGTCATGGCAGGTTTCATTTTTATGTTTTCATTTTAGGTCATGCCTGAAAATGCTAGTTTATTGTAAGATGGTTTAATTTATAAAAATGGTTTTCACAGGTTTTGAATTTTGTGGATTCTTTTGATTTACATCCATATTTTGAAAAAAAAAATGTAGTAAAATTTTAAGGTAAATGTATGAAAAAACCTTGGGCGTGACAATTACTGTGAAAGATAAGTATCTCATTTCAGTGATTGAGGAGTTGTTGGATGAGCTGGTCAAATCATGTGTATTCGGGAAGTTGGACCATCGTTCTAGCTGCCATTAGATCTGTATGCACCCAGAGGTTGTCAAAAGATGACCTTTCATACACATGGTGGCCATTATGAATTCTTCATGGTGTCTTTTGGGTTGACCAACACGCCATCCACTTTCCAAATCCTTACGAATGATATCTTTCAACCCCTACTCAGAAGATCGATGGTGGTCTTTTTCAATGTCCTAGTCTATAGCTCCATATGAGATGAATACATGATACACTTTAGGTCAGTCTTCACCATCTTTCTTGTTCACTCATTGTTTTTAAAACATTTTGAGTGTTGTTTTGGAACCCCACAAGTAGAGTACTTGGGATGTACCATTTTTGGCGAGGGTGTTTTGACTTACCTGACCAAGGTCGAGGCTATGCTTTCATAGCCGAAGCCAAGTTCACCAAAGGCATTAAGGGGCTTCCTTGGGCTAACAAGCTACTATCGCTGATTTATTGTCCACTATGGAGTTTTCACATCCCCTTGACAGCTCACTTGAAAAAAGGAGCATTCCCTTGGTCTAAAGAGGTGGAGGCGGCATTGAACAAGTTGAAGCACTCTATGGAAGCTGACCCACTGCTTGTTCTCCCAGTTTCACAAAGCCTTTCTTGATCAAGACTGATACTACTTATTTGGACTTGGGAGCCTTTCTCCTTCAGCAAGAGTTCCAAATGGAATTATTCACCAAGGCACACTTTGGTCATTACCTAACTCTCTCAACCTATGAGAAGGAGATGCTCACTATCTTCCATGCAGTCACTAGTTGGAGACCCTATCTCATGGGTTGACAATTTTTTATTGGTACTGCCCACAAGCCCCTTAAATACTTCTTGGAGGAAGCGAGAGCACAGTGGCTGATGCTCCATCATCCCAATTTTAGGAAGACATATGTTTGGCTCTCTCTTTCTCTCTCTGCCCACCCATCCTTTTTTGGAACAGTTGTATCAGGCCTATGTGGGTGTTTCCATACCTACAAGGGTGTGAATTTAAGCTGCTTATGGTGAGGGATCAAGTGCACTGTCCATCAATTTGTAGTTGCCTATGATAGTTGCTATTAGACCCCTAGCTTCAAAAATAGGCTAGGAAAGCGGACAGCCATGGGAAAGCAGAGAAACGATGGTGTTGGGGCATTGGCGGACTCATTTCGAAGTTCTACTCGGAGTAGGTTTCGATGGCAGGCTGGGCTCCATCACCAAGGATGGTTCATAGACAGGTCAAGACTCTCACGAACAACTCCTACTTAGAGTAGGAGAGATGCTGGTTACAGTTGCTGATTTTTTCCCATGTTTTCTACTGCGACTAGGAGTCGCCTCAGAGGCCTAATACAAGTAAGAAGCCTGGATAAGGAGGCCGAATTCTAGTGGGACAAGGACTCCATACCTCATGGGCTGTTTCAATATAAAAATGACATTTCTAGTGAAATAGCTAGAAATGTGTATTGTTCATTAGGAGTGATGACTCAAAAGTCATTTTTCGGGGAGCCCTCCTTGAAAAATGTCATTTTTAAGTTTTAATATTGTAGAAAGTCGTGTCAATCCTCATCTTACTTTTTCTCTTCTACATGTTGGTTTTTTTGTTATTTTGTATACTAAAGGTAAATTTCATCTAAAAGTATATTTCTCTTAAAATTTATAGCCTCATTTTAATTTTCTCAAAAGAAAGGAGAATTATTAAGGGCCATTTTATTACCAAACTAAACATGTATCCCAAGGGCCCCATTGATGACCTTATTAACAAAAGAGGAAATTATTTTTTATTGATAGCTAGTATAGTAAATTAATAATGTAATACATAATTGATAAATTAGGAAGGGAAAAGGTGGCAGTGAAGCGTATGCGTAGCCATTGGATGGAAGCTGGCAGGCAAGGAGCACATAACACTATTTTTAAACCAGCTCGGCCAATGACTCAGAACAGTGTTACATTTCCCAGTCAAGTCGAGCTAATTGAACCAAGTTCCACTAGGTTTTTATAATGAAATGGCTTGACCCATAAAATTGATCGAGACTTGTCAGACCATGTCCGGCCATCCAAGCTAGGCTAGGTTTTATAACACTAGAAAAAGATCGGGCAAGTTGGTTGGCTCCAAGAGAAAGATAGTCATGAGGCCACAACAAAGTTTTAAACATAAGTGTTCTTCTCTACACAATTTTCACATTGTACCTGTTCCAACTTTTCAAAGGCTAACATTTATAAGTCAATAGGAGTTGTAAGAGATTTTAACCGTTAAACATTTCCTTTTTACTTGCCAGCCAATAATGTACAAAAGTGGCATGGAATAGGTAACAGGGGGTGTCAAAACTTCACCCAACCCATTTACCCCGATTTGCACCTGACTCAACCTGACCCTATTAATAGAAGGTTAGGGTTAAGGTCCGGAAATGAACCCTATTAATATAAAAGTTGGATCATGTAATTACTCAATAAATTCACTTAAACCCACTAATATCATTTACCTGGGAAGAGTTTATCATTTCTCCCTCTAACAATGAGCCTAGTGTAACTACATATGAGGAGTCGTTGATATTTAAGATTAATAGCGCATATGCTAGCGCATATTTATAAGGACTCTCACTTTGAATTGGTTTACTTTAATGTTATTTATCGGTTATCGTGTGGTTTAAGCATTTTCTGATCAAATTCGGTGGTTTTCAAAAATAAATAGGGTTTCTAAAGGTTTTCACCAAAAATAACTCTACATTTATTAGTTTTAAGTAGTTTTTAGTCAATTTTGAATTTTTGGGATTTTTCTAAATTTTCACTAATTTTTTAAAAATTAGGGTTTGGCGGGACCCCCTGTGGCCCCACTGACAAAATTAGGGTTTTTAGAGCAAAATGCCATAGACATCAATAGAAGACACTATAGAAAATTTTGGAATTTTTTTAGACCTAATTTTGGTTTAAATTGCCAAATTTCCTAATTTTAATTAAAAACTATATTTCTACTCCACATTTCTATTAGGTATAGCCCAACCCCTCCTATAAAAGGAAAGGGCTGTGACATTTCCCAATTTGAGAATAGGCTTAGCCAGGAGATTTGGAGCCTAATCCATGATTAGGCCCGAAAAGGAAACGATTAGAGGTGAGTTTAGCTTAATCTTGGCTTAATATCTAGGTTTTTCCTTAAACTCTTCTTAATCTTGCTTTCCCCCCATCATTTCAATCCATTTTGAAAGCATAAAACTACTGTTTTACCTCTCTTCTCCAAGCCTTAATCTTCAAAATCTCATTTTTAAGCTTCAAAAGCCCTAGATCTAATGTTTACTTTTGGTTTTCCAAAGCTAAATCGAGATTAGTAGTATGTTAACTTAAAATCATGTTTTTGGAAGGTGTTGGAGGAGATTGAAGGTTCATTCTAGCCCAAATCAACAAGAAAAGGTAATGGGTTCTTCAATCTCAACTTTGGGTAGCAAAAATCTTAGTTTTTATGATGTTATTTGAAGTGGGTTTTACTTGATTTAGGCTCTAATGGTGGGTTTAGTAAATATTAATATTTCATTTCCATTTCTTAGGGTTTTGTCGTAGAATGGTTTGGATTAGTGTTCTGGAAGGTTTGATGAGGTTTTGATAATGTTTGGTACCATGGATGAAGATTTGAAGGTGTTTTCATGGTGTTTCGGTTTTGATTTTCGAAATGAAGAAGAAGGTCAAAACTGCTGTGTTGGCGATCGAACGGCCTACCAGGGTGATTGATCAGCAACACTATAGTTTTGGCAAATTCCAATATATCCGATCGAACGGCCTTGTAGGGCGATCAAACGGCCTTGCAGGGCGATCGAACGGCTACACGACAGTTTTTGCTATTTTTGAAACTTATGCTAATATCAATGTTTTACTCCATTTGATGATTCTAATGGTTATGGGAGGTGTATTATGATGAAATTAGGCTACTGGAGGTGTAGAATTGATGATGGAAGTGTATGGAATGTGTTTAAGTGTGGTTATGTGGCATTATATTATGTTGATAATTATGCAAGTTGAATTTGTTATTTTTTTTACTTGTTCTCATTTAAATTTTTGATTGAAATTAAACAAAAAACACTGATGTGTTCCAATGAGAAACACACAGTACCTAGGCTGATTCGGAGAAGAAAGGGAGAAGAAGAGGTAGAAGAAGAAGATAAATCTCTTGATTCAATAATGAGGAAGAAGGTCTTGTGCCAAGTACAAATACCACCTGCCTATAGGGCTTGGCATGCACCACAAGGCTGGCTGGCCCACCATCACTGTGTCCATGTTCCTTCCCATTACAAATCATCCCTAATTACATCCATGATTCCTAGTAAGCATAAATAATATCTTACAATTGATAAGTATGAAATATATATCTATTTTATATGCATTTTTACCTTATTTGCTAGTATAGATTAGGTTAATTTAGAGTTAATTATGGTTTATTTAGATTAAGATAGATATTAGTATTTTAGTTTAATTGTTAATGATTTTGTAGTTGTTAGTTGTTTAGACATGTATTTAAATCAAGATGGAATTTTAATTACATTCTACATGTCTAAAATATGGTATTTTATGTTTTGTAGGTAAAGTACGCTTATCGAAGTACTTGGACGATGTCTTTAAAGTGATTTGGACAACTTTTCGGAGTTATAAACAAGTTGGAAACTAATATGGACACGAAGGAAAGCTTAATGAACAGAATATAAACTGTCCAGGAAAACAGAAACACTGTAGCCGATCTATCGGGCATGCAGGGTGATCGATCGGGATAACGTGAATTCAGACAAAAATACAGTTCAAGCGATCGATCGGGAATGCAGGGCGATCGATCGGCATAACGTGCAATTTCCTAGTTTGACCCAAATTTCAATCCTTTTTATATTGGACTTCTTCCTACGGAACTTATGCCTATAAAAAGACATATTTGGCTTAAAATTGGGGGGATTTGAGGAGATTTTGAAGAAGAGAAAAAGGAAGAAGAAGATGAAAGAGAACTCAAAGCTTTCAATGGAGATTCAAGTGCTTTCTTCTACCATGGAAGGCTAGACGTTTCTTTTACTTAGGAGTTGATGAAGCTATAGATAAGTTTCAGTTTCTTTTCTTTTTAATTTAGATCTCAGTTGTGAATGATGACAATTGTATGATATGGATTTCCTTTTTAATGGAAGAGCTTTTAATGTTTATTCAAGTCTATGTTGATTTATTGTCTTGTAGATGATAGATTGATATGGTTTTGATATTTTCATCGATTCTAATTTCTGTGATTTAGATGAGATGGTCATACAATAGTTTTAATGTTCAGATAATTAATGACTTGGATGAGTTATATTAAGATTAGACGGGTCATGCCTATAGCTAGTTTAGTGTAGATGATTCGTGCTATTGTCGAAGATAGTTCATGCCATGGAAGTTAATTAATGATTCTTTTTGAAGTAATTCTAGCTTGTAGCTGAGAATACTTGTTCATGTTCACACTAGATTTAGATTAAAAGTTAAGGAATTGTTATGGTTCTATAGTGGATTCGATTTCCTAAGTAAATTCTATCAAATTAATCTCTTGCTTTTAAACTATTTGATTTCTTTCTTTTGCTTAATTTAAGTTTAAGTTTGTTTTAGTTTTTAATCAGCAAATTCCTCTTTAGATTTAGTGATAATCCATCCGTCCCTGAGGTTCGACAACCCTTAAATACTTATCCAAGTACAATTACCTTGTACACTTGCAAAGGGTTTAATTATAAACGATCAAGTTTTTGGCGCCGTTGCCGGGGACGGTGTTGATTTGTTACTAAATTAGGATTAGGATAATTCTATCTAATTTAGATTTAGTTTACTTTAGTTTTTAGGTGAATTCTTAGTTTCTTACCTTCTTTTAATTTGATCTTGTAGGCGGAGTTGAAGATCATGCTCTCTACACTTGTGGCTACAAGTAGACATTGATAAGCATAGTGCTTCTCTTCGGTTTGCAAGATCATTTTCTCTCTTTATTTTGATTTATTTTTAGTTAGTTTTTGCTTGTTATTCCCCTTTTTACACTTAAAATTGTGTGGTGTGTTTGTGGTGTATGCGTGGTCGTCGCTCCTTACTCCCCCGATTAGTACCATTTGACCCTGAGCCTGAGCGGACATCTAGGAGAGCTGAGTTGCCCTCGACCTACATCCCCAAACTCACCTACCAATTCCTCCTCCCACACTACTTCTACCCCCATCATGGCTGAACATCAGTTAGTAGATGCACCACTCAAAGCTCTAAGGGAGTATTACACTCCCAATGAGTACACCTCTCCTTCATGCATTAGGTTGTTAGCGGTTGCTGCTCAAAATTATGAAATTAAGCCCAATGTTATTCAAATGCTTCCATCCTTTTATGGGCTTAATAATGAAAACCCGTATAGGCACCTAGATGACTTTTTAGAACTATGCACAACTTTTAAGCTCTCAAATTTAACCGATGAGGCTGTTAAACTTCGCCTTTTCCCTTTCACACTGAAAGATAAGGCTAAGGAATGGTTTCACTCATTAGAGCCAAACATTATCACAACATGGGCCCAAATGCAACAATAGTTCCTTAAAAAGTACTTCCCCATAGGTAAGACCAACCAAATGAGAAAGGCCATAACCACTTTTGCCCAACTTCCCACTGAACAGTTCCATGAGAGTTGGGATAGACTTAAGGACCTTCTTAAGAGGTGTCCTTATCATGCTGTCCCTAAGTGGCAATTAGTGCAACATTTTTATGAGGGTCTTACTGAACAAAACCGTCATCTTGTTGATGCAAGTTGTGGGGTACCTTCTTGTTAAAAAATGAAAATGAGGCATGGAAACTTTTTGAGGACTTGAGTGAAAATTCTCTTCAACATGCTGCGTTGAATAGAAATGAGAGTGGATTATCTACTTTGAACAATGCCCCGTCTAGGGGTGGCTTGTATGAAGTCAAAAACCCATTAGACCTCTCCTCCAAAGTTGATACTTTGAGTAGGAAGCTTGACCTCCTTATAACTTCAACCCATCAGCCCACTCCTTTCACTCAAGATGCATGTACAATATGCCTTAGCCCAGTCCATACTATCATTGAGTGCCCCTCTGCCTCTCAATTTCCTGAGCTTGTCCAAGACCATGTGAATGCCACCCAATCCTTCCCTAGGGCTGAGAATAATCCATTTTCAAACACATATAACCCTGGGTGGAGGAATCATCCTAACTTTTCTTGGCGGACACAAAACCAAGGGGTTATGGGTAACCAACCCCCTAAACCCCCATTCCAAGTCCCACCAGCCCATATCCACCAACCTCAAGTGCAACCTCCGTATGTCCAACCCAATAGAAGTCCAAGTTTTGAAGAAAAGGTCTTGAGTGCCCTGCAAGGCATTCAATCTCAATCCCAACTCCTCCACTCTCACACACAATCTATAGCAAAGTTAGAAGCCCAAATTGGACAACTAGCCAATGCTATCAATAAGAGAGAGACAGGAACATTGCCGAGTCAGCCCCAACAAATCCCTAAAGGTCAATGTGGAGTAGAGATAGTCAATTCCTCTAATGAACAAGTTCAATCCATAACTACCCTTAGGAGTGGTCGACACATTGATAATCAGGTTGGAGAGGAGTCCTTGGGTACCACAAATGAAGGGTTAGACAATTCAGCCCCTAATGAGCCTTATCAGTTAGAGAGTGAACCAAATTCAAAGGAGTCAGTCTCTCCTTCCCTTTCCTCAGAGCCACAGTCTAAGACCACTTTTGATGGATCTTATATCCCTAGGGCACCCTTTCCTCAATGTCTTGACCTGGCCCCACCATTTAGAAAAAGCACAGCTAAGATGGATGATATTCTTGAGACTTTTAAATAAGTCAAAATTAATATCCCCCTCTTAGATGCCATTAAGCAAGTCCCTGCTTATGCTAAGTTCCTCAAAGACCTATGCACTCAAAAGCGTAAATCTAAGACTCATGTGTCTAAGAAGGTCTTTCTCACCGAGCAAGTTAGCTCTCTTTTGAAGTTTGACACCCCACCTAAGTATAAGGACCCTGGAGTACCCACTATTTCTTGTGTCATAGGTGATCACTCCATCCATAGAGCCCTCCTTGACCTTGGTGCGAGTGTCAATCTACTCCCTTACTCGGTGTATGAGCAACTAGGGTTAGGAGAATTATAGCCTACATCAGTTACCTTGCAACTAGCCGACCGTTCTGTGCGTAAGCCTCGAGGAGTCATTGAGGATGTCTTAGTGAAAGTTGATCGGTTCTTCTTCCCTGTTGACTTTCTTGTCTTAGATATGGAACCTGTCTGCAATACCACACACCAAATCCCCGTCATTCTAGGTCGCCCCTTCCTTGCCACTGCTAATGCTTGTATCAATTGTTGAACGGGAGTGATGGAGATATCATTTGGGAATATGAATGTGAGACTTAATGTGTTCCATGCATCTAATCAGCCACCTATTGAGTGTGACTTTGAGTGCTTAATGGTTGACCATTTAGATGACCTAGTCAATGAAGCCCTCCCCCTTACCCTAATGAGAGATACTCTTGAAATGACTTTACTATACCCAGGGTTAGAGGAGTCCACTATTGACCCATCTTTGGAGGAGGTCCATAGCCAACTAGCGGCTGCTAGTGTTCCCGAGTCTTCCTCTTGGAAGCCCCAGGTAGAGCCCTTACCTATATCAGCCTCCACACCTCTTAAGCCCTCCATAGAGTCACCACCTAAGCTTGAATTGAAAAACTTACCCAGCTCTCTCAAGTATGCTTTCTTGGGACCCAAGGACACTCTCCCAGTCATTATTTCCTCTAGTTTGACTAGTGACCAAGAGAGTAGATTGCTTACCGTCCTTGTCACACATAGGAGAGCCATAGGATGGACGGTAGCTGACCTTAGGGGGATTGACCCATCCATTTGTATGCACAAGATCCACTTAGAGGACACGGTCAAACCCTCGAGAGAAGGACAACGGAGGTTGAACCCTAACATGCGGGAGGTAGTCATGAAGGAGGTGGTTAAGCTTTTAGATGCAGGTATCATATACCCTATCTTTGATAGTGAGTGGGTGAGTCCTACCCAGGTTGTTCCCAAGAAGTCTGGATTCACTGTTAAGTCCAATTCATCAGGAGAGTTAGTCCCTACTAGGGAAACCACAGGGTGGAGAGTGTGTATAGACTATCGGAAGTTGAATTCCGTGACCCGAAAGGACCATTTTCCCTTGCCATTCATTGACCAGATCTTAGAAAAATTAGCAGGTCAGGACTTCTATTGCTTTCTAGATGGCTACACAGGATATAATCAGGTACCTGTGTTTCCGGGGGATCAGGAGAAGACCACCTTCACTTGTCCGTTTGGTACATTTGCTTATAGACGTATGCCATTTGGTTTGTGTAATGCTCCTGCTACATTTCAGCGTTGAATGATGTCCATATTTTCTGATATGATTGATAAATTTTTGGAAGTTTTTATGGATGATTTTTCTGTTTTTGGTGCTTCATTTGATGAGTGTCTCCATAATTTATCTCTTGTGCTTAAACGTTGTGAGGAGACTAATTTGGTTTTGAGTTGGGAAAAAAGTCATTTTATGGTTCAAGAGGGTATTGTTTTAGGTCATGTTATTTCCAAACGTGGTATTGAAGTAGACAAGGCCAAAGTTGACCTAATAGCTAACTTGCCTCCACCCACTACGGTCAGACAAGTTCGTTCTTTTCTTGGCCATGCCGGTTTCTATAGGCGATTCATCAAGGACTTTAGTAAGATTTCCCGTCCCTTGTGTCATTTGTTGGCTCAGGATGTTCCTTTTGAGTTTGATGATGCCTGTACGAAAGCTTTCACCAAGCTTCGTACACTCCTCTCTACCACCCCTATTATTCAGCCCCCTGATTATTCCCTACCCTTTGAAATTATGTGTGATGCCTCTGACTATGCTGTTGGCGCAGTCCTTGGCCAAAGAGTGAACAAAGTCCCCCATGTCATTTATTACGCTAGTAAGACCCTTTCTGATGCCCAATTGAACTATACCACTACAGAAAAGGAATTGCTAGCTGTTGTCTATGCCCTTGATAAATTTCGATCATACCTTTTAGGGTCAAAAATCATAATCTTTTCTGATCATGCAGCCTTACGCTACCTTCTTTCTAAGAAGGATACTAAGCCTAGGCTCATCCGATGGATTTTGCTCCTTCAAGAGTTCAATTATGAGATTAAAGACAAAAAGGGTGTTGAGAATGTTGTGGCTGATCATTTGTCTAGGATCTTACTTGAGGAACCTTCCAACCCTGAACCCCTTGATGATTCTTTCCCTGATGAGCAACTCTTTGTTGTCTCTACCAATTCACCCCCCTGGTTTGCCCATATTGTTAATTATCTTGTTGTGGGTCGCATTCCCTATAATTGGACTAAGCAGGACAAAGATTTATTCTTTTCTCATGTTAAGCACTATTATTGGGATGACCCCGATCTTTTTATGTTTTGTTCTGACCAGATTATTCGCCGATGTGTGCCTGATAGTGAATTCCTTAGTATTCTCACATTTTGTCATTCTCATGCTTGTGGCGGTCATTTTGGGGGAAAGAAAACTACTGCTAAGGTTCTTCAAAGTGGATTCTACTGGCCCACCTTGTTTAGAGATGCTCATGAGTTTTGTAAGTCTTGTGATAGATGTTAGCGACTAGGGGCCCTTTCTCAGAGAGACATGATGCCTCTCCAACCCATCCTCATTGTTGAGATTTTTGATGTTTGGGGAATAGATTTTATGGGACCATTTCCACCCTCCTTTGGCTACACTTATATTTTGGTCGCTGTTGATTATGTTTCCAAATGGATTGAAGCCATAGCGACAAAAACCAATGACCATAAGGTTGTGGTGGCATTTCTCAAGGAACATATTTTTTGTCGATTTGGTATACCTAGGGCAATCATTAGTGATGGGGGTAGCCACTTTTGTAACCGTTCCTTTGAAGCGCTTCTTCGAAGATATTCCGTCACACATAAAGTTGCAACCCCCTACCATCCTCAGACTAGTGGTCAAGTAGAGGTGTCTAATCGTGAGATTAAGAAAATCCTTGAGAAAACAGTACACCCTGATCGAAAAGATTGGTCCATGCGTCTTAATGATGCCTTATGGGCATATCGAACCACTTATAAAGCCCCCATTGACATGTCCCCTTACCGTCTTGTTTACGGTAAGGCGTGTCACTTACCCGTTGAGTTGGAACACCGTGCTTTTTGGGCCATTAAATCATTTAATTTCGACATGGACAAAGCTGGTTCCCACCGCAAACTCCAACTTAATGAATTGGAAGAGATGCGTCATGAAGCTTATGAGAGTGCCAAATTATATAAACAAAGGACTAAGACTCTACATGACCATTTAATCCATCGAAAGTCCTTTGCACCTAACCAGAAAGTTTGGCTCTTTAATTCTAAATTACGTCTCTTCCCAGGTAAGCTTAGATCTCGCTAGGATGGCCCCTATGTTGTTACTCAGGTTTTCCCTCATGGAGCAATTGAAATCTCTGACCCACAAGATAATCGGGTTTTTAAAGTTAATGGTCAGAGACTTAAGCCTGTCATCGAGAGAGATATTGAGAGGGGTGACATTGACTCTATTGATTTGATTGATCCATTAATACATTAAGGGAGTGCACATTGTCTGGCTGAAGACACTAAACTTAGCGCTTCTAGGGAGGCAACCCTTGTTTTATTCGATGTGTTTTTATGTGTATTTTCTCTCCTTTTCTTTTAGTTTTAATTAAATTTCCTTTATTTAATCCGTTTAGTGATTTTTTATTTATTTATTTAGTAGTTTAGTTAATTAACTGGATTTTTTCAAAAAATAAAAATAAAAAAATTTGTGTTTTCCCGTTCGATCGGGACTGTTTCCGATCGATCGCCTGATCGATCGGTAAGTATCCCGTTCGAACGGTCGAGACGTCACTTACAACGTGCGCGCCGGCCAGTGTGTTCCGCCGTCATTTTTTTCCTCCGCCGCGCCGTTGTTTTCCTCCGCCGTCTTCCGTCCCCTATCCAGCGAGATTTTTGTCCGACAATCATCCCTCCTCTCCGATTTTTCGTGTAGAATCTATTTCCGGACTCAATTTGAGCTGAATCAGCCTCTATTTCACGCTGTCCCTCTGTTTCACCGGTAAGCCCCAAATTCGATTTTTGCATTTTTCTTTCAATTTTTGACTAAATCGGGTGCAATTTTTTGTGGAAATTTGTTAGAAATGTCTTTTACACTTTAGATTGATCGTTTGGTATAATTTGATTGACTGATTAAGGCATTATGTTCGGTAGATTTCGGATTTTTCAGTCCGCACTGTTTTTGTCAAAAATTTCAATTTTTGAGGCTTTAATGGATCCATTTATATGTACTTGCTTTACGAAAGATGCTCAATTTTCACTTGTACATATTATACTTTAATTTGGGACATTTCTGCTCAATTTTTTTTTCTAGGGGTATTTTCATAATTTGACATTATTGGGCGTGTCCAAAACTTTTTCTGCTTTCTAGTCGCTTCCATATCCCTTTTAGCACTTGTTTTTGAGCTTTTTGCAGATCTATGGCGCACGGTTCTCGTCCTAAAGCTCCGAAGAAGAGGAAGGGCGCCTCTTCTACTTCGCATGCTTCATCGTCTACTACCACCGCTGCCGATCTACATCTTCGGCCTATTGTTTACGAGCGACAGGTGGAGTTTGTCCCCACCATTACTGCTGCCCAGTCATGGCTTATGGAGCGAGAGGATTGGTACTCCTTTTTCTCACAGATTGCAGCCCCTGACGCTCGCGTACATCATGAGCAGGTCCGATCTTTTTATGCATCCGCCGTTCTTAATGAGATGGGATATTACGATCACTGTCACACCAGATCTTATAGCTGCAGTGATGGGTCTCGCGCGCTCCAGCTTCACTTATCCCTCTTTTGCTGATTTTGCTTTTCCTGATGAGTATACTATCACGGGGACTCTTATGGAATAGGAGCGAGGCCCATCTCTCACATATGGATTGCTAGCTTCTCTCATGATGCGGGACTATCGTTTTGCACATCTGATATTGGAGTATGACATATGGTTCCACCGTCATGAGAAGGTTGACTTCACCTTAGCTCGCCTTCTTTATATTCTGGGTCGTGTGAAGCGGATTCACATCGACTTGCCCTCCTTTGTCTTCGCACGGATGGCAGATATAGTTTCTGGACCAGTGGATGCTCGATTAGCTTTTCCTTTTCTTTTGGAGTGGATTTTTGTTCACTTTCATTTGGATTTTCCTTCATATGCACCCACGAGCCGAGGTTTAGGGGTCATTTCCCAGGCCACCCTAAACCGGATGATCACACATCGTCCGCCTCGACCAGCATTCGACGAGGTGAACAAGGAGGAGCTAGCCCCAGAGGGTGTACCAGAGGTTGCAGCTGAGCAGCACATTCCTGCACATGCTAACGACTCT
Source organism: Saururus chinensis (assembly GCA_035235625.1). Classification (NCBI taxonomy): domain Eukaryota; kingdom Viridiplantae; phylum Streptophyta; class Magnoliopsida; order Piperales; family Saururaceae; genus Saururus; species Saururus chinensis. Next base: position 41,610,805 of record CP141143.1, read on the forward strand.
TTCCTGGAGATGGAGCATCGTCTTCGCGGACATATTGATTCTTCTCTGGCACAGTTTCAGACGAGGCTTACTGCCCATATAGATGCTCAGATGGCTACTCAGATGATTGAGATGAGGGGACTTATACAAGGACTGGTTGATTTGATTCGTAGCCAATTAGCTCCGGCAGATGCAGATGATAGTGACTAGAGTTCTACTGATGCCTATGATTCTGATGATGCTGATATTTAGCTGTGCAGGGGCTACTTTAATCTTTTCTTTTCTTTATTTTTTTCTTTATTTTATTTTTATTTTATTTTTATTTTTATTTTTTATCTCTTTTCTGGTAGATTGGTATTTTAGGTTTGGGAAATTGCTCTTTACCTGTATGTTTCTCATGTTTTCTCAATCCTATGTACTTCACTTTTCAGATTAGTAGATTAGTTATACTTTCAGGTGATATCTTTCTTTCCCTCTCTTACTTATTCTTGTCATTGTAGTATATATTTTCTTTAACATTGAGGACAATGTTTAGTTTAGGTGTGGGGGTGTAGAAAGATAATTTTTATTTCTTATTTTTCTTTTAGGATGTTTTAGAGTATTTTCTTTTGTTTTCTTTTCTTTTAAGTGGATTTTTACCGCTTATTTTCTTTTAAAAGTATATATTTGTTTTTAAAGAGATCAATTTCATGAAGAAAGTTCAAGTAATTAATTAAGTGATGAAAATGATTAAGTGAGTAATTTCTATTTTATTTTCTTTATCTTGGATAATTGTGCTTATATTTTTAAATCACATTTCACACACTTGAAACTTATAGGAATATAATTTTATGAGTTATTACTTGTAATCTTAGTGGGATATCTTTAACTGAGCATATATTTTTGAAAACTTGGCAATTGAGTAATTTTTAATATTTTATGATAAATCTTTATGCTTAGCTTTTATTTGAAAAAATGGGATAAGTGTGTATGAAAAAAAAAAGAATGAAAAAAAAAAGAAGAATGAAAAAAAAATTGAAAAAAATAGATTGAATGAGAAAAAAAATGATGATGAAAAAAAAAAGAAGTTTGTTTCTCTTTTTACTGAGTAACCGGACCTTGTGCCTAGGCAAGTATAAGGGATTGCGTCAAAAGGTGAAAAGTTGAGATAAATTCTTTTATGACTTGCTTGGTTCTGTAGCCTTTATAGTTCGAGTTATTAAGCCTGAGGGGTGTTTCAACACCTAGTGCCTTGAGCCAACTGGATTAAGGACACTGGCCTAATGCTTGTTACATGGACTATTTAGAAAGCTTAATAGAACTAAGTATTGCACAAGTCATATTTTGATGTATATTATGCTCTTATTCCCTAAATTTAATTGAAATTTGAAGGCTATTACACGAGGGTTTATTATGAGATGTTAGAGATGAAAGATTGTCATTGTTATATTTTTGAGTTAGTGAACTTTAATGAGCTTGGTTAATGGGTCACATAAGATATACTTGTTAATAATGAATGAAATTGTATGACTACAAAGTTTCTACACTTTATGTTTTTGAAATGTATATATGTAGTTGCACAATTATTTCTAAGATGGGGTTATACAATGGATTATTCCTTACTTGAAAGTGATCAGATCTTAATTGTTTACTTGTTTCAAGTATTTGTGGTTGGTTCTTTTTATAAATAGTTATGTGTTTTTAAGAGAAGATTATTTTTCAAATTTTTGTTTTCTTGTTTGTTTGTTTTATTTTTCTTAGGTTTAGATGTTTGTGGGTATCATTACTGCAAACCCTCACGAGACACAACTCGTCCAACTAGGGACACCTAGGGGTTTAAAGGCTTGTTACATATGCTAAATTCAATCGTGATTCCCTACGAAAGTGGCTTTTATTTATTTTTCAAGATTAGTTATTTTGTTTTGTTTTGCTCGAGGACTAGCAAAATATAGGTTTGGGGGTATTTGATAAGTATGAAATATACATCTATTTTATATGCCTTTTTACCTTATTTGCTAGTATAGATTAGGTTAATTTAGAGTTAATTATGGTTTATTTAGATTAAGATAGATATTAGTATTTTAGTTTAATTGTTAATGATTTTGTAGTTGTTAGTTGTTTAGACATGTATTTAAATCAAGATGGAATTTTAATTATATTCTACATGTCTAAAATATAGTATTTTATGTTTTGTAGGTAAAGTGCGCTTATTGAAGTACTTGGACGATGTTTGAAATAATTAAAAGTAGTCTTCACATGCTTTAAAGTGATTTGGACAACTTTTCGGAGTTATAAACAAGTTGGAAACTAATATGGACACGAAGGAAAGCTTAATGAACAGAATATAAACTGTCCAGGAAAACAGAAACACTGTAGCCGATCGATCGGGAATGTAGGGCGATCGATCGGGATAACGTGAATTCAGACAAAAATACAGTTCAAGCGATCGATCGGGAATGCAGGGCGATCGATCGGCATAACGTGCAATTTCCTAGTTTGACCCAAATTTCAATCCTTTTTATATTGGACTTATTCCTACGGAACTTATGCCTATAAAAAGACATATTTGGCTTAAAATTGGGGGGATTCGAGGAGATTTTGAAGAAGAGAAAAAGGAAGAAGAAGATGGAAGAGAACTCAAAGCTTTCAATGGAGATTCAAGTGCTTTCTTCTACCATGGAAGGCTAGACGTTTCTTTTACTTAGGAGTTGATGAAGCTATAGATAAGTTTCAGTTTCTTTTCTTTTTAATTTAGATCTCAGTTGTGAATGATGACAATTGTATGATATGGATTTCCTTTTTAATGGAAGAGCTTTTAATGTTTATTCAAGTCTATGTTGATTTATTGTCTTGTAGATGATAGATTGATATGGTTTTGATATTTTCATCGATTCTAATTTCTGTGATTTAGATGAGATGGTCATACAATAGTTTTAATGTTCAGATAATTAATGACTTGGATGAGTTATATTAAGATTAGACGGGTCATGCCTATAGCTAGTTTAGTGTAGATGATTCGTGCTATTGTCGAAGATAGTTCATGCCATGGAAGTTAATTAATGATTCTTTTTGAAGTAATTCTAGCTTGTAGCTGAGAATACTTGTTCATGTTCACACTAGATTTAGATTAAAAGTTAAGGAATTGTTATGGTTCTATAGTGGATTCGATTTCCTAAGTAAATTCTATCAAATTAATCTCTTGCTTTTAAACTATTTGATTTCTTTCTTTTGCTTAATTTAAGTTTAAGTTTGTTTTAGTTTTTAATCAGCAAATTCCTCTTTAGATTTAGTGATAATCCATCCGTCCCTGAGGTTCGACAACCCTTAAATACTTATCCAAGTACAATTACCTTGTACACTTGCAAAGGGTTTAATTATAAACGATCAACAATTATAAACATTCATGATCTATGTGCCTTCAAGGCCCACTCACTTTGACTAGCAAGGGATAGTGGTGGCACATAACATTCTACCATGCACTACTTCCACCTTGCCCTAATGGCAACCAAGAAGCAAAGTGACCTAGAAAAATTATATGCAACCTCCCAAGTGGCCTCCTCTAGAGGGAGGACACACTAAGCAACAAGTAACTCCTTAAAAATTTGTCCGAACCACTGAACCCGTCTATTATCCATGATGGTCCCTATAGCCAAATTCTGGAAGAACCATAGTCAGAGGGGGTGGTGCAGAAGCTACTACAAAGTGGAGCGATCGCTTATATGCCTGCATAGCCTTGTCACATGGATAACCTGATGGATCAGGGCATCATTATGCAGGTCCAATCGATATGCAACTAGACCAACCTGCTCGAGCACCAAATAAGGACCGTGGAAGATATGAGTAAGCTTCAAGTGCAAAGGCTAATGAAGAGAGGTCTGGTGTTAGGGTAAAACTGAGAGTTTAATATCAGTCTAAAAGAGTATATCAGATCACTAGATTGCCCCTAGTTTTATTATATATGAAAAAAATACTATGAGTTCTAGACTTTTTGAGCAGAAATTTTATACATAGCTGAGTCAAACAAATATGCTCCCAAACCTCACTCACGATGTACCAATCATTCAACAACCATCATTCAATCTAGTCATGAACATAGCAATTCAATGTGGACAAACCTAGCACGGTAAAAAACCATTGTAGTTTTAAAGGAACGAACTCAATGCACTAGAAACTAAGACATTACATTGACACATGCAATCCACCAACCTTGTTTATACTCTAACAAAAGCTTCTCTTGTTTAGATCATTGTTACTAGCCTTCAAGTCTTTTCCCTCAAGCACTTGAAACTTTTTCCTCTTTGCCTTGTCTTTGTCTCAAACAAGCTTCTCTTGTTACTAGCCTCAAACAAGCTTCTCTTATTATATTGACTTTGGCCTTGTGGAATCTTTAATATCCCATTAAAAAATATGTTGCAACTCCTTTAAAATCTCTCAATATATTGTCCTTTAGTTGTGGATTATCCTTTTGAATTAACCATTGATCTTCAACTCAAAGCTTAATGTAAATCCTCCATTGAAAATAATTTACAAAAGGTATAAACCCCTTTTCTCTAATCTCCTTTAGGTTTTCCTCTATCAAGTTTTGTGGTTTCTAAAACCTTATAAGGAAAGAAAATAAAATCAAAATGGCTTAATTAGGGTAACCTGTCATCGAAGCAATCAATTTTTCCAAATAGCAATCAATCATTTTATTCCTCTTAATTTGTAGCAAATGACCTTTCTACCTATCATTCTACTATATTGCCCTTTTTACCTAAAAACCTCCTAAAACCTATAAAATCACTTTTGATAATTGTCTAAGTAGGTTTTTTTTGTAAATGTGATCTAAATAAGCTTGAAAAACCTTATACATTCTTTAGTCTTCTATCTTCATCCATAAGAATGCATCTGCTCCTACTTTTAAGTCTATCAATTCCAAAACTGACTCAAACCATAACAACCTCAAATCAAATTCTAAAATTCAATACATACGCATGATTTCTAGACATAATTTTAATAAAAAAAATCAGCCATTAAACTTGACATGTGACTCATATGTTCTTACAAAAACTGTGACATGAACCCAGTTGTTGATCTGAAACTGTCGATTCGTCATCCAGCAATCATAAACATGTTTCATATGGTTTTTTGCAGATGCTAAGTTGGCCTGGATTTGGCAGAGGACCTCATCACGTGTCTAGAGCAAGTAATCCACCTCAGCTACAACACTCCACTGAGCGACATATGCAAAAATAGTCAAGGAGGGTTGACCTACACAACTTGGAATGGTATGAATCCAATAGCCATATGGAATGTCATGTTATGTAACCATTATACCAATGTGGGGAGCTACAACCATCGTCAGGGCTGATTACCTATCAAACAATGGACATACTACTCGAGTCTATGGTTAACCATCGCCATCGGTCTATGGGTGGTAGGTTGTGCACATGTGAAGAGGTGTTCATGCATGGTGAAGAACTGCGGCTAGAACTATGACATGAACACTTATCACTATCGAAGAAAATTGTATGGGGCATTCCAAGGAGCTTGGGAACCTCCCAAACATAGAGCTCAGTGACTTCATAGGTGGTGTAGGGGTGCTCCATATTATAAAATTGGGCATATTTGGATAGCTTATCCACTATGACCATGATCATTATCTTGCTCTGAATGCAAGGTAGGACTGCAACAAAGTCCATTAAAACATCTTCCCACACCTGGTTAGGAATGGGGTGAGTTGCAGGAGATGTGGTCACTTACAAGAGATGTGGCGGTTGCGTTGGTATGTTGGCAACTGTCATGGGTGCAAAGTTGATCCTAACATATGCACATGTGATGGTCTGGCTGCACCGCGCAACAAATAGCCAATCCGCCCATTCACCCAAGATTATGCAAATCCCAAACAAAGCACAACATAAGGAAAGATAAGGAAAAATGTGGACCGCCTTAAAAACCTTTTATTCAACACATAGTTTATTCTAACAAGGCCCCTACCTTTCTCACAAACCCAACACCGACTTACCTATATTGCAAACTAGTCCACCCCTTAAAAAAAACTGCCTCAAGCCTTGCTGAGTTGTGAGTATGGTCCACCTCTTGGTTGAGTCACTCCCAACTCCTCCAAATTGCCAACGAAGTGTTTGCTGCCCAACAGTCCTCCAGAACTATGGTGAAAGCTCTCAGTCCATTTGTTGTAAATTTCTGAGTTTTGAATGCTTGAAAAACCTTCCTGCTATGATGCCCCTTTATATAGAGGAAGGGTTAGGAAGCCTAGTACTACTAGGACTAGCCCAACCATAGTTACAAATTCGGAATCCCACATCCATGCCCTATTACAAATACGAAACCAACCCATATATATGCCAAAAACAGTCCCAATGGAGTCCTAACCCAACTAAAAGTATAGGTAAGCCCTCATTCAAGTGTCCCGCCTCTCCTAGCATTCCTCATACTCCTAATCTAGTTAGAAGTCCTCTGCTTGCATTCCATCTCGTCTTAGCAAAGTCTTGGCTGCGTCCTCTTCTTGCAAGGAGTCCTTGTCCCACTAGAATTCGGCAGTCTTGAGCAATCTGACTTGAGCACAACTCCTTGTCTGGGCTTCCTACTTGCATTAGGCCTCCGAGGCAACTCCTAGTCGCGATAGGAAGCATCGGAACAAATCATTAACTATCACCAACATCTCTCCTACTCCATGTAGGAGTTGTCCGTGAGAGTCCCGACCTGCATAGGAACCATCCTAGGGTATGGAGCCAAGCCCGCCATCGAATCCTACTCCAAGTAGGACTTGGATATGAGTCCGCCAATGCCCAACACCGCCATTTCTCTGCTTTCCCATCGCTGTCCGCTTGTCAAGCTGAAACGCATCCGTCCCTTAGCCTATTTTCAAAGGTAGGGGTCTAATAGGCCTTCCCTACTTAAATCCTTTGAAGCCCCTAACTTCCCAGGTGCATCAATTGAGCCCATCAAGCAATTAGCCAACACTTCCCATCACACCAAGGCTAATTTATGTTTTGCCCAGCCTAAGTTCACCTTCGGGCAAGTTATGGCAACTCTAGCCACCCCCATATCCTGCAAACCGCTCCATCAATCCGCTCCTTGGCTTCTTCAATCAGCCAAGGTTTGGGGAGTCTGCCCCCCTCCTCCATTCAAGTCCTCAATGACCCGAAGCTACCCCCTTGGATGGGGACTCCAGCAACTGAATGCTTGAAATTTGTTGCAAAAGACTCATCTATGATAGCTCCTCATGATCGGATTCATCCTTACCCTCCTTAGTGACAAGTGCATTCAGCCTTTCTTGTTTTGGACAGATTTCAGCATGGTGTAGCCCTTGGAATATGAAACAACCACCACCTCTATTTGGCTGGCCAGACTACTCGCCTTTGTCCTTGCGACCATTGCCACCCTTGCTGCCCTCCTTATGAAATTGGTGACGCCAGTCACCAGAACACCCACGAACTGCACCAAAAGCCTGTCCCTTGGCTGCCTCGCCCTGCCAAGTATGTGCGGAGACCACCCCCCATAAGTATAAGTCCGCCCAAGGATCTGCACACTGCCATGTTGCTGATCCTGGAATTTGCTTCAGGAAGGTGAACACCATCTCCCAATGTCTCAGCATCTCGCTGCCTGGTAAATCTGCCAATGACCTCGCAGTAGTCTGCCAAGAGACCTTTACTCCTTCAGGGAGCAAAATGTTTGACCTACCTAGTGTCAAGCCCATCAAGAGCTTTAACCTCCTTCTGGGTATTCTCAGTGATTCAACACCTTCAGCCAACTACCTCACCAAGTCCGTATAGAGCTTTCACCACCCTCGGTATCCTGGCAATGGAACCAACTGTCACGGGTGCGAAGTTGGTCCTAACATTCATACATGTGATGGCCTAGCTACACTGCACAACCAACAACCTATCCACCCTTTCACCCAAGTTTATTCAAATCCAAAACAAAGCACAACACAGGGAAAGATAGGGGAAAAGGAGGACGGCCTCGAAAACCTTTTATTTAGCACACAGTTTACACTAACAAGGCCCCTACCTTGCTCACAAACCCAACACTGACTCAGCTATCTTGCAAATCAGTCTGTCCCTTGCAAAAAACTACCTCAAGCCTCCCTGAGTTGTGAGTATGGCCCGCCCCTTAGGTGAGTGCACTCTCAGCAGCTCCTCCAAGTCACTAACAAAGTGTTTATTGCCGAACAGTCCTCTAGAATTGTGGCCAAAGCTCTTAGTCTGCCCCTTGTAGATTTCTGAGTTTTAAATGCTTGAATAACCTTCCTCTATTTGGCCATGACCCCCCCTTTATATAGAGGAAGGGTCAGGAAGCCTAGTACCACTAGGACTAGCCCAACCTTAGTTACAAATTTGGAATCCCACATCCCCACCCCATTACAAATAGGAAACCAACCCATATACATGTCCAAAACATACCCAAAAGGAGTCCTAACCCAACTAGAAGTATAACTGAGCCCTCTATCATGTGTCCCACCTCTCCTAGCATTCCTTAGACTCCTATTTCAGCTAGAAGTTGTCTTCTCGCATGCCATCTTGTCTCAACAAAGTCTTGGCTGCATCCTCTTCTTACATGTTTAGGGCTTCATCTAAGCCTTGGCTCTGAATTAAGCAAGACATGATAGTGGAAAAGAAAACTGATTTTGAGAAGTCATTGACTGCATGCATGTACTTGACAATGATGGAAAACCTGAATCAACTCCTTAGCTCTCTTCTCTTATTCTTCTTTGTTTTCTTCCCTTGTTGGCTGCTGGTTGTCGGAATTTTCTGTTCAGTCGACCAAACTAGTCGTTCAGCTTGGCTGCTTAGGGTCGTGATAGGTGATTGAGAGATAGATAAGCTAAGATGTGCCTTGTTGTTTTTAATTGCCACCCAAAAGCAAAATAATTTCAACCATGAGTGGAAGTAGGTTCCAATGAAAATCCTATTTAGCTTCTCCTTTTCATTTCTTGAGCACGTTTTCCTTAAAATCTTCCATCCAGCAATCTCCTTCTTGAAGAAGGGTCTCACCACCCAGACAACTTCTATTTTTTGTTTGTCTTCTCCACTCTGGTCCACTGCTATCATGTGCATGTGGGGCCTAACATCTAATGAAATAGCCCTTACCTTAATCTTTAGCCACTTATATGAATCCTTGCTTTATCCAATCATATTGCAACATATTTTCTTTCCTTTCTCATGACCATTCTGTATTCAGCAAATATGATTTTCCTTTTGACTTCTTTCCCTTATCACCAATATGTCGGCTGCCCTTTACCTATTCTTTTATATATTTTTCCTTGTTAAAAATTTCTAAAGAGAGTGAGTCCTAGAGAGGGGATGTGTGTGTGTGTAGGGAGGGGGGGCAGTGAATAGGACAACCACTAAAATTATTGGAGTTAAAACTCCTACTACCAAACCACATCGGTGTTGGACTAGGCTATGGGGTCAGGCCTATTTCGGTCCACTTTGTTCAAAGTTTGGGTGACCAACTATGGGTCCAAGGTTAGTGGGGGCAGTCACACCGGCCCCACATGAGCCATCGTTACATGAATTCTTTTGGGACCCACATTTATCACACACACACACACGACATGTGACTAGGGTGTGCATCATCACATTGTGGGGCCGGACTCATTAATTAGTGTCAATTGTCGGACCCATGGTTTGGAGGGGTCAACCTTGTCACGGGCTTGGCCGTGTGTAGGGGATCCAGGCCCCCCGTGGGCTTTGAGAAGCAGAGACCACTCCCGTTATGTTAAAACCTCTATGAATGCCCAACAAAATCAAGGAGGCCTTCTTAACTGAAGCAGACATAGGGTTAAGTGAGAGGGGTATAAATAGGGAATAAGAGAGAGAGGAGGAAGCCCAAAGTGATAGAGCTGCCCCTTCCTCTCCTCTCTCTCCCAATTCCACCCCTCCTCTTCCCTCTTGGTGCGTGGCTCCCAAGTTCAAAGAGAGACAAGGGGGTGGCCACCCCTTGTTCTCCCTCTCCTCTCCCTTGTGCATGTGCAAGAAGGTGAATCATCTTCCTCGCAAGCGTGTGGCTTTAAGATAAAAGGATTGGGCGCTCCTCCTCGCTGATTTCTCCATCCAAGAGAGGGGTTTTTGAGGGATCTACACATGAATCAACATATTCTTCTCCCTTTCTTGATTACTTTGTAATTCAATTGGATGCAGGCATTGGTGTGAAGGAAAGAGACGTCCTAGGGCTGATCAGCCCCACAGGTCCCTATGTACCTTTCTTTGTTGTCATTTTGATTAATTTTTTGCTCAGATTTGCATGATTATTGCTTATGGTTAACCATTTTCATGTGATTATGTAGTGGATTGATTTTAAACTCACGATTTTTATGCAAGGTGCCTCCCATAGGGCTCGCCCACCTCCACACTTATGCTTTGACACCACTCTACAGTGGTCACTGATTTTAAAAAAAGTTGTGATTTTTACCTGATTTAGGCTTTTTGGAATTAATGTAAAATTGAGTTTATTATGAACTGATTCATGTGATTAGGTTTCTCAAAATTTGTGATTTGATTGTTTATTTGATTTTGGCACGCCTAGGGGCAAAATTGTAAATTCACATGTGTGGATTTTTTGCCAAAATAAATAAATTTTCTGAACACTTTATATGCATATACATGTTTTTTGGTTCATGATGTTTAATTTATTATATTTTCTTAATTTAATTGATTAATTGGATTAGTAATTTGTGCAAATTGACCAAATTACCCTAGGGGCATTTTGGTCAATTCAAAAGGGCATTTTGTGCACATGATTGTTTGCTATCCAGAACCTTTATTAAAATATTTCATGCTTCTAAAAGTGTTGACTGATTTATTGATTTTGGTGTGATTATTAGTGTGAAAAGACCGAATTAGTCCTAGGGCTATTTTGGTAATTTCACACTATTTTTTTCTGGAGAGAAAAGTGATTTTTTCAGCAACCCATTAAGTGTTGCCTTGATAATTGTGTGTGCTTAAGTTGTAGCATAAGTTATTATTGCAAGTAATTGCTTATTAGGTCAGCTTATCTTGAGGGGCTTAAGGGTAGTTTGGATTTTTTACATGCTAGTGATTTGTGCCTAATAAATATGCAATTAAAATAATTATGTCTGTTATACCCGGATCCGGAAAACCTGACCCATACCTGGGTTTTTTTGGAAAACAGAATCTCATAAATAAACGAAAAAAATTAAAACTAGACTGAGCAGGAGCTGCAAACTCTGAGTGCGAGAGTCATAACGTTCTTCCACACACTACGGAGTTTTAACGTTCCGTTGTGTGTAGATAAGAACAAACCTAATTTTATGCTAATATGGATCAGGTAAGTACGTATTGGATACAATCTCTTACGTTATTCCAATATGATCAGATCCGAACGTAATTTTGCCTAACGACTACTACATATATTAGACATCACAAAATCATATATAATAAAATACGTATACTTTATATCCAAATAATTCATTCGGAGTCAGTTGGAAATCTCATAAATCATTGGAGTCAACAAAAGCCAATAAATCAAAATTCACACATCCCACTCTATCACTAAGAAATCCAAACAAAACACCTTTACACGTCTCAATCTATAACTAAGCCAAGACCGAACACACGTCACACGTCTCGCTTACCCCAGAGCGAGACTGAACACAAACAGGTCATATAAACACATATTATCACTATGCATATTAAGCACATGAATCATAGCATAGCATACATCCTAATTAGCACATGTAGTTCTATAATTAAAACGGGAGGTAAGAAATGCTTACTCCCTTGATGTCCCGCAAGGTAGCGACAATCGTGGTTGCTTGCTCCTTCTTGGTGTCTTCCCCTTCATATCTGGAGACAGTGGACGAACCTTTCTCTAGCTTCAGCAAGTCACTCGTCTTGTGCAGGATGATGACCGGCAAAACTTTCCTGTAGCTCATGACTCTTTACACTTTCTGTGCCATTAAGCAGCGGGCAGAACCTTCCCTACCTAGAGACACTTTTACCCGTACGCATCCATGGATGTCAGATAGAACTTCCCCTTACCCGGAGACACTTTTTCCCCTACGCGTCTATGGATGATGGACAAAACATCCCCTTACCCAGAGAACTTTTTTCCCTACTCATCTGTGAATGATGGACAAAACTTCCCCGTACCCAGAGACACTTTTCTGTCTATGCGCTCGAAGGTGATGGGCATAGTCTCCTCTTGTCCCGGGGCATTTCTCCCTTATAGAGTTGCTAACTCAAGGAATAGATTCTTCCATTGCATAGAACACCCTTGAATTAGTTATAAACGCCTTTTGAACAGAAGAAAACGGACTCAGAACGTCCCCCGAAATTCTCCCAGAAGTTTGAACGGAGGAAGACATATATGCATTCAAGCTCTCGCGCCATGTGGCACGCATTCGTGTGTTGCGTGCAAGTCTATGTCACAACTAGCGCGTCAACGCACTTCCTGCGCATGTCTCATGATCACATGGTCCCGCGACACGCGGATGGCCATGATCATACCATATGGCATGGCGCGGTGGCTCCAGCTCGGCTCGGCTAATATCATCAATTCCTTATTTTATTATTATTTTAATCCAAATACAATTCCAATTTCAAAATGCGATCACTTCTTATCCCGAAGTTAGAGTCAAGCGTTTTGGGTACCAATAGAATCGTATTGATGAGCCCTTTGTAACTAAAGCCCACATGGGTATGTTATCTAACTTTTTCAATGTCGGTCCAGTAATGTGGCACATTTCACGAGGTTGTAACCTTCGTTTCTGACCTCCGTTTTGCATGTTCTTAGGTTTGTTACACTCGTTACTTCAAGCTCTAACTAGATACGTAAATTTTATCCCTTGAAACCCCCTCAAAATTAATTAAAATTATATAATTACCCCTAACCCTTCGATTTAGGCGTAATCGAAACAGGGGGTGTCACATTCTTCCCCCCTTAAATGAATTGTGTCCTTACAATTCACCAAAAAATACATGTCAAACGAAATGATAAGAAAATCAGACCATTAGTCGGATAGTAAACATGAATCCAATTGATTTTTAATTGAATACAACATTCAAAAGCACTATTAACTAAGTTATAATCGGATAACATTATCCGATAACCTATCAGATAAAACTCATAAGTCAATAGTCTAAATTCATACAACAAAATCCAATAAGTTATAATCGGATTAACCACTCATAAACAAAATCCGATAATTTATGATAGAAGAAAATCCTTTAAACAAAATCAGACTAATTTAAATTCGGATAAATCATATAATCTAGAATCCAATTTTAAGATCGGATAAAATCATTTGATAGAATCAGAGTAAATTAAATCAAAGTAGAGTTTAGAAATTTTTGGGATTAAATCATCCGATAGATCACATAATTTGAGATCGGATAACAAAATATGAATATTAATTTCGAAATCAAATAAATTTTCCAAATCAAAACAGAACAGACACATAAGAGCCATGATATCGAACAACATTCCCCACCCATATATGTATGTTAGTACCAATTATTTTTCTCGGTGAGTATCCAAATAGAGATTGCTTTGATAATCCTAGGTTTTACCCCAGAACTATCCAGAAAGTGCACGTATTCAAAATATAATGCAATGCTTTTAAATCATTTCAAAATATGATATTTTTCCTAAAAACAGGGCTAATAAGCATAAATTTATAATTTAAAACCCCCTACAATTTAGGTTGAGTTAAAATGTAAAATAATGCTAAGCAAAAATATATGAAAATAATTATGCTCTTTTTCAAGAAATCATTTGTTAGAAAAAGAATCATATCATAAATAATTTGATGCAGAAACATATGCACAAATTATTTGTTCGTCCGAGTGAAGAGAAAACCAGAACTGTGATGCCGAACAGTGTTCCCCTCGACACTCATGGGACATCGAGAGGCTTAGTAAGTGGGAGCTTTCCCATGATGCTGCATACCCATGTGCGCGCTTATACTGATTATTTTTCTCGGTGGGTATTAAAGAGTCATGCTCTGATAGTTTTTGGACTTTATACCAAATAACTATTCGATAGTCCTGGACTTTATACCATATTATTATCTTTCAAATCCATTCAAAAAATTCAAACGAAACATCTTTATTAGAAATCAACATTAATAATCGCTTCATGGAATCATTTAGAAATCAAAACATATGACAGAAAATATACTTTTTACAGAGACTAAATCATTCGAGAGAACAATGATTAGAATTCAATCATACTCTTGTCATAGAGGCATTCGAAAATTAAAGCATCTAATTGAAAATAGATTTTACATTGAGTAATGTAAATTATTTGATAGAAAACATACAATCATACCCTTTTCATAGAGGTAGAAGAAAACTTAAAATAAATGTGTCACACATTTAGGTCAAAGCATGCATTCTAGAGTCACATGATACCCAAAAGAAACATTTCAAATCAAACCAAACTTGAAATCAAAATTAATCTCAATGCACGAGCAGAATCAACATTGGAGCTATCCACTAACCCCCATGTCCCATAACACGGGCATTTGATAGTTTCTTTGTAGTAAATCTACTATCCATTGAGATAACTTTGCAATTTCAAATCATTTTTCCAAAACACAGAAGATTTGAATTCAATTTCTATGTTAAATACATTTGCAGACTCAACCTTAGAGTAAACCACTACTACAACACATCTCATACCACGGGTATTTGGCTGTTTCTCTTAGGGAATACTACTGTCTTGGAAAATAATTGAATTAAATTTCAACACACTAGCAAAACTAGGCCGAGAGTGATCCACTAATACCTCGTGTCCCATATCACGAGCGTTTAGTGGTTCTTTCGAGGTAGGTCCACTATTTTTCTAAAAACAACTTTCAAATGCTGATACTTCAAAAGTAAATCTTGTGTCAAAATATTAGCAGAATTTGCCATAGAGCTATCCACAAACACCTCACATCCCATACCATGATGTGTAGTGGTTGCTCCTTAGAAATTCCACTGCTTTTCAAACTATATTCAGTTTATAAGCAAATGATTTTTTTTTAAAAAAAATAATTTGAAATGTAATTTTTCTTGTCAAGGCAAAACAAACTTGAGAGCTTTCCACAAACACCTCATGTCCCATACCGTGGTGTGTAGTGGTTGCTCATAGGTGGTTCTACCATCTTTCAAAATAGATCAATTTCTTAATCAAATACATTTTTTGAAACAGACAATTCAAAATTGAATTTTTATTTTAATACCCTGGTAGAATTAATCATACAAACGTCCACCAATGCCTCGTGTCCCATACCACGGGCGTTTAGTGGTTCCTCCTAGGTAATTCTACCATTAAAATAATTTGGATATACTACTTTAAATCCAAGTTGCTGAAAATTTAGAACAAATATTTTTGATTGATTCAAAATTGGAACTTGTAAAGATGAAGATTTAGATCAGGTCTGACACTACATGAACAAAATAAACTTGCAAATCATTCTTCAATTATAAATTTGATTTCAAGAAATCTGAGTCCACCGGGAATCACATGCAAAACAAAATTTCAAATCAAATTTGATTCAAATGATTTAGAATAGAATTGTAAAATCATTTTTGATTAAAAATGGAATCCGTAAAATCATAGTTCGTATTAAATCGAATATCATGTATACCGAACAAAAAGTTTAAACCCGAAATTTGTATTTAATCCAACAAAATATCAAATGAATTCAAAATTTGGAATTCATTTCAAACCTAGATTCGGAACAGTAATTTTAAATAATAATCGTTCAAATGTGAATTTCATAATATCAATCCAATACAACATAAGAAGGACAGAAATTCTAAATTGCTTATAATTAAACAAAACAAAATTTATAAATATTAAAGTTAAGAGTAATTCAAATGTCACACTCGTAAAACAAAATTACAAATCAAAACTAGATACGGTTTATTCATATTAAAATTTTGAACTTATTTTAGATTAAGGATTAAAAATTTATAAAATGGAGTGTCGTATCAATTCCTTATGTTACAAATTCAGACTAGAATAATTTCTTACTTGCAATGAAAATTCATAAATTCGATGTTTCCATCAATTACTTGCAAAACATGCAAGACAGAAATTTAAAATTATTTCTGATTCAAAATCAGAAGTCATAAAATCAGAGTTCATATTAAATCCAATGCAATACCCGTAGAACCAAAAAATCACATAATCAGAATTCACTTGAAATCCGATAAAACACATGCGAAACATAAAATTCAAAAATTGGAGTCCTCAAACGTGATACATACAAAATAAAAAATTCAAAATCAGAGTCGACATTAAATCCAATGTCATACATATTAAACAAAAAGATCAAATTCAAGATTCCCATTAAACTTCCAATTTACTTCAGATCTACGTTGATATTTGTAAAAGATCAAGATTCAGAATAGAAATAATAACCAGTGCATAAGAAAAATTCAAAAACTTGTAGTTTATATCAATTCGATATAATACAAGTAGGACAAAATTCCAACTCACTTCTAATTAAACAAATAAAAATTCATAATATAATAGTTAAGAGCAATCGGTATACCATATAAGCGAAACAGAATTACAAATCTCAAACTGGATGATAAAATTTCCTAATCATTTGAGATTCAAGATCGACATTCTAAAAAATCAATATTCGTATCAAATCCATTAAAATGCGTGGAAGACAAAACATACAAATCTTAAAACACAATTGAGAACATTTATATATGTTATACATTTACACATATTTAAAATCGGGATTCAAATATAATCAACACATATTTTTAAAACAAATTCCTCAACAAATAGAGAAATGATCTGATACAATTTGTAACACCCCGACCCAGACTAGGGGTTATTTGAAAAATAGAATCGGAGTGTATGTAAATAAATGGAAAAATTAAAATAAGACTGACCAGGAGCTGCAAACTCTTAGTGTGAGTCATAACGTTCTTCCACACACTATGGATTTTTAACGTTCTGCTACGCGTAAATCAAAATAAACCAAATTTTATACTAATTTGGATCAGGCCAATGTTATTGTACCGTTGGTTGCCTACATATGTATTGGATACCATCTTTGACGTTATTCCAATACGATCGGATCCGAATGTAGTTTCGCCTAATGGCTACTACATACATCAGACATCACAAAATCATATACAATAAAATATGTATACTTTATATCCGAATAATTCATTCGGAGTCAGACAGAAATCTCATAAATCATCGGAGTCAACGGAAGCCAATAAATCAACAGAGTCACACATCCCACTCGACCACTGAGTAGATCCAAACAAAAAACGTTTACATGTCTCGCTCAATCATTGATCCGAGACCGAACACACATCACACGTCTCGCTCTACCCCAGAGTGAGACTGAACACAAACAGGTCATATAAACACATATTATCACTATGCATATTAAAACACAGATCATAGCATAGCATACGTCCTAATTAGCACATGAAGTTCTATAATTAAAACGGGAGGTAAGAAACGCTTACTCCCCTGATGTCCTACGAGGTAGCAACAGTCGGGTTTGCTTGCTCCTTCTAAGTGTCTTCCCCTTCAGATCTAGAGATCATGATGGAGCCTTCTCTAGCTTCAGAACGTTTCTCGTCTTGGACCAAAAGATGACTAACAAAACTTTCCCATAACTCGGGACTCTTTACACTTTTCGTGCCCGTAAGCAGTGGACAGAACCTTCCCCACCTAGAGACACTTTTTCCCGTACGTGTCCATAGACAATGGACAGAACTTCCCCTTACCCAGAGATACTTTTTCTCCTACGCGTCCGTAGATGACGGACATAACTTCCCTATACCCGAAGAAACTTTATGTGCTTGAAGGAGACGATCAAAGTCTCCTCTTCGCCTGTGGCATTTCTCCCTTATAGAGTTACTAACTTGAGGAATAAATGCTTTCATTATTTAGAACACCCTTGAATTAGCAAAGAACGCCTTGTGATCGGAAGAAAACGAACTCAGAACGACCGCCGAAACTCTCCCGGAAATTTGAACGGAAATGGGTATTTATAGTAGAATGGCTTGCGAGCGAACGAAGGAAGAAAGATACGTGTGCAAGCACTCGCACCATGTGGTACATTTTCACTGAACTACGCATGAGGCAGTTCGTGCCGATGCACGTGTGGTGTGTACTGTACATTGCACGCGGCAAAGCCGCATGTTCGCGGAGAGGCTAGCGCATCGACGCGTGTCCTGCGTGTGTTGTGTGCTGAGTTGCGCAATCAAGCAGACCTGCGATGCGTGGATGGCCACAATCACGCCATGCGGCACAGCGCGGCGGCTCCAGCTCAGCTGACATCATCAATTATTTATTTTATTAATGCTATTTTAATCCAAATACAATTCCAACTTCAACATGAGATAACTTCTTATCCTAAAGTCAGAATCACGCATTCTTGATACTGATGGACTCGTATTGACAAGCCCTTCTAAACTAGACCCCACTTGGGTAGGTTATCTCACTTTTTCAATGTGGGTCCTGCATATGTGGCACATTTTCTGAGGTTGTAACTTTCATTCCCGACCTCCATTTCATGTATTCTTTGGTTCGTTATGCTTGTTACTTTGAGCTCTAACTAGATACAGGAATTTCATCCCTTGAAACCCCCGAAAACTTAATTAAAAATTACATAATTACCTCTATCCCATCGGTTTAGGCGTAATCAAAACACACGGTGTTGCAATGTCAGCATAAAACATTTGTCCCTTTGTTTTGTATTAGAGTAAGTGAGTCAATACATAATGAACAATGTAGTTATTGGCCATAATGTAATATTGATTCTTGTGTCTTTGCCTTGTTTTTTGTAGTTAATCTTTTTGTGCATAATGACATCAAAGATGGTCATCTTTGTGCTGGGAATGATAGAGAAACTCAATGCTGACAATTATCTGGTATGGAAGAGGTGCATACACCATATTCTTATTCTCTCTGATCTGGCTCATGTCATCGAGCAGGTCATTGAGCCATGTCAAAAAAATTGTTATGCAGATTAGAAAAAGGCCTATGAGAAATGAAAGGATAATCACAAGGTCAGGTCTACTATTCTAATCTTCATAGAGCCTAAGATAAAGAGGCTCTTTGAGAAGTAGAAGATTGCTAGAGAGATGTTTGAAGCTGTATCTGTGAGGTATGGGGAGCAAACTGAGGCTCATAAGAAGATGTTGCACTCAAAATATCAAAACTCTAGGATGAGGGAGGGTGATGATGTAAATGAGCATCTGAGTGTCATGTCTATCATTGCTGATGATCTGGAGCATTGTATGACCCCATATCTGAGGGAGTTCATGTGTCTATTTTGTTGAACATCCCCCCTAAGTCTTGGGAGAGAGTAGTGGTGTACTTCAACATGAGTGACTAGATGTTGACAATGGAGGCTCTGACTGCCAAGCTTAGGATTGAGCAATAAAGGAAGAACCATGTTAATGTTGCAGGGACTGCTACTGCAAACATGGCACAGAGCTCTAGTGGTGGGAAGAAAGATGGACAGGGGATAGGACCTTCAAGGAAGAAAGCCTTCAAGAGAAAGGGGAAGAAGCCTCCAAACAAAGGCAGTGAAATAACAAACCACGGGGTGCCTACTTCAAGTGTGGCCAGGTGGACCACTTCAAGGCTAATTGTCACCAAAAGGATGACCAGACTAATAACAATGGTGAGAACAGAGAGATTATTTGCATTATTTCTAATGTCATGATTGCTAATGTTAATGAGAAGACTTGGTGGCTAGACTCTAGAGCCACAGTGTATCTTTTTCACTCTAGGGGGTCTAGGGGTCAGATGATTAATCTCCTCCTTGGATAGAACAAATTCTACATGGGAAACAACACTTACTGTGATGTGGTGGCCATGGGGACTTATCGAATCCCATTGAATTAAGGGTCAACCCTTGTGCTCACTCATGTGTTGTTTGCTCCCTCCATGAGGAGGAATCTGATCTCAATTCCTATTCTAACTAAGAAGGGATTTGAGGTAAGATTTAAAGGGAGCAAAACCATAGTGGGCAAGGGTGGCTCAATTCTTTTGACTACTACTTTGGTTGATGGATTGTATTGCTTAGATGTTATGGACTCATTTACTTATAATGAATGAAACTCTTCTGATTATTTCATTTTGTCTGCAGGTGATGTATTATTATGGCACATGCAACTATCTCATGTAAATGTAGATAAACTACATAGGATGTCGAATCTGGGGTTATTACCCAAAATATCCAAAGACTTACATGTGTGTGAGGATTGCTTATCGTGGAAGATGAGAAAGCAATCATTCTAAAAGGGACAAAGGGCAAATGAACTATTAGGAGTAGTTCATTTAGACATTTATGGGCCCCTGAACAGCATAATAGGACACTTACAGACCTAATAAGGTCTATGTTAAATCACTCTGAATTAGGAACAAATTTTTGGGGTGAGGCTTTAGACACCGCCGTGTACATTCTTAATTGTGTACCCACAAAGGTAGTCCAACGGACACCTTATGAACTATGGAAGGGTTGATGCCTAAGCTTAGGGCATCTAAGGGTGTGGGGGTCTAGGGCACACGTATAGGTGCCTGACAAGCATAGGTCTATGCAAGACCCAAAGACTATAAAGTGTAACTTTAATGGTTTTTGTGATCACTCAAGGGGTACAAATTTATAGTTCACTACACAAATGAGACAGTGAGGGTTATAGTGTCTTGAGATGCTTATTTCTTAGAAGAAGACTTAAACCCTAAAATACCTAATAAAGAGTATATTTATTTGAGATAGTAAAGGAGACTGGTCCTAGTACTACCCTAGAGAATTGGATCAGGTCAAAAATCAAACCGACCAGGAACTAAGGGCATTGAGGTAAAGAAGACCTTCAACATGGTTGAGGGACTTCTATACAATACTAGGGGAAGACAATGTCAAATTAAATGATCCTATTCTAGATAACCCAATTACCATTGAGCAAACTTTGAGTCTTCCATATGCTAAAGAATGGCAAAATGCTATTCAAGAGGAAATGTATTCAATCTTAAAGAAAAAGGTTTGGGAGATAGTGAATCCACCTGAAGGGCAAAAGCCCATAGGGTGTATGTCACGCCCCGGCGATGCCCGACCCGAGCCGAACCCGGTCCAGGGGCCGGTCAAGCGCGCGGGGGCGACGAAGTGAAAATTGAGAAAACGATCTAGCGGAAGACTTAACCCTAACCACGGGCGATTAACAGAAATACGGAGTACGCACAATCCTTTGAGCAAGAGTAAATAAAAGGGAAGAAAGAGTATTGCTTATCACGAAGCAAACAACAATCTCAAACCCACAAACTTAGTTAAGTAAAGCCCACACCGGCTCAAAATAAGTCATAAGCATCACAACGGTAAAATGTGACATAAATCCAAAACAAGAACCCTACACAAGGTTCTAAACATAAGCATGGAACAAAAGAAGGTAAGTCACACAACGATCTCCAAGATCACATCCAAGCCATCTCCGACCTTTCCTCGAAGAGGAGATCCTGTCCGTTTGCGTGTCGCACCACGCAGCCCCAAATCAAAACACAAAAAGAGGGGTGAGTTTAACAAACTCAGTAATGGTTTTAGTATCACTGACAACGTCGAAAATACGATAGCATAGTAATAAGATCATTCAGATCAAAGATTTACATGATGCATCATTTTCTGATCACACATACATATCACCTAACACTGCATCATGGTGCATAATCAACCTACATGGATGCATCTCTAACATACATATTCCCACATGCATTGTATCAAATCAAACTGCATGGATGTATCTCTAACATACATATTCCCACATGCATTGTATCAAATCAAACTGCATGGATGTATCTCTAACATACATATTCCCACATGCATTATATCATAATTCAACCTGCATGGATGTATCTCTAACATACATATTCCCACATGCATTATATCATAATTCAACCTGCATGGATGTATCTCTAACATACATGTTCCCACATGCATAACATCAACATCAACCTGCATGGATGTATCTCTAACATACATGTTCCTACATGCATAACATCAAAATTAACATGCATGGATGTATCTCTAACATACATATTCCACATGCATTATATCAAAATCAACCTCCATCAAGGAGTAATCACACATTAATGTCACATAGACGGGAGCATAGACAAGGCCACGAAGGCGTGTCATGGTCCAAAATTCTACACAAGAATTAAAGAAAGATCGGGGTTGTCAATCCCTAATGCTGCTCGCCCTGGACGATCCTGGCCAAGCATGTCCCATTCTCACACAGAGAATCTAGAGCAGGGGTGTTCGCCCAGGGACATCTCCTGCGGAGGGAAGAGCCCAAGTTCTCACACAGAGAACCCTAGAACACGTGGTAGCGGGGTGCACACGGCATACCACACTGGATTCTCAGGGTCTAGATGACACTCATAATAACATTCTCACAATCCACAAGACAAGTACACAACTCGTCCCCGCATCATTCCATTTAACAAGACTCAACCCGAGGAGTGCACTCGTTCCACACAGGAACTCAAATCAAAATATGTCCTTTCAGACCAATCAACTTGCGATTAATCTACGACCGATCAACCCGGCATACTATTTCATCACATTGTATCCAATCGGTCACATTCGATTAATCACGATGAAGCCTCAATTGGAAATCCATTTTCATGATGCATGCAGCATGGTACATACATGGGCAAAGCATACATGAATCCTAATCCATGATAAGTGCTCTCATTAGCCCCTAATGCATCATTCATAATCACAATATCAAGCTTCAACGTCATCATTTAACCCCCACATGTGTGTGTAACTAGTAGAAGCATTTCACATAATGCATACCAACATGCTTGAAAATAGACTCACTACCATACTACACATGTGCATTTCCATCTAAACATGAATTCCAACGGAAATCATAGAAGAAGAATCGTTGAAATCATATCTCAATTCAAAACTCAACCACAAAGGCTAAACACATATAACATCACTCATTTCATCATTGAGTGGCATTCACCAACATTCACACACCAACTAACCACGTTCTATCATGACAAATCAGTCCAATAATAGATTATAGTTCTACTGAAAATATGCTTAACAATGAGAAACCAACCATTCATAATTTCAAGATGACGATTCCAACATCATGCCATAAAACATAAGTCATTCCACCATCTCTAAGCATATATCTCAACTCCATAAACTTAATAGCATGCATTTCCAGTAGCATAACATAGCTTAAAACACTCCACATTCATATAAAATTGGCAAGCTAAAGTGGAATCATAAAAATTGACATCATATGCACAACATACAATTTACTGTGTAGCCGATCGAACGCCCTTCAGGCCGATCGATCGGTTACACGCAAAAATTTGAAATTTACAGTTCGGCCGTTCGAACACCTAGCAGGCCGTTCGATCGGCTGAACTGGAAAACTGACGTTTCGGCAGTGTTGCCGATCAAATGCCCTGCAGGGCCGTTCGAATGCCAACAAGGCAGAACTGGTCATCTTCTTCCTTTCGCAAATTCAAACCGAAACACCATTGATAACACTTCAAATCCACCTCTAACACCCTAATCATTATCAAAAGTCCTTCTTGACTTCCAGAACATCAAAGCATACCATAATAATGCAAAACCCTAAGAAATCGGGATTAAATAATTCCATTTTCTAATCTTACCATTAACACACCAAATGAAGCAACTCCATTTCGAAATAAGCCAAAAAATGAAGAATTTTACCATGGATAAACAGAGATTTTGAAGACCCATTACCTCAGCACTTGATTAAGCTCGGATTGAAGAGTCACCCTTCTTGAAATCCTTGAAAACACAATGAGTTTGAATTAAACCCTAATAGAAATCGATTTACTCAAGAAATCCCTAATTAAATCTTAGATCTAGGGCTTGTTGGTAGTAAAAATCGAATTTTGAATGTTAGGGTTTGTAGTAAAACACAAATCAGTAGTTTTTGATGCCAAAAAATGAATTGAATCAAGGGGAAAATGGTAGATTTGGAAGAAATTAAGAAGAAAGTCATGGATTAGTACTTAATTAGAGTAAGCTTACCTTAATCGGCTTCTAATTTGGGCCTAAGTGGGGATTAGGCCAGCCCTCCTTCTTTAGCCTATTCCCAAAAATGGAAATGGCTCAGGTCTGCCCTTTTATAGTAAGGGTTGGGGTATGCATAGGTAAGTTTTGGGGTGTAAATAGGAAAAGTAGGCTAAAAATGGATATTTTGCAAATTTAAGCACTAATTAAGCCTAATAAAATTCTGAAAATTTTTTTATGACCTTAAGTATATGTCCAGGTTCATTTGACCCAAAAATAAAATTTTCGACGGTGAGGCCCACAAGGGTCCCGCCAAAACCCTAATTTTTGGGAAAATGGTGAAAATTCTAAAAAATCCCAAAAATTCATATTTGGTTTAAAATCACTTAAAACCACTAATACTAAAGTTGATTTTGGTTAAAACCATCACAAACACTATTTATTCATGAAATCACCGAATAAGATCAGAAAACACGTTAGTCTCACGATAACCAACAATTAAAGAAAACCAAAACCGGTTTAAAGATGAGGGTCCTTACAGTGTAAATGGATCTTCAAATAGTATCTTAAGGCAGATGGGTCAATAGACAAGTACAAAGTGAGATTAGTGGCCAAAGGGTTCACCCATGTGTATGGGATGGACTTTAAATAGATATACTAGCTTGTGTCAATATTTGGCTAAATCAGATATCTTCTGGTCTGCATTGTTTACTTTGAGTTGGAGCTGCACCAGATGGATATAAAGACTGCCTTCCTAAATGGAGATTTACATGGAACAACTTGAGGGTTTTGTAGTTCCGAGAGAGGAACACAAGGTGTACAAGCTAATAAAAACATTGTATCGTAAATAATCTCCAAAGAAATGGTACTTCACTTTTCACAAGGTGATTAGTAAATATGGGTTCATTGTGAATGGACAGGATGATTGTGTTTATACCTTATGGGATGAAACTATGTATATTATGCTGTCGCTTTATGTAGATGTCGTACTTTGATGTGGAATGACTTAAGTTTGATTGCTAGTATAAATGAATGGCTTAGAACCTAGTTTGAGATGAAAGACATGGGTGATGCATCTTACATCCTTGGGATGAATATTGTAGGGATAGAAAGGCTAGGAAGTTAAGTATATCTCAAGAATTATACATAGAGAGTGTTCTCAAACTCTTCAATGCCATTGATTGGAAGACCATTGAATCCCCTATGTACAAGGGTCATGTGTTATTTAAAAATATGACTCCTCAAAAAGAGGAAGACAGACTTTGGATAGAGTCATCACTATATGCAGAGGCTATTGGTAACTTGATGTATGTCATGGCATATATAGGACCTGATTGAAGTTTTGTGGTAGGCTTATTGAGCTGTTACCAGACAGACCCTGGACTGCAACACTAGCAAGCAGTGAAGATGATATTTTGGTACCTTATAGGGTCTAAGAATTTAAAACTCACTTATCTATCATTAACTAGATATAGTGACTCGAACTATGTGGGGGGTCCAGATGACAGGAAATCTACTTCCAAATTTGTCTTTATGTTTGGAGGCAGGGCTATTCATAGGCAAGCAAGAAACAAAAGAGTATTTTTAAGTCTACGATAGAAGTTGAGTTTTATGCATGCAGTATTGTAGCTTCCTAGGTAGTATGGATCAAGGAATTTCTAGCAAGATTGGGGCTAGAAGACTAGACTAATGCTCTTGTCTAGATTTATTGTTATAATCTGACAACTGTATCAACACTTAAGAATGGGGAGATCAGTGCCAAGGGCAAGCACAATGAAGTGCGTTACTATTGTATATTTAACATGCTATAGAGAAGAAAAGTAACAATGAGTCATATTTCTATTGTTGAGATGTTGGTGGATCCGTTCACTAAGGACTTAATGACAGATCCATTTTCTAAGCACGCTCATAGTATTGGTCTTTTATAGGACTAGTGTAAGTCGTTGTTGGACTATATGAGCCTTGTACCCATAGTGGGTATGGGCTCAGGGCCATTTCAGTTCACTTTGTGCCCTGATGAGACGGTATGGGCCACGGGGTCCAAGGGTAGAGGGGCCAATCACGCTGAACCCACATGAGCCATCATGACACAAATTCTTTTGGGACCTACATCCTTCACACATGCACATTGGACATGTGAATAGGGTGTGCATCATCACATTGTGGGGTATGACTCATGAATTATTGTCGATGGTTGGACCAGTGGTTAGCGAGGGATTGAGCTTGTCACAGGCTTGGCCGTGTGCAGGGGTCCAAGCCTCTGTGGGCTCTGAGATGTAGAGACCACTCCCATTGTGTCAAAACCTCTAAGAAAGCCCGGCGAAATCAAGGAGGCCCGCTTAACTCATGCCCACATAGGGTTAAGTGAGAGGGGTATAAATCGGAAATAAGAGAGAGGAGGAAGCCCAAAGTGATAGTGCTGCCCCCTCCTCTCCTCTCTCTCCCAATTCCACCCCCTCCTCTTCCCTCTTGGTGCGTGGCACTCTAGTACCAAGAGAAGTATGGGGCTGGCCGCCCCCTCAACTCCCACTCCTCTCCCTTGTGGACATTGGCATAAAGGAAAGGGACATCCCAGGGCTGATTAGCCCCAAAGGTCAATCCGTACCTTTCTTTGTTTTCATTTTGATTCATGTTTTGCTTGGATTTACATGATTATTGTATATGGTTATGCGTTTTCATGTGATTGTGTAGTGGATTGATTTTAAAGTCGTAATTTTTATGCAAGGTGCCCCCCCTAGGGCTCGCCCACCGCTACTCTACAATAGGATAATAATGATGATCTATAAGAGTCATACATTTAGTCATTTCATCATTATCTTACATATTCAACAAACATACATATGGAATCAAAGAATACATGGGGGTGAGAGATATTTAAGCCTTGTGGGCCTAATATTTTCATATACTTGCAATTACACACTAGTTAGGCATACAAGACACGTGCACAAGAATTTATAGTGGTGAGCTACCAAGTAACTTGCTTCGAAGAGTACATCCACTCTCAAAACAACTAACCCAAGGCACCTCCAACATCCACTAAAAGAGGGTTTGTGCTATCCCACGACTATTAATAAATCCAAGTTTTCCTCGGTTCACTGGTATTGGCACATATAGTTGAGTGAATCCTCACTCTCAATGGCTTATTGAAAAACCATCTCTTTCACTTAGTGTTTCAACCATTTGTTTACTCCACTATTTTGATATGCAAAAAGAAGTAGTTTGAGAGTGTTTACTCCCATTATGAGGACCAGCTTCTCCTACACACTTGCTTGAATGCATTATTCTAGCTTTTGGCCTTCCCATGTCTCTCCTTGAATAGTTGATGTCTTTCCAATGGATCCAACTAAGAGATCCATAGATTGCCTATGGGAGTCAGAATACAAACATGTTTGCTTAGGTTTGTCCTTAAGTTACAAACCCCTAGATGGACTCAATTCCATCTAGGGGTTTGTAACTTAAGGACAAACCTAAGTAAACATGTTTGTATTCCTTCCATTGATCTCCAAGGAGATACCACTGATATTGCATTGAATATTGGAGGAGATTCAAGAGATGAAGCTCAAAGCTTCCAAAAGGATAAGTAAGACTCTTCAAATGATGAGCTAGGAGCTTTTGAGAGGGATGCTCTACTTGAAGATCATCCAAGCAAGGCTACATATAGAAGGAGAAATGAGACCTAATTCCCCCATGGGTGGGTCACCTGTTGGTGGAAGGTAGATGGGTGAGTGTTTCTTTCAGGAGGCATATTGGTTTCTTGGTCACCCATTGGTGGGCTGTCACTCATTGGTGGGCTGTGTGACTCATTGGTTAGTGTTCCTAATAGGAGACTTGAAGGGGTTCTAGTAAGAATTCTTTTCAACCAAGGTGACCCAAAATATTTAACTATTTACCATGGGGTCCTTGGGGCCATCTAGAAATCTACATTGATTGTGTTTATACCTATTAAAGCAAAAATGTGTGAGATAATTGTGGTGAAACAGAGCTTGAAGTTGTTCCTTGTGATCATTTCAAATTTCCTTAGAACAACACTCGTAGAGTTTAATATCCACTAGATGAAAGTAGTGAATTACTAGATTGCTCATAACCCTAGTACTTTGATAAGTAAGCAATTAAAAGTTCTAGCCTCTATGTGTAGGAATTTGTTTTTAAATAAAATAAATAATAAAAAAACCATAATTTCTATTTGTCATTCATGATCAATCAACTATTTAATCATATATGCACACCACACAATCACACAAGAATTTTTATGCGAAAAAACGCAACTCGGGTAAAAACCCACGACAGCCTTAGTAAAGGCTAAATCTATACATAGAATGAAATAGATCTTACAAAATAAAAAATAACCAACCAACCTCTTAACTTGACACAAACTCCTCTATTCAATATTCTTTGTTAATGATGTTGGCCTTTAATTCTTCCTCTTTTGGTATTTGAAGCTTTCCCTCTTCGTGTTTTATTCTTTGTCTTCTCTTTTAGCAACTCAAACCATATTTCTTGTTGATTCACCTTGAACTTCTTCAACTCCCTTGAAAAACTTTCTTTTAATTCAAAAAATGAAGCATTCCTAAATTCAATCACAATATTGACATTTACATCAAGAATGTTTGATTTATGAACAAGAAAGTGATATGCACTGCTATTATTGGCATAACCAATGAATACACAATCAATGGTCTTTTGTCCAATTTGAATCATGTTGGGATTAGGGACTGCCACTTTTGCTAAACACCCCTACACTTTTAAGAATTTGTAGGAAGACTTTCGACCTTTCCATATTTCATATGGTGTTTGCATGGTTTTCGTATGAGGTATTTTGTTGAGAATATATTTAGCTGAAAGCAAAGCTTCCCCCTACATGTTCTAGGGTAACCTAGAACTTATTAACATGATATTCATTATCTCTTTTAAAGTTCTATTTTTTCATTCAGCAACTCCATTTTGCTGTGGTGAATAGGGTGTCATAGTTTGGTATATAATACCATGTTGTAAACAGAAATCACCAAAAGGTGATTCATTTTCCCCACCTCTATCACTTCTTAGAACTTTTATTTTCTTGCCAGATTGATTCTCAACCTCTGTTTTGTATAATATAAACATGTCAATAGCCTCATCTTTACTTCTCAGCAAGTATACATAACAATAACGAGTGTAATCATCAATAAATGTAATAAAATACTTTTTACCTCCTCTTGTTTGAACAAGTTTTAAGTCACAAACATTGCTGTGAATTAACTCAAGAGGTTCAGTACATCTCTCAATACTTTAGAAAGATTTCCTTGTTAATTTTGATTCCACATAAGTTTTGCATTTATGATTAGAGTCAATATTAAATTTAGGCAGATATTCCATAATAATCAATCTTCGCAAAGCGTCATAATTAATATGTCCTAATCTACCATGCCACACATCACATCATATACTAGGAAAAAGCATTCGCATTCTTAATAATAGAAATAAGTACAATAGTGAGTAGATTGAGCTTAAAAAGCCCCTCATTTAGGTACCCTTTGCCCACATACATCCCACCCTTAGTCAAGACAAATTTATCCGACTCAAACACCAACTTGAACCCATTCTTGCTCAGCAATGATCCGGACACTAAATTCATTTGAATTTTTGGCACATGCAGCACATTGTTGAAAGTGAGTTCTATGCCTGAAGTTATCTTGAGCACCACCTTTCTAATTCCTTCAACCTTTGCGGTAGAGTTGCTCATAAATAGTTGTTCACCATTTTCCACAGGTTGATAAGTGGAGATCATCTTCCTATTTGAGCACACATGACGAGTAGCCCCAGTGTCTACCTACCATTCTCTAGCATTTGTGACCTTGTTCACTTCCGAAATTATAGTGGAAAGGTTAATATCATTCACATTGATGGACATATTCTCCACTTCAGTCATGTGGGCTTGTACAACGGATGCGTCCATCCATTAACGGACACATTCTTTAGTGAAATCAAATTGGACCCATTTTGGTTAATAGAAACCAAACCAAATAAATAGAAAACCAAACCAAATGAAGTTGGGTTAAGAAAAAACTGAACGAAATGAATTTGTCCCAAAAAGTAATTATCTTGTTGACCGAACTGAATCGAACCGGCCAGACAAAAGACGGCAGTGGCGCGCGCGTGTGGGTTAGCCCACCTAGGTGCATGGGTCTAACATGTCTCTCCCCCACAAAAGTGGGTTGGCCCAAGGCCAAACTTATGCCTTATATACCAACATCAACACCTTCTTCTAGGCAATGCAGGACTATTTACTTCTTCAACCAATTCACATGTGTAATTCTCATTCAACACAAATTAGGCTTGGGCTCTCTACCATATGGGCTTGACCCACATATGAATTATGGGCTTGATCCACATAAATATTATGGGCTTAACCCATGTAAATATTATACCCACCTTAATGATATGGGCTTAACCCATTAAATATAATGTCCACTTCGAACAACCCCATCACACAAAAGATCTTCTTGATCTGACAACGCTAGAAATCTGCCTCTAACAGGTTTGGTTCTCCCTTAAAAGGCATGAGGTCACAACTTAAACTTCTCCATAGTGAACACCTCATGCACTCAACACTTCCGACTTCATGTTGAGTGGTTTTTGCATGAAGGATTCTGTAATTCCTCTTGCATTTGATGCAACTCCACCTGAGCCTCTAGTATTATCTCCTATTGCTGAATGTTTTTGCTTGTTGCTGCACTTGAGTTAGGACAATATTAGTCAACAATTGATCCATTTGTTGTCCCTCAGTAGCTAACTAATATGCATGTGTTGTTCCTCTTGCTACCCGCCATGAAATACTTCAAAAGAAAGTGCTCTACTCAATACTACAACATAGAAATCAAAGTTATAACACATCTCACATCTTAGAGATTGCTAAGTCTTTTTTTTATTCCTAACTCTCACCCTACTTTAATCCTGGGTGAGGTTAATATCCATCTCAATTGGATCAATTTCCTCAACTACCACAATTTGTCATAACCCTGACCAAGGTGGCCTCAGTCGTGATTACGACGAATGTGCAGTGTGGCCCACATAAGAGTAATAGTCAATTAAAATAAACATTTAGTCATACTAAAGAAAATCTCACAAAAAGTCATGGAAGAAGGCATATAATTGATGGAATAAGAGAAGAGAAAGAGAGGAACAGGGGAGCTAAGAGAAGGAGAGAGGGAGAGATAGGCGATGAATTGGGAGAGAGAAAGAAAGAAGAGGGGTGGCTGATTGAAAGGAGACAGAGAGAGAGAGAGAGAGAGAGAGAGAGAGAGAGAGAGAGAGAGGTGTGGAGGTTACTTTTCAGAGAGGGGATAAGGAGTCCTATGTTGGGCAGCTTCCAACATGCATAGGACTCTTACCAAACTCATCCTACTAATAATGATCAAATCAAATCCTATCATAAGCTGATTATTTAAATGAAAAGTTAAAACTAACCATCTCGGGTCATCCCACAACTTGGTTCCCCAACCTTGTCTGGCAAGTAGGCCGGTCAACCTACCCAGATTTTATATAGTTGTTTACCTAATACCCCGTTTTGGCATGTATTATGACCAAAATGTAATACTAAAAACTTCTAAATCCAAGGGTGTTACAATATCTCCCTCAACCCATACACAAGCATTTAAAAAAACAAAATAAATAAAACATGTTGATGATCAACTGCCAACTGTCTTTTATGTAAGTGCATATATTAAGGGAAATATAGTTGCACAATATGTTGCATTATTGCTATTTTAGCAAAGTAAATCAACTCACTGCTAACTATGAAAGGTGCAAGACACCATTAATGTAAGTTTCAAGTTTGTTGGGTGAAAAAGTTCCAAATTATATAGAAATATAACTTATTATTCATATGAAGTACTTGAAGATGTTTATAGGTTCAATTTTCAAGTTTGAAGCTTGTAAGAAAAGGAATTCTAAATTTTACATAGTTCCATGTAAAAAATACCATTAATGAAACTATAACATGTGGTGGAATTAATAGAAGTCATGGTCAAGCAAAATATGGCTTGGTTTGTACCATAATGGCCAAGAAGGATATGACTTACGGTGACTACGACTAGATCATGCCAAAAACAACAAGGAAAGGAGTGGTAAGTTAGGGGATGTGAGGGAAAAGTGGGACGAAAAGGTAGGGGAGGTGGCGGTGGAGGCGACATCTAGAACAACACTGAGTCGTAGGCAAAAGGAGCTAGGAGGCAAAGGAGGTTAATTGAGTCATTTTATGCCATGTAAATTTTTTCATATGTACAAGTCTATTTGTGTTAATAGGAAAAAGTTGCACACATTTGTGTGAAGGGTTGGTTGGGTGTAGAATTTGCTTAATATTTCATTGATTTTGCCTCAATTTTGTCTAAAATAAAAGAAATCATGGTTGGGTGCAAAAGGTGTACGCCCAAAAGTTAACTCTAAACTAATTGGAATCGACCAAAATTACCAAATCACCTTGTAAAGTGATTCTATCAATTCCAACTCCTAGCCTACCATTATGAAATAAAAAATTTTATTATTTTTCAATTGTTACTTTTCATAACAATTTAAGGTTTGAGAAGCATACTATATAGGTAAAGCCTACTTTAAAAATACAAAATTACCATAAAATCCTATTTGATAGAGTTCAAATTTAAAAGCGCAATAGTACAAAAAACGTACATATCTGAATTTAAGAGAAAGAGTTATATTAATTTAAAATTTTAAAAATAGATTTGTCGCAACATCCAAATTTAATTCTAAAAAAAATTCATTACCAACCATAATTTTCATTTGGGGGTGAATTATTAAAATTAATTATAAAAAATTCTGCTTCCATTTTTGAAATATTCTAAACCCAAACAACCACTTAATAGCTAATCATTGGAATCTATTTACGTAATGACCGTCACAATTGTTCCCTTTCTTCTTGTTTGCTTCTCCTTTTAAATTATTCAGTTTACTTGTAGTACTTTAAGAATTCGGTGATCCCCTTGAAATCAAGCTCCACCGAAAGGGCCTTCAGAGCGAGAGGGTACAAAACCAGCAGGTCAAGTATAAATCTTAAACAAAGACTGTCTTGAAAGGTGCACATATATGCGCTCCACTTAGAATGCATTCCTCTGTAAACACCAGTAATTTTCTGTTTATTCACAAGGACCACATCAACCGGTAAGGAGATGAAACATCAGACACTCCAACAACAGATCTAATACCAAGATATGTTAGCCCTGGAATTTACAAGAGAAAGCTGATATGCTATAAAGTTTGTACAAGATGATAGAAAACTGCCACCCTTCTACCAAGGATCGTGAGAACATTACACCCTATTGGTAGATCATTGCACCCTATACTGACATCTATAATCTGGGAAAATTCTCCTTTACGGAATTAACAACACTAGATTAATACCAAATTCACATGAAAAAAACAATTATACTTTCCCGGATTCACAGGACAATCAACATTAGACATACCATTGGAAATATATATGCACTCAAAGGAAATTCATATTTGGAACTTCCCTTTCTCATCTCGGACTTCCCTCGTCTTATATGTCCCCACCACGGGGAATGTGACTGTCCAGTGGCATGTATTGTGCCATGATGGCCCGCATCTCAGAATCCATGTACCTTTCCAATGCAATTGCAAAATAAGTATGCAGATAAGGAATTATGCCCCAGACGAAGATAGAAGAGAGCTTACCCGGATTTTGTATTTGTAACAGCATAGCCTACCACACCAGCAGCAGCCACAGCCAGGAAAATACACCAGAATAATTTCCAACTGACCTCTGTAGCAGGCTTCTTACCTGCACCATTAGCATGATAGAACATGTGAATGGTTTTCACTCTATGAAAACGACCAACAATGATACACTAGATGTCAAAATTCCCTCATAGGCTTTTAAGCTAGGCTCAAGATTAGCTATCTTGTTATCCATAAAAGTATACCACCAGACCACGTTATATTGAATATATTTTTAGTAAGAAAAGCTGCACCGTGAGCAGCATTGTGCATATTGCTTTTCAGATAAACAAGTGGCAGAAGCAATTTATACTCACATATGCAGGTGTCGTGCTCACTCATGTACATGAGACCATTGTAGCAGCTACACTCATAACTTCCCCATGTATTCTTGCATTTGCACTCAGGACACTAGCATGCCATCTTCTCCTTACAAAATTTTTTTAGAAATAGACTCAACAAATGTCGGAATTACAAAAATAGGCCAGGTATTTTGATTTTGCACAATTAGACTTATGCACATTCCACTTTCCCACAGGTGTGCTTAAATTACCAATAATACCCTTAAGGCAATGGAAATGAATAGACCCAACCCTACTTCACCGGTTGCATCCCAAATTTAGATTTCGGTTTTCCCTCTAGCGCTCGCGACCGCTCTCGACCATTACAAGAATTGCATTCCCTTCCGGCAACCCCTCATCCATCCTTTTATATCTCATCCGTCACCTTCTTCTTCTCCACTATCGGTCATCCAGTCCTATTTTTTGCTCCTCCAGTATTGCAGAGAAAGTTCTCATTTTGTTCCATCCTTCGCTATCCACTCCGGCGATCTCACTGCAGCAGTCATTTGACAACTGGAGACATACATTGCAGCCACCTTTCCCCCCTCCAAAGACATTTTGCTAATCTCCATTCCCGCTGTCCCTCTCTTCCAGCCGGCCGCATCCCGCATTTCAGTGTTTGGCCCTAATTTACATTCTACCTCTTCACTTGGCCATCTGACCAATCTCCCCATCTGTTGATAAATAGAAGATAATATAAATAGCAAGGTAAGATCCCACAACTCTGTATGGTTAATTGAAGAAGCGAATATATTGTTTAGCTGTATTATATGGTTTGGTTTGAAATTTATTGAGATTGTGTGATGAAATTCATAATAGATGTGTAAATTGGCCGTATGTACTGCTATGATTATTGTATTTGATGTCGTAAGATAAGTTTGATTTAAATATTTGAATGATGTGATCTCATGATAAATTTTGAAAAGGAAATCCCTGATGAAAAAAATATTGTAGGTAGGATAAGGAAGAAAAATATAGCGGATTAGTTAAGTTGGACCCGTGCTTTGTTATATGAGATATGATGAATAATAAGGGGGAGACCATAGAAGCATTATTGTATGCTACAGATGATTTTAACTGATATGGCCTAATTGTTGACTGGTACATTATAGGTTAGTCTTGAAAATAAATTGTGTGGTCAATAAATTCTATATAGTCTGGTATATACATGGGTAGATTGATCTTGTCAAACGTAGATTGTGTGTTTGGTGCTTTGTTTGTGGTCATGGCTTTGAAGAACTATAGAAGCATGGGCCAAAAGTCTTTGAGGATAGAAATTGAGTTGCTAGGTTAAGTCTCTATGATATGTGATGTGATATGATGAAATTCAAGGGTATACCATTTAAGCAAGTACACATGCTTAAAACAAGGTTAATTGATAGGGCCTAACTGTTGACTGGTAGGTTTTAGGCATCTTTTATTGCTTTGCAAAGTATATTGTACCAACTTTAGACTTGATATAGTTAGGTCTATATTTGTGTAGATTAATACGAGTGTGGGTCTTTCATGTTGTTGATTGTATAATGTGTGTTTGGGGCTTAGTTTAGATGGATAACTTTTACAAAATGCAAAATAAAGTGACAAAATTAATGAAGGGTCGAAACGTAGTTGTTAGGCTACATCTGTAAACTATTTGCTCACTAGTGGCTTAAAACAAGGTTAACTAATAGGGCCTAACTGTTGACTGGTAGGTGTTAGGCATCTTTTATTGTTGTGCAAAGTACATTCTGCCGGCTTTAAACTTGATATAGTTAGGTCTATATTTGTGTAGATTAATACAAGTGTGGGTCTTTCATGTTGTCAAATGTATAATGTGTGTTTGGAGCTTAGCTTATATGAATGACTTTTACGGAATGCAAAACAAAGGGACAAAATTATTTATGGGTCGAAATGTAGTTGCTAGGCTACATCTGTAAATTGTATGCTCATTAGTGGCTTTTTTTACCATTCTATGTGATATGTAATATGATGAAAATCAAGCGTAGACCATTTAAGCAAGTACACATGCCCAAAACAAGGTTAACTGATAGGGCCTAACTGTTGACTAGTAGGGTTTAGGCATCTTTTATTGTTGTGCAAAGTACATTGTGCCGGCTTTAGACTTGATATAATTAGGTCTATATTTGTGTAGATTAATATGAGTGTGGGTCTTTCATGTTGTTGATTGTATAATGTGTGTTTGGGGCTTAGCTTTAATGGATGACTTTTATGGAAAACAAAACAAAGGGACCAAATTAATGCAGAGTCAAAATGTAGTTGCTAGGCTACATCTGTAAATTGTTTGCTCACTAGTGGCTTTTTTTACCATTCTCTGTGATATGTGATATGATGAAAATCAAAGGTAGACCATTTAAGCAAGTAAACATGCTTAAAACAAAGTTAACTGATAGGGCCTAACTGTTGACTAGTAGGCTTTAGGCATCTTTTATTGTTGTGCAAAGTACATTGTGTTGGCTTTAGACTTGATATAGTTAGGTCTATATTTGTGTAGATTAATACTAGTGTGGGTCTTTCATGTTGTCGATTGTATAATGTGTGTTTGGGGCTCAACTTAGATGGATGACTTTTACGAAATGCAAAACAAAGCTACAAAACTAATGCCGGGTCGAAATGTAGTTGCTAGGCTACATCTATAAATTGTTTGCTCACTAGTGGCTTTTTTTACCATTCTCTATGATATGTGATATGATGAAAATCAAACGTAGACCATTTAAGCAAGTACACATGCTTAAAAGAAGGTTAACTAATAGGGCCTAACTCTTGACTGGTAGGCTTTATGCATCTTTTATTGTTGTGCAAAGTGCATTGTGCCGGCTTTAGACTTGATATAGTTAGGTCTATATTTGTGTAGATTAATACGAGTGTGGGTCTTTTATGCTGTCGATTGTATAGTGTGTGTTTGGGGCTCAGCTTAGATGGATGACTTTTACGGAATGCAAAACAAAGGGACAAAATTAATGTAGGGTCAAAATGTAGTTGCTAGGTTACATCTGTAAATTGTTTGCTCACTTGTGGCTTTTTTTTACCATTCTCTGTGATATGTGATATAATGAAAATCAAGCGTAGACCATTTAAGCAAGTACACATGCTTAAAACAAGGTTAACTGATATGGCCTAACTGTTGATTGGTAGGCTTTTAGGCATCTTTTATTGCCTTGCAAAGTACATTGTGCGGGCTTTAGACTTGATGTCTTATTGTATAAGTTTCTTACATAGTCAACTGATAGTGCAGTAGAATTGATAATTATTTTTGTACTAATATTACATTGTGAGGTAAGTTAATTTGATCAAGTGAGGTTTATATAAGTATAGATAAAGATTTTTTGGAGAGTGTATGTAAGTTATATTGTCAAACTGATATTGTGTGTTTGGTGCTTAGTGTGCATGCGTTTGATATACTGTAAATTTTGATTGTGTGATGCAAAATAGGTGTTGTTTACTTAAGTATTTGCCAATATGTATGTGGTGTATGTGGGTTACATGCCAAATTATGACCCATGCTCAGCTTGATGTGATAAATACCTCCTCTAATTGGTATGAACATGTTGTGTGTGTTTTGTATATTACCATATATTTGCATCTATGGTTATTATAAAGTAAAACACATTAGCCCATTTGGAATTCTTAAACATTGCAGGCTGAAGATACCAAGTATTGCCGAAGTGATCTTCAAGCCAGTGGAAAGTGATAAGGGTAGAGCCCATGAGAGCGACCCTCAACCTAAATCAATATATGCTTACATACGAAGGCTCAAAGTGCATTTTAATAAGCATAGACAACAAGCAACACTATTTAAAAGATCATGTTTCGGCAAATACTTGCAACTAGACATAGAGAAGTTCATGTTCCCCCTTCAAGCCTTGCTCCACATCATAAAAATGCATCAGGGAGAGTATAGGTTTCAAGTGACGGAAGCCTATTCGATGAAGTTGTTACCCACCAAATTTACCCATGTAACCGGTCTGCGTATGGCTGATGTGCTCCCATCCCTTCCAACAGTGCCAAAAGTTTTGAGAAAGGACTCCCTACTTTGTAGGATATTCGGCAAGGAGAAGCTTCACATTACAAAGGAGCATATTGTTTTCTCATTGATTTCAATTGCATCCCTCACTCCTACTTCCTTCACTTCCACCTTCTGCTTCACTTCATTTGCACGTCTACTATGTACTTCGGCATCATTGAAAATAATCAACTTATTAATCTTTGCTTCGGATACATCAAAATTCGGCTCACATTCCTGGAACACATGTACATGGCGCACTTTGGTTATTATCAATGGTAGACCATCGTGCCTGGTCTTGGCATATCACAGAAAACACTAAAGAGTCTTACTATCATATATTTTTGTTGGAGGTACGTCCAGGGGGATTGCCAAAGGATATGTAAAACTCATCTTCAACGAGTATTCCTTGCTACAACATCCTATTAATTTGTAAACCATGGGCACCAAGGATTCATACGTCAATAAGCTTCTAACAAATATGAGATCTGACTTGGCATTGGAGTAATCATACTTGTGTTGACTTTCATCCCACTCTCCCCCCACACACATAACAAAGGCTGCTCATCTGTATCCATCTGAATACACCCGATAGTTATGTCAATTAGGCTCTAGTAGTTATGTTGTGCATGATTGTACACGATGCTCAGACTCTCTTTTTGTTACTTTATTGCACTAAACTATTTAATTACTATTGTAGTCTTTTATTATCGTACTTGTTGGTTCAGTTGGCGATCTGGGATAGCCGACCCACTGATAGGAATATATTGTATGAACTGGACCAGTTTGGTTCAACTGGTTCGGTTCCCCAGGAGGGTCGTCTCCTATATGGGGCGGCCTTGACTCTTGTTTCCGGTTTATACAATTTGTGATTCTCAAACTTCTCCCCTTTCTTCAATATTTCTTCCCTTTCCCTGCGCAATTCTCCTAGGTACCGATTGTGCCTGCATCGGGCACATCATTGGTATCGGAGCTCTTGCGATCCCCGGCCATGGCTCGTGGCGAACAAGCGGTTGTGCAGGAGGTGCCTTCAGAGAAGGAGGCTCTAGCGCCATCATCAGTGGACAGCCCGAAGGCCAATTCCGTGGTCAACGACGCCAAACTGTCAGAGATACTCTTGGTGGTGCAAAACCTTACTGCAGGCTTCGCGAGCATGATGGTATGGCAGGACGCACTGGAAGTGCACGTCAACCCTCTCCTGTCTGTACCAGCGTCAACTCCTCCGGAGAAGGACGGGCCCTCACAGCTTCCAAAGCCCATCCTTCCAGACCCCCCAGTGCCGACCGGCGTCAACATAGGGGTGCATCCCTACCCTACACTCTATGGCGCTGGCCTGTCAGTGTTGGGAGGGGGACACCAGACCTGGGACATGCGAGGCATGCCAGGTGTTCGTGAAAATGTCCCTATGAGGCCGCCCCATTCTGTCCAATTCCAGGACGCTGAAGAAGATTGGGATGAGTTTCCTTGGCAGGGTGGGGGACAAAGAGGGAGCATCGAACCCCGTTTAGCCCGCCTACAGTTTCCTCGCTACGATGGGGATGATGATCCGGTGGAATGGCTATACAGGGTAGAAAAATTCTTAGCCTATCAAGGGACGCACTCTGAGGCTGAGCGCTTACGCATCGCAGCCTTTCACCTAGACGGTGATGCCTCAGTCTAGTTCCAAAGCTTCGATAAAGTGGTGCGCTACCCGACCTGGGCCGCCTTCTCCGATGAACTATGTGTGCAGTTTGGGCCTAATGAGTTCCAGGATTTTAGTGAGATGTTGTCATCCCTATGCTAGACTACCACCATCCATGCATACTACACTGACTTCATGAAGGTGGCCAACCGGTTGCCCGATTGGCCGGTGGCCGCCTTGGTGGGCACCTTCAAGCGAGGCCTCAAGCCTAAAATTTTGGAAGAGATGCGGCATTTCCCGTGTGCCAACATGCGGGACGTGGTGCGTCATGCTTGCATCGAAGAGGAAAAATTGGCTAGACAGCGCAGAGGAGGGCGACTAGGACCATTGGCTCGATCTGTTCCTAGGACCAATTCCTTACCCCCGCCACTCAGCAGTTCTGCACCGGGCCGTCCAATTCAGCCAACCGCCCCTGCTGGTCCTATTGTGCGACATCTCACACTGGCTCAAATGGAGGAACATCATTTGAAGGGATTATGTTTCAGATGTGATGAGAAGTTCATGCCCGGGCACCGCTGTGCTGTTAAGGGTAGCCTTCTGGTGGAAGAAATTGATGAAGGAGAAGAGGGTTCTGAAGGCTCTGCCTTGTCCACCATTGACGAGCTCTTACTGGAGATACCTGTGCATGCATTTTTTGGGGCTTTTACACCTCACACGATGCGCGTCCAGGGGTTCCTCAAGCGCCAACAGGTAGCTATCCTGATCGACAGTGGTTCTACTCACAATTTTATTAATGACAGGGTCGCCAACCGACTTGGGTGTTTCGTATCAGACTCCAAACCCTTTGATGTACTGATTGGAGATGGCAAGCACCTCCGGAGCAATGGGGTGTGTGCACAGGTTACTTTGTCTGTACAAGGCCATTCATTTGTCACTGATCTCTTCCTATTACCTGCCAAAGGGGCGGACGTTGTGTTAGGTGTGCAGTGGCTCCAGGAGCTCGGCGATCTTGTTTGGAACTTTCGGGAGATGTGGATGGATTTTGAGCTCCAGGGACAGCGCGTCTGGTTGGAAGGCTCTAGGCTGGGCACTCTTATCTCCGCCCATCCTTCGAGCACCTTGTTTCGGTACGCCCCCAAGGGCTCCTCTTGCAGCAGCGTGCAGCGATTGAGGTGTCTTAGGACATCATGCCGACCGACCTCCAGGAGTTATTGACAGATCACCAAGACTTGTTCGCTGAGCCACAGAGATTTCCGCCTAGCCGCTCTCATGACCATCAGATTCCGATTACCCCAGGCACCGCCCCAACCAATGTGCGTCCATATCGATACCCACATATTCAGAAAGCAGAGATCGAGTGGCTGGTGGCCGATATGCTTCAGGCGGGAATTATCAGGCCCAGTACAAGTTCCTATTCGTCGCCGGTGTTACTTGTGCGTAAGAAGGACGATACATGGCGTTTCTATGTTGACTACCACGCCCTCAATGCCGTTACTGTGAAAGACAAGTATCCTATTCCAGTGATTGAGGAGTTGCTCGATGAGTTGACCGGCACTACTGTGTTTAGTAAGCTCAACCTGCGTTCGGGCTATCATCAGATCCGCATGCATGCCGCCGATGTGCACAAGACAGCCTTCCGGACTCACAATGGCCACTTCGAGTTCCTGGTTATGCCATTTGGATTGACTAATGCCCCATCCACATTTCAGTGCCTCGTGAATGACCTCTTTCGTCCCTTCCTGCGCCGTTATATCTTGGTATTCTTCGATGATATTCTAGTGTACAACAGATCCTGGATAGAGCACTTGACACACCTCAGGTTGGTCTTCTCTATTCTGCGTGACAATTCTTTATGTCTTAACGTTCGAAGTGCTCTTTTTGCAGTCAGCAGGTGGATTATTTAGGCCACATTATATCGGGGAATGGTGTTGCCACCAACCCAGCCAAGGTGGCCGCCATGCTGTCTTGGCCTATTCGCAAGTGTGTTCGGGCACTCCGTGGTTTTCTAGGCCTCACCGGGTACTATCGGTGCTTCATTAGTTGATATGGGGAATTGGCTCGACCTCTGACAGCGCTGCTCAAACGGGGCGCTTTTACTTAGACTCCGGATGCACAGGAGGCCTTTGAAGGGCTGAAGCAAGCCATGGCCTCCGCCCCAGTCTTGATTCTGCCTGATTTTAGCTGCCCGTTTGTGGTAGAGACAAATGCTTCAAATGCTGGCTTGGGGGCGGTTTTGTTACAGGACGAGCATCCCATCGCCTATTTCAGCAAGGCTATAGCGGGCCGATCCTTGTCGCTGTCCGTCTATGAGAAGGAAATGCTGGCCATCATCCATGCGGTCACCAAGTGGCGACCGTACCTATTGGGTCGACGGTTCCTGATTCGCACTGACCATCAGCCATTGAAGTATTTCCTCGAACAACGGGTGTCCACTCCATCTCAGCAGCGGTGGGTCAGTAAACTTTTGGGTTATGATTATGAAGTTGTTTATAAGAAGGGGTCAGAGAACACAGTGGCTGATGCTCTCTCTCATATACCTGCCCCGGGGTCATGCTTGGCCTTCTCCACGCTCTCTTGTCCCTTGATTGATGAGTTGAAGCAGGCCTACTGTTCTGATGCCTCGACGCAGGCTTTGATCGCTGCCCTCCAGACTAACTCGGCAGCCCATCCGTTTTACACTTGGCGGGATGATCTTTTGTTCTAGAAGGATCGGTTGTGGGTTCCTGCTGTCTCTGATCTTCGCTGGCCGCATTATATCTCATTTCCATGATTCTCCAGTGGCTGGTCATGAGGGGGTTTTCCGCACTTATAAGAGGGTCAGCCAGAGTTTCTTATGGTTGGGGGTTCATTGGGCTGTGCATGAGTATGTGACCGCTTGTGATATTTGTCAACATGCCAAGGCTGCTACCACTTCTCCCGCTGGGTTGCTCCAACCCCTGCCCATTCCGGACAAAGTATGGGAGGATGTATCGATGGACTTTGTGGAGGCCTTGCCACTGGTGCAAGGTAAGTCGAT
This sequence comes from Saururus chinensis, assembly GCA_035235625.1. NCBI lineage: Eukaryota > Viridiplantae > Streptophyta > Magnoliopsida > Piperales > Saururaceae > Saururus > Saururus chinensis. The sequence continues at coordinate 41,653,483 of CP141143.1, forward strand.
GATCATGGTGGTGGTTGACCGTTTGTCTAAGTATGCTCATTTCTGCGCGTTGGGTCATCCTTTCACTGCTAAAACGGTGGCGAACCTGTATGTCCGGGAGGTGGCAAAGCTTCATGGTATGCCTCGTACCATTGTTTCTGATCCTGATCGTATCTTCCTTTCTCAGTTTTGGCAGGAGTTCTTTGCCTTACTGCTTATCACCCTCAGACGGATGGGCAAATGGAAGTGGTTAATCGTTGTTTGGAGTAGTACCTGTGGTGCTTTATGATGACACAGCCTCGCCGTTGGCTGCAGCTTCTTCCCTGGGCGGAGTGGTCTTATAACACTGCATATCACACGCACACGGGCTTCACTCCTTTCGAGGTGTTGTATGGCCGCCCTCCACCTACTCTTTTGTCGTATGTCCCCCATCGTTCTTCTGTGGCTGAGGTGGATTATATGCTCCAAACCCGCGATGAGGTCTTGCGTCAATTGAAGATGAATCTGGCTGTGGCTCAGAACCGGATGAAATAGCTCTATGATGGCCGCCATACTGATCGGGAGTTCCAAGTCGGTGACTTGGTTTATGTCTCTGTATTACCACAGTGCCAGACTTCTTTGTTTCAGCCCGAGCATTCCAAGCTCGCTCCCAGGTTTCATGGTCCATATCCGGTGGAGGATCGCATTGGTCCGGTTGCTTACCGCCTAATTCATTGGTACATACTATGTTCCATGTGTCCCGTTGTCACAGGTTTGTTGGTGACCGGACGTTGGTTGTGGATGCTTTGCCTTTGCCTCTGATGGGTCCTGTTCTGCCCTCTGACCCCGCTCCTGCGTCTGTGCTTGAGAAGAAGTAGGTTCGTCGTTCGGGTCGCATTGTTACTGAGGTTTTGGTTTCTTGGCGGGGTCAGCCGTTGGAGGATGCGACGTGGATGTCTGAGGATGATTTCTTGGCTCGTTATCCAGCGTGGTCGCCTTGCAGACAAGGTGACTAGCGGAAGCGTGGTGGAGTGTTGTGCACGATTGTACACGATGCTCAGACTCTCTTTTTGTTACTTTATTGCACTAAACTATTTAATTGGTATTGTAGTCTTTTATTATCGTACTTGTTGGTTCAGTTGGTGGTCTGGGATAGCCGACCCACTGATAGGAATATATTGTATGAACCGGACCGGTTTGGTTCAGCTGGTTCAGTTCCCTAGGAGGGTCGTCTCCTATATGGGGCGGCCTTGACTCTTGTTTCTGGTTTATGAAATTTGTGATTCTCAGACTTCTCCCCATTCTACAATATTTCTTCCCTTTCCCTGCACAATTCTCCTAGGTACCAATCGTGCCTGCATCGGGCACATCAAGTTATCAGTTGATACTTATTAGTCAATGCTATCCGTCACAAAATTGAAAGAACTTTGTGTTTACGGGCATCAATTTGATCCTTAACCTCAATGATTACTTAATGTATTACAACTGTACATGCAGCACACCCACCCATATAAGTACCTCCAAAAGACAAGATTATGGTTTAAATAGCCCTATGTATTATGGGCCATCGGATGTACATCAAATTGGCCGTAGAGCCCGGGCTCACATAGACGCGCATGTGCCTGGGCTCCTATAAAGTTTTTCCTTTTGAGTACCATTTATATGAGCCCTGGTTAACGCACACATGCGTGTGCCTGGGCTGTATGAGTCCTATTTTTATGAGTATTATACCCCATCAGATATATATCTGATTGCGGATAGAGCGGGGCTCACACACGTGTGCGTGAGCCCGGGCTCATTTTAACATGACACTTTCTTAAGTGCCCTAGCCAACGAAAATAACATTTCTGACCATCGATATTGAATTTATTTAACTTTATCTGTGTTTTTAATGATGTCTATGGGAAGCTATAGCTTTTAATTTTATATTTTCTAAATAATATTTATCATCAAGATTATAAGAAGAACTAAATTGTATATGAATTCATTAAACACTATTTATGTTTCCACCAATCCACTCACCGTAATTAATAAATTAAGGTAGTTCTAACCCTGTGAAACATTCGCTTGTACATTATCAACCAAACTGTATATGAAGGCATTTTCTAACCATTAAATATATTTGGGTATACATTATCCACCATGACCAAGTGATGCTGAAGATACAAAATATAATTAAGTCTATGATGTGCGGCATGTGGTTACATGTAACTGAATTGGAGAGGAATCAGTCATGCACATTACAAAGTTTAATCATTAGGAGGTGGTGGTGGCAAGAAAAAGAAGTGCACGCCTATAATTATCATAAACTTAGAGTCTGAAGATGCTAAGTCTAAGGTGAGAACCGATATGTTATACTCCAATGCTAAGTCTTCGGGAGCCGCCATCAGTCTTTTCGTCTCCCATGAGGGTTTTTCACATTATATATATATAGCCTAAGGGTATTATTAGCAATTCAAGCGCGCATGTGGGAAAGTGAAATGTGTGTAAGTCTAATTGTGCAAAATCAAAGTACCTGGCCTATTTTTGTAATTCCGACATTTGTTGAGTCTATTTCTAAAAAAATTTCTCTCCTTACCCTCATCCATTGTATACAAGTTTAAAAGAAAGAATCATCATTAATCATACCCCAGTAAAAAAAAATTTAAAAACTAACTGTTGAGCATGTAAGGTAATATGTAACACGGACACCGCAATCATTGCAAATATATCGTCTAGCATTAATGGCTTTGTCTTCTACTACAATTAGCTAGAAAAAACTTAACCAAACTAATAGCTTTTCCAATGTGAAACGTCTTTCCTATGCACGGCCTCCTCAGCAATGCCTTTGTAGAGTAAGTAAAGAAAGACAACAAAGCAGCCAATTACTAATTGCAAGGAAAAGAAGGAAAACACGAAAGGGGAGACAACAGAAAAAGATGTACTTTATGTTTTTGAGTTTTTTCCATATTACTTGGCTTAAGATACAAATATGTCATATTCTCTGGTTTTGTAAAAAATATTTCATAGAACCTGGGTTTACACGATATTTAAAAAAATTTGGACCAAAATACCTTTACAACAAGGGTTAGGGTTTAAAATTGTGTAAACTAGTTGAATCGACGCATAAACAAAGAGGAGATCAAAGCTCAGGGACAAATTGTGATTTTCGCCTGGCAGTTTTCATCAATAGCAAATTCTGATTTCTATTCGGTGATTGTTGGGCTCCATCACTTCATCGGTGATCATTCTTATCTTATTTTTGTCCAAAAACTTCAAACACAAACTATTTATCCCTACAAAGGAGATCAAGATGACACTGTAACTCCAAAAAACAAATCTTGAGGGACTATCTAGGGAGAACAATGCTATATTGAGATGGAGAAGGATGTAGATGTTAAGGAATGACACTATAGAATAGGATCTTAGAGGTTTTCATCCATGACTTGATGAACAATTATATTAATAACAAATATTGGCAACTAACGTGTTATTGATAACATGCTATGACAAATATCATATTATCAATAACACGCTATGACAAATATCATATTATAGTATATGCAATATATCGTAGTATCATTAATAAGTATTGTTGGCTTATCATGTTATCAATAACACGCTATGGAAATTATCGTATTATTGATAATACGCTATGGCAAATATCGTGTTATCGATAACACGCTATGACGAATATCATGTTATTGGTAACATGCTATGCCAAATATTGTATTATCCATAACACACTATTTTAAATATCATGTTATCAATAATATGCTATGTGCAAATATTGTGTTATTAATAATACGCTACAACAAATATCGTGTTATCGATAACACGTTTTGCCGAATATCATATATGTGATATAGAAGATATTGTAGCATATTGTATTATCAATAACACGTATTGTTGGCATATCGTGTTACCAATAACACGCTATGACGAATATCATGTTATCGATAACACGCTATGATGAATATCATGTTATAGTATATGTGATATAGAGGAAAATAAAAAATACATCTTGTTGGCATATCGTGTCATTGATAACCTGCTATGGCGAATATCGTGTTATTAATAATATGCTATAATGAATATCGTGTTATCGATAACATGCTTTGGCGAATATCGTATTATCATATATGCGATATAGAGGATATTGTAGCATATTGTATTATCAATAACACGCATTGTTAGCATATCGTGTTATCGATAACACACTATGGTGAATATCGTGTTATCAATAACACGCTTCGGCAAATATCGTATATCGTATATGCGATATAGAGGATATCGTAGCATATTGTATTATAAATTCACACATTGTTGGCATATCGTGTTATCAATAACACACATTATTGGCATATCGTGTTATCGATAACACGCTATGACGAATATCGTGTTATTGATAATACGCTATGGCAATATCGTGTTATCATATATGCGATAAAGAGGATATCATATTATGGGTTGTCAGCTCAAAGAATAAATATTGTATTATCAATAATACATTTTATTAACATATCGTGTTATCATATATGTGATATGGATTAAGTGTTGGACACGAGCCATGCGGAGAGTGAGATCTTCGGTCCGTTTAGTAGGAGCCATCCTCTTGTTCTTGCATTCTCAGAAGTCTAGCGAGTCATGCAGAGTGAATGTACTCCACCCGATTTCCTTCAGATTTGTTGTACTCCAAAAAATCCTTTCTTTTTGCCGCATCCAATCCTCATTTGCCGCAAGTCACCAGAGCCCTTCAATCTATTCTAAATATAACCTAATTTTCCAGATTGTCGGAACAATCTGTTTGTTGTAATTCAAGAAGCACTAAAGTGACTTCCTTTGATTCCCCATTTTGAATTCTGCTATTTTTGTATTTTTTTTAAATAGGAAACAATTTTTGGATTGAAACCGAGAGGTGGCGCGGTTCTGGTTCGTTCTCTGGAATACAAGATTGAGAAGGAGAAATTTTTTACTTTCTATCGATCATCATTAAGTGGGTATTTTATTTTCTGTACGACAATCTGCTTGTCGTAATTCAGGAAGCACTAAAGTGACTTCCTTTGATTCCCCATTTTGAATTCTGCTATTTTTGTGTTTTTTTTAACTAGGAACTAGTTTTTGGATTGAAACCGGGAAGTCGCTCAGTTCAGGTTCATCCTCTGAAACACAAGATTGAAAAGGAAAAATTTTTTACTTTCTATCAATCATCTTTAAGTCAGTAATTCATCACCAATAATGAGATAAGAACTTTAAGTATGAGTTTAATTGTAACCTAAGGGTATATCTATCCTAAACTAAGTTACATGAGATTAAGTCTTAAAATCTACGGAATATAGAATATTTGTATATCCAGCCAGCTAATAAGGAAAAAACTCTATATTTTTTTATATGTTCTCTTTCTTTTATGTAATACTATGGGGTAGAAGTTGACCAGTAATCATGCCAATTTTCTTCCAATTGGGTGATTTCCCTTCTTTTCCTTGCCAAACAACATCAGACCGAAACAAAGTCTACTATGAAGATCTAAATATTGACACAGACAAATGAATATACCCTAAGCCAATAAGTTCTGCGCTTACTAATTATTTAATATTTTTATGCCTTTCTTTGACTTTAAGTTAGGAAGTACTTATTTCCATCGTTGCTGTGCCTAGTGAGGAGTCCTCCCATAACAATGATTTTCATTAAAAAGACATGAAATTCTTGAATTATTGTTCTCATTAAGCATGCATAAGACTTGTATTCTATCCATTGTTTTAAAAACTGGCCTGGTTGCCCGGTCTAACTGGGTTTGACTGGACCCAGCCGTCTTTCCAAGCAAGGCAATTTCTCGCTTTTCTTGGTTTGACCTGGAATTTGCCTGGTTGAACCGGGATTTTGGCAGGTCAACCCAGGAAAATCCATTCCCGACCACCATTCCGGGTTCGTACCCCGGTCAATTTTAAAAACAGGTTGTATCTAAATTATCATATTCCTCCAAAAATATTAACTTCATTTATTCTCTTCTCTCTAATTTTACTTCCCAACAATATTTTATACTGTTGTCTACAAACTGTGTTTATAGAGAAATTTAAAAAACAATGCCAAACAGAAGTTGGCACCCTTCGACGTGCCATTTAAGTGGGAGAAGTAAAGACTGACATCATAGTGAAAGAATCCCGTGACTGTTAATATGGGATTTCATTCCTCTTTCCTCCAGAATTCTTCATCCTACAAAAGCCCAACTTAAAGAAAGATAACTCTTTTACCTGCACTCACTGCTGTCCAAGTTGACAACAAATTGTGAAACAGAAATGACTCTTACAAAAGATTCTACTTGTAGATAAGGCTCCTCATGAGCCGAGTCAGCTTATCGAGTTAAACATGCTTGGCTTGGCTAGAAGTAAGCTTGACTCGAGCTTGGTTCAAATTCGAAAGTAAACATGGGCCAACTCGAATCGACTTAACTCAAAACTTGATTGATTCGACTTGAAATCGACTCAAAGCTTGGCTCAAACTCGACTCGATTTGTTATATATCATTTTTTCTATATTATACTCATTATATAAATTTTTTAAATTTTACCTTTCATGTACCCATAATATTTTATATTATTTTATAAAACATATATACTATATATACATTAATATATGGTATATAATATATGATATAATAAGATATATAATACGTATATTATACTATTATATTTCAAACAAATATAAATCCTACTACTAATAAAATTGAGAATGTAAGTATGATAAATTATTTTATTTCTATTCTACCCTTATTTATCTATATAATATTACTTAAATTTTAAATATTACCTTTAATCATTGTAATCCTAACAAATATAAATATATAATTTTACTTGAAAATAAACATTCTTAATTTAACCAATTATATTAGTCTAGAATTAGAGATTTAGTGAACTATATCTAGATTTTGCCTATAAATATATCGAGTGAACCAATTCTAGATTTTACTATTGAATTCTAATTATATTAATTATTTTTACAGACAATCCACACACCATGAAATATGTTATTACTGAAGTCCAAATAATTCTCTTATCATGAACTTTTTTCTAGTCACTAGAATAATTAGATATGACATATGTGAATAAGAGTTGTCATAACATTAGTGACTAGTTCAATTTTTTGTGGCTTATTATATGGGAAATTTTATATAACTATCAAAATAACGGAGAGAGAAAAGTATTTACTAATATGGTATTCCTTTTCGCTGAATAGGTGTTGACACCTACGTGATTTTTTTTATTTATTTTTCATAATTTTATCTTTTAGAAGGAAAAAATGAGTACACTTAAATTAATACAATGTACTAACTTTGTCCTTTCAAATGACAAAATCAATAATGAATTAATCTTTTCTCTTTCCTCTCTCTCTCCCCTCTCTATTCACTCTCTCTATTCTCTCTCTCCTCTTTCTTGCTATTCTCTTTCTCTTCTCTCTCTCCTCTTTTCTAAAGGACAAAATCATGAAAAATTTTAAAAATATTGATTTTTTCATTCACAAATACATTATATTTTAATTTTAATTTAATATTTTGATAGATAATATATAAATAATAAATAGTTAAATTAAATTCTTTTTACTTTATACCCACTTTTGAGAGCTAGGGCTCACGTCACTTACATGAGAGAGAGATAGGGAGAGAGAAAGAGAAAGAAGAGAGGAAGAAAGAAGAAAAAGTGTAGAGAGAGAGTGAAGAGAGAGAATAAGAGAGAGCCAAAAGAGAGAGGAGAGAGATTAAATAGAAATATATAGAGAGAGTGAATAGAGAGTGTGTGTGAAAAGATAGAAAGAGGAGAAAGTGAATAAAGAGAGAAGAGATAGGAGAGAGAGTGAATAGAGAGAGAGTGTGAATAGTGTGTGAAGAGAGAGAGAGAGTGAAGTGAAAGAGGAGAGAGAGAATGAAGAGAGAGCATAGAGGAGAGAGGAGAAAGAGAAGAGATAGACAAAACTATTTCATTATTGATTTCATCTTTTTAAATGACAAAATTAGTATATTGCATTGATTTCATCTTTTAAAAGGATGAAATTAATACATTATATTCATTTCATCCTTTAAATGACAAAATCAGTAAATTATATTAAATTTTTCCTCCATAAGAATGAAATTATAAAAAAAATTAAAAAAAGTTATGTAGACGCTAGCGAAAAGGAACACCATATTGGTAAATATTTTTCTCTCAATGTTATTTTGGTAATTATTTTTTTAATATTATTTATATAATTATATTTATTATATGAGATATTTGAATAACATTAGTTAAATTTTTGGTGACAAATAAAAATTTTTTGTGGGGTATTTATTAGGTCTTAGATTTTGAAATAATATTTACAACTTTAATAAGATAGAATTATGTTTGTTATAATTTTTTTTATTTTTGTAATGTTGGTGTGATTCCCTAAATTAATATGAATTTTTATAGAAAAAATTAATTTGGGTTATAAATGGGATTCGAGTTCAATTCGAACATAGGTTCGAGTTGCTATGGTATGTTTTTAAGCTCGAGCTGAAGTCAAGTTTTGAATTTCTTAGCCGAACCAAGCTCGAACCAGGCATCGAGCTGTTCAATCGAGCTCAAGCCGACCTTTCAGAAATCAAACTCGAATAAAAAAACTTAAAAACTCGGTTTGACTCGGCTCATTAGCACCCTTACTTGTAGAGACAGTTCTAGCCAGAAGCCCTCTAGATGATGCTATTATGAAATCCTGTTAGTACACATAGACAACCTAGATCTTTCATTCTCCAAGACCGTCAAGCAATAACTCTATATATTACAGTGGCAACAATTACACCACATGCCTGATTGAATGGATTAAATTTACAAAGAGTTCCGGGGATTGAATTATGAAATTTCATGCCTAGTTGTTATATTTAGCTTTTTATGTGAGTCGCACCTGGAAGGAACATTGAAGTTTTCTAGATTGCAAAAGAACTTACCTAGGTTGATATTTTTTATATCCTTCTTGAGTTTTAGCAAGTAGGTGATTGTTCCCATTAATAAGATATCATACTATTATTTTGAGTTATATTATGTGTTAGATTAGATACATAACGTTAATAAAGAAAAATGATGTAAAGCATTGGGAACATATGAAGTTCCTATTGAAGTTTGGAAGTCTCTTGGGGTGTTATCTTGATTGACTAGGTTGTTCAACAATATTTGGAAGTCAAAGAGGATTCCGGAGGAGAGGAGAAAAAACACCTTTATACCACTATATAAAAATAAAGGGGACATCCAAAATTGTATAAACTACACGGGTATAAAACTTATAAGTCATATTATGAAGTTATGTTAGAGAGATAAGAACTCTATATGACCTCCATAGATTTTAAAAACGGCTATGAAAGAGTACCTCGAGAGCTCATTGGGTATGCCTTAAAGAAGAAAATACATAGATATTATTAAAGATAAACTAGTGTATGGACACTTCGGGGCAGGGGGAACCAAGGAGTTCTTTATCATAGTAGGTCTGCATTGGGTCAGCCTTAAACGCTTATCTTTTTGCTTTAATTGCGGATGAGCTAACTATATTTTGCGGATGATGTAGTTTAAATTGACGAGACTCTAGAAGAGATATATGCAAAACTAGAATTGTGGAGGTAAGCTATAGAATAAAAAAATATAAAGTAGGATTAAGATGAAGTATATGGAATTTATCTTTTAAAGAAGGAAGAACAAAATGTAGAACCTTAATTTAAATATATGGGCAAGAAGTTTCAAAATGTTAGCAATTATGATATTTAGGCTCCATTATTTCGAAAAAAAGATATATAAATAGTGATGTAGTACATAGGCTAAATAAAAAAGAGGTATAATAAGGAGTATTGTGTAGTAGGCATGTTCCAAATAGGCTTAAACGCAAGGTCTAGGACAGCTTTTAGGCAAGCAATACTTTACAAAGCAAAATGTTGATTCCTAAAAACGAGTCATTAGATAAATTGAATATAGCCGAAATAAGGATGCTAAGGTGGATGTATAAGATAACTAAGAGAGATCAGATTAAGAATAAGCATATAGAGGAGAGCTTTAGGGTAACACCTTTAGGGGAGAATCTTAGAGAAAATAGGCTATGTTGGTACGAGCATGAACTAAGAAACCAATAAATGTTCTAGTAAGAAGGTTTTAAGGGATGTATATAAATTAGGGACAGGGAGACCTAAGAGAACTTGGATGGAGTTAATAACAAAAATATATGATTATGCTATCTCCTACGAAAGAGTTGGCATAAAATAGACTAGAATAGGGGCATAAGATCCATGCCGCCAACCTCAAATTGTTACAAGGTGCTACCTAATTATAATTTTGAGATTAGATACATAATGCCCCTCACTAGCTATATTATGGGATTAAAAGTAACTTTAAGTAGACTAAGTTGTCATAAGAATTTTAAAAGGGCCCTTTTGAAGTGTTACAAATACATCACATTTTCCAATATAAATAGTGGATTTGATAACATGGATGTGAGTTGCATTATTATCCATTTTGTCAATTTATAATTCATTCCCCAATTTATTTACTGGCCACATCAGACACCCCTCAACATATATACTACAAACCTCAACATATATACTACAAACATCTTTTACAATGAAATTATACTCATGATCCAAAACTGTAAGAGCTAAAAAACCCTAAATTTCATTGTCACTTTTTTCGGGTTAAGATCAATGGTATGTCAGTAAGTACGCTCAGGCATAATATTTGCAGAGATTCAGGGTTTAAATTTCTGTAAAATAAAAACTAAAGAAAACCTCAAGAAATATATCAAGTTTCTCATGAGCAAATTTACATAAAACATCTCATAGAAATATATCAAGTTTCAAAACATCTCATAGAAATATATCAAGTTCCTTTGTGACAATGTTGCAATGAGAACAAGACAGTGGAATTTGTTGGGTTAAAAATGTTGAATAGGCCCATTTCACACAGGTTGAAGGCCAGTCACATACCCAATAAGAGCACATAAACATATTATAATATCATATATAAAAATTTTATAGAATAAGAACAAAGAAACATTTATCAAAAAAATATACGAAAAAAGTGATACAAAGGAAATTCTTTTAGAAATTGCTTAGATAAGATATAAATTAATATTTAAGTGATCCAGAAAACTTGAAAGTAATTGCACAGGTGCATAATCAATGAACGAGAAATAGTGCATGAGATGGCAACCCATGGAAATGACGTCCAAACTTCAACATAGAGTAAAAGAGTAAGGCGGTCAGAGAGGGCAAATGAGAGTGCGTGGGAAGATGTTGTATGAGTGGGAAGCTAATTATTGTAGCATAGAGATGTATGAGTGGGAGGCTAATGATTGTACAAGCAGCAATAGGTGATCGACCACCAACAATGGGCAATCAATAGCCAAGGGTACTAGAGTCCACGACTGATGAACCGATCTACTGCAGGACTCGGGTGATCGGGTGATCGATTATTGGTGGTACTGGAAGTCTATTATCGAGAAGCCAAGCAGTAGGCGACCAATGGCCAGTGCAAAAGTGATTGATTGCCCGATAACTTACCGCAGATTTAACCTAGATTGGACTCTTTCTCATTGTTTATTCCAAGATTTCCTTCACCAAATAGGCATGAATTGTGGTATACATCCATGGAACTATAAAAGGGAGGAACCCTAGATATGCTGATAGATGATTGGCAATGGTGTAAAGCTTTGTGCTTTAAGAGTTGAGAGGATTTGAGAGTTGTAATCTTCTCTTCTCTAATTTTTATGAAAATAGTAGATTTGTGTGACAGGTGGAGGTTAACAAATTGCTAAACCACCTTAAATATTAATTTTCTTTATTGTAGACAGTGTTTCTACACATTGTTGTTTTTCCTAACAACTAGTAGCTAAGGGAGGTATCAACGATGGTGGATGAAAGGAAAATCAAGATTGAGAAATTCAATGGTACAAAGTTCACATTTTGGTGGACACAAATTGAGGACTATCTATAATAGAAGGATCAATGGTTGCCAATCAAGGGGAATTAGTTAAAAAAGATGTCCAAGGTCTATTGGAGAATTTTGGATCAAAAAGCCCTTGTAACCAGGTGCCTTGCTCTTATGACACAGGTTGCTGCAAATATTTTGAAGGCAACTTCTACTAAAGCTTTGTTTAATGCTTTCTTTCGTTTAATGATGTAAAGTCTATTGCACTATTGAATTCCTCATGAAATAGTTGAGAGTCATTGGTAATTGCATATGACAAATCCTCTTGTCAAGACAAAACGAAGCCTTATGAGATTACATAACTTCTTTTGGTTGAGGAGATTTAGAGAAAGAGTGATGACTCTACATCGACCGGTTCAACATTAAACACCAATGATAGAGGTCGGCGTGACAGAAGGGGATAACCAAGTGGTGGCCAAGGCAAATACAACTGGCAGAAATCAAAATCTAGCAAGGCAATGGAGATGGTTTCTACTAGAATTGCAGTCAAAAGGGGCATTTGAAGAAAGACTGCAAGGCCCTGATGAAGGATGATCAAAGAGGCAAAAATACTTTAACCTGATTAATGATTTTGCTATTGAATACATGCTATTGTCTCTTGAATCCCGTAGTGAATCTTGAGTTGTCGACTCTAATACATCATTTCATACTACCTCTAAGAGGAAGTTATTTTATAATTATGTGATTTGTAATTAAGAAAAAGTTTATATGAGCCAATGTGTGTGAGCCCGGGCATCATTAGCCATCGGATCTCAATCTGATGGCACAAGGGAGCATAAAACCAATATGCCTTTGAATTATGTGCGTCGTCGGATCAAAATTCGATGGTGCGTGATGTTCGGGCTCATGCAATCACATGTAGGCCTAGGCTCATATAAACGTTCTCTTATAATTATGGGAAAGTACATCTAAGAGAGATGCATGTGATATTGTTAGTAAGGGTATTGTGAAATTTGTGCAAGACAATAAGATAGCATTGTTGTTGAAGGAATTTAGGCATATGTTTCACCTAACTAGGAACTTAATTTCTGTTGGTCAATTGGTTAAGTGTAGCATAGCTACTACTTTTGTGGGTGACACCATGATTAAAAGGGTTTCAATCTTTTCAAGAAAAAATTGCAATTCGAAAACTCTTGATTATTGAGAAAGCCCAAACATAAAAGGTGTGGAAGAACAAATAAACAGGATAATTCTGGAGCATGTTAGAATCATGAAGATTTACTTGAATTTCACAATTCCGTTTTAGGCAAATGCAGTCAATACATTGGTATACTTGATCAAATGATCCCTATCTTACTCTTTGATGGTAGGTTACTCGAAGAGGTATAGACAAAAGAAAAATTAAAATTTGATCATTTGCATGTGTTTGGGTGTATGACATATGTGCATGTTGAGGAAAAACAAAGATGGAAGTTTGATGCTAAGTCTTCTAAGTATTATTTCATAAGCTATGATCGTGATAGCTATAGTTATAACTAAGTTTCCCAAAAGCTCGAAGTATTTTAAGGAGAAACTTTATTTATTTCTTTTATACTCTAACACCCCCTTACTCACAAATGTCTATCAAGCTCAGCACGTGGAACACAATTGAGGTATAAATGTCTCCAACGAGACTTGAACCCTAAATATCCCAAAACCTAGAGCTTTAATACCATCTAAGATAACCCAGTTTCCCTAAAGTTCTAGCCATTAGGATGTGAATATCATATTTATTTGTTTTATATTCTAACAAAAGATATAGGCTTTGGAATCCTCCACATAAGGTGGTAAAAAGTAGTAATATATTCAATGAGTTAGATCTATACAAAGTTCAGCAAGTCTTACAAAAGGGGCAAGATGTTGATAAAGAGTTTCTTGAACTTGAGGAAAATGATAGAATTGGTTTCACTCCTCAAGTTTAGAATCAAGAAACTCAAGTTTCAAATGAAGACACTCATGTTATCAGTGAAGAGAATAAGGCTTCCACCTCTATGGTCATCCACTAGACGACGTACGCAAAGAAACCATGGTCTCCTAGTATGAAATATTTGTTGTTAACAGACAATGGTGTAATGTCGTTGATTTTTCTATGATTTTTTATGATTTTTTGCTCATTCGATTAAACATCGTCCAACCAAACCAAACACTCTCAGGTGCTACTAAAACATAAATGTACAAAATAAATTACCTTGATTATGGATTTTAAATGCAAATCTCTCCCAAGCATCTATGAGTACAAGTCCCATAAATAGTCATCCGACGGCCAAAATCATTTTGGCACAGTGAGTAACGAGGAAAAGTACCACCACCTCTAGAAGGAGCAAGGACAACATGGCTGTGGCCCTAGCCGGCGCCTATGATGTCCAAGCGGCCGAACAAAGCTAAGTTCGGTGGAGGGCGGCTGCAAAAGGCGGTGAAATAGCCCTCCGATGGCCCAAAAACGAATTTAGATGGTGAGAAAAATCGAGGGAAAGACTAGTACCTCATGGAGGAGCGAGTAGAGGGTGGCAGCAGTTTTAGCTAACACCATCAAACTCGTGGCGGTAAGGCGAAATGGATTCCTGCAAGAAGCGGCAGAATCTGGCAACAGAGGAGGCACGGTGGAGTGACTGGAATCGTTCTCGGGTTTCCTCTCCAACGTTTTGGACATTCCAAACATTATGGACAAAACTCAATCGACACAGCTCTTTTGAGCCATGATCCACATATAGATTATATTTGTTTCTTCTACTTACACACCTCACACAACGTTCACTTCTTTACGCATTGTACCTCCAAACTTTGTGTCGAAAGCCCGCGTCGAGGCCCACGGCTTACGACTATGCCCCATACCCGACTCTACGGGTATAATATTGAGGTCAAATACACTAAAGCATCATATTTTCTTGCCGAAAATGATCATAAAAATAGTAGGAAATTCACATAAAATTGTAAAAAAATCAGGGAAGCCCTATGCTTTATGTGAACCATTAAGGTTAGGCAATTCATGTTAGATGAACCTATTCCCTTGAGCAAGCTTTAAGTCTTCCAGACGCTCAAGAATGGCAGGTTGTTGTTCAGATGAGATGGACTATATCCTAAAGAACAAGGTCTGGGAGATAGTGGATCACCTGAACGGTAGAAGCCCATTGGGTGTAAATGGTTCTTCAAAAAGAAGCTTAAGGCTTATGGGTTTATAGATAATTACAAGGCAAGATTAGTGGTCAAGGCATTCACCCAAGTGTATGGGATGGACTTTAAAGAGACATACTCACCGGTGTCAAGATTTGACTCGATTAAATGTCTCTTAGCATGTGTTGCTTACTATGATTTAAACCTGTGCCAAATGGATGTAAAGACTGCCTTCCTAAATGGAGATTTAGACGAGGAGATTTACATAGAACAACCAGAGGGTTTTGTGGTTCCTAGAAAAGAATACAAGGTGTGCAAGCTCATAAAATCATTGTATGCCCTTAAACAATCTCCAAGGCAATGGTACTTCACTTTTCACAAGGTGATTAGTGAGTACGGGTTCATTGTGAACGAACACGATCATTGTGTCTATACCTTCTGGGATGGGGCTAGGTATATGATGTTGTCTTTGTATGTAGATGATATACTCTTGATGGGGAATGACCTAAGTATGATAGTCAGTTTAAAGGAATGACTCAAAACCTAGTTTGAGATGAAAGACATGGGTGAGGCATCCTACATCCTCGGGATGAAAATTGACAGAGATAGAAAGGCTAGGAAGCTTAGTATATCTCAAGAGTCATACATAAAAAGCGTTCTCAAACGTTTCAATGTCATTGGTTGGAAAACTATTGAATCCCCTATTTACAAGGGTACGGTGTTGTCTAAGAGTATGCCTCCTCGGACTGAGGAAGACCGACTCCGGATGGAGTTAGTGCCATATGCACAGACTATTTGCAGCTTGATGTATGCCATGATTTATACACGGCCTAATTTAAGTTTTGTGGTAAGCTTGTTAAGCCATTACCAAGCAAACCCTTGTCTTCAGCGCTGGCAAGCAGTAAAGAGGGTATTTTGGTACCTATTAGGGTCTAAGAATTTAAAACTCACCTATCAGACAGAAAATCTATCATTAGCTGGACATAGTGATTCAGACTATGCACGGGATCCAAATGACACGAAATCCACTACCGAATATGTCTTCATGTTTGGAGGCAGGGCTCTATCATGGGCAAGTAAGAAATAGAAGAGTATTTCTAAGTCTACAATGGAAGATGAATTTTATGCATGTAGTATTGCAGCTTCTCAGGCAGTATGGATAAAGGAGTTTCTAGCAAGATTGGGGCTAGAAGGCTGGACTGATGCTCCTGTTTAGATGTATTGTGATAATCTGGCAACAATGTCAACACTCAAGAATGGGGAGATCAGTGCTAGAGGTAAGCACATTGAGGTGCATTACTATTATATCTTCAACATGCTACAGAGGGGAAAAATGACTGTGAGTTATCTTCCTACTACTGAGATGTTGATAGATCTGTTCACTAAGGCCTTAACAACGGATCTATTTTATAAGCACACTCATAGCATTGGTCTTCGACAGGACTAGCGCAAGTTGTTGTTGAAACATATGAGCCCTTCACCCATAGTGGGGGATGTGGGACCATGGTATGGGCTCAGGCCCAGTTTGGTCCAACATGTCACGGTCTGGGTGAACAGGTATGGGCCACAAGGTCCAAGGGTGGTGGGGGCGGTCATGTCAACCACACATGTGCCTTCATTACACTTATTTGATTGGGACCCACCTATGTCACACATGCGCACTAGGCATTTGACTAGGTCATGCATTAACATGTTGTGGGGCCCAAACACGCGAATTAAGTATCCAGGGTGGGACCCGTGATTAGAGAGGGGTCGATTTTATTACAAGCTTGGCCGTGTGTAGGTGGTCCAGGCCTCTGCAGGCTCTATCTCTTAGAGCCCGCTCCCGTTGTGTTTGAACCTCAAGAGAAACCGAAAGGAATTAAGCATATAAGCCTGCATTGAAAGGCCCATAATTAGGCCCGCCTAAAGAAGGAAAGTAGAGGGTATTTAAAGAAAAAAAGAGAGGAGGAGTGCCCTAAGTGAAGGGCTGCCCCACTCTCCTCTCCTCTTCCAATTTCCACCCCTCCCTCTCTCTTTGGTGTGGCTTACACAAACAAGGGGAAACCTTGCTTTTGGCCACCCCATTGCACCCCTCTCCTTGATCTCTTTGGCGGGTTGAATGAGGGAGAAGACTCTCCTCATTGGCTGGATCGAATTGGCTGATTCAAGGGCTGGTTCATTGCTGAGAATTCCTTCATTCCAAGTGGTGGTTTGTGAGGGATCAACACATAGGTAATCTCCTTTCTCCATTACTTGTTTGATCTTGTGATTGGGCATGCAAGGACTGATTTTGGAGGGCGTGAAAGGGCTGGGATGCCCAGGTCAGTTGGTATTTGTTCCTCTTTGATTATCCTCTTTGCTTGATTCTTTGATTGGAATATGATTATTGCTAATTGATCAGAGATCTATGCATGTGTTCATTGTAGATTAATTTAAAGATAGGTTTTTGATTGGTGCGCCACCCCCCTCCCACTGCGCTTCCGCTGGTCCAGCCACTCAACGACAATGACACTATTGGTATATATGTTCTACCTGTTCTATATATACTATCGTATAAGGCAAATTATGCTGGTGTGCAATGTGATTATGCTAGTTCTCATGTGTTTTGACTGAATGTGTGACTGATCTTTGTACACTTATGTGGAACATGTGGAACAGGAACAACAATTCTTAGTGCCATCAAGGACACTATGGACCCAACCACCGAAGTATTCTACAAAGAGAACCCCACACTGGAGTTCTTCAAGACCAACCACTTCAACTATGCCATCATCGTTGTCGGCGAACAGCCATATTCAGAGACCACTGGTGACAACATGAACCTAACCATTCCAAACCCAGGACCTAGCGCGATTAAGAATGTCTATGTGGCTGTCAAATGTGCAGTCGTTGTCGTCTCCGGCTGGCCCCACGTTATTGAGTCTTATGTCCCCATGATGGATGCACTGGTGGTGGCATGGCTCCCCAGCAACAAAGGACAAGGAGTGGCTGATGTGCTCTATGGTGACTATGGCTTCACCATAGTTTTTACCTTAGGAGTACACCTGTACTGTTGCAACCCAATTTTGCATAGGCCCCCTAACCTGTTCTCAGTTTGGTGATAGAAACAAAAAAGGAGCTAGCCAACGAAAACTGCTGGAACAAGCGCTCTATTATTGATATACCACAAAAGGGTTTGGGGAATCAGAGGTCACCAACTATATACCCAACCTAATTTTTCTATTGCCTAATTCAAAACATATCCATTGGATGTATAGAAAAAGTTCTAAACAGCATGGGGCAATGGCCCCCCACTATCACAACGTAGGAATTGATGCATGATATCAAGTACAAAGTGTAGTGACCTCTATCTCCTAAAATTCTCCGCATCTAACATCTCAGCTCACAGTGTTATTGATGATCATGTTAAAGCGGTTTCAGGTTCTTTAATCTAAAGAAAGTGTCAAAGGCAATAATTTCTGGTGTCTTAGTTCCAGTTACACATATCTAATCATCATCCTTGCTATCGCTTTATCATCTTGCCCTTGTACTTGATTTCTTATTTGCGATCTGCATACGCACTTGAAGAAAGATGTTTGCTTGCCACTTTGCTTTTCGGGTCCATTGAGGCGGTTAGGATGAGTTAATTCATTTGCAGTATTGTTAGTTCTCTTTTATTTCATAATTACCGACACATTACCGGTAAAAATGCCCCAAGCCTAACACCTATCTGGCTTTATCTTTATAGTCCTCATTATTTTATTGATATTGAATGAATAGGAAGGAAAAAAAATTAAAGGAATGGAAGGATTTCATATTTCTAGCCTCTCCATGTTAGGAATAAAGGAAGGCCACTCTATTTACCTCTATTAGAATATAAAATATATAAATAAAATTGTATATTCTTAACAGTTCAAGTTTTTGGGAAATATAGCTACATGGTATCAAAGTTCTAGGATCTAGGACGACCTAGATTCAAATCTTGTTGGAGGCATTTATACCCCAATTATATTTCACATTTTATGCCTGATGAATGTTTACACATGAGGGGGAGTGAAATTAGAATATAGAATATATAAATAAGATTTTTCATTCCTAACGGCTCGAGTTTTTGAAAAACAAAGTTATCTTATAACTCAATGAGCCAGATTGTTACAAGTCAGGCATTTTTGTATACCTCTACAAGGAGTTTAAGCAATTTCTTAGATATGCAGTCTTAATGTTGATTAGAGAGGGAGCTTTTGAAACTAAGAAGCTGAGAAAGGCCAAAGATGCATGAGGTTGCCCCAAGCTCATCTAAACGAAAAATTATCCCATAGAGTTAATCCACCACGTGGTTGATGCATTGTTCCATTCATTTTTTGGCAATTGGACTGGGTTAGCTTATGAAATTATCCACATTTTGATGTGTCATATGTTGAGCCATGTTAGAAACTGAATGGAGTTACGCATCAGCCTAAGTGGTAGATCACTTTGATAGGATGCCTCTTTCATAAAGGGGTGCCTTTTTCTTTTCTCAAGTGGGAGCTTGCAATGGCACATCAAACAAAATGGTGTCCCCTGTAATTTTGTTGGCCAGTAAATGTGGGTGGTTTAGGATATATAGGTAGTCTATGTGTCGTGCCGTTCACCCAGACTCTCTTTCTGCTCTATTGATCTACTATTTGCTTGCATTAGACTACTTTATTTATTATATGTAATAAGTAGTATAGTTGAACATTATGATTAGTGAGTTGTAACGGGCCAGCTAGTGTCCCTGCTGATTACTCAGGCCCACTGTTGGCATGACCCACAAGGAGAGAGACGTGGCTCCCTATATGGGTCATCTTCCTCCTTGTGTGTTTCCTTTATGCAATAGAATTCAGTCCTTTTCCCTTTTCCTTTCTTCTCTCTTTTATCTCCTTTGCGTGATTCGTGTGAGGTACCAATTGTGCCTGCACTAGACGCAACACTGGTATCAAAGTTGTCATGATCTCCAGCCATGGCGAGAAGCAAGCAGCCAGCCACGGCTCCTAAAGGTCAGCCCGAGAAGAAGAACGAAATCTTAGCGGACAACCCCAAACCAGCCCCTGAGACCATCAGCCCTCTTATACTAGCGCAAATCATGGCCAAAATCGAGTCTTTGACTGTGGCAATGGCTCAGCTTCAAGCAGCGCCCCTAGTGCCATTGCTACCCACCCAGGTCGCCAGCGTGGAGAAGGGGGAGTCATCCTAGGCCCCCAAACTTCGATGTCCCTGCCCTCAGGTGACAGCAGACAAGGAAGTGTGGCCTCCACGAGCCTCTATGCATTTTGGCATAGTCGACCAGGCTGTTGAAGGGAGACGCCAGGGCTGGGATATGCGATGCCCACTAGGTGTTAGGGAAAATGCCCCAATGATGCCGCCACCTAGAAATCTATTTTAGGAGATGGAGGATGACTGGGAAGAGTACTTGGGCTCTTGTGGTGGGCCATAGGGAGGAGCTGAGCCCCGTTTGACAAGCCTTTAGTTCCCACATTACAATGGGGACAAGGATCCGGTGGAGTGGTTGTACATGGCGGAGAAGTTCTTCCCCTATCAAGGGATGCACTCCGAGACTAAACGGTTATGCATAGCCGCATTCCACTTGGATAGTGATGCTTTTGTTTGGTATTAGAGATTTGAGAAGGAGGTTCGCTACCCCACATGGGCTGCATTCGCTAATGAATTGTGCATCCAGTTCGGCCCCAACGAGTTCCAGGACTTCAACGAGATGCTCTCCACCCTGCACTAAACTACCACTGTTTGGGCTTATTACACGGAGTTCGTGAAGATTGCGAATTGTCCTCCCGAGTGGCCAATGGCAGCCTTGGTGGGGACATTCAAGAGAGGACTCAAACCGGAGATATTAGAGGAGAGACGCCACTACCCATGCTCAACTATGCGGGACGTCGTGCAGCATGCACTAATTAAAGAGGAGAAGATGGCCCAATAGTAGAGGGGTGGCCAGTTTGGACCCTTCCCACTGCCCCCTCTTGGCATGGGCCATTATCCACCCCAGCCAGCCAGCCCAATCATAGGCCGTCCAGGTCAGTAGCCCCCTCCACCATGTCAGCTTGTGCGACACCGCACACCTGCACAAATGGAGGAACGTTGATCCAAGGGGCTATGTTTCAATTGTGATGAAAAGTTTATCCCCGAGCATTGATGTTTCGTCAAAGGCAGCCTACTCATGGAGGAGGTTGAAGAAGAGGTGAATGTGGTTGATAGTGATGAATGCTCCCATATCGATGACGTGTTTCCCGAGATCTCAATCCATGCCTTCTCTGGGGCCTTCACTCCTTGCACAATGTGGGTCCAAGGCCATCTCAAGCGGTAGCAAGTGGCCATCCTTATCAATAGTGGCTGCACTCACAACTTCATCAACAATAAGGTGGCCCAGCATCTAGGCTGTTTCATGTCAGATTCGAAGCCATTCGATGTCTTGATCAGTGACGGGAAGCACTTCAAGAGCTCTGGAGTATGTGCACAGGTCGCACTAGCTATCCAGGGCCACACCTTCATCACCAACTTGTTCTTGTTGACCACAAAAGGGACGGACGTGGTGCTAGGGGTTCAATGGCTGCAGGAATTTGGGGACGTGGTATGGAACTTCCGCAAGATGATTATGCATTTTGAGGTTCAGGGACAGCAGGTGTGGATCCAAGGGTCTGCCGGGAACTTCTCTCCACCTAATCAGCGAGCTCTTTCTTTCGGTTCGCACCACGGGGGTTCCTCTTACAACAATAGGCAAAGGTCAAGGTGCGCCAAGACAAGTTGCCTAAGGACCTTCTTGCTTTATTGAAGGAGAACAAGGACGTGTTTGCTGAGCCCAGAGGCCACCCACCCATGCAGCCTCATGACCAACACATCCTCATCATTCCAGGGGCATCTCCAACCAATGTTCGCCCTTACCGCTATCCCCACATCCAGAAGGCGGATATAGAGCACCGCATTCCTAATATGCTTCAGTCAGGCATCATACGTCCTAGCACGAGCTCCTTCTCCTCTCCTATACTGTTGGATTGTAAGAAGGACAGAACTTGGCATTTTTGCATTGACTACCAGGCCTTGAACGCCATTACGTTCAAGGACAAGTAACCCATCCCGGTAATTGAGGAGCTCCTAGATGAGTTGGCCTGCATGACAGTCTTTAGCAAACTCGATCTTTGATTGGGTTACCATCAGATTCTGGTGCAACCAGTTGACATGCATAAGACTGCCTTCCGCACTCACAACGGCCATTTCGAGTTTCTCGTCATACCATTTGGGCTCACCAACGCCCCCTCCACTTTTCAGAGCCTTATAAACGACCTCTTTAGGCCCTTCCTTTGTAGCTTCATCTTGGTTTTCTTTGATGACATCCTTGTCTACAGCAAATCATGGGCAGAATATTTGGAGCACCTCGGGTTTGTCTTCTCCTCTCTGAGAGATAATTCCTCATTCCTTAAATGTTTGAAGTGTTCATTGGCCAACCCACATGTCGACTATCTTGGCCACATTATTTCTCGAGATGGGGTCTCCACCGACTATAAGGTGTTGGCAATGCTCTCTTGGCCGACTCCCACTTGTGTTCGCGAACTAAGAGGCTTTTTAGGCCTCACTAGATACTACCGGAGATTTATTAGCTGCTATGGAGAGATCGCCTGCCCCCTCATAGAGCTCCTGAAGAAGGGTAGGTTCCCTTGGACAAAGGCTGCCCAAGTGGCTTTTGAGACGCTGAAGTAGTCCATGGCCTCCGCCCCCTCCTCATTCTACCGGATTTCAGCCACCCTTTTGGGGTTGAAACGGATGCTTTAGAGGCTGACCTGGGTGTGATGCTCTTGTAGGATGAGCGACCTATTGCCTTTTTCAGCAAGGCCTTGGCAGGTTGTTCCTTATCACTGTCTATCTATGAGAAGGAGATGCTGGCCATAGTCCTTGCCATCGACAATTGGAGACCCTACTTGCTCGGTTGCCACTTCATCATCCACACTGATCATTATCCCTTGAAGTACTTCCTCGAGCAGCGGGTCTCTACTCCAGCACAACAGCGGTGGGTTAGTAAGTTGCTGGGATACGACTATGAAGTGGTGTACAAGAAAGAGGTGGACAACACTGTGGCAGACGCCCTTTCTCGCAGCTCTACCTCTAACTCTTGCCAGGCCATATCTACTCCTTCCCGCACCTTCATTGCTGAGTTACGAAGAGCCTACTGAGAGGATCCTTCCACACAGTCACTGATTGCATCTCTCCAGGAAGACCCTACTAGCCACCCTTTCTTTGTTTGGCAAGATGACCTTCTTTTTGGAAGGACCACCTCTGGGTGCCTGATGTCAAGGATCTTCGCCGGCGCATCCTCTCCCACTTCCATGACACACCATTGGCTGGCCATGAAGGGGCATTCCACACTTATAAGAGGGTAAGCCAAAGCTTCCTGTGGCAGGGCATTCAATGGGTTGTTTAGGACTATTGTCAGAGAGCCAAAGCTGCCATGCCATCCCCTGCTAGATTACTTCAGCCCCTACCCATTTCCAACAAGGTTTGGGAGGATGTTTCGATGGATTTCATGGAGGCCTTGCCCTTGGTCCAAGGCAAGTCAGTGGTCCTTGTGGTGGTGGATTGGTTGTCCAAATATGCGCACTTCTGCTGTAAGGACCCTCATCTTTAAACCGGTTTTGATTTTTATTTAATTATGGGTTATCGTGCGATTTACGTGTTTTCTGATCTTATTCGGTGATTTTGTAAATAAATAGAGTTTGTGATGGTTTTAACCAAAATTAACTTCAATATTAGTGGTTTTAAGTGATTTTAAACCAAATGTGAATTTTTGGAATTTTTTGGATTTTTCACTATTTTCCCAAAAATTAGGGTTTTGGCGGGACCCCTGTGGGCCCCACGGTCGAAAATTTTATTTTTGTGTCAAATGACCCTAGACATATACTTAAGGTCACACAAAAATTTTCAGAATTTTATTAGTCTTAATTCGTGCTTAAATTTGCAAAATAACCACTTTTAGCCTACTTTTCAAATTTACACCCCAAAACTTACCTTTGCCTACCCCAACCCTTACTATAAAAGGGCAAACCTGAGCCATTTCCATTTTTGGGAATAGGCTAAGGAAGGAGGTCTGGCCTAATCCCCACTTAGGCCCGAATTAGAAGCCGATTAAGGTAAGCTTGCTCTAATTAAGCACTAATCCTTGGCTTTTATCTTAATTTCTTCCAAATCTACCATTTTCCCCTTGATTCAATTCGTTTTTGACCATCAAAAGCTACTGATTTGTGTTTTACTACGAACCCTAATTTTCAAAATTCGATTTTTACTACCAACAAGCCCTAGATCTAAGATTTAATTAGGGATTTCTTAAGTAAATCAATTTCTATTGGTGTTTGATTCAAACTCATGGTATTTTCAAGGATTTCAAGAAGGGTGACTCTTCAATCTGAGTTAATCAAGTGCTGAGGTAATGGGTCTTCGAAATCTCTGTTTATCCATGGTAAAACTCTTCATTTTTGGCTTATTTCGAAATGGTTTGCTTGATTTAGTGTGTTAATGGTAAGATTAGAAAATGGAATTATTTAATCCCGATTTCTTAGGGTTTTATATTATTATGGTTTGGTTTGATATTCTGGAAGTCAAGGAGGACTTTTGATGATGATTAGGGTGTTAGATGTGGATTTGAAGTGTTTTCTATGGTGTTTCGGTTTGGATTTGCGAAATAAGTCATAAGTAAACATAACTGTAACATGTGACATAAAACCACAACAAGAACCCTACACAAAGGTTCGAACATAAAGCATGAAAGAAACGATGATAAGTCACTCAACGATCTCCATCATCACACCCAAGCTACCTCTGACCTTTCCTCAAAAAGGCAATCCTGTCCGTCTGCGTGTCGCACCACGCAGCCCCAAATCAAAACACAAAAGAGGGGTGAGTTTTAACACTCAGCAATGGTTTTAATATCACTAACAACGTTGAAAATACGGTAGCATGGTGATATAGTCTTTCAAAAACAACGATGTACAGGGTGTATCACTTTCTGATCACATATTTACATCACTTATACACTGCATAACATCATAACTCAAACATGCAGGGATGTATCTCTAGCATACCAATTTCCACATGCATTCACATCATAACCAATCCCGCATGGACGTATCTCAATCATACGTATTCTCACATGCATAATGTCATCACAACCAATCCCGCATGGATGTATCTCTAGCACACATATTCCCACATGCTTTTTATCATCAAAATCAACCTGCATGGATGTATCTCTAACATACATATTCCACATGCATAACATCAAAATCAACATGCATGGATGTATCTCTAACATACATATTCCACATGCATAACATCAAAATCAACTTGCATGGGTGTATCTCTAACATACATATTCCACATGCATAACATCAAAATCAGCATGCATGGATGTATCTCTAACATACATATTCCCACATGCATTCACATCATAACCAATCCCGCATGGATGTATCTCTAACATACATATTCCACATGCATAACATCAAAATCAACATGCATGGGTGTATCTCTAACATACATATTCCACATGCATAACATCAAAATCAGCATGCATGGATGTATCTCTAACATACATATTCCCACATGCATAATGTCATCACAATCCACCTCCATCAAGGAGTAATCACACGTTAACGTCACACAGACGGGAGCATAGACAAGGCCACGAAGGCGTGTCATGGTACAAAATTCTACACAAGAATTCAAGAAAGATCGGGGTTGTCAATCCCTAATACTGCTCGCCCTGGACGATCCTGGCCAAGGATGTCCCATTCTCACACAGAGAATCTAGAGCAGGGGTGTTCGCCAGGGACATCTCTGCGGAGGGAAGAGCCCGAGTTCTCACACAGAGAACCCTAGAACACGTGGTAGCGGGGTGCACACGGCATACCACACTGGATTCTCAGGGTCCAGATGACACACGTAATAATATTCTCACATATCCGCAAGACAAGTACACAACTCGTCCCCACATCATTCCATTAAACAAGACTCAACCCGGGGAGTGCACTCGTTCCACACGGGGAACTTCAAATCGTTCCACACAGGAACTTCAAATCAAAATATGTCCTTTCGGACCAATCAACTTGCGATTAATCCACGACCGATAAACCCGACACACAATTTCATCACATTGCATCCAATCGGTCAAATTCGATTAATCACGATGAAGCCTCAATTGGAAATCCATTTTCATGATGCGTGCAGCATGGTACATGCGTGGGCAAAGCATACATGAATCCTAATCATGATAAGTGCTCTCACCAACCCCTAATGCATCATTCATAATCACGATATTAAGCTTCAACATCATCATTTAACCCCCACATGTGTGTGTAACTAGTAGAAGCCTTTCACATGATGCATATTAACATGCTTGAAAATCAACTCACGACCACACTACACATGTGAATTTCTACCTAAACATGAATTCCAGCGGAAATCATAGTAGAAGAATCGTTGAAATCTTAGCTAGATTCAAAACTCAACCACAAAGGCTAAACACCTATAACATCACTCATTCCATCATTGAGTCATGGTATTCACCAACATTCACACACCATTAATCACAATTTATCATGACAAATCTGTCCAACAATGATTGTAGTCCTACTGAAATATGCTTAACCAAAGGGAAACAACTATTCATAATTTCAAAATAACGATTCCAACATCATGCCACAAAACATAAGTCATTCCACCATCACTAAGCATATATCTCAACTCCATAAACTCAATAGCATGCATTTCCAGTAGCCTAACATAGCTTAAAACACTCCACATTCATATAAAATTGGCAAGCCAAAGTGGAATCATCAAAATAGGCATCATACACACAACATGCAAATTTCCTGTGTAGCCGATCGATCGCCCTTCAGGCCGTTCGATCGGTTACACGCAAAATTTTGAAAATTTTCAGTTCAGACGATCGATCGCCCTGCAAGGCCGATCGATTGCCAACACGGCAGAACAGTCATCTTCTTCCTTTCGTAAAATCAAACCGAAACACCATAGATAACACTTCAAATCCACATCTAACACCCTAATCATCATCAAAAGTCCTCCTTGACTTCCAGAATATCAAACCAAACCATAATAATGCAAAACCCTAAGAAATTGGGATTAAATAATTCCATTTTCTAATCTTACCATTAACACACTAAATCAAGCAAACCATTTCGAAATAAGCCAAAAATGAAGAGTTTTACCATGGATAAACAGAGATTTCGAAGACCCATTACCTCAGCACTTGATTAAGCTCGGATTGAAGAGTCACCCTCCTTGAAATCCTTGAAAATACAATGAGTTTGAATCAAACACCAATAGAAATCGATTTACTTAAGAAATCCCTAATTAAATCTTAGATCTAGGGCTTGTTGGTAGTAAAAATCGAATTTTGAATGTTAGGGTTTGTAGTAAAACACAAATCAGTAGCTTTTGATGGTCAAAAACGAATTAAATCAAGGGAAAAATGGTAGATTTGGAAGAAATTAAGAGAAAAGTCATGGATTAGTGCTTAATTAGAGCAAGCTTACATTAATCGGCTTCTAATTCGGGTCTAAGTGGGGATTAGGCCAGACCTCCTTCCTTAGCCTATTCCCAAAAATGGAAATGGCTCAGGTTTGCCCTTTTATAGTAAGGGTTGGGGTGGGCAAAGGTAAGTTTTGGGGTGTAAATACGAAAAGTAGGCTAAAAGTGGTTATTTTGCAAATTTAAGCACGAATTAAGCCCAATAAAATTCTGAAAATTTTTGTGTGACCTTAAGTATATGTCTAGGGTCATTTGACACAAAAATAAAATTTTCGACCGTAGGGCCCACAGGGGTCCCGCCAAAACCCTAATTTTTGGGAAAATAGTGAAAATTTCGAAAAATCTCAAAAATTCACATTTGGTTTAAAATCACTTAAAACCACTAATATTGAAGTTAATTTTGGTTAAAACCATCACAAACTCTATTTATTTACGAAATCACCGAATAAGATCAGAAAACACGTAAATCGCACGATAACCCATAATTAAATAAAAATCAAAACCGGTTTAAAGATGAGGGTCCTTACATCCTCCCCCTCTTAGGAATTTTGGTCCCCCAAAATTCGCTAGAGGTCAGCGACAACAAGATGAGGATACTTCTTTCTGATCTCGTCCTCCGTTTCCCACGTGGCTTCCTCGACTCCATGATTCCTCCACAACACCTTCACGAGTGGGATTGCCTTTTGCCGAAGTACCTTCTCCTTACGATCAAGAATCTGAATAGGTACCTCCTCGTAGGAAAGATTCTCCTGGAGCTCCAACGGCTCAAAATCCAAGACATGAGTGGGATCCGGCTCATACTTCCGAAGAAGTGAGACGTGGAAAACATTATGGATATCGGCCAATCGGGGTGGAAGTGCAACCCGATAAGCTGTGGCGCCAATCCGCTCCAAGATCTCGAATGGACCAATAAAACGAGGTGACAACTTCCCCCGTTGTCCAAATCGAACAACACCACGAGTCGGAGAGATCTTAAGGAAAACATGATCACCAACACCAAACTCCAACTCCCGCCGTCGCCTATCGGCATAACTCTTCTGACGGCTCTGAGCTGCCTGCAACCTCTCCCGGATAAGGCGTATCTTCTCCACTGACTGTTGAATAAGGTCTGGGCCAGTGAGAAGGTGATCTCCAACCTCACTCCAACACAACGGTGATCGGCAAGGACGCCCATAAAGCGCCTCAAAAGGTGCCATCCGGATGCTCGCTTGGTAGCTATTATTATAAGAAAACTCAACCAGCGGCAAATGTTGCTCCCAACTTCCTTTCCACTCAAGGATACAAGCCCGAAGCATGTCCTCAAGCGTCTGAATGGTCCTTTCGGACTGTCCGTCCGTCTGAGGATGGTAAGCGGAGCTAAGATGTAAAGATGTGCCCAAAGCACCCTGAAAGCTCTGCCAAAACCTCGAAGTGAACCGCGGGTCACGATCAGAGACAATAGATACTGGAATCCCATGTAACCGCACGATCTCCCTCAAATATAGAGCAGCCAAGACATCCAAAGGAGTAGTCATTCTAATCGCGAGGAAATGAGCGGACTTAGTAAGTCGATCAACAATCACCCAAACCGCATCATTACCACTCGGCGACCGTGGCAGTCCGGAAACGAAATCCATAGTGACGTGCTCCCACTTCCACTCCGAAATCGGAAGTGGTTGTAGTAAACCGCCTGGATGCCGATGCTCTGCCTTGACTTGCTGACACACAAGGCATTTGGACACGTAGACCGCAATGTCCTTCTTCATCCCATTCCACCAAAATGTCCTCTTCACGTCGTGGTACATCTTCGTTCCTCCAGGATGGATAGAAAACTTAGAATGGTGTGCCTCCGATAGGATACGCTCTCTCAGCTCAACGGTGTTCGGCACACACCAACGACCCTTATACATCAAGCTTCCATCAGATCTTTCCTCAAAACCCAACACTGCCTTCTCCCTTAGCTTAGCCTTAAGAGCTAGAATCTCTTCATCACCCTTCTGAGCTTCGACCACGTCATCCACCACACTAGAGCTAATAGAGAGATTAGCAAACCAGCTCCGTGTGTCCTCCAAAGTCAACTCTGGCCTTAGCTCAATGGCATCCTCATAAAGGAGCCACTCACGAATTCGCATGCAAGCAACCGTAGTGGCTGATTTCCGACTCAAAGCATCCGCCACCACGTTCGCTTTGCCCGGATGATACGATATCGTGAAGTCATAATCCTTCAAGAATTCAAGCCACCTCCTTTGCCTCAAATTAAGATCTCGCTGAGTGAATAAGTACTTCAAGCTCTTGTGATCAGTGAATACCTCAAACTTCTCACCCTAGAGATAGTGCCGCCAAATCTTCAATGCAAAAACTACGGCCGCTAACTCCAAGTCATGAGTGGGGTAATTCCGCTCGTGCACTCTAAGCTGTCGAGATGCATAAGCCACCACTCTCCCATGCTGCATGAGTACACAACCCAAGCCGCGAAGAGAAGCATCACTATAGACCACGAATCCGCCACTCCCGGAAGGCAAAGTTAGAACTGGAGCTGAAGTTAGCCTCTTCTTCAACTCTTGGAAACTCTCTTCACAAGCTGAGTTCCACTCGAACTTCTCATTCTTCCTTGTCAACTTAGTCATAGGGCTCGCAAGGCTAGAAAAACCCTCGATGAAACGGCGATAGTACCCGGCAAGTCCTAGGAAGCTGCGGACCTCCGATGCACTCTTCGGTTGCTCCCAATTCAACACGGCTTCAACTTTCGAGGGATCAACCGCCACACCGTCTCTCGATATCACATGACCAAGGAAATGCACTTTCTTGAGCCAAAATTCACACTTGTCAAACTTCGCAAAGAGCATATGCTCCCGCAAAGTTCGCAAGACAATCCTCAAATGTGCTTCATGCTCTTCCTCATTGGCCGAATAGATCAGAATATCATCCACGAATATAATCACAAACCGATCAAGATAAGGCCGAAAGACTCGGTTCATCAAGTCCATAAATGAGGCAGGTGCATTAGTAAGACCCAAAGGCATAACTAAGATGTGAATGCATGTGGGAATATGTATGTTAGAGATACATCCATGCATGTTGATTTTGATATTATGCATGTGGAATATGTATGTTTGAGATACATCCATGCATGTTGATTTTGATGTTATGCATGGGGAATATGTATGTTAGAGATACATCCATGCAGGTTGTGATGATATTATGCATGTGGAATATGTATGTTAGAGATACATCCATGCATGTTGATTTTGATGTTATGCATGTGGAATATGTATGTTAAAGATACATCCATGCGGGATTGGTTATGATGTGAATGCATGTGGGAATATGTATGCTAGAGATACATCCATGCAGGTTGAATTATGCATTTTGATGCAGTATTAAGTGATATGAATGTGTGATCAAAAAGTGATGCACCATGTAAATCTTTGATCTGAAACGATCTCATTTCTAAGCTATCGTATTTTCTACGTTGACAGTGATATTAAAACCATTGCTGAGTGTTAAAACTCACCCCTCTTTTGTGTTTTGATTTGGGGCTGCGTGGTGCGACACGCAGACGGACAGGATTGCCTTTTTGAGGAAAGGTCAGAGGTAGCTTGGGTGTGATGATGGAGATCGTTGCGTGACTTTCCTTCATTTTGTTTCATGTTTTATGTTAGAACCTATGTGTAGGGTTCTTTGTTGTGGATTTATGTCACATGTTACAGTTATGTTTGCTTATGACTTATTATTTTGAGCCGGTGTGGGCTTTACTTAAACTAAGTTTGTGGGTTTGAGATTGTTGTTTACTTTGTGTTAAGCAACACCTTTTTCTTCCCTTTTATTTACTCTTGCTCAAAGGATTGTGCGCACTCCGTGTTGCTGTTAATCGCCCGTGGTTAGGGATTAAGTCTTCCGCTAGAATCGTTTCTAAATTTCACTTCGTCGCCCCCGTGCGCTATGACCGGCCCTTGGACCGGGTTCGGCTCGGGTCGGGCATGGCCGGGGCGTGACAGAGTTTTTGGTATCGGAGCACATCTTTGTCCAAGAGTAAATAGGGTTTGTGTGACAAGTCTTGCTTGTTTGCTTGCTTGCTTGTTTGTGTGCTTTTTGCTTGTTTGGCTGTGTGCTTTCGGGTTGTTAGGTTGTACGATTAACGTCTGGTCGTTGTGTAGATGGCTGGTCCTAATCATGTAGGCGCTAATAACCATCGCGGTGCTCGTGACCCAAGGGTGGACGATGTGTTGACCGCCATTGAAGGGGTTGACACAGGTGTTCCAGGCTAAGCACGCGAGCGGTAGTAGTTCTGAGTCTCTTTCACTCGAGGGATTCAAGAAGCTTAATCCCCCTAGCTTCAAGGGCGGATTAGATTCCTCTCATTCTTTTGTGTCTCCTCTTTTTGCTCATGAGTTGGATGCTTGTTATAAGTTGTTGCATGTTCCTTTGCGTGTTTCTACACCTTCATCCTCTCTTCGAGCGGAAAAGTATGTTGAGATGATTCCTATGGAGATCGGTGGACATGTGCTACATATGGATCTTATTATATTGCCGATGATTGACTTTGATGTGATCCTAGGCATGGATATGATGTTCAAGTTCCATGCGCATGTAGACTGTCGCAGGAGGTGTGTGAAGTTCGAGTTGCCAGGAGCTAAGCCTTTTATCTTTCAAGGGGTGAAGCGTTCTATGGCAAATTCTTGGTCTCTTCCTTCAAAGCCAAGAAGTGGATCGATAGTGGATGCGAAGCTTTCCTTGCTAGTGTTACGGGGTTGAACATGGAGTTACCTTCTTTGGATTCCGTTCGTGTTGTGGCGGAATTTCCCAATGTCTTCCCTAGTGACTTGGCGAGTTTACCACCGGAGAGGGAGATAGAGTTTTGCATTGACCTTATTCCAGGCACTACTCCTATCTCTAAGGCTCCCTATCGTATGGCTCCAGCCGAACTTAAAGAGCCTAAGGCTCAGCTGCAGGATCTTATGGATAAGGGGTATATTAGGCCGAGTGTATCCCCTTGGGGTGCGCCGGTCTTATTTGTTCGGAAGAAGGATGGTTCTCTACGGTTGTGTATC
Organism: Saururus chinensis; assembly: GCA_035235625.1. Taxonomy (NCBI): domain Eukaryota; kingdom Viridiplantae; phylum Streptophyta; class Magnoliopsida; order Piperales; family Saururaceae; genus Saururus; species Saururus chinensis. Next base: position 41,686,033 of record CP141143.1, read on the forward strand.
GACTACCGAATGCTTAATCAGGTAACCATCAAGAACAAGTACCCTTTACCTAGAATTGATGATTTGTTTGATCAGTTGCAGCAGACACAGGTTTTCTCTAAGATCGATTTGAGATCGGGTTATCACCAACTTCGGATCCGTCCTGATGATGTTGCTAAGACGGCTTTCCGTACCCGATATGGGCATTATGAGTTCTTAGTTATGCCTTTTGGTCTTACTAATGCACCTGCCTCATTTATGGACTTGATGAACCGAGTCTTTCGGCCTTATCTTGATCGGTTTGTGATTATATTCGTGGATGATATTCTGATCTATTCGGCCAATGAGGAAGAGCATGAAGCACATTTGAGGATTGTCTTGCGAACTTTGTGGGAGCATATGCTCTTTGCGAAGTTTGACAAGTGTGAATTTTGGCTCAAGAAAGTGCATTTCCTTGGTCATGTTATATCGAGAGACGGTGTGGCGGTTGATCCCTCGAAAGTTGAAGCCGTGTTGAATTGGGAGCAACCGAAGAGTGCATCGGAGGTCCGCAGCTTCCTAGGACTTGCCGGGTACTATCGCCGTTTCATCGAGGGTTTTTCTAGCCTTGCGAGCCCTATGACTAAGTTGACAAGGAAGAATGAGAAGTTCGAGTGGAACTCAGCTTGTGAAGAGAGTTTCCAAGAGTTGAAGAAGAGGCTAACTTCAGCTCCAGTTCTAACTTTGCCTTCCGGGAGTGGCGGATTCGTGGTCTATAGTGATGCTTCTCTTCGCGGCTTGGGTTGTGTACTCATGCAGCATGGGAGAGTGGTGGCTTATGCATCTCGACAGCTTAGAGTGCACGAGCGGAATTACCCCACTCATGACTTGGAGTTAGCGGCCGTAGTTTTTGCATTGAAGATTTGGCGGCACTATCTCTATGGTGAGAAGTTTGAGGTATTCACTGATCACAAGAGCTTGAAGTACTTATTCACTCAGCAAGATCTTAATTTGAGGCAAAGGAGGTGGCTTGAATTCTTGAAGGATTATGACTTCACGATATCGTATCATCCGGGCAAAGCGAACGTGGTGGCGGATGCTTTGAGTCGGAAATCAGCCACTACGGTTGCTTGCATGCGAGTTCGTGAGTGGCTCCTTTATGAGGATGCCATTGAGCTAAGGCCAGAGTTGACTTTGGAGGACACACGGAGCTGGTTTGCTAATCTCTCTATTAGCTCTAGTGTGGTGGATGACGTGGTCAAAGCTCAGAAGGGTGATGAAGAGATTCTAGCTCTTAAGGCTAAGCTAAGGGAGAAGGCAGTGTTGGGTTTTGAGGAAAGATCTGATGGAAGCTTGATGTATAAGGGTCGTTGGTGTGTGCCGAACACCGTTGAGCTGAGAGAGCGTATCCTATCGGAGGCACACCATTCTAAGTTTTCTATCCATCCTGGAGGAACGAAGATGTACCACAACATGAAGAGTACATTTTGGTGGAATGGGATGAAGAAGGACATTGCGGTCTACGTGTCCAAATGCCTTGTGTGTCAGCAAGTCAAGGCAAAGCATCGACATCCAGGCGGTTTACTACAACCACTTCCGATTTCGGAGTGGAAGTGGGAGCACGTCACTATGGATTTCGTTTCCGGACTGCCACGGTCGCCGAGTGGTAATGATGCGGTTTGGGTGATTGTTGATCGACTTACTAAGTCCGCTCATTTCCTCGCGATTAGAATGACCACTCCTTTGGATGTCTTGGCTGCTCTATATTTGAGGGAGATCGTGCGGTTACATGGGATTCCAGTATCTATTGTCTCTGATCGTGACCCGTGGTTCACTTCGAGGTTTTGGCAGAGCTTTCAGGGTGCTTTGGGCACATCTTTACATCTTAGCTCCGCTTACCATCCTCAGACGGACGGACAGTCCGAAAGGACCATTCAGATGCTTGAGGACATGCTTCGGGCTTGTATCCTTGAGTGGAAAGGAAGCTGGGAGCAACATTTGCCGCTGGTTGAGTTTTCTTATAATAATAGCTACCAAGCGAGCATCCGGATGGCACCTTTTGAGGCGCTTTATGGGCGTCCTTGCCGATCACCGTTGTGTTGGAGTGAGGTTGGAGATCACCTTCTCACTGGCCCAGACCTTATTCAGTAGTCAGTGGAGAAGATATGCCTCATCCGGGAGAGGTTGCAGGCAGCTCAGAGCCGTCAGAAGAGTTATGCCGATAGGCGACGGCGGGAGTTGGAGTTTGGTGTTGGTGATCATGTTTTCCTTAAGATCTCTCCGACTCGTGGTGTTGTTCGATTTGGACAACGGGGGAAGTTGTCACCTCGTTTTATTGGTCCATTCGAGATCTTGGAGCGGATTGGCGCCATAGCTTATCGGGTTGCACTTCCACCCCGACTGGCCGATATCCATAATGTATTCCACGTCTCACTTCTTCGGAAGTATGAGCCGGATCCCACTCATGTCTTGGATTTTGAGCCGTTGGAGCTCCAGGAGAATCTTTCCTACGAGGAGGTACCTATTCAGATTCTTGATCGTAAGGAGAAGGTACTTCGGCAAAAGGCAATCCCACTCGTGAAGGTGTTGTGGAGGAATCATGGAGTCGAGGAAGCCACGTGGGAAACGGAGGACGAGATCAGAAAGAAGTATCCTCATCTTTTTGTCGCTGACCTCTAGCGAATTTTGGGGGACCAAAATTCCTAAGAGGGGGAGGATGTAAGGACCCTCATCTTTAAACCGGTTTTGATTTTTATTTAATTATGGGTTATCGTGCGATTTACGTGTTTTCTGATCTTATTCGGTGATTTCGTAAATAAATAGAGTTTGTGATGGTTTTAACCAAAATTAACTTCAATATTAGTGGTTTTAAGTGATTTTAAACCAAATGTGAATTTTTGGAATTTTTTGGATTTTTCACTATTTTCCCAAAAATTAGGGTTTTGGCGGGACCCCTGTGGGCCCCACGGTCGAAAATTTTATTTTTGTGTCAAATGACCCTAGACATATACTTAAGGTCACACAAAAATTTTCAGAATTTTATTAGTCTTAATTCGTGCTTAAATTTGCAAAATAACCACTTTTAGCCTACTTTTCAAATTTACACCCCAAAACTTACCTTTGCCTACCCCAACCCTTACTATAAAAGGGCAAACATGAGCCATTTCCATTTTTGGGAATAGGCTAAGGAAGGAGGTCTGGCCTAATCCCCACTTAGGCCCGAATTAGAAGCCAATTAAGGTAAGCTTGCTCTAATTAAGCACTAATCCTTGGCTTTTCTCTTAATTTCTTCCAAATCTACCATTTTCCCCTTGATTCAATTCGTTTTTGACCATCAAAAGCTACTGATTTGTGTTTTACTACGAACCCTAATTTTCAAAATTCGATTTTTACTACCAACAAGCCCTAGATCTAAGATTTAATTAGGGATTTCTTAAGTAAATCAATTTCTATTGGTGTTTGATTCAAACTCATGGTATTTTCAAGGATTTCAAGAAGGGTGACTCTTCAATCCGAGTTAATCAAGTGCTGAGGTAATGGGTCTTCGAAATCTCTGTTTATCCATGGCAAAACTCTTCATTTTTGGCTTATTTCGAAATGGTTTGCTTGATTTAGTGTGTTAATGGTAAGATTAGAAAATGGAATTATTTAATCCCGATTTCTTAGGGTTTTATATTATTATGGTTTGGTTTGATATTCTGGAAGTCAAGGAGGACTTTTGATGATGATTAGGGTGTTAGATGTGGATTTGAAGTGTTTTCTATGGTGTTTCGGTTTGGATTTGCGAAAGGAAGAAGATGACTGTTACGCGTGTTGGCGATCGATCGGCCTTGCAGCGCGATCGATCGGCTGAACTGAAATTTTCAAAATTTTGCGTGTAACAGATCGAACGGCCTCAAGCGCGATCGATCGGCTACCTGAAAAATTGCATGTTGAGTGTATGATGCCTATTTTGATGATTCCACTTTGGCTTGCCAATTTTATATGAATGTGGAGTGTTTTAAGCTATGTTAGGCTACTGGAAATACATGCTATTGAGTTTATGGAGTTGAGATATATGCTTAGTGATGGTGGAATGACTTATATTTTGTGGCATGATGTTGGAATCGTTATTTTGAAATTATGAATAGTTGTTTCCCTTTGGTTAAGCATATTTCAGTAGGACTACAATCATTGTTGGACAGATTTGTCATGATAAATTGTGATTAATGGTGTGTGAATGTTGGTGAATGCCATGACTCAATGATGAAATGAGTGATGTTATAGGTGTTTAGCCTTTGTGGTTGAGTTTTGAATCTAGCTAAGATTTCAACGATTCTTCTACTATGATTTCATTTGGAATTCATGTTTAGGTAGAAATTCACATGTGTAGTGTGGTGGTGAGTTGATTTTCAAGCATGTTAATATGCATCATGTGAAAGGCTTCTACTAGTTACACACACACACATGTGGGGGTTAAATGATGATGTTGAAGCTTAATATCGTGATTATGAATGATGCATTAGGGGCTGGTGAGAGCACTTATCATGATTAGGATTCATGTATTCTTTGCCCACGCATGTACCATGCTGCACGCATCATGAAAATGGATTTCCAATTGAGGCTTCATCGTGATTAATCGAATTTGACCGATTGGATGCAATGTGATGGAATTGTGTGCCGGGTTTATCGGTCGTGGATTAATAGCAAGTTGATTGGTCCGAAAGGACATATTTTGATTTGAAGTTCCTGTGTGGAACGATTTGGAGTTCCTGTGTGGAACGATTTGGAGTTCCTGTGTGGAACGATTTGGAGTTCCTGTGTGGAACGATTTGGAGTTCCTGTGTGGAACGAGTGCACTCCCCGGGTTGAGTCTTGTTTAATGGAATGATGTGGGGACGAGTTGTGTACTTGTCTTGCGGATATGTGAGAATATTATTACGTGTGTCATCTGGACCCTGAGAATCCAGTGTGGTATGCCGTGTGCACCCCGCTACCACGTGTTCTAGGGTTCTCTGTGTGAGAACTCGGGCTCTTCCCTCCGCAGGAGATGTCCCTGGGCGAACACCCCTGCTCTAGATTCTCTGTGTGAGAATGGGACATCCTTGGCCAGGATCGTCCAGGGCGAGCAGTATTAGGGATTGACAACGCCGATCTTTCTTGAATTCTTGTGTAGAATTTTGTACCATGACATGCCTTCGTGGCTTTGTCTATGCTCCCGTCTGTGTGACGTTAATGTGTGATTACTCCTTGATGGAGATTGATTGTGATAACATTATGCATGTGGGAATATGTATGTTAGAGATACATCAATGCAGGTTGTGATGATATTATGCATGTGGAATATGTATGTTAGAGATACATCCATGCATGTTGATTTTGATGTTATGCATGGGGAATATGTATGTTAGAGATACATCCATGCAGGTTGTGATGATATTATGCATGTGGGAATATGTATGTTAGAGATACATCCATGCATGTTGATTTTGATGTTATGCATGTGGAATATGTATGTTAGAGATACATCCATGCATGTTGATTTTGATGTTATGCATGTGGAATATGTATGTTAAAGATACATCCATGCGGGATTGGTTATGATGTGAATGCATGTGGGAATATGTATGCTAGAGATACATCCATGCAGGTTGAATTATGCATTTTGATGCAGTATTAAGTGATATGAATGTGTGATCGGAAAGTGATGCACCATGTAAATCTTTGATCTGAAATGATCTCATTTCTAAGCTATCGTATTTTCTACGTTGACAGTGATATTAAAACCATTGCTGAGTGTTAAAACTCACCCCTCTTTTGTGTTTTGATTTGGGGCTGCGTGGTGCGACACGCAGACGGACAGGATTGCCTTTTTGAGGAAAGGTCAGAGGTAGCTTGGGTGTGATGATGGAGATCATTGCGTGACTTTCCTTCATTTTGTTTCATGTTTTATGTTAGAACCTATGTGTAGGGTTCTTTGTTGTGGATTTATGTCACATGTTACAGTTATGTTTGCTTATGACTTATTATTTTGAGCCGGTGTGGGCTTTACTTAAACTAAGTTTGTGGGTTTGAGATTGTTGTTTACTTTGTGTTAAGCAACACCTTTTTCTTCCCTTTTATTTACTCTTGCTCAAAGGATTGTGCGCACTCCGTGTTGCTGTTAATCGCCCGTGGTTAGGGATTAAGTCTTCCGCTAGAATCGTTTCTAAATTTCACTTCGTCGCCCCCGCGCGCTATGACCGGCCCTTGGACCGGGTTCGGCTCGGGTCGGGCATGGCCGGGGCGTGACATCTACGCCCTTGGGCAATCCTTCACAGCCAAAACAATGGCTAAGATATATGTTCGGGAGATTGCTAACCTCCATGGCATGCCTCGCACTATTGTTTTTGATCATGACATGATATTTATCACTCAGTTCTAGCAGGAGTTCTTTGCACTACATGGCACTACTTTCCACATGAGCATAGCCTATCATCCATAGACGGATGACCAGACCAAGGTAGTGAACTGCTATCTTGAACAGTACCTCCTGTGCTTTGCCATCACTCAACCCCGCCGGTGGCTCCAGCTTCTTCCATGGGCACAGAGGTAGTATAACATCACCTTTCACATGAGCACATGGTTCACTCCTTTTGAGGTATTGTATGGACATCCACCTCTGATCGTGTTATCCTATGTTCCTCAGTACTCTTCTGTCGCCGAGGTAGATTATATGCTACAGACACAGGATGAGGTTCTTCGTCATCTTAAGCTAAACCTCACATCAACTCAGAACCGAATGAAAAAGGTCTATGACAGAAAGCATGATGATTGGGAGTTTAACGCAGGGGACTTGGTCTATATTTTTGTCCTTCCTCAGCATTAGACCACATTGTTCTAGCTAGAGCATTCCAAGCTCGCCCCACGTTACCATGGGTCGTAAGATGTTTTGGAGCACATTGGTCTAATGGCTTACCATCTCGCCCTATTGCCTGTCTCGTTGGTCCACCCAGTCTTGCATGTCTCCAGACTTCGCCATTGTGTGGGTGACACCTCCCTGGCTACCGATGCTCCACTTCCCCCTTTGATGGGACCGGCTCCTCCTGCAGAACCCATCCCTGCCTTGGTGCTTGATAAGCGTTGAGTCTGCCATTCCGGCTGCATTATTACAAAGGTGCTCATTGCATGGCAGGGCCAGCCACTTGAGGACGCCACTTGGATCTTAGAGGATGAGTTGATGGCCTGCTATCCAGCATGGTTGCCTTGAGGTCAAGGCAAATAGTGGAAGCGTGGTGGAGTGTTGTGCACATTCACCTGGGCTCTCTTTCTGCTCTATTGATCTACTATTTGCTTGCAATAGACTTCTTTATTTATTATTTGCTTATGTAATAAGTAATATAGTTGAACATTATGATTAGTGAGTTGTAACGAGCTAGCTAGTGTCCCCGCTGATTAGTCAAGCCCACTAGCTTGCATGACCCCTAAGGAGAGAGGCACAACTCCCTATATGGGTTGTCTTCCTCCTTGTGTGTTTCCTTTATGCAATAGAATTCAGTCCTTTTCCCTTTTCCTTTCTTCTCTCTTCTATCTCCTTTGTGTGATTCGTGCGAGGTACTGATTGTGCCTACACTGGGCACAACACTATGATATATATAAAAGTGATTATGAACTTATTATTGAATTAGTTCAAATTAAACTGTAGCATCAAAGATGCTAAAACTCATGAGCTTGTTTAGATTATTAATCAATATTGTGTTAATCATCTTCCAATACAAACCGATGAAAATCATCTATGCTTTTAATAAACTGAGAGATATCTAATATTTGGACACCTGGTATGTTCTTCAATTTATCTCTAAGTATGATGAAGCATTATTCACACAATGCTTATAAGACCCTATCATTGCTTAGAGTGACACAATGCTTCATTTTTTTCATTGAATACTCTCATTATCTTGTTAACCATTTGTCCCACTTGGCCATCCACAACCTAAGAGCTTATAAAAGAGAATAAAAAATTAGGCCCTCTTACATTGAAATTGGTGGAGTTTGTAGCAAGGAGCCTTACCATCTTTTTTAATATTAAAACAATTTAATTCTTTCATTAGTTGTAACAAATAATTTTTCTAGAATCACATAAATTACAAGATAAAATTACACAGAGTTATTATGTATGATTATTTGGTATGAAAATAATATCACGTATTAGTCGTGTGTAACAGTTTTATTCAGTGTTAATCATTTTCCATGGTGGTTAGTATGATATTTTCAAAATTTCTAAACTTCTGCATACTTTCCCTTCAAAATTGGGACTTTAATTTCTCCCAACTTTTGGACCGTGGAAAAAAAATTTGCACTTCCATCTCTTAACCCTAGTTGTTCGCCCCACTACATCTTGAGTCTTGTATGTTTTATAACTCACACTAAAATAAAATTTCCTAATTATGGTCTCTGGTCCCACCAAAGTCTTCAATAGGTAATGCTTATTTTTTGGTTCACCAAATTCTCTTGTCTTATTACATGTGATTATACTATCAGTTCATTTTTATTAATAATTATTTATGCCTCCATACTCTTCGTATGATCATGATGATGGTTTATCTTTTTTCACAGTGTGATTGTCTAGTTACATAATCAATGATTATATATGTTTTATACATATATTATCTCTATTTATTCAAATATTATTTTATAATTGCAATCAGAAGAAGATTAGACAAGCAACACAGTGATGCCAATTTTTTTTTGTCATTCCTTAAACTGTTTAAATGTAGAGCATATGTTATTGGTAATTTTCTATTTTTTGTTGAACATCAACAATGGCTTCTCTAATTAATTCTCATAATTAATTATGTTGGTGAAACACAATTTAGGACCTTTCCAATTTGGAACAATGGGAACAATAATTTAGGACTTCTTAGATAGGCTTAGGCCTTTTCAAATTCATTTTTAGTCCATTTCACTAAATAGGTTCACTTATTCCATTGTTGGGCCCATTCTAAGCCCATTTACTCACCCTAGGTATAAATACTTACATTGGTCATTCATCTCATTCGGGGTAGGCTAAGATTTTTGAAGGTTTTGGAGAGCTCTACTCCCTCTAAAAAAGGGAAAACTTAATCCAAGGATAAATTACTCAAATCTCTCCATGTTTTTCCTTCAATCCCATGTTCTTCTCCTCCTAAATGAGATTCTAAGTTTTATTATTCTCAAATTTATTCTTTTACCTATGTTTTAAAATCCTAAATTCTTGTTTCTTGCTTCTACTCTTGTGATTTTCATTTTGGGCATAAGAGGACGATGAATCTATTTTATATTGATGATCTTGAGTCTCTATTTGGTAGAAAGATGAGATTTTTACATAGGGCTTATGTGACCTAATTTGTTGGTTAGAGATTCATTGAGATTGAGAGAAGATTGAAGAATCTACAATCTGATTTGAGGTAACATTTTTTTGTTTGATGAGATTTTACTTACATTAATATCATGTTTGTAGGTAAATTCATGTTCTTAAAATTATGAATGTTTGAGCTTAAATCTTCTTGAATTAACGATTTAATGGTGTTTTGACATAAAACTGAATGAGTTATGCTAGATCTATCATGTCTAGATCCTAATGATATTTATGTGAAATTTCATGAATTTTTATGATTTTTTGTTATAAATTCGAGTTGTTTTTGTGCTGAAGAAAATGATTATTTTCTATTTTATGGGCCTATTGATCGACTAAATGGCAGACGGACTATTGAACATTTCTTTTTACCTGATTGATCACCCCTTGAGGCCGATTGATTGGCTAAATAGAGAATTAACTATGTAATTATTTTTAAGCCCGATTTTGATAGTTTCTTAATGTCTCTCACATGTCACTTGTAGCGTATGATCATTAGGAAATATGAATGCTTACATACATGCGACATTAATCATGTATGAACCATATTACATATACTTTAGCTCACTTAAGAATAAGACCATGTATGTGTACACACACTTATATTTATATGATCTCATCAGCCACGTATGGACTATGTCTCATGCATGATAGGGCTGCTTGTTAGTATGATTGCTTATATTTGCATGTACTTAGCATTGTTTATATATGAATCATATTACATACATCATGAAAAGAGTTTGTTGAACCATGATTAGCTGTAGTGTTCCATAGTTTTCTGAATGAGTCGTATCGGGGATTTGAATGAACTGGTTTTCCATTCAATGGGTGGGGTTTTTGTCCAAAAGGTTCATTCTAAAATGGCAAGGTCCTCCTCGGGTGAGAAGAGCATAATGTTATAATGAGAAAACTATTGAGACTTCTAGAATGAGCTCCTTGCTGGTTTGTCTTTGTGCACTAGCTAACCAAGGGTACTTCCGGTATGTAAGATTTGCTAATTGCTTTTGATATTTCCTTCTTAAGAATTCCGGGTAAGCAGGCTGCTTTTGGTATTTCTTTTGTAGGAATGTTGGGTAAGTAGGACCAGTATTTTTGGGTATTGGGATTTATCTATCATTGATTTGATATATTCATTGTACTATTTACACATGTTTTGCATATGGATTATGAGGCATGCCTTACATAAGGTTTGTGTATGGATTTTAATGTTTATATTTGCATAGGTTGTGTATGGATCATGACACTTAATTATGTAATATGTGAATAGCTATATCACCTGAATGCACATATTGTATGTGTATTATGAAACATAATTGAGACATTATGCACATGTTTTGCTTATGGATTATAATGCTTGAATTAGATAGTTGCATAGGTTGTGTGTAAGAGATTTGAGGTGCTCTTGTGTTAATAACATCAATTTTACATAAGGTTTATGCTATGATTCTTAAGGATTATGTTTTGGAGTTAATGCAAACTCTGTGTTTTTAAACCTTTACTGAGCTAAGCTCACCCTATTTGCATTATTTTATTTTGAGGTATCTATTGGGGATCCACTACAACAAAATTGGGTATTAGTGACGTTTATGTAAGCGTCGCAATACTATTCTTCGCTAAAAAGTGCTAATAACAACATATAAAAAACCTTCGCAAAAAATACAAATATTAGCGACGCATACTATTAAGCGTCGCTAATAATAGTCTATTAGCGACGCATAACTCCAGACGTAGTTAATACATAATCTTTTAGCGACGCTTTAATTTATACGTCGCTAATACTTATGTTATTAGCGACGCTTTTATTACCGTCAATAAAAGATATATATTTAATATTTTTTAAATAAATTTCAACACTATTAACAACGTATGCTTACAAACGTCGCTACTAGTTTCAACAATAGCGATATTTAAAAATGAGAGTCACTAATAATTCACAATATTTAAAAAAAAATTAAAAAATAAGAACTAATAGCGACGCTTATGCTATACGTCGCTACTACCAATAGTAGTAGTGACGCATGATAAAATGCGTCGCTATTACCCTTGGTAGTAGCGACGCATAGTCATATGTGTCGCTACTACCTATTTTTATTAAAATTTTATTTTAATTTTTTTAATTTTTTTTATTTTTAAAAATAAAAAAATAATTAAAATAAAATACTAATAGCGACATATATAGTTATACGTCGCTATTAGTATTTTTATTTAATTATTTTTTTTATTTTTAAAATTAATTTTTAAAAATAAAAAATATTAAAAATTTAAAATTAGAGGAGAGATAATGTGTAGGTAGATAGGAGAGAGAGGAGAGGGAAGAGAGAGAGGGGAGGGAAGAGAGAGAGGGGAGGAAAGAGAGAGGAGAGGGAAGAGAGAGGGAGAGGGAGTGGGAGGAGAGAGAGGGTGGAGCGAGAGAGAGGAGAGAGAAAGGGTGGAGAGAGAGGATAGGGAAGAGAGAGAGAGATAGAGGGGAGGGAAGAGAGGGAGAGAGGGGAGAGGGGAGAGAGAGGGAGAGGGAGAGGGAGGAGAGAGAAAGGGTGGAGAGAGAGAGGATAGGGAAGAGAGAGAGAGAGAGGGAGGGAGAGGATAGGGAAGAGAGAGAGAGAGAGAGAGGATAGGGGAGAGAGAGAGAGGAGAGGATAGGGGAGAGAGAGAAAGAGAGAGAGAGAGAGAGAGGATAGGGAAGAGAGAGAAGAGAGAGAGGGAGAGGGGGAGGGAAGAGAGAGAGGGATTTTATTTTGTTGTTTTTTAAATTTTTTATAAGTTTTTTTATTTTTTATATAAAAAAATTAATTTAAAATAAAATACTAATAATGACGTATAGGATTATACGTCGCTATTAGTACACGTATTAGCTACATATATAATGATACGTCGATAATATATGTACTAATACAAATATACGTTGCTATTAGTATTTAAATTTTTTTTAATTTTCAAATTAATTTTAAAAAATAAAAAAAATCTCAAAAAAATTAAATTAGAGGAGAGAGTGGGGGGAGGGAAGAGAGAGAGAGGAGAGGGCGGACGGAGGAGAGAAAGGAGAGAGAGGGAGGAGGGAGGAGAGAGAGGGAGGAGGGGAGAGAGAGTGAGAGAGAGAGAGGGGGGAGGGAGGAGAGAGAGAAGGGAGAGAGGAGAGGAGGGGGTGAGGGAAGAGAGAGTGTGATTTTATTTTGATGTTTTTTAATTTCTTTTAATTTTTTTATTTAAAAAATAAAAAAAATTAATTTAAAATAAAATAATAATAGCAACGTATATTTGTATATGTCACTAATATATGTACCAATAGCGATGTATACAAATATACGTCGCTATTAGTAATTTAAATTAATTTTTTTTAATTTTCAAATTAATTTTAGAAAATAAAAAAATCTCAAAAAATTTGAAATTAGAGGAGAGAGTGGGGGAGGGAAGAGAGAGAGGGGAGGGAAGAGAGAGAGAGAGAGAGGAGAGGAGAGGGCGGAGGGAAGAGAGAGAGGAGGGACGAGAGAGAGGGAGGAGGGAAGAGAGAGTGAGAGAGAGAGGGGAGGGAGGAGAGAGAGAAGGGAGAGAGGAGAGGAGAGGGGGAGGGAAGAGAGAGTGTGATTTTATTTTGATGTTTTTTTATTTTTTATTTAAAAAATAAAAAAAATTAATTTTAAATAAAATAGATATTAGCACACATATTAGCGACATATATAATTATACGTTGCTAATACAGGTACTAATAGCGTCGTATATAACTATATGTCGCTATTAGTATTTTAAATTAGATATTTTTTATTTTTAAAATTAAATTTTAAAAAAAAATTCTCAAAAAATTTTGAAATTAGAGGAGAGAGAGGGGGAGGGAAGAGAGAGAGATAGGAGAGAGAATGGGTGGAGAGAGAGAGGGTGGAGGGGAGAGAGAGGGGAGGGAGGAGAGAGGAAGAGTAGAGAGAGAAAGAAGAAAGAGGAGATCAAGAGAGAGGGAAAGAGAGGAGAGGGGAGGGAACAGAGAGGGGATAGGGGAAGGAAGAGAGGGAGGGTGAGAGGTATTTTATTTTGATTTTAAAAATTTTTTAATTAATTTTTAAAAAAAATTTAAAATAAAATACTAATAGCGACGTATAGGAATATACGTCGCTATTAGTACACGTATTAGCGACATATATAATGATACATCACTAATATATGTACTAATAGCAATGTATACAAATAGACATCGCTATTAGTATTTTAAATTAATTTTTTTTATTTTTAAATTAATTTTTGAAAATAAAAAAAATTTCAAAAAAATTGAAATTAGAGGAGAGGGGAGAGAGAGAGGAGACGGGAGGAGAGGGGAGAGAGAGAGGAGAGGGAGGAGAGGAGAGAGGGAGGAGAGAGAGAGAGGAGAGGGGAGAGGGAGGAGAGAGAGAGGAGATCAGGAGAGATAGAGGAGAGAGGGTGGAGAGAGAGAGGAGAGAGGAGAGGGGGAGGAGAGAGGAGAGAGGGAGGAGAGAGAGAGAGAGGAGAGGAGAGAGGAGAGGGGAGAGGGAGGAGAGGAGAGATAGAGGGGAGAGGGAGGAGAGAGAGGAGAGAGGGTGTGAGGAGAGAGGAGAGAGGGTGTGAGGAGAGAGGAGACGGGGGAGGGAGAGGGAGTAGAGATAGAAGAAGGGAAGGGAGAGATAGCGACGCAAGTAATGCGTCGCAAATAGATACCAATTTATAAAGTAGTAGTGATGTTTTATAGCAATGTCGCAATATGTATACGTTTTAGCAACGTTTGATTCGAAACGTCGCAATACGGAAACATTGTAGAGACGTTTCATACGAAACGTCGCTAAAACGGGATACCGCACGGGGAATTTTCATTCTCCCGCGTGGGTGAAATAAAAATACCGCGCGGGCGAAATTGGCCGCGCGGTATATATTCGCTCCCCACCCTTGCGTTTCTTCCATCACAACCGTTCCTACACCTCTCCTCCGGCGCTTCTCCCTTCCGCCGTTGTCCCGGCCCAACCGCCTCAAGCCCCCCACCTCTGCAGCCCGGCTCTGCCATCGTCCCTTCCGTTGCCCCCCCAGTCCTCCTCCCTTCCCTTCCCCGCGTTCCGCCCAGCGTCCCTTCCTTTACCCGCGTTCCGCCCAGCGTCCCTTCCCTTACCCGCATTCCACCCAGCGTCCCTTTCCGCACTGTGCCCGCTGTCCCGCGCCCGCCATCTCGACCCGCTCATGCCGGCCTGCCCTGCGCCCACCATCCTGCCCCGCGCCCGCCATCCGGCCCCTTGCCGCAGTTGCGCCTGCCATCCAAACCCGCGCTGGTGAGAAGGGCCCCTAGCTCCACGCCCCGCGCATGCTGTCCTGCCCGGCAAATTCCATCCCACCTCGCGCCCACCGGCCCGCCCCGTGCTTGCCGGGTTGCCCCGCGCCCGCCGTCCCGCCCAGTGCATGCCGGCCTGCCCCGCGCCCGCCGTCCCACCTAGCGCATGCCCGCCTGCCCCGCGCCCGCTGTCCCGCCCAGCACATGCCAGCCCGCCCCGCGCCCACCGTCTCGCCCAGCGCATGCCGGCCCGCCCCTCCCCGTGCCCACCGTCCCGCCCAAGCCGCCGTCCTACCTCATGCCGGTGAGTAGGGCCCGAGCACCATGCTCCGCCCTGTTCCCCGTGCATGCCGTCCCACCCAATGCCCGCCGTCCCACCCGACGCCCACTGTCGTGCCTTGCTCTGCTCCGCGAGCTGGGTGCAGGTGACCCGTGACGCGGGTGCAGCTGACCCGCGCGCTAGGTGCAGGTGACCTGCGACGCGGGTCAGCTTCCAAACTAGGTCAATACCCAGTTTGGTATTTTTTTTTCATTTAATTATTTTAGCGACTCTCCACAGGAGCGTCGCTAATAGAGTTTTTTATTTTTTTTATTTTTTTAATACTTTTAGCGACGCATTTATAAATGTCGTTAATTGTAATAAATTTTTTTTTTATTTCAATAATTATATATACATTAGTGACGTTTACATAAACGTCGCTAATACAAGTTTTTAAATTATATTTTAAAAAAATTTAAAAGTTAAATTTTAACAAAAAAAATAAAAAATAATATTTTTTATTAGCGACATTTATTAAACGTCGCTAATACTATATTATTAGCAACACTTAATAAAAAGCGTCGCTAATAATTTATTAATAGCGATGTTTATTATACGTTGCGAATGCATACTTTTAGCGACGTTTGTTATTGTGCATCGCTAATATGCAATAGTGACGGCGGTTTTATCGATGTAATGAGCGACATTTTTTATGCATCGCTAATACTTATTAGCGACGTTTATAGTATTATTAGCGACGCTTAAAAGCGTTGCTAATAGTTAGTTTTGTTGGAGTGATCCTCTGTATGATTGTGTCATGTAGGTGCTTAGGATGATCTATTTTACAAGTGTGGAGGCAATTAGATGCATATCGAGTGGGGGACAATCTACTTGTTTTTGGATAAACGTTATGATTGATTTTGATATAACTATTAGTATAATTATGACACTTTATATATTGTGGGATTGCCTATTTTGATGCTTAAGACTTTATAATGTTTATGAGATTTATGTGGGTATGTGAATGACTAAAATATTTTATTTATTTATTTTATCTTCCGGTATTTACTTTTGCATAAAGTGAAGTGCTGTGTACTTCAATCTAGCCCAGTTGGTTTTAGGTTAGAACTCATCATCATCCAACTTTGGTCAAGTTTGAATCAAGGGGGTATGACGATTGATGGGGCATGAGAGTGATATTTTAATTCTACTTTTTTATACAAAAACCTTAATCTCACATTTACATAAAAAAGTTGAAAGAGAAATATGAGAAGTTGGTGGCACCTCAAGGAATTGACTTTTGTCCATCCAATCATTAGGTAGAATAAGGTTGGTTAAATATGTAAAGCTTCACTATTATTTGTCTAATTAAAGGTTGGTTAAAGAATAGTGATATTTTTATACCCTATTCCTCTATACCATGTGCTTTATACTACTCAAAATAAAATAAAAAAATAATTTTTATATTATCAAGTAGGCCTTATTTTTTAACTAATAATTAATAATATAAAACTTTAAAATAGGTTGTAAGAATATCATTAGTTTAATAGGTTTAAACTTTACTTTTTATCGTGCAATCCAAGGCTAAAATAAGGTTAAATAATGTGAAAAATAGAGTAAAAATATTATTATCATGTTTTTTAAAAGGCAAAATCTAAAGCTTCCGAGTGCAGGGACCCTTCCAATGTGTAAAGAGACACACACACATATTTGTGAATTCAAGATACAAAGCATCTAAGATAAGCGACCAAACTAGATTCTAGTTTTCCTTTCTCTTCCTCTTTCTCTTCCATTGCCCATGACAGTCAAAGCTGTCGGCCCTCTAGAGAATAGGCCTATTCCTTTTTCTGTCCATAGCCAAATACCTCCCTCTCTTCCACCACTCCGTCACCGGCCCACCCCTAGTTGCTTCTCCCTCTCTATCTCACCTCAAATTTATGGGTGAAGGGCTCATATGGTCCAACAAAGACTTGCGCTAGTCCTGTCGAAGAACAATGCTATGAGCGTGCTTAGAAAAAAGATTTGTCGTTAAGGCCTTAGTGAACGGATTAGTCAACATCTCAGTAGTAGGAAGATGACTCACAATCACTTTTCCCCTCTGTAGCATGTCAAAGATGTAATAGTAATGCACCTCAATGTGATTACCCCTGGCACTGATCTCCCCATTCTTGAGTGTCGACACTATTGTCAGATTATCACAATACGTCTGGATAGGAGCATCAGTCTAGCCTTCTAGCCCTAATCTTGCAGAAACTCCTTTATCCATACTGCCTAGGAAGCTACAATACTACATGCATGAAATTCAACTTCCATTGTAGACTTAGAAACACTCTTCTATTTCTTTCTTGCCAATGATATAGCCCCGCCTCTAAACATGAAGACATATTCAGCAATGGATTTCTTGTCATCTGGATCCCCCGCATAGTCTGAATCACTATATCCAGCCAGTGATAGACTTTTCTCCTAATAGGTGAGTTTTAACCTCTTAGACCCTAATAGGTACCAAAATACCCTCTTCACCGCTTGTGAGTGCTGAAGACCAGGGTCTGCTTGGTAATGGCTTAACAACTTACCACAAAACTCAAATCAGGCCGAGTATAGGTCATAGCATTCATCAAGCAGCAAATAGCCTATGCATATCACACTGACTCCATCCGGAGTCGGTCTTCGTCAGTCCGAGGAGCCATACTCTTAGATAAAACTGTACCCTTGTAAATAGGGGATTCAATGGTTTTCCAACCAATGACATTGAAGCATTTGAGAATGCTTTCTATGTATGACTTCTGAGATATAGTAAGCTTCCCAGCCTTTCTATCTCTCTTAATTTTCATCCCGAGGATGTAGATGCCTCGCCCGTGTCTTTCATCATAAACTGGGTTTTGAGCCATTCTTTTAAAGTGACTATCATACTTAGGTCATTCCCCATCAAGAGTATGTCATCTACATACAGTGACAACGTCATATACCTAGTCCTATCCCAGAAGGTATAAACACAATGATTGTGTTCATTCACTATGAACCCATACTCACTAATGACCTTGTGAAAAGTGAAGTACCATTGCCTTGGAGATTGTTTTAGGTCATACAATGATTTTATGAGCTTGCACACCTTGTGTTCCTCTTTAGGAACTACGAAACCCTCAGGTTGTTCCATATAAATCTCCTCCTTTAAATCTCCATTTAGGAAGGCAGTCTTTACATCTATTTAGTGCAACTCTAAATCATAGTAAGCAACACATGCTAAGAAACATCTAATTAAGCCAAATCTTAACACCGGTGAGTATGTCTCTTAAAAGTCCATCCCAAACACTTGGGTGAACCCCTTGGCCACTAATCTCGCCTTGTACTTATGTATAGACCCATCAACCTTAAGCTTCTTTTTGAAGATCCATTTACACGCAATAGGCTTCCACCCTTCAGGTGGATCCACTATCTCCCAGACCTTGTTCATTAGGATAGCGTCCATCTCTTCCTGAATAGCAACCTGCCATTCTTGAGTGTCTGGAAGACTTAAAGCTTGCTTAAGGGTAATCAGGTAATCTATAATAGGTTCATCTAACATGACGTTGTCTTCCCCTAACATTGTATAGAAGTCCCTCAACAGCGTTAAAGGTCTTCTTTCCCTCAATGCCCTAGAACCTGATTCAGTTTGGTTTTGATCTGATCAAATTACTTCATCTGGGGAAGTGCTAGGACTAGCCTCTTTAACCACCTCGAATAAATCAACTCTTTTGTTAGGTATTCTAGGGTTTAATTCTTCCTCTAAGAAGTAAGTGTCTCTAGACTCAATTACCCCCATTGTCCCATCCATGTGGTGAACCACGAATCGGTACCCCTTAGAGTGGTTAGTAACTAATAAAGTTGCACTTTATTGTCTTGGGGTCTAGCTTTGACCTATGCTAGTCAAGCACCTTTACATGTGCCCTAGAGCCCTACACTCTAAGGTACCCTAGAGCCCCACACTCTAAGGTGCCCTAGAGCCCCACACTCTAAGGTGCCCTAAGTTCTGATGTTGACCTGTCCATAACTCATAAGGTGTTTGTTGGACTACCTTTGTTGGTACATGATTTAGGATGTACACGGTGGTGTTTAAATCCTCACCCCATAAGTTGGTTCCTAACTCAGAGTGATTTAACATGGACCTAACCATGTCCATAAGCATCCTATTATGCCTTTCTGCCACTCCATTTTGCTGTGGAGTGTACGGTAGGGTGTACTGATGAACTATTCCTCATCAGTACAATAGTCTTTAAATAGGTCAGAGGTGTACTCGCCACCCTTGTCAATCCTCAGGATTTTTACCTTCCTGCCGAACTGAGTCTCTACCTCAGCTTTAAATTCCTTGAATTTATCTAAGGTATCAGACTTCTTGTTTATTAAATACATGTACCCGTATCTTAAATAGTCATCTATAAATATAATGAAATACGTCATCCCTTTGTGGGCCTGAACATTTAGAGGCCTACATATGTCATAATGTTCCACCCCTAAGAGTTCATTTGTCCTTTGTCCCTTTTGGAAGGATTGCCTGCTCATCTTTCCGGATAAGCAATCATCACACAAACGAAGGTCTTTGGATATTTTGGGTAACAACCCAGCGTTCAGCATCCTATGCAGCTTGTCTACATTTACATGACACAAATGCATGTGCCACAGAAGGGAATTATCCACATATAAAACAATATACTTAGAAGTACTTATTTCATTAGATTCAATGGAGTTCATTACATCTAAGCAGTACAACCCATCAACTAAAGAAGCAGTAAATAAAATAGTGTCACCCTTGCCCAAAGTAGACTTACTCCCCTTGAACCTAACTTCAAACCCCTTGGTCAGAACAGGGATTGAAATCAGGTACCTCCTAATAGAGGGAGCAAAGAGTATATCCATCAAGACTAGGGTAGACCCATCTTTCAAAAGAATTTTGTAGTTCCCCATCGCCTCCACCTCGCAGTATGTGTTGTTTCCCATGAAGACATTATTCTAGCCAGATATTTGGTTGATCATCTCTCCCCTAGCTCCCCTGGAGTGAGACATAAACACTTTAGCTCCTGAGTCCAGCCACTAAGTCTTCTCCTTGATGTAAGCTATCATCACTTTAGAGACAACACAGACGATCTCCTTACTCTTGCCCTTGTCATTGTTTGAATGATCATCCTTCTGGGGATAGTTAGCCTTAAAGTGGCCCACCTAGCCACACTTGAAACATGCACCTTTAGGTTTGTCATTCCCTTTTCCAGTGCCCTTGTTTTGAGGCTTTTTCCCTTTCTTCTTGAAAGCTCTTTTAGAGGGACCAGGTCCCTATCCACCTTTCTTGCCCCCACCAGAGTTTTGTGCCTGGTTGGCAATAGCAGCACTCCCAGAAGCCTTCACATGGTTCCTCCTTTCTTACTTAAGTGTTAGCTTGGCAATCAGAGCCTCTATTGTGATCTTCTAGTCACTCATATTCAGATAGACCACCACACTCTCCCAAGATTTGGGAAGACTGTTCAACACTGTATACACTTAGACTCCCTTAGAGATGGGGTCCTCCAGTGTCTCCAGATCATCAACAATGATGGACATGGCACTTAGGTGCTCATTCACATCATCTCCCTCTCTCATCCTGAAGTTTTGATACTTAGAGTGCAGCATCCTCTTATGAGATTCAGTCTACTCCCCATACCTCACAAAAACTAATTCCAACATCTCTCTAGTAGTCTTGTACTTCTTAAAGAGCTTTTCCATCTTTGGCTCCATGAAAGTTAGAATAGTGGACCTAGCCTTGTTGTCATAATCCCTCAATTTCTCATATGTTTTCTTCTAAGTAGCTGATGCAACATTTGGCAGTGGCTCAATGATCTACTCAAGGACATGAGCAAGATTAGAAAGAGTAAGGATGTGGTGTATCCTCCTCTTCCACACCAGATAATTGTCAGCATTCAGCTTCTCAGTTTTCCTTAACTCAAAAGTGACCATTTTAGAAGCCATTGAGTAACTACAAAGTAACAGGCAGAGAGCAAGAAATTAATACTATATATGGAAGGCTGACTACTTCTAAGAAAGGTAAATGCTTAGAGAAACTCTTAATCTAAATATAAGCCTAAGGGATAGTTGAGTATATTATGCTGAGTTTCTATATTTAGATTCACCTAAATTAGGGTTTATGTCTCATTCTAAAAATAACCCTAACTACCAGGTGAACCCTTGTATTTCTTTATTTCGTTCTGTTTTCTGTTTCTTGTGCGTGCTTCAATAATTTATGAATTAATTTTGCGTATTTATATTTTATGAATCATTTATGAATTAATCTTTTGATCCTTTTGTAGCAGAACTCATAATTAATTTTTTATTTTCGTTGAACATCTACATTGCCTTCTCTAATTAATTCTCATAATTAATTATGTTGGTGAAACGTAATGTACAACCTTTCCAATTCGGAACAATGGGAACGATAAGTTGTGCATGAGAGGTTCTTTCTCTCTTTGGTTGCTTACTAGTCTAATGTGTTATTTGACATGTAGTTTTGCATATTTATATCTACCTTTAAGTAGAAGTCTATTAATAATATTAGCTATGGACTAGTATGCTTAATTCAGTGAGCTCTCTTCTTTAGGAAGTGATATTAAATTTTGGTGGCAGCATATGTACTCTGAATTGTCCTATCATTTTTTGGGTTTCATGAATAAGAAATCGGTCTTAAGGTTAGTTGATTAGTCTGTTGGGATCTTTGACAGAATTTACTACACTTTTTTTCTAGTTTGCCGTCAGTTATTTCCGTTGTCATCTCTTGATTTTAGAAATTTTTTCACGTTTTCTATTAGTGAGTTCCTTTTACTATTTCAATGTATTTACCTTTTTATTGTATATATTTACTAGTTCTGTTCTCCAAATTTTTTTCCCGCTCCAAGTTTGGCGTTCAACTCTGTTTAGTATGGTCAAAATCCATTTCAGATCTTCAGAAATGTTGAAGAATCTTAATAATTTTATGATTTGCATACATTGGCCACTACTTTTGTGTTTTATTTGCCTGATACTATAAGTGATGTTTCCGTCATATATTTGTTTATTTGCATTGTCATGCACTTTCCGCTCTTTTATCAACTTTTTTATTTTTCATTACTTAATAATTTTTTGCAAAGGGTCTGTATATCTTTTGTAGTAAAACTGCATTATTAATTGTGTGCTTGTCAGGTATAATTTTGTGGCTATGTTAGAAAGCCTGACCCTGCACAACGTAACAAAAGAATGGCCAAGAATCTTGTATTAGTGACTCAACTACACAAAATAACCAGTTAACAACTGGGCCTTAAATAATCAGTTAACGCAAAAATGTGGTTGTGTGATAATTTTTTGAGGAAATCTCTCAAAGGGGGTTATTATCCTAATCTGGATCAGAAAGTTACTTGATTTGCTAGTTATAGATTACTTGATTTGCTAGTTATAGAAAACGATGTTATGCAAAATGTGTTCCTTTGGTATTTCCTTTATTTAATCTTCTAAGTAAAACTTGAATTTACCCTCAATATATCTGTTGGCTTAAGTGTTTGAATTTTTTTTTCTTTCTTAATGATATCATTTATAATTGGTATATTTTCTTTCATATGAAACGATTTAAATCTGTCTGTTTCCTTGTTGATAGTTTGTGAAGAAGCATGTGGAACATCTCAAGAATACGGAGAAATTGTTCAACTGTTTGGAGATCTAGATTTTTTGCAATATCTTATTTTGTCTGTGGGATCCAAAATGTGGTACTTTCTTTTATCCTTCCATGGAATGCTTCCACTAATATTATTTATCTTATTAGGGCAGTCACTTTTTGTTATGCCTCCATTTAAGTTATTATGTTGAAATAGAAGTTAAAAACCCGTTTTAAACTTGTTTTTTATTTGATCATCGGTTGTATTTTTATATAATATTAGATAGAAATTTTTTAGCATAGCATTCTAAAGCCGTTAGTTCAATCAGGGGTAGTTTGGTAACCACGGTTTAAAAAGCACATGAAATTGGCTCTGAATATGGTTTGTGGAATTACACCATCTAAGAAGTTTATCTCCTTCGAATTTTATTAAATCTATCTATCTTTAATTTTTGCTCTTCCTGTTTCTTTACTAAGCTGTTTATATTGAAAATCTTAGTTGACCCTTCCATGCAACTTAGCTGATCTCATTGCCATTTCCCCTCGTATAGTCTACTCTGGGAATAAATATTTAAATCAAGAGTCACGTAGGGAATTATGTTATTCTTAATCTGAATTACCTGTTCATCTATGATTTATCTTTCATGGGTTGCTTTTAACATGTTATATTAGTCTAGGCCAATGTTCCTGAAAGCCCTTGCAGTCTAAAACCTCCTTTATTATTTCTTTTTTAAACTTGTACCCTTTATTGCACACCGTAACTCATTGCACCATTGAACTTTATCCTTGATCTTAGTCAAGGCATTGTGGCTAATGAATTGGATTAGGGTAGGCATTAAAAGATAACTATATATTACAAACAAGATTCATATGGGAAACTTGTCATCTTCGAAATGTTTAAATATCTGGTTAGTAAAAGATGCTGCCAGACTGACTGCTACTTGTTTATAATGCTTTTTAAAGAAAATTTTCTGTAGTTATTGATAAAAATTCAGGAAGAATATCTTCAAATGCTTTCAAATTTAAGTCCTCACAGTTGAAGTTGGAGAAATCTCTTTGTGTATGTTACTAAAGAAGTAATATGCTTATTTAATACCATATTAATTATTTCATCTGTCAAAAAGTGTAAATTTTATGGAGGGTTAGACTAGAAAGAGACAAATCTCTAACTAACTTGGCACATTTTCTGTACACAAAAATAGAGATTTTTCTAACACCTTTTCTCACTTAGATTCTCATGCTCCTCCTAGCATGGGAAGAAGCGTATTAGAAGTTTTCTAGTTGGTAGGAGGATGGAAAATAGGACACCTAATGTGGGATAATTTTTTTTTTTAAATGAGAAACTTAATAACTCCTACGCATTTATTTTAAGGAATGCTATCATGATGTCTTTTGGAAGTGTTGATAACTTCTTTTTATAAATGCAGAAATTCTAAATTTGTGGTCTTTCAAATGCAGGTCAGCTCACCTAGCTTGGAAATCTATAGATTTAAAACATCTGCTTTTTCTACATTTAGTCATACTTTGACAAAAAAGCTTCCAAGTGGATCCCAGCATAAAAAATATGGATCATATGCAAAATTATCTCAAGCTTCATTGGAGCATACAGATGTTTCTGATATTTTAACTGATTCATTTGGGAGGACTCACACATACTTGAGGATCTCATTAACTGAGCGTTGCAACCTCAGATGTCAATATTGTATGCCAGCTGATGGTGTGGAGCTTACACCTAACTCAAAACTTCTTTCAAATGATGAAATTATTCGACTGGCAAATATTTTTCTGAGTTCTGGAGCAAATAAAATTCGGTTGACTGGTGGGGAGCCCACTATTAGAAAAGACATAGAAGATATTTGTTTGAGGTTATCTAATTTGGGGGGGCTGAAGACGTTAGCCATGACTACCAATGGAATTATTCTTGCTAGGAAACTTCCAAAGTTGAAAGAATGTGGTCTTAATCAAGTGAATGTTAGCTTAGACACATTGGTGCCTGCAAAGTTTGAATTCATGACTAGACGAAAAGGGCATGAAAAAGTTGTGGAATCAATCAATGTTGCTATTGACCTGGGGTATGATCCAGTGAAAGTATGCTTCTTGTTCTTTTATTGGTTGTTTTCGTTGTCTTTAAGTTATCAGTATATTCATGTTTGTTGTTTTGTAAATGAGAGGTGCAGAGTGCAGAGTCTGACCAAACAAAGATTCTATAAATATGTTGCCAAGTATATATTGTTTTCTATTTGACCTGATCAGCATATTAAGAATTTGAAGAGGATACAGATAGAGATCAAGGATAGCCAGGTCAGTACAAGAAGTAACTCGCTTAATTAGGTTATCTTGATGACTGAGTGGAAAGATAAAAGACTGTAAGATTCGGGCATAGGAGTAGGTACTAATGAATGGGAAAGCCAGTAGGAAAAATTCTTTCCTACTGAACTCGGAGAAAAAGTGTTTGAGGAAGCTGTTTGAGATCATGGTTTATGTAGTGGTGAAATTTGTCTGTGGAAAGGTGATTATGTTTTGCTCATGTAAGTTATGATGCTAACAGTGGCAATTTTGGCTTTCACAAGGATTGATAAACATAGGAAGGATGCGTCATTGTGGTTGCTGAGTGGTTCATGATGCAGCTGCATAGCAGAAGAAAATCTATATGTGATTCATATATTGAGCCTCTAACCTCTTGTTCTCCCTAAAGTTTTTACTTTGGGAAAACTTGTTGGAAAGCAAAGAGCTTTTTGATGTGTCAGTTGAGCTTCTCATTCTGCTGACAGTTAAGAATATATATTCTTTTCAAGCTGGCTACTACTTCAATCGTGTGCAATGTTTGCTTAGATCTTTATATATACATCCTATTTTTTGACTCATCGTTATCTTTTTTATTTATCTTTTCCAAAATGGTTTGGGCTTTCTTACAAGGTGGCTTTGCACCACATCTCTGATTCTTTTCAATTTCTTTCATGTTATATACTAAAACATGGAGATAAGAAATATTTGTTAATGGAGTCCCACTCCTAGCCTTCTTCTTTTTCCTTCCTTTGTGTGCTGGGACTGTGGCCAAAGGAAATATTGCAGCAGCTTCAGGTTTTAGAAAGAAAAATAAAAAAAAAGATAAAAAATGAGGAGAATCTCGGTGAGATTGATCTTGCCGAGACTGTGTAGACAGGCCAAAAACCTTGTTACACGCTCTCTTACCTTGGTGTTCCCACTGAAACCGAGATCTTGCAAGATTATGAACCATGGGGCTAACTAAGGCCAGCACCTGCGAATCTGAAGAAGACAGGTCTCTCTGGCAGTATTGAAGGCTATGTGAGGAACTGTTGCAGGCGTAGATGCATTGGATTGATTATTGGTACAGTGATAATTTAGGTACTCTGTTATGATTATATGTCATTTGTACATTAGATCTACAGGTGACTGTGAGAAGCATATAATGGGTGTGACTGATTTGGCCACGGTATTGGAAAACAGTCGAGTCATTTAGTTCATGTGGTCTGTTTAGAATCTGGTAAAGAATAAAGTGGGAATTGGAGAAGATTGGAGGAAAAATCCAGTGAGATCTTTTGAACCTTCCAACTTCTGAAGTCGGGTTAAAATTTTATCTCAAGAAGTGAAGCAAGTTACATCGTTATTTAAAGGGCTTGTTTGTTTAGCTTAATCAGGTCTTAACTGATTAAGTATCTAATAAGTGAGTTAAAAGCCAACTTATAAAGCTGTTTGTTTTAAACTTATTTTTTAGGTGATTAAGTTGGAAAATTAAGCCCACGTTATTAAAAATCCGATGGGTTTAACCGGCTGATTTGGCTGAAAACGGATCGCGATTTCCATCCCTCGCCTCCTTCCCCTCTTCCATCCCTGTGTCCGACTGCGCCTTCCAGCAATTGTCCCCTCCCGACGTCTCCAACCTCCTCAACAGCTCCTGGATAGTCGTCGCCGGTGACTCCTAGGCCCGGCTTTTCGTCCTCTCTCTCCTCAATCTTCTGCTGCCCCCTACACCAACTCTTCCGATTACTGATTACGGGGCTGTACTTGGATGTGCTGGTCCTCAGTTCGGGCCTCTGGGACATGCTCCCCTGCACCAACTCTTCCGATTACGGGGATTCATTGTGGTCCTCAGGGAATCGTTGTTCTCGCTGCTGCCTATCTCGCTGGACTTCGGGACAAAGGGGCCAGTGACTGGCTCAGTTAAAGTTGAAGCGCCCACTCTCGTCAATTCCATGTTGAACTCGGAAGAAAATTGCCCCCTGAGCACCATCGAGATTGCTGCTCTGCTCACAAATTTGGTCCCTTTCCTCCGACCATCAAAAGGGCTTTCAGAGGTTAGCATTTCAGTTCTTTGTATTTTTCCTTGATAATGTACTTCCGGTGGACTCTGTCTGTGAATAGATTATTATTTTCTGATGGTTGATTTATAATACAACTTCATAAATTACCTGTTTAATCTATGTATATAAGTTTAATAACGATCGTTAACAACAGTTTTGCAAATACTGTGAATAACGATGGAGTTAACAACTATAAAATGTTATTAATTATTGTTATTGATATAGCTAGTGCTAAAAGAGAGGTAAACGGGCATGAAATGATTTTTTTTAGATGATGATTATTTCCTACTAATAAAGAAATTGAGCACGAATTAGACACTCTGGCCGTTCATGACAAAAAGAGGCCAATATGTGGACAGCAGGAAGTCTCTTTGGTTCTTCATGGGCAACTGGTACCGGAAGGAGGTAAATTTTGGTTAAAGTTGGACATGGGTTCTTTAATTCTAGCTCTATCATTGCAGAAATTGACCTTCTTCTATATTTTTTCGAATTGGCAAAAACTTGCAAATCTAGTTCGTTTGTCTGTTTTTGCAATACTTTTTTAGTTCCCCGCAGTAGTGGAAGTATGATCTTTACTTCTGTAAGAATGATCTTTACTTCTGTGAGGCATAATTGTGTAAAATATTTTACTATAATTATTGGGTCCTATTCAAGAGGATGAATGTTGTAACCATTTAATACAATTATATTTGAGGAAATTTCAAGTTACCCTTTGATATTTACAGTCCTTGTTAATATGATTTGTTTTGTTCTAACTTTATTTGAAAAATAAGCAAGGGAAACGATATATTTGTATTTGGAGAAAAAATGTTAAGATTTTTTTCAAGTGGTAAAAGATTTGTGCATTGATCTTTCTTTTATAATTGCATTGCAACTTCAGGTACGTAAAAGGCCCTTGAACAAAAAAGAATTGTCAAGAAAGGAAGAGGATATTGTAACAGTCTATGATAATGTCTTTTTAGTTGTCCATGAACCAAAGCTAAAGGTTTGATTCTTTATCACATATACCTTAATTTGTGATGTTGGCAGACTAGTTTCTTGCTAATGCCAGCAGTTTGGATGCATCGTGTTTTTTTTTTGTCATGATTTTATCATATCTGATTGCATGTTTGATATACAAGGTTGACCTTACTGCCTATGTTGAAAAGCATGAATTCTGTTTTGATGCTGTTTTGGATGAGTATGTAACAAATGATGAGGTACATGCCTTTCTTTTTATATTTGGTATTTCAATGCATTCCTCCTTGTAATGTTTTTTGTGATGAGTATGTAACAACTGTTAAGACTCTTCAAACTTCAGTGTCTGTCTTTCTGGTTTTTTGTGCAGTTTAAGGTGGGCATTCAATGTGAGAGCTTTTTTGATGCAGATTTTACTTAAGAAAAGGAATGGTTAAACAAGTGCGCGGATATCTGGTTCTGCCTATTGGTTTGTACCTTAATGAGGCAACTTTTACTTAAGAAAAGGAATGGTGTCCAAGTTTGCTGCTTGTTTTTGGAAATTTGCGAGCCTTTACATTTATAAGAAACAAATGAGTTTGCATTTCAAGTAGTGGTAAAACATATATCATGCAACCATTGCCACTGAAAGCTGTAGAAGATATTGTTAGGCAACTGCATCAGCCAATCTATCGCTATCAGAGATATAAGTTATGGCTGAGCTACTTTGAGATATATGGCGGTAAACTTTTTGATCTTCTCAGTGATAGAAGGTTAGTGTTACAAATTTCAGTTTTAAATGAGGTAGATGGTTTAACTGTTTTGATATATATATTTTTTTATATTTAGACTTTAGTATATCTGTATAACTATTTATCCGAAGTTATGAACCTCTATGATTGCTTTCATATTTAATAGGGCTATTTTTAAGGATTTCGTAGCAATTAAATAATGACAAATGGCTTTCTTAACTGTTGCAGCATTCAGTTGTAGGAATTAAATAAAGTATGAATGCCATGGTCCATAATTGTTGTTTGGATTATATGTAATTGTTCATATAACGAGTGTGCTCTAATGTTTAGTCCATCTAAGTTAATGGATGGCATTCACTGCTCTGTTTAATGGTGGGCCAACAGAGCATTCACTGCTCTGTCTTGTGAAGACATGGGTTGAAGACGATGGTCCGGTTCAACATTTAATTTCCAGACAGGGCTAATAAAACCAGACCGGTCTAATAAAACAGAATTACATATTTGGACCCGGTTCACTAAGATAAAAACTGTTTAAGAATTTAAGAAAACCTTATTAGTCTATGACAGCCTTGGTAATGTGAAACCTTATTAGTCTGACAAAACTTTTTCATCTTTGCTCTTAGGCTTTTGTGAGCAAAGAGACAAAGCAGGAGTTCGAAAATATTGGAATATGGCAAGAATAAATGAATGGTCTCTGTCATCAAAAGAATGGAAGACTATTGCTCGTCAATTATGCAAATTAGGAATGGTTGAGGAAGTGTTGAAGCTTTTCGAACTTATGGATAAGGACTGGTGCAAGATTACTGATATGTGTTCATTCCTTGTCAAAGAGTTCTGCATTGCTGGACTGACAAGTGTTGGACTGACAAGTCCTGCATTGCTGTATTAATGTCATTTAAGAGTTAAGTATTTTTGTACTACCTAATGACAATTGACTTTTGTATGTCTTTGTGTTCTGTCAGCAGATTATGCTAGTTCTACAATCTACTGGAGGTGGAGCAATCCTTGATGATTGTAACTTCCATGAGTCTGTCCAGCTTGACAGTTTTGATTTGAACCTGATTTTGACAATCCTCTATTAACTACAGTATCATAATTAGTAAATTAAAACCAAAATCATGTTTTATCAGTTGCTTTGAACATATTGGACACTTAAATGCTTTGTCAAAAAGCTTCTTTTTTATAGCTTAAGCATTTTATATGTATCTAAATTGACGTATGGTCATTGATAGTTCACAGAAGAAGGCCATATATTTGTCCAAAGTGCATTTAGCCAAAAACTTGAAAATGGTTTCAGATAGTAAAGCTAAAGAAAGCTTAACAAGAGGAAAATTGGGTGACGCAGAATGCAACAGCCTATGGTTATGAGGCAGTCGATGACAATAATTATTGGGATGCTTTTAAGCTACTACAATCAAAAGAATATTGTGCAATTCTTGATGAATCTTCAGTTACTATTAGTTTGATTGTAATGAAAATGAAAAACAGATGTTTATTATACAGTGTTTGTAGAAGTAAAAACAAAAAATAAGAAAAAAATGTTGGCCTTGAATGGATGTTTAGCGGCGATCTTAAAAATTGTCGTTATTACATTTTAAAAACAGCCGCTAAATCTGCCATATGAAAGCTCACTTATGCATTGAAAATGCAAGTTGCAGTTTTTGATCATTTATGAACGTCCTAACCAGTTTTTAATGTTTATAGTTCATATTTATGAATCAAACTGAATAGAAGCGAGTTACAGTTCTTCACATGTTTACCAAAAAAAGATTTCATTTATAAACGTCCCTCGATTCCGATTTAAATTCAGCTAATTCAGCTCCATATTCAGTTTCAGATTAGCTAATTCAATTTTAGATTCAGCTAAATCAGATAATTAGCTTTTCAGTTAATTAAGATAACTTTTCAGATTTAGTTCAGCCAAAACAGATAGACCCTAAATCTGAATCTCAAAAGCTAACTGAAAATTCTGAAAAGCTCACAATTTGAATCTGACACTGAATTTGAATCTAAATCAGATCTGAATCTAAATCTGAATCTAAATCTAAATCTATTCAATTTTAAAAAAAATTAAAATAAATAATTTTTTAATTTGTACTAAAAAAATTTATTGTAATAAAAATTATATATATATATATATAGAGTGTTTATAGTTGACAATAAACCAACTAATTTTTTTTTATTATTATTAAATATTTTAATACTATTTAAATAATCTCCACTATCCAACTCAAACTTTGATGGGGGATTATATGACAAAAGGTCCAAAAGAAAAGTTACTAAACTGTGAATGCAAAATCCTGTTTAATTACAAAACTACCAACCACAATAAGTCTCATAAAATTTTGATACATTAAAAGCACATACAAACCACCTACAAATACTTTAGTTGTGCAGACTCCATGTCTCTACTCACTATCTATGCCCCTGAAATTATAAAATATTATTAAAATATTAATATATATATATATATATGAACAAAGAGTACTACATAAAATTTAAAATATCTACTTCTTACCATAAGAACATCGGCCAACTCCTCACGCAATTGGTTCATAAGAAAATGTCTAATTTTCTTGTCTTCCTCTCTTGGTCCTTGGAAAAAGTTCAGGCAACTAACTGATCTGTAGATGGAAAATTCAAGGACCGGTGAGTATAGAATGTTTTCGAATAATTGTTCCAAATAAAAAATATATAATTGTTTTGGAAGGTAGATAATGTGGCAAAGCATTTTAATGAAATAAACTAATACACCAAATCAGAAAACAAAACAACTAGATATTATGGAGCATCAAAATTTAACAACCGCTTCCAACAGCTTTCATTATAAAGAGAGCGAACCTCAACTGTCTGTAGCTCACTGAGAAGAGATTCTGATGGGGTTGTAATTGTCTGGAACATATAAGAGCGCTAAAATGTGCCAAGTAAGAAATCAACTAACCGAAAGATAATTACCAGTCAATCTTCCAAATTAATTAACCAAATCATGTTAGATGCAAAAAATATCATAAGCAAAAAACTTATATGGTATTAAAATTCATAGATACATAAACATGACAACTGGAAAACTACAAGTGAAAATTGCATGTGACTATTGACTAGACAAACAAAATTCACAGACTTATTGATCAAAACTAGTCATGATTGGAAAAGACGAGTTTCTACGCATAGACTTTCCAGAATCTAGACGAGGTTTTATACCAGGGTGAGAGTTGAACCGATCAAACACTTTCTAATACCAGGGGGAAGAATTTTCATGAAATCAATACCCCAGTTCCTACCAAAAATCTAAAAGAGCAGCAATTAGTACATTATGCAACAACTGGATAGCATAGGGCCAAACAGGATATGTACACACATTATCTAGTCAAATTAAGAGGCAGAATTAACCTGCAATCCAACATTGCCTGATGAAAAATTTTCTAGAAGAACTATTACAAGAAACTGACGTAGAATCATATAACAAGTCCTATAGAGAATTTTAGTTGTTTCTAGTAGTTTTTTTTACTTGTAACCAGTTGATGTCAATGATTGCAGTTCCTTAAAAAAATAATTTCTTTTGGAGTTAATAAGTGGAAATATTTTGTTAAGTTAGAAAGCATGGCGTCATGACTGAAGCAACCCTTATAGCTAATTTAAACTAGGCATGGTCGAAGGTAGACTGCGGAATGCTACAAAAGGGCTACCCCTGCTGCCAGCCGAATAGTTTTATCTAATATCACATGCTTATGTGGCGATGAACCTCTACTACCTGATTAAGTATCTGATAAGTGAGTTAAAAATTGACTCATCAGCTTGTTTGTTTTAAACTTATTTTTTATCTGATTAAGCTAATAAATTAAGCTTAAGTTATTTGAAAATAAGATAACTTTGATAAGCTGATTTGGCTGAAAATATTGGGAACGACTAGTCGAGACCCTCCTTCATCTCTGAAGCCCATTACATGGCGTCGCTACACTCCGTCACCGTTGCTACCTCTCATCGCCGCCTGCTTCATCCCGGATTCATCTTGATTGTTCACCCAGCATCTCGTTAGCAGATCTGTAGCATCTCGCCAGGATTACTCACCTCTAGCTCTCAGATCATCTGTGGTGTCCTACACGACTGTAGCCCCGCTCGGCGTCAAACAGCAGGTCCTCTCTCTCTTTTTCTCTCTCTCTCTCTCTCTTTCCTCCTCTGTACGAGATCTCTCGCTACGGTTTCCGTCCCTCTCTGGTGTTATTTCTGCTCCCCAGCTCATGCGTGATGTGCGTTTTTCTGTTAATGGTGGAATGTGGGTTTCCGTCCCTCTCTGGTGTTGTTTCTGGTGTTATTTTGCTACGACTGTATGCTACCGGTGGTAATTTTCAGAGCAGTTTTGATCTAAAGCGTCTTCTCTTGAGTAGTTCAGAACACCAGATTTGGGATGCAGATAAAGAGAGTCGATTGAACTGAGTTGACTGTAATCGTTATAGAGTGTTATTCTAGCGTTCCCTGCGATACGTTGGAAATGGGGAAAAGTGTGGAGATTTGGTGGGTTCGATTCTATGGTACCCTTTTTTTGGAGGGGCTTTTGGACTGAGTTCTTTATTTTTGGCTTTATTGGAAGCTTGTCTGTGAAGTAATCAAGCTTGGTCTGTGGGAAATGGCTGCCTTTTCATTGAGTTTTAGTGCGTCTATTGCGCTCTCTTAATGTTGTGAAATATGAAAGTCTTCTTTTTCCTTTTTGGGAGATTGTAGCCTTTCACTGATGCGGTCTTGTCAAGGACTGCTTCTGTGATGGTTGGAAGTTGAGGACTCATCTCAGCTTTTGACAGATTCAGCAGATCGGAAATGTTCTCAACACTACTTCGATCGTAGTAATTTGTAATGTTTGGTCTTACCATTTGAAAACATTTTGATGGCTACTTAAATTTCCGATTTCATATATGATATTATTTTGGTGTATGTTTCTGGTGTTATATTGTTTCCTCATTTTCAAGTTTCTAGCTTACTGTGTTTCCCCTCCTCTTGTTAATACTGTTTTAGAAACAATGTTGTGTTTGCAAACTCATATCTAGCAACATCAGGTCACATGCTCTGTTTCAGCTGGTGGATTATTTCCTGATAGGTCGAACATGAAAGGATCAAACTTTCATCTGTGATTTTTTGCTTAATCTTCATTCGTGTGCTGATCATATAAATTTATTTGAGAGAATTAGAAAGTCATTTGAATTTGGGCATATTTTCATTTTTTCTAGCAAACCTAACAATTTGGATAAGCAAATATTGGCAATTTGAAAGGTGCCTTGTGTTGTTGTGCTTTCATGCTTTTCTTTCTATTTTGATTTATTTTTCCATTCATATCTTCACTGACTTTTATACTGAATTTAAATTTGGATTGATTTTCTCTAGGTTATTGGTTATAGATCTGTCATTTAAATTGGATATTGGTTATGTTGTCTAACTTGTTTGCGCTTTGTCTCTGTAACTCTGCTTCCCTTCCGTCTTGCTGCTTCTCCAGCCTCCAACTATGTCTTCTCAAATTGCTTTCTCTGTGGTCGATCTGTCGTTATTCACAAGAGAAAACTAATTCAGGTATAGACTGAAACACATGCTACCTAGTGACTATGAAAATTGCTTTCTCCGTTTATGCTACTGATTCGTTTGATTTCGATTTGGTTAACTTTCTGGTAGTTTTATTTGGGGGGTTGCATGGCCCCTTCCTTGTGCTATGAAAATTTCAGCAATTGATAATGAGTTAGACCCATATGTTCAAATTTATGATCATGAGTTTTTTGATTAGTTTCTAATTTCTATTATACTGTTTTATTTTCAGTTAGGTTAACTTGCTAATGGTTGACATGGAAGTGACAACAGGAAAAATAAAAAAAAGACTTTTCTCTTTATTACGTTTGGTTTCAGTGTTTCTGTAAAATATTTTAGCATGATTTTGTTTAACAGATTTGGCCTGATCGCGAGAAAAATGGCTTTTATTTTAGTAGAAATTTTTTAAGAAGTGTACGGATTTCTAACACAATTATTGGGTCTGAGCGTCTTCTCTATCCCCACAACTTGGTTAAAAAAGTTTTATCCTCTTTGTTTACTTGTTTTTGTTGAGTTAAATGATTATCTTAATTAGGTTTAATCAAATATTTAAAAATCAACTTTTTATCCTTGGGAGTACTGATCATATATTTTAATCAATTAACCATTGTAGTTTTATCCTTGAAATACAGCAAAAAATTATTATGGGCAACCAAATAGCCAAAGTCCTAGTAGGGATGGGGAAACAAGCTCGTGCAACAACAACAGAAGTATATATTGAAAACAAGATGCTAATGGATATGTGACTGCGTATATAGCTTCTTTCTTGCATTGTGCCAAAATTACTGCATTTTGATTCCAGATATAGGTACTCATTAATTACTTTTATAATTTCAGGGGGCTGCAAAAGTTTCTATTGTAATGATTGGTAAGCAAGCAATCTTGGATTCTCTCCTGTCCCCTTTCCTGCTCGATGAGTCTACAAAGGAAATGCAAGAACTTAGGTAAGATGCCCCCTCGGGTAATTATCCATTGCTTAAGAATTTGGATTATATTACTTAGAGTTTTTGTCCTTTCATGTTTACTGATATTATTGCAGGGCCACGGCAAGAAGACTTTAGCTATGATGAGTGTGGTAATCATTTGCAGTCCAGTTATGACATTCTTAGAGAACTTGATCCAATGGCTGCAAAAAGGATTCATCCAAATGACCATAGAAAAGTATTTATGTACATGGTATACTATATAGTGATAAAAGAAGCAAAGCTTTCTGATTGAATAGGAATATATTTGGTGAAAGTGAGTAAATTTTTTTTAATGGTATTAACTTTGGAAGCCAAATGTTAAAACTTCAACTCTTACAAGAGTATGTGCAATGACTTGTTAGTACATAAGAAGAGTAAGCAATTCTTTTTCTTTTATATGAGTTGCAATTGTTTTTATATTTAAAAGAATCATTATTTGCAGGCAACAGGCTTTTTTATAAAATTATGTATGAGATGTAATGGTGATATGATGTATATGATAGAGGACGTCTTGCTTGCATACGAACATTTACCTAAGATTGTATGTGAGCTCTGGTGTACTCCCTAGCAATCTTCTTCAAGGAAAAGCATTAGAGGTTGAGCTCCATAACTGTGTTAATTGGATAATAGATTGCTTCCTAAATAAGAAAATTCATATGTTGCGTCTATGTCCTAGTTATAAATCTGAAATGCCTTGACTTTTTTGAAAAAATCATGGTAAGCTGTTCTACTCATGTAGTTGAGGCTGTGGTATTTTGACTTCATGAGAGTAATGCATTTTGTTTTTCATGGGTCTATCTGGCTGTCTGAATGCAGAAGAGGAGACTTAATCGCTTAATGACATTTTTCGTGTGGGATCTGCAATATGTTGACGCAACAGAAGTATTCTTGTGTAAGCTAGCGTTTCTTATATTCACGTTTGTAACTCCCAGTTATCTATTTCTTGAATTTGGCTGAAACCGGACTACTATCTTTTCTTAACAGGTAAGTTGGAAGATGATGCATGGGGTGAAAAGGTGGTTAGACCCTGCATATCCATTATCAAGTCATTTTTGCACAGATAGACACCGTTGGACGGGGACTCAAAGCAGGTTGACTTCAACCAACAGTCAAACCAAAACCAAAGGGATTTGTGGACGCAATACATATGTGAGGTATATAGTCATTTTCAGTCATTTTTCCCAAGCTGTAAGTGCATTTTTTTTCATTTTGAAGTAAGGAAGGCAATCATTGAGGATAAGTCCAGTGTTCCTACTTAATATTTTTTTAAACATTTGAAAATTTCTTCTCAAATTGTACTCTTAAAATTCATATTTTGGCCATATTTCACCAATTGGTGTTGCTGTGGTTACCAGAAATA
Source organism: Saururus chinensis (assembly GCA_035235625.1). Classification (NCBI taxonomy): domain Eukaryota; kingdom Viridiplantae; phylum Streptophyta; class Magnoliopsida; order Piperales; family Saururaceae; genus Saururus; species Saururus chinensis. The sequence goes on from CP141143.1 coordinate 41,722,377, forward strand.
GCCTCTTCCCTAATGCTTAAGCTTTTAGTATAAGTGGTTAACTAACATGTCCATATTTCATATTTTGGCCTGGTGTGCTTGGTTATGTGACAGATGATAACATCAATAAGTCTTCAATGAAAAGTGCTGTCAAAGCTCCATCCCCAACCAATCAGAAGTGCCAAATTAGTGCTCATGATTCATTGGCGTGGACGGAAAAATACAAGCCAAAGGTTCCTAATGATATTGTAGGCAACCAGTCAATTGTACGTATCCTAATTTATACATGCTTTGATGTTACATGTATGTAATTTATGTATCTATATATGTATTTATGCATGTATCTAAATAGAAATAATATGTTCATCAGGATTGTCAAATAACTCGTGTTACAATTGATTGTCTCACTGGAATGAACAATTTCTCCATACTGGTCAGAAGGGAAAAATAAATAAACAAACTGATGACAGTGGATTTAAAAAGGCTGTTCTGTTCACCTGGTATTGGGACAACTATAGATTAGTGCATAAGCTAGTTCTGTTTTTATTCTGCAACTGGATCTGTATATGATTTTTAAAAATGAACACCTATTTTGACTCTAGATGTCAATATGAGTTTGTTGTTTTTGGCACACTTGATGTTTTGGATGTAAACTTCACTTGATCCTTATTGTTTATGTTGCCTTCTTCACTTGTTATGTTAAGGATTGTTTGAACTACTTTTGATCCTTGTTTTACTTGTGGATATTTTAACTCGATCACTTATGCCATTTTATATTTCTGTCAAAGGTAGACGATCAAGCTTGCACCTTCAAGCATTTGAGAATTATAATCTGATAGATACTATGGTGATCTATGCTAGATGAAGTCAGGGTACATCTTCAACACGTGGATGAATTATATAATCAGTTATTTGTAGCCAGCAAGTCTTTGATTTTGTGTACTGAAATAGGATTGCTTCACTGATCAGATGTAGAAAATTTGTCCAGAAAAGGAAAATAGCACTTTATATATCGATGTCTTCAAGATTTTGAACGGAGTCTGTTTTGTCTCTTCTTATATAAACTCTCTATTAACTGCTTATGTAAAAATAAAGTTTTAGAATCTACCTTTTCTTCATTGGAGCTATTCATTCCTGAGTTGTGAGTGTCAAAAATTGTCTTTGTTTCTCATTAATTTTCTTGCATTGATATTTGGCAGTCCCTTACCATGGTACCTTTTCTCATTGGAGCTATCTAATGGCAACCGACTTTTATATGTCTTTGTGTTCTGTCAGCAGATTATGCTTTTATTGCTTCTGTTACCACTTGATTCTATATAATAAAATAGGGAGAGATGCAGTTTTATATGTTGAATCCCTATTGAATCTATTATGGGTGGGTTGGAGGGTTTAATTAATGTCCTGGATTCTAAAGGAAGTTTGGGCTCTATGGGACAGGCGATATAATCAGAATTTTCACAAAAATATATGTACTGATGACATTATGTATATTCATAACTCAATTTGTATTTTCAGCTAATTCAGCTTCGGATTGAGTTTCAGATTCAGCTAATTCAGCTTCGGATTGAGTTTCAGATTCAGCTAATTCAGCTTTAGATTAAACTAAATTAGATAATTAACTTTTCAGTTAATTAAGATAACTTTTCAGATTAAGATTCAGCCAAAACAAACAGACCCTAAACCAACAGGAATTCATGGAACCGTGTCTTGAAGGATTCAGCTCTTGTCATTATGACTGACCCACTAAGTGCTGTGTAATAGAATGCTTTGTGACCATCACTGAACAAGCCACCCCTTTAAATGAATAACAAGAACATGTGGATTATCAACTCTAAGAACTGAATACCCAGCTCATATGACAAAGGATTTTGGCCACTGCTGCTGCTTTCGCCATCAATAGTTGGAAACCAGTTCATCCAATTCGGTAAGCCAGATGGACTAACAAATTCAAATAAGACCTGCCTGGCCACCCACCCCACCCACCCAAATGAACTAACCACCCCAAAAAAGAAAAGCAGGTAGACATGGAAACACATCACAAATGCCACACAAACACATTGAAGAAGGAAGTGCGAGAGCACAAATAACACGAAATCCTTTTGTAAAACATCAAAACAAGTAATGCAGATGGCACTGGAGTAGATTTAGATGAGGGCCATAATTTTGCATGCAATAGAAAGGATAACGCATAATAGAAGCCAAAAAAAAGGATATAGAAGTACAACAAGAAGTCACAAACTTAAATTATCCATAAATAAACCCCTACCCACTGCTCATAGCACTCATATCAGAGATGAACATATATTATCAAATCGGAACACCAGAGTGAAACCTTCCAGCCACCAGAAAATAACACGATCCCCATTTAACATGTTGAGAAGTTCATATGTAAAACACCCAATTACCGAAAGTTTGGAACAAGATAAAAAAATACTAAGGACTATAAACACCATTACATTTAGAACTTTTCATGTGAATAGTACAACAATGCACTATAATGGAATAAAAAACTAGACATATATTACCCTGATGAAGAGCAAAAAACCCCAGTCACGCAAATGCAGAATTTATTCCCTAACCGATATCCAAAAAGCAACTTTACCAATTAGACAACCATGGTCAGCTATTAAACTTTTATCAAAAAAACTTTTCAAACTTCGTTCAACAGAAACAGAAACGGCTAAACCAAGCAAAATCCACCCACCTTTCACCACCAAAATTAGATGAAACCAGATCTATTTCTTCTCAAACAATGTCCCATACTTGAACTAGAATAGATCTAACAAAATTAATGTTAACTCCCCAGTTTCTTTGTTGCTTTAATGTTGCACAATGAAATACAAAACACCTAACAAAATTAGACTTGCAGAACATACTTACGGTTTAGGCACCAGCAAGAGCTGAAATCTCAAAAGCCTTGATTCAAAGCACAGTATATCAAGCGTTGGAGAGCGAACAACACCCAAAAAATCCGTTTTTCATGTGGTCAGTTGTTGGGTGAGAATTGGGACTCGCCGGAGACAATGCAAAAGCCCTGTTTTGATCAAATTGTCCACATCTCATCAAAAAACAAAAACAAATCAGATGACAAAATCTTTTTTCTTGGCCGAAATGGTGCCCAGACGTGATGACGAGAACAAGGAGGACAAGGAGGGTGGCTACCAAAACAGGGGTGGCAGAAGCATCAACCAAAGCGCACTGATAAAAAGAAAAGGGAAAAAAGAGACAGCAAATCGTCAATACTGACCGCATCCTGAAATCCAAAGCTCGGCTGCCAAAATCAGAAGAGACGAGCGGAGTCAAGGCAGATGAGTGGAGTCAAGGCGGTTGGGCGACAGCCATGGGGAAAGTAGATAGAAGGAGCAGAGGCTGACGGGAAGCAGAGGCCAAGAGTGAAACTGGCTGCCGTTGCGATCTGAAGAGGAGAGACGAAGGTCGGGGTCATGTTTTTAGGTTTTCAGAGGCAGCAAGTGAATGAAATTCGTCTGACTGTTGATTCAATTTTTTGAACATACATCTGATTCAATGACTGATTCAATCATTCAATTCAGACTTAAACAAATGCATTGAAAAGCCACTTTTTAAGTGGCTTTTTGACAACTTATTCAGATGTAGGTCTAAATTAGACCAAACAAATGGACCCTAAGCCTATAAAATCTGACTTGACTATTCTTTGAAATGTAAATGTTTGAATCGAATCTGTCACCTAATAAAACGCCTCATCTTTGTGTGCAAAAGGCTTGTGTACATTCACTTTAAATTTTATTTTCCATGAATCCTCTGAAACACTATTAGTGGGCCGTTTGGATATCCATGTACAAGGATCCATGTTCTTATTGCTGGCAATTTTAAGGTTGTTTTTTGCCTCTCATAGTGCAATGAATTAATCGCTTGACGCATGATCATTGATACCTAGAATCTCTGTTAAGACTATGATTTGCCAATTTTCTTTTCATAATATTAAATTTTAATATATCTGATTTCCGTCTATTTCTTACTATTCTTATTGTATCGTTTTCTTAGATGCTCTCACATGTATCTCCTTTATGATTATCAGTATGTTATTATTGTTGTTATTATTATTACTATTAGTATGTTATATTATTATACTGTTGATGGGTGTCTAAAAATTGAAATTTAAGGATTTTGCTTTTGAGGGTTTTAGTAAATGGAGCTGGGCAGAAGCCAGAAGCTAAACCCGGAAAATACAGACGTGGGTAGCACTTCACTGACAATTTGACATTTTAGAAATTAGACACATAAGCAGTCAGATTAAGGTTTGTGTGGTGGTATATTAGAAGTGGTTTAAAGCCTTTTCTGATAGGTGACCAGCTCACATTTTAGCAATGATTTGACATGGAATTTCAAGGAAAAAAAAAATGAAAATACAATCATAGAGACAAAATGAGGTCGGATGGCTCTACACCAATGTTATGTGAAACAGAGTTGACTGCAGCGAGATTATTTGTGAACTGGCAGTTAGAACGCAATTGACATTTGTACTGAAATTTGTACTAGAATGGATCACTTCAATTGGCATGTTTAAAGATGTAAATGAGACTAATATCCTCTTCTACAGATATTAGGATTTAAATTGAGAATGAACTATTGGTTGGTTCCAAGAGTTACTTGACCTCAGCAATGTGACAGATTGTTTTGATCTGAGTAGTCTGTTAGCTGACTGTTCTACCTAGCTTACTGAAGGACAAAACAAAAAAGAAACCATTGAAATGTTGTATAGTGATTGCCTCCAAGTATGATGAATTCTCATAAGGAAATTTTGATAAAATATAAAGTAATTTATTTTTCACGTGATGTACTCAGCTGGTTAATTGTGTTATAATGAGGGGATTGAATGATGACGAGATTTGTGATTTTGTTGAGTTGATGAGGGAGAAGCCTATTAATGTTCGGTTCATTGAGTTTATGCCCTTTGATGGAAATGTATGGAATGCCAATAAACTTGTTCCATGCGCAGAAATGCTGAGAATAGTGATACGAAAAAATTTGAATATAGTTTAATTTCCATTAAGACTGTAAATTTGGACACAGTTTTCATTAACTGACTTAAGTTCGTTTGTATCCGTGCAGGAAAGTCGATTCAAGTATTTAAGGAGACTACAAGATCATCCTTCAGACACTAGCAAATCTTATGGAATTGTGGGTCATCGTGGGACTGTTTCTTTTATTACATCTATAACAGAGCATTTTTGTGCTGGATGCAACAGATTGAGGCTTTTGGCTGACAGGAATTTAAAAGTATGCTTGTTCGGTCCTTCGGAGGTGTGTTGCTTTCAATTGAAATTTCACTTGTCAAAAACTGAAGGACAATGTTGTAATTAAAGCTTGAGTGGAACTAAAACTGGAGGAAAACATTGTTGTGGGATTGAAAATATATTATTGTGTTATATATAGAATTTTTTTCATATTGTTTTTTCTATATATAGAATTTCTATCATATTTATATTGTTGTGATAATTTTTGGTCATATTGTTTCTTTCATAAATGTCATTGTTGTATTAATTTTCAGTCATAACATATGCAGGTGAGTTTGAGAGATCCCTTGCGCAATGGTGTTGACAATGCTGGATTGAAAAAAGTCATTGGTGCGGTTGTATGTACACTGTTCTTTATGTTTCCTGATTTTGCTTTGTCGTATATTTGAGGTTGGCTAATTAGTCAACATTAACATGTAATGTGTTGATGTGTAGAAAAATGGGACCATGCTAGAATATTCTACCCAGTGATCATAGCCTGTAATTGAGTCTTGATTGAGTAGCTGGAGTTTCACAAGCTTAGATGGAGCAGACCTACATTTTAGGATGGGCTTAAGATTCGAATAATTGTGTGCCTGTAATTTATCACCAAATCGTAATGGTCACATGTCTAAATGGCAATGTGGGGCCCATTTTTATAGAAATATCATAATAACGAATCTAAGGAAAAAGTGATACCACAATTTGACTATTTTTTTTAACTTATATAATTTCATTCGCTTAATTAGATTTACAATAAAGGAACAAAACTCTTCATGTATGTGAATTTAATTATTTAAAATAAATACGTACTAATTTGCTAAGTTTATAAGAATGATTCAAATGCAATAAACGACGAACCAATTATACATTTTTGGTCAAGTTAAATCTTTTTAATCGATTAAAACCTAAGTTCGTTATGAATGTGCACAAATTGTTATATCATTTGAAGTTAAAAGAGTCATATTATTCATTTGTTACGTTGATAATAACGAATCAAATGGAAAATAGATGCCACAATTTCACTGATTTTCTTCTACTTATATGATTTCATTCGCTTAAATACATTTAGAACAAAGTACCAAGGTTCGTAATGAATGTGTATTTAATTATTTTAAATAAATATGTACTCATTCACTAAGTTTGTAAGAATGAATTAAATCCACTAAACAACGAATTAATCAAACAACTTTTGCTCTAATTATATCCTTTTAATAAATTAAAACCGAAGTTTGTTAACAATGTACACAAATTGTTATATCGTTTAAAGTAAAAAGAAACCTCTCATTCATTTGTTATGTTTGTAATAATGAATGAAACAGACAAAATGATACCAGTTGAGTGGTTGTACAAGGCTGAAAAAATTTTCAACTACTAGGGAATGCACTCCGAGGCTAAACGGCTGCGCATAGCCGCATTCCACTTGGACGGTGACGCTTTCGTTTGGTTCTAAAGTTGTGAGAGGTACGCTACCCCGCATAGGCTGCCTTCTCTAATGAACTGTGCATCCAGTTTGGTCCCAACGAGTTCCAGGACTTCAACAAGATGCTCTCCACACTGCACCAAACTACTACCGTTTGTGCCTATTAGCATAGAGTTCATGAAGGTTGCCAACCGTCTTCCCGATTGGCCGATGGAAGCATTGGTGGGAACATTCAAGAGAGGTCTCAAACCCAAGATATTTGAGGAGATGTGCCACTTTCTACGCTCCAGTATGCAGGACGTTGTGCGACATTCACGTATTGAGGAGGAAAAATTAGCTAGGCAGTAGAGAGGAGGGTGACTTGGGCCCTTCCCATGGTCTACTGTCAACGCTACCCCTCTTACCACCCCAACCATAAACTCAGTACCTAGCTGACCTGGACAACAACCCCTCCACTAGGTCAAATTGTCCGTCGTCTCACACCGGCGCAGATGGAGGAACGTCAGTCCAAGGGCACCGTTGTTCAGTCAAAGGCAACCTCCTCATGGAGGAGATTGAGGAGGAGGATGTGGCGGACAAGGCCAACTCTTCCCACTATGACGATTTGCTGCCCGAGATCTCTGTTCATGCCTTCTCAGGGGCATTTACTCCTTGTACGATGTGGGTTCAAGGCCACCTCAAGAGGCAGCAAATGGCCATCTTGATCGACAGCGGTTCCACCCACAACTTCTGTAACACCCCGCTTTTCTAATCACGCTTAGCCTACAGGGTTAGAGGTAATTAGATAACCTTTCATTGAGTCTTAGAGAGTTTTAAAGGTTGAAACCTCCGTATATGAGTAGAGCTTGAAATAATAAGCGTAACGATTCAAAGAACGCGCAAAAAGGAGGTCGGGACCGAAAGTTATGACCTTGAGAAGCATGCAAAAAAAGTTGGACCTACTTGGAAAGAGCACAATATATTGCTTTAAGTGGGTTAGTATTGAAGGGCTTGTCGATACGAGTCCAACAGTACCAAGAACATGTGAATCTGAATCCAAGGTAAAAAGTCACGCGCGTTTGAAGATTGGAATTTATATAAAAAAAATAAATCGAAAAAGAAAAGGAAAAAGCCGCATGCGACAGATGCATGCGCTATGCAGCTCGGGCACAACTTGTGCCGCTTTGGTGGGCACCGCAGGTGCGCTGCGTTTTGGTGGGCGTTGCGACCCAAAACCAGCGGCACTGCGGTTTCAGCATGCCGAGGTCTATTTAAACGCCATTTCATCGATTTTTTAGTAAGAACTTTATTTTCTCTGTTCTTGAGCATTCTGAGTCCGATTAAGGCCGTTCAAGAGGCATCTTGACTAAATTGAGTATGATCTACGCAATGGAGAAGTCCCTTTCTTGTGTTGGAGTCTATATAAGGTGGAAACGCCCCAAGATAAGGAGAGGTTATGCCTGTTGTCCTCGAGCACCTACAAACTTCTTCTTCTTCGTTTCTGATCATCTTAACTCTAATTTAGTCCATCCAAGAGGCGTTTTTGACTAAATCAAGTATGTCCTATGCGATGGAGGGGTCCATTTTCTGAGTTGGTGATTCATATGAGGAAATGCCCGGAGACAAGGAAAGACCCTACTCGTCGTCCTTGAGCACCGGAGTAAGAAAAAGGTGCCTGGAGCAAGACAGGGTTCTGTCTGAAGTTGCCGGGCCACAACAAGAGAAGCAATCTAGAGTAGGGGAGGCTCTGTCTTCCACTGAAGAGCCACAATGTGTGAGAAATATCCTCGAGTAGGGGAGAACATTTGTACGTAGTCTTTTAGTGCAAGATGAGGAACGTATGGAGGCTAGAGGAAGCTCTGTCTGCTGCCTTTGGATCCTAAGGGGAGGGCGCCAAGAAGGAACGCGCAACTCCAAATACCGTTACCTTACGAGACATGAGGGGAGTAAGTATTTCTGACATCCCGTTTAAATTATGGAGCTGCATGTGCTAAAGTAGGATGTATGCTATGCCATGATCCTTTGTGCTCTAATCTGCTATGCTTGGATGTGACATGTTAATGTTCCGTCTTGCTCTAGGGTAGAGCAAGATGTGTGGCGTGTGTGTGTTCGGTCTCGGCATAGTGATAGAGCGAGACGTGTGTATATAGCTTTGATCCCGCTCTGTGGTAAAGCGAGATGTATGATTTCATTGACTTATTAACTTTTGCTTGACTCCGATATATGACGAGTTTTTGTATAACTCCAATTAAATATCAGTATATGATTTTGTGACGCTTGTTCTATGTATTAGCGGTTAGGCAGAACTACGTTCGGATCCAATCATATTGAAATAATATTCAATATGTATGTAGGCAACCAACGACAACGCAACATTGGCCCGATCCAAATTAATTATAAATATATATTTTATAGGGAAGCCTTAAAGCTCCGTAGTGCATAGATGAATGTTATACCTCTCGCACACAGACGATGATTCCTGGCTTAAGGAAATATCAAATTTTCTATTAGTGATTTTGTGGGCCCGGCTCGGGTCGGGTCGTTACAAATGGTATCAGAGCATTGATCTGTCTATGAGAGTATAATATCTTAATTAATAATAAGAATTTTGATTTTAATTTTGAAATAATTAAAAATTTCTGCTCGAAATGTGTGGTGATTGTTTTGAAATGAATTTTGATTCTGAAATAAATTCTGTTCTAGATGTGTTATTGTTAATTTGAAATAAATTCTGATTCTCAACTTTTGGTTATGCCTATGTGTTATCGAATTTAACACAAACTCTAATTTTGAATTTTGGTTCTGCACCCATTTTTTTTAATTTAATATGGACTTCTATTTTATGAATTTTTTATTCTCGTGTGTATTTAAAATTAACATCTTTGCTTGCATGTGGTATCATAGATTTGATACAAAGATCAATTTTATGAATTTTGATCTTAAATAAAGAATGATTTGAATATGTAGTTATGAATAAGTGTTATATGATTTGTCTTATAATTCTGTCCTGCTGGTGTGATATTAAATTTGAACCGAACTTTAATAATTTCTGATTTGTTTAATTAAAAGTAATTTTAAATGTTATCCTACATATGTGTATTCTATTAATGACAAGCTTAGACTTTATAGGTGTCGATTTTAAATTAGAATTGATTTGGAATTTTTGCTTTGAATATATTGCATCTGATTTAGTATGAGATTTAATCGAAGAATATTTTTGAGATTTTTATCGCCAAGTGTTGCATGAGTTTTGATGCAAACATCAATTTGATAATTTTCATTTTTCAATTGAAAATTATTTATAGTTTAAGTCCGAATGTGTTGCATCATGTTTAATTTTTTTTATGAACTTTGCTTTTGAACTTTTCATCTTGTATGTGACATAGGGATTTATATGAATTCTGATTTTTATTAATTATAAATTTTAATCGTAAGTTATATGAAAATTCTTTCTGAATAAGTTGATTTAGATTTAATTTAGAATTCCATTTTGCATGTGATACATGAATTTAAGACAAATTTTGATTTTTTCCAAATTTCAATTTCTCATCGAGAATGAATTGAAATTTTGTTTTACAAGTGTGGTTTTAGATTTAAATATGAAACTTTAATTTTTACAAATTTTGATTTTGAAGTTAACTTGATAGAAAATTTTGTTTTAGATTTGTTACATTTTTTTAATGTTTTCTGCAACTTTGATTTCAATGTGTTCTAAACCACAGTAGAATTACCACGAGGTAACCACCAACCGCTCATGGTATTGGACATGAGGCGTGCATGGCAAACTCTGCGGATACTTCTACCAGGATATTGAAATAAAAATTTGATTTTGAATTGTTCATTTTATAAAATGTTTCTTCTTTAGAAATTAATTTGTTTTCGAAGGCGGTAGAATTACCATGGGGTAACCACTGACCGCTCATGCTATGTGACATGAGGTGCTAGTGGAAAATTCTACAGTTAATTCTACTCGAGTATTTAAAAAAAAAATAATTTTAAATTGTTTATTTTAGAAAATATTTCTAATTTAGAAATTAATTTGTTTTCGAAAGAGGTAGAATTAACACAAGGTAACCACCAACCGCTCATGCTGTGGACATGAGGCACTAATGGAAAACTCTATAGTTAATTCTACTCGAGTATTGAAAAAAAATTTGATTTCGAATTGTTTATTTTAGAAAAGATTTCTGATTTAGAAATTAATTTATTTTCAAGAGCAGTAGAATTACCATAGGGTAACCACCAACTGCTCATGCTATGGACATGAGGCCCTAGTGGAAATTTTATCAGTTAATTCTACTTGAGTACTAAAATAAAATTTTGATTTTAAACTATACATTTTAGAAAATATTTTTGATTCAGAAACTAAATTTGTTTTCAAAAGTGGTAGAATTACTAAGGAGTAACCACATAATGTTCATAGTATGGGACATGAGACGCTAGTGGAAAACTCTATAATTAATTCTACCAGTGTATTAAAATAACATATGATTTTGAATTATTCATTTTAGAAAATATTTTTGATTTAAAACTAAATTTGTTTTCAAAGGATGTGAACCACTTTAGAGTAACCATCAAAACCTATGTTATAGAAGGTGAGGTGTTAATTGACAAGTCTCTAGTAAATTCTACCAATGTATTTATATGAAATGTCAGTATTTTAAAAGTTTTCTTGATCTTCAAGCAAATTTGTTTTGAAAAAACAGTGGAGATCCTGAAGAGAAATCACTAAACACCTGTGATATGAAATATCAAGAGTTAGTCGATTGCTATAAGGTTGAATCTGCTGGTGGATTTGATATGAAATTTTAATTTCAAATCCTTGGGTATTTGAAAATAGATTTGAAATTTAGTAAATTTATCTCAATTGCCTATGGAATTGCTAAGAAGAAACCATCAAACACCCATGGTATGGGACATGAGGTGTTAGTGGATAGCTTCAAGGTTGATTCCACTAGCGTATTGAAATGAATTTCGAATTCAAATATGGTTTATTCAGAAATGTTTGTTTTGAATTTGATTCGACAATGAAGTTTTCGATGATTTGGGTCTTCACACTCTCTAGATAGTTATTTGGTATAAAGCCCAAAAATTATTAATTCTGGATACCGCCAAATTTGGCTTTGGCGTGGACAGGCATGGAGCATTATGATAAATCTCTTATCCTTCCATCTTCTGTGGCCCCATGAGTGCGGATGTAAGCCGTTCAGTATCTCGGATTTAAATAAAGATACCCACTGACATATTTGTTCGGTTCTGGCACGCACAGGTGTGGAGCATCATGGGAAAGCTCCTATCCTTCTGTCTTCCGTGTACCCATGAGTGCGGAAGTAAGCCGTTAGGTATCACGACTCTTTGATTGACTGATTGATTTATCGAATTTTGAAAGAACGATATGTCCGATTTTGAGCGACATATCAAAATTTTTGAACAAGGATTTATCCAATTTTGAATTAAATATCAAATTTCGTTTATGAACGATTTATCAGATTTTGATGAACGATCGATTTGTTGAATTTAAAAAAAATGATATGTCCAATTTTGAATGGCATATCAGATTTCTAAATGATTATTTGTTTGATTCTGAATTAAGTATTAGATTTTGCATGATATTATTCATTGGATTTTATATTTATAATTGGATTTTGTTTAAAATATTTTATCTAATCATAAATTATTCGATTTTGTTTGTGAATGTGTTATCCAATTTTAAGATTGGATTCCTTTTATATATGATTTATTTGATTATGATTTATTGAACTTTGTTTACGATTACTTATCCGATTAATTATCAAATTTTATTAGATAATTATTCTGAATTAGTTGAGTTTTGACTCTTTTTTTTTGGGCGAATTGCAAGGACGCAAGTCATTTAAGGGGCGAAAAATGTAACACCCAGCTTTTCTAATCACGTTTTGCCTACTGGGTTAGAGGTAATTAGATAACCTTTCATTGAGTCTTAGAGAGTTTCAAAGCTTGAAACCTTTGTACATGAGCAGAGCTTGAAATAACAAGCATAATGATTCAAAGAACGTGCAAAATGGAGGTCGGGACCGGAAGTTATAACCTCGAGAAGCATGTAAAATAGGTGGGACCCACTTGGAAAGAGCACGATATAAATAAATAATATATATGCAACAACTTGAAGGGTTTATTGTATCGAGTCAAGAAAACAAAGTATATAGACTTGTTAAATCTCTTTATGGTCTAACAAGCACCTAAGCAGTGACATGAAAATTTTGACAAATGATGACATAAAATGGATTGAAAATCAATGAATGTGACAAATGTGTTTATGTCAAAGAAAGACCTAATCGCTATGTTATTATATGTCTATATGTGGATGATATGCTCATTATTGATAGCAATAATGATATCATTAAAGCTACTAAAAGGATGTTAAACAAACAGTTTGACATGAAAGATATGAGTGTTGCAGATGTTATACTAGAGATGAAAATCACTAGAACATCTGATGGATATGCATTGTCTCAATCTCATTGCATAGAGAAAATATTAAAAAAATTTAATTAAAAAGATAATTGTCCAGCGAGAACACATGTGGATGTGACATTGTACTTAAGCAAAAACACTGGTGAGAGCACATCACAACTTCAATATTCCCAAATTATTGGTAGTCTCAATTATATAATGAATTGCACGAGACTAGACATAGCATACTTGGTAAGTAAACTTAGTAAATATAATAACAACCTAGGGGCTATAGTCAGGGTTCTTAGATATCTAAGATATATCTTGAACTATGGATTGCATTATATAAGGTATCCAACAGTACTAGAGGGTTACTATGATGCAAACTGGATATCTAATACAAAAAACTCAAAATCCATAAGTGGGTATGTCTTTTCTCTTGGAGGTGCAGTAGTGTCTTAGAAATCTTCTAAACAAACGTGCATAGCCAGATCCACAATACAATTTGAATTTATTGCACTTGATAGAGAAGGCGAAGAGATTGAATGGATTCGTCATTTTTAGAGGATATTCCAATGTGGAGGAAACTTGTGCCACCTATTTGCATCCATTGTGATAGCCAATCGGCTATAGGAAGGGAACATAGTAACTTGTACAATGGTAAGTTTCGACATATACGTCGAAGGCATTATACCATAAAAATAATTGCTCTCTAATGGAATAATTTCTATTGAATTTGTTAGGTCAAATGAAAATATTGCAGATTCACTTACTAAGGGTTTGACCAAAGAACTAATGAACAATTAATTGAGGCGAATAGGCTTGAAGCATATTCATTAAGATTCACCATAATGGTAACCAAATGATGTGCTTGAAGTAGCACAATTGGTACCTTGGAGTTTCAAGCATGGAAAGGGAAGGAAGAAGGAAGAAAGGGTAGAGAAAACTGAATATTCAATTGCATAAACCAACCAAGAGAGGGGACGACTCTCTTATGAGAAGTCGCACCCTTCTACATTGGGAAACATGCCGCTAGTGGGCCCGGCTATTCCGTGGTCCACTAGTGTCTCTAACATAATTTAATAATCCAATACATATGCAAATACTAATAAAATACAAAGGAAAATAGCCTAATATACTAAAATAGAAGGTAAATGAAGAGTCTGATGAACTTGCACAACACTCCACCATGCTTCCGCTATTTGTCTTGTCCTCAAGGCGACCAAGCCGGATAACGAGCCATGAACTCATCCTCAGGCATCCAAGTGGCATGCTCAAGGGGATGGCCCTACCAAGAAATTAAAACCTCTGTAATGATGTGACTCGACTAGCGGACCCAACGCTTATCAATTATCGAGGCTGGATGCGGATTTGTAGGTGGGACCGGTCCCATCAAAGGAGGTGGTAGAGCATCAGTGGTGAGGGAAATGTCCCCCACACAACGACGGGGTATGGAGACTTGGAAGATAGGATGGACTAAAGAACCAGGCGGCAGAGCAAGACGATATGCCACCGGGCCAATAGGCTCTTCCACTGCATATGGACAATGGAAACGAGGGGTGAGATTGGAATGCTCGGGCTGAAACAAGGATGTCTGGTGCTGAGGTAGGATAGTGCATGGCATGCCGTGGAGTTTGGCCACCTTACGAACATAGAGCTCTACCACTGCCTTGGCGGTGAATGGGTGCCCTAGAGTGCAAAAGTGAGCATACTTGGACAGCCGATCCACCACCAACAAAATCACCGACTTGCCTTGCGCCACGGGTAAGGCCTCTACAAAGTCCATTGAAACATCCTCCCAAAGCTTGTCAGGAATGGGTTAGGACTGACATAATCCAGTAGGGGAGGTCTCTCTGACATACATCGCAAGCGGCAACATACTCTTGAACGGCCTGTCGAATACCCTTGCCACAGAAATCTCTAGCTGATCTTCTTATAGGTGTGAAATGCTTCTTCATGACCAGCCACCAGAGTGTCACGGAAGTGGGAGAGAATGCACTGGCTATTGACAGCGAGGACAATAGTCAACATCTCCTTCTCGTAAATGGATAGGGACAAGGAGCGACCAGCCAAAGCCTTGCTGAAGTAGGCAATGGGGTGCTCGTCCTGTAGTAGAACCGCCCCTAGACCCATCTCCGAAGCATCTGTTTCAACCACGAAGGGGTGGCTAAAATCTAGTAAAATCAGAACAGGGGCCGATGCCATAGATTGCTTCAGATCATCAAAGGCCGCTTAGGCAGCCGTAGTCCACCCGAAAGCCCCTTTTCTTCAGAAGCTCTGTAAGGGGCCGAGCAATCTCTCCCTAGTGGCTGATGAACCTCTGATAGTAGCCCGTGAGGCCTAAAAAACCTCGGAGTGCACGGACGCAAAACGGTGATGGCCAAGAGTGCATCGTGGCCACCTTCTATGGGATAGTGGCAATCCAATCTCAAGAGATGATATGTCCCAAATAATCAACCTGTGGGCTGCCAAATGAACAATTTGAATGCTAAAGAAATAATGAGTTATTTCTCAGAACAGAGAAGAAAGACCTGAGATTTTCCAAGTGCTATGCCCAAGACTGGTTGTAGACAAGGATGTCGTCAAAGAATACCAAGATGAAGCGGCAGAGGAAAGGCCTAAAGAGATCGTTCATGAGGCTCTGAAAGGTGGAGGGGGCGTTCGTCAACCCTAATGGCATGACATGGAACTCGAAATGGTTGTCATGAGTCCCAAAGGCGGTCTTGTACACATCGGCTGGCTGCACCCGAATTTGATGGTAACCTGAACGAAGGTCGAGTTTACTGAAGACCATCGCACCAACCAGCTTGTCCAAAAGTTCCTCAATCATGGGTATGGGGTACTTGTCCTTGACAATGATAGCATTCAAGGCCTGGTATCCACACAAAACCACCATGTGCCATCCTTCTTACGAACTAGAAATACTGGGGATGAGAAGGAGCTTGTGCTAGGGCGGATGATACTAGACTGAAGCATGTTAGCAACGTGGCACTCAATCTCCGACTTCTGGATGTGAGGATAACGGTAAGGGCAGACATTAGCCGGTGCTGCCCTAGGAACAATGGGGATATGGTGGTCATGAGTCCACACTAGGGGAAGGCCTTGTGGCTCAGCAAACACATCCCGGTGCATCACCAATAAATATCGAAGATCCGGAGGTGGCACCTCTTGAGGTACCTCGACCGCTGCCCGCTCCTGCAAGAGGAAGCCGTGAGGTGCAAACCAAAAGAAAGAGCTCGCTGACTGGGCTGAGAGAAGGGTACCCGGCCGAGATCCATCAATCTGAACCTGCTGCCCCTGGACCTCAAAGTCCATAACCATATCTCTGAAATTCCAGACCATGTCTCCGAGCTCCTGTAACTACTGAACTCCTAACACCACGTCTGCCCCCTTTGTGGGCAGCAAGAAGAGGTTGGTGATGAAGGTGTGGCCCTGGATGGAGAGAGCGGCCTAAGCACATACTCCAGAGTTCCTGAGATGCTTCCCGTCACCGATCAAAACATCGAAGGGCTTCAAATCTTACATGAAGTAGCCAAGTTGCTAGGCCACCTTGTCATTAATGAAGTTATGGGTGGAACTGATGTCGATCAAGATGGCCACTTGCTGCTACTTGAGGTGGCCTTGAACCCAAGTAAACACCCTTGAGAAGGCATGAATAGAAATTTTGGGCAGCACATCATCATAGTGGGAAGCATCAGTCCTATCCGCCACGTCCTCCTCCTCTACCTCCTCCATGAGGAGGCTGCCTTTGATAGAATAGTGGTGCCCTAGAACAAACTTTTTATCGCAACGGAAGCATAGCCTTTTTGACCGACGTTCCTCCATCTACATCGGTGTTAGGTGATGGACAATCTGGCCGGTTAGAGGGGGTTGTTGGCCAGGCCGGCCTGGGATGGAGCTACTTGTCGGGGCGGCCCCTTCTCCTCTGCCTAGCCAATTTCTCCTCTTCAATCCATGCATGCAGCACGACATCTCGCACACTAGAGCAAGGAAAGTGGTGCATCTCCTCAAAAATTTCTGGTTTGATACCTCTCTTAAACATGCCTACCAAGGCTGCCACCAGCTAATCAGGGAGGTGATTGGCCAGGGTCATGAAATCTACGTATTAGGCTCGGACAGTGGTGGTTAGGTGTAGTGTAGAGAGCATCTTGTTGAAGTCTTGGAACTCGTTGGGGCCAAACTAAATGCATAGCTCGTTGGAGAAGGAGGCCCAAGTGGGGTAGTGCACCTCCTTCTCGAAACTCTAGAACCAAGCAGAAGCGTCCCCGTCTAGGTGGAAGGCCGCTATGCACAGTCATTCTGTCTCTGAGTGCATCCCCTTGTAGGCAAAAAACTTTTCAGCTTTGTACAGCCACTCCACTGGGTCATCGTCCTCATTGTAGCATGGGAACTGTAGGCAGGCCAAATGAGGTTCAACCCCTCCTCGTTGCCTTCTGTGGGGTCCGGGTGCTCCTCCCAGTTGTCCTCCATCTCCAGAAACAAGTTTCTAGGAGTCAGCATCATTGGGGCATTTTCTCGAACACCTGACATACCTCGTATATCCCAGGCCTGGTGCCTCCCATCCATGGCTTGGTCGATTGTGCCAAAGCGCACAGGACCTTGGGGAAGGCGTGTATCTCTGTCTACTGGTGCCTGAAGGTCAGAGCCGTGCAGTTCAGGGGATTGGGATGGCCCTCCTTTCTCCATGACAGATGTTGGTGGTCTGGGCAAAAGAGGCATTGTGCGCTTTGCCTGGAGTTGATCCATGGCCAGGCCCAGAGCATCGACCTTGGCCATGCCCATGCTCAAGGATTTGATCTCAGCCATGATTTGCGCCAGAGTAGGTTTCTTGGTGGTCTCTGGAACTGTCTTTGGGCTGCCCACTGAGGAGAGAGCCTTAGGTGGAACTTCTAGGGCCGCGGCCACTTGTTTGCCTTGGCCGGGGATCCTAAAAGCTCTGATACCAATGATGTGCCCGAAGTGACACAATCAGTACCTTGGAGTTTCATACAGGGAAAGGAAAGGAAGATGGAAGAAAGGGAAGAGAAAGCTGAATATTCAGTTGCATAAACCAAACAAGGGAGGGGATGAATCTCTTATGGGAAGTCGCACCCTCCTACCTTGGGAAATGTGCCACTATTCATGTCCACTAGTGTCTATAACATAGTTTAATAATCCAATACATATGCAAATACTAATCAAATACAAATATAAATAGCCTAATATACTGAAATAGAAGGTAAATGAAGAGTCTGATGAACGTGCATGACACCCAACCTAGTTGACTAGAGATCCCTAGATCCAAGTTCAAAAGGACAATTGAATGTGGCGGATTCAAGGAGAATCACTATTGAGATAACATCTCGTCCCCATTTCTATGATGAGATAGTGATGCTTGTAGAGTGAATCAGGATAAACTTTGTTTTTAATGGTTCTTATAGCTTAAATTAATTCATGTGGGGTATGGTAGGATACTCCTAATAAGAATCACCTATATGGTGTGAAGGGGCTACTTCTATGAGGATTTTAAGGCAAAATTTTTTAGAGCACTCATGAAAACTAGGCTTGTTCAGGGCCGAAATGAACACAATCATGAGAATCACATTGTGTTTGAGAAGTGACTATGTGAATTCTATTATCTTGGTTTACACAAATGGCTGAATAGTTCAAGACATCACATTCACTGATTAGCCAGTAGACCCGACAGTTTTCCCAAGGGAAGGTTCAAAGCCAAAAGCTACATTTCCCCTATCCATGAAATTTTTAATAATTGCTCTCGCATTTTATTTGTATTATTTTGCATAGTTATCTAGCTAATTCTCATTCGTGTGGGGGATTGTTAGAAGTAGGTATGGGTTTTTATGGGTTGAGCCCATTTGGGTATTGAGAGTCCAAGCCTAGTTTGAAATGAATGAGAATCACACATGTGAATAGGTTGAAGGAGTAAATAGTCCCACATCACCTAGAAAAAGTTGATGGTGTTGGTATATAAGGCATAAGTTTTATCTTTCAAGTTAGGCCCTTAGGCCACCCCACTTTTATGGAGGATATACATGTCAGACACATGCATCTAGGTAGGCTAACTCACACAGGCATGCGCTACTGCCGTTGTTGTCTAGTTGGCTCAGCTTGACTCAATTCAATTCGGTTCGCAATAGCAACCGGCTAGGCCAGGTCAGGTTGGGTTGGGTTGGGTTAATAAGATAATTATTTTGGGGACAAATTCATCCAATTTTCTATTAACCTAAAATGGGTCCATTTTTCTTTACACAAAAATGTGTTCATTAATAGATGAATGCATCTGTTTGAATGGGACAGGTTGTCTTGAACTGGATTTCTTATAAAATACTAAAAATTATTTTTTGTATCATCATTTACTGGATTTTCTTCTCTATGTTTACTGTGAGTGTATTCCATAATGTGGTTTGCTACATGCACTATGTGAAGGTGCTTCTACAGTGTGTGGTTGATCCTCTCTTATCCTAGGAGGCAGACGCCCAAGTGTATCCTTAGCATCAGTAGGGAGGGCAAATTTTGTCTTAAGGACAAAGTGTTCTTGCTTGATTCAATCATCTTTTCTAGAGAGTTTATTTCATCATAACACTTACAAAGGTATGAAAACAACAAGAACAAGCTAATTGAAATTGATTAACTCCAAATAAAATAGTATTATAATAACAAACTGAAGATTCATACAGAGAATAGAAGATCAAATAGTGTAGGGAGCACAAATAATAAATCTCAGTTTGAGCCATGTGACACAGGTTAGCTAATTATTTGATGTTGATGTCCAAACAACGAATTACAAACTTAGATGTACCTCTTAAAATTGATTGGCATCAATAGCATAAATAGATGTATCTTTCTGTATGCGCTTTTGATTTTTCCCACACCATCAACTATAATGTGAGTGTTATGTAAGTGTTCATCCTCAAACTCTCCGTTATGTGAGTGTCCTTTTTCTTGAAAACCTCCAAGTGACAACAAATATTTGATTCTCTTGCAAGAGAGCAATATCATTGCATAATAGGTCCATCTAAACTCTCTATTATAGTAAGACTCTCTCCAGGTATATTGCCCACAAAGGAAAAGTTTTACGGTAAACAAAGCAAGGTTGCCCCAGATGTTGTACCCTCCTTGACAAGACTAGAGCAGGAGTTGCAGTTCTGGGTGAATGTCATTGGTGGAGGTCATCTAGGCCACGATCACTAGGAGGTTGAATACTACCTCTACCGTGGAAGAGCACTTGGAGGAGACGATCGTCAGCTGGGGTGCAACTAGATAATGACGAATCCAGGGACCACAAATGCTTGTACTCTTTAGTGCCACTACCATAAATGGGCTTCCCAAGCTTGGCCACCTTTACTAGAAAATTGTCTTTTTCTCTCTCCTTCCCTGACACTAGGACCCTGCCAAAGTTGGATGCTGTGTCCGCCATGGAAGAGCACTTGCAAGAGACAATCGTTAGCTAGGGTGCAACTAGATAATGAAGAATCCAAGGACCAAAGATGCTTGTACTCTTTAGTCCCAATATCATAAATGGGCTTCCCAAGCTTGGCCGCCTTCGCTGGAAAATTTTCTTTTTCTCTCTCCTTCCCTTAGGGCAAAAGAATCTCCCCTTAGAAGCCCTAATTAGCCCTTTATATAATGAGGGTATTAGGGTTCCTAATCCTCCGAGAGGTTTTGGCCAACTCAACCACTCTTAGGCAACCTAATTGGGCATCTTAAACTAATTTTCATTACTTTAATTAGCTAGGCCCATAGAGCAACTTAAACAGCCAATTTGTGATTCCAATTCCGGTAAATAGGCCTTGTGCCTTAGGTTCAACTTCAAACAATCATAACTCCCTCATCCAAACTTTGATTTGTGCATTCTTGGTGGCATTTCAAACACCCTAATTTCTACGTGGTCAACTTTTGGAATTTAGAAATTTTTAGGACATTTCATTTGATTGAAAACTCATAATAGAGAATCCATTTCAAACATGTTCAAATAAAAGGGTTGTTATGGCACTAGTTGTGAGAACTTTAAAGTTTTACTTTTTGCTTTGTTTTTTGTGTGATGGTTTGGTTAATTAAGAATTTTCTTGGATTTATTTTAAATTTAGTTGGAAAACATTAGTGCCTAGCTTAATCCACCAAGTTACTATTGTCATTTGCCATGTAATTTCTTTTATTAAAGAAGTGGGCCCCACCCTAGGACCCACAACCATCTAAGGTGACGTGCCAACTTCTTGGGCTGCAAAACCTAACCTAATATCTTACATTAGGTGGGTTCACTTATTCTTTTTTAGGCCCATTTAAAACCCACTTACTTGCCCTAGATATAAATAGAAACATTAATCATTTTCTCATTTGAGGTGGGCTGAGATATTGGAGGCTTTGGGAGAACTCGACCCCCTCTCAAGGGAAAGCTTAATCCAAGGTAAAAACATTCAATCTCTTCCATATTTTCTTTTGATTTCACCTTCAATCCCATGTTCTTTTCCTTTTGAATGAGAATCTAAGTTTTCTTCTTCTCAACTTTATTTTTTTACCCATGTTTTGAAACCCTAGGTTTAGATTTTTCTTTCTACTCTTGTGATTTTAGTTTGGGCACAAGATGATGCTAGATCTATCTTCTATTAGTGGATTTGAGTCTCTATTTGGTGGAAAGGTGGGTTTTTTTCTTAGGGCTAATGTAACCTAATTTTTTTGTTAGAGATTTATAATATGCATGTAATTTCAGGAATTTTTTCCAAGTTCCCATAATGTTTTCATATTTGTTTAGGAATTTTCAGAGTTGGGGTATACAAAATAGTTGTGGGCTGTATAGAAGGAATTAAGGGGTACCACTGTGGGGCCAATTAGGTGGATGGCGAACCCCAACGTTTGGGGAGTCTATGCCAAGTAGGAGTCCTCCAACTTGTTTTTGTCCTTTTTAAATTAAGCCCAAATCCCCCTCCCTTTTTAAAGAGTCTTAAACCTAAACATAGCCGGTTCCAAGATAGGTAAGTGGTGTTGATTTAGTCTTATGTAAGATTGGTTGATGAAACCCATTCATAAATTACTAAGAGGGTAATGAGGGAGGAGATGGTTAGCTAAAATACTGGCTTGCCTTTGCTGGCCAACCAACTAATAGCCACCAGGCAGTCACCACTTTTTGGTCAATCGTAGGCCAATGGTATAGTCCTCAGGTGGTTCAACGGCAGAGAGAAAGACGCAAGTGTAATGACTATGAATTTTTGGTACTATTATCTACCATCAATAAAGCTATTTATAATTTTTAATAATTTTAAATTATTTAGAGGTAGATATTTAGTGTGCTTTTTCATGGGTGCGTTAGAACTTGGAGAATCAAGCGTAACGAGCCTTGAACTGTACAAATCGGATAGCAGGGTTGAAAGTTACAACCTCGGGAAGCATGCCACATGGTCGGGACCTACTTAAAAAGTATAGGATAAACTCCCATGTGCAATCTCATTTTGTAGGGGCTCGTCAATACGAGCCCAATAGTACCAAGAACACGTGAATCGGAGTTCAGGAGAGAAAGTTACATGCATTTAAAGTTATTGGAATTTAAAAAAATAATAGAATTATTATTTATTGCATCATCTAATGTCAGCATGCAGATGCCAGCCGAGACATGCATCAGCGCAATGCGCAATTAACATCAATGTGGGGCAGGCACCAAATGGGCCTAGAGTCACGTGCCACACGCATGACATGTGGCTACGGTTAAACTACCTCACACTCATATATAAATGCGTGTGGGCTTCTACTTTTTTGAGTTTTCGAGTTTTTTCTCTCACGCTCCTCAAACTACATTTCTCTCATTCTAAGTCATTTTAAGTGTGAGTTAAGTTATTCAAGATCAAGCATGTCAAACATTGTGGCTAGGCTATTTTCCTGGTAAAGAGACATCTAAAGCCCCAAAAGTGGACGTCGAAGTGTGTAGAGTCCGGTGCATCACCTTCGAACTCATTCAGTGTCACGACCTAGATTTTCAAAAGCCTTTTTAAATATCATGAACGGTAAGTAATGAGAATTTTTTTTCTTCAATATGAAATAAACCATTTGATTAATTATCCAGGTCATGATAAGTGGGGTTCACAAATACTAATATCAAATAATATGATATTATTACACGTCTTAAAAATTCATAAAGAACAGCCTACCAAGTAGAAGCATGTCATCCATTTGAAAATAAATAACTAAGTTGACTCTCACAACAAAGATACACTTACCATAATTGGAGAAAGGAAGAACTACATCTCATGCTTATCAATCCCGGTCCAACTTGTCATTGCTTGGAGAACTTGTAACCAAACAACCAGAATAACAATAATGGAACCTCTCCATGCTTAGGAGAAGAGTTTCCAAAAGATCAAAAAGTTTTCTTAATATTTTTTGGACTGGGCCAACATCACCTGATTTTAGTTGCCTACATCTCATCAGACAACATCTCCAATGTTTCCAACAAGAACAGATCCAAACATAGTTCTGCCTAGAATCTATAGTATCTCAAGAAGCATAACATGTAACATGCAATGTTTAAATATTTTCAATCAACCTACATTTTATGCAAGTCCTTTAATTATTCCACTTGTACTAATTGAATAAGAAATATCAAATAATATCATTAATTATCTCACAACACTTGTTCAATAATTAATACCCCTATCCAATCTCTCATATAAATAGACACATCATATGCCAACTAAAATGACATATAATACTAATCATTGTTCTTTGTTTTAACCTAACTCTAGGTTTAATATAATCTATATTTACTCAGAGATAACTTGACTCTCAAAGAAATCCCCAGACATAGGACTCCAATATTGGAGTAGACTCCTTAACAGTAGCTTGACCCAAATCCCAAGGCTCTCAATAGCCTGCATGAATCTGGAGAAGAAAATGCCAACTATGCTCATGGGTATAGATGGGCGAGAAACACAAGCCTTCCATGATGCTCATACAACTCCACTTTCGTACATACTATATGGTCCTATGAAGATCTATGGGAAACCCATGGTGAAGACCTTGTTAGCCAATACCCAAACCATAATGGCAGTGAAGAAAGTGTAAACTTATCACAATCTCTACCCTCCCAACTCAGGGAGAAAAATGTCTTCTAAGACAATACTAACGTATCCCAGAGAAGCCTAAGGTCTTTATGACCATTGACTCCCCCAAACATTCGAAATTTAGTTTAGATTATTTTCATCTAGTCAAGTATTTGCCAAACTATTTAGGTCCTCTTCACATTGTGAATCAATCGAATAAATAGCTTATCCATTGAGCTATGACTCAGAGAACATCCCAAACCCTAATTGTCTCCAAGAGACTAGAATAAACTCACATAACTACCCTTAGTTCATTAAGGTAAAGTTCTATGTCAGGGCCTAGTTCACTCCATGAACTGGTCCCAAATGCTATTGATATATTTTTGTCTTTATCTTAAGTAGATGTTCTCCACTCTAATCTAAGGGCAACCAATATCTCTTGATTAATCTTCATTAAGTTACCAATATAAATTAATGCATCAATAATAAAAGCATGTATCGAATAATCAACATAAATAACATGAAGTCATAAAAGTCCATAATAATAAACAGAGGCCCATTGCACTCATTTGCAGGGCTAGGGCCCAACGAATTCAAGCTGGAGAATGTAAATAAATTTAACGCATCACATGAGTTACGTATATAATACTGTCACGCCCTAGGTTTTTCTACACATTTACTTTAAAAACTTTATTAATATTTTATTTCGAAATACCGACGTAAATCAAATGAACCAACATAATCCAAAATCATATAAAAATAATTTTCGTAAATTGATTCATCATACGACAAAACTAAAATTCTCAGGCGTGACCCGAAACGAAAACATATAACTAGAACTCGCCATGGGGCCATGGTCTTTAAAAATAAATACATCCCAGGCCTTTCTGAGTACAAGTTCTTCAACAGTCTGTATTCTAATTCATATATGGATACACAAGTCCAGAAAATAATACATGTCTCATACCTTAAACAATACATACGATCGTGGCACTAAAATCCACGTAGCCTCACTACAAATTCGCTGCACTTTCGGTCGAGGAAGAATTGTCCGCACGGGAAAAAAATCCAGTCTCAAACAGCTATCGATCGACCTGCAAAAGCCTCCAGTCGAAGGGGCTAAAAAGATGGGGTGAGTATTTTCATACTCAGTAGGAAAATACCCAGTAGGGGACAAATATAAATCAATGAACTTCGTAAGTTCATATAGATGCTTTCATGCAATCACACATGAAGTAAAAAGGATAAGAAGTATAAATATGGCCACGCATACAAATCATCGTGCAAATCGAACTTACTCTTACTCATATATCATGCTCTTACACTTACGCTCTGAAAGCAGTCTTATCAGCTTACTCGTACAACGTACGCTTACACTTACAACATACGCCTACTCGTACGATCTTATTCGTACGAACTTACTGGGACGACCTTACTCGTACAATCATACTCTTACACATAAATGTACTCTTACATCTTCATTAGAAGCTTACACTTACTCTTACGCTTACCATCTGAATCAAAGTCTCACAAACTTACTCGCACAACATACTCATACTCATAACTTACTCTTACTATCTTCCAAAGAAGCTCATACTTACTCTAAATCTTATACGTACAACTTACTCAAAGATACGAAACATACACTTACTCTTACGATCGTACACATACTACCGACAACTGAAGCTCATTACAATTAATAAGCTCCAGCGTCGGAAAAGAATGGAATGCCACTGGCGCGTCACCTTAACCTTCGGGGATCAACTAAACACCATGGACTTTTCCGAAGGCAAGGCACACCTATGCTCATGGGGCATAGGATCAAACAGGTAAGAGTAGATCCATGATACTACTTACCTGAGCGCGCAAATGCCCACTCTCTGGGGCCATACAGTGCCAACTAAGGGCGGAAAACATACAGTGCCACTCTTGGGCAGGAATCTTACAGTGCCACTCTAGGGCGTAACATACGGTGCCATCGGTAGGCGTAAAACATACAAAGCCCACGAAGGGCGAGAAACTTACGGCGCTCTCAATAGAGCATCAAACGTACGGGCCGATACAAAGACCAAGACTAAATCCCGCAGGAAAACACCATGGCTAGACCAGAAAGGACTCTCAGTCGATTACTTATCGACTAGCACAAAACGGAACTTAATCCGTCAAAACCCTCAGTCTCAACCTCACAACGTTATAAAATTAGGGTTACTTACATTCAAGTTCATCTTAAGTAACTTATGCCCGTACAATTATGGTCGGAACGACTTCTACAAATCTCTGCAGTCTTACTTTAACTCGTGATCCATCCTGATAATCTTACCATCCTACACTTACGACCTTACAACTTACAGCATCCGCCTTAAAACTGAATATTCTTACTCAAACTTCTCAAATGAGACCCTTTTTGACCTAAGTCCTGTCATCAAACCCTTACTAATTCCTTACTCATTGTCCTTTCATTACAACTCATATTACGTATATTATGCCAGTACAATTATGTCGTTCTCTCTTACTAACTCACAATTCCCCAAGATGTTTAAAACCTTAAGTCTTCTAAATCCTTATATTGCTTATGTCTTTTGCTCAATGCTCCGACGAACTACCTGACTCAATCCAAACTAATCCTTCAATCTCATCAAATCTAACCTTCACTTGTCAATCTTCCGTCTTTACTCGCCTAACATACAATCATAGTTTCCACATCATAGTCCACGAAGTACTCCTTCACCA
Organism: Saururus chinensis; assembly: GCA_035235625.1. Taxonomy (NCBI): domain Eukaryota; kingdom Viridiplantae; phylum Streptophyta; class Magnoliopsida; order Piperales; family Saururaceae; genus Saururus; species Saururus chinensis. The sequence goes on from CP141143.1 coordinate 41,749,202, forward strand.
AACATAATTGAACACTTTTTCTCGTACCATCAATCACTTACCACTAGTCCACAACAAAGATCACATACTCTGGTCACATGCATACGATTCATAGCAACTTACTACGTGCCCTTAGCCTTTACTAACGTACGCATACAATTCACACACATACAACATGCTTTTCTAATCAGCATAAACATGCAAAATATTAAATTATAAACTCTTAGCATGTTACTACACAATCAAAGCATGCTATAATGACATTACGAGTTCAAGGTCCCCTACCTTGTATTCCACAGGAGTTTGATGGCGAGCAAACGACGGTGGCGGCGTCGATAGCGGAATAGGCGGCCAAAAGCATCGCACTGAGAGAGTTGTTATGTCCCAAGGATTTTCAGAGATGCTGGAATTTATCTTGATAAGGTTAGATTAATTACACTCAAAGCATAAGACTGCGCGCACTAGGGCGGGCAGATACAAGATCGTGCCACTAGAAATGGCAAGAACGACCACGAGAATAGGGGCTAATCGATTGGAAGTCGGCCAACGGTTTAAAATACGTCATTGGCCACAAAACATTAAAATAGACGGCGGACCACATCCAACGGCAAAGAATTCTGCATCATCGAAGCCTCACACGGTGGCGGAGGCTTTAACGACCATATTGCATAGTGGTGGAGATGTTTCCTAAACATATGTTGAGGCACTAAGGTCTGGCGTAAGAGGCCGACAAAGGCAGTGTCATTTCTAAATGCTACTCACAACCAATCCATCGTACGGATAATCGTGCATTAAGCACGGCTTACGGTGGAGGATATGGCACGACATCGGTCGGGGCCTTCGATGGGCCGAGTTTAATGGCTGACTGTGTTACTTCTGCTTGGAAGGATCTGAATTCGATGACTCTTTCCATGTATGTTCCGGGTCGTGTGTAATAGAAAGTGGGGGTACAAAGATAAATTTGGGCCAGAAGTGCTGGCCCTAACTGACGCTGGGCCCGAGGCAGAGTCCATGTTGGTCGAATCTGCAGCCCAAGTTCGCGCAATGTCGGGCTGAACAAGTTGGCTCTAGGCTGGGGGGTCACTTGACCACGGTCAGAGGCATACCCCGAAGCTAGGGGCGTTTGTTTTGGCAAAAAGGCGTGCAAGGGCGGCCAAGAATGGCATTCCCTTAACGTTGTCGGGTCAAGTTGGCGTCACGGCTGTCCGCTGGTCGACGCCAGTAGTAGCAAAACTAACGACAGAAAGAACAAAGGGATTCGATTTAGTCGGGGCAACGAAGCACCGGGCCAGGGTAGTGGACACGCTATCATTGGCCACAAACGGTCGAACGAGGGGCCAAGGGACAGACCTAGAAGACGGTGGCAATTCAGCAATCGTTGGACCACAACGATTCGAATAGACATCAACCCGATGTCACACAAAGTCAGTCAGTTAAGTGAAGAGCGGGCGCTACCAAAGAATAAGAAAAACAAAACCAAAGCATAGATATGTCCGGAATCGAAAGACGGTAGGAGGGATGACGGGCCGGAGGAGGTAGCGGTTTAGTCTAAGGCGGCGGCCTTGCCGTCGCCGGTCTGGGAGGAGGCCAGCGGCCGGAGATCAACGGCACAGTCGTGGTTCACAATGCCAAGAAACAGGAAAAAGGAGGGATTTTTGATCCCGTTCGAAATGGGGCGGAGGCTAAGGGAGACAGCGGCCAAGGCGGCGGCCGGGGAGGTAGACTTGTCGGCGTTGGGCTAGGGGAAGGCCCAAAGCTGGTTGTCGTGGCTGGCCACCGGCGGCACAGCCGGCGGCCGCAACGCCCAGCAACAGAACAGAACAATCTGTCTGTCTAAATATGGAACGGCGGAAGGAGAGGTGGCTGGCCGGGGAGACGGCAGTCCGGTCTGGGAGGAGTCTCGCCATTGCCGGGCCGGAAGAGAGCCAGAGGCCCGGTGGTGGTAGCCGGTGACCAGCGGCACAGCCGCAGGTCGCAGTGAACAGAAAAATCGAAAAACAAGAGGCGGGGTGGTTTTTACCTCACGGTGGCGAATTGGGGGCGGGGAGGCCGGGACGATGGTGGCCGGAGGACGCTCTGGCCGGGGCGGAACCATGGCTGCGGGGTGGCGGCCATGCAATAAGCAACGACGGTGAATCGGGGCAAAATCAAGATCTGGCGGCTCTACTGTGCTGAAACGGGAAAAAGGAAACAGGCGGCGGTGGCCGGCGAGGAGGCCGGGACGGCGATGGCCGGAGGTCGATCTGGCTGGGGCGAAACCCATGGCAGTGATTTGGAAGTCATGCAGCCACCGGCCACGGCAATCGGAGCAAAAACAGGGGGCGGTTCTCTGTTGGGCCGCATCGGAAAATAGGGAGTGGAGCGGCGGCGTCCGGCGGCCGGCGGGGCCATGCCAGGGAGGCGGTAGCGGCGTCGCCAGGCCGAGGCCGGTCGGGCGGAAGCCGGCGACCACCGGCGGCCCTACCTCCGCCATCAAACAGTGACGACTACACCCCCCCGATTTCACTGTTCATCCAGCGGGTCGGGCGTCTCAAACGCCCGATCCGTTTTATGTATTTTTTTTTTTGCTATTCATTTCTTCACGTTTTCGTTTTCCCGCATCGCGTCCAATTTTTCACGCCGAAAAATTTATGGGACGTCGAGGCCCATAACTTGTGACTACACATTACTCCCGACTCTTAGAGTCACGAATATTACAAATACAGATACGCTGAAGCGTAAAATTTATTTATCGAAAATACGACCAGAAATTGCAGAGCATTGCAGAAATTACAAAAAAAATGCAGAAAAATACAAAAAACCCGGCGACCACCGGCGGCCCTACCTCCGCCATCAAATAGTGACGGCTACACCCCCCCCCGATTTCACTGTTCATCCAGCGGGTCGGGCGTCTCAAACGCCCGATCCGCTTTATGTATTTTTTTTTTGCTATTCATTTCTTCGCGTTTTCGTTTTCCCGCATCGCGTCCAATTTTTCACGCCGAAAAATTTATGGGACGTCGAGGCCCATAACTTGTGACTACACATTACTCCCGACTCTTAGAGTCACGAATATTACAAATACAGATACGCTGAAGCGTAAAATTTATTTATCGAAAATACGACCAGAAATTGCAGAGCATTGCAGAAATTACAAAAAAATTGCAGAAAAATACAAAACAATCGGGGGTATTACAAATACCCTAGTGGATCGATGCATTAGGTTGTAGAGACCTTTAATACGTTGCCTTAAGCCCTGAGAATTAAGGTTTTTCCCCTTGTATCATGTGACATTGTGACCTATAAAGGTCTTCGTGTTACCCACTGGTCACGCCCCTTCCATTTATAGCCATTTTATATCATTATAACATACCTTAACTTTTCGTTAACTAGGTTATCATTTTGATGGGATAAAATATACTGCCCCTAGGGTATTAGGATAATTCTACCACCTGAGGTAAGGTGTCACTACTCGGATTTTTAAAAGCCTTTCTGAAATCACATGAGCAGTAGTCACAAATTTTTTTTTCTTAAATACAAAACAAACCATTTGATTAAATATTAAGGTCATGATAACTGGGGTTCACAAATACGAATATCAAATCATATGATATTATTACACATCTCAAAATTCAATAAGAATAGCTCATCCATCTAAGTACAAGTTCGTCAACCGTCTGAAAATAAAATAACTAAGTTGACTCTCATGCTAATGAAACACTTACATACTGGAGTTGCAAAAATATAGAAACTTCTACTTGTGCTTGCTTGTTTTGGTCTTACTTGTTGTTGTCTGGAGAATCTGCAACTAACTAAACCAAACAACCACAACAACAGCAATGAAATCTCTCCGCCTTCAAGAGAAGAGTTTTCGTAAGGACAAAAGATTTTATTAATGTTTTTCGGATCGAGCCAACATCACCCGATGTTAGTTGCCTACATACTCATCAGACAACATCTTCAATGTTTCCAACAAGATCGGATCCAAACATAGTTCTGCCTAAAAACTACACTATACAAAGAAGTATAGCATCACCTGTGCAATGCTTAAGTATTTTAAAGAAACCTACATTTTATGCAAGTCCTTTAATCGTTTCACTTGTCTAATTAACAAGCAATATCAAACAATATTATTAATTATCTCACAACCCTTGTTCAATAATTAATACTAACAAATTTGTATTCACTCAAAGATAACTCGCTCGTCGAGAAATCTCCAGACATAGGACTCAAACACGCAGAACATTAATATACACTGAAACATGTAAACTAATATATAGAGTACTGAATATAACATACTCAGAAACATGGGCTGACCTATAAAGACCAACACAATGCACAAATCAATGGACACCATTCAGGACACAAAGCACTAATTGTTACCTAAAAATACTGACTCCCGTTCAAAGGAGTAATTGCATGCTAACAGAAATCCTAGCAACTCTAGAGATCCACTTGGATCAGCCATGGGCCTAGAAATGTACCAGCTGTGCTCATGGACACACTGGCCGGAGGTAGATGAGCCTCCATGATGCTTAAAAACCCAGTTTGCACATTTGCAAGGATCCATTGTCCCAAAGGTGTTGAGGCCACGAAGGCCTAAATATCCACCATGGCTATTACTGTGAGCTTAAACTTTGACTCAAAGAGCATCCCATAACCACCCTCAGTTCATTAACCAAGGTAAAATTCTATGTCAGGGCCCGTTCACTTCATGAACTAGTCCCAACCCTAAAGAGGGTATTTTAGTCATTATCTTGATTTGGTGTTCTTCCCCCAATCCAACAACAACCAAAATCTCTTGATTAGTCTTTATTAACCTTAATTTACTGATATAACTTAACACAACAATAATAAATGCAAGCATCAGAATAATCAACATATATAATATGCAGTCACACAAGTGCATAAATAATAAACAGAGGCACGTTGCACTCATTCACAGAGCCAGGGCTCTGTGAGTCCAATCCCGAGAGTGTAAACAACTCTAATGCATCACATGAATTACGTATATAATACTCTAGTTGATCGATGTAATCGGTTGCATTCACGTGTAATTAGCTACCTTAAACCTTAAGAATTAAGGTTCTTCCACTTATTTCCCATGATACTATGACCTGTCAAGGTCTTCGTGTCACTTGCTGGTTACAACCCTTCCTTTTGAAGCCATTTAACATCACTAGAGCATACCCTAATGCTTGGTAGTTAGGTTATTAGTTTTGGCATAAATGGAACATACTACCCTTAAGAGCATTAGGGTAATTCTACCACCTAGGGTATGGTACTCTCCCTTTGGTCATTTGGTCATCTCATTACCCTTTCATTTATTTTAAGTCATTATCCTCTCAGGAGGCTCCACTCTCAAACTATCCCACGCTTCCATTTACACGAAACGTGGATGGGTTCACTCAAATGAGTATTTCTATCATTTGGTTTAAGGCCTTATTGACAACCAATGGGTCCAAAATTGAACTTAAGGGTACTAATTGACTTCATAGACTCTGTGTAATTTTCCTGGCGTGTGACAAGGTCATGAACCCCTTGAACCAACCCTGGTTGCCATAACAGTTTACTATTAACCCTTGGGGAAAATGGTCAATTACCTACTCATTGGAATTTTTCCTCACTACGAGGTTTGGCATATATTTAGAACCCATTAAACTCTCATTGAGAATTTTCCCAATTTTTAAGATCAACTCAAGGCCCCGAAGTCAGGTAAGTGAAGAATACACAATAGTTTAATTATAAGGGGTAAAAGGGTTATTTTATAGTTTTGGGATTTTTCCTAGGTCCAAAACTTGGTTAGGATAATATTACACCTCTCAAGCTCCATTGGTAATTTTTTCTAATTTTTCTAATACTTAAACCACTTTGAACCGGAGCCTGAGACGAGGAATTAAATATTGTTATGGTTCACCTCTAAGGGTAAAATAGTCATTTTACATATTTGAGATCTTTCCCAAGATTGAAACTTCGCCCAGGTACGCATCATGATTGCTCAGACATTATATAATTTTATTGGATTTTTTCCTCACTTAAACCATACTGAACCGAACCCGGTTTAGTAATGTTTTTTTTTTGTCTATGTCGGGTCTGTAGTTCCGGCCCGATTTCAGGCTGGACCCACAAACCCGTTTGTGGGTCATCTCCTTCGAAGAGACACCCTGCAGGCAGCGGCAGGACTGCATGTCTAGCCACTACCCGGCCGACCCTACGGCCTTAGGCGGAGTCACCTGATTCAGGGCTATAGGGGTAGAGGCCTAGATGCCAATTCCCCACCCGGTGGTGCCCAGAATAACCCAATGATGACCAGATTTGCACTGCAGATATGGGATTGTCTGCATGTGATAAATACTTCTGACCGTCGGTGGATCGACACCAGACAACGGCGACACCAATCCAAAATGAGTTATGAACAAAAGGCAGAGCTTCGGCCGAAGGGGGGGTCAAATCAGAGGGCCAAAGGCGCACAACGGTGACCTGCCAGATCTCCTCACTGATCCCCTGCAACTCTAAGGTTGGAGAAATAAAATGGGAGACAAGGGCTGCCGTGAACCACTGGTTCATGGCAACTGACTGAAATGGCAATCCAGTTTGAGGGTACAGCAGTCGTCTTCATCTTCCGTTGGCAGGGTGACAGTCAAAAATCCAGCAATGACCCTTTGGCCAGAGAAGGAGAGAAGAGGAAAATAAAATCAGTACTGCATCTACCCATCGATTCCCCCTACCTGGGATAGGGATTTTAGCCTAAACAGCAATCCAGCTGGCGGTGGAAAGTTGGCCGGCCGGTAGAATGAATCCGACAGCAGTTCTTATAACATCACATTATTAAATTAATGGGTTATAATGATCAATCTAATTAAAGCAAAACAATGTCACTCATCTTGTCTCAAGGATATTAAGTGATCCTACCTCAATGGCCGAGTTGATGTCAATCCACCGCCTTTGAAGCCTTGCCGGAAAATTCCCTCGGCAGCCTTCTCCGCCCTCTCTCCTTCCTCAACCAAAATAATCCCCCTTAATTGTGCCCTTAAAAACCTTTTTATAAACATGGGGATTAGGATTCGTAATCCCCTTAGAATTTGGGCAATCCTCTCCAATTAGGCCCCCTAATTGGGACCTTAAAAATTAATTTCAGAATTATAAACAACCGGGCCCGCAAAATGACTTAAATAGGCCAAATACAATCAAAATTGGGCCAACGGGCCTTATGTGATATACTCAACTTCAAACATTCTTATCTCCCTCATCTGAACTTTGATTCGTGTGTTCTTGGTGGAGTTTTGAAGCTTTGTCTGTCTATTTTCTAACTACAAATGTTCTATCTATCATTACTAACTTATGATTTAGTTATTTTCACAAGAAAGTCAAGGGGTCCAACACCCTAATCTCCATGTGGTCAACTTCGGGAATTTAGAAAAATCCTAGACGTTACATAAGGTACCCTCACTTAGGTCATTCTAGTCATCTCATTGCCCTTCTATTGATTTAAGTCATTACCCTCTCCTAAGGTTTCACTCTCAAATCAACTCACGCTTCCATTCATATAAATGTGGACGGTCCACTCATAAGGTGTAACACCTCATTTTTCGATTGCGTCTAACCCGAGGGGTTAGGTCTAATTAGATAATTTTTAGAAGAATTTTGTAAGATAAGTTGAAACTTTTATATATGAGTAGAGCTCCAAGTAACAAGCATATTGAATTGAAGAATGCGTAAAACGGAGATCGGAAGCAAAAATTATAACCTCAAAAAGCGTGCAATATAGGCAAGACTCACTTAAAAGTGTAGGTTGGTGTAGTTTCGAAGGTCTCATAGATACGAGTCCAACAGTACCAAGAACCCACGAATCCGAGTCCAGGGTAAAAAGATAAGAGTATTTGAAGTTATAAGGGTTTAAAAAAAGAAAAGAAATGGTGCATGCACGTGACAGGTGCACGCGACATGTGGACAAATGCTTGTCAAGGGACGGACACTCACCTACAAAACTGAGGGTGCAAAGCCATTGTTTTGCCTTGTCAGTGCCTATAAATACCCCCTTTAAGAACTTCATTTTCTCTGTTTCTTGATCATTCTGAGTTCGATTTAGTCCGTTCAATGGGCGTTGTTAAATAAATCGAGCATGTTCAATGTAATTGAGGGGCCCATTTTTTAGTTGCTAACTGTATAAGGGAGAAATGTCCAAAGATAAGAAGAGGCTCTACCCATCATCCTTGAGCACCATAGGAAGAAAAGTGGTCCAGATCAAGAGGGGATTCTATCCTCAGTTGTTGGGCCACAATGAGAAAAGTGACCGGAGAAGGGGAGGCTTTGTCCTCTATCTAAGGGCCACACATTGAGAGAAACACCCCCGGGGTAAGGGGAGTATCTGCCTGTAGCTTATAGGTATGGAAAGAAGAAAGTGTCTCCGGGTAAGTAGATATTTTGTCTATTGCCTCTGTGTATGGAATGTGAGAAAAGCCTCTAGATAAGAGGGTATTCTATCTGTCACCTGCAGGTGTGGAAAATGAGAAGCATGGGTAAGTGGAGGCTTTCACTACCATCTTCGAATTTGAAGGAGAGAATGCCCTAATAGAACAAACAACTCTAGATGCCACTACTTCTGAAACTATATGGGAGTAAGCATTTATGACCTTCCGATTTAATTATATAAAAGCATGTGCTAATTAGGATATATGTCATGCTATGATCCGTAGTGTTATGTTATGCTATGCTATGATCCAATATGTTTTGATATGCGTAGATTTGATATGTTCTGATATAGCCTAATGTATTCTGTCCTGCTCTTGGGTAGAGCGAGATGTCAGATTGTGTTAGTGTTATGCTTGGCTTTGTGATAGAGAGAGATGTGTGTTTCCACTGATTTATTGGCTTCAGTATGACTCCGATTAAATGTTCGGATATACATATTTTGTTGTATGTGTTTCCATATGGCCTAAAGTATGTAATAGCCATTAAGCAAAACTACATTCGGATCTGATCGTATTAGAATAATATTATAAATGTTACCTAATACATATGTAAGAAACCAATAGTAAGGCAACATTGGCCCGATCCAAATTAATTATAATTACAAGTTAGAAAAATTATATAAATAATATTAAAAAAATACCAAAATAGTATTCAGTTAGAAATATTTACCGAAATGGTGTTGGTTTTTGCATGTAAGCGCCAGCGGTGGCTTGTTTTAAAAAACTATTTAGGTGATTTTGTCCTTCCAAAGGACGAAATCACCTTGTGAAGGACAAAATTTGATTAATGACAGTTTCATCCTTTGGGAGGACAAAATCACCTAAAAATTATAAAAAAAGCCAAACAGGCGCCATCACCCAATTGGTGCACATGTGGCAAAAATCAACACTATTTTGGTAGATATTTGTAACTGAACACTATTTCGGTAATTTTTTTTAATACTATTTATATAATTTTCCCTTATAAGTTTTATTTTGACTTACATGCAATGAACTTTGAATCTTCGTTGTATGTATATGAACGTTATAACTCTAGCCTAGGAACGGGGAATCTTTGAATCTCTGAGTGCATAGATGAAAGTTATACCTCTCACACACATGATGTTTGCTTGTTTAAGAAAAAAAAAATTTATTCAAGATTTCTGGACCTTGGCTAGGGTCGGGGATACATAAGGATATTTGTGTTATTTTATTCAAAGCCTTATTGAAATCAAATGGTTTCAAAATTTAGCTCAAGGGTACTACTTGACGTCATGGACTCGAGATAATTTTCCTAGAATTTACAGGAGTCATGTGCCCCTTGAACCGACCTTGGTTGACTAACGGTTTATTCTTAAACCTAAGGGTAAAATGGTTAGTTACCCATTTACTAGGATTTTCTTCAATATGTGTTTTGGTCTATATTTAGGGTATACATTAAAATCTCACTGAGAATTTTCTCAATTTCTAAATCCACTGATAGGCCCCTGAACTAGAGACCCTAAGTAGGATAAGTTTTATGATAAGGGGTAAAAAGGTCATTTTATAGGATTTAAAATTTTTCCCTAAACTTGGTCAGGCAACTCTATATTCTCCTATAGTTGTTAGGAGTTTTTTTAAAATTTTTCTAAAGTCTAAACTACCCTGAGTTGGAGCCTGAGACTAGTAATTAAATATTACTAGTGTTCACTTCTGAAGGTAAAATGTCATTTTATATGCTTTGGGATTTTTCCAAGTTTGAAAATTGGTACCATTAATCAGCATATTCCTTTGGACATTATGTGATTTTCTTGAACTTTTTCCATATTTGAACCGAAACCGGTTCAATAGGTATTACTTTTATTTATTTTTATGAACCAAACTAGGGATAACCACCCCTCCTGGTCCAGAGGTCATCTCTTTCTCAGAGATGCCTCCCAACATGGTAGAAGCTCTACCTCCACTAGAGCCCCGCCCAGCCCTCCTCATTCCGATAGCTCACAAGAGGCAAACTTTATGAACTCTGTCGGCCACTAACGGGATTAGTGATTGTCGTGCTTCTGCTTTCCCATGAACCCAAACCATAGTCTCATTTACTCCAACCATCCTCATTATTGAGATCTATTGGTGTCGGTGTATCTAGTGGTTATCTTTAAGGTGTGAGATCCTCCCGCTTCTGGTTGGTGATAGAAGTTCCACACGGGGACTTATAGGGTAGCTACAACAACACCTTCGTTTTGAATGTTTGCTGCCCAATGGAGTTGAAGACAAGTAGAAGAAACACGGAGGTGGAAACAAACATCCTCTGCTAGATCTAGGTGGTGAGGATTTTGCCAGGATGAAAAGAAGTAGAAGGCGTGAGACAGAGCCTCGTTGTACTGGCAGGCGGTTGCACCACTACCTTTCCTCTTCAAAGCATTTGAAACTAAGATCAAAAGAGGGGAGAACAATGACAACCTCTCCCGTTGGTGCCTGGCTGAGGGGGCTTCTCTGCTACAGTGGAATATGGTGACTCGTATATGGCCAAAACATATCGGATGTTGGCAACAGTGGAGCCGATGGCGGCAGGCCAGTTAGCTACCTCCTCAAACACCACTCCTTTTTATTAATAAATTAATAACATAACTAAATCTCATTACCTAATTTTAGATTAGGGCATCCCTAATTGAACCATTCCATGAAAAACTTAAGTTATTCGATGATCCTGAATCGGATGTTGGGTTATTGTTGAATCATTGTCTGTCTTCGAGCTCACTCTTCTCCACCTTTGCATACCAGCCACCATCGTTGACTAGGCTCGCAAGAAAATCCATGGGCAGCTCCTCCTTTGCACCCAAAAGCTAAGAGTCCTCCTCCATATACCCTAATAAGCCCCTTTTATAAGTATGGGGATTAGGGTTCCTAATCCTTTTAGAAGTTGGGTCACACTTCCCCACCTAGGAAACCTAATTGGGCATCTGAAAATTAATTTTGTCACATTAATTATTCTGGCCTATATAGTGACTTAAATGGCCTTATGCCCTACGTTGAAATTTGAATGGTCGTATCTCCCCTCTCCGAACTCTGATTCGTGCATTCTTGGTGGAGTTTAGAAGCTCTTTCTATCTACTTTTCATCGGTATAGGTCTCAACCACCAATTCCAAATACTGACTAACTTATTCTCATAAGAATGTCTAGGGGCCAAATATCCTAATTTCCACGTGGTAAATTTTTGGAATTTAGAAAATTCCCGAACGTTATGCACGGAGAGCAAGGTAGGGGTTTTTATCCTTTCTTAAGATATGATTATTTACTTTGGTTGTCTTTTTAACATAATAATTATATGACTCTTGCATGTTATACGTTAGAGTTATTTTCAAGTTATGATTTATGATTTTTGCACATATATTCAATTTGTCCAATGATTAATCATTGAGATAGGATATGAATTATGTATTGTATGTTTATAGTTTCATTGCAAATGAATATAATATGTTTGAAAGACCGTTTTAGAGAACTTGTCCTTGTTGGAAGGAGGATTCTAAAGATTATTTCTGAAAATATGTATAAGCATAGTAATCGAGTTACTGAAGCGGGACAAACAAAGGGTAACTGTCTTGCTGGAATGTGTGACCAACCTTGCCATTGTACTTAATGATAGTGATGCACTCGTGGCTTGTAGAGGCGATGCTAGGATTTTTAAAAGGATAAACATTCTGAGATAATGTTTTAAAAGAAAATTGCCCCTTCATGTGTCTAGGAACTGAAGAACGTTTGGGTTATGAGTCTGGGACTCAAGATTATGAGTGGGAGTCAAGAATGTTTTAGTTATCCGGAGCTATTGTTTGGTGCCTTGATAAAGTTCTTTTGATTAGATGAGGGTACAACTATAATCTGGTTTGGAATTGGATGCACAGTACCTAATTTAGCCTTGTGAGCCCCTAACAAAAGGCAAGACCCTTAATTAGCCCCTAACGAAGGGAACCTATGAAGGTTACGCATGCTAGGGTAGAGAGTATCTTAGGAAGAATCTCTACTCTCTATCACGCCTGAAGTTTTTCCAAATGTTTAGTTTTAAAATTTTACTAAAATTTTGTTTCAAAATACATAATTAATTTAAAGGAAAACACAAAATTTAAAATGAGTAAAAAGGACTTTTATGAATTAATCCATCTTACAACAACCAACATTCTCAAGCATGACCTAAGATGAAAACATAAAAATGAAACCTACCATGGCCATGGTCTTTGAAAATAAATATCAAGCCTCTCTGAGTAGAAGTTCTTCAACAGTCTGAGTTCTAAATTATACATATATGTACATGTCGAGAAGAGTAACACATTTAACTTTTAACTTAATCAATATATGAGATCATGACACCAAAATCCACATAGCCATGGGGAATAGTTGATTGTTTATAATTACACCCTTAGCAAGTGTACAAGGTAATTGTACTAAGATAAGTATTTAAGAGTTGTCCAACCTCAGGGACGGATAAATTATTACAAAATCTAAGTAAAGAATTTGTTTATTAAAAATAAAAAAGAACTTAAACTTAAATTAAGTGAAAAAAGTAATCAACTAATTAAAAAGAAAGAGATCAATATGATGAAAATTACTTATGAAATCGAATCTACTATAGAACCATACCAGTTTCTTAACCTTTAATCTAAATCTAGTGTAAATATGAACAAGTATTCTCAGCTACAAGCTAAAATTACTTCAGAAAGAATCATTAATTAAATTCATGGCATGAATTTTCTTCGACAATAGCATGAATCATCTACACTAAACTAAATTATAGGCATGACTTGTCTAATCTTAGTATAACTCATCTAATCCATTAATTAGATGAATATTAAAACTATTCCATGACCATCTCATCTAAATCACAAAAATTAGAATCAATATAAATATCAAAACCACATCAATCTATCATCTACAAGATAATAAATCAACATAGAATTGAATAAACATGAAAATATCTTCCATTAATATGAAAATCCTTATCATTCAATTGTCATTATTCACAACTCAGATCTAAATTGAAAAGAAAAGAAACTGAAACTTATCTACAGCTTCATCAACTCCTAAGTAAAAGAAAAATCAAGCCTTGCACGGTAGAAGAAAGTACTTAAATCCCCATTAAAAGCTTTGATGGAAGAGCCAAATATGTCTTTTTTAGGCATAAGAATTGTAAGAAGTCTAATAGGAAAAAGACTCAAAATTGGCTTAAATTAGGAAACTACACATTATCCCGATCGATCGCCCTGCATGCTAGATCGATCAGCTATAGTATATTGTTCTTAAAAATAATGTTTATGATGTGCCCGATGTAGGCACGATCGGTATCCAGGCGAACTGCACAGGGAAAGGGGAGAATTATTGAAGAAAGGGGAGAGGTCTAAGAATCACAAATTGCATAAACTCCAACTGAAAGCAAGGCCGCCCTCATATGGGAGGACGACCACCTACTGACCCGGACCACCTGAACCAGCCCTATCCAGTTTACATCAAATAACCCAAATAACCCAGTTAGTGGGTCGGCTATCCCGGCCACTAACCTAGACGACAATAAAGTATGACAATAATAAAAATAAATAGTGCTATGCCATAGAATAATAAAAGAGAGCATGAGTATCATGCACAATCGTACACAACACTCCACCACACTTCCGCTAGTCGACTTGTCCTCAAGGCGACCAAGCTGGATAACGAGCCAAGAAATCATCCTCAAGCATCCACGTCGCATCCTCCAAGGGCTGACCCTACCAAGAAACCAACACCTCAGTAACAATGCGACCCGAGCGACGAACCGGCCTCTTCTCAAGCACATACGCATGAGTAGGATCAGGGGGCAGAACAAAGCCCATCGGTGGCAGAGGACATGCATCCACGGCCAAATTTTGATCACCAACAAACATACGAAGTCGGGACACATGGAACACAGGATGAACCAAGGAAGCAGGCGGTAAGGAAAGGCGGTAAGCAACTGGACCAATGCGAGCCTCCACCGGGTACGGACCATGAAACCTGGGACTGAGCTTGGAGTGCTCGGGCTGAAATAAAGAAGTCTGGCGTTGTGGTAAGACAGAGACATAGACCAAGTCGCCAACTTGGAACTCCCAATCAGTATGGCGGCCATCATAGAGCTGTTTCATCCGATTATGAGCCTCAGCAAGATTCATCTTCAACTGACACAAGACCTCATCTCGGGTTTGTAGCATATAATCCACCTCAGCCACTGAAGATCGATGCGGAACATACGACAAAATAGTAGGGGGAGGGCAGCCATACAACACCTCGAATGGAGTGAAACCCGCGCACGTGTGATAGGCAGTATTATAGGACCACTCTGCCCATGGAAGAAGCTGCAACCAACGGCGGGGTTGTGACATCGTGAAGCACCGCAAGTACTGCTCCAAACAACGGTTGATGACTTCCGTCTGCCCATCCGTCTGAGGGTGATATGCAGTTCTCATATGAAGGGACGTACCCTGTAAGGCAAAGAACTCCTGCCAAAACTGACAAAGGAAGATACGATCATGATCAGACACAATGGTACGAGGCATACCATGAAGCTTCGCCACCTCCCGAACATACAAGTCCGCCACCGATTTGGCAGTGAAGGGGTGACCCAACACACAGAAGTGAGCATACTTAGACTAACGGTCAACCACCACCATGATCACCGATTTACCATGCACCAGCGACAAGGCCTCCACAAAATCCATCGATACGTCCTCCCATACCTTGTCCGGAATGGGTAGGGGTTGGAGCAACCCAGTTGGAGAAGTGGTAGCTGCCTTGGCGTGCTGACAAATATCACAAGCCATCACATACTCATGCACGGCCCGACGAATCCCCAACCATAAGAAACTCTGGCTGACCCGCTTATAAGTGCGGAAAACCCCCTCATGACCAGCAACTGGAGAGTCATGGAAATAAGATATAATTCGGCGGCGAAGATCAGCTACATCAGGAACCCACAAGCGATCCTTCCAGAACAACAAGTCATCTCACCAAGTGTAAAACAGACAGGCTGCCGGGTCCTACTGGAGGGCAGCTATCAAAGTCTGTGTCGAAGCATCAGAATAGTAGGCCTGCTTCAACTCATCAATAAAGGGACAAGAGAGCATGGAGAGTGTGCAGTACGACCCTGGAGCAGGTATACGAGAAAGAGCATCGGCCACTGTGTTCTCTGACCCCTTCTTATAAACCACTTCATAATCATAACCCAAAAGTTTGCTGACCCAACGCTGCTGAGATGGAGTGGACACCCGCTGTTCGAGAAAATACTTCAATGGTTGATGGTTAGTACGAATCAGGAACCGTCGACCCAAGAGGTACGGTCGCCATTTGGTGATAGCATGGATGATGGCCAGCATTTCCTTCTCATAGACGAACAGTGACAAGGATCGGCCCGCCAACACCTTGCTGAAATAGGCGATGGGACGCTCATCCTGCAACAAAACCGCCCCTAAGCCCGTGGCCGAAGCATCCGTCTCGACCACAAATGGGCGGCTGAAATCAGGCAGTATCAAGATGGGGGCAGAAGCCATAGCGTGCTTCAGCCCGTCAAAGGCAGCCTGTGCACCCGGAGTCCAAGCAAAAGCGCCCCGTTTGAGCAGCGCTGTCAACGGACTAGCCAGTTCCCCATAGCGACTAATGAAACGCCGATAGTACCCAGTGAGGCCTAGAAAACCATGAAGTGCTCGAACACACGTGGGATTAGGCCAAGACAGCATGGCGGCCACCTTGGCTGGGTCTGTGGCGACACCATTGCCTGATATAATGTGACCCAAATAATCCACCTGATGACTGCCAAAGGAGCACTTCGAACGTTTAAGACATAAAGAATTATCACGCAGAATGGAGAAAACCGACCTGAGGTGTGCCAAATGCTCTGTCCACGATCTGCTGTATACCAGAATATCATCAAAGAAAACCAAGATATTACGGCCCAGGAAGGGGCAAAAGTGGTCGTTCATGAGGCACTGGAAGGTGGAGGAGCATTAGTCAAACCAAACAGCATAACCAGGAACTCGAAGTGGCTGTTGTGAGTTCGAAAAGCTGTCTTGTGCACATCGGCGGCACTCATGCGAATCTGATGATAGCCCGAACGCAAGTCGAGCTTACTAAACACCATAGCGCCGGTCAACTCATCAAGTAACTCCTCAAGCACTGGAATCGGGTACTTGTCTTTCACAGTCACAGCATTGAGGGTGCGGTAGTCAACACAGAAGCGCCATGTACCATCCTTCTTACGCACAGGCAACACCGGCGACGAGTAAGAACTTGTGTTGGGCCTAATAATCCCTGCCTGAAGCATATCGGCCACCAGCTGCTCAATCTCAGCTTTCTGAATATGGGGGTAGCGGTATGGATGCACATTGGTTGGGGCGGTACTAGGGGTAATCGGAATCTGATGATCATGGGAACGGCGAGGCGGAAGGCCGTGTGGCTCAGCGAACAGGTCTTGGTAATCTGTCAAAAGTGCTTGGAGGTCAGTTGGCACTATATCTTGAGGCGCCTCAATAATTGCACACTGCTATAAGAAAAGTCCTTGGGGGGCATACCGGTACAAGCTGCTCGACGAATGGGCAGAGAGAAGAGAGCCCGGCCTAGAGCCTTCCAACCGGACGCGCTGCCCCTGAAGTTCAAAGTCCATCCACATCTCCCTAAAGTTCCAGACTACATCACCGAGCTCCTGGAGCCACTGCACACCTAACACAACGTCCGCCCCTTTGGTCGGCAACAGGAAGAGATCAGTGACAAATGCATGGCCCTGTATAGACAAAGTAACCTGCGCACACACCCCATTGCTCCGGAGGTGCTTGACATCCCCGATCAGTACATCAAAGGGTTTGGAGTCCGATACGAAACACCCAAGGCGGTTGACGACCCTGTCATTAATAAAATTGTGAGTAGAACCACTGTCGATCAGGATAGTTACCTGTTGGCGCTTGAGGAACCCCTGGACATGCATCGTGCGGGGTGTAAAAGCCCCAGAAAATGCATGCACCGATATCTCTGGCAATAGCTCGTCACTGGCGGACAAGGCCGAGCCATCAGACTCTGCGTCGCCATCGTCCACTTCTTCCACTAGAAGACTGCCCTTAATGGAACAGCGATGCCCAGGCACAAATTTCTTGTCACAGCGGAAGCACAACCCCTTTGAATGACGTTCCTCCAGTTGAGCCGGAGTTAAACGCCGGACAATCGGACCTGCAGGAGGAGGTAGCTGATTGGGTCAGCCAGGAACAACACTGCTGGGAGGCTGATGAGCAAGAGTGGTGCTATGAACAGAGCGGCCCAATGGTCCAAGCCGCCCCCCTCTGCGCTGTCAGGTCAATTTCTCCTCTTCGATGCGAGAGTGGCATACCACGTCCCGCATATTGGCGCACGGAAAGTGCCGTATCTCTTCAGAAATTTCGGGCTTGAGGCCACGCTTGAAGGTACCCACCAGGGCGGCTTCCGGCCAATCGGGCAGCCGGTTGGCCACCTTCATAAATTCAGTGTAGTATGCATGGACGATGGTAGTCTGGCGCATGGAGGACAGCATCTCATTGAAATCCTGAAATTCGTTAGGCCCAAATTGAACACAGAGTTCATCGGAAAAGGCCACCCATGTAGGGTAGCGCACCTCTTTCTCAAAACTTTGGAACCACATAGATGCATTGCCATCAAGGTGGAAGGCTGCGATGCACATGCGCTCTGTCTCTGAATGAGTGCCCTGGTAGGCGAAAAAATTTTCAGCCTTATACAACCATTCAACCGGATCGTCATCCCCGTTGTAGCGAGGGAACTGCAAACGAGCCAGACGAGGTTCAATGCCCGCTCTTTGACCCCCACCATGCTGAGGGAACTCGTCCCAATCCTCTTCAGCGTCCTGGAAGTGGTTAGGATGGGGCGGCATCATAGGTGCATTTTCACGAACACCTGGTGTGCCTCGCATGTCCCAGGCCTGGCGCCTCCCTCCTAACGTTGTCTGGCCAGCGCCATAGCTTGCAGGATAGGGTCGTCCCCCCAAGTTGGCGCCGGCCAGCACTGGGGTGGTGGTTAGGGTCAGTTCCGGGGCTTGCGAGGGCTCGCCCTTCTCTGGAGTCACAGCGATCGGTGCGGGAAGTACAGGCATGATGCGCGCTGCCAGGGCGTCCTGCTATACCTTCACTCTAGCGAGGTCAGCCACAAGGGCTTGCACCGTTGTGAGGATCTCTGACAGCTTGTCATCACTTACAGTGGAATTGGCCTGCGGACTGTCTGTTGAAGATGGCGTTGGTGCCTCCTTCTTGGACGCCGTCTCTTGCACCACAGCTTGTTTGCCACGCGCCATGGTCGAGGATCGCACAAGCTCCGATACCAATTATGTGCCCGATGCAGGCACGATCAGTATCTAGGAGAATTGCGCAGGGAAAGGGGAGAATTATTGAAGAAAGGGGAGAGGTCTGAGAATCACAAATTGCATAAACTCCAACTGAAAGCAAGGCCTCCCTCATATGGGAGGACGACCACCTACTAACTTGGACCACCTGAACCAGCCCGGTCCAGTTTACATCAAATAACCCAGTTAGTGGGTCGGCTATCCCGGCCACTAACCCAGACGACAATAAAGTATGACAATAATAAAATAAATAGTGCTATGCCATAGAATAATAAAAGAGAGCATGAGTATCGTGCACAATCGTACACAATAGTTTACTCGATTGATCTCCAATGCACCCCATTCAATCATCTATACTATTTCTGCAATTTGGACAGTTCTGTTTAGTTTTGTATCCAATTTTTGTTTAGCAAGCTAAACCTGTTAACTGGACAGTCCATATTCATGTCCAGTTTTCTACTATGTTCATTAAGCTCTTTCTTTCATGTCTATATTAGTTTCCAAATACTGTATGTCAAGACTGTTTTGAATTATTCTAAACATCGTCCAAATACCTTGATACGTGCACGTTACCTACAAAACATAAAAATATTGTATTTTAGACATGTAGAATATAAATAAAATCCCAACTTGATTCAAATACTTGCCTTAACTACTAAAAATTCCTAAAATTTATTAATAACCAAACTAAAATATTAATAACTATCATAACATAAATAAACCATAATGAACTTTAAATTAACCTAATATATACTAGCAAATAAGGTAAAAGGCATATAAAATAGATATATATTTCACACTTATCAAATAGCCCCAAACCTATATTTTGCTAGTCTTTGAGCAAAACATAACAACTAATCGAGAAAAATAAATCAATGCCACTTTCGTATGGAATCATGATTGCATTTAGCATATGCAACAGGCCTTTAAACCCGTGGTGTCCCTAGTTGGACTAGTTGTGTCTCATGATGGTTTGCAGTAATGATACCCACAAACAACCAAACCTAATAAAAGAAATAAAGTAAAACAAGAAAACAAAAATTCCAAAAACAATCTTCTCTTTAAAACACATAACTATTTTTAAAAAGAATCAACCACAAATACTTGAAACAAGTAAATAATTTCAATTTGATCACTTTCAAGTAAGGAATCATCCATTCAACTTTGGTTTGAGCGATCACCACTGCTGAACCCCACCTCCTCTGAGACCAACAGCCCAACCCCCTTAAAGACCTTTTTTTAGGGTTTTGTTGTGACATGACATGTGTATGTTGTTTGATAGCTGATCCCGTCCATGAGTGGTTGCATCCTGCTCCTACCGCCCAAAGTCGCTTCACGATGCCGACAATTTGCCCCTTTGGTTACCCTTTTACCATGCGTGCTTGTAGTTGAGCATGTAGTTTAAGGGGACTACCCTTATAGTGTTTGATAATGGACCAACACACCCACTAGTCAATATGACCACTCAAGCCCTCCTCTGCCTCTCCTTTGTTTGTGAGTATGCAACCAAGCCTTCTGCCCTTTTGTGAGGCTTCAACAAAGCAAAATCGTTGCCACTGGATGTGGTCTATGGTTGATTTTAATGTCTTGGTGCCAACAAAGTATTTTTAACCATTGGCTGACCTCCAGTTAGTCATCCCCCATTATGTGTTCGCTATTGCCATGTCTGGTGGCATGACCTTGAGCCCAGCCACCTTAGTGCGCCCAATCTTTTGCTTTGAGTGGAATTAGCCTAACCTTATTGAGATGAATTTCATCATCTCTGAAAATGCTCGGGATAGCAACTCTCTTAGACGAATTGTGGAATCACTTTGTCAATTTGATCGATTGGCTGAAGAAGAAGTTCTCTATGCTTGAGGATGATGGGCAGAACCTCTCCTGTCTTACGGCGTTAACTCCTTATACGGTCTCCAAATCAAAGAAAGGACCCCTCCATTGCATAGAGAACGCTTGATTTACTTTAGTACGTCTCTTGAACGGCCTTCATCGGACTTAAAACGCTCAGAAACGGAGAAAATAAAGTTTGTGTCTCAAAATGGACCAGAATGGGGTATTTATAGCTCCCCAAGTCTCCAATTGAAACCGCGGTGCCACGAAAACCACAGTGCCACACCGCGCCAAATGGTGGGGCCACCAGAAATGGTAGCACCCGCCATTTCACACGTCAAATGCGCTTAACTTCCTACCCCAGACTCGGTTTTGCACATTCTTGGTACTGTTGGACTCGTATCAACAAGTCCTTCGATTCTAGCCCAATTAAATAACTTTATATTACTCTTTTTAAGTGAGTCCCGCCTAAATCATACTCTTTCCAAGGTCATAACTTTTGGTCCCGACCTCCATTTCATGTATTCTTCGATTCTACCTATGAAAACCCCTAAAATTTATTCAAAAATTGTTTAATTACCTCTAACCCCTCAGGTTAGACTTAATAAAAAAATGAGTCCTTACAATCCCTAAGTGGCAACTAGTGCAACATTTTTATGAGGGTCTTACTGAACAAAACCACCATCTTGTTGATGCAAGTTGTGGGGGTACCTTTTTGTTAAAAAATGAAAATGAGGCATGAAAACTTTTTGAGGACTTGAGTAAAAATTCTCTTCAACATGCTGCGTTGAATAGAAATAAGAGTGGATTATCTACTTTACACAATGCCCCTACTAGGGGTGGCTTGTATGAAGTAAAAAACCCATTAGACCTCTCCTCCATAGTTGATACTTTGAATAGGAAGTTGGACCTCCTTATGACTTCAATCGATCAGCCCACTCCCTTCACTCAAGATGCATGCACAATATGCCTTAGCCCAACCCATACTATCATGTAATGAACTTCTACTTCTCAATTTCTTGAGCTTCTACGACTATGTGAATGCCACCCAATCCTTCCCTAGGGCTGAGAATAATCTATTTTCAAACACATATAATTCTGGTTGGAGGAATCATCCTAATTTTTCCTGGTGTACACAAAACCAAGGGGTTGTGGTGTACACAAAACCAAGGGGTTGTGGACAACCAACCCCCTAGGAAACCATTCCAAGTTCCACTTGTCCCTATCCACCAATCTCAAGTATAACCTCCGTATGCCCAACCCAGTAGGAGTCTGAGTTTTGAAGATAAAGTCTTGAGTGCCCTGCAAGGCCTTCAATCTCAATCCCAACTCCTTCACTCTCACACACAATCTATCACAAAGCTAGAAGCCGAAATTGGACAACTAGCCAATGCTATCAATAAGCAAGAGATGGGTATCACAAATGAAGAGTTAGAAAATCCCGCCCATACTGAGCCTCATGAGTTAGAGAGTAAGCCAAATGCAAAGGAGTCAGTTGTCCCCTTCCTTAGAGCCACGGTCTAAGACAACTTCTGAGGGATCTTATATCAATAGGGCACCTTTTCCTCAATGTCTTGACATGGCCCCACCATTTAGAAAGAGCATAGCTTGGATGGATGAGATTCTCAAGACTTTTAAATAAGTCAAAATTAATCTCCCACTCTTAGAAGCCATTAAGCAAGTCCCAGTTTATGCTAAGTTCCTCAAAGACCTATGCACTCAAAAGCATAAATCAAAGACCCATGTGTCTAAGAAGGTCTTTCTCACCAAGCAAGTTAGCTCTCTTTTGAAATTTGACACCCCATCAAAGTATAAGAACACTACTATTTTTTGTATCATAGGTGATCACTCCATTCATAAAGCCCTCCTTGACCTTGGTGCAAGTGTCAATCTACTCCTTTACTTGGTGTATGAGCAATTAGGTTTAGGAGACTTGCAACCCACGTCAGGGTGTCATTGAGGATGTCTTAGTGAGAGTTGATCGGTTCTTTTTCTTCGTTGATTTTATTGTCTTAGATATGGAAATCGTCAACTCCACACATCAAATTCCTATCATTCTAGGTCATCCTTTCCTTGTCACAACTAATACATGCATCAATTGTAGGACGGGGGTAATGGAGATGTCCTTTGGGAACATGAAAATGCAATTAAATGTTTTTGATGTGTCTAACCATTTACTTGTGACTTGTGATGCTAAATGTTTTATGGTAGACAATTTTAAGTTTGATGCTTATGATAGAGGTCCATCTTTTGTAGAAGCAGACCATAATCAAGTCGTGTCGTCTAATTTTTCTGAATCATCTTTTTGGAGACTTAAGAGAAGAGCTAATGCCAATATCTACCAACCACCCTAACATATTTGAGAATGTTGGCATTGTCTGGCTGAAATAATAAACTTAGCACTTCTTGGGAGGCAACACATGTTTTTGATATATTTCTTTTCCTTCCTTTTGTTTATTTTCTTTTCTTCATTTAGGTTTTATTTACGTATTTTTCTCTACTTGTGTTTCTTTTCTCATTATAGTTTTTGTTTCTTTTGTGGGATATAGTACTTTAGGTTTGGGGGAATGCTCATCATTTATATTTATCTCTTTTCTCTAATCCTATGTACTTCACTTTTCAGATTAGTGGATTAGTTATGTTTTCAGGTGATATCTTTCTTTCCCTCTCTTACTTATTTTGGTCATTGTAATATATATATTTTTTACAATGAGGACAATGTTTAGTTTAGGTTTGGGGGTGTAGAAATATATTTTTTCTTTCTTATTTTTCTATTAGGATGTTTTAGAGTTATTTTTCATTTTTTATTTCTTTTTATTTTATTTTAAGTGGTTTGATTCATTATTTTCTTTTAAAAGCATATGTCTGTTTTGAAAGAGATCAATTACATGAAGAAAGAGAAACTAATTAATTAAGTGATGAAAGTGATTGAGTAAGTAATTTCTATTTTATTTTCTTTATCTTGGATAATTGTGTGAATATTTTTCAATCACATTTCACACACTTGAATCTTGTAGGAATATAATTTTATGATTTATTACTTGTAATCTTAGTGGGATATCTTTAACTGGGCTTATTATTGAAAACATGACAATTGAGTAATTTTTAATGTTTTATGATAGATCTTTATGCTTAGCTTTTATTTGAAAATTTTTTGGGATAAGTGTATAATGAAAAAAATTGAAGAAAAAAAAGAATGAAAAAAATGATGAAAAAAGAATGAAAAAAAAAGTTGAAAAAAAAGATAGCTTGAAAAAAATAAAAAAAAAGAGAGTAAGGGTTTGTTTCTCTTTTCACTGAGTAACCGGACCTTGTGCCTAGGTAAGCAAAAGGGATCGCGTTAAAAGGTAAAAAGTTGAGATAAATTCTTTTATGACTTACTTGGTTCTGTATCCTTTATAGTTTGAGTTATTAATCCTGATGGGTGTTTCAATACTTAGTGCCTTGAGCCAATTGGATTAGGGACACTGGCCTAGCACTTGTTACATGGACTATTTACAAAGCTTAATAGAACTAAGTATTGCACGAGTCATATTTTGAGGTATATTATGCTCTTATTCCCTGAATTTAATTTAAATTTGAAAGCATTTACATAAGGTTTTATTATGAGATGTTAAGGATGAAAGATTGTCATTGTTATATTTTTGAGTTAGTGAACTTTAATGAGCTTGGTAATGGGTGACATAAGATATGCTTATAAATAAAAAATAGAATTGTATGACTACAAAGTTTCTGCACTTCATGTTTTTGAAATATATATATACGTAGTTGCACAATTATTTCGAGGATACTAAGGGTCGGAGGAAGTGACCGACAAGGGCGGCAACATTTTTAATCTCTACCCACACTCAAACAATTTTATGAGTGGTGTGCATCAAGCACAACCTACAATGGAGGATCTAGGCATGGCAGCAGTCAAGCCTTTGCTGGCCCGAGGCCAATGGCCGACAGTGCTAGTTTCCTTTAGGGGAACTGAGGACTCTTTCCAGCAGATTCGGGTCATACATAAGGGAAAGTGGGGTGCATAGGGGGAATTGGGCTAGAAGTCCTGACCCTTGTTGTCACTTGGCCGGGGAAGAGCCAACTTTGGTTGGACATGCGGCCCAAGTCTGTGCAAGGTTAGGCAGGATAGGTTGGCCCTGAGCTAGGGCATGGCCTGCATGACAAAGGTAAGAGACATATCCCAAGTTTGGGGCTTCTGGTTTGGGCAAAAGACATGCAAGGGAGGCAGAAAGCGGCAACCCCTTGCCATTGATGGGTCAAGTCAGTGTCTGCAGCTATCCGTTGGCTAACACTAGTGGCAGCAAAAACCACTGTTAGAAGGAACAAAAGGGCTTCATTTAGTCAAGGGCAACAGTGTTCTAGACTGAGGCAGTCAACATGTTGTCTGCGACCATGAATAGCCAAACAGGGTCAAGGGCTGAACTTGTAAGACGACGGCGACCTAGCAGTCACTAGATAGCGACAATTTGAGTGGACATCCACTTGATGTTGTCCAATGTCAGGCTGCAGAGAATGGACGCCACCAGCGAAAAGGAGGCAAGCTTTTCTCTGGCACGGGCAAACCTCAGTTCCTCACCTTTCCTAGCTTGAGGTGGCAACCTAGAGGCTAATCGGTGGTATGTTGATGGCAATGGAAAAAAAAGAGTAGAAAACTCAGGAGAAATTGCTTCTGGACCAGAATAGGACATAGGGGGTTGGGGAGAAGCAGCGATTCAGGCTTGGGTGATAGCCTTGCCATCGCCGGGCCAGGAGAGGGCCAAAGGCCAGTCAACAGTGGCTGAAGACCAGTAGCACAACTGTTGTTCGCAATGCACATGAACATGAAAAAGAAGGGGGAACAAATTTTTACCTCATGCTAGTGAAGGAGGGGTAGTGAGGCTAGTACAGTGGAGCTCGGAGGTTGTCCTGGCCAAGGCAGAGCTGTGGTAGCAAATTGGTGGCAATGTTGTTGGTGATGGCGACAGATCAGGGCAAAAAATTGAAGGAGGAGTTCATGGACTAAAATGGGGCAAGAGAGAGGAAGTGCATGACGACAGCTTGCAAGGCGAGGCCGGGGTGACGACGGCTGCATTGCTAGGATGAGACCGGCTGGGCTGAAGCCGGCAGCCCCTCCGACCTCACAAAGAGAAGGGGCTTCCCCTTTACCTTATATGATTTCATTCACTTAACTTGATTTAGAACAAAGCACCAAAGCTTGTCACAAGTGTATATTTAATTTTTTAAATGTATGTACACATTTGCTAAGTTCAAAAGAATGAATAAAACATACAAAATGACAAATGAATCGGACCCCTTCAGGTTAAGTTAAATCCTTTTGATCGATTAAAATTGAAATAAGTTAAGAATGAGTACAAATTGTTATATCGTTTAAAGTTTAAAAAGAAATCTCATTCATTTGTTACGTTCTAAAGCACCAAAGCTCGACACGAATGTATATTTAATTCTTTTAAATATGTACTCATTTGCTAAGTGCCAAAGAATAAATCAAAAGTACTAAGCGATGAACTAATCGGACTCCTTTTGGTCAAGTTATATCTTTCTAATCGATTAAAACTAAAGTAAGTTAAGAATGTACAAAAATTGTTCTATTGTTTAAAATTTAAAGAGACCTCCCATTCATTTGCGACGTTCTTTGTAATTTCATACACTTAACTATATTTAGAATAAAGCACAAAATCTCGTCACCAATTTATATTTAATTGTTTTAATCAAATACGTACTCATTTGCTAAGTTTATCATTCGCTTCACTAAATTTAGAAAAAAACACTAAAGCTCGTCACAAATGTTTATTTAATTGTTTTAAATAAATACATACTAATTTTCTAAGTTCAAAAGAATGAATTAAACGTACTTAACGACGAATTAATCGGACCCCTTTTAGTTAAGTATATCCTTTTGAATTTTTAAAACCGATGTAAGTTAAGAATGTGTACGAATTGTTCTATAGTTTAAAGTTTAAAGAGACCTCCCATTCATTTGTTATGTTCGTAATAACAAATAAAATTTAAAATGTGATTCCACAATTTGACCGTTCATCCTTAACTTATATAATTTTTTTCGCTTAACTAGATTTGGAATAAAGCACCAAAGCTCGTCACAAATGTATATTTAATTATTTTAAATAAATACATACTCATTTACTAAGTTTGAAAGAATAAATCAAATGTACTAAATGTCGAACCAATTGGACCCCTTTTGGTTAACTTATATCCTTTTAATTGATTAAAACCGAAGTAAGTTAAGAATGTGCACAAATCTTTATATCGTTTAAAGTTTAAATAGACATCCCATTTATTTGTTACAATCATAATAACGAATAAAATTGACATAGTGATTCTACAATTTGACCTTTCTTCCTTAACCAATATTATTTTATTCACTTAACTAGATTTAGAACAAAGTACCATAGATCATAATGAATATATATTTAATTAATTTAAATGAATACATACTCATTTACTAAGTTTAAATGTATGAACCAAATGTACTAAACGACAAATCGGACCCCTTTTGGTCAAGTTATATCTTTTTGATCGATTAAAACCGAAGTAAGTTAAGAATGCGCACAAATTATTATATCATTTAAAGTTTAAAGAGACATCTCATTTATTTGTTGCACTCGTAATAATGAATCAAGTTGACAAAGTTATTCCACAATTTACCCGTTCATCCTTAACTTATATAATTTTATTCACTTAACTAGATTTAGAATGAAGCACCAAAGCTCATCACAAATGCATATTTAATTATTTTAAATAAATATGTACTCATTTACAAAGTTCTAAAGAATAAATCAAATGTACTAATCGATAAACAATTCAGACCCTATTTGGTCAAGTTATATCTTTTTAGTCGATAAAAATCGAAGTAAGTTAAGAATGTGCACAAGTCATTATATCGCTTAAACTTTAAAGAGACCTCCTATTTATTTGTTACATTCGTAATAAAGAATCAATTTGACAAAGTGATTTCGCAATTTGACTGCTCTTCCTTGAATTATATGATTTTATTTATGTAACTAGATTTAGAAAAAAACATTATAGCTCATCATGAATTTATATTTAATTATTTTAAATAACTACGTACTCATTTACTAAGTACAAAATAAAAAATCAAATATACTAAACGACAAACCAATCGGCCCACTTTTGGTCAAGTTATATCCTTTTAATCAATTAAAACATAAGTTTAAAAAGACCCCCGATTCATTTGTTTCATTCGTAATAACGAATCAAATTGACAAAGTGATTCATTAATTTGGCCGTTCCACCTTAATATATGATTTTATTCATTTAACTTAACTTTTAGAACAAAGCACCAAAGCTAGTCATGAATATATATTTATTTATTTTAAATAACTACGTACTCATTTACTAAGTTCGAAATAGTGAATCAAACGTAGTAAACAACGAACAAAATGGTCAACTTTTGTCAAGTTATATTATTTTGATTGGTTAAAACCGAAGTAAGTTAAGAATACACACAAATCGTTATATCGTTTAAAGTTTAAACAGACCTCCTATTCATTTGCTATGTTTGTAATAACGAATCGAATTGAGAAAGTGATACCACAATTTAACCGTTCTTCCTTAATTTATATATGATTTAATTTACTTAATTAGATTTAAAATAAAACACTAAAGCTCATCACGAATGTATATTTAATTATTTTAAATCAATACTTAGTCATTTGCTAAGTTTAAAATAATAAATCAAATGTACTAAATAACAAACAAATCGGCCCACTTTTAGTCAAGTTATATCCTTTTAATCGATTAAAACCAAAGTAAGTTAAAGAATGTATATAAATTATTATATCATTTAAAGTTTAAAGAGACCTCCAATTCTTTTGTTACGTTCGTAATAACGATTCAAATTAACAACGCGATACCACAATTTGACTGTACTTCTTTAAGTTATAGAATTTAATTCGCTTAACTAGATTTAGAACAAATCACCATAGCTTATCACAAATGTATATTTAATTATTTTAAATAAATACGTACTCATTTACTAAGTTCAAAAGAATGAACCAAATGTACTAAACAACAAACCAATCGGACCTTTCGTTCAAGTTATATCCTATTAATCGATTAAAACCGAAGTAAGTTAAGAATGTGTACAAATTGTTATATTATTTAAAGTTTAAAGAGACCTCTCATTTATTTATTACGTTTGTAATAACGAATCGAATTGACAAAGTGAGTCCACAATTTGACAGTTCTTTATTACCGTATATAATTTCATTCGCTTAACTTAATTTAGAACAAAGCACTGAAGCTTGTCACAAATGTATATTTAATTTTTTTAAATAAATACGTACTCGTTTGCTAAGTTCAAAAGAATCAATAAAATGTACTAAATTGCAAATGAATCGGACCCCTTCTAGTCAAGTTATATCATTTTAATCGATTAAAACTGAAGTAAGTTTAGAATACACACAAATTATTATACCGTTTAAAGTTTAAAGAGACATCTCATTAATTTGTTACGTTCGTAGTAACAAATCTAATTAACAAAGTGATTCCATAATTTTACCGTTTTTCCTTAACTTATATTGATTTCATTTGCTTAACTAGATTTAGAATAGGGCACCAAAGCTCGTCACAAGTGTATATTTAATTATTTTAAATAATTACATACTCATTTGCTATGTTCAAAAGAATAAATAAAAAAAATAAACGACGAACCGATCAGACCCCTTTTGGTTAGTTATATCCTTTTAGTCGATCAAAACTAAAGTAAGTTAAGAATGTGCACAAATCATTATATCGTTTAAAGTTTAAAAAGACCACCCATTCATTTTTTATATTCATAATAACGAATCAAATTTAAAAAAGTGATTCCACAATTTGACCGTTCTTTGTTTATTGATATGATTTCATTTGATTAACTTAATTTATAACAAAGCACCATAGCTCGTCACTAATATATATTTAATTATTTTAAATAAATACATACTCATTTGCTAACTTCAAAAGAATGAAGCAAACGTACTAAATGACAAACCAATCTGACCCCTTTCGTTCAAGTTATATTCTTTTTATTGATTGAAACTGAAGTAAGTTAAGAATGTGCACAAATCATTATATCGTTTAAAGTTTAAAGAGACCTCCTATTTATTTATTACATTTGTAATAACGAATCATATTAATAAAGTGATTCCACAATTTTACCGTTCTTCATTACCTTATATGATTTCATTCTCCTAATTTGATTTAGAACATAGCACCAAAGCTTGTTACAAATGTATATTTAATTTTTTAAATAAATACATACACATCTACTAAGTTAAAAAGAATGAATAAAATGTACTAAATAATGAATGAATCAGACCCCTTGAGGTTAAGTTATATCCTTTTGATCAATTAAAACCGAAATAAGTTAAGAATGCGTACAAATCATTATATCGTTTAAAGTTTTAAAAGATATCCCATTCATTTGTTACGTTTGTAATAATGAATCAAATCAACAAAGTGATTCTAGAATTTGACTGTTCTTCCTTAACTTATATAATTTCATTCGCTTAACTAGATTTAAAATAAAGCACCAAAGCTTGACATGAATGTATATTTAATTATTTTAAATAAACACATACTCATTTGCTAAATTCCAAAGAATAAATCAAATGTACTAAGCGACGAACTAATCGGACCCCTTTTGATCAAGTTATATCTTTTTAATCGATTAAAATTGAAGTAAGTTAAGAATGTACAAAAATCTTTATATCATTTAAAGTTTAAAGAGACCTGTCATTCATTTGTTATGTTTATAAAAACGAATCACATCTAAAAATTGATTCCACAATTTGACAGTTCTTTGATTACTTCTATAATTTCATTCACTAAACTATATTTAGAATAAAGATCAAAATCTCGTCACCAATTTATTTTTAATTGTTTTAATTAAATACATACTCATTTGCTATGTTTAATTAAATACATACTCATTTGTTAAGTTTAAGCACTAAAGCTTGTCACAAATGTATATTTAATTGTTTTAAATAAATATGTACTCATTTGCTAAGTTCAAAAGAATGAATCAAACGTACTTAATGATGAACCAATCAAACCCCTTTAGGTTAAGTTATATCCTCTTGAATTATGAAAATTGATGTAAGTTAAGAATGTGTATGAATTGTTCTATCGTTTAAAGTTTATAGAGACCTCCCATTCATTTGTTACATTCGTAATAAAAAAATAAAATTGAAAATGTGATTCCATAATTTGGCCGTTCTTCCTTAATTTATATAATTTCATTCGCTTAACTAGATTTAGAATAAAACATCAAAGCTCATCACGAATGTATATTACATGCTTTTAAATAAATATGTACTTATTTGCTAAGTTCGGTATAATTAATCAAATATACTAAATGTCGAACCAATTGGACCCCTTTCGGTCAAGTTATATCCTCGACAGCCACTTTTACCAAACACCCCCACACTTTTAAGAATTTGTAGGAAGGCTTTCGACCTTTCTATAATTCATATGGTGTCTGCAAGGTTTTCTTATGAGGTATTTTGTTAAGAATATAATTTGTTGAAAGCAAAGCTTCCCCCCACATGTTATGGGGTAACCCAGAACTTATTAACATGACATTCATCATTTCTTTTAAACTTTAATTTTTCGTTCAGCAACTCCATTTTGCTGAGGTGAATAAGGTGTTGTAAACAGAAATAAGTAAAGAATTTGCACAAATTGTTATATCATTTAAAGTTTAAAGAATTTGCACAAATTGTTATATCATTTAAAGTTTAAAGAGACCTCCCATTAATTTGTTATGTTTATAAAAATGAATCAAATTGATAGAGTGATTCCACAATTTAACTATTCTTCCTTAACTTACATGATTTCATTCACTTAACTTTAGTTACAACAAAGTACCAATACTCGTCACGAATGTATATTTAATTATTTTAAATAACTACGTACTCATTTGCTAAGTTGGAAATTATAAATAAAACGTAGTAAACAATGAACTAATCCGACCACTTTTTTGTCAAATTATATCCTTTTGATAGATTAAAACCGAAGTAAGTTAAGAATGTGCACAAATCGTGATATCGTTTAAAGTATAAAGAGATATCCTATTCATTTGTTACTTTCATAATAACAAATCAAATTGACAAAATAATTCTACAATTTGACCATACTTCTTTAACTTATATGATTTATTCGCTTAACTAGATTTAGAACAAAGCACCATAGCTCGTCACGAATGTTATAAATCGAATTGATAAAGTTATGTCCTTTTAATTAAAGAATTTACATAAATTGTTATATCATTTAAAGTTTAAAGAGACCTCCCATTATTTGTTATGTTCGTAAAAATGAATCAAATTGATAGAGTGATTCCACAATTTATCCGTTCTTCCTTAACTTATATGATTTTATTCGCTTAACTTTAATTAGAACAAATTACCAATACTCGTCACGAATGTATATTTAATTATTTTAAATAACTACGTACTCATTTTCTAAGTTGGAAATTATAAATAAAACGTACTAAACAATGAACTAATCAGACTACTTTTGGTCAATTATTTTAATTATCATTTAATATATAAAGAGATATCCTATTCATTTATTACTTTCATAATAACGAATCAAATTGATAAAATGATTATACAATTTGACCGTACTTCTTTAACTTATATCATTTATTCGCTTAACTAGATTTAGAACAAAGCACCATAGCTCGTCACGAATGTATATATAATTATTTTAAATTAATACAACTCATTTGCTAAGTTCAAAAGAATGAATTGAACATACTAAACGATGAATCAATTCGTTCAAGTTATATCCTTTTACAAAAATCTTTATATCATTTAAAGGCTAAAGAGACCTCCTGGTCATTTGTTACATTAGTAATAATGAATTAAACTAACAATGCAATACCACAATTTGACCATTCTTCCTTAATTTATGTGACTTCATTGGCTTAAATGGTTTTAGATTACAATACTAAAGTTCGTCACATATGTATATTAAATTATTTTAAATAACTACGTACTCATTTGCTAAGTTGAAAATCATAAATCAAATGCACGAAATGATGAGCAAATCAAACCGCTTTTAGACAAGTTGTATCCTTTTAATCGATTAAAACCGAACTAAGTCAAAAATATTCACAAATCATTATATCGTTTAAGATTATACCACTAAAGCTCGTCACGAATGTATATTAAATTGTTTTAAATAACGATATACTCATTTGCTATGTTCGAAATATTAAATCAAAAACACAAAATGACGAACCAATCGGACCACTTTTTGTCAAGTTATATCATTTTAATTGATTAAAACTGAAGTAAGTTAAGAATGCACACAAATCGTTATATCGTTTAAAGTTTAAACAGACATCCAATTCATTTGTTATGTTCGTAATAACGAATAAAATTGACAAAGTGATTATACAATATGACCGTTCTTCCTTAACTTATATAATTTCATTCGATTAACTAGATTTAGAATAAAGCACCAAAGCTCGTCACAAATAAAGCACCAAAGTTGTCATCAAATGTACTAAATGATGAACAAATTGGACCCCTTTTGGTTAAGTTATATTTTTTTAATCAACTAAAACTTAAATAAGTAAACAATGTGCACAAATTATTATATCATTTAAAGTTTGAAGAGACCTCTCATTCATTTGTTACATTCATAATAACGAATCAAATTATAAAAAAGTGATTCCACAACTTGTTTGTTCTTAGTTTACTTATACTATTTCATTCGTTTAAGTTGATTTATAACGAAGAAACATAGCTTGTCACGAATGTATATTTAATTATTTTAAATGAATACATACTCATTTGCTAAGTTTAAAATAATGAATCAAACGTACTAAATGACAAACAGGTTGTACCACTTCTGATCAAGTTAAATCTTTTTGATCGATTTAAACCAAAGTAAGTTAAGAATGTGCACAAATTGATATATCATTCAAAGTGTGAAGAGACCTCCCTCACATTTGTTACATTCGTAATAACAAAGTGATTTAACAATTTGGCTGTTCTTCATTAACTTATATGATTTCATTCGCTTAACTTGATTTTAAACAAAGCACCGAAGCTCGTCACTAATGTAAATTTAATTGTTTTAAATGAATATGTACTCATTTGCTAAGTTCGAAAGAGTGATTCAAATTTTCTAAATGACAAACTAAGTAGATACCTTTTAGTGAAGTTATCTACTTTTAATCGATTAAAACCGGTGTAAGTTAAGATGTGCACAAATCGTTATACCATTTAAAATTTAAAGAATCATCTCATTCATTTATTACATTTGTAATAATGAATAAAATCAAAAAAGTGATTCCACAATTTGACTATTCTATTTTAACTTATATAAATTCATTCACTTAACTAGATTTTAAACAAAGCACCAAAGCTCATCACGAATGTATATTTAATTATTTTAAATAAATATCACTCATTTGCAATGTTCCAAAGAATAAATCAAATCGATTAAACAATGAACCAATCAGACCTTTTTTTGTCAAGTTATATCCTTTTAATCGATTAAAACTAAAGTAAGGTTAAGAATATGAAAAAAATGTTATATAGTTTAAAGTTTAAAGAGACCTCTCATTCATTTGTTATGTTCGTAATAATGAATCAAATTAAAAAAGTGATTCCCCAATTTGACCATTTTTTGTTTACTTATATAACTTTATTTACTTAACTATATTTAGAATAAAGTACAAAAGCTCGTCACGAAGATATATTTAATTATTTCAATTAAATACGTACTAATTTGATAAGTTTATCATTCGCTGAACTAGATTTATAACAAAGCACCATAGCTCATCACGAATGTATATTTAATTATTTTAAATGAATACGTACTCATTTGCAAAGTTCAAAAGAATGAATTAAACGTACTAAACGATGAACCAATCGGACCCCTTTCATTCAAGTTATATCATTTTGATGGATTAAAATCGAAGTAAGTTAAGAATGTGCAAAAATCGTTATATCATTTAAAGTTTAAAGAGACCTCTCAATCATTTGTTACATTTGTAATAACGAATCAAACTAACAATGCGATACCACAATTTGACCGTTTTTCTTTAATTTATGTGATTTTATTCGCTTAACTAGTTTTAGATTATAGCACTAAAGCTCGTCGCGTATGTATATTAAATTATTTTAAATAACTACATACTCATTTGCTAAGTTGAAAATAATAAATCAAATGCACAAAATGATGAACAAATTGAACCGCTTTTAGACAAGTTGTATCCTTTTAATCTATTAAAACTAAAGTAAGTTAAAAATGTTCACAAATCATTATATTATTTTAGATTACACCACAAAAGCTCGTCACGAATTTATATTAAATTATTTTAAATAACTACATACTCATTTATTATATTCAAAATAATAAATCTAATACATGAAATGACGAACAAAGTTAAGACCAAAGTAAGTTAAGATTGTAAGAAGCATAGCATCACACATGCAATGCTCAAGTATTTTTAAAGCAACCTACATTTTATGCAAGTTTTTTAATCGTTCCACTTGTCTAATTAACAAGTAATATCAAACAATGTTATTAATTATCTCTCGAACCATTGTTCGATAATTAATACTAACAAATTTGTATTCACTCAGAGAGAACTCACCCGTCGAGAAATCTCCAGACATAAGACTCCAACATGCAGAACATCAATATACAGTGACACATGTAAAGTAACATACAGAGCACTAAATATAACATAGCTCAAAAACATAGGCTGATCTTTAACCAATAAAGACCAACACAATGCCCAAATCAATGGCACCGTTCAAGAAACAATACAGTAATTGTTACCTAAAAATACCGACTCCCGCTCAAAGGAGTAATTGTATGCTAATAGAAATCTTAGCATCTCTAGAGATCCACTTGGATCATCCTTGGGCCTAGAGATGTAGGTACCAGCTCTGCTCATGGACACACTGGCCAGAGGTAGATGAGCCTTCCATGATGCTCAAAAACTGGGTTTGTGCATTTACAGGGATCCATCATCCCAAAAGAGCGGAGACCACGAAGGTATGAAAGATTACTGCCATGGTTATTATCAGAAATCCTAGCATCTCTAGAGATCCACTTGGATCAGCCATGGGCCTAGAGATGTAGGTACCAGCTCTGCTAATGGACACACTGGCCAGAGGTAGATGAGCCTTTCATGATGCTCAAAAACCTGGTTTGTGCATTTGCAGGGATCCATCAACCCAAAGGTGCCGAGGCCATGAAGGCCTAAATATCCACCATGGCTATTACCGTGAGCTTAAACTTTGACTCTGAGAACATCCCATAACCACCCCTCAGTTCATTAACCAAGGTAAAATTCTATGTCAGGGCCCCGTTCACTCCATGAACTGGTCCCAACCCTAAAGAGGGTATTTTAGTTATTATCTTGATTCGGTGTTCTTCCCCCAATCCAACGACAACCAAAATCTCTTGATTAGTCTTTATTAACCTTAATTTACTGATATAACTTAACACAACAATAATAAATGCAAGCATCATAATAATCAACATGACAAGGACTCAGACTCATGCTGAGATGAACTGACCAATTCAACATTATAATGAAAAGGATTTGGGGCTGAGATGCATAACTCAAGTTAGCCACCTAACATGACAAGTTCAGGATGAAACGACCATCAACATTCACCCTAATGTATATCACAATCAAGGCTAAAATTCAGGGACAAATTACGCTGAATTTCAAAGGCATCTTAGGCTGAAATTCAGAGACTTAATAAACATGAATATATCATAAACTAAGGCTCAAAAGTTAGGGATTCAATCAGCAAGATTATAACCTAAATCAAAGCTGAGAATCAAGTATTAGGTAGGCAATAATACAACCTAAACTAGGGCTGAAACTTATATATTCTCTCAGCATGATTATAACATAAATCAAGGCTGAGAATTTGGTATTACTTTGGCCAAATAGAGCCTAAAACAAGGCTACAAAATAGGGATCTAAATAAGCAAAAGTAGAGCCTAAACCAAGGCTTTAAATTAGGGATTTAAATGACCAATGTAGAGCCTAAAATAAGGCTTCAAATTAGGGATTTGATTGGCTAAAGTATGGCTTAAACCAAGGCTTCAAATCAAGAATTTAACTGGCCAAAGTATGGCCTAAACTAAGGCCACAAATTAGGGATTAAGTTGGCCAAAGTATGGCCTGAAGTAAGGCCACGAATCAGAGATTAACTTTGCCAAAGTATGGCCTAAAGTAAGGCCACGAATCAGGGATTAAGTTGGACAAAGTATGGCCTAATGTAAGGCCATGGATCAGGGATTAAGTTGGCTAAAGTATGGCCTAAAGTAAGGCCATGAATCAAGGATTAAGTTGGCCAAAGTATGGCCTAAAGTAAGGCCACGAATTAAGGATTAAGTTGGCGAAAGTATGGCCTAAAGTAAGGTCACGAATCAGGGATTAAATTGGCCAAAGTATGACCTAAAGTAAGGCCACGAATTAGGGATTAAGTTGGCCAAAGTATGGCCTAAAGTAAGGCCACGAATCAGGGATTAAATTGGCCAAAGTATGGCCTAAAGTAAGGCCACGAATTAGGGATTAAATTAGCCAAAGTATGGCCTAAAGTAAGGCCATGAATTAGGGATTAAATTGGCCAAAGTATGGCCTAAAATAAGGCCAAGAATAAGGGATTAAGTTTAGAAGAGTTTATGCCTAAATTATGGATAATAAACATGGCTAGAATCAGAATCATTCATGACTAACATAGGGCTAAGATAGATCACAAAAATCAGTAACATGCTTGCATGAATTAAGGATAATCTACTTGACAAAAATCATAATCATGCATGCATAATTGAGCCATATAAACATGAGATAAAATCACAATCATTCAAAGCAAGTAGAGGCTAATTCATGACATAAAAAATCCCCCTTAACCAGGCTGAACTATGGCTGAATTACATCTATCAAAACCTCATGCTTAAGGGTATAAAAAGAAGCACCTACTTGTACCAACTTGTCCCCAAAGCTCCTAGCCCTTGCTCTATGCTTCTAGGCCTTGAATTTAATCCAAAGATGGCTGCTTTGTGCCTTCTAAAGCTGCTAGTTATGGAGGTCCTTGCTAAGAGAACGAAGAAGAGGGATCATTTTTCTTCCAATCCTTCCCCCCTCTTTTTTCTTATATAAGGCTTCCTGTCTTCAAACTCTTGGGTGCCCTCCCCCTCTAGAACTCTCCCTTAATTACAATCCCGGAATCACAATCCCTACCCCATTACTAATAGGAAACTAACCCACATATATGCTCAAAATAGTTCCAAAAGAGTTCTAACCCAACTAGATGTATAGCTGACTCCTCCTCTAACTTTTTCCACCACTCCTAGCACTCCTCGGACTCCTACTTGGGCTAGAAGTCCTATGCTCGCATGCTATCTCGTCTCAACGAAGTTCTAGTTGCATCCTCTTCTTGGTTGAAGTCCTTGTCCTGCTAGGACTCTCTCCCTCTTTAAATTCCTAGTTTTTTTAGGACTTTTAATTCTTAGTCCGTTTAGGACTCCTAACTCCTAGTACGTTTAGGACTCCTAACTCTTAGCATGTTTAGGACTCCCAATACCTAGTATATTTAGGATTCCCAACTCCTAGTACGTTTATGACTTCCATCCACCTCAGGTAAATGGACCCTGTGCAATATGTTTAACTTTGACCGGTCATATCTCCCTCATCTGAACTCTAATTCATGCATTCTTGGAGGCGTTTCGAAGCTCTGTCTATCTACTTTCTAACTACATAGGTTTTATCCATCACTTCTAACTTATGTTCAAGTTATTCTCACAAGAAAGTCAAGGTGTCCAACACCCTAATCCCCACGTGGTCGACTTCGGGAATTTAGAAAAATCCCAGACATTACATATGTACAAGTCATTATATCGTTTAAAGTTTAAAGAGGCCTCTTATTCATTTGTTATGTAAAAATAACGAATCAATTGACAAATTGATTCCACAATGTAACTGTTCTTTCTTAACTTACACAATTTCATTCGCTTAACTAGATTTAGAACAAAACACCAAAGCTCATCACGAATGTGTATTTATTAGAACCGATGTAAATTAAGAATGTGCACAAATCGTTATATCGTTTGAAGTTTTAAGAGACCTCTCATTCATTTGTCACTTTGGTAATAATGAATTAAATTGACAAAGCGATATCACAATTTAACTGTTCTTCCTTAATTTATATGATTTAATTCACTTAACTAGATTTAGAACAAATCACTAAATCTCGTCATGAGTATATATTTAATTATTTTAAATAAATATGTACTCAGTTGCTAAGTTCAAAAGATGAATTAAACATACTAAACGAAGAACCAATCAGACCCCTTTTAGTTAAGTTATATCCTTTTGATCAATTAAATCCAGAGTACGTTAAGAATGTGCACAAATGTTTATATCGTTTGAAGTTTAAAATGTCCTCCTATTCATTTTTTACGTTTCTAATAACGAATCAAATTAACAATGTGAGTTCGCAATATGACAATTCATCCTAAATTTTATGATTTCATTTACTTAAATAGATTTTAAACAAAGCACCAAAGCTCGTCACGAATGTAAATTTAACTGTCTTAAATGAATATGTACTCATTTGCTAAGTTCGAAAGTGTGAATCAAATTTACTAAACGACGAACCAATCGGATACCTTTTGGTCAAATTATCTCCTTTTGATAAATGCAAATTGATGTAAGTTAAAAATGTACACAAATTGTTATGTTATTTAAAGTTTAACGAGTCCTCTCATTCATTTGTTACGTTCATAATAATGAATCAAATCAACAAAGTGATTCCACAATTTAACCATTCTATTTCAACTTATATAAATTCATTCGCTTAACTAGATTTAAAACAAGGCACCAAAGCTTATCACGAATGCATATTTAATCATTCAAAATGAATACTTACTCATTTGCTAAGTTTAAAAGAGTAAATCAAACGTACTAAATAACGAACCAATCAGACTGCTTTTTGTCAAGTTATATCTTTTTAATCGATTATAACTAATGTAAGTTTAGAATGTTCACAAATTGTATATTGTTTAAGTTTAAAGAGTCCTCCCATTCATTTGTTATGTTTGTAATAACAAATCGAATTAACAAAGTGATTCCATATTTTCGCGGTTCTTCCTTAACTTATATGATTTCAGGCGCGTAACTAGATTTAGAACAGACCACTAAAGCTCGTTACAAAAGTATATTTAATTATTTTAAATGAATACGTAATCATTAGCCAAGTTCAAAATAATGAATTAAACGTAGTAAACAAGAAACCAATTGGGCCCTTTTTGTTTAAGTTATATCCTTTTATTTAATTAAAACTAAAATGAGTTAAGAATCTGCATAAATCATTAGATCGTTTAAAGTTTAAAGAGACACACATTTAT
This sequence comes from Saururus chinensis, assembly GCA_035235625.1. Lineage (NCBI taxonomy): Eukaryota > Viridiplantae > Streptophyta > Magnoliopsida > Piperales > Saururaceae > Saururus > Saururus chinensis. The sequence continues at coordinate 41,789,199 of CP141143.1, forward strand.
TTGTTACTTTTGTAGTAATGAATCAAATTGACAAAGTGATACCACAATTTAACCATTCTTCCTTAATTCATATAATATCATTCACTTAACTAGATTTAGAACAAAGCATTAAAGCTCATAGCAAATGTATATTTAATTATTTTAAATGAATACGTACTTATTTGCTTAGTTCAAAAGAATGAATCAAACTTACTAAATGAACGACGAACTAATCGGACCCCTCTTGCTTAAGTTATATCCTTTTAATCGATTAAATCCAAAATAAGTTAAGAATGTTTACAAATTGTTATATCGTTTAAAGATTAAAAAGTCCTCTTATTCATTTGTTATGTTTATATTAACAAATTAAATTCACAAAGGGACTCAACAATTTGACTGTTCTTCCTTAACTCATATGATTTCATTCGCTTAACCAGATTTTGAACAAAACACCAAACCTTGTCACGAATGTATATTTAATTGTTTTAAATGAATATGTACACATTTGCTAAGTTCAAAAAAATGAATCAAATGTAATAAACGACAAACCAATTAGACCCCCTTTGGTCAACTTAAATACTTTTGATCGATTAAAGCCTATGTAAGTTAAGAATGTTCACGAATTTTTATATCGTTTAAAGTTTAAAGAGCCCTCACATTCATTTGTTACGTTTGTAATAACGATTCAAATTGATAGTGTTTCCCCGATTTGACCGTTCTTCCTTTGCTTAATTTAGAACTAAGCACCAAAGCTCACTACGAATGTATATTTAATTATTTTAAATAAATATGTACTCATTTACTAAGTTCGAAAGAATGAATCAAACGTACTAAACAATGACCCAATTGGACACCTTTTGGTTAAGTTATATCATTTTGATCAATTACAACCAATGTAGTTATAAATGTGTATGAATCACTGTATTGTTTAAAATTTAAAGAGACCTCTCATTCATTTTTTACGTTCGTAATAACAAATTAAATTTAAAATTTGATTCTACAATTTGACCATTCTTCCTTAACTTATATGATTTAATTCGCTTAACTAGATTTAGAACAAAGCACCGAAGCTCATCACAAATGTATATTTAATTGTTTTAAATGAATACGTACTTATTTGCTAAGTTCGAAAGAATTAATCAAATGTACTAAACAATGAACCAATCGGACAACTTTTGGCCAAGTTATATTATTTTAATTAATTAAAATTAGAATAAGTTAAGAATGTGTACAAATCATTTTATCTATTTAGGTTTAAAAAGACCTTCCATTCATTTGTTACATTCGTAAAAACAAATCAAATTGACAAAGTGATTTGAGAATTTGACTGTTCTTCCTTAACTTATATGATTTCATTTTCTTAAATAGATTTAGAATAAAGCACCAAAGCTCATCATGAATGTATATTTAATTCGTTTAAATAAATATGTACTTATTTGCTAAGTTCGAAAGAATGAATCAAATGTACTAAAGGATGAACCAATCAGACCTATTTTGGTCAAGTTATATCTATTTGATTAATTAAAACTGATGTAAGTTAGGAATATGTATAAATCATTATATCGTTTAAAGTTTAAAGAGACAGCCTATTCATTTGTTACATACATAATAACAAATCTAATCGACAAAGTGATTCCAATAATTGACTATTCTTCCTTAACCTATATGATTTCATTTACTTAATTAGATTTAGAACAAATCATTAAAGCTCGTTACGAATGTATATTTAATTACTTTAAAAGAATACGTATTGATTTGCTAATTTTAAAATAATGAATTAAACGTACTAAACAATGAACTATTCGGACCCTTTTTGGTCACGTTATATCTTTTTGATCGATTAAAACCGAAATAAGTTAAAAATGTGCAAAAATTGTTATATCATTTAGAGTTTAAAGATGCGTCCCATTCTTTTGTTACGTTCTTAATAATGAATCAAATTAACAAAGTGAATATGTACTCATTTGCTAAGTTCGAAAGAATGAATCAAATGTACTAAACGATGAACCAATTAGACCCATTTTGGTCCAATTATATCATTTTGATCGATTGAAACTGAAATACGTTAAGAATGTGCAAAAATCATTGTATCATTTAAAGTTTAAATATACCTCACATTCATTTGTCACTTTCATAAAAACAAGTCAAATTAACAAAGTGAATGTGTACTCATTTGCTAAGTTCAAAATAATGAATCTAATGTACTAAACGATGAACCAATCGGACCATTGTTGGTGATGTTATATCCTTCTAATCGATTAAAACCGAAGTAAGTTAAAAATATGCACAAATCATTATATCATTTAAAGTTTAAAGAGTCCTCCCATTCATTTGTTACGTTCAAATAACAACTCAAACTGATAAAGTAATTAGACAAATAAACTATTCTTCCTTACCTTATATTATTCTATTCACTTAACTATAATTAGAATAAAGCACCATTGCCCATCATGAATGTATATTTAATTATTTTAAATTAATATATACTTATTTGCAAAGCTTAAAAGTGACATCTCATTCATTTGTTACATTCGTAATAACAAAACAAATTGACAAAGTGATTCCACAATTTGATCATTCTTTCTTAACTAATATGATTTCATTCGCTTAACTTAATTTAGAGCAAAGCACTAAAAAGCTTATCACGAATGTATATGCCATTATTTTCAATAACTATGTACTCATTTGCTAAGTTCAAAAGAATAAATTAAACGTACTAAATGATGAACTAATTGGACCCTTTCTGGTCAAGTTATATCCTTTTAATTAATTAAAACCGAAGTAAGTTAAGAATATGCACAAATTGTTATATCTCTTAAAGTTTAAAGACACCTCCCATTCATTTTTGATGCTCATAATAGCGAGTAAAATTAATAGTCATTCCACAATTTGACCTTTCTTACTTTACTTATATAATTTAATTCACTTTACTAAATTTAAAACAAAGCACCATAGCTCTTCATGAATTATATATTTAATTATTTTAAATGAATACGTACTCATTTGCTAAGTTTAAAAGAATCAATCATAACTACTAAATGATGAACCAAAAACCCTTTTGGTCAAGTTATATCCTTTGGATCAATTAAAACCGAAGTAAGTTAAAAATGTGCACTAATTGTTATATTATTTAAAGTTTAAAGAGACCTCCTATGCATTTATTACATTCGTAATAACGAATCAAATTCACAATTTGACCATTCTTCCTTAATTTATATTATTTTATTTACTTAAATTGATTTAGAATAAAGTACCAATGCTTATCACGAATGTATATTTAATTATTTTAAAGAAATATGAACTCATTTGCAAAGTTAAAAATAATGAATCAATCATACTGAACTAATCGGACTCTTTTTTGTCAAGTTATATCATTTTGATCGATTAAAACCGAAGTAAGTTAAGAATGCACACAAATTGCCTTATCATTTAAAGTTTAATAAGAACTCCCATTCATTTGTTACGTTGATAATAACGAATCAAATTGGCAAAGCGATTTCACAATTTGACCACTCTCCATTAATTTATATGTTTTCATTCACTTAACTAGATTTAGAACAAAACACTAAAGTTCATCACGAATGTATATTTAATTATTTTAAATAAAAACATGTTCATTTATTAAGTTCTAAAGAATGAATCAAAAGTATTAAATGACAAACCGATCAGCCCACTTTTGGTTAATTTATAAACTTTTAATCGATTAAAACCTAAGTAAGTTAAGAATGTGGACAAATCGTTATATCATTTATAGTTTAGAGAGACCTCCCATTCATTTGTTACATTCATAATAACTAATCAAATTGACAAAGCGATTCCACAATTTGACTGTTCTTCCTTAATTTATATTATTTCATTCACTTAACTTGGTTTAGAATAAAGCACTAAAGCTCGTCAATAATGTATATTTATTTTAAATTACTATGTAATAATTTGCGAAGTTCAAAAAAATGAATCAAAAGTATTAAATGAGGAACCAATCGGAACCCTTTCGGTTAAGTTATATCCTTTTGATCGATTAAAACCGAAATAAGTTGAGAATGTGTACAAATCGTAATATCATTTAAAGTTTAAAGAGAACACCTATTCATTTGTTACATTCATAATAACTAAAAAATTGACAAAGCGATTCCACCATTGGACCATTCTTCCTTAATTTATATGATTTTACTCGGTTAACTTGATTTAGAACAAAGCACTAAACCTCGTCATGAATGAATATTTAATTATCTTAAATAACTACATACTCATTTGCTAAGTTCTAAAGAATGAATCAAAAGTATTAAACAACAAACCAATCGGCCCACTTTTGGGTAATTTATATACTTTTAATCGATTAAAGCCGAAGTAAGTTAAGAATATGGACAAATCATTATATCATTTATAGTGTAGAGAGACCTCTTATTCATTTGTTATGTTTATAATAATGAATTAAATTGACAAAGTGATTCCACAATTTGACCATTCTTCCTTAATTTATATGATTCCATTCAAAATGATGAACAAATTGGATCCCTTTTTGTCAAGTTATATCTTTTTAATTGATTAAAATCAAATTGACAAATTGATTCCGCAATTTCACTGTTCTTCCTTAACATATATAATTTCATTTGTTAAACATGATTGAGAACAAAGCACTAAAGCTCATTTTGAATGTATAGTTAATTATTTTAAATGAATACATACTCATTTGCTAAGTTCAAAATAATAAATTAAACATACTAAATGATGAGCTAATCAGACCCCTTTTGGTCAAGTTATAATGTTTTGATTGATTGAAACTGAAGTATGTTAAGAATGTGCACAAATTACTATATCATTTAAAGTTTAAAGAGACCTTCTATTAATTTGTTACATTCATAATAATGAATCAAATTGACAAAGTGATTTCACAATTTTACCTTTCTTCCTTAACTTATATAATTTCATTTACATAATAATTTTTAGAACAAAGCACCAAAGCTTGTCACAAATTTAAATTTAATTATTTTAAATGAAAGCGTACTCATTTTCTAAGTTTAAAGTATTGAGTTAAACGTACTAAATGACGAACCAATCAGAAGAGTTTTGGTCAAGTTATATCCTTTTATTCGATTAAAATTGAAGTAAGTTAATAATGTACAAACCTCATTATATCGGTTAAAGTTTAAAGAGGCCTCCTTTTCATTTCTTACGTTCGTAATAACCAATCAAATTGACAAAGCGATTCCAAAATTTGACCATTCTTCCATAATTTATATTATTAAATTCGCTTAACTAAATTTGGCATAAAACACTAAAGCTCGTCTCGAATGTATATTAAATTATTTTAAATGACTCAAATGTATTCAAAATAATGAATCAAATGTACTAAACGACGAACCAATCGAACCCCTTTTGGTCAAGTTATATCCTTTGGATCGCTTAAAAACAAAGTAAGTTAAGAATATGTACAAATCATTATATCGTTTAAAGTTTAAATAGACCTCCCATTTATTTGTTAAGTTCTTAATGACCAATCAAATTGATAGAGCGATTCTACAATTTGACCGTTCTTTCTTAATTTATATGATTCTATTCACTTAACTAGATTTGGAATAAAGCACTAAAGCTCGTTACAAATGTATATTTAATTATTTGAATTAAATATGTACTCATTTGCTAAGTTAAAAAGAATAAATCAAACGTACTGAACGATGAAACAATCGCACCACTTTTGGTCAAGTTATATCATTTTAATCAATTAAAACTGAAGTAAGTTATGAATGTGCACAAATCGTTATATCATTTAAAGTTTAAAGAGAACTCCTATTTATTTGTTATGTTCATAATAACAAATCAAATTGACAAAGTGATTCTACAATTTGGCCATTCTTTCTTAGTTTATATGATTTCATTTGCTTAACTTGATTTATAACAAAATACTAAAGCTCATCATGAATGTATAATTGTTTTAAATAACCACATACCCATTTACTATGTTCAATAGAATGAATCAAACGTATTAAACCACGAACCAATCGAACCACTTCTCATCAAGTTATAACTTTTTACTCGATTAAAAATGAAGTTAAGAATGTGCACAAATTGTTATATCATTTAAAATTTAAAGAAAACTCATATTCCTATGTTACTTTCATAATAACTAATCAAATTAACAAAGCGATTCCATAATTTGACTGTTCTTCCTTAACTTATATGATTTCATTCACTTAACTAGATGTAGAACAAAGCACCAAAGCTCGTCACGAATGTATATTTAATTATTTTAAATGAATACATACTCAATTGCTGAGTTCAAAATAATGAATTAAACGTACTATATGATGAACTAATCAGACTACTTTTAGTCAAAAAAATTACTTTTAATCAATTAAAACCAATGTAAGTAAAGAATGTGCACAAATTATTATATTGTGTAGCATTTAAAGAGATGTCCTAATCATTTGTTATGTTCGTAATAATGAATGATATTGACAAAGCGATTCCATAATTTGACCATTCTTCCATAATTTATATTATTTCATTCGCCTAACTAGATTTAGAACAAAGCACTAAAGCTCATCTCGAATATATATTGAATTATTTTAAATAACTACGTACTCATTTGCTAAGTTCGAAATAATAAATTAAATGAACTAAACGACAAACCAATTGAACCCCTTTTGGTCAAGTTATATCCTTTTGATCAATTAAGACCAAAGTAAGTTAAGAATGTGCACAAATTATTATATCATTTAAAGTTTAAAGAGACCTCTCATTCATTTGTTACATTCTAATAACGAATCAAATTAACAAAGCCATCCTACAATTTAATGGTTTTTCCTTAACTTGTATGACTTCATTTGCTTTAGTAGATTTACAACAAAGTACCATAGCTCGTCACAAATGTATATTTAATTATTTTATATAAATATGTACATATTTGATAAGTTCAAAAGAATGAATTAAATATACTAAACAACGAATTTGACTGTTCTTCCTTAACTTATATGATTTTATTCACTTAATTTTATTTAGAACAAAGCACCAAAGCTCATAACTAATTTATATTTAATTATTTTAAATAAATATGTACTTATTTACTAAGTTCAGAAGAGTGAATCAAATGTACTAAACGACGAACTAATCGGAACCCTTTTGGTCAAGTTATATCCTTTCGATCGATTAAATTCGACGTAAGTTAAGAATGCGCACAAGTCATTATATCATTTAAAGTTTAAATAGATAACCTATTTATTTATTATGTTCATAAAAACGAATCAAATTTAGAAAATGATTGTACAATTTGACCGTTCTTCTTTAATTTTTACGATTTTATTCACTTAACTTGATTTAGAACAAAACACAAAAGCTCATCACGAATATATAATTAATTATTTTAAATAAATACCTATTTGTTATGTTTAAAAGAAAAAATTAAATGCACTAAATGATGAACCAATTGAACTTCTTTTGGTCAAGTTATATCATTTTAATTGATTAAAACTAAAGTTAGGAATGTGTAAAATTCATTATATATCATTTATAGTTAATAGAGACATCTCATTCACTTTTTACTTTTATAATAACGAATCAAATTGACAAAGCGATTCCACAATTTGACTGTTCTTCCTAATTTATATAATTTTATTTGCTTAACTTGATTTAAAAAAAAGCACTAAAGCTCGTAACGAATATATATTTAATTATTTTAAATAACAATGTACTCATTTGCTATGTTCAAAAAAATGAACTAACGTATTAAACAAAGAACCAATTCGCCAACTTTTGGTCAAGTTATATCCTTTTAATCGATTAAAACAGAAGTAAGTTAAGAATGTGCACAAATGACTATATCTTTTATCGTTTGAAGAGACCTCCCATTTATTTGTTACGTTCATAATAACGAATCAAATTCATAAAGTGAATCCACAATTCAACCGTTCTTCCTTAACTTATATAATTTTATTCGCTTAACTAGAATTAGAATAATGCACCAAAGCTCGGCACGAATGTATATTTAAATATTTTAAATGAAATCATACTCATTTGCTAAGTTTAAAAAGAATGAATTAAACGTACTAAACGACGAAGCAATCAAACCACTTTTAATCAAGTTATATCTATTTTCTCGATTAAAACTAAAGTAAGTTAAGAATGTGCCCAAATCGTTAAATCATTTAAAGTTTAAAGAACCCTCTCATTCATTTGCTACGTTTGTAATAATGAATTAAATTAACAAAGCGATTTTATAATTTGACTATTCTTCCATAATTTATATGATTTCAGTTGCTTAACTAAATTTAGAACAAAGTACTAAAGCGCGTCTCGAATGTATATTTAATTATTTTAAATAACTATGTACTCATTTCCTAAGTTCAAAATAATAAATTAAACATAGTAAACAACAAAGTAATGGACCACTTTTGGTTAAGTTATATCCTTTTTTGATAAATTAAAACCGAAGTAAGGATGTGCACAAATTGTTATATCGTTTAAAGTTTAAAGAGACCTATTTATTTGTTACATTCGTAATAATGAATCAAATTGAACAAGTGATTCCACAATTTGACCGTTCTTCAGTAACTTATATGATTTCATTTACTTTATTAGATTTAGAACAAACCACTATAGCTCATCACAAATGTATATTTAATTATTTTAAATAAATACGCACTCATTTGCTATGTTCAAAAGAATAAATTAAACGTGCTAAATGATGAACCAATCGGACCTCTTTTGGTGAAGTTATATCCTTTTAATCGATTAAGACCGAAGTAAGTTAAGATTGTGTACAACGTTTAAAGTTTAAAGAGACCTCTCATTCAATTGTTACGTTCATAATAACGAATCAAATTGAGCAAGTGATTCCACAATTTGACCATTTATCCTTAACTTATATAATTTCATTCGCTTAACTAGATTTAGAACAAACCACCATAGCTCGTCATGAATGTATATTTTGTTATTCTAAATAAATACATACTCATTTACTAAGTTGAAAAAAATGAATTAAACGTACTAAACGACAAACTAATCAGACCTCTTTTTGTCAAGTTATATCCATTAAATCGATTAAAACCGAAGTAAGTTAAAAATCTGCACATATCATTATATCGTTTAAAGTTTAAAGAAACCTCTCATGCATTTGTTATGTTCATAATAACGAATAAAATTGGCAAAGCGATTCAACAATTTGATAATTCTTCTTTAATTTATATGAATTTATTCAGTTAATTAGATTTTGAATAAAGCAATAATGCTCATCAAGCATGTATATTGAATTATTTTAAATAAATACAAACTCAATTGCTAAGTTAAAAAGAATAAATTAAATGTACTAAACAATGAACCCATCAGACCCCATTCGGTCAATTTGTATCGTTTTCATCGATTAAAACCGAAGTAAGTTAAGAAAGTGCACAAATTGTTATATCATTTAAAGTTTACGGAGAACTCTTATTCTTCTGTTACATTTGTAATAACTAATCAAATTTAAAAAGTGATTCCTCAATTTGATTGTTCTTCCTTAACTTATATGATTTTATTTGCTTAATTTGATTTAAAAACAAAGCACCAAAGCTCGTAACTAATTTTTATTTAATTATTTTAAATAAATTCTTACTCATTTACTACGTTCAAAAAAATGAATAAAACGTACTAAATGATGAACCAATCGGACCCCTTTTTGTCAAGTTATATCCTTTGAATCAATTAAAACTGAAGTAAGTTAAGAATGTGCACAAATTGTATGTCATTTCAATTTTAAAGACACCACCTATTTATTTATTTCATTCATAAAAATGAATCAAATTTATAAAATGATTCCACAATTTGACAGTTCTTCCTTAACTTTTACAATTTTATTCGCTTAACTTAATTTTGAACAAAGCACCAAAGCTCTTCACGAATATATAATTAAATATTTTGAATGAATACATACTCATTTGTTAAGTTTAAAAAAATAAATTAAACATACTAAATGATGAACCAATCGGACCCCTTTTGGTCAAGTTATATCATTTTAATTGATCAAAACTAAAGTTAAGATTGTGTTGAAAACTATTATATCATTTATAGTTTAAAGAGACATCTTATTCAATTGTTACGTTCTTAATAATGAATCAATTAAAAAAGCGATTCTACAATTTGACTATTCTTCCTTAATTTATATAATTTCATTCGCTTTACTTGATTGAAAATAAATCACTAAAGTTCGTCACAACTTTATATTTAGTTGTTTTAAATAACAACGTATGCATTTGCTAAGTTCAAAAAAATTAATTGAATATATTAAATGATGAACCAATCGGCCCACTTTTGGTCAAGTTATATCTTTTTAATCGATTAAAACTGAAGTAAGTTAAGAATGTGCAAAAATAATTATATCTTTTATAGTTTAAAAAGACCTCTAATTCATTTTATAGTTAATAATGAATTAAATTGACAAAGTGAATCTATAATTTGATGTTTCTTCCATATCTTATATAATTTCATTTCCTTAACTATATTTAGAACAATGCACCAAAGCTTAGCACGAATGAATATTTAATTATTTTAAATAAAAATGTACTCATTTGCTAAATTTTAAATGAATGAATTAAATGTACTAAATGATGAAGCAATCAGACCACTTTTAGTCAAGTTATATCCTTTTCCTTGATTAAAACCGAAGTAAGTTAAGAATGTGCACAAATAGTTAAATTGTTTAAAGTTTAAAGAGACCTCTCATTCATTTGTTATGTTCGTAATAACAAATTAAATTGACAAAATGATTCCACAATTTAACCATTTTTCCATAATTTATACGATTTCAATGGCTTAACTAGATTTTAGAACAAAGTTCTAAAGCTCGCCTCAAATGTATATTTAATTATTTTAAATAACTATGTCCTTATTTTTAAGTTAAAAATAATGAAATAAACATAGTAAACAATGAACCAATCAAACGACTTTTAGTTAAGTTATATCTTTTTTTGATCGATTAAAACCCAAGTAAGCTATGAATGTGCACAAATTGTTATATCATTTAAAATTTAAAGAGACGTCTTATTCAATTGTTACGTTCGTAATAACGAATCAAATTTAACAAGTGATTCTACAATTTGACCATTTATCCTTAACTTATATGATTTATTCGCTTAACTAGAATTAGAACAAACTGCCATAGCTCCTCATGAATGTATATTTAATTATTTTAAATGAATACGTACTCATTTGCTAAGTTCCAAAAAAATAAATTAAACGTACTAAATGACGAACTAATTGGACCCCTTTTTGTGAAGTTATATCCCTTTAATCAATTTAAGACCGTAGTAATTTAAGAATGAGCACAAATCATTATATCTTTCAAAGTGTGAAGAGCCCTCTAATTCATTTGTTATATTCATAATAACAAATTAAATTAACAAAGTCATCCCACAATTTAACTGATCTTCCTTAACTTGTATGACGAACAGCAAAGCTCGTCATGAATGTATATTTAATTACTTTAAATGAATACGTACTCATTTGCTATGTTCAAAAGAATGAATTAAACATACTAAATGATGAACTAATCAGACCCCTTTTGGTCAAGTTATGTCCTCTTGATCGATTCAAACCAAGGTATGTTAAAAATGTACAAAAATCATTATATCGTTTAAAGTAAAGAGACCTCCTATTCATTTGTTGCGTTCATGATAACAAATCAAATTAACAAAGTGATTCTACAATTTGACAATTCTTCCTTAACTTATATGATTTTATTCGCATAACTAGATTTGGAATAAAAATACCATAGCTTGTCATGAATATATATTTAATTATTTTAAATTAATACGTAACAAAGCACTAAAGCTCGTTATGATTGAATATTTAATTGTTTTCAATAATTGCATACTTATTTGCTAAATTTGAAAGAATAGATCAAAAGTACTAAATGATAAACCGATCGGCCCAGTTTTGGTCAAGTTCTATCCTTTTAATCGATTAAAACCGAAGTTAAGAATATACATAAATTGTTATATCGTTGAAAGTTTAAATAGACCTTCCATTCATTTGTTAAGTTCATATTTTCAAAGCGATTCCATAATTTGACCATTCTTCCTTAATGTATATAATTTGATTCACTTAACTAAATTTAGAACAAATCAACATAGCTCTTCATGAATGTATATTTAATTGTTTTAAATGAATATGTAAACATTTGCTAAGCTTAAAACAATGAATTATACGTACTAAACAATGAACCAATCGGCCCACTTTTGGTCAAGTTATATCCTTTTGATCGATTTAATCCAAAGTAAGTTAAGAATGTGCATAAATTGTTATATCATTTAAAGCCTAAATGGATCTCCTATTCATTTGTTATGTTCGTAATAACCAATCAAATTGACAAAGCGATTCTACCATTTGACCATTCTTCCTTAACTTATATTATTTCATTCACTTAACTAGATTTAGAACAAAGTACCAAAGCTCATCACAAATGTATATTTAATTATTTTAAATAAATACGTACTCAATTGCAGAGTTCAAAAAGAATGAATTAAATGTACTAAACAAAGAACCAATCGGGCCACTTTGATCTAAGCTATATCCTTTAAATCGTTTAATACCAAAGTAAGTTAAGAATGTGAATAAATTGTTATTTCGTTTAAAGTTCAAAGAGACCTCACATTCATTTGTTATGTTCATAATAATGAATTAAATTGATAAAGCGATTCCACAATTTGACGGTTCTTCCATAATTTATATGATTTTATTCACTTAACTAGATTTAGAACAAAGCACTAAAGCTCCTTTCGAATGTATATTTAATTATTTTAAATAACTACGTACTCATTTGTTAAGTTAAAAATAATGAATCAAATGTACCAAATATTTAACCAATCAGACCTCTTTTGGTCAAGTTATGCTTTTCATTGATTAAAATTGAAGAAATTTGAGAATGTGCACAAATTGTTGTGTCATTGTAAGTTTAAAGAGACCTCTCATTCATTTGTTACGTTTATAATAATGAATCAAATTGACAAAGTGATTCCACAATGTAACTGTTCTGTAACCTATATAATTTTATTCACTTACTAGATTTTGAATAAAGCAACAAAGCTCGTCACAGATTTATATTTAATTATATTGAATGAATATGTACTCATTTGCTAAGTTCAAAAGAATAAATTAAATGTACTAAACGACTTACGAATCGGACCCTTTTTGATTGATTCAAACTGAAGTAAGTTTTAAATGTACAAAAATCATTATATCGTTTAAAGTTTAAAGAGACCTACCATTCATTTGTTCCATTTGTAAAAACAAATTAAATTGACAAAGGGATTCCACAATTTGACCGTTCTTCTTTAATTTATATGATTTCATTCGCTTAACTTGATTTAGAATAAAGCACTAAAGCTCATCACGATTATATATTTAATTATTTTAAATAACTACGTACTCATTTGCTAAGTTCGAAAGAATAAATCGAATGTACTAAACGACAAACCAATCGACCCAATTTTGGTCAAGTTCTATCCTTTTAATCGATTAAAATCCGAAGTAAGTTAAGAATGTGCTCAAATTGTTATATCATTTATAGTTTAAAGAGACTTCTCATTCATTTGTTACATTCGTAATAACTACTCAAATTGACAAAGAAATTCCACAATTTGAGCGTTCTTTCTTAATTTATATGATTTCATTCGCTTAACTTTATTATAACAAAGTACTAAAGTTTGTCACGAATGTATATCTAATTATTTTAAATAACTACGTATTAATTTACTAAGTTTGAAAGAAAGAATTAAACGTACTAAATGACGAATCAATGGGCCCACTTTTGGTTAAGTTATATCATTTTAATCAATTAAAACCGAAGTAAGTTAAGAATGTGTACAAATCATTATACAGTTTAAAGTTTAAATAAACCCCTCATTCATTCGTTACATTCATAATAATGAATCCCTTTTGTTATTAATTTTTTTTGTATTTTCCTCAATTGCATGATTAACCATTAGGAGGTAGGTCCCAAAATCATCAAATGAACATTACGATTTTTTTCAAAGTTCATTCTTTGTGTGGAACCTGCAAAAGGTCTTATATTTTAATTTGGCCAATATGATGTATGAACCTACATGGGGGTCTCATTTAGCCTTTTATAATTTTGATTTGATGGCTAACTTAATATGGCATCTATGAGGGTTTCACTTAGCCTTTTGTGATTTTAATTTAACGGCCAATTTGATGTGGGACCCATGGAGGTCTACTTAGCCATTTTTAATATTGATTTGATGGCTAATTTGATGTGGGATCTGTAGTGGGTCTCACTTAACCTTTTATGATTTTAATTTGATGGTTAATATGATTTGGGGCTAATAGGGGTCTCACTTAGCTTTTTGTTACTTTGAACTGATGGCTAATTTAATGTGGGGCATATTAGACATCCACCTAGCGATTTTTTTTGTTTTAGTGGTTAATTTTAATGTGAGGCTTATAAAGCCTCACTTAGCCAATTTAAATTTTCATGCTACCTTCAATATGGAGCCTATGAGGGCCTCACTCAAATTTTCTTTTGGCTAGGTGCTTCATCTTATAATTGTGTAGTAGGATAGAGCTCAACTTTCTCTTCCTTTTCTTTTTCTCTTAGACATAGTCCACTTGAGAGACTTTGCCCACTTTGGAGGTAGTCAAGCTCCAAAATTTTTGACCAAGTCTCTTTTGATTCTTTCTTCCTTTTCTTAAAATAAAAATAAAAATAAAAAATATCAACAAACCCTAGTTTTGATTACCTGGATATTCAATCAAATAGTTTATTTTACGCTAAGAAAGAAAAAAGTTTTTCCTTGTGACCTACCATTTGTGCTATTTAAGAAGGATTTTAAAAATTCAGGTCATATGATATAAACATTTTAAAAACATAAAGGGTAGAAACTTGTAGCCATACAATATTTGTAAGGTCCATAAATTTTTTGAAATTCCAAAGTTGGCCACATACAAAATAGGGTGTTTGACCCCTTTACCTCCATATAAGAATAACTTCCTAAATATATGGAATTGAGAGCCGGCACCCATGTATATAGAAAGTAAACAGAAAGATCTTTGAAATACTACCAAGAACGCGTGAATTAGAGTTTGGATGAGGGAGATACTACCATTCAAAGTTGAACATGGTGCACTAGGCTGTTTACCAGAATTAGATGCGTAAATTGCCCCTTAATTCTTAAGAGCCTAATTAGGTTGCTAAAGAGGAGTTTTATTTGCCCAAGACTTAGAGGATTAGGATCCCTAATCTCCATTGATATAAATACCCATCTAGGGCTCAATGAGAGGGGCTTTTGGGGGGTGGGAGAGTCAGAGCCACAGAAGGAGAAGGGTCTCGAAGAATTTTTAGCAAGCAGCACAAGCGATGGAGCTCCAGTGGCGGTGGATTGATGAAAACCCAGCAATGGAGGTAGGATTGATTATTAAACCATAATTTATACATTTTCATGGTTAATTTGTATTAATTATGCTAGATTTTTTTGGACAATACCCAAATTGGTTTAGAGCAATGGGCGGCCAGCCGACTAGCCATGGGTTGGTGTGTCGTGCACAACTAGTGATTTGGCCATTGCCTATGGACCCATAGGCAGAGGTGGAATGGCTAGCCATAGGCCACCAACTCCTTTCCCTTAGTCCATGAAACCACAATGGGGAGGAGGGCGTGTAGACCGTAGCCACTATCTGGCGACAGGATTGGCTCTCCAGGAATCACTCGATACAGACAATCTGGTTGAGCTCAGTACTTTGCCCAGCTATGGCTGCCAACTACCGCACTAGCTAGATGTTAGAACCCTTTGGTCATGCATGGAGCTATTTCCCCTTACTTCGACACTGGTTAGTGGCCATAGGATAGAGGTGAGGCTAGATTCATATGATCTATTGCTTGGAAGTGATTTGAATAGTATTGGCCTTGTGCTTGGTCATGGAAGCCATCATATTTACTAGTAGAGCACTACACAAAGAGAGAATTTCATGAGAGGGGCTTCTCAACGCAAAAGGTTCCATTATCGCCACCCAATGGCCACCAGAGGCATTCTTGGCCTCTAGCGGTGACATTTTGTCATGGGGATGGTCATGCTAGGCTCTTCCAGAGGTTGATACTAGCCATGGTTGTGTCTAGAGGTTCTCTTTCAAGGAGAAGATGACCTTTAGACCAAGGATTTAATCCTAGTCTGGTTCATAAAAATAAATAAAATAAAAGAGGACATTGAACCGGGTCCAATTTGTATGATTATAAATGTCAAAAAAATATGTGAAAATTACAAATGGACATTGTAAGTGGAATGAGTATTCTAACCAAGTTTCATCCCTAGAAAAAATACCAAAGTCTATGAAATGTCTTTTTTACCATTAAGTTGAACTATTGTATAACATTCAATTACCCAACTTAGGGGCTCTGGTTCAGGGTTAAAAATTGGGACAAATCCCCGTGAGAGGTGCATGTGTACCTAAATCATAAACCAATTTACATGGTGGAGAAAAATCCCATTGAATAGGTAATTAACCATCTTGCCCTTATGGGTGAACTGTTGAGTGAATCAGGGTCAGTTCAAGGGGTTCATGACCACATGAAACTCCAAGAAAATGGCCCATGATGTCAAGAGTACTGTGACACCCTGGAATTTTAATATTTTGAAAGTTTGAATGTTTGGGCCCATAAGCAAGTTTTAGGGTCCAATAGCCATTTTTCTTAAAATTAGAATGTTTGGAGTGCGATTCGTTTGATTAAACTTTAAGGTTGTTTGAAGGGTTCTAGAGATGAACGTATCAAGCCCAAGAATGTGTAAATTAGACACTGGGATTGTAACAACCTTGAATTTTTAGTAAAATTTGTAGCCTCTAATAAGTTAATTTTATAGATTTTAATAATTTCTAATTAGCTAAATATTTTTATGTGATAAGTGGCTCACATTCGATGGTTTCAATTTCTTATAAAAGGGATGAAGAGGGGGAGTTCATTTCACTCCTTTTTCACATATGTTCTCTATCCACTCTAAAAACTTCTATCCTTTGTTTCCAAGCTGTTTCTAGTCTAATTTCTTCTATTCAAAAACTGTTCTTAGTTGATTCAAGGGTGTTCTACGTCGTAGAGGGTTCCAATTTTCAAGATAGCTACTCTAGAGGGGGGAAACAACCCTGAGTAAGGGGAGGCTCCATCCAATGCTTTCGGGCCAGGAGGAAGAATTTGTACTAGCGCAAAGGGAGGCTTTGTCCACTACTTTTGGGCTGGAAGGAGGAATCGCCCCTATGCAAGGGGAGACTCTATGTGCCACTTCAAAGCCCAAAAGGAGATCTTGTCCCGACACAAGGGGAGGTTCTGCTTGCCACTCCTACGCCTAGGAATGAGATAAGGCTTCAACCACCATTCATTACTACGGTTAATTTCAAGAGTGAAGGGTAGGTAGTTTCAAACTCTAACTTCATGCTACGACTAGGTCATACAAGTTCGTATTTCTTTTATGAGCAATTATTTCAAAAGAGATGATACTTATTAGGGGTCAGGAAAATGCAAAAATATTAGTGTATCGTACACCTCTAAAATGGATTTTATTGTGATACAAATTTTTAGATATTATTATTATTTGAATAACATTTACGAAAGATTATAACGAGATTTGAAGAGTGGTTATTTGGTATAAAGCCCAAAAACTATCATCAGTGTTTTAAGGGTAGCTATTTTGTATAAAGCCCAAAAGTTATCAGAGTTATGACTCCTAGGTACCAGCTATTATTATGTCATATGACGCGCCCATGAAGATGGATATCGTGGAAAGATCCTCTTCATTATGATCCCGTTGCCTCATGAGCACAGGTGTATGTTGCATTGGTATTAGTGACATTCCGTGAATGATGATTTATCCTAGTTTGAATTATTTTTTGGATTATGGTTACAAACAATTTATCCAAGTTTATCGGATTATGTGAAGAACTATTTTTATTCATATAAGAAGTGTGTTGGATTCGATTAGTCGATAACATTATTTTGAGTTGACTTTTGAATATAAATTAATATGAGAATATATTATGAATAGAGAGAGAGAGTGAGAGAGAGAGAGAGAGTGGGGGAGAGACAGAGAGAGGGAGGGAGAGAGAGAGGGAGAGGGAGAGGGAGAGAGAGGGAGAGAGAGAGAGAGAGGAAGAGGGAGAGAGAGAGAAATAGAGAGAGATAGGGCGGAGGAGAGAGGGAGGGGGTGGGAGAGGGAGAGGGAGAGAGAGAGAAAGAGCATGCGCAAGAGAGAGAGGGAAAATTCAAAGTGGGGAAGACGAACTAGGATATGATGTTGTGCTGATCGAATGGCCTTGCAGGCCGACCAAACATCCAAATGGCATTGCAAGCCAATTGTAATGCCGGCCATTTGAACGACCTTGTAGGCCAATCGATCGGTAGTACTGTAGTTTGGCCATTTTTATCCCTTTTGCTTACTTTTATATTTTTACTCTTCAATACCATTTCTTATGTTCATGTGGTGTAATTTGTGCTAGAATGAGCTATTGGAAGGGTATGTTATTGATGTTGGAAATTATGAAGAATATTTAAGTATTATGTGAAAGTGCATGTTGTTGGTAACACATGTTAGAATTGCTATCTTGAAATCTATAATTGAATGATTCCCTCTGTTTTAGCATGATTCCAGCAAGATTATAGTATGAGAATGAACTGATATGTCTTCATGTAATGTGTTTAAATTATGGGTGATATATGATGCTATGTCTACATTCAAGTGTGGTATAAATATGCTTACATAGGTTTAGCATGAGGTTACACTTGACTTAATTGATGGTTTTCAATAGTTTTAACCCATGATTTCAGTTGGAACCATGATTAGATGTTAATGTGCATATGTGGTATGATGATGAGTTAATTACAAGGCATGTTCAATTACTTAGAGTTAAATATTTCTACCATGTACACACACGTGTGAGGGATGATTATGATTATGTTTAGTATTATGGTTATAAATGATACATGAGGGGCTGAATTGAGCACTTATCATGAATTAGGGTTCATGTATACCTTGCCCACATATGTACTATGTTGCATGCATCATGAAATGGATTTCCGATTCATACTTTATCTAGATTAGCTGTGTTTGATCGATGGGATACAATGATGTGAGATTACGTACCGGATTAGTCGATCGTTGGCTTATCGGAAATTAGTTAGTCCGAAAGGACAAGATTTCGATTTGAGTTCCTGTGTTGAACATAGATACTCCCCGGGTTGAGTCAAACTGAATTGAGTTGAGTTGAATGGGGACGAGTTGTGTACTTGTCTTGCAGTTGAGATTTCTTGAGATAGTCATCTAGACCCTGAGAATCTAGTGTGGTATGCCTTAGTGCACCGGTTACCATGTGTTCTAGGTTTCCTATGTGGAAATTTGGACTCTTCCTGCCATAGAAGATGTTTCTGGGTGAACACACCCGCTCTAGGTTCTTTATGTAAGAATTTGGACGTTCTTTGCCAGAATTGTCCTGGGCAAGCAGATTTAGGGGCTGACTACCCCAAACACTTTATGTTTCCTGTGTGGAAACCAAACTAATTGTATTTCTCTCCATGATGGAGACATTCACTATTTGTTGATGACATATGTGTATGAGATAATATTATGCCCAGGTTACATAGGTTGTGTAGGGATAATTGAGATCATGTGACACATGTGATTATAATTTATTACACATGATTTAGTAACATATGATTGAGGTTCTTATCATACAGGGTGGATGATCTATGGATGAATGATATGAGTATGCATTATGTGATTACGTGTTGAGTACACGTGTTATGCAGGTTGAATGCTATGAAGGAAAATGACTTGATATGCATGATTGTGAATGTGTTTATGTGAGAATCACTTATTATGTAGGATGAGTTTTTTCCATAATGTGGTTATGCATACCATGATTAGTATGAATGAGATACTTGTATGCAGGTTAATTATTCATAGAATTAGGGGTATGGTAACAGGATTGATAAAAAATGTCAAAATTAGGTGAAATGTGGATCTGAATTGGCATGTTGATGTGCCGAAGTTATTTTCTGATTAATGTTACTATATTTCAAACCTTACAATGTTTACTCACCCCTATTTTTGTGTTTTGTTTTGGGGCTGCATTAGTATGACATGCAGTTAATCAGGATTCCCTATATGAGGAACAACCAGGATATGTGTAGGATTACACATGGATCTTACTAGATGTCATTTTTCCTTTTGATTTATGTTATTATGATCATAGAACAGCTTGTGTAGTTTGCTATGTTTTTGACTCATGTGTATCTTCTACTTTAAGACTTGTTTGAGATTTTCTAATTCGAGCCATGTGTCGGCTCAGGATGTTATGTATATGGGTTGAGAACGAGGATTTATTTCAGAATTATTATCCTATTTCATTTTACCTTATTACTCTTGCTCAAAGGACTAAACCACTCCATCTATGTGTTAAATACCCAACTAAGGGGTTAAAGACTTCAGTAATACAATCATGTCACCCCCATGTGGTTCGACTGGCCCTTAGATCGGGTTCTGCTCGGGTCGGGCGGGCGCCAGGGTGTGACAGGCTGCGAGCAAAGGTTCTTCCTTCCCAACCAAATACCGTTGCAAAGGCAATAGAGCTGGCATCATTGATGGAGGTGGACTGCAAGCGGGTGAACGATAGGAAAAAAGGCATGAACAAAAAGCCAAGGAAATAATCTAAAGCAAGGAGACAACAAGAGGTCCGGAGGGGATGGTAACAATCGTCATAGCAAACAACAAAAGCCTCACCAATAGAATCAGTAGAACCAGAAGAAGCCTCAACACCTAATCAGTAGAAGCCACACTAGCAAAATTAGCAGAGCAAGCCGGCCCAACCATTCTTTAACAACAATGGCAAATGTCGATCATGCAACAAGCAAGCTCACCCTGGCAAGCCTTGCTAGCAAGAAGATAGGAGATGCTATGCATGCTTAGAGAAGAGGCATATTACTCAAGATTGCCCCAACAAAGGCAACATAGAAAAGCAAGAGCTGAGGAAGAAGGTTCAGGCTAGGGTGTTTGCACTATCTTCAGAGGATGCGAGAACCTCTAGTGCTGTGGTGGAAGATACTCTCCTTGTGGTGATGAGCTATGGTACTTTCTAATTATTCTAGTTAAGCAAATAAAATCATATAAGTTAAGGAAGAACAGTCAAATTGTAGAATCACTTTAGCAATTTGATTTGTTATTATGAACGTAACAAATTAATAGGAGGTCTCTTTAAACTATAAACCATATAACGATTTATGCACATTCTTAAGTTACTTCGGTTTTAATCGATTAAAAGGATATAATTTGACCATAAGTGGGCCAATCGGTTCGTCGTTTAATATGTTTGATTCACATTTTAGAACTTAGCAATTGAGTACGTAGTTATTTAAAACAATTAAATATATATTCATGACGTACTATAGTGCTTTGTTCTAAATCAAGTTAAGCCAATTAAATCATAAAAATTAAAGAAGAACGGCCAAATTGTTGAATTACTTTGTCAATTTGATTCGTTATTACAAATGTAACAATCGAATGGGAGGTCTCTTTAAACTTTAAGTATTATAACGATTTGTGCACATTTTTAACTTACTTCAGTTTTAATCGATTAAAATGATATAACTTTACCAAAAGGGATACAATTGGTTCTTAATCATGAGTACATATTTATTTAAAATAATTAAATATACATTTGTATTAAGCTTTGATGCTTTGTTCTTAATCATGTTAAGTGAATGAAATCATATAAGTTAAGGAAGAACGGTCAAATTGTGGAATCACTTTGTTAATATGTTTCATTATTACAAACTTAGCAAATGAATAGGAGGTTTCATTAAACTTTAAATGATATAATGATCTGTGCATATTTTTAACTTACTTCAGTTTTAATTGATCAAAAGGATATAACTTGACCAAAAGGGGTCCAATTGGTTCATCATTTAGTACATTTAATTTAATCTTTTGAACTTAGCAAATGAGTACGTATTCATTTAAAACAATTAAATATATTTGTGACGAGCTATGGTGCTTTGTTCTTAATCTAGTTAAGCGAATAAAATCATATAAATTAAGGAAGAACGGTAAAATTGTGGAATCAATTTATCAATTTGATTCGTTATTATTAACTTAACAAATTAATAGGAGGTCTCTTTAAACTATAAATGATATAACAATTTATGCACATTCTTAAATTACTTCGGTTTTAATCGATTAAAAGGATATAAGTTGACCATAAGTAGGCCGATCGGTTTGTCATTTAATATGTTTGATTCAGTTTTTTGAACTTAGCAAATGAGTATGTAGTTATTTAAAACAATTAAACATACATTCATTACGAGCTTTAGTGTTTTGTTCTAAATCAAGTTAAGCAAATGAAATCATATAAATTAAGGAAGAATGGTCAAATTGTGGAATTGAATTGTCAATGTGATTGGTTATTACAAACATAACAAATGAATGGGAGTTCTCATTAAACTATAAATGATATGACAATTTGTGTACATTATGAACTTACTGCAGTTTTAATCAATCAAAATGATATAACTTAAAATAAGGAGTTTGATTGGTTCATTATTTAGTACGGTTGATTCATTCTTTTTAACTTTGAAATGAGTTCGTATTTATACATTCATGACGAGCATTGGTGCTTTGTTCTAAATCAAGTTAAGCAAATGAAATCAAATCAATTAAGGAAGAACAGTCAAATTGTGAATTTGATTTATTATTACGAACGTAACAAATGCATGAGAGGTCTCTTTATACTTTAAACAATATAATGATTAGTGCACATTTTTAATTTGCTTTGGTTTTAATCGATCAATAGGATATAACTTGATCAAAAGGGGTTTTATTGGTTCATCTTTTAGTACGTTTGCTTAATTCTTTTGAAATTAGCAAATGAGTACGTATTTATTTAAAACAATTAAATATACATTCGTGATGAGCTATGATTTTTTGTTCTAAATTTAGCAAAGCGAATGAAATCAAATAAGTTAAAGAAGAAAGGTCAAATTGTGGAATAACTGTGATAATTTTATTCTTTATTACGAGGGTAAAAAATGAATGGGATGTCTCTTTAAACTTTAAGAGATATAATAATTTATACATATTCGTAACTTACTTCGATTTTAATTAATTAAAATGATATAACTTGACCAAAAGGGGTCCAATTAGTTCATCATTTAGTACATTTAATTTATTCTTTTAAACTTAGTAAATGAGTATGTAGTTATTTAAAATAATTAAATATACATTCGGATGACTGTTTTTAGTGCTTTGTTCTAAATCAAGTTAAGTAAATGAAGTTATATAAGTTAAGGAAGAAAGGTCAAATTGTAGAATTGCTTTGTAAATTTGTTTTGTTATTACAAACGTAACAAATGAATGGGAGGCTACTTTAAACTATAAACGATATAACAATTTGTACACTTTCTTAATGATATAACTTGACCAAAAGGGGTCCGATTGGTTCATCATTTAGTACATTAAATTTATTCTTTTGAACTTGGCAAATGAGTACATATTTATTTAAAATAATTATTCTTTTGAACTTTGTCAATTTGGTTCATTATTATGAACATAAAGAATGAATGGGAGCTGACTTTAAACTTTAAATTATATAATGATTTATGTACATTTTAACTTACTTTAGTTTTAATCGATTAAAATGATATAACTTGACCGTAAGTGGTCCGATTGGTTCATCATTTACTACGTTAAATTCATTATTTTGAACTTAGAAAATGAATACATATTCATTAAAAACATTTAAATTTACATTCATGACAAGCTTTGGTGTTTTGTTCTAAATCATGATAAGTGAATTAAATCATATAAGTTAAGGAAGAGTAGTCAAATTCTAAAATCACTTTGTTAATTTGATTCGTTTTTATGAATATAACAAATAAACCGAAGGTCTCTTTAAACTTTGAATGATATAATGATTTTCCACATTCATAACTTAGTTCAATTGTAATCGGTTAAAAGGATATAATTTTACCTAAAATGGTCCGATTGGTTCGTCGTTTAGCATGGTTAATTCATTATTTCAAACATAGAAAATGAGTATGTAGTTATTTAAAATAATCAAAAATACAATCATGACGAGCTTTAGTGCTTTGTTCTAAATCATGTTAAGTGAATGAAATCATATGGGTTCAAGAAGAATGCTCAAATTCTAGAATCACTTTGTCAATTTGATTTGTTATTACAAATGTAAGAAATGAATAAGTAGTCTTTTAAAACTTTGAACGATATAACGATTTGTACACATTCTTAACATACTTTGGTTTTAATCGATCAAAAGAATATAACTTAACCAAAGGTGGTCTAATTGGTTCATTATTTCTTATATTTAATTCATTCTTTCAAACATAGCAAATAATTATATATTCATTTAAAATAATTAAATATACATTTGTGACGAGCTTTAGTATTTTCTTCTAAATCTAGTTAAGCGAATGAAATTATATAAATTAAGGAAGAATGGTTAAATTGTGGAATCGCTTTGTCAGTTTAATTTATATTTTTAATGTAACAAATGAATAATAGGAGGTCTCTTTAAACTTTAAACGATATAATAATTTTTGCACATCATTAACCTACTTCAGTTTTAATCGATCAAAAGGATAAACTTGACAAAAAATAGTCCGATTCATTTAGTGTTCTTCCTTAACTTATAGGATTTTATTCGTTTGACTAGATTTAGATCAAAGCACCAAATCAGACACAAATGTGTATTTAATTATTTTAAATAAATACATACTCATTTACAAAGCACATAAGAATGAATTAAACACACTAAATGACTAACCGATCATACCACTTTTGGTGAAGTTATGTCCTTATAATTGATTAAAACCAAAGTTTGTTAAGAATGTGTAGAAATCCTAATATTGTTTAAAGAATAAAATGTCTAACCATTCATTTGTTACATTCGTAGTAATGAATCAAATAAATAAAGTGATACCACAATTTGAACGTTCTTCCTTAACTTTTATGATTTTATACAACCAACTAGATTTTGAACAAAGAACCAAAGCTCGTCACAAATGTGTATTTAATTATTCGAATAAATAAGTACTCATTTGTTAAGTTTTTAAAAATGAATCACACACCCTAAACAATGATCCAATCGAATCACTTTTGGTCTAATTAAATGCTTTTCAAAAATTAAATCCAAAGTTCGTTAAGAATGTGTGCAAATCGTTATATAGTTTAAAGTTTAAAGAGACTTCTCATATATTTGTTATATTCGTAATAACAAATCAAATGGATAAAGTGATACCACAATTTGACTGTTTTTCCATAACTTATATGATTTAATTTGTTGAACTAGATTTAGAACAAATCATCAAAGCTTATCACGTATGTGTATATAATTTTATGAAATAAATACAAACTCATTTGCTCAGTTTGTATAAATGAATCAAACAGTGAACGATGAACAATTCGGACCACTTTTGGTGAAGGTATTTCTTTTTAATTGATTAAAACCAAAGTTCGTTATGAATGTATACAAATCATGATATCATTGAAAGTTTAAAGAGATTGATCTCCCATTCATTTGTTATGTTCATAATAACAAATTAAATGGACAAAGTGATACCACAATTTAACTAATTTTCCTTAACATATTTATTTTCATTCGCTTAACTGGATTTAGAACAAAGCAGTAAAGTTAGTCACAGATGTGTATTTAAATGTTTTAAATAATTGTATACTAATTTTCTAAGTTTGTAACAATAACTCAGATGCACTAAATGACGAATTAATTGGATCACTTTTTGCAAAGTCCGGGATTTTCTTAATTCCTGAAGTCGACCACAACTTTTTTCAGAGGTTTGATTGGATGAAAACTTTTCCGACAAATAGACCACTGGAAAGAGCAAACATAAAACTGTGCAATCGATTCCACAGGGCTCTGTCTAGCGGTCTTTGGAAGTGATGATGGTCTAATCCATTTTGGTAGATGAACTTTGCTAGGACGAAGGAAATCCGGTGGCCCAAAGGTCAGCAAGGTACTGTGATAAAAACCAGTCGAGCAGAGAAGAACATGGAGGGGAAAGAGAAAAGGGTGAGTGTGCAAAGCCGTGTGGTGGACCATTTCGACGGGACCAAATGCCATAACCACTTTTGCCCAACTTCTCACCAAACAGTTACATGAGAGTTGGGATAGACCAAAGGACCTTCTTAGGAGGTGTCCCCATCATGCTATCCCTGTAATGTCCTGACCCGAGCTGGGGTCTAGAAAATCTCTAATAAAAAAATTTCTTTCCTTAAGCCAAGAATCATCATCTGTGTGCGAGAGGTACAATGTTCATCCGTTAACTATGGAGCTTCAAAGCTTTCCCGTATGTAGACTCAGTTGTATTGGTCACATACACACGATGAAGTTTCATAGTTCATCGCGTGTAAATTAGAATGAAACTTATAATTATAAATAATTTGGATCGGGTCAACGTTGTCTTGCCATTGGTTGCCTATGTAAGTATTGGATAACATTTACAATATTATTCCAATATGATCGGATCCTAACACAGTTCTACCTAATGAATATTACATACATCATGCATCACAAAATTATATACGTTAAAATACATATATACTGATATTCAATTAGAGTCATACTGAAGCTCGTAATCTATCGGAGCCAAGCATATGTTAATAGATAAATGAAATCACACATCTCGCTCTACCATAGAGCGACATCAATCACATTCACACGTCTTGCTCTATCACTGAGCCGAGAGCAGACACACACACCACACATCTCTCTCTACCCTAGAGTAAGACGAAACATAAATAGGTCACATCAAAACATAGCAGATTAGGACACAAAGTATCATGACATAGCACACATCCTAATTTAGCACATGCAGCTCTATAATTTAAATGGGAGGTTAGAAACACTTATCGCTCTGATGTCTCACAAGGTAACGGTATTCTGGGTTGCTCGTTCCTTCTGGGCATCCTCCCCTTCGGATTCGGAGGTAATAGACAGAGCCCCCTCTAGCCTCCATATGTTCTTGGCCTTACACCAAAAGATGACACACAAACGCTCCCCTTCCCAGAGACTCTTCTCATTTTTCTGTGCCCGTGGGCAGCTAACAGAACTTCCCCTACTCAAGGATGTACCTCACACATCGTGGCTCTTTCGTAGAGGGTAAAGCCTCTCCTACTTCGGATCAATTTTCTTGATTCGGAGCGGTGACAAAGGATGGAATCCACTCTTGTTCCTAGCCTCTTTTTCTTTCTCCGGTGCTTGAGGATGACAAGCAGGACCTCCTCTTATTTTGAGATGTTTCTTTCTTATACGGTTCTCAACTAGGAGAACAAACCCCTCAATTGCGTAGCACACATTCGATTTAGTCAAGAACGCCTCTTGAATGGACTAAATCAGAGTTAGGATGATAAAAAATGGAGAAGAAGAAGTTCTCTACGCTTGAGGACGATGGGCAAAACCTCTCTTTGTCTTGGGGCATTTCCTCCTTATAAGGTCTCCAACTCAAAGAAATGACCCCTCCATTCCATAGAGCATGCTTGATTTAAATAAGAATGCCTCTTGAATGGCCTTAATTGGACTTAGAATGCTTAGAAACGGAGAAAATGAAGTTTGTGTTTCAAAATAGACCAGAAGGGAATTATACGTTTCACGCGCTGCGGTCGCACGTACCGCGCGTGTCCGTCGTGTGTGCGCTACATTTTTTTTTATACACCAATCTTCAAACACGCGTAACTTCCTACCCTGGACTCGGTCTTCCATGTTCTTAGTACCATTGGACTTGTATCAACAAGCCCTTCAATTCTAGTCGACTTAAATCACTTTATCTTACTCTTTTTCAAGTGAGTCCCGCCTAAATCATATGCTTTCCATGGTCGTAACTTTCTGTCCCGACCTCCGTTTCTTGCGTTCTTCGATTCTTTATGCTCATTATTTCGAGCTCTACCCCTATACGGAAGTTTTAACCTATGAAAACCTCTAAACTGTATTCATAAATTGTCTAATTACCTCTAACCCCTCAAGTTAGATGTAATAAAAAAATGAGTCATTACAATCCCTAAGTGGCAACTAGTGCGACGTTTTTATTAGGGTCTTACTGAACAAAATCACCATCTTGTTGATGCAAGTTGTGGGGGTACCTTTTTGTTAAAAAATGAAAATGAGACATGAAAACTTTTTGAGGACTTGAGTGAAAATTCTCTTCAACATGATGCGTTGAATAGAAATAAGAGTGGATTATCTACCTTAAACAATGCCCCCACTAGGGGTGACTTGTATGAAGTAAAAAAACCCATTAGACCTCTCCTCCAAAGTTGATACTTTGAAATAGGAAGTTGGACCTCCTTATGACATCAACCGATCAGCCCATTCCCTTCACTCAAGATGAATGCACAATATGCCTTAGCCCAGCCCATACTATCATGGAATGCCCTTTTGCATCTCAATTTTTTGAGCTTCTAAGACCATGTGAATGCCACCCAATCTTTCCCTAGGGCTGAGATTAATCTATTTTCAAACACATATAACTCTGGGTAGAGGAATCATCCTAACTTTTCCTAGCAGACACAAAACCAAGGGGTTGTAGGAACCAACCCCCTAGCCAACAATTCCAAGTTCCACCTGTCCCTATCCACCAACCTCAAGTGTAACCACCGTATGTCCAACCCAGTAGGAGTCTAAGTTTTGAAGAAAAGGTCTTGAGTGATATGCAAGGCCTTCAATCTCAATCCCAACTCCTCCACTCTCACACACAATCTATCGTAAAGCTAGAAGTCCAAATTGGACAACTAGCCAATGCTATCAATAAGCAAGAGACGGGTACATTGCCAAGTTAGCCCTTAAAAAACCCTAAAGGTCAATTTGGAGTAGATGGAGTTTCTTCCTCTAATGAACAAGTTCAGTCCATAACTACTGTTAGGAGTGGTTGACGCATTGATAACTAGGTTGGAGGGGATTCCTTTTGTACCACAAATGAAGAGTTAGAAAATCCCGCCCCTAATGAGCCTCATGAGTTAGAGAGTGAACCAAATGCAAAGGAGTTAGTCTCTCCTTCCCCCTCAGAGCCACAGTCTAAGACTACTTCTTAGGGATCTTATATCCATAGTGCACCTTTTCCTCATTGTCTTGACAGGGCCCCACCATTTAGAAAGAACACAGCTAGGATGGATAAGATTCTTGAGACTTTCAAACAAGTGAAAATTAGTCTCCCCTCTTAGAAGCCATTAAGCAAGTCCGTGCTTATGCTAAGTTCCTCAAAGACCTATGCACTCAAAAGTATAAATCCAAGACCCATGTGTCTAAGAAGGTCTTTCTCACTGAGCAAGTTAGCTCTCATTTGAAATTTGACACCCCACCTAAGTATAAGGACCCTGGAGTGCCCACTATTTCTTGTGTCATAAGTGATCACTCCATCCATAAATCTCTCCTTTACCTTGGTGCGAGCCTCAATCTACTCCCTTACTCGGTGTATGAGCAATTAGGTTTAGGAGACTTGCAGCCAACGTCGGTTACTCTTCAGTTAGCTAATCATTTCATGTGTAAACCTTGGGGAATCATTGAGGATGTCTTATTGAGAGCTGATCAATTCTTTTTCCCCGTTGATTTTATTGGCTTAGATATGGAAACTGTCAACTCCACACATCAGATTCCTATCATTCTAGGTCGTCATTTCCTTACCACAGCTAATGCATGTATCAATTGTAGGACGGGGGTAATGGAGATGTCATTTGGGAACATGAAAGTGCAACTAAATGTTTTTGATGTGTCTAACTATTTACCTGTGAGTTGTGATGCTGAATGTTTTATGGTAGACAATTTTGAGTTTGATGCTTATGATAGAGATCCATATTTTGTAGAAACAGCCCATAATCAAGTCATGCCTTCTAATTTTTCTGAATCATCTTTTTCCAGACTTAAGAGAAGAGCCAATGCCAATATCTACCAACCACCCTGACATATTTGAGAATATTGGCATTGTCTGGCTGAAGATAATAAACTTAGCGCTTCTTGGGAGGCAACACATGTTTATGATATATTTCTTTTCCTTCCTTTTGTTTATTTTCTTTGCTTCATTTAGGTTTTATTTATGTATTTTTCTCTACTTGTGTTTCTTTTCTCATTATAGTTTTTGTTTCTTTTGTGGGATATAGTACTTTAGGTTTGGGGGAATGCTCATCATTTATATTTATCTCTTTTCTCCAATCCTATGTACTTCACTTTTCAAATTAGTGGATTAGTTATGCTTTCAAGTGATATCTTTCTTTCCCTCTCTTACTTATTCTGGTCATTGTAATATATATATTTTTAACGTTGAGGACAATGTTTAGTTTAGGTTTGGGGGTGTAGAAAGATAATTTTTCTTTCTTATTTTTCTTTTTGGATGTTTTAGAGTATTTTTTCATTTCTTTTTATTTTCTTTAAAGTAGTTCGATTCCTTATTTTCTTTTAAAAGTATATGTCTGTTTTTAAAGAGATCAATTACATGAGGAAAGAGAAACTAATTAATTAAGTGATGAAAGCGATTGACTGAGTAATTTCTGTTTTATTTTCTTTATCTTGGATAATTGTGCGAATATTTTTAAATCATATTTCACACACTTGAAACTTGTAGGAATATAATTTTATGATTATTACTTGTAATGTTAGTGGGATATCTTCAACTGGGCATATTATTAAAAACATGACAATTGAGTAATTTTTAATGTTTTATGGTAGATTTTTATGCTTAGCTTTTATTTTAAATTTTTTTTGGGATAAGTGTATAATGAACAAAATTGAAGAAAAAAAGAATGCAAAAAATGATGAAAAAAGAATGAAAAAAAAAGTTGAAGAAAAAGATAGCTTGAAAAAATTGAAAAAAAAGAGAGTAAGGGTTTGTTTCTCTTTTCACTGAGTAACCCAGGCCTTGTGCCTAGGTAAGCATAAGGGATCGCGTTAAAAGGTGAAAAGTTGAGATAAATTCTTTTATGACTTGCTTGGTTCCATATTCTTTATAGTTCAAGTTATTAAACCTGAGGGGTGTTTCAACACTTAGCTCCTTGAGCCAACTGGATTAGGGATATTGGCCTAACGCTTGTTATATAGACTATTTAAAAAGCTTAATAGAACTAAGTATTGCACAAGTCATATTTTGAGGTATATTATGCTCTTATTCCCTAAATTTAATTTAAAATTGAAATCTAATACATGAGGTTTTATTATGAGATGTTAAGGATGAAAGATTGCCATTGTTGTATTTTTTTGTTAGTGAACTTTCATGAGCTTGATAATGGGTCACATAAGATATGCTTGTTAATAAAAAATAGTTGTATGACTACAAAGTTTCTGCACTTCACGTTTTTGAAATGTATATATACATAGTTGCACAATTATTTCTAAGATGGGGTTATAGAATGGATGCTTCCTTACTTGAAAGTGATCAAATCGAAATTATTTACTTGTTTCAAGTATTTGTGATTGATTCTTTTTAAAAATAGTTATGTGCTTTGAAGAGAAGATTGTTTTTGGAATTTTTGTTTTTTTGTTTTACTTCATTTCTTTTATAAGGTTTGGTTGTTTGTCGGTATCATTACTGCAAACCATCTGAGACACAACTAGTCCAACTAGGGACACCTAGGGTTTAAAGGCTTGTTGCATACGCTAAATGCAATCGTTATTCCATATGAACATTTATTTCTTTTTCTCAATTAGTTGTTTTGTTTTGCTCAAAGACTAGCAAAATATAGGTTTGGGGCTATTTGATAAGTGTGAAATATATACCTATTTTATATGCCTTTTACCTTATTTGCTAGTACATATTAGGTTAATTTAAAGTTCATTATGATTTATTTATGTTATGATAGTTATTAATATTTTAGTTTGGTTATTAATAAATTTTGGGAATTATTAGTAGTTAAGGCAAATATTTGAATCAAGTTGGGATTTTATTTATATTCTACATGTCTAAAATATAATGTTTTTATGTTTTGTAGGTAAGGTGCACTTATCAAGGTATTTGGATGATGTTTGAAATAATTCAAAACAGTCTTAACAAGCTTCAAAATGATTTGGATAATTTTTCGGAGTTACAAACAAGTTGAAAACTAATATAGACATGAAAGAAAGAGCTTAATGAACATAGTAGAAAACTAGACATGAATATGGACTGTCCAGTGAACAGGTTTAGCTTTCTAAATAGAAATTGGATACAAAACTAAACAGAACTGTCCAAATTGCAGAAACAGCATAGCCAATTGAATGGGGTGTATTGGAGTTCCATTGGGTAAACGTTAATTTTAAGAACAATTCAGTATAGCCAATTGATCTGGCATGCAAGACGATCGATAAGGATAATGCGCAGTTTCCTAATTTAAGCCAATTTTGAGTCTTTTTCCTATTAGACTTCTTCCTATGATTGTTATGCCTAAAAAAAGACATATTTGGATCTTCCATAAAAGCTTTTAATGGAGATTTAAGTACTTTTTTCTCCCATGTAAGGCTACATTTTTATTTTACTTAGGAGTTGATGAAGCTATAGATAAGTTTTAGTTTCTTTTCTTTTTTGGATATGAGTTGTAAATAATGATAATTATATGATAAAGATTTCCTTTTTAATGGAAGAGTTTTTCATGTTTATTCAATTCTATGTTGATTTATTGTCTTGTAGATGATAGATTGTTGAGGTTTTGATATTTACATTAATTCTGATTTATGTGATTTAGATGA
Source organism: Saururus chinensis (assembly GCA_035235625.1). Classification (NCBI taxonomy): domain Eukaryota; kingdom Viridiplantae; phylum Streptophyta; class Magnoliopsida; order Piperales; family Saururaceae; genus Saururus; species Saururus chinensis. The sequence goes on from CP141143.1 coordinate 41,821,866, forward strand.
GATGGTCATGCAATAGTTTTAATGTTCATCTAATTAATGGATTGGATGAGTTATACTAAGATTAGACAAGTCATGCTTATAGTTTAGTTTAGTGTAGATGATTCTTGCTATTGTCAAAGATAGTTCGTGCCATGAATTTAATTAATGATTATTTCTGAAGTAATTCTAGCTTGTAGATGAAAATACTTGTTCATATTCATACTAGATTTAGATTAAAGTTTAAGAAACTAGTATGGTTCTATAGCGGATTCAATTTCATAAGTAATTTTCATCATATTGATCTCTTTCTTTTAAATTAGTTGATTACTTTTTTCACTTAATTTAAGTTTAAGACCTTTTTTGTTTTTAATAAACAAATTCTTCACTTAGGGTTAGTAATAATTTATCCATCCCTAAAGTTCAACAACCCTTAAATACGTATCCTATTACAATTACCTTGTACACTTGCAAAGGGTTTAATTATAAACGATCAACTATTCCCCGTGGTGGGCTGTTCTATTGTGCACGATGACCAGACTTGACCAGTCTCTCAGAGGACTCCCCCCCCAGACTTTACTTTATTGCTTTCCTAGTTGCATTGAACTATTTATTATTGTAATAGTTTAGTATTTGCATTGGTTTGGTTATTGGGATGTAAAATAGGTTGGTTAAGTTAGTGGTCCGGGCTAGCTGAACCACTGACTGGCATGCTCTCCTAGGGAACCGGGCCAGCCTTGGGTTGGGTTGGCATAACTCCCTAGGGGACTGGTTGTCCCCTATATGGGGCGATCCTCTCTATTTTCAAGTTATGCAATTGAAGTTATTCCAGTTTCTCCCCTTTTTTCCCTACTTCTCCCCTTTCCTTGCATAGATCTCCTAGGTACCAATTGTGCCCACTCCGGGCACATCATTGGTATTGGAGCTTTTACGATCCCCAGCCATGGCTCAAGGTAAGCAAGCTGCTGCTGTTCCTGAGGTTAATCCGGAGAAGGAGGTGTCGTCTTCAGCAACTACGGACAACCCGAAGGTTGATCCGCCTATGACAGCCAGTGATCTCAAGCTCGACAAAACCATGGCTGCGTTGGAAGTCCTAACAACGTATATGGCGAGCGCAGCCAAGGGTGAGGCATCTGTACGCACAGCACCCATCCTACCAGGGCTGCCTCCTGCTATCCTAGAGAAGGGTGGTCTGTCCAAGCCCCCTGAGCCGGGTTTCTCCTGCCCTCCGGTGCCAGCGGACATTGACACAAGAGCCTTCCTAGGTTCGGTGCGATTTGGGACTGGCATTCAAGCGCTAGATGGGAGACGCCAGGCCTGGGACATGTGAGGCACACCAGGTGTTCAAGAAAATTTCCCTATGATGTCGCCCCCTCCAAATCAATTTCAAGACGTAGAGGAGGAGTGGGACGAGTATCTGGGGTTGTGGTGGACCGCGAGGGGGGGCTGAACCTCGCCTTGCTCGCCTACAGTTTTCCCGCTATAATGGTGATGATGACCCTATGGAATGCCTGTATAAGGCAGAAAAGTTCTTCTCTTACCAAGGAAAGCACTCCGAGGCTGAGCGCCTGTGCATTGCTGCCTTTCACCTGGATGGAGACGCATCAGTTTGGTTCTAGAGCTTCGAGAAAGATGTGCGCTACCGCACTTGGGCAGCCTTCTCCGAGGAGCTCTGCATTCAGTTTGGGCTGAACGAATTTCAGGACTTCAATGAGATGTTGTCCACCCTGCGCCAGACCACCACCGTTCGTGCATACTATACAGAATTCATGAAGATAGCCAACCAACTCCCTGAATGGCCGGTGGCCGCCTTGGTGGGCACGTTCAAGCGTGGGTTAAAGCTGGAAATCTCTAAGGAAATGTGCCACTTTTCATGCGCGAGCATGCAGGATGTTGTGCTTCTTGCCCACATTGAGGAAGAGAAACTGACCAGGCAGTGCAGGGGCGGGCAGCTGGGACCTCCACCCTGGTCTATCTTGAGCACCAATCCCATGGCGACTTCCTCAAGCAGTCTGGCAAATGGCCGCCCTGGCCAACAGGCCGCACCTTCCGCTCAGATTGTCCGACGCCTCACCCCCGCCCAAATGGAAGAACGCCGATCAAAGGGGCTGTGTTTTCGCTGTGACGAGAAGTTTGTCCCAGGGCATCACTGTGCTGTTAAGGGCAGCCTTCTTATGGAGGAGGTAGAAGATGGCATGGACAGTGGGGTCGGAATTGAACCGTTGCTTTCTGAGGACGTGCTGCCCAAAATTTCAGTTCATGCATTTTTGGGAGCATTCACTCCACACACGATGCGGGTACAAGCTTACCTTAATCGGGAGCAAGTAGCTATCTTGATTGACAGTGGATCTACTCATAATTTTATTAATGACAAGGTATCCCATCGGCTAGGTTGTTTTGTATTGGACTCGAAACCATTTGATGTGCTGATTGGCGACGGCAAGCATCTCAGGAGTATAGGTATGTGCGCTTAGGTTACACTCTCGATCCAGAGCCACACATTTTTTACCGACCTTTTCTTGCTGCCCACGAAGGGGGCGGATGTCATATTGGGCGTGCAGTGGCTATAGGAGTTGGGTGATGTGGTTTGGAATTTCAGGGATATGGTGATGGAATTCAAGCTCAATGGGCAGTAGGTTCAGCTTGAAGGTTTGCGGCCAGGCACTCTTCTATCGGCCCAAGCTGTGAGCTCCTTCTTCCAGTTTGCCCCCCAAGGACTTCTCTTGCAGCAACGTGCCACTATTGGAGTGTCTCAAGATGAGATGCCTTCAGATCTACAGGAGTTGCTAGCCGACCATCAGGATTTGTTTTCCGAGCCGTAGGGTCTCCCTCCCGTCCAGCCTCATGACCATCAGATTCCAATCATCCCAGGGGCAGCTCCAGCCAATGTCCGTCCTTACCGTTATCCTCACATATAGAAATCTGAGATAGAAAGGCTTGTGGAAGACATGCTTCAGTCCGGGATCATTTGTCCTAGTACGAGTTCTTATTCATCTCCAGTGCTGTTGGTTCACAAGAAAGATGGGTCGTGGCGGTTTTGTGTTGACTATCGCGCTTTAAACGCCATCACTGTAAAAGACAAATATCCCATCCCAGTGATTGAAGAACTGTTGGACGAGTTGATAGGTGCCAGGGTCTTTAGTAAGCTCGACCTGCATTCCAGATATCACCAGATTCGTGTGCAGCATGGGGATGTGCACAAGACCGCATTCCGGACTCATGATGGCCATTTCGAGTTTCTTGTGATGCCTTTTGGGTTGACCAATGCCCCCTCCACCTTCCAGTGCCTCATGAATGATATTTTCAGGCCCTTCCTTCATCGATATATATTGGTCTTCTTTGATGACATATTGGTGTACAACTGTAATATCCCTGATTTTCCCAAGTTTCAAAATTTAAATACGTGGAAATTATGGTGTTTGACCTATTAACATTCTTATTTAGAATAACTTTCTCCCTAGATAGAATTTGGGGCTGAAACAAATTCTATTGGAAAGTAGACGGAAAGAGCTTTGAAACACCACCAAGAACGCACGAATCGGAGTCCGGATGAGGGAGAAACGACCATTTGAAGTTAAACATATCGTGCAGGACCCGTTTATCCGAATTGAACGCGCGAACTGTCTGTTTAAGTTGCAATGTGGGCCCGATAAATTACTATTCCGAAATTGGGTTTTTGAGGTCTAATTCCTCATGGGATTAGGAGCCCTAATCCCATACCTATAAAAGGCCTTCTTAGGGCACAATTTGGGGGTCTTTTTGCCCGATCAGAGTAGAGAATTGGGGCTTTTTGGAGGGGAAAAGGATGAGCCGTCGTTAGAATTTTCTGATGAGACTCCGACGAAGCATTGGCGGTGTGGATCGACGACAAATCGGCCTGCGAGGTAGGATTTTGAATCAATATCAAAGATAGTTTATTATTAAAATATAAATCGTTTTTATAATGTTGTGAACAGTAATATCTGCAATTACTGTTTACTTTTGGATGTTTTCTATCTGCCAGCCAGTCACCGGCCGGCCACCGGCCGACTGCTGGTGGCTGAACCTATTGCGAGGGAGGGCCATGCCGGTCCTGGCCGAGGCGGCTTTGGATCCGGCGACCATAACAGCGGCGGATTTGCTGCCGCCGGTTCAGCACAACAAAAAAAAAAAAAGAGGAGTCTTATTGCGACGCGGTGCAGCCGCCAGCCGGGGAATGGACCAGGGCTACCGGAATCGCCGGAAGATGGCGATCCGGTCAGGCCCGGCCCATCGGTCGGCCGTAGCGCCCAGCCGTTGCTACGGCACCACCGGATTTCAAAAAAAAAGAAAAAGGGACAGAAAGAAAAGGGCGGCCTTTGGCCACCGGCTAGCCACCGGGCTGCGGCGGAAAATATGCGGTTCCGCCGTTCGCCGGCGGTCCGGGAACACCTGGGCCGCCCCTCCTCCGCCGCAGTCCTGGCGGAATGGCCAGAGGCCGAACGGCCTCTGGCCGGTCGTAGAGAAGACAACCCGCGATCCGGGTCGTCAGCCGCTGGACCGGGTCGGGTTTCCCAACCCGATTCAGTCCGGTCTGATTTGATAAAAAAAAACAACAAATGCAGGGTTGTGAACCGGGTCCGGTTCAGTAGGGTTTAGGTGTGGAAAAAATCCTAGAAAATTACTATTGGACCTGGAGAGGTTTGGGACTATTCTGACCAAGTTTTAGATTGGGGAAAAATCCTAGAGATTGTGAAATGACCTTTTTACCCTTGATAGTTAAATCATCGTGTGAGAACCATTTCCCGACTTCGGGGCCCTGGTTCAAGGGCCTAGGAGTTTATTTAAAAATTAGGAAAATTCTCAATGAGATTTTAATAAGTAAAATATTTATAGGCCAAATATCTTGGTGAAGAAAAATACCAATGAGTGGTTAATTGACCATTTTATCCTTGGGGTTTATAGTAAACCATTAAGAGAACCTGGGTCGGTTCAAGGGGTTCACAACCCCGTCACATGCCAAGAAAATTACACAGGGTCCATGAAGTCAAGTAGTACCCTTGAGTTTAATTTTGGTCCCATTGGATGACATTAAAGCCTTAAACCAAATGACAGAACCACCCTTATGCAAACTGGCCCGCAATCGCGTGGATGTTGTTAATGGGCCAATATGATACTGAAATCTTTTGAGAGGTTAAAGAATTACCCAAGTGCAGAGAGGACTGTATCCAATGTTGGATAATTACTCTAATGCCCTTGGGTGTTTTACAATAAGTTTAATAAAGATTTAATAAATTAACCCATGGAGGGTTAGGGCACAAGAGCTCGAGTAATTATAATATCATTGTTGATTTTGATTATTGATATTATGATATGCTTAGACCTGTGTAGTTCTTATGGTTTATGTTGTTCTTTGTTTCGATTTATGATATTGATGTTGTGATAGTAATTTATCACTATCTTTAAATTATTGAAAGAATAATTGTTTGGGGTTTGATAGCTTTGGATTGGGCAAGAACACCTAATCAAGATAAAGACTAAAATACCTCAGAGGGGTCTGGGTTATAGTGAACAAAGCCTTTGACCTGATGATTTACCTTGGTTGATGAACTGATGGCATGTCTCGAGTTGTAAACCTTAGTCTAGAAGGGACTAATAGGGTTTGGGATAGTCATTCGGAATCCTGGCTTATAGATGAGCAAGATAGGGTTCAGAATGGTTTCCTAAGTTTTAGCTCTATTGAGGAGCTACTGATTTGACTGTGTAGTTGCACCTCCCCATTGGAGGGAGTTCTTTGTGAGCTGGGCTCACCGTAGATCTATTGAGGATCTTTTAGTGTACACGCAATTAGGGTTGCTGACATCCTACTTGGTTGGCGTCTCTGACCACTTCTGTTCAGGTACAGTTGTGGGCCATGCCCTTCCACTCCGGTCAGGTCCTTATGGGCTAGGTTGGGAGATGGCACTTCCTGGTGGATTCCAGGGGCCTGGTGCATTCCAGGGTGTTTCTTATCATTTGTCACTTAGGTTGACATCTGATGTGTCTGTCTGTCCTTGAGATTAGATGGGAATATTAATTATCGAACAATGGTTCGAGAAATAATTAATAACATTGATTTATATTGCTTGTTTAATTAGAACAAGTGGAATGATTAAAGGACTTGCATAAAATGTAGTTGCTTGAAAATACTTAAGCATTGCATGGGTGATGCTATGCTTCTTAGTATAGTGTAGTTTTTAGGCAGAACTACGTTTGGATCCGATCTTGTTGGAAACATTGGAGATGTTGTCTGATGAGTACGTAGGCAACTAACATCGGGTGATGTTGGCCCGATCCAAAAAATATTAATAAAACCATTTGTCCTTTGGAAGCTCTTCTCCTGAAAGCGGAGAGATTCCATTGTTGTTGTTGTGGTTGTTTTGTTTGCTATGTTGCAGATTCTCCAGGCGACGACAAGTCAGACCAAGGCAGGCGAGCTCAAGAGGTTTCCGCATTTTTGAAACTCCGATACGTAAGTGTACCTTAAGCGTGAGAGTCAACTTGTTATTTATTTTCAGACGGGTGACAGACTTGTACTTAGATGGATGAGCTGGTCTTTATGAATTCTCAGATGTTAAATAATATCATATGATTTGATATTCGTATTTGTGAACCCCAGTTATCATGACCTGGATATTTAATCGAATGGTTTGTTTTGTATTTAAAGGAAAAAAGAAATTTTGCTACCTACCGTTCGTGCTATTTAAAAATGTTTTGAAAAATCTGGGTCGTGACAACAGCAGATCATGGATAGAATCTTAGACGCATCTCAAGTCGGTCTTTTCTATCTTGCACACTAACTCCTTATTCCTGAAACATTCAAAGTGTTCCTTTGGCAGCCCGCAGGTGGATTATTTGGGCCATATTATTTCTTAGAGCGGTGTTGCTACGGACCCGGCCAAGGTGGCTGCCATGCTCTCTTGGCCGCCACCCACATGTGTCTGGGCACTCAGGGGCTTTCTGGGCCTTACAGGGTATTATCGCCGGTTTATCAATTGGTATGGCGAGTTGGCTCGCCCTCTTACAGAACTGCTAAAGAAGCTTTTGTGTGGTTAGACACGGCCCAAACGGCCTTTGAGGGGCTCAAACAGGCTATGGCTTCCACCCAGGTTGTGCTCTTACCGGACTTCAGCTGGCCGTTTGTGGTGGAGACGGATGCGTCGGAGGCAGGCTTGGGAGCAGTTCTATTGCAGGACGAGCACCCTATTGCTTACTTTAGTAAAGCTCTGGCTGGTCGCTCCCTGTCCTTGTCCATGTATGAGAAGGAGATGTTGGCTATCATCCTCGTTGTTGCCAAGTGATGCCCTTACTTATTGGGTCGCCATTTTCTGATTCGTACCGATCACCAACTGCTGAAGTACTTCTTGGATCAATGAGTGTCTACTCCTTCTCAGCAGTGGTGGGTGAGCAAGTTGTTGGGCTATGACTACGAGGTTATGTACAAAAAAGGTTCAAAGAACATCATGGCCGATGCATTCTCTCGCAATCCGGCATTGGATTCCTGCTTTGCGCTCTCCACTCTTTCTTGCCCATTTGTTGAGGAGTTACAGCAGGCCTATGGTATGGATTCGTGGACTCAGGAGGTCATTGCCGCCCTTTAGACTGATCTTGCAGCCCGGCCTTTCTTTGTGTGGCGGGATGACCTTCTCTTTTGGAAGACCGTCTGTGGGTTCCCGATGTTATTGATATCCGCCGCCGTATCATTTCGTACTTCCATGACACTCCTCTGGCTGGTCACGAGGGCGCCTTCCGCACCTACAAACGGGTCAGCCAGAGTTTCTTGTGGCAGGGTGTCCGTTGAGCTGTCCATGATTACATGGCTGCTTGTGATGTTTGTCAGAGGGCTAAAAAGACCACGACCTCACTTGCAGGGTTGTTGCAACCCTTGCCTATCTCGGATAAGGTTTGGGAGGACGTTTCGATTTACTTCGTGGAGGCTTTGCCTGTGGTGCAGGGTAAGTCCGTCATCATGGTTGTGGTGGACAGGTTGTCTAAGTATGCTCATTTCTGTGCTTTGGGTCATCCCTTCACCGCTAAAACTATTGCTGAGCTCTTTGTTCGTGAGGCGGCTCGACTTCACGGTATGCTGCGTATGATTGTTTTTGACCGGGATCGGATCTCTCTCTCTCGCAGTTTTGGTAGGAGTTTTTCACTCTACAGGGGTCCTCTTTACATATGAGCACAGCTTATCACCCTGAGACGGATGGGCAGACGGAGGTGGTTAACAGTTGCTTGGAGTAGTATCTTTGATGCTTTACTATGATGCAGCCCCGCCGGTGGCTTCAGCTCCTTCCATGGGCCGAGTGGTCCTATAATACGGCCTATCATACACACGCCGGGTTCACTCCATTTGAGGTGCTCTATGGCCAACCGCGGCCGACCGTCTTATCCTATGTGCCCCACTGTTCGTCCATCGCAGAGGTGGATTATATGTTGCAAACGCGCGATGAGGTCTTACGCTAGGTTAGGGAGAACTTATCGGCTGCCCAAAACAAGATGAAGCAAGTTTATGATCATCGCCATACTGATCGGGAGTATGCTGTGGGTGATTTGGTCTATGTGTCGGTCCTACTGCATTGCCAGTCCTCCTTATTTCAGCCTGAGAACTCCAAGCTTGCTCCCCACTTCCATGGTTCGTATGTTATTGAGGAGCGTGTTGGTCCTGAGGCCTACCGCCTGACTCTACTCCCTGACTCCTTGGTTCATCCTATGTTTCTTGTGTCCTGTTTGCGGTGTTTTGTGGGTGATAAATCATTGGCGGTAGGCGCTCCTCCTCCCCTGATGGGACCTGTTTCAACAGCAGATCCTGTCCCTGCTTCCGTGCTTGAGAAGCATCGGGTTCGTTGCTCCGGTCGTATTATTACTGAGGTCTTGATTTCTTGGTAGGGACAGCCTCTTGAGGACTCTACGTGGATGCCTGAGGATGATTTTATGGCTCGCTTTCCAGCTTGGTCGCCTTGAGGACAAGGCGAATAGCGGAAGCATGGTGGAGTGTTGTGCACAATGACCAGACTCGACCAGTCTCTTAGAGAACTCCCCCCCCAGACTTTACTTTATTGCTTTCCTAGTTGCATTGAACTATTTATTATTATAATAGTTTAGTATTTGCATTGGTTTGGTTATTGGGATGTAAAATAGGTTGGTTCAGTTAGTGGTCCGGGCTAGCCGAACCACTAACTGGCATGCACTCCTAGGGAACCGGGCTGACCTTGGTTTGTGTTGGCATGACTCCCTAGGGGACTGGTCATCCCCTATATGGGGCGATCCTCTCTATTTTCAAGTTATGCAATTGAAGTTATTCTAGTTTCTCCCCTTTCTTCCCTACTTCTCCCCTTTCCCTGGGTAGATCTCCTAGGTACCGATTGTGCCCACTCCGAGCACATCATGCTCTTCCTCAGCCTTAAGTATAGCAGTCTCGTAGTGAGGCTATGTGGATTTTGGTGCCATAATCTCATGTATTGATTAAGGTGAGAGTTAAATGTGTTACTCATCTTGACATGTACATATATGTATAATTTAGAGCTCAGATTGTTGAAGAACGTGTACTCAAAGAAGCTTGATATATATTTATTTTTAAAGACCATGTCCATGGTAGGTTCCATTTTTATGTTTTTCTCTTAGGTCATGCTTGAGAATGTTGGTTGTTGTAAGATCGATTAATTCATAAAAATCTTTTTTACACGTTTTAAATTTTGTGTTTGCCTTTGAATTAATTATGTATGTTGAAACAAAATTTTAGTAAAATTTTAAAAGTAAACATTTGGAAAAACCTCAGGCGTCACAAAGAGTAGAGTTTTCCTATGATACTCTCTACCGTAGTATGCATAGCCTTGATAGGTTCCCTTTGATAGGGGCTAATTAAGGGTCTTCCCTTTTGTTAGGGGCTCACGAGGCTAAATTATGTACCATGCATCCAAATCCAAACTGGATTATAGTTGTGCCCTCATCTAATCCAAAGAGCTTTATCAAGGCACCCAACAATAGCTCCGAACAACTAAAACATTCTTGAGTCCAAGACAACCAAAATGTTCATTATTTCCTTAACACATGAAGGGGCATTTTTCTTTTAAAACATCTTAGCATCGCCTCTACAAGCCACGAGTGCATCACTATTAACAACTGCAAAGGCAAGGTTGGTCGCTCATTCCAACAAGATAGTTACCCTATCTTTGTCCTGCTTCAATGACTCGATTACTATGCTTATATATATTTTCAAAAATAATCTTTAGAATCCTCCTTCCAACAAGGACAAGTTTTCTAAAACCATCTTTCAAACATATTATATTCATTTGCAATGAAATTATAAACATACAATATATAATTCATATCCTATCTCAATGATAAATCATTTGACAAATCGAATATATGTGCAAAAATCATAAATCATAACTTGAAAATAACTCTAACTTATAACTTGCAAGAGTCATGTAATTATTATGTTAAAAAGACAACCAAAGTAAATAATCATGTCTTAAGAAAGGATAAAAACCCCTACCTTGCTCTCCGAGTTTAATGTTCGAGAATTTTCTAAATTCTAAAAATCGACCATGTGGAAATTAGGATATTTGACCCCTAGACATTCTTATGAGAATAACTTACTCAGTATTTGGAATTGGTGGCTGAGACCTATATCGATGAAAAGTAGATAGAAAGAGCTTCTAAACTCCACCAAGAATGCATGAATCAGAGTTTAGATAGGGGAGATACGACCGTTCAAATTTGAACATAGTGCATAAGGCCGTTTAAGTCACTATACGGGCCCGAATAATTAATGTGACAAAATTAATTTTTAGATGCCCAATTAGGTTTCCTAGGTGAGGAAGTGTGACCAAACTTCTAAGAGGATTAGGAACCCTAATCCTCATACTTATAAAAGGGGCTAATTAGGGTATATGGAGGAGGACTCTTAGCTTTTGGGGGCAAAGGAGGAGCTGCCCATGGATTTTCTGGTGAGCCTGGCCAACGATGGAGGCACGTATGCAATGGTGGAAAAGAGTGAGCATGAAGACAGACAATGATTCGACAATAACCCAACAATCGAGGTAGGATCATCGAATAACTTAAGTTTTTCATGGAATGGTTCAATTAGGGATGCCCTAATCTAAAATTAGGTAATGAGATTTAGTTATGTTATTAATTTATTAATAAAAAGGAGTGGATGCTTGAGGAGGTAGCCAACTGGCCTGCCACCATCGGCCCCACTGTTGGCCGACATCCGATATTTTTTGGCCATCTGTGAGTCACCATTTTCCGCTGTAGTGGAGAAGCCCCCTCAGCCAGGTACCAGCAGGAGAGGTTGTCACCATTCTCCCCTCAGCTGATCTTAGTCTCAGATGATATGAAGAGGAAAGGTAGTGGTGTAGCCGCCTGCCAGTATGCTGAGCCTCTGTCTCATGCCTTCTACTTCTTTTCATCCTAGCAAAATCTCCACCACCTAGATCTGGCAGAGGGTGGTTGCTACCACCACCGTGTTTCTTTTGCTTGTCTTCAACTCCATTGGGCAGCAGACATTCAGAAAGATGGTGTTGCTTCTGTTACCCCCTAAATCCCCATGCTTCCTTTTATCACCAACTAGATGCAGGAGGATATCACGCCCTAAACGTAACCCCCGAAAACACCGGCTATGGGAGTGAATGAGACTATGGGAGTGGGTTCATGGGAGAGCAAAGGCACAACAATCACTAATCCCGCAACCTAGTGGCTGATGGAGTTCATAAATTTTGCCCCTTGTGAGCTATCAGAAAGAGGAGGGTTGGGAGGGGCTCTGTCGGAGGTAATACCTATTGAACCGGGTTCAGTTCAATAAGGCTCAGATATGGAAAAAAATCAAGAAAATCACATAATGTCCAAAGGAATATGATGAATAACGGTACAAATTTTCAAACTTGGAAAAAATCACAAAGCATATAAAATGACTTTTTACCTTTAGAAGTGAACAATAGTAATATTTAATTACAGTTCTCAGGCTCCAGTTCATGGCGGTTAGACGTTAGAAAAATTTGAAAAAAACTCCTAACGACTATAGGTGAATATAGAGTGGCCTGACCAAGTTTATGGAAAAATTTTAAATCATATAAAATGACCTTTTTACCCCTTATCATTAAAACTTACCCTACTTAGGGTCTCTAGTTCAAGGGCCTATCAGTGGATTTAAAAATTGAGAAAATTCTCAATGAGATTTTAATGCACACCCTAAATATAGACCACAACATATAGTGAGGAAAATCCTAGTAAATGGGTAATTGACCATTTTACCTTTAGGTTTAAGGATAAACTGTTAGGTCAACCAAGGTCAGTTCACGGGGCACATGACCCTAGTAAATTCTAGAAAAATTACACTGTCCATGATGTCAAGTAGTACCCTTGAGCTAAATTTTGAAACCATTTGATTTCAATAGGGCTTTGAATAAAATAACAGAAATACCCTTATGTAACTCCCCGACCCTAGCCAGGGTCCAGAAATCTTGAATAAAAAATTTTCTTTCTTAAACAAGCAAACATCATGTGTGTGAGAGGTATAATGTTCATCTATGCACTCAGAGCTTCAAAGATTCCCTGTTCGTAGGCTAGAGTTATAATGTTCATATACACACAATGAAGCTTCAAAGTTTGTCACATGTAAGTAAAAATAAAACTTATATAAGCAAAAATTATATAAATAGTATTAAAAAAATTTACCAAAATAGTGTGCAGTTACAAATATCTACCAAAATAGTGTTGATTTTTGCCACATATGCGCCAATTGGGTGATGGTGCCCGTGTGGCATTTTTTATAATTTTTAGGTGATTTTTTCCTTCCAAAGGATGAAACTGTCATTAATCAGATTTTGTCCTCCACAAGGTGATTTCATCCTTTGGAAGGACAAAATCACCTATTTTTTTTTTAAAAAAAGCCACCGCTGGCACCTACATGGCAAAAACCAACACCATTTCGATAAATATTTCTAATTGAATACTATTTTGGTATTTTTTTAATATTATTTATATAATTTTTTTAATTTATAATTATAATTAATTTGGATCGGGCCAATGTTGCCTTGCTGTTGGTTGCCTACATACATATTGGATAACATTTATAATATTATTGTAATACGTTCAGATTCGAATGTTGTTCTACCTAATGTCTATTACATACTTCAGGCCATATAGAAACACATACAACAAAATATAATCGGAGTCATATAGAAGCCAATAAATCAGTGGAACACACACATCTCTCTCTATCACAAAGCCGAGCATAACACTATCACAATCTGACATCTCGCTCTACCCAAGAGCGGGATAGAATACATTAGGTCATATAAGAACATATAAGATCTATGCATATCAAAACATATTGGATCATAGCATAGCATAACATAACATAACGGATCATAGCATGACATATATCCTAATTAGCACATGCATTTATATAATTAAATCGGAAGGTCAGAAATGCTTACTCCCTTATTGTTTCATAAGTAGTGGCATCTAGAGTTGTTTGTTCTATCAGGGCATCCTCTCCTTCATATTCAGAGATGGTAGTCAAAGCCTCCTCTTACCCAGAGACACTTTTCATTTTCCACACCCATAGGTAACAAACAGAATATCCTCTTGTCTAGAGATACTTCTCACTTTCCATACCCAGACGCAATAGACAGAATATCTACTTACCCGAAGACACTTTCTTCTTTCCATACTTATAAGCTACAGGCAGATTCTCCCCTTACCCCGGGGGTGTTTCTCTTGTGTGGCCCTTAGATAGAGGACAAAGCCTCCCCTTCTCTGGTCACTTTTCTCGTTGTGGCCCGACAACTGAGGAAAGAACCTCCTCTTGCTCCAGACACTTTTCTTCCTTTGGTGCTCGAGGACGACGGGTAGAGCCTCTTCTTATCTCAGGATATTTCTCCCTTATACAATTACCAACAAGGCAAAACAACGGCTCTGCGCCCACAGTTTTGCAAGTGAGTATCCGCCCCTCGACAAGCATTTGTTCGCATGTCACATGCATCTGTCACATGGATGCACTGTTTCTTTTCTTTTTTAAAAGCCTTATAACTTCAAATACTCGTATCTTTTTTTCCTAAACTCAGATTCGTGCGTTCTTGGCACCATTGGACTCGTATTGATGAGACCTTCGAAACTACAACACTTAAAAAACTTAAACCTACTCTTTTTAAGTGAGTCCTACCTATATTGTACCCTTTTTGAGGTTATAATATTTGCTCCCGATCTCCGTTTTGCACATTCTTCAATTCGATGTGCTTGTTACTTGGAGCTCTACCCATATATAGAGGTTTCAAGTTATAAAATCTTATAAAATTCTTCTAAAAATTATTTAATTAGACGTAATAAAAAAATGAGTTGTTAGACCTTATGAGTGAACCACCCACATTCGTATGAATGGAAGCGCAAGTCGATTTGAGAGTAAAGCCTTAGGAGAGGACAATGACTTAAATCAATAGAAGGGCAATGAGATGACTAGAATGACCATAGTGAGGGTACCATACCTCAGGTGGTAGAATTACACTAATGCCCTTAGGGGCAATATATTTTATTTCCATCGAAATAGACAACCTAGTTAACCAAAAGTTAAGGTACGTTATAATGATATTAAATGGTTGTAAATGGAAGGGGTGTTACCAGTGGGTGACACAAAGACCTTTATAGGTTACAATGTCATAGGTTATAAGGGGAAGAACCTTAATTCTCATGGCTTAAGGTAGCGTATTACACGTCTCTACAATGCATCGATCCATTAGGGTACGTAACTCACGTGGTGCATTAGAGTTATTTACATTCTCTGTCTTGAATTCGCTGAGCCCTAGCCATGCAAATGAGTACAATGGACCTCTGTTTATTATTATGGACTTATATGACTTCATGTTATTTACGTTGATTATTCCGATGCATGCTTTTATTATTGATGCATTAATTTATATCGGTAACTTAATAAAGATTAATCAAGAGATATTGGTTGTCGTTAGATTGGAGCGGAGAACATCTAATTAAGATAAAGACTAAAATATATCAACAACATTTGGGACCAGTTCATGGAGTAAACTAGGCCCTAATATAGAACTTTACCTTGATTAATGACCTGAGGGTAGTTATTGGAGTTTATTCTAGTCTCATAGAGACAATTAGGGTTTGGGATATTCTCTCAGTCATAGCTCAGTGGATGAGCTATTTATTGGGCTGATTCACAATGTGAAGAGGACCTAAATAGTTTGGTGAATATTTGACTGGATGAAAATAATCTAGACTAAGTTTCAAATGTTTGGGGTAGTCAATTGTCATAAAGACCTTAGGCTTCTATGGGTTACATTAGTATTGTCTTAGAAGACATTTTCTCCCTGAGTTGGGAGGGTGGAGATTGTGATACTTGTACACTTTCTTCACTGCCATGATGATTTGGGTATTGGCCAACGAGGTCTTTACCAAAGGTTTCCTATAGATCTTCACAGGAACATATAGTATGTAAAAAAATTGGAGTTGTATGAGGATCATGGAAGGCTTGTGTTTCTTGCCCATCTGTGTCCATGAGCATAGTTGGCATTCTCTTCTCCAGATTTGTGCAGGCTATTGAGAGCCTAGGGATTTGGGTCAAGCTACTATTAAGGAGTCTACTCCAATGTTGGAGTCCTACGTTTGGGGATTTCTTCGAAAATCAAGTTATCTCTGAGTAAATATAGATTTATATTAAACCTAGAGTTGGGTTAAAACAAAGAATGGTGATTAGTCTATAAGTCATTTTATTTGGCATATGATGTGTCTATCTATCTAAGAGATTAGACAGGGGTATTAATTATTGAACAAGTATTATGAGATAATTAATAATATTGTTTGATATTGCATATTCAATCAGTACAAGTGGAATAATTAAAGGACTTGCAAAAAATGTAGGTTGATTGAAAATACTTAAGCATTGCATGTTACATGTTATGCTTCTTGAGACACTATAGATTCTAGGCAGAACTATGTTTCGATTTGATCTTGTTAGAAACATTGGGGATGTTGTCAGATGAGACGTAGGCAACTAACATCAGGTGATGTTGGTCCAATCCAAAAAATATTAAGAAAACCTTTTGATCTTTTGGAAACGCTTCTTCTAAGTATGGAGAGGTTCCATTGTTGTTGTTCTGGTTCTTTGGTTACAAGTTCTCCAAGCAATGACAAGTTAGACCAGGATTGAAAAGCACAAGATGTAGTTCTTTCTTTCTCCAATTATGGTAAGTGTATCTTTGCTATGAGAGTCAACTTAGTTATTTATTTTCAAATGGATGACATGCTTGTACTTAGATGGGTAGGCTGTTCTTTATGAATTTTTAAGACGTGTAATAATATCACATGATTTGATATTCGTATTTGTATACCCCAGTTATCATGACCTGGATAATTAATCAAATGGATTATTTTGTATTTAAGAAAAAAAATTCTCATTACTTACCATTCATGATATTTAAAAAGGCTTTTCAAAATTTGGGTCATGACATCGTACAAGTTCGAAGACGTTGCACCGGACTCTACGCACTTGGACGTCCAATTTTGGGGCTTTAGATGTCTCTCTACTAGAAAAATATTCTAGCCACAACGTTCGACATGCTTGATCTTGAATAACTTAACTCACACTTAAAATGACTTAGAATGAGAGAAATGAAATTTGATGAGCGTGAGAGAAAAAACTCAAAAAAGTAGAATTCTGCGTGCATTTATATATGACTGTAAGGTACTTTAACTGCAGCCACAGGTCATGCATGTGGCACATGACACTCGGCCCATCCAGTGCATGCCCTGCATTGATGTCAACGCGCATCATGCTAATGCATGTCTCGGCTGGCATCTGCATGCTGACATTAGATGATGCAATAAATAATAATTCTATTTTTTTCAATTCCAAAAACATTAAATGCATGTAACTTTCTCTTCCGAACTCTGATTCATGTGTTCTTGGTACTGTTGGGCTTGTATTGATGAGCCCTACAAATGAGATCACACATGGGTAGTTTATCCCATACTTTTTAAATGGGTCCTGACCATGTGGCACACTTCCCGATGTCATAACTTTCGACCCTGCTATCTAATTTGCACAGTTCAAGGCTTGTTACACTTGTTTCTCCATGTTCTAACACACCCATGAAAAAGCAAACTAAATATCTACCTCTAAATAATTTAAAATTATTAAAACTTATAAATAGCTTTATTGATGGTAGATAATCGTACCAAAAATTCACAGTCGTTACACTTGCGTCTTTCTCTCTACCGTTGAACATGTGCACCCAAAGACTATACCATTGGCCTAGGATTGACCAAAAAGTGGTGACTGCCTGGTGGCTATTAGGTTGCCAGCCAACGAAGGAGGGGCCAACAGTTTAGTTGTCGATCTCCTCCCTCATTACCCTCTTAGTAATTTATCAATGGGTTTCATCATCCAATCTTACGTAAAACTAAATCAACACCATTTTGTCTTAACTCAAGGACAATTCATTGATCTTACCTTAATTGCTGGTTTGCCATCGATCCATCGCTGTTGAATCCTCATTGTCCACCAGCTTTTTCGTCCCAAAGTCCTCTAGGTTTAGGTTTAAGACTCTTTAAATAGGGAGGGGGATTTGGGCTTATTTTAAAAAGGACGAAAACAAGTTGGAGGACTCCTAGTTTGCATAGACTCCCCAAACATTGGGGTTCTCCATCCACCTAATTGGCCCCACAGTGGTACCCCTTAATTCTTTCTATACAGCCCACAACTGTTATGTATACCCCAACTTTGAAAATCCCCAAACAAATATGAAAACATTAGGGGAACTTGGAAACAATTCCTGAAATTTCTTGGATATTATAAATCTCTACCCAAAAAATTAGGCTACATTAGCCCTAAGAAAAAAAACCCACCTTTCCACCAAATAGAGACTCAAATCCACTAATAGAAGATAGATCTAGCATCATCTTGTGCCCATACTAAAATCACAAGAGTAGAAAGAAAAATCTGAACCCTGGGTTTCAAAACATGGTTAAAAAAATTAAGTTGAGAAGAAGAAAACTTAGAATCTCATTCAAAAAGAAAAGAACATGGGATTGAAGGTGAAATCAAAAGAAAACATGGAAGAGATTGAAGGTTTTTACCTTGGATTAAGCTTTCCCTTGAGAGGGGGTTGAGTTCTCCCAAAGCCCCCAATATCTCAGCCCACCTCAAATAAGAAAATGACTAATGTTTCTATTTATATCTTGGGCAAGTAAGTGGGTTTTAAATGAGCCTAAAAAGGAATAAGTGAACCCACTTAATGTAATGGGCCAAAAAGTTAGGTTCTACAGCCCAAGCTCATCTAAGATATCAGGTTAGGTTTTGCAGCCCAAGAAGTTGGCATGTCACCTGAGATGGTTGTGAGTCCTAGGGCGGGGCCCACTTCTTTAATAAAAGAAATTACATGGAAAATGACAACAATAACTTGGTGGATCAAGCTAGGCATTAATGTTTTCCAACTAATTTTAAAATAAATCCAAGAAACAAAGCAAAAAGTAAAACTTTAAAGTTCTCACAACTAGTGCCATAACAACCCTTTTATTTGAACATGTTTGAAATGGATTCTCTATTATGAGTTTTCAATCAAATGTAACGTCTTGGAATTTTTTAAATTCCCAAAGTCGACCACGTAGAAATTAGAGTGTTTGACCCCTTGAATTTCTTATAAGAATAACTTGCTCAGTGTTTGAAATTGGTATTTGAGACCTATATGGATAAAAAGTAGATAGAAAGAGTTTCAAAACGCCACCAAGAATGCATGAATTAAAATTTGGATAAGGGAGTTACGACTATTTAAGTCTCAAGGAATTGGATGCACAAATTGGTTGTTTAAGTCTCTGTATGGGACCAGCTAATTAAAGTAATGGAAATTAGTTTAAGAAGCCCAATTAGGTTGCCTAAGAGAGTTTGAGTTGGCCAAAACCTTTTGGGGGATTAGGAACCTTAATCCTCTTATTATATAGAGGGCTAATTAGGGCTTCCAGGGGGAGTTTTTTTGGCCCTAAGGGAAGGAGACAGAAAAAGACAATTCTCCGGTGAAGGCAGCCAAGCTTGGGAAGCCCATTTATGATAGTGGGACTAAAGAGTACAAGCATCTCTGGTCCTTGGATTCATCATTATCTAGTTGCACCCCAGTTGACGATCATCTCCTACAAGTGCTCTTCCATGGCGGACACATCATCCAACTTTGGCAGGGACTTAGTGTTAGGGAAGGAGAGAGAAAAAGAAAATTTTCCAGTGAAGACGGCCAAGCTTGGGAAGCCCATTTATGGTAGTGGCACAAAATAGTACAAGCATTTGTGGTCCCTGGTTTCATCATTATCTGGTTGCACCCCAGCTGACGATAGTCTCCAACAAGTGCTCTTCCACAGTAGAGGCAGCATCCAACCTCCTAGTGACTGTGGCCTAGATGACCTCCACCAATGACATTCGCCCAGAACTGCAACTCCTGCTTTAGTCTTGCAAAGGAGGGTACAACATCTAGGTCAAACTTGCTTTGTTTACCTTAAAACTTTTCCTTTGTGGGCAATATACCTGAAGAGAGTCTTACCATAACAGAGAGTTTGGATGGACCTATTATGCAAGGACATTGCTCTCTTGCAAGCGAATCAAATATTTGTTGACACTTGGAGGTTTTCAAGAAAAAGGACACTCACATAATGGAGAGTTTGAGGATGAACACTTACATAACACTCACATTATAGTTGGTGTGGGAAAAATCAAAAGCACATACAAAATGATACACCTATTTATGCTGTTGATGCCAATCAATTTTAAGAGGTACATCTAAGTTTGTAATTGGTTGTTTGGATGTCAACATCAAATAATTAGCTAGCCTGGTCACATGGCTGAAACTAAGATTTATTATTTGTGCTCCCTACACTATTTGATGTTCTATTCTCTGTATGAATCTTCAGTTTGTTATTATAATACTATTTTATTTGGAGTTAATCGATTTCAATTAGCTTGTTCTTGTTGTTTTCATACATTTGTAAGTGTTATGATGAAATAAACTCTCTAGAAAAAGATGATTGAATCAAGCAAGAACACTCTATCCTTAAGACCAAATTTGCCCTCCCTACTGGTGCTAAGGATACACTTTGGCATCTGCCTCTCAGGAATACTCACAGTAAACATAGAGAAGAAAATCCAGTAAATGTTGGTACAAATTTTTTTTTTAGTATTTTATAAGAAAAATAGTTGAAGATAACCTGCCCCATTCAAACAGACGTGTCCATATGTTGATGGACACATTTTTGTGTAAAGAAAACTGGAGCCATTTTGGGTTAATAGAAAATTAGATGAATTTGTCCCCAAAATAATTATCTTATTGACCCAACCTGACCCGGCCTGGCCTGGCTGGCAGCGATTGTGAACCAAACTGTACTAAGATAAGCTGAGGCAACTAGACAACAATGGCAGTAGCACATGCTCGTGTGAGTTATCCTACCTAGATGCATGTGTCCAACATGTATATCCCCCAGAAAATTGGGGTGGCCCAAGGGCCAAACTTGAAAGGCCAAACTTATGCCTTATATACCAACACCATCACCTTTTTCTAGGCGATGTGGAACTATTTACTCCTTCAACCTATTCACATGTGTTTCTCATTCATTTGAAACTGGGTTGGGCTCTCAATACCCAAATGGGCTCAACCCACATAAACCCACACCTACTTCTAACAATCCCCCACATGAATGAGAATTAGCTAGATAACTATGCAAAACAATACAAATAAAACACGAGAGCAATTATTAAAAAGTTCATGCATGGGGGAAAAGGTAGCTTTTGGCTTTGAACCTTCCCTTATGAAAACTATCGGGTCTACTGGCTAATCAGTAAATGTGATATCTTGAATTGTTTAGCCGTTTGTGTAAACAAGATAATAGAATTCACATAGTCACTTCTCAGACACAATGTGATTCTCATGATTGTGTTCATTTTGGCCCTGAACAAACCTAGTTTTCATGAGTACTCTAGAAGATTTAGCCTTAAAATCCTTGTAGAATTAGCCCCTTCACACTCATATAGTTGATTCTTATTAAGAGTATCCTGCCATACCCCACTTGAATTAATTTAAGCTATAAGAACCGTTAAAAATAAAGCTTATCCTGATTCACTCTACAAGCATCACTATCTCATCATAGAAATGGGGACGAGATATTATCTCAATAGTGATTCTCCTTGAATCTGACACAATTCGGTTGTCCCTTTGAATTTAGATCTAGGGATCTCCAGTCAACTAGGTTGGGTGTTATGCATGTTCATCAAACTCTTCATTTACCTTCTATTTTAGTATATTAGGCTATTTTCCTTTGTATTTGATTAGTATTTGCATATGTATTAGATTATTAAACTATGTTAGAGACGCTAGTGGACCACAGAATAGCCGGGCCCACTAGCGGCATGTTTCCCAAGGTAGGAGGGTGCGGATTCCCATAAGAGAGTCGTCCCCTTCCTTGGTTGGTTTATGCAATTGAATATTCAGCTTTCTCTTCCCTTTCATCTTTCTTCCTTCCCTTTCCCTCTGTGAAACTCCAAGGTACCGATTGTGCAACTTTGGGCACATCATTGGCATTAGAGCTTTTATGATCCCTGGCCATGGAACGAGGAAAACAAGCGGTCACGGCCCCGGAAGTTCCACCTGAGAAGGAGGCTCTCACCTTAGCTGGGAGCCCGAAGACAGTTCTAGAGACCACCAACGAACCTAGTCTGGCGCAATTCATGGTTGAGATCAAATCCTCTAGCATGGGCGTGGCCAAGGTCGATGCTTTGGGCTTGGCCGTGGCTCAACTCTAGGCAGAGCGCATAGCGCCTCTTTTGCCCAGACCACCAACATCTATCATGGAGAAAGGGGGGACGTTCCAGGCCCCTGAACTGCACGGCTCTGACCTTCTAGCACTGGAAGACAGATATACGCACCTTCCCAAAGGTCCTATGCACTTTGGCTCAACCTTTTTTGCCCTACCTATAGTTCCCATGCTACAATGGGGACGACACAGTGGAGTGGCGGTACAAGGCTGAAAAGATTTTTGCCTACCAGGGGACTCACTTAGAGGCTCTGTGCATAGTGGCCTTCCACCTAGACGAGGATGCTTCTGTTTGGTTCTAGAGTTTTGAGAAGCAGGTGCGCTACCCACTTGGGCTGCCTTCTCTAACGAGCTGTGCATTCAGTTTGGCCCCAACGAGTTCCAGAACTTCAACGAGATGCTCTCCACACTGCGCCAAAACACCACTATTTGGGCCTACTACACAGATTTCATGAAGGTGGCCAACCGCCTCCCTGATTGGCTGGTGGCAGCCTTGGTCCCAAACCAATGATTTCTAAGGAGATGCACCACTTTCCTTGCTCCAGTATGCGAGATGTCGTGTGGCATGCACAGATTAAAGAGGCAAAATTGGCTAGGCAGCGTAGTGGGGGCCGGCTTGGGCCCTTCCCACATTCGGCTGTAAGTGCCAGCTCCCTTGCCGCCCCAACAAGCAGCTCCATCCCAGGCCGGCCAGGTCAACAAACCCCTCTAACTGGCTAGATTGTCCGTCGCCTAACTCCAGTGCAGAGGGAGGAACATCAGTCAAAAGGGCAATGCTTCCATTGAGATGAAAAGTTTGTTCCAGGGCACCGTTGTTCCATCAAAAGCAGCCTCCTCGTGGAGGAGGTCGAGGAGGATGACATGGTGGACAGGACTGACACTTCCCACTACAATGATGTGCTGCCCGATATTTCTATTCATGCCTTCTCAGGGGCATTTACTCCTCGTACAATGCAAGTTCAAGGCCACCTCAAGCAGCAACAAGTGGCCATCTTGGTTGACAACAGTTCCACCCACAAGTTCATCAATGGCAAGGTGGCCTAGCAACTTGGCTGCTTCGTGTTAGATTTGAAGCCCTTCGATGTTTTGATAAGTGACATGAAGCATCTTAGGAGCTTTAGAGTATGTGCTCAGGCCGTCCTCTACATCTAGGGCCACACCTTCTTCACCGGCCTCTTCTTGCTGCCCATGAAGGGGGCGGGCATGGTGTTAGGGGTTCAGTGGTTACAAGAGCTTGGAGACATGGTCTGAAATTTCAGAGATATGGTTATGGACTTTGAGGTCCAGGGGCAGCGGGTTCAGATTGAAGGATCTCGACTGATCACCCTTCCCTCAGCCCATTTAGCGAACTCTTTCTTCCAGTTCGCACCTCAGGGGTTCCTCTTACAACAGCGGGTAGCGATTGAGGTACCTTAAGAGGTGCCACCTCCGGATCTTCTTGATTTATTGGAGGTGCATAGGGATGTGTTTGCTGAGCCGCAGGGCCTTCCCCCAATGCAGACTCATGACCACCATATCCCCATCATTCCAGCACCGGTGCCGGACTTACTGTTATCCTCACATCCAGAAGATGTAGATAGAGTGCTTCATTGCTAACATGCTTCAGTCCAGTATCCTCCGCCCTAGCACAAGCTCCTTCTCATCCCTAGTATTGCTGGTTCGTAAGAAGGATGGCACATGGCAGTTTTGTGGGGACTACCAGGCTTGAATGCTATCACTATCAAGGACAAGTACCCCATACCCTTGATGGAGGAGCTTTTGGATGAGCTGGATGGTACAACAGTCTTCAGTAAACTCGACCTTCGTTTGGGTTACCATCAGATCCGGTGCAGCTAGCCAATGTGCACAAGACCGCCTTTCGGACTCATGACAGCAATTTTGAGTTCCTTGTCGTGCCGTTCGGGCTGACAAACGCCCCCTCCACCTTTTAGAACCTCATGAACGATCTCTTCACGCCTTTCCTTCGCTGCTTCATCTTGGTATTCTTTGATGACATCCTTGTCTACAGCCAGTCTTGGGTAGAGCACTTGGAACATCTCAAGTCTATCTTCTCTGTTCTGAAAAATAACTCATTATTTCTTAAGCATTCGAAATGTTCCTTTGGCGGCCCACAGGTGGATTAATTGGGACATATCATCTCTCGGGATGGGGTTGCCACTGACCCGTCGAAGGTGGCCGCCATGGTCTCTTGGTCACAGCCCACTTGTGTTCATGCACTCCAAGGTTTTTTAGGCCTCATGGGCTACTATCAGAGGTTCATCAGCCACTATGGAGAGATTGCTCGACCCCTTATAGAGCTTCTGGAGAGGGGGGCCTTTGGGTGGATTGCGGCTGCTCAAGCGGCCTTTGACGATCTGTAGCAATCTATGGCATCAGCCCCTGTTCTGATTTTACCAGATTTTAGCCGCCCCCTTCATGGTTGAAACAGATGCTTCAGAGATGGGTTTAGGGGCAGATCTGCTGCAGGATGAGCGCCCCATTGCCTATTTTAGCCAGCCTTTGGCTGGCTGCTCCTTTTCACTATCCGTTTACAAGAAGGAGATGTTGGATATTGTCCTCCCCGTCAACAAATGGTGGCATTACTGGCTAGGCCACAGGTTTCTCATCCGCACCGACCACCAGCCTCTAAAGTACTTCCTTGAGCAGAGGGTGTCCACTCCAGCATAGCAGCAGTGGGTCAGTAAGTTACTTGGGTATGACTATGAGGTCGCTTACAAGAAAGGATCATAAAACATAGTGGCCAATGCACTTTCTCGTAGCTCTCCCTTCGGTGCGTGCTTGGCCATTTCTACTCTGTCATGCCCCTTCATTGCTGAGTTGAGGCGGGCATACATTGAGGAACCTCTGACACAGACATTGATCACAGGTCTCTAGGCCAACCCGCTGCTCGCCCCTTCTTTTTGTGGCGGGATAGCCTTCTCTTTCGGAAGGACAATCTTTGGGTACCTGATGTTGATGATCTTCGTCGGCGCATTCTCTCCCACTTCCATGACACTTCAGTGGCCGGTCATGAAGAAGCATTCCGCACTGATAAGAGGATCAGCCAAAGCTTTCTATGGTAGGGTATTCGACGGGCCATTCAGGTGTATGTTGCCGCTTGCAATGTATGTCAGAGAGCTATGGCTACCATGACCTCCCCTGCCGGATTACTTCAGCTCTTACCCATTCCTGACAAGGTTTGGGAGGATGTTTTGATGGACTTTGTAGAGGTCTTACCCGTAATGTTCTAGTATGCTCATTTTTGCGCTCTGGGGCACCCATTCACCGCCAAGGCAGTGGCTGACCTCTATGTTAGTGAGGTGGCCAAACTCCATGACATGCCTCGCACTATCATCTCGGATCGTGACCGGATTTTCATATCTCAGTTTTGGTGGGAGTTCTTTGCTTTACAGGGTACTACTCTCCACATGAGTACTGCTTACCACCCAAAGATGTATGGTCAAACAGAGGTTATGAACCGTTGCTTAGAACATTACCTCTACTGTTTCACTATGTCTTAGCCCCGCCGATGGCTTCAACTTCTTCCCTGGGCGGAGTGGTCGCATAACACCGCCTATCACACTTGTGCTGGGTTCACTCCTTTTGAGGTGCTATATGGCCGCCCACCTCCAACCGTGTTATCCTATGTCCCTCACCGCTCCTCTGTGGCTGAGGTGGATTATATGCTCTAGACACGGGAGGGGTTCTTCTCCAGCTTAAGGAGAAGTTATCCTCTGTTCAAAACAGGATGAAACAGATTTATGATGGCCACCACACCAATAGGGAGTTTACTATGGGTGACTTCGTTTATGTCTCTGTCCTAAATCAGCACCAAACATCCTTGTTTCAGCCCGAGCATTCCAAGCTCGCCCCTCGTTTCCATGGTCCATATGCAGTGGAGGAGCGCATTGGCCCGGTGGCATATCGTCTTGCTCTACCGCCTGGTTCCTTAGTCCATCCAGCCTTCCATGTCTCCAGACTCTGTCGTTATGTGGGGGACACTTCCCTTGCCACTGATGCTCCACCACCTCCTTTGGTGGGACCGATCTGGGTCCGGCCTTGGTAATTGATAAGCGTCGGGTCCACCGTTCTTGTCATATCATTACAGAGGTTTTAATTTCTTGGCAAGGCCAACCACTTGAGGATGCCATCTAGATGCCTAACGATGAGTTCATGGCTCGTTATCCGGCTTAGTTGCCTTGAGGATAAGGCGAATAGCGGAAGCGTGGTGAAGTGTTGTGCACATTCATCAGACTCTTCATTTACCTTCTATTTTAGTATATTAGGCTATTTTCCTCTGTATTTGATTAGTAATTGCATATATATTGGATTATTAAACTATGTTAGAGATGCTAGTGAACCACGGAATAGCTGGGCCCACTAGCGGCACATTTCCCAAGATAGAAGGGTGCAGATTCCCATAAGAGAGTCATCCCCTCCCTTGGTTGGTTTATGCAATTGAATATTCATCTTTCTCTTCCCTTTCTTCCTTCTTCCTTTCCTTTCCCTGCGTGAAACTCCAAGGTACTGATTGTGCCACTTCAGACACATCATTGGGTTGCCATTATGGTGACTCTTAATGCATAGGCTTCAAGCCTATTCCCCTCAATTAATTGTTTATTGGTTCTTTGGTCAAACCCTTAGTAAGTGAATCTGCAATATTTTCTTTTGACATAACATATTCAATGAAAATTATTCCACTAGAGAGCAATTATTTTTATGGTATACTGCATTCGGCATATATGTTGAAACTTACCATTGTACAAGTTACTATGTTCCCTTCCTATAGCCAATTGGCTATCATAATGGATGCAAATAGGTGGCACAAGTTTCCTCCATATTGGAATATCCTCTAAAAATGACGAATCCAGTCAACCTCTTCGCCTTCTCTATCAAGTGCAATAAACTCAAATTGTATTGTGGATCTCACTATGCACGTTTGTTTAGAGGATTTCTAAGAACTATTGCACCTTCAAGAGAAAAGGCATACCCACTTATGGATTTTGAGTCTTTTGTATTGGATATCCAGTTTGCATCATAGTAACCTTCTAGTACTATTGGATACCTTATATAATGCAATTCATAGTTCAAGATATAACTTCAATATCTAAGAACCCTGACTGTAGCCCCTAGGTTGTTATTATATTTACTAAGCTTACTTACCAAGTATGCTATGTCTAGTCTCGTACAATTCATTATATAATTGAGACTACCAATAATTTGAGAATATTGAAGTTATAATGTACTCTCACCAGTGTTTTTGCTTTTTGCTTAAGTACAATGTCACATCCAGATGTGTTCTCACTGGACAATTATCTTTTTTATTAAATTTTTCTAAGATTTTCTCAATGTAATGTGATTGAGACAATGCATATCAATCAAATGTTCTAGTGATTTTCATCTCTAGTATAACATCCACAACACCCATATCTTTCATGTCAAACTGTTTGTGAACATCCTTTTAGTAGCTTTAATGATATCATCATTGCTATCAATAATGAGCATATCATCTACATATAAACATACAATAACATAGCAATTAGGTCTTTCTTTAACATAAACACATTTGTCTTATTCATTGATTTTAAATCCATTTGATGTCATCATTTGTCAAATTTTTCATGTCACTACTTAGGTGCTCGTTAGACCATAAAGAGATTTAATAAGTTTATATACTTTATTTTCTTGACTCGATACAATAAACCCTTCAGGTTGTTGCATATATATATTTACTCATTCAAGTCACCATTCAAGAATGCAGTTATCATATTCATTCAATGTATTTCAAGATTATACAAAGCAACAATAGTGATTAACATCTTAATAGAAGTTATCCTTGGGACTAGTGAATATGTCTTGACCTTCCTTTTTCTTGTATCCTTTGATATCAAGTCTAGCTTTCTATTTTTCAATTAATCCATCAGACATCATCTTCCTCTTGACCTCATATTCAACTATTACATTTGTAATACCACAATTTCACCGTTCTTCTTTAACTTATATAATTTCATTCATTTAACTTGATTTAGAACAAAGCACCAAAGCATGTGTAGAATGTATAATTAATAATTACTTTAAATAAATACAT
The DNA here is from genome assembly GCA_035235625.1 of Saururus chinensis. Classification (NCBI taxonomy): domain Eukaryota; kingdom Viridiplantae; phylum Streptophyta; class Magnoliopsida; order Piperales; family Saururaceae; genus Saururus; species Saururus chinensis. The sequence goes on from CP141143.1 coordinate 41,849,716, forward strand.
ACTCATTTACTAAGTTCAAAAGAAGAAATCAAGCATACTAAACGATAAACCAATTGGACCCCTTTTAGTCAAGTTATATCCTTTCAACCGATTAAAACAGAAGTAAGTTAAGAATGTGCACACATCATTATCTCATTTAAAGTTCAAAGAGACCAGAACAAAGCAGCATAGCTCTTCACAAATGTATAATTAATTATTTTAAATGAATACATACTCATCTGTTAAGTTCAAAAGAATAAATCAAATGTACTAAACGATGAACCAATCGGGCCCCTTTTGGTTAAATTATATATCCTTTTGATAGATTAAAATTGAATTAAGCTAAGAATATGCACAAATCGTTATATCATTTAAAGTTTAATGAGTCTTCCCTTTATTTGTTACATTTGTAATAACGAATCAAATTGACAAAGTTATTTTACAATTTGACCATTCTTCCTTAATTTGTATTATTTTATTCGCTTAACAAGAGTTAGAATAAAACACTAAAGCTCATCATGAATGTGTGTTTAATTATTTTAAATGAATACAACATAATCATTTCATAAGTTCGAAAAAAATGAGATGCACTAAACGCCGAACCAATCGGAACCCTTTTGATCAAGTTATATCCTTTTGATTGATTAAAACTGAAGTAAGTTAAGAAGTGCAAAAAATTGTTATATCGCTTAAAGTTTAAAGAGACATCTCATTCATTTGTAACGTTCATAATAACGAATCTATTTGGCAAAGTGATTTCACAATTTTTTTGTTCTTCCTTTACTTAAATAATTTCATTCGCTTAACTAGATTTAGAAGAAAGCACCAAAGCATCTCACGAATGTCTATTTAAATGTTTTGAATGAATATGTACTCATTTGCTAAGTTCAAAAAAATAAATTAAATGTACGAAATGAAGAACCAATCGAACCCTTTTTGGTTAAGTTATATCATTTTGATCGATTAAAATTGAAGTAAGTTAAGAATGTGCACAAATCGTTATATCATTTATAGTTTAAAGAGACCTCCCATTCATTTGTTACGATCATAATAACAAATCAAATTAACAATGTGATTCCACAATTTGACCGCTTTTCCTTAACTTATTTGATTTCATTTACTTAACTATATTTATAACAAAGCACCAAAGCTCGTCACCAATACATATTTAATTATTTTACATGAATACTTACTCAATTCCTATGTTCAAAATAATAAATCAAACTTACTAAATGACGAACTAATGGACCCCTTTTGGTCATGTTATATTTTTTTAATCGATTAAAACTAAATAAGTTAAGGATGTACAAAAATTATTATATCGTTTAACATTTAAAGAGACCTCCTATTTATTTGTTACGTTAGTAATAACGAATCAAATTAAGGAAGTCATTCTACAATTTGATCATTTTTCTTTAACTTATACGATTTCATTCACTTATCTACATTTAGAATGAAGCACCATAGTTTGTCACGAAAGTATATTTAATTATTTTAAATGATTAAATCAAATGTACTAAACGAAGAACTAATCGGGTCCCTTTAGTCAAGTTATATCCTTTTAATCGATTAAAACCGATGTAAGTTAAGAAGGTGCAAAAATCGTTATATCATTTAAAGTTGAAAGAGACCTCCCATTCATTTTTTATGTTCATAATAAGGAATGAAATTGACAAAGTGATTCGACAATTTGACCATTCTTCCTTAACTTATATAATTTCATTCACTTAACATGATTTTGAACAAAGAACTAAAGCTCGTCATGAAAGTATATTTAATTACTTTAAATGAATATATACTCATTTGCAAAGGTTAGAAGAATAAATCGAAAATACTAAAGGATGAATCTATCGGACCCCTTTTAATCATGTTATATCATTTTGATCGATTAAAACCGAAGTAAGTTAAGAATGTGAAAAAATCGTTATATCGTTTAAAGTTTAAAAAGACCTCTCAATAATTTGTTATGTTCTTAATAACGAATCAAATTGACAAAGAGATTTAATAATTTGACTGTTCTTCATTAATTTATATAATATCATTCACTTAACTTGATTTATAAAAAAACACTAAAACTTGTCACGAATGTATATTTAATTATTTTAAATCAATACATACTCATTTGCTAAGTTCAAAATAATTAATTAAACATACTAAATGATGAACCAATCGGACCACTTTTGAACAAGTTATATCCTTTTGATCGATTAAAACCGAAATAAATTAAAAATGTGCACAAAACTTTTTTTCGTTTAGAGTTTAAATAGACCTCTAATTTATTTTTTACGTTCATAATAACGGATCAAATTGACAAAATGATACCACAATTCGACCATTCTTCCTTAACTTATATTATTTCAATCACTTAACATGATTTGGAACAAAGTACCATAGCTCATCACATATGTATATGTAATTGTTTTAAATGAATATGTACTCATTTGCTAAGTTCAAGAGAATAAATCAAACAAAGTTGTAACGCCTGAGATTTTTCATACATTTTCCTTAAAATTCATGGAAAATTTTTGCAATATAACATCTATAAATCGGAGGGAAAATGATGAAATCAAAACCTGATAAAACAGTTTATAATTTAAAACACTAAACATCAATTCTCCATCTGAATATTTCCATTATATGGTCAAACATCGTACGGCCAAAGCAAATATCCTCAGGCGCTACTCGAAAACACACGTATGACTAAATTGTTATGATCATAGACTTTAAATACAAATCTCTCCCAGGCATCCCTGAGTGCAAGTCCCATAACTGTCCACAGTCTAATCCCTGAGTTCAGAATATAAAAATACTTGTTTTCTCATCTCACCCAATACATCGAATCGTGGCACAAATAAACTCGCAGTAAGTCAAGCATATACCTAAGTCAACGAGAATGAATCCACCGCTGAAATGAGCATCCACTCCAGGAGCTCTCCGCACAACCTGCAAAACCTCCCGTACAATGGGGCTAAAAAGTAGGGTGATGAGTATTTTCATACTCAGTAGGAAAATACCCAATAGGGGAAACCAAAATAGTGAACTCACTAAGTTCATAAATACATGCGTTCATGCAACTCAAACATGAAGCAGATAGGCATATCAATATCATGCTAATACGCATACAATCATACCAAATGCACCATCATGCCAAAGTCATACCAAATGCACCATCGTGCCAAAATCGTACCAACAAATTAAACTTACACAAACACCCCTATCCAGGGTCTTACAAACTTACTCGTACCATCGTACGCATACTCGTACAACATACACATACTTGTACGACCTTACTCGTACAATCATACTCGTACGACCTTACTCATACAGCTTACACAAAATCGCACTTACTGTCTTACTCAGAAACATACTCTTACAATCGTACTCATACACATACACTTACAGTCGTATACATACACATACTCTTATAGTCGTGTTCATAAACATACGCTTACAGTCGTGCTCATACTCATACGCTTACAGTCGTGCTCATACTCATACTCGTACACATACTATCGACCACTGAAGCTCATTACAACTAATAAGCTCCAACGTCGAATGGAAAAGAATGTCACTGGGGAGTGACTAGACACCATGGACTTTTTCGAAGGTAAGGCACACCAATGCTCATGGGGCACTAGATCAAATAGGTAAGAGTAGATCCATGATACTACTTACCTGAGCGCGCAAACATAAACACCCACACATTAGGCGTCATACAGTTTCCCACCATAATGGGTCTTATAGTGGCATATAATCACCCACCATAATGGGTGTTGTAGTGCTATAGAATTGCCCACCATAATGGGTCTTATAGTGCCAATGCCACTCTTGGGCGGAATCATACAATGCTCTCAATAGAGCATCAAACGTCTGGGCTTATACAACCCATAGACCAAATCAGAAACATACGTCACTCTCAGCAGAGCATCAGACGTCTGGGCTTCATACAGCACACAGACAAGGTCGGAAACATACATCGCTCTCAACAGAGCATCAAATGTCTGGGCTTATACAGCAGGCAGACAAAATTAGAAACATCTGTCGCTCTTAGCAGAGCATCAGATGTCCGGTGCTCTATACAACACACAGACAACATCCCATAGGATAAACACCATGGCAAGACATGAGAAATACTCGGCCGACTCATTATCAGCTAGCTCAAACATGAAACTTAATCCATCGAACCCTCAGGTCTCAAACTCACAACGCTATCATTAGCTGTGCTTATAATTCAAGTTTGAATTAAGTAAATTATGTGGTACAATTTTTCCACACAAGCACTCAAGCATATCGTGCTCCACTGATCAAACTGAAGTTGAGCCCGATCCGAAACCCAAGTTCGTCGGGGCAACAGACTTCACTTAATCCGTCCACATCATGATCATAACACATCGTACATCAGACCCTTACAGTGTTACATACTTCGCCATCCATCTTATAGCTAAATCATCTTACACTGACATCATCAAATGAAGCTCCTCAGAACCAACCCAGTTGTCGCCCTCTTACTTATATCTCACTTATTATGCTTACTTTTCACTTCATAATTTGTACGTTATGCTTGTATAATTATGCACCCTCTTACTATCTGACAAACCTCACCCGTCATACCCATATCCTCTGTCATCCGTCATACGCTTACACATCCATATCCAAATCCAGACAAAACCTCCGTCACTTCATACCATCCATAGCCTGCCCACATGTGCATACACATATCCATGGCATAGTCAAATAGTCATCATACATATGTCTATCACACATACATATAACATACACATACTGTCATACATACGTAACTTACAAACATGCTCACTAGCCATCACTAGTGCATACATACACATTTATACATATGTCAAACATACACGCTAGCCATCACTAGCACATACATACATCCAACGTACTTACTGCCAAATGCATGTCATATGCATTTCAACATACCATATAATCATGCTTACATGTACATCATGCAATCGGATCGTTACGAGTTCAAAGCTCACCTACGTTGTAATCATGACGTTTGTTGGTGAGCACACGATGGTGACAGCCTCGATGGCGGAGTTGGCAGTCAAAACCTTTGCCAAGTGGAGAGAGCTGTTGTCCCGAGGATTTTACAAAGTGTCGGAAACAATCACGGTCAAACAAGGTGTTAGAAATCAATGCGGTAAAATTTTCAATCCATGGTGGCACACTAGGGCGGCCGGGAGAAATGTCGTGCCAACATAAGTGGCGGTGCAACCAGATGTCGACGGTGTACACACTGAAGGTTGGCCAGCAGCTGAGAAGTACTCGGCCGGCTGCAAAACATCGAAATCGGCCGTGGACAGCACCCAACGGCGACGATTTTGTGTCAACAAGGGCCCACATAAGGGCAGAGAGCATGCGACAATGCTTGAGGACAAAGGAGATGTGGCGGAGGACTCTAATGTCAACTCCATTCGGTGGCAGAGCCAACCGATGGTCAGGTGGCACGAATACGGCGCCTAAACCTATAAACGCACGCGTGGCCACATGCACACGCGGCCACAAAGTGCCACTCCAGGGGGAGATGGGTCGGACGGCGCAGCCCAAGGCCCACAAAAGGCCAACAGGGCTAAGGCCCTAGATGTGGCCAATCAAAGCGGAAACATTACCGATCGCCACCCATAGCTCGCCGATGGCAATGACCCGAGATGCACCCAAAGCGTCTAATCGGGCGGAGCAAGACAATAGGGCGGAGTAGGGTCAGAAACGGTAAACCCCTACCGATACTGGGTCGAGGTAGGCTAGACGGAGTCCGTCCTATAGCCGGACGACGACCGGAAACACACCGGCGTCAAAAAATTCCACGGACAGTGAAAGGAGAATATGAATAAAAACCCGACCAAAGTACTGGTAGCTCACCACAGAGCGAAGAAAGCATGGTGGTGGCTCTAGTTAGCGCCTATGGGTTCCTAGCGGCCAACTAAACATAAGTCTAGTTGAGGGCGGCCACAAACGACATCAAAATCATACCCCTACAGTTCAAAAACGGGATTGAAGGCGAGAAAAACCCAAAGAAAAGTTCGGTACTTCGTCGAGGAGTGAAGAGGCCGTGGCGGCGGTCATAGCCAGTACCTACGAACTCGTGGCGGTGAGGCAAAGCAAATCTTGACAAGAATCGATGGAATCTAACGTCGGAGGAGGGAGAACGGAGCGACCGGAATCAAGCTCGGGTTCTCACAAAATGTTACTCGACGTGAAAACTTTTCTGGATGTCGGTTCTGTGGAATCCGATAGGTGGAAACATATATATAGTTAATCTTTTTAATTTTTATATCTATGTCCCTAATACACATTCACCCATTGGTTACACATTGTAGCTCCAAAATTCGTGCCATAAGCACGCAGTGAGGCCCGCGGCCTATGACTAAGCCCCACACCCGACTCTACGGGCATAAATATGGGGTATGTATACATAAATATGAATACGCGGTAGCGTCACATTTTCTCGCCGAAAATGACCAGAAAAATAGCAAGAAAATCCCACAAAATCATAGAAAAATCAGGGACCTTACAAGAGTAAACAACGAAACAATCGGACCCCATTTAGTCAAGTTATATCTTTTTCATCGATTAAAACTGAAGTTAAAAATATGCAAAATTTGCTATATCGTTTAAAGTTTAAAGAGACATATTCATTAATTACGTTTGTAATAACGAATCAAACTAACAAAGTGATTGGACAATTAAATCATTCTTCCTTAACTTATATGATTTTATTCGCTTAATTAGATTTAGAACAAAATACCATAACTCGTCATGAATGTATATTTAATTACTTTAAATGAATGAATACTCATTTGCTAAGTTTAGAAGAATAATTCAATTATACTATATGATGAACCAATCAGACCCTTTTTGGTCAACTTATATCCTTTTAAGCGATTAAAACCGAAGTAAGTTAGGAATGTGCATAAATCGTTATATCATTTGAAGTTTAAAGAGACCTCCCATTCATTTGTTACATTCGTAATAACGAATCAAATTGACAAAGTGATTCCACAATTTGACCGTTCTTCCTTAATCTTTATAATTTTATTTGCTTTAGTAGATTTAGAACAAACCACCATAGCTCTTCACAAATGTATAATTAATTATTTTAAATAAATGCATACTCTTTTACTAAGTTCAAAAGAATAAACAAAACTACTGAACGATGAACCAATTAGACCCCTTTTGGTTAAGCTATATCCTTTTAATTGATTAAAACCGATGTAAGTTAAAAATATGTATAAATCATTATATCATTTAAAGTTTAAGGTGAATGGTGTAAGATGTAAGACCATAAGTATTTGATGGTAAGAGTGTGAGTATGGAATTCAAGTTCGACAAGTAAGACTATGCAGAGATTAGTAAGGTTGTAAGTGTAATGGTGGGGGATGAGTTAAGTAAAGAATGCTACCTTTGTGGATTGGAACTTTTGGACAGGCGGTATGCCTAGCCTTGTTGGCTGAAGAATGTAAGATGGTAGTCGTTTCAAGCGTAATTGTACATGCATAAGCTATCTAATATAAACTTGAATGGTAAGTAACCCTAATTTGATAATGTTGTAAGTTTGAGACTGAGGGTTTCGACGGATTAAGTTCCATTTTTGTGCTAGCCGATAAGTAATCGACTAAGCGTACTTCCTAGTCTAGCCATGGTGTTATCATACGGGATTTAGTCTTGGTGCTATATTTCAGCCCAGACATTTGATGCAATGTTAAGAGCGCTGTAAGTTTCTGCCCTTCGTGGGCTCTGTATATTTTCTGCCTATGGATGATACTATATGTTCTGCCCAAGAGTGGCATTGTAAGATTCCAGACTAAGATTGGCACTGTATGTTTTTCCGCCCTTAGTTGGCATTGTATGGCCCCAGAGAGTGGGCATTTATGCGATTAAGTAAGTAGTATCATGGATTTGCTTTTACCTATTTGATCCTGTGCCCCATGAACATAGGTGTGCCTTGCCTTCGGAAAAGTCCATGGTGTCTAGTTGCTCCCCGAAGGTTAAGGTGACGCCCCAGTGACATTCATTTCCTTTCCAACGTTGGAGCTTATTAATTATATTGAGCTTTAGTTGTCAGTATTAGGTGTAAGTAAGAGTAAGTTGTATGTTTCAGATTCTGAGTAAGTTGTACGTGTAAGATCCAGGATAAGTGTGAGCTTCTAAGAAAGACAGTAAGAGTAAGTTTATGAGTATGAGTAAGATTGTACGAATAAGTTGGTAAGACTTTGACTCAGACAGTTAGTGTAAGATTCTAAGGAAGATGTAAGGGTATGTTTATGTGTAAGAGTAAGATTGTACGAGTAAGGTCATACAAGTAAGTGTATGTTATAAGTGTAAGAGTATGTTTGTACGAGTAAATTGATAAGATTGATTCAGAGTGTAAGTGTAAGAGCATGTTATATGAGTAAGTGTAAGTTCAGCTTGTACGATGATTTGTATGCGTGACCATATTTACGTTTCTTATTCTGTTTGCTTCATGTGTGATTGCATGGAAGCATCTTTATATGAACATATGGAGTTCATTGATTTATTTTTCCCCTACTTGGTATTTTCCTACTGAGTATGAAAATACTCACCCTATTTTTTTAGCATCTTCATTTGGAGGCTTTTGCAGGTCGATCAATAATTTTTTGGACTGGACTTCTCCCCGTGATGACTATCCTTCCTCGACCTAGAGTGCAGTGAAATCGTAGTGAGGCTATGTAGATTTTAGTGCCACGATCTTATGTATTAGTTAAGGTAAGAAAACTGTATTATTTTTTGGACTTGTGTACCTATATATGAATCAGAACACAGACTGTTGAAGAACTTGTACTTAGAAAAGCCTGGGATGTATTTGTTATTAAAGACCATGGCCATAGCGAGTTTTCTTTATACGTTTTCGTTTCGGGTTACGCATGAGAATTTTAGTTTTGTCGTATGATGAATTAATTTATGAAAGTTGTTTTCACACATTTTGAATTTTGTTAATTAATTTGATTTACATCTGTGTTTTGAAAAAGAAATTTTAGTAAAATTTTTAAGTAAATGTGTGGAAAAACCTCGGACGTGACATGATTCCACATTTTTAGGGTTCTTCTTTAACTTATATGATTTCATGCGCTTAACTAGATTTAGGACAAACCACTAAAGCTCGTTACAAAAGCATATTTAATTATTTTAAATGAATACATAATCATTTGCTATGTTCAAACTAATGAATTAAACGTACTAAACAATGAACCAATCGGACCCTTTTTGGTCAAGTTATATCCTTTTGATCGATTAAAAATGAAATAAGTTAAGAATTTGTGCAAATCATTATATCGTTTAAAGTTTAAAGATACCTCTCATTTATTTGTTACTTTTGTAATAATGAATAAAATTGACAAAGCGATACCACAATTTAACCATTCTTCCTTAATTTTTATGACATCATTCGCTTAACTAGATTTAGGACAAAGCACTAATACTTGTAGCAAATGTATATTTAATTGTTTTAAATAAATATGTACTCATTTGCTAAGTTCAAAAGAATGAATCAAACATACTAAACGGAGAACCAATCGGACTGTTCTTGGTTAAGTTATATCCTTTTGATCGATTAAATCCGAAGAAAGTGAAGAATGTTTACAAATTGTTATATCATTTAAAGTTTAAAAATCATCTTATTCATTTGTTACATTTATAATAACGAATGAAATTCATAAAGGGACTCCACAATTTGATAGTTCTTCCTTGACTCATATGATTTCATTCGCTTAAGTAGATTTTGAACAAAGCTCCAAACCTCGTCACGAATGTAAATTTAATTATTTTGAATGAATACATTTTCATTTTCTTAGTTCAAAAAAATGAATCAAACGTAATAAATGATGACCCAATCGGACCCCTTTTGGTCAAGTTATATCCTTTTGATCGATTAAAATTTATGTAAGTTAAGAATGTGCACGAATCGTAATATCATTCAAAGTTTAAAGAGACCTCCTATTCATTTATTACGTTCATAATAACGATTCAAATTAATAGTGTTTCCACGATTTGACCATTCTTCCCTACCTTAAGTTAAGAATTAAGCACCAAAGCTCGTCACAAATGTATATTTAATTAATTGAATACATACTCATTTGTTAGGTTTAAAAGAATGAATCAAACGTAATAAACAACAAACCAATCGGACCCCTTTTGGTTAAGTTATATACTTTTAATTGATTAAAACCGAAGTAAGATAAGAATAAAATTTAAATTTTAAAAAACCTCCCATTCATTTGCTATGTTCGTAATAACAAATCAAATTTAAATTTTGATTTCACAATTTGACAGTTCTTCCTTAACTTATTGATTTCATTCACTTAACTAGATTGATAATAAAGAACCATAGCTCATCATGAATGTATATTTGATTATTTTAAATAAATACTTACTTATTTGCTAAGTTGAAAAGAATGAATTAAACGTACTAAACGACAAATCAATCAGACCCCTTTGGTTCAAATTATAATCTTAGCGAATCAAAGTAAGTTAAGAATGTGCACAACTCGTTATATCATTTAAAGTTTAAAGAGACATCTCATTCATTTGTTCTGTTCATAATAACGAATCAAATTGACAAAGTAATTCAATAATTTAACAGTTCTTCCTTTACTTATATAATTTCAATCGCTTAACTTAGAACAAATTAATAAAGCTCATCACAAATATATAATTAATTATTTTCAATGAATACGTACTCATTTGCCAAGTTCAAAAGAATAAATAAAATGAACTAAACGATGAACGAATCGGACCCTTTTTGGTCATGTAATATCCTTTTGATCGATTAAAATTGAATTAGGTTAATAATGTGCAAAAATCATTATACCGTTTAAAGTTTAAAAATACCTTTTATTCATTTATTACATTAAAAAAAATGAATCAAATTGACAAAGCAATTCCACAATTTGACCATTCTTCCTTAATTTATATGATTTCATTCGCTTAACTAGATTTAGAAGAAAGTACCAAAACTCGTCACAAATGTATATTTATTTGTTTTAAATGAGTACGTACTCATTTTCTATGTTTGAAAGAATGAATTAAACATAAGAAACGACGAACCAATCAGACCACCTTTCGTCAAGTTACATCCTTTTGATCGATTAAAACCAAAGTATGCAAAGAATGTGCACAAATTGTATCATTCAAAGCTTTAAAATACTACCTATTCATTCCTTACATTTATAATAACAAATCAAATTGACAAAGTGATTCTAGAATTTAACAGTTCTTCCTTAACTTATATAATTTCATTCACTTAACATGATTTAAAACAAAACACTAAAGCATGTCATGATTATATTTTTAATTATTTTAAATAACTACATACTAATTTTCAATGTTCAAAATAATGAATTAACCGTACCAAACAACAAACCAATCAGACCATTTTTGGTAAAGTTATATCTTTTTAATCGATTACAACCAAACTAAGTTAAGAATGTGCAAAATCATTATATCATTTAAAGTTTAAATGGACCTCCAATTCATTTGTTACGTTTGTAATAACGAATCAAATTAACAAAGTGATTCTAGAATTTGACCGTTCTTTCTTAACTTATATGATTTCATTCGCTGAACATGATTTAGAATAAAGCACCAAAGCTTGTCATGAATGTAAATTTAAATGTTTTAATGAATATGTACTTATTTGCTAAGCTCAAAATAATGAATTTAACTTACTAAATGTAACGCCCGAGATTTTTCATACATTTTCCTTAAAATTCACGGAAAATTTTTGCAATATAACGTCTGTAAATCAGAGGAAAAATGATGAAATCAAAACCTGATAAAACAGTTTATAATTTAAAACACTAAACATCAATTTTCCAAGGGTCAAACATTGTACGGCCAAAGCAAATATCCTTAGGCGCTACTCAAAAACACACGTACGACTAAATTGCTATGATCATAGACTTTAAATACAAATCTCTCCCAGGCATCCCTGAGTGCAAGTCCCATAACAGTCCACAGTCTAATCCAACCGAAAGTCCAGAATATAAAAACACTTGTTTTCTCATCTCACCCAATACATCGGATCGTGGCACAAATAAACTCGCAGTAAGTCAAGCAAATACCTGAGTCAACGAGAATGAATCCACCGCTAAAATGAGCATCCACTCCAGGAGCTCTCCGCACAACCTGCAAAACCTCCCGTACAATGGGGCTAAAAAGTAGGGTGATGAGTATTTTCATACTCAGTAGGAAAATACCCAGTAGGGGAAACCAAAACAGTGAACTCACTGAGTTCATAAATACATGCGTTCATGCAACTCAAACATAAAGCAGATAGGTGTATCAATATCATGCTCCTACGCATACAATCATACCAAATGCACCATCGTACCAAAATCGTACTATAAAATCAGACTTACACAAACACCCTTATTCAGGGTCTTACAAACTTACTCGTACCACCGTATGCATACTCATACAGCATATGCATACTTGTACGACCTTACTCGTACAATCATATGCTTACTTATACAACTTACACATACTTGTACGACCTTACTTGTACAATCATACTCATATGACCTTACTTGTACAACTTACACAAAATCACACTTACTGTCTTACTCAAAAACTTACTCTCACAATCGTACTCATACACATACTCTTACAGTCGTGCTCATACACATACTCTTACAGTCGTGCTCATACACATACTCTTACAGTCGTGCTCATACACATACTCTTACAGTCGTGCTTATACAGATACTCTTACAGTCGTGCTCATACTCATACACTTACATTCATGCTCATACTCATACGCTTACAGTCGTGCTTATACTCATACACTTACAGTCGTTCTCATACTCATACGCTTACAGTCGTACTCATACTCATACTCGTACACATACTATCAACCACTGAAGCTCATTACAACTAATAAGCTCCAACGTCAAATGGAAAAGAATGCCACTGGGGCAACACCTTAACCTCCGGGGAGTGACTAGACGCCATAGACTTTTTCGAAGGTAAGGCACACCAATGCTCATGGGGCACTGGATCAAACAGGTAAGAGTAGATCCATGATACTACTTACCTAAGCGCGCAAACATAAACACCCACACATAAGGGGTCATACAGTTACCCCTCATAATGGGTCTTATAGTGCCATAGAATCGCCCACCATAATGGGTCTTATAGTGCCATAGAATTGCCCACCATAATGGGTCTTATAGTGCCAGAGACTTGCCCACCATAATGGGTCTTATAGTGCCAGTGCCACTCTTGGGCAGAAATCATACAGTGCCACTTGGGCAGAAACATACAATGCCACTCTTGGGCGGAATCATACAACTCTCTCAACAGAGCATCAAACGTCTCGACTTAATACAACACACAGACCAAATCGAAAACATACGTCGCTCTCAATAGAACATCAAATGTTTGGGCTTCATACAGCACTCGGACAAAATCGGAAACGTACATCGCTCTAACACAGCATCAAACGTCTGGGCTTCATACAGCACACAGACAAGGTCGGAAACATACATCGCTCTCAACAGAGCATCAGACGTCTGGTGCTCTATACAGCACACAGACAACATCCCGCAGGATAAACACCAAGGCAAGACATGAGAAATGCTCAGCCAACTCATTATCGGCTAGCTCAAACACAGAACTTAATCCGTTGAACCCTCAGGTCTCAAACTCCCAACGCTATCATTAGTTGTGCTTATAATTCAAGTTTGAATTAAGTAAATTATGCGGTACAATTATGCCACACAAACACACAGTCCTCAATTGATCAAACCAATGCTGAGCCCGATCGAAACCCCAGTTCGTCAGGGCAGCAGACTTCACTTAACCCGTCCACATCATGATCACAGCACATCGTACATCAAACCCTTACAGTCTTACATACTTCGCCATCCATCTTATGGCCAAATCATCTTACACTGACATCATCAAATGAAGCTCCTCAGAGCCAACCCAGTTGTCGACCTCTTACTTATATCTCACTTATTATGCTTACTTTTCACTTCATAATATGTACGTTATGCTTGTACAATTATGAACACTCTTACTGTTTGACAATCCTCGCCCGTCATACCCATATCCTCTATCATCCGTCATACACTTACACATATCCATATCATAGGCAATAGTCATCATACATACGTATGTCTATCACACATACATATAACATACACATACGATCATATATACGCAGCTTACAAACATGCTCACTAGTCATCACTAGTGCATACATACACATTTATACATACTTCAAACATACACGCTAGCCATCACTAGCACATATTCCATACATACTTCAAACATGCACGCTAGCCATCACTAGCACATACATAATCCATACACACTTCAAACATGCACGCTAGCCATCACTAGCACATGCATACATACATCAAACATACAAGCTAGCCATCACTAGCACATGCATAATCCATACATACTCTAAACATGCATGCTAGCCATCACTAGCACATGCATAATCCAAACATACTTCAAACATGCATGCTAGCCATCACTAGCGCATGCATACGCATCCATACATGTATCTTACCAACAAACACGCTAGTCATCACTAGCACATACATACATCCAACGTACTTACAGCCAACATGCATGTCATATGCATTTCAACATACCATATAATCATGCTTACATGCACATCATGCAATCGGATCATTACTTAACATCGAAAGCATGAATCATACAATGCTAGCATGCTGCTACTCATTCAAAGCATGCTATCATGAAATTACGAGTTCAAAGCTCCCCTTCCTCGTAATCATGAAATTTGATGGCGAGCACATGACATTGGCGGAGTTGGCAGCTGGGTTGGCGGTCAAAACCGTTGCTTGGCTGAGAGAGCTGCTGTCCCGAGGATTTTAGGAAGTGCCAGAAACAATGACGGCCAAACAGGGTGTCAGAAGTCAATGCGGTAAAATCTGTGATCCACGACGGCACACTAGGGCGGCTGGGAGAAATGTCGTGCCAACATAAGTGGTGGTGTGACCAAAAGTCGATGGTGTACTCACTAAAGATCGGCCGATAGCTAAGACGTACTCAGCTGGCCCCGAGACGTCGAAATTGGCCGTGTACAGCACCCAACAGCTACGATTTCTCGTCAACAAAGGCCCACATAAGGGCGGAGAGCGTGGGGCAACGCTTGAGTACAGAGAAGAGGTGGTGGAGGCTCTAGTGGTCAACTCCACTCGGTGGCAAAGCCAGCCGATGGTCAGGCGGCGCAAATGCGGCGCCTAAACCCAAAAGCACATGCGTGGCTACATGCACATGTGACCCAAAGGGGCAGGGGAGAGGGCCGAAAGGAGGCGACCCAAGGCCCACAAAAGGCCAATAGGGCTAAGGCCCCAGTTGTGGCCAATCAAAGCGGCGACATCGCAGATCGCCACCCACAACCAATACACGTGGTGCGGGCAGCTGTGCATCTCACACGGTATAGGGCAACAGTAAGCAGCCCATTCCGAGTGAAGGTGTAATCGAGCCAAGTGGGGCTGACCTCCACTGTCGCCGAGCCGGGGAAGAGCCCACAATGCTAAATGGCCCATAACTCGCCAATGGCAACAACCCAAGACGCACCCAAAGCATCTAATCGGGCGGAGCAAGGCAATAGGGGCATGGCGGGGTTGGAAACAGCAAACCCCTACCGACACTGGGTCGAGGTAGGTTGGACGGAGTCCTACCGGTGGCCGGACAATGACCGGAAACACACCGGCATCTAAAAAATCCCACGGACAATGAGATGGAGATAGAAACAGAACCTGACCAAAGTGCTGGTAGCTCACCGCGGAGTGAAGAAAGCATGGCGGCGGCTCTAGCCAATGCCTATGGGTTCCTAGCGGCCAACTAAACATAAGTCTAGTTGAGGGCGGCCGCGAACGACATCAAAATCGTACACCCACAGTTCAAAAACTGGATTGAAGGAGAGAAAAACCCGAATAAAAGTTCGGTACCTCGTGGAGGAGCGAAGAGGCTGTGGCGGCAGTCATAGCTGGTACCTACGGACTCGTGGCTGTGAGGCAAAGCAAATCCTAACAAGAACCGCCAGAATCCGATGACGGAGGAGGGAGAACGGAACGACCGGAAATGGGCTCGGGTTTTCTCTTCTCCTCTCTGAATGTCTTTTTTTTCTTCTGTAAGTTTATGGAATGAAACTTACTGTGATCGGCTTAAAAAGCCGTGATTTCACTATTCATTCTTTTTAATTTTTACATCCACATCCCTAACATGCGTTCACCCACCGGTTATGCGTTGTACCTCCAAAATTCGCGCCGTAAGTAAGTAGCAAAGCTGATGGCCCAAGCCCCACACCCAACTCTACGGGTATAAATATGGGAGAAAATACATAAATATGAATATGCCGAAGCGTCACATTTTCCCGCCAAAAATGACTAAAAAAATAGCAGGAAAATCCCAAAAAATCGTAGAAAAATCAGGGACCTTACACTAAATGACGACCTAATTGGACCACTTATGGTCAAGTTATATCCTTTCAATCGATTAAAACTGAAATAAGTTAAAATGTGCACAAATCATTATCTAATTTAAAGTTTAAAGTGACCTCCCATTCATTCTTTACGTTCGTAATAACGAACCAAATTGACAAAGTAAATTGATAATTAAACTGTTCTTCCTTAACTTATATGATTTCATTCGCTTAACGAGAATTTGAATAAAGCACAATTGCTCGTAATAACGAATCAAATTAACAAAATGAATATGTACTCATTTGCTAAGTTGAAAGGAATGAATCAAACAAACCAAATGATGAAAAAATCAGATCCCTTTTGGTCAAGTTATATCCTTTTGATCGATTAAAACCAAAATAAGTTAAGAATGTACAAAAATTGTTATATCATTTAATGTTTAAAGATACCTCCCATTGATTTGTTACATTCATAATTGTGACAACCCAGATTTTTGGTATGTTTCTAATAATAGAAATTTATTATATTAATAGAGTATTATTTTGAATTTTGTACCTAAAGGGTTATTGTAGAACTCTAAAAGAAGAACATAATATTTTTTGAATCGTTTAAAATGGATGTCAGGGCTGTAGGTAACAATCGTGGGAAGCATGCTTCATAGGTAGGACCCACGGTCAAACTATGGCAAAACCTATTCTTGTGTGGTCTTGTTTTGAAGGGCCCATGATATGAATCCATCGGCACCAAGAATGTGTAATTCTGATTTATGGTTAAAAAGTTATGTTAGTTTTAATTTTTGAAAATGAAGGGCTAAAATATAATATTGTTTTTTGGTCGGCTGATGCAAGCACTGCATCAGCCAACAAGCCGCGGCGCAGCCACGATGCTGCACCATGTTGCAATGTAGTGGCGCGGCATTGTGTGGCTCGACTGCACAACATCGTGTGGTTCGACCGCTTGACACATGGTCCATATGTCGGGCCCATGTAATGCGGACTGTCCGTGCGACATGTGGGACCCGCGTGTGAGATCCCATGGTAGCACGCGGAACCACGCACCACACACGATTCCACATGGCAGAACAGTGAGATGCGTGTTGGACACGCATCAAGCGTCATGCAACCTGTTTTCAAAAGGCATTTCTAGCTAAATTGATGGTGTCGGACGCTGTGATGGGGCTAGTTTTTCCATTTGAGCTCTCTACAACTCAAAAATTTCTACCCCAAATTTAAGGTAGGGGGTCTTAAACTCTAGTCTATGCTTTGCATGTATGCTCGAAGTTTTATGCTCTGTCTTTATTCAATTATGCATATTTGCTTATGTTTTTAGAAGCAATGTTATACATATGCCATGTTTTATTTTCTGGATAATTCTGGGATTATACCTAGAATTATACTTTGTCTGGATACCTACCGAGGAAATTATCGGTATCTAGTGCACACATAGGTATGGAGTGTCATGGGAAAATTCCTACTTTCTGAGCTTCCTATTGTCCCAGGAGTATCGGGAGGAACGCCGTTCGGTACCACTTCTCTAGATTTATCATCATTGGACGAACCGGTGTTTTTCCAGAATTATTTCTCAATCCGTTTATTTAATAAATTCTATTTTAGCAAAAATTATTACCATCTTTTACTTAGCATTAAATTAGATTTTAATTCCACCTACTGAGTATAAAAATACTCACCTACCTACAGACTCTACAGGTAGTGACATCAACCTAGAGATGTTAGCTAAGGAGTTTTTTGCTTAGTTTCTTTAAATCTTTTAAATAAACTTTGTAATATTATAACTTTTATGTAAAGGCTCGTTAGGCCTATATTTTTGTAATCTGACTACTCTACACACGGTGTATTTTGGACTATGTCCTAATTTGTTATTATGTTGTTAAAATAATGTAAAAAGTTTGGTTGTGCATCAACTCCAACTTCTTATAAATTATTATATTTTT
Organism: Saururus chinensis; assembly: GCA_035235625.1. NCBI lineage: Eukaryota > Viridiplantae > Streptophyta > Magnoliopsida > Piperales > Saururaceae > Saururus > Saururus chinensis. Next base: position 41,868,094 of record CP141143.1, read on the forward strand.
TGCATTGTTATTTTACTTCGATTTGTACGGTCGGCCGTCACATTCAGTTTCACGCGTGATGTAACACATGCCAAACGGGATAATAATTATGTGCATTATGTCATATATTATTTAATGACAGTCGCCACAGCAATAAAGAATCAAATTAACAAAGTGAATATGTACTCATTCGCTAAGTTTAAAATAATAAATCTGACATACTAAATGACGAACCAATCGGACTACTTTTGGTCAAGTTATATCCTTCTAATCAATTAAAACTGAAGTAAGTTAAAAATGTACACAAATCGTTATATCGATTAAAGTTTAAACAATCCTCCCATTCATTTGTTACAATCGTAATAATGACTCAAATTGACAAAGTGATTCAACAATTGAACTATTCTTCCTTAACTTATATTACTTCATTCACTTATATAGAATTATAATATAGCACCAATTCTCATCATGAATATATATTTAATTATTTTAAATAAATATGTACTCATTTGCAAAGGTCAAAAGAATGAATCAAACATACCAAACGATGAACCAATTGGACCCCTTTTGGTCAAGTTATATCCTTTTGATCGATTAAAACCGAAATAAGTTAACAATGTGTAAAAATTGTTATATTATTTAAAGTTTAAAGATACCTCCCATTTATTTGTTATGTTCATAATAACAAATCAAATTGACAAAGTGATTTAACAATTTGACCATTCTTCCTTAACTTATATAATTTCATTCGCTTATTATTTAGAACAAAGCACCATATCTCGTAACAAATATATATTTAATTATTTAAAATAAATATGTACTCAATTGCCAAGTTCAAAAGAAAAAATCAAACGTACTAAACGACGAACCAATCAGACCCCTTTTGGTCAAGTTATATCATTAAGAAAGTGTATAAATTGTTATATCATTTATAGTTTAAAGTGGCCTACTATTCATTTATTATGCTCGTAATAACAAAACAAATTGACAAAGCGATTCCACAATTTGGCCTTTCTTCCTTAATTTATGTAATTTCATTTACCTAACTTGATTTAGAACAAAGCACTAAAAAAGTTTGTCACGAATGTATATTTAATTATTTTAAATAATTGCGTACTCATTTGCTAAGTTCAAAAGAATAAATTAAATGTACTAAATGATGAACTAATTGGGCCCCTTCTGGTCATGTTATATCATTTTAATTAATTAAAATTGAAGTTACGAATATGTACAAATCGTTATATCTCTTAAAGTTTAAATAGACATCCCATTCATTTTTTACGCTCGTAATAACAAATAAAATTAACTTAGTCATTTCACAATTTGACCTTTATTCCTTAACTTATATGATTTCATTCGCTTAACTAAATTTAGAACAGAGAACCATAGCTCATCGCGAATGTATATTTAATTACTTTAAATGAATATGTACTCATTTGCTAAGTTCAAATGAATTAAGCAAACGTACTAAATGATGAACCAATAAGACCCCTTTTGATCAAGTTATATCCTTTTGATCGATTAAAACCGAAGCAAGTTAAAAATGTGCACTAATTGTTATATTGTTTAAAGTTTAAAGAGACCTCTCATGCATTTGTTACATTCGTAATAACGAATCAATTTCTCAATTTGTAAACATAGTTATTACAAACATAACAAATACATGGGAGGTCAATATAAACTTTAAACGATATAATGAGTTGTGCAGATTCTTAACTTACTTCGATTGATTAAAAGGATATAACTTGACTAAAAGTGGTCCGATTGGTTCGTGGTTTGATACGTTTTATTATATATTTTGAACTTAGCAAATAAGTACATTTTTATTTAAAATAATAAAATATACACTCGTGACGAGCTTTGGTGTTTTGTTCTAAATATAGTTATGTAAATAAAATCATATAAGTTAAGGAAGAATGGTCAAATTATGGAATTGATTTGTCAATTTGTTTAGTTATTATGAACGTAATAAATGTATAGGAGTTCTCTTTAAACTTTAAATGATATTACCATTTGTGCGCATTCTTAACTTATTTCGGTTTTAATCGATCAAAAGGATATAACTTAACCAAAGGGAGTCCAATTGGTTCCTCGTTTAATACATTTGATACATTTTTTTTAACTTCGCAAATGAGTATATAGTAATTTAAAATAATTAAATATATGTTATTGACGAGCTTTAGTACTTTATTCTAAACCAAGTTAAGCGAATGAAATAATATAAATTAATAAAGTTCTTTTCTTTTACCATCTTCTTCCTTCACCATCTTCCACCTAAATTCTCTTTCACTTACAATATGTTAGTTAAGACATGAAGATCTATTGGGGGTAAGTGTGTGCTCCGCATGTGTTCGTGAAAGCGTGGTCAGGTATGTAGGGGAAGGAGAGGACTTTCTTCCTTTCGGGGAAGGAAGGGATTTCCCTTTCCATTTTTCCCCTTCCTCTTACCTTCGTTATTATGTTGCAAGGTTGTTAGATTACTTGCTTGGTTTTACTTGTTACGATATGGTTGGGATTTCCTCTCTTACTTGAATATGAAGTGATATGGTGTTTATGTTATCTTTTATATCTTCCCAAAATGAATAGAGCCAAGGCGTTATCCCATTTATCTGACCTTGTTTAAGGGAGTTGGCCATTTTGCCTCATTTGTTCATAGAGGGATAAGGTAAGAGATGATGTTATGCCAATTTTATTATGGAGGATAAAAGTAAACAATGAAGTGCTGGCCAATTTTATTGTAATAAGTAGAACCAGGTGTTTTTACCTCTTTGCTTTCTAATAACAAATGTTTCTTTGATTTTTCTTTTGGTTGGAGTCTCTTCTTGCAAAAGAAGTATTCTAATCTTCTTTCCTGTTTTCCCTATGAACTTGACTTTGTTTTCAGGATACATGTGAGCACTTTTAATTTATCAATATGTCTTAAGAAATATTTTATGAACTAGAAGAATTTTATGACAATTTTGAAGTTGATGAATTTTCCAACCTCGGGGATAATGAAATTGAAGAATTTTCTAACACAAAAAATTATGACGTTGATGAATTTTCCAACATAGATAATCATCCAAGAAATTGGGATCTACCTAAGGATGATCCTGCTGACCTTCCTAAGGAATATCCTGAAAAGATTTATAATACACAAATTTTAGATTTAAAATCTTTAATCAATAGGAATCTAAAGAAAATAAGATCTTCTAATAGAAGTACAAAATTTAATATAACAAATTATTTTGATAAAGGAAGTATTTCTTTAAGAGAATCTATTTCTAAAAAACATAATTTATCGCCTTATCAGGTTCAAGAAGTAAGAACTTCTAATAATCCATGTGGAATTGATCATAAGAATTATGCTTCTACTCAGACAAATATATCTGAAAAATTCTATGTTGATAGAAACATAATTAATCAAAAATTTTACTTACCTAAAAATAAAAATTTTAGAGAGTGGTATTTTACTACCTTTACTAAAACTCAAATTATGGAGTATAAAGAATTGTATTATAAGTTTTTATATACTAATAGGATTATTATCCCTTTCAAACAATGGTTTGAGTCTTATAGTCCTTATAATAGTAAAAAGATGATGGAAATTAATCATTCCCATCAATTTATTTCCCAAGCCAATCAATTACAAGGAACTTCTTATTAGAAAAATATTAAAATAAACACATCACCTAATAATACTCCTCAATTTACAATCAAAGTAAACCAAATTAAAAACATTGGAGAAATTAAGGAGAAAATGAAGAAGATCTTAAATAAGCTCTTAAAAGATAAAGATGAGATACAAATTAAGGGTATCCCCTTTTCTAATGAGTCTAATAAAGATTATAAATTAGAAAATCTTGAAAAGTTACATAATTTAGAGGATTTTAAACAAATCCATAATGAGACTTTACCTACTAATTTAGAAATTCCTTCATTATCTTATGAAGATAACTCCTCATATAATTTTCATAATAATAAATCAGATGAATTAAGCTTGGGAAAAAATTGTTGTCCCTCATTGTGAAAATAAATAAATAATATTATTAATATACCCAATAATTTAAGTATAAATGTCCTGACTAATAGTCAATCTGCTATAATTCAAGATTTAAAAGCTATAAAAGAAAAAGGGAATAAATCTCTAAAAAATCTTAGTAAAATCCATAATGGATCAAACACAAATATGATGTCTAATGAGAAGCCTATAAATCCTTCCAAGGGCCTAAATTTTAAAAAGAAAAATAAATCCAAAAGGGCCTATAAGATGAGAAAAAATGTAGAGAAACTTAAGGAAATTATTTGTCATAAATGTAGACAAAATGGCCATGATGCTAATAGATGCAAAATTCCTAAACCTATAATGAATATAGGAAACAATGATCTTAACAAAGAAAGTAATAATCAATTACATGTTATTAATAATTTCACCCATCATAAGGAAGTTGTAAAATTAAAAGATACACTTAAGGATAAAGAAAATTTGAGTATACATGCTTTGACTAAAAGTGAACCTATTCAAATTATAAAAGATTCCCAAAATTCTAATTATAGAAAGGCTACTAAAGAGGATCTAAACTATGAAATCCATAGGCTAAAAAGAGAAATAAAAAATTTTAATCATGAAATAAATAATTCCAAGGAATCTATTCCCAATACAAAGAATAATTATTTACAAATAATAAATAATCTCACTTATCAAAAGTGGTTCATTAATGTTAAATTAGTTATCAACAATGAATTTAATCTTGAAAATACTGCTTTAGTTGATTCAGGAGCTGACATAAATTGTGTCAAAGAAGGGTTAATTCCAACCCAACAATTTGAAAAAGCAACTCAAAATTTGAGTACTACAAATGGGGGAAAATTGGATGTAAATTACAAGCTTTCTAATGTTTATATATGTAATCAAGGTGTATGTATTCATACAATCTTCATACTAGTGAAGGATCTAACTCAATATAAGATTTTAGGAACACCTTTTCTAAGTATGATTCAACCTATTGATAAAATCAATCATAAAGGAATAAATACCACTATAAATGGAAAGAAAATACTATTTAAATTCATAAAACAACCCCAAACCAAACTAATCAATCAGATTAAGGAAACTTTGATATTCAAAGAAAAACAAAAAAATTCTTTAAAAGAAGAATTAATACAAAAAACAAATCGGAACAATTAAAGTCTGCACAAATCAAAAATATAATTCAAAAATTTGAAAATACTATCAAAAAAGAAATTTGTAGTGATTTACCTACTACTTTCTGGAATAGAAAGAAACATATAGTTACTTTACCATATATTGATGGTTATGATGAAGAGTCTATCCCAACCAAGGCTAGATCAATACAAATGAACAAAGAATATTTAGACCTTTGTAAAAATGAAATCCAATCTATTATAGAGATTAATCAAAATATCTTACTCCCCTTGGAGTTGTGCTACTTTTTATGTGAACAAACACTCTAAAAAAGAAAGATGAGTTCCTAGACTAGTAATTAACTATAAACCTTTAAATAAGGTATTAAAATGGATAAGATATCCAAGTCCTAATAAAAAAGACTTATTATCCAGATTAAATGAAGCAAATATATTTTCAAATTTTGACTTAAAGTCAGGATATTGGCAAATACAAATTGCTGAGTTTGATAGATATTAAAGAACTTTTATTGATCCTTTTAGCCATTATGAATGGAATGTTATGCCCTTTGGATTGAAAAATGCTCCTTCAAAATTTCAAAATATTATGAATGAGATATTTCTTTGATATAGTAACTTTTCCATCGTTTATATAGATGAAATTCTAATTTTTCAAAATCAATTGATCAGCTTATTAAACATATGAATATTTTCATAAAAATTATTAAAAATAATGGTTTGGTAATTTCTGCCCCAAACATAAAGATATTTCAAGAAAAAATTAGATTTCTTGGTCATGATATTTTCATGGGTAAAATTTTGCCTATCAATAGAAGTATTGAATTTTCTTCTAAATTTCTAGATGAAATTAAGGACCAAAAACAATTACAAAGGTTTTTAGGAAGCCTAAATTATATTTTAGATTACTATAAAGACTTAGCTAAAGATTCAGTTATTTTGAACAATAGGCTAAGAAAAAATGCTCTAGATTGGACAGAAGAACATACTAATACAGTTAAAAAGATAAAATTAAAAGCAAAGAATTTACCTTGCTTATCCTTAGCAAATCCTAATTGGTATAAAGTGGTAGAAACAGATACCTCATATATTGGTTATGGAAGAATTTGGAAACAACAAAATCCTATCACCCAAAAGGAAGAATTATTAAGGTATACTTCGGGTATTTGGAAAAATGCCCAAAAGAATTATTCCACTGTCAAAAAAGAAATGTTAGATATCGTTAATTGTATTAACAAATTTTAGGATGACTTATTAAATCAAGAATTCTTATTGAGAATTAATTGCTCTGCTGCTAAGGATATAATTGAAAAAGATGTTAAAAATTTATCTTCAAAACAAATATTTGCCAAATGACAAGCAATATGATCTGTTTTTCACTTCAAAATAGAACATATAAAGGGAGAATCTAACTCTCTTCCTGATTTTCTAACTCGTGAAGTTCTATAGGGATGATGCAAGCTTGGCTTAACCCCAAGGCTAATAGCCATAGCAGGGGTAGAGGTAGAAGGAGAGGCCAATATGTGTCTCATATCCCTACAGCTCACAAATTTGTGAACAATACTGAAGCAGAAAGCTCTAAATCAGTTAAAGAGGTTCTTATGTCAGAACCCGTGAATCCCTTCTTAAAGAAGTCCAATTTTATTCCAATTATGATCCTCAATAAAGAGGATATTAAATGGATCAATGATCCCAATCATATAGAACAAAGATATATTGATAGTGCTCAAAATTTCCCAATAAGAGGAGGAAAAGCTAGATGGATTTATGAATCCATACTTATTGAGACATATTTAGTCACAATTACTCATACAAGGAGAATAAAGGATAATCTTAAATCTCCAATTGCTTATAGTAAAGTCTATATTCAAAATGTTCTAAAAATTTTAGACTGGGGCTTAAACCCTAACAAATGCAGAAGCCTCCAATCTGTGGGGCATACTGAATTTAATTACTAGGATTATATTGATGCATAGAAAAATTCATTTTTCTATCAAAACCTAGTCAAAAAACATACTTGGCTTCTATCTATGGCCAACAATATAGTCTTATTAGACTTAACAAATTAGTTCTATCATTGGTGGGCAAATTTTGGCCCAAATGATGATTACTTTCCTGAATTATATAGGACATAATATTTTGCTTATCAGCAAGTAAATAAAATTCCAGAGAATTTTCCTAGACAAATGATGTTATCTTTCATCATAACTTTCAGTCACCCATGGATTTGGACATGGGCATATGAATGTGACAGAGATGACTTGAACTTGCCATGCTTAGCCAGAAGATTTTATTATAGGTGGTGGCATAATATGCCAGATCAAGATAAAAAATTAGAAGAAATTAAGTCTTCTATTGAAAAATCAAAAAGGGAAATAAAGTCCCAAGAAGAAACCATTTTTGATCAAAAATTAAATCCAATGGATATCTTAAAGAAGAAGTTTCAACCAAAGAATTGAAAAAGAAAACAAGGGACATTATGCAACAACAACTATTGGCTACATTCTCAGATGAGGAAGGAAATACTACAGATGACACAGAATAGAGGATTTTGCTCAAAACAATGAAGACATAGATGAATACATTGGAGAATTAATCCATCTTTATGAAGATGACACAAAACATTGATGCAAGATGACAACAATGGGTGTCACATTTATAATAATATACTTAAAGAATCTCTCAAGAGGAGAAGACCCTAAAGTAATCTACGCATTAAGAAAAGACTCAAGACATAAAGTAATCCAACTTTATGCATCATGGAGAAATATTGAAGACAAAGACTCAAGGCATAAAGTAAAACAACTTTATGCATTATTCACATGGAGCAATATTGAAGACCATTCTAAAATGCATAAAGTAATCTATCTTTATGTATTATTACTGACAACTCTTAAAAATGGATTCCTTTAGATAGATATTCCTATTCCCCTTTTTCTTTCTTTAATATTTCTTTTGTTTATACATTACTTTTCTTTCTTTTTTCTTTTGTTTGTATATTACCCAAAGTCTTTATATAAGGAGACTACTTTGTAAATGGAAGGACAAGCCTTTCTCCGGCAAGCTCTTCCCTAAGCTCTCTCTCTCTCTTATAAATCTTTTCCTTCTTTCTTTCTTTCTTTTGTAATATTTTCTTCCATCTCTTGTACAAATTTTCTTTTGTTAATAAAGTTCTTTTCTTTTACCATCCTCTTCCTCCACCATCTTCCACCTAATTCTCTTTCACTTATGATATGGTAGCTGAGGCAAGTTTAACATTCGGGACAAGCTTTAGTGCTTTGTTCTAAATCAAGTTTAATAAATAAATTTATATATGTTAGGGAAGAACGGTCAAATTATTAAATTACTTTGTCAATTTAATTTTAATCGATTAAAAAGATATAACTTAGACCAAAAGGGATCTAATTTGTTCATCATTTATTATGTTTAATTTATTCTTTTAACTTAGCAAATGGGTACATATTCATTTAAACTAATTAAATATACAATCATGATGAGCTTTGGTATTTTGTTGTAAATCTAGTTATGCGAATGGTATCATATAAATTAAAGAAGAATAGTCAAATCATGGAATCACTTTGTCAATTTGATTCCTTATTATGAACATAACAAATAAATGAGAGGCTTCTCTAAACTATAAATGATATAACGATATGTCCACATTCTTAACATACTTCGGCATTAATCGATTAAAAGTATATACTTTTGATTCATTCTTTAGAAATAAATAAATGAGTATGTTTTTATTTAAAATAATTAAATATACATTTGTAACAAACTTTAGTGTTTTGTTCTAAATCTAGTTAAGCGAATGAAATCATATAATTTAAGAAAAAATGATCAAATTATGGAATCACTTTGTTAATTTGATTTGTTATTATGAATGTAACAAATGAATAGAAGGTTTTTTTAAACTATAAACGATATAACGATTTGTGCACATTCTTAACTTATTTCGGTTTTAATCGATTAAAAAGATATAACTTGACCAAAAGTGGTCCAATTGGTTCCTCGTTTAATACGTTTGATTCATTTTTTTAAACTTCGCAAATGAGTCTATTGAAATTTAAAATAATTAAATAACATTATTGACGAGCTTTAGTGCTTAATTCTAAAACAAATTAAGCGAATGAAATAATATAAATTAAGAAAGAAAGGTCAAATTATGGAATCGCTTTGTCAATTTGATTAGTTATTCTGAATGTGACAAATGAATGAGGGATCTCTCTAAACTATAAATGATATAACAATTTGTCCACATTCTTAACTTACTTCGGCTTTAATCGATTAAAAGTACATAAATTAACCAAAAGTGGGTCGATTGGTTCGTTGTGTAATACTTTTGATTCATTCTTTAGAAATTAACAAATGAGTATGTTTTTATTTAAAATAATTAAATATACATTCGTGACGGACTTTAGTGTTTTGTTCTAAATCTAGTTAAGCGAATGAAATCATATAATTTAAGAAAAAATGGTCAAATTATGGAATCACTTTGTTAATTTGATTCGTTATTATGAATGTAACAAATGAATAGAAGGTTTCTTTAAACTATAAACGATATAACAATTTGCACGCATTCTTAACTTATTTCGGTTTTAATCGATTAAAAAGATATAACTTGACCAAAAGTGGTCCAATTGGTTCCTGGTTTAATACATTTGATTCATTTTTTTAAACTTCGCAAATGATTACATAGTAATATAAAATAATTAAATATACATTATTAACATGCTTTAGTGTTTTATTCTAAACCAAGTTAAGTGAATGAAATAATATAAATTAAGGAAGAACAGTCAAATTGTGGAATCGCTTTGTCAATTTGATTAGTTATTCTGAATTTAACAATTGAATGAGAGTTCTCTTTAAAATTTAAATGATATAATAATTTGTGCACATTCTTAACTTATTTCAGTTTTAATCGATTAAAAGGATATAAGTTGACCAAAAGGGGTTCGAATTATTTGTCATTTAGTACATTTAATTTATTCTTTTCCACTTTGCAAATAAGTACGTATTTGTGACGAGCTTTAGTGCTTTGTTATAAATTAATGAAGAACGGTCAAATTGTGGAATTGCTTTGTAAATTTGATTGGTTATTACAAACGTAACAAATACATGGGAGGTCACTTTAAACTTTAAACAATATAACGAGTTGTGCAGATTCTTAACTTACTTCGGTTTTAATTGACTAAAAGGATATAACTTGACTAAAAGTGGTCCAATTGGTTCGTGGTTTGGAACGTTTAATTATATATTTTTAACTTAGCAAATAAATACATTTTTATTTAAAATAATTAAATATACATTCATGACTAGCTTTGGTGCTTTGTTCAAAATATAGTTAAGTAAATGAAATCATATAAGTTATGGAAGAACGGTCAAATTGTGGAATCGCATTGTCAATCTATTTAGTTATTATGAATGTTACAAATGAATAGTTTCTCTTTAAACTTTAAACGATATTACGATTTGTGTGCATTCTTAACTTATTTCGGTTTTAATCGATCAAAAGGATATAACTTAACCAAAAGGGGTCCGATTTGTTCCTCGCTTAATACGTTTGATTTATTTTTTGAACTTCGCAAATGAGTATATAGTAATTTAAAACAATTAAATAACATTATTGATGAGCTTTAGTGCTTAATTTTAAACTAAGTTAAGCGAATGAAATAATATAAATTATGGAAGAACGGTCAAATTGTGGAATCGCTTTGTCAATTTGATTAGTTATTATGAATGTAACAAATGAATGAGAGTTCTCTTTAATATTTAAATGATATAACAATTTGTGCATATTCTTAACTTATTTCGGTTATAATCGATTAAAAGGATATAAGTTGACTAAAAGGGGTCCGAATTGTTCGTCCTTTAGTACGTTTGATTTATTCTTTTTCACTTTACAAATGAGTACGTATTTATTTACAACAATTAATTATACATTCATGACAAGCTTGAGTGTTTTGTTCTAAATCTAGTTAAGCGAATGGTCTTATATAAATTAAGGAAGAACGGTCAAATTGTGGAATTGCTTTATAAATTTGATTGGTTATTACAAACGTAACAAATACATGGGAGGTCACTTTAAACATTAAACGATATAACGAGTTGTGCAGATTCTTAACTTACTTCGGTTTTAATCGATTAAAATGATATAACTTGACCAAAAGTGGTCCGATAGGTTTGTGGTTTGGTACGTTTAATTATAAATTTTTAACTTAGCAAATAAGTATATTTTTATTTAAAATAATTAAATATACATTCATGACGAGCTTCGGTGCTTTGTTCTAAATAAAGTTAAGTAGATGAAATCATATAAGTTGTGGAAGAATGGTTAAATTATAGAATCACATTGTTAATTTAATTCATTATTATGAACATAACAAATGAATGAGAGGTCTCTTTAAACTTTAAATTATCTAACGGAGTTTTATTCATGTTTCACCTATGTTTTCAAGGAAGTATTGGTTATTTGACATGATGTTTATTTAATATTCTTCTTCTTCTTGTTTCTTTGTGATTTGGATACATAAGATGCTTGAATGCTCTCCTTCTTGATCTTTTGTGATTTTGATACATAGAACTCTTGAAGAAACATTTTTTTTTATCCTTTATCTATTCAAAGTACAACTTCTCTTTATTTTTGCTTTTAATGTTCTAATCTTCCGGTTAGATAGAATCTTCATTCGATTCTAACTAAGATAATAATGAAGAACATGAAGAACATTACTAGATGTTACAATGACCCTTAATGCCTTAATATTTTTCTCTTCTTGATTTCTTAACTCTTTATTGCCTCAATACTCTTCTAATCTTTTTTTTTTTAATTTTTTTTCCTCTATTTTTTTTGTAACATTTTTCTTTGTTGCACAAGGCTTTCCCTGTGGATCGACCTTATCTACTACAATTGCAAAGAAAAATAAATATGAATTTGACTTCTTCAGTCTTGTTTTAGATGTAACATCATTAAGGAAGAATGATCAAATTGTTGTATCACTTTGTACATTTGATTTGTTATATAAAATGTAACAAATGAATGGGAGGTCTCTTCAAACTTTAAATAATATAATGATTTGATCAAATTCTTAACAAACTTCAGTTTTAATGGATTAATAGGATAAAACTTGACCAAAAGTGGTCCGATTGGTTTGTCATTTAGTACATTTAAATCATTCTTATGAATATAGCAAATGAGTAGGTATTTGATTAAAACGATCAAATATATGTTCGTAACGAGCATTGGTGCTTTGCTACAAATCTAGTTAAATGAAGGGAATCACTTAAGTTAAGCAAGAACAGCCAAGTTGAGGTATCACTTTGTCCATTTGATTCATTATTACAAAGTAAGAAATGTATAGGATCTCTCTTTAAACTTTAAACGATATATTGAATTGTGCACATTCATAACAGACTTTACTTTAACCAATTAAAAGGATAAATCTTGGGCAAAAGTTGTCCGATTGACTTGTCATTTCGTTTGTTTGATGAGTTCTTTCAAACTTAGCAAATGAGTACATATTTGATTAAAATAAGTAAACACACGTTCATGACGAGCATTGGTGCTTTGTTCTAAATCTAGTTAAGCAAATAAAATCATATAAGTTAAGGAAGTACAGTAAAATTATGGTATCACTTTGTCTAATTGATTTGTTATTATGAGATAAATAAATGAATTAGGGGTCTCTTTCAACTTTATACAATATAATGATTTGTACGCATTCTTAACGAACTTTGGTTTTAATTGATTAAAATGATAAAACATGACCAAAAACTGTCCAATTAGTTCATCGTTTAGTGTGTTTGATTCATTATTACTTACTTAGCAAATGAGTTTTATTTATTTAAGCTAATTAAAAACACAATTGTGATGAGCTTTGGTGCTTTAATTTATTTCTAGTTAAATGAACAAAAGCATATAAGTTAAGTAAGAACTGTTAAATTGTTGTATCACTTTGTCCATTTGATTTGTCAATACGAATGTAACAAACGAATGGGAGGACTCTTAAAATTTTAAATAAATTTTTGATTTCTTCACATTCTTAACAAACTTAAGTTTTAATTGATTAAAAAGATATAACTTGACCAGAAGTGGTGTAATTCGATCGTCATTTAGTGCACTTGAATCATTTTAACAAACATAGCAAATGAGTACGTTTTAATTAAAAAGAATTAAATAACCATTCATGGCGAGCTTTGGTGTTTTGTTCTAAATTTAGGAAATGAATTAAATTATATAAGATAAGGAAGAACAATCTAATTTCATATGACTTTGTACATATAATTCATTATAACAAATGTAACAATTTAATAGGAGGTCTCTTTAAACTTTAAAAATAATATAACGATTTGTACACATTCATAACGAACTTCTACTACAACTAATAGTCTCATAAGCATCGCTAATGACTATGAGCGTTGTATAGTAAATGTAGCATACAAGCGTCGAAAAAAGTGTTGTCGCTATTACTAATTAGCGACATATATAAAAAGTGTCGCTAATAAGTATACGTCGCTAATAATAACTTATTAGCGTCATGTATACTATAGCGTCGCTAATGATATACTATTAGCGAGTAGTAGCGACACATAGAACTATGCGTCACTACTACCTATTTTTTAATTTTTAATATTTTTTAAAAGTTGTTTTCAATTATAATTTTTTTCTCCCTCTCGCTCCTCCCTCCTCCTCAATCTCTCTCTCCTCTCTCCTCGGTCCCCCTCTCTCTCCACCCTTCTCTCTCTCTCTCCACCCTCCTCTCTCTCTCTCCTCCCTCCTTTCTCTCCCTCTCTCTCCCTCTCTCTCTAACTCTCTCCCCCTCTCTCTCCCTCCCCTCTCTCTCTCCTCTCCCTCTCTCTCTCTTCTCTCCCACCCTCTCTCCCCCTCTCTCTCCACCCTCTTGCTATCTCTCTCCTCTCTCTCCCTCTCTCTCTCTCCACCCTCCTCTCTCTCCCCCTCTCTCTCCTCCCTCCCTCTCTCTCCGACCTCCCCCTCTCTCTCTTTCATTCAATTTTTTATTTAAAAAATAGGTAATAGCAACGCATGGTGCTTTACGTCGCAATTACCCTTGGTAGTAGAGACGCATACCACCATGTGTCACTACTACTATTAGGTAGTAGCGACATATAATTCTATGTGTCGTAACTACCTATTTTTTTAATTTTTTATATTTTTAAAATTGATTTTTTTAATATTTTTTCTCCCTCTCACTCCTCCCTCCCCCTCTATCTCTCTCTCTCTCTCCTGCTCCCTCTCTCTCTCTACACTGTCTCTCTCTCCTCCCTCTCCTCTCTCCCTCCCCTCTCTCTCTCCTCTCTATCTCTCTCAATTTTGACATTGCCTTTTATTAAAAATTTAATATTTATTTATTATTTATACAAGTAATCAATATTGAAGAAAGTATATTATAGTTAAAAAAGTTATTTTAAATGTTTAAAATATTTATTAAATAATTTCATTAATTAGCGATGCATACTGAAAAGCGTCACAATTAGCTCTTAATTTTAAATTTTTTATTTAAAAGTGAGAATTATTAGTGACGCATGTTTAAAAACGTCGCTATTGTTAAAACTAGTAGCAACATTTATAAAAATGCATCGTTACTAGTTTTGAATTTTGTTTTTAAAATAATATATATTTCTTTTAGTGATGCTTAATAAACTATCGCTAATAATGTAATTATTAGCAACGAAAAAATTAGTGTCGCTAATAGTTTTAGTATGAGCGACGCTTGTATTTATGCGTCGCTAATAGTGGTTTTTTTGACATTTTTTTATATGTCGCTATGATCACTCTTTAGCGACGCTTAGATTTGCGTTACTAATAATACATTTTGTGGTAGTATTTGGTTTTAATCGATTAATAGGATAAAACTTGACCAAAAGTTTTTTGATTAGTTTTTCATTTTTTACATTTGAATCATTTTTACTAACATAGGAAATTAGTATGTATTTGATTAAAACCATTAAATATACATTTGTGACGAGCATTGGTGATTTGCAACAAATCTAGTTAAATAAAGGGAATCATATAAGTTAAGCAATCAGTCAAATTGTTGTATCACTTTGTCCATTTGATTTGTTATTACGAAGTAAGAAATGAATGGGAGGTCACTTTAAATATTAAACGATAGAACGATTTGTGCACAATCGGGCAGATGGTCGGAGACTCAGAAGTGGATTGGAGGAGGAGCCCAAACATGGATGGTGGAGCTAAGACATGAGCTATAGAGCTAAGCTGTGAGCAGTAGATACCAGAGGACTAGAGGGAGCGGAGGCAGTCAAATCCCGTTGAAGGGAGGGGTTGTCGTCCGTCCGCCATTGGAGTAGAGACTGATGACTACCATAGGGAATTGGTAGAGGATGTCGGAGACCCCTTTAGATGTTAACTAGAACTAAACAAAGCACCAAGGGCCATCACGAATGTGTATTTAATTGGTTGGAATAAATATTTTCTCATTTTCTAAGTTTGTAAGAATGAATCAAACACACTAAACGACAAACTAATCATACCACTTTTAGTCAAGGTATATCCTTTTCATTCATTAAAACTGAGGGTCATTAACAATGTGAACAAATTATTACATTGTTTAAAGTTTAAAAGGTCTTCCCAATAATTTGTTATGCTCGTATAACGAATCAAATGGACAAAGTGGTACCACAATTTGACTGTTCTTCCTTTACTTACACGATTTTATTCGCTTAGCATTATTTAGAACAAAGCACAAAAACTTGTCCAGTATGCTTATTTAACTATTTTAAATAAATATGTACTCATTTGCTAAGCTTGTAAGAATTAATTAATTGCACTAAATGACAAATCAATTGGACCATTTTTGGTCAAGTTATATCCTTTTAATCAATCAAAGCGGAAGTTCATTAAGAATGTGCACAAATTGTTCTATCCTTTAAAGTTTAGATTGACCTGTCATTCATTTGTTACATTAATAATAATAAATCAAATGGAAAAAATGCTACCAAAATTTTACCTTTCATCTTGAACTTATATGATTTCATTCGCTTAACTAGATTGAGTACAAAGCACTAAAGCTCGTCATGATTGTGTATTTTATTATTTTAAATAAATTTGTACCTATTTGCTAAGTTCATAAAAATTAATCAAATGCACAAAATGACGAACTAATCGAACCACTTTTGGTAAAGTGATACCCTTTTACTCGATTAAAACCTAAGTTCATTAAGATTGGGTACAAATTGTTATATCATTTAAAGTTGAAAGAGACCTCCCATTCTTTTGTTACATTCGTATTAACGAATCAAATTTACAAAGTGACACCAGAATTTGACCATTTTTCTTTAACTTATATAAATTCATTCATTTAACTAAATTTTGAACAAAGCACCAAAGCTCATCATGAATGCTTATTTAGTTATTTTAAATAAATATGTACTTATTTGCTAAGTTTGTAAAATCAATTGAACTAAATGACATATCAATTAGATGACTTTCGATCAAGTTATATCCTTTTAATCGATTAAAACCAAATTTTTTTAAGAATGTACACAAATCAATTTATCATTTAAAGATTAAAGTGACATTCCATTCATTTGTTACGTTCCTAATAACAAATCAATTTGACAAAGTGATACCACAATTTGACTGTTCTTCCTTATATGATTTCATTCGCTTAACTAGATATAGAACAACACACTAAAACTTGTCACGAATGTGTATTTAATTTTTCAACATAAACATATACTCATTTTCTAAGTATGTAATAATGAATCAAATGCACCAAACGATGAACTAATCGGACCACTTTTAGTCAAGTTATATCCTATTAATCGATCAAAACTGATGTTCGTTATGAATGTGCACAAATAGTTATATTGTTTAAAGTTTAAAGAGTCATCCAATTCATTTTTTATGTTTATAATAATGAACCAAATTGACAAAGTGATATTACAATTTGACTATTTTTTCATAATTTATATGATTTTATTTGCTTAACTAGATATAGAACAAAGCACCAAGCTCATCATGACTATGTATTTAATTGTTCAAAGTAAATATGTACTCATTTTCTAAGTTTATAATAATTAATTAAATGCACTAAACTATGAACCAATCGGACCACTTTTGGTAAAGTGATATCTTTTTAATCGATTAATGCCGAAGTCGGTTATGAATGTGTTCAAATCATTAGATCCTTAAAAGTTTAAATAGCCCTTTTATTTATTTGTTACATTCTTAATAACGAATCAAATGGATAAAGCGATACCAAAATTGACTGTTCTTCTTTAACTTACATAATTTAGTTCAATTAACTAGACTTAGAAATAGAGCACCAAAGCTCATCACAAATGTGTATTTAATTGTTTTAAATAAATACGTACTCACTTATTATGTTCATAAGAATGAATCAAACGTACTAAATGATGAACTAAATGGACCACTTTTGGTCAACTTATATACTTTTAATCGATCAAAAATAAAGTTCATTAAGATTGTACATAAATCTTTATATTGTTTAAAGTTTAAAGAGTCATCCCCTTTATTTTTTACATTTCTAATAATGAATCAAACTGACAAAGTGATACCATAATTTTAGATTTCAATCGCTTAACAAGATATAGAGCAAAACACCAAAGCTTGTCATGAATGTGTATTTAATTATTCAAAATAAATACATACTTATTTGCTAAGTTTGTAAGAACGAGTCAAACACACAAAGCGACGAACCAATCAGATACTTTTGGTAAAGTGATATCCTTTAATCGATTAAAGCCAAAGTTCATTAAGAATGTGCACAAATAGTTATATCCTTTAAAGTTTAAATAGCCCTCCCATTTATTTATTATGTTCACAATAATGAATCAAATAGATAAAGAGATGCCACAATTTGACCGTTCTTCTTTAACTTACATGATTTCGTTCAATAAACTAGATTAAGAAACAAAACATCGAAGATCATCGCGAATGTGTATTTAATGATTTTAAATAAATACATACTCATTTTCTATGTTTGTAAGAATGAATAAAATACACTAAATGATGAACCAAACAAACCACTTTTTGTCATGCTATATACTTCTAATTGATTAAAATTGAAGTTTGTTAAGAATGTACACAAATTTTTATATCATTTAAATTTTAAAAGACCTCTCATTCATTTAATATGTTCGTAATAACGAATCAAATTAGAAAGTGATACCACAATTTGACCATTCTTTATTAACTTATATGATTTCATTTGCTTAGCAAGATATACAACAAATCACCGAAGCTCATCACTAATGTGTACTTAATTGTTTGAAATAAATACATACTTATTAGCTAATTTCTTAATAATGAATCAAATGTACTCATTTCCTATTTTTTTTGGTCAATTTATATCATCTTAGTTGATTAAAACCAAAGTTCATTAAGAATATGATCAAATTGTTATCTCTTTTGAAGTTTAAAGAGCACTCTTACTCATTTGTTGCATTTGTAATAACGAATTAAAGAGATAAAGTAATACCTCAATTTAACTGTTCTTCCTTGACTTATACAATTTCATTCGCTTGACTACATTTAGAAAAAAGCACCAACACTTGACAAGAATGTGTACTTAATTGTTCGAAATAAATACTTAGTCATTTGCTAAGTCGTAAGAATTAATTAAGTACACTAAACCCCGAACAAATCGGACCTCTCTTGGTGAAGTTATATCATTTTAATTAATTAATACCGGAGTTCATTAAGAATGTGCACAACTAGTTATATCGTTTAAAGCTTAAAGAGACATGTCATCTATTTGTTATGTTCGTAATAATGAATCAAATTGACAAAATGATACAACATTTTGACCATTCTTCCTTAACTTACATGATTTTATTCACTTAACTATATATAAAACAATGCACCAAAGCTCATCACGAATGTGTATTTAATTATTTGAAATAAATACATACTAATTTTCTAAGTTTGTAAGAATGAACTAAACGCACTAAACGATGAACCAATCAGGCCACTTTTGGTCAAGTTATATATATCCTTTTAATAGATTGAAACATATATTTGTTAAGAATGTGCACAAATCTTTATATCATTTAATGTTTAAAGAGCCTCTCATTCATTTGTTATGTTCATAATCATGAAACAAATAGACAAAGTAATACAACAATTTGACTGTTCTTCATTAACTTATATGATTTCATTCACTTAAAAAGATTTAGACTAAAGCACCAAAGCTCATCACGAATGTATATTTAATTGTTTGAAATAAATACGTGCTATTATTCTAAGTTCGTAAAAATGAATTAAATGCACTAAACACGAACAAATTGGACCATTTTTTGTCAACTTATATCCTTTTAATCGATTAATTTGAAGTTCGTTATGAATGTGCACAAATCGTTAGATCATTTAAAGTTTAAAAGGACCTCCCATTAATTTGTTACTTTCGTAATAACAAATGAAATAGGAAAAGTGATAAAAAAATTTGTCGTCCTTCTTTTACTTATATGATTTTATTCACTCACCTAGATTTAGAATAAAGCATTAAAGCTCGTCACGAATGTGTCTTTAATTGTTTGAAATATATACATACTAATTTGCTATGTTTATAAGAATGAATTAAACGCAGTAAATGATGAACTTTTTAGAGCACTTTTGGTTAAGTTATATAATTGTAATTGATAACAACTGAAGTTTGTTAACAATGTGCACAAATCTTTATATCGTGTAAAGTTTAAAAAAACTTCTCATTCATTTGTTACATTCGTAATAATAAATCAAATTAACCAAGTGATTCCATAATTTGACTATTCTTCCTTAACTTATATGATTTCATTCGCTTAACAAGACTTAGAACAAAGCACCAAAGCACGTCACGAACGTGTATTTAATTGTTTAAAATAAATATATACTTATTTGCTAAGTTCGTAAAAATGAGTCAAATGTACTAAACAATAAACCATTCAGAGCACTTTTGGTGAAGTTATATCATTTTATTTGATTAAGACCAAAGTTCATTAAGAATGTGCACAAGTTATTATATCGTTTAAAGTTTAAAAGGCCCTCCCATTCATTTATTACAATCTTAATAACCAATAAAATAGACAAATTTATACCACAATTTGACCCTTCTTCCTTAACTTATATGATTTTACTCAATTAACTAGATTTAAAACAAAGCACCAATGCTCTTCACGAATGTGTATTTTAGTTTTTATAAATAAATACTTACTCATTTACTAAGTTTGAAAAATGAATCAAACGCACTAAATGATGAACCAATTGGACCACTTTTGGTAAAGTGATATCTTTTTAGTCGATTAAAACCGAAGTTCGTTAAGAATGTACAGAAGTCTTGATATCGTTTAAAGTTTAAAAGAGACCTCCCATTACTTTCTTATGTTCATAATATCAAATAAAATAGGAATTGTGATACAACAATTTGACCATTCTTCTTTAAATTATATGATTTCATTCATTTAACTAGATTTTGAGGAAAACACCGAACCTCATCACAAATGTGTTTAAAATTGTTTAAAATAAATACGTACTAATTTGCTAAGTTCATAAGAATGAATAAAACACACTTTGATTATTCTTCTTTAACTTATATGATTTATTTGCTTAACTAGATTTAGAGTAAATCACATAGCTCATCACAAATGTGTATTTAATTATTGAAAATAAATATGTACTAATTTACTAAGTTAGTAAGAATGAATTAAACGAACTAAACGACCAACCTGTGACACCCCTGGTTTTCAATCACATACACCTGAGGCAATGAAAACCTAGGGTGTTAACTTGCATAGCCAAGCATCTCAAACCATTAAATAAATTACCTAATAAAGAGAGATAATCATTAATCAAGGATCTTGGCTCAACCAAGGGCAAGTACCTTAACATAATAAAATAACATGATCTAAAATCTTAGGGAAATACAATGCCTCAATATAGTCTAGCATAAAAATAAGAGCTAAAGTCCTACTAACTAAAGAAAGCTACCTTGTTAGCAATGAGTAATGTTTGCCAAAGAAGTCCTACTACTATGAATCTAGAGCTGAACTTCCATCACAGAGATGCGTGAGTATTTCCTCAAATACTCAATAGGTTGCATGAAAAACTACTCATAGTCCAAAGATTAAGATTATGTATGTAAAAACAACATAAATCATTAGACAATGAACTTCAAATTACCCAATAAATAGTGACACATGTAAAATAATGTATAGAACAGTGAATATCAAATTGAACCATACTCAATGAGGCTGACCATCGACTAATAAAGGATCAAAACAACTCAAATGAATGTAGACTTCGTTCAGGAAATAATTTACTTATTGTTGCCAGAATACTGACTCCGGCTCAAAGGAGTAACTGTATGCTAATAGTAAATCATAGCATCTCTAGAGATCCACATGGATCAACTATGGGCTTAGAGATGTAGGTACCAACTGTGCACATGGAAACACTGGCAAGAGGTAGATAAGCCTTCCATGATGCTAAAAAACCTAGATGCATGCAAGGTGCTCAAAGAGCTGGGAACCAAAGTCCCATAAGTGTCGAGGCCACACCGGCCTAAATTTTAACCATGGCTATTACGGTGAGCTTAGTTCAACTCTAACTCAACATATGAGACAATGTAGCCACATAAGGTAAAGTAATTAAAGATTGATCATAGCATATCATGCATGCAACAGACTTACAAAATCAGCATGATAACATGCTGATTTAAGACTGAGACATGTAAGCCTATCAATAAGACTACAAAACAGAATTAATGCTGAGACAAACTGATCAAATCCACACAATCATGAATTTAATTGGGGCTGGATTGTAGTAATCAAATTGGAAAACTAACATAATGAATCAGACTGAAGTAACTGGCAACATTCAGCATGATGACAAATCAAATTTAGGCTGAAAAGACTAACAAAAATCAGCATGATATTTACTCAAAGTGAGGCTGATACAACCAACAACATACCGCATGATCATAACTCAAGTGAGGCTGATATGACTCAATCTAATCAGCAAGGCATACATCTAAATATGGCTGAGATAGAATAATTAAATTCATTTAGACATGAATCAAGTTAAAGCTGACATAGAATGATTAAATTCAGCAAAATATGACTTTAAACAAGGCTGAGATAGAATGATTAAATTCAACAAAACATGACGGTAAACAAGGCTGAGATATAATGATTAAATTCAGCAAGATGATGACACTAAATAGGGCTAAAAACCTAATGGTAAAATCAGCGTATATGGACAAATTTGGCTAAATCATATCAATGAAATTGATAATTTGATACTACAATTTGGGGCTGAAAATCATGGATCAAGTCAGCAAGAGTATAGGCACGGATCAGGACTAAACCTTCCAATCAATTTCAACAATATAGTGCCATAAAGTAGGGTTAAATCTAATGGATGAAATCCATAATATAATACCATAACTAGGATGAAAGTTATGAATCAAATCAGCAAATATATATATATATATATATATATATATATATATATATATATATATATATATATATATATATATATATATATATATATATATATAGAGAGAGAGAGAGAGAGAGAGAGAGAGAGAGAGAGAGAGCATGAACAAGGGATGTACATTATGGATTATATCAGCAAGAGTATAACATGAATTAGGCTGAAAATCAGGGATCAAATCTCAATTATGAGATGCTGAATTAGGGCTAACAAGTGTAATCAAAATCAAGAATCATATGATGTCGAATTTAGGACTAAAATTTGTAATTCAATTCAACAAAGTTCATGCGTGAATTAGGGCTAAAGCGTGTAATCAAAATCAGCAAACTATGGGCACAAATTAGGGCTAATATTTATGGTCAAAATCAGCAAAGTATGGGCACAAACTAGGGCTAATACTTGTGGTCAAATTCAGCAAAGTGAAGCACTAATTAGGCCTAAAAACTTGACTTCAATTTTAGAAAAGTGAGGCACTAATTAGGCCTAAAACCTTGACTTTAAATTCAGCAAAGTGAGACACTAATTAGGTGTTTGAATGTTCTAAGGGTCTATTATTGGGGTCCACATGCTAGTAGTATAGGATTTAATTATGTTATGGTTAATAAGGGTAGTAAGGTAAATAGGTTAATTAGGGTATTAGTGCTTTCTTCTAATTGGGCTAATGGGCCTTAGGTGCTTGTTAGTGAGCCTACTTAGCTAGTCAATTTAAATATAAGGGCTATGCCCTAATTGGGATGATAGAATGAATCATTTATTGTCTAATTATCCTTTCTTCTCCCCTGCCTCTCCCTCTTCTCCAGCAGCCATGCCGTCCCCTCACCCCTTTCCTGGCCGTCTTGTGCTGTCAACTTCCCGTTACTGGCTAGCCAGGCCATTGTGGATAGCAATCCACAACATTGGTATCAAAGCAGGCTATCCTTGGCCACCACACTTACCAGAGGCATCGGATCCTCCACTGCTATTGCCCAAAGTTCAGCCCTTCGCTGATTTGCCACCACTCGATGCCTCAACCAATTTACCGGAAGGAGAACAAAACCGAACCATGGACGCCGCACTCGCTTTCATCCACCCCTCCCTGTCTTCACCTCTCAGGCATTCCCACAACACGACCACAGTTGAATCATCCCCCAATCTGCAGGATCTTATCAAGGTCAGGGACGACAAGCAGCCCCCCTCCAGAACCAGCACCCATAGCCTCACCCACGGCTCCGTTATCGGATGCAAGAAAACCACGCCAACGCCAATGCAGCCAGCCACCCCAAGCTGGACCCTCCTCAACATCATCTGGAAAGAGGAGTCCAGCAGAGCGATGGGTAGAGATGCTTGCGTCGTTGTCATCGCAGAGAGCTAGAAGATCATCTGGAAGTCATTCCTGGATCGGCTCTGCCTGTGCCAAACGAGAGCCACCTAATCCTCCGTGAGCAATGCCGAGTCTGTCGCTGCTGATTTCAGGTGCATCATCCCATGAGCTATAGGCCTACTGCAGCTCCGCTAGCATATCCGCCATCATTCCTCCCAGCCAATCGCATCTTCCTTGCCTAGCTGATCCAGCCCATTACCATTGGGGCATTTGTGCTAAGCCTTGATAGTGACTTCAACGGCTGCTTGAGGCTGATCCTTGAGGTGTCAAAAAATGTCCACTTTCTTCTGAGGCTCGATGGCCAAAAAATGGCTGCCTTCTTCTTTGCTCTGCCTTCTGCCAAAACCCCAGTTGTTAGAACCCTAGTCACCTTATTCTCCTTTGCCCGATCAACTCCCTGTTTCACTGTCAAAAATAGGGAAGGTGATATTTCAGCACTCAGAGCCATAGAAATAATGACCACCATGGCTACCTCTCGGCGGCCCATCATCCTTCAGTGGCCACCCATCCAACTCCATCGTCGTGGCCTCATTGTCCTCCCCTGTCCAATGGTTTGATCAAGTCTCCAAAGTTGGGGCATTTCCAACAGCCACCCCATTTCCTGAACCCCGGCCTCCTCCACCGTCGCCAGATTGCTTCCATCCCCGAACAAGGCCACGGTACCGCCATCGTCAAGGTGGTGACATTTTTGGAAGGAGCACGGGCGATGAGCCTCCACACCCACAGCAAGCACCCTCTCACGCAGGTTGCTGGCCGGACGGAATTTTTGCCAGGATTTCGGTCACCGCCACGGCTTATTTGCTAAGTTTGTAAGAATGAATTAAATCTACTGAATGATGAACCAATCAGACCACTTTTGGTCAAGTTATATATATATCCTTATCATCAATTAAAATCGAAGTTCATTAAGAATGTGCACAAATCGTTATAGCGTTTAAAGTATAAAGAACCCACCCAATCATTTGTTACATTTGTAATAATGAATCAAATAGACAAACAAATACCACAATTTGACTGTTCTTCCTTAACTTATTTGATTTTATTTTCTTAAGTAGATTTAAAATAAAGCACCAATG
The DNA here is from genome assembly GCA_035235625.1 of Saururus chinensis. Classification (NCBI taxonomy): domain Eukaryota; kingdom Viridiplantae; phylum Streptophyta; class Magnoliopsida; order Piperales; family Saururaceae; genus Saururus; species Saururus chinensis. The sequence goes on from CP141143.1 coordinate 41,893,124, forward strand.
CTCATCACGAATGTGTATTTAATTTTTATAAACAAATACGTACTCATTTTCTATGTTTATAAAAATGAATTGAACGAACTAAATGATGAACCAATTGGTCTACTTTTGGTAAAATAAAACCCTTTTGATTGATTAAAATTGAAGTTTGTTAAGAATGTACTGGGACTATGGCTGAGAATTCATAAATAAAATCCACTGGAGTATAGCATAAACTAGGGATGAGAATTTTGAATTTAATCAGCAAGGAATCATGGATTAAATCAGCAAGGAATTATGGATTAAATCAGCAAGGAATCATGCACAAATCAAGGCCAAAACTTATGATTACACTCAACAATGTTGATGCATGAATTAGGACTAAAACCAACAATTAAACTCAGCAAAGTTCATGCATGAATGAGGGCTAAAACCAACTATTAAACTCAGCAAAGTTCGTGCATGAATCAGGGAAAATAGATGCATTCAAAACCATTCCATTAAGGTCGACCTAGGGTTGAAACACAACATCCAAATCAACATGATTATGGGTGTAAAAAGATGCACCTACCTCTACCAATTCACCCGCAATGCTCCCAAACCCAATACCATCTCAACTATCTTGCAAACGAGTCCGCCCCTCGCTGAAAACTACATCAAACCTCGCTGAATTGCTGAGGATAAAATAGACAAATTGATACCACAATTTACAACTCTTCCTTAACATAAATGATTTCATTCGCTTAACTAGATTTATAAACAAAGCATCAAAGCTCGATATGTGTATTTAATTTTTTTAAAATAAATATGGACTCATTTGCTAAGTTTTAAAAATAAATCAAGTGCACTAAACGACGAATGAATCAGACCAATTTTGGTAAAGTGATATCCTTTTAATCGATTAAAACCGAAGATCGTTAAAAATATATACAAATAGTTATATCGTTTAAAGTTTAAGAGATGCCTCATTCATTTGTTACGTTCATAATAACAAATCAAATGGATAAAGTGATACTACAATTTAACAATTTTTTTCTTTACCTTATATGATTTAATTCACTTAACTAGATTTAGAATAAAGCTCTAAAGCTCATCACAAATGTCTACTTAATTGCTTTAAAGAAATAAGTACACATTTTCTAAGTTTATAACAATAAATTAAACAAAATAAACTACTAACTAATCAGACCACTTTTGCCTTAGTTATTTCATTTTTGTCATTTAGAACCAAACTTCGATAAGAATGTGTCCAAATCTTTAAATCGATTAACGTTTAAATAGACCTCCAATTTATTTGTTACATTTGTAATAACAAATTAAATAGGCAATGTTATATCACAATTTGACCATTCTGAATTAAATTATAGGATTTCATTCACTTAACTAGATTTAGAACAAAGCACCAAAGCTTGTCATGAATGTATATTTAATTGTTTGAAATGAATATATACACATTAGCTATGTTCGTAAAAATGAATCAAACAAACTAAACGATGAACAAATCGGACAACTTTAGTAAAGTGATGTCATTTGAATCGATTAAAACCAAAGTTAGTTAAGAATGTGGACAAGCCACTATATCATTTAAAGTTTGAAGAGCCCTCCTATTCATTTGTTACGTTCGTAATAACAAATCAAATAAACAAAGTGATACCACAATTTGACCATTATTCTTTAACTTATATGATTTTATTCGCTTAGCGAAATATAGAATAAAGCACCAAAGCTCACCATGAAGGTGTATTTAATTGTGTAAAATAAATACATACTTATTTGCAAAGTTCGTAATAATTAATCCATGGTACTAAATAAAAAACCAATCGGACCACTTTTAGGGAAGTTATATCCTTGTAATCGATTATAACCAAAGTTCTTTAAGAATATGTACAAATCGTTATATCATTTAAAGTATAAAGAGCCCACCCATTCATTTGTTATGTTCCTAATAATGAATCAAATAGACAAACTCATACCAGAATTTGATCGTTTTTAATAAACTTATATGATTTCATTCACTTAATAAGATTTAAAATAAAGCACCAATGCTCGTCACTAATGTGTCTTTATTTATTATAAATAAATATGTACTCGTTTGCTACATTCTAAAAAATGAATCAAATGCACTAAACGATGAACCAGTCGGTTTACTTTTGGTAAAACAATATCCTTTTAATCAATTAAAACCTAAGTTCGTTAAGAATGCGCACAAATTGTTCTATCGTTTAAAGTTTAAAGAGATCTTTCATTCATTTGTTACATTCATAATAACGAATTAAATAGATAAAGTGATACCACAATTTGTCTGTGCTTCTTTAACTTATATAATTTCATTCGCTTAACTTGATTTAGAATAAAACACAAGAGCTCATCACGAAATAAAAATGTACTAAATTACTATGCTGATAAGAATGAATTAAATGCAGTAAATGACTACACAATAAGACCACTTTTTGTCAAGTTATATACTTTTAATCGATTAAAATATAAGTTCGCTATGACTATATACACATCTTTATATTAATTAGAGTTTAAAGAGACCTCCTATTCATTTGTTACATTCGTAATAATCAATATATTTGATTAAAACTGATGATCGTTAAAAATATACACAAATAGTTATATCGTTTAAAGAATAAGAGATCTTGCATTAATTTGTTGCGTTCATAATAACAAATTAAATGGACAAAGTGATACCACAATTTAATTATTTTTCTTTAACTTCTATGATTTAATTCACTTAACTCGATTTAGAATAAAGCTCTGAAGCTCATCACAAATTTGTATTTAATTGTTTCAAATAAATAAGTACTCATTTAATAAGTTTATAAGAATAAATGAAAGCCACTAAAAAATGAACTAATCGGACCACTTTTAGGTAAGTCATATCATTGTAATCAATTAAAACCACAACTCATTAAGATTGTGCACAAATCTTTATATCGTATAATATTTAAATACATCTCCCATTCATTTGTTATGTTTGTATTAATGAATCAAATAGGCAATGTGATACCACAATTTGACCGTTCTTCCTTAAATTATATGATTTCATTCGCTTAACTAGATTTAGAACAAAGCACTAAAGCTCGTCATGAATGTACATTTAATTGTTCAAAATAAATATGAACACATTTGCTTTGTTCGTAAGAATGAATCAAACATACTAAACGACAAACCAATCGAACCACTTTTGCTAAAGTGATGTCCTTTGAATCGATTAAAACAAAAGTTCATTGAGAATCATTTATAGTTTAAAGAATCCTCCCATTCATTTGATACGTTCATAATAACAAATTAAATGGACAAAGTGATACCACATTCTGACTATTCTTCTTTAACTTATAACATTTCATTCGCTTAACTACATATAGAACAAAGCACAAAAGCTCACCATGAATGTGTATTTAACTGTTTAAAATAAATATGTACTCATTTTATAAGTTTGTAATAATGAATCTAATGTACAAAACGACAAATCGATTGGACAACTTTTGGGGAAGTGAAATCCTTTTTATCGATTAAAATTGAAGTTCGTAAAGAATGTGCATAAATCGTTATATCATTTAAATTATAAAGAGCCCACTCATTCATTTGTAACGTTCGTAATAACAAATTAAATATACAAACTGATACCACTATTTAACTGTTCCTCCTTAACTTATATGATTTCATTCGCTTAACTAGATTTACAACAAAGTACTAATGCTCATGACGAATGTATATTTAATTGTTATGAATAAATACTTACTCATTTTCTACATTCAAAAAAATGAATCAAACGCACTACATGATGAACCAATAGGTATTCTTTCGGTAAAGCGATATCCTTTAAATAAATTAAAATCTAAGTTCATTAAGAATGTGCACAAATCATTATATCATTTAAACTTTAAAAAGATCTCCAATTCATTTGTTAGGTTCGTAATAAATAATTAAATGGACAAAGTGATAACACAATTTGGCTTTTCTTCTTTAACTTAAATGATTTTATTCGCTTAACTAGATTTAGAATAAAACACCAAAGCTCATCCCAAATGTATATTTAATAGTTTGAAATAAATACATACTAAATTATTAAGTTCATAAGAATGAATTAACAGACTAAATGAGGAACCAACCAGACCACTTTTTGTCATGCTATATCCTTTAAGTCCATTAAAACTTAAGTTTGTTAAGACTGTGCACACATCTTTATATTGATTCAAGTTTAAAGTGACCTTTCATTCATTTCTTACATTCTTAGTAATGAATATAATTGACTAAGTGATTCCACAATTTGACGGTTCTTTTTTAACTTATATGATTTTATTCACTTAACAAGACATAGAACAAAGCACCATAGCTCGTCATGAATGTGTATTTAATTATATTAAATAGATATGTGGTCATTTGTAAAGTTCATAAAAATGAATCAAATATACTAAACTATGAACCAATCGATCCACTTTTTGTAAAGTGATATCCTTTTCAATGATTAAAACCAATGTTCGTTAGGAGTGTGCACAAATCATTATATCGTTTAAAGTTTAAAGAGCCCCCCCAATTATTTGTTGCCTTCATAATATTGAATAAAATGGATAAATTGATACCACAATTTGACCGTTCTTCCTTAACTTATATAATTTCATTTACTTAACTAGATTTAAAAGTAAAGCACCGAAGCTTGACACGTGTATTTAATTGTTTTAAAATAAATGCATACTCATTTGCTCAGTTCGTAAAAATAAATCAAGCTTACTAAACAATGAATGAATCGAACCACTTTTGGTAAAGTGATATCTTGTTAATCAATTAAAATTGAAGATCATTAGAAATGTATACAAATAGTTATATTGTTTGAAGTTTAAAGAGATCTCCCATTCATTTGATACATTCATAATAACGAATCAAATGTACAAAGTCATACCACAATTTAACAACTTTTCTTTAACTTAAAATAATTTTATTTTTTTAACTATATTTATAATGAATGACCACTTTTGGTGAAGTTATCCTTTTAAGTTCATTAACAATATGCACAAATCGTTATATCATTTAGAGTTTAAAGAGACAACCCAATCATTTGATATGTTCATAATAACGAATCAAATGGACTAACTGATACTACAATTTGGCCATTCTTCCTTAACTTATATGATTTCATTCAATTAGATCTCATTCGCAACGTTCCTAAAAATGAATTAAACACACTAAATGATAATCCAATTGGTCCACTTTTGGTAAAGTGATATCCTTTTAGTTGATTGAAACTAAAGTTCGTTAAGAATATGCACAAATCATTATATCATTTAAACTTTAAAGAGATCTCTCATTCATTTGTTATGTTCGTAATAACGAATTAAATGGACAATGTGATACCACAATTTGACCATTCTTCTTTGAATTATATGATTTCATTCTCTTAACTATATCTAACATAAATCACCAAAACTCATCATGAATGTATATTTAATTGTTTGAAATAAATATATACTAATTTGCTAAGTTTGTACGAATGAATTAGATGCACCAAATGATGAACCAATCAGAGCACTTTTGCTTAAGTTATATCATTTTAATCAATTAAAACCAAAGTTTGGTGTTATATCATTTAACATTTAAGAGCCATCCTATTCATTTGTTACGTCTGTAATAACGAATCAAATAGATAAAATGATATCACAATTTAACCATTTTTCATTAGATAACTAGATTTACAAACAAAGCACTACACGACGAACCAATCGATCCACTTTTGGTATAGGGATATTATTTTATTGATTAAAATCGAAGTTCATTAAGAATGAGCACAGATCATTATATTGTTTAACGTTTAAAGAGCCCTCCCATTCATTAGTTATATTCATAATAATGAATAAAATGGTTAAACTGATACCACAATTTGACTATTCTTTCTTAACTTTTACGATTTTATTTGCATAACAAGACATAGAATAAAGCACCAAAATTCAACACAAATGTTTATTTAATTATTTTAAATAAATACTTACTCATTTACAAAGTTCATAAAAATGAATCAAACACACTAAACTATGAACCAATTGATCCACTTTTGGTAAAGTGACATCCTTTTAATCAATTAAAACTGAAGTTCGTTAGGAATGTGCAAAAATCATTATATCATTTAAAGTTTAAAAGGCCCTCCCATTTATTTGTTACCTACATAGTATTGAATAAAATGGACAAATAGATACAACAATTTTACAATTCTTCCTTAACTTATATTATTTCATTCGCTTAACTAGATTTAGAAATAAAGTACCAAAGCTTGACATGTGTATTTAATTATTTCAAAATAAATACGTACTCATTTGTTATGTTCGTAAAAATAAATCAAGTCCATAAAATGACCAACTAATCACACCACTTTTGTAAAGTGATATTCTTTTAAGCGATTAAAACCAAAGTTCATTAAGAATGTGCACAAATAGTTATATCATTTAATGTTTAAAGAGATCTCCCAATCATTTGTGATGTTCGTAAGAACGAATCAAATGGACAAAGTCATATCATAATTTATCAATTTGTCTTCAACTTAAATGATTTCATTCTCTTAACTAAATTTAGAATCAAACGTACTAAATGACAAGCCAATTGGACAACTTTTGGTGTAGTTGTATCCTTTTATTCGATTAAAATCGAAGTTCGTTAAGAATAAGCGCAAATCATTATATTGTTTAAACTTTAAGAAGCCCTCTCATTTATTTATTACGTTCATACTAACGAATCAAATGGAAAAAATGATACTACAATTTGACCGTTCTTCTTTGACTTATATGATTTAATTCTCTTAACTAGATATAGAACAAAACACCAAAGCTCATCATGAATGTGTATTTAATTGTTTATAATAAATATGTACTCATTTACTATGTTTGTGATAATGAATCATTGTACTAAACGACGAACCAATCTGATGACTTTTGGTGAAGTTATATCCTTTTAATCAAATAAAACTGAAGTTCGCTATTAATGTGATCAAATCGTTATATCGTTTAAAGTTTAAACAACCCTCCCATTCATTTGTTACATTCATAATAACAAATCAAATAGACAAATGGATAGAAAAATTTGACCATTCTTCCTTAACTTATATGTTTTCATTAACTTAACTAGATTTAAAACAAAGCACCAAAGAACCTCACAATTGTGTAATTAGTTGTTTTAAATAAATATATCTCATTTGATAAGTTCATAAAAATGAGTAATATACACTAAACGACAAACCAATCGGACCACTTTTTGTATAGCCATACCCCTTTAATTGATTTAAACCGAACTTCGTTAGGAATGTGTCTAAATCATTATATCGTTTAAAGTTTAAAGAGATCTCCAATTTATTTCTTACGTTCTTAATAATAAATTTAATGGATAAAGTGATAGATTGAGAATAAAGCACCAAAACTCATCACAAATATGTATTCAATTATTTTAAATAAATACATACTCATTTGCTAAGTCCATAAAATTTAATCAAATGCACTAAACGATGAAAAGATTGGACCACTTTGTGTAAATTGATATCCTTGTGAAATAAAGAATTAAATGGACAACGTGATACCACAATATGACAATCTTATATAACTTATATGATTTCATTTGCTTAACTAGATTTAGAAACAAAGCACCAAAGCTCGTCAGAAATTTTTATATAATTGTTTTAAATAAATAAGTACTCATTTTTTAAGTTCATAAAAATTAATCAAATGCACTACACAACAAACCGATTGGACCACTTTTAGTCAAGTTATACCTTTTTAATCGATTAAAACTGAAGTTCGTTAAGAAAGTGCGCAAATAGTTATATCATTTAAAGTATAAAGAGACCTCTTATTCTTTTGTTACATTTGTAATCATGAATCAAATGGACAAAGTAATATAACAATTTTACCATTCTTTCTTAACTTATATGATTTCATTCACTTAACTAGATCACCAAGGCATGTTTAGAATGTGTATTTAATTCTTTCAAATAAATACGTACACATTTGCTAAGTTTGTAAATATATATCAAATGCACTAAACAATAAACTAATCGGACAAATTTTGGTCAAGTTATATCCTTTTAATCTATTAAAAATTAAATTCGTTAAGAAAGTGCGCAAATCGTTATATCATTTAAAGTTTAAAAAGACCACCTATTCATTTGTTACGTTTGTAATAATGAATCAAATGGACAAAGTGATACAACAATTTGACCATTCTTCCTTACCTTTTATGATTTCATTAACTTAATTAGATTTAAAACAAAGCACCAAAGCTTGTCATGAATGTGTATTTAATTGTTTTAAGTAAATATAAACTCATTTGTTAACTTCATAAGAATGAATTAAGCACACTAAACGACAAACTAATTGGACCACTTTCGGTCAAGTTATATCCTCTTAATCAATAAAAACCAAAGTTCGTTATGAATGTGCACAAATCAATGTATTGTTTAAAGTTTAAAAAGTCCTCCTATTCATTTGTTACATTCATAATGACAACTTAAATAGAGGAAGTAATACCACAATTTGACCATTCTTCCTTAACTTATATTTTTTCATTCACTTAACTAGATTTAAAATAAAACACTAAAGCTCTTTGCGACTTTGTATTTAAATGTTTTAAATAAATAAGTACTCATTAGCTAAGTTTATAAAATTGAATCAAATGCACTAAACGTCAAACCAATCAGACCACTTTTGGTAAAGTGATATTCTTTTAATTGATTAAAACCGATGTTCGTAAAGAATGTGTATAGTTTAAAGATACCTCTCATTCATTTGTTATGTTTGTAATGATGAATCAAATTGACCAAGTTCTTCTACAATTGGACAGTTCTTCGTAACTTATTTAATTTCATTCATTTATTAAGACATATAACAAAGCACCAAAACTCATTACGAATATGTATTTAATTATTTTAAATAAATACGTACTCATTCGCTAAGTTTATAAAAATGAATCTAACGCATTAAACTACAATCCAATTGATCCACTATTGGTAATTAATATACATTTAATCGATTAAAACCGATGCTCGTTAAGAATGTTAACAAATCATTATATCGTTCAAAGTATAAAGAGATCTCTCATTCATTTGTTACATTCGAAATAATGAATTAAATGGATGAAGTGATACCATAATTTGACCATTCTTCTTCAACTTATATGATTTCATTCGCTTAACTAGATTTAGAATAATGCACCAATGCTCATCAAGATTGTGCATTTAATTATATGTAATTAATATGTACTAATTTACAAAGTTCATATAAATTAATTAAATGAACCAAGCGACAAACCAATCGGACAATTTTTTATCAAGTTTTATATATCCTTTTGATTGATTAAAACCGAAGGTCGATAAGAATGTGAACAAATCTTTATATTGCTGAAAGTTTGAAGTGACTTCCCATTCATGTGTTACATTCATAATAACAAATCTAATTTATGAAGTGATTCCTTAATTTGATTATTCTTCATTAACTTATGTAATTTCAATCGCTTAACAAAGCTTAGAACAAAGCACCAAGGCTTTTTCACGTTTGTAATAAAGAATTAAATGGACAAAGTGATACTATAATTTGATTGTTCTTCTTTAACTTATGTAATTTCATTCACTTAATTAGATTTAAATTAAAGCACTAAAGCTCCTCACGAATGTGTGTTTAGTTGTTTGAAATAAATACGTACTAATTTGCTAAGTTCATAAGAATTTATTAAACAGACTAAACAAGGAACTGATCAGAGCAGTTTTGGTAGAGTTATATATATTATTTTAATCAATTAAAATAGAAATTCGTTAAGAATGTGAACATATTTTTACATCATTTAAAGTTTAAAGAGAGCTCATATTCATTCGTTATGTTTGTAATAATGAATCAAATTGACAAAGTGATTCCACAATTTAACCGTTCTTTCAAAGCATGTATGATTTAATTCACTTAATAAGACTTAGAACAAAACACTAAAGTTCATCACAACTGTGTATTTTAATATTTTTAATAAATATGTACTCATGCCAAGTTGGTAAAAATGAATCAAACACTTAAAACAACAAATTAATTGGACCACTTTTGGTAAAGTGATATCCTTTTAATTGATTAAAACCGAATTTCATTAAGAATGTGCAACAAATTGCTATATCTTTAAAAGTATAAAGAGAATTCTCAATCATTTATTAACTTTGTAATAACCAATTAAATTAACCGCGGCCGCTGAATAGAAACATTAAACTAAAAGCCAATCAGACCACTTTTGGTCAACTTATATATTTCCTTTTAATTGATTAAAATTGATTTTACTACAAGAATGCGAAAAAATCTTTATATTGTTTAAAGTATAAAGAGATCTCTCATTCATTTGTGACATTTTTAATAATGAATCAAAATAATGAAGTGATTCCACAATTTGACCATTCTTCATTAACTAATATGATTTCATTTGCTAAACAAGACATCGAATAAAGCACCAAAGTTTGTCACGAATGTGTATTTCATTATTTTAAATAAATACGTACTTATTTGCTATGTTCATAAAAAATGAATAAAATGTACTAAATGACGAACCAATGAGAAAACTTTTAGTAAAGTGATATCCTTTTAATCGATTAAAAATTGAAGTTCGTTGAGAATGCACACAAATTGTTATATGATTTAAAAGTTAAAGAGATCTCTCATTCATTTGTTATGTTCATAATAACGAATCAATTAGACAAAGTAATTCCATGATTTCACCCTTTTTCTTTAACTTATAAGATTTCATTCACTTAACTGGATTTATAATAAAGCACTAAAGCTCATCATGAATGTGTGTTTAAATTTTTAAAATACATACGTACTCATTTGCTATGTTCATAAGAATAAATTAAACCCACTAAATGATGAACTTATCGGACAACTTTTGGTCAAGTTATATCCTTTTAATTAATTAAAATTGAAGTTTGTTAAAAATATGCATAAATTATTATTTAATTTAAAATTTGGAGATCCCTCCCATTAATTTTTTACGTTCGTAATAATGAATCAAAAATGCAAGGTGATACCACAATTTGACCTTTCATCGTTAACTTAAATGATTTCATTCGTTTAACTAGATTTAGAATAAAACGCCAATGCTCGTCAAAATGGTGCATTTAGTTATTAAAAATTAATGCATACTCATTTACTAAGTTTGAAAGAATGAACCAAACATACTAAACAACGAACAAATCGAACCACTTTTGGTAAAGTGTTGTCATTTTAATCGATTAAACCCGGAGTTGGTTATGAATGTGCACTACCAGTTATTTCATTTAAAGTTTAAAGAGCCCCCCTATTCATTTGTTACATTCGTAATAATGAATCAAATGGACAAAGTGATACAACAATTTGACTATTATTCTTTAACTTATATGAGTTCATTCACTTAATGAGATATTGAACAAAGCACCAAAGCTCATCACAAATGTGCATTTAATTATTTTAAATTAATAAAAACTCATTTTCTAAGTTTGTAAGAATAAATTAAATGCACTAAATGGTGAATAAATTGGACCACTTTTCATGAAGTTATATCCTTTGAATCAATTAAAACTCAAGTTCGTTAAGAAAATGCATAAATCGTTATATCGTTTAAAGTTTAAAGAGATCTCCCACTCATTTGTTACGTTCATAATAACGAATCAAAAAAACAAAGTGAGACCATAATTTGAGCGTTCTTCTTTAACTTGTATGATTTATTTATTTAACTAGATTTAGAGTAAATAACCAAAGCTCATCATAAATTTGTATTTAATTTTTTGAAACAAATATATACTTATTTTCTATGTTTGTAAGAATGAATTAAACGCACAAAACGATAAACCAATCAGACCACTTTTTGTCAAGTTTTTTCTAACCTTTTTATCGACTAAAACCAATGTTCATTAAGAATGTGCAAAAATCTTTGTATTATTTAAAGTTTAAAGAGACCTCCTATTTATTTATTACGTTCATAATAACGAATCAAATTGACTAAGTGATTCTATAATTTGACCATTCTTCATTAACTTTTATGATTTCATTGCCTTAACAAGACTTAAAATAAAGCACCAAAGAACATCATGAATGTGTATTTAATTATTTTTAATAAATATGTACTCTTTTGATAAGTTCATAAAAATGAATCAAACGTACTAAATGACGAACCAGTCAGACAAGTAAAGTGATATCTTTTTAATTGATTAAAACCAAAGTTCATTAAGAATGTGCACAAATTGTTATATCGTTTAATGTTGAAAGAGATCTCCTATTCATTTATTACATTTGTAATAACAAATCAAATTGACAAAGTGATACCACAATTTGACCCATTTTCTTTAACTTATATGATTTTATTCTCTTAACTATATTTAGAATAAAGCACCAAAGCTAATCATGAAGGTGTATTTAATTATTTTAAGTAATTACATACTCATTTCCTAAGTTCAGAAGAATAAAATAAACCCACTAAATGACAAACTAATTGGACCACTTTTGGTCAACTTATATCCTTTTAATCGATTAAAACCGAAGTTTGTTAAGAATGTGCATACATCGTTATACATTTTATAATTTAGAGAGCCCTCCCATTCACTTGTTACATTCATAATAACAAATCAAATAGGCAAAGTGATACCAAAATTTATCTTTCTTCTTTAAGTTAAAATTTTTCATTCGCTTAACTATATTTTGAACAAAGCACCAAAGTATGCCACAAATGTGTATTTAGTTGTTTTAAATAAATGTGTACAAATTTGATAAGTTCGTAGGATGACCCAAAGGCACTAAAAGATAAACCAATCGGACAACTTATGTTAAAATGTTGTCATTGAAAACCGATGTTGGTTAAGAATGTCAACTAATTGTGATTTCATTTAAAGTTTAAAAAGTCCTCCCATTCATTTGTTACATTTATAATAACAAATAAAATCGACAAACTAATACCACAATTTGACTATTCTTCTTTAACTTATGTGATTTCATTCGCTTAACTAGTTATTGAATAAAGCACCAAAGTTCATTGCGAATATTTATTTAATTGTTTTTGATAAATACATACTCATTTTCTAAGTTTGTAAAAATAAATTAAAGTCACAAAAGCACAAATAAATTAGAGCACTTTTCATGAAGTTATATCCTTTTAATCGATTAAAACCGCAGTTCATTAAGAATATGCATAAATAGTTATATCATTTATAGTTTAAAGAGCCCTCTTTTTCATTTGAAACATTTGTAATAACAAATCAAATTGACAAAGAAATATGACAATTTATAACTAAATATAAAAGAAAGCACCAAAAATCCTCATGAATGTTAATTTAATTATTTAAAATAAATACATACTCATTTGCTATGTTTGTAATAATAAATTATACTCACTAAATGACAAACTAATCGGATCACAATTTGTCAAGTTATATCATTTTAATTGATTAAAACCAAAGTTCATTAAGAATGTGCACAAATTGTTATATCTTTCAAAATTTAAAACGTTCTCCCATCAAATGGACAAACTGATAACACAATTTGATCGTTCTTTTTTAACTTATATGATTTATTCGCTGGACTAGAATTGGAATAAAGCACTAAAGCTCGTCGCAAATGTGTATTTAATTGATTTAAATAAATACATACTCATTTTCTAAGTTCGTAAGAATGAATTAAACACACTAAACGACGAACCAATGGGACCATCTTTGGTGAAGTCATACCCTTTTACTCAATTAAAACCGAAGTTCATTAAGAATGTGCACTAATCATTATATCATATAAATTTTAAAGAGCCCTTCCATTCACTTGTTACGATTGTAATAACGAATCAAATGGGCAAACTAATACCACAATTTAACCGTTCTTCCTTAACTTATATGACTTTATTCACTTAACTAGATTTAGAACAAAGCACCAAATCTCATCATGAATTTATATTTAATTGTTTGAAATAAATATGTACTCATTTGCTAGGTTTGTAAAAATGAATCAAATGATCTAAAAGACGATCCAATCAGACCTCTTTTCGTTAAGTTATATCCTTTTAATCGATTAAAACCACAGTTTGTTAAGAATGTGCATAAATCATTATATCGTTTAAAGTTTAAAGTGATCTCCCATTCATTTGATATGTTAGTAATAAAGTATCAAATAGACATAGTGATACCACAATTTGATCATTCTTCTCTAACATATAGGATTTATTTGCTTATCTTGATTTAGAATAAATCACCGAAGGTCGTTATAAATGTTTATTTAATTATTTTAAATAAATATATACTTATTTACTAAGTTCACAAGAATGAATTGACTAGACTAAACGACATACCAATCGGACTACTTTTGGTCAATTTATATCCTTTAAATCGATTAAAACCTAAGTTTGTTAAGAATATACATAAATCTTTATATCGTTTAAAGTTTAAAGAGACCTCCCACTCATTTGTTACGTTCGTAATAACGAATTAATTTGATGAAGTGATACCACAATTTGACCATTCTTCATTAACTTACATGATTTAATTTACTTAACTCTAGATATAGAACAAAGCACCAAAGTTCATCATGAATGTGTATTTAATTGTTTGAAATAAATATGTACTCTTTTGCTATGTTCATAAAAAAGAATCAAACACACTAAATGAGGAAAAAATAGAACCACTTTGACCATTCTTCCTTAACTTATATGATTTCATTTGTTTCACTAAATATAGAACAAAACACAAAAGTTCGTCACAAATGTATATTTAATTGTTTAAAATAAATATGTACTCATTTGCTCAGTTTGTAAAAATCAATCAAATGCACTAAATGAGGAACAAATTGTACTGCTTTCAGTAGATATCCTTTTAATTAATTGAAACCAAAGTTCGTTAAGAATGTGCACAAATAGGTATATCATTTAAAGTTTAAAGAGTTCTCATTCATTTGTTACATTAGTAATAACAATTCAAATGGACAAAATGATACCACAATTTTACCGTGCTTCTTTAACTTATATTATTTAATTCACTTGACTAGATATAGAACAAAGCACCAAAGTTTGTCATGAATATGTATGTAATTGTTTAAAATAAATACACACTCATATACTAAGTTTAATAGATTAAAACTGCAATTCATTAAAAAAAGGCCTTAATCGTTATATCGTTTAAACTTTAAGGAGATCTCCCATTCACTTTTTACATTTGTAATAACGAATAAAATGAATAAAGTGATACCATAATTTAATTAGTCTTCCTTAACTTATGTAAATTATTTTCTTAACTAGATTTAGAATAAAGCACCAAAGCACATCACGAATATGTATTTAATTATTTTAGTTAAATGCATACTCATTTGCTAAGTTTGTAATAACTAATTAGTCACACTATACGATGAACCAATTAGGCCACTTTTGGTTAAGTTATATCCCTTTAATTAATTAAAATCGAAGTTTAAAGAGACCTCCTATTTATATGTTATATTCGTAATAACGAATGAAATTCACAAAGTGATACCACAATTTGACCGCTCTTCCTTAACTTATCTGATATGATTTGTTTAACTAGATATAGAATAAAGCACCAAAGCTTGTCATGAATGTGTATTTAATTGTTTAAAATAAATACGTAGTCATTTGCTATGTTTGTAAGAAAGAGTCAAACACATTAAATGTCAAAATAATCGGAGCATTTTTGGTCAAGTTATATCCTTTTAATCGATTAAAACCTATGTTCGCTAAGAATTTGTAACAAATCCTTATATCGTTTAAAGTTTAAAGAGCAATCCAATTCATTTTTTACGTAGATAATACTGAATAAAGTTGACAAAGTGATATCATAATTTGATCGTTCTTCCTGAAATTATATGATTTTATTCGCTTTAACTAAATTTAGAACAAAGCACCAAAGCTCGTCCTGAATGTCTATTTAATTATTTGAAATAAATATGTACTAATTTGCTAAGTTTGTAATAATGAACTAAACGCACAAAATGATGAACTAGTCAGGTCTCTTTTAATCAAGTTATATCTTTTTAATTAAGTAAAACCGAAGTTCATTAAGAATGTGAACAAATAGTTATATCGTTTAAAGTTTAAAGATATCGCCTATTTATTTCTAATGTTAGTTTAACTAGTCAAATGGACAAAGTGATACCACAATTTAACCTACTCTCCTTTAACTTAAATGATTTCATTCTCTTAACAAGATTTAGAAAAAAACACCAATGCTCATCACAAATGTTCATTTAGTTGTTTTAAATAATTGCGTACTCATTTGCTAAGTTCGTAAAAATGAACTAAACGCACTCAATGATGAACCAATCAAATGAATTTTGGTAAAGCGATCTCCTTTTAATCAATTAAAACCAAAGTTCATTATGAAATTGCACAAATTGTTATTTCATTTAATGTTTAAACCGTCATCCCAATTATTTGTTATATTCGTAATAATAAATCAAATGGACAAAGTGATACTACAATGTGACCATTCTTCTTTTACTTATATGATTTCATTCACTTAACTAGATATAAAATAAAGCACCAAAGCTCTTCGCGAATGTGTATTAAAATTATTTTAAATAAATACGTACACATTTGCTAAGTTTGTAAAAAAGAATTAAATGCACTAAATGACAAACAAATTGGATGACATTTCTTGAAGTTATATCCTTTTAATTGATTAAAACTGTAGTTTATTAAGAATGTGTATATATCATTATCTTGTTTAAATTGACAAAGTGATATCACAATTTGTAATAATGAATCAAATTGACAAAGTAATACACAATTTGATTGTTCTTCTTTAACTTATATGAATTATTTGCTTTACTAGATTTAGAATAAACTATAAAAGCTCATCATGAATATGTATTTAAATTTTTTAAATAAATACATACTAATTTGGTAAGTTCGTAAGAATGAGTTAAATTCACTAAACGAATAAGCAATCAGACCACTTTTTCTCAAGTTATATCATTTTAATAGATTAAAACTGAAGTTCGTTAAGAATATATACAAATCTTTATATTATTTAAAGTTTAAAGACACCTCTCATTCATTTGTTAGGTTCATAATAACAAATGAGATTGACAAAGTTATACCATAATTTGGTTGTTCTTATATATGATTTAATTTGTTTAACTAGATATAAAACAATGCACCAAAGCTCGTCACGAAGGTTTATTTAATTGTTTGATATAAATACATACTTATTTGCTACGTTCGTAAGAATGAATAAAACTTACTAATTGACAAACTAATTGGAGCACTTTTGGTAAAGTTATATCATTTTAATCGATTAAATCTGAAGTTCGTTAAGAATGTGCACAAATCGTTATATCAATTAAAGCTTAAAGAGCCTTCCAATTAAATTATTATGTAGGTAATAACGAATGAATTTGACAAAGTGATACCATAATTTGATCGTTGTTCCTTAACTCATATGATTTTATTTACTTAAGTAGATTTAAAACAAAACACCAAATCCCGTAACGAATGTGTATTTAATTATTCAAATTAAATACGTACTCATTTGCTAAATTTGTAATAATGAATCAAATATACTAAACGGCGAACTAATCGGATCTCTTTTTGTCAAGTTATATCATTTTAATCAATTAAAACCGAAGTTTGTTAATAATGTGAACAAATAGTTATATCATTCAATGTTTAAAGAGTCATCCTATTCATTTGTTGTATTTGTAATAATGAATCAAATGGATAAATTGATCCCCCAATTTGGCCGTTCTTCCTTAACCTATATAATTTTTTTCGCTTAACTAGATTTAGAACAAAGCACCAATACTAATCATGAATGTGTATTTTAATGTTTTAAATAAATATATCTCATTTGCTATTTTTTTAAAATGAATCTAATGTACTAAACAATGAACCAATCAGGTCACTATTCGTAAAGCGATCTCCTTTTAATCGAATAATACCAAAGTCCGTTAAAAATGTGCATAAATTGTTATATAATTTAAAGGTTAAAGAGCCCTCTTATTCATTTGTTACGTTTGTAATAACGAATCAAATGGACAAACTGATACCATAATTTGACCATTCTTCCTTAACTTATATGATTTCATTCGCTTAGCTAGATTTATAAACAAAACACCAAAGCTTGTCGTGAATGTGTATTCAATAATTTTAAATAAATACATACTCATTCGCTAAGTTTGTAAGAATGTATCAATTGCACTAAGTGACGAACCAATCGGAAAACTTTTTGTCAAGTTATATCATTTTAATCTACTAAAATCGAAGTTCTATAAGAATATTCACAAATCTTTATATTATTTGAAGTTTAAAGAGACCTCCAATTCATTTGTTATGTTCATAATAACGAATAAAAATGTACAAAGTGTTACCACAACTTGACCATTCTTCCTTAATTGATATGATTTCATTCACTTAATATAGAACAAAGCACCAAAGCTTGTCACAAATGTGTATTTAACTATTTGAAATAAATATGTACTCATTTGCTAAGTTTGAAATAATTAATCAAATGCACTAAACGATGAACTAATATAATAACTTTTTGTCAAGTGATATCCTTTTAATGGATTAAAATCGAAGTTTGTTAAGAATGTGCACAAATCGTTATATAATTTGAAGTTTAAAGAACCCTTCCATTCATTTGTGACGTTTGTAATAATGAATCAAATGGACAAAGTGATACCAGAATTTGACCTTTCTTCTTGAACTTATATGAATTCCTTCGCTTATCTTTTAGGAAAAAATAGTGAAGCTCATCACAAATGTTCATTTAGTTATTTTAAGTAAATATGTACTAATTTGCTATGTTTGTGGGGATGAACTAAACCGAGTAAATGACAAACCAATTTTAGTAAAGTGATGTCCTTTTAATCGATTAAAATAAAAGTTTGTTATGAAATTGCGGTAATTGTTATTTTATTTAATGTTTAAACCGCCCTCCCATTCATTTCTTATGTTCTTAATAATGAATCAAATAGATAAAGTGATACCACAATTTAACTTTTCTTCTTTAAATTATATAATTTTATTTACTAAACTAGATATATAACAAAGTGCCAAAGCTCTTCGTGAATGTGTATAAAAATTATTTTAAATAAATACTTACTTGTTTGCTAAGTTTGTAAAAATATATCAAACGCATTAAGTGATGAGCAAATAGGATAACATTTCGTGAAGTTATATCCTTTTATGCAATTAAAATTGTAGTTCATTAAGAATGTATATAAATCATTATATCATTTAAAGTTTAATGTGATCTACCATTCATTAGTTACACTCGTAATAATGAATCAAATGGAGAAAGTGATCCCACAATTTGATCGTTCTTCTTTAACTTATATGAATTATTTGCTTAACTACATTTAGAATAAAGTACCAAAGCTCATTACGGATATGTATTTAATTGTATTAAATTAATACATACTTGTTCGGTAAGTTCATAAGAATAAATTAAACGCACTAAACAATAAACCAATCAGACAAATATTTCACAAGTTATAGCCTTTTAATCGATTAAAATTGAAGTTCGTTAAGAATGTACACAAATCTTTATATCATTTTATGTTTAAAGTGACATCCCATTCATTTGTTAGGTTCGTAATAATGAATTAAATTGACAAAGTTATACCGCAATATGGGGTTCTTGCTTAACTTATATGATTTAATTAATTTAACTAGATATAGAACAAAACACCAAAGCTCGTCATGAATGTTTATTTAATTGTTCGAAATAGATATGTACTCATTTGCTATATTCGTAAGAATGAATAAAACACCCAAAGCAACTAACTAATTGTTGAACTTTTCGTAAAGTTATATCCTTTTAATCGATTAAGTCCGATGTTCGTTAAGAATGTACACAAATTGTTATATCATTTAAAGTTTAAATAGCCCTCCAATTCATTTGTTATGTAGGTAATAACAAATGAATTGGACAAAGTGATACCATAAATTGATTGTTGTTCCTTAACTCACATGATTTCATTGGCTAAAGTAGATTTAAAATAAAACAACAAAGTTCATAACAAATGTATATTTAATTATTCAAAATAAATATGTACTCCTTTGCTAAATTTGCAATGATGAATCAAATGCACTAAATGGTGAACTAATCTAATATCTTTTTATCAAGTTATATACTTTTAATTGATTAAAACCGAAGTTTGTTGATAATGTAAACAAATAGTTATATCGTTCAGTGCTTAAAGAGTTGTCTTATTTAGTTGTTACATTTATAATAATGATCAAATGGACAAACAAATACCACAATTTGACCATTTTTATTGAACTTATATAATTTTATTCGCTTAACTAAATTTAGAACAATGAATCGCCGCTCGTCATGATTGTTTATTTTATTGTTGTAATTAAATATGTACTCACTTGCTATGTTTGTAAAAATGAATCCAATGCACTAAATGATGAATAAATCGGACCACTTTCGGTAAAGCAATATCCTTTTAATCAACTAAAACTGATGTCTGTTAAGAATGTGCACAAATTGTTATATAGTTTAAAGGATAAAGAGCCCTCCCATTCATTTGTTATGTTTGTAATAACAAATCAAATGGATAAACTGATACTACAATTTTATTGTTTTTCCTTAACTTATATAATTTCATTCGCTCTACTAGATTTATAAACAAAGCACCAAAGCTTATCATGAATGTGTATTTAATAATTTTCAATAAATGTGTACTCATTCACTATGTTTGTAAGAATGTATCAATTGCACTGAGCAACGAAGCAATCGGAAAACTTTTTGTCAAGTTATTTCATTTTAATCAATTAAAACCGAAGTTTGATAAGAATGTGCACAAATCTTTATATCGTTTGAAGTTTAAAGAGACCTCCAATTCATTTGTTACATTCATAATAATGAATGAAATTACACAAAATGATACCACAACTTGATCATTTTTCCTTAACTGATATGATTTTATTTGCTTAACTAGATATATAACAAAACACTGAAGTTGGTTAGAAATGTATATTTAACTATTAGAAATAAATGCGTACTCATTTGCTAAGTTTGAAATAATGAATCAAATGCACTAAGCAACAAACTAATCTGATCACTTTTGGTCAAGTTAGATCCTTTTAATTAATTAAAACCGAAGTTTGTTAACAATGTGCTGAATTTGTTATATGTTTGTTATGAATGAACACAAATCTTTTCTTCATTTAATGTTTAAAGTGCTCTCTTATTCATTTGTTACATTCGTAATAACAAATTAAATTGACAAACTGATACCAATATTTGACCATTCTTCCTTAACTTATATGATTTCATTTACTTAAATAAATGTATAACAAAACACCAAAGCTAGTCATGATTGTGTTTTTGAAATAAATGCGTACTCATTCGCTAGGTTTGTAAGAAAGAATCAAACAAACCAAATGATGAAATGAACCACTTTTAGTCAAGTTATATCATTTTACTTGATTAAACCCAATGTTTGTTAAGAATGTGCACAAATCATTATATCAATCATAGTTTAAAGAGACCTCCAATTAATATGTTACATTCTCAATAACTAATGAAAATGGGCAAAGTGATACCACAAGTTGACCGTTCTTACATAACATATATGAATTTAGTCTCTCAACCAGATTTCCAACAAAGCTCTAAAGCTCGTCACGAATGTGTATTACTTGTTTTAAATAAATACGTACGCACTTGCTATGTTCATAAGAATGAATCAAAAGCACTAAATGATAAACCAAATAGACCACTTTTGGTCAAATGATATCAATTTAATCAATTAAAACCGAAGTTTGTTAAGAATGTAGATAAATCATGATATCATTTAAAGTTTAAAGAGACCTCCTACTCATCGGTTACGTTTATAATAACGAATGAAATGAACAAAGTAATACCACAAGTTGACCATTCTTCCTAAACTTTTATGATTGGATTCACTAATTAGATTTAGAACAAAGCACCAAAGCTCGACACGAATGTGTATTTAATTGTTTGAAACAAGTACATACTTATTTGCTATATTCATAAGAATGAATTAAATGCACTAAATTATGAACCAATCGGTCACTTTTGGTGAAGTTATTTCATTTTAATTGATTGTCAGTAAAGTTCATTAAGTTACTTCCAAGCCCATTCAATCAAAGTATTGACTTATAATCCATTTCTGGCAGTGCTGCATAAACTTGACACATCTAAAAGATTAATAAAACGGTCAATAGAATTGGGAGAATTTGACATCCACTACAAACCAAGACCTGCACTAAAAGCACAAGTATTAGCTGATTTTGTAGCCAAGCTAACCCTCAATGCGGGAAAAAATCCTCTAGCTATTGAAGTTCAAGAGACTTCATTTAATGCTCTAGAGGATATGTAGGCATAGACAACTCATCTACTTGGACCCTCCACATTGACGATTCTTCCAATATCAAAGGTAGTGGAGCTAGACTCACATTGCATACTCCAGACAAAATATTTCTCAAACAAGCCATTCATTTTGGTTTCAAAACATCTAACAATGAAGCAAAATATGAAGCTCGGATAGCTATACTTGAGATGGTCAGGCTATTAGGAGCCAATGTACTACAAGTGTATAGTGATTCTCAACTTGTAGTAAGCCAATTAAATGGAGAATATATTACCAAAGATGAAAAAATGACAGCATACCTTCAAAAGGCACAAGAGCTTATGAGTAAGTTTCAAAAGTGTTCTATCAGTAAGCTCCCCAGAGAACAAAATGGGCATGCAGACGCTCTTGCCAATCTAGCCTCTGCCGTTGAATTTAACTACAAGCGGTCAGTACCATTGAGTTATGTTGCCGAACCAAGCATCTCACCTCAATTTAAACCAATGAAGGTGTGACCTATTGAACAAGCCACTTGTTAGATGATCCAATCATTCAATATATCAAAGATGATATTTTGCTAGCTAACAAAGCTCAAGCAAGGAAGCTAAGAATCCAATCCTCTAAGTATTGTATCTTAGAAGGATAATTATACCGGCGATCATATTCTCAACCCCTTTGGCGATGTCTCAGCCCGGAGGAGTCTCAATATGTCCTCACCAAGATTCATGAGGGTGTTTGTGGAAATCATTCAGGGGGAAGATCACTTACTCACAGGGCACTAACTCAAGGATATTATTGGCTCAAAATGCATCAAGATGATAAAGACTTTGTTAGAAGATGCTCGAAGTGTTAGATTTTCGCTCCAATTTCACATCAGCCACCTCAAGAATTCACCCCTATGGTGAGCCCATGGTCATTTGCCCAATGGGGAATGGATGTAGTTGGCCCACTCGCTGAAGCCCAGGGAAAAAGGAAATATGCGTTGGTCACTGTGGATTACATAACAAAATAGGTTGAAGCCGAACCCTTTGGTCATGTAAAGGAACAAAATGTTTGAAGTTTTGCTTGGAAGAATATTGTGTGCCACTTCGGAATTCCCAGAGTCTTCATTACCGATAGTGGATCACAATTTAAAGGGTCAATAGTTGGGGATTTCTATAAAGCCTTGAATATTAAGCAACATTTCTTGTCTCCTAGACACCCCCAAGCAAATGGTCAAGCCAAGGTGACAAACTAGACTATTCTTGACAATTTGAAGAAGCACCTAGAGAGGGATAAAGGAAAATGGGTAGAAGAACTCCCGGGAGTACTTTGGGCATATTGAACAACCAAACGGACCCCAATCGAAGAGAATCCATTTTCTTTAGCCTATGGGATGGAAGTTGTCATCCCTGTAGAAATCAGAATGCCCACAACTCGCATAAAGTTATTTGAAGCAGACAATAATGAGTAACAACTTCATGAGAATCTAGATTTCCTTGAGGAAAGGAGAGAACAAGCCCTGGTTAGATTGTCATCTTACCAACAAAGGATGTTAAAACACTACAACAAAAAGGTCAAAGTGAGATCCTTTAATGAAGACAACCTAGTATTAATGAAGGTATTCCAAAATACACAATAGGTCGGAGCGGGAAAACATGGTCCAAATTGGGAAGGACATTACAAAGTAATTAAGATTAATAGACCTAGGACATATTGGCTTGAAGATCTCGAAGGATGAGCAGTCTAACACTAACTTAAAAACATCATTTTCAATGCAATAAAATAGCAATGTTTGTTTCTATATTTTAGTAATTTTAAAATATTCAAAGGTAAAAGTCATCCTGGCCATGTCTACTCAAAATTTGCTAAAGGAATGACGTTAAAAATTAAAGTCATCCTAGCCATGTCTAGTCTAAATTGGCTAAAGGAAGGATGTAAAAAACTAAAGTCATCCGGTCATGTCTAGTCCAAATTGGCAAAAGGAAGGACATTAAAAACTAAAGTCATCCTCGCCATGTCTAATACAAATTGGCTAAAGGAGGACGTTAAAAATTAAAGTTATCCTAGCCATGTCTAGTTCGAATTGCCTAAAGGACGGACGTTAAAAACTAAAGTCATCTTGGCCATGTCTAGTCAAAATTGGCTAAAGGAAGGACATTAAAAACTAAAGTCATCCTGGCCATGTCTAGTTCAAATTGGCTAAAGGAAGAACGTCAAAAACTAAAGCCATCCTGGCCATGTCTAGTCCAAATTGGCTAAAGGAAGGACGTTAAAAACTAAAGTCTTCCTAGTCATGTCTAGTCCAAATTGGCTAAAAGAAGGACATTAAAAACTAAAGTCTCCTGGCCATGTCTAGTCCAAATTGCTAAAGGAAGGATGTTAAAAACTAAAGTCATCCTGGCCATGTCTAGTCCAAATTGGCTAATGGAAGGATGTTAAAAACTAAAGTCATCCTAGTCCTGTGTAGTCCAAATTGGCTATAGGAAGGACATTAAAAACTAAAGTCATCCTGGTCATGTCTAGTCCAAATTGGCCAAAGGAATGATGTTAAACACTAAAGTAATCTTGGCCATGTCCAATCCAAATTGGCTAAAGAAATGATGTTAAAAGTTAATGTCATTCAAAGATAAAAGTCATCATAGCCACAATCGAGACAAATTTTGCGAGAAACTTCTCAAGCAATGCTTGAAGAAAGTGCACAACAAGTCCTATGCCTAGAGACAAAGGACTTGGGGGGGTAACTGATGAGGATAATATGTGATGGCCAATAATGAATTGACGCATGGAGTTTTGACTACTTCAAAGATAGGGCTTTGACTACTTCAAAATGGTTACCACAAAATCCTACAATCAAGGAATGAAACAGTTACGAATTCATCTGTATATAAACAATGAGGTACATTTTCCATTGGGGACTCCTTTTTCCAAAAAATTTCTTTATTATCGTTTTGACTTGGGAGTCAGGGGTGCCCTCTTCTTTGTTGCAGGTTTCTTCCTGAAGCCACATCATCAAGAATGTATTTATTTCAAAAAATAAAATAAATTTTTGTGACGAGCTTTGGTGATTTGTTTTAAAACAAGTTAACCAAATGAAATCGCATACGTTAAGGAAGAACAGTAAAATTGTGGTATCACTTTGTTAATTTAATTTGTCATTACGATTGTAACATATGAATAGGAGTTCTCTTTATAATTTAAACAATGTAACAATATGCGCACATTCTTTACAAACTTCGATTTTAATCGATTAAAATAATATGACTTAACAAAAAATGGTCCTATTAGGTCATCGTCTAGTGTGTTTAATTCATTCTAACAAACCTAGCAAATGAGTATGAAATTATCTAAAATAATTATATATGCATTCGTGACAAGCTTTGGTGCTTTGTTCTATATCTAGTTAAGCGAATAAATTCACATAAGTTATAAAAGAACGGTCAAATTGTGCTTTTAGTCGGTCCATTTAATTCATTAATACGAATGTAACAAATGATCGGGAGGTCACTTTTAACTTTACACAATATAACAATTTATGCACTTTCATAACGAAGTTAGTTTTCAATCTATTAAAGGGATATAACTTGACAAAAATTTGTTTGATTGGTTCGTCGTTTAGTATGTTTGAATCATTCATACAAACGTAAAAAATGAGTACATATTTATTTAAAATATTTAAATGAACATTCATGATGAGGTTTGATACTTTTTTCTGAATCTATTTAATAAAAAAATTATATAAAAGAAAAATCAAATTGTGGTATTACTTTGTCGATTTGATTCGTTATTATGAACATAACAAATGAATGAGATATTCCTTTAAACTTTAAGCAATATAATGATCTGTGAGCATGTAACGCCCGAGATTTTTCATCACATTTTCTGTAAAATTTATGAAAATTTTTCGCAATATAACGACTGTAAATTGGGATAAATGACGAATACAAAACCTATTAAAGCAATTTTATAATTTAAAACATCACATCCATTTTTCCCATACAAATTTTTGCTTATTCAATCAAACAAGGTATGGCCAAACCAAACATCCTCAGGTGCTACTTAAAAATAAATGTATGAATAAATTACTATGATCATAGACATTAAATAGAAATCTCTCCCATACATTCCTGAGTACATATCCCTTAATAGTCCATAGTCTAACCCAATTTACAAGTTCAAAAAGCATAAACACTTTATTCTCATCTCACCCAATATATCAAAATGTGGCACAAAATAATACTCGCAGTGAGTCAAAGAAATGCCTGAGTTAGAGGGAATCAATTTATCGCAGAAACGAGCATCCATCTCAAGGAGCTCTTCGTCACAAACTTGCAAAAGCCTCCTGAACAACGTGGCTAAAAAAATAGGGTAATGAGTATGTTCATACTCAGTAGGAAAATACCAAGTTGGGGAGTTCTAAATTGTGAACTCAGTAAGTCCATGCATAAAAGCATTCATGCAACTAAAACATGAAGCAAACCGGCATATCATAATCATGAACATATGCATACAATCACGCATACCATCATGCCAAATACATACCATCAAACCAAATTTACACATATGCTCTTAATAAAAGTCTTACAAACTTACTCGTACAATCATATGCTTACTCATACAACTTACACATACTTATACAACTTTACTCATATAATCTTACTCGTAAACATTACTTACAGTCTTGCTCAAAATCATACTCTTACAGTCTTACTCAAAATCATATTTTTACAATCTTACTCAAAATCATATCCTTACAGTCCTTTTCAAAATTATACTCTTACAGTCATGCTCATACTCATACTCTTACAGTCGCGCTCATACTCATACTCTTACAGTCTTGCTCATACTCATACTCTTACAATCATACACGTATGCATAGTCTTATAGTCGTGCTCATGCTCATACTCTTACATTTGTGCTCATACTAATACTCTTACAAGCATGCTCATACTCATACTCTTACAGTCGTGCTCATAATCATATTCTTACAGTTGTACTCATACTATCAACTACTGAAGCTTATTACAACTAATAAGCTCCAACATCGAAATGAAAAAGAATGCCACTAGGGCATCACCTTAACCTCTGGAGACTGACTAGATGCCATGGACTTTTCTGAAGGCAAGGCACACCAATGCTCATGGGGCATAGGATCAAACAGGTAAGAGTAAGTCCATGATACTACTTACCTAAGCACGCAATTATAAACACAAATGCCCACACTTTAGGGGCCATACAATTGCCCACCATTATGGGTTGAATAGTGCCAGTGCCACTCTTAGGCAGAAATCATATAGTGCCACTCTTGGGAAGAATCGTACAATGCCATCCTTGGCCAGAATCATACAACGCTCTCAATAGAGCATCAAACATCTAGGCTTATACAGCACACATACCATATAAAAAATGTACATCACTCTAAATAGAGCATCATACATCTAGGTCTCAATATATCACACGGACAACATCCTACAGAATAAACATCATGGCAAGACATGAGAAATGCACAACTAACTCATTATCGGCTAGCTCAAACAAGAAACTTATTCCATCAAACCCTCATGTATAAAACTCACAATGCTATCATTAGCTTTCTTCTATTTTAAGTTTGAATTAAGTAAGTTATGCGGTATAATTATGCCACAAAAACTCTCAAACTCCACTGATCAAACTGAAGTTGAGCCCGATCTGAAACTCTAGTTCATCAGCGTAGCAGACTTAACTTAACTAGATGTCCTTTAACCATCCATCTCATAATCATAACTCACTGTATACCAAAATCTTACATATTCATACAATTTCCATCATCTACTTTATGGCCAAAACATCTTACTCAGAAGTCATCAAATTGAGCTCCTCATAGCCAATCCCAGTTATCATCCTCTTACTTATACCTCGCTTATTATACTTACTTTTCACTTCATAATTTGTACGTTATGCTTATACAATTATGAAACACTCTTACTATCTCACAATTCCCCCAAACATATGCTCCAATCCAGACCAATCCATTCCAATCCTCGCACGTCAAACTTACCACTTTTGTCTTCCATCATACACTTTCACATCCACAACAAATCCAGACAAAACCCTTTGTCCATCGCCCATACTTTTGCCCCCATACGCATAAACATATGCATCATATAAGTGTATAACCATCATATATATGTATAACGTACACATACTTTCATACACAGCTTACCAACATACTCACTAGCCATCACTACCACATACATTATCCATATAAGTAACTTACAAACATGATCACTAGCCATCACTAGCACATACATAGAAACATACTCGCTACCCGTCACTAGCACATACATACACATCCATAAATGTAGTTTACCAACATACTCGCTAGCCATCACTAGCACATACATACACATCTATACACGTAGCTTACCAACATACTCGCCAGCCATCACTAGCACATACATACACATCCATATACGTAGCTTACCAACATACTTGCCAGTCATCACTAATACATGCATACACATCCATACATACTTTAAACATACGTATAACCCACATGCATGTCATATGCATTCCAACATAGCATAATTTATCCTCCTACATCATGCAAACAAATCATAATTAATATCCAAAGCATTGAATCATACAACCCTAGCATGCTGCTACTCATTCAAGGCATGCTATCATGAAATTACAAGTTCATAGCTCCCCCACCTTGTAATCAAGACATTCAATGGCGAGCATACAATGCTGGCAGCGTTGGCAGTGGAGTTGGTGGCCAAAAGCATTGCCAAGTTGATAGAGCTGTTGTCCTAAAGGTTAAGGAAGCGCCAGAAGTACTCACGGCCAAATGGGATGACACAAATCAAAGAGGCAAAATCTGCAATCCAAGGCAGCACACTAGAGCGGCCAAGAGCAAAGTCATGCCAACATAAGTGGTGGTGCAACCAAATGTCGAGGGTATACTCAATGAAGGTTGTCCAGCAGCTGAGAATTACTCGGTTGGCCATAAGACGTCGAAATCGGCCGCGAACAGCACCCACCAGTGGCGATTTCACATCAACATAGACCCACATAAGGGTGGAGGGCATGGGGAGACACTCGAGGATGGAGGAGAGGTGGAGAAGGACTTAGATCTCAAATCCATTCGGTGGGAGAGCCATCTAATGTCAGGCGTTGTAAAAATGGTGCCTATACCTAGAAACACACGTGTGGCCACATGCACATGCGAAAAAAAGGGCCACTTTAAGGGGCGATGGGTTAGACAGTGGTGGCCCGATGCCCACAAAACTGAGCTAGGGCCAGGAAGTGGTGGCTGACCAAAATGGCAACAACATCGATCGCCACTGATGCACTGAAATAATGTTCAATTAAATGTTTTCAAATTTTGAATTGTAATCATATTTTGTGTTAATTCATTGCTTATTTGGGGGGGGGCGTAGTTATGTTTTGAATAGGTTAGTTGCACCTTAGTTGCATTTACATCTCTAAATAGGCTTCAATAGGATCCAAGTAGAAGAGGAAGTGAAGCCCAACTACCCAAAGCTATTTAAAAGTCAAGAATGGGCTCCTAATGATCTAAACATGCATGGAATGGTTAAACACAACCTTATGGATCCGTTCAATTTCAAATTTGCATCAAGAGAACTAAATTCGGGAAGAATCTGATTTGGACAGATTGATACAACCTTAGTATTTCAGCCATATCTTGCTATGTATAATCCGGATTGATATTATTAGGGTGGCATTGGAAGAACCACTCTGTGGATACAATCAATATTTCAGGAAGAATTCATAATTCCGAAGATATATGGGTGAAATCTGACATTTAAAGGGACAGCTAGTGTAACACCCCTCTTATTCATAATGATTTTTGAAAACATAACAAATTTTAAATACAATTGCCAAGGATCACCGAGTACCAAAAGAGTAATTAGAACATACTTTGTATTATACAAAGATTTCCAAAATTTGGCATAACATGCCTTTATACATCAGTCAATACAAAATTTACCAAAAATATAAGAAAAGTACAAAAATTATAATTTTACAAAGAAAAGGTCTTCGTTGACTTCTTCGTATTCAAATCACACACCTGCAGAATCTGAGGGTGGGTGAGTAAATTTATACTCAATAGGCTGAGTTAAGTTCTAAAAATATACACATAGAAATATCATGCCATCTTTCTTTCAAAATCTGAAAACATCGTCACAGAATGTCGTGATACCAAACGACTTACACCTGTGCTCATGGGGCAACGGGAGACGGAAGGAAAGGGAATTTCCCATGATATCCTAGTCCTGTGCGCGCCGAAAGCCAAATTTGGCGGTATCTAGAATCATCATAATAACCCTTAGTTTCGAGAAACCAAGGACTATCCAGAGGGTACGATTGCCCAAAACTTGGAGAATTTTTCAAAAAGACGAGAAGCTTTTAAAGACAGAATTTTCTTTCAGAAAAATCTTTAGCAAAGCTTTGGCAAGTCAAAATCTCGGCATACGATTAGAATTTAAAGCCACCTACCTATAACGCGTACAAAGTATAAGAACTCCCCTCGTAGAGTATAAAGAAGATCCTTCCTTCGAGTGGGAAATTCGGCAGAATAATGGTCTCAACGTGTAGAGCACCCTCGATTTAGTTGGGTATGACTTTTGAATAGGCTGAAATGGGTTTGAAATGGTCCGGAAACAGTAAAAAGGAGAAATGGGAGGATTAGAGACGTGGTAGGGTTTTTTGGATTTTAGAGAGGTCACCTCGGGAAAATAATGCTTCCGGTGTGTAGAACACCCTTGAATTAGTAGGAAATGGGTCTTGGTTCGTGAAATTCGGACTTAAAATGGGTCGGGAATGGTGAAAACAGTGAAAGGGGTTGAAAATCGGATGTGGGTGAAGAATGGCTGGAAATCTGAATTTATAGGGGAGGAGGAGGTGTTTTCCAGCGGGCACAGCAGGAACCGGTGGGTGCTGCCAAAATTGGTGATGCCATCGTCGAAACCGTAAGCGCGCATGACGAACGTGAGTTCATCACATGCGCTTCGTCATGCTCGTGACGCACGCATTCGTGCGCCGCACGCCGTGCTGTGCTGAGCCGGATTTTTGTATATATATATTTTTTAATTTTCAAATAATCATAGCATCCTATCCTGAACTCCGTTTTGCGTGTTCTTGGTACCGTTGAGCTCGTATTCATGAGCCCTACAAGATTAGACTACTTATGGACTAGTTTACCCCTATTTAAGAAGTGGGTCCCACCGGTAGAGCACATTTCTGGAGACCATAACTTTTGTTCCCGGTCTCAAATTTCCATGTTTTTGACTTATTATGCTTGTCTCAACGAGTTATAATCAGACTTAGGAAAATAACAAAATTTATAAAATATCAGAAAAATAGGGTTATTACAATCTACCCCCCTTAGAGAAATTTCGTCCTCGAAATTTGAATATTCACTCGTTGAATAATTCAGGATACTTCTTTTTCATCTCGCCGTCCAGTTCCCAAGTGGCTTCTTCTGAAGAGTGATACTGCCACAGGACTTTGACTAAAGGAATCCTTTTTGTCCTCAGGATTTGTTCCTTAAAATCCAAAATTTTAACTGGTTTTTCTTCAAATGATAAGTTTGGCTCAAGAGTGATTCAACTCTGATCTAGAACATGCGAGGAGTCTCGGACGTATTTCCTAAGCATGGATATGTAAAATATGTCATGAAAATTGTTGAGTTGCGGAGGCAATGCTAATATGTAGGCCACTGCTCCTATTTTATCCAAAATTTCAAATGGTCCTACGAAGCGAGGACTTAGTTTGCCTTTAATTCCAAATCTCATGACTCCTTGAGTTGGAGAAACCTTCAATAGTATTTGATCTCCCACGTTGAAGTCGATATCTTTCCGTCTTTGGTCAGCATAACTCTTTTGACGACTTTGGGATGCCATTAAACGATGCTTTCACCTTATCTGCACATTGTTGCAGAAGTTCAGACTTAATCAATCTTTGTTCTCCTACTTCATTCCAACATGTCGGCGATCGGCAAGGTCGTCCATACAATGCCTCATAGGGTGCCATACCTATGCTGCTATGATAGCTATTGTTGTAGGCAAATTCGACTAGTGGTAGATGTTCATCCCAGTTACCCTTCCAATCCATTGCACATGCTCGCAACATATCTTCCAAAGTTTGGATAGTTCTTTCTGATTGTCCATCTGTTTGAGGGTGGAAAGCAGTACTGAACTTAAGATTTGTGCCTAATTCCTCTTAAAGCCCTTGCCAAAACTTGGAGGTAAATCGACTGTCTCAATCTGAGATGACCGAAAGTGGTATTCCATGTCGACTCACAATTTCCTTCACGTATAATTTTGCAAAAGAATTTAAGGATTGCTTCATTCTTAAAGGAAGAAAATGTGCACATTTTGTGAGTCGATCTACAATTACCCAAATGGATTCGTGGCCTTGTGAAGTTCTGGGTAGCGCCGAAACAAAATCCATAGTGATATGTTCCCACTTCCATTTGGGGATCTCAATCTTTTGAAGGCACCCCGACGGTTTTTGATGTTCAACCTTAACTTGCTGACAAGTTAAACATCTGGAAATATATTCTCCTATATCCTTTTTCATCCCATTCTACCAGAAACTCCTTTTTAAATCTTGATACATTTTTGTTCCTCCTGGATGGATGGTGTATCGAGACCAATGCGCTTCATGTAATAGGTCTTCCCTTAGCTCAGGTAATTCAGGTATTACTAGTTGTCCTCAAAATTGAATACTTCCATCAGAGCCTTTGGTGAAGTCAGGTCTTTCAAGCAAAGTTTGTACTTCTTCATTACTTTTCTGACTTACAAGAATACGTTGAACTAGCACCGATCTCACTTCTATGTTGGCAATGAAAGATTTCATATTTCCAGATTGTACCTTGGGTTGGAAACTTATTGTTTCCTCCAACAGTTTCCATTCCTTAACATGAAGGCTAATTCCCCGGATTTACGACTCAAGGCATCAGCTACTACGTTAGCTTTTCCAGGGTGATACTTAATAGAGAAGTCATAATCTTTAAGATATTCAATCCATCGTCTTTGCCTCATATTGAGTTCACTTTGGGAAAATATATACTTTAAACTTTGATGATCGGTAAAGACTTTAAACGTTTCCCCATATAAATAGTGCCTCCATATTTTTAATGCAAATACTACCACTGCTAATTCCAAATCATGAGTAGGGTAGTTACCTTCATGTTTCTTTAATTGTCGTGAAGCGTATGCTATCACTTTTCTATTTTGCATCAACACACATCCTAAGCCTCTTCTAGAAGCATCGCTGTACACGACAAATCCTCCACTGCCAGTTGGAAATGCCAAAATAGGTGCAGTCGTTAATTTTGCCTTCAATTCCAGAAAACTCTTTTCACAAGTCTCGTCCCAAATGAATTTTACTCCTTTTCTTGTCAACTTTGTCAGAGGCAAGGCGATGCTTGAAAATCTAAATATGAATCTTCGGTAATAACCAGCGAAGCCTATGAAGCTCCGAATTTCTGTTACAGTCTTCGGTCTTTCCCAATTGATGACCGCTTCTATTTTAGTTGGGTCCACCGATACCCCATTCATTGAAATGACATGTCCTAAGAAGACCACTTGTTTCATCCAAAATTCATACTTGCTAAACTTGGCGTATAGCTTATGATTCCTCAGCATTTGTAGAACTACTTGCAGATGCACCCAGTGTTCTTCTAGGCTGCTAGAGTAGATGAGAATATCATTGACAAAAAGATCAAAAACTTATCCAAGAAGGGCCGGAAAACTCTATTCATGAGATCCATGAAAGCAGCTGGCGCATTTGTTAAACCAAATGGCATCACTAAAAACTCATAGTGGCCATACTGGGTACGGAAGGCTGTTTTAGAGATATCCTCATTTTGAATCCTCAACTGATGGTAACCCGACCGCAGATCTATTTTGGAAAAAACTTTGGCTGTCTGCAGTTGATCGAACAAGTCATCTATACGAGGCAAAGGATACTTGTTCTTTATAGTGACGGTGTTGAGGAGTTTCTAATCAATGCATAATCTCAACGACCTGTCCTTTTTCACAAATAATACTGGTGCTCCCCAAGGAGAGACGTTGGGTCGAATAAATCCTTTCTCTAGTAATTCCTGTAATTGACTTTTTAATTCTTTTAACTCCGCAGGAGCCATTCGGTACGGTGCCTTAGAGATGGGATTAGTTCCTGGCATCAACTCAATAGAAAAATCTATTTCTCTTTTTGGTGGTAGTCCAGAGAGGTCATCCGAAAAAACGTCAGTGATGTCTTTTACTACTTCAATACTTTCCAGTTTAGTTGTTGAAACTTCCTTAGTTTCCATGGTAGCAAGGTAAGCCTGACATCCTTTGGTTAAAAGCCGATGAGCCTTGACAGCCAAGATTATACATGGTTTGGAAAAATCGTGAAGCCCATGAAAAATAAAACTCTGTTCTCCTTGATTAAAGGTCACCTTCTTCTGTTTACAATCTATTAACGCCCCATTATCGGCTAACCAATTCATACCTAATATGACGTCAAAGTCGGTCATCTCTAGGAGAATGAGGTCGGCCTCCCACTGACGTTTCTCTAAGGAGATAGGTATCCCTTCAAGAAATTCATGAGCTAAAAATGCTTTTCCCATTGGGGTAGACACTTCTAAAACATATCCTAGATTTGAAATAAGATAGCCAAGGCTTAAAGCAAAATTGAACGATATGAAAGAATGTGTCGACCCTGGATCTATCAAGATTTTTTCTATTTTATCCAAGACTAGAAGGGTACCTTGAATGACTGCGGTCGACGCTTGATCCTCCTCAGCTGTAATTGCAAAGACCCGGCCTTGAGCTTTCGGTTCTGCTGTGGTCTTGATTCCTTCTTGAGTCTTTCTTTTTGCACAGTCTCTAATCTGATGGCCACGTTCTCCATAGGAAAAGCACTTTCCTTCGGCAAGATAGCACGATCCAGATGGGTGAATTTTATTACATTGAGAACATTTCTCTAACTTCCTCTCTCCCCTTATCTGAGACGGTGGTTCTGATGGCTTTTGAAGCTTACGATTATTCTGACTGTTAAACATAAACTTCCTCTTCCTCTCATTAGGTCGGAAACCACTGTTTTGTCCTCAATCTTTACGTCCAACCACAAACTCTTGGTAATCCTGTTCTAGGATAGAGGCCAGCTCTACCGCCTTGGCAAAAGTTGTAGGTTGGTGGCCAATGACTCTTCCTCGTAGTCCACTATTTAGGCCCCTCACAAACTTTCGTGCCTTCTTTAATTCCGTCATGTAAAAGTCTAGGGCAAAATGCTGTAACTGTACAAACATATTCTCATACTAGGCTACTGTTAAAGCTCCTTGTTGCAGATCTAGAAATTCTTTTTCCTTCCTCTCTTGGACATGAGGAGGAAAATATTTGTCATATAATACTTCTTTAAACTCCTCCCACTTAATGTGATCACCGTCCAGAAAGAAATTTCTTTCAGCAGTAGGCCTCCAGAACGCAGCTTCGCCCGTCATTGAGAAAGTGGCCTCAGGGCCGTCCTCTCCTGTAAACGCTAGTGCAAGCTTCTTAAAATGCTCCAACAGATTATTCTTTTCATCGTGGCTATTTTCTCCTGAACTGGTCGAATGATTAGAATGATTCAATTGGAATCCTTCAGCTTGAAGTTGTCGAGTCATTCTTTGCATTAGTAAATCCAGGAAGTGTGTCATAGGATCCCCCATTGTCAAAGTGACTGGTGCATTACTTTTCGGTGGAGTCGAACTACTTGCCGGTTGGGCATCGTTACCATTAACGTGTGCCATCTAAACATGGATTAATACCATCAAAATTTTATAAAAAGGCGTACTTTATAACAACCTTGTAGTTATTTATATTATCCAAAAACTGAGTTAGCTAACTACAAAACAAAACAACTCACATCAAACTGTTATACACATCAAAACTATTTACTCGAGATTTTTACAACCCTTTTTCTCTAAGTAACTAAGACTTTAGAGAGGAAAGGTCTTCGCTTTTGGACACTCAAAGAAAAAGTGGGACATAAGTCCACAAAAGATGCACCGCTCGGGCATTCCATGCCTTCCGGTCTCCTTCTCTTTGAGGCGATGCTGGATGTCTTGCTCCTCCACCCATTCGATCTCGGGTGGGGGCAATTCAATTAGGTCAAAATCCCTTTTAAACTCAAGGTCAGCATTTTTAATTTCTTCCTCTTCCATGGTGGGGTCTTCTTCAGACTCTTCTGCTGGAGTAGGCGAGTCCGGGATAACTATTATTTCGTCCATGTCACTATTTGCAGGTGAACCAGGGATGTAGGAGACTTC
Source organism: Saururus chinensis (assembly GCA_035235625.1). Lineage (NCBI taxonomy): Eukaryota > Viridiplantae > Streptophyta > Magnoliopsida > Piperales > Saururaceae > Saururus > Saururus chinensis. Next base: position 41,929,673 of record CP141143.1, read on the forward strand.
AGAATCTTCTGAGTCCGATATTTTGATGACTATTTTACCCTTATAGCACATACTCTTGCTACAACTTCCTTTCATTGGAAGCGGCAGTTTACGAGCAGTAGAATGATATAAATTGTTTGACAGAGATGTCTTGTGCTTGAACAGCGACATCTATTTTAACTTTACATAAAAAAATTCATTTAAGTCATATTAAATAGGAAAACATACGGTACTAATATTAAAATGGGAAAAATATACGATAAAATAATAATAATTGTAGTGACTGACTTAATTACTTTTTGGTAGACAGTAGAACCTTGGCTCCAATACCAACTGCAACACCCCTCATATTCATAATGATTTTTGAAAACATAATGAATTTTAAATACAATTGTCAAGGATCACCGTGTACCAAAAGAGTAATTACAACATACTTTGTATTATACAAAGATTTCTAAAATTTGGCATGACATGCCTTTATACATCAGTCAGTGCAAAATTTACCAAAAATACAAGAAAAGTACAAAAACTGTAATTTTACAAAGAAAAGCTCTTCATCGACTTCTTCATATTCAAATCACACACCTGCAGAATCTGAGAGTGGGTGAGTAAATTTATACTCAGTAGGCTGAGTTATGTTCTAAAAATATGCACGTAGAAATATCATGCCATCTTTCTTTCAAAATCTGAAAACATCGTCACAGAATGTCGCGATACCAGACGACTTACACCCACACTCATGGGGCAACGGGAGACGGATGGAAAGGGAATTTCCCATGATATCCCAGTCCTGTGCGCGCCGGAAGCCAAATTTGGCAGTATCCAAAATCATCATAATAACCCTTAGTTTTGAGAAACCAAGGACTATCCAGAGTGTACGATTGCCCAAAACTCGAAGAATTTTTTGAAAAAGGAGAAGCATTTAAAGACAGAATTTTCTTTCAAAAAAATCTTTAGCAAAGCCTTGGCAAGTCAAAATCTCAGCATACGATTAGAATTTAAAGCCACCTACCTATGACGCGTGCGAAGTATAAGAACTCCCCTCGTAGAGTATAAAGAAGATCCTTCCTTCGAGTGGGAAATTCGACAAAATAATAGTCCCAACGCATAGAGCACCCTCAATTTAGTGGGGTATGGCTTTTAAACGGGCTGAAAAGGGTTTGAAATGGTCCGGAAACAGTAAAAAGGAGAAATGGGAGGATTAGGGACGTGGTAGAGTTTTCCAGATTTTAGAGAGATCACCTTGGGAAAATAACACTTCAGGTGCATAGAGCACCCTTGAATTAGTAGGAAACGGGTCTTGGTTCATGAAATTCGAACTTAAAATGGGCCGGGAATGGTGAAAACAGTGAAAGGGGTTGAAAATCGGATGTGGGTGAAGAATGGCCAGAAATCTAAATTTATAGGGGAGGAGGAGGTGTTATCGGCGGGCGCCGCCGAAATCAATAGTGCCACCGTTGAAACCACGGGTGCATGTGACGTGCTCATTCGCGCACTTCACCGAGCTGCACTGAGTCGCGCCGCACTGCACTGAGCCGGATTTTTATATATATATATTAATTTTAAAATAATTGTAGCATCCTATCCCGAACTCCGTTTTGAGCGTTCTTAGAACCGTTGAGCTCATATTCATGAGCTCTACAAGACTAGACTAGTTATAGACTGGTTTACCTCTATTTAAGAAGTGGGTCCCACTAGTAGAGCATGTTTCCCAAGACCGTAACTTTTGTTCCCGGTCTCAAATTTCCTTGTTTTTGACTTATTACGCTTGTCTCAACGAGTTATAATCAGACTTAGGAAAATAACAAAATTTATAAAATATCAGAAAAATAGGGTTATTGCAGCTAGTTAACTAACCCGAGGCCAACACATGGAGCATATTTTCATTGGTTATGATTAATACACATAAGAAAAAGACAATGAAGCTAATTGGAAAACTAAAGGAAGACTCAAAGATATTTACTAAATAATTTATTGATTTATTTGATTGTTTTAGAATCTAATCATTGCCAAGAAGCAACCAATCAAGCAACCAATCCGGATGCAATCAAGGGATATGATTGGATATTCCCCTTTAAAGTAACCCCTCCTACTCCTATAAATAGAGGGGTGGACATGGTAGAGGCATTATCTCTTCCTCTTTAGAGCTCTCTTCTCTTATTTTATTTCTCCTTTTGTACTTTTGTTTTTAGTTTTATTGTAATAGTTTTCTAAGCTCTCAAGTTAAGGCTAGACGTGATTTGTAACAATCTAATATAATTCTATTCATTTTTCATCAATGGTTTCAAGTAAGTATTGGTTATTTAAAGTGATGTTCATTTAATATTATTCTTCTTCTTGTTTCTTTGTTATTTGAATATATAAGATGCTTAAAGGCTCTCCTTCTTGATCTTTTGTAATTTTGATACATAGAACTTTTAAAAAAATAATTGTTTTATCCTTCATCAATCTAAAATAATTTCTATCTTTGTTTTTGCTTTTAATATTCATATCTTTCGGTTAGATAGAACATGAAGAACATCACTAGATGTTACAATGACCTACAATACCTTAGTGTTTTATCTTAATGATTTCTTAACTCTTTATTCCCAAAATACTCTTCTACACTTTCTGTCTTCATTTTTCATTCCTCTATTTTTCGTAATCATTTTCTTTGTTGTAAAAGGCTTTCCCTATAGATTGACCTAGTGTACTACAATTTGCCAATAAAACAAATCTGAATTTGAGTTCTTCACAGTCTTGGTTCAGACGTAACAATAGCCACCCACACCCAAACCAATGTGCAGGGGGTTGTGCATTAAGCACAATCTAGGGCAGAGGGGTATGAGCATGGCTGCCAATGCCGACAATGCTAATAGAGATGAAATCGGGCTAGACGGGGCTATCCCTAGCTATGCCAAGGTTTGCTGAGCAAAAGCCGACCAAAAAGGACCCACAGAGACGATGGAACTGTCGTCCAGTAAAACACACAAAGACAAAACATCAACAAAAAGATCGGCGGGCACATAGGGAAACCTAGGGGCAGGGGCGGTGGCTAGTGCCTCTAGGGTCTTGGTGGCTGCATGGGAACAAGTCCGGTGGAGGGAGGTGGCATACAACGGCAAACAACCTCCGACAACCCAAAATGAAATGGCACAGTGAGAGAAAAAAAAAGAGAAAAGTGTAGGTAGCTCACATAGGAGCAATGAGAGCATCGTTGTTGCTATAGCCAGTGCCTATGGGTTCTTAGTGGCCAAACCAAGACAAGTACAATTGAGGGTGGCTGCAAAGGCAGCAAAATCGCCCTCCTATGGCCCAAAAACCAATTTAAGAGGTGATAAAAACCAAACAAAAGATCGGTAAGTCGTGGAGGAGTGAAGAGGACATGGCGGTGGTCATAGCCGGTACTTTTGGACTCATGGTGGTAAGGCGAATTGGAACCCGACAATAACTAGTGAAATCAGATGATGGAGGAGGGAGATCGGAGTGATTTGAATTGCACTCGGATTTTCTCAAAGTTACTGTCCGTAAAAAAAAAAAAAAACATATGGACGTCGAGTTCTGGAATCAGGTTTTTGGGTTCTAGATTTATATATCCTTTTTTATTCCTCTTATTTCTCCATCACATGTTAACCTCCTATTTACGCATCATTTCTCTAAAATTCATGCTGAAAGCGCGTGGCAAGGCCCGCGGCCTAATACTAAGCCCGACATCCAACTCTATGGGTATAAATACCGAGGTAAATATGCAAATACAAATATGTTGAAGCATCATATTTTCTAGCCAAAAATGACTAAAAAATAGCAAAAAAATTGTAGAAAATTGTAGAAAAATCAGGGACATTACAGAACATTATTAACAAATTTTGGTTTTAATCGATTAAAAGGCTATAACTTGACTAAAAGTGATCCGTTTAATTTGTCATTTAGTTAGTTTGATTCATTGTTAAAAACTTAACAAATAAGTACATAATTATTTAAAATAATTATATACACATTCATTATGAGCTTTGGTGTTTTGCTGAAAATCTAGTTAAGAGAATGAAATCATATAAGTTATGGAAGAACGGTCAAATTGTGGTATCACTTTTTCCATTAGTTTCATTATTACGAATGTAACAAATGACTGGGAGGTTTCTTAAAATATTAAATGATATAACGATTTGCACACATTCTTAATGAACTTAGGTTTTAATTGATGAAAAGGTTATAACTTAACCAAAAGTAGTCCAATTGGTTCATTGTTTAGTGTGTTTGATTCATTCTTACAAACTTAACAAATGGGTATGTATTTATTTCAAAAAATAAAATACATATTTGTGACGAGCTTTGGTGATTTGTTTTAAATCTTATTAAGTGAATTAAATCACATAAGTTAAGGAAGAACAGCCAAATTGTGGTATCACTTTGTTAATTTGATTCTTTATTATGAACGTAAAAAATTAATGGGACATCTCTTTATAATTTAAACAATATAACAATATGTGCACATTGTGTACGAACTTTAATTTTAATTGATTAAAATGATATAACTTGACAAGAAGTGGTTTGATTAGTTCGTCATTTAGTACATTTGATTCATTCTTACAAACTTAGAAAATGAGTACAAATTTATTTAAAATGATAAAATACACATTCATTACAAGCCCTGGTGCTTTATTCTAAGTCTAGTTCAGCGAATGAGTTCATATAACTTATGGAAGAATGGTCAAATTGTTGTATCACTTTGTTTATTTAATTCATTATTATGAATGTAATAAATGAATGGGAGGTCACTTTTAACTTTACACGATATAACAATTTATGCACCTTCTTAACAAACTTTGTCTTATAGATTAAAGGGTTATCACTTGACCAAAAGTTGCTTGACTTGTTCATCGTTTAGTGCATTTGGATCATTCTTACAAACTTAGCAAATGAGTACATATTTATTGCCTATGTCACTGTATAAATTCCAGGTTAATTTGCTACATCACCAGGTACATTGCATTCATACGGTGATGTACATAGCTTGTGCTCGTTTATGCGTTAGGGATTCATAGCGTCTCAGTTTACACACATTATTGTCCTTCAATGTGTAAGTCGATGGGTTTTACGTAATGATCATAAGACACATCGTGTACTCGAGAACACAATAAATTCATTTATCGTGCTCTCTTACTCACGATCTTTTCTTCACAAGATGTGGTAAACCCGGTTGATCGTACCTGCACATGTGGAAAGTTTCAACATCTGGGTCTACCATGTAAGTATGCAATTGCAACAATCAATAATAAACACTTCTATGTGTCTGAGTATTGCGAAAAATGGTACTCTACTGAAATGTATAAACTAACTTATCATGAGCCCTTACACCCAACAAAAGATCGGCAGCAGTGAGCACCGGCTGGAATTATGCCTACATTCAACCCACCTATCCCTCAAAAGCAGCGGGGGTGTCCACGAAAAAATCGGATAGAGTCACAACCGCCTCTCAAAGCCCCACGAAAATGTGGAACATGCGGTCAGTTGGGTCACAACTGCAAACAATGTACCTGCGCACATGGAGGGCCCTCTAATGTGGCAGATGTCCCAAAGACAAGCCGAAGGAGGTCGAATAATAAAGTACGCAAATAGCATAAGGAGGGAGAGCATCGATCAGGCTTACCTTTTCCACCTCTATTCTTCAGATGAAATTTTTTGTATATACAATGTGTTATAATCAACACAAAATATGTAATTTACATGTTCCTAAAAAAATGACATGTTGTACATAGGGGATAATGTATATGTTGTACGTTCGTGTTATAATCAACACAAAATATGTAATTAACGTGTTCCTAAAAACACGACATGTTGTACATGTTACCAATTACGTAATAATATATATTGATTATTAATTTTTATGTCAAAGTGTCCTTTATGTACATGATGTTAAAGTGTCCTTTGCTTACACGATGTCAAAGTTTCCTTTGCTTACACAATGTCAAAGTTTCCTTTGCTTACACAATGTCAAAGTGTGCTTCACTTACACGATATTAGTCATATCGTGTGTTCAAACACACGACAATTCCATGTTTGTAATTTTCCAATTGCAGAGGCATTATTACTGAGGAATCAATACCTTCAATTACCTGGCGGTCCGTAACCGTCCCACCCTGCCTATATATATTAGGGTTTGCAGAATGCTCACTCACTGGTTCTTCGTAGAGATTGTGCTAGTGGTGGCTGGTGAATCGGTCTGCACCTATATCTAATGGTGGGCATGGTTTGCTAGATAGCGATTTAGCAATGACTTTCTCACGATGATGTTCTTCGTGGAGATGTATTATTTGGGATATTGCTATAGCGGCAACTGGTGAATCGGCCCACCATCGGATACGGTCACCACCTATATCCGATAGTGGGCATGATTCACTAGATGGCAATATATCAATTTCTCCAATGATCCATTGCATATGCGCCCTATTCGATAAACGACAATTTAGGGTTTGCAGAACACTCACTGCTTCTTGGCAAAGATGGGTCATTCGGGAGATTGCTTTAGCGGTGGCTGGTGAATCGGTCTGCCTTCGGATATGGTCCTTGCCTGTATCCGAAGGTGGGCATGGTTTGCTAGACGGCAATATATCAATGTCCCTAATGAATTGTCGCATGGGTTCGAGATTCTACAAGAAGATCACACACCAACTAATCGCTGGTGACGTGACGAATTGTTATTTTCTTTGTATTTTTAAAGTTGTAGGGAGATTAGTTTTTTGGATGTAATAAATTAATAATAGTTATATATTTCTTCCTATCTAAAGTTGTCTTTCCTATATATTGAGAGAAATAACGTGATGATTTATTATTAACTAACACACTATTAATATTAGTCCCAACGATAAGCCGAAGGAGGTCAATCAACAGGAAATAAGTCATTAAAATGTTCCTAAAAACATGAAATATGTACTTAACGTGTTTCTAAAAACATGAAATATGTAATGAATGTGCTCTTAGAAACACATGTTGTATGTATGGTATAGTGTATATGTGTATCATTTAAGCAACAACACGACCAAATAAGAGATCGTGTTACTAAGCACCATATTTGATTTGGGTTATGACCAACGATATGTGTCTTTTTCGTTTGGTTGATTACACGACATCACAGACTTCATAATACGAGATGCGAAGTAAACGATAACACAACCTAATATGAGTTGGCGTGTATGCGATAACACGACCTAATAGGCAATTGTAAGAACTATAATACGATCAGATATATGTGTACTACCGTTTGATCGATTATACGCCATCTAACATTTATACAACAACTAAGTAAAAATGATTGGTCCAATAATTAATTACAAAATAATTGGTCACAGTATGTAATTACAAAATAATTGATCTTTTTTACAATTCATCTATATCTGGATCAAATTACTCTTCGATTCGGGACTAAAGTATAACAGTGCATATCATCGGCCTGACCAAGCCTGTTATCTCAAGATATCTAAAATCTGGCTGAATAACACCCCCTATTAGTTACTCTACATAGTACATGACGAACAAACCACAATCTTCATTTTTTTCCTAGTACGGGCATTTGTTGATCTTAGTTAGTGGCCACGTTCGAGCCCCTTTTATCTTAAGTGCCTTCTCCATTCCATTAGTAACATGTTTCCTGACACTGTCCACCTCGGCAAAGTGGTGACTGTGATCACCTTGCAATGGACAATAAGCAATAGAAAGTGGCCCTTGACATAGATAGGAATGAAACCACTCTCCGTGTTAACATTCAAGCCTCTCAACAATATGACAGAGAGTTTGCCCTCCTTCTCGGCCGGCCCTTCCTTAGAGCCAACGTTAATGTAGTGCTGAATAGCGAACTTGCCAAAAAAATAGTTGAGGTACCTGCCTGGACTTCTCATACTGCGTTCATCTAGTAGTTGGAAGAAGATGTCAATGACCTACACAATACCATACGTGTTAGTAATGACACTATATGCTACCGATCGTCATATGACTTTACACGATTAGTGACTATACCATGTTTACGATCACACGACTCATTCACAAGTCGTGTATGCATTAACACGCTAGTTTTACTTCAGCAATTACAAGTCAATAGTTAACTTATATGAAAACCAATGATATGATCCTATGTCGTGTAATCGATAAAATGATAATTCATTGTAATATGCATAAGATATTCAGTCATTTGATTGATAACACGATAGAGCTTAAAACGTATGAGCAATGAATAGATATTACCTCATTCGTTATACACTCCTGCTTTAATAGAGATAGGTAGTCGGTGTAGAGGAGTGTCTCTACAGGCCATGACTTGTATGGGTTCGATAGAAATTCCGTGATAATTTCTTTACCTGCCGGGACCTGAACCTGCAGGTGGAACACCAACTATGTGTCAAGATAGTCCTTCGGCCGTAGACTTTCTCCTCCTTGTTCGTCTTAGTCGAAGTATCTTCTTTGACATCTTCAACATTGCAGATACTCTCCATTACGTCCACATCTACTAGAGGAGTATCCAATATAGTGCCTTCACTGGAAACTGTGATTGAGGCTACTAGTTCCGGGGTGGGAGACTTTGGATGTGCCTAACGGATAATGCTTGGGCCAGGGACCGAAGCTAGAGGTAGTTCATCACCAGGCTTTTGAGGCTGATGACTGTATCTAGATTTTGATAGTTTCTCATCAATGTAGCTGCTAAAATGCTTCAGCTTATTCAATACCTGAGTTGCAACTTTCTTCATAGGCTCTTGACCTTGAGCAGATGGTTCAACTACAGTGGACCTCAACTTCCATTGCGCATGAGGAACAATGGGAGGGCTAGGAGAAGCTTTCCGCTTCACTCTAATTTTTACTCGTTTTGGGACTACTCCTTTATTCGCTTGCTGGGGTGCTCCGGTCCCTTCAAGGGTTGTTCCGAAATCTTCAGTTGGTCTCTGGGTCCCTCATGGGGTTGTTCTGGCACATCGCAGACTTGTGCCACGACCTTAGGTGGAAGGTCCGGTACCTCTACCTCCCAGGGTTGTTCGTCGACATCCTGGGGAAGGTCCGTTTCCTCTATCTCCCGTGGTTGTTCTTTGACATCCCGGGGTTGTTCCATGAATTCTGCATTTATTTTCGTCAAAAATCTAGTTATTACGGTCCTTTGCAACTTCGGACCAATCTTCTTTTCCGGTTTGGTGGCAGCTTATGGTTGCCGTTTCTTTGTATTTGAGAAGTAAGTAATCGTGTTAGTAGCCACACGATATCCACACAAGTCATCATTTACAAACACGATAAAGATCTTATCGTATTTGTAGAAACACGACAAAAAGCCTAATCGTGCTCACGCTCACACGACCACGCAGAGATGGTTCTCACAACTACTGCTTCAATGATCATGTGTTGATGACACGACAATCCAACTGTCGCATTTCTTACTCAACGATATGATCTCTTATCGTGTACTCAACTACACGAATATCCCCTATTGAAACACAATACATTAAATTAGCGTACTTACTTAAAATGAATCCCTCTTCCACCAGTTGAGGGACTTGTACTGGTTGATCTTCGGGGGCAAATGGTTGGCGAACCTCTCTTGATTTTGAAGCTCTTGCCTTTGAACGAACCGAAGGTGATCCTTCGGTTCTAGGAGGAGGGGTTGATGCATGGGCGACCACCGGCTGTGTGGGTTCAGCCGGCTGTTCTGTATCTCATTCCTCGGGGGGTTGCATCTGTTCTATGAGGCTAGTTGCCGCCTCTATATCATCCTTAACACGCTGGAGTGCAGCTACAACTCAATCCTTGTTCCATCCCCACTCACCGTATAGAACAGCCTTCTCCAAAACAACTTCACATATTCCCATCATGACATCAACTGGCATGACGAATGATTCAATGACGTCATGGCCTGAATGTACATGCCCCGACGTCTCGCCGTGTGGGGCATGGCTGGGTGTCATTGTTCGGAAAGGCTGCGTAACCGCCTTCTTAGCTTTCGGGGTTGCCCTTTGGACATCCATCAAGTGCGCCTCTTCAGCAATTGGTGTGATGTGTATAACAATTTGCGAGTCTGGTTTCAGCCTCATGAAGACATCCCCGTACCACTTTTTCATCCGGTGATGAACTAGAATCTTCTTCCTACCCTTTTCGTCGGTTGGGTCAAGTTTATTGGCCTTCTCCACATCGCTCAAAAGTTGGGTAAATCCGGGCCACTTCTTGCACCTCGGGCTACATGGAGGACCACTGGGAGCCCATATGGACATATACTCATAAAACCATACCTGGCGGACAATACAAAAGAATATAAACATTAGTCTAAAATGTTTAGTAACTTCATTATAACAAATTAGTCGTTTTACAGATAACACACTTGAAGCCACGTTGTGTTTCCTATAACACGATACATTACGATCATCTAAATTTTAAACTATATAACGATTTTTGAACTTTCTTAACGAACTTCGGTATCAATCAATCAAAGGGATACAACTTGACCAAAAGTGGTCCGATTAGTTCATCATTTAGTGTGCTTGATTCAATCCTACAAATGTAAGAAATGAGTACGTATTTCTTTAAAACACATTCGCGATGAGCTGCGGTGCTTTGTTCTAAATCTATTTAAGCGAATAAAATCATATGAGTTAAGGAAGAATGGTAAAATCCTGATATTACATTTTCCTTTTGATTTGTCACTATGAGCATAACAATGAAATGGAGGTCTCTCTAAACTTTAACCAATATAACGATTTGCGCATATTCTTAACTAACTTTTGTTTTAATCGATTAAATGGATATAACTTAACCACAAGTTATCCGATTTGTTCATCATTTATTGCACTTGGTTTAGTCTTACAAACTTAACAAATGAGTAGGAATTTATTTAAAACCATTAAATACACATTCGTAATGAGCCTTTGTGTTTTGTTCTAAATCTAGTCAGACGAATGAAATGATATGATCTAAGGAGGAACGGTAAAATTATGATGCCGCTTTGTCCATTTGATTCATCATTACTGACATAACAAAGAAAGGAGAGGTCTCTTTAAACGATGTAATTATTTGTGCACTACTGAACAAACTTTGGTTTTAGTGCATTTGATTCATCCTTAAGAACTTAGCAAATGAGAACATATTTATTTAAAACAATTAAATACACATTTGTTATGATGTTTGGTACTTTGTTCTAAATCAAGTTAAGCAAATGAAATCATATAAGTTAAGGAAGAACGGTCAAATTTTGATATCACTTTGTCCTTATGATTCATCATTATCAACATAACAAATGAATGGGACATCTTTATCCTTGATATACTAATTTTTGCACAGTTTTAACAAACTTCGGGTTTAATCGATTAAAGGGATATAACTTGACTATAAGTGGTCCATTTTGTTTGTCGTTTAGCGCCCAGAATTCTTTCACACGAACTTATTAAATGAGAACGTATTTATTTAAAACAATTACATACACTTTTGTGACGAGATTTGGTGCTTTGTTCTAAATCTAGTTAAGGTAATGAAATAATATAAGTTAAGGTAGAATGATCAAATTGTTGTATCACTTTGTTTATTTGATTTGTTCTTATGGATGTCAGAAATGAATAGGTGGTCTCTTTAACCTTTAAAGTGATATAATTTGACCAAAGGTAGTCTGATTAGTTCGTCATTTAGTACGTTTGATTTATTCTTACGAACTTAGAAAATGAGTCCATATTTATTTAAAAAAATAAATACACATTCGTGATAAGCTTTGGTACTTTGTTCTAAATCTACTTAAGCGAATGAAATAATATATGTTAAGGAAAAACGGATAAATTGTGGTATGACTTTGTTCATTTGATTCTTTATTAAACAATATAATGATTTGTGCACTTCTTAACGAACTTTAGTTTTAATCAATCAAAAAGATTTAACTTGAGAAAAAGTGGTCCAATTAGTTAGTCGTTAAGTGCATTTAATTCATTCTTATGAACATAGCAAATGAGTACCTATTTATTAAAGACATTTAAATATATATTTGTGATGAACTTTGGTTCATTGTTATAAATCTAGTTAAGCGAATGAAATCACATAAGTTAAGGAAAAACGGTCAAATTGTGATATCACTTTGTCCATGTGATTCGTCATTACGAATATATCAAATGATATAGAGGTCTCTTTAAACCTTAAACGATATAATGATTTCTGCACTTTCATATAAAACTTCGATTTTAATCGATTAGACTTATATAAATTGACCAAACGTGTTCTGATTAGTTTGTCATTTAGTGTGTTTGTTTTATTCTTACAAATTTAGCAAATGCGTCTGTATTTATTTAAAAAATTGAAATACACACTCATGATGAGCTTTGTTGGTTTGTTCCAAATCTATTTATGTGAAGGAAATTAAATAAGTTAAGAAAAAATGAACAAATTCTAATATCACTTTCTCCATTTGATTAATTATTACGAACATAAAAAATGAATAAGAGGTCTGCTTAACCTTTAAAATATAACAATTCTTGCACATTCTTAATGAACGTTGCTTTTAATTAATTAAAAAGGTATAACTTGACCAAAAGTTGTTTGATTTGTTCAACGTTTACTACGTTTAATTAATTCTTACGAACATAGCAAAAGAGTACATATTTTTAAAAAATAATTAAATACACATTCGTGAAGAGCTTTTGTTCTTTGTTCTAAATCTAGTTAAGTGAATAAAATTACTTTTTCCATTTGATTCATCATTACGAATGAACTAAATAAATGGGAGGACTCTTTAACCTTTAAATGATATAACGTTTTGTACACATTTATAACAAACATTGGTTTTAATAGATTAGAAGGATATAACTTGACCAAAAGTGGTCCGATTGGTTTGTTATTTAGTGTGTTTGATCCCTTCTTTTGGACTTAGCAAATGAGCATGCATTTATTTTAAAAAATTAAAAACATATTTGTGACGAGTTTTTGTGCTTTGTTCTAAATTTGTTATGCAAATGAAATCACATAAGTTATGGGAGAATGGTCAATTTGTGTTATCACTTTGTCTTTGTAATTCGTCATTAAGAATGTAATAAATGAATGGGAGGACTCTTTAAACCTTAATTGATATAACGATTTGTGCACATTCTTAACGAACTTCGGTTTTAATCAATTAAGATGATCTAACTTGACCAAAAGTGATCTGATTGGTTCATCATTTAGTGTATTTGATTTATTCTTAGGAACATAGAAAATGAGTACATATTTATTTTAAATAATTAAGTATGCATTCATTACGAGCTTCCTTACTTTGTCTTCAATTTAATTAAGCGAATAAAATCATATAGGTTAAGGAAGTATAATAAAATTATGCTATCACTATGTCCAATTGATTTGTCATTACAAACATAACAAATGAATAACAGGTCACTCTAAATTTTAAACGATATATCGATTTATAAACATTCTTAACGCACTTCCTTTTTAATAAATTAAAGGGATATTACTTGACCAAAGGTGATTGATTGGTTCATCATTTCGTGTGTTTGATTCATTCTTAAGAATATAACCAATTTTTGCATAAAAAGAAAAAATGCATAGGAATTCGGAAAACACTGGTATCTTACATATTTATTTCAAATTAATTAACTATACATTCATGACGAGCATTGGTTGTTCATTTTAAATCTAGTTAAGCAAATGAAATCGCATAAGTAAAGGAAGAATGGTTAAATTATTTTAACACTTTGTCCATTTGATTTGTCATTATGAACGTAGCAAATGAATTGGAGGACTCTTTAAACTTTAAACAAAGTAATGATTTGTGCACTTTTTTAACGAACTTTGGCTTTAATCAAATAAAAGGATATAGCTTGACCAAAAGTGGTTCAATTTTTTAGTCGTTTAGTGCATTTGATACATTTTTACGAACCTAACAAATGAATACTTATTTATATAGAACTATTAATACACAGTCGTGATGAGCTTTGGTGCTTTGTTTTAAATCTAATTAAGCTAGTGAAATTATACAAATTAAGGCTTTGTCTATTTAATTCGTTATTATGAATGTAACAAATAAATGAAGGTCTCTTTAAACTTTAAACAATATAACAATTTGTTTACTTTTTAACGAATTTCGGTTTTAATCGTTTAAAAGAATATAAGTTGACAAAAAGTGGTCTGATTAATTCATCGTTTAGTACATTTGATTAATTCTTACGAACTTAGCAAATTTTTATGTATTTATTTAAAAAAATTAAATACACATTTGTAATAATCTTTGGTGCTTTGTTCTAAATCTAGTTAGGCAGATGGAATCATATAAGTTAAAGAAGTATAGTTAAATTGCGGTATCACTTTATTCATTCAATTATTCATTACGAACATAACAAATTAATGTGAAGACTCCTTATACTTTAAATTATATAATGATTTGTGCACATCTTAATGAATTTCAATTTTTCTTAATTAAAACGATAAAACTTAACCAAAAGTAATCCAACTCGTTTGTCATTTAATGCATTTGATTCATTCTAAAAAACCTTCAAAATAATTACATATTTATTTAAAACAATTAAATACACATTCGGGACAAGCTTTCGTGTTTTATTATAAATCTAGTTAAGCGAATGATATCATATAAGTTAAGGAAGAACAATGAAAATATGGTATCACTTTTCTATTTCTTTTGTTATTACGAATGTAACAAATGAATGTGAGGTCTATATAACCTTTAAAAGATATAACGATTTATACACTTTCCTAACGAACTTTGGCTTTAATTAAATAAAATTAAATAACTTAACCAAAAGTGGTCCAATTGGATTGTCATTTAGTGTGTATAATTCATTCTTATAAACTTAGCAAATTTGTTTGTATTTATTTAAAATAATTAATTACACATTTGTGATGAACTTTGGTGATTAATTCTAAATCTAGTTACGCGAAAAAAATCATATAACTTAAGAGAGAATGGTTAAATTATGGTGTCACTTTGTCAATTTGATTCTCTATTATGAACGTAAAAAATAAATGGGAGGTCTCTTTAACCTTTAAATAATATAACGATTTGAGAACCTTCTAAATGAACTTCAGTTTTAATTGATTAAAATGATATCACTTAAATAAAAGTTGTGGGTTTGATTCATTTTAACTCACTTAACTAATGAGTACATATTTATTTAAAAAAATTAAATACACATTCTTGACAAGTTTGGGCGCTTTGTTATAAATCTTGTTAAGTGAATGAAATTATATAAGTTAAGGAACAACGGTCAAATTATGGTATCACTTTGTAAATTTGATTAATCATTATGAACATAATAAATGAATGGTAGGACTCTTTAAACTTTAAACGATATAACAATTTGTGCCCATTGTTAATGATCTAAGGTTTTAACTGATTAAAAGTATAAAATTTGATCAAACTCATTTGATTGGATCATCTTTTAGTGCATTTGATTCATTGTAACGAACTTTAAAAATGAGTATATATTTATTTAAAATAATTAAATACACATTTATGACAACCTTTGGTGTTTTGTTCTAAATCTAGCTAAGCGAATAAAATCATATAAGTTAAGGAAAATAGTCAAATTTCAGGATCACTTTTTCCATTTGATTTGTTATTATGAACATGACAAATGAATGAGAGGTCTCTTTAACCTTTAACGATATAATGATTTGTGCACTTTCTTAATGAACTTCAGCTTTAATCGATTAAAATTATATAACTTGACCAAAAATGCTCCGATTGGTTCGTTATTTAGTGTGTTTGATTCATTCTTGCAAACTTAGCAAATATGTACATATTTATTTAGAACAATTAAATACACATTCATTCCGACATTTTGTGCTTTATTCTAAATCTAGTTAAGTAAATGAAATCATATACGTGAAAAAGTTATGGTCAAATTGTGGTATCACTTTGTCCATTTAATTAGTAAGTACAAACTTAACAAATTAATGTGAGAACTCTATAAACTTTAAACAAAATAATGATTTATGCATTATCGGCTATACCAATAACATATGAGCAATTACAGCTGATACACACCAATTTTTACATGGAGTGTACCATCCCCGTAACATATCAGTGTTGGTCGATACCGGTACGTAGTAGCCGATACACACCCATATTGGCCAATACGGCCTTCAAGGGGCCTATCAAGCCAAAAAGGGATGTTGAAGGAGGAGCATAAGGCTTCTTGCACTTCTACAATTGATTTTGAAAAAAACAATTTTTTTGCCGGACTGTAAACCTTTCGTTCTGGCCCAAAGCCAGCCACATTGGGTTGGGCCTATTGTTGTTGTTGCAAACTAGCCGCTCACAATGCCTAAACAAAGGATATATTTGTAATTTTTTCATAAATTCAATCATTCTAAACGTGATTTATCAATTTAAACGTGATCTATCTTAAAACAATTCCAATCAAAGGGTATGTTTATCAATTTACAAAAAAATTCTAAAGATTTTGACCTTAAAAACAATTCGCTATCCAAACGTGATTCCATCTATAAAATTTCGTGCCCAAACCAAATTCCGTTTCTATATTGAATCGAATGAATTATATCCTAAAAATTCCGATTTGCTACCAATTTAATTCAAAACCCAAACAACCCCTTAGAACGAAGCTCCCCAACTAGCCATGAATGAGTATTTAATTATTTTAAATAAATACATACTTATTTTATAAGTTTGTAAGAATGAATGAAACATACTAAACAACAAACATATTAGACCACTTTTGGTCTACCTATGTACTTTTAATTGATTAAAAGCGAACTTCGTTAAGAATGTGCAGAAATTGTTATATCATTTAAAGTTTAAAGAGACATCCTATTCATTTTTTACGTTGATAATGATAAATTAAATCGACAAAGTGATACTAGAATTTGACCGCTCTTCCTTAACTAGTTTTAGATAATAGTACCTTTGCTCGTCATAATTGTGTATTTAATTATTTTATATAAATACATACTTATTTGCTAAGTTCGTAAGAAAAATTAAATGAACTAAACAAAGAACAATTCAGACCAATTTTGGTCAAGTTGTATTCTTTTATTCGATTAAAAATGAAGAACATTTAGAATGCACACAAATCATTACTTTGTTTAAAGTTAAAAG
The DNA here is from genome assembly GCA_035235625.1 of Saururus chinensis. Classification (NCBI taxonomy): domain Eukaryota; kingdom Viridiplantae; phylum Streptophyta; class Magnoliopsida; order Piperales; family Saururaceae; genus Saururus; species Saururus chinensis. The sequence goes on from CP141143.1 coordinate 41,946,693, forward strand.
AGATCTCCCAATCAATTGTATGTTAGTAGTGACGAATAATATGGACAAAATTATACAATAATTTGACCGTTCTTCCTTAACTTATATAATTTCATTTGCTTAATTAGTTTTAGAACAAAGTGCTTACGCTCACCATGATATCCTTTTAATCGATTAAAACTATTGTTCGTTAAAAATATACACAAATCATTATATCATTTAATATTTAAAGAGATCTCCCATTAATTTTTTAGGTTGTAATCATGAATAAAATGCCCGAATTGATATCACAATTTGACTGCTCACCTTCAACTTAAATCATTTCATTCATTTAACTAGTTTTAAAAGAAATGACTCAAGCTTGTCACGAATATGTACTTCAAAGCATTAAATAAATATGCACATATTTGCTAAGTTTGTAAGAATTAATCAAAAGCACTAAATGACAAACAAATTTGACCAGTTTTTATCAATATATATTCTTTTATTTAATTAAAATTGAAGCTCAATAAGAATACGTACAAATCATTACATAGTTTAAAGTTTAAAGAGATCTCATAATCATATGTTATGTTCGTAATGACGAATCAAATGAACAAAGTTATACTACTATTTAATTGTTCTTCTTTAAGTAATGTGATTTCATTCACTTAACTAGTTTTAGAACAAATCACCCAAGATTTTCACGAACTTTTACTATAGTGTTTTAAATATATACGCACTCATTTGTTATGTTCGTAAGATTGAATCAAACAGACTAAACGAAGAACAAATTGGACTAGTTTCGGTTAAGTTATGTCCTTTTATTTTATCAAAATCGAAGCTCATTAACAATGCTCATTAAATTAAATTATGCAATAATTTGTTACGTTCGTAATAATGAATCAAATGCACAAAGTGAAACCCCAATTTGACCACTCACCATCAACTTAAATCCTTTTATTGATTTAACTAGTTTTGGAACAACTCACCAAACTCATCACAAATTTGTACTTCAAAGTTTAAAATACATACGCACGCATTTGCTAAGTTAATAAGATTGAATCGAATGCACTAAACAATGAACAAAATAAGACTAATTTTGGTCAAGTTATATTCTTTTATAAGATTAAAATTGAAGCTCATTTAGAATGCGCACAAATCCTTACATAGTTTAATGTTTAAAGATATCTCTAATTCATTTATTACATTCGTAATGAAGAATCAAAATAGACAAGTGTTTCAGAAATTTGACCGTTCTTCGTTAAAATATGTGATTTTATTCGCTTAACATCTTTTAGAAAAAAGCACATAAGCTCGTCACGAATTTGTGTTTCATTGTTTTAATTAAATGCGTACTCACTGGCTCTATAAGTAAGAATAAGTAAAATGAACTAAATAATGAACCAATCAGACCACTTTTGGTCTACTTATATGCTTTTTATTGATTAAAACCAAAGTTCATTAAGAATGTGCACAAATAATTAGATTATTTAAAGTTTAAAGAAACCTCCCATTCATTTGTAGCATTCATAATGGCGAATCAAATGGACAAATTGATACCACAATTTGACAATTCTTCCTTTACTCTTATGTGACTTGATTCACTAAACTTGTTTTCAAATAAAGCACCCAAGCTCGTCACGAATGTGCATTTAATTGTTTTAAATAAAGACATACTTATTTTCTTAGTTCGTAAGAATTAATCAACTACACTAAATGACGAACAAATCTGACCACTTTTGATATATTTATGTACTTTTAATCGATTAAAAGCAAAGTTCGTTAAGAATTCACTCTCATTTAGTAAGCTTGTAACAATAAATGAAACAACTAAGTGACAAAAAATAGACTAGTTTTTGTCTGATGTGTTTGTCATTTAGTGCGTTTGATTCATTAAGACGAACATAAAAAATGAGCATGCATTTATTTTAATTAATTAAATGCACATTTGTGATGAGTTTTGGTGTATTGTTTTAAAACTAGTTTAAGTCAATAAAATCATATAAATTAAGGAAGAATGTTCAAATTATGGTATCACTTTGTCCATTTGATTTTTCATTATGAATATAACGAATGAATAAGAGGTCTCTTTAAACTTTAAATGGTATAAGGATTAGTGCACACTCTTAACAAACTTTAGTTTTAATGGATTAAAAGGATATAACTATACAAAAAGAGGTCTTATTGGTTCATCGTTTGGTGTGTTTAATTCATTTTTACGAACATAGCAAATGAGTATGTATTTATTTAAAATAATTAAATACACATTTGTGATGAGCATTAGTGCTTTGTTCTAAAACTAGTTAAGCGAATGAAATCACATTAGTTAAGGAAAAACAGTTAAATTGGTGTACCACTTCGTCCATTTAATTCTTCATTACGAGCTTCAATTTTAATCGAATAAAAGAATGTAACTTAACCAAAAGTTGTCCGATTTGTTCATCATTCAGTGCATTTTATTCATTTCTGTGAACTTAATGAATGAGTGCATTTTTATTTAAAACTTTGAAGTACACTTTTGTGTCTAGCTTGGGTGATTTGTTCTAAAACTAGTTAAACGAATGAATCACATAAGTAAAGGAAGAATGGTCAAATTGTGGTTTAATATTGTCCATTTGATTCATCATCATGAACGTAACAAATGATTGGGAGATCTCTTTAAACTTTAAACTATGTAATGATTTGTGCGCATTCTTAACGACCTTAAATTTTAATTGAATAAAAGAATATAACTTTTACTAAACCCGGTACACTGTGTTCATCATTTTGTGTGTTTGATTCATTCTTACGAACTTAGCTAATGCGTGTGTATTTATTTAAAATAATTTAATACACATTCATAACGAGCTTCGGTGATTTAGTACTAAACTAGCTAAACAAATGAATAGATTTTAGTTGAAAGTTAGCTTTCAAATTGTGGTATCAGTTTGTGCATTTGATTAATGATTACGAATATAACAAATGAATGTGAGGTCTCTTCAAACTTTAAATGATGATTTATGTACATTCATTACGAACTTCATTTATAATCGATTAAAAGGATATAATTAGACTAAAAGTGGTCCGATTGGCTCATCATTTAGTGTGTTTGATTCATGCAAATGAGTACGTATTTATGTAAAAAAATCAAATACACATTCGTTACCAGGTTGTGTGCTTTGTTTTAAAACTAGTTAAACGAATGAATTACATAACTTAAGGAAGAATTGTCAAATTGTGGTATCACTTTTTCAATATTATTCATCATTACGAAAGTAACAAATGAATGAGAGGTCACAACTATTAGCCTTATAACAAGTTATGCACATTTCTAATGAACTTTTGTTTTAATTGTTTTAAATTAGTTAGCAAGACCGAAAGTGATCCAATGTGTTTATCGCTTAGTGCATTTGATTTATTCTTACTATCTTAAAAAAAAGTTTGTATTTTTTAAAAATTATTATATACACATTCATGACAAGCTTTTGTGTTTTGTTTTAAAACTAGTTAAGCGAATGAAATCACATAAGTTAAGGAAGAATGGTCAAATCGTTGTATCACTTTGTCCATTTGACTTATCATGATGAACGTAATAAATGAATAAGATGACTCTTACAAATTTAAATGACATAAGGATTTGAGCACATTCTTAACAAACTTAAATTTTAATTGATTAAAATAATATAATTATAAAAAGGTTGTCTAATTTGTTTGTCATTTAGTGCATTTAATTCATTCTTACGAACTTAGCAAATGAACATGTATTTATGTAAAAGAATAAAATTCACATTAGAGATGAGCATTGGTGCTTTGTTGTAAAACTAGTTAATTGAATAAAATCACATTAATTAAGGACGAACGGTTTGATTGTGGCTTGACTTGGTTAATTTAATTCGTCATTACAATATTCGATTTTAATCGAATAAAAGAATATAAATTAACCAAAAGTGGTTGGATTTGTTCATTGTTTACTATGTTTGATTCATTCTTACAAACTTAGTGCATTAGTGCAATTTTATTTCAAACTTTGACAAACACTTTCATCACGAGCTTGGGTGATTTGTTCTAAAACTAGTTAAATAAATGAAATCACATTAGTAAAAGAAGAAATGTCAAATTATCGTATAACTTCGTTCATTTGATTCGTCATTACAAACGAAACAAATGAATGGGAGGTCCCTTTAAACTTTAAATGATATAAAAATTTGTGCACATTCTTAACGAACATATGTTTAAATTTATTAAAAGTATATAGCTAGACCAAAAGTTGTCCGATGTGTTTGTTATTTAGTATGTTTTATTCGTTCTTACAAACTTAAAAAAAGAATATGTATGTATTTATAAATAAATACACATTTGTAACAAACTTTGGTGCTTTGTTTTAAAACTAGTTGAGTAAATGAAATCACATAAATTATGGAAGAATGGTCAAATTGTGGTATCACTTTGTATATTTGATTTTTCATTATGAACATAACAAATGAATATGAGGACTCTTTAAACTTTCAACATTTTTAGAATTTGTGCACATTCTTCACGAACTTCAGTTTTAATTGATTAAAAGGATATAACTATACAAAAAGTGGTCCGATTAATTCATCATTTAGTTCATTTCATTCATTCTTATGTACTTAGAAAGTGAGTACATATTTATTTAAAAAAATTAAAAACACATTCATGACGAGCTTTGGTGTTGTGTTCTAAAACTAATTAAGCGAATGAAATCACATTAGTTAAGAAAGAATGGTTAAATTGTGGTATCACTTTGTCCATTTCATTTGTCATTACAAGCTTCAATTTTAATCGAACAAAAGAATATAACTTAGCTATAAATTGTTCGATTTGTTCATCATTTAGTGTGCTTGATTCATTCTTATGAACTTAATGAATGAGTATTTTTTTATTTAAAAATTTGAAGTACACTTTCGTGATGAGCTTGGATGATTTGTTCTAAAACTAATTAAACAAATGAAATCACAATAGTCAAGGTATAATGATCAAATTGTGGTAACAAATGATTAGAAGATGTCCATAATCTTTAAACTATGAAATGATCTATGCACATTCTTATCGAGCTTTGATTTTAATCAAATAAAATACTATAACTTGACTAAAACTAGTCGTTTAATGTGTTTCATTCATTCTTACCAACTTAACAAATGACTGTGTATTTATTTAAAATAAGTTAATACACTTTCATGATGAGCTTTCGTGATTTATTCAAAAACTAGTTAAATGAATGTGAGGATTTAAGTTGATGGTCAGTGGTCTAATTGTGGTACAAGTTTGTGTATTTGATTGATGATTACGAATGTAACAAATGAGTAGGAGGTCTCTTAAAACTTTAAACTATAATTTATGTACATTTTTATCAAACTTAAGTTTTAATCAATTAAAAGAATATAACTAGACAAAAAGTGGTCCGATTATTTTGTCATTTAGTGCATATGATTCACTCTTATGAACTTAACAAATGACTACGTATTTATTTAAAACAATTAAATACACATTTGTTACCAACTTGGGTGCATTGTTCCAAGTTTAGTTAAGTGAATAAAATCATATAAGTTAAGAAAGAACGATCAAATTTTGGTATCACTTTTTCCATATTATTCATTATTATGAATGTTGTAAATGAATAGGAGGTCCCAATAAACTTTAAATGAAATAACGATTTGTTCACATTCATTACGAACTTCTATTTCAATTGATTAAAAGTATATAGCTAGACCATAAGTGGTCTGATGTGTTCATCATTTAGTACATTTGATTCATTCTTACAAACCTAAAGAATGAGTATTATTTATTAAAAATAATTAAATACAAATTCGTGATGAGCTTTGGTTCTTTGTTTTAAAACTAGTAAAGCGATTAAAATCACATAAGTTAAGGAAGAACGATGAAATTATTGTATCACTTTGTACATTTGATTTTTTATACAAACATAACAAATGAATAGGAGGTCATTTTAAACTTTAAATGATATAAGGATTTCTGCACAATCTTAATGACCTTCAGTTTTAATCGGTTAAAAGGATATAACTATACAAAATGTGGTATGATTAGATCATAATTTAGTGCATTTTATTCATTCATACAAACTTAGGAAATGCGAATGCATTTATTTAGAATAATAAAATGCACATTTATGATGAGCTTTGGTGCTTTGTTAAAAAACTAATTAAGCTAAAAAATTACATTAGTTCAGGAAGAACTATTAAATTATAGTATCACTTTGTGAATTTGATTTGTTGTGACAAGATTCTATTTTAATCAAATAAAAGAATATAACTTAATTAAAAGTAGTCCAATATGTTCATCATTTAGTGCGATTGAGTAATTCATATGAACTTAGTGAATGAGTGCATTTTTATTTAAAAAATTGCAGAACACTTTCATGATGAGCTTGGGTGATTTGTTTTAAAACTAGTTAAATAAATGAAATCACATAAATAATAGAAAAATAGTCAAAAATGTGCAAATGAGTGTGTATTTATTTAAATGTTTTATGTACACATTCTTGATGAGCATGGTTCTTTGTCCTAAAACTAGTTAAGCGAATGGAAGCACTTAACTTCAGAAAGAGCAGGTCAATTACGGTTTCACTTTTTTAATTTAATTCAAATCATTCTTAACGTAAAAAAGGAGTGGAAAGTCTCTTTAAAATTTAAATGATATAATTACTTCAGATCATTCTTAATAAGCTCCTGTTTTAATAAAAAAAGAAGAAATAACTTGATGAAAAGTGGTCCAATTGGTTCCTCATTTAGTTTGGTTAATTTATTCCATAGAACTTAGCGAATGAGTGCATATTTATTTGAAAGTTTGAAGCACACACTCTTGATGTGCTTAGGTTGTTTGTCCTTAAACTAGTTAATTGAATGAAAACACTTAACTTAAGGAAGAGCGGGCAAATTATGGTTTCACTTTATTATATTAAAGAATTTCTACGAATGTAACAAATAAATAGTTTGTCTCTTTAAACTTTAAATGATATAATGATTTTAATGTATTCTTAACGAGATCCTATTTTAATCAAATAAAAAGATATAATTTTATATAAAGTGGTCTAAATGGTCCATTATCCAGTTCATTTGATTCATTCTTTTAAACTTTGTTGTACACATTCTTGACAAGCTTGGGTTGTTGGTCCTGAAACTAGTTAATTGAATGTAAACATGTAGAGAAGAGAAGGCAAATTGTGATTTAATTTTATGAATTTAATTCAAGGTTACGAACATAACAAATGAATGGGAGGTAGCTTTAAACTTTAAATAATATAATGACTTGTGCACATACTTAATATGAGAAAAAGTAGTCCGTTTGGTTTGTCATTTAGTTCATTTGATTCAATTTTACAAACTTAGCGAATGAGTGAGATTTATTTAAAACATTGAAGTATACTCTTGACGAACTTGTGATCTTTTTCATAAAATTAGTTAAACAAATAAAAGGACTTAACATAAGAAAGGGCGCTCCAATCGTGGTATCACCTTGTGTATTTGATTTATGATTACAAACATAACAAATGAATTGGAGGTCTCTTTAAACATTAAATGATATAATCATCTCATCACATTCCTAATAAACTCTTATTTAATCTAATAAAATGATATAACTTGACCAAAAGTGGTATAATTTGTTCGTCATTTAGTTCATTTAATTCATTCTTGTGAACTTAGCGATAAAGTGCATATTTATTTAAAACTTTGAAGCACATATTCTTGATGTGCTTGGGATCTTTGTCCTAAAACTAGTTAATCGAATTAAAGCACTTAAGGAAGTGTGGGTCAGTTACATTTTGACATTGTGCATTTAATTCATGTTTATGAATGTAACAATGAATAAGAGGCTTCTTTAAGCTTTATACGATATAATCATTTGAACACATTCTTAATGATTTCCTATTTTAATCAAATAAAAAGATATAAGTTGACAAAAATGGCCTGATTGGTTCGTCATTTAGTTTCTTTGATTCTTCCAATGAATTTAGCAAATTAGTATGTATTTTTTTAAAACAATGATGTACACATTCATGATGAAGTTGGGTTCTTTGTCCTAAAACTAGTTAAATGAACGAAAGTACTTAATATAGTGGTCCAATTGTGATATCACTTTGTTTATTTGATTTATGATTACAAACATTACAAATGATTGGGAGGTATCTTTAAAGTTTAAATGATACAAAGATTTGAATACATTCTTACTAAGCACTTGTTTGATCGATTAAAAGGATATAACTTGAAAAATATTTGTCCGATAGCTCCATGTTTAGTTCATTAGATTCATTCTCATGAACTTAGTATATGATTATGTATTTATTTAAAACATTGAAGTACACATTCTTGACGAGCTTGGGTCATTGTCCAAAATTATGGAAGAGTGGGAAAATTGAAGTTGAACTTTGTGCATTTAATTCATTATTTTGAATGTATGAAATTAATTGGAGGACTTTTAAACTTTAAACCATATAATGATTTAAGCACAATCATATGAGCTATTGTTTTAATCGATTAAAATTATATAACTCCATTCAAAGTGATCTAGTTGGTTTTTCATTCAGTTCGTTTTGTTCATTCTTACGAACTTAGCAAATTAGTGCGTATTTATTTAAGACAATAACGTACACATTTTTTAGGCATATGGGTTATTTGTCCTAAAACTAGTTGAATGAATGAAAGAACTTATGTAAAATCTGGGATTTTTCTAAATTCCCGAAGTCGACCTCGTGAAAATTAGGGTATTAGACCACTTGAATTTCTCATGAGAATAACTTGATCATCAGTTGGGATTAGTGGTTGGAACTAATATGGATGGAAAGTAAACAGAAGGAGCATTGATACACCACCAAGAACGTGCGAATCAGAGTTCGGATGAGGCAGATACGATTGTTTGAAGTTGAGCATATCGCTGTTGTGACTTTATTTCCTTGTTATTCTAGTGCATTATGTTATTTTCTTATGTATTAACTTAGTATTTTTTTATGTAATGGAATGGTAAACTATTATTGGTCCAGCTAGTGGCCCCGGGATAACTTGGCCCACTAGCTGGCGCGACTTCCTAGGAGAGTGGGTTGTCTCCCTATATGGGTCGTTCCTTCCTCTTTGTTTTTGTTATGCAATTGGATATTCATCTTCTTCTTCCTTTTCTTCCTTCATCCTTCCCTATCCCTGTGTGAAACTCTAAGGTACTGATTGTGCCACTTTGGGCACATCAATCACACAAGGCCCGTTTACTTGAATTGGATATCCTAAACGTACTAGGAGTTGGGAGTCTTAAACATACTAAGACTTGGGAGCCCTAAACACACTAGGAGTTGGGAGTCCTAAATGAACTAGGAATTAGAAGTCCTAAATGAACTAAGAATTGGAAGTCCTAAATGAACTAGGAATTGAAAGAGGGAGAGAGTCCTAACATGGCAAGGACTTCAAGCAAGAAGAGGACACATCGAGAACTTTGCTGAGACGAGATGGCATGCGAGTAGAAGACTTCTAGCCAGAGTAGGAGTCTGAGAAGTGCTAGGAGAGGTGGGAAACTTGAAGGAGGGATCAACTATACTTCTAGATAGGTTAGGACTCTTTTAGAACTATTTTGAGCATGTATGTGGGCTGGTTTCCTATTTGTAATGAGGTAGGGATTGGGATTCTGAATTTGTAACTAAGGTTGGGCGAGTCTTAGTGGTACTAGGCTTCCCCGACCAATCCTTTTTATAAAGGGGGCGTCATGACTAGTTGAGAGGGGAGGATTCAAGCATTCAAAACTCAGAAATCTACAAAGGTTGGATTGGGAGATTTGGCCACACTTTCAGAGGGCAGTTGGGCAGAAAACACTTTGTTAACGACTTTGAGGAGCTGCTGAAAGTGCACTCAACCAAGGGGCAAACCATCCTCAGCAATTCAGCAAGGCTTGATGCAGTTTTTAGCCAGGGGCAAACTAGTTTGCAAGATAGTTGAGACGGTATTGGGGCAAGGAGCTTTGGGGATGAATTGGTAGAGGTAGGTGCATATTTTTATTTTCCTATCCATTAGGTTTGATGATTGGTCCATGCCTAGGTCGATCCCTCATAGACTGAGTCTGATCTCCATCTTAGGCCCTATTCTGTGCCTAATCTATGCTGAGTTTTTCCCTTGATATATACTCTGATTTGTGCCTAGGTTATGCTGAGTTTTTTTCTATGATATATACTCTGATTTGTGCCAAAGTTATGTTTAGTTTTATGTCATTTATATACCCTAATTTACTCATGCTCTACGCTGAGTTTTATGCCACTTATATACCCTGAGTTGCTCATGCTCTATGCTGAGTTTTATGCTACTTATATACCTTGATTTACTCAAGCTCTATGCTGAGTGTATGCCACTTATATACCCTGATTTCACATAATCTATGTTGAAGTTGCACATAATCTATGTCGAGTTTACTCACACACATGTACCCTAATTTGCACTGAATTCATGGTTGTTCTATGCTAAAATTAGCATGGTTATCTCAGCCTTGTTTAGGCCATACTTTTGCCTATTTAATCCCTGGTTTATGGCCTTAGTTTAGGCCATACTTTTGCCTATTTAATCCTTGATTAGTGGCCAGAGGTTGGGCTATACTTTTGTCAATTAAATCCCTAATTTGAAGCATTGTTTTAGGCTCTACATTTCCTTATTTAGATCCTAATTTGCAGCATAGTTTAAGGCTGTACTTTTGCCTATTTAAATCCCTGAATTGCAGCCTTATTTAGGCTCTACTTTAGCTAAATTAATACCAAATTCTCAGCCTTTGTTTATGTTATAATCATGCTGAGCGAATACCTAAATTTCAGCCCTAGTTTAGGTTGTATTATTGCTTTTCTAACACTTGAATCTTAGCTTTGATTTAGGTTATAATCTTGTTGAATGAATTCCTAATTTTTGAGCTTTAGTTCATGATGTATTCATGCTTATTGAGCCTCTAAATTTCAGCCTATGTTGTCTTTGAATTTCAGTTTAAGATGCCTCTGATATTCAGCCTATGTTGTCCCTGAATTTCAGCCTTCATTGTGATATACCATACGTTCAATGATGATGGTTGTATTAGCCTGAATTTATCATGTTAGGTGGATGACTTGAGTTGTTCATCTCAGCCTCAATCTATTTCATTATAATGTTGAATTAGTCAGTTCATCTCAGTAGAAGTCTGAGTCTTTGTCATGTTGATTAGTTCACATGCTTAAGCCCTAAATCTGCCTATTATCTTGCCAATTATGAGAGTCAGTTGCATTCATGATAGGTGGTGTTTAGTATTAAATCTTTGGACGCATTAAGTAATGTGTACATTCAGCATTGTATTAGTTCACAACAATAGCCATGGCAATAATCTTTCACACCTTTGTGGTCTCTACTCTTTTGGGATCATGGATCCCTGCAAATGCACAAACCAAGTTTTTGAGCATCATGGAAGACTCATCTACCTGTAGCCAGTGTGTCCATGAGCACAGTTGGTACCTACATCTCTAGACCCATGGCTGATCCAAGTGGATCCCTAGGGATGTTAGGATTTCCCAGCTAATGTGCAGTACTCCTTGTGAACGAGAATCAGTTTTTTAGATAATAATAACAATGAGTTGTTTTCTGAACAGTGTAGATATCAGTTGAGTTGTTCAAGTTTGCATTAGTTAAAGGCTAGTTTGGGAGTGTTATTTATTTGATAATCAGTACTATGTATATGACCTTTATGTGGTATTGTTTGCAGGATGTTTTGCATTTTATTGAACAAGGGTTGTGAGATAATTAATAGCATTGTTTGATATTGCTTGTTAATTAGACAAGTGGAATGATTAAAGGATTTTCATAAAATATAGGTTGCTTTAAAATACTTAAGCATTGAATGTGCGATGTTATGTTTCTTAGTAAAGTGTAGTTTTAGGCAAAACTACGTCTGGATCTGATCTTGTTAGAAATATTGGAGATGTTATCTGAACACATTCTTATTGAGCTCCTATTTTAATCTTATTAAAGGATATAACTTGTTACGACCTGGATTTTCAAAACCCTTTTTAAATAAAGGACACAATATATCATGATAATTTTTTTTCTTTCTTAAATACAAAATAAATCGTCCAATTAAATATCAAGGTCATGATAACTTGGGTTCACAAAAATGAACATATAATATTATTACACATGTCAAAACTCGGTAAATAGTAGGTTAACCCTCTAAGTACAAGTCTATTATCTATCTAAAAATAAAAAACTAAGTCAAGTTGGCTCTTACGCCAATAATTACAGTTACTTACAAAATTGTAGAAGTAAGAAACTAGATCCCACTAGTACAATGTCGCCATTAATCGCTCATCAACTTTATGATTTTGCTACCTCATCATCTATAGAACCTACAACCAAACAAGACCAAACACAACCAAGCATCTCCTCCCCATGGTGGGGCATTTTCAAAAAAAATAAAAATATTATTTAATATTTTTTGGATCATGCCAGCATCACCCGAAGTTAGTTACCTACTTACTCATCAGACAACATCTCCAATGTTTCCAACAAGATCAGATCCAGACATAGTTCTGCCTAAAAACTACACTATCCTAAGAAGCATAGCATCACACATGCAATGCTTAAGTATTTTCAACAAACCTATATTTTATGCAAGTCCTTTAATCGTTTCACTTAATCAAATTAAATAAGTAATAACAAACAATGTTATTAATTATCTCTAGAACCATTGTTGGATAATTAATATCCCTATCTAATCACAATGACAGACAAACCCATAAAATGTCAACCTAAGTGACAAATGATTCAACCACCATGGACCTTCCTCCAAATGGAACCATCCATAGTGAGGCCCTAGAATCCACCAGGAAGTACCATTACCCATCTTAGCCCATAAGAACATGACCGGAGTACAAAGGCATGACTCACAACTGCACCTAAACAGAAGTGGTAGAAGAAGTCAACCAAGCAAAATGTTACCTAATCAAAATGAGTGTACACTTAATGATTCTCAATAAATTAGTGATGAGCCAGGCTCAAGAAGAGCTCCCTCCAACAAAGAGGTGCAACTACAAAGTCAAATCAATAGCTCCTCAATAGAGCAAAGACTCAGAAAAACCATTTTGAACCCTATCTTGTTCATCAACAAGTAAGGATTCGGAATGACTAATGAAAACCCTATCAGTCCCTTCTAGTCTAGGGTTCTAACCCAATCCAAAGCTATCTAACCCCACTCATTAATCTTTCAACAATCTTAAGCTAGTGATAAAGTACTATCACAACAATAGTAGAAAATATTAAAACAATGAACAACATAAACAATTAGACCCATAGAGGTCCAAGCAGATTGTAATATCGAGAACCAAATTCAATAATGATATTACCCTAACCCTCCTTGGGTTAGCTGATTAAAATTTTCTGAAAATGGGTCATAATGCACCTGAAGGCATTGAGGTAATTATATACATTGGATATGGTCCTCTAGGCTCTCGGGTAATTATTTGACCTCTCAAAAGGTTTTTGTATCGCACTATCCCATTAATTTCAATCGCCGAATGAGTGTCAGTCCGTTCATAGGGGGTATTTTTGTCATTTTATTCAGAGCTTCCCTAAACCCTAATGGGTCCAAAACTAATCCCAGGGTACTCCTTGATGTTATGGACCTGGGGTAATTTTCTTACTGTTTAACGGGGTTGTAAACCCTTTGAACCAACCCCGGTTCCACTAACAGTCTTACCTTAACCCTTGGGGTAAACAGTCAATTATCTATTTACAAGAATTTATCTGAAGCTTGTGCATTGGTCGATAATTAGGATATATATACACCTATAAGTGGAATTTTTCTTAATTTTTAATCCCACTCATAAGCACCTGAACCAGAGCCTCTAAATCGGATCATTAAAATTATTGTATAATTCAACTCGCATGGGTGAGTTTAACATTTCAAAGCCTCTGGGATTTTTCTATAGGCTGAAACTTGGTCAGTTCACTCGGCATACACTCATGGTCATTTGTAATTTTTACTAAAATTTTGGAACTACTTTAACTCACTGACCCGGACCCTCAATGAGATTTTGTTTGGTTTGTTTTTTTTGTTAGGGCCTGATAACCTGTTTCACATGTCGCCTCTCCTGTTGCCAAGCAAAGGCCTCCTGGCCACTGGCAGCACCGCAACTGATTGCAGCAGTGGGGAGGGATGACCCTCAGGGTTTTAGGCTGTGGCCCACGGCAGAACTGATGGCATTGGCCCGCGGCGAGGCCAATGGATAACCAATTTTTCCTGTTCTATAGTCCACTGCCGCCACAGCCGGATGATGGGCTAGGCTCAATTGAATCACCATCTTTCGGTGATTTAGGGAACCTCGGTCATGCCTTGGGCAGGATATGCACCGCATTGCTCTTGTTAGGTTTTTTTCAGTCTATTTAACGACATCCAATCTTTTTATGTATAATTTGGAATGATACGATTCGTATGACTTTAGAAAGAAGACTTATGTAGCTACAATCTATATTTAAGGACAAAATTTATAATTCCGAAGATATATGGGTCAAATCTGACATGCAAACGAATAGCTAGTCAACTAACCCTAGCCCAACACATAGAGAATCGTTTCATTGGTTGTGATTGATACACATAAGGAAAGACAATGAGGCTAATTGGATAACTAAAGGAAGACTCAAAGATAATTAAGTGCTAAATAAATTATTAATTTATTTGATTGATTGAGAATCTAATCATGGCCAAAGAAGCAACCAATCAAGCAATAAATTAGGATGTAATCAAGAGATATGATTGGACTTTCCCCTTTGAAGCAACCCCTTCTACTGCTATAAATAAAGGGCTGGACATGGTAAAGGCATCACCCCTCCTCTTTGGAGCTCTCTTCTCCTATTTTGCTTCACTTCTTTTGTATTTTTATTTTTAGTTTTATTGTAGTGGCTTTCTCAGCTCTCCCACAAAAGATAGAGGTGATTTGTAACAATCTAATCGAGTTCTATTCATATTTCATCTATGGTTTCAAGTAAGTATTGGTTATTTGAAGTAATGTTCATTTAATATTGTTCTTCTTCTTGTTTCTTTGTAATTTGGATACATAAGATGCTTGAAGGCTCTCTTTCTTGATCTTTTGTGATTTTGATACATAGAACTCTTGAAGAAACAATTGTTTTTATCCTTCATCTATCCAAAGTATTTTCTATCTTTCTTTTTGCTTTTAATGTTTATATCTTCCGGTCAGATAAAATCTTCATTCGATTCTAACTGAGATAACATGACACATGAAGAACATCACTAGATGTTACAATGACCCACAATGCCTTAGTGTATTCTCTTATTGATTTATTAACTCTTTATTGCCTCAATACTCTTCTACTCTCTCTCTCTTAATTTTTCTTTCCTCTATTATTTTCGTAATCATTTTCTTTGTTACTCAAGGCTTTCCCTGTGAATTGACCTTGTCTACTACAACTAGCAAGTAAAAAAAATATAAATTTGACTTCTTCATAGTCTTAGTTAAGATGTAATAACAAATTGGCACCCACCGGAGATTGCAACATGTGACAAGAATCTGTTACAAAAAAAAACTCACTCTAACTTTGCTAATTCTCTAACTTTTATTTTTGTACAATAACTCTTTAAATTCAGTTATTTACTTTCTTTCATTTACTTTCACTATTTAAATTCTGTAATTTTTCTTTTTTTAAGACATGAGGCACTACCCACATTACTGCCGAAAATTTTTTGCGATCAAACGTGTACCTCGATAGTGCCTTTGGCCTTATTTTGAAATTAAAATTATGTCCATTAACTTCTAACTCTCTAACTTTTTATATTAGTCATTTAATTTTTGCACTTTTACTTTCTTTTGGTAAAAAAAAGAATTTGTTGTTTCATGGTCACATGGGTGCATGATAATTTGGGACGATTAAGAAGAGTGAACGAATCTTTTGAAAATTCTCTTTCTTTTGAGCAAATGGAGGATCTAAGAATTAATGAGGAACGAAGAATTAATAATGAGGATAATAATGCACAAAATGTTCAAGTTAAAACCTTGCTTGGTTATTTGCAACCCACTAGATCAAGTTCTCCTTGTTACATCAACTAATGTGAGTGGTTTTAAACTTAAGCTAGTTGTAATTCAATTACTACCCAAATTTCATGGCTTAGATTCAGAAAGCCCATATTTGCATTTAAAAGAGTTTGAAGAGGTTTGTGCAACTTTGCCAAACAAAAATGTTTCAAATGATGTTATTAAATTAAAACTCTTTCCATTTTCTTTAAAGAAAAATACGAAAAATTGGTTGAATTCTTTGAAGCCAAGATCCATTGAAACATGATAAGAAATGCAAAGAGAATTTTTCAAAAAGTTTTTCCCCACCCATAGAACTATTATACTTAGAAAGAGTATCATTAATTTTTCACAAAAAGAAAATGAGACTTTCTTTTAATGTTGGGAAGAAGATTTAAAGAACTTTTGTTATTGTGCCCACATCACGGATATGAAACATGTCTTACATGGAATTCTTTTGTAATGGCTTGACTTCTCAAATAAAACAATTTGTTGAAATAATGTGTAATGGAGAATTTTTGAGTAAAGAACTTGAGGAGGCATAGGATTGTTTGATGTGTTGGGTGAAAATGCTCAATCATGGGAAGATTCTAATGAATTTGAAAGTAGTAATAAGACAAAATCTAATATGACAACTAAGGGGGGCATGTACCTTCTTAAATAAGAGGATGATGTAGAAGCAAAAATTGCAAGTTTAACAAGAAAAGTTGAGGCCATGGAAATTAATAAGGAAAACATGTCTAAAGCATCTCAAAAAGTGCAAGATATTTTAGTATATGTGAGAGTGATGGACACTAAACACAAGATTGTCTAACAATCCCTACTTTTCAAGAGGTGTTGCATACTCAAGCAAATGCTATGAATACTTACAAAAGTTCTTTTTCTTCTCCTTATTCTGAAACTTATAATCCTAATTGGAGAAATTATTTTAACTTTAGTTGGAGAAATGAGTCTAATGTGCAGGTGCCCCCTTCTTCTTCAAATTATATTCTACCACACAAGATGACTCTTGAAGACACATTGCAAACAATTATGCAAAGTTAAGTAACAATCAACAACCAAACAATTCAAGCCATTAATGACTTGAAGACTTATATCACTCAATTGACCACAATTTTGAAGAATCAAGAAAAAGGGAAGTTTCCTTCTCATCCTTAACTAAATCTTAAAGGTCAATTTGTAATTAAAAACTTAAAATTCTTCAAGTTCACAAGAAGAGCATGCTAATTCCATGACCACTTTGAGAAGTGAAAAAGTCAATTAACAAAGACATTCTAATGAAGGTTGTTGAACGAAGGAGTCTTTGAATTCTAAACATGGTGATGAACTTAACTCCGATTGTGTTTCTCCTATTCCACCTCCTTTTCCCCAAAGATTACAATTTTCTTCTAAACTCATGCAAAATGGTGACATTCTTGAAATTTTTAAATAA
Organism: Saururus chinensis; assembly: GCA_035235625.1. NCBI lineage: Eukaryota > Viridiplantae > Streptophyta > Magnoliopsida > Piperales > Saururaceae > Saururus > Saururus chinensis. The sequence continues at coordinate 41,964,107 of CP141143.1, forward strand.
GTTAAGATTAACATCCTCTCTTAGATGTCATTAAACAAATTCCATCTTATGTAAAAAAATTTAAAGACCTTTGTTCAATCAAGCACAAGCTAAATCTACAAAAGAATGTATTTTTGATTGAACAAGTGAACTGAATTTTTGAACACAATATGCCACCTAAATACAAGGATCCAGGTTGTCCAACCATATCCTATGTAATTGGGAACTTTCGAATTGGAAAAGCTTAGCTTGATTTAGGGGTGAGTGTAAATCTCTTACCTTATTCTGTTTATAAACAATTGGGACTTGGTGAATTGAAACCCACTAACATAACACTTCAACTTGTTGACCGCTTAATCAAAAGGCCAAGAGGAATAGTTGAAGATGTCCTTGTTCTAGTGGACAAATTCTATTTTCTGGTGAACTTCATTGTTTTAGACACACAACCGGTTTCAGATGCATCTTCTCAAATCCCTGTGATTTTGGGTTGTCCATTCCTTGCTACATCCAATGCTCTAATAAATTGTTGGAATGGAATGATGAGGCATTCTTTTGGGAACTTTACATATGAGTTAAATGTATTTGATGAGAATAGACAACTATCAGACTTTGTGATACTTTTGAGGTTGACATGATTGAGAGTATGGTGGAGGATGTTTTTCCTTTCATTTATTCTGATGATTCACTAAATATTTGTTTAACTCACTTTTATTTGATAAATATAATTGATAAAGAGAAGATAATTACTTTAAAGAACCTTAGATGAGTTTAGATGGAAGTGTGTCTGGCTGAAGATAGTAAACTTAGCTCTCTTGGGAGGCAACCCACTTTTGCTTTTGATAGTTATTTTTGTTTGATTTAATAGTTAGTGTTTCTTATTTTCCTTAGTTTTTAGTTTATTATCTTTGTTGATTGCTTTAATTATTTTTAGGGTGTGCTGTTGTGGACAGTTGTCCACAACGGTGTGGTGGCCGGCATAGGTGACGGGAGTGGCACAGAGAAGCCGAGAAAGGGGAGGGAGGATGGCGTGGCCATCAGACAGAAGGGGAGAGAGGCACAGAAGAAATGAGAGAAGACAGAACTCAATAATTCATTTCATAATACATTTAAATAAGCAAACTAATGGGCTCACTAACAAATGCCTAAGGCCCGTTAACATAATTAAAGAAAACCCTAATTAACCTAATTACCTACATGCCCTTATTATATTAAAGACCCTAAATACCCTAATACGTGGCCACAGTGGCACCCCCTGGCAGCCCCTAGGACGTTCACAGCATTCCACCACGCTTTGCTTGCGCATCACCTCGTCCTCGAGGTGACTAAAGAAATCATAGCATCTACAAGCAAACCAACAGAGACCTTTGGGGTCAAAACGACAACTGTTGGAAAAACAGCACTACTCCCAAAGGCACCAAAATAAGCTAAAGACACCAGAGTTGCTGATCCAATCGCCAAGCCCTTTCTGAGAGCAGTTGTAGTGTTTCCTACAGCGTCAAGAGCATCTGTTCTCTCACGGATTCGGTGACTCATACCAGCCATTTCAGCAATGCCCCCGGCATTGTCACTAATGGGGCCATAATCATCAATAACCAAACTAGTAGCGATGGTGCTCAGCACACCAACAACAGCTACAGCAGTACCGTACAGGGCAGCAATGCTAAAGCTAACATAAATGCTGGCAGCGATTGCGAGAATAGGGAGGAAAACTGACTTATACCCCAAGGCGAGTCCAAATATGACATTAGTAGCAACTCCAATTCCGCATGAATCAGCAACGTCCTGAACAGGGCTGTAATTCATGCTATTGACATATGCAGGCACAAACCTGAGGAGCAGTCCAGCCCATAAACCAATTGCAGAAGAGAAGAATGACGCCCAGGTCTCCTCAACCTTCTGCTCACTGACATTGAAGATGGTGAAAGATGATGGAAGCATAATCCAGTTAACTATTCCAAGTACAATGATCATCAGGGCAATGGAATTGATGAGTAGGTGATGCAGGGATGGCTCAATTTCCTTCACAGCCATGACGGCAAAGAAAGCAATAGCAAACAGAGTTGTTAACAAACAAACAATGAAACCCATAGAGCTACTAAGGAGAGGGTACAACCTCGCGGTAAAATCATGGTTTATCCCAAAAGAAGTTATAGAGGCCACAACTAGAGCAACACATGAAGACTCCGCATTGTTCAAGTCCCATGAATCCCTCTCCTGCACCCCGGAAACCAGGTCAACCTCGTAGTATACAGTTACATTGGAAAGCACCACTGAAGCACCACTGTCAACTCCTGCTTGGAGTCGGTGGAACCAAAATCATGTGCAGGCGCTATTGTCACCAATGCAAGCTCACCCGTCGTTATGGGCAAGGCTATTCGGTCAAGACCATGTAGAACTTGGTCATCATCAGTCTTGAACTCGACTAGTTCTTCATCCACTTCTTGGTCCAGCTGGTCTGACAGCAGGTCGCACTCCCCTGCGAGAGTTGCTGAAATTATTAGAGAATTCAGAAATAGTGTCAACTCTTCCGAAGCATCACCAAAATCCGTATCCGGCAAGAGTAGGAGCAACTTTAGAGCAACATCCTTTGCATGATTATGACAAGGAACAGAAAAAATCCTAATTCCCTCCTTCATGACCAGATGGCAGTACTCTTGCCCGCATGAGTATAAACAAAAAAAGAGAGTCACAACATACTCTTGCGCATTTCGAGTGCTATTATCCAGTAATGCTACAACAGCAGAAAGACATCCCTCAGTGTCAACAGCAGCAGTTATAGTGTCTTCACTAATGTCACATAGATTCTGCAAAATTTTCATGCAATTGCAAGCCGCTTTTCCATCAATCAAATATTGAATTATCTTTGTGATACACCCAGACAGTATGATGTCGAACCGAATTTCATTATCCATGAACAAGTTGCCCAAAATTTTAATAGCACTTTCCAGGGCCTTCCCCTTAAGCATATCCAGAATCTTCACACTAGAATGAAGCATACCAGATGTAACGATATATTTATAGACACATTGATCTCCGGTGAAATTTTGTAATATTTGTATAGCTTCAGAGGACTTATCCGGAATCAGACGAAATTCGGTTAGCTTTGTAAAAGATGCATACAGGTGGCATTCATTCTCATTCCAAGAGGACATAAGCTGCAGCAAATCTTCACTCATAAAACTTTCTGTACTCAGAATGTGGGAACAAGATGAGTCCAGTGTGAACCGAGCAGTTCTAAGATGGCAGACGACTTCAGATATCTGATATGCTAAGGGTTGTGGAACCATATCCTGAATCTGGCGCAGACTGACTTCCAGAGTGTCGCGTATTCTCTCGCATCTCGAAAGACTTGATTTACCTTTTATTGCCGAAAAGAGCTTGCTAGATTCAGCACAATGCTCCAGTAGCAACTTGGCTTTCTCTACAGCATAGTTCAGAGAGCCAGAATACCAGTCGTGCCTCCAGGTCGAGACGCTTGGATATTTTGAGCAAATTGCATATTGAATTGTGAACGAGATATCCAGAGAGATGGCTAGACAATGCCAGAATGGAGCCGTCGTTGCCGCAATTCCCAGTGCTAACAATCCCACGAAAATCTTTGCAAATAAACTGCCGCAGCATCAAACGAAATCCCGGCGAAAATTCAGTTCGGCCAACAACCTGCGTGAGAGGCTGCTTGTTGCGGACATGGGGGTTCATCACCGGTGCTCCTTGCAGCAATGCCTTCGCTTTGTGGACTGCGCTACTGGGGCCTTGTTCGGGAATGGAAGAGATCTATCGACGGCGGACAAGGATGCTGGGGTTTAGGCGGTGGGGCGACTGCTGGAAAGGCCCCAATTTTGTAGGTTTGGCCGTTGGTCCCCTGTTTTTGACCGTAAAACAGGGAGTTGATCGAACAGAGGAAAAGAAGGCGACCGGGTTGCCGGCGGCCAGGACTCTGGCGGAAGGCGGAGCACAGAAGGAGGCGTCCGTTTTCTGGTTGGTTTCTGGACCTTCATGATCTGCTGGATTTCCAACCTCCACAACAGCCGCGAGCACTTCAATTTCAATCGCTTCGACCCGTCAATCGGCCGCCCGATGCAAGCTTGAAGCCAAGCACCGGGGCTCGAGCAACTGCGGAGGATGATAAGCGCCTGGGCCAATGGCGGTAGGCGGCGCTGGGTGTTGGCTGTCGGTGCTAGGAGGCACAAGTTCAAGCAGGGGATGGGGCGCAGTTGGCGGTCCATGGAGGGGGCTGATGAAGGCAGCCCTAGAAGGAATCGCATGGTTTCTGCGGCTTCCATCTCTCTGACAGTAGCAACAGTTGACGAAACTGAGGGAGATGACCGGTGCGAGGGAACTGCGGAGCCCATGGAGACGTCAAGCGGACGAAGCTCCTCATTGGTGTTGGCCAAGCAGCAGATTTGACGCATGCAGCCAGTGTCATCCTTGCAGAAGCGTGGTGGAGAATCCGCTGACGGCGGAGGAGGCGGGGCGACCTGGGGTGGCACCTTTGCTGCCAGGGACCTTACTAGCTTCTGCAAATTCTCGAGCCTCTCTTCAGCCTTCGTGAGCAAAGTGGTCATCTCTACCTGTAGATCTGGTGGCTCTAGTACATATGGTGGCTAAGGATTAACGGCTCTGATACCAATGTTATGGACAATGATGTGGTGGCCGGCATGGGTGACGGGAGCGGCACAGAGAAGCCGGGAAAGGGGAGGGAGGATGGCGTGGCCATCAGACAGAAAGGGGAGATGCATAGAAGAAATAGAAGAAAATAGAACTCAATAATTCATTTCATAATTTGATTAGGACGTAACTCTTACATTTAAATAAGCAAACTAATGGGCTCACTAATAGAAGCCTAAGGCCCGTTAACATAATTAAAGAAAACCCTAATTAACCTAATTACCTACATGCCCTTATTATATATTAAAGATCCTAAATACCCTAATACGTGGCCACAGTGGCACCCCCTGGCACCCCCTAGGACGTTCACAGCATGTGCTTTTAGGATTCATTATTGATTTAGCCTAATGTGATTATGTTTGTGCTTTATTGACTATTTTTCTTTTGATAACTATGTACATGAGCATGTCAATCGATGTACTATTTCTTCTTTCATCTTTTCTTATCTTAAGCATTGCATTTATTTTCTTTTATACATTGAGGACAATGTTTAATTTAGGTTTGGGGGTGTAGAAAGAGATTTTTCTTTTATATTTTCTTAGTTTTACTTAAAAAATAAAAAAATTAAAAAAATTAAATAGATTTATTTTATTTTATACTTTTGCTTATTTACATTGATGCTTTGTAACGACCTGTTTTTCGGTTATGCTTAACCCGAGAGGGTTAAGGGTAATTCGGTAATTTGAAATTGATATTAAGGGTTTTCATTAGATGAAATACCCGTTGCCAGGTAGAGCTTGGTATAACGAGCGTAACGATTCAAAGAACGCGCAAAACGGAGGTCGGGACTGGAAATTACAATATTTAAGAAACGTGCAATATAGGTGGGACCCACTTAGAAATAGTGTGTTTTGCTGCTTTAAGTGGGTTTGTATCGAAGGGCTCGACGATACGAGTCCAACGGTACCTAGAACGCGCGAATCCGATTCCGGGGTAGAAAGATGCGCGCGTTTGTAAATTTAAGTATAAAAATAAAAAAGAAAAAATGAAAAAATATGGGTGAGCCGGCGCGCGGCGCGTGACTGGCGCACGTTGCAGCGTGAGCCAGCGTGGTGCGGCGCGACGCGCGCCCGCGTTACCGCGGGAGCCGCGGTTCCGCGCGGGCCGCGGGTTCGTGCGCGGTCGCGACCCGCGCGCATTTTCGGCGGGCGCCGCCACCGGTTTTAGCGGCGCGGCGCCGCGGTTTCGGAGGCTCGGGGGCTATTTAAACCCCCATTTCGCTCCATTCTAAAAGGGGGAACCTCTTTTCCTTTGTTTCTGACCGTTCTGAGGCCGATTAAGGCCATCCAAGACCCGTTTCCCACTAAATCAAGCGTGCTCTACGCAATGGAGTGGTCCTTTCTTCGAGTTGGAGTCCGTATAAGGAGGAAAACGCCCCAAGACAAGAGGAGGTTCTGCCCGCTACCTTCGAGCATCAATCGCCTTTGTTTTCTCCGTTTCTGGCCATCCTAACTCCGATTTAGTCAATTCAAGAGGCATTCTTGACTAAATCGAGTATGTTCTACGCGATGGAGGGCTCCATTTTTTGAGTTAGCAATCATATGAAGAGGAAACGCCCCAAGACAAGGAGAGGTTCTACCCGTACCGATCAACTTTGTTTTCTCTGTTTCTGGCCATCCCAACTCCGATTTAGTCGATTTAAGAGCCGTTCTTCACTAAATCGAGGGTGTTCTATGCGATGGTGGGTTCAATTTTTTGAGCTGACAATCTTATAAGGAGGAAACGCCCCGAGATTAAGCAAGGCCCTGCCCGAACACCGAAACAAGAAAAAGACACCCGAAGTAAGACGGGGTTCTATCCGTAGATACCGATACTGTATGGGTTATGATAGAAGTAAGCATTTCTGATCTTCCGTACAGCATGTGCTAAGTTATGATGTGTGTTATGCTACCATTTATATATGTCATGCTATGTGCCTATATACTATGCTATGTGCCTATATACTATGCTATGTACCTATATGCCATGCTATGTGCCTATATACTATGCTATGTACCTATATGCCATGCTATGTGCCTATATACTATGCTATGTGCCTATATGCCATGCTATGTGCCTATATACTATGCTATGTGCCTATATACTATGCTATGTGCCTATATGCCATGATATGTGCTTATATACTATGCTATGTGCCTATATGCCATGCTATGTGCCTATATACTATGCTATGTGCCTATATGCCATGATGTGTGCTTATATGCCGTGATGTGTACTTATATGTCATGATGTGTGTTGTCTCGCTCTAGGGTAGAGCGAGACACGTGACGTGTGTGTCCGGTCTCGGCTCAGTCATAGAGCGAGCCGGGTGATGTGCTCAGTCTCGATTCAATAATGGAGCGAGATATGTGGTAGAGCGAGATGTACGATTCCGTTAACTTCCGCTTGACTCTGATATATGATGAGTGTTTGTATGCTCCGATTAAATATTCGGATATATATATTTTATACGTATGATTTTGTGATGTTTGTTGTATGTAGTAGCCATTAGGCAGAACTACGTCCGGATCCGATCGTATCGGAGTAACATCGTGGATGTTAGCCGATATGTACGTAGGCAACCAATGGCAAGGCAACGTTGGCCCGATCCAAATCATTATAAAAGTATATTTTATTCTATTTTACACGCGACGAACTATGAAGCTTCGTCGTGTGTACGTGTTCGTTACAACCTAAGTCTACGTATGAGGAAGCCTTAAAGCTCCGTAGTGCGTAGACGAACGTTGTACCTCTCGCACTCAGACGATGATTCCTGGCTCAAGGAAAGAGAAAATTTCCTATTAGTGATTTTGTGGGCCCGGCTCGGGTCGGGTCGTTACAATTGGTATCGGAGCATCAATCTGTCTGCGAGAGTATAATAATTTTGATTTTTAATTTATATTTTTAATGTATTTTGATTGTTTTGAAATGAATTTTAATTTTTAATTTGAAAACAAATTCTGTTCCATACATAAATTCCGATTTTCAACTTTCGGTTACTAATGAACGATTGTAGATTTTAATTTAATTTTGAATTTATGTTCTACACATGTAAGATTGGATTTAATACAGGCTTCTATTTTGAACTCTCTATTTGACATGTGCGACTTTAGATTAATATGGGCTTTAATTTTAAGAATTTCATTTTTAAGTGGATTTTGTATCGAAATTTCTGTTTGCATATCTTGCAATGAATTTGCTATAAATGTAAATCTTAATCTTAAACAAAAATGATATGAAAATGTTGTTATAAATAAATCATGCCTGATTGTGACCTGTAATTCTGCTTATGTAATGTTAAAATTACATTGAACTCTAATTTTCATAAATTCTAAATTGTTTAATTAGAAGTAATTTTTATTTTATCCTACGTATGTGTATCTGACCGATGGTATGATTGGACTTTATTGATGTAGATTTTAAATTAGAATTGATTTAAAATTTTTGCTTTGAAGATGTTACATCTGATTTAGTATGAAATTTAATCGTACAATTATTTGAGATTTTTATCGCCATGTGTTGCATGAGTTTTGATGTAAACATCAATTTGATTATTTTTATTTTTCAATTGAAATTTATTTATAGCTTAAGTTTGAAATTGTTGCATCTTGTTTTAATTTTTTAATTTCAATCAATTTAGAAATTGGATTTCATATGACTTTTGCTTTTGAACTTTTCATTTTGTATATGTGATTTATATGAAGTCCGATTTTATGAAATTTGATTTTTAATCGTGAGTTATATGAAAATTCTTTCTAAATAAGTTGATTTAGATTTAATTTAGAATTTCATTCTGCATGTGTTGCATCGAATTTAAGACGGATTTAAATTTCTTCAAATTTCAATTTTTTCACCGAAAATGAATTGAAATTTTGTTTTCTTGTATGGCTTTGGATTTAATCGGAAACCTTTATTTTTATGAATTGTGATTTTGAATTCGACTTGATTGAAAATTTTGTTTTGACATGATTCTTTTTAAATATTTTCAACGACTTCGATTTTAAATGTATTTTAAACCGCAGTAGAATTACCAAGAGGTAACCGCTAACCGCTCATGGTATGGGACATGTAGCACTAGTGGAAAACCCTACGGTTAATTCTACTCGGATATTTAAACAAAATATGATTTGAAATATATTTTCAAAGACGGTAGAATTTCTACGAGGTAACCGCTAACTGCTCATGGTATGGGACATGAAGCGCTAGTGGAAAACCCTACGGTTAATTCTACTCGGATATTTAATCAAAATATGATTTGAAATATATTTTCAAAGACAGTAGAATTTCCACAAGGTAACCGCTAACTGCTCATGGTATGGGACATGTAGCGCTAGTGGAAGACTCAACGGTTAATTCTACTCGAGTATTTAAACAAAATAAGATTTGAAATATATTTTCAAAGACGGTAGAATTTCCACGAGGTAATTGCTAACCGCTCATGGTATGGGACATGTAGCGCTAGTGGAAAACCCTACGGTTAATTCTACTCGGATATTTAAACAAAATATGATTTGAAATATATTTTCAAAGACGGTAGAATTTCCACGAGGTAACTGCTAACTGCTCATGGTATGGGACATGAAGCGCTAGTGGAAAACCCTACGGTTAATTTTACTCGGATATTTAAACAAAATATGATTTGAAATATATTTTCAAAGACGGTAGAATTTCCACAAGGTAACCGCTAACTGCTTATGGTATGGGACATGAAGCGCTAGTGGAAAACCCTACGGTTAATTCTACTCGGATATTTAAACAAAATATGATTTGAAATATATTTTCAAAGACGGTAGAATTTCCACAAGGTAACCGCTAACTGCTCATGGTATGGGACATGAAGCGCTAGTGGAAAACCCTACGGTTAATTCTACTCGGGTATTGAAATTTGATTTCAAATTGTCTGTTTTAGAAAATATTTTTGATTATTTCAAAGGCGGTAGAACCATCTCAGAGTAACCAGCAAACACCCACGGTATAGAAGGTGGAGTGTTAGTGGACAACTCTGCAGTAAATTTTACCGATGTATTTATACGAATCTCATTTCCAAAATATGAGTATTTTGAAAGTTTGTTTAAAATCTGTTTTGAAAAACAGTAGAAATCCCGAAGAGAAATCACTAAACACCCGCGATATGAAATATCAGGCGTTAGTGGATTAATCTAAGGTTGAATCTACTGGTGAATTTGATATGGAATTTTAATTTCAAATCCTTTGGTATTTGAAATTAGATTTGAAATTTAGTAAATTTATCTCAATTGCCTGCGGAATTGCTAAGAAGAAACCATCAAACACTCGTGGTATATGACATGAGGTGTTAGTGGACTGCTCCAAAGTTGATTCCGCTAATATATTGAAATGAATTTCGATTACAAATCTAATTTAATCAGAAATGTTTATTCAGGATTTGATTTGACAATGAAGTTTTGATGATTTGGGTCTTCGGATCGTCTGGATAGTTATTTGGTATAAGCCCAAAAGCTATCAATTCTAGATACCGCCAAATTTGGCATCTGGCGCGCACAGGATTGGGATGTCATGGGTAAATCCCTTCCTTTCTGTCTCGCGTCGCCCCATGGGCGCGGGTGTAAGTCGTCCGGTATCGCGACATTCTGTGATCGTGTTTTCAGATTTTTCGAATGATTTCAAAAGAAAGATGACACAATATTTTCTTATGTACACAAAACATATTCTTAGAACTTAATTCGACCTACTGAGTATGAATTTATACCAAGATTTTGACTCGCCAAAGTTTTGCTAAAAGTTTTCTACTACTTTTATGAAAACAAAGCTCTGACTTTAAAATCATCTCCTCTTTTCAAAAATTTCTCCGAGTTTTGGGCAATCGTGCCATCTGGATAGTTCTCGGTTCCTCGGAACTAAGAATTATTATGATTTTGGATACCGCCAAATTTGGCATCTGGCGCGCACAGGACTGGGATGTCATGGGTAAATCCCTTCCTTTCTGTCTCGCGTCGCCCCATGGGCGCGGGTGTAAGTCGTCTGGTATCGCAACATTCTTTGATTGTGTTTTCAGATTTCTGAATAATGATTTATCCGATTTTGAATTTACTATCGGATTTCGTTTATGAACAATTTATCAGAATTTGTTGAACGATCGAATTATTGAACTTTGAAAGAATGATATGTCTGATTTTGAACGACATATCAGATTTACTTTACTTTGAATTAAATATTGAATTTTGTGAAACAATTTTTTGACCAAATTGTCGAATTGTGAGTAACAGATAAAGGAATCCGGAAGTGTTTTGAATTGTGTTTGACGGGATTTGATTAATCCGGAATTACTGTTTGTGTTTTGAGTTTGAATTTCAATCTATCTGATCCTGACATAAGCATCAGATTGTGTTTTAGAGTGTTTTATCCAGTCATAAGTTATCGGATTATGTTGTGACGATTTTATCTGATCTAAATTATCAAATTTTGTATAAAGTATTTCATACGTTTGTGAACTATTAAATTTTCTTTTTGAAGATTTCCTCCGATATTAGATTATCGGAATTTTATCTGTGATTTGTGCTTGAATAATGACTGAATTTTGTTGTGTTTAGAAGAGTAGTTTAGGCGAATTGCGAGGATGCAATTCTATTAAGGGGGGAAGAATGTAACGACCCGTTTTTCGGTTACGCTTAACCCGGGAGGGTTAAGGGTAATTCGGTAATTTGAAATTAATATTAAGGGTTTTCATTAGATAAAATACCCGTTGCTAGGTAGAGTTTGGCATAATGAGCGTAACAATTCAAAGAACGTGCAAAACGGAGGTCGGGACCGGAAATTATGATATTTAAGAAACGTGCAATATAGGTGGGACCCACTTGGAAATAGTGTGTTTTGCTGTTTTAAGTGGGATTGTATCGAAGGGCTCGACGATACGAGTCCAACGGTACCTAGAACGCGCTAATCCGATTCCGGGGTAGAAAGATGCGCGCGTTTGTAATTTTAAGTATAAAAATAAAAAAGAAAAAATGGAAAAATATGGGTGAGCCGGCATGCGGCGCGCGCGCAGCACGAGCCAGCGTGGCGCGGCGTGACACGCGCCACAGTTCCGTGCGGGCCGTGGGTTCGGGCGGTCACGACCCGCATGCGTTTTCGGCGGGCGCCGCCACCGAAACAGCGGTGCCGCCGATTTTGGCGGCGCGGCGCTGCGGTTTCGGCGGCTCGGGGGCTATTTAAACCCCCATTTCGCTCCATTCTAAAAGGGGGAACCTCTTTTCCTTTGTTTCTGACCATTCTGAGGCCGATTAAGGCCATCCAAGACCCGTTTCCCACTAAATCAAGCGTGCTCTACGCAATGGAGTGGTCCTTTCTTCGAGTTGGAGTCCGTATAAGGAGGAAAACGCCCCAAGACAAGAGGAGGTTCTGCCCGCTACCTTCGAGCATCAATCGCCTTTGTTTTCTCTGTTTCTGGCCATCCTAACTCCGATTTAGTCAATTCAAGAGGCGTTCTTGACTAAATCGAGTATGTTCTACGCGATGGAGGGCTCCATTTTTTGAGTTAGCAATCGTATGAAGAGGAAATGCCCCAAGACAAGGAGAGGTTCTACCCGTACCGACCAACTTTGTTTTCTCTGTTTCTTGCCATCCCAACTCCGATTTAGTCAATTTAAGAGCCGTTCTTCACTAAATCGAGGGTGTTCTATGCGATGGTGGGTTCAATTTTTTGAGCTGACAATCTTATAAGGAGGAAACGCCCCGAGATTAAGCAAGGCCCTGCCCGAACACCGAAACAAGAAAAAGACACCCGAAGTAAGACGGGGTTCTATCCGTAGATACCGATACTGTATGGGTTATGATAGAAGTAAGCATTTCTGATCTTCCGTACGGCATGTGCTAAGTTATGATGTGTGTTATGCTACGATTTATATATGTCATGCTATGTGCCTATATACTATGCTATGTGCCTATATGCCATGCTATGTGCCTATATACTATGCTATGTACCTATATGTCATTCTATGTACCTATATGCCATGCTATGTGCCTATATACCATGCTATGTGCCTATATGCCATGCTATGTGCCTATTTACTATGCTATGTGCCTATATGCCATGCTATGTGCCTATATGCTATGCTATGTACCTATATGCCATGCTATGTGCCTATATACTATGCTATGTGCCTATATGTCATGCTATGTGCCTATATACTATGCTATGTGCCTATATACTATGCTTTGTGCCTATATACTATGCTATGTGCCTATATGCCATGCTATGTGCCTATATACTATGCTATGTGCCTATATGCCATGCTATGTGCCTATATACTATGCTATGTGCCTATATGCCATGATGTGTGCTTATATGCCGTGATGTGTACTTATATGTCATGATGTGTGTTGTCTCGCTCTAGGGTAGAGCGAGACACGTGACGTGTGTGTCCGGTCTCGGCTCAGTGATAGAGTGAGCCGGGTGATGTGCTGAGTCTCGATTCAGTAATGGAGCGAGATATGTGGTAGAGCGAGATGTACGATTCCGTTAACTTCCGCTTGACTCCGATATATGATGAGTGTTTGTATGCTCTAATTATTAAATATTCGAATATATGTATTTTATACGTATGATTTTGTGATGTTTGTTGTATGTAGTAGCCATTAGGCAGAACTACGTCTGGATCTGATCGTATCGGAGTAACATCGTGGATGTTAGCCGATATGTACGTAGGCAAGCAACGACAATGCAACGTTGGCCCGGTCCGAATTAGTTATATAATTAGGCCAGTTCTTACCTACGTGCAACAGAGCGCTAAAGTTCCGTGGCACGTAGAGGAACGTGAAGACTCTCGCACTCAAAGTGTGCTGCTCTTGGTTCTGGGTTTGGGTTTCATCATTTTCGGGACCCCCGGCCCTGGTCGGTTTGCTGGTCGGGGCGTCACATGCTTGTTTTAGACATGTGACTATATTTATTGACATCAGATTGCTTAGAACATGACTTGACAAATTTAATGAGTTTGTGTTTTGATTACTTCATATTGGTTTCTTGTGCTCCTATTTTAAAAAAAACTAAGAAAGACATTTGCCTAAGTGAGAATTCGAGCCCTTGATTATGGTCTTACATCTTGGTGGATATTATTTAATCTAAGTAATTATTTTCTTGTGAGAGTAAAACTTTGGCATGATCTAGTAGTACTCATGTTATCATAGTAGAGTTTCGGGCTTGACAATTCTTGGTTTGTAGAATAGTCTAGGTTTTTTTGTCAATACTATTCAAGCTAATTGTATAATGTGCCCAACAAAAAAAAGAGAAAAAAATTGTGAAAAAAAGAATGAAAAACTTGTAAAGAATTAAAGTCGCTCTATTGAGTAGACTGGGGCTTGGCATGCCTCACTAAGCATAGGGTGTTTGAGTCAAAAGGAAGAGTTGACTAATTTATGACATGTCATGTGAGATGAGCATAAAATTCTAGTAGGACATTATGCATTAGAAAAAAAACTTCCATGGCTACAATCTAACATACAAACATACAACTAGTCAACTAACCAGAGGCCAACACATGAAGAATCTTTTCATTGCTTGTGATTAATACACATATGGAAAGACAATGAGGATGATTAAATAACTAAAAGAAGACTTAAAGATACTTATTTTCTAAATAAATCATTAATTGATTTAGAATTTAATCATTGCCAAAGAAACAACCAATCAAGCAATCAATCAAGCATCATGATGCAATCAAGGGATATGATTGGACATTCCCCATTGAAGCAACCCCTTATACTGCTATAAATAGAGGGGTGGATGTGGTAGAGGCATCATCCCCTCCTCTTTAGAGCTCTCTTCTCCTATTTTTCTTCTATTCTTTTGTTTTTTTATTTTTAGTTTTATTGTAATGACTTTCTAAGATCTCCAGCTAAAGCTAGAGGTGATTTGTAACAATCTAATAGAGTTTTATTCATATTTCATTTGCAGTTATTTGAAGTAATGCTCATTTAATATTGTTCTTCTTTTTGTTTCTTTGTGATTTGGATACATAAGATGCTTGAAGGCTCTCATTCTTGATCTTTTGTGATTTTGATATATAGAGCTCTTGAAGAAATAATTGTTTTTATCCTTTATCTATCTGAAGTTTTAATTTATTAACTCTTAATTGCCTCAATACTCTTCTACTCTTTTTCTCTTAATTTTTCTTTCCTCAATTATTTTCGTAATCATTTTCTTTGTTGCACAAGGCTTTCCCTATAGATCGACCTTGTCTACTACAACTAGCTAGTAAAACAAGTCTAAATTTGACTTCTTCATAGTCTTGTTCAGATGTAACAACAACGAGTTCATGTTTTAATTGAATAAAATGATATAACTTAACGAAAAGTGGTCCGATTGGTTCGTTGTTTAGTTTGTTCGATTTATTCTTGTGTACATAAAAAATTAGTGCATAATTATTAAAAACATTTATGTACACATTCTTGATGAGCTTGTGTTCTTTGTATTAAAACTAGTTAAATGACTTAACAGAAGAAAGAGCAGTCCAATTGTGGTATTTACAATTGTGGTATTTACAAATGTAACAAATGAGTATGAGATCTCTTTTAACTAAAAAATATTATGATTTGAGCACTATCTTATGAGCTCCTATTTTAATCAAATAAAAGTATATAACTAGAGAAAAAGTCGTTCGATTGGTTCATCGTTTAGTTTGCTGAATTCATTCTCATGAACTTAGCGAATTAGTGCGCAATTATTTAAAACATCAAAGTACACCTTCTTAACGAGCTAGTGTTCTTTGTCCTAAAAGTAGTTAAACGAATAAAAGGATTTAACTTAAAAAAGAGCAGTCCAATTATGGTATCATTTTGTGTATTTGATATATAATTACAAACATTAAAAATGAACGAAATATATCTTTAAAGTTTAAATGATATAATGATTTGAGCATATTCCCAATGAGCAAGTGTTTTAATCGAATAAAAGGATATAACTTGACCAAAATTTCTCTGATCAGTTTGTTGTTTAGTTCATGTGATTCATTCCTACGAACATAGTGAATGAGTGTGTAATTATTTAAAACATTGAAGTACACATTCTAAACAAGCTTTGGAGCTTTATCCTGAAATTAGTTAATTGAATTAAGGAACTTAACTTAAGAAAGAGCGGGCCAATTATGGTTTCACTTCATATATTTAATTCATGATTACAAGCAAACAAATTTTTAGGAGGTCTCTTTAAACTTTAAACAATATAATGATTTAAGCACATTCTTTATGTGCTTCTATTTTAATCGAAAAAGTAACATAACTTGATCAAAAGTGTTTGATTGCTTCATCGTTTAGTTCATTTAATTTGATCTTACAAACATAGCAAATAAGTGCATATTAATTAAAACATTGAAGTATACATTTTTTACGAGCTTTGGTTCTATGTCCTAAGACTAGTTAATTGAATGAAAGCACTTAAGGTAGATAGAACAAATTATGGTTTAACTTTGTGCATTTAAATAATAATTACACACATTACAAATAAATAGGAGGTCTCTTTAAACTTTAAATGATATAATGAGTTGAGCACATTCTTAACGAGGTCATATTTTAATCAAATAAAATGATATAACTTAATGATGCACCAAAAACATGTCCAATTTAATGTTTTGAAATATTGAATTGTATCCCTATTTTGTGTTAATTCAGTACTTATTTGGGTTATTTATATTTTGAACAGGTGAGTTGGACTTTGGTTATGTTTACATGTCCAAATGGGCTTCGATAGGATGCAAGTGGATGACAATGTGAAGCCCAACTACCTAAAACTATTCAAGGGTTAGGAATGTGATCTTAATGGTCTAAACATGTATTGAATGGTTGAACACAACCTTATTCACCCATTGGATTTCAGATTTTCATCAAGAGAACCAAATTTAGGAAAAAGCTGATTTGGATAGATTGACATAGACTTAGTACTTCTATTGAATCTTTTTATGTAAAAATAAGATTGATATGAATTAGGTATTATTAGGAAGAAGACTTCCATGGCTACAATTACTATTTCAGGAAGCAATTCATAAATATGAAAATATATTGGTCAAATCTAACATGCAAAGGGATAGCTAGTCGATTAACCGAGGCCAACACATAGAGGATATTTTCGCTAGTTGTATTTGATAAACATGAGGAAAGATAATGAGGCTGATTGGATAACTAAAGGATACTTAATTGATAAATAAATTATTAATTTATTTGATTTATATAGAATCTAATCATTACCAAAGAAATTAGCAGTCAAGCAATCAATCAAGAATCATCCTCTCCTCTTTGGAGCTCTCGTCCTATTTTTCTCTTCTTTTGTAGTTTTAATTTTTAATTTTATTTTAATGGCTTTCTAAGCACTCTAGCTAAGGTGAGAGTTCATTTGTAACAATCTAATGTAGTTATATTCATATTTCATCAATAGTTTCAAGTATTAGTTATTTGAAGTGATGTTTATTTAATACTGTTTTTCTTCTTTTTCCTTTGTGATCTAATTATATACGATGCTAGAAGACTCTCATTCTTAATCTTTTGTTGTTTTGATAAATATATCTCTTAAAGAAATAATTATTTTTATCCTTCATCTATCTAAAGTATTTCCTATCTTTATTTTTTCCTTTAATGTTCATATCTTCCAGTTAGATAGCATCTTCATTTGATTCTAACTGAGATAAAATGACATGTGATGAACATCACTACATGTTACAGTGACCCTTAATGCCTTAATTTTTAATTTTTTTTATTTCTTAACTCTTTATTTCCTCAATACTATTCTACTCTTTTTCTCTTAATTTTTCTTTACTCTTATTTTATAATTATTGTGAGAGTCACACAAAGGCAATCTTTCTACATTCGACCTTGCAAGACTATATCCCCTTGTGCACTTTAAAGTAATATAACCCTAAATTTTTGGCTCAATTTAATGAATCAATAGTTTAGGTGTAACACTAAACAAAAAGTGGTCTGATTCATTTGTCATTTAGTTCGTTTGATTCAATTTTAAGAACAATGAGAATGATTTCGTATTTATTTAAAACTTTGAAGTGCACATTCTTCTTGAGCTTAGGTTCTTTATCTGAAAGGACTTAACATAAGAAAGAGAGGTCCAATTGTTGTATCACTTTGTTCATTTGATTCACGATTAGGAATATAAGAGATGAATGGAAGGTCTCAATTAACTTTAAACGATATAATGGTTTGGGCATTTTCTTGACAAGCTACTAGTTTAATCAAATATAAGGATATAACTTGACCAACAGTTGTCCGATTGGTTCATCGTTTAGTTCATGTCATTCATTTTCATGAACTTAATGAATTAGTATATAATTATTTAAAACATTAAAGTACATAATCTTAACGAGCTTATGTTCTTTGGCCTTAAATTAGTTAAACAAATAAAAGGACTTAACATAAGAAAAAGTGGTTCAATTGTGGTAACACTTTGTGTATTTGATTCATGATTACAAATGTAACAAATGAATGTGAGGTCTCCTAAAACTTTAAACGATGTAACGATCTGAGCATATTCTTAATGAGCTCTTATTTTAATTAAATAAAAGGATATAACATGACCAAAAGTGGTCTGATTGGTTCGTCGTTTAGTTCATTTGATTCATTTTTACGAACTTAGCAAATTAGTTCATAATTATTTAGAACATGAAGTACACAATTTTGATGAACATGTGTTCTTTGTCCTAAAACTAGATAAATGAATATGAAAGGACCTAGCATATGAAAGAGTGGACTTAGCATATAAAACTAGTTGAACGATATAATGATTTGATCGCAATCTTAATGAGCACATGTTTTAATCGAATCAAAGGATATAATATCACAAAAATTAGTCCAGACAGTTCATCATTTTGTTCATTTAATTCATTCTTGTGAACTTAGGAAATGAGTGTGTATTTATTTAAAACTTTGAAGTACACATTCTTGGTGAACTAGGGTTCTTTGTTCTAAATCTATTTAATCGAATAGAAGACTTTAACTTAAGGATGAATGGGCCAGTTACGGTTTCACTTTGTGCATTTAATTCATTATTACAAATATAACAAATGAATGAGAGGACTCTTTAAACTATAAACACTATAATGAATGGACAACATTCATAACAAGCTCCTATTTTAATCAGAAGAAAAGAAATAATATGATCAAAAGCGATCCGAATGATTCTTACGAACTTAGCAAATTACTGCATATTAATTTAAAACTTTGAAGTGCATATTCTTTATGAGCTTGGGTTATTTGTATTAAAACCAGATAATTGAATGAATGTATTTAACTTAATAAAGATTACAAGCATAACAAATAAATGTGGAGTATTTTTAAACTTCAAATGATATAATGATTTGAGCACATTCTTAATGATCTTCTATTTTAATTAAATAAAATGATATAACTTGACCAAAATTGGTCCAATTGGGTTGTCATTTAGTTTGTTTTATTCATTCTTCGAACTTAGTGAATGAGTGTGTATCTATTTAAAAGTTTGTTACACAAATTCTTGATGAGTTGTGGTTCTTTTTTTAAAACTACTTAATCGAATTAAAGCACGCAACGTAAGGAAGAGCAAGCCAATTATGGTTTCACTTTGTGCATTTAAGTCATGATTACAAGCATAAAAAGTTATTGGGAGGATTCTTTAAACCTTAAATGATATAATGATTTCAGCACATTTGTAACGAGCTCCTATTTTAATAAAAAAACAATCACATGATAAAAAGTTGTCTAATTGGTTCATCATTTAATTAGTTTGATTCATTCCTACGATCTTAGAGAATAAGTGTGTATTTATATAATACTTTGAAGTACACAATCTTCACGAACTTTGGTTCTTTGCCCAAAAATGAGTTAATCGAATTAAAGAACTTAACTTAAGAAAGAGCAAGCAAAATATAGTTTCACTTTGTGCATTTAAAGAATATATGAACATAGGAAATGAACGGGAGGTCTTTTGAACTTTAAACAATATAATAATTTAAGCACATTCTTAACAAGCTCATGTTTTAATCAAATAAAATGATATAACTTAACAAAAAGATGTGTGATTGGTTCATCATTTAGTTTCTTTGATTTATTCTTATGAACGTAGCGAATTAGTGTGTAATTATTAAAATCATTGATAAGCTTGTATTTTTTGTCCTAAATCTAGTTAAACGAGTGAAAATACTTAGCAAAAGAAAGAGTGGTCTGATTGCAGTCTTACTTTGTGTATTTTATTTATGATTACAAACGTTTCAAATGAATGGGAGGTCTCTTCAAACTTTAAGCGATATAATGATTTGAGCACATTCCTATCGAACTTCAATTTTAATCTAATAAAAGGATATAACATGACCAAAAGTGGTCAAATTGGTTCGCCTTTCAATTCGTTTCATTCATTCTTACGAACATAGCAAATGAGCACATATTTATTGAAAACTTTAAAGTACACATTATTAATGAGCTTGGGTTCTTTATCTAAAAACTAGTTCAATGAATGAAAGGACTTAACATAAGAAAGAACAGTCCAATTATAGTATCACTTTGTGTATATGATTCATGATTACAAATGTAACAAATGAACGGAAGGTCTTCTTAAACTTTAAACGATATAATAATTTGTGCACATTCTTAATGAGCTCCTATTTTAATCGAATAAATGGATATAATATGACCAAAAGTGGTCTGATTGGTTCAACATTTTGTTTGTTTGATTCATTTTTACAAAATTAACAAATTAATATGTAATTATTTAAAACATTGAACTATGCAATCTTGACGCACTTGTCTTATATGTCCTAAAACAAGTTAAACGAATGAAAGAACTTAACATAATAAATAGCGCTCCAATTGTGGTATCATTTTGATTATTGAATTTATGATTACAAACATTGCGAATAGATGGGAGGTCTCTTTAAACTGTATATGATATAATGATTTGAGCAAATTCTTAATGAGCATATTTTTCAAACAAATCAAAGGATATAACTTGACCAAAATTGCTCCAATTAGTTCGTTGATTTATTTGCTTGATTCATTGTTATGAACTTCGCAAATGAGTACATATTTATTTAAAACTTTGAAGTACACATTCTTGATGAGCTACTATTCATTGTTCAAAAACAAGTTAATCGAATTGAAGAACTTAACTTAAGGAAGAGCGGGCCAATTCGGTTCACTTTTTTCATTTATTTCATGATTATGAACATAACAAATAAATAAGAGGGCTCCTTAAACTATAAAAGTCATAATGAATTGATCACATTCTTAACAAGCTCCTATTTTTATCATAAAAGAAATAAATAAAATGATAAAATGTGGCCTGATAGGTTAGACATTTAGTTCATTTAATTCATTCTTACAAACTTAGCGCATGAGTATGTATTTATTAAAAACTTTGAAGTACACATTCTTGACAAATTGGTGTTCTTTGTCCTAAAATAAGTTTATCGAATGAAAGCATTTAACTTAAGGAAGAGCATGCAAATTATGGCTTCAATTGTGCATTTAAATAATGATTGCAAAAGTAACCAATAAATGGGTCATCTTTTTAAATTTTAAATGATTTAATGATTTGAGCACACTCTTAACATGATCTTATTTTAATCAATTAAAAGGAAATAACTTGATGTAAAGTTGCCCCATTGGTTCATCGTTCATTTCATTTTATTTGTTTTTATGAATTTTCCTAATGAGTGCGTATTTATTTAAAACTTTTTTATACACATTCTTGACAAGTTTGGGTTCTTTGTCCTAAAACTGGTTAATAAAATTAAAGCACTTAACTTAAGGAGTAGCGGGCCAATTATGGATTTACTTTATGCATTTAAGTCATGATTATGAACATAAAAACTTTTTGGGAGGTCTTTTTACACATTAAACGATATAATGATTTGAGCACATTCATAATGAGCTTGTTTTTATATAAAAAAAATATAATTTGATCAAAAGTGGTCCAATTGCTTCATCGTTTAGGTCATTCAATTCATTTTTACAAACATAGCGAATAAGTGTGTAATTATTTATAGCTTTGAGTACATGTTCTTGATGACCTTGTGTTCTTTGTCCTAAAACTAGTTAATCGAATTAAAGCATTTAACTTATTGAAGAGCGGGCAAATTACAATTTTAATTTGTGCATTTAAATAGTGATTACAAACATAACAAATAAATGAGAGGTCTCCTTAAGCTTTGGTTGTTATAATAATTTGAGCACATTCTTAATGAGCATATATTTTAATCGAATTAAAGGATATAACTTGACCGAAATTGGTTCGATTGGATTGTCATTTTGTTCATTAGATTCATTCTTAAGAACATAGCAAATGAGTGCGTATTTATACAAAACATTAATGTACACATTCTTGAGGAGCATATATTTTAATCCAATCAAAGGATATAACTTGACCGAAGTTGGTCCGATTGGATTGTCATTTTGTTCATTAAATTCATTCTTATGAACATAGCAAATGAGTGTGTATTTATATAAAATATTGAAGTACACATTCTTGAGGAGCTAGAGTTCAATTAAAATCGAACCTCGTTATGTATGCGAACAAATCATTTCATAGTTTAAAGTTTAAAGAGTTCTTCTAATCATTTGTTGCATTCGTAATGCCAAATTAAATGAACAAAATGGTACCACAATTTGACTATTCTTCCTTAAGTTATGTGATTTTATTCACTTAACTATTTTTATAACAAAGCACCCAAGCTCAACACAAATGTATATTTAATTGTTTAAAATAAATATATGCTTATTTTCTATGTTTCTAAGAATGAATTAAATGTACTAAACGATGAGCAAATTTGACCACTTTTAGTAAAGTGATATTCTTTTATTCTATTAAAAATGAAGCTCGTTAAGATTGCACGCATATCATTACATAATTTAATGTTTAAAGAGATCTTCTAATCATTTGTTACATTTATAATGACGAATCAGAAGGACAATGTGATACCACAATTTGACTACTCACCATTTACATAAATCCTTTTATTCATTTAAATAGTTTTAGAACAAATCAACCAAGCTCGTCACGAATTTGTACTTCTATGTTTTAAATAAATATGTACTCATTTTCTTAGTTTGTAAGATTGAATCAAATGTACTAAGTGACGAACAAATCTAACTAATTTTGGTCAAGTTATATTCTTTTATTCGATTAATATTGAAGCTTATTAAGAATGTGAATAAATCATTATATAGTTTCAACTTTAAAGAGATCTCCCAATCATTTGTTATGTTCATAATGACGAATCAAATAGACAAAGTGATAGGACAATTTTATTGTTCTTCCTTAACTTATGTGATTTCATTCACTTAACTAGTTTGAGAACAAAACACTTCAGCTTGTCACGAATGTGTATTTAATTATTTTAAATAAATATGTAGTTATTTGCTAAGTTCATAAGAAGGAATCAAATGCACTAAATGACAAATGAATTGGCCCACTTTTAGTCTTATTTTCTCCTTTTAATCGATTAAAACAAAAGTTCGTTAAGAATAGACACAAATCATTAAATAGTTTATGGTTTAAAGAGTCCTCCTATTAATTTAATACGTTTGTAATGACGAATCAAATTGACAAAGTGATACCACAATTTTTTTTTTACTTAACTATTTTTAGAACAAAGAACCAAAGCTCCTCAAGAATGTGTAGTGAATTATTTTAAATAATTATGTTCATTTGCTATGTTCAAAAGAATGAATCAAATGCATTAAACGGCAAACAAAATGGACCACTTGCTATCTATTTATATACTTTAAATTGCTTAAAAGCAAAGTTCGTGAACAATGTGCAAAAATCTTTATATCACTTAAACTTTAAAAAGTCCTCTCACTCATTTATTATGTTCGTAATCATGAACCAAGTACATAAACTTATACTACATTTGGACTGCTCTCCATCAGCTTAAAACATTTCATTCATTTAACTACTTTTAGAACAAATCACCCAAGCTTCTAAAGAATGTGTACTCAAAGTTTAAAATAAATGCACACTCATTTGCTAAGTTCATAAGAATGAATCGAGCGCACTAATGAGGAACAAATCAGACCAGTTTTGCTCAAGTCATATTCCTTTATTCGATTAAAATCAAAGCTCGTTAAGAATGCGCACAAATCATTACATAGTTTAAAGTTTATACATATTTTGCAATCATTTCCCATTTTTGTAATAATAAATCAAATGGACAAAGTGATACCACAATTTGAGCACTCTTGCTTAACTTAAGTGATTTCATTCGCTTAGCTTGTTTTAGAACAAAGCGTAAAATCTTGTCACAATGTTTATTTAACCATTTTAAATAAAAACATACTCATTTTATAAGTTATTAAGAATGAATCAAATGCACTAATTGACGAACAAATCGGATCATTTCTTGTCTATTTATTTACTTTTAATTGATAAAAAGCAAAGTTTGATAGGATTGTGTATAAAATGTTATATTGTTTAATGTTTGAAAAGGCCTCTTATTCATTTATTATGTTTGTAATCATTAAACAAATGCACAAACTGATACTACAATTGGACTGCTCTCCATCAACTTATTAAATCATTTCATTTGTTTACCTACTTTTAGAACAAATCACTAAAGCTCATAACGAATGTGTACTTCAAATTTTTTGATGAATACGGACTCATTTGCTAAGTTTGCAAGAATGAATATGTAACACCCCTTATCCCTAATCGTAGGTAAAAAAACTTTTACTTGTATGTGCTTGTTCTATTTGCTTGGTTGATTAGAATTGTATGATTTTTATTATGATTATGGTAACCATATAGGGTATAAGGAGTCTGACCATGGTGTAAAGTGGTCCTTATGGTAAATAGGAGGATTGGCCTTGGTGGGGGGGGCACTTTGATATATAGGGGCCTCTGGGGCTATGGAGGGTCTAGCCTTGCTTTGATTACATGGAAGAGAGGGGTACTAGCCAAACATGGTTTTGGTTGTGGGGGTGTGATTAGTTCGTCTCTTAGAAAGAGGGGAGTGGTTAGTAAGGGGTTAGGGGGCAGATGCAAGAGTCTTATGGCCAGCCACCTCTCTTAGGTACGTCCCCTACAAAATAGGGGAGTGTTTAGTTGTATTTGGCACGTCCCCTACAAAATAGGTTAGTGGTTGGCAAGGGGTCTAGGGGGGGATGCACTAGTCCTTGGTCTGGTCACTCCTTATATGCACATCCACTATAAAATAGGAGATTAGTTATTAAGGAGATTAGAGGGGGATAGACGCACAAACACTTTGTTGTCTGTCCAATTCTTTTCCTCTTTCTTCCATCAAAAAACAACACGGCCAGCAGCATAAGGAGAGGATATTTCAGCACATTCAAACCTAGCATAGTAGCAAAGGCACAGGAGAGAGGGAGAATGGATTTGGAGGTGGGATGGTAAAGGTAGGATGCAATTTTTACACTCCTAATCATGTTTATGGTGTAAAACTGTAACGTCCGGGATTTTTCTAAATTCCCGAAGTCGACCACGTGGGGATTAGGGTGTTGGACCCCTTTGACTTTATTGTGAGAATAACTTGATCATAAGTTAGTAGTGATAGCTGAAACCTATGTAGTTAGAAAGTACATAGACAGGGATTCGAAATGCCACCAAGAACGCGCGAATCGGAGTTTGGATGAGGGGCATGCGACTGTTCGAAGTTGAGTACATCGCATAAGGCCCATTTACCCGATTTAGACATGTACTTGGCCCGTTTCAGTCATTTTGCGGGCCTGATTGTTCATAATTCCCAAATTAATTTTTAAGGTCCCAATTAGGTGGCTTAATTGGGGAGGATTGCCCAAATTCTAGAAGGATTAGGAATCCTAATCCCCATGCTTATAAAAATGCTTTTGAGGGCACAATTAAGGGGATTTTGTTTGGCTGATGAAGGAGAGAGGGCGGAAGGGGCAAAGAAGGTTGCGGAGGGCGAGGCTTGAGGGAGGTTTCGGTGGTGGTGGATTGATAACAAATCGACAATTTAGGTAGGTTGTTAGTCTTAGTTTCGAATCGATTAAATATGCAAACTATTGTGTAATTAAAATCTCTGCAATGGTTGTGCAATGTTTTTGGAAATTTTTTTAAACTATTTTCTGCAGAGATCACTGTTCCCATAATTACGAGGAACAGTGAATCTGTAGTAAGAAAAAATATATAAATCTAGCCGCCAGTCGCCCAATTGCCTGCTGATCTTCTTCTGGCAAGTAACCTGGGTCCTTGGCCACTAGCGACCAGGGGGGGCAAACTGCTGGCGGCTATTTCGGACACCGCCGTGTGGCCAGTGGATAAAAAAAAGAGTCACGCTGCCCTTGGCCATGCTGGCCCCAGTCACGCCAGCCCTGGCGGCGACAAACCAGGCTTCTACGGCGCAGGCTGCAGTGGCCCTGGCCATAGCAGCCCCGCCGCTCCGTTAAAAAATAAATAAAAGGTGGCCTTTTGGCTGCCAGCCGGACATAGGACAACAACGGCACCAACCTTGTCGGTTCCACCGTGCTCTGGCAGTCCAGGGGCAGTGTGCCTCCCTGCCCTCCCCCGCATTAGGGACGACACTGCAAGAGGCCAAAAAGGCCTCTGCCTGGTCACGGGGAAGATGACTCTGTAGGTCATCTGTGCTCCCTGGACTGGGTCAGCTAACCCGACCCAGTTCGTTCTAACTCCTTATATATATATATATATATATATATATATATATATATATATATATATATATATATATATATATATATATATATATATATATATATATATATATATATATATATATATATATATATATATATATATATATATATATATATATATATATATATATATATATATATATATATATATATATATATATATATATATATTACACTCTAACCCTGAACCTGGTCAGGTTCAATGAGATAGAGTTGTCAAAAAATTTTGAAAAAAATTATGGATGACTAGCAATGTATGTTGGGTACTCCGACTAAGTTGTAGACATGGGAAAAATCCCAGAGTCTCTAAAATGAGCAATTTACCCTTGAGAGTCGACGCATAGTATAATGATTAATAATTAGACTTCGGGGCTCCGGTTCAGGGCCCTATACGTGGATTTAGAAATTAAGAAAAATCTCAGTGATAGTTATTGTGTATCCTAAATTTGGACTAGGCCATAAGCTAGGTAAAAATCTCAGTAAGTAGATATGTGATTGTTTTATCCCTAGGGTTAAGATAAGACGGTTAATTGAACCGGGCGTTCAAGGGGTTTATGACCCCATTAAATTGCAAGAAAATTACCTAGGCTTTATAACATCAAGATGTAACCCTGGGATTAATTTTGGACCCATTAAGGTTTACGAAGGCCTCAAATAAAAAGATAGAAATACCTTATATATAAACCGGCCCGCATTCGTGTGAATGAAATTAATGGGTCAAAGTGATACAGAAACCTTTTGAGTGGTTAATGACTTGCCTAAGAGTAGAGAGAACCTTATTCAATGTTGGATAATTGCTTTAATGCCCTTATGTGCATTATAAACTATTTTTATAAAAACATTATTAGCTAACCCAAGGAGGGTTATGCAAATGAGCACGAACAATCTCATATCATTATTGAATTTGGTTATTTATGTTATGACCTGCTTGGACCTTGTGGTTCTAATTGTTTATGTTGATTATTGGAGTCATTCAGCCTGGATTTGATTTGTTATCATGTTGAATATTGCTAGATACTTTAGCCTAATTCATTATGTTAGTTTGCTGATTTGATTAGTTTGTTTCAACCTCCATCAAATTCATGGTTGTGTGGATTTGATCAGTTTATCTAAGCATCAATTCTGATTTGTAGTCTTGTTGATAGGCTTACATGTCTCAGTCTAAAATCAGCATGTTATCTTGCTGATTGTGTAAGTTTGTTGCTTGCATGAATTGTTGTGATTAGTCTTTAGTACCTTTTTCTTATGTTGCTGCATCATATCACATGCTGAGTCAAAGTTTAAGCTCAGGGTAATAGCCTTTGCGGTAATCTTTCAGACTTTTGTGGTCTCCGCTCCTTTGGGATGATGGATCCCTGCAAATGCACAAACCGGGCTTTTGAGCATCATGGAAGGCTCATCTACCTCCGGCTAGTGTGTCCATGAGCACAGCTAGTACCTACATCTCTAGGCCCATGGCTGATCCAAGTGGATCTCTGGAGATGTTAGGATTTCTGATAATAGCCATGGTGGTAATCTTTCAGACCTTTGTGGTCTCCGCTCCTTTGGGACGATGGATCCCTACAAATACGCAAACTAGGTTTGTAAGCATCATGGAAGGCTCATCTACCTCTGACCAGTGTGTCCATGAGCACAGCTGGTACCTACATATCTAGGCCCATGGCTGATCCTAGTGGATCTCTAGAGATGCTAGGATTTCTATTGGCATACAATTACTCCTTTGAGCGGGAGTTGGTATTTTGAGGTAACAATTAGTGCATTGTTTCCTGAACGGTGTCCATTGTTTTGTACATTATGTTGGTCTTTATTGGTTAAAAGCAAGACCATGTTTTTGAACTATTTATATTTAGTGCTTTGTATATTACTTTACATGTGTCACTGTTTATTGATGTTCTGTAGTTAGAGTCCTATGTCTGGAGATTTCTCGACGGGCGAGTCCTCTCTGAGTGAATACATAGTTGTTAGTATTAATTATCGAATAATGGCTCGAAAGATAATTAATAACATTGTTTGATATTACTTGTTAATTAGACAAGTGGAACAATTAAAGGACTTGCATAAAATATAGGTTTCTTTAAAATACTTAAGCATTGCATGTGTGATGTTATGCTTCTTCGTATAGTGTAGTTTTAGGCAGAACTACGTCTGGATCCAATGTTGTTAGGAACAATGGAGATGTTGCCTGATGAGTATGTTGGCAACTAACATTAGGTGCTGTTGGCCCAATCTAAAAAACATTAATAAAATATTTTGTCCTTTTGAAGCTCTTCTCCTGAAGGTGGAGAGGTTCCATTGTTGTTGTTGTGGTTGTTAGATTTGGTTGGTTGCAGA
Organism: Saururus chinensis; assembly: GCA_035235625.1. Taxonomy (NCBI): domain Eukaryota; kingdom Viridiplantae; phylum Streptophyta; class Magnoliopsida; order Piperales; family Saururaceae; genus Saururus; species Saururus chinensis. The sequence goes on from CP141143.1 coordinate 41,992,697, forward strand.
TTCTCCACACGACGACAAGTGAGACCAGGAGGCAAGCACAAGATGAAGTTTTTCGTGTCTGCAACTCCGATACATAAGTATATCTTTAGTGTGAGAGTCAACTTGTTATTTATTTTTAGACAAATGATGAACTTGTACTTAGATGGATGAGCTATTTTTATTGAATTTTGAGACGTGTAATAATATCATATGATTTGATATTTATATTTTTGAACTCTAGTTATCATGACCTGGATATTTAATTTAATAGTTTATTTTATATTTAAGAAAAAAAATTCTCGAGACTTTTCATTCATGCTATTTAAAAAGGCTTTTAAAAATTTAGGTCGTGACAAAAACCCTAGGCCTAATTATTGTGATGTGTTACCATGGCCATTACCTAGAGTTTTCTTTATCATCTACAATAAAATATGTATGTTCCCTCTTCTAGGCTGTTCATAGGGCAGGTCGGACTGTGTATGCTGATTATGTAAATATGTCTCAGCCCTAATTAGTGCCATTGTCATGCTGATTTTGTTAACTTATTTAAGCCCTAATTCATTCAATGGTCAGGCTGATTAGCTCAATATATTTCAACCCTAATTTGTTCTACTGTCACGCTGATTTTGTAAACTTATTTCAACCCTAATTTGTTCTACTGTCGCACTGATTTTGTTAACTTATTTCAGCCCCAATTTGTTCTATTATCATGCTGATTTTGTTAACTTATTACAGCCCTCATTTGTTCTTCTGTTATGCTGATTTTGTTAACTTATTTCAGCCATAGTTCATTCGATTGTCATGCTGATTATATCAATATGTTTCAGCCCTAATTCATTCTATTCTCATGCTGGTTATATCAATATGTTTCATCCCTGATTCGTTCGATTGTTATGCTGCGTATATCAATATGTTTCAGCCAAAATTCATTTTATTGTGATGCTGATTATGTTAATGTATTTCAGCCCCAATTCAGTAAAATCTGTTGTCAGGTTGGTAACTTTATATGTTGAACTCTTGAATCAATAGAATCGGTTAGTGCTGCTCTACATTTCAGTTAATTGCAAGTTATTTCTAATGTGTTTCAGCCTGAATATTTAGTGTCGGTTTGAAGTGTTTTGTGTTGAGATTAATCCCTGCTTTCATTGGTCTTATTCTTTGGGGTTTTATTCCTAGTCTTGTCGCAACCTGATAGTGAATAGACCATGCTTGCTAAAATCATATGATGCATATTCATAGAAATAGAATCCGACATGGTGAGATTAATATATTATCTCTTTACATCATTCATTTGTTTTATTCATTGTCCTGTTGTAATCGGAATATTTATTAAATCTATGCTTTACTAATTCATATTAGTTCATGCAAATATAGATCATTGGTTGAATTCTTGATTAGCCCAATAACGAATGAATTGAACTGAGCCCTTGGGTGTGTAAAGACCCCTAAAAACTAATGTAAATAACGGTGTTAGTGTTATATCTAATTAATGTAAGAACTTCTTATATTTAGAAGAGTATTGGCTGAGTTGTACCTGGAATAAACCTTCTTACATGACACTGATCTCATAGGCTGATATGCTAGCCAATTTTAGGGCCTTTTGATATGTCCAATTTACTCCTCAACACTCTTAGATAGGAAGATGTCAGTAGGGTTGATTCCAAATATGGATATTATTGCAGGATTCCCATTGGCTATAAGTTTAAAGTGTCTTGTTTCACTTCCTTTATGGCTGAATCAGAGTCAAGTAAGCACACCGCAAATAGCCATAAAGCATTTCAGGCTTGTGCAGCCTCCGCACTTTCGGGACTTTGTTTCCTAGTACTTTTGAACACTTCACGTGCATCTAGGTTTTTTAGCATTATGGAAGACTCATCTACCTCTGGCCAGCGTATCCATGAGTATGATGGTACCTACATCGCTAGGCCTATGACTTATCCGAGTGGAACTCTAGAGATTCTAGGATTTACTATTAGCATACATTTTACTCCTTTCAGAGGAAGTTCACATTCGGGTAACAATAAGTTAAATTGTTTCCTGAGCAGAGTCTACTTTCAATTAGGATTTACTGTTAGCATACAATTTACTCCTTAGAGCGGGAGTCAACATTCAGGCAGCAATAAGTTAAATTGTTTCTTGAGCAAGGTCTACTTTCACTTGAGTTGATATTGTCCTTTCTTAAGTAGAGGTCGGACTTTATGTGTAATGTTTCAAATTGACATATAGTGTGTCATATGCAGTTGTGTACTTGTGTTATTGTTTAACCGGTGTATAAGCAGCACTTTATCTAAATGTTTCTTGTAGTTCCTATATCAATCTCTGTGGCATGACTATGCATGGTTTTTCTTGCATCTTTCTTAGTATTTGTGGAAGTACTCATGCATCTCTGCGATGCAGGTTCAATTCCAGATTCAGAGTAACAGGTTTCCATGAGCGGGCAATACACCGTGCTAGAGGGTAGACATCTGAAGTTATTAGGACTATAGAATTTATTTTAAGGCACTATGTTTCCCAAAAGATTAGTTCATGTCATTTCATTTATGTTATTACAGTTGCACATAGTTGTGATCCTAGTTTCTCACAATCATATTACTTTAGATGGTTTTTTTTAATGTTATGTGATGCTTGGCCATGTATGATTACAACCAATGCTTCGCATTGCCTTTATGTTTATGAGAATGAAAACCAGGGGTATTATGGTTGGTATCAAAAAATAGTTCAAGCTATCTGCAAGTGCATGACTACATAAAATAATATGAGTAGTTTATTTATTTACACTACTTAGGTGGGGTAGAATTAGTCTGTTTGAGTTATTTACCGACTAACACTTTTCATTTTGAGGATGAAATGCCCTTTAAGGGGGGAAGGATGTAACTCCCCTAATCCCTAATCGTAGGTAAAAAAAAATTTATGTGTATGTGCTTGTTCTATTTGCTTGGTTGATTGGAATCATATGATTTTATTATGATTATGCTAAGCATATAGGGTAAAAGGTGTCCGGCCTTGTTGTAAAGGGGGCCACATGGTAAATATGGAATCCCGCCTTGGTGAGGGGGACCACTTTGGTATATAGGTGATCCAGCCATGATGAGGGGACCTCTTGGGCAGTCAAGGGTCCAGACTCACATTGGTTACATCGAAGAGAGGGAGTCCTAGCCGAACAAGGTTTAGGTTGTGGGGATGTGATTAGTTGTCCCCTAGAAAATAGGGGAGTGGTTAGTAAGCGGTTAGGGGGCGACACAAGAGTCCTATGCCCAGCCACCTCTCTTAAGTACGTCCCCTACAAAATAGGAGTGGTTAGTTGTGTTTAAGACATCCCAAAAAAGATAGGGGAGTGGTTGGCAAGGGGTCTGGCTGGGGGGACGCACCAGTCCCTGATTTGGCTAGTCCTAATATGCACATAGCCTATAGAATAGGAGATTGGTTATTAAGGAGATTAGAGGGGGAGGAAACACAAAAATCTTGTTGTTCTGCGACTTCGTTTCCTCTTTCTTCCATCAAAAAACACCACAGCTAGAAGCTTGAGGAGAGGAGATTTCAACACCTTTAAACCTAGCATAGAAGCAAAGGCATAGGAGTGAGGGAACATGGTTTTGGAGGCTGGCTGGTAGAGGTAGGATGCACTTTTTATACTCCAAATCATGTTTATAGTGTAAAACCCTAGGACTAATTGTTGTGATGTGTTACCACGACCATTACCCATAGTTTTCTTACTCTAACGTAAAATATATATATTCCCACCTCTTAGGCTGATCATAGAGCAGCCAGACTATGTTTGCTGATAATGTTAATATGCCTCAGTCCTAATTCGGGCTATTGTCATGCTGTTTGTGTTAATATGTCTCAGCCCTAATTCGTGTCATTGTCATGCTGATTTTGTTAACTTATTTTAGCCCTAATTCATTCTATTGTCGTGCTAATTAGGTCAATATATTTAAACCCTAATTTGTTCTACTGTCACAGTGATTTTGTTAACTTATTTCAGCACTAATTTGTTCTATTGTCATTCAAATTTTATTAACTTATTTTAGCCCTGATTTGTTATATTGTCATGCTGATTTTATTAACTTTTTTCAGCACTAGTTCATTCTATTGTCATGCTCATTAAATCAATATGTTTTAGCCCTAATTCTGTCGATTGCCATGCTGATTATGTCAATATATTTCAGCCCTAACTCACTCGATTGTCATATTGGTTATATCAATATGTTTCAACCCTAATTTATTCTATTGTCATGCTGATTATATCAATAAGTTTCAGCCCTAATTCGTTTTATTGTCATGCTGATTATGTTGATATATTGTAGCCCCAATTCATTGGAATCTGTTGTCAAGTTGGTAACTTTATGATTTTCAGCCTTGAATCTCTAGGATCGGTTAATGCCATCTTTATGTTATAGTTCATTGCAAGTTATTTCTAATGTGTTTCAGCCTGAATATTTAGTGTCAGTTTGATGTTATTTGTGTTGAGATTAATCCCTGCTTTCATTGGACTTATTTTTTAGGATTTTATTCATAGTCTTCCTGCAACCCTGATGGTGAATAGACCATGCTTGCTAAAATCATATGCTGCATATTCATAGGAATAGAATCCAACATGCTGAGATTAATCTATAATCTCTTTACATCATTCATTTGTTTTATTAATTGTCCTATTGTAACCGGAATATTTATTAAATTTATATGTTACTAATTCATATTAGTTCATGTAAATATAGATCATTGGCAGAATTCTTGATTAGCCCAATAATGAATGATTTAATTGTAGTGCATAAATATTAAAGATATGTAACTGATTTCAGGGATGAACCGAAGGTTGTGTTCCAACATAGTACAGTTATCTTATGGCTGCCTAAGCCAGAGCAATGGTGCTGGTGCTGAGATGATTATAATGTCTAACTTACCTAATATGATTCGGATTTCAGCCAATTGAGTTCAGTTTTACATTTGTGTAGGACTGACTTGGATGGGGGAAACCAATGTTTAACTCTTGAATTGAACTGAGCCCTTGGGTGTGTAAAGACCCCTAAATACTTTTGTAAATAATGGTGTTAATTTTATCTTCAAATTAATGCTTATAATTAGAAGAGTATTAGCTGAGTTGCATCATATGGCTGATTTGTACCCAGAACAAACCTTCTTACATGAAACTAATCTCATAGGCTAGTTTTAGGGCCTTCAACATAAGTCTAATTAGCTCATCAACACTCTTAGACAAGATAATGTGAGTAGGGTTGATTCAAGTTCATTAAGAATGTGCACAAATCATTATATCATTTAAAGTTTAAATAGACTTCCCATTCACATGTTACATTTGTAATAATGAATGAAAATGGACAAAGTGATACCACAAGTTGACCGTTCTTCCTTAACTTATATGATTTTATTTGCTTTACTCATGTGCTAAGTTCGTAAGAATGAATTAAATGCATTAAACGACGAACCAATCGGACCACCTTTAGTTCATTTTAATCGATTAAAACTGAAGTTCGTTAGGAATGTGCATAAATCATTATATCGTTAAAAGTTTAAAGAGATCTCTCATTCAATTGTTACGTTCGTAATCACAAATCAAATTGACAAAGTGATACCACAATTTAACTATTTTTCATTAACTTATATGATTTCATTCACTTAAATAGATTTAGAAAAAAGCTCTAAAGATCATCCCAAATATGTATTTAATTATTTTAAATAAATAAGTACTCATTTGCTAAATTTATAAATATAAATTAAACCCACTAAGTTATATATTTTAATCGATTAAAACTGAAGTTCATTAAGAATGTGCACAAATCATTATATCGTTTAAGGTTTAAAGAGACTTCTCATTCATTTGTTATGTTCATAAAAACAAATCAAATAGGCAAAGTGATACAACAATTTGACCGTTCTTACTAAAATTATATGATTTTATTCGCTTAACTAGATTTAAACTAGTGCACTGAAGCTCGTTACGAATGTATATTTAATTGTTTGAAATAAATACATACACATTTGCTAAGTTCGTACGAATGAATCAATTGCAATAAAATGATGAACCGCCTAGACCACTTTTGGAAAAGTGATGTCCATTTAATCGATTAAAACAAAAGTTCATTAAGAATGTCCACAAATTGTTATTTCGTTTTAAGTTTGAAGAGGTCTCCCATTAATTTGTTATGTCCATAATAACGAATCAAATAGATAAATTGATCTCATTCGCTTAATTATTGTGTATTTAATTATTTTAAATTAAAACGTACCCATTTCCTAAGTTCATAATAATAAATTAAACCTACAAAATGACGATCGAATCGGACCACTTTTTAGTCAATTTATATTCTCTAAATCGATTAAAAAAAAGTTCATTAGGAATGTACATAAATCTTTATATCATTTAAAGTTCAAAGAGTCAGCCCATTAATTTGTTACGCTCATAATAGCAAATAAAATACGCAAAGAGATACCACAATTTGTGCAATATTCTTTAACTTAAATAATTTCATTCGCTTTACGTGATTTAGAACAAAACACCAAAGCTCATTACAAATGTGTAATTAATTGTTTGAAATAAATACATACTGATTTGCTATGTTCGTAATAGTGAATTAAATGCACTAAACGACGAACCAATTGGACCACATTTGGTGAAGTTTTATCCACTTAATCAAACCACATTTAGTGAAGTTTTATCCTGATTTACTATGTTCATAATAATGTGCAGAAATCATTATATCTTTTCAACTTTAAAGAGGCATCCCATTAATTTGTTACATTCGTAATAACGAATCAAATTAACTCATTGATTCCACAATTTGACCATTTTTCCTTAAATTATAGGATTTGATTCGCTTAACAAGTCTTCTAAACAAAGCACCAAAGCTCATCTTAAATATGTATTTAATTGTATTTAATAAATACATACTCATTTGCTAAGTTCATAAAAATAAATCAAACACACTAAAGCACGAACCAATAGATCCACTTTTGGTAATGTGATATCATTTTAATCGACTAAAACTGAAGTTTGTTAATAATGTGCACAAATAATTATATTGTTTAAAGTTTAAAGAGCCCTCCCATTCATTTATTACGTTCATAATAATAAATCAAATGGACAAACTGATACCACAATTTGATTGTTCTTAGTTAACTTATATGATTTCATTCACTTACCTAGATTTACAACAAATCACCAATGCTCGTCATGAATGTGTATTTAATTATTTTAAATAACTACATACTCATTATCTAAGTGCGTACAAATGTATCAAATGCACTAAATGACAAGCCAATCAGACCAATTTTAGTTAAGTCATATCATTTTCATCGATTAAAAACGAAGTTCATTAAGAATGTGTACAAATCTTCATATCATTTAAAGTTTAAAGAGACTTCTCATTCATTTGTTACATTGGTAATAATGAATGAAAATGGACAAAATGATACCACAAGTTGACCATTCTTCCTTAACTTATATAATTTCATTCTTTTTACTAGATTTAGAACAAAGCATCGAAGTTTGACATGAATGTGCATTAAATTATTTTAAATAAATACATACTTATTGTCTAAGGTCGTAAGAATGAATTAAATGCACTAAACGACAAACCAATCAGACCACTTTTAATTAAGTTATATCCTTTTAATTGATTAAAAATGAAGTTCGTTAAGAATTTGCAAAAAATCTTTATATCGTTTACAGTTTCAAGCAACCTCCTACTCATTTGTTACGTTTGCAATCTCAAATCAAATAGACAAAGTGATACCACAATTTGACTATTCATCTCTAATATATATGATTTCATTTCCTTAACTAAACTTAGAAACAAAGCAACAAATATCGTCACGAATATGTATTTAATTATTTTAAATAAATATGTACTCCTTTGCTAAGTTTGTAAAAATGAATCAAACGCACTAAACGACAAATTGATCAGACCACTTTTGTTTAAGTGATATCCTTTTAATCGATTATAACCGAAGTTCGTGAAGAATGTGCATAAATCAATATATCATTTAAAGTTTAAAGAGATCTCTCATTCATTTGTTATGTTCGTAATAACAAATCAAATGGACAAACTAATACCATAATTTGACCATTCTTCCTTAATTTACACGAATTCATTCATTTAACTAGATTTAAAACAAGGCAGCAAAGCTAGCCATGAATGTGCATTTTATTCTTTTAAATAAATATGAATTCATTTGCTAAGCTCCTAAAAATGAATCGAAAGCACTACATGTCAAATTAACTGGACCACATTTAGTTAAGTTATATCTTTTTAATCGATCAAAACCAAAATTCGTTAAGAATGTGCACAAATCCTTCTATTGTTTAAAGTTTAAAGAGACTTCACATTCATTTATTACGTTTGTAATACCGAATAAATTTTTTAAACTTATACCACAATTTGATTGTTCTTCATTAAATTTTATTATTTCATTTACTTAGCCATATTTAGAAAAAAACCTCTAAAGAGCGTCACGAATGTGTATTTAATTGATAGAATTAAATACACACTAATTTGCTAAGATTATAAAAATGAATTAAATGCACAAAACGGCGAGCTAATCGGACTGCTTTTGGTTAAGTTATATCCTTTTAATCGATCAAAACCAAAATTCATTAAGAATGTGCACAAATCCTTATATTGTTTAAAGTTTAAAGAGACCTCCCATTCATTTGTTACGTTTGTAATACCAAATAAAAATTTTAAACTTATACCACAATTTGATTGTTCTTCTTTAAATTTTATTATTTCATTTGCTTAGCCATATTTAGAAAAAAACCTCTAAAGAGCGTCACAAATGTGTATTTAATTGATAGAATTAAATACACACTAATTTTCTAAGATTTTAAAAATGAATTAAATGCACAGAACGGCGAACTAATTGGACCGCTTTTTGTTAAGTTATATCCTTTTAATCAATCAAAACCAAAGTTCATTAAGAATGTGCACAAATCCTTATATTGTTTAAAGTTTAAAGAGATCTCCCATTCCTTTGTTACGTTCGTTTAAATATGACAAATCTTCATTAACTTATATAATTTTATTTGCTTAATAAGAATTAGAACATATCACCAAAGATCGTCATGAATGTATATTTAATTATTTTAAATAAATATATACTCATTTGCTATGTTCGTAAAAATTACGTCCTAAATGACAAACCAATTGATCTATTTTTGGTAAAGTGATATCATTTTAATCGATTAAAACTGAAGTTCGTTAGGAATGTGCATAAATCATTATATTATTAAAAGTGTAAAGAAATCTCTCATTCAATTGTTACGTTCGTAATAATGAATTAAATGGATAAAGTGATAGCACCATTTGACCATTCTTATTTAACTTATACATTTTCATTCATTTAACTAGATTTAGATTAAAGCACCAATTCTTGTCTTGAATATGTGTTTAATTATTTTAAATTAATATATATTCATGTGCTGAGTTTATAAGAATAAATCAGAAGAACTAAACGATGAACCAATCGAATCACTTTTGGTAAAGTTATATCCTTTCAATCAATTAAAAATGAAGTTCGTTAAGAATGTACATAAATCTTTATATCATTAAAAGTTTAAAGAGACCTCCCATTAATTTGTTATGTTAGTAATAATGAATAAAATAGGCATAGTGATACAACAATTTTATTGTTCTTTTTTAATTTATATAATTTCATTTGCTTAGCTAGATTTAGAAAAAAGGTCTAAAGCATGTCACGAATGTGTATTTAATTGATAGAAATAAATGCACAATAATTTTCTAAGATTCGAGGAATGAATGAAATGCATTGAATGGTGAACTAATCGGACCGCTTTTGGTTAAGTTATATCATTTTAATCGATCAAAACCATAGTTTGTTAAGAATGTTCACAAATCTTTATATTGTTTAAAGTATAAAGAGACCTTCGATTTATTTGTTACATTCATTTAAATTTGACGGTTCTTCATTAACTTATATAATTTCATTTGCTTAATAAGAATTTAAACAAAGCACCAAAGCTCATCACGAATGTATGTTTAATTGTTTTAAATAAATATGTACTTATTTGCTAAGTTTGTAAAAATGAATCAAACATCCTAAACAATGAACAAATCGATCCACTTTTGGTAAAGTGATTTCCTTTTAATCGATTAAAACTGAAGTTCGTTAAGAATGTGCATAGATAATTATATCATTTAAAATTTAAAGAGATCTCTCTTTCATTTGTTACATTCGTAATAACAAATTAAATGGACAAAGAGATAGCACAATTTGCTCAATCTTCTTAAACTTATATGATTTCATTCGCTTAACTAGATTTAGAATAAAACACCAAAGCTCGTCACAAATGTGTATTTAATTGTTATAAATTAAAGCGTACTCATTTGCTAAGTTCATAAGAATAAATCAAATGCACTAAACAATGATCCAATCGGACTACTTTTGGTCGATTTATATCCTTTCAATTTATTAATAAGGAAGTTCGTTAAGAATGTACATAAATCTTTATATCATTTAAAGTTTAAAGAGATCTCCCATTAATTTGTTATGTTCGTAATAACAATAAAGTAGGAAAAGTGATACCACAATTTGACCTTTCTTCATTAAATTATAGAATTTTATTTGATAAGCCAGTTTTATAAAAAAACACCAAAGCTCATCACGAATGTATATTTATTTGTTTGAAATAAATACATACACATTTGCTAAGTTCGTAAGAATGAATTAAACGCACTAAACGACAAACCAATCTAACCACTTTTGTTGAAGTTATAACCTTTCAATCGATTAAAACCAAAGTTGGTAAAGAATGTGGACGAATTGTTATATCGTTTAAAGTTTAGAGAGACTTCCCATTAATTTGTTACATTCCCAATAATGAATCAAATTGATCAAGTGATTCCACAATTTAACTGTTCTTCCTTACCTTATATGATTTAATTCACTTAACAAGACTTAGAACAAAGCTCCAAAGCTTGTGCTGAATGTGTATTTAATTGTTTTAAATAAACATGTACTCATTTGCTAAGTTCATAAAAATGAATTAAATGCACTAAACTATGAACGAATCGATACATATTTGGTTAACAATGATGTGCCCGAAGTGGCATAATGAGTACCTTTGAGTTTCACACAAGGAAAGGAAAGGAAGAAAGAAGAAAGGGAAGAAGAAGATGAATATCCAATAGCATAACCAACAAAGAAAAGAGGGGGCGACCCATATAGGGAGCCGACCCACTCACCTAGGGAGTCATTCCAGCTAGTGAGTCCGGCTATCCCGTGGTCCACTAGCTGGCCAAATACAATTATTTCTCCTAATACATAAGAAAATACAAGAGATTTATAAAAGAAAGTAGCCTAATATAATGAAATAAGAAGAAAATAAGTAGTCTGGGTGATCAAGCACAACACTCCACCACGCTTCCACTATTTGCCTTAACCTCAAGGCAACCAAGTCAGATAGCGAGCCAGGAACGTGTCCTCAGAGATCCATGAAGCATCCTCTAGGGGCTGACCCTGCCAAGCAATGAGCACCTCTGTAATGATGCGACCTGAGCGACAGACTCGAAGTTTATCAAGTACTGATGCGGGGATAGGGACGGAAGGCTGGACCAGGCCCATCAAGGGGGTGGTGGAGCATCAGTGGCCAAGGACGTGTCTCCTACACATCAGTGCAGCTTGGAGACATGAAAGATGGGATGGACTAAGGAGTCAAGCAGTAGAGCAAAGAGGCAAGCCACGAGGCTGATACGCTCCTCCACAGCATAGGGACAATGGAAACTGGAGGCGAGCTTGGAATGCTCGGGCTAAAACAAGGATGTCTAGTGCTGAGGAAGAACAGAGACATAAACCAAGTCACCCACTGTGAACTCCCTGTCAGTGTGATGACCATCATAAATTTGATTCATCTGGTTCTGAGCAGAGGACAAGTTCTCCTTTAACTATCGAAGAACCTCGTCCCGTGTCTGGAGCATATAATCCACCTCAGCCACAGAGGAGCTATGAGGAACATAAGATAACACAGTCGGGGGTGGACGGCCATATAGGACCTCAAAAGAAGTGAAACCAGCACGAGTGTGATAGGCTGTGTTCTATGACCACTCCGCCCAGGGAAGAAGCTAAAGCCATTTGCGGGGATGAGACATAGTGAAACAACGGCGGTACTGCTCTAAGCGTCAGTTTACCACCTCTGTCTGGCCATCTGTTTAGGGGTGATAAGCGGTGCTCATGTGGAGAGGAGTGCCCCGTAAAGTGAAGAACCACTGCCAAAACTGAGATATGAAGATCCGGTTACGATCGGAGACAATAGTGCGAGGCATGCCATGTAGTTTGGCCACTTCCTAAACATAGAGCTCTACCACTATCTTGGCAGTGAATGGGTGTCCTAGTGCACTAAAGTGAGTGTACTTGGACAACCGGTCCACCACCACCATAATCACCGACTTGCCTTGAACCAAGGGCAAGGCCTCCACGAAATCCATTGAAACATCCTCCCAAACCTTATCAGGGATAAGCAAGGGCTGAAGCAAACCTGCAGGAGGGGTCGTGGTGACCATAGCTCCCTGATAGACATCGCAAGTGGCCACATACTCCTAGACTACCCATCGAATACCTTGCCACATAAAGCTGGCTAACCCGCTTATAAGTGCAAAATGCTCCTTCATGACCAGCCATTGGAGTGTCATGGAAGTGGAACAGAACGCGCTTGTGAAGATCATAAACATCAGGTACCCAAAGGCGGTCCTTCCAAAAGAGAAGGTCATCCCACCACACAAAGAAATGATGAGCAGCTGGGTCAGCCTAGAGAGCTATAATCAGGGCCTGCATCTGAGAATCAACACTGTATGCCGCCACAGTGTTTTCCAACCCTTTCTTGTATACGACCTAATAATTGTAGCCAAGTAACTTACTGACCCGTCGCAGCTGTGATGGAGTGGACACCCACTGCTCGAGGAAGTACTTCAAGGGCTGGTGGTCAGTGCGGATCAAGAACCTAAAGCCAAGTAAGTAAGGCCACCACTTGTCGACGGTGAGGACAATAGCCAACATCTCTTTCTCATAAAATGACAAGGAGAAAGAGCGGCCTGTAACGACCTGACCCGAGCCGGGCCCACAAAATCACTAATAGGAATTTTTAATTTTCCTTGATCCAGGAATCATCGTCTGAGTGCGAGAGGTACAACGTTCATCTACGCACTACGGAGCTTTAAGGCTTCCTCATACGTAGACTTAGGTTGTAACGAACACGTACACACAACAAAGCTTCATAGTTCGTCGTGTGTAAAACAGAATAAAATATATTATTATAATGATTTGGATCGGGCCAACGTTGCCTTGCCATTGTTTGCCTACATACATATTGGATATTATTCCAATACGATCGGATCCAAATGTAGTTCTGCCTAATGGCTACTACATACAACAAGTATCACAAAATCATACGTATAAAATACATATCTCCAAATATTTAATCGGAGTATACAAAAACTTGTCATATATCGGAGTCAAGCGGAAGTTAACAAATTAACGGAATCGTACATCTCACTCTACCACAGAGTGGGATCAAAATCACATACACATATCTCGCTTCATTACTAAATCGAGATTGAGCACATCAACCGGCTCGCTCTATCACTGAGCCGAGACCGGACACACACACACACACACGTCTCGCTCTACCCTAGGGCGAGACAATACACATCATGGCATATAAGTACACATTATGGCATATAAGCACACACCAAGTATATGGATCAAAGCATAGCACACATGTTGTTTTATAATTAAAACGAGAGATTAGAAAAGCTTACTGCCCTCATGTCTCTCAAGGTAGCGATATTCGGAGTTGCTCGTATGAGCATCCTCCCCTTCAGATCCAAAGATATAGATGGAGTTTCCTCTAGCCTCCATACGTTCATCATTTTGTGCTGAAGGACCACATATAAATGTTCTCCTTGCTGGAGACTCTTCTCGTTTTCTGCACCCATGAGCAGCAGACAGAACCTCCCTTATTCTGAATTATTTCTCTTGATGTAGCCCGGCAACTTCGGACAGAACCCCGTCTTGCTCCGGGCCCCTAGTTCTTGTTCGGTGCTCGAGGATAACGGGCGGAGCCTCTCCTTGTCTCGGGGCATTTCTTCCTTATACGGTTGCCGAATCAAAGAATGGACCTCTCCATCGTGTAGAACATACTCGATTTAGTCGAGTGCCTCTTGGATGGACTAAATCGGAGTTAGGATGCTTAAGAATGGGGAGAAAGAAGTTTGTCGACGCCAGAACCTCTCCTTATCTTGGGGCGTTTCCTCCTTATACGGACTCCGACTCGAAGAAAGGACCCCTCCATCATGTAGAGCAGGCTTGATTTAGTAGGAAATGGGTCTTGAACGGCCTTAATCGGCCTCAGAACGGTCAGAAACGGGGAAGGAGAAGAACTCCCCATAGAATGGAATGAAATAGGGGTATTTATAGCCTGAGCCGAGCTGAAATCAACGGCGCCGCCTCATTAAATCCGCGGCGCCGCGCTGCATTATACCACGGCACCGTGCTGCATTATACTTCGGCGCCACGCTGCGTTATACCGCGGCGCCGCCAGAAACGGCAGCACCCGCCAATATGCTCCGCGTAACGCGCGCGATGACCGTGCATCGCGGCTGCGCGCTACGTGCACCGCGATCGTGCGTACTGCACGCTTCCATCACGCGCGGTTCCGATTTTCTTTTTCTTTTTTTATTTTATTTTTATTCATAAAACTTCAAACGCGCGTAACTTCCTACCCCGGATTCGGATTCGCACGTTCTAGGTACCGTTGGACTCGTATCGATGAGCCCTTCGATACAAACCCACTTAAAGCAGCAAATCATACTATTTCTAAGTGGGTCCTGCCTATTTTCTATGCTCATCGAGGTCGTAACTTTCGGTCCCGACCTCCGTTTTGCACGTTCTTCAAATCATTACGCTCGTTATGCCAAGCTCTACCTAGCTACGGGTATTTCTTCTAATGAAAACCCTTAACATTAATCTCAAATTACTAAATTACCCTTAACCCTCCCGGGTTAAGCGTAACTGAACAACAGGTCGTTACAGGCTAGCTAAAGCCTTGCTGAAGTAGGCAATGGGGTGCTCATCCTGCAGCAAAACCACCCCTAGACCCATCTCTGAAGTATCTGTCTCAACCACGAAGGGCCTGCTAAAATCGGTTAAAATCAGAATAGGGGCCGATGCCATAGCCTACTTTTGATCCTCAAACGCTCCTTGGGCAACCTCATTCCAACAAAATGCCCCCTTCTTGAAAAGCTTTGTAAGGGTCCAAGCAATCTCCCCATACCAGCTGATGAACCGCCTATAATAGCCAGTGAGGCCCAGAAAACCCCGTAGTGCCAAGACACAAGTGGGCAGTGGACAAGAGAGCATGGCAGCCACCTTTGACGGGTTAGTGGCGACGCCGTCCCATGAGATGATATGTCCCAAGTAATCAACCTGTGGGCTAACAAAGGAACACTTCGAATGCTTAAGAAATAAAGAGTTATCTTGCAGAACAGAGAAGACCGATCTAAGATGCTCCAAGTACTCCAACAACGACTGGCTATACACAAGGATGTCATCAAAGAAGACCAAGATGTAGCGGCGGAGGTAAGGCCTGAAGAGATTGTTCATGAGGATCTGGAAGGTGGAGGGGGCGTTGATCAGCCCGAACGGCATGATGAGAAACTCAAAATGGCTGTCATGAGTCCGGAAGGCGGTCTTGTATACATCAGCTGGCTGCACCCAAATGTGATGGTAAATAGATCGATAGTCGAGTTTACTGAAGACCTTTCCACTAGCTAGCTCATCTAGAAGCTCCTTGATCACAGGTATGGGATATTTTTCCTTGACGGTGATGGCATTCAAGGCTTGGTAGTTCACACACTTTTTACGAACCAACAACACTGGGGAAGAGTAGGAGCTTGTGCTAGGGCAGATGATACTGGACTGAAGTATGTCAGCCACGAGATGCTCTAAAACTCCCTTTACCGGCTGCAACCCTTCAATCCAAACCCACTACCCCTGAACTTCGAAGTCCATAACTATGTCCCTGAAGTTCCAAATCACGTCACATAGCTCCTGTAGTCACTGAACCCCTAAGACCATGTCTGCCCCCTTTATGGGTAGAAGGAAGAGATCGGTGATGAAGGTGTGGCCCTGAATGACAAGGGCAGCCTAAGCACAAACACCAGAGCTCCTAAGATGCTTCCCATCACTAATCAACACATCGAAGGGCTTCGAATTGGACATGAAGTAGCCAAGATGTTGTGTCACCTTGTCATTAATGAAGTTGTGGGTAGACCTGCTATCGACCAAGATGGCCACTTGTTGCCGCTTGAGGTGGCCTTGAACCAGCATGGTGCGAGGAGTGAATGCCCTCGAGAAGGCATGTACAGAAATCTTGGGCTGCATGTCGTCATAGTGGGAAGAGTCTGCCCTGTCCTCCACGTCCTCCGCCTCGATCTCCTCTACGAGGAGGCTGCCCTTGACGGAACAACGGTGTCCTAGAACGAATTTCTCATCACAATGGAAACATAGTCCCTTGGACTGACACTCCTCTATTTGTGCCTGTGTAAGAGACAGACAATCTTGCTTGACGACGGGGATGGCTGGCCAAGTCGGCCTGGCGCTCGGCTGTTGTTTGGGCCGGCAAGGGGGCTAGTGCTGACACTAGAATGTGAGAAGGCCCCAAGCTGCCTCTCCACTGCCAGCCCAACTTCTCTTCCTCAATTCGTGCATGATGCATGATGTCCCAAATGTTGGCACATGGAAAGTGGCGCATCTCCTCAGAAATCTCGGGTTTGAGACCTCTCTTGAACGTACCCACCAAGGCAGCCACCGGCCAGTTAGGAAGGCGGTTGGCCACTTTCACGAACTCCGTGTAATAGGCCCAGACAATGGAGGTTTGGCTCAGTGTGGAGAACATCTCGTTGAAGTCCTGGAACTCGTTTGGGCTAAACTAAATGCATAGCTTATTAGAGAATGCAACCCGAGTGGGGTAGTGCACATCTTTCTTGAAACTCTAGAACCAAACAAAAGCATCCCCGTCTAGGTGGAAGGCCGCTATGTGTAGCCATTCATCATCCGAATGCATTCCCTGGTAGGCAAAAAACTTTTCATCCTTGTACAGCCATTCCACTGGGTTGTCATCCCCATTGTAGAATGGGAATTATAGGCGGGCCAAATGAGGTTCAGCCCCTCCTCGTGGTCCTCCGCAGGGTCCCAGGTACTCCTCGCACTCGTCCTCCATTTCTTGAAACAAGTTTCTAGGAGGCGGTATCATTGGGGCATTTTCCCAAACACCTGACCTGCCTCGTATATCCTAGGCCTGGCGTCTCCCATCCATGGCTTGGTTGAATGTGCCAAAGTGCACAGGACCTTGGGGAAAGTGCATATCCCTGTCCGCTGGTGCCGGGAGGTCAGAGGCGTGCAATTTGGGGGCTTGGGATGGACCCCCCTTCTCCATGGCAACAGGTGGCGGCCTAGGCAAAAGAGGTGCTGAGCACTCTGCCTAGAGCTGAGCCACGGCCAGGCCCAGAGCATCGACCTTGGCCATGCCTACGCACAAGGACTTAATTTCCGCCATGATTTGCGCCAGAGTAGGCTCGCCGGTGGTCTCTAGAACAATCTTTGGGTTGTTCGCTGAAGCGAAGCCTCCTTCTTAAGTGGGACTTCCAGGGCTGTGGCAACTTATTTGCCTCATGCCATGGCCAAGGATCGTAAAAGCTCCAATACCAATGATGTGCCTGAAGTGGCACATCGGTACCTTGGAGTTTCATGCACGGAAAGGGAAGGAAGAAGGATGAAAGGGAAGAAGAAGATGAATATCCAATTGCATAACCAACAAAGAAGAGAGGGGGCGATTCATATGGGGATCCGACCCACTCACCTAGGGAGTTGCGCCAGCTGGTGGGTCTGGCTATCCTGCAGTCCACTAGCTGGCCCAATACAGTTATTTCTCCTAATACAAAAGAAAATACAATGGGATTATGAAAGAAAGTAGCCTAATATAATGAAATAAGAAGAAAATAACTAGTCCTGGTGATCGTGCACATCAAGTCATATCCTTTTAATTGATTAAAAACCAAAGTTCGTCAATAATATGTACAAATTGTTATAATATTTAAAGTTTAAAGAGCCCTCCCATTCATTTGTTACATTCATCACGACTGTGTATTTGATTATTTAAATAATTACATACTCATTCAATAAGTTCATTAAGAATGAACACAAATCTTTATATCATTTAAAGTTTAAAGTGACTTCCCATTCATTTGTTATGTTTGTCGTAATTAATGAAAATAGACAAAGTGATACAACAAGTTGACCGTTCTTCCTTAGCTTATATGATTTCATTCGCTTTACTAGGTTTAGAACAAATCACCAAAGTTCAAAATGAATGTGCATTAAATTATTTTAATTAAATATATACTTATTTGCTATGTTCGTAAAAAATGAATTAAATACACTAAATGACGAACCAATCGGACAACTTTTAGTTAAGTTATATCCTTTTAATTGATTAAAACTGAAGTTCATTAATAATTTGCATAAAACTTTATATCGTTTAAATTTTAAAGAGACCTCCTATTCATTTGTTACGTTCGTAATCACAAATCAAATGGACAAAGTGATGCCACAATTTGACTATTCTTCTCTAACTTATATGATTACATTCACTTAACAAGACTTGCAAACAAAGCACAAAAGATCGTCACAAATGTGTATTTAATTATTTTAAATAAATACCTACTCATTTGTTAAGTTCGTAAAAAGAAATCAAACGAACCACTTTTGGTACAGTGATTTCCTTTTAATCAATTAAAACCGAAGTTCGTTAAGAATGCCCACAAATCATTATATTATTTAAAGTTTAAAGAGATCTCTCATTCATTTGTTATGCTGATAATAATGAATCAGATGGACAAATTGACCATAGTTCGGTCATTCTTCTTTAACTTATATAATTTCATTCGCTTAACTAGATTTATAAAAAAAACACCAAAGCTCGTCACGAATGTGTATTTAGTTGTTTTAAATCAATACATACTCATTTCCTATGTTCTTAAGAGTTAATCAAATGAACTAAATGACAAACAAATCATACCACTTTGGGCTAAGTAATATCCATTTAGTTAATTAAAACCGAAGTTTGTTAAGAATGTGTATAATAGTTACATCATTTAAAGTTTAAGAGATCTCCCATTCATTCGTTAGTTCATAATAACGAATCAAATGGACAAAGTAATACCACAATTTAATTCTTTTTCATTAACTTATACAATTTTATACACTTAACTGGATTTAGAAAAAAGCTCTAATGCTAGTTACGAATATGTTTTTAATTATTTTTTTAAAAAGTACATATTTGCTAAGTTAATAAGAATAAATTAAACCCACTAAATGACGAAGTAATCGGACCACTTTTAGTTAAGTTATATCATTTTATATCATTTAAAGTTTAAAGAGACCTCTCATTTATTTATTACGTTTGTAATAACGAATCAAATAGGCAAAGTGATACCACAATTTCACCGTTCTTCCTTATATTATATGATTTTATTCACTTTAGATTTATAGCTAAGCACCAAAGCTCATCATGAATATATATTTAATTATTTGAAATAAATATGTACATATTTGCTAAGTTCATAATAATGAATCAAACGCACTAAACAATGAACAAAATGGACAAAATGATATCACAATTTGATCGAAGTACGCTAAGAATGTGCACAAATCATTATATCATGTCAAGGAGTTTACGACCCCATTAAACAGCAAAAAAAATTACCTTGAGTTCACAACATCAAAGTGTACCCCTAGGATTAGTTTTGGACTCATCAAGGTTCAAGGAAGCCCTAAACAAAAAGATAGAAATAGCCCTATGCAAACCGGCCAACATTCGCGTGAATGAAATTAACAGGCCAATGAGATACCAAAACCTTTTGGGAGGTTAAAAACTTTTGAGTGCACAGATGACGTTGTTCATTATAAAATAATTACCTTAATGTCCCTAGGTGCATTACGATCCATTTCAAAGAGATTTAATAAGTTAACCCAAGGACGGTTAGGGCACGTGAGCTCGAACAATTCTAATATCATTATTGAATTTGATTATTGATATTATGATTAGCTTGGACCTATATGGTTCTGATTGTTTATGTTGATCATTGTTTCGATATTTGTTATTGATGTTGTGATAATAACTTATCACTAGTTGAAGATTATTGAAAGAATAATTGATTGGGTGGATAGCTTTGGATTGGGCGAGAACACCTAATCAAGATAAATACTAAAATACCTCAGAAGGGTCTGGGACTAGTTCATACAGTGAACAAAGCCTTTGACCTGACGATTTGCCTTGGTTGATGAATTGATGGTAGTTTCTAGGTTTAAAACCCTAGTCTAGAAGGGACTAATAGGGTTTGGGATAGTCATTCAAAATCCTAGCTTAATGATGAGCAAGATAGGGTTCAGAATGATTTCCTGAGTTTTAGCTCTATTGAGGAGCCGTTGATTCACTATGTAGTTACATCTCCCCATTGGAGGGAGCTCTGCGTGAGCCCGGCTCGCCATAGATCTATTAGGGATCTTTTAGTGTACACACTTTTGGATTAGCTGACATCCTACTTGGTTGGCTTTTTTTGCCACTTCTGTTCAGGTGCAGTTCTGGGCCATGCCCTTCCACTCCAGTCAAGTCCTTCGTGGGCTAGGAGGGGTGATGGTACTTCCTAGTGGATTCCAGGGGCCCGGTGGATTCCAAGGTGTTTGTCATGGATTTACCTTTGAGGGTGGTCTATGGTGAGTTTATCATTTGTCACTTAGGTTGATATCTGATGAGTTTGTTTGTCATTGGGATTAGACAGAGATATTAATTATTGAACAATGGTTTGAGAGATAATTAATAGTATTGTTTGATATTGCTTTTTTAATTAGAACAAGTGGAACGATTAAAGGACTTGCATAAAATATAGGTTGCTTGAAAATACTTAAGCATTGCATGTGTGATGCTATGCTTCTTAGTATAGTGTAGTTTTAGGCAAAACTACGTCTAGATCCGATCTTGTTGAAAACATTGGAGATGTTGTCTGATGAGTACGTAGGCAACTAACATCGGGTGATGTTGGCCCGATCAAAAAACATTAAATTTTACTTTTGTTCTTCTGAAATGCTCCTCCAAGGGGAGGAGATGTTTTGTTGCCTGTTTGGTCTTGTTTGCTTGCAGGTTCTTTAGATGGGGACTTTGAGAAATCAGGACGTTGGTAGGCGTTTGAGGACGACATTGCACTAGTGGGATCTACCTTCTTGCTTCTGCAATTATGTAAGTAATTGTAATTACTGGCATGAGAGCAAACTTTACCTGGTTGTTTATTTTCGGGCAGATGATAGACTTGCACTTGAGGGTTAACTTGTTGTTTATCAAAATTTGACACATGTAATAATATCATATGTTTTGATATTCGTATTTGTAAACCCCAGTTATCACAACTTGGATATATAATCAGATGATTTATTTTGTGTTTAAGAAAGAAAGAAAATTTGTGATTTATCATGTATATTTTATTTAAAAAGGGTTTTGAAAATCTGGGTTGTGACAGTAATAATATCTCCATTTAGTGCAATTTAAGTGGCTAGGTCCATAAATAAGTATCTCATGAGCTATCTTCGATGTGGATCTCATCACTTAATAAAAATCACTATTTCTCTAAGTAGTGCTATTAAATAAAAGCTAGTTAAGCTATCATTGTTTAGTTTGGTTCATTTACCCTTTTCCTAGTTAGCATGGTATTTGAGTTCTAGGAATGAAATCATATCTGGTGATAAGTTCCAACACCTAACACTCACAAGATTATTAATCTCATATATACTTCTAAAAACTTGTTTAGCTAGACAAATTTTCATGACCAAGGCTTGGTGACCAATCCAACATGTTTCTAGGTTCCCCTCTTTACATATCCATTGGTCATATATTTTGGTGATGCTTGCTATCATACAACATTTTTTGACTTCTAATATATGATAGGCCACATTTGAATCACACTTCTATAAACAAAAGACCATTTTTTTTCACATAACCACATAAGGGGATAATTAATAATGCAATCGCAAATAGTTATACATAATAGAAGTGTGGGTTTGCAATTTTGAGCTAGTAGAATTCTTCACGGTCATTGAAAGGTGGGTCCTTATGATCTCTTTTTTTTTAAGTCTTATAGATATCACAAAGAGATAGAACATACAAATGGTAAAAGCTAGTATGTTAGCCTAGTTGTAGTACAGAAATGCATTGTTTTGTTTGTTTGGTATTTGTTTTGATTTGTTGTATTGGCATGCTTGTTTATCCATTGTATTGTGCAAGCACCCGAAGAAGTCATAGTTGTGTGCTGCGCAACCACCAATATCTGATACATAGAACTCAAAAATTTTCATAGTAAGAAGGAATTTTCAAGATCTAATGAAGCTTAAATTCATAGATCTTTAACATTTAAGAAATTTGGAAAACTCTTCAATAGTGACAAATGTGTTAAAAATTTTAAAATATATGAGAGCGATCGATCGATATGAGAGGTGATCAATCAGGCCACATAAATTTCTTTAATAGTAGTTTTATCGATTGATTGATCGAGACATGATAATGATTTAACAGTCATTTTATCTATCGATTGGTCTAGAAATCGATCGATCTACATTAAAAGCAAAACGACTAGATTACAATTGTTTTGAGCAATCAATCGACCCTCATGGTGATCAATTGTTGTACAACTTAAGTTCAAAATTTTTTAATTGATTTCAGTTTTTTCATGAAAAGTTGCATCTTTTTGAAAGGAAAAATCGTCCCAAATCATATCAGAAGACATTTTGTCACTCAATAAAAGTGATTTTGAGTTTCTCTCTTAATTTCAAAAAAATACCTTGTTCTTTCTATCCTGCTAAATAGAATATAAGGTTCTGGTCATTAGTTCCTAAAGGAGATCATAACTTTGTCTTCAAAAGTGTAATTTGTAAACAAAGAAGGAAGACTTCATTGTATCTTGAGAACAAATTTGTGGAGTTCCTAATTACACACCAAAATCAAAGATTTAGTAGGGGCAAATACTATTTTTAGGGTGTTATAGTGCATTTCCTACAATAATTTTTCTAATTTGAAGAGGAATTCATCATCCACTTCAGCAACCATATAAGTTTGTCTAGTTTGAATATTAGAGCATTCCTTCCATTGATCAAGTCACAAGGTACAAGAATTCCCACCAACTATAAAAAAATAGTATTTTGACTTGAGGAAATGGAAGACAACGCCACAGCCATGTCTGTCCGTCCCATAACCAAGAGTTTCATCAAGCTTGATAAGTTTGATGATGGAAACTTTTTATGTGGACATAGGAAATTACTATTTCTTCTCACTACATTGAAGATCGCTTACGTGCCCATTACATATGACAATGAAATGGTGACACAAACATGCAAGCATGCCAAATGGGAGCAAGATGACTATTTATGTAAGGGTCATGTTGTCAATGTTTTGTCTGATGCCTTATCTGATCTCTAGCAAGGTGTTGAATTTGCCAAAGCTTTATGGGGACCAACCTGAAGAAAAATACCTTGCGGAAGATGCTATAAGTAAGAAATATTTAGTTGGTCAATTTCTTAATTTGAAAATGGTAGATAATAGCTTGTTATGGAATAATTTAATGAGCTCCAATGCTTACTCAATCAGTTCAAACTATAATAAAATGGAGATGGACAAATCTATTGTGGTCTCGAGCAAAATAGAGAAGCTACCTCTTTCTTGGAAATGCTTTAGGAAAAGTCTTAAACACAAAAAGGAGGAACTTCCCTTTGAGGAATTAGCTTCCCACCTCATGCTTGACGAAGGAACAAGAGTCCATGAGGATAAAGAAGAGTACAACAACTATAATGTGCATGTCATGGAGGAAAGACGAAGCTCCAATAATTTCAACAAGGGTGAACAAAACACTCAAAAGAGGAGGAATCCCAATAACAATGACGGCTAAAATAAGAAGTAAAAGGGTGTGTGCTTCTATTACAAGAAGCTGGGACATTACTAAGCTGAATGTCGATTCAATTTAAAAAATAAATCTACACAAGACACCAAAGAGAAGTATGTTGTTGTGATATCTAAGGTTAATAACCTTGATGATAATGTTTCTTAATTAATTGATTCGGGTACAACTTGACATATGTGCAAAGACAATAAATCATTTGTGATATATAATGTGGAGAATGGTACCTTCCTCGACATGAGAAACCCTTCAACTGCTCCAGTGAAAGGCAAAGGAAATGTGGAACTTGAATTCACTTTTGAAAAAATATTAACTAGCAAATGTGTATTATGTGCATGAGATTAGGAAAAATCTTGTATTAGGAGGACTCTTAAATAAGTTTGAGTTTAATCTTGTGTTTGAAGTTGATATGTTTGTGTTGTTTAAAGGTGGAACCTTTATTAAAAAAGACTATTTGTATGAAAGGATATTTAAGCTTAATATTAATAAGAAGAATGTTTGTTCTTATATGTTTCTCTCTTTCTTTGTGGCATGGTCGTTAAGGATATGTGAATACTTAGAAAGTGAATAATATGGTTAAATTGAATTTAATTTCTAAGTATGTGCATGATATGCATGATAAATGTAAAATTTGCATGCAATTAAAAATCACTAGAAAACCTTTTTCAAAATTTCAAAGGACATCTTTGTTACTCATTTAATATATAGTGATGTGTGTGACATGCATGCTAATCCAACTAAAGGTGGGAATAAATATTTTGTCACTTTTATTAATGATTGATCTAGGTATTTTTATGTTTACTTGTTGAATGGTAAAAATGATGTTTTCGATAAATTCAAGTCATACTTAGCTGAGGTAGAAAATTTGTGTGGTTCCATCCAGTCAATAGAGGAAGTGATTATCACTTTCCAAATTATTGTGAATTAGTTGGTATAATCCATGAGGCCACAGCTTCATACACTCCACAAAAAAATGGAATGACCAAAAGAAAGAATAAGAATTTGATAGAAATGTTAAAGTCCATGATATCATATTTAGTTTTACGCAAAGGTTTTTTAGGAAAAATATTATTAACAGCTTGTCACATACTAAATAGAGTTCTTCAAAAGAACTCGAAGGTTACTCCTATGAACTATGAAAGAAAAAAAGCTTAATCTTAATTACTTGAAGGTTTGGGGTGTAGAGCTATTATTCGCAAGCCCAAACCTAAGAAGAAGAATTAGGCAATAAAAACATTGAATACATTTTTTTGGGCTATGCACAACATAGCAAAACATATAAATATTTGGTTATTAACTCTTTGAATTGATGATTTATTTCATTTAATGGAGCTCTATGTATAAGAAATAGTTACCTTATATTTTTTCTAGTGAGTTAACACCTTTGTTGAGCAAAGAAAAAACTATATATATGCAGTTACTACAAAAATAAAGCAGCCTTTAAACTTGACATTTGACACTTGCTTAAAACATTACGGCTGACTATTTTTGTTGTAAATGCAAAACATGACTAATGACGTAATAACTAATCTCATTCCCATGCGATAATGGTTGCTTTATCCAATGAAGATGAGATTATCTATCATTAATTGTAACTAATTAGTACCCAAAATTTTTTTTGTAATTAATACAAAAAAAACACAAGTGACTAAAACAATTTCTTTGTAACTTATAAGGCACTTATGCTTGGGGGAAAAAGAGAAAACTTCTATGGCATGTATCACCTGCTGGTGCAGAATATGCCTACTTGGTGGTACGGTTAACACCATATAGTGGACATTTTGAAGTGTGAACTTGTCATTAGCATTTTCTATGTTCCTCACTAACCATGAGCTTAGCGTAAGGATTGTATGGGAGTCGTTTATATTTGAAATTGATAGCACACATGCTACCGCACGTTAGCATTAGATATCACTGCTCCATGTGTTCCTTTTGCAGTACTCATTGTGAGTAAAGAGCATAGAAAATGCTTATGAACTTGTAAGGTCTAGCACCTTTACAAGAAGCCAATAGTTTTCTAATTTCCAATTTAATCTTTTGATCTTGGATATTAGAGAAGCATAGAGCACTAGTCGGCCTCTCAACAGATATCCTCCAACCGAATCTGCTCTTTTGATGTTCCATTTTCTTGGTGGAAATTCTTGTACCTTGTGCCTTGATCAATGGCATGAATGCTTCAATCTTCAAACTAGTGAGCTTGTACAATGGCTGAAGTGTATGATGAATTCCTTGTTGAAAAGATCACTTCAAATCCTGAAGATTGTTGTAAGAAATGCACTGCAATGGGTTGTGCTTCAAGGCATAAATCACTCTCCTAAATATAGTATTTGTCCCCCATCAAATCTTTGATTTTGGTGTGTAATTTGGCGCTCTGCTAATTTATTTTCAAGATACAATGAAGCCTTCCTTTTTTGTCTACAAATTACACTTTTGAAGACAAAGCTCTTATCTCCTTTATGAACTAATGGCCAAAACCTTATCTTCTACTCTGCCGGATAGAGAAAACAAGGTATTTTGATGAAATCAAGAGAGGAAATAAAAAATCACACTTTTCTTGAGTGAAAAATGTCTTCTTATATGATTTGGGACGAATTTCCAATTTAAAAAGATGCAACTTTTCATGAAAAAAACTTAAATTAACTAAAAAAATTCAAACTTAATTTTTTACAATGATCAATCGCCATGAGGGTCAATCAAATGCTCAAAATGATTGTAATCCAGTCGTTCTACTTTTTATGCAAATTGGTTGATTGGCTCCCTAACCAATTGATCGATAAAGCCATTGTTAAATCATTTTCACGTATCCATCAATCAGTTCCCAGATTGATCAATCAAATGACTATTAAATTTTTTTTGTGGCCCGATCAATTGCTCTTATAAATTTTAAAAATTTTAACAATCCCCCACCATTTTCAAAATATTACAATTCCCCTACCATTTTGAAAAGGTAAAAACATGGCCAAGATTGATGTGTAAATGAATGTGTTTTACAACTTGAACCTTCACTTAGGGTATACTTACCAAAGTTAATCAGAGAGCATAATAGAGCAATATCCTTGAACTATCTATCTATGTTGATCAACCGGGCTTGTTTTACGCATCAAGTTGTTTGTTTCTTTAGGTTGTAATGATATAGCCAACACTATTTCGGCCTTGTGTCTGTATCTTTATTTCATAAATGCTTTAGAAACAAACCCTAGTCTTATAGGTAGCGGCGGCAATACTTATATTGGAAGACTTATTAGAGGTGTCCCTATAACCTTAACACCCAAACCACATTGTTATAAGTCTATTAAGAGAACAAATCTCAATGTTCTCTTTATACATTACATATACCAAGCATTTTACCTTGGAAACTTAATATTTCTTTAAGTACTTGTCATCACAACTTATGATGTACTTTACTCTTTTAACTTGAGAACGTGAATTGCTTCAAGTGACAAGTTAAGTTTCCATCAAGAGTAATAATAATTAAATAAGCTTCAATCTCATTTCAGCTTATGTTTGCATCATCATATTCCTTTCAAGTCCTTTCGTGAAAGGATCCATCAACTTTTGACTTGATCTCATATAGTCCACAATTATCACTCCATTGGAGAGTAACTCTCTAATATAACTATGTCTTAGTCCAATATGTATGAACTTTCCATTATACACCTTACTATATGCATGTGCTAGTGTGAACTTACTATCACAATGTAGAAATGGATGTCATTGGCTTTGACGAAATAGGAATTTCTAACAATAAATACCTCAACCATTTAGCTTCTTTGTTACTAGCATGTAAAGCTACAAACTCAAAGATACGTAAAATATGTTATAATTATTTGTTTCTTAAATCCCCAAGAAATAGCTCATCCACTCGTTGATGAATAATCAACATGGTCATTAATCTAGCTAGCATTCAAGAATTGTTCTAATATGGTAAGATATCTACTATAAAAAATTTCATAGTTCATTGTTCCTCTCAAATATTTTAATACTCTATTTATAGCTTGCCAATGTACATAACTAGGATTATTGGTATATCTACTTAGCTTTCCAACTACAAAAGTGATATCGGGTTTTGTGTATGTCATAGCATATATACATCAAATTACCAATTACTCTTGTATATTACAATTGAGAAACACATCTACCTATATTAGGATAAAGCCTCATATTTGAATCAAAAGGTGTACTTAAAGTAATCAAACCTTTTTAATATTCTCTATGTAATGATTTTGAGAAAGTAGTAGTCTATTTTCTTGTTTCAAGATTCTTATTCTCAAAATAACATCAGCAACACCCATATCTTTCATTTCAAAGTTTGATGACAAAAAATATTTGTATCATTTACACTATCAATATTAGTCCAAAAAATTAACATGTCATCAACATATGAACAAATTATAATGCCTTTACCATCATGAAACTTACTATAGAGGCACTTATCATATTCATGAATTTTAAGTCCATTTGCTATTACAACTTAGTCAAATTTTTTATGTCAATCATTTGGACTTTGCTTGAGACCATATAGGGACTTTATAAGTTTACAAACTTTGTGTTTTTGTCCCTTTATTACAAAATCTTTAGGTTGCTCCATGTATATTTCCTCATCCAACTCACCATTGAGAAAAGTTATTTTTACATCCATTTGATGAATCTTAAAATTAGGAATAGAGACTAAGGTTATTAATATCCTTATGGTAGATATTCTAACTATCGGGGCATATGTAACAAAGTAACCAATACATTCATTTTGGGTAAAATCCTCTACTTCTAATCTAGCCTTAAATTTATCAATGGTTCCATCAATCCATTTGCATTTAATTATTTTTTAGTCAAGGGGTTAATCAACAAGTTTCTAAGTCTTATTACTCATTATGGAATTCATCTCTTCATTTATAGCCTCTTTTCAAAATCCTACATCTTTAGATTTCATAGTGTCTTTAAATATAAGAGGATCCGAGTTAATTGATAAGATAAATTTTGTTTCTTAAAAAGTATTTTATCTTGTCCCTTAAATCAAGTAGATCACAAAATCTAAACCAAAAGTCTTTTATGTCATTATTATTTTACTTTTTCTATGTTCTACTTGATCATTTGTCTACTCTATTTCTCTAGTGCAAATAGGTTCTTCATCTATTAAAATTTCCTTTGATGATTCACTTTTAGCACTTGAGTCCACAATTCTTAAAATGATAGTGAATCTATTTTCATTAAAGATATCATCCCTTACTTCAAGAATAATGTTTGTTTCAATAGATTGGTTAATTACTTGTTTGAACTTTTGTTCCATGGATTAGTTAGTGGTCGAAGATTTATTAAAAACAATTTCACAGCAAAGAGAACCTAAAATTGATAGCAAAATAACAAAAGAGAAAACCTAAAATGTTCTTTATAAATAATTACGCAGGAAAGAGACCCTATTAAATTAAACAATTTGGCATCTTGGACTGAATCAAGCATTAATGGGCACTTGATAGTAGGCACTCAAATATGGAAAATTGAGAGGCATTTGGGATTTGGAGTATGGAATATCTCTTTCCAAACAAGCTAGCTCGTCGAGTAAAGGTGCCTTGACTCGACTCAACTCAAATATGGCTCAACTCGAAGCAGCTCTGTTCGAACTCGAACATATTCGAGCTCAAGCTCGAGCATACCTTGGCTCAACTCAACTCAACTTGAATAAAACTCAAACTCCGCTCGAACTCAACTCGAACTCAAATGAAAGTTACAAATAGATTTTATAATATACATAAAAACATTTAACCATGTGTAAATATGCACAATTATCAATCCCAAAATATATATACAACAAATTTATATTTTAAATATTATAATATATATAATGCCTATATATTGGGTGTGTATATATGTATATAGAGAGAGATTAATAAGTTAAAGTTTTAAAGACACATAATACATATCTGTTCACATGCGATATATGTTGAAACTTAGATGTATCATACATCTAAGTTATTATATTTTCATACATGCTCAATTAATAATGACATTTTAATATTATATATACTGGAGAGTTAGGAGCAACTAAGGCTCGAGTGCAGCCTAGTTTGAGTCTTTGAGCAAGTTTGTTATAAACACATATTAACTTTTATTTGTAACTTCATATAATTTGAAAATGATCAACCCATTCTATGTGATTGATTTGTTCATTAAATGTTAGTTTAAAATTTTGAATTCAAAATAATGTTTATTTCTATATACAGATCAAGTTCAATTCGAGCTAGGCTTGCCATTGTAATATAATGAGTTCGACTTTGAGCTTGAGTTTTTGGTTCGAGTCAAGTTTGAGCTAGTAAGCTCGAGCTCGTATGAGCCTCGAGTCGAATTCGAGTCAAGTATTCCGACTTCAAGTTTGAGCTACATGAGGCAAAAACTCGATCCAGCTCTGCATGTTAGCACTCCTACTAATGGGAAACTATGGACACAGACATACCCTTATCCATGTCCATAGAAATCTACATCCGTTACCAATACCTAACCCTCCTATAAATATTAGTGTATTACAAAATACTAGAGGGAAAAAATAGAATTCAGTACCTATATAGCATGTTAGGACATTTCTAATATGAAACATAGGTATTTGATATCTTATAAATATAAATCTAATACTTATGTAGCATGTAAGGACAGTCCTAACATGCTACGTAGGTACTAAACAGCTTAAAAACATATATCCCTAATCTATGTAGCACGTGAGAACAGTCTTAACATACTACATAAGCACTAAACTACTTAGAAATATGAATCTAGTACCTATGTAGCATGTTATAACAGTTTTAATATGTTACATAGTTACTAGACAATTCAAATTGAGATAAAATTTAGGCACTTAAGTATTTGTTCACATTTGTTTGTGTTCATTTGTCTATGGATTTGGACAAAATATAATATAGATTAAGGCGGACACAAACAAACACAAATAAAGGGTATGTAAATGATGAACGGACATAGACAACCTTATATCTGTATCTACACCCTTACTCATACGTGGGATAAAAATTTTACATAGAAACACTTTCCAAGGTAACTTCCAAGCTTTTCATAGGCCTAGTCGAGTTCAGGGCTTAAGTACTTTAGTAAATCATCAATCAAGAGCCACTAAAAATTCATAAGCATGTTTAAATTGAGATGACCCAACCCTAAAATAACTTATTCGGAGTGGCCATCAAAGTTATTTTTAGAAAGCACGTGTAAAATTAGGTGTCGGTGATATGGTTCAACTCCCGACTACCTTGAAGGCTTTTCTACTTGGTGCTCCGTTATCAATAAATCTGTTGTATAAACCTCAGTTTTGACTTTGATAATACTCATAGTAATTGTCATTAGTGAAGTTGCAGTACCGACAACAACATCTCTCGTGTCGAGTCAAATCTGACTTGCAAGTGTCTCGCCCTACCAGGGGGTTAGTCAATCAAGATTCTAAAGTACTGGATTCAAAATATGAGATTTTAAAATATAATCCAAATTCTTGGATTTTAACTGCCAAATTTCAAAATATTTGAATGCCCAAATCCTATATTATTAGAATCCTTGGATTTGATCCATCAGATTTCAAAATAATTAACTCCAAAAAAAATTATCTATAATTTTTAAATATGACTAATCCATAATTTACTACAGTCATGAAGTCTTTAAATATTTTATTAACACATAAAATAAAAAAAACTTATATTACAAAATGAACTTCTCTAATAAAAAAATTGCATGCAATGATGCCCAAGCTAGATGGAACATTGTATTTAGAATATGTAAATCTTAATTTATTTCAGTCAATAATTGGCATGCCTACAATAGTTAAATTAGATGAAACAAAAATAGAAAGAATCAAGAGGGGCAAATAGTCAAACAATCATCACAATCAATTCTGAAGGAAAGACTGGATGAACTCATGAACAACATATATGAGATAAGTTGTCGTGGTCTTGCAAGTGTGGTAGGACAGAGGGGAAGGGAAAGTTAGCATTTAGCTGGTAGAAACACATGAAAATAACCAGTTAATTAAAGAAATATTTCCAATGGACAAAAACTATTATGATTCATTATTCTCATATGCAAGGAAACACAACCCACATAAGCAGTAATTACCATTTGGAAAAGAAAAGTAATTCAGCAACACTATTTTGCAATAGGAGTTGTTAATGCATATACTTTTATGAAACCAAAACTCAAAACTACAGTGCTTTTATCTCTTTCGCATGGGGTCATTACGTAGAGCATCCACCATCAGAACCTCCAGCCTCTACCAAATTTAGTAATTTATCTTCAAGCTACACGATTTACACTTTACAAGTACAAGCAACAAACTTATTTCCATTCAGCTCATACCTGCCCTCTATAGATAAATAGGTTCAAAGAGAAAGCTCACGCTTAGCCTCAGTTACCTATACAATAACCTTTTTTCCTATGAATCAAAGACGAAGGATATGCAGATTGATTTCCAGTTCTTCTTTTTGCAAGTAATGGCAGCTTTAATCAATAACCCAAACGCTAAAGCAATAGAATGAAGGAAGATAAATAATACAATGCATAACACAATTGATTTAAATAGATTTAAAACAGCACAAATCAGGTTAGGCATGCCAAATGAGTGATCAGTATACCAATATATGTTTCATGTTCACTGAAAAAGCCATCAACTTGATGGAAGCACAAGCCATTAGAGGCAGTATATAATAAGAAAACATCATATGATCATGTATAAAACAGAGTTAAGATATCAACTACTCCCACATGATGAGTTAAATATACAGTTATTCACCAACTCCCCCTTCCCCACCCCCCAACACATACACACAGAGAAAAACAATCATGCAAACTTGGAAAGTGTTGGAATCCATAATTTTGTTACTACATGGAGACAAAAATTTTGTTAACTATGAGACTAGTATGAAGAAAAAAGGCAAACGCAACTAAGATGAGAAGCTTTCCCCTATGTTCCAACTTTTCACCTAATATGATGCAGCCATCTGGTCACTACTTTTGGCAGACTCGCCAGTTTTTATCAAAACAAGAATCATAAACCTCATTTCCAAAAAAAAACAGAAGTCTAGTGGAAACATAAGCAATAAAAACTCAATAATCTCCCAATTCCGACACCAAATGCCGGAAGCAATTTTGTTCAGAATTCTGGGCAAGGAAGTATCCAATACCTTGTCCTCAGCATTACAATGGTGCTGGTAGATTGTTCGCAAGAAGCAGTACCGCTCAAACAACGGATTGATATCTCTGTGGTTGTCTGTGAGGAAGGTAGTGACGGTGTAGTGAAGCCAATCGAGCTCAAACCTGATTGCTTTGTGGCAAAAAAGGAAAATCATGATTGGAGAATTCGCTAAGGACGCCATTATCGGGAGGACTCTGTGCTGAAGCCCGTTAATGGAAAAAATTTTAGAAATAGACTCAACAAATGTCGAAATTAGATTGATACCATATGACCTAGTAGATGGAATAATACGAAGTTAACTGATACATCCTAACTATTGACTGGTAGATGGTAAGAGGATTATATTTTTTGAAGTACATTGCGAGTTCATTAGATTTGCAATAGTTATGTTTACATATGGGTGGATAAATAAGAATGTTATTAAGTTAATATGTCAACTTGATCTTCTGTGTTTGGTGCTTAGTTAGTATGCTTGTAATATATTTTAATAGATGGAAAGTAAGTAAATGAATAATATGTGTTGTTGTTAGGGTAAGTAAGGAGAATAAACATAATTAGTTTTATTCATGCCTATGATGTGATTTAATATCTAGCGTGTAGGAGACCATATAACCTAGTTTATATGGTTAAAACAAATGTAACTGATGAATCCTAACTGTTGACTGGTAGATGGTAGGAGGTTTTTCATTTTTCAAAGTACATTGTGTGGTCATTAGATTTGCTCATGATGGGTTTACAAGGTAGGTTTGAATGTTGTGATATGCTATATAACGAGTAGTATACCATATGACCTAGTAGATGGGATAATACAAAGTTAACTAATACATCCTAACTGTTGACTGGCAGATGGTAAGAGGCTTATATTTTCCGAAGTACATTTGGGTGATCATTAGATTTGCGCAATTTGTGTTATACTATCATGAGTATGGTGTGATCTAATATTTATTGACGACAATACCGTATAACCTAGAATATATGGTTAGAAGATTGTTAACTGATTTCAATTAATTGTTGACTGCTAGTTAACTGATTTCGACTAAATCTATCCCTTCACTTCACCGTAGTACACTTATATGTTCACCTCCCCGAGGCATGCAAGGGGCAGCAGAGGAGAAGCCAGGGCAGAGACCAAGTAGGTGGAGGCCAACATTGAGGTGCCAGATAGTTTCACAGTGTATAGAGTGATTATGCTAGATCAAAAGATGGGATGTATTTGGAGAGGAAAATTCTACACATAACATAGTTTCTTCATTAGGCGTTGGTGGTTGCAGGTAGAAGTATAAAACCATAATTCCTATCGACTCGGACAATGAAGATGTTAAACTTAAGGTGGGGAACATAAATATGGTATTACACCATATCTGTGTTTCCCACCTTACATTTAAGATATTCATTGTCTGAGTCGATAGTAATTATGGTTTTATACTTCCTCTCGCCACTAGCAACGCCTAATGATTAAACTTTGTAATGTGCATGACTGATTGCTCTCCAAATCAACTACATTATCTGATATAGAATAATCACTCAATATAATCAACAAAAGAAAATGTATGAACATATTGTCATATACTGCCGACATCAAATCATATGCCTCACATGATAGAGTTAATGATATTTTGTAAGAATATATGTAATTAGTTTTATTCAGGATGATGCGACCATATGACCTAGAATATATATATCGTTAAACCAAAGTTAACTGATATGGGCTACCTGCTGACTGGTAGATGTTAGTAGGTTATTATTTGTTGAAATACATTGTGTATTCATTAGTTTTGAGCAAGATATGTTTACAAGGTAGGTTACAATCATGTGATATGATATTAGTGAGGACGAGACCAGCAAACCTAGAGTGTAAGTTAACCGATACTGGCTAACGGATGACTGGTAGATGGTAGCTAGCTGATATATTACGAATTAAATTTTGGCTCATTAATTTTATTATTGATTTGAAGGGGCAGTGGAGGAAACACTAGAGCTGAATGATCAGGTCGTTGGACTTGGACGTTGAGGTGCCGGCAAGCTTCATAGTGGATAGAGTGATTATGCTAGATAAAAAAATGGGATGTACTTGGAGAGCAATAATTCTACACATAACAAAGTTTCTTTGTTAGGCGGTGGTGGTGGCATGCAGAAGAAAGAAAGCTATAATTATCATAGACTCAAAGTCTGAAGATGATAAATCTAATGTGAGAAATGATATGTTATACAATCATGAAATAACTCAGTGATAGTATAACATATCGGTTCTCACCTTAGACTTAGCATCTTCAAACTTTGAGTTTATGATAATTATAGGTGTGTACTTCTTTTTCTTGCCACCACCACCTCCTAATGATTAAACTTTGTAATGTGCATGACTGATTGCTCTCCAATTCAGTTACATGTAATCACATACCGCACATCATAGACTTAATTATATTTTGTATCTTCAGCATCACTTGGTCACGGTGGATAATGTATACCCAAATGTATTTAATGGTTAGCAAATACAGTTTGGTTGATATTGTACAAGCGAATGTTTCACAGGGTTAGAACTGCCATAATTTATTGATTATGGTGAGTGGATTGGTGGAAATATAAATAGTTTTTAATGCATTCATATACAATTCCGTTGTTGTTTTAATGATGATGATAAATATTATTTAGAACAATATAAAAGGAAAAGCTACAGCTTCCCAAAGACGTCATTAAAAACACAGATAGAGTTAAATAAATTCAATATCGATGGTCAAAAATTTTATTTTTGTTGGTTGGGGCAATTACGAAAGCGTCATGTTAATATGAGCCCAGGTTCACGTACACGCACGTCTGGCCCGGCTCTATGGACAATCAAATATACATCTGGATTGGGTATAATACTCATATAACGGGTCTCATATAGCCTGGGCACATGCATATGTGCATTAGCCCGGGCTCATATAAACGGTACCGAAAAGGAAAAAGTTTATATAAGAGCCCGGGCTCACACATGTCTACGTGAGCCCTGGCTGCACGGCCAATCTGATGTACATCCAATGGCCCATATTACTCATAAAAATGGGTCTGATATAGCCTAGTCACATGCATGTGTGCATTAGCCAGGGCTCATATAAATGGTACTCTAAACAAAAAATTTATAGGAGCCTGGAAATGCGTGCTTCTACTTGATCCTAGGCTCCACGGCCAATCGGATGTACATCCGATGGCCCGTAAAACATAGGGTCATTTAAACCCTTGACTATTATGGGTCATCGGATCTAAATCGAACTAATTGCCCATACAGCCAGGGCTCACGTAGATGCGCGTGTGCACGGGCTCCTATAAACTTTTTCCTTTATAATATATGCATTTTGCATCATATTTCCATGGTGTATCAAGAGAATCAATAATCATCGCCATGTTTGATAAGTCCACACGCGCGCTGCATATAGTAGACATGGGCCATACCTCATCATAAATGTGAAAACCGTGAAAAACCCTGACGCACTTTCTTAACATCCATCCGAAGGTTTCTTCCTGGGCTAACTGCTGAGGTATTCTCTTACGACTCCATATTCTCGTCTCCCTACTGGTAGATCAAATGACTTAGGTTGGCGGAAGGTGGATGTCGAATAGTAGTCTCTGCATATGGACGCATGGAGGAAGACACAGATAGTCGAGTTTCTACCTAAAGGTGTCCCTACTGGAACAATGGTAATGTTGGATGTGGAGAATACGTTAATGTTTGTACTTTTGGATGAACTACTTCTTACCTTATATGCTCTGCAGATGAAACAACAACGGCAGCTAATTTTTTAGTGTGGAGATGGTGGGCGAAAGCTTTAACTGATCCGGCTCAATTGATAACTGTTAGTGGCGTTTAACATAGGTAACTCGCGAGTACACAAAATCTTGTCTTGTGTATGTACTTATATGGGTCGGTGTGCCGCATGTACTACTGTAATACATGAAGTTATGTTTGAGGATAGGAATGAAATTGATGCCCGTACACACAAAGTTGTTTCAATTTTGCGACGGATATCATTAACTGATAAGTATCAACTGATAACTGCCAGAGCCTAACTGACATAACTATTGGGTGCATTCAGATGGATATAGATGAGCAGCCTCTATTATGTGTGTGGGAGGGGAATGGGATGCAAGTCGATACAAGTATGATTGCTCCAATGCCAAGTCAGATCTCATATTTGTTAGAAGCTCATTGACGTATGAATCCTTGGTGCCCATGGTTTACAAATTAATAGGATGTTGTAGCAGGGAATACTCTTTAAAGATGAGTTTTACATATCCTTTGGCAATTCCCCTAGACGTACCTCCAATGAAAATATGTGATACTAAGACTCTTCAGTGTTTTCTGCGATATGCCAAGACCAGGCACAATGGTCTACCATTGATAATAACCAAAGTGCGACATGTACATGTGTTCCATGAATGTGAGCTGAATATTAATGTATCCGAATCAAAGATGAACGAGTCGATTATTTTCAATGATGCCAAAGAGCTTAGTAGACATGCAAATGAAGTGAAGCATACGGTGGAAGTGAAGGAAGTAGGAGTGAGGAATGCCATTGAAACCAATGATAATTTGACTAGTGCTGCTTCGGATATGGACATATTGTACATGAACACAATGGATTTCAGTGACGACCAGGAAGTAGATGACTTACTCCATGAGGCCAGGGAGTTGGAAGCAAAGAAACGTCATCCTATTTACGTAAATTTGCAATCCGATTTTGATGAAGAACTAGTAGATGTCCCCATTGCAAGGCTTGAAGTGGATACGGTGAACATCTCAAATGTTGAGGAGAATAATGCTAACTCAAATGAGGGTAATGATGCCAGAGGAGCTAATGATGAAGTTCGTAGGCCAAACATGATGTATAACATAGACGAAGAAGATGTCATCTACAATGGACGGCAAGAGCATCTTGAGGAAGACATTAAATGTGATAAATTTGAATTACATGATTATGATGAGGATGTCTACATTGTTGGAGGGGATGATGACATTTGGTATGGAAATGATCAAAATGAGACTGCCGGTGGAAGAGGTCCGCCTCCAAACTCAAATAAAGTGACCAACATTGACATGGCTGAAAGAAAGTGGTAAGAAGTATATAATCATTATTATTATCTGTTTTGTTTGCGAATTTATGCATGTGTAGTAACGGTTTAGCGGTTTTAAATGCAGTGACGATGAAGTACCAAGAAGAGCTAATGCAGTAATGTCACTCATAAATGAGGGAGATGGTGGTGGGAGGGGGAAAGCACCACCAACAAGTAGCAATTTTGGGAAAACTTCGGCACCAGAACAACTTCAAAGGTCATTTCATGTGCTTACGTAGTTAGTTAACTGATTATGCCTAACTTATAACTGTTTGTCTCATTCTAATACCTATCTAAATATAATCGTTCAGCAGATTGGATGCGAATGTGTGTGTGAACGAAGAGCACAACATGGATGTCGAGGTTGATTTATATGACTATGGCAAAGATCCGAATATTGTTCTACTTGGGCAAGAGTTTATGGATAAGGACTCTCTAAAGCTACATGTACATAAGTATGCTAAGCATAATAACTTTGAGTTCAAGATAAAATATTCAAATAAATCTTGATTCACAGTTGTGTGCAATGTGTCTAGAGGTCCATGGAGGTTACATGTTGTGATAACTAATGGGTGTAGTATCTTCAAAGTGAAAGATATGAACAATGTTCATACATGTGGGAAACCAATATTTGGAGGAGATCATAAACAAGCAAAAGTGGGTATTATTGTTGACTTAGTGGTGAAACGACTTAGGAAACGTGTTGCTTATACTCCCAAGGATATTCAAGTTGATGTCGATTTGGAATATTGAGTTAAGATGAATTATTCGAAGGCATATAGGTCAAAGGTTGCGGCGTTTAACAAGTTAAGAGGATCCTACGAGTCATCGTATGCCGAGTTGGCTACATACTTATATGAGTTGGAGAAGGCAAATCCGGGCACCTCAACTGCTATCTAGTACGACTCATCGGATCTGACATTCGAGAGATGCTTTGTTTCCTTTGGAGCAGCCATGGAGAACTTCAAGAAGTACATGCGACGGGTTATATGTATAGATGACACATTCTTGAAAGGAAGGTACAAAGGGACTTTGTTCGTGATATCTACATTGGATAGTGAGAACCATATATACCCAATTGCTTGTGCTATCGGAGAAGGAGAGAATAATGATGCATGGGGATGGGTCCTTGCACATTTGTAAACCCGACTTGGTTACTTGGAGGGCCTAGTGATACTTTCTAATCAACATAGATCAATCAAATCACAAGTAGCTCAAATGTTTCCATATGCCGCACATGGATATTGTGCATTTCACATATCTCAAAACATGTTTGCACATTTTAAAGACAGAGGTTTGAATAGTAACTTCTTCAAGGGGCTAAAGCATTTAGGCCGGAGACATATATAGAAGAAATGACCATCATTGAGGAGAAAAACCCTGAGGCCTATAAGTAGTTAACTGGAATTGATAAGTCACGGTGGGTTAATGCTTACTTTCCATTGCCCAGGTATAATATAATTGGAATTGATAAGTCTTCAATGGAATGCTTAGTGAGCAATGACACTTCCCCATTGTCATGATCATTAAGGCAATCCGTTTGAAGGCTCAAGAGATGTGGTTCAAGCGTGGATTAGAGGCACAACAATGGAAGGGATACTTGACTAAATATGCCAAAGCAAAGATTCAAAAGTGCAATGAAGCAGCTAGAGGGATGATTTGTTATGCCATAAGTGGCCATGAGGTCTTAACGAGGTCTAAAAGAGGGGATGATCAAGTTGACCTTATTGCAAAGACTTGTATATGTAGAAAGTTTCAACAAATGGAGTTGCCATGTGAACATGCGTTGGCAGCATGTGGCCACCGAAGACTAAATTATGTTGACTATTGTTCCCTGTTTTACACAACGGAAACTTATAGGCAAATCTATAGCAAGGGAGTTTATCCGATACTTGAACATAAAAGATGGGAGACTCCTGAAGACATGAAGAGCCTTAAGTTGAGGCCTCCAAAAGATAAGGCACGACCAGGCTGGATAAAGAAGAAGAGAATTCTATCTCGAGGTGAAGAAAAATGGCAAGTACAATGTCGTATGTGCAAACAATATGGTCACTATCACAATACTTGTACCGCGGTAATTGGAGAGAACCCGGTAGGGGGGCATACTCCTCTTCCATCCACAGCTACACCCGCTTCATCTCATGGCCAACCCCCATCACCAACTCATGCTAACCAAAAGTTGTCAACATTTACATAATTCCCACATGTAGTATACAAGGTGGGTGGTAAAGAAATCAGGAAGAAGCGTCATCCATGTCCAATCTAGTCGAAGATCAGCCATCTAACCCCAAAGGGGAAGAGAAAGAAGAAAATGAGACAAGTGGTTGAGCTCAATGCATGTACGCTTGAGGACAAATTGTGCAAGAAACCAATCGCAGTGGACAAAGTCGTACCATTGTAGTTTGCTTGATGGCATATTTTGGAAAAATCTTTATTTCTGATTGTAGCACAATATGTTGGCAATTCAACCATAAATTCCATGTGCTGAAACTTCATCTCTCAAAGTGTTTTTGTTCTCTAAATTATTATAAAGCAATACTTCAAGTACCAGTTTATAATAACAATCTCCTTATTTATCACCAGGCGAATTGGTTTAAGGGTTAGAAGCTGTAAAAAAAAACCCAATCAAGTCATGCCTCCAGATTTGAGTTCCGTCCCAAAGGGATTTCATAGGCAAATCACCTGTTATTTGAACGCTAACGATTTTTAGCAATGACACATCTTTATCAGCTGAATGAAATTATAAATATATTGATTCTTATGAATGACAAATTCTTAATAGCTCAACGGACTTCATTACTGCACATGCACAATTTGGACCAAATCTAACCAATCAGGAACAATATCTCATTCCTATCGTACCATCAAATACCACAATGACCCTTGTCCATTATCATCTACAATTTCGATGTGTTATCAGAACAACATCATACAAAGAATATTGATTTCTCATCAATCAACATCAGCCAAAAACTATTTGAAACCATCAAATTCTATTAGTCTTGTAACAACACAAATAACTTCAAGATTCACCTTAAACATTAAACAAACTGATATGCCTCCATAAATTATTCATACAAACCATCAGTGAAACACAAACCGAATCACATAGTCAAGGACAAACACTATCAAGTTAAGCCACATCTACTGTCAAGAAAATGGTTGTCATATGGAATTTTGCAGAATTTGGTATGCAACCCTATGTCTCATGATGCGCATGTCCTCTCCGGTAAAGCTAAATTGGTACCCATGCAACAGGTACCACATATAAATGCATATGCAGACACCGCAATCATTGTTGTTGATTTGTTGTGGGTGTCCGGTTATCTCTCTCATCGGGAGGCGCAAGGTAGCAGCTGCTGCATATCCCAATTTCAACAAAACTATTGGAAAAACATGTATGAGAATCGCCAATTTCTTGTAGTACTGCTCTACCTCAACTCCAGAGTAATATGGGTCCATGATGTATAGGACATCCTTCCTCAAGTCTAGAAGAATGAGAGTCCAATGGTTACCATTTACATGAAGAGGGAAGTGGTGGACCTCATATTCCCGGAAGTCTTTTTCATTCACCTTCATCAACTTCAGCATATTGGATGGAACTTCGGCCATGTGTTTGCAACGGCAGCTCTAGAGACAGTTGCATCATTTTCCTTCATCGATGAGTAAATGTTGAGGAGGGTAGATGCATCCATCCTCATAAGCTCTTGTGGAATTAGAAACAGACGTCAGTCAAGTAGTTAGTAGTTGTCAGTTAAATATGATATTAAAAACAAATGAAGGCCTACCATAAAATGTACAAGATGGAAGGCTTGCTTATTAGTTGGGTTCCCAAGGGCCTTCTTCCGCAATGCCAACACATACGCATCAATATGCTATATCATATGAATCGAACATCGAATGAGTATCGTATATAATAGGGATGAAAATTAGAATCACTATTATTGTGTACAACTCAAATTCGCACATACATTATCCCAAAGCCACCTATGCTACTGCATAATGGACCGTATAAACTCCGATGTCAGCTGGATTCCACCAATTGCCGGCCAACTGTTCAATTATGATTGCTCCAAATGTCAACACATATTTGTGGCAATGGAAAATGAAATTAATCGATATGAAATGAAATGTGTATGTAACCGAGTACTATGCTATAACTCACTCAGATTTCCAACCCTTTTTAAGGCTCTTTCGAATGGTTTTTTCTTCTTCTGGTGTTAACTTATGTGGTTTAGGACATGCCAACTCCAACAAGGCTATCTCTAAGAGAGCAACAAGTCCACATATCTTGCTTCTGTGGACTTCTTGCCTTGCTGGATTGTCCCTTAGATTGGTAGGCAGTACCTAAATGTCCCCCTTCTTCAATTTGATCCAGTAAATGGTTCGCCAATTCAATGTTAGCCTGCCCATCTTCTTCTCCCTCGCATTGAACATCGTCGTCGTTTAAGGGCTCGCCAGCAATCTCATCCTCTTCCACATCACTTGGTCCCCTCACCAACCTCCTCTTACTTCTCCTTAGTGCCGTATAAGGGGTCCTTACATATTTGCTGGCAGTCCTCTTCCTACCATGGACATTGGGGGGCACAACCTCTTTGACTGTTGGGGCATCACTCCCAATGTCAACCCCTGCCTCCCCAACCGCCACACCAGATGCACCATCAAATGGGAGAACTACATCTCTGTGACTATTTCCTTTGAAAAAATGCACTTATGAGTAAAAGTGCACATCATAATATAAAAGTATTAGGACAATGTGCGGCAATAACGAAAGAAATGTATAGCATTGAGGTATTCAAAACCACATCCTTCATATGAATAAAATTGTGAGGTAACTAACCTGTGGACAAGAAGATTCATTGATGGGGTTTTCATGGGCTCCATCGTCAGTAACATAATCATATCCAGCATCCTTCCTGTCCTGGTCAATATTGTAAACCATACTATAATTATTGTCAAAATACAAGAATAATTAAACTTAACTCTAGTAAGAAGTCATGATATTTAATATACTGTAGCTAACATCAAATGGGTCTGATGGCCTCCCCTTCATGGACAACAAAGCTGAAACATCTTCGGACAATTTGTCTACCTTGGCCTCCAACCGGTCGAATGCATCCTGTTTTAGCTAAATGAGGTCAATTGTGCCAGCTAGCTTGACTAATGTGTCCTTTATCCAATCCAATTGGATATGCACATTTTTGTCTTTCTGGGGCATGGGGTTGTCTACTTCCATCTTGCCGCACCTTATCAACAAAAGAAACAACTGTTTCATGGCCTTGCCGAGTCTCCTCCTCCATATCCACTTCTACTTGTTCCTCTGCCCCTTTCAGGGCACCACCGATGGGGAGCTCAGATTTATCAAAAATTATCCGGTCCCCCTTAAGAAAATGCTTCAGCCCTATGGCTAATTGGACAATCTCC
The DNA here is from genome assembly GCA_035235625.1 of Saururus chinensis. Taxonomy (NCBI): domain Eukaryota; kingdom Viridiplantae; phylum Streptophyta; class Magnoliopsida; order Piperales; family Saururaceae; genus Saururus; species Saururus chinensis. The sequence goes on from CP141143.1 coordinate 42,036,383, forward strand.
TCATCAGACTCGGCTTGGGTCAACTCCAAGCGCCTGTGCACCAACACCTAAAAGACAAAATATGTTCATTATCAGTCATCATATATGTCGTTTGCAAATTATCAATCATTCTAAGTCGACAAATGACAATATATTACCTTCTTCTCGCCAAAAATGGCTTTGTCAATTGCATCATAACTGGGCTTCTTATAGTTAGCCCAATTCAGCAATCTAGGATAAACATCTTGTACTCTTCTCGCACATAAGTCCCCAAGCAGAGGAATCCTTTCCATTGCCCAAACCTGCATATTCAAACCATGGACATAAATGTCATAATCGCATATGCAGCATAGTACATTAAAACCTCAATCAGAATACCCAAAAAATGTACCAACAGTGCCGGTACAAATCCATGCACAATGTAAATGGTTTTAGTAAGGGCCTTCCTTGCTTCCTCCAAGCCATGGAGGGTGTTCCAATATGCAATGTTACCCCATGGATATGAATTGAACTCCTCCACATCATCAGCCAACAAAAAAAAACCGCCGGTCCACCTTATGCTCCCACCCTCTGCCCGCAATGAAAGAAGCCAACACTAGTATGCGGGCCAACTTCACCGCGTCTTCATCACTTTTGCTTATGATGATCTTCTGGTATATTTGCTCCTTCGTAATGTGAAGCTTCTCCTTGCCGAACACCCTACAACGTAGGGAGTCCTTTCTCAAAACTTTTGGCACTGTTGGAAGGGATGGGAGCACATCAGCCATACGCAGACCGGTTACTTGGGCAAATTCGATCGGTAACAACTTCATCGAATAGGTTTCCATCACTTGAAACCTATACTCTCCTTGATGCATTTTTATGATGTGGTGCAAAGCTTGAAGTGGGAACATGAACTTCTCTATGTCGAGCTGCAAGTATTTGCCAAAACATGATCTTTCAAATAGTGTTGCTTGTCTTTTATGCTTATTGAAATGCTCTTTGAGCCTCTGTATGTAAGCATATGTTGATTTGGGTTGAGGGTCACCCTCATGGGCTCTACCCTTATCACTTTCAACAAGCTTGAAGATCACTTCCACATTACTTGGTAGCTTCACCCTGCAATGTTTAACAATTCACTTAAATGGGCATTACTTGGTATCTTCAAGCTGAGCATGGGTCATAATTTGGCATGTAACCCACACGCACAACATACATATCAGAAAATATTTCAATGAACAACACCTATTTTGAATCACACAATCAAATTTTGTAGTATATCAAACACATGCACACTAAGCACCAAATACACAATATCAGTTTAACAATATAACTTACATACGCTCTCCAAAAAATCCTTATCTACACTTATATAAACCTCACTTGATCAAATTAACTTACCTCACAATGTAATATTAGTACAAAAATAATTATCAAATGTAATGCACTATCAGTTGACTATTTTATGAAAGTTATATCATAAGACATCAAGCCTAAAGCCGGCACAATGCACTTTGTACAGTAATAAAAGATGCCTATAGACAACCAGTCAACCGTTAGGTCCTATCAGTTAACCTTGTTTTAAGCATGTGTACTTGCTTAAATGGTCTACCCTTGATTTTCCTCATATCACATATCACAGAGAAGGGTAAAAAAGGGCCACTATGGAGCAAACAATTTACAAATGTAGCCTAAAGCTGTAGACAATGCAATTTGCACAGCAATAAAAGATGCCTAAAGACTACCAGTCAATAATTAGGCCCTATCAGTTAACATTGTTTTAAGCATGTGTACTTGCTTAAAGGGTCTACCCTTGATTTTCATCATATCACATATCACAGAAAATGGTAAAAAAAGCCACTAGTTAGCAAACAATTTACAGATGCAGCCTAAAGCCGGCACAATGCACTTTGTACAACAATAAAAGATGCCTATAGACTACCAGTCAATAGTTAGGCCCTATCAGTTAACCTTGTTTTAAACATGTGTACTTGCTTAAATGGTTTACCCTTGATTTTCCTCATATCATATATCACAGAGAAGGGTAAAAAAAGACCACTATGGAGCAAACAATTTACAGATGTAGCCAAAAGCTATAGACAATGCAATTTGCACAGCAATAAAAGATGCCTAAAGACTACCAGTCAACAGTTAGGACCTATCTGTTAACCTTGTTTTAAGCACGTGTACTTGCTTAAATGGTCTACCCTGGATTTTCATCATATCACATATCACAGAGAATGGTAAAAAAAGGGTACTAGTGAGCAAACAATTTTCAGATGTAGCCTAAAGCCGGCACAATGCAATTTGCACAACAATAAAAGATGCCTAAAGACTACCAGTCAACAGTTAGGCCCTATCAGTTAACCTTGTTTTAAGCATGTGCACTTGCATAAATGGTCTACCCTTGATTTTCATCATATCACATATCACAGAGAATGGTAAAAAAAGGCAACTGTTGAGCAAACAATTTTTAGATGTAGCCTAGCAACTACATTTCAACCCTTCCTTAATTTTGTCACTTTGTTTTACATTCCATAAATGTCATCCATGTAAGCTAAGCCCCAAACACACATTATACAATCGAGAACATGAAAGACCCACACTCGTATGAATCTACACAAATATAGACTTAAATATATCAAGTCTAAAGTCGGCACAATGTACATTGCACATCAATAGAAGATGCCTAAAGCCTACCAGTCAATAGCTAGGCCCTATCAGTTAACCTTGTTTTAAGCATGTGTCCTTTACTTAAATGGTCTACCCTTGACTAAGCACTAAACACACAATCTACGTTTGACAAGATCAATCTACCCATGTATATACTAGACTATATAGAGTTTATTGACCACACATTTATTTTCAAGACTAAACTATAATGTACCAGTCAACAGTTAGGCCATATCAGTTAAATTCGTCTATGGCATACAATAATGCTTCTAACATAGCACGGGTCCAACTTAACTAATCCGCTATATTTTTCTTCCTCATCCTACATACAATATTTTTTTGCATTAGAGATTTCCGTTTTCAAAATTTATCATGAGATCACATACTTCAAATATTTAAATCAATTTTATCTTACGACATCACATACACTAATCATAGCAGTACATACGGCCAATTTACACACCTATTATGAATTTCATCACACAATCTCAATAAATTTCAAACCAAACTATATAATACAGCTAAACAAGATATTCGCTTCTTCAATTAACCATACATAGTTGTAGGATCTCACCTTGCCATTTATGTCATCTTCTATTGATCAACGGATGGGGAGATTGGTCAGACGGCCAAGTGAAGATGCAGAATGTAGATAGGGCAAAACACCGAAATGCGGGATGCAGCCGGCTGGAAGAGAGGGATAGTGGGAATGGAGCTTAGCAAAATGTCTTCGGAGGGGGGAAAGGTGGCCACAATGTATGTCTCCGGTTGTCAAATGACTACCGCAGTGAGATTGCAGGAGTGGATAGCGAAGGATGGAACAAAATGGGAACTTTCTTTGCAATACCGGAGGAGCAAAAAATGTGGGACTAGATGACTGATAGCAGAGAAGAGGAAGGTGAAGGATGGGATATAAAAGGCTGGATGAGGGGTTGCAGGAAGGGAATGCGATTCTCTTAACGGTGGAGAGCAGTCGCGAGTGCCAGAGGGAAAACCGAAATCTGAATTTTGGGTTGCACCCGGTGAAGTAGGGCTGAGTCTATTCATTTTCATTGCCCTAAGGGTATTATCGGCAATTCAAGCGTGCATGTGGGAAAGTGGAACGTGATTAAGTCTAATTGTGCAAAATCAGAGTACCTGGCCTATTTTTGTAATTCCGACATTTGTTGAGTCTATTTCTAAAAACTTTTCCCGTTAATGGCATCGCCATTCAGGAATCGAAAGAACTCACAAGAAACTCCTAGCCAACCATAATCAAACTCTAGAAGAACAAAGTTTGCAAAAAATCAAACCACCACTTCGTCAATTGATCTCTCAATTTCTCTCTCTCATCTTTTTCAATGGCAGCAGGAGCGACTGTGCGAGCCAAGGTTGGGGACTTTTTGGGGGAGGGGTCATTAGGCTGGGCGCAAGTGGAGAAGTGAGGCCAAGGCTGGGGCGGAGCACAAGGCCGAGGCGAGGCAGGGCTGAGCAAGAGGGCAAGACTTGGACAGAGAAGGTGGCGCTTGCCGAGGATGGCAACCCATCTGCCATCTCATCCACACAGCAGTGAGGAGACCAGAAAAACAAAGGAAAAATTAGAGAGAAGAGAGAGGGAGAGATGATGGCCAAGGCCAAGCTGGAGCAAGAGGAGGCCATTAGCAGAGTAGCTAATAGGGCATCAGGAGCAAAAGAGGGCGGAAGAGAGGGGGCTCGAGGTTGAGAGAAGATAAGAGGGAGAGGTTACCTAGAAGACGGGATGGCCCAAGCTCGCTTCTACCTGAGAGATGACGGCTTCCTTGAAGCTCCAGTTGACTGAGCCCAAACTATGATGCCATAATCTTTAGTTGCCTAGACAACAAGATATTTCACAACACCAAGGTGGTGTTGTGAAATGCTTGATTAGTGTTATAAGTGATGCCCCGAAATATATGACTCTTAAAATTCATTAATTTTTTACTACCTCTATATTTAGGATACATAAATCTATTCCTTATCTGCTAACCCTGTATTTGTAATATCAAAATTTAAATCCTAATTTACTAACTCAAGATTATAAATATAACATAAAGAATCCAAAATAACTAACACTCTATTTTAAAATTTAAGAATTTTATTTTTAAATCCAAATTGACTAACCCCCTATACGAGAACTTTTTAGTGAGCCATGGCAAACTGAGTCAGAAAGCCGATTTTGTCAGGCAAAAAAAAAAGCGAGACGTAAAGCCAATATAACCTTTGTTAATTCTAAAGTCACCTTGAAAGTTTAACATGTTTACCAGGAAAGAAGCCTCAATGGCTGGGAAGAGTTTTTCTATACGTACCGATACTCTAATATTTTAATATTCTTCGATATGTACCAGCCGTATCAGGCATACAGTATCAATATGGCCGATACGTATCTATACTCTAATATTTTTTTATTTTAAAAAATATTTTTTTTCAAATATTTTTTCCTTAAAAACAAAAAAATAATTTCAATTCAACCTCTTCTAATGACTATATTTTTATTATATTAAAAATATTTTTTAAAAATTATATGAGATCAATATAAGTGGGTCTATATAGTTTACATAATTTTTTTTAAAATATAGAGCTCCACAATTATGCATTTACTTAAATATCTACCGTATGAGTTTCTCAATAATATTCATATGATTCATTAAATATCTTATTTGATTTTAAAATAAATTAATTTTAAAACACTTAATATGGGGTCGAGGGAAAATTAGTTTGTAGAGGACAGAGGGAGTAAAGTGTATGGTTCTAAAATGAAATAATTTTAGAGCACTCATATCGGTTTATACGACATTCTAAAATGAAGTATTATAATGATATATTATTAGTTATAATATTTTTTTTTATGTATCAAATAGTTTACGACCGTTTTGGCGCGTACCAAGCGTATCATCGGCCGTACCCGCATCCATGATCGTCGATACTATTATTCGTATCGATACTACCTTTTATGGCTTGGAGGAGGCTGTCATTTTTATGCAGCGATTGGAGCTTGGCGGAGGCCACCATCCATGCCGGAGAAACCATCGTGGCCAGGTAACGTCTCCTCTCACCCTCCAACTACCGTTGTCTTCTATTCTCTGTTTTAATTTTTTTCCTCCGCATACCCTATTGCCTACTCTACTCATGGTCACCTCTCGCATTTTTTTAAATTATAAAATAATCAAAATTTAAAATTATAAATAAAAAATTTTTAGGAGTTAATTATTTTAAAATCAACATCTCAAATCTCAGGATTCTAGTAATACAAAATTTAGGTATCAAAATATTTTAAAATTTGATAGTTCAAATTCAAAAATTTAAATTATATTTTAAAATTTTATATTTTAAATTTAATATTTAAAATTTTGATTGACTAACCCCTGTAAGCTTCGCAAAGGAGAGGTTCGTCCACTGTACATATTAGCAACGTATTAACGTCAATATTATTTAGGCGTGGAGTGTCGCTTGAGCTTTCAGCGTCAGCTCAGTGTTTCCTTCACTGACTAAAAAGGAGAGATTATGGAGAGGTGGATGCAGTAACGCCTTGAATGTAAAGGGAAAGAGTAGCCACTTTTGTTCTATCTCTTTCCACCTGAGCCGATCGAAGCAGCTGCTCTGCAATCTCACGAATCTCTCAACACGGTAATTGCATTCCCCTCCTCAGTTATTCTCAATCTCTTCCATTTCTAGGAATCTGAAACTTTGAAACTTATCTCTCTTTTGTTTCTTCCCGTTATCTTGACTTCATTGTTTGTGATCTGAACATTATGTAAATATTTTCCTTTCTGCTTGTAAGAACTACTACTGTTTAATCACTCTTTCATGTCTTTACTTGTAGCTACCTAATTTGATACATAAGAACATTTGCACCTAAGTTAACCATTGAAAATCTTAAGAGAAGAGCAAGATCAGCTCTTTTGAGAGGCAGTTTGTGTTCTTTAAGTAGCGGGCTAGCTGCTGGACTCTCTATACTATGAGAAATCAGATGAAACACAGTGTTGATCTTTGTGGAACTAGGTAAAAACCTATATTATGAGCTGTAGTGGTCTATTTAGGATTGCTCTCTTTCACGTAGTAATGGGTAATGGGTACGGGTTATTGAGGCAGGTCTGTCGTCAAAAATTATCATTTATCTTAGCTGATTTTTTCCCTTCACCACTTTATTCCGGTCTACAGTGGCTTTGCTATCTACTGAAGATCTTTTGTCTGCCCTAACCACCAAGTTTCTTTCTCATAAAACATAATCTCAATCTTACTTCACCTGTTTCTCGTCTTACATTTGGTTGATTACAGAGCTTAAGGCTTTTTGTCACTTAAACTTTATTGCTGAAATTTCTCCACCTCTTATTTTCCATCAAGAACATGAGGATTTACTCTGAAGTGCTATCTCATTGGTCAAGAAATCTAATTTAAGTGGAAACCTTAAGAGAAGGCAACTTTGCTTACCAGTTAAACTGACTTTTATGGAATTGACAATATACAATTGGCTGAGTACTAAATGTTGATAGTAATCCGTATCCTAGATCTCTTTCCATATGAATTGTATTAAATCACGTTGATATCATCTTCTTTATTGAGTTTCTCGGCTGACAAGTAACAAGTAGTACTATTTTTTTCTTTCAGTCCAGCTTATTAACTGGAACAGTGTATCATCAATACTCAATTCGCAACCAAAGATCAAAAGGACTAAACGTTAAGCATGTTTTTCACATAGCTTTGCTTTTGGCTTTCTCCATCCGGTTAATTTACCAGATGAAAAAGTTCTACCATAAGAAACACGATTATGTAGTTGACACCGAAAGCAACCTCGGTGACAATTACCAAGGTTTAAAATTTGGGCGTAAAGAGAAGCTTGATGTTATCCAAATGGTCTCAGAGAACAGAAATGTTGATGACATTGGTGAAAAGAAGGGCGATGGAGGTGGAGAGGACGAATTGAATGAGAATACTGTCGAAGAAGTTGGAGACAAAGGCTTTAATAAAAACCAAGTAACAATTGGTGAAGAGCTTGAACATGAGCAGAACAGTGAGCAAGAACCACAGAGGAGTGAAAACAATTCTTCTGATACTGAAGCAACTGAGGAGGAGCAGGGGACTGGTAAAGACGAAGAAGAGGGAGGTGAAGGAGAAAATTCTCATACTCAAGTGACTAGTCCGGAAGAGTTAGAAAAGGAGCAAGAACTTGGCCAGGAAAAACAGGGTATGGAAGAAAACAAATCTGATGCTCCCATCACAGGTGGTGAAGAGGGTGAAAAGGAGATCGAGAATAAGCAAGAAGATTTCCAAAGCAATGAAGACAATTCTGATGTTCAAGTGGAAGGTCATGAAGAAGGTAAGAAGGTACTAGAAACGAAAGAGGAAGAACTCCATAGCACTGGAGAGACGGTGAATGAACATCAGCAGGAAGAACAAGTTCATGAAGAAGACGATTCTGATGCTCAAGAAAAAGGTCATGAAGAAGGTGTGAAACTGCTAGAAACTAAAGAAGAAGAGACCCAGAGCATTGGAGAGGTTGAGAAGGAGCAAGAACATCAGCAGGAAGAACAGGTTCATCAAGAAGACAATTTTGATACTAAAGGGAAAGGTCACGAAGAGGTTGATAAGGTTCTAGAAACTAAAGAGGAAGAAACCCAGAGCAGCCAGGAAGAAAATCTTGATTCTCAAATTAATGCTGATGAAAGAGAACAAGAAGAAAAAGTTGATGTGCAGTCTAAGGATGAAGAAAAGGTTGATGTGCATACTAATGATAACTCTGACGGTGAAAAGGAGCTAGAAACAAAGCAGGAAGAGCCACAGAGCAAGGAGGAAGAACGTTCTGATAGTCACGTAAGAGAGACCGAGAAGGATCAAGTTCAGCAGGAAGATCCAAAAGCCTACGGAGATGAGAAATTTGATCTGCAAATTGAAAGTCAAGGAAAGGGTAGAGAGGAAACAGAATATAAGCAGGTAGAACCAAAGGGCAACCAAGACGAAAATTATGGTTCTGAGAATAGAGGTAGTGAAGTTGGTGAGGAGCATAGACTTGGAGAGGAAGAACATCAAAGTAACCAAGAAGAAAAGGTTGGTAAGGGTGAAGAGAGAAACACTGATGGAGTTCGTGGTGGTCATGAAGCAGTTATAGATGACCAACTACAAGGTTTAAAAGAAGAGACAACATCAGAGAGCCAAGTTGAAGGTAGTGTTAAAAATATATCAGAGGAAAATTCTGAGTCTGAAACCATCAAGGTATCGAAAGTTGAGCTTTTAGCTAATGATGAGGCTCATCCAACTGAAACACAAGAAGGAGATATTACTAGTGGCGCTGAAGCCAAAAATGATGAACATGCTGAAAGTTCAAAGGATGATACAAGTTTCTCGGATGACGGGACTCCCAACAGAGAATCAATTGAACCTCAAAAACAAGAGGATGCTTCTAGGACTATCACCAGAGGGAATGAAGACCTTGACCATGATTCTAACAATGACATGAATGTTAAAAGAGAATTGGGTGGGAACATTGTCATTCCAAATGAGGACGCAAATAAAGAAAATGAGCAAGGGCGTGGACTAGCTTCAAAGACTGCCGGCACAGTTGTTCCTTCCGAGGAACAGGGTTCCAGAGATCTGAAGATGCTTGCTCAAGACAAAAATGGAGATATGGAGACGGAAGGGGTTTCAACTCAGATAATTGTAAATGTTGGTGTTGCGTTCTTTTCTTCCTTTCCCAGTAAATCAAGATGTCTTCCTCCCCCCACCTCCCAATTCATTGAATTTTTTATTTAATTGTAATTTAAAATAAGTGAAAACTGTTTCGGTTATAAATAGCTTTTGTACTTAACTTTCTCAGGTTTGAGTGTATTTTGAGATGATTCTGCCGGGACTGTAATCACATTATGTAGGTGTTGATTTCAGCTCCTCTTTGACTGTAATTTTACGAGGTTGTGAGCTATGGAAAACAAAATTAAACGGTGTGATCGATGCTACATGAGGGCAACTGATCGACCCCTCGTTCATAGACAAAAGATTGTTAGGGCGATTGATCACGATTGACACCTAAAATGCCCATGTTGAAAATGAAATCGAGAGTAGGTAATCTATTAACATTTAGAGCGATCGATCGCTTGTAGGACTAGAAGCGGCCAATGTAAAGAACGGTTGATATGATAGATTTTAGAATACCTCGATTTAAACTCTTCCTTATTGACTAATTAGAGATGTTATTCCTTAAATAGATATATATGATTTTCTAAATAGATATATATGACTTTCTACATCCCTATGGGATATAGAAGATTTTTTTTCTTCCTTAGGATGTTGTTGGCTATTGAAAAGGCTTGAGAAGTTTGTAATCATCTTTTACTGTTTTCCTTGTTGAATAGTGGAAACTGTGTGATCCCTTGGACGTAGGCATCATTCTTGGACCATGTAAACCCTTGTGTAATCTATCTCTCTTTTGATTATATTTCTTGCTAGCCTTTGTTCCTCGTAAGGATCCAACCACTACTTAGATTTTAGACTAAATCCACTATAGTGGGTGTATAATCCACAACAATTGGTATCAAAGTGAAGGTTGGGTGAACGAGACTATTAGTGACGCATAAAAAATGTCGCTATAAGTGTTGCAAAAAGCGTCGTCGCTATTGCCTATTAGCGAGGAATAACGAAAAACATCGCTAGTAATGCCTAATAGCTATTAGTAGTTTTTAGCAACACTTCTTTTTGTGTCACTAATAGTACTTTTTATGGTAGTGGAAGGAATGTTTCGATATCCTCGCATTGATGTATATGAACCCTTCTTTGACCAGCAAGGTATGGCTGATGATGATGATGATGTTTTAACACATTTAAACCCCTTTCATGACTTGTTTAATCAATTAGAGGTTGTTAAAGTTAAATTTGACGAGGATATTCAGTCAAAAGTATTATTAAAATCTTTACCTACTTATTGGAAATCCTTTAAGATGAATGTGTATAGTTCTCATTCTATTAGTAAATTTAAATTAAATGATGTTTGTGGTTTGTTATTGGCCAAGGAAACCCAACGCAAAGGTCTCAATCCCTCGTCTGGGTTGACTTTAACCTTTAATTCTAGAGGTTGCCAAGGACAAAAACAGTTTGGAGGGAAAGGAAAGTCTTGTCAAGGACGTTCTAAGTCTAAGGGAGGGAAGAATAATGACAAGTGTTAGAGTTGTAGCCAAACTGGTTATGTTAAATATGATTGCAAGAATGCATCATGTGATAAAGGTAATAACAACAATAATAAGAATGCTCATGTTGTTAATGTTGTCGATGATGATGAATGCATGATATTGTCTTGTGAAAGTAAATGTGAATCCTAGATAATTGGTAGTGTTGTATATTTTCATGCTACATCTAGAAGTGATTTGTTTGATAATTTTGTATGTAGTGATTTGGGCAAAGTCCATTTAGGCAATGACATGACTTATAAAATCATTGGTAAGAGTAATATTAGCTAAAAATAGGAAAATGATATAGTGTTCTTATTAAATGATGTTAGGCAAGTTCTCTTTCCAACCAAGAATATTATACACTTGATTAGTCTTGAGGGGAATATTTTTCATTTGATGAATTTCATATCACAGAAAAGGAAATTTGCACATTTTGAAGGTCAAGTGGCCACAACAAATGATCTCAAGTGAACACTATTTGCGCCACATGTTATTTTTGTACCTTTGTAAATATTGTGATGAGAAATCTTATTGGAAAGATTATGATTGAATCAAGCATGTTGCTTTGTCCTTAAGACATAATTCGTCCTCCTTAACGGTGCTTAGGACTCTTGGGCGTTTGCCTCCAAATTTAAGACGATCAACCACTTACCGTAGGAGCACCTCCAACATAGTACATGCGGCGAACCACAATATGTATGCTCTCACAGAAATGGAAACAGACAGAAATCCAATGTAATTTTAGTGCATAAATCATTTTCAATGATTTTATAAGAAATCCCATTGAAGACACGCTTTCCCATTCAAACGGATGCGTCCATCCATTAACGAACGCATTCTTTAGTGAAAACAAACCAGACCCGTTTTGGTTAAATATAAACCAAACCAAATAAATAGAAAACCAAACCAAATGAATTTATCCCAAAAATATTATCTTGTTGACCCAACCCAACCCGACCCGGCCACACGTGCGAAGCGAACCGAGCAGGCCGGCCGGACTACGGCGGCAGCGCGCGCGTGTGGGTTAGCCTACCTAGGTGCATGGGTTCAACATGTCTCTTCCCCACAAAAGTGGGTTGGCCCAAGAGCCTAACTTGAAAGGCCAAACTTGTGCCTTATAATAACAATATCACATTCTTTTAGGCGATGCAAGACTATTTATTGTAAGGTCTCTGTTTTTTCTACTATTTTTCTGGTCATTTTCTGCGGGAAAATGTGACGCTTCAGCTATTCATATTTGAGCATTTACTCGTATTTATACCCATAGAGTCGGGTGTGGGGCTGAGTCGTAGGCCGTGGGCCTCGTTGCGCGCTTACGACGTGAATTTTGGAGGTACAACGAGTAGACAGTAAGTTAACGCATGTTAGGGACATAAATGAAAAAAAATGTGTGAAAGGATCAGGCTCGGCCAAGCCCAATCCAGAAAATTCTGGACAGTGCATTCCTCCCCCCCCCCCCCCTTCTAACTTCATTTACCCAGCCACCACCGGCCGCCGGTGGGCTGCAGGATGCTGCCACCGGCTCTGCCCCAGTTGTCCGACAGCAGGGGCCACCGTCCCAGCCCCCACGGCCTCTCCGCCCTCCACCCCATCTCTCCCCAATTAGACCCCCTCTCTCTCTGTTTTGAGTTTCAATTGCTACTGTCATAGGCTGGCAAGGGCCAACCGGCCGCCAGGAGCTTCACCCAGTCCGGCGATAGCGGGGGACCACCCCTCCCAGCCTCCTGGGCCTCCGCTCCGCCGCCCTGTCCTCATTTTCCGCCTCTACCCTATTTTTCCGCCGGTGCTCTATTTTGGTGAAACAAAGGCCTCCGATGGTGAGACATTGCTGACTGGACCTTCATCCGGCCCGCCTGGGTCCGGCAAAGGCAGTGGGCCACCCCCACCTGGACCAATTCCTCCTCCTTCCTCTTAGTTTCTCCTCTGCTCGGTCCGGACACCCTCTGTTTTCAGTTTGATTCGTTTTGTTTGTTTGAGACTGTTGGCGCCAAAAGTTGCTGCCTTCTACCGAAGATGTCTCTGCCCGACCAGTCGCGGTCTGGTGACCACAAGGTTAGCCCCCAGCCATCTCCACCACCCCATGGCCGCTTCGCCCTCGCTGGTTTCCCCGGTCAGTCCCTCATTTCCCCTATTTTTGTTGTGTCTGAGTTCACTGGCTACCACCGTTAGCCAGACTTCGGACTTGACCCACCACACCTTTGTTCACCGGCCTGGCAACGATGGTGGATGTTTCAACCCAGCCCAGTTTAGCCTTTGTCCCATTTGTTTCGTTGCAACGAGATCCGACGCTCGCCGGTTGTTGTGCTCGTCCATAAAAACCGAGCCTTTGCCTCACTATGTTTTGATTCCCCGATGAGTTGCCGAAAATTGTTGTCTGCCATTAGGCTCTGCCATGGACCAGCGATGACGACATGGCCACTCCAGTCTAGACCTGTTCACCCTATTTGTCCCCGTTTTAGCCACCACCCGGCATGGGCCGCTTTCCCTTATGCCCATTTCCTAGTGTGTGCAGCGTGAACCAGTCGCAGGAGGACCGTTCCACTACAGTTGTGGGCCATGTTGGGCGAGCCTTGTCATTTTGATGGCCCCACCTAGGCCAGTTTGAGCTCGTCTGACTCCAACTCCCCCTTGTGGGCCATAGCCCTAACTAGTTCCACTCCCCGACATTTCCGGTCATTGAACCATCTTGCCCATTTTACGCAGTCGGTATCGAACGGTCTTTGGCAAGATTCTGTATAACCTATCTTGACCGAACATGGATGAGTTCACTTACATAGGCCTTGTGTCACGCCCCGGCGATGCCCGACCCAAGCCGAACCCGGTCCAGGGGCCGGTCAAACGCGCGGGGGCGACGAAGTAAACATTGAGAAAACGATCTAGCGGAAGACTTAATCCCTAACCACGGGCGATTAACAGCAACACGGAGTGCGCACAATCCTTTGAGCAAGAGTAAATAAAAAAGGGAAGAAAAGGTGTTGCTTATCACAAAGTAAACAACAATCTCAAACCCACAAGCTTAGTTTAAGTAAAGCCCACACCGGCTCAAAATAAGTCATAAGCATCACAGCTGCAGAATACGACATACATCCAAAACAAGAACCCTACACAAAGGTCCTAACATAAAGCATGAAATAAACGCAGGTAAGTCACGCAACGATCTCCATCATCACACCCAAGCTACCTCTGACCTTTCCTCAAAAGGCACTCCTGTCCGTCTGCGTGTTGCACCACGCAGCCCCAAATCAAAACACAAAAGAGGGGTGAGTTTTAACACTCAGCAATGGTTTTAATATCATTGTCAACGTAGAAAATACGATAGCTTAGAAATGAGATCGTTTCAGATCAAAGATTTACATGGTGCATCACTTTCTGATCACACATTCATATCACTTAACACTGCATCATAATGCATAATTCAACCTGCATGGATGTATCTCAAGCATACATATTCCCACATGCATTCACATCATAACCAATCCCGCATGGATGTATCTCTAACATACATATTCCACATGCATAACATCAAAATTAACATGCATGGATGTATCTCTAACATACATATTCCACATGCATAACATCAACATCAACATGCATGGATGTATCTCTAACATACATATTCCACATGCATAACATCAAAATCAGCATGCATGGATGTATCTCTAACATACATATTCCACATGCATAGCATCATCACAATCAACCTCCATCAAGGAGTAATCACACATTAATGTCACACAGACGGGAGCATAGACAAGGCCACGAAGGCGTGTTATGGTCCAAAATTCTACACAAGAATTAAAGAAAGATCGGGGTTGTCAATCCCTAATACTGCTCGCCCTGGACGATCCTGGCCAAGGATGTCCCATTCTCACACAGAGAATCTAGAGCAGGGGTGTTCGCCCAGGGACATCTCCTGCGGAGGGAAGAGCCCGAGTTCTCACACAGAGAACCCTAGAACACGTGGTAGCGGGGTGCACACGGCATACCACACTGGATTCTCAGGGTCCAGATGTCACACATAATAACATTCTCACATATCCGCAAGACAAGTACACAACTCGTCCCCACATCATTCCATTAAACAAGACTCAACCCGGGGAGTGCACTCGTTCCACACAGGAACTTCAAATCGTTCCACACAGGAACTTCAAAATCAAAATATGTCCTTTCGGACCAACAACTTGCGATTAATCCACGACCGATCAATCCGGCACACAATTCCATCACATTGCATCCAATCGGTCAAATTCGATTAATCATGATGAAGCCTCAATTGGAAATCCATTTTCATGATGCGTGCAGCATGGTACATGCGTGGGCAAAGCATACATGAATCCTAATCATGATAAGTGCTCTCACCAGCCCCTAATGCATCATTCATAATCACATTATTAAGCTTCAACATCATCATTTAACCCCACATGTGTGTGTGTATCTAGTAGAAGCATTTCACATAATGCATGCCAACATGCTTGAAATTAAACTCACTACCACACCACACATGTGAATTTCCATTTAAACATGAATTCCAGCGGAAATCATAGTAGAAGAATCGTTGAAATCATAGCTAGATTCAAAACTCAACCACAAAGGCTAAACACGTATAACATCGCTCATTTCATCATTGAGTCATGGCATTCACCAACATCCACACACACCATTAACCACAATCTAACATGACAAATCAGTCCAACCATGATTATAATCCTACTGAAAACATGCTTAACCAAAGGGAAACAACCGTTCATAATTTCAAGATAACGATTCCAACATTATGCCACAAAACATAAGTCATTCCACCATCTCTAAGCAAATATCTCAACTCCATAAACTTAATAGCATGCATTTTCAGTAGCCTAACATAGCTTAAAACACTCCACATTTATATAAAATTGGCAAGTTAAAGAGGAATCATCAAAATATACATCATATGCACAACATATGATTTCCTGTGTAGCCGATCGATCGCCCTTCAGGCCATTCGATCGGTTACACGCAAAATTTTGAAAATTTCAGTTCAGCCGATCGATCGCCCTGCAAGGCCGATCGATCGCCAACACTGACGAAACAGTCATCTTCTTCCTTTCGCAAAATCAAACCAAAACACCATAGAATACACTTCAAATCCACATCTAACACCCTAAACATCATCAAAAGTCCTCCTTGACTTCCAGAATATCAAACCAAACCATAATAATGCAAAACCCTAAGAAATCGGGATTAAATAATTCCATTTTCTAATCTTACCATTAACACACTAAATCAAGCATACCATTTCGAAATAAGCAAAAAAATGAAGAGTTTTACCATGGATAGACAGAGATTTTGAAGACCCATTACCTCAGCACTTAATTAAGCTCGGATTGAAGAGTCACCCTTCTTGAAATCCTTGAAAACACAATGAGTTTGAATTAAACTCTAATGGAAATCGATTTACTCAAGAAATCCCTAATTAAACCTTAGATCTAGGGCTTGTTGGTAGTAAAAATCGAATTTTGAATGTTAGGGTTTGTAGTAAAACACAAATCAGTAGCTTTTGATGGTCAAAAATGAATTGAATCAAGGGGAAAATGGTAGATTTGGAAGAAATTAAGAGAAAAGCCATGGATTAGTGCTTAATTAGAGCAAGCTTACCTTAATCGGCTTCTAATTCGGGCCTAAGTGGGGATTAGGCCAGCCCTCCTTCCTTAGCCTATTCCCAAAAATGGAAATGGCTCTGGTTTGCCCTTTTATAGTAAGGGTTGGGGTAGACATAGGTAAGTTTTGGGGTGTAAATATGAAAAGTAGGCCAAAAGTGGGTATTTTGCAAATTTAAGCACAAATTAAGCCTAATAAAATTCTGAAAATTTTTGTGTGACCTTAAGTATATGTCTAGGTTGATTTGACATGAAAATAAAATTTTCGACGGTGGGGCCCACAGGGGTCCCGCCAAAACCCTAATTTTTGGGAAAATAGTGAAAATTCCGAAAAATCTCAAAAATTCACATTTGATTAAAAACACTTAAAACCACTAATATTGGAGTTAATTTTGGTTAAAACTATCAAAAACTCTATTTATTTACGAAATCACCGAATAAGATCAGAAAACACGTAAATCTCACGATAATCCATAATTAAATAAAAATCAAAACCGGTTTAAAGATGAGGGTCCTTACACCTTGGCCAGTGACGGTCTCATGGCCTTTGCTCGACCCTAAACCTTCTCTCTACCCCTTCCGTGTGAGATGCATAGCCGCCCGTACCTCTTGTTTTGGTTGTGGGTGATCGGCAATGTTGCAGCTTCAATTGGCCACCATTAGGGCCTTAGCCCTGTCGGCCTTTTGTGGGCTTTGGGCCTACACCATCTGGCCATCTCCCCTTCCCCTTTGGCCGCGTGTGCATGTAGTTGCGCGTGCAAGTTAGGGTTAAGGTGCCGCTTTTGCATCGCCTGACCGTATGATGGCTACGCCATCGTCAAGATTTGTTCATTAGAGCTCCTCCACCTTTCCTTTGTCCTTGAGTGTCACCCCATGCACTCTACCCTTATGTGGGCCCTTGTAAATGAAGAATCAATGTTGTTGGGTGCTGACCGATTTTGACATCTTGTAACCGGTTGAGTATTTTTCAATCGCCAGTCAAATTTTAGTGTGTACGCCTAGACCTTCGGTCACACCTGCCACTCGTTGGCACGATCTTTCTCCCGGCCACCCCTAGTATGCCACCGTGGATTGCGGATTTTCCGCATTGACATGTATCACCCCTGTTTGGCCGCGAGTAGTCCCGGCACTTCCTAAAACCTTAGGACAGCAGCTCTCTCAACTTAACAATGGTTTTGACCGCCAACTCTGCCACCGTCGTATGCTCGCCATCAAATGTCATGATTACGAGGTAGGGGAGCTCTGAACTCATAATTTCATGATAGCATGCTTTGAATAAGTAGCAGCATGCTAGGATTATATGATTTCTTATTTTGGATATTAAATCATGGCCTGTTTGCATGATGTAAGATAATGAATTATGCCACGTTGGGATACATATATGTATGTGAGTTGTAAGCATGTTTTATGTATGCAAAATATGCATGCACTAGTGATGGCTAGTAAATATGTAAGTATGCTACGTCTGTGTTTTATGGACATGCTAGTGATGGCTAGCGATTGTGAGTTAGTTACGTATGTGTGCTGTGTGTGGGAGAAGTTTGGGAAACAAACAATAAGAGATGACAGAGGGTTGGTACGAAGTTGGATGTAGATTTGGATGTGTAAGCATGTGACAAAAGACAGCGGACATAAGTTTGATAGGTGAGGTTTTGAGTGGATTGGTTTAGAGCGACGTCAGGGGTTCGGTATCTAAGTGGACTTAGGCTTGGAGCTTTATGGCGGTTTATTAGACAGTAAGAGCATGCATAATTGTATAAGCATAACGTATAGATTATGAAGTGAAAAGTAAGCATAATAAATGAGGTATTAAGTAAGAGGGTGATAACGGGGATCTACTGTGAGGAGCTCAGTTTGATGATGTATGTGTAAGATGTTTTGGCTATAAGGTGGATGGCGGAGACTGTATGATTATGTAAGCATTTGATGTACGGTGAGTTGATCATGACATGGACGGGTAAGAGAAGTTTGTTGCCCTAACGAACTAGGGTTTCGATCGGGCTCAACTTCGGTTTGATTAGTTGAGGACTATGAGTTTGTGTGGCATAATTGTACCACATAATATACTTAATTCAAACTTGAATTATGAGAAAGCTAATAATAGCATTGTGAGTTTGAGACCTGAGGGTTCAACGGATTAAGTTCCGTGTTTGAGCTAGCCAATAATGAGTCAACTGAGCATTTCTCATGTCTTGCCATGGTATTTATCCTGCGGGATGTCTTCTGTGTGCTGTATAGAGCACCAAATGTCTGATGCTCTGTTGAAAGCGATGCATGTTTTCAATTTAGTCTGTGTGTTGTATGTAGCCCAGACGTCTAATGCTCTATTGAGAGCAATGTATGTTTTCAATTTGATCTGTGTGTTATATTAAGCCTAAACGTTTGATGCTCTGTTGAGAGCATTGTATGATTCCTCCCAAGAGTAACATTGTATGATTCCTGCCCAAGAGTGACATTGTATGATTCCGCCCAAGAGGCACTGTATGATTTCTGCCCAAGAGTGGCACTGGCACTATAAGACCCCTTATGTGTGGGTGTATATTTGCATGCTCAGGTAAGTAGTGTCATGGATCTACTCTTACCTGTTTGATCCTGTGCCCCATAAGCATAGGTGTGCCTTGCCTTCGACAAAGTCCATGGCGTCTCCCTTGAGGTTAAGGTGATGCCCCAGTGACATTCTTTTCTTTTTTGACACTGGAGCTTATTAGTTGTAATGAGCTTCAGTGGTCGATAGTATGAGTACAATTGTAAGTGTATGTTTGAGTAAGACAGTAAGTGTATGATTCTGAGAGGACTGTAAGTGTAAGATTGTACAAGTAAGGTTGTACAAGTATGTGTAAGGTATTGAGTATGTGTACGATGGTACGAGTAAGTTGTAAGACCATGATTAAGGGTGTTTGTGTAAGTTTGCTTTCATTGGTGTGCTATGCATTATTATATACACATGTATATAATTATATTACATTGACTGCTTTATGTTTAAGTTGCATGAATGCATGTATATTATGAACTTATTGAGTTCACTATTTAGGATTCCCCTACTGGGTATTTTCCTATTGAGTATGAAAATACTCATTACCCTACTTTTTTAGCCCCGTTGTTCGGGAGGCTTTTGCAGGTTGTGTTGGAGAGCTCCTGAGGATGGATGCTCGTTTCTGTAAAGGATTGTTTATCCTTTGATTTAGGTATAACCTTGACTCAATGTGAGTATCTTTTTATGCCACAATTTGATGTATTGGGTGAGATAAGATTTAAAGTGTATGTATTCTGGACTTTTAATTTGGATTAGACAGTGGGCTATTTATGGGACTTGTACTCAGGGATGCCTGGGAGTTATTTGTATATAAAAATTCATGAACCTGGTAATTTAGTCTTACGTTTGTTTTCGAGTAGCACCTAGGGATATTTGCTTTGGCCGTATGATATTTGATCGATTGATAAAAAATTTGGATGGAAAATTGATGTGTGATGTTTTAAATTATAAACTGCTTTCATAGGTTTTGATTTCATCATTTTCTCTCCGATTTACAGTCGTTATGTTGCAACATAAAAAATTCGTGAATTTTAAGAAAATGTGATGAAAAATCTTGGGAGTTACATTTACTCCTTCAACCAATTCACATGTGTGATTCTCATTTAACTCAAAGTGGGCTTGGGCTCTCTCTACCATATGGGCTTGACCCACATAAATATTATGGGCTTAACCCATGTAAATAATATACCCACTTTAATGATATGGGCTTAACCCATTTAATATAATGCCCACTCCTAACACCACATTCACTAAAGTTGTTAGTGGTATAACTCTTCATAAGCAGTACATTTAGAGGGATACTACGTGTTGCCTAATTGATGTGTAACATGTCCATAACAACTCTTAAGTTGGAGCCTGAATTTCTTTTCTTCAGTTAGTCTCTCAAATGGGATCTCAATGCTCTAGCTAAAAGAAGTTACCCTTCAGAATTTGTCAATAGTGTTTTCCCCTTATGAAAATCTTTTAGAACATGGCTATATGTACCCCACTAAACTCCTCCATCCTCAAAATAGAGTAAAACATCTCCTATTTATTTTCTACTTAAGTACATCAACATTCTTTCATTGATTTCTTCCTACTCCCTGATAAGTATGAAATATATATCTATTTTATATGTCTTTTTACCTTATTTGCTAGTATAGATTAGGTTAATTTAGAGTTAGTTATGGTTTATTTAGATTAAGATAGATATTAGTATTTTAGTTTAATTATTAATAATTTTGTAGTTATTAGTACTTTCGATATGTATTTAAATCAAGTTGGAATTTTAGTGATATTCTACATGTCTAAAATATGATATTGTATATTTTGTAGGTAAAATGCGCTTATCAAGGTACTTGGACGATGTTTGAAATAATTCAAAATAGTCTTAACATACTTTAAAGTGATTTGGACAACTTTTCAGAGTTATAAACAAGTTAGAAATTAATATGAACATGAAGAAAAGCTTAATGAACAGAATATGGACTATCCAAAAAAACTGTCCAGATTGCATAAACAGTGTAGCCATTTGAACGGGATGTTTGAAGTATCAAACGGGATAACGTGATTTTGAAGAAAAACACAATATAGGTGTTCGAACGGGCATGCAGGGCGTTCGAAAAGGATAATGCGCAGTTTCCTAGTTTTAACCAATTTTCAATCCTTTTCATATTGGACTTCTTTCTCCGGCTCTTATGCCTATATAAAGACATATTTGGCTTGAAATTGGAGGATTCCAGTAGATTTTCTGAAGAGAAAAAAGAAGAAGAAGATGGAAGAAAACTCAAAGCTTTCAATAGAGATTCAAGTACTTTCTTCTACAATGGAAGGCTAGACTTTTCTTTTACTTAGGAGTTGATGAAGCTATAGATAAGTTTCAGTTTCTTTTCTTTTTAATTTAGATCTCAATTGTGAATAATGATAATTGTATGATAAAAATTTCCTTTTTAATGGAAGAGCTTTTAATGTTTATTCAAGTCTATGTTGATTTATTGTCTTGTAGATGATAGATTGATGTAGTTTTGATATTTTCATCAATTCTAATTTCTGTGATTTAGATGAGATGGTCATAGAATAGTTTTAATGTTCAAATAATTAATGACTTGGATGAGTTATACTAATATTAGACGGGTCATGCCTATAGCTAGTTTAGTGTAGATGATTCGTGCTATTGTCAAAGATAGTTCATGCCATGAATTTAATTAATGATTCTTTCTGAAGTAATTCTAGCTTATAGCTAAGAATACTTGTTCATATTCACACTAGATTTAGATTAAAAGTTAAGGAATTGTTATGGTTCTATAGTGGATTCGATTTCCTAAGTAAATTCCATCATATTAATATCTTGTTTTTAAACTAGTTGATTCCTTTCTTTTGCTTAATTAAAGTTTAAGTTTGTTTTAGTTTTTAATCAATAAATTCTTCTTTAGATTTAGTAATAATTCATCCGTCCCTGAGGTTCAACAACCTTTAAATACTCATCCTAGTACTATTACCTTGTACACTTGCAAAGGGTTTAATTATAAATGATCACTCCCTTAAGAATTGAACCTTAAAATATAAGCTGTTTTTCCAACTCCAGCAGCAATAACCTCCTCTTTACCCTCCTTTTTTTCTTTTTCGATATGGGCCAGCCAGGATTAGGCAATTTTGGCCACAACTAGCCGCTAGAGCCAGGCTAGGCCGGGACAAGTCTAGTCATGGCCATTGTGGTCAAGTTCGGCCAGCAGCCTTGCTACCGCCAAAGAGGGGGGGTTGTGGATGAGGAAGAGGGCTAAGGCTAGGTTGCCAATAACCATGCCAAAGAAGAAAGAGAGGGGAAAATGAGTTAAAGAGAAATTAAAATATATATTTAAATGTATGAAATAAGTAAGCGATTTTAGTAGGTAGATTAGGTATAAATAGAAAATGGGAGACAAGAGGAAGTTAACCGGGTGGAAACAACTATGTTCTTATTTGTACGATCACTATCTAGACTATTGAGAATCTGTCTTCATCAAAATAGGCTCACAAATAGATGGTAAAAGAAATCATAACTGAGTATTCTATTACAAGGAAACGACTCATTACTCTGTAAAATTAAGCATCAAGCGTCGCGTGGTTGTTTTAATAATGCATAAAGATAGATACAAACAATGGTCCTTATAGTTAGGATACTCGTGCCCCTCAAACTTCAGAAGAGCAACATATTCTAATTCTCTCCGTTTTTTACAACTTTTACTAAATACTTTTTATATTCTCTACTGACAAGGATTGAAACTTGTATGGGAGCCCTTGATACTTAAAATCAAAGATGTATATATTAATATATTATTACTCATTCTAATATGCGCCTACCACTCATGAGTAAAAGATTTATATAAATAACTTATTCAAGACCCGTCAGTTAATACCAAAAACGCTGAACTTATGCTGTAACCATTTTGAATGAAAGACTTTGATGCGAATCGGACGGACTGACAGCATCTGCTTCTACCTTTTTATATTTTTGTTTTTGGCGTTACATTTAAAGTGGTCCTATTAAAAAAATTTAAAAAATAACAATTGAACAAGGCTATAGTTAAGTAGAAACCATCTGCCTATATGTTGCAGCATCACGTGTGGTCCAGAGTACCTGAAAATTGAAGTATACGGTGTACAAAAATTCCGTGGCCTGCATATTTCCTCAAAATCAAGTTCCAAACTTATCAACTCGAAACTTTGAAGGGCATTTATGCAACATAGGTGTAAACAGGCCATTCGACTTCAACAACGCATTGAATATTAGAATTCTACCAAATAAAAAGGAATAATAAAGGAATATTTGAATTTCGAAAGAACGATATGTCCAATTTTGAATGACATATCAGATTTCTGAACAATGATTTATCAGATTTTGAATTTACTATCGGATTTCGTTTATGAACGATTTATCAGATTTTGTTGAACGATCGAATTATTGAACTTTAAAAAAATGATATGTCTGATTTTGAATGACATCATATTTCTGAAAAAAGATTTATTTGACTCTGAATTAAATATTAAATTTTGTACGATATGATTTATCTGATTTTAAATTATAATCGGATTTTGTTTGCAATATTTCATGTGATTACGAATATTTCATCAAATTTTAAAGATTGGGTTCTATTTATATACGACTTATTTGATTATGATCTATTAAAGTCTATTAAATGAGTACTTATCCGATTAAATATCGGAGTTTGTTAGATATTTATATGTGTTTTGACAAGTATTTTGGGCAAATTGCGAGGACGCAATTCATTTAAGGGGGGCAGAATGTAACACCCCGCTTTTCGATTACGTCTAACCAAGGGGGTTAGAGGAAATTAGTGGTTTTTTTATAATAAATTATAGATGGTCTTAACCGTTGAAACCTCTGTATTTTAGTAGAGCTCGAAGAAACAAGCGTAACGAATCTAAGAACGGGCGAAACAGAGGTTGGGACCGGAAGTTACGACATTCGAGAATCCTAGAAAATAGGCGGGACCCACTTGGGAAGAGTATGGTTTATTGTTTTAAGTGGGTTTATATTGAAGGGCTCGTCGATACGAGTCCAACTGTACCAAGAACGCGTGAATCCGATTTTGGGGTAGAAAGATGCGCGCATTTGTAGAAAAATAAGTATAAAAAATAATAATAAATAAATAAAAGAAGAAAAACCGGCACGCGACTGGCATACACGGCAGTGCGGGCCGGTGCGGCGCACGGACTGGATCGGTGTGAGTCGCACCCGCGGAACTGCGGGTGCCGCAATTCCGCCCGCGAGCGCGACCCGCGGGTTACGGCGGGCGCTGCTGCCCGAAACCAGCGGTGCTGCCAGTTTTGGTGGCGCGGCACAGCAGTTTCGACGAGGCTCAGGGGTTATAAATACCCCCATTTCTCCTGTTTTGGAGTAGACCTTCTTCTACCCCGTTTTTGACCATTTTGAGGCCGATTAAGGCCGTTAAAAACCCGTTTCCTACTAAGTCGAGTGTGCTCTAAGCGATGGAGGGGTCCTTTCTTCGAGTTGGAGTCTGTATAAGGAGGAAACGCCCCATGACAAGGAGAGAATCTACCCGTTGTCCTCGAGCACTGACCAAATTCAATTTCTCTGTTTCTGACCATCCTAACTCCGATTTAGTCGATTCAAGAGGCGCTATTGACTAAATCAAGTGTGTTCTACATGATGAAGGGCTCCATTTTCCGAGTTGGCAACCATATCAAGAGGAAATGCTCTGAGACAAGGAGAGGCTCTGCCCGTTATCCTCGAGCACCGAACAAGAAAACGGGGCCCGGAGCAAGACGGGGTTCTGTCCAAAGTTGTCGGGCTACATCAAGAGAAGTAATCTAGAGTAAGGGAGGTTTTGTCCGCCGCTCATGAGTGCAAAAAATGAGAAGAGTCTCCGGTAAGAAGAATGTTCGTACGTAGTCTTTCAGTGCAAGACGAGGGATATATAAAAGCTAGAGGAAGCTCTGTCTACTACCTCTGGATCTGAACGGGAGGACGCCCAGAAGGAACGAGTAACTCCAAATACCGATACCTTACGAGACATGATGGGAGTAAGTAGTTCTAATTTCCCGTTTTAATTATAGAACGACATGTGCTAGTTATGATGTGTGCTATGCTACGATCCATGTGCTTGCTATGCTTATATGCCGTGATGTGTTCTTTATATGCCATAATGTACGCTTATATGCTATGACGTGTGTGGTCTCGCTCTAGGGTAGAGCGAGACATGTAATCTGTGTTTTTGGTCTCAGCTCAGTGATAGTGTAAGGTCCCTGATTTTTCTACGATTTTTTGGGATTTTCTTGCTATTTTTCCGGTCATTTTTGGCGAAAAAAATGTGACGCTTCAGTGTATTTATATTTATGTATACATACCCTATATTTATACCCGTAGAGTCGGGTGTGGGGCTTAGTCGCAGGCCGCGGGCCTCGCTGCGCGCTTACGGCACAAATTTTGGAGGTACAACGCATAACCGGTAGGTGAACGTGTGTTAGGGACATAAATGTAAAAATTAAAAAGATTTTATATATAGAAATCCAAACATCTGATTCCAGGGAGTTCGACTTCCAGTAAGAATTTCACGTCCAGAGAGAAAGGAGAGAAACCTGAGCCTATTTCCGATCGCTTCGTTCTCCCTCCTCCGTCATTGGATTCTGGCGGTTCTTGTTAGGATCTGCTTTGCCTCACCGCCATGAGTTCGTAGGTACCGGCTATGACTGCCGCCATGGCCTCTTCGCTCCTCTACGAGGTACCGAACCTTTTTTCAGGTTTTTCTCTCCTTCAATCCCGTTTTTGAACTGTGGGTGTACAATTTTGACATTGTTTGCAGCTGCTCTCAACTAGACTTATGTTTAGTTGGCCGCTAGGAACTCATAGGCACTGGCTAGAGCCGCCGCCATGCTTTGTTCGCTCCGTGGTGAGCTACCGGCACTTTGGTCGGGTTTTTATTCACATTCTCCATCTCACTGTCGGTGGCATTATTTTGACGCCGGTGGGTTTCCGGTTGTCGTCCGGCCACCGGTAGGACTCCGTCCAGCCTACCTTGACCCGGTGTCGGTAGGGGTTTGTCATTTCCGACCCCACCTCACCCTATTGCCTTGCTCTGCCCAATTAGACGCTTTGGGTGCATCTCGGGTCGTTGCTATCGGCGAGTTATGGGCCATTTGGCCATCGTGGGCTCTACCCCGGCTCGGCGACAATGAGGGTCAGCCCCACTTGGCCTAATTATATTACCACTCGGAATGGGCCACTTCCGTGCGAGATGCACAGCTGCCCACACCATGGGTATTGGTTGTGGGTGGTGATCGGCGATGTCGCTGCTTTTATTAGCCACAGCTAGGGCCTTGGCCCTGTTGGCTTTTGTGGGCCTTGGGTCGCCTCCTTTCAGCCCTCTCCCCCACCCCTTTGGGTCACGTGTGCATGTGGCCATGCGTGTACTTTTGGGTTTAGGCGCTGCATTCGCGCCGCCTAACCATTGGTTGGCTTTGCCATCGAATGGAGTTGACATAGAGCCATCCTCCACCTCTCCTTTGTCCTCGAGCATTGCCCCACGCTCTCCGCCCTTATGTGGGCCCATGTTGATGCAAAATCATCGCCACTGGGTGCTGTCCACGGCTGATTTCGATGTCTTGTGGCCGGCTGAGCACATCTTACCCACCAGCCTATCTTCAGTGAGTTCACCATCGACTTTTGGTCGCACCGCCACATATGTTGGCACGACTTTTCTCCCGGCCACCCTAGTGTGCCGCTGTGGATCGCGGGTTTTACCGCATTGATTTCTAACACCCCGTTCAGCCGTGACTAGTTCCGGCGCTTCCTAAAATCCATGGGACAGCATCTCTCTCAACCAGGTAAAGGTTTTGACCGCCAACTCCGCCACCGACGCCACCACCGTTGTGTGCTTGCCATCAAACGTCATGATTACAAGGTAGGGGAGCTTTGAACTCATAATTTCATGATAGCATGCTTTGAATGAGTAGCAGCATACTAGGATTGTATGACTCCATGCTTTGGATGTTAAGTAACGATTCGATTGCATGATGTACATGTAAGCATGATTATATGGTATGTTGAAATGCATATGACATGCATGTTGGTTGTAAGTATGTTGGATGCATATGCATGTGCTAGTGATGGCTAGCGTGCATGTTTGAAGTATGTTGGATTATGCATGTGCTAGTGATGGCTAGCGTGCATGTTTGAAGTATGTTGGATTATGCATGTGCTAGTGATGGCTAGCGTGCATGTTTGAAGTATGTTGGATTATGCATGTGCTAGTGATGGCTAGCGTGCATGTTTGGAGTATGTTGGATTATGCATGTGCTAGTGATGGCTAGCGTGCATGTTTGGAGTATGTATGGATTATGTATGTGCTAGTGATGACTAGCGTGTTTGTTGGTAAGTTTCGTATGTTGATTGAGTATGTGCTAGTGATGGCTAGCGTGTATGTTGACGTATGTATGCATGTGCTAGTGATGGCTAGCGTGTATGTTTGAAGTATGTTTGGATTATGCATATACTAGTGATGGCTAGCGTGCATGTTTGGAGTATGTATGGATTCTGCATGTGCTAGTGATGGCTAGCGTGTATGTTTGACGTATGTATGCATGTGCTAGTGATGACTAGCGTGTATGTTTGATGTATGTATAAATGTGTATGTATGCACTAGTGATGGCTAGTGAGCATGTTTGTAAGTTACGTATGTATGACAGTATGTATATGTTATATATATTTGTGATAGACATACGTATGTATGATGACTATTTGACTATGCTATGGATATGTGTAAGTGTATGTGGGCAGAGGTATGGGTGATGGACAGTAAGACGTGACAAAGGTTTTGTCTGGATTTGGATATGGATGTGTAAGCGTATGACAGATGATAGAGGATATGAGTACGATGGGCAAGGATTTGAATGAATTATTTTGGATTAGAGCACATGTTGGGGGATTGTCAAACATTAAGAGTGTCCATAATTGTACAAGCATAACGTACACATTATGAAGTAAAATGTAAGCATAAAAAGTAAGATATAAGTAAGAGGGCGACAACTGGGTTGGCTCTAAGGAGCTTCATTTGATGATGTCAGTATAAGATGATTTGGCCATAAGGTGGATGGCGAAGTATGTAAAACTGTAAGGGTTTGATGTATGATGTGTTATGATCATGATGTGGATGGGTAAGTGAAGTCTGCTGCCTTGACGAACTGGGGTTTCGATCAGGTTCAGCTTCAGTTTGATCAGTCGAGGACTGTGAGTTTGTGTGCCATAATTGTACCGCATAATATACTTAATTCAAACTTGAATTATAAGCACAGTTAATGATAGCGTTGTAAGTTTGAGACCTGAGGGTTCAACGGATTGAGTTCCGTGTTGAGCTAGCCGATAATGAGTCGGCTAAGCATTTCTCATGTCTTGCCATGGTGTTTATCCTGCAGGATGTTGTTTGTGTGCTGTATAGAGCACTGGACGTCTGATGCTCTATTGAGAGCGACATATATTTCCGATTTGGTCTGCGTGCTATATAAGCCCAAACGTTTGATGCTCTGTTGAGAGCGATGTATGTTTCCGACTTTGTCTGTGTGTTGTATAAAGCCTAGACGTCTGATGCTCTGTTGAGAGCGACGTATGTTTTCGATTTGGTCTGTGTGCTGTATAAGCCCAGACGTTTGATGCTCTGTTGAGAGCGTTGTATGATTCCACCCAAGAGTGGCACTGTATGTTTCTGCCCAAGAGTGGCACTAGCACTATAAGACCCATTATGGTGGGCGAATCTATGGCACTATAAGACCCATTATGGTGGGCGAATCTATGTCACTATAAGACCCATTATGTGTGGGTGTTTATGTTTGCGCGCTCAGGTAAGTAGTATCATGGATCTACTCTTACCTGTTTGATCCAGTGCCCCATGAGAATTGGTGTGCCTTACCTTCAGAAAAGTCCATGGCGTCTAGTCACTCCCCGGAGGTTAAGGTGTTGCCCCAGTGGCATTCTTTTCCATTTCGACGCTGGAGCTTATTAGTTGTAATGAGCTTCAGTGGTCGTTGATATGTGTACAATTATGAGTACGACTGTATGAGTGTGAGCACGACTGTAAGCATATGAGTATGAGCACGACTGTAAGCGTATGAGTATGAGCATGACTGTAAGCGTATGAGTATGAGCACGACTGTAAGTGTATGAGTATGACTGTAAGAGTATGTGTATGAGTACGATTGTGAGAGTATGTTTCTGAGTAAGACAGTAAGTGTGATTTTGTGTAAGCTGTATGAGTAAGGTCGTACGAGTATGATTGTACGAGTAAGGTCGTACAAGTATGAGTATGTTGTACGAGTATGTGTACGGTGGTACGAGTAAGTGTGTATGACCCTGGATAAGGGTGTTTGTGTAAGTTTAATTTGATGTTATGATTTTGGCATGATGGTGCCTTTGGTATGACTTTGGCACGATGGTGCCTTTGGTATGATGGTGCTTTTGGTATGTTTGTATGCGTATGAGCATGATATTGATATGCCTATCTGCTTCATGTTTGAGTTGCATGAACGCATGTATTTATGAACTTATTGAGTTCACCGTTTGGGATTTCCCCTACTCGGTATTTTCCTACTGAGTATAAAAATACTCATTACCCTACTTTTTAGCCCCGTTGTACGAGAGGTTTTGTAGGTTTGTGCGGAGAGCTCCTGGAGATAGATGCTCATTTCAGCGGTGGATTGATTCCTGTTAACTTAGGTATCTGCTTGACTCACTGTGAGTTTATTTGTGTCACGATCCGATGTATTGGGTGAGACGAGACGTTAAGATGTTTATATTCTGGACTTTCGTTTGGATTAGACTGTGGACTGTTATGGGACTTGCACTCAGGGATGCCTGGGAGAGATTTGTATTTAAAGTCTATGATCATAGCAATTTATTCATACGTGTATTTTTTAGTAGTGCCTGATGATATTTGCTTTGGCCGTACGATGTTTGACCGTATGATGAAAATATTTATATAAAAAATGGATGTTTAGTGTTTTAAATTATAAACTATTTTATCAGGTTTCAATTTCGTCATTTTTCCTCCGATTTATAGATGTTATATTGCAAAAAATTTTCGTGAATTTTAAGGAAAATGTATGAAAAATCTCAGGCGTTATAGATAGAGCGAGACATGTGTATGTGGTTATGATCCCGCTCAGTAGTACAACGAGATGTACGATTTCGTTGATTTATTAATTTCTGCTTTACTCCGATAGATTACGAGTTTCAGTATGATTTCGACTCAATTTTAGTATATACATATTTTAACGTATATGAATTTGTGATGTGTGATGTATGTAGTAGCTAGTAGGCAGAACTACGTTCGGATCCAATTGTGTTGGAATAATATCCAATACATACATAGGCAACCAACGACAAGGCAACGTTGGCCCGATTCAAATTAATTATAAATATATGCTTTATTCTGTTTTACACACGACAAACTATGAAGCTTCGTTGTGTGTATGTGTTCGTTACAACCTAAGTCTACGTACGAGGAAGCTTTGAAGCTCCGTAGTGCATAGACTAACGTTGTACCTCTCGCACATAGATGATGATTCCCGGCTCAAGAAAAGAAAATTTTCTATTAGTGATTTTTTGGGCCCGGCTCCGGTCGGGTTGTTACAATAACTCTTCATAAGCAGTACATTCAGAGGGATACTACGTGTTGCCTAATTGATGTGTAACATGTCCATAACAACTCTTAAGTTGGAGCCCGAATTTCTTTTCTTGGGTACTAGTCTCTCAAATGGGATCTCAATGCTCTAGCTAAAAGAAGTTACCCTTCAAAATTTGTCAATAGTGTTTTCCCCGTAAGAAAATCTTTTAGAACATGGCTATATGTACCCCACTGAACTCCTCCATCCTCAAAATAAAGTAAAAAATCTCCTATTTATTTTCTACTTAAGTGCATCAACATTCTTTCATTGATTTCCTCCTACTCCCCTAAGAATTGAACCTTAAAAATTAACCTATTTTTCCAACTCCAGCAGCAATAACCTCCTCTTTACCCTCATTTTTTTCTTTTTTGTTATGGGCCAGCCAGGATTAGGCAATTTTGGCCACAACTATCCACTAGAGCCAGGCTAGGCCAGGACAAGTCTAGTCATGGCCACTACAGTCAAGTTCGGCCAACAACCTAGCTACCACCAAAGAGGGGGGGTTGTGGATGAGGAAGAAGGGGGCTAAGGCCAGGTTGCCAACAACCATGCCAAAGAAGAAAGAGAGGGGAAAATGAGTTAAAGAGAAATTAAAATATATATTTAAATGTACAAAATAGGTAAGAAATTTTAGTAGGTAGATTAGGTATAAATAGAAAATGGGAGACAAGAGGAAGTGAACCGGGTGGAAACAACAACGTTCTTATTTGTATGATCACTATCTAGACTATTGAGAATCTGTCTTCATCAAAATGGACTCACAAATAGATGGTAAAAGAAATCATGACCGAGTTTTCTATTACAAGGAAACGACTCATTACTCTGTAAAATTAAGCATCAAGCGTCACGTGGTTGTTTTAATAATGCATAAAGGTAGAGATATAAACAATCGTGCTTACAATTAGGATACTCGTGCCCCTCAAACTTCAAAAGGGCAACATATTCTAATTCTCTCCATTTTTGACAGCTTTTACTAAATACTTTTTATATTCTCGACTGACAAGGAGCGAAGCTTGTATAGGAGCCCTTGATATTTAAAATCAAAGATGTATATATTAACATATTATTATTCATGCTAATATGCGCCTACCATATACACTCGATCTCACGAGTAAAAGATTTATATAAATAACTTATTCAAGACCCGTCAGCTAATACGAAAAACGCTTGACTTATGCTGTAACCATTTTGAATGAAAGACTTTGATGCGAATCGGACGGACTGACATCATCTGCCGCTACCTTTTTATATTTTTCTTTCTGGCGTTACCTTTAAAGTGGTTCTACTAAAAAATATTTAAAAATAACAATTGAACAAGGCTATAGTTAAGTAGTAACCATCTGCCTATATGTTGCAGCATCACGTGTGGTCCGAGTACCTGAAAATTGAAGTATAGGGTGTAAAAAAAGGAATAATAGAATCTATAAAAGGGGCCAATCGTATCTGCTTTTGCACCCGTATGTCTCTAACCTTTGGGCCATTCACAGGCATGGAGCCCGGGAGAGGCCAAGAGGCGGCCAATTCGGCAGGCAGAGCAAGCGCAAAAATCACTGGCTTCCCGGCGGATGAGGTCTGGCCGCTGGTAGCAGACTACTGCAACGCCCACAGGTGGCTCCTGGGCGTGGACACATGCTACAAGGTAGAGGGCGACCCGGGCCGACCAGGCTGCGTCAGGTATTGCGGTCGGAAGGCGGCCAATGGACAAATAGAGGCCTGGGCCACCGAGAAGCTCACCGTCATCGACCCGGCCACGCGGACTCTGAGCTACAAGATTCTGGAAAACAACGCCGGATTAGGGGGCTACGAGGCGACCTTCAAGGTGCTGCCCGATTCTGTGGGAGGCTGCATCATCGAGTGGTCATTCGTGACTGATCCGGTGGCCAGCGGGGGAAACGATAGGCTTCTCTCGTACGTACAGCTGAGTGTGCAGACCATGGCAAAAAGGATGGAAGAAGCGCTGCAACCTGCTTCTGCTTGAAATTTACGTGTATTCAAAATAATGCGTGGATTGTGGCTTGGAGAGCTGTTTGATCCTCTATGTATCTTGTGGACTTGCTGATTTCTTTACTTCTCGTTCACAGAAATTGTAATCATGAAATAAGAATCATTTGGACAACGTTTGCACATCTCAGAAATTCAGCGAGTCCGAAATCGACGAAAAATTTTTAGAAATAGACTCCACAAATGTCCGAAATACAAAATTAGGCAAGAAATTTTAATTTTGCAAAATTAGACTTAGGCACATGCGAAACTCCCACACGTACGGTGCAAAATGGCATATATGCCCTTTCTCGTAATTAACTCCCCTCTTCGATTCCACTTTTGGCTTCCAAGTGATTGCAGTCGTCTCTCGCCGGAGATCGCCAACCAGATCCGACTCTCCTAGCCCCATCTTTACCTCTGCAATCTCCTCCTCCACCTCTGTGCAGTCACAGCCACTGTCCCGCTACTTTAACTCTCCTCTTCCAGCCTACTGATAAAGGAATGCACACCTCGTCTACGTGATCCTCCTCTCTCATGCCCCCCCTCTCTCCCACTCCTCTGTCCTACCTCTACCCACGCTCACAGTCCCATCCTCGGGTAGATTTTCATTGTCTTTGCACCCTTGGTAAAGTTTTCATCCGTCGGCCCTCTGAAGCTTGGGCTTCATAATAGATTGGCTAGGTAAGATCCCTGATCCCTTATTTTTTGCATAACCAAATAAATATTAAGGTAGTTTCAATGATTTTTGGCTCAGAATGGGTGCTATAATTTTCTTTGATATGATTGCTTCCACTCAGAAGTTTATCCATGAATTATTTACGATATTGGTTGAATGTTTGTACTAGCTGCGATTTCACAACAACTAATTTTCTCTATGTTCTGTCAAATAGATACTTATTATATGTTTGTCAACATTTGCTTTGCTTGTGTAAATTTTTTTATTTTCTCAAGTTCTGTTATCTTGAGTTTTAATATTTGTTTTGCTGGCCACGTTGGGTTCCTTTGCACTGTGATTTGTTTGGTCTTTGTCACTGTCACTATTGTTTCTTTTAGGTTCTCCTTTATATTTCTACAATTAATTATATAAACATGTATAAAATTGCATACAATTCCTGCACAAATATATCCATTTAATTTTTTTCTGCATGATTTTCTCTATGTTTTGTTAAATAGATACTTTATGATATGCTTGCCCAGAAACATTTGCTTTGCTTGCTGTGTAATTGTTTTCATTTTCTCAAGTTCTATTTTCTTGAGTTTTCATATTTGTTTTGCTGGCTAGGTTGGGTTGTGGTAAGAGTTCCTCTGCATTGTGATTTTTTTGGTCTTTGGCATGGTTGTTTCTTTTAGGTTATGGAAAATTATCATGTATAATTTTCACTTCTGCGTGATATCACTACGACCTTTGCAATTCTACTTTTTTGTATTGTAGCTCTGTTCATGTAATGATTCCATAATATTTAGTTGCAATCATTGATTATAATTTGCAATCAGTGTTTATAGTTGCCAAGTAGTTCATATTATGGTTGAGTTCATTATCTTGTTGGAGTTAATGCTTAATATATGTGTTGATGATTATGTCTCTGCTAAGGATTGCAAATGAGCCGTTGGTGGTTTTAATTTAAGTGGAAGACAAAATATTTTCTATATAGTGGATTTGGAGGGAGGTTGTGTACTAATATTCTCTTTGACAATAGGGAGAATTTTGTCCAATTGCTTCCTCTCCTAGCATATTTTTTGCATCGATTTTTGGATTATTTCTTCATTTCTTTTTGTGACAGGGAATAGATTTTTGTATTCATGTTTGGAAAAAATTCTTTAGATCTATATGGGTTGGTCACAGAAGTTGTTTTTTTTTTTGCTATTTGAGTGGGGCATATAACTTAATAAATGATAGAGAATAAACAACACCATTTTATGAGCTTCTCATTAGTTTTTTGTATGTTGATCAATTCTTCTCATTTGCTTTCGACACACATAATTTCAGGGCACTCGCTTTGGAACTGCTCAGGCTTTATAGTTAATTCATTTACTCATGACTATGATGTGATCTGATATCTAGCGAGTAGGAGACCATATAACCTAGTTTATATAGTTAAAACAAAGTTAACTGATGTTGCCTGGTAGATGGTATGAGGTTTTTAATTTTTCAAAGTACATTGTGTGGTCATTAGATATGCTCAATATGGGTTTACAAGGAAGGTTTGAATGCTTTGATATGCTATATAACGAGTAGTATACCATATGACCTAGTAGATAGAATAATACAAAGTTGACTGATACATCCTAATTGTTGACTGGTAGATGGTAAGAGGCTCATATTTTCCGAAGTACATTACGAGTTCATTAGATTTGTAATAGTTATGTTTACATATGGGTAGATAAATAAGAGTGTTATTAAGTAAATATGTCAACTTGATCTTTTGTGTTTGGTGCTTAGTTAGTATACTTGTAATATATTTTAATAGATGGAAAGTAAGTAAATGAATAGTATGTTTTGTTGTTAGGGTAAGTAAGGAAAATACACGTAATCAGTTTTATTCATGCCTATGATGTGATCTTATATCTAGCGTGTAGGAGACCATATAACCTAGTTTATATGGTTAAAATAAAGTTAACTGATGAATCCTAACTGATGACTGGTAGATGGTAGGAGGTTTTTCATTTTTCAAAGTACATTGTGTGGTCATTAGATTTGCTCAAGATGGGTTTACAAGGTAGGTTTGAATGTTGTGATATGCTATATAACGAGTAGTATACCATATGACCTAGTAGATGGGATAATACAAAATTAACTAATACATCCTAATTGTTGACTTGTAGATGGTAAGAGGCTTATATTTTCCGAAGTACATTTGGGTGATCATTAGATTTGCACAATTTGTGTTATACTATCATGAGTATGGTGTGATCTAATATTTATTGACGACAATACCGTATAACCTAGAATATATGGTTAGAAGATTGTTAACTGATTTCAATTAATTGTTGACTGCTAGTTAACTGATTTCGACTAAATCTATCCCTTCACTTCACCGTAGTACACTTATATGTTCACCTCCCCAAGGCATGCAAGGGGCAGCGGAGGAGAAGCCAAGGCAGAGACCAAGTAGGTGGAGGCCAACATTGAGGTGCCAGATAGTTTCACAGTGTATAGAGTGATTATGCTAGATCAAAAGATGGGATGTATTTGGAGAGGAAAATTCTACACATAACATAGTTTCTTCATTAGGCGTTGGTGGTTGCAGGTGGAAGTATAAAACCATAATTCCTATCGACTCGGACAATGAAGATGTTAAACTTTAGGTGGGGAACATAGATATGGTGTTACACCTTATCTATGTTTCCCATCTTACATTTAACATCTTCATCGTCTGAGTCGATAGTAATTATGGTTCTATACTTCCTCTTGCCACCAGCAATGCGTAATGATTCAACTTTGTAATGTGCATGACTGATTACTCTCCAATCAAATTACATGTAATCACATGCCGCACATCATAGACTTAATTATATTTTGTAGTTTCAGCCATCACTTGGTCACGGTGGATAATGTATACCCAAAAGTATTTAATGGTTAGCAAATGCCTTTGTATATAGTTTTGTTGATAATGTACAAGCGAATGTTTCATAGGGTTAGAACTGCCATAATTTATTGATTATGGTGAGTGGATTGGTGGAAATATAAATAGTTTTTAATGCATTCATATACAATTCCGTTGTTGTTATAATGATGATGATAAATATTATTTAGAACAATATAAAATGAAAAGCTACAGCTTCCCATAGACGTCATTACAAACACAGATAGAGTTAAATAAATTCAATATTGATGGTCAGAAATGTTATTTTCGTTGGCTGGGACAATTACGAAAGGGTCATGTTAATATGAGCCCGGGTTCACGCACAGTCACGTCTGGCCCTGTGCTATGGGCAATAAAATATACATCTGGATGGGGTATAATATTCATATAACGGGCCTCATATAGCCCGGGCACACGCATGTGTGCGTTAGCCCGAGATCATACAAATGGT
Source organism: Saururus chinensis (assembly GCA_035235625.1). Taxonomy (NCBI): domain Eukaryota; kingdom Viridiplantae; phylum Streptophyta; class Magnoliopsida; order Piperales; family Saururaceae; genus Saururus; species Saururus chinensis. The sequence continues at coordinate 42,073,003 of CP141143.1, forward strand.
AACGAAAAGTAAATTTTAATAGGAGCCCGGCCTCTCGTGTGTCTACGTGAGCCCAGGATACACGGCCAATCCGAAGTACATCCACTGGCCCATATTCATCATAAAAACGGGTCTGATATAGCCCGTTGACATGCATTTGTGCATTAGCCCGGGCTCATATAAATAGTACTCTAAACGAAAAATTAATAGGAGACCGGAAATGAGCGCTTCTACTTGATCCCGGGCTCCATGGTCAATCGGATGTACATCCGAATATCCGATGGCCCATAAAACATAGGGTCATTTAAACCCTTAGACTATTATGGGTCATCGGATCTAAATCGATGTAATTGCCCATAGAGCTCGGTCTCACGTAGATACACGTGTGCACGGGCTCCTATAAATTTTTTCCTTAATAATATATGCATTTCGCATCATATTTCCATGGTGTATGAAGAGAATCAATAATCATCGCCACGTTTGATAAGTCCACACACGTGCTGCATATAGTAGACATGGGCCATACCTCGTCATAAAGGCGCAAAACCGTGAAAATCCCCGACGCACTTTCTTCTTAACATGCCTCCGAAGGTTTCTTCCTGGGCTAACTGCTGAGGTATTTTCTTACGGTTCCATATTCTTGTCTCCCTAATGGCAGATTAGATGACTTAGGTTGGCGGAAGGTGGCTGTCGAATAGCAGTCTCTGCATATGGATGCATGGAGGAAGACACAGATAGTCACGTTTCTACCTAAAGGTGTCCCTACCGGAACAGTGGTAATGTTGGATGTGGAGAATATGTTAATGTTTGTACTTTTGGATGAACTACTTCTTACCTGATATGCTCTGCAGATGAAACAACAACGACAACTAATTTTTCGGTGTGGAGATGGTGGGCAAAAGCTTTAACTGATCCATCTCAACTGATAACTGTTAGTAGCGTTTAACATAGGTAACTCGCGGGTACACAAACTCTTGTCTTGTGTATGTACTTACATGGGTCGGTGTGCCGCATGTACAGTTGTAATACATGAATTTAAGTTTGAGGTTAAGAATGAAATTGATGCCCGTTCAGAGAAAGTTGTTTCAAATTTGTGACGGATATCATTGACTGATAAGTATCAATTGATAACTGCCAGAGCCTAACTGACCTAACTATATTGTGTATGCAGATGGATATAGATGAGCAGCCTCTGTTATGTGTGTGGGGTGCGGAGTGGGATGCAAGTCGACACAATTATGATTGCTCCAATGCCAAGTCAGATCTCATATTTGTTACAAGCTCATTGACATATGATTCCTTGGTGCCTATGATTTACAAATTAATAGGATGTTGTAGCAGGGAATACTCTTTAAAGATGAGTTTTACATATCCTTTGGCAATCCCCATGGACGTACCTGCAACGAAAATATGTGATACTAGGACTCTTCAGTGTTTTCTAAGATATGCCAAGACCAGGCACGATGGTCTACCATTGATAATAACCAAAGTGCGACATGTACATGCGTTCCACGAATGTGAGCCGAATATTGATGTATCAGAATCAAAGATGAACGAGTCGATTATTTTCAATGATGCCGAAGAGCTTAGTAGACATGCAAATGAAGTGAAGTAGGAGTGAGGCCTGGCATTGAAACCAATGATAATTTGGCTAGTGCTGCTTCGGATATGGACATATTGTACATGAACACAATGGATTTTAGTGACGACCAGGAAGTAGATGACTTACTACGTGAGGCCAGGGAGTTGGAGGCAAAGAAACCTCCTCCTGTTTACCTAAATTTGCAATCCGATTCTGATGAAGAACTAGTAGATGTCCCCATTGCAAGGCTTGAAGTGGATACAGTGAACATCTCCAATGATGAGGAGAATAATGCCAACTCAAATGGGGGTAATGAAGCCGGAGGAGCAAATGATGAAATTAGTGGGCCAAACAAGATGTATAACATAGCCGAAGAAGATGTCATCTACAATGGATTGCAGGACCAGCTTGAGGAAGACATTAAATGCGATAAATTTGATTTGTATGATTATGATGAGGATGCCTACATTGTCGGAGTGGATGATGACATTTGGTATGGAAATGGTCAAAATGAGACTGCCACAGGGTCGGCCGGTGGAAGAGGGCCGCCTCCGAACTCAAATAAAGTGACCAACATTGACATGGCTGAAAGAAAGTGGTAAGAAGTATACAATCATTATTATTATCTATTTTGTTTGCAAATTTATGTATGTGTAGTAACAGTTTACTGGTTTTAACTACAGTGACGATGAAGTACCAACAAGAGCTAATGCAGTAATGTCACTCATAAATAAAGGAGATGGTGGTGGGAGGGGGAAAGCACCACCATCAATTAGCAATTTTGGGAAAACTTTGGCACCAAACCAACTTCAAAGGTCATTTCATGTGCTTATGTAGTTAGTTAACTGATTATGCCTAACTTATAACTGTTTGTCTCATTCTAATAGCTATATAAATATAATCATTCAGCAGATTGGATGCGAATGTGTGTGTGAACGAAGATCACAACATGGATGTGGAGGGTGATTTGTATGACTATGGCAAAGATCCGAATGTGCTTCTACTTGGGCAAGAGTTTATGGATAAGGACTCTCTGAAGCTACATGTACACAAGTATGCTATGCATAATAACTTCGAGTTCAAGGTAAAATATTCAAATAAATCTCGATTCACAGTTGTGTGCAATGTGTCGAGATGTCCATGGAGGTTACATGCTACGATAACTAATGGGTGTAGTATCTTCAAAGTGAAAGCTATGAACAATGTTCATACATGTGGGAAACCAATATTTGGAGGAGATCATAAACAAGCAAAAGCGGGTATTATTGCTGATTCGGTAGTGAAATGACTTAGGAAACGTGTTGCTTATACTCCCAAGGATATTCAAGTTGATGTCGATTTGGAATATGGAGTTAAGATGAATTATTCGAAGGCATATAGGTCAAAGGTTGCGGCGTTTAACAAGTTAAGAGGATCCTACGAGTCATTGTATGCTGAGTTGGCTACATACTTATATGAGTTGGAGAAGGCAAATCCGGGCACCTCAACTGCTATCCAGTACGACTCATCAGATCTGACATTCGAGCGATGTTTTGTTTCCTTTGGTTCAGCCATGGAAAACTTCAAGAGGTACATGCGACGTGTTATATGTATAGATAGCACATTCTTGAAAGGAAGGTACAAAGGGACTTTGTTCTTGATATCTACATTGGATAGTGAGAACCACATATACCCAATTGCTTGTGTTGTCGGAGAAGGAGAGAATAATGATGCATGGGGATGGGTCCTTGCACATTTGGAAACCCGACTTGGTTACTTGGAGGGCCTAGTGATACTTTCTAATCAACATAGATCAATCAAATCACAAGTAGCTCAAATGTTTCCATATGCCGCACATGGATATTGTGCATTTCACATATCTCAAAACATGTTTGCACATTTCAAAGACAGAGGTTTGACCAGTAACTTCTTCAGGGCGGCTAAAGCATTTAGGCAGGAGACATATATGGAAAAAATGGCCATCATTGGGGAGAAAAACCCCGAGGCCTACAGTGGTTAACTGGAATTGATAAGTCACGCTGGGTTAATGCTTACTTTCCATCGCCCAGGTATAATATAGTCACATCCAACCCATGCGAAGTCTTCAATGGAATGCTTAGTGAGCAGCAATACTTCCCCATTGTCATGATCATTGAGGCAATCCGTTTGAAGGCTCAAGAGATGTGGTACAAGCGTGGATTGGAGGTTCAACAATGGAAGGGATACTTGACTAAATATGCCGAAGCAAAGATTCAGAAGTGCAATGAAGCAGCTAGAGGGATGATTTGTTATCCCATAAGTGGCCATGAGGTCTTAACTAGATCTGAAAGAGGGGATGATCAAGTTGACCTTATCGCAAAGACTTGTACATGTGGAAAGTTTCAACAAATGGAGTTGCCCTATGAACATGCGTTGGCAGCATGTGGCCACCAAAGACTAAATTATGTTGACTATTGCTCCCCGTTCTACACAACAGAAACTTATAGGCAAATCTATAGCAAGGGAGTTGATCCAGTACTCCAATCTAAAAGCTGAGAGACTCCTGAAGATGTGAAGAGCCTTAAGTTGATGTTGTGCCCGGCGTAGGTACAAGTGGTACGCAGGAGTTCTACGCAGAGAAAGGAAAAGAAGTTGGAAGAAAAGGAAAGGAGTTCTGGAATTACTTCAAACATGCAAAACAAAAGAGGAAGACAACCCCTTTATGGGGAGTCTCATTCTATACTGGGAGTCGCGCCCCACATTGGGAATTGTGCCACTATTGGGCCCGGTTCACCCGTGGTCCACTAGTGCGCCAGTTTTAAATAATCTAGAATACAATAATCAACTGCTAACTAGCCTAATGACATAATAAAAGTACTAAAATAAGGGAAATACTAAGTCTAGTGCACCCGTGCACAATACTCCACCACGCTTCCGCACACGCCTTGTCCTCAAGGAGACTAACGAAGGATACCGGAGCAAAAAATCATCCTCAGACAACCACATAGCGTCCTCAAGTGACTGGCCCTGCCAAGAGACTAAAACCTCTGTGGTAATCCGACCAGAACGGCGTACATGACGCTTGTCAAGTAGCGCTGCAGGAATGGGCTCAGACGAAGCGACAGGTCCTATCAAGGGAAGAGGTGGAGCATCCATAGCCAAGGTAGGTCACCAATGCAACGACGCAGCCGGGAAACATGAAAAAGCGGATGGACCAACGAACCCGACGGTAGAGTGAGGCGATAATCAACCGAACCAACTCTCTCTTCGATAACATAGGGCCCATGAAACCGTGGAGCAAGCTTAGAGTGCTCAGGCTGGAACAAGGAGAACTGACGCTGAGGAAGAACTGAAACATAAACCAAGTCCCCCATGGCAAACTCGCTCTCGATGTGATGGCTATCATAAATCTGCTTCATTCGGTTCTAAGCTGCAGACAGGTTCTCTTTAAGCTAACGAAAAACCTCATCCCGAGACTGGAGCATGTAGTCGACTTCTACCACGAAAAACCGATGAGGCACATAGGACAGCACAGTAGGAGGTGGCCTGCCATATAAAATCTGGAAAGGAGTGAACCCGGCACGAGTGTGGTAGGCGGTGTTATAAGACCACTCTGCCCAAGGAAGAAACTGCAGCCAACGTTGGGGCTGAGCCATAGTGAAACAACGCAAATACTGCTCCAAACAACGGTTCACGACCTCTGTCTGACCATCCGTTTGAGGGTGGTAGGTAGTGCTCATGTGGAGAGAAGTGCCCTGTAAAGTGAAAAACTCGTGCCAAAACTGAGAGATGAAAACCCGGTTGCGATCAGAGACAATCATGCGAGGCATACCATGTAACTTGGCCACTTCCCGAACATAAAGTTTCGCCACCGACTTAGCTGTGTAGGGATGACCCAGAGCACAAAAATGGGCATATTTAGATAGCCGATCCACGACCACCATAATCACCGACTTGCCTTGAACCAACGGTAAGGCCTCAACAAAGTCCATGGAAACATCGTCCCAAACCTGATCTGGAATGGGCAAGGGATGAAGTAACCCGGCCGGTGAGGTAGTGGCGGGCTTGGCACGCTGACAGACATCACAAGCAGCCACAAAATCAGTCACTGCATGACGTATACCCTTCCACAAGAAGCTCTGACTGACCTGTTTATAAGTGCGAAGAGCACCCTCATGACCCGCCAAAGGAGAGGCATGGAAGTGATCGATGAAACGCTGGCACAGGTCGGTAACCGCTGGCACCCAAAGACGGTCCTTCCAGAAGAGAAGGCCATCCTTCCATGCAAAGCCAGGGTGCGCTGCTGGGTTGGCCTGGAGGGCCGCAATCAGAGTGGAGGTTGGGCAATCATCCTTATAAGCCTGCTGTAATTCATCAAGAAAAGGATAAACGGGACTGGAAATAGCCAAACACGAACCTGGGTTAGTGCGGCGAGATAGTGCATCAGCCACAGTGTTGTCTGATCCCCGCTTGTACACTACCTCATAGTCATAACCCAAGAGCTTACTAACCCACCGCTGCTATGCAGGTGTGGACACTCGCTGTTCGAGAAAATACTTGAGCGGCTGATGGTCAGTGCGAATGAGGAACCGTCGGCCAAGTAAATAAGGGCGCCACTTGTCGACCGCAAGGACAATTGCGAGCATCTCTTTCTCATAGATTGAGAGGGACATGGAATGAGCAGCCAAAGCCTTACTGAAGTAGGCAATGGGACGCTCCTCCTAAAGAAGTACCGCCCCTAGGCCAGCATCCGAAGCATCGGTCTCGACCACGAATGGCCGGCTGAAATCAGGGAGAATCAAAATAGGGGCGGTCGCCATAGCCTATTTCAACTCCTCAAAGGCGGCCTAGGCAGCGTCGGACCAACAAAAAGCACCTTTCTGTAACAGCTGAGTGAGCGGTCGAGCAATCTCGCCATAGTGGTGAATAAAGCGCCGATAATAGCCAATAAGGCCAAGGAAACCCCGCAGCGCCTGGGCGCAAGTAGGAGCCGGCCAGGACAGCATGGCGGTCACCTTAGAGTGGTCCGTAGCCACACCGTCAAGAGAGATGACATGACCTAAGTATTCAACCTGTGAGCTACCAAACGAACACTTCGAGCATTTAAGAAACAACGAGTTAGCTTGCAGGATATCAAAGAAAGACCTGAGATGCTCCAAATGGTCGCCCCACAACTTGCTATAGACCAAAATATCATCGAAGAATACCAAGATGAAGCGGCGGAGGAAGGGCCTGAAGAGGTCATTCATAAGGCTCTGAAATGTAGAGGGCGTGTTCGTGAGGCCAAATGGAATAACCAAGAACTCAAAATGACCATCATGAGTACGGAAGGCGGTCTTGTGCACATCGGTGGACTGCATACGGATATGATGATAACCTGAACGAAGGTCAAGCTTACTGAATACGGTAGCACCAGCCAGCTCATCCAATAGTTCCTCCACCACCGGTATGGGATATTTGTCCTTCACTGTAATTGCATTTAGCGCCTGATAATCCACACAGAAGCGCCAAGTACCATCTTTCTTACGGACCAGCAACACTGGGGAAGAAAAAGAGCTCGTGCTAGGCCGAATGATACCTGAAGAAAGCATGTCCACTACCAGGTGCTCGATCTCAGCCTTCTGAATGTATGGATAGCGATAGGGACGTACATTGGTGGGAGTAGCACTAGGCAGAATAGGAATAGAGTGGTCATGAGCCCTCATTGGAGGAAGCCCTGTTGGCTTAGCAAACAATGTGCCATACGCTATCAAAAGATCAAGAAGGTCCTGCGGCAAGTCATCCTGTACCACTGCCACTGACGCCCGCTGTTGGAGGAGGAGTCCTTGTGCTGCGAACCTAAAGAAGGACCCCATTGCCTGAGCACAAAGAAGAGTACCGGGCTGAGAGCCTTGGAGACATACCCGCTGTCCATGCAATGCAAAATCCATCACCAGGTCCTTAAAGTTCCAAAGAACGTCCCCAAGCTCCTGGAGCCATTGCACCCCCAACACCACGTCCGCCCCCTTCATCGGCAATAAGAAGAGGTCGGTCACGAAGGTGTGGCCCTGGATGGAGAGTGCGGCCTATGCACAGATGCCTGAACTGCGGAGGTGCTTGCCATCACCAATCAATACATCAAAGGGGGTCGAGTCAGACACAAAGCAACCTAGCCGCTGCGCCACCTTATCGTTAATGAAGTTGTGAGTCGATCCACTGTCAATCAGAATGGTGACCTATTGCTGCTTGAGATAACCCTGTACCCTCATTGTGCGCGGAGTGAAGGCCCCTGAAAAAGTATGTACAGAGATCTCTGGCAATGTGTCGGCAGGGTACAAAGAATCAGGCTCATTGGTTCCCCCGGACTCCTCATCGATCTCCTCCACTAAGAGAGTTCCTTTGACGGACAATGGTGCCCCGGAATGAACTTCTCATCGCAGCGAAAATAGAGTCCTTTTGCACGACATTCCTCCATTTGGGCTGGAGTGAGACAACGGACAATCGGGCCGGCCGGAGGAGGAGCTTGGCCAACGTGGCCAGTCACCTGGCTGCTGGCTGGAACGGCAAGGGGAGAGGCGGACATAGTAGCCTGAGGAAAAGGTCCTAGCCTGCCTCCGTGCCCCTGTCGAGCCAACTTCTCCTCCTCAATACGTGCGTGGCGCACTACATCCCGCATGCTGGAACAGGGAAAATGGCGCATCTCCTCAGAAATCTCAGGCTTGAGTCCTCGCTTGAACGTACCCACCAGGGAGGCCACCGGCCAATCAGGGAGGCGATTAGCCACCTTCATGAACTCTGTGTAGTAGGCGCGTATAGTGGATGTCTGGCACAGGGAGGACAGCATTTCATTGAAGTCTTGAAACTCATTGGGGCCGAATTGGATGCATAATTCATCGGAGAAGGCGGCCCAAGTTGGGTAGCGCACCTCCTTCTCAAAGTTCTGATACCACACCGATGCATCCCCATCAAGGTGGAAGGCCGCTATGCGCAGCCGTTCAGCCTCCGACTGCATCCCCTGATAGGCGAAAAATTTCTCCGCCTTGTAGAGCCACTCTACAGGGTCGTCATCTCCGTTACAACGTAGAAACTGTAGGCAGGCCAAACGAGGTTCCGCACCACCCCGAAGTGCTCCGCGGTGTCCTGGATACTCCTCCTAGTCATCCTCCATCTCCTGGTGCAGATTTCGGGGAGGCGGTACCATTGGGGCATTTTCTCGAACACCTGGTGCGCCTCACAAATCCCAGGCGTGGCGCCTCCCTTCCATGACATGATCGACAGTGCCAAAGAGTACACCATCTTGAGCAAAGCGCATCTCGCGGTCTGCAGGCGCTAAGAAGTCAGAGTGGAAGAGTTCGGGAGCCTGGGACGGCCCCCCCTTCTCCATGGGGGCTGCGGCCTGGACACCAGAGGGGGTGCGCGCTCAACCTGAATCTAGGCTACAGCCAATCCCAATGCATCGATCTTGGCCATGAGTTGCGCCATCGTGAACTCGCCGCCGGTCTCCGGTGCTGATTTGGGGCTGTTCGCAGAGACGAGAGTCGCTTTCTCGGGCTGACTCTCCGGGGCCGTGGCAGCTTGCATGCCTCGAGCCATGGCCGGGGATCGTAAAAGCTCCAATACCAATGTTGTGCCCGGCGTAGGCACAAGTGGTACGCAGGAGTTCTACGCAGAGAAAGGAAAAGAAGTTGGAAGAAAGGGAAAGGAGTTCTGGAATTACTTCAAACATGCAAAACAAAAGAGGAAGACGACCCCTTTATTGGGAGTCGCATCCCACATTGGGAATCATGCCACTAGTGGGCCCGGTTCACCCGTGGTCCACTAGTGCGCCAGTTTTAAATAATCTAAAATACAATAATCAACTGCTAACTAGCCTAATGACATAATAAAAGTACTGAAATAAGGGAAATACTAAGTCTAGTGCACCCGTGCACAACAGTTGAGGCCTCCAAAGGATAAGGCACGACCGGGCCGGATAAAGAGGAAGAGAATTCTATCTCGAGGTGAAGAAAAAAGGAGAGTACAATGTCGTACGTGCAAACAATATGGTCACTATCACAATACTTGTACCGCAGTAATTGGAGAGAACCCGGTCGGGGGAAATACTCCTCATCCATCCATAGCTACACCCGCTTCATCTCATGGCTAGCCCCCATCACCACCTCATGCTAACCAAAAGTTGCCAACATCTAAACAATTCCCACATGTAGTAGACAAGTTGGGTGGTAAAGCAATCAGGAAGATGCATCATCCATGTCCAATCCAGTCGAAGATCAGCCATCTAACCCCAAAGGGGAAGAGAAAGAAGAAAATGAGACAAGTGGCTGAGCTCAATGCATGTACGCTTGAGGATAAATTGCGCAAGAGACCAATCGCAGTGGACAAAGTCTCACCATTGTAGTTTGCTTGACGACATATTTTGGAAAACTTTTATTTCTGATTGTAGCACAATATGTTTGCAATTCAACCATAAATTCCATGTGCTAAAACTTCATCTCTCAACGTGTTTTTTTGTCTAAATTAATATAAAGCAATACTTCAAGTACCAGTTTATAATACCAATCTCCTTATTTATCACCAGGCAAATTGGTTTAAGGGTTAGAAGCTATCAATCAAAACCCTATCAAGTCATGCATCCAGATTGGAGTTCTATCCCAAAGGGATTTCATAGGCAAATCCCCTGTTATCTGAACGAATACGATTTTTAGCAATGACATATCTTTATCGGCTGAACTAAATTATGAACATATTGATTCTTATGAATCACAAATTCTGAACTGCGCATCGGCCTTCATTCCTGCACATGCACAATTTGGACCAAATCTAACCAATCAAAACAACAATGTGTTATCATCTATAGTTAACCAATGTGTTATCAGAACAACATCATACAAAGAATATTGATTTCTCATCAATCAACTTTAGCCAAAAACTATACGAAACCATCAAATTCTATTAGTATTGTAACAACACAAATAACTTCAAGATTCACCTTAAACATTAATCAATTGTGGTTCTCCTCCATAAAGTATTCATACAAACCATCAGTGAAACACAAACCGAAGCACATAGTCAAGGACAAGCACTATCAAGTTAATCCACATCTACTGTCAAGAAAATGGTCGTCATATGGAATTTTGCAGAATTTGGTATGCAATCCTATGTCTCATGAAGCGAATGTCCTCTCCGGTAAAACTAAATTAGTACCCATGCGACAGGTACCACATATAAATGCATATGCAGACACCGTAATCATTGTTGTTGATTTGTTGTGGGTGTCCGGTTATCTCTCTCACCGGGAGGCGCAAGGTAGCAGCTGCTGCATATCCCAATTTTACCAAAACTATTGGCAAAACATGTCTGAGAATCGCCAATTTCTTGTAGTACTGCTCTACCTCAACGCCAGAGTAATATGGGTCCATGATGTATAGGACATCCTTCCTCAAGTCTAGAAGAATGAGAGTCCAATGGTTACTGTTTACATGAAGAGGGAAGTGGTGGACCTCATATTCCCAAAAGTCTTTTTTATTCACCTTCATCAACTTCATCATATTGGGCGGAACTTCTGGCCATGCGTCTGCAACGGCGGCTCTGGAGACAGTTGCATCCTTTTCCTTCATCGATGCGTAAATGCTGAGGAGGGTAGATGCATCCATCCTCATAAGCTCCTGTGGAATTAGAAACAGACGTCAGTCAAGTAGTTAACAGTTGTCAGTTAAATGTGATATTAAAAACAAAAGAAGGCCTACCATAAAATGTACAAGATGGAAGGCTTGCTTATTAGTTGGGTTCCCAAGGGCCTTCTTCCGCAATGCCAGTACATACGCATCAATATACTATATCAGATGAATCGAACATCGAATTAGTATAGTATATAGTAGGGATGAAAATCAGAATCACTATTATTGTGTACAACTAACATTCGCACATACATTATCCCAAAGCCACCTATGCTGCTGCATAATAGACCTTATAAACTCAGATGTCAACTAGATTCGTCCAATTGCCGGCCGGCTGTTCTATTATGATTGCTCCGAATGTCAACACATATTTATTTTTCCTTGAAAAATGAAATTAATTGATATTGAAATGAAATGTGTATGTAACCGAGTACTATGCTATAACTCACTCAGATTTCCAACCCTTTCTAAGGCTCTTTCGAAGGGTTTTTTCTTCTTCCAGTGTTAACTTATGTGGTTTAGGACATGCCAACTCCAGCAATGCTATCTTTGAGAGAGCAACGAGTCCACATATCTTGCTTGTGTGGACTTCTTGCCCTGCTGGATTTTGTCCCATCGATTGGTTGGCAGTACCTAAATGTCCCCCTACTTCAATTTGATCCAGTAATTGATTCGCCAATTCAATGTTAGCCTGCCCATCTTCTTCTCCCTCACATTGAACATCGTTGTCGTTTACGGGCTCGCCAGCAGTCTCAGCCTCTTCCACATCACTTGATCCCCTCACCAACCTCCTCTTGTTTCTCCTTGGCGCCGTGTAAGGGGTCCTTACATATTTGCTTGCAGTCCTCTTCCTCCCATGGACATCGGAGGGCACAACCTCTTTGACTCTTGGGGCATCACTCCCAATGTCAACCCCTGCCTCCCCAACCGCCACACTAGATGCACCATCAAATGGGAGAACTACATCTGCGACTAGTTCCTTTGAAAATTTGCACGTGTGAGTAAAAGTGCACATCATAATATAAAAATATTAGCATTATGTGTGGCAATAACGAAATATACGTATAGCATTGAGGTATTCAAATGCACGTCCTTCATATGAATAAAATTGTGAGGTAACTAACTTGCGGACAAGAAGATTCATTGATGGGGTTTTCATGGGCTCCATCGTCAACAACATAATCATATCCAGCATCCTTCCCATCTTGGTCAATATTGTAAACCATACTATGATTATTGTCGAAATACAAGAATAATATTGCTTAACACTAGTTAGAAGGCATGATATTTAATTGACTGTAGCTAACCTCAAATGGGTCTGATGACCTCCCCTTCATGGACAACAAAGCTAAAACATCTTGAGACAATTTGTCTACCTTGGCCTCCAATCGGTTAAATGCATCCTGTTTTAGCTGAATGAGGTCAACTGTGCTAGCTAGCTTGACTAATGTGTCCTTTATCCAGTCCAATTGGATATGCACATTTTGTCTTTCTGGAGTATGGGGTTGTCCACTTCCATTAGGCCGCACCTCATCAACAAATGAAACAACTATTTCATGACCTCGCTGAGGATCTTCCTCCATATCCACTTCTAATTGTTCCTCTGGCAGGGCACCACCGACGGGGAGCATAGATTTATCAAAAATTATCCGGTCCCCCTTTAGAAAATTCTTAAGCCCTATAGCGGATTGGACAATCTCCTCTTCAGACTCAGCTTGGGTCAACTCCAATCGCCTGTGCACCAACACCTAAAAGACAAAAATATGTTCATTATTAGTCATCATATATGTCGTTTGCAAATTATCAGTCATTCTAAGTCGACAAACGACAATATATTACCTTCTCTCCGCCAAAAAAATGCTTTGTCAATTGCATCATAACTGGGCTTCTTATAGTTTGCCCAATTCAGCAATCTAGGATAAACATCTTGTACTCTTCTCGCACATAAGTCCCCAAGAAAAGGAATCCTTTCCATTGCCCAAACCTGCATATTTAAACCATGGACATAAATGTCATAATCACATATGCAGCATAGTACATTAAAACCTCAAACAAAATACCCAAAAAAAACCTACCAACAGTGCCGGTACAAATCCATGCACAATGTAAATGGTTTTGGTAAGGGCCTTCCTTGCTTCCTCCAAGCCATGGAGGGTGTCCCAATATGCAATATTACCCCATGGATATGAATCGAATTCCTCCACATCATCAGCCAACAAAAAAACAACTGGGCCACCTTATGCTCCCACCCTCTGCCCACAATGAAAGAAGCCAACACTAGTATGCGGGCCAACTTCACCACGGCTTCATCACTTTTGCTTATGATGATTTTCTGGTATATTTGCTCCTTCATAATGTGAAGCTTCTCCTTGCCGAACACCCTACAAAGTAGGGAGTCCTTTCTCAAAACTTTTGGCACTATTGGAAGGGATGGGAGCACATCAACCATATGCAAACCGGTTACTTGGGCAAATTCCGTGGGTAACAACTTCATCGAATATGCTTTCGTCACTTGAAACCTATACTCTCCTTGATACATTTTTACAATGTGGTGCAAGGCTTGAAGTGGGAACATGAACTTCTCTATGTCCAGCTACATGTATTTGCCGAAACATGAACGTTTGAATAGTGTTACTTGTCTTCTATGCTTATTGAAATGCTCTTTGAGCCTCCGTATGTAAGCATATGTTGATTTGGGTTAAGGGTCGCCCTCATGGACTCTACCCTTATCACTTTCAACTGGCTTGAAGATCACTTCCGTATTACTTGGTAGCTTCACCCTGTAATGTTTAACAGTTCAAGTAAATGATCATTATTTGGTATCTTCAAGCTCAGCATGGTCATAATTTGGCATGTAACCCACACGCACAACATACATATCAGCAAATATGTAAATGAACAGCACCTATTTTGAATCACACAATCAAATTTTGTAGTATATCAAACACATGCACCAAATACACAATATCAATTTGACAATATAACTTACGTACACTGTCCAAATAATCAAACACACAATATCAGTTAGGCCCTATCAGTTAACATTGTTTTAAGCATGTGTACTTGTTTAAAGGGTCTACCCTTGATTTTCATAATATCACATATCACAGAGGATGGTAAAAAATGGACACTAGTTAGGAAACAATTTACATATGTAACCTACAGCCGACACAGTGCACTTTGTACACCAATAAAAGATGCCTAAAGACTACCAGTCAACAGTTAGGCCCTATCAGTTAACATTGCTTTAAGCAGGTGTACTTGCATAAAGGGTCTACCCTTGATTTTCATAATATCACATATCACATTGGATGGTAAAAAAAGGCCACTATTGAGCAAAAAATTTACAGGTGTAGCAAAAAGCCGTAGACAATGCAATTTGCACAGAAATAAATTATGACTAATGACTACCGGTCAACAGTTAGGCCCTATCATTTAACATGATTTTAAGCATATGTACTTGCTTAAATGGTATACCGGTGATTTTCCTCATATCTTATATCACAGAGATGGGTAAAAAAAAGGCCACTATTGAGCAAAAAATTTATAGGTGTAGCATAAAGCCGTACACAATGCAATTTGCACAACAATAAAAGCTGCCTAAAGACTACCGGTCAACAGTTAGGACCTATTAGTTAAGCTTGTTTTAAGCATGTGTACTAGCTTAAATGGTATACCCATGATTTTCCTCATATCATATATCACAAAGAAGGTAAAAAAAAGGCCACTACTGATAAAAAAAATTACAGGTGTATCATAAAGCTGTAGACAATGCAATTTGCACATAAATAAATTATGACTAATGACTACCAGTTAACAATTAGGCCCTATCAGTTAACATGATTTTAAGCATGTGTACTTGCTTAAATGGTCTACCCGTGATTTTCCTCATATCATATATCACATAGAAGGGAAAGAAAAGACCACTATTGAGCAAAAAATTTACAGGTGTAGCATAAAGCCGTAGACAATGCAATTTGCACAACAATAAAAGACTACCAATCAACAGTTAGGCCCTATCAGTTAATATTATTTTAAGCATGTGTACTTGCTTAAAGGGTTTACCCTTGATTTTCATTATATCACAAATCACAGAAAATGGTAAAAAAAGGTAACTGTTGAGCAAACAATTTTCAGATGAGCCTAGCAACTACATTTCGACCCTTCCTTAATTTTGTCACTTTCTTTTGCATTCCGTAAAAGTCATCTATGTAAGCTAAGCCCCAAACACACATTATACAATCGAGAACATGAAAGACCCACACTCGTATGAATCTACACAAATATAGACATAACTATATCAAGTCTAAAGCCGGCACAATGTACTTTGCACGTCAATAAAAGATGCCTAAATCCCACTAGTCAACAGTTAGGCCCTATCAGTTAACCTTGTTCTAAGCATGTGTCCTTTGTTTAAATGGTCTACCCTTCACTAAGCACCAAACACACAATCTACATTTGACAAGATCAATCTACCCATGTAAATACCAGACTGTATACAGTTTATTGACCACACAATTTATTTTCAAGACTAAACTATAATGTACCAGTCAACAGTTAGGCCATATCAGTTAAATTCGTTTGTGGCATACAATAATGCTTCTAACAGAGCACGGCTCCAACTTAACTAATCCGCTATATTTTTCTTCCTCATCCTACATACAATATTCTTTTTCATCAGAGATTTCATTTTTCAAAATTTATCACGACATCACATTCTTCAAATATTTATATCAAATTTATCTTACGACATCACATACACTAATCATAGTAGTACATACGTCCAATTTGCACACCTATTATGAATTTCATCACACAATCGCAATAAATTTCAAAATAAAGCATATAATACAGCTAAACAAGATATTCGCTTCTTTAATTAATCATACATAGTTGTAGGATCTCACCTGGCCATTTATGTCGTCTTCTATTGATCAACGGATGGGGAGATTGGTCAGACGGCCAAGTGAAAATGCAGAATGTAGATTAGGGCAAAACACCGAAATGCGGGATGCGGCTGGCTGGAAGAGAGGGACAACGGGAATGGAGCTGAGCAAAATGTCTTTAGAGGGGGGGAAAGGTGGCCGCAATGTATTTCTCCAGTTGTCAAATGACTGCCGCAGTGAGATTGCCGGCGTGGATAGCGAAGGATAGAACAAAATGGGAACTTTCTTTGCAATACCGGAGGAGCAAAAAATGTGGGACTGGATGACCGATAGTGGAGAAGAGGAAGGTGAAAGATGGGATATAAAAGGCTGGATGAGGGGTTGCCAGAAGGGAATGCGATTCTCATAATGGTGGAGAGCGGTCGCAAGCGCTGAAGGGAAAACTGAAATCTGAATTTTGGGTTGCACCCGGTGGAGAGCGGTCGAGTCTATTTATTTCTATTGCTTAAGGGTATTATCGGTAATTCAAGCGCGCATGCGGGTAAGTGGAACGTGCGTAAGTCTAATTTTATAAAATTGGAATTCCTTGCCTATTTTTGTAATTCCGGCATTTGTTGAGTCTATTTCTAAAAAATTTTCGAAATCGACCAAATGTCATAATACACTTGGTAAGAAAACAATCCAGGGCGACTTGAATGTTTGCGAAGGAGGAAGCGTCGGCAATGTCAGCTGAAGGATAAAGTCTACACCAAACCATAGACACAACGAAATACCCCCTTGGCAGCTGTATTAGTATACTAGTGGGGATTTCAAATTAGCAATTGACAACTGCCCCATGCTTGAGCCACCAATAGAAAATTTTGATTGACCAACTAGTATTGCAAGGCACATGGAGGAGACTCTATTGGCAGATGCGCCCATTCCTTAAAGCATTAAAATTACCACGAATTTTACAAACGCGAACATTTCTTCCTTTCTCTCTCAGTTTTTTTTTAATGACAACAGGAGCTTTTCTTTTTCTTTAAGGTAACCGCATCAATTACAGTCGATCGAGAAATTTTTCGGTGCTGTGAACTCCGATAATGAAAATCCTTTCACACCAAAAATGGCAGTCTGAACTACAAGCCCGTACTTATAATGGTACAAAAGGAGCAAATAGTGCAATTAGCATGCAAAGTCAATTCTCTTCACATATCATATGTAATTAGTGGCACAATTATATCTGCAGTTCAAACAAATTGTTTACTGAATACCGATGTTTGGGACTTGGTGGGCTCTGGATGAATAAATTTCCCATTACCAAAAACATAGAAACAGAGTTACAATTTGCTATTGTAAATGATAAACATAAACTCTTAACATCCGCTCATGATTATTAACTTGACAGGAACTGTAAGCCCTTCTACTATGTTCACGACCATCTACCCAACTGGGAACCATAGCCTCTTCCATTATGTTGTGGACCTTTGAACCAAAGTTCAGTTAAGAAGCTAGACTTCAGGAAATTTTTTTAATTATTTATGACAAAACCTGTGCCCAATTTAATTATTTTTCGTTTTCGTTTCGGCTCCGCTGGGATGACAACTTTAGAATGAGATGGGCAATGGATATCTCTGTTTTTCCTTTTGCGGAGCATTTATTAATACTATTTTCATATTTTCAGTTTTGGTAGTTTTCATTAATTATCTTGTTTTGTTATTTTCCAGATTTTCGTCTTTGTTAGCCAATGCTAATTTCGTTATTTTCCTGATGTCAGATGCTAATAATGATACCGGCACAGTAAATTTCATGCTCTTCGGCATAGATAATGCGCTCTGACGCATAGTCGATGTTATAAAATTATAATTTTCATGAGAAATTTGTGTTATCTACTCGTTTAACAATAATTTTTTATCCGAGACCAGTAGGACCAAAAAGGTTGTTTCCCTCTTATTGAAAAAGCTTGGCCATTTAGCCATTTTTAATTTATTCAAAGATAATGATGGGATCCATATTCGAATTCTAAGGAAGATGGACAATTATCAGAATTTAATAATTCGAAAATTTGATTAAGGAAAATCAAATTCAGAATTGGAATTACAACTCAAACAACTAAGAGCAATCAACTGAATTCAATGGCAGACTTATCTCAAACAGCAAACTCAATATCTTCAGTTCTCAAAGTCACAGTAATTTGAATACAATCCAAAAACTGGAATCACTAATTTTTAGAACAAAACAGAAATAAAATGAGTTGCACTTAGCTCTCAGGAACAAACTTCAAAGCTTGGGAGCGAAATCACTTCAACCATGAGTTTGAGGTTTCACGAACGGACTTAGAACAGGCCTCTCCCATATCCGGTTTTACGGAAGCAATGGAGCTCCGCCTTTCAAACTGTTCAGCTGATATTTCGAAATTCAAAAGTCCCTCTTCCAATTGGCTTTCCCATATTTATAGGTTACCAATTTCTCTAATGGTTTAATGAAGTCAATTATCATTAATCAATGCAGTTTAAACTCCAGTTTAAAACACTGTTTCATAAGAAAGCCCTCGAGGAAGATGACTAACAGAAATAATGACCCATTTAGTTAGAGTCAAAAGACTAAAATATCCATGTCCCCACCACTCGCTTTCAACGTATTTAGAACCCCGCATTAGTGATGGATGAAATTGCCCCTTTCATTATAAAATTCAATCAGACTGTTTAACAAAATGTCTCTCAAACCTTCCTGCTTTCATCTGTTTTCTGAACTGTCTTATTCTTTATCAAACTAAGCTTCATCAAATAATTATATGAAAATACGACAATCCTAATTTATGATAGGAAAGGTTACATAATTAGTATCAAAGAAAAAAATACCTAGTTGCTCAAATGCAAAGCTAATAAAAAAATATTTTATTTGTCTCATATTAATAGCTTTATTTAATTGTTTAAAATAGACTAAAATTAATTTATTTTGAAAAACTAAATGAAGTTGTTAATATAAGATAAAGGGAAGTCCTACCTATATACTCTCCCTGTCTAATATTAATATTTATATTTAAAAAAATAGCGATTTTTATTGAATAGTAAAACTATATTTAAAAGAAGGAAAAATAATATTATAATATTTTTTTTTAAGTACCCAACTATTTAGATTGAACAAAATAAAATTATTAATATGGAACAAATTTTTTTGCTAAATAGAATTATTAATATGAGATAGAGGGAATATAATTCACCTTTCTCCATCGTCCTCTTCCCTCTCTCATTTATTCACCCTATTCTTCCTCCTTTCACTATTTATTTCCCTCTTTATTTTTTATCGCCCTCCTTGAATAGTTAGATATGCGTAAAACCCTAGTTAGTTCAACCTTTTTTATTCGTTTCTCTTCCGACTACTTTTTGGTTGTGTTAGTATGTGATGTATCTATGTAGGTATGCAATATTAAGTAACTTATATTTTGTTGGGGGCATGTGTTGATGGTGATAATGGAAGATTGGTTTATTGACTAGTTTTTGTGTGGGAGTGCACCAGTTTACCCTCTTCGAGTACACATTGGGGCATGGTAGTCATTCAATAAAAACTATTAATTTTTAAAATATAATTATTAATATAAAATAGACAGAGCATATGCATAAATCATGCACTTTGAAAGTGTACTAAATTTTAATGTGTGCTTATTTTTCATGTTATATATTTGTTTTGCAATCTTTTATCTTTTGTTTATTGTGAAAAATTTCATGCATTTTATTTATGTTTATGAAATAAAATATCCTTTTACCAATTTTTTTTAAATTTTAACTCTTTTTAATAAGCCCTTTATTTTACATTAATAGTTTTATTTAATTTTAATTAATTTAATTTAAAAATTAAATAAATTTATTAATGGGGAAAATATTTAAATAATAATTAAAAAATAATAATTATCAAACCAACCCACTTTCGCAAATATTCCCCAAAGTTGTGTTAGTTTTTGCCACGTAGGCGCCAATTGCGTGGTTTTTTTTAAAATTTGATTGGAATGACGAAATCAAGTTTAAGTTGATTTCGTCCTTCTAAAGAATGAAATTGGGTTAAAA
Source organism: Saururus chinensis (assembly GCA_035235625.1). Classification (NCBI taxonomy): domain Eukaryota; kingdom Viridiplantae; phylum Streptophyta; class Magnoliopsida; order Piperales; family Saururaceae; genus Saururus; species Saururus chinensis. The sequence continues at coordinate 42,093,107 of CP141143.1, forward strand.
AAATTAACCTGATTTTATGTCCTTTAGAAGGACGAAATCATTGACCCTACCGATGCATTCCGCTTCCCACTACTGATTCAGTATAGAAGTCACGAGCTTCATAAACAAAAACAACCATCATTGCTAAGTCTTTGCATCCATAACAGATTTTTTGTTGTTCCAATTTCCGAATAAATACCAACTGGAATGAGAAAAGTCTTAATGCTCTTGCTGCGTTATTTTTATTGCCATTCACATTTATGTCGTTTTCTTTTATGGAGTTGATTTACTCAATCAGGCAGCCCTTGTTGCGTTAATACCTTCTGGAAAGCTCCTTTTTTTTTGGTTTTTGGTTTTCCAGCGCTGGATGTTTCGGTGGCAAAGTGGAGATCAACCTTCAAATTTGAATTTGTGTTGATTCTAATTGAGTCTTAAAGCATACAAAATTACAAGATTTGTTTTCTTTTGGTTCAGTACATGTTCAACAATATCAGCGAATTTCAGCTACTCATATTTTTGAGGATTTCCACTAGCTTCACGCCGCGTAATCCGCCTGTGATCCCAATTTCTATCAGAAGGCAAGTTTTACAATAGTAAGGTCGCCTTAAGTTGATTTCATTCTTCTAAGCTAATTTTTTAACCTAATTTCGTCCTTCAGAAGGACGAAATCAACTTAAATTTAATTTCGTTATTCTATATAAATTTTTTAAAAAAAAACCAACACAGGCGATAGCACTTGGCTGACCTCCATGACAAAAACCAACATCACTTTGAGAAATATTTTTCAAAACATATTAATTTTATAATTTTTTCAAATTATTATTGAAATAATTTCCTATTATTAATATAGAGCAAGGGAATTTAAGATAGGATAAGGAACATGGTTAGCTCAAGTAACATGGTGACTGCCATTGGCCTTAATTACACATGATCGACTTGCGAATGCTACTAGATAGTGGATAACTTTGCCCAGAGGAGAACTTGTCTTGTCCACGGCTTTGGCGGCGGCTCAGCCTCGAGCAAGATCTTCAGCTGAATTGTAATTGCGAATTGGCAGGATGATCAAGATGAAACTGAAGCGTTGCTTCCTAGCCGTGAACTTGTTGGGATTGGTGATGCATCCATCCATTAACTGACACATTCTTTAGCAAAAAGAAAACCAGACCCATTTTGGTTAATAGGACACAACCGACTGTGCAACCGACTGTGCGTGCGAAATGAACCGAGCCAGATGAATGGTGGCACGTGTGGGTTAGCCTACCTAGGTGCATTGGTCTAACATCTCTCTCCCCCACAAAAGTAGGTTGGCCCAAGAGCCTAACTTGAAAGACCAAACTAATACCTTATATACTAACACCATCACATTCTTCTAGGCGATATGGGACTATTCACTTCTTCAACCAATTCACATGTGTGATTCTCATTTAACACAAAGTGGGCTTGGGCTCTCTACCATATATGCTTGACCCACTTAAGCAATATGGGCTTGACCCACATAAATATTATGGGTTTAGCCCATGTAAATTTTATACCCACTTTAATGATATGGGCTTAACTCATTTAATATAATGCCCACTTCTAACATAGTAAAATACATGACTAGCAGGTTGTGCGCCACTCAAAAATTTATCGTGTATGAATAGAGTGGCTGGTTAGAACATGGATGGCAAATGCTCATCCATAAATAAAAATCAATGCAACTGTTCATAACCATAACAAAGAACTACATACTAAGATACGAGGAAGAAGAAATTATCAAATCATCTTTTGACAAATGTTTATTTATTAAATAGTCCATTTATTTTTTATTTTTTTAAGCATATCCTTTGATAGGGATTGGAATTTTTTTAAAAGGACAACAATATTAGAAGCTTGCCACTGCCTAAGTTTAAAAATTTAATATCCAAAATGCCCATCTTCTTTGGTTTTAATTCCCCTCTTGCACATCCTCATCTACCATCGTCGATCCTCCCATGACTAAGAGTGCAAAATTGATGTTGTTTCTGATTGGTGAGTGTTGGACCAGGGTATGGGGTTGGGCCCATTTCGGTCCAATGTTGTCGCAATCCGGGTGAGCCAATACAGGCCACGGGGTCCAAAGTGGTGGGGGAGGTCATGCCAACCCTATATGTGCCTTCGTTATAGTGATTTGATTGGGACCCGCCTACGCCACATACGCACACTAAGCATGCGACTAGGTTGTGCATTAACATATTGTAGGCCCAAACACACAAATTATGTATTGATGGTGGGACTTGTCATTAGTGAGGGGTCGACCCTATCGTGGGCTTGGCCGTGTATAGGGGGTCCAGGCCTCGCGGGCTATGAGAAACAGAGTCCGCTCCTGTTGCATATGACCCTCAAGTTAAACCAAAAGAAATTGAGCAGGGAAGCCCAATTAGAACAGCCCATGTATAGGCCCGCCTAAGAAAGGAAGGTTAGGGGTATAAAAGGGGAAGCATGGGAGAGGAGGGGATGCCCTAGTGCTGTCCGCCCCCTCTTTCTTTTCCCTCCTCTCTCCCAATCAGCCGCCCCCCTCTCTTCCCCTTGGTCCAGCTTGCACAAGTTTGGGAAAAACTTCTTTCTGGCCGCCCCATCCACCTCTCCTCTCTCACTCCATTGGCAAGCAAGATCAAGGAGAAGGGCTTCTCCTTTGATTGGGATGTGGTGGCTCATTCAAGGGGCGATCCTTGCTGAGTTCTTCAATCTAAGAGCATTGGTTTGTGAGGGATCAACACATAAAGGTATTCCCTTTTCCCTTACTTGTTATCTTGTGATTGTGGTGGGTGAATTGATGTTTTCAAGGGCGTGTAAAGGGTGGAATGCCCAAGGTCAGTATGACATTGCCCCATTATGATTTCTTATATGCACGCTGATTGATTGGATGTGCTTTTATTGCTCGTTGAATTGAGTTTTATGTATGATCTTTGTAGATTAATTGTAAAGGCTGAATTTTGATTGGTGATCCACCCCCATCCCACCTTGCTTCCGCTGGTCCGACCACTCTACAGTAAGCGGATGACCCACATGAAGGGATGACCACTCGCCCCCTCCTATCCTTTTGCTAATTGCATCATCTAGTTTGCCGAAATGGCGTTTTGGGAGCCCAAGGATATGGACAACGGATAGAAACTAGAAGTTTGAGGTTCAGCCATTCAATGCACTCATGGACTGCTTTTCATTTGCTCAACCTGCATGTTATGCAAGGATGAGAATTTGCGACACAAATTTTCAGCTATTAAATCGATGGCCAATAGAAGCAGAAGGCAAAAAGGGTAAGGAGATGGTGAAGGTGGCGACCTACTTCGTGATGACGCTTGAGGCATTCATTTTCTGGCAGTCTATGGAGAATGTCTACATCTGGATCGCCCTTCACCCAGACGATTGAGAAGCAAGAGAGGTTGGAGAGGGAAGCTGAATAGGCCAAATCAAATGGCTCTCTAGCATAAGTTTGTGTCACGACCTGAGCTTTGAGAAGGGTCCATAGACCACCAACACTATCGGAGTGCACCTGAGCTCAAGCTGTGACAAGATAATAACATATATTTTGCAAGGGATAAAGAATGAAATCTAAAACTTAGAAAATCTTCTTACTAAACTTTTATTGAACCAAATAACATGAGTTTCACCCAAGGGGTGTTCATCTGCAACTACAAAAAAAATAACGACTAATGCATCAAGGAAATCAAACTAATCCTAATTCCCTTCGTTAACCTTGTGACCGTTATCTCTATCCTTTTTTAACTTTCCTACGCATCCAAATCTGTAAACAAACCTGCGCACAAAAATATGCCCGGTGGAGCGAACATTCCACCCGTAATCTAAAAGCGTTGTGAGCCTCAAATAAAACATGCATTATAATCTTAGCAATCGTTGGTCATACAACAACAAATAATCAATGAATCTCCAGAATAAATATATTTATGTACATGCACCTCATTTAAGATAACCAATCATCATTTATCATAATCACAGTATGCATCGTAATTCATAACATATAATCTACATAGCTCATTCCCTATAACACCCAGAGAATTAGCTATATGATTCGTGATTTGCACCGGTGCAAATGCGCCGTGAGTGGTCATACGCATGCACTCGTAATGACCAGTGAAATCGGGAGGGAACTGCCAAAGGCTAGGTCCACCCTCATCCCTACGTGGCACTTGGGTAGTCTTATTATCTTGAATCCTGAAATTGAGTCACCCAACCCAAATCTTAACTACCCGCGTCAACCCGTCACTCTTAGGTGGGTTCTAAATACCTAGTCTACCAATTAGGCAATGTATTCCTCTCACGTGCCCAACTCATAATCAATCAACATATCATTCACATTAATACAGTTCATTATATATCCTTTATTCTCAGCAAGGCCTCCCCTAATAGAAAATAAAAGAATCACAACAGGTTGTGTCATGTACACCCTAAGTGCTATACATGTATAATAAAATTCCAATAGGGTCTGTACATACATTCAAACAGTTGACTAACAATTCAACATAGTATTATCAAAGTCAACCTATATCTTGCAAGGTGAATCTAATAAACTATTGACTATGAAACATGCCGATCATTAAAAACAATGCACCACAAATCCATGGCAGCATACCTATGTACACATATATATTTGGAGATAATTCATTCCCCAATTTCCCTTTCTTATCTTATAACCCAGAGAGCTCACACTTTCTTAATTTCAATTAATTACTCCACATACATCTTCATTTTCAGCCACTCCAATCACACACAAGAGTATTTGTTACTTCTGCTAGTGTACATCATGCAATATTGAACATCCATCCCATATAACTCATGATGTCCATCTCTCACAACTTACCTCATTCACATTAATAATGCTAATCCCAACCTATATCTCCCAAACTAAAAACACCTCCAACAGACCCCATCAGCCCATTATTAATTACTGAGCAATTTCTTCTCATACTTACATTAAGGCATAATCAAAGATTTTAACTAAGTGTATCTTAGTCAATTGAGCCAAAACATAAAATAAGAAATTTCTGATTTAGACACCCAGAAAACAAATATAACAGATCCTGCATGTACAATTCTGCATATACAATTAAGCTCCTCCCATAATTAGATATAAACCTAAACTAGTGCAAAACATTGTGTCCACCTGTGAATCAACTATTACCCATATTAAAATAGAGTATATGAACTGCCCCAGTTTCATTTCTTTCACCAACTATTCATAATTGACATATTATTCATCACCAAGAATAATTACGGGATTAGATCTGTAAGTATGATACACTACCAGATCGGCAACATATTCATAATTGGCATAGACCCACAGTTGCATATACAACATCATGAATTAATTTAAAACCCATCTCAGCATATATGAGAATTATATCACTGCTATAACATCTCCAATTTTAACTCAGACCAACCCATGCTCCACCCTTATGAATCACAGAGTATTTCTATGAGAGTATTTCCCAACAAACATCAGAGATTTCATATTTAATCCAAACATATACTACACCTAAGATCAAAGTATAAGTATAAGCATGATATTAGGATTTCTTTCAACACAACAACGATCATAACAATTTATGCTAAGAGAACAATTCATGTTCTAAATGAGGAACCTCACCTTAGCCTAGTTTGAAGCACAAATTGTCCTAAAATATTACTGTTCCTCACAAAATTCTAAGGAAAACTACAACCAAACTCTAATTAATAGAAGGAGACATGTAATTAACGCAAGGGAAAGAAGATGCTGTAATTTAGAAAAATTTGGATGATCCAACACACTGTGAACAGTGATTCCGGGATTAGGAAAAGGGAAATTTGGCCGAAACTAAGAGGGAAGAAAATGGGCTGTTTGGGGCGAGAGGGAAGGAGGAGATGAGATTTATAGAGAAGGAAAAGAGACGTCAAGGGAGAGGGGAGGAGAATCATGGGAAGAGAAAACAAGGGTCGTAGGGAAGAAGGACTCGTAGGGGAACTGCTTTCTCCAGTTCCATAGGGCGCTAGGGGAGGAAGAAATTTTCTTCCCTCCCCCCCCCCCCCCCCCCCCGATTGTGAAAAGAAAACATGGTTTGGGTCTGAATATATCCCAGACCCGGACCGGGTTATTAACCCACCGGGGTTTCCAGTTTGTGAGTGTTGTTTAATGCCATGTTGAACACAAAGCATGTGTCCTTGGGTTTGAAGCCAGAAACCAAACGGATCTCACATTGTTCCTGCATCATGAGTGTATTCTTTGACGGCCATTTCCCTGAAAAAAAGAAGAAATGCATGCTTTTCTAGTTTTCTTATCATCGTTTGAACTGAAATTAAATTTGGACTTCTGCAGTGAGATGATGCATCCTAGTTTAGAAAGAGGTAGCTGAAGATTCCAAAGTGCTCCTTTCTGGCAAATGTTGTATACTTCAGTAGGCTTGTGCAAATACTGTATACTTCATGTCATATAGCTGGATGCTATGGTTTTTAACGTATGACCACTTAGTTATTATGGTGCATCAATGAAGACTATTCTGCATTGGCATAAAAAAACAAATTGATGCCCATGATTTAGACACTTAGGAAAATCTGGATTAGGAAGTTCGTCTGACCAAATAATTAAGGTGTGCAAGCATTCATAAAGCTGCATTAACTCAAATGAGAGTCTTCGAAGAGTGGCAGGCGATCCAAGCGATCACTTTTTCCTATCCAGCTCCGTGGAGTTTGATGATAAAGATATAGGAACTGTATATGATGTGCTAAAGGAAAGGCTAATTCGTGTGCAGAATAGCTCTCCAAACATTACTGCGTTCTTGCCATGGCATAGTGACCTGGCTAGGCTGCCATAACCGTTGCTGGCCACAATGAGGGTCGCTTGGACAGACTGACCATGGTAGACCAAGCTACAACCTATTTGAAACAATATAATTTACTATTTTTGAAAGAGTAAAATATTACATTTCCTATAATCATCAAAAAATAAGTTTTGAAGATTCAAAAGTATTATTCCTTCCACTTTTTCAATCTTGGTTCTCATCTTCCCTTGACCAAACAATTTTGTCTAGCTTGAATATATATAAATAGTAAAATATCAGTAAAATTTTACACGTTTAAAATATAGCTTGAGCTAATCTCTCATTGTTTTTGTGCATTAAGCTCATGAATACGTTTATTTGCTAATAGGATGGCCGGTAAGTTCAGTAAAGATTTTAAGTAGTCCGCTTGGACTATGCTTTGCCAATTATACGCTGGAAGGGCAGATAACTTTCTCTCTGTGCACGCCCGATTGATAGCAGTTATGCTTGCTTAGTCGTCGCAAGACTCTTGATGACTTCTCTTTCCGTAGCTCGGTTTGGATTTTATTGATTGGCTCTCTCCATTATTGTCTGGTTCAAATTGACTAAGTGTGATACTATTAGATGATGACTCCTCGCGTCTTGCATTAGTGATCGTGGACGAAATTCCCCAAGAAGAAATTTGTATTACAAATTGAAAATTGTACTACAATTGGGCTTCAAACTAAAAATTACAATCACAAACAACGATTGCAAGCAATCAAGGCCTCAATTGAGTAACAATCTCACCTCGAGAGACCTCAGATGTCTTCTCGACACCTAATTTCCAAAAGGAAACAGAGACACAGCTTCGGAAGTTTAAAATTCAAATTCAACAACAACTAACTCCTAATTTGTTACACAAACTGTTTATACTACTCGTGAACGTTCAAAGATCATCTATGAGCCACCGTTAAGTTGCCATATGACGTCATCGTTAATCTTCAGCTCAGTCCCTGTTATAAGCTGTAATAAGGAAAGCCGAAGGAAGAAAACGATTAACAGAATTAACGGTTATGAGGAAATGACCTATATGGCCCATGTGTAAACCGTTGATTAAAAATCCAACGCGTTCCAAACAACCGCATTAGTAATTGATGGTATTGCCCTTGAGACTACTGCCCTTATTTTCCATCAGTGCGATGACATTGTATGTCCATCAGGAATCGAAATAAACTATAAAGTCTGAAATTCCCTTTTCTTCATTTTCTGTTTCAAGTGTTTGATGAAATGCTTTAACGATCTTTTCTTTCTCATTTCTACTATATTTCTACAGCATCAATTAGATGGTAAACAAAACGGAATGTACAAAATTATTGGCATGTACAATCATCAAACCAGATACCAAAGCAGGGCATTACGACCAGCGCAGTTGTTTGTCTTTCATTTATATGGAGTTTCCACCTACTTTGCAAGCCTCGTCATCCTCCTACACATGGCTGTCGGGAGGCAAGTTCCCCCTTCGTTGCCTCGGGAATAGTTGTCCCGATTCAAAGTTGGAAGAATCTATCTCTGTTTTTGGCATCCGAGAGAAGACTCTTAATCTCGATCGGGTTGACAGGTGCGGCCTCGTCAAATGGTGGAGTTGTCTTTAATTGTGGAGAATGAAGAAGAAGATTTAGTGGGGTATTATGGCCTTTTATTATTATGATTCTTAAAGTATCCTAAACGATAAAATTTATGACAGTTTAACTTTATTGTATTTTTAGGTTATTTATATCTTTATGTGATCTCCAATGAAATAGCATAAACAAGCACTAAAGCTACTAAATGGAGAACACAAAATTTTATGCGGTTGGATATGGACAAAAGAAATGAAGATTAAATATCACAAGGGGGAAACCAAATGCTTGATAGCATCTTCTAACAGGGTGTTAGTCAATCAAGATTTTAAAATTTATGATTTAGAATATGATATTTCAGAAGATAAGTCAAATTCATGGATTTTAGGTATCAAATTTTTTAATAATTGGATGCCCAAATCTTGTAAGGCTAGAATCCCTCGATTTAAATTATTGGATTTCAAAATAATCAACTCTTAAAAATATTAACCTACATATTTCAAATGTGACTAATTCATTCATCTTAATAATATCTGCAACATATTAGATATTAATATAGGCATTTACATATATACTTGAATACTTGTTAGAGAAACAAATGCTTATATAAGGTAAAAAACTGTATCGATTATCTTTGTCATAGTTGATGTTCTAAATAAGATAAATGGGCAAGTGTACATCAAACATAATATTGGATAAAACTTAATTATAGCCCTTACTCTAAATCCGTGTCTTTATGGGAAACTAGAATTACTATTCATATGGTGAATATTTGATGATTTTAAAAGATCATGAAAGTGGATCCGCTTGTATGAAGTCCCAAACAATGGGAATTTGATCTCTTGTGTTCGAATAAAACGGAAATAGGATGAATATCGATCATGAATTTGATGCCAAACCATTGGATTTCTCAAACTGTTCTTTGCTCCACAACATACCAGATACTTTACAACCAAGCTTCATATTCTTTTTAGTGGGAAATAGGTGCCATTTTTTCCTTTTTTGGATGATTTTGGCTAAAAATATGTAGTTATCCACTGATGTCACCACCTGAATTTTGCACTGATGTGGGCCTATAACATTAAAGAAAAAAGATGACCAAGCTAACATAGCTTTTGGAGTTATTTGTTCTAACAAAGAACTTTTTGATCTTGGATGTGAATCAGAATTACTCAATCTCTGAGCCAAGTGCATCCATAATTAGCAGAAAGTGTAAAGCCTAGATGCAAATTATTATGTTAGAAAGGAATATCTTTCCATTATAAAACCAAAATTATCAATTAATCTTAATGTAGAGACAATTAAAAAATAAGTTGCATGGCAAAGTAAATGCTAAACAATCACCTACATTCCCATGCACTTGTTCAAATTACTGGAACAAGTTGCTAACATTGAGGATAACAATAAGAACTGATCCTTTTAGTCATGGATCAAATTAGCACCTTGACTGAATATAATCCACCACCTTCTTGTCCACTTGGAAAGCCTTCGCCAAAACATCATCATTAATTGGTGGGTTGGATCTGAAAACTGCATTGGCAATGGTGATCATTCCAGAGTTCTGGCTGCTCAATGCAGCAACCGCAACCGCATTGGTGAACCCCACATTGTACTGGAAGTGAATGAGACCCATTGGGAAGACAAACACATCACCCTTTTTAAGGACCTTGCTGATGAGTCGGTTTGCTGGGTTCGAAGTGATAAAAGCAACATATAGCTGGCCTTCAAGCACAGTTAGAATCTCTATGGCCCTTGGGTGTGTGGGTTCTTCCCATATGGTGCATAATCAACACGGATCATGGAGATGCCTAGAGTGTTAAGACTTGAGACTTGTACCACATTTACAATAGTTACATTGGAGCCAACTGCATTTGTTATCTTGCGTGGAGTGTGAAGGTCGGAGAAGAAGAAATCATCAACAGTAGCCATCTTTGCATCCTTGCAGGCCACCTCATTAACCAACATTGTCAGCAAAAAATGAATATATATGATTAGTACAAACTGATTACTACTAAAGAACTGAATTAAGATGCACGAGAGTTTGAGGGAGAAGAGCGTTAAGTACCATCAGATTTTAAGGCTGCGCAAAAGTCTTGAAGGGGACTAGGATCTGAAGCCAAGGTGAGCACTAAAGAAGCTGAGAGGAGGACAAGAGCAAGAATGAATGCATGGGAAGTAAGGGACATTTCGTTCCTTTTTTATATCATGAACCAAGTATAGATGGGAGAACACCGAGCTGAGTATCGTCCTTTAACCTAGTCTACCACTATAGTTAAGTATCTTTCGCGAGATATAGACTTGTAACCATTACCTTTTATTCATTTAGGTATCTTAGCTTTCTATATGGACTGAAGAGACTTGGGCCTAATCCATCTTCACCATCGAAGGAATGAAATTCAAAATAGCCCTCTCTATGAGAGTCATTGTATCTGCGAACTCCTAGATCTTTCCCACTGTTTCGTCTCTTAGTTTCTGAAACTTCCATTCCTGGAAGCTTGTTGTTGCAGCCAACATATTGTAATGGGCAACACTCCCAGAAGAGTTGCCTTCTCCTGAATCATCAACGTAGCTCCACAAGAGAGAGGTGCTGGTCGAAGGTAGCAATACATTCCTAGACAGAATGCAGGGAAGACTACTGTAACAACCTATTTTTTTATTACGCCTAACCTGAGGGGTTAGTTCATAATAAGAATTCAAATTGACAAAGTGATAATATAATTTAACCGTTCTTTTTATAATTTATGATTTCATTCACTTAATTAGAATTAGAACAATGCACAAAAGCTCATCACAAATGTGTATTTAATTATTAGACATAAATACGTACTCATTTGCTAAGATTGTAAGAATGAATAAAATGTACTAAACTATGAACCAATTGGACCACTTTTGGTTAAGTTATATCATTTTAATCGATTAAAATTGAAGTTCATTAAGAATATGTATAGATCATTTTATCGCTTATTTAAAGAGCCCTCCCATTCATTTGTTACGTTTGTAATAATGAATCAAATTGAAAAGTGATACCAAAATTTGATCATTCTTCCTAAACTTATATAATTTCATTTGCTTAGGTAGATTTAGAACAAAACACTAAAGTTCATCACAAATTTGTATTTAATTATTTTAAATAAATATGTACTCAATTTCTATGTTTATAAGAATAAATCAAATGCACTACACGACAAACTTGTCGGACCACTTTTGGTCAAATTATATCATTTTATTAATTAAAACCAAAGTTCGTTAATAATATGCACAAAACTTTATATCATTTAATGTTGAAAGAGACCTCTCATTCATTTGTTACGTTTATAATAATGAATGCAATGGACAAAGTGATGCCACAAGATGACCGTTCTTTACTAACTTATATAATTTCATTCGCTTGATTAGATTTAGAACATTGTACCAAAGCTCGACATGAATGTGCATTTATTTGTTTTAAATAAATACATACTCATTTGCTAATTTCATCAGAATGAATTAAATGCATTAAGTGACGAACCAATCAGACCATTTTTAGGAAGTAATATCCTTTTAATAGATTAAAACCAAAGTTCATTAATAATGTGTATAAATTGTTATATTATTTAATGTGTAAAGAGACCTTCTATTCATCGGCTACGTTTGTAATAACGAATCAAATGGATGAAGTGATACCACAATTTGACCATTCCTCCTTAACTTATATGATCTTATTTACTTAACTAAATTTAAAATAAAACACCAAAGCTCGTCACAAATGTTTATTTAATTATTGTTAAATAAATACGTACTCATTTACTAAGTTTATAAGAATGAATCAAATGCACTAAACGACGAACCAATCGGACCACTTTTAGCAATGTGATTTACTTTTAATTGATTACAACCAAAGTTCACTAAGAATGTTCACAAATTGTTATATCGCGTAAATTTTAAAGAGATCTCCCATTCATTTGTTATGATCGTAATAATGAATTAATGGACAAAGTGATACCATAGTTTGACCATTCTTCTTTTTTAACTTATATTTTTTTATTCGTCTAACTAAATATAGAATAAAGTACCAAAGTTCGTCATGAATGTGAATTTAATTTTTTAAATAAATATGCACTCATTTACTACGTTTGTAATAATGAATCAAATGTACTAAATAATGAACCAAGTGGACCACTTTTGGTCAGGTTATACTCTCTTAATCCATTAAAATTGAAATTCATTAAGAATGTGGATAAATCTTTATATTGTTAGAAGTTTAAAAAGACCTCTAATTAATTTGTTATGTTTGTAATAACAAATCAACTTCAAAAAGTGATACCATAATTTGACCATTTTTGCTTAACATGTATGATTTCATTCGCTTAACTATAAATATAACAAAGCACCAAAGGTAGTCCGGAATGTGTATTTAATTGTTTGAAATAAATATGTACTCATTTGCTAAGTTCGTAAGAATGAACTAAATACACTAAATGAAGAATCAATCAGACCACTTTTTGTGAAGTTATATATCTATTTAATCAATTAAAACTGAACTTCATTAAGAATGTGGACAAATTGTTATATCGTTTTAAGTTTAAAGAGACCTCTTATTCATTTGTTACGTTTGTAATAAAGAATCAAATGGACAAAGTAATACCACAATTTGACCGTTCTACCTTAACTCCTTTAGTTTCATTCACTTAACTAGATTTAGAACAAAGCACCAATTATACTCTCTTAATCCATTAAAATTGAAATTCATTAAGAATGTGGATAAATCTTTATATTGTTAGAAGTTTAAAAAGACCTCTAATTAATTTGTTATGTTTGTAATAACAAATCAACTTCAAAAAGTGATACCATAATTTGACCATTTTTGCTTAACATATATGATTTCATTCGCTTAACTATAAATATAACAAAGCACCAAAGGTAGTCCAGAATGTGTATTTAATTGTTTGAAATAAATATGTACTCATTTGCTAAGTTCGTAAGAATGAACTAAATACACTAAATGAAGAATCAATCAGACCACTTTTTGTGAAGTTATATATCTATTTAATCAATTAAAACTGAACTTCATTAAGAATGTGGACAAATTGTTATATCGTTTTAAGTTTAAAGAGACCTCTTATTCATTTGTTACGTTTGTAATAAAGAATCAAATGGACAAAGTAATACCACAATTTGACCGTTCTACCTTAACTCCTTTAGTTTCATTCACTTAACTAGATTTAGAACAAAGCACCAATTATACTCTCTTAATCCATTAAAATTGAAATTCATTAAGAATGTGGATAAATCTTTATATTGTTAGAAGTTTAAAAAGACCTCTAATTAATTTGTTATGTTTGTAATAACAAATCAACTTCAAAAAGTGATACCATAATTTGACCATTTTTGCTTAACATATATGATTTCATTCGCTTAACTATAAATATAACAAAGCACCAAAGGTAGTCCAGAATGTGTATTTAATTGTTTGAAATAAATATGTACTCATTTGCTAAGTTCGTAAGAATGAATTAAATATACTAAATGAAGAATCAATCAGACCACTTTTTATGAAGTTATATATCTATTTAATCAATTAAAACTAAACTTTATTAAGAATGTGCACAAATTGTTATATCGTTTTAAGTTTAAAGAGACCTCTCATTCATTTGTTACATTTGTAATAAGGAATCAAATGGACAAAGTAATACCACAATTTGACCATTCTACTTTAACTCCTATAGTTTCATTCACTTAACTAGATTTAGAACAAAGCACCAAAGCTCGTCAGCAATACGTATTTAATTATTTTTAAATAAATACATACTTATTTGCTAAGTACAAAAGAATGAATTAAATGCATTAAATGACAAACACTTATGACCACTTTTTGTGAAGTTATACCCTTTAAATTATTTTATTTGCTTAACTAGAATTAGAACAAAGCACCAAAGCTCATCATGAATGTGTATTTATTTTTTTAAATAAATGTGTACTCTTTTTCCAAGGATATAAGAATGAATTAAACACACTAAATGACGAAGCAATCGGACAACTTTTGAGAACAAATCGATTTGAACCGAAGTTCATTAAGAATGTGCATAAATCATTATATCGCTTAATGTGTAATAATGAATCAAGTGGATAAAGTAATACTATAATCTGACCAATCTTCCTTAGCATATATGATTTCATTTACTTAACTAGATTTAGAACAAAACACCGAAGCTTGTCAGAAATGTGTATTTATTTGTTTTAATTAAATACATACACATTTGTTAAGTCTATAAGAATGAATCAAATGTACTAATCAATGAACTAATTGGACTAATTTTGGCCAAGTTATATCCTTTTAATCAATTAAAACTAAAATTTATTAAAAATGTGCACAAATCTTTATATCAATTAATGTTTAAAGAGACCTCCCATTCATTTTTATGTTCATAATAATGAACGAAATGGACAAAATGTTATCACAATTTTATTTAATTGTTTAAATTAAATTTGCACTCATTTGCGTAGTTCGTAAGAATGAATTAAATGCCTTAAAAAATGAACCCATCAGACCACTTTAAGTGAAGTGATAATCTTCTAATCGATTAAAACTGAAGTTTGTTAAGAATGTGCACAAGTTATTATATTGTTTATAGTTTAAAGTGACCTCCTTTTAATTTGTTATGTTCGTAATTACGAATCAAATTGGCAAAGTGATGCCACAATTTTATCATTCTTCATTAACTTATATGATTTTATTTGCTTAACTAGATTTAGAACAAAGAACCAAACCTTGTCATGAATATGTATTTAATTATTTTATAGAAATACATAATCATTTATTATCTTCATAATATTGAATCAAGCATACTAAACGAGGAACAAATTAGACCTCTTTTGGTTTAATTATATCCTTTTAATCGACTAAAACTGAAGTTCGTTAAGAATGCGTACAAACCGTTATTTGTTTAATGTTTATAGAGATCTCCCATTCTTTTGCTATGTATGTAACAACTTATCAAATGGTCAAAGTGATACAGCATTTTGATTGATCTTTCTTAACCTATATGATTTCATTTGCTTAACTAGATTTAGAACAAAGCACTAAAGCTTGACACGAATGTGTACTTTATTGTTTTAAATAAATATGTACTCACTTGTTAAGTGTGTTAGAATAAATTAAATGTACTAGTCAATGAACTAATTGGACCACTTTTGGTGAAGTTATATCTTTTTAATTGATTAAAACTGAAGTTTATTATGAATGTTCACAAATCATTATATCATTTAAAGTTTAATGAGTCCTCCCATACATTTGTTAAGTTCTTAATTACAAATAAATGACAAAGTGATACTACAATTTGACCCTTCCTCTTTAACTTATATGATTTCATTTGCTCAACTAGAACAAAGAACCAATGCTCGCTATGAATGCGTGTTTAATTATTTTAAATAAATACATACTCATTTATTAAGTTCGCAAGAATGAATTAAATGTACTAAATGACAAACTGATCGGACCACTTTTGGTCAAGTTATATCATTTTAATTGTTTTGAACCGAAGTTTGTTAAGAATGTACACAAATCGTTATTTCATTTTAAGTTTGAAGAGACCTCTCATTCATTTGTTATGTTTGTAAAATGAATCAAATGGACAAAGTTATACCTTAATTTGACCAATTCTCCTTAACTTATATAATTTCATTTGCTTAACTAGATTTATAAAAAACACAAAAGCTCATTATAAATATTTATTTAATTATTTTAAATAAATACTTACTCATTTGCTAAGTTTATAAAAGTGATTGAAACTCAGTAAATGATGAACCAATTTGACCACTTTCGTCAAGTTGTATCCTTTTAATCGATTAAAATCGAAGTCCGTTAAAAATGTGCACAAATTGTTATATCGTTAGAAGTTAAAAGAGTCCTCCCATTCATTTGTTACGTTCAAAATAATGAATTAAATAGACAAAGTGATGCAATAATTTGATAGATCTTCTATTACTTATACGATTTAATTCACGTAACTAGATTTAGAACAAAGGATCAAAGCTCATCATGAATGTGTTTAATTTTATATAATAAATACATACTCATTTGCTAGGCTCTTGAATTAAATGCACTATATGATTTAACTAATCCTGTTATTCAATTAAAACTGAAGTTTGTTAAGAATGTGCACAAATCTTTATGTTGTTTAATGTTTAAAGACTCCTCTCATTCACGTGTTATGTTCGTAATAATGAATCAAATTGACAAAGAGATTAAAGAATTTGAAAGTTCTTCCTTAACTTATATAATTTCAATCACTTAAATAGATTTAGAATAAAGCACCAACGCTCGTTATAAATGTATATTTGATTATTTTAAATAAAATAATCAATTACTAAATTTGTACGAAAAAATATGCGCACTAAATAATGAACCAATTGGACCACTTTTGGTCACTTTATCTCTTTTTAATTGATTATAAAGTTAGTTAAGAATATGTACAAATCAATATATCGTATAAAGTTTAAGCAGACCTCCGATTTATTTGTTATGTTCATAATAATGAATCAAATGAACAAATTGATAACACAATTTGGCCGTTCTTCCTTAACTTATATGATTTAATTCGTTTAACTAGATTTAGAACAAAGTAACAAAGCTTGTCATGAATGTGTATTTAATTATTTTCAATAAATACGTACTCATTTGCTATGTTCTTAACAATGAATCAAACACTCTAAATGATAGACCAATCATACCACATTTGGTCACATTAAACAATTTGAACAAACCACCAAAACTCGTCACGAATGTGTACTTAACTTTTTTAAATAAATACTTACACATTTAATAAGTTTATAAGAATAATTCAAATGCAGTAGCTGATGAACCAATCACACCACTTTTGGTGAATTTATGTCCTTTTAATCTATTAAAACCGAAGTTCGTTATTAATCTGCACAAATCATTCTATCATTTAACGTTTAAAAAGACCTCTCATTCATTTGTTACATTCTTAATAACAAATTAAGTAGACAAAGTGTAACAAATCGGACCACTTTTGGTCATAAATTCGTAATACCAAAATTTAATCATTCTTCTTTAACTTATATTATTTTATCTGCGTAACTAGATTTTGAAAAAAGAACCACAGATTGTCCCAAATGTGTATTTAATTACTTTAAATAAATACGTACTCGTTTGCTACATTTGTAAGAATAAATCAAATGCACTAAACGACGTACTAATCGGATTACTTTTGGTCAAATTATATCCTTTAATTGAGTAAAATCAAAGTTCGCTAAGAATGTGCATAAAGCAATAAAGTTCATTTTGAATGTATATTTAATTGTTTTAAATAAAAAATATACTCATTTGCTAAATTTGTAAGAATGAATTAAATGCACTAAATGACGAAGCAATCAGACCACTTTTGGTGAAGTTATATCTTTTTAATTAATTAAACCAAAGTTCATTATTAATGTGCATAAAGCATTACATGGTTTAAAGTTTAAAAGAACCTTCCATTCATTTGGTATGTTCGTAATAATGAATCAAATGGACAAGGTAATTGCACAATTTGACCGTTCTTCCATAACTTATATAATTTCATTTACATAACTAGACTTAGAACAAAGCATTAAAGCTCATAACGAATGTGTATTTAACTGTTTTAAATAAATACGTGCTTATTTGGTAAGTTCTTAAGAATGATTCAAATGTACTAAACGATAAACTAATCACACCACTTTTGGTCAAGTTATGTCCTATTAATTGTTTAAAACTGAAGTTCGTTAGGAATGTGTACAAATCTTAATATCGTTTAAAGTTTAAAGAGACCTCACATTCATTTGTTAAGTTTATAATAACGGATCAAATAGACAAACTGATAGCATAATTTGACTGTTCAACCTTAACTTATATAATTTCATTTGCTTAACTAGATTTAGAATAAAACACGAAAGCTCGTCATGAATGTGAATTTAATTCTTTTAAATAAATCCATACCCATTTGTTATGTTCATAAGAATGATTCAAACACACTAATCAATGAACAAATTGGACAACTTTGTGTCAAGTTATATTATTTTAATCGATTAAAACCAAAGTTTGTTAAGAATGTGCACCTATCTTTATGTTGTTGAAAGTATAAAAAGACCACGCATTCATTTGTTACCTTCTTAATGATGAATCAAGTGGACAAAGTGATTTCACAATTCCCTCTCTCGCCCATCATCATACCAATTGAAACACTACAGCATGTCCATAACCATGTCACTGAAGTTCCAAACCACGTTGCCTAGCTCCTATAGCCACTGAACCCCTAACACCATGTCCACCCCCTTTATGGGCAGTAGGAAGAGGTCGGTGATGAAGGTGTGGCCTTAAATGGCGAAGGCGGCCTAAGCACAAACTCCAGAGCTCCTAAGATGCTTCCCATCACCGATGAACACATTGAAGGGTATCGAATCAGACAAGAAGCAGCCAAGGTGTTGGGCCACCTTGTCATTAATGAAGTTTTGGGTAGACCCACTATCGACCAAGATGGCCACTTGCTGCCGCTTGAGGTGGCCTTCAACCCGCATCGTGCAAGGAGTGAATGCGCTAAGAAGGCACGTACAAAAATCTTGGTCTACATGTCATCATATTGGGAAGACTCTTCCCTCTCCTCCACGTCCTCCGCCTTGATCTCCACCACAAGAAGGCTTCCCTTGATGGAACAGCGGTGTCCTGGAATGAACTTCTCATCACAATGGAAACATAGTCCCTTGGACCAACTCTCCTCCATCTCTACCAGTGTAAGATGACAGACAATCTAGCGTGACGGTGGGGATGGCTGGCCAGGTCGGCTTGGCGCTGGACTATTGTTCAGGTCGGCAAGGGGGCTAGCGCTGACACTGGAATGTGGGAAGCTCCCAAGCCGCCCCCTTCTCTGCTGCCGGACCAACTTCTCTTCCTCAATTTGTGCATGACACATGACATCTTGCATGTTGGCGCATGGAAAGTGGTGCATCTCCTAAAAAATCTCAAGTTTGAGACCTCTCTTCAACGTGCCCACCAAGGCGGCCACCAACTAGTCGGGAAGGTGGTTGGCCACTTTCATGAACTTCATGTAATAGGCCCAGACAGTGCTGGTTTGGCGCAATGTGGAGAGAATCTCGTTGAAGTCCTGGAACTTGTTTGGGCCAAACTAAATGCACAGCTCGTTAGAGAAGGCAGCCCAAGTGGGGTAGCGGACCTCTTTTTCAAAACTTTGGAACCAAATAGAAGCTTTCCCATCTAGGTGGAAGGCTGCTATGCGCAGCCGTTCATCCTCCGAATGCGTTCCCTGGTAGGCGAAAAACTTTTCAGCCTTGTACAACCATTCCACTGTGTCGTCGTCCCCATTGTAGCATGGGAACTGTAGGCAGGCCAAACAAGGTTCAGTCCCTCCTTGTTGTCCTCCGCGGGGTCCTGGGTACTCCTTCCACTCATCCTCCATCTCCTGAAACAAATTTCTAGGAGGCGGCATCATTGGGGCATTTTCCCGAACACCTGGCGTACCTTGTATATCCCAGGCCTGGCACCTCCCATCCATGGCTTGGTCAACTATGTCAAAGTGCATAGGACGTTGGGGAAAGTGCAATTTGGGGGCCTGGGACGGACCCCCCCTTCTCCATGGTAGTAGGTGGTGGCCTGGGCAAAAGTGGTGCTGAGCGCTTTGCCTGGAGTTGAGCCATGGCCAAGCCCAGACCATCGACCTTGGCCATGCCCATGCTCAAGGACTTAATTTCCACCTTGATTTGTGCCAGAGTAGGCTCACTGGTGGTCTCTGGAGCTGTCTTCGGGCTGTCCACTAAGGCGAGAGCCTCCTTCTCAGGTGGGACTTCTGAGGTTGTAGCAACTTGTTTACCTTGTGCCATGGCCGGTGATTGTAAAAGCTCTGATACCAATGATGTGCCCGAAGTGGCACAATCAGTACCTTGGAGTTTCATGCAGGGAAAGGGAAGGAAGAAGGAAGAAATGGAAGAAAAAGATGAGTATCCAATTGCATAACCAACAAAGAAGAAAGGAGGCGACCCATATAGGGAGTTGACCCACTCACCTAGGGAGTCGTGCTGGCTAATGGGTCTGGCTATCCCGTTGTCCACTAGCTGGAGCAATACAATTATTTCTCTTAATACATAAGCAAATACAAGGGAATTATAAAAGAAAGTAGCCTAATATAATGAAATAAGAAGAAAATAACTAGTCTGGGTGATCGTGCACAACAAGTCATATCCTTTTAATTGATTAAAACCGAAGTTCATTAATAATATGTATAAATTGTTATAATATTTAAAGTTTAAAGAGCCCTTCTAATCATTTGTTACATTCGTAATAATGAATTAAATGGACAAACTGATACTATATTTTGACCGTTCTTCCTTATATGATTTTATTCTCTTAACTAGATTTACAAAAAATCACAAAAGCTCGTCACCACTGTGTATTTGATTATTTAAATAAATACATACTCATTTGCTAAGTTCATTAAGAATGTACACAAATCTTTATATCATTTAAATTTTAAAGTGACTTCCCATTCATTTGTTATGTTTATAGTAATTAATGAAAATGGACAAAGTGATACAACAAGTTGACCACTCTTCCATAACTTATATGATTTCATGCACTTTACTTGGTTTAGAACAAAGCAACAAAGTTCAAAACGAATGTGCATTAAATTATTTTAATTAAATACGTACTTATTTTCTATGTTCATAAAAATGAATTAAACACACTAAATGATGAACCAATCAAACAACTTTTAGTTAAGTTATATGCTTTTAATTGATTAAAATTGAAGTTAATTAATAATTTGCACAAATCTTTATATTGTTTAAAGTTTAAAGAGATGTCTCATTCATTTATTACGTTCATAATCACAAATCAAATGGACAAAGTGATACCACAATTTGACCATTCTTCTCTAACTTATATAATTACATTCGCTTAACAAGACTTACAAACAAATAATTAAATGTGTATTTAATTATTTTAAATAAATACATACTCATTTGTTAAGTTCATAAAAAGAAATCAAATGAACTAAACGACAAACCAATCGGACCACTTTTGGTATAGTGATATCCTTTTAATCGATTGAAACCAAAGTTCGTTAAGAATATCCACAAATCATTATATTGTTTAAAGTTTAAAGAGGTCTCCCAATCCATTTGTTATATTCGTAATAATTAATTAGATGGACAAATTAATACCACAATTCGACCATTTTTCTTTAACTTATATGATTTCATTCTCTTAACTAGATTTATTGAAAAAATATTAAAGCTCGTCACGAATGTGTATTTAATTATTTTAAATCAATACGTACTCATTTACTATGTTCTTAAGAGTTAATCAAATGAACTAAATGATGAAGAAATCAGACATTTTGGGTTAAGTGATATCGTTTTAATCAATTAAAACCAAAGTTTGTTAAAAATGTGTATAATAGTTACATCATTTAAAGTTTAAGAGATCTCTCATTCATTCATTACATTTGTAATAACGAATCAAATGGACAAAGTGACACCATAATTTAATTATTTTTCATTAACTTATACGATTTTATACACTTAACTAGACTTAGAAAAAACTCTAATGCTTGTTACAAATATGTTTTTGATTATTTTAAAAAACTAAGTACACATTTGCTAAGTTACTAAGAATAAATTAAACCTACTAAATGACAAACTAATCGGACCACTTTTAGTTAAGTTATATCATTTTATACCGTTTAAAGTTTAAAGAGACCTCCCATTAATTTATTATGTTCATAATAACCAATCAAATAGGCAAAGTGATACCACAATTTCACTATTTTTCCTTATATTATATAATTTTATTCACTTTAGATTTATAATAAAGCACCAAAGCTCATCACGAATGTGTATTTAATTATTTTAAATTAATACCTACTCATTTGCTGAGTGAATAAAAATAAATCAAATGCACTAAACGATGATCCAATCAAACTATTTTTTGTCAAGTTATATCCTTTTAATCGTTTAAAACCAAAGTACATTAATAATGTACACAAATCTTTACATTGTTTAATGTTAAAGAGACCTCCCATAAATATGTTATGTTTGTAATAAATAAAAATATAGGCAAAGTGATACTACAATTTGACTGTTCTTCCTTAAATTATATGATATATTTGCTTAACTAGATTGATAGCAAAACATCGAAGCTTGTCATGAATGTATATTAATTGTTTGAAATAAATACTTACGCATTAGCTAAGTTAGTAAGAATGAATTAAACAAACTAAATGACGAGCCAATCAAAACACTTTTGTTAAAGTGATGTCCTTTGAATCGATTAAAATAGATGTTCGTTAAGAATGTGCACAAATCGTTATATCGTTTAAAGTTTAAAAAGACATCTCATTAATTTGTTACATTCATAATAACAATTCAAATGGACAAAGTGATACTACAATTTTACTGTTCTTCATTAACTTTTACGATTTCATTCACTTATCAAGACATAGAACAAAGCACAAAAGCTCATCTTGAATGTGTATTTATTTGCTTTAAATAAGTTCTTAATAATGAGTCAAATGCACTAAAAGATGAACCAATTGATCCACATTTTGTAATGAGCTATCCTTTTAATAGATGGAAACCAAAATTCGTCATGAATGTGCACAAATTATTATATCTTTTAAAGTTTAAAGAATCCTGCCATTCATTTGTTACATTCGTAATAACAAATAAAATGGACAAATTGATACCACAATTTGACTATTCTTCCTTAACTAGATTTAAAACAAAGCACCAATAGTCGCCACGAATGTGTATTTAGTTATTTTAAATAAATACATATTAATTTGCTCAGTTCGTAAAAACAAATCATGTGCACTACATGACGAACAAATCATACCACTTTTGGTAAAGTTATATCCTATTAATCAATTAAAACAGAATTTCGTTAAGAATGTACATAAATCTTTATATTATTTAAAGTTTAAAGAGACCTCCCATTAGTTAGTTATGCTCATAATAACGAATAAAATAGGCAAAGTGATACCACAATTTGATTGTTCTTCTTTCACTTATATGATTTGATTTGCTTAACTAGTTTTAGAATAAAGGTCTAACACTCATCACAAATGTGTATTTAATAGTTAGAAATAAATATGCACTACTTCGTTAAGTTTCAAAGAATGAATTAAATGTATTAAACGATAAACTAATCGGATAACTTTTTGTTAAGGTATCTTATTTTAATCGATTAAAACCAAAGTTCGTTAAGAATGTGCACAAATCTTTATAATGTTTAAAGTTTAAAGAGCCCTACCATTCATTTGTTACATTCGTAATAGAGAATGAAATGGAAAAACTGATACCACAATTTGATCGTTCTTCCTTAACTCAATTGATTTTATGAACTTAACTAGATTTAAAACAAAGCATCAAATATCGGCACAAATGTGTATTTAGTTAATTTAAACAAATACATACTTATTTGCTACATGACGAACCAATCGGACCACTTTTGGTAAAGTTATATCATATTAATCGATTAAAACCTAAGTTCTTTAAGAATGTACATAAATCTTTATATCTTTTAAAATTTAAAGAGTCCTCTCATTAATTTGTTACATTCGTAATAAAAATAAGGAAAATGATACTACAATTTGGCTGTTCTTCTTTAACTTATATGATTTCATTTGCTTCACTAGATTTAGAATAAAGCTCTAAATCTCCTCACAAATGTGTATTTTATTGTTGGAAATAAATACTCCCTAATTTGTTAAGTTTTCAAGAATCAATAAAATGCACTAAACAAGGAACTAATCGGACCACTTTGGGTCATGTTATATCATTGTAATTGATTAAAACTAAAGTTTGTTAAGAATGTGCACAAATCATTATATTGCTTAATGTTTAAAGAGACCATCTATTTATTTGTTATGTTTGTAATAACAAATTAAATGGATATAGTGATACCACAATTTGACCATTCCAACTCAACATATACAATTTTGTAGATTTAGAACAAATTAGCAAAGCTCATCACAAATGTGTATTTCATTATTTTAAATAAATACATACTCATTTGCTAAATATGTAAGTATTAATCAAACGAACTCAATGACAAATGAATTGGAACACTTTTGGTCATGTTATATCATTCAAATTGTAAAGAGGCCTCCTATTAATATGTTACCTTCGTAATAACTAATCAACTAGACAAAGTAATACCACAATTTACCCGATCTTCCATAACTTATATGATTTCTTTCGCTTAACTAGATTTAGAAAAAAATAGTAAAGCTTATCACGAATTTGTATTTAACTGTTAAAATAAATACGTAATCATTTCCTATGTTCGTAAGAATGAATCAAATGTAATAAATAATGAACCACTCAGACTACTTTTAGTTAAGTTATATCCTTTTAGTATATTTAAATTAAAGTTCGTTAAGATTGTGGCCAAATTGTTATATCATTTAAAATTTAAAAAGTCCTCCCATTCATTTGCTATATTTGTAATAATGAATCAAATAAACAAAGTGATACAACAATTCAACTATTCTTCCTTAACTTATGAGATTTCATTTGCCTATCTATATTTATATCAAATCACCAAAGCTCATCATGAATGTGTATTTTTTAATTTAAAATAAAGATGTACTCATTTGCAAAGTTTGCAAGAAGGAATACAATGTACTAAACGACAAACCAATCGGACCACTTTTGGTGAAGTTGTATCCTTATAATTGATTAAAACCGAATTTTATTGAGAATGTGTACAAATCATTATATTGTTACATGTTTAAAGAGACATCGTATTCATTTGTTACATTCATAATAATGAATCAAATGGACAAAGTGATACCAGAATTTGACAATTCTTAACTTATATTATTTCATTCGCTTAACTAAATTTTGTACAAAGCACCAAATCTCATCACGAATGTATATTAAATTATTTTAAATAAATACGTACTCATTTACTATATGGTAAGAATAAATCAAACACACTAAATAACAAACCATTCGCACCACTTTTGGTCAAGTTATATCTTTTTAATCATTTAAAACCAAAGTCGTTAAGAATGTGCGCACAAATCTTTATATTGTTTAATATTTAAAAAGACCTCCCATTTATTTGTTACATTTGTAATAACAAATCAAATGCACAATGAGATACCACAATATGACAGTTCTTCCTTAAGATATATGATTTCGTTTACTACGCTAGATTTAGAACAAAGCACCATAGGTCGTCATGAATGTCAATTGAATTTTTTTAAATAAATATGTACTCATTTGCTAAGTTTCTAAGAATGATTCAAACGCAATAAATGACAAACCGAACACACCACTTTTCATCAAGTTACATCCTTATAATTTATTTAACCAAAAGTTTGTTAAGATTGTGCACCAATTGTTATATTGTTTAAAGTTTAGAAGACCACCAGTTCATTTATTACATTCATAATGATGAATCAAATGGACAAAGTGATAGCATAATTTGACCATTCTACCTTAACTTATATAATTTCATTTACTTAGCTAGATTTAGAACAAAGCAAAAAAGCTTATCATTAATGTGTATTTAATTATTTTAAATAAATATGAACTCATTTTCCAAGTTCGTAAGAATGAATCAAAAGCACAAAACATAGAACCAATCGGACCACTTTTTGTCATGTTATATCATTTTAATCAATTAAAACTGAAGTTTTTTAAGAATGCGCGCATATCATTATATCGTTTGAAGTTTAAAGTGACTTCCCATTTAATTGTTATGTTCATAATAATGAATCAAATAAATAAAGTGATACCACAACTTGACTGGTCTTCCTTAACTTATATGAAATTAGATTTAGAACAAAGCATTATAGCGTGTCATGAATGTTGTTTTAATTATTTTAAATAAATACATACTCATTTACTATATTTGTAAGAATGAATAAAATACACCAAACAATGAACCAGTTAGACCACTTTTGGTCAAGTTATATCCTTTTAATAAATTAAAACTGACGTTTGTTAAGAATGTGCACAAACCATTATATTGTTCAATGTTTGAAGAGACCTCGTATTCATTTGTTAGGTCTGTAATAACAAATCAAATTGACAAAGTGATACCAAAATTTGACCGCTCTTCCTTAACTTATATGTTTTCATTCACAAAACTAGGCTTAGAACAATGCATTAAAGTTCGTTTCTAATGTGTATTTAATTATTTTAAATAAAAATATACTCATTTGCTAAGTTTGGAAAAATAAATTAAACCCACTAAACGACAGACTAATTGGACCACTTTTAGTGATGTTATATCTATTTAATTGATTAAAACTGAAGTTCTATATTAATGGGTACAATGTATTATATCGTTCAAAGTTTAAAGACACCTCCTAATCATTTGGAACATTCGTAATAACGAATCATAAGGACAAAGAAATTGCACAATTTGACCGTTCTTTCTTAATTTATACAATATCATTTGCATAACTAGACTTAGAACAAAGCACCAAAGCTAGTAACGAATGTGTATTTCACTTTTTTAAATAAATATGTACTCATTTTTTAAATTCTTAAGAATGATTCAAGTGCACTAAATGACCAACCAATCATACCACTTTTGGCCAAGTTATGTCCTTTTAATTGATTAAAGAGACCTTCCATTCATTTGTTAAGTTTATAATAATGAATTAAATGTACAAATTGATAACATAATTTGACTATTCATCCTTAACTTATACGATTTAATTCGCTTAACTAGATTTAGAATAAAGTACCAAATCTCATCATGAATATAGTTTTAATTATTTTCAATAAATACATACCCATTTTCTATGTTCGTAAGAATGAATCGTACGCACTAAATGGTGAACTAATTGGACCACTTTCTGTCAAGTTATATCATTTTAATCAATTAAAATCGAAGTTTCTTAAGGTGCACATCTTTCTTTTGTTGAAAGTTTAAAGAGAGTTCCCATTCATTTGTTCAGTAGTTCATAATAACAAATCAAGTGGAAAAAGTGATACCACGGTTCCCTCTTTCATCCATCATCATACCAAGTTGAAAAACTATATCATGCTAGTGCGCAACAGTTGACCATTCTTCCTTAAGTTATAAAATTTTATTTCCTTAACTAGATTTAGAAAAAAATAGCAAATATCATAGTGAATGTTTGTTTAATTATTTTAAATAAATCATGCTCATTTTCTATGTTTGTAAGAATGAATCAAATGAACTAAACAATGAACTAATTGGACCACTTTTTGTCAAGTTACATACTTTTAATATATTAAAACTGAAGGATAACAAGAATGTGTACAAATCTTTATATTATTTATAAATTAAAGTGACCTCCAATTCATTTGTTATGTTCATAACAATGAATCAAATGGAGAAAAGATACCACAATTCCCACTCCCGCCGATCATTGTACCCAGTTGAAAAATTACAGTGTGCTAGCGCACGACAGTCGACCATTCTACCATGCAGCGAAGCTTCTCACGAATATGTATTTAATTGTTTCAAATAAATATCATTTCATTTGCTAAGTTCGTAAGAATAAATTAAACATACTAAACAATGAAGCAATCAGACCACTTTATGTCAAGTTATATCATTTTAATAGATTAAAATCGAAATTCGTTAAGAATGTTCACAAATAATTATATAACTTGAAGTTTAAAAAGACCTCCCATCTATCTATTTAAACCAAAGTTTGTTAAGATTGTGCACAAATTGTTATATCATTCAGAGTTTAAATAGACCACCAGTTCATTTATTAGTTTGTAATAACGAATCAAGTGGACAAAGTGATAGCACAATTTAACCATTCTGTCTTAACTTATATAATTTCATTCGCTTAGCTAGATTTGGAACAAAGCAGTAAAGCTTGTCATGAATGTGTATTTAATAATTTTAAATAAATATAAACTCATTTTCCAAGTTGGTAAGAATGAATCAAACACACTAAACGAAAACCAATCGAACCACTTTTTGTCATGTTATATCATTTTAATCGATTAAAACCGAAGTACGTTAAGAATGGTCGCATATTGTTATATCATTTGAAGTTTAAAGTGATATCCCATTTAATAGTTACATTTGTAATAATGAATCAAATAAATAAAGCGATACCACAATTTGACTAATCTTCATTAACTTATATGATTTCATTCACTAAACTAGATTTACAACAAAACAGTATAGCTCATCATGCATGTCTATTTAATTGTTTTAAATAAATGCATACTCATTTGCTATGTTTCTAAGAATGAAGACAATCTACTAAATGATGAACTCTCGGACCACTTTTGGTTAAGTTATATCCATTTAATCAATTAATATCAAAGTTTGTTAAGAATGTGCACAATTTGTTATATCGTTCAATGTATAATGAGACCTCCTATTTATTTATTATGTCCGTAATAACGAATCAAATTGACAAAGTGATACCAGAATTGAACCGTTCTCCCTTAACTTATTTGTTTTCATTATCTTAACTAGACTGACAATGAAGCAATAAAGTTTGTTTTAAATGTATATTTAATTATTTTAAATAAAAAATATACTCATTTGCTAAGTTTATAAGAATGAATTAAATCCAGTAAATGATGAACCAATCAGACCACTTTTGGTCATCTTAGGTCCATTTAATTGATTAAAACTGAAGTTCATTAAGAATGTGCACAAATTCTTATCATTTAAAGTTTAAAGAGATCTCACATTCGTTTGTTAAGTTCGTATTAAGGAATTAAATAGACAAACTAATAGCATAATTTGACCGTTCATCCTTAACTTATATAATTTCATTCGCTTAACTAGATTTAGAACAAAGCACAAAAGCTCATCATGAATGTGTATTTAATTCTTTTAAATAAATCCATACCCAATTGTTATGTTCATAAGAATGATTCAAACACACTAATCAATGACCTAATTGGACCACTTTGTGTCAAGTTATATCATTTTAATCGATTAAAACCGAAGTTTGTTAAGAATGTACACACATCTTTATATGGTTGAAAGTTTAAATAGAACTCGCATTTGTATGTTACGTTCATAATAACGAATCAAGTGGACAAACTGATACCACAATTCACTCTCTCACCCTTCATCGTACAAAGCTAAAAAACTACAGCACGCTAGAGTGCAACAGTTGACCTTTCTCCTTAGAACAAAGCACCAAAGATAGCAATGAATGTTTATTTACTAAGTTCATAAGAATGATTTAAATACACTAATCAATGAACTAATTTGACTACTTTATGTCAAGTTATATCATTTTAATTGATTAAAACCAAAGTTTGTTAAGAATGAGCACATATCTTTATATCGTTGAAAGTTTAAAGAGACCTCTCATTCATTTGTTAAGTTCATAATAACAAATTATGTGGACAAAGTGATACCACAGTTCCCACTCTTGCCCATCATTATAGAAAGCTGAAAAACTACAACACGCTAGCGTGCAACGGTTGATCATTCTTCCTTAAGTTATATAATTTTATAAAATACACTAAATGACAAACTAATCAGACAACTTTTTGTCAAGTTACATCATTTTAATCTATTAAAACCGAAGTTAATTAAGAATGTGTGCAAATCTTTATATTTTTTAACAAATGGAAATGGACAAAGTGATACCACATGTCGACCATTCTTCCTTAACTTATATAATTTCATTTGCTTTATTAGATTTAAAATAAAACACCAAAACTCGACACAAATGTGTATTTAATTGTTTAAGATAAATATATACTCATTCGCTAGGTTAATAAGAATGAAATAAATGCACCAAATGACGAACCAATCCGACCCCTTTTGATCAAGTTATATCATTTTAATCGATTAAAACTAAAATTCGTTAAAAATGTATACAAATCTTTATATTCTTTAAAGTTTAAAGAGACATCCAATTTATTTCTTACATTTATAATAACAAAATAAATTGACAAAGTGATACTACAATTGGACCGTTCTTCCTTAAATCATATGATTTCATTTGCTTAACTAGATATAGAACAAAGTACCAAAGCTCGTAAAAAAGTATTTAATTATTTGAAATAAATACA
The DNA here is from genome assembly GCA_035235625.1 of Saururus chinensis. Lineage (NCBI taxonomy): Eukaryota > Viridiplantae > Streptophyta > Magnoliopsida > Piperales > Saururaceae > Saururus > Saururus chinensis. Next base: position 42,123,486 of record CP141143.1, read on the forward strand.
TACTCATTCATTAAGTTTGCAATAATTAATCAAATGCATTAAATGACGAACTAATCAGATCACTTTTGGTCAAGTTATATCCTTTGAATTGATTCAAACCAAATTTCGTTCAAAATATGCATAAATCGTTATATCGTGTAAAGTTTAAAGAGTCCTCCAATTCATTTGTTACAGTCATAATAATGAATCAAACACACAAAGTAATACCACAAATATACTATTTTGTTTACACTTTTATGATTTTATTAGCTTAACTAGATTTAGAATAAAGCACCAAAGCTCATCACGAATGTGTATTTAATTATTTTACATAAATACGTACTCACTTTATAAGTTTGTAAGAATAAATTAAACCCACTAAATGATTAACAAATTAGACCACTTTTGGTAAAATTATATCCTTTCAATCGATTAAAACGGAAGTTCATTAAGAATACGAATAAATTATTACATTATTTAAAGTTTAAAGAGATCTCTCATTCATTTAGTATGTTCATAATAATGAATCAAATTGACAAAATGATGCTACGATTTGACCGTTCTTCCTTAACTTATATGATTTCATTCACCTAACTATATTACAAAAAAGCACAAAAGCTCATCACGAATTTGTATTTAATAATTTGAAATAAATAAGAACTAATTTGCAAAGTTTGTAAGAATGAATCAAATGCACTAAACTATGAACCAATTGATCCACTTTTGGTAAAGCGATATGCTTTTAATCGATTAAAACTCAAGTTCGTTAAGAATGTGAAAAAATTGTTTTATCATTTAAAGTTTAAGGAGCCCTCCCATTCATTTGTTACATTCGTTGTAAAGAATCAAATGGATAAACTGATACCACAATTTGACTGTTCTTCCTTATCATAAATGATTTCATTCGCTTAATTGGATTTACAACAAAGTAGTAAAGCTTGTCTCAAATGTGTATTTAATTATTTTTAATAAATATGTGCTCATTTGCTAAATTTGTATGAATGTATCAAATACACTAAACAAGGAATGAATCAGACCACTTTTAGTTAAGTTATATCATTTTAGTTAATTACAACTAAAGTTCGTTAAGAATGTGCTCAAATCATTATATCATTTAAAGTTTAAAGAGACTTCCCATGTATATGTTACATTCATAATAATAAATGAAAATGGACAAAGTGATACTACAAATTGACCGTTCTTCCTTAACTTATATGATTTCATTTGCTTTACTCATTTGCTAAGTTCATAAGAATTAATTAAACACATTAAATGACGAACCAATCGGACCACCTATAGCTAAGTTAAATCCTTTTAATTGATTAAAAATGAAGTTTGTTAAGAATTTGTAACACATCTTTATAACGTTTATAGTTTAAAGAGAACTCCCATTTATTTTCTTTGTTCGTAATCATAAATCAAATAGAGAAAGTGATACCACAATTTAACTATTTTTCTTTAACTTGTATGATTTCATTCACTTAACTAGATTTAGAATACAGCTCTAAAGATCATCCCAAATATGTATTTAATTATTTTAAATAAATAAGTACTCATTTGCTAAATTTATAAATATAAATTAAATCCACTAAGTTATATCATTTTAATCGATTAAAACCGAAGTTCATTAAGAATGTGCACAACTCGTTATATTATTTAAAGTTTAAAGAGACCTCTCATTCATTTATTATGTTTGTAAAAATAAATTAAATAGGAAAAGTGATACAACAATTTGACTATTCTTTCTAAAATTATATAATTTTATTTGCTTAACTAGATTTAGAATAGTGCACCGAAGCTTGTCACAAATGTATATTTAATTGTTTAAAATAAATATGTATGCATTTGCTAAGTTCGTAAGAATGAATCAAATGCACTAAATGATGAACCAATTGGACCACTTTTTGAAAAGTGATGTCCTTTTAATCGATTAAAACTGAAGTTTGTTAAGAATGTGCACAAATCATTTTTTTCATTTAAAGTTTGAAGAGATCTCCCATTAATTTGTTATGTTCGTAATAAAGTAAAGTAATACCAGAATTAGATCATTCTTCTTTAACTTGTATGATCTCATTCTCTTAACTAATGTGTATTTAATTATTTTAAATTAATATGTACCCATTTACTAAGTTTGTAATAATAAATTAAACCTACTAAACGACGATCCAATCGGACCACTTTTTATCAATTTATATCCTTTAAATCGATTAAAAGAGAAGTTCGTTAGGAATGTACATAAATCTTTATATCGTTTAAAATTTAAAGATGCCCATTAATTTGTTACGCTCGTAATAAATAATAAAATACACTAAGAGATACCACAATTTGATCAATCTTCTTTAATTTAAATGATTTCATCAGTTTAACGAGATTTAAAACAAAACACCAAAGCTCATTATGAATATGTAATTAATTGTTTGAAATAAATTCTTACTCATTTCCTATGTTATTAATAATGTACTAAATGACAAACCAATCGGACCACATTTGGTGAAGTTTTATACTTTTAATTGATTAAGACTAAAGTTCGTTTAGCATGTGCACAAATCATTATATCTTTTAAACTTTAAGGAGGCCTCCCATTAATTTGTTACATTCGTAATAACGAATAAAATTGACCGAGTGATTCCACAATTTGACCATTTTCCCTTAAACTTATAGGATTTGATTCTCTTAACAAGTCTTAGAACAAAGCACCAAAGCTCATCTTAAATATGTATTTAATTATATTAAATAAATACATACTCATTTGCAAAGTTCATAAAAATGAATCAAACACACTAAACTACGAACCAATCGATCCACTTTCGGTAATGTGATATCATTTTAATCGACTAAAACTGAAGTTTGTTAAGAATGTGCACAAATCATTATATTGTTTAAAGTTTAAAGAGTTGTACCATTCATTTGTTACGCTTATAATAATGAATCAGATGGACAAACTAATACCACAATTTGATTGTTCTTCATTAACTTATATGATTTCCCTTACCTAGATTTACAACAAAGCACCAATGCTCGTCACAAATGTGTATTTAATTATTTTAAATAACTATATACTTATTCTCTAAGTACGTACGAATGCATAATATGCACTAAATGACGAACCAATCAAACCACTTTTAGTTAAGTTATATCATTTTGTTCGATTAAAACCAAAATTCACTAAGAATGTGCCCAAATCTTCATATCGTTTAAAGTTTGAAGAGACTTCTCATTCAGTTGATACATTCGTATTAATAAATGAAAATGGATAAAGTGATACTACAAGTTCATCGTTCTTCCTTAACTTATATGATTTCATTCTTTTTACTAGATTTAGAACAAAGCACCGAAGTTTAATATGAATGTGCATTAAATTATTTGAAATAAATACGTACTCATTTTGTAAGTTCGTAAGAATGAATTAAATACACTAAATGATAGACCAATTGGACCATTAGTTAAGTTATATCCTTTTAATCGGTAAAAAACAAAGCTCGTTAAGAATTTGCAAAAATCTTTATATCGTTTAATGTTTAAAGAGACTTCCCATTCATTTGTTACATTTGCAATATCAAATTAAATGGACAAAGTCATAGCACAATTTGACTATTCTTCTCTAACTTATATGATTTAATTGACTTAACAAGACTTAGAAACAAAGCAACAAAGATCGTCACGATTATACATTTAATTATTTTAAATAAATACATACTCATTTGCTAAGTTTATAAAAATAAATCAAATGCAGTAAACGACAAACCGATCAGACCACTTTTGTTATAGTGATATCCTTTTAATCGATTATAACCAAAGTTAGTGAAGAATGCGTACATATCATTATATCATTTAAAGTTTTAAAGAGATCTCCCATTAATTTTCAACATTCGTAATAACGAATTAAATGGACAAACTGATACCACAATTTGACCATTCTTCCATCATTTATATGAATTCATTCATTTAACTAGATTTAAAACAAAGCATCAAAGCTTGCCATGAATATGCATTTTATTCATTTGAATAAATACATACTCATTTACTAAGTTCATAAAAATGAATGAAAAGTACTACACATCGAGCCAATTAGACCACTTTTGGTAAAGTTATATACTATTAATCGATTAAAACCGAAGTTCGTTAAGAATGTACATAAATCTGTATATTGTTTAAAGTTTAAAGAGACCTCCCATTCATAGGTTAAGATTTAAAAAATGAATTAAACGAATAGTATGGCGAACTAATTGGACCACTTTTGGTTATGTTATATACTTTTAATCGATCAAAACTAAAGCTTATTTAGAATGTGCGCAAATCTTTATATCGTTTAAACTTTAAAGAAACCTCATTTGTTACAATTATTTAAATTTGACGGTTCATCATTAACTTATATAATTTTATTCGCTTAATAAGAAATAGAACAAAACACCGAAGATCATCATGAATGTACATTTAATTATTTTAAATAAATACATACTCATTTGCTAAGTTCATAAAAATGAATTAAACATCCTAAATGATGAAACAATTGATCCATTTTTGGTAAAGTGATATCCTTTTAATCGATTAAAATTGAAGCTTGTTAGGAATGTGCATAAATCATTATCTCTCATTCAATTGTTACGTTCGTAATAACGAATTAAATGGACAAAGTGATTGCACAATTTGACCATTCTTCTTTAGTTTTTATGATTTCATTCATTTAACTACATTTAGAATAAAACACCAAATCTTGTCATGAATATGTATTAAATTATTTTAAACTAATACGTACTCATTAGCTAAGTTCATAAGAATAAATCAAAATAACTAAATAATGAACCAATCAGACCACTTTTGGTAAATTTATATTCTTTTAATCGATTAAAAATAAAGTTTGTTAAGAATGTACATAAATCTTTATATCGTTAAAAGTTTAAAGAGACCTCCCATTAATTTATTATGTTCATAATAACGAATAAAATAGGCAAAGTGATACAACAATATAACCGTTCTTTGTTAACTTATATGATTTCATTTGCGTAGTTAGATTTAGAAAGAAGCTCTAAAGTGCATCGAGAATGTGTATTTAATTGATAGAAATAAATACACACTAATTTGCTAAGGTTTTAAGAATGAATTAAATGCACTGAATGGCAAACTAATCGGACCACTTTTGGTTAAGTTATATCCTTTTAATCGATCAAAACCTAAGTTTGTTAAGAATGTTCACAAATCTTTATATCGTTTAAAGTTTAAAAAGACCTCCAATTCATTTGTTACATTCATTTAAATTTGACGGTTCTTCATAAACTTATATGATTTTATTCGCTTAACAAAAATTTGAACAAAGTACCAAAGCACATCACGAATGTATGTTTAATTATTTTAAATAAATATGTACTCAATTGATAAGTTCATAAAAATGAATCAAACATCCTAAACGACGAACCAATTGATCTACTTTTGGTAAAGTGATATCCTTTTAATTGATTAAAACTGAAGTTCGTTAAGAATGTGCATAAATTGTTATATCGTTTAAAGTTTAAAGAGATCTCCCTTTCATTTGTTACATTTGTAATAATGAATTAAATGGACAAAGTGATAACACAATTTGATCGGTCTTCTTAAACTTATATAATTTTATTTTCTTAAATAGATTTCGAATAAAGCACCAAAGCTCATCACAAATGTGTATATAATTGTTATAAATTAAGATGTACTCATTTTTTAAATTCATAAGAACAAATCAAATCTATTAAATGATGATCCAATCAGACTACTTTTGGTCAAGTTATATCCTTTTAATTGATTAAAAATAAAGTTCGTTAAGAATGTACATAAATCTTTATATTGTTTAAAGTTTAAAGAGACCTCTCATTAATTTGTTATGCTCGTAATAACTATAAAATAGGCAAAGTGATACCACAATTTGATCATTCTTCATTAAATTATATGATTTTCTTCAATAAGCTAGATTCATAACAAAGCACCAAAGCTCATCACGAATGTATATTTAATTGTTTGAAATAAATACGTACACATTTGCTAAGTTTGTAAGAACGAATTAAACGCTCTAAACAACAAACCAATCCGACCACTTTTGGTGAAGTTATAACCTTTCAATCGATTATAACCAAAGTTCATAAAGAATGTGGACGAATTGTTCTTTCATTTTGTTACATCCGAGATTTTTCTAAATTCCTAAAGTCAACCATATGGGGATTAGGGTTTTGGACCCTTTAAATTTCTTTTGAGAATAACATTGGAAAAGTCATGAAGAAAATAAAAAGTCATTTGGAAATAAAAAGTCATTTGGAAATAAAAAGTCATGTTTTGCATTATTAAAATGGAATTTAGGAATTAATTTGGTCAGTTATGAAGGGGTGTGTGTGAGGCCATTTATTGGTGTCCCTTTGATGGGAAGGGTCACCATGAGGCTATATAGATGCGTAGTCCCTTCACTCGCTTGTCAATCTTTAGGTTCCCCATCTATTCTTGTCAAGAAGTGTGAAGAAGACTTGGTGTTATTCATATTACTGGATTCTCTCGTATCTATATATGGCAAAGGAGCATGATACGCCTTTTTATCTTTGAATATTATGTTATTTGCCTTATGCTTTATCCCTAAGTGATGATCCTATGAGTAAATTTACATCTAACATGTGGTATTGGAGCCTTTTCACTTTGGAAAAGCATAGGTTTTAAGGTTTCAAGTTTTCTTCAGTTTTGGATTTGTGACAATATCTGGATTTTCACTCAACTTTTGAGGTTTTGGGTTCCATATTTGAATCTCTAGATGTGGAATGCATTAACCCATCATAAACTTCACAAGTTTATGTGAAAAACTGAAGTTTTTATCAACTTATTTCTGATTTTAATTCAATATTTTTTTTAAAAGCCTCCAATTTATGTTTATTTAATCTAGTTCACTCAATAAAATATCCGGTTCAATCCTTTCATGCTGGTTTTGTGTTGATTTATATTGATTCACTCACATTTAGTCTAATTTTGCCTATTTTGAGTTAATTAGTTTACTAGTGGTGTGATTGATTGTGAACTAGTATCATATACATCTTGCTCATTTGATGTTGATATTGTGATTTATCATGCAACTTTATTATCAAGATATTGTCATGTATAAGTTATCCACTTGGAGCAGTGGTTTTATATGTGAGCAGTCTAATTTAATCTCATTCATTAGATTGATCTTATTTGTCACCATAGTGCTGGACCATGATATTTTATAAGATTGAATTTGAATTACGAGTATGGATCTTGATGAGTGTAGTTATCCCATAGGAGACTACTACTTGTTGTTTATTTAAACTTATAGGGAATTTATATTCGAGGAAACTACTAGCATGCTGAAATCTCATCCCATAGGAGGGATTACAGTAATGCACTTAGTTTCTCACCAAGCATGATTGAGTCTCATAAGGACGAGAGGACTACTAGCATGTTGTGATTTCATCCCACAGGGGAGACTACAATGATGCACTTAGACTCTAAACAGAGACATTAAGGGAGGCATTTAGATCACCCTGGGAATCTGGGTGATGCACCTTTAAGCTAGATATTTAGTTTGTGTGAGCATGTGTATTTATTTTGTCGCTTGCATTGCAACCATTCATTCTATGTTTAATCCAATGTTCTCCATTTGAACTCTCACCGGAACCAATTTTAAAGAGTGGAAAGAAGATGCTGAGTTACAACTTGGTATTCTTGATTTGGACATCGCCTTACGTGAGAATAAGCCACCTGTGCCTATAGATGAAAGAACCAATGACTAAAAGGCTAAATATAAGTTATGGCAGAAATCCAATCGTATCAGTATGCAGCTTATGATGAAGTCCATTCCCCAATCCCTTAGAGGATCTATTCTAAAATGTGACGAAGCTAAGGACTGTTTGGAAAATGTTGGAGAACAATTCTCCAATTTTGAAAAAGCTGAGACAAGTATCCTTATGAATAAGTTGGTGAACATGAAATATACTGGTACAGGGGATATTCATGAGCACATTTTAGAAATGTCACATATTGCTAGGAAAATTAAGGAATATGGAGTGAATATTGATGAGAATTTTATTGTTCACCTTGCTCTTAATTCTCTCCCTTCTGAATTTGGCCCATTCAAGATAACCTATAATGCCCAAAGGGAGAAGTGGAGCCTGAATGAACTTATCTCCATTGTAGTTAATGAGCAAAAGTGCCTTAATCAGGATAAGTTGCATCAAGAAACATTGGAGAGTGCAAACGTTGTGATTGCAAATAAGAGTTTTTTGGTCGTCCCTATTGGAACAAGAACAGGAAGCAACTAAATCAACAGTCGAAGGATTTTAACACTGGTAAAACTCCTCAAACCTCAAACCTCAAACCATCAAAATAGAAAAAATATGATTTGCTTTTTATGTAAGAAGAAGGGTCATACCAAAAAGGAATGTAGGAAGTTTAAAGTTTGGTTGGAGAAGAAAGATATTTCTCAATCCTTCGTGATTTTTGAATCTAACTTAGCAGATGTTCCCTCAAACACTTGGTGGATAGATACAGGAACCACTATTGTAAGGACTCTCATTTTTGAACCAGTTTATTTTAATGTTATTTATCGGTTAAGGTGTGGTTTAAGCATTTTTTGATCTAAATTATGTGGTTTTCTAAAATAAATAGGTTTTCTAAAGGTTTTTAGCAAATCTAACTTTTTATTTATAAGTTTTAAGTAGTTTTTAGTCAATTCTAATTTTTTGGGATTTTTCTGATTTTTCACTAATTTTTCAAAAAATTAGGGTTTGGCAGGACCCCTTGTCGGCCCCACCGACGAAATTAAGATTTTTAGACAAAAATGCCCCAAACATCAACTTAAGCTCATACAAAAAATTTCAGAATTTTCTCAGATTTAATTAGTGCTCAAATTTGTAAAATACTTATTTTTAGCCCAAAATTCTACTTATATACCCCATTAGTTCATTAAGTGCACCCGAAAACCATACTATAAAAGGGAAAGGGCTGAGACATTTCCATTTTGGGAATAGGCTGAGAGGAGGTAATTAGGGCCTAGTTCCCCAATTAGGCCTGAATTAGAGGAGATTAAGGTATGTTATTCCTTAATTAAGCTTAAACCCTAGATTTTCTCCTAATCCTTTCTTAATCCAACATTTTCCCTTTGATTTGATTCGATTTCAAGCATAAAAGTCACTTATTTACTCCCTTACTTCAAACTCTACTTATCAAAATTCGTTGTTTTATGCTTAACAAACCCTAGATTTAAGATTTCTTCAAGGTTTATAATGTTAAATCGATTTTTAATGGAGTTTAACTTAGACACTATGTTTTTGGAAGGTTTCGAAGAAGGGTGAAGGTCAAATCCGAATCTAAACAAGTGACAAGGTAATGGGTCTTCAAATCTCAATTTTCTTATGGTAAAATCTCAATTTTTATAGTTTATTTGGAATGGATTTGTTTGATTTAGTGCTTTAATGGTGGGATTAGTAAATGTTAATTTCTTCTTTCCATTTCTTAGGGCTTTGTTTTAGAATGGTATAGATTAGTGTTCTGGAAGGTTTCATGAGTTTTTGATAATGTTTGGTACCATGGATGAAGATTTGAAGGTGTTTTTATGATGTTTTGGTTTTGAAATTCGAAATGGAGAAGAAGGTCAAAATTGCTGTGTTGGCGTTAGAACGACAACACTACATTTTTGACTGATTTGCAGTATAGCTGATCGAATGGCCCTACAGGGAGTTCGAACGGCTACATGACAGTTTTTGCTATTTTTGAAACTTATGCACATTTTAATGTTTTACTTCATTTGATGATTCTAATGGTTATGAGAGGTATTATATGATGAAATTAGGCTACTGGAAGTGTAGAATTGATAATGAAAAATTTATGGAATGTATTTAAGTATAATCTTGTGGCATGATATTAGGTTGATAGTTATGCATATTAATATTGAAGTACCTTGAATTTGTGCATATTGGCAATTCTTGTGATTGGAATATGTTTTCAGCAGGGATGATATGAGAAAAATGGTGGGATGAGTTCTCCTATAATGAGTATGATTTATGGGTGATGGATGTGCTCATGTCGTAGCTTAATGTGTGGAAAAAAAATCGTGGTTGTGGCTGAGAATGTTCAATTTCACATGGATAGATTTAAGCTTTGTGGTGGATTTTGCTTGTGATTTCAGTTAGAATTCATTATTTTAAATGGGTTAAGCATGCATAGGTTGCCTTATGAGTTTATATCAAAGCATTGATTGTATGCTTAGATATGCATGATCACACACGTATAGGGAATTTACTATGACATTGTAGTTAATTATGAAGTGATTATGATACATGAGGGGACTGATTAGGACCATGTTCCATGTGTCGGAACTCACATAGGTCTTGCTCACAGATGTATCATGTTAGCATGCATCATAGATTGTTATTCATGGATGAAGTTTTACCGATGTTTAACTGGAATTAACCAATTGTATGCAATGCTTGAGATTGTGTGCCAGATTAATCGCTCGGTGAATTAATCGAAACTTGGTTGGTCCGAAAGGACATGTTTTCGATTTAAGTTCCTGTGTGGAACGTGTATGGGTTGAGTCTAGAGAAATGGAATTATCTGGGGATGAGTTGTGTACTTGTCTTGCGGATTTGAGATTACTATTATAAGTGTCATCTGGACCTTGAGAATCTAGTGTGGTATGCCGTGTGCACCCGCTACCACGTGTTCTAGGGTTCCTTGTGTGGGAATTCAAGTTCTCCCCTCCGCAGGAGATGTCCCTGGGCGAACACCCCTGCTCTAGATTCTCTGTGTGAGAATGGGACATCCTTGGCCAGGATCGTCCAAGGCGAGCAGCTTTAGGGATTGACAAACCCAACTCTTTTACATTTCTTGTGTGGAAATTTGACCGTGTCTTACCTTCGTGCTCTTGACCGTGTTCTTGCCTGTGTGTCAATGCTTGTGTTTACTCCTTGATGGAGGCATTCACCATTTGTATTGATGCATGTCTATTATGAATGTTATGCATGATTGTGTATCATGTGTTTGACACGTGTGTCGTACAGGGTGAATGAATTAGATGTGATATGAATGCATAATTAGAAATGGTGTGTTTGAGACACTATTATGCAGGTTTGTGTGATATGAATGCATGATCAGAAATGGTGTGTTTGAGACACTATTATACAGGTTTATGTGATATGAATGCATGATCAGAAATGGTGTGTTTAAGACACTATTATGAAGGTTTACATGATATGAATGTAAGTTCAGAAAGTGGTATAGCATGTCAATCATAGATTTGATTTGCTTCATCGCCATGCCGTTGTGTTTTCTGGTGATTATAGTTATATTCAAAACCATTATTGAGTTTTTATACTCACCCCACTTTCTTGTTTTATTTTAGGGCTGCGTGGCATGACACGCAGACGGACATGATCCTCTATATGAGGAAAGGTCAGAGAGAGCTTGGGAGTAGTCATGGAGACTCCTAGTTTTGCATGTCTCTTCATTTATCTTATTTTGATGTTAGAACCTTGTAGATGATCCTTGTCTTAGTTTTTTGAGATACTATATTTTAGTTTCTTTAAGACTTGTTTTGGAGCCAAGTATGTGGCTATGAATTATTAGTATGTGGGTTTGAGATTATGGTTTAATTAGAGTTTAACTCTTTTGGTTCTACCTATTTACTCTTGCTCAAAGTAGTGCGTAAACTCCGTAAATTAGATTGCCCGTAGTTGGGGCACAAGTCTTCTGCTATTTTTCTCAATCGTTTCAATCCGTCGCCCCCGTGCATTGGTTTGGCCCTTGGGCCGGGTTCGGCTCTGGTTGGGCAGTGCTGGGGCATGACAACTATTCATGTCTGTAATAATATGCAGGGTTTTCTAAGTTAGAGGAAGCCAAATGAGAATGAGAGAGCTATTTTGATGGGAAATGGAGTTAAGACCAAAGTGAAAGCCATTAGAGTCTATAGATTAAATCTACATATTGGATATGTATTGGACCTACCTAATACAATTTTTGTACTATCCATTGCCCATAACTTGTCTATTTCTAGACTTGATGTTTGTGGCTACTCTATTAGCTTCATAAATAAAGGTTTTACTTTATACCTTAGCTCCACTATGATTGGAAATAGTTTCCTTAGTAATGGTTTTTACCAACTAAATTTACATGACTTATGTGGCAAAGACATTTGGGTCATATATCGAGGGATAGAATGGAGAGGTTAATAAAGGATTAGATTTTGTGCAATCTTGATTTCTCAGATTTCAACACTTGCATCCGGTGTATTAAGGGGAAATTGACTAAGACTCAAAAGAAAACTGCCACCAGAAGCTCAAGTTTATTAGAATTGATCCATATATATATTTGTGGTCCATTTAGTACGCCTACTTTTGGAGGAAAAAGGTATTTCATCACCTTCATTGATGACTTCCCCGATATGGTTATATATTTCTTCTTCATGAGAAATCTCAAGCATTTGATGCTTTTAAGATTTATAAGGCTAAAGTTGAAAATCCACTTGATCGAAGTATTAAAGTTGTCAGATCCAATAGAGGTGGAGAGTATTATGGAAGGTTTGATGGAATAGGGCAACATCTAGGACCATTTTCTCCATTCTTATAGGAATGTGAAATTATTGCTCAATATAGTGTGCCTGGAACCCCTGAGCAAAAAGGCGTTGCCAAACAGTGCAATAGAACTAATATGGATATGGTGTGTACTACGATTACAAATTATTCCTTACTAGATTCCTTATGGGGAGAAGCATTAAAGGCATCTACCTATATTTTGAACTGAGTGCCTTCTAAATCAGTGCCAAAATCTCCTTTTGAATTATGGCATGGTATGAAACCAAGGTTGAGGGACTTGAATGTTTGGGGTTGTGCAGCTGAAGCTAGGCCTTATTACCCTTACAAAAAGAAACTTTGCTCCAGAACTGTATGTTATTTCTTTATTGGATACCCTGAAAAATCTAAAGGTTATTGTTTCTATTGCCCAAGTCATTCCACCAAAATCATTGAGATAGGTAATGTTATATTTTTGGAGGATGATACCATTAGTGGGAGCAATTCTCATAGAGAGGTTATCTTGGAAGAACCTCTTTTGGTGCCTTCATCCATACCTACTACTTTGAACATCCTCGGTCGCTAGGGGAGAACAACAATCAACTAGAAGATGATATAAAGGGGCTAACTGATGATAAATCTCTAAGGAGATCAAAAGGCAAAGGAAATTGACAATTTCAAATGATTTTTAGGTATACTTGCAAGAGCAAGATTATGATATTGGGATTGAGGATGATCCTTCTTTAGTTAAAGAGGCCCTATCTAGTTAAACGTTAAAAATCAGAAGGATGCTAAGGAAGATTAATTGAGATCGATGAACCAAAACCAAGTTTGGTAACTTGTAGAATTTCCTGAAGGTGTTCAACCTATTGGCTGTAAATAGATATTTAAGCCAAAATGTGACTTAAAGGGCAAAATAGAAAGATATAAAACAAGACTTGTAGTAAAAGGATATACACAAAGAAAGGACATTGACTATGGTGACACTTTCTCTCTAGTTTATAAGAAAGATTTACTTAGAGTGATCATGACTTTAGTTGCTCATTGCAGCCTTGAATTATATAAAATGGATGTCAAAATAGCCTTCTTTAATGGAGACTTAGAAGAGGAAGTGTACATGGTGCAACCAGATGGTTTTGAAAAAGTTGAGAATTCAAATTTCGTTTGTAAGCTCCAAAAATCTATTTATGGATTAAAGCAAGTATCCAGACAATGGTATTTGAAATTTCACCAAATTATCTCTTCTTATGGATTTAAGGAGAATGTTGTTGATGAATGTGTATATTCAAAGTTTGAGGGGAGAAATTTTATATTCCTTGTTTTGTATGTGGATGATATCCTTCTGGCCAGCAGTGACATTCATCTTTTACAAAAGACTAAGGAGTTCCTATCACAAAATTTTGAGATGAAAGCCCTTGGGGAGGTATCTTTTGTGGTTGGAATAGAGATACATCGTGACAGACTATGTGGTCTTCTGGGTTTGTCTCAAAGGGCTTATATTGACCATGTACTCAAGAGATTTAAGATGAAAACTTATTCTCCATGTGAAGCTCCTATTTTAAAAGGAGACAAGTTTAGCCTAGTGAAATGTCCAGAAAGCAAGGTTCAGAAATCCCATATGGCAAGTATCCCCTATGCATCTATTGTTGTGAGTCTTATGTATGCTCAAGTTTGTACTTACCCAAACATTGCTTTTGCGGCAGACATGCTCTGTCATTATCAGCATAATCCTGGTATGGTTCATTGGAAGGCTGCAAAGAAAGTCATGTGATATGTTTAAGGCACTAAAGATTTCATGCTCACATTCAGGAGATGAGATTCCACTTCAGTTATGTCTTCATGATGGCAGGAGGGTCTATTTCATGGAAGACTTCTAAACAAACTCTTGTAACATCTTCCACTATGGAGGCAAATTTTGTGGTTTGTTTTGAGGCCACTAAGGAGGCTATTTCGCTATGGAACTTCATTTTGGGGCTTGGGGTTGTTGATTCCATTCAGAAGCCACTAAAAATTTATTGTGACAACTCCGTAGCTATGCTCTTCTCTAAAAACAACAAGAGTTCAACCAGATCAAAGCACATAGACATTAAGTATCTTGTTGTTAGAGAAATAGTGGAGAATCATCAAGTCTTTATTGAACACATTAGCACTGACAAGATGTTAGTTGATCCTTTGACAAAAGGCTTACCCCTTAGAGTGTTTAAAGAACACTCATATGGTATGGGTGTAAGAGCTTCTTTGGATGTTTAAGTCAGTGGGAGTGTATATATTTGTCTAGAGACATTTTATAATGATGATTCTAACTTAAGAACCACATTATGTTTCATTCAGTTAAAGAAACCTACAATTAATTGTGGTTATTTTGTTGCTCTTCATTCAGTTTTCGATGTAGCAATAAAGTCTAAAGTTTGGATTGGTTGTAACATTTATGTTCAAGCCACACTAAATCCATTCATAGGACATGCTAGTAGGGTTATTGGTACAGTGACCATGCCAGTCCTAGCACAGCATAAATGAGTGTTTTGATTGCCTTGATCCTTATTAGTAATCACTATTGTATTGACCTACTCAGATTACCCCTTCTATGACTAAGAAGTTTTTTCAAAAATCATGAGCTCACATGATTTGGAAACTCCGAATTTCCAGTTTTTCAAAATTTTTATTATTTGTTTTATTTCTTAAAACTTTGTGGGTCCAAGTGGGAGTATACAATATTGCATGTCCCCACATGTGTGAACAAGTGGGAGAATGTTGGTGTGTCCCCACATGTGGACCCCATTGGAAATCCGAAAGTTATGAAGAAAATGAAAAGTCATTTGGAAATGAAAAGTCATGTTTTGCACTTATGAAAATGGAAATTCGAAATTAATTTGGTCGGTTATGAAGGGGTGTGTCTGAGGCCATTTATTGGTGTTCTTTTGATGGGAAGGGTCACCATGAGGCTATATATATGCCTAGTCCCTTCACTCACTTGTCAATCTTAAGGTTCCCCATCTATTCTTGACAAGAAGAGTGAAGAAGACTTGATGTTATTCATATTACTGGATTCTCTCATATCTATATATGGCAAAGGAGCAAAACATGCCTTTTTATCTTTTAATATTATGTTATTTGCCTTATGCTTTATCCCTAAGTGATGATCTTGTGAGTGAATTTACATCTAACAAAAACTTGAAGGAGGGATCAACTATACATCTAGTTCGGTTAGAACTCTTTTGAGACTATTTTGACCATGTATGTGAGCTGGTTTTTTATTTGTAATGGGGCAGGGATTGGGATTCCGAATTCGTAACTAAGGTCGGGCAATTCCTAGTGGTACTAGGCTTCCCGACCAATCCTCTATATAAAGGGGGTGTCATGGCTGGTGGAGAGGAGGTGATTCCAGCATTCAAGACTCAAAAATCTGCAAGCGTCAGATTGGCAGCTTTGGCCACAATTCTGGAGGACCGTTGGGCAAGAAACACTTCGTTGATGACTTGGAGGAGCTGCTGAGAGTGTACTCAACCAAGGGGCGAACCATCCTTAGCAATTCAGTGAGGCTTGATGTAGTTATCAGTGAGGGGTAAACAGTTTACAAGATAGTTAAGACGGTATTGGGTCTGGGAGCATTGGGGGCAAATTGGTAGAGGTAGATACATCTTTTTACACCTATAATCATGTTGATTTAGATATTGTGTTTCAGCCCTAGGTCGACCTTAATGGAATGGTTTTGAATGCATCTATTTTCCCTGATTCATGCATAAACTTTGCTGAGTTTAATTATTGGTTTTAGCCCTGATTCATGCATAAACTTTGCTAAGTTTAATTATTGGTTTTAGCCCTGATTCATGCATAAACTTTGCTGAGTTTAATTGTTGGTTTTAGCCCTGATTCATGCATAAACTTTGCTGAGTTTAATCGTTAGTTTTAGCCCTGATTCATGGATGAACTTTTCTGACTTTAATAATTAGTTTTAGCCCTAATTCATGCATGAACTTTGCTGAGTTTAATTGTTGGTTTTAGCCCTAATTCATGCATCAACTTTGTTGAGTGTAATCATAAGTTTTGGCCCTAATTTGAGCATGAACCTTGCTGATTCAAGTATGGGTTTTTACCTTGATTCGTACTCATACTTTGCAAATTTTGACCATAAACTTTTGCCTTGATTCAATCACGACCCGGATTTTTAAAAGCCTTTTCAAAATAGCATGAATGGTAGTCATGAGAAATTTTTTTTTTCTTCTTAAATACAAAAGAAACCATTCAATTAAATGTCTAGGTCATGAACTAGGGTTGACAAATACGGATATCAAATCATATGATATTATCACACATCTCAAAATTCAATAAAATAGCTCATCCATCTAAGTACAAGTTCGTCATCCATCTGAAAATAAATAACATTCGTGACTAGCTTGGGTGCTTTGTATGAAAACCAATTAAGTGAACAAAAATACATAAGTTAAGGAAGAACGGTCAAATTGTTGCATTGCTTTATCCATTTCATTAGTAATTACAAATGTAACGAATGATTAGGAGGTCTTTCAAAACTTTAAACGATATAACATTTGTACACATTTTAAATGAACTTTGGTTTTCATCGATTAAAAAGATATAACTAGACCAAAAGTGGTCCGATTAATTTGTCGTATAGTACATTTGATTCATTCTTGTTAACTTAGTAAATGATTAAGTATTTTTTTAAAATAACTAAATAAACATTCATGACGAGCTTTAATGCTTTGTTCTAAAACTTGTTAAGCAAAGAAAATCACATAAGTTAAGGCAGACCTGTCAAATTGGGGCATCGCTTTCTCCATTTGATTCGTAATTACAAACCTAACAAATGATTGGGAGGTCTTTTTAAACTTTATACGATATAACGATTTGTGCATTATAAACTTTGTTTTTAATTAATTAAATGGAAATAACTAAACCAAATGTGGACCAATTGGTTTCGTCGTTTAGTGGGTTTGATTCTTTCTTATGTACTTAGTAAATGAGTACATATTTCTTTAAAAGAAATAAATATACATTCTTGACTAGCTTTGTTGCTTTGTTCTAAAACTAGTTTAGCGAATAAAATCACATAAGTTAAGAAAGAACGGTTAATAGTGGCATCGCTTTCTAAATTTGATTCTTAATTACGAACGTAACAAATTATTTGGTGGTCTTTCAATACATTAAACGATATAATGATTTGTGCACATTCTTTTAACGAACTTTGATTTTAATCGATTAAAAGGATATAACTCGACCAAAAGTAATCCCGATTTATTCATCATTTAGTTCATTTGATTCATTCTTACGAACTCAGTAAATGATGTATCTATTTATTTGAAATAACTAAATGTACATTCATGACGAGCTTGGTTGTTTTTTTTTTAAACTAGTTAAGCTAATAAAATCACATAAGTTAAGGAAGGACCGTAAAATTGTGGCATCATTTTCTCCATTTGATTCATAATTAAGAACGTAACAAATGCTTAGGAGGTCTTTTAAAACATTAAATGACATAATGATTTGTGCACATTATTAATGAACTTCGGTATTAATCGTTTAAAAGGTAATAATTAGATGAAAAGTGGTTCGATTGTTTCTTCATTTAGTGCATTTGATTTATTCTTACGAACTTAGTAAATGAGTACGTATTTTTTTTAAAACAACTAAATATGTATTCTTAACGAGCATGCTTGATTTGTTCTAAAACTAGTTTAGTGTATAAAAATTACATAAGTTAAGAAAAAATAGTCAAATTGTGGCATCTCTTTCTCCATTTGATTCATAATTTTAAACGGAACAAATGATTAGGAAGACTTTTTAAAATTTAAGCAATATAATGATTTGTGTACATTCTTAACGAATTTCAATTTTAATTGATTAAATGGATAAAAGTAGACCAAAAGTGGTCTGATTGGTTCGTCATTTAGTGCATTTGTTTCGTACATATGAACTTTGTAAATGAGTACGTATTTCTTTAAAACAACTAAATATACATTTACAACTAGCTTAGGTGCTTTGTTCTAAAACTAGTTGTGAGAATAACATAACAAAAGTTATAGAAGAATGGTTATATTTTGGCATCACTTTCTCCATTTGATTCGTAATTATGAACATAACAAATTATTGTGAGGACTTTTTAAACTTTAAATGATATAACAATTTGTTCACATTCTTAACAAAATTCGGTTTTAATCAATTAAAATGATATAACTTGACCAAAAGTGGTTTGATTGGTTTGCATTTAGTGTTTTGATTCGTTCATACAAAATTAGTTAATGAGAATGTAATTATTTAAAACAAGAGTTTTTTGTATATTACCTGCCTCAATATACAAATATTCCATATTCCTTGGATTTTAACACTAATCCCATATGGTTTAGGACAAATATACCCTTAGGTCACAACTAAACCAATACCCAAGCTCTTAGCTCATTATTTGTGAAAACCAAGGAATATCATTTCAAATATACAAATATTCCATATTCGTAATTATGAACATAAGAAATGACTCAGAGAACTTTTAATGTTTTAAACGATATAACGATTTGTGCACATTCTTAACAAACTTAAATTTTAATCGATTAGAAATAACTAGACCAAAAGTGGTTTGATTGGTTTGATTGGTTTGTTGTTTTGTGTATTTGATTTGTACTTACTAACTTAATAAATGAGTACACAATTCTTTAAAAGAACTAAATATACATTGTGACTAACTTGGGTGCTTTATTTTAAAATTACTGAAGCGAATAAAATCACATAAGTTATAGGAGAACAGTCAAATTCTTGCATCACTTTCTCCATTTAATCCATAATTATAAATTAAATGAATGATTGGGATATCATTTCAAACCATTAAACAATATAACAATTCGTACACATTCTAAATGAAATTTGGTTTTAATTAATTAAAAGGATATAACTAGACAAAAAATTGTCCAATTGGTTCATCATTTCTACATTTGATTTGTTCTTATGAACTTCATAAATTCGTATATTTTTAAAAAAAAACTAAATATATATTCATAACTAGTTTTTGTGTTTTTTTTCTAAAACTAGTTAATCGAATAAAATCACATAATTTATAGAAGAACGTTCAAATTGTGGCATTGCTTTCTCTATTTGATTCGTAATTACAAACGTAACAAATCATTGGAAGGACTTTTTAAACTTTAAATGATATAATGATTTATGCACATTCCTTGCAAATATTGGTTATAATTGATTAAAAAAATATAACTAGATTAAAACTGGTCCAATTGGTTTATCGCATAGTACATTTGATTCGTTCTTACGAACTTAGTAAATGACTACATATTACTTAAAAAAATTAAATATACATTTATGACTAGCTTAGGTGCTTTGTTCGAAAACTAGTTAAGCGAATAAACTCACAAAAGTTAATGAAGAATGGTCAACTTATGGCATCACTTTCTATATTTGATTTGTAATTATGAACGTAACAAATGATTAGGAGTACTTTTAAAACTTTAAATGATATAATGATTTATTCATATTTTTAACGAACTTTTGTTTTAATTGATTAAAATTATATAACTTGACCAAAAGTAGTCTGATTGGTTCGCCGTTTAGTGCATTTGTTTCATTCTTACAAATATAGTACATGAGTACGTATTTATTTAAAACAACAAAATATACATTTGCTACGAACTTGGTTACTTTGTTTTAAAACTAGTTAAGCGAATAATATTACATAAATTAAGGAAATATAGTTAAATTGTGGCACCGCTTTCTCTATTTGATTCGAAATTACGAATGTAACAAATAATTGGGAGGTCTTGCAAAAGTTTAAAGAATATAACGATTTGTGAACATAATTAATGAACTTCGATTTTAATCGATTAAAAGGAAATAACTAGACAAAAATTTGTCCAATTGGTTCATCATTTTGTACATTCGTGACTAGCTTAGGTGCATCGTACTCAACTAGTTAAGCGGATCAAAACACAAAATTTATGGAAGAACGATCAAATTATTGCATTATTTTCTCCATTTTATTAGTAATTACAAACCTATCAAATGATTACGAGGTTCTTCAAAATTTTAAATGATATAACAATTTGTGTACATTCTAAACAAACATTTATTTTCATCAATTAAAAAGATATAACTAGACCAAAAGTGGTCCAATTGGTTCGTCGTATAGTGCGTTTAATTTATTCCTGCAAACCTAGTAAATGATTAAGTATTTTTTTAAAACAACTAAACAAAAATTTATGACAAGCTTGGGTGCTTTGTTCTAAAACTAATTAAGCGAATAAAATCGGAAGACAGGTCAAATTGGGGCATCACTTTCTCCATTTGATTTGTAATTACAAATGTAATAAATGATTGGGAGGTCTTTTTAAACTTTAGACGATATAATGATTTGTGCATATTCTTTATGAATTTTAGTTAAATTAATTAAAAGTAAATAACTAAACCAAAAGTGGTCCAATTAGTTTGCGTTTAGTGTGTTTGATTCTTTTTTATGAACTTGGTAAATAAGTAGGTATTTCTTTATAGAAATAAATTTATATTCTTAACTAGCCTGGGTGCTTTGTTCTAAACTAGTTAAGCGAATAAAATCACATAAGTTAAGGAAGAACGATCAAATTGTGACATCATTTTCTCCATTTGATTCGTAATTACGAATGTAACAAATGATTTAGAGTACTTTTTATATTTTAAATGATATAATGATTTGTGCACATTTTTAACGAACTTCGGTTTTAATCGATTAAAAGGAAATAACTAGACCAAAAGTGGTCCGATTGGTTTGTCATTTTGTGTATTTGATTTATACTTACTAACTTAGTAAATGAGAATAGATTTCTTTAAAGAACTAAATATACATTTGATGTGCCCCATGCAGGCACAATCGGTACATAGGAGATTTACGCAGGGAAAGGGGAGAAGTAATGAAGAAATGGGAGAAACTGGAATACTTCAATTGCCTAACTTCAAAATAGAGAGGATTGCCCCATATAGGGGACAACCAGTCCCCCAGGGAGTCGTACTAACCCAACCCAAGGCCGGCCCGGTTCCCTAGGAGGGCATGCCAGTTAGTGGTTCGGCTAGCCCAGACCACTAACTGAACCAACCCGTTTTACATCCCAATATCCAAAATACTAAACTATTACAATAATAAATAGTTCAATGCAACTAGGAAAACAATAAAGTAAAGTCTATGGTAAAGGTCCTCTGCGAGACTAGTCAAGTCTGGTCATCGTGCACAAGACTCCACCATGTTCCTCTATTCGCCTTGTCCTCAAGGCGACCAAGCTGGAAAGCGAGCCATAAAAGCATCCTCAAGAGGCTGCCCCTGCTAAGAAATCAAGACCTCCGTAATAATGCGACCAGAGCGACGAACCCGATGCTTCTGAATTACAGCAGCAGGGACAGGGTCCGCTGGTGAAATCGGCCCCATCAGGGGAGGAGGCGGAGCACCCACCACCAACGATTTATCACCCACAAAACACCGCAAACGAGACACATGAAACATAGGATGAACTAAGGAATTAGGGGCAGAGTCAGGCGGTAGGCCACCGGACCAACACGCTCTTCAATAACATACGGACCATGGAAGCGGGGAGCAAACTTGGAGTTCTCAGGCTGAAACAAGGAGGACTGGAGATGAGGGAGGATCGACACATAGACCAAATCACCCACAACATACTCCCGATCCATATGGCAACGATCATAAACCTGCTTCATCGTGTTCTGGGCAGTAGATAAATTCTCTGTAAGCTGGCGTAAGACCTCATCGCGCGTCTGTAACATATAATCCACCTCAGCAACAGATGATCGGTGAGGTACATTGGATAAGATAGTCGGTGGCAGTCGGCCATAGAGCACCTCAAATGGAGTGAACCCAGCGTGTGTTTGATAGGCCGTATTATAGCACCACTCAGCCCATGGGAGGAGCTGAAGCCATCGACAGGGCTATGTCACAGTAAAGCAACGAAGATATTGCTCCAAGGGTTAACCACCTCCGTCTGCCCATCTGTCTGGGGATGATAAGCAATGCTCATAGGTAAAGAGGACCCCTGTAGTGTGAAAAACTCTTGCCAGAACTGCAAGTGGAAGATCCCATCCCGATCAGAAACAATCGTAAGCGGCATGCCATGAAGTCCGCCACCTCACGAACAAAGAGCTCAGCAACAGTCTTAGCGGTGAAGGGATGGCCCAGAGCGCATAAATGAGCATAGTTAGACAACCTGTCCACCACAACCATGATGACGGACTTACCTTGCACCACGGGCAAAGCCTCCACGAAGTCCATCGAAATGTCCTCCTAAACCTTATTTGGGATAGGCAAGGGTTGCAACAACCCCGGCCAGTGAGGTCGTGGTTAGCCCTCTAACAAACATCACAAGCAGCCATGTAATCATGGACGGCGCGACGGACACCCTGCCATAGAAAACTCTAGCTGACCCGTTGATGGGTGCGGAAGGCGCCCTCATGACCAGCCACAGGAGTGTCATGGAAGTGCAAAATGATACGGCGGTGGATATCAGTAACATCGGGAACCCACAGACGGTCCTTCCATAAAAGAAGACCATTCCGCCACACAAAGAAAGGCCGGGCTGCAGGGTTGGCCTGAAGGGTGGCAATGACCTCCTGCGTCCACGAATCCGTACCATAGGCCTACTATAACTCAATAAATGGGCCAGAAAGAGTGGAGAACGCAAAGCAGGAGCCCAGTGCCAGACTGAGTGATAGTGCATCAGCCACGATGTTCTCTGATCCTTTTTTGTACACCACCTCATAGTCACAGCCCAGCAACTTGCTCACCCACTGCTGTTGAGGAGTAGACACTCGTTGGTCTAAGAAGTACTTCAACGGTTGGTGATCGGTACGAATCAGAAATCGATGACCCAATAAGTGCGGACGGCATTTGGCAATGGTGAGGATGATAGCCAACATTTCCTTCTCATACCCTGACAAAAACAGGGAGTGACCAACCAGACCTTTACTGAAATAAGCAATTGGGTGCTCGTCCTGCAAGAGAACAGCTCCCAAGCCCGCCTCTGATGCGTCCATCTCCATCACAAATAGTCGGCTGAAGTCCGGTAAGAGCAAAACCGGGGCAGAAGCCATAGCCTGTTTGAGCCCCTCAAAGGCCGTTTGGGCCTCGATCGACCATGCAAAAGCCCACTTCTTTAACAGTTCTGTGAGAGGGCAAGCCAACTCGCCATACCGATTGATAAACCAATGATAATAACCTGTAAGGCCCAGAAAGCTCCTGAGCGCCTGAACACATGTGGGTGGCAGCCAAGAGAGCATGGCGGCCACCTTGGCCAGATCAGTAGCAACACTGTTCTGAGAGATAATGTGGCCCAGATAATCAACCTGCAGACTGAGACGCGTCAAGTGTTTTGTCCACGATCTACTATACACCAAGATGTCATCAAAGAAAACCAATATATATTGACGCAGAAAAGGCCTAACAATATCATTCATGAGACACTGGAATGTGGAGGGGGCATTGGTCAACCCAAAAGGCATCACCAGAAACTCGAAATGGCCATCATGAGTCCGGAATGCGGTCTTGTGCACGTCCCTAGGCTGCACAGGAATCTGGTGATATCCGGAACGGAGGTAGAGCTTACTAAAGACCCTAACACCTGCCAATTCATCCAACAGTTCTTCAATCACTGCAATAGGATATTTGTCTTTGACGGTGATGGCGTTCAAAGCACGGTAGTCAATACAAAACTGCCATGACCCATCTTTCTTGTGAACCAACAGCACTGGAGACAAATAAGAACTCGTACTAGGATGAATGATCCCGGACTGAAGCATGTCCGCCACAAGCCTTTCTATCTCAGATTTCTATATGTGAGGGTAGCGGTAAGGATGGACATTGGCTGGGGGCACCCCTGGGATGATGGGAATCTGATGGTCATGAGGCCGGATGGGAGGAAGACCCTGCAGCTGGAAAAACAAATCCTCATGTTCAGCCAATAATTTATGTAAATCTGAAGGCATCTCATCCTGCGATACTCTGATAGTGGCATGCTGCTGCAAGAGAAGTCCTTGGGAGCAAACCGGAAGAAGGAGCTCACAGCCTGGGCCGATAGAAGAGTGCCTGGTAGCGACCCTTCAAGCAGAACCTACTGCCCATTAAGCTCAAATTCCATCACCATATCCTGGAAATTCCAAACCACGTCACCCAGCTCCTGCAGACACTGTACTCTCAATACGACATCTGCCCCCTTCGTGGGTAGCAAGAAAAGATCAATAACAAATGTGTGGCCCTGGATCGAGAGGGTAACCTGAGTGCACACACCTGTACTCCTGAGATGCTTGCCGTCGCCAATCAACACATCAAATGGTTTTGAGTCCGATACAAAACAACCTAGCCGATGGGCTACCTTATCATTAATAAAATTATGAGTAGAACCACTGTCGATCAAGATAGCTACCTGCTCCCGCTTAAGGTATCCCTGTACCCGCATGGTGCGTGGAGTAAATGCTCCTGAAAATGCATGAACAGAAGTTTCGGGCAGCACGTCCTCTGAGAGCAATGGTTCACTTCCGGCCCCGCTGTCCAAGTCATCATCTACCTCCTCCACAAGCAGGCTGCCCTTAACAGCGCAGCGGTGCCCGGGGACAAACTTCTCATCACAGCAAAAGCACAGCCCCTTTGATCGGCGTTCTTCCATCTGGGCGGGGGTGAGGCGTCGGACAATCTGAGTGGGAGCTGCGGCCTATGGGCCAGGGCGGCCATTGGCTGGACTACTGGAGGAAGCTGCCAAGGGATTGGAGCTCACGACAGATCGGGGTGGAAGTCCCAGCCGCCCGTCCCGGCACTGCCTGGTCAATTTCTCTTCTTCAATGCGGGTATGACGCACAGCGTCCCGCATGCTTGCGCATGGGAAGTGGCGCATCTCCTCCGAGATTTTTGGCTTTGACCCTTGTTTGAACGTGTCCACCAAGGTGGCCACCAGCCAGTCAGGGAGTTGGTTGGCTATCTTCATTAATTCTGTATAGTATGCATGAACGGTGGTGGTCTGGCGCAGGGTGGACAACATCTCGTTGAAGTCCTAAAATTCGTTCGGCCCAAACTGAATGCAAAGCTCGTCGGAGAAGGCTGCCCAGGTGGGATTGCGCACCTCTTTCTCAAAGCTTTGGAACCAGACTGATGCGTCTCCATCTAGATGAAAAGCAGCAATGCATAGACGTCAGCCTCGGAGTGCGTTCCCTAGTAGGTGAAGAACTTTTTTGCTTTATAAAGCCATTCCACAGGGTCATCATCACCATTATAGCGGGGAAACTGAAGGCGAACAAGGCAAGGTTCAGCCCCCCCTCGGGGTCTGCCGCGAGGCCCTGGACACTCATCCCACTCCTCCTCTGCGTCCTTAAACTGATTGGGAGGGAGCGGCATCATAGGGGCATTTTCTTGAACACCTGGTGTGCCTGGCATGTCCCACGCCTGGTGTCTCCCATCTGGCACTGGGATGCCAGTGCCAAAGCGCACCGGACCAGGGAAGGCTCTCGTGTCAAAGTCTACTGCTGCTAGAGGGCAAGAGAAAGCCGAGTCAGGGGGATGAGACGGACCACCCCTCTCCAGGACAGCAAGAGGTGTAGGATGGGCGCTATGTGCCCCGATGCTTCGCCCTTGGCTACGCTCGCCATATACATTGTCAAAACTTCCAACGCAGCCATGATTTTGTCAAGCTTGAGATCGCTAGTTGTTGTGGGAGGATCGGCCTTCAGGCTGTCCACAGTTGCTGACGCCGGTACCTCCTTCTCCGGATTAACCTCGGGAACAGCAGCAGCTTGTTTACCTCGAGCCATGGCCGGGGATCATAAAAGCTCCAATACCAATGATGTGCCTGATGCAGGCACAATCGGTACCTAGGACCCGTTTTACATCCCAATATCCAAAATACTAAACTATTACAATAATAAATCGTTCAATGCAACTAGGAAAGCAATAAAGTAAAGTCTATGGTAAAGGTCCTCTGCTAGACTGGTCGAGTTTGGTCATCGTGCACAACAACATTGTGACTACTTGTGTGCTTCATTTTAAAGTTAGTTAAGCGAATAAAATCACATAAGTTATAGAAGAATGGTCAAATTGTTTCATCGCTTTCTCCATTTAATTTGTAATTACAAATGTAATGAATGATTGGGAGGACTTTTCAAAACATTAAACAATATAACAATTTTTGCACATTCTAAATGAACTTCGATTTTAATTAATTAAAATAATATAACTAGACCAAAAGTGGTCCGATTGGCTGGTAATTTTGTGCGTTCGATTCGTTCTTACGAACTTTTTAACGTAGTACATATTTTAAAAAAAAACTAAATATACATTCGTGACTAGCTTTTGAGCCTTTTCTTAAAACTAGTTAAGCAAATAAAATCACAAAATTTATATAGGAATATTCAAATTGTGGCATCGCTTTCTCCATTTGATTCGTAATTAATAACATAGCAAATCATTGGGAGGACTTTTTGAACTTTAAATAATGTAACGATTTGTACAAATTCCTAAAAGAATATCAGTTATAATCGATTAAAAAAATATAACTACATTAAAAGTGGTATGATTGGTTCATTGTATAGTACTTTTGATTCGTTCTTACAAACTTAGTAAATGACTACATATTACTTTAAACAAACTAAATATATATTTGTGACTAGCTTAGGTGCTTTATTCTAAAACTAGTTAATCTATATAATGATTTGTAATTACGAATGTAACAAATGATTGGGAGTACTTTTTAAATTTAAACGATATAATGATTTGTTCACATTATTAATAAACTTCAGTTTTAATCAATCAAAAGGATATACCTTGACTAAAAGTGGTCTGATTGGTACTTCGTTTAGTGCATTTGATTCATTCTTACAAACATAGTAAATGAGTACGTATTTATTTAAAACAACAAAATATACATTCATGACAAGCTTGGTTGCTTTGTTCTAAAACTACTTAATCGAATAAAACCACATACGTTAAGGAATAATGGTTAAATTCTTGAATCGCTTTCTCAATTTGATTCATAATTATGAACATATTAAATGATTCAGAGGTCTTTAAAAACTTCAAACGATATAACTATTTGTGCATTTTCTTAACGAACTTTGGTTTTAATCGATTAAAATGAAATAACTAGACTAAAAGTGGTCTGATTGGTTCGTTCTTTTATTCATTTAATTCATTCTTATGAGCTTAGTAAATGAGTATGTATTTAAAAAAAATATACATTCGTGACTAGCTTTGGTGCTTTGTTCTAAAACTAGTTAAGCGAATAAAATCACATAAGTTAAGGAAGAACGGTAAAATTGTTGCATCGCTTTCTCCATTTGATTCGTAATTACAAACATAATAAATGATGGAGAGGACTTTCAATACATTAAATAATATAATAATTTGTGCACATTTTAAACGAACTTTGGTTTTCATCGATTAAAAAGATATAATTGGACAAAAAGTGGTCCAATTGGTTTGTAATTTAATACATTTTATTAATTATTATGAACTTATAATTAATATTATTTTTTTAAAACAACTAAATATACATTCATAACTAGCTTAGGTATTTTTTTCTAAAACTAGTTAAGCGAAAAAAATTACATAAGTTAATATAAACTGGTCAAATTGGGCATCGCCTTTTCTATTTCATTCGTAAGTATGAACATAACAAATAATTGAGATTACTCTTTAAACTGTAGATGATATAACGATTCATGAACATTCTTAATGAACTTCGGTTATAAATGATTAAAAGAAAATATCTAAACAAAAAATGGTCCTATTGGTTCATTGTTTAGTGTGTTTGATTCTTTCTTACAAACTAAGTAAAGGAGTATGTATTTCTTTAAAAGAACTACATATACATTCATGACTAGCTTGGGTGCTTTGTTATAAAACTAGTTTAAGTGAACAAATTACAAAATTTAAGGAAGAACAGTTAAATTGTGGCATCGTTTTCTCAATTTGATTCGTAATTACGAATGTAACAAATGATTAGGACTTTTTAAACTTAACAATATAGCAATTTGTGCACATTCTTAATAAACTCTGTTTTAATCAATTAAAAGGATGTGAATAGACCAAAAGAAGTCCGATTTGTTCATTGTATAGTGCGTTTGATTCGTTCCTACAAACTTATTAAATAAGTACATATTTATTTAAAACATCCATATATACATTCATGAGGAGATTGGTGCTTTGTACTAAAACAAGTTAAGCTAATAAAATCATATAAGTTCAGGAAGAATGGTCAAATTGTTGCATCGCTTTCTCCATTTGATTCATAATTATGATCTTAACAAATGATTGGGAGGACTTTTTTAACTTTAAACGATATTACAATTTGCGCACATTCTAAATAAACTTCGGTTATCATTGATTAAAAGGATATAAGTAGACCAAAAATGGTTAGATTGGTTCGTTGTTTAGTGCGTTTAATTTGTACTTACAAATTTAGTAAATGTGTAAGTATTTATTTAAAAACAACTAAATATACATTTGTGAGGAGATTGGTGCTTTGTACTAAAACAAGTTAAGCGAATAAAGTCACATAAGTTAATGAAGAAAGGTAAAATTGTAGCATCATTTTCTCTATTTGATTTATAATATTGAACATAACAACTGATTATGAGGTCTTTTAAAACTTTAAACGATATAACGATATACACACATTCCTAATGAACTTCCATTTTAATCAATTAAAAGAAAATAACTAGACGAAAAGTGGTCCGATTAGTTCGTCATTTTGTGCATTTGATTCATTTTTACAAACTTAGTAAATGAGTATGTATTTTTTTAAAAAAACTAAATATAAATGCAAGACTAGCTTCATTGCTCTGTTCTAAAACTAGTTAAGCAAATGAAATCACATAAGTTATAGAAGAACGGTTAAATTGTGGGATCGCTTTCTCTATTTGATTTGTAATTATGGACGTAACAAATGTTTGGGATGACTTTTTCAAATTAAAATAATATAACGATTTGTGAACATTCCTAATGAACTTCGGTTTAATCGATTAAAAATATATAATTGGACCAAAAGTCGTCTGATTGGTTCATTGCTTAGTACATTAGATTCATTCTTATGAACTTAGTGAATGAGTACGTATTTCTTTAAAAAAATTAAATATCCATTCATGATGACCTTTGGTGCTTTGTTCTAAAACTAGTTAAGCGAATAAAATCACATACATTAATGAAGAATGGTAAAATTTGTTCATCGCTTTCTCTATTTGATTCCAAATTACAAACGTAACAAATAATTTGGAGGTTATAACAACTTGTGCACATTGTAAACAAACTTTAGTTTTAATCGATTAAAAGGATATAACTAGACCAACAGTAGTCCAATTTGTTCGTTGTTTAGTGAACTTGATTCTTTCTTAAAAACTTAGTAAGTGAGTACGTATTCTTTTAAAACTCTAAATATATATTTGTGACAAGCATGGTTGCTTTGTTCTTAAATTAGTTAAGTGCATAAAATCACATAAGTTAAGGAAGAATGTGTCAAATAGTGGCATCACTTTCTCCATTTAATTCATAATTATGAATCATTAGGAGTCCTTTCAAAACTTTAAATAATAAAATGATTTGTGTATATTCTTAACGAACATCGATTTTAATCGATTAATGGGAAGAAACTAGACCAAAAGTGGTTCGATTGGTTAGTCATTTAGTGTGTTTCATTCGTTCTTACAAACTTTGTAAAGAAATACCTATTTCCTAAAAAATACTAAATATACATTCATGACTAGCTTGGGTGTTTTGCTCTAAAACTAGTTAAGCGAATAAAAACACATAAGTCAGAGAAGAACGGTTAAATTGTGGCATCGCTTTCTTCAATTTATTCATAATTTTGAAAGTAACAAATGATTAGGAGTTGTTTTTATAGTTTAAATAATATAATGTTTTTTTACATTTTTAATGAACTTAAGTTTTAATAAATTAAATAGAAATAACTCTACCAAAAGTGGTCTGATTGGGTGTTCTTTTTTGCATTTGATTTTTTAACGAACATAGTAGATGAGTACGTATTTTTTTAAAAAAACTAAATATACATTCACGACTAGATTGGTTGTTTTGTTCTAAAACTAGTTAAGGGAATAAAATCACATAAGTTAAGGAAGAACCGTCAAAATTTGGCATTGCTTTCTCCATTTAATATATAATTACAAACGTAAAAATGATTTGGAAGTCTTTCAAAACTTTAAACAATATAACAATTTGCATACATTCTTAACGAGCTTCGGTTTTAATTGATAAAAGGCTTTACTAGACCAAAAGTGGTCTGATTGGGTTCTCATTTAGTATGTTTAATTAAGTCTTATGAACTTAGTAAATGAGTACATATTTCTTTAAAACAACTAAATAAACATTCATGATGAGCTTAGTTGCTTTGTTCTAAAACTAGTTAAGCGAATAAAATCACAATTCTATGGAAGAAAGGTTAAATTGTGGCATCACTTTCTCCATTTGATTTGTAATTTTAAATGTAACAAATGATTGTGAGGTCTTTTCAATATTTAAACTTTATATGGACTTGTGTACATTTTTAATGAACTTCGGTTTTTATCGACTAAAAGGAAATAACTAGACCAAAAGTAGTCCGATTAGTTCATCATTTTGTGAGTTTGATTCGTTCTTACAAACTTTGTAAATGAGTACGTATTTAAAAAAAATGTATTCACATTCATGATTAGGTTTGACAATCAGGATCTTTATATTTGGGTGGGGTATTTTGTTGGAAAATTACACTTGTTCTGTCAAAAATGCCTTTTTTTGTACATTTAGCTTACGCTTGATTGTACGAAGGTCTTTCAAAAAATTTGCATAAGATAGAATTTGTTTAATGGCATCTAAGAGAGGAATGTTAATCTTCACTTGTTTGAAAATTTAAAGAATGTCACCATTTTGTACCAATTTATAGAAGATTATAATCTTTAAGGAAAATGAGAAGGAATAAGACAATTGGATTTGTCAAGTTCATCACCATGTCTAGAATTCAAAGACTCCTTAGGTTCAACAACCTTCATTAGAATGTCTTTGCTAATGATTTTTCTACTTCTCATAGTGGTGATGGACTTAGCATGCTCTTCTTGTCAACTTTAGGAATTTAAATTTTCAATTACAAATTTAGCTTTAGGATTTGGTTGAGGTTTTGAGAAGGAAGCTTCCCTTTTTCTTGAGTGCACAAAGTTGTGGTCAATTAAGTGATAGAAGTCTTTAAGTCATTGATGACTTGCATTGTTTGGTTGTTGATTATTGCTTGACTTTGCATGATTGTTTGCAATGTGTCTTTAATAGTCTTCTTGTGTGGTGGAACATAATTTGAAGAAGAAGGGGCTACTGTATATTAGACTCATTTCTCCAACCAAAGTTAGGATGATTTCTCTAGTTAAAAGTATAAGTTTCAGAATAAGGGGAAGAAAAAAGCATTTTGTAAGTATTCATAGCATTTGCTTAAGTATGAAACACCTCTTGAAAAGCAGGGATTGTTGGACAATCTTATGTTGGTTTCCATCACTCTCACATAATAATAAATAAAATTTAAAATGTGATTACACACTTTGACCATTCTTCTTCAACTTATATAATTTCATTCTCTTAATTAGATTTAAAATAAAGTAGCAAAGCTCATCATGAATGTCTATTTAATTTATTTAAATGAATACATACTCATTTACTATATTTGAAAGAATGAATTAAACATTTAGCAGACCCCTTTTGGTCAAGTTATATCTTTTTGATCGATTAAAACTAAAGTAAGTTAAGAATGTGCACAAATCGTTATATTCTTCAAACCTTAAAGAGACCTTCTATTCATTTGTTATGTTTGTAATAATGAATCAAATCGTCAAAGTGATTCCAAAATTTAACAGTTCTTCCTTAACTTATATGATTTTATTCGCTTAACTAGATTTAGAACAAAGCACCAATGCTCGTCATGAATGTATATTTAATTCTTTTAAATAAATTTGTACACATTTGCTAAGTTCAAAAAAATGAATCAAACGTACTAAAAAATGAACCTATCTCACCCCTTTTGGTTAAGTTATATTCTTTTGATTCATTACAATCGAAGTAAATTAAAAATGTGCACAAATCATTATTTCGTTTAAAGTTTAAAGAGACCTCATTCATTTGTTATGTTTGTAATAATAAATCAAATTAACAAAGTGATTCCACAATTTTACTATTCATCCTTAGCATATATGATTTCATATAGTTAACTTAATTTATAACAAAGCAACAAAGGCAGGCCCGATGTCTATTTAATTCTTCTAAATGAATACGTACTCATTTGTTAAGTTGGAAAGAATGAATGAAACATACTAAATGACGAAACAAGCAGACTCCTTTTGGTTAAGTTATATCATTTTCATTGATTAAAGCCGATGTAAGTTAAGACTGTGTACAAATTTTTATATTCTTTAAAGTTTTAAGAGACCTCCCATTCATTTGTTACGTTCATAATAATGAATCTAAATAACAAAGTGATTCCACAATTTAACTATTCTATATGATTTCATTCGCTTATCTAGATTTTGAACAAAATAACAAAGCTAGTTAAGAATTTATATTTATTTATTTTAAATAAATTACCTACTCATTTGCTAAGTTTGAAAAAATTAATCAAACGTACTAACAAACGAACCAATTGGACCCCTTTTTGTCAAGCTATATCTTTTGATCGATTAAAACCAATGTAGGTTAAGAATGTGCACAAATCATTATATCGTTTAAAGTTTGAAGAAACTTGTCATTCATTTGTTATGTTCGTAATAACGATTCATTTACAAAGTAATTCCACAGTTTTACAGTTCTTTATATATGATTTCATTCCCTTAACTAGATTTAGAACAAAGCACTAAAGCTAGTCACAAATGTATATTTAACTGTTTTACATTAATACATACTTATTTGCTAAATTTGAAAGAATGAATTAAAAGTTAGAACCCCTTTTGGTTAAGTAATATCCTTTTGATCGATTAAAACCGTTATAAGTTACTAAAGTGCACAAATCGTTCTATTGTTTAAGGTTTAAAGAGACCTTCCATTCATTTGTTACATTCGTAATAACGAATTAAATTTAAAATATGATTCCTCAATTTGACCATTCTTCCTTAACTTATATGATTTCATTCGCTTAACTAGATATAGAACAAAGCACGAAAGCTCATCATGAATGTATATTTAATTCTTTTAAATGAATACTTACTCATTTGCTATGTTTAAAAAAATGCAATAAACTTACTAAATGATGAACCAATTGGACCTCTTCTGGTCAAGTTATATCCTTTTGATCAATTAAAACCGATATAAGTTTAGAATGTGCGCAAATTGTTATATCATTTAAACTTTAAATGTCCTCCCATTTATATGTTACATTCGTAATAACGAATTAAATTGACAAAGTGATTCCCCAATTTGACTATCTAAAGGGAAGTATATAGAGTTCAATTTGCCCTAGTGTGCCTGACACGAATGCATTTTAAATTTTTTTTAATCAATACATACAATTTAGTTCAAAATATTGAATTATATATTCTAAATGTTAAACCAATCAGACCCTTTTTGGTTGAGTTATATCCTTTTGATCGATTAACACTGATGTAAGTTAAAAATTTTAACAAATCGTTACATCGTTTAAAGTTTAAAGTGACATTCCATTCATTTGTTACATTCGTAATAACTATTCAAATCAACAAATTGATTCCACAATTTGACTATTCTTCCTTAACTTATATTATTTCATTTTCTTAACTAGATTTTAAACAAAGTACCAAAGCTCATTAAGACTGTATGTTCAAAAGTTTTAAATAAATATGAACTTATTTGTTAAGTTCACAAAAATGAATCAAATATACTAAATGATGAACCAATTGGACCCATTTTGGTGAAGTTATATCCTTTTGATTGATTAAAACCGATGTAGGTTAATAATGTTCACAATACGTTATATCGTTTAAAGTTTAAAGAGATATGTCATTCATTTGTTACGTTTGTAATAATGAATAAAATTAAAAAACTGATTCCACAATTTTACGATTCTTCATTAACTTATAAAATTCCATTCGCTTAACTAGATTTAGAACAAAGCACAAAAGCTCATCATGAATGTATATTTAATTTTAATAAATTAATATGTACTTAGTTGCTAAGTTCAAAAGAATTTTTTAAATATACTGAACAACGAACCAATCAGACCCCTTTTTGTTAAGTTATATCATTTAGATCGATTAAAATTGATGTAAGTTAAGAATGTGCACAAATCGTTATATCATTTATAGTTTAAAGAGACCTTCCATTCATTTATTACGTTCATAATAACGAATCAAATTGACAATGTGATTCCACAATTTAATCGTTATTCCTTAATTTATATAATTTCATTCATTTAACTATCTTTAGAACAAAGTACTAAAGTTCATCACGATGTATATTTAATTATTTTATATTAATACATACTCATTTGCAAAGTTTAAAATAATGAATCAAGCATACTAAATGATGAACGAATCGGACCCCTTTTGGTCAAGTTATATGATTTTGATCGGTTCAAACCAAAGTAAGTTAGGAATGGGCATAAATCATTTTATCATTTAAAGTTTAAGGAGACCTTTCATTCATTTATTACATTCGTAATAACGAATCAAATCAACAAAGTGATTCCATATTTGATTGTTCTTCCTTAACTAATATGATTTCATTCGCTTGACTAGATTTTAAAGAAAGCACCAAAAGCTAGTTATGAATGTATATTAAATTGTTTTAAAAAAATGCATACTCATTTGCTAATTTGAAAAAATGAATCAAACGTACTAAACTATGAGCTAATTGGACCCCTTTGGATCAAGTTATATCTTTTTGATCAATTAAAACTGATGTTGATTAAGAATCTGCACAATACGTTATATCATTCAAAGTTTAAAGAGACATGTCATTCATTTATTACGTTCACAATAAAGAATAAAATTGACTAAATTATTCCACAATTTGATTGTTCTTCCTTATCTTATATGATTTAACTCAATTAACTAGATTTATAACAAAGCACTAAAGTTCGTTATGAATATACATTTAATTCTTTTAAAGTAATATTTCATTTGCTAAGTTCAAAAGAATAAATTAAACGTACTGAACAATGAACCAATCAAACCACTTTTGGTCAAGTTATATCCTTTTGATTGATTAAAATTGAAGTAAGTTAAGAATGCGCACAAATCATTATATCGTTTAAAGTTTAAATAAACCTCCAATTTATTTGTTATGTTTGTAATAATGAATCAAATTAACAAAGTGATTTTGTAATTTTACAGTCTTTCCTAAACATATAAGATTTGATTTGCTTAACTAGATTTATAACAAAGCATGAAAGTTTGTCATGAATGTATATTTAATTATTTTAAATGAATATATACTCATTTACTAAGTTCAAAAGAATTAATTACTAAACAACAAACTAATCAGACCCCTTTTTGTAAAGTTATATCCTTTTGATCAATTCAAACCGATGTACATTAAGAATGTGTACGAATTGTTGTATCATTATCCATTCATTTGTTACGTTCGTAATACCAAATTAAATTTAAAATGTGATTCCACAATTTGACCATTTTTCCTTAACTTATATAATTTAATTCGCTTAACTAGATTTAGAATAAAGTACAAAAGCTCATCATGAATGTATATTTAGTTCTTTTAAATGAATACGTACTCATTTTCTAAGTTCAAAAAAATTAATCAAATGTACTAAACGATGAACTGATCGGACCCTTTTGGTCAAGTTATATCTTTTTGATTGATTTAAATCAAAGTAAGATAAGAATGTGTACAAACCATTATATCGTTTAAAGTTTAAAGAGACCTCTCATTCATTTATTACATTCATAATAGCAAATAAAATCGACAAAGTGATTCAACATTTTGACCGTTCTTCCTTAGCTTATACGATCTTATTTGTTTAACTAGCTTTTGAACAAAGAACTAAAGCTCGTCACAATGTATAATTAATTGTTTTAAACGTACTTAACGATTAACAAATCGGAACCCTTTTGGTCAAGTTATATCCTTTTGATCGATTCAAATTGAACTAAGTTAGGAATGTGCACAAATCGATATATTATTTT
The DNA here is from genome assembly GCA_035235625.1 of Saururus chinensis. Lineage (NCBI taxonomy): Eukaryota > Viridiplantae > Streptophyta > Magnoliopsida > Piperales > Saururaceae > Saururus > Saururus chinensis. The sequence goes on from CP141143.1 coordinate 42,160,097, forward strand.
TAGTTAAAGAGACCTTCCATTTATTTGTTACCCTTATAATAACGAATCAAATTTAAAATGTGATTGCACAATTTAACCTTTCTTAACTTGTATGATTTGATTCACTTAACTAGATTTACAACATAGTACGAAAAATCATCACGAATGTCTATTTGATTCTTTTAAACAAATACATGCTCATTTGCTAAGTGGAAAAGAATGAATCAAAGATACGAATCGGCGAAATAATTGGACTCCTATTGGTCAAGTTATATCGTTTTGATTAATTAAAGCTGATGTAGTTAAGAATGTGCACAATTTGTTATATCATCTAAAGTTTAGAAAGAGTCCCATTCATTTATTACGTTTCTAATAACGAATCACATCAACAAAGTGATTCTACAATTTGACCATTTGAATTTAGTTTTATGATTTATTCGCTTAACTATCTTTAGAACAAAGAACTAAAGCTTGTCATGTTGTCTATTTAATTATTTTAAATTAATACGTACTCATTTGCTAAGTTCAAAATAATGAATCAAACATACAAAATAACAAATTAATCTGACCCCTTTTGGTCAAGTTATATCCTTTTGATCGATTAAACTTGAAGTAAGTTAGGAATGTGCACAAATCGTTTTATCGTTCAAAGTTTAAAAAGACCTTCCAATCATTAGTTATGTTCGTAATAACAAATCACATTAACAAAGTGATTCCACAATTTGACCGTTCTTCCTTATAACAAAGCACCAAAGCTTGTCACGAAAGTATATCTTAAATGAATAGGTATTCATTTGCTAAGTTCAAAAAAATGAATAAAATGTACTAAACGATGAACCAATTTGATTAAAACATTAGTAAGTTATAAATGTTCACAAATTTTTATATCATTTAAAGTTTAAAGAGTCCTCCCATTCATTTGTTACATTCATGATAACGAATAAAATTGACAAAGTGATTCCACAATTTGACCATTCTTCCTTAGCTTATATGATTTTATTCGCTTAACTAGCTTTGGAGTGATTCCACAATTTGACCATTCTTCCCTAGCTTATTTGATGTATATTTAATTATATTATATGAATATGTACTCATTTGCTAATTTTCAAAGAATGAATCAAACGTACTAAACGACGAACTAATTCGACTCCTTTTGGTCAAATTATATCCTTTTGATTGATTAAAACCGAAGTGAGTAACGAATGTGCACAAATCGTTATAGCGTTTAAAGTTTAAAAAGGCTTCTTATTTATTTGTTGCCTTCGTAATAACGAATCAAAATAACAAAGTGATTACCTAATTTAACCATTCTTTATTCACTTATAAGATTTCATTCCCTTAACTAAAACATGTCATGATGTATATTTAATTATTTTAAATGAATACGTACTAAACGACAAACTAATCAGACCCCTTTTGGTTAAGTTATATCCTTTTGATTGATTAAAACTTAAGTAAGTTAAGAATGTGCATAAATAGTTATATTGTTCAAAGTTTAAAGAGACCTTTCATTCATTTGTTACGTTCATAATAACGAATCAAATTGACAAAGTGATTCCACAATTTGACCGTTCTTCCTTAACTTATATCATTTAATTCTTCGCTTAACTAGATTTTGAACAAAGCACCAAAGCTTGTCACAAATGTATATTTAATTCTTTTAAATGAATATGCACACATTTGCTATGTTAAAAAAAATGAATAAAGCGTACTAAACTACAAACCAAATGGACCTCTTTTGGTCAAGTTATATTCTTTTGAATCATTAAAATTGAAGTAAGTTAAGAATGTACACATATCATTATATCGTTTAAAGTTTTAAAAGACCTCTCATTCATTTGTTATATTCGCAATAACAAATCAAATTGACAAAGTGATTCCATAATTTGACCGTTCTTCCTTAGCTTATATGATTTCAATAGCTTAACTTAATTTAAAAGAAAGCACCAAAGCTCGTCACAATGTCTATATAATTCTTTTAAATGAAAACATATTCACTTAATAAGTTGGAAAGAATGAATCAAACATACTAAATGATGAAACAATCGGACCCCTTTTTGTCAAGTTATAACATTTTCATCGATTAAAGCCGATGTAAGTTAAGAATGTGTACAAATTGTTATTTCATTTAATGTTTTAAATGACATCTTATTCATTTGTTATGTTCATAACAAATAATCTAAATAACAAAGTTAATCCACAATTTAACCATTCTTCCATAATTTGTATGATTTTGAACTGTTCTTCCTTAAGAATGTTTATTTAATTAAGTACCTACTCATTTGCAAAATTAAAAAAACAATCAAACGTACTAAATAACGAATCAATTGGACCACTTTTGGTTAAGTTATATCTTTTTGATCGATTAAAACTGATGTTCGTTAAGAATGTGAGCAAATCATCATATCGTTTAAAGTTTAAAGAAACCTGTCATTCATGTGTTGCATTCGTAATAACAAATCAAATTTACAAAGTGATTCCACAATTTTATAGTTTTTCCTTAAACTCATATAATTTCTTTTGCTTAACTAGATTTAGAACAAAGCACTACATGCTTGAAATAATGAATTAAACATATTAAACAACAAACCATTCGGACCCCATTTGATCAAGTAATATCCTTTTGATCGATTAAACTATTCTAAGTTAATAATGTGCACAAATTGTTGTATCCTTAATAGTTTAAAGAGTCTTCTCAGTCATTTGTTATGCTTGTAATAACGAATCAAATTTAAAATGTGATTGAACACTTTGACAGTTCTTCCTTAACTTATATAATTTCATTCACTTAATTAGATTTAAAATATAGCACTGAAGCTCGTCATGAATGTCTTTAATTGTTTTAAATTAATACATACTTTTTTGCTAAGTTGGAAAAAATGAATCAAACATTCTAAACGAGAAATAATCTGACCATTTTTAGTCAAGTTATATCCATTTAATCGATTAAAGCTTATGTAAGTTAAGAATGTTCACAAATCATTATATCGTTCAAAGTTTAAAGAGGCCTCCATTCATTTGTTACGTTTATAATAACAAATCTAATCAACAAAGTGATTCCACAATTTGTCACGATGTATATTAAATTATTTTAAATAAATA